>OY987304.1:29078364-39078364 GCA_963920635.1 Pseudeuparius sepicola | reverse complement strand
TATCGGCGTATTCCACATACCCTTAAGTAATTTTAGAGGAAATCTCGAGGTGTTACAAAATCGCCTTCCTGACTTACGGATTTTTTTAAAATTTCTCCTTGGGCCTACCCCCTGTACGCCCCTGATGTTTTTCGTTGCTGGCATATCTGCGTATTCCACATACACTCAAGTAATTTTAAAGGAAATCTCGAGGTGTTACAAAATCGCCTTCCTGCCTTGCGAATTTTTTTAGATTTCTCCTTGGGCCTACCCCCTGTACGCCCTTGATTTTTTCCGTTTGTGATATTTCCCCGTATCCTGCATTCCTTCAAGTTATTTTTGAGAAAATCTCGGCATGTTACAAATTCGTGTGTTCTTATACATATTTTGCCTTTGTAGTCTCTGTCCCCCCCTTACCCCGCTAATGGTTTTTAATAATATCTAAATAAACTAAGTAATCAAATTACACTAATAGTAAATAATTAAACTGTTGTTATTTATTTTCTTTGTTTCTCGCTTATTTTTAGTATATTTTTCCACTACTTAGCTGGTCCGCTGTATAAATTCGATTTCCGAATCTGAATCTGTGGCTGTCTTCAGCGACGTGATGGCTAGATGATAACCGAGAGTGTCCGGAATGGCGGCTCAAATATTCGTCACGAAACTAAATTATTTTTTTCCCATTTTCCGGGAGGCTCTAGCCCCAGAGCCCCTATGGAGCCGCCACTGATTATAGGTTATATTATATTTCCTTTTTATAGTCTGTGATTTTTTAACCGACTTCAAAAAAGAAGGAGGTTATCAATTCGGTTGTATTTTTTTTGTTTGAACTCCGTCATTTATACACCGATTTGGACAATTCTTTTTCTATTTGAAAGGGTATATAGTTCGGTGGCGCATACCTACAGAATGGTCCCATTTAAATTTGTAGAAAAAAATCCACCCCTAAGGGTGGACAAATAGGGGATGAAATTTAAATTTCATATTGGACCGATTTCGATGATTCTTTTTTATTAGAAAGGGGTACCTTAGAGGTGGCCCCATTTAAATTTGAAGAAAAAATTCCACCCCTAAGGGTGGAAAAATAGGGGATGAAATTTCATATTGGAGCGATTTCGATGATTCTCTTTTTATTAGAAAGGGATTACTTTAGAAGTGGCCCCATTTAAATTTGAAGAAAAAATTCCACCCATAAGGGTGAAAAATAGGGGATTAAATTTCATATTGGACCGATTTCGATGATTCTTTCTTTATTGGAAAGGGTGTACCTTAAGTGTGGTCCTATTTAAATTTAAAGAAAAATTTTACCCCTAAGGGTAGATAAATAGGGGATGAAAGTTCATATATTGGACCGATTTGGATGATTCTTATTTTATTAGAAAGGGGTTACCTTTAGGGGTGGTCACATTTAAATTTGAAGAGAAAAATTGCAATCCTAAGAGTGGACAATTATTAGGGGATGGAATTTCATATTGGACCGATTTCAATAATTCTTAATAATTCACTAAAAAATAAAAAAAAATAACAAAAAAATTCAAACCGACTTAAAAAAATTGCCCGTATGCACATTCCACTAAAATTAAAAAAAAAAATAACAATAAGTAACACCGACTTCACAAATTCACACATTCCAACTAAAATTTTAGAAATATTTTTCTCTTTCTAAATTGAGTTATCTTTGGAGTCGGTGACAGTGAGTTATGATGTATATATGATATGATGTATTCATATATGTAGAGTTCCTGGATCCAGGAACCCTATACATATATGTAAAAAAATAAAAAAAATATATATATTTAAATTCCTTGCCATGACTGTCACCAAATCCAAAGATAACTCAATTTAGAAAGAGAAAAATATTTCTAAAATTTTAGTTGAAATGTGCATACGGGCAAATTTGTGAAGTCGGTGTTATTTTTTGTTTTTTTTTTTTAATTTTTAGTGGAGTGTGCATATACGGGCAAATTTTTGAAGTCCCTCGGTAGTTTTGATTTTTTTTGTTAAATTTTTCTATGTTATTTTTGAAATAGGTATGATAAATAATGTAGGATTTTGTTGTTTTTTGTTAAACAGTATTTAGGTATATGTATAAGGTGGTTCATTTTATAAATTGACACCTCCCCCCTTAACTCGTTAGTTTTTGAGGTTGGAAAAAAAAGTTTTTGACAAAAGTTTTAGATACTAATATAAAGTTTTTTGTGACGCTATTAGATCGTGTACAGCGTGTTCTAGAAAGCCGTGGCAGACATAACTTATGTTTTTTAAATGGAACACCCTATACAATATATTTTTGCATTTTTGAAATCTGCTCATCAATAGGCAATCAAAATAATATTAACTTTGTGGCATTATCTTTTTCCGTTTTTGAAAAGTTCCGTATTCAAATTTTATACTAAATTTATTTAACTCGAATTTGTGTAACTTGAGAGTAACATAGTGAAACTCCAAAATGTTTAGGAGCTTTTACGATTTTCCTGAAATTCTTTATTTCGAGAATACATATAATTAGTAAAATTTGAAAGTTGTAGAGAATGTAATAATGTACCTACACATAAGAAAAAAATGTACACATAAGAAAAAAAATTGCAAAACCACCTCTATTGCGGGGTTCGTAACACGACTTCGATGGTGATTTTTTGGGGTTGTACCACAACTATATAACCAACCCTGAAAATATCTGCTACCTGTTAAGAATTTTTATTTTTTCTACCTCTATAAAAAAATGACAATTTTCTTGGACTAGCTCAGAAAATGAAGTTGAAAGTTATTTTTTCAGTTAATATGTTCAAAGTTTCGTTCTTTTAATGCCAAGATTTTATTTGTCTGAGGATGAATCTGAATTGTGGCGAAAAACCCACTTGAAAATTAAATGGATCATATGGATCTGTTTGAGCCACAAACAAATTTCTGACAATATCAAATGGTTTCTTATTGTTGTCCGATATGAGTGTTGTTTGTTTTATTGTAATAAAGAGAAATATGAAAATAATATACCTACTTTGTATCAGAATATTTCGAGGAATATTGGAACAACTGCCTGCTGATTCTCCATTTAATATGAATAGTTCCTTTTGAAAAAGTAGATCCAGTCCAGTGATTGCGGCGTTCGCCCTCTCGGGATAGTGACAAAATATGAAATATTTTAATTTTTATTAGAAGCGAAACACGTTCTGTGGTTGAAACGCAAACTCGTGACCTTTCAAAAGGTCGCGCCCACAAAATACATGACATTACCAAACTGTTCCGAAAGTAACCAAAATTATAGGAGGTTTTCTGGTTTCTTCTCCCAACCAAGCCGGTACCTACCTAACTCTGGTCTGGTAAGGTAACCTATTGGGTTAATATCGAACCATAGCCTTAATATCACCATTGAGTAAAGGAATAAATATTCCTTTACTCAATGATTGGTGGTTTTGGAATAAATATTCCTTTACTCAATGATAGGAATAAGGAAAAAAGGAATAAATATTCCTTTACTCAATATCACTCATCACTTATGTGTTTACCTAAGCAACGCGCAGTCGGCAGATCTTCCCATCGCCTCCGTGGCGCAATTGGCTAGCGCGTTCGGCTGTTAACCGAAAGGTTGGTGGTTCGAGCCCACCCGGGGGCGCGACCTTTTTTTATTTTTTTCACGGAAGGAAACACTCCAGCTTTTTTAAACATAGACGTAATAGCCGTCAGCATAATCACACTCTATTTGCGGACCGCGAAACCGGTTACAAAGTAAAAAACTAACCCACAGGGTGGTTCAAATTAATCAAATTTTCTACTTGTGAGCACAGAAAATCGTATATTTTCTGTGCTTGTGAGAATTTTCCCGCGTCCCGATACCTGTATCAATTCGTTTGAGAAATGCAGAAAGTAGTTTTTTATTATACTTCTTTGAAAACACCTTATTTTCATCTGTTTTAGCAATAATGAAAGATGGTGTTTTTCGGGCTAGCGCACGGAAACAGCGCATGGAAAAACTTTCCGTGCGCTGAATAAAAATACCGAATATATGGCTTTAAAATAGAAATATACAGCAAAGTAAACTAAATTTAAGAAACTCTATATGCTCTCTGATATTTAACATGTACCTATTTTGTATTTTAATTCGTAAGTGTTTCAATATTTAGATACATTTCTGTAATATTTTTGACGTTTTATTCACCTTATCTGTTTATTTTTTGTCAATTAAATTTATTATAATATGCCGATAAAATGTTTTAAGTTTCCGTTTTCAAAGAAGTATAATAAAAAATATCGTTCATTACACGTCCAGAAATAGATTTTTCCGTGCTTGCATGACTTCCCGTCTTCGGCTGCGCCTCACACGGGAATTTGTCACGCGCGCACGGAAAAATCTTTATTTCCAGACTCGTAATGAAATATACTATTTCAAGGGCGATAACGACTGTGAATGTGAATAATTATCTATTCGATTTCGGTAAAAGCTTTTTTGCGATTTTTGAGAAAAAAACAGAAGTGTCGTCGAATTTGAACCACCCTGTACACACCTATTACAACGGGAAGGGGATTCACAGCATGTCTACAAAAAGACCATAATCGCTGAAAGATTTGTTTGCTTGCGGCTATACCTACATATACCCATACTTGATTGACCAGCTCTTAATTTGTCTTCCAGTGAGCCTAACATTGGTGACACAGGCCAGAATGGAAAGTTTCAGATGTAAAACTAAGGAAATAGATTTTTCTGCAATTGACCAGAAGGTCGAGATTTTGAATTTCGGAAATACAATATTTAACCTTTAACAGTACTTATTTGGGTAATCCCCGAAAAATCCCAGAAAAATATTGTTGCATATCATTATCTTATCCCTGGTATTTTGCTGCCAGTAGGGTCTCTATTACCAGCAATAGAAATTACGCTAGATTTTTTGTAGACACCATAGACACTACATTCGGAAACCGTATTATTACCATTAAAAATGTTCCCCTTATGTTGCGAAACAACCATTACTTATTACTTCTAACTTGTAATATGTGTTATGTCCTGAAAAATATCACTTAGGCCACTCACCATACACTTTTCGTATCATATTGATACTAAATCAATCACTACAAAAAAACCGCAAGAAACAAAAATGTGGCAATTTTGGACAAATAAGTGGTGCTGCAAAAGAAATCGGCATCCACGGCCAACTTGTCGCGCAATATAAAAAAAACTCAAATTGAGCAAAACAATTAATAGCTGCAGCATGTTTAGATAGAGGAAAACTTTCATGTCTTTCATATTGAAAATTGATGGCACTAAGAAGCTTTATTCAACTGGGTACTCAGAAAATTACACAGGGTCTTCGGCTCTCTTGAGGCTATGAATTTTTTTGTTTATTTCTTATTAATCGATTTTTTTACTTATTTTGGGCCGCACAGAAAATACGTAAGAAAATAAAATATGGCAATTTTGGTCAGCCAGACGACGCGACGTTAAAAAAAATGAGCCTCCATTCCCAACTTTTCGCGCTGTGCTAAAAAAACTTCAAATCGACAAAAATTTTCATGCCTTCAAGAGAGCCGAAGACCACGTGTAATTTGCTGATACTATATGATTACCTGGATAGATTGAGCTTCTCAGAGCCATCAATTTTCGTTTTCCTATGTCTTTTAAAATAAACATTCCACGGCTATTAATAGTTTTGCTCAATTTTTTTATATATTGCGCGACAAGTTGGCCATGGATGCCAATTTATTTTGCAGCGCCACTTAGCTGTCCAAAATTGCCACATTTTTGTTTATTACGGTTTTTTTTGTAGGGCGCAAAATAAGCGAGAAAATCGCGGTGGTAGTGCTAAAAAATCTGTATAGTCTAAAATAAACAAAAAAAAAACACTCGAACAAACGAAAAAGGCACATCAGTCTAAAGTATCTCTGGACGCATATTGTCGTGTTGGGGGAAGATGCATAACCTTGGCAAGTAAGAGAACTCCAGAAAAACAAATATAATTTATTATAAAAAAATGGAAAATAAAAGTATAAAAAAGAATAATAAAAATAAAAGAAATACTTACAATTGCAATTTGAAATTGAAGAGTAACTTAAACCTTGACTTGGACCCTCTTTACACTTGATGTGGGGAACAACCCCTGCATGGTGCTTCCCACCAGGCAAGGCCACCTTTCCCCGAACACCACTAGCACCCAAGTGTCGAGCCAATTCGTGCTCTCGATACGCGAGGCCACCAATATTGTTTTGTCAGCAGAATAAATTTATTAATGTTTGTACTAGTTAAAAATCTCATCTACAGGGGGATTGTAATTTTCACGACAATACTCCCCCCTCCGGAATCGCTCGTCCCGAGCGAGCAAGCTTGACTCGTCACTTGGGTTTTTACAATGGAATTGAATTGAATTGAAATATTGACAAAATAATGGCAAAATATTCTTAGCAGAAAAAATCGAAAAGCGAAAGGAAACTTACAAAAATTATTTAGCTTTTACAATAATTAAACATAACATAAAATATCTTTGAGAGCAGATACACATGGGAGACTTGGAAAACATTGGACACATGCAGGTTACTTGTCTTCTTGTCTTCTTTTCTTTAAACTTCTTCTCTATTCGTGACTCTTCTTGACCTTACCAGCTCTGGTAACAGCTCCAGGGATACGGGTCCATCTTGCAGTGCCGGCTTAGTCAGGGGTTTTGGCGTTTCCCACTGCAACCTTACCATGGCCTTCTTTAGGGATCCCATTTCCATTTTGTCATCATTGACCCCATTCACGTACCAACCATTTACTGATGTTGGTATATACGTGAGAATCTTAGTAGAACGCAGCTTCTCCACCATAACCATTTTGTGACCGTGTTTCCTCTGTCAATCCCCGTGTATGCCTCTTTGTGACGACATTACTAAGATATTGAAAAAAATTTTTTTTATAAAGACATAAAATCAATCAAATAGGTATACAGTTTTTTAAGTAAGGAAATAAAAACAATAAAAAATATTCATTATGGTTACGAGGGTTTCTTAATTACTATGACATATCTGGGTATACATGACACGGCTAGGACTACTAAAATACATATAACTATTATCTGGTACCAGTTTAATTAAATAAAATTATTTTTTTCTCGTTTCATTTTTGTCGACAACTCATTTAAATCACTCTTATTAATGCCTAGGCCTAGGACTTTACATTCATTCTCTGATTCATTCTCTCATATACACATAACCTGCAGTTTTAATAGGAGTCATTAATTATTTCCACACCTTGATAGTAAATTTCCATTGTACAATAAGTACTAATTGTCCACCTAAAATAATTTTCATATTACGTTCGAGAAAACTTGGTACTTATCTTTTTTTTTCTCTGCTAGTCCTTTCGCTTCGTTCCATATTATCTTTGTATATCCAGTGCCTTATTGTCATATTAAATCCTTATCTTCTACATCTACCAGCTGTCTAATGTACTATTTTTCGTTGGTTATGCTGTAATTATACATATGGTGGCCACAATTGCAATTTGAAATTGAAGAGTAACTTAAACCTTGACTTGGACCCTCTTTACACTTGATGTGGGGAACCCCTGCATGGTGCTTCCCACCAGGCAGGCCACCTTTCCCCGAACACCACTAGCACCCAAGTGTCGAGCCAATTCGTGCTCTCGATACGCGAGGCCACCAATATTGTTTTGTCAGCAGAATAAATTTATTAATGTTTGTACTAGTTAAAAATCTCATCTACAGGGGGATTGTAATTTTCACGACAATATACTTTAATTACAGCGCGATTCAGTTTAAAATTGTCACATACAAGGAATTAATACCTTACATTTGTTAATTTCATGTTATGGCAGGTGTATCTTCATTTTAATCCCATTATTAAACCCGTCTATTTTGAAATGAAATGCTGTAAACAATCGAGAGTACGTGGCATCATTCAAAAATATGTTGGCTGTGTTTACTTTTTGTTCTTACTCCCTCTATCTTTGGTTTGAGAGTAGTAATAGCCATCTACATTACACCTTAAATATCGTATTTAAAATTTGGTTTGTTTCTGCATATTTATTTAAATCATTGAATAACGAACCCCAGGAAGGAGCAAATTTGGGCTCTTCATTTTTCGTGAAATCAGTACACCTAAGTCAAGTCCCCATTCTTGGGACGGTTTTCAACTTTAACCGTTCACAGTGAGTCGCTGGGTTGTGCTGTAGAAAAACTATTAACGTCAAAAGTTGGGTGAATGGTGAGAGATATCTTTGAAAAAATTTGTTGTTGAGAAAAAGTTATTGTATATTTGTTTTTATTTTTTTTATTGTTTGTCCCAAGTTAGGAGCACGTTCCCATACTTGGGACACCTATGTTATTAGCCTGTTAAATCAAGTTAGGGCGTCAGAATCTTTACTTGGGACTGGAAAATACATTTTTAAAAATATGTATACATATATTTGTGTTTTGAATTTTTTGGGGGGCCAAAAAATTAAAAACTGAAGCAAAAAATAAAAAAGTTTATTCCAAACGAAAATAAAATAAATATCCACTCTTTAACAAACTTAGAATATTTTAAAAGTTAACAAACAAGATCGTTAAAAGTAAATATAGTGTTTCTAGTGTTGCTAACGGGTTTTATCACTCTTTTTATTTGAGATCTTTGGACAAATAGCCTGTCTTCAATGTCTGGAAAAACAAACACGTTGTGGGAGCCTTTGTACTTTCGCATAAAGTCCAACAGAATTTGTTCGCGGTCAATTTTTAAAATTCTTCCCACAAACTCTTTGGTACATTCTTTTTTTGTGCCCTCGTTATATTTGAGGTCCACAATGACAAAGTCTTTAATTTCTAATTGCACGTTACTTTCAGTCTTTTCTTGCTCGGTCTTATCGTAGGAATTAGGGTTAGAAATGTCTTCAGTCTTGTCTAGTATTGCTTTATCACCATCGGGCTTCTCACTGGCTATTTTTTCAGCACTCTCTTTAGTTTGCGCATCCATATCTGCCATGTAGTCTGAATTATTGTTCAAGTTATCTGTGAATTTTTTTTTGCTTTGTTCCCGCCTGTCTTCTATAAAATCTGAAAAATCTTCCATATCTACATCAGAGTCGGTATCATGTAGGGACAGATGACCTTCGTCTTCGCTTGAGCCAGAGAGGTCATATAGAGTCTTGGTTTTAACTAGTCGTTTTTTTACTTTTAAATTAGGTGCGTTGGATGGCCCAGGGATTGCAGCAACGTCATTCTTTTTCTTTTCTGTCCTTACTTTTTTAATATTCTCCACCACATCTAGTTCCGATAAACTCTTTCCTGGGGCTGTAGTGACTTTTTTTCTTTTTCTTAAAGTTTGGGTTTCACTTTGCCTTTTTTGTTTAAGAAAACTTTCGAAGCTGTTTGTCCAAACTTCGGAGTTTTCTTTGGTGTCATCTTTTTGAGGTAGACGCTTTAGGACTTGGTATGGATCTAGGGGGTAAATTCCACTTGCTGCAAAACCACTTTTTAAGTTTTGGGCGGAGCTTTTTTCTATAATTTCCAATACCTGCTTCAATTTTCGAGGAAATATATCTTTTGCAATGGAACCACGATGTTTGCTTTTATATTCATCTAGCAATTTTCTCCATGCTGTCTTCAGCGGACTAAAGTAGGCAAGGTCCAGGGGTTGACATAGATGGGTACTGTTAGGTGGAAGGAGCAGAAATTTGATATTATTCTCTATACACAATTCCAGCACTCGAATGGAAACGTGGCTAGCCAGATTGTCGCCAATAATAGCTTTGGGGCCATCTCCAAGTTTTTTGAGGTAAGGTAAAGCCACTGTAATGAACCAATCTTCAAATAATGGTCCCTCGAACCAGCCTGATTTCGATCGGTTGTACCTGGCATTTTTCGGACCGCCTTCCATCCAAGAATGGTACAAGTTAGTTGCAGATTTGTAAACTACGTAAACGGGTAGTGTGCTTCCACTTGCAGATCCTGCAAACATCACCGAAAAACCAGCCTTACTTGTGTCTTTTATTTGTTCTGGATTTTTACAATGACGATGAACAATAACTTTTTTTTTGCCGGGATCATCTTGCATGTTTGTTTCGTCGTAATTTATTATTGATTCTGGGGGTATATCTTTAAGCGACTCTTTTAATTCGTTAAAATATTCTGTGATCACTTCTGGAGTTATTCCTGCCCTAGCACGCTTAATGTTGTGACTAAGTCTCGTTTTTAATAAATCTTGTTGGCGGGCTAAAAAAGCTTTTAGCCATTTTTTACCCGGTTTGTTGTTTATAAAACGTTTTTCTGTGACACCTTTTCCATCCAACCTTTTTTTAATTACTTCCTTTAGGTCTCTCTTTGTCAAGGGATATCCCCACTTTGCAGCCAAGGATAAGCATTTTGATATATGGGCTTCTTCCGTTGCTGAAAACACGGGTGGGCGTCCATATTTTTGTAGATGTTTATTGTTTATTTTTCTATTCAGCGTACTTTTAGATATCCCGTATTTTTCTTCTGCCTGCCTTACTGAGAGTTTATTTCTTCTTATATCTGTCAATGCAATTTGGAGCAGTTCCTCTGAATAATCATGGTATTTTCTTTTGTCTAGCCTTCTAGTCTCCATTGTGCTTTTTTGGGTCAACCTGGTACAAAAACATATATATCAAAATCAAGTAGGATTCGCTGACCGAACATCAGAATATCATAATATGTAAGCACATCCAAACTTGGGACAAGTGTCCCAAGTTTTGATACTTTGCACAATTTTTTCTAAAATATTAATACAAAAAAAATAAACAAAAGCAAACATTTAACACTATGAAAACCAGTTGAAGATACAGTGTGACCCATTTGTTTTGGGGTCAGTCTGTAAAAAGTGTATCAATCGTGCGATTTGGCTGATTTTTTTTTTAAATTGTAGAGCTCGATGAACTGCACATTTTGAACAAAAATTGCCTGGTTCGCATAAAATCCAAAGCCTACTATGACCGTTTTTATGAGCAAAATTTTAAGAAACCATATTAGCGTTTTTTTTTGAAAAAATCTGTGTGCGCCAATGGATTGAGCACCCCTCGAAATGGGTATGTACAAAATTTCATCAAAATATTTCAAGTAATAACGATTTTGTAGAAAAATTAAAAATGCAGCCAAGGTACGTCTTTATTTTCAAAAATTCAAAGTTGGCCATGGAAAATAATTGAATTGTAATAATACAACCTTATGCTTATAAACACAAAACATAAAAACAATTAAAATTATAAAATTTTCGTTGTCGCCCACGAGTCGAACAATTTCTATTTTGTCTCTTATGCTTAAATATTCCATAATTATGATAATTAATTGTATTGAGCACAAACAATTTCTGAACTCAATTTAGACAGTTTGACACTTAATAAAAGTAAACAATTCAATTATTTTCCATGGCCAACTTTGAATTTTTGAAAATAAAGACGTACCTTGGCTGCATTTTTAATTTTTCTACAAAATCGTTATTACTTGAAATATTTTGATGAAATTTTGTACATACCCATTTCGAGGGGTGCTCAATCCATTGGCGCACACAGATTTTTTCAAAAAAAAACGCTAATATGGTTTCTTAAAATTTTGCTCATAAAAACGGTCATAGTAGGCTTTGGATTTTATGCGAACCAGGCAATTTTTGTTCAAAATGTGCAGTTCATCGAGCTCTACAATTTAAAAAAAAAATCAGCCAAATCGCACGATTGATACACTTTTTACAGACTGACCCCAAAACAAATGGGTCACACTGTATGTATAGAGTATAACATACCAAAATTTGAAAAGTGTATACTTATTTTCCTTTAATCTACAGAGCACTTTAGTTGGGTTATTTTAACGAAATATCGAAGGTCCAGTTTTGGCGGGAAACCGTACTTACCGTGATCACAACTCGCGCATGCACTCGCCTCAGCGGTTGACGGGAGACTAGAAGAAGCGCGCGCGGCGGCGTTCGCGAGACTTTGTTGCAGTGTTGCCATTTTATAAGACTTCAAAAATGCGCCGTTTTTGTCCCAATTAATGGCGCCGTCCCAAGAATAGGGACTTGACTGTATACAATACAGGCAAAAAAATTAAGACACGTTTGTGTCTTTAAGCAAGGAATCCTTGATGATATAGCAATAATTTTAATTTTAAATTTCCAATTATGAAGAAGTCTACAAACGCTTTTGCCGCTTTGGTGCATGGCCTCAAAAGTTAATTTAAATTACAAAATTACTTACCGATGGATTATTATCCTCAAACATTTTAGTTTTGGCGGTCAGAGAAGTGCCACAAGCCGCACACCTAAGCCTAACAACTCGAAAAAGTATCTAAATACCACATATATATACTGACACCTATCACCGTGTCAGATATCAAAATATTGTGTCAAAACTTGGTTAATACTCAGGGCGATTTCCGTCTCACGTATTTTATAATACACATAGAGCTTTGGCTCCTTCTTGGGATTCTTTAATCTACTGACTACCTCAAAGTTAACCGACACTTTCAATAAAAAAAAACTTGTATATCAATCGCAATAATATAAGAATAAAGGTAATGTCGTTGCCGTTTCAAAAAATAAAGTGCACATTCGTTGTAGCCGAAAACTATTTCGAGTTTTTAGAATACAATGACTTTACAATTTAGAAAAAGACTAGGCTTTTTATAAAATGATTGCATCTTTTGTCATATAAAATGATTGTATCTTTTGTCGCTTATGTATAATTTGACTTCTATGTATACATGCATGTTTGTATGTAGAGGGTAGCCCATATTAAAAAACCCATTATAATATGCTCATAAAATTCAAACGAGGTAACTGATAGAATTTTTCTTTAGTTGGCCATGATTGTCATCTTTGGGATTTATTAAATTACTGTTATCAGTAATCACCTGCCACCAAATCACTTTAATTTACTGTATCGTTGAAAGGTGTTTTCTTTATGTGTAAAGAGCGTTATTATTTTTTGTATATTTTCGTAATAATTTTTGTATCAAGAAATTGTCCTTAGTTTATTTTCGTAATCTTTGTATCAAGAAGTTGTTAATTATTAGTGATTTTAAATGAATTATTCAGTCCGACCATTGCCTGCGGGTTCGTGCATTTCGGCGGCAGTTCGTCAACAATTTTTTATGGGCTATGGATAATGCACCAATCTCCAAAATTATGTTATTAACACAGATTGTTAGAGTGAATAATTATTCCTTTCAACAATATAGTTAATTAAAGCGGTTTGATGACAAGTGCCTATACTTTTGATGACAGTAATTTAATAATTCCCAAAGATGACAAGTCAAGGCCAACTAAAGAAAAATTTCCTCCGTTACCTCGTTTCAATTTTATGTGCATATTAAAATGGGTAGGTACTTGGGGAACCATCTATAAATTTGTAAACAAATCTAGCAAATCGATTTTCACCCACTTCTAATTGTCGCATCGTTCGGAAATTCTGCAAACTTATTCAATTCAGGTGACAATACAATATTATGATATGATACCAAACTCTAGACTTTGAAGTTCATTTTAAATTGTGCTTTTTTCAGTGTCTTGCCAATTCGTATCATCGGCACGGTGCTCAGGTTCTTTTTAATCGGACCGTGGATCCTATAGCTACTATACTAAAATCAAGTAACTCTTACGCCTGGCGTAAATAAAAGCACGTGTTCCGCGAAATAAGGCGATTGGTCAATAGGCCATAAAATATCAGCGCGTCTGGCAACAGGGATGTACCCGATCGCAAAAGCGGATTTATGCGGTTTTATCTTGTTGTTTTCAGCTATTTAGACACTTCCACAAATAATTTTATCGATGTTTTGACTCATTTTAATTAAGCCAATAATTTTTTTCTGAAATATTTTGACTTAAACAATTATTGTAAAAGTAAAATTAAATAAAGGTCGTGCCTCAGTGCGGCTCTGGCGAAAATCTCAACGCACACGTTCTTGTTTACATCAGGCGTAAGAGTTATTTGAGTTTAGTATAGATTTGTTATTTTTCATTAAAGAATGAAAATTTACTCATGTGGTGTCCTACGAGAAAATAGTCCTAGTCGAAAATAGGGAGGTAGCTAAGCTTATAAGTAAATAATATAGTGCCTTTTGATTGGAGCTGGTTTGTCTACGTTTGCGCTGTTTTGTTTTATTTCTCCTCTAGAACTCCTGAATTATTCTGAGTTTGCGCTACTTTCAAGATTCGTTTAAGAAAATTCAATAGTAAAATGTAACGAGTATAGTTAGATGTAGCGATATTTCGAGGAGGTTCTTAATATAGTAGGCCCGTCGACGCTCGCGGTAACATTCTCAGTTATTTAAACAAATTTTCAAACTGGCCAGTCGGTGCTTGCTCCTACTACCCGCCGGGACAAACTTCGACAAAGTATGACTCAAAAAATATCATTTTTCAATGCATATGAGTTGCATATAAGATACTGCTGTAGTGATCATAAGTGAATTTTTAACAATGAACTTCGTTAGTGCCTATTTTTTATGCGAGATTACTGTTTTGTATGTTATTAGTTTAAGTTATTGTGCGGAGTATGATAATGGTATGTATGTTTTATCTTAACACTAAAATTTGATTGTGTATTATTCGGCATTCGGCAAAGGGCAAAGTGAATCTTAAATAACAGACAATAGACGCTTCTTGCGAAAACAATGATTGATTAGACAAACGCACAAATATACCTATCTAAATATTGTACACAAATATTCCTACATATCTAGATATCGATTAAAGGAAGAAAGCAGATAACCACAATGACCCGATCCCATTCTGTTTAATATATGTGTTATTATTTATAACATTGACCATGGAATAATAGTTTTGGTTTTGCTTGAGTGAATATGCGCACTTATTAAAAATATAAAATTTTTAAAAGTGTAAAAAATGAAAAATAAATTGCTACAACGGAAAAGACATATCCTGCCTATCATTCTACTTATTTACATTGTTAGACATATTTTTCAGTAATGTACAATGGATACATGCATAGTTTGCGGCTAATGAAAATACCTACGTCAAGTTTTTGCAAACGAAAATTAGTGGAAATGAATGTAATTATGCAAGTTTAGTTAATAGGCACAGTACGAAGTAAGTAGATACTTTTTAGAATAATTATGTCCAATTATTATATGGGATGACTTCATCCATAAAATCTTCACATTTACGTAATATTATTAAATCTTAAGGTTTTCAAATAAATTCAATAAAGATTTGTTAATTTATGGCTTATTATGGTAGAATACAAATCAGGAATTGTTAATTTAAAAATCACCATTCTATATGTAGGTATAGCAAGTTTGTTCGCTAATTGATTTGATTAATTTAACCAAAATTAAAAACAAGCCATCAACCAAAAAAAAACAGAATATTATTAACTTTCCAGAAACAAGGCAAAGTTAGATGAAATTTTTCGGGATGTTTCATTTTTGCCCACCACTTTATCTCAAAAGTCTCCTTACTTTTGTCAACTTGTTATATACAGTGTGTTTGTTAATAACATTCTTGGGTCCATTTTGAGAAAAAAACTTCATATGAACATATATATGTCCAAGATAGGGGGCTAAAATTTTAAGAATTTTTTTTATTATAACTTTGGTATTACCCTAGATATTTTTGAGAAATTTGGTACACGCCTTCTATGCATCAAGAGGCATTTTCGGACGTATGTACAAAGTCTAGAGATTAGTATATCTCTGGACGCTGGTATGTACAAACAATTTTATTACTTTTACCAGTGGCGTCTGTACGGGTTTTGAATTGAATATTTTTAAAGAAAAATATGTTACGCCACTGCTTTTTCTTAAAGTAACAATTATTTTTGAAATCCTCATTCCTTTCTGAGCAAATGAGGTCTCTTGATCTTTTTTGTTTGACGTACGGTTTTCGCATAAAAAAATAAAACTCATATTCATTTGCACCTTGATATAAAATTAGATATTAACAATAATTATTCAAAACGATCTAGTTGGTAAGAAGCAGATTTTGTTTTGTAAACATAAACAGATTTGAGAGTTGTCTACCTAGTCTAGTTGTCACGTATTTAAGTCATTAACATTAACATGGTCCAATTTTACCACCCTGTATCTCAATAGTTAAGACTTTTAGCGTTGGGTGAAGATAAACCTTCAGTCAACGCTTTTAGGACATATGTTCATATCTCAGAGAAATAACCAAGGATTATTTCTCTGAGGTTCATATGAAGTTTTTTCTCAAAGTGGACCCAAGAATAACCCCCTTAAGCATTAGCATGTTATTAAGAAACACCCTGTAGAAAGAGCTATACAAAAATGTATAACAAGTCGAAAAATATATGAGATTTTGGGAAAAATATTCCAAAATAGCATACAAAAAATAAACAATAGGTGGGAAGTTCATTAATTTACCATTAGTTTTAGTTAAATTCATTGCGGTTTGGTTAATTTGTTTCTACAAGAGAACCACGGAAAGTTTCCACTAAGTTTAAAAAGCTTTAGTTACGATAATTTCCTTGTCATTAGGAAGTTTTTGCCGAATGTTATTTTCTTTCATTCCCAATTAATTGTTTGTGTGAATATAAAAAAAGAGAAAATCATAGTTTTACACTCCGTCTTTTTAGTTTAGTCAAATGTTCATGTGCTAATACAATGACATACACCCATGATTGGTTTTATTTGCTCATAATTGGGTCTAATGATCCATGTTCAAACATCTAAAAATGTGATTGTAAGGTCATATTCTTGAAGACACCAGACAATAATGATAATATCTAGAAGCCCAGAAAAGATACTATCGCTAGTCTGTATTTAAGTACAACGTGATCCAAACTCGACGCCCCGACTCGGTGGACCTTTTTTTAAGTGGCATTGTGGAACATCAAGCAAATACTTTGAGACATTACAATCGAACTAACCTAACTAAATGCACCACAAACACGACATTATACTGAGTTAATTAAAAATAATTCAGCCCATCTACTTCAACCAGTGCCGGAGAGATGGGGATCAACTATCATATTTTTTAATAAAAATATGGTATGAAACTGGAAAAGTTACCTTTTTTGCCTTCACTAAATTTCCCAATAAATTATAAGGAAAAAAACTATTTTTGACTTTTTTGTAGCTACCGTTTTTGAAAAATTCACTTTTGTGCCTTTAATTCTTTTAGCAGAAGAACATCAAAGTATGTCTAGGCTTTCAACATTTTGCGCACTTGCTGAGTTTTTAATTCTGAACAACTTTTCTTAATGACATATTGCCGTAATACCTACACAAAGACCACTCTACTGGTGCAGAAAATTAGTTCTTTTTAATTACCAGGACACATGATTTTTCGTATCTAGAAAACTTTTTGTACGTTATTAAGGAAAGTTGTTCGGAATTAAAAACTCAATGGGCATGCAAAATGTCGAAAGCCTAGACCTACTTTGATTTTCGTCTGTTAAAAAAATTAAAACGCACCAAAGTGAATTTTAAAAAAACGGTACATTTTTCGAAAAAAAAATCAAGAATGTTTTTTTCTTAGAATTGATTGGAAAATTTAGTGATGTCAAAAAAAGACACTTTTCCAGTAGCGTACCATTTTTTTAATTAAAAAATATGATGGTTGACCCTCGTTTCTCCGGCACTGGTGGAAGTAGATGGGCTAAATTATTTTTAGTTTATAGTATTTAACGAGAGTCTAAACTGTCTTCCTTTAGGAAAAATAAAAGAAAACTTGAAAAAAAAAAGAACTTTGACGTCCTGTATATGGAAAATGGATTTAAATGTTTATAAGAAAAAATCTACTTACTTTGACGTTTTCTATAGAATCTTAAAGTTTTGGTCACTAAAAGTTTGACCACCCTGTAGCCCTCTAAATATGGCTGTATTACGGTATATGAATTCCAAAAATTTGATTTACAACCTGTTGATAAACAAATGAGGTTAAAAAAAGCGTTATCTAGCAGTACCTAAAGGACATTGTTTTTTTTATAATTAATATATAAAAAGCTGCCGGAGGAATATACCAAGTATTTGAGCACTTTGAGATGAGCCTATAATATACGAGGTGTTCCATTAAAAAAAAAACACAAGTATAGTTTGCCGCACTTAAGAACACCCTGTATAATTTTTGACACAATGATTAAAAAGTACACATTCTATCTACAACAATTTTATATAACATTTTTTCCGAGTCAAAAAATACAAAAGTTAAGATGGATAAAAAAATAACTCTGGACACCCTGTGCGTCCAATAATAAGGTTATTAACGAGCTTTTCGAAAGCACGTAAGCGGTTTGATAGCCATATGCCTTTGCCCCTCCCATAAAAAAATCTCTCTATGCCAGTGAATTCTTTGGGAAATATGAGAAACCTCCCAAAACCATCAAATCTGGGATACCTAGAGTTGCCACGAGTCGAGACTAGGCGAGATAAGGCCTTGTCTCGTCTCGTCTCGAAATTTCGAGAAAATCTTTTTCGAGGCGAGAAAATGGTCGAGACGAGACAAACGTTGTCTCGTCTCGTTTTGTCTCGTTTCTCTCGAGTTGTTTTCGTTTTTTGGTTTATAACTAATTGAGAATAAGTATTTAATAGGTATTTATAACAAGCAAGTACAACCTTTTATATCTTAACTTTGACTTTATTCGTATCGATTTGACTTTCAATGAAAAACAATTAATAAATGCTTTTTTTAAGGTAACCAGGCCTTATAAAATAAAAAGTTATTGTTTTTAATTAAAACTAAAAAAACGTTACTAAACTCTTTTCTAAACTACCAGCCTTCTGACTTACAGGGTGATTGAAAGCCAGGGAGTTAGAAATGGCTAAATTAAAATGTTATTGCTTTGACACCCTGTAAATAGGAGAACAGTAGTTCACAAAAATGTTTCAGTATTTCTTTTAGTTTTAATGTACTTATCCTGACAAAATTTAAAAAAAGATATATGCATTTTTTTATTCTGCTTCATGAGGTCTGGCGATCTGCAAAAAAAAACAGTTTTCAATTTTTTTTTCAACGAAAAAAGCCAAGTTGAAAGCCAAGTCGATATGAAAAAAAGTCGAGAAACAAAAAAGTTGTACTATTAATTGTTTAATTTGACAAAAGTATAAGAAATAGTGACGCACAAGGTAACCATCCGAGGCCAACGATAAAGACAGGCCACGGCGCTAACGCATAATCGCGTAGTCACGTGACCAACTTAGTTCTATATAATGAAAGGCATTTTTGGAGATAAGTAGAAAAAACAAATTTTGTAACAATTTGGCAAGTTTTCTTTCATCTATTACATTATTGGATTTGTGCATCCAAGCTTTCTCTAATTGTTTTTTTCAAAATTTTCACCCTGCCTCAGCTGTTTTAGGCTGAGAGTTAAACGGCACTGCACTCACAATATTTTGGCACATTCTCAAAAATTGTTGGGACATCACCTTCCTTTAGCTTAGGTGATATTCTCTATAGGTATTTTCCTCCCACAACACATTTGTCCACCTTCATTGTTTCACTTTCTTGAAAATGTGTTAGCCACACATACTTAAGGGTTTTTAGAAATTAAATCTCAGTTGGGATTTGACGAATTCATTTTTGGCGCAAATTTTCATCCCGAGGCAAAACAAATGTTTGTTATGGCGACACTTTCTTCCTGGTTTTTGTAATATGTATAAATATAATATAAACAGACCCAATATTTGGTATTTAGGTTATTTTTTACGAAATAAAAATGAAAACTAACCTCATAGGTATACTGTAAATATTGACGAGGTCTCAGTTGATCGGCAGCGTGAAAGACCATATCAGGGCGTAGGTCGACAACGAAAATCCTCGAGTACGTTACAACACTGATTTATGGTGGATACAATAAATACACAAACCCGAACGTGGTCAACGGGAACGGCTTCCAGCTACCCGGACCGTCTGAACTCGCGGATCTCCCGTAAGCAGTTCACCCCTCTGTGTCTCAGGCTCCACTGTCCAATACTAATACTGTCCCATGTCCATAATAGTCCATTCCGGGTTCCCTATTCTGTGGTTCGGGGGAGAATTCCCCTTACAGCGCTCACGTGTCGCGTCGCGTCGGTGCGAGCGGCACCAATACTCTTGGACGGCACGACTCCCACCTAGACACCCGGAGGCCATAATAACACCTGGGCGGTTCCCCTCCGCCAGGACACCCGCGCACTAGAAACAAACTTGTTTCTAAAATATAAACTAAGACGTTTAAAAACACTTTAAACATTGAAAACTTCTCAAAACCCAAGCTGCCGCTTTCAGTTATGTGGCAGATGGTCACGTGATTTTTGTGCGCCAGGGCCTGTCTTTATAGTAGGCCTTGGTAACCATCTGTGTGACGCCACTGGAATTATTATTTAAATTTAATTAGATGTAAAGCAAATCATTCTAGCCGCTAACAACCATCCAAGTTAGTGAAATAATTTTAGAAATGAATAAAAAAGTGTTTTTTAATAAAGTAAATTTAACACACTGTTATATATTGTTGTTCTCACAATAAGCCATTTTTGGAAAACTAAATACATACAGGGTGTCCCAATTGGAACCATAACACCCCTGCAATTTTTTTATTAATCCATTTTCACCAAACTTTTTTCAAATGTGTCAATTAAAATACACAGGTGTACATCTATTAAAAGCACACCAGATGTAAGTCATTAAAATTTTGCGAGAATCGAGACAAAATGCTCTCGAGACGAGACAAAAAGGCTTCGAGACGAGACGAGATGTCTCGTGGCAACTCTAGGGGTACCGTCGCTAGCTACGCATATTTAACCCATTAATGCCTGAATTATGTATTTTTTCAAATTTAGATATTTTTTCTTAAATAACTGTAAAAAATGACTCCCTGAAACGAAAATATTTTATTCCAAAAAATATCTGAGTAGTACTTTTTGAAATATAGGCTGTTGCCATATGGTAACGCTAGGAGCTTGTGAAGTCAAAGTGTCTAATTTTATAAGAAATCAAAAAGGTTTTGGCAGTTATTTGGAAAGCAATGAAACAGTGTAATATCGTCAAGTATATATTATTTTCAATAATATGCAATAGCAGATTATGCTATCGACAATGGAATGGCTGGAAATAGTCAATACACAAGGCTACATTACACTTCCAGCACATTGTTCTAATTATGGACTTGCATGTACTGCGCGCGCACCTTCCTTTTTTATGGCCTTCTGTATGCTGAACAAAGTGGTCAATTCTATCAAATCTAATATTATCTGAAATACGGCTATTATCTGAGGACTCTATTGATCCTGCATGTCTTCCAGCACCTTTAGGACGAACTTGATACGCGAGTTGTTAGTTAGGGTGCACTGTGTTGGACTTCTATTTTCTCGAATTGTCCCAATGGCGGAATAGCCGCGAAATTGCAAAAAAGAAAATAATGCTGGATTAGAAAATAAATTATCCATATAGAAAGTATACCCCAACTGTCTTTTTCCTAGCAGAAGTTCATCTAACATTATCAGAAGTGGGCTAGCGGCTTTACCAAATAGAACATCATAGTCCGAATTCATTTTAGGACTCTTTCCCTGATAAAAATCAAAGTTTATTAGGTAGCCATCTTTAGTGTTTATAAACACTAAATCTGGAGCCTATAGGCTCCAGATTTTGTAGCCAAACCTGATTGGCTTGCCCCGAATAAACTGTTTGCAACTGTGCTTCCCATAATACTTTACCATACTTTCATCGTATGCTAGGTTCAATTCCGGAACAAAATTGTGGATACATCGATCTTTTGGCATTTCAATCATTGGTGTAAGTTTCATCATTGTAAATCATATCTAGTGCTTGAGAAACTGAGAATCCTCTCCTGGAATTGAAAAATAAATATTTACTGAATGTAAGCGCCTAGCGTTGCCATATGGCAACAGTCATGTTTACGAATATGTAAGTCAGCTAGTTTTTAGTAAAATGTCTTTATATTTTGTCAATGAATACTCTAACGCATTCTATACATAAATATAAATCCAAAGTAACAAAAATATGTGACACATAAAAATAAACATACTTACTCAAACCGAGGCTCCATTTTTTTCGATGATTTATTTGAATGGTATATTCTAGCACTGCTCACAATCTAACAATCAAATGTAAACTGAATTTGCCAGTACGAATGTATTCCAAACAGTAATACGTCGGTAATAAGATTCCTACCGTAAACGAAATAAAATCGCTGACAAGTTAGGACGCGTCGAAAAGATCACCTGTTGGACGTTGCCATATGGTAACGCAAGGCGCTAATGGGTTAAGTTTACGATATGCATTTAGCGCACTGTATTTTATCGAAACGACTTATTATGGTCGGTACATAATTAATCTCGTACCGTTCCAGTGGGCGACAGCTGCAACAACTACGGCGGGGCGCCTGGCCGGTGCGCCGTCGTCAAGGACTGCCCCCTCGCCCTGGACATCCTGCGCAGGGGCAAGCCCATCGGGATTGTGCTGAAGCGGTGCGGCTGGGAGGGCAAGGACGAGGTCGTCTGCTGCCCGGGGGCGGCGGTCCGCGAGCCGCAGGCGCCCGCCGAGGCCAGCCGCACGCCCCCCGTGTGGGAAAACGGGGACGACGTGACCGAGGGCAACCAGCAGAGCCGCTTCATCAGGCGCAAGTGCGAACAGGGTACGTGCCATCATGCTTCGTTTGCAATTATAGAAAAGAATTTAAATCGCCGGTAGAGAGTCATCTCGTCATTCAGACCTCAGAAATCACCACCGAACGAAGTAAGTAAAGTAAGTTTATTTAGTTTCAGAAGACATTATAACATAAAGAAATTACAATGTAATGTATGAAACGGGTCACACTTTAAACAGAAAGACAGTACAAAATAAAGCTGCCTTAAGGCCGGTCCACACGCAACGATGTATTGTACGATTTGCATGCGCAAGTAAATCGTTACAGATAAATCGTTGCGTGTGGACAGCAGATTTGAACAAAATTTAGAACTGTGCAAAGTTTCAATAACCATAAATTTTTCCTGATTTCTCTTTTCTTTTGTACATTTAAACCAAACGTCAAAATAGGTACTCCAAAAGCACTTCCTCCATGATTATTGTATCAAGCGAAAATTGCAGCTTTACTACAATAAGTTGGTATAATGTGGACGCACTGAATTTGTAATGATTTTTCTATAACGATTTGCATGTGCAAGTAAATCGTTGCGTATGGACAGCAGATTTGAACAAAATTTAGAACTGTGCAAAGTTGGACGTCGGAGTTGAAAGTCTGAGCCGAAAAGCATAGATTTGGGAGATTTGCGCATGCAAGTCGTAACATGTGTACGCTTGTCCGAGATTTGTACAGTTTTTAGGTGCGATGGTAGCTATGACTCCTACCTGTTTTTAGTCCGGAAACTATTAAATTAGTTAAAACTAAAACAACAACTGATTTATTTTAAATTTGTTAAAAAATATGTCGACTATTTCGCATAATTTTATAATATAATTCAATGAGAAAATACACTTCGTTTCAATAACCATGCTCTACACCATCTAGTTATATTTAAATGTTTCCTGATTTCTCTTCTCCTTTTAACGTTTAAACAAAACGTCAAAATACTCCAAAAACACTTCCTCCATGATTACTGTATCAAGCGAAAATTGCAGCTTTACTACAATAGTTGTTATAATGTGGACGCACTGAATTTGTAACGATTTATCTGTAACGATTTACTTGCGCATGCAAATCGTACAATACATCATTGTGTGTGGACCGGCCTTTAGACATCCCATTATGATACAAACAGATTATATATTAAAAAATTCAAAATATAAAAATTCAAAAATTTAAAAACTCATTCGCAGAATATGGTTCTACACTACACAAGTGTTTGATCACCTCCCTCTTGAACTGCGGAGCACCGGTGTTGTGCTTGATATTTGCAGGCAGACTGTTAAAAAACCTCACCGCAGCATAATATGGACCACACTCGGTGGTGCTGAGGCACAACAAAATTTGTTTTATGCTTAGTAGCATACCCATGCGTAAAGAGAGAAGACTAAAACTGAGACCTGTTTGAATGAAGCACCATCAGGCAAGCGAAAATGTAAATGCCAGGAGCAGTGAGAATATTATTATCTCGTCATTATTGTATACGACTATAAGTTGGCCTTGGCGACATTTAATAACCCCGTCGCCCGTCAAACGTGGCCAGATATCCAAAACCCGACCAATAGAGGATCGTTGCGTAGTTGTTTCCCACAACAACGTAGTCTTTCAGCATGAGCAGTTCGGTCGGTTTGAACAACGGCAATATTATCTATGTAGAATTGTAGAAGATATGGATAGTGCAGCAACGGCGGGCACGATCGGCTCATGGATGGGTGCCCCGCTTTTTAAGAAGGGGCTCGCTAAGCAGTTTCTTGCGCCATCTCTATACAGGGTGTCTCTAAAAGGTCTTCACAACGTTTCACCAGATATAGAATGGCTCAAAATAAGTCGATTTAACTAAACTTGCCTTAGTCTTAGTCCAAAAGTTGATAATAACGTTTGAATAAAGAATTCCAGGAAGGAGTCAAAGGACTATGGGTATTAAAAAATACGTGAGATGGAAATCGCCCAGTGTAAGACCCAAATTTTGACACAATATTTTGATATCTGCCTCGGTGATAGAGGTGCCAGTATTTGGTACTAGGATACTTTTTTGAGTTATTATGCGCTTAGCTCTGCGGCTTGTGGTTCTTCCCTGAACGCCAAAACTAAATGTTTGAGGATAATAATCCATCAGTAAGTAATTTTGTAATTTAAATTAACTTTTGGGGACATGCACCAAAGTGGCATAGGCGTTTGTGTAAGTACCTACTTTTTCATAATTTAAAATTAGAATTGTTATATTATGATGGATTCCTAAACTTAAAGACATAAACTTGTCTTATAATTTTTTGCCTGTATTGTAGATTTCATGAAAAATGAGGATTTTTGCCTCGATTAGTTTGTCTAAACAACACAAAGGTGCGCACCACTACAAAACGGAAACGGAATCCCGCCATGTGCACGAACTATCCCGGTCGCGCATAATCCCAAACATGCTCCTTCCTGGGATTCTTTATTCAAAGCTAATAACGGAGCTACAGGGTGTTGGGTGTTAAATGTGTTTGGCTAACTATACATTTTTGCTTATATTTTCCAAACGAGTTATCCGATTTTAACAAAAGTTGCTATGCGTCTTCAGACTGTTGGTTGAAATAATAGCACATGTCATACGGATATTTTCTTAATACACAAGGCGTAGGTTACAGGGGCGACTTCAGATTTTTTTACAAGACAAGAAAAAATTGGTTGAGAAACACTTTTTTGCGATTAACCACTTTTTGCTCAGAAGGTGCAGTATTTTTACGACATTTATGGTGGGAACCTATCGTTTCTAAGCAATCAGTTGGAATAGTTGTTTTCCACAGCTCCGTCTAAGTAAAACTAAAAATTAAAAGCAACATTTCTTTGAATTGTCAAAAGTTACTTTAATTAATTTACTGCTAACTTTGAATACTTGCATTTTCGTTACCATGGCTATATCACAGCCGGCTCTAGGAAAAGCCCTGAAGTTGAGAAAGCTGGCAACGTGCCTTGCTGGTCTGCGCGGCGTGGCCTGTCACTCCCTGTCAGTTGATTTTACAAGAAATTTACCAGAATTAATTTGTGTAGTGCGGGTAGTGCAATCGTTGCCAAATACTACAACGAGGCAGTGTGTATCTGGGTGGAAACAGACAGCCCGAAGTGCTGGTGACAGCTTTTTTATATATTTGTTTTGTTTGCTCAAAAGTGAAACATTTCTATAAAAGTGAAGAATCGTGTCTTTACAATTTCAAGCCTCAAGATGCCTAGAATCGCCAAGGGATGCTAGAACTTAATTATTATATACCTGGCTATAAGTCAAATCGTAATAATAACTTGAAGTAGCTAGATTTTCTTTGCTTGACGGCAAGTGGTCAACTTGTATTCGTTTTGGGCTTTCCAAAGGACGAAAATTTAAGAATTAAATTATTACGGGCCAATTGCATAGACAAACTAAAGTTCCCTTTAAAATTAAAGGTGCTTTCTAACAATTCAAACATTGTTTAATATTGTTGCAAAAGGTTCTTTGCCTAATTTTAAAGTCAAAATATATTTTAGTTGAATGTATTATGAAATTGACCCTAACTGCTATTTCAATCACAAGAGATATTATTCTCCTTCACAACATGCCGTTCTCTGTTCGCTTGCGGTTTGTATTTTTATGAAAATTTAACTATAAGGGAAGATAGGTAATCATCATTTGCCTGACGGCGCACTTTGCGAAAAATTCTCACAAAAATTCGACTTACAACAAAATGTAGTTCCCTCTATTTGCCCAAATTTACCATATTATTTGTCGAAAATGTACCTATCCACACCGGGAATCGTACTTATTATTACTTATAATATTATGTGTATATATTTTATTACTTGTTACTGCTTTTTTGTCTGTTAAACAAAGTACCTACTTACTGAGGTACCCAATTATTGAAACAAAAGTCACAAATGTATCTAATTATAATTATAAAGAGGGTTGAACATTTATTAGAAAAGATTAACTAAGTCAAAGTGCAGACTGCTCTAGACTGCATAGACCCGTTGAACCATCCCTCTGCGGCATTGTCACATGTTTGCACAGGGCTTGTAAAGTTTGAGAAGGTTGTGGCTATATCACCATGGAAGAATATACTGATATTTTTATTGGTGTTTGGATTTTGTGAAGGAAAATGTCGCGAGTGTGTCAAGATTGTACTCTGAAAATTTCCCATATCGTCGCGTTCCAAGACACCTGATGTTTGATGCTGCAGTAGAGAGACATCTTTGGGAGGCCGGTTACTTAGCTCCTGTAATAGTTGATTATGGATGGCCGCATATTGTGTATTAAGAAAATATCCATATGGCATGTGGTATTTATTTCAATCAATTTCTGAAGATGCATACCAACTTTTGTTAAAATCTGATAACTCGTTTGGAAAATATAAGCAAAAATGTGTACTAAGCCGAACACATTTAACATCCTGTAGCTCCGTTATTATCAACTTTTGGACTAAGGCAAGTTTAGTTAAATCGACTTATTTTGAGCCTTATCTGGTGAAGCATTGTAAAGACCTTTTAGAGGCCCCTTCAGTTAAAAAAATTTATGGGTTAAAAATTCTCTCAAATGAAGAACTTACGGACATATATTGGCATACAGGGAATCACGACAAAATTCAGTGCCGGCAGCTTTTATTTTGGAAAATAATTGTTAAAATCTTATATCGTTGGATTCATTAGTCAACTCAAAGGTGAGGTCTTGAAGTAGTCTGCAAGACTACAAGAAGAATAATAGAAACACCGTGTCTAGATCAGATGATTATAGCACTCGGTTTATACATAAATAGCTTCAAAGACCAAAAAAAGTTCATATAAACATAAACATAAACCAACCAAAGTTCTTACTGAATAAACCCAAAATCATTGAGCCAGGATAAAAAAGGCGATTTTGGTCCTATCCCCATTTTTTTCAAAAAATTTAATATATCTTGAAAACATACTTATTAAAATTTTAATACGATATTCCTTTCATTAGAGCAAGTTTTTTTGTTATAACATCAATAATTTCCATTTGTTACAAAATCCACAAACTAATAAGGTGCTTTTATGTTCCCCAACAATAAAAACATTATTATACCTATCTTATTGTTCAAGTTGATACTCATGGGAACTGTGGTTTCAAAGTACACTGAAGTTATAGCCCTCAATACAATCACTGAAAATGTAGTTGTAGAACAAGAAGGCTCTTTAATGGCATTCGTCAAATGGACTCAAACTCTGGAATACTATCTTACCAAGTTGTAGAATAACTGATATGTAATAGTGGCCCACACAGCCAATAAATTCAGAAGATAACAAGCTTAAAAGTTCAAGTCCATTTGACAGCTGTCATTATAAGGAGCTTTCTGCTGTGGAGTTATATTTTCTATTTCGCCAGACAACACCTTTAGAATTGCCAGTATGGCAGAAAAGCCTCCTTGATTTAGCGCTATTAATAACAAATTCACAGACTACTCTATTTTAGAGTAAAATATCAAAATATCTGCCTAGTTTTTTGTTTTACATGAAAAAAGTAAAAATATTTTTGTGCAGAATTATATTATGTTTCGATCTGTCATGTTTTGGCAATATCTCGTAAACGCAATGTTCAATTTTTTTTCTGTTCCACCCTCGTAATCAGCGCAAAAAATACAATCCTTTCCCGCACCAACCTATGCGGTCTGTCTTCAATAATAAAAAAGTTACCAATAGTGCCGGCTTAATTTAGAACAGCGTGTAATATGTTCAATGTTTTATGTTTCAGCTTGCGATGACTTCTTTACCAAAGTCAAAGTGAAACCACCGGTCAATTTCAATATCATAGATGGCGAAGAGGTTGACTTAGGAGATTTTCCACATATGGTTTGTATCTTTTATGATTGTCAAAATTTGTTTCATAACTGAATTTGCCTACAAAATTCTTTCCCGAGCCATAGTCAATTAGATTTATTAAGAACAAATTTTGCTCTTTCTATAATATACCTACTATAGAAAAAGATGCTAATTTATCTTGAAATAACTTTTAATTTATTGTGCTCTATTGGCAGGCTGCATTAGGATTTACAAGTGAAGAAGACGATAATATTTTGTGGAACTGTGGAGCTGCACTGATTTCTCAAAGGTAAAACTCTGAAAACATATAATAAACTAAATTAAATTATGATTCTAAATATCTTAGTTTATTTTCATAAAGAATCTGTTTTCTGTTTGAAATTACATAGGAAATATTTATTGTAGGTGTAAACTATCATGAAACAGCATGGTTTTATACGCAAGACAAACTACACACCCAAACACATTAGTGTAATGTAATTTAGAAATTGACCCAGTTTATTATTTTGAGGCCGTGTTAAACAAAATTGTGATGTGCAAAACTATCATAACATGTCTCATTTAATTGAAACTGCAAAATTGAAAAATTGAAAAAATCAAATAGTAGGTATAGTTGTATCACTCACTGTGTGCTGTGTGGATAAAATTTATTTTTGTAATAATGGAGCACTATACAGGGTGAATCAGTTTTTTGTAGCAGGACTTTAAAGCCTGGTTCATGCAGCTTCTTTATCTTTTAATTTTACCTTATCTTTAAGAAATAACCAATGGCATTTGTCCCTTGATTTGAACTGACCAATGACATTTAATATTTCTTAAAGATAAAGAAAAATTAAAAACTAAAGAAGCTGTATGAACCAGGCCTTACAGGTGATAGATCTTCAAAATATAACCGCACTTTTTCGTATAAACTATATCGTTTTAAGGCTTTATAGAAAAGTTACAGGGTGTTAAAGTTGGAAAAAATATGTCGACTTTATTGAATATTTACCATTCTAGTTGAGATATTTAAGTCATATTTGGTGTACGTTATAACGGCATGGGTTAGCATAAAACCTGTTAATATCGAACATCTTGCACAACCAGCGGTGGAAAATGGGTAATTGGTAAAATTATTTTTAGAAAAAAAAATTAATCACCTTGTATTGTAATAAAAAAAAAGTTATGTAGATTTTAATTGCAGAAATACCAAGAGGACATTTTTGATAAAAAGGTCCTCTTAGTATTTCTTCGCATGTGATTTTAGAGTATTTCGGAAAAATTAACTAAAAAATTTGCCCCATAAGTAAGACTCAAAATATAAAAACGTGTTTGTTACTTTAAATAAAGTAACTTTTTCTAATAAATTAACCCATTCAATGTTTTACTTTTCAAGATACAGAGCGTAACATTATTGTATCTTCCTTAAATGTTTTAGACCCTGTAACTTCAAAAGTATAGCCTTAAATAGGTAAGTTTATTGGAAAAAGTTAAAGTAGCAAACACATTATTTCTACTAAATTTTTTAGATAATTTTTCCGAAAGCCTCGAAATAATACAAAAAATGAAATTTTCCATTAAACTATAACAAATGCAAACAAAATCTAAGAGGACATTTTTGTCTGCAATTAAAATCTACGTAAAAAATGCAATACCTTTTATTACAATACAAGATGATTAATTTGTTTTTCTAAAAATAACTTCTCTGCCTTAAGCCTTAAAAGATATAGTTTATAAGAAAAATTGCGGTTATTTTTTGAAGATCTATCACCTGTTAAAGTTCTGCTACAAAAAACTGATTTACCCTGTATATTTCCTATTTCAGAATTTCATTCAGCTTGATATTCTGCACAACTATGATCTTAAGTACTTTATAATATTATTGTGTGTGAGCATTCACGGAAATTTTATGTTAACCGTTAAATTTCAGTTATAATTAAAATTCACTGCATTTTTGCGTGAACACAGAGATTCAATTTTTATATTATTTTAAGGCTTTTAAGATGTCAATAAAATAAAACTGTTTTGAAGTATACACTTCTTTATAAAAATACTTCGTTGATTTAATAGAAACATGGGTTAAAACTCATGCAGTCTTTAATAAAAAGTATCTTTGCAAATTTCTATTTAGAATAAAGAATTCGTGAAATAAATTTTAAAAATGAAATTTTTCCTGAAATAGTAGCAGATATAGGGGAAAATGTCAAGAGTAATGTTTTCTAGAAAAGTAATTGCTGTATTCAAAGGCTATTTGAGTTTACGTTATACAGAGCCTTAACATTTTCCTTAGCAAATAATTTAAAATTTAAAACTTTTAGCTCGCCCCATTATAATAGCCGCTTTCCTTTTGCCACTTTTCTTTAAGAATTCTTAGTTTATCTCAGTTGGTGGCAGTTCCTTTTACAAATGAGAATGTGAGCTAGTGAGATTTTTTACCTCCCCCTTCACCCTTCAAGCACATCCTCGCGAGGACACTCACTATCGAGCATATTGGCTCAGTTTGGTGGTGGGGAAAATGGCCCTTTCACAAGATGTGCCTTTGACAGGAAAAAACAAACTGAGTGGCTCGGCTAACAACTGAGCTAAAGCTCTCAGTGTAGGGACAAAAGGAATGCGGCTATTGTTTAGATCAACTTTGAAATGAAACGAACTTCATTTATAATAGTTTAACTTAAAACTGATAAAGAAGATACACAGTGACCTACAACAGATTAATTGCCATTTAAAGTTGACATATTTTTACAAACTTTGGCACCCTGTATGGAAAGAAAAAAGTGTGTGCTGTAAAACAGTTTTATTCTATTGAGATCATCTCGCCGCTGTTAGGGTCCTAAACAAAAAAATTTAATCAACCTGCATAAATATTTTATGTAGCTCAAATATTCAGAAAATTCAGAAGTTTTTTTTATTGCAAAAGTTGGTTTAGGTTATCTATTAAATCTACAAAAATGTTAACTTAATTTTTCTAAGATACCAAAATAGGGAAGTAAGGATGCATAATAATTCCCATGAATACCCTACATTTTTTTATTTCATTTTTTTTTAAACTTTTGCTATTAAATAAAATAATCTCTCAGTTATCTTGATTATAATATTATATACTCTTATACTTCATCAGGTACTTGTTAACAGCTGGACACTGTTTTGGAAGACAAAAACCATTCATAGCTCGTCTAGGAGTTATTGATCTCATTAATACAAAGTAAGTAAGTATTTTTATAGCATACCCTCAAGAATACTTGCTCTTTCTCTTTGAAGGAATATGGAAGCATGAATATTCCTGACTAGTCAAGTTTATTAAGGTTTTGATTATCTCAAATCTCAAAAATATTTGAAATTTTTGGAAATATTCTCGAGACTTTGTAGAAAGTTCCTAAGAATTTTCGAGGATATTCTTGAGAATACATTGCACAAAAACATAATTTCTGTAAATTGCAGCAAATGATAAGTATAAAAACTAACATAAACACAAAATAATAAAAAATGTGTTTCTTCTAAAACAGTGCATGTCATATGAGAAAAGTCGTGTTACATTGTATTGTGATTAGTAGATATTAGTTTCTCTAACACTATTCTAGAAAATACCCAATTCCACAACTGAAAGTTATGTTGGAATAGTTTATACACCTAATTCCAAAATTTTCATTCCAACACACAATATTAGAATCAAAAATCCAAGAATCCAAAAGCTAGGTATATGACCGATGTAATTTTTGATGGTGTTGAGGAGGGGGATCTCTAATAGCACATCAAACACCCACGAAACAACTGGCTCGTTACAGTAGCTAATCACATGTCATTTTTTTCTTCAGAAATAGCTCTAAGGCAAAGCCCCAGGACTTCAATATTGCCGAAATAATCATACATCCAAGGTATGGCAATCATAATTCATCGAGCAAGCATAATGACATCGCACTCATAAAATTAGATCGCGATATAGATATGACGGACACTGTGTACCCTGCTTGCCTCTACACAGAAAATAATGACCCACGAGGCCTTCTTGTTACAGGCTGGGGCAGAATAAAAAGAAGTATGTTGGCACACCTTTAGAAAATATACCTTACCTACCTACTTAATATTGTTCCTTTTATAGCCGACATTAGTTTGAGGTCACTTACGAGACTCCTGAAAGGCACATTAAGCCCAGTGGACGTTCCTGAATGTAATAAAATATACCAAAAGCGATCTCTGGGAACCAAAACAATAACCGGAAGTCAGATATGCGCATACTCTAATCTGACAGATACTTGTGATGTATAACAAACCTTTGTTTTTGTAAAAGCATCTATAAATATACTTTTTAACTTTCAGGGAGATTCCGGAGGTCCCTTGCAAATCCTAAACAAAATCGGAACATATTCTTTAGTTGGAGTGACTTCCTACGGATCCGGTTGTGGTGGGAAAATACCTGGAGTTTACACGAGGGTCTCAAAATATCTTAACTGGATTGAGAGTATTGTGTGGCCAAACTGATGTTTATTATTTTTCATTTTTGTATATTTAAAAATAAATTAGGAACCTTGGATTTCACCGTAATTTCGTTTGAATATAAAAGCACAGAAAAAATGTAATAAAGTACGCTTTGAAAATGGCCATATTGTTCATCCACATTCCACGATATTATGACCTCACTGGAGGCTATATTTGATGATGGTTGATACCTAGTTGCCGATTGTAACAAATCTTTGGGTTTTGATGTTACTTTTGTTGTATTGCCTTTTTAAGCAACTTTTTAAGCGTTTAATAATTATTAAGAACTTAAAGTATAATTGTACTTATTAGTTTATCGTTTATAAATACTGTGCGAGGCAAAAGAGATGATATGGTCAGCTGTACGGCTTTTGGAATAAACTTTTGGCTGTATAAATTGTAGCTTTGGTTTATTTTCATGTATTTCTACGTAGTAAGTTCGTATCAGTCGATATCAACAAGGAGTGACTATTTTAGGTAGGGGAGAGTCGGATAATATCAGACACATTTCGAAAAATTCAAATAATTTTTATCAAAAAAATTATATATTAACATATTTTTGCTTAAAATAAACTATACTCTTTGCAGAATAGAATACATAATAAAATTAAACAAAAAAACTTAAACAAAAACTCCACTCGTTGAAAACAAAAGTGGGCTTCTTTTTGTAATTTTCTGAAAACGTCGGGTAGTATCGGACATGAATTAATTCCCCTTACAAATGTCGCAGCAACGGTTAAATGGGGAAAAAGTTGCGAGGTCAATAAAATGGCACAAACAGATTTCTAATATCTTTTTTCGTTTTTGAGTTATTTTGAAAAAAGTAAAATTTTGCGTTTTCGATTTTATTTTTTTCTGAAGTTGTTATCACAGATAGAAAAAAAAAGAAAAACACTTTCTTATGGCACTTTTTAACGGGCTTTAAGATGGCGTTTTTAGATTTGTTCTACGTTTCGTTTTTGAGAAACCATCTTCAACTTTTTTTTTTAAATACGGACCTGGATTTTTTTTTTGCAGATTTTGAAAGCACTTTTCATTGCAAATACCATGATGTATGACACGAAATATTTTTAAATTGTTTTGAGACAATTATTCTGAAAATTCCCTTTTTTCCATTCATTTTTCTCTAATGCGGCCCTGTATTTAATAATAAGAAGTCTAAATATTAATCAGTATTGTCATTGTCAACAATTTAACTTACAACTTATCTTTCGATTATTGGAGAACCAAAAAAAGGACGGCAAAGACTAATATCAGTCACATGCGATAATAAAAAATAAATAAAAACCCCCACCTAGAAGGCTTTGAAACAACGAAATCAACCCCTTGTCATTTGTCATAACTCCCACTGTATCATTTAGTTAACAATTTGTATCATTATAAATGGAGGGTGCTTTTTCAAATGGGGACAAATTTAACATGTCAGCATGTTATATCTTGCGACACAGAAATAGTGTAGAGGCCGAACGAATGTATTGTTGCAATTAATAAATAGCAAAAGTTATTGATTTCGTTGGCTTAAAGCTTTCTTCTGACAATTAGAAAAAGCTAAGAATTTACTCCAAAACACAATGCGACACTGTTTGCTGTACAACAACAGAGGAAAACACTTACCAGACAGGGCCGTATTTAAAAATATTAAGTTTTCGAAGTAAAAATAAATTGTTGTCAATACTGATTAATAATTAGACTTCTTATTATTAAATACAGGGCCGCAATAGAAAAAAATGAATGGAAAAAAAGGAATAATCAGTATCATTCTAAAAACGCCATCTTAAAGCCCGTTAAAAAGTGCCATAAGAAAGTGTTTTTCTTTTTTTTCTATCTGTCATAACAACTTCAGAAAAAAATATAATCGAAAACGCAAAATTTTACTTTTTTCAAAATAACTCAAAAACGAAAAAAGATATTAGAAATCTGTTTATGCCATTTTATTGACCTCGATATTGCGCACCTTTTTCCCCATTTAACCGTTGCTCTATCTCTCACCGTTTGCAATATCCCCATGCTGTTCATTCTTATCCGGGACACAGTGTATAATAAACCTAATGTTTTTCTGCCTCAGAACAATTTTTATGGGTCCAACCATGGCACTAGATGCACTGTATCCAATTTGCGACGAAGTCTTCACTACAGATAATATACTCCGCTGCTTCTTGTTGCTGTTCAGAGCACATTATCTTTGCTATATTTGTTGTCCTTTACATTTTTATTTTTTCCAATGTAATCCTCTAGTTGGTCAAATCTTCTTTTTCTTTTTGTGTTCTTGGGCATTTTTTCAAGTTAATATGAAAATAAGAATGTTCAGTTAAAATTTCAGTATGTCCGATATCACCCGAAATATGTGTGTCCGATACTACCCGAACAGCACCGTTGGAAAAAAGTGGCCAACTTATTTTTTACGACCCTCCGATAATTTCCATAAAACCATTTTTATATTCCAAAATAACCAACAAATGTTATATAATATGAACATTTTAAAAGAACTTACCGTTTATGAAATAAAGACTGCACTGAAAGAATTCCGCCAAGTGAGTTGCTTTGCTAAGATTTTTTTGCTGCGGTAAATAGATATTATGCTGCCATAGCAAAAAAAATTGCTGTGGCAAGTAAACCTGTTTTGCTAAAACTTCGTTGCTACCACAGCAAAATTTTTACTTGCGGTTAAAGGATAGGTCACTAGAAATTCCTTTTAGTGAGCCCACTTACTTACATGAAGCCAGTCGTTTTGTTACTACAGGTGAGTGCAGTATGCTGCAATGCACTCAGCTGTGGTAATTCAACTGCTCATTTGTGGCTAGCGAGCCCTCACTTACAACAAGTGAGTTGCTTTGCTAAAATTAACGGTGAGTTGCAAATGCGCTTGCGCTAGCCAGCAAGCCTGAGCCCGCCAGGCGACCCCACCGCAGTAGTCGCGCAGTTGTTGGTCCGTGATGATCGTACTGATCGTCTACATAGACCTAGACAGCTCTAGCATAATTGTTTTCTGGGAACATTGCCGTCTTTGAAGGTACGTAAAAATTAATATTTTCATACTTAATGTCCGCTTGGTAGCACATTATCATTATATTATACATAATCTGGCATCCTGTCAAAAGTATAAAACATAGCGCAGCCAGATTTTTTTGTTTTTCCTGTAGTTTTTCCCATTTCATGTCTTCTTTATAACATGTTGAGTCATTCACTACAAATCCCTAATATATTCTCTATTACGTGGCCGTCTCAATCACAAAGATATTTTTTAGGGACATGTTAGGATGTGTAGAAGAAACCTGTAGGGTTGCCGCGTGAACAACATGTTATTAAAAAAAACATGAAATGGGAAACTACAGCAAAAACAAAAAATCTGGCTGCGCTACGTTTTACACTTTTGACAGGATGCAGATTATGTATAATATAATGATAATGTGCTACCAAGCGGACATTAAGTCTGAAGATATTAATTTTTACGAACCTTTAAAGACGCCGGCAACAAATAAATTTTTTGCTATGGTAGGTAAGCAACTCACTTGTGGCTAGTGAGCAGCTTAATTGTCATTAATGAGCTGATTCAATTACAGCAACAAAACCTACAAAACCACAATAAAATTATTTGCTATGGTAGCTAAGCAACTCACTTGTGGTTAGTGAGCTGACTCACTTGCCTTAATACAAGGGTTCAATTATCACAGCATTGTGATTTTCAACAAAACTGCTTACCTACTGCAATTGAGTTGTCTTTAGCAAAGCGTGCTTTGCTGCGGTAGCAAAGTAACTCACTCGGCGCCTATTTAATGCAGATATTTTGCTGTGGTAATTGAGTTCTTACTAACCATAGGAAAGTAATTCTTTCAGTGTGGAAATATAGACTGGTAAATTTTATGTCCGGGAAATTTGTTTTGGGCAAAAAATAAAAAATAAAGCACACGACGTGTACCGTTCAAAGCTCGGCCTCATACTGAACATATGTGTCTAGGGCAATTCTAATAAAACATTTTCTGACAAATTCAGGACGCCATCTATTAGGGAAATTGAGAAGATGCTGTTGTCCGATACTACCCACTGTCCGATATTACCCGACTCTCCCCTATATATATTTTGTAAATTTAGACACTCAAAACCCTGAAGCAGCAAACATATAGCTATACAAATAAAAACTGAATATTTTAAAAAGGTAGAGACCCTTCCACACAGAGCGACTCAATATCCAGTCAAAAGCTCTATTATAAAATGTAAGAAGGAGTAACCAAGTTTTGGCACAATATTTTGATATCTGACATGGTAATAGGTGTCAGTACCTATGTGCAGTGGTGTAGCTATGCTATAGGGCAATATTCGGTAATTTGCCCCGGGGCCCCGCAAGTTTAGGAGCCCCATAATTCTTGACATTGACAGGTGTGTCCGCCTGCGGCCCTTGCAAAAAAACCGCAATTGCCCCTCTCGGCCGCAACCCGATGCCTCCGAACAACGGCCTGAAAAGGTCCCCGGCATTATTTTGCATATAAAGCGGCCGAGGCTAATGCAAGAAACTTATACCGCGCCGAGCGGCATGCGTGTTCGCCGTTTAAGAACACTTAATTAGAGGTGAAATAAACCGGGTCGGGAGTTCGTATTTATGCATCCAGTTTCGCTTTTTAACGAGCCCGAACTTTATTAGCCGCGTAATGGGCGCATTTACCACAGAGGGGTTCGTGCAAAGAGAGAACAAACTTTTTGTGCGGAGGCCTCTGGGTGGAAGCATTCGAAACGGCAACCATGACGCAGCCCTGCACTCGAGACCGACCGAAGAGAGGAAATGTTGGTTTTAAGAACACGTATCGCGGGATTAAGTTTTAGCTTTGCTTCCAAGACACATGTAGACTCGGAACCTGTCGAGTTGCAACAGGAATAAAGGGTCCAGATATTGCTTCTCGTAACCCTTGAAAATAATCCGGTTTTTTTATGAAAAAACATTTTCTATTTCAATTAAATTATGAAACTCACTATAACCTCCACGATATGTGAAACTCCCATCACGTCGTTATCTGTTATCTCTAGGAATAAGTATTTTTTAATCACTAAAAGGGCGAAAACATTTATTAAAAATGCACTATCATCTCTTATAAATACATATATTCCTTCATACCTCCGCGTAACTCAAGTCTTTTTTGTGACCGATGCGACACCGCTCTCTGGCCAAGTATTCCAGATACAAAATTGTTATTACAGAGTCGGTTTGTTCAACTCGCAGTACTACTTAGTCACAGAATTCTGTGATTATTCATTATTATGTTACTTATATGTATATTAATATTAATTATTTTAATCTTCAGTAAAAACTATTGCGACCAGGTGATTTTTTCAGAATTGTTCTTGGATTTTCTTCCAAGTAGGTATCTAACCAAAAGAGCACACTCAAACCCTTGCATTGAAAAATGCAATAGAAGTGGTTTCGGGTTTATTTTTTTAAGAAAAAAATATGTCAACAAAAGCCCTAGCTATAGGTAATTAAATTTTAATTCCCTACAAGTTTTCTTTTTTTGTGACTTATTTCTTATAAAATAATAAAATTATAAAAGAAATTCATAAAGCAAGATTGTCGTAGATCATTTTTTATCTAAAACTTTTATCAATGTTTTTCTTTGTTAACAATTACAAGCAATAATAAGTAAGAAACCATCCCATTGCGAGCTCTATAAGGGGTCCAAGGTCCAACAGGAAGGGGAGAATTTAAACTCAAGGGGGCGGAGCTAGCCTGCGCATCTGGGCGGCGCAGCCTATATCAGCCATGTTTTTTGTTTAGCCAGAGGCGTCACTTTCAGTTTACCGTTTCGAGCGAACAGATCTATTAAGTCTGCATAAACAGGCCATATGATATTGTTACCTGTGTGGTAGGTTTACTCCGTTTACCTGTGTTCATACCTATGTACCTATTATGAATACTAATTGCGCTTAGTTTTTTTTTATCAAGAAGTTAGGCACCCTTCTAAAGTACATAATAACGACAAACACGCGTGTAATATAGTACGTAGCATTAATAGCATTAAAAATTATAGACAGAAATTGAAAATGTACAAACAAAAATAAGCTTATTATATGGAAACATCAATAAAGTTTATTTTATGGAAAAATAGATTTTTTTACTAAGTATATCTATTCGCATACAAATGTCCAAGTTTTTTCGCATAGTCGTAGGTACTTACTGATTTTAATGAAAAAGACAAAAACGAAGCTGTTTTAGAACTGGGTAGGTATATTTAATTAATCCTATGAAGACAATATTCTATACATATACCTATATGTATGATTTGTTTTGTGTTTATAAATAAATGATTTAAAATATCTGAGTACAGACCTACACTATACCTTCACTAAATTCTAAATACGGCCCTGTTTTCTAAGCAAAGAACATGGCGACCACCGGCTTCCGAAGATCAAAGGCGCCGCCGTCGAGTTTATATTCCCCTTCCTTGTTCTCTGGTCCAACCAAGTGTGATTTTTAGGTTGGGTCTCAGTACCACGACAGACTTACCCACGGTATGTCAGTAACGAATCCGAAAACAAGGCAAATATGCGCATCTACGTCAGTTGCGAGTCACGAATTCAAAATGCGGTTGTGTTTTACGATTTTTTATAGTGTGTCAAGAAAAAAGTGTAAACAACTGCCAGTCCAGCTCGACAGTGCTTTAAAATAGGCCAGGGATGTGCAGTCAGCGTTTGCCCAAATAATAACAGAAACAGTAAGGGAACGGAAATTAAGTACTATAGATTTCCCAAGGACAATAATCTTGCCAAAAAATCGATTGCTGCATGCCGCAGACAAGACATATGGAGCAATTTAAATTCTGACTCGCAACTGACGCGTCACAAGATGCGCAATGACATACCGTGGGTAAGTTTATCGTGCTCAGTACCACCATACTTTTTTTATCAAATTTTGAAAAAAATAAGACAACCTTTTTCTAAAACCCATCACTAAAGCTGGTATTACACTTGTCAATTTCTTCGTCAATAAATTGTGCAAGTTGAATTGTAGGTGTAAAACATGGCAAGTTTGGGTATTTCTAGGGATTTTCTGTGTTCCGACCTCAATACCGCAGTAAACATACCAATTTTAGTGACATAAAAAAATTTACCGGAAATGAGATTATGCTCCAGTTCACTCAGTATTCACATTAATTATTAACCAATTTATAATTATTGTTTATTAGATTTTTCCATTTTTGCGTGTGATTTGAGAGATTCGCGGATTTATTTACTTATTAATGTTTGAATATTTGTGCTTTCGTGTTGGTAGTATTGAAATTGCACAATAAATTGACCAATTTCATTCATTCATGTTTTGAACAAACAAATTTATTTGGACTCAAAGTCCAAACAGTCCCCAAGTTAAGAATTTTTAACCACATATTCAATCATTAAATTTATACAGATACGCGCCTATGGTGACCAAAATTTCGGCGATTGTTTTTACTAAACTTATCGAAAAAATAATGCTCCCGGAGGTCTCCTAGACTTATAATTCTTACAGCTTGGTACTGCACACGACATTTTCCAAAAACACTGACCATTTCTCTGCTGAAAATACAACAACTACCGCTGAGAACAAACTGCAAACGTCAAAGTGACGACAATATGGCGGCCATTAAATTTGCCTGGAAATAGGATGCGAAGCAGGTCAAAAGCGTTCTTCCTACTCCATTTCTCTGGTTGACAGCCGAAAATATTTCGTTAATTATTTTCGATCCAAGTACTCCAACATCTCTATGACTCCAACGTTTTGATTTGTTTCAAGTTCCAACAACAGTTCTGGTTCTGAATTACTTCTAGCGAATCGGAATGCAGAAAAGTAATTCCCGAACCGTTTTCAACCAACTATACCTTTTCAACCTCAAATTAGGAATAATCAATTTCAAATTAGGAATAAACAACTTCAAATTTAGAATAGTCAACTTTAAATTGGGATTAAAATCAATTTCAAATTGGGAATAGACAACTTCAAATTGGGAATAGTCAATATCAAATTGAGAATAAACAATTTCAAATTGGGAATATTCAATATTAAATTGAAAATCAATAACTTCATGATATAAAAAACACTCATCAGCAAGAACAACTCAAAGTTTATAATATTAAGCAAAATTTAGACTGCCTGGTAAGATTCAAAAAGACTTGGCCAGAAATCTTAGAAAGACGACAAAGTCCAAATCATTATCGCAAACTAAATTATCTTATTGAAATTAGAAAGTATATAAGTAGTGCAAAATAACACACATAATAAATTAACTGTAGCGAGTTGCAGCAGATTTATAGGAAATATACAGAGAAACATATACCAGAAATATTAAATGATAGACAAGGATTAAATACTTATATGGCAAAAATATGATTTTTTAATTTCAATAAGTAGATACATGTGTTTACTTAGATCTAAGTAATTAAAATATCGCTTAATATGAAGTTGTTGATTTTCAATTTAATATTGAATAGGTATTCCTAATTTGAAATAATTGTTTATTCTCAATTTGATATTGACTATTCCCAATTTGACGTTGTCTATTCCAAATTTGAAGTTGTCTATTCCCAATTTGAAATTGATTAATCCCAATTTGAAGTTGTTTATTCCCAATTTGAAATTGATTATTCCCAATTTGAAGTTGAAAAGGTATAGATGGCTCATAAACAAACATTTCTGGCTGGCAGCGCCATCTACTAACAATTTTATTATTATTTTAATAACTTTCGTTTTGTAGAACCACAGACCTATATTAGCGAAGCTATATAGGTCTGTGGCACATACCTATATTATATAGGTCTGTGGCACATACCTATATTATATAGGTATGTGGTCTGTGGTAGAACTCAAGGTTATGGAAGTTATGACTGGATTTCTTAGGACTTCTATTGGCACTATTGGCAACAATCAACTGTTTTAGGGAATTTCATATCGGAGCCGTGGAGAATATTGAAAAACAAAGTCACTAGATTCTATTTGTAACCTCAAATTTTGAGCGATTTTTAAAAATCCAATTTTATTCATTTTGCAATAAATAAGAGAGGATGATATTATAAGCAAAATCGGATTATCCCCAAATATCATGAGCGCCAACGCCTCTTATGCGGCAAATATAGTCACAGAAAATGGTACAAAATTTCAAACAATCTGGAGTTATTTTTACACAAAGCTTTTTACCTCATTTTAGGAGAACAATTTATTCCTGCCACTCAACGGCCTGACGGCACCTGGCGTAAAGCAAGAAGGGTAAAAGAAGGCTACGTACCCCAAGAAGAAGTCCCATTGTACGAAAGCAAAGGCAAACAGTTCATGGCCAAGAAACAAGAACCATTGGTACTTTCTACTGGTCAGACTGCTCAAAGACCTATTCCAGGACTGTTCATCATACAGGACGAAAAGGATAAACCGCAGAAGAAAAAGAAAAACAAACCGAAAGTTGAAGATGTCGCCAAGCAACTCGAAAGTACACATATTAGTGAGACTATTTCGCCGACCAAACAACCGGACAAAAAAAATCAAGAACCCACAGCCGATCCATCGAAAAAACTGAAGAACTTGAAGAAAAGACTGCGAGAGGTTGAGGCACTCGAAGAAAAAATTAATAATGGAACATTGGCAAAACCAGAACCAGAGCAGCTTGCTAAAATTCAGAGGAAGAATGATGTTATTATGCAGATACGTGAACTTGAAAAACAAATCAAATAGTTTGGATGTTTTTAGAATTATTGATGTACATTCATAGGCATCTTGGACAGTTAAATAGTGCAATGTTTGGTGGTTAATTAAGGCTCTTTTCTCATAGCGTTAGGTTGAGACAATATTACATCAAGAGAAATTGTTGGAAAAATAGGTACCTAACAAAGGATGATAAAAAAAAGGATGGTATCATATTCCACATTTTATAGGTTTGTGAGACAAGTTTGATAGGCTGTGGATATTCTTACTCTTTGCAACACCAGCAATATATTTTTTTTTTTCATAAATTTGTGCTGAGCACATATATATTATGCATGTGCCATGAACTTACTAGTAAACATTTTGTCACAGTTTACTGGCAACTCTGAAATGGTGCATATTTTAACCCAAGACTCCGTAGGCAATCTTACTAATGGCACAGAGAAGACCAGAATACAGAGAGTTCATCTTGTCAAATATGTCAAATGGAGCTCAACTTTTACGTAATTTTTCACACACCCGATAAGATCGTTCAGATAAATTATGAAGTAGACAGCGTTCTTCATTTATTATAGATTAATTTATAAAACTGAGAAAGAGGATCCACAGTGACCTACAATGGATTAATTTCCATTTAAAGTTGGGCTCCATTTGACATATTTGACAAGATGAACTCTCTGTATTCTGGTCTTCTCTGTGCCTGTAGCCAACGAACTGAACAACCACATAGCAATTTTTCTGTGAACTTTACACTGTTTCTTGTTAAAAACTTATTTTATATAGTTTACGATAAGTATTTCAGATGCCATAGTCAACAACTGTGACTTGCACTGGAAAATTATTATCAAAATTAGAGTTCTGGGAGAAATTATCAGCAGTATATGCTTTCATTTTTAAGGGAGAGTGGCATTGATATTTTACAAAAAATGATATGATACTATACTATACAGGGTAAGTATTTCATAATTGAATGCTGATCTTAAAGGGTGATTATCCTTGGATGATTTTAATTTTTTTGTATGAACATAGGTCCGTAACCACTTTGTTTCTGAGATACAGGGTGTTGAAATTTAACAAAACAATCAGTTTTCCATAAAATTATAAATCTTGCCTAGATGCTTTGGTTACCACAAATTGTGAAATTTTTAGAGTTTTAGAGATATGGGGGAAAACTGTTTTTTTTTTGTTAAATTTCAACACCCTGTACCTCAGAAATAAAGCAGTTGTAATAACATGTTCGTTCTTAAAATTATTCAAGGATTATCACCCTTTAGGATAAACATTCAATTATGAAACACCCTGTATAGCCACTATAGGCACTAAAACACTAAAAACAAATTAATAGGAAATAACAGCAACATCTCAAAACCACCCATTCCATGTGTTCGGTAGATCTAGTCTAATAGTATGTTTATTTTAAGGAGTAAGTGTAAACGGTATAGCTGAATTGCTCCGTATCTGAGCTCTGAGCTTTACAATTTATAATTAAATAATCATCGATTAAGTAAATTATAAAAGTCATCATTAACAAAGTTGCGAATGACATAACTGACCGCGTTCCTTGTCCCTGTATTCATCATGGAGCACCTACAGAGTTTACAACTGATTGACCAATAGTTCGCCACTGATCACTCCATGGCCGGCGTTGCTCTCTACAGACTTCAAGGTAAATGAACTGTAATGTCGCACTACTCAAAGCCTGGCACTATCTTAGAGTAGAGCTTTATTAACCAAAATACAGACAGTAAGTCCACATGGCAAGTTACATAGAAACATAAAAGATTTTCTAACTAATAGTATATGAACACAAAAATAAATTAGGGTAAATCATCATTAACGCTATAAAAACAATTTTGTACTAGATATCGAAAACGCTACTCTTGAATTTTGCATAATTTGTAATGTTCTTTAAATCGGAGGGTAAACTGTTATACAATTTGAAACAGTTGAATATCAAGGTGATTTCTTAAAAGAAGACAAACGAAACCTTGGCATTGAGAGAAATTCAGAGCTACAGTTTGTTCAGCGAATGTTCGGCCCTACGTCACAACTCCCGTCCTTGTCTGACTCGTGAATATACAACCGGTATCCATCGAGCCAGACAAGGACGGGAGTTGTGACGTAGGGCCGAACACTCGCTGAACAAACTGTAGTCAAATAAATTTAATTTTACATAAATTACACATTTATAAATGTAGACATGGAACAGTAAGTATTCTCTTTGATCTGAAAGTCCCTCTATATGACTAACGCCATCCCAGACCTGCCCCAGACTTTTATTATTATATTAATTGAGCCAAGGATTTATTATTATATTTGAAATAGTTTGCTCACTGATAGATAGGTGCCATACAGCTTTACCGATAATTGTCTGTCGTCTTTGAGAATATCTTTTCTTTTGTAGTAAAAACCTAACACTAAAATACCATGACATTAAAATACCATTATGTATATAAACGATACTGTCCCTCTCCCTTATAATAAACTGTGATTGTCAAGTTTCAAATAGTAAGAAGTCTTATTTATACTTTTTTGTAATTATCGATTCAAAGTTACTAGTGCATTTACTTAAATTTGTTTCATATCATATTGTGACATTTTACCAATGATTAATTGTCAAGTCGATTAGTAAGAAGTCATTGTTCTACTTGTCTGGATTTCAATATAAGAAAAAACTAGTAGGGTAAGAAAGACATTTTTATTTAGTACCACAAATTACAATAATTTTGATCAGATGTGCTTATGTTGCAGCGAAATATTTTGTTAAATTCTTTGTTGTTTAACACAGTTTTATTCACTCGACTTTGCACCAATGTGTGTTCATCACTAAACACATCGATTTGGTCAGATATTTCGCACCAGATCTAAAACAGGACATTGCAATGTTCTTTTATTTTTTTATCTATGATCTTCAAATAACGGGTTTGTTCCAACCAACAGACAGTTCCCGACATGTCAGAGCCAATCAAGCAACAAGTCAGAAACAGCCAGATAATTTAAATTCAACCAATTAGATTGACAGACTGGCTTGCGATTTCAGTTGGAATGGGCCTAATATCTACTTATAATCTATGTGAGCAATTCCAAATGAGTTCTGAACTAGTAACTGTCATTATCATTGGTCAGTTTGAATTTTAGAATTTCTTGGAGCCAATCACAGACTTTTATAAGTTCAGAACCAGTTGGGATTCCAGACTGACTTCATGGCAGGCTAAGCAGGTAGAAGTGTCTCACCAATAAAATCATATTGAGGCATGTCGTTTCTCAGTTGTCAGACCAAAGATCCATTTATCCTAAAGTCTATCCAAGTTACAGAGGCAGTGGATCAAAACATTGGCCTCCACGTGACCATTGGTCTGGCCGTCATAGAATGTCAAGTGTTTACGTGGCGAGCAGAATGCAGGGCCGGCTCTTCCCTCAGGCGAGTTTCCTGCATATTTTAGATCGGATCGCGAGCAGTATATTCTGTAAATTTATTTTGCTAGTTAATTTAAGGAAATTTATAAAGATCCACGAAAGGTAAAAACACAATTTTTAGAACTTCTAAAAGAATTAGTTCAGAATTATAAGCCACTGGGACTCTCATATTAGTCAGACCCTGGTAATAGATCGCAATGCGGTCATGTGACTTTGTTTATATCTACTGCCGCTGTAACTTGGATAGACTTACCAGAAATCAGTTTCTCGCAAAAACTGCAGCATATATTATTTACAGTTATAATATGCTAAATCAAATAACTTTACCTGTGCGTAACTTATAAAAAACAACTCCCTCCTCTTGTCTTCGAAACTCAAAGTATTTTCTTCCAATTTTTCATATGCCTTAAAACTTATTTTCAAGCCAACACTGTCAGCAATATTTTCTCCCACAGCCAAAATACTTTTCGCGTCGAACTTACTTTCAAAGCATTTCGCCTTCGACTGGTAATTAGAAATGTCAATTTGCGGCCACCATTTTGAAATTATACCGTGCTTGTTGGCCTGGCGACCAGTGGCATCCAGGGAATGCGATATTTCATGACCGATTAGGCTGCCTAGAGCTCCATAATTGAAGAAACTATAATAGATTCACATAGCTTTAAACATGTTCATTTTGCAAGGTCATTTGTTTTTACCCTCTTTTTAAATCATGGTTTAATATTTTTGCATTATTTTTTTTTTCTATAAAGGCCAATAAAACAGGAACAATCAAATTCACAAAATCGATTATAGACTTTCATTTTAACACTAGATCAATAAAATCTGTCAAACTTACTGTAGAAGGCCCTGTATTGAAAGAATTATTTTAACTTGTCACAGATATTCCTTGATATGATAGGTGTATAAGTACTAAATATAAAAAGTTCTTAAATTGCTAACTTTTACTACTTACTTTGGGCCATTTTGATAATAAAATGGTGACTGTAAAATTCCCAGTGGTACAACTAAAACAAGATATCAATTTCAATTTGGGTTGGGTGTTAAGAAGGGGTTCGCTAAAAGTTTTCCCTAACCTGGACCAGTAGTCAGTAAGGGCTACCAGAAAAGTCAGGTGGTGTCAGTGTAAACACGGCACGAAAATAGATGTGAAAACATGTTATTTTCAGACATCTCTTAAAAAAAATACAAATATGTACGCAATCATTTTGCGCACAGGAATACGAGGCAAAACTAAATTATTTAATTTCTTGAAAAAAGGCACCGTATGTGGCATATCGACTCAGACCCATATTAAATAAATGCGATATTGTGAATCTGTAGGGAAATGGGATAAATAAAATATATGTTACATATTAAGCATGAATTACTTGGGGAAAAAAGCAAACAAAACGTGAAGCTGTCTTTGAGAAGATCATGACCGAAAATTTTTTGTTTAATTCTATCTACCATCTTAAGTAATATTTACTACCAGTGTTAAAAATTCGTAGAAAACTGTACTTACATATTGCATTTTGAAGTACACTGTAATAAGAATTCACGTCAAATGGATTTGTTGGCCAAACGACAGATTTTACAGTTTTATTCATGTGTGATAAATTTTGTTCTATCTTAAAGCTTTTTGCCATCAGCACATTCAATAAGTGGTCATCACTAATATTCAGCTAAAATTGACGACAAATGTAGCTTTAATTTTGCCGGACCTATTTTGGTAAAATACCTTTTCATAGTATTCCTCTATCATTCTTTTATCTTCAACCCATTCTGGATAGCCAATCAAAGTCTTCATATTGGTAACTTTTCCTATAGCTAAATCTTTAGTTCCTAAACTTAACCATTCAGTCTCTTCAAGTAAAGCGATAAACGAATCTTTAATATTTTCTACCATAATGCGGGTATCTTTTAGAATGCTTTTGTCGAAATATTTGTCGATAAACTTTGGGACAATCGCTAATCCAAAATAGCTCGTCACTTTATTTGTGCACTCAACGTGTTTTGGTAGATCTGTTGATAATGATAGGACGGCTTTGTTTACTAAAAAATTCAGATTTTGGAGGTGGGTCGATGTTTCTCGGGACAATTCCTTAATTACACTCCAGATTAAGTAATTTGCTGTAATAAATAACTGTGTTAATACTTAGCAAATCTAGTATGTATTCAGTACCTATGTCCTTCTGTTCTATGGTCTTAAGAAATCCCATTAAATTTCTAAAGTATCCATAATTTTTTATATTTACCGTATCACTAGGGTTAAGATTCATTTTTCTGTTATCAAATAATAGATTAAATCCGGTTAAAAAGTATTTCCCGAATCTATGAGACAACTTTTCCACGGATATTTTCTCAATTCTGCTTCTTCCAGACATTAGTCTAGCTAGTTTCATTTCAAACTCTACGATATTTGTTACTTCTTGTTCTAAATCAAACGTGATAAGGTTCGGATATAGAAATTTGACAGTTTTGTATATCCACGTTTTGTAGGCATTCAGTTCTGCTTTAAAATGCTTTGGATTCAGTAAGATGTGTTGTGGGAATATCAAAACACCAGGCTCTATCTAAAAACATAATTTGCTTTTCAACCATTTCATTTGCCTAGTAAATGTTTTGCGCAATTTATATTCATACTATAAGAAAACATGTTTCCCTTGTTTATTGAGAGCCAAGTTAGCCAATGGTTGCGTTCAATGCAGGCCGAATTTTTGTAATTGCTAGGTAGCGCTATCTGTCAACCTTTGACAGCGCTATAATCGCTGTCGTGGTATGTTGAACGACCAATTTATAACTTGTTGTCTTTCATCAGATTTTTTCGGAATTTTCTATTTTCGTTTTTAAAATAACTTGATTTTCTGTGTCTATATTTTATCATTTTAACGACCAATAAATAATAAATAACTGCACACGGTGATACAAGAAGCAGTTATAACATAGAAGAATATACTCCGGAGTATATTCTTCTATGGTTATAACCACTTTTCTACAATTGTTTCTTACAATTTCCCAACCTTCCATTTTTTATTTATTTATTGTGTGAATAATTATTCTTTTTTGGAAAAATAAACAAAATTAAGATACCCCAACAAGAATTTCGAGGTTAAGCGTTTCACAATAACAGAGAGCAGGAATGATAAAAAAGGATACAAACATGATAAGTCCGCTACCAAGAAAATCTAGCAAAAATGAAATGGCTAGCGCTGTCATTTCTGCCCGTTCAATGCACCTTGACGTAAAGCACTGGCAGCGATTACAGATTTGGGAGCGCATTGAACGCAACCAATGTGTGGCAGTGTCATAAGGGATAAATGAAGTCAACATTGGATGTCAGCGACAGAATGAAAGTGGCTCGGTCATTGTCTAATAATAATATTATTATATCCACTAAAAAAAACAGCTGGAATTTTTTTTTAAACCATTATCCTTTATCTATTGTATTTCTCTCATATATTGGCCATAAACAAACTTAATATGTTTATATCGCTATGTATTTTCATAGCATACACTTATCTTACATATAACGAATATTTGGTTGTGTCCTTGTAGTCAACATTCACATGAAACTTCAGCACTGGATGTATCCCAACGATCTTGGTAATTTGCACAATCTCCTCGAGCCAATCGTATTCCATAAAATTCCAACTACCATATGCTATTGGCCAACCCTTGAAATAGTCTATCAACATTTTCAGGTGCGACAAATATTGGTGTTCGTTTTCGTGCATGTTCATACATGCCTGGTAAAACATTTTCGGCTTCTTTAAAGCCACGATGTTGGTGTTTTCTAGGATACTTTCGATTTTCTTGTTTAGTTTATAGGACGTCGATAAAAAATGATTCCAAAATGCCTCGAATGGCGGCTTGTTGGCATTTAACGAAAAACTGCCACAGGAATATTGGTAAAAATCGTCGCATGTGTTAACAGTATGGTTAAGTGAGTTTTGCATATTTTTAGCTGAAATACATATTAATATAAGATGAATAAGTACAGGATGTCCGAAGATAAGTGAAAAACAGGTATGAAAGAAAAATAATATTTGAGTTAAAATATGACCATTATTATTTCAGGTCAGGCTTAAATGATTAAAAAGTGATTTCTAGCATATTTTTCAGTTTTGAAGAAATCTACGTGGTCTTGACACCAAATATGAAAATTAACTGTCCACTTGGATTATCAATTATTTTTTTTTCAAATTTATAATTTTATATTCCACCAGAATTTTTACTTTTTAACAAATTTTCTCAACAAAACTTTTGATATCATATACAGAATGGGATTTTTCAATAACAGCAAATGTTAAATTTGAGAGAAAATACGAAAGCCTTTAGTTTTCCACTTCCATTCCATTCAGGATGAACAGTGTATTTTTTGTGTGTATTTGTGTATTTTGTGTGTGTATTTTTCTGTGTAATAGCTTGTTTCAACAGTGAAAATTCTGATGTTTCAGAATAAATTAAATTCAAGAGTTGCTTGATTTTCCAACACGTCAACATAATATATGCCGGAGAAGGCTTAACTGTGATTTGTTGATTTCCATTTCATATGCGTACTAGGCTGGATATTACATCATAGCCGTTTCGTTAACTTAAATTACCTACTTATCCATTCAGTAGAAATAAAACTGTAAATAAATCGCTACTGCCAAGACTACCTTGATTCTTCGTAAGTGAAAATATGTTAGGAATTACTTTTTAAACAAACAGGGTTGGATCTCAATTGGTCAAAGTTCCAACTCAGAAATTTTTCACCTTTTATGCCACTTTCCACTTGTCGTGGGACGCACTGTATACCTGTGCAACAAATTGTACAAAAAGCAATGAATAGGGTCCAGCAATAACATCTTTTGAAGCTTTTAAGTTGAAATTTTCAATTTTTTTTTTCAAATTTTTTGATTGCGCAGCACAAGGTTGGTTTCAGAAATTTATTTATAGAACCAAAAATTTTATAAAATTAAAAAGGTAGGGGAGATTTACTACTGTTCAAATTTCCTGTCAACGAAAAACTTTTTTTGATCACAGCTCCATCTGAAGCTTGTTTTGGAAAAATTCAAGTTGGTTTCTCAAAGGATGACATTGCCGAGTCTTATCAATCGCTTTTTGCAAAACTAAATAATCTATTTTCGTCGTGAAAATATTAAGGTAGGTTATACATGAATCTCCCTGTATATTTAAGTATATTTTACAGAGTGAGTTTTAACTTGTGCAAACAATGTTGTTCCGAGTTCTTTTATTTGGTGGAGAAAACGGCAATTCTTTGCTTGAAAATTATATTTTTTCATGCTTTAAGGATAAAATACTAATAGTAGTTCACTATACAAGTAAAATAAAATATAATTTCATTCAATCAGACTGCTGCTGCTTTGTAGTGATTTTTTTATGCAGGTACAGGCTCACCTTGTAAAGAAAACTACTTACTGATTTCGCCACAGTTTGGTGAATAACATATATCTTCTTTAAGAAAGAAAGGCATTTCTCCAAAAACTCTAGTAAAACTTATGCACCAAAGCAAAATAACTGTAGTTTTGGGAGTCATTTTGATTACGTACTGTGAACGTAGTAAACACAAAGTATAAAAAAATGCCGTTAAAAAAGTTTATTAACCTTATTAGATAAGTTCATTATCTTGTGCAAGTAGGCGGTGAGACAGGAAAAGGATAAATAGACATTGGCTTCTCGTAAAATGTATATTTTAATCAACAAGGTACACAATTTCCACATTCAAATGGGAAAAAAGATGAATTAATTTATAATTAATCAAGTAATGACACCTAAGTCATTATTATTTATTACTTTTCAAATGAGTCTATAAAGTAGATAATTATTTTTTATTCCCAACGGCTTTTCTTCTTTCGTTGAACGTGTAGAGGGGGTGGGTTCTCTGCGCTAGCCGTGAACTGCAAAATGATATTCAGATTTTTGCAAAGCGTTTATTTTAAACATAATTAAATTGCATATAACTTATGTTTAACTGTGTTCTTTTTGTATAGAGATGTTTTTTTTTATATCGGAAAGTTTTCCTTTTTTGAAAAAATAATCGGCTAAGAAAAATACTTTTTAGCTGGCTGAAATCATCTGTGTCCAAAATTTTGAAAGTTTTCAAACTTGACAAAAGACAACACATTTAAGAATCGCGCCAATTTTATGTGATTTTGAGAGACTTAATCAAATTTGTAACTATCTATTCGCTGACAGAAAACATTTTTTTGTGCCCACTGCCACAGAGAAGGCAGGGTATTTCTTCTGGTGTGGTAGTTTATATATGAAATTGTCAGTAGTAAGAAAAATTATATTTAACATGATTTGCGTAAATGCTCAAGAAAACTACTGGAAGCATCGACCGATAACAGATATTGTTTACGATGTGCTATCACTACTATATTTTACTTTGAATTAAACTTTAAACAAATTATGGGTTTTTCAATAAACCCACCGCACTGTATAGTGCCTTTCTAAGAAAGTTATCAAGTTAGATATGAAAAACAATTCATGGTGTGACAATCGCTGTGACATATCAGAACGGCCCTCGTAAAATAAACTGGACTGCCAGTGGGACCTAGTCCCTCCAACAATTTTTAGCCATCCGGTAAAGGGCACTGGCGCCCGCGCCCGCCCAGAAAGCCGCCATATTGTGTGCATTTTAGGAGATTTAGAGTGCATTCTAGGGGAAAAGCGAAATTTGTGTTGGCAACACAAAATGACATTTGACAATGGCCAACCACGGTGTAGCAGTAGTTTGTTATGATTTGTAAGTAAGTAGAATAGTGTATACTTAAATACTGCTGACCCATCATATTGGGGTCATCGGGCTTATTAGCTAGGCATATGTAGCATTATAGTTATATCAGTCAACATGTACACATATAAGAATATACGAGAGTAATTTGGGAAATATGGAGTGATTATTCGACAACCAACCAATCAATAGCTACATGGCGACCCTGCCAACCGTGCCAGCCCTGCGAAACCCTGCCAACCCTGCCAGCCCTGCGAAACCCTGCCAACCCTGCCAATGGTAATGGATGCTGTTAATGGATCACTGAAATGAGGCATCATGGGTAAAACGGTATCGAAGGAAGCCAAGGTTACCGACACTGGGGTGGTAAACTCAAATTTTATTGTGCAGGAGAAAGCAGTGAATGTGCCACTTGATTTACATATTTTAATGTACGTAATAACGATAGCTGTAGTGGTAATGGTAATTCTACAGATAAGGAGAGCTTACCGCAGAGGACTCAAGAAGGAGTTGGGCAAGAGCAGAATGCTGGAAACTCTGGCCATGGATGTAGCGTAATGGAAGCAACGGACAATCTAGTTTTGGATTATACGACAAAGTGGAAATTTTTACGGCGTAAAAGTTAAGATGTGGTGTTGTGAGTTGTCAAAGTGTGGTTTTGTGCATCAACCTTTATGTAGGTGGTTGACCGCAGCGGCACCAGGCCAACGTTCAATGGACAGCAACAGTAAGCAATATTAGCGTTTTTTTTTTTTTCAATTGCAATAGCAAGCGCTTTATAAACTTTATGTTCTTTTTGTTAGGCATCGGCAATTTTTAATAGGCCATATTATTTAAACATTATACTGCTAATATTGTAAATTTGTATATGTTAATTTGGGTATATATATTTTTATTATTTAATGATACGTTGGGCAGAATTGGAACAAATTTTAAATGATATAAAAACCGAGGTTGTAACAATATCAAAAAGAGTTTTAAAAAAAAGAGGTACCTAAGGGTCAATCGGTTAGAGATGAAGTTAGAGATGAGTTACTCCAACGGTATAATAAAACGGTTAAATTGATAGGAAATTTTTGGCCAATTTTAAATGAAAGTCAGCGTGCTGTTGTGAACCAAATTTATATTTTTATTAAGGATAAGGTTGTAAAATCTTTCAATGTATTGGACGTCAATTACGAAATACCAGAGGTATCCTTGGAACAAATTGTAGAGAAAGAGGACACTAATAGCAACGTTCAGGAAAATTTTGATTCTCTAAAATCTAGCTCGCCTGAACTCAAAGACAATATGGCTATGACAGCAGCGGAATTTTATTTTTAATTTTGCAAGTCGAATTCTTCCAAATAGTTTCGACGGCGAAGTGGACAAATTGCAAGCGTTCCTTGATGCATTGTCCCTGTTAAAGGCGAATTCTAATGGACATGCAGAAAATTCTGTAGCTTTCGTTAAAACTAAATTAACGGGGAAAGCACGTGATTTGATTAGTGATGACGATGATTTGGAAACAATTGTCACAAAATTACGAGAGGGCATAAAAAGGGAAAGCTCAAAGTTAGTCACAGCAAAATTATTAGCGCTACGGCAAAACGCCAAGGAAGCGGCAAAATATGCGGCGGAGGTAGAAGCCCTAACTTCGTCATTGAAAAGAGCATATATTGCTGAAGGAGTCCCTCCTACGGTAGCATCTGGTTATGTCACTGATACAGCAGTAAGGGCTCTAAGTAAAAATGCCAGCTCGGAAAGAGTACGCTTCATAATGGAGGCTGGTACATTTTCAACGAGCCAAGAAGCGCTCACAAAGTTTGTGAATGTTAGTACCGGAAGTGATCCACCAACAACAAATATTTTTTACACTCATACTAGAGGAAATTCTAACTACCGTGGACGTGGACGCGGTAGAGGACAAACGCCAAATTACAATTACCATAATAATGGACGGCAAAATCAAAATCGAGGATATTACCGAAATGGTACGAATGATTAGACAAGGACCTACAGTTATAATAATAGAGGTAGTAGAGGATATGGACAAAATAATTATAATCGAGGAAACCAAAGATATGTCCGAACGTACACCAATCGACAGGAGACAGAAAACGAACGCCAAAATTCGGGAAACGGACAGAACCCCCAGTCGTTGGGGGAAATGTCGTAAAAATTTTTCATTTCGATCTCACATTTTCAAATTTTGTTATTCTTAGAACAGAAATGACCGGCAGTGAAACAATAACTTTTCTGGTAGACACAGGCGCAGACGTATCAATTTTTAAAAGAAATAAGATCAATTCAAATCAGTTAGTTCATTCATATAACGCAAGCATTCTTAAAGGAATTACGAATGGAATAACCAAATCCCTTGGTTCCACATCCACAAACATTTTTATAGATGACTGTGTTATAAAACATTCTTTCCAAGTTGTAGATGGACATTTTCCTATTCCTACAGATGCAATATTAGGCAAAGACTTTATAAAAAAGTAAAGATGTTTACTGGATTACGATTATTGGACTATGACACTAAAATTCAACCATGGAGAAATATCTATTCCTATTTACGACAGTCCAGAAAAAGACGTTTTAATTATTCCACCTCGATGCGAAATAGTTAGACAACTAAGCAAATTAAAAAACATTAGTCAGGACGTCGTGGTGCTAAATAAACAAATAGCACCAGGTGTGTTTATCGCAAGGTCAATAGTATCAAAACACTCTCCATTTGTGCAGATTATAAACACAAATTTCGAAACTGTGCGAATAACCGAACCACAAGTTGACACTGTAAATTTAGATATGTATAACATCTATACCATTACAAATGAAAGGATTAATAAAAAATCGAATTTATTGTCAGAATTAAATCAAAATATACCCACGTTTGTGAAAGACGATGTACTAAATCTCTGCAGTGAGTTTGAAGACATTTTTGCATTAAAAGACCAAAAAATTACAACTAACAATTTTTATTCACAAAAACTTAAACTTCTAGACAGGACTCCGGTGTATATTAAGAACTATAGAATTCCAAAAACACAGAAAGAAGAAATTGATCGTCAGGTAGATAATATGCTTCAGAACGATATCATAGAACCGTCATGTTCGGAATACAATAACCCTGTCCTATTAGTACCAAAAAAGTCGGAGAATGGCGACAAGAGATGGCGTCTAGTCATAGACTTTAGACAATTGAATAAAAAACTGGTAGCAGATAAGTTTCCACTTCCAAGAATTGACGACATATTAGACCAACTTGGAAGGGCTAAATGGTTCTCCGTGTTAGATTTAATTTCCGGTTTTCACCAGATTCCTCTGGAAAAAGATTCCAGAGATCCCACATCTTTCAGTACCGACAAGGGATCATTTCGATTCAACCGATTACCATTTGGATTAGCAGTTAGCCCCAATAGCTTTCAGAGAATGATGACAATGGCTTTTGCAGGTGTCACACCCGAACGAGCTTTTTTATACATGGACGACCTGATAGTAATAGGATGCTCAGAAAAACATCATTTAGATAATCTGCGAAAAGTTTTCGAAACATGTAGAAAATTTAATTTAAAATTAAATCCGACAAAGTGTCGTTTTTTTCACAAAGAAGTGACATATTTGGGTCATAAAATCACGGATAAAGGAATCCTTCCAGATGATTCAAAATACGACATCATAGATAGTTATCCAGTACCAGTAAATGCTGACGCTGTGAAACGTTTTGTAGCTTTTTGTAATTATTACAGGAGATTTATACCTAATTTTGCTGAGATCAGCGCTCCACTTAATAGATTAACTAGGAAAAAATCTACATTTTCATGGACAGATGAATGTCAAATGTCATTTGAAATACTAAAAAGATCACCGATAACTCCAAAGATCCTTCAATACCCGGATTTTAGCAAGCAGTTCATCCTAACAACAGACGCGTCTAAGGAAGCGTGCGGAGCAATTTTATCGCAAGATTTTGACGGTAATGACCTACCAATTGCATATGCATCCCGCTCATTCACTAAAGGAGAAAGCCACAAATCTACCATAGAAAAAGAATTGGCGGCAATTCATTGGGCGATTACCTACTTTCGGCCATACCTATATGGGACAACATTTTTAGTAAGATCAGATCACAAGCCGTTAGTATATTTATTTGCTATGAAAAACCCAGCATCTAAGCTAACAAGAATGCGTTTAGACCTTGAAGAATTTTCTTTTGAGGTAGAGTACATAAAAGGTAAACAAAATGTCGGCGCAGATGCATTATCACGAATAAGTATAAACGAATTAAAGGATATTCATAGAAACGCTGCTCAAATTTTGGCAGTAACGCGTTCTATGACTCGAAAAGTCGAAAATAAAACAGAAAATGGTGAAAATATTACATCACCACCCAGTTGCAAAGTTTATGAATCTCTAAGCAAAGGAAGTGAATTACTTAAAATTCCTACATTAATTATTCAAATAAAACCAGCAAGTCTAAGGATAATGTTGGTATATAAAAAAAGAGTGAGCGCTCAAAAGACAATCACAATCATTAATGGCATTATTCCATTAGAGGACATAATGTCTCAGCTTCAAACTATAGCGAATGATAGTGGTTTTAAGTCTGTAAAATTAAGAATGGATAGTGAAATATTTCAATGGTGCACCAAAGAAGAATTCAAAGAAAAAGGGCAAAATATATTAAAATCGCTAAATATTATTATATATGATGAACCGACATTAGTCACCCAACAGGAGGAGAAAAAGAAACTAGTTTCAAAATTTCATGATGATCCAATAACTGGCGGACATTGCGGACAAAAGCGTCTTCTGAAAAGATTAAGAATGTACTACAAATGGAAAAATATGTCCCGTGAGGTAGCTAATTATGTAAAGAACTGTCAACAATGTCAACTAAATAAGATAAAAATAAGAACTAAAGAACCTATGCTAATTACCCCAACACCACAGGTATCGTTTGACATCGTTTCAATTGATACTATCGGACCGTTCATGAAAAGTAATAATGGCAACGCATACGCTGTAACAATTCAGTGTGAGCTGACCAAATATGTTGTTATAATTCCTATACCAGATAAATCGGCGGCAACAGTAGCAAAGGCTATAGTAGAAAATTTTATTCTGATATATGGTCCTATGGCTGAAATAAGAACCGACATGGGAACGGAATATAAAAATCAACTATTCGAAAATATGTGTAAGTTGCTGAAGATTACTCATAAAACGTCCACACCGTACCACAGTCAAACAATAGGTGGTTGCGAGAGAAATCATCGAGTATTCAATGAGTATATCAGAATGTATATAAATGATTCACCAGGAGATTGGGAAAATTGGGTAAAATATTATACATTTTGTTACAATACTACTCCCAGCTCATACCATAACTACACTCCTTTCGAATTGATATTTGGCAAGAAGGTAAAACTGCCTGAGACTCTACTTGGGTCAAGGGTTGAACCTTTATATAACCTCGAAGCGTACGATCAGGAATTACGCTATAGACTACAACTAGCCCACAACCAAACAGCAAAATATTTACAACAAGCCAAATTAAAACGAAAGCAAAGGTACGACGAAAAGACTGAGGAATCAAGATTAAAACCGGGAGATAAAGTAACAATCTCTAATGAAAACAGAACTAAGTTTGATCCTTGGTATCGTGGACCTTTTGTTGTTGTAACTACCGAGGGAGTTAATTGTAAATTGTTAGACAAAGATGGTAAACAAATTATCATTCATAAAAATAGAATTCAACCATATAATTCTGCTTAATTTGTTACCTACTTTCTACTTATTTGTTTACTGTTATGTTTATTATTATCTCATAGTATTATGAATACGAATAATGTGCTTAGGTATTAAATAACTCTAGAGCGCGCGCTTTACTAGGTATCAGGTATCACTAGGTTAAGGTCATGATAGTATAGCGTAGGTTAGTCTTTATACAATAGGTTTTGTGTTTTGTCTATTTGGCAAATTATAAATTATTTAAATTGCTGCTGCATCTTGAATTTGTTTTAAGTTTTAATAATACATTTCTGGTTAGATTTACAGAATGTTCCCCATTACTGGCCAGAATGGGGTCCATTCTTTCCAAAGGGAGAGGTGTAGCAGTAGTTTGTTATGATTTGTAAGTAAGTAGAATAGTGTATACTTAAATACTGCTGACCCATCATATTGGGGTCATCGGGCTTATTAGCTAGGCATATGTAGCATTATAGTTATATCAGTCAACATGTACACATATAAGAATATACGAGAGTAATTTGGGAAATATGGAGTGATTATTCGACAACCAACCAATCAATAGCTACAACGGCCCTCGAGCATTTGACATTTGATAGCCAATGACGTGTGCACCCAATATGGCCGACCTTTCGGTGGGTCATATAATATGTATATAAGTGAGATAAATGGTTGTATTGGAAAAACACTCCGGTTTATTTTACGAGGGCAGGGCATATCAGTGACAATTCAGATTTTGATTAATATCTTTGAGTAGATTGTGAATGTGAGTAAAATAATCTTCATAATAATCATTGTTGTGATGAAATAAAGAGGCTGAATGTAGTGCCTTTTTCAAGAGGGGTACTTTAACTAAAAAGCTAAATTAACTATCTATCGATTGTTCCACTCTTAACTGACACTGGGAAAATATTTATATTATCTATTCTCCTTTAGTATAATTCGTATTTCTTTCTAATCAAAACCGTTTTATTAAACGCTCTTTGTGTCCATGCTGCGTAAGATTTGTTAGGCAAGACTTTTCATACCTAAGCCACTTTTGCACCTAGCAACCAAAGTAATAGGAAAACCCAAACATTTAACTTTTCTTATATTTTATTTTTGTAAAAATTATCGTCATATATTTTTTAAAATGCATATTTATATTCTCTACTCAAATTTTTAATAATGTATTATACTTTATACTGGCCAAGAGTGCTCTGAAATTAGTGAAAAAATATTATTTTATACAAAAGTAATTTATATTTAATATTTTTATTTTTTGTTTTTTTTTAAAACAATTTAAATTATTGGACTTTTCTCAACAAAGTTACTGTCTGAGATGATAAATTTTCTCTGTGTTTCCAACCACCTTAACTCATAATATGTAGACTTACTGATTCCAGTCATGATTTAAAAAAAATTAACCACAGGTGAAAAAAAATAGTTTAATTTGAATCCGAAATTAAAAAAAGTCAACCAAAAAAATATAAAAACAAACATTTTCAGGAGTATATTAAAACCCGATCCTTCAATTTCCTATTTTGCTCAACTTTGACATCCAGCAGAATGGTTCAAATTTGGCATATGGAGGTTTTGGGGTGTCCTGATTAATGCTGTTGTGTCAGATTAAATGAAGATCGGATAGATCGGATTGATCCAATAACAAAAAAAATTGTTTATTAACTGAAGAAATATGAAACTCACATTTTCAAAATGTTAATAGCCTTTTTAAATTTCACGAAATCCTCAAAATAAAATTATTATAGGCAGGTTTCAGTGAAATCTAAAAATGCTCCTAACATTTTAGAATTTTAATTTCATATTTCTCATTGAATATCATAGAAATTTTGTAATAACGAGTAGACTTCAAAAACTTCAAAATATATACTGCGCTCCATTTAAATAATATGTTTGAATAGTATCTTGACAACAAACTGTAGTCACCCCTGGTAGTCCCATTAGACTTGCAGGAAAATTCCCTACAGCTTTTGTATTTACAATTCTTTTTGCTAGGACGGAAAATGTGAAAATTATGATAGGGTGAAATGTTAAATCTTATGTGAATACCCTGTTCTTTATAGAGTGGGCCATTCAAAATAACCTTACATTCACTTAAAAATGCTATGGGGTCATTCTATAAATGCACTGAAAAAGATAGAACGGCTCACCTGATTCACATATTGGGCCTTAAATGCCTCTTTCATCGCCGTCAGCCTGTCTGTGACGGGTCCCTTCGAACTTGTCGGCGCATTTTCAGGTTGTGCCGTCGTCGACAGGTTACCCGACGAGCTCGCCACAAAGCCACGCATGGTTGACTTTTCCTTAAAGCCTAAGCCGATGCCACCCACGTTTGGGCTCTGATCCTTCTTCCTATATCTGAAGTAGAATGACATTATATTATTTGCTTGAGTTATTGGTCGGGGACGAGTCGAAAATACCCATCTATTTAATGTTCCGAAAAATGTATCGGTTAATGATGTTCCCAATATTTGGCACATAGGGCATGGATAATAAATTGTGATTTACAAAATTTGTATAAAGTATATGGAGTCTTTTACTCTAAAGTTGGCAACAGTTTTTCAATTCTTAAGAATACACTCTATGGTCAATTAAAAGCACTAGGTGTACAGAGGTGGGTACCTACTTTCAGCATGGGCTTTTTTACTTTTAGTAGAAATTAGGCATTTTTGCATAATTAATAATTCCCGTTTTTTCTCGAGTTTTCTTTTAGTTAATAATGCATAATCCATAATAATTAGTACTAAAGAAATCTATGCCAAAGTAGGTAATTACCCCTCTTCGATGTTTGTTATAAAAAATAAATAGTAAATAGATACCTAAAAATTTTAGTTAAGAAGTTGCCTTTGTTTTGAATCTTTGAAGTACTTGCGGAATTATTAATTATTGTTTTTAATTTTAGTTCTTACATTTGGCACTGGCATTGTCTAACGCTAACACACCAAGACTCAGTGGCGGATCTAGGCTGGAGTCAAAGGAGGAGCTTCTATTTCCGAAATTTTGTAATAAAATAAGAAACACATTTTTTATTCATTTTATTCATTAAAATACAATACTATTAATACGTTAATATTCTTAGTTTCGTTCAGTTCCGTTCCGCTGTTCCAGTTCCGCTCTACTCGTAGTAATAGAATGGAGCAACTGTGAACGTGAACTGTCGATCGGTGAAGGCGGTGACTGGACCCGTGTTCTGTGCCGGGCCCTGTCCCAGTCCCATTGCGTTCACCAAATTTTTAAATTTGTACTATAAAAACTATTTAGCGTACCCTCTTTAGAAACGGAAGCAATATTTATCAATGATTCAATATTCAATATAATAGCTGTTCTTTGATAATAGTTACTTTGCGACTTTCACGCCCACATAACCTCAAAATGGCATGTTCCTGTCAGCGCATTTACAACCGGTCCGAAACGAGTTGTCAGCGAGTGAATCAAATCGTACCTGTTGTAAACGATCTGAGCGCTGTAAGCACTGACAGCGTGATTCGGACCAAGGCCTTAGAAGACTAGAAGTTAATAATATTGGAACTGGAACAGGTTTTTTAAGAACAGGTATTGCCTGGAACTGGAACAGGTTGTACCTGTTCCAAGAAAATGCAGTTTCACACCATCTCTAATTGCCAGACATATTTTTTAAGTGCCTACCTTACGGTATTAGGCCAAGGGGGGGGGGGCTATAGCCCCTGTAGCCCCCCCTCCCCCGTAGATCCGCCACTGCCAACACTTATTAACTTATTATTTATATTTATGTATGTAAATAGTCCGTTTTAGTTATTTGCTCTCGAATTTCTTGACGACAAGCTTAAGCTTCCATACAAACTTCAATATTATATTTTGCACCGTTTTTAATGTACCTTTGAATACTGTAGAACTTTTTAAATGTTCTTTTTTCTTCATGCCCTCATAACGGTAATTCTAGTTTTCCACAAAATTTTTGCTGGTATGTGGAATTTCACTGAGCAGCAATACTAAACTTTCCTAAAAATGTTAGTTCTGTACAACAATAATTCAAGTGCCGAAAAGAATGCTTGTGATTTTTTTATTTTTTCATATACATATAGGTTTTAAACGTTATTTCTCTTTGAACAAACACAACAGACTATGAGCCGGGCACCGTTGCCAAATGTATCAGAATCGTTTTTATTCATGCTATGAATTTAAATGAGATGTCGTATAATTGACAATCTTGACGTCAATAGCGATCGAAGTAGGGATAGACAGAAGGAAGCTAATTCCCCATGAAGATGCATTTGAAACATGATATACTGGTTGTATCGTGATCGTGATTCCCAGCATTCTTGCGAAGTGTCTAGTTAAATTGCCTGATTGCCCGAACTCGAATTACGTTATCAGTTGTTTGCGGGCGTATTTTCAACTGGGGGCTTTAGCCTCACAGCCCCTATGGACGAGCCTTGCTTCGAGAGCTATTTTCTGTTTATTGGTTTAATACTTTGTGTAAAAATAATTATTATATTGTGCAAACTTTTGTAAATAAACATTATGATAATTCTTTCTATATTATTATTATTATTTCCAAAATGCTAATTTTAAACAACTTTTTACATGTTTAGGGTTAAGAAATTTTATTTTCGTATTATTTAAGAGACTTGAGGAAACAATGTTATCAGGTCATACAGGGTGACTTGGTTTTATTCTGGGACACTTCAGGAGGTCACCAGCAATTTTAACGTTTTATTTTATATTTGCCCAATCGTTAAAGATATTCAAACGAAATTTGGTACACAGTATGCATTGATCCAGTGCAAAATGTGATAACAAATTCCCCAAAGAGCAAGTGGCGGAGATATGCGTATACTCCAAATTTAAAAAATGTATTTCTTACATTTGAATACCTTTTCCTATTTCAAACTGCTTCTTGACATGTTTTTGTATCTGCCACAGTTTCATGACAAATTTAATTTTCGGTCAATACTACTTTTTGAAATGAGAAAAACAATTTGAAGTAATGGCACCTTCAGAGTTCTGTTTGTTCAGAAGATATTAAACAAAGAGAAAATTAAAACTTGTCTAGCAAAAACTAATTGGGCAAACTTAATTAAGTATGTACATTTTTTAACGGTTTCGTTTTCGGTTATAAAAAAAAAATAGGTAACAAAAAAATTTCCGGCTTTGAATTACACGATTGTTTTGTTGAATTAATATGATCTTTGAGTCGGTTCCTGTTAACACATTTTGTGAGGGTTGGAAAAATAAAACGTTAATTTTTTGAGAATTTAAACATGTATCTTAAAAACGAGGCGGGTGTGGATAAAAAGTTATACTTCAAAGTTGTCATATTTTATAGTTTTCTATAACCTGTAAATATTAAAGACCGGTGCATAGCCCTTTTTCAAGAGATCGCCACTGGCGCCACACAACGAAAAAATCAACAGGGTGGTTAATGGTGAAAACACCATTGCTGCAGAAACTTTTATAAAATAAAAATATGAAACGTATTTAATAGCCAAAACAAAATAAAATGCTTTAATTTCACAAGTTTACATGGCATATTTGTATACATTTTCTTAATTCATTCACATGGCATATTTCCATACATTTTCTTAAGAAAAGCGAGTCTAAAAGCAGACAGGACTATTATGGTATTTATTGGTTTGAAATGAAGTCCATGGCTAGTTGTAGTGTAAGTATAGAACACATTAGATTTTTCAGTTACTTCTTTATATAGCGGACCATTGGTTTTTTTGGGCTTTAAACAAAATTTTTATTTTCATTCTTCAATGTTACAAAATACTCTTCCAAAATAAAATATTTAGTATTCTCGCTTCTTCAACTGGTTGAACAAATCATCCCATGACTCCAAAATAGTGTTTATTCTTCTGCAATTCACGTAATGGTTTACGTAAACGATTTTCTTCATGTGCATGGAGAATTCATGTTATCACAAATAAATCTACCTATCAAAACTAACTAACTAAAGAGAATTTGTTACAGTAAAAAGAACGAAGAACGTAAATGGTAATAAAGCTTGATACTCAAAATATGCGACATTCTAAATGTCAGAAACTGACATACCCATAACCACAGAATACCCCCTTATAACCTATAAGTCGCAATTTTTTTCATCGAGTAGCGCCACTCCAGTCCGCAAACAACAATGAAACATGACGTCATGTTCGGGTCTTATGGATTTATATTTCTTAGACAACTACCACTGACAAAATAAGCAATTTGTCATTTTCTGAAACCTGTTATTTTTGTCTCTCCAATCCATAAACTTAAATTAAAATTGTTCATATGTTTGCTGATTTTGCAGGTAATAAATTGTTTGTGATCCTTGTGAACTGTTCACAAATTCTTAATTTCACATTCACCATTCCACATTTTCACAGATTTTCCCTGTGAAAATCTTAAGCTTAGGAATTTACTTAACAGTAATTTACTAAACAGTAATTATGAATTGTCAAAATTTATAAATTTTAAATCTGCCATTGTCATCGCAATCTATGATAGTCACCAAATATTGGCTAACCACGCATTTTTATTATATACCACCTTGGACCATTTATTTACAATAAACACTTTTACATAATGCGTATGGCACCCAAAACTATTCTCAAAAAATGCTCTTAAGAAAAATCCCAAAATGCATTGCGATTTGGAAGTGCTGTCAAAAGATTCTGTTTATGCCGCAAATTTAACGAAAACCCGGTAAACTCCCGACCGGTAGACCTACTTTGCTCACCTCTGCTTCCGGTACCAAGCGCTCTGCAAAGCCAGGTCCAAAACATCCTGGGGCACTTCCTGCTTGGCGGCCTCGAGGTTTTTCACGATGTGCCCGGCGAACTCCTTGTCCTTCGCGGTCAGCAGGGTGAAAGCGGTGCCCCTGGTGCCGGCACGACCCGTCCGCCCAATCCGGTGCGTGTGGGTGTCGATGTCGCGGGCGGTGTCGTAATTTATGACCGTGCGTACGTGCGGGATGTCTAGACCCCTGGCCGCTACGTCGGTTGCCACCTGACAGATTACAAAGTGAAATTATGAAAGTTTAGATATAGACTATAGACTCATACACATAATTAATAGTAATAACACTTTTGACTCGATGATTTTGTATGATTTTTTAACCCTCTCCAGGTCTGTCGGTTCAAGCCAATATGGAAATCTGCAATAGCTTGCTTGGTTTTGAATTTTGAGAATTTTCATTGTAGGTAAGGAACCCTCCTAATCTTAGAAAATCAACACAGTTCTGCAACAGCAGTCCATCTTTTCTTTCCCTGGGTCCATTTGGTGAGTTTATTCACTTGCTTTGATTTAGTGGGTGCGTAATAACTGTTTACTGTTTACTTTCCATATAATATACAGGGTGAGTTTTTTTCGATGCCCACTATGGGGATCTCGGAAACTAGCAGAGCTAGAAAAAAGGTTAAATGGGGAAAGAATTGCAGTTTTGAATGCTCAATCTAATGCCCCTTTAGATTTTTAAAAAAGTTTATGGCTCACTAGATATTTTGAAAAGAGTGATTTTTTTGCTATTTCATCAGATCTCTGTAGCTCCGTTATTTCTGATTATACAGAAAAACTGTAGAGACAAAAATTGTAGATAATTTTGGGCTTAATAAGATAATCTAATCCAATTTTTTGTGTTGTTTGTGCTTTTTGAGATATGACATAAACTTGTGTTTTTTTAAATGTAAATCATAGTTGGCTGTGGCCTTATCAAATCTGCTATATTTTGAGCTTTCCAAAAATATAATACTCGGCAGTTATTATAAAAAATAAAATAGCTATGGCTAATTTTCTGTTTTTTTTTTAATTTTTACATAGTCAGCCATGGAATATTTTCATAATTACATTCTATTTTATAATAAGACATGCTTAAAACTTTCAAATATTTTATTTTAAGCTGGTAACAAAATGTAACAAAATAAAACAAAAATTATCATCATGGAGCTTCACAACATAATTATTTGCCCATAAGAAATTACCTAGATTAGCTCTATGGATAGGGAGAAATAGACCTATTTCCTGGCAGCCCCGATCCCCCGATTTGTCTGTTTTGGATTTCTTTTTGTGGGGAACAGTACAAAATAAAGTATGGGGCAATTGTTGAATTAAGATCAGCTGTTTTAGAAACAATTACCAGAATCGACAGGCGCACTTGTGTTTTTTTAAATGTAAATCATAGTTGGCTGTGGCCTTATCAAATCGGCTATATTTTGAGCTTTCCAAAAATATAATACTCGGCAGTTATTATAAAAAATAAAATAGCTATGGCTAATTTTCTGTGTTTTTTTTAATTTTTACATAGTCAGCCATGGAATATTTTCATAATTACATTCTATTTTATAATAAGACATGCTTAAAACTTTCAAATATTTTATTTTAAGCTGGTAACAAAATGTAACAAAATAAAACAAAAATTATCATCATGGAGCTTCACAACATAATTATTTGCCCATAAGAAATTACCTAGATTAGCTCTATGGATAGGGAGAAATAGACCTATTTCCTGGCAGCCCCGATCCCCCGATTTGTCTGTTTTGGATTTCTTTTTGTGGGGAACAGTACAAAATAAAGTATGGGGCAATTGTTGAATTAAGATCAGCTGTTTTAGAAACAATTACCAGAATCGACAGGCGCTCTCTAAGAAAGGCGACAAATTCAGTTTTAAAAAGATACAATATTTGCATAAATAATAATAGTGGATTCTTTGAACACTTTTTTATTTTAAAAACTGACCTTTTAAAATAATAATAATTTGAATTTTAGTTTTTTTATTTTTGTTTTATTTTCTTACTTTTTGTTACCAGCTACAAACAAAATATAAGAAAGTTTGAAGTATGTCTAATTATAAAATAGAACATAATTATGAAAATATTCCTTGGCTATGTGAAAATTGAAAAAAATCAGAAAATTAGCCATAACTCTTTTATTTTTTATAATTATGCCGAGTATTATATCTTTGGAAAGCTCAAAAATGGCCGATTTTATAAGGCCACAGCCAACTATGATTTACATTTAAAAACAAAAGTTTGTCATATCTACAATTTTTGTCTCTACAGTATTTCTGTATAATCAGAAATAACGGAGCTACAGAGATCTGATGAAATAGGAAAAAATCACTCTTTTCAAAATATCTAGTGAGCCATGAACTTTTTTAAAAATCCAAAAGGGGCATTAGATTGAGCATTCAAAGCTGCAATTCTTTCCCAATTTAACCTTTGTTCTAGCTCTGCTAGTTTCCGAGATCCCCATAGTGGGCATCGAAAAAAACTCTCCCTGTATATTGATTTATGTGCATACTTATGTAGTTTTTGACAGTCTTTTATAACTGTTAATTTATTTATTTATCGTTTATTTTTTTTAATTTTTTTTTTAATAAAGTCTTTTATAACGAATGTTCGCATATTACGAAACAATTTTATGGTCCCTTAGAAATTGGTCCAGGTTGGAGTAAAGTTCAAATATGTCAATATGTCGTTAAGAAAAGTTGTTCAAAAATCAAAATTAGCGGAGAACTTTGATAGGTGGTACCAGGGAATATAACCTATTTCACGTGGTGGGCCGCTAATCACCGGTATTTACTTTCGTAATTCACGCAGCTCCGGTTATAATCAATGATATCATGAAGTAGCCCTTCGTCACTTCATTAAACTTAGACATTTACAACCAAAAATCATTTTCATTTAAAAATAACTTGTCATTATTATTTTAATTTGTTATCCCATTGAAGAGTTTATTTAAATAAATTAAAAGTGTATACTAATATCCATTTTTGAATCTGATATATATCAGACTAGTATAAATATCAATGGCAAAGACTATAAAAGTACCAGATTATAGACACGGCGAGTGAATAGAATAATATGAATGAGGAGTACCTAATAATAATATGTTTTTTTGCAGATTATAATGCGGCAAGTCAGTAGATATGTAAAAGCAATCGAATTTGTTAAAACTCCCTCTCACATACTGTCATCCTAAAAACAGATGCCGTATCTACAAAAAAAAAACGGATTTTGACATTTTTGCATCAATGGGCAAGCTAAATTAACTTATTACTAAGCAGAAATATGTTTCTGAAATATTAAAAATCCCACATAATAAGTAGCCGTATCTGCAAAATTATACTCTGTCCTAAGAAAATACACCGTATGTGCATAATACCATTAATACATGCCGCATCTACTTCTAATCCTGTGTAGATGCGGCTTTTCCAGTTAGAATCAATCAGATACGGTGTTTGCCATTAGTAATGCGCCATAACCTAACATTATTAAGGGTATGTAAAGTTAGTAAACATATAAATTATAGAATAATAATTATAGTTAGTAAACATATATTATAGAACAATATTTAAATTTTTTGCAACAAAAATTTGCCCGAAACTGATGACTAGAAAGAATGTATAAAACAGATTTTTAAAATGCCTTATTTAATTAATACAGACGGAAATCTTATTAATTAAATTTTAGTAAGTAAGCAAAATTTAATTAGAATAATTAGGTGTGTGGTAGGTAGGCACCTACTTCTTGAATTTTTAACATGCTCGTGTGTATTTGTTTAATATATAACCTAATAAAGTACCTAAAACTGATTGTTTTATTTAGAATTAAAAAGTATGTTTAAGCACTTACAAGTATCTGTGAAGTCAAGCCAATATATTTGTGAGTCTTACTTACGTCACAGAATAAATAGTTTTGCAACAGAAGCCTCCTTACGGACATGTGTTAGAAATAAGCGAGCCTCCATTTCAATTTACAGAAACACAGACCGTATTTTAAGCATAAATTTGGTTCTAATACAATCTCTTCGCTATGTATTCAGAAGATATTACACTAAGAAGCGAGCCTCCTTTTGACATATGTCGCTAAGGATTTGTCTGTATTACTCGTTAGTCTGGGCTTACGTACATACGGAATTTGTCTTGTATATCGAAGATAACGTTATTATCCAAAAGGCCGTATATGTTTTATTATATTGATGGATTTTGATTTTTTTTATATAATCAATTTGTTTTATATTTATGTTGGTTAAAGAATCACATTTGTTTTCTTTAAAAATATCTGAATGCTTAAGGTCTAAGGAAGTAACTTTAAACCCAATTTTCTCCGCTTGGCGCTCTCAGTAGATACGGCATCTGTTTTTAGGACAGCAGAATAGTAGATGTCGACATGTTGGTTGAACATATCTCATCAAATTTGCTTGAGGAGACTAACGAAATAATTACATACTCTATACTTGTTCCAAGCCAGTTAGAAAGAGAATATCAGGGTGCTAACAAATAGGACTGGTCATAAGCGACCTGAGCATTGTTAGTTCTGGCCGCACGATTCAAACAAAGGCCATAAAATATGAGGTGCCAAACACAAGCAGCGTGAAAAAAAGGCATATTGAAATTAGGATCAATTTTTGCTAAATTAACAATTTAGTATTTTCCACCCAAAAACATATGGCTGAATAAATCAAGGTGCTTGAAAACAAACTTGGAGCAGAATTCTCAAAAATAACAAGTATAAATAAAAATATATCCTCTTAAAAAATTGGTCCTGATAGGCCTTATCTGTGCAGTAGTACTTTTGTCTGCCCATCCATTGGAGGGTTAAAATGGTGAAATTTTGAGAAACTTTGTTCGATAATTGAATACCGCAGTCCTTATTAGAATTTTGGACACATTGTATAGAAAGGAGCAACTTGAACACAACTTACCATTAACGAGCACTCGTTCTTCTTAAACCCCGTGATCACCTTGTTCCTCTCGGCCTGTTCCATATCGCCGTGCAGCAACAAACATTCATGCTCTTTCACCAGAAGGTCCTTGGCCACTTTTTCCGCGTCCAGTTTTTTCGTCACGAATATCAACACCGAACCGGCAGACAACAGCCCCACAATTTTACTAAACAACCAATCCCTCTTTGCTTCTTGACTTGGCAACAGCAACACATGCTGCGTCACGTCCTCGTTGGCCTGACCTGTGACGCCCTGCGATATCCTCACCGGATCTTTTAAAGCATCCTTGGCTAACCTAAAATTTGTTTAGAACTACCAAGGCAGCTCAAATGCAACATAATGCGTTTATTCGAACTACCACAGTAGTTCAAACATACGAAATGTGGACATTTGACCCACTAACCTCTCGATTTTCTTTCGAAACGTCGCAGAGAAAAGCAGAGTTTGCCTGTCAGGTCTTACATGGTTGCACACGGACCTAACTTGAGGTTCGAACCCGAGCTCAAACATCCTGTCGGCCTCGTCGAGTACCAAGAACGTCACCCTTTGTAAGTTTGTTGCACCGCTTTTCACGTGATCGATTATCCTACCGGGGGTTGCCACGACGATCTCAGCCCCTTCCTTCAATGCCAGACTTTGCTCCCATTTTGAACCGCCACCGTACGCGCAGATAACCCTCAAATCGTACACTTTAGAAAATTTCTTGGCTTCATTGTAGATCTGGATGGCGAGTTCTCTGGTTGGCGCCAATATTAGCCCTATGGGGCCCTCGCCTTCTTCGACCGGTTTCTGAACGGAAACGTGTTTCAATAACGGCCACAAGAACGCAGCGGTTTTACCACTGCCGGTTTGCGCGATACCCAAAACGTCCCGACCTTGTATCGCACAGGGTATTGCTTGGGCTTGGATTGGAGTTGGCTGCGAATATTCCACTTTTATTATGGTTTTGAGAAGTTTTTCGTCAAAGCCAAAATGTGCAAAAGAAGCAACCGGTTTTGGAGGATCACTGCCGGATACTGTCAAATCGAAAGTTTTGCGCAGCTCGGTTACTTTGTCAGTGGGCAGGCACTGTATGTCGGGGTGCTCGATGTAGAAGTTTTTTTGGAAGGGCTCGTAAGGGATCTCGGAGTGGTCGATTGGCGGAAGTGGGTCGATGATTTTCTTCTTGGAGGGTGGGATTGGGTTGCCATCTTCATCGTATTCTGAAAATAAATATTGTTCCAATATTGGCATCAATTAGTAAAAGAGGTATAAGTAGTAAACATAAATTTCAGCTACCTTAAGCAACGATTATCATAGAAAGTTAAAGATTATTTACCAATATCTGGATACTCCTCTTCGATCGGTATCAAACCAGCATTAGGATTCTCTTCCATGTACCGATAGTAAGACTCTTCATTATCTTCTTCTTCCAAATCGTTTCGTAATGCCTGTTTCTGGGAAGTTGAACCTTTGGAGCTGTCTTTTTTCATCTAAAAAATAAATAACTTTCCAACTGAATTCAGGTGAATTGAAAATTAAAATAACCTGCTGCTCTATCCCTGCCATAAAAGCATCTAACGGATCATCGTCTTCTTCTTCTGCTTCATATTTATCTCGTTTCTTCTTGTCTATTTCTAATCTGGTTGGGCTATCTGGTGCTGGGATATAAGCCAATTCTGGAACTGCTTCTTCTTCATCATCATCAAAGTATCTATAAAATCATAATCTCTTAAACTTTATAAATGATTTGTTTTAGTCTTAGATATTTGCAAATGTTAACATTATATAAATACATATAAATATATATTATATGTTTATTGCATCCTACTCTTAAGAAGAGAAGCTTCAAAATTTGTTTAACATGATGAAATTTGTCCCCAAAATTATACAGGGTATAACGTTAAAATATTTCAGGGTAGTGATCCTCAGCCAGTTATAGAAAAAAAGTTCATATAAACATGTGTTTTAAATTCTTCGTTTTCAATATACGGGGGGTCAAAATTTTCTAAAAAACCATATGTTCCAATATTTTTTTATTCTTATTTTGAATTAAAATTAATTGTTTTATTTTGAAACCTGAAAAATTTTGTCTTCGAAAACAGCATCGTCATCTTTTCCCTAAGTTTTTTTAACTATCTGACATTTTTGGCAAGAACCATGAAATAAATTAGAAAAATCGAATTTGATGCGAAACGGCGGCAGATACAAAAATAAGTCAACAGATACTCCGTTACTGATTCAATCTCGACCTTGAAAATAATACATTTAAAACGTCGTATCCAAGTACACCGTGTAACAAATTTGGTTAAAGAAACTCTACAAATAAAAAATGTATGGGGAAAGGACGATATTTTATCGAAAACGAAAAATTTTTGGACACGTTTTTATGTACTTTTTTTCTTAGAATTGGCTGAGAATCGCTACCCTGAAATATTTTTACATAGATACTTAAGTCCACCTGTATAATAATAATAATTTTCACTGAACTGAATGCTTGTTCGGGGGAGGAGGGGCAATTACTACTATTTGTCTTCATTTATTAATTAAGTATCTAAACCATACAGGTTAGGTAGAATAGACAGCCATCTGCGTCTGTATTACAGATCTGGTAAAAGCAATTTTAAATTCTGAATTCTTCAATCAATATCTCGGGGCCAAAGTTGACACTAGGCGAAATACCTACTTCTATCCGATTCCGATGGCAAGAATTCAAAACAAAACTACAGAATTCTGTTTTAATTTCTGGACACACTGGAGTTATTATACTTATAGGTTTACGGATATGATGCTTTAGTGACAACTGTTGTTCCTCTCAGTACTCGTATAAATAGTTGAAACACTACTTGTAGTTTCTATCAAAGATTAAAGAAGACATCGTTAAAGGAAGTGGCTATTTATACGTCCGACGTATACAACAGTCGGTATACGTCTTGTGCTCTCATTGGCGAGTTGAGTCCCGTGACTTCTTTGGATGTACATTTAACTCATCCATACACGTCCGAAGAAGTAAACTTATTTAGGTACATCGGAAGTGCATTTTTCTCAAGCATCTTTGCAATAAAGAGCTAATGCCCTCCTTTTTAGGGGATAGGCGTTGCCGTATAAAAAAAGAAGGGGACATTCACACTCGCACCATATTGTGGCAGTCGGCAGTGACGGTACCCCCTCGAGAAAAATGCACTTTCGATGTATCTAAATTAGTTTACTTGGGGCGTGTATGGAGTTAAATGTACGTCCAAAGAAGTCACGTGACTCAACTCGTATACCGACTTTCATATACTCGGACATACAGGGTGTCTACTTTTAAGTTTATACAAATCAATAAAAAATGTATTTTGTGAGATATTTTCAAAAACCTTTTTTGTTCGAAAGGTCTTCAAAAAAAGCTTCTTTTGACGTTTTTACTTTTGTCAAAATGCAAATCCAGGGATGGCTACGATTTTTTTTATACCCCGATTTTCACAAAAACCATTTAGCGATTTTTTTATTTAAAATCTGACACAGCAGCGTTAATCAGGACACCCCAAAACCCCCATATACTAAATTTGAACAAAAAATGTAGAGGGTGTTCGGTTCTACACCGTGTTAAAGTTGAGCAAAATAGGAATTTTAAAGACATCTGGCGAGCCAAGTGTGCCATGTAATCCCTTCAAAACAGTTGCATGGTCAACAGGACCACTCAAAATGTTGGTGTGAAAAGATTTACTACAAAAATATACAGGGTATTTTTCTCGGAGCCATCTCAAAATTCTGAATTTTTATTAAACTTTATACTGATCAGGAGTGCTCTGGAATCATTGAAAAAATATTAATAAACACAAAAGTAATGTATTTCTTTACAAAATGCCAACTAACAAATAAAAACAATTTAAAATATTGGACTTTTTCAACAAAGTCACTGTCTAAGATGATACATTTTCTGTGCGTTTCCTGTTGTGACACACCAGCCACCTTAACTGATATGGACTTACTGACTGGCAGGCTTCTGTATTTTTTAGACTTAGTTCGTTTATAGTATGTGGAGCGGTTTTGATATACTAGATTTTTGACCCGTATAAAGTTACAAAAAATTCAGTAATTTGAGATGACGCAGATAAGAGCACTCTGTATATTTCGTATTGCACCTTTGCACACCAACAACTTGAGTGGTCCTGTTGACCATTCAACTGTTTTGAGGGGATTCCATGGCACACTTGACTTGGCAGATGCCTTTAAAATTCCTATTTTGCTCAACTTTGACACCCTGCATAATGGAACTCCCTGTATATTTTTTATTCGAATTTGGTATATAAGGGTTTTGTGATGTTCTGATTAACGCTGTGGGGTCAGATTTTAAATAAAAAAATCGCTAAAAGGTTTTCTCGAAAATCGGGGGTATAAAAAAATCGCTGCCGGCCCTGGATTTGCATTTTGAAAATGGCAGGAAGGTCAAAAGAAGCGGTTTTTGAAGGCCTTTCAAACACAGATTAGGGAGGGTTTCTTTCAAACAAAAAAAGGTTTTTGAAAATATCTCACAAAATACATTTTTTATCGATTTGTATACACTTAAAAGTAGACACCCTGTTTAAATAGTCACTTTGATCGTTAAAAGCATTGTTGAAACCATCCTCAAAAAATCCTGGGACACAAACTTACAAACTTTAATTCTGGAATGAAAACAAATTAAAGGCAGTGGCTATTTATACGTCCGACGTATATAATAGTTTGTAAACGTCTTGTGCTCTCATTGGTGAGTTGAGTCACGTGGCTTCTTTGGACGTATATTTAACTTCATACACGTCCGAAGTAAATATTGCAATAAAGCACATATGCCCTCTTATTTTGGCGATGGGCACTGCCCCACATTGTCACAGTAGCCAGCGATGGGCGCTATTTTGCGTACGTAAACAAGGCATAAATCTTTTAAAATTTCCGGAAAATCCATTACGCTCCTTATTGCAACGTTTACTTCGGACGTGTATGGAGTTAAATGTACATCCAAAGAAGTCACGTGCCTTAACTCGCAGAAGACGTATACCAACTTTTATATACGTCGGATGTATAAATAGCCACTTTGCAAATTAAAACAGGTAAATTGTGATGTTTTACAATTCTATTAGGACTCAATACTAAAATTTCAACAACTGCTCTGACTAGGTGTAGCTTTTTTTGTGTATGCTTCTATCGAGGAAAGAGTAACTTACTCGTCTTCAGTAGCTGCTCTCTTGCGGCTGCCTGTACCCCACGATGCCGTCAAGGCATTCTGGCTTATAGCAGTCATCGTAGAGTAACCCTGCTTTGAAAGACCGCTTGTGGGAGGGGGCACAGCATTATGTCTCCGGTTTGTATTGGTGTTTAAACTGTTGTAGTTGAACGCCATCGTAATTTATATTATCTTGGACAAATTTTCTAATGTTGTCGTTTTTACATTAAACGACAGTTGGTCTGAGTATAAATTGCATATTAAGGCTTTTTTTGTTTACTATTGATAGGCGAACAATTATAAAAACAAAATATTGTCAAATATTTAATTTACTAGCATTACCTATTTGATTGACAGACAATTGGACTAACAACCACAAAATATATAGGTTACTAACAACACGAAACCGGAACTGTCAAAGTCCGAAAGTCCAGTCCAATATAGGTTATCCATAAAACATAAAAATAAGTCAATTTTCTCGGATCGATTATTCGATTCGGAGTTATGTGGAATTCAAGAAAATTGATCACATCCAAGATATCTAGGTTCACATCAAGGTTAGTTTATAGTAGGGTTCCTTTATTAGGAGGAACCCTAGTTTATAGTAGGATGAACCCTAGTTTATAGTAGGATGAACCCTAGTTTATAGGAACGTTAGGACTATGGAGGGTAGAGGTACTAGTCCATCGTTAGGACCTTCGACGACTTGACAGAACCAAGAATGAATAACAGGAGAAAATTTCAAATAAACTCATGGATAATAAATTGTGATTTACATATTTACAAAATCTTGTATGAAGTATATGCAGTCTTTAACTTTACCCTAAGGTAATGTTGGCAACAGTTCAGAGTACCAGACACAACAAACTGAGAGACTGTTCTATCCTCAGACTAATGAATTAGTCTGAGGTTCTATCAAAGTATTTATATGCTCTGGTTCATATAAAATATGCTCTGGTTTAATCACAGATACATATGTGTATGATCTCTATGGGTAACGACTGACCACGTTTGACTGCGGCGCCGGTCGTGGGAACGGGTCGAACTAACGCTGTTTTGGGATTTTGGCGGGACATTTAAATCTTCTATTTTATTATTCGAGTTATTCCAACAAACAGTTTTGAACCGATTCTGAGTTTTAATCCACCCAGAACCAAAAATTCGAGAATTGGTTCTGGTTGGAACTGTTAGAATCTGTTCAAAACTGTTCGTTGATACAGCTATTTGGCCAATTTAGTTGCCTTATAATGTCACTGAGATTCAACTGTTTAATATACAAACATCAGATTTTCTGGAATCACAAAGCTATTTATTCTGTGACTGAGCACAGTAGCACAGAATAAATAGCTTCACAACAGAAGCGTCCATAAAGACGTGTCAAAATGATGCTCGCTTTGACCATATGGCTTTGACGCAAAATATATTCTAAAGGGATAAACATTGTGCATTTTATTTGATTTTACATTAATCCACATTGCAAAGAGATTGTATTAGGACCAAATTTATCTACAGTGTGTCCACGGATAGAGTTCACGTAGGGTGTAAATGACAAAAAAATTTCGATTTGAAATTTGAGCTTTTGGGGATCAGCCATGCTACTAATTTGCGACATAATTTTACTTTCGAAAAATCACGTATGCCTTGGGAATTTTGAAAAAACTAATTTTCCTAATCAGTAAAGTGCCCTTTCTGTAGGTTTTACGACAAAATGTTATTAAGGAAACTTGTTCAGAATGAAGAACTGAATAGGTTTGCGAAATTTCGAAAGTCTAGGCTTACTTTGATTTTTCGGCATTTTTTCCCACTTTTCTTCAGAAAAGTGCACTTTGGGTAGCTTTCACATTAAAATGTTATTAAGAAAACTTGTTCACAATGAAAAACTGGATACGTGTGAAAGAATTTCAAAAGCCTAGGTCTACTTTAATTTTTATGCGTTTTAAATTTTTTGGCAGAAAAAAATCAAAGTATACCTAGGCTTTTGAAATTCTTTCACACCTATCCAGTTTTTCATTGTGAATAAGTTTTCTTAATAACATTTTAATGGGAAAGCTACACAAAGTGCACTTTTCTGAAGAAAAGTGGGAAAAATACCAATAAATAAAAAAAAAACAAAGGCTGATCCCCAGAAGCTCAAATTTCAACTCAAATTTTTTTTGTCATTTACACCCTACGTGAACTCTATCCGTGGACACACTGTATAAGTTATTGGTTATTTTTCTGTAAATTGAAATGGAGGCTCGCTTTTATTTTTGACACGTCTATTTATTCTGTGACAGTAGTAATTTACAGGCTCTCACTTTCATTTCACACAGTTTGTTAATTGCTTCCAGAGCTGGCCATGATGTTCTTATTGCACTTCTACAGTTTTGGCTATTCGAATTTGTGTAACATTATAATAATAATTCTCACCCTCACAAATACTCCAAACTAGTAGTACCCCAGAAACGTTCACTGACGAATTAATAAAGACTGCTCACGGCTGTCACGTTTGACAGTTCTCTGGCTCACCATGCGCTTCCCAAGACAAAATACAATGCAAAATACATTGTTGACCATAGGCGCCATCTACTTTCCAGGACATGGAACTATAGCCATGAGAAGTCTTATTAATGCGTCAGTCTCAACGCCAGAAGCAAATGAATGCTCGTGTGGGAGAGGGGGGCAATTACTATTATTTCGTCTTCGTTGCGTAGAAAAAGAGCAACCATATATCTATGGCTCTCTGGTACAACAAGGATAGCATTTGTTCCACTATGTATAATCAAATACAAAAATCTGAAAAATTCCAAGTCCTACTAAGGCCTATTATGAAACAACTTTTTCTTGTGACATCTTCTGAATTTTGCAAGAAAAACTAATGGACGAAAAATAACACTTAACAAATTTTGAGTAATCAAATTCGAGATGATTGAAAGCAAAGACTTACCTGAATTTGGTGATGGCGATTGCAAAAAAATTCACCTACTAACACTAGACACAGTTTTTGTTTTCTGCAAGCACTGCAATAATGGATTTTAGAGCAACAAGCTTGGAAATGTAATAATATAAGCAAAATGTAATTCAAAATATATTACTCAACATTTTAACACAAGTTAAAAACATTTTTCTTAGCCTATCAGCACAGATAACTCATACCTATTTAGATATAACATGTAATATGTACCTCTTGCCAACAAGTTGTTTTTAATACTTCTTTAGAGGTCTTTATACAGTCTTTTCATCTATATTGTTCTTCTTATCATTGTCTATTATATACTCAATTTCGTACAAATACAACCTAATCTTAGTTGATGTTTCAAGTACGAGTTATTTGTACCATTAGAAATAATCTTACATTTTTATTTTTTATAAAACTACAAGTGCTGCTTGAAAAATAAGGCACATATCACAGTGAAACTTAGCTAATTTTAAAATTACTTGTCATCTCTAATGGCCCAAACCAGAGGCTCGTCCACCTTCTTTTTCTTCTTACGACTCTTCAACTCCTGAAACCCGCCCTGTCTTCTCTCCAATTTTGGCTTGTCATCTTTAAAACTTACAAGAACATCACTAACATCAACCTCATTAACACTTACGGCATTATCACTTCTGGTGTTTGTGCCTAAATTCCGGTATAACCCCACACCCTCAACCCTTTCATACCTCTTTGGGCTACCCCTATAACCTAACCTATTCTCGTAGTTGTCTTTCTTCTTCTCGAAATGGCCCAAACTGTCCCGGTACGACTCTGGCAGGATTATCGGATTTTCGGCCACAAAATCCGAAACCTGCTGCCTGAAATTATCCAACGGATACCGAAAGGACTCGTCGTAATAATTGTGGAATGTTTTTTCACTGGCGACGCACTGCATAGTGATCCAGGCGTGCGCCAAGAGTAATGGAAATCGACTGACCCAGTACTTTGTGAAATGGTCGGGGATCTCGCCGAGTTGGTCTTGGGCCTCTTTGGTTAACTCTCTGAAGTGGTGTTTCTGGAAAAAGAGTTAATTACTGTTCCTTTTCATGTTTGTTCTCTCTCCAATACCATGTGGAAACGACTTACCTTATTTCTTAAAGCCCTAAGTAAATCTCTGACGGACTGGCCTTTGTAAGTACGGTACTTTCTTAAATCGCTCGCCACTTCCTCGTGAATGTGAGCCCTCCAGTCTAATTTCACAACTGCTTTACCACCACTTTCCAGAGCATGCAAGACTGGATCATCTGATTCCGCTTTCTCCACTCTATCACTAACATCCTATAAATATTCAAATTCAAGCCACAGGTAAATTCCCTCGACAGAAACCTACTTGAAAAAACGATAATATCTTGGCACTATTCCAAAACATCGGATGTCTCAAAACGGCATTGCAAGGGGGCCTGTTTTCGGATTTGGCAGATATCAAAGCACTTATAAGTGGTATTTGGATGTTTTTTTGCCAGTCTTCGTCCTTGAGATTGGACAAACTGTAGGCGCCAAAGAGAATGTTGGCTTGTCGTCTTAAAGTGTCCCCAAATGGGTGACATCCTTTCGAGAGGACATAATAGTAAACACACCCGAGAGAAAATAGATCCACCGCTGCAGTCTGAAAGAAAAAGTTTTGTAATTAATTAAATTATTATTTTGTACTGATTTTAGTGATTTATCTCAATGGACTATTTGACCTAAAATGTCTTTGCCACTTACAGTCCAAATAATTCAAAATGTCAATATAGTATCCTGTTAAAAAGGGAGGCATCTAAAGCAACTCTTATTTTATTGCAATGAAATGACATTAACCTGAGAAATAGCTGTAGTTCTTATATCTGCTATGACCCCTATCTGATAAATCACTAAAATAAAATCAGTTAGGAGGAATACTACTATTATTATAGAATGAGGTGAACTCTACCAATGGAGTATATTTGTGTCACGCATACATTTACTGTAACTTCATTAACATTCAAAATCATATTAGGAAAACAATTGAAATTCGTATTGTGATAATATCACGTTTCTTTTGAAATCATATTTTCCTAAAACAAAAACTTAGGTACCAATTCGTAGATTAACCAATATTTAGTAGTCGACCTAAATCTCAATACATTTGGAAAATAATTAGCGTACAAGTCCATTTGACGCTTGTCACTAAGGAGCCTTCTGTTGTGGATATATTTTACATAAAAGCATAAATATGCATTATCGGCGAATATTGGCCATAAAACTTTGTTTAGAGAAAAATCTTTGGCAGCTACCTCGACAGCGACCTATTTTTCCACCAATATTTTTGCCAAATGTACCTGATTTTTCAATAGAGAATAATTTTATTTATTCCAAGACTTTTTATGACTAAATGGGCCTTTTTCAATAGGTTGAAGTTAGGTAATTTGTATAATTTAAAAGAAAGAACATATTTTCAACTTTCATGTAGTAGAGTGTGAATTTTCATTAAGGTACCACACATTTTTTTATTGGACAAAAAAGTTGAAACAATATTTAAATATTTAATACGTCGATATTCATGTCGCCCACAATGGAGAACTTGAACATTTTTTAAATTTCTTTAATATATTTGCCTATCTATAGAAAGAGCACATACCAAACATCAGCCCTCAAATTGTAATATCTAACTTGCAATAAATAATTAAAGTTGTGACCGCAAGATATTTATTTGAAATGACACAAAAAGCGCTAGAATGACGCGTCGCTTGATCGATTGGAAGGCAATGACAGGAGTGACAGCTACACAGAATTGGTGAAGAGGGAATGGAAAGAAAGTTAAAATAAACAGTTAGAGGCCCATTTCCAGAGGGCTCTAATGTAGGTTAAAAATAATAACTGCCTAAAAGTCTATATTTTACAAGCATTTCTGCAACTGAATGGTGAGGCCATGGGACTAGTAATTCGTAGGATCCGGGTTCAACCCCACACGAAGCCCAATTTTTTCTTATTTTTTCTTTATTATCACTGCATTCTACATCTTATATTTATCACTGATTATTATTTTTAGTAATAATTATGGATAATGGATATTATGAAGATTATTACTCACAATCTACTCCATAGTGTATTTAAGTTCAAAGGACCTACGTACCTAATATGAAATTGTCGGTAGCAGGAAAACTGTAATACATTGCTTGATGCGTAAGCTCTTTTTGGCCTCGGAGATAGTTTTCAGGCCCGAGGCAACACAGGCACTAAACAACCTCCTCAGCCAAAAAAGAGCGCTTACTCATTTCACAATGTAAATAAGTATTTAATATAGCACACACTTTTCAAATGTTATCAATAATATCAAGACTGAGATGGAGTATAATAAGCCGGACAGACAAGGATAGGACGTTCTCGTCGCTCTTTCTAAACAAGGCTGCCATGTGTTTTATAATGAAGTTCAAAATAGAAAATTCCTCGGAAAACCATAGGCATACCATTAGTGTGGGTCCAAAGGGCTATTATTGCCATGTGAACTTGTATTTTAATAATTAATTTTTCCACGTTTTTAAACAGGCTGCCAATGAGAAGTATGCAAGTTCTTGTTATGAAACTGCTGAAGAAAAGATGGCATACCGTTTGCGCATATCCAAGTACACTTTACATCGAATAAATCGTTTAAATTATTAAATAACATTCAATTTAAACAGTACTTGGACAAGCGCAAAAGGTATGCCATCCTTTTTTCAGCATTTTCATAACAAGCACTTGCAACTTCTCCTTGGCAGCCTGTTCAGAAACGTGGAAAAACTAATTATTAAAATACAAGTTCACATGACAATAATAGCCCTTTGGACCCACGCTAACGGTATGCCTATGGTTTTCCGAGGAATTTTCTATTTTGAACTTTATTATAAAACACATGGCAGCCTGACTAAAATCATATCAAAACACATATTTTTCGAATAATTGAAAACTCAGTTTTTCATATGAAGAACCCAGGATGACTCTCTGATTCATACCTTATTATTGTGAGAATATGTGCCACATAATGCCCTTTGCAAGGCATACTGAGTAAAATCACGTGCAAAAATCTGTCACTATCTCCCGGTCTATTACACAGTGTAGCTGAGAGCGGTTCGAGGCTGATTTACGACCAGTCGCAAAAAATTGTTGTTTTCTCCGAGAGAACAAAGAAGTGAGCCGACTTATAGTATTCTCTAGACTTTGGCGCCACTACCAACGAACTGCTTAATGTCACAACCAAGGACGGCAAGTTCCTCATTATTCTAGGCTGCTTTTGCTTTTCCCGGATTTCATCAATCAAGTTAAGGAACGTTATTCTTGGGTGGTCGGTAAATACTACATAATATTGTAATTTTCATTTGTTATGATTCTAAATTACCGTCATTTATATTCGCCATGTTGCTGTGATTGCTTATGATATCAATGTTGTCCCTAATATAAATGCTACTGCCTCCTTCTCTGGAATATGTACAGTTATGTACTCCTGTATATGCATTTATTTTGAATAAATCAGTTTCATCTTTATTTAGCCATGTTTCAGTAAGTATGATGACATGGCTTTAGTAATAAGGCATCTTATGCAATACTATAATCATAATCACTGGTATTGGTCAATTCGTAATATTTTCTCTTGCTGCTATAATAGTGTCAATAAGAGTTCTACATCCTTTACAATGTTTAGTTCTGATGTTTATATTTTCTTTTTAGTAGAAAATTCCAAAAAAAAGTATGACATTACCTCACAAAAATAAACCAATCCGAAAGACAATTTTAGAATTTTAGTAAATCGATTCTACTCACTGTTCTTTCATTCCCATTGAGCATCTCCGGAGCAATCCAACCGTCAGTTCCTGTTACCCCGGACCTTTGCGAGAAAGAAACCCTACCGACCTGCAGCTTCTTACACAAACCAAAATCCGAAATCATAGCCTTTACTTGTCCTTTACTATCCGGCATAGAAATCAGTACATTATGTGGCTTTATATCCCTAAAAAAATATCAAAACAAATTAATGCCACTGAAAAATGTTGCTTTTATTCTATACCTGTGAACAATATCTAAAGAGTGTAGGTGTCCTAAACCAGACGTTGCCTGTTGCAAAATTTCTAAATGGGTAATTGAAGATATCTTCACTTTTCCTTGGACATAGTCTGAAAGCGTAGCTTGACAGAGTTCTAGTGCAATGTACCTATAGATAAAATTAAATAAGCGTTTAAAATTCAAATGTCAGCTAAAACCTTTACCTAAACAATCTATCCTGCTCCATACAATAATATCTAATAACGTGGGGATGAGTATCGCTTTCTCGTAAGAGAGCCACCTCTCTGTCAGCAAATGAGAAACACTCAGGCAAAAGTCGCTTTACCGCCACTTTTCTGTTATCAAATTCACCCCTAAAAGTTAAAAATATCATATTATTATACAGGGTGTTCCTAAATATCATGTACATACTGAAGGGGCTAATTCTTTGGCCCATTTTAAGAAAAAAACTTCATATGAAAGTATGTTGTAAACGTCCTAACTTTTGACATTCGAAGTTCATTTTTTTAAATTGAATTTTGGCTACATCTCCCGAAATAATCAAGCTGCTGAACTGAAATTTGGCACTGCTATGTTTTCGGGGATGGAGAATAAGCTGAAAATGTCAATTTCAGCGTATCTCGCAGAGGGCGCCACTTGCGCTGTTTTTTGATCACGCTTTTACGCGTAACTTTTTTGAAGTTATCTTTTTGGTCCTGCAGGTCCATCATTTTAGTGCATCTTTTCAGTCTGCAAGAAAAAGGTACTCTTGTTTCATAACGATTAAATCAACCGTTTGCTTTGAAATTGCCAAAATGTTCTCCAAAACACCTGTTAACTTCAATATTCGAAACATAAAATTTTCACCTACCACCTTCAAGTGTTACAGATCAAAATGAAAAGTTAGGACGTTTACAACATACGTTCATATGAAGAACACCCTGTATATTATGTCATAACTTTTTTTTATGAACCAGTCTACTCTTCAATATCTGTTATTCAAATACAAAGAAGAGAGCTGAAACAAATCTGTATAGATTCTTCTCTACAAAAAGTGCCATACAAAAAAGTTTCTTCAGGTGCTTAGTAAGGCCCTAAAAAAATGGCAAAATTTCTTATATGACAGGTGTTCGAATCGGCAAAAATTAAAATATAAATTTAAATTTTCGCAACAGAGACATCACTGTTCTGATAGAAAATATATTTTTTATTTGTTTGGACGTTTACTACCGCCAGCAAGGGTTTTTGCAAAACCTACGCAGAAATGATTTCTCTGAGTTGCCACTGGTATTAATACAACAAAGCTCAATAGCAGAAAACACTTTTTACTTCTATTGTGAGAAAGGATTTGTCCCAATGTAAACTAATGACTATAATGACCAGTTGGCTTTGCTTTTGACAGCAGCGAAGAGGGAACTAATGCGCGTGCGCATAAAATTATTGCGGAAGAAATATGATAAGCATTGCCATGTTTTTCCTGATATTTTTTATTATCATGACAGATCGTAGAAAAACAGTGTATGCGATTAGCATTAATGGCTATTAAGACTTGAGTATGAAAACTATGACACAAGCCGTTATGTTTGGAACATTACAAATAAATTTATTGTAAACTTAACCTGTAAACAAAAGTTCCTTCGCAGCCTTTTCCAAGCAATTGTTCCGGATGAAACATAATTTTGCCTACTTTCACCATACCATTTTCTAATTCTTCGGAAAACGCAGTAACTTGCGAATTCCGATACTGGAACCCACGCTGACTTGAGTTTGAGCCGTTTTGAGACATATTTTGCATTTCTCGAACCTAAAAATTATTCACAATTGAATATTACCATATGTTTTGTAGGGTTTTCCGTAGTACTTGAGCGAATGCTATCCTAGTTCTATCGGAAAAGTCGGCCCTAGCTGCAAATGGCAACGACGGCAAAATAATAGTAATTGTCCCCCTCCCTCGCGCAAGGATTCAGTTGCTTTTGGGCTAATCCTAGTTTGGAGTATTGTGAGGGTGAGAATTATTATTATTATTATATACATCTATGCTCTTCAAAAAATGTAAAATTTGTCAAAATATGAACAGAGAAAATAGCTTGTTCGCACTTCAGAATTATTTCATGATTTCAACTAATGTAAAAATTCTAGACAGATAAACTAACTAACCTGTATTTGAAGGTACCAAAACATCGCAATAACACACCCTGTCATAATGATCAAAGATAACTTTAATCCTTTATTGTCCTGCTGATTTATCCAGTTCTTCGACCTCCAATACAAGTCCTGAAAGTACCCCCTAACCTTTTTGACCCCTTTGTCCAATTTAACCTCATTTTCAGCTAGATTGTCACCTCCCGTTTGTGTCCCGATACTGTTCGTTTTCGAACCTTCCAAAACAGTTACTACATTAACGCTTTCATCTGTTAACAATTTTATTTCTTTTGAGGGGCCTATGAATTTTTGGCCGCTGTATTCTGGCACGTTATAGTGACCGGTAAATATGACTATGTGATTGCCGAACTTAGGCAGACTTTGGAAGTTTATACCTTGCTCGTTGAAGATGTCTACAAAAATACTAGATTAAAACATATTCGAAGCTAAAAATATTGTTGTACCATTTGGCAGACGATAGTTGTTCCCAGGCAAAGGGTATTGAGGATAAGATTTAAGCGATTGTGGAGCATAGGGACCTTCTAGCAACAGGGGCCCCATATCAGAAGCAGTAATAGTAACGACATTTTGATCGACAAGTGATGGTATGGCGTATAGGCCATTTATGTGCTCCCCAACGTATAGAGTTGGGCTGGAAATGGCAAAGACGGGATCATGTAAAACGTGAAACTAATGTTTACTAGAGACAAAAGAAGCCGGCTAATCCGAACTTCGGAAACAAAGTGTTACCATAATGACAACATCGTTAAGACTTCTGTACTTACTACAACTTCATGTGGTTCGGGATATTCAGCAGACCATCGTGTAAAATCAATTCCGATGCTAAATAACTTATGGTGTGATTTGCCAGGCTCGTAAACGGTGCCAGGATCAGTCCCTCTTTGTCGATTATATAAATGCCGATCACTGGACTGCCCAAATCACCCTCCCACAATAGTTTTCCCCTGCGCCTATCCATCGTGACCAGTCGACCAGATGAAGTCGATGTGAAATGGACTAAATCTATAAAAGTTTTGTTAAGTATGGCCTACAGATTTAAAATAAACGTTTATTTCGCTGGCATTGTAATACTAGAAAAGTTCTACTTTTATTTGGTTATCGAACAGTGGCCTCAGAAGATACACTATAAAATAATAAAATAATTAAGATAAAAAAACTGTTTTCAAAATATTTTTCAATAAATTTTCTTAAATAACAACTCATCAGGATGACACCCTATGGAAAAAATTTATGGAATGTAATTTGTTCGCAATGAATTTAGTTACAAAATGGCGCCAGTCTAATTGTTATAAATGCAATAATTAACTTGCAAAATTGAAAACACTGCAGTCTTTACATGGAAATTAAGAATAATTTTTATTTTTTGGTTTAGTTTAGTTGGGAAAAGGGTCAAAACGCTATTAAAAACACTATTTCTTTGGCGAAGAAATAGTGTTTTTAATAGCGTTTTGACCCTTTTCCCAACTAAACTAAACCAAAAAATATTTAATATTTGGGTCACCAACCTTTACTAATTATAATAATTTTTATGTCACTGTGAAAATATAAATAATTATTGATCAAAATAAATGAAACTTATGAAATTTATGCACAATGCCAATACTATATGTGAAGCTTGTATTGTGCTAAAGTCCAAAGTTATAGTCATGCTAGATGTATAAAACCTTTTTAAACAAAATATTTTGCATATCTGATATTGGAGTTATGGGTGCTTATTGTAAATAGTTTGTTGTATATTTTGCATAAGTTTCATTTATTTTGGTCAATTGTTTAAATTTTCACAGCAACTTAAAAATAACTGTTAATTTTCGTGTAGTCTGCACTGTAGTAGCAAGATGCCTATGGTTTTTCAGTGATTAAAATACCGTAGTTATTGATATCTTCCTTGCTCATGGAAGCTGCGGAATAATCATGGAAAGTAACATTCCATTTTCTGCCATGGTTATTGGTGTCCACCATCATGATATCATATTTGGTTCGACCGATATAGACAAATTTGTTAGTTCCTATGGGACAAGTAGAACTCGATTCGTCCCATCCTAAGATTTGCTGTTTTCTGCCAGTTTGTGGGTCCAACTTATACCACGTGTCAGTCTTCTTGCCTAAAAAATCAAGGTGGAAACATGTAAAATTGCTCAAATCTAGTTATTTGTCATTCCAAAAAGAGGAAAGTCAGAACAGTTTTTTGTATTTATCTTTAAAATTATTAATTTCAAAGACCTACTTAAATTTAAACTTAAAAAAATAAGAATTATTTAGTTTTCCACTTTGAAATATCTTGTATGTCAACATCCAATTTAATTATAATAGTTTATAATAATAGGTATGTATAACTTAATTTTATTAATCATAAAATATTTTATAGCTTTGAGGTACTTATTTGTTTTGACCTATTTATTACTTAGACTTTAGATTCTCCAATGAAATACTGCAATGCATTCAAAGTTTTTATTCATAATCACGATTATTTTTGTATACTTAAATAGGATTCACCTTTTCAGGAAAATTAGTAAAATTCATTATTAAATAGCAGTGGTTTATTTCTAAATCTTAGCGAAATTTCAATTTTTTGAATGTCTCTTTTTCCAGTGTAATGTGGCATTGGCCGAATATCGAATATTAGACCTGATTTTTTTCAACATAATATTCAGCCGAACATTCGGCCAGCTAATCAGCTGAATTTTTAACAAACATATGCGGACAGAAGTCCCACATAATGTAATTATGAAGGAACCCCGTTTATACTCCTGCGAAGCGCTTTAACTCGCTAAGGGTTAGTACGAAAAAATTCTAGAGGCCGAATTTATTGGGAATGATGTGGGTGTCCATTTTCCATATACTTGTAGGTATTTTGGTCACAACGTGCACAAGTATTCGTTATTCGATTGTTCATGCATTTTCGCCAACATGAACACAACAAAAAACTCTTTTATTTTTGAAACTTTTACTTCACTCCATAAGGGATTAATAGAAGAAAAATGCAAGACACCTTTTTGGACGAGCATTTCTTATTGCCCATCATATGCCTAGATATTTTGCGACAGAATGCACCCCTACCAAGATAAAAATAAAAATACAAATCACCCTTTTTCGGGGAAGAAAAGATTTTATTAGAAATATGTACAACCCCATACGAGCATTTGTAACGAAATTACCAGTTTTACAATTTTAATTTTTATTTTACACCAGTTTAACTCTTTTGCCACGTTCTTTTTAGTGGCGGGCAGACCACCATAATTTTTAGATTCACACCGATAATTCTTTTTTTTTCCATAGGAGACCTGCGTTCTTTATTTTAATTGCATTCATTTAAACTCTGGGGATTACTCTTCGGCTTTCCGCAGCTTAATAATAATTTATTGATTTACCAGAATGATGAGGGACACCAAATTGGGGTAGAATCGATATAAAATTTCAACTGTAAGCTAGGATCGCTGTTCTCAGTTCAGAAACTGGGTAAAAAAGGGCAATAATAAAATCAAAATTGACGTGATTGAATAATTTCGTGCTATCACTTAGAGGAAATTTAAATTCTGACGATATAAATAACTTGCAAACTAGGTTACGAAAAATAGAACCTGTTTTAGAAGAGTTAGACAATATTCAAGCAAAAATTAAGTTATTAGAACCTTCACTTGTAGACGAAGAAGAGAGAAATAGTTCTGATAAATTACTTTGCTGTAGTTGGCAAAATAATGGCCTGGATATGGCCAGAAAATGCCTTGGACCGAATTGGAAGCAGTTCAAGCGAGAATAAAACTAATGTAAAATTGAGTAATGATTCAAATGTAGGGAATGGTAATAATAATTCTAGCCCCTTGGTAAAATTGTCCCCTATAAAGCTTCCTGCTGTCTTTGATGGTGAATATGCCAATTGGTTAGACTTCAGGGAGATGTTTAAAGCTTTGATAGATAATGACAGATCTTTAAGTAATATTCAAAAGTTCTATTATTTAAGAAATTCTTTATTGGATTTCGTTAAAAAAAAATAAGGTCATTAGAAATATCCGAAGAAAATTATGTGATTTTTTTGCAAACTATTAAATGATAGGATGAGAGTAAGCAGCTCACGATTAATAATCACATAAGCACGATTTTTGAGTTACCAAATTAGAAAAGGAATCTTCAGTTGAAGTAAGAAATTTACTTAAAGTCCTTAAAGAGCCTATTACGAATAATGACTGTGAAATGTATATCACACAAGAAGATTTGCCTACATTAATAGATTTAGAGAAAATTTTGAAGTTTAAGTGTCAAGTTCTTGAGAAATTATCACTTGGAAACAAGTCAAAAATTTGGATGCAGACAAAGCAAAGCCAGAATTTAAGAAACATATTACTGGTGGTAAACCAAGACAATTTAATAAAGTTGCTAATGAAACGAGTAGTAATGCCGTAGCTACAGATGCAAATAAGTTATATTCATGATAATTTTCTAAGAAAAATCACAGTATTTTCAAATGTCCAAAGTTTTTAGAATTAAATCCAAAAAATAGAATTAAAAAAATTAAATTGTTTGAATTGCATCAGAACTATGTTTAAAGTGAAATCAAGCCCATCTGCAACAGGTATACCAGGCACAACTGAAAGGTAGACGACAATGCACCGATAAGACCCCGCAACAATTTGAAGCTGACATTGCCTGCCTGGCAAATCTGGTTTATCCATCGGTCCCAGTCGAATTTCGGGAACAAATTTCGGTAAGCGGCTTCATAGATGGCACGCATGACAGCGAGACTAGCAAAGCAGGCCCCGGGGATGAGGCGGGCGAGGCTCATGTTCCGTGGGTCATTGGCTGTCTTGCTGGGTCTGCCAAAGGGTGAGCTAAGAAGACTGATAAGGGGCACTGCCGTTTGGGGAGCGGGACTGCAGAATGCAGATGGTGCCTGGAGGATGAGTAGACCCGGGGCCCACGGAAACTTACGGGCCACCGCGCAGCGAGCCGTCGCTGCTGTGACGTCACCGTAGACGTCCATGTGCCGGCCGCAGCACGTCTGGGCGGAATCAGCTCAATCCTTTTACTAGTATCACAGACCTATATAGTATATAGGTCTGTGCTGGTATGTATTAGCGTCGACAATCAATGGTATTAGGTAACTTATGTGTATATATTTTAGATACAGGACAGAGAGCTACTAGAGTTTTGGTTCTATTTAAAAAATGCCAAATCGGTGCTGTGTGCCGGGATGCAAATCAAACTATACCGGAGAAGTATACAGGGTTTCCCAACGAAAACTAGACCTCCCCCCCAAATTAGAAAACCAAAATATATTTCAAAATTCGGAAAGTTAACAATCCACTGTACGCGTAGTAATTTCTTACACAAATGCTCAACACTAATAAGTTTTTTATCTACTACACACGACCAAATTACCTAGTTTTTATTGACGTGTCGATAAGTGCAGAAGCCAAACAAAATAAGTTCATACGAATTCAAACCTTATATTAGGTATATTTTTAAAATAACGAAAAGTCACTGTCACAAAAAGTCCTCGTATTTTTGTAACTACGAAATCGTTAGTTTCAGCCTGCTATTGAAAATGTAAACGTGTTTTTGAAATGGTTACTCTATATCGGAAAGGTTAGAAATTGTTGCAATTCTTGCTGTAGCTTTAGCGCAATCATAATTTCGATAACAAATTGCAACAATTTCTACCCTTTCCGCGCTAGAATAAACTATTTCAAAAATACGTTTCCACTCTCAATAGCAGGCTAAAACTAACGATTTCGTGGTTACAGGAAAAAAACAGGAACTTTTTTGTGACAGTGACTTTTTGTTACATATTTTAAAAAGATATAAGGTTTGAATTCGTATATGAACTTTTTTTGTTTTGCTTCGGCTTTTTCATTTGTGACTTTTTTGTAAACTGATCAACACATCACGAAATTACTATGCGTATAGTGGATTGTAAACTTTCCGTTTTTAGACAATAATTCTGTCAAATCTCAACAGATTTCTAAAAACGACGCATCACTGTATTCGCAATAAAAAGGGCTTTAAAATGATGCGCCACAAGGGGGGTAGTTCCATTTGAAATTTTAAAGTTAGGGTTGCTAGAGATTAAGGGGATGAACATATCGGTTGGCTTGGCCGTATATATATATTTATATTTTATTAAATATATGTCAAAAGCACATAAAAGCCTTTTGTTTATTATTATTTTTAGATATAACTATAACTAAAATAGTTCTAAATCGGAAAAATCTCAAGCGCGTACACGCCAAGTTCGGACGTCCACCGACGCAGAGCGAAACGAGCGCGGTGGCCCGTAAGTTTCCGTGGGCCCCGGGAGACCCCACACCATCTAATTACAGTGTGCCCTGCACTTGACATCAGGGTGGGAAAGCTGTGGGACTTCATTAAGAAGGGTGGCATGCTGGATGCCCTGTGATGCCCTATCCCAGATAGATAGACTGGCTAGCCCGCCACAAAAACATCTCAGAGGCCTTGGCGCAAGCTTTGGAATTTGAAGCCGCCACGGAGGCAGCACGTAGACAAGTGAGATTAAAGACAGGTGCGACCACAAAACAGAGGCACTACCAGTAATGCCAACGTAGAACAAATGGTACGGAAATGGTAGGGGATATCCAAAACATCCTTTCACGTGCTATGGCAGGATTGCACCACCACCAAACTGCATCGGGGAATTCACGAATGGTGAATAAATTCCAGTTATAGGAGAGCACGATGCCTCTAATAAGTTGAAGCACAGAGTCCTTGATCACACGTCCTAATTTATGACAAATAGGTTGCACCACAGCAGGTGCCACAGCCGCTACCAGAGTCTAAAGAAGATAGTCGACGTAGCCGATGCTTACTTAACAAGGCTGCTTACTAAACAGCGCCTATCACCAAAAAAGGAGGGCATCCGCATACGCTCCTTATTGCACGTGACTCAACTCGTCAATGAGAGCACAAGACATATACCAACCTTTTTATACGCCAGACTTATAAATAGCCATTGCCAATACATTAACCACTCAATTAAATACTTCTCTTATATTATTCTATATCCAAAAAAATTATACATATACTGCTCTCGAAAATTTTTGCATTCAATATTGGCGTCTTTTATTTTTGATAAAACCCCCAGAGAAATGGGCTCGTATGCCACATTTTTTTTATTTTTGCAATGGCTAGATATCGCCTTTAAACGTCCGGAAACACTAATGAAAAAATTGTTTTCGCGGTAGTTTAGTTGCAAAATTGAGTTGAATACATAATGAAATGGCTGTGATGTAGTTAGCATTAATTTAAGAACCGGCAACGTCGCCTTCTCCCCTCTTCGTCAACTATCAATAGTTGTCTGAAAACGTTTCTACCTGCGAAGATTATCAGCCCTTTGCCCAATGTGTTAGCAGAAAATAAGCAAGTGATCTTTAGTTATTTACTAGTTTGCGTGTCGTTATAATAGTCATAGATGTTGTTCGTTCCCTCTTGTGAAAACTCCAGCAGAAACTCTGGAAAATTGTTTTTATCGACACCGACGAAATTCGCCGAAAACGGTGGTTGGAAACAGTTGGCCTTCCAATGAAGAAAACGTTTTTGTAGATAGATAGATAGATAGATAAAGTTCCATATATTACTTATAATGTTACAATATAAAATTTTTACATTACAACCACATAGTGGTGTTGAATAATGTCAAGACGAATTATATATACCGACTATATCTCAAAAATTATATATACCGACTATATCTCAAAAATCACACATCAGAAGAAAGAAAATATACTACAGATTATCGAGAAATTACAGATTTTCCTTGTCACTGTCATTGTAAAACTCTGTGATAGTATAAAAGGCCTTTTTAAAAGATACATTTTAAGATAAGACTTTAGCCTATTTTTTCGTAGGTTACGCACATTTTCTGGAAAAGAGTTATAGATTTTTGTTACACTGTATTCTACACTTTTTGTACATATGAGAAATTGCACTTCTCTGAGACCAAGTCTGTCTTAAATCTAGTATGATGATCATGATTTCTTCGTGCACTTACAAATAGGTCCTTATTTTCAGTTACGAATAACACTGCCTCGTATATGTACAGACCGATAATTGTCAATATCCTCTGTTTACAAAATAAAGGTTTACAGCTTTCCCGTTGTTTAATTTTGAAGATACTACGGAGGCACCTCTTTTGCAATATCAGTATTCTTTGTATGTCGGTAGAATTTCCCCAGAAGATCACACCATATTTTAAACGGGATTGAACATATGCATAGTATGACAAAAGAGCCGCCTCCGTGCTTACATTGTCAGCTATCAGTCTCAGTGCAAAACAATACCTAGAGATATTCACCGCCACAGAATCAACATGTGCTCTCCAGTCAAGTCTTTTATCCGAAAATATTCCCAAGAGTGCGCAATCAATCGAAACCAATTCTTCACTATCATATATTAAGGATATACTGCTGATTTCTGCCTGCAAAAGATAGTAATTGAGTCTTTGAGATATTTAGAAGAAGATTGTTTGGTGCAAAATAGTTTCTTAGAGTGCTCACTGTGTTTGTTACCTTTCTGAGAAGCACATCCCGATCCCGCTCACTGGATACCAGGGTGGTATCATCCGCATAAAGTACCATATATTGCATATTACATACAGGGTTAACTATCACTTAGTACAAAAATTTTTATGGCAGATAAAGAAAAATTAGACTTGCCAAAATAAATTTTCAAAAATTTTCTAACATTTGTCTTAAGCCTAAAAAAATTTTTTTTCAAATTGTATTAAACCCCTCAAAAAACGCCGCCTATGGACGCCCGCGCGACATGTCTAAAAATTTCGCGTATGTCAATAGCGCGGCGTTGCCACGTCTATCAATTTATCCGAGGATTCACCACAAAATTTCGATTTCCTTTTAAAAACGATTACTTTCTAAGGAACATGTAGAATGCCTATGAAACACCTACCTTACTGACATTTCCAGGATTGTTTGCACCATTTTCTGTTTTCTTGCTTTTTTACATTAAAAGTCACACAACACAACATTCACATTTTCTAAATCTGTTGGGGATCTCTTGGTTTCCCTCTGCTATTCCTTTTGTTTGAAGCGAGGTACTCAGCCTGACGACCACGACGAGGTAGATCCCCTCCGCCAGGAAAACCCCGAAGGGTAACCAAAAAATCACAACTGCACTAGCACACATTGCACATGCAAAGCACTACAGTAGCTGTTCAAAGAGGCCGCCGTTAACTTCGATGCACAAATTCACTCGGTTAACTAAAGAAGTCCGGATACGTGCAAAAAGTCCATGATTATTCCGGATTTGAACAGCTGCACCTTCAATTCGTTCACGTAACTGCTGCTCGTTGGCGATTTCCTGCTCGTACACAATCGCCTTCATGAATCCCCAAATACAAAAATCCATTGGATTCAAGTCTGGTGATCGCGGCGGCCATGCAATGGGCCCTCCTCTTCCGATCCAACGGTTGGGGCATTGGTCGTCTAAAAGTGCACGAACAGGTCTCGCAAAATGGGCTGGTGCACCATCGTGCATAAACCACATGTCATGCAGTACTTGTAGTGGCAAATTATCAAACAAAACATTTTTCAGAAAATACAAGTATCGTTCAGCGTTTAAATTTTCCGGTAGAATGTATGGTCCAATTAATCGATCTCCATAAACTCCTGCCCAAACATTGATGGAAAACCGACGTTGGAAATTAAACCGCCGAACAGCATGTGGGTTCTCATCGGACCAAATATGGCTGTTGTGTCTAAAAAAAACAACAAAAATTAGAAATATTCACAATTTTGGCGAAGGCGTTAGGATTGACATAGCCAATTTTATAATAAATAAAAAAGATAATATGGAAGAGAGAAAGCTATAAGTAAGTAAAAATTTACATACGTGTAAACCCCAGCACGTGTGAAGCAGCATTCGTCTGTCCAAAGAATGTTGAAAACAAAGTTTGGGTCTTGGGCGATTCGATCACGTAGCCAAGTGCAGTAGGTCATTCTCACCGGAAAATCATTTGCTTCTAATGCTTGGACCTTTTGTATGTGATAAGGGTGAAGGCCGTTTTCCCTTAGAATCCTCCATGCCTGTAAATAATTTTATTGTTACATTTTAAATTTTATGTAGGTATTAGGTGCAAGCAAAGACAATCCCATCATATGGGATAGTCTTTGGTAGAAGTCAGTTTTATTGGTTTTATTTTACTTGCCTTGTTCTGAGATATTCCCAATCTCCTTGCAATAGCTGTAGTGCTTATGGAAGGTTGCTCGCCCACCCCTTCGAGCTTGCAAAACACCAGTGTTTCGCATACGTTGTACAATGTTCACGAAAGTACGTGGGTTAGGCATATTTGCCCTGTTAGGAAAACGAATACGGTATTCTGCTGCAGCTCGATGTGCACTTTCATCGCATCTCCCGTACATTATAACCATGTCCGTTAACTCGGCGTTCGAATACTCCGGCATTTTCACAAAGACGCTGAACGATTTGCCGCGAAAATCAAGACCAAACTGGGAAATAACGCCATGTTACATTCGCAAATGCCCTCCGTCGGCTACTAGCCAAACTTGAAAAGGTTTGTTCCAACAGGACCAATAACCGTGCTCAAGCACGTTCAGCGCATGCGCACTACCCCACTGGCTGTTCCAACTGAATTATGTACCTACCGACACGGGACGATACACGCACTGTTCCAGCCGATTTATGGATCATTTGTGTATCGTCCTTGTACGATAAAAACGGTCCCTGGTCTAAAGCAATAACCGCGTGTACTGACATGCGCAGTGTATAGTCATGTGACAGAGATAAACAATAACCTCATATTTTTGTTTTTACGTAGATGGTTTTAAATCGATGGCTGGGATCGTGTTTTTTATTTCTTGTTGGTTTTTGGCTTGTTGGGTAGGGCGGGGAATCGTTGAACAATAATTTTTTAGAGTAAAGAGTGAGGTTAGCCCACCGAACATTCGGTTAGCCACATATTAAACACGCAGGTTAGGTGCGGTCACAAAACGTGATTTGGTCGATTTGATTCACAATCCGTTCCATCTGAAATTTTCTTTGGGATCACACATGAACGGTGCAAAACTAGCGCATGCGTTCTTTAAGGGTTATCATCTAGTTCATGTACAGTTCTGTGACGGTACGTAAATTCGAGTTGGAACAAATGATCCCAAAGAAAATTTCAGATGGAACGGATTGTGAATCAAATCGACCAAATCATATTTGTGACCGCACCTAACCTGCGTGTTTAATATGTGGCTAACCGAATGTTCGGTGGGCTAACCTCACTCTTCACTCTAAAAAATTGTTCAACGATTCCCCGCCCTACCCAACAAGAAATAAAAAACACGATCCCAGCCATCGATTTAAAACTATCTACGTAAAAACAAAAATATGAGGTTAATGTTTATCTCTGTCACACGACCATACACTGCGCATGTCAGTACACGCGGTTATTGCTTTAGACCAGGCACCGTTTTTATCGTACAAGGACGATACACAAATGATCCATAAATCGGCTGGAACAGTGCGTGTATCGTCCCGTGTCGGTAGGTACATAATTCAGTTGGAACAGCCAGTGGGGTAGTGCGCATGCGCTGAACGTGCTTGAGCACGGTTATTGGCCCTGTTGGAACAAACCTTGTATGTACAGTTAGTTGCCTAGCTAGGAAGTTATGAAATGACGAACGGGGCAACGCGGAGCAGTCGAAAAAACGTTTCATAGACTCGACCGGGCCGATACGTCGCTTAATTCATACCGCCGAGGCTTCAGAACAATAAATCCTTTATCTATGCTTCAGAAGAGGTTAGATGGTGGACAAGAATTCATCAGAGGAGCTCCGGGGGTATTAAGGGAGACGGCTTGTGGTGTCGCGGTAATGAGCTTTCCGCGAGAGTAGGAACCGGTCCGGATACGAGCTAAGGTAAGGGGAATCTAATAGCGCTGCATCTGTACAGATTCAAATCGATTGTTATTTATGTATTTTTTAAATTTGTTTGAGTAAAAAGGTATTTTCACCGTTCCTAAATCAACGGCAACACCGCGGAAAATCACTGCAGCTGTCAGTACCTTCAGAAGCCAAATTGGATGACGTCATTAAAGGCGGGGATTTACAGGGAAAATAGGGGTCTTTACCCGTTTTTTTAAAGATCGTAAAAAAAATCTAAAAATATTTTTCTATGTTTTCTTAAGCCATCCTGCGCACGTGGTAAAATTTTTTGTACTAAGTCATAGTTAACCCGTATATGTATTGTTGCGAAGACCATTTCAACGTAAGTACATATTATCTGTTATAGATAGTTTGAAGCACTTTTACTTCTTTTTTTTAATACTTACCTACTGCCTTCGGGTTATAAGACTACATCTACCTGAATGTAATAAACCTCAAAATAACCCCGGTTAATAATTTTTATTACATATAGAGATTAAAAGTTTATAATAATATTAAGTATTTATAGTTTATATTATTTTACTCGTAAATCAATTCTTTTCATTATAAATTCAAAATTTTATTTCATATTTATCATACTCTTTAATCGAGCAACTTTTATTGCAATAATTTTTGTATAAGAATAGTAAGATACATTTGTCCTTTTTTTAGCTTGAACCTGATGGTAAGAATTGGATGTTCTTCAAAACTGTGGGAAGCAAGATTATCTTGAAAAAGCAAGTTGTGCCTCAGCGCTACATAAAAAGCAAACGAATTGCTTCTCTTCCAATTCATGTAGAGAGGATAATAAGACGAATTCGAGAATTTGCAATGCTCAATATACATTCGAGGGTAAACCATCAATTAATATGCCTTTTAGATCACATAATGGTTATTGTGTGAGGCCTTTAATTTTATGAAATATATTTAAGTTAAATAGTTAAGTTGTATTGTAAATTATTGCTCAATAAACTGTAAATTATGTTGTGTTCATTCTTTCCCTAATTGGTTACCTTTTTATAGTAAAGTTTGAATAATAATTCATGTCTAAAGTGATATTTTCATTTTCTTTTGGTTAACGACAAATATTCAGAACCTAAAAAGAAGAAACGTTGTACAATCATAGCAGAGAGACCGGAGAGGCGGGCAGGGACGTAAACCCACGGGTCCGATTTGGACGGCCAATCCCGCGCGGGACGGACGAGAGGCCGCGAAGCGGGCGCACATCGCGGCGGCAAAGCCGCAGCATGGCCGATCCTCCGAGGTCCCCCCGAGTTTAATAAACAAACACACCAATTCCAATTTCACATAATATGGCAGATTGTCCGATGTCGCCTTCACTAATGCTTGCTCCATATTTTGAAAAATTCGATTTGCTATGTAAAAGACTATTCAAATAATAACACAAACTTGCAGTGCAAATTTGAACTGTATAAGTAAGTTCTCACACGTCAAACGTTGAGGGTCAAATGAATCGTCGTAAATAAGCAGTATTGCCAAACTTGCATGATCGTTTACCTGGCGACCGGGGTCGTATAGAATGTATTAATTTAATGATAATATTTTTGTTAATTACCATGATCTGCATTGCAATTATATTGAATGATATTAACAATAATAAATTCTTTTGCTAACATACTATATCAGAATTCCAGTAAAATTTATGAAATACCCCTTGTATGAGGAAGGGCAACTACGTCACAACCTTTGGCGGGAAAGTATTATTTATAAAATTACAGCAAATCTAAAGCAAATATGAAAAAAATGAAAGACACGGGTCGATTTTTTTCTCATTTTCTACCGATAGATAAAAAAAAATATTTTTGTCCCAAGTATACGAGCCTATTGATAGGCGCTCTCTTAATGTAAAGAATATCACAGCTTCCAAGTAATCTATATAAACATACCTGTGTATAATATTCCATCACTACTACGACATGGAGAGCTTGCAACCAGCTGAGGAATAGTGAATGGTAATTTCTTTAATGGTTCCCTTGAATGACCCAGTAAGTACACAGACCCATCTCTGGGATCTGGGAGAAATATCGGAATTATAGCATCGGATATATTTAGTGGGACGCTCACAATGGGTTCTAAAAACATATTTTTATAAGATATTTATAGTAATTATAAAATATGACATACTGTCTTTTATTTTCCATCTTATCTCTCCTGTCTGAGGCTCGAGAGCAGCAAGACTCCCATCGAGAGTGGCAAATAATAATTGACGTTCTTCACTTTCTTGAGCAAGTTCGGTATTCTAAAAAGATAGCAAACCATAGTTCCTACATAATTAAAAAATATATTGGATATGGGTTTACCACATTATTTATTTTTATTTCATCACTATGCGCCACATTGCATTTGCAATATACAGCCAGAAATAATAATACCCAGCCGATGTTTCGCATTATTTTTGTATGACTTCGCTCTGGAACTCATTTATCGGAACTTTCCGGTACTAGCGATAATATTGGTTATTAAATTATTTTAGGCATTATTTATTATGCATTATGCCTAAACCTGGAAAATCCGATAACAACACACCTACACCATTTTCATTTTCCACATTTTTTTTATTGACAATATTATGACAGGGTCGACAGGTGTTTTCTTAACGTCATCCGTCATCACATAGCTTGTCAAAAGTCAAATTTTGACAGCTAAAAGAAAGTTTTCCAAGCACTTGAAATAAAAAACAAAAGAATAATTATAGAAATAATAATAGAATAGATTAAGGTCTCAAGGTCAAAATCGCCGCCATGTTGCGCGTCATCTGGTATATAATGGGCCTTGTTCACTCAATCGAATTTCGATATTTCTTACTACTAGAGTGAAATTAATCACATAACTCTTTAACTAAATCCCCCTCAGCATCTTTCTCATCGATACCTAATTTTGTTATTAACTAAAAAAATATACTATACAAATTTTAAACTGCGCCACTTAATTTGGAGCAATAAAATTGCGTTCGCGAAGTTGCCGGTTATATTATATTAGTAATCGAAGCTCCAAAAATTCGATCTCCATTTTAATCACAGATTATAGAGGTTTTTAATCTCAAACGTGCACTTTGAATTCCATCGACGGTTGTATAAAAGCCGCGTAAAAGCCGCGTACAGACAGAGTTCGAGAACCGTTCTAGAGCAGTTCGCGACAGGTTCGCAAACTTGGTGTAGACGCGTGTTCGCGAGCAGTTCGAGAACCCTTTCAAGTTCGCGAACTGCTCGTGGAAAGTTCGCTGGATAGGCGGTAAATTATTGAGATCAAAGGAATTGTTCGCGAGCACATATTGGCGGTGTGGACGTCTCGTATGATTTTATAAATTAGCATTCCAAATATTCAAATGAAATGCCACCAGTTCAATTGAATATTTTTTGTCAAAGTGAAATAGAGTGGAGTGACGAGAAAATAATCGAATTAATCGGCCAAAATTAATTGCATCCGAACTTGTGGAATCGAAAAAATTCCAATTACTTATAAAAAAACGAAATTCTAAAAAATATCTCCTCAGAGGCTTTTTCAAAAAAAAAACACCACAAATAGTCAGAGCATATTCTTCATCGTCTGTATTCATTATTTTCAAAATTATTTTTGCAACTCAATAGCGAACCAATTCCGAACTCCAAAAAATGACAAATACGAAACAAGCCGAACAAAGGAAAATTTTGGTCTGGACACCTTGTTCGCAAACTGCTCCCGAACAGTTCGGTAGCAATTCGCGAGCAGTTCTCGAGCATCAATTTTGGTTTGTACGCGCTAAACGGTTGTCGGAATTCGACCGTACAGACGCAGGTAGTTGTTTTGTGGCAAGGTTAGTGGCATAGAGATCATATATATAGGTAGTGACTGCTGGATGATGTTTTTTATACATAGGATGCGCGGAAAATCTTTGACGAATTTAAATTCATAAAATAGTAAAAAATAGTAATAAATAGGCCCAGTGGACATGCGCGTTTGCAATTTGAGGAAGTGTTTTGTGAAACTTGACACTCTTTGACAGCCATTTGACAGCGACAAACTAAGTACCTATAACCTATACCGTTGTTTGCTTCATAGACGCTTTGTGGCATAATTTTTTCGATTTTCAGCTTATTATTAATAGTTTCTTCGTTTAGTTGTTAAAGTAAAATCTAATTAAGTGATCATCTCGAATATGTTCTGCTCATTTTACACCAGAGTGTATAAAAACGAAACGAGTCAAAACGCAGCTAATTGAAAATGCGGTACCAACTCCTCTGTTAAAACCACCTAAACCATCATTTAAGTAAGTATATTAACATGATTGCGGTGTAAGAAACTATTAGTAGCGTATTTGTTTTAGTGTTAAAGTTATAAAGGTAGATAAAAACAAGTTAAGTTCTAGCCTTGTTTATGGAGGTTAAACAAGGGTTCTAGCGTCAGTGAAGCAAATTCTAGTAGTTTGGACGAAGCTAGTTTTACAAGTATAAACGAACCTAGTTGTAGTTATCGAAGTCTTGACCAGTCCACGTTGAGGTGAGCTTAATTTATTAACAATATACAAGTTTGTAGGGAGATAGTATTTCAGAAAAACAACCACTCTTTTGAATTGCGCGGTCTGAAGGTCTAATGCGCATGTTCCATAGGCCCATGCGCAAATCCACAATTTGCCATAAAAAGGTTCTTCTTCAGCACTCTACCTATATATATGATCTCTATGGTTAGTGGACTTGGTTTTGCCCTACTTCGCATCATGATTTTCGTCTACGATCGTTACAGCAGAAAAGGCCATTTTGACGACACTTTTGACATTTTAACGGCTGGTGCGGAGTGCTTACCTGTTTTTATTTGGAGTTTTCGAAGTGATTTCGATTGATTTTAGCGTTATGTCTTGTTCTGTGAAAGAATATCTTTTTTCCGGTAAGGATTTTCCAATAGGTTTGTTTACTTTTTCAGTTCTCAGTGCCGTACCTTTTTCTATGCCAATTACATTTATTACCTGACAGATTAGGTGGATTAAATTTAAAGTTTTTATTAATATACGTATATAAATTGGGCAAAGTGTCTTCAAAATGGCGTGAGACGAAATTAGTCAGTTCGATATGCTTGAACCTGGACCAACACTATTATATTAAAGACCCGAGCATGCCGTTATATTTCATTGTTGTTTACGGAATGGGGTGGCGCTACACGACGAAAAAAATGGCGACTTATTATAGATTATATAGGGGGGCTCAGAGAAATAACCAAGGGGGGAGTAGGGGGGTATTCTGTTTGGGATGTCAGTTTCTGACATGTTTAAAAAATCCAAAATTTTAAATATCCAGCTTTATTGCGATTTACCTTCTTTTTACGGTAACGAATTGTGTTTGCGTCCAGTATTTGGCAGTTTTATCCTATTAATACGGCTTTTCGAGGTAGATTTGTTTGTGATAACATGAAATATTCGCATGAAGAAAATGGTTTGCACAGACCACTAGGTGAATTGCAGAAGAATAAACACTATTTTGGAATTATTGTATGATCTGATCAACCAGTTGAAGAAGCGAAAATTAAAGAGTATTTTTAATATTCTTATGCAGGAATGAAAATAGAAAATTTTGTTTATAGCTTCAAAGCGAACCAATAATCCTCCATATAAAGAAGAAACTGAAAAATCTAATGCGTTTTATGCTTTCACATACTACAATAACTAGCCATACCATGGACTGCGTTTCAAACCAAAAGGTTCCAAATACTCTTGCTTGCTTTTTAGACTCGCTTTTCTTAAGAAAATGTATGGAAATATGCCATTTGAACTTGTCAAATTAGAGGGACATAACAAACAAATATTTTACTTTATTTTGAATATTAACTTCGTTGTAACAGACATATTTGTATGTTTTTATTTTATAAAAGATTCTGCAGCAATGGTGTTTTAACTAAAACCACCGTGTAAATTTGTTTCGTCGTGTGGCGCCAGTGGTGATCGCTTGAAAGAGCGCTTGAGCGCTATGCACAGGTCTTTAATATAGTGTTGGTCCAGCTTGAACTCATTCTCCCCTCCTCAATATATCTGGTCATGTGTCGTGTTTCGTACAGAGAAATGGAGTAGGGAGAACGCGCTACAAGCAGCGCGAACTGCCTAATAAAAGTGGTGGGCATATTAAACCAACTGTACTACAACTTTACTAAACTTACCGAAAAAATGATACTCCCGGAGGTCTCCTAGACTTATAATTCATTTGTCGCGGGACAAAAAACCGACTCCGATCGAGGAACACCGGAAAGCGCGAACGTGAAGCCGTGAAAACTACGCGAAAGCCGACAACCTCTACACTCACGTTCGCGCCTCTTCGCGGGGTTTCGCTCGCGAATGTGGAACGGCCTTTACAGCTTGGTGGTGCACACGACATTTTCCAAAAACACTGACCATTTCTCTGCTGAAAATACGACCGCAGACAAGACATATGGAGCAATTTAAATTCTGACTCGCAACTGACGCGTCACAAGATGCGCAATGACATACCGTGGGTAAGTTTATCGTGCTCAGTACCACCATACTTTTTTTATCAAATTTTGAAAAAATAAGACAACCTTTTTCTAAAACCCATAACTAAAGCTGGTATTACACTTGTCAATTTCTTCGTCAATAAATTGTGCAAGTTGAATTGTAGGTGTAAAACATGGCAAGTTTGGGTATTTCTAGGGATTTTCTGTGTTCCGACCTCAATACCGCAGTAAACATACCAATTTTAGTGACATAAAAAAATTTACCGGAAATGAGATTATGCTCCAGTTCACTCAGTATTCACATTAATTATTAACCAATTTATAATTATTGTTTATTAGATTTTTCCATTTTTGCGTGTGATTTGAGAGATTCGCGGATTTATTTACTTATTAATGTTTGAATATTTGTGCTTTCGTGTTGGTAGTATTGAAATTGCACAATAAATTGACCAATTTCATTCATTCATGTTTTGAACAAACAAATTTATTTGGACTCAAAGTCCAAACAGTCCCCAAGTTAAGAATTTTTAACCACATATTCAATCATTAAATTTATACAGATACGCGCCTATGGTGACCAAAATTTCGGCGATTGTTTTTACTAAACTTATCGAAAAAATAATGCTCCCGGAGGTCTCCTAGACTTATAATTCTTACAGCTTGGTACTGCACACGACATTTTCCAAAAACACTGACCATTTCTCTGCTGAAAATACAACAACTACCGCTGAGAACAAATTGCAAACGTCAAACTGGGGACAATATGCCGGACATTACATTTGCCTGGAAATAGGATGCGCAGTAGGTCAAAGGGAGTTCTCCCTACTCCATTTCTCTGGTTTCGTGTTGTTTTCTGTGGTGGTGTGGTAATGTGATCCTGTCATTTGGGTGTGTTTAAGACAACAAAGCGATTACAATCGCTTGCAAGCGCGTCCAATAAGGGGATATAAAGGGGTCGCTTGCAAGTGCGTCCAATAAAGGGATATAAATAATCTTCAAGTCACCTTCAGGAGGCGTCTTGGCGTTACGTTTTAAAACATGCTTTAACCGTTGACTGACGTATTAATAAGACTTCTCACGGCTATAGTTTCATGTCCTGAAAAGTAGATGGCGCCTATGGTCAACAATGTATTTTGGATTGTATTTTGTCTCTGGGAAGCGCATGGTGAGCCAGAGAACTGTCAAACATGACAGCCGTGAGCAGTCTTTATTGATACGTCAGTCAACGCTTTAACCGTTGACTGATAGTCAACGCTTTAACTGTAGTTTTGAAACTTGACGTACCTATTCGATCTTTGCACGCCTACGTCAATGATGAGTTACGTCTACGTAATAAATAAGTATTGGGCTTTGCTATAAATCATTTCTCTATGGTTTACCGTGTAGTTCGTATATTTTCGAAAAGATACGTTGACAATTATATTTATATAGATACATTCGTCAGCACCAGAGATATCTCTGGTCAGCAGCCTTCAAATTTTGGCGCTTTATATATTTGATATGTTTGCTTTTGCGCACGCAAGTTGGAAGTTGGCCACAACTCGAGCAAAAGCTTATGCCACAGAATAGGGAATATTCTGTAGCTAAGCTAAAGTAAAAGCTCTGGACGAACTCAGCCGATCACATGCGCGCTATTTCAATTTTTTAGGAAAGAAATTGTGGCAAATGATACCAAATCAGAATCAGGCATCTGCACTCGGAAAACGTTACCCTTTCAGAAAAAAGCGATATTCGTCTTAATCCGCGATGAAATTCTGATTTTGTTGTTGAAAATTGCAAACCATAACCTCCAACTTTGGCACGTCGTAGAGCGGAAACTATTGGTCGCAGACGAAAAATGTAAAAAAACCAAAATTGTGCACAATTTTGTTCTCTACATATTTCATTTCAACTTTTTTTCGACAGCGCTTACCACAACGGCGCTATTTCCCGAAAAGCGTCCCGACGCAGAGTTTTCATCCCCCCACCCCTCGAGCGGCAACCCTCAAGGTCGCAAACTCAGGTGTACCTACTCTATGTAGATCCCACCAAATTTCATTTCTTTCCGACCTTTTGCGAATAGAAACCCTTTTTTTACCCATTGCCTGGTCTATATAAATTCAGAGACATTTAAATCTGAATTACAGTTGATGTTTTCTGAATTACACCACACCTTATTATTATACCTATTCTAAAATTCATTTGACTAGTCTGAATTGCAATTGATTCTTTCTGTGAATTACATAGGAAAAGGAGTATAGCCAAATTATTATAAGAAATCCTTACTGGGACTGTCAATTGGTAATTTCGATATCCTAAGTTGGCATCAATGCAGCAAAACATGCAACCGGGTCATAAGTTCAGGTCAGTAACGAGCCCATTTGCACCAATAACACGAAAAGTAACAAGACCAAGAACAACACAGATAACGGTAAAACTCACGAAACGTAGAAAACCCGCGAATATTTTCACTGCCGAATGTTTGAACCAGTTTGAACGATCTGGAAAACCTTCACTGTCACTTTGACACACCGAAGCTAAATTTGCCTGAGTCCGCACATAGACGCTTCCAAAAGCAGCTGATTATATAGTATTTTTAAAGTCACTTGAAACAGCATAAAAAAACTCGAATTGCATAAAAAAAACTCGTGATCTTGTATTTTATTAATTAATTTTTCCACGTTTGTGAACAGGCTGCCAATGAGAAGTAGGTATGCAAGTTCTTATTATGAAAATGCTGAAAAAAGGATGGCATACCTTTCGCGCATGTCCAAGTAGGTACTGTTTAAATTGAATGTTATTTAATCATTTAAACGATTTATTCCATGTAAAGTGTACTTGGACATGCGCGAAAGGTATGCCATCCTTTTTTCAGCATTTTCCTAATAAGAACTTGCATACTTCTCATTGGCAGCCTGTTCAGAAACGTGGAAAAATTAATTATTAAAATACAAGATCACGTGGCAATAATAGCCCTTTGGACCCACCCTAACGGTATGCCTATGGTTTTCCGAGGAATTTTCTATTTGAACTTCATTATAAAAAAACATGGCAGCCTGTATAAAATCATATCAAAACGCATATTTTTCGAATAATTGAAAACTCAGTTTTTTACATGAAGAACCCGGGATGACTCTCTGATTCATACCTTATTATGGTGAGAATATGTGCCACATAATGCCCTTTGCAAGGCATACTGAGTAAAATCACGTCCAAAAATCTGTCACTATCTCCCGGTCCAACTTTTTAAATAAATTTATATCCTAAATGCCTTGATGGTACATAAATAAATAATATGGGGTCATCCTAATATCATTGTCTTTCGAAAAATACATATTTTTTATCGATATATTATATAGTAATAAAAAGTTAGTAGAATGATAAAGCTAGTGACAAATTAGTTTTCTTGAGGTTTTAAAATTTTTCAGAATTTTCGTAGATATTAAATATTGACAAAAAACTGAATTTAATAATAGGTATAATGGTACACTTATTTTATGTCCAGACACAACTTCACCCCTGCATCACAACGGTCTACAATGGAAATTGCATTGTTGGCCATTCCTGACATGCACTCTCAGAGAAATAAACAAAACGATTCCCTTGGCAGCAGTTTTTTTAATGGAACACAAATAATATGTTTAGTTAATAAAAATAGTGGTAAAATTGAAAAATTGCAGGTATTAAAGGCAAAGAACAGGTTAGATATCAGCTTACAAATAAAAATGTGAAATACATGCTCCATCAACTCCATCCAAATCATTTTATGTGTAGTGGTACGTGGAACATCTTCAACAACAAAAAACTGAGAAAATAAGTTTTCCAAACTAGAGGAGCTAGGTCTCCATTGTCTCCAGATGAAAAGAAGCCAGACAGTACCAACAAAGTTTCTGTGGAATGTATGAAAGCAAAGAAGCAGTTGCATTAAGTATTAGTATTTATTACAACTTCTAGTCTTTCGACGACTGTCACCTTCCTCAATTTCTACTAAAGAACCAGTTTCCCTTAATCTTTGTTCAATTGCCAGAAAGAAACTTGGATCCGGTTGTTTGCGCTTGGGATATCTCTCGGCATACAATCTGGCAGCTTTCAAGTTATCGCAACCTGCTTCTCCATGAATAAAAAACATCTCGATCATTTCGGAAATTGGAAAACTTGAAAACTGGGACATTTTTATTATAGCGTTTATGTATTGGCCAAGACACTGCGGCGTTCTCGATATGTTAATATTATTAAATTAAAGTTATGCCAGAGAGAACATTTATATAACCGTTATTAAAATTAATTTTTTTCAGAAATATTCTATTTTCTATTAGGTTAGTTTATGAACTAACCTTGGTTTTCTGCTCAAAATATTGTTCTTCTTCTTCTTCTCCTCGTCTTTTAATGGCCTCTGCTCTTCCGAGCAACTTAGCCACTCTGGGCCATTCACCACCTCTTCGTTGGGTCGGATACACAAACACTACGCGTTTGACACGGACACTTTTATTTAAGTATTCATTATATTGTTTCCATATGGGATTATTATTAATCCCTCGCCATTATTCCCTATAAGGGATTAATATATGGCATTATAATGCAAAAACCACAACATTTTTAAATAATACATAATTATAGCTTTGTCTCGACACAAAACAGTATTGAACCAGTTCTTATTCAAATCAGATAGGGAAAAGTGATTCCAGAACTGTTTTCAACCAATCAGATCGCCGAGAATCGACTCAGAACTACTGTTGGAACAAACCCTTTTTTAGCACTGAGAGAAATGGAGTAGGGAGAACTCGTTTTCACCTGCTGCTCATCCTATTTCCAGGCAAATATAATGGCCGCCGTATTGTCCTCACATTGACGTTTTTAGTTTGTTCTCAGCGGTAGTTGTTGTATTTTCAGCAGAGAAATAGTCATTGTTTTTGGAAAATGTAAGCTGTAAGAATTATAAGTCTAGGAGACCTCCGGCAGTATCATTTTTTTGGTAAGTTTAGTAAAAACAATGGCCGAAATTTTGGGCACCTTAGGCGCGCATCTGTATAATTTTAATGATTGAATATGTGATTAAAAATTCTTAACTTAGGGACTGATTGGACTTTGAGCCTAAATAAATTTGTTTGTTCAAAACATTTTGCTGCTGATGCCTTTACTGTGTATCGTGGCGAACGAGGACGAAGACCTCTAAAGCAGTCTGCAGTGCCAAGTCTGTTAACAATGATACGCCCATGGATGGAGTTGGTTTAATACGCATACCTATATAATACATATACGGCGCAAAAGAGACGACCGACCGGGGTAACTTTTCAATCAAGGACGGCGGCCATTTGTACCCTTATTTAAGGCGGGAATTTTAAAACGCTTTAAATTAAATCCATAAAACCCGGTTTCTCAGGATTTTCTTAGCGTTAAGGTGAACTGTAAGTAAACCTTTAACGACTAACAATGGTCGTACACTTAACGCTAAGAAGTAGATAGGAGCCGAGCCTAAGCATTTCATTGCTCCAAATATGTAAGTATTCTGCTTGGTTTATATTTTCCTTTTTTTAATAAGCTTGTTTTCACATAACACAAAATGACTGTATTTTACTCACAGAAGAGAGCAAAACGTAAAAAAAGGCAGCTGTATAAATTATACAACTTCAAGGTAGAATTATTTTTATTAAAAAAACGCAATAGGTAGGTACTCTGTAAAATCTAATGCAGGAAAAATACCTACCTATAATAGATATTATTTTGTACAGAAGTAATAACTTACCTGTAAAATTTAATATAACTTTCAGGAGGCACCAGTCTTTTGAGATTTTTGCAATTCTTTACAAAGCAAGCCATTGTTCTCGTCTAGTCGTAATAATCCACATACCTATAGGTATGTGTAATAATCACAGCAAAACACTTTCTTGTATGTAAGCACTACACTGTCACTAAAAAACGGATAGTAAAAGGCTATTTTCGAAATACCTAGAGATAACAAAAACTTGTGGGAAAACCGAAAACGAGCAGGGAAAACGAATAAACACAAAACAGGTGTTCCGATAAATGTCAATATAAGGGTACAAATGGCGGCATCATGCATCCTTTTCTATGACCCGCGCACTAGCGTGCGCAGACGGATAAAAATCGGTATATGTATTATATAGGTATGTGGTTTAATATGGCCGCCACTTTTATTAGGCAGTTCGCGCAGCTTGTGGCGTGCAATCCCTACTCCATTTCTCTGGATCATATATGATCTCTGTGTTTTTTAGATAAGGTCGTCGATGGAAGTTCGGGCCACATGTGGTTCGGGCATTGCCGCAATATTTAAAAGGTACCCCCCCCCCACTTCTTCTATTATTTCAATATTTCAAAAACAGAGGCGTATCAAAGTGTAGACTACTATTTATTTTGACACTTTTGCCCAGTTTATATTGTATATTAATAAAAACCTTAAATTTAATACACATAATCTTTTAGTAATAATGTAATTGGTACAGAAAGGTGGCATGAGAACTGAGTATTGTATTGGAAAATCCTTACCGGAAAAAAAGATATTCCCTCACGTCTTTTTCTTCGAAAATTCTTGCAGTCTTTCGCAGAACACGACATAACGCTAAAATCAATCGAAATCACTTCGAAAATTCTATTTAATAAGCGTCTTTAGATTGTCAATAATATCAATATGGCCGCCGCTTGCGGAATTCTAGGGAGATGAAATATTTACCTGCCACAATCTAGTGGTCAATTAAAGAGCGTTTTTAGATTACCTGACCACAGATTAAAAAATAGTTAGGTTATACTTGACTTTTGTTTTTAGATCTAAAACTTCCCTAACAAGAAAAATTCCTTCAAATTCAAAAATTTTAAAAGTAAAAATTATAAAAATTTGTTAAACGATCACATTATTTTGGGATATCTGATATAATGCTAATGTATTGAAATTTGATCATGGTTCTGGAAGATTACTGTTATAAATAAAGTTAAAAGTTAAAATTAATGACAGAAGCTTCAATCAAAATTATTAGTTTCGGAACAAAATCAGAAAGAACAAAATTACAAAAAAATGAGTGCGAGGGACAGCGAAGAGTTCAAAGTTGCCCTATTAGACATCTCCCAACATGTACATAAACTAAACAGTTGCTTTGGTACGTTCTCTAGTTTACTTTATACATCAATAGCGTTAACATATACTTTAACAATAGATAGAGTACGATGTGTCGAGTGGTGTAGAAAACTTTCGAGCCTCTCAGATGACGATCTAGAAAGTTGCAAGATTAAAAACGAGTATGCGCAACTTTTACGAATCCAAGTGCGGAACATGTGCTTGCACGGACCTTTTGAGGTTCCTCCTCCGGAAAAGAATCTGTGCACTCTTCCAGAATGTCTAGGAAATATCATGGCAAAAGAGGTGAGAACAATATATATATGGATATACCCATAATTTATTTAAAGTTATATTCTGATTTTTCCAGAGAGTGCAAATTATTATAATAAAGCGATACCGTATAACCTGTCTACTTTGCGGTTTTTTCGTTTTTTTTTTTAGAATATCTCCTTCACCATGCCAGAAATATTTAAAATAAAAACAGGACGAGACATGCCCTTATATTTCAGCTATCTATCCCAAGTAGCATTTTTAGTGGGCGCCACGTAACGACCACTACCGTAGAGACTTTAAAGTGTTTGTCACCAGTGGCCGACACGCTATAACGTGGCTGCCACCAAAATGGGGAACAATTTTTGGGTGGCTGCCACATTGCCACCACGTGTTTGCAACTCATACCGTTACGTTCCATCCACGTGGCACTTTGCTACTTGCCTCTTTCCTTTCCATATGTCACTCGGTCTCTCTCGTTCAACTTATTTAGCTACATATATTATTGTGTCCTGCTGCCTTTCTCCCACCAACTCGAAATTACTGAGATTGACGGTGTCAATCGGGAATATAACTACTACCATGAGTATTTATTTTATTATAATGTAATTAGGAGATGGGGCTAAAAACAAAACGATTTCAAGTTTACTGTCAAACATTGACGTTATAGCTCGAAATATGATCACGCCCTCCCGCAATATTCAATATTTCCAAAAAATAAAATAAAAACTGAGGAGCACACTTTTTTTAAACATATCTACCTACATTCCGCAAACATTTTTTTTATTATTCCTGGTTACATAAAACCAATAATTACTTACTAATATACTATATTTTAATGAAGAATTGACGAAAAATTAATTTTTATTCAGTAGCCTGTTCATTTTGTCATAATGGCGGCATAAATCTCATTCTTAAATATGGCGTCTTGTCTAAAATATAACTTTAAAGTGATTTCCACATTCATTTGCGTATTTGAGGTGTTTGTTACTTGACCTTAGTGGCCATATAGTGGCGGAAACTGTGTTTTCCACTTCATAGTTACTTTCACCATTTTAAAGTGGCGGCCATGTCACAGACACCACTGCAGCCACCATCACCTCTACACGCGCGAGTGCCAATTTCCATAACCACAAAATTTAGGGAACTAAGCATTCGCAACGACTATAATAAGACAAACAGGCACTTACGTAGTACATATTTTATATTTAGTTAAAAACTCGAAATAAATTTACAATAATAAATCCACAATAACAAACACTTATTTAGGCGAAGGTTTCATTCAAAAATTCGCCCACCGAGTAAAAAGCATTGAGTAGCAAAAATTACTTAATAGTTTTTTGGAAGTGGCAGCTCAGAGTAAGAAGCTTACACCGCTGCCACACCTCTTCAAGCGAAATTATTGTGGAAATAGGTCCTGCTCTCCCAGAGTGTAATATGCACATCATCATGTCGTTCATACTGACTACTCGACTTAAACACTATACCCATATTTAAATCGTATACATCGAATAATTAATTCAAAGAATGAACACTAAATCTCACTGCACTACAATCACCACATTGACAACCCGTTATCAGAAATATGCACGCGCATACAGCAAAACACCAAGTGACGGTCACTATAGAGTGAATTTTGATGGTAATGATAACTTTGTAGTGGATTTGATGTCATATGAGAACGTGAAAATCTCTTCTACAAGTGGCAAAAACTTGGCGTTGACCACTAGTTATCACCAACAAGTTTCGCCACTTTCAAGGTTTAGTAGAGGTGACCAAAACATGGCCGCCACTATCACGCGCACGCTAAAGTTGTCGCCACTTCTAAGATATATTTTAGTGATACAGTTTGGTCGCCGCCACTTCCATTTTCCACTTTGAAAGCATAAGAACTTTAAGGTGATTTTCGGTAGTAATCACGACGTTCCAAACACCTTAAGCACCACTAAAAAGTTATGAAACTATATAGTGACTACCAGCAGTGAAATTGACGTGATTACCACTATTTTCGTAGAAAATAAAGTAAATCTTACTCCAAAGTTGTAGATTTAGTGGTGATTACGTAATGGCCACTCGGTAGAAGTGGCGATATAAGTTTTCATCACTACGATGCTACTTGGGATATCTAACTCGGTTATTTTTAATAAAATATTAAAGATGAGTAAGATGACCGAGAAAAAAAAATAGTGGGCAAAGTAGTTGTCAGCAAAAATTACAATTTTGCTCACCAGTAATAAATTATTCTGGAGCAATTTTAATACATACCGTAAAATGGGGATACTTGGGACACTTTTCGGTTAATATTTTAAATTAAATTGCTCATATAGGTTTTTGTTTATAGAGATATGAAATTAACAACTGGTGAAAAATTTCTTTGATGATTAGAACAAGCCTATATATTCACTGTAAAATAAAAATTGTTTTTAATGATTGTCCCAAGTTACCCCGTATTGGAGTAACTTGGGACAGGCCTTGATTTTAAATAGATAATTCATGTTTACCCATTCTAGGGCAACATGGGACAGAAATAATTAAGAATAAAATTATTTTGATAGTTTCTTTTCTTAAAAACTCCAATTCTAGGTTAAAATAAATCCAATAAAACTTAAGAAATGCATTTATTGTAAAAATAAAAATATATGGTTCGATACCAAGTAAAGGAAAACAAAATATTCTCAAGAAACTCAGCAGAACTTATTTTCAAAGTAAAAGTTCCTAGTTCCACATACCATCTAGAGTAATACAAAAGAAAACAAAAATAGTCCATTAATTTTAAAAACCAACTAGATGCCTACTTGCTGAAGCCAAGTTGGTCTCTAAGTTCCTGAAATGATTTTTTGTCCTATTTTCAAAACTTCAAGAATATCACGTATTGATACAGGACATATTATATTCAAAGGATTTGTTTTTCACAAACCGCGTTCCTTACATCTTCTATGGCTGATTCAAATTGTTTTCGGAAAAGTCATAGTATTTCCGACGAACAACTTTTCTTTTGAGTTCTTGGCGTTTTTTTAAGGAAGGGCATCTGAAAAATGACTTTAACTAAAATTATAAACAGAAAAACACAAAGCGGTTACTTGGGACCACTGTCCCAACTTACCCCAAAGATGAGGGGTAGACATTTTTTTGCTCCACCAACTCTAACTTTAGATTACGACCGAAAGTACTTATTGAGATATTCTAACAATCGTATAAGTAAAATGTATGGACGATTGCTACTAATCTGAACAATTTTTTGTTATTCCTACCACACAAAGTTTTTTCTTGTTATTTTTTGAGGTTACAATTTGGAAATTTGAAGGCTGTCACAAAGGACAAAAACTATCTAAAATAATAACAAAAATGGCCATTTTCTCCTTATGTCGTTTTCTTCAATGTTATTTAACATAAAACATAACAAAGTTTGTGATAAAATTTGACCCCCGGTCAGGAGTACGTTCAAAGTTGGCTTTGAGATATCTGTCCCAAATTACCCCAGTGTCTCAAGTATCCCCATTTTACGGTATTATGCTGGGGCAACATTGCCCATGTTACGGTAATACAAAAAGCTTTTTCTTCCTAGTACCTAGCACAAAAAAAAAACAAAAACGTTATTTATAAAACAGTATCTATAAAAATACAATAAAATCAGTTCTTTAAGTTTAAAGTTTAAACTTAACAATAACTAAAATCTAACCAGTCTAGCTATAGTCAGTCAGCATAAAATAAATAAATAAAAAGAGCATTCTTTATGTAAAAAAATAACCTTTTTAAATAAATAACCACTTATATATGCGAGTATATATGTAACTATTATTGTATTAGTGGATATTGTACTTGGCCATCTCAGATTCGGTAAATAAATGGCGACCCCTTCGATCTATCATTGGACTTGGTAAAATCATTTCAATGTCGAAAAAATTCACCTCCGATATATCGTCACAGTCGGGATGTTTTCTTAAAAATTTTATTTTGTGATTGTCTTCAGAAAGTTCAAGAATTTTTCCAATGTAATGTATCACAGTTCTTTTTGTGGGAAAGCAACCTTCTTCTACTTTCTATTTATTTCAACTCTTTTCTCGTTATAAACAACCCAGTTTTAGTGAAAGGATTATTTCGTCAAAAATGGGTGACAGTTTGGTGACTTAGTTGAAATGTCATCCCAAAACTTCAAAAACCAACGTTGCACCAATACCAATCCTTAGATTTTAGGTTAAAAAACTGCCAAAAATAGCCCTATAAATTTCCTAACCTAATTTCTATGCACTACCGTTGATTGTTCCTCCATCGATGGCATTACATACCATGGCAGTTGCAGGTGAACTATTGAGGGTGTTCATGTTTATTTGAGAACTGTAAAAACAATAATCAGCCATTCTACAACGTTGCCACATTAAAAAAATATATTTCTGTGAGCTTGTAGAAGGGCAAAGTTGCACCCTTTTGGCAAAGTAAGCAGGTTTTATGGTAACGATTTATTACAATTATCAAATACTTAGGTAGATAATTTATTTCTGCAAACATAGGCCTTTTTGTTGGTGTAATTTCATTATAATTAATTATTTTCCTATGCTTAGGTGCCATTTTTGCCGAGAGTGGGGCCAATAAATCCAGTGTTGCACCATAAGTCACCAGACGGAAGGGCATTTATTTCGGCAAAGCAGATTCCTGGTGGTGGAGTTCTGTGTTACATGGCTGTGTCCCCAGATGGTTTCAACCAGCCATAAAAATGTGTGATTTGAAGAAGATACCAAAGTTCCTTTTTCATCGCATTATGATATATTAACGATTTTGTTCCATATATTTTCATATTTTTATTAATAATAAATGACTATATTTTTTTATATAAATCTTGGGAATAGCACCAGTTATTTGTGTAGCAAAGAGTGCATGAAACAGCATTTATTTATCCTATAAGTGAAATGGCAATTTCAACCCTCAACCTCAACCATATGAAAGCATTTCCAACGTTTTACAAAGAAATTGGTCAATTCCTTAATCACACAGATTCTTTGGGCTAAAATAATCACTACGTTCATGGAACAATCCCAAACTAGTAACCGCAAATGTGATATGCAACTTTTTATATGCCCATTTTACATTTAAACACTATTAGACTTCAAAATACAAAGCAAGTTTAATTGCTGTATTTTTTAAGCTAATTGGTTGAAATTTGACATAGAATTTCTTTGTGTTGTATCGCCCCATCTTTTTTCTTTGTAAGCTTATGGCTTCAGTTTAAAGGATGGCTGTTTTAGATCCAGCATTTATTTACCATATTTTTTACTCTACAAATTTGATTTAGGATTTGGTTTACGAGATATTGAGCACCACATTAGGTATATCTTTAGTCCTTCATTACATATTTTCTTTTAGTTATAGCCTAGCCTATATTTTCTATGGCTCAAAATGTTTATTTATTCGTTTTTTGAAATATACTAAATTTAAGCTTAATATTTCATCAAAGATCCAAAATAAGTGGTTACCGAGCATTTTTTTATGAGTCCCTCTTTCAGACTCTTGATAAATCACAAAATTCAAGCCTTCAAATGTTGTATCAATTATTTTGTAACTTCTGTAAGTATACTGTATTTATTTAGAGCCGGGGACTTTAAACTTTTTAGCCTAAGGGCCAGACTGAGTCCTCCACTATACTACACTGTATCCAAAGTAGGTACAGAGACAAAACATTAGCAACCAAGTGGTCGCGATGTGACCTATTCTCTTATTGGTTTGGCCATCGTAAAATCTCAAGTGTTCGCGAGCAGACTTGTTGCGGAATCTCATATTAGTCAGACCATGGTAATTGATTACAATGAGCCCATGTGATTCTGTTTATATCTATTGCCGCTGTAACTTGGATAGACTATAAGTTCCTAGGGCCAAGACCTAGCTAGCTTATCATACCAACATACTGTAGTTTTGAATAGGGGCAGTTTCTCCATTGATTCATTTGTGCAGTGAACATCCAATTAAATTTCATAAAAACACATTATTTCAAAATCACCTAAACAACAGTAAAAATATAATTCAATTTTAATATTTTTATTATTTTTGTACATGTTAATTTCTATTTTTTTGATGCGCCACAACATTTTTATTTTTACCATGCTCTTGCCGGCTGCCGGTACTCCGGCTGGTCGGTTGGTGTCAGTGCGATATCCAGATTGAATGCGAGAGGTTTGCGCGAATGCATGTGGTTAGAAAGAGAGGTTATCAAATCCGTAAAACGTTTATTGGTTTTCCTAGTTTTGGCATATTTTAGTTGTTTCTTATACATTTGTACATGTAAAATAGCTAATCCAGAAACACAGGGTCCTTATTGATTTTGTATCAGAAATCAATATGGCTATGAAACAACATCGGCAAGGAAATACTGTTTTTAAAGGTACGCCAAAATTTATTTCCTTGCCGATTTCAAACGTTGCACTTCAACTTGTACCATTTAAACTGAAAATTTTTTTAAACAAAATTTGAACACCCTATTTCAAGAAAACCAATGCTGTTTGTACCAATGTCCAATTGGTATTTTTTTCCTTATTTTGCATGTCAGTCAATCTGTAACGTTTGAAAGCGGTAGGTAAAAATTGTGTGTTTCGAATGTTGAAGTTAACAGGTGTTTTGGGGCACGTTTTGCCAATTTCAACGCAAACGGTTGATTTTATCGTTATGAAACAAGAGTACACTTTTGTTGTAAAATGAAAAGATTGAAATGATGGACCTGCAAGACCAAAAAGATAACCTCAAAAAGTTTGAGCAAAAAAATTAATAGGGGTTGTTAGTTTTTACCTTTTTTTAGGGCACTGTGTAAATGAATAAACTACCGTAAGGCGTCTTCCAGTAAGTAGATAACACATAACAAATTTCAAATTTTTAAGTAGCGCCGTTATTGAGATATAAATAAAAAAATACTTTTGGGTCACCCTGTAGACCCCAATAACTTGGCAAGGAAAGCCCAAATCGAAAAATTTTATATGAAAGGCCCCCCTTAAAACCACTGCCGAACACCTCTTTAAAGTATTTACTATACATTCTGACTCACCCTGTATATCCGAGCTTTTTTCTTATAATTTAGCATCTTAGCCAAAATTTCGGCATTTCCAATTTTATTACCACATGTATGCATCCTGGCAAAATTTGGCGGGGGGGGGGGGGGGGGGGCTCAAATCCTTATCGCCGCCACTGCCACCAGCAACTTGTTAGTGCCAGTGACAGCCACAGAAATTAAAAAAGAGTTTGAAGTTTCTTTTTCGCACTGTATTAATCGAGGTATTAATATTGTATATGACATTGCGTAAATTATATATTTTTTCTTCTAAAGAGCACCAAATTAAAAATTGAACACCCATTTTAAATTACCACGAGCCGCCACTGGTTTTAAATTACATGCAAGTCTGTGATGTAATCAAAATAAACTATGGAGGGTCAGATTGGTAGTGCTCTATTTTTTCTTCAACTTTCAACTTCTTGCCAAATTATGAAAATATTGCCACTCTATTATTGTTTGGTGCATTTCTATCGGTCATAAATTTGGAGCATAATGGAAAATCTTTATCATAATAGTGGATCTCACTATAAATGTCTAATAAATCAATAAAAGTATGCGAGTACAAAAAACAGCTAGATCTGGATAAATATATACAATAGATAGATAAATAGGTACAAAATAGCTAGATCTGGATAAATAAAAATTGCAACCACGATTTATTAATTGATTTATTTAGCTGTGTATGTATATTTTAAAATTTTACAAAGCAATGTAATCTGAATAATAAATCATAATAGGTAATAATATATTTCATATTTGACTTCTTAAAAGTGACTTGATATAATATGGGACCACACTGCTTCCTTTCGTTTCCGTTTTAATTTATAGAATAATATTTTGACTTCTTTGAAACAATTTTTCTTTTGTTAAAGAACCGAGACAACTTTTTTTAATCTTCAAACAAAGCTTCCATAACATTTAGCTAGGACTGTCAATTTTTAAACAAATTTTTAGAGGTAGATCATAAAATAAACTAAAATTCTGTCAGTTTTTCGGAAAATCGATAAAAGTCACATTTTGAATTTTCGTTTGTGCTCAAACTTTAGGCATAATTGTCGGAAACAAATATGTCACATTTTTGCCCCGGCCCAAAGTTTCTTTACATTCGCCAAAAATTTCTTTCGGTCGACAGTCCTAGAAGTCAAATGTCAAAATGCCACGGGACGAAAGGACAAACGCCGGCCCCGCCCGCACTAACTAATCGAAGCTTATCAGTTCGGCGGTGTGCGCCTCGCCATTCTGCTGGGGGCTCTGCGGGGGGGCGCCGGCCTGCGGCTGGTACTGCCCCTGCATCTGCGGCGGTAGGCCACCGTGCGGGCCCGGGGGCGGCAGGCCTGGCTGTTGCGGCATCGGCCCCTGGGGCCCCTGCGGCGGCAGGCCGTGCGGGGGCATGCCCCCGACGAACTGGCCGGAGGGTGGCTGGCCGCCCAGGGGGAAGCCCGGCGGGGGCATCTGTTGCTGGGGGAGGGGCCCTGTGGATATTTATAACATATTCCGAATGGCGTGGTTTGATCGATTTTGGATAATGGGCCTTTTGCAGGAGGTTGAAGTCGCAAAGTTCTATTATGTGTGATCCTTCTCCGAAAGTTTCGGAAATTTTCAAGGGAAACTTTCCGGGAATTTTCATAAAGTGGGAACTTTCCCATCTCTACAAAATTTAAATACAGTCGAACTCGGGTTACAATGAACCTCTAAGGAACAATTTAATTGGTTGGTAATATGCGAACGTTCGTTATAAAAGACTGACAAAAACTACACAGTATGTACAGGGTGGTTCATTATAAATTGACAACCCCCCCTTAGTTTGTTAGTTTTTGAGGTTAGAAAAAAGTTTTTGACAAAAGTTTTAGATACTAATACAAGGTTTTTTGTGACTCTATTGGACCGTGTACACTGTGTTCTAGAAAGCCGTGGCAGACATAACATATGCTATTACACGCTCGACAACGATATGTTTTTTTAAATGGAACACCCTATATATTTTTGCATTTTTGAAATCTGCTCGTCAAGGCAATCAAAATAATATCAAACTTTGTGGCATTATCTTTTTCAGTTTTTGAAAAATTCTGTATTAAAATTTTACACTAAATTTATTTAACTCGAATTTGTGGATCTCGTGATAAAGATAGACGATCAATGTAATAACGAAAAAAAATTGTTTTAAACAAGAGAGTAATGTAGTGAAACTCCAAAATGTTTAGGAGGTTTTACGATTTTCCTGAAATTCTTTATTTCGAGAATACAGGGTGGTTCACTTTTATGTGGTAGGACTTTAACATTAGATAGAAAAAGATAATCTAAAATGAAAATTTTATATCAACATATATCGGGGAAAGCTTAGTTTCCGAGATACAGGGCGTTGAAGTGTTGGAAAAAATATGAAGTATTTTTTACACTGTCCGAACCAGTGGAGATATTTAAACCAAATTTGATGTGTAGTACCACCTTTTTGACTACGATATTTAGTGATAATATGAAGGTCCTGAAATAACCAGTGGTGGAGTTATGGGTTTTCACTATCACGAAATTTAAAAAGTAATTAGTACGGACCTGTCTCACATCAAGGTAAATTTTTTTTTCGTAAAGTTCTTTCAATTCTCTACAAAAAGTGTATCTTGACATTTTTTTGTATCTGCCACGGTTGTGTAGTAAATAAATTATTTCGTTTCCATCTCAGCCTTTTTTGCCTAAAAATGTGTTTTCTAAGATTATTGATAAATATCGCAAATAACAGAAATTAATTATGGAACACTTATCGGATTCAGCTATTTTATTTTTAATTTTATGGAAACAATTTTAAAAATAAACTGGCACTTGGTTTGAGGTACATTACTTTATTATCATTTTCAAATCTGTATTATTTCTTAATAATTTTTATAATTCTAAATTTGTAGAATTCTAAATTATACCACGACGAGTAAAACATGATTTTTCCGCCCATAAAATGTTATTTAAAAATTGTCTTATTTCCTTTGACTACAAAATCCATCGGCAAAATACTAATGTCCTTTCTGCATCGCCGTACTGGTGAAGATAAGTGTGCCATGGAAAAGAAAATCTTATTGACAGTTAATAATACAATAATCTGTCATCCAGTAGATGAACGTAGCAGCGCCGCAGTTTGTCTTTGTTAATAATTAAAATACCGTTCCAATTTACAAATGAAGAGCAGGCTGACATCCATTTCTGCTATGGAGTTGCAAATGGGAACTCTGCGGAAGCAGCCAGAGAATACCGGAGGCGATTTCCAAATAGGCGCCATCCGCGTCCCTCGGTGTTTGTTAACATGCACCGGCAATTCAGAACTCGCGGTCTGAGAACTAGAATCGTCGAACGAGGAAATGAAAACAATATCCAACAAGTCAGACGCAACAATGAGATTCTTCGTGAATTCGATAGGGATCCTACAACAAGTAGCAGAAGAGTGTCAGTGGCCCTACGTGTTTCAAAGTCTGCAATTTTGCGAGCTTTAAAAAGAGATCACAGGCATGCGTATCATCTACAACCCGTACAAGGTTTAAGGCCCGGCGATGCAGAAAGAAGATTAGTGTTTTGCCGATGGATTTTGGAGTCAATTGAAGGAAATAGACAATTTTTAAATAACATTTTATGGACGGACGAGTCGTGTTTTACTCGTCGTGGAGTAGTAAACGTTCATAATCAGCATATTTGGGCACAAGAAAACCCACATGCAATCCGGCCAAGAAATTTTCAGGTCGAATTTAGTGTCAATGTTTGGATTGGACTGTACAACCATCATCTGTTTGGACCCTTTTTTTTGCCACAGCGAGTGAATGGTGACAATTTTTTGGAGTTTTTAGTAGCTGAGCATAATAATATGTGGGAAGACATTCCTTTAAACTTAAGATTGTTGGCTTGGTTCCAACTTGACGGCTGTCCTGCACATTTTCACCGAAATGTGAGGAACTGGTTAAATAATAACTTTCCAAATAGGTGGATCGGACGAGGGGGACCGGTCGCTTGGCCACCACCTTCTCTGGACATAACACCTCTGGACTTCTTCGTATGGGGATTTTTAAAAGAACAAGTCTATGCGACTCCTGTAGAAACAAGGGAACAACTTATTGATCGTATCAGAAATGCGTGCGATGAATTGAGAAATGGCAATTTAATCGATGCTGTTCAATCCGTTAGGCGTCGAAGTGAATTATGTGTGCAACAGAATGGATCACATTTTGAACAATTGTTGAATGTTGTACAAATTTAGAATTATAAAAATTATTAAGAAATAATACTAGATTTGATAAAAATGTTAAAATGATAATAAAGTAATGTACCTCAAACCAAGTGCCAGTTTATTTTTAAAATTGTTTCCATAAAATTAAAAATAAAATAGCTGAATCCGATAAGTGTTCCATAATTAATTTCTGTTATTTGCGATATTTATCAATAATCTTAGAAAACACATTTTTAGGCAAAAAAGGCTGAGATGGAAACGAAATAATTTATTTACTACACAACCGTGGCAGATACAAAAAAATGTCAAGATACACTTTTTGTAGAGAATTGAAAGAACTTTACGAAAAAAAAATTTACGTTGATGTGAGACAGGTCCGTACTAATTACTTTTTAAATTTCGTGATAGTGAAAACCCATAACTCCACCACTGGTTATTTCAGGACCTTCATATTATCACTAAATATCGTAGTCAAAAAGGTGGTACTACACATCAAATTTGGTTTAAATATCTCCACTGGTTCGGACAGTGTAAAAAATACTTCATATTTTTTCCAACACTTCAACGCCCTGTATCTCGGAAACTAAGCTTTCCCCGATGTATGTTGATATAAAATTTTCATTTTAGATTATCTTTTTATATCTAATGTTAAAGTCCTACCACATAAAAGTGAACCACCCTGTATAATCAGTAAAATTTGAAAAGGCTCCTAAAGATTTTGGAGTTTCACTATATTACTCTCTTGTTTAAAACAAATATTTTTTGTTATTACATCGATCATTTATCTTTATCATGAGATCCACAAATTCGAGTTAACCCGTAACCGGTGACGACCCCAATTTGTGTCATAGAGAGTGACGTGGAGTCTCACAGACTCCTGTACAAAAACTTGACATAATATCAAGCCTGGTTATAAGCCTGATATAAACAGCAAATGGTAAGTCTGTCTTACTTATTTTTGAATCTATCCGACGATATTTTGATAAAAAATAGTAACAGATGCATCCGTGATATAGTGTACTGTCAGAAAAAGGCATTGAAAAAAAATCTGAACATAGTAACGATTTTTTTTAATATCAAATAATCAAAAACAATAAGATAAATAAACATTGAGATCCTGTCAAACTATTCAAAGAACAACTTCTTTTTAGAAAAAACAAAACTAAAATGTGAATCATAAAAGAAACTACAACACATGAAAGTTAGTCTGCCAGACTCCGACGTGCTGTGTACGTGAAGACGGCTGAACGAACACTGCAGCTAGTAACGTTTAGGCAGACTACATCCACTCCTAGGAAGGTACTCGGCAACGCGCCGTTGCCACTTGAACCGTTTTCTAGTTATTGCAACTTTTTTTTCTTGCGGAGTCTCTCAGACTCCACGTCACCCTCCGATCAAAAATCCATAGATAAGTAATGTGCTATCCTTCCACAATGCAATTGTTTGTTATGAAGAATAACAAAAAATCTAACCTCAATTTCTTATTGATAAATAGCAAGTTTCTGTTTAGGTGCCCAAAGGCATGGGCGTATGTATTTTAGGGAGCTAAAAGTCAAAATTAATGTAGGTATTCTTATATTTAAAAGTTTTTGTTAATAAAATGGTGAATTTTGATTTTTTTTGTTTAGTGATAAGTTAACACTAAGAAATAGTAAACACAATAATACTGCATTAGGATATAATAATATATTGATAAAATAAATGTTAACATGATACAGACGTGCTCAAAATTACATTCATAAAAACTATTTAAAAGAGTAATGAAAACGGAATTTTGAACGTAACCTCAAAATATTTTGAACTATTATTATTTTCCTGGTAACCATAGTAACAGGTGCAATAGAAGAAAATTAAGTTTACAACATTTTTGCTTTAAATCTGGGTCTGCAGGAAACCTAAAAATTATGGTATCATCTTGAGTTATTATTAAATTAAAATTTTCCAAAAAACATATCACAAATATTTCCTATTTAAAAGTATGCTATGAAAATAAATAACTTAGTACCTACATTTTCATGCATATTTTTTAGGAAGTGGCTATTTATACGTCCGACGGATACAAACGTCAGTATACGTCTTGCGTTCTCATTGGTCGATTGAGCCACGTGACACATAACCTTACTTCTACCGTCCGATGGATTATGAATCGGCTTGTTTACTAAGTCGATTGGATGATGTCCGAAATTATTCAGACCTATCTTGTCTCATTTTATATTGCGTATGCCCTACTTTTTCCGCGATGCGCGCTGCGGAATGAAAAATGAAGTGGTAATTATTTACAATGATGTAATAATAACCCACCCCCGATTTTCTTGAAATTTTGGCTACCCCCCGACAATCGGCGCGGTGCCGAATGTCGGGGAGTAGCCAAAATTTCGAGAAAATCGGGGGTGGGTTACAACGCCGAACAGTCGCATCGGGCGAAAATACGGGGTACCTACCTAGCCAAAATTTCAAGAAAATCGGGGGTGGGTTACACCATTGGAAATTATTACCACTTCTTTTTTCATACGGCCGAGCGCATCGCTGCCGACTGCCACAATAGGACGCGAATGCCCCCTTCTTTTTTCATACGGCAGCGTCTATCCCCCAAAAAGGAGCAGTGCATACGCTCCTTATTGCAAAGATGCTTGAGAAAAATGCACTTCCGACGTATCTAAATATTAGTTTACTTCGGCTTCGGACGTATACGGAGTTAAATGCACGTCCAAAGAAGTCACGTGACTCAGCCCGCCAATGAGAGCGCAAGACGTATATTGACGTTTGTATCCGTCGGACGTATAAATAGCCACTTCCTATTTTTTATAGGTACCTACCTCCGACCATCGGAGGTACGTAGTTATAAAATAAACACCTGTAAAGCTAAACAAACTTCAACAACAACCTGTCCCGAACACCTCTGGCGCCCATGGATTATTACTATCTGTGTAAACCACGCCGTTGTTTAGGTTCTGCAGATTTTTTTGCACACCACACAGGTTCTAACCATTTTAAACAGTCCACAATCCTTCAATTCGCATTCACGGCACTGAAACTCGCACGTTTTTCGCTAAAGATGGACAAACAGATATGTTGACAACAAACGCCGGCCATTAGAATGCATGAAACGGAGCGATGAAGTACTGCAGCCAACATAATAATTTAGTTACCGGAACAAAGACCCTAACTATTTTGCCGCGAATTTGGAATCTGCAATTCTGATTGGCTGAAGTGCTTGGGCACCAATAAACAAACAAACGATAAGTGTTTACAAAACAAATAGAATAATGTTGGGAAACACTTTTAATATTATTTACTTTATCTATGGATTTTTGGTCGGAGACGTCAGCGGTTACGGGTTAAATAAATTTAGTATAAAATTTGAAAACGGAATTTTTCAAAAACAGAAAAAGATAATTCCACAAAATTTTGATATCATTTTAATTGCCTTGATGAGCAGATTTCAAAAATGCAAAAATATATAGGGTGTTCCATTTAAAAAAACATAAGTTATGTCTGCCACGGCTTTCTAGAACACACTGTATACGGTCCAATAGTATCACAAAAAACTAGAGATGGGAAAGTTTCCATTTTACGAAAATTCCCGGAAAGTTTCCAACAAAAATTTCCGAAACTTTCGGAAAGTTTCCAGTCTTCTTTTTTTAGTTTAATTAGTTATACTTAGAGCTTTCCAAAAATACCAAATATGTCATATTTTGAGTGAAATTTGTTAAAGATATTGCAGAAAAAGTATAATATTACAAAATGTAAAAGTTTTGCTTTGTATACTTGGTATTTCATGATCATAATTCAAAATTCCACTTTCAGATTTTAAATTATTAGTATCATTATTATTTAATTACTACCTACAGCAAAAAACGTAGGAAGTGACGTTTTTTTTTGTTAAAAAAATACTATTATTTTTGCAGATTTAGCTGGGACACAAAAAAACATTGCTTTCGCTAAACCGAAAGTGATATGCAACCATGTTGTGCAGATTTTTTTATTCACTTTATTAGTCTGATGAAAAATTGCAACAAAATCGCCATCTTAATTTAAAAAAATGGTAATTTGGCGATAACTTTTTTGTTTGAAATTAAACTGTTTTTTTTTTCTTGGCGGCATTCAATTTCTTGGGAAAAACAACACAAGTTTAGTGTTTGAACAGCCAATGTATCTTAAAAATTACAGAGATAATCGCTAGTAACATCTTAATTGTGTCACCCTGTACAAAAGTAAACATAATAAAATAGAGAACTGAAAAAAGATAGATAAATAAAAAAGATAAAACCAAATATGAAAGAATATAATAAATTTAAACTTATTAAATTTCAGTCAAAAAGTATATAGAATATAATAAAATATATTTTATCTGTGGTCTATAGCACAAGCACACAGTTGTTCATGATTCTTCTTTGTTCTTTTTTGTATTTTTTAGGTTATGTCATGAATGTTGGCCAAGCATTTATGGCGGCAAATTTAAAATTTCTACATAAATTCCCGGAAAACTTTCCGGGAAAGTTTCCCAGGAATGTTTCCGAAACTGTCAGAGAAAGTTTCCTAAACCTTCAAAGTTTCTTCCCGGAAAGTTTCCAAAAATGGAAACTTTCCCTACTTGGAAAGTTTCCGTTGCCCATCTCTACAAAAAACGTTGTCATTAGTATCTAAAACTTTTCTAACCTCAAAAACTAGCAAGTTAAGGGGGGGTGTCAATTTATATTGAACCACCCTGTACAATACATGAAAAACTAATGGATTTTAAACCACTACTTGTACCCCGTGCAATGGAAATGACTTACCTTGTGGTGGAGGTTGGGCGCCCTGTGGCGGTGGCACCACCTGGCCGTGTGCGAATTGTTGGTATGGATATGCCGCCACTTGTGGTGGCATGGCCTGCTGGGCCGGGTATTGTTGGTGTGCTGGTGAACCCATGTACCCGTATTGGGGCGGAGTCATCATGTACTGCTGCTTTTGCTGCTCCTGCCTCATTTGCATCTCTCTGTCAAGCAATCATTTATGTCATTTCAAATCTCTCGCACTTGGCAAATCTTTTTTTTTACAATTTCTACGCCAATGGCTCTTGGCAATTTTTTATTTTTTAATTTGTACTGCTTATTTCTAAGACAAGGTTTCTTGTAAAATTTTCGTGGGTGGACTTATTCTTTGACACATTTGGGAAAAAAAAATTTTACTCCCACATTGATAGATATTCATCGTTTTCTTAACAGTTTGCAGAATGGAAAAGTAACTGAACAGATATAATTTCATATTCACCCTACGTAGGGTTTGAAATCAGCCAATCACAGTTAAGGTTGGAAATAAAACATCATCAAAAATATGTTCGGTTGCCTAGATCAATAGAATTTTATTTACAACTAGCTGGAAAATATAGCATGTTTGAAAGGTTTATTTATTTGAAAGGATTTTTTAAAATATGCATACAGTTTGTTCAGCGAATGTTCGGCCCTACGTCACAACTCCCGTCCTTGTCTTACTCGTGAATATACAGTGGATATCGGTCGTATATATTCACGAGTCAGACAAGGACGGGAGTTGTGACATAGGGCCGAACATTCGCTGAACAAACTGTAGATGATATTGACACTATTTTAAAAGCACTATATGTTTTTGAAATTTCTAGCAGCTATAGCTTTTAAAATAGTGTCATTAGTATCTATGAGTATTTGAAAAATACCCTTATTTTTTGTAAACCTTTCACCTATTTTTTTTCTATTTATCAAAATATTCATTTAGCAGCTATTACACGTAGAAAAATGCACTGTACAACTTGAGTCAAATGTCCGTATCGCCCTGCAAAATTGAGAACTCCGCCTATGGCGTCGTGCTCAACCCTCGTGGGATATAGACATCATAATATCCAACCCGGTTGTACAAACTACTATTTCGTACAACTGACAAATTGTCAAACTTTTGTTATAATGAGTTTATCATTTTTCATGGTAATCTGGATATGTAAGTAATATATGTATATGAGAATCCAGTATTTAAAAGCAAATTCCGAGTAAACTACGACAATAAGAAAAATATGAATTTATATTTTTATTGTCATTTAAGTGATTTTTAAGTACTGTTTTTTGTGAATTTTAATAGGGTGTTCACTGTACAAGTGTTTTTTTTTATAACAAAACAAACATTTTTTCTTAATAAGTTAATTTTCTATTGCCATCAAAGGAGCCAGAAATTGCAATAAGTACATAAATATAGAATTTTCCACATTAAAATTAAAATATGTCAGTTACAGAAAATATTAATAATATTAATAACAATAATACATCTGTGCAAATAATAAATATTATGCAAATGCAATAGTTAATAAATAAAATAATAGTTAACAAATCACAATTGATATGCAATGTTTAAACGAGGAATAAAAAAGTTAATTTCCTGCAATAAAGAAAGACAATCCAATTTATTGTGAAGCCGTGAAGCAATGAATAAAGAACCCCAGGAAGGACTCAAAGCTCAATGATATTATAAAATATGTGAGACGGAAATCACCCTGTATAGGAACCAAGTTTTGACACAGAATAGAATTGCTATATTATCAAGGAATCCTAAACTTAAGAGGGGGTTGCCAACCGCGAAAGTGACGTTAGATTTCGTATTTAACATTTTACCTGGCAAAAATTTAGTACAAACATCTCTGTCTTCATTTTAATCATAAGATCTCAAAAGCATGTGCACTGGAATTATTATTTTTCCCAAGGTTTTCATAACCTATAAAACAAAACACTGCTTTTAAGATCTTACGATTAAAATGAAGACAGAGATGTTTGTACTAAATTTTTGCCAGGTAAAATGTTATTAGATTTTATGCTATACAACGTCACTTTCGCTGTGAGCAACCCCCTCTTAAAGACATAAACGTGCCTTATAATTTTTGGCCTGTACTGTAGGTACTGATTTTACGAAAAATTAGGGTCTTTGCCGCGATTAGTTTGTTGAAACCACTCAAAGATGCACGCCACTGTGAAACTGGACACGGCATCCCGCCATATGCAGGAAATATCCCTGTCGTGCGTTAATCCCAAACATGCTCCTTCCTGGGGTCATTTATTCATTGTATTTTAGCTGCATACGGATAGTCGGATTAGGACAAAATAAATCAACCACAATTTACACTTGTGTCAAAGTTTCGACTATATTTCTTTATACAAAACATAATTCTTTGTGAGGGGGGTAACATTAACCTAGACCTCCCCCGCATAACATTGCAGGTATCTTCCTTACAGTTACTGTGCTAGCGCTAGCAGAGTTGTGTAGTGTTATCCTGTTTTATTACACACTTCTACGGCAGAAATGTACAAAAGTCTCAAAAATAAGTAATATAGAACATAATCTCCCTTGTCCCCAAAAGTCGAGGGAAAATAGAAAATGCTCTAATTCGTGAAGTAACTTTATGAAGAAATCCATGAATTAATCCATGAAGAAATTCATAAATTAATTCATGAAATTGTGAACGTAAAAAAAGCTTAATGTGTACCAAATTTGGTTGAAATATGAGTAGTCACTCGGATGTGAAGAAATTAATGTGCTTATGTTAATTTTGCTCATAATTTTCAGACACTGCTTTTGAGGCTTTATGGTTCACATGCGAATTTTGATCATTTTCACAAAATCCAAAATTATGGGCACTGTCACATTTGTTGAAACCTTAGCCTTGTTCCAACTGCAGATCTGAACTAGAGGCCCTGTATGACACGAAAAGTGACAGTTATTCGTTTTAACAGAGGTTGGACAACAGATTTTGGCAGATCTAGTAACATTGTTTTTATTATATCCTTATCTTGGCGGGTGCCAGTTTGTCAACAAACTGTCGACAAATTATTGAGCGTGCTCAATTTCTTTTGCAAAAAGGAATGTTAACAGTTAAAAATAACATCTTGTGTAATAAGAAACTGCAAGAATTCTGAGCAGGATGAATTTTTCTTAACACTATTTCCAAAAAGCGCAGAAGAACGAGCACGATGGTGTAAATGAAATACCCTAACATGAGAGTTGGAAATGATACGAAAATTTGCGAGGTAAGTAAATTTAATTACACAAGTATCTCTAGTTCCTTTTTATTTTTTGTTTGATCTGTGATTTTAATCTACAGAATAATTTTCTTAATCTGCATCAGCAACATAACATAAGATACCTAAATTAATATCTATTAAATATTAGTACCTATTTGTTTTCAATAAAAGTCCATAAGGTTATACAAACCCTTTATTAGAATTCTTATGAAAATTTCTCAATGTTAAAGAGATAAAATTAAAATTTTTGCCCTTCAAGGAGGTAAAACCTGTTATAGGTATATTTACTGGACCGGGATAGGCATTTTTCGTTTCATGGAATAATAAAAATGTAAGTATATGTATATGGATATATTAGATAAGTTGTGCGTGACAACTTTGGATTGGTTTATAAGTAATATTTTGTTACTGCGTAAAGGAAATTTTTCTACTACAAAATTCTCATAACGAAGAGACGTAGGTATTCCAGAAAACTATACAGGATCTTCCTCATCAAAACTTCCACCTCCATAATTTTTTGACCTATTTTGTTTTTTGTTTTTTTAATTTTAAAAATCTTACTTCTAAGGATATTTTAGAATTTATAATAACTGTTAGAGACAGGCAGTTTTGAAGGAGCTTTATTTTACACCAATACCAACAAAATCGGACAAAAAAGAAGTTAACACTGGTGGGAATGTAAAGAACCCTTTTTGTGTAGTCAGTTAAATGTGTGAGCTTATATTCCATTACAAATTTCTTGCTGATAAAAAAATAGTGTTTTATTATGTTTAGGTAGCTTAAATTTATAGTTCTTTAACTTTCCGGGTTCACTTCTCCGACATGGATTTTGAGTGTCAGGTTGTGCTGAAGAAAGGATCATCTCCTGCAACGTTTGATGAACGTGACTTTAGCAAGAAGGAACAATTATTAAATATGTATAAATTTGTGAGAACTTGTACTAGTTTGATTTTTCCTATTTACTTGCAATAATATATCTTTGAAAACAAAAATACTGTTGTCTTCTTTATTGAAATGTAGATGATCTCTCTTGCATTAAAAAGTTATTAATTTTTATTTTACAAAAAAAAAGAGTGAGAGACTAATATATCGATATGAAATACCTAGGTACTCATTTTTTTATTCAGCCTAATTCCTATTATTAGTGGTTGATTCATATTACCAAAACAAACTTTCCAACTTTTTGTTATGTACAAATTTTAGTATTAATTGTCTTAAAATTATGATGGTAGGTATAAGAAGAGAGTTTGAAGAAACGAAACCATACAGTAAAACCATTTAAAAGACCTTTTTATTTTTAAATAAAAGTAATAAAAATTATTATTGCAGCTACGATTCCTATTGAAGAAATATTCGAAAGTTTGGTTAGTTGGTATGCTAGAGCCTTGTTTAATTTTATGTACATACCTATCTACATTACCTACCACCCTCCTACAAAAATGTAATAAATGTTTTTATCCTGATATCCTAAAATTGCTGTTTTTTTGGAAGAAATTATATTATGTTTCTTCACTTTTCCATTCAAACTTCAATAATTATTATTAGTGAAGCTTTGCAAATAACATACTACTACCCAACCTATTTACCTATTTATTGGTTTTATCTATATTTTTATACATTTTAAACTGTGCCCTCATCTACCTACGCTTATGGCAGTTAACTGTCGTTAGCTTAACCTTAAAATCAAATTTTGATACATCATGCTGCTAGGGGAATGCTAGAAAGAGCGAAAAAATATATGTCTGTTGCACAAAATGAATTTCATAGGGAAAATAAGACCCTCGCCAGAGAGAGAGAGATCCGATCGTTGTCCAACCTCTGTTAAAACGAATAACTGTCACTTTTTGTGTCATACAGGGCCTCTAATCTGAACCATTCTAGAACTGTCTCGAACCAATCAAAACACAAGAAAGTAACTCTTTTTTTTTTCAGATGATAGATAGCTGGTTCGAGAAATATTCAAAACTCTGTTTTAACAAATCTTTTGAAAAGCTGAATCCAACTTGTGACAGAAAGCTTTTTTTTTGTTCAGTTGGTTTCCTATGAGAATGTTGGGTAGCCGAAAAAAAAAAACTGTTGAAAATTGAAAATCGCTGCAAATATTTCTCAAACACTCACCTTTCCTGTTCCTGTATCCTCTGTAGCGCCAGCTGTCTCTGGTACTGGAGGTATTCCTGCTTCTTCTTCCGCATGATCTCCAATTTGTGCGCCATTTGCAACTGCCGCTGCCTCTCGGCTTCCTCCGCCTCCCTTCGCAGTTTCTCCCTATGTTCTTCCCTACAACAAATATTATAGCTAAATTTTTGAAAGGCCACGGGTGTCAGGGTAAAAAAAATGTTAATTGTAACTGAGCCACCGTTTCAGTGATATGCAGGGTGTTTTATAATATATGCGCAGGACTTCAGGATGCGATAGCTCATTCAAAAATATGAAAAAAAGCTTCTATTAACTTAGCCCCTAAAATGCACCATTTTAGAGATACAAGGTGTGGAAGTTTAAAAAAAAAATTCGTTTTTTGCGAATATCTCCGGAACCGTTTATCGTACGGAACACAGCTTGGGGTGGTGGGTGTTTTTCTCCCCAACTTAACTAACCTAACCTAACCGCCAATGTTTTCTACACAAAAAAGTACTCTTGGTCTTGGGCTCTAAAGTCGGTCATTTTCGAGAAAAATCAACTTTTATGTTGAAAAACATGGTCAATTTTTTGAAATAACATTTTTTTAATAATTAAACAAAATTTTTACAAGACAAATTTTGTTAATTTTTTCATTTCTTTTAAATTATGCAATTATGAAGTTAACATTTGTTTTAGTTACTTGTTCTAACGTTTAAATACATTTTGTTTAACTATTAAAAAAATAATATTTCAAAAAATTTACCATGTTTTTCAACATAAAAGTTGTTTTTTTTCGAAAACGACCAACTTTAGAGCCAAAGACCAGGAGTACCTTTTTTGTGTATAAAACATTGGCGGTTCAAATAGGCATCTCAAAATCGTACTTTTTCCAGTAGCGTAGAAGTTGGGGAGAAAAACACCCGCCACCCCTTCAAAACCTTCACCACATATGACTAATTTTTTTTTTTCGACAAAAAACATAGCTTATTATGAGTAGAAAATGCTTACAAAAGCTGTGTTCCGTAAGATAAAGGTTCCGGAGATATTCGCAAAAAACAAATTTTTTTTCAACTTCCACACTCTGTATCTCTAAAATGGTGCATTTTAGAGGGTAAGTTAATAGAAGCTTTTTTTCATATTTTGGAACGAGCTGTCACATCCTGAAGTCCTGCGCATATATTATGAAACACCCTGTATTTCAACTTCTTCAGGGCTATACTCCAGTCTGAATAAAATAGAAAGTAGGTCAGTCTTGCGCAATGCGGCATTTGGATCGATGATCAAAAACAGAGTTGCCAAACGTGGCATATAAAGCTTTCCTTCCACGTCGAAATATAATCCATAACCCGCGATTTCTGATCACTTGCCTCGTTGATATGGCAACCTCGAATTCCAGGTTCTCCTTCTGTCAGCTCTAGCGCCTCTGATTGGCTTAAAGGCCGGAGCGCCAAATATCTATTTTTAGAGGGTCCGCAAGCCATGGGCGCATCACGTCGCGAATACCTTCTCCCGTGCATACTGAAAACCGCGGTTTTGCATTACGGCAGGGGGCGAGTGCTGTAGATTGTGCCACCTTATTTCGGAGCATTTATTGTAATAATTGAAGACCTCGGTGCAAAAACCGGACAAGTCCACTTTTGGGTAAAATTGACTTTTTCCACTACATTTATGTATTAAAATATCGCCGATCGATTGGTGCAAGAATCAGCCAAGTCCAAAGCATGATAACGTTGATATATAGCTTAAGGACTTGGCCGCTCGCATTCATGGGTGCAAGAACCAGACAAGTCCGCGAGTTTTTTTTTTCATTTTCCCAAAACTTGTAAACTATGGACTTGTCCGGTTTTTGCACCGAGGTCTTCAATTATACGTTAAAAATGCAGGAAACACCTTCATTTAGGCCATTTGGGGAATTTTAAACAATATGGGGACGGCCATGGTGGCTTTCACAGAAATAATCGGCGAATTCTATACTGCGCATGACTGACCTACTTTCTATTTTATCCAGACTGAAGTATAGTTAACTATCATAACGAGTGTAGTCATTGTTTAAAAGTCAGTTTGTGCATAACAGAGATGGTACTCTTTGTTAAGCTATAGAATAACTGAGTATCTCCTACAGAATTTGTTAGCAATATACATAGCAAAGACTAAAGTTATTCTATAGCTCAATAAAGAGTACCATTTCTGTTGTGTACAAGTGTTTAAACTGTTGAAATTAAGACTAAAACAAAAACCAATAAATCAGACTCTGAAAGGTAATAAAATATAAATCTCTTATAACGTTGACAAAAATGCACATGTTTAGAAGTACCCATTTATTATAATCATAGGTCTAACTGAACCACTTGTATATGTCAGCTTTTAGTCTTTAGACCACAGCACTATCTACAGCTGGCTTCGCTAAGCCCTACGAATCGCTTTTTTCAAAACTGAAAAATATCATTTCGATGTCTACATGTTGAGATGTGGACTCGTATGCGAATCACCCCGTATATGATGCTATGAAAAATTCCCCAGAAAAGGACGAATCAGAAGTGGCACTTGGCTAATTTAAGAGGGCAGAGGGGTATTTTTATGAGGTGGTGGGGACGGAGAGTATTGCTAGGCCGCCAGATCCTTAGAAAGGTTAAAACATGTCAACATATTTTTCACTATCATTTATTCATTTTGGGTAGGTATACCAATAAAATAAATATGAAAGCAATTAATATTATCTAATGTGTGCCGGTAGTAAAATTATAATGTTTTACGAACCATTTATTCTATTTATCTGAGCCCAGAAAACCCACAACCTGACCCCTGTTTTCTGGGACTTGATTATGAAAGCGGAATGCTTGACAACAGCGCGGCGCGGCGCCACAGATTCCGTTCTTGCGGTACTGCCAGATCGTCCAGTCGGGAGCCGGTAACCAAGGCAACCCACAAAAATATAATGCAAATTAACTTAGTATAAAATGAAATCGATGATAATTTAATTATAAAAATGTTAGTCCTTGATAGTATTTTGGTTGATATTAAATTGAAGGCGATAAAAATAGCTAAATGAATTTAAGGAAATTGTCAGGCATAAAAGCTGACGAAGTCCGGCAACGTTGTTCGTGGCCTACGACTGACGCGCCACCTAACGCCAGACGCCAGACAGCGTCAGTATGTTCAATTGAGGTTAAACTCCTCATAAAACGTAAACAATAAAACGAAAAACGATTACCAATTTCTAAGTAAAAAAGCCCAGTATTATTATCATGACTGTGATAAAAGTATCCAAAACAGGGACCAGATAAGGTGTACAATATGTATTCAGCTCAACTTGACTGCTTGTGTTGTTACTTCGAATACTTCGTTGCTGTATTTACACTAGTGCATTGTGCCCCAGAAAACCCACTTTGTGCTTAGGTTTTGTGACGAAATGGCCCCGCAATTATTGCTGTGTTCGTGGATGTTCTAACAACACGAGGAATGTTGGGATAAGTTTTTTAAAAATACCTGCTGATGAAAACAGGTAGGTACCTATGTGCAGTTTGTCCCTACCTTGTTACCACATTATTATATCCTTAGGTATTATAAATTTTATGTCCTACGTAGGTACTACCCCTTTTACTGGAGTATTACCTACCCCAGAAAACCCACAAATGGTTTCCTACTGATAATACCTACCTAACTATGGTTTTTAATTTTTTTTCAAGGTGTTATGCATGGACGAGAAAGTGTGGAAGGCAGGATTTGTTAGAAAAAACACCCACACAGCTTTTTATTAATTATAAAGTTTGTTCAATGCACTTTGAAAATAGTATGTTTGCAAACCAGTCGAAGTCTGGGCTAAAGAAAACAGCAATACCAACTGTGTTCTCATCATGTAAGTACCTTCATTGGTAATTATGGAAATTAGTGTATGCACTGCCCGATTTTCTTGACATTTTGACCCCATAATTACCCCTTCATTATTAGATAATAATATGTATTTTTTGCTGATACTTGTAATTTTAATGCATTTAATTTTTTTTACTAGGTTATATCGATGAGGCTTCTTCACAGAGTCCTTCTGTGTCTGTATGCAGCAATTTGACTTTGTTAGAACCTCAACGAGAACTTGATCAACCAGTCTCGATCGCTCAACCTTTGGATCAACCAAGTACACCCCATCTGTCACAGTCACCTATAGGCGATCTCCACAGCATTACCGAATTTTCAGTCGCATCAAAAGGTAATGATATATATTCACAAACTGTTATTATAGTATACACACCCAAACTTATATGACATCACGCATTATTTGCGATAATTTTTTTTGTCAAAAAAAAATTATATGTCATGGAAAGTCAAAAGTGTTTACTAACAAAAACAGTTAAATGTGAAAAACCCGACAATATAAATTGTAATAAATATTAAGTGATTCCATATTATAAGTTTGGGTGTGTGTACATATATTGTAATTTTTTGTATTACTTATTTTGTTATTGAATAATTCTATTTTTAGATGCTAGTCAACAAACTTCTCTTAGTTTGAGTGCACATAGTCCGAGAAAGCATTCATTAAAGTTACAAATAAAAAAACTCCAAAGAAAGTTGCATCCGAAGTTGGAGCAAGCTGTCGACAGTGCCGACACTGAAATAAATGACGAACAATTTCTTGCCATTTGTGAGAAAAAACTGTCTGCTTCAATGCTACTATTTGTAAGGCATTATTTAGAAAATCCCAAAAAAGATCCACAGGGATATCGTTACTCTTCAGATATGAAACAATTTTCCTTAACAATTTATTTTCTAAGCCCAAATGCTTATAGATTTTTAATGAAACCACTTTATTTGCCATCTAAAAGCACTCTTCAAAGAATAACTAGCAAATGGCATATAGCTGCAGGTCTTAACAGTTTCATTTTTGAGGTTATTAAATCAAAAGCTACAAATTTAGAGGGTTCTTCAAAACAGTGCATTCTTTGTATTGACGAAATGTCATTAAAAATGTTTTTATTTTACAATAGATCTTCCGATACCATTGTTGGCTTTCATAATACATTGAAGGAAAAAAGATATGCTCCTGCTAAATATGTTTTAGCTATTATGACTAGAGCAATATTTGCTAAGTGGAAGCAACCAGTTGCTTATTTCTTTATTGATACTTGTTCAGGGGAGGAATTAAAATTTATTATTTTTGAAGCAATAAGGAAACTTAAATCTGTAGGATTACTAGTAAGTGCGTTAGTGTCTGATCAAGGATCAAATTTTGTACAATTTTCAAAATCAGTTGGTATCTCTCCAAACTCTTCACATTTTTATGTCGATAGCGAAAAAATATTTTATATTTTTGATGTGCCGCATCTCTTAAAATCAACACAAAATAATTTTTTCAATTACACATTCGAAACCTCTGAAGGATGTACAAATAAAACGTATAGGTATTGACCAAATTTATAATAAACAAAAACATAAGCCTTTGGCTCTTCGGCTGTGTCCAAAATTTACAGATGAACACATTAATTCGAATCTTTTAAAAAACTGAAGGTTAGTTTAGCCGTCCAAGTTTTCAGCGCAATGGTAGCTGCGGCACTTAATTCCTTTATTGAATTCGGACAATTCCCCCCTTCGGCAAACGCTACAGTGTCATTTGTAGAAAAAATTGATAAGTTGTTTGATATCTTAAATTCCTCGAAAATATCAGGCAGTAATACAAGTACAATAGACCTTTCAAAGGAGCAGATTACCAAGTCGATTTTTTAAAGGAAATGTTTACATATTTTGAGAATATTAAAATTTTAAAACAAAATATAGAGGTTACCTATAAAGTTAAATTTTTGAAAGGGTGGCAAATCACAATAAATTCATTTTTAGGTCTTTGGGAAAAATTTCATTGTTTAGAGTTTAGTTCCTTATACACTCGACGCTTAAATCAAGATTGTCTCAAAAATTTTTTCGGCACTATTAGGCAGCAAGGGGGAAATTGCTTGAATCCAACCCCCATCCAATGCGAAAGGGCTTTCAAAAAATCATTTTGTTTAAATTATTTCCAACACGCGGATGGGGCTAATTGTATTGAGGATTTTGATTCATTATTGTCATACGTAACCACCGAACATACACAAATTTACAACAAAGTTGTTGTGGGAAATGCAAGATCTATTTTTTCTGATTTAAGTTCGGTGGCACCAGATTATATTGATTTCGAACTACATGAATCAAATAGTATATCATATGTTTGTGGATATTTATTAAGAAAGTGCTTGGAACAACATTCATGTGAAGTTTGTATTAAATATTGTAAACGTCATACATTAGGGGATACTGATTTGTTTACTTATTTTAAAGCATACAAATCAAGTGGTAACGAAACCTTTGGACATTTATTTTCACCTCCTGATAATTTCCTAAATTATATTAAAACTCTCGAAGTTAATTTTTGTACCCTCTTTCCAAAGTTTGCTTTAGAAGAAAATGTTGGTGTGAAATTAAAAAATAAGCTGCAAAACATTTCATATCAACATCCATGCCCTAGTTTTAATCATGCCTATTTATTATCCCTTTATGTAAGATTTAGAATCTATTCTTCTTTAAAATTTTTAAATCGTGATATTGTTTCTAATAAAACTAATAAAAATTATAAACTTCGAAATTTACATTTGTAAGTGCTGCCAGGGGTCATTATTTTTAAAAATTAGGCTAAGTTGATAATGTATAGTGTGCATGTGCATAATATGTACGTAAGTAGTTTATAATATCTTTTGTATTTATAGGTATTATATTTTATATGTGCTATTGTTTTTGAATTTTTTTTATAGATTTTAGTAATAAACATTTTTGATAAATAACCTTTTTTTACTACCAGTGATACGAAGGTCAACCAATTTTGCAAATAATAATTGTTATGGATCTATATAAAAAAACAAATTAATTGCCAAGCTATGAGTTTGGACGCAAGTCGATTGAAATATTGTAATATTTCAACCACCCAAGTAGAATAGTTCACTTGAACCTAAATCATAGTTGTTTCTAATTAATATAGGTAAGTATAAAATAATAAAGAGGAAATATTGTGAAATTTCCATGTACAATAAAAAAATGTATTTTTCTCTTTAGTAAAATATTAATATTTATATTTTTTTCGTCAGTAAAATACCTACTTAAAATCACTTCTGGAGATTCAAATTTAACTAGATCTAATCCCAGAAAAAATCTTTACTATTCTAAAAATTAATTTTGCTATATAAAACACAAAATTTTCTATAGCCCGGACCTGATCGTGCCAACGCAATGGGCAAGTTCTACTCTGTCCAAAATACGGTGGGCGTGGCCAATGCGCAGATGTCAACGGCGGAGAGTTCATTTCCTATGCGCGAGAGTTGAAATTGGAACCGCGACATCAAAGGCGCCGAAAGCAAGTGCCACTTCTGATTCGTCCTTTTCTGGGTTAATTCTTACCGTAAAGCATCGAGGGCGGCCCTGGCATCTTTGACCTGCGTCAATTTGTCTTGCAAACGTTCGTAATACAAACGGCTGTCGTCATGTTCTTGAATGTACCGGAGAAGTTTGGAGTGCATAGCGGTTATGTTCAAGAACAACGTTTGCACGCTTGTGTCATTGGCGATCGACCTCCCCCTGAAATGAAGTTAGATAATGCAGATTTTGAAAAACGCATCGTACGTTAATGTACCTGCTGGAATTGCTTTTCATTCTGTTTATGAATATTTCGACTTGACTTCTTAGAGTCTTGATGAAGTCCTCGAGGTCTTCGTCTTTAAATCCATTTTCTTTAATCTGAAAAAATATGACAGGGTATTCCGAAGTCACAAAATTTGAAGATGCTCATTATGGTAAGGCAATCATAATCATAGAAATTTGTCTTTATCTCTACCTATCAAAACTCCGTGTAAACAAAATCAGTTCAAATCGAGATAATGGGGTTCACATACTAGCCAAAATTATAATAAATCCATAAAATATAAAGACCTGGGAAGACACTTACTGTTATATTATCTCGGCACTTACCTTCTTAATTTCGTTCGTTTGTGTGGGGGCGGTGGCCGGTGCCGAAGGGCTCGTAGGCCTCATTTCTTTGTTGTCGTTTGTCTCATTTTGCTGCAAAGACTCCCAGTAGGGTCTGTTCAGATATTTGGCAAGTTCCGGGTTGATTGCTTCGGGTTCTGGCGAAGGGGTGCGGTTGCGAACAGATACCGGTTCCGGTGCTGGAAACAGTCGGTGTTCTGATATAGGTATTACATGCTATCAACAATATTTACAAAATTTTAGCAAATAATCAACCTACAGTACAGAGCAAGTCAGTTTTTGCAGGACTTTAACATTGGATGGAAAAATTCTAGTGTTGGGTCTTAACAGGTTAAGTATATATTTGTCCATTAACCGGTTAATTAACTTACCATTTTAACCACTGGTTAACTAAAGTTTTATTGAATATACGGAGTGCTCTGGCAGAGACGAACAATTGTGTACCAAAAACATGTAATTTATATATCAAAAGGATATTAAGGTTACTTTACCAATAATCTTCCCAAATAAAATATTTGTTACCAAACATGGAATTTATTTCATGGAATAATGAAATATTAGAATACAAAATTCTTAAAATAAAAAATATAACTTCTTTCATACATTAAAACATTTCTTTAAATAACAAATACAATTTGACCCCATGATACAATAAACGAAAGATAAGATTCCGCGCAGGCGACGGTTGGCCTGTGACGTCATTGCGAGCGTTCTAACCAGCGCTGCACCGTCGTATTCCGTTATTCCGCATGCACACGACTATTAAATATCGTCGGCGTTTAGTGTCTAAATAATAATTAAAAAACTTTTAATAATAAGGTGTGCTGTATACGGATGTAATGTGGATAATGAAGGCAAAAACTTCGATAAAAATATAAGGTTTTTACTTTTCCCAAAGACAAAAAAGTGTGTAATGAATGGGTTCACTTGTGTATTTGTAAGGATAAATTTAATACAAATCTGCACGTATTTGCTCAAAACATTTTGAGAAAGATGATTATAATCTGCAACACGAACTACAGTGTCTTCCAAAAATTTACCAATGCTAAAAAAGGAGCAAAATACTGCAAAAGATTTTCGTTATAAAAAAAGGAATAGAAAACAACTTCTGGAAGAAATTTGCAATGGGTAGGTATGTAGTTTTCTTAGATACCTTATTATACCTAATTTTAATATTGAAATGTTTGGGTTTTTACAGAATCACCTTTCTATGGAAACTAAACGGCTCTTTTTTCGCTCAAGAATATGTTCTTCGGAATAAAGGCACTCAACCAAGATTTGAAAAATTTAACGATTTCTAAAAAAGAAAGGTGACAAAAAATATTAATTAAGAAAAACTAACATAAATAACTTCTAAAATCTAAAGCCGCCTTTCAAACGAACAGTTTCCTGTTTTTTGCTACTTATGGTTACTAAACCTTTTTTAGTGGAAAGTAAACGTATATTATTTTTTCAAAATATATTGTTTTCAATACAACTGTTTTTATAATGAAGGTTGTGTTTAAAATAAGCTTTTTTAAATTTATTTAATAAATAATAATTTGTAATTGGTTTTTCATTTCACCCAAGGCACAAATTTTCCTGTGAAATAGAGAAAATAGGTAAAAACGTGATGTTTACATGCCTCTAACGTATGCATCTCAATAGAAGCCACGCACACAATGATGTAACTGCGCGTGGCGATCGATATTCGGACGGCTAGGTATCATACCTTTCCCTCTTTATATCATGATTTGACCCCCCTTGTGAAAATTTTTCAATATCTCACCTTATGACATTATATTTTAGGTTAAGACTATTTTATACATTAAAACTTGTTAATAGAAATTTTAAATGTATTAATAAAAATAAAATGATTGTATGGAAGCACCAATAAAATTTTTTAAACATAATTTTGCTTTCCTTCTACAGAATCCCTTGTACTATGTAGGCACTTATATTAGCGGATATATTATTGCTATTTTTCAAAACTTACACACCTTTCGTTTCTAATGTAATATAGTTTCTTCCAGTTTTATGTTTTTCTAAATACATTCCGTTTAATTTTTACATTACAGACCTGAACCATCTATTTCAATTTTATTTAAATACGGGCCTGACTTCTCCTCCAAAGTAATGGCGGCCGCTGGCTGAGCGACAACAATGACCACACCCCGAGTTTGTATTCTCTTACTTGGTTGTTCTCTGCCAACACTATATTAAAGACCCGAACAATAAGTCATATTTCATTGTTGTCTGCGGACTAAGGTGGCGCTACTCGACGAAAAAAATTGTGACTTATTATAGGTTATAAGAGGGATATTCTGTGGTTATAGGTATGGCAGTTTCTCACGTTTTGAATGTCCATATTTTAAATATCCAGCTTTATTGCCATTTCAGTCCTTTTTGCGGTCACGAATTCTCTTTGCGTTCAATATTTCGTAGTTTTATCATATTAACACAGCATTTATAGGTAGATTTGTTTGTGATAACATGAAATTTTCATGCTCATGAAGAAAATCGTATGCACAGACCATTACGTGAATTGCAGAAGAATAAAAACACTATTGCAAAAAGTATGTTTTTGGTATCAAATTGATTGTCTTTGCAAGAGCAATTCATATATTCGATAAAACCTTATTTAACCAGTGGTTAAAATGATAAGTTAGTTAACCCGTTAATAGACAAATATGTACACGCGCGGCCCTTGAAATCGTTCCAATACGTGCGGACGCAAAGGCGTTCAACTGACAACCTTGCAATTACCCCTTCCCTCTCTGGCGGTTTGAAAGCCAGCGATAACCTTAAAAGCGTAAGTGACGGCAAATCTAACATCTTATTACGCGACATGTGACATTACCTTATGTGACATTGCCAGTTACAGTGCAAAAAACAGGAAATTCGGCGCTGTTAGGTTGGCCTTAGATTGCCTGAATAATAGTGCAAAATCTTATAACTCTGCCCACGGACATTGGCGGCTTTTTTCGCAAAAGTCTTTCGACAACCTCGAATAGAGCCGTTCTAAAAATCGATGAAGGTGGTAAATCTCTTAATTGGGTGTCGTACTTTCCTCCGGTACCAAAAAGAACCTCAAAAATCCGATATATAAGAGAAATTCCCGATTCAAGATTAACCACTTTTGAGAAACGGGACGGCTGTAGAATCAACGAAACCGACGGAAAATCCTCTGAAACCACTATTGGAAGTTGCTTGTTTTCTCTCATTTCTCGATTTTTCGGGGGCCCGGGAAGCATCAGAACCTTACCCAAAGACTCCAGGGAAGCTTTAAAAATTGAAATAAACCAAAGATTTGGTTCGCGGTTAAGATAAAGAAATGTAATAAACCAATGTAAAAAACCACTATGAGATTCTTCTATAATAACACAATGATACTTAGATATTATACCTTATGTAACTAATACCACTTTGACAATAAAAATAAAAGAAATCCGCGTAATTTCACGTTACGTGAATCTCAAGACACCAAGAAACTGTGTAAAACTTTAAATCCACTTTATTATAATGATAGTGCAGCGATTTATTATCTAACCTATTTTCGTTGACTGGCGCAATTTTTATTTTCTACGGAGAGGAGCGGGTCGGTACGAGGGAATGTAGGGGAAGTTGTTGATTTGAGTAGCCGTGGAATTGGCACAACGTTGCTGCACTTACCCGAAATTCTTGATTTCTTGCTTATTTCTCATGCCTAGTGGAACGTGTAATTCACCTGTTAAGACCCAACTATAAGTTAATTAACCAGTCAAAGGACATAAATTAGTGATGGGTTTTAACCAGTTAATTATATAATTGTCCTTTAACTGGTTAAGAGGTGTTTAAAATTGTTATGGTCATAAAATACCGACACCGTAAAGGTGATTTCGAAAAATAATTTTTAAGAAAACATAATTTACCTATCTGATAGTTTGTTCAAGAATCAAGAATTCTGCATACAAACAATTAGACAAAACCACATGCTGACAAAGAAGTAGGTACCTACAAAAAAATCACAAAATTATCACTAACCTGAGTAAGCATTAAGTATGGTACTGGTTGCTTTTAGCTTCTCCTTTTCCTTGGCCTCAGCCTCCGACTGACTTAGAGCTATGGCCAAATGTAGTTCTTCCTCTTCTCTCAGCTCATCCTCGCTTTTCCTGGGAGGTTCCTGAAATTTCCAAATCGATTAAATTACCTCATATACATAATTTATTAGCAACGTCCTACCTGGCTCTGCTGGGCCAAAGGACTCTTGAGATATTCAGGTGGCAGTTCCGATTCCTGCTTGCTCTGGGCCGATTTCGTGGTGGCAGAAGGCTTTGTGACTTGTTCGTAACAAGCATCACATACTCTAACCTAAATTAGCAGACTTAAGGTAATGTATAACTCACTGTCATCAAGGAGAGTTAGGTAAGACTGTTCCTGTATAACTAAAAGAAGAGTCATCCAGAGAAATGTTATTGGTGTCTTTTGAATAAGATATACAGGGTATTCAAAGTTACCATGGGTACAATTGATAACTTCTTTATTTTTGGAGCAAAGATAACGCTTAAATTAGCAAACTAGTAGCACTTTTTCCGCTGATTTCGGTGGCAAAACCAAAAAACTTCCCATGATTAAGATCCAAATTGTTGACATTGGTTACATTAACTCCTTCTATAAAAGAATCCTAGGTAAGGCTAGGGTTCCAATCCAATGCAAGAGTTATTGCAGTCAGTATCAAAAATTACAAATTGCATCTAACAATTAAGTAATTATGTCTTTTGTCGATTCAATTTTAACGCTTCCACAGCAACTTCTATCATGCCTACATGAATAGTTAAATTCTATCGTCATTCTATCGAACTGATTTTTTTTTATCCGATAGGGGACATACAGTAAGCATATAAAGGTTGGAATAAATTCGGTAAAATGTTGTACTGTGCGATTAAAAAAAAAAACGCTTCAACACGTCCAACATAATTTTGAAAGGCACATATTTTGACATATTTGTCGTTCTTGTGATGTCATTTACTAACCAAGCTATGACGTCATCTATATATTTTTTTAAATGGCAACCTCTATTTTTGATAGTGTCATTTAAAATAATGCACTTTTCTTGTATCGGTACGCAAATAATAATAATACATATTATATTACATAAAAAAAATTCATAAATTTTAAGTTTAAAATAAATTATTAAGTTTTTAGACATTTATTAGACGACTGTACCTACATTGTAGTGCTTATTTTTTGCTCAGTTCCATTTTTAAGCAGGCTTAATTTTTAATCGAACAGTACAACACTTTACCGAATTTATTCCAACTTGTACGTGCTTGCTCTATGAGCTACAGCTACTTCTTAGGTTTATACAGTTTTAATAAAATAAGAATTGATCTTTTCAACAGGATAATAGATTTGCATTTTGAATTATTTGAACTATAATAAAGTGGCAAAGGAATTTTAAGCCAACTAGCAGATTCAGATAAATCACTTAAATCAGTACAAACGAATATGCCTAATATTATTCGGATCGATTGAAGGTTATAAGTTTATAAAAGTACACAAATGGCTCCTTAACTATATACAGCGTGACTCACTTCAAACTTGAACACCCCCCCCCCCTAAAATTTGAATTTATCGTCTGATTTTGATAAAAGTTTTTTTTAAGATAGAGCATCAAAAACTATACTTTAGGACAAAACGGCACATTTTCTTTTAAAAACCCAAGACCCTACTCTGCGATATATTTTTTGTGTCGAATTCATATTAGGCATATTTTTATAAAACTTCTGACTACGCCCCTGGATTGAAGGAAAATCACGTGTCACCTTTCCAAACTTGTGTCTATTTTTTAATGGAACATGGAACACCCTGTATATATATATATTTTAAACAAACAAACTTTGAAGGCCACTTTAAGGCCGCTTTACAGCTGGCAATTTTTGTTGTTGGCACTAAAAATTGCCGCAATCTTTGTTGTATGCCATTTTTATTGCAAAAACGAAATAGTTTTACAGCCAGCAATCTATTGAGTACAACTTGTCTTGCAAGGAAGTGTTGCCAATATACCTAATTTTAGGAGACACATTTATTCTGACGGCAGAGCAGAGTGTGTGCATTTAAAACAACAATGAAAAATAAAAGTTTATTAATCAAATCAAAACACACAGCAGACACACAGGTTCATATAAAGTTCAATGCCATTTGTAAATTTCAGACACCTAGGGATTTTATGAAACTATTGGAAATTCATTTAGACAAAAAAAAACTAGAATTGCAATAAAAATGACGCACGCGGCATTTTTGTTCCCGCAAGAAAAATTGCAAACAGCCGATCGAGAATGACATTGTGCGCATGCGCGCAATGAAAATTGCAGTAATTTTTATTGCCGGCAATAAAAATTGCCAGCTGTAAAGCCGCAATCGCTATACATATACACCTAATCCACTTTGGACTGGCTGCCTGTTTATCAGCATTTGTTTTATGATATTTGTTTATAATGGCTCCGATAAAGGGTTTCTTTTGTTAATAACATTTGTACACACAGAAGTGATTATATTTAATTGTCTAGACCTAACTATAAAAGATTTATTAAATCACTGTTCCTATAATGGCTTCAATAATTTCAACAATTTATCTACCTATATTAAACAAAGCACATCCATTAATGTGTTTAAAAATTAAATTCTTAGATGCATAAGGTCTAATAATATTTAGCATTAAATTTAGCGTTAAGTTTGTACTTTTGTCACTGTTATGTATGATTTATTCTAATTGTTTAACTGTATGTTTGTATTTCATACTAATTTTTGTGTATTCGGGGTGCCTATTTCAATAAAGTTACAGTTATTTATCTATAAAGTTATCTATCTATATCTTATTCTCCATCCCCAAAGACACAGCAGTGCCAAATTTCATTTCGGTAGCTTGATTATTTTGGGATATATTGCTTTAGGGCTTTAGGACCTATGTTTATACATAGACAAAGCTACACATAGACTGTCAGAACTACTGTTGGAATTTCCGCACGCTACACCAAATATTTTGCATAAAATTCCATATAAAAACTAATAACTAAATTAAAATACCCATACCTCAACTTAGTATCGAGTCCTAAGAACTGTAAGACATTAGAATTTATATGTTTTAGTTGGTTATCGCTCCAAAATTAAAGTTTGAAAGTTGGTGTAGCGGGATTTTTTGCGGACGGTTTCAACAATGGTTTTGACTATCTATGGCTCCTTTAATCAATGGTTTATATGAGCAATTAACCTTAAAACGACTTTTTTATAATCTGTGAAATAATCGTCTCCAACTGTTTGGAAAATATCGAAACATTCAATTTTGCACTTGGGATGTACCTTGGTCAAAAAGGAACTTTTTCTAATAAACTTATTTCGTCGAAGCATGCGTTTTTTAAGATACATGTTGTGAAATAAATTTAAGCATCTATTAGCATTTATGAGCAGGCAATTTTTAAAAGTGACTTTTGGTCACTGACTAGCAATTTTGGAGCATTTATGACAATTTATATAAATGTGGTCAGTTAGAGAATTAATAAGAATTTTTGTTCACTTTTGGGCATTTATGGTCATTTATAAAAAAAATTATTCCATTTCTAACCTATAAAACTACAAAACTATTTCTAATCTAGAATATTGTGAACTGCGTTTGATTCCTATATTTAATTTAGTACCTACTTTGCGAAATGGTCAAACCGAATTCAATAGTCTGGATAGTCAATTTTCTGGAAGTTTGTTTTGAATCTGAATATATAGGTAGTATTTTATTTTAACTTTTGTTATCCTCGATAGGTACTACTCACCTGTCTTTTTTATAATAATGAACAAAATAAAATCAAAATATCTACGAATAATTTACATTTAGGTCCACTTTTAATATGGATAATTTCTTGCCTGGACTATGAACTTATAATATTATAGTGGAGCAGTAATTTCTGGGACACCCTCTATATCTTCGTTTAGACAGATTGCGCAGCAGATTCTTTGGGAATGCAAAATGTACATATATTTTTTTAATACTTAAGGAAACTTCAGCCGATGGTGGAGTCAATTTCCACAAATAAAAAACATACCTCCTTCTCGATGCCGAACTTGGGCAACGTCACCTGCCGGGCAGTGCACTGCGCGCAGAACACTTGGCCGCAGGCGCGGCAGTGGTGCTTGCGTTGGATGATACCGAATGGCACCCGGCACCTGTGGCACACGCTGCCGTCTGCCCACTCGGGTGCCGTGTCCGCCGAGAACATGGCGTCGGATTCCCGCAGTGCAGGGAACTTGAAGCCGTCCGTCTTCAGCTGAGCCATCATGTCCTGCGAATTAAATTTAAGCCCTTTAATGTGCGGCAGGTGATCGGTCGGCGTGACAAATCAATAGAACGCGCGGTTGAAGCCATATGGTTGTACGTACAGCATGACCCACTTTTTGACATACAGAAATCAATAGTTATAGACAAAGTTTTTGTAAACATGTGTTAACAGTTTTGTTTTTACAAGCTTTTATTTAACTTGCAACGAATTTGTTGCAATGTTAGGTTTGTTAGGTCAAATCTTGTGAGCTGAATTAGGACCACTTCTTGACATCTGATTGAGCTGAAATTTTATGGGGATCAAATGAAAGGGCTTGAAGAGTAGAAAATGATAAAGTTAGTGACATCACACTAAACTCAATATGGCCGCTGCTCCAAGATGGCAGATTACATTTTCTTTTCAACCCCCTTAATATGGGTATCAAATGAAAGGGCTTGAAGAGAAGAAAACGATAAAGACAGTGATATCACACTAAACTCAATATGGCCGCCGCTCCAAAATGGCGGATTACATTTTCTTGAACTAAAAAAATATAAATTAATAGTAAAAAATATTTTTAAAAACAAGTTTTTATTTAAATGCTTTGAAAAGAAGAAAATAAACTTTGAAATAAATAAAAAAAACGTAAACCGCATATATATTTTAAATTAACTACAGATTATGTGAAAATTTATGTTTTGGAGCCAAAACAATGGTCAATCCATTTTTAAATAACAAAAGTGAATTAGAGAAAAGAAAATTGCGGAAAATCCTTGGAAAATCTTATATATTTTTCCGAGGTTTGAATATTTATGAGCATCAAACTTATCATTTTATAGGTTTTCGAGGGTGTACGTTAGGAATTAATTATATTATTAATGAATTTTAACAACGAATTCGTTGATTTTAAAGAGCTGAGTGTTTGAGTACGAGGCAGGGTGCATGTTAAGTCATTCTAATTTAATTCGACCACTCTAGGTACGTGGAAGATGAAGTTATTGAATTTCAAGAGGATAACGAAGAATGGGACCCCGATGAAGCAGTTTTACATAAAAAACCTAGATATGGAAGTCCATAAAAAAATGTTAAAAATGATAAATAAAAAAGTTGTTTTTAATTATAGATAAATGAAAAAATATAATTAATAAATAAGTCATTAATTTGTTCATATTAATACTAATATATATTTTCATTATACCCTTGCAGCTCCACAAAATTTCTTTCCTATTGTCATCAAATTTAAATTTTCGTTTTCATTATACGTATTACAAATTTATATTTTTTTATATTCAAAGTAAAAAAAATCAAAAAGAGATTTTTCTAGAAAATATTAAAAAGCGCGTAATTAATCCTAAGGTACACCCTCGAAAACCTATAAAATGATATGTTTGATGCTCATAAATATTCAAACCTCGGAAAACTATATAAGATTTTCCAAGAATTTTCGGCAATTTTCTTTTCTTTAATTCACTTTTGTTATTTAAAAATGGATTGACCAATATTTTGGCTCCAAAACATAAATTTTCAAATAATCTGTACTTCATTTAAAATATATACATGCGGTTTTTCTGCATTTACGGGAAAACGATTGGGAAAATCGAAATTTTTGATAGGAGAAATCTTATAGGAAATCTAATTTTGAACTAGATATTTTCTAGATATTTTTTTGGGGAGACTTGTAGGCCATTTAACGTTCGTTTAAAAGAACATAAAAATTATATCAGGCAAAATCAAATTTCGAAGTCAAAAATATGTGAACATTCCTTTAATAACAATCATAGGATATTGTGGGATAGTTCAAAACCAATTCTAAAAGAAGAAGTAGGAAATAGACGAAAAATTAAAGAATCTGCATTTATTCTAGGAAATACGGGCAACTGTGTTGCTGAATGTTCAGTGGAATTCAGGAAAATATTATTGCCACTTATTCAAAGAGAAGTTAGTATAGATAATTAGATAGAACACAGGGTACAATATCAGGCAGGTGGCTAGGCTATTGTTTCTGTTGTCATGACATTTTAACCTGAAATTTATTAATCTGTCACTTCACTTTGACATGACATGATCTTTGAGAAAGGAGGAAGATTTAAGGTGGATTTATAAACTCGACGTTTGCTTGGCGCTCGCTGTTGCCGTTGCGCCGAAAATTAAATTCCATAATTTTACGTGTAACCATTTATAAACGCCGTCGAACGTTGCCGTCTGCGTCCGATGCCGTCCGAGAGATAAACTAATTTCATCTCTCACGTTCCGTCGTTCACATTTCTGGACGCAAACTGCGAAGGTCACCGTCAACTTCGAGCGCCAACGCAAACGTCGAGTTTATAAAATCCACCTTTATTCTCCGAAAGCTCAGAAAACAAATTGTTTGAAGTTATTTTTTGAGTTACACGTTTAAAGTTTCGTTCATTCAGTGTTAAGAATTTATTAATTTTCGAGGAAACTTGAAAAAGCTGTCTTTCAATCAGGTTGGTGGCGAAAAACCCAATTAAAAATTAAATGGATAATTTTGAACTACTTTACAATAACGAGCCCATTTGCACAATGAATAATTACAAAATTTGCCCGAGTACGCACCATAGACGCAGCCGCAAGCAGCTGATTATACCAAAATACCAAAATAAAAGTGTTTCCATGACGTTTTAACTTATTATTAAAATGAGTTGTAGCCGTGATTGCAATAGGATTTTTATTTTATTATGTTCTTTTTTTCGTATCACTTGGGTAACTTTTCACATCATAAATCAATGAGTGACGTCATTAACTGGTTGCGACGCATATACCAATGTTATACCCATGGTTAACAGAAAATTCCTAGGGATTTTGTGGAGAATGTCATCTGACAAAATCGGGACTTCTTACAGTAATCGGGGTATAACTGCCATAGCATGTTTCTTTCAAGACAAAGAAGAAAATGTTTATATTGAAAATTGATACTGAGAAGCTTTATGAAACTGGGTGCTCAGATAGTATTAGAAAATTACACAGGGTCTTCGAAGGGTCTTTGGAGTTTTTTTAGTATGGCATGAAAACTGGCCGTGGATTCCAATTTCTTCTTTAACGTAGCCTAGCTGTTCAAAACAGCCGTATTTTGTTTTCTTCGTTTTTTTTGTGGGATGCTAAATATGCGAGTAAGTAGCATTAAAATAAATAAAAAAAGTTGTATAGGCTCATAGGATCAAGAGAGTAGAAGACCCTGGGAAATGTTCTGTAAATATCTGAGTATCCCGTTGCAAAAAGATTCTCAGTGCGGTCAATTTTGAAAAAGTTTTCATTTTTTGTATGAAAAAGAAAAAGTGTGTATGCGTCCGCCCAAGAAAGAGTCCGAACAAGAGAGGTCAACATACATGGGATTTTATATCACATAGTTCGGGACTATAATAATAATAATAATAATAATAACAACAACTACACGAACATCTACAACATGGGAGCCAAACGAGAACTAGGGTTCCACCCACCGAAGGTGCTGCGCGGGAACTTCAGCCAGCGTTCACAGAGGCGGGATTACAACGACGACGCATGAAATGGACTGTGTCCATGAATGAATCGATTATGCGTATTTTTTACAGGGTGACAAACTTAGGACAAGAGATGATCGGCTACCGACAACAACTGCATGCCGAGTTCTGCAGGGAGTTTCCACACATGCAAGTGTCTGAACAAAGAGTGTCAGATCAGTATCGAACTATTCTAAGAAATAACCGAATTCCAGAAACGCGACTTAACGCTATCAAACGGGAAGTTGAGCTAGAGATCCACGGCGAACACATAGACATAGATGACAACAACAACAATGGGGAACTTCAAGCGCCTGGACAACAACTAGAAGCCGAAACGGTAGAACCAACAACCGAGAGTCTGGAATCGGTTAATAACGAAGAACATTTTGAAGGCTTAAACGCACATATGAGACAGGCAGTATTGCGATACGAAGGCACAGACCCACTGGGCAGGCCACCGCTACCAAGATTAAATTCTTCCAGGAAACTTGCGATCGTGCTCGATCTTATGAACACACGAATTTTACCAAACTATGTTTCAGTGACACCAACATTAGAACGTATGCACATGTTAATCTACTGTGCCGCAACGGCAGTCACCACTGTAATGGGTGCCAAGATCCGAACGGCCCAAGAGTTGAATCATGCAGGACCAGAACCACGAATGGCTCAATGGGAAATGCGACTAAATCGGAAGATCGAGAGTCTCCGTAAAGACATAGGACAAGTGACGGAATATATCAGAGGAGTTAGAACTAGAAGGATCCAGAGGGCGGTGCAGGCAATCATGAGCCGCACCCAAATGCATTCTCGGCATGACCCCGCGAACATCACTGCACAACAATGTCTTGACACATTAAAACAAAAACTTTCTGTTTTCGCAGGGCGTCTGAGGAGATACAAGGCTAGTAACAACAGGAAACGAGACAACAAACTCTTTGAACGATCAGAAAAGGGTTTCTACCGTGCTTTTAATTCTAGCGCCGATGCCACAAATGCGAGTTACCCTAGCAGAGAACAGGTCGACGGTTTCTGGAGAAATCAACTTGCCACACCAGGTCCATACAATGTCAGTGCAAGCTGGATCAGCGAAGAACGCGAGATGGGCCGGAACTATAGCCAGATGCAACACGAGCAATTCACAACCGCTGAGGTCTCCGATGTCATCAAGAATTCCCACAACTGGAGGGCACCAGGTCCAGATCATCTCCAAAATTATTGGATTAAGAAGTTGTGGTGCACGCATGAACAGATAACTACCTTAATTAATGAAGTCTTGCTCGATCCTCTGAAAATGCCATTGTTTCTTACACAGGGTGCAACCTACCTGTTACCAAAAGACCAGCGGAATACGGATAACCCTGCCAAGTACCGCCCAATAACCTGCTTGCCTACGCTGTACAAGATAATCACATCTTGCCTTACGCAGCGAATATATGCTCACTGCGAGCGGAACAACATCATTGCAATGCAGCAGAAGGGCTGCTCGAAGGGCGCAATGGGATGCAAAGAGCAACTCATCATAGACTCTGTCATCTGCAACCAGGCTCATTCCAAGCAACGAAACCTCCACATGGCTTATGTGGACTACAAAAAAGCATTTGATTCCGTACCTCACGACTGGCTCACAGGTATCTTAAAGCTGTATAAAATAGACCATCATACAGTTTCCTTTTTAGAACATGTTATGACAACCTGGCGCACTAAGATACAACTCAGAACCGCAGACAGTAACATCGAGACCGACACAATCAACATCCGAAGAGGGATTTTCCAAGGAGATTCACTCAGTCCACTGTGGTTCTGCATGGCGATGAACCCTCTATCACATCGGTTGAACTCTACAAAATACGGCTTCGCTATCAAAAGAAACAACGCAGAAGCGATCAAGTTGAATCACCTATTATATATGGATGATTTAAAACTGATCGCCGCAACCAAAAACCAACTAAAGCAAATGCTTAAAATTGTAGAGGAGTTCTCCAGGGACATCGGAATGCTGTTTGGACTGGACAAGTGCCGCACCCTTAATATCATCCGGGGAAAACTCGAACAAAGCGCACACGAGATGCAGGACGGCCAGGAGATCGAAGCAATGAGCAAGGGAGATACATACAAGTATCTCGGGATGAAACAAGCTCAAAGGATAGACCATCGAACAATGAAGACTGATTTAACGAATGAATTCATCAAGAGAGTAAGACAAGTAGTGCGAACTGATCTTAACAGCAGGAATTTGTTTAAGGCCCTGAACACGTATGCGTGCTCTGTACTCAGCTATTCGTTCGGAATAGTGAATTGGACCAACACGGACATCAACAACCTGCAACGAAAAGTTAGGACACTACTGACAAAAGCTCATAAACATCATCCCTGTAGCGCCGTAGAAAGAACAACTCTGCCACGTCAACTAGGAGGAAGAGGATTGGCAGATCTCAGCAAGCAATTGGACCAACAAGTATTAAATCTGCGTAATTATTTCTACAGGCAGGCCAACAGCTCCACACTACATAGGGCTATATGCGGAGCAGACGTCTCAACACCGCTACGTCTGACTGAACACGAGCGTCAAAATCACCACCGAACCGACAACGATAAACTACAGAGGTGGTTGGGGAAGCCGCTGCACGGGAGGCATCCTAATGAGGTTAACCAGGAACATGTCGACAAGTTAGCGTCGAACTATTGGCTGACCTCGGGACGAATGTTCCCCGAGACGGAAGGCTTCCTACTGGCCATACAAGATCAGGTTATACCAACTCGCAACTACCTAAAATTCATTGTAGGAGATGCATCGGTAGTGGATGACAGATGTAGATACGGGTGCCCAACTTCAGAAACAATCCAGCACATAACAGGAGGATGTCAGATGTTCGCATCAACGGACTATAAGGAACGACACGATTCGGTTGCCAAGATCTTGCACCAGGAACTGGCGGAAAAGCTGCTGCTTGTGCAGGCAGAGAGGGTCCCATATTACAACTACACACCTGAGCCTGTTCTTGAGAACAGCAACTACAAGATGTACTGGGATCGTACAGTTCTGACAGATCAACGAGTTGCCCATAACAGACCGGACCTTATAATAGTTGATAAAATTTCTAGGAAGACAAATCTGATTGATGTGGCCATCCCGAACAACAACAACCTGCGTGTGAAGCAAGTCGAGAAGATCGCGAAGTACAGTGACTTAGAAGAACGAATTAGAAGGCAATGGGAAATGGACAACGTTCAGACGATTCCAATCATCGTGTCAACAACTGGTGTCATACCAAAAAGTTTGCTGAGAAACATCAAAGAGCTGGGTCTAATTGATAATCTTTACAGGTCCATGCAGAAAGCGGTACTACTTGCGACAGCCCGAACCGTCAGGAAATTCATGGGGAGTGCAGGAACGTCCAACAACATCAATGTCACCTAAGGCCCGATAACATGGCAAGGGTCTCGTCCGAGCCAGATCCTTATGGTATCCGGGATATCCGGGATCTGAGTGAATGTTCCCCAGAGAGGGAGTGCGAATGCCTTTTGGCTAAGTCGATATAATAATAATAATAATAGGGTCTTTATTGAATTCTAGTTATATGATTATTTATAAATATTGTATTAAGATGGCGACGTTCATATTAAAATGCTCTTCCACGCAACAATAAAAATGTGTCCGCTTAACAGAGTTGTCCGCTTATTAGTCCAAATAATAATCTAGTATTAAATAGAAACAAAATAGCCTTACCTTAAGTGCCTGATGCTTGGGATTCTTCCGGAAAGCATAGTTCCATGCTTGAATTAATTCTAACAGCTTCTGGCGCACATTTTCGTGGGGTGTTGTTCTTACGTGATCATGCAGAAATTCGCAAAACAGTTTTGAAGTCAGTTCTTCATGAACGGCAGGACCTAAAATTTAAAGAAATAGGTACAAGAAATAATAAAAACTTGGTGCAAAACTTTCTTTACCACAATTTTTAACTATGCTTTCCAAAACTAGCAGGGAGTACATAGCTGCATGCGGATTTTGAGAAAACATTTTCTTTTTCAATGCATTTAGTGCATATCTTGGCCTAAAATAAAGAAATATGTAATTATGCGAGTGTAAATGTCATATCATAACTTATTGTTAGGTTATATATGCAATTTTCTTTTCGATGTGGGGCACATGTCATGACGTCATATCTTTTCCATGTCACAGCTAATTTTTTCAGGATCGTTTAACAAAAATATTTAAAATCAAATGGTAACCTTGTCCGACAAAATTTTTCGGGAAATTTCGTTGTCAGAAGCCCTTAAAAATTTGAAAGGGTCTAAAAAAAAACGTCATGCCACTGAGAATTTTCTTATGTTAGAAACTGTCCAAGTGGACATAAAGAACACAAATACAAAGTCTCAACGATGAGGTAGGTAATAAAAATTTTTTGAATGCATGATCCCGAGCACTATAACTATTGTTGGATTATAGAACAATAATTCTGTTATTTAATATTCTAATAATATTAGGGTGGGTCAGAAAACGGAATTTCGACGTTTTCTCGTATTTTTCTTATTTGTTAAAGGATTTATATAATTTTAGTTTAGCTGGAAAACTAAATGCTAGGACTTTATGATTCAAGTACAAATTTGGCTATATTCAGAAAATTTGTGAAAGCATATATCGGCGCATCCAAGACAAAACGACGTAACTACCATTTGTCCAAATTTTTTAAGGGAAGCAGAGAAACAGTTCCTTATGAATTAGAATAAATGTGTAAAGGCTTGTAATTACAAAAGTCAACCCAAGGATGGAAAATAATGATAACGTTTGAGGATAACCAGATTTTTTTCTAGATAACTAAGCCAGCTAGACAAAATTGCAAGAGACAAAAAATTGTATTTTTATTATACTTCTTTGAAAACACTTAATTTTCGTCTGTATTAGTAATAATGGAAAATAGGTTTTTTCAAGCTAGCATACGGAAACAGCGCACAGCAAAAGTTTTCCCGATCTCCGATTCTTTCCGTGTACTGAATAAAAATTCCGAATATATGGCATTAAAATAAAAATATTCTACAAAGTAAACTAAATTTAAGGGAGTCTAGTCTACGTGCTATCTGATGTTTAACATGTAACTATTTCGTATTTTAATTCGTAAGTTTGAATTTCTGTAATATTTTTTGTCGTTTTATCCACCTTATCTGACATAGACTAATAATTTAAAACTCACCTTTGAAATAATTTGTGAGTAACCAACATTTGTCAGTGTTGTTTATTTTCGAAAATATTCCAAGTTTCTTTCGTTTTCAAAGATATCGTTCATTGCACATCCAGAAATAGATTTTTCCATACTTGCATGACTTCCCGTGTTCGGCTCCAGCTCACACGAGAATTTGTCACACGTCAAACTTTTTTCTGGCCTATAGTACTCGAAGAGCTCTACATTTTGGTTTATAATTTTTTGAAATAGGCCTATTCCACGGCTTAACCCCCAAAAATCACAAAACCATATAAGGCATTTTTTTAAGAACAAAATGGATAGTGCCATCGAATTTGCCATAGTTCAAAACACTTTGTACCTAATTTCAATACTCTAAGTTATACCGGGTGTTCAACAAATGGGGCCAAAGTTTGGAAAAATTGGGTTTTCCGGAGTACCTTGTGTAAACCACAGGGCACATTTTAATGATCTTGTTTCGCAAATCTATTAAGCTTTTCCCAACATATTATTTTACATAGTAGTGTCAGCCTGGAACATACAGGGTGTTGCGTAAAAACATAAAATTTTATGATAATAGTTATTTATGTAGGTACCAAGGCACTGAAGTTCAACTTCATGACATATTATTATTTAAATTATTATTATTATTATTAGAGATGGGCAGGCGAATGCACCTGGGAACATATGAATGTTCCCAAATGGGTACATACCCAGGGTGCATAACGGTTTGCACCGGGTACTTATAAAATTTCAAACTTGGTACCATTATAGTTAGGGTTTTTGCAAAGCATTTTATTTCTCGATAATTTTGTGATTAAAAAGCTGTGACTTAGACTTACAAGAAGACTGTTTTCTGCATCATGATGTACCTAGAATGTATTTTTTTTAAATATTTTATTACACGTTATGTAGCAAAGCAAAGAGCATTAATCAACATATTTATTTTTATGAATAAAAGACCAAAAATGCATTTTCTAGTTAATTCCATTCAAATATCACTTATTTGGTATTGCCAAAAAGAAATGTTCATGACAAATTCAAAACTGCAAAAAAAGCAATGCACCCGGTACATTTAGGGTACATATGAATGTTTCCAAGGAGCAAACGAATGTACCCGGTACAAACCCATCTCTAATTATTATTATTATTAAAATTATTAATTAATTCAAATAAATTTAATTATTCAGCGTTAAAAAAAAAACAAAATTTATGTTATTTAAAAGAATGAATTTTCAACTTTTATTATATTAATATTATAGGTAGGTACTAGTAAAAAACTTGCTCGCTAACGATATTACTACTCGTATATCGTACTTTTTAAATAATGGTGTAAGCTCCAAAAAGTGTAATTAACATTTAAATTAGGAATTCATTGCTTGTTATGGTTTTTGCAAGTTCCCGCGCAAAAGTTTAACCCATATCTACCAAAGCTTTAGACACATTAAATCGAAGGTAGAACACGTTTAGTTGACAATAGTTATCATAAAATGGATATAGATAAAAAAGCAGCTTTGGATTAATTTAATCCTGGTATACAATAATTCAGAGCGGCTGCGCTCGGGAAAACGTGCATTCCATTGCGTATTGGGTCTATCAAGGTTTTGCACCTTTATATGATCGGTATACTTATTTTTTTTAGTTCTCTTATGAACTAAAGCATTTGAGAAAAAAATTTCAGCCTTGTAGAAATAAGTAAAAAAAGTTAATTTCTGAACACCTTGCTAGACCTATGATGGCCTCCCCTCAGGCGTGGTAGACTATCATTATATTGCATTTTTAGGTATAATTGACCACTCTTAAAGTTTTATAGTTTTTATAGAGGTTTTATACTTGTAGGAATCAGGCATTACCATATTATTTATTTTTCAATTTTATAATTCAAAAATTCGTCGTCCATACCGCAAATGGGCGTATCTCAGAAAAACACGAAAGTGAGTTAGGGCCATAAAACTACTATACTAGGGCATAACTTTGACTTCGCAAAGTGGCGTATCTCCAACTTGGACGACTGTAGATAGAAAGCCCTATCTCAATTATGTAAAAAGCTCGTAGTAGGCAAAAAAATAGGGGATAGTTGCACAGTGGAAATATGCAAGGGAAGGAGTAGAAAATGTTTTTTGTTCACACAGGAAATAAGAAAAGAAATATTTACAAACTTCTATAAACTGGACAACTTACAACAACAAAGGCAATATATAGCAAATATTGTCACTACTGAGAAAACTAAACAGAAAACAACCAAAGAGAATACTAATTCACGCCGCAGTCAAACTCGTTATTTTCATTTACCTTTTGAAGGTGGTCGACAAATAGTTTGCAGAAAAATGTTCCTTGGCGCTCTTGGTATCAGTGAAAAGGCTTTTAGAACTGCAATTAAGAAAGCAAGTAAAACTACAGGTATAGTAGAAAAAGAAAACCGAGGGAGGAGACGTGGTTCACAAGCATTAAGAGATTCCATAATCAAAAAAGACGTTAAAGAGCATATCAACAGGTTCCCTAAAGTTAAGACAAAAATATGTGACTCACGTTTTGAAGAAGAACACAATAAGAGAAATAAAGCAGAATTGCAAAGAAGAAGCCCAGGAAGATGATACTATTTTTTGTCCTTCATTTGATCTTCAGCAAGTAATATACCTGCCGACTTCTAACGACGGTGCCATATTTTATAAGAGGCGATTAGCACTTTATAATCTGACAGTGTATGATATAGCACTTCGCAATTGTTTCTGTTACACCTGGAGTGAGGCTGAAAGCAAAAGAGGTGCCTCAGAAATTTCTACTGCTGTAAATCTGATTATTTCAAAAAAAGCCAATAAAGGCCGTGAAAAAATACATTTATTTTCTGATGGCTGTAGTGGCCAAAATAAAAATTCTATAATGGCCATGACTCTGCTGTATATTATTAATAACTTTGGTAATGTGAAAGAAATATCGTTAAATTTTTTGCTCCCTATCAGAATGAGGGAGATTCCGCTCATAGCGCAATAAGTTATGCAATAAACCACTCAGGTGAACTTTTTGTACCAACACAACTGCACCCAGTGTTTACTTTGGCTAGAAAAAAGCATCCATATAAAGTATGCCCTTTAAACTTTAAAGACTTTAAACTCTCTCAAGATTTAAGAATTCTATCTGTTCGAAAAGATGACGAAGGAAGAGACCTTAAATGGACAGAAATGATGGAATTCAGGACAGTGTGCGAAGAACCTCAAAAACTGTACTTCAAAAACAGTCTCATCGAAAAAAACTATAGGTGCATAACTGTAAAGAGGAACGTATATTTATATTTTTTAAAGAATAAATTAAGCCCCCTCAATAAAGAACCACCAAAGGTAGCTGAAGAGAAGTATGAAGACCTAATGCCACTTTGTGAAGGAGATAAACCAGTAATTAGACTATCAGAACACCGTAATTATTACTATTCTCTTCCTCACAATGAAACACAATAGACTGGTAATTTTATATGTATAAAAATTATTACAGTTTAGTTTTGGAAGAAACTGTATTTTACTTAATATTATAATATATATTTGTTTTTCGTAAACTTTAATTTGCTTGATTTAAGTTCATGTTCGAGGGGGTAACCACTAGGGTCAAAAATGTGACAGTATTTCGCAAAAGCCTGGATTTCCGGTGATTTCGCAAGATTTCCGATGATTGCACGAGATTTTTGATGATTTCGTGAGTTTTCTGATGATTGCACGAGATTTCTGATGATTGCACGAGATTTCTAATGATTTCGCGAGATTTCTGATGATTGCACGAGATTTCGCGAGATTGCACGGAAAAAAAATTTTATTTTGTTGTATTTATGCATAGGTACTTGTCTCCCGGCTTGTTTGGAAATTCTCGGTTAATCTTCTTCTGAACCCGTGGCATAGCCAGCATTTAGGGGAGGGTGGGGGGGGGGGGGGCGAAATTTTCCGAAATATTTTCCGTCTACTGTGTTTAGTAGAATTGAAATAGGTAAACAAAAATTAGAAAATCCACCGAAAATACAATGCTGATAATAAACTTCGCACCAAATGGGAACAATTGTTATTATTACATTTTTTGAAAGTCCGATTTCGGGCTACGTTGGTGCATGTTTTGGGTGTACTATTGCGCCTGAAGAGAGTCGTGACGTTACATATCCCATGCCTGTCAAATATGACATTTAAAATAAGAATTAGGAAAAATGGGGTTTTACCTTGGAAATCGGAAAAGGTTATTAAGAAAATGTATTCGTATTGTATCATTGTGAGTCTATGTCAATTTTTAGAAGGATATTCGTTTTTTTTTCTTACTTGGTATTTCGGGAATTGAAATTGAAACCATAAACTTCAATACAAAACTGTACCTTATCATTTTGCTTCACTCAATTTCAAAATATGTGTAGATGACCAGTAAATAAGTGTCTTAGGTTGTTTTGTGGGAAAAATATCGTGTACCAATTTGAAGAGATATATAATAAAGAAAAAACAAATATCTTGATATCTTTCTGACAATTGGCATGTAACACTTTTTCCCGATATTTTCAAAAGCAAGCCCAATTTTTTCCCATTTTTTAGTTTTAAATGTCAAATTTGACAGGCATGGGCTGTGACGTCAAGACTCTCTTTAGGCGCAATATAATATGCTCCAACGTATCCCGAAATCATGTTTTCAAAAAAGTCGTATAATACGAATTTTTCCCATTTGTTGCAAACTGTATGAATAACACTGTATATTATTTATTAGAAAATAATGCCTATACAAAAAAGTCATGTTATTCTTTGGTTTAAAATAAAAGTAACACCTGTCACATAAAAAAAAACACAAAAAAATATACTTTTTAATATAACAAGTTTTTAATAAACGGACTAGAAAAAGTGGGGCGCATGCAGTAGATAATAATAATTATTGACGCATGCGCATTTGTACCTATTGCACTGCAAATAATGCTTTCCAATGGCAGCTACTTTTCTGTGCACGCGTCCCATCTTTATGGGTTTAGGAGAAATTATTTTTAGTTCGTTTTAAAAGCATGTTATAAAAAAAACATTCTCGGGGGGACTGCGGGGAGCGGGGCAGTGGGCCAGATCGGCACAGGCGGCAGGGCGGGGGCGCTCAGGCTAAGGGGGCGGGGGGCGATCGCCCCCCCTCGCCCCCACGCCCCACCTAGCTACGCCACTGAGTATGAAATAATATGAACTCGCCTTGAGAAATTACTTACTAAATGCTGCTGTAAACAACTGATTATAAAAACATATACACTTTAACTAATAATGCTACTAACGAACCTACAAACATCAACTAACCGGCCGGCGGCGGCTCAATGTAACGCGCGGTTTTTATTGGTTTTCTAGAGGGATTTCGCTGATTTTGCAGAACATTTCGCGGATTTTGCAGAGGATTTCGCGGATTTCGCAAAGATTGCGGTGCGATTTCGGTATGGATTTCCCGATTTCGGTATGGATTTCGCGGAACGTTTATTGATTTCGCGGATTGCTGCAGGATTTCGCAAAGATTTCTGGGATTGCGGCCGAAAATGTGACAGTATTTCGCAGAGTGGTTACCCCCTCGTTCATGTTCCTATATTACAAAATGGTCCTATCTCAGAACCATGGTAGTCAGTTAAATTATTGAATTTCGGCAAAGGGGCGTATCTAAAAAAAAATTGAAAAAAAAAATTATGGATATAATTTTGATTCTGTAAACATAATACCCAGGTACTACTTAAAAAATTGGCAAAATACTTTAAAATTAACTGTTATAAGGCTTCAAATAATTCCAATTTCTTCATACACCTGTACTGAAAAAGTTAATAAAATGAGATACGCCCATTTGCGGTATGGATGACGAATTGTTATGAATGTTTGCCCCCATATTGACGCAGTAAGACTGCCGTTCCGTTTACTTGCCACATCAAAACTACAAAATGAGAAAAAAATCAGCTTTGTAGGAATAACTACATCAAAAGTGTCGCTACCTCCCGGACTACAAGCAGGGCTGATCCCCAGAAGCTCAAATTTCAACTCGAATTTTTTTTGTTATTTACACCTTAGTAAATTGAATCCGTGGACACACTGTATATAAATAAAAACATTGAGAGACCTACTGTATTTAAAGAGCACGAGTCGGGCAACTTGCCTCAGCCTGTTTGAGACCTAAATGGACAGAAATGATGGAATTCAGGACAGTGTGCGAAGAACCTCAAAAACTGTACTTCAAAAACAGTCTCATCGAAAAAAACTATAGGTGCATAACTGTAAAGAGGAACGTATATTTATATTTTTTAAAGAATAAATTAAGCCCCCTCAATAAAGAACCACCAAAGGTAGCTGAAGAGAAGTATGAAGACCTAATGCCACTTTGTGAAGGAGATAAACCAGTAATTAGACTATCAGAACACCGTAATTATTACTATTCTCTTCCTCACAATGAAACACAATAGACTGGTAATTTTATATGTATAAAAATTATTACAGTTTAGTTTTGGAAGAAACTGTATTTTACTTAATATTATAATATATATTTGTTTTTCGTAAACTTTAATTTGCTTGATTTAAGTTCATGTTCGAGGGGGTAACCACCAAGGATGGTATAAAGAACAGGATAGTCCGATCCCTATACTCGCAATGTTGGCCAATCGCCGTGGCGGGCCGCGGTAAAATGACGTCATCGCGGACCGAACACCCTAGAATAGCATGCATGCATCCTGCAGATCCCGAGTAATCGCTTTTCGTGTCGTTTATCTTTGGGGTTAGAAGCACTGCCGTGTTAATTTTAAGAAATTGATAATTGAATTACTCGACTCGTAGATACAAAGAAGAAATTATACTAGAACACCGCCAAGTGAAGTGTTGTTAGGATAGGAAACTGTAGACCAAAATGCCCGGCCGTCGTTGTGCTATTTTTAGTTGCAATAACAGTCGTGTTTCTACCAAAATATCAAATCCTGAAATATCTTATCATAACTTTCCAAAGGAAAAAGGTAATTTTGTGACAGATACCATTCGAAGGGAATGGATTCGAAGATGTAAGAGATCGGATTCTTGGAACCCCAATAGTAGCCAAATTTGCTCAATTCATTTTACAGCAAATGATTTTGAACGCGATATAAGAAACGAAATTCAAGGTAATTCGGTTCATTCCTTCATTGTATTGTAGGAGCAATAATAGTTTTTATTTATCTAATAACTTTTATAGGCCTCCCTTTGAGAAGACTTCTTAAAAAAAGTGCTGTTCCCACATTATTCTTGTCAGAATCCCAGAAAGCAGATAATAAAATATCGGCCAGAGAAGAAAGATACAGTATTAAAAGCGAATTGGAACAAAAGGAACAAATTAAACTTGAAATTGGTAGACTAATAGATAATCAGATGGTATCTATTTCAACTAGAGCTTCAACTTCGACATTATCTGATTCAATAACTTCGAATACAGATGCTGTGGACAATGATTTCCAAGAAAACAAAAACCATTTTCATTCTGAATATGAAAAACTACTGGTAAGCCATCGGAAATTACAAAACGAAGTGAAGGTATTGCGAAAAAAGACAAATTTATTGCGAAAACAACTTCAGTATTATAAAATGAAAAGCACGCCTAGAAAAAATTCACCAACAATTAGCGGATTGCATTTACTGAAAAAAATTCTTACACAGAACCAAATTTCAATACTTGCAAATAAAAAGAAGCGTGTAAATTGGACTTCAGAAGAAATTGCTATGGCTTTCACAGTTCGCTACCTAAGTAAAAATGCTTACTTGTATTTGAGAAGTAAACTTAATTTTCCCCTCCCTGGTCTATCTACTTTAAGAACGTGGGCATCAAAAATAAGCATAAAAGAAGGTGTATTAGAAGATGTTCTTACATTTTTACAAGTTGGAGGTGAATCCTTAACTGCTAGGGAGAAAATTGTTGTTGTTATGTTCGATGAAGTAAAAGTAAAGTCGACACTGGAGTACGACGTTGCTGAAGATCAAGTGTTGGGGCAGTACAACCAAATGCAGGTTTGCATGGTTAGAGGTTTATTTTCAAATTGGAAACAACCTATTTATATTGGCTTCGATCAGAAAATGACCAAAGAAACTCTTAATGATATAATAAGTAAACTTCACAATATTCCCTTTAACTGTGTTGCAATTGTGAGTGATTGTGGAGGTAGCAATGTCGGTTTGTGGAAAAACTTAGGCGTAGATATAAACAAGACTTATTTTGCCCATCCAGAAACCGGTAAAAAAGTTCATGTTTTTGCAGACGCCCCCCATTTACTTAAATTACTTCGTAACTGGTTCTTGGATACTGGGTTTACGATTAACAATATCACAATAGATAAAAAGCCCGTTGAAAGTTTAATTACGTTAACTGATGTTGAGGTTAATTCTTGTTATAAAATAACAGAGAGACATATAACCGTAGATAAAAGTCAACGCCAAAATGTCCGAATGGCCGCACAGTTGTTGTCAAATAATACTGCCCAAGCCTTGTCAAGATACAAACCTGGTGCAGATCCAAAACACGCAGCTAACGTTGGAAACTTTATAGCTGATATAAATTCATGGTTTGACATTTTTAACTCTTATGTAAAACAAAATCCGGATCCTAACATAATGAAAGCCCCTTTTGGAATGCACCTACAACAACAAGAAGAACATCTCAAACACGTTGAAAATGTAATAATAAACATGAGAGCTCAGGGGAAAAATACCCTGCAAGTATTTCAAAAAGGAATGATTATGTCTATTAAATCTCTACAACTATTGTTACACGACATGAAGGCACAATTTGATGATGTTTATTATATATGTACACATAAACTTAACCAGGATTGCCTTGAAAACTTTTTTTCACAAATTCGGTGCAAAGGTCCCAATGAACATCCCTCACCACTAGAAGCTATAAAGAGAATTAGAATGATAATTCTTGGCAAAAATCCCGGCATTTTAGATGCACAGGTATTTGGCTAACTGCATTATAGTGTTATATTTTTCTACTAATTCATTTTATATTTTTAGGTAAATACAGTAGACAGGGTACCCGAGGAATATTTGGTAGCTCAAGTTATAGAAAAGGCTAGCGTGACAGTTGTATTACCAGAAAATGAACAAGCTGATGACATTTTAACCAACAGTAGTGGAAGTTCTTTCTCGTCATCTGGGGCTTCAGATAAATATATAAACATTGTTTCACCAGAAACGACCCACGATGCCATGGAATACATTGCAGGTTACATTGCTAAAGTTTTTAAAAACAGTCACCCCGAACTTGGTAATTATACATACAAACTAAAATCTGATCATTCCTATAGTTTGCCATCGTGGGTACAACAACTATCTTTTGGGGGACTTATTAAGCCTAGTACAGATTTTTTAAATATCGTAAAGAAATGGAACAAATATTTTGAAACCTATCATAAGGATGATCAGTTACGTAAAGAACGTCAGGTAGTAAGAAAATTAAGTTTAAAGATCAAAAAACGTGAAAACCTATCATATGATATCATCAAATTATTTTGTAAACTAAGAACAATTATTCGTATGAACTATTTAAATGTTAAACACACGAAGGAAATTTTAGGTAAACGTAAATTTACTAGCACTCCGAATGATATTAAACGTAAATTAAATAAAAAAATGAAGAAAACCATTGTATAGGGTAATTTTGTGTTTTATTTTTTAACCTTTTCCTATTAAGCTTGATCACAGCTGTAGCTGGGTGGTTTAATATATAATGCGAAAATTTACAGGTAGGTATACCTAATATAATATGCAGTCAAAATATATTTATTTTTTACGAAAGCTCAGCACATTAAAAAAAATTGAAATAATCGTTGTTTGGCTACATATCTATATCTATCTGAGAACTAATCCTAATAACTCATCTTTCCTATTCCTATCAATAATGATATAGTAGGAGTAGGTACTTCTTAACTATTGTTCATTATTATATGTACATATGTACGAAATAACCACAGAAATAACATTCGTTTATACGAGTATAACGCGTGAGCCCAGCCGTCAGGTCCGCGGTGACGTCATTCCGCCGATCAGAGCCGGAGAACTTTTAGGCGGATCGGACTATCCTATTATTTTACACCATCCTTGGGTAACCACTAGGGTCAAAAATGTGACAGTATTTCGCAAAAGCCTGGATTTCCGGTGATTTCGCAAGATTTCCGATGATTGCACGAGATTTTTGATGATTTCGTGAGTTTTCTGATGATTGCACGAGATTTCTGATGATTGCACGAGATTTCTAATGATTTCGCGAGATTTCTGATGATTGCACGAGATTTCGCGAGATTGCACGGAAAAAAAATTTTATTTTGTTGTATTTATGCATAGGTACTTGTCTCCCGGCTTGTTTGGAAATTCTCGGTTAATCTTCTTCTGAACCCGTGGCATAGCCAGCATTTAGGGGAGGGTGGGGGGGGGGGGGGGGCGAAATTTTCCGAAATATTTTCCGTCTACTGTGTTTAGTCGAATTGAAATAGGTAAACAAAAATTAGAAAATCCACCGAAAATACAATGCTGATAATAAACTTCGCACCAAATGGGAACAATTGTTATTATTAGATTTTTTGAAAGTCCGATTTCGGGCTACGTTGGTGCATGTTTTGGGTGTACTATTGCGCCTGAAGAGAGTCGTGACGTTACATATCCCATGCCTGTCAAATATGACATTTAAAATAAGAATTAGGAAAAATGGGGTTTTACCTTGGAAATCGGAAAAGGTTATTAAGAAAATGTATTCGTATTGTATCATTGTGAGTCTATGTCAATTTTTAGAAGGATATTCGTTTTTTTTTCTTACTTGGTATTTCGGGAATTGAAATTGAAACCATAAACTTCAATACAAAACTGTACCTTATCATTTTGCTTCACTCAATTTCAAAATATGTGTAGATGACCAGTAAATAAGTGTCTTAGGTTGTTTTGTGGGAAAAATATCGTGTACCAATTTGAAGAGATATATAATAAAGAAAAAACAAATATCTTGATATCTTTCTGACAATTGGCATGTAACACTTTTTCCCGATATTTTCAAAAGCAAGCCCAATTTTTTCCCATTTTTTAGTTTTAAATGTCAAATTTGACAGGCATGGGCTGTGACGTCAAGACTCTCTTTAGGCGCAATATAATATGCTCCAACGTATCCCGAAATCATGTTTTCAAAAAAGTCGTATAATACGAATTTTTCCCATTTGTTGCAAACTGTATGAATAACACTGTATATTATTTATTAGAAAATAATGCCTATACAAAAAAGTCATGTTATTCTTTGGTTTAAAATAAAAGTAACACCTGTCACATAAAAAAAAACACAAAAAAATATACTTTTTAATATAACAAGTTTTTAATAAACGGACTAGAAAAAGTGGGGCGCATGCAGTAGATAATAATAATTATTGACGCATGCGCATTTGTACCTATTGCACTGCAAATAATGCTTTCCAATGGCAGCTACTTTTCTGTGCACGCGTCCCATCTTTATGGGTTTAGGAGAAATTATTTTTAGTTCGTTTTAAAAGCATGTTATAAAAAAAACATTCTCGGGGGGACTGCGGGGAGCGGGGCAGTGGGCCAGATCGGCACAGGCGGCAGGGCGGGGGCGCTCAGGCTAAGGGGGCGGGGGGCGATCGCCCCCCCTCGCCCCCACGCCCCACCTAGCTACGCCACTGAGTATGAAATAATATGAACTCGCCTTGAGAAATTACTTACTAAATGCTGCTGTAAACAACTGATTATAAAAACATATACACTTTAACTAATAATGCTACTAACGAACCTACAAACATCAACTAACCGGCCGGCGGCGGCTCAATGTAACGCGCGGTTTTTATTGGTTTTCTAGAGGGATTTCGCTGATTTTGCAGAACATTTCGCGGATTTTGCAGAGGATTTCGCGGATTTCGCAAAGATTGCGGTGCGATTTCGGTATGGATTTCCCGATTTCGGTATGGATTTCGCGGAACGTTTATTGATTTCGCGGATTGCTGCAGGATTTCGCAAAGATTTCTGGGATTGCGGCCGAAAATGTGACAGTATTTCGCAGAGTGGTTACCCCCTCGTTCATGTTCCTATATTACAAAATGGTCCTATCTCAGAACCATGGTAGTCAGTTAAATTATTGAATTTCGGCAAAGGGGCGTATCTAAAAAAAAATTGAAAAAAAAAATTATGGATATAATTTTGATTCTGTAAACATAATACCCAGGTACTACTTAAAAAATTGGCAAAATACTTTAAAATTAACTGTTATAAGGCTTCAAATAATTCCAATTTCTTCATACACCTGTACTGAAAAAGTTAATAAAATGAGATACGCCCATTTGCGGTATGGATGACGAATTGTTATGAATGTTTGCCCCCATATTGACGCAGTAAGACTGCCGTTCCGTTTACTTGCCATATCAAAACTACAAAATGAGAAAAAAATCAGCTTTGTAGGAATAACTACATCAAAAGTGTCGCTACCTCCCGGACTACAAGCAGGGCTGATCCCCAGAAGCTCAAATTTCAACTCGAATTTTTTTTGTTATTTACACCTTAGTAAATTGAATCCGTGGACACACTGTATATAAATAAAAACATTGAGAGACCTACTGTATTTAAAGAGCACGAGTCGGGCAACTTGCCTCAGCCTGTTTGAGACCGTGGGTGACACCAGCCAGCCAATCAGGCTACTTCCCAATGGCCCGGTGCGGTCATGTTTGTAAGGTCACATGCACACGAACAATAGTGTACTTGACGAAATTTTACAAACTCGATAAAACAATTCCTGGACACTTGCATGACAATAATTATTTCTAAAAATAATATTTACATATTAGCAAGTTTTTCGACTTTCTTCGAAATTTGGCGGGAATGCACTTATGATGTCACAAGTGTCTTAGAAAGGCAATTGGGCAACATCGCGATACCACTGAAGTGTTCTGAGACATAACGTTATTGTTCGGTGAAAGTTGCAAGAAAAGTTGAAATTTCAAAATTCTAACCTCAGACAGACTTAGGATACCCTGTGAAACAAAATTTAGTCTAGAAGTGTTTTTTCATAAATATTTAGTCACGTTTTTTTGCAATTTTTGGGCAAGGTTGGACCTAGGTACGGAATCCGGGCTCAGTACTTCTAAGCACTATGATGCCTTCATAAAGGCGCCTTCAAGATGGTCCCTATAGACCCAAGTTCTCTCTTTATTAATAACTCATAATACTTTACTATTTCTATAACATAAAAACCTTTGCAGTTATATCCCACGAATTTCGGTAGACGTGAACATCGGATTACTAGATCCATGAAACTACACAACTAACAACACGGTAACCACACAAATAATATAATAATGAATAAGAATAACACTATAATAAATCGCACGTATCTGCTAATGTTTTTATTGAGCGGCACACGGAATAACGTGGGTGACATTGCCACATACGCGGATATTTCCCTCAATATTGAAGTCTGAATATTTATCGTATATGTTCCGAATACACACACTTTAACCAAAGTGTCACGTGACAGAGATGAAGGATATAGTTTCCAGCGTGTGTAGCATAAACCTAGACTGACACTATATTAAAGACCCGAGCATGACGTCATATTTCATTGTTGTTTATGGACTAGGATGGAGCTACTAGATGAAAAAAATGGTGACTTCTAATTATAGATTATAGAGGGATATTCTATGGTTATAGGTATGTCAGTTTGTGACATATAGAAGGTTCCATATTTTAAATATTCTGCTTTAGTACCATTTTACGTTCATTTTACAGTAACGCATTCCTTTTGCGGTCAATATTTCGCAGTTTTGTCATATTAACAGAGCTTTTATAGGTAGATTTGTTTGTGATAGCATGAAATTTCCATGCTCAAGAAGAAAATCGTATACACAGACCATTATGTGAATTGCAGAAGAGTAAACACTATTTTGTAATTACGTCCAACCAGTTCAAGAAGCGAGAATTATGGATATTATATTTTGGAAGAATATTTTGAAGTGTATGCAAGAACTAACGTACAAAATTTGGACTATAGCCCCAAAGCGCGTCCCCTATATAAAGAAGAAACTGGAAAATCTAATGTGTTCTATACTTAATTACACTACAGCTAGCAAACCAAAAGGTAACAAAATATTCTTGCTTGCTTTTTTTACTCACTTTTCTTAAGAAATGTAAGGAAATATGTCATGTAAACCTGTCAAATTAAAGGGACGTAAGACGTAACACACAATCATTTCATTTTGGATATTAAATTCGTTATAGCAGACATATTTGCATGTTTTTATTTTCATTAAACCACCCTGTCGAAGATTGTGCAACTTCGTCTTTAATTATCATAAATAAATAAAGGTTAAAAGTCATTGTTTCATTTACTATGTGGTCTACGTTGGCGCATCTACTGTAACCTTAGTCAAGAACACAATTGGCTATCGGAGGATGTATGTAAATGAGCAATATGCAGAAATGTCTCCTCTTGCTAACAGCATTCTTGGAAACCGTAAAGTTATGGGCAAGATTGTTTATAATCTTGTTTCTTAAAGTACTTACTGGACATCATTTTGCCTAATTAGGTCACATATTTGCAATATAGAAGGCCAATCTGGCTCCATTAACAAATGGCTGGTGGCCTTATCTGGAAAAAATAAATAAAACAACAAATGCTATATCCTTTGCCTCATTTTCTTACCAAGCAGTTTGTCGAAAGTCCCCGATGGTCGAAACATTGTAAATTTAGGTTCTCAGCAAATTTTCTGATTATTGCTATTAAATGTAGCAATATTTTATTTATGGATATTTATGTGTTCACAAGCACAGATTAAAATATAGGTTTTCACAAGTGAAATCACACAATAAAATAGAAAATAATGATAAATACTTATCACTTTTTATGACTCATAATGGATAATGAATGGAAAATCAATAATTTATATTTAGTTTTCCTGACATACACAGCTGATTTTGACAGATAACTGACATAACTCCGAAATAAAAACCCAGGGTTAGTTATAAACACAGACGAACAAGTTATAAACAAACCCAAGGTCCATAGAGGGATAGGTTGCCTGGTAACTCAGCGGCGGAAGAGACGGCGGGGGAACGACGCGTCATCACGCGTGCCCATTGTTATGTTTTGCTGTTTTGGCTAATGACATATCGTGTTGGTTTCGAGTATTTTTACTGTTTTTTTCAGCTTTTTTGAGCTTGGAGGCAAACTTTTCTGTATATTTTGAACTGTAATAGTGTCGTGTTAGTTTATAGTGCATAAAAAGACTCATATTTACTTTGTAAAGACGTTTCAGGAAGGAATTTTGAGACTTCTTGTTAACCTCGTTCCTGAAAACTGATCCTATTTGTAGCAGGTAGTTTTAAATTTTAGTAGTAATTAATAAATGTGATTATCTATATATCTTTTGATTTATCAGGTTCAAAATAATTATGATGATGCTTTATAATTTTAGGTGAATATGCCAGGTGGAACTATTTGTAGTTTATAATGCCCATGGATAGATGGAACAAAAGAAGGCAAAATGCACGGAATTTCAAAATTTCAAGAAAAGACACTCATCATAAAATCTACACCTAAATTCCATGAAAAGTTTCACAAACCAACACTGATTTTGATTTTCCTAAATTTCAATTCGAATTTAGTAAAAATTCTACATTTTTTTCCAACGCTATGGTGAAATTAAATACTATGTTATTTGAAAAAAAATATTTATCTTGATATCATGGTATGCATCCATCAAATAAAACTGTAAAATATCTGTAGAGCAAGCAAAATAAACTATCATAAGAAATCATATCATATTTTCGTTTTAATAACAATGGCAATTACAGTCATATTGGCTTCACGCAGCTGTCCTCTTGGTCATTCATCTTTTATCCGATTCATAAAATCATTTTTCCACTACTAACTCTGAAAGCACACTTTATTGACCGATTATAAGCATCAAAAGTTGATTTTCTCTCCCCGCGGTAAATAAAATGTCATTATTGACAATGGCCAATAATGAAAAACGTCAAATTATGACAGTACAAATTATTAATTTTTTCCGCTCCCTCTCTGATTTCTGGAGGAGTGCATATTATCATTGTGTCTGATAAATCATCACAATTATTATCACACATAGTACAAAAATAATATAAGTAAAGTAGATACTGAAATTATTATGACTAATAATTTAAAGTTGACAGATAGCAAAGCTAACTTGATTTTTGATTAAGTAATGACGGCAAGAAGCAAGACTATTCTCGGTATTATAAGAACTTATTATTTATTACAATGTTCTATATTGGTATGTTAGTAGTGGATTTAACACTGACGCTCGGGTCAATAATAGCTTCTGTTTAAACAATGGTTAATAATATATTATTGCTGTTTTAAATCCTGACTATTATAGACCGATAATACTTTCAAGTTTATTGCAAATTTTTCATTCAAATGTCAAATTTAGGCACTTGTGTATTGCTCTTTTCATTACTACAAATACATATTAATTTGAACGGGCACGCGTGTGACGTATTTGCCGCGGTTGAAAGCTGTTTTGATTGGCCCAAAGTTACCAGGCAACCTATCCCTCTATGGACCTTGAAACAAACCTTGATAAAAATCAAAGTTAGTTCTTCTTCTTCACTTCTTTTTATGGCCTCTGCTCAGAGAACAACTTAGCCACTATGGGCCAAAGTCGTCTTAACAACGCACAGCCACAGCAGTCTTTTGTCTATGGTCCTAACCTTCCTATAAACTAACCTTGATAAAAACGTGCGACTGACTACCGTGCTTGTATAAAAACAAAGGTCTACCTCTTCTCTAGAGACCTTGGATAAAAACAACATATTTTTTGTAATTTATGGTTGTCAGAACCTAACCAATATATTTTGTGGTTGTCAGTGTCGAAGTCAGAAATTTGGTTATGTCGTCGAATAAAAATTTTCTTGTTTTTATCTGAATTCTAAAGTAAATACAAAAAACGATGGATTCGCGAGAGCATATCAAACCTCATTCTGAGTGCACTGGCAAGGAAGGTCCTATTCGTGCTATATTTTTTTGCGAGTTCCATCATACTGCTGGCCCAATCATTGCATGCCAGGTGAATATTTAATCGTTCCCTATTTTTTTTTAAATGTTCTGACCGAAACTTGTGTATTTTAGGTACCCGAGAACTTTATTTCAAAAGAACTCTTTGATAGTATCAGTGTATACATCATAACGAAGCCAGAACTCCAAAGGAACACCATTACGGTGTAAGTAAAATTTCCTTAATTAGGGGAAACCAGGGTAATTAAGAACACTTGTTGCAAGTTTTAACTTTAAGGACCTTAAAACTCACTAAAAATAATTAAATCAAATTCACTTTTTTTACAGTGGTAACATACCTAACTAGGTATCCTTTAGTACTAAAATGGTTCCACTTAAAAAAAATGTAAATCTAATTATGGTTACAATTAAAAAAACTGTCTTGTGGAGCAATTATTGCTCCACAACTCGGGGGTATAACAGAACACCCAGAGAAATTCTAGTTTAATTTCGTATATTTCAATCTTTGGGGTAATTAGAAATAAAATTTAGGCTGTTCTGTTCTGGAAAAAAATATATATAATACTATGTAGTTTTGGAAAATAAACAGACACAATTAGGGTTTCCAGTCCCGGTATTTAGTACCGGGATTGTCCCGGGATTTTACCCAAAAAGTGTGGTCCCGGGATTTTCCTCATGGTCCCGAAACCTTAAAAGTCCCGAATTTTATTACGCCATAAACACGCCACCAATTTCCCTGAAAACCTAAAGAACTAGGATAGGGGTCGTGGGGGATTCACTGGCATTCATCTTTTTTAGTATTGTTACGATTCAAGGCCGTGAAGCCCGTGACACTGTGGCCTGTGACCTTACCCCTAGTGTAATACAGTACCGTGTGGTTGTGTGGTGTGATTAATCATATTCTTATATATAGTTTTTGAATTAGTACATAAAATTGTGGAATTATTAAAATTTTTAGATTTTAAACTGGAATAAGGATACCTACTTACTTACTTGTATCAAGTCATACATTTAAATTAGTTGGAGTTGGAGCTACTTTAGTTCTGTGTTGTGCTTTTTTATGTAATCTTTTTTTTAGTTTGTTATTTTATGCTTGGTTTTTTGTAGATAGGTTCTACCCGCATTTAAATAAAAATATTTAATTTTTAGGTATAAACTTTTTCTTACAAAATTTGTTGTAAAGAAACAAAATTTTGATTTCGGGACCATTTTTCGGGACTTTCGGGACTAGTACCGGGACTTAAAATTTGGAACCAAAGTCCCGAATACCTTTTCAGTCCCGGGATTTGGGAACCCTAGACACAATAGAATAATAGTTATTTATGTACCAAGGCACTGAAGTTCAACTTTTTATGACTCATGTGGAGTTTAGTTGCTGAGGCCTCTGGCCGAGGCAAATAAACCACATGAGTCATAAAAAGAACTTCAGTGCCGAGGTACATATTATATATTTTTTTTAAAATCGGAAAAAAAATGCTTTATTAGGCAAGAAAATAATAATAATAGATCACCCGACTTTACCGATCGCTCTACCTAGGACAAGTAAAATGACGTACGGCACCTTCTGACTGAAAAACCAAACTGCTGCTTCTTGTGCAGCCTACATAACAAATCTATTGATATTCAAATTTACTAAAATATGTATACTGAAGGATTGCGCTTCTATAGGAAACAATTTCGCAATGTGTACGAAAAGTTAAATGAGCCTTTATCGGCCGGATTTTGAATATTTGGTCACATTTGACGGGCGATTTCACCGCGTCTGACGTTTGATGTTTACATCTCGCCAAGGCCTACTTATTGAAAAAATCGTACAATAATGGGCTACATTATTGTACGATTTCTGTGCTTTTAATGATGATTTTGGGACATTTTAATGCCGATTTCAAGAAAAATATTATTTTCATCAAGTAGAAATGGTTAAACATTCTTGTCATAGAACCACAAAAAAAAAAAACTATAAATTCACTCTAGTACATAAAAAATACTGAAATATTTCGTAAAAATATCATTTTTTTGATTTCCTCCTGTATTCGGCCTACATACCAAGTTATGGTTATGCTCTCACATGCCTATAGTTTTTGAAGTTAATTTTAACAGCTGATGAGCCAAATTTTAACGAGCTATTGACATTAACTCTGCAGTGTATATAGTGGATATCATGAATAATTATCCCTGCATCACAATGGTCGACAATGGAAATTACATTGTTGTACATTGTGACGCAGGGATTAAGATTCGTTGTATCCACAATAATTAAAACGCATTTTGATTGCTTTGTTCTTCATCGCCCCATGTTCCTGTTTTCCTCGTGAAAGTCGTTCCTATTAACCCCAAAATTTAAAAACTTGGGATAAATAGGAGCACTGTGGTATAAAAAAAATTGCAAAAAATTATGAAACAAGTTTTTTTGTAAGCACTATTTTCAAACTCCTTTAGCATATTACGTAAACGTGAAAAAAAGGAATGAGACAGGTTTGTCATAGCAAAATATGATAGATTTTCTAGTTTATCTTTCAAAATGTAATTTTATGCTATATATTAAAAAAAAAAACTTTTCAATTACCCCATGTTCCTTATTACCCTGTTTTCCCCTATCCTTCTGGCATTAAAATATTATTTTTAGCACGTTGGAGGATTATAAGATCCTAGGATTCCCAGTCCGAATAGATGATAAGAGATATGAGAGGAACGCATTTCAATTCAACTTGTGCTTTGTTTGTGATAGCGACGCCAGGACTGTACAGTACGAGCCGGTTGTTATGAAATTATCTGACTATTTAACTGCCATGGAAATAGAAAGCAGGTTCCTTTCCAAAGAAAATGTCTGTGCACGACTAGCGCCTATGTTGGAGCAGGTTTGTTAATGGAAATAATACTTTCTGCTCGGTATATAAGGTTGAGTGTTTTTTTACCTGACAAGACTTTAACTGGGACACTATGTACACCTGTATATATATTCGTTTGTGTTCATTGTTAATAAATGCACAGGTTTTCATCAGAAATGCAAAGCGCGTGTTTTTTACTCATCGTAACTCGATTAAAACTGTTCAACAAACATTCATACCTAAGTACGTCACAATTCCCGTCCTTGTCTTACATATATACGATGGATATCCGTCGTATATTCACGAGTCAGACAAGGACGGGACTTATGACATAGGTATGAACATTCATTGAACAGAGTTTAAGAAAAGGCTCAGGTGAGAACTATTGGATAATTTTTTTACATATTTGAGCTTGAGCTTTTGAACAGAAGGAGATACAAAACATTGTTTCTCACGAAAGTTTCACACACAAGGACTGCCCAACTGCAGAAAAAATTGGCATGTTTCTACGAAAAAAGATACCAATGACGTTATCGGCGGGCATTTTCCACAATCCGAGAAAATGAATTTTTGGCCTTATATAGTAGGTCCCATTTAAGAACCAGTGTTTGGTTTTTCTTTTTTGGCTGTCCTCATCACGTGGCGCGAAATTTGGAACACCCTGTACATATGTAGTTTTGAATTTTGTGGCATTTTCCCAATAAAAATGTCCAATAATTAACGAGATATTTTTTGTCGACTTTTTATAACGAACATTTGCATATTATGAACTAATGTGACAGTCCCTAAAGTTCTTTTTCTAACAGTACTATGAAAAACATCCTGGACAGGCAATAGTAATAATTTTTGCATCAAAGATATTTTCAGGTGGTGAAAGAGCTCAATGAACGCGGTGAATGTGCCGTTCGATCGGGTGGCGAAGCTGCTCGTTTACGTGTAGCAAGGTTGCGGGCAGATCCACCACCTGTAGCTGATCATCAAGTTCCCGTTTTGGTGCAACCATTGCCTATTGCCCATGCCGACTTGACGACACAGCGTGTCTCACCCTTTATTGACGGTATGATATTTTCATAGCCTCCTTGTAAAAGGTAATATCAATGTGAATACACACAATCGACTTCATTAGGTTCATTATGAGGAATGGTAACAGTAATAAAATGGAAAATATATTTAAAAACTAGATACTGCAAAATTAAATTGTTTTTTTTTGGTTTTTAGGATAAAATATTTGTTAAATTTGCAACAATCTGCAAAAAATATTCCCTTTGGGTCTGTAGATTTATCATAATTTGTCCACTTTTTGCACTTCTTGCAAAATGTCTAGTAAATCACCTGATTGTGTGCATTTTTTCCTAGGATTTAATCATGTAGCCCGCATAGCGGTATTGTCAGATGTGGAAACGAACTTAGTCAAAGCATGTGTGCAGAATTTAGTTTACTATGGTGTGGTAGTGTTGGTACCACTTTTCCAATATGGAAATGTGTACTGTGCAACTCCAAAATTGAAGTTGTTGGCACAGGATCCACAGTTGCAGGTAAATGTCAAGAGATTATCCCGTTTATTTTTATTCAAATATTACCAGGTTCATACCAACTTTTTGCTTAAGAAGAGGTTTGCTAAACGTTTTCTGTGCGATCTGTAGATGTATAACTCTCTAACCGAGATCAAAAGTGACAGTATTTACTTTTATCAGTAAAGAGATAGATAAAATATGTGAGACATTAAGTCACAGCATGATCTATTTAGGGGAAAAGCAAACGACAAAATGTGAAGCCATTTTCGAGAAGACCATGACCGAAAATTGTGTTTAATTCTGCGCGCCTCTTAAAATAAGATTTTCTAAGTTTTATTTATGTCATTTAAAACTATAACATTTTATACACATATCAAAAATAAATCTGTTTAGTTCTCATTTTATATTAGCTTTTTGTGTTAAAATTCCCAATGAAATCACCCTTTAGGTCATCTGATACTGGTATTTTAATCGGATGTTTTGTTTTAAAAATGTGACCTGTTTTATACATTACTTATTATGTTCCTTCATGTCTGTAACGTCTCCTGAAACTGAATAAATTTACTTACTTTAAAGCTACGGTCTGGTTTGGGTGTTTTACGGTGGTCGCAGACGATGGTCATTGACGCCTCCTACTGTTTCGTAGAAAGCAGTCTGGTTTTCTGGCCGAAAAAGGGTAATTCTTTTCTACCCGCAAAGCTGACAGTCTCATGAGATAACGCGAGGAACAGTAGTCGGATGTCGACGACCGTTGCCAGCGACCGCCGCACAACAAACAAACCTTAAGATCCACCTGTTCATTCGCAGGCGCGCTGCTTGCAGGCGGCGGCGAGGGGTTGCGGAGCACGGGGACCCGCTGCCGCTCGCGATGTCTTCCGAATTTTGGCTGCGGCGGCACGAGGGGCCACGGTCCGTGATCTTTGCCAGCGACTCACACCTGCCGCTGCGGCACGCGTTGACGAACGACGACTGATTCAGTTCGCTGTGCGAGAGGGCCTTATAAGGTGAGCAAGTGACGATGAATATTGTTACACTTTAGCTTTGATGTGACAGTAAGGAAGGTGACGGTTTTTTAGATTCAGTGGCAGTGTATTCTGACTAACCATTAGTATAGTACCTATGCATTTATACCCTTGATCTTTTGCCTACCATAAAACGGTCATTATCCCTTTGACCATAAAATGCCTCATGTTTGGGGCAGGGTCGGATTATTGTATATACCTGCAACCGTAATTCAGAAAAATAGATACAACTGTTTGAAGATTGGTTTGAACATCGTCTTTTGAGGTATATGTTTAAGCCGACCCTGCACCCAGTAATATAATGTTATACCTGTACACAATGGGCTCTTATCAGTTAGTTCATTTATTTCAGAAAGGTCAACGGTATAAATCCGTGTAATTGGGTGGAAACAAAGTAGATCTTATGTATTTTGATACGATCTTTCTGAAAAAAGCAAATAAAATGTAGCAGTTAATAAAAATTTTCTAAATTGTGAAAAAACGGATTTTCTGGACTTTTCCATGTAAAAATGCTAATTATCTCGGCAAGTATCATTCACATCGTAAAAATAAATACAACAATCGAAAGAGGACGCAAAAGTAGTTAGGAAATTCATATACCCATATTTTTTATGGCAAAAAGTTGTTTTTTCGTTTTTTCAGTCAGAACCATGAACACGAAATTTACGATGAATTTGTGGCGAAACTATAAGTGTTAAGCCATATTATTGATTACCAGAAAACTTGAAAACCTACTGATTTTTATCCATTTTCAAGCACTTGTATTAAAATTAAAAAAATATATAAAAACTAAATTAATTAAAATAAAAAAATATATATTATTTTGGTTTGAAAATTGACAATTTTACGCAACTTTTCCTCAAAAAACATGTTTTTCGGTGCCCCACACGATTTAAAAAAATATACAAAATTCTTTTGACTATAATGTAATCGTATTCTAGACACATTGAGAAAATAAAAAAAAAATTCGAGCCATCGGGTGCATTTTTGGCAGTTATGTACCCTTTCAGACCGAAAAAATTTTTTGGGTAAACAATTAGTTTCATATCTTTAATATCTTGGTTAATTATTATAGTCCGGTTTCGGTGGAATTTGACATAAACACATAAGAATGGACATTCAAGAGTGTAAGTGGTATTAAAGTAATTCAAATAATTTGCAGGCAAACAATAAAATTATGCCAAGGGTAGACTTTGCCCCTCCGCTATATAATAAAAATAATTGATTGCCATTAAATGAACCACAGTTCACAAAAAAACTCATTTTTTATTTTTATGTAATAAATATAAGCAATTAAAAACTGCATAATTCAAATCATTCTTGTAACGTGCCCTCCTTGCTTGTGACGTCAAGTAGCTCGTTGGTGGTGGCGCCTCTGGTGGGCGGTGGCACCATGTATGAGCTAATATGGGCGGCACATTTATAAAAACTACAGCACCACGCAAGCTTTGTTTAGTATCACAGTCTTGATATTGTTGATAATGTTTGAAAAGAGTGTGGTGTATTAAATAGTTATTTACATTGCGAGATGCGTAGGTAAGCGCACTTTTTTCGCCGAGGAGGTTGTTTAATGCCCGTGTTGCCTCGGGTCTTAAAACTCTCTCCGAGGCCAAAAAGAGCTTACGCATCGAGCAATGTATTACATTTTTCCTGCTACTGACAATTTCATATTAGGTAGGAAAGTACTTTGAATTTAAATACACTATGGAGAAGATTGTGTAATAATCTTCATAATAACCATTGTCCAATTATTACTAAAAATGATAATCAGTGATATAAGAGAGAGAATGCAGTGATAATTAAAAAAAAACTTCTTGTGCGATTGAACTTACAAATTACTAGTCCTGTGTCCTGTAGCCTCACCATTCAGTTAAAGAAGTGCTTGTTAAATTTGGACTTTTAGGCGGTTCTTATTTTTGACCTACATCAGATCCCTCTGGAAATGGATCACCGAACTGTTTATTTTAACGTTAAATTTCCATTCTTCCTTCCCTAATTCTGTGCAGCTGTCACTCCTGTCACTGCCTTCTGATAAATCGAGCTATAAGACGTCACAACCATTCCCGCGCTTTTCGTGTCGTTTCAAATGAATAGCTTGAGGTCTCAAGTTTAATTATTTATTGCAAATTAAATATTGTGATTTGAGGGCTGATATTTGGTATGTGCTCTTTCTATAGATAGGTAAATATATTAAAGAAATAAAAAAAATTGTTCAAGTTCTCCATTATGCCCAATTTTGGGATTATTCTTGCGTCCCTCTGGACATCAATCCCTTACCTGCAAAATGCATTTTTGTTTTTTCAAATATCTTAATTTTTATCATAGTTATGAAAAATTTATTGTTTGTACATTTTAAAAATTCAAATTTTCGAAAAATAGACAAAATCCCAAATTTGGGCATTTTTGATTAACTGCCACATTTTTTGTATTATTGTGTACCAAGTTCGGTTGAAATATTCTTATTGGTTTGGAAGGTATAAACAAAAATCGATATTTTTTTGAAACCTTAATCACCCTGAATCTTCGTAACGAAGCGTTTTTGGACCCTTGTTGATATGAACTTTTTGTCTTATTTTAACGAGTAAATTACGCCCCTGAAAGGGTGCCGCATAGTTTGGATCACCCTGTCACATAAGTCTGTCTTTATATGTAAAAGATGCCTATAATGCGCAGGCCAAAATTTCAGCCAATAGCTTGTGGCTTGTGGTACAATTTTAAATTATAATAATCTGAAAGTTTTGGCGGGCTGTGGATCCAATGAGAGGAAAGGTCGCCCACGCCACGGCCATAATGGTGGACGACCTTCAATAGCTATTGGCTGAAATTTTGGCCTTCACATTGTCGGCATCTTTTACATAGCAGACTTATGTGAAATTATATATGGAGCTGGTATATATCCAAGGTTGGCAAATATCATGATGAAATGAAATTATATATGGAGCTGGTATATATCCAAGGTTGGCAAATATCATGATATTTATATAAATATCAAAATATCGGATATTTATCGATATATATCTGATATATATCCAAATCTTGATATTTATTTTTAAAAAATTGAAGTTTGTATATCTAAGGTAGTGATGGGCAAGGTGAAAATTACCAAAGTAACTTTCAGTAATTTACCGTAAATTACCGTAAGTTATATGTGCCCTGTCGGTAATATTACCTGAAATCCGTAATTTTGGTGTAACTTGCCCAGTAAAATTACCGGTAACTTTACAAGTGTATATTTGGTTGCGGTACACAAGGCCTCACAAGGTCTAATTTTTTTGTCTAATTTGTTTTCTTTTATAATATAAAATAGACAAAAAAAAAATACGTTAGTACATAGTGGTTCTACTCCTAGTACTGCTAGTAGTAGTAATTCTTCTAAAGGCCATGTCACTGATACTCTGAAGAGTGGCCGGAGTGGGCTAAATAATTTTGTAGACAGAATGGATTCTAGCGAACAATTAAATTTAGATGAAAAATTAGGCAGGGCAATTTTCGCCTCCGGCTGCCCATTTCCTTTAGTAGTCTTTATATACAAAGATATAACCAAAGATTTTTTTTGTACCTGAAGAATGATATTTTTATTTTTATATATTTAATAAAAGCATAATTTAACTGGTTATTTTTTATTAACCCTTGCAGTTACATGAAGTAAAGTATCCGTTTCATAAATTCTTCGTGAAAATACTGTCTTTTCAAAGGCTTCTACCAAAATTACCCAAAATTACCGAAAATTACCAAAAATTACAGAACTTTACCGTAAGTTACCGAACAAAAATAAATTACCGGTAACTTTCCAACAATAATCTATTTGTAAAAAACTCCAGCGTTTTTTATTTGTACCTTACTATAAATAAAATTCAAAAATAAAAACAAAAATGATTCTCAAATAACACATAAATATTGAACTTCATAAACAAAAAACCAAACGTTAGATTGTATAGGTACCTATATAAAAAAAACTCCTATAAAATAATTGTCGGTAAGAAGTAATGGTATCAAAAATAGGCTATTCCTACTTATTAGGTAATTATTATAATTACATCAGTCTTTATAATGGTAAGCACTCAGGCATAAGCACTAAGTACTTGCATTTTAAATCTTGATATAAATCTTGATAAATATCAATGAATAAATATCTTGATATGTATCAAGATATATATCAAGATATATATCTTTTGATATATATCATGCCAACCTTGTATATATCTGTCTTAAATTGTTTCGACTCAGGCATCACAGTAAAGCACGATATAAATTTAACCACGAATAAACCCATTATTTATTTAAAATCCTTATTGAATAATAATAAATGGTCACTTGCCGGAATAAAGTATTTTTCTTGAAATCGGCATTAAAATGTACCATAATCGTCATTAAAAGCACAGAAATCGTACAATAATGTAGCCCATTATTGTACGATTTTTTCAATAAGTAGGCCTTGGCGAGATGTAAACAACAAACGTCAGACGCGGAGAAATCGCCCGTCAAAAGTGACCAAATATTCAAAACCTGGCCGATAAAGGCTCATTTAACTTTTCGTACACATTGCGAAATTGTTTCCTATAGAAGCGCAATCCTTCAGTATACATATTTTAGTAAATTCGAATATCAATAGATTTGTTGGGTAGGCTGCACAAGAAGCAGCAGTTTGGTTTTTCTGTCAGAAGGTGCCGTACGTCATTATACTTGTCCTAGGTAGAGCGATCGGTAAAGTCAAGCAACGCCGCGCGTAGTTGGTTCGTGGACGGGTGATCCCTTATTATTATTTTCTTGCCTAATAAAACATTTTTTTTTCCGATTTCAAGAAAAATATAATATGTACCTCGGCACTGAAGTTCTTTTTATGACTCATGTGGTTTATTTGCCTCGGCCAGAGGCCTCAGCAACTAAACTCCACATGCGTCATAAAAAGTTGAACTTCAGTGCCTTGGTACATAAATAACTATTATATTATTAAAAAGAACAAAAAACATATTCAGTACTTCCTTGAAGTGCAATGTTTAATTTATAATTGGGCAGGAAAGTTGTAACAAAACTTAAACATCCCACCACATCCTGCCGAAAATTTGGGTTCAAATAGTTTGTTTGCCATTTCTGCAGGCGTATACACAAGTACCCGGTCCTGCTGGGTGAGCAGCAGCCAAGCGAGCTTCAACGATGGCTAAACGGCACCGCTAGCCTAGACGAGATCTGCTGTGCGGCCGGTCTAGGGTCTCACCATCTCGAGGATCAAATCGAGCGAGACCACAATGTTGTCATGCTGTGGAAGTAGCCCCAAATTGATAACGATCATTCCTCCCTCTAAGGGCACAAACCGCACCTAAGGACGAAATTGTTAGGTCTGGATCGAACTGTCGTACGGTGAATTGATATTGATAATATTGATGATTTTCTGTGATATGCACAGATTAATAAGGTTATTTATGAAGTTTAAGAAGTTATGACGTGCATGATGGTATGTAATATGTGATGTTATGTAGAGGGGGTACCCTGCCATCAAGGGAGTTGGGTATGGTATATCGGCAGCATTATTTCCCGATTTCCATTTAAAACTACAAACACGAATTTTTAATTTTTTTGAGCGATTTTATTGATCTTGAATAGACAATGTATGAATTATAGTCAGTCTTAATACACCGACTCCAACTCCCCTTTATGGTAGTCTATTTTATGTGTCAATTAAGTAAAAATATTTGATAATTATTATGAATAATTTTTAACACAAAATAAAAACACCATGTAATCTGTGGCCACAGTAATGGATAGACAGTGGTAGTACCTAAGTATTCAATAATTTATTGTATATTAGTCTCTAATATACGCTTTGTCTTTTATACCAAGATTTTTTATTTCTTGACCCTAAAATAAGATGGTTTGTATTAGAGGCCCTGTATGACACAAAAAGTGACAGTTATTCGTTTTAACAGAGGTTGGACAACGATCGGATCTCTCTCTCTGGCGAGGGTCTTATTTTCCCTATGAAATTCATTTTGTGCAACAGACATATATTTTTTCGCTCTTTCTAACATTCCCCTAGCAGCACGATGTATCAAAATTGGATTTTAAGGTTAAGCTAACGACAGTTAACTGCCATAAGCGTAGGTAGATGAGGGCACAGTTTAAAATGTATAAAAATATAGATAAAACCAATAAATAGGTAAATAGGTTAGGTAGTAGTATGTTATTTGCAAAGCTTAACTAATAATATTATTGAAGTTTGAATGGAAAAGTGAAGAAACATATAATTTGTTCCAAGAAAACAGAAATTTTAGGATATCAGGATAAAAACATTTATTAAATTTTTGTAGGAGGTTGGTATATGTAGATAGGTATGTACATAAAATTAAACAAGGCTCTAGCATACCAACTAATCAAACTTTCGAATATTTCTTCAATAGGAATCATAGCTGCAATAATAATTATTCCGTTCATTTACAAATAAAAAAGGTCTTTTAAATGGTTTTACTGTATGGTTTCGTTTCTTCAAACTCTCTTCTTATACATACCATCATAATTTTAAGACAATTAATACTGAAATTTGTACGGAACAAAAAGTTGGAAAGTTTGTTTTGGTAATATGAATCAACCAATAATAATAAGGAATTAGGCTGAATAAAAAAATGAGTACCTAGGTATTTAATATCGATATATTAGTCTCTCATTCTTTTTTTGGTAAAATAAAAGTTTATAACTTTTTAATGCAAGAGAGATCATCTACATTTCAATGAAGAAGACAACAGTATTTTTGTTTTTAAAGATATATTGTAAGTAAATAGGAAAAATCAAACTAGTACAAGTTCTCAGAAATTTATACATATTTAATAATGGTTCTTTCTTGCTAAAGTCACGTTCATCAAACGTTGCAGGAGATGATCCTTTCTTCAGCACAACCTGACACTCAAAATCCATGTCGGAGAAGTGAACCTCTGAAAGTTAAAGAACTATAAATTTAAGCTACCTAAACATAATAAAACGCTGCCATCAAATGCTATTTTTTTATCAGCAAGAAATTTGTAATGGAATATAAGCTCACACATTTAACTGACTACACAAAAAGGGTTCTTTATATTCCCACCCGTGTTAACTTCTTTTTTGTCCGATTTTGTTGGTCTTGGTGCAAAATAAAGCACCTTCAAAACTGCCTCTCTCTAACACATATACTTACATTTTTATTATTCCATGAAACGAAAAATGCCTAGCCCGGTCCAGTGTAAATATACCTAACAGGTTTTACCCCCTTGAAGGGCAAAAATTTTAATTTTATCTCTTTAACATTGGGAAATTTTCATAAGAATTCTAATAGGGGGTTTGTAGAACCTTATGGACTTTTATTGAAAATAAATAGGTAGGTACTAATATTTAATACGTATTAATTTAGGTATCTTATGTTATGTTGCTGATGCAGATTAAGAAAATTATTCTGCAGATTAAAATCACAGATCAAACAAAAAATAAAAAACTAGAGATACTTATGTAATTAAATTTCATCCTTTCCAACTCTCATGTTAGGGTATTTCATTTGCACCATCGTGCTCGTTCTTCTGCGCTTTTTGGAAATGGTGTTAAGAAAAATTCATCCTGCTCAGAATTCTTGCAGTTTCTTATTACACAAGATGTCACTTTTAACTGTTAACATTCCTTTTTGCAAAAGAAAATGAGCACGCTCAATAATTGGTCGACAGTTTTGTTGACAAACTGGCACCTGCCAAGATAAGAATGTAATAAAAACAATGTTACTAGATCTGCCAAAATCTGTTGTCCAACCTCTGTTAAAACGAATAACTGTCACTTTTTGTGTCATACAGGGCCTCTAGTTTGTATATAGTCGATGGACAATCAACGGTATAATATAATGTGTTCCATATCTAATATTTCGACTTAAAACCTCTGGATTCATCAAAATTTTTGAAAATTTGTTGCAAAGCAAATACACACATTGTTTTTCCATTCTCCAAAATTTCACAAAAAAAGTTTTTTTATATAACAAATAAATCTGTACAGAATTCGACAAATTTTAAATAAAAAAAAGCTTTATTACTAGTTATTTTTTTACTTCACTTCAAATGAAAAATGGCATAAGTCGTTATTTTAGTCCAAAGGACCCATGGAATGGATGATTGATCTACTTTTTTGGCAACACCCTGTATAACCTGCCTCGGAAATGAGTCTTTCCAACAGTTTGAAACTGAAATGATTTTAAAAATTGTCCAAAACACCTAAAATCATGGGAGTCGAATTTAACTGGGTAGGAGTTTTCGATGGAACATTTAATTTTGAACAAAAAGTATCTCTATTGACTTATTTTTGTATCGGCAACCGTTTCATGGCAAATTTGATTTTTTAATTTATTTCATACCTTCCAAAAATGTCAGGTAGGTACATTGTGTCCCCCAGTTAACGTGATAAACCCGAGCTTCTCCGTAATTTTAAAGATAAATTGATGGCTCAAAAGCCAAACTTGTGTAGAATTTTCCGAGGAATTCTAATGTAACGTCAAACTTAATATACAGGGTGCTGTTAAAAAGTTATTTCAAAAATACCGTTTTCCAAAAAATTTTGAAGTTGGATTTTAACACGGAATGTTAGTAATGAGTATACGGGGAGTAACAAAAAGTGTACGTTTTCACTTCTGACGTCCGGTTTGACCGGAAGTGAGCATCACCAAAGAACAAGGAACACTTTATCAGATTTTTGAGACACCTTGTATATTTTGGGCAATATATTTTTAGCATTCCATGCAAAGATGTGATCACTTCTTTGAATTTGTCATATTTGACGAAATTTATCAAAAAATAAAAATTCACTGCTTGGTTGAGTCATTAATAATGGCACATAGTGCAACCGCATATATTTTGGGCCAAAATATTATAACAGACTAAAATATGCCTTATAGAAATGTTGTTTGTTTAAGAGATACAGGGCGTTGAAGTTTGTTTTTTGAAATTGCCTTTTGGCTACATCTCCCAACATAATCAAGCTGCTGAACTGAAATTTAGCACTGCTATGTTTTATCGTTGATTGAGGAAGTTTTATGGAGAATAAGCTGAAAATGTCAATTTCTACGTATCTCACAGAGGGCGCCACCTGCAGGTCCATCATTTTATTGCATCTTTTCATTCTGCATCAAAGAGGTACTCTTGTTTCGTAAAGATTAAATCAACCGTTTGCGTTGAAATTACCAAAACGTGCCCCAACACACCGGCTGACTTCAATATTTGAAAAAACAAATGTGCACCGACTGCTTTCAAATATTGCACGACTGTACCATTTAAAGCGAGAAAAAAACTGATACCTATGTTCAAAAAAATATTCACTTTCAAAATGGAACGGATTGAAACTTGACAAAATTTGGACATCCTATTTCAAGAAAACGAATGTGTTTCGACCAATGTTCATTTGGCATGTTTTTCTTCATTTTCAATGTACAGTTGATCTGTAACATTCGAAAGCAGTAGGCAAAAATTTTATTTTTGGAATATTGAAGTAAACAGGTATTTTGGGGCACGTCTTGGCAATTTCGATGCAAACGGTTGATTTGATCTTTACGAAACAAGAGTAGCTCTTTGTTGCAGAATGAAAAAAGCGAGCAGAATGAAAAAAGTTACAAGTAAAAGCACGATCCAAAAACAGTGCAAGAAGTTCTCTCTGTGAGATGCGTATAGAAATTGACATTTTCAGCTTATTCTCCTTCCCCAAACATAGCAGTGCCAAATTTCAGTTCAGCAGCTTGAATATGTAGTAAAAATTCAATTTCAAAAAACAAACTTTAAACAAACAAGATTTATATAAGGCATATATTGGCCTCTATAATAATATATTTGGCCCAAAATATTATATGGGGTTGCACATATGTGCCATAATTAATGACTTACACCCTGTATATGGTTGGAATTGGGATAACGAAAGGAACTAAAAAAAACTTCAAAAAATACAGGACGTAGCAAAAATCTGACATTAGCCTCAATAATAATATATTTGGCCCAAAATATTATTTGGGGTTGCACATATGTGCCATAATTAATGACTTACACCCTGTATATGGTTGGAATTGGGATAACGAAAGGAACTAAAAAAAAAACCTCAAAAAATACAGGACGTCGCAAAAATCTGACCAAGTGATGTTCACTTCCGGTTAAACCGGAAGTCAGAAATGAAAACCAACCCTTTTTTACTCGCCGTATGCTTATTAGTAACATTCCGCATGTTAAAATCGCTGTATATTAGGTACGTTTGACGTTATATTCAAATTCATCCTCTAAAAATTCTACACAAGTCTGGTTTTTGAACCATCAATTGTTAAAATTACCGAGAAAATCGGGTTTATCACGTTAACTGGGACACCCTGTACCTATCTATATATAGAGAAAAGATCATGCTGGCAAAAACCGGAAAAAATCAAAACCGATTAATCAGTTCCTGTTAAAATCGGTTTCGGTTAAAATCGGTTAACCGAAACTCGACTTCAAAACCGGTTTTCGGTTAACCGGTTTTCCGTTAACCGGTTTTCAGTTAACTGGTTTTCAGTCAACCGGTTTTCGGTTAACCGGTTTTCGATTAACCGGTTTTCGGTTAACCGGTTTTCGGTTATATTATAAGATATAAGGAAAACCAAATCAACAAAAACTCATCTCCACTAGATTGGTGGAAAGTAAACGAGCCTAGATTTCCTCTTATGAGTTTATGAGTCAATTAGCTCGTAAATATCTTGCTGTACCAGCCACTTTAACACCGTCAGAGCGCGTATTTTCTGACGCAGGAAACATAGTTTCAGCTAAAAGAAGCTGTTTAAAAAGAAACACAGTAAACATGTTGCTTTTTCTCAACAAAAATCTTGAAATAAGTCATAAAAGATTATGTTATGATATGATCGCAAATCGCAAATAATAGACTAACAGAATGAAATATAGAATATTACATTTTTATGTTTTGTTATGTTTATAGTATACATGTTATATGTTAAAACCAATTAATGGTTTCCTTAGTTTCCCTAGAACCGGGTTTGGTTAAAATCGTTTACCAGCATAATCATTAACTGAAAACCGAATAACCGGTTAACCGAAAACCGATAAATCGAAAACCGATTATTCGAAACCCGAATTAACCGGTAACCGGTTTGGTTAACCAAATAACCAGTTAACCGAATAACCCGGTTTTCGGTTTGGATCAAAACCACGGTTAACCAAAAACCAGTTAATCAGTTAACCGAAAAATAGGTTTTGGTTGCCAGCACTAGTTTCAACACAACATAATTAATTTTGGCTCACAATAACAATAAAAAAATTGTGGAGAAAAGACAATTTTTGAAGAAAATGTTAACACCCTGTTTATCGAAAACGAAGAATTTTTGGACACATGTTATCATGTTCATTATGATATGAACTTATATAGGTACCTATCGGAAAAGACTTTCCCACCCAACTATCACAAATGAAGAGGACGAAGGACGAGCTTTAACATGAATTAAAATAATTAAATGTGTCACCCTCCGTGAAACCATTGATTAAGGTACCGTAAAACGGGGTTACTTTGCACCACTTTCTTCCCCTAATTTTTGAAATGCAAAAGTTAAAATATTTTAAATCCAGTATCGGTATTTTTTTGTGGAAGACAATAATTGTATAGGTCATAAAACAAGTGTACCTACGTTTAGAACTAGGTTTAACGCATCACTAAAAGGTGTTATGGTGCAAAGTATACCCTACAAGAGGGATACATTGCACTATTTGGAATTTGAATTATTTTTAGACTGCAAAGAAACCCGACGTAAATATTTACTTTGCACCACAATAGATACGTAGGATTTTTTCCGCATATTTAATTACTTCATTTGGCCAATAAATAGGCATTTAAAGCTGCTATTTTTTATTGGGGTAACAACCCCCTTAATATGGATGTCAAATGAGAGGGATTGAAGAGTAGAAAACTATAAAGTTAGTGACATCACACTCATATGGCCGCCGCTCCAAGATGGCGGATTACATTTTCTTTTTAATCTCCTTAATATGGGTATCAACTGAATGGGCTTGAAGAGAAGAAAAGGATAAAGTTAGTAACATCACACTTATAAATTCAATATGGCCGCCGCTCCAAGATGGCGGATTAAATTTTCTTTTCAACCCCCTTAAGATAGGTACTTAGGTATCAAATGAAAGGGCTTGAAGAGTAGAAAACGATAAAGTTAGTGACATCACACTAAATTCAATATGGCCGCCGCTCCAAGATGGCGGGTTACATTTTCTTTTCAACCTCATCCTTAATGTTGGTATTAAATATGAAAGGACTTGAAGAGTAGACACCACTGAAAGTGGCGAGTAGACACTACTGAAAGTGGTGCAAAGTATCCCCAATAATTTTCTAGAAAACCGTTATAATAAAAAAATATTTATTCTTCGATTCCAAATTCTAATAAGTTTTTTTTATTATATGTATAAACAATAGTGGGTACATGCAATTAAATGTATTCTTAACGCTTCTTATCAGCTAGAAATTCCTTGGCAATACAATTTTGGGGAACTATAAAACAACGAAATTTTGAGGTTAAGATACCGGTAACAGCTGCTCAACAACTAATGGCGGGAGGGGGAGTCTAACCTGTTGCTATTACCACAGACCTATATAGCTTTAGCGAAGCTATATAGGTCTGTGCTATTACTTATTGCGGCTCCATCTGTTAGTAGAAAATGTTATGAAGTGAAAAAATCCAAATTAGAGGAAATAAGTGTCAATAAATAACATTTGCAACATTGGTGCAAAGTTATCTTGAGAGGTGCAAAGTAACCCCGTTTGACGGTACGAATTCCTTATTCAATGGTGAAACCAAAATCTACCCGTCCCAGCGATTTTTTGTGCATGTGCTGAATCATTACAATTGACCAGTTTAAGCCTTGTTTATGGAATCCCTAGTTAGCCAATCAGAACAAAATCATAAGGATACGAGTATACGAGACCAATATTGGATACAAACAACAGATGGGGCTACAAATTACAGTGGCCCAGTCATTGCCTACTAATTTTCTTCTATTAAAATTTATCAAAAAAACAGCTGGACAACTTTACTGTATTTCTGTCATGTCCATAGATAAGAGATAGTCATGTCCTTATGATGTCAGCGTCAAACATTGGCTAACTAAAATAGAGTATCCATAATAAACAAGGGTTTAAGTATTAATGAGTGGCCCATTAAAAGTCCATTTATGGTCCCTTATATAAGGGAACACAATTAGTGCGATGTCACTTCTGCATCACAGATCAAGTCTGCATCTAAAGTCCTCAAAAACGATGAATTTTACAGAAATCGTGAAAACCGATTAAAGTATCATTATTAGCAGGAATTAATACAAAAAACTATCTTCTAGTGCTTATATCCTTGAAACAAACTTACTAAAGTCTATCCATAAGTTACAGCGGCAGTGGCAGTAGATATAAACAAAGTCACATGACCGCATTGCGATCGATTACCATTGTTTGCGACTGATGTGAGATTCCCAGTGGCTTGTAATCATAGACTTATAAGTCTATGCTTGTAATTCTGATCTAATTATTTTTTAGAAGTTCTAAAAATTGTGTTTTTACCTTTCGTGGATCTTTATAAATTTCCTTAAATTAAGTAGCAAAATAAATACTGCTCGCGATCCGATCTAAAATATGCAGGAAACTCGACTGAGGGAAGAGCCGGCCCTGTATTCTGCTCGCCGCGTAAACACTTGACATTTTATGACGGCCAGATTCCCCTATTCTGTGGCCAGACCATTAAGACTACCTCAATGGGCCAGACGAATAAGAGATTTAAGAGAATAGATCATGGATAGACTTTAGGCGTTGATTGAGGAAGGCCATCGACGCTTTAGGTAAAGAATATGAGGTTGTTTCTACGTCATAATAATAACGTCATTCTACCCCGGTCTTTTTTTCATAATTATAACGCAAATTTGACGTGATTTTTCTAACGCCATGGAGGTGATTGTATAACGGTATTTTGACGTAAAAAAGGTTGTTGGTTAGCTGGGATAAGCAATCATATCACATTTTTCTTGGTTGCTGTATTGAACAATAATTAAATTTAAAAAGGAACAACTTATACTTTTATACAGGGTGAGTTTTTTTTCGATGACCACTATGGAAATCTCGAAAACTAGCAGAGCTAGAACAAAGGTTAAATGGGGAAAGAATTGCAGTTTTGAATGCTCAATGTAATGCCCCTTTCGGATTTTTAAAAAAGTTCATGGCTCACTAGATATTTTGAAAAGAGTGATCTTTTGCTATATATTCCATCAGATCCTTGTAGCTCCGTTATTTCTGATTATACAGAAAAACTGAGACAAAAATTGTAGATAATTTTGGGCTTAATTAGATAATCTTATCCAATTTTTTATGTTGTTTGTGATTTTTGAGATATGACATAAACTTGTGTCTTTTTAAATGTAAATCATAGTTGGCTGTGGCCTTATTAAATCTGCCATTTTGTGAGCTTGCCAAAGATGTAATACTAGGCACTGTTATTATAAAAAAGCTATGGCTAATTTTCTAATTTTTTTTAATTTTCACATATACAGTGTGTCCCCAGATGAAGTACCGCACACTCTTCTAAAGTTTCTCATACTTATTTGATTTTTCGAGAAAAAGTCATTCTTGATAAAAAGTTTTGCTTGTTCTTAAAATAAGATTGGCATGGAAAGAGTTAACATTACTTATACTGGGTGACCAGAAAATTGAAAAAACGTTAATTAACATAAGAGTAAATTGCCTCTATTTGTAGAGATACTGAAAAAGTTATACTTAAAGAAAATTTTTTCAGCGTGTTAAGTTACTTAGCTGTACAACATTTCAAAGTGTAAGGCCTAGGTACTTTGATTTTTGGTTTTACTTGTTTTTCTTTGATTAAATGGTTTTTTGTAAATAGTATGACAAAACTGTATTAACAAAAGATACCGAGAATGGAAAACTGCGCCGACGACAAAATTTGACAATTCTAGGCCTACTTTGTATTTTGGAAAATATTGGAAGAAACTCAAAGTAGGCCAGGATTGTCAAAATTTTTTCATCGTGCATAGTTTCCCATTATTTTTTTTTTGTTTTTCTTCGATTAAATGTTTTTCTGTAAATAGTATGACAAAACTGTATTAACAAAAGTTGCTCAGAGTAGGAAACTATGTACGATGAAAAAATTTTGACAATCCTGGCCTGCTTTGAGTTTCTTCCAATATTTTCCAAAATACAAAGTAGGCCTAGAAATTGTAAAATTTTGTCATCAGGCGCAGTTTTCCATTCTCGGTAACTTTTGTTAATACAGTTTTGTCATACTATTTACAAAAAACCATTTAATCAAAGAAAAACAAGAAAAATCAAGAATCAAAGTACCTAGGCCTAACTCTTTGAAATTTTGTACACGTAAGTAACTTACTACGCTGGACAAATTTTCTTTATAACTTTTTTCAGTATCTCCACAAATAGAGGCAGTTTACTCTTATGTTAATTAACGTTTTTTTCAATTTTCTGGTCACCCAGTATAAGTAATAATAATTTGCCACTCTTATTTTAAGAACAAGAAAAACTTTCTATCAATAATGACTTTTTCTCGAAAAATCAAATATAAGAAACCTTACAAGAGTGCGGTACCTCATCTAGGGACACACTGTATATAGTCGGCCATAGGATATTTTCATAATTAAGTACGTTCTATTTTATAATAAGACATACTTCAAACTTTCAAATATTTTATTTTTAGCTGGTAACAAAATGTAACAAAATAAAATAAAAAAAAATTATCACACATAATGATTTGCCCGTAAGAAATTACCTTAAAGTCTATCCAAGTTACAGCGGCAGTAGATATAAACAAAGTCACATGACCGCATTGCGATCGATTACCAGGGTCTGACTAATATGCGATTCCCTGTGGCTTGTAATTCTGAATTAATTCTTTTAGAAGTTCTAAAAATTGTGTTATTACCTTTCGTGGATCTTTATAAATTTCCTTAAATTAAAGTAGCAAAACAAATTTACAGAATATACTGCTCGCGATCCGATCATATGCAGGAAACTCGACTGAGGGTCGAGGGAAGAGCCGGCCCTGCATTCTGCTGGCCGCGTAAACACTTGACATTTTATGACGGCCAGACCAATAAAAGAATAAGTCACGTGGTGGCCAATGTTTTGATCCACTGACTCTGTAATGGATAGACTTTAGATCAGTTCTATCCAAATAGATGGATAGGGAGAAATAGACCTATTATACCTGGCCGCCCCGATCCTCCGATTTGTCTGTTCTGGATTTCTTTTTGTGGGAAACAGTACAAAATAAAGTATGAGACGATTGATGAATTAAGAGCAGCCGTTTTAGAAGCAATTGCCAGTATTGACAGTTTGACAGGCGCTCTCTAAGAAAGACGACAAATTCAGTTTTAAAAAGATGCAATATTTGTATAAATAATAATAGTCCGGTAGCGGAACCGGGTTTTTTGCCTGAACTGCGAAATTTGGGACGAATTCTTGCAGATTTGTATGTCTATTAACCATATCCGACTGATGACATGCTGGCGTCATTGAGCAATTTTATATACAGGGTATCTCAAATATTAGACAGTAAATATTGGAATTTCTAGTCTAAATCTTACTATTTAGCTGTAAAATTGTTGTTATTATTATATTATTGTATAAATTAATTTCATTACAGTTATCATTAATATACAAAGTGTTTTAAAAACATGTGTTATGAATTTAAAATATTCATGAATTTCTCTGTATTAGAACATTCCTATCTAAGTTAAAAAACTAATAAAATTATAAAAATGGGTATGTTTAGAGATAAAGCTACATGACAGATACAGGGCGTCTTAAATTTGATGCTCTGTCCACTCTGCAGCCAAATGAGCATTTTGTATAAACTCAAAGTTGTACATTAAATTATGTAATTTTTGTGTAATTATAGGTACCTACACTTCGCCACCAATATGGGCATTACTACAATAAAGAAATTACGATTTTTTGCTTTAGTGTAATTTAATAATGTACTTAATTTAATGGCATTCGCTACTCGGTATATTATAATATCCAGAAATGAGATGAGAATTATGGGGAAGGACTAATAGCAATTAGGACTACGTATAAAACCCTTTTATTGGTTGTTAAATATTTATTTCCTGTGTTATATTACTAGTCCCTCATCCCCTTTCCAAAACTTACCTTCTCAGTTTGCGTTTACTATATTTTAATTTTAGTGCTTAAGTAGAATGCTTTTTTAATTTATTATATTTATATTTGTAGCATTTGCTATATTTTATTAAATGCAATCAAACGTAAGGTTGAAACTTAAGTGTCGTTTTTATTCCACAAATACCCAAAAGAAAACATTAATACAAAAAACTCTTAACTATAAAAAATATATACAATCTGTCCCATTTCTCTTATTTACATTTAGTACCATATACCATACTTTTCCCCCTTTTTTATATACATTATTCCTTTTAGTTATATCATATACAATAATAAGCATACCTACCTGTAATATTTATATCTTGAACCTTACTTTTATAATACTGTACATAAAATCTATAATACACTTATTTACAAACAAAATATCATAGCAATCTGCTTATTTATTTCTTGGTCGTAAGTCATAACCTGACCTAACCGTAACGGGGTGTTCAGGTATTGTTTCCGTATCATTGGCCGTAACTGGCTCTAGATTATTTTCGTGAGGAACCTGTGGTTGGTCTGGGTTAGGTTTAACGTGAATTTGATCTGAATGGCGACGCATTATAATTCCCTCTTCATTTTTAACATAAAAAATGACTGAACCATCTTGATACACTACTTCTCCCGCTACCCATGTTGGTTTAGAAGGGTTTTTGTAATCTTTTACCCATACGTTATCCCCAATATCGATTTGTTTTTCTTTTCCTCCAAAATTTTTTATTTGTTTATTAATTTGAGTTTCTGTAAAATCAACATGGTTGGGTCGTAATAAATCAAAACGCCCTCGTAATGCTCGTCCAAACATTAGTTTAGCCGGCGATTCCCCCGTTGTGCTATGGGAAGTATTACGGTAATCGAAAAGAAATGGTTTCAAATAACAATCGATATTTGCTTTTTCTAACAAAGGCTTTTTAATTGCCTTTTTAAAGGGTTTTACACAGCTTTCCGCCTGCCCGTTACTTGCTGGATGATAGGGAGGACTGAAAAGTTGCCTAACACCTTTTCCTCTAAGAAAGTTGGCAAACTCTGCAGACGAAAACGGTGGACCATTGTCCGAAACTAACTTAACCGGTAAACCAAACATCCGTGTTCTATATGAAGTTCATCTTTTTTTAGGAAAAAACTTTTAAAGCTTCACTAATTTTATTTTTTTGCGGCCAGCTATCTCTTAAACAAAACCCTTCAACTGCATGTAAGACTGGATCATTTTTTGTGCAATGTGCAATTTTTTTTATAATCAATAGGCCAATTTTCTTCCATATATAGAAAATGAGAAAAGACATTTTTTTCTGGAGGTCTTTCTGGGAGAGGCAACCGTGACAATGCATCCGCTGGGTTCTTTTGTGATATAAGATATTTGATTTCGTAATTGTACGCACTTAAAATAATACTCCAACGCTGCAAACGGCTTGCGGCATGAACTGGGATACCCTTTTTACTCCCAAATAAGGTAAGTAGAGCTTTATGATCGCAATATAACGTAAAAAATCGCCCGTATATGTAGTCATTAACTTTTTTTACGCAAAAAATAATTGCAAGTGCTTCCTTGTCTAATTGAGAATAAGCTTTTTCGGTGTCTGATAGCGTCCTTGATGCATAAGCTATAGGACGTACATCGCGATTTTCAAAAACATGGCTAATTACACCGCCTATCGCATGTGAACTCGCATCGCAAGCTAAACTGATCGGCAATTCAGCGTTATTATAGTGACATAAAACTTTTGGAGAAATTAATTCTTGTTTAATAGTAATGAAACTTTTTTGTTGTTCGCTCCCCCACCTCCATTTGCTATCCTTTTTTAATAGAAGATGTAGATTATGTAATTTATCGCTTAATTTAGTTATAAACTTTCCATAAAAATTAACTAAGCCCAAAAAAGATTTTAGTTCTGTGACGTTTTTAGGTACAGGGGCATTTAGAATAGCATTTGTTTTTGATGGCGAAGTATGTAACCCCTTATCATCGATTACATGTCCCAAAAATTCAACTTGTTTTTGAAAAAACGAGCATTTATCTAGTTTTAATTTTAACCCACATTCTTGTAACTTTTTAAGAACGCTACGGAGGTTAATTATATGATGATTTTCATCCCTGCCTGTAATTAAGATGTCATCTAGAAAAAATGCGACGAAACGCATTCCTGAAAAAATATTTTCCACGATCCTTTGAAAGATACCCGGGCTCGAAGCTATTCCGTAGGGTAATAGAGACCCTTGTGCGTATTTAAAACAACTAACCTTTGTGACTCTATGTCTAATTCAATTTGAGCGTAAGCTTGAGGTAAATCGATTTTACTAAATAATTTGCCATTATTTAGTGAAGAAAACAAACTATCAATTTTAGGTAACGGATACTTGTCGATGTGTAATAAGGATTTAATGTTACCTACCTTAAAATCGCCACATAATCGTATATCGCCCGATTTTTTTAATACTGGAACAATGGGTGTAGCCCACTCACTAAATTCTACAGCTTCCAAAATACCACATTTAATAAGATTTTTAATTTACAGTTCGACTTTATCCCTCAAAGCAAAAGGTAGGCTCCGTGCCTTGCAAAAAACAGGAATGGTATTTCGTTTTAAATGTAGAGTGGCTACGCCCTTGGTAAATTTACCCAGCCCAGGCGAAAACACCTCCGGAAATTCCTCACTTAATAATCTAGATAATTTATTCAAATTTTGATTTACACCAATGCTGTTTACTGCTAGTAATTTGTCCACAGAAATATTCAATTTTTTTATCCATTCTCGCCCCAAGAGCGGCGGACCTCCGTTGTTAATAACAAACAATTACAGGTTATTTACTTGCGTGTGACCAAATTTTACATTTACTTCAATAAATCCTAAGGTTCTGAAGGGGTTACCTACATAAGATTTTAAATTTAAATTAGAATTATTTAAACTAATATCTGCGAAATTGGCTGTATAAAAATTATTCGAAATTGCAGATATTGGCGAACCTGTGTCACATTCACATGAAATTAATTTATTATTTATAAAAATATCTACCTTGATTGGAGTATCATTTTTTGCTACTACATTAAAAAAGTCAAGGGCATCGTCCGAATCCTCCGTACACTCGACATACTTGTGATATTTTCGCCCTGCTTTATTTCCCGCATAACTTTTCTTGCAAACTGTGCTAATGTGCCCTCGAATACCACAGGTACTGCATGTCGCATCTCTGAAAAAACATTGGAAGCTCTGATATGGTTCGTTTTGCCACAATGAAAACAAGCAACTCTTCTGGTGTTGCCTTTCGCGTTTCCATACGTAGTCCTCTGTGTTCCTGGTAATTTTTTTCGTTTCTTGTTTTTACAATTTTGTTTACCGCTACTTGCTGAATGAGACCAGAATTCTTCTCTGCCGATTCCAAATTTATTGCCATCTCCAGTGCTTTGGTGTAAGTAAGAGCTTTATCTGCAAACAGGCTTTTTCTAATGACTTCATTTTTTAAACCACATACCAGTTGATCTCTAATCTGTTCCTCTAGATTTTGACTGAAGTTACAATTTTTTGCTAAGCTTTTTAGTGCCGCCATATACTGTGCAATGGATTCTTCATTTTCTTGTTTTCTTTGCCGAAATTTGTACCTTTCAGCAATTTCTGATGGCTGCGGCTGTAAATGGTCTTTAACTACTTTCACCAGGTCTTCATACTTATAATCTTCTGGTTTCTTTGGACTACAGAGATCAACCATTAATTCAAAGGTTTCATCACCTACAGCCGTGATCAGTGTTGCGGTTTTCAAAGCCTCTTTAATATCATTTACGACAAAATACTGGTTTACTCTGGAGATATACGTTGACCAGTTTTTTTCTCCAATTTTAAATGTTTCTAATTTTCAATTTAAATTTAAGGCCGACTGCGCCAGTGTAGCATTTGCTATATTTTATTAAATGCAATCAAACGCAAGGTTGAAACTTAAGTGTCGTTTTTATTCCACAAATACCCAAAAGAAAATATTAATACAAAAAAACTCTTAACTATAAAAAATATATACAATCTGTCCCATTTCTCTTATTTACATTTAGTACCATATACCATAATATTAAGAAACAAAAAAACGCGCTTTTTCTAAGACTCTAAAGAAATGGCCTCATTGCATTGTATGTTCGTTTTTAATTGAGAAATGTAAGTCATTGTGTATAATATCATTTTAGCAACCGGTGCGGGAATGTTATTGTGCACGGGTTGCCACAGCAAACTGTGAGGGAGTGTCATTGTGCAATGCAGATTTAAGAGAAGTAGTTGGAGGCCTTGGAAAACAGCTCGCGTCTAAAGTCTATCCAAGTTACAGCGGCAGTAGATATAAACAAAGTCACATGACCGCCTTGCGATCGATTACCAGGGTTGGACTAATAGGAGATTCCAAGTGGCTTGTAATTCTGAACTAATTCTTTTAGAAGTTCTAAAATTTGTGTTTCTACCTTTCGTGGATCTTTATAAATTTCCTTAAATTAAGTAGCAAAATAAATTTACAGAATATACTGCTCGCGATCCGATCTAAAATATGCAGGAAACTCGACGGAGGGAAGAGTCGGCCCTGCATTATGCTCGCCGCGTAAACACTTGATATTTTATGACGGCCAGACCAATAAGAGAGTAGGTCACGTGGTGGCCAATGTTTTGATCCACTGATTCTGTAACTTGGATAGACTTTAGTTGTTTATTTAAACAGCCTTATCGTGTCTTGTGGCACAACTATAATAGGGTTTTGCTTCTCAGATACCTACTGGAACTCCAACTGTAAAAAAGCAGCGGCATTCAGAAGTGACAAACTTTAATTTTAGAGATCAAGGTTTGTACTGTGGACAAAAGTGCGATTTAGAAAAAATAAAAAAATATTCAATGATGGCCATCCTTCAGAGTCGTGGAAGACAAGAATACGAAAAAGCAATGAAGGAAGCTACCTATTTTACAAACATGTGTGGAACAGAATGATACCTGGGCTGCTGATGTTCAATTACGGATGGGTTGCTGTTACAATGAATAGTAATGAGTCACCTAAAAAACAGACACTTTGTATACCAGGGGGTCCATTTAAAGGTGGTTAGTGGGTATTATTGAGTGTATAGTGTGTACAAAATTTGAGGGCGATCAGTTAAACGGTTCTGAAGTTAAGAAAAAGAAGTGCCTTCGTGGAGCCCCTTTGAGGGATCATAGCTCCACATGGGGCCGCTTCACTAAATCTTCATAATTTCTAGAGAGGAATCTGTAATCGCACCCTGTATATTAAAATGCTTATAAAAAGCCTGTAGAGCAGAAAAAGTTGTCTATCGTTTTTTATAGCTGTTTTAATAAATTAATTAATAAATAAGAACGATACCCGCCAGGTCCATTTTCGAAAAAATAAACATCAAAAGTGCAAAATTTAAAGTTTCAAGGTCGAATACTTTACAAACGCTTGAAACAAACATATTACATGTACATGTACATCATTGAAACTGTGACAATGATCAGATTTCAAATATCTAAAAATATGAAGGGTATTCGATTTAAAGAAACAAAAGTTTGGTTTGGCACCGCTTTTCTGAACAACCTGTATAAAAATAAATAAACGCTGAAAAAAGCTTGCCTTTTTTGTATCTGAAACTTTTTTCCTAACCTCAAAAATATATAAAATAAGGGGGTGTAAAAATATACGTGATCACATGGAACCTATTAAAAGGACACCTTGTATCTCAAATTGCTCAAGGATGACAGTTTGTCATCACTTGGATATCAAAACTAGGAGTCCTAGAGATATCAAATCCGTTTTGAAAAAAACTTCGTCCCATATTTTTGGGTTTACCCCCGTGGCTGCCGGACTATAATGGTGGATTGTTTGAACACCTTTTAAAATAATAATATAATTTGGTTTTGAGTTTTTTAATTTTTGTTTTATTTTGTTATATTTTGTTACCAGCTAAAAATAAAATATTAGAAAATTTGAAGTATGTCTAATTATAAAATAGAACGTAATTATGAAAATATTCCATGGCTGTCTTCGTGAAAATAAAAAAAAAACAGAAAAGTAGCCGTAGCTCTTTTATTTTTTATAATAACTATGCCGAGTATTATATCTTTGGAAAGCTCAAAAAGGCCGATTTGATAAGGCCACAGCCAACTATGATTTATATTTAAAAAACACAAGTTTATGTCATATCTCAAAAATCACAAACAACATAAAAAATTGGATTAGGTTATCTTATTAAGCCCAAAATTATCTACATTTTTGTCTCTACAGTACGGAACTACAGAGATCTGATGAAATAGTAAAAAATCACTCTTTTCAAAATATTTAGTGAGCCATGAACTTTTTTAAACATCCAAAAGGGGCATTAGATTGAGCATTCAAAACTGCAATTTTTTCCCCATTTAACCTTTGTTCTAGCTCAGCTAGTTTCCGAGATCCCCATAGTGGTCATCGAAAAAAAAAACTCACCCTGTATACACGTGACGCAGCAACACACAATTATTAATAAAACTATTTTGACAGTTTCTAATATTGAGTTATTTTGTTTTATTTTGTTTTATGTTTTAGCCTAGCAAAACCTACTGGGAAAACAGTTTTTTTTATATTAAGAACTCATCGCCTTCGTCCATAATTTTTTACCATTGTGCGTTTAAAATGACGAAACAACTAAGATATTAGGATAGTTGTAAGTTGTAAGAACTTCTCAGAAAATTAGTTTATCGTTTTTAGTTTAGGGAATAATCTTTGAGAAACGAGGAAGATTTATGCTCCGAAAGCTCAGAAAACAAAGTTTTGTTGGAGATATTTTTTTAGTTAACGTTCAAAGTTTCGATCTTTTAATGTTAAGAATTTATGAATTTTCCTCGCAACTTGAAAAAGTTGTCTTTTAGTTAGCATATTGGTTCAGGTTTCTGTGGCGAAAATGCAATTAAAAATTAAATGAAAATTCTAAAATGTTGAGAGCTATTTGAGATTTTACTGAAATTCTTATTAAATATATAGACACACCCTGTACATGATAATATTTCATATGCCCCAAAGACGATTCTTTATGGGAGCCCTAATGAAGTATATCAATCGAAGCTCTCCATCAAAGGTTAGTTTTTAGGAAAGTTTCCATCTAGTTTGAGATTTTCCATTCTTAATCAATCACCCTGTATGTAATGGCTATCGTTATGTTTTTTTGGCCCAACTCCGCTTTGTCAGGAAATTTTTTTTGTCTTTGTCAGATTTGACGATCTTTTGTCAGATTTGACAATCTTCCCTTATACCATATAAAAAATATATATACTCAACGCTAGCAAATATTGTATGTGGCATAGGACTTGCTGGGCGTTGGGAGATTTGAAAAATATAAGTGCGATTTTTAACAGTGCAAAAAAGACCTCTTTTGAATTAAAGATTTGCTTTAAATCTAGTTTTTCCTATAAGGTTAATAGGTATTATTTCTCTTCATTGTATGCTTTTTAAAATAAAAATATTTGTGATATTCCCATATTATACTCTCAACCATGCTGAATATGGTAAATAAAAAAGAACTGCACCTGAAGCAACATGTCTTCTTTCGTTTTATAAATTGAGATGATAGGTAGGTACTTCAATAATCGTATACATACAAATATATTGAACAAAAATTTGTTACAATTCAAACCACAGACATAAGCACATAAGGCATCAGACCAGAGTTTCTACTAGCGGCGGACAAACAGCAACGGTGGGAGCAGCGCCGTGAGAAGATGGAACAGATACGGTCGGAGTTCTTCAACGCCCGCGGTAGTACCCTCGGGTTTCATGCCGTCGCCAGGAGCAGGGGCTGGAGTGACGGCCGGTGGCGCCGGAGTAGCCGCTGCGCCCCCCTCTGCCGGTGGCGCTTCGTCTTGTGCCATCGATATCGACACAGCCGCAAGTATCAGCAGGCACACCAGGGCAAACTTCATCGCTCAGATCTGTGGAAGCTGCTCCGTAGGTTCTATTTGCTTCGCCGGGTCTGGAGCGCTACGTTCTTGGGCTTTCTGATGGGGCAGCTGTCGTCGTCGGGCAATTATTTATTTTCTTATTTCACTTATTTATTATTGTTGTCTTGGAGACGTCGTCGCTGAAAGCTGAAACATCACAGCCACCGTTCCCGCTTAAAGGCCTTATAAAGAGTGAATCGGTTATAAAGCTGAATCAGGATTCGGGAAGTCTAACACGTTGACTGCCTAAGCGAATTTCGTGATCGGGTCCGCTGCGCCGAAGAAGTTTTATTGAAAATTTTAGTTATTTTTACGTTTTGAGAGAATAGACCGCGAGATAGTGACAGATTTTTGGACGTGATTTCACTCAGTATGCCATTCAACAGGCATTATGTTGCGTATATTCTCACAATAATAAGGAATGAATCAGATAGGTAGTCATTCTTGGTTCTTCATAATGGAAAAGTGAGTTTTCATTTATTCGAAAAATATGCGTTTTGATATGATTTTAGTCAGGCTGCCATGTGTTTTATAATGAAGTTCAAAATAGGAAATTCCTCGGAAAATCATAGGCGTAGCGCTAAGGCGGACCCAAGGGGATACTATTGTCAGGTGAACTTGTATTTTAATACTTAATTTTTCCTAGTTCCTGTCATAAAACTGCTGAAGAAAAGATGGCATACCTTTTGCGCATGTCCAAGGATACTTTACATCGAATAAATCGTTTAAATGATTAAATAACATTTCAATTTAAACTGTACTTGGACATGCGCAAACGGTATGCCATATTTTCTTCAGCAGTTTTATGACAAGAACTTACATACTTATCATTGGCACCTGTTCAGAAACGAGGAAAAATTAAGTACTAAAATACAAGTTCACGTGACAATAATAGCCCTTTGGGCCCACGCTAACGGTATGCCTATGGTTTTCCGAGAAATTTTCGGTTTTAAACTTCAGCCTGACTAAAATCATATCAAAACGCATATTTTTCGAACAAATGAAAACTCAGTTTTTCATATGAAGAACCCAGGATGACTCTCTGATTCATACCTTATTATTGTGAGAATATTCGCAACATAATGCCCTTTGAAAGGAATACTGAGTAAAATCACGTCCAAAAATCTGTCACTATCTATCCCGGTCTAGAAAAGTAGTTTAAGAGTCAATACATATCTATACTATATCAATACTTATACTATAGTATGCAATAGAGGCATAAACAAAATATATGCACATGGCGCCTGATTAAATCATTTCAAATTTATGCCGTGTGCATATTATATTCTATTCACGCCTTGTGAACAGGTAAAGTACGGCCCTGTCGTCAATGCCGTTGACGACCTTCAACGATTGCGCCAATAAGCCGCGTCCAGACAGTGTGTGGTGCTTGCAAGCAGTGCAAACATGTGAAAAAATAATGCTTGCAAGCGTAATATTTGGGTCGTCCACACTGTGCGTAGTGTTCGCAACTTTTAAAGGTTCGGGTAGGGTTTCACTTGTATTCAGTAGGCCGAGAACTGCCTTCTCAGTGCCGTGTTTAAAATAAAAATATTATATTGCCCAACGCCAAACTGCGCAAAACCATTATCTAGACTAGAGTCCGCCACTGGGCAGACCCTGTCGCGCTCAGAAATGCTTGCAAGCATGGCGAACGACGCAAACACCGCACACACGCCCAATCTGCCGTCCAAACTGCGCGCGCGAATCTTTGATATGTACCGCTCTCGGAGCGAACGGCATACGCAAGATCCGTAGATGCTTGCAAGCTTATGCAAACAGCGAAAACAACCATCCAGATTAGGCGTTTGAGATGTTTGTGGTGTTCGCGTTCGCAGATGCTTGCAAGCGCCACACACTGTCTGGACGCGGCTTTCGAGTGCGCTGTTAGAGTTAGAGTGCGCTGTTAGAGTTAGAGTGCGCTGTTAGAGTTAGAGTGTAGAGTGTGCCGTTTAGACCTCCGATCAAATATGATCGGAGGTTTAGACGTTTGTTTGAAGAATTGTTTGAAGAGACGTTTACTCCACGTGGAGGCAAATCATTGTATAGTTGTTTCTATCGGTACGGTACCTAGTTATTAGTAGTGCTCATGTCGCTCGCAAGAGTCGCAAGTGAAGAAGAGGAAAGAAGAAGGTTAGAAGAATGCTTGCGGGACTGGGACATGAGACATGAGTGACGAAGAGCCGTTCGCCGCCGACTCCGATGGCGATCTGGAATATGTGCAGAGTCGGGGCAACAAGTACCAAGAAAGAAACAAAAAGTTGATGTTATAGACAAGCCGTTCCTTTAACTTCGAAGACAGTAAGTAGCAGTAGCTAAGATTCAAGTTCTCCCTCAGATCCCGGGGATATTGATGATATGAACGTAGCCAGCTGGGGACCCATTGAAAGTAAATTTAAAGTTTTTTTTTTCATTTGATGTACCTTTCGCTACACCTATAGATATTGAAAAAGGACTTAACGAATTAGATTGTTTTTAAAAAATTGTGACGAAGAATGTTTTGAGTTAATAGTGCAAGAAACTAATATCTATTCCGACCAGAAGATTGTCGAGCAAATTGTTGATAACAGTACTTATAGTCAGGGAGCTGGCATCAAATTTGACCAGGTCATTTCACCAAAGTTCATCTTTTCACTTCAGGTTGATGTTTCAAAGCTTATTAAAGAATCATGTGTCAGCTGGCACAAACCCGTGGCCTAAGGGTAGTAAAGTGTTGTGAATCTGACAAAAAAAATTTTTTTTGGGTTATTTTAGCAAAGCTGAAAATTATTTATATAATAAATTTCGATATAGAAATCGTAATAATAACTGTCAGCTGGTGCAAAACTGTGGCTAAACCTGTTAGCTGGGCGTTCAAAGTATAGCGGAGTAGGTACTCAAGGGGGCGCCGCGCGCTGCCTTCTTAATGACGCAGCTGACATATTTTACCACATTTTCTTGCCAGCGAACAATTGATTTTCTATTCTTTATATATTAAACTAATTAGGTACAGATTTTCATATTTGCTGATATGACTTTACTAATAAAGAAAGTGATTCAAAGCGCATATTATGCTTTCTGGTTGAATCAGCACCTACACAGGGTGTCCCAGTTAACATGATAAACCCTATATTCTAGGTAATTTTAAAGATAAATTCATGGTTAGAAAACCAGACTTGTGTAGAGTTTTCCGAGAAATTCGAATGTGACGTCAAACTTAATATACCTGGTGTTGTTAAAAAGTTATTTAAAAAATACCGTTTTCCAAAAAATTGTGAAGTTAGATTTTAACACGAAATGTTAGTAATGAGTATACGGGGAGAAACGAAAAAGTGGGAGAACAAAAGGAACTTAAAAAACCCAAAATATACAGGTTGTCTCAAAACGCTGATAAAGTGATGGTTGGAATTGGGAGAGAACTTAAAATTGGAATTGGGAGAAAACTTAAAAAATCCAAAATATACATGTTGTCCCAAAAATCTGACAAAGTGATGCTCACTTCCGGTAAAACCGGAAGTCAGAAATGAAAACCGACACTTTTTCGTTACTCATCGTATACTCATTACTAGCATTTCGTGTTAAAATCCAATTGCACAAGTTTTTGGAAAACGGTATTTTTTGAAATAACTTTTTAATAATACCCGGTATAGGTATTAAGTTTGACGTCAAATTCGTACTCCTCGGAAAATTGTACAGAAGTCTGGTTTTCGAACCATGAATTTATCTTTAAAATTATACCGAGAAACTCGGGTTTATCACGTTAACTGGGACACCCTGTACTCCGCTATAGGTTCTTTGAACGCCCAGCTAACAGGTTTAGCCACAGTTTTGCACCAGCTGAGAGTTATTTATACGATTTTCATATCGTAATTTATTATATAAATAATTTTCAGCTTTGCTGAAATCATCGGGATTTTTTTCAACTTTCCTCCATGCGAAGCTAACAAGTTTTGCCCCCCACCGCAGGCAGCTGACACATTTTTTTTTCATGGAATCACCATAAACAAATAATCCTCAAATTTCCAGCTTTGCTAAAATGACCCGAAAATTTTTTTTTTACTAGATTCGTAGTCCCCTAGTACCCTTTTGCCACGGGGGTGCGCCAGCTGACACTAACCTTACTTATTTATTTAGTAAAAACTACCGTACAGAATAAAGAAAAATTATGCTGAAATGACCCATGAAATTTTGACGCCAGCCCCTGACTATTAGGTATAGGAAGAAAATGAAGACTCGATAAGTGCCTACGAATGCAGCTGAAATTAAAATGTTTCTGTGGATAATTATTTGGATGAGACTGGACCGAAAACCTACTTTGAAGGATTACTGGAGTCGATCTGCTGAGTATGCAAATCAAATTTCGAAACTAATACCAAGAAATCGTTTGTAAATGCTATTGCGAATGTGGCATTTTTCAAACAATGAACAATATTCTCCTGCATCCTGCAGACAGACTTTATAAAATACAACCACTCATCGACATTATAAATAAATACCTTAAAATTTGTATGGTTCCTGCAGAAAATGTTTGTATTGATAAAAGCGTGGTATCTATCGTTCCGTGGTCGAATATCTTTCAAACAATATGGGAAAGGAAATAGGCACCATTTTGGCCTTACAGTTTTTAAATTGTGCATAAAGTGTAGCTACACATATCATATAAAAGTTTATTTCGGATCGGAGAAAACATATGGCATGCCAGTAGCTAATAAAGTCGTCATGGAGCTTATGGAAAATTTGATGGAAGAAGGACCAACGTTATTCACAGACAATTGGTACACGAGTGTCGGATTAGCAAGAGACTTGTTAGAGAAGGAAACACACCTTATTGCCACACTAAGAAGCAATAGAAAAGAAAATCCGAAGGCAGTTCTTTCCAAAAAAATAAAGCGAGGAGAAATTTATGTAGAGGAAATGGAGGGAATATTAGTTACCAGTTTCAAGTTACCAGTTTCAAGTTGCTACTTATATTTTATTAATGGTTTTAAGGTCCCGCTGCATAATCGTTGCATCGTTGCTAGGCAATACTTTTTGTACCTAGCAACCACTTTTTGTACCTAGCAACAGGGCACCTCGAACATTTCACTTTCGCTTTCGGACCTATTTGCGAGCATGTAAAGTGAACTTACGGGGGAGGGAGCAGGAAAACAATTTTGCCAAAATATTTGAATTGTGTAAAAAAGAGGATCGTATCATTTCTTGATAAAGAAAATGTTTTATATAGCAAACAATTTGGATTTAGAAGGGGATTGTGTACTGAGGATGCAGTATTCGAGTTAGTCAATAACATTATAAAAATCAACAAAGTAAATGCCTCACAGTGTTTCTCGATCTTAGTAAAGCGTTTGATAGCATATCGCATATTTTATATGAAAAATTGGAAGTCGGAATAGGAGGAAGTACATTAGAGTTAATCCAAAATTACCTAACAGATAGATGTCAAATTGTGCGTATGGGAAAATCATTGAGTCAGCTACAAAAGATTACTACCGGAGTTCCTCAAGGAACCGTCCTAGGACCCTTTCTATTCTTAATTTATGTAAATAGTATTGGTGACACGGGGATCAAAGGTATACGGTCTTCTCATATGCTGATGATATGGATATCTTGTTTCATGCGAACCAGTGGGAAAAGGTGTACGAAATAGCTGCGAGAGGAATGTGTTTTTATTGAACTTAAACATCCAGAAAACCTCATTTATTACTTTTTCCTCCACTGCAGCTGATCAGCCAAATATCACTTCGTTAAAAATCCATAAATATAGCTGTAACAATCACGTTCATGTAACTGTGCTAAATTGAAAAAAGTATGCAATAAAATATTTAGGAGTAGGACGCATAGACCAACATCTCAAATGGAAAGAACATATTAAACATATCTCTAGTAAAATTCGTAAAATGTATTATAAATTTTATACAATTCGAGAAATACTACCTACTAAATTACTTAAAATGAGATATATATATATATATATATATATATATATATATATGTGTGCCTTTAACAGAATCTGTATTGTGAGTTGGGGAGGATTATTTCATAATGCCCTGAGAACTTTAGAAGTATGTCAAAATTATGTACTAAAATTAATACATAAAAAAGGGAGACTATATTCTTCAAACTTGTTATACAGTGTGTCCACGGATAGACGTAATTTTATTTTCGACAAATCACGTACCTATGCCTTGGGAATTTTGAAAAAACTATTTTTTCACATCAGTAAATTGCCCTTTCTGTAAGTTTTACGACAAAATGTTATTAATGAAACTTGTTCAGAATGAAAAACGGAGTAGGTTTGCGAAATTTTGAAAGTCTAGGCCTACTTTGATTTTTTTTTGCATTTTTCCCACTTTTCTTTAGAAAAGTGCACTTTGTGTAGCTTTCACATTAAAATGTTAATAAGAAAACTTGTTCACAATGAAAAACTGGATAGGTGTGAAAAATTCAAAAGCCTAGGTCGACTTTGATTTTTTTCTGCTAAAAAATTAAAACGCACAACACACCCCTTATATCAAATTCGAAGATTTTTTGGACACATGTTTATATGAACTTTTTTTCTTAGAATTTTTTTTTCTCAATGGAACAGCGCCTTATATACGGTTAGGTGACCGGTGAACTTGCGACCCAGGCAGGGCAAACATTCTGCCAGGCAGGGCGTTGCCCTGCCTGGCCCCCCCTGGCTACGGCCCTGACCCAACCTTAATATAATATTAAGATGTTCTGGGTTGTCCCTTAAGTAGGACCAAGGTACAACCAGTCTAGATAGCCGGAAACAGGCTTATCCGACGCAGTTTGGCCCGTAGAAACCGAAAATCCGGTCGAAATTGAACTTGGAAGTTTGTAAATGCCCGGCCAGCGCACTTTTTCGAAAAACGCCTATTAGTATATCCCTGGACGCTGGTACAACCTTATTAAAAAAATATATAAATTAAGTATTTCCTTACCTTTTGTTTTATTCTTTTATTTTTTTTGTGATTAATTTTTCATAACTATGTAATTCTATGTTATGCATAACATAGGAATGTCAAAATATGTATTAGAGTTTCTTATGGCCTATGGGTACAATACAACATTGTACCGTGGGCAATTTGATAAAAAAAAATAAAAACGAATTTTAACAAAATTATGACATATCTACTCTTTGATTTATAAGCTCTCCAATTTTTTTGGACGTACGTCAGCATAACCTATAATTCATGTTGCTAAATTTTATGAAAGTTAAGTACCAAAAAAGGTCCCAATTAAAAATCCGGCGCAAGGAACAAAGACTTGCTCTGCCCTGGGTTTTCAAGTTAAAATAAATCAGGGGAAAAAATAAAAGCTAATAATATACCAAAATATATTTCGCAATATACAATAAAGCATATCATTCACTAAGAATATTATAATTCTAGTATACTTAACTAATTTGATTTAGTAAAGGAAATAGTGGGTACCTCATAATAACTACCACTATACAGTGCCCGCCAAAAAGTCTGCACCATATGGGAAAAATTTTTAATAAATAACTTACAGAAAATTTGTTTACGGCATCAGGTTTTGCTTGCTCTAGAACCAAAATTGACATAATCAAATGTTGTGATGTAGTCTCTTTTATATGTCAAATTTGACATGAATGAAAAAATGTCCGAAAAATGGGCTTATTTAACCGAATTTCGAAAAAAGTCATAAGAAAAATATGTTTCTTTCGCAATTTTATACCCCTGTGCAAAATTTCAAGAGCCTACTACGATTTTCATATTTTGCCCTTTGTTGGATATTATTGGACATAATATTTTAAATTTTCTAGATATTACTGATCAGATCAGCGTAACAGAAATATTTGTGTGTTTTTACAACCATTTAATATAGAAAGAAGTTTGTAAATCGAACTTATGTGTTTATCTGTAAAAATGAGATCAGTTTTGTACCAAGCTTGCTTCTTCAACAAGCCCTCATTTTAATTTTTTTGCAAAAAAAAGGGAAAAGAAGGATATTTAGACCGTAAACTAAGTATTATGCAGTATGTATTCAGTCAATGAGTGTTTTAAATTACATAGGATCGACTTTTATGGATTAACAAATACGGAAAAGGGCAACAAAGGGCAAAATATAAAAATTGTAGTAGGCTCTTGAAATGCATAGGGGTATAAAATTGCGAAGGAAACATATTTTTCTTATGACTTTTTTCGAAATTCGGTTAAATAAGTCCATTTTTCGGAAATTTTTTTCATTAATGTCAAATTTGACATATAAAAAAGACTACGTCACAACATTTGATTATGTCAATTTTGGTTCTAGAGCAAGCAAAACCTGATGCCGCAAACAAATTTTCCGTAAGTTATTTACTAAAAATTTTTCCCATATGGTGCAGACTTTTTGGCGGGCACTGTATATTTCTGTGAATACATTTGCTCCTTAGTGTGATGGCTAGTAACTTAGTACATTCAGTTTTACATAATTGGCTAGAGAAAACCAGGCAAATTTGTTTTATGCGACATTACTATTATTCGAAAAATTTGGTTTCATAATTTTCATTCTATAAAATCGCATCTGAATTTTCAAGCCATAGATTTCATTTATAGCTAGGAGGGCTTGCTGCAACTAGTTCAACATTATAAACTATAATCGTTTCTATGTTACAAGTGCAGGACGAATGCAATTGCATACTTAAAATGGGCTTCTGGTCCAAATTATCAGTCTCTTATTTTTAATCGAGTGACTTTCCAAAATTTAAACTATTCCGGCCATCTTTTTCTTGTCGTTGTTCAGCTCCGCATTATTTTTGATGTCGTTGTCTTTATCCAGGCTATGGGGGTTGTTCCACCACTGCTCCTCTCCGCTCGCGAACGACACGTAGATCGCACTGGTGGCAAAGAACACGCCGAACGATATCCAGAAAACTACCCTCCACTCTTCCTGGGAGTGCTATAGAAAAACAAACGAAAGAAATATTAATATCTAGAGTTGTGGTTAAATTTTGGCACTTATTTCTCTGACATCCTGTATATGCATATGAATATAAAGAGCGTTCATTTAAAAGTTGGCGTTGGAAATTCAAACGTCGTATGCCTTTGATAGATTTCGATGATTTGCGATCTATCCTTTGGATAACTGTCAAAGTCAAAAAGTGTTAAGGCTCAATTGTACAGCACGTATGTGGTAATTCAACATTTTGACCCATAAAATGGCTTTTTTCTATCTGTAGTGAGTAACACGCATAATTTAAAACTTTTGGTCAATAGAAATTTTAATCTAAGTATTTACTCACATTTTGAGACAAAAATTATTTAAAAATATTTATCACAATGGCCGTTATTAGGCTTTTTGCGCAAATGCTAATAACGGCCATTGTGATAAATATTTTTAAATAATTTTTGTCTCAAAATGTGAGTAATTACTTAGATTAAAATTTGTATTGACCAAAAGTTTTAAATTATTCGTGTCACTCGCTACAGATCGAAAAAAGCCATTTTGTGGGTCAAAATGTTGAATCGCCACGCACGTGCTGTACATTGAGTCTTAATGAAATTCCCTTGGGGATTTCGTTTGAAATATCCTGGGTAAAAATGGCTCAAGAACAAAAAGCATTTATGGTCGAATCGTATTAGAAACGGATGGAAAGCGACGGACAGAGGACGTATTCTGTGGAAGACTGATATTAGACCGTTAGATAATGACAGATTTAGGTGCTCCATTTTCGCATACAAGCCTCGAAGAGGGTTGAAAAGTACATCGATGTTGAGTAGAATGAAGGAAAATTTACGATAACAGAAATAAAATATGTCTATTGCCCAGATTTTCACGCAAGTCGTGATCACTAAATGATTAATTAATAGAACCTGGCTTCGGAAAACCAAAGGCTTGAGTGTTGCAGGTGACTAAAGGGTTGAAATAAGTGCGTAACCTTGTAATGAAAAATCGAGATTTCGACCGATTTTTCCACACAAGCCCGTCGAAAGTATGAAAATGTACATCGTCACTAGCCCGAAAAACATAAAAAAATCATATACCTAATTAACATATTATACAGGGTGGCCCATATGAAATGGAAGCACCCCCGTAAAATTTTTATTTTTCATCCGATTTTAGAATTTTTTTTATAATGATAGATCTCAATAAGAAACTCTTTTTTTACTTTGGTGCAAAATTTCAGGTTTTAATCTCAATTTTCAAGGCCTACTACGAATTTTTTTTTAGTAAAAAATGACGAAAACCATTTAGAGATTTTTTACTTAAAATCTGACACCAGGACACCCTAAAATTGAGCAAAATAGGAATTTTAAAGATATGTATCTGACGAGTCAAGTGTGCCATGGAATCCCTTCAAAACAGTTGGATGGTCAACAGGACCACTCAAAGTGTTGGCGTTGGTGTGTAAAGATCCAATAGAAAATATAAAGGGTGCCTTTCTCTGTACCATCTCAATATTCTGAATTTTTTGGGGTCAAAAATCGAGTATATCAAAACCGCCCCAGACGCTATAAACGAACTAAGTCTAAAAATACAAAAGCCTGAGAGTCGGTAAGTCCATATGAGTTAAGGTGGCTGGTGCATGTACCACAACAGGAAACGCACGGAAAATGTATTATTTTAGACAGTGACTTTATTGAGAAAGGTCAATAATTTAAATTGTTTTTTTATTTGTTGGTTAACATTATGTAAAGGAATAAATTACTTTTGTGTTTATTAATATTTCTTCAATGATTCCAGAGCACTCTTGACCATAAAGTTTCATAAAAATTCAGCATTTTGAGATGGCCCACAAAAATACCCTGTACATTTTTGTATTGAATCTTTGCACACCAACACTTTGAGTAGTCCTGTTGATCATTCAACTGTTTTGAGGGGATTCCACGACACACTTGACTCGCCAGATACCTTTAAAATTTCCATTTTGCTCATTTTGGAACCATGTACAATAGAACTCCCTGTATATTATTTGTTAAAATTTGATGTGGGGGTTTTGGGGTTTCCTCACAGATTTTAAATAAAAAAATCGTTAAATGGTTTTCTTCATTTTTTTACTAGAAAAAAATTCATAATTGAGAAATTTTGCACTAAAGTAGAGTTTTTTGCGACCTATCTTTATAGTACGGGAGCCAGCGACAGATCTTGGTGACAATTTGATGCAAAGTTGAAAACCCATTTATTTCTTAATTTGTACCCCGGAAATGCGAATTTTGCTTTTCTGGCTAGCTTTTAGCGGTACAACGTTCCGCTACAGGGCTTCAAAAACTGCAAAAAAGAATAAAAAATTACTAAATCGAGCAAAGCCAAACCTTGTTTAATTTGGGTATGTAGACCGTAAATAGCCATAAAAAACTTTTCTGGCATCATTCCGATGGTGCAAAAGCTTTCTGTTTAACCAACGAACACTGCAGAATGGAATCTAAAATGTCTGAGTCGAGCAAAGGTAAACCTTGTTTTATATGTTTATTTACACCATAAATAATCAAAAAAAAACTTGTCTGGCATAATTCTTATGGGGAAAAAGTTGTCTGGCAAGCGATTAAAAGTAGTGCGCGCGATGCCTGTCGGCCGCGGGCGCGCCTGTGGAACTACACGCAAATCCTGGCTGCTTAACTATTTTCGCATGTTTTTTGCAAACTCTATGTTTCATGGATTTGCACTTTCTTGGTTTATCAATGTAACATGGAATCTTATATATTTTCAAGTAATTAAAGTGTAAATTTCAATAAATAGCGCAATATTTTAAACAATGATTAAATTTTTTTTCGAAATCGAGTTTTTTCGTTTTTTTGCATAAGAAAATTTTTAAAATCAAAATAATGTGTAAAAATAAATATATGGAATGGAAAAAATTACAGCGTATTTGGGTAAGACGGTAAATTTCCACCAAATTTCGGTAAAATCTTTTTTGTGAGATAAAAATTAAAAACCAAAAAAATTGGTTATTTAGATTTTCCGCGGATATTTTGAGGTTATGTGAAAAAAGTGTAAATACAAAACAACAACAACAACTTTGCCATCTAACTTTCTTTTATAGGAGTTGTAGTTTAGCCGAAAATCGCGATAAACCGTTTTCTAACCCCTAAAAGTTCACCCCCTTCCAACCCCGTACCTCAAATCCCCGTAAATTATTTTCCCTGTTATTTTTCCAATTAGTGTCATTCTGTTCTAGATTTTTTTGGTCTCAAAAATTATCTACCCTGGCCTATAACGTAGGTAAAGTATTAAGTACTTGTAGTTTTCCCAAACAACAAAGAGGTGGATTGAGGCTTTTATGGCCGAAAATTTATAATAAATTTAAACACGGGTAACTCTATAGTATCATTATAATATATAAAATGATGATTCTGTCATATTTCTTAATTATGTATGAATAATTTCGATTTTTAATGTTTAAATAAAAAAAACAGGATGCATTCACCTTGAGACACCATGGTGTATATGTGGTTGCCTAGCTCACTATAAACGAGTCAAATTTCCGTTTAAAAATAAAAGCTGGCCATGCATTTGTCGAATAAGCGTCACCGTTGCAGTCGGCATCGTGTGCATACTAGGTATAGCGTTTTGTCGATTTAGTGTATTTAGTTTTTGCATTACATTCTTATACCGTAAAATGTCTTAAGGACGATTTTCTGGGCCTAAACAAAGTTGTTTTTGTGTATTTTGTGGCCAGAAAACAGCACAGATAGATTTAAGAGATTTCACTACGAAAACTTTGCAAACTTGTGAAACAATTCTTGTTGCCAGAAAAAAATTTAATATTCGGTATAGCGACGTCGTTTTGCCAGAGAATCTTAATGACGTACAAAAGTTTCATCAAAAGTGCTACAAGAATTTTACTGCTCTAGGAAAAAAATATCGGGATAAAGAGGTAGAGGTAGCAAAAGAGGCTGATGCGTCCATATCTTTAGAGTAAGTTTTATATTTTTACAATCAACTTGCCGGCATCGATCACCACCCTGATTGTTCTTTATTATTAGAACAATTAATTGTTCTAGGCATTTTATACAAATCCAAATATTATCGTATTCTCATTTAAATTTACTGATTGTAAGTTCTGTATTTTATTTATTACCCATTTAGGAAATAAAAATTTAAATACCAATAAACCAATAAAATTTATTTATTGTCTACAAAAAAAATAGTTATTCTTCAACACAAAATATATAGTTAGCAAATATATAATATTAAAATTGTTTCGAACAGAAGTATTTTTATAGAATTTGCGTGTAGTTCCATAGGCGCGCCCGCGGCCGACAGGCATCGCGCGCACTTCTTTTAATCGCTTGCCAGACAACTTTTTCCCCATTAGAATTATGCCAGACAAGTTTTTTTTGATTATTTATGGTGTAAATAAACATATAAAACAAGGTTTACCTTTGCTCGACTCAGACATTTTAGATTCCATTCTGCAGTGTTCGTTGGTTAAACAGAAAGCTTTTGCACCATCGGAATGATGCCAGAAAAGTTTTTTATGGCTATTTACGGTCTACATAACCAAATTAAACAAGGTTTGGCTTTGCTCGATTTAGTCATTTTTATTCTTTTTTGCAGTTTTTGAAGCCCTGTAGCGGAACGTTGTACCGCTAAAAGCTAGCCAGAAAAGCAAAATTCGCATTTCCGGGGTACAAATTAAGAAATAAACGGGTTTTCAACTTTGCGCGAATTGTCACAAAAAATCGGTCGCTGGCTCCCGTACTATTAGAAAAAAAAGGCTAAAATCGGATGAAAAATAAAAAAAATTACGGTGGTGCTTACATTTCAAATGGGCCACCCTGTATACCTATATATTATATAGGAAAATCGAATTTTCCATTTGTTGTCCCCTGGGGGCCACTCGTAAATTTCCCTCCATTCTACGCAACATCGATGTACTTTTCAACCCTCTTCGAGGCTTGTATGCGAAAATGGGGCACTTAAATCTGTCACTATCTGACGGTCTATATCAGGATTTTCAAGAACACATTCATGGGGACCGCAACAACGTTGGATACAATATGTTTAAGTATTCTTGTCGCATTGTGTCGCTTTTCCGAGAAAAGAGAGCGTGGAACGAAAGAAGGGAAGTGGCCGAACGACAGTGCAAACGCAGAAGCTCAAGGAAAATGTCCTGCAGGTTATGGAGGAGGCTTCCGAACATCTGTAGCAGCTAGCTGGAGTATCTGTTGGTACCTGTCAAAGTGTTTAAAAAACTTCCATCTGCGTCCCTACCTCTTAACTTGCTGTCAAGAAATTCGTGATGTTGATTATCCGCGTAGAGCAGAGTTTTGCGAACTATAACGGCAATAACCTGGAGATAATTTTCTTCTCCGACGAAGCCTGCTTTCATCTCACCGGCTATGTTAAAAAAAATCTCAAAATATGCGAATGTGGAGTTATGAAAAACCAGTTTTTTTTGTCGAAACCTCTCTCCATCTATAGAAAGTTGGTGTTTGGCGTGTTGTTGGCCGAAGAAGAATAGTCGGTCCAATTTTCATTAGTGGGACACTAACTGCTTAAAGGTATAGAGAAGAAATTATTACACATCTTATAAATCAGCTTGACAATGAAATTGGTAGAGTTCATTTTCAACAAGATGGTGCTAGAGCACCAGCACACACACTGCTGGTGAAGCTTGACAGCTTGACAATGAAATTGGTAGAGTTCATTTTCAAAAAGATGGTGCTAGAGCACCAGCACACACACTGCTGGTGAATCGTTGATTATGTTAGGGACATTTTTTTTAAATCTCCTGGTGAACACAAATTTTCTTCGAGATCTTGGGACATAACCCTTGCCATTTATTTTTGTGGAGAAAACTATTTTCCAAGTTCGACACAACTTTGATCAACTACAGGAGACGATTTCGGAAAAATCAAGGAAAGAAATAAATGATAATCTTTATGTTCTTATCTTCTTATCTTTATGTTCTTGAAAATGTTTTCAATTCTGTTCGAAAAAGCTGCTAGAAATGTTTGGAACAAGGTGGGGGTCATTTTCGCCAATTTTTGAAATGCTTCCTAAAATGTGTTTTTTGTCTATTAAAATGTATTTATTTGATTTTGGTTTTTATTTATAAAATAAAAAAATTAGGAATGGTTGGGGTTTGAACCTGGGCTATCAGATTGACAAGCAAAGAACTTGTCCCATACCCCAAATTGGTTCACGTAAAATTCGCTTGATATGTTGTTTACATGGTAGCTCTAATGAAACAAATTAAGTAGAGACATACGTTTTCACTATTACCTATAGGCTACTTTGAGGTCGACTTTAAATGAACACTCGTTATTTACTACTTACAATAAACAAACAAACAACAATATATTTACAGGAGGTTATTTTCAAGCCAAGCGAACGAACGCCGCTTTACCAGAGATATGGAGATTCCATATCTCTGCGCTTTACTCACGTGTTCGGTAATAGCCCCAGCCAGATATGGCGCTACTATGCCGGTGATGGCGCCCATGCCGTTGACCAGGGCCATCAGGAGGCCGGCGTAATTCGGCGACAAGTCCAACGCGTTCACCTTCATGCCGCAGTAGAAGGTGCCCATGAAGCCCATCGCTATGGTGAACATGCTGACGGCGAGCGTGGAGTCATCTCCGCAGTACGACGCCGCCACTATGAAGATGGCCGGTCCCAACGAAGCTGCAACACCGTATCCATTCGGAAATATGCCAGTACTTGGTAGTGTAGGCAAGTTAGACTTTTTAGAAGAAAAAAATTATAAAGTTTTGAAATTTTGGTTGTGAACTTCCAGTAGAAACCCGAATACAGATCCGAAGAGTTCCCACCCCCCCGGGGGGAGCTTCATCCCCTTTCGCCCAAAAAACCACCCCCCAAACGTGACCTTGACGGTGTTTTTTGCGTTTTGCACGTAAACCGTAACTCTGACGAGAAAAAGTTATAGGACTTTTTAGATTCTCCATTAAATTCTCCACAAATGGTCATATAATTTTTTTGCGTATCTCCCACCCAACGCGAATAAATGACTTTGGAAAATATGCATAGTTTTCAGCGCGAACAAAAAATAAACCTTGCCCCGTCTTTTGCGTCGATTATCTCGAAAAGTAGTGCGCGAGCAAAAAAATGTATAGAAGCAAAATTGTAGAGCAGTTCTTTCTGTACAAGATTCATATTGGATAAAATATTTTTGAGAAAGTATTAGTGGATATATGATGATTTTTTATACCTGTGTATTCTGCACTTTGAGCGTGTTTCCACACCACCCATCAGGTAACGCTCTCGGTGCGTTTTTTTTAAGTGGTTTCCCCTATAGGCCTATTCCACTAATGAAATATAAATATTTAATCAATTGCTTCTGCAAAATGGTCCTGCTCGATGGAATTTAAACAACTCTGCCCATGACAATGAGAACACGTTGTAGAGCAGTGCAAGCCAATCTTTGCACATGTAAAATGCTTTCCACAGCCCTTTTTACAGCCGCAAGATATGAGCTGCAGAATTGAGGCTGGAGCTGGTGCTTGAGTAGTGAGCACTGGCATTAGAATGTTGTTAGTTTTTCTACAGCCCCATTCAGTTGCTCTCAAATTTCTTTCTTTCCACAAATGAATTTGATGAAAAACGCGATAGGAATGTTGTCTTACTGCATCAGATGTAGGTGGTAGTCTGGACAAAATGACTCTGTTACTCGACTGGCCATGTAACTAGCTTATTAAATAAAATAAAGCGATAATGGTTTAAAGATGTCTCTTGTCGGGGTGCCTTATATAGAGCAAGCGTAAATTTCTCCCCAGCTCTTGCAATGTCATCTTTTCCCATGAAGGATTATTGAATATGGCGACCACTTCTTGTAAATCCTTTCTTGTATTTATTAATCTTACGGTCTGTGATTTTCCTTTGCCAAAGAAAGCAGACGTGGTATCGCAGCCACTAAACGTATGAGCAAATAAAATATTATCTTTGCAATATTTTAAAACTGTCGAGTTTTGTAAGTCCTGGGAACTATACACCCTTTCCTTAATATTTCCTTGGGTGTCTCTCAAAAAGCGAATGTCTTTCTCTGGAGGACATAGAGCGATATTTGGGTGTATAGTTCTCAGGGTGTATAGTTCCCAGGACTTACAAAACTCGAGAGTTTTAAAATATTGCAAAGATAATATTTTATTTGCTCATGCGTTTAGTGCGGCTGCGACACCACGTCTGCTTTCTTTGGCAAAGGAAAATCACAGACCGTATGCCTAATAAATACTAGAAAGGATTTACAAGAAGTGGTCGCCGTATTCAATAATCCTTCATTGGCAAAAGATGCGACAGTGCAAGAGCTGGGGAGAAATTTACGCTTGCTCTATATAAGGCACCCCGACAAGAGACATTTTTTAACCATTGTCGCTTTATTTTATTTAATAAGCTAGTTGGCCAGTTGAGTAATGCAGTCATTTTGTCCAGACTACCACCTATATCTGATGCAGTAAGACAACATTCCTATCGCGTTTTTCATCAAATTCATTTGTGGAAAGGAAGAAATTTGAGAGCAACTGAATGGGGCTGGTAGAAAAACTAACAACATTCTAATGCCAGTGCTCACTACTCAAGCACCAGCTCCAGCCTCAATTGTGCAACTCATGTCTTGCGGCTGTAAAAAGGACTGTGGAAAGCGTTGTGTAAAGATTGGCCTGCACTGCTCTACAACGTGTTCTCATTGTCATGGGCAGAGTTGTTTAAATTCCATCGAGCAAGATAATTTTGCAGAGGCAATTGATTAAATATTTATATTTCATTAGCGGAATAGGCCTATAATAGAGGAAATCACTTTAAAAAACGCACCGAGAGCGCTACCTGATGGGTAGTGCGGAAACACGCTCAAAGTGCAGAATACACAGGTATAAAAAATCATCATATGTCCACTAATACCTTCTCAAATATATTTTGTCCAATATGGATCTTGTATAGAAAGAACTGCTCTACAATTTTGCTTCTATACGTTTTTTTGCTCACGCTACTACTCTTCTAGATAATCGACGCAAAAGACGGCGCAAGGCTTATTTTTTGTTCCCGCTGAAATCTATGTTTATTCTCCAAAGTCATTTATTCGCGTTGGGTGGGAGATACGCAAAAACATATATGACAGTTTTTGTGGAGAATTTAATGGAGAATCTAAAAAGTCCTATAACTTTTTCTCGTCAGAGTTACGGTTCACGTGCAAAACGCATAAAACTCCGTCAAGGTCACGTTTGGGGGGGTGTTTTTTTGGGCAATAGTGGATGAAGCTCCCCCCGGGGGGGGGGGGGGGTGGGAACTTTTCGGATCTGTATTCGGGTTCCTACTGGGAGTTCACATCCAAAATTTCAAAACTTTATAAATTTTTTCTTCTAAACGTCGTTTTTTTATCTAACTTGCCTACACCATGAACTGGTATAAACGTTTCAAAATTCTAAAATTTCAGATCTCCCCCCGCAAAAGCATTTGGTTGCTTCTGGGGTAGGTACCTACTCTTAGTTTTAAGTATTGTGAGGGTGAGAATTATTATTACTATTTATTATTTTAATTACAGAAGCTTATGGTAAATAATAAATAAATAAGTAAAAGATTGGACATACCGATGCTCGTAAATAATTTTCTGGCGAAAGTTATCCCCAAGTATCCTCTTTGAACCAGCCAGTCGCACAGCCATCCAGAACTCATGGAGACGAGCCACATCACGACGTAAGGTAACGCTGACCACAAACCGTTGTCTTCCACGCTAACGGAGAAACCAAGAGTTTTATTATTGTATGTATTTCCATTATTATAAAGTTATATCGTATGTAGATATATTATGCCACTCTGCAACTTGGTATTGCAATAGCATTGCGATTGTGTATATCAAAATGATTTTGAAATAATGGTCCGTTTTACTTCCATATTACTACGTGACTGGCAGGCACTGGCAGCGGTTTTTTAACAACTAATATTTTTTTGCTAAAAGCTTTGAGTGAAGGAATATAAAAGAGGCGCAACGAATGTCAAACATCAACGCCAACAACGTGAGATGGTCAAAGAATAATGAAAATAATATTGTCGTTGGACCGTTGAGTGAAAGAATGTAGAAACCTCTATCTCGCAGCCAACATCATGGTCGCTCCAACAACAATCTTATTTTCATTGTTCTCGGATTGTTGGCGTCGAGATTTGACAGCCGTTGCCCATCTAAGTATTTTCCTTCATTCAACGCCAAGAGCGTTGACTAAGGTATTAATAAAGACTGCTCACGGCTGTCATGTTTGACAGTTATATTCAATGACGTCAAAACCTATAGACGTGGTGCCCCATTGTTAAAATGCCCTTTATTTTGACTCCAAGACTAAATATATCCATACTACTCTAAAAACATGCTACAAACAAAGACAGAAAGTCAACCATCAACCTACTATACACCCGGTGATTCCCGGTTATAGTTCCTCCAGAACCACACTTAGATATCGCATGTTTTTTCTTGTTTGGGGGCCCCGGAAGCATCGGAACCTCACCTGAAGACTCGGGGGACGGTCTAACGACGCCAGCCTCCGAGCCCAGAGTCGAAATAAGTTCGCTACGGCTCGACAAAAACGGGCAATTTCTGACAATCTCGCGACATTTTCGGAATAATTTAATGGAGCGCTTAGATTGTGATTAGTTCTGGGCGTCAAGCGTTTATCAAAACAAACCTGTCTTTTATTTTACGTTTTTGTTGAATTTATGAAAATGGAAGGATATATGTGTGAAGGTTGGAGGATAATATACAGGGTGGCCCACCACGAACTGCATCGATCTATATATGGAAAACTAAAAGTAGGAAAATTCTGAAAATTTGGCACCTCACCAATGCCGATGGGCGCTGCTCAACTAAAATATTTTGGTGAATCTAGCACTTCCGGTTATACCGGAAGTCGCTATCAACTTTCTTATCTCAAATGGAACACCCTGTAGATTATTGCATTTTTGGATTCTAGGTATCATTCTGGAACAAAAACATGCAACATGTCCTATGTCTAAATCCAACGGTTTTTGAGATATTTGCATTTTTCCGAAAAAAATTACAGGTGCAGACCTAAAATCAATTTATACGAGGAAACCGCGAAATTTCAAAACGAATTTTTGGCATCGTGTAACAGAAGCCCTGACCTAGTGATCTCTGCTGAGAAATAAATCCGTTCTTATACAGGGTGTTCACAAAATATGAATAAAAATTAAATTCAAAATGCGCTTAAATCTCGAAATTTTCAAATGGAAACCCCCATTTTTTTAATGCGATATTATTCACCACTAAAAATGATGACAACTTTGTGTAAGGTTTCCTATACCTAAATGCAGTAATTTTCGATTAATTTACGAAAAACCCACTTTTCGCCCATAAAATGCGGGGTTTGCTTAACGCTTGGAAAATCATATTAGCCCTGGACGTTGAAAAGACAATCGCGGCTGAGGAAATCTCACTTTGTAACACGACCAACTACCCCTCGCGAGGGCGCGCCGGTCGGTACCGCCGTCTACGCGACCCGGCCGAGACTCCACCCCCAGCATCGATCCGTCCGGCCAGCGCCGACGGGTATAAGAAGAGCCAGCCAGCCCTCAAGGAGCAAGTCGCTCTCGAGCTTCTTTAGTCAACAGCCTTCCACCCTTGGAACATTGACTGGACTCGAGACCTCTGCTGCCCCGGCGCTTCAGGCTCTGCTTCCCCCCCTTGGGAACTCTGCCCGGACCCGAGCCAGTAGAACAGTGCGACCAACACCCCTTCGCTGCCCGGCGCCCCACGGCCCGGCCGAACCGCCGCAGTTCTTCACATCGTGGCCATCTCTTATTGTATTTATCTAACTAACTCACCTGTTATCTGACGTGCCAATAAATACCTTAACCTGTGTGGATTAATAAGTACATTTGTAACACGACCAACCACCCTCCTGGAGCCAGCACCAGGACCACCCGTGTTTCAACGCGCGGACGCCGCCACTCCTCGCTCCCCGGGTAGTACGAAAGCGCTCCGCACTACCCCTCGCGAGGGCGCGCCGGTCGGTACCGCCGTCTACGCGACCCGGCCGAGACTCCACCCCCAGCATCGATCCGTCCGGCCAGCGCCGACGGGTATAAGAAGAGCCAGCCAGCCCTCAAGGAGCAAGTCGCTCTCGAGCTTCTTTAGTCAACAGCCTTCCACCCTTGGAACATTGACTGGACTCGAGACCTCTGCTGCCCCGGCGCTTCAGGCTCTGCTTTCCCCCCTTGGGAACTCTGCCCGGACCCGAGCCAGTAGAACAGTGCGACCAAACACCCCTCCGCTGCCCGGCGCCCCACGGCCCGGCCGAACCGCCGCAGTTCTTCACATCGTGGCCATCTCTTATTGTATTTATCTAACTAACTCACCTGTTATCTGACGTGCCAATAAATACCTTAACCTGTGTGGATTAATAAGTACATTTGTAACACGACCAACCACCCTCCTGGAGCCAGCACCAGGACCACCCGTGTTTCAACGCGCGGACGCCGCCACTCCTCGCTCCCCGGGTAGTACGAAAGCGCTCCGCACTACCCCTCGCGAGGGCGCGCCGGTCGGTACCGCCGTCTACGCGACCCGGCCGAGACTCCACCCCCAGCATCGATCCGTCCGGCCAGCGCCGACGGGTATAAGAAGAGCCAGCCAGCCCTCAAGGAGCAAGTCGCTCTCGAGCTTCTTTAGTCAACAGCCTTCCACCCTTGGAACATTGACTGGACTCGAGACCTCTGCTGCCCCGGCGCTTCAGGCTCTGCTTTCCCCCCTTGGGAACTCTGCCCGGACCCGAGCCAGTAGAACAGTGCGACCAAACACCTCTCCGCTGCCCGGCGCCCCACGGCCCGGCCGAACCGCCGCAGTTCTTCACATCGTGGCCATCTCTTATTGTATTTATCTAACTAACTCACCTGTTATCTGACGTGCCAATAAATACCTTAACCTGTGTGGATTAATAAGTACATTTGTAACACGACCAACCACCCTCCTGGAGCCAGCACCAGGACCACCCGTGTTTCAACGCGCGGACGCCGCCACTCCTCGCTCCCCGGGTAGTACGAAAGCGCTCCGCACTACCCCTCGCGAGGGCGCGCCGGTCGGTACCGCCGTCTACGCGACCCGGCCGAGACTCCACCCCCAGCATCGATCCGTCCGGCCAGCGCCGACGGGTATAAGAAGAGCCAGCCAGCCCTCAAGGAGCAAGTCGCTCTCGAGCTTCTTTAGTCAACAGCCTTCCACCCTTGGAACATTGACTGGACTCGAGACCTCTGCTGCCCCGGCGCTTCAGGCTCTGCTTTCCCCCCTTGGGAACTCTGCCCGGACCCGAGCCAGTAGAACAGTGCGACCAAACACCCCTCCGCTGCCCGGCGCCCCACGGCCCGGCCGAACCGCCGCAGTTCTTCACATCGTGGCCATCTCTTATTGTATTTATCTAACTAACTCACCTGTTATCTGACGTGCCAATAAATACCTTAACCTGTGTGGATTAATAAGTACATTTGTAACACGACCAACCACCCTCCTGGAGCCAGCACCAGGACCACCCGTGTTTCAACGCGCGGACGCCGCCACTCCTCGCTCCCCGGGTAGTACGAAAGCGCTCCGCACTACCCCTCGCGAGGGCGCGCCGGTCGGTACCGCCGTCTACGCGACCCGGCCGAGACTCCACCCCCAGCATCGATCCGTCCGGCCAGCGCCGACGGGTATAAGAAGAGCCAGCCAGCCCTCAAGGAGCAAGTCGCTCTCGAGCTTCTTTAGTCAACAGCCTTCCACCCTTGGAACATTGACTGGACTCGAGACCTCTGCTGCCCCGGCGCTTCAGGCTCTGCTTTCCCCCCTTGGGAACTCTGCCCGGACCCGAGCCAGTAGAACAGTGCGACCAAACACCCCTCCGCTGCCCGGCGCCCCACGGCCCGGCCGAACCGCCGCAGTTCTTCACATCGTGGCCATCTCTTATTGTATTTATCTAACTAACTCACCTGTTATCTGACGTGCCAATAAATACCTTAACCTGTGTGGATTAATAAGTACATTTGTAACACGACCAACCACCCTCCTGGAGCCAGCACCAGGACCACCCGTGTTTCAACGCGCGGACGCCGCCACTCCTCGCTCCCCGGGTAGTACGAAAGCGCTCCGCACTACCCCTCGCGAGGGCGCGCCGGTCGGTACCGCCGTCTACGCGACCCGGCCGAGACTCCACCCCCAGCATCGATCCGTCCGGCCAGCGCCGACGGGTATAAGAAGAGCCAGCCAGCCCTCAAGGAGCAAGTCGCTCTCGAGCTTCTTTAGTCAACAGCCTTCCACCCTTGGAACATTGACTGGACTCGAGACCTCTGCTGCCCCGGCGCTTCAGGCTCTGCTTTCCCCCCTTGGGAACTCTGCCCGGACCCGAGCCAGTAGAACAGTGCGACCAAACACCTCTCCGCTGCCCGGCGCCCCACGGCCCGGCCGAACCGCCGCAGTTCTTCACATCGTGGCCATCTCTTATTGTATTTATCTAACTAACTCACCTGTTATCTGACGTGCCAATAAATACCTTAACCTGTGTGGATTAATAAGTACATTTGTAACACGACCAACCACCCTCCTGGAGCCAGCACCAGGACCACCCGTGTTTCAACGCGCGGACGCCGCCACTCCTCGCTCCCCGGGTAGTACGAAAGCGCTCCGCACTACCCCTCGCGAGGGCGCGCCGGTCGGTACCGCCGTCTACGCGACCCGGCCGAGACTCCACCCCCAGCATCGATCCGTCCGGCCAGCGCCGACGGGTATAAGAAGAGCCAGCCAGCCCTCAAGGAGCAAGTCGCTCTCGAGCTTCTTTAGTCAACAGCCTTCCACCCTTGGAACATTGACTGGACTCGAGACCTCTGCTGCCCCGGCGCTTCAGGCTCTGCTTTCCCCCCTTGGGAACTCTGCCCGGACCCGAGCCAGTAGAACAGTGCGACCAAACACCCCTCCGCTGCCCGGCGCCCCACGGCCCGGCCGAACCGCCGCAGTTCTTCACATCGTGGCCATCTCTTATTGTATTTATCTAACTAACTCACCTGTTATCTGACGTGCCAATAAATACCTTAACCTGTGTGGATTAATAAGTACATTTGTAACACGACCAACCACCCTCCTGGAGCCAGCACCAGGACCACCCGTGTTTCAACGCGCGGACGCCGCCACTCCTCGCTCCCCGGGTAGTACGAAAGCGCTCCGCACTACCCCTCGCGAGGGCGCGCCGGTCGGTACCGCCGTCTACGCGACCCGGCCGAGACTCCACCCCCAGCATCGATCCGTCCGGCCAGCGCCGACGGGTATAAGAAGAGCCAGCCAGCCCTCAAGGAGCAAGTCGCTCTCGAGCTTCTTTAGTCAACAGCCTTCCACCCTTGGAACATTGACTGGACTCGAGACCTCTGCTGCCCCGGCGCTTCAGGCTCTGCTTCCCCCCCTTGGGAACTCTGCCCGGACCCGAGCCAGTAGAACAGTGCGACCAACACCCCTTCGCTGCCCGGCGCCCCACGGCCCGGCCGAACCGCCGCAGTTCTTCACATCGTGGCCATCTCTTATTGTATTTATCTAACTAACTCACCTGTTATCTGACGTGCCAATAAATACCTTAACCTGTGTGGATTAATAAGTACATTTGTAACACGACCAACCACCCTCCTGGAGCCAGCACCAGGACCACCCGTGTTTCAACGCGCGGACGCCGCCACTCCTCGCTCCCCGGGTAGTACGAAAGCGCTCCGCACTACCCCTCGCGAGGGCGCGCCGGTCGGTACCGCCGTCTACGCGACCCGGCCGAGACTCCACCCCCAGCATCGATCCGTCCGGCCAGCGCCGACGGGTATAAGAAGAGCCAGCCAGCCCTCAAGGAGCAAGTCGCTCTCGAGCTTCTTTAGTCAACAGCCTTCCACCCTTGGAACATTGACTGGACTCGAGACCTCTGCTGCCCCGGCGCTTCAGGCTCTGCTTTCCCCCCTTGGGAACTCTGCCCGGACCCGAGCCAGTAGAACAGTGCGACCAAACACCCCTCCGCTGCCCGGCGCCCCACGGCCCGGCCGAACCGCCGCAGTTCTTCACATCGTGGCCATCTCTTATTGTATTTATCTAACTAACTCACCTGTTATCTGACGTGCCAATAAATACCTTAACCTGTGTGGATTAATAAGTACATTTGTAACACGACCAACCACCCTCCTGGAGCCAGCACCAGGACCACCCGTGTTTCAACGCGCGGACGCCGCCACTCCTCGCTCCCCGGGTAGTACGAAAGCGCTCCGCACTACCCCTCGCGAGGGCGCGCCGGTCGGTACCGCCGTCTACGCGACCCGGCCGAGACTCCACCCCCAGCATCGATCCGTCCGGCCAGCGCCGACGGGTATAAGAAGAGCCAGCCAGCCCTCAAGGAGCAAGTCGCTCTCGAGCTTCTTTAGTCAACAGCCTTCCACCCTTGGAACATTGACTGGACTCGAGACCTCTGCTGCCCCGGCGCTTCAGGCTCTGCTTTCCCCCCTTGGGAACTCTGCCCGGACCCGAGCCAGTAGAACAGTGCGACCAACACCCCTTCGCTGCCCGGCGCCCCACGGCCCGGCCGAACCGCCGCAGTTCTTCACATCGTGGCCATCTCTTATTGTATTTATTTAACTAACTCACCTGTTATCTGACGTGCCAATAAATACCTTAACCTGTGTGGATTAATTTCATTCGAGGAACGGACACCCAGATACACGAGAAGAGAGAGTTACAACTTGGTTTATAAATTATTGTCAACAATAATGCCGGCACGCTTAAATTACACAAACGAAGATTATTTACATTTGTTTATTATCTACGGAGAATACATAATTTAAATTTGTTTATTATCTACGGAGAATACATAAAAAATATAATTCAAAATTCAGGTTTTAAATTTTGGGGTTAAACATTTTGCCTAAAATAATAAATAATGGTACCGTTGACTGACGTATTAATAAAGACTGCTCACGGCTGTCATGTCTGACAGTTCTCTGGCTCACCATGCGTTTCCCGGAGACAAAATACAATGCAAAATACATTGTTGGCCATAGGCGCCATCTACTTTTCAGAATATGAAGCTATAGCCGTGAGAAGTCTTATTAAGAGGGGGTTGCCGACAACGAAAGTGACGTTAGATTTCGTATTTTTTTAAGTTGTATAGCATAAAATCTAATAACATTTTACCTGGCAAAAATTTAATACAAATATCTCTGTCTTCATTTTAATCATAAGATCTTAAAAGCATATGCACTGGAATTATTATTTTTCCCAAGGTTTTCATAACCTATAAAACAAAACACTGCTTTTAAGATCTTATGATTAAAATGAAGACAGAGATGTTTGCACTAAATTTTTGCCAGGTAAAATGTTATTAGATTTTATGCTATACAACTAAAATAATACGAAATCTAACGTCACTTTCGCTGTCGGCAACCCCCTCTTAATAAATAAATAAATAAATAAACAAATAAGTGATTTATTTAGACTGCATAACGTACAGAAATTTCAATTTTAATCATAAATTCCTTTCGTTGGTTATCATATGAGACAAGATTCGGGAAAACAAAATATACTTTAAATTTTTTAAAATATAAACTCCGTACAAATCTCTTTTGGACTCTTTCAAGCATTTCACAATACACTACAGCATCCGGATTCCATATCACGCAATAGTACTCCAATTTGGATCTAACTAATGAATTAAATATGTTGACGCAAGTGTACACACGAGAGAAGTCCAATGAAAAACTCAGTCTAACCGCCCATGCCCACATTAATAACATACGGATGGCGCTTAGACTGAGTTTTTCATTGGACTTCTTTCGTTTGTCGGACTGTACGTCAGTCAACGATGGTACCTACTCTTCTCTCGAAACATTTAACAACATGTATATGATTTAAGATTTTTATATGGTAATCTTAGTTTTTCAACAAGCTATAAAGAATGACTCCTCGTCGAAAATCGATAATAAAAATTTGTCAACTCTTGTTAACTCCATCCGTGGACACATTTGTATAGGTACTATTGACTATAGTTCTTAGTGTTGATTTTTTTCATTTGATTTTCATTTCGCACCACCACAACATACCTGAAGTGTAGAACGTCTTTGAGGTAACTAGGCAGATCTGTCACCATGGTGAAGAAGCCCCAATCGTGACCAACCTGGGCGGCTACTAAGGCCCACAGAGGTACAGATGTTAATATTGCCTTCCAGGGAATCTTCCTCTTTTCAGATGTCACATTTTCTGGAAATCATAATTAGAAATGATATTTTTTCACATAAATTATAAACTGTTTCAAAATGTCTATTGATTATTATCACAGACCTATATATAGCGAAGCTATATAGGTCTGTGCGTGGCATTATCTATTAATCCTGACCTTTTTTCCGCCAACGTACTTCATGATGCACTTATAAAAGTGGGAAAAAGGACGAAAACCTCATTCTGACTTTGATGGGCGATTTAGATATTCTATATTCGATTATTTAGTGTCTTACCCTACACGTTCTTCCTTAGACAGTTGGGTTGATTTGGGGAATCTGAAGAAGATTCTTGACTATTAAAGGGGTCATAATTTGTTCTACCACTGAGAAGGGGGTTAGGGCGATTTTCGTGATGAGCTCCTTGATAAGGATATCCAGGAATTGTATACTGAGATCACAATGAAATGAGAGGTGACAATTTGCCTTGTGTTTCCTAGCTGTGGGAAATGTGGCTGATTAAATATGATAGGATGAGACAGAAGTATGGAACCTTGTGGAACTCCTGGCTCGATGATCTTCACCGAAGAAAGGCAGGAGTCCCAAACCGGGCTTGGAATGTGCGATCGGAGAGAGTCCAATTGGTACGTCTGTGGTAGGACTGGTAGGGAATCAAATCCCGAGATCCCATATTATTTGAGATATTCTACAATGCCGAGGATCCTGGGATTTACATAAAGTATCCCGGGATTATTTTATCATATTGCAGATTGCTTTTTCTCTAGTTTTGTTATTTCATAAGCCTTGACTTCGCTCAGAAATTATCACACTACGAAAACGGAAATTTCCATACATTTGGTTTATTTTCTTAGAAGTAATAGTTGTATTTTAAATTTTCATTTCATCTATATTATTTTAAATTGTTGATGTTCTTTTTGCATTTAGTATCCTCTTTTTTTAAAGTTTATGAAAATTAACTGTACATTACTTATATCTTATATGTTTTATTTTTCAATAGACACTTTACAAAAACTATCCATTTACATTTAGCTAGGTAATACTTGTTCTAAAAAATACGAAAATAATAATTCTAATAGGAAAATCCCGGGATTCGATCTCAATTTAAAATAAAAATAGTCGTTTTCAAAATATTTTTTGCTACATTTTTTAAATAACTCATTAAGATGACTTCCTATGGTAAAAATTAGCGGAAAGCAATTTGCTTATAATAAAAATAGCTACAAAATGGCGCCGATCTGATTGTTATAAATGCGATAATTAACTTGCAAAATTAAACAACTGAGGTTTTTACACGAAAATTAAAAGTTATTTTTAAGTTGCTGTGAAAATTTAAAAAATTGATTAAATTAAACGAAACTCATGCAAAATATACATCAAATTATTTCCAATAACTACCCGGAATACAATTCAAGCCTTGTATACTATTGGCCCTTCCTTGTTCTCTGCTATTGGGGTTGTGTTGTGCATAAATATAGTGTGTAAGGTTGGGAATCGAACCTTTTTGGAAAATTCGTTTCAGTTTATTTTTGCAATTTTGGTGACATATACGGGTGCAGTTTTTACGTTCCCAAGTATTGTATTTTATTTCAAATTTATAGGCGCGCTAGATGTATCTCTGGTAGCTACTTATTGTTAAGAGTTTTTAGTATATAGTATATTTTGCATAGGTTTTGTTTCATCGATTATTTAAATTTTCACAGCAACTTAAAACTAACTCTTAATTTTTGGGTAAAAACCCCAGTTTTTTTAATCTTGCAAGTTATTTTTTTTTTAAATAAGACTGGCTACATTTTGTAGCTCTTACGAACAAATAATATCCCAGACATTATTCTATATAGTCCAGTGAATTTAAGGTTTAATATTGCAATTCATTAGGTAAGACATTTTTTTTCCATCGATAGTACACCATACAGAAAGCTTAAATCCGTATTTTGGACCATCAACCCTTGCAGGTTGTCCGCAAAATTAAAAATATTATCCTTAAATTCAAGATAGCGGAAAACCTGCAAGGAGTTGATGGTCGAAAATTGGGATATAAGCTTTCAACTCGTATATGGTGTACTACTATTGATGGAAATTTTTTTCTTACCCATTGAATTGCATTATTACCTGTACGAATCCGATTAAATTTACTGGATGACATTTCATTACAATAAATCTGAAAAGTTACCTCTACCTCTGGACTTCTAGTCAGCCATGGAATCACCGACCTCGGTGAACAGAGCAAACTATTGAACTGTCAATGTGCCTACAATGTGCCACGGGGCACCAGAAGACGTTGCGCGATTTTGTAGTGAACAACTTTTGTTGAGTAAATTTCGCGCTGTCCTTAGCAGAAAAAAAGATATTAGATGTGAAAAAATTGTAACCTCTTTTTTTTCGATTATTTTCTTATAACTTGTTATACGAGTATTATATAAATATTTTGCATATTATGCAAAATTCAAGAAAATGTCAAGAACACAAATTTGCAGGGCACCTTTTTTCCTTCAAAAATTTTGTCGAATATTTTTTTGGTAAAATTAAAAATATAGGTAGCTGTTATCCGCGAAAAACTAATTTACCCCTAAATTCAAGATGGCGGAAAACCTGCGGATTTAAGCTTTCTATATGGTTTACTATCGATGGAAAAAAATTCTTACCCAATGATTTGCAATATTACCCATATAAACTGTTATTGTTATTACGTTTGTTTCCCGCCGACTGGTTTAAGACGACTTAGATGACTAGGAACATTGCGACGCTATTGAGCTTGTGGAGTGGGAACTCCCGGTGAGGTTCACACAAGTTCACACTGCGGTCTGCGGTGGCCAAGTGCTCATGCGGTGTTCTAATACGAAATGCAAGTTTCTTTGCCTCACCGAGCTCCTTGCGGAGGAACTCCTTCTCTTCGTCCGAGATGAACGGGTGCTCAGCTGGCGACGAGTAGCACAGCAGCACCCACGCGACGAACCACAGCACGCCGACGGCCCCGAACGCGTAGAATATGCTGGCCCAGTCGCCGGTGGTGGAGATGAGGGCCCCGCCGGCGGCGTTGCTGATGATGGTGCCCATCTGCCCGCCGGCGTACACCAGCGTGCCCAGCTTGGAGCGCTCGGAGAGCGGCACCCAGTGGGCCAATAGGGCGGTCAGAGCCGGGAACGTCGTGCCCTGTGGAGATTAGGGTGCGGATAGGATGTGGTCATTTTCACATAGTTGAGGGATCACAACTGACTTAAATTACAAAGCCGTGAACTGAGAAAACTAACAAAGTAGTAGCTATGCCGGTTCAAGCGCAATTTCCCCATGTATTTCTTATGGGGGCTAAAACGTGGTCAAAACGTGACCAACCGCCGCGACTTCGCAAGACCCCCGATGGCGAGGGTTGCCGAAGATGCCCGGCTTTCGCCGACCGTTGACCTTCGCCCCAGCCGCGACCGGAAAACGACTAGTCGTTTTCCGAGTCGTTCCGACGTTTTCCGAGTCGTTTTAACGTTTTTATAGTCGTTTTTACAGTCGATTAGACGTTTTTCCGAATCGTTTAGACGTTTTTTGCGAGTCGTTTAGACGTTTTCCGAGTCGTTTCAACGTTTTTACAGTCGCTTCGTCGTTTTTCCGAATCGTTTAGACGTTTTTACAGTCGCTTAGTCGTTTTTCAGAATCGTTTAGACGTTTTTTCGAGTCGTCTAGTCGTTTTTCGGTCGCGGCTTGAGCGAAGGTCAACAGTCGGCGAAAGCCGGACATCTTCGGCAACCCTCGCTGTCGGGGGTCTCGCGAAGTCGCGGCGGTTGGTCACGTTTTGACCACGTTTTAGCCCCCATAAGAAATACATGGGGAAATTGCGCTTGAACCGGCATAGCTATACTACTTAACAACCTGCGCTAACTGATATCGTTGTGCGAATATTACGACGAGACAGTGTGTATCTGTCTGTCATCTGTTTGTGAAAAGACTGCCCGGTGAGTTGGGGTGACTTCTCAGAAATATTACCTTTTATATGTTGGTACTTATGTGTATACTTTGTTCATGCTTTTGCTCTTGTTTTTTATCGAAGCGAAATTTACAAATGCATCTAATTATAAAAGCGTTGAACATCTATATTAAAAAAAAAACATCCCCGCTATAAGGCAGGGGGAAGTGTACAAAATGACATATCCTTAGAAATAACCTTTAAAAAGTTACAAAATATGAATGTTCCAAGAAGTTATGGAAACACAGCACTTGCGTAACATTAGGCAATGTGTATTTATGGTCAAACCGTCAAAAAAATCTCTTTATAATACAAAATACAAAATAAATTTAAATAAAAATTCACAATTTATTTTACTTCTCTGGTGTGGATAAAACGACATAATATCTCCTTGCAATGACCAAATTCCTGTACAGGGATCATGTAAAAATTTGAAGTTCCTAATTAAAGACGTCTAGCGAATATTGTAGACACCAAGATGTAGGTCACAGCCGGCTCTAGGAAAGCCCTGAAGTTGAGAAAGCTGGCAACATGGCTTGCGGGTCTGCGCGGCGTGGCCTGTCACTCCCTGTCAGTTGATTTTACAAGAAATTTACTAGAATTAATTTGTGTAGAGCGAGTAGCGGGTAGTGCAATCATCGCCAGATTGTTAGTACATGGCAGTGTGTCTCTGGGTGGAAACAGACAGCCCGAAGTGCTGGCGACAGCTTTTTTATAAATTTGTTTTGTTTGTGCAAAAGTGAAACATTTCTATAAAAGTTCGAAGTGAAGAATCGTTCCTTTACAATTTCAAGCCTCAAGATACCTAGAACCGTCGCGGGAAGCTAGAACTTAGTTATATACCTGGGTGTAAGTCAAATCGAAATAATAACTTGAAGTAGCTAGGTTTTCTTTGCTTGAAGGCAAGCGGTCAACTTGTATTCGTTTTGGGCTTTCCAAAGGACGAAACTTTAAGAATATAATGATGAAGGGCCAATTGCATATAGACAAACTAAAGTATCCTTTAAAATTAAAGGAGCTTTCTAACAATCCAACCATTGTTTAGTATTGTTGCAAAAGTTTCTTTACTTAATGTTAAAGTCAAAAGATAGTCAAAAGTCGAATGTATTATGAAATTGACCCTAACTGTCATTTCAATCAGAGGAAATTACTCTCCTTCACAACATGCTGTTCTCTGTTCGCTTGTTGTTTGCACTTTTATGAAAAAAAAAAGATAGATACCTAATCATCATCTTTGCGAAAAAATCTCACAAAAATTCGACTTACAGCAAAATGTAGTCCCCTCTATTTGCCCAAATTTACCATATTATTTGTCGAAAATGTACCTACCCACACCAGGAATCGTACTTATTATAAATACTTATACTTCGGTGTACATTTTGTTACTTGTTACTGCTTTTATTTTCTGTTAAACAAACGTACCTCCTTACTTAGGTACTCAATTATTGAAACAAAGTTCACAAATGTATTTAATTATAATTTAATTTAATTGAACATTTATTAGAAAAGATAAGTTAAACCAAAGTGCAGACTGCTCTATACTGCCTAGACCCGTTGATCCGTACCTCTGCAGCGTTGCCACATGTTTGCACAGGGCTTGTAAACTTTAGAAGGTTGTGTGTAGGTGCTCCCTTTCCCTTACATGATATTATGATTACTCTGAATGTCCTGTAAAAATATCTACTCACTTCACCAAGACCGGCGAAGACCCTCAGCGTGACCAGCCACCGCCAGTCGCCGTCGGTAAGGCGGATGACCCAGGGCGTCACCAACGTGAAGATCGCCGTTGAGAGGATGCCCAGACCTAGAGAGTACTTTCCACCGAACCGCTCGGCCAACAGCCCGCCCGGTATATGAGTGATCACGTATCCCCAGTAGAATGAGCTGAGGATCAGCCCTTGCGTGGTCGAGTCCCAGTTGTACTTGTCTTCCGAATGGACCTTCAAAAGGACAACAATAATAATAGCGAATATGCATAATATAGGAGTCCGTCAGTTCACGTAAAGATTTGTATATCATATTTCTTATCTATGCATAAAGACTGTATTCTGTAGACTTTATTCTGGATGTCCCAGTGGAAACCCCAAACCATCTAATAATAAAGTATTTCTGTAAATATATGTGAATTTTGTAGAAACGCAAAACACGTCAAAACACTCAAGAAAGGTGGCATATTTGCCTTCTACCCACTCACTAAAGCTATAGATAGATAGATAGCGATAGATTTAAATACAAAAAATAGCACAACTTTTTGTTTGCTATTGTGTGGTTTGTACTACTAGACCGTCAGACAGTGACAGATTTTCCTTACTGATTTTCTCATTTATGCCTTGGAGAGGGTTGAAAGGTAAATCGATGCTGAGTCGGAAAATAGTAATTTTAAGTTTGGCCCCCGTTGAAAACATAAACATAAAAGGTACTAATTCTCACTTATGCCATGTTCACCGTATGATTTCTTATACTATTCCAATCTCGAAAACCCAAAGGCATAAGTGCCGCGTGTGGAAAAAGGGTTGAATTAAGGGTTTGGCAGATCACACAAAAAATGTCTTGCCGTTCGAAATGGTGAAAACTTCTATCGTTGACTGACGTATTAATAAAGACTGCTCGCGCCTGTCATGTTTGACAGTTCTCTGGCTCACCATGCGCTTCCCGGAGACAAAATACAATGCAAAATACATTGTTGACTATAGGCGCCATCTTTTTTCCAGGACATGAAGCTATAGCTGTGAGAAGTCTTATTAATACGTCAGTCAACGCTTATATCCTCACTAGCCCAAAAATTGATTGGCAGAAGTGACGCGTGGGGAAAAATGCACTTTTGGGCCGGAAAATAAGTCGGAAAATTTTTTTTTCGTCAACTGATTTTGTCAGGTATAAAATGAATTGCAATAAAACTTTCTATAGTTTCAGAGGCATGAGTGCAGAAATCAGTTGACGAAAAAATTTTTTTTCCGACTTATCTTTCGACCAAAAGTGCATTTTTCTCCACGCGTCACTTCTGCCAATCAATTTTTGGGCTAGTGTGCATAGACGTAACTAGGTCGTATTTTTAGGGGGGCTGATCAGGACCGGCTCAAGATTTTGCGGATGCCGCATGAAAATGAGGGGCCCCGACAAGGAATTATTTAATCCATTAAGAAGAAATTTTTGAAAGTCGGTACGCTACTTACAAAGGTATATTTTTTACATGTCATTCTGTAAAATGGTAGGGCTACGAGTTTGGATCACTTCTGCATCGTATATAGGAATTAATTTCGAGTTGTGGAGGGACAATTTTTGTGTCTTTTTTTTAAAGGGGATCTAAAATAATTCTAAAAAATGCGCCGCAGGCGAAATTTTTTAAAAATTACATAAAATTAGTCTTGGGAAATCCCAATATCTTCAAATTTACAAGCTGGAGTGAATATTTTCAAACTCCGAAATGGGTTCGGTTGGATCACCCTGTACCACCCTTGAGGTTTAGTGCTTCAAAAAATAATGTATAGGTCTATCTACTGGTAATTTTGAATCATCTTTTAAGATTTAAAATAAGATAAGATATAAGAAAAAACATTATGAAAAAGTAGAGGTTTCCGAGTAGAAACCAGAGAAAAAATGTTGGGAATATCTGCTATTTTGTGATGCAAACACTACACTGGATGAATAACAAAATAAAAGTCTGGAGTTGCCACAGCAAAAGTACATTCTCCGACGCCCGTCTCGTCTCTCTTTCTCTCGGCAGCAGGCACGGTGTGTTCGCTCTCGCTTGCGCGTTTAAATTTCAGTCGGATTTTGTGGGGGCACAAGGCGCAAGATTCCGCAAGAGCAAGCGATTCGTCGAAACTGGTGAATTTAAAAAGGCGCGTGCGGTGTTCGCCGTGTTGCGTAACGTTGCGTTGTCAGAATGTTAGATCTATTCTGTTTACGAGAAGTATATCTTCGCACATCCTTTACATTTTAGGGAGGGCTAATAGAAATGTAGGGGGGGTTAAGCCCCCCCTAGCCCCCTCTAGTTACGTCTATGCTGGTGAGGATATAAGTTTTCACCATTTCGAACGGCATAACTGACGGAGTCGGTAAACCAAGTCATTTTTTGGGTGATCTGACAAACCCTTTATTCAACCCTTTTTCCACACGCCACACTTATGCCTTTGGGTTTTCGAGGTCGGAATAGTATAAGAAGTCATACGATGAACATGGCATAAGTGAGAATTGTTTTGAAAAATCGAATTTTCCATATGTTTTCCCCGGGGGCCAAACTTAAAATTACTCCAAGGCATAAATGAGAAAATCAGTAAGGAAAATCAGTCACTGTCTGACGGTCTATACCCATATTTATGGATACTCTAGTTATGTCTGACACTGACATAACGACATGACAGAAATACAGTAGATACAGGGGACAGATCTTGCAAAAAATGAAGGTGTCCAGCTGTTTTTTTTTTCGGAGATTTTATTAGAAGAAAATTAGTAGGCAATGACTGGGCCACTTTAATTTTTAGCGCCATCTGTTGCTTGTATCCAATATTGCTTCCGTATCCTTATGACTCTGTCACACATTGGCTAAGTAGGGATTTCAATAACAACGATACCTCACCTACTACCTATATCATGAGAACCAAAATAATAAACATGTTCATCCCAATTTCCACTTCTTGTCGAAAGGAGTTTTTGCCCAAAGGCAATTTCAACCATCCTGTTGTAGGTAAAAATACGTACCTACACCAAATGTACAGCTAATATCTCCATCTAATGTTTTAGAATTTACATGAAACTGAAAATTTTGAATAGTTCTGAAAAAGTTATAAGAAAATTATACCTATTTGTTATTTCTGCTCACAAAATTACTATTTTACAAGCTTTTTATTAACTTGAAATGTATGTAGTACGTTTAGGTCAAATCTTGCAAGCTGAATTAGAACCACTTTCTGACATCCGATTGAGCTGAAATTTTGCATACATCTTTAGTTCCGGTGACAATACAATATACAATACTCAATAATGTAATACTTTCAAAATGGCCGTCGCCACAAGATGGCGGATGATGTATTTTTTGTCAAACCCCTTAATATGGGTATCAAATAAAAGGGCTTGAAGAATAGAAAACGATAGAGTTAGTGACATCACACTAAATTCAATAAGGCCGCCGCTCCAAGATGGCTGATAATGTATTTTTTTGTAAACACCCTTAATATGGATATCAAATGAAAGGGCTTGAAGAGTACAAAACGATAAAGTTAGTGACGTCACAGTAAATTCAATATGGCCGCCCCTCTAAGATGGCGGGTAATGTATTTTTTTGTCAACCCCCTTAATATGAGTATCAATAGAAAGGGCTTGAAGAGTAGAAAACGATAGAATTAGTGACATCACACTAAATTCAATATGGCCGTCGCTTCAAGATGGCGGATGATGTATTTTTTTGTCAACCCCCTTAATATGGGTATCAAATGAAAGGGCTTGAAGAGTAGAAAACGATAAAGTTAGTGACATCACACTAAATTCAATATGGCCGCCTCTCTAAGATGACGGATAATGTATTTTTTGTCAACCCCCTTAATATAGGTATCAAATGAAAGGGCTTGAAGAGTAGAACTAAAAAGTTGAAAATAAAATTAATAGTAAAAAAATATTTTTAAAAACAAGCTTTCATGTAAATGCTCTGAAAAGAAGAAAATAAACTTTATAATAAATCAAACCAAGGCAAATCCATAATTTCGTGTGTAAATTTCTTTTATAGAAAAATACAATTTCTACTTATAATTACTTTCGTCAAGATATATGCGAGGATATATGTATATTATATGTTCGCGATATTCTCGTGTGTAAATTTCTTTTATAGAAAAATACATTTTCAACTTAAAATTACTTTCAAGATATATATATTCTCGCGACAAGCTTTTATATCATATACAGTTGTATAATGTAACAAAATTATGGGTTTGCCTTGGTTTGATTTATTATAAAGTTTATTTTCTTCTTTTCAGAGCATTTAAAAATAAAAGCTTGTTTTTAAAAATATTTTTTTATTATTAATTTTTTTTAACTGAATTTCAAAGACAATCACTTCAATCACTGTAGTATTCCACAAAAATGTAGTGGTTAGTTTTTTGTTTAAAACCGTAACAATAAAATGCACAGTCACAAAATCGGCATTTGTTTTAGTTTGTTTAGTGTTCAGAGAAAACAGTAAAAATTATAACAATAATAATACAACGAACAGTAAACAGCATAAGCTGTATAAACCCACCTTTAGATACCTATGTTATTATCAGAGTAGATCGATCAGAGGGACAAAAAAATGGGATTATATGAATGAGATGCCAAGCCTATAATACTGATTTAAGATATCATTGATATTGATATAAACACTTATAGAAGGACGGGAATCTAAGTACCTACTTGTCAAATATTTTGGCAATGCGTAAACCAAGATTTTTGCATTTTTTGTATAAGATTGATTGATTTAAACAATATCAAGTCAGAAAATGTTCTATAGGAAGGACTTCTGGTTAATAAGGTCAATATTGAAGGAATCTTTTTGAGTATTCTGTGCAATGATGTGCTGCGTGCTGCCACATATCAGGAAAAGTCTTTCAAGTTCGGACCAATAACAATTAACATTAGGACAGGAGAATTTGGCTGGTATACCTACCGTGGATGTACTATTATCATCGTCTACGTCCACAGCCATTTCCGTAATTGCTAAAGAGAGAGATACTCTCATTGTATACGCGTTGACCACTGCCAGAAATCCCATGATTCCCAAAATATATCTCTGAGGGATTAAGAAACCTGCAAATATTGAAAGGGTAAATTTAATATTTATTCCATTTAAAATAAGACTATGGGTAAATCCAAAATCTATACTTATATAATATCAGATAATAAAGAAGCAATCTTCATCTTCCAGTAAATTGTAACAAGTAGGTATGGTAAGTATAATAACCAGCGTTTAGGTTAGATTTTTACGGCTAGGCCTAACCTAAGTTATTAATCTAGGTATGGTACAAATATCTGCATGAACCCATTGTGTTCCAGTAAAGTAAATTCCAGTTTAAGCATTCCTATAGTTATCAAGTATCTATCAATAAGTCACATTCTTTAAAAATGATAAAAGTATAATCAGCTACCTGATTGATTTGCCCAGTTTTGCTATAATGTAGGTAAGTCCGTTAAATGCCTGGATTATTCTGGTTTAAGAAATAAGGGCATCCTGTCGATAGTAATATAAATACTAAGTTGATAATATCTAATCTAGTGCCAAAGTTTGAAACTTTGCGAAAATATGATAGGCAGCATTAGAATAATGTTCTAAAATAAACTGCTCCTGATTTTTTCGAATGGTGGTAATCTAATTCAGTAGGTTTTATTCTTCTTTTAATCTTCATCCCTATTGTTTTCATTGTGAAGATGTATGTAAGTATACAGGGTGTTCATTTTTAGCGTGTACACAATTTGGAGAGGTACAGAGTGGGTTAAGTTAGAAAAAAGTAGCTCATTTCAGATAGTTCCTGAAATATCCTGAAAACTTAAAATCGGTTGTTTTCTTTTTTATTTAATATCTTCTACAATAAAAATGGGAACACAATGAAGCTTGCTACATTTACATGTGTACGAGAGGTCTGGCAAGATTGTTCCGATTCACTTGAACTTTACCTAAAGTCTATCCAAGTTACAGCGGCAGTAGATATAAACAAAGTCACATGACCGCATTGCGATCGATTACCAGGGTCTGACTAATATGAGATTCCCAGTGGCTTGTAATTCTGAACTAATTCTTTTAGAAGTTCTAAGAATTGTGTTTTTACCTTTCGTGGATCTTTATAAATTTCCTTAAATTAAGTAGCAAAATAAATTTACAGAATATACTGCTCGCGATCCGATCTAAAATATGCAGGAAACTCGACTGAGGGAAGAGCCGGCCCTGCATTCTGCTCGCCGCGTAAACACTTGACATTTTATGACGGCCAGACCAATAAGAGAATAGGTCACGTGGTGGCCAATGTTTTGATCCACTGCCTCTGTAACTTGGATAGACTATAGTTTTGGAACGGGTAGGTCGACATGGGCTACCACGAAGAAGTTCCAGAAAATTTCCATGCCCACTGCCCACTAGATCTCCATAATTTTATAACCAACTTTTGATTTTCTTATGGGCGGCCTTTTGTTTTTTTATACCATTTGATAGAGCAAAAAATTACGATTACTGTGATAGACTATGTTGACTTATATGTAAACGTAACAAGTTTCATTGTGTTCCCATATTTATTATGGAAGATATTAAATGAAAAAGAAAACAACCAATTTATGTTTCTAGGATATTTCAGCAACGACTTGAACTATATATGTTCGATATGTTTGAAAGATCTTATAGGGAGCCTAGAAATGCGCAACTTTTTCTATTTTAACAGAGTACACGCTATAAAAGTACACACTCTGTGCAGTGTGCACACACGTTTATTCACACGCGATAAGATCTCTCTTCGATAAGATTTCCAATTTTTTAAACAAGACTTATCAAAATATTTGTGTTATTCTACGTAGAGTGTGTGCTTTGTCATTATTTTAGCACATACCTAATAAAATTGTATCAAAGATCATAACTGAAGTACTTATATAGGTACGTACTTAACTAGTACGTCGTCGATTACTTAATTACACTGTAAGCTGACACGCGAGAACCTCAGTCTAAGCACCGCACAATAAGCTGCTTATGGCGCTGGCGCTTAGACTGAGGTCTTCGCGTGTCAGCTTAGATTGCACGAACTGCTATCTTAAATATTTTTTTCAGAAAATAACTATGTATGTAACTTAATAAAAATAGTTGCAGAAATGTGCACAGAAAGGTGTTTATTGAATTACTAAACTAAATTTGTTGAAAAGTATAACAACAACCGTAAACGTTTAGTCCATGAGAGATTGATGATGACATGAACACATATTCTGAATTCATCATAATTAGTAAAAATAACATCAAAAATCAAAAATACCTCAAACAATGCAATAATGAATGCACATTCGAAAATAATCTCAGGCGGGTAGGAATATATGACATAGGCACCAAAATCAAATTGTTGCGGATTCCACAATCTAGGATCACAGAGATGTGGTATTATTGAAAGTTATGTTTTTGTTCACACAACAGCAATAACCAGTGAAATATCAAGAAATAGTCACTGGTGCAAAAAAAGCAAGTAAAGTTGTTTGGATGAGGCATACCTACGCGGATTTCTTACTTATATCTGCCTAATAAGATAATAATTCTTAGAAAATGACACATGAAAAGAAAGAACTGTAAGCTTCTTTGTAGATATACCTACACGGTGTCCAGAAAAAAACACAAAATAAAAAGTCCACCAATTTCTAGGGGGGATTTTTTTTGTTATTTTCATTTTTTCCTCGTAAAATCGGACTCCAACAATTTGTTTTTTGGTATCATCAATAGTGCACCATGTAGAAAGCTTGAATCGTAGTTTTCGACCATCAGGAAAAAAGGTGCTTTGCAAAGTTGTGTTCTTGGCATTTTCTTGAATTTTGCATATATAATAAGTCATAAGAAAATTATCGAAAAAAAGGGGATGCAAATTTTTTCACATCAAATATATTTTTATATGCTAACGATAGCGCGAAATTTTCTTATCAAAAGTTATTCACTACAAAATCACCTATGATATTTGTTTGAACAACTTTTTCTATGAGCGATAGTTTCAGGGAGGGTCTCAAAATTGAGCACAGAATTAAAAATATTACTCTTAAATTCAAGATAGCGGAAAACCTGCAAGGAGTTTATGGTCGAAAATAGGGATATAAGCTTTCTATAATATGATGGAAATTTTTTTTTACCCATCGAATTGCATCATTACCTGTACGAATCCGATTAAATTTACTGGATGACATGAAAATTAAAATTTTGGGATCGACTCTTACATCCCACAATGTCTACCTGATATTTTTTCGTTTTATCGAAAAAAGTTACCCTCGATAAAAGGTTTTGCTTTTTCTTAAAAAAAGAAATAATTAACATTTCTTGTAAGGGGTGTTCAAAAAATTAAAAAACCTAAAATGGCGCAGGACTAAACTGCTCTTTATTTGTAAAGTTGTGGAAAGAGTTATTAGGAAAAGTTGTTGTAAATTAAAAGTTAGTCCATAATACCAATCTTCGAAAGAATCGGCCTATTTTTATTAAAGGACAATATTAGAGACGACGCCGTTTCTTTAATATATTTAGATGAGATTAGAAGAAGTTTTTTGTTTGAAAACCTGTACTGAATATGGTGGTTGGTGGCAGGGTGTTTGAGTAAATAATTTTTAGTTTTTGAACCATCAATAATTTATCTTAAAAATGACCAAGATAATCGCTCATAACATCTTAATTGGGATACTCTGTACATACCCTAAGCCAATTTTTGAAAACTTTTTGCTACGTCATAAAAAAATAGCAAAATCAACACCTGTTGTCATTAAAATAATACCTCGACCTGTGGCAAAAACAAAAAAAAATCAAAATTGATATTTGAGATTTTTCCCTCATCTACTTTGGATTTTATATAAGAGGCGGTCCACGGAACGACATTTAAGGAGATTAATTAAATTTAATTATCTCTCTTTGATATTTTTAATTCTTTGTTTAGTAGATTACAAACTTACATTTTGAAAGAGTTAATCTCCACCCGCTTAACATTTTTTTGATTCGAACTATTCCCACTACTACTTATAACATAAACTTTATCTAAAATAGAGTATCAATTTTATCACAGATCTTTCCACGGGCCTCTATACTGAACGAACCCGTACTACAAAACTACTCACGCTGTATTGCTACTTTGGTTTTTATACTTGGAATGGAGCCGATAGTAGGTATCTGCGCTACTGTCTTATCAGTGGAGGAATTAGATCATTTTCTGAAGGGTTCCTTTAAGAAAAACATTCCATTCTAGTGAGTGGAATGCTTCACTTTTTACTGGTAGGTAGATATCATCATATTCTACCTACCTACTTAATGGACCAGAATTTACTGGAATATTAAAAATCCACCATCTTCCCCAATACAATGTCCAATGCCCGATCTTCGCCGCCTTCTGAATTTTATTTATCTAATTTATCTATCTCTTGATACAGAGTGTTCAATAGAGTTAAAAATAATTACACTCCTTCATAGATATTTTTTCTGTGGGCTGCATTTTCCAAAAAATGTGTTTTTTTATAACTATAGCAGAAAAACCAGTGGAGGTAAATCATTGACATTTTGTGTGTGGAGTAATACAGGCTAAGGACATGTAAGAGCAGCTTTCATTAAAAGCTTGAAGCTTGAGGTAGATATTCATTTTGCTACGTCACTGGAGAAATTGAATTTTCCCTTCAAAATTTTATCCTGCTATTTGTGTGTAACAGAATAGGTTTCTTGAGTTTTTTTCTAAAATTAATTCGTTAGGTCACAAACGGGCATTGAATAAAATTTTGCATATTCGTTAAAGCCTACTGTTGCTTGAAAATTAAGTAGATTATTTTTTTTAACATTGTCAAAAAGCATTGCTATCTGCGTTATTATTTGTGATACAAAGTCAGTTAAATTAGCAGACTTTGTATTTCAAATAATAACGGAGATAGCAATGCTGTTAGTTCAAGTCTGCCTTAACTACCTTAAATTAAGTGCTTAAATTCAGTCTGCTTAATATTTGCAGGCATATATTTGTGAAACTTACTTTCATTTTCTCCAAAAAATATTGGCTTTTTAACCCATTTATTTTTTTTAATATCATCTACCTTGCACTCCTTTCTCATTGTTCTTATTACTTCAACAATCCTTTTATATATGCCCAGTCTTTTATTTCTATTTTTATAATCGGGATGCCGATTGGGGCTCTATCTCAGTAGATCAAGCCCCCCCCCCCTAAAAAATTAAAAAAAAATTGTAGGATTTTTACGTGTTCCGAATAGAATCTGATACACAGGGGTAATAAACAAGAGGTGTGTGCCTATTATCGATAATACCTTTCGTTAATTTTACGAATTATAATCCCAAAGCTGAAAATACCACGACTGCGCAGCAGGAGTGATATTTTCTTAGCATGAGCTTTCGGTTTTGAATATGTTTCTTGTACTAATAGATATTTAACGATCAACATATCTTCTTAGTCCTATATTAAATTTGATTTATCAGTTTTAGCTGCCACAATATTGGTTTAGCGTAACTAGGTCATAACTAAGAGAGTAGGTTTTCAGCGAAAATACCACTAGTGGTAGTATCGCTGAAATCATCACATGGAATTCCAACCAAATTTGCTACACATTATGCATTGGAGGGTTGCCATTTTGTGCAATAATTTGACCCCCTAGATACAAATAGTTACTGTAAATAATTGTAAAAAAAAAATTAGTACGGTTCTGTGAAAAAAACAAAATTTTTGCCTTTTTTGTTTAGCCCATTCAATTTGGAATAAAAAGCGCCTCTTGGTATTTTTTTATATCTGGTATAGTTTCTTCGTAATTTCGGATTTTTTAAACTAGTGCCAAGGCGATTATGCTGGCATTTAAAATAAAATTATTTGTATCTACGCCGCTGGTCATCTGAACAGGTCCAAATTATTGCAAAAAATGACAACCCATAATATGTACCAAATTTTGTTGGAATTCCTAAACGGACTCGAAGGAAATTAAAAAATATATGTTACTTTTGGAAAAGTTTCAACACGCTGTATATGGAGAACCAAGCGTTTTTGAGCTAATGTTTATTAAGCCTATGTGCTTATTTTAGCGAATTCTACCTTGTTTTTTCGGCTCTGCCTTTAGGTGTGACTCAACCTGTATAATATGAATTAGCAAGTGTAGGTATCTATTATAGGTGATAGGTGTATTTATGTACGATTTCACTCCCCTTAATTTTGTTATGTTTCGCCCTAACAAAAAATGTTAAATACAAAAGTTATAGGAAATTATCCTGTGATTCAAATGGGATTAGACAGATTACTTTACTCAGAAACGATCATGGCATTATCACGGTGGCGGTATACGTTCGGTTGTCAGGATACTATTCAAACTTATATTTTACATTTTTAAAACCTACTTGTTATTACAGTTAAAATGATAACCTACCATTATCTTTTATTGTTTTTAAATCCCTATAGCTGTTTTTGAAATTCAATACTAAATTAAAACCGCGAACGTGCCTGTTTGAGGTGACTTCTAAGGCTTTCAGGCTCTAATAAAATTGGAGGAGACCATATTATATTGAAACCGACCGCTTTTCGTGAGTAACATTATATAAATACAAATATACAAATATACAAATGTGGAAAGTTTCAATTTTTTCAAGACCACAATAATCAAAATGTTGTTAATAGACAAAATGTCGTTAAACAAATTTGAAACATTTACATTGTTAACGCCACTCAGATAATTACTTATTGTTTAAAGTGCGTAAAAATACGCTCTTTATTTATATTTGGTATTGCAGATTAGAAGGGTAGCTAAAAGAATTTCCAGTTATTAAACATTATCTATGATTGAAAACCCTATTTGACAATAGTTTCCAATTTAACATTATTAATATTCTCTGAATATTGTACCCGCATATTATAGTGTGTCCCCAAGAGAAGTAATTTCTGTAATATTTTTAGTTTCGAAAAATCAAAGTACACTTTGGCATGAGGAAAAAAATCATTTTCTGCTTTGGTAAAGTGCCTTTTCTGTGAAAGATACGGAACAATTTTATAAAGAAAAGTTGTTTATCGGCCTACTTCCATTTTTTTAAATTTTATTAGGGATGTTGTTCAGAATAAATATATTGCAAAGGAAAGGCACCTTATATAGGGTGGCCCACCACGAACTGCATCGATCTATATATGGAAAACTAAAAGTAGGAAAATTCTGAAAATTTGGCACCTCACCAATGCCGATGGGCGGTGCTCAACTAAAATATTTTGGCGAATCTGGCACTTCCGGTTATACCGGAAGTCGATATAAACTTTCTTATCTCAAATAGAACACCCTGTATATTATTGCATTTTTGGATTCTAGGTATCATTTTGGAACAAAAACATGAAACATGTCCTATGTCTAAATCCAACGGTTTTTGAGATAAGAAAGTTGATATCGACTTCCGGTATAACCGGAAGTGTCAGATTCGCCAAAATATTTTAGTTGAGCAGCGCTCATCGGCATTGGTGAGGTGCCAAATTTTCAGAATTTTCCTACTTTTAGTTTTCCATATATAGATCGATGCAGTTCGTGGTGGGCCACCCTGTATATCTATTAAAAAATTTAAAACTGGCAAAAAGGACAAAAATTAAGTAGGCCGATCAGCCTCAAACTTGGAACATAATTGATTATTCTGAACAAGTCTTCTTTGTAAATTTTCCTGTATCTTGCAGAGGAAGGGCACTTTACCTAGGCAGCATTATTATTGATTTATTATAAATTAATAAACTATACATTCATAAAATATCAAGATTTGATTTAAATGTTTTTATTTTTCAAATAACAAGCTAAGAAGTTGGGGCCACAAATTTTTTAATTTATTTCAAGTTTGTAATTCAGGTAAAATTATGTTAGAAAATAGTATGCTACGCATGCGCACAAACCTATTTTACAGTGTTCCTTGCAAAGCATAAAACTATTAAATATAGCAAAGGAATATAGAAAACTTTGGCATTTATTTCTTCTCTGGGTTCCCTGACTAATCAGCTTTTTATCTTGTGTGGAGCTTTCTGGCTACCAAATTATCAAATACATTTTTAACAATTTGCTTGGCATCACAGGATTAATTTGTCATGATTTTCTGTTGCCAAGCGTAAATCGTTACGTTAACTGGCAGGTACACTGATTAAAAATTTCTACGCAAAATTGTAGATACACACATCAAAATATTCTAAGGGGCAAATACAAAAAAGCGCATATTTCTTTAATTATTTCGTATTTGCATATATTTAAAAAAATTAGTACGACTCTGAGCACTGATAGTATAAACGTATTAATGTTTTTTAAATTAAAAAACCATAGCAGATTTTTTTAAAATTCAAACCAAAAACCTTCTTAATTTAATAGGTATTTGTCATTCAGTACTGGGCAAGTTTGGTTTGATTTTAAACATTTTATGATGCAGAGACTTCATTTAGAACGTTAAACGATGTTAAGTACTATTGGCATGTTGGGGGCTGGAATATCACAATGGGCAAAAGGGCGGAGGGGGCGAGCTATTTTAAGGGCGCCAAAAAAAAGTTGTGCATTTTTTTTTGTTTTAACAAAGTAAACAAAATATATATTATTTTATGAGTTAGGTAAAGCTATAAACAAAAAATAACACAGCCTACTTAACTAAAATAATAATCTTCTTGTTTTTACAGATTTACATTTGTCTTATCATAATTGATTAATTTCGCTGTTTCTGATTCAATTACTAGTAATGATCAGCGCCGGTTTTAGCTTGACTACCGCCGGGGTTTAAAAAACGCGTTATATTTCCTCTCAATTTTTTACTTTTGCCCAAAAAACTAAACATTTTAGTTGGGAAGTAGTCAGAAATATAAAAAATAATTATAAATTACAAATTGAATCTTTGTGGTACAAAATTGCGCCGCAGGCGAAAATTTTTCAAATATTTAAGGTCAAACAGTTTAAATTAACGGAAATAAATTCCAAGCAAAACATATTCTTGTTAACTGGTTTTTATTTTTTTTGTTCACTATGACTCTAAACATTTGTATCCAAGAAGTCCTACTCAATCTTCTTTTATAGAGCAACTGTGACCAATAGAAATTTCGAAATTGGTTTTAGTGTGAGCCCATAAAAATCATTGCTTTTTAAACCGGCTATACAAAAGAAAGCAGAAGTGTTTGGTTACTAAAATGCGTCCTGGGCAAAAATTTTTAGAAATATAAAGCACAGATAGTTTAAAAGAGGTATAGGAAATTACAAAATCATAACAGTATAATGTATTTTTCGTGTTTTCTCAAGGTAGGGTGCTTGAACACCCAAACCATATTACAGCCCTGGGCTAGTATGGGAAAAGCCAGGTCTCGTGGAATCGGTAGATAGCTAGGTACTTGACAATAATAAGTATATTTTTCAATAAATGTATATCTATGTTACACATTATTACATGACAATTTTCCAATTTATATTCAATCAATGAATAAATGTTGTATAATAATATTCTGCCTTTAAGATATTTTCACTTAGAAATTTTTATTTTCGTCCAAAAATCCAGGGGGGAGTAAAATCTTCAACGTACAGATGACTAAGATGATGAATAAGAGAACGTTTCAGATGTTATGTTTGCAGACTACGATCAAAATGAAGGGGACGCGTTCTGGGTGACATAGCAACAAAATGTGATTTTTATTTTTTTTAGCAATATCTTTGATGTTACGTTGGTGAAGGAGGGAACTTTGATCTGCAAAATGTGATTTATTTTTAGTTATTAGACCAACTATACCGCCTCCTAAAATTAACCGCCGGGCGCTATTAGTGCCCTAGCACCCCCCTAAAACCGGCGCTGTGAATGATAAGTTATTTGTCCTTTCCTGAGTCATTGAACACCTGGAAATTCAAAATTTTGTTTAACCTGCTAACTGCTAAACGACCTTTCTGCTCCAGGGCAGTTGCAAAGTATGGTGGAAAATATTTTTAACAACACAGTGAGAGCAGGAGAGCCAACGGTGAGTGATGAACTTGCGAGGTGGAGGTAACGACGACTCGAAGAACGAGGAAAGACTGAAAGAGGAAAGTCAAGAGCGGCGGCGCAGCAAAGTAGTGAACAAAGCAGCGTTGCCAACCGTTCCTTTAAAGGAAATATTTGCCGGTGATAACGCAAAAATAATACAAATAATAGACCATAATATTGTCGTGATTGTACGTTCAATTTTGCAATTGCACTAGAGCACAAAGGGCGGGTTAGGGCTGAGGGCGGGGGGCACAGGCCCCCCCGTGCCCCCCCTACGGCACGCTACTGGGGATGTCTCAGAAACTCTTAACACATCCAAGAGTGTTATTGTTATTAATCGATTAAGGATAAGATACCAAGAAACAGGAGACGTCACAGAACGGCATACAGGCCGAACAAAGGTAATTACCCCAAAACAGGATACATTTCTAAGATTGCTAGCCTTGCCGAGAGCGCAGTAACACTGCGTCACAATTGGTTATTCAGCTGCACAATACACACAATGTACGGGTTAGTGACCAAACTGTCCGAAACAGGTTCCACGGTCCACGAAGATCACATTAATGACCGCCGGCCTCAAGATTTCCCTCATTATTACGAGGAAATCGCGCAACCAGTTTACAGTGGGTACAAGAACATTTAAATTTGCACCAGCAGGAATGGTCTTCAATTTTCTTTTAATGATGAATTCCGATTTGGACTTCGGCGAGATTCAAGGAGGCATCGCGACCATCGCGTGTAGAGTTGTCCGGGAACGCAGAATGCCTTGTAGCTGTTCAAGCGGTTCACACCTCTCGAGGAGGTACGATCATGGTATGGGGCGATATCAACATCGGCGGAAGAATTAATCTCGTTTGGTTGGAGCGGTACCTGAATTCCAATGATTATCGAAACATTATTCATCGGCATATTGTTGTTCCATATGCTGAGAGAATTGGACCAAAACTTCAACTAATGAACGACAATGCGCTTCCCCATGCCGCAAGTGTCGTGCGAGAATTTCTGCAGGACAATGAAATTAATGTTTGGCCTTCTCAATCCTCTGACTTTAATCCCATCGAGCACTTATGAGATGTGCTCGGACGAAGACTTTTTGTGCAAAATGCATAATTTTGTGCATACTGCATACGTCAGTCAACGCTTGTATTTAGAGTACAGCTATAGAAAATATAAAAAAATATGGCAGAAAATTGTATTTTATTTCATAATTTTATCCTTGTCCCTTAGAGCGTTGACTGAAGGTTTCTTCACCCAACGCTTAGAGTCTTTTGATGTGTGTATTTACAGCTTCTCCCTGACCACAGAAGGTAGAGAAAATATACAGGCCTATTAAAGAAGAAGGAAGAGGAAGTTATATAAAAAGTATATACATATAAAAAAATATTTATTTTTCATACATAACCAGTATTTACACATTACTAAAATATAGTTAGCATGTATATTTTATTAAAAATAAATACATACGGGATGCATACATATTATGCACTGGAATAGATTATGAATTTGTGTATAAATTATATATATAATCAGAAAATTGCAACAGTTGTTATTACAGATTGTTTGTTTTATTTTATTTTTATAATATTACACATTAGAAGTTTTCGGTTTTGTGTAATGTTTAAATTTCAGTTTATGCACACCTATTTGCACTAAAATTAAAGTGATTTTACCTTTCAAAAGGCATGATGATATGTATATTCTCACAGTAATAAGGTATGAATCGTAGAGTCTTTATATAGAAAAGTGAGTCATTTGTTCACAAACTATGCGTTTTGGTACGATAAACTCCTCGGAAAATCATAGTATTGGGAGAGATTCACTATTCAGACAATGAACATAGGCTTAGCGTTAACGTGGGCCAAAAGGAGCTATTATTATTATCATGTGAACTTGTATTTTAATAAATAATTTTTCCGCCTTTCTGAACGGAGTGCTAATGATAAATATGCAAGTTCTTGTTGTAAAAGTGCTGAATAAATATGGCATAACAAAGATATTTACAACCGGCATACTGCATACTGTTGGCGCCCAAGTAGGTACAGTTTACATTGAATAAATTGTGTAAAGTAAAGTTATTAAATAGCTTTCGATAAATTCAAGTCAATAATCTCAAATAAATATATATTCTATTGATTATTATATTATCTCTTTTGCGAGCAAAAATATTTCGATAATAATACTGCTTAAAAAATTGTTTAGTCATTGTTTAGGACAATTTTTTTAAGGATAATATAATGATTTCAGAGATCGTTAAGTATCTACTAAGTATCTACGTCGAGTAGTAATATTCAAAGATGACAACATTTGGAGATTTAATCACAAATTATAGTTATGTAAGTAGCGATTGTCATAGTAATTCCACGATATCCTATAAGTTTAGAAAAGGCCCTTTTTACGATCTGGAGATATGTCTTACTTATCCCATTACTTTGAGTCAAAAGTTATTCTCCCACGATATACAAAGTAGGCTTATCTCATGGCTCATGGATGATTGATGAGCGACTCTTTGGCTTAAGGTGGCATTTTGATACTTGGAATTCAATTCTATCGTGTTTTTGTATTTATTTTTAAAATTATTAGGTTTTCAAAAAACCAAATGCACTCCAAACAGTATAGTATGCATTGGACAAAAAAAACAGCAGCTATCGCTGATGTATCGTTTGCAAGAACAGTGTAGATACATAAATTTTCTGGCAATTTTAAATTTGAGAAGTAGAAGAAAGCATACATTTTAGGAACCTACCTACATTGTTCTTGCAAGCGATACATCAGATATGGCCAATATGCGCAATATAATGTGTAGTGCGTATGGGGTGCATTTAGTTTTTTGAAAACCTAGTAATTTTAAAAATAAACACCAAAACACACTTGGGTTGTATGAACATGCCATATTAATAAAAAAAAAGTCTGACAATTTTTCATGTTTGGGTAAACTACATAATATTAGCACAGCTTCGCTATATAGGCCTATGATATTAGGAAACAGATGAACAGACATAGAGTGGGTCTGGTTTTTCGTGTTTACTAAAAATCTAAGTAGCCAACAGGAACTGAACGGGACAATTTTTTTAAGATATGTCCGTGAAATGTCATCGTTTGCGAAGTATTGGTTTGGCGTGTGTTTTTATTTAAAAAAGTATATTAGGCATTTTTTAATAGAAAAAAATAATACTGTAGGATTATTCGGCATCCCTCAAAATCTTAGAAGGAATGCTTGGCTAACCTCAAAATAGTAACTTTGAAAAAGTGAATACGTAGTTCAAATTTGTGTTATGAATCAAGGATGCGCTATGAAATCAAAACTAATAATGCACAGAGCATCAACGGGTTTGTGGAAAAGGATTTATTACAAATAACTTGTGGTTGGATGTCAATCTTTAAATTTTGGGCCACTTCACTACAATTTCTAGAATTTTCACAACTTGGTCAACAATAATTTCGATCTTTTATTGTAAAGTAAGTTTTTCTGGCATGTTTTGTTTACTCAATTTTCTGTAGAAACTAACGCGACAGAATTGTTTTCAACCCTACTTTTTTTAACGAGTAAAAGAATAATAAGCAAAAAAGTTAATTTAAATTTAAAACAGTCAAATGTGTTATTTGACGAAAAATATACAGGGTGGTTTACTTTCAAGTTACCAAATTATAGCAGGTGATAAATCTTCAAAACATAACTGCTTTTTCTCGTATAAAGTGTATCTTTTTAAAGCCTTATAAAAAAGTTACAGGGTGTTAAAGTCAAAGTAAAATATCTGGACTTTATTGAATATTTACCAAACTAGTATAGAAATTTAAGTACACGTGGTACACGTTATAACGTCATGGGATAGCATAAAACCTCTTAATATCAAACACCTTGAACAACCAGTGACATAGAAGTGGGTATTTTTTTTAAACCAGGTAATTAGTACATTACTTTTAGAAAAAAAAAATGAATCACCTTGTGTAGTACTAAATATATAAATATATATAATATATAATTTTTTATGTGAATTTTAAGTGCAAATAAAAATGTCCTCTTGGCAATTTTTCGTATGTGTCATGGTTTCATGACAAATTTGCCTTTTTTGTTTTATTTCAGGGTATTTCTTTAAAAAATTACTAAAAAATTTGCACGATACGTAACTTACCTATTTAAGGCTATACTTTTCAAGATGCAGAGCCTAAAAAATATTTACGGAAGATACAATTAATGTTTTACGCTCTGTGTTTCTTAAAGTAAAACCTTGAATGGAGAAGTTTATTGGAAAAAGTTACTTAATTTGAAATAAGAAAACCTTTTTTTTTTCTACTTTGAGTCTTACCTATCGTTAATTTTTCAGAAATACCGTGTAATAATACAAAAAAAATCAAATTTGCCATGAAACCATGACATATATGAAAAATTGCCAAGAGGACATTTTTATTTGCACTTAAAATCTACATAAAAACAATACATTTTATTACTATTCAAGGTGATTCTTTTTTTCTAAAAACATTTATTGCACTAATTACCCACTTTTACGCCACTGGTTGTTAATTATTAATTAATTACATTAAATATAGGTATTAATTAATTCTACCTTTTCTGTTATTAATCTTTCATTAATCTCTTGTTAATTTTCCATTTTTTTGACTTCAAACCTATCACATAATCCACTTAAACTTTTTCTTGTTGTTTTTCATGGCTATTTTGATTTCTCCAATTATTTTGCCATACTTCTCGATATAATTTGTGTTACAAACGTTCTTAAATCGATTAAATCTTGAAATTTTCAGCGAGTTTTCATTTGCTTTGGCAATGTTTGAAAGTACACTTGACATATTATTATGATGCGATAAACTGCTTGGCTTGTGCGGCAATTCCTGTTTTGTAATGACACCTTTATAAAAAGAAAATCGATATTTTTTCCGTGAAATTTGGTATACAGAGGTTCGAGGTAAAGCCAAGTGACGACATGGGGTCAGATTTTTAATAAAAAAATCCCTAATATGATATTCTGAAACTTGACCATTTTAAAAGCTGACAGCTATAGCCATGGAATAACCACCTAATCGGAAAAGTAGTGTCTACAGCCTGCTTTACATTGACAATTTCTTCATGAATTAATTCATGAATAAGTTTATGAATAAATTCATGAATTAATTCACAAGTTCTATTTTACACTGATGAAGAAATTGGTGAATTTTTTTGGCACCTTATGTCAGATTCTAGCAAATACCAACACAAGAGAATAAATAACAAAATAATTTTTTGTGCTGCATTTCCCCTATCAGAACATACTTTCTAACCATATCCATCTTCATCCAAAGTATCTTTAACTACAGATTAAGTCTGGCTAGAAGAGTAGTTGAAAATGTATTTGGCATTTTAGCCAAACGATTTAGAGTTTTTTTGACTACGATTAATATGAATGTGGAAAAAGTGCAAACCATAACATTGGCATGTTGCACGTTACATAATTTTTGAGACCCGAATCTCCTAGTTCCATCCTAAAGACTATATAATATTTCAATTTGGACTTTCTTACCAAACATGCTCACCGCAAGACATGCTTGCGTTGCTACCCGAGAGGAGTTTTGTGATTATTTCGTGAATGAGGGAGCTGTGCCTTGACAGCGGAATACATAAATAAAACATTGTAACATTTCACACACTTTTTATCTAAGTATATTATCGTTGGGTGAGGATTATCTCTTCAGTGAACAATATTATCTTTAAAATTATGTACTCTCCTCTATTCCTCGTCTAATGCCTCAAACAAAAACCAGTATCAAAATATAACCTTCCCTGTGTTCAAATTTTCAATGTTGGTACTCCTGAAGTTCACGCAAAACTTGACGGAAAATAGAACATGGTCTAATTGGTGAAGTAACTTCATGAAGAAATTCATGAATTAATTCATGAAGAAATTGACAGTGTAATACACGATTTTTTATATTAATTTGTCCTTGAAGTGACTTCATGAATTAATTCATGAAGAAATTGTCAATGTAAAACAGGCATACGGAAGCGTAGAAGGGCCACACCATTGTTTCATTTTTATTGAACTCGAAATTCCGACTTTTAAAGTCGATATTCCGGCAATAAAAATAAATTAATGCTGTGGCCCGGGGCCCACGGAAACTTGGCCCTTCTACGCTTCCGTAAGTACAGTGTCTGTGAGCTATCTTCCCGTAGCTCAAGCTAAAAAAAATATTACGCCGAATTTTTCTCAGCTCTTCATAGATTTCTGGAGTGTTCACACTCACACGTCAAGCAAACGCGAACACACTGCACATATATTTTTTTGTTAATTAATTTAGCATGGCGTTAATTTTTTTAAAGCAATAAAGTCCTTTCACAAGTCTAACTGGATGTTAATTTTTGCTCTGAGCGTTTTTTATCTCATAGCATCCTAGAGTCATACCACGATTTTGAATTATTCATTTTTCAAAGTCTGGCACCACCCAGAAAAATAGCGAATGAATATTTTTCATCAAAATTGCTGCATGACTATTTTGAAGGATGCAAAATAATCCTACAGTGTTATTTTCTTGATTAAAAAATGCCTAGTACAGTTTTTTAAAAACGCATCCCTTTAAAAAATCACAGTATTAGACCTTTAAAAAAAATGTATCTATTCGTTCAATTCCCGTAGCCTAATTAGTTATTTAGGGGTGTTAATGTGAAAAACCAGACACACTGTATATATGTATTATAGGAAATATTACATCCATTTTTAAAAGCGTGCTTCGGAAACACTTTTTGGAGCCAAATACTTCAAAATACGTTGGTGGCAAACATTTAGAAATTGATCTATATTATTCCAACAATCTATATCATTCCAACTCTTTATATCTATATCCATATTATTCTAACAAATTCTGCTGCACTGCATTTTTACAATGCGTTCAACTTAAAAACGTCTGTGTTTTCCTAACTTCGTCTGTGTGTTAAACGTTCGAAATATCCTCATGGATAGGTACTAGGTCTGTGGTAGTATGGTATAAATGAAGTTAGTTGGAACAGCATAAAAACCTTTGAATTTTATACGGGTGATTTCTGTTGATAAGTCTGGTATTTTTACCAATAGCAGAACGTGGTAAATGCTATGAAATAGATCGCGCCCCGTATGTCACTGTGTTCCAGTTCCAAGTGAGAGTATTTATATTTTACCATATTAAACCTCACCTGGTATTAGTAATGAAAAAGGATGAAGGAGACAGAGAAGATAAATATTGTAGTAAAACCAAGTGACTGCGTGCTCGCCTAATAGGTAGGTATATCACCAATACTGCAGCGAAATGAGGTGGATAGGCGTGCCATAATTTCACAGATCTTAGGATATACTTGCGTAAATAGTTATACAATTGAAATGGCTTTTTAGAGACCTTTTGACAATGTTATATGGTGCATTAACCTTTACGTTGTGTTTGACCACAACTTTAAAAAAAACTTAAAAATGAAATATTATGTTGCTTGTAGAATATGTATATTTTTGAAAACTGCGCGACGCTTATGTCTTATATTCTTTTATGACGCCAATTAGTTTTTATGCTGTCTCAAGTGACTTTAGAAAAATACTAGATATATCTACCTATATTTTTAACGAGCAAGTAGGGCTATCATAAATCTATCAACGAATTAGAATAATATTACGAAATTTTTCACAATCCTATATATATATATATATATATATATATATATATATATATATATAAATATATATATATAGGATTGTGAAAAATTTTTGTATATAAATATATATATATATATATATACAATTCATGCACGTATGACGTGACAGAAGGCATTTTTAGTGGACTTATAGATCAATGGAGCCATAGATAGCCAGAAACATTGTTGAAACCGTCCGCAAAAGATCCTGCTACACCAACTTTCAAACTTTATTTTTTTTACTTATTAGTTTTATATCAAATCTTATGCAAGATATTTGGCGAAGCATGCGGAAATTTCAACAATAGTTCTGACAGTCTATGTGTAGCATTGTTTATGCTTATAGGCTATACAATGGGAGTGGATATAACAAACTATAAAAAACAGAATATCGATATGTTTTTTTTTTAATATCATTGTTATCGTATGTATTCATATTTTTTTAGCCCAAATCCTGCCACTAAATAAGTCTCGGTCTTATCAGAACAATCTGTTAGGTTCTTGCTTGTGTAGGAAAACAACCACCCATATTCTACACACACATTTCCACTGGTGCATAATATATAAACTGTTCTAACACATATCAACTATTAGGTCGTTGAAAAATATCACAAATGTCGTCTTCGACTCTCGCAAAGTTTTTTTTTTCACTCAAATAACTAAAGTTTTGTTTTCTCGAGTTTTAGCCCGTTTTCCACGGTATTCATCGTTGCATGTGCTGGCTTTTCTTTTTCGCTTGCATTCCAATGTTGAGTCTTCCCGCTTCCACATAATAGGTAAATAATGTTGGTGAAGAAGAATACAGCGAACGCTATCCAAAATACCAGCTTCCATTCAGATTGCGCATGCTGAAAGACAAGAAAAACGCTAAATATCGCAGTAAATAGGCATTTTTATCTGCTTTCAGTATAGATGGTGAACTCTATTTCGTACGTTATTAAAATAATCACAAAAAGGTGAGGATTATTATTTTTTAAAAGTATATCCCAGTGGTCCCCGGAAATAGTCCCCGAAAATAGGTCCGCAAATGCTTCGTTTCCGATATACAGGGGGTCAAAGTTTAAAAAAAATTATAATTTATTGCGCTGAAACGGATTAAGATATTCAAATGAAATTTGGTGGGTTTTAAGAGGACTAGAAAGCGCATTTTTTGACACACGATTAAAAATTTTATGTTAATCAGTGGCGTGCATAGGGGTAATGGCCTCGATATTTTTAAGAAAATAAATGATACGCCATTGAGATAATTTAAAATAAAAATTATTTTTAAAATCCTCGTTTAATTAGTGACAAAAAAGCTTTCTTACCTTTTTTCACAGGGGCCGCCATTTTTATGCAAAAAATAAAACAACATAACGCGTATTTTTAATTTCTATTACAACAATATCAAAAAGTTATCCTATACAGCAACAATAAATCAAAACAACAAATGAAAATAAAAATATCTCGAATAAAACATTTTTAGTTAGGTGCGCATAGCTATAACAAATGTTGGAAATGGCCTCCCTCAGAGGTCACACAAGAATCAACTCTTCGCCTCATTGATTGGCGTATTCGCGCAAATATTCCTACTGTATTTCTTATCGTCTCACACCCGGTTATAATTCGAATTCTAAGGGTTTCAACATTTTGGACGGGAGTAGAATAAACTATCGATTTAAGAAAACCCCAAACGCAAAAATTTAAAGGATTTTAAATTTCCCCATACTGATACCACAGCCACAATCTACTTAAACTCCAAGCCTCAACTGGCGACAAGCAGTCTTGCGGGTTCACCGTGGTCCTGTCGGACTGGGCCATCGGGCGATCGGGCGCTAGCATTATCGCAACACCGCAATAATAATATCACGCGCACGTGACTCACTCGGACGCAGTCAGCACGCCGCGACTTGTATTTGGAAGCTTACCCCAATTTGGAGAAAACATTTAAATATTTACTAACTTTCATTTAATTTTTAATTGGGTTTTTCGCCACCAAACTGATTGAAAGACAACTTTTTCAAGTTGCCTCGAAAATTCATAAATTCTTAACGCTGAATGAACGAAACTTTAAACGTGTAACTGGAAAAATATTTGTTTTCTGAACTTTCGAGGCAACTTGAAAAAGTTGTCTTTCAATCAGTTTGGTGGCGAAAAACCCAATTAAAAATTAAATGGATCTGTTTGCGCCACAAATAAATTTTAGAAAATATTTACTAATTTTGTTTATTTCACAAGTATCATGTGAAAGATCTTTCTTCAAATTAAAAATAATCTTGAACCGGCTAAGACGTTCTCTAACCCAAGACGATTTGAAAACTTTCATGTTAATGGCGTGTGAAAAAGTTATTTTAATTTTATTTGATAATGAAGATCTAATAAACTATCTAGTCGGCGAGTGCAAAGGCATACACGTAATGTATTATGTTTTTAATTTTTTAAATGGTTCGCAACAGATGAAGAATGATTTTTATGTTTAGACACCCTCCGGAACTCCCCGCCCGGGCCGTTTTTAGGTGGCAGTCCGCCCCTGTGTAGTCACGTGGCCTGACAGTTTATTTGAAGAATGCGCCTTCGCTAACTATCGTTGTGCCAACATTACGACGAGATAGTGTGTCTCTGTTTGCCAAAAGACTGTGCAAAGTGTCGGTGACGGTGGTTTTTTGCAAATAACCTTGTTTGTGCTAAACTGATTGTCGGGGTTGGTGTTTAATTATGCATACGTAATTTCTACTAAAAATGAAAAAGCCCATGCCGAAAGTAGGTACCTACCCACCTCGGTACCCACCTATTTTATTTTAGGTGGCCGTAGAGCGTGTTCTTTTCAGAACGTAGCCCTGTGCATTAATCCACGAGCCGCCACTGATATTAATACCACATACATACAGTGTATCCCCAGATGAGGTACCGCACTCTTGTAAAGTTTCTTATATTTGATTTTTCGAGAAAAAGACATTCTTTATGAAAAGTTAGGCCTACTTTGATTTTTTTCTCGTTTTTCTTTGACTAAATGGTTTTCTATAAATAGTATGAGTATGACAAAACTGTATTAACAAAAGTTACCCAGAATGGAAGACTGCGCCTGATGAAAAAATTTAACAATTCTAGGCCTACTTTGTATTTTGGAAAATATTGGAAGAAACTCAAAGTAGGCCAGGATTGTCAAAATTTTTTCATCGTATATAGTTTCCTACTCTGAGTAACTTTTGTTAATACAGTTTTGTCATACTATTTACAGAAAAACATTTAATCGAAGAAAAACAAGAAAACAAATAAAAATCAAAGTAGACCTTACACTTTGAAATTTTGTACACCTAAGTAACTTAACACGCTCAACAAATTTTCTTTATAACTTTTTTCAGTATCTCTACAAATAGAGGCAGTTTACTCTTATGTTAATTAACGTTTTTTCAATTTTCTGGTCACCCAGTATAAGTAATGTTAACTTTCTCCATGCCAACCTTATTTTAAGAACAAGCAAAACTTTTTATCAAGAATAACTTTTTCTCGAAAAATCAAATATAAGAAACATTACAAGAGTGCGGTACCCCATCTGGGGACTCACTGTATATAGCTTCCATTAATAACAAGTGCTAATACTCACATGTTCCGTGAGGGCACCAACGAGATATGGCACGATGATTCCCGTGAGGCCTCCGATACCATTGACGATCGCCATGATGGTCCCGGCGTAGTTCGGCGACAAATCCAAAGCGTTCACCTTCATGCCACAGTAGAATGTGCCCATGAAGCCCATCGCTATGGTAAACATGGTCACCGAAAGCGCACGGTTGCAACCGGAATACGAGGCTGCTATTATAAACACTGCCGGACCCATGGAGGCTGAAACAGGCAAGGAGGTAAGCTCGTTGTGCCGTTGTTGTTGGGCAACGCGCAAGTTTATAATATCCTAGAGAGCTCGTGAGAAGAAGAAATGTACGGATTAACTTAAAAAAAGTTTCTGGTTGTATTTAGTTGTAAAGGGAGGAAGCTCACCTCAACAAGGTATTCTTGTAAACCGACGATTGTTTTGCATTTTCACCTTGCTGGTTCTGTTTATGTTGAGTTATGTTATAGGTAGGTACTGCGTTAAATATCTTCCAAATGACCGGAAATAAACAACAAAGACGTCATCATTTCATAAAATATAATAACTGATTGGTGATTCTCTTGAAATATAGACAATTTCGTCGCCTGTGCTTAATTGATTGCAAAGGGTCCATTAAGCAGAAATTTATAAAATTTTCTAAAATGACCGTACACTTAGGTATTTCGTGTTAAAGTCGCTATCATTAATTAAACGCACTGATTGCCAGAGCATAAAACATCAATTCCAACAGATATAAATCTACATTTTATTACCTAGATAACATATTTTTGAATATTTAAAAAAAAGCCTGTGCTTTTGATAAGGTGCCTTCGGGTAATATCTCCCAGTCTGAAATATCGCCCACTTTTAAATTTGGCGCCTTGTGGAAGTTTTTCTACTAACCAATGAGGTTAGTCCTTTTTAATAGCGTGTTTTGAACAACCAATAGCAACAACGCATTTAAATCTAAATAACCAACCGCCACAGTCTGTAATAAACTGCGTGAGAGGGCACGACGTACATTTCTTATAAGACCTATCATATAATAACGTTGCCAGCAAAGTACCGTCATTTAAATGTGTGAAATGCAAGAATTGGGTGCATGAAAATTGTGTCGGACTCACAGAAGAAGATTTAGATTCCTTTGAGTGTCCAGAATATTCGCCATAATGGTATTTATATTACGGGCGATATTTCAAACCAAGTGGGCGAAATTTCAGCAACGGGCAAAAATATCTTCCATTTACGGCGTTTTTAAAAATCGTTATTTTTTGGCTAAAAATTGATGTATTTTATTTTTGTCAAATAGTTAATAAAGAATATGGCTTTACTGGTCCAAAATGTTTATTGTTGTTATTTTTAATATAAACCTAAGGATTTTGAGAAGTGAAATGTCTTAGGAGGGCGATATTATCCGAAGGCACCTTACGGATTTTTTTTAACCGACTTCAACTATCGAAGGTAGGTATTTAATTAATAAAAAAAAATCCTTTACTCCTTTCTCCTGATTGTTCAAGTCATCTTTTGTCTGTAAAATCTAAGACAAGCGCCTCTAAAATAAACCAGGGACTCTAAGAGTCCCTGAAATAAACCCATTTAGAATCGAAGTGTGATAGAAAACAAAAAAATTAAAGTAGCATCAATTTTGATTTTTTGCATAGTAAAGTTTGTATCAAAAGAATCGTACCTATTGAACGTACCTAACGTGGTGAAAATCTTTCTGGCATTAGTAATTCCCAAGTACTTTTTATTAATAAGCCAGTCGCACAACCACCCTGAAGACATTGACACAATCCACATCAGGATATACGGCACCGAGGACCAAATACCATTTTCTTTCACGTTGAAGTGCAAGATGTCTTTCATGTATTTCGGTAAATCTGTGACCATTGTAAAGAAGCCCCAATCGTGACCAATCTGTGCCACCACGAGTGCCCAAATTGGCACTGATGTAAAGATTGATTTCCAGGGAATGATTTTATCCTTATTCGAGACGTTCGCTGAAAAGAGACATGATTAGAATATAATTTTTTGAAGAAGCTCTAAATCGTACCTATGTGTTTTCCAAGATAGGCTTTTTCTTTGTCGCTAATGAAAGGGTGGGAACTTGGATCCGAGTAGCACAGCAGGAACCAAAATATTACCCAGAGGATACCTACAGCTCCGAAGAAATAAAAACATGAGGCCCAGTCATTAGTGTATGCTATCAAAGCACCACTCACAGAGTTGCCAACAACTGTCCCTGTACAAAATAATGAAAAAGGTAAAATGTAGAAATTGCTATATTTCGTTTGGTGTTATTGTTGGAATAATTAATTTGTTGATAGAAAAGTTAAATTTGAGTATATGACTAAACAAGTTTTTTTTTCAATTTTAAAAAGATTGATATATTTTTTCTAAAATTCTCCCTACAGTATTTTGGCAGTAAAACAAAAATCGCTCTTTTGCTTAACATCCCAGCATCCGCTTTAAAATTGACACCTGACACCTAATTGTTTTTTTTTAAGTGTAGAAATGTCAAATTTCTCGGGATCAAAGTGGAACTTATACAAGGGTATCTGCAAAAGAAACTAAATTTTACGATTTGTTAAGTAGAAAGCATTATTATGTAAGCAAAAATTCGGCAAATTTTGAGGATTAGGTTTAATAATCAATATACACACCGTAAACTGTCGGGTTTTAAATAAAAAAAAATCGCTAAATGCTTTTCGTGAAAATCGGAGGTGTAAAAAAATCGCAGCCGGCCCCGGATTTGCATTTTGAAAATGGTAGAAAGGTCACAAGCGGCTTCTTTTGAAGGCCTTAGTTCAGACGATTACCTCCAAAAATAAAGATTTTATGGATTGAAAGTATATATAATATAACGTGGGAATGGGGATGAAGCGTAAATTCCGAAAATTTAATAATATATAGGGTTTTCCATTAAAAAAACGTAAGTTTGGTTTGTACCGCTTTTACGGAACACTCTGTATTAGTCTGTATCAATTACAACAAACGCCCACCAAAAACCCTGAAACTTTTATCTTTACAATTTTGTCTTTAACTCGAAAAACAAAGACGCTAAAAAGGGTAAAATGTTATGTGGATCACATCATGTACTTTTATTGAATGGTGAAATAAATAAAAGCAACAAAATAAACTTTTTTAATTGTACTCCTTTGTATTTTTCAACTTTTTCCCACTACAATAAAAATATCTACAAGTTATTGTATCATTTATCTTCAGCAGTTTTTAAAATTATTTCATATTAAAATTTGGATGTTGTTTATTTTTATTTATCTGTCAACGCTTTTTATTATTGCATCCATAGTATCTCTTTATCAGGAGAGGGTTAAATAAATAACATTTAAAATCTCAAATTAAAATTATGGTAGGAAGCTGTACCTATTCAAAAGTTCGCTTTGTTTCGCTTGTATGAAACTCTAGAATAAAGTTAATTCATTTCCATCGTTGAGTGTTGAGTAAAGGATTTACTCAATGTTTCCATACAACTTTAATTTGAAACATTTCTCCGAAATTAGGGAAGGTGCTAACCTAGGTTCACTCCTTGATTTTTTAATTTTTCAGATTAGAAAAAGAAGTCTTATAAAAATTTTTGATTGATGATCGAGAAAACCGTGGCATACGAAGCTTACGATTTTTTAATGAGAACACCATATTATATATTTTTACATTGTTGACATCTAAGCATTTTTCCCAAGTTATATACACTTAAGACCTTTCTATCATGTTCCAAAAAGGTATCGGAGGCACATAGAACTATACTTCAGTCTTGATAAAATAGAAAGTAGGTCAGTCATGCGCAGTATAGAATTCGCCGATTATTTCTATGAAAGCCACCACGGGCGTCCCCATATTGTTTAAAATTCCCTAAATGGCCTAAATGAAGGTGTTTCCTGCATTTTTAACGTATAATTATTACAATAAACACCCCGAAATAAGATGGCACAATCTACACAGCACTCGCCCCCTGCCGTAATGCAAAACCGCGGTTTTCAGTATGCACGGGAGAAGGTATTCGCGACGTGATGCGCCCATGGATTGCGGACCCTCTAAAAATAGATATTTGGCGCGCTCGGCCTTTAAGCCAATCAGAGGCGCTAGAGCTGACAGAAGGAGAACCTGGAATTCGAGGTTGCCATATCAACGAGGCAAGTGATCGCGGGTTATGGATTATATTTCGACGTGGAAAGAAAGCTTTATATGCCACGTTTGGCAACTCTGTTTTTGATCATGGATCCAAATGCCGCATTGCGCAAGACTGACCTACTTTCTATTTTATTCAGACTGGAGTATAAATCTCTTTAAAAAATCTAAGTCGAGGCCTACCGCGATCTGGCGTTTGAATCGAAAAGTCGAGAAGTCCTACTATTAGGGATTTTTTAGAAGAAAAAAAAGATAAAGAATTCAGCACGGTCTCAAACCCAAGGGTATCGATTTTTTTGAGTCTAAAATACAGGGTGCTTAAAAAAATTAAAATTTAATTTTGCAAAATCACAATAATAAATTGTAAAACAAAATGTAAAAATACAATAATAAAATTTACAACAAAATGAAATAAAAAACTGATACATCTATAAAGCCTGTTTTATGTTTGTATTTGTGTTCTATTTACAAAGTCGAGGAGCTTAAGAATTTTTTTTTCTATTTTGACCAAAGTAAATTAGGTAGGTACCTTTCTAGTTGATTGTGACATCAATTTAATGAAACATTTTATTATTTACTTAAACCATGTGTAGTTCTATGAAAGTGTAAATCACAAAACAAATATTTGAATGTATTTCTATCAAAACAAAAAAATCCTCTATGCCGTTATCCAGCGAATTATTTAAAGTATAGGCACATTATTCTTCATAAAACCACAGTAAAACTCATACTAATGAAGGTATTTAAAAAGGCTCTTTTAATATCATTACATTGCATTGTTCCTATAAGTTCTGCAAACTAAAAGTGTTTTGAAATATACCTACTTATTGTGCAATTTAATTTTTTTCCAGTGCTTAGCAAATAGAAACAGCAATACATCCAAATATGAGAATTTGAATAGAACAATAGTTATTTACATTGCCAGATGGGTAAGTGCATTTTTTCGGCCGAGGAGGTCCCAGCCAGCAACGCTATAACCTTGACGTCAATACGACGTCGAATATTGGTGACAAGCTGTGTACTAATATTATTTAAAATATAGGACGTCGAATCGACGTCGATTTTACGTTGTTTACGTATGTTCCATTATTGGAGATTATAAGACGTCGAAATTACGTCGAAATAAATTACTTCTATGCATAGTTTTTATTCTCGTGATAGTTAACGTCGAGAAGACGTGATAATGACGCAAGGTTAATCTAACCTTGATAATGACGTACTGCAGCCTGCGCTTGCGCAGTGCGCGTCCTGGCCGCGCCGCCGCGCCGTCCACCGTCTCCGTCTCCGCTTTCCCGTCTCGAACGCAGGACAGCACGCCACGCCGTTATTGTCTGGAGCTGTTCCGCGAGCACGTGTCGTTCCCTGTTATTAACCTAGCTATTGTGTGGATCCGGTGTTCCGGTGCTTCGCGTTGTAGTACTTAAGTGAGTTTTTATTGTCTATTATCCCCTATGTAAGTAGTAAAAGCTCGAGAAAGAGTAAACATGTAGCCCCTGTGCCACACCGCTTCTCTAGCCACCATGATGGATTTACATTACGCAAATTTTAACCTAGCTTAAAATTCACCCAAATGACATTCAAAGTCAAGGTTCCTTGTTCAAGGTGATTTAATTGTCCATTTTATACTGCAAAATTCAATACTACCTTCTACCATTTTATTTATCCCTATTGTTATTTATAACTTGGGTTTTGGATATTTCCACATAGGGGATGTTTTAGCTGCCAACGTTAGTACAAGCCCCAAATCCAGAGCATGTGCTGACAGAAGCTGCGAATGTGCTGTTGGCTCCTGCCTGCACTTCATTATTGTGTTACTTCCCAAATCACGCCTATCTTTCTGATTTGGTTAATGTTATACCGCACTGATGATTGCCGAATAGCATGAATTAGGTACTTTCTCTTGTATTCTATTTTATTTATGTTTTTGTATTGTTTTTTATTTATTTTTTTACTGTGTTTGTTGGTACTTAAAATATAATAAACGTATATTGATTAAAAAATTTATTTCATTTCATCTACAAATCACAAACCCTTTTATATATCTTTTGAGTATAAAAAGTTTGTTCAGCGAATGTTCGGCCCTACGTCACAACTCCCGTCCTTGTCTTACTCGTGAATATACGATGGATATCGGTCTTATATTCACGAGTCAGACAAGGACGGGAGTTGTGACGTAGGGCCGAACATTCGCTGAACAAACACTATGCGTTGCAACGCCATTAAGTAATTTTTCACGTCTTACTAGACGTCACCATTACGTACTTTGCACGTCCCATTACACGTCGTCATTACGTAATTTTGCACGTCTTATTAGACGTCGCTGAGTACGTAAATTCTCTGTGACATATTGCCGTCGATTCTACGTGTTTTCTGCGTCGAACTTTTCGTCGATCGACGTAATGCGGTACGTCTATTCAACGTAGAAGAAACGTCTTTTTGCTGGCTGATTGTTTAACGACCGAGGCAACACGGACCTTGCCTCGGTCGTTAAAAGTATCTCCGAGGCCAAAGAAGAGCATATATATAGTAGGCATCATCCAGTGTATTACATTTTTCCTGCTACCGACAATTTCAGATTATAGGTACTAATAATCTCCATAATAACCTTTGTTCAATTACTAAAAGTGATAATAAGTGATAAATATAAGAGGCAGAATGCAGCGATATTAAAAAATAAATAAAAAAGTTGGGCTTTGAACCCGGGATCTACTATTAACTAGTCGCGTGATCTCACCCTACGGTTAGCAAGGTGCCTGTTAAATTTTGTCTGTTAAGCGGCTCTTGTTTGACGCCAGTGAAACATTGATATTATTATTTTTGTATAATTCGTGTTCGTTCTAATCAAACCTAGTTTGTACAACGATCGTTGTGAAACCTATTAAAATTGACGCAAGTATCGCATTGCTACATATCTTTTAGTAATGATTTTAAAGTCCTTGCTGCGTAAGGGTTGCTAGGCAATACTTTTTGTCTAGCAACGAAATAAGACGATATTCCTAAAATAACACGGCACCTTGAACATTTGACTTTCTGACTTTCGCTTTCGGGCCTGTTGGCAAGTATGTAAAGTGAATTTTTTGGGGGGAGGAGGGGGGGAGGGGGGAGAGGGGGAGGGGGGGGGCAGGAAAAAATAACTTACCAATTTGGCTGCCAGCATAAACGAGTGTACCTATCTTGGATCTTTCCTTCAGTGGTACCCAATTCGCTAACATCGTTGTTAGTGCCGGAAATGTGGTACCCTAAAAAATATTACCCCTCCCCCTATAAAACCTTCCATATCAAAATGAGATATATATATATATATATATATAGGGAGAGTCAATTTGCAATAACGTATTGTATAACTATGTTAGTTTTAATTTTTGATTTTTTGCAAAAAAATGTTAGCCATGAAAAAAATTAAACCCTAACAACTTGGTAATAAAAAATGAAAATCCCATGAAACTACTAAATTTTTAAAGAAATATGTGTAAATTAAAAAATAAGGATGTAAGATTAACGAGTGTAACAGTATTTAAGAAAAGCGGAAAAGCGATAGTAAGCAAGCATTCAAAATGAACAAAAAAGTAGTAGTGTTTGTGTTTCATGCTATTTGGCAATCATCAGTAATGTTACCCAAATAAAAAAGATAGGCATGATTTGGGAAGCAACAAATGAAGTCCAGGCTCACTTTACTACTTATTTACAGGTTACTACTTTTTTATTCATTTTGATTGCTTGCCCATTAGGTATACATATATCTTTTAAATTTAAATTTGTTTTTTTTTAATTTGGCACATTTATTAAAATTTTGCTTGAAATAGGTAATTTTTGCTCAAAAAAATGAAGTATATCAAGCTCTACAATTTAAAAAAATCTATGTCAAATCGCACAATTAATAAACCTTTTACAGGGTGACCCAAAAACAAATGGGCTACACTGTATATTGGACAAACATGTAGAAATTGCCAGAAAGATTAGAGGAACAAAGAAGAAGTTGCCTACACCAAGAAAAGTAAGATTCATGAACGCACACCTGATAGAAGAAAATCACAAATTCAAGGAAGACTTCGAAATTTTACATACTTAATGAGAAAAAAGGCCAAAAACTTAATTTGTTATAATCTCTAGAAATCAATAGAAAAAAGAAATCAGAATTTTTGCTTAAAAAATGACTGACCAAGCCCAAGTTAATTCTTCTCCTTTATTGAATTTAAAATTGTATTTCTTTTCAATATTTGTATAATAATTACTAACCTACCTCAACATTGATAATTAAAATAATTATTATTATCTAAATATAAATAACTTCTATGCTATGCTAATTTTGTAAATTTAGTATACATGTAGGTACTCCACATCTGAAGAAGCGACTGTGTGATTTTCACTGTAATTCGTCAATGGCAAATTACAGTGAAAATTAGTAAACTACAAAAGTGTTTTTAATTTCATACTGGTCATGTCAATCTAAAAATTACCCGAATATTGCTGTGATGTTGCATTTCTACTGCATGGTTGCAAATTGTGATCCTGCATTTCTATGACTTATAAATTTGTATCGCATTATAATAGCTACAGGTAAATGTCTAATAAGTATGGGAGTAGAAAAATATAAATTCTGTTTATTTCTGGCCCACTACATACACACATCTACCTAATTCCGATAATATTATTATTTTTAACTAGAACTATATTGCTATATAACGATTAAAGTATTTATTTATTTAGGGAGATGAAATTTTAAATATCTAAAAGATAGCTTTAATTTGAAGCAAGTTTTGTCTAGTTTTAAGTTTCAAACAAGTTACAATAGATACTTTGAGGTGTTCTACATATACAGGGTGTCCAACTTTATTACTGTACAAATCAGTAAAATCTTTATTTTTGGAGATAATCGCCTAAACTTTCTTTTGTTTGAAAGGCCTTCAAAAACCGCTTCTTTTGACGTTTCTGCCGTTTTCAAAATGCAAATACAGGGCCGGCTGCGATTTTTTTATACCCACGATTTTCACGAAAACCATTTAGCGATTTTTTTATTTAAAATCTGACCCCACAGCGTTAATCAGAACATCCCAAAACCCTTTTTTACCAAATTTGAATAAAAAAATATACTTCCACTCTGCAGGGTGTCAAAGTAGAGCAAATTAGGAATTTTAAAGGCATCTGCCAAGTCAAGTGTGCCATGGAATCCCCTCAAAACAGGTGAATGGTCAATAGGACCACTCAAGGTGTTGGTGTGCAAAGGTCCAATACAAAATATACAGAGTGTTCTTTTCTGTGCCATCTCAAATTACTGAATTTTTGGAACTTTGTAGGGGTAAAAAATCGTGTATAAGAAAACCGCTCCACACACTATAAACGAACTAAATCTAAAAAATACAGAAGCCTGCCAGTCAGTAAGTCCATATCAGTTAAGGTAGCTGGTGTGCCATAATAGGAAACGCACAGAAAATCTAGCATCTTAGACAGTGACTTTGTTGAGAAAGCTCCAATAATTTAAATTGTTTCTATTTGTTGGTTGGCATTTTGTAAAGAAATAAATTACTTTTGTGTTTATTAATATTTTTTCAATGATTCCAGAGCACTCCTGACCAGTATAAAGTTTAATAAAAATTCAGAATTTTGAGATGGCTCAGATAAAAATACCCTGTATGTTTTTGTAGTAAATCTTTTCACGCCAACATTTTGAGTGGTCCTGTTGACCATTCAACTGTTTTGAAGGGATTCCATGGCACATTTGACTCGCCAGATGTCTTTAAATTTTCTATTTTGCTAAACTTTGAGACCCTACAGAATGGAACTCCCTTTATATTTTTTGTTCAGATTTGGTGTATGGGGGTTTTGGGGTGTTCTGATTTACGTTATGGGGTCAGATTTTAAATAATAAAATCGCTAAATGGTTTTCGTGAAAATCGGGGGTATAAAAAAATCGCAGCCGGCCCTGTATTTGCATTTTGAAAATGGCGGGAAGGTCAAAAGAAGCGGTTTTTGAAGGCCTTTTAAACAAAGAAAAGTTTACGCGATTATCTCCAAAAATGAAGATTTTACGGATTTGTACAGTTTTAAAGTTGGACACCCTGTATGTATGAATTCTACGAGATAGTATTTTATTTGGTAAAATCTTACTTCTCCGAGACCCTCGATCACCCGGACCACGACTAACCATCCCCAGCTGCCGTCGGTCGCGTAGACTACTAGCGGCGTAGCCAAAGTGAAAATGGCAGTGCACAGCATCCCCAAACCCAGGGAATACTTCCCGCCAAAGCGTTCGGCCAACACTCCTCCGGGAAGGTGGGTTACAACGTATCCCCAGTAGAAGGAGCTAAGGATCAGTCCCTGTTGTCGGCTGGTCCAGGGATAAACGGCAGAACCATGCTGGAAAACGCAAAATTTGGACTTGAGGGCGAGTTTGAGAAATTGCGTTTCACAACGAGTATTAGGTTTTTCCACTAATCGACACAAGTTCTCAAGGTCTGTGAGTGGGGAATAAAAAATAAGTGCAAAAATAAAAAAATATTAAGAAGTCATTAAGAAATACCAATAGACATTATCCAGAATAGGACCTTTAAACCAATAACAAAAATTAGTGGTGACTCCACAAAAATGCAAACTTTTAAGTATGCCCAGGTTAAAAAAAGGATTCCGTCAGTCTTAGGTGATTGTCGGCTTATGAATTTATTCTAATATAATAAAAATAAAATATGAATTTGTAATTTAATATAAGTCGCCGACCCCAAATAACAAAACCATTAAAAATATCTAAGAAGTTAATTAAAACTAGGCCATCGGCAATCTGCAATTAGCAATATTAATTAAATATGTGACATTCCTTTTCTGGCGATTCAGCTGAACTACGAATAATAGTTATCGATATTCGAAAGTGATGTTTTTGTGGCATAGAGGCAAAGGTTAATCAGTTGAAGCAAATACACTCAAGCCGAGATTCGAACAAAACGGCCCTCTCGATGTATATTTACATTGTAGGTAAGAATTATTTCCACGTTAGAATATTGTAGGAAGAAGAATCTCTCCCCCGCACAAACATTCAGTTGCTTCTGAAGCAATACCTACTCCCAGTTTGAAGTTGGAGTATTGTGAGTGTGAGAATAATTATTATTATTATTGGAACAAATAGGAAGTTCACGGTAGGTTGGTTGGAGTTTGGGGAGAGCATTTTTTCAACTGATTATCCCTTACCTGCTATGCCATAAAAACATCTCTCTTGATTTATATTTGTAGGTACAAAAATCCATCCTTATTACACTCTATTGAAACTAAGTGCAAGTGGCGCGTAAACATTTACACGATGGAAGCACGTGAACATTTCTGAGGGCTAATACGAGGCAGGGCCGCATTAAGGACGATCTCCATGAATTTTATAATATAAAATATTAAAATAATATGCCTCAGTATTAAGAACTTTAAAAACAAACTTTTATGGCACACCTAGTCATTCCCTTACCTGCAAATTTCTACTATTAACACAAATCGTAGCTCCAAAAATTAAAAAAACAGCGAAAGAATTATATCGGAAAAAATAAAGGTCCACTTGCAACTCAATACACCTCTGTAAGAAACACCGTCTCGCTGCACTCGCCGGCTGGCCAATAGCAAGCCGATCACGTGCAACCATGCAACAACTTGTGTTTATGTTTCACTTACATTTAGTTTGAATAGAGTTATTATTGCTTACCATCGGTGTGCTGCCGGTGTAGTTTAGCGGTGTTTCCAAAGCACATCCTTCTGGATCTTTCGACTGCCCGGGTGGCTCCGATGGTACCATTTCTGTGATGGCCACCGACAGGGCGACTCTCATAGTGTAAGCGTTTACCACTGCTAGGAACCCCATGACACCCAAGATGTACCTTTGCGGTATCACGCACGCTGAAAATCGAACAAATGGGTCCATTTTACGTAATCCAAATAACATATATTTTCTATTAATAAAATGAAATTTACATCCAGTAATTTAAGGTATGACGCCTGTTTTTGAAAAAATAAACAATTTCAATTTTTTATTAACTAAACTTTGTGCAGTATAGGTACACTAAATATACCCCGAAATTTGTATTCAATGAGAATAACTCTTGTTGCCGCGATTTATACGTATATTATCTGCGTACTAATCAATATCGTCCCAATAAGTAGTCGGCTCTCCGTTTAAACCTTAAAACCAGATCGATATTTTCTCAATACAGCTTGTTATATGGTTCAATAATATTTCAGCCAGTCGCTGCTCTAGGGCTCTGACATCACGGTCCTAGCAATTTTTAGGGCTTAATGGACGCCCTACATTAAAAAATATATCCTATTCTGCCGAGGAACTTGAGCCCAAGAAGGAGACTAGGTTCTTTGGGTTCATGCTTGATAAAACAAAATTAAACTTCTGGTTCTTGATGCCAGTGGCGAACAAGTGGCTCTCTTGCATGGTAAAACATGAAGTCTAACTAGAGAGTTCCAAAATCAACCCGTCAACTACTCAACACCAACAACTATACCAAATGGGTCTTTCTTTGCTTTATTATCATGGAAGAGGCAATGCTACAAAATTGTAGACTATACAGGGCGTTTTAAAATTAAGCGTAAACCTTCGGGGGGCGTAATCATCGGATAAAAATAAGGCAAAAAGAGAATGTTCCTATCAACGAAGGTCCGGAAAGTTTTTTTAGCCCTTAACCTTCCCGGTATGTAACGCCACTGACTATAATTTTTAAGGTCTGAATTCAGAATCGAGTTCAGCGACAAAAGTTTATACTGTGTATCTATATATTTTCGAAATTGTATTGCTAACGGTTTTGGAAATATTGAGGAAAAACCGTCTTCAGGGTGCGGCGTAGCTCCTTTTTTTAGAAAGCATTTTTGTCTTATTTTTAACCGGATTACACCCCCAGAAGGTTTACGCATACTTTTGAAGCACTCTGTATATTATAAGACTACGCCTTACCCGGATCGGCTCGAATATGAACAAAATCTGCAAACTTGTGCTATGTGTGTGTGTGACTGACCCAGTCTTCCTCAATCAACTTTAAGATTAGACGATACACCAAAAAAGCCTAATCAATAATAATTGTCCCTAACCTTGGCCTTCCAAGTAGAGGTTTGTGTATTCACATTGACCGTCCTGAACCAATTCAATGTATGCCAGCCAACCACCTAACAATAATATGAGCTTTATGATACCGTGGGCCTGTGAACGATAGAAGATTTTGTATGCCGGGAATTCATTCTAGCATTGATTAAGGTGTATACGAATTCCTTATTCAATGATTCTAGAACACACCTAATGTAAAACAACTATCAGTACTATAGTTTCTTGCACAAAGTCAAGAAACAGAGAGTTCATAAGTGACATACGTATATCAAAACAAGAAAGTTTTAAATTGAATTTGTTGAAACAGATCTTTGTCTTTAAATAGGAAATTGCTGTGCAGCAGAATTTTTTGGGAATATACCTAAACTTTAAAACAAATTGTAGGTGGCTGTTGCCTACATTTTCACGCAAGCCGTGTTCACTAAATGGTTAATTAATAGAACCTGGCTTCGGAAAACCAGAGGCTTGAGTGTTGCAGGTACCTATCTAAAGGGTTGAAATAAGGGCGTAACTTTGTAGGGAAAAATCGAGATTTTGACCGATTTTTCCACACAAGCCCATCGAAAGTATGAAAATGTACATAGTCACTAGCCCGAATAACATAAAAATAGTTATTTATGTACCAAGGCACTGAAGTTCAACTTTTTATGACTTATGTGGAATTTAGTTGCCGAGGCCTCTGGTCGAGGCAAATAAAAAGTCATAAAAAGAACTTTAGTGCCGAGGTAAGTATATATTATATTTTCTTTGAAATCGGCAAAAAAGTTTTATTAGGCGAAAAATAATAATAAGGGATCACCCGTCCATGAACCGACTACGCGCGGTGTTGGTTGACTTTGACGATCGCTCTAGGTAGGTCAAGTATGACAAAGACACGGCGGCTTCCAACAGAAAAACCAAACTGCTGCTTGTTGTGCAGCCTCCATAATAAATCTATTGATATTCAAACCTACTAAAATATTTATACTGATAGATTATTGCGCTGCTATAGGTAACAATTTCGCAATGTGTACGAATAGTTAAATGGGCCTTTATTGGCCGGGTTTTGAATATTTGGTCACTTTTGAGGGGCGATGGCTCCGCGTCTGACGTTTGATGTTTACATCTCGCCAAGGCCTACCTACTTATTGAAAAAATCGTAAAATAATGGGTTACTTCAGTGCCGATTCCTGAGCTTTTAATGACGATATTGGGACACTACTGCCGATTTCAAGAAAAATATTTTATACATAACTAACATATTATATAGGAAAATCGAAATTTCCATATGTTATCCCTAAGGGACACTCGTAAATTTCCCTTCATTCTACTCAGCATCGATGTACTTTTCAACCCTCTTTGAGACTTGTATGCGAAAATGGGGCACCTAAATCTGTCACTATCTGACGGTCTATATCTACTGACTCTGACAGTGGTATATTTATTTCTCCCTTTATAGAGTTACTAAAGAATTGAATATCATACGATATTATTCACGTTTTCAAGCATACTTTTTTATGGCAGTTCTTTGACAGCATACAAATATTTTCTTTAATAGGTATTTATTTAGGTACATAGTATACAGAGCATGCTACTATACTACTATCACTACTTACCTATATGAACAGATATAAGTAAAAGTTGAAAGGTCTAAAAGGTGGACAAGTTTGATAGTAATTTAGACTCCGGATTATGTGGTCCGGACCAGAATAAGTACATCAGTAGGTATACATGTCGGTATTCATTAGCCATTAGCATCTGTAAAAGTTATGTGATTTATGGAGACAACATTCTTGAACTGTAAATTTAATTTTTCATGTGACATGAATCAATAATTTTATTAATATTTCTATAGCCGTTATATACACACAAAAAATGAAAATTGCATTGAATCTTCAATAATAATTAATTGAGACATTAACTGGTTGTAAGCACCTTTATTTTCCCATCTGAAAATTCATTGACGAACCCAGACAGAGCGTTTTTGTATGTGAATGTATGAAGTGCGGTAGGTATGTAAACGGCTGATATATTTGTATCACATATTGCTTTATAAAAAACAAGTAACAGAAAAATCAAGTAATTTCTATACAAATGTAAACATTAAACATGCAATGCGAGTTTATATCTGACATAAAATATTTATGTCCAGACAGAAGTCTCAGATGTAGACGTACCTTAAGTAATATTGGCTAATATATTTTAAATGTGTAAAATGTTATCAGGGGCTCACAAAAACCGGTACCAAAACTCGTCCCGCTTAGTAAGCGTCTAGCAACAAAGTTATTTAAAATTGACCAACTCGACTCCCGCCAAACAAAATTTTCGAGATAAAAACACAAAATATAATTATTGTTATGGAAACAGTTTTTCCTTCTAAATTGTGTATTTTCTTTTTTTTTGAAACAAGTTTCTCTGTGTATTATTTACCCAGTCCCTAAAAATAAAACACGTTGGTCCACGACTATTGTATAAAATGTTTATTATATAAGTATAGGTAGATATGTGTTCCCTTGCCTTAGTAACATTAAGATCCATTATTCAGTGTTTATACTGATCTGATATCCATTATTCTCGGTATTTCGCCTACGGCTCGTGTCTTAAACTTCATAAGCGTGAATAAACAGCCATCATTGGATATACGAGTACCTATGGTTGTTGTTATAGGTACCTTTTTTGTTTCGTTCTAGTTTCTCAAATACAAAACGGCTAATCCTGTTAATATATGAAGTGTTAAAAAACGGATTAATAACCATACTGTTTCACAACTACTTATACAGGGTGCTAAGTGTTAAAGGTAAATAACTTCTGAATTTTTTAACATAAAATTATTATTCTCCATTATAATTTATAATACAGTAAGAAGGTAAAATCATTTTCCCCATCAAGAATTTTCAGTGAATGGTATATTTATAAGAAACTGCAGGGTTCATTTACAGATGATATCGTAATTTCTTAAGAAATAAAAGATTAAATTAAAAAAATGGCGTCGGACCTTCATATTGTTTTTCAGAATCGTCAATACGATTAAAATTGTATAAAATTATACACCATTATCTTCCGCCATTTTAGAAATATTTAATTTGCCAATTTTATACTAAATTTATTTAACTTATTATTACAACATTTTTAGATAAGAATTTCAAAGGACTCAGGATGCACCTAACATTTTTAAATCTTAAAGTATTTATCTGAATTGTTTCCACTTTTTTTGATTGTGCTGTAAATTTAAAAACTGTGAATTCCTGAATATATTTAAATGTCTACGCAGAGATCAAAGATATTGTTTTGAGTAAATTTTAATAATAACTTGTCGAACCTGCAAGCCAGTGCAAGCAGACTACTCGTCATGTTTTATGTTTACGAAAGATCTTCAAATAATTTTTTTATAAGTCGTACTTACTTGTTCTGTGCTTATAAATATTTTGCAAGAATGTCCCTTTAATTAATTTAAATATTAACCTGATGAGTTTTACATAATCAGTTTTGTTTAATTAAAAAATATTATAATGCTTATAGGGACTGAATTTTTGTGAATAGCTTCACTTTGACGAGTCCTACAACTTTTCTTTCTTCAAGAATTCTCGATACCTAATAGTCGCTAAGTCGCTAAGGCAGCGCGCAGGCGTGACACATGTCGATCGGGTGATTTTAAAATTTTGTATCATAACAATTAGTTGTTTAGTAAAATCGAGAGGACATTTGATAAAGAATGCGGAAAAACGTTTGTCCTATAAAAAATAGTCTGACCGACCTTGTCCCCCACTCAAAAGATGTCGAAATAACGAGATAAAAAAACTTTATCATAACAAGCTGATTTTTCTATGGGCCTTACTAAAAATGTTCTTATAGTTTAATGCCAACATTATCCTACAAATTAAATAGTCCGTTTTCCCAGTCCTACACTCGGAAAATGGAAAATACGCGGAAAACTATTTTTTTTATCATAACTGTAGGACAAGCATAACACACGGTAGATTAGTGTGGTTGCCCTAATAAAATATTGTCCTACAAAAAAATGAGTCGGTTTCGCTAGTCCTACACGTTGGAAAAAAAGTTATTTTCAATAATTGCGATTGGGGTAAATAACGAGGCCATAAAAAAGTTTAATAACTAGCTAAAAGCTGCAAATGTGCTGCTGGCTCCTGCCTGGACTTCATTTAATTTGTTGCTTCCCAAATCATGCCTATCTTTTCGATTTGGCCGATATTACACCGTACTGATGATTGCCAAATAACATGAAACACGAGTATGCGGTTACTAGTTTTTTTTTTGTTAACTTTGAGCGCTTCTGCCCATTATCACTTTTTTCAAATATACATAAATATAATTTAAAATCAAAATTTGAATCGTGCGGGCTTTGTCCCATGTATAGGTTTCCAAGGCTAGTGATTTCTCCCACCTGCGGTGTTAGTGTTTAGGCGCCTTTTTTTCCGCTGTAAGCAACTTTTTTTCAGATTGAGATTAAATTTAATTTATTTAAATTTTTATTTTTACTTTTTATAAAAAATAATATTAATTAAACAATAACAATAGTTTATTTACAAGGTAAGCTTACTGCGATATTTTATTCGGGTAAAGAAGAAGAATACACTATTATAAGTAATCTACATACCATGTGATACTACAGTTATTAATAACGAAATTCCTCCTCGATTATTCCATTTCCCGATGTAGGACTAGGAAAACCAGGGATCTTTAATTATTTTAAAATGGACTATTTAATTTGTAGGACAATGTTGGCATTAAATTATACAAACATTCAGTAAGCCCCAGAACAAAAATCAGATTGTTAAAATAAAGTTTTTTAATCTCGTTATTTCGACCATTTGGGTGTGGGGGACAAGGTCGGCCAGAGACTTTTCAGATTTTTTTTTGTAGGACAAATGTTTTTCCGCTACCTAATTGTTTTCTGGCCATTCCACTCGAAAACAACCGCAACCAATCGCTAAAATACTAAAACCGTCAAACTGTCGTAAAAATGTGTTATTTTCATAAAGGATTTTATATATTTGTTCAATGAATTCCAATACTGTTTCTTGGCCAATATTTGCCACAACCTAATTTGGCACTTCAACGATAGTTACGCCTTTTGAATAATTCAATGAAGAAAATTTATGAGGTGCAAGGTGATGACGAACTATACACTACAATTTTTTTCCATCAAATGGACTGCCTTGCCACACATGTATAACAGTGATTGTTGGGAGAAGTTTACCTTTCGTTTGTTACAAAATACAAATGCATGTTAGATATGGTTTATTTTGTACCAAAAATGAAAGTGACCTGATACGCTAATTTTGTTTTTGCCGAGACCACCAACATCAACATGTAATAACGAAATCATATATTAACAAAAATTTGTGGCTCAAACATAATATTGTTGGCACTGGCAGCGTGCCAATTTTTCGTCTTTGGATTTCTAATGGAGCGCTTAGGTATAGCTCCAGTTTTCATCTTCCTGTAAATGTTTGTTAGAAATTGCTACAGGTATAGCTTATAGGCCAACCATTTTACCAACTATGATGCTCATTAGAAACAATTTATATAATCAAAAGATAATCAAAAAGGATTGTAGCAGTCTTGTCAACAATCCTCGCGTGGTGGAGTGGAAACGTGGAATGAAATATTAGGCAATGTTGGAAATAACAGTAGTCCTCAACATCATAATTATGCAATAAAGGTATTGAAATTTACAGTACTTACAGTGTTATTTATATAATATTCTACCCCCTTACCTTTTTTGTTTTTAATTTTGGGGAAAAAAATGTGAATACCTACACAGTTAAAAATCGGATTGAAGTATGTTACTTTTTTTGGATGTTAATATATTTGTGTCAAAAAGTGACATACATTGTTACTTAAATTAACGCACGAGCAATATGTCGAATCATCTAGATACGTCAGTGTGTAAAACTGTAACATTTTAACTCGCACAAATGTTAAAAATATTACTGAATATGTGCAATGTGTTGATGCAACTATCTTCTGTGTTAAGTTTAACATTTATTATTTAACTTATTCCGATATGTTTTGAATAACAGAATACGTACATTTAATACTTTCATGCATGTAGAGTTAACATATTAAGTTATTCATTTTGCAACGCAACATAAACTTCAGTGTCATTTCGACTCATAAAAATGTAAGTCTCTACGCAGTATTTGTTAAAATCGAATGATTGGAGTGTTGTTTTCGCTTCCCTATTTAACTTATTTCGATATGTTTTGAATAACAGAATACGTGCATTTAATACTTTCATGCATGTAGAGTTAATATATTAAGTTACTCATTTTGCAACGCAACATAAACTTCAGTGTCATTTCGACTCATAAAAATGTAAGTCTCTACGCAGTATTTGTTAAAATCGAATGATTGGACTGTTGTTTTCGCTTCCCGGCTATCACACTTGGTCAAGTCGTTTTCATCTCAGTCAGTCCAGAATTGCGTCGCGTGCCAGGTGTCAATTCCTATCGATTAATAGCGTGTGTTGCTGTGTAGTAATAGTACGGTAACAGTGTGTGTACAAAAAAACCAGGTAAGTGATATTCCAAATTCCTACACATATTATTATATATAAGTACCTACTTCCAGGGTTTTTATATTTAGGTATTATGTTAACCAGGGGTGGCTCTTTAATTATGAATTTGCCGCACCTAACAAATGCCCTTATTTCTCATTTTTATGCTGTTCCGCCTAGATCTTTAGATTTTGTACCTACATTATTTGAATAATTCTTAATTTTACCTGTTATTAAATTGTTTTGAATAAATTTAAAAAGTTGCCTTTTGTATATTGGTATACCTATATTTATCATAGTTATTAGAAAAAATTTGATATTTATTTTATATAGTATAGATGTATCTTCTATTATTATTATTATTATTATTATTAATCTGCCTAATCCTAATATGTAACCCTTTTGTTTTGAAATAAAAAAAACACAAATCAAAATTGTTGTATTCATTTTGCAAGTATCACCCATTTACTTCACATAGTTGCTAGTTGCTAAGATGTTATTGTCCGAGATTTATAAAACAAGTTATAGTCATGCAGTGTTGTTCCAGTCCTTTGCAGTGTAAGAAACAGTAAAAGTATAAAGTTTATTAAAAGGTAAGTATCGAGAAAGGTATTATTACGAGACACTTATTATATATAGACATTTATATATAATATAATATATAGTGTCTCCACATTAAGTACCTACTTACCACCCCTGTAAAATCTTTATTTGTTGACCGATTTTGATAAACTTTTCTTGTTAGGTATATATTAAAAATAAAATATAAAAAAAACTTTTATCAAAATCGATCAACGAATAAAAATTTTACAAGGGTGGTAAGTCCTTAATGTGGACACACTGTATATAATAATGTAATTATTACGTAATATATTTATTTACTATTAATCTTATGTTAAAAGTACTATTTATATGTGTATTTTTAACTTTAGATCAAATGTTAATTTCACTATAGCTATATGTTAGAACTACGTAGATCAAATGTTAAAAACCACTGTCGTTTTTCCTCTATTTAACATATGCCTAGATGTTACTTCAACTCACGCTTTTGTTAATATAAATAATGACAAATGTCTAATTAACATTACCTGACTTGTTAATTTAAATATGGAAAGTTTCAATATGACACACTACCATCGTAGATACAACAAAACTTTAATGTCAATTTAACTTTTATTTTCACAAATCTGTATGTATAAGTTGACATACAATAATACTTCAAAATAATATAACACTTTCAGTTAATCATTTTCTACACAACGCATAACGTAAAATTTGACAGACACGTACATCAGCCATTTTACATATTTTTGTGTGTGGACCAGATGGAACATCAAAAAAATGTTAAATTTAACATATTATTTTCAACTGTGTATGGAAATTGTACAAAATTGTCAAATTGACAAATGAACGTCGCGTTTTGGAGATATATACCAAACTTATGTTTCTTTAGATGGAACACCCTGTATATTTATCCATTTTCGAAATCTAAGCATTTTTCTGGTTTCAACGATATATATACATATATATGTTATATGTTTGGTCTAGTAGAATCTAGGACAAAATCAAAATTGCCATGGAAAATTCAAAACAACTATTACAAGAATCAGAGCTTGACTTTGACAGTTTGTATCACGTGTTAATTATTGTCGTGTTACCACATCGTGCTGTGAAAATGATCAATTCGATGTGAAAATGGTATATTATTGATTAAAATTAGTGAGAAAAATGGCATTGTTGAATTGGACCGGGAGATAGTGACAGATTTTTGGACGTGATTTTACTCAGTATGCCTTGCAAAGGGCATTATCTGGCACATATTCTCACAATAATAAGGTATGAATCAGAGAGTCATCCTGGGTTCTTCATGTGAAAAACTGAGTTTTCAATTATTCGAAAAATATGCGTTTTGATATGATTTTATACAGGCTGCCATGTGTTTTATAATGTAGTTCAAAATAGAAAATTCCTCGGAAAACCATAGGCATACCGTTAGGGTGGGTCCAAAGGGCTATTATTGCCACGTGATCTTGTATTTTATTAATTAATTTTTCCACGTTTCTGAACGGGCTGCCAATGAGAAGTATGCAAGTTCTTGTTATGAAACTGCTGAAGGAAATATGGCATACCGTTTGCGCTTGTTTCTTGCGAAAGGAATGCGAAGCGCAAGACGTGAATACACACGAATATACCCAGGGAGAGTCCTACCTTATCACACGTATTTAAAAATATATGTATAACAAATTGAGAATTACTGGAAGTTTAAAGAATAAAGAAAAGATAAATAAACCACGACATGTTTTAACTAACTACTACTAGACATTACTGTTCTATTACTACTCCTTCGGTTATTACTATTACCAGATTCCTTGTCAAGACAAGGCCAGATTCTATATTGTGAACTGATGAAGCCACTTTTACAACATGTGTCGTTTTTAATAGAAGAAACACTTACTAATGGTCATCAGAAAATATACAGTTTATTTCAATTCAACGACAAGGTCGAAGTTCAATAAATGTTTGGTTTGGAAGTATTTTTTGAAGGTGGTTTAACTGGGCTAAAATATTGAGGAGAAATTTATGATCTAAGTATTGAATCAAGTTGAAGTTATAAGCCGAATGTTGTTTGGCAACGAGACGGTGCTCCAGCACATAAATCAAATGCTGTCAGGAGGCATTTAGATGACACTTTTGTATAGTGGATTGGTTCAAAATTTGAACCCATCCACTATGTTCAAATGAAACTATTTTATGGCCTGCCAGAAGCCCAGACTTGACCCCACTCGATTTATTTCTGTGGGGCACTTTGATAAAGCGGGTATATGCGGAGAGGTGAAATAATATCGAACAAGTTAAAGAAAAAATATCTCAGGAGATCAAAGAGATAATCGAGACAGGTATCGTGGTTAATTACAAGAGAAGTTTGTTATAAAGATATGCTCTCTGTGTTGCACAAAATGGAAGCATTATACAGTGCCCGCCAAAAAGTCTGCACCATATGGGAAAAATTTTTAATAAATAACTTAAGGAAAATTTGTTTGCGGAATCAGGTTTTGCTTGCTCTAGAACCAAAATTGACATAATCAAATGTTGTGACATAGTCTCTTTTATATGTCAAATTTGACATTAATGAAAAAATGTCCGAAAAATGGGCTTATTTAAAAATTTCGAAAAAAGTCATAATAAAAATATGTTTCTTTCGCAATTTTATACCCCTATGCAAAATTTCGAAATTCAGTTAAATAAGCCCATTTTTCGGAAATTTTTTTCATTAATGTCAAATTTGACATATAAAAAAGACTACGTCACAACATTTGATTATGTCAATTTAGGTTCTAGAGCAAGCAAAACCTGATGCCGCAAACAAATTTTCCGTAAGTTATTTACTAAAAAATTTCTTCTGTAATTTAATCCATAACAAAGTATCACGTTCCATCCAAATATAAACCATATGCCTTTTATTAAGATTGAAATGACAGAAAAAAATAAAATATAACTTATGGAAAATTTCGGCAGCAGTATTGGCTTAATGTAAACTGTCAAATCTCCATTTATAATATTCTCGTCATAACTGTTTTGAATTTTCCCTGGCAATTTCGATTGTGATCGAGTGTATCGTTGAAACCAGAAAAATATGTAGATTTCGAAAATCGAGAAATATCTAAAAAACATAAGTTTGGTCAAAAAGCGACATTCATTTGTTTTTCTGAATACACACCTGAATTTTTGTACAATTTTCATATTTACATTTTTTTAAACAAAGAAGTTACGGGAAGTAGAATATTATATGAATAACCCTGTACATACTCTAAGGTAAATGACAAAAAATGATTTGAAAGTTGGTATTCTGCAGTTGTCTCTGTTGAGATGGTGGTAAAATACTCTACATCAACCATATATGTTTTGAGGAAATAGGATTAATTTGAAAACTGTAGACAACACTTAACTAGCCTTTTTTAAAGATAGATAGACATAAAAGTGCTTGTAATTTATTACAGTAATGTCTGGACGTCAGAGAAATAACCAAGGATACAGGGAGCAACAGCATCAAAATACACACGTTTGTAGTCAACCAACATCTTATGCAAATTTACCGAAGTAAACAAACATTAGGCCAGTGTGTCCAACCAGCGTCCAGAGATTTGACTTTGGTACAACGTTTACCGTTTACCCGAGAAATGAGAAATATCAATTTGGCCACACACCACACACTTTCTGCGTCCCATTGTATACAAAATCAGTCACTATATCTAAATACTAATAAATAGCCCATAAATCAACATAAATCAATTGAAAACACGAAAAATGCATACGTAAACAATTGGAAAACTTGACTTGCTGGGCGAACACAAAACAAATACCGCCGAGTTAACGAACGCGGCGCCCGCGGCGGCAACGGCGGCGTTACCATATTGGGCGGTTTGAGGTATATATGATGATTTTATTAAAGTGATAATTATAGCTACTATAATTACAGCGCAATTTAGTTTTAGTTTAAAATTGTTACATATAAGAAGTTAATAACTACATTTGTTGATTTAGCGTTATGGGAGATGTGCCTTAATTTAATCCCATTATTAAACACTTCTATTTTGAAATGAAATGCTGTAAACAAAGGAGTACGTGGCATCACTTAAAAATATGTTGGTTCTGTTTACTTTTTGTTATTACTTCTATCCTTGGTTATTTATTTTTCTGAGGTCTGGATAATCCGAACAGAAAATTGGCAGACCCCTTTCGGATTGTAGAATTCATAATAAATTAAAATTATATCTATAATACGAACGTGTTCGGAATGTGTTCGGATTATAGCGACCATACAAACACATAAATACATATTCTCACCATACCATGCGCATACTTTCTCGGTAGAGTCGCGAGCACGTAGGTATGCACAAAGATAAAAGGTGCTAGCAAAGTCTAGAGAATCTATTCTCTAGACTTTGGTGCTAGTTCGGGTTACGGAAATCAGGGGGTTCGGTTTCGGATTATAGAGTAGTTTGGATTAGAGGGGATTCGGATTATCACCTACTTCAATTTACTGCCAATTATTGGCAGTACTCCAGAAGCAACCACATGCTTGTGCGAAGAATGGAAAAAATTTTCGTTTTACCTGGCGATTGCGGCTTCTAGCGGTCAAATCCTAAGCAAATACATGTCATACACTTAAGTAGGCTGCTACATGGCTACAACATCTACCGCTGCTCCAAAGTATTAGGATCATCATTTAATTTATACTTAGGTGCGTTTTTTCAACTGAAAGTAATTTATAATAATGAATAAATTCAAATATTCATGTGGGTATTCCTTGAATAAGAATAGTAAAAATTGATGCATCTATGCTGTTTTGCATTTAAACCTGGACAACATTATATAATATTCAATAAAATTTAATTACTTTACTTCTAATCACCTTTTCAAAATGGCAATCGCTATTACATTACTGAAAAGTAAATAATAAAAATTAACTAACTTGAATTCTGCTTACAAGCAATCTACATATTTTATATGAAAAACATGTAGCAAAAATTCCAGAATTTGCTGTAAAACTGCAGATTCCATTTTACAAACGACGTCGTGACGCAATACATGTAATTTACGAATCATAAACGGCATTTGCAAATTAGATTACTTACATTATATTATTTTAATTATAGGTACTTTTTTTTTTGAACGCAGAACATTCATTCGAGCACAACTCGAACATTGCCAAAAAACAGACCTTAGCAAAGCCGAAGTACCCAAACTCTGACCTTTATAGCTATTTCAAAAACCTGCGTGTTAATGTCTTTTGTTTTTCTGATATAGTCTTATTGTTATTGAACCGCTTGATTTCCGTTTTTTATCTATAAAACTTCTGGTAATTAAACTCGCGTCCTCTAGTATTTTTTAATCCAGTTTGCACTACGGCCGCACGGCCTTGGTTGGAAAACGGTACGCGATTAATTGAACTGAATACTGAATTATTGTCAAAATAAATCGTTTAAAAAAGTTGCTCTTGAATAATCGATTGCTTTCACTTTTTAACATTTTAACAATTTAGGTGCACCTGCTCCGAAAATTGAATTGCACACATACCTAAATAATATGAGCGATTAAATGCCGGAGGAAATTTATACCTGTGTTTTTTCACATCATAAGTACACCTTAATTCATTAATAATTACCTACTAACAGTATCTACTTATAAAAAGTAATAATAAATTCCTTATTTATTTTGCTGATTGACATAAAAAGTAGGTGTAGGTATACAGGATTTTATAGTGACTATTTCCGTCATTTAAAATATTACAATCAGAGCACACCCTTTTACATTTCCCTCCAATAATATCATGCAGGTATTATACATCAGTATCCTTACCAGTCACGGTATACTTAGGTTAGATTTTTCGTGCTAGGTAATAGGTACCTACCTAAACTAACGCAAGTATTTTGCAATGGCTGGCATATTCCTCGACAAATTTAGAAAATACCTATATATTTGTAATAAATAAAGAAGGATGTGCTTGGGGCATATCAAGTAAAGGATAATCAATTGAACAAAAATGCACTCCAGCCGGAATTCGAACCCGGGACTTCTACTAGTACTGGAACTAAACTACCGCAGCATTCGGGTTCCATCGGCTAGGTGTTATTTTTTATTCCAATTGATATTTGTAGCTGTGAGATGTAGGGGACTTCGGCGTCTTCTACAACAACTACTAGAAGAGGGTGGAGGGTAACTATTCACTATTGTTGGTTATGTAAACTTCCTATTTGTTCTTCTAGCTACAAAATTCGATATTATAGTCGGTTAATGCCAAGTATCGAACGTGGAAATTTTAACCTACAATGTCAAGCCAAGGATATTAATAAAGTAATATGTATTTTTGCACCAGTAGTAAATAAAGAAGGATGTTTTTGCGGCATATCAAATAATTAAAGGATAATCAATTGAATAAATGCACTCCAGCCTTGGTTCTAATCCTAGTGGTAGTGAATGTTTTTCATTTGATTATCCATTACCTGATATGCCGAAGCCCATCTAATTTAGTAATAGGGCAAAATAAATTGTTATAGTTGTGGTAATCTCCAGAGGAGTAAAGTTTAACAGCAGGTGAAGATATCCGGTGATTTTTTGAAGGAGAAAAGTTTGTTTACAATGGATATAATAATAAAAAGCCGAGTGTATGCGTAGGTATTTCTCATTGCGAACTTTACTAAGCCTAAACAATGTTGAAAATTCGATATTTTCAAGTATATATATATGCTCCGCGAATGAAATGTGAAAAATGACCAATGAACGCGTTGCTTCGTCGATGTACCTATGTACACAAAGTTTCTTCTCAATTGCCCAATGAAAAAATGGCTACTAACATAAAACTGCTCCTTCTTTATATCAAATACACCTACCTAAAATATTAGAAATTCATATAATTACGACTCTAAGGAAGTACGTGATTATTTTTGTGTCCAATGTGTCACTGTGTTTGAGTTAGATCATTGAATAAGGAATGGTTAGGTATAACTGGTATGATTAAAAAGGGAGAACGGGGAACATGTTCGGTACCCTTGTGGTACTGAATATTATTATCCAAATATCCCCCACAATTCTGGATCAATGAGAGTATATACCTACGTATGTACAGCGTGACCCAAATAGTTTGTCCTATTACCGTCCTACCTCCAGTCCTGGATCTCAGGAACCGTAAGAGATACGAAAAAACTTGAACACAAAAGTTGTAAGGTTGGCAGTGGACGTAACCTATCTTTTATTATCACATATACAGGGCGATTCGTATTTGCAGGACAAAAATAAAATATTTAGATTTTGAGAATTGCATTAATCCTTTGGAATATTTGCATTCTCCATGAAATTTGCCACAGAACCTTTTTTTGTTTTGTATTTTGGATGCAGCGTTGCCAAGATATCGAGTTTTTCTTGGAATTTAGGGAAACTGAATGCTGTATCTTTATTTTAATTTTTGCCCATGAAACATAGGACCTAATGTGCGTCTACACAACATACCACACCAGACGTGCATAGATTTGTGCCCTTGTTTTTTTTATTTATTTTATGGCATTTGGATTTCTGTGTGCCCATTTATGAGAATGAGAATGGGCAAAAATTAAAATTTGATATTATATTTCCTCTGATTCAAAATCAAGAAATAATCTTACACAATATAGTCAATTTTACAATTTACTGCTTCTTTTTATTTCATATCCTAATCATTAATGTAAAGAAAGCGACCTTTATAGTGTGACAAGCGGTATGCGGGCTAGAGGAATTTTACTTGCCGTATTATCTAAAATGACAATTATTTCTGCCACTGTCTGGAAAAATAATTATGGCTTGCTTGATAAAACCTTCTCACCTGAATCAAAAATGCAAAGAAATTTTCTTAAATATTAAGTATCTCGAAAACGGGTAGTTTTTGGTATAGAATGTTATTTACATAAAATGTGGGGCTTGGACGCCGGCATCCAACAAACTATAGAAATATGGGTCATTCCATTTGAAAAAAATAAGTTATTGCTGTTTGAAATTATTTGTATTTGAGAGCCTGTTATGAACACACTCTATAATGCAAAAACCAATTTAGACACACCACACCACACACGGTTGTGCTGTCATACTTCGGCTAAAATATATCTTTGATATCTATTAAAATAAAGATACAGCAATCAGTTTCCATAACCTCCACGAAGTCCCTAAATTCCAAGAAAAATTCGATATCTTGCAACGCTGCATCCAAAATACAAAACAAGAAAAAGGTTCTGTAGAAAATTTCATGGAGAATGTAAATATTCTAATATAATTGTCAAAATCTAAATATTTTATTTTTGTCCTGCAAATACGAATCCTCCTGTATATGTGAAAATAAAAGAGAGGTTACGTCCACTGCCAACCTTACAATTTTTGTATTCAAGTTTTTTTCGTATCTCTTACGGTTCCTGAGATCCAGGGGGTAGGACAAACTATTTGGGACACGCTGTACCTCTTTTGCCCTTTCCAATGGGTCGGTCAAAGTGTCTTATTTAGAAAGTGATTAGAGTCAGTTGTCGGACCCTACTCCAAATTTTAAATATTCAATGCGGCATGTACGAAAATTCAAAGATATTGAAATTTCCTAGGCTTCGGTTAAACTATTTGTCCACGAAATTTCTTAAAAATTTCAAAAACACCCTTGGGTTGGCGTCTTTTAAACTTGTATTATTTTTTTTAAATTCAAGTAAGGTGCCGAAAAATTCTAGGTACCTACAATAGGATAGGAGGTACCTATGGAGGTTATGAGGACAGGTGGAACCGCCTCTATGGCACTTGGAACCCCGCTATACGTCACTCAGGAGCGAGGTATTCTTACAACGGTATATTATAACAGCAGTTTCAAATTAACTGAAAATTTGCTCCGCGACGAGAAGTTGACATGTCTTTATTTTGCGTAGGAATTTATGTCGTTCGTACATGCACACTTTCTAATGCAATTAATGCAATAGCGACACATGAGATGAGATCTAGGACTGAAAGTTTTCCGATGCATTGGAAACATTTCCCCATGCTTCAGTATTAAATTCCCACATACCGCATACCGCATACATAATGATTTCCTTCGTTTCAAGAACCGTTCTGTATACTTGAATATGTATAAGCACTAAAGGAAGTTTACTTTTAATTTCTTTGGGAATTAAATTTAACTATTTCGCAGTCAATTTTAATCAAAATTGATATATTGTTGAAGGCATCTGTCTGTTGTGCCTATGTGCAGGAGAATAATGCAAAGACTTTGGACAAGTCTTTCCAACCAAGGGATAGTATTACATATAATAGCCATTCAATTTTCGACAGTAGCGTAGAGTTGGGGCTAAAATGCCGTGCGCTCCACCCATAGGTATGTCACTATGTCCACAATAAAAAAAAATTGCGCTTGATGCTCAAAATTATCACACTAATTTATAGTCTTCAATAGGTCCACCAAATTTGAATAAAAAATATTTATTCATGTTAAGATATACGAACGTCTTTTTAAGAAAAACTTTTACCTTGTATTTGAAAACACATTTTAGTAGACACTCACATTTATATGACCTTTTTGCCATAAAATAATCCAACGTATAATCTCCTGATTAAACACTTTGATATTAAGAAACTTTTCGACTTGTAATTTTATTTTCATTTACCTAATCTTATCTTATTTTCAAAATATGTCATAGAAAAGGGAAAAAGCCTCTTACACAGGAGGAAAGTGCCATTTATTCCCCTAGACGCGCCTCTAGCTATATCCGCGGGAGGATATTATGATGTACTTTCTTCCCTATTAATACAAATAGCTATTAAAGTACAATGTTCGAAAAACTGTTTTTGACACGTTGAGATATAATATATCGGTAAAAAGTCTCATCACTCACCTTTGACTAGCGTAAGCCTGCATCCTTCCAACATCCTAATGGATAATTAGCCGAATTAATTAAATAATTTATTAGTAATTAGCCCGTGCGTGCGATTTTCTTATGCATGACCTGTACCGGACCGACCGATTGTACAACGAGTTCGGTCGACGAGTGTCGACTGCTCAGACTACTTTGAAAATTTTTGCAGGAGCTATCGCCGCGCTGGAACAGCGAGGGGGGATGGAAAACTGCAGTATTTGTGGATGATTTACAGATTTTCGAAGTAAAAAAATCGGAACGCGTGACTTGAAAAAGTTACGAAGCGTGACAAGCATTGCCCAATAAAGACAAACTTTTTGCCAAGATGCTTGGAAAAAAAATGCGATACCGACAATTATTACTAGGAAAAATCTACAGTAAACTTCTACGATGGCTATAAAAATCTGTACAGAAATCAAGGTCGTATCGCAAGGTTGAATGGCTAGATGATTTTAAATTCTTTGAATTAGATTTGCTTTGTACTCTCTACAGTGTGTCTAGTTTTTCCGTGTTAACACCCCTGAAAGTCTGAGTAGGTTGGGGAAACTGACCGCAGCAATTTTTTATAGGTCCCTGAAACTTCCTAATTTGCGAAGTATTGGTTTGGCATTGCCGCGAAATCCTGGCCTACTGCGATTTTTTAAAAAGGTTCGTTTTCGAAAAACCATATTAGGCATTTTTATTTAAAATCTGACACAACAGCCTTAATCGGGACACACCAAAACCCCCGCATACCAAATTTGAACAAAAGATATACAGGTTCCATTCTGCAGGGTGACAAAGTTAAGCAAAATACGAATTTTAAAGGCATCTGGCAAGTCAAGTGTGTCATGGAATTACTTCGATACAATTGGATTTTCAACAGGACCACTTATAGTGTTGGTGTTCAAAGATTCAATACAAAAATATATCTCAAAATGCCGAATTTTTATGAAATTTTATACGGATCAAGAGTACTCTGGAATTTTTGAAAAAATATTAATAAACACAAGAGTAATTTTTTTTACAAAATACCCACAAAAAAATAAAAACAATTCAAACTATTAGCTTTTCTCAACAAAGTCACTGTCTAAGATGATACATTTTCTGTGAGTTTCCTCTTGTGGAACACCAGCCACCTTAACTCATATGGACTTACTGACTGGCAGGTTTCTGTATTTCTTAGACTTAGTTCCTTTGTAGGGCCTGGGTTGGAGTTTCAAAAAATTCAGCATTTTGAGTTGGCACAGAGAAGAACGCCCTAATTTTTTTTTATTGGATCGTTGCACATCAACACTGTGAGTGGTCCTGTTCATCATTCAACTGTTTCGAAGTAATTCCATGGCACAATTGACTCGCCAGATGCCTTTAAAATTCCTATTTTGCTCAAATTTGACTTCCTGGCCTCCCTGCAGAATGGAACTCCATGTATATTTTTTAAATTTGGTATATATGGGGTATGCCTAGTGGGTAGCGGTACATTTGTTTAGAAAATATGACAATTATGTTAATCTTCATTTTCTACTTGACACCTCACACATCTTTTCATCTTTTAGATACGGATTTAAAACTCTTGGAGGAGATTTTTCTGCTTCGGAATTCATCATTTGCCATCACCATTTGATTATTCTGCGGAAAAAGAGCGGTAGGAGATAGGACTTTGGAAATTGCATCTATACTTAACCTGTCGAAGAGTAAACTAGAATAAACACTTAATTTACGAAAAAAGTTTATTACTGGTATGGATACATAATATAATGTTATGCTTGTCTTTATTTAAAAACGGCTATTTTTTTATACCTGCATACAATCTACAAATTTTAAATTTACATTTTTATAGTATGTGAATGTTAGATAGAAGATATGAAAGGACTTTAAAAACTAACTAACTATAATAAAAAAAATATAATGCCTTAACTATATATTGAAGAAATATAAATTTGCGATATTTTCTTATCAAATGTCCAAATCCTAAAAGCATGAAAATTTTTAATAAATAAAAAACATTTTTGGCTATTTGCTAAAGCAAAAATTCCGTTAATTATCAACTCTTTGAATTGTTTAGCACGGGTATTTCGGGCAATCTACAGAAGTACAGTAGGTATTCGTTTCGTACAATAATGCTAATAATGCAATCCAATAATTATCCAATGTTGCATAAGTCTTGTGTGACTTTGAAATCTGTTCACGTTCACGATCAACTGCAGGTCTACGCCTATCGATACTAAAATAACCACCCTATTCGATGATTGACGTACTTGGTTAACCGCAACGATTGCGCGTCATCTGGAAGTGTTCGTCAATACCCAGCCGAAACCGCAGAATTTACACACCCGGTATGAACCGATTTGAAACAACGTAACAGTCGTAGTGGTAGTACCTTACCTAAAAATATGATAATCTTTTTTGCCATCATTAAATTTTTCTGTCAATTACAAGAAAAAAACTATTCTTGACTTTTTTCTCGAAATGTACCGTTTTTTATTATTAAGGAAACTTGTTTAAAATAGTATAGTCTTGAATCTTGAAGAGGTAAGTTTGTTGGTAAAAGTTACTTTATTTAAAGTAAGAAACAAAATGTTCTATTTTGAGTAAGTATTACCCTTGTTTATACAGAGTGTATTACTTATTATGAAGCAAATTCTTTAGTTGATTTTTCATAAATTACTAATCATTAATACATTTTATTCCTATACAAGGTGACCAAGAACGTAACCAACCAAACGGCATTCGCATTACGCATACGATCTCTGTGATTTTTTTAATTTCAATTATTTTTATTATTTCGGGCAAATCCCGGCCGAGATTTTTTTCTAAAATACCGTGGAGTTTTCTCAACCCATACAATTGGATAAACAACTAAAATAGTATATTATACACTTGGGTTGAGAAGTGAGCCATTATTTACCGCGCCTCAGGATATAATATGCGAGGTAAATAATGGCCTTCTCAACCGAAGTGTATATAGAATTTTTTTTACTACTAACATTTAAATATTGCCATATTTTACACATTTGATTAGATTTAGCCTGAGAGTTCAGTTGTCAAGCTGATAAAATGACACTAATCTTTAAATGCCGCATAGAAAATTTTTCATTATTTACCTAGGTATTTTTTTATTATCATTATTTACCTAGGGTGAGAAATATTACTTCTCATTAGAGAAATGTGGTAAATAATGGTGATTTCTCAGGTTAATAGTACAAAGAAGGTTTGGTTGGTTTATACAATTATACACATATCCAATAGTTTTTATTTATTAAATGATAATTTAAGGGAAGGGGCTGGGCAAATCCCCCCCCCCTTGAGACTGCCACTGCCCCCCATTATTTGCATAAATATCTATAAGCTACATACTATAGGAAACGGTAGGAACTTATTATTTATTTACCATTTACCTAGGTATCAAGTTGAGTGATTAAATCGACAAATCCCAGAAGGAACTGGAAGCCTATCAGATTAGTACTACCAAAGATCATAATATTCAAGAATATCATGATCTTTGGTACTACCACAGAAAACAACTACGAATAGATTTTCTGTGGTATTACTTTTAAAAAAACCAGGACTGTTTATTTCGTCTCTGTTGTACAATTTCCAGTAAGGAATATCTTATTTATGTTGTTTGCTTCCTCGTTAAATATTGTTCCGTTTCATTGGAAACAATCAACGCGAGAATAAATGGTTAATTATTATTGATTTCTTGCGGTTTATTTATTGTATTCTTTACACTTTATACCTAATGAATTTTTATGGCCCATAACCCGGCATAACTTCCTTCTTTTCCAGGAATAAAAATAATAAATTCCAGACAGGTAGGTAGGTAATTTTGTTCGCTGTACAGGACAAATCAATATTGTTTGATTTGACTTGGTTATTAATAGTTTAAATTCTCAGTGGATATATTATGTAATCAGAATGAAAATAACCATTTTATTATTTGCAAATTCACTGAAATAAAATTTCAACTTGAGTCAATGATCGGACGTTTACGTCAGTTACTGATTGAAGCAAATTCTTAGTATAGGTACCACATAATTACTCTAAAATTTGAAGTAAATATGTGCAAATTTCTATAATATATACACGCCCTACGCTGATTTACGCAATGAGTACGAATATGTTTCGGTTGGACATTCCACTCCGGTTATCATGAAGCTATTTTACCTCGAATGGGTTCTATTAGCACAATACCTGACTAGTTTCAATAAAGAAACGTGCACCTTGACCCCCATTATTGCATCGAATTTGTGTAGATGAGCAGTCGATGCGTGACATTTTATTTGTTTTGGAGGACTCTGCAAAAATAGGCTATTCAACCGTAAAATAATTATTGTAAATATTAAACTATTGCAAATATTTACTGGGAAACTTGCGTAACCGGGAATTGGGAATGTTGTTATGGACTGGGAGCTGGCCACACTTTTCATTGTCACATTTCCTAAAGCTTAATTTATCTTTTATTTGATAATATTAGTGACACAAATTAATAAAATGAACTCCTGCCATCACGGTGGCGTGACAACAATTGACAGCGGTCTGCCAATTATGTTAAAAAAAGGTAAATGTTAAATATTCTAATACAAATACTAAAAACTACAAATTTACAGAGGGAATACGAAAACTCAAAATAAAATTTCGAAAGTGGGTTCTTAAATGGGACATAGGTACTAAGGTCCAATTATGACCGAAAATGAGCTTTTTTGATGTTTGGGAAAATGGCCGCTGTGACGTCATCGATATTATCTTCCCAGAAACATACCTTTATTTCTCTATATATTGAAACTCGTTATCATTTTCAACAACTTTTGTAGGAAAAGATTTTCTGTATCTTTTATTGTTCAAAATCTACTGTAACGTCCCAACCCCCGGCCCCTTACGGTGCCGAAGAAAGTTGGCATGATCGTCTAGTTTAATTGGTTAGGACCTTGTTTTACGTTGTGTTTTGTTTATTTGTAACCTTAGTAATTTTTAAAGTATTGATTGCATATTTGTTAATCTAACTGTAGGGTGTAGTCATAAACACTTGTTCACTGGTTATTTTATGATAGTATTAGGTAGACGAAGATACCGCAATAAAATTTGGTTTGACCTAGGTCGGATAGTCATAGCTGTGAGGGAAAATAGTAAATAAGACAAAGATTTGTTCTTTGCATAATTAATAGGTCTCGTTTATTAATTATGTTGCGGTTTAGGACCCGACGTATTGATTGCATATTTGTTAATCTAACTGTAGGGTGTAGTCATAAACACTTGTTCACTGGTTATTTTATGATAGTATTAGGTAGACGAAGCTACCGCAATAAAATTTGGTTTGACCTAGGTCATAGTCAACTGTGAGGGAAAATAGTAAATAGTAAATAAGGATAGCCAGCTGTAGCCACAGGGGTTCTCCTTTCTTCCGGTAACGACGGATCGCAGGGATTCAGGTGTGTGTGCAGGTAGGGGGGAAACGAAACCCGTCCAGTCGCGGGCCGGGTTTGAAATCCCTCGGTCGGGGAGTCTCCCCCGGGACCTTAACAGGTCGGGTTACGTTCGGTAACAAAGGTGTTAACTGACAACCAATCGGACAGGGCGTCCCCCAACATAGCACTACGCTTGGTCGAGTGTTTAACTACACGGCTGGTTTACTGAATTAATTAATTCTCACAAGAATAAATCATGTAGTACTGGAACATATTATTTAGGAACGGTGTAGTTCAGAAACAACTCCCTAATTTAAATTTAGGTGGGTGCCTTCTCGGCGAGAGCGACACGTACAGCGGAGAACAGCTAAATTTGAATATATAGTACACATATGTACAAGAGCATCTAAGAATGAAAGGTTATTGTTGTTTAGCCTGTCGCCTATGGTATTTACATTAACATTGTAATTGTACCCATGACCATGGGTCCCCTAACGTTGGTAAGGCGTGTGTGTGTACAACACGCGGCGCGTGCGCCGTGCTAAACATGTAAATGAAAAGTTGAGTGAGTGATGGCGGAATACAGATCTCGTCGGTATTGGAAAAATAAGAAAAAGCTTGTCTCGACAGTGTCCTGCCGTTTAGTTGACAGTTCGCTACTGGGCGAAGTGTTTTTAGTACCATATTGACTTCAGAATAATTAATGTTTTTGGTAAGAATAAACAATACAAAAATACACGTACGCCGACAGAAGCTGTTACTGGAATTAGAGGTAATTTGTAATCCTGATTAAAAATATAATAGAACATATTATAAAAATGGTTTGCATGACAGCTGTATTTCCAGTGGCGCTCGGCGTACAAAGAACAAAATGCAAATAGTTTATTTACTCGACGAGATACATATTCCCGCAATAGATAGAATAAAATATATCTCCATCCAAGACCCTTGTTATAAGAGACTACTCGTCCATGCTATGCACACATTAAAGATGACGGAATTGAATTAAAGAAATCGTGAATAAATTAGAGATGCCGTGAATGAATGGGGCAAGCTGTAAACATACCAGAGAAGCCGGGAAAATAAAGGATGTCGTGGAAATTAAAGAAGCTGCACCTAAATTAGAGCTCCGTGAATAAATTAGAGAAGCCGTGAGTATATGAAAGATGCCGTGACCAGAGGACAGAAGCAAAAAATGGAAATTCCTGATTTATACTCACCTAGCTCCTGGTTTAGGTTCTCGCGGGGCAACTCGCGAACACTCCGCGTATTATTAGGTCCGACTTTCATCGTGAATTACGCACTTACGCGACTGCTTTTGTAACTTTCGGAAATAAGTAAGTACACGAACGTCGTGAATTTACGGAACGCGTTTAACACTTTCGAGCACGAGGTACGCGAATGCACTCCCGAATGGGATAAGGTTAAGGGAAGGAAAACTTCGGCAAAGCAACGACTTTTCACTCGAGGCGAACGGCCTAGCTCACACTTCAGTTTTTTAGGAAACTTCGGCAAAGCAACGACTTTTCACTCAATGGCGAACGGCCTAGCTCACACGTCAGTTTGGGGGATCAGAGGGGACTGATCCTGAAGTAAGCCTGCCTACGCTATTTATCCGCAAAGAAACAAAGAAGAGAAAAATGGCGCACCCCCCTTGGGGCGGCCCGTCTAGGGAAGTTCTTAGAAGTTGAGAAAAGGCCCATTTCGATCCTAGAGGCTGGCTAACAGATGTGGGCATTGAGTAACAAAAAACAGACTGCATTTCACTTTTCCAAAAAGCGGCGAATTCTGAGGAGTGCCTTGACAATGGCGTAGGTCGAAAACAAAAGGGCTCTGGAGACTAGGTGCGAGTGTCGACCAGATGTGGCGTAGGGCCCGAGCGCAGGTTGGGCTGGCCGGTTCTTTTTAGGCGGTTATTGGAAATGTTTTCTATCTCGAAAGAAATATTTACACATAAAAAATATTTATAATTTAAAGAGGACAACATCGTAAATGTAAAATAGGAATAAGAAAATATTACCAGAAAAAATCTACGAAACAACGGCCCTGGGGTCGGGGTGTTTTACTACAGGGTCAAATATGTAAAAAAAACATGGATGCAACAGGGTGGTTTTCCAAAATCTAGCTAGCCATGGAAACAATTGATAGTGCGAAATTATTTAAGTGTATGATAGAGTGCATTGTGCACCTTTAAATTTATTCAACTGGCTTATTTTTTAAATTTTCTAAAAAATTTGTAACAAACAATAATAGCAAAAAAGTTAGTAACAAGAGCTATTTTTGTGGAAACAGTTCCTGACTATATCGACGAAGATTCGTGTCTTTCAACTTTTCAATGCTACATATTTTTTATGTATCAATAAATATAAATTAATTTTGTGCGTTAAATCACACTCTACATACCTATATTATCTTATTTGATACTACCTTATTACTTCACTAGCTCCTGTCGAAGCCAGGTCCCATGTCCCATCAAATAAATGGCAGGACACGTTTTTTTTTAATTGCCTGTCAATCGCTGCCACGCTGTTATAATAGCCCTGCAGGAGTCGATTTCCGATATTCTTAGCTCCGATATAACACAAATAAAATAAAATTAATGTTTAGGAAATCTTACAAAATCTACTGTCGCCAGCTCCCGAACTATTAGGCCTATGATGGATAATAATTTCATTTTTTTATCTACATTGAAACTACACTAGAGTGATTGAATAGTGATTGAATAGATTCAATCAAAATGCAAGTGGCGCGTAAACATTTGGATGCACGTGAATAATTCTGAGGACTAATACGAGGCAGGGCCGCATTAAGGACGATCTCTGTGAATTTTATAATATAAAATATTAAAATAATATGCCCCAGTATTAAGAACTTTAAAAACAAACTTTTATTGCACACCTAGTCATTCACTTAACTGCAAATTTCTACTATTAACACAAATCGTAGCTCCAACAATTAATAAACAGCGAAAGAATTATATCGGAAAAAATTAAAAGTCCACTTGCAACTCAATACACCTCTGTAATAAATAACGACTCGCTGAACTTACCCGCCGGGAAAAACTTTATTGCCAACTAGCCAATAGCAAGCCGATCACGTGCGTATCACGCTCTAGCCATGCAACAACTTTTGTTTATATTTCACTTGCGTTTAGTTTGAATAGAGTTTAGGGACTAATGATTTATTAAAAGTTTGAATTTTTTTACGGAATCTGTCAAGTTTACACTAAATAATTGAATACTCCAAGAAGTTAATCGAATTAAGCCCCTATTATTATATTTAGCTTCCATTAGAACCTGGTATTGTTGATTATATTGCTGTTCTGGCTATTAACAAGGTAAATAAATATTGAAGAGTAAACTATAAATTACTTATTATGTGCTTAAATCCAAATTTGGAAAACAATCTTCAAAAATAACTAGACCATACGGTCGCCCTCTATACCATCATTTCGTAATTAATCAGTGGCTTTGGTATCGAATTTTTACCGCAGGACAGCGGGAAAGTTTTCGAAAATTTGTGTTCCTGGCTGGCACTTGAAGGTACCCGTAGCCGTGATTGGAATGGAAATTTTTACTGTAATTTATTGTCCTGTTTTATTCCTATAAATGTTACTAACAAATAATTTTCTCGGACTACCTAAAAATACAAAAGTTGGTAAGTATTATAGTCCTGACAAAATATTATGAATGGAAAACTATTAGAGGTGTTGTGCTCCATTTTTTATTGTTTTCATCAAATCTGTGTTCTCTACCATAAGTACGTCGAATGTATCCAGAAAGCAGAATATTTTATTATCTTTTTGTCACATCGTTGCAAACTTTGGGCACGCGGTTTGAATCACACTCTACTCATTAATTTATACCTATTCTATTATCTGTTATTTCCTTGGTAGATATCTATCCACTATAAATATATATATTTATAATAGGTATCTACCAGGGATATAACAGATGATAGGTATAACAGAGACCTACTATAAATAGATATTTTATAGTATAGGTAAAGTGGCGTAGCCAGAAATTTGTAATGCGGGGGCTCAGCCAACAAAACTAAATATTTATATATTTTTTGTTTGTTGTTTCAACAATGCTTTTGACTATCTATGGCCCCTTTAATCTACTATTCAGTGACCTGCCACTTGCCACACAACATTCTTCGTTTTTAATTGATTGCATTTTAATTTTATGGTATTCCAATAATTTGTTTGTTAGTCATATTACTTATTTATTATCTTAATCTACGAAAATATCAAATAGTTATTTAAATTGCCAGATGCGTAAGTGCACTTTTTTGGCCGAGGAGGTTGTTTAAAGACCGAGGCAACGCGAGTCCTTGCTGCGTAAGGGTTGCTAAGCAATACTTTTTGTACCTAGCAACCACTTTCGCAGCTAGCAACCAAAATAACAGGGCACCTCGAACTTTTCACTTTCGCTTTCGGGCCTGTTGGCGAGTATGTAAAATGTACTTACGAGGGAGGGAGCAGGAAAAAATAATTATTATTTCATCCATATGTAGATATCTATGTATACTGTGTGTATTTTTACTTTTTAAATTAATTCTCAAGAGAAATGTGGGTCAGTATCTTACTTGCAACCTGCAATTTGGCTTTATTCTGAAACGACTTCATACATATTTATTATTATTTATTGATTTGGCAGCTATTACACCAGTGGCGTCTGCCAACATGTTTTTTCAGGGCAACTGAAGGTTGCTACTTGCTACTTATTTTAAGGTGGGCACAAATCATTGGAAGTTTGGGGGGAAGGGTTGGGGTGGGGGGAGGAGATAGTTACTACTCACCAAGGCCATAACTAGACTATGTGGGGTCATAAAATAAAAAAATTTGTTAGAAATTGCGTCGCAGGAAAGATTTAAAAATCAAAAATGAAACAGTTTAAATGAATGAAACAAAAATCGAAGTAACATATGGCAATAATAGTTTGTTCAGTAACAAAAAAGCAGGTAAGAATATAGAAAATAAAAGTGTCAACAAAGTTATAGTTTATTATTATTATTAATACCAGGGACTCTTTAAAATAAGGGGACCCAGCATGTCACAGTCTATCACATAGGAAAACTGAAGCCTTGTTTTCTGTATATCTCCAAGAAGACCACATAAGTGGGCTGGTACAAGGTTATGTTATATATGTCAGTGTCCAACTGCCATCAAGTTTTATGTGACATGCCAGAGCCATAGATTCCAAAGGAGGCCAAATATTTCCCATCATAGTTCACAATTTTTAAGTTTTCTAACTTCCAGATAGTCAATTAAAGGTAATGCGGCCGCCTGTAGTAGTCCCAATAATTGCAACCAGATTTTTCATGTCTCACCTTTAGTAATCCTACAATTCCTATTACGTGGGCATTACGTATAAGTAAGTAGTTCAAAACAAAAATGGTATTTCCTAAATTTTAAATTATTAAGCATTTAGCTTCAGTCAGCTCTTTTTTTAAACAGTTTTTATCTACAACTAAAAGTTTATTTTACGTTTGTGAGGTACCTTGGAAGAGAAATAAAATTACAAAAATAAGCACCGAGAAAAACTACATGATTAGAACTAAGTACAAGACCTAATCTTATTAGTCCATCCCGAAATCTGTGAAAGTTCTTTGGGTAGATACATTCAACAAGGGAAGAAAGTTCAAGTACACATATTATTACAAATGGATTCAGGAACCTGGTAACAAGGTGCAATAGCGACAAATTCTCAAATAATCAAAATCGGCACTGACTTACCATACTTTTATATTTCTTAAATTCCTGGAAATAATTGCAGGAAACCAAATTTAAATATAAAATAAATTTGATTCATTTGGCACTTGCCATATTCTGTGTTTGTTGACAGAACATTGTCAAGCCTAATTTTTAGAAATCATTATTAATTTTTACTAACAATCAAAGTACCTGTTATATTCATAGATTCTCTAATAAAATGGCATACTTGGCATCATTGAGACCATTAGAATGGGGAAAGAACGGCCTCACTTTGGAAAGTATAATACTGGGTCCCCTTACTTTAAAGGGTCCCTGATCAATACTCATTAGCCTTAGTGATGTGGAGGTAATACCTAGTGTCTATAAGAAATTTGCGACACCCTATAAATAAATTAAATTAATTAATGTATTAATTTAAATTTACTTCAAATGGCCAGTCAGTCGATGTAAACAATTTTAACCACACAGTGGAGACCAACTAAAAATTAAAATGCGAAAATTTTCGTTCAGTCACAGCAGAAAAAGGCTTTTCTAAAAATTTAAAAAACAAAAAATTTTAGATCTTTTAGGTTTGTATAAGAATGAACAGCATAGGGATATTGCAAACGGTGAGAGATAGGGCAACGGTTAAATGGGGAAAAAGTTGCGCAATTTTGAGGTCAATAAAATGGCACAAACAGATTTTTAATATCTTTTTCGTTTTTGAGTTATTTTGAAAAAAGTAAAATTTTGCGTTTTCGATTTTATTTTTTTCTGAAGTTGTTATCACAGATAAAGAAAAAAGAAAAACACTTTATTTTTTTAAATACGGACCTGGATTTTTTTTGTAGATTTTGAAAGCACTTTTCATTGCAAATACCATGATGTATGACACGAAATATTTTTAAAATGTTTTGAGACAATTATACTGAAAATTCCTTTTTTTCCATCCATTTTTGTCTAATGCGGCCCTGTATTTAATAATAAGGAGTCTAAATATTAATCACTATTGACAACAATTTAACTTCGAAAACTTAATATTTTTAAATTTTACGGCCCTGAGTCTCGTAAAGTGTTTTCCTCTGTTGTTGCACAGCAAACAGTGTCGCATTGTGTTTTGGAGTAAATTCTTCGCTTTTCCTAATTGCGAGAAGAAAGCTTTAAGCCAACGTAATCTATAACTTTTGCCATTTATTAATTGCAAAAATACATTCGTTCGGCCTCTACACTATTTCTGTGACACAAGATATAACATGCTGACATGTTAAATTTGTCGTCATTTGAAAAAGCACCTCCATTTGTAATGAAATAAATTGTTAACTAAATGATACAGTGGGAGTTATGACAAATGACAAGGGATTGGTTTCGTTGTTTCAAAGCGTTCTCGGTGGAGGATTTTTATTTATTTTTTTATTATCGTATGTGCCGTGTTTTAGTTCTCCAATTGAAAGATAAGTTGTAAGTTAAATTGTTGACAAAACTGATTAATATTTAGACTTCTTATTATTAAATACAGGGCCGCATTAGAAAAAAAATTAATGGAAAAAAGAAATTTTCAGTATAATTGTCTCAAAACATTTTAAAAATATTTCTTGTCATACATCATGGTATTTGCAATGAAAAGTGCTTTCAAAATCTGAAAAAAATCCAGTTCCGTACTAAAAAAAATTAAGTTGAAGATAGTTTCTCAAAAACGAAACGTTGTAGAACAAATCTAAAAACGCCATCTTAAGGCCCGTTAAAAAGTGCCATAAGAAAGTGCTTTTCTTTTTTCTCTATCTGTGATAGCAACTTTAGAAAAAAATAAAATCGAAAACGCAAAATTTTACTTTTTTCAAAATAACTCAAAAACGAAAAAAGATATTAGAAATCTGTTTGTGCCATTTTATTGACCTCGAAATTGCGCAACTTTTACCCCATTTAACCGTTGCCCTATCTCTCACCGTTTGCAATATCCCCATGCTGTTCATTCTTATCCGGGACACAGTGTATATTGGTTCTTTTTTTTGAGATTTCTGTAAAAACGTAAAAAAAAAACAAGTACGCATTTACGATATGTTGTGCAACTGTCAACTGCGCACCAGCCTTATGAGGAGAGCGCCGTTAAGTACGGGTTTTTACACTTCTGAAAATATTTTTTCTGTTGACTTTAGAAAATTTTAAGTTTCAGATTCTAATTATGCTATTTTTTCAATTTTCGGGCTGGCACCTGGGGGGATATGGGATATAGATGTCATATCCACCCTCGTTGTACAAATAGTATATTGTATAACTACGGAATGACACTCATCTCCCACGAGTACGACAGGCGAGTGCTGCAAGTTAAATGAGTACGAGGTGGTCTCCTACATACTACCTGGAAGATGAAGAAGGTCGAAAACCAAAAGAGATAATAGAAAACCTACGAGTATTTATATCCTACGATCAAAAATTTACCAAAAAACAGTTAAATTAATATAGAATGCTGTGGACTTACTATTATTGTCGGATACTGTATATATACCAGATTAGATATCGGTCATCTTGAGCCTATATACAATAACATCATTATTTCTATTATCTAGTGCGAACACATCGTTGCCACAATTCGGCGCGTTACCTTGGCTCCATCGTTGTACGTTTCTCTCATTTCTCTCCGATTCCTTGGTAGCCCTTTGCACCAGGTACGTCGTCTCGCTCGCACATTCCCGACATATCACTCTCAATTTTCGCCTGTGATTTTCCGTAACTATATTATAAAAGTTGTACAGGAACATATTGTTCACCGGATAGCATGGGCATCCGTAATACCGTGCGCATCCCAATGGTTTATAATGTCAACTGATGCGAGATATCAGTAGCCAATTGTTTACATTTTTAATGGAAACTTTTACGGAATTTGTGTAGCCTGATTGCTAAAGACTGACCTCAAATGTTTTTGAACTCTAAATAGACTAGGCACGTTTTCAAAAAAGAACAATGCAAGAAGCATTTCATGTAACAATTATTGGGTAAACAACGTTTTTAGGGTATTTCCCCGGACCCCGCTGAATACGAATCTGCCTGTCTGCCTGCTGCCACAGCGAAATTCGGAGCGGAAGTATGTAGGTATAGGTAGGTACCTATATACGGTATCCAAAATAGCAGCCAAAACTCTATCTACCTTATCCGTTGGCCTAAAATAATAATTTAAACGTCTGCTTATAGAGGTTTTCTCGCATACCAAACAAACTGCAATGCTCAAAATTTACTTACCTTAAGTTTGGAGTGCATCGGTTCCAAGATGGCACAGAACATGGCCGCCGAAACTATGTTATTTTGTTTACGAGCGCTCCGTGCGACTTTGGGGACGTCGAAGTCGTTGTATCCGGAGGGCTCACACATGAAGAGGATGCCCATATAGCAAAATTACATTGGCGGAATATTCTGATAATATTTTTTCAGAGAACATGCATATTGTAGGAATATTCATAAAAACTGTAGAAACATTATCTGAACATTCAGGCGACATTCAGGTGTTCGCCTTTTGAAGGTACTATTTCACGTATTATAAATATTCACAAATATCTTGAACACAAATATTCACTTAAGATTAATTTGAAACTTCAGAAGCATTTTTGTATGTTCTATGTGTATATTATAAAATTTAAAAAAAAACGCTAATTCCAGTTGCAGGGTTCGAACCTACGACCATCGATTTACAAGTTCAACGCTCTGATCAACAGAGCCATCGACGTACTTGGAAATATTAGCTAAAAATAGTGTAAGCTAGAATCTCGGTGGCGTCATGGTATTCCAGTTATCGTCACTCGTGAACATTCATATCATTAGATAAGTATATCGTGGATGTCTTATATTACAACCATTTTTGAACACACATTTGCTGTATGAATATACTATTTAGCATGTTCCAGCTATATTCCAAAATTGCACATTCCTAAGGTGAACGTGCCTGTAATGTACTTAATGTTAAATGTTAGGAATATGTTACACAAGATATTGTGGAAATATCCCTTCTTATTCAAAACAAACATATACATCATTTGGACATTCATCTAACATATTATATTTGTATGTGCGATTAACAAATATCTTGCTTATATGCACTTACTGAACATATTTCGTAAAATATTGTAACAATGTTTTATAAATATGGGGGAATATTTTCTGCACATTATAGGAACTTATTTTGCACATTCAAAAAATATTAGATGCTATATGGGTGTGTGATCAACCAACTACGAATCCGACGTCAGTGCCCTAGCTGCGATAGATGAAGAGGCTGACACACACTTTTTACTACATGCTGTCCACTCCGATGCTGACAACATCGTTGTCATGGCCAGAGATTCCGACATCTGTTTGCTTCTGATCCATCACTTTGATAAAATGACCAGCTCTAAAAGTGTGGATGGTGAAAGGAATAAGTATCTCTCGGTCCATGACATCTGCAAAATTATTCCCAATGTTCAAAAGAAGAACATCTTGGCGTTTCACGCAGTCACGGGTTGCGACTCGACATCGCATCTTGCAACGATAACGAAGAAAGCAGCGTGGAAAGTCTTGAATGCGACTAGCCTGTCAGCTTCTGAACGACCTAGCAGGGCACTCTCCGCTGACTCCCTCATCAAAAGCCAATGCAGGACAAACTTCCTTACCGGTATAAGTATTTCTAAAGTCACTTGGAACAGCATAAAAACCTTTAAATTTTATACGGGTCATTTCTGGTGATAAGTCTGGTATTTTTACCAGTAGCAGAGCGTGGTAAATGCTATGAAATAGATCGCGCTCGTATATCACTGTGTTCCAAGTGAGTTCATTTATACATATTTTACCAGGGTAGCTCGAGAACAGGCGCTTCCGGCAATAAAATACGAGACAAAACACTTTTTTAACCATATTAAGCCGCACCTGGTATTAGAAGTAAAAGGAGATGAAGGAGACAGAGACGATAGATATTGTAGTAAAAACAAGTGACTGCATATGCTCGCCTTATATAATATATCACCAATACTTGCATGGGCTACACTCTACACTGTCCGACGGCTGGCCACTTGTACAGCGAATTGGTGGATAGGCGTGCGATAATTTCACAGATTTTAGGATATACTTGCGTAAATAGTTGTAATCGATATGGCTTTTTAGAGATCTTTTGACTAATATTGTATAGTGCATTAACCTTTACGTTGTGTTTGACGACAACCTTAAAAAACCTTAAAAGTGAAATATTGTGTTGCTTGCAGAATATGTATATATTTAAAAAACTGCGTGACATTTCCTATATTAGAGTTTTTTATGCTGTTTCACGTGACTTTAGACTATATGTGACTATATGTTAATATAAGTATCTAGGTACTCTAAGTTTTTGGATAAATACCTTTATTATTTCGTCCAAAGGCTACCAAAACAGATATTTTCCACAATATTCATTTGAGTCCGTCCCTGTGCGAAATGGCGGAATCGGAAAGGCAAGTACACATAAAATAAAGGGTGTCCCATTGACTTTAATGTTGAACAGCGTGTAAAGAGATCTGTCAAATGTTTAGTCAGCCATATTTGTAAGACTGTAAGACGTCTACCTACAGTTCAGGGGCGTGCAGTCCATGGAAGCAAGGGAAGCAGTGCTTCCCCTAAACCAAAACAATGTAAAATGATAAAATGTAATTTTAGAATTTTTAAACAGGAAGCAATTAGTTTAGTTACCTAGGTATATCAAAAACGCCTACAAATTATCTTATATATCATATATCAAATCGACAATATGTTATGCCTATAGCAGTTGACTCCGACTGCGCCCATCCTACCGAGCGACAGTACAGTACAATGTAAGCTATGCCGGCCGCTAGCTTTTCTGTAGCGTTCGATAGTCGAGAGGTTATTGAACTTTCCACCTCCACCGCACTGTCTGACGCGAATGAGAACGCCTGTTTTAAACGGGTGTGGAAGCTATCGTTGCAGTAGGTTCTTTGTATTTTGTATAGTTTAGTTGGTTTTGATCTGCGTCGGTGCGTCGCGCGCGTCGTATCTCGGGCGATATGGAAGACAATAATACGGACGTGGACATGCAAATACCGTCAACTTTGGCTGTCGGGAATGACGTTGAAAATGTTAAAGTTGTACAATTATTAAGTAAGAAGAGTGTGTGTGAATGTGAATAAAGGGATTTTCAACATTAAAGTTTGCGGATAAGCTTCAATTAATTACAAACGGAAGAGCAAAACCCCCTAGAAAAATTTAACCACAAAATCAAAAATGACTTTCACAGATAGGTATCGCTGTTGTCTATTGAGAATATACTTCTCCAGAACATGTTAGAGCATCGACGTTTTTATGATGACGTCATTGACGAATTCGCAAAAAGTGATCGAAGAATCGAATTACATTACAAAAAGGTAAGTTTTTAAACATTGCTTCCCTTACTTAAAATGTCACCGCACGCCCCTGCTACAGTTAAGAACATTTACGAAAATGCTGCGTTACTCTCTTGAGGAACGTTTATTAATTGACGTACCGGTCGTTCACGTATAAACTATAATTTTTCTATTTTGTGTGTGATATCAAAAAAGTTTTAGACAAAAGTTGGAGGGAATTTTATGCAGTTTTCTGCGATACTAAGACATTTTATACAGAGTGTTTCGCAAATGCGTGGCAAACCAAACTTATGTTTTTTTTAAATGGAACACCCTATTTCGAAACTTGCTCGCCAAGGCAATGAAAATGATATACCTTATTGTAGTAAAGCTGCAATTATCTTTTTCCGTTTTTGAAAGATTCCGTTTTCAAATTTTATACAGAAAATGTAAGTTTTGCAAAAAAAATCCAAACAGGATGATTTTTCAGGGTTCCTTTTTAACCCTATATTGGAAGTTTGAATGGCGGCTAATGAAATTTCATTATAGGTAGTTTGAGAAATGCGTTCTTAGTTTTTAATCGCGATTTTTTCTTTATATTTTGTACGGTTAACCTAGCTTTTCGTTTTTATATTTACGAGATCAAAAATGATTTGGTGCAAATGCGAAGAGACTTTTACATCCAGATTGTGAAATTACCTTCCATAGGTGTAAATAGGTATAATTTTTTTGCGAAATAATATTGTTTTTTCATTGATATTTTCTGATTTCTTGTTGATTGTAGGTTTTCAAGAGAAGAAACTATATTTAGAAAGTGGCTTAGTACTCTACTAGGTCGACAATAATATTCTCTGGAAGGACTCTATACATATGTTCACGAAATATTGGAGACCCCCCTTAACTTTCTTATTTTTGACCCGAGGAAAAAGTGTTTTCATAAAGAAAATCGAACGTCACGTTTTCAAGATAGAGACCTAACTTTTATTTTTTAAAATGGAACACCCTGTATGTTATAAAATTTTTAGATTCTACGCTTCATTCCGATTACAACGATATATAATTTAATATGTTTTATATAACTTTTGTCGTAGAAAATTGCAGAACTAACACATTTAAGAATATTTTTGATTTGATTTGAAAATCATAAAAACAACAGAAAAGCATCTAAATTTTACTACACATACAAAATATATAACAAAGTATAACAATAACAATATTTTTCATAAGAACTGTTCGAATTGTAATCCGTTCACTTGGAGGCATGAGCGATACCTCTTTTTCATATTATCACAGACATATATAGCGAAGCTATAATATATGTCTGTGATATTATTAATACTTGTTAATATTATATCTTGATTGTTATTTAAAAAATGTATTCGTTCGAAAATTTTCCCTTGCAGTTCTTCTATATTTTTATTGGGATCTTTGTAACAACGGATACATTTTTTAAATAACAATCAAGATGTAATATTAACAAGTATTAATAATCTGAAAAAGAGATATGGCTCATACCTCCAAGTGAACGGATTACAATTCGAACAGTTCTTATGAAAAATATTGTTATTGTTATAGTTTGTTATATATTTTGTTTGTGTAGTAAAATTTATTTAAGTTTTTCTGTTGTGTTTTTATATTTTCTCTTGGAACAAATCAAAAATATTCTTAAATGTGTTAGTTCTAGTTTATCCCTGTTTTAAAATGCAATTTTCTACGACAAAATATAAAACTATTAAATATATATATCGTTGTAATCGGAATGAAGCGTAGAATCTAAAAATTCAATAACATACAGGGTGTTCCATTTAAAAAACACAAGTTAAGTATGTCTCTATCTTGAAAACGCGACGTTCGATGTTCTTTCTGAAAACGGCTTTGGGAAGTTAAGAAAATTTTCTAAAACTTTCATATAAAACACTTTTTCCTCTGGTCAAGAAAGTTAAGGGGGGTCTCCAATATTTCGTGAACACCCTGTATGCGTATGTTCTGTTCATTTTGATGAACAGCATTTTTTTAATGCAACACGAAAGAACGCGAAAAGTGGCGCTCTACCATCTAGAAACCTGACCGAAGAAGCATTGGAGTCAAAATTGGTAAGAACACCAAAGAAATTCATTCCGGTTCAAGAAGTAACTTATGGAGATGAGGAAAATGGAGATATTGTATTCTCGATTTCGATACGACGAAGATAGAGCCGCATTTCTGGAGCAAATATTATGTAGAATTAACCGAAGAAATGCAAACAGCAGCAGCAAGTAAACCTGTTAACACAGCAGATCACCGCCAGCAAAATTACTGAAGCGTATCAAATAAGAGCTAATTAGAAATCACTTCACTGGCATTTTTGAAGCAAAGATTAAAGTGGTAGGTGTTGAAGTTACCAAGTTTCCTTTTGCTTGTGTTTTTTAAACAAACCATAAGAAAAAGTTAAAGGAATAAAACTAGCTGCCTATAAAAATTCAGAAATAGGAATGTGTTCCTGAAAAATAGGTTATGCCTAATTATTAAAAGTAATTATTTATAACGTAGCTATGAATAAGGTATAATATACAATAACAATTAGTTCTCTTTATAATGATAATTAAAATATAATGTTGTTTTGATTAAGTTGTATAATTTCTCAACCTAGTTAACCGCTTATAGTTTCCCGAATGCATTATAATTTATAATTAAAACCAACAAAAATCTTGGACCTAAAAGTTGTATTTTGAACTAAAATAATTTCCATTTTACACAAAACGACAACCAGGACATTACATTATTTATGGAACCCACCCGTATAAATTATTTCAAATTTCTCGCTTCATTTAGGGTTAAAAATGACCGCCAAATTATTCCCCCGATCGGACGCAAGGTCATAGAGGAGGTTGGACGCAAGTCGGACGTCTCTTTTGTGCGGTTTAATAGCCGAACGAAACCTACCTATATAGGTATATGGTACCATCCTAGACAAAGCTACATTTATAATCAAATACTGAAGGGGTAAAGTTGGTAATTATGACATAAAGTCAGACGTGCACTGCGCGTGCACGTCACTTTTAACCCCGAAAAACAAAGGAAGGTCCTGATTTTTTTATCGGGCTAGCACGGATAATGGTCCTATACGCCATTGACATTGAATATATGAAATACGCCCCCTATAGGCTCAATGCTAAACTAGTCTATGGGCCATGCCAACAATGAACAACAACAAAGAACAACGCAGTGTAGACCCGGTGGCTAGCACCGTTCACATGGTGACGATGGCCCATATATTACCAGAGCATATAAAACAACCAGCAGTAGATTTCCCCATGGCGGGAAAATTTTGCGCAGCTGTTCGCGCAGCCGCCATTTGGGAATAGATTCTGTCAAATCGATGCAGTGTCGGGGCGATTGGGCAGTCCTTTTTAGGCTGTATGATAGATATTATAGTGCCATGAAGTGTGCTTTTTTGGAAATTGGGCTTTGTGCTAGTATCTTTAAATAAAGAATCCCAGGAAGGAGTCAAAGCTGCTTGAGCTTACCACACACTATATACTTTAGCCTTACTTTAGTAATACTACTCTGTATTTCTGAATTGATTTTTCCAAGTACACCTCTGACTTCTATTCCCCCAGTATGGCTCAAGGTCATTGAATTTGAATTTTTCAAGAGTAAGTTATACTGCTGGTTGTTTTATATGCTCTGATATTAGTGCGCGTTCGCATAGTCCCGTCGGGGCGTTGGCATCAGAGAAATGGAGTAGGGAGAACTCGCTTTGACCTACTGCGTATCCTATATCCAGGTCCAGGCAAATTTAATGGCCGTCACATTGTCCTCACTTTGACGTTTGCAGTTTGTTCTCAGCGGTAGTTGTTGTATTTTCAGCAGAGAAATGGTCAGTGTTTTTGGAAAATGTCATGTGCAGTACGGCCAGTACCAACCTGTAAGAATTATAAGTCTAGGAGACCTCCGGGAGTATCATTTTTTCTGTAAGTTTAGTAAAAACAATCGCCGAAATTTTGGACACCATAGGCGCGCATCTGTTGTATAATTTTAATGATTGAATATGTGGTTAATCATTCTTAACTTGGGGACTGATTGGACTTTGAGCCCAAATAAATTTGTTTGTTCAAAACATTTTGCTGCTGATGCCTTTACTGTGCATCGTGGCGAACGAGGATGAAGACCTCTAACAGTTATGGTGACCACCTTTGATTTAGATGTTAGTTGGTTGAGCGGTATGTTTCAAGGTGGTCCGATAATTTAATTTGTTTTTGGTGTGAGTCTAAGGATTAACGGAAACAACGGGGAATTTTAATACATCATATATAAAAAATAAAAGGTACGCCTATGGCGTATAAAATATTACAGTTACGAATACAGAAAAATGACCTGAGGATGCACAAACGTGAACAAATTGAACTATGATAATATGACTAAATAAATATAACAGAAAAGAATAGACAATAAATGGTTTAGCGCAAAATAATTATCTATAAATTTTAGTAACTGGTTTCAAACCTAGGTGGCGAACAATACTAACTTATAGCATAAACTGATAACAGAACCTACAGAAATAGCACGTAAATATAGCTACCTATATCCTTTACTCAATGAAATAATATCAAAATTATCTGCATACAAGCATTGAGGAAAGGATATATATTCTATATAGGATATATATCCTTTACTCAATGATACAAGTTAGCTAGCCCGATCACACAAATGATAATAAAAATATGTAAGTTCTTAAAAATGATTCGAAATTGGCACAAAATCGCATTTAAAAATACCCAAAATTTATCGTAAAAATATTCAGAAATGTAACGACACTGTTTTAAAATATGACAAAATATAACAATCCTTTTACGACACCCCAAGTAAACACTATAGCATTCGAAATAAAATAAAATCAAATAAATGAATTAACTAGAAAGAGAAAGGCAACTCAGACGACAAAACCCAACAAAACAAAATTCAATCGCTTACTTTTTTGGTCAGTTCAACGGATAGCATACTGTACTGAGGCCGGTTCTGGTGCTGATTCTATAGCAGGCAAGGCATCGGACTCTGGATGACGTCTCGGGCAGTAATTTGCCTTGCAACTCGGGATCTTCTACGGCTTCTTCTCATGGCTGGCTCGGCATTGGACCCTCGCTGGTTTTTCGGGCAGGGCTTAGCCCTACAAGTGGTGGTCTGCGACGACTGTGCTCTCGTTTGGGAGTAACCCCCTTTTATATCAGCTTGGGACATTGTTTTCGCCTTGATTCCAGGATCTGCAGGTGTTCGCTAGACGCTCTTATGTTTGTCGGCGGATAGAACTTAGAAACAACATGACTTTTCAGCAAGTTTTTCGGAGAATACTAATAACCTTGGCAAACTCTTCCTGGTGTTTTGGTACTTACACAATGTAAACAACATGGTATTTCGATTAAATTAATGGCCCTGGTATCCGGTGGCTTGAGTCATATAACCCGATGAATTCTTACAGAAATATTTCAAGGATAAGCTAACATTGTATCGAGTTATTTGATAAAATAAAATAAGAAATTTGGTTGGTATCTACGGGGCACCTCACAGTCTGCAGTGCCAAGTCTGTTAACAATGATACGCCCAAGGATATGGATGAACGATGAAGTTGGTTTAATATGGCCGCCACTTTTATTAGGCAGTTCGCACAGCTTGTAGCGTATTCTCCCTGCTCCATTTCTCTGGTTGGCATCTTAAATTCAGTCGCGTATAGCTACCGAATCCAATAATACGAATAACAAAAAGAACCTAACCTTTAACCTGTATATCTTGTGGTTATAAACCTCAGAAAAATAAAAAAACATAGAAATGGCACCTGTAGATTGAAATGTTTGTAAGGGGCACTTTTTATACTCTATAAATTTATTTAGTAGTTAAAGTTTAACAGCGTTGCCAATAATTCATAATGAAAAACTTATTTATCTGGTAAATTAAAATAATCTTCAAGATCAAGATAAAATTTGAAATAATAGTTTTGCAAAAGTGGTTCCCGTTGTATGTAGGGACTAGGGACATACCCAATCAGTTGCAAATACGTTTGCTTTGAAGTAAATGGTAGATAATATATGATATTTATGTATTGACGAGATAAGGTCTGCCTGACTAATAGGTGAATCTAGTATTTATACAGGGTGTAACTAAACTGATGGTCAAAAATGAAACCACGTATTCTTGGAGTCAAAATAAGGGCACTTCTTCATATATTTTTTTCTCCTAGGGGCCATAGTTTTTTTTATACAGAGCGTAGAAATTTAGAGAAAAATACACATATTTCTTAGTATCTCAAGAAGTATAAGAGATATTTTCTTCAAACTTGGCGTGTCACATGAGCGGATGAGTTGTCAAATTTAAGGTTAATGTGAAGCTTGTGAGGCCCCCAGTTGCGGAGATACAGGGTGTTATTAAAATTAATTAGTTCAGAAAAATATGAATACCCTGTATAATCGCATTTTTTAAATTTGTTTTGAATGATAAATTCAATGGTTAACAAAAAGTATCTCTTAGTATTTTTTCATATTCTCAGCCGTTTTTTAATTATTTTCAAAGAACGGCAATGCTGCAATAAACAAGTCATTTTAAGAATAAATCTAACAATCTGTGGCTGCCAATTAAACTTGGCATTATTAGAATTATTTGGCTGCCAACTTTGCACTTTAGTATCAATATTTTCAAAAATTATATTTTCATTTGAAGAATTGACTGATATGCACTTTTGCTATGGACTTGCCAATGGCAATAATAAACATGCGGAAACGCATAGTTGCGTTGCGTGTATTGAAAGAGACGGCGGTCATTTCGAACATTTAATAATTTAATTTTCTAATAGCAATACGTTTCTTTTATTATTGTTTTTGCTTTTGTATTTTGTTAAATAACGTTTAATTGACATCCACAGATTGCTAGATTTATTCTTAAAGTGACTATTGTTCATTGTAGCGTTGCCGTTCTTTAAAAGTAATTAAGAAACGGCTGCGAATATGAAAAAATACTAAGAGATACTTTTTGTTAACCATTCTATTCACCACTCAAAACAAATTAAAAAAATGCGATTATACAGGGTACTCATATTTTTCTGAACTAATTAATTTTACTAACACCCTGTATCTCCGCAACTGGGAGCCTCAGAAGCTTCATGTCAACCTTAAGTTTGACGGCTCATCTGCTCGTGCGACATGCCAAGTTTGAAGAAAATATCTCGTATACTTCTAGAAATACTAAGAAATGTGTGTATTTTTCTCCAAACTTCTACGCTCTGTATAAAAAAAACTATGGCCCGTAGGAGAAAAAAATATATGAAGAAGTGCCCTTATTGTGACTCCAAGAATACGTGGTTTCATTTTTGACCATCAGTTTAGTTACACCCTGTATAATTTTCTAGACACGTATTAGGCAGTATTTCTATACTACGTGTAGTACTTTAATCTGTGATACAACTAAGGAAACAATAATATAACTAATACAATTACCAATACCAATCGCACAATCTGACAAATGCGCAAATCGGTCAAGAGTGTGCCTCACCTTGTATTTGACATAACTGGTGCTGTGTCTTTTAGAAGCAATTTTTCGCTGTTTTTAAGTGTTTCTCAAGTATTCGTCGGTTTAAAATGCTTATATAGACAATTAAGTTGTACGTTATGGGCAAAAAAGTTTATTGTTTGCAAATCAAGCAACTCGCCAAAGGAGGTTCATATCATGCATAAATACATAGGCGTACCTACCTGGTAAAAATACCTTTACCACCAGAGGGAAAATAATTCTCAACATGGGTATAAAACGAAAGGGCTGGACGGGTAAAAAACAATAAGGTGAATGACTTAATAATAAATCTAATATGGCGGCCTCCCCAAGACGGCGGATTGCTTAATTCTTCACAACATCCTCGACATTATGGGTATCAAATGAAAGGATTTGAAGAGTAGAAAACGATAAGGTGACTGACGTCATACTAAATCCAATAGGGCGGATGCCCGGTGCCCCGCAAGATGGCGGACTCTGATAAATATCTCGGAAACGGTTGGAGATAAATAAGTCAAATTATATATCGTTGGATTCAGAATTAAAAAAGGAATCCTGTGATGGTTAAGAGAAATGTGTAAGTTGTAAAATAGAGAAAACCACTTTCATTTCCGCTATAACCAGAAGTTATATTAAAAAACTGAATATTCGGGAATACTACTTAAAGGTTCTCTAATGGATGTGTAGGTAAAAAAATATTTTTTTTTATTTTGCAAAAAATATTTTTTCGCAATAACTTTTTTACCGACCCCCTTATACAAAATTAGGTACACCCTCGAATTCCCCTTAATTTTTACTACAACCTCATTTTTTTAATGACGATTTTATATTAACCTGTCCACACTTTTTCCGCTTGGATGGGCCACCCTGTACCTACCTATGCTCACTGCACAGACCATTAGGTGAATTGCAGAAGAATAAACACTATTTTGGAATTATGGAATGATATGATCAACCAGCTGAAGAGGCGAAAGTTCTAGATATTATTTTCGAAGAGAGAAGAGTATTTTGTAACATCTGCAAGGATTAAAATTTTGTTCATAGCTCCAAAGCGAACAAATAGTCCTCCATATAAAGAAGAAACTGAAAAATCTAATGCGTTTTATCCTTAGACAAGGGTTTTATGCTTACTTACACTACAACTAGCCATATGGACTTCATTTCAAACCAAAAGGTAGGTACCAAATACTCTTGCTTGCTTTTTAGACTAACTTTATGGAAATATGCCATGTAAACTTGTCAAATTACAGAGACATAACAAACAAATATTTTATTTTAAATATTAAATTCGTTGTAAAAGACAAATATTTACATGTTTTTATTTTATAAAAGATTCTGCAACAATGGCGTTTTATAAACGGTTTTAACATTAAACCACTATGTAAATTTGTTTCGTCGTGTGGCCCCAGTGGCGATCGCTTGAAACAGAGCTATGCACAGTGCACAGGTCTAACAAAACAAAAATGAGATACACCAACCACAGATTACCCACCTTACACCAACGTACTCCACAAAGTTCCCTTATTTCATTGCAAAAACATTAAAATGAAGAAATAATCAAAAACAGACAAAACAGCATAAATATACGCCATAAACAAAGTACATGGCAAACTCAGACTAATGAATAAAGGGGACGAATTTGTTTAGAAATTTAAGTGAATTGTTGACATGCATAGTATTACTATCCCCATGTTTACAAATATTGGTCTCACTGACCTGCCCCAAACATGAGTAACAATAACTAGGAATACCATAAATAAAACCGGCAATTTCTTTAGTAGATGCATTGAACGTAAAATTGCCCCCACTTATAAAATTCAGGCGGAACAGTAAAGTAAAACAACCTTTTCGTGTTCAAGAAAGATTATGTAGCTGTTTTATTATTGACAAAATGGATATAGTAGAGAACACCCATTATTCTTCACACTAATCGGCAACGTTGCGGCAGTTTGACAGGGACCAAAGTTAGCGCTTGCTCAACTTGTTTGTTTTCCATTTTGTTTGTTTTGGTGTATGCTTCGGTATTTGCTTAGTTTTACCAGAGAACAAACGCTAAAATCGAGTTTTTCGTGCGGTTCCAAGTTTAAAATATTAAAAAATGGTAAAAAGGTGCATAAAGTGCAGGTGTCTTTCCTCTAAAGTGAATAAAGATAATATTTCGTTCCATAGGTAGTGTTTGTAAATACATTTATCTCTTTCATAAAGTGAGAGGGTTCAGCTTACTGATTAAGTAGGTACATCTGTATAACGACGCTATAATCCGGTGTCCCCTTTATTCATTAGTCGGAGATGACAAAAAGTCTATGTGCGCCTATGGCTAGAGATGTTAAATATTTAGGGGTTACAAAATGGCGAATTCACCTGTAATAAAATGCTACCAACTTAAATTCGGCCCCTCTCCCCCTTGCCTCTCTCACCACCCCTTCCCATCCAAGTCGTCAACGTTGAATGTCGAGTGTCACATGCACATGTCATATTGTTTACTGTGCTATAAACGTCGATGGAGGCATGGAGGAATCAATCAAAATCAACAAATCAACGCTATAAACCATTGACCCATTGAGGTAGTATAAAGCATATAAATCCTTTATCTATGTATGAAGTAACCTATTAACCTATATATTTTGTGGTATAAAGCACACAATATATAGGTTAGTATAAAGCACAAAATATATAGGTTAGGTTAGAGTATAAACTAACCTTGCGGAAGAACAACTATTGCTATATTATAATAATTATTTTATATGCGAATAAGAACTAAACTAAATTAAAAAATGTCTGAATTTACACGGTTTCCCATTTCCGAAATGGCCGAGATGCTTATAACTTATGGAAGAGCGAATGGCGATATCCAGGAAGCTGCCAGATTGTACGCCGAAAGATATCCTAAGCGAAAACAACCCGATCCAAGTTTCTTCCTGGCGATAGATCGTCGATTAAGGGAAACGGGCTCTTTAGTAGAAATTGAGGAAGGTGACGGTCGTCCAATGACCAGGAGCCGTGCCGAGGAATTAGAAAATTTGTATTTGTCTAAAAATAAAAAGAAGTAATATTTATGTGTAAACGTAAACTGTAAACTGCTTCATTGTTCATCGCTTCCATACATTACATGTATAAAGTTTCTTCATGGCGTTGCTAGGCTTGCCAAGTAATAAATTGTCTATTAAGGTGTAAAAGCCCCGAATTGTGACACTTTACCTAAGAGAAGATCTCAGATTGCCAGTACCTAGTTTTAGCAGATTACCATGAAATCTGTTCTATTTTTGTACGGGGCCAGGTTGACAATACATATATTTATAAGAATAAACATAATCACAATTGTTTAGGCAGTGTCTATCTTCCGACATATATAATAGTCGGTAAACGTCTTGTGCTTTCATTGGCGAGTTGAGCCACGTGACTTCTTTGGACGTATATATTTAGGAAGTGGCTATTTATACGTCCGACGGATACAAACGTCAGTATACGTCTTGCGCTCTCATTGGCGGGCTGAGTCACGTGACTTCTTTGGACGTGCATTTAACCCCGTACAAGTCCGAAGCCGAAGTAAACTAATATTTAGATACGTCGGAAGTGAATTTTTCTCAAGCATCTTTGCAATAAGGAGCGTATGCACTGCTCCTTTTTGGGGGATAGACGCTGCCATATGAAAAAAGTAGTGGTAATAATTTCCAATGGTGTAACTCACCCCCGATTTTCTTGAAATTTTGGCTAGGTAGGTACCCTGTATTTTCGCCCGATGCGACGTTCGGCGTTATATCCCACCCCCGATTTTCTTGAAATTTTGGCTACCCCCCGACATTCGGCGCGGAAAATCGGGGGTGGGTTACATCATTGTAAATAATAAAATAACCACTTCATTTTTCATTCCGCAGCGCCCATCGTGGAAAAAGTAGGGCATACGCAATATAAAATGAGACAAGATAGGTCTGAATAATCTCGGACATCATCCAATCGACTTAGTAAACAAGCCGATTCATAATCCATCGGACGGTAGAAGTAAGGTTTTGTGTCACGTGACTCAATCGACCAATGAGAGCGCAAGACGTATACTGACGTTTGTATCCGTCGGACGTATAAATAGCCACTTCCATATATTTAACTTCATACACATTTGAAGTAAATGTTGCAATAAGGCACGTATGTCGTCCTTTTTTGGCAATGGGCGCTGCCATATGAAAAAAGAAAGGGGCATCTGTGCCATTCGCCGCGTTCCTTTTGCCCCTACACTGAGAACTTTAGCTCATTTGTTAGCCGAGCTACTCAGTTTGTTTTTTCCTGTCAAAGGCCCATCTTGTGAAGGGTCTTTTTCCCCACCACCAAACTCATAGCCAATAATATGCTTGATAGTGAGTGTCCTCGCGAGGATATGCTTAAAGGGTGAAGGGGGAGGTAAAAAATCTCACTTTAGCTCACATTCTCATTTGTGAAAGGAACTGCCACCAACTGAGATAAAGTAAGAATTCTTAAGAAATGTGGCAAAAGGAACGCGGCTATGATTGTGGCAGTCGGTAGCGAGGATTGCGGCCCTACAAAAAAAGAATATCGAAGTGCATGAATTATTATAAGAAAGTGGCTGTTTATACGTCTGACGTATATGAAAGTTGGTATACGTCTTGCACTCTTATTGGTGACTTGAGTCACGTGACTTCTTTAACTCCATACACGACTGAAGTAAACTGATTTAGATATGTCGGAAGTGCATTTTTCTCAAGCATCGTTGCAATAAAGAGCGTATGCTCTCCTTTTGATGTGATGGGCACTGCGGTATGAAAAAAAAAGTTTTGGCACGTGCCGAATGTTGGGGGGTAGCCAAAATTTCAAGAAAATCGGGGTTGGTTTATAGACCGGGAGATAGTGACAGATTTTTGGACGTTATTTTACTCAGTATGCCTTGCAAAGGGCATTATGTGGCACATACTCTCACAATAATAAGGTATGAATCAGAGAGTCATCCTGGGTTCTTCATGTGAAAAACTGAGTTTTCAATTTTTTGGAAAATATGCGTTTTGATATGATTTTATACAGGCTGCCATGTGTTTTATAATGAAGTTCAAAATAGAAAATTCATCGGAAACCATAGGCATACCGTTAGGGTGGGTCCAAAGGGCTATTATTGCCACGTGATCTTGTATTTTAATAATTAGTTTTTCCACGTTTTTGAACAGGCTGCCAATGAGAAGTATACAAGTTCTTGTTATGAAACTGCTGAAGAAAAGATGGCATACCGTTTGCGCATGTCCAAGTACACTTTACATCGAATAACTCGTTTAGATAAATGATTAAATAACATTCCATTTAAACAGTACCTACTTGGACATGCGCGAAAGGTATGCCATCTTTTCTTCAGCAGTTTCATAACAAGAACTTGCATACTTCTCATTGGCAGCCTGTTCAGAAACGTGGAAAAATTAATTATTAAAATACAAGATCACGTTGCAATAATAGCCCTTTGGACCCACCCTAACGGTATGCCTATGATTTTCCGAGGAATTTTCTATTTTGAACTTCATTATAAAACACAAGGCAGCCTGTATAAAATCATATCAAAACACATATTTTTCGAATAATTGAAAACTCAGTTTTTCACATGAAGAACCCAGGATGACTCTCTGATTCATACCTTATTATTGTGAGAATATGTGCCACATAATGCCCTTTGCAAGGCATTCTGAGTAAAATCACGTCCAAAAATCTGTCACTATCTCCCGGTCCATTACACCATCGGAAATAATTACCACTTCTTTTTTCATACGGCAGCATGCATCGCTGCTGTCTGCCACAATATGGTGCGAACGCCCCCTTCTTTTTTCATACGGCAGCGCCTATCCCCCAAAAAGGAGGCCATACGCTCCTTATTGCAAAGATCCTTGAGAAAAATGCACTTCCGACTTATCTAAATAAGTTTACTTTGGACGTGTATGGAGTTTAATGTACGTCACATGACTCAACTCGCCAATGAGAGCACAAGACGTATACCGACTTTTATATACGTCGGACATATAAATAGCCACTGCCTTTTTATAAATCCACTTTGCCGAAATTTTAAAAGATTTATGCCTTGTTTATGTACCTACGCTATTTTTGCCCGACATGTGGCTATTTGGGTTGAACAAGTTCTGAACCATATAGCGTATAGTTGTTCTGAACCACATAGCAGTCTTTTTCAGATAAAATAAATTTTCCAGCTCTTTCAGTCTTTCCCAGCCACAGTTTTTTTCGATATTTTTCTTAAGGGCTGCTAGGGGTTATTTGGGAGGAACAAATTCTAAAACTTATAGCATAAGTTAGGTACCCACATAAGAGTCATTTTCCATTATAATAAATTTTCCAGTTTTTCTCAGCCATCGTTTTTTCCATATTTTTCTTAAGGGCTGCTTTGGAGTTATTTGGGGGACCAAATTCTGCACCTTATATACAGGGTGAGTTACGTAGGCCGCGGTGGTCTATATCTTCTACATTGTTAATGAGAGAGAAAAAAGTATAGACAAAACTTGTAGAGAAACATGAGTACTACATTCCGAAAATATTCTCCAATATACAGGATGATCCAATAAGTAGTGGTGACCCAAAGTTATGTTTTTTTAAATGGAACACCCCGTATTTTGTTACATTTTTAAAAAGCCCTTAAAGAGTATGTTCTTTTTAGTACAGAGTATTAAGGGTCTATCTTTAAAGGTTAGGGAGTTATTTTAATTTTAAACGAAAAAGGGACCACTTTTGGAAATGTATTACTCAAAAACCAAATAAGATTTTGGCCTATAACTTGAACTGGCGATTGCCTGTTACGCCTAGGTAAAAATTTTGGACCGATATTGAATAAAGTTCTGAAGAACATACCGGGCGATTCACTTATGCAAATCCTAAGTTTACTCGCTAATTTTAAATGGAACACCCTGTATCTTATTACATGTTTGGACAGCCCTTAAAGAGTAGATACTTTTTGGTATAGGGTATTATGGGTCTAACTTTAAAGGTTGGGGAGTTATTTCCATTTTATTCTAAGAAAGGGCTTTAAAAGAGCCGATTACATGATTAGGGTGTCAAAATGTCACTTTTAAAGCTGTAAAAAATAAAAAGACATATTCTTCTTAATTTTTAACTCCCTAACCTTTAAAATAGACCCTTAATAACCTGTACAAAAAATAATATACTCTTTAAGGGCTTTCTAAAAATGTAACAAAATACAGGGTGTTCCATTTAAAAAACATAACTTTGGCTCTCCACTACTTATTGGATCACCCTGTATATTGGAAAATATCTTCAGAATGTAGTACTCATGTTTTTCTCCAAGTTTTGTCTATACTTTTTTTTCTAGCATTAACAATGTAGAAGATCAAGACCACCGTGGCCTACGTAACTCACCCTGTATACAGTGTCAGGGATAGGGGCCATTACCTTAGCTCATTCTAGAGATTTTTCTTCTGATTTGGACACATTTCTTGGTTTCATTTGGATTTCAATTTGGCAACATTTCTCTAAGAATTAAGTAAGTAAATAGTTATTTGGAAGTGGGATGAAGTAGAATATCCTGACTCAAAATCCGTAATGAGCTTACCTACTATCGTAGAGAGAAAGCAATGCCGGCATCAGGAATGCCGTCATCTCAGATATGATGTGGCTGGTATTCCTCTGTATGTCGCCCTCGTCGACAATGGGCCTTGTTCATGTTTTTTTATAAATGGGTCATTAAGTAGGTATGTTGAAAATAAAGGCCATTTTTTTTATTTTTTTGCGACTAGGAAGGCACTAATATCAAAGATCATGCGAATCATGATCTTTGCTAATATTAAATGGAATCAAAATCCAAATTTCTAGGGGCGTGACATCATGCCCTTAAAATGATGATTGCTTCAATTTTTGCATTGTTATCAACCTTATTTTATCTATGGTTATCAACGTCATACTACTGTATCTGGTTCCCACGTTTCTGTGGCGTAAAAAAAAATGAATTCCAAATTTTGAATGGATGACAAACGGCTGACTTTAATATTGGAACTGTCGATCATAATTCTAGGTATGTAAACAGGGCAAATGGAGATGTGCTCTCATTAATCCAAAATGTTGTAGGATGTAGGATATTGCATAACACGAGTTGTAAATAGTTATGTACTATACTTTACCTAAGACTCAAAGACCATATTTAATTAGAATTGAGAAGAATAGAATGCTACCGGCAATAAGCGAATGCATAGGCAACCGGTTATATGTGGTGGACGGAGGCAGATGTCATGGTGAAAAGATGACTTACAGTTTTGTGCGGCTTTGACATTTTTTTTTCTGAGTTTTTGGGTGCTATTGGCACTTGTTTAGTTGAAAATATATTTGTGATGTTCAAAATGGGGTACTTAACATGTATTTATTCACAGACTGACGTAACCTTCCATCATTATATTATAAAGAGGCCTTATTTTTTTTAGTTGTAGCCACCTAAGATTCTGTGTTCCATGCGTTTTATTCACTGTGCGTAAAGTTCGGTTTAGATACATGGTAGATAGTGCGTTTTTGATCATTGACAATAGTGATCATATTAGATAAATATTGTTACAACTTTTTTTACCAAAAAAATTGCATGTATGAAAAATCAGGCTCTACTGCATGAATCTGTTCTTTCTTTTGAATATACAAATTTAGCCTAGTGAAAAGGGCCCATTTTTGTCAGCATTCCCATGATGTCATCCAGAATGCTCTCTCTCAACACGAAGCAACCTTCTTACTTTACGGATTTTAACCCTGAGTAACCTACCTAACCGATGTGAAGTGCAAATTTCTGGCAACCAAAACTGACATGAAAGTAGTAGCTATTTTTCCAGCCGCCACAACTATTTTTGATGGCAGTTTTTCTCCTTTTTCAGGAAAATAAAGTTGCCTGTAAAAGAAGGAACATTTGCAAGTAAAATTTTTGGCTGACACTAAACGGCTGCCAACTTCACACCGGCACCTACCTATATTTTTTTAGTTCTACCTTTTTATTTATTGAGGCACTTCCTTTTCTAAGGTTTCAACAGTTAGGTAATTTTGAATTCTGAATACCATTATTTAAGAGAAAATGTACCCAAATTTTCTGTAAAATACCTTTCCCCTTTCTTTTTGTTGAAGATGGTCTACCTCTGCACATAAAGTGAGTTATGTAGTCGCTGTGGGAATGCCGTGCATGTAAGGTCCATGGGGCATTTTTTGTTACATGTATTATTTTTAAGCTCCTATTTAAGTTCTTAAATGTGTTCATTGCCTTTTAACAAAAGGTGGTCAAATTGTTTTGCACTGTAAGTTAACTTTTAAAATAAAAACATGTTTCACTAATTCGAGTTATTATATTATTACATTAATTCATTATTGTGGAAGCAAAAGAATACACAGATTGGTTCAAAAGTAAATTTTACCCCCTTCCCCAATTTGGGGGAAGGGGGTATGGGTCATATACATACCTATTTTTAGGCAGATTTGCAACTTTTTGGAATTTTTGCAGTTTGATTGCTATACAGATTGCTACAGACTGACTTCACAAATGAATAGTCTATACAAAAGAACGTTGAATTACTTGAACTTAAAGCGAGTCAATCCATTCAATATTTATAGCCAAAAAACGAGATTTAGGGCCACATTTAAGGGCCCATATCTCCCTTATTACGGACCTGTGTACAAAACGAAAAAACACGGGTCACTTAATTTTGTGCGTAGATTGAGATTCTGTGTATGGCCTGTATAGTTAGGGTAGTCATTTTTGGATCACCCTGTATATTACCAGACTACTCCAATGCGTTAACCGACATATTAATAAAGACTGCTCACGGCTGTCATTGTGGTGCCCAGGCAAGCGCCCAAACCAGAAGATTTAATTTCACGATATTCCTACAGTATCCCCGCGAGGCCCCACATTCCAGATTTCTAAGACTTAAAAACTATCCGCTTCTACGAAGCTTGGTCAGGCCACGTCAGAGAATTAGTCTCCAATTAGGCCCCAGTTAACACTCGGCTGCAATTCTCACCAAAAATTATTTAAAAAAACATGAAATTTAGTATTCTGATTAATTTGAACATAAAAAGCTGAAAAATATAGTCTATCAAAATTCCACAACAAATTACATCTTCCAACAACACAAATAGGTGTAAAAAATGAGAAAAAAATCTCATCGTCGGTAAGGTGAAACTATAAGCACAGCTTACCTATGTTAGGGTAAGCTGTGCTATAAGTGTGATGGTTATTGTGATAGTATTTAAGATAAAAATAATAGTCTTCTACCTGTAAAGTACAACAAAGATCGTCTCTCAAGCTGATAAAGATGAACTCGATATGTGGCGCGTGCAGGCATTTTTACCTGTTTGAAAGACTATCATTGATGTGCAAATACAATATAAGGCGAATAAATTAAACAGAACACAATAAAGATATTTTACTGTGATTTGTATAAACTTTTTTCAGAAAATGAAAAAATGCATTTGATTGACAGAATTTAATAGATCTTAGATTTATTAGTGAGATCCAACATTATAATGAGGTAGTTTAATTAAAAATATGTTTATTCTTACTACAAATTCATAAATTGTGTTAATTATGTTTCATATATGGTGTTATCATTTCCAATGTCTCTGATGGTTCCAAGGATTGTGAAATCTGTGAATTTTGTATGTGAAAATATAAAAATTTAATAATTTAAAAATACAGAAAATTATTTTTATATAATTGTTATTTTTTTGTAAGACCTTGGTTTTTGTTGTGAGTTAATTGCGGTAGTCAGAGGGAGAAAATTCTGTAGGCAGTGTTAGATGAGCGTGCCTCCAAAGGTGCGCAATGAGTTTGTATGCAGGATGTCGCTGTGGCCATGTTTATGAAAACTTACAAGCTTAATGACGGTGATCAAATTTGTCAAACCATTGCGAAAGATATCGACGGAGCAATTCTGCCACAATTGCGAACCGAACTAGATAATCAAATAAAACGATCATGGTGCACGCTTATCTACCACTGCCTACAGAATTTTCTCCCTACGACTATGGTTGGGAGGAATTCGAGAATAAATTAGTTTGTGAATGGTTTTGATGGAGATCAGCTGCCACAATCTATTGATGATATTGCAATTATTAATTCCAATGAAAACCAAGGAAATACAAAGAAATAACAGTTATATAAAAATAATGTTCACATTTTTTAAATTATTAAATTTTTATATTTATTATTATCAAGATCAATCAGACGAAGAAGAGGAAACCTGTAATTCTAATATCCAGATTTCACTTTTATAATTGATGAAACTGATGATTCTGTCAATCAATATGCAGCGATTTTAGGAGGTCCTTTTGGTTTAAACTGCGGTTAACCGTGTATTGTTGTTTAACAATTACGATTGTTAGATAACAATACGCGATCAACCGCGGTTTAAACCAAAAGGACCGCCTAAAATCGATGATGATATCCAAGTGTGTCAATCAAATGCATTTTTTCATTTTCTGAGAGAAGTTTACACAAATAATAAAATATTTTTAATATATAATGTTTAATCTCACCTCAATCATTCAATTTGTAGATACTTGGTAATCTACATTACCACTATAAAAAATTATTTTATTTCATAGTCGTTTATCAAAGAGCATTCTATTATCGATTTACTTAAGTTTCGATTTTCATGTTTCAATTTGATGTATATGTAGTTATTATGTAAACTTAAAATAAATTAAATGAATAATTTATAATATAGACATTTTCATTATGCTGGTCTTTTAACAATTTACAACATATGATCTTCTTTCAAACAGGTGAAGATGCAGCGTAGAGGCCGTGGCACTTGCACGTGCTTCATATTGAGTGCATCTTTATCAGCGTGGAAGACGATCTTGTTGTACTTTACAGGTGGAAAACTATTATTTTTATCTTCCATACTACCACAACAAGCACTTAGTTTCACCTTATCAGCTGACTTTTTTTTTCACTTTTTTTGCGCCTAGTGTGGGTAGAAGACATAGTTTGTTGTGGAATTTTGATGGAGGACTATATTTTTTCAACTTTTCTACAAATTAATCAGTGTACTAAGTGTCATGTGAACGGTTAAGAGTTTTTTTATTAATTTTTGGCGAGAATCGCAACCGTCCTGCAAATCCTGTTGTAAGGGTGCAAGAGTTACATAACTCATATAAACAAAATGAAGTGAACGAAAATGACCCAAAAATTGATGTTGCTACCTCTCGTACTATTGACATACCAACAAGACATATTTTAGAAATATAACAAGCGGTCCAAAACTAAGCAACCTGCAGATCTACAATACTTAATAGCCCAAGAAAAGTACACATAATATGGATTAATAAATAACAAATATTAAAGCAAACCAATAAAATTAATAAATAAGGAGGAAGATTTTCATAGATAATTAAAATCTACTGGAAGATAATAGGACTAACATTATTAATAAAAACAGATTTTAATTTAAAAATTTTTCCATTTACTTTTTTTTGCACTCGCTTTGTTAACTTCATTGTTAGAGCAGTTTTTCTGCTAATATTAGTAATAATTGCAATAATTATTAATTATTATCGGGCAAAACAATTAGCGAATTTGACAAATGTAAAAAATGTCCTTTGAGCAATAAATTATGGTAGCAGTCACGGTATGCTAGTCACCACACACGTATGACATCACTGTGAAGCAGAATTCGGGTCAGCTACACCTGCCGCTATTAGAATCACATTAGAATTATACTCTATTCAAACTAAACGCAAGTGAAACATAAACACAAGTTGTTGCATGGCTAGAGCGTGATAAGCACGTGATCGGCTTGCTATTGGCTAGCCGGCAATAAAGTCTGGAACGGCGGGTGAGTGCAGCGAGTCGGTGTTTCTTACAGAGGTGTATTGAGTTGCAAGTGGACCTTTATTTTTTACGATATAATTCTTTCGATGTGCATTAATTGTTGGAGCTATGATTTGTGTTAATAGTAGAAATTTGCAGGTAAGTGAATGACTAGGTGTGCTATAAAAGTGTGTTTTTAAAGTTTTTAATACTGGGGCATATTATTTTAATATTTTATATTATAAAATTCAGAGAGATCGTCCTTAATGTGGTCTTGCCTCGTATTAGCCTTCAGAATTGTTCACGTGCTTCCATCGTGTAAATGTTTATGCCCCATTTGCATTTAGTTTGAATAGAGTTTAGTATTAGCCCCAAAAGTGAATATGTGTGCTAATTATAAGGTTTTTTTTGCCTTTCTAGAGTACATATTTGTTTTCTACCATGCCTGATTGCAGTTTCAATGTGTAATAATTATAATAGGGCAAAAAAAGAAGCAGTATTAAATATTTGCACTTTCCAAAACCTGATGAATTTAAGAAGTGGGTTATTGCATGCAATACTGATGTCATATTTAGACCGCTTTTAGATGTATGTGCTTGCTGTCACCTCCCAATCAAATCATCAAAAACCAACTTGATTAACAACTCTAAAAATCCTATACAGCGAACTCGTAAAGGTTGGAATAAATTCGGTAAAATGTTCTTTGAGATTAAAAAAAACGCTTCGACATGTCCAACATAATTTTGATAGGCGCATATTTTGACATATTTGTTGTTCTTGTGACGTCATTACTAACCAAGCTATGACGTCATCTATATGTTTTTTAAATGGCCACCACTATTTTTGAAAGCGTCATTTAAAAGAACTTGCTTTTCTTGTATTTGGTACGCAAATAATAATACATTACATAAATTTTTTTTGGATGTTTGCAAATTATTAAGTTTTGAGACATTTCTTTATTAGATGACTGAACAAGAACGACAAATATGTTAAAATATGCACCTTTTAAAATTATATTGGAGGTGTCAAAGGGTTTTTTTAATCGTACAGTACAACATTTTACCGAATTTATTCCAACCTTCACATGCTCACTGTATAGGAAAGGAAAGGACTTTATTCAAATTTTGCTCTTTATTATAAAACTCTTCTTTATTTTCTACACAAAATTAAACGAAAACTTCTGAATAAATTATTAATAAGTGAACATCACAAACTCTTTAAAATAGTGGAAATAGTCTGTTTCCGGTATCAATAAAATAAAAACACTCTTTCTGCACTGAGTACAGGTTACCAGGCTGCGATGTTCTATGCAACATTTGACTCATATGCTTTTAGACTGTGCCTTCCATTTCAGGTCATTATTGCGTCGACTTATGGATCAGATTTCCCAAAATTCGTTTAGCGTCAAAAAGTTCATACAAGAAGCTGGAATGGAAGGCAGCTCTAAAACAGTTATTCTCCCACTTTGATCTCGACTTTAGAAGCCTTCACATCATCGGGGAACCTTCGAACTATTTGTCACTCTCCCGGTTCTCAAGCGGCACGTCTGACACGACTTCACCATCACTCTCCTCGTCCTTGATGTCCTCCACCTCTTCTTCGAAGTACTTCTTGATGCTGTCTTCCAGCATCTCTTTCACCACCTTCGGGTCTTTCAGTACCTCCAGGCTGTCCACGGCTTTGCGTTTCCTCCCGTTCTGGCCATTCCTGAGGTAGCCAGCGGCGGTTTTCCCAAACATACCGCCGAAGATCGGGATGAGGGTGAGCAACTGGGAACCGATCAGACGTTCGAAGTCGAGCCGCTGCCTTTCGAGGTCCAGGCGTTGTCTTTCGAGTTCCAAGGTTTCTTTCTGGACCTCCAGAAGGTCTTTTATCAACTTGGAGCATTCTGGAACAATAAAATAATCACTAATGTAGGTATTTACCACATTCCGATTCTAGACTATATTCTAGAGATGGGAAAGTTCCCACTGTACGAAAATTCCCGGAAAGTTTCCGACAAAAGTTTCCGAAACTTTCGGAAAGTTTCCAATTTTCTTTTTTTTTTATGTTTACTTTAATTAGTCACATTTAGAGCTTTCCAAAAATACCAAATATGTCATATTTGGAGAGAAATTTGCTAGAGATATTGCAGAAAAGGTATAATATCACAAAATGTAAAAGGTTTGCTTTGAGCTGTCGAGGCAGTTCAAAGGAGGTTCTTAAAGTTCTTATGGTTTGTCTGTGACAGAGTGTATCCAGAGAGAGGTTTCCCATACGTCCAACTATGCGACAGATATCACCTTGATAGTCTATAGACTTGCGAAGAAAGTACGCATCTCTCACTTTTCTGTACAACTTATTGCATGATAGGATTGATAGTCCCCTACTTCTACAACAACTGAATTTTACTATTCCTAGGCTCCAAACTAGACGAGCTGTTACATTCTATTGCCCTACACCTAGAACGAATATGCTGTTAAAGTCTCCTATTTACTCGATGTGCAGCAACTTCAATGCACTATCACACATGTGTGATATCCACTGTGATGGTCTCAACAAGGTTCTGTCGTTTTGTGCTGACGCTGACATTCTGAATGATTGATGTTGACTTCATTCATGCTTGGGAGCATTGGTATGCATGGACCATCTTTGGTCTCAGACATACTCTGTCATTCATTTATTTATATAACTGCTTTCTGCCTATTGCCTTTGCACTATTATATTTGTACTGTTACAGATGTTCGTGTTGATTTGGGCTCGGCATTTACATTTACAATTACATTTGCATTTAAGTTTGCATTTACATTTGTATTTATATCTGTGTTTGGCATCCATGGTTGCTCTGTTTTAGGCAGATCTTGCGGTAAACCAATTTTCTTTTTCTTTTCTTGGTTTTCATCCTTCTGTACTCATGCTAAGATTGTATGAATTGTATGACATTAATTGTACAATATAAATTGCACTCAATCTAGATCTAAACGCTTGCAAGCATTGTACTATTGTTATTGAAAATTCGTTGAATTCTTATAATTTGTTCTGTAAATGGTCATTTGTTACTGTTGGACAATAAAAGCTTATTATTATTATTATTATATTATTTTTATATTTGTTTATTTGTATTTCATGATCATAATTCAAATTTCCACTTAAAATTTTATATTATTAATATTATTAATTAATTACTACCTACAGTAAAAAATGTAGGAAGTGACTTTTTTTGTTAAAAAAATACTTTTCTTGCAGACTTAGCTGAGACAATAAAAAATTACTTCCGCTAAACCGAAAGTGATATGCAAGCGTGTTGTGCAGATTTTTTATTCACTTTACTAGTCTAATGAAAAACTGCAAGAAAATTGCCATCTTAATTAAAAAAACAAGAAAATTTGGTGATAACTTTTTTGTTTAATTCAACTGTTTTTCACACAAGTTTAGTTTTTGAACCACCAATGTATCTTAAAAATTAACGAGATAATCGCTCGTAACATCTTAATTGCTACACCCTGTACAAAAGTAAACATAAAGTGCAAAACTGATAAAACAAAGATAAAAGATAAAACCAAATATGAAAGAATAATAAATTCACATATTCACATTATCATTGCTTCTTAATAGCTTTATCAGTGTGATTTACTAATTGTCCTACACTCACTGGGATTACTACGGTTTTCCGTAGTACTTATGAGCGAATGCTATCCTAGTTATATCGGGGCAAAACAATAGTTATTGCCCCCCTCCCCCGCACAAGCATTCAGTTGCTTCTGGGGTACTCCTAGTTTGAAGTATTGTGAGGGTTAGAATCATTATTTTTTATTTCTATTATTTACCTAGTTTAATTTAATTTAAACTTATTAAATTTCAGAAGTCAAAAAGTCTATGAGATGTACCTAATAAAAAATAAAATATATTTGATCTATGCTCTATAGCACACAGTTCATGATTCTTCTTTGTTCTTTTTTGTATGTTTTAGGTTATGTCATGAATCTTAGCCAGGCATTTGTGGCGGCAAATTTAAAATTTCGACATAAATTCCCGGAAACTTTCCGGGAAAGTTTCCCAGGAATGTTTCGGAAACTTTCAGGGAAAGTTTCCTAAACCTCCAAAGTTTCTTCCCGGAAAGTTTCCATAAACAGAAACTTTCCCGACTTGGAAAGTTTCCGTTGCCCATCTCTACACTATATTCTTAAAAATGCCTGATTTTTCATTTATATTGGCTACATCTAGTATTGTGAGGATGAGAATTATTACTTTCGTAATAAATAGGCTTACTTTCACTGCATCAACTCTACTTCTACTAATACAGGAACCCATATTTTCGTAAATACTATAATATACTATAATAATAAAATGGAACTGGCGGCAATGTGCCACATGACGTCAAGATTTTGCACAATTTTTTTTGATAATTCACCAAACTCATTAGATTGCCTGGAATGACAGGAAAAACTAGGGTTGTATTAAGGCGTATTGGGTAAGCTGAATTTTCGGAAGTTGGCAAAAAGTCGCAACGAAACGGAACCGATCTATTTTTTTCGTATTGTTTCTGTTTAAACGCTCAGGCAAATAACTTTGGAAGAAGCAGCAATACATTTCTGCATTTTGTGGTGTCAATTTTGCGGTCCCGCTATTCAGCGAAATGACTATACCTACTTACTATGGTTATAAATTTTCAAAAAATTGGCTATTCCATTTAAACCTCGGCAATCACTTTTACTACTAAATGATAGACTAAATAATAAAAGAAGCTGGTGAGTAGTACCTGTGGATGCGGTTTACAAGAGGACAAAATAGACCTAAAAGTGAAAAATTAAAAGGTTTTTTTTTAAACTACGATTAACCATCAATTTTGTTATACAGGGTAGAAAAAAATACAAAAACATTTTATGTAAGAGTAAACATACCTTATTTTGCAAGATACGAAAAAAGCATTCTTGATAAAATTTGCTTTAAAAGTGAGTATGATTCAAGCTATCAAAAATTTATAGTTTTTTTTATACATATAGGGTGGTCCAACTTTTAGTGACAAAACTTCAGGAAGAAAACAGGAACCGGGAAATATAGTTTTGCTTTTGTGGGGAAATCATGGATCCAAACCATACAGGGTGGTCCAACTTTAGTGACAAAACTTTAGGAACCTATAGAAACCGTCAAAATAAGTAGATTTGCTGTTATAAACATGTATCGAAATCCTAACAGTTTTCGATATACAGGGCGTCAAAATTCAATTGTGTTTCAAGTTTTCATTATTTTTCCTAAGGGAAGACCGCTAAGGCAAACATATTTGGTACAGTTTAGACACACATTAAATACTATAAACTAAAAATAATTTAGCCCATCTACTTCCACCAGTGCCGGAGAGATGGGGGCAACCAAAAAATGGTACACCACTGGAAAAGTAATCTTTTTTGTCTTCACTAAATTTCCCAATCAATTCTAAGAAAAAACTATTCTTGACTTTTTTCAAACTGTACCGTTTTTGAAAAATTCACTTTTGTGTTTTAATTCTTTTAGCAGAAGACAATCAAAGTTGATCTAGGCTTTCAACATTTTGCACACCTACTAAGTTTTTAACCGACATTTCAGAGGACGATTCCTCAGGTATCTAAGATAGAAAGTTCATATAAACATGGCCTACATTTTTTTTGAGATACAAGGTGTTAAAGATTTATTTTTGTTTTTCTAAATAATTTTTGAATTCATGTCGATATTTGGACGAAAATTGATACTTGTATTGACATTAATTCAAAAATTATTTAGAAAAAAATTAATCTTTAACACTGTATCTCAAAAATGAAGGCCTTGCGGATCCATGTTTATATGAACTTTTTATCTTAAAAATACCCGAGGATTTGTCCTCTGAAATGTCGGACACTTATTAAAAAACACCCTGTATATAAGTCCCTTCCTAGATATAAGAAAAGAAAATGCTGAGTCGCCTTTATTGACGGGTAACAACAAGCGTGTAGCCATAAAATAAAAGTGGACAAATCAGGTCCAGGTTTAGAATAATATTTATTTCTCAACGACCATTCGTGAATGTAATTATTCTAAAATCATTTTTAATAATAGAACTTAAAAATTCTCACTCTAGAGCGAGATGATTTATTCTTAAATACTTGCTTCTCGAGTGTTTTGCATGTATTTCCAGGATCTTAATATAATTTTTGTAATCTATTGCACATAAATAAACAATATAATAATAGGGATACTCGCTAACGCTCGCGTTCGGAATCTTCCCCTCGTATCGAATTTTTTCATTCTAACCTCATTACAGAATCTACTATTCTTCAACATAACTACAGAATAATGCTAAGGCCACACAGAATGCTATGCTATGTTCACTACGGACGCTACACGCGATGGCCACACAGAACGCAATGGTTTTTTGACCAGTTACCGTAAGATGTTGACGAGTGTGGGTAGACTGTCCTGGGAGCAGGACAGTGATTTTTTCCAAAGGCACATGTACTTTCTTACTTTTTCTTTTAAATGATCCATCAAAATATTAATATCGTTACTTCTGTTATTATATTAAAATGGCCCAAAATACTACATACACGCATCACGTGTCTCATGACTCAAGGCACTGTACTGCCGAACTGCTAGCACAATATCATGGGGTAACCACTTACCCCCCTCCTTCCAATACGCCATAGTGTAGCATACTCTGTGTGGCCACTTGTATTAGTTTCAATGGAATCAATAGTTTGCGTGCATAGTGAACATAGTGTGGCCTCAGGTTAAGATTAATTAACCACAGTTATCTTATCTCTGATCTCTATCTAACTATCTCCTAGAAATAATGTTACCTCATTAAGAGATAAAATTACTTTACGAAAAGTGAAAATTACTAAACATATAAACCGGCTTAAAAAAATTCATAAGGGCCTGCTGAACATATCGTCTTGATCCAAATATGATGATACTATACCTGTGTGTAGAGTTGTGCCGTTTGAAAGTTTCATTTGAAATTTTCACATTTGAAACTTTCAAAAGTGAAATATTTCGCTTATCCCATGAAGTGAAATTTCAGTGAAATTTTCGAAAGTTTCAAGGAAAAGTTTCACTTCATAAATTTCGCGAAACTTTCTCAGAAATTTCCTTAAAAACGGGAAACTTTCTCATATATTTCATTAAAGTTTCGCGAAAACATATGCGGCAGGCGACCATCCCTTCATTTAATTTGGATGCGCCCGCGCCGGCTGTTAAACGGGAAGTGATATAACAAAATAAACATATAATTTTTGTTCCACTAATGATTTATAACAAAAACCACTGTAATCCGTCATTTTGATTTTTTCAAAAAATAGTTTTTTGGTCAAAACTACCCAAGTTTAGTTTTGGAACCATCAACTTAGCCTAAAAATTGCTGAGATAATCGAGCGTAACGTAACGTCTTATTTCTATCTGGGAAACCCTATACCTATGCCACTTCATACACATACATAATTTTTGGGCTTGGGTGGGGACTGTTTATAGGAAATGATTGCGAAATTTTCACGTGAAACTTTCTTTAAATTTCATAAATTTTAACATCACATTGAAAGTTTCAAATATTTCAAAGTTTCGCGAAAATTTCTATAGGAAATTACTGTGAAATTTTCACGTGAAACTTTCTTTAAATTTCATAAATTTCAACATCACATTGAAAGTTTCAAATATTTCGCGAAAATTTCTTTAAATTTCATAAATTTCGAAAGTTTCGCGAAAATTTCTATAGGAAATTATTGCGAAATTTTCACGTGAAACTTTCTTTAAATTTCATAAATTTCAACATCACATTAAAAGTTTCAAATATTTCGCGAAAATTTCTTTAAATTTCATAAATTTGTGAAAAAGTGAAATTTCACCTTCCCTGGAAAAGTGAAATTTGCCCATCCCTACCTGTGTGCAATGGAGCAGCGGGTACTGTCGGCGCAGGTGCGATGATATGGGGGCGGCCCTGCTGTGGCCGTTGAGCTGCCCCCGCTGCCAGCCCTGGCCCCGATTGGGACTTTGTCTGCACAATGTGGGCTGCCTGCGCCCCAGCCGGCATCCCGTTTAGGATGAGCAGTGGGAACGGCGCTCGTGGCGACCCCGCTTTCTGGGCTGTTGCCGTCGTCACGTGACTCTGAAACAAGAAATCGAGATGTTGATTGTGGTACAGATAACTCTAGATTGTCAAAAATCGTTATCCCTTAAACTATGTTTAAGTCTTTTTAAAGCAAGTGTAATAATTATTTTGGGGTGAAATAGATTAGGAAAACCGAAAACCGTTGACCGACGTATTTGACTTCTCACGGCTATAGCTTCATTGCCTGGAAAACAGATAGCGCTGACAGCTAACAATGTATTTTGCATTGTATTTTGTCTCTGGAAAGCGCATGGTGAGCCAAAAAAGTGTCAGACGTGACATCCATGAGCAGTCTTTATTAATACGGCAGTCGCAAAAACTATTCGCTTTCAAAATGGAAAGGACTAAATTTGACAAAATTTTGACACCCTATTTCAAGAAAGCCAATGGTGTTTTGACCGATGATATTTTTTCTTCATTTTGAATGTAAAGTTGATCTGTAACATTTGAAAGTGGTAAGTGAAATTTTTATGTTTTGAATGTTGAAATTATAGCAGGTGTTTTTGAAAAGAAACACTAAAATGATGGACCTGCAAGACCATCAAGATAACCTCAAAAAAGTTACAAGAGCACAAACCAAAAATAGCGCAAGTGTGAGATACATAGAATTGACATTTTCAGCTTATTCTCCATCCCCAAAAACACAGCAGTGCCAAATTTCATATCAGCACCTTGATTATGGAGATATTGCCATAATTTAAATTGAAAAAGAGAACTAGCTCGCTCTTCAGCTATGTTCATATATGCAACACACCTCATAATGAGTTTTTCTATAAAATTGCAAAGTCCTGATCAAAAAACCTGGGACATACTGTATAAATGAATTTATGCAATGTAAATTCTGTTTATATTACACCTCAGTTTAAATTTATGTGCATTCAGAAAATAAACCAGTATCAAAATGTTGAACCAATCGGGTTGATTTTATCCCCGAAAAACTGGATAAAAAAATTGAGTTTTCAAAAAAATATTAAAATATATTTGAAAAAGGGTATTGTTTTTGATGAGTTACGCGGTTATAATTTTGTCATTTATTTCTAGGACACCCTGTATACCTGATAGTTTTTCTGGTTGCAAAATTCGTGAAATTGTTTTCAAGTATATTTTTCAATATGATTTTATTGTGGTTCTGGTGCCATAAGTTTGTCGCCGATTTTATTTATATTACACATGCCAAATTTATTTACTTATTTTACTGAACCCATTCCTAGCAGAGAAAATATAACGTAATATTCTTTTTCTACTCCTATGCTAGTAACATACCTATTAAGTGACGGTTTAGGTTATAAGTAAGTCGATTGTTACGAACACTGACACGTAATGACTGACACGTAATTACTGGCATGTAATAAAAAAAATTACGTATCTGTTCTTAATTAAAACGCAATTATCACGGGTGGCTTGTTAGCGCGTCATCCGCGTCACCATAGCAACCAACTAACATACTAATTGTTGCCTGTCAGACAATCAATTACAGCACTCGCCGCTGCGCGGCTCGTGTGCAACTTTTCCACTCGTACGTAATAACCTTCTTACTACTCTCGCTAGGTAATATACTGTTAAACTCACTTATTGCTGTTGTTTGGACTCTTTATATAGCAACCAAACAAGTTTATTATAAACCAAAGGTATCGTAATCACCAAGATTCAAATTTGACAGGAATCAATTTTTCTTAATAACTAAAAAATGTTTCTTGGCATACATGTACCAAATCTTGCAAGGCTTTCTTAATGCACAAGGAAAATGCACTATTATATCCAAATTAAAAAAAAAATGATTTTCTGATAAAAAAAAATACTCTATTGCCCCTAATACCTACTTATTTTATAAAAACATGAAACATGAAAGCCAATGCTGAATAAAGAAATGTCAGATGTGAGACGGTAAAAAATTACAAAAAAAAACAAATTTAGCATGTAACTCCCACAATGTGTAAGATTGGTTCTGAGGACTTACGATCTTTAATTAAATGGAACGTAACTGACAACCAGTGCTTTATTGCTTTCATGTCTTATACAATATTTTTGGTCCCTTTAGGCCAACAAGTTTCTTAGTTATTCTGTTTCAATTTCAAAGTAATTTTTTTGCAGTATAATCAATATTGGAATTAAAAATACAACCCAGTAATACTGGCATTTTCAAATATTTAAAATTGTCGGATCTCCATTTAAACGTTAAAATCAAATAAGATATTTTCTCGATACATCTTGCAGAAAGACGGCAACTCCGCAATATTTCGGGCAATTACTACTCTAGGGCCCAAGGCCTACTATAAAGACAGGCCCTGGCGCACAAAAATCACGTGACCACCTTAGGCCGACGTTATATGTCATTTGTCACATAACTGAAAGCGGCAGCTTGGGTTTTGAGAAGTTTTAAATGTTTAAATTGTTTTTAAACGTGTTAGTTTATATTTTAGAAACAAGTTTGTGTCTAGTGCGCGTGTGTCCTGGCGGAGGGGAACCGCCCAGGTGTTATTATGGCCTCTGGGTGGGAGTCGTGCCGTCCAAGAGTATTGGTGCCGCTCGCACCGACGCGTGAGCGCTGTAAAGGGGAATTCTCCCCCGAACCACAGAATAGGGAGCCCGGAAATCCGGAATGGACTATTATGGACATGGAACGTATTGGACAGTGGAGCCTGAGACACAGGGGTGAACTGCTTACGGGAGATCCGCGAGTTCAGACGGTCCGGGTGGCTGGAAGCCGTTCCCGTTGACCATGTTCGGGTTTGTGTATTTATTGTATTCACCATTCACCTTGTGCGAAATAAATCAGTGTTGTAACCGTTGATTTTCGTTGGCGACCCACGCCCCGATACGGTTTCTATTCGGTCTTTCACACTGCCGAACAACTGAGACCTCGTCAATAAGTATTTACAGTATACCTACTGAGGTTAGTTTTCATTTTTATTTCGTAAAAATAACCTAAATACCAAATATTGGGTCTGTTTATATTATATTTAAACATATTACAAAAGCCAGGAAGAAAGTGTCGCCATAACAAACATTTGTTTTGCCTTGGGATGATAATTTCTGCCAAAAATGGATTCGTCAAATTCCAACTGAGATTTAATTTCTAAAAAACCCTTAAGTATGTGTGGCTAACACATTTTCAAGAAAGTGAAACAATTAAAGTGGACAAATGTGTTGTGGGAGGAAAATACCTATAGAGAATATCACCTAAGCTAAAGGAAGGTGATGTCCCAACAATTTTTGAGAAGTGCCAAAATATTGTGAGTGCAGTGCCGTTTAACTCTCAGCCCAAAACAGCTGAGGCAGGTTGAAAATTTTGGAAAAACAATTAGAGAAAGCTTGGATGCCCAAAACCAATAATGTAATAGATTAAAGAAAACTTGCCAAATTGTTACGAAATTTGTTTTTTCTACTTATCTCCAAAAATGCCTTTCATTATATAGCACTAAGTTGGTCACGTGACTACGCGATTATGCGTTAGCGCCGTGGCCTGTCTTTATCATTGGCCTCGTCTAGGGCCATGATGTCACGTCTAGTGGGAATTTGAATCATTAATTTTATTTAGGTATTTCTTGGACGAAAAAATAAAAAAAATGTTTGGGCTAATGGACCTCTACATTAAAAAACATGAAAATGACCTATTACCAGAAACTTATATGAAATCTGCTATAATATACCAGTTAATTTCAATATGTATCTACTATGGATTTTAGAAATCTTTTGGGGCTGCGCAAACGTCCAAACCAAAGCAAAAAAAAACACGAATTGAATACGAGCCTTTTCCCCACCACCAATGTTAAAAGGTTAGTAAAATAAAAGAACAAAAATAACCTGCGCCCCTTGGGTGGCGGCCGTCCACACCATCTGCCACAGCTCCTTCGATAGTTTCAACTCTTTCCTACCTCCGGCCAAACTCCCAACCCGGTTTAGGTGGTTCGACTTGTTTCCCTTTGCGATCGGTACCACCCCGTTTTGTTGCGCGAGCGGCGCTCGCGTACTAACCGTCCTCTGTGACTGCGCGAGCGTGACTTTCGGCGGGAACAGGCTGGACGGCGGCTTGGGCATTATCTTGATCGTAGGCGATGGCTGCGGCTTGGGGGGAGCTGGCGGATCTGGTGACATCTCGCAGAACTTCGGCGCCGGCGTCAGCTGTGGCATGCCGGCTGTCTCCTCGAACTCGTCGTCAGAACTGGAGAAGGACAAGTATAGAGCAGATTCGTGCCAGTATTGCTAACAAAACTTATTGCTGGAGTTTATCTCTCTAAAACCTAATAGAGAATATCTTACCCGAACTCCGTCTTGATCACTACATCCACGAGGCTATCGTTTCTGGAGTGCTTATTATCTGGAACTTCAACGCCGAAATCTATATCCAGGGCAGCTGAAAAGAGGAAGTAGGCATTATTATGTTCTTATGGCATTTTGAGCACTATCATAAGACTGGCAGAACTGGCCGCTATGGCTTACTTTCCTCGTTACACGCTATATTAAATTAAAACCCAGATTATAATACAAACAAAAACAGCCAAAATATATGCAACGAACACAATTTAGGACCACCTTTAGGGTCCCCTATCTTTTTCTTCTAATATAAACCGAGTGAGCAAAAAAGGCAGATCCCATAATTAGAGTTGTGCCGTTTGAAAGTTTCATTTGAAATTTTCACATTTGAAACTTTCAAAAGTGAAATATTTCACTTATGCCATGAAGTGAAATTTCAGTGAAATTTTCGAAAGTTGCAAGCGAAAGTTTCACTTCATACATTTCGCGAAACTTTCTCAGAAATTTCCTTAAAAAGCGAAACTTTCTCATATATTTCATTAAAGTTTCGCGAAAACATATGCGGCAGGCGACCATCCCTTCATTTAATTTGGACGCGCCCGCGCCGGCTGTTAAACAGGAAGTGATATAACAAAATAAACATATAATTTTTGTTCCAGTAATGATTTATAACAAAAACCGCTGTAATCCGCCATTTTGATTTTTTCAAAAAAAGTAGTTTTTTTTTTGTCAAAACTTATATTTGTTGCTCGATTGTTTTTTTCTTTACTGCATTCAGTTTCTTGGAAAAACTACACAAGTTTAGTTTATGAACCATCAACTTGGCCTAAAAATTGCTGAGATAATCGAGCATAACGTAACGTCTTATCTCTATCTGGGACACCCCATACCTATGCCACTTCAAACACATACATAATTTTTGGGCTTGGATGGGGGCTGTTTATAGGAAATGATTGCGAAATTTTCACATGAAACTTTCTTTAAATTTCATAAATTTCAACATCACATTGAAAGTTTCAAATATTTCGCAAAAATTTTTTTAAATTTCATAAATTTCGAAAGTTTCGCGAAAATTTCTAAAGGAAATTATTGCGAAATTTTCACGTGAAACTTTCTTTAAATTTCATAAATTTCAACATCACATTGAAAGTTTCAAATATTTCGCGAAAATTACTTTAAATTTCATAAATTTCGAAAGTTTCGCGAAAATTTCAAAGTGAAATTTCACTTTCCCGGGAAAAGTGAAATTTGCCTATCCCTACCCATGATCCATATTTTTTTACAACAATTGATCGATTTTGGTTTTGAAAGGGACACTTTTTTAATCAAATTTCATTTTTGTAAGGCTTATCCCCTAGCCATCTCTATTTCGAGAGGTGTCTCACTCAGCTAATCATAGGCAAAGACAATCTAGATGGGATTGTTTTTGATAGAGATGATCAGAAAAAATCGCAGGAAATCAGTGGTAAACACAGATGTAATCTGTAGAAATCTTAGAGAAATAACCTTCTCTGAGGTAGAAATCTTCGGAAATCATCTGAGGCTTAAGAAAGGTAGGCTTGCGGATTATACAGGGCGTATAGTGAAAGTAGGACAGATTTTTTTTTGTTTTTAATAATAAACGTCCTGTATATATTTTTGGACATTTTGAAAGCGCAATTTTTCCGATTGCACGGTATAATCAATTGAAAGTTCGCAGTTAGCCATGGAATTAAGGCGGATTTACGCTAGATTATCTCTTACTTTAGTAAATCAAAATAATAACAAAATGGCGATATATTATATTCAATATTCATCATTGTTACTATTTCGTCCAGGGTAAGTATACTTGAAAAAAAAAACTTTTCTTTAATATTTATGACCGTTTTGTTAATACTTTGATTTAATAAAGTAAGTAGGGAAAAATGCGCTTGGTAGGAATGTGCAATTAATTTTTTTCTAAAGTGCACATTAGGGTCAGAAATAATTTTTTTAAACACTATTAAAACACTTTATTCCGAAGCTCGAATCGCGCGTAAAACAGCGAGACCAAGCAAGGCCCGCGTGGAAACATTTTGAGGCAGATAACAGACAGATATACAAATTTCGCATAAGTCTGTCTCTACACACAACAGAGATGTATTATCTAAACTGTGGCTATAGTTTGTGGTATAATTTTAAATTCAAATAATCTGAAAGTTTTGGCGGGCTGCAGATCCAACTAGGTTGTCCACGGCCATTTCAACAGATCCGAGAGCAACGCTGCATATCCACAGTTCGCACAAAGTGTTCATGGTACAGACAGACTTATGCGAGACTTGTATGGGCAGAGCTGTTCTGCCCATACAAATCTCCATACAATATGCTCTGCCAGAGCATATTATAGTATGGGTTTGTATCTATTTCTTTTTAAATGTTTCCACATTCCAGGCGTTCCGCTTATGCATGAAACGGGGAAGGCGCGTTATATACATATAGTAGCTGGACCGACACTATATTTAAGACCCGAGCATGACGTCATATTTCATTGTTGTTTATGGACTGGGGTGGCGCTACTCGACAAAAAAAATGGCGACTTACTATAGGTTATAGGGGTATTCTGTGGTTATTGATATGTCAGTTTCATTCTGACTTTTAAAATGTCCCTAATTTTAAATATCCAGCTTTATTATGATTTACCTTCTTTTTACGGTAACGAATTGTCTTTCCTTCCAGACAGTTTTATCCTATTAATACAGCTTTTATAGGTAGAAGAAAATGGTATGCACACTGCACAGACCACTAAATAAATTGCAGAAGAATAAACACTATTTTGGAATTATGGGATGATCTGATCAACCAGCTGAAGAAGCGAAAATTCTAGATATTATTATTTTGGAATGAAGAGTATTTTGTAACGTATGCAAGAATGAAAATAGAAAAGTTTGTTTATAGCTCCAAAGCGAGCCAATAGCCCTCCATAAAAAGAAGAGACTGAAAAACCTAATGCGTTTTATGCTTACTTGCATTACAATTACAACTAGCCATGGACATGGACTTCATTTCAAACCAAAAGGTACCAATATTCTTGCTTGCTTTTTAGACTCGAAAATGTATGGAAATATGCCATGTGAACATGCCAAATTAGTGAGACGTAACAAGCAAATATTTTATTTTATTTTCAGGGGCGTGCAGTCCATGGAAGCAAGGGAAGCAGTGCTTCCCCTAAACCAAGGCAATGTAAAATGATAAAATGTAATTTTTGAATTTTTAAACAGGAAGCAATTAGTTTAGTTACCTAGGTGTATCAAAAACGCTAAAAATTATCTTATATATCATATATCAAACCTACAATATGTTATGCATGTTATGCTTCGCTAATAGGTCTGTGCCTATAGCAAATGCGGCGTTGACTCCGACTGCGCCCATCCTACCGAGCCACAGTACAATGTAAGCTATGCCGGCCGCTAGCTTTTCTGTAGCGTTCAAGAGTCGAGAGGTTATTGAACTTTCCACCTCCACCGCACTGGCTGACGCGAATGAGAACGCGTGTTTTATGCGTGCGTGGAAGCTATCGTTCCAGTAGGTTCTTTGTTTAGTTTAGTTGGTTTTGATATCTGCGTTGGTGCGTCGCGCGCGTCGTATCTCGGGCGATATGGAAGACAATACGGACGTGGACAAGCAAATACCGTCAACTTCGGCTGTCGGGAATGACGTTGAAAATGTTAAAGTTGGACAATTAAGTAAGAATGTGTATGAATGCGTAGTGTGTACCTTAATAATAAAGGGATTTTCAACATTAAACTTTGCGAATAAGCTTCAATTAATTACTAACGGAAGGGCAAAACCCCTATGAAAAATTTAACCACAAAAATGAATGAACAGATGTTTATTTGTTGTTGTTTATTGAGAATATAATTCTCCAGAACATGTTAGAGCATCGACGTTTTTATGATGACGTCATTGACGAATTCGCAAAAAGTGATCGAAGAATCGAATTACATTACAAATAGGTAAGTTTTTAAACATTGCTTCCCTTACTTAAAATGTCACCGCACGCCCCTGTTTATTTTGAATATTAAATTCGTTGTAACAAACATATTTGCAATTTTATAAAAGATTCTGCAACACAACTAACCTTGGGCGCAACAATGGACCGTGTAAATTTGTTTTGTTTCGTCGTGTGGCGCCAGTGGCGATCGCTTGAAACAGCGCTATGCTGTAGTTACAGTGTTGGTCCAGATAGTAAGTTATTCTATGGGTTTCTAACATTGAGGTAGTACCTCAATAGTTTCTAAACACTCACGTGGCAGGTTGGCGGTGGGCACGACGCCGGCGCGGTCGCCGCCGCCGGTCCGCATCAGCGCCAGAGCGGCGGGCGCGAAGTGCCGCTCGCAGGCGCGCAGGCGCGACGCGATCTGTCCGGGGTCGAGCCCCTCGAAGCAGGGGTTCCCCGACGCGCGGGTCCACGCGACGAACCGGTCCCAGTGGAGGCGCGGGTTCGGCGCCTGGAACAGTCCCGCCGTGGCGGTGTTCGGGCATCCCTGGAAGGCGCAGCGGCCGTCGTCGGGGGGCAGGTGCGGGGGTTCCGGCGAAGATCTGGAAAGGGGGGGGCGGGGGTTAACAATACCAAAAACAACGACAATCCAAACATTCTAGCCTCCATGCACGATGCACAGATAACGGCATGTCAGCTAGGAGAATGAAAACTAAACTCTTCTGCGCACCTACGTGACTTCGACAAAAGCGCGGCATATAGTAAAATTATTTTAAAAGTCCTTACTGTACTGGCACAGTTTAGGGAATTTATTTATTTATTTATTTATTTATTTATTGCCCAACAGAAAAATCCATTTACAGGACAACATACAAAGATAAATATAAAGGGAACATAGCACCACAGAAAAAATAAAGAAAACTGATTATAAAGTAAGCACAGCTCAATCAATATAATCAACATAGTATAGGGAGCCCCACGCAGGGTATCTACCCTGTACAGTACAATTATCAGCGGACTAATACTAATACTACCCAACACATAACGTGAAATTATGAAAAGCACTCAATGGCACACCTCAAAAAGGAAGGCTTGGAGCAATCAAACAGATCACATTCATCAGGCAACATATTATGGAGACTGGATGTAAAATAAATTGGCGACTTAAACATTATATTAGTACGAGCATAGGGAACGTAAAATGTAGATGTTAGCCGTGAATTAGGTCTTGGTACTCGTATGTTTAGTCTAGAAAGAAAAAAAGGAGAATCTATATTGTTTCGGATACAGTTATATAAAAAGGAAACACCAGAAACGGATCGGCGAACTATCAATGAACACATATTAAATTCATTAAGAAGTGCCTGATGGTCATATCCACGAGGAGGGTACATGCCGTGAGTTTTATAATAAAGAAATTTAAGAAATTTTCTTTGATATAATACTTGTGGTGGTCAAAAATTTGACGCAAGTTTCGCATTGCCATATACTTTAATAATTGGTAATTTCGCCATCCTAAGTTGGCACCAATGCAGCAAAAAATGCAACCGGGCTGGACCAACACTATATTAGTGTTGGTCCAGAACCGGGTCATAAGTCCAGGTCAGTAATGAGCCCATTTGCACAATGAATAATTACTAATAACACGAACAAGAACAACATAGATAACGGTAAAACTCACGAAACGTACAAAACCCGCGAATATTTGCACTGACCAAAGTTTGAACCCTTTTAAACGATCCGGAAAACCTTCACTGTTACTTTCACAGCACCGAAATAAAATTTGCCTGAGTACGCACCATAGACGCTGCCGCAAGTAGCTGATTATACCAAAATGAAAGTGTTTCCATGACGTTTGAAATTATTATTAAAATGAGTTGTAGTCATAGTTATTTTTATTTGTAGCAGTATAATAGTGATTGCAATAGGGTTTTTATTTTATTATGTTGTTTTTTTCGTATCACTTGGGCAGAGCTGGGCAGATCTATTTAAAAATCTAAGATCGCGATCTTGATCTTAGATCTAGATCTTTTTTGTTTCACCAAAGAACAATCTTTTTTAAAAAGATCGTTTCAAAAAGATCTGATCTTTGATCTTAATTTGACGATCTTAGATCATTTTAAAGATCTAAGATCGTTTAAAAGATCTAAGATCGTTTTAAAGATCTGAGATCGTTAGATCGTTTAAAAGATCTAAGATCGTTTTAAAGATCTGAGATCGTTAGATCGTTTAAAAGATCTAAGATCGTTTTAAAGATCTGAGATCGTTAGATCGTTTAAAAGATCTAAGATCGTTTTAAAGATCTGAGATCGTTAGATCGTTTAAAAGATCTAAGATCGTTTTAGAGATCTAAGATAAAATAATGTAGGTAGAAATGTAGGTAGGTATATATCTTTTAGAAGAACGAATAGTTTTGTACCAACAAGGATTTTTCTTTTTATACATATTATAATCTACATTATTATTTCTAAAATATATGTATTACGAATTCAGTTACTTACGTTACTAACAAGCGTTCATTTAAAGCAGTCAGAATTCGCGAAAAATGACAAATAATATAAACAAACTGACGAACATTTTACCTACAACTAAAAATTTAAATGAATGCTTTATGTTAATTTCTATTTTATTTTCAATTATCTATTTCTCAAAATTCTGAATTTTATAACTTAAGTTATAAACTTATGAATTGCATAAATAATGGGTGAACACGTTTTTACAAGAAAAGTCTAATTCTCCATAGGTATATCAACTGACTGATTACGTAACCAGTTCAGTTAGAGTTGTAACTTTACGTAACTAGTTACGTAAAATTTTACTTTACACAAATAGTTACGTAAAACTGGACGTATCATCACTTGCTCAGGTTTTGAAAGATGTCACTTTATACTATGTCAAAATTAGGAAAAGTATTTTTAGATATCTATATCTATTAACTATATAATATCTTTTTTTTGTTCAAAGATCTTACTTTAGAGGATCCTTTAGAGGATCTTAGATCGTTAAATCTTAGATCTTTTAGAATATCTTAAATTGTTTAGAAGATCTTAGATCGTTCAAAAGATCTTAGATCAATTGATCTTTTTCAAATAGATCATTTTTAGACGATCTTTGATCTAAGATTGTTTTTTGCTTGAAAATATCTATTTTTAAACGATCTTAGATCTTTTTTTGACAAACGATCTGATCTATGATCTAGATCTTTTTTGGCGCGATCTTTCCCAGCTCTGCACTTGGTTAACTTTTCACGTCATAAATCAATGAGTGACGTCATTAACTGGTTGAGACACATATACCAATGTTATACCCATGGTAAACCGAAAATTCCTAGTGATTTTGTGGAGAATGTCATCTGACAAAATCGGAACTTCTTACAGTAATCGGGGTATACTTATAAAAAATGGTCCTAAAATTAGTCTCACTGACATACGTCAGTTATCAATTTCACGTCAAGTTAAATCCAAAAACAAAATTTAGGCAACTTGAGATACTTTGGTGTATATGTGGTTGCCTAGCTCACTATAAACGAGTCAAATTTCCAAAATAAAAGGTAGCCACGATTTTGTCGAATAAGCTTCACCTTTGGCGTCACGGCACCTGCGCACGGACATACCGTTATCTGTGTATGCCGTTTCTTGCCATTTACCAAGGTCTCTAGAATCAATCGACCTTGGCCATTTACCGCATTAACAAGGGGTTTACTGTTATATTATTTATATTATAGCAAAACCTAACATATTTTTGATTTTTTGAAAAAATGTGCACCGTTTGTAGCATATCGATTCGGACCCATATTAAATAAATTCAAAATACAGGGTGTAACTTTTATTAAGTCATCAATTTTAACTGCGGCGGTAAGTTTTGACCACAAAAGAACGCCTATAAAGTTTCTTTTTGAAAAAAAAAAATTAATCACCAAAAATTTGACAAAATTGCTTAGAATACCCTCGCGGCGTGTTACTTTGCCAAGTGAATGTGACTTTGCCAAATGGTGCCTCATTTTATGTAAATTCAATTTGTCTACGCACCAATTGGCAACAGCGGGCGGTGTTATCCTCAAAGCAAAGCTAGCATCCTTGCCGATCATTTTAACGGTCTAAATACGTGCCCTGTATTTCCAGTATACCGTTAGCCGCCCCAGAGTGTAGAGGTAAGTTTTTGTTGTTTTTACAAATACGAAATATTAAGGGCTGGCACATCTTCTGTGATAAATATATCAACAAAATTGACTATGGGTAGTGTCTGTAGGAATATTTTGTACATGTAAATGAAAATTTATTTTTTAATTTTTATAATTTCTGGGAAAAAACAAGGTTTCGAGAAAAAATTCATTTTTTAAGTGTGACTTTGCCAAAGCATTCTCTTACAAAATTAACTTTGTTCTAGAATTTGCAATATGGGGAGACTCTATAAAAAAAAACTAGGCACGCGCAATTACAAAAATTATACTGAGGCAACTTTAAGCACTGCTATTAATGCTGTCCAAGGGAGAAATATGACAATATATCAAGCATCTGAAACATATAAAATTCCAAGGAGGACCCTTTGGAATAAATTGCATCGTCGTCATTTGGGTAGTGTTGGAGGTGTGACAGCACTAACGGAGCTTGAAGAAAGACACATTGTTGATGTTCTTCTAGCCGCTGCGGAATATGGTAGTCCGTTAACGTCATTTGACCTGCGTATGTTAGTCAAGCGTTATCTAGAAAAAGGTGGAAGGAGAATCGAAAAATTTCCTGATAATTTACCTGGGAAAGATTGGTGTCTAAATTTTTTAGACAGGCATCAAGGTCGTCTGTCAGTTCGGGCCTGCAAAAATATAAAATGCGCAAGGGCAGAAAAGTCCGAAGATGAAATAAGTGCTTACTTTGACAATTTGGAAAGGAGTCTTGCAGGAGTTCCCCCAAGCAATATTCTGAATTATGATGAGACGAATCTAACAGACGACCCGGGGGCGACTCGTTGTATTTTCCGACGGGGAACCAAATACCCGGAAAGAGTCATAAATGTATCAAAATCGGCAATATCCATCATGTTTGCGATTTCAGCAGCTGGAGAGGTACTTCCACCATACGTGGTTTATAAAGCAACGCAGATAGGCTTTATGATCAGTGGAGAATCGGTGGTCCAACAAATGCAAGATATAACAGAACTAAATCGGGCTGGTTCGACGGTTGCGTTTTTGAAGACTGGTTTAATTCAATTGCACTTCCATGGGCACATAAGCATGAGGGTGTTAAAGTATTAATCGGGGACAATTTATCATCCCATTTAAATGTAGACATTATTGTCAGCTGCCAGAAATCAAACATAAAGTTTATATATTTACCTCCGAACTCAACACATATCACTCAGCCACTAGACGTTGGATATTTTGGCCAATTAAAACGTTTCTGGAAAGAAATATTGGTAAAATTCAAAATACAAAATCCAAAAGAAAAAGCCGTGAACAAAATTGTTTTCCCTAGTTTGCTAAAAATCCTGGTAGATAAACTCAGTTTTAAAGATAAAACCAATATAGCAAGTGCCTTTAGAGCTTGTGGAATATACCCAACTGATAGAGAACAAGTTTTAAAAAGACTTCCAAATCGAAGAACGGAAAATATTGGCGAAAATGTGAGTGAGACTCTTTTGGGATATTTGCAAGAAATCAGGTCTAATGCATCTACCTCGGGCACCAGAAGGAGAAAAAAAATGATTAAAATTATTCCAGGAAAGTCCGTAGGTAATGAAGACCTCAGCGAAGATAAAGAAAATAAGTCATCTGATGAAGAGCCAGAAGTTGTACCACCCAATATTGAAGATAATAGAAATCAAGAGGAAGATATGGAAAGCGACAGTGAGGAGGAGCAGATTCGGAAGCCAAAAATCGATGATTTTGTAGTTGTTGCTTTTGCAACAAAAAAAACTCTACGACACTTTGTTGGGAAAGTTTTAGAAATCAAAGATGACTTATTGACGATACGATTCCTAAGAAAAAAACAAGAAGGTTTCGTGTATCCAGATATAGAGGATATTTCACAGCAAGAAGAGAGAGACATTTGCTGTTTCTGGATAAACCAAGAATGTCTCCTCGAGGATATCACTATTTTAAGACAAATTTGTCTAATTTTAAGCTGTAAGCACTGTTAGTTTATAAGTACAAGACTGTCAAAGATATTTTAAGTCGAGAAAACATGTTTATTTTGTTGTTTAAAAATGTTGTGCCAGAATAAAGTTTATTTTTTACATCTAATTGGCTTTTTTTTACCGAAAAAATATTTTTTAAATTTATTATAAACTTTTTAAAATTCTATCAGGGGGCAAAGTCACACATCAGAGTGTCCTACATTGCGAAACAAATGGTTTTAAAGGGGTTGGCAAAGTAACCCTTTTTAATGGGTGACTTTGCCAATTTTTTAAAAAAATTAAAAAAATATTTTCAATGCCGCTGCACATTACTTTCATGCTGAAACCTATAGGAAAAACTTGAAAATAGCACATACTTTTATTTCATAATTTTCTCATTACTATGTTCATAAAAAATACACAAAATCTCAAAAAACTGGTGCAAAGTAACACGCCGCGATGGTACTTAGAAACTTTTTTAGTGCTGCTGGTTGTACGCGACTGTCATGCTATGCGCGAGACTATGATGCCACGATGCGCCGACAGACAGACCGAGAGCGCCAGTCAGCCGCAAACAGCTGACGGATCGCCGGACGGCGCCCTTATTAGTGACTATAGTGACGTGTAAAAATGAGTGTTTTAAATTTAGTGTGTTAGGTGATAAAAGATGGCATATTCCAATGCAGAGATAGTAGATATTATAATGAGAGCATATTTTTGTCAGGAGATTGGCAATGGCCGCGCAGAGAATGTATAATGAAGAATTTCCAGAAAAGAATACTCCAAATGAGTGAACTTTTGTTAGAGCTGTCCAGAGATTAAGATATTTTGGAAAATTTGGACTTCAAAGGCAAGATAATGGCCGTGAACAAACCGCTCGAGTAAGACACTTACGATTAAGTAGAATCTCAAATTCTAAAGGCAATACGCCATATTAGTCTGACGTCACGTAGTGGGCACTGTATCCAAACAACCTCGTAGATACACGGGCGTTTTTGTGTTTTTGACTAAAAAAATCATTAAATCTATTTTGCACCTTCTGCAGCATCGAAACTTCGGGAAAACCCGCGGAAAAACTGAAATTTTGAAAGATTTATGCCGTGTTTACGTCCGGCCCGGCGGTTGTTTTCGCCCGACAATCGGCGCGCTATTGATCAATCAACATTTGCACTTCTAAAGTTCAGAATACACTTACCTTAACGAAGATGGATATTTATTGTCGAAGAAACCGATTTAAATAATTTTTTTAGTCGAAAACACAAAAACGCCCGTGTATCTACGAGGTTGTTTGGATACAGTGCCTTGACCTACCCCACTACGTGACGTCACCACTAATATGGCGTATTGAAGACACTCCTGGAAGGAGCACAAGAAGATGAGTGTGAAAGCACCAACGGGTTTTCTGGCAACGACTTTGCCGCGGCGCTCTCCGTGTCGGCGGGGGACGGCTTGGCTTGCATCAATAGGTATGTATTCGTTCACTCAACGATTAGATTCATAATTTCTCTTTATTTATAGTCTGGCGATTTATTGTTACTATTGAGCACAATACATATATAAATAAAAAATAAGCAAATACCTTTGGAATGCCCGATATTTTGGAATATTAGTGTGTCCTAAAGATTTAAAAGAAACAAAGCCATGCAAATCGTTATTTTGAGTTGCATGAAATTTATTTTTCGGTAGATAGGCACCTCTTGCCATCCTCTACGGTAGCTCAGATGTTCAGAATTTGTTACCCTCATATTCACCCATTTTCAATCCCTTAAGCCAAAAACGTAAGAAGACCAGAAAATCGTTATTTTAAGTTGCATGAATTTTCTTTTTTGCTAGATAGACATAGACACCCCTTGCCACCCTCTACCGTAGCCCAGAAGTTCAGAATTTGTTACCCTCATCTTCACCCCTTTTCAACCCCTTAAGCCAAAAACGCTAGAAGACCAGAAAATCGCTATTTTTAGTTGCATGAATTTGATTAATAATAAAATCATAAAGTTATAAGTATATTATAATATAGGTGTAGTGGTCGTCCTCCAGATGCCATTTTTTACTCAATTAGCTATTTTGTTGGATTGCCCTATAGTAAAATTCCAAGTTAAGATTCGATCAAAAACTTTTATGGATTTTTTTATCCTTAGTGTTTGGTAACACCCTGTATATAATCGGCAACCCCATAGATGGATTCCTTATTCTATGCTGATTATTAATCTAAATTGACTTATTGTAATAATTATTAAGAACCTTAAAAAAACATTAAATCCCCAAATCGCGTGACATTGCCAAACATATGAAACTGTTAGTTTGGCTGTTGAAGCTTCAGTCAATGTTATGTTACTATAGAAACGCGAAACGCTTTCGCTGTTTGCGCACAGCAGGGCTCTAACTGAAAATAGGGACTTACAACTATGTACGAAATAATCAACTACACAATAAAAAAATTATCCGAAAAGGTTATCTAAAATATCCTATGAATTATTGTAGTGTAGTTATACCTGGGTGATGACGATACGGATCTTCTAGGAATATTCTTCTTGTGGTCAGGAATAGTAGTTGTCTTCTGTCGACCCCGTTTAGCCATGGCGATAAATAAATTATGTACACTTCAACATTGAACAATTAACAAAAAACTATCTAATAACAATGACAATCATCATACATTTGTGCATTGTATTGCCCGCGCAGCAAACAAGCATCATACAAGCGGTTATTTCTAGACGCGCTAGCAGTGTATGCGCACCCTATCGATCGTTTGAAAGGGGGCGCCACCCTCTTATAATACGCTCTACTTATCTCTGAAAAAATTGGATAAAAACAATTAAGAGTAGTGTATAAATTCAATCCGGTATCGAGGGCGTTATGATAACCAATTATTTTTAATATGTACTTATATTTTTATGCAAATCAATTCAAATGGGCGAAACGATGTTTGGCAGCCTAGACGAGACCAACCCACCCGTTTCAATGTCTTGTTGCAGTGGGTTTAACTCAGAAAATAAAAAGATATATTAAAAAACGTACCAAGCAATTTTGGGAAAGGGAAAACCAAAGTGACATGGTGACGGCCACCGGAACATCTATGTGCCCTAAGCTCGCTCTTTCAAATATGCCACTTGTTGAAAAGCTCTTGAAAATGTTAGTTAAATTTGGTTCAGTGATATTGGTTTAGTCGGCAATAATAATTGATTTAAATATTGTACCGTTCATATTGGCCATTATACATTTGCCAGAGGTGGCTAGTGACCATTTCAACCGGGGGAGACAGCCTTCCATATCATTAATTCATAATGTATTTCATAACAAAGGCCTTCTTATGCGAAGTTTAGTCGGAGCATGTGCCTCGTTTTTTCTTAACTTTCGATTTCATGGCTGTAGTCCGATATTACCACCCGTGAACGGAGTTCGATGGGAAGAGTCCAATGCCGCAAAAAAACGGGACCGTACACTCTAGGTTAGTGTTTCACAAGGCAAGATTTCTTGTCTTGCTAGTCCTATTCTTGTCTTGTCTTGACTTGCAAAGGAAGACAAAAAAATTAAATTCATTCTTGTCTCTTGTCTTGCCCGACTCATGCTGGAAAAAGTCTTGTCTGGGAAGCAAGACTTCTTGCAACTTCTTGTTCTTGCATTTTTGTTTAGTGACGTCATCGCAGCAAGAGTCTTGCTACCAACACTCTTGTTAGGACTCTTACTTTATTTATTACGTGCAAAGCTTGTCGAAACAAGTTGACGCAGCGCTGCAGAGCGCATAGTTATTTTTTTGTTATATTATTTGTATTTAATTTTTGTATTTTAATAATAATTTTGTTTTAACGTTTTCATGATTTTCGGAAAAAAAAATTTCAATTCGAAATACTTTGACTTTCCTTTCTGTTAAAGTTATTTTGATGTCTGTGGCTTTCGATAAGTGTGGACAAAACCCGCGAAACCCACTCTCTCAAAATGATCCGATCCACATATGAAACAAAACAAAGCACTTGGAAGTCTAATAGACCTGAGAAACAGCCAGTTATTTAAATATTTTAGCAAAATACAGTTAAAGCAAACTTATAACAAATAAGTTTAATCCAATGTAGTGGATTAATTCAAGAGTACATACCTACCTATTAATTTGTTGAATTTATAATAATTAAAATTGATTTTGTTTGTCGGGAGTATATATGTATGCACCAATGAAATGACATAATTTTTGAAATATTAACCAATTAGCTGATGATTTCAGCATCCACTGTGAAATCCTACCCTCTTAGTTACGTGCTAGTTAAGCTAAACCAATATTGTGGCAGCTAAAACTGATAACCGGATACTTAACTTCTTCACATTACCAAATTTAATATAGGACTAGAAGCCTTGTCTATCCATTAGAAGATATGTTTTCAGTTAACACATTGATCGTTAAATATCTATTAGCACAAAAACATATATTCAGAACCGAAAGCTCAACTTAAATGACAGCTGTCAAATGGACTTTAACTTTTAAGCATGGTAATTAAATTTATATACGGCCAGGGCCGTATCTAGCGAAAATTTGGGGGGGGGGGGGTTCAGGATCGGCTCAAGCTTTTGTGGGGCTGGGTGCCGGATGAAAGTGCGGGGTCCCGGCAAGGAATTATTTAATCCATTGAGAACAAATTTTTGAAAAGTGACACTTACGCCACTAGAATGGTATATTTTTTGCATGTCACTTTTTAAAAAAGCAGGCCGGAGCGATGAGTTTAGATCACTTCAGTGACGTATATAGAAATTAATATCGGGTGGGGAAGGACAATTTTTGTGGATTTCTTTCAAACAAGTGCATACAAAATAATTCTGTAAAATGCGCCGCAGGCGAAATTTTTTAGAAATGTTAAGGAAATTAGTCTTAGGAAATCCCAATATCTTCAGATTTTCGAGCTACAGTGAATATTTTCAAATTATGAAATGGTTTCGGCAATTTCGGCCCCGCTCTTTTAAATACTGACTGGATAACCCTGTACACGGGACTCGGAGGCGTGGGGCCAATCAAAACGCAGGCCGCGTACGCCGCACCCGCCTAGAGCCGGCCCTGGATGGGTTAGACCAGTGGCTGTTGAAGTTGAAATAGGTTTAAGGTTTAAAAAACCTACTATTTTTAAAAGGTTTTTAATAAAAAACTGAAACAGGTTTAAGTTGAACAAGTTTAACATTAAAACTTTAAAAATATTAAATATTAATTATAATAATAGCTGAATATTCCTTCTCGCATTTATACCTACCCCTTTTCTACTTATTTTTATTTCTCACTATTACGGATATATTCCTACACATTCTTCGCCTGGCTTATGACGACACCTTTAGAATTGCCAGTAGGTATGGTAAAAGATCTCTTCGCGCCACTTGCCTAACTGAACATTTCATAAAAATAATATATAAATCTTCAAATACAAATTAGTACTAATTTATTCATAAAAGAGACTCTGGGAATCCCCTATTCTCCTAATCCATGGCGCACGCAGCCATGCACCACTGTTCACCGTTTACTGTTGTCCAGTGTTGCCAGTTATGTTTAATTATATTTGAAAGCATATTCTGATGATAAAATTATTACACTCGCTGATGCTCGGGGAGCTCGTTCTAGTGGTGGTGCAAAGGCATATAAAATGGTGGTATTTCGGGGGGGCGGGAGGTTTGAACCCCCAAACCCCCCTCAGATACGGCCCTGTATACGGCTATAGTTTAGTAAAACATTAATCTGACCTCAATGGGCTCGGGCTAGGGGCATGACTCTCGCACCGCGTGCGAGAGATCCTGGGTTCAAATTTCGATTGTGGCTGCCTTTTTTATTTTTATTTTTTAAATTACATTTTCGAAGAGGGGAAATATTTATAATTCTTGAAGTTAATTTATTCCTAAGAAGTTGGATTGACAAATTATGGCTACATACACACGGAACAATAGGTAATTATCAAACTATTTGCAGTTGTTAAATTCTCTTTTTAAATACAACTCGTGGTATGCCTAATAATTATTATAGATAATACCTTTCGTTATCATTCATTAAAATCCTAATGCTAAGAAAATACCACTCCTGCTGCTTTGGGATTATAATTCGTAAAATTAACGAAAGGTATTATGGATAATAGGGACACCTACATTAATTATTTCTCTTATTAAGGTTTCACTGAAACTATAATTACCGCTACCTAGTGATTTTTGCAAGATTTCTTGCAAAATTCCAAGAGTCTTGCAGAATGATTTATTTTCTTGTCTTGCAAAGCGCACTCTTTCACCCGACGGTCGCGCCGCGCGCAGCTCCAATGCTGCGTCCTCTTCTATCGCACGGGATAACTTACATTGCTCAAACCACTTTGTCGCAAGTTTCCACTCGCACAACTGTCATTCAAAGCAGACTTTTTGGAGACAATATTATATATATCATCGTGTTCGCAATGAAATAGCGCTTATTTTGATACAAGATTTATTTATTAAATAAATGGTTGAAAATAGCGCCAGGAAAAAAATAGACAACCCAACGTTTGCTTATTCTATAGGCTACATACTTTTGATTGGTAAAATGTATTCGTTAAACCACAGAAAACGGTTAAACTCATGAGAGCAATGTTAAATAAAAAGTCATTTTTCAATTTTTAATTAATCATAGCCTGGCCAGGAATTTTTTAGCCAACCCAATCGCGATATATTTTTTAACATACTAAATTTGAAAAATGCTTTTCATCCATTAAAGAGATGGGTGTACGTCGTTTCTAATTCTGATCTTAGACTATTAGGTTTCTTATACACTTTAAATAAAACGAAATTTCAAATCAATGGCACTGATTTAATTTAATAGATTTAATAATTAAAATAATCCATAAATAAAAATGTGAAATGCAATGCATGTTAAAAAATGACTACTTACTCAAAAAGTTGCTAGCTGCGATAGACTTATGGAAGATTTACATAATGATTTATATTTTCTTCCCTTTAATTTGAACTGTAATTTTGTATTGTAAGGCATAAAAAGTTTAGTACCTATACCTACCTGTGCAAAACTTCATTTGCGTTAAACGTTTCGAAACGTTTAGAGTTAAACTTTAACACCCTATATGTCGAGAACTAAGCATTTTAGGCCACAAAGTTTTCTTCATAAAATGGCCTCAGGAACCGCTACTTAAGAATCTGAATGTTGACTTGGAACACCCGGTACACAAGGTGTACCAACAATGTAGAAATCTCCATCAACCACCGATTCTTTGGGATAGAATAATGGGACTTTTCTTATGCGATTTTCATTCATTCATATACCTACAAACTAGTTTTTCGTCAAAAAAAAAAAACAGTTTAAAGAACGAACCGAACCCTTCGACCACTAACTATTTTTGCGTACGCCTATGGTTTGAAGGTTTATTTTAATTTTTTTTGCCCTTACAGTATTTTGATTTAGGATTTGGTTTACGGCTCGGTTTACGGATTATTCGGAATTATTCCAACTTATTTGGCCAAGTCCAGTATCTGTTGAGATTTTTTAGTCTATTTTAGACTTGGCATCTATAATAATATGTCTAGAAATTTGCGAAATTTTAAAGATTTGGGTAGGTTTTGGACATACCTATTATCCTAACACCAACGAGTTTAAAAATAAGACTTTTTTTTTATTTTTTCATATTTATATGTGTCTGTCTGTAAATTTGTAGTGTTCTCTATCTATATATCTTTTTTAAGAACTTAAAAAACTACTAATTTCGAATTTGAATTTCGATGAAATTTGGCGAAACTCGGTTTGCAAGTTTGAATTGGCGTATAGATCTTTATTTGCCATAGTAAGTGAGGGAGAACTGGGCTCTTAAGGGCCTTAAGGAAGAAGATACGCATTGATACGGTTTTCCCATAAAATGTAATAATTTTGTAAAATATATCATTTTTGAAATTATTATTTGTTATTATGTCAAATGTCAATTCCTACCTTTTTAGTAAAAAATATGTATGTACCTATCCATTTAATAAATTGGTAATTTCACATAATCTCATCTACCATCACAAACATTTTAGGATGCCATCAAATCTAAATTCAAATTTGGACAAACATTTTCATATTCTATAAGTAGAGTTCATTTTACTGATTCACTTTTGCGAAAAAGACATTTGACTTTCATTTTAAGTTGTTTTGATGTAGCCATGGCTTTTTTGAAGAAACCAACAAAAATCGGTGTTGTGTTTTAAAAGAGTATTCAATGATGAAAACAAGTTGCCTCGACGAAAAGTTGCAACCCCTCAAATTAAACGTGAACAATGAAGGTTTTGAAAAGGTATCAGTGACCACCTTAGAAAGTAAAACATCGGATTAGACGAACAGAATCAAACAATGAAGATTCCAAGCTAGAAACATACCTGTTGGAATAAGAATCATCGTCGTCGTCATCTTCTCTCTTGATGTTGATGATGTCCATGTCGTTCGTGCTGGAAGAGGCGTTCAAGAAGTTCTCCTTGTAGATCAAGTCGTGCTGCCTTCGCTGCGCTTTCTTATTTAAAATGCGATCCATAGCTTTGAAATGCGGCCAATCGGGATCCACCGTCCCGATCCCGATTCCATTGTTTAAGCTCTTCTTAATCCGGTGGTACAGGCATTTCAGATTTCTGATCCTGGTCTTGATCTCGTCGGACGTTCTGTAAAAACCGTGTTTCTGCATATTGGCGGCTATGATCCGCATCACCGGCGCTTTTCTATGCGTCAGGTACAACTTATTTTGTATGGCGGGGTTGCCCCATAGCTGGATAAGCAGCTTGGTCTCGTCTTCGCGAAAGTTGGTGGTGCGCTTCTTCGGCGCTATACGCTGGTCCATGCTGGCCTGGGGAAAGGGCAGATTTGGAAACATTCCCTTGTGCGTGATTGCAAGTGACTTTTCGAATTTTTTTTGTTTCAGTCAAAACAATAGAGCAAGATTGACAGAATTTGCTGAGAGCACTTTATTTTCCAAATCCGTGTCTTTTTCCCAGATCAGAATGGAGTTCATCTAATCGCAATATGTGCCAAATGTTTTGAATATTGCTATTGAATCTGGGATTAAGACTCGGGTCCGGAATTGCAATTAAGCTCTCCATTCGCCAAATAATAATGAAATTTAAAGTGGACAATGGACACAGATTGTTACTTTAAAAGGTTTGTAGTTTTAGTTATCTTGAATCCTGTCCGAGGTGCACACTAATAGAAAGACACATAAATAGGTTTGTGTGGATTGATAACGGCTATCAGTATTCCCTTCGATATAACCAGCGTACCTATATTACAGAGTGTGGTGAAAATCGATATTACATACTATACTGCTCAAGGGGGAGAATACAACCATAAACAATAATTATTGTTACCTACACCATCTATACGCAATCAAGCTAAAGCAGTATAAAAATACCAAACAAAATGGTTCGCCACTTTGTTTTTGTTTTTAATACAACAATCAATAATGTAATGCGTTATTTAGATATTTTTTTATAAAAAAGCTGAGGTTCTTGGCATCATGTTATAGGCAAAGAGAAAAGTTGATATGTCTTTTTGTTTCGATAAGGTATTATCATTGAAAAATTAATCTGCGGTTTATATTTTTTATATGTATATGGTATTTGTCATTATAGCATCTGCTAGCACGATAAATCTGTAGGTAGATACATGGTTTCCTTTCAGTATATCACGCACCACGCGTTTTGTCCTTTAGTAACTGAACTGCAACAATTTTGTGTAAAAACAATTTATTCCCATCGACCAGAGGCGGAGGGGCGGGGTAGCACAATGGGTTTTGGACTTTGCAATTTTATAGAAAAACTCATTATAAGGTGTGTTGCATAGGTATATGAACATAGCTAAAGGGCGAGCTAGTTCCCTTTTTCAATTTAAATTATGGCAATATCTCCCAAGATAAATTGCTACAAGACTATTTTGAGGGATGCCGAATAATCCTAGGTACCGTGTTGTTTTTCGATTAAAATATGCCTAATATAGTTTTCGAAAAACGCAGGCCTTTAAAAAATCCCAGGTCAGGCTTTCATCATGTCAATGGCAAACCGATACTTCGCAAACGATGACCTTTCAAGGAAAAAAAAATTTCCCGTTCAATTCTCTGTCTAGTTGCATTTTTAACTGTCTGTTTTATCTGAGGAAGTTAGCTAGGTAGGTACCTACCTAAATACATTATGATATTGACCTGTGAAGAGTACCTACCACGTATAGTATACAATAGGTAATAGGTCCGCAAGGACAGGTAGAAGTTTTGCTATTGTTACATTTTTAAACATCAGTGTACCTGCGTACCTGCATGCCTTATTTGGAAAAGTACCACCAATATGCAGGGTGGGTCATACCCCATAGGTATATTTGTTTGGATATTTTTTACATGAACAGTTTAAGTAAGAAACAGCATTTTTAAAAGTATTTTATGCAACAAATGTGCGAAGCAATATACCTATACATACCTACGAAAAGGATAGTATTTTTACGAGGCCGTGGCAAAATGCAGCCGCTTTCAGTATACAGAGTGTAACCTAACCATTCTACTGACAAAATAAAGCAGGTGAATCCTCACCTAATTTTAAGACGAAAGTGTGGTATAAAAGTTTTTCGAATGTTGCTCCGTTTTCAAAATACTTTTTCTGTGTTTTTTCTTTTTATTAATTAATATGACAAAAAAGGTTTTTTAATACCCCGTACTTCGAAAACGAAGCAACATTCAAAAACTTCTATACCTACTACATTTTCGTCTTAGAAGTAGTTGAGGATTCACCTCCTTTATTTTGCCGGAAAAGTTAGGAAACACCTTGTACAAAAAAGCCAGCTGAAATCTTTCTAAACTACGAGATCATAAAAATTACCCTCGCGGATGGCTAACAGATCTGACTTGAGGCTTGAGGGCTTCTTCTAGTTTGTGCATTAAAACAATGCTTTTATGCTTTTGTTGACGGTTGCAGAACCATATAATTATATGAAATAACAATAAAAGTGTAGGTAGTACAGATTACAGATTTATGAAGAAGAAATTTTATATATAATAATAATAAATATATATATACAGGGCGTCCTAGGTTTTTTGATCAGGACTTTGACATTTTGTAGAAAACTCATTATAAGGAGGGTTGCTCATATAAACATAGACAATAAAGTTATTCGTTTCTGAGATACAGGGCGGTGTAGTTATCTTTTTGAACTTGATTTATGGCAATATCTCCCAAAATAATCAAGCTGCTGGACTGAAAAAAATTGGCACTGCAGTGTTTTGGGGGATGGAGAATAAACTGAAAATGTCAATTTCTACGTATCTCACAGAGGGCGCCAATTGCGCTCTTATTGAATGGTGCTTTTACTGGTAACTTTTTTGAGGTTATCTTTTTCGTCCTGCAGGTCCATAATTTTAGTGCATCTTTTTATTCTGCAAAAAAAAGGTAGGCACTCTTGTTTCATAACTGGTAACACCTGTTAACTCCAAGATTTCGAAACATAACATTTTCAGCTAACGTTTTCAAATGTTATAGATAAACTGCACCATTTAAAGTAAGAAAAAATCCGAATGAACAATGAAATCAAAGTTATTCGCTTACAAAAATGGAAAGGATTGAATTTGACAAAATTTGGGCACCCTATTTCAAGAAAGCCAGTGGTGTTTTGAATAATGTCCATTTAGCATTTTTTTTATCATTTTGACTGTACAGTTGATCTGTAACGTTTGAAAGTGGTAGGCGAAAATTATATATGTTTCGAATGTTGGAGTTAACAAGTGTTTTGGAGCACGTTTTGTCAATTTCAGTGCAAACGGTTGATTAATTTCATCGTTATGAAACAAGAGACATTCTTTGTTGCAAAATAAAAAGATGCACTAAAATAATGGACTTGGAAGACCAAAAAGATAACCTCAAAAAAGTTTCTTCTAAAAGCATCATCTAAAAATGGCGCAGTGGCGCCCTCTGTGAGATACGTAGACATTGACATTTTCAGCTTATTCTCCGTCAACAAAAACACTGCAGTGCTAAATTTCATTTCAGCAGCTTGATTATTTTGGGAGATATTGTCATAATTTAATTTCAAAAAGATAAATACAACGCCCTGTATTTGTATCTCAGAAACGAAGAACTTTAGGACTTATGTTTATATGAGCAACCCACCGTATAATGAATTTTTCTACAAAATGTCAAATAAGTCCTGATAAAAAAAACCTGGGACACCCTGTATGGACTTACATATTCTGATAAAGATATCAAAATAAATCGTTAAAATAAATGGAGAAATAAAAATTACACCAACGATCAATACTTGGGGTTTTCCAGTTTTTTTCTCAAATTCAACATTTTGTAACATTCCCTAGGTAGGTATATGAAACCAAAATATTTTATTAGCAAATGGTCACAAACTTCGCCTACAGTGCCGAAACGGAAGAATTTGCAAACCCATTATCCAACCTTTTCGTCTTTTATTTTATTAGCAAGAATACAAAATACATAACTCGCCAATATTGAAAGAATGCGCTTTTATATTTTATAACCCTTAGCAGTGGCGCACCCAGAAAAGATGGTTGGGGGGGGGGGGGCAACTTAAAAAGTTTGACGTATTGCATACAAAATATTTTACGATTAAAATAAATTTCCAGGCCAGGTCTCGGATTGAGAAAATAATTGCAGAGAGTCGCACAGACACAGAGGAGAGTACATCTACGATACCACCCTCGAGAATTTTTTTAAAATATGAGAGGTCTGGGGGGGCCGAGGCCCCCTGTCCCCCCCTGCGTGCGCCACTGACCCTTAGTTGGTACATACAAAGCTGTAGTAAAATAAAATATAGCTAATGGAGCCGATGAATTATTATAAGTAGTCGAATTTATGCTCAAAAGATATCTACTTAATATCTATTTTCTAAATATGGTACATAACCCTTGTCTATAGACAAGGATATAACATACCTATATGGTTGCCAGATTTTGAAATTTTTAAAAATCGAACCCATTCAAATACTTACTGGTTTAAATTATAAAAATCAGATCTCTACTTATTTAGACGAGCAGTGTTTTGCATAACTATCAATCAATAAGGTATTATCTGGTGAATATTTCAATGGATAATAACATAAACTCACGACTCTTCAGTTTTCGACAAAACACACTTGCCAGTGCCAACCACATTTACTAGTCACTAAAAGTAGGTACTTATCCGCTAAGGTAAGTTGCGCGATATCGACTGGACGGGAGTGGCACCTGGCACCTCTTGCTCAACCACCCTACTGAAACGTTGTTTATCGATGGGATGGGAAGGGTGCGCGCGCAGAACAAAATTCGCTATCCCCTGTCTCTCTATATAGATCTTTTGTCCTTGCCATGTTCGCGAAACGCGCAGGGGAATAACAGTGGGAGAGGTGGGACGCTGAAGCGCCAAATCGATTCTGGCAGAGCGCGGAGAGCTTAGCGCTTTATATGCAGGGTGATTGATTCAGTCATGATGGAAAAAAACCACAGATGGAATGGATGAGAAGGGTGCGCGCGCCGAACAAAATTCGCTATCCCCTGTCTCTCTATATAGATCTTTTGTCCTTGCCATGTTTGCGAAACGCGCAGGGGAATAACAGTAGGAGAGGTGGGACGCTGAAGCGCCAAATCGATTCTGGCAGAGCGCGGAGAGCTTAGCGCTTTATATGCAGGGTGATTGATTCAGTCATGATGGAAAAAAACCACAGATGGAATGGATGAGAAGGGTGCGCGCGCCGAACAAAATTCGCTATCCCCTGTCTCTCTATATAGATCTTTTGTCCTTGCCATGTTCGCGAAACGCGCAGGGGAATAACAGTAGGAGAGGTGGGACGCTGAAGCGCCAAATCGATTCTGGCAGAGCGCGGAGAGCTTAGCGCTTTATATGCAGGGTGATTGATTCAGTCATGATGGAAAAAAACCACAGATGGAATGGATGAGAAGGGTGCGCGCGCCGAACAAAATTCGCTATCCCCTGTCTCTCTATATAGATCTTTTGTCCTTGCCATGTTCGCGAAACGCGCAGGGGAATAACAGTAGGAGAGGTGGGACGCTGAAGCGCCAAATCGATTCTGGCAGAGCGCGGAGAGCTTAGCGCTTTAGATGCAGGGTGATTGATTCAGTCATGATGGAAAAAAACCACAGATGGAATGGATGAAAAGGGTGCGCGCGCCGAACAAAATTCGCTATCCCCTGTCTCTCTATATAGATCTTTTGTCCTTGCCATGTTCGCGAAACGCGCAGGGGAATAACAGTAGGAGAGGTGGGACGCTGAAGCGCCAAATCGATTCTGGCAGAGCGCGGAGAGCTTAGCGCTTTATATGCAGGGTGATTGATTCAGTCATGATGGAAAAAAACCACAGATGGAATGGATGAGAAGGGTGCGCGCGCCGAACAAAATTCGCTATCCCCTGTCTCTCTATATAGATCTTTTGTCCTTGCCATGTTCGCGAAACGCGCAGGGGAATAACAGTAGGAGAGGTGGGACGCTGAAGCGCCAAATCGATTCTGGCAGAGCGCGGAGAGCTTAGCGCTTTATATGCAGGGTGATTGATTCAGTCATGATGGAAAAAAACCACAGATGGAATGGATGAAAAGGGTGCGCGCGCCGAACAAAATTCGCTATCCCCTGTCTCTCTATATAGATCTTTTGTCCTTGCCATGTTCGCGAAACGCGCAGGGGAATAACAGTAGGAGAGGTGGGACGCTGAAGCGCCAAATCGATTCTGGCAGAGCGCGGAGAGCTTAGCGCTTTATATGCAGGGTGATTGATTCAGTCATGATGGAAAAAAACCACAGATGGAATGGATGAGAAGGGTGCGCGCGCCGAACAAAATTCGCTATCCCCTGTCTCTCTATATAGATCTTTTGTCCTTGCCATGTTCGCGAAACGCGCAGGGGAATAACAGTAGGAGAGGTGGGACGCTGAAGCGCCAAATCGATTCTGGCAGAGCGCGGAGAGCTTAGCGCTTTATATGCAGGGTGATTGATTCAGTCATGATGGAAAAAAACCACAGATGGAATGGATGAAAAGGGTGCGCGCGCCGAACAAAATTCGCTATCCCCTGTCTCTCTATATAGATCTTTTGTCCTTGCCATGTTCGCGAAACGCGCAGGGGAATAACAGTAGGAGAGGTGGGACGCTGAAGCGCCAAATCGATTCTGGCAGAGCGCGGAGAGCTTAGCGCTTTATATGCAGGGTGATTGATTCAGTCATGATGGAAAAAAACCACAGATGGAATGATAGTATTTCATTACGAGTCTGGAAATAAAGATTTTTCCGTGCGCGCGTGACAAATTCCCGGAAGTCATGCAAGCACGGAAAAATCTATTTCTGGACGTGTAATGAACGATATTTTTTATTATACTTCTTTGAAAACGGAAACTTAAAAACATTTTTCTTGAAATCGGCATTAAAATGTCCCAAAATCGTCATTAAAAGCACAGAAATCGTACAATAATGTAGCCCATTATTGTACGATTTTTTCAATAAGTAGGCCTTGGCGAGATGTAAACATCAAACGTCAGACGCGGAGAAATCGCCCGTCAAAAGTGACCAAATATTCAAAACCCGGCCGATAAAGGCCCATTTAACTTTTCGTGCACGTTGCGAAATTGTTTCCTATAGAAGCGCAATCCTTCAGTATACATATTTTAGTAAATTTGAATGTCAATAGATTTGTTGTGTAGGCTGCACAAGAAGCAGCAGTTTGGTTTTTCTGTTCGAAGGTGCCGTACGTCATTATACTTGTCCTAGGTAGAGCGATCGGTAAAGTCAAGCAACGCCGCGCGTAGTCGGTTCGTGGACGGGTGATCCCTTATTATTATTTTCTTGCCTAATAAAACTTTTTTTTTTCGATTTCAAAAAAAATATAATATGTACCTCGGCACTGAAGTTCTTTTTATGACTCATGTGGTTTATTTGCCTCGGCCAGAGGCCTCAGCAACTAAACTCCACATGAGTCATAAAAAGTTTAACTTCAGTGCCTTGGTACATAAATAACTATTATCGGCATATTATAATAAATTTAATTTACAAAAAATAAACAATGCAGACAATATAGTGTCTGGTATGTATGATGCGTTTCCATGGATGCTCTCAAATTATTTCAAAGGTGCTTTGTTGTAAATTAGTTATTGTCAGATAAGGTGAATAAAACGTCAAAAATATTACAGAAATGTATCTAAATATTGAAACACTTACGAATTAAAATACAAAATAGGTACATGTTAAATATCAGAGAGCATATATAGAGTTTCTTAAATTTAGTTTACTTTGCTTGTATATTTCTATTTTAAAGCCATATATTCGGTATTTTTCAGGGACCCCTTATTTTAAAGAGTCCCTGGTATTTTTATTCAGCGCACTGAAAGTTTTTCCATGCGCTGTTTCCGTGCGCTAGCCCGAAAAAACCCATCTTTCATTATTGCTAAAACAGATGAAAATAAGGTGTTTTCAAAGAAGTACATATGTATAATAAAAAAATATTGCTTAGTACGAATCTGAAATTTAAAAAAAAAGTCATCAACAAAGAATAAATAAAAATATTTTCAAAAATGTATTAATTAAAGCCCATTATTAATGGCGCTTTCCGAGGCAGCTGTATGAAAAGTTCGTCCGTCAAGGATGGTGCGCAGTTGTCAGTTGCACAACATATACCTGGTAAATTTACGTTTTCACAGAAGTATCAAACAATGTGGAAATATTGAGAAAATTCTAAAAGATCGATTTATTTCTCGTTTTTAAATTTTTAGGGAAATATTTTTCTTCTGTGACGATAAAAACATCATGATCTAGGTAAGTTAATTTTTATTACCTTTTTGACTAGCTTTTTTGATTTTGTAATGGCAATTGTTTTCCAATGTGCTTTTTTCATGTTTGGGAAAATGGCCTCTGAGACGTCATCGATATTTCCATCGATATATATTGTAGAAACATACCGTTACTTATTGAAAGTCCTTATCATGCTCAACAACTGTTGTCGGAAAATATGTTCTGTATTGTTCAGTATCTACAGGGTGAAATATGTAAAAAAACATGGAATTTTTTCTAAGCGGAAATTATTAATAATGGGTTTGCAAATTCTTCGTTTCGGCACTGTAGGCGCAAGAGAATGACTATTTGCTAATAAAATACTTATTTTGGTTTCATATACCTACTCCTAGGGAATGTTACAAAATGATGAATTTGAGAAAAAACTGGGAAAACTCCAAGTATTGATCGTTGGTGTAATTTTTATTTCTTCATTTATTTTAACGATTTATTTTGATATCTTTAGCAGAATATGTAAGTATATACAGGGTGTCCCAGGTTTTTTGATCAGGACTTATTTGACATTTTGTAGAAAAATTCATTATACGGTGGGTTGCTCATATAAACATAAGTCCTAAAGTTCTTCGTTTCTGAGATACAGATACAGATACAGGGCGTTGTATTTATCTTTTTGAAATTAAATTATGACAATATCTCCCAAAATAATCAAGCTGCTGAACTGAAATTTGGCACTGCAGTGTTTTTGTTGGCGAAGAATAAGCTGAAAATAGTGAAAATGCAAATTTCTACACTTTTCCGCACGCGTTTTAGTTTAGAAAGTGTCACAAATACTTTTCCGCACTACTTTTCTAAACTGAAATGCGTGCGGAAAAGTGTACTTTTAATTTCTTTGCTTTTCCGCACGCTTGTAGAAAAAATAGTGTTCCCAAATCTCGCGGAAAGTGTCTTTTCAGCCAACTGCAATCGCGTGCGGAAAAGTGGCACTTTCCGCACTTGTTAGGAAATATACTATACTATTATTACAAGTATTATACAATGTGTCCCGGATAAGAATGAACAGCATGCGGGGATCTTGCAGACGGTGAGAGATAAACAACGGTTAAACGGGGAAAAAGTTGCGCAATTTTGAGGCTAATAAAATGGTGCAAACAGATTTTAATATATTTTTTCGTTTTTGAGTTATATTGAAAAAAGTGAAATTTTGCGTTTTAGATTTTATTTTTTTCTGAAGTTGTTATCACATATAAGAAAAAAGAAAAACACTTTCTTATGGGGCTTTAAGATGGCGTTTTTAGATTGTTTCTACAACATTTCGTTTTTGAGAAACTATCTTCAACTTAATTTTTTTAAATACGGACCTGGATTTTTTTTTTAACATTTTGAAAGCACTTTTCATTGCAAATACCATGATGTATGACACGAAATATTTTTAAAATGTTTTGCGACAATTATTCTGAAAATTCCTTTTTTTCTTTTCATTTTTTTCTATTGCGGCCCTGTAAAATATTGATCACTATTGCCAACAATTTAACTTACAATTTATTTTTACTTCGAAACTTAATATTTTTAAAAACGGCCCTGTCTAGTTAGTGCTTTCCTCTGTTGTTGTACAGCAGTGTCGCATTGTGTTATTGTGTTTCTAATAATACAAATTATTAACTAAATGATACATGACAAGGGGTTGGATTCGTTGTTTCAAAGCCTAGGGGGAGGATTATTTTTATGTGATTGTTATTAGTCTTTGCCGGTTCGCCGATTGAAAGACAAGTTGTGAGTTAAATTGTTGAAAATACTGATTAATATTTAGGCTTCTTATTCTTAAATACAGGGCCGCAATAGAAAAAAAAATGAATGAAAAAAAAAGGAATATTCAGTATAATTGTCTCAAAACATTTTAAAAATATTTCGTGTCATACATCACGGTATTTGCAATGAAAAGTGCTTTCAAAATCTGCAAAAAAATCTAGGTCCGTATTTAAAAAAATAAAGTTGAAGATGGGTTCTCGAAAACGAAATGTTGTAGAACAAATCTAAAAATTCCATCTTAAAGCCCGTTAAAAAGTGCCGCAAGAAAGGGTTTTTCTTTTTTCCTACTTGTGATAACAACTTCAGAAAGAACAAAGTCGAAAACGCAAAATTTCACTTTTTTCAAAATAATTCAAAAACGAAAAATATATTAGAAATCTGTTTATATCACTTTATTGACCTCAAAATTGAGCAACTTTTTCCGTATTTAACCGTTGTTCTATCTTTCACCATTTGCAAGATCTCCATGCTCTTCATTTTTATCCGGGACACATTGTATACAATATTTTATGTACAACCGTGCAGTACTTATGTTTAAAAATATATAAATAAATAGGGTGTCTTACTATGCAAACAGACAAACATGAACAGAGTTAGGAAGTTCTATTGTAAGAGAAATGTTCTAATACTATGGGGACGCAAACAGGGCGTTGAAATTTCCGCCGAAAAATCAATTTATATAGTTTATTATAGATGTAGAGCGTTTAAAAAAGTAATTCTTTCCATACCTTATTTTTTATATTTTATTAATTTATATAAAATCAGTACATTTTTAAGTAAAATTGTATAAAAAGAAATATAAAATCGCCTTATAAAGTAGGTAAGGTTTAGCAAGTTTTTTGCAAAAAAATTCCTAAAAATATGAATATATACAACTTCCTCTTGTTGACAAGAAAATAAAGAAAAATAAAAACGAAGGAGTTACAAAACTTTATTTGTAAAGCTTTACAAAGAACATTATTTTCAAAGAATTGTTCAAAAAATGAAAAAGTTAGGTCCTGGCTGCAGGTCTGGGATGATTTAAGTGGAGAACCGAGAACCCTCTGTATACCATGAGTAAAAAAAACTTGGATGGTGGGATGAGTTCTAGAAGACAGGGTTGAAATTTCCCCCGAATCGATTTACATAGTTAATATATGTAGACCGTTTAAAAAAGTACCTAATTCTTTTCATAATTTATTTTTGATCTATAGAACAAAAAAATGTAGTACCTTCAAGGCCTACATAGGTACCCGGAAATACCGCCTCATTAGATTCACCAATGGCGAGCGTTACAAAAAGTAGAAAAACGCTAACAAGGCCATCTGTGTTAATTTTGGGTCCTACTTATACAGAGTAATTCAGTTACGGTTCGCAACATGGGAATCTCTGAAACCATAACAAATATCGGTCTATATGAGGGGTAAATAGTTGCGCCTTCGGGTGCCTAACAATACGCCGTTGAGAAAGTTAAAATAATTTCATATGTTGCTGAGATATTTAAGAAATTTCTGAAAATTAGACTTCTGGCGCCATTTGCAAAAAAATTGAAAACAAATTAAACTTTCCCATTGGAACTTCTTCTGGACTACGACTACATCATGGTATTTTTAGATTTTCGTGCCGACATTTCGTTTTTGAGATAGATGAATTATTTTAATTTGTTTAAATAGGGATCTGGATTTTTGTTGTTGCATATTTCAAAATGAATCGATGTCCAGAGACACACACCAATTTTTTTCCCGTTTTGGCCACCAAAATGAATATTTACCATAAAAAAATAAATACCGTCCTGAACAATGTATTTTTATTTTTGTCAAAGTTGATCCAATTGTGACAGGTGATTATTATTTTAATAGCGACTAGAACAACCTTTCATCCCCTCAGTCATCTCACCCCTCTTATCTTCCAAGTAGTCGAAACCAACCTTGGAATCTATTATTTTTTATAGTTCAGTTGTTGCATAATTTTTCCTTAGTTGATTTAAAATCAAGAACAGGAACTTATCGTTTAGAGTTTCAAGAAGAATATTATTAATGGATAAAAGCATTATTTTTGTTTTGATTAAAAAAAGTGGATATTTTTCAAAAAACACAATGCAAAACTCATTGTTGTGCCGTCAACAGTTTGCTCAAAGATAGATGGCGACATGTTACTTTAGCACGAATAAATTGTCAAATTTGACAGCGGTTGTTCCTCTTTAGAGAGCTTACAGAGCTCCAATGGGGAACTTGAAATTTTTTTTTTATTTCTTTAATATATTTGCCTAACTATAGAGCATATACCAAAAAATGTCAGCCCTCAAATCGCAATATTTAATTTGCAATAAATAATTAAAGTTGTGACCGCAAGATATTCATTTGAAAAGACACGAAAAGCGCGGGAATGGTTGCGACGTCACAGAGCTCGATCGATCAGAAGACAGTGACAGGAGTGACAGCTACACAGAATTAGAGAAGGAAGAATGGAAATTTAACATTAAAATAAACAGTTCGGCGACCCATTTCCAGAGGAATCTGATGGTGCTGTAGTTTTTATACCTACCTGTGCTGCCCATGTGTCCCAATTTGATACTGGACACCTCAGAACTACAGGGTGTCTACTTTTAAGTGTATACAAATCGATATTTGTATTTATATTTTTATATGTATTTTGTGAGATATTTTCAAAAACCTTTTTTTTGTTCAAAAGGGCTTCAAAAAACGCCTCTTTTGACGTTTTTACTTTTGTCAAAATGCAGATCCAGGGACGGCTACGATTTTTTATACCCCGATTTTCACAAAAACCATTTAGCGATTTTTTTATTTAAAATCTGACACAACAGCGTTAATCAGGACACCCAAAAACCCCCATATACTAAATTTGAACAAAAAATGTAGAGGGTGTTCGGTTCTACACCGTGTTAAAGTTGAGCAAAATAGGAATTTTAAAGACATCTGGCGAGCCAAGTGTGCCATGTACCTAATCCCTTCAAAACAGTTGCATGGTCAACAGGACCACTCAAAATGTTGGTGTGAAAAGATTTACTACAAAAATATACAGGGTATTTTTCTCTTATTTCGTATTGGACCTTTGCACACTAACAACTTGAGTGGTCCTGTTGACCATTCAACTGTTTTGAGGGGATTCCATGGCACACGTGACTTGGCAGATGCCTTTAAAATTCCTATTTTGCTCAACTTTGACACCCTACATAATGAAACTCCCTGTATATTTTTTATTCGAATTTGGTATATAAGGGTTTTGTGATGTTCTGATTGACGCTGTGGGGTCAGATTTTAAATAAAAAAAAATCGCTAAAAGGTTTTCGCGAAAGTCGGGGGTATAAAAAAAATCGCAGCCGGCCTTGGATTTGCATTTTAAAAATGGCAGGAAGGTCAAAAGAAGTGGTTTTTGAAGGCCCTTCAAACAAAAAAAGGTTTTTGAAAAATATCTCACAAAAACTTTTAAAAGTAGACACCCTGTATATGAAGGACAAGGAAAACAAATGGTCTCTATTTTTATATTGGTAGTCCCAAGGGAGAGTATCTCATAGGCGGTGATATTTGGATGGGGCAATTATTTCATGGCCTGCTGTGATTTTTTAAAATAGCTATAATTTTCAAGAAACCATATTAGGGATTTTTTACGACAAAATGTTATTAAGAAAACTTGTTCAGAATGAAAAACTGAGTAGAATTGCAAAATTTTAAAAGTCTAGGCTTACTTTGATTTTTAGCTTTTCGCCTTTTTTTCCCACTTTTTTCTTAGAAAGGTGTCCTTTCTAGACCTTTCACGTCAAAATATTATTAAGGAAACTTGATCAAAGTGAAAAAATAAAATTTTGACGTGAAATATCCAGAAAGGACACTTTTCTAAGAAAAAATAAGTGGAAGATAAATCTAAAAATCAAAGTAGGCCTAGCCTTTTGAAATTTTGCGAATCTACTCAGTTTTTCATTCTGAACAAGTTTTCTTAATAAAATTTTGTTGTAAAAAATCCCTAATGGGGTTTCTTGAAAATTTGCTATTTTAAAAAAAAGCATGGCAGGCCATGAAACAATTACCCCATCCAAATACCACCGCCTATGAGATACTCTCCCTTGGTACTACCAATAAAAAAATACAGACCATTTTTTTTCTTGCCCTTGTAATGTTACGTAATTACTTACTATTCTTGTTGACACTCTGGATGGCATGCGTATTGGCGGGAGATCAAGACATTTAAGTTTAGCATAAAAATAAAAACAACAAAATCACGACAATATTTTTTCTGATCTCATGTAGGTACATAATATGCCACGCCATAAAATATAAAAAAATGACATAGACGGGATGAGTCGTTTAAACGCGATAATTTTTTCGCAGCTATATAGTCACAATAACATCAACAGACCAATGCAGCACGACACGTTATAAACTTGTCACACTATAGCATATAATTAACGAAAGGTTGTAGGTGCAAGAATTAACTGTATTTCACTTTAGAAAAGATAACAGGAGAAAATTTCAAAAAGTTGGCTCCCACTAGAGAGCTGGCGCCAAGGAAATCCGATAATATATACCGGTCCGCAACTATAGATATGGGCGATATTATGGCAACTCACCGCGCGGTTTTCTTCCACACTCCCCAGTGTCGGCCGCTGCTTATCCACCGACGTAAGTTACGTGTTATCGACTGGACGGGAGCGGCACCCCTTGCTCAACCACCCTACTGAAATGGGATCGATGGGTGGTTGGTGCGCGCGCAGAACTAGTTGTACAACGTCTCCGTCTCTCTAGCACCGGCGCGCAGGCGCGTCTTCCGTCTTCGTCGGGCCGGCGAAAACCGCGCACCCCAAGGAACGTGTGCCGCGGAAGCGCGACATCGATTCCGAGGTATTACAGGACTGGCGGGGCGTGTAATATAATAATAATAATAACGGCCGTGGCGCACCGTGCCCACTGCTCAGCCCGGTTGGCGCGGGGCTTTAGAAACGGCAGCTGAGCCCCTGGCCGTTGCGGACATACGGGGTTATGCTTAACTTAGGGTAGATTGATTGTAAGCAATGGGTGAGTCATTATACTGTTTGTCATCGGCCTATACAGGGTGAGTTTTTTTCGATGCCCACTATGGGGATCTCGGAAACTAGCAGAATTAGAACAAAGGTTAAATGGGGAAAGAATTGCGGTTTTGAATGCTCAATCTAATGCCCCTTTTGGATTTTCAAAAAAGTTCATGGCTCACTAGATATTTTGAAGATAGTGATTTTTGCTATTTCATCGGAGATCTCTGTAGCTCCGTTATTTCTGATTATACAGAAAAACTGTAGACACAAAAATTGTAGATAATTTTGGGCTTAATAAGATAATCCAATAAAAATTTTTATGTTGTTTATGATTTTTGAGATATGACATAAACTTTTTTTATGTAAATCATAGTTGTCTGTGGGCTGTGGCCTTACAAAATCCGCCTTTTTGAGCGTTCCAAGGATATAACTCGGCATAGTTATAACTCGGCATAGTTATTATAAAAAATAAAAGATCTATGGCTAATTTTCTGATTTTTTAAATTTTCACATAGTCAGCCATGGAATATTTTCATAATTATTACGTTCTAGTTTATAATTAGACATAGGTACTTCCAACTTTCTAATATTTTGTTTTTAGCTGGTAATAAAATGTAACAAAATAAAACAAAATTTAAAAAACTCAAATTCAAATAATTATTATTTTAAAAAGTCACCTTAAAAAAAAGTGTTCAAACAATCCACCATTATTATTTATGCAAATGTTGCATCTTTTTAAAAATGAATTTGTCGCCTTTTTAGAGAGCGCCTTTCAATACTGGTAACTGCTTCCAAAACAGCTGCTCTTAATTCAACAATTGTCTCATACTTTATTTTGTACTGTTCCCCACAAAAAGAAATCCAAAACAGACAATTTGGGGGATCGGGGCTGCCAGGAAATAGGTCTATTTCTCCTTTCTCCCTATCCAACTATTTGGATTGAGCTGATCTAGGTAATTTAGGTTACGGGCAAATAATTATGTGGTGGAGCTCCATTTTGATAATTTTTGTTTTATTTTGTTACATTTTGTTACCAGCTAAATTATGCAATTATGAAAATATCCCATGGCTGACTATATGAAAATAAAAAAATAAGAAAATTAACCATACTCAGCTATTTTATTTTTTATAACAACTCTGCCGAGTATTATATTTTTGGAAAGCTCAAAAAATGGCCGATTTGATAAGGCCACAGCCAACTATGATTTACGTTTAAAAAAACACAAGTTTATATCATTATCTCAAAAATCACAAACAACATAAAAAATTGGATAAGATTATCTGATTAAGCCCAAAATTATCTACAATTTTTGTCTCTACAGTTTTTCTGTATAATCAGAAATAACGGAGCTACAGCAGAGATCTGATGAAATATCAAAAATCACTCTTTTCAAAATATCTAGTGAGCCATGAACTTTTTTAAAAATCCAAAAGGGGCATTAGATTGAGCATTCAAAACTGCAATTCTTTCCCCATTTAGCCTTTATTCTAGCTCTGCTAGTTTCCGAGATCCCCATAGTGGGCATCGAAAAAAACTCACCCTGTATACAAACAGAGTATCTACATGTACGAATCCATAAAATCGTTATTTTTCGAGATAATCGCCTGAACTTTTTCTGTTTGAAAGAACTTAAAACAATTTTCACAAAAGCCATTTATTTTATTATTTATAATCTGACACCACATCGATAATCAGAACACCCAATAACCACCATATACCTACCAAATTTGAACAAAAAATATACAGGGCGTTCCATTCTACGGAGGGAGTAAAATAGGAACTTTAAAGGCATCTGGCAAATAAAGTGTGCCATGGAAAAGCCTCAAAACAGTTGATGGTCAACATGGCTACTCAAAGTTTTGGTGTGCAAAGATACAATGCAAAATATTCAGGGGGTCTTTTTCTGTGCCATCTCGAAGTACTGAATATTTTTTGGTCAAAAACCGCCATAAACACTATAAATGAAGTTTATTTTACAAATTTAATATGCTTGAATTTGAACAAAGTTATGAAATTGTTTAGGGAGAATATTAAAACATTTTTTTACGAAATTATTAATGCTTTTCAGAAAAATATTTTTTTTTTATTTAGGAGGCCATGTTTTGATATAACTTTTAATTCTAGACAATTTTCCTTAATAACATTTTGCTGAATTTTCTGAAATAAGGGTACTTTACTCTTGTACAATTTTTATATTTTTTTATCTACCCTGTATGCTGTTTGACTTGCAACCATTCTAAGTGCGCCTAATATGATTATCAAACATGCACCAACTGAAATTCAATCAACGAAATAGCTTTATTTCAAGTAGAACTTTTTGAAATTTTGACAAATAAGCCAATTTTTAGCGATTTTATTCTTTCTTCTTCTTCTTAGAAAAATAGAAAATGGTCACGTAACCACGGTTGAGTGGGAATTTTTTTAAAGCAAAAGGTAACCCCAAAGTTAAATTTCGAAATAAACCACATATACAGGGTTTTACAAAAAAGTAGGTTATTGTTAGGGGTTAGGTTGTTAATCCGTTGACCAAATTATTTGGGCCAAAATCGAGGCTGACATTTTCATCAATCGGAGTGTTACTACTGAATTTAAAAAAAAATGAATTTCATTAATAACTTTTGTGTTTTTGAAGATACTAAATACTAGAATTTTTGAATTTGTTATAGAAACACAAACAAAATCAATCTTCTGCGTACTGCGTACGCCTATAGTTTAAATGGATCATTTGATCTACAGTGTGTCCCAATTTGATACTGGACATCTAAAAAATACATGAAGGGCAAGGAAAACAAATAATGGTCTCTATTTTTTTATTGGTAGGTAGCCCAAGGGAGAGTATCTCATAGGCGGTGGTATTTGGATCGGGTAGTTATTTCATGGCCTGCTATGATTTTTTCGAGAAACCCTCTTAGCGATTTTTTTTGCAAAAAACCTTACTTTGTTTTAATCCTGATCCAAATCCAAGGCATACTTGATACGATTGTCGCTATTTTAGGTCTTTGTTATTGTGGAAATAAAATGGTTGCTTCAGTTATTTTTTGCCAAATTTGGTATAGGTACTGAGGTTTTGAAGGATGTTCACGCTATGATAATAGGGTTTCTCGAAAATTCTAAAAATCATAGCAGGTAATTACCCCATCCAAATACCACCGCCTATGAGATCTCCCTTCGGACTACCAATAAAAAAAATAGAAACTATTTGTTTTCCTTGTCCTTCATATATTTCGGGGATATCCAGCATTTAAGTAGGTACTTTCTTTAAATTTTTTGGCTTGCGGAATTTTAGTCAAAAAATTCGAACCCGTACCAAATTTCAAACAAATATTTTAATAAAACAAATTGAAAACGGTATAAAGTAAAAGTAAGCCAACTACAAAGAAAATAATGAAGTTCTTAAATATTAAAAATATTTTATTTCAATTGTTTGTGAGAATTGACCATTATACAGGGTGTTTCGGGAGGAAATGGAAATATTTTAAGGACATGTCTAGAAAGCCAAAATAAGCAACATAATTTCATAATTCAAGTCCGATTTTCATTTTTTCCAGAGATAGGTTGCTACGATTGTAATTTAAAAGCTAAAGAAAAATTCACAAAAAATAAACAAATAGCATTAATTTACAACAAATTTTCGAAAAGATCACAGCTCACTTCGATACACTTACCTACTTGGGCGTTATTAAAGTTAATTTGATCATATAATATAAAATATAATAATATGAGCTTATTTTGACTTCCTAGAAATGTTCTATAAAATAGATAAATTATCTATAAAGGCGTGGGAAGGGGCACGCCTTATTTGGGAATTCCGAATAAATAAGTCGGAATTAATTCTGAGATACTTTCGAAAAATCTTACTCTCCAAGAAAAGGGTTGCTCATCAAAATAATTAGATATGAAATTTGCTTGGTAAACAAGTAACTTGATTATTTCAACCGTTTTCTTTATAAATAAAGAAAAATGGAATAACGAAATATTCCTCTCTGGCTTATTTTGCGATAGTAGACATTTTTGTTAATAACATTTCCCATAAAATTTAAAAATAATAATGGAATTATTTTCACATTTTTTTGAACCACTCGAGAGTAACTTAAAAAAATAAATAAAACTAAAGTTTTTCCCATCCGAACACTTCCTAATCGGGGGGAAACCCACGGGAAATATACGGAACAGTTTAATAAATCAGAGAGTATTTGGTGTATTCAGTATACATTATACATACAAAATCATCAGTTTGAAGAATGCTCCCGCTTACAACAAAAGCATCAAAGGTACTCTGTAGTAAATTATCCCAGATCACCTAGTGATGCTTTACATTGCAGGCGAAAAATCTCTTGCAGCTTAATTATTCACTCCATAATTCCCTATAACTTACCGTACTACGATATTTTAAATACGTATATACGGTAGGTTCCAAAGAGACCACAGGGCAGATATTCCACGGTTTGCAATATTTTGAATATTTATCATCTGGATTTGAAGTTGGTCTACCAAAATTCTCACCATCGGGTACTGGTTGATCTGCTCAGAATTACAAAGCACTCATTTAACATCTGTAGATACTTTCGGAGGTCGAGGTTTGCACTAAAAATTTCAGGATATGGAAGACAAAGCCAAATATACTTGTAGTGAAGAAAGTAGTGGAAAATTAATATTTCCATCCTAATTCTTTTGCTATTGTAACGCTAATTATTTTGCTATTGTAGGTACTGATTGGAATATGAACGATAGGTAATTTAACCAATAAAAAATAAATAATCGGAAACCCTAAATGTATAATTTTGTTACTGGCTTCACTAATGATGTCGAGATTATTTTTTTCTAAAAAATAACTATACAATAAAAATATACAGTTCGTACCCTAATGATGTTCAAATATTTGTGGGAAGCTTTCTATGGATAGTTTTAAAAGGGTCTACATGTAAAATTTTTCGGTAAAGCTGTACTAGTCTTCAGGTAAAAAAATTGTTAAAACCGCTAAACCTAGAACAATTTTGGAGCACTTATCAAACAAATTTGGAAGACACTTTTTACGGCAGATTTACTCTTTGCTAAGTGTTGAAACCCGCAACCCCTATTCCTCTTTTTTATAGAACTTGTTTGTAAGTTAGTTTATTTATTTCCTGCAAATAACAACTACCTTTATTAAAAACGGAGCATGCGCCGATACTTGATATTTCTTTTTGTTTCAAAGGAGGTCCATTATTACCCGCCAATGGCGCCAACACACCCCCTGTATATCTTAAAAATCACATCATCAAAACAAGAATATTTTTTAAAAATATTTATACTTAAAAATAAAAAACCTTTCAACATGCTTTTATTTAAGCCATGCACTAAAACGAATAAAAGTTACTAGTTAAATCCTCTCATTTGATACCCATGTCGAGGAGGCAGTTTAAAATTCACTTGCAAGATTTCATTACATACACACACTAACAGATAAAAGCTTCTAAAAATAATTGAAAATGGTATGAAGTAAAAGTAAGCCAGCGCCAAGGAAATTAATAAAGTTCTTAAATATTAAAAATAAGATATTTCAATTGTTTGTGAGAATTGACCATTATACAGGGTGTTTCGGGAGGAAATGAAAATATATTAATGACATGTCTAGGAAGCCAAAATAAGCTCAAGAAAAATATAAAAAATAATAAACAAATGGCCTTAATTCACAACAAATTTTCGTTATCAAAGTTAACTTGATTAACTTAAAATTGGACTTGAACATACATATGAGCTTATTTTGTCCTTAAAATGTTTCAATTTCCTCCACAAACACCCGGGTATTAAGACGAAAACTATTATTAATTTAAATTATCTATGAATGCGTGGGAATCCCGAATTAATTCTGAGATATTTTGGAAAAATCTTACTCTCCAAGTTTTGCTTACGAAAATAATTAAATATGAAATTTGCTTGGTAAACAAGTAACTTGAACATTTCAGCTCTTTTCTTTATAAAAAATAAAGTTTTTCCCATCCGAACACTATAGCTAATCACTGTGTGTAAGTGTCAATTTAAATTAAGTTACGAGAAAAAAACACTGAAAATATAAGAAGTAAAATTAAGTTACGAGAAAAAAACCACTGAAAATATAAGAACTGTTTAAATCGGGGAATATTTGGTGCATACATACAAAATCATCAGTTTGAAGAGTACTCCCGGTTAGAACAAAAGCGTCATAGGTACTTACTCTGTTGTAAATTATCCCAGAGCCCAGAGCACTTAGTGATGCTTTACATTGCAACCGAAAAATCTCTTACAACTTAATTATTCACTCCATGATTCCCTAGAACTTACCGTACTACGATATTTTAAGCACGTGTATACAGTAGGTTCCAAAGGAACCACAGGGCAAATATTCCACGGTTTGCAAAATTTTGAATTTACTCGGTCATCAGAAGTTGGTCTACCAAAATTCTCACCATCGGGTACCGGTTGATCTGCTCAGAATTACAAAGCACTGACCTGATCAAATTGTACCTGACAACAAGATCGGCACTTCACCCTTTCACATCTGTGTATAGTTTCGGAGATCGAGGTTGACACTAAAAACTTTAGGATATGGAAGCCAAATATATATTGGAGGGACTAGTGGAATGGGTATTCTAGTACCTAGAAAATTAATATTGTAATCTTAATTCTATTGCTATTATAGGTACCGATTGATAATGATATCCAAATTCAGTGTACCCATGATAAATTTACCTGCCAATTCAAGGAATCTATAGGGATAAGAAATTTATGAACTATAGGTAATTTAACCAATAAAAATAAATAAACCCAAACCCAAAATATATGTATAATTTTGTGACTGGCTACACTAATGATAGGGATTATTTTTTCCAAACTATAAGTATAGAATAAAAATATACAGGGAGTTTCATCATGATGTGCGAATATGTGTGGGCGGTATGTAAAATTTTTCGGCAAAGCTGTTCCAGTCTTCGGATTAAAAAAAATGTAAATGATGTTTTAGTGGCATGTCAGGCAAAGGATATCAATTGAAAAAAATGCACTCCAGCCGGGACTCGAACCAGGTAGTAAAAATATTTCTAAAAAAATGTTTTCATTTTTTTTCTCAAAACCGTTGAATCTAGAAAAACTAGAGTACTTTTCCAACAAAATTGGAAGACACATTACGGTATGGATTACTTTGTGCAAAGTGCAGGAACCAGCAACTCCTATTCCCCATCTCTTTTTATAGATTTTTTTATTTAAAGTCAGTTTATTAAAAAAATCGTATTCTATAGGTAGCCCAACTAATTTAAAAACTTTTTTATTCTTACTAATTTCTCATGAACTAGTTTGCCTGGAATAAAATAATAGTTATTTTTGTTATAAGTACCTAAAATGAAGTTTTTCGGGACGAATCATTGCCGTTTCCGGAATAGCAGATGAGTCCTGAAAAACTTCATGTAGGTACGTGTGACGAACACTATTTTTTGTCATACGCTCCCAAAATTTTGATATACGCTTTTTACAATTCTTCAGAACGCTTAAATTTGCAAATTTTCTATATTTTTTATCATGTCATTCATTCATTTAGGGACTAGGCCGAAAAAGAAGCCTTTTACGGACTTAAATGAGTTCGTAAAATAGCTATTTTTGGGAGCGCATGACAAAAAATAACTTTTATGTTCCGTATTTAAATAACAGTTGTTATTGTCATTCACGATTACATACATATAAGAAGGTAGTAGGCGGTGTCATTTTTGTCACTCTTACTTTACTGTTTAGTGTTACGAACAACGAATATGGTAGATGGTAGTGAAATGCTTTTTCCTACATTCAAAAATATTTTGACACACTTTCTTTTTTTTTAATTTTTTAAATGCCCTTTTTATGTGTAATTTACTGCAGTAGAGGGCAAGTTTATAAATCTTCCCGTTTGAAGGAGTAGGATATTTTTTTAAATGGGAAATCATAATTCAAATATTCTAACATAAAGACGGTAATGAAATAGAATAAGTTTATTTCGGGTTGTCTGGATATATAATATCGTTGTTATGGGCGGGCCACTTATTCTAAGCGCATGACTAACGAGTAAAAAAAAATTAAAACTCAAAAAAATCAACGTAGGTCTCGGCTTTTTGAAAATTTTCACACCTATCCACCTATTTGCACCTATCTGGGGACACACTGTATATCATAGAATCAGTGACTATAGAAAGAATTCTATTTCACTGATAGAATTGAACCTGCATTCAAAAATCTCTTGAATCAAGATGCGATAAGTACCTATATAGTTATAATAACACTAAAAATAGACCTTGTTGAAATAATTACTCCTATATTATTAAAAATAACGAAATTATGCATGAGCAGCAGCCCAATAAAGGGATGCTATTATCATGGCAGCCTTTGTTTCATTATTTAACGTAAATCACAAACTATATAACTGTTATATTTTATAAACCCAAAGGTTATTTTTTATTAAATTTATTAGAGAAAAAAAGGCTATTTTGCTGATGGTCGGACAGTATTTGCCAGTGGTCGGCCAAGTAGTTGTTAGTAATCGGATATCTCCTGATTGGTCAATCCCACAGGCCCGTATTTTGGAATATTGTTTGGTAGGATAAATTTGGGAATGTAATATATTATATGTATAAGTACATAATATATGTATTATTTTATTAAATCACAATTAATTTGAAAATGATATCTAAAAGTATTCCATTATGAAGAAAAGGGACTGTATTTATTTACTATGTACTTTAGATTTGGGTAGGTATTTTAGGAGAATGGGAGTTTTTTTCAAAGATTATGATACCTACCTAAATAGATAGTACCTATATCTACCTTGGGAAGTACCCAAGTACCTACATATATTTATTTTACTTCTATATAGAGTTAGCAAAAACTTAACTTCGTCATAACAAAAATACAAAATAAAAATGAACACATACAAAATAAAAAATAATTAAAAACTATTTTGCTTAGGTAACATTCTTTGGCGACTCTTAGGAAAGAAGGTAAAGTATATAAAAATAATTAGAAAATTTTTTTGGACATTATCCACTAGCATATTTTTTGTATGGGAAAACCGCACCTCGCCAAGTTCGTAATCCAAGCCACTAACTTTTTTCGTTTCTTCTTTTTAAAACAGGATCCGGGCCCATTTGTTTAAAAATATCGCCGAAATTGCCTTTAATACGGTCCTGCACGGTAAATTTAGGAACCCCATAATTTTCGCATATTTCACGCAATTTCCCGCCATTACGAACAGCTTCTACCGCTTTTATTAAAGATCCATTGTCATATTGGTGAAATTTTCCTTTGGTTTTGGGTGCCATAACAGAAAATAATGAAAATAACAAAAAACAAATCAGAAAACCCCCTCAAGAAAACGGAGAAAAAATAATTGTCCGACATCCGAAGCGTTGAAAATTACACCTCAGTTAGTGGTCGGACAAAATTTATTTTACTTAATCCTTCTCTGTATTTAGATTTCGCTGTCCGACCACACTGAAGGCGGAGGCATGATACAATACCCTTTATTGTATCATGAGGCGGAGGTATATGGACCGATCATTTCCAGTAGTCGGACACCCGTCCGACTATTGGTTTATAACAGAATAATTTACCAGTGTGCCGTTCATTCAATTTTAACCACCAAATCGGGCAAAACATATTTTTGTGATTTATAATGCAAATTTAGATCATTTCTAATATATAAAACTGTATCATACTCCTTAAATTCACTAAATCAAATTTATCTAAACTTAATAAAACTGCTCCACACTTATTGTTCACCTAAACATTTGAAGAGAGCACAGACACGTTAACTTTGGCGCGCTTTTATCGTTTCCAGGATGACAACTGCAGAAATTAAAAATAAAAATATCTAATATAATAACAAGGTTGCAAGATTTGCGATTTCAACTTTAGAAGGCCAAATCTGTATCGCATTTTCTAGTTATTATTCAATATGCAAGTTTTGTCCGACTATTGGCTGTGTCCGGCTTACTGGCGAATCGACCCTGCGTCGATGAGATTTTGTCAGAGACCCCGCATGCTTTCCATTTTAATTCAATTTTAAGTTCAAGAATTCCTAGAAACATCAAAGTTTATAAGAATTACATCTTAATTCAAGATTAGGTTGAATGAAACACGTCAGTGGGATGCCCTGTGAAATTTCTTGACAAAATGATTAAAAAGTCCCTATTAAATTTAGGTCAAAGAACAAAAAAGTTATAAGGGGGTAAAAACAGTTGAACACCCCTGGACATACGAGCGGGTCAAAAATATAAAGTGGCTCAAAAGTGAAGCACCTACTATTTTTTGAAACGTTAAAAAAATATATGAAGAAAAGTTTGGTTAGAATTGACAGAAGTAGTAGAGGTGCCAAGTACAGAATCACAGCCAACTACCTAATTAAAAAAATACATGTGTTTTTCAATTATTTTTTCTGAACGCTCTATCTAGGTATAATCGTCGAGTGAAGACTAATAAGAGGGGCCACCTAGGCTACCTTCATGTATAATAGCGAGTCCACAATCTCAATGCAGATGTGCCGATAGATCCCCAGTCAATTGTTTTAGGACGAATTATTGAAGCGGTTTCTCGTCCTAAAGGGCCGGGACGTAGAGACCTGGCTCGAAATCTCCGCATTGGTTGCGCCTCTAGTTATTCCTTCACTCAACGATATAATATCTTACCTGTAGATCATAGAGATCATATATAGGCTCTATGCTGTATGTATACCGTTTTTCGCCCTACAACGGCGCACGGCAAGGCGCGGGAAATGAAAAGATATGGAATTCGACACCATTTTTAACTCTATATTGACAGTTTATATGGCGGATAAATAAAAACCTACGAATAATAAAGAACCCCAGGAAGGAGATGAGATAGTCAATGCTGGAAGATATCGGAACATGAAAAATGACTCTTTAAATAAAGCGTGTGTGTAGAATCATCATGATATTATAATTAAAAAAAACTAAAAATAAAATATTAAACAGAATAGTATATTGTATAATAACTACCACGAAGTGGCATTAATTTCCTAGGAGTATGGCAGTTTGCGACACGAGCCGCAGGCGTAGCGGCAAGTCATATGAGTGGGAGATGAAAATTCCGTGCGAAATATAAACTAAGTATATTTTTCTACGACTGTTATTATAAGTGTTTGAGTTCAAATTAGTTTTTTTTATAATTTAATATAGTTAAATTTAGCAAAATATTGCTATACCTAGGTACACTTATTTACAAAAATGTAGCAAATCTCAAAAATAATACTCCAAACTCGTTGCCTTGGTCACTCTGTATATAAATTCAAATATTCTATTATGGACAATGAATAAAGGGGGTTCTTTATTAATAGATTGTCGATAACGATAACCAAGAATACTAGACTGATTATAGAATTCTTGATCGATAACTATCAATGGTTGCGTTTAAGACTCCCAATCATACCAAGCGCTTTGATTGCAGCGCTTTCTACTTTCGTTTGCTAGCGCTAGCATTTCGTTAAACGGCTATTTTATGACAGTAAAGTAAAGCTAGCGCCCGAAATATCGAGATGTTAACATAAATTAAGCTAAAACCGTTGATTGATTCCTTCTACCATCGACGCTCAAACGAAGCCTCAAAAAAGTAAATCACGAAATCAAAATTTTACAATGGCTTTTACCACACCAAAATTATAGACCTTGCACCAAAATAAAATAGATAAAGTCAATAAAGGGAACTGACAGAACAAAGGAAGGTTATTATTGAATAAACCGCTTATATAGCAATCGCAAGCGACCAAGCGCAAAATTCTTACGCTCGCTAATTTTGCAATCTGCTGAAATCTAGCGAAACCGTTCAAAGGTTCAAAGCGTGCAAGCATCAAACCGCTTGCAAGCGATTTCAATCGCTTTGTCGTCTTAAACGCACCCTTCACCCTTTTTTCATAGAGTAGGAAAACGAGCACCTAAGCTTTATATTTTGTGGAGTAGAATTCTACACTTATCATATCCGCCCCTCGCCATATTGTTTTTCTTCGACGTTGCTTCTGTGGCGTCTGTGCGTCCGTGTCCGCGTCCTCATTTTCGTGAATCGTGCCCGAACCCCTTTAGGAGGTGCTTCGCTGTCGCTTAGTCTTCCAAAACATCAAATATTAGTGCCGAGATGAGCTACGGTAGGCCGCCGCCCCGTATCGACGGGATGGTGTCTCTCAAGGTGGACAATCTCACCTATCGGACCACCCCTGAGGACCTCAGGAGAGTGTTCGAAAGGTGCGGCGAGGTCGGGGACATCTACATCCCCCGGGATCGGTTCACTAGGGAGAGTCGCGGTTTTGCTTTCGTCAGGTATGATTTCAACATGCTTATTTTTTGGATATGTATTGACATTCTTATGAAGGTTCTACGACAAGCGCGATGCCGAAGACGCGTTGGACGCCATGGACGGTCGCATGTTGGACGGGAGGGAGCTCAGAGTGCAGATGGCTAGATATGGGAGGCCTACGTCACCACACCGGAGGTACAAAAGGAGCAGCAGGCGGTAAGTACCTATGGTCTATTCACTTTCAAGGCAGGCATAATATTTGAGTGATGCTTCAGGCATGAAAAAGTATTATTATGTTTATGCTTCGGATATTGTCCAGTTTTTTGAGTAGATGTTTTTTTGAGTATTTTTCATTTATCTTTTCTGCTAAAGAAATGTACAGGGTTTTGTACCTTTCGCTTCAATCTATAAAACTTATGTGAAACTAAGTTAAAATTTAGAAAGTGGCTATTTATATGTCCGACGTATATGAAAGTCGGTATACGTCTTGCGCTCTAATTGGTGAGTTGAGTCACGTGACTTCTTTGGACATACATTTAACTCCATACACATCCGAAGTAAACTTATTTACGTCAGAAGTGCATTTTCCTCAAGCATTTTTGCAATAAAGTGAGTGTATGCCTTTCTTTTTGGGGGATAGGTGCTGCCATATGGGGTCAGTCAGCAGCGATGCACGCTGTCGTATGAAAAAAGAAGTGGTAATTATTTCCAATAGTGTAACCCACCATTGAGTGAGTTACACCATTGGAAATAACTACCAAAAATGCACTTCTGACATATCAAAATCAGTTTACTTCGGACGTATATGGAGTTAAGGTAAAAGTAAAAGTTTTCCATGGTGTATGTCTGCCCCTATTTTTTTGAAATTTTGGCTACCCCCCTATTTTCGAGGTCCCTGAACACGAATCTTACCTTAGTTTTTGGTGCTCGGACGTAGTTTCCGAGAAAATGAATTTTCAAATTATGGGCCACGGTGGCGTCGCTCGTACTGGCGCTGACTTTTTAAACTGCATGTTTTTTTGCCTTCGATCGACCTTGGTTCGAACCGATGTCGAGGCAGACGCATGCACATGTCTTTAAAGAAAAACACCGCTATGGCCAAGAGCGCTGGACAAATGTGGGTTCACGGTATTGCTCCTAAATAGCTTTATCCGTGTGATTTACTAATTGTCCTACACTCACTGGGAATACTACGGTTTTCTAGGGTTTTCCGTAGTACTTGAGCGAATGCTATCCTAGTTCTATCGGGAAAAAAGTCGGTCCTAGCCGCAAATGGCAATGAAGACAAAATAATAGTAATTGCCCCCCTCCCCCGCACAAGCATGTGGTTGCTTCTGGGGTACTCCTAGTTTGGAGTATTGTGAGGGTGAGAATTATTATTATTATTATATAATGTACCTCCAAAGAAGTCACATGACTCAACTGGCCAATGAGAGCACAAGGCGTATACAGACTTTCACACACATCGGACAAATAAATAGCCACTGAACTGGTTCTGAACTAGTAGGTAACTGCCAATGTGATTAATTCAAACCAATTCCCGAATTCAAAATCAATATAATGCAGGCCAAATTTTTGTCATAGCTAGATAGCACTATCTGTCAAAATTTGCCAGCCCTGCTGGAATTGCTTTGGTACATTGAACGGGTGTTAAATGACAATAATTTTTCCAGTGGCTATTGCTATTTATACTTCCGACGTATATAAAAGTCTGTGTATGTCTTGTGTTCTCACTTTCGAGTTGAATCACATGACTTTGGATGTACATTTAACTCCATATAATATGTCCCAAGGAAACTTATTTGAAGTTTGGGCGTCGGATTTGCAATTTTACACAGAATTGTACTATTTCCTGTTAACAGGTTGTAGGTAAATCGATATAATGCTACTAGCTACAATAGGTACTTCCGAGGTTACTTCTTTCAAAGGAACGAAGCATAAGTAACGAATATCTTAATAAGAACCTAAAAAACGCTTTTTTTAAAACAGGGCAATCTGCAAAATGTAGAATGCTTGTGTCAGTTTTGAGATTTGATAAAGAAGCTACAACAGAAACGTTATTAGGATGCGTTAATAGTAATACTAAATAGGATAGTAGGAACATGAACATGATGTATAACGTACCTTAGAAGGATTAAGTTCAAATAAGACAAATACCGTCATCTGGGGTGAGTTCGGACACATTTTGTTTTTTTTCTAAATTCCGTCTCCCACAATTATTTAAAAAAAATATGCAAAAAATAATATAAATTCCCTGGACCTTCCTCTATGAAATTCATAGTTCATGTTTTTTTTATTCGCGATATTTTTAGCAACTTACAATAAAATGAAAAAGAAATGGCAAAATGAAACCTTTATTATTATTTTAAAATTTCAACAAAAATAGTGGTTTTAAAAAATAAAAACATAATAAATTGTTCTTAAAATATAGAATATTTGTAAAAAATAAAGGTTGGTTTCGTGTCATAAAACCATTCTAATCCGGGTCGGTTATCTTTAAATGTTCTAATCCGTTTTCCCGATCTATCTAAATATATTTTTACAATTTCACGGATGTCCATTCTAGTTAGGGGCTCCAATTTGCAGCAGTCAATATTCCATTTTTTATTTCCTCTTCTTCCTTTTGGCTCAACTTTGTCAACAGGTTGATTTCGAGTGCTTGCCCGTCATTTTACCTGCCAATGTAAAATCCGAAGAGATAACACTTGAATAGGAAAAAATCTGATTACACCAGTGGATTCGGCGTTACAAAGTGCCTCTATGATGTCTTTACAGCTTGGCGATATCTCTGATATTAAGAGAACTAAAAGCCATTGTCAAATTAGGCAAAAATTGAAAAGTCAACCGAAACAAATGCCATTGAAAAAACGTACAAGCACTATTAGACCGTATGCTCACTGCCAAAAAGTGCAACGATAGTATAACGTATGTCCTCTGAGGTTTTGGTAACGTACAAATAAAATTATCGGGTGGCCGCGGGACTTGCGCTGGAGAAGTTGATTGTTTATTGTTAAAAAATAACGGGTTATACTAGCATTCAAAAATGGGGAATTTTATGACACACTTAAGGGCGAACGCCGACCCTTAGACCCCACGTTACACGTATGCCGATCGTTTTCCGATGGATTTTCTTATTATAATATATTGATGTGTGGTGGCATACGTTATACTATCATTGCAAAACCCATTATTTTTTAACAATAAACAATCAACTTCTCCAGCGCAAGTCCCACGTCTACCCGATAATTTTGTTTGTACGTTGACAGGCATATACATAATTACCAAAACCTCAGAGGGCATATCTTATACTATCGTTGTACTTTTTGGCAGTGAGCCTACGGTCTATATTTAAGTTGTCCCAAAAAAAGTGGACAGGGATGCATGGTCGTTTTTTTCCTAGTGTAAATATTAAAGGAGATACACTACAGGGACAACCAATTTCGATCACCCTGTATATATACAAAAGAGTGAAGCGGAAATGGGCGTGTAGACAGGCGATTGCCAATTATTATATCATACCAGGACCAGGGGTTCAAGTGACATTTTAATTACGTATCTAATTTATCGAAAGCAACATTTTTTTTTTAAATATTTTTTTCGGAAACCTCTTTGTTTTCTATGCTTTTGTTACCCGCCACTGGAGCATAAGAAACTCTTGGTTGCCTAAGTAATAAAATAATCAAAAAGCACAAACAATGGAGACGAATTAGCTTGTCAAATTCCTTTGTACTATTTCAAAATAATAACAACTGTGATAAGCTGAGTAAGGAAGGATAAAAAATATCAACGTTGTTATTATTTAACTAACAACTATCATAGTTTCCACAAAACCCCAGTTGCAACAAACTTTATACTAATATATTTAACTTGAATTTGTAGATTTCGTGATAAAGATAGGCGATTGATGCAATAGCACAAAATGTTTGTTTTAACCAAAGGGATATGAAATTAAAATTCTAAAATGTTAGGAGCGTTTTTAGATATTGAAATTCATACATAGTGTGTTTCACTCTAGGTTTCACTTGACTTGAAGTGAGACACACTGTGAAATAATAATTTTACATTTTATTTTTAGGATTCAGTAAAATTTAGTCTCGTAACAGTTGGGAATAATTTTAAATTTCTCTATCTTTATCACGAAATCCACAAATTCAAGTTAATTAAATGCAGTATAAAGTTTTATAGTGTTTTAAACATAATTACTAGTTTTTTTTTTTAATGTAACAATATAATAGGTATGTTTATGTTTGATTAGTAGCTTGACAACATCCTGTAGAATTTCACCCCCTTGGTCACCATCTGATAGTTCCATTAGACTCAGGAAAATTTTACAACTTTTGTGTTTACAATTATTTGCTAAGGCGAAAAATAACAAAATTAAGAGGGGTGAAATATTCTGCATGGATTTAGTGACATCTGTGGCTATGCCAGTTCTATTCGTACGCCAATAAAAGTTGACACTAGACTTAAAAAAAGAAACTTGTTTCTGAATGGCCTACCTAATACACAAAAGAAAATTATTGATTTTTCACTTGTTATTCAATTTTTTGGAAGCCAAAAATGAAAATGCAGTAAAACCTCGACTATCGTTGCATGTTTAATTGGGGCGGCGGATTTTCCGTGCAACATTTTAACATGAGAGAGCTAGACATGAACACACTGTGCAGACATTGGTTTCAGGGAATCCCCAATTTATATGTTATTATTTTCGCCAACTGCCGGCAGACTTGTTACTTAAACGCACAAAATACAACCAACCAAAAGCATAACGCCATGGATATTTTAATAAAACAATAAAAAAACAAATAAATTGGCTAAAACAATAAAATGTTTGGATTATCCGTGTTTTCAATTATTATTCGGCAAAGGCTCAGTCCTAGCTGGCCTGGATAATCGAGGTTCTACTGTATAGAAATTTCAATTTCGGTAACAATGATGTCACTGCTCTGGTCGATATGAGGGCATATTTTTGGACATGTTGTTGTAACTCGTTGTGCTGTTGTTCATAATATATATTATATATTTTTTCATGGTGTAATATATTATAGTTAGTTGCACGGAAGAACAGTGTTAAGCTAAATGTTGCCAATTTGTAGTGTAGTTGATTTGATGTGTATTTGTACAATACCAATAAAGGCAAGTTATTATTATTTCTGAGAATACACAGTTTAATGACTATTATACAATTTTTAATTCCAGGAAGCAGTTAAAACATATTATTACAAAGAATACCTCAATAAAACCTATTAAATAGTAAAATACTTAAAATTTTCTACTTTTTTAAATCGGACTTTAAGCACTAACCTGATAGATTGAGTGTCAGGCACCGTGTGACAGAAAAATACCAAATAAAGTTTTCGAAAGAAAACATTCGAAAATGATGGTTTTGATGAGTCAAATAGGTAGTGAAAATTTTGGAATTTATTTCTGAAGCACTCTGTATATCTTTGAAAGGTGTAATCTGATATACTGGTCGTCCCTACCTATTTTATTGTTCAACCTCAAGCCACAGTTTTGAAATTTCCGATAGCAGAAGAGATAAAGCGCTTTCAGACTAGAAATGCTCTTATTCTTGAAAGTGAATAGACTTTAGGTATATCGTTTGTATACAAACCAAAACAACTGGTAAGATTTTAACATAAACATGTCTCTCCATTTGCCTAGGTCTCGTTCTCGTTCCCGAGGAAGACGCAGCCGGTCCAGGTCAAGGAGCAGGCGCAGCAGATCCCGTTCAGACAGCAAGAGCTCCAGGGGGGCCTCACGTTCCCGCTCCAGAGAGAAGAACAACAAGAGCCGATCCAGGTCCAGATCTAGGTCTTAGGTGAGTTCTGGAACATTGTCAAATCCAACTGTTCGATTCTAAAAATGGCGCGTTGTGAGTTTTGAACCATCCCGCAAATCGCCAGTTAAAAACTGCTGTCTCGATTTTACATATTGTGCTCCATTGAAGATTCGGTTTCTTTCCAGGTGCAGAGGTTGAGCGCATAGCAGTAATAGGCGCCCAGCTCTGAAGGTATTTAATCTGTTCTTTACTTTCACCTTTGACCTAACCCATTTAGTTTATAGACTATTATTTTCACTCAAAAATGCAATATCCAAAAATTTGAAACGTTCATTTGGATGGTACTCAGTACTCATCAGATTGTAGTAGCTTTTTCTTGATTTTTGATGTACCATCTGCAGACAAATATGGAAAATTTGTAACAAAAAAAAAACATTGTAATTGTATGTTTAATCAATTGATCAATATTATTTTTATTTCATTTTAGGTTAAGACATTTGTATCTGTAACTCTGGCATTGAACTGACATTTGAGTGTTAACAATTTCGCAAATTTTATGTATGAGACATGTATGGTACCTAATTTCCTATAAAAGATATCACTCCCATTGTATTATTATTTGGTAGAATATTACTAGGTTAAGTGTGTGACAAATTTGTATGTGCTGTATGATGCCACCAGCATAATGAAAAAACTACATGGCCTAAGAATCCACAGGTTTTGGATTTTGTAGATGAAATGTTGAGACTCTGAAGTTAATTTATTTATTATTTCAGTAGCAAATAGAAATTTAGTCACAAGTGTTAGTTTAGCTCTTTTTACAACTTGCAGGGACAGTAAATGGGCGTTTTACATTTTTAACATAAAAAAGTTGAAAGTTGATTTTTTTACAAATGTAAAACTTTGGAGAAACAAAAGTTATATGCCAAAATGACACTCAAGGAAATTAAAGCGAACTTGTCCCTGCAATACCTAAAAAGTGCCAATCAGCCATCGAAGCATCCGTACACAAAATACTGCGAGAGCAACAAAATTTTTGAAAAACATATTTGTGATTAGTTTTTATTTCTCAAAGTCATTGGATATTTATGGCAAAACAAACACAAGAAGAAAGTGTTAATCCAATAGATAATTATTGGTCTGCCTCTTATTCTAGAGATGTTATCAAAAATAATTTAAACCAGCACTATTTCGGTAACCAGATTAAATTTGGTATAAAATATGTATTAAGTGTCATAATATCAAGGATCGCAAATAAGCAGAGGAATATGGAGGAGGAATCAATATGAATATTCAGTATTACAAATTCACAAATAAAATATATTGAAATTGGGCCAGTCCCCAGAGTGATACAATCGATTTAAAAATGCATAAATTTATATTTGAGGAGTCTAGATGCAAAATACGCCGAGTCAAATTTTTGCAATTTTCAGTAAAGCCAAAAACTGTTACACTGGCAATTTTGACCTTGGTATTATGATCCTGTAAACCATATTGTGTACCAGAATTAGTTGGGAGTATGCATTGTCATTCAATAATAAGAAAGCAAAACAAAACTTGTATTAGAAAAATGACGCTCTGTCAATATCGCTCGAATTTTTAAAGCAGAGCATCGTATCTGATGCGACAAATCGAAAATTCCGTTGTTCTCGCCGTGTTGATACGACACAGACCAGCCAGCCCAGCCCAATCCTCCGAGCTAACCTGAGTATTTTTGCATGTGCGCAGCGTTGGCGGTAGCTGTTGGCGGCAGGCGGTAGGGGGTGTGGCTGAGAGAGAGAGGCGGTGTTGCGGTGTTTGGCTGGTGCTGGCGGAGAGTCGGCACGCTGCGTGGCGGCGTGTCCTCGCGGCCGGCCGACACGGAACGAGGGTTCGAGAGGGGGAGAGAGAGAGAAAGTGAAGGGGGGAGAGAGACCAGCCAGCCAGCAGGGGAAGGGAAGGGGGGTTGGGTGCAGATGGGGGGGGGGGGGGTGGCGTTAGGAGTGAGGTATGCCGTGTTTGGCATGTCCCTCCATTCGCTCTTTTTGCTCCGACAAAGATGGTTTCTGGCAAACTATTCTTTTGGAGCAAAAAGAGCAAATGGAGGACCAATGCCGAACACAGCTTGAGATTGACACAGTATTCGTTTTAGTAGAGGTTGAACAATGCTCGGCAGTTCCCTAGCAGCAGGATGGCAAAATTTTAACGCTAATGTCACGCTGCTAATAAAAAATGCAGGTGGTAACAAACAAATGAAGAGGATCTAGTAAATATACAGATTGCCCCAGAAACAAGTGCCAAAATTTTAACCTTGTATCTAACTCGTCAAAAGGAAAAAAGTTACTTTTTTTCTCTCGAAAAAACCCAATTTTTACACTGTATTTTTTCCCATTAAAATACCGCTAACAAGTGGCTTATGCATAGAAGAACATTGAAGTAATGGATGGGAATCGACAATTGAATATCTTTATTTTATTTGTTAGCCTCCTGCCGGCCAGTCACAAGTTATTTTTAAATAATTTTGTTTACATTTGGACTGAAGTGCAAGTGCGGTAACATTTTGTAATTGTAGTATGATATTAGCTTTTGGCAAACCCATGGTAACTGTCTTCAGGCTCATAGGAATTATACAGAAGGATACTTTCCTGATTGTGGCAGACAAAAGTCCAATCGTATTGTAAGTGTTGCAAATTATTCTGGCATTAGTGTAATAGACTGGCTTTACTGCACAATGTATCAAAAGCGTGGCAGTTCTAATATTTTTTGTCCTTTCATACTTAGGTTTATCACATGTAATACAAAAAAACTTAAAAATATTTGCCTTGAAAACGTAAGAGGTTTCTGAACAAATTTGTAGCTTTCGATGAGTTAGGTGCGTGGTTAAAAAAATTTTGCCACTTATTTGTGAGACATCTTGTATATAGAATTTACCTCAGCAATGTCAAGATACATCTTGGTATGATTAGGAAATGTCCACAAGGAACTACAAGGACATTCTTATTCCAAACAAATGCATAATAGCACAGAATAAATAGCTTTGCAACAGAAGCCTCCTTACGGACATGTGTCAGAAATAGTCTCCATTTCAATTTACAGAAAAACAGACAGTATTTTAAGCATAAATTTGGTTCTTATACAATCTCTTCGCTACGTAGATTAACGTACAATTAAATAAAATGCACATTATTGATGTATTCAGAACATATTTCGCTAAAAAGCGAGTCTCCTTTTGATACATGTCGCTAAGGAATTGTCTGTATTACTCGTTAGTCTGTGATAATAGGTACAGCGGTGGCCAATTTCAATTTGCAATATTGTGTGGGCCGCTGCAAGGTAATTTGGCAACATCGCTAGCGAGAACTTTTCTGAATCGCCTTGGAGCGTCGAAAAATTCGCAAGACGACACCCATTATGCATTTCCATGTGATGGTTTTGAAGTTGCCCATAACCTCAAAAACTGGTTTTTGGCGTATCCTGACTGAAAATATCAACCTTCGGCCCGTCGAGATTTGAAAGCTGAAGAAATCTTATACCTGCAGAAGTCTCGAAAAAATCCATCCGAGAAGCCTCCGGGACCACTCTTGGATGTCTTCCCATTTTTTCAATTTAATTTAATATCGCTATGGCTCGACAAAAAAAGGGCAACGTTAGGTAGTGTTAGGTGCCTCCAGTAAGAATTTGTTTATTTTGTTTTTTTTTGCTTCTAATCAGCAGATCATTTCAGGATTGATCATTCAATGTTTAGTGTCACCTGCCAAGCCTAATAATATTACGTGACCTGCCAAAATCTGATGTCCAACTTCTATTAAAAGGAATAATTGTTAATTTTTTCGAGTTACAAAATAAGCGTTAGATATATGGGATAGATACTTTGTGCCGATATTAATGTCAGGCATCAGTAGTACCTACAAATCGAGAAACGAATAAGTAACCTTTTATTTATAGACCATGACGATAGTTTAAACTTTAAAATAAAGCAACAAACGCATCGACAATGGACATCTTTGGCAAATTGTTGACCTCCACCTAAGAAATTGGCAAAAGATATAATTTGGGAGAATAATTATTTTAAATCGGAATAGCATACATTTTCGTTTAAAATAAGGGAGGTAAGGCAGAGGGAGGGATTCATTTAAAAGTAGTTACTTGAAACCGCTAATCTGCAACACAGTAAATATGGGGCTTCAGTTTTGGGAAATCGCATAAATATTATTGGTTTTGATTTACGATAATGGATATTTTTTCTAGGGTAACATAGGTAGGTATAATTATTTTATTTCTAAAATACCCAATAAATAAGCTTTTAAAACAAATCTAGTTTAATTACCTTGCCTTTTCCCCAAAATAAAAAACTTATGGAATTTGAGAAACTGTTTTTATTTGATAAACAAGTTCTAAATAATATATCAATATCAAACATATAAGTATTTAAATATACATATCAGGCATATAAAATATGCTTACAAGCTAAATATATCCATAACAATATTAATATAATAATTATCGTGAAATTATTTGGGAATGCTAAAATTATAGATTGATATTTTTTTATACATTTTCAATTTTTAGTCATATCCAGCTTACAGCCAAATATATTAATACTGCTACTAGATAGCTACAAGTAAAAATAAAAACTAATGACTTAATATGTGCAAGTATAATAATTATTTTTATACATCATAATATTTTTGTTTAATAAAACCAAGCAAGGCAAAGTATTTAGTGCACCTTTACTGATCCTTTTTGTGGGTTGCCTGATTGTAACTTGGTGGATTTTCCTGTTAACAAAACAAATATTTTCAAATATAAAGTGTATGGCAAGTGTTAAAATAATCTAAATATGTGAAAAGTTTTGCTACAGTCAAGTGTCAGGTAAGTAGTGACATCTTGAAAACACCAACTGGTAGGACTTGATTTTTACTGGCAATTTTTTTTATATAAAAGAAACTTACATAATAAGCTGGTGGTGGTACATAAGCCATTTGAGGCCTATTCGGATCATAATAAGCTGATTGAGCTGCTTCTGCGGCTTTAGAGTCTGTAAGAAAAAGGCTGGAATTATGTTCTTTTTTTCCCAAATAATCATTTAAGATTTTCATCATTGAATGAAAGAATGTACCTCTGTTGAATCTTGCCGCCAACAATCAGGATTGGTCCAACAATCTTATTTTCGTTGTTCTTGGACCAGCTTGGATTATTGGCTTAGAGCGTTGAGTGAACAATTCACATAAAGAGGAACAACGGCTGTCAAATCTGACAGATATTTTTTCGCGAAAAACACGTGATTCAAAAACAATTTTCAACAATATAAATGATATTGTTGACTAATGTCTTCTGACCACTCCTGCATTTTTCAAGAAATTATTTGACAGTCGTTGATCCTCTATCCAAATATTTCACTCAACGCTTAGAGATCTGACAGCCGTTACGCCCCTGTTATTCCTTCACTCAATGTTTTCATTCAATCTGACGCCATATCAAACTTTACCTTATCTACGGAAAATAATTTTTGAAGAGCAGGTAGCCTTGTTTAGGGGGAAACAAATGGGTACCCATAAACAAAAATTATTTTTTTTTTGTGATATACTGTTTTACGGTTACTGAAAATTTGTAACTGCTCTATTTTCGCAAAAGACTGGTAATACGGGAAGTCCTTGTGATGTCATCGCATGAGGTTATTGTTTTGTAATCAAATTTTGTAAATCAAGTTGGGACTTTGTTTGCTGCTGGTTACTGGTAGCCGAAGCTTGATTTCAGGTGTTTTGTACTGGTGAAAACATTTCACTGTTGTCGTACAAAATTCTTTTGGTGTTTTTTTGTACGTATAACTCCGTTTTTAAGAATTAATGGTAACCAATAGGAGTAAGGTTTGGAAAATGATGAGTGATGGGACTATTACCACTCCAATTCCAGACAATTCTTAATGGTATGTCACAAAAAAATCAATAAAGATAGCAGGTATTAAATAATAGCTGTTATAATAATAATCTAATATCTACCAAAGATAATATTCAATAAAAACATAAACAAAATCAATTAACAAAGCAATATGAAAAACAAATTATAGGATAGCTGAAATCTAAAGATGTAATATCAATAAAATATAGGGTGTCCCAAACGTCAATGTCATCCCTGGAGCAACTGATAGCCAGCTCATGAGTAACCAGAAGCCAGAAAATCAAAATATGACCTTAGTAAAAATCTTTAGTTTTTGAGAAGTATAAGATAAGGTAAAACAAAAATAAAAAATATATAAATATAAAATATGTAACATTTCTAGTTACAGACAGATTTAGAAAACCCAACATGTAGCATGTAGGTTAGTTAGGTTAGCAATCAATAAAATATTCACATTGTGTTAAAATAAAATAAAACTAATTCTTTGTCTATGTAGATATTTTGATTTTATTTTGTTCATTATTATAAAAAAAAACAGGTGAGTAGTACCTATCAAGGATAACAAAAGTTTAAGAAAATAAAATATATATTCAGATTCAAAACCAAATAAGTTCCAACACTTCTTTTCTCGAAGTAATTCAATTTGAAGTAATTTCAATTCACGTACACAATATTCTAGGTTAGAAATGGCTTTGTAGTTTTATAGGTTATAAATGGAGTTTTCTTTATAAATGACCATAAATGCTCATAGTAACCAAAAATTCTTATTAAATCTCTAACGGGGCTCCACAAATGCTCATAAGTGGCCAAAAATTTGTATGATCATAAATGCTAAAATGCTTCAAAATTTCCGGTCAGTGATCAAAAATGGCCAGACACTTTTAAAAATGACCTGCTCATAAATGCTTCTTTCTGCTCATAAATGCTCCAGCCATCTATAGGTTTTACTCTGTTATGACGTTATTATAATACAATATCTCCAAAAATAACGATATTTTATTAAGGACATATTTTGATTTTCTCGCTTAATCATGAGCTCTTTAAGGAATGCCAATGACTTTTAGGACCCCCTGTATTTTCAAATAAGCTCAAAAGTGTGTGAAAGTTTTTAGTTTCCACTAGAGACCCAGGAGAGTCAGCTAATAGGAGTGCCATAATATGTGCACATAAAAATGTTATATTATAATATTTTTCTGACAAAATGCTTCTATGTATCCGGGACAACACTCCTAAGTGTGACTTGAGACCTCCATAATATTTTTTTGTTAGTGGAAGTTATTGGAAACGTGAAACTTCATTGGCACAGAGGTCGTGTTCAGTGTTCAGTATAAATCGTTTAAACCATGATGTTTCTTAAATAATAAGAAAAGAGGGTAGAATGTGGGCTATTAATTTTTGTTTGACAATATTTATTATTTAAACCTTGACTTCAAAAGATTCACTGCCAAGTTATTCAAGTTGTGGACATGAAGATCATGGCTTTTTAGCAAATTATATTGTAAAAAACTACATTATTCTTTCGAATTTAGTTTTATAAAGAATAGTGTAGTCTCTCCAATATATTTTGCCAAAAAGCCCATGATCTTTATTTCCCCATATACAGGGTGTTCGAAAAATAGACGGAGATATTTTAGAGGGTGATTCCCTGTTAAGAAATATGAAAAAAAGGTTCTATAAACATGGGTCCGGAAATGCAGAGTTTTCAAGATACAGGATGTTAAATAAAAAAAAATAAAACATGAAATTATTAATGTCTTAAAAATTATTTACTCGATTCTGTTGAAATTTGGCAATGTTATTTGTTGTATTAAGAGGCTAATTTCGCCCTAACTAGATTAAATTTATTAAGTCCAGTGGCATCCCGGGGGGCACCTTAGCGAATATTATTATCAAAAAAATGTACGCCACTACCTTTTTTGTAACTTTAATATTTTTTGTTTGATTAAGCATCTAAAAATACAACTTCTTTCCCTTTTGTATTGTTTTCCTATCTCACTTCGTTTTCGAGAAAAAAAAATAAAAACCGTTTTATTGCATGTCACTGGACAAAATTGGTTGTAGTGTACTTTATGTTATGATATTGGAAAAGTTGCAATAACACTCTTTCCTAGAAATGCTTTTGATTATTTGTTTTCCAAGGCACTTGTGATTTTTTTTTGCAAAAATTGATAAACCAATTTTGTCCAGTGACATGCAATATATCTGTATCTTGAAAACTCTGCATTTCCGGACCCATGTTTATAGAAACTTTTTTTCATATTTCTTAACAGGGAATCACCCTCTAAAATATCTCCGTCTATTTTTCGAACACCCTGTATAGGTAAAACCCTATAAGTAAAGCCTGAACATTAAATATAGGATTTTCATGGATTTTCTAAACTTTTGAGCCGCAAAATTTTCTTTTGGATTTATTTCTTTAAAAAGCATCCAACAAATAGTTTGAGACGATCTGGAAAGCTTTGTGTGCTCTAAAAATAATCAACTGTCCCATTGTGGCTGGTCGAGCTTATTAGGGAAGCCTCGGTGAACTTCGACATTGTATTAACAGACTGTTCTCGGTGAAGGGTTTCTAGTTGTCACTAATAAGCTTTCTTTTAAAAACTAAACGCTTCTACACAACCATTACCCTACGAAAGGCAATACCAAGTCGCCTCTGTTAGTTGTTAACATAACCTCAACCTGCAGCCACCCTACCGACCTGCCGGGTTCTGGAAACCCATCGCTCCTGCTCCCTGCGGGCCGGGGTACCCCGGCGGCCCCCCTTGCGGCGGATATCCCCCGTATCCGCCCTGCGGGGCTCCGTATCCGCCCTGCGGGGCGCCGTACCCGCCCTGCGGGGCTCCGTATCCACCTTGCGGGGCTCCGTGTCCACCCTGCGGCGGGGCTCCGTAACCGCCTTGGGGTGGTCCGTATCCGTTGGGCTGGTATCCTGGATTAATGCCGGGATACGGCGGTGGCGCGTCTGTCATGAAAACACCGTCGGCGGGGGGCGCCTGCGGGAACACGTTGGTCGGAGGCATCCAGCCGTAGTAGCCTGCAAGGACAGGCGGCGTGGATTTCGATTTCGCGAATATGGGATACCTTTGTTTATTTATTTATTTATTTATTAACGGGCATTGCCCAATTTCACAATGTAGGGGTACATGATGCAAACTTAACAAATAGTAACAGAGGGTATTATATCTAAATTGTTCAAACATAACACAGCTTTTACAGTGTATATATGAATGCAAGAAAGTATAAATGCAAGTACTGTAGGTATCCCGCGAGTGTATACAAGGTTTTCAAACAATAGCGTGCAATTGCAAAAGAAGTTAAGCTTGGGATGCTCGTTGGCAAGTCTGCCTGACCTTGTCAGAAAACTATTTTTACTGTAGTTAGTCCTATGGACAGGTATCGAGAAAGTGTTTGTTGCAAATTATAAAGCATTTTTAGATCTCTTAGATCCCGACGTTCCTTGAGTGTTCTAATTTGAATGTTATGTTCTAATTGGGGATATGTCAACTATGGTGAGCTAAGTTTGGCTATGTATTTTAAGAATTTATGCTGAACTTTTTCTATATTCTGAATGTGTATGTTATAACAACGATTCCAGACACAAGAAGCGTATTCGAGATGGGTTCTCACCAATGAGCAGTATAGGAGCTTAACTGCACTAACATTAGTGAAGACTTTGATATAGTGCGCTGGATGTGGAGTATGAAGGTAAGTTTAGAGTCCATGACAACGCCCAAATCTTTTATTTCTGGAACATTAGAAAGAGTAGTGTTTCCGATCAAGTAAGGCTGTTCGAAAGCTGTCCTTGACTTATGAAAGGTGACAGAGTGGCACTTGGAGGCATTCAGCTCCATGCTATTCCGGGTTAATTTTGCCCATTGTAAATTTCACGGTTAGACAAAGTGTGGAAAGTTTTAATTTGGAACATGTTTTCACAATTATTAATTCCACGTCATCATATACAGGGTGGGCCAATAGTGCGGGAACGGAATATTGTGGGTTTATTGAGACATATTTTGATAAAGCAATACCAGTACATGGTGGTGGGTATGTAAGGCTACCAAACTAAAATATTTTCACTTGAATCGCAGCACGTATACTGGGTGATTCAAACCAAACTTATATTTTTTTAAATAGAACACCCTGTATTTTATTGCATATTTGGATTCCCCAGTTAATTTAAGTTGGACTTTATGTACCATACATGGTGCCTAAAACTCATGGTGTAGAATATACAGGGCATTTCTTGAAAAAGTGGAGGTTGGGGCAAAGTCATATTTTGGCAATATACCAGATCTAAGGAGGCTATGATTTTGTGTGGTAACTAAGCATGAACTGTGCCGATACGAACCAGAAACTCAGCAGCCAAACTCATATGTTGTGCGTGAAATCAATGTCAAAACTTAAATTTTTTTAATCGCGGCTAACTTGATTTTTTCAAATGGAACCATATAATTTTCTTCAGTTTATTGGACACGTCTCTTTGTCCTCTTTATACTGATATAGGGTTGTGGGTAACTATCTCCAACAACTGGAAAAGCTGACTTAAAACTTAAATTCTTTGTAAAGGAAAATGTACGCATTGTTATTTTATTTTAAAAGATGTGAAATTAAAATGAATTTTTATTCTCATAACTACATAATAATTATCAACAATAAACATGTGAGATAGATACCTAATTAAAATAAATGTTCAAAATGGCGACCTTGCTCATTCAAACACATCTGAATTCTGCTGAAAAACGAATTTCGTACTCTTTCGAGCATGTCCGGAGTGACAGTTGTAAAGGCATCCCTAATATGCCTTTTCATGTCATCGACATCGGTGGGCTGCGTTTGGTAGACAATATCCTTTATATGCCCCCATAGGAAAAAATCACAGGGAGTGATGTCAGGAGATCTTGGTGGCCAACGAGTTGGTCCTGCTCTGCCTATCCAACGATTTGGAAATTCTTCATTGAGCCATTCTGTTACAAGACGAGCGTGATGGGATGGTGCACCATCCTGTTGAAAGTACATGTCCCGTCTCAGTTGAAGAGGAACATCATCCAATAATTGAAATAGATTTTGGTTCAAAAAATTATAATATTTTTCACCATTTAACGCTCCGTCAAAAAAATAAGGACCTACAACCATTGACGTTCCAAAAATGCCAGCCCAAACATTAACAACCCAACGATTTTTAGAGTGCACCCTGAATTGTCGCGGATTTACATCAGAATAATAATGAAAATTCCGTCTGTTGACAAATCCATTACGATGAAAAGAACATTCATCAGTAAACAAAACTGACTCATAGATGTTATAGTTTTGTTGCATCCACAAACAAAAATTTATTCTGTTTAAGAAATCTTGTTCTTTTAGTTCCTGATGCATCTGTATATGAAACGGGTGAAATTTGTTTTTCACTAGCATACGCTGAATAGATGTTCTGCCTATTTCTAATTGATCTGCTAGTTGGCGTGTGCTTATGTGGGGGTTTTCTATAACTGACATCAAAACTCTAAATTCGTTATCGTCATTGGTGACACTCTTTTTTCTTGTATTTTTTGAATAGTTGACGCATCCAGTATTGACAAATCTATCTAATAGTTCTTGAAAAGCTTTTCTTCTTGGTTGCCGCCGATCAGGATAACGTACCTTGTACATTCGGCTCGCCAATAAACAATTTCTGTCGCATTCTCCGAAAACGAAAACCATGTCTACTAATTCCCTTTTAGAAAAAGTACTCATTTTCTTTGGAATAGATAAAAACGCGACAAAACGAAAAGCCGGAGAAAAATATTATTTGTTTCTTGACAGTAACAGATGTAACAGATTGTTTTATTTCCATGGCTTACTTTTGTTTTTCAAAGCATGCTTGCTTTAACCATATAAGTATAGCGAAGCAGCTACTAAGAATTAATTATTGCTTTTCCAGATATTATAGTTGAAGATAGCTACCCACAACCCTATATCAGTATAAAGAGGACAAAAAGACGTGTCCAATAAACTGAAGAAAATTATATGGTTCCATTTGAAAAAATCAAGTTAGCCGCGATTAAAAAAAAATTAAGTTTTGACATTGATTTCACGCAAAACATATGGGTTTGGCTGCTGAGTTTCTAGTTAGTATCGGCACAGTTCATGCTTAGTTACCACACAAAATCATAGCCTCCTGAGATCTGGTATATTGCCAAAATATCACTTTGCCCCAACCTCCACTTTTTCAAGAAATGCCCTGTATCTTCTACACCATGAGTTTTAGACACCATGTATGGTACATAAAGTCCAACTTAAATTAACTGGGGAATCCAAATATGCAATAAAATACAGGGTGTTCTATTTAAAAAAACATAAGTTTGGTTTGAATCACCCAGTATACGTGCTGCGATTCAAATGAAAATATTTTAGTTTGGTAGCCTTACATACCCACCACCATGTACCGGTATTGCTTTATCAAAATATGTCTCAATAAACCCACAATATTCCGTTCCCCCACTATTAGCCCACCCTGTATAAACATACTGGGTTGTCCACAACTTACTGCCGTTTCTTCCCCTCACACACAAGTCCGTAATAAAGGACATATGGGCCCTTAAAAGTGGTACTAAATTTGAGTTTTTTAGCTTGGCCGATTTTTTTCAAATTTGGTACCAGCTGCTATAAAGTGGTTGTACAAGCTGTCCCAAATTGGATTCGTTTGGGTAGTGTCTCCTATTTCCCGAAGAGATAGACAAAAATTTACTAAGGTGTCCGTGTCGAGCTGCTGATTAGTTTACATAGTCGCCTGAGTTTTTATTTGTTTTTTTTTTCATTTTCAATTTGGAACAACATAACACGATTTGAATGAGTGTCCTTGGCAGTTACATGGCTTTTTGATGTGATTGTTTGCGCCATTTGCTTGGAAATTTATCTCACTTTTCTTATGTAGACCTGAATTATAAATAAAAAAGTTCGCTTGCCACTTTTTTGTAACTCAAGGTTTTACACTAAACTTTTAACGCTATAGTTCTTATAAAAAAAAGCTTAGATCTTTGCCTGGACAGATCTGCTAAAAGTAAAAAATGTGTTCCTAAGTCAAAACAACATTTGTTCAGAAAAATCCACTTCAAAACAAGTTTGACCCTATCAGGTTAAGCATAAAACCATTTCATAGTAGCATAATATACCAAATTTACAAAATCTACCAAGCCATGCAATAATTATAGCAAAAAAGCCGAAATATATGATCACTTTTAAGGCCTTGTCTTTCCCGTTTTCTAGACCTGTTAAAAAGAAAAACAAAGGCCCCATGATTTTAAGCGAAGTTATCATTGTAGAAAAGGCAAAAATAGCAATTTTGATGGAAGAGATTTGGTCGAAAAATGGCAGATGAAAGATTATAAGCATCCAAAATCACTATTTTTGAAGAAATGGCAAAAAACTCAGCCTTAAAGGTAAGTGGAGCACCGTCAGTTTCTTCAGAACAGGAATATTTTTTCATTCATTTTCATATTCATTCATTTTATATTTATATATAATATTTTTTCATTCATTCATTCCTTTTGAAATCTGCTACAGTAGCTAAAAGTAATTCTAAGACATTATGTTCCGAGATCTGTCAGAACTCCTCGATGTGGCATTAACATTTTCGTTATTATTTCGTAGAGATATTACCATTTTTAAGATTTGTATATTGAAATAAATGTCGACAAATGTTTTTTTTATCGTGAAATTATCAGGTAGCATTAATATCGGTCGATATCAAATCATGCAAAATTATTAATTATTGTGAAACTGCCAATTTAATCACTAAATCCTTTTTAAAAAAGTTTGTAGAATTTAATGGCCAAAAAACGTAGTTAATCAAATAAAAAAAAACGTAGTTGCAAAAGGCAAAAATTTGCCGATAATAGGTACATATGTACTTGTAAAAACTGGCCACAATGTAATTAAACTAAAATTTAACTTATGATAGCGTGTCAAAGATTTTTGCGAAATTTTTAGATCTAACAAAACAACAAATAAAAAATAGGATGAAAAATTTGCAGTTATAGTGGTATTTTACTTAATTTAAGGGAGTTTTAGTATCCTCCATGTTGGATTTAATGGACCCTTTAATAAAAAAGTTTCAATTTTATACATTTAATACACCTCTATAAAAATTTTAATTAAATTTTATATTATAAGTTTTAAAAATCACCACTACCATTTTTAAGATTTGTATATTGAAATAAATGTCGACAAATGTTTTTTTTATCGTGAAATTATCAGGTAGCATTAATATCGGTCGATATCAAATCATGCAAAATTATTAATTATTGTGAAACTGCCAATTTAATCACTAAATCCTTTTTAAAAAAGTTTGTAGAATTTAATGGCCAAAAAACGTAGTTAATCAAATAAAAAAAAACGTAGTTGCAAAAGGCAAAAATTTGCCGATAATAGGTACATATGTACTTGTAAAAACTGGCCACAATGTAATTAAACTAAAATTTAACTTATGACAGCGTGTCAAAGATTTTTGCGAAATTTTTAGATCTAACAAAACAACAAATAAAAAATAGGATGAAAAATTTGCAGTTATAGTGGTATTTTACTTAATTTAAGGGAGTTTTAGTATCCTCCATGTTGGATTTAATGGACCCTTTAATAAAAAAGTTTCAATTTTATACATTTAATACACCTCTATAACAATTTTAATTAAATTTTATATTATAAGTTTTAAAAATCACCACTATCTTTTACACACACTCAAATTACTATGGTTCTTTAGGGTTTTCTAGTAGGGCTTCAGCAAATTGTTATACTAGTTCTAATGGAAAAAAGTCAGCCCTTGCCGCAAATGGCAATCAAGCTACAATAATAGTAATTGTCGCTCCTCCCTCGCACAAACATATGGTTGCTTCTGGGTGAACTATTAGGGTGAGAATTACTATTATGACCCATTCACTATGGCACAAAACTGAATTCTAGATATTAATATGTTAGTTGCAGTAGGATAAGCCACATCTACCTACCAAAAACCACTAAACAGAATAAATAGGAACTTGGAACTTACCTTGTGGAGGTGGCTGGTACGCCGGCGGTGGTGCGGCATACCATTCGGTCTGCGGGGGCACATACGGTGGTGGAGCATTGGGCATTCCTCTTGTTGCTGTTGGAAGAAATACAGGGTGTTCGTTTAAAAACTTGTCGTGGGCAAATTTCAAAATTTGCCGAGATAGGTCGGTTTTAGTCGGGAAATTTCTTGGCTAACACTTCATGTTGGTCCATTACCCCTAACTCCCAGCAACCTCAACTCCACAACCTTAAATGGAAACACTCTACTTGTGAGATATGGACATTTCAATCAAGTTGTACAGTATATTTGCTCTACCTGCTGTTAAATGAATATTTAGATAAACTTGATTTGCTTGACTTTCCAACACATCAATATGCCCTGTAGAATTTTTGAAATTGAATTATCGTTATATCTCGCACAATAATCAGGCTGCTGAAATGTGACATTGCTGTGTTTTTGGGGTGGAGAGTAAGCTGAAGATGTCAATTTCTACATATTTCACAAAGAGATAACTCCAGTTTATTTTTATTCCTTTTTCTCAAAAAAAAAAATCAAGCTAGCGCAAGACATATGGAGCGCTTCTGACATATCGATTGAAAATACATAATAGTTATTTATATACCAAGGCACTAAAGTTCAACTTTTTATGACTCATGTGGAATTAAGTTGCCGAGGCCTCTGGCCGAGGCAAATAAACCACATGAGTCATAAAAAGAACTTCAGTGCCGAGGTACATATTATATATTTTTTGAAATCGGAAAAAAAAAAGTTTTATTGGGCAAGAAAATAATCATACGGGATCACCCGTCCATGAACCAACTACGCGCGGCGTTGCTTGACTTTGACGATCGCTCTACCTAAAGTCTATCCAAGTTACAGAGGCAGTGGATCAAAACATTGGCCACCATGTGACCTATTCTCTTATTGGTTTGGCCGTCATAAAATGTCAAGTGTTTACGCGGCGAGCAGAATGCAGGGCCGGCTCAGTCGAGTTTCCTGCATATTTTAGATCGGATTGCGAGCAGTATATTCTGTAAATTTATTTTGCTACTTAATTTAAGGAAATTTATAAAGATTCACGAAAGGTAAAAACACAATTTTTAGAACTTCTAAAAGAATTAGTTCAGAATTACAAGCCACTAGGAATCTCATATTTGTCAGACCCTGGTAATCGATCGCAATGCGGTCATGTAACTTTGTTTATATCTACTGCCGCTGTAACTTGGATAGAATTTAGGTCAAGTATGACAAGACTTTTCGAACAGAAAAACCAAACTGCTGCTTGTTGTGCAGTCTCCATAACAAATCTATTGATATTCAAACCTTCTAAAATATTTATACTGAAAGATTGCGTTGCTATAGGTCACAATTTCGCAATGTGTACGAAAAGTTAAATGGGCCTTTTGTGGCCGGGTTTTGAATATTTGGTCACTTTTGACGGGCGAGATGTTTACATCTCGCCAAGGCCTACTTATTGAAAAAATTGTACAATAATGGGCTACTTCAGTGCCGATTTCTGAGCTTTTAATGATGATTTTGGGACACTTCACTGCCAATTTCAAGAAAAATAGGTTATTTGTTGACGCCATGGCCTGCTGTAATTGAATAATTTTTTAAGTGCTAAGTAAGCACCTGGTAAACCCCCAGCATCTTTCAAAGTTCTAAAATAGAGTAGGCTTAAATCAATCGGTTTTGCCTACAGATTTCACAAATGGATCTCGAATATGTTTTTAAAGAAAACTAGCGCATCAAAATGGCATTTTTTTGTTTCAAATAAAATGTCCTCCGAAAAATGCATTTGTCAATATATTTCCAAGTGGCCCTCTATCAATATACACCCTGCATACAACCTTGAGGTTTGTCCACGAAAAGTCATTATAGAGGTATTTGATACTTTCTAGGTTTTAAAATGTTTGGTTTGTCTTATGATGAACCCTGACATTCCATTAGCTTTGGAAATGTGCTGTTCTATAATATGAATTTGTAATTAAAGTTTATTGTCGTAGTGGAGTCGTAGGACCATTATTGATATTTTCTGAATTGTTGAACACTTACGATCATTATAATAAAGTTTATTCTTAATACTCCATATGTGAACTGGATAATAATTAATAGCTATTTGTACAATCAGACAGTTCCTTTTTCTATGGATATTCTTGTAAAATTTAAGGACGTCCTCAAATAATAAACAGCTAACACCTTGTATCGCCCGCAGATCGTTAATGAATAAGAGAACTAGCAGGGGTCCCAAGTGTAAACCCTGAGGTACCCTCGAGTTTATTTTGTAGGTTAAGGAGGTATGACCCTGAAACCTAACAGAAAACTATCTGCATTGTGCTTCACCTTATCGAAGGCAAAGTCTGTGAACACCACATCGAGTTGCCAGTTCTCTTTAAGACTTACCTTCCAGGTATAAAACCATGTTGTATATTATCAATAAATTTTCAATTTCAATTTCTAGAAACAAGGTACCCAGTTATTGCAAAATACTCTAAAATATTGTGCCATAAGTGGGGTTGCTGGGAGTTAGGGAATGAAGAAAACACAGTGAAGTAATTGCCAAGAAAGTTCCCTCTCTGAACTAAAATCGGCTTGTCACTGCAAATTTTAAATTTTTTGCAGTTTCCAAATTATAAGGGGTGGTAAATTTTTAATGTAAGCAAATATAATTATGCAAAAGTATCTACCTAAGCACAATATAATAATATTGTTGACAGCTCTAACAGACAACCCAATTTAGTAACTTGAAACTTATCATTAGAACAGAGAAGTCGACAAGGACATAGAACTTGAACAATATTTAGTGTACCATTAACAGTGCAAGTGGGAAGCAGAAAATTGTTGTACTAGATTTGCAAAGGCAGACAGACAAGCTGATCTAATTTAATGTTCTAATATTATTATTTAGACATACAGTGTGTTCACCTTTAATTTGTATTCATTTTCATACTTAAACCTTTGGTTTCAAAATGTAGTTTAAAATATTTCCCCACCACCTTTTTGAATTATGTATTTGAAGCTGCTAGCAAATATGCCTAAAGTAAATTCATTTTCAAGATGTAGTGAATGCAAAGAAAATAAATGCAGGCACACGTGGACACTATCTGAACAAGGGGCATTAAGGATCACAAGATGATTTTGTATAAATAATGTAATAATTTCACCTTATATTCAGGAATAAGGCATATAAGACGGAGAATAAAACATAGCTAAATTAATAAGTATTAATTTGGAAAAATGTAGGAAGACCATAATTATCTTATCAATGGGACATTTTTAATGCACAAACACGACGATAGATGTGCAGACATATGAGCCAACTCCTGTTAAAAAGTTTTGCTCCTTCCCTAGTTTCATTGGAGCCGACTAGCCAACAGCAACTCTAGCACTTGCCTATTAAGACATGCATATCAATGGTTACGTGCACTGCTTCTTGGAAATGAATTTACTTTAGATAAAGCAAATAATCAAATATTGTTTTAAAAAAAATATATTTGTTTTTATTTTTTTTATCCTCACTACTTCGTTCCTTCTATTTCGTCGCTGATACTCATTTTTAGTAACAAAAAACGATTATTATAACATTATGACATAATCTACTGAAAATATTAATCCAAATCATTCCCTTTTTGATTGGTCAAATGCATAAAAAGTACGTAAAATAATTTTTTTTTGGTAAAAAATTAAGGAAAGTAATCTGGACCTATAAAATTTATCCACCTGAAAATTTAAAAATCACATAGGTGCATATACCATTTTTATTCAGTTTGTTCTAAGAATTTGAAGACTGAAATAGAGACTAAAATTAAATAAATTTCACTAATTATTAAAAAAAAACAGAAAACTCATTAAAATAATAGGACTGCATAACTCCCCTATACTTAACGGACATGAGATATAACGAACTTCGGTTTCTTCGTCAGATAAGTTGCATATAGTTCGCAAGCTGGAAAATGGTTGTTAGTTCTTTATTTTTCGAGTTAAAGGAAACAATGCAGAAACAAAAGTTTTAGGATTTTCAGTGAGCTAAATTTTTTCATATGGTCACATTCTGTGTCTCGGAAACGAAACATTTGCAATTAAATTGAGTATGAGAAAAATATTCAAAATAGTGCTCCTAAAACGTTCGTTATCATTTTGAAAACACTCCAAATCAAGGTTCATATTTTGCCCTCAACCGGAAATATTAACCTTAACTTTTTTTTTGGATGACTACAAATCGATCCTTAATGTTTTATTTTTGCTTATACTCAATTTATCAGCAAACATTTTGTTTCTGAGATAGAGTTCTTATTTTGAAATTGAATTATGGCAATTTCTCCCAAAATAATCAAGCTGCTGAACTGAAATTTGGCACTGCTGTGTTTTTGGGCATGGAGAATAAGCTGAAAATGTAAATTTCTATGTATCTCATAAAGGGCATCACTTGCACTATTTTCGGATCGTGCTTTCACTCGTAACTTTTTTTGAGGTTATATTTTTGGTCTTGCAGGTCCATCATTTTGGTGCATCTTTTCATTTGCAAGAAAAGTGTAAATGTTATGTGGATCACCCTGTACATATATGTAGTTCTAAATTTTCTAACATTTGCCAAATAAAAATGTTCAATTAACAATATATTTTTTATCGGTCTTTTATAATGAACGTTCACGTATTACGAACCAATTTTCACGGTCCGAGGTTCATTATAACCGAGTGCGACTGTAATTGTTTTTAAGATTAAACTTTAACGCCCTCTATTTTCAAGTAGAGGCATGAAAATCAAAGAATCCAGCGGTTAACAAATTGACCTAATTTTTCTATTACAGTAGCCAGCACAGAAAATATACACTCGGGCAGAAGTGTCAGTAGCATTGAGCTAATAAAATATGTATAGCACACTGAAACTTGGTTTTGAATTTGACTAACAGGTGGCGCTCAGTTACAGAATCGTTCAACTTTCAAAACCCTGAGATTCCCTACTTTAAAGGTGGATTTATAAACTCGACGTTTGCGTTGGTGCTCGACGTTGCCATTTGCGTCGAAAATTCAATCCTAATATTTTACGTGTGATCGTTTAAAAACGCCGTCGAACGTTGTCGTCTGCGTCGGATGCCGTCCGAGATAAACCAATTTCATCTTTCACGTCCCGCCGTTCGTAGCAATTCGATGTAGTCCAATAAAAATTAAATACAGCGGTCACGTGGTGTTTTGTTTAGCTGACATTTCTGGACGCAAATGAAGAGTTTATAAAATGTCTGTTACGGAAGGAAACGGTTGAGGTCACCTTCAACAGTGAGCGCCAACGCAAACGTCGAGTTTCAGCTGAAGAAGCCTACCCATGCCTTTCGGTTATCAAAATTTATTTCCGGAGAGATGGTCAGAGACTTTGAACTATACAAAATAAAATTAGGCTTGACACGTGGGAGCATAGCCAGGAAAATGATAAATATTGTCCGGCAAATGAAAGAAGTCCAATGAAAAACTCAGTCTAACCGCCCATGCCCACATCAATAACATACAGATGGCACTTAGACTGAGTTTTTCATTGGACTTCTTTCGTTTGCCGGACTGTACATATATATGTATTTATTTGTGCCACGTTTGTCGTATGATGCATACTATGCTATACAGGGTGTTTCATGGCCAATCTGATTAAAATATAGGAAAATGTTACAAATATTATTCATATTTACTAATTATACACTTAGTATTCAGTAAATATTTCTTCTACAACATACAAAATGTTTATAGGGTGTCAATGCTAACAATTTTATTGGTTTTACTATTTAATTTTGGGATTAACTGCATGCACGTTGCATGTATAATTTATTATTTCAATCTCTGGGAATGGGGAACTTGCACAAAAATTAAATTTGAAAAATATTACTTTCAAACGTAATTTAGTGCCATTAAATGAACCACAGTTCACAAAAAAACTCATTTTTTATTTTTATGTAATAAATATAAGCAATTAAAAACTGCATAATTCAAATCATTCTTGAAACGCGCCCTCCTTGGTTGTGACGTCAACTATCTCGTTGGTGGTGGCGCCTCTGGTGGGCGGCGGCACCATGTATCAAATATGGGCGGCACATGTAAACAAACTACAGCACCACGCAAGCTTTGTTTAGAAAGACCAAACGAGAACGTCTTATCGTTGTCTGTCCGTCTTGATATTGTTGATAACGTTTGAAAAGTGTGTGCTGAATTAAATAGTTATTTACATTGCGAGATGCGTAAGCGTACTAATTTTTTGTCCTGAGCAGCAAGTGTCACGTTTCTGACAGCAAATGAAATCCCACATACAGAGACCTACATCAGAGCCCTCTGTAAATGGGGCGCCGAACTGTTTATTTTAATGTTCAATTTCCATTCTCATCTTCTCTAATTCTGTGTAGCTATCACTGCCTTCTGATCGATCGAGATATTTGACGTCACGACCATTCCCGCGCTTTACGTATCGTTTCAAATGAATAGCTCGAGGTCACAACTTTAATCATTTATTGCAAATTAAATATTGCGGTTTGAGGGCTAATATTTGGTATGTGCTCTTTCTATAGATAGGCAAATATATTAAAGAACTAAAAAAAAATTGTTAAAGTTCCCCATTCTAGAATGTTTTTCTATCTAAGTATTTTGCAACCTTTAGTACAAAAAAAAATATATTAACTTATTATTGAAATATTTATTTGATATCATGATCCCCGCTGTTTTTAGGAAGGACGTTCCTAATGATTCCAGATGTATGAATTCCTAGTTGAAAAAAATTGTTGGGCGAAAAGTACTCCCAGCACCCCTTTAAGAAAAAAATGGTAACTTCATTGTCGGATCCTCTCCAATTTTAGCAAGGGCGGTCCTAATGATTCCAGGTACACAAATCGTGGTTGCAAAAATTCATTGGGCGATAACTACCTACAGCACCCCGTTAAGAAAAAAAAAGATAAGTCGGATTCTTGCTGATTTCAGCAAGGACGTTCGTAATGATCCAGATGCACAAATTCGTGGTTGAAAAAATTTGTTGTTACCCCTTCCCATTTCCTCCGGAGACATTGTTTTTGATCCGATTATTACCGCAGTATTCCCAACCACTCATTCGTGAAATAAGGGACAGTGATTGTCTTTTCAAAAAACAACAATAATCAAATTGGAAACAACCTTTTGGTGGGTGGGAAGGGGGAGTTTTTGCCCCAAAAATGTTTCCAACCACGAATTCTTGAAATAACAGATATAGTGGTTGTCTTTTCAAAAAACGACAATAATCAAACCAAAAACAACGTTTCGGAGGTGGAAAGGGATAGTTTTTGCACAGAAAATGTTTTCAATCAAGCATTCGTGAAATAAGGGACACAGTGACTGTCTTTTCAACAAACGACAATAATCACATTAAAAACAATCTTTCGGGGTTGGGAAGGTGTAGTTTTTGCCTCGAAAATGTTTTCAACCATGCATTCATGAAATAAGGTATCTAGTGACTGCCGTTTCAAAAAAGAAAATATTTATTTATTTATTTATCGACGGCAGTGCCATTTTTGAACAATTAAAAAAAACCTTATACAATTTTTTGTACATAAATAGAGTTTCACTAGCTTAAAATCACATTACAGTTACAGTAAAATCACAGAGAACATTTTAAAACAGACCTAAACCTATTTAAACTAGAATCAAACAGATCAACACCCGCAACACTACTCAGTTGATTGGCACCTTCAAGAAGACGCACGATCGGATCATTCATGTCATAGTTAGTTGGGTGAAATGGAACATTGAAGGTCCTAACATTTCTACCCCTTTTAACACCAGTATTGAAGGGAATCAACTCAAGCAGCTCAGGACACTTTATTTCACTATTAATCAATTTATGAAGAAAACACAGATCGGCAATCTTCCTTCTTGTTTGTAATGTCTGCAGATTCAGCTCCAATCTTATGTTCTCCTACTGGTATTCACCCCTTTGATAACCACAACTCTTAGAAATTTCGTCTGTACCCTCTCTACTGCCTCGATGTGAACGCGATAACCAGGGCACAGACAACAGAACAGTATTCTAACAATGACCTTACAAAGGAACAATATATACTTTTGAATGTCATAATTGAAAAGTCCGCAGATATGCGCTGTATAAATCCGAGGACCTTGTATGCCCTAGTAACCATACCATCAATGTGTTCATTGAATGCCATCTTCTGATCAAAGATGATTCCAAGATCCTTCATCTTGGTGCAAAGTGGCAACTGATTAACACCAAGGCTGTATTGAATGAAAACTCAATGGCTCAGGCGAGTGAGTGAATATTACTTTAAAGCACTTTGATATATTGACATGCATACAGTTAGCCTCGCACCACTGAAAGACCCTGTCAAGGTCATGCGGAAATTCTAAGGCCCCATCAGCTGAGCCAATCGCCTTAAATACCTTCAAATCATCTGCAAAAAGCAGACATGAACAGTGCCGGATGCAGGGCACCAAATCTAGCAGGAAGAGCGAAAATAAAATGGGGCCACAGTGCGAACCCTGTGGTACCCCCGACGGCACTTGAATGGGATCCGATAAGGAACCACCACACTTCACGAACTGGACTCTGCTAGACAGGAAACTCTGAATCCAACTACCAAATGCACCACCGACACCCAGCACTTCAAGCTTAGCCATGAGCAGTGTGTGGTTAACTCGATCGAATGCCTTTGAGAAGTCCAAATAGGCAGAGTCAACCTGTCCACCCCCACCCCTCTCAATATTGCAAGTAATGAAATTTCGATATAGAACAAGATTGGTTGCTGTTGATCTTCCATGAAAACCTTGTTCATTATTATTATATCTCTATTCATTATTATTAAATAATCAAATCAAAAACAACCTTTTGGGGGTGGGAAGGAGTAGTTTTTGCCCTACAGATGTTTTCAACCACGGATTTGTGAAATATGGTATATTATAGTTTATAATGAATGCCTTTTCAAAAAAAAAACACAATAATCAAATCAAAAACAACCTCTTGGGAGTGGGAAAGGGTAGTTTATGTCCCGCCAATGTTTTCAACCATGCATTCGTGCAATAAGGGTTATAGTGAATGCCTTTTCGAAAAACGACTATACACTGTGTCCCGGATAAGAATGAACCGCATGGGGATATTGCAAAAGGTGAGAGATACGGCAATGCTTAAATGGGGAAAAAGTTGCCATTTTTGAGGTCAATAAAATGGCACAAACAGATTTCTAATATCTTTTTTCGTTTTTGAGTTATTTGGAAAAAAGTAAAATTTTGCGATTTCAATTTTATTTTTTTCTGAAGTACTTATCACAGATAGAAAAAAAAGAAAAACACTTTTACAACACAACACAACAAATCTAAAAACGCCATCTTAAAGCCCATTAAAAAGTGCCATAACAAAGTGTTCTTTTTTTCTATCTGTGATAACAACTTCAGAAAAAATAAAATCGAAAACGCAAAATTTTACTTTTTTCAAAATAACTCAAAAACGAAAAAAATAATTATAAATCTGTTTGTGCCATTTTGTTGACCTCAAAACTGCGCAACTTTTTCCCCATTTAACCGTTGCTCTATCTCTCACCATTTGCAATATCCCCATGCTGTTCATTCTTATCCAGGACATAGTGTATAATCGTACCCAAAACAATATCTGATGGAGAGGGGTAGACAAATTTTTTCAGCCACTGATTCGTGCATCTGGATTCATTTGGAAAGTCGTTGCTAAAATGGCGGAGATCGGACTAAGAACAATGTAATTATTATCAATTTTTTTTCAGGGGGTGCATGGGGTAGTTTTTGTCCGGTTAATTTTTTCTACCACAGATTATTTGTGAAATAAGAGTTATAGTGAAAAAGTTACACTTTGTGAGAATCACCCATGCGCTTTCAAAAAACTACGATAATCAGACCAAAAACTGCGATAATCGGACCAAAAACAATCTCTCTGAGGTTTGGAAGGGGTAGTTTTTGCCTAGAAATGTTTTCTACCACGGATTCATGCATTATCATTTTGCAACATCGTTGCTAAAAATGGCATAGATAATCGGACCAAGAACAATGGAGTTATTATGTTTTTCCTTGAGGGGATGCAGGGGGTAGTTTTGCGGGGTAGGTAATTTTTTTCAGCCACAGATTCATAAAATATTGGATGCCGTTTCCAAAAACGACGATAACCAAAAATAAACTTCTCAAGGGATGTGTGGTGAAATTAACTAGGTATGGCCCAATTAAAAAAAAACATGCAAAATACAGAAGAATTCTTCTATAGTCACTGCTGGAAGCCAGTGGAAGTTCGCTTTTGAGAACGAGCTACGTTTCAAAATAATTCCAAGTAATTCCGCAAAGCGTATATTTTCTGTGGTAGCCAGTATATTACCATGAGAAGTTTGCAATCATTTATTCCACACGTTGCTTTTTCGGAGAAATTATTATAGATATGTTTACTAAAATATGCTGTGTTTATAATTATATAAAATTATTGGAAGATCTATAAAAAAAATTACATCTTGCATCTTGTATAAGCGATTAGAATACAAAGTAATGGTGAAGTCACCCTGTAATCCTCTGACTAAACGAATCATTAAATCTAAATATGAGTAATAGGGATACTGGAAGATACTTACAATCTCCAGAGATATCTTCATTTAATGCTGCAAAAAATGCAGAACAGACAAAATAAATCACGTTGTCTTAAAGATACTAAAATATAAATTTGGCACATTTGTGTTCGCTAATGTTAACTGACCACACACCACTGTGCCATTTATCTCTTTAAAAATGAAACATGCTTCTCTTTCTGTGACACCATTTATTTCTTTGTTAATTCCTTATGTAACACCTGTGGTGTACATTCTAAATGAAAACCATGGAAAGCACAGCAATAATAATATTAAACAAAATGTGATTAGATAAAATATGCATTTAAATAAAAATAGGCAAATTCCAAAATCATTTAGAATGCAAAAGGAAAACTGGCAAGTCTTTTACTTATAAAATATTATAGTAAATGGTAAAATAAATTGGACAGTATATTAAAAAAAAATTAACATACATATTGGAAGAGTTAATGTCAAAAAAGGTCACAAATTTTAAAGAATAAAGGCATACGGTACTTACCAACCACCGGCCCTTTTATAAATTTTCAAACTTCCATAAAAGAACAGAAAACAAAAATCTCACCGAGATGTGCGGCCTTAAGCATGGCCTGTCCAAACTCAATCGCCCCACCATGCTTGAACGTTATCTTGAACTTGGCTTCACCTACCCAGTTACCATTTGGCTGTGCACGCACTTTCCCTTTTATGTAATTCGCACCAAAGACTGGTTGCTCAATCTCCACCTGTGTTGCATAAATTCCTCAGATCAGTTGACAGCAGTAGTTGCAGAAATTTATAGGTATACCTACTTTTACAAGAAAATAAACCCATGACTCACCTCACTTATTGTGATAAAAGGAAAACTGAAACTCTGCATTTCATCATTTGGGGATTTGCTATTGAAGACAAGCCTATGCGTTGTGAGATAAGCCCGGCCTTCCTTTTTGCCTTTAAATGCGTGGTTTTCTTGACCTGACCACTCGATGTGAACATTTTCGCAAAACAACAATATTCTACCAGGAAAAATTTTAATAAAAAAAGGGTTGAATATTATGGCGCAATAACAAATGCTTACTGTTCGCCGTTGTGGATTAATACACCACCGTTTAAATGTGCTGTATTGAGAGACATTTTCTCATTTGTTGTTTTTCCACTGGACAATTTAAAGTGATTTTCTTCCAGAAAAAATTCTTAACAATAAAAACTTGTCTAGAAAGAAACTGGAAATTGCATCTGACATCTGACATCTGACAGCTCTAGCTCTGACCCTGACATGACGTTACCAATTTTTCTACTTCTTCTTGTACTATTATTTCTACAAAAGTGCTAGAGAAATTTCTAGGTGCATCTACTCACGATAGACTTACCCACGGTATGTCATTGCGCATCTTGTGACGCGTCAGTTGCGAGTCAGAATTTAAATTGCTCCATAAATATGTCTTGTCTGCGGCATGCAGCAATCGATTTTTTGGCAAGATTATTGTCCTTGGAAAATCTATAGTACTTAATTTCCGTTCCCTTACTGTTTCTGTTATTATTTGGACAAACGCTGACTGCACATCTTGGCATTTCAGGCCTATTTTAAAGCACTGTCGAGCTGGACTGGCAGTTGTTTACACTTTTTTCTTGACACATTAAACTGTAAACTCTAAAAACTCGTAAAACACAACTGCATTTTGAATTCGTGACTCGCAACTGACGTAGATGCGCAGATTTGCCTTGTTTTCGGATTCGTTACTGACATACCGTGGGTAAGTCTATCGTGCTTCTACTATTATTCGACATCGTACTTGGATAAATCCCAGATATATTAAGGGGTAAGGAGAAGGCTCTAAAAAAAGTGAGCAGCCTAATTTTGCCCAACTCTATGGGTCTGCTATTTTCCGAGTAAGATTCCCTCGGTCTCCTTGTTTACGACCAGAGAATTGTTCTCTGTTACGACCAAGAAACCGTTCTTGGTTTACGACTACGACTGGTTGGAGGTCTGTTCCAGCAGAACTTCAAACCAGAGAAATCTACTCCATTTTTCTGCTTCAAACCCTTTGAAATCAGTTTGAAACTGTCAGGAGCATGCGTGATATCGTTCTTGCAAAGCCAAAATGAAACTGCGCATGCTTCTCAAGGTTGTTAGAGTTTAAACTCCAACAACCTTGCATGCTTCTGACAATTTTACACTGGTTTGAAATTCTGCTGAAACAAACCTCTGGACTACCATACCCTCCCTTGCGTCCCGGGTTCCGGCCACCTCAGAGGAACCATGCAACCCATGCCTCTACTCAAGGTTCATAGAATGAACCTTGGCCTCTACTAACCTTGGTTGGTTACGGCACTTTTGTGTAACATTTTAAAGATTTGAAGAATAGCATGTTGTGCGGTGAAGGACTGTAAAAATAATAGAAAATTGTAAGCTTAACTTAGAAAATGGCGACCCAGGTGATTAGGAACTTCGTGCAGCGTGATGCTCTTTTCCCCCATCTCCATGCCTGTTAAACACAGAGATCATAATTCTCTATGCTGTTAAACCATAAAGATGTAGTCGCTTGACGTTTGAAGAACCTAATTTATATAATATTTTGTGGTTTGAAGAAGAAGAAACTATTCTGTTGAGTGTGGTTGAGGTTAGAATTCCGATTCTATTTCAGAAATTGATTAATAATAATTTTTGTAAAAATTATATATTATTTTCAAAGTTTAACGTTATGGCAGAAATTGACAAACTGAAAATGGGGCCACGCGAAGGCGCAACATACCCTCTACATGTTGTGTACTGCGGAAACTGCACAATGCCAATAGAGGTTAGTTGTTTATTCTTATAGTTTTATTTTTTTTGGTTTAAATCACAACTGTCAATTACCTTTTCTTTTAGTACTGCGAATATTACCCAGAATACGAAAAGTGTAAACAATGGCTCGAAAGACACTTACCCTCAGAGTTTGAAAAAGTTAGAATAGGGGATGATAATCCCATCGAAGAAGAGAAAAAAAGACAGAAAAGAGGTGGCAAGGGGATGATTAAAGCAAAGAAGAAGGAAGATGGTCCAAAGCAAGTATGCGTTTCAAGAGCTCCAAGAGGAAAAAAGAAATCTGTTACAGTTGTTACAGGACTTAGTAGTTTTGGTAGTCTAATTTTCACACATTAATATGGGCTTTATTTTATTAATATACTTTTTAGACATTGATTTGAAAGTAGCTGCAAAGTTTTTTGGCACAAAATTTGCATGTGGCTCCTCAGTAACTGGTGACGACGAAATTGTTATTCAAGGAGATGTTAAAGATGATTTGTTTGATGTGATCCCAGAAAAGTGGCCAGAGGTATGTTGGAAAACTAAATACATAATGAAAGTGTCTATTTATACGTTCAACGCATATGAAAGTCCGTGTATACGTCTTGTGCTATCATTGTTGACGTACATTTAACCCCACGCACGTCTGAAGTAAACTGATTTAGATACTTACGTCGAAAGTGCATTTTTCTCAAGCATCATCGCAATAAGGAGCGTATGCCCTCCTTTTTCGGTAATGGGCGCTGCGGTATGAACAAAAAGTGGTAATTATTTCCAATGGTGCGCGCGCCAAATGTCGGACGAAAATAGGGGGTAGCCAAAATTCCAAGAAAATCGGGGGTTGGTTACGCCATTGGAAATTATTACCACTTCTTTTTTCATACAGCAGCGCGCATCGCTGCCTACTGCCACAATATGGCGCGAATGCCCCCTTCTTTTTTCATATGGCAGCGCCTATCCCCCCAAATGGAAGGCATATGCTCTTTATTGCAAAGATGCTTGAGAAAAATGCACTTCCGACGTATCTATTTTCTAAGTTCACTTCGGAGTCCGACGTGTTTGGAGTTAAATCAGAGTTAAATGTACGCCCAAGGAAGTCACGTGACTCAACTCGCCAATGAAAGCACAAAACGTGTACCGACTTTTATATACGTCGGACGTATAAATAGCCTCTGCCATACTTAATACATTGGCTAACTAGAGTATCCATAAACATATTTGTTCTATTGTAGATCGATGAAGATTTAATTGAAGATTTGGGAGATCAGAAGAGATAGATGTGCAAATTTTTATTTTAATTTACCAACTAATAAAAAAGTGGTTATATATGGTCCACTTAATATAAAAATTTCAATACATAGTAAGAACATATGTTATTCTCCTTCTTCATCACCTATGTCAGTTTCATCATTTTCCATATTTTTAACAACATGAGGGAAATGCTTCGCTATTATTTGCAGAATTTGTCCCACATGATCTTCAGACAACCTTTCTTCACTATCTTCTATCACCTTAAATTTATTTTTATCAACTATGGTATTTAGGTTTATAAACAATTTTGCGATGGTAAAAAAGACTTACAAGTTGTATTTCCAAAGGTGTGGCTGGTGGATTATTAATAATCATAAGTTTTTCAGGTTTATTGAGATTGAAAGATTCGAATTCCTTGAGACAATTCTTAATGCTATTTGTGGTTTGTTCTTTACAGGGAGTTTCTTCTAAGAATCTTAATGTCTACAAGAAATATGAAGTATCTTTTGATTATTCAAGTAAAATAGTAATAGCTTAAGATTACCTCATAAGTGATAGTAGCTAATTGACCCTTTTGCTTCTTTTTGCTATCCTTAATTTTTTGGAGATGCAACATTACCTCAAAGTTTGAAAGTGTGGCTGACTTTGAGTTTACTCTTAAAATTACACCATTAAAAACTGGTTTAGCAAAAATGTACCTACTACTAATGGATTTTACTTACATTTCCATTTTTTCTTGTTTAATTAAACAGAATTTTTATTTAGATTTTCAGTTTCCAACCTATAACCTATAAAAATATTTTTGTAGGTTAATTTACTTTAGAAGTTTCTGCCTAAAGGCCGGTTCACACGCAACGATGTATCGTACGATTTGCATGCGCAAGTAAATCTTTACAGAAAAATCGTTGCGTGTGGACAGCAGATTTGCACAAAATTTAGAACTGTGCAAAGTTGGACGTCGGAGTTGAAAGTCTGAGCCGAAAAGCATAGATTTGGGAGATTTGGGCATGCAAATTGTAACGTGTGTAGGTACGCTTGTCCGAGATTTGTACAGTTTTTAGGTGCGACGGTAGCTGACTCCTACCTATTTTTAGTCCGGAAATTATTAAATTAATTAATGCTAAAACAATAACTGATTTATTTTAAATTTGTTAAAAAATATGTCGACCATTTCGCGTAATTTTATAATAGAATTCAATGGTAAAATAGACTTCGTTTCAATAACCATGCTTTAGACCATCTAGTTCTATTTAAAAGTTTACTGATTTCCCTCTTCCTTTTAACATTTAAACAAAACGTCCAAATACTCCAAAAACCCTTCCTCCATGATTATTGTATCAAGCGAAAATTACAGCTTTACTATGATAAGTTGTTAGAATGAGGACGCACTGAATTTGTAACGATTTATCTATAACGATTGGACCAGCCTTAAGTGACCTCACCACTTAACCTTTATATATTGTGGAGTTTTCTGAGTTACGTCTATTTTTCGCTTTGTTCCAACAATAGTTCTGAACTAGTTCTAGCGAATCAGAATACAGAAAAGTAATCCCAGAACTGTTTTCAATCAATTACATGGCTGAGAACTGGATCAGATCTACTGTTGGAATAAACCATAGAGATCATATATATTAACTATATGTTTCACCTGGACCAACACTATATTAAAGTGTTGGTCCAGGTTTCAATCTACCTGAGTGAGGAATAAGTCCTTTTTACGGCAAATTGTGAATCTGCGCATGGGCCTATGGAACATGCGCATTAGACCTTCAGACCGCGCAATTCAAAACAGTGTCGTTTTTCTGAATTACTATCTCCCTACAAACTTTATATTGATAATAAATTAAGCTCACGTCAACGTGGACTGGTCAAGACTTCGATAACTACAATTAGGTTCGTTTATATTTCTAAAACTAGTTTCGCCCAAACTACTAGAATTTGCTTCACTGATGCTAGAACTTGACTTGTTTTCATCTGCCTTTATAACTTTAACACTAAAACAAATAAGCTACTAATAGTTTCTTACACCACAATCATGTTAATATACTTACTTAAATGATGGTTTAGGTGGTTTTAATAGAAGAGTTGGTACCGCATTTTCAATTAACTGCGTTTGACTCGTTTCGTTTTTAAACACTGGTGTAAAATGAGCAGAACATATTCGAGATGATCACTTAATTAGATAAAACAAAACTATTAATAATTAGCTGAAAATCGAAAAAATTATGCCACAAAGCTTCTATGATGCAAACAACGGTAGTTTATACCTAGTTTGTCGCTGTTAAATGGCTGTCAAAGACTGTCAAATTTCACAAAACACTACCTCAAATTGCAAATGCGCATGTCCAATGGGCCTATTTATTACTATTTTATGATTTTAATTCGTCAAAGATTTTCCGTGCTTCCTATGTATAAAAAAACATCGTCCAGCACTCTACCTATATACAGTGCCCGCCAAAAAGTCTGCACCATATGAGAAAAATTTTTAGTAAATAACTTACGGAAAATTTGTTTGCGGCATCAGGTTTTGCTTGCTCTAGAACCAAAATTGACATAATCAAATGTTGTAACGTAGTCTCTTTTATATGTCAAATTTGACATTAATTTAAAAAAATGTCCGAAAAATGGGCTTATTTAACCGAATTTCGAAAAAAGTCATAAGAAAAATATGTTTCTTTCGCAATTTTATACCCCTATGCAAAATTTCAAGAGCCTACGACGATTTTCGTATTTTGCCCTTTGTTGGATATTATTGGACATAAATATTTTAAATTTTCCAGATATTTCTGATCAGATCAGTATGACAGAAATATTTGTGTTTTTACAACCATTTACTATAGAAAGAAGTTTGTAAATCGAATTTATGTGTTTATCTGTAAAAATGAGATCAGTTTTGCACCAAACGTGCTTCTTCAACAAGCCCTCATTTTAATTTTTTGCAAAAACAAAGGAAAATAAGGATATTTAGACCGTACACTAAGTATTGTGCAGTATGTATTCAGTCAATGAGTGTTTTAAATTACATAGGATCGACTTTTATGGATTAACAAATACGGAAAAGGGCAACAAAGGGCAAAATATGAAAATCGTAGTAGGCTCTTGAAATTTTGCACGAGGTATAAAATTGCGAAAGAAACATATTTTTCCTATGACTTTTTTTCGAAATTCGGTTAAATAAGCCCATTTTCGTACATTTTTTTCATTAATGTCAACTTTGACATATAAAAAAGACTACGTCACAACATTTGATTATGTCAATTTTGGTTCTAGAGCAAGCAAAACCTGATGCCGCAAACAAATTTTCCGTAAGTTATTTACTGAAAGCGTATAGAGTGCTTATATCCTCTGGTAATATCGTGCTTCTTCCAAGCTATCAGACAAAAAAGTAACCGTAATCTGGGAAGTAACCCCCAAAAGTCCTCGGGTAGCCGCCTCCGTGACTGCATGTTCAATTTTAAATAATTCGGGCCAAGAGGGTCATATGATTGGTCTTGTTGAATAAGGGCGAGTTTTTAAAGTCAACCCAAATATGTGATGGAATGAACCAATGCAATGTGATTGGCAGGTTCAAAAATTTCTGCACTTTTGATTGGATTGATGCATTGAATCGAACACCTTAACATATTTGTGTTGACTTTAAAAACTCGCCCTAAATAGTGTAGACTAGTGTGTAGTGAGTGTCCAATGAAGTTTCCATAAAGATGATCGTATAGATGATTACATACAGAAGATTTTAACGGATTTGTAAAAGTTAATAAATGAGGATCCACATGGATACCAATGAAGGAAAGGAGTGAACAAATTTTGGTATAAAGGACTGCGTAGGTACAAAAAGATTTTAAACTTTTGAACATTTTGATCATAAAGAGGATTGATGAACAGTAAAAATCTGTGATAAATCTGGTGTTGTTTAATGTTAATGAGTGTTGTTAACGTCGAAAAAGGTATGAGAAAGATCCGCAAGGAAATAGTAATCTTGGAAAGGAAAGAATTGAGAAAGGAAAGTATCAAGCATTTGCTCAAGTCTCAAGTGATCAAGTTGAGCTGGACATTTCCGACCCAAGGCAGAGGTGGCGAAGGCCCTAAGTGGCTAATTTGCTTGGAAGAGCAGAGGCCATAAAAAGAGAAAAGGAGAAGAAGAAGAAGAAAGTAACCCCAAAATTGCAAATTTTGAAAAGAGTGTTAATTTTAGTTATTGTTATTAGAATGAAGAAAGGAGGGGTATCTACTTATATCCAATAATTTATATTAGGTAAATTATTAATGCATTTTGTTATTTGTTGTACATTTTAGTGGAAGTCCTTTGATTTCGGACCCGGAAAAATCGAATCCAAGAACACTGTCAAAATCAACAATTTAAATAAAAACGGACAAAAGGAAAAGAGACATGAAATTTCTTCAGAACTATCAAAATCTAAGAAACCATCGTTTAATTTTCACAATGCCGTAGTCCCACAGAAAGTCTCAGAACTTGCTGTGCATCCTAGGAAAATTCAAGAAATCGAAGATTGGTTGAAGTTTGCCACTTCTGGAAAAATTCAGGATAAAGTATCACTTCCAAAATTTATTTGAATCGAAAATTAATTGTATTTATTGTAGAAAAATACTTCCTTTCTTCTGTTATCCGGACCAGCAGGGTCTGGAAAAACGGCAACAGTTAGTGTTCTTTGTAAATCATTAGGCATATCTATATCCGAGTGGATCAATCCAATGGATATAGATTTCGAAACGTTTTCTGGTCCAGGGCAGGTTAGCAGATTTTCAGAGTTCCTAACAGATTCTAAATACATCTCATTGTTTGATTCTGGTTGTACGAAGAAAGTCATCATTATTAAGGATTTTCCTAATGTGTTTTGTAGACAACCCGAGGAGTTTTTCAATGTTCTGGGGTAAGTCAAATTGTTATTTGATTCTCTATTGGCCATATGTTATTAATTTACAATATAATGTAGTGTTGGGTCGGTTAATTGACCACTCAGGTTAATTAGCATTTTAACCAAAAATTAATCACAACCACCTGTTAAAAAAGTTTGCAAATTCCAAATTTTGACTGTTATTTATTTCGCTTGTTAGGTATTTCGAATATACCTATAGCCCTTGTTTATGGAATCCCTAGTTGGCCAATGAGTGACAGGATACAAGAGCAATTTTGGATACAAGCAACAGATGGCACAAAAAATTAAAGTGATCCCACTACTAATTTTCTTCTATTAAAATCTACCAAAGAAATAGCTGGACAACTTGACTTTTTGCAAAACCTGTCCTCTGTATCTATTGAATTTCTGTCACATTCACATACTTATGTCTATAGCCGCGTTCCTTTTGCCCCTACACTGAGAACTTTAGCTCAGTTGTTAGCTGAGCCACTCAGTTTGTTTTTTCCTGTCAAAGGCTCATCTTGTGAAAGGGTCATTTTCCCCACCACCAAACTGAGACAATATGCTCGATAGTGAGTGTCCTCACGAGGATGTGCTTGAAGGGTGAAGGGGGAGGTAAAAAGTCTCACTTTAGCTCACATTCTCATTTGTAAAAGGAACTGCCACCAACTGAGATAAAGTAAGAATTCTTAAGAAAAGTGGCAAAAGCACAAAGCTATAGCAACCAATACTGTGCAAATTAGACATCTGACCGGGGAAGAATTTGACGGTCATTTTTAACCCTAAATGAGGCGGGAAATTTGAAATAATGTATACCTACAGATGGGTTCCATAAATAATGAAATGTCTTGGTTGTCATTTTGTGCAAAACAGAAATTATTTTAATTGATTGTACGACGTAGGTATACAAGAATTTTGTTGGTTTTGGGTTATTAATGCATCCAGGAAACAAAGCAATAACTGGGTTGAGAAATTATACAGCTTAATCAAAACAACATATTTTAATCATGATAAAGGGAACAGATATAATAAATAATAAATAAATAATATAATAATTATTATTGTACATTATACCTTATACCTAATATATTATAAATAATTACTTATAAAAAACATGAAAATATTTTTAAATAGATACTTAACATTTTCATAACACTTTTGTCACAGAGACTTTTCTGATTTTACCGGCACCTTCGAAAAGTATAATGCAATTTTATTCATACTGAATAAAGTGCCCAATGCTGAAATATTCCATGGTCTTCCACTTTTTGGGAGGTTCAAACATGGTATTCCCTGCTCGCACTCTGCTATTGTGCGATAAATCATCCTACGTGAAATATCTTCGTTCTCCCAGATCTGGAATATTTCAGCATTGGGCACCTGCCCAACCAATTTATAGATACTTTTTCGGAGTTCCAATTTATACAACTATGTAACACCACAACAACACAAAAATTAACTGTCATCTCAAAGTTAACAACGTATGCAATGTTTTGTTTCCAAAGGCAATTTGATATTATTTTATTTTTACTTTTATTTAAAATCGTTGAATGTTGTGCCAAAACTTTTAGGATGTACGTTAGGGCCAAAAGCGGTATATGTTAGTAAACAGGTATGTGGTATTTCCATGATACACGTAACGGTATGTCAGCTAGGAAAACGAAAATTAAACTCTTGTGTAGTCTAAAACTATAAAAATTGCAGTTTGAAGGCAAAATGAGGTAATGTAAAGTATTACCCGTAGTTTTCCCAAATAGCCAGATTTAACAAAGACATGGATTTATGTTTTTATGGCCGAAAATTTGTAATGAATTTAAACACAAGTAATAACCTATGCCTCACATCATTATCTGTTAGAAAATAATGATTGTGTAATAATATTTAGGTATATAAAATGTGTTGTATTACAATTACAACTAATAACTACATAATTTTACCAATAATATTAATATTTCAAAGAAAGTTTATCATGTTTAATACAGAGGATGACAAAAAATGTACGAAATCTAAAAGCTGATGCGGAGCACTACTGTGATAGAGCTACAGATGATGCAATGGAGCCAAATATAATAGAATAATATGTGGGAAAATAACTCAAATATTAACGGTAATATCCAACAGCAAAATGCCCCTCTACTGTTTCCTTTAGGCATCTTGGTGTCACCTATTGGAACCTTATTAAACCTTGTGTTATAATTTAAAAAAAAATCCCATTCCTCTCAGCCTAAAACTTTCGCAATGTGAAATTCGGCCATTTCCCAGGAGTTTTGAAAATTAATTGAGTTAATTATTATCGTATTTTTCTGATTAGAATTACCAAAACTCGAAATCAGAATATCATTTATTTATACTTATATTTGGGGTGGGCTGAAAAACCAAAAACAGACATATGTTGGGAACTCCTGTAGTTAGCTCCCCTCGCAGGGGACTTTTGGTATATTACTCTCCAAAAAGATGGTAGGTATGTAATTTTCCGATTTTTATTTCCACGAATTTTTAAGACTGAATGTACACCACGTGCGTGGTGATTCAACATTTTGACCCATAAAACGGCTTTTTTCGATCTGTACCGAGCAACACGCATAATTTTAAACTTTTGGTCAATACAAATTTTAATCTAAGTAATTACTAGGGCTGTTCGATCTCCGAATTTCAGTATCGGAAATCGATACTGAAAAAATATCGATAAAATCGATAAATCGATAAAATCGATCTTATCGATAAAATCGATATTATCGATAAAATCGATCTTATCGATATAATCGATCTTATCGATAAAATCGATCTTATCGATATTGATAAAATCGATATAATCAATTTTATTTAAGAAGCTAGACAAAAAAGGCCGATCGGCTTGCTGCGGGCGCGGTCTGGACGCAATGGGTACAGCAATTTCCTTTATTTTTGCAAACAATTTAAAAAGATAGATATAATTGGAAAGATCGATAAAATCAAAAATATCGATAAAATCGAAAAGATCTATAAAATCGAAAAGATCGATAAAATCTAAAAGATCGATAAAATCGAAAAGATCGATAAAATCGACCCATTTTATGGGTCAAAATGTTGAATCACCACGCACGTGGTGTACATTGAGTCTTAATCAATGCATGTCTGGGAAGCGAAGCAATCCCGAACCAGTTCTGAATTAGTAATTTTCAATACCATTGATGAGTTTGAATTTTAGAATTTATTAAAAGACATTATTTTTTATTTTTATAAGTTTTGATTCTTATTCCATGAAATAAACCACGTTTGGTAGCATTTTACTTTGGCAGATTATTTGTAGAAATGCCCAAAAACTATATGTTGTTGGTACCAAATTGTTCGTCTTTGCAAAAGCAATTCATATATTCAATAAAACCTTATTTAATCAGTGGTTAAAGTTGTACGTTAATTAACTGGTTAATGTACAATTATATAATTAACTGGTTAAAACCCAATACTATTAGAATGCATATTATTTATTTGATTTGATTATTATTTTATGACTAAATTAAAGAGCTCACAGATTCAACATTCAATAGAAGTTATTCACTTTATTTATGATAGTACATTTCCTATTGAAATTAGTTTTTCATGTTTCTTTAATAATGCTTCTATTCCATAATCTACTATCTCTATATGTATTTTAGTGATTGCTACTACCAAACAAGATATCCAGTCATATTTATATGTACAGATGCCAGTAGCTCAAATATAAACTTATCCCGAGTTTTATTTCCTGAAGACATACTATTAAAATATGCAATTACACACTACACGTAGGTTATAATAATCTTTGTAATGGTATTTATTCATATTTCTAATAGGTGTCTTTTAGCTTTAACTCGTGTGCCAACTCAATATTGAAAAATGCTCTTAAACAAGCTCAAGATGTAGTAAAAAGTCAACCAGATTTGTTCAAACAACTTTCAAGTATAACTATTGAAGCTATTGCAGCTTCTTCAATGGGCGATATAAGATGTGCGATGAATCAATTTTATTTAGCCAGTTTGATAGGTATGTAATAAAGGGCAATGATAAAAAATTATGGTAAATCACTTATATTTCTCTTAACGAGAAAAGTTTCCTTGCTATGACAAATGCCATTTTTTGAATGCTAGACTGACATAATTTTTTTTCATAAATACCTTATTAACATTCTTTAAGGAAGTGACGATGTGCCTTTAAAACGGCTAGAAAAGCTGAAACCAGGCAACAAACGAAAAAGATCTGATGCTTCCAATACTGTCCAAACTATGACCAGAGATGAAAACCTGGGCCTTTTTCATGGAATTGGTCGTGTTTTAAACCCCAAGAGGATCGAAAAAGATGGGTCGTGGCGTTTGCACTGTGACGTTGGCAAATTAGTTGACGAATTCAGTGTCCAGCCTTCAATGTTTACATCATTTCTTTTTGAAAATTACTTGCAATATTTTGGAGATATAGAAGATGTTGCTAATGCTTCGGATGTTTTGAGCTTCGCTGGTATATTGCTGGAAAATTGGGACAGGCGTGATACTTTGATTATTGCTCTTTGGATAAGTGTGTTGGGATTGATGGTTTACAATGAGCATCGGGTGAGCAAGTGGAACCAGATAAGAGGGCCGAAGAAAATTACCAAGAGGTAAATGTTTATGGGGTTTTAGTTGAATTTCAAAATGATTTTTTTTGTACTTTGAGGACTTTTGTACTTTGGATTTGTTCACATTGAATCCCTGTTGATTAATGTATCATAGTGTCCCTTTAAAGTAAATTTCTTATAGGATCTGTTTGCAGAATTTTATGGTGTTTTCTAGCATTGGTAATCCTGAACGGGTTATAACAGCAATTATTATTTTCCTAAACTATTCGCAAAAAAAAAAACAATATTATGAAGTGCCAAAAGCATAAGTACAAACCACAGGACTAATGTGTCTCTCAATTAAATTAAAATGATTATTTTAGTCATGTGGTTTATAATATACTATTTCATGGAAGTATGTAGCTATTTTTATTTTGTAGCATTGGAGGCACAATAGCAGAATCTCGACTAAATTCTACGGACCAGTTTTACTACGATTTGATCAATAAATCTTGTAAATATCATAAGTATAAATTTGATGATCCTGTCTAATAAATAATTATTTCAGTTTTAAATATTAAATAAGTAATTTAAATTATTATAAAAGAGTTTTATTCTTTCCATATTTCCTGATGAGTTGAAATGATTGAACTAATTTCCATGCTCCACGTTTGTTTATAAATTATGAGTTTTGCTATTTAGCATGGGTAAGTTCTGTTCGTGGAAGTTTCTGTTCATGGTTTGGGTGATATTTCGAAAAAACTGAATTTTACCTCTTTATATTCAACGAAGCAAAAGAAGCCAAAACATTGATATCTAATGTTTTTGGAAAAACAAATAATGTTGATGTTACACATCAAATGTCAGAACTATGGTTGAAATTTCTGCGAGGCGTTCCAAATATTTTGCATAAAATTTTTATGACATTACAATTTATCTGTTTTAATTTGTTTTTGTTCCAAAAGTAAAGTTTGAAATTTGATGTGCCGGGACTTTTTCTTTAATCTACAATAATTATTATAATCATTATGTGGAAAAAGGTATGTATTTTATATACAGGGTGAGTTTTTTCGATGATCACTATGGGGATCTCTGAAACTAGCAGAGCTAGAACAAAGGTTAAATGGGGAAAGAATTGCGGTTTTGAATGCTCAATGTAATGCCCCTTTTGGATTTTTAAAAAAGTTCATGGCTCACAAGGTATTTTGAAAAGAGTGGTTTTTGCTATTTCATCAGATCTATATAGCTCTGTTATTTATGATTATACAGAGAAACTCTAGAGACAAAAATTGTAGATAATTTTGGGCTTAATAAGATAATCTAATCCAATTTTTTTGTTGTTTGTGATTTTTGAGATATCACATAAACTTGTATTTTTTTAAATGTAAATCATAGTTGGCTGTGGCCTTATCAAATCGGCAATTTTTTGAGCTTTCCAAAGATATAATACTCGGCATAGTTATTATAAAAAATAAAAGAGCTATGGCTAATTTTCTGATAGTCAGCCATGGAATATTTTCATAATTACGTTCTATTTTGTAATTAGATATACCTACTTCAAACTTTCTAATATTTTGTTCTTAGCTGGTAACAAAATACAACAAAATAAAACAAAAATTAAAATCTCAAATTCAAAGTAGTATTATTTTAAAAGGTGTTCAAACAATCCACCATTATTATTTCTGCAAATATTGCTTCTTTTTAAAACTGAATTTGTGGCCTTTCTTAGAGAGCGCCTGTCACTACTGGCAATTGCTTCTAAAACAGCTGCTCTTAATTCATCAGTTGTCTCATACTTTATTTTGTACTGTTCCCCACAAAAAGAAATCCAAAACAGACAAATCGGGGGATCGGGGCGGCCAGGAAATAGTTCTATTTCTCCCTATCCAACTATGTGGATAGAGCTGATCTAGGTAATTTCTTACGGGCAAATAATCATGATAATTTTTGTTTCATTTTGTTACATTTTGTTACCAGCTAAAAATAACATATTTGAAAGTTTGAAGTACCTATGACTTATTATAAAATAGAACGTAATTATGAAAATATTCCATGGCTGACAAGGTGAAAATAAAATAAAAAAAAACAGAAAATTAGCCATAGCTCTTTCATTTTTTTATAATAAGTATGCCGAGTATTATATCTTTGAAAAGCTCAAAAATTGCCGATTTGATAAGGCCACAGACAACTATGATTTACATTTAAAAAAAAACACAAGTTTATGTCATATCTCAAAAATCACAAACAACATAAAAAATGGATTCTTATTAAGCCCAAAATTATCTACAATTTTTGTCTCTACAGTTTTTTTTTATAATCAGAAATAACGGAGCTACAGAGATCTGATGAAATAGCAAACAATCACTCTTTTCAAAATATCTAGTGAGCCATGAACTTTTTTAAAAATCCAAAAGGGGCATTAGATTGAGCATTCAAAACTGCAATTCTTTCCCCACTTAACCTTTGTTCTAGCTCTGCTAGTTTCCTAGATCCCCATAGCACAGAATAGCCGGTGGCTATTCTGTGCCCATAGTGGTCATCGAAAAAAACTCACCCTGAGTAACTTGGCCAGTGATGATATTTTTTGTAATGTAAATATATTAGAAATTTATTCTGAACCTTCTCTACTTATTTGTGGTTGGGAAAACCACAATATTGACGCGAAGTCCAATTTAGGTCGAACCAATGCAAAATATAATTTTTTCAAAACATTTACATTTGTGAAGTTACTTGTGTTTCTAATAACGAATCCCAACATTTTGTTTGCTGAGCTTACCATATTTTCTATAATATGAACTTGATAAGATAACTTTTGATTATAAGTTACCCCCAAGTATCTTTAACTAATTCTTTCCTTGTAAGAGAAACCCCATTAATGGCATAATTAACAATCAATATGTTTATGTTTAGTGTTAGAGTCATTGCGCTACATTTGTTAATTAAAATATAGTTTCGTTGCCTGATATATTATTATAAAAATACGTCGGTCAACGATAGTATTTTGTAAGCTCCAGTCCATTATGCTGTTTAAGTCTTTTTGTGGCCCTACACAGTCTCGGATATTTTAGTAAATATTGTTTTAAATACTTTAAGTTTGTCTGCAAATAGTAAACACTCTGAAAATTTAATTACCTCGGGTACTTAAATCATCGATGAACAATAATAATAACAGAGGTCCCAAATTAGATTAGATAACTAAATAATCCTGATAACTAATCGGGATAACTGGTTGACCGGTTATCCGGATAACAGGTTATCAATTAACCGGTCAAAAAGTAGCCGGTTAACCAAGCCAGTCAAAACGTCAAAACCACTTATTTGGTTACTTGCAGAGCTAGATAATAAATATAAATACAAAATACATAAATACCCAGCCAAATCAATTCAATCTGTTCAGTAAAAAAAGCCGTGCTAAAAATTTCGGCCAATTATAGACATAATTATAAAATTATTGAAAACAAAACACAAAAGTAGGCAGCGAGCTTTGAGCCGTGCATTGTGCATTCGCATTGCTCTCGTCAAAATATCACAATTTTTTTTATTCTCATCCTCACACACTCGCGGGTAAAAAAAGGCGAAAGCAATCGTCGTCAATGTCATGTCAACTAGGGCTGTCAACGAAAACCGGTTAACCGGTTATTACACTGACGAAAACCGCGGTCACAAATTAGACAAAACCGGTTTTGATCGATTAACCGCATAACCGGTTGACCAGTTATAAATGGTTACTGATAAAAAATATATATATTTAAATGGAATTCGCATTTTTAATAGAGCAAAAAATTACCATTCCAAAAATATATAACACTTAATAATTTACTTAAGTACCTAGTCATCAGTTATTACTAATAGCTTTAATAATTTTTTCATCAGTAACTCTTAAACCATTGACTTGAAAAAAAATTTAGTAGAATCATTGGGTTCTAAATTAAAAAAGTGCTTTAGAAATGTTTTTGCAGACACAAAATTTCCAAACTGAAAAAAGTTATGGCCACTTTTCGAAGACGCACCTTTTCGAATAACGCCTTGTAACTCAAGAACGGTGACATATATCGATTTGCGGTTGTCGCCATATTAGGTTTATCATAAAAAATGAGCCTCAGACACTGACATCGGTTTTCGTCTATCTCCTTTAAAAATAGGAGTTTCCCTTTAAAAGTGTCCAATTTGGCCCACCCTGTACATAAAAATATAAGTATAATATACGAATTTAATACTGAGTACCAGCATTTACGGTACCATTGTGGTGTAGATTCAATATTATGAATAATTAAATGTCAATTATCCGGTCTGCTCTAAGCATTCCCCTTTGTTTCTTTGTCTAAGGGTCATGTGTGGGTTTAGTGTTCACATTGAATAAGGAATTCGCTTAATCAATGGCAATGGTAATCAGCTATCATCAGAGAGGCTATTAAAAAACGTTTTGATAAGAAATACTATAAATTTGATACGGAACTTTGAACTATTCGGCCGAATAGTTTGCCGAATATTCGCGGTATTCGGCCAGTGCTTAATCCACTATTCCCCTAGAAATAACAGCTATTTCCTATGATCGTGAAAATTAGTATGTTACAAATCACGCGAGTAACTAGTAGGAAATGAAATGGGGTATAATACGCCATTGAATATAAGAAATACGCCCCCTGTAGGCTCAATGCTAAACTAAGTATGGGTCATGCCATTTTGTTGATCCGTATATTATGTTTTCTGTTTTGTTCAAAATCAGTCAAAAAAGCTTTATTTTCTAAAGTTGACTATTATAATAATGTAGTAAATAACAACAGTTGAATTCAAATGTTTAAATATTCCCGCCACACTTGTGCCAAAAAAGAGAGAAGAGTTAAAGAAGAGTTATGTCGATATTGCACAGGCGCCAGGGGTGTCTGAGGAGGACCACCTAGGCGGAGAACTTGATGGACTCCAGATGGGTTCAAGTGGAGGGCCAAGGGCTTGGCGCCGGTGAACCCGGAGGAGCGACACATTCTCTCGCTGGTCGCTTTCTGTTTCACTTGTATATTTTTCGCTGTTGTAACCATTTAGCATTATATGTATTTCACCGGTCGGGTTTTATTACGTCACACAACATCAGAAGTGGGATCGCAACCCCGCGCCGCGTCGTACGAAAAAATAGTGAATCGGGTCTCGCGTCGCGGGTATGGGAAAATGAATCGCCAACAGAGATCCAGGGATAGGAGTGGACGCTCTGTAGATGTCCCTAGTGCCCGTAGTCGTTCGCCGATTAGTCAGGATGACGGATTCAATGGGGAACGAGAGAGGGAGCGGCCGGTGCGGCGACACAGGGATGAGACGCCGGAAAGGAGTTTTACACCCCCGTTGGCGGCGTCCTCTCAAAGGCAGGAAGGTAGTGAGATTCATTCGCTAAGCCAGGCTTTGCTTGAGGGAATTAACCGAATTGCAAATAATAGGCCATCTGGTGCAGCAGGTATGATTGATAAGAATATTATAAGCGAATTTAATCCGCTTCATAACGATATAAAAGAGTGGCTCGGGTCAGTAGACGAGTTCGCATATATCAATGAATGGTCTGATCAAATTACGTGCCATCTAGCAGTAGGTAAACTACGCGGTCCTGCGGAGGTTTGGTATCGGGCATTGCCTACGCGTCTTTTTACATGGCAAGACTGGAAACAGCTGTTGCTGGAACAGTTCATACCTAGGCGAGATTTACACTCAGACATGTCTAACATGTTAAATTGCCTTCCAAAACCAAATGAGTCTCTATATGAGTACGCGTTTCAAAAACTGTCGCTAATAAATAAAATGAAAATCCCCCTCAGCGACGGAGACAAGGTAAATTTAATAATGGGCCAAATGCCCAAATGCACCGCGAGCCGAGAGTGCAACTTCGAGCGCAACCCGTAATAAAAGCCAACAGGTGGTACCAAGTAGTGCAAAAAAATATTACCGCTGTCAACAAATAGGTCACGTTAGATAATAATAATAATAATAATTTATGACCCGTCCCTCGCTCGATCGGATGTTTCAATAGTTCTATGCAGAAATATATTAAAACCATTTTACTAGAAACCACCCCAATCAAATGTTTTATCGATTTCGGGAGCGAGTGTTCTCTTATAAATAACGCTATCATCTCACCTTTAAATTTACAACTTCAAAAACTGAAAGATCCCGTCGCCATTACGACAGCATCCGATTCAGATTTAAAAATCTCGTATAGTGTAACTGCTACAGTGACAATTGACGCCATAACAAAACAAATTTCCTTATATGTTATAACAAAACAGATTATGAACGTCGACGTACTCATAGGTCAAAACTTTACGGATCTAGAAGACATCACATATTTTAAAATAGGGTCAGCGTTACAATTTAGTGTACGTGCGGTTGGGTTGTTATTGAACAAAACCAATGTTAACATCGGGGTTGACGACATAGGCGCGGTGAACTCTCTGCTAAGTCTCTTAAATAGGTACAAACGATCTTTTGCGGGAAATAGTTTCGATGTGGGGACATGTACGGAGGAAATGCGGATAGAGTTAACAACAACCACTCCGGTTACGCATAGGCCGCGAAGATATCCCGAAAAAAAGCGAGAGTTAATTAGAGACATCGTAGAGGAGCTGTTAAAACATGGTATTATCCGAGAGTCAGATTCACCATACGCGAGTCAAGTTTTGTTGGTTTCCAAGAAAAATGGCGAGAAGAGGCTCTGTGTGGACTATAGGGCGCTAAATAAAGTCACTGTCCCGCACAGAAATCCTCTTCCGCTAATCGAGGAACAAATTGATCGATTATCCGGATATAATTGTTTTTGCAACCTTGATTTGGCTTCCGGATATACCGGGACAAAGCATTACGGACGTTTTAACTACACTGGAAGAAGTCTTACAACTCTTTCAACAATATGGCCTTACCTTCAATTTAAAAAAGTGCAGCTTTTTGCAAACAAAAATAGAATTTCTAGGGTACGAAATTTCAAATTCTAGCATTCGCCCTACGAACGACAAGATATGCGCTGTTGAGAAATTCCCAATTCCACAAAACATACATCATGTAAGACAATATTTAGGCTTAACCAGTTACTTCCGCAAATTCATACCACGTTATGCAGAAAGATCTAAACCCTTGAGTGAATTACTACATAAAATCAGTGAGTGGAAGTGGGAAAAATCACAAGAAGATGCATTTGAGGGGCTAAAGGTAGCGTTGACAACAAAGCCGGTTGTACAAATTTTTGATAATAATTTAGAAACGCGTCTATATACGGACGCAAGCCGAATAAGCATCGGAGGGGTGTTAGTGCAGGTAAAGGACAGAAACGAGCACCCCGTGGCGTTTTACAGTAAGCAAACCACAAGGGACCAACAAAAGTACCATTCTTTTGAATTAGAGGCGCTAGCGGTGTTTATGTCGGTCCAGAAGTTCCGCCAATATTTATTTGGTAGGAAATTTATTATAATTACGGACTGTTCGGCTGTTGTAAGCACTTTTAAGAAGGCTGAAATAAATCCTAGAATAGGGCGTTGGGTTATGGAATTAAACGAATACGACTACCAAATAAAGCATAGAAATACCCTATACACGCGACATGCGGACACTTTAAGTCGAAACCCGGTACCTGAAAACGATGTTCCTGGCACTGGGACCGACGTTTTCGTCAACGTCATAAATATTACAGAGGGTGATTGGCTTTTAGCGGCTCAAGAGGGTGACCGAAAGATTAGGGAAATAAAAGGGATATTGATGTCCGGAGATATCCAAAACAATAAAAATATATTCAATCAGTACGAACTGAAAGGGGGAAAGGTGTATAAACTAATAGCGTATGGTCCGCGTTGGGTGGTTCCAGAAGACGCGCGATTTCAGATTTTGAAGTTAAATAACGACGATATAGGTCATTTCGCCTGTGATAAGACGTACGAGGCGGTATCTCGATTTTATTGGTTCCCACGTATGAGGCGGTTCGTAAAAAAATATGTAAACAATTGCCTAAACTGTTTATATCATAAATCCACCGAGAACAAGAAACCGGGGTGTCTAAACCCGATACCAAAACTCCCGAGGCCTTTCCATACCATTCACATCGACCACTTAGGACCGTTCGTTAGAACAAAAAGGGGCAACACCCAACTTATAGTTGTCGTTGATGCTTTTACCAAGTATGTCTTACTTTACCCGGTCAAAAATACAAAGACATGCCATGTAACAGATACCTTAAATGAAATGATCAAGTACTTTGGGGCACCCCACCGAATCATAAGCGATAGGGGAAGGTCATTTACTTCGGGCAAATTCAAGAGGTTCTGCGAAAGTCGCGGTATAACTCACTACCTGAATGTGGTGGGACTGCCACGGGGAAACGGACAAGTGGAGAGATACAATAGAACCGTATTAGACTCGTTGTCCACCATGGGAGCCAATTTAGAAGATGACAGCTGGGACGAAAATCTGGTCAACATTCAGCTGGACAACATAGACATAACCGCGTTGAGGCAAAAAGTGTGCGACAACTACCCGGACTATCAAGCGCGACAAAAAGAACATTTTGACGCGAGGCGATGCGCGGCAAAAGTGTTTCAAGTAGGTGACCTGGTACTACTCAGGGTCACAACGGTACAGGCGACAGGTTCCAGCCGAAAACTGCTACCGAAATGGCGGGGGCCATTTAGGATATCTCGGATTTTGGGAAATGACCGGTACGAGGTCAGAGACATCCCGGGAATGACGAGGGCAAAGACTCCATACCTGAGTGTAGCAGGGGTGGAAAACATCAAGCCTTGGATTCAGTTTTAACAACAGAGGCAGACCAGGTAAACTAAGTAAGGTTAAGGTGTGGAAACGGCGATGTGGTTTCCCCAGCCCGGTTCGCATTGGTAGCAGGGCGGTTCGGGCCTGCGGGAAACTATGTCAGGGTTGTAAGTACCCGGTGAGATAGTGCAGGTTCTGATGTCCCGGTGCTTCCGTTTCCAGAGCAGGGCGGTTCGGAACCGGGAAGCTAAAGCAGGGTTGTAAGTACCCGGTGCAACAGTGTAAAGTTCCGATGTCCCGGTAGTGCTCTTAGTTAAGGGTAGGGCGGTTCGGAACCGGGCAAGCTATCTCAAGGTTACGTACCTCGTGAGATAGTACAGGTTCTGATGTCCCGAGAATCCCATTAGGCTAGAGGTTTTCTAGCGCGGGCCCATAAACAACTATTACTGATAGGATATTTTACTCGTATCGTATTTGCTAGCAAAAATTTCATTGTGAATATGGTTGCTGTCCTGTCTTTTACTGTTACCCCTTTATTTTATTATTTTCCCATTTATCACGCCATTAGTAGGCTTAGGTTAGGTAAAGGCAGGAATGGCCGGAGCGAAGGCAGAAGCAGAAATGGCCAGTAGCAGTTTATTCTCATCATACCCACACGTTATAAACCTTGACGCCCACTGATATTTTATTTATTTCTATTTCACCTGACACCGACTACGTGTATACAGGGTTAACTATGACTTAGTACAAAAATTTTTACCACGTGCGCAGGGTGGCTTAAGAAAACATAGAAAAATATTTTTAGATTTTTTTTACGATCTTTAAAAAAACGGGTAAAGACCCCTATTTTCCCTGTAAATCCCCGCCTTTAATGACGTCATCCAATTTGGCTTCTGAAGGTACTGACAGCTGAAGTGATTTTCCGCGGTGTTGCCGTTGATTTAGGAACGGTGAAAATACCTTTTTACTCAAACAAATTTAAAAAATACATAAATAACAATCGATTTGAATCTGTACAGATGCAGCGCTATTAGATTCCCCTTACCTTAGCTCGTATCCGGACCGGTTCCTACTCTCGCGGAAAGCTCATTACCGCGACACCACAAGCCGTCTCCCTTAATACCCCCGGAGCTCCTCTGATGAATTCTTGTCCACCATCTAACCTCTTCTGAAGCATAGATAAAGGATTTATTGTTCTGAAGCCTCGGCGGTATGAATTAAGCGACGTATCGGCCCGGTCGAGTCTATGAAACGTTTTTTCGACTGCTCCGCGTTGCCCCGTTCGTCATTTCATAACTTCCTAGCTAGGCAACTAACTGTACATACAAGGTTTGTTCCAACAGGGCCAATAACCGTGCTCAAGCACGTTCAGCGCATGCGCACTACCCCACTGGCTGTTCCAACTGAATTATGTACCTACCGACACGGGACGATACACGCACTGTTCCAGCCGATTTATGGATCATTTGTGTATCGTCCTTGTACGATAAAAACGGTGCCTGGTCTAAAGCAATAACCGCGTGTACTGACATGCGCAGTGTATGGTCGTGTGACAGAGATAAACATTAACATCATATTTTTGTTTTTACGTAGATAGGTTTAAATCGATGGCTGGGATCGTGTTTTTTATTTCTTGTTGGTTTTTGGCTTGTTGGGTAGGGCGGGGAATCGTTGAACAATTTTTCCGTTCCATCTGAAATTTTCTTTGGGATCATTTGTTCCAACTCGAATTTACGTACCGTCACAGAACTGTACATGAACTAGATGATAACCCTTAAAGAACGCATGCGCTAGTTTTGCACCGTTCATGTGCGATCCCAAAGAAAATTTCAGATGGAACGGATTGTGAATCAAATCGACCAAATCACGTTTTGCGACCGCACCTAACCTGCGTGTTTAATATGTGGCTAACCGAATGTTCGGTGGGCTAACCTCACTCTTCACTCTAAAAAATTATTGTTCAACGATTCCCCGCCCTACCCAACAAGCCAAAAACCAACAAGAAATAAAAAACACGATCCCAGCCATCGATTTAAAACCATCTACGTAAAAACAAAAATATGAGGTTATTGTTTATCTCTGTCACATGACTACATTGCGCATGTCAGTACACGCGGTTATTGCTTTAGACCAGGCACCGTTTTTATCGTACAAGGACGATACACAAATGATCCATAAATCGGCTGGAACAGTGCGTGTATCGTCCCGTGTCGGTAGGTACATAATTCAGTTGGAACAGCCAGCGGGGTAGTGCGCATGCGCTGAACGTGCTTGAGCACGGTTATTGGCCCTGTTGGAACAAACCTTTTCAAGTTTGGCTAGTAGCCGACGGAGGGCATTTGCGAATGTAACATGGCGTTATTTCCCAGTTTTGTCTTGATTTTCGCGGCAAATCGTTCAGCGTCTTTGTGAAAATGCCGGAGTATTCGAACGCCGAGTTAACGGACATGGTTATAATGTACGGGAGATGCGATGAAAGTGCACATCGAGCTGCAGCAGAATACCGTATTCGTTTTCCTAACAGGGCAAATATGCCTAACCCACGTACTTTCGTGAACATTGTACAACGTATGCGAAACACTGGTGTTTTGCAAGCTCGAGGGGGTGGGCCTGGAGGGCAAATGAACATGGACGATGTTGAGTCAGTGCTTGATTTGGTGGAAGAGCAACCTTCCATAAGCACTACAGCTATTGCAAGGAGATTGGGAATATCTCAGAACAAGGCAAGTAAAATAAAACCAATAAAACTGACTTCTACCAAAGACTATCCCATGTGATGGGATTGTCTTTGCTTGCACCTAATACCTACATAAAATTTAAAATGTAACAATACAATTATTTACAGGCATGGAGGATTCTAAGGGAAAACGGCCTTCACCCTTATCACATACAAAAGGTCCAAGCATTAGAAGCAAATGATTTTCCGGTGAGAATGACCTACTGCACTTGGCTACGTGATCGAATCGCCCAAGACCCAAACTTTGTTTTCAACATTCTTTGGACAGACGAATGCTGCTTCACACGTGCTGGGGTTTTAAACACGTATGTAAATTTTTACTTACTTATAGCTTTCTCTCCTCCATATTATCTTTTTTATTTATTATAAAATTGGCTATGTCAATCCTAACGCCTTCGCCAAAATTGTGAATATTTCTAATTTTTGTTTTTTTTTTTAGACACAACAGCCATATTTGGTCCGATGAGAACCCACATGCTGTTCGGCGGTTTAATTTCCAACGTCGGTTTTCCATCAATGTTTGGGCTGGAGTTTATGGAGATCGATTAATTGGACCATACATTCTACCGGAAAATTTAAACGCTGAACGATACTTGTATTTTCTGACAAATGTTTTGTTTGATAATTTGCCACTACAAGTACTGCATGACATGTGGTTTATGCACGATGGTGCACCAGCCCATTTTGCGAGACCTGTTCGTGCACTTTTAGACGACCAATGCCCCAACCGTTGGATCGGAAGAGGAGGGCCCATTGCATGGCCGCCGCGATCACCAGACTTGAATCCAATGGATTTTTGTATTTGGGGATTCATGAAGGCGATTGTGTACGAGCAGGAAATCGACAACGAGCAGCAGTTACGTGAACGAATTGAAGGTGCAGCTGTCCAAATCCGGAATAATCATGGACTTTTTGCACGTATCCGGACTTCTTTAGTTAACCGAGTGAATTTGTGCATCGAAGTTAACGGCGGCCTCTTTGAACAGCTACTGTAGTGCTTTGCATGTGCATTTGTGCAATGTGTGCTAGTGCAGTTGTGATTTTTCGGTTACCCTTCGGGGTTTTCCTGGCGGAGGGGATCTACCTCGTCGTGGTCGTCAGGCTGAGTACCTCGCTTCAAACAAAAGGAATAGCAGAGGGAAACCAAGAGATCCCCAACAGATTTAAAAAATGTGAATGTTGTGTTGTGTGACTTTTAATGTAAAAAAGCAAGAAAACAGAAAATGGTGCAAACAATCCTGGAAATGTCAGTAAGGTAGGTGTTTCATAGGCATTCTACATGTTCCTCAGAAAGTAATCGTTTTTAAAAGGAAATCGAAATTTTGTGGTGAATCCTCGGATAAATTGATAGACGTGGCAACGCCGCGCTATTGACATATGCGAAATTTTTAGACATGTCGCGCGGGCGTCCATAGGCGGCGTTTTTTGAGGGGTTTAATACAATTTGAAAAAAAATTTTTTTAGGCTTAAGACAAATGTTAGAAAATTTTTGAAAATTTATTTTAGCAAGTCTAATTTTTCTTTATCTGCCATAAAAATTTTTGTACTAAGTGATAGTTAACCCTGTATATGTTGGAAAAAAAAAGAAGAAAAGGGGAAAAGGTTAATTTTGTTTTATTTCTTAAGGTTTGGCGAACCTGGACGCGGAGTGAGGGCACTCTGTATATCAGGAATGGCCGTGTTGTCGATATTGCATAAAATATCGATGCCAGGCGCCAGGGGTGTCTGAGGAGGACCACCTAGGCCGAGAACTTGATGGACTCCAGATGGGTTCAAGTGGAGGGCCAAGGGCTTGGCGCCGGTGAACCCGGAGGAGCGACACATTCTCTCGCTGGTCGCTTTCTGTTTCACTTGTACATTTTTCGCTGTTGTAACCATTTAGTTTATATTTCACCGGTCGGGTTTTATTACGTCAGACAACATAAAGCAAGTAAAATGTGATTTTTATTATGATTACCACGCCCAAAAGGCCTCCCACAGTTATCAGAAGTAGAATTTGAACATGCTAAAGTGTTATGCAGTGTAATTACGAAGTTTTAGTGCGAGATTCGGACGAAAAACCGTCTTGATTCGATCGCCGAGGTCCTAACCTAAACATTTTTTGTTCGTTTGTTCCTGAAAACATTTTCGAGATGGAACAAGTTTCGAATCAATTTAATTTAACCAACAAAGTTCTCTATTTCGAATACTGCTTTTAGCGAAGTCTAGAGAATACTATTCTCTAGACTTTGCTTTTAGTTCATTTTTAGTTGCCTGTTGCCTTTGCAATTACATAAATCATAAACAATAATGTTGAAACTTTATAATAACCGGTAAGTACAGTTTCCCGCGGTGTATGTCTGCCCCGATTTTTTTGAAATTTTGGCTACCCCCCTATTTTCGGGGTCCCTGAACACGAATCTGACCTTAGTTTTTGGTGCTCGGGCGTAGTTTCCGAGAAAATGAATTTTCAAATTTCCTTTGACACCTCACTTTTCAAGGCGATATTTGTGGTTATAATCCGGATGAATTTTTACTATATGCAGCTCAAACCAATGAATAGTTCTTTATTCATAGGCTCAAACTGATCACCACACTATTTTGCACCTTTTGCAACATCGAAACTTCGCGGAAACCCGCGGAAAATCCGAAATTTGGAAAGATTTGTGCCGTGTTTACGTCCGGCCCGGCCGCTGTTTTCGCTCCACAATCGGCGGGCGCCGATTGTCGGGGGGAACTTTTACCTAATAACCAAATAACTTTATGAAGACGACCACAAAATATATAGAAGACGACAAGAACAATGAACAAGAACAAAGAACAACGCAGTGTAAACCCAAAGTGTGCCCAAAGCTAGAGGTGACAATGGCCCATATAGTTAGTTCGCATAGTGCCCGTCGGGGCGTTGGCATCTTAAATTCAGTCGCGTGTAGAATGTAGGTACCACATTTTTTTATTTACCGCTGACCACGATGTATGTCTGCCGCTGACAAATAATACATACAAGGAGTGGAGGCGGGAGCGATGAATCTTCTTCTGACAGTCCTGCAGTTGAATTTCGTTACATTTGCTTTCAAAAACCGTGAGTTATTGTAAAAAATTAAAGAACGAGTTAGAAAATATTCAGAAAGTACGTAAATACAGTCCGTGCACTCTAAGCAAGGACCTCAGTTTAAACCCGCACAATAAGCTGCTTATGGATCGCTGGTGCTTAGACAGGTTTTCCCGACTTATATTCAAAAAGTTACAAACTTGAAAGCAAAGCTTCAATGGCTTAAAACAGTGACTATATAGTCCAGGGACTCTTTAAAATAAGGGGACCCAGCATGTCACAGTCTATCACATAGGAAAAGTGAAGCCTTGTTTTTTGTATATCTCCAAGGAGACCACATAAGTGGGCTGGTACAAGGTTATGTTATATGGCAGTGTCCAACTGCCATCAGGTTTTATGTGACATGCCAGTGCCATAGATTCCAAAGGAGGCAAAATATTTCCCATCATAATTCACAATTTTTAAGTTTTCTAACTTCCAGATAGTCAGTAAGGTAATGCGGCCGCCTGTAGTAGTCCCAATAATTGCAACCAGATTTTTCTTGTCTCACCTTTAGTAATCCTATAATTCCCATTACGTGGGCATTACGTATAAGTAGTTCAAAACAAAAATGGTATTTCCTAAATATTAAATTATTAAGCAGGTAGCTTCAGTCAGGTCTTTTTTTAAACAGTTTTTATCTACAATTATAAGTTTATTTTACGTTTGTGAGGTACCTTGGGAGAGAAATAAAATTACAAAAATGAGCACCTAGAAAAACTACATGATTAGAACTAAGTACAAGACCTAATCTTATTAGTCCATCCCGAAATCTGTGAAAGTTCTTTGGGTAGATACATTCAACAAGGGGAGAAAGTTCAAGTACGTACCTATTATACCTACATAATATTACAAATGGTTTGAGGAACCTGGTAACAAGGTGCAATAGCGACAAATTCTCAAATAAGTAAAATCGGCACTGACTTACCATATTTACATTACTTAAATTCCTGAAAATAATTGCAGGAAACCAAATTCAAATATAAAATAAATTTGATTCATTTGGCACTTGCCATATTCTGTGTTTGTTGACAGAACATTGTCGAGCCTAATTTTTAGAAATTATTATTAATTTTTACTAACGATCAAAGTACCTGTTATATTCATAGATTCTCCAATAAAATGGCATACTTGGCATCATTGAGACCATTAGAATGGGGAAAGAAACGGTCTCACTTTGGAAAGTATAATGCTGGGTCCCCTTACTTTAAAGGGTCCCTGATATAGTCACTGCTGATTCTAGAATTAAAATAATCTCAAATGAGGGTACTTAAAACATTTTCCATGGAACCTTCTAGGGTGTATAGTCCAACCAACAAATGAGTGAAGTCATCGGACTTCACTCGTGTGTTATTGGACTGTAATAATCTTGACCTCCATGTTCATTTAAAATTTAAACTTTCTGCGTTGGTAGACATCCTCATATTTGCACCAACGCCGGGTGACAGGAGGGATGCGGCTACAGTTAATAAAAGTGTATCTTGTACCGTTGATTGAGGCCATCGACGCTTGTACTAAAGGGTTTCCCAATAAGAACGCCCGATCTTTAAAGTGTAAAATAATAAAAAAAGTATAAATGAAACTGACATAATGTAGTATTTATTTTAAAGCATATTATGGTGACATTGTTTTAAAAATTATGTCACTTAAATGTCCGCCGCAGCTTTGCCTGGTTAGTCGAATTCAGCGAGTCCAATTTTCGATGACCTGATTGCACAGATGTGGCTCAATGGCAGCAATTTCGCGCCTGATGTTGTCTTTAAGGGCGTCAACCGTCCGTGGTTTATTATCGCATAGACACGTACTATGGTCACTTTGAATTTCCCAAGGTTTTTCCGGAGCAAAAGGTGAATTAAAACGCGGATCAGAAGTGAGTGAATCTCTGCAATGAAGCTATTTTCATATCACCAAGCAACCATTTTGTATTTTTTTACTCGCCTAAGTCCAATTTCCAACTTCCAAGCATTTTCTCAACGTAGATACTCGTCATACCTTTGGATTACTGTTTTTCTCTGAACAGAAAAACTATAGACGTATCTTCTGCCGATTTTCTACCAATTGCCGTTTCTTTCTTATGTGAAAAAACCCACAGGAAGTGGTAAGCTTTTTTTGTAAATATGTTTTCATTTTCAGGTTTTTTTTGTGCACCTATCTTGCTTATCTTGGTGGTTGGTGCCTGATCTATTTGAAGGACACCACACACACCTATACATGTAACATTTTTACAAATGATTCAATTTTGAAACCCATCCAGATTTTACGGTAGGTAATCCATACCACATGGAGCAACACTATATTATTAATATAGTGTGTCGGTCCAGATACAACGACACTAATATCATACATAAATTCTGTCCTTGCAAACAATTTCATCTTAAACTTCTCAAAAAATAAAAAGTTACAGCAACAAATTTCGAATTTGTTCGATTTTTGGCCATATTTAGTTTTCGTAGATGGCCATAAATAGCAACTTTCATCATGACAAAAGAAGGCTATCGATCACACCCTCCATAGACTCTTTTTGTCAAAAAATAGCCAGTCTATTATTATTTTTTCTAATAGATTGGCGGTAATACTAGTAAATCAATAACAAGAGAGTAAACTAGTTAATATTAAACCATTCACTATAACTAAAGTCTTAGACGAGGAAAGAGAGAGGACACCGCGCTTGCCTACCCTGCCGTGAATAGATTTTGTTACGTCGTTTTGAACGGCGGCCATTTTATATGTGGCAGACCAAGCGAGTACGTTGTGGTTGTGAGTTAATTTCGTGAATTTGAGAATTAAAAGTAACAGTGATTAAGGGGAAAACATACTCTTACGATGGTGAATTGTTCAGCGTTTGGTTGCAAAAGCTGAAGTGAAAAGCAAGAGCCCGGGATTTTGTTTCACAGGTAAATATTTAACAAGCTACCTTTGAAAGATGCCCTAAAACATTCATTTTTCTCAATATAACTTCTTCAAATTCCTTCTACCTTTTAGTATGATAAAGTGCATTGTTTTGTTTGAAAATAGGACCTATATAATTATTTTTTAACATCGTTTTTATAGAAACTTTCTTAATTGATTATGATAGTTTCATAAAATATGGGCTGGTTTCCATGGGCGTGCATTATTAATTTTATTTTGATTGATTCGAAATCGCCGCAAATAAATATATTTCAGCACTTGACACTAGCTTTACTTCTGGAAAATTATCTGCAAATAAATACCGATATTTAAATTACATCTAAGTCAAAATTAACTAGGTACCTTTTCATTTTTAACATTTTTGTGGTATTGGCTAAGAACGCGTTTTATGCTACGCCACTGGCCTGTCGTGCGATGTGGCAGTCAGTAACAGGGTCGCGGGTCGCGAGCGCTGTTATTTTAAAGCTGCGTAAGCCGCGTACAAACCATAATTTATGCTCGAGAACTGCTCACGAATTGCTACCGAACTGTTCGGGAGCAGTTTGCGAACAAGGTGTCCAGACCAAAATTTTATTGTGTTCGGCTTGTTTCGTATTGTCATTTTTTGGAGTTCGGCATTGGTTCGCTATTGAGTTGCAAAAATAATTTTGAAAATAATGAATACAGACGATGAGGAAGATGCTCTGACTATTTGTGGTGTTTTTGTCTTGAAAAAGCCTGTGAGGAGATATTTTTTAGCATTTCGTTTTTTATAAGTAATTGGAATTTTTTGGATTCCACAGGTTCGGATGCAATTAATTTTGGCCGATTAATTCGATTATTTTTTCGTCACTCCACTCTATTTCACTTTGACAAAAAATATTCAATTGAACTGGTGGCAGTTCAATTGAATATTTGGAATGCTAATTTATAAAATGATACGAGATAATTTATACCGCCTCAATAATTTATACCGCCTATCAAGCGAACTTTCCGCGAGCAGTTCGCGAACTTGAAAGGGTTCTCGAACTGCTCGCGAACCCGCGTCTACACCAAGTTTGCGAACCTGTCGCGAACTGCTCTAGAACGGTTCTCGAACTCGGTCTGTACGCGGCTGTGTACAGACCGAGTTCGAAAACCGTTCTAGAGCAGTTTGCGACAAGTTCGCAAACTTGGTGTAGACGCGGGTTCGAGAACACTTTCAACTTCGCGAACTGCTCGCGGAAAGTTCGCTGGATAGGCCGTAAATTATTGAGATCAAAGGAATTGTTCGCGAGCACATATTGGCGGTGTGGACGTCTCGTATCATTTTATAAATTAGCATTCCAAATATTCAATTGAACTGCCACCAGTTCAATTGAATATTTTTTGTCAAAGTGAAATAGAGTGGAGTGACGAGAAAATAATCGAATTAATCGGCCAAAATTAATTGCATCCGAACTTGTGGAATCCAAAAAATTCCAATTACTTATAAAAAATGAAATGCTAAAAAATATCTCCACACAGGCTTTTTCAAGACAAAAACACCACAAATAGTCAGAGCATCTTCTTCATAGTCTGTATTCATTATTTTCAAAATTATTTTTGCAACTCAATAGCGAACCAATAGGTACCGAACTCCAAAAAATGACAATACGAAACAAGCCGAACACAATAAAATTTTGGTCTGGACGCCTTGTTCGCAAACTGCTCCCGAACAGTTCGGCAGCAATTCGCGAGCAGTTCTCGAGCATCAATTTTGGTTTGTAGGCGGCTTTAAAGCCGCGGCTTTAAGCCGCTTTAGAAAACATGTTCATTAAAAGCTGATATACTTAAATACTTTAGACACATTTTTCCTTACAATATGGTTTAACCCTCTCTCTTTAGGGGACTATAGATTGGCACGGGTCTCCCTAAGAAAAATTCGATATTGTAGCATTTAACAGTTCCCCGGGTATATTGCCCCCACGATCCGGGACAACCTGTAGAGATATCGGAGAGAATAGAACTACCTTTTTTCGATTTTTCTAACTTCTATTTTGAGCATTTTGAAGCCTCTAGGTAAGTATTTAGTCTTGATTTTGGTGAAGCATGACACAAGATTAAGATTACTAAGTATAAAAAAGAAGTAAGTATTAGTATGACCATTATTATTTATTACCTAGTATATATGTCTTTGTGGAACAATTTACCTTTGAATGGGAAATTATCAGTTTTTCGGATTTCTTATTTAAATGCTTGTAGGTACCCATTTCGGATAAATTTGCTTTAGTTGTACACAAGTGGAATTACAATAATATACTTCCTAATAGGTACCTACCTCGTGCAAACAGAAGTGACACTTGGATGGACGTGCTGTAAATCCCGTGTATTTGCCGAGGGTCTATCTTTTGTACAGACGTCTAGGTACCTACGCAATTGATATTGTTTAGTTTTTGCGACAATATGACTGCGAACAACATAGAGAGAAACGGAGGTCTTCGGCCGATATCCGCCAAAAAGTAGGTGCAAAACTAAGTGGGTACTTAATATGTCGATTACCCTTAGATATAGGTACTTATTTAGAATCGTTAGAATTTGTAAGTGGTAGGTACGCCAGGACTGTTCAGTTTTTGGCTTGGAAATTCAAATATTAGTCTTCCTCATTTCTAATTGCTTTTTTCTCGATATTATTTATTTCTAGGACCCCTTATACGAACCAACCGATCAGGGAGACTCACAAGAGGATAGTCTTGAAAAACGGCGACCTAAACCTCCACCAGCCCTCGCCGAAACGTCAAAAGTACCTCATCCTCCAACATTCGAATTTGATCGGTTCTTCATGGACATTTACCATGACCATCTTTCTGCTAACGCTCGTATTCTCTTGGTTCCTTTTCGCGGTGCTCTACTGGCTGATCTGCTATGCCCATGGAGACTTCGAGCATCAAAAGGAGGACGGCTTCGTACCGTGCATTCGCGACATTCACAATTTTGCTTCGTGTTATCAATTCAGCGTGGAGACGCAGCACACGGTGGGGTATGGAATCAAGGCTCCGACGGATGAGTGTCCAGAAGCGATTTTTGTGAATATCGTGCAGTGTTTGGTTGGATTTGTGATGCAGGTATGATCAAATATTTCAATATGAAACTTTAAAGCAATATAACCTTTTTTTTGTAAAGTTCCGTTATACAGAGAGTAACTAAAACACAAAACAGTTTCGTTTTCGAATTAAGAGTGTTTTGAACTTGAGGAATAATTATGATAGTTTTATTTTCATGTTGTCTTGCGTTGTTATAAGTTAATTTAATTTGTTTTGCGGTATACCTAGCTATTATCCAACCTTAAAAATTGGTGATTCCTAACATAACGTGCAACAGGAATAAATTTTTTCTAAAGCTTTGAGTGCTCCTAATAACCATGAGCCAAATTTCATATACAGAGTGTCTCACTTAAGACTGAAACAACCTTATAACTTTAATTTTTAACTGACCAGAACGAAATTTTTCCCAAAGGTAGATGGCATTGTTGCCTATTTATTTCCAAAATATTAGTTGTCTACATCAAAGTCAAAGCCACCTGCGATGCCACAATCGAACTAAAAATCCGAAAGTCATATTAGGCTTTTTTTTCAAAAAATGTGCTAAAAAAGTTGTTCAGAATCGATCCAAAACCCTAAATCCAAAATTGAATCCTAAATCCTAAATTAAAATTTGTTTTGTAATTTTTAATTTTATTTTGAAATGATTACTTTTTGAAAACAACTAGCTTTGAAAACTTCAATGTCATACTTTTCTAAACACAAAAATTCTTAAATTGCTATTTAATATATTTTTAATTTAACAAAACTTTGAATTTGGGGACCTGGATCGATTCTGAATATCTTCTTTTAGTATTTTTTTTTTAAATGCCTAATATGATTTTCGGATTTTTAGCCTCGATTGTGACATCGCAGGTGGCTTTGACTTGAGAGTAGGCAACTAATTTTTTGGAAATAAGTAGGCCACAATGCCATCTACCTTTGGTAAAAATTTCGTTCTGGTCGGTTAAAAATTAAAGAAGTTATAAGGTTGTTTCACTCTTAAGTGAGACACTCTGTAGGTACCTTGTAAAAAAAAACAAAATGAGGTGAAAGTTACCAAGTATACCCCTGTGCGTGCGTCCCCGTTAGTACAAAATCTATGGCATGCACACCTGTTTATATAAAACCAGAACCAATAGCTGCATATCAAATTTTAACAAAATCGCTTAAGAGGTTTTACTGCAATTTAAAATTATCAATATTTTTTTCATTTCCGTTATCATTCAATACACTGTATCTCGAAAACGAAGCGTTTTTGGACACTTGTTAATCTGATTTTTTTCTATTTATGACGTAGAATTTGCCATTAAAATATATCATTTTAGTTACACCCTGTATTTATCCCAAGTACAAACTTTACGAATAAATAATGTATCCTCTTGATTTCTGTTTGAGTTGTACATCACGTTTGGGTACATTATTATAATTCTCTATTTTGCTGAAGCATTATATCCCTCAATTTTCAAATCGGGGAGTATTTACTTTTTAACATTGAAGAATTCGCAAAATGTTCATGAACTTAAACTGTCACTTCTTAATGGAAAACCTGCAGTTACTAGATTGTTTGCACATATCAACCTGCCGTATAAGACAACTACATTTTATACGCTCTTGCTTCAGATTGTTTTTATTGTTTACTTATATCTTCATTTGGGCACAATTTCCCTATTAAAAAAATTACCACAGTATTGCTAGTGGTATGGCCCCATTTAAAAAATAGAGAGGCTGACTGGAGGAGAGGGTGTGGATGTTAGGAAAATGAAATGTGGTTCAACAATAATTAAGTGTCTCCCTCCAAACTAAAATCGACACAAAAATAGAAGGGTATATAGCTATCAAAGTGTCCTCATCCAAACACGCCTTCTTTTGGGCACAGGTTTCATCCGATTAAAAAAAGTATCAACGCATTGCTCTATTCTTCATCTACTGTACAATACATTTTATTTAAAGGGCTTCATGGCTGTCATAATATTCTCAAAGATGACCCTGCCCCGCCTCCGCTCCAAAACGTTGCTGTTTTCGAAAAATATCGTAGTCTGCCCTAAAAACGACAAGCTGTGCGCAATGTTTCGTGTCGGCGACGTAAGAAAAAACCATCTAATAGAGGCTAGTGTAAGGGCATTTTTTGTGCGATCCACGAGGACATCTGAAGGCGAAAAACTGACAAATACCCAGAGGGAACTAACGCTGCAAGTTGATGGAGTGAAGGAAACGTTGTACTTCAACTGGCCTATGACTGTTTTTCACGAAATTAATTCCAATAGTCCCTTGTATTATGTGTCGCCAAGTGATCTTTGCCGCGACAGGTGGGTAAGACACACTAAACTAAGTTCCTATGGGTGCCTAGTAATTAGTTATGTACTGAAAACGAGATTTCGAGATATTTACAACATTTGAAAGAACGTTCCTTTATTTTAGGAATTACCTGATCTATAATCAGCAGCTTGAAACAAGTAATTAAAATTACTAATTGATGAAACAAGAACAAGTGCTAAAATAATGGTTTTTGGCATGAGCGTAGAATTTTAGATAAATCCTAGCCAGACTAGTAACTCTTCCAGACAGAATAAATAAAGCGGCAAAGAAAGCATTGTCAGGTATGCTGCCAGATAAAAAAGTGCCTAAGTGATCTGCTTTACGCAACCATGATTATTTTACGCGCTAGTGCGATATAGTCTTACTTAACGCACGGAGAGCTGTGAGCAAAATGCAATTTTACGCACTGTCCTAGAAAAAGTTATATTTTCAGATACGTACCGACTTCTCGTCAAAATTTAGACCGAATTTTACATAAGTATTACGGTTACGACAATTTTTGTATCATAAAATCTTGATTGGAGAGAGATGCAAAGACCTCAATAAAAATTGGTGCCACTACAATATGCGCTCTACCTAGGATCAGTGCTCTACCTAAACTTGACTTAAATACAAAAAAAATTGCACTTTGAAAACTGAAAATGGTAGACATTTTACATAAATACCATATCACATCAATTTTACAAAAAAATATTTAACGATAAACAGAGTGAATGTCACGCAAAAAAGACACAAACAAATCTTCATCGTTTTTCCTCAGTTGTTTCCAAGCACAATAATTTAAATGAGATTGTACTCGTAGATGCTGATCTGGTACACCACGCAATTTCTTTAAAATACGGATCTTACCATCTAACCAGGATATTTCAATTCGTTGGGTGTTGGCAACAATAGTGTAGAACTCTCTTAGCTTCATTTTCGGTCTATGATCGTTCCTGAATCCCAAAATAGTTTATAATTTCAATTTCTTAGACGGAATAATTAGACGGCTAAGTAGAGCGCACGCTGTAGTAGATAAGGAGCGGTAGAACGCATATTGTAGTGGCACCTAAAAATTGACCTGATATATAGTAGCCCAGGAAAAATCCATTTAGCTAAATCCATTAGCTAAACTAAGATAAATACAGCCCTGAAGTTTTAATTTAACAGAGGCTTAGAATTGGTCCACAGGTGTAGATCTCGAGTTTGTCTGAGGATTGGACCTGTTAAACTTCTTCGCCACTGGAAATATCGTTTTGAAAGTTAGTAGTTTTGATTAAGTAATCATCTCAAAATTAATTTTGGGCTACGATATAGTTATAAAATATACGCATATTTACGGATGATACGTAATTCGCAAAGAAGCGTTCTTTCAACTGCCATCTTAAATACGAAGTACCTAAAAAATGTTATTTAACCATAACGGTTAGCAGTTAGGTATACTCAACTGGCCTGCATGTACCTAACTACTAACACAGAAAATATAGCGTATAATTAATTATTGTTGATTCTCCCAAATTCGTTTTGAATCCAGTTTCGAGATATTGGTAGTCCTGGAAGGGGTAGTCGAGAGCACTGGACAAATGACGCAGGCAAGGACCAGCTACATGCCTGAAGAGGTGCTTTGGGGTAAAACGTTCGACTCCATGCTGTCCTTCGACAGTTACAGAAAGGAGTTGGTTGTGGACTTTTCCAAATTCGACGCGTTGTTGCCGATCAGCACGCCATTATGTTCTGCTGCTTATGCGGAGGAGTACGGTGGGATGCATAATAGTGAGTTTTACTCATAGTAAGATAATAGTTATTTATGTACAGGGTGGACCATCCAAGCGGAAACAGTGGCATATACACGGCGTAAATAAATATTCTATGAACATAACTTCGAAAATGCCTATTAAAAAATATACTGGAAATTTTATTTAAAATTGTAATATTTTCGTGGAATATGGTGTTAGGTTTTTTTGAGGCGAGGAATTAAAATGTGAGACAAAGTTTTGTTTTTGATATATGCGAAGTTACTACACGGAGAAGTCAATCGTTTTTTATTACCTGCAAATGTTGTACGACGTACAATGTACGTGTCTTCTTTTTGACAAAATGATAACATTGTATAGTACCATTGAGTAAAGGAATAGGTCCTTTCCTCAGTGGGGTCACAAAAATACCGGGTTTAGGTACGTAGATAACTGAAGTTAACAGGGATGAAGACTTTTTGGGGCGTGAGTGTGGTGGCTCGTGGATTCGGCGAGACCAACTGTGTAGGTATTGAGAATGGTGGAAATAACTTGGAACGTAGTTGCTGTGATATTCGTTTATATATTCATTTTCTTCTTAACCACCCTACATGTATGTATATGTAGGTAATTAGTAGATGCTGTTTGGTATTTCAATACTTTTTGTATCCTAAATGTCTTAAATAAATATGGGTATAAATAAATATTGTGTGGAGAAATATGCAAGATGCAATAAGTGTGATAAGTGTGCGTTTTCCTATTGTGTAATTTGCTTTCAGAATTTGGTAGATCCTACCTGCGACTAGACTTCACTTCTAAACAAAGTGTGGGCAAAATAAATATGAAAACACTGGCAAAACTGAAAGAGAATATCCGTATAAAAATATATTCTTCCAGTGGAAATGAAGTAACAGAGTGAATTAGGTAGGTAGGTACGCCTTGGCTTATAAATAAATGTTTATAAATTATTATTTTTATAATATACTTATCTAATAAAGTATATAGTCAGAATATCTTGTTAAGTTTGATTTGGAGGTATCTCTGGTAGATAGCTCAGATAATATTTGTGCTTATCTCTAAAAATAACCAAGCAACTAGTTTTCGTTTTCTGATAAAGTCAAATACGAGTCAATTTGGAACTTTGATATTCCCCGCAAAATTGTACATAAGAATAAGTATAGTTACTGAATTATAAATTGTTATTCAAATAAATTACTGGCAAAATCGCGACTTTAAATCCCAGCCCTTCCAATTCTCAACAGGCCCACCTTCGAAACACCTGCATTCGCCACGGGATAATATCACCACAAAAAGAAGGAACATGGCAGATTCTTGGTCTAGATCATCTGTGCAACACAATGTTGTCTTGTCAAAGGCGAGACAGCACAGCAGATAGCGCTGTAACGGAAGGTGGGCCTCCCTGGTACTTACGCTTCGCGGAAAGTGGTGCTCCCATGATGATCCGGTAGATCCTTTTTGTGCAACCCGTGCAACCTTCTTTATTTGACAGGCATCGTCTGGCTTTTCACCATGTCCTGTCAGATTTGTCTTGTATATCTTAACCTAAAGACAAACATATAACACCCAGGGCACTTGCCGTGGTGGGAATCGAACCCACGACGTACGGTACCAAAGCGTAGTTACCCCGATCGTGCATCGCCACCCCCTCCCGTGTTTTAATGGATAGGCAAGGGTGCAACACAACGTTGTCATATACCAAAGGTGGACCTTGGGGCTGGGAAGACAGCCTTGCAACGGAAGGTGAGCCTCCAGGGATTTAGGCTAGGCGGAATGTGGGCCTACCCTGATGTTCCGTCCTTGAGTATTACTTAGACACCTTCGTCGTTGAAGTTCCTTTTGATCTTTCATGTGATTTATTGCCTCGGCCTTACATGCAACTACATTCCATACTAACCTTACACTTCAGTACCTTGGTACATAAATATTTATTTTTCACAAACAGTATGACGCTTTCATAAAAAATATTTTTAAGTTTCAATATTATTCCGTAGAATGAAAGAAAATATATAAAGTTCTTCCAAATATTTGATTCTAAAAAGCAATGTAAGCAGTCATCTAGCGGCGTCCGCCTTACTCATTGGATTTAGAATATTAGATATACAGAGTGACCCATTTGTTTTCATGTCACTCTGTAAAAATTTATTAATTGTGCGATTTGACCCTATTTTTTATATTGTAGAGCTTGATAAACTAAATTTTTGAGCAAAAATGACATCTTTCATTCAAAATCCAAGGCATAATTTTTATATTGTAGAGCTTGATAAACTAAATTTTTGAGCAAAATGACCTTTTTCATTCAAAATCCAAGGCATACTATATGCCAGTTTCTAGGAGCAACATTTTAATAAACCACATTCGCGATTTTTTAGAAAAAATCTGTGCATTCCACTGGATTCAGCTCCTCTGAAAACGGGTTTGTACCAAATTTTGCCAAAAAATTTCAAGTCGGTAATAACGATTGGGTAAGAAAACTAAAAATGCACATTAGGTATTTATTTCCAAAAATTCATAGTTAGCCATGAAAAAAACACAAATAAAATTGAACTCTAACAACATGGCGATATTAATCTTGGTCTTATGCTTATACCGAACAATTTCTAATTAGAGGAGAGTCTAGAACAAAACAAATCTCTTGAAAAATAAAAAGTAGCCACATACCTAAGAAAAATAGAAAATTCTAAAAATATTCAATGTGCATAATACCTATGGTCCTAAAATAATGTTCACAATGGGCAAAACTGTTAGGTTAGGTTAGGTTAGTTAGGTTTTTAAAATGGAAATGGAAAAACCTAAGTTTGGTCCATATATATCGAACACGAGAAACCCCCCATTTACAACCAAATCTGGACACCCTGTACAGGGGGGCTACAGCGGGGACATGAAAACTCAAAATAAAATTTTGAAGAGGGGTTTTTAAATGGTTCCCTATATATTGAAAGTCCTTATCATTCTCAACAACTTTTGTAGGAAAAGATTTTCTGTAGCTTTTATTGTTCAAAATCTACAGGGTCAAATACATATAAAAAGACATGAAATTTTTTCTAATCATTTTCCGAAATCTAGCTAGCCTTGGAAACAATAATTGATAGTCAGAAATTATTTAAGAGTATGTTAGGGTGTCTAGTGCACCCTTAAATTTATTCAACTGGAATATTTTTAAAATTTTTGAATTGTGCTTGTTACTAACTTGTTTGCTATTATTGTTTGTTATAAAAAAATTAAAAAATATTCCAGTTGTAAGTAAGGCACCCTAACATACTCTTAAATAATGTCTGACTATCAATTGTTTCCATGGCTAGCTATATTTCGGAAAATGATTAGAAAAATTCCACGATTTTTTACATATTTTACCCTGTAGATTTTGAACAATAAAAGATACCGAAAATCTTTTTCTACAAAAACATCGGTCCACGGAAATGCCTAATACGTAAAGATCTACTTCTAAAGATCTGGGCGTTTATTTTTTTAAACGGTTTTTCAAAATGAAGCTTCCTTTAGTATCTGCCTTCACCAGTGGTGAGCGGGAAGGTGGGACAAGTCCCTTTTGAGAAATTACAAAATTTGTGTGTATAGCCCATTCATTTTATTTCTTTTGTTACTTTGCCCTAAAAATTTATATGATCACTTTTTTGCTTTGTTGGTGAAAACCATCGATGGTTTGAAACTCGGTTTGAAAAGCATGGACAAATTAATGAATTTCTAGTTGCGATTTTAGGAAACTGACAGAAAGTTTTACCTTCGAGTGCATGTGCAAGTTACCATTTGGGCTTGAATTGTTCGAGGAGGCTTCTGACTGCCTTGACGAACTTAAAAAAGGTGCATCCAATAGATGCTGGCATGATATCAGATGATGAAATTTGTGATTCTGGGGTTCAGCCTTGCTTGGTTTAAAACTAATTTGCGACATAATTTTAAATTCGAAAAAACTAATATTTCACACCAGTAAAGTGCTCTTTTTGTAGGTTTTACGACAAAATTTTAGTAAGAAAACTTGTTTAGAATGAAAAACTGAGTAGATTTGCGAAATTTGAAAAATCTAAGCCTACTTCGATTTTTGCCTTTTTTTACCCTTTCTGTAGCTTTCACATCAAAATGTTGTTAAGGAAACTTGTTTATGATAAAAAAAACTGAGGAGGCGTGAGAAATTTCAAAAGCCTAGGTGTAGGGGAATGCGGGGCAATATGGGTTACCGGGGTATAACGGGGTACGAGTATTTTTACTAAATACAGCCTAACTGAAGCAGCCAAATGTCAAATCTACATGTCCACCTTCCACCTCTTTTCGATACAAGACCACGCCCCCCAGTCAATTCAGTATTCAGTGAGCACATTGCTATTGTTGGGAGTACAACAGATCCCGTGTTTTAAAACTTGTGTTTACGTTTTTCCAAGAAAAATATAGTTTTTATACGATTTTCGATGTGAGTTTTATTCCTTAATTAAACTTATTATTAAGTATGATTAATATATGGTTCGTACAACACAAATTCCGTTGCACGTCATCAATAACAATTAATGACGAAAATTGTGTTACCAACGTTTTATATGAAAACATATGTGATTTTGTGTGTTGATATTTGAATTTGGCCTAGTATTATGTTCGTACCGCTGTTAACGCTACGGGCGACGTTGCCGAATTTACAACCGCCAGAGCCCGAGTTATAAGTTATAACCTCGTGGACGCGCACGTTAACGTTTCCACGTGTTTTGCATTGGAATAAACAATTCCGAAAGCTTGGAAATTAACCAATAGTTTTCTTTAAAGACGAACTTGACTGCAAACCCACTAAAAGTTCAATCTTTTATCATATAAAATACATTTTATGCTTGTAGTTTAAAAATATGGTGAATGCGACGGTTATTGTTTATATCTTTATTTATCACGATACGGCAACGCTGCGTCCCTATGACGAGTCTTTTCCAATGCCGTATACGATGACGTGCATCGGAATTTGTTTTGTACAAACCATAAATCATTTTATCGAAAAATAATTGTCGTTGTAAATTTTATTTTTATTTTTTATTTTTTTATATTACCTACAAGGCAATTTAGTTTTATTCTTGGACACTTCAACAGTTGATAGAAAATCATAAAATATTATTATTTTGTGAATAACTTTTTATACACAGCCGCCTCGTTTTCGAAATACAGGATGTTTAAATTGTCAAAAATTTTATCATTTTATTTTTATTTTTCCAACCATTAAAGATAATTAAACGAAATTTTGTACACAACATGCATTGATCCAATGTCACAAAATACGGTAATACCAAGTTCCCAATGTAGCCAGTGGCGGAGATAAGGGTATACAATACCCTTGAATATTATTCATTATTCTAAGCAAAAACTGTCTCTTGACTTTTTTGCATCTGCCGCAGTTCTACGGGAAAATTAATATATTTTATTGCTTTTATGGAATGCAAAAAATTATTTATTTAATTTGAAAAAAATGTCATTTTAGATTTCTCTTTGGCCAGTACTGAATAAAAATGTAAATTTACCGTGAAACTATGGCAGATACAAAAAATGCCAAGAGACGGTTTTTGCTTAGAAGAAAAAAAGCTCTACAGGGCCGTGTCAGTTTTCTTGATAAAACAAATGTAGTGTATCTCCACCACTGGCTATATTTTGGGAACTTGGTATTATCACATTTTGTGACACTTGATCAATGCATGTACCAAATTTCGTTTAAATAACTTTAACTTTAAAATGTTAAAATTTTTGAGAATTCAAATATCCTGTATCTCAAAAACGAAGCGGCTGTAGATAAAAAGTTGTGCCACAAAATAATAATATTTTTGATTTCACATCACCCTCGTTGAAGTGTCCCAGAATAAAACAACTCAAATCAACTTGAATATTGTTTAATTTGTTTAGATGGCGAAACGATATACACGAAAAACTAACATTTTCATGTTTTTACGTTTTTATTATTATTTTTTTTAATTTAAAGATTACTGTTTGCTTAATAAAACATTTTGGAGAAACGTCTCTTTAATTCACCCAAAAACTCACTATTTTAAAGCATTATTGTACTACCCCATTTTACCCCTCTTGGTACCCCATTATACCCCGCATACGGGGCAAAACGGGGCAAAGCGCAATTTTCATAAAAGTCCAAAAAAGTTAAAACTCAGTCACTATGATTCCGTTATACAAAATGTTGCTAATGTTACTAAACATAATATCTAACTACCTGTAAATATAAATATATAATTATTTCATTTTTATATCCCAGAAATATGGAGCTATGAAATTAAGTACCCCATATTGCCCCGCATTCCCCTACTTTGATTTCTTTAACAACATTTTGATGTGAAAATTACAAAAATGGTACTTTTTTTAAAGAAAAGTAGTTTAGAAGTGTATAAATGACATAAATTCATTAATATTGGGTGCAACTTAGATTAGTCGAGCCTTTCAAAAAATTTCCTGAATTTTATAGACAATTTGGGAGCCGCTGGTCGCAATATCTCTTCATTATTGAAGCAATGGCTTCCTACTACAGCGTTGCCATACCGTTAGGTAATTCCTTGAAAATCTGTAAAAATTTGCAAATTTCCACAGTTCTCATGGGGTATAGAAGAGGCGCGTTATTTTTTTAAGCGGGTGTTCGTCTGTAGCACTCACTATCGATCTATTGCAATTACCTTAATCAATGGTTTTAGTCACTGCCCCCGGCCCGCTGGCTGCGATCACCTGTCGCGTCGGCCTGGCGGTGCGTCATAGCAACAATGGACTGACAGGACGTTCGAACCAGCAGCACTAAACAAGTTTAGGATCAGGTTTGTTATATTTTTGGTGACTTAAACACTTTTTCCAAAAATAAACTTCATAGGCGTGCTTTTGGGGTCGAAACGTACCGCCAGGTAAAATTTATGTATTATAATCAATGTTGCACCCTATATGTGTCCAATGTCTAATAATACCGCAACATAATTTTCAGCTGCATAATTTGGAACAAACAATTTTTTTGGCAGATCCGCGGTTGCTAAGCCACGAAGTGATAAACTCCCTTACCGCTTTGGTATTTTTCCAAAGGGCATTTTTTATCGGTAGCAAAGGCATATTATTGTCTGTTTCTTTAAAAAAGGAACCGGCACATTGTACTTACTAAAAAAACCGGTGCACGCGACATTTTCCCACGACCCCGCGAAAAATCCCACCGCACACCGGTTCTTGGTTCATCGGTGGTTCCTTCACTTTCACCGGCCGCCGCGAAGGTCGGTTCGTACCAGTGCCGGGCGAGCGGCAGGACTCGCCGGTACCACCGTACCACCACCGGGTGCCACGCCTCGTCATGTGCCCAAGACCGACGACGGGCGCCAGCTCCCAGTACCGCTTCGAACCCGAAGAAGCGCGCGAAGTGGTCAATTCGGGCGATACGTCACTTGCCACTATGGTGGTAATATTCGGCAACTTTCAAACGTTGTTTCTGTGAAAAGAAGCTGAAATTATTCGGTAACTATCCAAAGTACCTGCCCGCCCTCCCGGTTCAGATTAGTGTCACAGAATCAATCAATAAGCAAATAAGTGCAATTCCTGTTACATCTGTACACGATTCTTTGGCACGTCAAGGACATTACAAACTCGAAAGAGCGGCGCTTATGTAATGCACGTGGTTCCTGGAACCACTTGATGAGTACCAGTTTCCTTAAGTAGACTACCCGTCGGCTTTTCCTAAATCGGTGGGTAAGTTCATTACCAGTTGAATTTTGTTATTTATTTTCCCGGACGTGTTTCAAATGCGAGGATTTTCGCTGTATCTGTTAAGTATAACGAGTGTAAGCAAAATTTACTAAATAGTACCTACTTTATATTACACATGAATAATGAAATAGGTCGTTTTATAAAATGTCTAGTCTTCCCATATTGTAAAACAATATGGAAAACGAATGTGCACCATATTTATTGAAGTTAAGTTTTAAAGATAGATATTTGAACCAACTTTATTTAATTTACCCACTTCGTTTTGAATTTTCTGCCACGGAGTGAACGTGAGTGACTTAATGTCTTGTATTTTATGGTAAGGTATTTTAATTAGTTTTTGATTTCGTTTATCTCGATAGATAAGCATTAAAAGCGTGTGTCAACAATATACAGTGTGTTTACGTTAAGGACTTGACTTAATCACTTTTGTAAAATCTTTTTTTATTGACCCATTTTAATTAACTTTCTTTTGTTTTTTATGGATCCAAAATGCGCTTTCAATGAGAGGGTAACTTTATTCTTGGGCTGTAATCATCGCCAACTACGGCCACTTTTATGGGCTCCAATTTCAAAAAGAACTATTAGGGACTTTCAGCAAAAAAATGGCGGCAGATGTTTATTTTTAAGATGACTCGAAACCCATCTGTATTAATTTTAATTGTTCTAAAATGCAAGATTTTTTTATTATTATTGGACTTTTATAGACATTGATATTATTACAGTTTAACTTATTTTATTAAAAATTTAAGTATTGAAAGAAATTCCTGCAATAATTAGAATATAATATTTTTTCCTTATTTTGGAACAATGAAAATTATAAGAATCTGCAGTCTGCTTAAAAAAAACCCTAATGGTACCTTTTGAAAATTGAGGTAACAAAATTGGTCGTAGATGGCCAAGATTACAACCCAAGAATAAAGTTATACCCATTCATTGAATGCTCATTTTAAACACCCATGTCTAACAAACAAATATATCAAAATCGGTCAACATATAAAGATTTTACAAGAGTGGTAAATCCTTAACGTGGACACACTGTATAAAAAATAACGAATTCTCCAAATATCGTAACGACCATTACGTTTCCATTTAAAAATATGACTTATTGCGAAAGTTTCTTTTTTTCGCAATTCATATCAAAAAGATAAGGAAGAATAATATTACATTTTATTTTTATAAAATTCAAAGACCCGAAACAGAAACATTAATAAGCCATGGCCTGGCCACCTAGATGCCATACTAAATTTCGCAGTAATATATGACCTGACAGGTGCAGATTTTGTTTATAAAAATCATGGAGGAAACTGAACTAGGTGGAAAAGTGCAGAAGTTTTAGGAATAACCTACGATAAGTAGTGTTTTTAGCAAATAACTTTACTGCAGCTACTTTTAACTGAATGTGAATTTTGCTATTTGAATTATTTTCTGAAGAGAATGGTAAAAATATATTCTTATTACAATTTGGAGTTCTACGAGTATACTTTTCATTAGTTCTTTTTTTATGAAAACAAGATTTTTCAATTGTGCGTATCATGTATGTATATACATCAAACCTGACAGGTAGACTAAGAAAATATAGACATTGTAAAATAATATATATAGTAGCAGGTTTTTGCATTTTTCCTAAAGTTCTTCTTCCAAACCTAATAACTAAAAAAATATTGGTGTTCCCTTTAATTTCTAGCCGCTGTAACGATTAAAATAGGGTCATTAGTATACATGTCATACTATTTACAGAAAACCATTTAATCCAAGAAAAACAAGAAAAAACAAAAAGATAAAAAAATCAAAGTAGGCCTAACGCTTTGAAATTTTGTACACCTAAGTAGGTAACTTACCACGCTGAACAAATTTTCTTTATAACAAATAGACGCAGTTTACTCCTATGCTAATTAACGTTTTTTCAATTTTCTGGTCACCCAGTACCCAGTATTAAAGTAATGTTAACTTTTTCCATGCCAATCTCATTTTAAAAACAAGCAGACTTTTTTTTATCAACAATGACTTTTTCTAGAAAAATCAAATGTAGGAAACCTTACAAGAGTGCGGTATCCCATCTGCGGACGCACTGTATATGAGTATTTTAAAAATACCCGTATTTTCTGTAAACCTTTCAAAGGGAAAAATAAAGAAGTGGAAAAGAGGGGATGGCAACTTTTTTTGGTGACAAGTAATAAGTATAGCAGTCTTTAGCGGACGAAATTAGTAGATACATAACTGTTAGTAGTGTTAGTATTTGATATGAGTTGGCAGTGTTTTAGTTGTAATTTGGGGGAGGAGAGTTGAATCCCCTATATCCCCCTATAGTAGCGTATAGTTCTAGTATGGAACGGATTTAAGGTATAAGAGGAAACATATAATTATTATGCCAAATTGTCTCAATAATGTAAATTCGGGTTCACACAACCACAACTTTTTTGCCTGACTCCCAAATTAAATTCTTGTCGCATGCCACTTGTACCTACTTCATACTTACACCAATTTTGATGACACTTGCTTCTTGCTTCATAAGTTTGATAAGGTTGTTAATTAGATGATCCCAAAAACCATGAATGTATCCCTCTATAGGTATACCCCAGGTAAAACTCACAAATCCTGAAGGTTTCTGGAGTTGTGCGACAAATTGAAAAAGCAAAATAGCTGATAACGATTTGTATTCAGGTCGTATGTGTCGGTGTTTTTAGAAACTCGTCCCGCCAGAGATAGTTTCTATACACTGCATTGTTGAATATTGAACATACACTCACGATAATTTCGTTAACCAGTTGTGAAATCCGAATTAGCATTCGCGCGATAAAGGAAAATGAAATTTGCGTCCAAACATAGTGGATTATCAAACATCAGCAGCTGCATGTGAATAACCTGCGCTTAACATGATGTAAGATTCGATGTTAATAGGTAGGTACCCCCATTTATTAGGCAAGTATTAAAAAGTGGCTGCTATTATCCTATCCAGAATCATCAATCGTCAATCTGAACAATCTTTGCTTAAGACCAAGCAGAAACCTAGGTATGTACCATACATGCGCATAACAGAACATTAACTCTCAAATAGGATCATAATTTTTTAACTAAAGATTGTTTAAGTTAAATCACGTGTTTTGTTAGAAAGTATTGGCCTAGGCACCGACGACATGTTTTGCTTTTTCTGGAAGCGTCTAAGGTCTAGGTGCCCTTGAAAATATCCTCATTTATATGCTGGGAAAGTAATAATAATTCAAAGTGGTAATCCCCCTTTCGTTTTTCAATGAAACTGACCTTGCCTGAATTTGTCTACTTCGATGCAGAGACGCCGATTGTGCTCCCCACAACATGTTGACTCACAGCAAATTAATTATCGCACATTTTTTCACCTTGTTTTACTTTTCACCTTGCAGTCGCTATTCACCAGGTGTAATGAAACTTGGATCGTTAAAAATCCGATTTCAATTAGAATGTTCGTATCAAATTGCGATAATGTGCGTTTTGTAAGGCGACCTTTAATTATTCCTTTTAGAGCAATAAGTTGTTGGATTAAATCTCAAGCGGACAAGAGACATTTCCATCTTCGTGTGTCGTTAGATGGTCGATGAATTCTCGGCATTTAGATAATTTAGTTTTATTACCAAGTTTACTATTTTACAACTAGATAGAATACTTTTTTTCAATCAATCTTGTGGTACCTACACGAGGTTTTTGAAAATCAGTCCGCAAATTATTGTTATATATTTTCTAAAAAAAACGCCAACGATGACTCACTTCTAATAACGTAATGTCGAATAATAAAAAATGTTCCGTAGTGTAGGTAAATTTAATGACACTCGTTAAAGCTACACATTTTCCACATGGAAGGAAGAAATTATTGCTGGCCCTGTCAACACTTTGGTAGTTGCTTGGATATGGCGCCATAGACATAGACAATTTTCTAAGCATGAAAAAACCCTATAAGCACTTTTTATGAACATACGTTGTCCTCTTGATATGTAAAAAAATAAAAGCTTGTAATTATGTACCAGTTTGCTCTAAGTACTCAAGTAGACATGCAAGGCTGGCAGAGAGACAATCTTTTAGGTTGTTCAATTTTAACATTGAATGTAAAATATACTAATGAGAATTTATAACAGCCGAAAGCCCTTGGAGCTCCCATTTATTATTCATTGTCGACAATAATTATTATAAAATTGATCTATTTTCGTAATAATTTCCTGATTATTGTGAAAACTAAACGATTCGATGCAATAAATGCATACCTACATAATAATATACAATTACTTTTCTTCTGAAGGTAAATACCAAGGTATTGAATATAATTAATATTTAAGCTTTATTTAAGTACTTGTGCCCCAATAGACAAATCAGTGGCATAGTTATCGTAGGGCAAACCGGGGCAGCTTAAAGTTCAGTGTGTTTAAAGCTTAAGGTTGTAAAAGTTGTAGAGTCAATCAACTGGCAGACGGCAGGACGTTATGTCTATTTCCATAATAAGGCGAAGATAGTTTGAACAACAATCAGTATTTTCAGATGTGAATGAAATCTTAATAAAGTTTACTGTTTGCTTTACAAATTCTGGCTTGATAACACGTTACCAAAATGATTATTTTTAGTTTTAAAGTTTCATGTTTACATTTTTTAAAGTTATTTTAAACAATATTGTGTCTTCACCAATAAATCAAAATGAAACCTCTTTGATTCCCCCCCCCCAAACTTTTAAGATTATGTAAAAAAAGTGCACTTTTGTGTATACTTAACGACATTAATAGAAAAAAGTTTTCGTTGTTTTAAAGTGTCTTTGTCCGCCTGGGTCATACTACTAGGAGTACCACAGAAGTAACAACATGCATGAACAGGGATGAGTACCTAGGCAATTACTATTATTTAATTTTCAGTAATACAAATCCAGCATATTTTTTATTTGAAAGAATTATTATAATTTTGGTAGTTATTTTTTCGTGGAGTAATAAAATACTCCGCAAAACTTTTAGTAAGTAGGGAGTCTGTTGGGGTTCCTTCGATTAATGCAAACTGTTTTCCTTATTTGTCGTTTACTGAGAAACTTTTATTAGAGCAATGATTACTAACTGACGTTATTATTATTTATTGACAATTACATTGTTGCGGCCGTCTTCTGGTCCTTTTATTGTCTTTGTGCGCACAGGCGTCCCTTTTTCTCGCAGATACATCGATATCAAAATAGGAGACGAACTAAAACCACAGCTTACCCTTATGTTAGGGTAAGCTGTGCTAAAACGCCCTAACAGAGTCCTTCCAGCAAAATTTTTGTATAAATTGCTACCAGCATATTTTGCATAGTTATTTATGGAATAAATTATAAGCTGATTTATCGCCCAAAGTCTTCTGTGTTGGCAAATAATATAATGAAGGCACATTATTCCACCGGGTCGAATGTGAAAATAAAAGGCGTCAGTTAAAGAAACGCTCTCACGTGACAATGCAATGAGATAATAACATGGCGACAAGATTACAGCAGCGATTACATCGGCTCAAACAACAAATAAGGTACTATCTCTTTAAATTCTGTTTAGTGTTGCTTCTAAATTATTCGTGGGATTTTGAGGAATTATTACGTCAGGCAGGCAGAATATTAGGTACTTTGTAACTGGTTTGGGTGGATACATTACGCGGAACTTCTCAAAATATGGGCATAGAAAAATATTTGAAAGTAGGTATGAATCATAATTTGTTGAATATTTCTGAGGACTGGCGCTTTAGGATATAAGAATGATTATTTATTAATTAGCAGAAAATGGTCTTTCCACCCAATTCACATGTTCGAGATTAGAGGGGAAGGTGTGAACTCAAAGATAAGCAAAGTTTTCATTCAATGTTATACTTATACTCTTTTCGCTGAGACAGTATGGATACAGGAGGCAGAAAAACAATTTTCAAGCTATTTTTTGGTAGATTTTAATATAAGAAAATAGAAACAAGGATTCCATAAACAAGGATTAAAGAAATGTTGTGGTTGGGTAATGTTGACAAAGCCGGCACAAACAAAGGTCAAACATACCTCATAAAGGGTTATATAGGTGATCAACACCTACAGCCTTTATTTTTGAAAGCATGAAAGAAAGTAATGAGAGTAAATCTGTGTAGATACGTAATAAAGATCAAATGGAGTTTCTGAACTAGAAGAACAAACATTTTTTCATACTTTGGTCCTATCCTGTCTTTTAGGCTTTGGATAATGGCGAGGAAGCAAAAGTATCCCGTTGCGAACTTTTTTAAAGACGCTGTGTACCTACTACCTACTTATAGATTTCTATTGAAAAACAATACGCTCCATCACATACCAGCAAGGTAGCATTATGTTTTCCAGTTTATGTGGCCTCATGCCTTGGAATTGATAACAGCGGGCAACTAATGTAAAAGGGGGCATTTTTGTTTAGAAATTTAGATAAAATAAAATATGTAAAATTAGGTAGGTATAATGATAAAATTTAAAGTATTTAATAACAAACGTGAACTGTCAGGTACCGAGGTGGATTGGTCGAGGAACTGTCCGGTAACTCGCATATAGTTGGTTTTGTCCTATAAATAAAAGAAAATAAGTGTGAGTGTCAATTCTGATGATTTTGCCTAACATAGCTTATTTGTCTTATTAAATAATTCAACGAACTAATCCAATACAAGGCGATACAACACGCCACAAATCATACAGTTATAGTACTAGGGAGTGCAATTGATCGCGAGGGGATTAGACACGCGACGCGATCACCCTACCTACTATCCACAGGCGCAAGGGAATTAAACTCGCGGTGCGCCTCACAATCAACTAGTACTGAGGAGTGCAATGAATATGAAGGGATTTAACACGCGACATATTCCATCCAGTTACTAGCACTTTGACCCGAAAGTCCAAAGCTGAGTGGTGCAGTAGACAAAAGGGATTAAACGCGCAATTGTCCTCTCCAGCTATTAACAACTATGTTCGTACGAGTTATTATCATCAACTTACATTATTTATTCTCAACTCATTAATAATTAAATCGTCAAATATTACATAAACCCGATAATTCAAGAGATATAGGCAAGATACTCAAGAAAAGACACTCAGTGATCAAGCTCACCTGGATTACAAGATTTTAACAACACAAATTTAGTTCTGCATTTCCAACCACTGGAATACCACTTTCTTTCACCGACGTTGATACAATTATGCGTCTTATAATTTTTACGAAACCCAACAGTGCCTAGTGTTTATAATAAGTATAACAGTTCGTGCCTCTTGTAGGGAATTCTGTATCGATAACGCCTAGTTAACATAAACTATCGACGGTCGGTTCTACCTACGCGTCCGCTTATAATATTTTCTTTCGGTCTCGATTTGGCTTAGAATAATTAAATAAAATATACAGGGACTTACACTAATGTTAATTGTTTATTTATTAGTATTCAAAACGAGCCGCAAGTAAAATATTTTTCAGTATTCTGTTATTTGTTGGCGATTTATCGAAACTAAATCTGTGTTAGTGGAAATTTTATTCGTCGATTTTCATTCAAAACAACGCATATTCCACGCGGTTATGTTAGTCTTGTCATAACAAACTAATACCTAGTGCGTGGTAAGTGATTCGTAACAGACGCAAATAAGTTGTTATGCTTACTTTGTTAAAATATTGAATTTGTGTAAAATTATGTCCCGATGTAAATATCTACACAAATCCAAAAAGGGGTGATGAAGTTTTTACATAAAAGAACTTTTTAAATTATCATGTTGTTGCTAAGAATCTTGCCTAATAAGATACCGACATAGTGACTATAGTACCGAACACCCATAGTATTCATATCGCATTATAACTTTTTTTCATTGAGCCCTGGCGTGGTTACAGGATCCAGGATATTCTTCGGGGGGATGGGGGGGGGGGGGGGGGGGCACGAAGAAAGTGAGTAGATTTGGGAAAAGAAAAGGGGACCATTTTCGGGAAAAAAGTATTATTTCAAAACTAGGATTAGTTCTTTTGGTTTACCAAACCTATAATATAAATATTCTTATTATTTTGAGCTGCTCTTTCCGAAAAAGCAAAATTAATTTGCAATGTGCATCAATCGAAAGAGGAGAAAAAATAGTCCGGAAATTCGTCCGTTTTTCTATTAGGGTTTTCCGTAGTACTTGAGCGAATGCTATCCTAGTTGTATCGGGAAAAAAGTCGGCCCTAGCCGCAAATGGCACCGAAGACAAAATAATAGTAATTGTCCCCCTCGCCCGCACAAGCATGTGGTTGCTTCTGTGGTAGGTACTCCTAGTTTGGAGTATTGTGAGGGTGAGAATTATTGTTATATTATATACACACATTTTTGATATATAAAATCTCGCCGACAGAACAACAAAACTTGTCATTTTTACTTTTTTGATCCCAAAGGTAAACACGAAATTCCCAATAAATGTATGCCGAAACTAAACGACTTACAGTGCATATGCTCAGGACATGATCTGCGTATTTTTTGTGATCTTTTTTCCGAATTTTTTTTATCACATTTTGTTCGTTTTTTTTCGAAATATCTTAAAAACTATAAATATTATACAAAAACTGACTTCACCAAAAAATGATTTTTGGGGAATCCGAGTGTGATAATTTCTGTACCTACCTTTTATTGAAAATAACTAAAAAAATAACTGTTGAATTTTAAAATAGACTTCGCCATTCAAAATAGAACAAAAAGTGCGGCAAAAGCGGTATTTGAAAAAGTTTTAAATAATGATTTTTAATTACTTTTTTTTATTATTATTATTTTATTACTGTAATATTTTGTTCGTGTTTTTCTGAGATAGTATTTTTTCCAATTTAAAAACAAGGAAACTATTTATGCATGATTCCGCCATATCTCCGGTTATAGTTATCCGATCTGAATAAAATTCACACAGGATGTAGAGTAGCCATTCAAGAAAATATTGTGTTTAAGAGGCACCAAGATATTGCTATAACTTTGCTCGTTATAGACAAAACATGAAATCTAGTCATGGGTCAAATTTACAATGTGGTCAAGGTCAAATGTCCAACTTTGGAAATTAACCCTCATCTTTAAAACGCACTTTGGTTTTTTCAAATATAATTTTTACGGAAGTTATAAAGAAATTTTGTTTTCAACATTTAAAAGATTCAAATTGGAGAAAGCTTAAGAAAAACTTCGATGACCAATATCTCGAGAACGGTGCATATCGTATTAACATAATTTTTCATATCACATAAAAGTCAGTAATTTTTCTGGTCTGTCGAATGGCTTTAAGTTTGATCATACAATTTTGAGCTCTTGTAAGACATATCGGGCCGCCAAGCTGGCCAAAATTTTGGATTGCCCAATTTGGAGACACCCTGTATACAGGATCGCTGCAAACGTTGCATTTTCGAATTCTACGGGTCAAAATACAGAAGTATACTAAATTTCAACTTGCAACATCATAATACCTGGCAGAGATTATCTAACTTTACTTTACTACATTATTACGATTTTTATATCTTTCAAAATAATTGTAGGCCTTGAACAAAATTTATTGTTGTATTGTCGGAAATTTATTTGTGGAGAAAACATATCCGTTTAATTTTTAATTGGATTTTTCGCCACAGGAATCTGAAAGAAACTGATTAAAGGACTTTTTTTTATCATACTTCTTTGAAAACGCCTTATTTTCATCTGTTTTAGCAATAATGAAAGATGGGGTTTTTCGGGCTAGCGCACGGAAACAGTGCACGGAAAAACTTTCCGCGCGCCGAATGAAAATACCTAATATATGGCTTTAAAATAGAATTATACAGCAAAGTAAACTAAATTTAAGAAACTCTATATGCTCTCTGATATTTAACATATAGGTACCTATTTTGTATTTTAATTCGTAAGTGTTTCAATATTTAGATACATTTCTGCAATATTTTTGACGTTTTATTCACCTTATCTGACAATAACTAATTTGCAACAAAGCACCTTTGAAATAATTTGAGAGAAACCATGGAAACGCATCATACATACCAAACACTATATTGTCTGCATTGTTTATTTTTTGTCAAAATACAATGCAAAATACATTGTTGACCATAGGCGCAATCTGTTTTCCAGGATATGAAGCTTTATAGTAGCCGTGAAAAGTCTTATTAATACGTCAGTCAACGATAAAAGCTCTGGCGCTTTGTCAGTGGTTAGTTCAGATGCAAATTTGAAAATTCATAAATGCCTAACATTAAAGGAAAAATACTTTGAAAGTAACTCAACAAATAACTTCAATTTCTAATAAGAATAAATCTTTCTCCTTTCTCAAAGAAAATGTCAAGTCAAAGTGAAATGGCAGAAGAATATTGTGCCCTGTGTTATATCTAATTATCTGGCAACTACGATTATTACTGTTTATATTGAGTGTTCAGATATTTTTTACTTTGAAAATTTGATTTTGCTTACCTTATCATTTTGCTCCACTCAAATTCAAAGTATAGATTGTTTTGGGTAAAAATATTACAACACTTATGGCCCAGGGCATGAACTTAGCTTAAAATTAAAGAGTCTGCACCAATATTGTGTTGTTACACAACAACTATTTTAAAAAATCTTATTTTTTCTCTTTTTCGCGTTGAAATTTATTTGTATTTTTATGGTTTAGTAAGAAGGCAACCAGTAAATAAGTGTCTTAAGTTGTTATGCGGGAAAAAATATCGTGTACCAATTTGAAGAGACATACCTAATGAAGAAATAACAAATATCCTGATATCTTTCTGAAAATTGTCATGAAACACATTTTTTTCCGATATTTACAAAGGCAAACCCAATATTCCCAATTTTTAGTTTTAAATGTCAAATTTGGCCAAAAAATTGAACAACACAAATTGTTCCCATTTGGTGCAAACTTTACGAATAACTGTATTCAGGGTGAGTTTTTTTCGATGACCACTATGGGGATCTCGGAAACTAGCAGAGCTAGAACAAAGGTTAAATGGGGAAAGAATTGCGGTTTTCAATGCTCAATGTAATGCCCCTTTTGGATTTTTAAAAAAGTTCAAGGCTCACAAGGTATTTTGAAGAGAGTGATTTTTTGCTATTTCATCAGATCTCTGTAGTTCCGTTATTTCTGATTATACAGAAAAACTGTAGAGACAAAATTGTAGATAATTTTGGGCTTAATAAGATAATCTAATACAATTATGTTGCTTGTGATTTTTGAGATATGACATAAACTTGTGTTTTTTTAAATGTAAATCATAGTTGGCTGTGGCCTTATCAAATCGGCTTTTTTTTCGAGTTTTCCAAAGATATAATAGGTACTCGGCATAGTATAAAAGTAATAAAATAGTAGATAATAAAAGAGCTATGGCTAATTTTTTGTTTTTTTTTTCAATTTTCAATAGTCAGCCATGGAATATTTTCATAATAATTACGTTCTATTTTATAATTAGACATACTTCAAACTTTCTAATATTTTGTTTTTAGCTGATAACAAAATGTAAATAAACTGTATTTCTGAAACGAAACAATCAATAAAATAAAAATAAACTTAACTTAGGGAAATTGTAATAGTTATTTAAATATGTAAGTATCAAGGCACTAATAATATTCTTACCTAGGTACCTACATATTTTTAAGATTCATATTTTTTTATTAAAAATTTTTTCGTCGCCTTTTTTGATTTGCGAATGCCCCAACCACAGCTTACCACGTAAGCTGTGTCCCAACTATCGTATCTGCTCGGTCGGTAATTCTGAGAGCTACGCCCGCGCTGTGCTTCGCGATTTCTTGTGACTGTCGTGAGGGTGTTGACGTGTTAAAAATTATATTCTCATGCCAAAAGGGCCCCTAAGAGTCCGGGGACCGGATACCATTGCCCCCTCTGCCTCCTGGTAGTTACGCCCCTGCAACAAATGTCAATTTCAAATATGAGTGACTTCACTTCGTTTTCCGAGTCGTTTCAACGTTTTATGGTCGTTTTTACAGACGCTTAGACGTTCTTCCGAATCGTTTAGACGTTTTTTCGAGGCGTCTTGTCGCTTTTCGGTCGCGGCTGGGGCGAAGGTCAACGGTCGGCGGACTCGGACATCCTCGGTCGCGTCGGAGAAAGTCGGGCGGTCTCCTCGGAGAATTTTGGTCACGTTTTTACCACGTTTTAGCCCCCATAAGAAATACATGGAGAAAGTGGCCTAGAACATACATAGCCTATCTACTTAAGTTGTAGCTGGTGCCCGAAAATATTATTGACAAATTATTGTAAATTCGAAAATCGTAATTAGAGAAAAAACGCGAACTGAAAAATCGTTTGTTTATTCTTTTCAGATCCTAGGAGACCATGAAGGCCCCACATTCCCTTCTGCTTTTCTTCGTTGCCGTAAACGTTTACGTGACACGCTGCGACAACCTGACGGTAGCCTATCATTGGAAAACTCTGGATTTCGAATACCCCACAGAGGCCGACAGGCGATTTGCGATCGACGAAAAACTGTACAAACCCGAAAACAACTTGCCTCTTGGCTTGGAAGTGTATAAGGACAGGTTGTTTGTCACGGTACCAAGGTGGAGAGATGGCGTGGCAGCGTCGTTGGCGTACTTCAATATGACGGAAGGTAAGTAAGTGACTTCATTAAACTGATGGCCGCCGTTATTACATGGGGGGCGGGCCAATGACGTCAGAACCTATAGACAGGTTTGTTTTTATAAACGCTTGACGCCCAGAACTAATAATTACAATCTAAGCGCTCCATTAAATTATTCCGAAAATGTCGCGGATTTTCAAAAATTGACCCTTTTTGTCGAGCCGTAGCGAACTTATTTCGACTCTGGGCTCGGAGGCTGGCGTCGTTAGACCATCCCCCGAGTCTTCAGGTGAGGTTCCAATGCTTCCGGCGCCCCCCAAACAAGAAAAAACATGCGATATCTACTTGTGATTCTGGAGGAACTATAACCGGGAATCACCGGGTGTATAGTCTATAGGTTTTGACGTCATTGGGGCGGCCCATATGTAATTTCTAAGTGTTCATATTGAAAATGACCTAAACGCAGAATATACAACATTGATTGAATATAAAGTGGAAAATCGTCATGTAATAATGCGTAACGTTGATATGTTTATTAAAAAATCTACCTAGGTACTTATTATTGTGAAATAGCTACCTACCGATTCCACGAGATTATCTGGTCTAGTCGATACATAAGCCCAGAGATGGGATTGTCTTTGGCTCAGGGCTGTAGATGGTTTGGGGGCACAAGCCCTCTACATTGAGAAAAAAGAGGAAAAAATAGATCACAATGTTGTGATTTCCTGCACCTTATTTAAACTATTTTTGTCCTTCATATTTCTAAAAAAGTTTGCCTACGGTGCCTTTTAGTAAACAACGCTTTAGAAAACAATGATTTTTATGGGCTCACACCAAAACAAATTTCTATTGATGACACTGGTTCTATAAAATAAAAAAAGGAGTAAGTAGGTACTTCTTGGTTGCAAATGATTATGGGCCCATAGATAACAAAGATTACCACCAGGTTGACACTATTATTTTTTGCTTCTATTTTGTGACCTCCCAGGTTCTGCTACGCCCCCCCCCCCAGAACCTCCCCTGGCAAATACCGTAACGGCGCCCCATGGACAATATCAATTGAAAGGTATGAATTGGTGTCAATTGGTAATAGCTTGAAAGTGTGTCCAACCTGGACCAACACTATTACCGTTGACTGACGTATTAATAAAGACTGCTCACGGATGTCGTGTTTGACAGTTCTCTGGCTCACCGCATGCGCTTTCCGGAGACAAAATACAATGCAAAATACATTGTTGACCATAGGCGCCATCTAATTTCCAGGACATGAAACTATAGCCGTGAGAAGTCTTATACGTCAGTCAACGCTATTACATTAACGACTCGAGTATGACGTCATAATTTCATTTTGTTGTTTGCAATCTGGAACCTGGATCTCTTTGATAGACGAAAAAACGGCAACTTATTGTAGCATAGTCGAATGATTGAAGGTTATAGGTATCTCAGTTTTTGACGTTTACAATGTCCCATATTTTAAATATACAGCTTTATTGCGATTTATGTTCTTTTTACGGCAACGAATTGTCTTTGCGGTCGGAATTTGGCAGTTTTGTCGCGTTCTATGTTTTTCTTACATCACATCACAAAACTATAGTCTATCCAAGTTACAGCGGCATTAGATATAAACAAAGTCACATGGCCGCATTGCGCTCGATTACCAGGGTCTGACTAATATGAGATTCCCAGTGGCTTGTAATTCTGAACTAATTCTTTTAGAAGTTCTAAAAATTGTGTTTTTACCTTTCGTGGATATTTATAAATTTCCTTAAATTAAGTAGCAAAATAAATTTACAGAATATACTGCTCGCGATCCGATCTAAAATATGCAGGAAACTCGACTGGGGGAAGAGCCGGCCCTGCATTCTGCTCGCCGCGTAAACACTTGACATTTTATGACGGCCAGACCAATAAGAGAGTAGGTCACGTGGTGGCCAATGTTTTGATCCACTGCCTCTGTAACTTGGATAGACTTAGTCATGAACCAAAAGATACCATTGATTTTTTGCTATTTTATCAGATCTCTGTAGCTCCGTTATTCCTGATTATACAGAAAAACTGTAGAGACAAAAATTGTAGATAATTTTGGGCTTATTAAGCCCATAATCTTATCCAATTTTTTTTTGTTGTTTGTGCTTTTTGAGATATGACATAAAGTTGTGTTTTTCTAAATGTAAATCATAGTTGGCTGTGGTGTTATCAAATCGGCCATTTTTTGCGAATGCAAATAAAAAGAAGTGGGAAAATTTAAATAACATAATATGTATACCTAATTGAGTTAAAGTTTACTCCCCTAGCATCTCAAAACCATCTTCTTGAACTATGCATCATCTACTTAGGAGTTTGGCGGTTGATTTTAGAACAAACTATCTACACAAGTGCATATTTGCACTGACAATATTAAAATATATTTTCTACATTAGATAAGGACTTGCTGAACACTAAAATTTTTACAAAGAATAATAGTTGAAATAAATCTTTCGTACGGGAAAAACTGCAGCCACCATTTCCTTCAAAGACTATTTACATTTTTAGAATTTATTTTAATAACAATTCGAAATACCAGACCTTCATTTTTGAATTCTCCGACCCATGTAATGTCAGTGTCAAAGTAAAATTTTACAAACCTTAAAAGGTGCCCACAAAAAATAATTGCTGTCAACCTAACCAAAGAAAATTTTCCGACTGCACTCAAATATACTTATTATGATTTTCTTCTCAATTTATATCTTAATTAATTCATATTTTTATATTTTATCATCCAGATTGTGTTACAGGTAAGTAAGTAATATGTTTGATTACTTCTGGTGCAACCCATGTAGTATAGGTGCTTAATACGTTTCTTCCAATTAAGCCATTATAACCATCATCCATGTCATCAATAGCTTCTCTGTCGTATAAGTGTTGGGTTGCTGTATAAGCCTTCTTTAAAGTTTCTGCTATGATTTCAGCTCTTTCTTCTACTTTACTATATTTATTATTTTGTACTTCTAATTCTGGAATATCATATGTACTTGGATCAATCCTTCTTCTTTTTATTATCTATATATTTCCATTATTTTCTTGATATCCCATTGAAATTACTTGTAGACAGACGCCCATATCTGACATTCGACAGCAAAAAATTCAATATATAAATCAATCGATCTATGTCATCAACATTTCAAATATTTTTATATCTAAATATTCAGTCCTATACACCCTAACTTCTGTAAATAATGAAAACAACAGTCATTGCGTTCCGTTGTGTGTCTATATTTTCTCTGGCGTCCTCGAATAAGAGTACCAGTGCAAATCAATCGGAGAATGTCTTAATAAGCTATTCATCTTGAGTTTGACCTTAACACAGTTTCTGTAGAGGTGCACTAACCGGCTGTTACGTTTTTTGCCTGCGTGAGAATTTATATCTCCCAGATTATGTTCAGAAAGACCGCCTCTATTAAAAATTATAATGAGAAGAAGTTGTTATGCATACACTATACCTGTTATGCAACAACTAACCTAGAAATTTAAGTTTACATGGCAATATAATGTAAATAAATATACCTATATGAACTATTTTTGCTACATAGTTTCAAGAAAATATAGTTTCTGGGTGAGTCTGAAGTAAGTTTCTAATAAACGAACATAAATGGTTTTTATTTCAAACTTATCCGAAATAGTAATAGTTATAGTACCTATACTAAAATCCAGTAGCTCTAACGCCTGGCGTAAATAAAACCACGTATTCGAAATTGTTCCGCAAAATAAGGCGATTGGTCAATAGGCCATAAAATATCACCACGTCTGGCAACAGGGTGTTCTCGATCGCAAAAGAGTATTTATGCGGTTTTATCTTGTTGTTTTCAGCTGTTTAGACAGTGCCACAAATAATTTTATGGATTAATTAAGCCAATACATTTTTTCCGAAATATTTTGATGTAAACAGTTGTTGTAAAAGTAAAATTCTAGCTACGGCCCTGTTGTCTCGACACAAATTTTCCATGAGCAGTCGTCCATACTCTGGCAAATTTGCTTGTTCTCAGAAAAATGATCTCAACCGTTTCTGCTCTTTCTGAGAGTATGATCGAATAAAGATGTCAGTTTTGCAAAAAAAAAATCTAAATAGGATGATTTTTCAGGCTTACTTGGGGACTGCCCCCTAGGGTCCAACCAAAAGATCACACTCGAATTATACTGGTCTTGTAAACATCTTTTTATAACAAAATGACCTTGTTGGAATTGGAGAGGAGTATGCTCTACAATTCTGCTTTATAATTCTTTTATTATCTGGACTAGGTACTTACCAAGTTACAGCGCATTTATGACAAAAATTTCGCAGTTTTGTCCAACTCCTACCGATTAATTAGATACACGTAGGGTTCCAAAATCCCGGGACCGAAAATGTAGTCGGGAATTTGGTTCGAAATTTTAAGGCCGGTACTAGTACCGAAAGTCCCGAAAAATGGTCGCGAAATCAAGATGATGTTTTTTTAAAACAAATTTTGTGAGGGAAAGTAAGGAAAAGTAAGAGATATTTTTAGTTAAATGTGGCTATAAGTACCTAAAGTCTATCCAAGTTACAGAGGCAGTGGATCAAAACATTGGCCACCACGTGACCTATTCTCTTATTGGTCTAGCCATCATAAAATGTCAAGTGTTTACGCAGCGAGCAGAATGCAGGGCCGGCTCCCTCAGTCGAGTTTCCTGCATATTTTAGATCGGATCGAGAGCAGTATATTCAAATTTATTTTGCTACTTAATTTAAGGAAATTTATGAAGACCCACGAAAGGTAGAAACACAAATTTTAGAACTTCTAAAAGAATTACAAGCCACTTGGAATCTCATATTAGTCCGACCCTGATAATCGATCGCAAGGCGGTCATGTGACTTTGTTTATATCTACTGACCCTGTAACTTGGATATATTTTAGTTACCTACAAAATAACAAACACAAAATAAACTAAAACTGAGATGACTTAAAAAAACACAACACACAACTAAAGTAGGTAGCTCCAACTCCAACTAATTTAAATTTATAAGTAAGTATTCTTATTTCAGTTTAAAACCTAAAAATTGTAATAATTCCACACCATACGACTACAGGGTTGGCCGTTCAGTGGTGGCGTAATGAAAAAACGTAATAAAAAAATTCGGGACTTTTAAGGTTTCGGGACCATGAGCAAAATTCCGGGACCACACTTTTTGGGTAAAATCCCGGGGCAATCCCGGTACTAAATACCGGGACTGGAAACCCTAGATACACGTTTCATAGTGATAGTTTGTTAGTGATCTGCATTATGTGAAATATAATTTTCCATGAAACATATTTCCACACCAACCACGAGGTAGAGCTTTTGCCGTATTTTTTTAACATGATGTCCCTATAGGCCCTAATTCACGATCTGCATGAAAATCATAAACTCAGTTTAATCGAGCAACACTAGATGAAGAGAGGGTCTTTGCGCTGTAACATGTTAAGTAGAAGAGAAAATAAAATTTGGATTTTTTTGTGTCCCCTATAAGCTGAGTACAACTTTATCGAATAAGTATATACAGGGTGTCTTATTTTGATCTGGAACACCCCTGTAAAATTTGAACGAATTTTTTTTTGTATACAGGGTCCTCCTACACGCACTTATCAAACACTTTTCAATGACCATACGATTATTCCAGGGCCGGATTTAAATTTTTTTTACCCAAAATTTCGAGTTAAGGTATCAGCGATTTTTTTATCGGAAATCTGGTAACGTGGCGTTAATCAGCGCCCCTGAAAACCCCCATATTCCAAATTTCAAGAAATTATTCCCACGAATTATACTTTTTACACTGCATCACAATTGCAAAAAATCAAAATTTCAATTTGAGTTCAGCTATTAAGGTGGCTATGGAAACAAGTGAAAATGGTAAAAAGAGGTCCACAGGGGACAATGGTAATAAACCTGATCGGAAACTGTACTCGGTTTCTCTTTTCATTATTGCTGTACATTACAAATTTTATGCCATTTGAGACCCAAGAGAGCTCGCTGCCGTCGCAGGCAGCCGTGGAAAAACAATGGCTTGCAGAAATGCCAGTTTATGCATTTTTACAACAAATGTTATTCAGGGGTTGATATTGCTAAAATAATTTAGGTGTTACAAATAATTTAGTGGGTATAAAATGTAATTTCTAATCGATTCGTCAATACATTTCTGCAGTTTAAAATATTGCTGCTTTTAATTACATTCTTCAAATATGTACTTTGTAGTGTATAATCTTATACTTTATTATTTGTACCAAAAAATGTAAAAATTAACGTTTCTCAAAGTGTTTGCACTTGCACGACTGCCTGCAACGGCAGCGAGCTCTCTTGCGTCTCAAATGGCATAAAATTTGTACTATATACAGCAATACTGAAAAGGGAAACCGAGTACAGTTTCCGATCAGGTTTATTACTATTGTCCCCTGTGGACCCCTTTTTACCATTTTCACTTGTTTACATAGCCACCTTAATGGTTGAACTCAAATTGACATTTTGATTTGTTGCAATTGTGATGCAGTGTAAAAAGTATAATTTGTGGGAATAATTTCTTGAAATTTGGAATCTGAGGGTTTTCAGGGGCGCTGATTGACGCCACGTTATCAGATTTCCGATAAAAAAATCGCTGATACCTTAACTCGAAAATTTGGGTCAACAAAAAATTTTTAATCCGGCCCTGGTCATTGAAAAGTGTTTAATAAGTACGTCTAGGAAAGCCCTGTATACAAACAAAAATTCGTTAAAATCCGTAAGCCAGTTCAAATCTTACAGGGGTGTTCCAGATCAAAATGAGACACCCTGTATGTCGTAGGCATCGGGCGTAATACTTCATTTCGCGGAAAGCCTAGTCATTACAGGTATTGCCGGCAAAAGCTGTAATAAAATATCTATTACCTCGTTTGACTCAAATTATGCGTCATTTCAGGGATTGCCCTTGCCCTTGTTAGTCAAACAACGGTCAAACAGAGTAATCGGTCGAACCATTGAACGTTATAGCGTCTGCCGTTTGTTCGGTCATTTGTTGAAAATTTGTAGAATTTGACTGAACAAACGGCAGTCAGACGCTGTAACCTCCGATTACTCCGTTTGACTGACAAGGGCAAGGGCAATCCTTGAAATGACGCAAAATTTGAGTCAAACAAGGTAATAGTTATTTTATTACAGCTTTTGCCGGCAATACGTTCAAATTCCAGCCAGGGGCCGTGACGCCAAGGCTCTGGGCCAGTCATTGGCTGAAATATTGCGTAGTTATGTTTCTACAAGCTGATTAGTATGCAGATGGCTATTCTCATTATTGGATACTAATTTCGTGAGATATTTTAATGTAGGTTACACAAAAGTTTAGGTACAAATTGAATTGTTTCCTTCTTGAAAAACAATAGTCGTTTCTTAAATTACAGGATGTGTATTTATTTTTATTATTTCGATGGCATGAATAGAAAATTACAATAAAACTTCAATCTTACTTTATCTAAAGTCTATCCAAGTTAATTACAGAGGCAGTGGATCAAAACATTGGCCACCACGTGACCCATTCTCTTATTGGTCTGGCCGTCATAAAATGTCAAGTGTTTACGCGGCGAGCAGAATGCAGGGCCGGCTCCCTCAGTCGAGTTTCCTGCATATTTTAGATCGCGAGCAGAATATTCTGTAAATTTATTTTGATAAATAATTTAAGGAAATTTAAAATGATCCACAAAAGGTAAAAACACAATTTTTAGAACTTCTAAAAGAATTAGTTCAGAATTAGGGCACTGGGAATCTCATATTAGTCAGACCATGGGAATCGGTCGCAATGCGGTCATGTGACTTTGTTTATATCTACTGCCGCTGTAACTTTGATAGACTTTAGGTATCTATTATCTATCCTAACCATAAAGTAAAAATTACATCTTACTTTTATTTAATGCCAAAGCGTAACTTCCTCATATTCTCCATGAAATCCAGTTTAAAGAGTTAACTCTGTATAAAACTCAGAAAAAAGGTCAACCTACAGGAAACCATTTGTCATTCATATCATTGGTCCTCCACTTGCTCCAAAACTATATCTTTTATAATTTATCCAACCACAAAATTCCATCATATTGAAGATGAGAATTGCTATGTATCCACTGTTGTTTTAGAACCCCCAAATACCGATCCAAATGGCGTTCCAAGGAGCCCAAAACTGCACCCGTTCCCCAGCTGGGCAGCACATCGCCGAGATTTGGACGGTACGCCGGAAATAGTGTCGCCATTTAGGGTAAGGGCAGATGCGTGCGGGCGTCTGTGGGTTCTCGACAGCGGATCGGAGGATCTTCTCGGCAACTTCAACGTCGTGGTTCCACCAACGTTACTAATCTACGACCTCCACAACGACCAACTGCTAAGGAAATATGTGATACCGAAGGTAAGAGCCAAATCCAGAACCCAACATAAATTTATGTTTTCCTTGGTTCTCTACGAAACCTAAGTTCCACTTATGCGGAGTGTTGGAACTTATACTTTAGTGCACGGCCGTCACATGAGGTGGACGGCGGACCGAAGAGCAGGGCGGAGATGGTAGCGGCAAAGTCTAGAGAATACTATAAGTCAGCGCACTCGGCCTTGAGTAAACAAACGTTTCCCCCCTGCCGTCTCCCGCTCCCTCGGCCCGCCGTCATCGGAGTACGGCGATCGATATCTTATTTGATAAGAAAATAAGCTTATAGACCGGGAGATAGTGACAGATTTTTGGACGTGATTTTACTCAGTATGCCTTGCAAAAGGCATTATGCGGCACATATTCTCACAATAATAAGGTATGAATCAGAGTCATCCTGGGTTCTTCATGTGAAAAACTGAGTTTTCAATTATTCGAAAAATATGCGTTTTGATATGATTTTATACAGGCTGCCATGTTTTATAATGAAGTTCAAATAGAAAATTCCTCGGAAAACCATGGGCATACCGTTAGGGTGGGTCCAAAGGGCTATTATTGCCACGTGATCTTGTATTTTAATAATTAATTTTTCCACGTTTCTAAACAGGCTGCCAATGAGAAGTATGCAAGTTCTTGTTATGAAACTGCTGAAGAAAAGATGGCATACCGTTTGCGCATATCCAAGTACACTTAACATCGAATAAATCGTTTAAATTATTAAATAACATTCAATTTAAACAGTACTTGGACAAGCGTAAAAGGTATGCCATCCTTTTTTCAGCATTTTCATAACAAGCACTTGCATACTTCTCCTTGGCAGCCTGTTCAGAAACGTGGAAAAACCAATTATTAAAATACAAGTTCACGTGACAATAATAGCCCTTTGAACCCACGCTAACGGTATGCCTATGGTTTTCCGAGGAATTTTCTATTTTGAACTTCATTATAAAACACATGGCAGCCTGACTAAAATCATATCAAAACGCATATTTTTCGAATAATTGAAAACTCAGTTTTTCATATGAAGAACCCAGGATGACTCTCTGGTTCATACCTTATTATTGTGAGAATATGTGCCCCATAATGCCCTTTGCAAGGCATACTGAGTAAAATCACGTCCAAAAATCTGTCACTATCTCCCGGTCTATATGTAGCTGAGAGCGGTTTGAGTCTGATTTACGACCAGTCGCAAAAAATTGTTGTTTTCTCCGAGAGAACAAAGAAGTGAGCTGACTTATAGTATTCTCTAGACTTTGGTAGCGGAGTGTTCAAAACAATAGAAAGCCTACTGTCGTGTCCACACATACCGCGGAGAGGGGAGCGGAGAGTAGGCGTGCTTGTTCGCTGGTAGCGGAGCGTTCAAGGTGGTTCAAGCCTTGTTGTTCAGTCAGTTTGACATTTTTCGGCGTATTGGCGCGTATTTAACCCCGAAAATAGAGCGTTGCATTCTTATATATAATACTACTTAATAATAAGCAATATCGACTGCGAAATGCTAATTAGTGAAGTTTTTAGTCGCAAACCTTTATGGAATATAACTCATGCACATCACAACGACCGAGGTGTTTTAGGCAAACTTTGGGTCGAGATTTACAAAATTATTTTTGTACAGATGATGGAATTCACCAAGGGTTTTCCTGCTTGGTTTATTTCATTTATCCATACTGCACGTTTATTTTGCAAAATCCGAAATTTGAGTTGTGAGTTTTCACATAAAAATAATGTAGAAATCGACATTTTTATAGCTGTTTCTATGAAGTTCGACTATTCAATGTTTCCACTTTACTTCCAACCTCTCTGAGCAATACGCCTTTCAAAGCTGTCACAATCCGCTGACTGTGTGGACACTATCCGCGCTACTCTCCTGACCAACGAACTAGTATTTTTTTAAGTCTCGTATTTTTGTATTTTACCGTCTTCAGTACATCAACAAATATCTATATTAATTCCAGGACCAAAGATCAGATAGTAGTTTCTTCGCCAATATAGCAGTAGAAGACCAGGATTGTCAAGATTCCTACGGATATCTAGCCGACATTAGTTCCCCAGCTTTAGTGGTAAGTACAATCCTCAAAACTTCCCATATAATATTTTTTGTCATATGCTCCCAAAAATAGCTATTTTACGGACTCATTTAAGTCCGTAAAATGCTTCTTCCAACCCGATTTCTTTGGCCTTATTCGGAATTTTTAAACATTCACTTTCTGACCAATTTTGAACGACATCACAGATTAGGGAGGGTTTATAACGACATGACAAAATTATCAAATAAACAAACTTGTTACTATGATTTCAAAAATTATGGAAATTTTGCAAATTTAAGCGTTCTGAAGAATTGTAAAAAGCGTATAACCAAATTTTGGGAACGTATGGCAAAAAATAGTGTTTGTCACGCTTAGGTACCTACCTAAAATGTTTTTCAGGACTCATCTGCTATTCCGGACACGGCTAATGCCCCGTCCGGAAACAGCAATGATTCGCCCTGAAAAACTTCATTTGTAATAAAAATAACGATTTTTGCATTATTTGACCTTGATGTCAAAATAAAATGGAAAGAAGGTCTTAAGTTTTTCATTTTTATTTTTCGTTATATTTTTTCCGAGATTTTATTAGGGAAAATGGTTTGGAAGTACCTAAAACATTTCTTGATGATTTTTCACGTTTATTGAACCAATAATAACGCTTATTTGTAATATTATCATTAATTTGTATATTATAACCAAAGATATATACAACCATATATCTTGGTATATTGTATATTGGTATATACAACCATATATCTTTGGCATAACTATACTCTGGTAACATGATGGTCTTACCCGGACTCGACAGAACCCTGACGCTGTAATGTGATAAGACAGCAGAGAGGCATTAGTTTTTTACTACACTAAACATGTTTCAAAAACATCGGAAACATATTTTCTTGCGGAAATATTATAGTTAAAAAGCATCATAAAATGTCTATTTATATTGTTTTCTAGGTTAATATTAACTTTAAAAATTCATATTTTAACACCAAAATTTTATCACTAACCAAGCAGCGAATTTACATTTTCTGATAAATTTGGTAAAATATGATAAATTTACATGAAATGCTAAATATACCTACAATGTGTCCACGGCAAAGCGGTATTATAGGTGTATATGACAATTTTTTTTGCTTACAAACACAATTTTTTGTATTCTGCTCTTGCTTCATGCAAAAACTATTTTTAGTATCTCGGACTTTAAAAAATTTATAGAGGGCGCTGGTAGCAGCTTAAAAATAAAAATCGCATCAGGTAAAGTGCCTTTTCTGTACGAAATATTGAAAAATTTTATTAGAAAAACTTGCTCAGAATTAAAAAATATGACGTATCAAATTACAGAACTAAAGTCTATCCAAGTTACTGAGGTAATGGATCAAAACATTGGCCACCACGTGACTTATTCTCTTATTGGTCTGGCCGTCATAAAATGTCAAGTCTTTACGCGGCGAGCAGAATGCAGGGCCGGCTCTTCCCTCGGTAGAGTTTTCTGCATATTTTAGATCGGATCGCGAGCAGTATATTCTGTAAATTTATTTTGCTACTTAATTTAAGGAAATTTATAAAGATCCACGAAAGGTAAAAACACAATTTTTAGAACTTCTAAAACAATTAGTTCAGAATTACAAGCCACTGGGAATCTCATATTAGTCAGACCCTGGTAATCGATCGCAATGCGGTCATGTGACTTTGTTTATATCTACTGCCGCTGTAACTTGGATCGACTTTAAGTAATTTTTTTTAATTATAATTATATAGGTATATATATATTTTTAAAAATTATAAATAAAAAAATATTTAGTTCTGTAATTTGATACAACGTCATATTTTTTAATTCTGAGCAAGTTTTTAAAATTTTTCAATATTTCGCACAGAAAAGGCACTTTACCTGATGCAATTTTTATTTTTAAGCTGCTACCAGCGTCCTCTATAATTTTTTTAAAGTCCAAGATACTAAAAATAGTTTCTGGGTGAAGCAAGAGCAGAATGCAAAAAAATGTGTTTGTTATGCAAAAAAAATTGTCATATACACCTATAATACCGCTTTGCCGTGGACACATTGTATATTGTTAGAAATAACTAGGTACATAAAACTATACTGTTGGAATTAGGAGAAGAAAAGGAACCTAAAAAAAAACAATTTCTATTTTTAAGCCAACTTCTACAGTAGAACAAATTTTAAACACAAAGTAACTTTTATTAAGACTTTATTCGTTTTTAAGAAGCCAATAAGACTTGTAGGTAATGTAGGTACCACAACCACAGCATATATTAGCAGTGGCGGATTAAGAAGTTTGCCACCCCTAGGCATTTTTCAATAATTGCCGCCCCAAAGTTGGTAATAATAATAATAATAATAATAAATGTATAACAATATAATAACAATTGTACATTATATAAAAGCTTGTCGCGAGAATATATACAGGGTTTCCCAGGTTTTTTGATCAAGACGGACATTTTGTAGAAAAACTCATTCTAAAGCGGGTTACTCATATAAACATATTAGGTCCTAAAGATATTAGTTTCTAAGATACGGGCGTTTAGTTCTCTTTTTGAAATTTAATTATGGCAATATCTTTCAAAATCATCAAGCTGCAGAAGACCAAAAAGATAACCTCAAAAAAGTTACGAGTAAAAGCACAATAAAAAAAAACAGCGCAAGTGGTGCTCTCTGTGAGATAGGTAGAAATTGACATGTTCAGCTTATTCTCCATCCAGTGCCAAATTTCAGTTCAGCAGCTTGATTATTTTGGGAGATATTCATAATTCAATTTCAAAAAGATAACTACAACTCAGAAACAAAGAACTTTAGGACCTATGTTTATATGAACAACCACCTTACAATGAGTTTTGTACAAAATGTCAAAGTCCAGATCAAAAAAACTGGGACACTCTGTATAGGAAAAGTAATTCTAAAGTAGAAAATGTACTTTTATATAAAAAAATTACACACGAAAATCTCGCGACAAGCTTTTCATATACAATTGTTGTATAATGTAACAAAATTATGGGTTTGCTTGGGTTTGATTTATTTCAAAATATTATTTCCTTTTTTTCAGAGCATTTAAATAAAAGTTTGTTAGTAATAATATATTTTACTATTAATTGCATAATTAATGCAGCTGTGGCCATATTGAATTTAGTATGATGTCACTAACTTTATCGTTTTCTACTCTTCAAGCCCTTTCATTTGATACCCATATTAAGGGGGTTGACAAAAAATACCTCATTCGCCATCTTGGAGCGACGGCCATATTGAATTTAGTGTGATGTCACTAACTTTATCGTTTTCTATTCTTCCAGCCCTTTCATTTTGATACCCACATTAAGGTGTTTGACAAAAAATACATCATCCACCATCTTGGAGCGGCGGCCATTTTGAAAGTATTACAGTATTGAGTATTGCATATTGTATTGTCACCAGACCTAACGGTGTATGCAAATTTTCAGCTCCATTGGTTGTCAAGAAGTGGGTTTAATTCAGCTTGTAAAATTTGACCTAAACAAACAAACTAACGTACATTGCAAGCTTATAAGAAGATTAGGCGCACGGCGGACCAATAGATTTTAAAAATATTTATTATATAATAATAATAATAATTCTCACCCGCCAAACTAGGAGTACCCCATAAGCAATCACATAAAATATATAATTTATATATTTATTCAATTTACAATTTAATACAAAACTGTGAAAGGTTAACAATAATGAAATATTATTTATTTAATTGGTTTACTGGTTTACAAAAATAAAATAAATATTGGCTATACCGGGTGGTCACTTTTTAATTGCTCACCATAGGGATTTTCTGAAATACATAGAGTTTCATAAATTGCCGCCTCGTAAAATTTGCCGCTCCAGGCCCGGGTTTTGTTGGCCTTATTGTTAATCCGGCCCTGTATATTAGTCGCATTGTAAGCTGGTCGAGAAGTTGATATTTTCTTCCCTTCTCGATTCAGCAAACTACCTTGTTTCCCTGCAGCCTTACTATAGAGACCTCTCTGAATGTATTACCGTATTTAATAAAACGAAGTAGGTATTGAAAAATGCCAGAGAAACTTTAAAAATATAGCAATTTTTATCGTTCAATATCCGTTGGAAATCGAAAGAAGCTATATAAGCCGATTTAATGGAACTATTTATATGCCGTTTGGCTACAAAGTGTATTGTCGTTCAATCGGTGTCATGGACCACCTTTAACTTTCCCAGACATATTGCTGAAAAAAGTTTTGATATATGGAAATGCAAATAGATTAATCTTGAATTAGGAAGAATTCAAATTCATTCGAAATATAGCTACCTTTATTTGAATTATAATTTTAGGTATATTCCTTCAAAAATAATGAAAGCTGGAGAGTCAGGCACCACTATTTCAACATCGACCCTCTGGCTGGAGAAATGACCGTAGCAAACATAACCTTCACTTGGTCTGATGGTATTTTTGGATTGGCATTAAGTGCGCCAGATGATGAAGGCTTCAGTACCCTCTACTTCCATCCCATGATTGGGTTCGACGAATTTTCAGTTAGTACGAAAGTAAGTACCTACCTCACAGAAACTTGGTTATTTCTCTGAGGTACCTACTAATGTACTAATAAAATTGTAAAGCTACGATTCTTCAATAGAGCCTGGTTAATATCCATTTATGCGTTCTAGGTGCTTAGAGATAAAAACAAGATATCTGAGCCACTATCCAAAGAGGTGTTTGATAAATTTAAGAGACTGGGAACCCGGGGACCAAAAGCTCAAAGTGGGCCTTCATTTCTGGACAAGAAAACGGGAGTTCTTTTCTACGCCTTGGTTCAACTGAATGCTGTAGCATGTTGGAGGACCACTACTGCCTACTCAATGGAATCTCAAGGTAGAATATACATGAACGACACCTGGATGGTGTTTCCGAATGATATCAAAGTAGATACCAACAATAACTTATGGGTAAGTGTGGCAAACATGTTATTACATATTATTTTATTCCAAAACGTATTCCTTTCAGGTACTTTCAGATAAGTTGCCAGTGTTTATGGAAGATCCAGAACGAATGGAGACAGAAGGTGTAAACTACAGAATTTGGACTGCAAAAGTTCGGGATGCTATTCACGGTACTACTTGCAACGAATCTCTGGTGCTTTCCCCAAAAATAATGAACAAACTCTCAACGAAGTTAAATGCAAAACGTCTTCCTGGAAGAAACAAAGTTTCCGGTACTGCTAATAACTCTGGAGTTAGCAGTGGTGCCATTGGTAGTTTGTGTTTGATGTGCGGAATATTGAGTGCCATGTTGTTAAGTTAAAGCGGAATATTTTATATAGTAAAAAAATACTTAACAAACATGACATTAGTTTGATATGGAATGAACGTTGTGTGCAAATAGATACAATATTTAATTAGTAGGTAGCTATAATAATAGCCATAAATGAATTAAAGGCCTTTTTATATAAATGAGGAACGTGACTAGTTGCAGAATTTTTTATATTTAAACTGAAATGGTAAAATAAATGTGCAATTTTTTAGAAAATAAACTTATCTGAGATAATACGAGCATTAAGTTGTATTATATAGTAATTAGTATAGTTTATTTTAACAAGTTGACTACTGCACATGATGTTTATTGCTTTATTTTTATTTCTATTTGTACATAGGATGCTATTAGGATTATTGTTGATATTATACTATTGTTATATTATCTACCCGACAGAATGATGTTAAAGAATTTATAATTGTAAATATTTTTTATATTTGCTTGTAATGTACAAAATATATACCTACCTAGTACTTATTTTTGCAATACAATCGACTTAGAACATAAAGAATATTTGCTTATTAAATTTAGGTGCTTAATTCACTTTAGATGTAGAAAGCAATTATTATTCCTTGAAAACTTTTATTGAAAATATGTATGATAGCGTGGGGAAATAAAAGTTTGGCGTCTGAGAAATTAATAACCTCAAATGCCCTCAAGTATTTGAAATTTCAACGTAAATAGATGTGTATAAACTAAAAAATTAAGATTTTGGAGACCTCAAACTTGTGTAATATTAGAAAAATTAAAATTTGGTGACTTTGCAGGTAAAAATGTTACCTTTTTTTATTTACAACTTGGACAAATTACGTATGTCTTGTCCACCATGCTAATTCCATTTTAGCTGTTTATGATTCGTTTAATTTGAATATTATTTTCAATTACCTACAAAAAATGGACATGGAGTTTTATTTTCTGTCATATTTCCTACACATTAATATGTGCAGCTTAAAAAATCCTTACACGTTATTATCGACAGCTGGAGCATTTATAAGCAGAAGCATTTTGAGCATTTATGAGCAGGTCATTTTAAAAAGTGTCTAGTCATTTTTGGTCACTGACCGGCAATTTTGGAGCATTTATGATCATTTATAAAAATGTGGTCAGTTAGAGAATTAATAAGAATTATTGGTCACTTATGAGCATTCATGGTCATTTATAAAAAAAAATCGGGCTGACTATGTTTTTTGATTTTTACATTATTACCTATTTCAGATTTTCTAAAACAGTTTCACCAACTACTATACATATATTTTTTATGAGTTTGACGCGCTGCTGACGCGACTCGTTACATTATATTCAAGGCTGACTACATCCACATCGTTGTTTAGTCATTTTACTACTAAATAAACCAAGTTTTATATTTTCTAAAACAGTTGCGATATACTTGGTTTTTTTACAACTTTGAAACCGCCCCCCGCCAAACGCTAACCAAACTCTCTCACTGACGGTAGGCTGTTCTTATACACACGAAATACTACACTGTTTTAAAAAACCAGCCTTTCTAAAACTGTTGCATTTTTTTGTCACTCAGCTGTCCGACTATAACTGATATGGACTTACTGACTGGCAGGCTTCTGTATTTTTTTGACTTAGTTAATTTATAGTGTCTGGGGCAGTTTTGATATATACTCGATTTTTGACCCGTATATAGTTCCGAAAATTCAGTATTTTGAGATGGCAACACCCTCTATATTTTGTATTGGCTTTTAAAATTATTATTTTTCCTAAAATTTGACACCCTACAGAATGGAACTCCCTGTATATTTTTTGTTGAAAGTTGGTATACTCAAATTATTTTAAGAAGTCCTTACTGGGACTGTCAATTGGTAATTTCGATATCCTAAGTTGGCATCAATGCAGCAAAAAATGCAACCGGGTCATAAGTTCAGGTCAGTAACGAGCCCATTTGCACTAATAACACGAAAAGTAACATGAACAAGAACAACACAGATGACGGCAAAACTCACAAAACGTAGAAAACCCGCGAATATTTTCATTACCGAATGTTTGAACCAGTTTGAACGGTCTGGAAAACCTTCACTGTCACTTTGACACACCGAAGCTAAATTTGCCTGAGTCCGCCCCTAGACGCTGCCAAAAGCAGCTGATTATTACAAAATACCAAAACGAAAGTGTTTCCATGACGTTTGAAATTATTATTAAAATGAGTTGTAGTCATAGTTATTTTTATTTGTAGCGGCATAATCGTGATTGCAATAGGGTTTTTATTTTATTATGCTCTTTTTTTCGTATCACTTTGGTAACTTTTCACATCATAAATCAATGAGTGACGTCATTAACTGGTTGAGACACATATACCAATGTTATACCCATGGTTAACAAAAAATTCCTAGGGACTTTGTGGAGAATGTCATCTGACAAAATCGGGACTTCTTACAGTAATCGGGGTATATATGGGGGTTTTGGGGTGTTTTGATTAACGCTGTGTGACACGATTTTAAATAAAAAAATCGCTAAAAGTTTAAACCTTCGGTCAACGCTAAAAGCGTTTCAGTCAACGCTAAAAGGTTTTCGTAAAAATCGAACAGGTATAAAAAAATCGCAGCCAGCCCTGGATTTGCACTTTAAAAATGGTAAAGAAGTCGAAAGAAGCGGCTTTTGAAGGCCGCTGAAACAAAAAAAGTTCAGGCGATTATTTTCAAAAATGAAGATTTTACGGATTTGTACAGTTTTAAAGTTGGACACCCTGAAAGTATATTTTTGTTTTAAAAACTTTTTTGTTTTTATTTTATTAAGAAATAAAGTTTGTGCTAGTTTAACCTACATGTATGTTTTTTTTATTTTCCAATTTGAAAGGGCCCAAATTTAATTTTGGCGGGGGGGGGGGGGGAGCAAAATTTGAAGCTACGCCATTTAAGCTAGATACACATGGCAATTCCGTCAAGTTTACAAACAACAAACGTGTCATCGATGTATTCCATGATTTATTTTTTAGTTATATTTTGTCTGAGATTTTTGTTTTTTTTCGAGCTACAGAGGGCCTCCAGGCGGCACCGTCGCAATAACAAGGCCCGCCAGCTGAAAGCGATGAGTCATCCAAGGGAGGTGAGCCTAAGGCGCCAAATTCAAATTTTAAGGTGTCAACTTGGCAAATTTGGTAAAAAAACAATTTAAAATGATTGTTTACATATATACCTCATGGTTTTACAACACGGATAATAATCTACGAGAGTGAAAGTCACATTTTCAAGGGATTTTGGTGCATTAATTTAGATATCTACCGGTAAAATTTTCGTAAATGCCAATTATTTCTTATTTGCGTGCCTAGATACAACTAAATTCGAATGAATAAAACTATAAAATTTCCTGATTTCAAGGTGGTTACGTTTAATCACGTAAAATTGTTAGGTATAACACTCTCCAACAGTCCAAACCAAAACCCTGGAAAACTGTGTAGGAACAAAATCTCTTTTGATGGCCTTAACCCACTTTTGCCTTAAAATGGGGTCTTTATGGAGGAAAAGGCGGACATATTAGGACCGCCTTTGTAGTTTCCCTTGCAATTGGGAACGGAACACGTCCACGGCATGATTTAAATTAGTCCGAAACTATAGACACAACCTAAAACCTATAAACTAAAATTGAATTTTAATTATTTTATTCTGAACCACTGCTGTTTTATCACTTTATTAATAAAACTCCACGTCCTATATTGCTAAAAAGCACAGTCAAACACACAACAAACGTTCTTTAAAACAGGAAAATCGCCAGACAAGTAAACGTAAACAACTTCAAAAAGCAACCTCCCGACCTCCCTGTGGTGACGTAGTGACGTTTCGCGTCGCCAGCTGGCAGGCCTTTATCATTGCGACGGTGCCGCTCCAGGACAAACATTTTATTGCTAAAATCACTCACAGATAACCTAACCCGAATACTCGTGGTAGAATTACGGCTTTCGGGAACCTTTTATTATATTATACATGTGTATCAAAATCCAGTGGAAAGAGTTCTAAGGAAAAAAACATACACAAATACGAAAGTTCATACAAATCATCATTTTTAAAATATATCCACGGTTCTTTAAACAACCTGTAGATATTCTCACTTACACTTTGGCTTTTTACTACCCATTGTTAATAAATTAGGTACAGCCAATTTTATTGCATGTACAGTCGCGGACAGTTGGTATCGAACGACCTGAAGAGGTTTCTCGTGGCTATCGTTACAGGGCGCGCGGAGACGGCAACATCGCGCTGGAGTCTGCAGCCGGCCGGTCTGCTAAAAATAGAACCATAAAATGCAAATTACAGCCTCCAGCCTCTCACAGCAAAGGAACAAAATTCGAGGAAAATGCAACTTTGTGCTGGTAATAATTCCAACCCCAGTGTTGGTATTTAATATTTCGTACTATTTTATCATGTTACTATACCGTCTAGTATTTATGATAATGAAATAAAAAAATAATAAATATCAAGGCTGAGATTAGAATCAACACCACAATAAAAGTTGCTTTTTCTCGAGTTTCCTTCCTTTGCTGCCAGCACCCTGTATTAATTAGGAATATGAAATTAGGTAAATCCATAGTCAATTTGAGCCACAATAGAATTCCGAAGAATTTCTCAAAAACAATAATTTAATATACAGGGTGTCTACTTTTAAACATATGCAAATTAATAAAATCTTTATTTTTGGAGATAATCCCTGAACATTCTTTGTGTGAAAGGCCTTCAAAAATCGCTTCTTTTAGCCTTCCTATCATTTTCAAAAGGCAAATCCAGGTCCGGCTACGATTTTTGAGTGTTTTTTTATTTAAAATCTACCAATACAGTTAATCAGGATCCCCCTAAAACCCCTTTATATACCAAATTTGAACAAAGAATTTAGAGAGAGATCTATTCTACAGGATGTCAAGGTTCAGCAAAATAGGAAATTTACAGGCATTTGGCGAGTCAAGTGTGCCATGGAATCCCGTCAAAATAGTTTAATTGTCAACAGAACCACTCAAAGTGTTGGTGTGCAAAGATTCAATACAGGGTATTTTTCTCTGCCCCATCTGAAAATGCTGAATTTTTATGACTTGACTCGCCAGAGATGCCTGAAGAGGTTTCTTTAAATTTCCTATTTTGCTCAATTTTGACATCCTGTAGAATAGAACTCTCTCTATATTTTTTGTTCAAATTTGGTATATAAAGGGTTTTCGACTGTCCTGATTGACGCTGTGGTGTCAGATTTTAAATAAAAAAATGGCTAAATGGTTTTTGTGAAAATCGGGGGAATAAAAAAATCGTAGCCGGCCCTGGATTTGCAATTTGAAAATGGCAGGATTGCTAAAATAAGCGGCTTTTGAAGTCCTTTCGGACAAAAAACAGATCAAGCGATTATCTCAAAAATTAAAGATTTCAAGGATTTGTATAATATGTTTAAAAGTAGATATGGGGGCTCTTAATATTAATTAGAAAATGTATGGCACAAAATTAATGGATTATCGGATTACCTGAGTTGAAATATTTTAGCATAGATATTTATATCTTTTTAAATAGGTATTTATTAATTATACCTACCTGCACTTAATATAACTAAATTTAGGGGATTAACTTAATAATTGTAATATTGAATTGGATGTAGATTTTGAAAATATCGATTATACCTGCTCCTAGCCCTTTGTATAAATACTAAGGTGGGTGGGCTAAAATTATTTAGTCAGTATCCTAATTCGAGAGAGTAACTAACAGTGTTCGTTATGCCTCGTTTGAGTGAATCCGTCAAGCACCGTATCATCGCCAAACTAGAAAATGGTTGGGCTATTTCCCGACTGGCCGAAGAATTTGGTGTATCTAAAAGCACCATTTTCAATATAAAGAAGAAATATGACGAAACCGGAAGCGTGGAAAACATACATAGAGGAGGAAATGTGAAAATTACGTCTGACCAACAAGATGAGCAACTAGCTAATTTTTGCCTTGCAAATCCGTTTAAATCCGCCGTTGAAGCAGTATCTGCAACACAATTTCCAGCAAGTGTTAGAACTGCCCGAAGGAGATTAGATGCAGCCAATCTGAAATCTCGCACGGCCAGCAACAAAATTCAGCTGACCGAGGCTAATAAGGAAGTCAGGTTGCAGATATGCCGAGAGTTTCAGCGTTTACCGCCACATTATTGGGAGAAGGTAATATTTAGCGACGAAAAGATCTTTCAAAGCCATTACAATGGCAAAGTGCGAGTATATAGACCTTCGGTGAGTTCAAGATATGACGAAAGATTTGTGTCACCCAGGAAAAGGAGTGGGCATTTTTCCGTCAACATATGGGCCTGGATAAGCTACCGTGGACCTGGCATTTGTTGGAGAATCGACGACCGCTTCACAGCAGCTCGCTATTGCGAGATACTCGAAGGCGGATTGTTACCAACTGCAACGGAAATGTATCCCGATGGCTTCGTTTTCCAGCATGATAACGCTCCTGTGCATACAGCAAGAATAGTTCGCGAATGGTTCACCGAAAACAACGTAGAAAAGTTGCAATGGCCGGCGAAGAGTCCTGACTTGAATCCCATTGAGAATGTGTGGGGCAGAATGGCGCGGACAATGGAGAACTTCGTACCCGAAAATAGGGAGGCACTTTGGCAGAAGATTCAACAAACGTGGGATGAAGTCGTAACCCATGATCTCTGCTGCCAACTCATAGATTCGATGAGCAGGAGAGTTCAGAAAGTCATCCTATCCCAAGGTGGGTATACTAAATATTAATATACATATAATATAATAATGGAAAATGCATTTGATTTCTTGCCTTTATTTAATTATGTTATAGTCATAAAGATTTTAATGGGTTTATAGTTTTTTCGGATTCTTCCTGTGTCGGTGGTTCTAATAAAACTTCGTAATCATTATATCCAGCTTGTGGAAGTCCTCAATCACCTGAAATTATTTTATTTTATCCAGGTAATCACATTGAGGTCCAGGGAGGTGTGTAAAGCTTGACACGTGTCCCTGCTGTGTGTCTTCTGATGTTATTGATAAAGGTATGCAATTTAAATAATAGAGAGTTATTGCAGAAATAAATAACGTCGCGCTCTTTTTTGACGTTATTTTGACATTTGGGCATGCGCAGTCGTAGTTTGACATAAGGTCGTCCATAATAAGGTTATTTTCCTTTATTTTTGTTTATTGTGTATACCATAATATACGTTATTTTTACCTTATTTGTCACAATTCTTAAAATAAATTCTGATTTGTCAGAAAACGCTAGTGTTCTGTGAAAGTAGGACTTAACCTAAAATGTTCGTTGCTTGTTTGCGTTTGCACCTTGTTTGTTTTCATTAGTCTTTCACCTTGGTGTTCCGTGGTTATTTGGCTGTTTTCCCAGTTTTTTCCGGAGCAAAATTATAAAAGCACATAATATTCTAGTGAAAGTGTAGAAATACAAAACAATAAAGTAAACGTCAACAAGCCCTTAATTTGGATACATAAATTACGACTTGCAATAACTATTGTCAGAATCATAAATAACGTATGAGAGTATTCAAATAAGGTCGTCTTAAATACTGCTTAATGCCAAAAACAGTTTCTGCAATAACTCTCTATTAAGTTACAAGGGTAATTTTATGTCTGTGACCCCCTAATCTCATTTATCTGTTGAAGGGCATTTTATGAGAAACAATGGAGCATTGCAGCACCACGAAAACCAATTTATTAAAACTTCTGACCAATTTCTTCAAAAATAAGAAAAAATAAATAAAAGGGACACCCCTTTTATTTTATAATCATTTATGTTTAGGACTACGAGACCTAACAACTAAATGTTGGAACAAATACTTATTTTGCAAAGAAAAGAATAATTTATGAAAATCCTTTTAATTAACTTTTTTAATTCTAGGGTTATTAGCTAAATATATTTTTAATGTTACTACATATTTTTTTATTATAACATAAAAATACATTTTTGTTGCAACGCAAAATATTTATTAACTTAATGTCTAAAACCGCTGACAACTATACTTAGTGTATTTGGAAATGAAAGGAGGCCATAAATATTGATTGAGAAGGAAAATTCGACCATTTCAGTGGCGTGCTCTTTTGCTAAAAATCTGATGAGGATAAATACGCAAATTAATATTCGGGCGAGTTATGTAGTATTTTATGACGGACTCTCGAGCCTCTGATAAAGAATTTGCATTTATATTTATAATAAGCCATAAACCTTCCTTTCATTTCCAAATACACTATGTATATACAGTATGTCCACAGAAGAGGTGTTGAATAGGAACACTTTCTTATCTTTAATTTTACCGCAAAAAGTTACTCTTGATAAAAACTTTGCTAACATTTCTTATGTGGAAATAAGTTGCTAGGAAAAGTTGTTCAAAAGTAAAGGATACTCCATACTACCAATTTTAGAAACAATTGGCACACTTTGATTTATTTGAAAAACATTTTTCGCTTTGGCCCTATCACTGCATTAAATATATTTTTTTTATGTAAGTAAGCTTATATAAGCATAATAAATATGGCAATTTTAGACGGCTAGGTGATGTTAAAAAATAAATCGGCATCCATAACCAACTTTTCACGCAATACAAAAAAAAACTCAAGTCGACAAAAATGTGAAAACAAAACTATCAATTTATTTAATTTTTTTTTGATCAAACAAGATCTTTAATATGAGAAAATTTGTCTTTAATTTGAATAACTGTTGATGTTTTTAATTGCTATTTCGACTTCACACTTTAAACAAATTAGCGGGAAAACTAGTACAAATTGTATGAAAATTTTCTTTTGTCAATGTTCTTGCGTGATCTAATTGCCGCTAATCTCCAATTAAAATTTTCCCTCGACTTTCAAAATAAATTGATTGTTTTCAGATTCTTGTTGATTTAAGTTTTTTTTTGGTATTGCGCGAAAAGTTGGCCATGGATACCGACTTCTTTTTTTAACATTAACCAACTATCTAAAATTTACACGTTTTTGTTTCTTAAGATTTTTCAGTAGGGAGCCAAATAACTACTTTAATAAACTAAAACAATGGCCTTTAATAACTAAAACAATGGCCTCAACAGAGCCGAAGAGCCTGTGTAATTTTCAGAAACTATCTGAGCACCCAGTTGCATAAAGCTTCTCAGTGCCATCAATTTTCAATATAAAAGTTTTCTTCGGTATCTTAAAATAAATAGGTATGTTACGGCTATTTAATAATTTTGCTCAATTGGAGGTTTTTTTATATTGCGCGACAAGTTGACCATGGATGTTGATTACTTTTTCAGGGCCACTTAGCTGTCCAAAATTGTCACCTTTTTGTTTCTCATGTTTTTTTTGTAGGGCGCAAAATAAGCGAGGAAATCGCGGTGGTAGTTTAAAAAATCATACTGTATACTTGTGAACTGTTTTAATAAATAGTTTAATACTGATTCCTTAATTTTTTTAACCCTTTCGGTGACATCGGCTTAATCGCTTGCAAAGAATTCTCGGAACAAGACACCCGTTCGAACCATCCGATGCCGAAGGCGCGCGCTGTTGCCGTCTCCGCGCGCCCTGTAACGATAGCCACGAGAAACCTCTTCAGGTCGTTCGATACCAACTGTCCGCGACTGTACATGCAATAAAATGCCTCCTGTTGGCATCCAGTTACCGTGACTGCATAAAAATTGAATAACTGGGGTTTTTCATAAATATGTATATCTATAGAGGCTCGTTAAAAAATCCAAGTGAAGATATGTTCTTCAGTGTATTAGCCTATTCATTGTTCACAAAAAATAAATTTCTGTTTAATCGACACAAAAATGAAGTAAATAGCCTCCAAGTGACATCTATGAAATACAAAAAACAGATAATATTTTCTGTTGAAATCAAGGTTAAAACTAACCTTGGTTGAAATTAAAAATGCGAGAAGTACCTGCATTCGTTTGAATTCGCGAAACGATCTTGTGCTATTAAAAATTATCACAGCAGAAACTTAACTATCGCAGCATAGATTATATTTTGAGTTTTCACAATAGGCCCCGTAAAACTGCGTTATATACAGCAGTGACGTGTACTCTACCCGTTTTATAGCAGCGCCAAATTCGATGCTTCTATTTTGCATTCATTTCGATAAGAGCGTTGACTGACGTATTATACTAAAGACTGCTCACGGCTGTCATCTATATTCCAGAATATTAAGCTACAGTCGTGAGAAAACTTATAAATACGTCAGACAGCGGATAAGAGTTTTATTTAGAGCGGTTTTAAGATTGTCACATGTTCCTTTAGGATTAGATCTATCGATTTTGGTTGCACTTGGAAATTAGCGAACACAGCTATTCGCTATGTAGAAAATACAGGCTTTAATAATCAAACACTGGGAATACCTAGTTAATAATAATTGCATACGAGGAACATTAAATTAATTATTCCAAATACCAGTATTAAATTTCCATTCATTCGGGTTATTTGCCGGTGAACATCTAGTCCTAGATACTGACACACTTCTAATGATAATTATTTACTATTTATAACAAATTTGATAAGGAAAAATGGGCGGACAGAGGTTATCCGATAAGTGCAAGTGCGAATAGCATAATCGTCACGTAAGTATAGTGAATAATTTATTTTCTAGTTGTAATAACTAAACTTGAAGTAGAAGAAAGTAGCTAGATACTATGTAAACAAAAATACAGATTTAATTCTTATTTTCAAAAACATTCTTAACGAATTATGATATTTTTACAAGTAGGTAGTAATATAAACAAGAACAAGGCACGACTTGCTAATACTTTTACCTATTCAGATATATTTTAAGTTGACCGTGAAAGGTTGCCCATATTGAGTTGATCGCGTATTAATTATCATGATAAACGGGAAGTGTTTGAAACAAGTCTGAATAAATACGAATCAGCGATTCGGTTACCATCTCAAAATGTCTTCGTCCCATTATTTAATTTTATTTTGAGTGTTCCTATTTGTGTTTCGGAAGCAATAGGTAGTTTAGTAGTGCAAAAGGCATACACATGCAAATGTATGTAAGTGTATTTTTTGGGGTATAGATTATTCGACATCATAAGTGATTAAAAGTTGCGATTGTCATCGAAGTAATACGCGTCGCCAACACGGAGCGTCCATATCTTAATTTTGACCATTTAAGTAACCGTTGACTGACGTATTTGTAAAGACTTCTAACGGCTATAGCTTCATGTCCAGGAAAACAGATTGCTCTGATGGCTAACAATGTGTTTTGCATTGTATTTTGTCTCCGGAAAGCGCATGGTGAGTTGAAAAAGTGTCAGGCGTGACAGCCGTGAGCAATCTTTATTAATACGTCAATCAACGATTTAACAGTACCACAAATATAAAGGTATCTATGCGCATAGGCATAGGGCATAGGCACAGGTATCTCGTAGTGGTACATCTTGTGCATTACATAAAGAAGAAATCATAGCTTGAACCCCACAATTCGTTCAGAGGAAAATAATTTAATATCGGGATTTTGAGTAATCACAAGAAGAGCTAAGAGCTAATTAGTATATTTTATAGTTTTGTAAACCATTATTCGAACATACATTTTGTCTACTTTTAAGTGTATACAAATCGATAAAAAATGTATTTTGTGAGATATTTTCAAAAACCTTTTTTTTGTTCGAAAGGTCTTCAAAAAACGCTTCTTTTGAAGTTTTTACTTTTGTCAAAATGCAAATCCAGGGACGGCTACGATTTTTTTTATACCCCGATTTTCACAAAAACCATTTAGGGATTTTTTTATTTAAAATCTGACACAACAGCGTTAATCAGGACACCCCAAAACCCCCATATACTAAATTTGAACAAAAAATGTAGAGGGTGTTCGGTTCTACACCGTGTTAAAGTTGAGCAAAATAGGGACTTCAAAGGCACCTGGCGAGTCAAGCGTGCCATGGAATTATTTCAGAACAGTGGAAGAATTAACAGGACCACCCAAAGTATTGATGGAAGAAATTGCAAGAAGAAATATATAGGATGTTTTTCTCTACAGCGTCTCAAATTTCCGATTTTTTTCGAATTTTATGCTGGTCAAGTTTGCCTTGGATTATTGAGTTATTTGATTTTAGTATAATAGTAATAAATATTTCCCCAAAGTTTAAAACTAACATAAAATACTTCATATATTAGCATTTAAAACCATATAATATCAGTTTTTGATCTACGCACGATATGCATACGAACTGTTTTTCACGATTGGAGGGGCATTGGAATTATAAAAAATTATAAATAGTGTTAAGTGTGTCATGTGGGGTTAAGAGAACATTTAACAGGGCGTCGTTTGCCAACAATTTGCCTCATACAGCAATTAGTGCATTTACAGGGTTAAATACAAACTCCTTAAATAGGGTGGTCCAACTTTTAGGGGCATACTTCAGAAATCTATATAACACGTCAAAATAATACATTTTTTCATGTAAACATATATCGAAATCCTTATGGTTTTCGTTACACGGGGCGGCAAAGTTCAATTTTTTCAAGTTATTTTTTCTAAAGGAAGACAATTAAATAAATTAAAAATAATTCGGCCGGTCTACTTTCATCCGGTGCAAGAGAGGGGTCAACCATCATATTTTTTAATAAGGAATTGTCTTCACTGGAAAAGTAATATTTTTAGAAATCAAAAAATTTCCCAATCAATTGTTGACTTTTTTCGAAAAATGTAGCGTTTTTTAAAAATTTTTTTTTTTTCGTTTTAATTTTTTTAGCAGAAGAAAATCAAAGTAGCCTTGTGAAATTTTGCACACCTACTCAGTTTTTAATACGGAACAACTTTTCTTAATAATATCTTTTCTCTCGTCGTAAAACCTAGATTCTAAAAATCATGAGTCTTGAAAATAATAAGCATATAAAAAAAAATTTTCGCACCAGTAAATTGTCGTTTAAGTAGGTTTTACGGCAACATGTTATTAAGGAAAGTTGTTTAGAATTAAAAACTGAGCATGCGTGCAAAAGTTCAAAAGCCCAGACCTAGTTTCATTTTCTTTTGATAAAAAATTTAAAACACACAAAAACAATTTTTTCAAAAACGGTTTATTTGCCGAAAAAAGTCAATAATAGTTTTTCTTAGAATTGATTGGGAAATTTAGTGAAGACAAAAAGTATTTTTCCAGTATTGACCATTTATTTATTAAAAAAGATTATGGTTGACCCCTATGCGGCACTCAGGGAAGTACACAGGTCGAATTATTTTTTGTTTATAGCACTTAATGTGTGTATAAACTGTACCAAAAAATATGATTGCCCTAACAAGTGTTATTTTGTTTTACTTGAATTTGTAAATAGTTTTAAGATTCCCTGTAACCAACTTTTAAGTTGGCTGTGGAATAAACAATAAATACAATATAAGTCGATATACATACACGTATATCAGCAGTTACTTAATTGATCGAGTTATCTATATCCCCCATAAATAGTTATGACTTAATCCTCTTGATAGGGTTATTTTATGTCCCTGGTACTTATTACCTGTCGCCATTGGGCATAATCTTCTTATTTTCCAGACTATTTCAAAAGGGTTTATACATTTAAAAATAATCCACCTACTACCTACCTATTTGTTGTAATCCTCTTGGTGGAATTATTGAGAAACATTATAACAAAGTATGACACAAGCTACTACTCTTTTGGGTGACTTTAATTAAAATTAATGTTTTTTTTTTCAGTATGGACGGTGTAATAAAGGTTTTCAAGAAATTAAAACAAGAAGTAATGGAATTTCGAATGACATATAAGGTGAAACCAGAATCAAGTCTAGGCATAAAATATCCTACTCTCAGAGATCACCCCTTGCATACAAGTGAGTAGTTATACAGGGTGAATCATTAATAATAGTAAATTAGTAACTGCGTATATTTTGAGCCAAAATAATACGATGGAGGCTAATATACCTTATAGAAATGTTGTTTGTTTAGGACATACAGGGCGTTAAAGTTCATTTTTTGAAATTGAATTATGGCTACAATTCCCGAAATAATCAAGCTTCTGAACTGAAATTTGGCACCGCTATGTTTTTGGGGATGGAGAATAAGCTGAAAATGTCAATTTCTACATATTTCACAGAGGGCGCCACTTGCGCTGTTTTTGGATCGTGCTTTTACTCGTAACTTTTTTGAGGTTTTTTTTTGGGTGTTGCAGGTCCATCATTTTAATGCATCTTTTTATTCTGCAACAAAGAGGAACTCTTATTTCATAACGATCAAATCAACAGTTTGCGTTGAAATTCCCAAAACGGCCCCCAAAACACCTGTTGAGTTATTCAATATTCAAAAAATAACATTTTCACCTACTGCTTTCAAATATTCCACAACGATTGAACCATTTAAAGCGAGAAAAAAACTCCATATGAACAATGTCCCAAAAAATGTTCACTTTCAAAATGGAACGGATTGAAACTCGACAAAATTTGGACACCCTATTTCAAGAAACCGAATGTGTTTCGACCAATGTTCATTTGGCATTTTTTTCTTCATTTTCAATGTAACAGTTGATCTGTAATGGTTGGAAGCAGTAGGTGAAAATGTTATTTTTTGAATATTGAACTCAACAGGTGTTTTGGGTCACGTTTTGGAAATTTCAACGCAAACGGTTGATTTGATCGTTATAAAACAAGAGTAAATCTTTGTTGCAAAATAAAGAGATGCACTAAAATGATGGCCCTGCAACACCAAAAAGATTACCTCAAGAAAGTTACGAGTAAAAACACGATCCAAAAACAGCGCAAGTGGCGCCCTCTGTGAAATACGTAGAAATTAACACCTTCAGCTTATTCTCCATCCCCAAAAACATAGCAATGCCAAATTTCAGTTCAGCAGCTTGATTATTTCGGGAGATGTAGCCAAAATTCTATTCCAAAAAATGAATTTCAACGCCCTGTATCTCTTAAACAAACAACATTTTTATAAGGCATATTATTGGCCTCAATCGTAATATTTTGGCGCATTTTTGCCATTATTAATGACTCACCCTGTATGAAGTGATCCTCACTTAAAAATTCCTAGATAAGTAAAGTTTTTATACTTGAGGTATTTCGGAGATCCAAGTCAAATTAAGCCTTTTAAATTCGTTTCTTGCGGTTTTGGAAAAAATGGAAACCCTCTAATAGTCAGCAGCGTTGACTGAAAATTTCAGTCAACGTCAGCAGTGATGTTTCACAGAATATCAAATGTTTATCTTAAGCACTAAAAGATTATAATATGTATGTGACAAATGTCTATTAGAAAATTATTTGTTTATAAATTTGACTATTCAAATGCATTTTCCTTCCGCATTAAGAAAACTTTCAAGGTACATGTGTGTAAAAAAATGAAGGTGATTCCTGTAAAATTTGATTGTTTATGGTTACGAAATATCCATCGATATGAACATGACTGTACACTCTGTATATTCAGAAGGAGTAGGTCATAGTTATCGTAACAATGACTATGGAGTAGGTATATTCAGAAGGAGTAATAGAATTTGAATCCTTATGACTAGGGTGACCATGGGGGGTTCTTGTGGTATACAACTTTGAGAACACCTCTTCCATTTCAGGAGATAAAATATACAAATAGTAAAATTAAAAATTGTAATAAACTTGTAGGAAACATTAATATTATTTCCTTAAGGCTCAATTTGGTTGGAGGGTAAACGGGCAGATGACGGCGCTGAAGGCCTCTGGAGGATACATGATGACTTATATGATTTTAGCGATTTTATCAACACCCATCCTGGTGGGAGGGACTGGTTATCACTGACCAAGGTAAGAAATCCCTTAAAAAAGTATTCATGAATTGTATTGTTTTTCTTATCTCTTAGGGTACTGATATTACCGAAGCATTTGAAAGCCATCACCTTACTGCAAATCCTAAATTGTTGCTACCAAAATACTCCAAGAAAAGGGCGAAAGAACGTAGAAATAGTCCATTTACATTCAAAGAAACAGGGTTTTACATTACCTTGAAAAAGAAAGTATGCGAGAAGCTAAGAAATTTACCACAAAAACCACTAATTACATCAAAAATTTATGCAGACGCATTGTTTTTATCTTACATTGGACTGTTTATTCTAGCTGTGAGTTTAAGGAGTTTTAGCATTGCAGCTATTTCGGGAGTTTGTCTTGCTATGACTGCTATTGCTGCGCACAATTTTTTTCATAAAAGGGACAACTTTAGGATGTATTATTTCGACTTCACCTTCATGTCATCCAAGTAAGTAATAATGTGTTTAGTTAATGTTTATTGCAAAAAAATATATTATGCACTTTACATTATGTTTAATTAAGTAGCGTGATTTAAATTAGTTTCATAAACATATACCTTAAAATTTGAGCTTATTTACCGATTTTCACATGAAAGTTGTATACAACATGATTTACGTTTTTGACGCAATTTTTTATATAGGGAACAGGCTGTTCTAAAAGAAACCGTGGCAAAATCTACATGCGATTTTTGAATAAAATCACCTTTGAAGTCTATTTACAAAACTTTATCACATTAAACTAAATAATGTAACCACTAGAACATCATACCACAATTTTAGAATGTTAGGAGGGTTCTTAGAGTTTTTGAGTTTTCTACTATTTTTAACTAGGTAAATATTTTACTTATTTTGAGAATATCAGTAAAATATAAAAAAGCTGGCTACATTTTAAAATTGTAATATATTTTGCTTAGTTAAAATACCATTTTATTTATTATTAGGTCTGTGCTTATCAGAGGATTCAAAAATTGAAGTAAAGTTTATGCTTTCTATTATAGGTAGGTACCTAGAAAATACGAAATATTTCAAAAGTGGTAATTAATAACAGCATATAATTTTATTACCTGTTAACTGTAATGACGAGTAAATTTAAAAAATGCAAAAAAATTAAGTGTTCTTATTCAAAAATCAAGTAAGTAGACTTTACTAAACAATAGAAGTACACCCATTTTAATAGCTTCATGAAAAATATGTTGTAAATTATTTATGTAGAGGATTTACTGATTACTGATTATGTCGTTAGGATGAACCAACTTACCAATAATTGGATTAATAATTATCTCAGGTTCCGATGTATTTTGGTTCTGTACTTGTATAACAATAGATCAACAATTGATAAAAGTTAGAGGATAAAAATATACTCGTAAAAAGTAGTTAAAAACGTTAAAACGAAAAACTTTTCTAAGGTCTATTAATTTCAGAGGCCCTTTAGGTATAATTTAAAAGAAAATGTTGGATTTCAAAGGATGAAATAAAATAGTTGTGAATGACTTTACGTTTTTTATTTTAGGGAATGGAGGGTCAGCCATGCATTGAGCCATCATTTATATACAAATACTATCAATGATTTAGAAATATCTGCCTTGGAACCCTGGCTCCAATATTTACCTTTTGAAAAATTCTACATATTTCGATATGGATCCTGGTTATACTCACCCATTGTTTATGCTGCAATGTTTTTTGCATATTTTACAAAATCGTTAGTCACAATTCTGGCGTGAAAGTATATAGTTCCCCTAACATTACAGTTATATTTTAGATTGGTATCTTGTTTTAAGGATGGCATAGACCAATTTTCGTGGACAATGTTCTTGCCAATATCTGTGCCACTAATGACAGTAATATTGACTGGAGCGTCACTCGGAACATGTTTTTCGATATTCTTATTTAACATAGTGGTTTCGAGTATTTACTTTGGAATTGTTGGGGTAAATGCAGCTCATCATGACCCTGATATATTTCATGATGGAGATTTGCCAAGGCAAGTACCATATTTCTCTATGAATTGATAGCAATTGACAGCTGACTCCACAAAAAAGTCATAGCAGTACACAGCACTTTCAACAGTCTGATTACCAAAACTCATATAACTTGTAATAACATTTATTTTCTAGGTACCAAGACCAAGACTGGGGAATCCATCAAATCGATGCTACCAGAGATCGTACCGACATAAATAGTTCACATTTTCTTGTTATCACCAATTTTGGCGACCACACTCTTCACCACTTATTCCCCACTATAGACCACGGGCACTTACACTATCTCTACCCAGTGTTTTTAGAAACTTGTGAAGAATTTGGAATTGAGTTTAAACCAAGCACACAGGTAGAACTCACTTTCGGGCAATATCGACAACTGTCGAAAATCAAACCTAGAACAAGTCAACCCAAAGCTCTGAAGAACAAACGCAGGCCTGATAAACCAAGTTAGATCTAATTCTTCTGTGATCTAATATAAAACTCCGAGAAAATAAAAATACGAGAAAAGTGTTATTAAGTTAATAAAAAATACTGTTAAGTACATTCATATTTTTATTTTGTTTCTTATATAAAAAGACATGTCGGATTTGTTACATAAAGTTCAGCTTATAATTACCGAAATTGAGCTCCAGAAAAACCTTATTTATGTACTTATGAATGAAGCTATGCAACCATTCTAAAGTTGCAATATACAGGGTGTCCGGTAAGTTCGGGGAAATCTCTCGCCAGCGTGTTGGTGACGTCAAAATATACCTGGTGTTTCATATATTTTTTTCCCCTAAAGTACTCCGTAACAGAACTACAGGGTCCCAAAGGGGTACTCACTGCTTTACATTTTTTGATTTAACTTTTGAACGCCCTTGTATATTTTGATGAAATTTTGGAATTTTGCATAGACGGTAAAAACCAATTACCTCATATTTGAATCATGCTTGGACAATGCCGTGGAAGTCAGGAACGGACTTCACGCAATACCCATGGGCTCAAAATTTTGACTGGTATAAATTTAAAAAGCCGAAAACAAATTTTTTTAAAGCCTTGAACATTTCTCTTCAAAAAAGGTACTCTTTATTCGTTTCGAAAAAGTCAACCGTTTTCATGGAAAAATCGCTTTTTTGAAATCCGTAACTTAAGATGCAATAATGGAAACTACCAGAATTTAGTGTTTTCACCTGACGGATAACAACAATTACGTGTGACAAGATTTGTCAATAATTTTTATTAGCAATGGAGCATTTTTATACTTATGCCGAATATGCAGACATGCATTTAATTTATGGACAAGCACACTGCAATTCTCTGGAGGCAAGCAGAATTTATGCTCAAAGATTTCCAAATCGCAATTTGCCAAATCGAAAAACATTTGTGAGAGTTGATCGTCGTTTAAGAGAAACAGGTAGTAAACAAACCGAGTTTAGAATGTCTTAAATCAGTCTCCTAAAATGTACATTAGGTAGTTTTTTACCTCGTCGTGGTGGGGAAGGGCCGCAAAGGAGAGCAAGAAATCAAAACTTAGAAGAGCACATATTGGATGAAATATCCGAAAACCCTTCTAATAGCGTTCGTAAGCTTGCAGCTCAGTTAAATACCACAAAGGGGGTTGTTCATGAAACATTGCGAGAACAGCTACTTTATCCTTATCACGTCCAAAAAGTGCATGCAATGTCTCCGAATGATTATCGTCCACGGCTTAACTATGCAAACTGGTTTTTGCAACAATTTATAGGCGATCCGAGTTTCACAGAAATTGTTTTATTTAGCGACGAAGCTGGCTTCACGAGAGACGGTATTACCAACAGTCGAAATCTGCACATTTGGCATGACGAAAACCCTCACGCCATAGTTCAGATCAAGCACCAACAAAGATTTCTGGTTAATGTTTGGGCAGGGATAATTGGGAATAATTTGATTGGTCCTTTTGTTTTGGATGAACGTTTGAATGGAGCTCTGTATTTACATTTTTTACAAAATAATTTAAATGATTTACTGGAAAATGTGCCCTTACAAATAAGGAATCAAATGTGGTTTATGCACGATGGCGCTCCCCCACATTATTCCCGGGAGGTACGTCTCTACTTAACCCAGCACTTTGACAATCGTTGGATAGGCCGAGGAGGACCTGTTTTGTGGCCACCTAGGTCTCCTGACCTCAATCCGTTAGATTTTTTTTTCTGGGGTCATCTCAAGGGACTAGTATATTCAACTCCTGTAAATACCAGGGAAGAGTTATTGGAAAGAATATTTCACTATTCTGATCAAATTCGAAATGATCCTGAAATGCTGTTTAGGGTGCAGCAAGAAAAAATTCGCAGGATAAGAAAATGTATTCGGGTAGAAGGAGCTCACTTTGAACATTTGCCCGACTAAACGAAACATTTTCTTTATAACCAAACTTTATTAAACTATTTTTAAACAGTTTCATTGTTTTTTTTCATTTTCTCGATATTAATGCCTCCTGAAAATTGCAGTGTGCTAATAAAAATTATTGACAAATCTTGTCACACGTAATTGTTGTTATCCGTCAGGTGAAAACACTAAATTCTGGTAGTTTCCATTATTGCATCTTAAGTTACGGATTTCAAAAAAGCGATTTTTCCATGAAAACGGTTGACTTTTTCGAAACGAATAAAGAGTACCTTTTTTGAAGAGAAATGTTCAAGGCTTTAAAAAAATTTGTTTTCGGCTTTTTAAATTTATACCAGTCAAAATTTTGAGCCCATGGGTATTGCGTGAAGTCCGTTCCTGACTTCCACGGCATTGTCCAAGCATGATTCAAATATGAGGTAATTGGTTTTTACCGTCTATGCAAAATTCCAAAATTTCATCAAAATATACAAGGGCGTTCAAAAGTTAAATCAAAAAATGTAAAGCAGTGAGTACCCCTTTGGGACCCTGTAGTTCTGTTACGGAGTACTTTAGGGGAAAAAAATATATGAAACACCAGGTATATTTTGACGTCACCAACACGCTGGCGAGAGATTTCCCCGAACTTACCGGACACCCTGTATAAAGTTTGATTTCAAAATCACCATTTTCAATAAAAACAGCAACATAAATAAGTAAAAATATAGAATTGCTTACACATATTATCACTCAAACGATCTCGACTGCATTAGTTTCAAATTGTAAGTGGCATAAGTCACATATTGCAAGTTCGAGAACTATGGAATTCAGTCGCAAAATTTTGAAGGTGTTGCATGAAGGATGGCACATCCTACAAGAGGTACAAATTAATTAATCGTAAGAATGAATGGCTCATTTATATAGGATTAAATTTATATACAGTGTGTTGGAAATGTGAGGGTCATTATGGAATATCTCCCATGCGCGATATCTATACAGGGTGAGTTTTTTTTCGATGACTACTATGGGGATCTCGGAAACTAGCAGAGCTAGAACAAAGGTTAAATGGGGAAAGAATTGCAGTTTTGAATGCTCAATCTAATGCTCCTTTTGGATTTTCAAAAAAGTTCATGGCTCACTAGATATTTTAAAAAGAGTGATTTTTTGCTATTTCATCAGATCTCTGTAGCTCCGTTATTTCTGATTATACAGAAAAACTGTAGAGACAAAAATTGTAGATAATTTTGGGCTTAATAAGACAATCTGATCCAATTTTTTTATGTTGTTTGTGATTTTTGAGATATGACATAACTTGTGTTTTTTTAAATGTAAATCCTAGTTGGCTGTGGCATTATAAAATCAGACATTTTTTGAGCTTTCCAAAGATATAATACTCGGCATAGTTATTATAAAAAATAAGACAGCTATGGCCAATTTTCTGATTTTTTAAAATTTTTACATAGTCAGCCATGGAATATTTTCATATTTACGTTCTATTTTATAATTAGACATACTTCAAACTTTATAATATTTTGTTTTTACCTACTAAAAAAATGTAACAAAATGAAACAAAAATTAAAAAACTCAAATTCAAATTATTATTATTTGAAAAGGTCACCTTTTCAAATAAAAAGGTGTTCCAACAATCCACCATTATTATTTATGCAAATATTGCATTTTTTTAAAACTGAATTGGTCGCCTTTCTTAGAGAGCGCCTGTCAATACTGGCAATTGCTTCTAAAACAGCTGCTCTTAATTCAACAATTATTGTCTCATACTTTATTTTGTACTGTTCCCCACAAAAAGAAATCCAAAACAGACAAATCGGGGGATCGGGGCTGCCAGGAAATTGGTCTATTTCTCCCTATCCAACTATTTGGATAGAGCTGATCTAGGCAATTTCTTACGGGCAAATAATTATGTGGTGGAGCTCCATCATGATAATTTCTGTTTTATTTTGTTACATTTTGGTACTAGCTAAAAATAAAATATTTTCTAGTTTGAAGTATGTCATATTATAAAATAGAACGTAATTATGAAAATATTCCATGGCTGACTATGTGAAAATTAAAAAAAAAAACAGAAAATTAGCCATAGCTATTTTATTTATTATAATAACTATGCCGAGTATTATATTTTTCGAAAGCTCAAAAAATGGACGATTTGATAAGATTTATGTCATATCTCAAAAATCACAAACAACATAAAAAATTTGATTAGATTATCTTATTAGGCCCAAAATTAACTTCAATTTTTGTCTCTACAGTTTTTATGTATACAGGGTGATTCACGTAAGTGGTTCATTAGAAGTTTACGGGGAAGGAGTGCGAATTTTAATTTGAAATTTTGGTCACATATATAACATGTTGTAAACTATCTTTCTAAAATATTTTCAACTTCCGATCACTTCCGGTTATACCGGAAGTCGATAGCAACTTTGTTATTTCAAATAGAACACTCTATATATTATTACACCATTTGGTTCCCTATTAAATTCCAAATCTTTTTTCTGAATATAATGTGTACCCTATTCATAACCCTTTTCGAGATATTCGTAAATTTTTGATTTTTTTGAGTGTTGCAGCCATCGACCATAGTGATCATAACTTTGAAATTTATGAATCTGAAAAACTGAAATTTCGGACTGTCAATATTTTTTTATTGCACCATTGAAATGCTTGTGAAAAGGCAGTTCAAAAAGATATAACACACTATATGTCTAAATGAAGCGGTTGCTTCGTTATTACGCAAAATACGTATTTTTTCTGATCTGTATCAACAAAGATGCCATTTCTCAATCGATGATATTGGGAATTTTTTCCCAAACACCCTGTACAATATTTTGAAATGGCAAACAGACCATTTAATAAAGTTGACTTTCGCCTACGACAGTCCAAAATTTCAGTTTTCCAGATTCATAAATTTCAAAGTTATGGTCGATGGCTGCAACACTAAAAAAAAAAAAATCAAAAATTTGCGAATATCTCGAAAAGGGTTAGGAATATGGTACACATTATATTCAGAAAAAAGATTTGGAATTTAATAGGGAACCAAATGGTGTAATAATATATAGGGTGTTCTATTTTAAATAACAAAGTTGCTATTGACTTCCGTTATAACCGGAAGTGATCGGTAGTTGAAAATATTTTAGAAAGAACGTTTACAACCTGTTATATAAGTGACCAAAATTTCAAATTAAAATTCGCACTCCTTCCCCGTAAACTTCTAATGAACCACTTACGTGAATCACCCTGTATAATCAGAAATAACGGAGCTAAAGAGATCTGATGAAATAGCAAAAAATCACTCTTTTCAAAATATCTAGCGAGCCACGAACTTTTTTGAAAATCCAAAAGTGGCATTAGATTGAGCATTCAAAACTGCAATTCTTTCCCCATTTAACCTTTGTTCTAGCTCTGCTAGTTTCCGAAATCCCCATAGTGGGCATAAAAAAAAACTCAACCTGTATGTGTAACTGAACTACGTATTTCTTACCTGGACTACTCGTAGTGTTAGAAAAGCAATGAGGTTATATCCTAAGGAGATGCTGTAAACCTCATAATTAGTAATGCACAGGTCACCCACAAATATGAAAAAAATCACTTAAAAATTACAAAGACAGCAGATAGTGATGAAGATATTTCGAGAGTTAAAAATGACGAGAAAGCTGTTTTCTTGTGGAGACCTTCATAGTACATTCTGAGAAGTTCGAGCCATTTAAGCTATGCTTTTTTAGGGGGTTAAAAAGTCGTTCTTTATTCATTATCTCGAAAAATAGAATTTTTTTTTAAATATAAATATTTCTTATAAAATTCAACACAACAAAGGTCATTACACTTTTTTTTACGTAGGATCAGTCGTTTCGTTGAAGTTGCAAAAATATACTTTGTCTGTATTTTTTAAACAAATGCGTACTCTTTTCCACACCACCGCAAAAGTAGAGTACTAGGCGCGCTTTTTTTTATGTGTTATCCCCAGTAGGCCTAATCCACATCTGACACTCAAAACAACTCCTTGCATAAATCATTCGCTCTCCTCCATCAGATTTAATTCTGTGTGAACTGCATCGTCCTCTTCATAAACAGTTTTGTCAATTGGCTAAACAGTTCATGGTAACCCATATTCAACTATATCTTCATATATGTCACCTTTGTTACTATTTCTTCCATCGCGACACTGAAACAAGTTTGCCCATGGCAATGCCCGCATATTGCAGAACGGCGGAGACCTACTTAGACAGATTGGAACCTATTCAAAACTTCTTGTCACCAACTCCCGATCAATTGATACTATATTCTGTAACTGTACCAAAGCCTGTAACGCTAGTTGTAGCTGCAGAAGACTAGGTCTCCGCTGTTCTGCAGTATGCGAGCCTTGTCATGGGCAATCTTGTTTGAATGCAACGACAGAAGAAATAGTAACAATGGTGATATGATGAAGATATAGTTGAAGATAAGATACCATCAACCGATCAGCCAGCTGACAAAGCTGTTTATGAAGCGGAATATGAAGTTGACATGGAATTAGATATGGTTGAGGAGAATGAATGATTTATGGAAAGAGTTGTTTTGAGTGTCGGATGTGGGTTAGACCTACTGGGGATACCAAATAAAGAAAAAGCGCGCCTAGTAGTTAACCCCCTGCGATAGTGTGGAAAAGAGTAGGCATTTGTTAAAAAAATACAGACATTGTATCTTTCTGCAACTTTAACTTAAAAACAATTATTGATCCTACGAAAAAAGGTGTAATAATGACTTTTAATTTTATAAGAATTATTTTTGCTCATGTCGATTTTTGCCTAAAAAGTACTAATTTTCAAAATAATGGTAAAAAAACTGAAAATCGCCCATTTAACCACCTAAAAGAACCCATTGCTCAAATTGCAGGAACTTCTCAGCATGTATTTAGGGAACCTCAATGAACTTCTCCACAAAAAAAACAGCTTCCTTGTAATTTTTTCCTATTGGAAATTGGGCTAAAATTTGTTTTTATTTACTGAACTATCACAATATAACCTCATTGCAGTAAAGACTACCAAAAATGACAGGTGGTGTCAGTATAGACGCGACAGGACAATTAGCGTTAAAACATTATTTTTTGACATTGTCTTCAGAAGAATTATAAATTTTTACGCGATTATTCTGAGTAGAGGCATAGGCAAAGGTCTGAGGCAAGAGATGAAACAATGAACCATTTACAGCATGTTGACTCCAACCTATACTGCCCTATTTAATGAAAACGCCGTATATGCAAAAACGTTGTTTTGAGGTAACTGAGATTTTGTTTTGTCATCTGCCATCCACAGTTTTTAAATGTAATTTTTTTTGGGAATATAATACCAAATGCAGTAAAAAATTTCCTGATTGTTTAATTTGCTAATTTATTTAAAACTTTTGAAAAACTGCACATACGGTAAGTTTGTTATTCAGCTACTGACATATTTAGGAATTATTATTATTATTATATACAATATACCTTTGATATTTTGGTTAAATTTTCAAATAAAAAACTATAAAAAAAATTGAATTTTGATCCTAAACTTATTCATTAATTTTTTGTAATATATGGCATTTACTTATAGAAATACTTATAGAAAACATACGGTAAAGACCTACTTCTAATAATTTGGTACCATGTGGAAAAACTTACTAGCTAAATCCAAAAAACTGCATATATGGCAAACAATAAAATTTAAAAAATAAGTAGTTGGATAATTAATAGAAAAGTCCAATTTTGCCATTCATAACTTCTGTGCCACATCTGTGCAGGCACAAAAATGCCGCCCTTATATTTTAAAAACGCTAAAGTTTTTAAACAAAAATATTCTAATCGACACTCGGTGGTCTCATACAGGGTGTCTACTTTTAAGTGTATACAAATCGATAAAAAATGTATTTTGTGAGATATTTTCAAAAACCTTTTTTTTGTTCAAAAGGTCTTCAAAAAACGCTTCTTTTGACGTTTTTACTTTTGCCAAAATGCAAATCCAGGGACGGCTACGTTTTTTTTTATACCCCGATTTTCACAAAACTATTTAGCGTTTTTTTTATTTAAAATCTGACACAACAGCGTTAATCAGGACACCCCAAAACCCCCATATACTAAATTTGAGCAAAAAAATGTAGGTTCTGCACCGTGTTAAAGTTGAGCAAAATAGGAATTTTAAAGACATCTGGTGAGCCAAGTGTGCCATGGAATCCCTTGAAAACAGTTGCATGGTCAACAGGACCACTCAAAATGTTGGTGTGAAAAGATTTACTACAAAAAATACAGGGTATTTTTCTCTGAGCCATCTCAAAATTCTGAATTTTTATTAAACTTTATACTGATCAGGAGTGCTCTGGAATCATTGAAAAAATATGAATAAACATAAAAGTAATTTATTTCTTTACAAAATGCCGACCAACAAATAAAAACAATTTAAATTATTGGGCCTTTCTCAACAAAGTCACTGTCTAAGATGATACATTTTCTGTGCGTTTCCTGTTGTGACACACCAGCCACCTAAACTGATATGGACTTACTGACTGGCAGGCTTCTGTATTTGTTAGATTTAGTTCGTTTATAGTATGTGGAGCGGTTTTGATATACTCGATTTTTGACCCATATAAAGTTACAAAAAAATCAGTAATTTGAGAAGGCACAGATAAGAGCACTCTGTATATTTCGTATTGGACCTTTGCACACCAACAACTTGAGTGGTCCTGTTGACCATTCAACTGTTTTGAGGGGATTTCATGGCACACTTGACTTGGTAGATGCCTTTAAAATTCCTATTTTGCTCAACTTTGACACCGTGCATAATGGAACTCCCTGTATATTTTTTATTTGAATTTGGTATATAAGGGTTTCGTGATGTTCTGATTAACGCTGTGGGGACAGATTTTAAATAAAAAAATCGCTAAAAGGTTTTCGCGAAAATCGGGGGTATAAAAAAAATCGCAGCCAGCCCTGGATTTGCATTTTGAAAATGGCAGGAAGGTCAAAAGAAGCGGTTTTTGAAGGCCTTTCAAACAAAAAAAAAAGGTTTTTGAAAATATCTCACAAAATACATTTTTTATCGATTTGTATACACTTAAAAGTAGACACCCTCTATGATAAGGTGGCTAATGTGGCTACATAGGTAAAGTGGGGAGTGCAGTGTTGCTGTTTAGGTACAAACACATTTTAGCGGGTCTTGTGTATACTCATGATATTTATACACATGTTGATATTTTCTCATATATTATACATTATGCGGTGGCTGTGTAAATTGGAGATTGCATTGTTGGTTTGGGTAAAAATTTGGTATTTCGTTGTTGTGATACAAAAGTACATTTTTGTAAGTGAAATTGATTTTTCAGATACACTTCGGTAAACATTGTTTTGAAATAAAATAAATATTAATAAAATATTTAAAAACTGAAAAGTATAATTATTGCTAATTAGCATTATGATTATGCAACCAGAAAAAAATATTATTTGGTATTTTACATAAGCGAATTAAATTATAGGATTTTAAGTTTATAAGTTGAGTTTTAGATTTTCTTTGCTAGCTCAATATTAAAGGACTAAATTTGAGTGAGCCACGTACATAATTTCATTCATTGCATGGAAAAATAGATAATAATGTAGAGTTTCTTTCTAAAAAATTTCACCTGCTGCTCATTTTAGTGAACCAACACCACTGCTTTTTTTTTTGTAGACACACTTTACAAAACAATGGCTTTTATGGGCCCATGCCAAAACAAAATTCTTATGTCAATACTGGTGAGAAAAAAAATTCTATTAAAAAAGAGTACTTCTCATAATGGCGTCCATGGTTACCACCATGAAAAAGAAAGTTATGTTTGTGATGAAATGGTAAACAAGTAAATTAAATGAGACTTACTCTGTCATTGGGAGGATCGAAATTTCGAATTAGCATCTCGTACGTTTGCGGTGTGATTCCTTCAAGGTTGTGCACAAAATGTGGTAGGAATGTTGAGAAAAATCCATCAAAATCCACTTCTGCTAAATTATATACACCAAATATTATATCCTCACACGACAAACCTTGCCGTTTATACAGAAGAGTTTTCAGTAGTATGTTTAGCAGTTCGGGCAAGAGCTGTGTTCGGAAAATTGCCTGAAAAATAACTGTAAAAATGGGTCGGATTATTTAAAATTGGTCACCTTGTGGTATAGTTTCTTGTTGTGATTCAAATCTTGGAGAATTATAAGACTTCTCCTGAAAATATTTATGTCATCTTGGAGAAGCGCCTCTCCAAAAACTTTAAGAATCGCCAATAACTGTTCGGGCCTTTTCGGTACATCTGGCCCTACTTCTGATTCATTACATCCTGGTGAATATCCTAGCATAACTTGCGAGTTATAAAAATATAACCATCGATAATTTAAAATACTGAAAACAGAACATTTGAAACCGTTTTTGAAATTGCGAAAAACTCATTACAAACCTGTAAAGTAAATCTAAAAATGTTGCGAAAATATCCGGACTTTCGCTAACTTGTGGACGTAATAACGGATATATACTTTCCATACATAGTTGGAGAATGTCAGGTAAAAACGTTTTGTTGCCCGATTCACGAACTATCACACAGAAAATTTCAAGGAGCTGTTGAAGGCCTGATAAGTTGTTAGATTGTTGTTCACTGAAAATGATTGATAGGTAGTTTGAAATTTGTTCAACATAAAGGCCGGTCCACATGCAACGATGTATCGTACGATTTGCATGCACAAGTAAATCGTTACAGATAAATCGTTGCGTGTGGACAGCAGATTTGCACAAAATTTAGAACTGTGCAAAGTTGGACGTCGGAGTTGAAAGTCTGAGCCGAAAAGCATAGATTTGGGAGATTTGCGCATGCAAATCGTAACGTGTGTACGCTTGTCCGAGATTTGTACAGTTTTTAGGTGCGACGGTAGCTGACTTCTACATATTTTTAGTCCGGAAATTATTAAATTAATTAAAACTAAAACAATAACTGATTTATTTTAAATTTGTTAAAACATATGTCGACTATTTCGCATAATTTTATAATAGAATTCAATGGTAAAATAGACTTCGTTTCAATAACCATGCTTTAGACTATCTAGTTCTATTTAAACGTTTCCTGATTTCCCTCTTCATTTTAACCTTTAAACAAAACATCAAAATACTCCAAAAACCCTACCTCCATGATTATTGTATCAAGCGAAAATTGCAGCTTTACTACGATAAGTTGTTATAATGTGGACGCACTGAATTTGTAATGATTTATCTGTAACGATTTACTTGCGCATGCAAATCGTACGATACATCGTAGCGTGTGGACCGGCCTTAAGAGACATAAATAAACATGTTTACAACTACAAATAATGCATTGGACACATTCAAAAAAGTGGTGGCATCATTACAAGTAGGTATATATTATAATTTAAATTTTATTTAGGTATTAAGTTGGACAGTTATTTTTTAAGTTAAATCTAGCACAAAGCACAATAGCAATATTTTTTAGAAATATCTTGACAAAGTTGTATGTTATTCATGTGTTTGGAGTTTCAGCAAAATAAAACTATATTTGCATTTAGTACCCTAGTTATCATTGTTCCTTTGTATGTCTTTGTGACTTAAATATTGTTGTTCTTTTTGATATAAAGTTGTTTTTCAAAATATTTTTTCCAAAGTAAGGGATGCTCAAAAAACACCAATCCAATAAAATTAAAGAGGCCTAAAAGCAAATTATTGTTTTTATAACAGTAAAGTTTGAGTTGGTGAAATTTAGGGGAAAAATTCGAGCAAACTGCTGGATATGAAGATATTTATAAATGTTTTCCTATGGTAAAAACAAAGTACAAAACTTTTATAACATTTTTTTTAGTTTTATATTAAAAATATTTTTTGTTAAATCAAAATTGGAGTAATTTTTTTGGAGAAATGAACATTAAAATAGCTTTTCTTTCAGCGCTAAAATAGTTTTTTTACTACTAACCTGAGAAATCACCATTATTTACCTCATTCCTCTAATGAGAAGTAATATTTCTCTACCTAGGTAAATAATGATAATAAAAAAATACCTAGGTAAATAATGAAAAATTTTCTATGTGACATTTAAAAATTAGTGTCATTTTATCAGCTTGACAACTGAACTTTCAGGCTACTTGATATTTTGAAGTATTTGAAAAAAGCGAGAAATGACTAAAATATGGCAATATTTCAATGTTAGTAGTAAAAAAAAATTCTATATACACTTCGGTTGAGAAGGCCATTATTTACCTCGCATATTATATATAAGCTCGGTAAATAATGGCTCACTTCTCAACCTAGGTGTATAATATACTATTCTTCTTGAAATTTGGGTATATTCTGTACTATTTAGAGTAGAGTTTTGTTATACTCACCTTACGGCTACCTGCAAAAATACTTGAATAGCGTTTTTAGTAAAGTCCACCCCAATTTGTGACTGCAAATTCTTCAAAATGCTAATAAAAAACTTTGTGAAGTGATTATACACTTCTGTATATTTCACATAAGTTGGAAATAATATTAATGCATGATCCAGTGTTGGCTAAAAGCGAAAGATATATAGAAACAAACCACATATTTGTATCAACTCTTACTTTGAGAAAATGTGTGAGTTCCTTCTTTGAAACCACAGGGAACCCCCTGCAGTACTCCACAATATGCGACAATAAGGGCAGTGTAGCCCCAACAATTTCCTGTACCCTATTTTCGACAGTCACGGATCCCAATTCTTTAAAACACCGAGTAATCCCACTTAGAAACCCATTCAACAGTTCCTTTTTAATATTGTACTCTTCAGGTTCGCTAGTTTTCAAGTGTTTAAGCAGTATCTCGCAAATTGCAGAGTTTATTGTGTCGGTCGTGTCTCTATCATGGTATTTGAGGTTAGACGTCATGTGTATGAAATTCGCGATTGCCGGGTGTGTTACAGGATTTAAGTAGTTGGGTTTCCGTGATAGTTCTAATAATAGATGCGCTGCCGAATGGGAGATTTTAGGTGGAACGGTGTTTCCGTCTTGTAAAACCGGCAGCACCACATCTAGAAAGATGCCGGTGTTGTTGCCGACCTGATTTTTGTAGTCCATCCAAGCGAGCCAGGTTTTGAGCGATGACAACAGTTCACTGTGACTAAAATGGGGGTGAAATACGCGACTGAATTTAAGATGCCAACGCCCCGACGGGACTATGCGAACTAATATATGGGTCATCGTCACCATGGGAACGGTGCTAGACTTGGGTATACACTGGTGTGTTCTTTGTTCTTGTTCATTGTTGGCATGGCCCATAGACTAGTTTAGCATTGAGCCGTATTTCTTATATTCAATGGCGTATATGCCATGTTATTGATGTATTACTTGGCAACCATCAATGCAAGATATTTGCCTTTTCCATAATTTCCTTATTAAGGCCACTTTACAGTTGGCAATTTTTGTTGCCGGCAATAAAAATACCCAATAACCACAGGGGGGTATTCTGAAGTTATTAGTATGTCAGTTTCTGATGTTTAAAATGTCCCAATTTTTCAATATCCAGCTTTATTACGATTTACCTTCTTTTTATGGTAACGAATTGTCTTTGCATCCAGTATTTGGCAGTTTTATCCTATTAACACAGTTTTTCTAGGTAGATTTGTTTGTGATAAAATGAAATTTCCATGCACTTGAAGAAAATGGTATGCACACTGCACAGACCATTAGGTGAATTGCAGAAGAATAAACACTATTTTGGAATTATGGGTTGATCTGATCAACCAGCTGAAGAAGCGAAAATTCTAGATATATTATTTTGGAAGAGTATTTTGTAACGTATGCAAGAATGAAAATAGAAAATTTTGTATATAGCTCCAAAGTGAACAATAGTCCTCAATATAAAGAGGAAACTGAAAAATCTAACGCGTTGTATGCTTATACTTACCTACACTACAACTAACCATGGACTTCATTTCAAACCAAAAGGTACCGAACACTCTTGCTTGCTTTTTAGACTCGCTTTTCTTAAGAAAATGCATGGAAATACGCCATGTGAACTTCTCAAATTAGAGGAACATAACAAACAAATATTTTATTTTATTTTGAATATTAAATTCGTTGTAACAAACATATTTGCATGTTTTTATTTTATAAAAGATTCTGCAACAATGCTGTTTTAACATTAAACCACTGTGTAAACTTGTTTCGTCGTGTGGCGCCAGTGGCAATCGCTTGAAACAGGGCTATGTACAGGTCTTTAATATAGTGTTGGTCCAGGTTTAAGGTAGTTGTATTATTAATCATTAATCAAATATGACTGATATATTATACAGGAGGTTTCCTAAGTATGTGTAGATAATTTATTGGCGTGCTTTTTGATCTATTTTAAGAAAAAATACATCACTGCATTTTTGAAAAACTTCTTTGTTGTACATAGAACTTTATAGAAAATATCTTGTAACAAATTTTGTTTTGGCGATTAGCAACTTTCTTATTTAATAACATTTTATTAATTAATTTTAATTAATTTTCAAGTAAGCTTTGTTCATATACCTTGTATATTACATGCAAAACATTTCGAGAACAGTAAGTACAATTTTTCAACAACCTTTGTGGACCAAACAGATTTTAAACTACAGTAGGTACGTTAAATTTTTGAGACTTGCCCTATAACTGTCTAACGACAAAACAATGGATTTCTTCCAACAATAGTTCTGAACCAGTTCTCGTCGATCTAATTGGTCAAAAACTGTTCTGGAATTACTTATGACCTCAGAGAAATAACCAAGGATAGAGGGAGCAACAGCTTCAAAATACATACGTTTGTAGTCAACCAACATCTTATGCAAATTTACCGAAGTAAACAAACATTAGGCCCGTGTGTACAACGTTTACCTGAGATAGGTTATATCCTGAGAAATATCAATTTAGCCACATACCACACACTTTCTGCGTCTCACTGTATACAAAATCAGTCACTATATCCTAAATACTAATAAATAACCTATAAATTAACAGAAAAAGAATTAAAAACGGGAAAAATGCATACGTAAACAATCGGAAAACTTGACATGCTGGGCATACACAAAACAAATACCGCTGAGTTAACGGACGCGGCGTCAGCGGGGGGCGGGGCATCAACAGCAGCGTTGCCATGTCGGGCGGTTTGAGGTATCTGTGACGATTTTATTAAAGTGATAATTAGATAACTATAATTACAGAGCAATTTAGTTTTAGTTTAAAACTGTTACATACAAGAAATTAATAACTACCTACATTTGTTAATTTAGCGTTATGGGAGGTGCGCCTTCATTGAATCCCATTATTAAACCCTTCTATTTTGAAATGAAATGCTGTAAACAATGGAGTACGTGGCATCACTCAAAAAGATGTTGGCTTTGTTTACTTTTTGTCCTTACTCCCTCTATCCATGGTTATTTCTCTGAGCTTATGACACAGACCTGGATTTCGACTAATTCTATTTCAATGTGTATGAAATATGAACACTAAAAGCTAGCTATTTTTAGAAATATTCAGCATGCAAAATTTAGCGTTTTTGACTTAATGTTGCACCTAACACTGTTGGGAGCTGGACCAACACTGTTAGGTCAGGTTAGGGAAGCATAGTTCAGATATATTTATAGAAGATTATAGGCTTCAAAAGCAAGCCTAAAAATTGTTGAATATTCTGCATCTGAATGAAATGAGGTTGACTGCTATTTGACAAAAAGTTCTGGAGACATGGTATCCAATTTCCAAATTGCCTAATTTTGAATTTTCACCTAAGAAGCAATGCTAAAGTTTACTTACATCTCAATGAAACACTCTGTAAGTCGGGAATCTGGTGTTTTTAGGTTATAAAATCGGATGTTTTTGGCCAACCCTGCACTTTGAAGGCTGTTGTCGATTAACATGAAAATTGTAGGTGTTATAGTCCGGTCAATTTCTTCATTATCTAAAAAGGACAACAAAATTTACCCCAAAATCTGGAATTATCTAATTTGTTTTACCGTGTAAATAAAAATGGTGTGCCAAATCAGCCAATATATGACACAGTGTTGCAAAGTCTTTAAGTAAATATCGCAGTCTGTCTGTCTCTGAGACTTCCAAACTCAGGCAAAAGTTATGATGGTCTAGTGTTGTCTCTAACTGTCGATATACTGCATTTGAAACGTTCCACATGTTTAACTAGAATATTTATTATGCAGGAATATATTTATAAGTATCATTTGAAAATTCCACTTACGATTTGATTAAAAATAGCGATTGGGGCATACTGAGCAGCTTTAGATATCACTTCGATCGTTGATCCTAAAACTGTTTGCCACTCTGTTTTACACTGGAAAGTAAAGTGTGGGAATGATGGATTGGAACATAAATTTTATGGATTGTATCTTACAGTTGATAGAGATGGCACTAACACACACTAACACTAACCATATAATGGACAACTCCTTGTATCAAATTCCTTTGGAAAAAATTTAACGTGATAACTATTTTTTCTACGATCTTATCTCAATACTGTTTCCAGTTTCCACTTTGGCATTATTAGTATTAATATTTCATTGTGGATTTGCACCTTTAAAAATCAAAATTTTTGTTTATTTAGGTAATTTTTTTATATTCTGCATTTTACTTTAATTTTGCAATCGATTTTAAACATTTTGATGAGATTATGACCAAATGTCATAATTTTATCTTTACTTGTTCTGGAAATATTTAGAAAAAACCGTCTGCCAAAGTGCCCATTTTGTGGCTATAGCCCCCTTAGGGTCCATTTTTGAGGCCATGTTTATAGGAACTTTTTTAATTTTCTTGGTCGCAGAATGCAGGCTAATCTCGGGACACCTTGTATAGCTTGTCATCCAGTTCTGAGCTATGTTTAAAGTTTCAAGTCTCCAGCTCATCGGTTAGTTAGTTTAAAATCGATCGAAAAATTTGTACCGATCAGACAAACAGACAGACAAGAAAGCAAGTTAATATTTGGTAAAATCAGAAAAAAATGTGCAAAAACAGATTGCAGTGTAGAAGTCATTACAATTTGGAAGTAGGTATTACCGACATCAATTTTCTCATGTTGGTACCTACTTTAAAAATTATGAGAAATGTGTGTGCTCGCGAAATGTTCTTAAGTAAATGCTGGTGCTTGTGATGTGAATATGACATTTTCTCAAGATGTTTCAAGTGTTATAACACTTGCCATTTGAAGAATCAAGACTGACTACACCGATAATGCAGATGAAAGGTAAGTGTTTCTAATTTTTTTCAGTTTAACCTTCACCAATAAGGTTGAATAATGATGTAGTAACAACGATATCCAGGACGCCTCTTGGTCATTTGCTTTCAAATAGGAGTGCCGAGTTACTCGGGTGCTAGAGGTAATTCGATAACTTCGAAAACAAAAAAGTTGTGCATGCGTTATTTGAAAAAGTCGTTTGCAATTTTTTTTATTAGTGTCTTAAAAAATTGCTTTTCTTTGACCAGATTATCTCTACCTTCTCTACGAGCATAATTTAAACAAGAATGTATTTTTGAAGTTTTTAACGGACAAGAATATATGAAAAATGTATTGAAATAAATGGCAGATTATTAGAAAAAACAAAAACAAAAATTTAATTTTGACACATGTAATTAAAGAGGACCAGTATAGGTATTTCTTTAATGGGAACAGTCAGAAAGATAAAACCATTTTTTGTTACTAGAATGGAAGGCAAGTTTCTCAATTTAAAAGAAATACCTTCAAAGTTCTCTTCAGAAATGTCAAATGTATTAGAATCGATTAATTTGGCAAAACAAAAGTATCGATATTCATTAGATGAAGGTGAAGAATGACAAGAAGTTGATCTTATACGGCAGAAAACCTGTGCAAATAATGGGAATGAAGACATTATTCTTGTTCCCTTAAATAAGTTACGAGCAATAATCTGATAACATTTGAGAACAGATGACAGAGAATTCGAGAGGAATTTATCTTAGTCTAAACTGAAAACAATAGTAGGTAATATCTACCTACGGTAAAAAATGTTTTGCTAGATAGTGTTAGTTTTTTTATATACTTTCTTCCACTAATAGCATCAATTAAGGATGCCATCTCTATCCCTTACAATATAACAAATTTTTGAAAACTACCAAACTTACGTCTTCATCTACCTCACTGTTGTTCAAATGATTTAGTTGACTGTGGTTGTAGCTAAATTGTATCTTTTTTAATAACGCACTCCCGAGCGCCAAAATTACATCAGAATATCTATAAAAAAAGTCATTTAAATAATCATTAAAATATATGCAAATCCAGAACGTATCTTACATTTGAGCACTGTCTTGCTTGATTTGCTTAAAAAACGCAGACCAAACTGTTAGGCACCCCACATAGCATTGCACTGAAGGTAAATGCATCGTGAATTGAAACAACAGCGATAAAAATTCAAGCGCTGAAAATTTCGGATCTTTCTCAAACCTGCATAAATGCTGCTCTGTTATTAAGACTAGAAGCTCAAAAAGCTTTTTAACAAACCTAGAAAAATTATCAGTTGTTTAAGGACAGACCAGGGGGTAGAAAGTGAGGGGGCTCAATCATATTTAAAACTCAGGTGTAAAAAAACTAAAGCAACTCCAACTATTTTGCCCTGCAGAAAAAATGTTTGAAGAATGGAAAATAATAAATTGTTTTACAGATGCAACCTAGATGTGTTACAAAAATGGAATTCAAGAAAAATTTCTTGAGTAGTCTGGAAAATATATATATTGAATTATTATCTGATACGTTCAGAAAAGAGAATTAGGAAGCAAGGAGAATTTGGATGTAGTGTTATATAATAATTAAGTTCTTACTCTTCATCACAGTTTTCTATCTGTTGGGTATAAGTGCTTGTTACATTTCTTAGTAGCTCTACACTGTGGTCGTAAATTTCCCTAAAAAAGTTTTCGCAGCCTGGCGGGCTGCACTTTCGGTAAAATATTTCGTTTATGGTTGACATGGCACACACGCAAATATCATCGTCATCCTAAAAATTAGACAGTTTCTTGTTTCTGATGAATGCAATATAAATTTGACGATTACCCATACCTGCGCATAAGTCGAAACATTAGTAAATGTAAATATGGCTGTAATAATTCTAGATGGTATCTGCTCAATAGGCACCCAGGCAAACATGAATTGCACTGTACTTAGGGCCTCTTGAGAAAGAGCCTGAAATAGTTATGATGTAAAAGTAGGACATTCCTGGCGACTTCACCAAAATGTTCTTTGTGTATTTAATCGCTATCATTTCTTTTATCAAAAAAGAAAAAATAAATTCATAAGAAAGTTCTTTGAAATCATTGTGCACCAACGTTATATGTATATGAATATATGACTCACGCTAATACAAATACTTAACACAGTTTTGTTTTGCTTCTACATTAGCGGGTCGGGGGAAGAATATGAGGTAATGTGTTTACATTGGCATTTCTTAAATTCAGTCTTTCCTATTTTGTAATCCATAATAAATAGTAATAGTAAATTGTGTGGGTAGAATGAAGTATTTTGGAATATTTATAGATTCAAAATTAAATTTTAACACACAAGTAGTAATATTTCTCTACAAAAATTTCAAAGAAAACTGGGTTTTTGTAAAAAAATTTCACAAAATTTATCAAAATTCAAAATTAAAAATATACAGAAATCATTTTTCACCCATGTTACATACTGTTTAAGTATGTAGGTATATTATTTTTCTTGAAATCAGCAGTGAAGTGTCCAAAAATCGTCATTAAAAGCTCAGAAATCGGCACTGAAGTAGCCCATTATTGTACGATTTTTTCAATAAGTAGGCCTTGGCGAGATGTAAACATCAAACATCAGACGCGGAGCCATCGCCCGTCAAAAGTGACCAAATATTCAAAACCCGGCCAATAAAGGCCCATTTAACTTTTCGTACACATTGCGAAATTGTTACCTATAGCAGCGCAATCTTTCAGTATAAATATTTTAGTAGGTTTGAATATCAATAGATTTGTTATGGGGGCTGCACAACAAGCAGCACTTTGGTTTTTCTGTTCGAAGACGGCATGTCTTGTCATACTTGACCTAGGTAGAGGGATCGTCAAAAGTCAAGCAACGTCACGCGTAGTTGGTTCATGGACGGGTGATCCTGTGTGATTATTTTCTTGCCCAATAAAACATTTTTTTCGATTTAAAAAAAATATAATATGTACCTCGGCACTGAAGTTCTTTTTATCACTCGTGTGATTTATTTGTCTCGGCCAGAGGCCTCAGCAACTAAATCCACACGAGTAATAAAAAGTTGAACTTCAGTGCCTTGGTACATAAATAACTATTTACTAAACAAATCACACTTTTAAATTTTACAAAAGCTACAGAAGTGGGCTTTGAGAGTAATATTAAACTATGACAAATACGCAAATGTTCAGAAACTGAATAAAAGGTTTAAATTTGTTAAGTGTTTAAATTAAAACAATTTGATTCAAAATATTTTAGAAGACGCCAAAATTTTTAAGAAATTCATAGCCATTGCACATGAAATTTAGAAGACTTTAATTTAGGGAATTTTAAAACAACACTTGGTAAGAATCAAGTAATTTATAAAGGTTTTAAATTATTGATTAAATTAAACATTAAAGGTTTAAAACAAAAATCAAATCTTATGTGGGAAACAAATTAGATTTTTAGAGATGTTTTAGTCCATTTCTAATAATTTAGTAAGTAGATAAGAAAAAAGAAGTTAATGGGATGACAATTTATAATTGTGAAAAATAATTTGAATTTAGTAGCTAGTGGGCTAAATAAAATCATTGTTATTGTTAACCTGGTTGGCAACTCCTATTATAAATTTATTTTGATACCATGAATGATCAACCAAAGTGGTGGGTAAAGAAAATTTGAGAATTTAATTATCACATTTTCAGTTTTTCCAGGTTTAAATTATTCTTACCTTGTGGTCAGGTCGGAAAGTGGCAGTGGCTAGTTGTTCGGAGAGATTAGGTGTTGAGGATGGGTGAGTTGGTGAAGGAGGCGGAGTGGCAGTAGCAGCATGTGGTGGTCTAGAACCTAAAAAATAATTATCGTTATTGTTCGCTTAAATTGGCACGAGCTGAAGCCTGCAGCCCACCTAGTTTTTCTAAAATGCCGGTTAGTAATTCAAAAACTATAGGAATGTAATTATGCAGAAGTCTCGTCAGTTCCTTTTTCCTACTACAGCTGTCAAAATTTGAGTTTACACCCATGAATTCCTCACAGGTCGTCCTTAGCAAAATTAAACCAATCAGCTGGTTTCTTGCCTCGGATTTTAGTAGCTGGAAAGAACCATAGTATATTTACACTTTTCCTTACCTTTCATTTGAATATTCCTTACCTCTAAAGTGGTATCAAAAAAGTTAGGATATTTATTAGGCCAATCGTGTTTTGCTATATCGACCAGAAGCTTTGCGTATTTATTACGTAAGAAATGGGGCGCAGCATGGCCTTTATAAATCAAATTATTCTGTAGAACAGCCTTAATCTCCTCTTGGGCAGCCCATTCTGTCAAAGACCACTGCTGGTTTATCACAGACTAAAACAGGATATTTATATAAAATTTAAATTCGGCAGTTCCCACGGTACTCACCTCTAAAGTTTGTAAAGAAAACATAGTTACGTATTGGTTAGAAGTGTGTGAGAGAAAGTACAAGCACATCTTCCAATGGTGCGGAGCATTTTTAAACAACGTAAGTTGTACTTCAATTTCATGTTTTCGGGAGTTGCTCGTGTAAGGGTTGAAAAATTCATCAAATAGATTTTCGGCTGCCACCAATGAACGGCTCTCATCCAACTCCTAGAAATTATTTTCCATTAGTTTTTCGCAGATTTTCATCATGACAGCTGAGCAACTTTATAGGTTAGAAATTTGTAAAATAGTTTATTTTGATGTTGAAACAAATAATTGTGAAGAAAATACCATTTTAGTATATTTAATATTGCCTAGTTTGCATGACACCGTTGGGTCGTTGTTTTAGTTACAGAATTTTCTGAAAAATTATTAAAATATGAACATTTTGACGTTTCTTAGTTCGTAACTAACTTATCGGCATATCGGTTAGGTGGGGTGGCACCACAGAATAATAGGGTAATAGGGTAGAACTTTAAATTTTATCACGTTGGCTGAACTGAATGAAGGAAAACACGTACCTCCGAATTACGTGTGGCTAACTTCTCCGCGAAACCATTGATTAATAAATGAATTAAGATTATCGTTAGTTATTTTTCTAGAATTTATTTTTTCTTTCGTAACGACCGCGTAGATGGCGCCATTTGGTATTTCCAGGTGGTTGGCGGAAAAAGGTAGAAAATCAAAAGGTCGAATCACAAAATGTCGAAAACAAAATATCGAATCACAAAGGTTGAATTACAAAAGGTCTAATCACAAAAGGTCGAATTACAAAAGGTCAAATCATAAAATGTCGAATCAAAAAAGGTAGTAAAGGTAGAAACACAAAAGCGGGAAAAGCTTCTTATATGTAAACGAAAATTATTGTCAGTAGATAGCCATTACTGACTTCAGCTTAGACCAGAAGTGAGCGTCCCAGTTTTTTTGAGACACCCTGTATATTTTGCGGAAAAAATTTGATTTGATTAAATTTTTCTGTTTCCGCCATTTTTTAAAATTTTGACCTTTTGTGACTCGACCTTTTGTGATTAGACCTTTTGTGTTTCGACCTTTTGTGATTCGACTTTTATAGTTCGACCTTTTGTGATTCAACCTTTCGAAGTTTCTATCTTTGGTTTTTCGATCTTTTGTTTGTTCGACCTTTTCTATTTTCGAGATTTTTTAAAATTTCGATCTTTTGTGTTTCGACCTTTTTTCCGCCAATCTTTCCAGTTACCGTGGATATTATGTAGTATCAGTATCGAATTTTTTAACGATATGAATACATATTATTATATGGTCATTTAAGTGTGCAACATATGGGATTTTTTTATTAATTGAGCCACCAAAATACAGATATTGCCGAAATATTTTAGATGGTTGCAAGTTAAACAGCATACAGGGTAGATAAAAAAATATAAAAATTGTACAAGAGTAGGTATAATAAGTACCCTTATTTCGGAATATTCAGCAAAATGTTATTAATTTTGGTCAATTAATTTTCAGTTTCTTAATTAATAAACATTTAAAATAAAAATTTTGCACCTTAAATAAGAGTTTTTTAAATTTATCAAATAATAAAGCGTAATTTTCTTATTATTTTCTTCGGAATAATATTAGCAATCACATCATCCATTCCAAGACACTTAATATCGTGGCAACCCCTTGCCAGACATCCTTAAATTTTAATAAATTGTGACTGTACTTACGTTAGGTGTAGTATAAAAGCTGAATTTTATACATGTTACTTGGGTAACTATTAGAAAGATGAACAACTGCACTGTTTGATTTGCTGCACCCTACAATACAGAGCTACAAAATGTAAAGTGTGGTAGAACAATAGAATTGTAGGTACACCATTAATTGGGTATTATAACTTAAAAAATTACCTACTCTGTTCAACACTCCAATTTTGTTTGATATTTTTCTGCAGGCACATAATCAATATAATCTCCAAATTTTAAATTATCATTTATAATTACACCTAAATATTTAAATTTAAATTTATAGTAACTCTTTCAACATAATGTCCATCAATAAGGAACTCATACACCCAGTATAAAGTCATTATATAACTTATTACTGCCAATTACCATACATTTAGTTTTATCTTAATTTATTTTTAGTTTATTTAATTTCATCCAGTCACTTACATTTTTTAAATCATAATTCATTTTTTCAGTTAATACACAGTAATTTTTTTCTTCGAAATAAATAATGTATCATCAGCATAAAAATGAAATTTACAGTAGCAAAAAATATTAGACAAATCAATAATATATGCAATAAATAATAAAGGGCCTAAAATACTACCCTGGGGTACACCAACATTAATCAATTTTTCACTTGATACATTCCCTGAACAGTTAACAACTTGTTTTCTTATCTTCAAATAACTTTTAAACCAGGTAAGAACTGTGCCACTCACCCCATAACACTGTAATTTATATAATAACTTTTTTCTGTCAATAGTTTCAAATGATCTCTTTAAATCTATAAAAATTACTCCAACAATTTTGCCATCATCCACACACATCTTCCACTCATTCAAGATATACTGAATTGCTCCCTCACAATCACATTTTTTTCGAAAACCCGATTGAAATTTTGTTAAAATTCCAGATCCTTCAATAAAATCCAAAAATTGTAAATATACACTGCGTTCCAAGATTTTTTCAATTGCTGCCAACATGTTTATCGGACGAAAGTTTTCTGCAGAAACAGTATTTTTAATTTTTCTAACAGGGATTATTGTAGAAACTTTTAATTGATCAGGCACAACACCTTGATCTAAACTACAAATTACTAAATCCAACAAAGGTTCACAAATACTACCAAAATTATCTTTCAGAAGGTTGACGGAAAAAAGATGGAAAATCAAAAGGTCGAATCACAATCGGCCGAATCACAAAATGTCGAAAACAAAATATAGAAACTACAAAGGCTTGAATCACAAAGGTCGAATCAAGAAAGATCGAAAGACAAAAGGTCGAAACTACAAAAGGACGAAACACAAAAGGTCGAATCACAAAAGGTAGAATTACAAAAGGTCGAATCACAAAAGGTCGAATCACAAAAGGTCGAATTACAAAAGGTCGAATACTAAAATGTCGAATCACAAAAGGTCGAATTAATAAAAAAAATAGTTATAATTTTTAGCGAATAACTGAAAATGATGATTGGCGGGAAAAAGGTCGAAAATCTAAAGGTCGAAAATAAAATGTATAAACACAAAAGCGGGAAAAGCTTCTTATATGTAAACGAAAATTATTGTCAGTAGGTAGCCATTACTGACTTCAGCTTAGACCAGAAGTGAGCGTCCCAGTTGTTTGAGACACCCTGTATATTTTGCGGCAAAATATATGATTATTTTACGCACTAGTGAGATAAAGTCTTACTTTTCGCTCGTTCAGCAGCAGAAAAACAATTTTATCGAAAATTATTATTTCTTTATAGGTAATACAATTATAGAATATATGAGAATTCAACGCCTTCCAATATGAACCAATGGAACGACATAATTTTTAGAATATTAACCAATCAGGTGACGATTTCAAGTGGTATTTTCGGCGTTAAAATCTCAAGTGCCGGAAATTTTATCGATACATTTTTAAAAAGCGCTATTTTTCCTAGAATGATCGCAACTATAAATTCGTCTCTTTATTTTCTGATAAAATCCCGAGAGCGAATCGAAGCGAAGAAAGTGTGATCTTACCGGTTTGGTGTTTTCCAAAGAATTTATCGCTATAGCAAAGGCTAGAAAGGAGCTATCTTATTGGAAACAGGCAATATGAGGGAAATAACCGCTGAAAAACCTATTCTCTTAGTTACGCCGCGCCGTAGTTACGCATACAAAGCTTGTTGTGGTAAGTAGCTAAAACACGTGGTACCTTTTTCGCATTACCAATTTTAATAAGAAATAGAAGATTTTCATACTTTCAGTTAATACTTTGATCTTGGAGTATTTATTAAGAAAAAAAATATTATTCGGAACAGAAGGGTTCTTAATGATAGCTGTCAAATCGACTCCAACTGTTGAGCACGGTAATTAAATTTATTGCTATAGGTGAAATATTTATAATTCTCTTCCAAAATACTATTCGTGGTATGCTTAATAATAGATAATGCCTTTCGTTAATTTATCACTCATTACAATCCCAACGCTCAGAAAATTCTTTAATTTAAATAAAAATAATTAATATTTCCAGCTTTGGGATTATAATTCGTAAAATCAAAGAAATGTATTATCGATAATAATGGGCACAAGCAGTAGTTATGTTACCAATGAGAATTCAACGCTTTCCAAAATGAAATAATGAAATGACATAATTTTTAAATTATTAACCATTATAATCAGGTGATGATTTCAACGATTATTTCCCTCATACTGCTTGCATCCAATAAGGTAGCTCCTTCCATAAAAATCCAACCAATCGTGTGCCTCTGCTGCGATAATTGCACTTGTGCAAATTATCGCGGTAATTGCACTTGTGCAAATTATCACTTCGTTGCTTAGCAACAGCGAATCTGTTGGATACAAACACGTACCTACTTCTTAAAGTTTGTGTGTTTCACACTGTTCTAAATTATGCAGCTTATAAATCATGTTGCGGTACTATTAAGCATTGTATCAATGAATTTATATAACTTTTACATTGCTAAATTTTTGTTATTGGACCTCCGTCTCCGTTTAAATTTATGACACATTCAGAAAATAAACCAACGCTGACAGGGTGTTGGTATAATCGCATTTGCCTTATCCAAGCGTCATGTTTGTTTACTCGAACGCTACAGTCGAAGCTGTCAATAAACCCGTTTAAAATTAATCGTTTTGGAAATGTAAACATAGAAAAAATTAATACAGAAATTACTAAATCGTATTCGAGAAATAATCTCGACAAATACCACTCGTGCCGGAAATTTTTCTAGATAATTTTATTCTCAAGCCCTATTTTGTCCATTAGCAAAACCACTCGTACAAATTGGGCTTTTATTTCGGAGATTTTTTTATCGACACTCAAGCCCTATTTTGTCCATTAGAAAAACCACTCGTACAAATTAGGCTTTTATTTTCAGAGATAATTATACTCGTGATCTTTCTGGGCAAAATAGCGCTTTCGAAAAAATTATCGATAAAATTTCCGGCACTTGTGATATTACATACGATTATTTCCCCCATACTGCTTGCATCCAATAAGGTAGCTCCGAGGGTAGCTCCCAGGGACGGACTGGTCCGGCGGGGTGGCGGGCGGAGCCCGCCGCGTCGCCCTTTAAATTTTAAAATACAGAATTAAAAAAAAAAAACGAAAAACTAAGACGTTTTTTGAGGAATCCACACCTGAAGATACTTTGACTCAAGAAGACAAATATCGTATCGCTTTCAAATAAAGAGAACTTCAGTGCTGTACATACTATTTTTTTTAAATCGGAAAAAATGTTTTATTAGACAAAAAAATAATCATAAGGAAGCGCCAGTCCATGAACCGACTGCGCGCGGCGTTGCTTGCCTTTGACGATCGCTCTACCTGCTAGGTCAAGTTTGACGAGGCACGGCGCTTTCCAACAGAAACTCCGAACTGCTGCCTGTTATGCAGCAACCCATGAAAAATAGATTGATATTCAAACCTACTAATATTAATTATTCTGATAGATTGCGCTTCTATAGGTAACAATTTCGCAATTCGTACGAAATTTAAATGGGCATTATTGGCCGGATTTTGAATATTTTGTCACTTTTGACGGGCGATGGCTCCGCGTATGACGCTTGATGTTTACATCTCGCCAGGGCCTACTTATTGAAAAAATCGTACAATAATGGGTGCAGGTGCAAAAATCCTCGTCTTCGACTCGGATTTTTGTTGCCACCAGCACTCATGCTTCTTGCCAAAATATTACTTAGCAACGTGTTTTTTCGATTTTTTTCGGAAAAATTAGATGCCCTTATGATCTATGAATAAAAAACCCCAGGAAGGAGCAAATTTGGGCTTTACGCTGGACCGGTCCAGTATCTGCATATGGCGGCATGCCGTTTCCGGTTTACAAAAGTACTTACCGATGGAATGTTATCCCCCAAACATTTTGTTCTGGTAGTCACGGAATAGCCGCAGGCTGCACAGCTGACCATAATAGATCTCCAAAAAGTACTTATCGAAGAACTACACAAATATCTAATAGCACAAACCACCGTGACAACTATCAAATATAAAAATATTTTGTCCATACAGGGCGATTTCCGTCGCACGTATTTTATAATGCCCATAGAGCTTTGGCTCCTTCCTGGGGTTCTTTATTCATTGCTTATGATATTACTTACGAAAATTTCATGTCGACAATGTACAATCAATAAAACATAAGCATTTATTAACGTTGCCATGGCAACTTATGTATTTTTTCGGAAATCACCCTACCCATAAGCACCTAGTTGTAAGATTAATAAGTGGAAATCTGGCTGGACAACTACTGTTAACGTTAACTTTCGTTAACGTTAACAGTACCAGGACTAAGAAAATACTGCTCCTGCTGCAGAGTGCAGTCTTGATATTTTCAGCTTTGGGATTTTAATAAATTCATAAAATTAACAAAAGGTACTCAAACCACACGTGACCCATGAAAATATAATATTACCAACAATATATAGGTATAGATACATTACCAAAGGCAACTTGTTTTGTTTCATGATATTGAAAATATGTTAATGTTGGCACATTCAAGTTTTCCAGTTTTTTTATACAATTTAGGTTATTTTGTAAATAAAAGTATCTCAAAGCATATATACGATATACAAGTCTATCAAAAAACCATTTATTATGCAATACACAATAGGAAAGACTGAATTTAAGAAATGCCAATGTAAACAAATTACCTAGTCTTCGTCCCCCCGATCCGCTAATGTAGAAACAAAATAAAACCGATTCATTTGTATTAGAGTGAGTCATCTATTCCTTTCTATCTGTGATTATTACTGTATGTACTGTTATCGCAATGCTTATCTAGACTAGGAGTTCCGCTAGTAAAAAATTGTGTGGGCTATGCGACGCCCATCTACCATGACTTCAGCACTCCCTTTTATGGTCATGCTAACTTCTCCACAGATCCACAGTGGCGTTGCTAGAAGTTTGACCGCCCGTCTGCGCTTTTATCTTATTCGACAGGAACGTGATGTAAAAAACGCACAGGTTGTTCCGCCGAAAATTTCTACCCCATAAATATTTTTATTTCTCGAGATCGACAATTTTTTTCGTATACAAGATGTAGATATCGAATTGTATTTTTACGGTGATATCTACCAAATTATATATAGGGAGTTGCACAAAACATACAAATGAACAATTTAACAACAATATAGGGCAAGTAATACAAAATAGCAACATTATATACTACCTCCAGTGTTCATATAAATTTAGGTCAATAATAATAGAGAAGAATCTAACTCTTACTATTCCGACACAGAATAAAAGCCTTGTTTACATAGCATTTTTTAACACAAGATAATTTTTTTTAAATCCCTCGTTAGCTTTTAGTCTACAGGGTGTCCAACTTTAAAACTGTACAAATCCGTAAAATCTTCATTTTTGGAAATAATCGCCTAAACTTTTTTTTGCTTGAAAGGCCTTCAAAAACCGCCCCTTTTGACCTTCCTGCCATTTTCAAAAAGCAAATCCAGGGCCGGCTGCGATTTTTTATACCCCCGATTTTCACGAAAACCGTTTAGCGATTTTTTTATTTAAAATCTGACCCCACAGCGTTAATCCGAACAACCCAAAACCCCTGTATACCAAATTTGAATAAAAAATATACAGGGAGTTCTATTCTGCGGGTAGTCAAAGTTGAGCAAAATAGGAATTTTAAAGGCATCTGCCAAGTCAAGAGTGCCGTGGAATCCCCTCAAAACAGTTGAATAGTCAATAGGACCACATAGTATTCTTATCTGTCTGTCTATCTTATCTGTGCCATCTCAAAATACTGAATTTTTGGGAGTCAAAAATCGAGTATATCAAAACCACTCCACACACTATAAACGAACTAAATCTAAAAAATACAGAAGTCTGCCAGTCATTAAGTCCATATCAGTTAAGGTGGCTGGTGTGCCATAACAGGAAACGCACAGAAAACGTATCATCTTAGACAGTGACTTTGTTGAGTAAGGTCCAATAATTTAAATTGTTTTTATTTGTTAATTGGCATTTTGTAAGGAAATACATTAATTTTGTGTTTATCAATATTTTTTCAATGATTCCACAGCACTCATGACCCGTATAAAGTTTCATAAAAATTCAGCATTTTGAGAAGGCACAGATAAGAACACTCTGTATATTTTGAATTGGACCTTTGTACACCAACACCTTGAGCAGTGGCGGCGATAAGGATTCGGAGCCCCCCCGCCAAATTTTGCCAGGTCATGCATACATGTGGTAATAAAATCTGGAAATACCTAAGACGCTAAATTATAGGATATACAGATTTTAAGAGAAAAGCTGGGATATATAGGTTTTATTTTAAGTTTTTCTACCTACCTGGGAAATATTCTGTATTATAGCGAGTATTATGGCGTAGCTTAACAAAAACTGGACATGTCTAATGCCACACATTTTATTTTATAAATGGGACATGATTCAATATTACATAATAATATATTCATCTTGATATTTATATTACAAGATATTTTCCAAAGACTATTTCCCTCGTTTTAATTTCCACCAATCACAAACGCGCAATTTTGAATTACAAATGGTTTCTAGATGGAAAAACTGTATGACAGCACCTGTCAGCAGTTTTTTCTAGTTTACCCGCGGCAAAACTTGACAGCTGTGGTATAATAGGTATGTAATATGTTTTGTAAGCTATGTGTATGCAGAATAATCTGTTACTCATGAACTAGTCTTGTCAAATACCATTCGGGCATCAAATTTTTCCTGTGAAAAAATCCAAAAAACATAATGCTAAGTAATATTTTTTTAACAAAATGCATTCGTGCAGGTGCAAAAATCCTCTTCTTCGACTCGGATTTTTGTTGTCACCAGCACTCATGCTTCTTGTTAAAATATTACTTAGCAACGTGTTTTTTCGATTTTTTTACTTACGAAAATATTTAATAAGTATAATAAAAGAGAGCGTTTTTTTAAATTAGCAATATTCCGCCAAGTTTTATTTTGCCACTCCGAATAATACAAATACCTACCCTTATCTACTAATTGCCTTAAATATAAAATCTTACCACTGCTAAAATCCGCTAGGTGCTAGTAAAAAAAAACATCACGTAACGTCGCAAAATTAATGTAGGTATTGGTTCTATAAGAATTCAAAATTTTGCTATTTGTCCAAATAATATTCCAATTTTAAGGTAAAATGAAGCTAGGTACCAAACACAGGGACGGTTTGCATACTAAACCTCCTAATCTCGAAACGGCCCGTAATTTGCACAACAAAATAAATCGAAAATTTGCTTTTTAAAAATAGCTTTGAAAGAACTGCTACAAGCACACAACCGACAGGCAAAAGCCGTAAAAATTGGTCAAAATATACAGGGAAGATAAAAAACATGACACATGATAGGTTAATACAAAAAAGCGCAAATCTTAATTCACAGTAACAGCAGTGTACAAAAGTACTCAACAATAGAAGTGAATATTTTTCGTAATATTTAGGTACCTCTATACCAGTTTCAAGGATAATCTAAAGAAAAATCAAATAAACGCACAAAATTTGAAAAAAAATTGCATTTTGTTGTGTTTTTCGGGGTGTTTTAATAATTTACTGACAACCTGCTAATTATTTCCTGAAATAAAAATCTTTTAAGTAGTTTCGTCGCCATAGCGGATAGATCAGTTTTTGGGGGCCCCTTCCGGAGCTGGGCCCCCCCGCACGGCGGGCTCTGCGGGCGCCTTATCGCCGCCAGTGACCTTGAGTGGTCCTATTGACCATTCAACTGTTTTGAGGGGATTCCATGGCACACTTGACTTGGCAGATGCCTTTAAAATTCCTATTTTTCTCGACTTTGACACCCTGCAGAATGGAACTCCCTGTATATTTTTTTATTCAAATTTGGTATGTAGGGGTTTTGGGGTGTACTGATTAACGCTGTGGGGACAGATTTTAAATAAAAAAATCGCTAAATGGTTTTCGTGAAAATCGGGGGTATAAAAAAATCGCAGGAAGGTCAAAAGAAGCGGTTTTTGAAGGCCTTTCACACAAAAAAAAGTTTAGTCGATTATCTCCAAAAATGAAGTTTTACGGATTTGTACAGTTTTAAAGTTGGACACCCTGTACATATATTGTTTGATTTGTATTTGTATTTATTTATTCTCCAAAATAGCACTACAAAGAAAGAAAACACATTAAATTTAATCATCCGCTGCCTCCAAAGGTCATATACACCTAAGCACAAGTCTTGCGTTCTGATCCTGAGGCAAGCAGCAGATTACACCGTATACCCCCATTAAACCAATAAATTACACAATTATTCTAAATAATGGTACACATTAGAAATTCCTATGAATTATATGAATAAATAAGCAATATAGTATAAAAATGGTATGCCGAAGACAGTATGGGACACACAGAGTTGGAGGCATATAGATTTGACGTAATCAATGAAATCATTTTATTTTTATTTTATAACACAGCACTGATATAATAGGGATTTGACTTGTACAATTCCATATTGTGTAAGCTATAGTTTAAATTTTCTCAGTATCATAGTTGAACTGCTCTTTGTTTGATTACAAAAACATGGTCTGCAGATGTGGAGTTACCCCAGAAAATAATTCCGTACCTCAGCGTGATTCAACGTATCAAATCTATCGGATTTCGTATACCTGTAATAGGTACACAGCACAGCAACACTGTAGTTTATTTAACCTTCTAAATTTTTTTCTCTCAAAAAATCATAAATGAGGTTAACGTAAACGATGTGGCCCGTAATTTTTATAAAAGTGCTAATCAGATTATATTATTATTGTACTGGATTTTGCCAACAATATCAGTTCAAACTTGTTTTGGTTGGCACCTTATTGTAGCTTTCAAACAAATACACTGTCAGATAAGCAACGGTACCACGTTCATGAAAAGCGGTTAGTAAATAAAAAAAAAATAAAAAAAATACGTCCCACCCGGTATATTCCTAATAATTTTTAGTTCATTCATTTATTAACCCATTTTTAATTTTAATTTTTTTTTTGGAATTGTATATATTTCAACCTACTACTTTTTCCCAATACCAACTAATATATCACAAAGCACAAACGGGTGGAAAGACAATCAAGATCTGCCTATTGACCCTTGACATAACGTTAAATCGGAATCTAGAATCTCCGGTTAAAAGTTTTCGCAACTAAAAATACCGCATGTGAGCGACAAAGTGCATATTAGAAAGCGCTTAGCCCTTACTCGTGTCCAGTATTAACGATGCATTTCTAACAAGGGGGGTAATGGTGCCACCATGGTGGCAAATTCCGGTTAATTATTTTTTGCCGTGCCGGTCGGCCATCACACCTGTCCCAGATCTGATAGCGGCCCGTCCGCAATTGATTTTCCTTCGTTCCAGCAACAAAGTTCCAGTTTAAAACCAGTGATAAAGGACAAAGTGGCACTCTGTAAAATAACCCCTGACGCATATGGGCATGATCGCAGGGTCCGCGTACAATAATTTTAGGTTAGGACAAAGATAATGCGATACGCAGGTATACCCTGTATAAAGTTTATTAATTGTGCGATTTTATTTTTTGTTTTAAAATTTAGTCATCCATAAAAAAATATTGAAATATTTAATTATCATACCCTCAGACCAAATAATAAAGACTAAATAATAGACTAACCTATAGGCTGCATTGTAATCAGCCAACATAAAAAAATGCCTACTCAAAACAAAAACAACAAATTTGAGACAAGAATGACAAGAGCATTGAAGAAAATGGAGGCCTAGTAGAAGTTACAAAAATGTAGTAGTTTTGTGATGGAATGCCCATTTTTTTGTTTTCTTTTGTTCTGTATAAGCATAAGACCTATAATAATATCATCAAGTTATCAAAATGAATAAGTATCTACCTAATGTGAATTAATGTAAAGGCCCGTTTTGAGGGGTGCCGAATCCAGTGGCGTGCTCCTAGAAACTGGCATAGTGGGCCTTGGATTTGGTATGAAAGAGGCAATTTTTGCTCAAAAATGCAGTTTGTCAAGCTCTACAATTGAAAAAAAAAAAAAACGGATCAAATCGCACAATTTATAATTTTTTAAAGGAGATTAGGAAACAAATGGGTCACACTGCATAAATACAGAGTAATACTAAAATAATGTCACAGGATTCTGACAAATTGAGAATATAGTTGTACAAAGAATCTCAGGAAGGAGTCAGAGGTCTATTTGTATTATAAAATAAGCGGGACGGAAACCGCCCTGAGTAGTAACCAAGTTTTGACACAATATTTTGATATCTGACACGGTATTTATATACTTTTCCGAGTTATTATGTTCAGCTGTGCGGCTTGTGGCAAAACTAAAATGTTTGAGGATAATAATCCATCGGTAAGTAATTTTGTAATTTAAATTAACTTTTGAGGTCATGCACCAACGTGGCATAGGCGTTTGTGTAGGTACCTACTTCTTTAAAATTAGAATTGCTGTATTATCAAGGATTTCTAAATTTAAATACATAAACGTGCCTTACCATTTTTTACCTGTATTGTAGGTACCTTCTGATTTCACGAAAAATGAGGATTTCTGCCTCGATTAGTTTGTCCAAACAAATCAAAGGTGCGCGCCACTGTAGAAACGGAAACGGCATCCCGCCATATGCAGAGTCTGTCCCGGTCCAGTGTTAAGCCAGATTCTCGGCGCGGCGTTCACGAAAGCAAAGTCCGTTTCAAAATGTTACAGTTTACAGTCGAGGCGACTGTAAACTGCCCCTAGAGTTCGGTCATAATCGTCCATCCTCGAGCTAAGATCGGAACTCGGACGTAGGTCGGAGCCTTAATTAGAATATCAACCAAGAGGAGAAGCAGAAATAAACGAAAATTATGTATGGAACGCCCAGCCAGTCAGAGTATGTAATGAAATCACGTGATATGTCACTACAAGGCGACATTGGACGCAAGACGCAATATTGTTAAAGCAGTCCAGCAGTGTTTTTGCTGCGGTTTTCGTTTTAATGTGAGATATTTACTGAATAAAACTCGTTTTGAAGTGTTATTGGATTATTGTCAAGATTATTTTTTGGTAATCATGCCAAACAAGTGTCTTATATCTTATGTCTTATCGCAATAAGAATTCCATGTATTTGCACAATACTGACGAAAGTGAAGTTCTGAAGTATATAAAACAACTAAAAATTAGAAAGGCACCTGGTTTGGATAATATATCTGCAGAAATAGTAAATGAAATATTCCAAGAAATTATTAAACCATTTACATTCATTATCAACCTATGCTTCACTAAAGGAATTTTTCCAAGCGTATTAAAAGTAGGAGTAGTAAAGCCAATACATAAAAACGGTGCAAGAGATGATGTAAATAACTATCGCCCCATTACGCTAATATCTGTATTCGCTAAAATTATTGAAAAAATTTTAAAATCGCGCTTGACAAATTTCCTTACCAAATTCGATATAATATCCAATAACCAATACGGATTTCGGTCAGGCCGTTCAACTGAGGACGCCATTCTTACGTTAACTAAATACCTGTATGAAACGCTAGATAATAAAATACCAACGTTAAGTATTTTCGTCGATTTAAAGAAAGCATTCGACACAGTCAACCATTCTATCCTTCTTGATAAACTAGAAAATTGCGGCCTGCGAGGTAATGTCTACGATTTATTGAAAAGCTACTTGTCAGACCGGACGCAAATAGTGATAATTGACGGAATATGCAGTGATCCACGAAATGTCACATTTGGTGTTCCTCAGGGCACGGTTTTAGGACCGGTCCTATTTCTTATATATATAAATAGCCTGTTACAACTTCCCACAGAAAGCCATAATATATTATGTTTCGCCGACGACACTGTAATAACTTATTCCGCAAACTCATGGGATGAACTTAAGTTAAAAGCTGAAAGGGATTTTAGGGAAATCATGAAATGGTTTCAATTTAACAAACTCACTCTGAATGCAACTAAAACTAAATATTTACCATTCACGTCATATGCAAACAATCTTCCTGATATGGGGCCATTGTTCATAGATTCACAAATAGAAATTCCGGAAACGCAATCAATTAAATACTTAGGGCTGCTTATTGATAGACACTTGCGCTGGGACTTGCATATAAGATCGGTAACAAATAAGATCAGAAGCATATTACACAAATTGAAATTTCTTAAAGATTACTTGGATGAACAACACTTAAAAACAGTATATTACGCCCTAATACAATCTCATATAACATATGGAATAGTGGGATGGGGTGGTGTCAGCAACAATCACCTAGAGTCTTTAAATGTGGTACAAAAATGGGCACTGAAAATTATGTACGGGAAACAGTTGACTTACCCTAGCGAGACCCTCTTTTTGGTTAGTAACATTCTTGATGTTAGACAGCTCTTCTGTTTGAGAGTTATTTTACTTACATATAAAGGTAAAATCACTTTGCAAAAAAATAAACATAATTATTCTACTAGAAACAAAGAGAGAGTTTTCTTGGCACCGAAATGTTCGAAAAGTATTGGTCAGCGAAGTTGCTTATACTTTGCAGCAAAATTTTATGCGCTGATACCTGAAAACCTACAAAGAATTTTTAATTATGAATTGTTTAAGAAAAAAGTGTCAAATTTTCTTAAGACAATTAATAGAAAACAAATACACGATATTGTAAATAATAATTAAAATAGTTTATAGTTTAATATTATATAAAAACTGTGCACTACCGAATTGTGACGATATTCCTGATGCATGTGTAATGAACCAGTCCGGCTGCAACTGTTCCTGGTTATGATGTACATACATTTTCCTTGAATTTAATTGATAACGATTAAGTCCACCCCAAACAAGCAACCTATAAATGGTTGTTTCGTGGGTATCTGATCTTGTTTATTTACATATAGATATTGTAACTATTTCACAATGTACTTTGCTTCATATGTGGTTGAATGTAAATAAACACATATTATTATATTATTATTATTATTATTATTATATTATTATGCCTGAAAAGACATTATTGAAATAAAGCCTACTCCCGCTTTAGGCGGACTGATGTTAGATAAGATAAGGGTGGTAGGGGAAAGTTGGGAAGCGTGGGATATTGGGTAACAAGGGACATTTCAAAATTAAATATTTTTAATAAATGATCTCTCAAAATTTCGGGTAAATTGGACGTGTAATTTCAAAATTACTGCTAGCAGTTTTCTAATTTTCTAAGTGTTTCTGATGGGTTTGACTAATATTCGAAGATACAATACAGACAATTTTGTAAGCTTTTGTCTCAGGTTTATTTGGTGATATAAAGTTTTTTTTAACATTCTTTGTCTAGTTTATTTACCTGTACCCCGCTACCCTCTACATGTAAGAATCTACAAAATATGGTTTCCATATTTCTGTTAAAATGTATTATATTTTCTTAAACCTGTATGAATTGTCGCTTTATTTACACTATTTTAAAGTGATCAATTTTTTGTTTAAGTAATAGTTTTTTAGAAATATATAAAAGATTGAGTGTCCCGTTCTACCCTTCCTCTAAGTCTTATTTTATATGAATGAGTACCTAATAGTAGTCGAATTTTCTTTCCACTTATGTATTATTGCATATTTCAATAGTTACATACAGTTCATGGATGGAGTTGACAAGAGGAGAAAAATTTGTCTATTCATTCATCTATTCATTTTATGACGAAAAGTCATTCTTCATAAAGAAATTCACAGATTTCGCAATCCTTGCAACCATCGGAGACATTGGAAATTATAACACCATCTAATGAAACAAAATTCACACAATTTACGAGCTGGTAGTAAGACTAAACATAATTTTTAATTAAACCAATTTATTATATTTTATTATTTATTGTATTTATTTTGGCCTTGAACGAAAACTGATAACTCGACTCCCAAATATATATACAAACATAAACATTTCCAATGTTAAAAATTCTCCTTGTCGTGAAAATAAGATGACCATATAAAAATGTTACGTCAGATGTACAGGGTGTTAATAAATAAGAAACATGAAAATGCTTCAAGAGAGAATAATCATTTTTATTATTTTAGACAGTGGGATATGGCCTATCTAGGGGGCTGGCTATTCACTGCAGCTTTCAAAATTACTAAGATTCAGAGGTTTCCTTAGGGATTTCCTAGACTAATTTTAAGTAATTTCCATAAAATTTAAAAAAAAAAATCGCCCGCGGCATATTTTGGTAACCAAATAATACTACACCTGCTTAAAAAATTAATTGCATATTTTGCCCCCTCCTCTGAAACAAATGTATATACGCCATTGATTTTAGAAAAATGTTTATAAAAGAAAATTGTTTACTGTTAGTTTACTCCTGCTTCTTCTTGTATCTACAGCTTCTACACTTTCTATTTAAATGTCTCCAGCTTGCCTATGAATATCTATTATTTAATGTCTTGGAACTTTTGAGCTTTAACTAATGCAATTGCACACAAAAATGTAACAAAAATCCTTTCTTTTATCACGATTGTGTTCCATGTATTGACTTCTCCATAGCAAAATGGTTTATAATAATAATAATAACATAATTTTATTTAGCAAGATGCTATACAATATACATTTTTATAGTAAATTACATATAACATAAAATAAATAAATAATAGTTGTTATTTACATTGCCAGATGCGTAAGTGCACTTTTTTGGCCGAGGAGGTTGTTTAAAGACCGAGGCAACGCGAGCGTTGCCTCGGTCATTAAAAGTACCTCCGAGGCCAAAAAAGAGCTTACGCATCGTGCAATGTATTACATTTTTCCTGCTACCGAAAATTTCAAGTTATAGGTACTTTGAATAAAGCTCTAAATACATATGGAGTAGATTGTGAGTAATAATGATCTTCAAAATAACCTTTGTTCAATTACTAAAAATGATAATCAGTGATAAATATAAGAGGCAGAATGCAGCGATAATAAAAAATAAATAAAAAATGTTGAGCTTTGGATTTGAACCCTGGATCTACGAATTACTAATAGCGTACTCTCACCTCATCGGTAGCGCGGTGCTTGTCAAATTTGTTCTGTTATGCGGCTCTTATTTGTCGCCAGAGAAACATTTTAATTATTAATTTTTCTTTGGTATAATTCAAGGTTGTTGGAGTTTACCAACAACCTTGGGTATAATTCGTGGTTTTTATGATTAAAACCAGTTTGTAAAACGATTGTTGTGTAACCTATTAAAATTGACGCAAGATTCGCGTTGCTACACATATTTTATTAATGGTTTTAAGGTCCTTGCTGCCTTGCCTGCCTTGCTTTTTGTACCTAACAACCACTTTCGCAGCTAGCAACCAAAATAACAGGGCACCTCGAACATTTGACTTTCGCTTTCGGGCCTGTCGGCGAGTATGTAAAGTGAACTTACGGGGGAGGGAGCAGGAAAACTATATATATTAAACAAGGATTACAATAAGATCAATCCTATAATTTGCCGAAATTTGATGCCTTCATGGATCTAATGACCCGATGTTCACATCTACTGAAATTCGTGGGATAAAACTGCAAAGGTTTGTATGTTGCAGTAATAGTAAAGTACTATGAGTTAATATTAAACGGAGAATTTGGGGCTACGGACCATCTTGAAGGCGCTTTTATGAAGGAGTCATAGTGCTTTGATGTACTTAGCCCGAATTCCTTACCTAGGCTCAACCTTGCCAAAAAAGGTGTCCAGGAATTGTTTGATAAAGTTTGTACAATTTTCAATCCGCCACAGATGGCATCATCATAGTTCTGACTTGTTTTTCGTTTTATTGAACAATAACTACGCAACGTTTTGTAAATTTGCCGTGTATATAAATATAAATGTGCCAATAATTTATTTATATGGACGTTATCCCTTAGATAAGTACTCAATGACAGTTGGGGTGCTATTATCCACATTAAAAATGCACCCTCCAACACTCGAGGGCCCACAGGGCCTACGCTCTCGGGGTGGAACGCAAATGTCATCTAAGAATAAAATAGGGCGCAATCATGAATTCGTAATTTTTATTATATGGGCCGTCACGACATCCCATTTCAGGGAACGAATATTGGGTTATTGTTATTGATACCTGTTCAGAATACCATTATACAGGGTGATTCATTGGGAATCCGAAATCAAAATAATGATGATGGTTTTGGGGCACATTTTGTAGATTTCAAGGCAAACGGTTGATTTATTGATCGATTTATGAAACAAGAGTACCCTTTTGTTGTAGAATGAAAAGATACACTAAAATTATAATCTAACGGGACAAAAGAAATAACCCCAAAAAATAAACGAGTAAAAGCAAGATCCAAATATGGCTCTAGTGGCGCGTAGTGAGATACCTACGTAGAAATTAACATCTTCAGATGATTCTTCATCACAAAAAACACAGCAGTGTCATATTTCTGTTCAGCTGTTTGATTATTTTGGGAGATATGGCCATAATTCAATTTCAGAAAAAGGATTTCTCATTCTTATTGAAGCAACCTGTATATATTAACGCATTTTGTTACCTCGTCGTCGCTATACTCCGAATTTGACAATTCAACATGATCTTGACGATTCAGACCAAGTGCTTTTTGTTCCATATCTGTCTTCCACATTTTAAAGTTGAGAACTATTGATCGGATTTTGTTGAAATCTGGTCTGTAAGTTTAGTATGCTAGCAGTGACTAATAAATCTCTTCATAACAAGTACGGATCTCGGAGCGCCACCAACTTGAGGAGTGCCCAGTTGTGGCCGTGCTGAAACCACGGCTGACTTACAAGCGCCTACGCATAATATTCCATTTATTAAAGCCTGTTTTACAAATAACAATTTTCGTCCAATAAACCCCCCAATTAATCTTACAATTTATTTTTCTGAGAACTTTATTTGAAATAAATTATTGCTTTTTTGATAGGTTAATTTTGTGTAATTTTACTTTAATAAAATATACAATTTTTTTGAGTGTGATCATATATTATAGTACCTATCATAGTCCGGGGCTGTAGATAGACTTTGTCGATGAGAGAGGGTGTTTGCAAATTAAATTTATTTTTTTCTGGTTACAAATTAAACCCCAGGCGACAAACAGTTTAAAAGAATGAATAAAATTCGAAGTATAGGCTAATATGAGTATAAAATATAATATAAATGGTAAGTCAACTCATGGTAATTTTTCCTTGTTATGAGCCCGTAACCATTTGTGCAGTAACCAAGAAGTAATACTTTTTTTTTATCTAAAAGACGAAAGTGCTAAAAAGTTATAGTTTATTGCCGATTTTTAATCGTTAACAATTGAATTATTATTAATTCCTTAGCAATATGCAAGTAAAAATATAAGTTAGTGACTACAAATTCTATGGCATCCTTTAAATTATCACGTCCTTTCAAAGGGTCACATTATTTCTACATAGAGACACAGGAAGTAGTTGCATCTTTTCCTCTGTTTTTATAATAAAAATTAGAAATTTTCAGGGGTTTACTAGTGTAGGAATTTACCCAATTTTTGGTTCAATTTTATCATCGAAATAGCAATATCTTTCTTAATCATTTATCTGGAACATAGCAATTTTTGGTGAATAGTAGAGAGAAATGTTTAAATGTCTTATTTTGGCTTGCTTAACAATATCCACTTAGCTGACTTCGAAAACCTGTGTACGGATTAGGTCTATTTTATTCAATTTTTTTTTATATAAAAAAGAAAGTAGGATTACAGAATTTCTTCAACTGGAAACTTATTATTTTTTATTGTCACCATTGAATTTGTCACTAAATTTGATCTGTATGTATCGTGTATCACCAGCAGATAATAGTTATTATTGCGTCTGAACATAAACAAAGTGCAAATTTAATAACTAATAAAATTGTGATAGTAAAAAACAGGTCTCCAATAAAAAAATGTAAATATCACAAATTGAATACATACAAATTCGAGACCAGCTGACTTGATATTATCAAGTAGGCCAAAATAAGCTATCCAATGCCTACTATTCCCCATCTTGGGAAATTGATAAAAAATTATCAATTGGAGGGGGGGGGGGGGTATTAAAAACAGTAGTGGTGTTTGTTTAATAAGTGTATGAAGCTTCCTATAAGTCACAATCTGCACACGCCTTTGTGCAGGATTTCTGCACTAGAACTCTCAATATCCAAGCGAAAAAATTAAAAAAATATATTTTTACGTCATCTTTCTTTTTTTAATAAGCGAAAGAGTTCACGCTTCGGCATCGCTGACCCAGTTGAAAGCTCTTTTGATATTTTTAGAAGCTTGATATTTAACTTCACAAACATATCGCGAACAGTAAACAAATAACAAACCCGCCTTTTGTGCCGGACAAGTCAAAAGTCCATAAACCTTTGTTTTTGTGTGCGATTTCGGGGAAGGCTTTTTTGTCGGAACGAGCCGATGTGATTAAAGCGGTCTCTCGCGTCGCTGCTAATTAGCTTTCGGATTTAATTAGCGCAAACAGGGCTGAATTACCTTAATAAAGGTAGGACAAGCGGCATTTTTGCGTTATTAATTAAACTTCGTTAGAATTTATCAACAAAGGGGAGACAGCGCACTCACTCGTACAGGCCACTCCATATCGGATGGATCACCCGTTACGGTGGGGCGATGGGAGCATCCGGATGGCAGTGGCGTATCAAGATTTTCCGCATTTGGTGGAGCAAACCTCGAAGGGCGCTGTGTTTTTTTAACTGCAGGAGACGAAATTCGGTATAGGCCAGTCGGTCGGGGCCCAAAAGTTTCTTGCATTTTTCGCTACATTTTATCAAATAACTCTTCCTATATGGTAAAAATGCCCATAATGCAATTTGTTTGCAATGAAAATACCTACAAAATTGCCCTAGTCCTATTGTTATAAATGCAATAAGTTATTTTTTTACTACTAACCTGAGAAATCACCATTATTTACCCCATTCCTCTAATGAGAAGTAATATTTCTCTCCCTAGGTAAATAATGATAATAAAAAAATACCTAGGTAAATAATGAAAAATATTCTATATGACATTTAAAAATTAGTTTCATTTTGTCAGCTTGACAACATTTTATCAGCTTGACAACTGAACTCAAATCTACGCGCCTCAGGATATAAAAATGCTCGGTAAATAATGACTCACTTCTCAACCTAAGTGTATAATATACTATTTAAGTTTCTGTGAAAATTTACATAATTGAGCAAAATAAATAAAATGTTTTTAATGACAATAAGGATGTAAGATTAGCGAGTGTAAATGTAATAATTACAAGAAAAGGTGATAATGGGCAAACACTCAAAGTTAGCAAAAAGAAAAAACTAGTAACCGCATACACGTGTTTCATGCTATTTGGCAATCATCGGTTAATGTTACACCGTACCGAGTCCTCGCAATATCATGATGTCCCCACAAAATTACAGGGGAGAGGGCGGCGAGTAGACTTTTGGGCTCGAATTAAAAATTTATTCCCCAAACTGACGATTTGTCCTGCACCGATGTCGTTTGTACGTTAGTTTAGGAGGGGGTGAACGCCCTTAGGGATGATGGGACCGAGAGGGGTGCATAAACGATAACGCGCCGCCATCAGCGGATGGTTTTTTTCAGGAAACATGAAATCAACTCTGTTTTTGCGACCCCTGTGCAGGGTGTCTCTGAATTGGCGCTCCAGGCTTATTATGGGTAAACAAAAATAGTAAAAATAACGAACATAACTGTTTCCATTTTAGGTAGTCCGTGTTATTGCTTACAACTTTTACTGGAGACAGTTTTTACTTCTTGTTTCGTTATAAGTACTAACAAAACAATACAAAACTCGGTATTTCCGAATTAATCTAACTTTCCAAAATTTTGGCTAGACGGTGTTATTCAGCATGTTCGAAAATAGTTAGTTATACAGGGTGATTAAGCTTTTATATTTAGGACGCTAACAACGGCGTGATTTCAATAAAATTATTTTGAAGTAATACACTTCTTTTCTTATACAAAGTCCAAGATACAGGAAGCCAACATTTTTTCAAAAATAATAGTTCTTATCACCTATTCTTTTGAACCAGAGGATATACTTTTTATATTGCTGTTTCAGGACAAATTTGATTTTTTAAAATGATTTCACTAGTTCTTTATTCTATATTATAATATAGAAATTTTCGAAGAACTTAGACTGCAATAATTTTAACTAAAGAACAAACTTTAAGGTTCATTTCTATTATTTAATCATAGGTTTACAATAATAAAGGTAATACATTTGAAAATTAAGGAACAAAATTTAATATTTCTTAAAAAAACTGTATTGTATCTAGGAAATGAAGGAGTTGTATAAAAAATTAATATCAACAAACTGTTTTATTATTCTTGCATGTCTTAAAGTGCTAGATATAAAATGTGAACCATCCTGTATGATCCACATAAGAATGTGGTATTTTTTGATTTCAGGGAACTCAGCATTATTCCACAATGTAAAATGTAAGAGATAATACCTACAGATTTGAAACTCGGCAGAGCATGATGTTATTGTGTGCTAATAAAAATTTTGAACCTTACAAGGATTATTTTTTTATTTATTTTTGGAGATTTAAAATAAAAGTATATCTACAATGAGGTACGTTATATCACTTCCAAGGTTTTTTTTAGAATTTGGTGAGTAATGAAATCAAAGTTAGAATATCGTCTCTTCAAAATGTACTTGGTACATTAAGGTCTTGCTGTGAAATGTAATAAATATTAACATAAATACCATACAAGTTTTCTAGCGAACAAATTAGTATTTCTTAGCAATAATAAAACATTTTTTATATTTGGGGTAGGTATTTTAGATTTGTTAAAAAAATACAATATGCAGGGTGGACCCAGATCGACTATACGATGAGATAAAAGACAAAAAAATTTCGAGTTGAAACTTGACTTTTGAGGGATCAGCCTTGCTTGATTAGAAATTAATTTGCACCATATTTTTATATTTTAAATATCAAGCAGGCCCTGACAGGGGCAATTTATTCATTTTCAGTTCAGGTAAACTACATTTTACTTAAGAGATATCGAAAAATTTTATTGGAAAAAGTTGTCGAGAATGAAATTTTAAGTGCCCCCTGCCAAATTTTAAAACAATCGGCAGACTTTGATTTTTATGTCAAATTTCAACTTGATTTTTTGGAAGAAAATCAAAGTATGTCGATTGTTTTAAAATTTAGTACAGGGTCTTAAATTTGCATTCTGAAAATTTTTTTCTGATACAATTTTTCGATAAATGTACTTGAGAAAAAAAAAACAACAAAGTGTCCGATTGTTTTAAAATTTGATACGGGCACTTGGATTTGCATTCTGAACAACTTTTTCTAATAAAATTTTTCGATATCTCTTAAGGAAAAGGTAGTTTACCTGAACTGAAAATGAATAAGTTGCCCCTGTCAAGGCCTGCTTGATTTTTAAAATATAAAAATACGGTGCAAATTAATTTCTAATCAAGCAAAGCTGATCCCCCAAAGCTCAAGTCTCAACTTGAATTTTTTTTGTCTTTTACACCTATCGTATAGTCCATCTGGGTCCACCCTGTATAGGTATTATGCTATTTATTAAAATACACAATTTCTTGCTTTTCAAAACATTTTTTAACAGATACAACTTATTTTCTCTTCTCTTAATTTTTATTGATAATAAGAATTTAAAATACAGTTTGTTCAGCGAATGTTCGGTCCTACGTCACAACTCCCGTCCTTGTCTAGCTCGTGAATATACGACCGATATCCGTCGTATAGTCATAAGTAAGACAAGGACGGGAGTTGAGACGTATTGCCGAACATTCGCTGAACAAATTGTACATTTTACACGGAATGAAAATAATAATAATAGTAATTTACTGAATTTTTATTTTCGATTTTATTAGATCCTATATTTCAACCTCATCTGAAGTCATAAATAAGAATATAATAGGTTTTTAACTTTAAATATCCTGTTTTATTCATTTACATTATACCTATAATTTTCTCGAGTTTGTTGGATCGACAGACACCTATAATAATTCCTCCAAGGTCAAATAATATTTTATTACATACACTTTTGCAATATTTTTAAGTTTATTTTTAATGTTTACGACTTTTTACTAGCTATTTATGCCAGTAGCATTGATAAGTTTTGTTTTTTATAGTTTTATTATAATAATTATTCTTTACATTATGAAATTTTCGGCATGATGGAGCACAACAGATTGTAGAAAAGCTTGCTCATGAGCTATTTTATAATAATTTCTGTTTAATGTATTTTGTCCAAGCACCCCAAAAACACTAATTTCTAATTATTTTTTTCGTTAATTTAATGAGTGGCAATTATTTTAAATTTGATATTATTGCAGAGTGCTAGAGCACCTCTTCCGTAGGCTTGTCTGTAAACCATCTTCAAATCATCATCGACTAATTGACTTTCATCCACTGCCCCGCGGTCTAATTCTTTTTTCCTAAAAAATATTATCTATAAATCAGCTTAATAAACTCTATTAGTCTCTCTCTAGAGAAGATTTTAACAGATTAAGGCAATAAATAGCGCCCCTCTTTCATTTTTTCCGTCAATATTAACAGTTTCTTTTTAGTCATCTTCTGCAAAATGTTTTGAACAAATTATTGCTGCCTGGATGTTGAATTTCTCGCGCAGATATCACTTTTGGATCCATTGTTCAGAAAGTATTTTGTTTTTTTTTTTGGATAAAAACTATTCGAAGTTTCGACTTTGAACTTCGGCTTTTAAAACCGGAAGATCGACTTTCAAAGTCGAAGTTCAAAGTCGGAATTTCGAGTTCAAAATTGGATTTCGACATTTAAAGTCGGAATTTCGAGTTCAATAACAATAAAATAATGATTTCGGTAGGTCTGTTTGATACAAAATGGAATTTAGAGTGTCATAACGTCAATAGATTTTGTACATAGATTCGTCACCATGTTAATAATAATAATAATAATAATCGCTTTATTTTAATTCAAAATATTGACAATAATTTCACAAAAATGAATAAATAAAGCAGAGATAGTCACAGAAGCAGTAACATTGATACCGCTTGTACGTGACATAGGTGTAATTACATGATTAATAGTTAAATACAAATTTACAAAGTAACATAGATATAAGTACTAATTTAGGATATATTTTCAAATTTAGGGTTTGTCGAGTCCGTGTTATGAATATCGTAAATAAGGTAAGTATTGTTTTTTATTTATATATATAAGGTAGGTGTCATATTCGTGAGTATAAGACAGTTAAAAGTCGGTAATCCATAATATATAATTCAAGAATTAATGTCATTTCTCAAGTAAGTTCTACTTCGGATTTCACAATATATTTTATTATGTCCCGTTAATCAAATTATGTAATATATTTCTGTCTAAATCATTCATCCAGTTTTTGAGTTTTGTTTTGAATGTCTTGTGATTTATTAAATTTTTTATTGTTTCAGGTACTATATTAAACAGTTTAGGCGCTAGGTATTTTGCTTGGCGTTGCCCGATTGATTTACGGCTACGTGGTACCCCTACGGAAGTAGTGCCAAATCTGGTTGGATATTGGTGAGTTAAGGATTTAAGATTAATTTTTCCTTTATGGATATTTAGGAGAATTGTATAACAAAACATCTTATCCAAGTTATATATGCTAGTTTGACCATATAGTAGATCGGTGGAGTAACGAATGTTCTTGTTATATATAATTTTTAAGATCCATTTTTGTATTACGTTTAGTTTCTCTAAGAATGCGTCGTATACACCACCCCAACCGATAATTCCATAAGAAAAGTGTGGTTTCACTAATGCATTATATAATTATTGTTCTAATAGCCTTACATTTAAGAATTCTCCTAAGTATCGGAATTTAAAGATAAATGTTCTTACTTTCTGTATCACATATCTAATTTGCAGGTTCCAGCGCAAGTGACTGTCTAACATGATGCCAAGATATTTAACATTTTCATATTCTGGAATTTTTATGCTGTGATTAATCACCAGAGGGCCCATTTTAGGTAAGTTATTAGCATATGAAGTAAAGGTCAGATATTGGGGTTTTTCTATATTTAGTGTCAGTTTGTTATACTGGAGCCATTTAACAATATCTTTTAAACTCCTTTTCTGCGGTTTCTTTTAAATTTTGCCATGTGTCAGAGGTATAGAGAATCACAGTGTCATCGACAAAGGATATGACTCTACCCTTGGTGTCTAATTTTAGAAGATCGTTCACATACAACGTAAATAGTAGCGGTCCCAGAACTGTCCCCTGTGAAACACCACAGCTAACAGCGCAGCTTTCGCTTCTCTCCCCCCCAATCGACACAATCTGTCTCCGATCAGTCAAGTAACTCCGAATAAGAGCTCCGGCTGTACCTCTAACACCATATAATTCCAGTCTGTCCAATAGTCTCCGATGACAAACCGTATCGAAAGCTTTAGAGAGATCAACAAAAATGCCAAGTACAGGAATGGTCCTATCCAAGGCATCGTATATGTAAGACGTTAACTGTAGTATGGCATCTTCCGTCGATCTTCCCTCGACAAAACCATATTGACTATCTGAAATCACATTAAATCTCTTTAAAAAGTTTACAATTCTTTTTTTAAAGATTTTTTTCAAGAATCTTGGAAATGTTTGAAATTAAGGAGATTGGTCTAAAGTTATTAATGTCTTGTTTAGAGCCACCTTTATGTAATGGTTTAATTATACCTAATTTAAGAACATCGGGGAAAACTCCCATATCAATACACATATTTATAAGGTGAGACATCGGATTGGATATTTCTTCTGCAATTCGTTTCAGAGTCTCAGATCTTATATTGTCAAAGCCAGGTGACTTCCCTGATTTGAGCGACCTTATTACATCCCTTACTTCTATGTTTGTAGTGGGAGCCATGAACATGCTATGTTCCAATATATCCCTATTTTCATGGTAGTCATCAGGCATCCTAATATTTTTGGCGTAGTTTTCACCAATCTCACTAAAAAATGTATTAAAACAATTGGCAATTACTTTTTTGTCCGTTATCACTACATTATTAAACTTTATATTTTCTAGTTTTGTTTCTGTTTTTGTTCTGCCGCATATATCATTAATACAATCCCATAAGGCCTTAGATTTGCTTTGATTTTTGGTAATTAATTTTTCTGCATATTTTTGCTTTGCTTGCTTTATCTTTCTTTGTAATATATTTCGAGAGTGATTATAGTTTTGTTTTAATTCTAAGTTATCAGGATTATTTATAACTGCTTTATACATATCATTTTTATACTTTATCATATTAAGGATTCCTGGTGTTATCCATTTCTTTTTTGAATTAACTTTAGAATGTTGCTTATAGGTTTTTGTATTTTTTTCAATATAATTATTTAGAATTTCAATAAATAATTTTGTTGCCTTGTGTACATCATTCTGTTCATATACAGTGCTCCAATTCTCACAGTTTAAATCGTTTTTAAGCTGGGGGTAGTTTACATATTTTTTAAAAACTGTTTCAGGTTGAGATTGTTGATTTATGCATGTATTTATTTGAAACATAAGTGTAATGGGAAAATGATCTGTGATTGTATAATCTATAACAAACGACTGTGGTTTTTCATTGCAAAATCTTTCATTTAACTTCACGAAAAAATGGTCTAAACAAGTCTTTGTCTGTGGTCGAGTATACGTATCAATGTATGAGTTAAGACCAAAATAACTCATTGTGTTCTTGTATTGTTCAACAAAATCAAACTCTGAGAGTATATCAATATTTATGTCCCCTGTAATGATATGATTTTTAACGTTAGATTTATTCTCTAAATAACCAAATAATCCATCATTAAAGTCACAAGTAAGTTCTCTTGACTTTTAGTAATTTCTAATTCTAAACTCTTAGCAGAACCTATATAGGTATTTCTATGTGTAATAATATTTAAATCATCTCTTACAAAAACGACAACGCCATCGCATCTACTGAAACTTCCCTCATTGTAAAGTGTTACATAACCCTCTAAATTATATATCGTTAAGTCCTGAACAATGTTAGTCTCAGTAAGTATAATAATTTCAAAATCCCCCACAATTTCGTATAAAAGATATCTTAGTTTATCGTAATTTTTGTTTATGCTACGTATATTAACACAGAGAACTTTAAAATGACTTTTATTTTTGTTTTCCATATGCTTGTTGAAAATTTGAAGGTCAGTTTTAACTTTCGCAGTAGCGCTGTCAAGTTGAAAGTCTCTCAGATAGGGATCCATTCTGCCAAATAATTATTTAATATCCTTCAAACAGTACACTAGCTATAACTAACTTTCCCAAATTAGCGAAAATTTCAGCATCAACAAGACACTTATAGTATAATCAAAACAACTTACAGATTTATCTTGGTATTATAGGAATAATAATTTTTAACATTAACTATTTCTTTAACATTAATAATCACACAATATAATTTTATTTTTGTGATCTAGTTCTTGTTATAGGTTTTGTGTTTATGTCTTGCTTTTGCTTTAATTTTGCCTGAACAATATTTCTGGGAATTTCCGCATTATTCGTAGTTTTCTGTTTATTTTCTTCCCCAAATAGTGTTTTCTCAGCTTGAGGTTCTTTTCCGTTTCTAGCTCCAGAAGTTGACGGTGTTGGTGTGGATGGAGCGCTGTTATGTCGTGTAAAGGTGAATTCTTCGTCCTCAGTGTCCTCCAAATCTTCTAATTTGTAGGCAGTGTTCCCAACAAACAGTTTGTTTCCCTTAATGAAACACTTTTCATTGGAGGAATCTTTTGCTCTAGTCAGATGTATTTTCAACAGTCTTCTTTCTTCTCTTTGTGACTCAGTTTGATCATGAGCAATCACAATTTTAGTTCCCCGTAGTTTTGTGCAATTTCTTAAAATTAGCAGTTTCGATTGATATGATACCAGTTCAATTTTTATTGGACTATTTATTGATCTCCCCAGAAAGTACACATCATTAAAATCTCGTTCAGTAAGGGCGATATTCAACAGTCCATTTAAAGTGTCTTTTAAAAATGCTGATGTTAATTCCGATCGATCCTTCACTTCCACACCATACAAAACAAGATTATTCTTCTTATTGAGTCTTTCTAGCCGTTGTATTTTATTTTTTAACTGATTATTTTCCTTTTCCAATTCTTTATTTTTGTGATTTATTTCTTCTATTTTTAGAATTAGCCGAGTCTCTAGAGCTTCTGAAATTTGTCGAACTTCTTTCTTTAGATTGTTAATTTCCTCAAGAATTTTATTGAAAGCAGTATTATTTTGATCGTCGTTTGTCATTTCAATTGGAATATTTTTGTTGCCTTGTGCAAATTGTTCTGTCCCGAATCGTATTTCGCGCAAAAAAATAACAGTTCGACTGTTGCTACGCCGCGCATTAACTTATCCTATTTGTGTATAGTCTAGTTTTGACGTGTTTCGTTGCACGATTTTTACCTGGAAGACTTACTGCTTTCTCTAGTGTCTTGGGGAATCACTTCACATAATTTATTTAACATTTAACTTGTAAACTTGCACGGATTGGCAGTTCTACCTTATTATCTCACAATATTACTTTCCGATTATACACATTAGAGCTAAAAATCAGTATTATTAGGTACCGCGTTTGTTACAAAGAGGCAATTAATAATACATTTAATATATAATAGCTCCTAAATACATACACAAAATACACATGTTAAGTGCTTATCTGGTGTTGGACTTCCACTAGTCAAGGACATTTTCTACGAGCGTCGGCAGGATTACTTTCATTGCATTACATTGTGCATTGTGCATCTAGTCATATGAGTGGGAAATGACCATTCAATGTTAATTATACACTGTACTTTTTATTTGACTGTTTTAAGTGTTTGACTTTAAATTTTGGTTCTCTAGATTTTTATAATTTAATTATTTTGAACATGAACAAGTAGGTAATAAATCTAAGACAAATTTCAACAAAATATTTCTTATGTAAATTGATTTACATATTAAATGATTATATTAGAATTTAAAGCTATCAAAAAATGGTTGGAAAAATTTCTGGGAGTTAAATTTCCGGCCGTTACATTTGCAGCTTCCAAAATATGCGATATTATCAATTCCATCACCTTACTGCCGCTGGTATTGTCCCCTTTTGTTATAAATAAGTTATTTATATATATGTGTCCATTATAATTAAAGAAGGGTTTTCAAGTTTGGGCAATAGTTTCTCCTCCAACCATTTTTCAAACATTTCGGCGTTCATATTATCTTGCACTTTTATTTTTAGTTGAAAATATAAGCTCAGCGCCATCAATAAATTAATTACTGCCCTGTTTTATAGGCGTACTCCCATTTGAATATATTATCTTTATTAACATAATGTATCAGACAAGGACAGAGCAAAAAAAGTTGGTTTTGCTGTTCTTTAAGCCGAACCCCTCGCTCCAAAACATAAGGGAGAGCAGGTAGGAAAATCTTAGCCCATCTCTCTCGATTTTATGGCCGACTTCCCTTTACATTCTGCCTTTACTATAGACAAAGCGTTGGATTATTGTATATATATATTGGCAAGAGGCAAGAAATGTCAAGCCATTAGTGTAATAGATCTACACTTTACAGAGTAAATAATTTTTTTGAGAATCTGAAAAATGTAGTAGCTTCTTCTAATAGTAGGCTGCCAATAATCTTTTGATACCATTGGTAAGGTATTCGATTCAATGCTCTAATCTTAAAACTAATTCAGTATGAAGGAAATTCCCTGAAAGTGCCAATAACTGAACGGTTAATCCGATCCGTTTCACCACTACCCACTCTCAAAAATTCCGTAATATCCAAGAGTTACTACCGCTCCGATTTCATTATCCACTCCCAACGGGAACTCTATGTTCTGCTTCTATCGGGAAATACAATCCAGATGCGGGCCCACCCTCGAGAGAGCAAGATGTAATGAATAAATAAACTTTAAGCAACCGTCAGGTTCCGCTCTCGGGGTCGCGGGGTCGGGGATCGGCTGGGGGCTCTCAAATACGGCGTACCTGATTATACGGCGGAAAAACTCCGGCTTTATTGGAAATTATTAGCGGATTGATTTTTCCTGGGACGGGAGAAATGCTCGGAGAAATGGGGTAAACGCTGCCAGCGGCGTCGACCTGTATCCGGCAAGTTGTATTATTAATAATATTTATTTGTAAATACCAATCGATTCAATGCTATATTTAGCACAATAATACTCATTACGAGTCAGTAGGTAGGTAGGTATAACAAAAAAGTGAAAATTACAAGTTAAGTTAACATTATACAGTGTTTCCTTGGATAGATGTAACAAGAGGTGTAATGGAATTTTCTAATTTCATTTATGGCACGAGTCGTGCTTGAGTTCCTTGTGTTCTAAAGGGTATTTTATAAGTAAAATTGTATAAATTACCACATATAAAAGTTCCTAAAAATTTTTTTAGGGTTTTGTGGTTTCATTCCAAATTAAAGGAATATAAAATTATTTTTGGTTAGTTTTTTCGATTGTTCAATAAAATACTGGGGACCCTGTATAAAAATTATTTTTTATTTTTGAAGAGAAAGATGTCGGCCGTAGGTTGGATTTTGTTTAACAACTGATGAAAAAAACATGGACGAAATATTTTTTAAAGTTTTATATTCCTGATATTTGGTAGGAACTTAAAAAATTGTCCATTACACTTCTTTCTACATCCCTCCAGGGACACACTGTATGATATTGGAAATAGTTTTATGGAATTTTTTGCAAGCAAGTGTAAGCAACTTGCGGCATTAATTTTTTAATATTGGTCCTTAAAAATTCTTTCATTGCTTATTTGGTAAAAACTTATGGTCCCAATGATGTTGAAAATGTAACTTTTCCAGAAAATTATAAAAATTTTGAACATTACTAAAATAACCTCTATATTAATATTCTAGATAAACTTTTCTACAAAGATATCAGAATTAATTTGTTACTAAAACAGATTATAAACAGTTCTTTCTATAGAACAACAAAAATCGACCGAAGTCTTAGTAAAAAATCCCGTCCAAAATGATTATTTACTAATAACCACTAAAATAGGAAGCCATGCCATAAAGGTTGAACTGGAAGTAATTGTTGGTAATACTTAATTAAACATAGCCCTCTATACAGGGTGTCTCACCATGAACTGCATCGATCGATATCTCAAAAAGTAAACATAGATTTTTTTTTGAAAATTTGGCAGCTGACCAATGTCAATGAGTACTATTCATCTAAAATATTTTCAAAATGACGGCACTTCCGGTTATACTGGAAGTCGATGGCAACTTCGTTATTTTAAATGGAACACCCTATATTTTACTGCATTTTGGATTGGAAAATTTTAGGTACATTTCATGTATCATGTCCTATACAACCGTTTTTGAGATATTTGCCATTTTAGAGAAAAAATGACAGATGCAGACCCGTACTTAATTGACAGTTTCTTCATAAGGGCTACATATTTCGTAACGCGCTCTTGGCATTTTGTAGTCAAAGGCTTGATGCAGAGAAATACCATAAAGAAAGTTTCCGATCTTGTACAGGGTGCTCTCAAAAAATTATTCAAATATTAATTAAAAAAATGCCAAAAACTCAAAATTTTCAAATGGAAACCCCCATTTTTTTGTAGTAGCCGCGTTCAGCACAAAAAAATTAGGGCAAGTTTGTGTTTGGTTCCCTATACCTAAATGTTATTTTAGATTGATTTAGAGAAAACTAATTTTCCACTTCTTCATCAAGGGGGCGTTTTTTTTTAATTTTGATAAATCTAGTTGGCCATGGCTGATTATACGATTGTCAGAGAATGAAGAAATGTAATTTGGTTTAAAATTATTGTAAACAATGCACTGTTAAATTACAGAAACGAAGACTATTTAAATTTATGAAGTGAACAATTAGTTTTTTGTAAATAAATCGAAAATGATAACATTTAGGTATAGGGAACCAAACACAAACTTGCCCTAATTTGTTGTGTTCAATACGGCTACTACAAAAAAATAGGGGTTTCAATTTGAAAATTTTGAGTTTTTGGCATTTTTTGAATTAATATTTGAATATTTTTTGTGAGCACCCTGATGGTACTTCTCCGCACCAAGCCTTTGACTGCAAAATGCCAAGAGCGCGTTACGAAATATGTAGACGTTATGAAGAAACTGTCAATTATAACCGAAAGTGCCGCCATTTTGAAAATATTTTAGATGAATAGTACTCATTGACATTGGTCAGCTGCCAAATTTTCAAAAAAATTCTATGTTTACATTTTGAGATATCGATCGATGATGTTCGTGGTGAGACACCCTGTATAGCCTTTAGTCCGACACACTAGTTTGTGAAACCGATAACAAAGGAAATTAAAATATATATATGTTTAACTTCTTTCAAAATAGGTAATTGTTAATTTTCTATAATGGACACTTCTATCATCCAATTTAATTAGCAGATGATTCAATAATTTGTCCTTCTCGCTTAACAGAATTAACAATTTCAAGTGTACAATAAATTTAATTAGATTGTTATAATGAATACTATTATTTATATTAATAATGCAGGAACCTGCATCATATCCTAAATGGGCCGTCACTGGCTTTTGAAAGGTAGGATGCCAACACGGCACAGAAACAATGTACGTAACAGGAGTCGAACCGGAGACATTTTTATTCATTAACCCGGAGGTAGAATTGCAGAAACTGTAATGCCAGCGCGCTTATTCGCGCAAATATTGTTCGTGATTACAGAGCGAGTGCCATTTCCTCATTGGGACATAAAAGATATCGGGCAAAAGGCAGAAGGGATAATGTTATATCTAAAGTTTCCCCGAAGAAAATGTATTGTTTGCGAATTATACCTAAGAACAAAACCATGCTCCTATTTTTCACTTACTATTAATGTCCTATAGAAGTAATAATCACATGCCATATCTACATAAGGAATTGGATCTCAAGCTAAACACTATACTAGCTAAAAAAGTGCTTCAGAAACAATTCTATGTATATTATCCTTTATTACTGCTCTGTACAGGTACGATATACAGGCTGAGTTTTTTTCGATGCCCACTATGGGGATCTCGGAAACTAGCAGAGCTAGAACAAAGGTTAAATGGGGAAAGAATTGCAGTTTTGAATACTCAATCTAATGCCCCTTCTGGATTTTTAAAAAAGTTCATGGCTCACTAGATATTTTGAAGAGAGTGATTTTTTGCTATTTCATCAGATCCCTGTAGCTCCGTTATTTCTGATTATACAGAAAAACTGCAGAGACAAAAATTGTAGATAATTTTGGGCTTAATAAGATAATCTAATCCAATTTTTATGTTGTTTGTGCTTTTTGAGATATGACATAAACTTGTGTTTTTTTAATGTAAATTATAGTTGACTGTGGCCTTATCAAATAGACCATTTTTTGAGCCTTCCAAAAATATAATACTCGGCATAGTTATTTTAAAAAATAAAATAGCTATGGCTAATTTTCTGATTTTTTTTTAAATTTTCACATAGTCAGCCATGGGATATTTTCATAATTACGTTCTATTTTATAATAAGACATACTTCAAACTTTCAAATATTTTATTTTTAGCTGGTAACAAAATGTAACAAAATAAAATAAAAATTATCATGATGCATAATTATTTGCCTAGATCAGCTATATCCAAATAGTTGGATAGGGAGAAATATACCTATTTCCTGGCCGCCCCGATGCCCCGATTTGTCTGTTTTGGATTTATTTTTGAGGGGAACAGTACAAAATAAAGTACGAGACAATTGATTAATTAAGAGCAGCTGTTTTAGAAGCAATTGCCAGTATTGACAGGCGCTCTCTGAGAAAGGCGACAAATTCAGTTTTAAAATGATGCAATATTTGCATAAATAATAATGGTGGATTGTTTGAACACCTTTTTTTCAAAAGGTGACCTTTTAAAATAATAATAATTTGAATTTGAGTTTTTTAATTTTTTTTATTTTGTTACCATCTAAAAACAAAATATTAGAAAGTTTGAAGTTTGAAGTATGTCTAATTATAAAATAGAACGTAATTATGAAAATATTCCATGGCTGACTATTTGAAAATTAAAAAAAAAATCAGAAAATTAGCCATAGCTCTTTTATTTTTTCTAATAACTACCTATGCCGAGTATTATATTTTTGGAAAGCTAAAAAAATTGCCGACTTTATAAGGTCACAGCCAACTATGATTTACATTTAAAAAACACAAGTTTATGTCATATCTCAAAAATCACAAACAACATAAAAAATTGGATAAGACTATCTTATTAAGCCCAAAATTATCTACAATTTTTGTCTCTACAGCTTTTCTGTATAATCAGAAATAACGGAGCTACAGAGATCTGATTAAATAGCAAAAAATCACTCTTTTCAAAATACCTAGTGAGCCACGAACATTTTTAAAAATCCAGAAGGGGCATTAGATTGAGCATTTAAAACTGCAATTCTTTCCCCATTTAACCTTTGTTCTAGCTCTGCTAGTTTCCGAGATCCCCATAGTGGGCATCGAAAATGGTCTTGAAATTAGTTTTAGTGAATGTCTAAGCCTTTTCTACTCTGTATATTCCCCGTTGTTCTGTTTCCGGCTCGACCAGTTCTTTTGTGGCGATTTCATTTCCTTTCCTTTGTGTCTGTCCTGGGGCCGTATGCGAATGAGGTGGCGGACACAAAATCGATATTTAGAGTTATTCAAACAGGTCGGTAACACGGGCACACAACGCTTATTAGGTTGTACAATTCTCCAAAAACCTCGATGGGAGCCGCGGCGAGGCAGTCGGGCGGCTGCAGCAATCCGCAGGCGCCCTCCTATACATGAATGCATGAGGATTATTGGGTACTTTGAGCCGGGTATGAGCGAGATAATGAGCTGCAGATTGGAAATTTCATGGGGACGGCGGAGCGGCTTTCGTTGAGAAGTTTTAAAATTGCATATCTATACGGGAGCTAATTTTTACTATACACTGTGTCCCGGATAAGAATGAACAGCATGGGGATATTGCAAACGGTGAGAGATAGGGCAACGGTTAAATGGGGAAAAAGTTGCGCAATTTCGAGGTCAATAAAATGGCACAAACAGATTTCTAATATCTTTTTTCGTTTTTGAGTTATTTTGAAAAAAGTAAAATTTTGCGTTTTCGATTTTATTTTTTTCTGAACTTGCTATCACAGATAGAGAAAAAAGAAAAGCACTTTCTTATGGCACTTTTAAACGGGCCTTAAGATGGCGTTTTTAGATTTGTTCTACAACGTTTCGTTTTTGAGAAACCATCTTCAACTTAATTTTTTTAAATACGGACCTGGATTTTTTTTTGCAGATTTTGAAAGCACTTTTCATTGCAAATACCATGATGTATGACAAGAAATATTTTTAAAATGTTTTGAGACAATTATACTGAAAATTCATTTTTCCATTATTTTTTTCTAATGCGGCCCTGTATTTAATAATAAGAAGTCTAAATATTAATAAGTATTGTCAACAATTTAACTTACAACTTATCTTTCAATTGGAGAACTAAAAAAAGGACGGCACATACGATAATAAAAAATAAATAAAAATCCTCCACCTAGAAGGCTTTGAAACAACGAAACCAATCCCTTGTCATTTGTCATAACTCCCACTGTATCATTTAGTTAACAATTTATTTCATTACAAATGGAGGGTGCTTTTTCAAATGACGACAAATTTAACATGTCAGCATGTTATATCTTGTGTCACAGAAATAGTGTAGAGGCCGAACGAATGTATTTTTGCAATTAATAAATGGCAAAAGATTACGTTGGCTTAAAGCTTTCTTCTCGCAATTAGGAAAAGCGAAGAATTTACTTCAAAACACAATGCGACACTGTTTGCTGTACAACAACAGAGGAAAACACTTTACCAGACGCAGGGCCGTACAATTTAAAAATATTAAGTTTTCGAAGTAAAAATAAACTGTAAGTTAAATTGTTGTCAATACTGATTAATATTTAGACTCCTTATTATTAAATACAGGGCCGCATTAGACAAAAATGAATGGAAAAAAGGAATTTTCAGTATAATTGTCTCAAAACATTTTAAAAATATTTAGTGTCATACATCATGGTATTTGCAATGAAAAGTGCTTTCAAAATTGACAAAAATAAATCCAGGTCCTTATTTAAAAAAATAAAGTTGAAGATGGTTTCTCAAAAAAGAAACGTTGTAGAACAAATCTAAAAACGCCATCTTAAGGCCCGTTAAAAAGTGCCATAAGAAAGTGCTTTTCTTTTTTCTCTATCTGTGATAGCAACTTCAGAAAAAAATAAAATCGAAAACGCAAAATTTTACTTTTTTCAAAATAACTCAAAAACGAAAAAAGATATTAGAAATCTGTTTGTGCCATTTTATTGACCTCGAAATTGCGCAACTTTTTCCCCATTTAACCGTTGCCCTATCTCTCACCGTTTGCAATATCCCCATGCTGTTCATTCTTATCCGGGACACAGTGTATAGTCGAAACGACCAAACGACGACGACTATTTTAAAGAAGTATACCAGTAAGATCACATTTGAAGGCAATTTTAATCCACGAATAATCTTCACTTATATTATGTAATGTCTCCCCTTTCAAAATCTAACTGTGTGCCCAGGGGCGGACTAAGCCCGTCGGAGGCCCGGGGCGGCAAAAAAATGTGGCCTCCGGTCTGCTCAGAAATTGATGTTGTATGTGTTTATAGTATACATTTTGCAAAAAAAAAGATTGACGGTAAAACACGACGACTAATTTAAGTTTTCCTGCTCCCTCCCCCGTAAGTTCACTTTACATACTCGCCAACAGGCCCGAAAGCGAAAGTCAAATGTTCGAGGTGCCCTGTTATTTTGGTTGCTAGCTGCGAAAGTGGTTGCTAGGTACAAAAAGTATTGCTTAGCAACACTTACGCAGCAAGGACCTTAAAACCATTAATAAAATATATGTGGCAACGCGAATCTTACGTCAATTTTAATAGGTTTCACAACAATCGTTTTACAAACTGGTTTTGATCATAAAGAACACGAATTATTCCAAAGAAAAATTAATAATTTAAATGTTTCTCTGGCGTCAAATAAGAGCCGCATAACAGAATAAATTTGACAAGCACCGCGCTACCGGTGGGGTAAGAGTAGGCGATTAGTACTTAATTCGTAGATCCATCGTTCAAATCCCATACAAAGCTCAACATTTTTTATTTATTTTTTATTATCGCTGCATTCTGCCTCTTATGTTTATCACTGATTATCATTTTTAGTAATTGAACAAAGGTTATTTTGAAGATCATTATTGCTCACAATCTACTCCATATGTAGGTATTTAGAGCTTTATTCAAAGTACCTATAACTTGAAATTTTCGGTAGCAGGAAAAATGTAATACATTGCACGATGAGTAAGCTCTTTTTTAGCCTCGGAGGTACTTTTAATGACCGAGGCAACGCCCGCGTTGCCTCGGTCTTTAAACAACCTCCTCGGCCAAAAAAGTGCACTTACGCATCTGGCAATGTAAATAACTATTATTAAAAAAATCTAAGTATGAAATATAATACATAAAAAAATATAAAATGGTAGAAGTCACTGCAAATAAGTCTAAAGGTTGCACATAAGTGCTCAAAAATAAGGTAAGCGAGTAAACTGAAATAAAATATTAAAACATTCAATAGGAAAATCAACTTTGTTAAACATTCAAAAATACCTACATGCAAAATGGATAAACTATCTCAAAATAATTGAATGATATTCCGAATAGTAAAAAGTCACGAAAAAATTAAGGACTTACAAAAACTTATCTACTAATTTTAGAAATCCAATATCGACAAAATCGTTAAAAAAATAAAAAGTGACGGGACTAGGTAGTTTTAAGTATCGAAACTTACAATAGTTATTTTTGTTACAAGTAGATACCTAAAATAAAGTTTGTCAGGACGAATCATTGCTGTTTCCGGACGAGGCGTTAGTTTTTATACGCTTTTTACAATTCTTTAGAACGCTTAAATTTGCAAAGTTTCCATAATTTTTGAAATCACAATGTTCGAAAAAGTTGGCTTAGAAATTGATATCGTAGAAACAAGATTGTTTATTTGATAATTTTGTCATGTCATTCATTCATTTAGGGACTAGACCGAAAAAGAAGCATTTTACGGGCTTAAACGAGTCCGTAAAATAGCTATTTTTGGAAGCGTAGATATGACAAAAATATTATTACATTCCCGAAACTAAAATTAAATGGTAATATAATATATTCTGTTTGATATTTTTAATATGTATTTTCCCTAATAATATATAGAGAAAGAGCATGTAAAAAACTATTGAACCCATACGGACAAATTTTTAAAACACCGAGAACTTTCTACTTTCACTGTTGTTCCTTTCCTCGTTCGTTTTTTTTGTAGCGATTTCATTTCCTTTGCCCTATGTCCGTTCTCGAAGCATGTGCGAATGACGAGGCGGACACAAAATCGATATTTAGAGTTATTCAAACAAGTCGACAACATTGAAACAAAATTATCATAATCATTATGTTAGGTAGAAAATTCTACGAAAAAATATGTGTGACGCTCATATTTGCCATAGCATGCATGTATGAGGATTATTAACGGATACCAACTTTGACCTGGATGAGTTCAATAATGAGCTTATTGAAAACTTCACGATGTCCGCGAGTACTAAAATTGCGTTTAGGGATATATGGAAACTTTTTCACTTGACGAGGGCAGATTTTGAGAGGTTGATGCTTCTTCAAATAAAACCTGTACCCATCCATGACCGACAAATCTGGCCGTAGGTACAGGGTGATTGGTTATATTTTCCGCTTCCCTAAAGGTAACTTTTCAGAATTAATAGTTTGTAATCAAGGGTACTTCCTATTTTTAAGTTTTGATATATACAGGGGTTTGCGAAATTAACAAAATACACCAAAGTTACGTTTTTTTTAATGGAATGGCCCATCTTTTTATACATTATGTTACTCACCTTTAATACTCTTGTTTGTTTTTGAAGAGCGGTTGCGGCATTGCCAAGTTATTAGATATTCCTTATATTTGCAGACATTTAAAAAATCAGTTATATTCCCGTTTCTGCTACATACTTTTTGAAGTTGAATTATATGAGGATAACTACTAGTGCCTCCTATATATAGTGCAGCCAGAGTTGCATTTAGTTATACAGGATATTCAATTATGATTGCCATTTTTTGTTATTTGGAAGAAATAAGGCGCAATTCAATTCTTGAAATTTTTACTTAACAATAATCATCTTCATGTTTTCCTTTTTGCAGTGTAATTACTACTATTGATCTCTTTGAATAACAAACATAAAAAAAGAGCAAATTTGGGCCGGGACAGTTTCTGCATATGGCGGGATGCTGTTTCCATTTTTACAGTGGCGCGCACCTTTGAGTTGTTTCGTTAAACTAATCGAGGCAGAAATCCCCATTTTTCGTTAAATGGATAAAATAAAATACAGGCAAAACATTATAACCTCAAAAGTTAATTTAAATTACAAAATTACTTACCGATGGATTATTTTCCTCAAACATTTTAGTTTTGGCGGTTAGGGAAGTGCCACAAGCCGCACAGCTAAGCATGATGACACGTAAAGGTACCGTAAAACGGGGTTACTTTGGCAGGTTTTGACCTATTTTGTCTCTATAACTCACAAACCGCTTGAAAAATTAAAATTTTTAAAATTGCACCATGCCTTGTGTTAATGGTTCAGTTTGTCTACGCATGTCAGAATTTTTTTTTGTGGGTGGCAAAGTAGGCAATACTTTGGGGTTACTTTGGCAGCATATTGAAATGATAGATTTTGCAACCAGCTTCGAGTTTGATATAAAAATCTTTCTGATTACTGAAGTTATTGAAATTACAAAACCCCCAGTCGCTCACTGTTAATAATGTTTTTGAAATTGATCGCTCTTCCTCAGGTGTGAAAACTGGCGGGCGGTTATGTTGGCCCTCCAACTTGTTTTGAAGTATGCCACGCGAAATTTTGAACCTTTTACTTGCTGCTACCTGAGACATGCCGCCTCTAATGGCAGCCAACGCTCTTTCACGGTCAGCTTCATTAAAGTTTCTGTAAGTACGGGCTCCAAGTTTTTTCTTGTAGTGTCTAGGCATTTTTGTATCACTTTAGATCTGTAACAATAGAGAACTACTGAAAAAACCGCAAAATAATAAAAAGGTGTGAAAATAATAATAATATGATGTAAATAAGACAAACTGCCAAAGTAAGTCTAAGGTGCCAAAGTAACCCCGTTTTACGGTATCTAGTACCACATACTGACACCTATCACCATGTTAGATATCAAAATATTGTGTCAAAATTTGGTTACTACTACAATACTTTGTTACTTTATAATACACATAGAGCTTTGACTCCTTCCTGGAATTCTTTATTCAAAGGATCTACCTGAATAAATCAGATTATTTCAATTGAATTCCATCTCAGATTAGTAACTATTATACATATAATGAAATAAATTGATTTTCACTGCCTTAACTGTAATTTTATTGAAAAATCAGTAAATATTCGTATTTGTGTATTTTAGCCGAGCCCTTTTGCTCAAACCTTGTAAGAACTTAGCTAAAAAAGTAGCAAAAGTATCACAGCATGCAGAAGTAACACACAGTCCAGAAATGTACCCACTTCAAGGCGCTATGGGCGGATTGTAGAACAAATGATTTGGCGCGGCTCCCCAGACCACAAATCAGGCGCTCGTGCCGTTTCCGGCGATCCAGCAGTTCCGGAACGTCAATCCGGGCCGCCTGCCGCGCCGCCGCCTCTTCGGCATAATTGACAAATTAAGATGGATGCCCCGGCAAAGTGGCCGGCCGGCCGCCGGAGGGCCCGCTTCCTCCACTTATCGGCTTTTTTCCACGAGTGGACGATGTAATGAAGAGAGATTTCGCTTCCCAGTCTATAAGTATCCCATTCTGTTGTTTGGCTTTCTCGTTTCCAGTTGCTTACTCCATAGACGAATGATTATTATGCAACAGATATCTGGAGTTAATCTTTTCACGACGTAATAATAGGTACCTAAAGTAGTCGCACCCAGGGCCGTCTTAGGCCATGCCGGGGCCCTTGGCCACACAAGAATTTGGGGCCCTTTTGGAAAGTAAAGAAAGGGAATGATGTCAACATTTTTCTGCTATGATAATTGACAAATTAGTTAGTCGTTCTTGTGACATTGTTGATCGCAATTCTTTTTTATTATCTTCAGCTGTCAAAATGAGAGCTCTCCATCACAATTTGCCACCATTAAGCAAAGGAATATTCTCGTAGCAACTTCAACATTTGGAAAAGTTTCTTCTAGTTTATCAGACTTTATTAGGATATGTAAGATTGCATACTTAAATCCGCTGATTCCTTTGCTATGTTTTTAAATACTGTCTTAAATGAAAACATTCTGTTTTGAGCTCATATGCATTAATGTTTTCGTGATATAATTCTGCAAATTCTTATAATTTTAATAAACGTATCTACACGAAACTTTTCTTTGCAATTCAGCTGTACAGTCTCTGATTTGCAACAATTCTTCTAAGTACATTATTCCAATAATTGACTTCTGCGTTTTATTGGGACAGCAGCTCACTGTCAACTCGCCCAGTACTTTTGCTTCTTGTGACATAATTCGTCATAAATTGCCTGTGCTGTAAACTGTTCTCATGCTCAAATGAACTCAAATTATGTCCAGTACCAACAGTAGTCAGCAATAACAGTACACAGATTTCTTCGACGGTGAATAAAGGAGCCATTTCTTTTCTAAAGACTCACTATTCGTCCATTTACAGGTGAAAATATTTTTAGTCAAGTATCTAGTTTTTGTTTTACCGCTTGAATCTGGAAAACTTGTAGAAGTCTCAGAGAAGCCACATTTTTTAATTTGAAGAAACTCTGACCCTTTTCGAATCAAAATATTGCGTAGTTCTTCCGTTAAAATTTCATCACAGTACGTACCACGATCAGGATCAGGAGATACATTCTCCAAGCTTGCAGTTATTACTCACAGTAGCTTGAAGAGGAGGCTTCAGCATCTGATGTTTGTTTGTCATTTTCGTCACACGTTAGCTCTTTTTCCTGTTGATATTCAGAAGTATTTTGATCTTGAGGTGGTGAGGATACAGAACCAGTCCACCTATTTGTTTCTCCAACCGTAAAAATGAAGTAAGCTTAGGAAGTTTTTCGATTACTTCATTTCGAGCTATAACTTTTTTCTTTTTGTGAACCACCTAAATATGTTCTTTTTGACATAACGAAATGATCTTATAATCGAAACGAACACCCGAACACGTCAAAACTTCTATTATCTTACATAATTTCTAGTAAACAAAACTAAATTACGCTACTTATTGACCGACTTGAAGTTTCACACAACCTCAACCATAGACAATCGACCTCTATGTACATATAATAGGCCACAGCGATAAATAACTCTGGTGGGTAGCCGCGGCCCCGCCTCTTGTTAAAAGTCGAACCCTTCCCGGCCGACCTGTACCTACCCCATACCTACGGGAGCGTTGGTAGTAGTATTTTGTGTTTTCATAATATTTTATAACATTTTGTGTACGCAACTTATGGGGTACCTATATTGTTTCCTATCCGGGTGTAAAGGAGGGTATAACGGAAAGGAAAAAGTTTCTTTATTTCGGGCTATATCTGCCTAAAATAGAAAACAATATATCGGCCTTTCGGGGCCCACGGAGAATGGAGGCCCTGGGTACGGGCCCCGTGTGCCCTTATGGTAAAGATGGTATTGGTCGCACCCACAGACCACAAAAAGACTGCGTCCGCGGGGAAGTGGGCAAGCGCGGGATGCGCACTGTTGCTATTGGCTGGCCGTAACAACACGATGCGGGGCGCTTCTCGATTCGCAATTATTAGAACCACGCGACGTTGAGAAGAGGAATGATTACCCTCAGGCGTGCGCCTCGAAATTTATAGTTTTGAATATCTTGATAGTATTTTCGAGATCATGAGTCGTTGAGCCAAGCGCAATCTCACATTACATTTTTTTATCAATTATTTCCGCATATGAAAGTATAAGTAAAATAACAATTTATTTATAGTTTGACAGACAGTGATCTTTCCGCACGCCTATGCTTTCTTCGTTGCTAGTTCTGCCCGCGGGCGGATCTCCACCCCTCTTAATTTCCTCACCGCAGACGCACTCTTTCGCTGTGCGTACTTATACACCTGTTTCAGCACAACTTCAAACCGTATTATGAAACTGATCAGGAGCCTGCGCAGCATCATTTTGACTTTCAAAAACGAAACACGCATGCTCCCGGCAATTTCACACTGATTTCAAACGGTTTGAATTTCTGCCGGAACATACCTAATAGTATATTATGTACCAATGGACTAAAGTGCGTTTTTTAATCCCGAGAGTGAAGATTGTCACTCGAGGGATTATGAGGGTGAGAATTAGTATTAATATATTATTAAGAGTCACTGGTACATACGCTATTTTTTGCACCGCAGGATCTAAAATTTAAAATCCACAAGACATTGTGTAAAAATAAACAACAAAACAGCACCAAAAACTAAGGTCAGGTTCGTGTTCAAGGACCTCGAAAATAGGGGTAGATAAAAATTTCAGAAAAAACGGGAGACGCGTTCACCACGGGAAACAATTAGGTACCGAGGCTTGTATTGCAGCATACATTATCAATATTTTCTGTGCTATAACAATAAAAAAATAATACCACAGCACAAGTCACCGCTCAAGCGTTCATTTTTAATTTAATGATTATCTACTAGACAGAATTCACTCGAATAAATAATCTAATTATAATCACAGCCGTCGGAGCTGAGGAAATCATAGTCGGCGATGCTGTTCGTTACTAGAAAAGACAAATGACCGCCATCGGCGACACCGTCCGATATACAACGTTACTTGGCGACACCTGCAGACATTCCAAAGTGTCTCCACCACAATGAAAATAAAAAATGGATGTGTAGCTTTAGGAATTGTGAAAAATTATATTCTTGATTAGAAAAATACTTAATCGATTACTAAAAGTTGTAAGTTTTTACTTAAATAAAGGCTTTTATTTGCATTTTGTTGTTTGATTCCCACCTATAAAAGAGAGAGAAAACTTAAATGGGTTACACTTTCGAAAATGATGTTGGGTGCAGAATACCTGTTACTTCATTCTCTGATTATCAATAACATAATATACATCTTTAAACCGTATGACAACTACCACTGATGAAGTTGTAATGATAAAGATACCAAACAATATAAACTTCAAATGATATTTGAAAATGGTACAATCGCTGACACAGAATGGGTAACACCAATTTCTAAAACGTTAAATGAGTTCAGAGAGCTTGGAAAAGTGTTTACGCTTATTATTAACTCTGATGACGGTACTTTAGAGCATTGGAACAAAATAATAAATGTAAACATTCGGTTAGTTCATAAAGCATTGAAATAGGCTGACTGTAATCATGGCACTCGGATTAAATTGAAAACTAACTCGAGTCATTTGAAACGATTTAAAGTGTACTTAAAAAAATTACAACACGTTGGAACAGGTCAGCGTAAGCGAGAAAGTCGAAGCGATAGGGTAAAGTGGGAGGATATAAAATCGATTTTTAATAATCGTATACGCACGGGTGTTATAATTAATTTAAAGCACATAGATATTCAGCAGTTTTTTAAAGACGCGTTTTTTGTTGTTAAGACTCGCATTAATAGGATCTTAAGATCATTCAATATAATTAAAGTAAATGCTGTCTTTTGTGGGGAATTTATTAAAACCTCAGGAGATAGTTGAGAATAAGAATTTTAATACAAACAATGAAATAATTGAATAAGGAATAAAGTTAAAACAATGTTTTTAAAGAAACATGATTGAAAAAAATTTTAGCTTCCATTGAGTCCTTCGAACATCAGGAATCCGGTTGGATTCTTCACAAAATTTTAAGTTTAGAAGATAATATAAACAAGGTAGAAATGGGAAACGCTGGTAGATCTTACATAAACCTCCCGGAATCAATATAATCTAAAAAAGCTTGTATTAAAGTTCAAAATGATGATAATCTTTGTTTTGCTTGGAGTGTTGTATCAGCTCTATATCCACCTTCTGGAAGACCAAATCGTACATCCTCATATCCTCACCCTTCGACCGTTTTAAACCTAGATGGCCTTCAATTTCCTTCAACTCTAAGCCAAATAGCAAAATTCGAAAAACTGAATAATATATCGGTAAATGTGTTATGTCCTAGAGTTAGTGTCAAATGATGACAAATCAAGCTGCAGCTGCATCTGTTTCAGGGGGCCGTTCATAAATGGAGTGACTGTTTTGGGAGGGAAGAGTGAGAGTGACAAGACGTCACAAAATTACCTCAACTTTTAACACATTCCTGAACGCCGCTAGGTGAATGCAGGGTGATACCTTTTATAACCTTATCATATTTGGTGTTTGGTATTTCTAACCTCAAATATTTTCCAAAACTTCTTGCTTTTCTGTGAAATAAATAAATGTGGGAGTAATAAATCTCGTGCCCAAAATGGATAATAATCCATAAAGGGAAAGTTTTGCTGGGTTATGTTGTGGCAGAAAATGGCACAAAAATATATAGGTTAAAGGTTAAGGCGCGTATTCACTTGCAACAAATTGCTACAAACGCCCAGAACACGCCGCGCGCGCTGCGCAGAATGCAACAAACATCTTAGCGCAAAGTTCGTGCCGTTTCCGGCAGCACCCGGCAGCCGTAGTAATTGTGTTGATCCGCGAGGTTTTCGGAGAAATGGATGCAGATGATAACGTGGAAGTGGCTGCCGGTGCTCTTTTGATTATAGATGCTTTAACTAGCAATAAAAAAGAGATAAAAGAAAAAACCCAAGAAAAAAGAAAAGCCTTATGCGGGGCACGCCAACCTTGCGGTACACTCATTTAACCGCCTATCACCATTTGTGAGCATGTCACTGTCTTCTCACTCCTTTGTTCCCCATGCTCTCGACTGCGGCGACGCGACGATAGCGTCACTCTGGCGTAAAAAAACGATTTTATGAACTGGAGTGAAGATCTCGCCAGAGTGAGATACCCTATTTATGAACGTCTTGGGTGACTGTCGGAGTCACGCTAGCGTGATTTTTGGCAAATTATGAACGCAGCCCAGTAGAGAATTCAGTAGTGATCCCTGATCCTACTGACGGTGTTCCGACGGAGCGTCGCGTCACTCTGCTCCACAGGCGAGGAAATCTGGTCGCAGATCGCAGTTATAACCGTTGATCGTCAGCGAAACCGCGGTGACTAACCGCCAGCCCAACCCAGTTTAGCGTCTTTTTGATCACTGCTTGTCGGTTATTTTGATATTTGGATCACCGGCGTTACCGGTGATATGATATCGAAATCACCGGTTCTAAATTCGAAATATCTCTCATCTCCATTTTCATTATGCCGACTAACATCAAAGTACTTACATAGCCGGCTGATGATAGAGCAGGAAACCTGTTTAAAAAAACCCTCATAATAATTTTGAGACAAATGACTTTTTTATTTATTATAACTTACTTCTTACCTACACCTGTAGGTATGTCGTTGACTTAGTAATTATTATGAGGCGTTTATTTGGAGATCTTTTATTGGTAAGGTTGGGGAACTGGTGAGACTTCCTGGGGGGGGGGATATATCCCCCTGATCCCCCCGTGGGTACGCCACTGTAACTATCTATCCGTTACTCTGAACGTAAAGGATGTAATATAACCGTTTAATAATTATTACATTTGGCTGTGTTATAAATCACATTTCTCTGCGCAGTTATCACACCTCCTCCTGCGTTCCATTAAGTTACGAATGATTATCTCGGGTGCCGTGCTTGCGTGCACGTCACCCGTCCGCCTCGCCCGCTTCTCATTAAAACTAAACCAAACATCGGCTCGAGTTACGCGTAATTCCTGCGAGGCGGCCCGCGCTCCCATCACGCACAATCATGGGCACGCCAAGGGGGGGCCGACGCCCAGGGGACCGGGCCGGGCCCTTAATTGGATATGCCCGCTCTAATTCGACCCGCTTCTTCTTTCCGCCAATTAACGATACTTCCGGAAATGCGCCGAGGCGCGGAGACACCGGCGCAAAAACAAAAGTTCCGCTCGACTCCCTTTTTCTTTACAATTCTTCTTAATTGCAATAATCTTTTTAATTTTTGGTATTTCCTTTTATGTCAAATTTAAATTTATATTATTTTTCTCCTGTAATAAATTTATTATTTGGAAACGCAAGTGATGCAGACTTGTCTACCCAGGACAAGCCTTTGTGAAAATCCGGACAAAATCAGGACGTCACAATGGGGAACTTGCACAAAAATTAAATTTGAAAAATATTACATTCAAATGTAATTTATTGCCATTCAATGAACCACAGTTCACAAAAAAAAACCTCATTTTTTTTTATTTTTATGTAATAAATGTAAGCAATTAAAAACTGCATAATTCAATTCATTCTTGTAACGCGCCCTCCTTGGTTGTGACGTAGAGTAGCTCGTTGGTGGTGGCGCCTCTGGTGGGCGGCGGCACCATGTATAAACTAATATGGGCGGCACACGTATCAAATCTACAGTACCACGCAAGCTTTGTTTAGAAAGATCGACGAGAACGTCCCATCCTTGTCTATCCGTCTTATTATAGTCTTGATATTGTTGACAATGATTGAAAAGAGTGTGCTGTATTAAATAGTTATTTACATTGCGAGATGCGTAAGCGCACTTTTTTGGCCGAGGAGGTTGTTTAACGCCCGTGTTGCCTCGGGTCTTAAAACTCTCCCCGAGGCCAAAAAGAGCCTACACATCGAGCAATGTATTATATTTTTCCTGCTACTGACAATTTCATATTAGGTAGGTAAGTACTTTGAATTTAAATACATTATGGAGTAGATTGCGAGTAATAATCTTCATAATAACCATTGTCCAATTATTACTAAAAATGATAATCAGTGATAAATAATATAAGAGATAGAATGCAGTGATAATTAAAAAAAAACTTCTTGTGCGATTGAACCCGGGACCTCCCCATTCAGTTAAAGAAGTGCTTGTTAAATTTAAACTTTTAGGCGGTTCTTATTTTTGACCTACATCAGATCCCTCTGGAAATGGGTCACCCAACTGTTTATTTTAACGTTAAATTTCCATTCTTCCTTCTTTAATCCTGTGTAGCTGTCACTCCTGTCACTGCCTTCCGATCGATCGAGCGCTGTGACGTCCAAACCATTCCCGCGCTTTTCGTGCCGTTTCAAATGAATAGCTTGCAGTAACAAATTTAATTATTTATTGCAAATTAAATATTGCGATTTGAGGGCTGATATTTGGTATGTGCCCTTTCTAGAGGTAGGAAAATATATTAAAGAAATAAAAAAATTGTTAAAGTTTCCCAGTGGCTATGTATTTTTTTGAGTTTTTAAAAAAATAATATTTTTTTACATTTTTTAAATTTTTATTTTTTTTTACAAAGTAACAATTTTTCCATTATCTATCGATTAACTGATGGTGGTTACCATTTTCTTTTTACTAATAAAACTAGGCCCAAGGGCAAAAAAATATTCGCAAAAACTTACAAAGTAAAACAAGTTACAACACGCACACTTTACAGGTACTTTTCGCTGCTTTGTATTTTATTTAAAAAAGTTAAATTTTCTGGCAAAAGCACAAAATCGTAAAACTGTGAATACCTCATATTTTTTATATTATAAGTAGTTATAAGTGTTCCTTTCACAAAAGATAAAAGCAGTCTATTTCTTTATTTGGTCCACTGGGCAGCAATAAGTAAGGGCTGGGACTGGTTTGTTCAATCAACGGTAAACGGAGTTTTCCAAGCAGCCTCCACAAGTAAATTTCCCCTCAGCAATTTGAATCGTTTTATTAAAAACATAAAGTAACGGTACAATAATTAATGGTTGGCAAATGGTTTTAAAATTACTACAACTTTGTCCCACCAATGGGATCTTCATACTTGCTATATCTGGATCTTTAAAAAGCTTTAAAGCTCCAAAACAGAAAATAACTTATATCGATCCCAAACCCATTCAGGCAAAACAAAAACAGAAGTTTAACCTTTATCAGGTATGTTGGAGGTTACAATTTAGTCGAGGCGCTTTGCTTATACGAACGTGAATATCAATGCTGGTTTTATTTGTAATTTTATATATTGCTACAATCAAAATACCATTAGATATCAGTCTAATATGTCTCTGCACAAGGTGTAGGTGGTATAGCGCTTTCGATGGTAGTGTTTCGAAGTGATTAGTATCTAGTAACCGATGTGTAACTATTTACGTATTACATAGGTATTTAATAAATGACTCTTGGGCGTGCTTACCATGACAGCAAAAATGAAACTATATTAATTGATACTTTGTTATTTCTATGAAACCCTCAACTCACAACGTGCAATCTGAATATATTCGAACCATATTATTATACAGATACGTATATGAAATACTATGTATCTACTAAGTTGTTGGGTATGGTGGCAAATTGACAAATGACAAATTTTTATTAGCGGGAAATTTGATTTCATGTGCACTGAATATCGACATATTGGGAGTGGGTCGCCGCATCAGTATAAATGGCTTGTTCTGAATGAAATATTACAATTTAGAGGCAACGCATTTTTATAATTTTTTAAATAAATATATTGTTATTCTTGCTCAAACATCCAAATTGTCTGCAACAAATTTAAATTTAAGGTATAAGCTTAGATTTTTCTAATCCAAAATAGGTATATCAAAAAATTTGGGAAAGGTGCGTTATTAATTTTTAGATGAAGAGAAAAAACAAAACCGAAGATTTCCTCTGCTCGTACCTATATCTACATAAGAACCCATTAGAGCTACTGCGTATGCTGATCCATTTCGTTTGGAATGTTTCATGTCATATTTTAGTTTCAGTATTAAATGGGAATAACATTCGTTGAAGGACATTATTTTATTGTCTTAATCCATCCCAACAATTTTAATATCTCCGATTATTTGAACTCGTCTGGCGAACAAAGGAAACGGAATTAGGTTTTTGCTTCGACGCCGGTCCGCGCGGCTGCACGGAATTTCTTTTAATTTCCGGTTTCCGGTGCTCATTCTACGGAAAATGCTCGAACTCGAATTACACTAAACACTCGCATAATTAAAATCTACAACCCGGACAAAATCGAGTAAAGGAAGAGCGGCATTGCTTTTCTGCTTTAGTTTTAGTTTCGCTGTTCAGATACCTAGGTACAATAAAATGAATTTTTTAATCGTTATGTAATCCAGGCATTACCTTAGAGTAGAAGCTTTTATGGGTGACTCCGATGAAATTTTTAGCGCTGAGTCAGAATTTGCAACTTTCCACTATAATTTCTCTCGGTAACGTTGACATTTTTATAAAAAAAACATCGTTTTTTCGCGCCAGAATTTTGTATTTTGCTCTATAACTCATTTCAATCGTTAATTGAGGAAGGTTTCAATACATTGTATTGAAAACGTGGTTATTTTAAAAACTGTGGAGCAGAAAATTTCACAATATTATTGGACTCATCTTGGCATTGCTTGTTAATGCAAATAAAGATAGAATGGATATAAATAAAAAATTGCATAATTAGAAGTTAAAAACGTATAATTTCGCGAAAATAGTTAAAAATAATTGTTGAAAAGCAGTTAGTAAAACATCGGAAAATTCAGCTTCCCTTGACATCCTGGAACACTTCACTACAGTGGAGGGCCAGGCTTCTACTCGTCAGAACTGGAAACAGCTGCCTGTTGTGGGCCACAATTATTTGCATCTGAAAGAACTACTTTCAATTGATTTTTGCAATTAAAAAACAACGATTTCTTAAATACGGCTTTAAGCATATAGCAATTTTTATAAAAAAATAGTTGGACGTAGTGAAGTGGGATGTAAAAATAAGCTGTTAAAAGTAAAAGTGGCGTATACAATAGCTGCAACGTTTAAAATTTTGCATAATTTGTTCACTGGGAAATAAAATTAAGCTTTGTAACGTTGCAACGCTGCAATAATCAGAGAGAGAGAAACAGAGACAGAGAAAGACAGAGAAACAGAAGCAACTGACCTGGCAAGTTTTCTGAATATGTGAAATTGCAACTGTTGTTTTAATTAATATTTTTCTAATCAAATTACAGTTTATGTTATATTAGGGTTCTGACAAATAAATAGAATATTGCCGAAATCCTGTTTTATTTCACACTCATCCTTTAAAGCTAACAGTGTTGAAAGTCTGGAGTTTTCTTCTTCTTCTAAGAACTACATACGTAGAGTAAACTAAAAAAGAAAAAATCTGGCGCCTGAGCAAAACAAAAAAAAAACAAAATAAAATTAAAAGTAACAATAACTAGAACATCATATTTATACTTCCTAACAAGCTAAGTACAAAATTCGGGCTCGAAAACGACGTTTTTTTGTAAAAATAGCAACGTTGCCTGGAGAAATTTTGGTGGGAAATTGCAAATTCGGTCTCAGTGCTAAAAAATTAAAATATGAGCACTTGCTGAATCATAAAAGTAGGTACCATTTTAGTTGCGTCGGCTTTACCAAGAATTAATTTACAAGCATTCAATATTGTCGTATAGGTAGGAGGCGTTGAAATTGGAAGATTTTCTTGAGACATGAGACAAATTATACGAGAAGAACATTTCAATTTAATAGTTCCTTAATGGAAATAATCTACCTATTATACAGGGTGGCCCACCACGAACTGCATCGATCTATATATGGAAAACTAAAAGTAGGAAAATTCTGAAAATTTGGCACCTCACCAATGCCGATAGGCGCTGCTCAACTAAAATATGTTGGTGAATCTCAAATGGAACACCCTGTATATTATTGCATTTTTGGATTCTAGGCATCATTTTGGAACAAAAACATGCAACATGTCCTATGTCTAGATCCAACCGTTCTTGAGATATTTGCATTTTTCCGAAAAAAATTACAGGTGCAGACCTAAAGTCAATTAGCAATTTATACGAGGAAACCGCGAAATTTCAAAACGAATTTTTTGCATCGTGTAACAGAAGCCCTGACCTAGTGATCTCTGATGAGAAATAAATCCGTTCTTATACAGGGTGTTCACAAAATATGAATAAAAATTACATTCAAAATGTGCTTAAATCTCGAAATTTTCAAATGCAAATCCCCATTTTTTTAATGCGATCTTATTCACCACTAAAAATGATGACAACTTTGTGTAAGGTTTCCTATACCTTAATGCAGTAATTTTCGATTAATTTACGAAAAACCCACTTTTCGCCCATAAAATGCGGGGTTTGCTTAACGCTTGGAAAATCATATTAGCCGTGGACGTTGAAAAGACAATCGCGGCTGATGAAATGTCACTTGGTTTATAAATTATTGTCAACAATAATGCCGGCGCGCTTAAATTACACAAACGAAGAATTATTTAAATGTTTTATTATCTACGGAGAATGCAACAAAGTAATATCAAAAACGTGCGATACATAATCTTCGTTTGTATAATTTAAGCCCGCCAGCATTATTGTTGACAATAATTTATAAACCAAGTGACATTTCCTCAGCCGCGATTGTCTTTTCAACGTCCACGGCTAATATGATTTTCCAAGCGTTAAGCAAACTCCGCATTTTATGGGAAAAAAGTGGGTTTTTCGTAAATTAATCGAAAATTACTGCATTAAGGTATAGGAAACCTTACACAAAGTTGTCATCATTTTTAGTGGTGAATAAGATCGCATTAAAAAAATGGGGATTTGCATTTGAAAATTTCGAGATTTAAGCACATTTTGAATGTAATTTTTATTCATATTTTGTGAACACCCTGTATAAGAACGGATTTATTTCTCATCAGAGATCACTAGGTCAGGGCTTCTGTTACACGATGCAAAAAATTCGTTTTGAAATTTCGCGGTTTCCTCGTATAAATTGCTAATTGACTTTAGGTCTGCACCTGTAATTTTTTTCGGAAAAATGCAAATATCTAAAAAACTGTTGGATTTAGACATAGGACATGTTGCATGTTTTTGTTCCAAAATGATGCCTAGAACCCAAAAATGTAATAATATACAGGGTGTTCTATTTGAGATAAGAAAGTTGATATCGACTTCCGGTATAACCGGAAGTGCTAGATTCACCAAAATATTTTAGTTGAGCAGCGCCCATCGGCATTGGTGAGGTGCCAAATTTTCAGAATTTTCCTGCTTTTGGTTTTCCATATATAGATCGATGCAGTTCGTGGTGGGCCACCCTGTATAGTCACAATAAGTTTTCAAAATTAGGCAAAATTTGAATATTAGATTAAGAAAATGTTTGGAAGTAAATGGTCGGCATTTTGAATATTACCCATACGTCGAACTCGATTATAAGGAATCTTTAAAGTACCGTGAAATTTTAGAATGTTCGTTATAAGAGACCGACAAAAATATCTTGCTAATTGAACATTTGTAGAAGGAAAATGCCAGAAAGTGCAGAACTTTTACGTATCTTCATAAGTCAGTCTACCTACGATCATGTTATGGAAAGTGCATAATCACGGCAAAGTACTTTTGCCCAACCATTTTTGAGTTTGCGAACTATATTCAACTTATCTGACAAAGGAATGGATTTTCGACTAGTTCCTAATATTGGACATGTTTGATACACACAAATTCGCTACCAAGTGAATAAACTCGCAGAATGGACCCCGGGAAAAAAGATGGACTTCAGTTTTAATACGTATAAGCATCGATATAATATAATAACCATCAGGGGCGGACCGTATAAGTTTTGGGGGCCCTGGGCTAACACTATTATGCCCCCCCCCCATTTTTTTCGGTTGTTAAAAACTTTTTCTTCTTTACAAAATGTATAAATTAACACTTCACACTTCACCAAAACGAAAGATCATTTCATATTCATGCGAATCGTTTCACAAGCATATAGAAGCAAATAATAACCTCAAAGTCTAAACGAACGGTGCCGGCGCCTCGCCAGAGCGGCGTGCGAGCAATGTAATATAGGTACGATTGATGGGGTATACAGGGTGTCCAACTTTAAAATTGTACAAATCCGTAAAATCTTAATTTTTGGAGATAATCACCTACACTTTTTTTGTTTGAAAGGCCTTCGAAAACCGCTCCTTTTGACCTTCCTGCCATTTTCAAAATGAAAATCCAGGGCCGAGTGCGATTTTTTTATACCGCCGATTTTCACGAAAACCATTTAGCGATTGTTTTATTTAAAATCTGACCCCCACAGCGTTAATCAGAACACCCCAAAACCCCCTTATCTACCAAATTTGAACAACATCTGGCCATGGAATCCCTTCAAAACAGTTGAATGGTCAACACGACCACTCAAAATGTTGGTGTGAAAAGATTTACTACAAAAATATACAGGGTATTTTTCTCTGAGCATTCCCAAAATTCTGAATTTTTATTAAACTTTACTGGTCAGGATAAACACAGAAGTAACTAATTTATTTCTTAACTAAACACCAACCAACAATTAAAAACAATTTAATATATTGGACCCTTCTCAACAAAGTCACTGTCTAAGATGATACATTTTCTGTGCGTTTCCTGTTGTGGCACACTATAGCCACATTAACTGATATGGACTTGCTGACTCGCAGGCTTCTGTATTTTTTAGATTTAGTTCGTTTATAGTGTGTGGAGCGGTTTTGATAAAAACGATTTTTGACCCGTATAAAGTTCCAAAAATGTAGTAATTTAAGATGGCACAGATAAGTACACTCTATATATTTTGTATTGGACCTTTGCACACCAACACCTTGAGTGGTCGTATTGACCATTCAACTGTTTTGAGGGGATTCCATGGTACACTTGACTTGGCAGATGCCTTTAAAATTCCTTATTTTGCTCAACTTTGACACTCTGCAGAATGGAACTCCCTGTATATTTTTTATTCAAACTTGGTATTTAAGGGCCCGCAATTGACGCTCTGTGCCCAACTTATTTTTTTTTTGTGGGTGACTTTATTTTTTTGAACTTTCACCGCGGTGGGGCCGGGACCGGCGGGGCCCTTTGTGTAAAAGGGGCCCTGGGCTGCAGCCCATAAAGACCATGCCAATCCGCCCATGTTAAGCATGTCCGGCAATGAGGGCCGCCATACTGTGCTAACATAGATTGGAAGCCAAAAAGAAAGCTACGTTTTGGCGGGTTATTTGAAATGAAATGAAAAAGAGGAAGAATAAGACTTACCTATACCTAAATGCATCGCAGTATCACTAGAAATTGACACATCATGGCGACCCGACTAACAACCTTCGACCGAGTTCGACTGTAAATTTGAAATACACATATTTTAGGCCTTCTGCAATATTTTGGGTACGCAACTATCTCAAAGAAGCCACCTAATTCCGAGCAAGATATTTCGAGAAAGGGCAATTCGAACTTTGAATCACTTAGCCCAAGTTATTATCGTGAGTTTAATTAATAGCACTTGCGACTTGCATAAACGAAAAGACGAGGAATTACGGATTTCCGCGGTGCACTTGACAGTGCCGTGCTCCGTGCTAAGGATTTTTCAAGTATTTCAAATAATTATTATTTTGCTTACACTACTACCGTAGACATAATATTTTAGGTTAGTAACCTCTCTGTGGATATAGAAAATGTTAACAAAATGTAAGACGACAATTCAAGTTGCTTTGACTTCGGGAATCACCGTATAATAAATGTCCCATTACTAATGAGATACATGTTTTAAAATGTTATCTGTTGCAACATTGTTTTTGTTATAATAGGTAAAGAAATTTGACAGTTGTTTAACAGTGCCGACAATTTTATTACCTATTAATAGCAGGTAATATATAGGTTTTAAACCAATAATAATTATTTCAAATCAAAATAATATGCCAAGCCTATAGATTTGCTCCAAAGGTACTAACTTATATTTTAACGTAATAAAAAGCATTTTTCAGAAAATGTGAGCATGTGTATGAAAGTCGAGTAAATTGATGTTCCCTCTAAAAATTAATTTATAAATACAGTAAATAGCTTCAGTTTTATGGATACATAATGAAATCCAATAAAACCCTTCATAGTTCAGTAAATACACTAGAAACACTAACACAGACGTTCAAAATAATTCGGCAATACACGCCTCTGTTTTTAAGGTAGACCGATTTTATTTTTATTGCTTCATTTCAAAACGCTATCTAAAGCAATTAATCAGGTTTTTCTCCCTCGCATTCCAGCAGTTAGTCGACTTTCCTTGATTCCCTTATTAGTACTGAAAAAACAGCGACCCGGTTACCCTGCTTACAGGAAAGCGAGAAAGAAAAAGAAAAATCCAATATGTTTACTGGAAATTTATAGGGGAAATTATATCTTAACAATAAATGAAGAGTCTGGGTTTAGCTACTTATCATTACATAGGTACTTAAATTTGTTCGGATTCCATGAATTTTCTGGGTTTTGATGAGGATCATGCCTAATAAACGAATTATTAAATTAACTGAACCACTGCAAGAAGCATTAAATGTAATTAACAATTGGCGTAGGAGGGAACAACTCAACATAAATCCACACAAAATATTTTTATAAGGGGAAGGTAGCTTGGGAATCTAATCCCACTTTCCATCCAAGGGGGGAGCTAGCCAAAATAAAATAAAACCCTTGTTATAAACGCCTAGTCCGGCCCTGTCGGATCCCCTAGGTTTTTATAACCGCCCCAGCTTCTGGCCGTATGTATGTGTGTGTGTATGTACGGTTTCGTACGCTTTGTGGCCCGCCCTCTACAGGGAGAAGTTTTCGATTTTTCGAAGTCGAAATTTCTCGTAGGGCGGCGCATGCGTATGAACCCCAAGCCTATTGAAGAGCGCCCGAATCGAAAAAGCCGTTTGGCCCCTGAATTTTTTTTCCGATTTTTTAAAGGGCCGGCGTTTTGAAACTAGATCGTCGATCGAGTTCAACTTTCGCGAGGGGCTCCGGACCGGTATGGGCTTTACTCGTGCCGAAAGGCGCCTCGATCGGGAAAGCCGTTATTTCTAAAATGGGGCGAAAAGTACCTATATGTTCGGCCGGGGGAGGCCGCGAAGCGGCCGACCGGTGTCTTTTATTTATTAATTAGTCCGAAAAATGTGGCGAGATTGTCAGAAATTGCCCTTTTTTTGTCGAGCTGCAGCTACGTTATTTCAGCTCGGGGCTGTAAAGTGGCAATTTTTAAAGCTACCCCCAAGTCTTCGGGTCAGGTTCAAATGCTTCGGGCGCCCTCAAAAAATCGAGAAATAAATGCATAACACGCAATTTCCAAGAGTGGTTCCCCAGGATTTCGGACGGATACAGGGGTGAGAATTTGAGGTTACATCAGAACTGAGCGCATACACACCTGTTGAATATTTGCGCTTTCTCTCAGCGGTCGAAGAGTTGCCGCCAAAAAAAAAACGTCTTTTAGGTTATGAAGAGCTTTTAAACTCATAGTGCTTTCCGGGTGTCTCTTGCTGGGAAATGTGATAGGAAATTTAGTTGGAAATTTACGATACAACATAACCTCGAAATTCTATATGCAGCCGTAACTCCTCTGCAGTTAGAGATACGTTTGTTTTGATTATATGATTTAAAGAGAAATTATTTACCACAGCCTACTCTGATCCTTCGGACGTCAATAACTTTCTCATTAGTACAGATAGGCACTTCCATTTTTTTTTGTATCGGTCTCAACTGCCAAGGGGAAAATTATCGAGGAATTAGAAACTTTTTTTGTTGTGCGAGATAAAAATTTCGTTTCTGCTGCGATGAAATGTCTAAAGAAATGGAAGGAAACCGACGCGAAAAAATTTTCCCCCGCCTGCAAGCGACAGTGGAATCGCAAAAAAACGCGTAGGCGTTTATAAGCCTGCCGCGGTTTCTACGTATTATCACTTCACTGTCACTTCATTATCATTAATAAATAAATATATGTTCATATTGTTGCTTGCTGCATGAGATTTTTATGCAATTTTCATTTCCTTAACATTTTATTACTATCTCACTAGAAGATAACCCACTTTTATCTTTGTAAGCTGCTCTATAAAATAATAATGAAGTGGCAGAGAAGCGATAATGAGTGCTGCATAAAGTCACCTTTAATAATTGTTGAATTTCATTGAGTTTATTATGTTTATTACTACGAATTTACTTGTTTAGAATGATTTATTTTCCGTTGTGCATAGCATTTTTCGGTTTCTATAGTATGTGTTTACAAATAATCTGGAAAATAAAAAATGTCGGGCTCTAAAACTCCCGAAAATACCGCAACGCATAAAATATCCTAGTTATAATCGGCCTGAGTGTGTGACGTCATCGATCGAGTCTGCAGGCCTCTATTCCCGTGTGTCTCGATTGAACACTTATAATGAAATGCTTTTAATAAAGTTAAAATTTTAAGGTACTTTACTGACCGGAGTTTGAATATATGGCCACACTTAACGGGCGACGAGCGGTCAAACGAGCTGTTAACGTCCGAGTTATTCGGCAAGACGACTATAACGATGATTTTGAGACTGTAATAAGTAATTATGTAGTTCATATTCCAACGGATGGACTTTTGTAAGTAAATTGAAAATATCAGTTCTACATCACATTTATTTTGTAAGTAAATTTATTATTTTGTAAGTAAATTGAAAAAAAAAATACCAGTTCTACATAACATTTATTAAATAGGGTACTTAGATAAGGTTCACTAGGTTCAATCGCTCTATTCGGGGCCCTCACCCAATCTACCATCTACCCTTAATGAAACCGCACGTATTTTAAACGAGTCGGTTTGAACATCTCTAACATCCTGAAAATATCGTTTTTAATTTTGCCTCGAAACCATCAAGATGCGCAATCAATTTTGGAATGGTATCTCGCGCTGTCGTTAAAAGATGCCTATTTTATTCCAGCGATAGAAAATCATCGCCGCAAACGAATTTGCTGGGAACGAAAGTTGTTATCTTGCGGTTCGATTCGGAAACGGCGACACTTCTTGCGGGAATAAAGAGCCGTTAAATTTCATTTCCCCCTTTTTCAGATAATTAAATTATTAATAAAATCGATAAGGGTCCATGTAGCCATCAGACGGCAAAGGGGTTCTTGAACATTATAATTCGGAAATTCGGTGCACTTCAGGAGTGTTGGTGATATAAGTTTGAAACGCTACCAAACTTAGGGTCCTCAAATGAAATTGAGAATAATAATGCTCATTTCTTAATACTACCCCAAAAGAAATTTAATTATTATTTGAAAGAACATTGCATTTCGGTTTCAAAGATTTACCTAATGGATGTAAACGGTGTGCCATAACTTTTTTATGTTCAGGAAGTATGCGGACAGATTTTGATAATAAGTAATGCAAAATATGATTCGACGCAAAAATCTGGAATTCAATTTCGGCGAGGTAACGAAATGTCTTTAAATAAGTACAAAAACCTACACTTTGCATAAAGTTTTGAAGTGAAATTATAGAAAATTGTCAGTTCCTATTTCTGACCTCACCAGAAGTGAGCACCACTTGGTCAGTGTATATTTTTCGATTTTTAGTCTCATTTTGTTCTCTCAGTTACAACGTTGTTTAGTTTGATGAATTTATGTGAAATGCTACATATTTTTGCATTGCATTTATAATCGTATATTTATATCATTATCTTATACCGTTTCTTCAAACATTTCTTACGAAGGCCTGGAAGGGACACGCGTCTTTATTTTCTAGATCCGCTCCTAAAATTTCGACTTATAAGTCTAACTTACTATATTGACGGTCAATATTTCGACTTATAACTCAAAGCTTTAAAGTTTCGACTTATAAGTCGAAATGTTGACGGTCAATATTTCGACTTATAGCTCGAAGCTTTAAAGTTTCCAGTTATAAGTTGAAATATTAGTTCAATATTTCGACTTATAAGTCGAAACTTTAAAGCTTCGAGTTATAATCGAAATTTTGGGTCAATATTTCGACCTTTAAGTCGAAATTTTAAAGTTTCGACTTATAAGTCGAAATTTTAGGAGCGGATCTAGAAAAAAAAAATACGAGTGTCCCTTCCAGGCCTTTGTAATTTCTTCAATAAATATTACACAAATTTTACTTAACACAAAAAAAATTAAAATAAAATATTTATTTCATTTGTTCGGTTGGCATACCCAGCAAGGACCTTTTAAGCTCCTTGCTTGCTGGGTTCATTACCTTGATGTAAGGCAGCTTAGTGCAATGTGAAATGTATTCGCGATTTAAAATTGCTATGTGCCCAAAAAGGTAAAATCCTCCTTATTGCAATATTACCGGAGACGTATGGGCCTTTTGCGCAGATAAGAACTTTTCGGGCAACCACTTTAGAGTAAATTTCGCGGCTTATTAAATATTCCACAGAAACGGCGCATTTTTTATTGCCAAGTTATTACAATCTATTACGGTTTGCTTGGCTTTGCCTCATAATATTTCCCGTAAGAAAATTGCGTATTTATGCAAATGGAACAACGGCGCTCTTCTCGTAAAATCCCGGATTTAAAATGAAGTTTTCGCGGAATGAAATATTCCTCGAAAAATTATAGCGGCGAAGAGTGGGGGTTCTCCTTGAGCGCCAAACACCGGCTTGCGGTGGAATTTGGTCCAAGCCAAGGGGCTACAATACCTACGTATTTGGGGTGTTTAAAAGTCTACCTACAAACAAAAATAAAAAAACAAGTAGGCAAGTATAGGTACATCGTTTATTTAGCGGAAAAGCTATATACACACATACTACATAGGTATTACAATCAAAATCCTTACCTACATCTAATCTTAATTATTATGAGACTGAGGAAGATATTTTGGACGCCACTTAGCTCTTTTATTTTACCTTCAAAAGCGATATTGGAGAGCTGGAAAACCAAGCAAATGGGATGGAAAAATGTTATTTGTTTTTACCTGGTAATATTGCACACAATGAAACACTGACGACACTTATACCTAATATATTTACACTATATACACAAAAACATCAAAATAGTAATGTTAGCTATTTCAAAAAGGTTCAATAGGTATGCACTGTACTAATTACGTAGGATATTTATTATCTCAATGATACCTATGTATATAAATGCTTCCGTTAAAAGATACAGGGGTTTACCGTTGAATCTCAAAAATCAATTTTTGGTTATATTATTGTGAATTTTAAAGGCATCAAGTTCAAATTTTGTAATAGTTATTCTTATTTATGTCCAATTCGATCACTTTTGGTTCTCATTGTTTTAATTAAAAAACAAATGAAAATTGTGGGGAGACACCATATCTTATCCTCCCAATCTGATAATTTCTACCTTTTCCGCTATACTTAATCTTTCATTATCTAGTTTTTGACATCTAATACCAAACCTTCTCACTAAATCTACGTAAACTTTTCGTTGTTGTTTTTCATGGTTACCTTGATTTTTATTTTTTTTCCGTGCTTCCTGCTCTAATTTTTGTTACAAACATTATTAAATCGATCAAATTTTGAAATTTTCAAGGCACACGTGACATCTAATGAGTTAAACTGCAGCAGTTTCTGTTGTAATGAAGCCTTTATAAAAAGAAAACAGTTTGGTCACTTTTTCGTGACTTATACGGAGGTTTAAAGTGCCAAATGACGCCATGGGGTCATATTTTTGATAAATCCCTAATATGGTATTCTGGAAATTGACCCTTTTAAGATATCATTGCTTGCTATCGAATAATCACCCAATCGTCTGAAAGATATTATCGTTTCTTAGCTCAACCTAATAAAAAGAAATATAATTTTTCTAAGCTCTTCATAGATTTCTGAAGTGTTCACAAGCAAACGTGGATACACTGTATACTTAGGTACTTAGTCTTCTATCCTGGGACATCCTGTATAATATAAAAATGAAAAAATAGCAGGTTTTATTATATTTCGTTCTCTAATATTATCAAGAAAGCGATATCTATGGATCATGGTGCCAGGGGCGGATTTAGGCATGGGCTTTATAGGCTGCAGCCCAGGGCCCCTTTTATACTAGGGGCCCCGCCAGCCCCGAGCCCCGGTATCACCGCGGTGAAAATTAAAAAAAAATTAACGTAAACGTACCAGTGCCTGCCACATTGCCTAAACCTGACACATATTTTATTTAAATAAGCAGATATAAATCTATTCTATTGAAATGTTTACGTTGGTAGAAATCACAGTATCACAGTTATGAGTTATGTATGTTCCTAAGTAAGGTAGTCATCTTGATCTCTCTATTTTTACTGACTTTTCAATTTATAGCGAAGTTATATTCATCGTAGTTTCTTTAGCAAAATTGTGTAGTGCAGCGTTGTAAAAAATAGCGTGTAATTACGTGTTTTTAATATAGATTTTTCAACGGAATTAATTTTTGTGGCTTATACTTTTTTGGTAGGGGTGTCAACTACTGGCTTATGTTATCTTTGTGCTCAGCCAATGCCTGACGTAGGTGTCAGTCCATGGTAAAATCACAAGTCATGCAAAAATGATCTCTTAAGTCTCTAACAAAAAAACCTTATAATGGGGTACAAATTTCGCGTCAATGGGTTAAATATTTCCAATGCCTAACACCCCTGTCAGCCATTGGCTATACAATTGGCACTGATTATGGCGCAGACTTTGGACGTTGGGTGATCAGTCAACGCTTCGGAGTTCTGTCTTCGTCTTCAAGAGCATCAGAACAAGTATAGATTTATCACTCAACGATTCTGAGCCATGTCTTCTTCTTGTCGAAAGCTCTGAACAGGACCAATAACTACTACTACGATCTTTACAAGTTTACAATGTCAAATTAAATTAAATAATTCAAAATTAGCTCAAAGATGTGTAGTTAAGATTTATGCGGTCTGTCAGGAGTAGAGAAGAAACAGTATTTTTAGAAGAAAAAAGAAGAGAAAGATAGGGAGAATAAAAGAGGGAGGGGAAGAGAAGATCAATAAATAGAAAACAGATAGAAATATTAAATGAGAAAAAAAAACAGTTGGAGCTAAATAACATGGGAATACATTTACGAGAATCAATATTATCATAGAAAAATAAAATAAATAGGTAAATAAAAGCGAACATTATTTTTAATAACAACTGTGACATAGCGAACAAATACTAATTTACAAAATTGAAAATCCAAAGCTTTCTACTCAAGAATAAGTTAGTATCTATTTGTTCCAGGTTCCAGGAATGGGAATGTACGAATAAATAAACATTTCTACATGTTCCTTTTTAAAAATTGGTGTGACAATTTTTATAGGGTGTCAGGTTTCGGGCTTATCAGATTCAGGCTAAGGGTCTAGTCAAAAATCGCTATGTCAGATACTGGACAAAAAAAAAAAAAAATTTTAAAATTTTGTTTACAAAGAAATATATATTGCAGATTTGATTTGGGCTGTTGGTAATTATTTTCAGTTTCACTTATTTCATATTAAGAATCATTAATAAACGCGCCAAATTGATTTTTTATAGATTCAAATTTAATAAATCAATCCTAAAGGTGTCAGGCACTGGTAAGTTTACGTTACCCACAAAAAATAAAATTAAGTTAGGCATACAGCATCAATTGTGGGCCCTGCTGCCATCCATACCCCGTCAATCGTACCTATATCAGTTTGAGGATACTATTTGCTTCTTTGTGCTTGAGAAACGCTTCGCTTGAATCAACTGATCTTTCGTTTTGGTGTGAATTGTTAATTTATACATTTTTTGAAGAAGAAAAAGCAGGTTTCTGATTACCGAACCAAACGGGGGGCCCCATAATAGTGTTAGCCCAGGGCCCCCAAAACTTACGGTCCGCCCCTGCATGGTGCTGCTTCAGAACAGGCATCAGAAGGTCAGAAGGAACAACCACTTGGTCACCCAAGTAGGCTGTCAGCAATGAGGCTGTTAATGTGGGTGTCCAGCTGGTCTTTGGCACCCCCCCTGCATTCGTTCAAGAGTATCTACACGCCGGTCCATAGTATACAGTACAGTCTACAGTCTTCCGAACATTGACAGGATGTCGCTCCTGACGACAATCGTGTAAGTTCTGATACCTGATCGTCTCTTTTGGGCCGGCATCAAAGTGTGAGAGTATAAAAAAATGCAAATTAAGTTTCTGAAAAATCAGTTTATGCCATAATGGTTTTTGCCTAACGTTTTCTTCTCAACAATGTGATAAGATATAGAGCGTTCTACATATTTAGGAAACATAAGCACCAGTTTTAATATTGACCACTCTCTTAGACGTAGTACGTATTTCCAAAAATAAACACTCGGCATCCCCCAGGCGAATAGAGATGCCCCTGACGAGCTGAGGGATGGTCCCAGAATCCCGTCTCAGCGAGAGCCCAATAAACCAGTAAGATGCATATCGGAAACGATACCTAAAAGGCGGGCACGGCTCTGAGAATCTCACCGTACCCCGGAGCGTCTTGCGAGCTGGAACGCTGCACAAAGGAGGTCGGCGTATGCACTTTGGTGTGGCGCGCCTTTTATGCCATTGTGAACAGGAAGTAGAAAAGGGATGACTTTAAAAGTATAGAGCAGCTATTGATCCACTTTGTCTCGTCTAGCATTTTTTCGGGTATAGGGTGATTCGCTTTTTATGTTTAGAACCTTGAGGGTTGTAAGATATTGACAAAATAAAACCGCTTTGCAGTATACAATTTTCGGAACTGTGAAAAATTACGTAAAAGTTGGGCTCCATTTGACATATATATTTGACAAGATGGACTCTCTGTATTCTGGTCTTCTCTGTGGTTCTATCAAGGAGATTAAATTGGGGAATTGCCTTGCTTTTCGTAGCTTAAACAAAAATTATCCGTTAACGTCCAATCAGATTATTACGGGGTTATTCACAACTTACAGCGGTTGGCCTCCTATATCTAGGGTTTGATATAAATATATAGTCCTTGTTGTAGGGACAGGCATATTGAATTTTTCATTTCAACATTTTTTTTATAAGGGCATATGATATGGTCGGTGAAATAAGCCAATATTTTTTTAAATTTTGTACCTACGTTTGGTTTGGCAAAAAAATACGTAAAACGTGCAAGAAACACCATTAAGGCCATCTCCGATTTTTCGTTGGATCTGGCAACCCCGCACTGCGGCAAATATGTACTAAAAGGTGACCGCACTAAGAACCTGAACTTCGAATTTCAATTTTTATTTTTTATCAAAAAACAAGCTTACCTAGGTAGTTAAGCTCGTTTTACATTTTTTGTGTGCACACACATTTTTTGTGATGCACACAAAACATGGAAACTTTTTCTTAATGTATTAGTGCTTATTTTAATTATTTTTAATTATTGGAGATTTTCTATCGGCTTCAAATGAAGTAACCAATGTGGGTTAATAGTCGAAATTGTCAGTTATAACAGTTGCGATATTTACTTCCATATAATATCATGACCTGTACCTAATGCTCTCAATGTCACAAATTCTTTTTTGTCCTAATCGGCTATTTCTGGCTAAGAAGTAATCTAGGGCGTAGCGATTACCTTGGTCCTTGTTAATTTCTGGATAATAGAAGATAGTTGAACATAAAATTAGTTTACTTCTTGTTTGTCCAATATCTGATTTTCAATCGTGTCCTATAGGCGTATTGTAATAATAATAATAATTGAACTTTACAAAATACAAAAGAAAAAAGATAAAATACAATAGTTAAATAAATAAATGTTTAAACTTGTTCAATTATGTCTGTTATTCACATCCTATCAGTGGTAAGTAAAAATGTCTTTAACCGTTTCATGAATCTATGTTTATTGCGATCTTCCTTGAGACAATTCGGCATATAGTTATACATTTTTACAGAGATATATGAGAAAGCTCTTTGTGATATGGATTTAGTTATTTTTGGTAACATTAGTACGTCTTTATGTCGCGTTGTATAATTATGCCCTATTTGGCCCCTATTTATACTTTTCCCAAAGCAAAACTTTGCAATTACATTGAAGAAGAACAGTTGTCTCATGTCCAATACTTGAGATTCCTTGTACAAGAGATCCGTTGGGTATCTATAATCTTTTTTCGTTTTCAACTGTTTGTTTAAGATCAATTCATGCATACATCTCATAGAAAATTGCAGTGTGATCTGCGTAACCGATCAATTCTCCGGATATATTTGGGGAAAAAATTTGATTCATATATAAGTTAAACAGAATAGGTCCCAAAACTGTGCCCTGTGGAATTCCAAAGTTTAAAGCTCGTTCTTCGCTTCGCTCATTGCCAATTCTGACTCTTTGTGTTCTATGTTTTAAATAGCTCTTGATCAAGCGCAAGCAAGCTCCTCTAAAACCCAAATATCCCAGCGTCTCCAATAATATATATACTGGGTGAGTTTTTTTCGATGACCACTATGGGGATCTCGGAAACTAGCAGAGCTAGAACAAAGGTTAAATGGGGAAAGAATGGCGGTTTTGAATGCTCAATCTAATGCCCCTTTTGGATTTTTAAAAAAGTTCATGGCTCACTAGATATTTTGAAAAGAGTGATTTTTTTCTATTTCATCAGATCTCCTGTAGCTCCGTTATTTCTGATTATACAGAAAAACTGTACAGACAAAAATTTGTGTTTTTTTAATTGTAAATCATAGTTGGCTGTGGCCTTATCAAATCGGCCATTTTTTGAGCTTTCCAACGATATAATACTCGGCATAGTTATTATAAAAAATAAAAGAGCTATGGCTAATTTTCTGTTTTTTTTTTTTTTAATTTTCACATAGTCAGGCATGAAATATTTTCATAATTGCGTTCTATTTTATAATTAGACATATTTCAAACTTTCTAATATTTTGTTTTTAGCTGGCAACAAAATGTAACAAAATATAACAAAAATAAAAAAACTCAAATTCAAATTATTATTATTATTTTAGAAGGTGTTCAAACAATCCACCAATTTTATTTATGGAAATATTGCATCTTTTTAAAGCAGAATTTGTCGCCTTTCTTAGAGAGCACCTGTCAATATTGGCAATTGCTTCTAAAACAGCTGCTCTTAATTCAACAATTATTGTCTCATACTTTATTTTGTACTGTTCCCCCCACAAATAGAAATCCAAAACAGACAAATCGGGAGATCGGGGCGGCCAGGAAATAGGTCTATTTACCCCTATCCAACTATTTGGATAGAGCTGATCTAGTTAATTTCTTACGGGCAAATAATTATGTGGTGGAGCTCCATCATGATAATTTTTGTTTTATTTTGTTACATTTTGTTACCAGGTAAAAATAAAATATTTGAAAGTTTGAAGTATGTCTTATTATAAAATAGAACGTAATTATGAAAATATTCCATGGCTGACTATGTGAAAATAAAAAAAAATGAAAATTAGCCATAGCTCTTTTTTTTTTATAACAACTATGCCAAGTATTATATCTTTAGAAAGCTCAAAAAATGGCCGATTTGATAAGACTACAGCCAACTATGATTTACATTAAAAAAAAAACAAAAGTTTATGTCATATCTCAATAATCACAAACAATATAAAAAATTGGATCAGGTTATCTTATTAAGCCCAAAATTATCTTCAATTTTTGTTTATACAGTTTTTCTGTATAATCAGAAATAACGGAGCTACAGAGATCTGATGAAATAGCAAAAATGACTCTTTTCAAAATATCTAGTGAGCCATGTTTTTTTTTTAATCCAAAAGGGGCATTAGATTGAGCATTCAAAACTGCAATTCTTTCCCCATTTAACCTTTGTTCTAGCTCTGCTAGTTTCCGAGATCCCCATAGTGGTCATCGAAAAAAACTCACCCTCTATATTATATCCTTTGAATTTTGTTGTTGGTCTTTCAGATGGCACAAAAATTGCACTTAAACAAGTTTTCTGTAAACTATATTATTATGTTGGGTTTGATTCAAATATGAAGTCCGTATACGAACCCCCGCCGCAAAAACTAATATCGCCTTCAGCGTATGTGTACTTCCAATCGAATAGGGGCTTCAATCCGGCGTGCCGGATGAACGGGCGGATATTCGGGAATGCCGCATCCTTTTGAAAAACTAATAAACCAGGAAAATGTAAGTAGGTACGGTTGGCGACAGACGAAACCGAACGCTAAAAATCCATTTCTTTGGGATATTTGGATTCTGTTCTGACATTTGACAACGTCGCGTTCGTCGGTCGCTTCAACCCTCGGTTTGAGCTTGAATCCGTTGATTGTTAAATAAATTTTGGGTATTTTTACTTCAAAAGTCTCAAGAAAATGGCATTACGTCGTTCGGTTTCATCTGACGCCAACTGTACATCTGTGAATCTCACTATATACGAAGCGTCTTCTGCCTCGGCGCGATAAAATAAAGCAGACTGCGACGCAACATACACTCTAATGTGTCAAACGTTTTTGAAAGCAGCGGGGAATTAATAATTTTTTGTATTTGTAGTTGAACAACAAAATCAGTCTTTTTCAAAAACTAGTCTTTTTAAGAAGGACTTGGCCTATTAAGAAATTGTTAGACAATAACTGTGCAGGAGAAGGTACAGAAATTATCGTTTTTGAAGCACTACGTGTAGAGTAAATCTAGAAACTCCTGTTTATTTTCTAATTCTGATCTATTCAGAAGTGTATCTAATGTGTTAAAATCACAACGAACCAGTGGCGACTCTTAATACACAAGGGGGTCACATTATGAAAGGGCACCCTCTATAGCCTTTGGCACAATAGTATATTGTACAACAAGCACGGAATGACACTCATTTCCCACGAGTATGACAGTTTGCGGCACGAGCCGCAGGCGAGTGCTGCAAGTCATATGAGTGGGAAATAAGCATTCCGTGCGAGTTTTACACTATACTTTTTCTACGACTGTACCTATACCTACAGGGTGTCTATTGACGGAGGGCCACTCGAAAATAACTCGACAAATATGAATTTTTCGGGGAACTTTATTTGAAAGAAAAAAATGCTTTTTTGTTGTGCTAACTTTGAGTAAAAACACATTTGAGGTCCATGGCCTACTTTCCGAGATATATATTTGAGAAACCCGAAAATTTACGAAACTTCTTCAGCCTGTAACTTTTTTGTTTCAAGATTTACGGAAATTTTTTTTAATGATATTTGGGGGCAAAGTTGATTAGTTTAAGCCTACTTTGTCAGAATTTGGAAAAATGCCACGGTTTAATAAGTGCTCTTTTAGAACTTACCTAAAAAATTTACTCATTTATTGTAATATTTCTATTGCCCCGAATGATTTAGGTACATATTTTCATGTTTTCAGTATTTTTTAACAACAAACTATCATGGAAATTTCTTGCGAGGTGACTGTAAGTATCTTGCACATTTTTAAAACTTTCTAGTACAAATTGAGTAATATTTACTAAACCATAGTATTTTTGAAAATTCAAGTAAGTTCAAGTACAAAGTTTGACACATTTTAGTTTTTTTTACATTTATTTATTTCGAATATTAATAAAATTATTTCTTATGTCTACATCTATTTGTTATTAACAATATTGAATGTTATGTTGCTACAATTATTAAAAATCATTTTCGGAGAATTTGCATTTCTCGTTTCAATATTTCTAATATCTTGAAATGTTTCAGTTTCTGTAAATGGAGCATCACTTTTTGGTGATGTAGTAATGCCCTTAATTTTGCATATTTTGCAATATCGATACCGTTTTTGATGTTTAATGTAGTACGTAACATCGAATATTGTGCCCATAAAGTTGATGGCTTAAATTTTTTGGATATTTCGCCAAAATATGCCATTAAAACATTTTCAGAATATGAATTGGCTTTTTGAGCATTCCTCCAATCCATAAACAGTCTATAATATGTATTCTCATACTTCTCCTTCGAAATTTGTGGTATTAAATTTTCCGCAGTTTGATTTGCCGCCTCCAAAATATGAGGTGGTGTCAATTGTAACTCATTATCGCTTGAACTTTCCATTTTTTAAAATAAATTACTAGTAACTAATTGATATTTTCCCTTTCAAAATGAATGTAAACAGGCACAAATTAATAACGCTGAACTGTCACATTTAGCGTTCCCCGCGTTTAGTCGCCTTTGTTTTCCATGGCCTCCTACTACTTTAGTCAACATTTACTTGCGGACCCGTGCACAATGATATTCCCGCACTGGTTACTATGGCAACCCGTGCACAATAACATTCCCGCACCGGTTGCCCAAAACCGTATACAATGTACTACATTTCTCAATTAAAAACGATCATACAATGAGGCCATTCCTTTACAGTCGTAGAAAAAATATATAGGTTAGCCTATGGTCAATTAACAAAAATCGGTGGGTATTTTTTATTTTCAGTAGAAATGACGTATTTTTGCATAATTAATAAAAAAATTGCATAAAACAATAATTTCCGTTTTTTAAAAAGTTAATAACGCAAAACAGCGCATTGAATTTGTGGTATCCACATATCCACTTGTTCTTGTACATATTTTTATGAAAGTGTCACGTAAAATTGCGAGTTGCAACTTAATCTGGTTGAGATAGTTGAAAATCTGGAGTTGGTCTCCCAAGAGTTTTTATTTCAACTTTTTCTTTCAATGAAAGTCTTGAAAAGTTACGTTTTAAAATGTTCTGCATACTATTTTTCATTTTGTTTACTTAGAACACGCGAGGCACCGAGAAAAGTTTTGTAAGGAAGCGACGACGCGTACCACGCACTTGACTGGCTGGGACTGGGGCTCAATTTACTTACGCAGGGGCGGACCGTAAGTTTTGGGGGCCCTGGGCTAACACTATTATGGGTCCCCCCGATTGTTTCGGTGATCAAAAACCTGCTTTTTCTTCTTCAAAAAATGTATAAATTAACACTTTACCAAAACGAAAGATCAGTTGATTCAAGCGAAGCGTTTCTCAAGCATAAAGAAGCAAATAATAACCTCAAACCTCAACACAATTGATGCTGTGTGAATAACTTATTTTTATTTTTTGTGGGTAATGTAAACTAAACACCTTAAGGATTGATTTATCAAATTTTAATCTATAAAAATCAATTTGGTGCGTTTATTGATGATCCTTAATATGGAATAAGTAGGAGAGACATCACTGGAAATTACCAACAGTCCAAATCAAATCTGCAATATATTTTTTTGTAAACAAAATTATAAAATTTATATTTTTTATCCAGTAACTGACAAAGCGATTTGTGACTAGATTCTTAGCCTGAATCTGATAAGCCCAAAACCTGACACGCTACAAAAATTATCACACCAATTTTTAAAAAGTGTTTATTGTATGTAGAAATGTTTATTTATTCTTCGTACATTCTCATTTCTGGAACATATACTAACTTATTCTTGAGTAGAAAGCTTTGGATTTTCAATTTTGTAAATTATTATTTGTTCATTATGTCACAGTTGTTATTAAAAATAATGTTAGCTTTTATTTACCTATTTCTTCTATTTTTCTATGATAATATTGATTCTTGTAAATGTATTCCCATGTTACTTAGCTCCAACTGTTTTTTTTCTCATTTATTGTTCTTCTCTTCCCCTCTCTCTTTTTTCCTCCCTATCTTTCATCTTTCTCTTTTTTTCTTCTTCTAAAAATACTGTTTCTTCTCTACCCGTGACAGACCGCATAAATTCTCTAGGGTCGTTTCTTAACTGCACATCTTTGAACTTATTTTGAATTATTTAATTTAATTTGACATTGTAAACTTGTAAAGATCGTAGTATAGTAGTTATTGGTCCTGTTCAGCGCTTCCGACAAGAAGAAGAAGACATGGCTCAGAATCGTTGAGTGACAAATCTATACATGTTCTGATGCTCTTGAAGACGAAGACAGAACTCCGAAGCATTGACCGATCACCCAACGTCCAAAGTCTGCCATAGTCAGTGCCAATTGTATAGCCAATGGCTGACAGGGGTGTTAGGCATTGGAAATATTTAACCCATTGACGCGAAATTTGTACACCATTATAAGGTTTTTTGTTAGACATTTTAGAGATCATTTTTGCATGACTTGGGATTTTACCATGGACTGACACCTACGTCAGGCATTGGCTTAGCACAAACATAACATAAGCCATGCAGTAGCTGACGCCCCAACCAAAATCTTCAAAAACTTAAAATAGTTCTAAATTATTATCTTACTTTATTTGCTTAGAAGTATTAGCCACAAAAATTAATTCCGTTGAAATCTATACTAAAAACACACGTAATTACACACTATTTTTTACAACGCTACCCTAAACAATTTTCTAAAGAAACTACAATGAATATAACTTCGCTATAAATTGAAAAGTCAGTAAAAATAGAGATGACTATTTTAGGAACATACATACCTAACTCATAACTGTGATACTGTGATTTCTACCAACATAAACATTTCAATATAATGGACTTATATCTGCTCATTACCTTATTTTTTAAATTAAATAAAGCATGTGTCAGGTTTAGGCAATGTGGCAGGCACTGGTACGTTTACGTTTTTTTTAATTTACACCGCGGTGAGGCCGGGGCTGGCGGGGCCCCTTGTGTGAAAGGGGCCCTGGGCTGCAGCCCATAAAGCCCATGCCTAAATCCGCCCCTGTACTTACGAAGGAACAAGGAAGTAAAATTATAGAATATAGCAGTCGCGGAACTAAATTATTTTTCCCAATTTCTACTGGGGGCTCTAGTCCAAGAGAACCTATGGACGAGCCGTCACTGCAACGAACTTCGAATTCATAGTCTAAAATTCTGCAGAGATGAGTGTCAAAAAATTGCAAAACTCTTCGAAATGACTTGGGGAAAAGTCTGTTTTATAAATATGATATTTCTTAGTTAATTGGTCGATATTATCACATGCAATATCCGACTTACAAAAAACGGACAAGACCACCATACTCATTAGATCTTTTTCTGCAGAAATGAGAATTCAGGATATAGTAATTGAAATGAACTAAAATCCATATTTATAGGTTTGGTCTTAGACAAGGAAAGACAGAGGGCGCCTAACAGCGCTCGCGGCCGTGTTACCGACTGCCACATATCACGACAGGCCAGTGGCATAGCATGAAAAGCGTTCTTAGCCAATATCACAAAAATGTTAAAAATGAAAAGGTAGTTAATTTGGACTTACATCTAATTTGAAATATTGGTATTTATTTGCAGTAAATTTCCCAAATGCAAAGCTAGTGTCAAGTGCTGAAATATATTTATTTGCAGCGATTTCGAACCAATCAAAATAAAACAAATAATGCACGCCCATGGAAACCAGCCCATATTTTATGAAACTATTATCATCAATTAAGAAATTTTCAATAAAAATGATGTTAAAAATAATTATATTGGCCCTATTTACAAACAAAACAATGCACTTTAACATACTAAAAGGCAGAGGGAATTTGAAGAAGTTATATTGAGAAAAAAACAAAATTTTAGGGTATCTTCCAAAGGTAGCTTCTTAAATATTTACCTGTAAACAAAATCCCGGGCTCTTGCTTTTCACTTCCGTTTTTGCAACCAAACGCTGAACAATTCACCATCGTAACAATATATTTTCCCCTTAATCACTGTTACTTTTAATTCACAAATTCACGAAATTAACTCACAACGTACTCGCTTTGTCTGCCACATATAAAATGGCCGCTGTTCAAAACGACGTAATAAAATCTATACACGCAGGGTAGGCAACCGCGGTGTTCTCTCTCTTTCCTTGTCTAAGGGTTTGGTAAAGCGCCACTCGCAAGGCGTATAAAGAATGCCCACTCTACACAATAGAACATGCATAGGTACTTAAGTTGTGATCCTTGGGCCCCAAGGCTTGGGGGTAATTACACCCTGTATCCTCCTTAGGTACGCTCTATTCATAAAAGCATCTAATTTTTCTAAACCTATGTATCTCAACGAAGGAAAAAAAACAATTAATTCATTGCCACTGTCAGCCATTCTACCTTCAAAGATGTGAAGTGGCCCAATATTATTGTAGCTCCAGTATTGTTAAAGTACGATTCACGAATTATGGCGTACACGTCATCAATTAACGTTACTGAATCAAGCAAATCGAGGCTGCATCCTCCAGTGCCGTAGATTTAAATGGGGAAAATTTATACTTGTAAACGCAACCAGATATACCAGTTCTTTCACCCCGGTGAATTCACCCAAATTTTAATTGTAACATAATGCGTTTTACCCGGTGAATTCACCCAAATTTTAACTGTAAAATAATGCGTTTTACCATCACGGACCTATTTTGAGAAGCTGTAATATTAGGTCCGTGGGTTTATTTTTATATATTATATACATTTTACCATGCCTTGAAATTGTAAAATGATAGTCTGACTATCCAGTTACAGCAATGTAGGTAATTATGGGTTGGCTATGTTGCTAACGATGTATGTATGTACGTAGCTAACTAAAAGGATGTTATAAAGAAAAAATATAAGTAGATACAACTAAATAAAAAAACAAAATTTTGACCACAAAGAATATAGGTATATTGACTATTTAATACAAACGATAGCTTGACCACCTCCAGGGTAAATAAACAAATTTCGAAATAAATATATGAATGCAGTTAAAGTACCTATGTATATTAATATCAGATACATCAAACCAAAAATAATTTAAAAAATATAGTTTAAAATAACTAAAAAAACACGCTTTAATAGCAAACCGAACTAAAAAGTAACAAATAATAATAACAAACCAAATTTTATTGTAAAAAAGCATGTGTGCTTTTTACTATATTTTTATGATAACTCTACTTTTATCAATAGCTACTAATGAAATATTTATAACAATTGATGTCATGCACCCCACGCTTCTTTTTTACAATAAAATTCGGTTTGCTATTATTATTTTTTACTTATTAGTTGGGTTTGCTATTAAAGCGTGTTTTTTAGTTTATTTTTAAACTACGTATATTTTTTAACAATAAGACTAAAAAAGCGGCAGGCGTATTTTTATACGCCGGAAATTATCATTCTTCTCACTGTGTAGTGGATTGGGTGAATTCCTGTAAAAATTTACGTTGTGGAATAAGAAGTGACTAGCGGAACCTCGCGACTGCTTTGACTAGCGGGACCTCTTGACTGCTTCAACCAACCAGCTATCCTGGTGATCCTAGTGAGGGCATCTCAGGACAAAGTTGTCACATTATTGTATTGTCATCGGTTCTTAATACCTATGCAAATATTCAATTTAATCAGACGTCTTGAAGGTGGGTAAAATTACGTTGCAAGATTCGGTTTACATACATGGTTTAGATAGATAGATATATAGATAGATAGATAAATAGATAGATAGATAGATAGGTTAGGTCTGAAAATTTATCTATCGGTTGTTATTGATTGATTTTGTACCTAACAAAAAAACTCAATAATTAATGGCCATTATTAATTTAAAATCGAGAGGAAACAAATAGCATGGCATATAATGGAGGCTTTACCCAGGCATAGCTCACCAAAGGTAGAGTGGGGTGAGTTCAAATTATTGTCAAAACCTTTAAAAAAATAGCGCCACCCGTTTTCAATATAAGCCTCGAATAGTGCAAATACCAGCCACTAAGATTTTACTCTAAAAACGGGAAAATGCTGTACCCCAACTATAAATGAACAAATAACCACTAATTCCGTTATCACATAGTTTTATTAGGTATATTAATAATCAATGTTACCTGTTTGGTAGGTACCTTTGAATTAACCTCTATTAGGTATTTGGCTAAAATATAATGTAAAGATAAATAATATGATATTACGTTATGACAGGAAGATGACTGACTTAAACCCCGGTAATATAGCGCTATATGACTGGTTCACACATAATAGCAAATTTTGGTTTGTGAGAATACTTATTTTTAGATTGATACCAGCGAGTTCACCTAAATTGTAATTAAAGGCGATGGGAAATTTTAAAAACGTTACAAGATAGATGGATGGATGGATGGATAGATAGATATCATTCTGAACCGCTCTCATCATCTGAATCTCTCAGTTCAAATACCAATTCTGGCACAGTATCCATGATATGTTCCCTGTCGTACCTCTTGGACTGCGTGAACTGGTAAAAGTGGTCCTCCGTTGCGTTTTTCATCTTTGAAGTAATTTAATAACTTCGCTACAATTTCTTTGGCTTGCAAATTAAGTCTGTGGCCAGGCATCTTAAGATTATTAGGAAATGTTTATTCACAAACCCGTAACGCAGTAACAGAGATATTACTAAAGCCGAACTATTATTACAAAACTTATAGCAAAATAATCCACAACAAGAACAAGTAAAAACTAAGGGCCAAACTTCAAAACAAAGAAAATTCTTAAAAATACGCACAAGATGACAATTTCTAAATTTAGGCTGTGACAGTGACATATCTTTCCCGTGTCGGCGGTTCTGAACTCTACGCTATACGATCTATTGGCGTCTTTGTCTGACACATGCACGGACGGATTGAAGTCAGCTGAACGTATGTCGACTAATCAAAGACAAAAGGGTGTATGCAGTAAATCAGTTCTGGGCGTATAAGAATAGATCTTGTGTCTCTGATTGACACAAAAATTGATGACGTGTACGCCATAATTCGTGAATCGTACTTTATCATTATTTTTTCTCTCAGACGTAATGCTGTTTATTAGGTCACTGCATCGCTGAATATTTAACATCAGGTAAGTTAGGCAATATGTTCTTGAATGGGCGCTAAGTGCGGTTACATCGCACCCGAATGAATAATTATGGTCGGTTCGGTAATGTGACAATTAGATGTGAGCAATGCGTCCACTTTCAGGGGATAAGTGCAAATGGAAAATTTAAGGAATGGTAAGGAATATGTACTGTACAGTATATGTACTGCTTTCACTGCAACTATAAGATACTTTGATATTCACAACAAGCGTGAGTGGGTATTTTTAGTTTAATTTAAATTGTATCATATTATCAAAAGATGCCTTAAAAAAATCAGATACGGTGTGAACTGGGAATCATATGTGGCCTATGATTTCCAGAGCTAATGGCTGACTGCGCGAGTCTAGTATTATCTGCCATCAGCGAGGGGGGGAGGTAGAAAATAAATAATCATTTTAGATGAGAGGGCAACCCCTCTTCGAATGCAAAGATTGCAATGTAAAAATAGCCACGGCTATGCAAGGGCTTATAATCGGTTAGGGGCAACCAGTAGCGTGCAGAGATATTCTGCCCCCCCTCCGCAAAACTAGACGCTAGGCCCCTCTTTTGTTAAGATGAATGAATAAAACACTGAGTTTTGTCACAAATCACAAAAAATACGGAAACAAATTAAACTGATTTATTCTATATGAACGTAAAATACAAAAATATTATACCCTAACAATAAAAAACTACTATAAACGCCGCTTCAAACTGAAAAATTGTTTGGTAATGTTGTCCAATTCAAGCTACTAGCCCTTTCATTCTCTTACTGATAAGGGAGGGAACTTAGTCTTTCATTAGCCATTTTCGATCGCAAAAATGGCTTTATTAGGTTTAATTTTGAAAAAGACCTTTCTACGGTTGAGGATGAAACAGGCAAACTTAATGATGGTAAACTTAAGAAAAGGCGAAGGGCAGCGCACAAATCCAGTAAAATACCGGTCAAAAATGTGTGTTTTTTTATTAAAATAAACTCTGCAAAAATTATGGATGTTAAATTTTGTAACTATTTCTATTTCCTCGATATTTTATTAAGCACTAAACACGTATAAATAATAATATAATAGTCCCATTATACCAGTAGCCAGTAGCACAACTGCCTCTGCGACTGGCGACTGCGGATTTTTAAAGTGGCCCTAGCTCAGAGATATACAGGGTGCAACTTAAGTACGGTAAAATATTTTTCAGGGTCGTGATCCTCAGCCAATTTTAACAACGAAAGTTCATATAAACATATGTACAAAAATTCTTCGTTTTCGATATACGGAGTGTTAAAATTTTCTAAAAAAAACTTCTTTTCTCAAAATTTTTTATTCTTATTTCGAGTTGTGTTGCCTTGAAACCTCCAAAATTTTGTTTTAAATTGAGAACCAGATCCTGATCTTTTTCCCTGCGCTTTTTAAATACCTGACATTTTTTGCAAGTTCGATTAAATAAATTTAAAAAATCTAATTTGCCACGAAACGGCGATAGATACGAAAATAAGTCAATAAACACTTTTTGTTCAGAAACAAATGCTCCATCCAAAACTGCTACCTATTTTAATTTCCTACAGAGCCGTATTAACTTTCTTCTTGAATTTGTCTTCAGATTTACCCGAGGATTTACCCATATCTCCGCTACTGGTTCAATTTAGAGGTTGAAAATAACACATTATAAAAAAGCTTAGACAAATATGATGTGTACAAAATTTGGTTAAAAAAGCTGTACAAATAAAGAAGTTATTTATATATCAAATTCGAAGAATTTTTGGACACATACCTATTCATATGAACTTTTTTTCTTAGAATTGGCTGAGGACCATCTCCCTGAAATCTTTTAACATACTTAAGTTACACCCTGTATATCTCTGCCCTAGCTCTAACCTAAAACCTAATAACGTATCTATGGTTGTGGTCCTGGTCAGAAGGTTGGTTACACACAGAGCAACGACAATGGTAAAAGAGAGAATAATGAGCAGCGAGACAACGAGTGTGCTACTAATATCGGTGGAGCGGTGCCTGAGATTTCCCGATGATTTTTTGCCCCCCGGGGCTCCTGGTAACTTGGGGCCCCCCCGCACCGCGGGGTCTGCAGGTGTGGCTTGCACGCCACTGGGGGCAACAGCCATGCCGGATAAGGCTGGGAATTTTAAGGAAGGGGTAAAGGATGAATATTTAGTAAACTGCACTGTTTTATTTTTATCCGTCGTAAAGTATAGTATGTTCTCCGGTCTTTGTCAAACACACAGGAAAACAACGGACAACAGATGATGAGTACCTGGATTATCCGTATACCTTTACGTGGCATATATTTAAAAGAACCTACGAGATCCCCAAAAAATATTACCTACTTAATAATTTAAGATTACAAAGAATATTTGACACAAGATCGATAGAATCGGTGCACGATTTTCATGATTATTTTCCAAGGAAATTCCCCAAGAAACCGATCCTACTCCTTGGCTCCTTCTTGCCTACCTGAAATACAGGGTGATTCAGTCATCATGTAAAAAAAATTTACCATAGGGTGGGGGAGGTACACTAAAAATGCCAAATGGTGTTTAAAACGTGGTGTAAATCAACCTTAGCACCCAGCAACTCGATGCACCTGATTCCAGGGAAACATCTGAGGTGAGCGACGTTGCCGAAATTCATTGTCAGTGTTCAACCTTATTAATGAAAGTTAATCTGAAGAAATAAGAAATAATTATCTTTTATCGCAGTATCGGGGTTGTCAGGCTTGATCCTTCAAATGACAATTGTTATAGCACTTGAAGCATTTTGAGAAATGTTGTAGGTATTCACATCACAATCACTTGTATTTATTTGAGAAGTTTTCGCGAACTTTACCACACACAATAATTTGCACTTGTCTTCGAGGGAGACTCGTCAAATAAACATTTTCTCGATACCCGTCCATAGGACTAACTATGGTCAAAATAGTTCTTTTAACAAGGTTGGGTAGAGTATCACACTATCGAGGTTGGGTAGACTATCACACATTCATTTGAAAACCTTATAAATATTCACAAGATACCTTTATCATTCCACATTCTATATTATAGATGGCTGTGATGTCACAAATACTTGGTATTTAAAAAAATAAAGGCTGTACCTAGTTCTTGTTTTTATGAATTAAAACTAAATAAAAGCCATCATATTATGGTTATTTCGAATGCTCTTTATCAGTACATGTGGTTTTTAAACTTAGGATTCAAAGTTTTATTTTTAAAAATTACAAATAAATAATGATCTGACAGACTAAAAATTAACAATGGACCCATTATTACTTCATGGTATTTACTAGATCCGATGTCCCTTTGAATAAAGAACCCCAGGAAGGAGCAAATTTGGGCTTAACGCTCGACCGGGACAGTCTCTGCATATGGTGGGATGCCGTTTCTGTTTTTACAGTGGCGCGCCCCTTTGAGTTGTTTCAACAAACTAATCAAGGCAGAAATCTTCATTTTTCGTGAAATCAGTACCTACAATACAGGCAAAAAAATATAAGGCATATTTATGTCTGTAAGTTTAGGAATCCTTATTGATAATACAGCAATTCTAATTTTAAATTTCCAATTATGAAGAAGTAAGTACCTACCTACACAAACGCCTATGCCACTTTGGTGCACGGCCTCAAAAGTTAATTTAAATTACGAAATTACTTACCGATGGATTATTATCCTGAAACAATTTAGTTTTTAGCGGTCAGGGAAGTGCCACAAGCCGCATAGCTAAGCATAATAAATCGAAAAAGTATCTAAATACCCGCACATACTGACACCTATCACCGTGTCAGATATCAAAATATTCTGTCAAAACTTGGTTGCTACTCAGCGCGATTTCCGTCTCACATATTTTATAATACACATAGAGCTTTGAGTCCTTCCTGGGATTCTTTATTCAAAGCGATACCCACAATACATTGACTGCTAGCGCCCTCTAGTGATAGAAGCAGCAACAGCAACACCTTGACAACGTGCAGGTATTTGTCACTTTCTTACATACCAGGAGGGTTATAGATTTTTTATACGGCAAAGGGCGGCAAGTTTTGATGACATTATTTCTAGATGACAGTTCGCACCGAATGAACATGTAATCGGACGAAAACCTCCACGCAGACTCAAGAGGTACACGTGCGCGAATTGAAGATGCTGCGATTTAAATCCTCAATAATTCCGAATTATGTACACCTATTCGTGGATCGCTTACGAATAGAATTAATAACTCGTTATTCAAGTTAATTGTGGTATTTTCAAATCGCCCATCTAAATAGTGATGGTGTGTGTTTGCACCTTTTGTGCTTAGTTTTGTGTTTTGTTTGCTACTGCGCAGTCCTTCGCAGTATTCCTGAGGGAAGGTATCCACTTAGTTGTGGTCGTCTGACTGAGAGTATACCTTGCCGCAAACAACTTGTGTCGGCCAAGAGAAACCAATTCTGGAAATTAGTAAAAAATAAATAATAAATAAATAGTTGCGGACCTCCACGCGGTGTTTACTAGCCCGGTCGCATATTCGGAATTCGCCGACACATTAGTCGCTTCGCAACAATTCGGGTGCTGCGATCAGAGACTAATACCAAAGTCTGGAGAATACTATAAGTCGGCGCACTCGGCCTTGTGTAAACAAACGTTTCCCCCCCTGCCGTCTCCCGCTCCCTCGGCCCGCCGTCATCGGAGTACGGCGATCGATATCTTAATTGATAAGAAAATAAGCTTATAGACCGGGAGATATTAGTGACAGATTTTTTGACGTGATGTTACTCAGTATGCCTTGCAAAGGGCATTATGTGGCACATATTCTCACAATAATAAGGTATGAATCAGATAGTCATCCTGGGTTCTTCACGTGAAAAACTGAGTTTTCAATTATTCGAAAAATATGCGTTTTGATATGATTTTATACAGGCTGCCATGTGTTTTATGATGAAGTTCAAATAGAAAATTCCTCGGAAAACCATAGGCATACCGTTAGGGTGGGTCCAAAGGGCTATTATTGCCACGTGATCTTGTATTTTAATAATTATTTTTTCCAAGTTTCTAAACAGGCTGCCAATGAGAAGTATGCAAGTTCTTGTTATGAAACTGCTGAAGAAAAGATGGCATACCGTTTGCGCATATCCAAGTACACTTAACATCAAATAAATCGTTTAAATTATTAAATAACATTCAATTTAAACAGTACTTGGACAAGCGTAAAAGGTATGCCATCCTTTTTTCAGCATTTTCATAACAAGCACTTGCATACTTCTCCTTGGTAGCCTGTTCAGAAACGTGGAAAAACTAATTATTAAAATACAAGTTCACGTGACAATAATAGCCCTTTGAACCCACGCTAACGGTATGCCTATGGTTTTCCGAGGAATTTTCTATTTTGAACTTCATTAGGTATAAAACACATGGCAGCCTGACTAAAATCATATCAAAACGAATATTTTTCGAATAATTGAAAACTCAGTTTTTCATATGAAGAACCCAGGATGACTCTCTGGTTCATACCTTATTATTGTGAGAATATGTGCCACATAATGCCCTTTGCAAGGCATACTGAGTAAAATCACGTCCAAAAATCTGTCACTATCTCCCGGTCTATATGTAGCTGAGAGCGGTTCGAGGCTGATTTACGACCAGTCGCAAAAAATTGTTGTTTTCTCCGAGAGAACAAAGAAGTGAGCTGACTTATAGTATTCTCTAGACTTTGCTAATACGTCGGCGATTTACGAAATAACGGAAACATTGTATTGTATTAATATGGACTTAAGTGTAAATACGAAGTTGAAGAGAATTGTGTCCCCAATGCGGTTATCATGTCCTACTTTCCGTGACAGCTGCCATTTTTGAGATGTGACACAAATATGTGTTTTTTTAAATGGAAACCATATAGTTGGTCATGGTCTCAAAAATCAGGCATTTTTAGAGCTTTCCAACGATATAGGGCGAGTTTTTAAAGTCAACACAAATATGTGATGGGAACCATCAAGCCAATCACCTGTGCCAAAATTTTTGAATGCCCAATCACATTGCATCACATATGTATGCTGACTTTAAAAACTCGCCCATAATACTCGATAATGGTTATTCAGAAAAATAACGGAAATAACTATGGTTTCTATTAAAAAAAAAAAACACGAGTTTGAGTCATATCTCGAAAATGGCAGCTGTCGCGGAAAGTAGGACATGATAACCGCATTGTGGACACAATTCCCTACAACTTTTGGTTTTTACACTAAAATCAGAAAGAACGAAGCTATAGATGAATTAGAATAAATCTGCAAAATTTCGTTTTTTCAAAATATCTAGTAAGCCATGACTTTTTTAGAACATCCAAAAGGTGAGTTAAATTGGGCCCACAAAACTTCAATTCTTTCCCCATTTAACCTTCTCTCTATCTCCGCTAGTTTCATATTCTAGTAAAATCAGGCTTAATCGATGCAAAAAACGTATGCAATATCTCAAAATTTCATGTAAATTGAGTAATTTTTAGGAGAAAAAAAAAACGAAAATCAGATTTCCGCCATTTTCTCGGAAAATTTGAGGTTATGTTGATAAATGCCTTATAATAGTTACCTATGAAAGATTTAATTTTTTTTAATATCTGCTTTTGTGTTGAACGTTGAACACTTTCAGCTAGGAGGTTATATGTTTCGCTCAAAAGTTTCAACCCCTAAAGAGCGCCACCATTTCTTTGATGCCGTGTTTAATTTTTGTTTTATTCTCTTTGTTATGACCCTAACTAAATTTTTCTGCTTGTCCTTGCATGTGGATAATTTTCCATTTTTTATTTCCAATCCTCCTACTTCTGAATTTTTAGGTTACAATATGAATATGGTGTCTATTAATGACTCAAAATGCCCCCAGTTTACGAATCGCTACGTCGTAGTAGATTCTTCTATGGCGCTACTTAGCGCTTTAAAAAACTGTAGGCACATGGAACACGGTCATTATTCAAAAAAATTATTATTTCATTCAAGCTCAAATCAGCCTCAAATTCGTCCTTGTCGTTTATTTGCAACATAATTATATTAGAGGATATCTGCTTATAACAACTATACTTGGCAAAGTCTTTAAATCCATTTTATAGATTTTTAGCTATTTATATTTATTTTAAATAACTATATCACAGATCACATCTGTGGAAACGAGTCAAATAAATCCGAGTTACAGCGAAAAGAAGTACTTACAAGATATAAATCGTAAATCGCAGACGTATTAGTCTAAGACGTCTGCACTTTACGAGCCTCTGATCGCAGCACCCGAATTGTTTCGAAGCGGCTAATGTGTCGGCGAATTCCGAATATGCATCCCTGTCAGCCACAAGCGCCGTTAATTAGGGGCACTTCTGAAAATATTTTTTTTGTTGATTTTAGAATTTTATAATTTCGGATTCGTATTTCGCTAATTTGTATCCACCTATGGTTAAAATTTTTTTCATCATGACTGAATCACCCCGTATTTAGAGGGGTGCGGTGACAAGGAGCATTAAAACCGGGCGAAGGGCCGCATTAAAGGTCGATACACGCGCCCTAATGACAAATCGATGTTTCTTCCGCTCGCGTACGAGCGCGTAAAAAACGGCCGATCCGACAGGGAAAAAATATCAATTTAACGGTAAATGTCAACCTGCGCTGCTGGGGGGGGGGGGGGGGGGGGGGGGCGGCCGAAGGGGTCAAAAAACGCATATCAGATACAAGGAACTGAGATAGATTGAGGGTCCAATCAAGATAGCTCGTTTTCTTATAAGCTTGGTTCCTTGCCAGGCAAAATTAATGGGCTGGGTTGGAAGGCGGCACTGCAATGAAGTGTCGGGAAATATCTGCTTACAATGCCAACGGTATCGGTTTACTATACAGTGTCTGGTTTTTCGAGTTAACACCTTTAAAAATGTAAGTAGGCTGCGTAAATAGGCACTTTATGCGGGTCAAAAATCGAGTATATCAAAACCACCCCAGACACTATAAACCAGGGACTCTTTAAAGTAAGGGGACCCACCATTATACTTTCCAAAGTGAGGTCTATTCTTTCATCATTCTAATGGTAGCAGTATTGGAGAATCTATGAACATAACAGGTACTTTGATTGTTAGTAAAAATTAATAATGGTTTCCATGATTTCTAAAAATTAGACTTGACAATGTTGTGTCTACAAGTGCAGAATATGGCAACTGTCAAATGGAACAAATTTATTATGACCGCATTACCTTCAATTGATACACCTGAGTATCTGGAAGTTAGAAAAATTAAAAATTGTGAATTATGATGGGAAATATTTTGCCTCCTTTAGAATCTATGGCACTGGCATGTCACATAAAACCTGATGGCAGTTGGACACTGCCATAGATCATAACCTTGTACCAGCCCCCTTGTGGTCTCCTTGGAGTCTACAGAAAAGAAACTTCCCCTCAAGGCTTCACTTTACCTATGTGATAGATTGTGACATGCTGGATCCCCTTATTTTAAATAAATTTTATCATTTTAGACAGTGACTTCGTTGAGAAAGATCCAATAATTTAAATTTGTTAACATTTATTGTTGGTTGGCATTTGTAAAAAAGTAGATAAAATATCTGCCCTTGTGTTTATTAATATTTTTCAATAATTCCAGAGCACTCTTTACCAGTAAAAAGTTTCATAAAATTGCAGCATTTTGACATGGCCCAGAGAAAAATAGATTCCATTTATATGCTTGTATTGAATCTCGGCACAACAACCATTTGAGTGGTCCTGTTGACCATTCAATTGTCTTGAAAGGATTCCATGGCATATTTGACTCGTCAGATGCCTTTAAAATTCCTATTTCGCTCAATTTTGGCGCCCTGCAGATTGGGACTTCCTGTATAATTGTTGTTAAAATTTGGTATGTGGGGATTTTGGGGTGTCTTGATTAACGCTATGGTTTCAGATTTTAAATAAAAAAATTACAGATTTCACAACCAACGGAGACATTGGAAATGATAACATCCTATATGAAACATAACACAATTTACGGGTAGCTAGTAAGAATAAACATAATTTTTATTTAAACCAACTTATTATTGGATCTCACTACTGTTCACGATTCACGTCACGACATATACAGCAATTTTTTCTGTTCATTTCTTGTTAAGCGATTTTCTCGCTTATTTTGGGCCGCACAGAAAATACGTAACAAAAGAAATTTTGGTAAGCCAGGCGACGTTATAAAAGAAATGGACCTTGCTCCATGCCCCACTTTTCGCGCTTTGCTAAGACAACATCAGATCGACACAAATTTTCATGCCCTCAAGAGAGCCGAAGACCCTGTGTGTGCGTGTAATTTGCTGAAACTATCGGAGCATCTAGATGGATAAAGCTTTTCAGTGCCATCAATTTTCAATCTAAAAGTTTTCTTTTGTCTCTTAAAATAAACATTCGATGGCTATTAATATAGTTTTGCTCAATCTGACGTTTTTTTATATTGCGCGACAAGTTGGCCCTGGATGCCGATTTATTTTGCAGCACCACTTGGCCGTCCAAAATTTCCAAATTTTTGTTTCCTTCCTTTTTTTGTAAGGCGCAAAATAAGCGAAAAAATAGCGGTGGTAGTCCTAAAAAATCATCCTGTATACGAACGTAAACATTTTCAATGTTTTTGAAAAACGCATCAATTTAAAAAATGGCAGAATGCCAGGCTTTCCTCGCAATGCTAAATCAATACTTCATAAACGATGAACTTTCAGGGAACTAGCTATAAAAAAAATTGCCCCGTTCAATTCTCGCAGCCTACTTCCATTTTTCAGGGTTATTAACACGAAAAACCAGACACACTGTATGTACTATTTCATGAACACCATCACATGAACTAGTTTACAACTTTATTAAAAATCTTATTCTCAAGCAAAATATTTTATGACGCTAAAATGAACCTACTCACCCTAACACTCATATTTTTCAATTAGTTGTTACTCCTCAGTAGGAAACTCAAACTTCTCAAAGTTGCATTTTTCTAATTAACTATAGTATACACGATAACACAGGAAGTAGTTTTGGCACTTTATAGTTTATTTATTTTACAGTCAGTAAGTAGAAACAAAATGATGGTAACTGCTGAATTGCGCAGGATGACAGGATAGGAAGGAAGCAGGGCTCGCACATGACTACTTATACTCCATTCAAACTAAACGCAAGTGAAACATAAACACAAGTTGTTGAGGTGTATTGAGTTGCAAGTATGGACCTTTATTTTTTTTTGTATAATTCTTTCGCTGTTTTTTAATTGTTGGAGCTACGATTTGTATTAATAGTAGAAATTTGCAGGTCAGTGAATGACTATGTGTGCCATAAAAGTTTGTTTTTAAAGTTCTTAATACTGGGGCATATTTTTTTAATATTTTATATTATAAAATTGATAGTGTAATGTTTACGAGCCACTTGCATTTAGTTTGAATAGAGTGTAGACTTTTCTTCTGGTGGAAGAATACAAGTTGGACGTGCCACATTCTCCACCCTCTATATCCTAAGCTTGGCATTTTATAATTAAGCCACGTTAAGCCAAATTATTAAATAAAGTTTTAGGTTCATTCAGCTGAGTGGTTCTGACACAGGCGGCAAATTATGATATTGCTAAAATTTTTCTGTCGTAAAAAAAAACCACATAACTATCTTACCAAATACTATCTTAGATAAGCAAATAAAAATGGCCTAGTTTAAACCCGAATTCACCAAAATCGGTCAATGGTTTCTTTAGCGTTAAAATAATCACGCACATACAAACTGTAGTACGGTGCCAATCTCTCGCCCCCCTACAAACAGGCCCGCATGCCCACACCGCCGCAGGAAAAAAGCCACCCCTTCCCCGCCGATTAATTGCCCTTCGTTTGCACCCCACGAACGGCTTTTGTTTCGTTTTTCCGGTGGCCTCCCGTGATGGATGGCCCCGCATTTGCTGAGACAACCGACGCCCGATGCGTTGGAAATGTGGAAAGGGCGTCACAAAACGTTGAGTTAGCTGTTCGCTCTACGGTGGACACGAGTCCTCATGAAACCACTATTTTTTGAGGTACGTAATCGAATCGTTTGCGTTTGCTTCGAAAGTTATTTAAGGAAGCAACGTTTACAAAAGTTTCATATTGTTACATACTAGCTGGACTTTAGTGCGTGCACACGGGCGCAATTATTGAGGAGCCCCCCTGTTTTGCAGTTTTTTAAATACGAATTTTGGCGGATAAGCAGCTACACTTATTTTGGAGTAATTACGCAGTGGGATAATCTCTGGAAAGAGGATAAATTGTCGCATACTTGGGAAGGGGAGGGGCTCCGTTTTATATAGGAGACTCGCTAATATACAGGGTGACTCAGAATGTATAGTAAATACTTTAAAGGGGTGTTCGGCAGGTGGTTTTAAGGGGGGTCTTTCATATAAAATTTTTCGATTTGGGCTTTCCTTGCCAAGTTATTCGGGTCTACAAGGTGACCCAAAAGTATTTTTTTATTTATATCTCAATAACGGCGCTACTTAAAAATTTGAAATTTGGAATGTGTTATCTACTTACTGGAAGACGCCTTAGGGTAGTTTATTCATTTACACAGTGCCTTAAAAAAGCGTAAAAACTAACAACCTCTATTAATTTTTTGCTCAAACTTTTTTGAGGTTATCTCTTTGGTTTTCTAGGTCCATCATTTCAGTGTATCTTTTCATTTTGCAACAAGAGTGTACTCTTGTTTCATAACGAGAAAATCAACCGTTTGCGTTGAAATTGGCAAAACGTGCCCCAAAACACCTGTTGACTTCAACATTTGAAACATATAATTTTTACTTACCGCTTTCACACGTTACAGATCGACTGTACATTCAAAATAAGGAAAAAAATACCAATTGGACATTGGTCAAAACAGCATTGGTTTTCTTGAAATAGGGTGTTCAAATTTTGTTAAATTCAATCCTTTCCATTTTTAAAGCTAATAAGTTTTGGTACATTGTTCATAAGAATTTTTTTCTCAGTTTGGTACAGTCGATGTGTAACGTTTAAAAGCGGTAGGTAAAAATTTTATGTTTCGAATGTTGAAGTTAACAGGTGTTTTGGCGCACGTTTTGCCAATTTCAACGCAAACGGTTGATTTTATCGTTATGAAACAAGAGTACACTTTTGTTGCAAAATGAAAAGATACACTGAAATGTTGGACCTGCATGATTGACGGAAACCAAGAGGTCCCTAATGTTTGGAATCGCGCCGCTTCAAGGGTGCTGTGAAATAACGAGTGTTTTGTTTGAATTTCCGTAAAAAATACAAAGCAGTGTTATACGTTCGCGGCCATCATGTAAAAACAGTGAAACTATAGTTACCTAGTGTTTTTTGTGATTTTTCATTTTCCTCTATGCCTTTAAAATTAATATACTGAGGACCGATTCACCCTGTATAGAAAAATGTGTAATGACCTTACTATTTTTATGTGAAAACTATAACCTGTTTTGGTATTTATTAAAGCGACGTTTCTTCAAAGATTTGACTGAAATCTCGTAAAAGCTATCCAAAATTAAATTGGAAAAATGTGGGAGCAGTACCCTACCATTACCTAATCAGTTATCAAAAGAAACAATGCAGAGGTCGTTAGATTATCGAATCGCTTGCATTATGGATAAAGTAAAATTAATGACCACTGACAGAAACCAGCCAAAGTATACGCTTAAAATCATATACGTAGAGGAATTCTCCAGCAACCACTGAATACATTTTATACTCGATAAATGCCGTAAGTTAGAGGTCATGCAAAATTACAGCTGAATGCATACGAAATGTAAAACGGGCAGGGTATTGAAGTAATGAACACAGCATATATCTATAAATACCTGGGGATGTAGCGAGCAAGAAAGATCAGTGGCGTAGCAGTGGCTCCTTCTTGGTGAAACCAATACAAAATTTCTCATTCAACTCCCAGCGTTTGCATGGGCGCCCGCAGGGGGAGGGGCAAGGGGAAGCAGTTGCCCCACTGGAAAATAACTGTTTCGCTTCACACTTTTATAACCACATGACTATAAAAATTTAGAGTGAAATAATGAGTATTTTCGAGCAAGAACGAACGAGCACGAACGAGAAGAAACGAAAATAAACGACAAAGATAGGTGTTTCATTAAAGTAAAATGATCAGCTCCTTTCAGAGGTTAAGAAAAAAGCAATTAAATGTTTTTCCTGAAAATTCACATTTTTCTGAAAATTCTCGAGCACGTACCTAAAATGCTCAAGAATGTTGACAAAGTGCTCAAAATGCTGAAAATGCTCAAAGATGTGATGATGGCGGGATCTGCAAGCTTGCCCTTTTACCTCAGTTCGCCAGTGCGCTTGTGTCTCCGTCTTGCCTTTGTCAATACGGAAGAACGGGTCTTACAAAAAAGTGCTCCAAGCTACAACCAGAGAACAATTCCTTGTTCTCTGCTACAACATCTTCATTAACTAGGTACACACATATGCTGACGCTGACACACAAGCAAACAACACATATTGATCTATAAAGTTAACGGATCACCAAACTCAACATACACTGAACTGTTAAGAATAGTCTCTTCTTCAACCATGATCATGATGTCTATGACCGCATTATTGCAACTGCTGTCAAGTTCGACGATCGTAGAACTCAGTCGTAGCGCCTAGCATCATTCACAACAACTGACAACAGAATGCATAGGGTGCCGCGTAGATTTCGAAAATTGCGATATTGCCAAATTTTTCAAATGTCGTCACACCTTATTCCTTTTGTGTTTGAAATTTCGAGCATTTTGAACATTTTCAAGGGAACGTTCCTTTTCGTGCTCTTTCGTGCTTTTGAGAATACGTGCGCGCACATGGGTAGGGAACGTTCGCGAACGTTCTCCCAGCATGGACGGGAACGTTCCCTCCTCATCAACAAAATATTGATTTAAAATTTCCCGCCACCGCCGCCTATATTTTTGCCATTCTAGATACCAGCCAGAGGGGCCAGGGGGAGCTCTTTATTATGTACCTACATATTATCTTCGTCTAATAAGTTATATGCACTCAGTCGCTCGCCGCCCGCCGCGCCGTTTTCAGTCGCTAACTAGTCATGCCATTTCCCGTTGCGGCATCAGTGAGATCACAGTTTCACTTTGCATTTTAGTGATTATAGTTTGTCTGATTGCTGATCAGAAGTTGATTGTTGTTTCGTTTAGGAATGATGTTATTTTAATATTAGTTTTTTTAACGATAAATTTTTATTTTTAGTGAATTAAAACGTGTTTGAAATAAACAAAAATAATAAAGTTTGAACTTGACTTTGTGAAAATAAGGCAAATATATTTTGATTTTGTTGCTTATTATCCACTATTTCGGAAAATGGTGATATTTCACATTCACGGGCAAAATGGATTCGTTATTCCGCGATAGGTACTGCCACTGCCAATTTACCTACTGTGAATCTATTTTTTTTTTAGTACCTATTAGAAAATTTAACAGCTACATTACGGTAGTCCTAAAACATGCCTTCAAATTAAGCTTTAAACTCATTGTTCCATTCAAGGAAAACTGAATTAGAGCTTGCTTTGCCCATAACAGCATTTCATTCGTAAAAATTCCAGCTTTATAACCGTACAAAAACGAAAATAAAGAAATCATAATTGCTAGTTAACTGAAGGTAAAAAGTAAATTTCCTTGAAAATCCATTAGTAAGTTAAGCCAGTGCAGGCGTGGCTGTATTCAAGATGATTTACGGGCGAACAGTTAAACCACAAACCACAAACAAAGACACAAATCCCGTAAATTAAAAGACGTACATGAAAATAATTGTTACGTTCATAATTGACGTTTAAGCCCAAATATTAAAAATCGATCTTTATCATTTTCCTTTATTAGTTAAATCGTGCTTGAAGGCTCCTTAAAAATAAGGAGTAGGCCAATGGTGGTGATAAACTGACCTTTGTTACAAATTATTCGTATAATTTGTGTCGTAACAGTATTGTTTTGGTTTTCCCTCGCTTGTGGAGTTGGGTGGGTCGCACTGCCTTGGTAAACGACGTTTGGACTTCCTTTGAACATTGTTGCTGCATTCTATCGAGACGTAGTGAGCCTAAAAAGTTGTTAACGATTAATTGTGAGATTTACACAGAAAATAACTGGGTTACCTCTTTTACTGTATATTATCGTCCCTGTTCACTCTGGAGATTTGTCCTGGTTCGTTTGTTTGTTGTGAAACCCTATTTTGTCTTGTTTTGTTGCGTTATGTGGGGGGTTGTTTTGGATTTTTGTTGAAGTTTCGGGATTTAATGTGCAGTAAATATTGCCGTCTTAGTTTCGTTGTGGAGTTATTGCGTACGTCTTGGTTTTTGCGTTCGTCGATCATTGCGAGTTTTTCGGATTCGTTAGACGCCATTTTGTGGCTTAAGAAAGCTGAATTGTTCTAATGGGATTTTCTCCTTTATATTACCGATTTTGGGCGTCTTTAGTGGTCTCCTACATCAAGGAGCTACCGTTTAGCCACCTAACATCACTGTAAGTAATTTGGTTGGAATCAATATGGGACTCGAGGTGGATCTTTAGGACTATTTCGTGGAGATCCAAGCCTCCTTGTCAGACGTTCGAACAGGAGGAGCGTGAGAGATCAAGCAGTCACAGACAGGTTAACTTCCCAGACCAGGTCTGCCGATCAGGTCAGCCGACAGATTGGGCCTACAGGCTTTGGGAGTCCACTACGGTGTAGGCTAGGGTGCCTTTATCAGGGTACCCCACGAACCATTCGGGGTCCTCGGTAGCTAGCCAGCCAGTGGTTGTAACTACTCCGAGCTTTTGGAGATCGCTTCAATCGTGACGTACCACTTAGAGATCACCACCGGAAGGATTCAGATAAGCCACTCCACCCAATTATTTTAGATTTAAGCGATTCTATATTAATTATTGTTGCTAGAGGGTATGGAAGAAGGGTAATTTAGTAGGGAAACCTTACAAAAATGTTTCTTCTCGCGCATCGGGCCAGACCATATTGTTAGGAAGTGACCACTTCTTTTTTATCGCATGTTTTTGAGTTACAATAAAATATAGGTTGTTTACTATTGTAACCCCTTAGGCAGCTTTTTATACTCGTAAGTTTTTTGAAGCCAAAAGTGTTGTGGCCATTTGAGGTATACTAATAAGTCATTAATAGATAAAAGTAAGGTAAAACGAGACAGTCGTGCTTTTTATTGAAGTTTATATTAGCGAAAAACAGTAGTGTGACTATCCAGCGAACCGGGCACTCTAACCCCTTTCTTGATACTTCGAAAAGGTGAGGAGGCTACCAACCCTTCCTTCCGGCGACCAACCTGCCAACTGGCCATTTATTAAAAGGGGAAAATTACGTAGCATATTGTAAAAACGGAAGTGTTCCGTATTAAAATTTCTATACTTTTTGTAGGTATATAGTATGGGTTCTGGTTTAGGGATTGCTACATTCAGAGAACATTTTACCACACAATGATCAGTGCCACCTATAGAGTCACCCACACTAACACTATCATCGTTCATTAGCTCAAGTTTAGAACATAGAATATAATCTAAAGGTGTAGCTGAATTGATTCCCCGACTGGTAGGCTCTTGTATCATCTGATGAAGAATATAGCTATCTATTAATGAAAGAATTCTCTTAGTTTGGTTTGATGTCAGGTTTAGTTTTAGATTCAAATCTCCTGTGCAGATTAGAATATCACTACTTACTAATTTCCATTTGTTATAAAAATCAATAGATCTATAAGTCATGAAAGGTCTTTAAATAATATTCTTATCGAGACAAATAAACAAATAGAAACAGCGAATTTGGTGCGGATAAGGCGACTGACACGTCACTGCTTTTCGCAACACACTGAATACAGACGATATCATCCGCAGATTTACGGTGCCTATTGGAAGGGCAGAAAATATATTCTCTGGTAGTAATGTTTTTACAGATGCAGTGACGTTAGGCTAGGCTAATGAAACAGCTTTATTAGAATTCAAAGGCATACAGGAATTTCTGGCTATATTTTGTATTTCGCTATTATTTATGACCTTTTTATGCCATTTTCATGTTGTTTAAATAGAAATTAATGTGTTTGTTAACATCCCTATTATTAGGTAGTTTTGTAATGTCATGAATAGATATTTTCAAGTTCGAAATTGATTACATATAGTTTACCGCTTATCTTGGTTTTAAAAAATAATGTAGAAACAAGGACCAAAATCTAGTATCTAGTGGATTTTGGTTCTCAGAGCGGTTCTCAGAATGGCAACAGGAAGTTCTATTCCCACACCTACCCAGGCACGTCCCCATATGACAGACAGCGATTTGGGTAACATCCCTCTATCCCATTCGACACTTCCCGCCTCGTTATCTGCGGGAAAAAATACAAGGAAACGCAGTTAGGCGCGCTTATGGCCCAATTGACATCTACATAGGAACGCGATTTCGACTGGCGGGGTTTTTCTAAGGGGATAAAGGGCGCAAATATAGCGCGTAATGTTGTGGATAATGGCCGGGAACGTTCGAGGGAGTCGTTCTTGCCGCTACCTCGTTTGGCGAATTTCGGGAGGCGCCGGATTGAAATTTAAAAGGAAGGAAGCGCGACCCGGGTTTCGAACGGACAAAAATTAGGTTTCACGGAAGATTGTATTGTCTATAACGTGATAGTTGACAAGTGCATCTTGTTCTTTAACATTAGAAAGTATATATATATAGGTTGTTCGAAATCAAATAGAATGGTGTTTACTTGACAGCAAAAAACGTTAATAATTGTCGTAATTATTAATAATGATGAGAAATTCAACATTTTCTTCGGGACAAAAACAGCCTTGTTTACAATACATCTGAAAGTGTTCTCTTCGTGATACTGTTCATTTTTTTGGGAAACTGTGGGTGTGGAACCACAGTGGAACGAAAGAAGGGGAAGGGCCTGGCCGACCGACAGTGCGCACGTAGGAGCTCAAGGAAAATGTCCGGCAAGTGATGGAAGATGCTCCTAAAAAGCTTGCCGTAACTATTATTTCGGGTGCAGATATCGATTCTCGATTTAATCATCCTTATCGACTAATAATAAAATTTAAAAAATATTTATTAAAAACAAGAACCCTAAGTATATGTAAATACTACAATAAAAACAAACATAATTATAAAGAAAAATCAGTGCCTATGATTAGATACACTGTGGAAAAATTGCAAAAATCCTCCCGACACATTGGTTTTTGTTTTAAGAGAAACTTTTTCTTGCGTAAACCATTGAAATGACAAGTAGATGGAAGGAGTGTAGAGAGAGAAACTGGCAGCCAAACTTGAGTAAGTGAAATAGTAAATAAATCAGCTGATTCCGGCAAAAACCACATAACACAAAATAGGTGTTTGTCCTAACTTTCTATTTTTGTGTCCTGCGCTTCAAACGAGTTCCGTTGTCAAACGTCATTTTAATTTTCCTTCTGTCCCAAGTCCCAATACGAATAGGAGTAATTATTGTATTATTTATAATTTGATTTGAGTTCGTGTGGTCGTGTGGTCGTGGTGGCAGTTTCGTATAAAACGGCGGTGAGTTTTCTTAGTTGGTGTTTGGTTTAATATTATATTTTTAGATAGGAGAGAAAATTTAATTTAGCTATGTGGCTATATTCTTTCTGTTTAAGTTGTAAATTACAAAAAAGAGGGTCAAGTCATGTTGTGTATTTGGATGTACCAAACGGGGCGGAAAGAATAAGAATAGTGGGGTTTATTTTCATTCGTAAGTCTTAAAATTCTTTGCTAATAACTTTGCAGTTTTCCAAGAGATAAGGCGATATTAGATACAAGTGGATTGCAGCAATAAAAAGGAAAAATTTTGTACTGTCTACAAGTATTTACTTGCATTTGTAGTCAACAATTTATTGAGAGCAATTTCATAGAGAATTTTGGGCAGCGCAAACTTAAAAAGTATGTAATTATTACAGTTTTTTTATTTTCCAAGTCAATGATAGAAACTATCAAGGGAAAAACTGGCAAAATATTGTGCTAATGAACCTAGCTCTTCGTAGTCAAAGATGGAATTAATCTTGAGGTTCTGGTTCCTTTAATAAGGTAATTATTTGTAATTCTTTTTGTTAGATGCCTAAACATTAAAAATTATATAAAAATATGTAAAAGCTACCTGTCTTACATGCTTTTCCTATTAAATTGAATTTTAAAATTGATAAATCAGTTAAGATAAGTAATTAAAGTTGAACATTTATACCTTATCCTAGATATTTTGTCGCCTTTATTTTAAAATAAACTTTTATTTTTGAATTTGTATTTTATTTGTCTCAATTTACTTCCAGGTACATAAAATTGCCATGTAGGTATTTTTTTTAATCAATTCACTACTTTTTTCTGTGCAATATTTACATAATTGTGGTTATTAGTATAGAAAAATTCTCATTCCTACAAAAACTCCGAATTTCGGAATACAGATCATATACAATAAAGAGAATTACGGAACGTGCCCATTAAATTCGCCCATTAATATCCAACATCCCTATATACCTCCTTTGCCTGAATCAGCTGACACGTTCATTAGGCGTCCTTGTCTTACTTAATGCCATTTGAAACCTATCTCTCTCTAGAGTTGGCTGCCCCAAACAACAATGAAAGTGGTACCTGTGCGACTTCCATTGTACTTATCAATTCGATCATTCGATGGCGTAAACGGAATCATGATAGATTCGTCCCCCTATACCCCAAAAATACGACCACGTTTAATTTGACATATATACAGTAAAACTGTGTATTTTTGAAATTGATCGAATTTTAGGGGTGTTATGGACAAAATAATATCTACTCGTTATTTTTACCATACAAAGAACTATTTCGGTTCTCTTCGCTACAGAAGGAGTCTAAAGAGAGAAGTACATAGCCAACATAGAGCAAATAATGATATAGCCTAACAAATCAGTTCACAAATGGCAACTGGTAGGTACAACAATAAGGCATTGATATTACAAGTCATCTAGCAGTTCTTATGCATTGTTTTCTATAATCTAATTTTACGTAAGTTTTTGTTGATTTGCCACTCATTTCACCTTCTCTCAAATCAGGCATCTCTATCTCAGTTATTTTAATTTATTAGCCATTCTTCTCTATAGTTGGCTGCTCCTGATTCCATTGCGTTATTGTTGAGACTCCTTCCATCTAGATGACAATAAGTCAATGTCTAATATGAACAAAAGTTGTGATTTTTTGAGCTTATATTGTTTGTTCTATCTTCCGTGCTTAAAAATTACCTATATGTATTACAAAAGTCCCTCTTAGACCTGCAGAAATTTTTGACGTTCTTGTCCTAACTTTGCCCTTTAGTAACCTTGCTCTAATACAGAGAATAATGCCTTCTGTGCGATGGTAGGTTACCGTGGAGCCAACAGTATCTTTAAGGAAGCTGTTGGCATTGATGACCAGGTGTATCGTTGGCAGATGGGGTTCCGCAATGTCGATCAGTCGATCGTAGATACAGAGCAAGGGCGGTGCTTTCTTCCTTCCTACACTGTCCATACGCACGCACTTCATGCGCGACCTAGGTCTATCGTTACAATACACCTGGGTGGAGATCCAGAGCCCAGCAGCGTGAAAATGACGTAAAATTCGATACGTCATTTGCCACCCTCGCCCAACAGCAACCCTTCTGTTCCGGCAACTCGCCTCCTCCTCTTTGCGGTCGCCCCCCGACCAGACGCGACGTCTACCGCATGGGGGCTTGGCGGGCGCAGGGTCCGGTTTTCATAAATAACGCAGTTTTTAATTAAAAGCATCGCGACGGCCGTCCGTCCCCGGTGATTAATTGCGACACCGCGCCGCGAATTAAACCATCCGCTCCGGCGGCGTGCATTCATAAATTTTTACGTAATAAACTCGGGACACGTCGACGGCGGCGACGTGGTGCTGAGCCTCCCTCGGTCTTGGTTGTTATAACACCTAAACCAAATTCAATTTCAAGGTGCAGTAGATATAAACACTAATACGCGCGGCATCGGCTAGCGTCGGAGCTCTGCTATTTGCTGGTCGGCTCTAACGAGTGAAATGGGCAAACCAACAACCCAATAGCAGAGCATATAAAACAACCAGCAGTATAACTTACTCTTCAGAAATCATCCGCAAATTCAATGACCTTGAGCCATATTAGGGGAATAGAAGTCAGAGGTGTAGTCAGGAAAATCAATTCAGAAATACAGAGTAGTATTAGAAAAGTATATAGTGTGTGGTAAGCACAAGCAGCTTTGACTCCTTCCTGGGATTTTTTATTTAAATATACTAGCAAAAAGCACAATTTACAAAAAAGCACACTAAACGGCACTGTAATATCTCTCATACAGCCAAAAAGAACTGTCCAATCGCCCCGACACTGCATCCATTTGACAGAATCTATTCCCAAATGGCGGCTGCGCCAACAGGTGCGCAGAATTTTCCCGCCATGGGGAGTTATACTGCTGGTTGTTTTATATGCTCTGCCAATAGTGTCAACAAAGTGACATCTGTGGACCAATGACCAAACTATTCAAATTCATTTCTACTCAATCATATCACGGATAAAGATAACATTATACAAATTTACAAATACAGGGCTCAATCAACAGTAAAACATACAAGGAATGTCCAACAAGATAAACACTAGATAGATCGAAGTCCAATCGCCGATTCGGCAAAATCTGCTAGTATAAATTCGGTGCCAGCCACAAGCTGGGCATCAGTAGACCCCGCTTATTAGCAGCTACTCGATCACTGACCCTCGGTGGTCTGGCCTGGCAACGGATCCCGCTCATTAGCCTCCTTGTCCAGGTCGGGCTCCGAGGGGTAGACGACAGCACCCCCCGGGTACCGTTGAAGTCGTCAGCTGGTCAGCAGCGGCATCGCTCCGCCGGGTCAAGGGCGCAGCTAGCGCCCCGGTCACTTCCTCGTACTATCGGTCGCGTCGGTACACAGACAGCCGTTACCCCTGCCATGGCCCAAATACTGTTGGAGGCATCTTTGTGAGTGGAAGAATAATACTGTCTTCTTCAATTTGCGCTTCGAGACTCCCGTACCCAATGATCCCGGCAAGCCGCGAGGGACAACAGGGTTCTCTCGTGGCACACACAGGGCATTCCCAGCCCGGTGTGACAATATCAACCTTGAAACTGAATCTGGTGTCGTGGCAGTGTAACTGCTCTAAAAGCACGAATATATCTTGTTCCCGTTGGAAGCCATATGCGAGACGTCAGTATCCCTTTCTTTATGAAAGATTAAAGGTTTGTCCTCAGAGTGATCAGAAAGTCCTAAGTAGTTAAGATTCAGCACAAGAGTTCCTGGCAGTTTGCTAATTGTCCAAACGGTTTGCTAAACAATTCCTAGAGAACCTCAAAGTTTTAATAATTTGTAGTTTTCGTTTTCTATTATTTTTTCTATTCTCTACCTTTTTAGTTTTATTTTTGTACAGATTATCCAGCTCTTTTGTGATTTCCAGTGAGTTCATTTTGTTTTCGTGATTTTGACTATATGCTAAAATTTTTGAAGATGATTTATAAATAAGTTAATATATTTATTTTTATTTTGTATATTTCAAATAGCTAATCGAACCCATAAAACGATCAAAACAGGCCTATTTGTTAGGATAGAAATAAACATTTTAGAAATAAAAGTTATACAACCAGATATACTGGTGAGTGTAAACTGTTCGCACGATCAGTTCCTGATTGACCAGAAACTGACAAAATTCGAGACATGCGTGCAACGTACAGCTTGCAAACTGACAAGAACTGTTTGCTGAGTCCTCTCTTTTCTTTATTCATAATGAATAAAGTTTTACGTCCTTAGTATCTTTAATAGTTCTACTGGGTGACAAGGTTAGGACTATGCATAAGAAACAAAAAACCTGATCTAAATTTTGCCGACGTTTCGTCGTTATATTACGACTTCTTCAAGGCTACAAAATATCAAAAATTATGAAAATCATTACAAGAAACAGGTAACATACAGTGTAAAAAGAATTATATACAAAACAGTAAACACAGGAAAACGTGGATACAACTAAATTCTTCTGTACAAATGAAAAAAAAATGGCATGGGCGTCTTCCATGCTGCAGTTTTGCCAAGCGGAGAGTAACACCAGAAATTTCTGTGAATACCAGGTATGTTTTCGAGCAGAGGTGGCCTTCTGAATCTTCTAAAATGTTTAGATTTTTTTTAGTCCCCACGTGTTGAGCCTCACAGTATCCCATAAAACTATCTATGGGCATTAGTCAAGTTGTCCCATTAAATAACCCGCAAGAAAAAGTAGTTGGGCGTCATGTCTGCACATCGCCAACAGATTGTTCATTTTTCCTGAACCAGTTTCCCTATTCCTTAATAAGAGTAGATCAACAAACACATCAAATATCATAAACAAATCAGTGTAGTTGGCAACGCTGGCAATCGGCAGGTAACTTCGTGGGTATCGGTTAGGTGAGGGTTGTAGGAAGGGATAATGCTATACAAATTATTATAGACTGCATAAAATTCCCCATTCACAGCATCAGAGGCGTCTGTTGAGTACTTGTTAACTACTTGAAATAAAAAATAAATTATCTCCTAATCGTGGCACAGTAGCTTTACTGTATTGATATGATAATATTCAGTACACTTGATTCCCTGAGAAGCCTCGCAATATTTCAAATTTCCGCGCCTAAGGGGACAATCTGAAATACGCATTTGCGTTTCCGTCAATCTAGGTTGGGTTATCTGTGTTATGCTACTGCTGTGGGGTTAAACTTTACTCTTGTGGGTACTGCATATTTCCTCACCCTCTCTAAATGATGTCGACCAAGACTACCCTCAATTTTTGCAATCGCATGGATAGATTACCGGATAGTTGGGGGGAGTTGCTTGCAAGACGCCCGCGGAAGCTTTACCCAGGTCCGGACTAAATTGAAATTCCGCGCCGGGCGGTAAATCAAACAGATTTCGACCGGCGTCCGGGCGCCACCGACTCCGAATTTCTCACCGGTGATAAACGACGAATTCGGCAAGATAGAAAAAGTTTCCTCGGAGGGGCGGATCAAGGACGCGAGGCGTTAGGAGCGTGGGCAGTGTGGCATGGTTTAACTTTTAGATTCCGGTTTACCCGGCGAGATCTTTGTGGCAAACTCCGGTACGATGAATCACGCATTCCAAAATACAGGGTGTTGTAAAATTATGGCTTCAATTTTCGGCGTAAAGTGACATTTTCTATCTTCCACATAAATTTGGCACTATGGGGACCAAAGAAAATATCTCTATACATGAATGAATTCTACGTAAAAATGAACAAAACGTGTTTTTGCCCACAAAGAAAATAATCACAAATAAAAACGTTCTGGCACTTTAAGCAACGCGACAAAATGAAAAACGCCCGAGATATTAGAATCTTTTCGGGGAAGAGGAGTAATTCCCCAACCAAAAGTGTATAATTTTGAACACTCTGTACCTATATGTATGTGGAATCTGCAAAGGAGTATGTGAAGCATTTTTAGGGTGTAGAATTTATTTTCACCCATTATTGTTGATATCTTGTAAATTTGACTTTAAAAGCTTTATTTTGAGATAAATATTGCATTTTGGGATCACCTGATATATGTGACACTCAGTTGCCTCTCGCGGCAAACAGAAATCATGAAAAACACGAGGGACTTAGAAACACGTTTCATTCTCAAGACGACTCACAAAGCTTCTGAAGGGATACACATCCTGACGGCTTGGCGCGACGGCTGTGACGGACGAGAGAGGATGCCTTTGGTTTGTTACTTGCTTTATTTATGAATTGTTCATCTCATTTTCATTTTCGACCGTCCCTCGTATGTCTTGATTAAAATGTTTTCTAAATATATTCGGTTAAATGAGGTCGCCAGCCATAGGCGCCGACTTCTCAAAATTTGGCTGGGTGCCCAAGCTATACAACCCCCTCCCCCAAATGTTATTTTTAGTGATGGGTTTACTCCCTGGATTTTTAAAAACTCCCATTCCTCCCAGCCTGAAACCTCCCATCCGCTATTTTATTTAGCTGTCAATACTCCCGGAGCTTTGTAAAAACTAATGGGATTTTTCAAAAAACCCGGGAGTTTTCACTTTATATTTTTCCCTTTAAATCGATATATGATAAGTATAATACTTCTACTGAAATGTGAAGATACAAAAATTGCATAAATTAAATAAAAAATAGAATGTTAAACGTTAGGTTTCAGCATTGAGCATATATGTCTATATTATCATATGATATAAGTATTTAATTTTAATGAAATAAACAAAATAAAAACAAAAACAACTGAAAACTTACCAAGTACCAGTAGTGAATAAAACTCAAGCACTATATACAAGCAGAGAGCAACCTCCAGGGGTCCCAATTCGTCGTTTAAAATTTTAAATTGAAACATTTAATACGAACATTTTATTTTCAAATCCGAAATTGGAGGTTAAATTCTCAATCAGTTAGAGAATTGACAGCTTAATGGCGGCAAATTTAAAATTTGGGAATGTTCCCGGGAGTTTTGGGAGTTTTCAAGTGAATGCTCCCATTTGTTGGGAATATTCCCAATTTTTTAATGCTTCCCTCCCGGGAATATTCCCAGCGACCCATCTCTAGTTATTTTAAAAAACATTTTTTTATTTATAAATATAAAATAAAAGCACATAACAAAAAACGAACAGTTATCACCCTGATGATTAAAAAAAACAAAACGTAAATAGAATTAAATAAAATAAAGGTATTTCTATAAGAAAGGCCTCTTTTTAACGGACTCTCATCCCGATGAATCAGCTCGATATCTGTCTCTTACTTCCGACAAAGGAAACAAAATTTGTCTCATTTAATGAGAGGGAGATATCAGCTGATTCATCTTGATGAGAGTCCTCTGAATTTTAAGACGAGATCTTTAAAGTAAAACAAAAAAAAATCAAAACAAAAACAAAAAACGACTTTGTTACCTTACTTTGCGTAAATAACGCAAAAGTGCTTAGTCTTATGGACGATTTTTTTATAAACTCAGCACATATCTCATCCAGGCTTATGATGTCTGCTAATTGTTTATAAATATTTAAAAGCATAATATCATTCAGCCTTTTCTGACTCATAGTTGATCTTAAATATGATTGTCTGCTTGTCACCTTTGCTTGAGCTTCCAACCTGACCAAACTTTTGGTCGGGTGCTCCGCACCCAGCCAAATTTTTGGCCGGGTGCTCGAGCCCCGGAGCACCCGCGGAGTCGGCGCCTATGTCGGCAGCCACTTAGGCTAGTAAAACAGATGGCTTTCTGTGTCACTTTTGTGAGAATATCAGTAGACACAGATCGCAGTCCGTTCACCGTATTCCTGAGTACTTCTACTTCTTGACAGCACCAAAAACTTGTTGTCACAATAACTGCACATCTTCGCCTAATATTTCTTCTTCGTTGACCTCTTAGGTTTCTGCTGTTTTTCCTTGGTTCACCTTCGGCCCACTGGTCAGTGCTCTGTTAGCAGACATTTTCAAGACTTCTTACATTCGGTGCAACGCCACAATAAGGCCAGGTGTGAGTAACATCATTTACATTGGTTTTGATATAATTAACCACATACTCAGGGCCGTGCATGGGGGGGTGCGGTCGGTACAAATTACCGGGGCCCGGGCCCCGTAGGGGCCCGGCTCGTTGTTGGCAGTATCGGCATGGCATTGAAGGCGTTGTATGCAATAATATGTAATATGTAACATGTAAAAAATACCTCTTGCGCTCTTTCCCAATGTTATAATTTCTCTCAGGATTTTGTACACTATTCCAGTGACTGTTGCACAAGGAAAAAGGTCATTTAGTGCCTGAGCTTGAATTAAAAAAGTTCTTAGGTCTACTATGTACCCAGAACGGTTAACAAGTCTACGAACTCTCGCATTAGAATTTTCTTTAGCTCGAAAAAGTAATTTTGACCAAATCATAGACAACTTTGACAATATGAAGGCTCGAAAAGTCGACCTACTCTAAATCATAGCCGAACGAGTAACCTAACCTACCTAAACACTGTCTAAATATGTAATGTAAATAAATAATCCCGGGATTCGACCAAATGTTATATATATATATATATAATGATGTAAGATTAGCGAGTGTAAATGTAATAATTACAAGAAAAGGTGATAATGGGCAAAAAATGGAAAAAAAAACTTTATATATATATATATATATAAAGTTGTAAATATATATAAATGTCATTTATTTTGTAGGGCGAGATTTATACAAAAAGTGACATTTAAAAACATATTTGTTTTCTGATATATCTCCAAAAGATGTACATCAATAAACAATTTAAAATTCTTTGGATGTTTTTGAAAACACGATTATTTTATATGATAAAAGTTATTAAAAATATATCTGTGCATTGTGTTTTGTGTAGGTGGTAGTGAAGGAGTGAACTCCTTCAACAAAAATTAATATATAACTTTTGGTCGAATCCCAGGATTATTTATTTACAAAACAAGAACGACCAGGAAAGAAGAGAAAGCATTTTTTTTCTATAAAAATTTTCTTTTTAATAAAAAAATTTAAATATATGTAATGTGAGTAGAACGTAAATATTTAAATGAGACCAAAGTTTATTTAATTTATTTTTATTTTTTATGTTTTTTATTTATTTATTTTGTTTTATTGTTGTTGAGGGGCAGAAAAATCTATATTTGTTATATTAAATTTAAAATTAAAGTTCCTTTTATATTTCTTAAGTCGTTATGTTATGTGTTCCTTATATTTGCAATAGAAGATAAAGACTATTTGGTTATTTATTTTGTAAAGGTATACGTAATAAAAGTTCATATTTCCATATACCTATGGTTCCTTTGTTTTTGTAACACTTTGTGCTTGACGTATATTTGAAAATGTGAACTTTGTATGTATATAATGTACTTATTTGACACTATAAAAATATTTAATCCTACATCGCTTTGTATGTAAAATAAATAAAATATGCACTTTGGCGGTAGAGGGACCCATCGAGATGGTAGTACCGGGGCCCGTGCGAGCTCTGCACGGCCCTGCACATTCTTTACAATTTATTTCTGATTCCTCTAGCGAAAATTGCTAATAATCAAAAAAAAATTCGCAAGGCTGTAATATGAATTAACCCATGAATCACGCATCCGTGACTTTTATAACGTTTTATTCACTATATTCCTCATTCACCGGACAACTTTGCGACAGGTCCGAAACAGCGGTCCCTTCTCGGCCGGCGGGCCCCTTCGCCATTCACAATGCCGCCATCGCTCACAGCCACAAAGGGCACAAAAACCGGCCAAGGTCGCCGGATCAAAGCCGAGGTGTCACCGGGATAAGCCACCTAGGATCGGCCGCCCGTCGGTCTGATGAAGAGTGATGGACCGAGATCGTTCGGGGAGACTGGACAGGAGCGCTCTGGCACAGTTCATAGAATATATATTTCTATAAACTGTGGCTCTGGCGAGTGAATTTTCCAAGCGCTAAAATATCGTAACAGAGAATTAACATAGTAGTTATTCTAAAGTAGGTTTTATGTCTAAGTAGGAAGACTACGAGAGTTCTGGACCATACCTGTCGAGATTTGTATAGACCAATAGATTTTCAGCCAAAACACAATGAGAGTTCTAGACCAGACAAATCTCGACAGGCTTGGTCCAGAACTCTCATAGTCTTCCTACTAGCCTACTATATAAATTATTCCACCTCCTTCAACATTAAATTAAAGATTTTAAAAGAAATGGCTCGTGGCATATGGGACAAAATGCTTTGGTAATTGGCAACACCAAACTAGTTTCCAATATCTAATGGAAATTATGTATGGGTCTTTCGGAAGTGTGCAGACCACGACGGGGTACCTGTTTCGGGCTTGTTGGCACTCATCAGGCAGACGTAGCGTACCTCACCGAAAAACACAGATTACCTTATCTAAATGGAATAGGAAATAGTATAATGCGGTGAGCATTTACCATCCAACGCCATCTAGCTGGTACTGCCAGAACCAAAGCAATGTGAGTGTGTATATATCGACCGGTCGAGCGACATATAAAAAGAACTCGGCAAAGCGGCGTGGCGCGGTGGAAAAACCAGAAGAAGCATACATACGGGGAGCCAAAAAACTCGTTTGATTCATCACCGAGTATCTTCTAATACAGGGTGAGTCACATCTAAAGTCAGAGCCGAAAACACGAGGTAGAGTTCGCTAAAATAAGCACATATGCTTCATAAACATTAGCTCAAAAACGCTTGGTTCTTCATATACAGCGTGTTGAAACTTTTCCAAATATTTTTTTAATTTCTTTCGAGCCTGTTTAGGAATTCCAACAAAATTTGATACATATTATGGGTTGTCATTTTGTGCAATAATTTAGCCCTGTTCAGATGAGCAGCGGCGTAGGTACAATAATTTTATTTTAAATGCCAGCATAATCACCTTGGCACTAGTTTAAAAAATCCGAAATTACGAAGAAACTGTACCAGAAATAAAAAAATACCAAGAGGCGTTTTTTGTTCCAAATTGAATGGGCTATCCAAAAAGGGCAATTTTTTTTTTGTTTTGGCACAGGACCGTACTACTTTTTTATATAATTATTTACAGTAACTATTTGTATCTACGCCGCTGATCATCTAACCGGGGTCAAATTATTGCACAAAATGGAAACCGTCCAATGAATAATGTGTACCAAATTTGGTTGGAATTCCTAAATGGGCTCGAAATTAAAAAAATATGTTATTTTTGGAAAAATTTTAACACGCTGTATATGGAGAACCAAGCGTTTTTGAGCTTATGTTTATTAAGAATATGTGCTTATTTTAGCGAGTTCTACCTTGTGTTTTCGGCTCTGACTTTAGATGTGACTCACCCTGTATATAGAAATCAACAAGGATCGAATCGTGAGTTTCAATCCTCGTGTGCTTACGTCTATAGCCAAACGATGATTAAACAAAATGAATATTTAGTGTCCCCATCATAATTTTAAAAGAAATGGCTCGTGGCATATGGGACAAAATGCTTTGGTAATTGGCAACACTAGCTAGATGGCATTGGATGGTAAATGCTCACCGCATTATACTATTTCCTATTCCACTTAGCCAACGTAATCTGGGTTTTTCGGTGAGGTGCGCTACGTCTGCCCGATGAGGGCCAACAAGCCCGAAACAGGTACCTGTCGTGGTCTGCACACCTCCGAAAGACCCATACATAATTTCCATTAGATATTGAAAACTAGTTTGGTGTTGCCAATTACCAAAGCATTTTGTCCCATATGCCACGAGACATTTCTTTTAAAATTATAATGGGGACACTAAATATTCATTTTATTAAATTAAAGTTTAGCAAATGAAAGTATAAACTAAACTAAAATTCAATTTTCCCGCCTTCGTTCCCGGCCATGATTCCAATATTTTCTCTACAAGAGCGTCAACAATTTCCAATGGGTGGCGCTTTTAAATTACAAATGACATAAGGAAAAAATCATTTTTTGCCTAGATAAAGTGCCTTTTCTGTGCAAGTTATGCAGGAAAATTTTACTGATAAAAGTTGTTCAGAATAAGTTCACGTTGTCAACTATTAATTTTTCTATAGGCAAGATGCCGCCCCTCTGCAAGATACAGGAAATTTTTATTCTTAAGAACAAACTATCCTTAATAAAATTTTTGCTTATCTTGAACAGGAAATTTATCTACTTTCTCTTATTAAATTATTAAAACTAGATTGGCAAAAAATCGAAGTAAACCGATTATTAGTCTCACACTTTGTACAGGGTGGTTCATTATAAATTGATACCCCCCCTTAACTTGTTAGTTTTTGAGGTTAGAAAAAAAGTTTTTGACAAAAGTTTTAGATACAAAGTATTTTGTGACACTATTGGACCGTGTACGGTGTGTTCTAGAAAGCCGTGGCAGACATAACTTATATTTTTTAAATGGAACACCCTATATATTTTTGCAATTTTGAAATTGCTCATCAAGGCAATCAAAATAATATTAAACCTTGTGGCATTATCTTTTTCCGTTTTTGAAAAATTCCGTATTCAAATTTTATACTAAATGTATTTAACTATAGACGATCAATGTAATAACGATAAATATTTGTTTTAAACAAGAGAGTAACATAGTGAAACTCCAAAATGTTTAGGAGCTTTTACGATTTTCCTGTTCTTTATTTCCAGAATATAATCAGTAAAATTTGAAAAGGCTCCTAAACATTTTGGAGTTTCACTATATTACTATCTTATTTAAAACAAATATTTTTTGTTATTACATCGATCATCTACCTTTATCACGAGATCCACAAATTTGAGTTAAATAAATTTAGTATAAAATTTGAAAACGGAATTTTTCAAAAACGGAAAAGATAATGCCACAAAGTTTAATATCATTTTAATTGCCTTGGTGAACAGATTTCAAAAATTCAAAAATATATAGGGTGTTCCATTTAAAAAAACATGTTATGTTAAGTTATGTCTGCCACGGCTTTCTAGAACACACTGTACACTGTCCAATAGCGTCACAAAAAACTTTGTATTAGTATCTAAAAGTTTCGTAAAAAACTTTTTTCTAACCTCAAAAACTAGCAAGTTTAGGGGGGGGGGGTGTCAATTTATAATGAACCGCCCTGTACATGGGCACTTTGCCAATGCAGAAATGAATGTAGAATTTAGTTGCCGATGCCTATAAGGCCGAGGCAAATGAACGACATGAGTTGTAAAAAGAAATTTCAGATTTATTAGGCAAAATAATTTAAAAGGGGTCACCCATCAATGAGCCGACTGCGCGCGCCGTAGTTTTGCCCCTATATCGCTCTACCTAAATCGAGCATGATGCGGTACGGCGCAACTGATTTTCAGAAGTCCTCTGGAACCTCTCTTGCAGTCTACATAGAAAATATTATTGTTGTTCGACCAAAATACTTATATACTGAAAGATTGCGTTGTTGTAATGCGTGTTCCGTTTTCTTACAGAATTTACCGAGCACTTTCTGTCAATTGTAATAAAAAATAACTTTTAAAACAGAACGCCTTCGTTACTTCATCAACCTAACCTATTTGTGTTTTTTGAGCTGTTAAGAGTTGAGGTTATAACTTTATTATTATTGTAGTTGTGTTAAGGGTGTTCTGTGAACGAATCCGACCGGGGCGTGCATAATGAATTACGAAGAAGCAAATATGTTTATATCCGCCAAACAAATAAAAAATAACAGCCCTCCCTCGACTTTCACATTTCATAAACAACCACAAAACACCAAGGTTATAAACAACTACAATCACAAAACACCGAATAAATAGGAAAATAGGTTACAAATGTTTACCTCCACCACAAGTTACAGAACTTATTGTGGTCGGGAGCTCGATTACTGCTGTAATTTCCGGTAACTTAGCGTATCGTTCCGTAATGTTACCGAAATGTTATCGAAACCAATTACGGAACGATTTCTGTTACTTCGGTAAGAAAACGGAACACGTATATAGGTAACAATTCCACAATGACACTGAAAAGTTAATGATACTTTATTATCCGGGTTTTGAATATCTGGCCAGGTTTTATTACGTCGCTGCCGATTTCTGAGCTTTCAATGATGCTTAGATTTTTCGAAACTGAAAATATTACAGAAATTACCTTCAAATCAAGGGGGTTGGATCCCAAATGTTCAAAGTTTATCTAATTTTTTTATATCCATTGTTGTAAATGACAGTTTTAATTTATACTCATCAAATGCACATAAAACAGTTTTTATAATTAAAAATTAATCGTATATGCACACAAACGATATACAAAGGCTACTAATTTGTTTGTGGTAACTGTGGTAACATTTATTTATACTTTATGTCTATACTGTAAATTCAAACCGGAAAATTATAGCACCCTGCAAAACTAAACGACAATCATTTATGTCAGCAAAAAAATACCAACTGAAATACAAACGCGTTTTTGCGTAGATATATTTGTTAATAAAAATGGAATAATTCAGATTGTAAACACGAGTAGGTATTTCAAAGGTTATGTTCGGAATCAGCTTAAAATAACAACGCTAAAACAAAAACTACAAACAATAAATTGTAGCATCCGCTTTTCATGGAGGGCAGCATTTAAATAAACATTGGGAATTTATGGAATCTGCACTTAGTATACTCGAAAATATAATCCGTGTAAAATTATTGTAGGTATATGTTGGAATCAGCAGTTCGCATGACGACTTTTGGGCTCATTTATTTATCTGTATTTTATATTACCAATTTTAATCCTTGGATCTACAACAATACCATTCCAAAATGATTTGCTGTATGTAATCATCAAATTTTCAGGTACCTACCTAGGCATTTAAGGAGATTAGATAGCCATAAACCCTATTACAGGCCACTGCTTGAAAATATTTGAATTGGATGGTAACATATCAGTAAAAAGAAGATGAAACGAAAAAAGACAAATTTTGATTATTTTTTCCCTGTTATACATATATTTATATTTCATGAGCAGAATATCGCCAAGACTTACAGGAGTTTCTACAATACACGCCACTGTCCCTGTCACCGGTATAAGTAATAAAGACGGATCGACCCCGTGTGCCGTTGTCGGCGAAGTATCAATTTTAAAGGGTTAACTTCTAACTCAAAGGTCGAGAGTGCTCATTTACATGCCCCGGGAATTTTTGTAGGTGGACTGTCGACCTCAGTTGTGCTTCGACCGCTCCATCATTCGGAAAAGTGCAATTTGTGTGCGCGAATGGCCACTTTGCATATTTGCATTTAAAACAAGTTTTTGGTGGCCTGGAAAGCTCTCTTCAAAACGACCATAGATAGAGGTGGTCATTTGTTTAAATCGCACCGCTTTTTCACTTAGGTATTATACATACCTACACCTACATCATAGCCGATAACCTAACCTACCTAAACACTGCCTACATGTTTTATGGTGTAGCTTTCCTACAAATAGATTCAATTCCAATTTCTTTTATAAGGTATTTCATTGACTTTTAAAAAGGCTTATCAGTTCTGAAAATTTTTCCGCAAAAAATATTCAAGAAATATGGAAGCAAGAATATCTACTTAGAAGTGGCAGATAATAATTGGACCATAATAACAATAATAAAGAAAATATGACACAGTTGTGGTCAATTAATAGACCGGGAGATAGTGACAGATTTTTGGACGTGATTTTACTCAGTATGCCTTTCAATTCAAAGGGCATTATGTTGCGACGCGTATATTCCCACAATAATAATGTATGAATCAGAAAGTTATCCTGGGTTCTTCATATGAAAAACTGAGTTTCCATTTATTTGAAAAATATGCGTTTTGTTATGATTTTAGTCAGGCTGCCATCTGTTTTATAATGAAGTTCAAAATAGAAGATCCTCGGAAAACCATAGGCATACCGTTAGCGTCGGCCCAAAGGGCTATTATTGTCACGTGAACTTGTATTTTAATAATTAATTTTTTCACGCTTTTGAGCAAGCTGCCCGTGATACGTAGGTATGTAAGATCTTGTCATAAAACTGCTGCCATACCGTTTGCGCATGTCCAAGTACACTTTACATCGAACAAGTCCTTTAAATGATTAAATAACATTCTATTTCAATTGTACTTGGGCATGCGCAAACGGTATGCCATCCATTGTTCGGCAGTTTCATAATAAGAACTTGTATATTTCTCATTGGCAGCCTGTTCAGAAAGGTAGAAAAATTAATTAATAAAATACAAGCTCACGTGGCAATAATAAACTTTGGGCCCACGCTAATGGTACCTACGCTTATGGTTTTCCGAGGAATTTTCTATTTTGAACTTCATTATAAAACACATGGCAGCCTGACCAAAATCATATCAAAAAGCATATTTTTCGAATAAATGAAAACGCAGTTTTTCATATGAAGAACCCAGGACGACTCTCTGAGTCACACCTTATTATTGTGAGAATATACGCAACATAATGCCCTTTGAAACGAATACTGAGTAAAATCACGTCCAAAAATCTGTCACTATCTCCCGGTCTATAAAAAAATAGGCGAGTTCTGAGGTGGGCTTTTTTATTTTTTGTTTTAGTAGTAATTACGTACTTTTGCATATTATATAAAGGGCATAAAACAATAATTCCTGTTTTTCTCGTGTTTTTTAAAGAAGTTAATAACGCAAATATTTCCATCACGTAAATATCTAAAGCCGTCCTCCTTTTACAGTTTTAAGTGATCTCAAATCGATTCCGAATCACTTTGAGATCACATCAGGTGACATCGAGTGTTCCTTTTACAAATGTTCAGTTGATTATGAAGTGATCAGTTTACGCAGCAAATTTATTTTTATGTAATTTGTGTTGGCTTTGAGTGTTTCTGGGGTTAAAAATTAATTCAAGGGTTAGATTATAGATAACGTGGTCTTACACTGTTCCATTTACCAATAAAAAATCATTTCACTGTCAGATCACTTCATGTTCATTTCACTTCAAATTCACTTGTGCAAAAATTCAAAAGGAGGACAACTAATATATCATTACCAATTGACAATGATTCGAAATGTCAGTTGTTATTTATCACACTGTATGGCCAAAAAGGCTGTTTGATTTATTTGCTTTCGAATTTCTTGGCGACAAACTTCCAGCATGCTGTATATTGCATCGTTTCTGATGTGCTCTTGAATACTGTAGAACTATTAAAATATTCTTTCATAATAGTATCTAACTCGGATGTAAAATCGATTAATTCTAGAAAAATACCACGATTTTGAGTCTCCTTTTTCTTCGTGCCTCCATAACGCTAATTCTAGTTTGCTACAAAATTGTATGTATTGTATTATTATTTTTAAAATTATATCTATTTTTATTTACGGCTTCGTTATGTTTATTAATGTTTTGTCGGTTCGTGGAATTTAACTTGCCTAAAAACGCTATAGTTCTGTAGAACAATTATATATTCATGTCCCGAATAGAAAGCTCGTGTTTTTTTCATATAATGTAATATCATATATAATCTTGGAATCCTATATTTTCAACTCTCCTTCATTATAAAACAGTAAATATGGAAAACAAAACAGTGCATTTTAATATGTCGCATCCACATATCCACTTGTCCTTGTCGTATAATATTTCTAGAAATGTGTCGTGTAAAACTGCAACTTCCATCTTTATCTGCTTGAGATAATTGTAAATTTGGAGTTGGTTTTAATTTCTATTTTAACACCCACTTATTTCCTCGCCGCGCTAGTTTCAGCGGCCGGCCATCCGCCGTAGTAGTTTTATATTCACACCGATGACTTTTTCTTATTTCCGGCTTTCCGCCGCTTAATAATAAATTCTTATGTTACCATATGGGTGAGGGATACCGGATAAGGGTAGAACCGGGTTACTAACTCAAATTGCAGCTAGAATCGCCGTTCTTTTTGGGAAACCGGGTATTTAGGACATCGCCGATCCAAGGAAGCCGCCGCTGAGGGCGCGCCAGGGGTGGTTCATCCCTTAGCTGCTCTGCCCGTCCGTCAGCCGCCGCAGCGAGACCGATGTGGAGGGGATCGCATGCGAATCCACGTCGGCGACGCCGACCAATGGGTTGCCGCCGCACGCCGCTTGGTCACGTGGTTGCCGGCTATAAGACAGCCTGCGGAAGCCACGGAGGCCCTGCTTCCACTGCTTCCACCGGGTCTTTTGATCCCGCTACCAGGTTAGTAATTTGCGCTCTTCGAATATTCTCTACCAGGGGGAAAAGTGTGAACTTTGCCCCAACCTACGGCCTACCGCGGCCCTTAGCTATCCGAACTTTGCTAGCCGTCAAATCCGTTGCTTAACCGTAACCTAGAATCCGAACCGAATATTTTGAGCTTGCTTCTAGCTTTTCCGTTGTCTACGTTAACCGTTACGGCATTTAAAGTACCGCAAGCGGGCCACGTCTAGCAACCCTAAAGTAATACTAAAGTCGCGTTGTTTCTTTTACTTACAGAACTCCCGTGCCCCCCCCCCCCCCGATCGCGACTCGCAGGACTTATTTTGTATTATTTATTTAAGAATTTATTACCTACTTTGTTTAATCAATATACGATGTCTTGAAATATTGTTTAATTTTGCTCCTATCCCTCAAACACACCACATTTGCACTCTGGAATTATTTTTCTCTGACGAAAGCTATCCTGGGTAAAAGCGGAGCATACCGCTCTAAAAAACTGGCGCCTGAGCATTCCGTTCCGACAGGGCTCTGATAGAAGAGGCTATAAGGAAGCCCCCGCATCTAGAAAGGGAAATCGGAACGGGAAATACATTAAACAGTATAAATTTCCGTTTGTCAATTCTTGCATATTCGAAAATCAGACTGACTGCAAAGAAAAAGTAATGTTGTAAAAAGTTAAATTCCGAAGTAAAAAAGAACGTCATACTGCCAATGAAAGGCTTAAAAAGTTAACCACATGTTTTGTGGTTAACCGAGACCAGAGACAACAGAGAGAGGGCCTGATCAGTTTCCAATCCTAAAGATCGGACCACGTTTGACTTTGTCGCGGGAACAGGCGGAACTGACACGGTTTTCGGGCTTAAAAACCGAGAGCCTTCTCGTACGCTTCAACCGCGTATATAAAATGCTGCGGCGGACGGCGGAAGCAGCCGACTTGGCCCGATCGCGCCCTTTTCCTCGCGAAATCGAGGTTCGCAGCATTCGTAGCCCCTAAGCGGCGATTTTACGCTATCGGTTGCAGGCGTTGCGGAAATTTAGAGAATATAAACAGTATGTAGTACATTATCGGCTGCGGTTGTTGCAGCAATTTAATTAGGAAGGAACAAGGAAGTAAAATATAGAATATATCATACGCGGACCTAAATTATTTTCTCCCATTTTCTACTAAGCGGATGTAGGATGTAGCCCCAGAGTCCTTATGGACGAGCCGCCGCCGCTACTTAGGTAGATATTTTAATTATAATTCATATTGTGATTTTCAGGAATGTGGTTTGTAATCAGTGGCGTCGCGTGACTTCAGAAGCAGGGGGCACCTTTTTTTTTATGACAATGAACAACATTCCAATATTTTTATCGCAATTTTAGTTTACCTGAAACAAAAACGGGAAAAGAAAACAATTACTCTTTTATTTTCATATTTTTAATAAACCAACGAGACAAATAATATATGAAAGAGAACAAAAAAAAACTCCGAAATAAAAAACTTGCACTGTCACTGTCAAAAATCACTTCCAAAATAAAACAACTTGTATGTACAGTCCTAAAATACAAACAAAAAATAAATAACATCTGAAAAATAAAATTAAAAAAAAAATACTTTTTAAAAACCAGCTTTTATTTAAGCCATGTATGTACTAAAACGAATAAAATAAGTCTAGGTTTTCGTTAAGATAATTCAATGCCAATTTGCGACAAGTTTTTATAAATCTAAAAGCTTTTCGCGCTAATTCTAAAGAAAATACATACTTTGGCAAATAGGTACTTGCTTTTGCTTATCAACCAATCACTGTCCAATAAAATTAATTGGTACCTACTTTTATGAACATCTCGCGCGACAAGTTTTTTGATTTACAAAAACTTGTCGCAATTTGGCATTAAATTATCTTAACGAAAACCTAGACTTATTTTATATTACTTTATTCGTTTTAGTACATGGTTTAATGAAAAGCTTGTTTTTAAAAAGTTTTTACCTTTTATTTTATTTTGTTCTTTTTTAGTACTTATTTGATTTCCAAATCAGGAGGGTGGTAAAGAAATTTAGTCCACCATCTTGGGACACCCGCTATATTGGATTTAGTATGACGTCACTTACCTTATTTTTTTGTATTGGTCAAACCCTTTCATTTCATACCCATGTCAAGTAGGTTGTGCAGAAATGGGTAATCCGCCATCTTCGGGCGGCCGCCATAATGAATTTAGTGTGATGTCACTAACTTTATCGTTTTCTACTCTTCAAGCTCTTTCATTTGATACCCATATTAAGGGGGTTGAAGGAAAATGTAATCGGCCATCATGGAGCGGCGGCCATATTGAATTTAGTGTGATGTGACACTTTATCGTTTTCTAGTTTTCAAGCCCTTTCATTTGAGACCCTTATTAAGGGGGTTGACAAAAAATACATCATCCGCCATCTTGAAGCGGCGGCCATTTTGAAAGTATTACAATATTGAGTATTGCATATTATATTGTCACCGGAACAAAAGGTGAATGCAAAATTTCGGCTCAATCGGATGTCAGGAAGTGATTTTAATTCAGCTTGCAAGATTCGACCCACACATATTATAGTGGATATCACGAACGATGATTTCTGCGTCACAATGGTCGACAATGGAAATTACATTATCGCCCATTGTGACGCGGGGATCATCGTTCGTGATATGTATACATACATACCTACATACCAACCTACTAACTAAGTAAAAGCTTGTAAAAATATCACATCTTTTACAGGACAGGCACATCATATTTAGTCAATAAAACATCATTCTTCGACTAATTTTTTGGGCAAAACATTCTATCACGTGCGGGGCGAGTCAGATTAAGGGGGGGCTCGCCATTGTATGTTTGGTTGCCTGTATCAATGTATTTTTATTTCCAACTAGCTGGAAAAAGTAGCGAATTTCAAAGGATTAAAAAAAACACGGGTATTTTTAAAATATCCATAGATACTAATGACACTAGTTTAAAAGTTATGGGCGAGATTTTTTTTTGAATTTCAAACTTTATGCCGGCATAAATTCGTCTATTTTGTCTCTTGAGCCGGAATTTTACCTTCGTTAAGATTGGCATAGGTTTCGGAACATGCTCGGAACGAAAACACGGTAATAAACATTGTAATTATCCAGTCTTGTTGTAAATAAAAAACATAGGCAAAATACCCCTTAAATTATGCAGCGGGAATGCAAAAGTGTGGCTATTATTTATCAGATGGCGCGAAAAACAGACGATCGATGAACGGTTGACGCTGTTGTTACAGGTCCAGTTTAATAATTACACATATTATGTTCATATGATCAATTTTACGTTTTGGCGATATAATATTCAATCAACTAAGCTGTCTGATTACTTTTTTATGTTTTTGTATTACTTCCATATTATTATATACTATGAATTGCGAATTTTTAATATTAAAATAATATAAAACTTCAAAAGGTATATTCGGGAGACCCTCGTAGCTCAAAGACTCCGATCTGTGATTTTAACCCCTCTCTTTTTAGCAATGGTTCATTGATTTTTAGCTTGAAAGGTACACGGCGGCACTAAAAACTGCTTTACTTGACTTTGCATTATTTATACATACGTGTGGGTTGAGTACTGTTATGTTATGTTCAATCGTTAGCATATAAACTGATATTAGGGGAGGATTCATGTCTATGTCTCTATATGTATAGGTATGTCGAAAATTATCTATACCGGGTGCTGCATTATAATAAATGCAGCTATTATAAATATCTCAAAAACGAAAATCACAAAAAAATCACATCAAAGTTGAAGCATATAAAGAATGTGATTCGGCACATTTTCTGTAGGTATAGTATTGCGCTGGTATTGCTGGCTTAAAAGTTCTACAAAATTATGTTTAGTTTTTTCAATGAAATGAAACATGATCTTTTATGTGTACATAAGGTTTTTCTTCGTTTGCATTAACACGACATTCAAACACACATTTTAGGTAAGGCAATAATTAAGATAAATACATATCTCGAAAATAAAAAATGAAAAAAGAAAACGATATATTGATGCGAAAGAACATCTTCTGTACCTATATGTTAAACATCTACAGTGTGACCTCCGTTAAGGAGTTACCACCCTGGTAAAATATCTTTATTTGTTTACCGATTTTGATAAACTTTTTTTTGTTAGGTTCAAAAAGCACAATAAACAATGTGTGTAACTTTAACTTTACTTTTGGGCTGTAATCATGGCCACCTGTCAACATATGGGCTCAATTTCAAAAAGTACTATTATTTTTTTAATAATATTTTTATTAGGTACAGGGTGTCCGCCTGAAGGTGATAGGAACATTCAATTTAACCATTCCGTATTTTTTGAGAAAAATTAATGATTGAAAAACCAGTTTGTTGCAGTTTTTCAAACAATGTAATGTCGTTTGGAAAAAACAATCGAACGTCAAACAAAAGTTATAACCAAAAAACCTTTTTGGAAAAAATGAAGATGGTGCAAAATGTATCTTTTTATTAATTTAAACATATTTTTTTTATTAACGGATAATAATAGAACACATATGTAGTTAACTTTGGGGTTACCTTTCGATTAAAAACGAGGAAAAATAACCGACTCAAACGTGGTCACGTGACTTTCGCTATCTGTCAAAAATTATATTTAAAAAATAAAATCCCTAAAAATTGGCTTATTTGTTACAATTTCAAAACGTTTAACTTGATAAAGTCGTTTCTATTTTAATGTTACATAAGCGCCTATTTCCTATTTATAAAATTTCTTAAAATTTTAAAAAGTCATTACTTCGTAAAAACTATTTTATATCACTAGCTATACAACATAATATACGAGTATCATTCTATAATTTTATTAACTTTTTATTATTACTAAAAAATATGTCTTTTTCAAAAGAAAATTATATTAACGCTTTAAAATTCTATTATGTTTGACACAAAGTTGATGTACCGGCAAGCATTTAGGTAGTACCATAGAGGAATCTATTACGTAAATTCTTCTATGGTAGTACCTATAAATTTATTTACATTACATTTTCCATTACTCTAAATGTATGGCAAAATAATACATATATTAAGATATCAGCAAATAGTAGGTATTTCACGTATCTAACAAAATTCACAACTTTACGTCAACTTTGGATGAAATACAACATAATTTTAATTTCTTTCGGTTTATCAATATTAAGTACTTAATGAAAAGTTAATAGAATGATAAAAGATAAAACTATAGTGACATAAATTCTAAATTTCACTTAGGGTAAGTATTGTGATCATTCATGCGGTTTTGAGGGAGAATTATTATGTCATGACAGTAGATTTGACAGCCGGTAGGTAGTCCTCTTACTTAATATTTTACTCAACAATATTCTTAATAACTATGAAAAAATATAGAAAAATAAAGGAGCGTAAATATTCATATTATTATTTTGTGTTTAACAATTCACAGTTTCAATCCCACAATACGCCAGGATGGGAGCGATGTGCTGTTATTTGTATAAAAAAGGGGGTCGGTCCGCCTGCCTCCCCCTAGACCCCTGGTTCCGACCAACGACCTTGCCGGGCAACAAAACAAGTTATAAGGAACGGAAACGTATTTTAGCAAGGCGAAACATTACTTTTTATTCTCGCTCTGTACCAATGGCCGCTCTCCAACTCCAGCGCCATCTTACAGACACTTGCGCAATTTTTGCACTCCAGTACCCAATTTCTGTTTTAGCAACATTTATCCTAGTTAGGAACACGGTCAAATGAAGGTCGTCGCGAAGTGATGACGTTTTATTTCCGTCCTTAAGACAAATACGCGCGGCCATGGGGTGCTTACTGCAGCCCATGAGGCCAAAACTATCACCGCTCATGTAATTAATTAAGTGATTGCTGTGAATTATCTCCATTTTTAACTTGGCCCCCCCGACGCGACGCCACTGTTTGTAATAAACCACATGAGTTATAAAAAGGAACTTCGGTGCAAAGGGACACATTATACACTGTGCTCTTCGAACGTAAATGACAAAAAAAAATCAAGTTGATAATTGATACTCTGTTGATAGCTCCTGCTTGGTCCCAAACTAAAATGTTGCGAAAATGGGTTAAATCATATATTGCCACCAGTTGATGTAATTTGCTCATATTAGGTTACCTTTGCCTACATTTAGATAATATAATAGGATGCCTCCTGAGCTGCTCGTGTCGAGCTGCTATTGTGCTACTCCGAACCTGTTCAGATACGGCCCGGCGGAGCGCATTACATTCAGGCCGCGTTTCGGCGGTTGTCTTACCAAGAAATTTCCCACTTGGCCCGTAGCCGACCGCTGTTCTATATCGGCGCGACATATAAAATATTAAGCGATATTTTAAAGTGTCAACTGCACGTCCATTTCAAAAACTACCCCAGGCATTCGCCATCCCTCCATCTCGGCCGTCTCGGTCTCGAGTGGGGAGCTGGGATCCTTGTTCCCCTGCAGGGATCCTTGCTCCCCCTCAGTCGTCGTCTGGCGGGAATTTGCTTATGCATGGACCGTTTTTATAGGGCCTTGAGTTGGGGAATTTGTTGTTGGTACAAGATATAGTATACTTGTTTCAGTTGCAGTTTCGCAAGAGGTTTTTTTTTGGTGTAGGTATCTACCGTACACTGTTGGATACAATACAACCCAAGCAGCATTAAAGTTGCGGTAACTGAGATGGGAACTTTGAATAAGTAGTTATTACGTAATTATTACTTAAAAATCGACTTATTAGTTTTTATTACTTATATTGAGAAAGTATGAGTAATTACGTAGTAATTATTACTACAAGTTGGAACTTTATGGTTTCAGTACTTCTAAGTAGTTTTTGAAGTATCTGGAACGGAATTGTTACTATGCAAAATTACGTTAATGTCACGTTAACTCTAAAGTTATATTCAATTTTCACAATTACTTTGTTGTGTTACTTGTTTATCACTTTAAAGTTTTCATTACTTTATGGTAACGGTGAAAGTAACTTCTACATCTTAGCGACTTTAGAAATACCTCCAAAGTTACGGAACTATATAGTCATATTTAAAGTGAAATTAACTTTCCCGCTACTCGAGAAAACTACTGTATGGTAAGTTTTACTTCTCACTCCATTTTAAAATTACTAAAAAGTTCCAATTACTACAAAAAAATACTTTAAAGTAACTGTCACTTCTATAGGGACCAAAATGGAAACTACATTTAGTTCCTTATAATCGTTTGAAGGATTGGGTCGTTTTTGCGAAGTGATGAAAATGTCAGCCATTAGTAAGAAGAAAAATTATAGACACACATTCACATTTTATCTAAAATTAAAGCAGCAGTTGGATGAAACGAATCGAAACACGAGCACTTGTCTTCAATACAAAATTACAAAACGCTTCTCTTGAGCGGCTACAATTTTAAATATCAATATTTGGAATTATAGCACGAAACACACACCGGCTGAAAACAACACTCGCATATCAAAATTATAGGTTAAAGTTCCAAATGGAACCTAGTAGTAGCATTCGGAACTTAAACGAGACTTCTGGAACTTTGAAGTTCTCTTGTAGTAATTGGGACTTTAGAGTTTAAAATATCTAAAACTAATTTTCATCTTAAAGGTAGGAATTACCTTAAAGTGAAAAAAGTCTAGTTGCCGTTACTACCAGTTAAGTGGCAAAGCCTTCAAACACCCATTTTAAGGTAAATAATACTTAGAAGTAATTACTGAAAATTACGCCATATTTTCTTATAAAATGATAGACGCCGCTAATATCAAATGTCAATTTCCTTTGGTACTGAAATAGTTATTTCTTCAAAATTGTCCCAAAAAAGAGAAAGTTGAGCAAAAATGAACTCGTATAACTTATAGAAATATTAAAAAAGCATTTTTCAGCATTTTTAGGTAATTTCGCACATTTTCGTAATTTATCCTCCCGATAAAAAAGTGTTAAAACATGCATTTTGAGAGGGCGCGTTGTTACTTTTCAATCTATTAACGTCATATTTGACAGAAAATTTTCAATCGTTTTAGTTTCTTGAATCTAGCAACGAGATATAAATCAGCAAATTAATACCTTTCTAATACCTACCATTATTCATAGATGTAAGTTAAAAATAAATATTAGGTACTTCCATTTTCCACGGTTATTGAAAAATGACGGAAGATGCTGGGCTAGAATACTTTTTAATTATTTAGACAAAGACAAAGCGAGGACGCGAATGTAAAGAAGCAAACAAATCCAACAAAGTAGCGGTGACCACGCCGCTACGTCTCCACCACGTTGCCGGAACGTAAGCACGTCGTAGCGGTGTAAGTTGCTAGGTGGTCGCCGTTACGTATCTATCACCCTCAAAATGTTCCCCATTTTGGTCGCAGGGACGTAATAGGAACGTAGTAATTACGTTCCTATCAGTAGTAATCACAACTTTAAAGTAGCAAACAAAAGTCGCCCGAACGTAACGGCGACTAAAAATGCTGCTTCGTTTTTTCTTAACTTTCGGTTTCATGGCTATAGCTCGATATAGGGAGATGTTATGGCTCAAATAACGCTTTCCAAAAATCAGTTTTCTACACCGTATATCCCAGCCGACGAGTTTCGACGAGCCGATTCCAAAAACCAAAGATTTATAAGGACTAGCTCTAGCCGATCCGGAGATATATCGCAAAAACTCCACGTTTTTATTTGACTTTGAAGGAAATTCTTGCGAAGATGGTTGCAGCTAAGATATTCTACCTCAAGATGTACAAAATGCGGTGCAATTACACCCGTGGAAAATTACCTGGGTGCACAGCAAATATTCTCAAAATCGAATTCGGAAATTTCTATAAATGCCCGACCATCGAACTTTGATGGATACTTTTTAAACCACCTCAGAATGACTTGAAAACCAGCCTATTCGTCATAAATTGAACTAAATGGTCGACTAGCGCATTTTTATGACGAGCCCCTGACGTAGTAATACTTTCAGTTGTTTCAGGGTGTCTATAATAAAATTCAAAACATTATCATTAATACAGGCAGCTTTAACCCCTATTAATCTTTTTTTATTCAATGCTTTAACTCAAAATTTGTGACAAGCAAAAGTAAAATAAAATTTGGCATAAATGACGACCTATAAGATCTTAACAGAACTAGAACGTTTTCGTTGGATGACAGGGACTCTAAGTGGACTATTTAATTTCGACATATAAACCTTTTTGGCAAGATTCCATAAACTAATTCTATAACTTCCGGTAAGTCTTTTTAAGTCTATTGTTTTTCCTCTCTGGTCTATACAGTATATTTAAAGATAGATTTAAGAAACCGAATGCGTTCGTAACCAGATAATCACATTTGAACAAAAATTTTAGCTAATTAATGATTACGCAGATCCGTATAATTTATAGTTTATATGAATGGCATAATATTTACGTCATAAATACTAATATTGTGGTAATGATTAAATTATACATTATATTATCTAAAATACCTACATTCTTGGCATTGATCAATTAATTAATACAATACCAAGATAAATTCATTTCCGCTATGTTGTTTGGCAACACTGCGAAACTATTTGCGATTTTTCTTCATCGCCCATGGACAAACTACAGGGCTAATTTACAAAGGCTAGCCGCGCGAGGTCGGTAAGTGTATTCAGGAATTGCGTATAAATGATTTACAGCAAATACAAGCTCATTCCGTGCCAGGGCAAATAAGCAAAAAGCAGACCTAATGGATTTTAATGACGGGCCCAGTTGAAATCAACGCAATGCACATAACGGATTCCTTTTCAGGTCGCAAAGGGAGTCGTTGTTCATATTTCACATATCGTAAACACTAGCTCTCCTGGCAATTAAATGTATAGGTAGATATAATTCTATAGTGACGTCTCCAGGGATAAACAATTTTAGATGAATAGATTCTACATTCATTGCGAACTAAAAGGCTGCGCGGGTTTAGACCCTAACAAGAAATGTCTTTCAAGATCTGTCAAATAGTTTTTGCGCTCCCATCTTCTCCTTTATGCAATCTCAGTAGAAAAAAAAGAAGAGGATCTAAATTCGGAGACCAGCGAGGCCAATCCATCTGTGTGGATGCGCTTGGTCTATGAACAGTCTTCATTTTGACTGCATAAAGGAGAAGGTTTATGCAAGATCAATAAATAAAGTAAGTAAATGACTGAAGCCGCACAACAAATAAATGTTGCAGGAAGTGCAAATGGATAAAATACATTTTTTAAAAAGATGTCTGCTTCCATTGGAGGTAGTGCCACAGCCGACTCTAAGAAAAGTCCTGAAGTTGAGAAAGCTGGCAACATGGGTTGCGGGTCTGCGCGGCGTGGCCTGTCACTCCCTGTCAGTTGAGTTTACAAGAAATTTACAAGAAATTTACCAGAATTGCCAGATTGCTACGACGAGGCTGTGTCTCTGGGTAGAAACAGACTACCCGAAGTGCTGGCGACAGCTTTCTTATAAATTTGTTTTGTTTGTGCAAAAGTGAAACATTTCTATAAAAGTTTTAAGTGAAGAATCGTGCCTTTACAATTCCAAGCTTCAAGATGCCTAAAATCGAGGGATGCTAGAACTTAGTTATATACCTGGCTGTAAGTCAAATCGTAATAATAACTTGAAGTAGCTAGGTTTTCTTTGCTTGACATAAGGCGGTAGGTAGACTTGTATTCGTTTTGGGCTTTCCAAAGGACGAAAATCTAAGAATGAAAGACAAACTAAAGTACTCTTTAAAATTAAAGGAGCTTTATAACAGTCCAAACATTGTTTAATATTGTTGCAAAATTTTCTTTACCTAATTTTAAAGTCAAAATATATTTTAGTTGAATGTATTATGAAATTGACCCTAACTGGCATTTCAATCACAAGAGATATTATTCTCATGCACAACATGCAGTTCTCTATTCGCTTGTTGTTTGTATTTTTATGAAAATTTAACCATAAGGGAAGATAGGTAATCATCATTTTCCCGAAGGCACATTTTGCGAAAAATTCTCACACAAATTAGACTTACAACAAAATGTAGTTCCCTCCATTTACCCAAATTTATTTATTATTTGTCGAAAATGTACCTATCCACACCAGGAATCGAATTTATTATTACTTATATTATATTTTGTGTATATTTTGTTACTTGTTACTGCTTTTATTGTCTGTTAAACAAACCAACATACTTGCTTAGGTACCCAATTATTGAAACAAAGGTCACAATTGTATCTAATTATAATTAAAAAGAGGGTTGAACATTTATTAGAAAAGCTAAACTAAGCCAAAGTGCAGACTGCTCTAGACTGCATAGACCCGTTGAACCGTCCCGCTGCGGCGTTGCCACATGTTTGCACAGGGCTTGTAAAGTTTAAGAAGGTTGTGGCAGTGCCCTTGTAAGAATAAAAGAAATAGAAACATAAATTACATACAATTCACTTTATAGCTATGTATTTTGTGGCTTGTGCATTTATTTTTACAATATATTCAATTTATACGCTGGAGGATTCAGGAACAAGAATTTAGAATGACGCGGGTATGATACTTCGAATGAAAAATTTGGTGTTTGGCTGAGACATTTAAAACGAGGTCGTTTCTTCTAGGCAAATTTTTAATTAATCGAGTACACCGTATCACTATCAATTTTTCTTCCATTCTTATTTTTGTCAAGCAAAATTTCCATGACCATAAAAATATTTTGCACCATAAATTCTATGTTTTCTATTTTATTCTGGCTTGGCGTTGGCAACCTCGACGTATTTACTAGCCTATTATGGTAGGCCGTTTCGGGAATATCTGGGGACGCCGGAATACTGGCAGCAACTATTCTCGGAAGCCAGATCCGGCTAATTCCTGGGCATCAAGGAATTAATAAGCGGTCCCCTGCGGGACAATGGCCGCTGTCCGTCTTACCTTCGTCCCGTAATTCGTCTGGGACCCTGCGGGAATTTTGGGATAATTGGACGTGGGACGCCGCGACCGGGCGGAAGGGCCGGCCACCGGTTTCGCTCGCTTCAGTTTGGCGGCGTTGCGGGAAGTCCCCAAAGAAAATTAATCATAAAGCAGTGGCGGATATAAGGGAAAATTGATTCGGATGTCATATAGTTGCCAAATTTGTTTAACTTAACTTGTTTTCAGTAGATGGAATGTTAAAAAGACTATCGGTGAAAAAAAATTATGATTCACCCCACTTTTTTTAACCACAAGTTTTTTCAACTTAAAAATAGTGTAGGTATATGGTGAATAATTTATGCCTTCATGGCACTAATGTAGTATGGTTAATTTATTATTCCTTCTTTTTACTCTCGTTATCAAAACATGATTTTACGAAGCCGAAGATTGGTCTCAGTAGCAATTTATTTGAAATTTCGACTTTATCCTGGAAATTTTAATAAATTTAAACTTTACAGTGTTGCCAAGAAGTGGTGGGTAAAAAATATTTTGAGAAAAAGTAGAATTCATACAAAACTTCAAGAAAAACGTAAAATTTTTAAGAAATAAAAATATTAGCATTTAATTATTTTTTCCTATTTTCAATTTTGTTTACATAATAGAATAATCCAAAAAATACACACAATTTTTGGAAAGTCACGTTTTCTATGGCCTGCTTTGAATAAATTAAGATCCCCAGCAATGACGAAAATATATTAGGCATTTATTTAAGGAAATATTAAATAGTGCACTTGATTTTGCCATACCTCGAAACCCCAAATACCGATTTTCAATACCATAGCTTATACAGGGTGTCCACAGGATATATGGGAAAAATCCGATTTTCTCGAGTGCCCTTTATGAATAGTAGGGAGTATTTCAAAAAGATTTATTTTTGGATGGATTTAGATTCACCTAACGAAAAATCTCTAATTTTGTTCTATCAGTTTTTTTAAAGAATACATTTGAACTCTTTTCTAACCTACTCAAAGATTTAACAGATAAATTTTACGTTGTACAATTTTGGGATTAGTTTGGAGGCATTTTCGGTGACAACTATGTTGGCCTGAGGACTCCAGGGCTAAAATTTTGTTAATTTTTCATAGTTTTCCCTGTAGAGCTTCCATAGGTTTTCTAGAAATGCTCTAAAACTTTGATTTGTAAATCTATTATTGGTCAGAAATATTCTAGAAGTCTCCAAGTATATAAAGCTCCAGTTTAAGGTTAGACGTATATAAAGCTTCAGTTTAAGGTTAGAACGCGATTTTAGTGAGAATTTTGGAGAAGAATATTTGTTTGAAGACTACAACAAAGGTGGTAACCGAGGCAACGAACTTAGACTGTTATTGTTGAAATCCGGTACGTTAGGTACCTAATTCCCTAGTTTTGTTACTCTGTCTCATACAGAGTCATTAGTACAAGAAGTATTGATAATTTCTAACTATCCACGTTTATTGTTAGCGATTTACACTTAGGTACTTAAGACTCAGTGTAGGTACAGCACGTGCGTGGTGATTCAACATTTTGACCCATAAAATGGCTTTTTTCGATCTGTAGCGAGTAACACGCACAATTTTAAACTTTTGGTCAATACAAATTTTAATCTTAATAATAATGCATTTGCGCAAAAAGCCTAATAACGGCCATTGTGATAAATATTTTTAAATAATTTTTGTCTCAAAATGTGAGTAATTACTTAGATTAAAATTTGTATTGACCAAAAGTTTAAAATTGTGCGTGTAACTCGCTACAGATCCAAAAAAGCCATTTTATGGGTCAAAATGTTGAATCACCACATACGTGCTGTACATTGAGCCTTAAATAAAGAGCATCTGTAAGAGCATCTGCGGTATTTTTTTGGAGAAAGTGAAAAGGGGAAAGAAATTTGTCGCCGCAACCGCTTGTAAATTGTGGCGTCTGAATTAATTAAAGAATTTTTTCTCCGCAGTGTTACCAATAATTTTGGCGGTCGGGCCCGTTGTCGTAAATCGCACAGAGGCCCGGCCGCGGCACGGCGGCGGCGGCAGCGGTCCCGACATTAATTCAAGACGACAAAACAGAGAGCGCGGTTTACTGCGGGCACAATTAGGTTTTTTGCTAGATGTCCCGGAGTATCGCTAACGTGGCAGTATTGGGGTGTGCAGTAAGAACAGGCGCAGCTGGCGAGATGAGGAAAACAAACAGTGTCGAGTCGAAACTGAGCGTTGAAGTCTAGTTAAACAATCTCAAGGGTGAGTAAACGCCAAAGTTAGACAATTTACGTCAATTCAAAAATTTCTCTATTCGTATTTAATTTGGTAAGATAACATGCATATTATGCTAAAAGTCAAAATCAGCATCTTTCTAAACTTAAAGTTCATTTGAAGGCAATAATTTTGGACTAGATTTGTTTATTTTTGTTTTGAAGGAAGTACTTAAGGTCGGAATGAAAAAACACAGTAGTTTGTACTAGGGTGTTCACCTAAGATGTAACCCGCTCTTAACTTCGTTATTTTTCGCTCTAGAAAAAAAATGTTTCGTATAGAAGTGAATAGGGCGTTCTTATTGTAATGCCAAATTTTTTTACAGGTTATTTCAAGAAACCGTGGCAAACAAAACTTTTGTTTTCTAACGGAACAACCTATATAGTTTTGCATTTTTGTAATTCTGTTCATCACGACTATTAAAATGATAAAACAGTTTGTATCACTACCTTTTACGTTATTGAAACATTCTACAAACAATAATATTTGTTTTAATCAAGAGGACAACATAATAAAATTCCTAATTATTGATTTTCCTAAAATTCTTATCTTTATTTTTATTTTGTCATTGCGTTTAGTAGACCGACATGCAGCTTTCAAATATGAAAAAAATTTCAAATATGAAAAAATCTATTAGGTATAGGTTGTTTAATTAAAAAAAATAAAAAAAATAATTTTGATTTGTCATGGTTTTGTGCAACACCTAAAATTTCGTGTAAAACGGAAATTGTATTTTTGAGTTAATAAAATTAGCTTCATGTGCATGCTTCAGGGGTCCAACATTACCCTTGCCTAGAATTCTTGTATGAGTCGAAGACTCTTCCGGTATGGGGTGTTCCATTAAAAAATACATAAGTTACATATTTTTTCTTGAAATCGGCAGTGAAATGTCTCAAAATCGTTATTAAAAGCTCAGAAATCGGCACTGAAGTATAGCCCATTATTATACGATTTTTTCAATAAGTAGGCCTTGGCGAGATGTAAGCATGAAACGTCAGACGCGGAGCCATCGCCCGTCAAAAGTGACAAAACCCGGCCAATAAAGCCCCATTTAATTTTTCGTGCACATTGCGAAATTGTTGAGGTCAGAAAGTGCCGCGTCTCGTCATACTTGACCTATAGGTAGAGCAATCGTCAAAGTCAAGCAACGCCGCGCGCAGTCAGTCCCTCATGATTATTTATCGATTAATAAAACTTTTTTTTCAGATTTCTTAAAAAATATAATATGTACCTCGGCACTGAAGTTCTTTTTATGAGTTTTGTGGTTTATTTGTCCCGGCCAGAGGCCTCGGCAACTAAATTCCACATGATTCATAAAAAGTTGAACTTCAGTGCCTTGGTACATAAATAACTATTATCTACTTTGCGATGGTCTTTTGTTTAGAAGTTATAATAATACGCCTGAAAATCTACAACTTTGGTTTCTTCACTTTTTTCATTGACTGACGTATTAATAAGACTTCTCACGGCTATAGTTTCATGTCCTGGAAAGTAGATGGCGCCTATGGTCAACAATGTATTTTGCATCGTATTTTGTCTCCGGGAAGCGCATGGTGAGTCAGAGAACTGTCAAACATGACAGCCGTGAGCAGTCAGTTAACGCTTTTTTCGTAACATCAAAATAAAGGCTGCAGTTATGGTTATCTTTATGGTTATATATAACTATCAATATTTGACGTTTCGTATGTTTTGGATATTGCTTTATCGTTTTTTGTGGGTTTTGAGACCAAAACACGTAAGTTTTAATATCGTAGAGCCCGGATTTAAAGACAGAAAAAATGCCAAAAAGGCGCCTACAAAAGCAAATTTTTAGGGTAAAAACGGCAGTCAAAATTTGAAAAGGCAAAAATACAATTAACAATTACAAACAAATTATTTATTGTATCACTAAATGTTTGTCTATATGTATTACAATTTTTTCTATGCTCAAAGTACATTAGTCAGGAACTTGTTTTTTTACACCATTTTTTGATGAACATTTTAAACGCAAGATTACTATAGATTCGATTCAACCATAATCCAAAACATATCTGATATGTTATTTGAAGTTCTCCTTGCACAATTTCTTTGAGGAAGTGGTGTTGATTTAGAAAATACTTTTTGTTGCCAGAAATCTAAGAAAGGAAATGAAAATTAAGTAAGGACGTATCCACGCACAAATTTTAGAAGACAAATTTTAAGCTAGTATCGATATCTAACACTTTTATATGACAGCGTAGAATGCGAAATGACTAAAACTTGGTGTCAAATATGAATCAAATGAAGAATAAATAAATAACTTAAGACATCTTCCCGTTTTCCCACACTTGCAATAATAAGAGAGCTACCTAACTGCCTCTAATTTTACGTCTTTTACCAAGAATTGTAAATGAAGTTTAACTAGAAAAATTAAAATTTTAGGACATAGTAATTTAACTGCCTACCACACTTTCAATAATAATGAATCTAGCTACCTGCCACTATATTTTCTTTCCTTTCCAAGAATTGTAAATGAAGTTTACCTATAGGGTTAAGTTTACAAAATATGTCTTGAAGTTTATTAGAATTGTAAATGAAGTTTACCTAGGGTTAAGTTTACAAAATATGTCTTGAAGTTTATTAGAAAGGCAAAAATGACAAAAATGGCTAAAATCCGGGCTTCATATGGTTTGTGGTCCATTTATGGGTTGTTCTATTACACATTATAGAAAAGGCATAGAAAAGTGGTGATTACATGCGCGAGTTGGTTTAGAAATCGTTCCGCAACATTACAGTTGTTTTATGACCTGTATGTATGATGTCCATATCGTAAGAGGACGAGGATTCAGCACGACGACGTAGGCGCAGCGCTTAATCGTTCAACACTAGACCCTGACACGCAACAGAATAAACTTTGCAGGGTTATCCGTTAACCGCGTTTAAGAGGAAAACCCGAAATCTAGGTTGGATTATCGTTTGTAATATCACTAGTGCCGGAAATTTTATCGATAATTTTTTCGAAAGCGCTATTTTGCCTAGAAAGATCACGAGTATAAATTGGGCTTTTATCTCTGAAAATAAAAGCCCAATTTTTACGAGTGGCAAATGCGATTATACCTACACCCTGTCGGCGTTGATTTATTGTCTGAATGTGTCATAAATTTAAACGGAGGCGGAGGTCTAAATAACAAGAATTTATCAATGTAAAAGTTATATAAATTCATTGATATAATGCTTAATAATACCGCAACATAATTTATAAGCTGCATAATTTAGAACAGTGTGAAACACACAAACTTTAAGAAGTAGGTACGTGTTTGTATCCAACAGATTCGCGGTTGCTAAGCAACGAAGTGATAATTTGCACAAGTGCAATTACCGGTAATTGCACTAGAGCAAATTATCGCTAGCAGAGGCATATTATTGGTTGGATTTTTATGGAAGGAGCTACCTTATTGGATGCAAGCAGTATCAGGGAAATAATCTGTGATATTATATAAAAACATTTCCACGTTAACGCGGTTAAGCACGCTGCCTTTCGCTCTGCGGCAGTTCCTGAGAAAATTAGGGAAAGGCGAACGAGCGGCACTGCCTGTGGCGTGGACACCACCGTTATTTATGCCCCCTTTTTTTCCTAAAAGGGGATTACCGTTTAAAATATTATCGCGGCCGGAATTAGGCAATTCTGGATGCATTAAGCTCTCTCCCGATCGCTCCCCGCATTCGCATCGGGAGATATAGCGGTGGGGTGGCGGCAGGCGGTTGGACGCCCATTGAGAATAGCTTTCACCGTTAGAGGAATAATCTAAATCCGAAAAAGTAATTTAATTTGACGATACAAATATGTTTTAGAGTGTGGAAGCTCTTACTCAGATGAGCACCAGGCATTATTAAAAATGATATTATGCTATCAAAAATATCAAATTTAATGACGATGCAATTGACAAATTGAAAACTTATCGAAGATGACAATAATAGAGCAATTTTGTGGACAATAATCGGAAAACTTGAAAATTGATTGAAGGTCGTAGTTTTTGATTGGGGGCAAAATTTGCAATAAACAAGAAACTGTTTTTAACGACATTACTATGCGTTATATTACCATTTTCCGCATGTCTCAATTTTCAGGAATATACATGATGCCTATTGACGGATACTCAATTTTACATATCTTGACAAATATACATTTTTCGGTGAACATTATATTTGAAAAGAAAATTGCCTTTTTGATGGGTTAGCTTTGTGTAAAAACACAAGTTGCAAGCCTAAATTTCCTCATATTGTACCTTTTTTATTTCAATAGTTAACCGCAAACGTCTCTTAATGGAATCTGTGGCCAAAGCTGATTGCCAATGTCGCGGTTTAGTAGGTGATTTCTTAGCACTTAAAAAATATTACTTAATTATAACAGGGCAGGGCGTCAAATAATTACCTATTTTATGTATTTTAAATCACAAATGCTAGCCTGAAAAATGAAAATTTAGAAGGCTTGTAACAGTGTAGGTTCAGGCTAGCAATGAAATTCCAAACGTCTTGCCCAGGGATCTTTATTAGAAGTAGACACACGTGGATGAATCGAGAGTTCTTTTTATGCGTTTGTGAACAAGTTAGAACTGTAATAATATTAACTTGACACAGACATAGATATTTATCATGATATATTAGATATTTATCATATGTCTATGTGGAGTTATAAAATTAAAAAGTGTCTTAAAAATTGTAAGTATAATAACTATAAAAGATTTCAAATTTCTCGCCTAAATAGTCTAGTTTGTACTTAGGTCACCAGGGAGCGTATGGCATCTAAAAATTATAGGGAGTTGCCCATCTATTCCTATATATAAATCCTTTATCTATGATTTCAGGTTAAAATGTCATGACAACAGAAACAATAGCCTAGCCACCTAGGCTGTATACCCTGAGTTCTATCTAATTATTTATACTAACTTCTCTTTGAATAAGTGGCAATAATATTTTACTGAATTCCATTCAACATTCAGCAACACAGTTGTCTGTATTTCCTAGAATAAATGCTGATTCTTTAATTTTTCGTCTATTTCCTACTTATTCTTTGAGAATTGGTTTGGACTTATCCCACAAAATCCTATGATTGTTATTAAAAGAGTGTTCACATATTTTCGACTTCGAAATTTGATTTTGCCTGATATAATTTTTATGTTCTTTTAAATGAACGTTAAATGGCCTACAAGTCTCCCCAATATAGAACTTTCCACATTCCCAAGGAATTTTATAAATGCGATTTTTTGAACTTTGTACCTCATTAAATGGTTTCGTTTTAACTAGCATCGATCTTGATGTATTTTTGGTTTTAAATAATGTTCTGACATTAAAACGATTGCCTATGCGTTTTAGCTTATCTGATAGTCCAGGAATATAAGGAATAATTAAATTTTCTGGTCGGTCCACCAGATTTATTTCTCTAATTCTATTAGCATTGTTATTTTGTTGGCAATCCTGAAAAACTTGCTCAATAAATTCAGTAGGATAAATATTCTTCTCAAGATATGTTTAATTTCCTCCCCGAATTTTGTGTTATTAGAACAAATCTCTTTTGTCCTGTCATACAAACTTTTAATTACTCCTTTTTTAACACTAATATGATGATTGGAGTTCAAATGGAGATATCTATTAGTATCTGTTGGTTTTCTATAGACACTAGTTTCTATACTATCTGATTTCACTATATAGAAACATCTAAGAAAGGTAAGTGATTATTATTTTCAATTTCTAAGGTAAAGTTAATAGAAGGTTCTTGCGAGTTTATAAAATTTAATAATGAATTTAAATCATCTACTCCATGTTCTCATATAACAGATATGTCATCTACATATCTCCATCAAACATTCGGTTGGTGAATATATCTAGTCCACTCATTTTGTTCTAAATTTTCCATAAATAAATTGCTTATGAATGGTGATAATGGGACCGAATAGCCATTCCAAATTCCTGCTGGTAAAATTAATTTCCTAGTTGAAAATAGGTGGATTTACACAGAGTGTTGTTAGTTCTAATATTGCATCTACGAGTATATTCAAATTTGTCCTTTCTACTAAAGTCTAATAATTTTCTAACTTTCTGAGTAAAATATTCAATGATTTGTCATTAGTAAAAAGATTAACCACATCAAAGCTAGCTAATATATAATGATCCGGAAATAGATGTTCCCTAATTTTTTCCAAAAAATGATTACTGTTTCTGATAAATGAATTTGAGTTTCCTACTAACTAATTTTAAGTAAATATTTTGCTAGAATATATTGATTTTCCAGGCAACTTGAAAAAGTTGTCTTTTTAACCTGTTTGGTGGCGAAAAACCCAATTAAAATTCAATGGATATTTTTTTTTGTGTAGATGATCTATATTTTCTAACTCTGTTCTTCATAAATAAGGAACAATATCAAATTCCTTTTAATTGTATGTTCCAAACCACATGCCTAGTTACCCTCTGCCCTATTATATTTAGAGATTTTATAGAGACATTCTCCCGAGCATCAATTACAAGTCCGCACGTTTCTCCCCGTCTGTCCCTCTCGCATCCTTTTGTGCGACTTGCTGGGAAATAAAAGCCTTTATATTTATTTCCCGGGCTTTGTTCTTTTATCGCCGACAGAAAATACCCAAATGCGGCGCTGTAGGGACCATCTTTAACTTAATGAAGTGTGATAGAGTGATAACATATTTTTTGCGCGGGACCGTGTCGAGAAATCGGAAAAATATACGGGAGAAACATTTGTACTGCGCTCGCTTATTTCAAAGATAAAGGTCCGCAAGAGGTGACGAATAACCGAGAAGATACGGGGTGACCAACGCATGGAATAATGCTCACGCATCTTTTCAAATATTTAACCTAGAAGTTATTGGCAGTCTATGTGCATCACATTTTTTAGTTTTTTCTATTTAGTTATTTCCAATGCAAAAGGGATGTCGAATATAGATCCGTGTGATTGTGTCAATGAAATAGAGCCAACAAAAATCAGTTTTAGCAAGAACAGCTAAACGACAATTGGAAATTGCCAATAGTAGTATAGCAAAGGGTACTCCAGGGCGGAAGTGACGTCACAAGATGGCCGCCAAGGCGGGAAATTTGAAAATGGCCTTGACCTGCGGGTTCAATGAACTTTAAGGGGTCACCTTGTTAACCTTGACCGGTCAATGAACTTTAAGAGGTCACCTTATTAACCTTGACCTGAAGGTCAATGAACTTTAAGAGGTCACCTTTTTAACCTGAAGGTCAATGAACTTTAAGGGGTCACCTTGACACGTGGCACTTTTTCTGGGAACGGAAGTGACGTCACAAGATGGCCGCCAAGGCGGGAAATTTGAAAATGACCTTGACCTGCGGGTTCAATGAACTTTAAGGGGTCACCTTGTTAACCTTGACCGGTCAATGAACTTTGAGAGGTCACCTTATTAACCTTGACCTGAAGGTCAATGAACTTTAAGAGGTCACCTTGACACGTGGCACTTTTTCTGGGAACGGAAGTGATGTCAATATGGCCACCAAGGCGGGAAATTTGAAAATAACCTTGACCTGCGGGTTCAATGAACTTTAAGGGGTCACAGTTAACCTTGACCTGAAGCTAGAGGTCAAGTGGTTACCAGATCGATAACCTTTAAGGGGTCATTGACCCGCGATATTGAAATATGTCTTTTCTGAAACAGTTGAATGAAAATAACTTCGTAAAAGAAATTGTGAGTGCAAGAGAGTTAGTGGTTGGTGAAAAACATAAAATTTTATCTTTTAGAAGAATTGAAACAAGGTACGGGGAGAAAGTGTTCGTCGAAGTTGAAAATTTTCAAACTGCGCTACCTGCACGGTTCGTAAAAGAATTGACGTCTGAACGCATCGAAGACATAAGCCGGGAAATCACCAACGGAAAGAAGATCTTCTTGACGAGTCTGGGCCTCATTGGTAGGACAACGAATATTAAATTTGAGGAAGAATGAATCTCACTGACAAGAGGCGACGCAGACAACACTACAAAAGAAGATTGGAATTTTATCTAAGATCTCTTCAAAATTTGAAATATGAAATTCAAATTGAAATAAATAAAAAGTTCAAAAACATAAATTTAGAAAATTGTAAAAAATAAAATATGAAATCTAGTCTATCTTTTATTTACCCCTACAAAATTGAAACTCAAATCTGAATGTTCCGATTCCTTCTGAGCGCCGAACATATAAACACGTCCAAGTGCATTTGACAGGATTCATTGACACTTGATAGACTATATTAATAACAATTTTGGGTGCGGTTACTTTAATTCCTAGTATATTTTTGGACATTTTCGTTCATTTTATTTACAAAATTATTCTTCATTATTTTTTATAAGATTATAAGTTGGCTGAAGTAGCTGCATTAATGTTAAGAAATCTAAAAAACGTTGAAAAGTTATAAGTCTAAAGGAATAGCTCTGGATATTCTTATCTATTAATAAAAGTATTTCATTTTCTGACACGTCAGGTCAACAATCTACCGAACAGCGAAATTATACGCTGGTTTCTTGACGCAGCAGGTCAATAATCGACTCACATTGCAAACTGCAACATCAGCTAAATATATGCTAACGCCGCAGGTCAACAACCATGCTATGTCATCAGATTGTTTTCTGCCGAATAGCATGAAATTTGAAACCGGAAATGAAACATGATACCACGGTGTCAGATTACAAAGGTGTCAAATTTCATGGGTTTCTTGACTCATCGACTCACATTGTAAACTGCAACATCAGCTAAATATATGCTAACGCCGCAGGTCAACAACCATGCTATGTCATCAGATTGTTTTCTGCCGAATAGCATGAAATTTGAAACCGGAAATGAAACATGATACCACGGTGTCAGATTACAAAGGTGTCAAATTTCATGGGTTTCTTGACTCATCGACTCACATTGTAAACTGCAACATCAGCTAAATATATGCTAACGCCGCAGGTCAACAACCATGCTATGTCATCAAATTGTTTTCTGCCGAATAGCATGAAATTTGAAACGAATTTTATCTAAGATCTCTTCAAAATTTGAAATATGAAATTCAAATGTATGAAATAAATAAAAAGTTCAAAAACATAAATTTAGAAAATTGTAAAAAATAAAATGTGAAACCTGGTCAATCTTTTATTTACCCCTACAAAATTGAAACTCAAATCTGAATGTTCCGATTGCTTCTGAGCGCAGAACATATAAATACGTCCAAGTGCATTTGACTGGAATCAGTTCAATGTCATCCTTCACAGGTGAAGGGTTGGTGAACACGCTAATAAATAAGTTGCCCGTCGTATTACATCTTCCTGGATATCAGTTTTGTGGTCCTGGCACAAAATTACAAAAAAGAATTGCGAGAGGTGACGCTGGTATAAATAAGTTAGACGCTGCGTGCAAGGAGCACGATATTGCATATTCAGAAAATAGATCTTTAAAGGAGAGACACGCAGCCGATTTAGAATTGGAAAATAGGGCTTGGGGACGTGTTAAATCAAAAGACGCAAAATTTGGTGAAAAGGCTGCCGCTCTTCTAGTCACGACCGCAATGAAAACTAAACGAAAATTGGGAATGGGAATAAAGCCGAAAAAAGGTTCGGTTTCTTTTAAAAAAGATATCGTGGGAAAAGTCTCGAGATCATTGAAAAAAACATTTGATAGAGATCAGCTTAATGATGTCAGGAATTTAAAGAAAACTTCATCGGCAGCTTTGCGCGCTGCACGATTAGCCATCAAGAAGGTGGGAGGGAAACGAAAAATTCGAGTACCGAGAGTGATTCCCTTTGAAAAGAAAACAGGGGGTTTTTTACCCCTACTGCCCCTCTTAGGAGCTTTGGGGGCCCTCGGTTCGGTAGCTGGTGGTGCTAGCGCTGTTGCGAAAACCGTTATAGACGCAAAAAACGCGCAGAAAAAAATGGATGAACAAATACGTCATAATAGGGCAATGGAAGCTATTGGAAAAACGGGATCTGGGCTTTACTTAAAGAAAAATAATCACGGAGGATTCGGTTTATATTTAAAGAAAAAAAACTCCCATTGATGCTACCCAATAGACCTCTAACGGATAAAGATTTAATTTTTTACGCTAAAAAGATAAAAATACCTTATTTTAGAGGTGTCTTTATGAGAGACACGCTTCCAAAACTTGGTCCAAACAAAAACGAATCGGCAATTTTGAATTTAGACGTCAAAAGTAATGCTGGAACACATTGGGTAGCATATGAGAAAAGAGGTAACAACGTTGAGTATTTCGATAGTTTCGGGGCGCTGAAGCCACCGAAAGAACTGATCCTATACTTGGGGAAACATGCTAATATCGTATACAACAATAACTCGTATCAAACATACGATGAAATAAATTGCGGACACCTCTGTTTGGAATTTTTACGTGGAAAAACCCTATAAAACAGAAGAAATTATCATATTTTTGCTCAGTCATGTCGCAGACGTTTACTTTGACGGGTAACGGTAGCCACATCTCCAAATCGTTTTTTCCGCCCCTTGAGCTAGATCCTCAGTACGAATATTCGCTAGCGTTAATTTCTCTATCTACTTGGAATTCAATTCCAAATATAGAGGGAGGACAGAACAAGCTATATTTCGTAGATCACAGAGGAAGCGAGATAGAAATTGAGATTCCGACAGGAGCATATGAGATTCGGGATATTGAGAATTACGTTCAGAAACAACTAGGAAGTTCGCTGGATAATCAGCAAGAACTAGACGAAATTTTTTCGTTGAAACCTAACAATAATACTTTAAAGTGTGAACTTAAATCTCTGTATAACGTAAATTTTAAACAGCCCGATACTATAGCTAAATTGCTTGGCTTTTCCAATAAAATATTGAAATCCGGAGATTTACATCAATCAGACCTCCGAGTAGAGATTGTGCAAGTGGTAACAATAAGAGTGGAGTGCAATTTAATTTCGGGATCATATTACAACAACGCACCTTCGCATACTCTTTTTGAGTTTATGCCTACAGTAGACCCGGGATACAGTATCAATATCGAACCTAGGAATCTAATTTATTTGCCTGTCAGTAGGAAAACCATCGACAATATTACAGTGCAACTTTTAGATCAAGATTCAAGATCGGTAAATCTCAACGGGGAAGAAATCATAATCAGATTGGAGCTGAAGAGAAATGGTGTTAGTTTTTGATGGTAGGTACCGACCATATAAAAGGAGTGTCGGTCGGTCGAGAAGTTCACAACCAGCAGAGCTGTACAAGAGTAGAGATCGTAATACGAGTCTTAAACCTGAAAATCGCTTGTTCCTAAAATATCTCGGTTATCATGTCATTGACGCATCAAGTGTTCGACGTGCATCAGAAACCAAAGTTCGATGAATCTATTCAACGTTTAGAAGCACGCTCCTATTATCCGTTCGTAAAGTCCTTCATGAACAATGACATCGTAGAAATAACCGTTAATCAAGGGGACGCTTGGTTGTTGATGTATGATGCTGCAATTTTCGTAAAAGGTAAAATAAGCAAGAAATCAGGCACTGGTACTTGCAAGCTTGTAAACAATGGTGCATCGTTTTTCTTTGATTCTGTCTCATACGAACTTAATGGCAAAGAGTTGGAAATGGTGAGAGATCCTGGAGTTGTGAGTGCCATGAGGGGATATTTATGTTATTCTCCTAACGATGAAAAGTACTTGGTAACTTCAAGTTGGAGCTATCCCAAGGACAATGCGCCAATCTTGAATAAGGACGGAACATTCAGCGTAAGAATACCGCTTAAACATTTGTTTGGGCTCTTTAATGATTATCAATATGCCATTTGCGGTAAGCAAACAATAAGACTAATTCGAGCCCGCAACGACAATAATTGCCTGCTACTAGAGAAAGCTGCCGACTCCACTACAGAGTTGACAGCAGAATTATTGATTACCAATATAGAACTAAAAGTGAAACATATACAGCCAAACGATATGATTAGATTAGATCTCCTGCAATCCATAAAGCGAGATCAACCCATTATTATACCCTTTAGAAAGTGAGAATTACATGAATTGCCAACTCTTACGGCAAACTCTCGTAAAGAAATTTGGTCAGTGAAAACATCTGCAGCAGTGGAATCTCCTAGGTTTGTTGTAGTTGGTTTTCAAACTAATCGCAAAGAAAATAGCAAAAGCGATCCCACAAAATTCGATCACATAAGTATATCAGACGTTAGGTTAATTCTAAACGGTGAATATTTCCCATTTGAAAGGCAGAGGCTGGATTTCAAAAATAATGATTACTTAGAAGCTTACAATAGTTACATTGAATTTTATTCAAGTTTTATGGGCGTTCGTGAGAAACGTCCACTGCTAGATTACAAAGATTACAAAGATAACGTAACTCTGTTTGTTATCGACTGTTCTAGAAGAAATGAGACCCTTAAGACCAGCACTGTTGACGTCAAACTAGACATAGAAAGTGATGTCGGTTTTCCTAAAGACACTCGAGCGTATTGCTTAATTATTCACGACAGTCTTATGGAATATCTGCCGCTAAGCGAAGTAGTCAGAAACTTGATGTAAGACCGCTTACCTCAATAAACTCCCAGTTGCTAGTTTGACTCGGAAGAATGAAGATCGCAGTCGTAGACACTCAAGGGTTTATAATTGACGGACTTTTCTACCCCAAAGAATTGTCGATCAAAATTAACAATCAAATTTTACACCTGCTGATAAAACCCCCTAAGGATTATTATTTGCTAACTGCGGTGGATAGAAAGCAAGTATCTTATTTGGAACACAATTTTCATGGTTTATGGTATTCCAATGGATATGTGGAGTGCATTCATGTGCGAGAAATTTTAGAAGAGTTTCTTTTCGATGTCGACATCATCTACATCAAAGGATATCAGAAAGAAAAATTCTTGCAGACTATCGACATCGATCCTACGAAAATAATCAATATTGAGAAACTGGAGAATAATTTTGGAAATTTACCGAAATTCGAAAAAGATGTACCCCTTTGCTTGTATCACCTAAAACATTCTAAATACAGGGTTAACTATGACTTAGTACAAAAAATTTTACCACGTGCGCAGGATGGCTTAAGAAAACATAGAAAAATATTTTTAGATTTTTTTTACGATCTTTAAAAAAACGGGTAAAGACCCCTATTTTCCCTGTAAATCCCCGCCTTTAATGACGTCATCCAATTTGGCTTCTGAAGGTACTGACAGCTGAAGTGATTTTCCGCGGTGTTGCCGTTGATTTAGGAACGGTGAAAATACCTTTTTACTCAAACAAATTTAAAAAATACATAAATAACAATCGATTTGAATCTGTACAGATGCAGCGCTATTAGATTCCCCTTACCTTAGCTCGTATCCGGACCGGTTCCTAGTCTCGCGGAAAGCTCATTACCGCGACACCACAAGCCGTCTCCCTTAATACCCCCGGAGCTCCTCTGATGAATTCTTGTCCACCATCTAACCTCTTCTGAAGCATAGATAAAGGATTTATTGTTCTGAAGCCTCGGCGGTATGAATTAAGCGACGTATCGGCCCGGTCGAGTCTATGAAACGTTTTTTCGACTGCTCCGCGTTGCCCCGTTCGTCATTTCATAACTTCCTAGCTAGGCAACTAACTGTACATACAAGGTTTGTTCCAACAGGGCCAATAACCGTGCTCAAGCACGTTCAGCGCATGCGCACTACCCCACTGACTGTTCCAACTGAATTATGTACCTACCGACACGGGACGATACACGCACTGTTCCAGCCGATTTATGGATCATTTGTGTATCGTCCTTGTACGATAAAAACGGTGCCTGGTCTAAAGCAATAACCGCGTGTACTGACATGCGCAGTGTATGGTCGTGTGACAGAGATAAACATTAACCTCATATTTTTGTTTTTACGTAGATAGTTTTAAATCGATGGCTGGGATCGTGTTTTTTATTTCTTGTTGGGTAGGGCGGGGAATCGTTGAACAATTTTTTAGAGTGAAGAGTGAGGTTAGCCCACCGAACATTCGGTTAGCCACATATTAAACACGCAGGTTAGGTGCGGTCACAAATATGATTTGGTCGATTTGATTCACAATCCGTTCCATCTGAAATTTTCTTTGGGATCATTTGTTCCAACTCGAATTTACGTACCGTCACAGAACTGTACATGAACTAGATGATAACCCTTAAAGAACGCATGCGCTAGTTTTGCACCGTTCATGTGCGATCCCAAAGAAAATTTCAGATGGAACGGATTGTGAATCAAATCGACCAAATCACGTTTTGTGACCGCACCTAACCTGCGTGTTTAATATGTGGCTAACCGAATGTTCGGTGGGCTAACCTCACTCTTCACTCTAAAAAATTATTGTTCAACGATTCCCCGCCCTACCCAACAAGCCAAAAACCAACAAGAAATAAAAAACACGATCCCAGCCATCGATTTAAAACCATCTACGTAAAAACAAAAATATGAGGTTATTGTTTATCTCTGTCACATGACTATACACTGCGCATGTCAGTACACGCGGTTATTGCTTTAGACCAGGGACCGTTTTTATCGTACAAGGACGATACACAAATGATCCATAAATCGGCTGGAACAGTGCGTGTATCGTCCCGTGTCGGTAGGTACATAATTCAGTTGGAACAGCCAGTGGGGTAGTGCGCATGCGCTGAACGTGCTTGAGCACGGTTATTGGTCCTGTTGGAACAAACCTTTTCAAGTTTGGCTAGTAGCCGACGGAGGGCATTTGCGAATGTAACATGGCGTTATTTCCCAGTTTGGTCTTGATTTTCGCGGCAAATCGTTCAGCGTCTTTGTGAAAATGCCGGAGTATTCGAACGCCGAGTTAACGGACATGGTTATAATGTACGGGAGATGCGATGAAAGTGCACATCGAGCTGCAGCAGAATACCGTATTCGTTTTCCTAACAGGGCAAATATGCCTAACCCACGTACTTTCGTGAACATTGTACAACGTATGCGAAACACTGGTGTTTTGCAAGCTCGAAGGGGTGGGCGAGCAACCTTCCATAAGCACTACAGCTATTGCAAGGAGATTGGGAATATCTCAGAACAAGGCAAGTAAAATAAAACCAATAAAACTGACTTCTACCAAAGACTATCCCATGTGATGGGATTGTCTTTGCTTGCACCTAATACATACATAAAATTTAAAATGTAACAATAAAATTATTTACAGGCATGGAGGATTCTAAGGGAAAACGGCCTTCACCCTTATCACATACAAAAGGTCCAAGCATTAGAAGCAAATGATTTTCCGGTGAGAATGACCTACTGCACTTGGCTACGTGATCGAATCGCCCAGACCCAAACTTTGTTTTCAACATTCTTTGGACAGACGAATGCTGCTTCACACGTGCTGGGGTTTACACGTATGTAAATTTTTACTTACTTATAGCTTTCTCTCTTCCATATTATCTTTTTTATTTATTATAAAATTGGCTATGTCAATCCTAACGCCTTCGCCAAAATTGTGAATATTTCTAATTTTTGTTGTTTTTTTTTAGACACAACAGCCATATTTGGTCCGATGAGAACCCACATGCTGTTCGGCGGTTTAATTTCCAACGTCGGTTTTCCATCAATGTTTGGGCAGGAGTTTATGGAGATCGATTAATTGGACCATACATTCTACCGGAAAATTTAAACGCTGAACGATACTTGTATTTTCTGACAAATGTTTTGTTTGATAATTTGCCACTACAAGTACTGCATGACATGTGGTTTATGCACGATGGTGCACCAGCCCATTTTGCGAGACCTGTTCGTGCACTTTTAGACGACCAATGCCCCAACCGTTGGATCGGAAGAGGAGGGCCAATTGCATGGCCGCCGCGATCACCAGACTTGAATCCAATGGATTTTTGTATTTGGGGATTCATGAAGGCGATTGTGTACGAGCAGGAAATCGACAACGAGCAGCAGTTACGTGAACGAATTGAAGGTGCAGCTGTTCAAATCCGGAATAATCATGGACTTTTTGCACGTATCCAGACTTCTTTAGTTAACCGAGTGAATTTGTGCATCGAAGTTAACGGCGGCCTCTTTGAACAGCTACTGTAGTGCTTTGCATGTGCATTTGTGCAATGTGTGCTAGTGCAGTTGTGATTTTTTGGTTACCCTTCGGGGTTTTCCTGGCGGAGGGGATCTACCTCGTCGTGGTCGTCAGGCTGAGTACCTCGCTTCAAACAAAAGGAATAGCAGAGGGAAACCAAGAGATCCCCAACAGATTTAGAAAATGTGAATGTTGTGTTGTGTGACTTTTAATGTAAAAAAGCAAGAAAACAGAAAATGGTGCAAACAATCCTGGAAATGTCAGTAAGGTAGGTGTTTCATAGGCATTCTACATGTTCCTTAGAAAGTAATCGTTTTTAAAAGGAAATCGAAATTTTGTGGTGAATCCTCGGATAAATTGATAGACGTGGCAACGCCGCGCTATTGACATACGCGAAATTTTTAGACATGTCGCGCGGGCGTCCATAGGCGGCGTTTTTTGAGGGGTTTAATACAATTTGAAAAAAAATTTTTTTAGGCTTAAGACAAATGTTAGAAAATTTTTGAAAATTTATTTTGGCAAGTCTAATTTTTCTTTATCTGCCATAAAAATTTTTGTACTAAGTGATAGTTAACCCTGTATATGTGCAGTTTGAGAAATTGTGAAAAGTTGGACAGCTGGTTGAAGAATTTTCTATTTAAAAGGAATATCGAAGCGACGACTTCACAAGGGTTGGAGGAGTAAAGGAAAAAATGTTTTTTAATATATATTTAAGTGTAGAATGTAATATCTAAAAATGTTAAAAATAAAGCAAAGCAGTTTTTAATTGTTGTTTCATATTTCACCTTACACTTGAAATTTGAGAACAAATGAACTCGACACTACCCCTCCTCATATTTCACCTTACACTTGAAATTTGATAACAAATGAACTCAGCACTTCCCCCCTCCAACAATACTTATATATAAATAACGATCTGCGGAATCTCTAGCCAGTAGTACTCGAATCGTGTATTAAAAAATGGAACTAGTGTCATATAAAAATATTGATGACAGACTCAAATCGTTTGAGTCTTGGCCATCAAGTAGTGTGATTGCGGGGCAAAAACTGGCGGAAGCTGGTTTTTTCTATAAAAATAACGAAGATGTGGTTGAGTGTCCATACTGTCATATCGAAGGATATCATTGGGAACCTGAAGATAATCCTATGCTCGATCACGCAAGTTGGTCTCCGAACTGTCCCTTTGTGTTACAAGGTGGTGATACTGATGCGGAATTACCTGAAATTCGCCCGATTGAAATTCGCCCGAATGCCGTTCCCGAAGATGAGGTGTGGACTAGAAAAGTTGATGCTTATTCTCAAACTGAGCAAACTTGTAAAGATGAAGAAAAAAATTTATGTAAAATTTGTTTTTCTAACCCTATAGAGGTATTAATGTCTCCTTGCGGGCATTTAGTTTTTTGTATGGAATGTTCAACATCAATAAATAGATGTCCGTTGTGTAGACAAGTTATATGGAATAAAATGAGGGCATACCTCCCATGAAAACATTGTATTTTTTTCAATAATAAAAATTACAACAATGTTAATTTTTGACTGCCCCTTATCCTACCAAGAAAAAGCTTAAAGCGTCTAAGCGACTCAAAAAACGACTAAACGACTCTAAAAACGACTAAACGACTCGAAAAACGACTATAAAAATGACTAAACGACTCTAAAAACGACTAAACGACTCGAAAAACGACTATAAAAACGACTAAACGACTCTAAAAACGACTAGACGACTCGAAAAACGACTAGACGACTCGAAGCGACTCGAAACTATAAATACTTACGTATCTTTGTCGGATCAGTCAGATTCATTCATAATGCAAATCGAACAACAGCAAACATCGCTCCCTATTGAAAACTTAGATGTTCTGGCTGAGAAGCAGCTTAAGTCGAAACATGGTAAACTATTTCCAAATTCAATTCGTGCAATTTTTTGTGGTCCAAGTGGATGTGGAAAAACAAATGCACTTTTAACTTTAATATTTAACCAAAATGGTTTGAAATTTGAAAACGTGTATGTATATAGCAAATCGCTCTATCAGGAAAAATATCGGCTACTACAAGATGTTCTAAAAAATATTGATTGTATCGGATATTTTCCATTCAAAGCCAGCGATGATGTAATAGATCCATCTGATGCTCGAGAAAATTCCCTCATTGTTTTCGACGATGTGGCTTGCGACAAGCAAAATAAAATCAGGGAGTATTATTCTAGGTGCAGACATAAGGGTATTGACGCGGTGTATCTTTGCCAGACTTACTCCAAGATACCCAAGCAGTTGATTCGAGATAACTGCAACTTTATAGTACTTTTTAAGCAGGATGAGACAAATCTCAGACACGTGTATGACGAGCACGTGTCACCTGACCTAACCTTCGAACAGCTTAAAGATATATGTCGCCAGTGTTGGAATGATAATTATGGCTCTTTGGTAATCGTGAAAGACTTTAGCATAAACGAGGGACGTTATCGACAGGGATTCGACAAATATATAAGGTCTGGACAATAGCTTCTACGGATCATTAGCGCATCTGACGTTAACATCTCAAGAGCAAATTGCTGAAGCCCAACGCTCAAAAAAAATTAAAGATCTTACTCGCTCTATCAGGAAAAAGTATACGGCTTTAAAATTAGGTAGATTTGAAGAAGATGAGGTCTTGGAGAAGGTATTTCAACCTATTACCAAATCTCTTACAAAAATTGAAAAAAATAAAAATGAAAGAGCGGAAAACATGAAGTTTGAACTCAAAAGAGATAATGATGGTTTATGTAAGGTTGAGAAAAAGGAAGGAAACGTCGAGAAAAAGGAGGAAGAAAACGTTGAGGATAGAATCAGCAAGAAACTCGATAAGTTAATAGCAAGCATTAATAGAAACAAGCAACAATCCCTCAATGAGTCACATTATGAAGCTACCGTACCAACTAATAACGATACCGTTTTCAACGAATCATATAACATGAGTACATTTCGACCGGAGGTTTTGGAGGAGTACTTGGATGCCTATCCCGAAATAGCTAAGAAGTACATTTTAGACCACAATGAAAAACTTCCAAAAATTGATCCGGTTTATGGACCCCTTTACAATGCGTCACAGTCACAATGGATGCTAGGAAAAAAAGTTATGGACTTCGATAAAAGTAGCGGAGACATTTTGATTGATGGACACCGCTATAAAGGTACCGAGGGACTCTACGATTTAATTTTCTACGATGATCCACGTATAACTACTAAAGAGGAGAACGATAGGTATAGACATATTTTAGTTAATACCGAAGTTCACCTAAATACTCTTGGAAGACTGAAAGGCACAAATCGTTCAAAGTATATTGACATCATAAAACCTTTCGTTACGACTTCAACATCTAAATCGAGGCCCCGTGCGAATACAATATCTGGCTCGGGTACTTCCGGGATGCATTGGATTTTCAATAAAAAACCCATAGAATACGTCTATTGGGATGATGCCAATGAATTAGTTGACCGTTTAAAATTGCTCGTGGCATCTAAAAACGCAGGCAATACATCGAATGACAACGAAATTGTAGCAATAATAAATGAGCTCAAAGAAGCTAATATAATCAGATAGATGCACAAAAGGTGTTTAGTATCAAAATGAGCTTGAACAAGTTCGGACGTTCTTCCAAAGCGCCTAACGAAGTCAAAGTTTTTCGTACTCAGAATTTGTTTGCGGTAACCAAAGAAGGAGACTACGATCTTCAAAACCGTAAATTGTGCAACGTTGAACTACCAACTGAAGGTGGCGACGCCGCAACAAAAAAATACGTCGATGCTAGCTGTACTTCTATAATGAATTCGATCGATGAAAAATTTCAAAATATCTCTAAGATCTTTACAAGCAATTTCGATAAAAAGATTTCGAGCTTGAATAAGATAGTATTGAGTTCATCTTCGACGTCAACCGATAACACGACTCTACTCAATAAAAACGTTGAAAAAACTTCCGTGATTGACCAGAAAGTGACATCCCTGCAGACTCAAATCACTGATTTGAATATAGAATATCAAAATCGTTTAAAATCAATATCCATTCAACTTGATTCACTAAATAGCGACTACAAAAAACTAACTACCATACTTAATAGTGTGGATGCAAAAGGATCGTCTCAAAAGAAATCGACATGAACTCCAATCACTCAAAAGAAAAAATTCAAATAGTTAAAGAGCTTCATAAGCCTGCACGCAAAAATTATACACGACGACGAACTATCATCAAAGGGCTGGACGATCTCTGGCAAGCCGATCTTGGACAACTTGATCAATATAAATCCTATAATAGAAATTTTAAATTTATACTTGTCGTTATTGATGCTTTCTCAAAATTTGTTTGGTGTAAACCGTTGAAAACGAAAACTGGAGAAGAGGTTACGAGAGCGTTTGCAGAGATCCTTAAAAGTTCAGAACGGCGGTGTCCGAAAAACCTTCAAACTGATCACGGAAAGGAATTTTACAACACTCATTTCAAACAGTTGATGGGAGCTTACAACATTAATCACTATAGCACATTTAGCGTCAAGAAAGCAGCCATTGTTGAAAGAGTGATACGTACTTTGAAGGAAAAGCTTTTTAAATTTTTCAGTTTGAGCGGAAAATATAGATGGATCGATGTATTGCCTACCTTGACAGATGATTATAATAGTCAAAAACATCGCACTACACAAATGAAACCTAAAGATGTAAGCAAAAGTTGCGAAAAGCGGTTATTAAAAAACGTCTATAGCCACTTGAAGACTTGTGGTAATAGAAAATTAATGTTGGTGATATAGTTAGGATCAGCAAAATGAAGCACGTTTTTAACAAAGGTTATACCCCCAACTGGACTACGGAATTGTTTAAAATTGTGAGGATTCAAATCACCAATCCAGCAACATATTTGCTTGAAGATATGAATGGAAGTCCCATAAAGGGTGGATTCTACGCTGAAGAACTACAGAAAACGGTTAATTCCGACGTCTATCTAGTTGAAAAAGTGTTACGTAAGAAAGGGAAAAAAGTTTTAGTTCGGTGGCTTGGTCTTGACAAATCTCACGACTCCTGGATAGATAGCAATAACGTTTTATAAAAATGTAGAGGGGATAGGTTAGAAGGGGTAGAGTGGAGGGGGTAGAGTGGAGGGGGTAGAGTAGAGGGAGTAGTGGGGGTAGAGTAGAAGGGATAGAGTGGAGGGGAATATACTATAAGAGACAGCTACATAAAAAAATACTACTTACCTTCAAGAAATATCTACAGTGGCAGTTCGAACATTTTAAAAATGAGTGACAGTGCTTACGCTTCTGAATTTAGTGAAGATACAACATCTGTAGATGCTGCCAACGATGAGGATCTTATTCTAAATACGTGCTTTGTGTTGAAGCCCAATAATGTGTTTACTGTTCATTGTGGATTGAGCGCCGCACGATATTTCACACCAGCTATCAAGATTGTTAACCACCTAGATACGCAAGGTTTCGCTAATATTTTATTAGATCGCCTCGAATGGAACGAGCTAATTCTAATTTTGACAGGATGCGTCGAAGATTTTTTCAATAAACCTAATTCGTCTGCCATATCGAGGAGATTTGTATCCAATGAAAATGTTAGAATAAATACAATGATTAGAGTGGATGGATTAAAAGTTGCTATGCTTTCAAAGGAGGGCGTCGACTGCTATTTTTCTCATTCAGATATTTTAGAATTAATAAGCCTCGATAAGATAATTTCTTCTAAAATCGATGTAATGTTAAAACTAAATATTTGCGAACATTATTTAAACTTTTTAGATACAGTAAATATGCTTTTGTTTAGATGTAATTACATGTTGAATCCTATAGATTTAATTACAGCATTATTTAGTTCAACGCTCAATTTAGAAATGTATTGTATTTTTGAATTTTTTAATTTTAGTAGAGATAAGTTTTTAATTGACTTGTATAACAGAAGGTATTTTTGAAATAAAACAATATAAAAATATAAATGATTTTTATTTCTTAAACATAGATACATACAAACAGTAATACAAATCGTGCGAATACTAAAGGTAAGTAAGATATTCTGCTTCTAAAACAATAATACAAATCGTGAGAATAGTAAAGGTAAGTAAGATATTCTGCTTCTAAATAGTTGCTCGGAAAGTAAAAAAGTGGTGTTAATCTATTATACTATAATGACCCCAAGGAAGCGTATCGTGAGAATGCTTTAATAAAAATCGTTTATCATCAAAAGGATTAAGGGCGATTTTTTTCTGTTCCACGCTGTAGACATCGTGGTTGTAAGATCTTATACAGCGTTGTGTTTCACTATTAATTTTAAAATTTTGAAGGGCGTGCAAATAACCTTCAAACCGAATTTTTTGTTTAACTACATTATATTTAACACCCTTAGCCTTCTTAACGCATGTTCCACCTTGAACTTTATAAGTGTATTGCTTAGAACGTAAGCCGACAAAGTGAGTCATGATTTTTCCGTTATTCTCATCTTTCATAAGGCCCGGCACTTTTTTATTCGCAGATGGTATATTATATGGGTTGTCAGCTAAATAGTCGCTGGTATCAAACCGATGTAGATCTCTTTTTATAACATCTTCGTACACATATTGGCAATGTATTTCATAAATCAATGAATCCGTGTCGGTATATAGCAGCTTACATTCAGACGGTTGAAATTTCCGAAGCATATATCCATAATGAAAATCATAAACACAAGTTTTCGAAATCTCTAGAATTGCTGCTCCAATATAGAGGGGTTTATTGAAAATTATTTTTGATTTGTTTAATTCTACGCTAATCAAACATTCGTCGAAGATCGTTCTACTTCTAAAGTGTGGACTAGAAATTAGATTTTTTGCACCATATCTACCCTCCCATTTTCGAACTAATTTGACTACGCGATGTTTTCTTATATTCTCCATCGTTTTGCCGTAGACCGCGTTATTCATTAGCTTGAAAAGATTTTTTTCAAACTCGTTTTTGGCCTGCGAGCGGAGTCGTGTATTGACATCTATATATGGTTTCAACCACGGTGCCTGACTGAATTTTAAAACACGATGTATTTTTTTAAGCACTAACCCATTATTCATAGCTTGTTTTAAGTTCCTATAATGTAAAATATATTTCTCTTTAGGATGTAAGGTTGTCATAAGTTTTGATAATTTCGAATTTTTGGGGGTACTATGTTCGGCACAAAACGGAAGATCTTTGTGTAAGTCATGCAGACGTTCCGGATAGTCTAAATCTACCTCAAGCATATAACCTATTGGACCTTCGTCGGGAACGGTAGTTACATCGATATTTGAATCGATCCATTTAAATTCTCCGTATGGAAGGTATTCACTCATGGCCCAACCGTATAAATTGTTTACATCTAAATAGAGGAGATACTTTGAAATTTCGTTTGATTTAAAATTCTCCATATATTTGTTGTTTGCCTCTGCAAAGCGATTGCAACATTGACTTATACCTCCTCTTATAGATTTCTCAAAAAACATTAGCATATCTATATCTTGAAAAGATTCAAGCCGACACCCCGTATATTTGAGCATACAATCCCAAGTGTATCCCGGAACTGTGTAATAATGTGCAGGATCCAACCCGTAAGTCTCGTGACATGTTTTACGAAAATTTTCAAAAACGTCTACTAACAGCATCACATCAGTTTTAAGGTACAAATCTGAATATTCACCTAAATTTTTAATATTAAATTTTTTCCAAACGTTTTGAGCATGTATATACTCATTTTCATCAATATTAACATTGTTTAGTTTGCTATAAAAATCATCAATTTTAGGTAAAGATGTTTCCTCTAGTCTTTCAATTGTGTCTATATAGTCATAAGGAAAAATACCTTTTCGGGTTAACAATTCGAAATTTTCTTTAGGTAAACCGCGAAACATATTTCTGGTATTTATTAAATTCCTTTCATTGAGATTTGAGACTAGAGTGCTCAGTGATGAGTTCATAAATCGAAAGGAATCTATAAATCGAAATCTAATATTAGTATTATTATCAAATATTGTGAAACTAATATACTGTTCTTTGTTTACGGGAAGCAATGAGACATTATTTCTCTTCGCTAAATCTCTAATTATAAAATGACTATCGTATCCAGAAAGGTTGTGAAAGATAACGGGAATTACAAAAGAATTGGTATAATTTAGATTACATTGATTATGCGCATATCCCCTGAAGTTACCTGTCAGGTGACAATGGTCTCGCACTATCTTATCGGTAAGCTGGAAATTTTTATTGCAAATATGACATGACTTTGTAGCGTCCTTGAGACTTACGACTTGATTCATTGATTTCACGTTTTTCAATTTTGATGATACTATAGCGGCAACTTCAGCCAACTGATCTGCGAACCAACTCATACAGTCTGTATTTCGATAACTTTTGTAACAAGAGAGACTATCATCATAACTGCATTTAAAGAAATATCCGGCACTAAACGCTTCATGCTTCTGATATTTTTCAGTCTTTAGCGTTCGTTGGGAATCATTGTATGGTTTTAAGATGGACTCAAAATCGGAGTACATTAAAAATGGAACGCTTTCTTTGTTAACGTAGTTTTTAAACTCAATATACTTCTCCGTAGGGAAAATTATTTTACATTCATTCATTTTTTCACATTCATCGGTATGCTCTTCCAACTTTTTTTGCGTTTGAAAGTAATTTAAACATCTGTCACAGAGAAACTTTTTTGAGTGATGCTTATTTACTTGTTTAAATATTAATCTAGACATATCCTTTATCAAAACGTAGTGATATTTTATTTCAACATTTTCATTATCGTTAGTGTCCCAGGTATCATAATTTAGTTTAGGAAAATATTTATCTTGAATTAATAAGAGGTTAACGTCTTTGTCTACTTTCTGTTTGGTTAGACGACTGGGTACAACAGAGAAATTATATTTTGTATCCATCTCTAAACAAAAAACATTAATTGAGACATGGTTGAGTTTTTCAAATTTTGTAATTTGAGGAATAGTCATTGGAAACTGGATTCCGGTTAAATTCAAAACATCGGAATAGTGAGGATACGAAGAAGTTCTACAGGTTTTTTTGTTTGTCGGATATAGACCAGCTACTATGCTCCAGACAAAACAGGCTTCATCTTGATTTTGTATATTTAAGCAAGCATTTCTATTAGAAATTTGTTCGGGTAACCTTATGAAAGATGAAGCTCCATTGCCCAATTCATATTTGTTAATATTTACTTCAAGAGATATTATTCTGTTAAGAGCATACCCGCTTTGTCCTTCTTCGAACTCTTCGAGCGAATTTAAAATTTTTTCATATACGTTCGTTCTGAACCAGTAGTCTAAATCTACTCCTAAATCGATCTCACAGTTTTTGGTGTTAAAATACTTATTTTCTAGAATTTCATCATCTCCAGATTTTTTTATAAACTCTGCGCAAAAGCAAGTATTCACTTTAATCATGGAATGAGATTTCAATATTTTTTTTATTTTTAATTTAAAAATTGTGGAGCAGTCGTTTAGAAATTCCTTTACGTCTTTGTGTTTTAAATTGATTATTATGCTCGTCTGCAGTCTGTTCGCGAAAGCCGAGTTGATATTTTCCCACTTTATGCGTTTTGCTAATTTCCCCTGAGCTAAACCCATTCCTGTATGAGAGTTTTCATTTAATAACTGCTTGATGGAGGCTCGAAATGCTTTAATCAACCCTAAAGAAGATTGTAATTTTCGACGAATACCCACCGAAAGATTTTGTTTCTTAAGACATTTATTGAAAAGGGTAATATTTATGTTTGATAAATTAACCCACCTATTTATTTTTATCGGTAATGGATTTATGTGTAATAACTGGTAGGCTTTAGTAGCATTCTCACAGATTCCTTTAGTAATTTTTGTGATTTCTTGTTCATCGTTACTATTTGAAATTATAAGCATCTTTACTTAAATGAGCAACTAAATATTCTAACCTTACTGTTAAAACTGATGACAAGGTTCTTGGAATCTTAGACCAATTGCGCGACCACTTGCATTCGCTCTTCGCCGACTAATATAAAAATTAAACCATTTTCAGATATTTATACATCTCCAATCTGATGACATAGCATGGTTACCTACCGAGTCAACATATATTTAGCTGATGTTGCAGTTTGCAATGTGAGTCGATGAGTCAAGAAACCCGCATTATAATTAAAACATTTTTTTAAATATATGCGTCTCCAACCAGGCGATCGAGAATTTTTTTCGAGGTGTCATATTACATGTAATTTGACACCATTTCCGGTATCATATTACATCTCAAATTACATCTCAAATTTCACTTCCGGTGTCAAATTTCATCTCAAATTTAATTTTCGGGTGTCAGATTACATCTCAAATTACACTTCGGGTGTCAAATTACGTCTCAAATAACACTTTCGGTGTCAAATTACACTTTCGGTGTCAAATTGCATCTCAAATTACACTTTCGGTGTCAAATTTCATCTCAAATTACGTCTCAAATTTCATCTCAAATTACACTTCCGGTGTCAAATTACTTCTCTGCGTGGCATCACTCGATTTTGAAATTTAACACCTTTCTAATCTGACACCGTGGTGTCATGTTTCTATTTCCGGTTTCATATTTCATGCAATTCAGCAAAACAAATATGATGTCTTAGCATGGTTGTTGACCTGCTGCGTCAGGAAACCGGTATATGATTTCGCTGAACTTGCAATTTGAAATGTGAGTGTCGATTATTAACCTCAGAACGTCAGCATATAATTTCGCTGTGTTGCAGTTTGGTTTGTTGAAATGCATCACGTAATTTAAGTATCTTATTATTTTATTATGTAATCTGGGTACATGCACGGAAGTATCAAGTTTCTAGTATCAATGCTCTGGACTGAGGTTAAACTTTTTTATGTTTTAGCGTCAATTTTTATTACTTGAGTTTGTCATATTAAAAGAGATCGAAATTTTTATATTGATAACATTGACAGCTCTTGAACCATGTACAGGGTTTCCCCGTATTTTTTGATCCACACCTACAGCTTTTGTCTAGTTAAAAAACTTAAGTTAAAGTTGTAAGATTTTTCCGAACCGCTAGGATCTGTGATCAGATAAATAGTAAAAATTAGTACATTTCAAAAATCCATGAACATACAGGGTGTTCCATTAAAAATAGCAAATTTATATTTTTTCACAACTTTGCTATGCTCATTTCTTTCATCAACAGATCCTAGCGGTTCGGAAAAACCTAACAACTTTAATTTAAGTTTTTTTAACTAGAGAAAAGCTGTATGGGTGAGTCGAGATATACGGAAACAACCGGTATTTGTACAAATATTTCATTAAATCGTTAACATTTTTTTTCTGATTCGTGACTTATGTTGTGTTAGTTGATAAAAAATCAGTATACAGTAAATAATCTTTATTTGGTTTATTTATAACCATATCGATTTTCCTCAAAACTCTGCATCCTTGCCCGTTCTTGGTTGCGGAATTCTCGTCGGGCAGCTCTGCTCAAACCTGGAGGAACTTGGCGGAGAACGTTTCTCTCCTCCGCTCTTGGTTGGTAGCACTCCTCCTCGCCCCAAGAGTCCCAGTAGCGGCCTTCAGTTCTACCAGCGTTCCAGGATTCGTGTTCACCCCAGGGTTGATCTTCAGTTCCACCAGCGTTCCAGGATTGGGCTTCAGTAGCAACGTCTTCACCCCAGGATTGATCTTCGCCCCAGTAGGGGTCACTTGTACCAGCGTCTTCATCGCAGGGTTGCTCTTCTGTTCTACCAGCGTTCCAGGCTTGGTTTTCAGTTCTTCCAGCGTCTTCGCTCCAGGACTGGACTTCAGTAGCAGCGCCTTCACTCCAGGATTGATCTTGGCTCAATGAGTTCCAGTAGGGGTCAATGTCCGTCCAGGATGTTCTTCCATGATCATGTTTGCAGTCATGACTTGGTTGCCACGTTGAATCTTCACTTGCCACTTCGACTTCCATCTTGTCTTCAGTGGAATCCCACTCCATAGGGGTGATGATATTTGTGCTTGTTGAACGGGTACTGATATAACTCATAGTTGAAACTGAATGAATTTGTTCACGAACGTACAGCTTTATATATTGATAGAAAATGCTTAAGTCAACTTGTTTACCTAAACAAAAATATCTGCAAGATTGCAAATCTTGACCCTCGGTCAAGGTTAACTCAAGGTGACCTCTTAAAGTTCATTGACCGGTCAAGGTTAAAAGGTGACCCCTTAAAGTTCATTGACCGGTCAAGGTTAACAAGGTGACCTCTTAAAGTTCACTGACCGGTCAAGGTAACAAGGTGACCCCTTCAAGGTTAACCCGCCGGTCAATGACCCCTTAAAGGTTATCGATCTGGTAACCCCTTGGCCTCTAGATAACCTTCAGGTCAAGGTTAACTGAACGTGACCCCTTAAAGTTCATTCAACCCGCAGGTCAAGGCCATTTTCAAATTTCCCGCCTTGGCGGCCATCTTGTGACGTCACTTCCGCCCTGGAGTACCCTTTGCTATACTACTGCCAATCGAAAAAATTATTTGCCAGGTTCGCTAGGTATTATTATTAAAAAATATTCCGCCTGAAAAATAAACGATATTGCTTTCTCGCCTTTGTGTTATCAACATATTATTCCATTTCGCGTTTGACATACATGGGTGGGCGTGTGATGAAGGTCAAACGTGATGCGTTCCGGGAACAGGGGAGAGCAAAACGCGGATACGGCCGGTTTGTTTATTGATGAAAAATGGATGCCCATCCAGAGCGCCAGATTAATGATGTTTTGCGGGCATAAACAGAGGAATGATATTAATTTATTGAATCATGCCGGGTAGTATTTTCGTTGTAGGATTGTGTACGTTTTCGCCTCTTATAGTAGGTAATAAACAAAAAATTCCGACACATATAATAAAACATTTGTAAACTTGTTTTGTATCTATAATTTTTGCATATCTATTAGAGGAAAGTACCCTAATTAGAGGAAAGTACCCTAATGTCTCAAATAATCATTAATAGTATAAGTCGCCACATGTAAGACAGTGTCTAGCTCATCTAAATTTTTAGGTTAAGAACGGCATTGTTTCCTTCAACCGTACGTGCACAAACTTTTAAAGGGCTTCCGTTACCATGTAATTCTGAATAACTTGTTTAAGAGGGGGTTGCCGACAGCGAAAGTGACGTTAGATTTCGTATTTTTTTAAGTTCTATAGCATAAAATCTAGTAACATTTTACCTGGAAAAAATTTAGTACAAACATCTGTCTTCATTTTAATCATAAGATCTTACAAGCATTGTTTTGGTTTATAGGTTATGGAAACCTTGGGAAAAATAATGTTATTAGATTTTATGCTATACAACTTAAAAAAATACGCAATCTAACGTCACTTTCGCTGTCGGCAACCCCTTCTTAATATATTTTGTAGCTTGTTGTATTCAATAAAAGTTATTTTATAATTAGAGTAGTTATATAACGCATTTAATTACATTTGTTAACGATGGCAAAAAATTCTAAATGTACATCGGATTCCTAATATGAGACATCCCAGTGTTCCTAAAGGTATCTCACATAAGGAGAACTCGCTTCATCCAATTTAGATTGCTAATAATTTGAATAGAGTGTCAAGTTTTATGTAATTAAAGAGTTGTATCTATGTTAATTTGATATTCATTTAAAGTTTTTGACATAAAAATTATTTTGTGGTAAGTAGTGTTTTTGTTAAACTTGGATATGACTTTTTTTTCATAATTCTCATTTACGCAGCAATTGTTAATATTTAGCAATCCTACATAAACTGCAGTGAAAGTAGAGACTATATTAAACGTATTCGACGTAAGTTTGCGCATTATATTAGAGTACAAAATACAGAACAAAATGTAATGTGGTCTCATAATATTAGGGTACTTTCCTTCTTTATAGCAAATATCTTAAGAAAGAAAAAACCTGATAAATATTAAGTTCCAAATCTAGATTCATACAAGTATAAGTTAATAAGGTAATATACGTATCTACATGTAGGTATACAGGGTGACCGTATTTCGAGTCTTTGCATGGGGCTCTTGGTTATCTTAAGAGATACGAGGTCGGTTAAATTTGGGCAAAGTTGCAGAATTTGATGCCGAGTAACATGGTAAAAAAAATATTTTGGCTTTTCTCGTTTTGAGAATAATGTGAAAAAACTGAAAATTGTCGTTTTCGTTTTTATTTTTTTTAACGAAAACGAATGGCGCTGGACATTTCTAAGTTAAACATTATTAAGGCACTTTTTTACAAGGAATCTAAATATGATCTCATATATTTTTTTCTCGTTTCCCTGGATAAAGATATGACGATCAACTTTTATTTTTCTTATGGGCGCCATCTTGGATCTTTGCATTTTTGAAAAGAGGATTTTTTCTGGTTAAAACGATATGTCACACATTATGCTTTACTTTGTTTTACTTGCCGTAATATAAAATTAATCGTTTTTGCATAGAGTGCCTTGGAACGGAAAGCCCCATAATATTCGACGCTTTTGCATATAGTGCCTTGGAAACATAAGCCCCATAACGTTTGATAGTTTAGTACAATTTAAAATGTCACGGATACTTTATTTTACTGAAAAAATGTCATTTTCACATGAAGAAAAGCGTGACATGTTTCAAATGTATTATTCCCATAGACTTATAACCATAAGTCTATGATTATTCCTCAAATATAAATGACGTCGAAGGGATATTGGACGAGCCATAAACAATTTAAAGAAACCTGCTGCATTGTTGAACAAGGAGGACAAATTGAACATTTATTGTAAAATGGGATTGTCTCCTCGTCTAGGTTTTTGTTGTTCTTTGTGTTTCCAATTTGAATGTGTGCAAATGGCGAATAAATAGCAAGGTCTCAGATCATACTCTTGTCCTCGCGGTACGTTTATGATTTATTTAATAAATAAATTTAACATTAACTGAATTTTTACTGAATCGTTAAACAATATTCCAAAGCACACTTCGCAACAATGGGTAACTAGGCTCTAGGCTTATGTTTCCAAAGCACTCTATGCAAAAACGTCAAACATTATGGGGCTTACATTTCCAAGGCACTCTATGCAAAAACGATTAATTTGATATTACGACAAGAAAAACAAAGTAAAGCATAATGTGTGACATATCGTTTTAACTAGAAAAAAGACCTCTTTCCAAAAATGCAAAAATCCAAGATGGCGCATATTTTTGTCCAGGGAGGCGAGAAAAAAAATGCGATATCATAGTTAGATTCCTTGTAAAAAAGTGCCTCAATAATGTTTACCATGTTAGTCGGCATCAAATTCCGCAACTTTGCCCCAATTTAAGCGACCTCGTATCTCTTAAGATAACCAAGATCCCGATGCAAAGACTCGAAATACGGGCACCCTGTATACAGAGTGGGTCAGTTTTGAGAAGAGCTGTAAGCTCCATGTGCACTGATTAAAATGCTAGTAATCACCGCTACATGCTACTCTAATGCAAAGTACTTGACTCGTTACAATCTGCCCTCTACGGATGATGGCCTGAAGTTTAATTTCTCCCCTCATAGTTTCGCTATTGGTCGCTGGATGCCCCCAGCGGCGCTGCTTGTAAGGCTTATATTGCCAATTGGTAAGGAATCTTCTTCAATACTATAATCACTGATAGAAGACGAAAATTTCATATTTTTCTGTTCAAAAACACTTCATTTTCAAGATATAATTTCAGAAAAATAAGGCGTATTCGTTATATCTCCATAAATAGTCGAGGTAGATAGTAAAATTAAACGTTAATAATGTTAATTTCCTTATTTGCATGCAACCACTGGAAGAGGCATGGAGTTCAGAGAAATTAATCCAACAAAAAAGATTATACCCTGTATACAATATAACTAAATGTTTATACTTATGCAGTAAATTTAATTTTAAACAAAATTTGTCTCCTGTCTCTTTTATTATATTTGCTACGGCTTTATGTCTAATTTAACTGTTACGATTAATTTGTCATTCGTAAAGAAAAATTTAAAAATCAATGTAGTCACATAATAATAGTAGATAAGGGGTGGCAATTATTATTATTCCATCAATATTAATTTCAAGAATTTTGTTATACGATGCCAAATTTCAAATATCGAACCTACATTTTCTGTCTGGAGTTTCGAGAAGAAGAAACAAACCGCTCAAAAGAAATGCGTCTAAAAGGTACAAGCTATTTTCAGGCAAAACAATTCAGATGGCGGAGCTTTGGCCCCTAGGCAATACGTGCAGCCCCATCCCCTGATTTGTCATATGACGATTCAATGGAGGGAGGAACTCAACGTCAATATTCGATGTTTATTTAAGGGAACGGTAGCTAAACAAGTATAAAAAAGCGATTCATGACATTCGTGTAATTCGATTTTGATTAGATGTTATTACGTGGGGAGTTTAACCAAAATACGCACAGCTGGTTGGGTTTAACAGATAATGAGCAGTCAAATAAACATCAAACTGAAATTTGCTATTTCACTGAATTTAACTAAGTAGCAGTTCAAATTCGTGTTTATCAATTACTGGCAGGATGCTCGTGTTATTTTGTTTGTGTTGATCTTCGTGCCTATAAGATTGTTATAATGCAAGTTTTAAATCTGTTTCATTCCGCACAGCCTCCTTTACGTGTATAAAATACATAACCGGTTTTATTCAAATCAGATTAGGAGTTTTAGGGAAAATAATAGACCAAAAACGAAAATTTAGGCTCACTTTTAAAGGCAGATCTGTGCTCGAAAAAAAAACACGGGTTTTATGAGTAAAATTTCGTTCTATATAGGACGAGAGTAAGTTATGGACATGCACGTCCGGAAATTTTGTATACAATATTTTACAGTTGATTTTTTGGTAATTTTTAAACAACAAAAAGTAAAAATAAAAGAAAGTCTCAAATAATAATTAGAATAATAGTTAAAATTAGTTTTGCACTTATGAGTAAAATTTCGTTCTATATAGGACGAGAGTAAGTTATGGACATGCACGTCCGGAAATTTTGTATACAATATTTTACAGTTGATTTTTTGGTAATTTTTAAACAACAAAAAGTAAAAATAAAAGAAAGTCTCAAATAATAATTAGAATAATAGTTAAAATTAGTTTTGCACCCTGCAGGTCTTTAAAGCAATAGGTTAACGGGATAAGTTTATTAAAAATGTTCCATGAATTTCGATTAAAGAACGCATTTTTCTACATTGAACTAAGCTTAGAAGCAAATACTTTAACTTTAACTGAGTTTTTATAAGATAAACAAAAATATGTCAACATTCTTATTCGCATTTTAAAAAAAGCAGTACATATTTAGGTTACAACATGCAGGCAGGACTATTATTATTACTTTTATAATTTATGGTACCCACGACTACGCCACTGGTTAATTTTTGACATTGATTTTTTGAAATTGTATGGCTCATTGTGTACCAAATATATGACGGCTATCACAATGGTCGACAATGGAAATTAAACTATTGGCCATTGTGACGCAGGGATCAAGATTCGTGCGGTATCCGCTATAGCTAGAATATAAGTTGTTCTCAAAAACTCTGACGCCTTTAGCTCAACAGTAAATCGCTTTAGGAATTTTTCTTCTCCAGTTTTTGCTTAAAAAATATGAAATTATCATCAGTAAAATTGTTTATCATCATTTCTGGACATCCTGTATATGCTATAAGCGGAAAAGTATAAAAATTTCTAAATTAAACACTAAACGAAGGGCTATCCATTGGAGTTTCCAGTCACAGATCATACAAAATTTGAAGGCGGAGAATTCTAGGAAGCAGTTTGTAAATAATACCCACAAAACCCATCTGCACTGGCTCATTTCACACAGTTGGAGCGGGGGTTTAGGTATAAAGAGAAGGTGCAATAATACTTGTTTTATACACAAAATAATAATTGTGAATTGCTTCCTAGTGTTTTGTGTTAGTGTGTTAGTGTTTTAAAGCTTTTTGGACATCATACATTATAACAGTTTAAATGGAAGTGAAAAGAAAACGAAAGGAATTACAGTCAGTCAAGAACAATTGTTTTAAAAGTGTACAATTATTTGAAATTAATTTTTCCCAATGAAAATAAGGGCAAAATTAAGAATCGAGTGATTAAAGCCACTGGAGTGTCTTTGAGAACGCTTGAGAGAATTATCCATGAAAGTACTGGTTCAACTTCAACGGATAATTGTAGTGAGATTAAGATTGCTTCTCCTAAAAAACGTAAAAGGAGGTCTACCGTAACAAATTTGCTAGAGTGGGAAAAAAATGACATAAGACAAGTCATATAGTTTAATCATAAAACAGAAAATTGTCGCGTGTCGCTTACTCACCTACAAGCAAAGTTAACCGCTGAATACGGCTGGACTGGCAAACGCTCTTCACTTAATACTATTGTGAAAGGATTAGGTTTTACGTGGAAAAAAACTAAAGTTAATCGGCAGCTCTTGATAGAAAAAAGTGACATACGTGCACTTCGACTAAATTATCTTAATAAAATCAAATATTATAGAAGTGAAAATAACCCAATTATATTCTTAGATGAATCTTATATTCATGCTGGCCATACTATTTCCAGGAGTTGGTCAGATGCTAGTAGTAATAGTTCATGGAAAAATATTTCTAAAGGAAATCGTCTAATCATGGTCCACGCAGGAGGAGACATGGGTTTCATTTATGATTGCCTTTTAATATTCAAATCAGGATCAAAGTCTGGCGATTATCACAATGATATGAACTCTGAGAATTACGGAAAATGGCTAAATGAAAAGCTGATTCCAAATTTACCACCCCATTCTGTAGTTGTCACGGATAATGCACCTTATCACAATGTACAACAAGGCACCAACAAGTAATTCTAAAAAAAGTGATATGGTAGATTGGTTAACTGCTAGAAATATACATTTTTGTCCATCATTTCTGAAGCCACAACTGTATGAAATAATTAAACAACACGTCGTTTATAAATAAGATAATCTTTTGCGTCAGTATGGGCATATTCCACTCCGACTTCCTCCTTATCATTCAGACTTAAACCCCATTGAAACGGTTTGGGCTCAGATTAAGAATACCGTAGCAAAGAAAAATGTAACGTTTAAATTAGACGACATGAAAAAGTTAAGAGAAGAGGAATTTTCCGCTGTGACGGTTGAAAACTGGAGAAAATACTGTGATCATGTTATCAAAACCGAAGACAAGTACTTACAAAATGAAATTAATATAGACATAATCACAGAACAGCTAATTATTACTAATTCCGAAAGTGACACCTTCGATGACAATGACTACGTTTATCTCGACGCGTTCGATCCGATTGAGAGAGGATTGAATTCACTGGAGCGGACTCAATTACACGGCGTAAACCCTACAGATTGAAATTCAATCATATTTAAAATTTCAAGTCAAGCCGCTATTTCCAAACAGAAGTTGGCCAGAATGTGCACCAACCTACTGTGGAATAAAAATATAATAAGTTAATGTCCCTCGAGAGGATTGAAAACAGTAGGATTCAATACTGATGATGTAAACGTAGAATTATAAAAAATTTGACATAACTCAATAGCATCCATTTCAATCCGATCGAGTTGTCACGAGATAAACGTAGTCGATGTTAGTGACTATGCATCAGATTGACAAAAGTATTATCTATTGTAATTACTTTTTAATAAAATTCATCACTCGTAATTTATTTCTGTGCAATTATTACTCTCCAAGCACGCCACTGAAATCTATATTAATTTTTACGATTTCCTACAAATCTATTCTAGGAATTCTCCGCCTTCAAATTTTGTACGATCTGTAGCTCCCAAGTTTAGCTTTCCGCCATATTATTCGTGACGAACATTATTAGAGATATAATCTAATGCGCATATTGGCAGTATTGTTGTTGGGTGAGAATTTTCGATGTCTCTGTAATACGTCAATAGCGTGGGCGTTGACATAACGTGGCAAGGCGCGTCAGTCCCAATTACCACTCCATCTGCATGCAAAGCGTTATTATTGTTCGCATAACTTTAATGAGAAATTTCGCAGCAGGTCTTGAAACTATGTATATTGCCTATAATATTGCGCATACTTCAGCGATTACTACGGCACGTCACGTGACTGGCGATTATCTCAAAAATAAATATTTTATGGATTTGTATATGTTTAAAATTATAGTATATTTAAAAATTAAACTTTGGTTTGGTCCTATTTATATTCAATTTTTTTTATGAAGTCATAAAGACAAGGGGTCCTTTTCATTGGATAACCCTGTGACAAGAACGGAAGAGTAGCTCATCATTATTTGGTGGATCAGGTAAACCGCCATCTTCTATTCTAGCATCCGCCATAATGGGTTTAGAACGATACTAGATATATCTTCTCTTAGTATATTGTCATCAGATCAGAACCAGAGCTCTGCGCATAATTTTGATGATTAGAACGGGAAGTGGGTTAAAATTTAATCACTAAATTTGATGCATACAGAATTTAGACTAACAAAACCATTGAAAAGCAAGTTTTATTTTGAGGTAGGTATATTAAGGAAAGTGCCATTATGTTAGCACATACAATCTGATGGATCCACTAATAACTTTTTGAAAACACCCTGTAAAATTAAAGAGTTACCTGACGGACAGACAACAGCAAGTACGTATTGATGACATTATCAGTGATGAAAGAACAGTTACATATGGAGTCCCTCAAGGAACCGTTGCTATTCATAATATACATGAATAATCTCTTAAATATTAAGCTAAATGGCACTATTTTCAGTTTTGCTGACGACACTGCTCTGTATTATGAATCGAGCAGCTGGTCTAATCTAAAACAAAAAGCAGAAGCCGACTTCTTGGTAATAAAAAATTGGTTCCAAGGAAACAAACTGACATTGAATATTGAGAAAACTAACTATTTATGTTTCACCTCATATGCCAGTAATTTGCCGCACATGGGTGACCTTATTATAGATAAAAATTCATCAATACCCGAGGCAAAATCTGTCAGATATCTTGTAATTAAAATTGATAGCCACATGAGATGGGACCTTCATGTCGAAGATCTGACAAGGAAAGTTAGAGGACTGATTGGGCGTTTTAGATACCTAGCGCAGTTTTTGAATGTAACTTACCTAAAAACCATATATTTCTCTTAGTTCAATCACTGCTGCTATATGGAACCCTGGGATGGGGGGCAGTCAATGACTGTTACCTGGAAAAAATAAATGTACTACAAAGGATATAAGAAGAAACTTACCTTTTCTAGTAATGATCTATACAGGTGTAGTAAAGTTCTTGACACACGCCAGCTATACTGTCAAAAGATTCTTTTGAATATCCAAAACAAAAAATACCTCTAGAACCTACTGACCACCCATACACCACTAGAAGTAGAGAGATACCGAAGTGTAATAAGGCCTCTTTGCAGAAGAGTTTGATATACCTCCCAAGCAGCATTAAAGTTGCGGTGACTGAGACGGGAACTTTGAATAAGTAGTTATTACCTAATTATTACTTAAAAATCGACTTATTAGTTTTTATTACTTATATTGAGAAAGTATGAGTAATTACGTAGTAATTATTACTACAAGTTGGAACTTTATGGTTTCAGTACTTCTAAGTAGTTTTTGAAGTATCTGGAACGGAATTCTTACTATGCAAAATTACGTTAAAGTCACGTTAACTCTAAAGTTATATTCAATGGTCACAATTACTTTGTCGTGTTACTTGTTTATCACTTTAAAGTTTTCATTACTTTATGGTAACGGTGAAAGTAACTTCTACATCTTAGCGACTTTAGAAATACCTCCAAAGTTACGGAACTATATAGTCATATTTAAAGTGAAATTAACTTTCCCGCTACTCGAGAAAACTACTGTATGGTAAGTTTTACTTCCCACTCCATTTGAAAATTACTAGAAAGTTCCAATTACTACAAAAAAATACTTTAAGGTAACTGTCACTTCTGTAGGGACCAAAATGGAAACTACATTTAGTTCCTTACAATCGTTTGAAGGATTGGGTCGTTTTTGCGGAGTGATGAAAATGTCAGCCATTAGAAAGAAGAAAAATTATAGAGACACATTCACATTTTATAGAAAATTAAAGCAGCAGTTGGATGAAACAAATCGAAACAGGAGCACTTGTCTTCAATACAAAATTACAAAACGCTTCTCTTGAGTGGCTAAAATTTTAAATATCAACATTTCGAAATATAGCACAAAACATACCGGCTGAAAATAACAGTCTCATATAAAAATTATAGGTTAAAGTTCCAAATGAGACCTAGTAGTAGCATTCGGAACTTAAACGAGGCTTCTGGAACTTTGAAGTTCTCTTGTAGTAATTGGGACTTTAGAGTTTAAAATATCTAAAACTAATTTTCATCTTAAAGGTAGGAATTACCTTAAAGTTAAAAAAGTCTAGTTGCCGTTACTACCAGTTAAGTGGCAAAGCCTTCAAACACCCATTTTAAGGTAAATAATACTTAGAAGTAATTACTGAAAATTACGCCATATTTTCTTATAACATGATAGACGCCATTAATATCAAATGTCAATTTCCTTTGGTACTGAAATAGTTATTTCTTCAAAATTGTCCCAAAAAAGAGAAAATTGAGCAAAAATGAACTCGTATAACTTATAGAAATATTAAAAAAGCATTTTTCAGCATTTTTAGGTAATTTCGCACATTTTCGTAATTTATCCTCCCGATAAAAAAGTGTTAAAACATGCATTTTGAGAGGGCGCGTTGTTACTTTTCAATCTATCAACGTCATATTTGACAGAAAATTTTCAATCGTTTTAGTTTCTTGAATCTAGCAACGAGAAATATATCAGCAAATTAATACCTTTCTTATACCTACCATTATTCATAGATATGAGTTAAAAATAAATATTAGGTACTTCCATTTTCCACGGTTATTGAAAAATGACGGAAGATGCTGGGCTAGAATACTTTTTTAATTATTTAGACAAAGACAAGGCGAGGACGCGAATGTAAAGAAGCAAACAAATCCAACAAAGTAGCGGTGACCACGCTGCTACGTCTCCACCACGTTGCCGGAACGTAAGCGCGTCGTAGCGGTGTAAGTTGCTAGGTGGTCGCCGTTACGTATCTATCACCCTCAAAATGTTCCCCATTTTGGTCGCAGGGACGTAATAGGAACGTAGTAATTACGTTCCTATCAGTAGTAATCACAACTTTAAAGTTGCAAACAAAAGTCGCCGGAACGTAACGGCGACTAAAAATGCTGCTTGGGCTAGGACCAAAGCTTTACAATATCATGCCTCTGGAGCTAAAATCTATTTCAAATATAAAATTGTTTACAATAGAACTTAAATTATGGTTTCAAAAGACAGATCAAATATTATTCCATAATGTAATTAATAATAAGATTTAAAAAAATAGCAGATTTTCATATATATACATGACCCTAAAATTGACCAATCTCTGTATACGGATAATAGTTATCCAAATTATTAATTAATTAGTTTTTAGAGCTGTCTAGAATGTAGAAATATATTATGTAGTATACAGAAAATATGATTCTGACAAGATGTGACCCAGCCTAAACTTCTTTACCGATATGTGAAACTTTTTACCGATATATGACTTTCCTTCCTACTATTGTCTCGGTTATTGGCTATGTTAATGCCTTACTCACGTACAAGCAGTTTTCTGCTTCTGTGAGCAACCAACTTATTTACCAACACATTATGTTTATTCATTTAGTTGTTTTATTATGTATTTGCTTTGTAATAGTTTTTAACGAATAAACATTATTATTATTATTATTATATTATTATTATTATTATATTTCATATTATATTCCATTTCCCATTTCACCATTTCCCCTTTACGATTTTGTTTGTCGAGTCGGAACAGGATTATTCCTCAAAACTTTGCAGGATCGCCAATGGAGTTTCGCGCCAGAGTACCTACAAATAACTCTCCGCTAGAGTTCGTTTTTAATTAGGAAGTCGAAAAGGCCGTTTGAAAGTTATCGGTACTTCACGCTGTGCAGCGCAATCAGAAACGTGAGTTGAGCCACGTTTTTTTTCGAGGAACGAACTTCAGACGAATTTTTATCCGAGTTTATGGATCAGTGATTCGCAGTAGGTAAGTAAGTGCGCATTTTGTAGGAAACGACAAAAGGAATGGGATGAATGGACTACATTTTTATGTCAAGACCTAAATATTTTTTAATTACCTACCTGCAAGAGTTAAATTTGTCCACTGATTGTCAACTGATTTTTCAAGAGACGGACAAAAATGTAAAATAAAGGCTTGTAAGTCTGATACTCGCACACTTCCAGCATTTCGTTATTAATTAGTAAGGTACCTAATATTTTATTTGGGACTAACATGTTAACACTCGAACAAAAAGTGTTTATTGTTCAATGCTATGGTTTGGGTGAAGAAATATCATTCGCGGCAGTGGAAAGACGATTTAATGAGAAATGGCCTGACATATAACAGTCACACATGATTGTAGAAAAATTTAAACACACTATGGTTCTGTATTAACAAAGAAAGGCGTAACAGCCGTTAACGAAGAAGAAAACAATGTTGTAGAATTAGTAATGCAATCAATAAAAAATGCTTTCCAAACATGTTACAAGTATTGTAAATACATATTAAGTGGTAAAACATATACAGGGTTAGGCAGAATGAAGTATCTATTTTCTATATACTGGTATTTATTAATGGTTAAACTTTATTCAAAAACTGAAACAAAATGTTCTTGAGTAACATGGCAATTCTATTTTCTGAATATCACATCAGTCAAATGACTGTGAATTAGGCAGAATAACCTATCCATTTTTGAACTACATTTATTCAATAATGTAAAAAAATCTAATTTCAAATCAAGTCACCATGTGTTCCCGATATATGGCAATGTATGACAGTTGCCAAACTGTTTGCGACAAATATCAGTTAAAAGCTAATCAAACTTTGGAACAACTGAAGCATAATATTCGAACCGAGATTAACGCAATCCCAATTGAAATATTGCAACGAGTGAAGCAAAATGTTTGTGCTAGACTTCAGGAGTGCCAGCAGCGAGGCGGAGGTCATTTGACTGTTGTGATATTGAGAAAATAGAATTGCCATGTTTACTCAAGAACATATTGTTTCAGTTTTTGCTTAAAGTTTAACCATTAACAAATACCAGTACATAGAAAATAGATACTTCATTCTGCCTAACCCTGTACTACCGTTGCAGGAAACTTCTGAATTTTCCTGGATTGGTACAGAGTGGCCCATCCAAGCGGAAAGAATGTGTTACGAGAAGACAGTTTAACATAAAATCGTCATTCAAAAAATGATATTGTAGTAAAAATTAAGGGGAATTCGATGGTGTACTCGGATTTTGTATACGGGGGACGGCAAAAAGTTATCGCGAAAAACATTTTTTGCAAAATAAAAAATATTTTTTTTACCTACATTATACAGGGCGAGTCACATCTAAAGGCAGAGCCGAAAACACAAGGTAGAACTCGCTAAAATAAGCACATTTGCTTAATAAACATTAGCTCAAAAGCGCTTGGTTCTCCATATATACAGCGTGTTGAAATTTCCTCAAAAATAAGATATTTTTTTAATAATTTCTTTCGAGCCCATTTAGGAATTCCAACCAAATTTGGTACACATTATGCATTGGATGGTTTCCATTTTGTGCAATAATTTGACCCCGTTCAGATGACCAGCGGCTTAGATACAAATAGTTATTGTAAATAATTTTAAAACAAAGTAGTACGGTCCTGTGCAAACGCAAAAATTTTGCCTTTTTTTGGATAGCCCATTCAATTTGGAACAATAAGCGCCTCTTGGTATTTTTTTATTTCTGGTACAGTTTCTTCGTAAATTCGCATTTTTTAAACTAGTGCCAAGGTGATTATGCTGGGATTTAAAATAAAATTATTTGTATCTACGCCGCTGCTCATCTGAACAGGGCCAGATTATTGCACAAAATGATAACCCATAATATGTATCAAATTTTGTTGGAATTCCTAAACGGGCTCGAAATAAATTAAAAAAATATATGTTATTTTTGGAAAAGTTTCAACACATATGGAGAACCAAGCTTTTTTGAGCTAATGTTTATTAAGCATATGAGCTTATTTTAGCGAATTCTACCTTGTGTTTTCGGCTCTGCCATTAGATGTGACTCACCCTGTATAGAGAACCTTCTCAAGTAGTATCCCTGAATATTTAGTTTTTTGAAATAACTTCTCTTTATAGCGGAAACGAAAAAGATTTTTTCTATTTTACAACTTACACATTCCATATAATAATTATAGGATTCCTTTTTTAATTATGATTCCAACGATGTATAATTTGACCTATTTATCTCCAACCGTTACCGAAATATTTATCGGAGAAGCTCCATTAAACTAGATATGTATGTACATGGTCTCATGGTCAGGGTCTGAATTTCTATCAGAGTAGGCCAAACAATAAAACCAAATCTATGACAATCAAGTCAGCCATGATAATAAAACTGACAATCAAGTGGGCTGTTAATTTTCTATTTACCAGTCAGATTATTCTAAAATTTTGTTGCTGAAGCTGTTCAAGTTTTACGTCCAAAAATAGCAATTTAAGAATTTCCAGCGTTTAGAAAAGCGTGCCATGGAAGTTTTGAAGGCAAGTTGATTTCAAAACGTAATAATTTTAAAATAAAATTAAAAGCTACAAAACAAATTTTAATTTTCTTTTTAATTTTTAATTATTTTTTTTATTTAATATTTTTTGATTTTGAAAAAATTTTGGATTTAGGGTTCTGGATCGATTCTGAACAAGTTTTTTTATTACATTTTTTTTGAAAAAATATCTAATATGACTTTTTAGCTTCGATTGTGGCATTGCAGGTGGCTTTGACTTTGATGTAGACGTAGACAAATGATTTTTTGGAAATAAGTAGGCAATAATTCCATCTACCTTTGGTAAAAATTTCGTTCTGGTCGGTTAGAAATTAAAGAAGTTATATGGTTGTTTCTCTCTTAAGTGAGACACTCTGTATATAAATGAAGCACTCGGAATATTTATATTTGGATATTTGCAAGAATACTCAATCAAAGTTTCTACGTGCCTTTTATCATTTTTGATAAAAACCTTTAAAATTTCACAGAATTCTTCTTTCAAAAGCATTTTTTAAAACTGTAATAGTAACAGCTTCAGTAACAAAATTGTAAGACTAATCTGACAGGTAAATAGAAATATTGAACTTATCCTACAGTCAGTTTAATTGTCAGACCCTGACCATGAGACCATGTATCTAGTTTAATGGAGCTTCTCCGATAAATATTTCGGAAACAGTTGGAGATAAATAGGTCAAAATATATATCGTTGGAATCATAATTAAAAAAAGAAACCTATAATGGTAAAATGGAATGTGTAAATTGTAAAATAGAGAAAATCTCTTTCATTTCCACTATAACCAGAACTTATTTAAAAAAAAAACTAGATATTCAGGGATACTACTTGAAGGTTCTCTAATGGTTGTGTAGGTAAAACATATTTTTTATCGATAACTTTTTTACCTATCCTCCTATACAAAATCCGAGTACACTATTGAATTCCCCTTAATTTTTACTATAATATTATTTTTTTGAATGACGATTTTATGTTAACCTGTTTCCTCGTAACGCACTTTTTCCGCTTGGATGGGCCACCCTGTACAACTAACAGGTAAAGTAAAAACGTTGCTGAATTGGTATTACGGCGGGGAGGCCTATACTTCAATGCAATTTAACCCCACTTTAGAAAGATTATACGCCCCCGGTTAGCTTTTACAGCTAAGAAACAGGCATTTGTTCGCACACACTAGTCCGGTCTAACAGTCCTCAACGGGGCTAGACTAACGACTGCCACACACGTGATGGACTTCCGCGAGGAGGGATTGATTTACCGGCGTTCGGCGCGAGCGAGGCTAAGTGCCCGCCGGCACGCTCCTTTCCTTAGCCCCCTGCCAGCACAACACTCTCTCTGTTTACTGTTGTGTGTACTAGAAAAGGGATGCCCAGAAAAACTAATTTCTGTTTAAACGTTATCAAATCGCCGAAAATGGCCTTCAAATTAAATCCGTGTTTGGACAACCTTCCGTTTAAAATTAGCCACAGACTACGGATTGAACTTCACTACAAATAAATAGAAAAATCTGTCTGGTATTCACCTTTCTGTAATCGATGACGATTCTCCATTTCTTTGATCCGCTGGCATCAGTTTTTTTTTTGTAGAATCCATATCGGACTTGACCATGGGCTTGCGTACTATTTCTTATAATTCCGTCCTCAGGCATTTTTTTATTTGGTTTTGTACTTCCTCTTTGTTATTTCTGGGAATCTATATATATGACAGTGACAGTGGTTGATTGTTGATTTGGATATTGTAATATTTTACAAAATTGTTTACAGTACGTAGAATAGGTAATTGATTTCTTGGAATAACTAAGTAGGTACCTAAGTCCTAGAGTATTTTTATATTTATATAGGTACCTTCTTACTTAGCCGATTTTCACGACTGGATGTGACCGGGTACTCGCTTTGGCAGGATCTCAAAAAGTAGATGCCTCCCCATATAATTGTGTCACCACACGAAACTGGGACTGGGAAATTTAATCTATTATTTATCCCTTTGTACAGAAACATAATGGTTGTTAGATTGAGTCTTTTTTGCAATGAAAGAATTTTAAATTAAGATCTTCTAAGATCTAAGATCTTTGTATTATAATTTGGACAAACTTTGTTTTTCTTATAATAAAGAACGACAGAATCGATGAAAACCCAAGTTTGGCTCTCACAAAGCCCTAATATTGTAATCTGACTGTATATACACTTTGTAGATTTGATACTTCTCCTGTTACAAATTCCAACGGTGCGAGAATGAAAAATAATTATTGCAAGTATCCCCCGAACTAGACGGTTGTAAAATATCCTACAGTTTTTTGGATCAACTGTTGAAAATTGTCAATCCAGGGGCGCCGGGTTTTCAAAATTCCATGGGGGGCAAAAAATATACAGACTTTTTTTAATTTTTTTTTAATAAAACCAAAAAAATACCTAATATAAAATAAAAAAAGTTTTTACAAAAATAAAACAACTTTCTGTTTTAACAAAACAATAAAAATAATAAAAATTGAAAAACTCACAAATAAACTAAAAAACATAAAACAAAGTCACCACTAATGGCAGGTACCTATATACATAGCCATATCACGCCATATCACAATGAAACAGTCTCGATTTATTTATAAATGCATTTAATAAAATGTCTATATCAAGTTTTTCGCCGCCGGGGCTATGCCCATGGGGGGCGTATCCCCCATGAAAATTTTCATGGGGGGCACGCGCCCCGATGCCCCCCTGGAGTCGGCGCCCCTGTGTTAATCAGTGTGAATCTGACACTATTTCTAAAGTAATTTTAATTTGTTCAAATGTGGGTAGTAAACATGTCAAAGTACAGATTATCGAGTAAGTTTAACTGTTTTTAGAATCTTATCCCTATCACACCTATTTACCAAACACCCCGTATACATATGGGATTGTCATGAATTCCTCAGATATCTTGCAGCTCTTTTTTCCTTTTGTAAACGAGATTACATTAATGTGTGGTGACTTGACTTACAATTAATTTACATCTTAAAAAAATTATATATCAAAATGAAAATTTCCATAATATTGGTGGACAAGGAAAAAAATCCAGTAAAAATTCAAACAAATTAGAGTTACGCACTAAGTTAAAAAATGAACGTGATTGAGAAACCCGATAAAGATTGGGGTGATTATAGATGATACGTAAGTATCCATAATAAAAATTAGAATCGACGAATAGTCATTTTATATTCCTACACGTAATTATTTCTATTTGATAATTCGTTTAAACTGCCTTAATGAAAACAAATTTAAATTCAAGCGCCAGCCCTTACGACTTTTAAAATACTTTGCAGACTGCCCTGTTCCCATAAAACCTTAATTTAAATTTACTCTAGTAATTAAATTGCCGACTTGGCTCTTCTTAAACCATAACGATTCAAATTAAACTAGGGCCAAACTATTAGTGGTCTTTTTTCCGTACTTCCGTGGGAATGAAACGTTCCACCCGTAAATTTTAAAACAAACTTTCTACTACACATCGCGAACTTTCCAAGAGGTTAACTAACCCGGAAGAACTCCACTAGCGGAGCCAGAGGGCATTTCCTTCATTTCAGAGAAGTTATAAAAGACTCTGACCTAAACACTACTTTTTCTAATTAAATAGCAAAGAGTTAGGATCATCATTCATCGTTATTAATATCATCAGTAATTACCTATAGCAAGACCTTTCATTCGATATTCCATTCACTGAATTTTTCTTTGCCGTATTTATTAATTTGTCTTGATTTGTAACTTCTTGTGACCTATCACAAATTCTGGGAAGGATTCAAATTTGTGAACAATCCCGAACATAGACTTAACCCATCTCCGTCTATGTGCCTTCATAAAATGAGAAAGCAAGGTAAGCCAAGCCACTCCCGAGATAAATTCCGCAAACCTGCGCAACTCCTCCAATTTTATTTATGCTTTTAATCTGGGTCTCGCCAAAAAGTTGCTTAATATAATAAGCGCGCGGGCCTCCAGATGCACTTATTAAAAAAGTTGCCTCGCATTCGTGAAATTGGAGTAAGCAAGGGCCGCAACCGCCGCCGCTTGCTACGTCCAGATTAACACTGGCCGAATTAATTAATTATGAGCTTTGTGCTCGCGAATTAGTGGTCTAGTGGAATCACAAATAAGAGAATTGTATATTCAAATATTAATAGCGGTATTGTTTCTTCCACTTGGCATTACCTAAAGTAGCCAGGCTACTGAGTTTAAATGGTCATTCATATGGGGCCTCGGTGGCGATTCCATGGTTTTCTGCCTTCGATCGACTTTGGTTCGATTCGTGGTGGAGGTCGAGCGCATGCACATGTCTTTATAGAAAACACCGTTGATAGCCAAGAGCGCTAGGCAAAATGTAGACTCACAGTTTTCATAAACAACTTTATTTGTGTGGTTCACTAATTGCCCGACACTCACTAGGTTTACTACGGTTTTCTAGGGTTTTCCGAAGTACTTGAGCGAATGCAATCCTAGTTGTATCGGAAAAAGTCGGCCCTAACCGTAAATGGGAACGAAGACGAAATAATAATGAGTACCAATTCTCCCCCGCACAAGCATTTGATTGCTTATGGAGTTCTCTTAGTTTGGAGTATTATCTGGGTTAGAATTGTTATACAGGGTGACTCAGAATGTATAGTAAATACTTTAAATAGGTGTTCGGCTGGTAGTTTTAAGGGGGGTCTTTCATATAAAATTTTTCGATTTGGGCTTTTCTTGCCAAGTTATTCGGGTCTACCGGGTGACCCAAAATTATTATTTTTTTATTTATATCTCAATAACGGCGCTACTAAAAAATTTGAAATTTGGTATGTGTTATCTACCTACTTACTGGAAGACGTCTTAGGGTAATTTATTCATTTACACAGTGTCATAAAAAATGGTAAAAACTAACAACCCCTATTAATTTTTTTGCTCAAACTTTTTTGAGGTTATCTTTTTGGTCTTGCAGGTCCATCATTTCAGTGTATCTTTTCATTTTACAACAAAACGATAAAATCAATCGTTTGCGTTGAAATTGGCAAAACGTGCCCCAAAACACCTGTTAACTTCAACATTCGAAACATAAAATTTTTACCTACCGCTTTTAAACGTTACAGATCGACGGTACATTCAAAATAAGGAAACAAAATACCAATTCGACATTGGTCAAAACAGCATTGGTTTTCTCGAAAAATAGGGTGTTGTTAAATTCAATCCCTTCCATTTTAAAAGCTAATAAGTTTTGGTACATTGTTCATAGGAATTTTTTTCTCAGTTTAAATGGTACAGTCGATGTGTAAAGTTTGAAAGCGGTAGGTAAAAATTTTATGTTTCGAATGTTGAAGTTAACAGGTGTTTTGGGGCACGTTTTGCCAATTTCAACGCAAACGGTTGATTTTATCGTTATGAAAGAAGAGTACACTTTTCTTGCAAAATGAAAAGATACACTGAAATGATGGACCTGCAAGACCAAAAAGATAACCTCAAAAAAGTTTAAGCAAAAAAATTAATAGGGGTTGTTAGTTTTTACCATTTTTTAGGGCACTGTGTAAATGAATAAATTACCCTAAGGCGTCTTCCAGTAAGTAGATAACACATACCAAATTTCAAATTTTTAAGTAGCGCCGTTATTGAGATATAAATAAAAAAATAAACTTTTGGGTCACCCTGTAGACTCGAATAACTTGGCAAGGAAAGCATAAATCGAAAAATTTTATATGAAAGACCCCCCATAAAACCATCAGCCGAACACCCCTTCAAAGTATTTACTATACATTCTGACTCACCCTGTATACGAGGGCGGTTCACCAATTATTGTCCCTAACATAGGACGGGTACTAAAAAACTTTATTACTTTTCTACATAATCCTCTGAAAGTCTAATACATTTCTCATAACGATGTTAAAGCTCTTGAAAACTTTGAAAATAAAATTGTTTTTTGCTCTCCCAACCAAAGGTTTACAACTTCAATCACTACTTCATCGTTCAAAAATCAAGAATCACGCAGTTGTTCTTATGAAGGACTATCATCACCTAACACTTCATGCATATCCTCGTAAATGTCCTTCGGAGTCATCCCTTTCTTTTGCAGGTATTTTATGACCGCCCTTACTTCATTTTTCTCAATTTTCTCAATTCACTGTGCACAACCGCAGAATAAAAATTCTTACTCGAATATTCGAAACGATGTGATATTGAAATTTGACAAGCAAGACAGACAGATGTTGACAGTTGTACTACTAGAGTACCGATTGTTTCGGTCAACGCCAACTAGTCTAAGGACAATAATTGGTGAACCGCCCTCGTATGTTGTTTAATTATTAAAGAATTACTTAGGAAGTTAGGCGTATAGTTGTAACTTGAAATTTTCAAATATTGACTAAATTATTTATTTATACTTACACTAAACTAAAATATGAAAATTTCTCATTAGCTGTAGCAATTAATTTTTGATTATTATTGATTATTATTTGATTTTATACAGGGTGGAAATATTCGCCTGACCTTTTTTGTGATTAGAAAGGTCTTCAAAAACAGTAGGTATACTAAATTTGAATAAAAACATGTACACAGTTGTAGTATACAGGATGTCAAAGTTGGTCTAAATAGGGATTTTAAAGATATCTGGCGAGTATAGTATGCCATAGACTTACCTTAAAAACTCAAAACAGTTGTATGGTGAACAGGATACTCAAAGTGTCGGTGGGTCCAATAAAAAATAAACAAGTTGTTTTTCCCTATGCCATCTTAAAACGTTGAAGTTTTTGAAGCTACGTACCCATCAAAGTCGATAAAAAATGTAGAACCTGAATAAAAACCGGACACGAAATTATAGACGAACTACGAACTAAGAAAAATTACATAAGGGTGCCATTCGTCAGTAAGTCCAGATGAGTTAAGGCGGGTGGTGTGCCACAACAGGAAACGCATAGAAAAATGTAGCTCTACAGAAAAAGGTTCAATATTTTAAATAGTTCTCTGAACAGACTACCTCTAACCTGTTCCCAAAAATCTGTTCCGTTTCTCTGTAACACACAGAAACACACAACAAAAATATATTTATTGTAGGAAATTTCTTTGTGCAAATAGATCCATTTAATTTTTAATTGGTTTTATCTCCACAGAACCTGTACTAAACGGATTAAAAGATAACTTTTTCAAGTTCCTAGGAAAATTCATAAATGGTTAACAGTAACTGAACGAATCTTGGAACGTATAACTCAGTAAATAACTTCAACAACCTTTATTTTCCCAGCTTTCGGAAAACAAATCTTTCTTCTTTCTCAAAGCTAATGTCACTTCAAAGTGAAATGACAGATTAATAAATGTCAAGTTAAAATGTCATGACAACAGAAACAATAGAATAGCCACCTATCTGATATTGTACCCTGTGTTATATCTGTGTTATATCTAATTATCTATACTACTAATAACTGTCAATAGTGTTTTACTGAAATTCCACTGAACATTCAGCAACACAGTTGTCCGTATTTTCTAGAATAAATGTTGATTACTTAATTTTTCGCCTATTTCCTACTTTTCTTTGAGAATTGGTTAGGACCTATCCAACAAAATTCTTTGATTATTACAGAGTGTTCGTATATTTTTGACTTTGAAATTTGATTATGACTGATACAATTTTTATCTTCTTTTAAATGAACGTTAAATACTGGCCTACAAGTGTACCCAACATAGAACTTTCCACATTCACAAGGAGTTTTCTAAATGAAATTTCGTACCTCATTCAATGGTTTCGTTTTAACTAGCATCTATCTTAATGTATTTTCGGTTTTAAATACTGTTCTGATATTAAAAAGATTATAGCTTGTCCAGGAATATAAGGAATAATTAAATTTAGTGGTCGGTCCACCAAATTTATTTATCTAATTCTATTAGCTCTATTATTTCGTTGGCATCCTGAAAAATAAAACAAATATAGTTGTTGTCGATAGACCATACATATATTCAGATTTCTAGGCATTGCGCATTTCTAGTTAGTCTTGTCCTTTCGACGGAGAAGAGTTAAGATATATTCCAGAATTTATCTTTTCAAGATATAGCCCTGATTCTGTCGAGAAAATATTATACAAATCTACAGAAAATAGTTATTTATGTACCAAGGCACTGAAGTTCAACTTCTTATGACTCATGTGGAGTTTAGTTGCTGAGGCCTCTGGCCGAGGCAAATAAACCACATGAGTCATAAAAAGAACTTCAGTGCCGAGGTACATATTATATTTTTCTTGAAATCGGAAAAAAAAAGTTTTCTTAGGCAAGAAAATATTAATAAGGGATCACCCGTCCACGAACCGACTACGCGCGGCGTTGCTTGACTTTACCGATCGCTCTACCTAGGCAAGTATAATGATGTACGGCACCTTCTGACAGAAAAACCAAACTGCTGCTTCTTGTGCAGCCTACACAACAAATCTATTGATATTCAAATTTACTAAAATATGTATACTGAAGGATTGCGCTTCTATAAGAAACAATTTCGCAATGTGTACGAAAAGTTAAATGAGCCTTTATCGGCCGGGTTTTGTATATTTGGTCACTTTTGACGAGCGATTTCTCCGCGTCTGATGTTTACATCTCGCCAAGGCCTACTTATTGAAAAAATCGTACAATAATGGGCTACATTATTGTACGATTTCTGTGCTTTTAATGACGATTTTGGGACATTTTAATGCCGATTTCAAGAAAAATTAATTATTGTGTGAAACAATGATCTCGTCCATAATGCTTTGTGCAAGGTACATAATAGTCTATATATGAAGTTCCTCACAAATTATACCTTGCTAAATTGGACAAAAACATTGGGAGGGCGGTTATAACCGCCGTCCCAATATTTTTGTCATATGAAAATTTTCTGTTTATCGTTTCGTGATTTTTGGGCATTTAGGCTTTGATAATTCGAATTCCCTACCCTTCTACCTTCAGGTCAATTGTGAAGGTGCCATCGTAACTGAATGACTCCTCGATTCCACCCCAAGTTTGTTCAACGGAGGCAGTAGAAATTGGAGCGTTTAATTTGACGCTGTTCGAACTGCCTGAAAGTGAAATTATCGATTGTGTAGGGAAAAGTGAAGAGCACCGAACAATAGGCCGACAAATGGCATGCCTCACGCCACTTATCACATTACGCAATGGACATGGACATGCTTGATCCATATTTCGTATTACCTTTTGAAAATTACTAATTTATTTATAGAAACGGTGATGGTCTTGACCTGCTATGAGCGATTCCTATATTTTCGTTAGCAAGTTTACATGTACCTATAGAGCATGTTCCTGAAGACGGAAGTTTTCATCGTATGTTTTTCTTGAGTTATCTCAACAAGCTGAACTGAAATTTATTCAACTTTGTCGCATATTAAACGCGCGAACTCTGCACATTGTAGAAGCTAGCATCCGAAACTAGTAGAATACCTGGGCAATAATTAAAAGCATGCTGGCAGTTGACGCTAACTTATGGCGATTTAAAATAGTAAATGGGGGGGGGGCGCTCGCAACTAATTACCCTCGAATAATTAACCCCGTCCGTCGGAATGATGCCTCGGCTGCCTCCCGCCTCTCGGGCCGCACGTCCCGTGCAGATCACGTTTTACAAGCTAGTTCGGCCGTTTGTTTTTGGAGGAATGCTGACTAGACGTAATGCAACAAAAGGAGAACAGCTGCGAAAGCGCTCGCCGGGATAATTCATTGCCTGCTAATTCGCTTTAGATGTTAAGCAGAATGGTAAACTCGACAAGAAACGACAGTCCGATCGACTTCACTAAAAAATCTAGTGTTCAAAATGTTGGAAAACAAAAATTATTGTCAGCATTGCATTATTCGACATGTTATTATAGATAATTTTTGGAAGCTATAGTTTTATCGGTATCGAAGGTATTCAAGTTGTTCTCAAATTGTACCTACATATAATAAAGTCAACAGGGTGATTCAGTTTTATTCTTGGACACTTCAACAGGTGATAGAAAACCAAAAAAATAACCGCACTGTCTTGTATAAACTATATCTTTTTAAGGCGTTATAAAAAAGGTAAGGGTTTTAAAGTTGTAAAAAATACGGAATATTTACCAAACTAGTTGAGATATTTAAGTCATATTTGGTGCACGTTATAACGGACGGGTTAGCATAAACATAAAACTTGTTAATGTCAAACACCTTTAACAAACAGTGGCGGAGAAGTGGGTAATTGTAGTACAATTGTTTTTAGAAAAAAAACAAATCACCTTTTATATAGCAATAAAATGTATTCAATTACTTATGTAAATTTTAATTGCAAAAAATGCCTTCTTGGCATTTTTTATGTGTAATGGTTTCATGGAATCACAGTCCAAACTCGTTGCCTTGGTTACCACCTTTATTGTTTAGCCTTCACAATTAAACTTGTCAGATACTGTCATTGACCAAGAATATCCCTTCAGCTCCAAAATTCGTACTAAAATCGCGTTATAACCATCAACTTTCCTCAGGTCCAATTCCCAGGGCTTATACAGGGCGATACAGTTTTATTCTGCGACACTTCAACAGGTGATAGAAAACCAAAAAATAAGCGCACTTTCTTCTATAAACTATATCATTTTAAGGCCTTATAAAAAAGCTACAGGGTGTTAAATTTGTAAGAAATATGTGGAATTTATCGAATATTTACCAAACTAGTTGAGATATTTAAGTCATATTTGGTACACGTTATAACGGCATCGGTTATCATAAAACTTGTTAATATCAAACACCTTGGACACCCAGTGGCGTAGAAGTGAGTAATTTGTATAATTGTTTTTAGAAAAAATAAATGAACCACCTTGTATAGCAATAAAATGTATTCAATTTCTTATGTAAATTTTAATTATAAACAAAAACGTTATCTTAGTATTTTTTTCATATGTGTCATGGTTTCATAGCAAATTTGATTTTTTCCTATTATTTCGGGGTAAGTACTTTTGAAAAATTAGCTTAAAACTTCGCTCCATAAGTATCAATCAAAGCGGAAAAAAAAATTGTTTTTTACTTTAAATACAGTAACTTTTCCGAATAAACTTACCCATTCAAGGTTTTACTTTTCAAGATACAGAGCGTAACATTAATTGTATTTTCCTTAAATGTATTAGACCCTGTATCTTCAAAAGTATAGCCTTAAATAAATAAGTTTATTGGAAAAAGTTACTTTATTTCAAGTAGCAAACACATTATTTCCACTTTAAGTGATACTTATGGATCAAATTAGTTAGATAGTTTTTCAGAAACACCCCGAAATAATACAAAAAACCAAATTTGCCACGAAACCATGACACATACAAAAAATTACCAAGAGGGCATATTTAAAATTAAAATTTACATAAGAAATTGAATACATTTTATTGGTATACAAGGTGATTCTTTTTTTTTCTAAAAACAATATTATACTAATTACCTACTTCTACGCCACTGGTTGTTCAAGGTGTTTGATATTAACGGGTTTTATGCTAACCCATGCCGTTATAACGTGTACCAAATATGACTTAAATATCTCAACTAGTTTGGTAAATATTCAATAAAGACCACATGTTTCTTAAAATTTTAACACCCTGTAACTTTTTAATAAGGCCTTAAAAACTGAATCACCCTGTATATTCAAATGGAAGCCTGGAGACTACTCTAGAATATTCCTGGCCAATGACAGATGCGCAAATCAAAGTTCTAGCAAATTTCTAGAAACTGATGGAAGCTCTCCAGAGAAAACAATGGAAACTAAAAGAAAATGGGGAACTGGGGGCCTCAGGCCAACAAAGATGCGACGGAAAATGCCTCTAAATTAATCATAAAAATTACAAAACTGTGAGTAGAATACCCAAACTTAAAATTTATCTGCTAAATCTTTGAGTAGGTTAGAAAACAATGCAGAAATGTTTATTGAAAGCTGATATAACAACTTTAGAGGCATTCTCGTTACATTTCTAAAAAATTATCTAAAAAATTTGCTCCATAAGTAGACTTCAAGTAAAAATAGTGTGTTTTTTCCAATAAACTTCCCCATTTAAGGCTGTACCTTTGACGATACATTGTCTAAAACAGGGACTCTTTAAAATAAGGGGACCCAGTATTATACTTTCCAAAGTGAGGCCTATTCTTTCATCATTCTAATGGTATCAGTTTTGCCAAGTATGCCATTTTTTGGAGAATCTATGAATATAACAGGTACTTTTGATTGTTAGTAAAAATTAATAATGGTTTACATGATTTCTGAAAATTAGACTTGACAATGTTGTGTCTACAATTACAGAATATGGCAACTGTCAAATGAAACAAATTTATTGTATAGTTGAAATTCTTTAATTGTCACATCTGAGTATCTGAAAGTTAGAAAACTTAAAAATTGTGAATTATGATGAGACAATTTTTGCCTCCTTTAGAATCTATGGCACTATCTATCACATAAACCTGATGGCAGTTGGACACTGACATATAACATAACCTTGTACCAGCCCACTTATGTGGTCTCCTTGGAGTATACAGAAAACACACTTCTCTTTTCCTATGTGATAGACTGTGAAATGCTGGGTCCCCTTATTTTAAAGAGTCCCTGGTCTAAAAGATTTAAGGAAGGTAAAATTAATGTTTCGCTCTGTACCTTGAAAAATGAATCTTGAATGGGTAAGTTTATTTGGAAAGTTACTGTATTTAAAGTAAGAAACGCATTTTTTTTACTTTGAGTCTTACTTACGGGTCGAATTTTTAAGTTAATATTTCAGACATACCGCGAAGTAATACGAAAAATTCAAATTTGCTATGAAACCATGCTGGGAAAACGGGTCACCAAGTATATTTTTAAAATTGTTCCAAAAGGTGAATTTTGATTTGCAACTTTATGTTGTGGCTCAAAATAGTTGAAAACACGACAGGATTTTTGATTTTTGGTAATAAAACATTTTCTTGTCCACTGTGTATATGAGAGAAACGTCAAACAGCCATGAAAACAAATGAAAATGGCCATCCTTGAATTCCAAAACAAAATCATGTTTTCTGAGCAAGAATCGCATGGTGTATGGCCGGAAAGCGCCCAAAAAAAGTCCAAAAAAACGCAAAATTGGCAAAAACGCAATGGACCTGCGCGTTTACTTTAGTCCTGCGGTCTTTTACCGTCGTTCCTACGACGAAAACGGCGTGAATCCACTTGATTGTTTCTAGATTTTTCGGTGCTTTCTTAAACGCCTGCAGATGAGAACATCCTTTTGCACTCATCCTATTTGCGAAATAAAAAATGAAAACGGGCTGAAACCCCTGCCCCCCCCCAGAAGAAAACACGCCTGTTTATTATGACAGATCAGATGTCGAAAAATTGGCCGCAAGTTCACCCACGTTGCCGGTTCTTCCAAAAGATTTCTCATTTTTATATCAATATCCTCAATAATACAAAAAATATTCGACCGAACCACGGAACTATAGAATATATGTAGTTCAGTGGACCGAACCCTCTTTCCTTGGCAACTCGATAAGACAATAATATAAGTTTGAATACTGAAATTAATATAATTTTAGGACTCCACTGATGTGAAAAATTAAAAAATATATTTTGATTTGAAAAATTGTCATCCTTTGTAAACCAAAGAGATGGCAATGCCGCATTGTCCACGTTTGTCCGCCTTCGTCAGCAAATAAAAAAATATCATGTATTATTATTTTTTTTACATTTCCCATCTAATCCTATGCTCCAAATTTGACCAATTTCGCCAACGATCTAGTACTTAATAATTTCTAAACTTTTGTAGAACATAAATATTTGTTTTGTGGTAAATCATCCACATAAAGTGCTAAATTGCGATTTTGCAACCCTACGATTTTTTACGTTGGTACTTCAGCAATCAGCTGTTTATTTTCGCCACTGACAGCTTTCAAGTCAAAACGTACGTCTCCATATTTTATTTACCTCTTATTCCCTCTAAAGGGAATGAAACAAAAGTCATTCAGTTTGTCTGTGATTATTTCTCTGTTTATAAACGGGTAGACGTGGGGCGATTTGCCACGATGGCCTCTTCTGACCAAGAAAAATCGAATGAAAAAGAAAAATTAGGAAATACAATACAAGAAAAACTAAACATGTCGCCGGTAAAGGCCCAAATTGTAAGTTATGCCTTGTTTTTATACTTATTTTTAGCTTAGTTTAAGACTGTTGAACACATCTAAAGTTTTTCAAATAAAAACTATTTACCACCTTATCAGCAAAGCCTCGTGGGCGAAATAGCTATAGAAGCCTCGGAAATAGTCAGTAGACTTGAACAAGCCGTAACGGAAGGTCATTCTGTACCTGCGACCGATAATATTCTTCAAAATTCCATGCAGAGTAATCCCAATCCCACAGTGTTCTTGGGATTGGAAAAGAAACATACAGAAGAGATTATCAATATTATTCATGGTTTGATAAGTACTGATGAAGACGGGGATGTTCTTACGTTTCCATCACTGGATACCGCCACTAAACTCGCGATGGTTACACACAGCTTGGCTGCGTTTTGTGGGGGCTTGGAGAGGCAAACCTTGCAGAGGTTAAGCACTAGGTTTACCACTGATACTACGAGGTGGATCAGCCAAATGTTTGGGTAAGTGTTGTTAGGTCGTAGAACTCCTAACCTTTCGTTAAAAGATATAGATTACTACTTTCCCAAATACCTTATAATAAACAGTTTGGGCACCGAAATAAAATAATATTCTAAATAATTACTATTGTATTAATACGTTTAATTTGAATTTGTGAACAATATAATATTGTAGTTCACAAAAGAGTTCACCATGGACCTTATATCCAAAAGGTGTTATCAATACTTTGCTGCTTGATATGAGGGTTGGCTATTTCTGTATTAAGATAAGATTTTTTTCTGATAAGGAATGGATTAATAGTTATGTAGGTATATGCTTAAACTGGTAGGTAGGTATACGCAAATTTGTGTTTCATTTAATTTTAATTGATTTGGTCAAAACTACTTACCGATTTGGACCTATTAACCTAATAATATTTTATGAATATTTTATATATTTTTTTTATTATTATCGGTCTGACATAATTCCATGTACGTCGGACGTATAAATAGCCACTTCGTATAATTATTTTAATACCTATGCTATTCTTATCACTCCTTTTGCTATATTATCATTTTTTATAGAAAGCTGTATTAAATAATAATCCACTTCGGATGTCTGCCTAGATTATCATTGCATTTTAGTTGTATTGTATAAACATATCCTATTTACTAATCTATTAGGTATTGATTTTTTAACAGAGCACTCTCAGTTATAGATACAAAGGTAAAAAGAAACTAGAAACACCAGTTGTTGTTTCCACTAGATGGACTCAGTTCGTAAACACGAAACTCTTTGATCTTAACGCTTCCGAACGGGATACCAAAAACAAAACAGAACTGTCGCATAAACCCCGAATCTTCAAAAATTTTGTAAAAAGTTGCAGTTGTCTTTTTCCACACGAGTTTATGTTGTGTTTTTGTTTTGTCCGTTTGGTGGAAAACCGGCATTATTAGGTGTCGTCTCCAAATGGAAAAGTGTATGAACTGGCAATATTTTTTGTTTACAATTAAAATTTATATAAGGAATTGAATACATTTTATTGCTTTACAAGGTGATTCATTTTTTGTCCAAAAACAATAATTGTACTAATTACCCACTTCGCCGCCACTGGTTATTCAAGGTGTTTGATATTAACAGGTTTTATGCTAACCCGTGCCGTTATAACGTGCACCAAATATGACTTAAATATCACAACTAGTTTGCTAAATATTCAATAAAGTCCACATATTTTTTCTAACTTTAACACCCTGTAACTTTTTGATAAGGCATTAAATAACATAGTTTATACAATAGTTTAATAGTTTAATTAGTTGACAATAAATATAAGTGGGTGAAAATAGATTTGCTAGATTTGTTAACAAAGTTACACACATTAAATACATACAAGTCAACCTAATAAAAGCGTGTTAATAAACGGGCAAAATTTGCTTCGCTATTTAAAAAGTTTGTTGAGTATTATTAAAAATGCCCTTATGCAACCTGTACCGATCTGTAGTCATTTAATTTTAAAATATGCAATCTTTGAGAAAATGGGCGAAAAAAATGAAAGAAGCATGCCACTTGCATTTTTTCGAGTGGACACGGTTATTGCGGATGTTTTCCCAAAGCGCCCTGGCGCCAGTTACCAACAAAAACTGTTAATGTTCTACGGCGTAGTAAACTAAATTTAGGGAAGGTTGTTTTTCCGTTGCCAGCGCCGTGTTTTCGCCAACTAGATGACCGAACGAGCCTCTACAAATTAAGCGTTATGAAACACAAACTTCTGGCGGAGTAGCGCGAACGTAGTACATACCTCGCCGAAAGAGGGCATGTAGAGCTTAAAACACTTTGCTCGTTCCACTGCCATTTTACCTTAATGTCTTACACAACAAGGGTGTTAATAAGCTGGCCCAGTGAAAAAAGTGTTGCAATTAATAGGCTCTCTCAGTATACAGTGTGGCCCGTTTGGAATGGAGACACCTCTGTAAAATTGTTATTTTTGCTCCGATTTTGAAAAAGTTTTTTTTGTTAGATAGGTTTCTGAAAATAACATTCGACACACCTTCCAATTGTTTTGAAAACCTGGCTAACTGCTACATTTTTTATACCCCCAAAATTCAAGAAATCATATTAGGCATTTTTTATCAAAAAAAATTTACTAAAAAAGTTGTTTAGAATGAACCAAAAATCCCAAATCGAAAGTTTTATCAAAATAAAAAAATAAGAAATTTCCGTAAAAAATAAATTGAAGGTCCAAATATCACATTTTAATGAATGGGTAGAAAAAAATAGCCAATACGAATCTGAAATCTAAAAGTCAAAATCTAAAGTCAACCAAAAAAATATGTTTACAAGTGTATTAATTTTTTTTCACGTTTTCACAGAAATCTCTCATGTATAAATATTGAGAAATCCTGAAAGATTAATAAATTATTGTGGTTTTTAAATTTTTAGGGAAATATTTTTTTGCTGTATTGATAAATACATTATGGTCTAAGTGAACTTATTAGGTAGCTTTTTGACATATCAGTTTTGCAAAAAAAAAATCCAAACAGGATGACTTTTTCAGGGTGGCTTGGAGACTGCCTACTGAGTGTCCAACCAAAAGATTACACTCGAACTCCTGGTACGAATTGAGCTATAGCGTAGTTTCCTAAACAATAGAAGTTGTTTCCTAAACATTTTTTAGAGCAAAATGTACCTTATAAAAGTTGTAAGAGATCAAAGTATGAACAACTTTTCCTTGTACTTTTTTTGTATCTCTAATATATAATACGTTACAGCGCATTACTTATTATGACAAAAATTCCTGACGCTGCAGGGGGTGGTCTTGTAAACATTTTTTTACAAAAAAATAACCTTAACAAAAGTTTTCGAGGATGAACTTCTGGTCAATTTTTTCTTATAACTTTTGACTCTAATAATTAATGATTTTCAGGGCATTATAATATGACAAAAATGAATAAAAAATATTAAGTATTGGAGACACAAACAGTTTAGTTTAGAAGAAAAAGTTGACCAGAAGTTCATCCTCTAAAACTTAAATAACTGCTTATAAGTCCACCCCTATAAGCAGAGTACATCTTTATTGGACTAACTCGCTTTTCGATTTTATAGCGTCAATCCTTTTCTTATTTTGTAAACATCAATGTATAAAATGTACATATGCACCAAAACGCGCTACCTATCACTACTGATTAAAGGAGTTGTTCAAAAATGCCATCAGTAACTTGACTACACAGACTACACACGCAAGTTTTTTCTGTTCGTGAGCGTCACCCTCTAGCACATACGAGTATAAGAAATCTGTTGATACAGTAATATTGGCGTATAATAAAACTGCGAATCCATGACGAGATATTTCCACAAGATTGAAACTTTAGCAATTTTCTCGTGCTGCAGGCCGGTTCTACCTGCGCTGTCTTACAAGGTATGTGGGAGCACGAGTATGGTGAGTATGGTATCGAAGAATCCGGCGCTAGCCGCGGCCATACGGTCCACTGCGCGGATCGGAGAGCGAAACGTACTACTTCTTCTTCCCTCTATCTTCGTCCTTCGATTCGGCACTGGCTATCGTAGACCAGCAATCGTTGTGGAGGTCATTCGTCCGAACAGTTGCGACGGCGGCAAGTGGGCCTCTCCTCTCTGTGTGATTAAAATTGTTTACATCATGACTAAATCACCCTGTATAGGAATGCATATCTATAAAAAAAGGACCAATGACATGGTTTGCACATGATTATAGACATTTGATGAATCCTGATATAAGTTTTAGTCAACAATATAAACGATATAATAATATAGGTATATATAGGCAATTAAAAATAGAACCAAGGCGAGGTGCAGAGGACTCATTATCCCTAAGCGTGCGCGTCGAAATCTATTAGTTGTGAAAACTATAAATTTCGACGCGCACGCCTCGCCTTGGTTCTATTTTTAATTGCGAATACGAAAGCGCGGTGCATTTTTTGCACTGTTGCAGTCGGCCAATAGCGACAAATCGTTCTCCGCGCTCCCCGCTTCCCCGCGGACGCAAGCTCTCAGTGCGCCTACAATATAGATACATTACCAAAGGCAACTTGTTTTGTTTCATGATATTGAAAAGATATTATTGTTGGCACATTCAAGTTTTCCAGTTTTTTTTATAGTATTTAGATTATTTTGTAAAATATCTCAAAGCATATATACGATATACAAGTCTATCAAAAGACTATTAATTTATTATGCATTACACAATAGGAAAGACTGAATTTAAGAAATGCCAGTGTAAACAAATTACCTCGTCCTCTTCCCCCCGACCCGCTAATGTAGAAGCAAAATAAAACCGATTTATTTGTATTAGAGTGAGCCATCTATTCCTTTATATCATTGGTTTTAGTATATTGAAAAAAATTTGTAAAATCCAGAAAAATAAAAAATTTTTTTTTATTAATTTAGCTATACACCTACTTTTGGATATAAATTAACCCATTAACGCCTGAATTATGTATTTTCTCAAATTTCGATATTTTTTCTTAAATAACTGTAAAAAATGACTTCCTGAAACGAAAATATTTTATTCCAAAAATATCTGAGTAGTACTTTTTGAAATATAGGCTGTTGCCATATGGTAACGCTAGGAGCTTGTGAAGTCAAAGTGTCTAATTTTATAAGAAATCAAAAAGGTTTTGGCAGTTATTTGGAAAGCAATGAAACAGTGTAATATCGTCAAGTATATATTATTTTCAATAATATGCAATAGCAAATTATGCTATCGACAATGGAATGGCTGGAAATAGTCAATACACAAGGCTACATTACACTTCCAGCACATTGTTCTAATTATGGACTTGCATGTACTGCGCGCGCACCTTCTTTTTTTATGGCCTTCTGTATGCTGAACAAAGTGGTCAATTCTATCAAATCTAATATTATCTGAAATACGGCTATTATCTGAGGACTCTATTGAACCTGCATGTCTTCCAGCACCTTTAGGACGAACTTGATACGCAAGTTGTTAGTTAGGGTGCACTGTGTTGGACTTCTATTTTCTCGAATTGTCCCAATGGCGGAATAGCCGCGAAATTGCAAAAAAGAAAATAGTGCTGGATTAGAAAATAAATTATCCATATAGAAAGTATACCCCAACTGCCTTTTTCCTAGCGGAAGTTCATCTAACATTATCAGAAGTGGGCTAGCGGCTTTACCAAATAGGATATCATAGTCCGAATTCATTTTAGGACTCTTTCCCTGATAAACATCAAAGTTTATTAGGTAGCCATCTTTAGTGTTTATAAACACTAAATCTGGAGCCTATAGGCTCCAGATTTTGTAGCCAAACCTGATTGGCTTGCCTCGAATAAACTGTTTGCAACTGTGCTTCCCATAATACTTTACCATACTTTCATCGTATGCTAGGTTCAATTCCGGAACAAAATTGTGGATACATCGATCTTTTAGCATTTCAATCATTGGTCTAAGTTTCGTCATTGTAAATCATATCTAGTGCTTGAGAAACTGAGAATCCTCTCCTGGAATTGAAAAATAAATATTTACTGAATGTAAGCGCCTAGCGTTGCCATATGGCAAGAGCCATGTTTACGAATATGTAAGTCAGCTAGTTTTTAGTAAAATGTCTTTATATTTTGTCAATGAATACTCTAACGCATTCTATACATAAATATAAATCCAAATTAACAAAAATATGAGACACATAAAAATAAACATACTTACTCAAACCGAGGCTCCATTTTTTTAGATGATTTATTTGAATGGTATATTCTAGCACTGCTCACACTCTAACAATCAAATGTAAACTGAATTTGCCAGTACGAATGTATTCCAAACAGTAATACGTCGGTAATAAGATTCCTACCGTAAACGAAATAAAATCGCTGACAAGTTAGGACGCGTCGAAAAGATCACCTGTTGGACGTTGCCATATGGTAACGCAAGGCGCTAATGGGTTAAACGCCGCGCCTACGGCAAAGTAGTATCGCGAGCGCCAATCGGGCGGTGAATGGCCAAATCTAACCATAGACATGCCGTAATAAGGAGAAAAACTGTGTTCTGACACATTGTATTGGTTTTGTTTTTGTTCTTGACCGACACTATTCGGTCCAGGTTAGTTGTCATTGTGGACACGCGACAATGAAAAATTTGTCTCCGTGTTAATTAATAATTATTATGGTGTACTGATTCGGAACACGTAATGCAGCTATTAGAGATGATGACGGATATTAATTGGAGCAGTCTCGAAACAAGGCGTGCGTTTTCCTCACAGGCAGGAGCACACAGATCTCTCAATTATCAACGTCTTACCCAACGTCAAACATTAATTATAGTGTTACCACTGAAGTGGATAGCTATGCCGCTGACTTCGGTATTACAAGCACACAATCTCTGTATTGAAAATGCAATTAATATAATTTTATATACAACGAACAATAATAGGTATGTATGTACACTAATTTCCGATTGTAACTAAAATCGATAGATATAAGACTATAGAAACAAATATCCTATGTATGTAAAACTGCTTTAAATAAAATTGTCGGGAATACGGAAAATATGTGTCATGATAACGTGCACAAAGGACAACAGCTCGAGCGGGTCAGTGAAAAAATTGCACTGGTTCTTGTGCTCTCTTGAGGTCACGCAATTTTTTGTCGAATGGATTCCCATTTATTTTTTAACACGTCACCTAGCTTTGCCACATTTTTAATACGCTTTTATTAATTCGACTTGTTAGGTTACTGTATGTTTTATGCAACTTTGCAACCAAATCTAGCAAACCATTTTCACCCAATTCTAATAGTCGTATCGATCTGAAGTTTTTAAACCGGGAGATAGTGACAGATTTTTGGACGTGATTTTACTCAGTATGCCTTGCAAAGGGCATTATGTGGCACATATTCTCACAATAATAAGGTATGAATCAGAGAGTCATCCTGGGTTCTTCATGTGAAAAACTGAGTTTTCAATTATTCGAAAAATATGCGTTTTGATATGATTTTATACAGGCTGCCATGTGTTTTATAATGAAGTTCAAAATAGAAAATTCCTCGGAAAACCATAGGCATACCGTTAGGGTGGGTCCAAAGGGCTATTATTGCCACGTGATCTTTTATTTTAATAATTAGTTTTTCCACGTTTCTGAACAGGCTGCCAATGAGAAGTATACAAGTTCTTGTTATGAAACTGCTGAAGAAAAGATGGCATACCGTTTTCGCATGTCCAAGTATTGTTTAAATTGAATGTTATTTAATCATTTAAACGACTTATTCGATGTAAAGTGTACTTGGACATGCGAAAACGGTATGCCATCTTTTCTTCAGCAGTTTCATAACAAGAACTTGCATACTTCTCATTGGCAGCCTGCTCAGAAACGTGGAAAAATTAATTATTAAAATACAAGATCACGTGGCAATAATAGCCCTTTGGACCCACCCTAACGGTATGCCTATGGTTTCCGAGGAATTTTCTATTTTGAACTTCATTATAAAACACATGACAGCCTGTATAAAATCATATCAAAACGCATATTTTTCGAATAATTGAAAACTCAGTTTTTCACATGAAGAACTCAGGATGACTCTCTGATTCATACCTTATTATTGTGAGAATATGTGCCACATAATGCCCTTTGCAAGGCATACTGAGTAAAATCACGTCCAAAAATCTGTCACTATCTCCCGGTCTATTTGCACATTTATTCAATTCCGGTGAAAATTTCATGTCGACAATGTACAATAAATAAAACAGAAGCATTTCTTAACATTGCCGTGACAACTTGTGTATTTTTTCGGAAGTCACCCTACTCGTACGCACCAAGTTGTATAGTTGTAAGATTAATAAGTGGAAGTTTCCTTGGCTAGGCAGCTGAAGAAATGAAGAATGGTTTCTATGATTTATAAAAATTAGACTTGACAATGTTTGTCATCAAGTGCATGGAGAGTATGCCAACTGCCAAATGAAACAGATTTATTTTATAATTGAAATTGACTTCGAGCAATTATTTCCATAAATTTAAGTAGAAAATATGGTAAGTCAGTGCCGATTTTGAAAAAAGCTGAATTATAAGCACCCCACTTAACTTTCCACAGGTAAAAATCGATGTAGGTAGTTCTAGAGTATGGGTTACAACAATTTCAGTGGCGTGTTTCTAGCCAGGAAAGTACGTTTAATTAGGCTGTAAAATACACTTTAAGGAGTTATTTGCAGTTTGTCGCTATTGCATCTTGTTACCAGGTTCTTCCATCAATTTTTAATATATTTATGTATACTATACGGTGTAGAATGCTGTAGTTAATAAACTGAAGACCTGACTGTAGCTACCTGCTTAATAATTTAAAATTTACGAAACACGATTTTTGTTTTGAACTACCTATACGTAATGCTCACGTGTTGGGAATTGTAGGATTCCTAAAGATGATACCGGAAAAATCTGGTTGCAATTATTGGGACTACGGGAGGCCTCTTTATCCAAGAGGGCAATAATTTGTTCCAATTATTTTCGTGCCAGCGATTTTATTAATAAACCTTCAGGCATTTAAAAAAAAGTGAATTACCTTTAACTGACACACCTGAGTAGGTATCTGGAAAATAAAAAACTTAAAAATGATCCCAGTGCATATTATGTTGCCGACTCCACAAGAAAAAGGTAAATCAGTTCAAAGATTATCAACATTTCTTGTTATTAGAACTATAATAAGGGTACATATATTAATATACTTTATAAGATTTTAAGATAACCATAGGTAAATATTCCAAGTCATTTTTGCACTGTAATTTAAGGCAATTCAAATTTGAAAGTTGTTGTGAATTATGATGGGAAATATTTTGCCCCCTTTAGAATCTATGGCACTGACATATTACATAACCCTGTACAAGCATCCTTGTGGTCTCCTTGGAGTCGACAGGAAATAAACTTCCTCTCAAGGCTTAACTTTTCCTATGCGATAGACTATGACATGCTGGGTCCCCTCATTTTAAACAGTCCCTGAGGTTTACCCAATGACGTCAAAACCTATAGACGTGGTACCCCATTGTTAAAATGCCCTTTATTTTGACTCCAAGATATATCCATACTACTCTAAAAACATGCTACAAACAGAGACAGAAAGTCAACCATCTACCAACTATACACCCGGTGATTCCCGGTTATAGTTCCTCCAGAATCACACTTAGATATCGCATGTTTTTTCTTGTTTGGGTTCGCCGGAAGCATCGGAACCTCACCTGAAGACTCGGGGGATGGTCTAATGACGCCAGCCCAGAGTCGAAATAAGTTCGCTACGGCTCGACAAAAAGGGGCAATTTCTGACAATCTCGCGACATTTTCGGAATAATTTAAGAGGGGGTTGCCGACAGCGAAACTGACGTTAGATTTCGTATTTTTTTAAGTTGTATAGCTTAAAATCTAATAACATTTTACCTAGCAAAAATTTAGTACAAACATCTCTGTCTTCATTTTAATCATAAGATCTTAAAAGCTGTGTTTTGTTTTATAGGTTATGAAAACCTTGGGAAAAATAATAATTCCAGTGCATATGCTTTTAAGATCTTATGATTAAAATGAAGACAGAGATGTTTGTACTAAATTTTGGTCAGGTCAAATGTCATTAGATTGTATGCTGTACAACTTAAAAAAATACGAAATCTAACGTCACTTTCGCTGTCGGCAACCCCCTCTTGGAGCGCTTAGATTGTGATTAGTTCTGGGCGTCAAGCGTTTATCAAAACAAACCTGTCTATAGGTTCTGATTGGGTTTACCATTCATATACAACAATACCAACAGCCTGCTATGATGTTCCTTACATAGAAATGCCACCAATTTGATTCTATTTCAATTAGTTTTGACATGAAATGTTCGTGCCGAATCTTCCGCGAGCATGAATTAAAATTCCGGGAATTTTTTGAAAATTTTCCCGAGACGCTAGAAGATCTTTCATTCTCTAGGGAGACTATAAGCAGCAATATAATATGATGGTACCATGGGGCTTTTGTGATGATTGAGAAAGGAGGGAGATGGGGAAAATATAAAATTGTTGACTAGTGGAACTCCAGAACCAGATAAGCACATGTAATGATAATACCATAGACAAAAAAGCTATAGACTGTCAGAACCATTGTAGAAATTTCCGCACTGTACACCAAATATTTTGCATAAAACTTTATATAAAAACTAAGTAAAATTAAAATACGTATACTTCAACTTAGTATTGAGTCCTAAGAATTGTAAGACATTACAATATATCTGTCTTAATTTGTTTTTGATCCAAAATTAAAGTGTGTAGCAGGATCTTTTGCGGACGGTTTCAACGATGCTTTTGACTATCTATGGCTCCTTTAATCTATGATAATACTGACCGATCTAATAGTCCTCGGGCCCATGCCTACAATTTTTTTTATTATACCTCACCGTCGAGACTTTGTATACGTTCAAACTTTTAAGGGGATCCGACAATGGAATTCTCCAAAATATTTTGTCGGACAAGGTTACCATGCACATGATTTTAAATATGTTTATTAAACGATCCAGAAAAAATTCGCTGTGAACAAAATCAGCTGTGACCCCCTTAACATGGAAAAGTTGTGACGTTATAAAATTTCACAACTGATATTTTCCAAACCGGATTTTTTCAGGAGCGTTTAATAAACATATTTAAAATCAAGTAGTAACCTTGTCCGACAATAATTATCGGGAAATTCGCCCCGCCACTGAAAAGCTTATTATGTCTTAAATTGTCCAAGTGGACATAAAGAACACATATATACAAAGTCTCAAAACCGTGTTTTTTTAGTTTTTAAACTATTTTTTCTGAGGCGCAAAATAAGCAAGTAAATTACAATATTAGTCCTGCAAGAAGATTTTGTATACATACTTACTTATGTAATACAACTCACATTTTATTTCTTAAGGAACTACAGCGAATCAACATAACTCTCAAACTGACACTAACAAAAAAAAACAACTAAATTGCTAGTTATTATAGAAAATTTAATTCCAGCATTTTTATATTCCTTTACAACTAATGTGCCGAAACAAATTTCTGTATTAGGCAGGCATAGATCGCGAAGCAAACCGAAGAAGGCACCGGCGTCTGCAGGTCCGTATCTGCGGTATCAATCTGAATAGAACGTCAAATAGAATATACCGGAACTGTTTGCATGAGGAAACCGAGTCAGTTTATGCTAAATTTCCACGTCCTTTTTCTTTGATTGCATAATAGAACCAATGAGTTTCAAATGTTCGCCCGCTAGTAGTTAACTTATCTGGTATATCGACTGTGGAAGTCTGGAGTAAGGGATCGTACTCTTCTTTTTGGATCTGAGCTATATTATAGTATAGAGGGTCATTGTGAACTTTTTTAAAGGAAAGTGAGGCATGTCAAATGAAGTTAAAAGTCGAATAAAGGGATTTAGTGCCTATTTTCTGGCTTTGAAGAAAGAGAAATGTCCAATAATGTAGATAGAGATATATCTGTAATAGCGAGAGTTGTAAACAGCTTATTACGTATGAGTGGAAAAGTTGCGCACGAGCCGCGCAGCGGCGAGTGCTGTAATTCCACGAGTATACACTGTATCCCGGATAAGAATGAACAGTATGGGGATATTGCAAACGGTGAGAGATAGGGCAACGGTTAAATGGGGAAAAAGTTGCGCAATTTCGAGGTCAATAAAATGGCACAAACAGATTTCTAATATCTTTTTTCGTTTTTGAGTTATTTTGAAAAAACTAAAATTTTGCGTTTTCGATTTTATTTTTTTCTGAAGTTGCTATCACAGATAGAGAAAAAAGAAAAGCACTTTCTTATGGCACTTTTTAACGGGCCTTAAGATGGCGTTTTTAGATTTGTTCTACAACGTTTCGTTTTTGAGAAACCATCTTCAACTTAATTTTTTTAAATACGGACCTGGATTTTTTTTGCAGATTTTGAAAGCACTTTTCATTGCAAATACCATGATGTATGACAAGAAATATTTTTAAAATATTTTGAGACAATTACACTGAAAATTCCTTTTTTCCATTAATTTTTTTTCTAATGCGGCCCTGTATTTAATAATAACAAGTCTAAATATTAATCAGTAATGTCAACAATTTAACTTACAACTTATCTTTCAATTGGAGAACTAAAAAAAAGGACGGCACATACGATAATAAAAAATAAATAAAAATCCTCCACCTAGAAGGCTTTGAAGCAACGAAACCAATCCCTTGTCATTTGTCATAACTCCCACTATATCATTTAGTTAACAATTTATTTCATTACAAATGGAGGGTGCTTTTTCAAATGACGACAAATTTAACATGTCAGCATGTTATATCTTGTGTCACAGAAATAGTGTAGAGGCCGAACGAATGTATTTTTGCAATTAATAAATGGCAAAAGATTACGTTGGCTTAAAGCTTTCTTCTCGCAATTAGGAAAAGCGAAGAATTTACTCCAAAACACAATGCGACACTGTTTGCTGTACAACAACAGAGGAAAACACTTTACTAGACGCAGGGCCGTAAAATTTAAAATATTAAGTTTTCAAAGTAAAAATAAACTGTAAGTTAAATTGTTGTCAATACTGATTAATATTTAGACTCCTTATTATTAAATACAGGGCCGCATTAGACAAAAATGAATGGAAAAAAAAGGTATTTTCAGTATAATTGTCTCAAAACATTTTAAAAATATTTCGTGTCATACATCATGGTATTTGCAATGAAAAGTGCTTTCAAAATCTACAAAAAAAAATCCAGGTCCGTATTTAAAAAAATAAAGTTGAAGATGGTTTCTCAAAAACGAAACGTTGTTGAACAAATCTAAAAACGCCATCTTAAGGCCCGTTAAAAAGTGCCATAAGAAGGTATTTTTCTTTTTTCTCTATCTGTGATAACAACTTCAGAAAAAAATAAAATCGAAAACGCAAAATTTTACTTTTTTCAAAATAACTCAAAAACGAAAAAAGATTTTAAAAATCTGTTTGCGCCATTTTATTGATCTCAAAATTGCGCAACTTTTTCCCCATTTAATCGTTGCCCTATCTCTCACCGTTTGCAATATCCCCATGCTGTTCATTCTTATCCGGGACACAGTGTATAATAAGCTTACAACTCGAGTTTTGTACTATAATTTTTCTTCGACGAAAGAAAAACCATTATAATAGATAAACTATACTTCTGATTATCTGACAGGCAACAATTCGTATGTTGGTTGGTTGCTATGGTGGCGCGGATGCCGCGCTAACAAGGCACCCGTGATAATTGTGTTTTAATTAAGCACAGATATGTAATTTTTTTTCTACTCCTATGCTAGTAACATACCTATTAAGTGACGGTTTAGGTTATAAGTAAGTGCATTGTTACGAACACTGACACGTAATGACTGACACGTAATAATAGTATATTATACACTTAGGTTGAGAAGTGAGCCATTATATACCGAGCTCTTTTATATCCTGAGGCGCGTAGCGCCGAAGGATATAATATGCGAGGTAAATAATGGCCTTCTCAACCGAAGTGTATATAGAATTTTTTTTACTACTAACATTGAAATATTGCCATATTTTAGTTTATTTTAGTCATTTCTCGCTTTTTCAAATACTTCGAAATATCAAGTAGCCTGGGAGTTCAGTTGTCAAGCTGATAAAATGACACTAATCTTTAAATGTCATTTAGAAAATTTTTCATTATTTACCTAGATATTTTTTTATTATCATTATTTACCTAGGGTGAAAAATATTACTTCTCATTAGAGGAATGAGATAAATAATGGTGATTTCTCCGGTTAGTAGTAAAAAAAAATTACGTATCTGTTCTTAATTAAAATGCAATTATCACGGGTGCCTTGTTAGCGCGGCATCCGCGTCACCATAGCAACTAAGCAACATACTAATTGTTGCCTCTCAGATAATCAGAAGTATTAGACCGTCAGACAGTGACAGATTTTCCTTACTCATTTTCTCATTTATGCCTTGAAGAGGGTTGAAAGGTAAATCGATGCTGGGTCGGAAAATAGTAATTTTAAGTTTGGCCCCCGGGGAAAACTTATGGAAAATTCCAATTTTCAAAACAGAAAAAAAGGTACTAATTCTCACTTATGCCATGTTCACCGTATGATTTCTTATACTATTACGACCTCGAAAACCCAAAGGCATAAGTGTAGCCTCTGGAAAAAGGGTTGAATTAAGGGTTTGGCAGATCACACAAAAAATGACTTCGTCAGTTATGCCGTCCGAAATGATGAAAACTTATATCCTCACTAGCCCAAAAATTGTTTGGCAGAAGTGAAGCGAGGGGAAAAATGCACTTTTGGGTCGGAAAATAACTCGGAAAAATTGGTTCTTTCGTCAACTGATTTCTGCACGTATGCCTCTGAAACTATAGAAAGTTTTATTGCAATTCATTTTATCCCTGACAAAATCAGTTGACGAAAAAAAAATTTTCCGAGTTATTTTCCGACCCAAAAGTGCATTTTTCCCCACGCGTCACTTCTGCCAATCAATTTTGGGCTAGTGAGGATATAAGTTTTCATAATTTCGAACGGCATAACTGACGAGTCAGTAAACCAAGTGATTTTTTGCGTGATCTGCCAAACCCTTAATTCAACCCTTTTTCAACACGCTACACTTATGCCTTTGGGTTTTCGAGGTCGGAATAGTATAAGAAATCATACGGTGAACATGGTATAAGTTAGAATTAGTACCTTTTTCTGTTTTGAAAAATCGAATTTTCCATATGTTTTCCCCGGGGGCCAAACTTAAAATTTTCCGACTCAGCATCAATTTACCTTTCCACCCTCTCCAAGGCATAAATGAGAAAATCAGTAAGCAAAATCTGTCACTGTCTGACGGTCTATATAGTTTATCTATCATAATAGTTTTTCTTTCGTCGAAGAAAAATTATAATACAAAACTCGAGTTGTAAGCTTATTACATACTCGTGGAATTACTGCACTCGCCGCTGCGCGGCTCGTGCGCAACTTTTCCACTCATACGTAATAAGCTGTTTACAACTCTCGCTAGGTAATATACTATTATTACGTGTCAGTCATTACATGTCAGTGTTCGTAACAATGGACTTACTTATAACCTAAACCGTTACTTAATAGGTACGTTACTAGTATAGGAGTAGAAAAATGCGTTTTGGTTTTTAGTGTTGAATACTATTTCTGCATTTCTAGTTGCAACGCTTCTCTGTTTTTTTTTTATAAGGACTCATCGCTTTTATATCAATCGGGCTTAAATTCAGTATTCTTTAAAATCGACAGAATACCAAAAGGGTACACAATTCAAACCGATATACTTGGCAAACCAACTTGTCGTTCTTCATGCCGGCGTCGCGATGCTAGTAAGAAAAACGAAGTTCGCCGGGAGTCGCCGGACTAACTTTTAATACTTTTAAGGGACAATAGTAATAAAAGTCTTTCAATCTGCAGTCGCTGAAGTTAGCAACTCCAACGGAATCCGCCCCGAATGTTTGCTTTGGAACTCTCCGGAAGTCGCGCCGATTTTACCGGAGTTAGAGGGAAGGGGGATTTTTGGTTCGCAAGTTTTTTGGGAGCAGGGTGGAATTACCGCTCCATATAGGGAATTCGATTTAATTTTTTTAGATAAGTTAAATATACCTCAAAAAATGGCGAAATCTTTGTAATACAAAATGTTTCCTTTCAATATAAAAATCTTTTTGTTAATTTCAATAATTCAATTTAAATTGTAGTATGCCTTTAATGCCACTGATAGAAAGCAATTTGGGCAGGTAACATGCAGATATAAAATTACAAAGTTGTGGTGCTGTTATTTATTCAAAGATTGGCAACAAGGGGTTCAGAGTATTACAATGCAATATCTTCTCGTTGTCTGCTTCTAATCCGAACAAGGTAAAATGTGAGAATTGATGAAGACCTTTAGATGCGATATTTAGTAATTTGCCATGTAGTTGGATACTCGTAAATACTAAGTTATTTTAATTCAGTTGTTATTCACGCTGTTTGAGATATAATTCTAGGGACAATATACTCATGATGATAGATTGAAAAGAAGATTCATTTCTTCAAGATATTTCTTTCACGATATTATGAGCCGATATGGAACTTGAAATTACTTAAAATCGATTAGTAACCAGAGAAAAATCCAACAAGGTTAACAACAATAAACAAATTGTTAGGAACCGTAGAATATCGAAAATATTGCTGTACAATGGTATTATATTCAGATTTATCTATAAACCTTTTAGTTGCGGAGTCTTATAAGTAAAGCTTAAATATTTAAGACTATACAGTGTCCTCCAAAAAGTTCGAATCATTTTTATAATAATTATTTATTTGGAAATTTAATTTTGGGGTTACCTTTTGCTTTCAAAAAGATTATAATCGACCCACAAAAACTTAGTCGTGTGCCTTTCGCTATCTGTCTACAAACAATGACTTTTGAAAAAAAAAAAATCTCTAAAACTTTGATAGTTTGTTAAAATTAAAAAAAAATTGTTTAAAAAGTTGTTTCTTTTTTAACTTTACATAAGTGCACCAAATTTTAACGCTTTATTAAATTTAGTGTTTCCATTTCATAAAATGCAGGATTCATTTTTTTGCAGTGATTCTTAACAGTCGATAGAAAAACTTCTTTGAAGAGGAAAATTTCATGTCAATAATAGGCTCGTAAACGCTTCGTTTTGAAGATACCTACAAGGTGTTTAAAAAATATATCGATTATTTGTTATAGTGCCACAGCCAATGGAGATATTTAAATCTAATTTGATACGCGGCCTTTATAAGGTAGCATAGATTTGGTGATAATATGAAGACCCACCAACAACCAGTGGAGGAATTTCCTTTCCAAAAGAGCAATTAATTCTCAACAAGAATTGTAGCACGGTTGAAATTTTAGATTTTTTGGTCAAATTCAAAAATAAATTCGAACTTGCTTTGATCTGGATCACCCTGTGAAGTTCCTGAAAATTTAAAAATAATATTGAATTTCGTAAAAACTATTTAATATTACTAGGTTAATCATTCTATTAAATTATTATTACTATAATTATTGACAATAATATGTATTTTTCGAGAGAAAATAATATTAATGCTATAAAATTCTGTTTTGTTTGATGCAAAATAAAAATGAATTTGTTCGGTGCCATAATAAAAATAAATTAAAATATCAATAAACTATTTCATGTGTCTAACCAACAGCTTACAACCTTTTATTGCTAAAATACAATAATTATTAAGATGAAAGTTAATTGTTCCGTAAAATATTCTTAATTTAGGTTACATACATTCGAAAGAAGAAACAACTTTTTTAAATTAATTTTTTTTTAATGTTAACAAATAAGTAAATTTGTAGCAATTAAATTTTTTAAATGTCACTTGTGGATAGATAAAGTCACGTGACACTGTAAATTGACTGATTGAAAAATGGGTAGTTCAAAAATTGAATAGCCTTGTATAATATCGAAAATAGAGTTGTTAATAATATAGCTTGTAATTACACACAAAAATGTTCTCAATTGCCATTTTGTTAGTATCGGTTATGATTTCAGGGCAAATTTGATTTTTTTGAAAATTATTTTAAGGGGTCTATAATATAGATATTAGTAGAAAGAAGAAAAAGCTTACAAACTTTTTCAAATTTAACCGAACTTATATATAGTTCCCAGATCCCCATGCTTTTATTGCTCTCGCAATTTGGGCAAAAAGTGGCTTTATTTTCCTTTTCGATTATTTGATCCCAAATTAAAAGTTCCACCAGAGTCTAAGGATTTAGGGACATAAATTCTTGATAAATACTTCAAAGTTTACCATACAACCGTTGGGTGAAGATTTAAAAAGAGAATCTACGCCCATGGAACAGCGTGCCGATTTAAAAACATCTCCGGAGCCCGCTGGCACCCTCTACATTCCGGACTAGAAATTAAAGCGGATCGATATCGAAAATCTTCTGGCATCTTCGCCGGAGCCATCTTGCGGCTAGCGGAAGTAACAATTATTCACAGTCGGTGTCGCTGACTCGAAAGCAAAGTCTAGAAAACAGCACACTGTTTTCTGGGGTATACTGGGATAGCTCGGTGGGAATTACAGATGGGACATTTCGAGTCTGGCAATATCTTGATTTTGACTTTTGACAGGGTTTTACTTGACATTAAGCCCTGGGAATTGGGCCTGGAGAAAGTGAAAGGTTAGAAAGCGATTTTGTGCGAATTTTGGAGCTGAAAGAATATTCTTGGGCAGTGACAGTAATCTGACAAGTTTATTTGTGATTTTTGAAGGCTAAACAATAAAGGTGGTAACCAAGGTAACGAGTTTGGACTGTGATTTTTGAGATTCATTAGAATATTATTTGCCCCTTTCACTGCTCCCTTTCGCGACCAGAAATTTACTTGGGGAAAGGACCCGCCCAAATACACTTATTAAACAGGGGTATCATTCCATCCTTTTCCCTTTAATAGAAATCGTATATTACATCAACCACACACGACCAGAAATTACAGACACAAAATTTTATATTTCCAGCTCCATAGATGGTGTTTATTTTCAACGGGTACGTTGGGATCTATAGTAAACCCTAGAGCTGCGGGCGAGACTTCGAATTTTTTTAGCCTTGAAACTCTTCTTACACATTGTGAAACTATTGACTAGTGGGGGACTATTATTATTGCCAAAACAAATAACATACAGTGTGTCCAACTTTAAAACTGTACAAATCCGTAAAATCTTCATTTTTGGAGACAATCGCCCAAACTTTTTTTTGTTTGAAAGGCCTTCAAAAACCGCTTCTTTTGACCGTCCCGTCATTTTCAAAATGCAAATCCAGGGCCGGCTGCGATTTTTTTATACCCTCGATTTTCACGAAAACCATTTAGCGATTTTTTTATTTAAAATCTGACCCCACAGCATTAATCAGAACACCCAAAAACCCCTTTACACCAAATTTGAATAAAAAATATACAGGGAGTTCCAATCTGCATGGTGTCAAAGTTGAGCAAAATAAGACTTTTAAAGGTATCTGCCAAGTCAAGATTGCCATGGAATCCCCTCAAAACAGTTCAATGGTCTATAGGACCACTCAAGGTATTGGTGTGCAAAGGTCCAATACAAAATATACAGAGTATTCTTATCTGTGCCATCTCAAAATGCTGAATTTTTATGAAACTTTATATGGGTCATGAGTGCTGTAGAATCATTGAAAAAATATTGATAAACACAAAAGTAATGTATTTCTTTAAAATTCCTATTTTGCTCAAATTTGACACCCTGCAGAATAGAACTCCCTGTATATTTTTTATTCAAATTTGGTATTTAGGGGTTTTGGGGTGTTCTGATTAACGCTGTGGGGTCAGATTTTAAATAAAAAAATCGCTAAATGGTTTTCGAGAAAATTGGGGGTATAAAAAAATGGTAGCCGGCCCTGGATTTGCATTTTGAAAATAGCAGGAAGGTCAAAAGAAGCGGTTTTTGAAGGCCTTTCAAACAAAAAGGGTTTAGGCGATTATCTCTAAAAATGAAGATTTTACGGATTTGTACAGTTTTAAAGTTGGACACCCTGTATAATAATTGCATATGCGTTAAAATGTTCTTACTTATATAATTTATTTAAGTTGACAATATTTCTGGATTTGGTATTTAGGTATTTTTTTAATAAATGTGTTTTCTCATTTAACTATTTTATTTTATTCCTCTCTGTCAAAAAATGTTCAAAGGTAATTCTGAATGAAAATGGGTAATTACTTTCTGGCGTGTTCAGTCAATACCTACTTAAAAAATCTCAATTCCTACATGTAGGTACATACATAGTCAACAGTTTAAAAAATCCTTATTTACCTACTTTTACTATTTTTGTTTATATCACTAATAAAAGTAGCATTTCATAAAACAGTGTTAGTTTTTTTTATTAAGAAATTCATTTTCGTCAATGTAATTTGAGCAAAAACTGCAAATTAAACAGTTATAGAGGGCAGGCCGTTACCTTGATTTAACTATAGAGAAAAATCAAACGGCAGAACATAAAAAACGCGATCACGTAAATTCAACAAAGAACTTAGCACTTAGCAGCCAATTTTCTAGGAGCCAAAAATTTCAACGTTTATTTTTTGATGAATATTTTTCTTCATTCTCCGGTTTAATCTGCTTAGAAGGTTTAATAATAGTTACCCTTTCTACTCTATTTTTATCAAAATAAATTTGTGGAAATAAGGGCGAGGAAAATTTTTTGCTGTCAGAAAATCGGCTACTAACTTTACACCGGTTTAGTTAGGCACATTGATTTTTAAATGTCTTCCGATATTTGGCCCCGCCTGTTTAAGTTTAAATAGTTACGAGCCGCCACTGATTAAGTGGTGTGGTATCATAGTTTGGCAGATATAAGCAATAATATCGTTTTAACAATGGCAGGCATTGTCCTAGCTAGCTAGCTTTTAAAATTGAGGGTACAGTTTACTCCGGCCTTGTTTTTTTCGACAAAAATACACCCTGTATACACTGTGTACTGATAGCAAAGTCTAGTATTCTCTAGACTTTGCTGATAGGTTCGGCCAATTATTGGGGCAACACCAAACAGAATGTCAACTTACAATTAGAATTTTTTTATCGTTTACACCCCTTGGGCACTGAATCGCCGGACACACAGTATATATTTTTATTAGTTACTTAAGCTAAAAAAATAAAAATAAATAACAACCTCTTTCTGTATTCAACATTTTTCCAGAAAAACGCCTAGGTACATTAAAAAATACTCCCTAATAGATTGAAGGCAATCAGTTTTTTCACTTTTCTCAAAGTTTTCATTTTGGACATATGTTTTGTTTTTCAAATCAACGTAAGAAATTGAAGCAACATAATGTAGATCACTATATCCTAAAAAAGAGAATTTTAAAAATCTGCCAATCCGTTAAAATCGTCAAATATCAAACTGAAATACGCCCAACCCTGAATCTATTCCTAATTTTATAAAAGCCAAATCGTAGAATTATTTCACTGGCCCCTTCTCCCTTCTCCCCCCGTGTCTATTTTTAGACTTGTTTGCCCCGCCCCGAACACAAACGAGCCTTTTGGAATACGAAATTGTCGAGTACGAAATCTACCACTAATTATCGATTTTGTTAGAGTCATTGTAATTATCGAAAATAGATGGTGCTAAACAGTAGTACTGGACGAGAGCTAAATAGAAATAATAATACCGCTATACACCAGTAGATGGAGTAGGTGCGCGGAGGCGAATGACTACGATCATTGGAAAAAGTTTTAAATACAATCGAATATCCATAGTCCTTCGCCTCCAAAAGCGCTCGGCATTTTATCTGGATCCGTGAGAGGTCTTTTTAAACCTTCAGTCAACGATACAACCCTTTCTTTTCTTCGTTTATCAAATGTTTGGAATAAAATTACATGAAAAGGTTTGAATAAGAAATAAATCTGTTTCAAATTTAAAATGAACATTTTAAAGCACGCAGAGTTATTAGTTTCGACACACGTTGTCCATGTAGACACATCTAAGATGGTATATAATGGATGTTCCTATATATTTTCTTGAATCTATTTTATCCATCTCGCAGACTTGATTGGACATAAATACTTATTCCAATTTTATATTTTGCATTTCTTCTACAAAACCAATATTATACCTAAATTTGATATCTACTCCTAGCACCCATCGAGATCTCCTGCATCTTTTCGGGACGAAGAAAGTTAAAAGCGAAAAAGGCCCACAATTTAAACTGGAAGATAAACCGGGTGGGCCGGACATAAATCTGGGGGATTTTCTCGTTAATCTGGGGGGATTCCTATGGAGAAATACACGGGCAGAGGTCGGTGCATTATGCCCGTCCTGATAATGCACCCGGGATTGCCTGCTGCACGGGAATTAGAACAGACGGACTGGGAGTTGCGCTCCTTTGCATTTCCCGGACGCAGGCGGGAGCAATGGAGCCGATTCAGCTTAAAAAGAATTGCGCTATAGCGTGGAAACTGGATGGAAATAGGACATTACCATTATCCACAATTAGAATCAGCGGCGGTTCGTTACGAATTTTAGTGGGAATGTGCGCCTAGTTTTTCTTACCTCTCGGCTTATTGGCTGTAGCTCGATAGGGGGTAGTTTTGAGCGAATAAAATTGACACTCGCGGACGAGGATTGAAGAAAGAAGTCCATTTCTGCAAAAAAACATAACTTCGAATATAAAGGGTTTTCCAATAAGAGGTGTTATTTTGAATAGCCCGCTATTTCGGTAATGTTACTTTTGGAGCTGTCATTTTTTGACATTTGACAAGTAGAAACTACGCCATTAATAAAAATGGAACGATACACGCTTCAACAACGCATTGAAATTATTAAAATTCACTATAAAAATGGTGAAAATTTGGCAGAGACGGTTCGTAAAACTCGAACATTTTTGGGTCGTCGTGAAGCACCTTATCGGACCGCAATACAGAAATTGGTGGAAAAATTCGAGCTGTTGGGACAAGTTAGTGATGTGAAGAATAAAACCCGTGCACGTCGCTCAAGAACAGCCGAGAATATTGCTGCTGTAGCCGAAAGTGTTGAAGAAAACCCAGGTTTGTCCATTCCTCGTCGTTCTTTGGAATTAGGCATTCGAAAAACGTCATTACACCGTATTTTGCATAAAGATTTGGGTCTTAAGGCTTATAAAGTTCAGTTAACACAAGAACTCAAGCCGGCCGATAATCAACAACGTCGTGTCTTTGCCGATTGGGTCCTTGAAATGCATGAAAATGATCCGGAATTCCATCGAAAAATCATGTTGAGTGATGAGGCCCATTTCCACCTCGGTGGCTTCGTCAACAAACAAAATTGTCGCATCTGGGGCTCGGAAAACCCAAGAGTTATTGTTGAAAAGCCTCTCTATCCTCAACGTGTGACTGTTTGGTGCGGTTTATGGTCCGGCGGGGTCATTGGACCTTACTTTTTCGAAAATGAGGCTGGAGCGCCAGTTACGGTGAATGGATTGCGCTATCGAGAGATGATTAATGATTTTTTATGGCCGGAATTGGATGGTATTGATCTGGAAAACGTTTACTTTCAACAAGATGGCGCTACGTGCCACACAAGCAACGAAACCATTGATCTTTTACGGGAAAAGTTTCCGGACCGTGTTACCTCTCGAAGAGGTGATCACAATTGGCCACCGAGATCTTGTGATTTAACACCTTGCGACTTCTTCCTTTGGGGCCACGTGAAAGAGAAGGTCTACGCCAACAGCCCAGCGTCGATTCAAGACCTCAAAGATGGAATCCGTGAGGCTATCGAGGACATAGGGCAGCCACTTTGCGATTTGGTTATGGAAAATTTCATGAAAAGGATATGGTCCTGTAGGCGTGGTCGTGGTGCTCATTTGGCTGATGTTATTTTCCATTATTAACGGCATACCTTCCTCTTTATAATGAAATAAACATCCGATCATTTATCTCAAAAAATGGCATTTTCCTTTGAATATCAAAATAACACCTCTTATTGGAAAACCCTTTATATATAATTTAACTTTATAAATGCCATAACTTCATTATATCCATAATCCGGTGAGATTTGGGGCTTCGGGACTATGCTAGATCGATACTATACGTATAAATAGGACCATTGAACCTTTTCCAGGTAGAATTCCGTTTAATTCGAGCGCAGCAAAAACTAAAAGCTTTTCGCCTTCAAAAGTAAGTCTCATTCGGCGTATATGGCCATCTTAAGGTAAAAATACACCTTTCTGTGAAGAACTAGTGCATGTGTAAGTGTGTAACAATTCAGTGAATCAGTGTAAAATGACACAATGATTTTACTTACCGCGTGTTCAGCACGTAGGGCCTCTACAGTTTAGGACTGCCTGACAAATAGGAGCGCAGTTCGACGCTGTTGACGAGGTGATCGCGCATTATTACTATATTCTACTCTTTGAATAAATGAATCCCAGGAAGGAGTCTAAGTTCCATGTGTATTATGAAATACGTCAGGCGGAAATCGCCCTGAGTAGTAACCAAGTTTTGACACAATATTTTGGTATCTGACACGGTGATAGGTGTCAGCCAATATGTGGTATTTAGATACTTCTTCGAATTATTATGCTTAGCTGTGCGGCTTGTGGCACTTACCTGGCCGGATAATAATCCATCGGTAAGTAATTTTGTAATTTAAATTAACCTTTGAGGCCATGCACCAAAGTACCATATGCGTCTGTGTAGGTATATCTACTTCTTCATAATTGGAAATTAACTAGAATTGCTGTATTATCAAGGATTAACGTGCCTTATAATTTTTTGCCTGAATTGCAGGTAATACTGTAACACTTAATGACAAAATCATTTTATATTATAATGTGATATGGAAGACAGGTACAGTGTGATAAATCAAATGAACCAAAGCTTTATTTTACTTGTTTTTTTTTTTCAAGGCAAAAAGTTACCACTTGCACATAAAGAAATATTTTTCTTATATTCAGCTACAGTTGTTGTTCTTGATACTATATTAAAAAATAACTAAGTACATATTATGCGTAAAGGGTTGTTACTTTAAAAACAATGATATATTAGCAAGCGCACCAATCCATATACTTATAACACAATACAATACAAAAGAAAATAGAATATATTAATGGCCTTTTGCGTTTGATACCATATTATGCTTCAGCAACATTGACTACGTTTATCTCGTGATAACTCGATCAGATTGAAATGGATCCGATTGAGTTATGTCAAATTATAATTCTATAGGTTTACATCATCAGTATTGAATCCTACGGTTTTCAATCCTCTCTAGGGACATTAACTTATTATACTTTGTCCACAGTAGGTCGGTGCACATTCTGGTCAACTTCTGTTTGGAAATAGCGGCTTGACTTGAAATTTTAAATATGATTGAACTTCAATCTGTAGGGTTTACGCCGTCTATTTGAGTCCGCTCCAGTGAATTCAAACCTCTCTCGATCGGATCGAATGCGTCGAGATAAACTTAGTCATTAATCACCTGTGCTCAAAATGTATCAAAAAACAAAATATTAAGTTATCAATATTACCAAAAAATTAAGCAACTGGTAAAATCGTAAAACCGAATTACCTTATTTCATCGAACGGACAAGAAAGTTGAGAATAAAGTGTAAAATAAAAATTATTTAAATTATTTATTGTGTCCTGATTAACATTGTGGTGTCAGATTTTAAATAAAATAATCGCTAAATGCTTTTCGTGAAAATCGGGGGAATAAAAAAATCGTAGCCGGTCCTGGACTTGCATTTTGAAAATGATAGATTCCGTTGTCGGTTTTTTGAACTTTTATCTCCTTTATTTTTTCAATTGTGTTGGCACTTGTGTTTTTTTCGAAAGAAGTGTCTTTTATTATCGGGAAAAGATCTAAACAATTCCAGTTCGTCTTTGAATCAAATCTTGTGTGGATATCGACTATAAAATATTTACTGGATTTAAAACCTTTGTTTCTATTTTGCAACTTGTATCAAACGCAAAAACTTATTAATTTCACTCATTTTGAACCCAGTAGCGTGCGATGCAGTTCGTAAATAAACATAACCTATACTACGTCACCGTACTTTAAGCTGAAGCCATTTACGATCGGTACTCCTCACGTTCTGGCAAAATGACGCGCTGAACGTGTATAGGGTCGGTAAAATTGCGTCCCGGTCGAGTGTTAAGCCCAAATTTGCTTCTTCCTGGAGTTCTTTATTAAAAGATTGTACTAAAGTCTAGACTCTAGGACGTGTGCGTAAACAATATCTATAATATATTATGTGTGGTGTTTTTATTAATTACAATGTTTTTATTAAAAAGAGTTAAAAACTACTATTCCTTCTCCATAACTTTTCAATTTTAATTCATTTTAACATAGTTATTGCTTAGATCTAATATTAGATTACTAAAATTTGGAGGGTAAATTTGATTTCGTTCCGGTGACTCTGTTTTGAATTGAATGCGCTATAAATTTAGGTTGTGTACGGGCAGAGGATGACATTTCCAAAAGCCTAAAGGATTTCCAAAGGTAACCGAAATGCTAAAATAGGGAAAGGGAAGTCAGTTATATGTACTTTTGGTTATACAATCAGTAGATACAGACAAATAATAGGTAATGAGCATGAAAGTGAATGTATACCTATTTATATATTAATATTAACTCCCTAGTAAATAATTGTCTGATTCTTTAAAATTGGGAAATCTGAAACTGATATACTATAGAGAACAAAATACGAAAATTGAAATGAACCTTCGTATTCACTTTTTCCTTGTACTTATATTTTAATGATAAAAATGTATAGGTACTTATACTTATTTGTGTATTTTAGGCTGAGAAAACTACTCAATATGTTATTTGGGTAATTCATTTATAATATACTAACTAAGATATTTTTTAATCTGAAAAGCTAAGCTATAACAATACTTTATTTTCTTCCCGTTGCAAAGAGCAAGCCTGGCCAACACAATAATAAACTTTGAATATTTTCATTTAATCGTGAATTGTTTTTTGCTATAGGAACTCTAAAAAACTGATGAAAGGAAAACTTCAAAAATTATATTGTAGTTCAGTCAAATGGTACACAAGGAGGGCTCGAAGTGGAAAGTTCCGGTGTAATTGTTTTTAGTGGTTTATTTTATGTTTTTTTAGGCGCTGAACACGAATCTAAAGTTGTCCAACAAAAATTTTCTCGGCAAATATGAGAAATCATTAAAAAACCACTAAAAATAATGTTTTTTATGCAAAAAGTGGTCCGGCAGTAAAATAAAGAGGAGAAAATTATCTACAATTTATGTCTCTTATTATTTTTTTGTACGTCATATGGTTTCTACGCAAAAGAGTGTTGAAATATCAGGGAAATGGGTAGTTTTTTGCAAATAGCAAAAAAAATGAATGAAGTAAAACTTTCCCTTTAACTGAATTATTTTACCTGTACTTTCTTGCCTTTCAACATACAGAACAATATCACATGTGGCGTCCCTACCTCATTCCGATATGCTGCAGCACAGTAGCAATATTCTTTGAGAGTAGATATACTTTCAGGTACAACAATGGCTGGGAAACAAAAAAGATCATGAGCAATGGGATTGGAAGAAAACCAAAGTGGGTCGCCACCAGCACCAGAAGCAGTTTTAAAACTTATTTCTTGCAAATGCATGAAGACCTGTCAGACCAACTGTGGATGCAAAAAAGCACAGAACTGTTCCAATATGTGCTCGAACTGCGAGAACAGCTAGAGTAACATGCCCGTTGCAGAAATTGAAGAAGAAGCAGAGGATGATCCGGAGTTCCCTGAATCACTTGAAGGTAACTATGCATGGATAATTATATCCCACCTTTATTTCTCCACTCACTAGATATTTGTGTGTTCAAAATATGTTTAGAAATAGGTATTCATTATGTATTCAATAAATTGTAAAGTATTTGGAATTACCTAAGTAATTTTATCTGTTTTAGGCGTACAAGAACTGAGAGGAAGCCCTGAAAAAGTATGGAACAGAAATTCAAGCCTTTTATTAGCCTAAAGAAAAATATTTACCTACAATACAAAATATAAATTAATGGTGTTTTTTTGCTATTTTCGAAAATTACTGAAGTTCCTCGATCTTTCAACACTCTTTTGCAAGGAAACAATACGATGTACAAAAAAAATGTGAAGAGAGGTAAATTGTAGATAATTTTATTCTTTTTATTTTACTACAGGTCCACTTTTGGCATAAATACCTTGCTTTGCCAGTTATAAGGCGAAAATCGCCAAAAATACATTATTTTTAGTGTTTTTTTGGTGACTTGTCATATTTGCGGGGAAACTTTTTGTTGGGCAACTTTATATTCGCGTTCAGCGCCCAAAAAAAACATAAAATAAACCAGTAAAAACAAGTACACCAAGACTTTTCACTTTAAAATACCGTTTGACTGAACTATTGGACGAGTATAGAAATGTATTTAAATGACTTTTCGAATCCAGCAATGCTATACTTCTAAAAATTTGCGTTTTCATTTTAAACCATGGCATTTCCCTTATGACACAGGACGGTCGACAATCATAATTTTCTGGGTCGTTATCTTTAAGTCTAGAAAAGAGGGTTTCTAATATTTAACTATAATGATACCAATTGAGAAACGGTGAAAATGCAGCGAAGTCGGACAACACTGACGACAAGAACACGTGAACTTGGACGACGAAGCAGAAACATATTTCTTTTTTTGTGTACAATTAAAATGCAGGCGCTCTGTTTTTGCTTTGGCTGGAGAGAAAGTCCACGACGGACGTCGACCTGACTGGAACACTCAGGTCAAAGTTACTGTGGAAATCTATCCCTGTGGGGGCAAGCCCCCTTAAACCCCTTGTCGATTGCGGGACAAAGCGAGTCTTCGTCCGTTCCTCTGAAAAAGATATTTGGCCTGAGGGGTGGGGTGTTGGCTGTTTGAAGGAGCCTTGGCCTTGAAGTTGTAGTGGAAAGTGAAGTGTGGAGTTTGCCTAAGAGAGACTAGGCGGTTGGGTCATCGATTGGGAAAATCTATTTAACCAGGCGAATGCAAAAATGTGCTTTCGGAGCGAAATTTTTTTATGCCAGAAACTAAAAACTAACAATAGATATACATGGTTGATATTCAGCAAATCTAGTTGGTGCCATAGTCACACATTTGGGCATATCCAGGGCGATATTTGCCCGGTCGCCGCCACCAAAAGCGAAAGCCGAATTTAAATTGGGGTCCTGCAGCACTAATTGGATGCCGTGGACCTTAAGAGGATTTGCACGAATACATGAGGGCAATGTGTGGTGAGTAAGCGTATGTAAAATCAGATCCGTGTTTGTGCGTTTTCAATGCTCTCCTTAGTCCAGAACGGATCCGTTCTACTTAGGCGGTATTTATTATTTCATACATTATTTCTTTACCAAAAATAATTTCTTCTTTTTTGTTTGCCTCCCCTCCATCATTATTATTTAGCAGTTCAGAAAAATTGCCTAAAATGATACAATTGTCCCATTTTTTCAATACTATCCCCTCAGTGTCTTCTCAGTCATATCCTTTCTTCAAAATAATGCTAAAAAGTAAGTGCTTTAATCCCAAAAATATAATAAATGACATATTACATATTACATATTCTAAAATACACTTCCTTGCACCATCTATCTACCTTTTTATAATGACGGCGAAAATACTCGCTATTAATAATAATTATTAAAAAATAATAACTTTGTTGTACACAACATTTAGGTATACCCCTACAACTTTTTATATAATTATATATTATATTTATATTTGCTTTTGCCAACTACAATATTTTGGGAAGCGTACAAAAGTGTTCATTTTCATTATCGTCTGAAATCATTTCAAATATTATTCGGAACTCCTTTTCCAATATTGAAATCATAAATTGACAGGTTGTTTTGTTTGTATTGTATCGAGGATCGAGCCGTCGTCCATATAGCAACCAGGGGCGGACCGTAAGTTTTGGGGGCCCTGGGCTAACACTATTATGGGGCCCCCCGTTTGTTTCGGTGATCAGAAACCTGCTTTTTCTTCTTCCAAAAATGTATAAATTAACACTTCACAATTCACCCAAACGAAAGATCAGTTGATTCAAGCGAAGCGTTTCTCAAGCATAAAGAAGCAAATAATAACCTCAAACTGATATAGGTACGATTGACGGGGTAGAGATGGCAGCAGGGCCCACAATTGATGCTGTATGCCTAACTTAATTTTATTTTTTGTGGGTAACCTAAATTTACCAGTGCCCGACACCTTAAGGATTGATTTATTAAATTTTAATCTATAAAAATCAATTTGGCGCGTTTATTGATGATTCTTAATATGAAATAAGTAGGAGAGACATCACTGGAAATAATTACCAACAGCCCAAATCAAATCTGCAATATATATAAGTATTTTTTTGTAAACAAAATTTTAAAATTTATATATAGACCCTTAGCCTTAATCTGATAAGCCCAAAACCTGAAACCCTATAAAAATTGTCACACCAATTTTTAAAAAGGAAAACACAAGTGTTTATTGTATGTAGAAATGTTTATTTATTCGTACATTCTCATTTCTGGAACATATACTAACTTATTCTTGAGTAGAAAGCTTTGGATTTTCAATTTTGTAAATTATTATTTGTTCGTTATGTCACAGCTGTTATTAAAAATAATGTTCGCTTTTATTTACCTATTTATTTTATTTTTCTATGATAATATTGATTCTAGTAAATGTATTCCCATGTTATTTAGCTACACCCGTTTTTTTCTCATTTAATATTGTCTATCTGTTTTCTATTTATTGTTCTTCTCTTCCCCTTCCTCTTTTCTTCTCCCTATCTCTCTCTTCTTTTTTCTTCTAAAAATACTGTTTCATCTCTACTCCTGACAGACCGCATAAATTCTCTAGGGTCGTTTCTTAACTACACATCTTTGAGCTAATTTTGAAAGATTTAATTTAATTTGACATTGTAAACTTGTAAAGATCGTAGTACTAGTTATTGGTCCTGTTCAGAGCTTTCGACAAGAAGAAGACATGGCTCAGAATCGTTGAGTGATAAACCTATACATGTTCTGATGCTCTTGAAGACGAAGACAGAACTCCGAAGCGTTGACTGATCACCCAACGTCCGAAGTCTGCCAATTATTGTATAGCCAATGGCATTGGAAATATTTAACCCATTGACGCGAAATTTGTACCCCATTATAAGATTTTTTGTTAGAGATTTAAGAGATCATTTTTGCATGACTTGTGATTTTACGATGGACTGACACCTATGTCAGGCATTGGCTTAGCACAAACATAACATAAGCCAGTAGCTGACACCCCAACCAAAATCTTCAAAAATTTAAAATAGTTCGAAATTATTATCTTATTTTGTTTGCTTAGAAGTATAAGCCACAAAAATTAATTCCGTTGAAAAATCTATATTAAAAACACGTAATTACACGCTATTTTTTACAACGCTGCACTAAACAATTTTGCTAAAGAAACTACAATGAATATAACTTCGCTATAAATTGAAAAGTCAGTAAAAATAGAGAGATGAAGATGACTACCTTAATAGGAACATACATAACTCATAACTGTGATACTGTGATTTCTACCAACGAAAACATTTCAATAGAATGGATTTATATCTGCTTATTACCTTATTTATTTAATTAAATAAAACATGTGTCAGGTTTAGGCAATGTGGCAGACACTGGTACGTTTACGTTTTTTTTTTTTTAATTTTCACCGCGGTGTGGCCGGGGCTGGCGGGGCCTCTGGTATAAAAGGGGCCATGGGCTGCAGCCCATAAAGCCCATGCCTAAATCCGCCCCTGATAGCAACCACAGCCCATAGGCCACTTTTCCTAAAAATTTAGTTTGAACTGTTCGTAATTGGCCAAAAGGTGTGTGGTTATGAATTCACAGTTACACATCTTTGATTCCTGAAGGGTAATACGTGCAAATGTTATCAGTTTCCAAATGTATAAAGAGTGTTTTTCAATAATCGTGGAAAAACTTTCGAAATATTTCATTTTTAATTTATTTAACTGTTAACACAGAAAATATATTCAGAACAGAGAGCTCCTTAATGACAGCTGTCAAATGGAATCCCACTTTGAAGCTTAATATTTTACAAATGCATTGATCTCTACTCCGCATTGAGGTCCACTATTAAATGTTGGCTAATCTACGAATTGGGAAGATTATATTTTGGGAAAATATCATTTCATAAGAAATGCAAAATGCTTGTTTTTGGAGCCTGTAGTTGGAGTCCATTTGACAGGTATTGTTAAGGAGCTTTCTGTTGTGGAACTATATTTTCTGTGCTGGTAATAAAAATAGACAATCAGTTATGATAACAAATGAAAATAACTGTATGTTGTAATCATATTAATATGGAGTAAATATCATAAAATGCGAGGAGTCTTTTTAGACTTTAGTGAAATTCACAAAATAATTTGAAAATTAAATATTTCTAAAGCGGCGAAAAATAAAGGTCTCAATACGATCGCACTGAAACTCAGTGTGATCGTCGCGTCCTCAAGATGTCCCGGCAATCGAGGACGAAAACTTAGAGAGAGAAGTTTCGCTGACGCAGGGTTCATCCGGAAGAAACCCAGATTAGCCGATAATATTTTTAGAAAAGTTACAGGAAATGTTTGAAAAGTGCACTGTTGACACGTAAAGAAGTGCTGTACAGAAATAATTTGTTCCACTCGCAAATTTATGAAAACCGAAAGAGGCGTCGCAGCGTTCTAGGGAACAATATTCTCTAGTTTTTTTATTAATTGAAAAAGTTGTTAAGCAATTTTATTGTTACAGTTTCATAGTCAAAGTCAATCGACTGAATTTCTTTTGGCCCCATGTACGGTAGAGAGTATCTCTCAAGTGACTCGAATTTGCCCCTGATTTTGTTACCCATAGCAAAGTCTTGCTTATTTTTTTCAGAGCCGGGTTTAACGATTTCTTAGATGAACGCGGTCTTGAAGCAGGTGAGAGATCCACAACACAACCCTGGTCCTCTCAGCATTCCATTAGTTTTAGACTAGCACTCAGTGAAAGACCAATTCTTATATTCTAAAATTAAAATACAGACGGTAGGTATAAGTTAATTCAATCAAAATAATTAATCTTTGATTTTTATTTTGTTGTCCACGTTGTACTAGTACATCTTGCAAATTAAACACTAAATAATTACTTAATTATCATGTATAATTTGTAAATAATCAATTAATTTGGTTAAATTCATTGGTTTATTTGGGTAATAACTTTTTCTGAAACTTAACATTATATGTACCGTTATATCATATTTTGTTAATAAATATGACCAAACGACCTCACACGATGAGGTAGATTTCCTTCCTTAATATTATTCAAGAGATAGCAGAAAGTTATGTGATCAATTCTGAAACAAAGCAAAAATTGGCTGTCGAATTCAAAATGCACTGCTGCAGTAACAGCACACTGCTTCCTTATTTTTTATATTGTTTTAAAACCACATAAAACATCACTAAAGAAAACTAAGTTATAATATGATTATCCACGCATGATCAATGTATAGATAGTTGCAACCAATTATAATAGAAGAAAATATGTATACATATTGAAAGTAGGTATATTATATTTTATTTTTCTCAATTTTAAAACAATTGGGAAAATAGCCACATTCTTGTGACATTTCTGATCCTTTAGATGTTGGGATCTCTCAATATTTTCATACTGAGGTTTGGCATAATTGATCTTTGATTGATTTTTGATCAAAAAATCAAGATAATAAAAATTAGGTGTGTTTTACTGGGTACGGAGATCGATTTATGGAAGAAAACTACGATTTCAAATTAACTACGTTTTCAAATTGACGACGTTTCGGTCAGTACTTGACCATCTTCAGAACACTACAATTTATTGACGGTTTTTAAATGAATTAGAAAAATATTAGAGAAAAAATTACGACAAAAACACAATGCTTGCATAATAAAAATAGTGAAAATTCAAATCTGACAGCCTACACGTAGAAAAAACTGTTTCATTTGGCGTTTGCTGCAATAATAATAATAATAACGGTAAATCTGAGTTTCTTCCGATGGATCCTACGTCAGCGAAACTTCTCGTTCCTGAGACTCCCGTGCAATCGAGGACGAAAGCTTGGAACGAGAAGTTTCGCTGACGCAGGATCCATCCGGAAGAAACTTAAGATTCAACACATTCTGCCTGTGGAAGTTTCCAATCAAGATTAATAATAACGGTAGTTCCTGAGATGCAATCAGTATTTTGCAAATATGGAACATAAGATACACATAATTTTATTTAGTGTGAATATTATTTATCAAAGAAGTAAAACAGGAGGCGCGTTTTGTCTAAAACTAAATTTCTAATTTCTTGGATATTTCTCATAGTATACCAAGATCTTTTGTGACTATCCTCTTAAGCCCGCGAGGGTAAAGGTCACCCTGAGGCCAAGATAAGTAGATTATACGGAAAAGCTTGTAATTCTGGCTATAGGTTGTATTTATGTCCCCACACAATAATATCGCAGCAGGTGTAAAACACAACCGCGGCCCCAACAATTTATTCTAATCCAATCGCTACCAAACTCTGCTCACATAATGCCGTTGCGTGTGTAATTATTAGAATAAAGGCGCGTTTTTAACGGTTTCTCATTATTATTTCGGAATTACACAGAAACCGGCGGGTAGACTTAATTTAACGGCGCAGCGTGATACGTGGCATGAATGGTAACAATTCGCCTTTTTCATGCTTTTCCGGGGGAATTGCCATTTCGCTGAAACGTCAAACAAACAAGGGTCACGACATCTGATGTTCATTTTTCATAGCAAATAGACCTGAACTATTCAAAGAACAATGATTATTCTGATTTGTTCATAATAAGATAGGAACAATAGCTATTGGATAATATTGTTTTTACAAAAGTACATTATCAGTCAAGACATAGACTGGCCAGAATAGTGAATACAATATTTTAACTAAAAGTGTACTTTGCCCTGGTGGAGATTTGGCTATAGAGAGTTATCTCAGGGTTATAATCACTGGCATTAAATACTCAACCAGACCAAAATTCAATCTCTAAAAGTGGGTTTCGCTTTATTACATAAATAGATAATATTTTGGGCGCCACGAGATTTAACTAAAATAGCAACCCCGAGCCAGAAATAAAATAGTAATTAGTATTTATCACAAAATTGGAAAATATATTTACGTAACAAAATTATATATATTTTATAGAGGTACAGTTAAATAACTACCCAGATGTATAGCGCTATACGTGTAGGGATCACAAGATTTCAGGTACCTACCAATAGTTATTTCAGTAGGTAGTAATAATACATCTAATATAAATAATTATAAAATCTCAAATAAAATAATATTATCCCTAAGGATGGATAAATGACGATGGCACACACTGAACACTTTGTTAGCTAGACAACACAAACATCAAACATAGTGACTTAGCTGCGGCTGCTGAGGTTACACAATCTTCTTCTGCACCAACTATTCGGCAACGGTCAGCTAGGTGTAAGCTAGTAGATATTATGGTATGACAACCATTATACAATATTTGTTGCTGGATCAAGACGACACAAGCTTGCTTCTGCTTGTAAGTAACTCAAAAGATGTACCGGATAACCCTAGAATTTTCACGTGAATTAGCCAAGACACAACTTACCAACTAAATATTACCTCTTCGTGAGGGTTTCCAAGCTGAAATTAAATTTGACTCATACAAAATCCGTCGCCGCGATGACCTTCCAGAACACCGTGGAAACAACGATTGAACGGTTGAAGAAACTGGCAATTAAATCCCTCTTTCACCAAAGGTAAATCTTCCCAAGCCTCCAAAATAACCAACTGGTAGTTCCAAACCGATTAGGCCACTAGGAAAATACGACAGTTGTGGAAAAATAAACAATTTACGTCTCAAACAACTCCACAAAATTATCTACTGTCGTTCACCGTGCAAACGCCGAAGCAAGACTGAATCCGCTGCAAGGAGAACCCAAAGACGACACCGTGGAACTAACAAGGACAGGAGGACCACTCCGCCTCGCCAATGCACCCAGCACTTTCGTCCAAAATAAAAACCGTAACAGTGAGATTAAATTTGGAATCCATGGCTGAAATTTAAAAATATATGAGGAATTAATTAATTTTATTAGATAAGTATAACAACTAAAGGTACCGCAGGGAAACAAACAAAAAAAATATAAATTTTATTATATTTTTTATATATTAAAGCTTATTCTGTGTGACCAGATTTCACCGTCAGGATAAGCACTCACTTTTAGTTACGAATTTAACAGCAGCCTTTTAAACTTGGATATGGAGAATTTCATTTGCCCCAGTATAACTAAATGTGCCATACAACTTTACGGTATGTATATTTTATTTCTTCGTATAAATCTCGAAAATGAAATAACTCCTGGACATAATTCACTAATATCCCATTACGTTCCTCTGTATTTCCGTGATAATCGATGGCGTCCTGCCCCTCCCGCCCGGAATAGTATAAACACCGGAACGATGAAGCCGAAGAGGCAGCTCATATTTTCCTGTAATCCTTCTATATATTTTTACATTCCGCAGTAAAGTCGGGATTTGCCGGAAAATAAATATATCCCCAGGATAAATTTGTTTTCGAACATTCAGAATAACTTTATTACGGCACGTTGATTGTAGCACGGCAGCGCTCGTAGCCGGGAGCCATTCGCATTCGTCGGGCTTTATAACGAACTTTGCAAAAATTATGCGTTGGTGGAGGAAAAGTATTCGGGATTTATGAGTAAAAAAAAAACTTGTTACAAAATGTGTTTGTGTCAAGAGAAGAGGACATGGGCTAAAAGCTACGAAAGGCTCAGTAAGAGAACATTATCTAGAGCAAAAGTGAATACAAAAGAACTAAAAATGACGATATCTTAAGCCTAGTTCATGCAGCAACTTTATCTTTTACTCTTACCTTATCTTTAAGAAATATGAAATGTCATTGGTCAGTTCAAATCAAGGGACAAATGGCATTGCTTATTTCTTAAAAATAAAGTAAAATTAAAAGATAAAGTTGCTGCATGAACCAGGCATTACTATAATCTGAAAAATACCAAAGAAGAATAAGGTAACAAATAATCGCACAGCTGACAAGGCTACGGTACTAAAAATCAGTTGATTTAGCGCAAAAGTCAAACTCAAAATGAGGGTTATGTAACTCGCCAAAAAAAGAAAAAACCGTCTGCCAATAACTTCAAGAGCGGTTAACTTTTCACAAACCAAAATACAATAAGCAACAACAAAAACAACTAAAAGGGTTCTGATTAGGCGATCAGTTGCCAGCAAGTTGCCCTAAAGGCACAGCAAATCTGGGAGATGAGATAGTTTTTCAAAAAGTTTGCAAAGCAAAGCCCATAGATAAAGGATTTATATATAGGGATAGATAGGCAACTCCCTATAATTTTTGGATGCCATACGCCCCCTGGTGACCTAAGTAGGTACAAACTAGACTATTTAAGCGGGAAATTTGAAAATAGTTATTATACTTATAATTTTTAAGATACTTTTTAATTTTATAACTCCACATAGACATATGATAAATATCTATGTCTATGTCGAGTTATAAAATTAAAACGCGATAAATGACAATATTAGGATAGGTATAATGAAAGCAAAAATTATATGGGAATAATAATTTTATATATTACAAACAGTTTGTAAAATACATTCACCACAATAACGCTAAACATCACAGATACAGATATATTACATTTTAGTCTTCTTAAGGTTACTTATAAGTAAATTAAGAAAGACGTATTGTTTGACTTGATAAAATCTAAAATCTGCATACTCTTTTTTCCGGAGAAGAAGTGTTTCCAAGTATTGATGGTTCAGCTGCAGGGTACTCCCATTATAGTACGTACCTACTAGCTATTAGTGGAATCTTATTGGGTAAATCCTCGGATGAATTTCTCGCTGAATCTGTAGAAAATAATAAATCATAATTATTATTAGGCTTTCATGGTGCACTGGGTATGATACTCGCAGAATCCTAGATATCATTTTAGTAATTTATTAAAAAGGTATAAACAAAGACACAGTAGGCAACTTGTTGCAAATAGAATTGAATTTTTAGAAATCTTTCAACAATCTTGAACATGAATCCTGACCGATAAATCCCAGGTAGGACAATTTATAGAAGGCACATTTTCAGAAAAAAATCAAAATACGTAATTAAGGCGCTGCCGAATGCAACAAGAAGGGAAATTTGATTTTTTAAATTACCTAGGTATATTTCTTTTTTTCGAAAAATATACCATTAATTTTAGCATGCATCACTAATTTTAGCCTTGCTGTGTGGTAAACGGAGCGGCATGTAAACGTGTCCCGAGTCACAACGTTTGAAGAAATAAACACCATTTGTAATACTTCTTACCAATGCAAAATATGGGCAAAAATAAAGATTGCACAGCATCCTCCTTAATCCTAGAGTTGGACCATTTGCCTCCTGGGTATGTGCATGTACAATCTGGCGTAAAATGCATGTCACAAACCCGTTAGCATCTTCTTAATGATTCAAGGAGATCATTTAATTTGTTCCCATTTTTTTCAGACCAAGTTTACAAAGCTGTAAAAATAGCAGTTTGTTTTATCACAATAAAATCGAGATATTTTACTTACCGTTTTGTCTTTGGGAAAAATATGCATTTTCACAACCAGGTACACAACAAACCAAAACCATTTTAAAAACCAAACCAAATAATTATGAAAATAACGATAAATATATAAATGAACAAAATAAACACTAAAAAACGCAGAAAATGTGAAATAATACACGAAAAACTATGAATAAAACGAACCGAGAATCACAAGCAAAACAGGTCAAACGCAACGCCACAAATTAAAATAATGGCCGCAGGCCGCCACCTACCAAATTTGATAATAATTGACAGAAATACGCCATAAGCGCCCTCAAGCGACCTAAGTACAAACTATTGGGAAGGCTTTGATAAGTACAAGGGGGAGTTTCCAGGCCGTGGCAAAGCCAAAGATATACTTGAAAAAATACCCACCCTAGATTTCTATAAACGTTTCCAAATTTCTCTTGTTGGCCCGTTAAAAGTCCAATCACACTAACGAAACACCTGGGACATGGTTACATGGAAAGAAATGAAAAATATTAGCACAACATGACAGATCAACTCACTAGAAGTCTGTGTAACACTAAATCAAGTTAAAATCTGTGAATGTGAAGATTAGGCACGACAGTCAAAGATTTTTATAAATTCAAAACGAACATCAAACGTGCAATAGAGAAAAAATCTTCGCAAATTTCCAGTCGCCTCGACCTGTCAGTATATCGTATTTCCGGTTTTGAGATTATAAAATCAAATGGTAGGATTTTCCTCGAGAAGCTATTATGAAAAAATGTTAACTTTGCCGGAAACCGAAAAAGTCAAACCACAAAATACAATGGTTAGGCAAAACATGTACTTGACAGTTCACAATTCATATTAAAGTTAGGCGCTCTTTTTCAAACAATTATAGCAGCATTTTTAATCTGTTGACCATCTACCTACATATCTTATTTTGAATAAACAGATTATTGCAATAAATTGTTTAAAAATACTTTGAACTTTGAGTTATCAACAAACTATCGAGAGGTTGGTAGAATCAACGTAGGCAAGACACAACAATAGACTGCGGTATATCGGGTGCGTCAAAGTTTTGACCGCTGTAACATAGATTTGAATAAATTTCCGTTACAAATTTAAGATACAAACTGGCCGGAAAAAGTTTCGGATATCCCCAGTTTTCCAAGAAAAATATTACCTATTTTACAATTTCCCGTTACACTAATGTTCCTTTTAACATTTTAGTAAAATATAACCTTTTTTACCTATTTTTTGTTCACTCTATAGTGAAATCTTAGAAAATATCAATTTTACAGATATATAAGTTCTTAACTTTTTTCACTTTAGTTACTACATGCAAAATTTGAGGAAGAATATGTTTTCCAAGATGGATTCTTAATGATTATTTTTTAAGCAGATTATAAAAGCAACAAGAACAAGAAGAAAAACATTAAAACTTATGCAGGCAATTGCCGAGATTGAAAAAAGTTTAATTATTAACTACCCCATATTAAAAAGTACAAGTTTACGTTTTGTTCATTTTGAGTTTTTTTGAGTTAATTTTAAATTGTAAGTTCATTAGTGCTATGAACTGCTACAAAAATATTAAGTTTGTTAAAACTCCTGAGGGAATTTTATGAGTAAAAGGTTATTATTTATTATTTTAAGGTTTATTTTTTTTACAAGCAAAGTAGTTTCTTATGTAAGATTTGTAGTAATAATAATAACAATTCTCACCCGCACAAACTAGGAGTACCCCAGAAGCAACCACGTGCTGTAAGAATATATATTATTCATTAAACTGGTAAATGGCTACCATATACATAGCAACCTGTACCGCGCAAGAGAGACGTCCGACCGGGGGAATAATTTGGCGGCCAGTTTTTAACCCTAAATGAGGCGGGAAATTTGAAATAATTTATAGTGGTGGGTTCCATAAATAATGGAATATCTTGGTTGTCGTTTTGTGTAAAATGGAAATTATTTTAGTTCAATGTATACAACAGAGGTCCAAGATTTTTGTTGGTTTTGGTTTTGTAGGTTGAGAAATTATACAACTTTATCAAAATAACATATTTTAATCATCAAGAGAACTAATATAATTATTATTGTACATTATACCTTACACCATAGCTACACACTAAAAAATCCGGTGTTAAATTTGACACGAGAAGTGGTCTCTATAAATCCACACCATATCTGGTAAATTTTACACCTTCTTTTTTGGTCAATTTCATCAAATTAAATGTTCTGGTGTCAATAAGAACTATGCTGGTGTGAATAATTAACACGGCGTTGTGTAAGATTAACACCTTGTGGTGTAACTTTTACACGCAATTTGGTCAAAATGGTGTAATTTAATTTATTTAGTATTACCATTTTCTTCTTCTTTATCTCTAATAGTTTTACAATATATACTTTATTTTAAAGAAGTTTCAAATGTCATTGATAAGTTCAAGTTGGGGAAATGTGTTATTTGTAAAAATAAAATAAAACTAAGAGATAAAGAAGTTGTATGAACCAGGCATAATATGTGCTTGGTCTTAAACTTAAATTATTTGTAGGAAATAATAAACAGTACCTAATAAGTAAAGAAAATACTTTATTTCAGTTCCAAAATATATGAACGATTTCTTACAAATAGGTAGGTATAAAAATATCAACGTTTTCTTTAAGAAATTAAAGCTATACAAATAAATACTCATTCCCACAGTCAAAAATATATAATATCGTATACGAATTCGTAAGAAAAGTCAAACACAAGAAATGCTTTATGTTAGGAGGTTATATATACTTATACTGCAAAAAAGCATTTTCTTAGAAATTCGTACGATATTTTGATGCGACCAAACTATTTCGTACGAATTCTCATACAATGTAGGTACTTAAGTAGGTAATTGTTGCCTTACAGAATTGTCCGAGACAAAAACAAACTTCAAACTTTGCAACACAGCGATTTACTTACATAGGCCTGTTCTCAAAAGCACAAGCAAGCCCCAGCTAAGTCAGAGCCAATCAGCAGGCATCAAAACAATCACAACAGTCAGATAATTTAAAATCCGTCAATCAGATTCGCGACTGGTTCCTGATTTCGGTGACAACAAACTCATATCAACACAGTCGATGAGTATAGGTTAGGGGCTATCACCTCGGCTATCACACAGTACCTTTCTTCGACACAACTGCACATTTTATTCGCCTGTCGTTTAAATCCATCCGACTTCACTATGAAATTTTACTTTACACAACAACACCATTTTTGCACTAGCGGTCGATAGAATCACTTTTATACCTATTATACGCGCCACGCGGTCGGGTCACACGTCACACTGATTAGCTCCGTGGCGCAACACGTTCGACAAACGAATAATGCAATGGCTTCGATTGCCTAAGATTTTACTCCCATAACTGGTGAAATGCCTTCCCCCTCTCACCTACCTAACACGAACTTGTGTTAATACGTTCAATTTGACCCAGCTTAGTGCTAAGGGACACCGAATGGTGCTAAGGAACTCCGCGTGGTGTGAACAAACAAGAAGCCGTGTTAGAAATATAAAAAAATTACACCCCTAAGTGTTAAAATTAACGAATTTGTTGTAGCGTGAATTTTACCAAATGAGGTTTGGTTAAGATATTTGGAATCGACCAATTTTCGTGTCAATTTTTCATCAAATTTCTTTCACCACTAATACGAAAAGGATTTACACCGATTTTTTTACTGTGTATAGTAAAAAACATGAAAATATTTTTAATTACCTAACATTTTCATACAATATTACTTGAGATAATTATTTCTTTGAATACTTTTAATAATAATAACCTATTTTCCAGAAACATATCTATACGCATTTCTGAATAATTAAGAAATGCGTATAGATATGTTACAATTATTGTAGGCGGCTAGTGTTATTCCTTAGAACTCTTTCTTTTTGTTTGTTTAAAAAATACAAGCAAAAAAAATTAGTAACTTCAACATCTACCACTTTAATCTTTACTTCAAAAATGCAAGTGTAGTGATTTCTAATTATTATATACGCTCTTCTTTGATAAGCTTTGATAATAAATTTGCTGGCGGTGATTTGCTGTTAACAGGTTTACTTGCAGCTGCCTGCTGCTGTTTGCATTTCTTCGGTTAATTCTATTTGCTCCAGAAATGCGGCTCTCTTCGTGGAATCGAGAATTACAATGTTTCCATCTCCATGAGTTACTTCTTAAACCGGAATGAATTTCCTTGGTGGTCTTACCAATACCAATTTTGACGCCACTGCTTCTTCGGTTAGGTTTCTAGATGGTAGAGCGCCACTTTTCGCGTTCTTTCGTGTTGCATTAAAAAGTCCTGTTCATCAAAATGAATAGAACATGCATACATAGAGTCCTTCCAGAAAATATTATGGTCGATGACACCTAGAGTATTAAGCCACGTTTAAAATTTAGTTTTTTCTCTTGAAAACCAAAAAATCAGCAAGAAATCAGAAAATATCGATGAAAAAACAATTATTATTTGGCAAAAAATTATATTTTCTTACCTACAGTGTGTCTGGTTTTTCGTGTTAACACCCCTGAAAATCTAAGTAGGCTGGGGGAATTGAACGGGGCAATTTTTTTTTTATAAATATGTCCCTGAAAGGTCATTATTTGCGAGGTATTGGTTTGGCATTGCCGCGAAATCCTGGCCTACTGCGATTTTTTAAAGGGGTGCGTTTTTCAAAAAACCCTATTGGGCATATTTTTATTTAAAATCTGACACCACAGCGTTAATCAGGACACCCTAAAACCCCCACATCCCAAATCTGAAGAAAAAATATGTAGGGTGTTCCATTCTGCAGGGTCTCAAAGTTGAGCAAAATAGGAATTTTAAAGACATCCGGCGAGTCAAGTGTGCCATGGAATCCCCTCAAAACCGTCTTATCTGTGCCATCTCAAATTACTGAATTTTAGGAACTTTATACGGGTAAAAAATCGAGTATATCAAAACCGCTACACACACTATAAACGAACTAAATCTAAAAAATACAGAAGTCTGCCAGTCAGTAAGTCCATATCAGTTAAGGTGGCTGGTGTGCTACAACAGGAAACGCACAGAAAATGTATCATCTTAGACAGTGACTTTGTTGAGTAAGGTCCAATAATTTAAATTGTTTTTATTTGTTAGTTGACATTTTGTAAAGAAATACATTACTTTTGTGTTTATCAATATTTTTTCAATGATTCCAGAGCACTCATGACCAGTATAAAGTTTCATAAAAATTCAGCATTTTGAGATGGCCCAGAGAAAAATACCCTGTATATTTTTGCATTGAATCTTTGCACACCAACACTTTGAGTGGTTCATCATTCAAGTGTTTTGAGGGGATTCCATGGCACACTTGACTCGCCAGATGCCTTTAAAATTCCTATTTTGCTCAACTTTGACACCCTGCAGAATGGAACACCCTACATATTTTTTCTTCAAATTTGGTATGTGGGGGTTTTAGGGTGTCCTGATTAACGCAGATTTCAAATAAAAATATGCCTAATAGGGTTTTTCGAAAAACGCACCCTTTAAAAAATCGCAGTAGGCCAGGATTTCGCGGCAATGCCAAACCAATACCTCGCAAATGATGACCTTTCAGGGACATATTTATAAAAAAATTGCCCCGTTCAATTCCCCCAGCCTACTTAGATTTTCAGGGGTGTTAACACGAAAAACCAGACACACTGAATATGGAATGTAATTTCACAATCTGGATGTAAAAGTCTCTTCGCATTTTTACAATACTTTACCAAGTCATTTTTTGATCTTGTAAATATGAAAACGGCAAGCTTTTAACCGTACACAATATAAAGAAGAAATCGCGAAAACTAAAAACGCATCTCTCAAAAAGCATGTCACGGTGACTTTTATGATTTTACCGGGGCCTTCAAAAAGTATAATGCAATTTCATTCATACAGTATAATAGTATATTATACACCTAGGTTGAGAAGTGAGCCATTATTTACCGAGCATTTTTATATCCTAAGGCGCGTAGCGCCGAAGGATATAATATGCGAGGTAAATAATGGCCTTCTGAACCGAAGTGTATATAGAATTTTTTTTACTACTTGAACATTTCTCGCTTTTTTCAAATACTTCAAAATATCAAGTAGCCTGGGAGTTCAGTTGTCAAGCTGATAAAATGACACTAATTTTTAAATGTCACATAGAAAATTTTTCATTATTTACCTAGGTATTTTTTTATTATCATTATTTACCTAGGTAGAGAAATATTACTTCTCATTAGAGGAATGAGGTAAATAATGGTGATTTCTCAGGTTAGTAGTAAAAAATAGTTATTTACATTGCACGATGCGTAAGTCCACTTTTTTGGCCGAGGAGGTTGTTTAAGGACCGAAACTGTTTTGTTTGTTGGATGGAACCAAACCAGTTCCCACCATTTACGGAACACTTTGTATATTTTATATACGCCCTGCAGGATATTTTACCTCGGTTTTTACGTAACGAATTCCTATAGAATGTTCCTTAGCTCTAGTACGAAATTCCCCAATGAGAAGCAATAGACACCAGTCGAGAAACGCGGCTCCCGATTGAAACCGTTTATCGAATATCTGCCTGGAATTCCCCCGGAAGTCCTTCCCTGAAAAATGGAAACTATCCCCGAGGCAATCGTGTAAGAGCGGTACCGGGTGCTGCGCTTATATGTATAAACTCTAGGAATGTCACAAGTTAAATTGGCTGAACGAACAGTACACGGGGCCTCTTCCGGATGATGCTAACAGGGGGGAAATGGTTTCCCGGCAAGTGTGCAAGTTGGATGAAAAATGTTTTAACTTGTGAAGTGGGGGATTCCAAAGTTAACAATTCAAGTATATTTTCTACTTGGCTCAATTCTATCTATCTTTTTGAAATACTAAATTTATTGATGGAGACGTAGGTACCTATATTATACACTAAGTGATGTTGACGTAGGTACATAAATTTTGGAAATTTCGCTGGAATCGTCTTAGTTTTGTTACATATATATTAGAATCTCAATTTTTTAGCTTTTTGTTTTTTATTTATGTGTATTCCAACTATATACAGGGTGTTTCATTTTAAGTGCGAACATCCCCTTAAAATTTGTGTTCTTCATCCGATTTTAGCCGCGTTTTTTTCTAAAAATAGTCCAAAAAATGCTCTTTACGTTGGTGCAAAATTTTAGGTTTAATCTCAATTTTCAAAGCCTACTACGAATTTTTTTTATAGTAAAAAATTACGAAAACCATTTAGCAATTTTTTTATTTAAATTATGACACCACAGCGTTAATCAGAACAACCTAAAACCCCCGTATACCGAATTTGAACAAAAAATATACAGGGAGTTCCATTCCGCAGGGTGTTCAAGTTGAGCAAAATACGAATTTTAAAGGCATCTGGAGAGACAAGTGTATGCCATGGAATCCCGTCAAAACAGATGAATGATCAACAGGACTACTCAGAGTGTCGGTGAGCAAAGATTCAATACAAAAATGTACATCCAACCACAAAATAAAAACAATTAAAATTGTTGGACCTTTGTCAAGAAAGTCACTATGTAAAATGATACATTTTATGTGCGTTTCCTGTTGTGGCAAACCAGCCACCTTAACTTAGATGGACTTACTGATCCAGGCTTCTGTACTTTTTAGACTTAGTTCGTTTATAATGTCTGGGTTGGTTTTAATATACTCGATTTTTGACCTGTTTAAAAAATTCAGCATTTCGAGTTGCTACATAGAGAAGAACATCTTGTATATTTTTTATTAAATCTTTGCACATCGACACTGTGAGTGGTCCTGTTCATCATCAAACTGTTTCGAAGTAATTCCATGGCACACTTGACTCGCCAGATGAGTTTAAAATTCCTATTTTGTTCAACTTCCACACCTTGCGGAATGGAACTCCCTGTATATTTTTTGTTCAAATTTGGTATGTGGGGGTTTTGTTGTGTCCTGATTAACGCTGTGGTGTCAGATTTTAAATAAAAAATTGCTAAACGATTTTCTTATTTTTTACTAGAAAAAAAATTGTGGTAGGCCTTGAAAATTAAGATTAAGAACTGAAATTTTGCACCAACGTAAAGAGTTTCTTGTGGCTTATTTAAAAAAAAAACGGCTAAAATCGGGGAAGAATACAATTTTTACGGGGGTGTTCGCACTTAAGATGAAACACCCTGTATATGTAGTTTTAACTACCAAGGCAATGGTTTTGAATGAGAGCTAAATTTATGCGGAAAAGTTGTTGCACATTTTCCAAGACGAATATCCATTTATTTTGGCCAAAATTTATTTCCAAATATATCTACTGAACAAAATGACATTCAATTGAACCTTTCAAGAATGTAGGTTTCTATTTTAGAACTTATCTACTGATAAAGTCTCAGTTGATTTATCCTAAAAACTAAATATAAAACGCATGTTGCTACTAAACTGCAAGGTATGAAAAATCAAGAGAGCGCTCTGCTTTTTGTTCGCAAGTAAAATATGCAGGTACGTAACTGAAAATGTACTCAGTGTTAATATTCTTGTCTTGACATTGTAGGTTAGAATTCCCATGTTCGCATCATTTCGCTAAATGCCGAATTTTGTGGGTTAGGGTTGATGAAAATAGGAATTTCCCATAACCAACAATTACGAATGGTTACCCTACACCCTCTAACGTCCTATTATCTATAGAACATGCCGAAGTCTCCTTCGAGTCGCGGCTGCAGTGCATTTTTTCCAATTGATATCCTTTACCTGACATGCCACTAAAACATCCTTGTCCATAACAAATATTAATCTGTATAAAATAAAACAATTTTACTAGATTACAGAGAGCAATTTTCAAATTTCATTAGTAAAATCCCCTTGAGCACGCCACCCGTAATGAATAACAAATTTGTTGTTATTTTGATACACTGCCCGAAACAAAAAGAGGGCATGTTTTCCAAACAATATGATCCAGAAACAAAGTTTCCTGGGTTCGTGTTTTACATATTATTGTTTGAAAATTAAAAACACGTCCGCCGAAATAACCAATTTTATACGGTAAATTCGTTTACCAGCGCAAAACAATATTCCAAATGCTATGTTATGGGATTGTAGATATTATATTATCTTAGGTACACGACATGCCCTTATTAGCAAACAGGAATAACCGATTTGGAATTTGGATTTATGAAATATAAGTGTAGGTAATAATTTCTGCTTTCTCGTGTCATAAAAAGCATTAGGAGAGCGAGTAATATGTCCTATATTTGCAAACCGTATATACAGGGTGTCGCAAAATTAGCCTGCCATAATTTACGACCCAAAAAATTGAAAAAGTTCCTATAAGTACGGCATGAAAAGTGCCCCCTAATGGAGCTACAGCCCCGAAATTAGCATTTTAGCAAACGGTTTTTTCTAAATATTTCTAGAACGAACAAAGTCAAAATTCCGAAATTTGGTACGTAGTATACCTGTGCGATTTGACATTTACCAAGGTAGAGAGAGTTTAAAAATACCCCAAATTTTTTGTATGTACTTTTTCCCAGTTTTCTAGCGAAATTATGAAATTTCAGGGCAAAGATAAAATCCTGTAATTTGGCATGTGATATAGATACTTGGGAGAAGAAATCAAGAAAGAAGCACACAAAAATTGGGGTATTTTTAGTCCTTTGTCCGACCCATTTGAAACTACCTACGTCTGTGAATGTAAAATCTAACATATTATGTCACAGCAAATTTCAGAATTTTATCTATGCTCGTTCTGGAAATATTTAGAAAAAACCGTTGTAACCAAATTTTGACAAGTTCTTCCACTTACATCTCACCGCTAAGTCCATGTCGGAAAACGTTACCTCTCACCGCCTACTTCTAATTCTAATTTCAAATTTTGAAATTGGGCCGCCCGACGGCCGATAAATGGGACTGCGAAATACATCCAGGTAGGCGAGACCGATATTGACGGGCCGTCAGATTTAGGCCAAATATTTGCTTTTCAAAACGATTTTACTCGAAAACGGTGCATGCTATCAAAGTGCAACAAGAGCGCTTTTTTTTTGTAGAATACCTTGAAATTTCATTATTTCGGAAGAAATATGGGGGAAAAGCACACACAAAAGATGATCCCCCATTTGAGATGCCCATTATGGAGAATATTATCACTATTTTTTCCTCGGTAAATGTCAAATCTCTCAAGTAGGTACAAAATTTCAGTATTTTGTCTTTGTTCGCTCTGGGAAAATTTTGAAAAAAGACGGGGTCCATTTCGGGGTCTATACTCTATAGCCCCCTTAGAGGGAATTGTTAACGCCTCACGTTTAGAGGAACTTTGTTTTTTTTTTTGGGTCTCAGAACGAGCTGGTAAATTATGGCAGGCTAATTTCTCGACACCCTGTATACTTAAATAAAATTGTTATCTACCACTTTCAAATTTTACAGATTAATTATTGTACCATTTAAAGCGGGAAAAAAATCCCTACAGTGCAATAAAAATTGTTCAACATGGAACGGATTGAAATTCGACACAATTTTGACACCTTACTTCAAGTAACCAATGGCGTCTTATTCTACGAATGGCATTTTTTCTTCATTTTGCAAAAATTCATTTTTAACATTAAAATGTGGTGCGCTAAACTTTCATTTTTCGAATTTTGTAATTAACAAGTGTTTTGCTAATTTCTACACAAACAGTTGATTTTATTGTTATCAAGTATAGGTATACCTACTCTTTGTGGCACTAAAATAACACAGCAAAGGAAAATTTCAGAAACGAGATTAAAACAAGGTGGAATAAACTTTGAAGACCAGAACTGTTTGCTACCACCTTGATGCAGATCTACGAGCACAACACGGCCGTCAGCTAACAGTGGAGACCGGCTGGGTCAACAATATGAGAATCTGTAATAAAAATTGCGCAAGTTGCGTGTTATCTAAGATACGTGTAAATCGATCTTCAGCTTATTCTCCATGCCCAAAACACAGCAGTGTCATATTCCAGTTCAACAGCTTGATTATTTTGGGAGATATAGGCATAATTAAATTTCAAAAAAGTACCCTGTATACCAGTAACCATTGAGATTTGACCGGTAGTTGTTAAGCTCATTCCTAATATTTTGATATAAAGTATTCTTATGCAGTTGCTCTATGTACCATTATTAATGACCAGACTGTATATGTTTAAAGCAGATAAGTTTCTGTTAAAATAGCAATTCGTTTTATTTTATTACTATCGTTTCTATCTCATTCTTGCCATTGACCTGTAAGCATTTTTGTCTCTAAGGAAAGATCTCTCCGAAAATATCCGGTAAACGGGAATTCCGGTCTTTGTGCGACCGGCAGCCCCTCCGTCCCGATTTGCTGCTTCGTTTGTGTTCAATTAAGTTTTGAACGATGCAATTACTAAATGGGGACTATTATTGCCCTCTAAGGGCAATTGCTGCAGATCCGGGAAACAATTGGACCCCTGGAAATGACGATCAGGCAAAATAGAGGTTTCATTTTTCAGGGAAGTTTTGCTCACAGACTGATACAGAACTGCAATGGACACTTGGTTGAAGTGACATGAACGTATTTTCCATTAAATTTTAAATATCTCTAAAGATTCAAACAGAATACAGTTTACTCGTATATTTACAAGGTGATTTAGTCATGATGTGAAAAATTTTAACCACACAATGAGGGAGGCCGAATAAAAAGGAAAAACTTTTTTGGCGAAATTTATAACGTGGGGCCGCATTTCATTGTCAGTGTTCAACTTTATATTATTGAAAATAGATCTGAAGAAATAAGAAAAACCTATCTTTTATGGGCAGTGTCGGGGTTGTCAGGTTATAGCATTTGAAACACTGAGAAAATGGTTTATTTAGACCGCAATCAATGGTATTTACTTGAGATGTTTTTGCGAGTTCCCGCACACATAATACATAGTTTATAAATGACATGGGAAAATTACTACCAGTAACACTCAAACTCTAACGGTGTCTATCCCTTTTGCACATTCTTCCTGTTTATTTTTGATAAATAATAGACTGGCGACTAACGTTATTGACGTTCAATAATTCATTCAGTTCTGAGTTCACTGGTTATGGTGGTTAGTGCAGTGGCCGCTGGTAGCACTCTGTTATAACTCTTGTTGGCATTAGAGCTGCAGAGGTTTGTTACAGATTTCTGTATAAGCCAGGGGACCTCCGGCGTATACAGAAATCTGTAAAAGCGTTTGAAAGTATTCAATTTTATTATTTTATAAAATGAAACAAAAAAATACTACTAGTCAAATTATAATAATAGACAGGAAATTCTAAGCATTGAAGTTGAAAAATTTTGAAATCAAGGTATACCTACTTATTCAGTTAGGTTGTAAAAATAACTAAAAGCATTGTAATTACCGATTCAAATTTTTAAATTGTGCTTGTTACTAACTTTTAAGCCGTGAATGTCTGTTACAAAAAAATCAAAAAATTATCCAGTTGAATAAATTTAATGGTGCACAAGACACCCTAACATCCTCTTAAATAATAATTTCTGACTATAAATTGTCTAGCTAGATTTCGGAAAACTGATCCTGGTGATTAAAAAATCCATGTTTTTTTTGCATATTAATTTAACCCTGTAGATTTTGAACAATAAAAGATACAAAAAAATAGTTTCCTATAGAAGTTGTTGAGAATGATAAGGACTTTCAATATTTATAGAAAAAATAGTACGTTTCTGGGGAAAAAATATCGATGACGTCGCAGCAGAAATTTTTTCAAACATCAAAAAAGCAAATTTTCGGTCATAATCGGACCCTAGTATGTCCCATTTAAGAAACCCTGTTCGAAAGTTTATTTTCAGTTTTCGTGTTCCCGCAGTGGGCCTGAGGCTTCGAGTTTAGATCACGCTGTACTTACGAATTAGTGTTCTCACTTTTCAGATAAAAAATGTTATTGTCAAACTAAAAAATTTTTTTATGGTAGAAACCCATCAGGAAGTTTTCATATATTAATTTTTAAAGATAGGAATCAAGTTATACGGAAAAGTTGTTTGAAATTAATAATTATGTGCAAATATGAAATTCGACACGGATAGCATAAATTTTATTATTTATGATGTTTTTCAAAAAGGAGACGACGACGAATATTTTTTTCATTTGAAGTGATTAGTCACCCCGTTTTTAATCATGCTTAAATCCAACTGCTTTCAATAGTCTTCAAATAATCTTACATTGTCATGTTAAAAAAATATTTTGTTAAAGGGTGTTGCCCAGGCACTTAACCAAATTTTGAGCTTGACAAAACCACAACATTTAATATGACTTGTCGCGCAGAAGAGTTTTTAATTAAGTATATTAAGTTTGCTGTCATATCCAAATTCGAACATCCTGCAAAAGTTTAGTTTTTGAACCATCGATTTCTCTTTACAATTATTGGGAAAATAGGGTATAGATATCAAGTTAAATGGGGCACCCGGTACATAAAAATATCACAGATCTTCACTCAATAGGATAAAAATATATTTTTAACGAGATCTGTCAATTTTTAAGTATTTACCATTAACAATAACTTAACTTTACCTCAACACTCGACCGATCCGATCCCATTGTACATCTACCAATTAAGGTGTTCCATTAATAATGAACAAACATTGCTTCCGTTAAAAGAAACACTTTCGCTAATGGGCAAAAACATTCCCCGTCACCGTAGCCCCCGTTTACCCTTCGATAACTGCGGAAGAGGGACCACCCCCTATCTCGACACCCTTAATTAAAAATTAAATTGCCACTTAGGTTCGTTTTGTTTTTGGCCATTAAGGGTTGCAAATTATCGCGCGATGTCGGATGATAATTTTGGGGTGGACTCTTTTAAAAACGGGATGGGAGGTACTTACCCACCTAAAAGTAAAAAAAATGATGGCATACATGAATAAATTAATGTAAAGATTTCCCCCTTTAGTTGAGAGGAAAACCAAATCTATAACATTCATTCGCTCATATTTTGCACTTCAAGATGCGTAGGTAAGTCCACTTTTTTTGCCGAGGAGGTTGTTTAAGGACCGACGCTGATGCGCAGTTTCAGCTTAGTTTGAAGCTGCTGTGCTCCACTGCATTTGTTCACCAAGAGTTCGTGGTGAGAGCCTTTCACTTAATTTGCGAAGGTCAAGGCATAAGTGGAGTATTTTGAAGACACCTGGATTGGTCGTCTGTGAAGGATCACCAAGAGATCCAAGCCCGTTTTTGACCATTCGGTATGTAATTGTTTCGAAAGGGTAAAATCCGGACCAATATAAATCCTTTATCTATGATCCGGACTGCCAAAAAGCAACAACTCGATTGAAGGTTGGCACAGGGGTCCGTTTAGCCAGTTTCGCTCGAAAAAACCTTCGATATGGAAATTAAAACAAGCAATAAAAAGATAACAAAGCCTCATGGAAACGAAAATCAACAAAGAAGTAATGGGCGAGAATTAGCCGAAAAAGGGAATATACAGGGTGAATCAGTTTTTTGTAGCAGGACTTTAACAGGTGATAGATCTTCAAAAAATAACGGCACTTTTTCGTATAAACTATATCTTTTTAAGGCCTTAGAAAAAAGTTACAGGGTGTTAATGTTGGAAAAAATATGCGGACTTTATTGAATATTTACCAAACTAGTTGAGATATTTAAGTCATATTTGGTATACATTAAAACGGCATGGGTTAGCATAAAACCTGTTAATATCGAACATCTTGCATAACCAGTGGCGGAGAAGTGGGTAATTGGTAAAATTATTTTTAGAAAAAAAAATAATCACCTTGTATTTTAACAAAAGGTATTGAATTTTTTATGTAGATGTTAATCGCAGAGAAAAATGTCCTCTTGGTATTTGTTCGCATGTGTTATAGTTTAATGGCAAATTTCATTTCTTTGTATTATTTCGGGGTATTTCTGAAAAATTATGTAAAAAATTTGCTCCATAAGTAACACTTAAAGTAGAAAAAACGTGTTTTTTTAAATAAAGTAACTTATTCCAATAAACTAACCCATTCAAGGTTTTACTTTTCAAGATACAGAGCGTAACCTTAATTGTATCTTCCTTAAATGTTTTAGACCCTGTAACTTCAAAAGTATAGCCTTAAATAGGTACGTTTATTGGAAAAAGTTACCTTATTTAAAGTAGCAAACACATTATTCCTACTTGAAGTGTTACTTATGGAGCAAATTTTTTTAGATAATTTTCAGAAATACCTCGAAATAGTACAAAAAAATGAAATTTGCCGTTAAACTAGAACACATGCGAACAAATACCAAGAGAACATTTTTGTATGCAATTAAAATCTACATAAAAAATTCAATACCTTTTATTACAATACAAGGTGGTTCATTTTTTTTCTAAAAATAATTTTACCAATTACCCACTTCTCCGCCACTGGTCATGCAAGATGTTCGACATTAACAGGTTTTATGCTAACCCGTGCCGTTATAGCGTATACAAAATATGACTTAAATATCTCAACTAGTTTGATAAATATTCAACAGAATCCACAAATTTCTTACAATTATAACACCATGTAACTTTTTTATAAGGCCTTAAAATGATATAGTTTATAGAAAAAAGTGCGGTTATTTTTTGAAGATCTATCACCTGTTAAAGTCCTGCTACAAAAAACTGATTCACCCTGTATAACGACAAAAATAAGAGACTACTCAAAATAATTGAGTCCATTAGCCCAGAAGAAGTAGAAGATGAATTATAATTTATAGATTATTTAAAAAGTATGTAGCAGCAAATATTTAAAAGTTAACAATTTATTATTATTATATTCTGTCAAAAGCTTTCGACAATTTCAACAAGTCAGTACACACGGCGTCCACCTGCGTTCTAATATCCATTGCCACCACTACATATTGAACGCAAATGGTACAAGATTGGTCACCACTGATCTACCTTTAAAAAATGATTACCCAGAAATGAAAACAGTAAGATAGGTCGATAATTGATTCCATCAGCCAGAAAATCTACCTTCACGTATCGCTCTATTAAATATTATATGCAGAATCACGCAGATGCTTAGCAGACAAAAAACAGCATCTCTGTTGATGTTGAGGTTTTCAATTTTATTCTTAACCTGAACAATTTGAATGTTAGTTATATCAATGGGTTGGTTGTTGTTGCATATAATAAAGGCATAGGATTCAGTATAGGATGACTCAAATACAGAACTAAAAATTTAAGAAAAGGCATTGCAGATATCCTGTTTTTCCGTCAATGTATTACCCTTAACGGCGGGGCAAGACCTATTTTTCCTTTTGTTCGAGACAAAGGACCAACAAGATTTCATATCAGATAAGACTGATAATTATGTTTTATCAACGTACGTTTTGTAGTCAGACTTTATAGCAGCTCGAAGGGACTTCTTAAATTAGAGAAGACTGAATAGTCATGCCGGTCATTTTTTAAGCATTACATTTCCTTTTTGCTATTTTTTAGTACCATTAGTAAACCAGGGAATGTATCTATTATTTACTCGGTTGCAATAATTATTACTTTCCGCAAATTTATGTCGCCAATCGATACTTCGAATTAGATAGGTACGGTTGTATTTACATTGGATACTTTGGTCTCTAGTCGAACAATAGTTTTGATTGTATTTTCAATTTCAGCGAATTTCTTTGTAAAATCGTCGATCTTTGAACCAAAGAATTCCAACGAACGTTGGAATTTATCATGTCTTGATTTCACATCCGAATGCATGTTATTAACCTTCGTAGTTAAGGCTGCAAGCGTTTACAAATGACAATGGTTTTCTCGGGCCCAGAAGCAGGTCAGCTCATGATTTCTTTGCTCACACACTCTCGGCAATTAAATAGACCGTCTCCAGGGGCCATTCGTAAATTTCCCTTCATTCTACTCAGCATCGATGTACTTTTCAACCCTCTTCGAGGCTTGTATGACGGTCCAAAATGGTTCCTTGTTGTACAGTGGTAACGAGGAACAGCTGTTGGGGGAAAGGGTATCGTAGAACTAACACTTGATATAGTGGCGTTCTGAAAGCCTTACAAGTCTCTGTAGCGGACAAAATACTGTGCACACAAAAACGAGCGTAGGGTCACAACTATTGCACAGAATAGGTACCTCAGTTCAGCTGCAGAGAACAATCTAGAACTCAGTGCACCATGCACCATGCAATGCAGCTGAACAATAAACTAGCATTGAAATGGCCAGTCCGGCACGATTTTAAGAGCTAATAAGAACGAGCAAATACAAACACGTTGGCACGGGGCAATGCTTTTTTTCTTGACCCGAATATAAAGAAAGAGAAAGACAACTTTATTCTTATACTACGCGTGATCCTGACTAACAAGTAATTACTGGAGGAAGTTAAGCCTCCCGCATGGCGTTTAATTTCCTATAAACGGCGGGATGCAGACGCTTACCGCGTGCAAGATTTTGTTTGTCAAACTAGTTACATACTGCTGTCCGATAATTTTAAAGAATATTCTAAGTCCAAAGTTCTCACAAAATCGCTTTCTAACTGTCAGGCAGTGGCGCACCCGGGGGGGGGGCAAGGGGCCTCGGCCCCCCCAGACCTTTCATATTTGAAAAATTCTCGAGGGTCGTGGTCGTATCGTAGATGTACTGTTCGCTGTACGACCCTCGGCAATTTTTGCGCACTGACTGGCTAATATCTGAGTTTTTTTTTGGTATTTTCTAATATCCTGCCTTTATAAAAAAACAGTTTGGAAATTTGTTTGAATCTGCCTAGCGGAATGTTTGCCCTGTCTGAGCCACAAGTTCATCGGACACCTCACCAGAGCGCCAGAGCCGTAGATGAGGAACTGCTCCGTTGAGAAAAAATTTTTTAAGAACACTTTTTATTGCCCGCTTAAAAAACAATAATCTCTATCGCCCGATCTTCAAACAAATTTCAATTTACCTACACTTACTACACTGGCCAGAAAATATTATAAAATGTTGCAAAAATTATAGACATAATGTGGCCCTTTGAAACGATATGATAATTTATAGGGAACTATGAGCACTAACTTTTATTTTTTCTTCCACATCTCAAAAGGACGTTCAGTGTTGTTTTTGATAATTACTGGATTTTTGTCAGTTAAAAAGTATTCTTGCTTACTGCACAAATGATTAGGTATGGGCCCACATAATGCAAAAAAAAATACCCTTGGGTCAAATTGTATGTTCATATTATATTTGACCTTGAAAATTTCACAAATTTTCGCCTGCGGCGCGATTTGTATAATAACAAGGATTAAATTCCATTTCCCTCCCCACCTCTCCCCACCGACAAAGTACCGCCCTGTAAGTACCTATCCCTCACTTCTCAAATGTGTACTGACTGGAAAGTCGTTTACTCTGCCTGAAGTTTCTGTCTGGCTACAACTTCGAGTTGCCCCCCCCCCCCCAATCATATTTTCTGGGTGCGCCACTGCTGTCAGGCATAATTCCCAGGGCTTATGTACTCAAATCGAAGATTGTAGACTATTCTAGAATACACCTGCAAATCAAAAACTTCCAGACTACTTCTAGAAAACCAATATAAGCATAGCATTACAGATAAATAATAAATCATCAATAAAAAATGGGACCCTGGGGCCTCAGACCAACAAAGTTGTGACGGAAGATGGAAGATGATTATGGAACTGTAGACAGAAGACCGAGACTTACAATATTGTAAATTTTTCTTTCATAGAAGAAACTCAATAGGGGAATTAGAGAGCAGTGCTAGTGCAAAATGTTTGAGATAAGTGTTAACTGGAAGTTTAAATGGCATGTTCAAGGGCGTAACTACGGAAAACCCGTGATTTTTTTATATGTGAAAGTGCTTGTACCTACTTTTGCAGGTTATATTTATATTTTGAAAATCTTATCTCCTAGAAAGACCCGTGTACGCCACTGAATTCTACGGGAAAAAATCTATAAGGGTCGATTTTTACGATTTCAGCAAGTAACCCTATAACGGATATACGGGGGGGGGGGGGGTGCCTGAAAATGGCAAATTTCAGAAATCACCTTGTATCTCAAAACTAAGGAGGCCGCATTAAAATTCTGTTTCCGGGCCTTTCTTCTTATGAAAAAGTATGTCAGTGTCCCGAAAACCCTATTTCTAACAATAACCGAGGTACCTCGCAAAAGTATCCTGTTGGTATCCTGTTGGTACATAGAGAATAATCCAACTTAAACTTTGAATTGACCAAAAGTTAAAAATTATGCGCATTACAGATCGAAAAACACCATTTTATGGATCAAAATGTTTAATCACCATGCACAGGGTGAGCGAAACTCGACGTCCCAGGCCTACAGCGGGTACACGAAAACTCAAAATAAAATTTCGAAAAGGAGATCTTAAATGGGACAATTAGACCGAAAATTAGCTTTTTTGATGGTTGGGAAAATGGACGCTGTGACGTCATCGGTATTATTTTCCCAGAAACATACCATTTTCCCTTATACAGTGTGTCCCTCTTAAGGACTGACCACCCCTGTAAAATTTTTATTTATAGCTCGATTTTCAGAAACTTTTTTTTGTTGGATAGAGCTTTAAAAATGGCACTAAATGCATAATTCATGTGACTCCTGCGTTAAGTTCATGGCTCACTGAGACGGTGTTTCAGTACTGAAATTTCGAGAAGTACTATTAGGGATTTTTTTAGTGAAAATTAATACCGGATTCTTATTCAGCGTTGTTGTAAACCCAAACGTACCAATTTACATTACCTTAGCTCTACAGGGTGCTTCAAAAATTTTAATACCCCACTTAAGGACTGACCAACCCTGTAAAATTTTTATTTATAGTTCGATTTTCATAAACTTTTTTTGTTGGATAGAGCTTTAATAATGGCATTAAATGCATAATTCAGGTGGCTCGTGCGATAAATTCATGGCCCACTGAGACTGTGTTTTAGTGCTGAAATTTCGAGAAGTACCATTAGGGATTTTTTACAGGAAAATTAATGCCGGATTCTTATTAAACGTTGTTGGAAACCCAAACGTACCAATTTGTATTACAAAATGGAGGACTAATTGAAATGACTGAAATTTGAGTTTATCTTATGTTGTGTTGTTTGTTCATATAAATGGCAACGAAGACAAAATAATAGTAATTGCCCCCCTCCTTCGCACAAGCATGTGGTTGCTTCTGGGGTACTCCTAGTTTGGAGTATTGTGAACGTGAGAATTATTATTATTATATTTGTCGATGTTACTAATTGAAAAATATTAATTTTGTTTTTTAATACATTTTTAAAAGAATATGAGTTCCTCATGAATATTTTAGTGTAAAACATTACCAGAAATTAAGAAAATTAATTACAAATTGTTACGTTTTTGTTTCTAACATCTCACTGCGTATAAGAATCAGGCTTTACTTTTCCCTTTAAATTTTTTGGAACACCGTCTAGAGCTACGGTAATGCAAATTGGTACGTTTCGGTTTCCAACAACGCCAAATAAGAATCCAGCATTAATTTTCCTATAAAAGATCCCTAATAGTACTTCTCGAAATTTCAGCACTAAAACACCGTTTCACAATGGGCCACGAATTTAACGCACGAGGCACCTGAATTATGCATTTAATATCATTTTTGAAGCTCTATCCAACAAAAAAAGAAGTTTATGAAAATCGAGCTAAAAATAAAAATTTTACAGGGGTGATCAGTCCTTAAGTGGAGCACTAAGAATTTTAAAACACCCTGTAGAGCTACGGTAATGCAAATTGGTACGTCTGGGTTTCGAAAAACGCTGAATAAGACTCCGGTATTAATTTTCCTCTAAAAAATCCCTAATAGTACTTCTCGAAATTTCAGCATTAAAACACCGTCTCAGTGGGCCATGAACTTAACGCACGAGGCACCTGAATTGTGCACTTAATGCCATTTGTTAAGCTCTAACCAACAAAAAAAAGTTTATGAAAATCGAGCTATAAATAAAAATTTTACAGGGGTGATTAGTCCTAAGTGGGGCACTAAAAATTTTGAAACACCTTGTAGAGCTACGGTAATGCAAATTGGTACGTTTGGGTTTCGAACAACGCGGAATAAGAATCTGGTATTAATTTTCCTCTAAAAAAATGCCTAATAGTACTTCTCGAAATTTCAGTACTAAAACACCGTCTTAGTGGGCCATGGAATTAACGCACGAGGTACCTGAATTATGCATTTAATGCCATTTGTGAAGCTCTATCCTACAAAAAAAGTTTATGAAAATCGAGCAATAAATAAAAAATTTACAGGGGTGGTCAGTCCTTAAGTGGGACACACTGTATATTGAAAGTACTTATCATTCTCAACAACTTTTCTAGGAGAAGATTTTCTGTATATTTTATTGTTCAAAATCTACAGGGTCAAATATGAACTAATATCAAAAGAACATGGAATTTTTTCTAATCATTTTTCCAAATCTACCTAGCCATGGAAACAATTGATAGTCAGAAACTATTGAAGAGTATGTTAGGGTGCCTTGCCCACCCTTAAATTTATTCAACTGGAATATTTTTAAAATTTTTGAATTGTGCTTCTTACTAACTTTGCTATTATTGTTTGTTAGAAAAAAAATTCCAGTTGTTAGTTAACTGGCCAACTGTGAGGAAACTAATAGCACAAGATCCGAACTAAGGTCGTCCTCCACCTGTGTGCTTACCGGATGAAAAGTATTTTTTTTACTACTAACCTGAGAAATCACCATTATTTACCTCAGTCCTCTAATGAGAAGTAATATTTCTCTCCCTAGGTAAATAATGATAATAAAAAAATACCTAGGTAAATAATGAAACATTTTCTATACCTATGACATTTAAAAATTAGTTTCAATTTATCAGCTTGATAACTGAACTCCCAGGATACTTGATATTTCGAAGTATTTGAAAAAAGCGAGAAATGACTAAAATAAACTAAAATATGGCAATATTTCAATGTTAGTAGTAAAAAAATTCTATATATACTTCGGTTGAGAAGGCCATTATTTACCTCGCATATTATATCTTTCGGCGCTACGTGCCTCAGGATATAAAAAAGCTCGGTATACAATGGCTCACTTCTCCACCTAAGTGTATAATATACTATTTTTTACTACTAACCTGATAAATCACCATTATTTACCTTATTCCTCTAATAATATTTCTCTACCTACGTAAATAATGATAATAAAAAAATACCTAGGTAAATAATGAAAAATTTTCTATGTGACATATAAAAATTAGTGCCATTTTATCGGCTTGACAACTGAACTCCCAGGCTACTTGATATTTTGAAGTATTTGAAAAAAGCGAGAAATGACTAAAATATGGCCAATATTTCATTGTTAGTAGTAAAAAAAATTCTATATACACTTCGGTTGAGAAGGCCATTATTTACCTCGCATATTGTATATAAAAATGCTCGGAAAATAATGGCTCACTTCTCCACCTAGGTGTATAATATACTATTATCAAATATGATAGGTAAACAAAAATGCTGAATTTTACTCGATACCCGGTTATGAGCAGACGAATTAAGTTTAGAGGAAAATTGAAGAGACTTTTTCTCCAACGCCTAAATAAAAAGAATAAGATTGTGAAAGCTAAAATTTTCCAGTGGAATAGTATTTATTTTGCTCAAAGTAAATGTCTACCTCAACCCCCCAAGTACGCCACTGGCGAACGCATAAGTTCGAAACTTTTAATGTAAATTCACTTTAGCGTGTAACAGTCCACATCAAATTTTGGCGAGACACCTGCACGGGTTTTGGTACAATTATTATAATTTTTTTAGAAATTAAGAAATATCAACATAATGAAAACAATAACCCACAGGCAAATACGTTATTGTATCAATATTGACTATCATTTTGTTACACCCTCTATACAGTACACAGAAAATGCTTACATTTTCGAAATAATGGACGTCAAAAGTGCAAAAGTGTACAACTGTACCCAAATCAAGTAACTCTGACGATTGTCGTAAATAAAAGCACGTGTTCGATGACGTTCCGCGAAATAAGGCGATTGCCCGATTGGTCTATAGGCCACAAAATATCACGCGCGCCTGACAACAGGGAGGTACTCGATCTCAAGTGTATTTATGCGGTTTTATCTTGTTGTTTTCACATGCGTCTAAGCATTGAGTAAAGGAATAATCCTCACTCAACGGTCTAAGGTATTTAGACAGTGCCACAAATAATGCTATCGATGTTTTTACTATTTTAATGAAGCCAATAATTTTTTTATTAAATAAAGGTTGTGCCTGAGTGTGGCTCTGGCAAATATTTCAACACCACGTGCTTTTGTTTACATCAGGAGTCAGAGTTATTTGATTTTGGTAAAGGTACCTATACAATATCGATGGAGTTGTAAAACGATTAGATTTTAAAATACAGAAATATACAGGGTGTTGTAATTAAAAAATCATAAGCACTCCGTGTGTAGTTTGATACAGACCTAGATAGAGAGAAGCAGTTTTCTACAACTTTTGCATAAGACCCAGTTTTCTAACTAAAAAAATCAAATAGTTAGCAGGAGCAGGACAACAACGTAATGCTTTGCGAACGCATAAGCTCAGCCGTCTCCTCTCTACCAAGAAAACTGCACCAACTCGTCTTTTATTGTTATATATTTATCAGTCAATTCAACCTACTAAAGAGTCATGGGTTGGGTTTGATTGTCGATGGGCTGTATAGTATAATTTTTGTTTTTCTTTTAGCCACGCAAAAGCTTTGAAGAATTATGCACATCAAATCCGTTACATGAAAGCCCGTTTGTTGGAAAATTGGCAAACTCGATTTGTTTCTATACCAATACTACCCTTGACATATTTTCTCGTTTACTTCAAACACACGCCAGTTCCAGGACCTGTATATCCAATTTTTGTGAGTTCCGAGCATCTGTTTCTGCCCAATGCTCGACATAATCGTTACCCGTTAAATACCGTGGCAATTTCCACGCGAGAGTTATTACTTTTAAAATGAGGCTGCCGTCGGCGGGACGATTTACCGCATTTTTAACAGCCTTTAAAAAAATTTACTGCTCTTTTGCGATAAAAGCGCGTAATAATCTGGTAGGGCAGGCCATTACCGCCGTTTAATTATTTCTTAAATGTGAGAGTGGCTTGAGGACGCTCGCGTGGCACTTAGGCCCTATTTGGGAACTTTACGGAAATACTGCTCGAGTTATTTTTAAAATGTTTAAGTACCAGAAAATAACTAAAGCACAGAAAACAACACATAGAAGTGTCAGTCCAAACACGGTTCATCTGTCCTAGTACAGTAGGTTTCCTTCTGTAGTGCCCCGGCCAAATGAAGCTACTATGGTTATACAAACGGTGACTAAAGTATCTATTTATGCAGCATAGTCTACTGGCGAATAAAAATATTAAAAGAAGGTAAGTAATGTATATTACTGGCTATAGTTGAATCCCTGCTGACCTCTGTATGAAAGCTAGGTACTTAATATGGTGAATGTTTGAGATTTTTTGCTGACCCAACATCTAGTTATTATGGTATAGGTATACCTCGGGAAATAATCTGAACCATTGTTGGAGTGAAATCATTCGATCTCAAAGTACAATATGTGTCTGCATGGTCTGCTCATTTTCCAAGACGAATTTACTCGTATTGCCTTGTGTAAACAGGGTGTGTTAAGTAAACATGAGCTACTTCTCAAGCGGGATATGCTTGTCTCCTCTGCATATTTGTTCAGGTTGGATATATGCCAACAATAAACAACTCCGTTACACCTCTGCGTCTCAAGTTTAACTTGCGTCTGAGGAGAATCTCGAGGAATATCTAAGTATGCGGAAATAATGCATGACAAGATTTTTTTGTACCTTCAATTCGATTTCTTGCAGATTCTCGCAAACAACGTCAAATAAGATATACAATGTGTCCACGGCAAAGTGGTATTATAGGTGTATATGACAATTTTTTTTTGCATTACAAACCCAATTTTTTTGTATTCTGCTCTTGCTTCACCCAAAAACTATTTTTAGTATCTTGGACTTTAAAAATAAAAATAGCATCAGGTAAATAAACACAAAGACGGATCACTTTTATTTTTGTTTCCATGGCATACTCTTCTTAAAACATTAAAATTACAAATGCTATAAATTCAATTATTGACCTTCAAGTCATTTAAAATAGCTACAAAGAATTTAAGAACAGAGTTGAGTTGAGTTAAATTATGATTACATTTAAAGTATTAAAAATATATATAACTAAAAAAATATTTAGTTCTGTAATTTGATACGTCATATTTTTTAATACTGAACAACTTTTTCTAATAAAATTTTTAAATATTTTGCAAAGAAAAGGCACTTTAATTGATGCGATTTTTATTTTTAAACTGCTACCAGCGCCCTCTATAAATTTTTTAAAGTCCAAGATACTAAAAATAGTTTTTGGCTGAAGCAAGAGCAGAATACAAAAAATTATGTTTGTAATGCAAAAAAAAATTGTCATATACACCTATAATAGGTGTATATGACAATTTTTTTTTTTGAGTTGTGGACACATTGTATAATAAGTCAGAATACAATACCTATTAGAAGATCGTCTTTAAATTCCACGTATATTATTCGTAATTTAATCCGAATTCGAACTAAAAAAAAATCTTTGCAAGAAGCGCTGTCTCCGTATTGAGAGATAAATATAATGTTTCTACTGTTTTAATATGGTAATCAAATACAATTTTTCCTAATATTTATTCGCACGCTGGCCGAAGAAACGTAATAAAAGGAGTGAATATTTCACGAATAGGTGTACATTTACATCTCAAATTATTAATTTTGAATGAATTTACTGTTTTAATTCATCTCGGCTTCAACGGCAGCGTTTGAAGAAACGGTCGGATGTCCAAGGTAGGCGCATTTTTGATTGATTTCAGATGTAAACGGAAGGATAGCATAAACATAAACAGTTTGGCAATGTAAAAGTTATTTTATTTATAGAATGCCTGAGAATACCGCAACATAATTTTCAGATGAATAACTTGGAACCGTGCAAAACAGATCAATTTTGACAGGTTGGTGTGTGTATTGAATAGATCCGCGGTTGTCAGACAACGAAGCGACAAATTCCGAAGAGAATATATCGCTAGCAAGGGTATAATATGATTGGTTTTTTATTTAAGAAAAGTGCGGTCTAATTGGATGGTAGTATGAGAATTTCCCATTTCTAAATGTTATCCAATCGCAATTTTCTACAATAACAACCAAGTTTCGATATTTGACTGTATAGTAGTAAAAGACCACCCTCCAATTTCCCAAATACACTCAGTCGACTACACCTTTCATCTCCCTTCTAGGTAAGCTCCATACATCTTGTGTTCCTGTAATAATAGGCGCCGTAAAATTGCGGATGATAGCAGTTGTATGTAAAGTATCGCGAACGGGAGCGACGTGTTACTCGCACTAAGTGGTTTTATGACTGATAAACAATCGATCGACTGATAAACAATCGACTGATAAACAATCGATAGACAATTTCGGTTATTGGAAATTAGTGAAAATACCACGTATTCAGTGAAATTTTTCGAATCTCGCTATCGAGCAGGACTTATAAACTGTGTCCAAGTCCCGGGTCTGCGGAATTACAATAAAGGGCCCTTAATTGCCGATAAGGGCGCATTAGGATGCAGCGAGCCAGCAGCGAGCAGGCCCCGCCACCCTTAGGGCAATAACTCACAATTATACCCTCAACGGCCGAGACTAGTTAAAATGTTGCGCAGTATTTATGACCGTTGCCCGCCTTAATGTAACGTATAATAAAGCAGGTGTACCCGTTTGTTAGACTACCTAGTTTGATTTAGTTTCTTATAAGTCTGTTTCAGACCGTATTATGTGATTTCAATAAACTTATACAGAGTAGCTACGACTGTGTCTTGGGTCCTACTTTTCTATGAGCTGATCGCTTCGCGTTGCTACTTTTGGTTCCGTGGCGGTAGCCATTAGATCAATTGGACCGCCACATATATCAAATGTTAGAGATTTTTGAAAAAAAAACATTGCTGAATGAATCGAGCAGTTTAATTGTTTTTTCCCAAGTCCATCAGCAAAAAAATGGTCATATTATTATTATGCCTAATACCTATTCCCAACCCTCTAAAAACAACTAACCCGAAAACACATTTTTGAACGCACTCCATACCTGATGCCAGGGATGTTATTGAGACCGCCTTTGGAATTTTCTACTTCTACATCAACAGGCTACAGAGTGCTCCAAAAAAGTATAGACACAATGATAAGCCAAACTAGCTGTATTTTACCAGTTTCAATCTAGAGTTAGAAAAGGTATGGCAGGGTGTTCAGTAAATTAAAGTTTTTAAATGCAACAGTAAATTAAACTTTTTAAATGCAACACCCTCTATATATATTTGCGATTTTATGTACTCTAAATTTACAGAATATTAAAAAGCGATCATAAGACTTCAGAATTTCAAAATAATGTTCTTGGTTTAGAACAAATATTTTTTGATATTGCATCGATCGTCTGTCTTCAGCATTTAAAGATGAATTTAATTATTTAAAAATCTAAAAAACAGGCTTTTTTGCTTACTAGAAAGTAAAAAATAATTGAATTTATAATAATAATATAATTATAATTATAATTGAATTTATAATAATAATATTATTATTTTTTAATGTAGAATCATGCGGCAGTTTTTGGGACCTTACAGCGCTAAGTCACTAGATATAACTATTTAACCAAAATCAAATCGACTCAGTTTCACAAATTATGTTAATTTTTATCTAAGTTATGACTTGTTTTCTAAATTAAAACGATGCCTTATTTATAAAATATAGTAACGTTCCATTTTATTTTTAATTGGGTTTTTCGCCACCAAACTGACCAAAAGACAACTTTTTCAAGTTGCCTGGAAAATTCATAAATTCTTAACAGTGAATGAACGAAACTTTAAACGTGTAACTCAACAAATAACTTCAACAAATTTGTTTTCTGAGCTTTCGCAGAATAAATCTTCCTCCTTTCTCAAAGTTATTTTTTTGAAGTTATTTTTTGAGTTACACGTTTAAAGTCTCGTTCATTCACTGTTAAGAATTTATGAATTTTCCAGGCAACTTGAAAAAGTTGTCTTTCGATCAGGTTGGTGGCGAAAAACCCAATTAAAAATTAATCTGTTCGCGCCACAAATAAATTTTAGAAAATATATAGTAACGTTATCTTCGAATTTATGTTAATGCATATAGCGCCTCAAATTGTCACTTTATAGTCAACAATAAAATTTTATTTAGTTTTTGAAACAATTAATTTTATTTTTAACTTTTTTTGGTTATAAATGAACTTCGAATTTTACGAATGTAATGTACTCCACGGTCTTTTACATCAAAATCTAATCAGGTATCTGATATGGAGGACTTGCGCCCCTTTCGTGAGAATATCTGGGCGCGCGTTCTCTCCATCTACGCGACTTATCATCACAGTTAACATCACAGCACCTGCGCGCTTCGCCAACGATAAAGAGGATATGGCGCTAACGCATAATCACTTAGTCACGTGACCAACTTAGTCCTGTATAATAAAAGGCATTTTTGGAGATAAGTAGAAAAAATAGATTTCGTAACAATTTGGCGAGTTTTCTTTCATCTATTATAATATTGGTTTTGTGCATCTGGGTTTTCTCTAATTGATTTTTTCAAAATTTTCAACCTGCCTCAGCTGTTTTGGGCTAAGAGTTAAACGGCACTGCACTCAAATCTTTTGGCACATTCTCAAAAATTGTTGGGACAGCATCTTCCTTTAGCTTAGGTGATATTCTCTACAGGTATTTTCCTCCCGCAACACATTTGTCTACTTTAATTGTTTCACTTTCTTGGAAATGTGTTAGCCACACATACTTAAGGGTTTTTTAGAAATTAAATCTCAGTTGGAATTTGACGAATTAATTTTTGGCGCAAATTTACACCCAGAGGCAAAGCAAATGTTGTTATGGTGACATTTTCTTCCTGGCTTTTGTAATATGTATACAGGGTGTTCCCTTATATTTTGACCCACCCCTAGAGCCTTTATTTTTCTAATTAGAAAAAAATTACTTAAATGAAAGTATACTGTAATTACTGACGAGGTCCCAGTTGATCGGCAGCGTAAAAGGCCGAACGTGTTCAACGGGAACGGCTGAACGTCTGAACTTGCGGATCTCCCGTAAGCAGTTCACCCGTCTGTGTCTCAGGCTCCACCGTCCATTCCGGGGGAAGAATTCCGCTTACAGCGCTCACGCGTCGGCGCGTGCGGCACCAATACTCCTGGACGATACGGCTCCCACCCAGAGGCCATAATAACACCTGGGCGGTTCCCCTTCCCCCAGGACACACGGGCACTAGACACAAACTTGTTTCTAAAATATAAACTAAGAAGTTTAAAAACACTTTAAACATTTAAAACTTCTCAAAACCCAAACTGCCGCTTGCAGTTATGTGACAAATGACGTGTAACGTCGGACTCGATGGTCACGTGATTTTTGTGCGCCATGGTCTGCCTTTATCGTAAGCCTCGACCTGCGCGCGGACATACCGTTAGCTGTGTATCGTGCAAGGAACTATTTAGTCCCTATGACCACCTCCCTTCTCCATCATCCTAAAAGCTCAACGGTACCACAAAATATATAGGTTAGAGAGATTCGGCGTCAATGCTTTTGTCTGGCAACACCGCTGACAGGAGACGGAACGGTCAGCGCCACCTCGACGGGTTGGATGAACCTTGGTTGGAATTTTCGTGGAATTCTGCCCCTTTAAGGGGCCGAACCCCCCCGTTTGTTCTTGAATTATGCACCAAAAGCCAAAACATAATTTGTAATTTTTATGAGAGGAACACTTCCTACAATGGAAGGCACTATATTCAAGTCCACTCTGTATTAAGTCTGTTGAATGTTCAAATAAAAATCATGTCAATGGGGTTCTGGAAATTTAATAGTATATTACACGAGAGAGCGAGAGTTGTAAACAGCTTATTACGTATGAGTGGAAAAGTTGCGCACGAGCCGCGTAGCGGCGAGTGCTGTAATTCCACGAGTATGTAATAAGCTTACAACTCGAGTTTCGTATTATAATTTTTCTTTGACGAAAGAAAAACTATTATAATAGATAAACTATACTTCTGATTATCTGTCAAGGAACGATTAGTATGTTGGTTAGTTGCTATGGTGACGCGGATGCCGCGCTAACAAGGCACCCGTGATAATTGCGTTTTAATTAAGAACAGATACGTAATTTTTTTTATTACGTGTCAGTCATTACGTATCAGTGTTCGTAACAATGAACTTACTTATAACCTAAACTGTCAATTAATAGGTATGTTACTAGCATAGGAGTAGAAAAAGGTAGATTATTCAAGCAATACAAGTTTATATTCAACATCGCTTTATATGAAACCTTTTTTATATACTCAAACATCATAGTATGAGCTTTGTTAATCAACAAACTTTAATAGCAGATACCAGATACCTAAACCATAATTATTGTGAGTAAAAAATACAAGATATGCTATTAATTTAGATTTTCAGATTAGTTGTGGAACAGATCTGAAAAGCATATTTATAACCTGCGGTGTCTTCTATTCTCAAATTAAGTTGCCTCCATTCTCCGTTTCAACAGTTTCCATTGTATCTAAAATAATATAAAGGTGTTATTTTTTTACTATCGGTACTACCTATATCTATAAAACATACAGAAAACTACTGCTGGTGTTAAAAAACGACAAACACACATATCAATAAAACACAAATACTTAATTACTGCTGAAAGCGACGACTAATAAGTAGACGGGGCTTTCGGTAAGAGTAATTTTAGCAGTCGAACTAAACTGGTTTTACCGACTATTGTTATTACATAATCTAATGGTAACAACATAAATAAGAGGAAATAACAGGAATAAAGGGAATAAATATAACTAATCAGTGTCTCTAAAAATAGCCCCATAACCACACTTTTCACACTACCTATTCATATTTTGAATATTTCTCGAATAACACATTGATAACGATAATAATTCGCGAATAACTGTTATGTTGATAAAAATTCAAAATTTTGAAAATTGCAAACTCATCGCCCTCATCGGTCGCCATGGGAAAGGCTGGTGTCCGATCCTGGCGATTCTATTGGTTCAACCCTTTAACCCTTAATGTATAGGCAACCCGTTTAACATAGAGTCACCTCCATAGCACAACTTTTTGCTACCTTCGATCATACCCTTCGGCCTATATTGCCAATTCGCCGGACCTAGTTTCATACCCTTGGATGGGACCATAATATTGTATTGTCAACGGAATTGAATAAGTTAAATCGATTTGCTAGATTTGTTTACAAAGTGATATACGTAAGTAGGCCTCTTAATGCCTGAGAAATAGGCTTCGCCGGTTAGATGTAGTATGCCGGCGCCCGGACGGACTAGGCGGATCAGTTTCAAATAGAAGTAGGCGGTGAGAGGTAACGTTTTCCGACATGGACATACACATATTATATGCACACATACAAATAAGCTAATAAAAGCCTGTTAAAAAACTTTGGACTGACACGCTTTCGCTGATGTTAACGTTATTCAAGCTGGATAATGTTTTCCAAAAATTAATATATTAATAATAGGTATACTACATTTATTTTTATAGATTTTGTGGCGTTACACGCCCTAGCTTCGACCATAGGTGCATCTTATAGCCTTTCCAAATTTATTGTGACAATAATTTTAAGTTGTTTTACGATTGATATAATGTAGATGTTTCTAAAGTTTTAAATCTATCGAAGCGTGTGTACTCTGTAAATCCTACTAGATTTGGTAATATATCAGTCGTTATGCACTCAACTATTTATTAGCACCTTTTTTTGCGTCTAACGAAAGTAGTGTCATTTAAAAAGGAGCTATAGCAATCGCAAGTGTTGCGCGAACGAGCATAACTCGGGGAGCTTTCGCCGCATAGCAGGATTGTTATCCAGCCGCTTTCGGTCCCTAGGGACCTCCGCCGACCGACGCCGCCTGCAGTTTTCACGGTTGCAGGTTGTTATTTCGCGAGAAAGCAAAACTCGGTTTGACGGCGCTACGCCGCGTTTTATCGCAATAAAGATAATGAAGTGGGACTGTGGGACTAGGATGTTACTTTTTAAAACATTGCTTGGTCCTTACGTCGCGTTGCTAGTTCGGAATACCGGCATATTTTACACGCTGATAGGTATTTATTGTTTCTGTTCTCTTTAATTTTCATAGTTTATTTTTTTCTTGATGTTTTTTTATCTAACCTGGACCAAGACTACAAGACCTGTGCATAGCGCTTTTTCGAGCGCTCGGCACTGGAGCCACATAAAAAAAAATCGACAGGGTAATTTAATGCTAAAAACAACATTGTGGCAGACTCTTACACTTTAAAATAAAAATATGCAAATATGTCTGCTGCAACGAATTTAATATCCAAAATAAAATGTGCATGGAAATTTAATGTTACGACAAATAAATATACCTATAACAAGTTAATATGATAAAACTGCGAAATACTGAACGAAAAGACAACACATTAGGTATATAATGCTAGATAGTGACAGATTTGGGTGTCCCATTTTCGCATACATGCCTCGAATTTTCCATATGTTATCCTCCAGGGGCCACTCCTAAATTCCCCTTCATTCTATTCAGCATCGATGTACTTTTCAACCCTCCTCGAGACTTGTATATGCGAAAATGGGGCACCTAAATCTGTCACTATTTGACGGTCCTTTAGTGTAAAAAGAACGTAAATCGTAATAAAGCTGGATATTTAAAATATGGGACAATCTAAATGCCAGGAACTGACAAAACTCTCAAACACAAAGTATACGTGTCCACCGCAAAGCGGTATTATAGGTGTATATGACAATTTTTTTTGCAAACAATTTTTTTTGTATTCTGCTCTTGCTTCACCCAAAAACTATTTTAGTATTTTGGACTTTAAAAAATTTATAGATGGCGCTGGTAGCAGCTTAAAAATAAAAATCGCATCGGGTAAAGTGCCTTTTCTGTATGAAATATTGAAAAATTTTATTAGAAAAACTTCTTCAGTATTAAAAAATATGACATTGTATCAAATTACAGAACTAAATAATTTTTTTTATTTATAATTCTTTAAGCTGGTAGCAGCTTAAAAATAAAAATCGCATCAGGTAAAGTGCCTCTTCTGTGCGAAATATTGAAAAATTTTATTAGAAAAACTTGATCGGAATTAAAAAATATGACTTTGTATCAAATTACAGAACTAAATAATTTTTTGTATTTATAATTTAAAAAAAATACATAAATAAAAAAAATATTTAGTTCTGTAATATGATACAACGTCATATCTTTTAATTATGAGCAAGTTTTTATAATAAAATTTTTCAATATTTCGCACAAAAAAGGCACTTTACGTGATGCGATTTAATTTTTAAGCTGCTACCAGCGCCCTCTATACATTTTTTAAAGTCCAAGATACTAAAAATAGTTTTTGGGTGAAGCAAGAGCAGAATACAAAAATTGTGTTTGTAATGCAAAAAAAATTGTCATATACACCTATAATACCGTTTTGGCGTGGACACATTGTATAACATACAATAAGTCGCCATAAGACCTTAGGGTTTGTGAGGAAATGTTTCCCTTGAGGGGTGGGAATGCCTTAGCATAATATTAATGTGACCATTTTTTTTGCTGATGGACTTGGGAAAAAAGCTAAATTCATTCAGCTAACATTTCGACTTTTATTTCTTAAGTCTTCCTCAGAGCATCTACAATACTGGACAAAAGGCAAAACATAAAATATTAAATAAGCTAAAACAAGTCAAGACCAAAAAACGGACACAACACACGACAAAATCAGAGACAATTTATAAAAACTCACCTGAAGCAATTAGTTTAAATACTGTTTAAAAATATCACCTGAGCTATATTTAACATAAATATAGAGGTTGTTGTCAAGGGACGGGACTTCATGTCATAAAAAATATGAACATCAGAGGGGGCAAAACTTTTGTATTCAGGATAATTTCTGTAGCCAACGGTCAGATTCAAAACATCGGTTCTGGAATGTATTGAAGAAGGCGAGTATTTTTTAATATAAAACATTTCAGATATTAATCGTTTTTTTAAAAAATGTTTAGTATCTAAGACCTTAACATTATGAAAATCAAATTTGTCACCTGTGACAAAATGGTGGGCTTAAAGTGCAGTTTTGTTATTTTTGTCAATATTAATCGGGTTACAATTACAACCAAGACAATCTATCTTTTGTAAACGACATTAGAACGTTTATTTTTTTTAATTGGGACTTTTACATTGGAAAAAAGATTATAAATAGTTTTGTGGCCATAAAAGACAATCATTCTACTTTGATCATTGTTGAGAATCTTGTTTAGCTTGGTATTTAATTAAGGGTGTTAGGTAGCTTGTAAAATTTTATAGATTCATGAAGTGTGTGCTGATAAGTTTTCCATATCAGCTGAATCTCGGTTATTATAAGTTTCGGAATATAGAATTCTATTAACCACTTTTTTTGGGTAATTGTTCTTAGTTGCCAAAGGTCTAGCCAAGTCAAGATTTTTCTGCAAAAATAAAGGAACACTGATCTGTTTCACTCGGTGTATCGTGTATCAAACCTTTCAGAACAACAATCTTTTTCTGAAGGGGATGTGACGAACGATAATTAAGCATTCTGCCAGAACTTGTTGGTGTTTCTGATACCAATCAAGAATCAATCTGTCATCGGATCATCAAATCATCGTATCCAGGAATTTAAATTCAAGAAAGAATGCAATAAATGCATTCAGCAAAGTTTTTTCCTGTCCTATCTGAACCATAGTTAGAATATCATCAACGTAACAAAACAAAAATGGAACTTCAAACGGTAGGTTTTCAATTACAGTGGAAATACGGTCATGTAATTATTACACTAAATTAGCCAAAGCAGGAGAGGCAGGATTGGCCATTGCCGTCCCATGTGTATGATCATAAAAGTTATCTCGATACATGAAAAACCTAGAATCGAATAAAAAGGCTATTATTTGAGAAAAGGAATTTTTAGAGAAACTACATCTAATTATACGAGTGTATCATTAAATGGTAATTTAATATTTTTGATTTTTGGTCTAGGGCAGTTTAAAAGAATTTTTAATATAAAATTTAAACACGACTGGTTAATTGAAATCTGTCTTCCTAAACACACTTCATCTATAAAAGGTTTGATACAGAAAAATCTTGATTTGGTTAGATCTTTGGCAACTAAGAACAATTACACAAAAAGAGTGGTTAATAGAATTCCATCTTCCGAAACTTCTAATAACCGAGATTCAGCTGATATGGAAAACCTATCAGCACCCACTTCATCAATCTATAAAGTTGTACAAGCTACCTAACATCCTTAAATTAAATACCAAGCTAAAAAGATTGTCAACACAGATCAAAGTAGAATTGTCTTTTATGGCCACAAAACTATTAATAATCTTTTTTCCAATCTAAAAGTCAAAATTAGAAAGATAAACGATCTAATGTCCTTTACAAGACAGATTGTCTTGGTTGTGATAGTTGCTACATAGGACAAACAAAGCAGAAATTTGAAAGACAGATTTATAATCACAAATACGATTGTAACCGTATTAATATTGACAAAAATAACAAAACTGCACTTACAGCCCACCATTTTGCCACAGGTGACAAATTTGATTTTCATAAAGTTAAGGTCTAAGATACTGAACATTTTTTGAAAAAAACGATTAATATCTGAAATGCATTATATTAAAAAATGCTCATCTTATTCAATAAATTAAAGAACCGACGTTTTCAATCTGAGTGCAGTATATTCCAATTTAATAAATATATTTTTGCTAACTTTTTATAAAAGATTTTTTACAACTCAATATATCTATACATACAAAAAAGAGTTCAGTTAAATTTAGTTCCTTAACCACATCAAATAGTACCTTCACTTCGACTGTTGGCTATAGAGATGACACAGATAAAAACACTCTGTATATTTTGTAGTGGACCTTTGCACACCAACACCTTGAGTGGTCCCATTGACCATTCAACTGTTTTAAGGGGAATCCATGGCACACTTGACTTGGCAGATGCTTTTTCCATTTTACTCAACTTTAACTCCCTGTATATTTTTTATTCAAATTTGGTATATAGGGGTTTTGGGGTGTTCTGGTTAACTCTGTGGGGTCAGACTTTAAATAAATGGTTCGTGAAAATTGGGGGTATAAAAAATCGCAGCCGGCTCTGGATTTGCATTTTGAAAATGGCAGGAAGGTCAAAAGAAACGGCTTTTAAAGGCCTTTAAAACAAACAAAAAAGTTTAGGCGATTATCTTCAAAAATGAATATTTTACGGATTTGTACAATTTTAAAGTTGGACACCCTGTATATTATTGTTGGACGCCAAAAAACATTTCTCATAATAATAATGTTTACTCCTGAAAACTACTGTAATTCATAATATTATTCTTGTAACTCATCAATAATAAAAAAACAAAAATGAACATTGCTTGTAGACCGCTGAAGCTTTGGACGCGTGCGGTCTTAAAACATGTCCTCTTTATTAAATTATATAGCACATCAATTTAAGTAGTCATCTAATTTAGTATGTTGCATATTTATGTAAGTTGTCGTTAGAAATATACAGGGTGTTAGTAAATAAGTGCGACAAACTAAGGGGTGATTCTACATGAAAAAATAATGACAGTTTGCTATATAAACGTAGGTCCGCAAATGCTTCGTTTCCGATATACAGGGAGTCAAAGTTTAAAAAAAAAAAAGATAATTTATTTATTGTTATAGCTATGCGCACCTAACTAAAAATGTTTTATTTGAGATATTTTTCATTTGTTGTTTTGATTTATTGTTGCTGTATAAGATAGGTTTTTGATATTGTTGTAATAGAAATTAAAAATACGCGTTATGTTGTTTTATTTTTTGCATAAAAATGGCGGCCCCTGTGAAAAAAAGGTAAGAGAGCTTTTTTGTCAATAATTAAACGAGGATTTTAAAAATAATTTTTATTTTAAATTATCGCAGTGGCGTATCATTTATTTTCATAAAAATATCGAGGCCATTACCCCTATGCACGCCACTGATCAACATACAATTTTTAATCGGGTGTCAAAAAATGCGCTTTCTAGTCCTCTTAAAACCCACCAAATTTCATTTGAATATCTTAATCCGTTTCAGCGCAATAAATAAATTATCATTTTTTTTTAAACTTTGATTCCCTGTATATCGGAAACGAAGCATTTGCGGACCTACGTTTATATAGGAAACTGTCATTATTTTTTCATATAGAATCACCCCTTAAAGTTTGTCGCACTTATTTATTAACACCCTGAATAAGTAATAAAAATAAATTTTATTTTAACTTTAATTTTGCGCTGAAATAAACTCCTTTTCCCATTTAGTGTACCTACTCCCTGGCCGAGTGCATAAGGTTTATGAGACAAGCCGTATACGCACGGAATGTGCAAACATCGCCGTTGATTTACATTTAGTGGCAAGCCGCCTAGCTTTCTCCCTTTCATCGGCAAGGGGCCGGCAAGGGGCTGTTCTCTCGACGGCGCCACGGTCCGGAGGCTTTCCCGGAACGGAAACTCTTATTTTTTTCCGGGCGTTGAACGGGACAATGTACCCACTCGGAATGGGAGTGTAAACAGACGGTTTACTTGCTTTGAATTCTTTGATATCTGAGGAAAGCGGAAAGCCTTTCTGTAACGACCGAGCTTTTGTATTTACCTACAGAAAAGACTGGTAATAATGGAAAGTACAGGATATCAGTACCAGGAGTAGTGGGTCCACTGCTTGAAAAGTTAGTGCCAATGAAATATGACCATAATGTCATTGACGAAATGTGTTCCACAGATATTTACTGCATATTTTGAAAGGAAAAAGCAAGAACGCAAAAGTTTTGGTATGGTTCTTTAAACAATTTACCATACACATATTTTGTACAGCGGAACGCATGGGTTATATTATACGAGCATTAAAATTCCAATTTTAAATGATACCTACTTACACACGATACATAGAATAAAAAAATAAACGTTGACATTTTTGGCTGCTAGAAAATTGGCTAGAAAATTGGTTGCTAAGTTCACATACAGAAAATAAACTTACGAAAGTTTTCCAGTAGCATTTATTTCTTTATTTCTAAGTACCGTTTTAAAAAAAATCTTTTCGACGTTAATATGCACTTTAGAAAAATTTTAATTGCAGATTCGTAACAAGTGCATTTTAGCCTACCTATACCCCTTAAAATTATAATATACTGATGACCGATACACCCTGAACTTCTTTTGTTAATTTGTGACGCCTTTAAAATATGGCCAAGCAGTTTAGTGACACCCTGTTTAATGAGAGGTGTTCTGTTTTAACCCGCATTACATCTTTACAAAAGAAAACAAACAAGTTTTAACCGGGGAAACGCTTTCAAGAACGACTTCCTCAAAAATCTCGAATTCATTGCAGAAACCCGGCAGTAAATCTTGCTGCAATTCGTCTGGGAAAGGGCGCGTCATTTATATTTATCCCGCTGCTCCTCCTGGCTAATGGTCCGACTCTGTGCCCGATACATTATACCCTGGCATTTTTTCTAACCACAGTACTTAGAGGCGACGAAAGGAAACGATTTGCCAGGAGGGGATTTGTGACGGCGAGCTGATGGTTTTCAACCACTTTTTGAGCTTACTTCTTTAAGTTAAAATAAAAAAAAAAGATCAAACAATAATTATATTACTTACACTCCGATATTACGTGTAATAACGGTGTTTGTATTATTACCCTTGGGAAGAACTAACAATAGGAACTATACAAGATGATTTCAGAACTTTGCAATCGCAAAGATATTAGGATTTAAGTTATAAATTAATTCACTTGAAAAGTGTCCTTTGCAGCCATTGTTAATGTGTCGAGGTCGAGGCAGAGCGTCTGAAAAACACCGTGATGGCCAAGAGCGCTGGGTAAATATAAATTCACGGTACTTTAATAGCTTTATCTGTGTAGTTTACTAATTGCCACTCACTGGGATTACTATGGTTTTCTAGGGTTTTCTGTAGTTCTTGAACGAATGCTATCCTAGCCCAACATTAAAAGTTAGAATTACGTCAATTTTACTACCCAACTAGTCAGAAATTTATTTTGATCAAAACAGTTTAAGTCTATATTAGCAGTGACTATAGAAAGATAGTCACTGATATTAGGTAAAAAATTGGGAAGTGTGGAAAGAACTGGATGTTACCTATTTTTTAGGTAAAAATAGGGGGTTCGTAAATTTACCACTGAAAAAGTAAGAATTACATAATTTAGACTATACTCGGATATAAATCGGATCATAATGAAAAATAGCAGTTTTCTTTTTCTATTAATTGGTAGATAGATATATTCTACAAAAGACAGATACAATAAATGGTGTCTGCATTGGTTTTATAACCTAAAATTAATAGGTAATATAGGCCTAATATGTTGTTGTTGATTGTTGTTTGGATTTTGTTACAAGAGCAAAAATTTCTTTGCATAGGTATAAAATATTTCTGTATATTATAGGTGTAATTATTCGAAAGGACTTGCGCGCCTCATAAATATTGCGTATTTACAAAAATTTTATATTTTTTCTTTATTTTCAAGAAAAGCTAAGCAAACATTTGAGGGGATAATTTGGTGTCCCAAAGTGTAACTCTTTCATATTTTGAAAAATAATTGCAAACTTTCAAATAATTTTGATTTCTAGATGGAGGGAAAAAATCGGGGAAAAACAACAACGAATTTTGACCATGTAGACCTAGATGGTATATTTTCGCTATTAAAGTACATATAGCGCGACCAACAAGTTAGAATAACAAAACAAGCTATATCTCATTTTTTAATTTTCAGGTAAAGTTTTCAGTGTCCCGTTTTATTTTCATGAATACACACTGAAATAATTTATCTACTTTACAAATCTGTTTTTGATATTTTACTTCATGGTCATTTTTATAAGAAATGTTGGCCTTCTTTAAGACTTTTTTTAACTTTCAAAAGTTATTCACTAAAAATCACCTATGATATTTGTCTGAACAACTTTTCTCCATGAGCAATAATTTATTTCCGGTAGTGCCTCAAAGTTGCGCGCAACGGCTCCTGGCAGCTAATACCGTGGATAGTAACGCGTGCAGAACCTCGCAAAATGAATCTAATTTCTATTATACCATTCATTGGGAAGTTTAATTTTTTCATATTATCAGTGTAACCCGTATATATCGTAATTCCCAGTTAAAGTTTTCGAGATATAGGCAAGGTACAGCGTGCGTTACTTGGGCACTACGAGGTGAAAGGAGTCGTGTGCAACTTTGAGATGCTACCAGAAATATATATTAAGTACTCATAGAAAAAACTTGTTTAGACAAATATCATAGGCGACTTTGTAATGAACAACCTTCGCAAGTTGCAACCTCTTTTTTCGATTAATTTCTTATAACCTGTCATATGTAAAATTCAAGAAAATATCAAGAACGTACATTTATTTGCAGAGAACCGCTTTTTCTTAAAAAATGGTGTCGCCTATATTTTTGGTAAAATTAAAAATACAGGTGTAATCGGCGAGAAACTAATTTACCCCTGAATTTTAGATGGCGGAAAACCTGCAAGGGGTTGATGGTGGAAAACTCGGATTTGAGTTCTCTATATGGAATACTATTAATGGAAAATTTTTTTCTTGTTCCATGAATTTCATTATTATCCTTAGGAATCCAATTAAATTTATTGGATAAAAAAATCGTCAAAAAAACATACAACGTTTGATTTGATTTGATATTTTTGAATTATTCCTGAAATATTCTTCCTATATATACCTACTACTCGTGCTTTAAAAGTGACTATATAATTTTAAAGTACTAGTGCTATCATAACCTAAAACATTTTAGATAAAAAATATTGTATATAAGTAGTTTGGCTATTTATGAGTAATTAATAATAGATAGATAGATTGATTGATAGATTGATTCATAGATAGATAGATAGATTGATTGATAGATTGATTCATAGATAGATAGATAGATAGATAGATAGATAGATAGATAGGTAGGTAGGTAGGTAGGTAGTTAGTTAGATTGGTAGGTAGGTAGGTAGGTAGGTAGGTAGGTAGGTAGATAGATAGATAGGTAGATAGTTAGTTAGATAGATAGATAGATAGATAGATAGATAGATAGATAGATAGATAGATGGATGGACGGATGGATGGATGGATGGATGGATGGATGGATGGATAGTATTTATTGACTGGTCAATATAATATACTTAGGTACACAGGAAAAAATAATAAAATAGAATAATACAAAAGAAAATATGACAGACGCGGTTATAAAACTTCAGATTAGTAGTTATGTCAATATGTCAGACTTACATTGATGGAAACATATTTGCTTGCAGTATATTTCAATTCAAGAAAAACAACAATACAACAACACAACTAATTAAAAGCTAAGATATACCGACAAAGTGTAAGGCTCAATACGACAGATATATACAGGCTGTTCCGCGTAAGAACCGACACAGAGCAGGAGCATAGAGGGGAGCCCAAAATAAGGTGATTTAACGCAACTTAACTCTATACTAAGTTGCACCCCTGAGAAGTTATAGGCCTTAAAAGTGGGCTTTGAAATTTCGAAAAAAATCAATATCTCAGTTATTTTTGAACTAGGAAAAACCAAATTTGGTACACGTTGTGGGTGTACCAAGGGCATTGATCGACAAAAAATATAGTTCAATTGTACCATTTTAAAGGGTTGATACAGAGTGTTGCACCCTAAAAATGTGCCAGAACTTTTTTGTCCGTTGGCGGCCTTGCAAAATTGTTACTTTGTCTTATGAAGAATTTAATTCTAAAACTTTTATTATTCTTGTTAATTTTCGAAAAACTTTATCGCTTCCGCCAAAAATGCGAATAAATGAAAACACGTATTGCAAATAAATGCGATATTTTGAAAATTCAAAAGTTGGCTAAGAAATTCAACGTCAAACTTGATATATATTTCGAATTATCTACGTTGATATTATTAGGTTCAGTTCAAGGCGAATCGCCCCCATATCCAGCTTTATGCGATTGTGGGAGGTGAGAAGACCAAGGTATTTAAAAAAAATCCAGCAAGATTTGCGCGAAAAAAATATTAAAATTCAAAAATTTCCGTTACTATCGGGTAAAACATATGTTTATATCAGAACAAAGGGATGAGACTTATAAGAAATAATATTATGCTTATAAGAAACAATATATAATGTTACAAAGTGTATTTGCCATCCAACTGTTGAAACAAGATAAACTTTGTGGGACGATGGTCTGGACTATAGTATAGAGCATCCTAGACTATTAGTCTTATAGAAGAACCCCAGTTGCAGATTAATAGTAAATGGTCTATAGATAAATAATCGAAAATATAGATTATATGACTTAGGTCAGTACTAAATTTTTGCACATAGAACAAGCTTTTAAAAGAACTATAGCGGAAATGACCATATATGGCAACGCTGCTAGTATTCCCGCCGCAGTTAGACCAATGATGAAGAGGCACATTGTGGGCAGGCGTATTTGCTCCCTACTTAATAATATTCCTAAATATAATTAAAATTACTTGCTGCAACTTTGCCGACCGCCGCTGTCAAATTCAAAGCCCATGAATTAGAATAACAGAATTTCATTTTCGTTATTTTATTTCTTTAGTTTACATTGCGGTAAATCATTTCTCACAATGGAACTAAAAATGTTTTGTGCTTTGTTGTATCGATACGAGCAGCAGCTCAGAGAAATTATTTATATGAAGTAAAATAACGGGTATTTCAGCCAAAATTATGTTTTATTTATTCTTTACAATAAACCAAGCTTTCGGCCATACTTTTGGCCTTCGTCAGGGTATTGAGATAAAAATATTGAAAAGTTATGGTTCTAATGAATATAAACTTCAAAAAATGGAATAAATTGTTATGTTATTAAAGAAGATCAATTAGAAATTATTTCTCTAACACAAACTGGTTCGACATATTTATGTTATCTATGTCGCACCGATCCATGGTATAGAAAATGATCGATAAAAGCAGCGATGCCCAATACTCGATCTATTAGGGTAGTGCCCAAAAAAGTGGAATATTTAAGTTTGATGAGGATTATCTTCCTATAGATATTTATATCTAGAGGTTCTTCATAAAATACAATTGAAAAATCAAGATTTTTTTCCTTAGTTCCTAGCAGGACTCCGGGGTAGGAAACCATGTCGCAATTCGGCTGAAGAAAAGGCCCCCATTTATATTTATCCCGCTGGCCGTGTGTTCCTCTCCTGCCGACTAATGGTCCAGCTGAACGGCCGATACATTATCCGGCATTTTTTTTCAAACCAAAAAAGGAGTACTTAGAAGCGGCCGAAGGAGACGATTTGTTATAAAGGGATGTGTGATGGCAGGCTGATGGTTTTGAGTGTCCGGCTCGGGTTGTCATTTTTTAACGGATTGAATAGCGGGGTGAGTGAACTGAACTCCTGGTGAATGGGAATAAAAATATAGTATCATATGACAACCATTAGATGGAATGAAAAGACCAAACTAAAAGCTTTTTCTCTAATGCCCTCTAGTTCCCTTTTGAATCGAAATAGTGACAATAATATTTAGGGCATTGTTCTATTATTAAAGCTTGCCTTAACCTATATCCCAAGACAATGGTATAAAAAGTGTTCGGTATAAAAATATGGGGATCGGACACTAATATGAACACTAATATTAACATGACATATACCCCCTGAAACTAACGAACACATTTTCTTAACAACTTGTTCAGTTATTTTCAAGAAAAACCGCATAACCATCATATTAATTTGCATTATTCGACTTCGGTTGATTAATATGTAGTTCATCTATGTTAGAAATATTATAATTACTAAAATTGATAGAAGGTACAGTTGAATTGGTATTAGTTGTATGACATTCTGAATTTAAATTTATGTTTAAATCAATTAGGACAGAAGGTATTTCGGCGCTGGTAGAGTTTTTAACAAGTTTACATAAGATTTTGTTTGTGCAATTTCAACTCTATTTTGTAGGGAAATCTCAATGTAACCTTCTGCCACAGCAATGGATTTCCAACCAACAAGCCATTTAATGGATGAAAAATCTGCTGCATTGTCTGAGAGTATCTAGGCAGAAGAACGCCGAAAACAATGTCCAGTATAAACATGCGGCTGCTCTAGTTGCAATTACCAAAATTAGTACTTAAAAAATTCACTAGCACCTGGACTGTATCGTTTAACGTAATAAATATCTACTAGTACTCTATTATGTATGGCTGAGACAGATGCCTATATTTTTCCGCACAAGCTAATAAATTTCATAAATATCTTCCAACGCCTGGGGGATGCCCCTATAAGCCCTGCGCGGCCATTATGTGGCAATAAGTGTCTTTTTTGCGGGCCGGCGGCTATGAGGCATCGCCGAAAACATCGGCGCTCATATTGGACCCTAATGCACTGTTAATTTATGTTCAGGGCTGAATGCGTTCTGGTCGTATTTTTGAAAACCGGAGCTCAGTTCATTACAAGAGTATGATCCGAACATACTGCAAGTTTTGCAAGATAAAATAAAATAAACAACATAAAAATAGTATCAAAAAGTTTTAACCGATCCACCAAGATGGTACAAATACTTTACAAAGGGTATACTTTACTTTACTAATTGTATATACAGTGTCAGCTCCAAAAACACAGTTTATTAACAGGGGGTCATCTTCAGCAGTAAAACATTTTGGTTTGGCTAAGACATACTCTTAATTTAAATGGTAAGATATTTATATTTCTTGCATTTAAAACATTAATTTTCTTACCTAGAAAAACGAATTTTGTTTTCCAGTTTCCAAATTATACATTGGCAAGTAAGTCATCTAATGGGATATATACCACCAATACTCTACCTATAGCAAATTATGAACTAATAAAATAATAATAATTCACGCTCTCCCAATGCTCCAATTGCGAAAACACTCTATTCCCTTGCCCGGGGGAAGGATGAAAATGTTTATTATCTACTAGTAAATACAAGCATTCTTAACCCAGAATCACTTTCGGACTGCGCAGCGTTGTTGTGAAATTTCACTGCCAGAGTACACAGTTTTAATAAATTTTGTTTAATTTTAATAAAATTTATTTGAGTGAATGCTTACGCTAGCTAGCCTCAAGTATAAATAGTTACTAAATGATAATATTTTCAAACCTCCTCTTTCAATTAAATATTATGTTAACATTCTTTAGGTATAATTTGGAGAATACCGCAGAAATTCGGACCGGATAATGTCGGAATTTCAAATTAACGAAGCGAAATATTGCAATATATTTTCGTTTGTATACAGTGTGACTCAGTTCAGTTTATAGCCGGACTTTGGATAGAAAATGGCATTGTCAATCGAAAATTTCATATCAATACAGTTATTTCCATGCAACTAGTGGCCGAGGCACGAAGTTCAAAGATATCTTAAATGCAACATTTAAATATGTAATTGAAGGATGGTTCTTCGGTTTAGGACAGTTCTTTAAAAAAATTAAAACTCTATCTTTTGCAAGCTTTCGCAAAATATATTTGCTTCATCAGGCAAAGAGAGAAAAATATTAAAAATATTAGTCAAATCGAATTGATATTTTTAACAACACATACAATCGTTTTTACAATTATTTTTACATTAAGACTAATATTTTTCTCTCTTTGCCTGATGAAGCAAATATATTTTGCGAAAGCTTGCAAAAGATAGAGTTTTAATTTTTTAAAGAACTGTCCTAAACCGAAGAACCATCCTTCAATTACATATTTAATAATAGTGGACAAGTAAAGACAATATATTTGCAACATTTAATTTTGAACCAAATTTGACTCTTCGCTTTTTTTTATATCTGTTATGGTTTTAAATGTTCATTTTCTATCCAATGTTAAAGTCCTGCTACAAAGAACTGGCGTACTTCTGACAATATTTTTGCATTTTACTACTAAGTAGTATAAGTCTTATAATTTATAATTCGTGGGAAATAAAACATAAGTAAATTTATTGTGTGCTATTGTTTTTCTAACAATATTATAAGTTACACAGAGATGTTGTATTTCCCTGTTCCGTCCACAAACTTCGCCGCCCAGCTCGGGGATGAAATATTAAGGAAATAATTTCCGCGCCCGCGACAAAAATAAAGACAGACAAAAACAGATGAAAATTCAAATTAAGCCGGACGTAAAGATATTTCCACCGCGTTTCTTATTGCGGCGAATAATGTAGTCGAAAGTTTCGCTTTGTTTTACGTAATTTGTAGCGGAATCTGTTTAGCATTTTACAATCAACTGGAGCGTTTACCCCGCTTTAGTTTCGGAAGATAGAACTTTTGCAAACAATCATTTGCAGAGTGTTTGATTACGTTAAGAGTCTCAAAATAAAGCTGGAATAATTTCCGCGAATGGAAAAGTTATGCACAAAACCGAGTGCGTAATTCTAATTCGATAAAATTATCTACAAATATCTTTGTTTTGACAGGTTTAAAAGACAGGTTTCAAAGTAAGTATATGTGTTATTGTAGCCTCGGTATGATTCTGTATTCCGTGCGTTTGGCTCAATGACGTCAGAACCTATAGACAGGTTTGTTTTGATAAACGCTTGACGCCCAGAACTAATCACAATCTAAGCGCTCCATTAAATTATTCCGAAAATGTCGCGAGATTGTCAGAAATTCCCCTTTTTGTCGATCCGTAGCGAACTTATTTCGACTCTGGCCTAGGAGGCTGCCATCCCCCGAGTCTTCAGGTGAGGTTCCGATGCTTCCGGCGCCCCCAAACAAGAAAAAACATGCGATATCTAAGTGTGATTCTGGAGGAACTATAACCGGGAATCAACGCGTGTATAGTTGGTTGATGGTTGACTTTCTGCCTTTGTTTGTAGCATGTTTTTACACAGTAAAAACGAGACCTGAATATTACATTAAAATCATTGCTTTTGCTAATTGTTATATGTATTTTTTCCTTACAGGTACACGTACAACTAAGAATTTACTTGTCCTTACTAAACTCTATTCAAACGAAATGCAAGTAAAGTAGCGGGTAAACATTTACACGATGGAATCACATGAACAATTCTGAGGGCTAATACGAGGCAGGGCCGCATTAAGGACGATCTCTAGGAATTTTATAATATAAAATATTAAAATAATATGCCCCAGTATTAAGAACTTTAAAAACAAACTTTTATGGCACACCTAGACTTCTTGAAAATGTAATGGTAGGTCCAACGATTAATAAACAGCGAAATAATTATATCGGAAAAAATAAAGGTCCACCTGCAACTCAATACACCTCTGTAACAATCACCGACTCCCTGCACTCACACGTCGGTTAAAACTTTATTGCCGTCTAGCCAATAGCAAGCCGATCACGTGCGTATCACGCTCTAGCCATGGAACATTTTGTTTTTATGTTTTACTTGCGTTTAGTTTGAATAGAGTGTAGGTATTACAAGATATTCCATGAAACTAAACGTAATCTATGTGAAATTTACTTTTAAATTACTTATTATTCCATTTGATTACATTACTTTACAGATTCATATAATTTTTCTAGTTAATAGTAGTATAGTATAATAATTTACACTAGTTAATAGGAGTATAGTATAATAATACTAGATAATATAGTATAATAATATAATATAGTAAAATAATGTTTTTTTTTCAATAAAACTATTAAAAACAAGTAGGTGCAGAATAATTTTCTTCTCACAATTTAATATGGTTACAGAACGTTCTCTTTCAGTATTTAAAAATCTCACAGCTAATAAAATTGAACAAACTTATTGTACGATTTTCTATTAGGTTTCTTTTATCATCCCCATGATCATTTCGGAATTAGACACATAATGAAGTTATTGACTGTTCAAATAGGTAGACAGAATATTATAATTTTAATACCACAAATACACATTCAAAATTTATAACAATAATAAAATAAGTGCAACAAAAAGTGTTTAAATAGTTAGGTACTGGAGAGGTATAAAATTGATTCAAGCTTAAGTTTAGGCCTCTCCAGTAAACCAGTACATTTAGTGAAATAATAGTTAGGAACTGAAGTTCAACAGTATTGCCAACTTATTTGTATTGGGGCTTCCATATCGGTTATATTTTATCAAAGTTATAAGACTTTTTCTGCTGATTATAATGAATAAAATATAAACATTTAATTTGCTCCATTACAATCAGTGGAAAAGTAGTGGCGACATAATTTGCAGCACCATGTATACTTACTTGAAAAGACAACTTTTTTTTATTTATTGATACTCGTAAAATTACTATTACAACTATTGAATTTTTTCTTGTATACTGATTTAAATGCTGGCAGACTACTGTAAATATCGTTCAAAATGCATGTTCGTCCAAGTTTTTTTAATTATTTTTCTACGTAAAATTGCTGTTGGGGAAATGAATTTTTCTTTGCAAAGCCATGTAAAATTCAGTAATTTAATGGAATGTAGGGTATTATTACATTATATTAACATTTGAATATTACCTTTAACAATGATTAAATGCTTGGAAAATTGTTACATGTTTTTCCGAGGAATTTTATGAAACTGGAGGTACAAGTAATTTTACCTATACAAGTTAGGTATTTGTTGCCAATGTAAGACATGGTAAAATTACCGAGAAATTTTTTACTGTGTAGAGTAGTATGGATATATTTAATTTTGGATTCAAAATAAAGGGCATTTTAACAATAGGGCACCACGTCTATAGGTTTTAACGTCATTGGTTTTGCCTAATGTGAGTTTTACATACCACGCGATAGTGGTTATCGTTTACAGTAGTTTTCGTAGATAAAGATTTTTTTTTTGTATAACGTACCCACTTACAGGCTATAAACGACAACTTTACTGAAACCTGATGTTTGACATTTTCTTACCTTAAATATATTTTACAATGGCCCGTGCATGCCTCAGGTTACCTCACGAACTTAAATTATAAAAATTCCCGCAAAGCGTTTGAGTTACCCAGAAATTTATCGTGTGTCCAAATACAATTTGCCCGGATAACGACCCTTAAATTTTTGCAGTTTTAGTGAGCGGCTAAATTGCTACACGGCCTTTACGTGCAGTGGCGTAGCTGGCTTAGAAATGAAAAAAAAAAACCTACCAGAAAATACACTGGTATTTAAAAGAAAATCATAAGGAGTTAGAACATAGTATATTATATAATAAGAACGCCTCTGTACCAATATTTGTTAAAGATAAGGAAATAATGAGAAATTAGCTACTATTTTCAGTATCTAAGTGAGATCAGCTGAGATCCGAAAGACACAACGAGCTTTTCTTCTATCTTGACACTAAAAAGTCAAGACACCAAACTAGACTGCATACTTGGTGAAGATGAGAGAGGAAATAGAGCTCCGCCCTGATGCTGGGGAAGAAAATATTACCATTAAATTTCCGTCATGGCAGACCCATCATCATTAGCGCTCAAAAAAACTAAATACTCTTATCGAATTTAACATCTAGCGTTTCTATTAGCCAAACTGCATTTGGACAAACTCACTGTACCATCATTTCTGTACCCTGGCTCTTTATTAAGATTTCTGAGTCTTGTATGGACATCAACGACTACTCTATTTTTCGCAATGATCAAGCAAGTCGCAAGGTGGTGTATGCATCTTGTTGAAAAAATCATATTTTAGAAGTTACAAATTTCTACCATTAAACTATGAGGTGGTCCAACCTTATCGTTCACCATAGCACCGATATGTGCCTAATAACGGGTTAACCTGCAAGTCTCTGACGCGAACCAAACTTCATTTATTAATCTTCTTACGCTTAAATCCACATACCAATAACGTTGTTTTTGCACTCGACGCGCGTATCATCAGGAGATGATTAAAACTTAAGTTAGTATCATCAGGAGATGATTAAAACTTTTTTAATCATCTCCTGATGATGCTAACTTGGTTATAGGGAAACGCGCGTCGAGTGCAAAAACAACGTTATTGGTATGCGGATTTAAGCGTAAGAAGAATAGTGTATCCCCAATAGGTTCCAAATTCCCAACTTAAACTTCATTTATGTTTAGTAATATGATCCCAATGGAATCAACTTGATAAAAGGCCTAAAACTAAAAGCAGATTATGGAAACGGACTAACCAAACGAGCATGACTAACCAAACGAGCATCAGATTATGAAATACATAGTACCTTCTCAAACACTCTAGAGAAAGAAATGGCCTGTGCAAAGGTGAGTTATGAAAACTAGTTGTGCAAAAAAGTAAAAAAAGGCTCGATTCAAATATACTCGTCGACAGTAGTTGTCTTCCAGGGTAGCTGTCCCTCTAATTCGAAAACCAGACGGCTCTATTTGTGAAGACCCTTCCGATGGTGCTTTTGCCTTGGAGAGCGAATTTACACGAAATTTTGTTATCGAACCTCCTGGAAGACCCTCTTTTAGTTGTCCACAAATGAAGGAAGCCTACTACTAATTCTTTTCCCATCGACGTTGCACCTTTTTACCCTGTCCACCAATAAATTTCCAGGCTTCGATTTGATTACTTCCGATGTCCTTAAAAACTGATCGTACACTTTAGCCGAGACTTTAGCTAAACCCCTGGCAGATATCATGCAGACATAAATTTTTTTCTGTGGCACTTTCTAGTGCTTGGCTAACCGCTTAGGTAACTTCAGTCTTTAAACAGGGAGATAAACTTGATCCAAAGGATTACCGCAGTATAAGTCTGGTTCCTCTCTGTGCCAAGATCATGGAGTGAACCATTTCTGAGTCATTTATTTCATTTATAATGTAACAATCCCTTCTACTCAATATGGGATATAGACGGGTAGATCTACTTGCACAAATTTATGCAACTGAAATAGGGTTGAAGATTCCATATATATGATTTGGCTCGCTGACTATAATGCAATAATAATCTAAGCATTGCATTCCATACTAAAAACAGTTTATAAGAACTATTAGTGTTTCCTTTATCTCACATGTACATATTTTTTCTACCAAACCTAATTTTACCGACAAACAAGATAAAAATTATAACAGAAGCTAGAAATTTTGGCTTCCGATCGACGCTACTGCCCTCACATAAAGCTCCCTTTAATGGGGGAATCATGTAAATGGAGGATGATGAAGAAATATAATTTTAATAGAACCGCTGTTGTTGCATTTATTATGTATTGTAATTGCGTTTATGTGGATTTTTTGCCAGATTAATGCCCCACATTATTCGCGGATGTAAATTGTAATGCCATTTATTCCTTTTTGATCGCCAGCACCATAATGGCTTATGTTTTGGCACTAGGTCGATTTTCCCTTGAATAAGAACGTTTTTCTATGACTTCTCGTGCATAATATTATAAGTTGCTCTTCATATCCTAAGTTTTGATATAGCTATGATAACGATCTTTATAGGAAACTAAATATACGGGGTGTCCGTAATAATGTGCAAAAGAAAACTCAAAACCAAATTTTTGCTTCCTCTTAAGGCTGAAATAATTTTGCAGGGAAGGCTTCAATCGAAAATTTCCCCGTTTTCTACCACCTGTACCTGTAGAATACTTTCATAAAATAATTGCAGATCATTAAAGATCACCCTGTGTAGAAGGACTTTAACAGTCCATAGAAAAATTTATTTGAAGAGGAAAATTTCATATCCACGTGGGTCCGCAAACGCTTCTTTTTAAAGACACAAGGTGTTGAAAGTTGAAAAATATATGGATTGCTTTTTATAGGGTCCCAACCAACACAAATATTTAAACCAAATTTGGTACGCAGCAACATTTTATCGGGTATCAGATTATATAAATATCCACTGGCGGAGTTATGGGGGTTCCTTTTCATTAATTAAAAAAAATAACAAGTACGACACGATGTCTCCCCCCGACAGAAAAATAAATTAAGTATTTACAAAAATCGTGACGAGCCAAACCTGGTCTGGGAGGCCGGCACAAAATCTCTTGGGAATGCTCAATTTCGCCTCTTTTGCGATTCTTTTGGGCAGGCGTCTCACCAGATTGCTCCAGAAAGCCGGCAGCTCGCTTTCCGCTACCCATTCCCAGAAACTGCATCCAATCTCATCAGAGGAGATCATGGATGCCCAGTTAAGGAATATAAAAATACCAGCTCCATTATTCCATCGGGACCCCTCATTTTTTTCTGGTTTCAGATGCTTCAAACGAGATATGGGGAGCACAATTATGGGATCAGTCCTACAACCAAAAATGGCTCCCTCATCAGCAATCATGGCATATAAACAAGAAATAAATGTACGCAATTTATGAAGTTATCCTAATTTGGGCAGAGAAACTAGTATGTAAACCAATACTGATTACAGGGCGACAACAAAACGGTGGGAGCTCATTTAAAAAATCAGGGTGAAACAAAATCTCCCCCTCTCCTATAGCTAACCAAAAGATTTTATTATTTGCTCACAAATCGATGATATTCCTTCAAATCCAGTTTATACCGGGAACGGTCAACGATTTGGCAGACAATCTGTATCGTTGGACATTCAGGATCGGCGGGCAGTATTTTCGAACGTCTTCAGCAGACAATGGAATTTCCGACTAGCGTGGACCTTTCCACCTTTGGCCTTAATTCCACGTGTTCTGAATCATCTGAACTGAACCAACTCCAACTCTACCTTCTAGTAGTTCCAAAATGGGACAAGGTGTTTTGGAGGCGAAACCTCAAAAGGCGAGCAATCGCAGTTCCTCTCCGCATCAGAAATGCCCATCTTCATCTGGTGGAAGCAAAAATAATGTCTCCCCTGTCTGAAATACGGCAACTGTCTTTGGAGGTTTGGAAGGTACGGGGTGGACTCCATTCATCTCTTCCTGGCCAAAAGAGGACCAAGAGCTCCTAGAGGAAGCCTGAAGGAAGTAATCCCTAAAACATATGCTACTATATGCAAAGGAAGAGGGAATTTCCCTTAATAATCTATACCCAGTAGATGTGGCGAAATACTTAATTTATTTGCATAGAATAAATAAATTACTACCTCGCAACCGTCAAGCTACATAAACCAGTGTTATCTACCTTGGATAACCCGCATAGAAACGAAAATATCTCAAGTCACCCTGTGGTAAAACGTATATTGCGAGCTACTGATTTGTCTAAACTGCCATAAAATAAAAAAAAAAACAGATTTGGTATGAGAACACTTTGGTCGAATGGTTAGAAAAAAAAGATACCGATGATAGTAGTTTATTTCAAGTATCTAGGCGCTTGGCTGTAATTCTACTCTTGACATCAGGTAAAAAATCCATATATTAACCTTTAACACAGATTCTGGTAGGAATGTTCAATCATGGTGAAAGTTATTGTCCAATAAGGCAAATGCTTGGATCCAGTGATTTGGATTAATGGCTTATTTAACCTTTAGGCAAAAAGAAGAAGTGCGGGTCCCGATCTTTCGTCTTTATTCATAAGTTCCCGGAGAAAGGTTGCTCCAGCCGCACGGACTGTTATAGCGGGTTGCGATCTCCCCTTAGACGACATTTTAATATGTGGGAATTGGAAAGGTAACACTAATTTCTTTAAATTCTATTATAAAGGTGTTACCTGCCCTCAGGGCCAAAAGGAACAACATATTTTTTAAAATATATCGTTTGTGCCATTGTGTTATTTTGGTGGTGTCTAAAATTGTTCACCAGTTTTCATTTTAGTGTTTTTATTTCGTTATCCTTGATTAGAATATTGTTATTTATTTTACAGAACATTCACATTAAAAACTTGATACCTAGCTTTTCAATTTTTTTCCACTGCTTGTAGTCTAAGCTTCGTATCTTGATTGGGGCACCAGAGTCCAAGCAAGTCTCAAAAGGGTCAAGCCCAAGGCACAGACCCTGAAATATTTATCGTTTTTCCCACGAACGGCAAAAATACGAATATTTCAGATCTTGCTTAGGCTTGACCCGCCAAGTTCTTGACGAATTTTGAGAAGGTACTGAAAAACTCCAGAATCACCAGAATCACGTAACTAATACTATAAATTTTTGTCATTTTGATTGTCTTGAGTAGGTAGATGTCAAAAATGCAAAAATTTAAATATATATCCCTAATTGTACACCTGTATACAATTTTTTACTATCCCAGAAAACTATTATCGTTAACTGAAATAATTTCAGTCAACGCTTTTATCTAAAACTCTTTTCTATCACAAAAAATTAATGGGATGGTGGGACACTTCGCGTGGACACTGCATACATTTTCTCTTTTCTGACAAAAAATATAAGTTTTCCCGCAAAAATGTTCATACCTATCTTTCCTCAACATTCAGCGCGCTTTATTATAACGAGTTTCACATTTTCTAGAATGCTACCTCATCGTGTATAGCAACACAAACAATTATACGAGCAATACAAACAAGCCTTCAATTGTGCCCGTATAGAAAGTTTTTAATATCAAAGCGAGGCCGGTCCGCTCCCTTTCAGTGGGAGTGTATTCAGGCCGGTTGATGATTTTATTAAGATAACTGACAGGCCCCCTCAATGAAAAATAGCGCCGATAAAGGCCAACAAAGGCACAAAGGGGCACGACTAAGGGTCTTTTAGGGGCGGGAAAGAAGATGTGCGCTTTTCCCTTTCGACGGTGTATACGTCGTGCGCCGTGTATTGGACGAAAGTAAAACCCAGCGACCTCGTGCCCGGCCCAAATTTCGTACCGAGCGATGGAAGATCGATTTCAAGTCGACAAATGTTTCGTCAGTATTAATGGGCTAGCACGATTAAATTTTAAAAATTAATTTTATGTTTGCAATGGTGAACTACAGTCATCTAGTTCCCTAAAAGGCCCCTTGCCCAAGATCAATATCCACAATCTTAGAAATTTTAAAATACCTTAAGATATTTAAGTTAGTAGTAATCTTCTTTACCGACGTCATAATATATCCATGGGTCTGTCTCAAAACCTCGTGCGTCAACTTCAGGGTACCTAATTGGTTAGTGATTTGTGGGCTGACAGTATGACAGCATGACAGCTTAAAGTATGATTAGGTACCTGCTATCTGCTGGATGAGACTGCATTCTAAGAATAAAACTGCTTGCTTCATGTGTCCCTGTTGTTACATAGCAAGGCCTGGAGGGTAGGTACCTAGGTACCTACCCCTACCCCTAGGTAGGTACCTACCCATTAATACCTTTTATAAATAAATAATGTAATCATTTATCCCACAGTATTTCCGTATACATATTTTGTTCATTTGAAAACATATTTTCCTTTTAGTGCTTGTGAAAGTGGCCTTTTGAAGTTTAATAATAAGCTGCAGGAGTAGAGTTTTGAAAAAGCTTATTGCAACAATCCTCCCATTATGGTGACTATTGCACTGATATTATATAAACAATTTAGATCTATTTTCACCAGAAAATAGAACAGTGAAAGTACAAGGGCGGGTAAATTGATATATTTTTAATATTAGATTAACTAGTAAATATTCTTGCTTACAAGTTATGTAAATATAGACATTTGCCATGATGATGATCATGGATATTTGATCTCTCTATTTATGCATTTTTCCTCGTCATTATGTTCTTCCTCGACAAATTCTTGGTTTTTAAAATGATTCTTTTCCTCTTTTGAAATTTGGGATGCTAGTTTTGAAAAAAAAAATGGAGCAGAACGTCAGGTTAATCGAAGGCGAATACGTGAACCTTGTAAGAATTTTCCCCAATTCATTGTGTTTTCTTCAAGCTGGGTAGGAAAAAAATACAATGCAATACAATTATAGCTTGGTATTTAAATAAGTACTTTCACTAAAAGGTAGTTCTTTCGCATTCACTATTCATTATTGGCTTGATACAGCAAATAGCACAAAAAAACAGAACACGAATCACTAACATCTTCAGCAGAGGAATGTTGGAAGTATCTGGTATCTAAATATATCAACCAGATTTTCTACCTATAATATAATAGACATTTCTATATATTTCCTACCTACCTACATTATAATAAATATTATATAGGTTTATTATTTTGGTAAGCAGATAAATAAGGTCATTTTTGGTTTTAATAGATATAGATAATAATAAAAACTCGTTATAACGTTACAACTAAAATCTCCAAATTAAAATTATTTCAGTTCAAATGTTTGAAGTTTGAAGTATACCAAGGATAAGTAGTTAGGTTAGATTTGTAAAAAATCGACAATTCACAAATAATAACAAGGAAGATTGTGTGAACTTAGCTACAGAGGACTTTCAGTATATCGATTGTATCTAGCGCCATATTTTGAGAGCAAAAGGAGCAATACCTTGAAATTTTGGATTATTTTTTATTTAAAAACTAAGAGGAACTGGCAAAAACGAAATATGCCAGGGGAGTCTACTAAACTTCTATTATCTGCCTGCATGCAGTTTTCTATATGACCAGACTAGCCCATTCCTTTTCTTATGGATTAGAATTAACAACACATAGAGTACCTATTTCCTAAGAAATGAAACATTTCGCTGTAGGTAGTGCCCTATTTTTCATGAAGGTGCCACACAATCTCTCATCGGACAAAAAAGTTTTAACAAAATTTAAATATTCCGCCATATTTTGAATCAATGAGAGTACGCGTACCGATTTGCTAATCTAAGCGATATTTCCGATATACAGGGTGAGTCAATTTTCTTTGCAGCAGGACTTTAACACTGAAGAGTGTCGGAGAAGTCAACTAAAAACACCAACCTCGTGTTGTGACTTTGGGTTGTACCAACTTTGTAATTTCCTAAAACTGATTGTAGGAGATGCATTGATAGGGGACAACAAGTACTTAGAGACCGGTACTCAACAAGAGGATATGTCTTCCCAAACAAAACCAACCTACGTGTGAGGCAAGACGATAAGATGGAGAAGTACAAGACAGAGATAAGAACGAATAAGAAAGCAATGGGGAATACGAAAAAATGTTTTTGAAACGCAGCGTACAAAAATTTCGCACTGAAGCGAGAACCCCACTGTAGCTTAAATATTTCGTAGACTGCTATGTGCGGTAAATTCCTTAAATGCGTTTGCCCAACGGAGCAAAATCGTTCTATTTACGAATGGCCTGTGGGATGCCCCGTCGACATATCTGTCTGTTTACGAGGAATTCAAAGTGGAGTCTGGGATTTGCTAGACCACGAGCTTTACGAATGCGATCTGAATGAGGGCCATTCAAGTGTACAGGTCACTGGAAAATATATTTATTTGCTGGCGGCCAGACAGGAATTGGAGGCGGAAGGAGATGGAATCTAGAGGTTTTTTATTCGTTCGTGCTTGAGAAGAGGGACTTGAGTCCGAGGAAAGCGGCAGTGTTGTATACGATATAGCCTTTATGCGGAAACACTATTCGTACAAAAATGTGCAAAGATTTCAGTTTGTATCTGCTTATATAAATTGCAAACTTCGACATTTTTAAGACTCGGGGAATTGAAAAATATGAAAACAAAAATACTTAATCCAAAATACAGAAGTTTATTTTCGTTACGCCCATAATGTAGTAAAAAGTATCATATCCAAACTTGTTTTATGAGATTATAAAAGTTTTCTAGCAAAATATAGATTCCAAGTATATCATTTTCTGCGGTATGAAGCCGATTTATTTTTTAATGGTGTTAAAAATCTATTGATTTTTGAACAAGAATTTGAAACAACAACAAACGCGTCCTTACATATCGAACATTTTTACTTGAAAATATTTTCAAAATCGTTTATGATTTTCGTGATAATTTATAACTCAGAATTGATTTCAAACACCATTACCTAATCAACCAGTAGGTGCTAAAAAGCCTATATGAGGTGACACTTTTGAAAATCTAAAAATATTGAAAATTAGTGTATTTAATATGCTGAACCTTTGGAAATCAAGGAAGTAATTTACTTTCTGTTTTCAAGGTATAAGAAAGAAATAATTCTCATGCGCAGTGTTGTCATAAGCTACTTTGATATTCGGAAAAATTTTTTTTACATTTGGGTTCAGTCTTGCTTGTTTTGAAACTAATTTGTGTCACAATTTTACTTTCGGAAAATCAAATATGCCTCGAAAATTTTGCAATGAGAAAACTTACTCAGAATGAAAAACTGAGTAGGTTTGCGAAATTTCGAAGGTACTTACCCTTTCTGTAGCTTTCACATAAAAATGTTAAGAAAACTTGTTCCTGATAAAAACTGGATAGGTTTCGAGAAAAAGGAATTTACTGATTAATAAAAGTATCATATACTACTTTTAAATATGTTTACAAAAAGCAATATAAAAATTGATCAAATTAATATAAAATATTCATTGAAATATTCATGACAATAATGTAGGTAAGCGACAAGAAAACTCAGAGTAGTTTTGTTACATTGACGCACAGTGTGTCTATACGTTAAAAACTTATCATCCTATAAAATCTTTATTTGCTGACCGACTTTGATAAACTTGTTTTGCTAAGTAGGTATTTAAAATGAGCATGGTAACTATATTCTTGGATTGTAATCATGACCAACTACGACCACTTTTATGAGCTCAAATTTCAAAAAGAGCTATTAAAAAACTAGTTGCAAAAATCGGTCAACAAATAAAGATTTTACAAGGGTTGTAAGTCCTTAACTTAACTTAGATACACCGGAAATGTTTATATCACCACTTACCAGTAAGTTTGATATCTTGCCAAAAAATGTATGTCGTACCTATTCAAGTTCATCTCATTGTGTGTCACTCTCCTATACTTTTGAAATATCTCTTTAAATTATTAAGGGTGGTAGAGTAACACATATGGAGATAAACGCTTATTTCCCACACCTTTATTGCATTTACAAAACATACTAAATATGCGTTCAATACCTTAAACTAAACCGTTTCCCACCTGCTTGTCAAGAGCCTAAATATTCTTGGTAGTGCCTGTGGCAAATACCTCTAGTCAGTACATTTCCTGAATCGCCCTGTATGCCCAGCCGGAATATTTTGATGTTTACTACGAATTCAAAATGGACTCACGGGATTTGCTAAGACTACTATGCGGGTGCGGTTTGAATATGATCTATTGATGCAGGCCAGCGAAAAACATTTTAAATCGGCCGCTCTATGGAATATACAGGGTGTCCGGTAAGTTCGGGGAAATCTCTCGCCAGCGTGTTGGTGACGTCAAAATATACCTGGTGTTTCATATATTTTTTTCCCCTAAAGTACTCCGTAACAGAACTACAGGGTCCCAAAGGGGTACTCACTGCTTTACATTTTTTGATTTAACTTTTGAACGCCCTTGTATATTTTGATGAAATTTTGGAATTTTGCATAGACGGTAAAAACCAATTACCTCATATTTGAATCATGCTTGGACAATGCTGTGGAAGTCAGGAACGGACTTCACGCAATACCCATGGGCTCAAAATTTTGACTGGTATAAATTTAAAAAGCCGAAAACAATTTTTTTTAAAGCCTTGAACATTTCTCTTCAAAAAAGGTACTCTTTATTCGTTTCGAAAAAGTCAACCGTTTTCATGGAAAAATCGCTTTTTTGAAATCCGTAACTTAAGATGCAATAATGGAAACTACCAGAATTTAGTGTTTTCACCTGACGGATAACAACAATTACGTGTGACAAGATTTGTCAATAATTTTTATTAGCACACTGCAATTTTCAGTAGGCATTAATATCGAGAAAATGAAAAAAAACAATGAAACTGTTTAAAAATAGTTTAATAAAGTTTGGTTATAAAGAAAATGTTTCGTTTAGTCGGGCAAATGTTCAAAGTGAGCTCCTTCTACCCGAATACATTTTCTTATCCTGCGAATTTTTTCTTGCTGCACCCTAAACAGCATTTCAGGATCATTTCGAATTTGATCAGAATAGTGAAATATTCTTTCCAATAACTCTTCCCTGGTATTTACAGGAGTTGAATATACTAGTCCCTTGAGATGACCCCAGAAAAAAAAATCTAACGGATTGAGGTCAGGAGACCTAGGTGGCCACAAAACAGGTCCTCCTCGGCCTATCCAACGATTGTCAAAGTGCTGGGTTAAGTAGAGACGTACCTCCCGGGAATAATGTGGGGGAGCGCCATCGTGCATAAACCACATTTGATTCCTTATTTGTAAGGGCACATTTTCCAGTAAATCATTTAAATTATTTTGTAAAAAATGTAAATACAGAGCTCCATTCAAACGTTCATCCAAAACAAAAGGACCAATCAAATTATTCCCAATTATCCCTGCCCAAACATTAACCAGAAATCTTTGTTGGTGCTTGATCTGAACTATGGCGTGAGGGTTTTCGTCATGCCAAATGTGCAGATTTCGACTGTTGGTAATACCGTCTCTCGTGAAGCCAGCTTCGTCGCTAAATAAAACAATTTCTGTGAAACTCGGATCGCCTATAAATTGTTGCAAAAACCAGTTTGCATAGTTAAGCCGTGGACGATAATCATTCGGAGACATTGCATGCACTTTTTGGACGTGATAAGGATAAAGTAGCTGTTCTCGCAATGTTTCATGAACAACCCCCTTTGTGGTATTTAACTGAGCTGCAAGCTTACGAACGCTATTAGAAGGGTTTTCGGATATTTCATCCAATATGTGCTCTTCTAAGTTTTGATTTCTTGCTCTCCTTTGCGGCCCTTCCCCACCACGACGAGGTAAAAAACTACCTAATGTAAATTTTAGGAGACTGATTTAAGACATTCTAAACTCGGTTTGTTTACTACCTGTTTCTCTTAAACGACGATCAACTCTCACAAATGTTTTTCGATTTGGCAAATTGCGATTTGGAAATCTTTGAGCATAAATTCTGCTTGCCTCCAGAGAATTGCAGTGTGCTTGTCCATAAATTAAATGCATGTCTGCATATTCGGCATAAGTATAAAAATGCTCCATTGCTAATAAAAATTATTGACAAATCTTGTCACACGTAATTGTTGTTATCCGTCAGGTGAAAACACTAAATTCTGGTAGTTTCCATTATTGCATCTTAAGTTACGGATTTCAAAAAAGCGATTTTTCCATGAAAACGGTTGACTTTTTCGAAACGAATAAAGAGTACCTTTTTTGAAGAGAAATGTTCAAGGCTTTAAAAAAATTTGTTTTCGGCTTTTTAAATTTATACCAGTCAAAATTTTGAGCCCATGGGTATTGCGTGAAGTCCGTTCCTGACTTCCACGGCATTGTCCAAGCATGATTCAAATATGAGGTAATTGGTTTTTACCGTCTATGCAAAATTCCAAAATTTCATCAAAATATACAAGGGCGTTCAAAAGTTAAATCAAAAAATGTAAAGCAGTGAGTACCCCTTTGGGACCCTGTAGTTCTGTTACGGAGTACTTTAGGGGAAAAAAATATATGAAACACCAGGTATATTTTGACGTCACCAACACGCTGGCGAGAGATTTCCCCGAACTTACCGGACACCCTGTATTTGAGAACTGTGCTGACATGGATACCTGTATACAGAATGACTTTTTAATAAGTTCCGTCCTATACAGGGTGTCCCATTAATAATGGTGCATAATAGAGCAACTGAATATATTTTGGTTCAAAATATTACGATTGAGATTAACAACTAAGTATCGGTGAAATCTCAATGGTTCCTGATGTTACTGTTGTGTATTGAATATCTTTCTTGAAATCGAATTATGTCTATATCTCCCAAAATAATCAAGCTGCTGAACTGAAATGTGACAGTGCTGTGTTTTGGGTGGTACATATGTATAAATGTTAAGGCGGTTTAAATATTTAACTTTTTTTTTATTTTCCACCATAATTTTTACAGGTGGCCACGGACCGTAACATTGTTGGCGAGAAAAGAAGGTCGTCAATACCTATATTATGCGGATACCGCACTTATCGCCGGTTTTCTTCTTTAAGTTAGGCGCTTAAAATGAATACTTTGTTATCTCTAATTTCAATTACTAACCTTTTCAAATATAACGTTATTTTTCAGACTTGAACCTTTGCGATCTACAATCTACACATATCACTCTCCCTTGTATGCAACTTTCGTGTCCCATTTACGTCTGGCGACAACCGAGCCGCGAAATCCGATGCGACAGAATGCATCTCTGTAATTTCGCAAAGTGTTATCTTTACCACTCGCTTTAAAATTGCATCGCTCCAGGAAAGGGAACTCGTATTTTTCTAGGTAGAGAAAGGAACATCCGGAATGATATGCTTTCATTTTAGGTCATTAGAGCCTAGGTATATGGATGGAGTTGCTGATTCGAGGCAGTTTGCAGTCATCTGCTTTATCTGTGGAATATGTTAGCTTGAAAACTGTATATTTATTTATTTCCTATGTTAGAGAGATAAGAGGTAAGTTAAAATGTCATTAGTCAGATTTTGTATACGATTTTATTAGCCATTTTATTTATTTGATGTCAAATAATAAAGCACATTGGAAACTTTTCCTAAGTTTGTTTAAGAGCCGAGGCAGCGTGGTGTTTCTAAAATTATACAATGTAGTTTCAAGAAAAATATTTTATACTACGTGTTCATGCAAGTTATCCTGTCACAGAGCAATATGCATTTCACTAATTAATTGAGGCGTTCATTAGTGCATAATAATTCCATTATGGTGTACCCCTGAGAACCCCTTTTAGGTTTTTTGCCCAACGAGTTGACAATTTATGCGCCTATTTATACACATTGCGTTTGTATTATTCTATGTATTTTTTATTAAGCTCTTATTTCACTATATTCCATGTAGTAACGCGTGCTTCACCTTCAACAAAAAATTTTACCACGCGCGCAGGGTGGCTTAAGAAAACAGAAAATTATTTTTATATTTTTTTACGATCTTTAAAAAAAGGGTAAAAACCCCTATTTTCCCTGTAAATCTCCGCCTCTAGTTAAGTCATCCAATATGGCTTCGGAACGTACTGTCAGATTTCCGCGATGTTGCCGTTGTTTTCGGAACGTTTCGGAAGGATGAAAATAACAAATCTCTGTATGCACTCACTCACCATGCATCAACAACTTTGGTGCAGTTGATTCCCTCGCTTGGATGTTCACTAATCGTGCCGCTCCTTCGTACACAACTAGAGGTTTAAAATTTCCGGAAAAATTGATCGTCGGAAAAAAACCGGTTTTTTCCCGGAAAATTTGGAAAAAAACAATTTTTTTAATAGTACATAATAAAAATAAATAAAATAAATGTATTTTAATAAAATAATTTATATAATATACAGGGTGTATCTTTGATAGGTACAGAAATTTTAACCACGTAATCGGGGACGTTCATAAAACCGAAAAATGAAAAAAAAATTTTTTTAATCGATGTTTAGAAAATGGGGCAAATCAATCTTTATCCGTGCTCAATGCACGCCGCTGGATCGTCACTAGAAGCGCTGAGAGGGGAGGTCTAACCTCTCCCTAGGAGATGGAGGGGAATAACGTTAGATTAGGAAGGGGAATACCGCGACGTTGCCGCATGTCAGAGTGGAATAAATCTGCTTGCAGAATTAGGTACCTAGGTACCTTTGAAAATTACTGCTGGTAGGTATCCACGTTTTTTTATGATGTCGGTTGCTGTGACGAACTGTTTATTGCTTTCTTCACAGGCGCACACAATAATTTAACAAACACGTCAGTTTTTATCACTTTACTGTTATTTTAAGTCCCTAGGCAGCAGAAATGTATCCGAGCGCCGCTCGGAGAAGTCATTGCTAGAAAACTCATTGCTGATTTCACACTCATAATTTTTTGACAAGTCTTTTGTGGAGTAGGTATCTACCTACCTACCTATTTTACAACTGATTTTCAGGCCGCAATTTTTTTATACTAATAATTAGCCATCTCTTGGGACACCTTGGGATAATAAATTTCTGATCGGCAATCAACTGAATAAAGTATTTGTTTTAAAATACAAATTATCTGTAAAAATTGCAAATTTCCACAACCACCCATAGGGTAGAGCGTAGAGCAGCGGCGCGTTACTTTTTTTTAGCGAGTGTTCGCCTGTAGCCCTATCATCTCGAAAAAAGTGGGGGAAGACTGTAATTTGACGTGAATTTAACGCGCGGCTTCGATTTGTTCATAGTTTTTAATATTTTTCAACCCTTGCCCGATAGTGCGCCACCTTTAAACGCCCTCAGGGTTGTGGTCCTATGTATTATCTACTTTTAAAAAATTATTCGTTTCCGAAAAAAGTGGGGGAAGACTGTCATTTGATGTGAATTTAACGCGCGGCCCCGATTTGTTCATCGTTTTTAATATTTTTCTACCCTTGCCTGATGGTGCGCCACTTTTAAACCCCCTCAGGGTTGTTGTCCTGTCTATTGTCTACTTTTAATAGTATATTACACACCGAGGTGTCTCGAGATAAAGTAAACTTTCCACCCGGGCGGGAGGGCGGGAAGTAAAAGTCAAAAAATTGACACTTTCAAACTTCTAAAAAGTCAGAAATGTCGATATTACATACATGGTTGTAAATAAAAAATTATTCGGTTCCGAAAATAGTTGGGGAAGACTGTCAAATTGGCGTGCTTATCATTTCCGCATTTTTTAACCCTTTGCCGTTTCGGAACTCTCTCAAGTTAATTCCTTACCATTCCTCTTACTTTTCGTAAAAACTTGGTGGCGAAATGTCGCGTAATGTCCCCAAAAACCGAAAAACAGCGACTCCTCCTGGTGAATTTAAGCTTCTGCGTGCCCTTGACTACTGCCCGACATTCCTTCGCCGAGATTCGCCAGGCGCGGGCATATGACGTTGGCGTCCGACGCCAACTTCACACAAAAACGACGCCGCGCCGAATCGCGCAATAATTACAATTACGAATGAATTCACTGGCACTGATTCACTCGATTTTGCTCCATTTCCACGCCGCCCGGCCCGGCCGACCTACTAAATTACAGCTGGGCGAGGAGCGCAAGCGCGGGGCGCCACTTGACATCGACACTACAGGTGATCCCCACTACTCATAACTAGTGCGCGATATTAGCCAATCGCGGCTCGCGGCTCGCGGCCCCTACTTCTCTCGGGGCGGCGCTACTATGTTGCCAAGTGTGCTGAAAATTTACCTGATTTAGTAATTTAATTCCGTATCAATTTAATTGTGTAGTGGATTTTTACATGGATTTACCCGTTTTTGTGCGTAATAATTATACGAGATAGTAGATTAACTTATAACGAAAGAAACCCCGTATAAATCCGCGAAAATCAAAAATCGGATTTAAGGGACTTTAAGTCAGTTTGGGGACATGTCGGCATAAACGGCAACACCGAATAGTGGTATTGAATGGTATGGGGGAAAGCTTGTGCGCCGTCACCGTACCGCCGCGCCGTAGCCGACGCGCTAGTCGAAGATCGTCCGTCCGATTATTATGGGATTTAACAGCTGATTGATATCGATCCGCGTCCGCCTGTAATTTTTGGGAGCGCCAGCTTCAACAAGCAATTTATTATTATACAGAATGCCTTACGTGTGGCTATTCTGTGGTATAACAATTCTGTTTCCAAAACGTGGACGCGTATGCAAACGTCGCGTCTCGCTAACCGATATTGTTCCGTTACTTTGCTTTGTTTTACGAACTGTCGTCGGAACTGAACCTGCTTCTGTACATTTTTCCAGATCCGTTCGCCATTTTTTTGGACCAGCAGTGATGTCCAAACCTGTTGCAATTGCCGCTACGAATTTGCAGTGAAATAACAAGTGATTTTTTCATATTTCCGTTAAGAAATGCAGTGTTAAACTTTCGCGGCCTTCGTATGAAAACAGTGCTAGATAGGTTCCTACTAGGTACCCCAATTACGCGCGAGGATAAAAGAAGCAGCTTCAAGGGTTCGCGAAAATTCGGGTTTTATTAGACGCATACGGTATGGATCTAATTGTACAATCCACCTAGTCGAGTCCCCGTTGGAATAAATCAGCTGAGGGAAACCGAGACGTCCCTAATATTTGGCATCGCGCCGCTTTAAGTGTGCAGTGAAAAAAAACAAGTGTTTTGTTCGTATTTCCGTAAAAAGAGACTATGAAGTGTTATACCTTCGCGACCATCGTATAAAAACAGTGCCACTAGTTAGGTAGGTACTTACTTAGTGCTTTATGTGATTTTGTGAAGATTTTTGGATAGTATCTAAACACAAGAAAATAGTAAAAATAATCGATGCATCTCAAAGGTAGGCTTTTTCATGCTATTCGTCGAGCTATTCGCTAAAAGAACCTTTAAGGAGTTGTCCAAAAATTATTTATTTATTTATTTAATCTCCACATACACCAAATGATACATGGTTGCGTCAATATTCTTCAAATACTGCGAAAAAGCCTCGGAAAAAGCGATTCGACTGGCAACCAGTTACCTAGTGCTTCTTGTGATTTTCGAGAGGATTTTTGGATAACATAAGAAAGGAGTACGACACCCGCAAGGAAAATCATCCAGGCATCCGAAAGGTAGTTTTTTTGCATGCTATTCGCTAAAAGAACCATTAAAGATTTGTTCAAAAACTAGTTGAAAGACTTCCTGAAATACTGTGAAAGAGCTATACGTCTGACAACGCTGCACGGCGGAATTGGGGGGGATCCGGCGGAACCGGCCTCAGTTCCAGCTGGTCCCGGCAAGGTCAAGGACCCATGGCCGTAGCGTCGGAAAAAGGGGTTTTAATAGCGTTTTAAAAAAAATTATTTCTGACGTTAATATGCACTTTAGAAAAATTTTAATTGCATAGGCGTAACAAGTGCATTTTTCCCGACCTGCCCTTAAAATTTCTGTACTTATCAAAGTTACACCCTGTATAATAAAAAGTTAAAAAGAATTATTGTTTTTAGTTTTTTATTGTTGATCAATAAGTGTTTTGTTCATTTAACTTGTTTTAAATAAAACATTACTATCAAAATATGTTATTTTTGTACTCCTTGAGGTTTTTTCGAGCAAAATATGTAGGTGTACAAAAATGTAATTTGAGTGTTTCTTCAACTTTCTTTGTTTATTTTGTTTATTCGAATTTTATCTGAAATTTTCCATTTTTTCCAATTTTTCCATTTTTTGGAAAAAAATCTTGTTTTTTTCAAATTTTTCCTGTTTTTTTTTTCGTGATGTTAAACCTCTATACACAACACTCCGAGGCTTTTGGCTTGGCCCCGAGTACCGGTCGCCTGGCACCCGGTCGGTCCGCCGTGGCAACACCTCTTGATTTCCTGTATCCGGGGCACAGGGCGTCTCCAAATTCTCCACAATTTTCCTTCTCCTGCCTCGGGCGATGCTCGAGGCTTCTCACTACACTCCGGCTTCCCTTTTCTCCGCCTTTTCAGTCCCAGAAACCACGAGACCCGCGAAAGCGGGCTGCTGGACGTGTACCGTTTACTCCATTACTGACCTCCCCTCTTGGCTCTCCCGCGCAAGTCAGGACGCGGTGTTGAACAACGCGCAAACTGAAGTATTCCCCTATCCCCCTAAACTAAATCAAATAGGTTTCCCAGTGCGTTCACCTAAATTTCAAATCAGCACTACTCATCCAACTTATTGGAATACTGTCGCTACGAAATTTTTAATTTAATTTAATTAGCCGAGTGAATTTGTGCATCGAGGTGAACGGCGGCCTCTTTGAACAGTTACTGTAGTGCAGTACAGTTGTGTTTTTTGGTTGCCCTTCGGAGTTTTTCTGGCGAAGGGATCCTCCTCCATGGTCGTCAGGCTGAGTACCTCGCTTCAAACAAAAGGAATGGCGGAGGGAAACAAGAGGTCCCCAACAGATTTAGAAAATGTGATGAATGTTGTGTTGTGTAGTTGTGTGACTTTTAATGTAAAAAAAGCAAGAAAACAGTAAATGGTGCAATATTCAATCCTGGAAATGTCATTAAGGTAGGTGTTTCATAGGCATTCTACATGATCCTTAGAAAGTAATCGTTTTTAAAAGGAAATCGTAATTTTGTGGTGAATCCCCGGATAAATGGATAGACGTGGCAACGCCGCGCTATTTCACTACCTGTAACTCCCATTGACATAGGCGAAATTTTAAGACACGTCTCTCGGGCCTCCATAGGCGGCGTTTTTTGAGGGGTTTTAAACAATTTGAAAAAATTTTTTAGGCTTAAGACAAAAAAAAAAATTTGAAAATTTATTTTGGCAACAGCAATGAGTTGTTAAGAATTCGTTGCCTTTTGATATCAATTGCTTTTTCAAAAAGTCCCTGGAGGTATTTTTTCCATAATAAGTCCTGTGTAGGCATAGTATGTAGGTAGGCATCCTATGTATAGGTGCCCTGTAGGTCGTATGTAGGCATCGAGTAGAAACATCCTGTCTTTATAAAATTAGGACACTTAATTAGGTACCTACCCGAATTTCCAACCATATTTTCTCACCTCCTTAGAAACCTGAACCCCATCTAAAACCCTCTGTTTCAAGACCCTGATTAATGCGCATCCCTTGTCTAGAATAACAAAAACGCCCCCGACAGATGTAATCTGATTTCATAGGTGCAAGAAGGGGGCTGCAAAGGGCATCATTAACCTCGTTTCTCCACAGAAAGTTTGGGATGGGGAAGTGGGAAGGAACTAACACAAGGGAGAGATCTAAATATGTTGTCGGATTTTGAAGAGTCTTAGAGATTAGATATTAGGGTGGGCTGAAAAATAAAAAAAACTCAAAATTGAATTTGGAATAGTGGCAACAAGTTGCCTATTGACTGAACAAACATTATTCCTATTTACAGCTCAAAACTATCGATTGTTTTTTTATTTCCGAGCCTCGTTCATACTGTCATATACCATCAAAAAGTCCAAAATACACTTTGGTTTTAAAGCTAAAAAAAGACAACTTTTAATAGCTATTCCAAATCCAGTAGCCAAAATTTTGAAAAAAATATGTTATTTCGGCCCACTTTAATATACTTTTTAATATATATGTATACAGGGTGTCTACTGAAAGAGGGCCACTTGGAAATATCTCGACAAATATGCATTTTTCGGAGAACTTTATTTGAAAAAAAAATTACCTTTTTGATGGCCCAACTTTGTGTAAAAACAAATTCGAGATCCATGGCCTACTTTCCGAGAAATTTTTGAAAAACCCGAAAATTGCCGAAACTTATTTGGCTTGTAACTTTTTTATTTCAAGAGTTATCGAAAAAGTTTCTGAATAGAATCTGTAGGCAAAATTGATTACTTTAAGCCTGCTTTATCATAATTTGGCAAAATTTCGCGGTTTAGGGGGTGCTCTCCTAGCGCTTAAAAAAAAGTTACTCAATTATAGCAGGCCATGGCGTCAAAAAACTACCTATTTTATGCACTTTCGATCGATATATCACAAGCGCTACATATCCCTTGCGTTAGCCCGATTTACAATTTTTTTTAGAAAAAAAAATAAAATTTAGATGTCTTGGAAAAAAGCTTTCAAAGTTCGTTTAAATAAACTACAGCTATCCATTTAATTAATTTCACAACACATTACATTGCCAATCTTTTGTCGAAATGAAATTTGTTGCGAGAAATCTGCATCTCCCACATTTTTGAAATTTTCTAGTACCTATGCCTTGAAAAACAATAGCAACCAGCTTCTGTCACTCAATCAATTGGATCTTTCAAAGATTATTGTTTGATAGAAGTTGAAAGAAGAATTGATTCAAGAAATAGGTACTTGTATAAAATTAGCGGCATTTTCAAACGAAGACAAATTCAATTTATTTGTAATGTAGGAAAGCAACTTTAATTCAACGCTAGCGTTAAGGCGCTACGATACCCCCCATTTTCAAGGGTTTCGTAGTTTACATCTCCTACTTGCATTTCTTAATATTTTCACTTGATTTTTTTTTGTGGCTTAGATAAAACTACGAAGAATCGTCGTTGTGTATCACGAACTGTGCAGGACTAATGTGACACTGTGAAAAAAAATGCCAAACATACCCGAAATTCGACTATATTCGGTTAAGAATTTCGAGTATTTCCACCACTCAAAAATAATTCGAAGGACACAACGGCGATTGAGGCATTCTATAACATTATTTTAAGACTACTTTCAAGTCGATACGTTTGTTCGTTTGGCTATGATTTGAAAACTACGAACCCATTGCCCGGCAATAAAATGATCCGTGAATTGGCCATTCGAGCAGGAATTAGACGTACGGAGATAGGCGGGCGGGCGGGCGTTCGCTGGAACTCGTGGTTCCCCTACTTCCCCCTACTTCGGCGTACCTCACCGGGCTCGGAAACCACGTCAGGAGAACTTTCAATCGATATCAGATGGTTCATTTTTCATTTTATTAGTCTCAGTCTCCCTTATTTGTGTTTCGCTTGTTTTGAATGTTAGTATGTTAGCAAATATTTATATTTCCGAGTACCCGAAGAAAATATTTTCTACCGCGACATTATGTATGTCGACTGGCATATAATAATACTCATTATTATTATTCCTCCAGGAATTATAAATAAATAATTATTAATCCATTGCGCCACAAATAAATTTTAGAAAATAAATAATTATTATTCACAAAGTACCTACTTTTTGCTTTTGTGTAAAATGGTTTAATCCCTAGGGCATAAAATGGCCTGGTCGTGCAAAAAGAGTAAATTTAAATTCTAGACCAAATTGTGCGCTTGATTTTTACTTTAAAAATGTGATAGGTACAAGTAATAATTTTGCCAAATAAATGGGTCATGTGAAGCATTTTTTGAAAACGAATTCCTATGTAAATCGCTGCATGATAAAAGCTAATTTATATACTTTCCAGAGGGAACGATAATAATTCTGACATCCAGTCAGTTTTAGAAACTTCTTCGTTAGAAGATTGTTCGAAAGTCATTGGAGTTGAAAATCGGGCAAAATAAAAATAGTACATTTTATTGTTCCAGTCTGTCGAATTTATGACATTTTAATACATTTTCTAGGATGTTCGATAATTCAGATTTGTCAGAATAAGGTTCTGAAACTGAACCGCAGTCAGGGCAAGAATACCTATAATGTTTGATAATGATGTCACAACAGTCACATGTAGTGAAACCAATAGGAGTAATTTGTGGGCTTGAGTGCTTTTATTCCCGTAGGTACCTAATATGGTTTCCAGAATTTGAGAGAGGGGTACCTACATATTTTGCATTTTGCACACTTATTCGGATTTAGGTATAAGTAGTACTGCAGGTGCATAGGGTTTGGGAAACAAACTTTCTGGGAAAAACAGGGCTTTGAATGGAACATTTACAAGGGATTAGAAATTAATAGCTCCTATTATCTCACAACTATTACTTTATTTAAAAAGGGAGACCAGTTTCGTAACTCTATAAATTAGTCCTTGAGGATGTAATTTTATAGATTAACGAAACCGTTGTGATATAATATGGCCTATTCACTCTAATCCCTCTAAAGTGAACTCTTACAGTGTAGAAAGTTTTTAGTTAGATTTATTTATTATTACACAAATGTAAATATGGAATACCTACTAGTTATATAAAACATTTTGAAGAAGTAGACTTTAGACGCACTTTTTTAGTCGTAGCAACACTATTATGCAGAACAATTATCCAATCAAACATTAATAGATGTTCAACTGACCCTAATGTGGTTCAAGAAGAATTCGGTAATCGAATCGTTAATTTAGATTTTATAATTGAGAAATTACAAGTTTTTTTTATACACGAACCCTTCATAGCATGCACCTTTGCTGATATGAAAAATAATAGTAAAATTGCTTCGACGCCAAAAAGCTATGCAGTGTGTTGCCAACGAAAAGTGAACGCCCTTGAAAAATATCATTTTTGCAATAAAGCAAACAGGCCACCGCCGTTTTTTAAATATATATTCGCGCTTCTTCGTCGGCATCGGCGAGACTCGTGTGACCCCGGCGGCCGTCGGCGGCGGCCGGCACGAGTTATTATTTCATATTATCTACACGTCTACACAGGAAAAAAAGACTGTTGTGATTTTAGTGAGTTCGTGTATATAGTCACTTTTCCATTACCTACTTTAAATATACAAGCAAATCCATGTGGTCCCAACAATATAATCTATACTTTTGACGTAATTGCAGATGAACCAATAAGTTTAAAATAGTTTGAATTTCCGTTAAGAAGACGTATTGTCACTTCGATACTAAAATTGGCATACTACAATGAAAGCATAACCTCGGTTTTAAAATATCTTATGTTTTATTTAAACAATTAAATTTATTTTATTTGAATAATAATAATTCTCACCCTCAGACTACTCCAAACTATATAAGAGTACCCCAGAAGCAACTGAAAAAACATTATAATTCATTGGATGAACAAAAAACTTAATTGCAACTTTTATATTCATCAATGTAAGTAATCATAGTCCAAGCAAATTGTCATTTTTTTATAGAGGTAGAAAAAAAAATGATTCTTAACAGGTAGATATTTTCAGGGTTGCTTGTGGGTAGCGTCCTGAGTATAACCCCAAAAAATCACCGTCGAAGTCGTGTTACGAACCCCGCAATAGGAGTGGTTTTGCAAACATTTTTTTGCAATTTTTTTTCTTCTCATGTGTACAATTTTTTTTCTTCTTATGTATACATTATTACGTTCTCTACAACTTTCTCTCATGAAGTTTTTTTTTTAACTTCAATACTTCACGAGATATAGGTAAAAGATCACCACTATCTAAAGTGCTTTATAAGGGTAAAAAAAAAATTCTTTAAAACAAGCTGATTTTTTCAGGGTTAACTGGGGGTTAACTTAGGAGTGCACACAGTGATCGCAAATTAAAGGTTTTGAATCAACCCTACACTCTATATCGTTCGTAGTCATAATGAACACTGCAAGTGAATGGCTATAATTGATATTAGTACCCACAATTAAGTATTACAAATCCAGCAAAAATTCAGTGACAATAGTTGTAATTTCAGTATAATGAACAGTTAAATGTATCCCTATTCAATTCAACACCATGAAACGTTATGTTGTTCTGACAAAAGAATGTGCTTAGAAAAGAAGTATTATAGAATCAATTCCAGAACACGCTATTTATTGAAATAAAATATTACATTTAAATTATTCATTAGAATTCAATATCAATTGTAATTGAATTGATTATTGTTAGTTACAAAAAAGCTTCTGCTTGAGTTTGAGGAATAATATCTCATATTGAATTAAACAGGGTTTTTTTACAAAGTGACAGAGTTCTCTCAGTGTAGTACCCACGGCCGGCCTGCCCCTCAATCGTAGCACTATGAAGGGGCAGGCTGGAGTGGGGAGTCGTGGGGACCAGAGGAAGGAAAAGGATAGGCATATCTAATCGAGCGGCGTTTGTCCTGAATTCAGTCGGGCATTTCGGGCGGATTTCATAAGTATCGTAGCCTCTTAAGACAGTATCAACATAGATATCCAAACGCCCCTAGTCCAAATAGAACCATATTTAAAAAGTTATCAAGTAACTTAAAAAATCATGGCGCGTTTTCACACACATCTCCGATTTGATGCAGATTTCTCGCAACAAATTTCATTTCGACAAAAGATTTGCAATGTAATGTGTTGTGAAATTAATTGAATCGATACCGAATTTTGAAAGCATTTTTCCAAGACATCTAAATTTTATTTATTTTTTTTCTAAAAAAATTGTAAATCAGGCTAACGCAAGGGATATGTAGCGCTTGTGATATATCGATCGAAAGTGCATAAAATAGGTAGTTTTTTGACGCCATGGCCTGCTATAATTGAGTAACTTTTTTTTAAGCGCTAAGAGAGCACCCCCTAAACCGCGGCATTTTGCCAAATTATGATGAAGCAGGCTTAAAGTAATCGATTTTGCCTACAGAGTCTATTCAGAAACTTTTTCGATAACTCTTGAAATAAAAAAGTTACATGCCAAATAAGTTTCGGCAATTTTCGGGTTTTTCAAAAATTTCTCGGAAAGTAGGCCATGGATCTCGAATTTGTTTTTACACAAAGTTGGGCCATCAAAAAGGTAATTTTTTTTTTCAAATAAAGTTCTCCGAAAAATGCATATTTGTCGAGATATTTCCAAGTGGCCCTCCGCCAGTAGACACCCTGTATATACAGTGAGTCCGGTTTTTCATGTTAACACCCCTGAAAATCTAAGTAGGCTGAAGGAATTGAACGGGGCAATTTTTTTATAGATATGTGATATGTTGCCGCGAAAGCCTGGCCTATTGCGATATTTTAAAGGGGTGCGTTTTTCGAAAAACCATATTAGGCATTTTTTTATTTAAAATCTGACACCACAGCGTTAATCAGGACACACCGAAACCCCCATATACCAAATTTGAACAAAAAATATACAGGGAGTTCCATTCTGCAGGGTGTCAAAGTTGAGCAAAATAGGAATTTTAAAGGCATCTGGCGAGTCAAGTGTGCCATGGAATCCCCTCAAAACACTTGAATGGTCAATAGGACCACTCAAGGTCCAATACAAAATATACAGAGTGTTCTTATTCATGCTATCTCAAAGTACTGAATTTTTGGAACTTCATACGGGACAAAAATCGAGTAGGTATATCAAAACCGCTCCACACACTATAAACGAGCTAACTCTAAAAAATACAGAAGAAGCCTGCCAGTTAGTAAGTCCATATCAGTTAAGGTGGCTGGTGTGCCACAACAGGAAACGCACAGAAAATGTATCATCTTAGACGGTGACTTTGTTGAAAAATTCCAATATATTAAATTGTTTTTATTTGTTAGTTGGCATTTTGTAAAGAAATACATTACTTTTGTTTTTATCAATATATTTTTTCAATGATTCCAGAGCACTCTTAATCCGTATAAGTTTCATAAAATTTCAGAATTGGTCCTATTGACCATTCAACTGTTTTGAGGTAATTCCATAGCACACTTGACTCGCCAGATGCCTTTAAAATTCCTATTTTGCTCAACTTTGACACCCTGCAGAATGGAATTCTCTGTATATTTTTTGTTCAAATTTGGTATATGGGTGTTTCGGTGTGTCCTGACTAACGCTGTGGTGTCAGATTGTAAATAAAAAAATGCCTAATATGGTTTTTCGAAAAACGCACCCCTTTAAAAAATCGCAGTAGGCCAGGCTTCCGCGGCAATGCCAAACCAATACTTCGCAAATGATGACATTTCAGGGACATATTTATAAAAAAATTGCCCCGTTCAATTCCTTCAGCGTACTTAGATTTTCAGGGGTGTTAACATGAAAAACGGGACACACTGTATACTGTATAATAATATATATACAAAAATAAAATATTTAATTTTGGAGAGTTCACTCATTTTCTCCAAATGTTAAAAATCTCTCGTTTTTTGTGGCCATCAAAAAGAAACAATATTTTTATGAGTGTTTTTTGAGTTTTAGGAGAAACACTGTATATACAGGGTGAGTTTTTTTCGATGTCCACTATGGGGATCTCGGAAACTAGCAGAGCTAGAACAAAGGTTAAATGGGGAAAGAATTGCCGTTTTGAATGCTCAATCTAATGCCTCTTTTGGATTTTTAAAAAAGTTCACGGCTCATTAGATATTTTGAAAAAAGCGATTTTTTGCTATTTCTTCAGATCTCTGTATGTAGCTCCGTTTTCTGATTATACAGAAAAACTGTATATTGTGACATAAACTTTTGTTTTTTTAAATAATGTAAATCATAGTTGGCTGTGGCCTTATAAAATCGGCCATTTTTTGAGCTTTCCAAAGATATAATACTCGGCATAGTTATTACATAAATAAAAGAGCTATGGCTAATTTTCTGAATTTTTTAAATTTTCACATAGTCAGCCATGGAATATTTTCATTATTACGTTCTATTTTATAATTAGACATATTTCAAACTTTCTAATATTTTGTTTTTAGCTGTTAACAAAATGTAACAAAATAAAACAAAAATTAAAAAACTCAAATTCAAATTATTATTATTTTAAAGGGTCACCTTTTAAAATAAAAAAGATGTTCAAACAATCCACCATTATTATTTATGCAAATATTGCATCTTTTTAAAGCTGAATTTGTCGCCTTTCTTAGAGAGCGCCTGTCAATACTGGCAATTGGTTCTAAAGCAGCTGCTCTTAATTTAACAATTGTCTCATACTTTATTTTGTACTGTTCCCCACAAAAAGAAATCCAAAACGGACAAATCGGGGGATCGGGACTGCCAGGAAATAGGTATATTTCGCCCTATCCAACTATTTGAATAGAGCTGATCTAGGTAATTTCTTACGGGCAAGTAATTATGTGGTGGAGCTCCATCATGATAATTTTTGTTTTAATTTGTTACATTTTGTCACCAGCTAAAAATAAAATATTTGAAAGTTTGAAGTATGTCTTATTATACAATACAATATTATACAATAGAACGAAAATATTCCATGGCTGGCTATGTAAAAATTAAAAAAAAATTAGCCATAGCTCTTTTATTTTTTGTAATAACTATGCCGAGTATTATATATTTGGAAAGCTCAAAAAATGGCCGATTTTATAAGGCCACAGCGAACTATGCTATGATTTACATTAAAAAAAATACAAGTTTATGTCATATCTCAAAAATCACAAACAACATAAAAAATTGGATAAGATTATCTTATTAAGCCCAAAATTATGTACAATTTTTGTCTCTACAGTTTTTCTGTATAATCAGAAATAACGGAGCTACAGAGATCTTAAGAAATAGCAAAAAATAACTTTTTTCAAAATATCTAGTGAGCCGCGAACTTTTTTAAAAATCCAAAAGGGGCATTAGATTGAGCATTCAAAACTGCAATTCTTTCCCCATTTAACCTTTGTTCTAGCTCTGCTAGTTTCCGAGATCCCCATAGTGGGCATAGAGAAAAACTCACCCTGTATATACATTTTATTGCGCCGTAGCGAAAAATGTTAAAAGAGAAAGTTGTTTGAAGTAAAAAAGTGTACATAAACACAAAATTAAATAAAAAAGTAAAAAAGGGCCTATATTATGATTGATTTAATTTAAAATACCATACCAAACACATTCTGGAAATTTTATGTGTAAAAAGTCATTCATAAAACCTGTAGTTGTGAAAATTGCTTGCCTTGTGTTTTTCTTGTTCTCTGGGTTTTTTCATATTCCCAATTAAATAGCCATGGTCAGTATAAGCAAAGTCTATTAGTATTATTCCCTAGTTTTGGTATAAGTACCGTTTAAGTTTTCGACTTCCTCTAGTAAACCGTGAAGTTTTACAAGTATTTTGGTTTCAGTGTTTTTTATATCGGCGCAAAATAAAAAATCTCATTTGTTGCGTTCGTTCTGCCGTTCACTGTAGTAGATGGTGTAGAAGTGGCCAACATTACAAACATAATAATAATAATTCTCACCCTCACAAGACTCCCAAACTAGGAGTACCCCAGAAGCAACTGAATGATTGCCGGGGTGGGGGGTAATTACTAATATTTTGTCTTCGTTGCCATTTGCGACTAGGGCCGACTTTTCCCGATAGAACTAGGGTAGCATTCGCTCAAGAACTACGGAAAACCCTAGAAAACTGTAGGAATTCCAGTGAATGTAGGACCATTAGTAATTCACACAGATTCGATTCGAACCAAGGACGATCGAAGGCAGAAAAGCCTGCAATCTAAATAGTTCGACGACGCTACGAACATAACCATCGCGATCCTTCATAGTGGAGTATATTACCGTGGTGTTGGTACCTAATTTAACAAGTTTCCTAATGTTTTCAGGTATTAAGTAGGTACCTACTTAGTCGATTTTCACCTACCTCCAAGCTCCTCTCAGAAATAACCCCTCCCTAATAAATTCTGTTAATCTGTTCACGGATTATTTCAAACGAAACAATAATTGAATGTAGACATTTGTGAATGTTTACATCTAATACGATTTGCATTAATTATTCCGGTTTTAAACGCAAAAAAAAACATTAAAGTATGGTGTATATTTTTTACGGCGAAGACCATTACCGGACTAAATCAAGGATTTGTTAAGTCAAGTCTTAATTAGATTCAGGCAATAAAAGGGCCCAGTAAAAGTTTACGGTGATCGCGATAAGGCGAACAAAAACTACCGTTAAGCAGTTTTTACTGCTGATCTCCCTGTCTGCTCCCTAAGTTGCACTTAAAAATACCCGAGGGGCGATGGTTTTACGATGTAATACCATTTTAAGAAACCATGGAAATAATCAGCTGAATTTAGGAGACACGCAATTTCGCACTTTTGTAACATCGCTACTGTTTTCAAAGCAAAGCTAAACTTAATAATAATTTTAGTAGAAAGGTTTTCTTTCAGACACAACCTAATAGAGCAGGTCGTCTTGTTAACTGCGTATTTTTGGCAGCAAAATATGATCCAAATTTGACAATTTTTTACGTAACAGTTTGAAATTGTGTAGATACCTACTCCTTATCGCATTAACCCCCATTATCCCAGGTATTTTTTTTATAAACGACACATAAAAGACAGCCTCTAGAAACTGGGGAACGATTATTTTGCCCACAACCCATTTTTTTCTGATGTATGTCAATGGGTTTTTCTTCCAATGTTGTGACGTAAAATTTTATTTATAGAATATTTTATTACCTACTCTATAGAAGTAGAACAGAAGTAGTGGTTTGCACTTAGTATATAACATTTTTAAATATAATTGTAGAAGGGGACATCCAAGAATTATTGATCCAGAGGTTTAATAACTGCTAAAGCAACGCGCAAACGAGCTATTTAAATTAGAGAAAACTTATTGTAGTAAAAATTGAGGGGATTTCGAAGGTGTACTCGGATTTTGTATACATGGGTCGATCAAAGAGTTATCGCCAAAAATATTTTTTTTTTGCTAAATAATAAAATCAAATTTTTTACCCACACAACCATTAGAAAACCTTTAAGAAGTAAGTATTAATGAATATCAAGTTTTTTTTTAAATAACCTCTGGTTTTAACGGAAACGAAAGTGATTGTCTGTATTTGTACAACGCATTTCATTTAACCATTTATGATTCTTTTTTTAATTCTGAATACAACAATATACAACTTGACCTATTTGCCTCCAACCGACATATTTACCAAACCAGCTTTATCAAAGTAGATAACATGCTCTCTTGCGTCAGTGTCTGATGTTCCATCCAAGTAGGCCAAACATTAGAACCAGATTTATGAAAAGTCAAGTCAGCCATGAAAATAAAACTGACAATCAAATACGCTGTCAATTCAACATTTCTTCTTACCTGTCAAACAAATTTTGAAAACCTAAACTTATTTTATTCGTTTTAGCACACGACTTAAATAAAAGCATATATTTTTATAAAGGTTTTTTATTTATTATTTTATTTTGTGCTTTTTAGGTGGAGGGAATAGCCCATATTGTGCTTTTAGTTATATGCTATAACCGCTATAACGTAAAGGTGTGCAAAATTTGATTGAAGCTATTTTCAATAAAGGCTTGTATTTTAGTAAAAAAAGGTTTGAAGTCCTAGTTATATCTATTAATATTAAATAATTATACCAATAATTTTTACAGATAACTAAATATAATAACTCTCTCTTAAACTTATCGAGATATCGAGATTTACGGCATTCATCTAACCTCAAAATCGTACAAATTACATCTTAGCTACTTTTTGTTTATCTCTTCGGGACACAAATTCGGGACACAAATTTGGGACACTCTGTACAGCCACTGAATCTTTGCCTCTTACCGTTTTCTCCCTGGGTGTATATTAACTCTACCTTAAAGACCTCCCGAGGGAACCGCTGCCACCCCCAGATTCATTCTGGTAATAGCCGCTGACGGGACCGGCCTAAACAGTCGACTTTTCCTGTGGTCCGGGCAACTCGAACTCCGGCTATAACTCAGACGGGATTCCATTATTTTAAAGAAACAGCCTGGGGAGTATTTCATCTACATTCTCTCTCGCCTTCTTTTTCGACCAACCTGGCCTGATTACTAATGGCCCTTAAGGAGAAGTCAACATTTTTAACTAGTAGGCACCTAGAGTAAACCACAACCTTAGTTAGTTATTATTTTTCTCCGAGGATAAAAGGCACTTTAATTAAACAAAAAGTCAACGTTCAGTCGTCAAATTTCAAATGTTAATGTTTTTCCCATCCACATCTACAGTGTGTTTCCGGATATGCACAGGAGAAACGATTAATTATTGAATTTTGAAAACCAATTTTTCACTACCATAAAGTGCTCTTTTTGTAGGTTTTGCAACAAAATATTGTTAAGGAAGCTTTTACAGAATGAAAAAATATAGAAGGCCTAGACCCTGTTTTTCATCATGAACAAGTTGCCTTATTTTCATTTTGACTTGAGAGCTAGAAAAGGAAAATATAAGGCAAACAAATCAAGGTAGGTCCAGGCTTTCGCAATTGCACACCTTCTCAGTATTTCGTACTAAACAAGTTTCGTAAATAAGACTTTGTCGTAAAACCTACAAAAAGGGCACTTAGTCGTATGAAAAATAGATTTTCTAAAAATTTCGAGGCATTTTCACAATTTCACTTATTCAGGAAATTGCGTTCAATCTTCTATAAAATTGGTTTTTAGAGGTTTTCCCTTTTGCTGACTTACATATATACAGTGTGTCCCTGGATAGGTTAACAAAGAGGTTTAAAATAAATAAATAAATAAAACCTGCTTGAGTAGAAACTAATTTGTGACATAATTTTGATTTCCGCACGAAAAAAAAAATATATCTAATAAAAGTTATTAAAAAAATATTAGTAAATCTTGAATTAGCAATCCAAATTATTATTCTTTAGCAAATCACTACCAAACAGCTACTAACACAACTAAAAAAAATATTATTTTTGTAACTTTTTTTTAATCATTAAAAGTAGGTAGTTTATAGTTTATAGTTTTTTTATAGTAACATGCACTATATTAATTTTATTTGTACCGCAGAATACTTATGTAATATGTAGGTAAGTTTATTTTGTTATGTGAAACAATCCCGTTACTTGTTCTTGTCTTGTCAAAATTACTTTTGTAATAATAATCACAAATAAATACCTAACATTGATTAAGGTAGGGGAAGTCAAAATATTACGATTGAGATAAACAATTACGGGTCAGATCTCAATAATTACTGAGATACAGGGCGTTGTAACTCTTTTTTTCAAATTGAATTATGGCAAGATCTCCCAAACTAATGAAGCTGCTGAACTTAAATTTGACACTGCTGTGTTTTTGGCGATGGAGAATAAGCTGAAACTGTCAATTTCGCCGTATCTTACAGAGGGCACCACTTGCGCGTTTTTTGGATCGTGCTTTTACTATAGTAGAGGAAAGTCGCTTATTATCGGATGGTTTCCCAATTTCGGATAGTGATTTATCTAAGAAACCATCTGTTGTTATAAATTGAACCCTCACCTTGTATAAAGCAAAAAGTCAAATTAAGACCACTATGCAATATTGTGGTGGTATAACCTCTCTCCATTAGATGGCAGCTCCAAACGTCCAAATTGCATGGCCCAGTTTTATGTTCAGTCGCGGCTTGAGCTATGTACATCTTTTAAATAATCGTTCCAGAATTGTGTGTTTGTGTCTTAGGTAAGTTAATATATTAATGAAGCGGGTATACTAGTCACCATTAAACCAATTTCAAAAATTAAAATACTGCATTACTCTAACCTAAAAAGTGAAAAGGTGCTTACTTTCGGATAGTCCGAGGTTCCTAATTTCGGATATCAGAAACCCAAAATTCTGGCTTAATATAATATGCTGGTTGGAGAGTAAATTGTTTATTTTTAGGAATCGAAAATTTCAGTCCTGCGTCAATGTGCGGAAACTATAAAACTTATCTAAAATCTGATTGGTCCACCAAATTCCTCTCAAAAAAGTAGTAGATACAGTGACGTGAAAACCGCAACCCTATAGTTTAATAATAACCGAGATTTTTGAGAAAAACACCCAAAATGGGACACCCTGTACAATAAATACTTAGGAAATTTAAAGTAACTTTCCTCTAACTTTTTTGAAGTTATCTTTTTGGTTCTGCAGGTCCATCATTTTAGTACATCTTTTGATTCGGCAAAAAAAGGTATTCTCATAACGATCAAATCAGCCGTGTGAGTTGAAATCGTCACAATGTGCCCAACACCTGTTGACTTCAATATTCGAAACATAAAATTTTCACCTACCGCTTTCAGAAGAAAAAGTTCAGTTATATCGTTGATGAGTGCAAGAAAGTAATACGAGCCGCAATCTTTGTTGACTTTCGACTCCAACAATCAGGGTTTGTAATTATAATAAATATATAAATATACATATAATATATAAATATAATATAAAAAAACTAATAATAACTGTTTTTGGGCCAGCTCATACTTTTGGCGTCGAGATGGTACCAGCCGTGCAGCCTCTTATTACATTATTTCATTGAATTATATAACTGAAAAACATTTCCATAGATATATCGCAGCAGAGACTTCACCGGATAACGGTAATAAGTGCACTTGACTGTCAACATAGGTAAGTCTCGCGCACAGATTTCTGTTTGAAAACCAGCAGCATACCTTCCCAGAAATGAGCCTAACCCACTAACGTAATCTCTCTAGCGAAATAACTAAAATAATCATTTGTCATCGGGACGGAGTGGGGCGGCCGAAAAAGGCGGTGGGGGTGCGTCTAGATAACTATGATATACTCCCCCCAGGCCGCTTCCTTAAAATAATGGAATCCCGGCTGAGTTATGGTCGGAGTTCGCGTCGGCGACCCACAGGAAAAACCGACTGTTTAGACTGCCGGAGGCCCATTAACAGATGAATCTGCGGGAAGAGGTATAGCTCTCCCCCTTCACGTCTTTAATGGTTGCTTACAATTTCGACCACTATACTAATTTTTGACACGAAAATCACATCAACTCATCAAAGTGTTCCCTATAGTGCGACCCTGTGCAATTCAGCCCTTAACGTGATTTTGTTTACGCAATTACTTACTCTGCATTATATTATATAAACTATGGAGATATGATGAATCTGAGTTTCTTCCGGATGGATACTGCGTCAGCGAAGCTTTTCGGTCCAAGCCCCTCAGATTCATCACATTCTGCCTGTGGAAGTTCATACTGGTATACTCCGCATCATTTAAACCTTCACATTTATTGATTTGTACGTGTGTATGAGCAAAAATGACATACCTACCTGTATGTTAATATATATACAGCTTTTGGCACTATTGCACCCGGCAATAACATATCTACGTTTCATTTAAAAGACCCCTTAAAAGTAATATATTTGAAGATAAAAATTACCCAGAACCACATGTTCCCTGGGCCATATTTCAGTCTGTGAAAGGGACAATAGGGCCCCGAGATTATCTCTTCCGGATATACTCTTCCTGCCTTTTCCCGGTTTGTATAACACGACTGAAGCCGGGGAATGTAACTGGATTTGGGGAGCGATGGAGTGTATCTCTTGGAGATTTTCTTATAGGGGACGGAAATACGTGCAGGAATGGCATTCAATTGAAGCGATAATAATCTCCTTTTGCGGTTTTTGAGGGTTATCTAACAGCAGAAGTAGATTGGTAAAGCTGGCGTGCAACAGATAAGGAACAAGTTTGGGACTTAGATGCGATCGAGTGAGTTAACACGATTCAGTTGACAAAAAAACGTTTGCTTTTTCGCATACATATCGCAGCTAAAATGGTCCACTTCGATGAATCAACACATATATGCAGCTTTTCAGAGTTCCTATGGATAGGCCGATTTTGTTTTGGAGGGAACACATTTTCAACTAAACCTAATACCTCGAGTCCCACCCTACCATGCGTGTCCCAGGTAAAAGTGTCCACACCTTATAATTCAGTGTATGCGCGGTTTTTGCAAAATGGCTCGCACCCGACGATTTTGGCTTGGAGGGGGAATAGATATTTATAAAGCCCACCCTCTCCTCTCCATAGCCACCCCCTCAATTTTTTAAATGGGACCGTTTCGTCAATGAATAATCTGCAATTTAGGTTGAGAATGTTTAAAAGGTATAACTAAGAAAAGAATCATGTCTATAAGATATTTTGAATGGCAAACAAATACTGCAAACAATATTTTAAATATAGGTAGCTATAGGCTATTTTGATAAAATCTGAAGAAAACATATAGAAACTTAGGATTATCTAGGCATGTAAATAATAGTAATCGTAATTTATTATTTGTGTAATTATTGATGAATGGACACAATATTCCATCTTGAGTTAATATAAACTCTAAATTTTGACAGTGAATTATAAAAAAAAACGATAACAACACTTTTCTTTGATCATCAAATTCTAGGTGCATTTTCAAGTTGAATGCTTGAAATACAAACCACAATATAGAGTGAGGCATTTCTTATGAAAAATTTCCACATGGAGGAATGTTTTCAAAAACAACTATTACAAAGTCACGTAGACACGCTATAAAATTGAAGAGTTGGAAGAAAAATTAATATTTCGAAATCAAACTAGAAAAGAAGAATGCATTACAATATCCAATGGGACTACATTATAATAGCCAGGGTGTTCCATTTGCCATTGGAGAGGTTTATTGCGGTTTTCGGGGCACTTGTCTACTTTTTCATAAAAAGAAGGACCCCAACAGAATTTGCATGGACTCCTTAATTTTTTAGATACATTGTGATTTTTAAAATTTTCCATATATCTATCTAGGCACCCTCCGTTTTATTCGTTATACGCTAACTTATTGAAATTGTAAAAATCGACTCTTATAGATTATTTCACGTAAAATTCAGTGGCGTACCCGGATTTTATTATCTAGGAGGTAACAATTTCGAAATATAAATGTAACCTGCAAAAGTATCGAAAACGGGACACCCTGTAGATATGGAATGTTTAGTGAACCGAAAATTAAAAATTTAAGAACTAGGGAGAAATTTTGGTCAACAGAACAGAATGTATAGAAAGGAGCCTGAAAGTAAAATTTGCATGCGGTATTTGGATAGAATATTTCGATATAAGAAAAACTATTCTAGCGAAAGCTTGAGAACTTTAGGTGCTCACACATTATAAAATTCAGTCGGTGACGTTGCAACTCATAATTGTTGGTGGTTACGATTAGAGACCTAAATGCTAAATGGAAGCAGATAATTGCGTGACATTTTACTGAGAACACTGTAGATATTGTCACAAAAGTGAGACAGAAAGCTATCTACATTTAAGTAGTCAAATTATTTATAATAATTATAAATACACCTGGAGGCGGGCGACCTCAATTAGACGAATATTTAAAAAACATCTTAATAAAAACATACGAGGGTGAATCAATAAAATAAGTACAGGGAACATTTAATAAGAAAGGACAAGTACAAACCAATTCGCCAATTCACCAGAATCGACGGATATAAATTCGTTTTAGTATCTATGTGTGGACAATAAAAATATAATCTTAACTTTTACAATAATAAGAATGGATTTTACCTTAGCTAATAGTTTCGTTATCGAATATAAAATTGTCGATACTTCACCAATACACCATCTCTATAGTAACCTGATAAATACCAATAAATTAATTTAAGTACCTACATTTTTTTTATCAAGAAGTGTGCTTGTGTCATGTATTTTATGAACACAATGTAGGCATGAAATTTTTTTTCAAATATTATCTTATTGAAACTTAAACTGTAAAGTATAGTTAAGCGATGCATATCATTTCTTAACTTGTTGCACAATATATTATGGAATATTGAAGGATCGAACTTGGAATAGATTCGGTAGCTACCATTTGAGTTTAGCACAGTTAGTTCGCTTATGTCTAGAGTTAACTGTGTTTCCTAAAATGGATGCCGATCCTAAAGAGTAGGTGATACACTATTTCGGAATGAAACACGTTTTTCACAAATCATACAAGAAATTGCCCTTGCACTTGTTCGCTTTCGTCTTTGCCGGTTGAAAGTGAACCGCTTCCGCGGCGTCATTTCTCTTCTGGGCGTCTGGTTTTTCCACACCAGCCATTTACTAGGAAATTAAAGGCATTATCAATGGCATTAGGGGGTAATGGGGGTAGGTTTTTGCCGGCCAGTCTCGTTAGGGCCATGCGGGAAGTGGCTTTTAGTGTCCCCCATACAGCCCGTCCTTATGGGTGCAGGAAAGGGTCTACCTTTCAAAGCAACATTTCGGGCTAAGTTGATATAAGGGGGTTCGCGAAAAGTCTTTTTTATGGCACATAATACAGTGACACATAGAGGGGTTAATATTTAATTTCAGCAATCGCTTTTCTTAGCAGGTCATGCAAGATTCCTCTGCTAGCGGTATAGCTGAGGTTAAGGTATAGTATTTGTGACGAGGGCAAAGAAACTACGATGCAACTACAATTTACACATCAAACACGAATAAAAGTTGAGGCAACGTTCAATTTAAAACAATAATTATTGAATGAAAATTTGGTTCGATTCTATGACATAGCAACACTCGTTATCTGACAGTTAAGGACACATTGTTTTGTTTTATGGCCAACTGTATATGTATTCTCCGTAGATAATAAACAAATTTAAATAATCTTCGTTTGTGCCATTTTAAGCGCGCCGGCATTATTGTTGACAATAATTTATAAACCATTTGAAAATTTCGAGATTTAAGCACATTTTGAATGTAATTTTTATTCATATTTTGTGAACACCCTGTATAAGAACGGATTTATTTCTCAGCAGAGATCACTAGGTCAGGGCTTCTGTTACACGATGCCAAAAATTCGTTTTGAAATTTCGCGGTTTCCTCGTATAAATTGCTAATTAACTTTAGGTCTGCATCTGTAATTTTTTTCGGAAAAATGCAAATATCTCAAAAACGGTTGGATTTAGACATAGGACATGTTGAGTGTTTTTGTTCCAAAATGATGCCTAGCAATAATATATAGGGTGTTCCATTTGAGATAAGAAAGTTGATATCGACTTCCGGTATAACCGGAAGTGCCAGATTCACCAAAATATTTTAGTTGAGCAGCGCCCATCCGCATTGGTAAGGTGCCAAATTTTCAGAATTTTACTACTTTTAGTTTTCCATATATAGATCGATGCAGTTCGTGGTGGGCCACCCTGTATATGTTCTTGTGGTCGAGAAATTTGTGAATTGATATTATTTTATATAAAAAAGCTGGTAAGAAATGCTGCTAGGGGATAAATTATCACAATAGTCCATTATTGCATGGCGTGTGGTAAAGCCATACTTACCACACTACAAGTTGCGCGCGAAATTGTAGATACAAGAGTTACAGTGTTGCCGCATTTCCGATGTCAGGGCTTATCTCTGAAGGAATTCCACTTTTAAGTGACCTTTAACATTGGTACGCGCTGTATTCGATGGTATCTTATATAAAGTCCCAAGTCCTCACGAGATTTTCGGTCGGCCCTATTTTCGGCAGTCCTTATTGATTTCTGTTTAAGCTATCTCGGCGCGATTTATTACTCTTATTTTTATCTTCGTCGCGCATAGCTCTACGGGTTATTTATTGGGGCGCATCTCCTTCCGTTTTTGCGGATTTTCGTCGGGAAGAAGGGTTCAACAAACTGTGCATGTGCACGGCTGGAATGCAATCTCATAGAACATATATTTATTAGAGTATTTCCAATAGGGCTGACAATGGGATTACTGAAACTTCCATAGTACATATAGAGTATTTTGCTTGCACTAACACTGTAACGTAATGGACTGTATGCGAATGCGCAATTTGTAAATTTAGAGAAAGCGAAAATGCACAAAATGTTGATTTAGGTTTCTTACTCTATCCTCCAGTGATTGTTTCTTGGGAGCAACTTGTAGCAGTTGCTGCTATTGTCTGGATGCTGCGATCTTGTGGAGTAGGGAGAGCTCTGCTGCTGTACCGAACTATATCTTCAGTCGACGTTTTGCGTCGTTTCAGCGCGGCCGTTCTACCGGTACTGGTTCTGCTCCCAGTCTGGGTATCCCGCAGAGGGCGCGCGAGCAGTGTTACCCAAATCAACTGAATTTAAAATTTGAACCGCGAAAAGTAAAGCATGAGCAAAAGTCATAGAGATTCCTTTCTGCTGTATATGAATTATGCATATGAATTATTATGTAATTAAAGCAAAATATTATATTAATTTTATACCCAAAGAAATAAAAATGTATTTCAAAATATCCCAAAATATGTACAAACGTAAATAATGAGCAGAATGGAATTTGTTATAATATTACCGATAGTACCTATATTTTGTATATTTTTTTAACTGGGAAAAAAACTAACTATAAAAATCATGTCTTGTTAGTTCATACTCTTGTGGCGACCCTCGCTGGTGTGGCGATCCTCGCCACAACAATGAAGATTTGGCCGGTTACAAAAATAACAAAATATTTTAGTAACTAAGTAAACAGTTGTAAAATCAGTTTAATAAAATTTGTCAAATCGACAACATCGTTATTATTTTAAGTGGAGTTCGTGCTTATTCTCCAGCACCAACAAACTCCATAGTGGTGACCCACGACTTACGAACCATGACTGACCCCGTGACAACTGATCCTGCAGGCGTCTTCAGAGTTGCAGTTCATCTCCCACCCTTCTGGCCTGATAAACCCGCGCTTTGGTTCGCACAGGCAGAAGCTCAATTCGAGATCTCTCGTGTAACTCTGGACACAACGAAGTTCAATTACGTAATCTCCCAGTTGGATCATAGGTATGCTGCCGAAGTGGAGGACATTATCACCTCTCCCCCACCCGCCGATCGATACATCAAACTTAAATCAGAACTCATCCGCCGTGTATCAGCTTCCAGAGAACAACAAATACGTCAATTACTTACTCAAGCTGACATTGGTGATCGGAAGGAAACCGTCACAATTTCTCCGATATCTCCGAAGTCTTGCTGGTACTGAAACCGTCCCGGACGCGCTTCTACGAACTCTGTGGATCGGCCACTTGCCCCAGCATGTTCAAGTAGTCATCGCAACTCAGCAAAATGCGCCTTTGGAATCCATCGCTGAACTAGCGGATAAAGTGCATGAAATTGTCCCGCATCACCAGGTTGCTGCTGTAGCCCCTGCCTCCTCATCAATGGAGATGACAAACCTCGTACAAAGAATCGAAGAGCTTTCGCGCCAAATTGCTGTTCATTCTGCTCGTCGTACCAACCGCAGATCTCGTTCCAGCAGTCGCCATCAGGATGAACCCAGGTCATCCCCAACAGAAAACTCGCCGTTTTGCTGGTACCATCGCCGGTATGGTAAGAAAGCACAGAAATGCACCACCCCATGCAGCTTTGTACCCCCAAACGCCCACAGCAGTCAGTAGTTGGGGCGACGTCTGACTGCCAACCATCTTCACTTCGCCTCTTCATCATTGATCTGATCTCCAAACATCGTTTTCTCTTGGACACTGGCTCTAATTTGACTGTCTACCCCAGAAAGCTTATGAGGAACCGTCTCCAGCGTGCAAACTACGACCTCGCCGCAGCCAACAACTCTACGATTGCGACTTACGGTACCATGCTTCTCAAGCTCGATTTTGGACTTTGCCGTAGCTTTCAGTGGCGCTTTGTCATAGCGGATGTTGCAGAACCTATTCTGGGTGCTGATTTCCTTGCCCATTACCACCTGCTTCCGGATGTTAAGCTTGCTAAACTTATCGATGCCGTTACTGGTCTCTCTGTTACAGGGCGACGTGCCTACTGTGGCCAGTCCAGCATAAAGACCATTGCAGACAACTCACCGTTTCGTAATCTTCTAGATGAGTTTCCAGACATCACTCGCCCGCCCGGTGTACCCAGACAAATACGCCATACCACGCTACACGACATCAGAACCACTCCAGGTCCACCAGTCTTCTGTCGAGCTCGCCGACTAGCTCCGGACCGCCTCTGCATCGCGAATTCCGAGTTTGAAGCTATGGTTCGCGAGGGCACGGCGCGTCGCTCTGAGAGTCCATGGGCGTCTCCTCTCCACCTGGTACCTAAGAAGGACAACAGCTGGCGACCCTGCGGTGATTACCGGTCTCTTAATGCACGGACAGTCCCAGACAGGTATCCCATTCGCCACCTTCTAGATTTCTCGCACGCGCTCTCCGGCTGCACGTTTTTCAGCGTGATTGACTGTGCAAAAGCTTTCACTCAGATTCCAGTCTCCCCAGAAGATGTGCCCAAGACCGCCATCATCACCCCGTTTGGCCTGTTCGAGTTCATCTTTATGACTTTTGGCCTGCGCAATGCCGCGCAAACATGGCAGCGTTTCATAGACCACGTCCTACAAGACCTACCATTCTGCTTTGCCTACCTGGACGACATTCTTGTGTTTTCCAAATCTGAAGAAGAGCACAGAGACTACTTGCGCACGCTGTTTGGCCGTCTCAACGAACACGGCATCATTATAAACCTAAAGAAGTGCGTGCTGGGATCCGACGACGTCACCTTCCTGGGCTACTCCGTATCAGCTACCGGTTGTCGACCTCTGCCCGACAAAGTTGCTGCCATCGAGACTTTTCCGCGACCTACTACTGTTCGTCAGCTTCGAAGGTTCCTAGGCATGATAAATTTCTATCGCCGCCACCTTCCTCACGCTGCTGCTGCCCAGGCGCCTCTCCACGCTATCCTCTCTGGTCCAAAAGTAAAAGGTTCACATCCCATCACTTGGACTGCAGATTTAGATAGAGCCTTCAAGGATTGCAAGGCCGCCCTGTCAAATGCCACTCTACTGGCCCATCCAGATGTTTCGGCGTCCTTGGCCCTTGTCGTCGATGCCAGTCAACAAGCCATTGGTGCGGCACTCCAACAGAAAACCCCGACTTCTTGGCAGCCGCTCGCCTTTTTCTCGAAGAACCTCAGTCCCTCGCAGCAAAAATGGAGTGCTTACGATCGCGAGCTCCTAGCCATTTACGAAGCCGTTAAGCATTTTCTACCAATGTTAGAGGCACGCAACTTTACCATCTTGACGGATCACAAACCATTGATATTCGCCTTCATACAGAAGAAAGAAAAGTTTTCTCCTCGCCAGTTTAATCATTTAGATTTTATTTCGCAGTTTACTACCGACATCCGACATATCTCCGGAAAAGACAACGTGGTCGCTGATGCCCTGTCACGAATAGACGTTGTCACCGCTCCTCTGGACTTCTCTGCACTCTCCCGCTCTCAGGAGGAGGACGAGGAACTTCACGATCTCTTGGATCACGGCTCCTCTCTCCGGCTCGAGAAGTTTCCCATCCCTGGTGGTGACTCATCAATCTTCTGCGACGTTAGCGGTACCCGACCTCGTCCATACCTTACACCTTCCTTCCGGCGTCAAGCTTTCGATAGTCTGCATCAACTTAGTCATCCAGGCACCAACGCATCTCGCCGCCTTGTATCTCGGCGCTTCATCTGGCCGTCCCTGAATAAGAACTGTCGCGATTAGGCTCGTTCCTGCATCCAGTGCCAGCGCAGCAAGGTATCCCGTCATGTTTCTACGCCACTAGGTGACTATGCTGTTCCTCCGATCCGTTTCGCCCATGTGCACATTGACTTGATAGGCCCACTTCCTTCTTCAAACGGATTTCGCTACTGCTTGACAGCCGTGGATCGTTATACTCGCTGGCCAAAAGCCGCACCTTTGCAAGATATCTCCGCCGAAACCGTCGCTAAGGCTCCTCTGGCTACCTGGATTTCCCGCTTTGGTTGTCCACTTCGCATCACTTCTGACAGAGGACGACAGTTTGAGTCTCAACTTTTCAAATCACTTGCTAATTTGTGTGGTATTTCTTTATCTAGAACGACGAGTTATCACCCCCAAAGCAATGGTATGGTAGAGCGTTGGCATCGCAGTTTGAAGGCCGCCATCATGTGCCACGAAGATCCGTCCTGGACAGACTCGCTGCCCTTGGTTCTTCTCGGCCTGCGCTCCGCTTGGAAGGCGGATATCAGGTCATCTGTCGCCGAGCTGGTTTATGGTGAACCACTGCGCGTTCCTAGCGAGTTCCTCTCCCCGTCGCCCTCTTCCCTGTCGCCCTCTTCCCTAGAGCCTTCAGACTTCGTGGAACACCTGAGGGGTCTTATGTCTAGACTCCGTCCCGTCCCAGCATCAAGACATGCTTCACCCGGTGTCTTCATCTACCGTGATCTGGCTACCTGCACCCACGTCATGCTACGCACCGACGCCCTCCGCACCTCCCTGCAGCCCCCATATACTGGACCCTACCTAGTGCTGTCCCGAGCTGACAAGACCTTCGACATCATGGTCCAGGGCAAGCGATCAACAGTGTCGTTGGACCGGCTTAAGCCCGCCTACTACCTAGCCGACCAGAATAAGTCTCCTCCGTCCAAGAACAAGAACCAATCATTGTCGACTCCATCTTCACTGAGTTCTACACATCCAGATGGTAGCACCAAGTCTTTATCTCCATGTCCTCTAACGAACAACTCTCGCCCTACAGTCGTCACACGTTCAGGCCGACGTGTTCGTTTCACTGAGTTCAACAAGGCGTAGCAACTCACTCCGCAGGGGGATGGTGTGGCGACCCTCGCTGGTGTGGCGATCCTCGCCACAACAATGAAGATTTGGGCGGTTACAAAAATAACAAAATATTTTAGTAACTAAGTAAACAGTTGTAAAATCAGTTTAATAAAATTTGTCAAATCGACAACATCGTTATTATTTTAAGTGGAGTTCGTGCTTATTCTCCAGCACCAACAAACTCCATACTCTCAATCGCACACTAGTGTGATCAAATTAAACAACGAAAAAAATGTTTATACAAGGTGTTCCACTAATAATGGTATATAGAGCAACTGCATATATTTTGTGCCAAAATATTACCATTGAGATAACAACTACCGGTCAAATTTTAATGGTTACTCAATATGTCCTAATATGTAATAGTATATTACATAGCGAGAGTTGTAAACAGCTTATTACGTATGAGTGGAAAAGTTGCGCACGAGCCGTGCAGCGGCGAGTGCTGTAATTCCACGAGTATGCAATAAGCTTACAACTCGAGTTTTGTCATTACGTGTCAGCATTGAATTGACAAGTAGATGGAAGGAGTGTAGAGAGAGAAACTGGCAGCCAAACTTGAGCAAGTGAAATAGTAAATAAATCAGCTGATTCCGGCAAAAACCACATAACACAAAAGAGGTGTTTGTCCTAACTTTCTATTTTTGTGTCCTGTGCTTCAAACGAGTTCCGTTGTCAAACGTCATTTTAATTTTCCTCTGTCCCAAGTCCCAATACGAATAGGAGTACGGAGTACCTAATTATTGTATTATTTATATTTGATTTGAGTTCGTGTCGTGGCGGCAGTTTCGTATAAAACGGCGTTGAGTTTTCTTAGTTGGTGTCTGGTTTAATATTATATTTTTAGATCGGAGAGAAAATTTAATTTAGCTATGTGGCTATATTCTTTCTGTTTGTTGTAAATTACAAAAAGAGGGTCAACTCCTGTTGTGTATTTGGATGTACCAAACGGGGCGGAAAAATAAGAATAGTTGGGTTTCTTTTCATTCGTAAGTCTTAAAAATCTTTGCTAATAACTTTGCAGTTTTCCAAGAGATAAGGTGATATTAGAGACAAGTGGATTGCAGCAATAAAAAGGAAAAATTTTGTACTGTCTACAAGTATTTACTTGCATTTGTAGTCAACAATTTATTGAGAGCAATTTCTTAGAGAATTTTGGGCAGCGCAAACTTAAAAAGTACATGTAGTTACTACAGTTTTTTATATTCCAAGTCATGATAGAAACTCTATCAAGGGAAAAACTGGAAAAATATTGTGCTAATGAACCTAGCTCTTCGTAGTCAAAGATGGAATTAATCTTGAGGTTCTGGTCCCTTTAATAAGGTAATTATTTGTAATTCTTTTTGTTAAATGCCTAAACAATATAAAAAATATATAAAAATATGTAAAAGCTACCTGCCTTACATGTTTTTCCTTATAAATTGAATTTTAAAATTAATAAATCAATTAAGATAAGTAATTAAAGTTGAAAATGTATACCTTATCCTAGATATTTTCTCGCCTTTATTTTAAAATAAACTTTTATTTTGTAATTTGTATTTTATTTGTCTCAATTTACTTCCAGGTACATAAAATTGCCATGTAGGTAATTTTTTTAAATCAATTCACTACTTTTTTCTGTGTGGAATATTTACATAATTGTGGTTATATAGAAAAAGTCTCATTCCTACACACAAGCCCCGAATTTCGGAATACAGATCATACAATAAAGAGAATTACGGAACATGCCCATTAAATTCGCTCATTAATATGCAACATCCCTGTATAGCTCCTTTGCCTGAATCAGCTGACACGTTCATTAGGCGTCCTTGTCTTACTTATTGCCATTTGAAACCTATCTCTCTCTAAAATTGGCTGCCCCAAACAACAATGAAAGTGGTACCTGTGCGACTTCCATTGTACTTATCAATTCGACGCGTGTCAGTCATTACGTGTCAGTGTTTGTAACAATGGATTTACTTATAATCTAAACTGTCAGTTAATAGTTATGTTACTAGCATAGGAGTAGAAAAATATTATGTAAATATTACTCTGTATACAGTAGGTTCTGACACGCATAAAGGAGGGCATGCGGAAGGACTGAAAGAAAAGTTATAGAAGATCAGGTTTCTTTTTAAGAATTCAATTTATGCGCAGTGTGGTTTTCAGATAACACGGTTTTTCCGGAGGTAAAAAATAACTATGACATTTTTCCACCAGCTGCATTGATCGCCAATACCAGGCCCATTAAATTTACGGCACAAACAAAGCCGGTGCAATAAAAATCACTTTATTGGACCTATTTGGCTTCATTAAAGCCTGCCCTTACTAAAATTTTAAATACGGGCTTAAAATAAAACATCCAATCATTTCTCAGCTGGCAACTGGCATTAAAAATAAGCCTTGTAGGGCGGTGCATTCCAAGTTGCTTCAAACACAAGCTGTCATAGCGTAAACTAACGGAGCTGCTGTCCAGCGGAAAAAAGCTCGGTATAAATTTGTCGGCACACAATTTATTCTTGTGTAATCTCATAAAGTATAGAATTTAAAAAGATTGGCACGTTTTCACAAAAATTATCCTTCTTCATACTATGAATTGCGATGACGGTTTCAAAACGCGACGTTTGAGTTTTCGAGCTACTCTCAATTCTATATGCTGCACTTTTTCAATTTTATGAAGAGACATCGTCACCATTAATATATGATTTTAATAAGATTTGCAATGATAGTTTTATAATAACAAGTAACTGAAACCATTTAGCGGCTACTACTAAGAAAGCATTCTATTGTGAATTTCTGCGGTGCTATCCAAGAACAAGGCGGTTGTTCTTGTCACAAACTGCAAGTATGACGTCAGCTATTCTTGACTTGGTGTACTGAAAGTAAGGAAGGCAGCGCCATAAGTATACCGCCTTGGACACTGATACCCCGGGTATTGGGGGTATTAGGCGCAGCCATTTTCGATATCCCCTCCTCGGTTTAATAGCTTATAAAGTCTGGGGCACCTACACGGGGGGAAATTAGATATATTAAGGGTGTTAATTTTTACCGATGTAGTTGCGTGGGGAATTGGCAATCAGTGGAATTAATAGTGACAGATTACGACGGTGGAATAGGTATAGGGCGTTCCTGTATATTTGATGCAAACTTTATTTTTAAGTCAGAAAAATTTTTCAAATTTAAGTTGTAGCAGTAAAATATATATACATACGTATGCTTGTGAAATAAAACATTCTATATATTCTTGCATTTTTAATAATTATACCTCAAATATTGTCTTTTATTAATTTCTCTCGTGATAAAGCCAGTATATGAATGCAATAACAAAAAATGTTAGATTGAATCTAGGCAATGATGATATGATATTCTAAAATGATATGAGCCGTTTGAGATTTTACCGAAATTCAACCACAAGAACAAGATATTCAGTACAAGAAAATAGGTTTCTGGCATGTAGGAATTTTAACGTCATATTATTTTGGCTAACAAAATAGTTATTTTTGTTACAAGTACCTGAAATGAAGTACCTGAAATCATTGCTGTTTGATGAGTTCTGAGATAAACGAAGTCATTGAAAATTATTTATAAATAAGAACCTACCTGACATTTATTTTCATATTGCTGGTTTCTGTTTTTTGCTAAAATTGTTAGGTTTTGAAATATAGTACACAATAAGTGTTAATAATACCAGTTTTTCTCAAAAATACGTTCATATACAGTTATATTTTTATAACTAATAATAAAATTTTAATAGGAGTACCTCAACGAGTACTTTTTCCATAACACATCTGTCCGAGCATCTGTCAATTGTTTCTGTCAAAAATATACCTACCTTCATTAGTCATGGCTAACTCGATTTTCATAAAAAAATGGCATATTTTTCATAATTTTACAAATAATGGGCGTATAACTTTTTAATGAAATAAGATATAAAAAAATATTACAAAAGTTTATCAGAAAAACGTGCTCTTTCCAAATATAAAGAGAAACAGGTATGGTCCTGGGAAAAATAGATATACTTTATGACGTCATAACCTATATTTCCCAAATTCCTAAAAACTATCTTTTTGGCCCAAAAGCAAGCTTGGCTGTTTTTGTTTGCCTATAATAACCCACCACTAAACATTAGGCAATTACGTTATGCATTTTAGCAACGAGATACAATGATGAACGGTACATAATTAATATTTAATGAACGGTACATAATATTAAATACCTTCTGCCTTGCTTTAATGCCTAATATTTGCATTGAGATAACGTATTATTTTTCACTGTAGAAATCACTTTTTACATTGAGTTAACGGCTTTAGTATATTTAGTACCTTCTAAGGAGGATTTAATTTCGAATATTTTCTAACCGAAAATTTGTGATGAAACTTCTAGTTTCCTGTTTAAAAAAATATATATAATGCGCCCCTCGGCACTCAAGTTCCTTTTTAAAAGTCATGTGGTTCATATTTAGACAGAACGCCTAACAGGGCTCGCGGCCTGTTAAAATGAAAAGTTAGTTAATTTTGACATACATCCAAAGCAATTTATTCTGTGCTTACATGTAATTTGAAATATTGGTATTTTTTGCAGATAATTCCCAAATGTAAAGCTATATAAGTGTCAAGTTCTAAAATATATTTATTTGCGGCGATTTCGAATCAATCAAAATAAAATAAATAATGCATGCCAACTGAAACCAGCCCATATTTTATGAAACTATCATAATCAATTAAGAAATTTTCAATAAAAACCATGTTAAAAAAAGTTATATTGAGAGAAAATAAAGTTTTATGGCGTCTTTCAAAGGTACCTTATTAAATATTTACCTCTGTGAAACGAAATCCCGGGCTCTTGCTTTTCATTTTTGGAACCAAACGCTGAACAATTCGCCATCGTACTTATATTTTCCCCTTAAGGTGGCATAAACACACATGGCATTCAATACTACCAACCCAAGTGAGTTTTTTGTGTTTATTTTGAAAATCGTTATGTTTTTCAAAAAAGCAATGCTCAACTCGAATACCGCATTCTATTGCGCATATTTGGATAAAAAAATCAGCAAAATCTGATGTCTCGTTTGGAAAAACAATATACCTAAAGTTTCTGGTAATTTTATATTAGAGAAGAAGAAGAAAACACATTTCAGGTATATTGTTTTCGCAAACGAGACATCAGATTTGGCTGATTTTTTGTCCAAATATGTGCAATATAATGTAGTATTTGAGTTGAGCATTGGTTTTTTGTAAAACCTAGTAATTTTAAAAACAAACGCCAAAAACACACTTGGGTTGGCACTATTTGTGATAATGCCCCCTTAATCAATATTACTTTTAATTCACAAATTCACGAAATTAACTCACAATGTACTGGCTTTGTCTGCCACATATAAAATGGCCGCCATTCGAAACGCCGTAATAAAATCTATACGCGGCAGGGTAGGCATGCGCGGTGTCCTCTCTCTTTCCTTGTCTAAGGGTTTATATAAATAGCTCATTCGTTATAAAAAGTTGACCTTCAGTGCCTTGGTACGCAAATAACAATAATTTAAAGTACCATGTAAAAGTTTTGTACCTATTCATCATGTAAACGGTTAATTAATTGTAAAAGTTAATTAATTATTACTGCATTTATTACCTACTAGAGAACTTCGTTGCCAAAACAAAGTTTGATGCGCTCTATGCTACTTGGGAAAGTTTAATACCTACTTGATGGGTCATTATGGAGGGTGCAGAAGGTACAATTAAGTTTTCGTCTTTAGATTTCTCTGTATTACTAGCTATTTTAGTAATCTATCCTTTATTAAAAGAAAACGAAAATGTGACAAGTCATACAGAAATGAAGTAGTCATTTCCAAATGAAAAAATAGGGCCATCGAATTCAATCCTATACAGGGACCGGCAGAAAGTTGGACTCAAAAATTTAATATTTTTAAACTCTGATTTCGATTAATTTAAACTTCTAGCTGCTAATCGAACAAAATTAAAGTTTAGTAGCAAATTCATGTGTTAGCCGATGATAAGTTGCGCTTGCAGTATTTTGTTTTTTGTAATACACAGGGTGGTCGAAAAAAAAACAACAAAAAAGTTCAATTTCTTTTTTTTACTAGGTGGCTGTGACTTTAAATCTGACATCCACCTTTGATTCCAAACAACTGTTGCAAGTAACTGTTGACCGTATTTTAAAAAATAAGGGTACTTTACTCTTGAGTTATTTTGACATTTTTGAATCTACTTCGTATCCAAAAAGAGATATTTAAATTTTGATATATGAGTTTTAAGTTTGAAATGATGCGCCAACTTTTATCAAAAATAAAATTTTCTGAGAAATTAATAATAAAAAAGTTTTCCATTTGTGTCCAAGTTAGATAGGCAAAAGCATTGTTGAATCCGTCCGCAATAAATTCTGACACACCAACTTTTAAACTTACGTTTTGGAACGGAAACGAATTGAAACAGATAAATTGCAATGTCTAACAATTCTTAATACTCGATACTAATTTGAGGTATATGAATTTTTATTAAGTTATCTATTATTTTATGTAAAATATTTGGTGTGCATCGCGGAAATTCCAACAATGGTTCTAACAGTGGTGAACTGGCTTTTCAAAAAAGTAAAAAAATATTTTTAAAAAAAGCTTTTATTTAAATGCGCTAAAAAGAATAAAATAATCTTTTCTTTTAAAACTTTTACTATCAACTTATAACGTCATTCCACAATTTATATGATATAAAAGCTTGTCGCGAGATTTAAGTAGTGGTATTTACTTAGTTTGAAAACTTAAATCTCGCGACAAGCTTTTATATCATATAAATTGTGGAATGACGTTATAAGTTGATAGTAAAAGTTTTAAAAGAAAAGATTATTTTATTCTTTTTAGCGCATTTAAATAAAAGCTTTTTTTAAAAATATTTTTTTACTTTTAATTTATTTTGTAATTTTTAGTTTGGCCAGGTGTCTGAGTCTATTCATCTCAGTTAACGCATCATTGTTGCAAGGTCGTTTGCCGGTTAGTTTAGAACAGTCTAGCTCTTCAATGAGGAGACCTTCTAATGACCATCTTGGGTGTTCCGCCATGTTGGATTTAGAATGACGTCACACATATAATCATGCATTGTCATCCAAATTAAACGTGTGTACAAAATTTCAGCTCGATCGGTTGAAATTTAACTAGTCCGCCATCTTGAGTGTTCCGCCATGTTGGATTTAGAATGACGTCACACATATAATCATGCATTGTCATCCAAATTAAACGTGTGTACAAAATTTCAGCTCGATCGGTTGAAATTTAACTAGTCCGCCATCTTGAGTGTTCCGCCATGTTGGATTTAGAATGACGTCACACATATAATCATGCATTGTCATCCAAATTAAACGTGTGTACAAAATTTCAGCTCGATCGGTTGAAATTTAACTAGTCCGCCATCTTGGGTGATCCGCCATGTTGGATTTAGAATGACGTCACACATATAATCATGCATTGTCATCCAAATTAAACGTGTGTACAAAATTTCAGCTCGATCGGTTGAAGATATCTGCTTCAAAATTGAGTTGCAAGATTCCACCCGAACAAATTACATACATACATACATACATACATACATTGCAAGTTAAATAAAAGCTTTTAAAAATAGGTCGGCTCGGTCCTGTAGTAGGGGAGCCATATTGTGTCGGTGGGTATATTCCTTATTCACAAAAAAGCATACTTATTTTATTAAAAAATTACGGTTTTTCAATGCACAAAAACAACACGTGTTTTTTGTGTCACTGTAATTAGTAAAATAATGGAAAATTGAGCACTTAAACCCAAATATTATACACTTTAAAGGTGTGTTCCGGACATTCCGGTATCTAGATACATAATAAGTGTTGACAATAGGGTATTTGACAATAGTTTTGTTTGCTCTGAAATCGTACTCAGCAATCTATAAGTAGATGCACCAACATAACACGTAATAAATGAAAAAATGACTTTTAACCCTTATTTATTAATTTATGATATTAAAGACGAAGTTGCACAATTTTCTTCAGGCTGAAATCTACAGGATCGTCGTTTTATTGTCTAGAACGCCAAACGTGGCAACCTCTGTGCCTGTCAGGAGAAACTGCATTGCAATGTTGCCGGTGCTCGCTTGCAATAATTCGTGAAACAAAGGCAAATTTTAATTTTCTATTCAAATGTCTCCAGCTTGCCTATGAATAACTATTATTTAATGTATTGCAACCTTTGAGCTTTAACTATGCAATTGTATACAAAAAATGTTGTAACAAAATGGTGTCTGTTGATGTTGCACTCGCTGGAAACTCTATCCTTCATCTCTGTCCGTGACACCTTGGTTAAAGTATGTGTATATGGAACATATATGATAAATATTCAGACTTCAGTAATACGGAAATATTCGCGTATGTGGCAACGCCACCCGCGTCATTCAGTAGGCAGCTCACTCAAAACATTAGTAGATATCTGCGATTTGTTATAGTGTTATTCTTATTTATTATAATTATAATGTTTGCCGATAGCTTGCCGAAATTGGATGCTTTCATGGATCTAATAATCACGTCTACCGAAATTCCTGTGATAAAGCTGCAAAGGTTTGTATGTTGCAGAAATAGTATTAAAAGTATTATGAGTTATGAACAAACGGAGAACTGGGACCATCTTGAAGGCGTTTTATGAAACCACATTTAGTCAAGTCAAGCACTCGTGCTTAGAAGTATACTGAGCCCGAATTCCGAACCTAGGCCCAACCTTGCCAAAAAAAATTACCATATTTACCAAAAAAAAACACTTTTTGATTAAATGCGGTTTCACAGGGCATCTAAAGTCTGGGGGTCTGATGGTAGAATTTTGAAATTTCAACTTTTCTTGCAACTTTCACCGCGGAATTTGTCTCAGAACACTTCAGTGGTATCGCCATGTTGCCAAATTGCCTTTTTATAACACTTATGACTTCATAAGTGCTTTTCCGTCAAATTTCGAAAGTCTGAAACTTCCTAATTACCTAGGTATTATGAGTTATGAACAAACGGAAAACAGGGACCATCTTGAAGGCGTTTTATGAAACCACATTTAGTCAAGTCAAGCACTCGTGCTTAGAAGTATACTGAGCCCGAATTCCGAACCTAGGCCCAACCTTGCCAAAAAAATTACCATATTTACCAAAAAAACACTTTTTGATTAAATGCAGTTTCACAGGGCATCTTAAGTCTGGGGGTCTGATGGTAGAATTTTGAAATTTCAACTTTTCTTGCAACTTTCACCGCGGAATTTGTCTCAGAACACTTCAGTGGTATCGCCATGTTGCCAAATTGCCTTTTTATAACACTTATGACTTCATAAGTGCTTTTCCGTCAAATTTCGAAAGTCTGAAACTTCCTAATTACCTACGTAAATATTATTTTTAGAAATAATCGTAGGGTCTTATGAAAGTGTCCAGGAACTGATTTATCAAGTTTGTAAAATTTCGTCAAGTACCCTATTCCATATTCTATTATATACTTATAAGAATTAAGTGCTTTATATAAACTCGGTTCTAAAATAAGTATCTAACCACTTAACTATACACCTAACTAGGTATAGTCCAAAGCACGAAAGAAAACGTTTCTAAAGAATGCGGGCAGCGTTGCGAGATTTCTATACGAGTAGTCGTTATTTATCATATTGAAGCCGAATTTTTTAACTCTGGTATACCGAAAAAATAAAGCTTGCATCACGGGACCACTTACCCATTTTTGTTTATCATTTATTTTTAACGCGGTGTGATAAAACACCTATTATATTTTTTTCAACATCGTCGCGTCTACCATCGTCTTTGAAATACGGCAACACAGCACTTATACCAAGCAGTCGGCTGACAAAAGCAGTTAGCCAACGCGTTTTGTGCCTGTTTATATAGTACGTAAAGTTAACTGCGTATTTGGTCTACCACACAGACCTCATTTTTTAGGCCGCTGGCAAGTTTTTTCCGCCGGCTCAGAGAGCTCAGTGGCGTTTTGTATGTTCGGGAGTTAACGTGTGCAAAATGAGTTAACAGGGAAGAACGTTGCATTCTCAAGCACGAGAAATAATTGCCAATGTTATAAGGGTTTGCCTTCCTCCATAGTCTAAAGCATCACCGTTAAGAATAATATTAACAATAAATTAAATAACAATTGTATGAAAATTAAGTTAGTGAGTTACACAAAGTTGAGCTACGCCCCTGAACTGTGACTAATTCTATAATATTTGCGAGTTCTTCCCCCTTACGTCGCACGCATTCTGTCGTGAGGAGGACTATACAGCAGAGAAACTAACAAATAAATAATAAAAAATTATATTACTTAAACTGAATGTTCAGTGGAATTCAGTAAAATATTATTGCCACTTATTCAAAGAGAAGTTAGTATAGATAATTAGATAAAACACAGGGTACAATATCAGGAAGGTGGCTAGGCTATTGTTTCTGTTGTCATGACATTTTAACCTGAAATTTATTAATCTGTCACTTCACTTTGACGTGACATGACCTTTGAAAAAGGAGGAAGATTTATCCTCTGAAAGCTCAGAGAACAAATTTGTTGAAGTTATTTTTTGAGTTACACGTTTAAAGTTTCGTTCATTTAGTGTTAAGAATTTATGAATTTTCGAGGCAACTTGAAAAAGTTGTCTTTCAATCAGTTTGGTGGCGAAAAACCCAATTAAAAATTAAATGGATCTGTTTGCGCCACAAATAAATTTTAGAAAAAAATAAATTACTTAAACTACTTTTTTCAATCAGACAAAAAAATATTAACAAAAAAGTGGGAAAAGAAGGCAGAAATTTGCTCCGACCATTTTAAAGAAAACGATTTGACACAAAAATGAATGGAATGGAGCTGTTAAGAAAAATATGTATTTCCTTATTTAGCATCAAATAAGCCTTTTATTAGGAAGACAAGGAACTTAATTGTGCGAATGGAAGGGATCGGAAGTTGTTCATCTTATACCACAATTTTCAAGCCAATGTTAATTCAAAAATAATTCGATTCAAATTGATATCAACCGACCTCCACTTCCTCTAGTTATATTTTTTGCTCCCAGTGTAGCAAACATTTTTAATTCCAACTCTTTATTGGAGGTAATATTGCAACAAACAGTTCGATGACAGGTATCAAAGACGCCGCCGAATTTTGCTCTAAAACCGAACTGCCAAGAAAACTAGTTTAACATCTCGGATCGCTTCGAATAATAACACTTCCTTAATCGAAATCGCCTTTCGCATGAGGCAACAACCAATCAGACACAACAGAACTACACGCCAGATTACGGCGGGATACCCCCAGCTCCTCGCCCTCCAGCTTAGGAACGTAAGCCGGAGATACAGGAATTAACGGAAACCAGCCGGTGTCAACGCGTTTCCCTCTGCTGGATAGAATCATTTGCAGGCGAATAATCGACGAGCTTATCGCACGAGGGCGGCTATTGTGTTCCACCCCTGTAGGGAATTTTTTGGGGAATGGTAGGATGCCTAAGGAGAAGGGTGGTGATTATTTAAATAGGGATGTAAAATATGGAAGATGTTTCTGCTTTCAATGGTGTGACTACAGTAGTTTCAAGAGGTACCTAATATTGTGATGAAATTGTAGTGTAGAAGACTGGATTCACGGCAGAATGTATCAAAAGTTTTTGTAACTGGGGTCTTGCGGAAACTACGACAGTTGATAGCTGAATAATAACAACGTTGATACTCTTGTTAAAAGTAACAGTTTTCATAATATTGACCCATTCTTTCTTAGTTTATCACAAATGTAACAGTCTTGAAATAGTGAATAGGAATTTGACAACCAAATTCATCCCCATTCTTTGGGATTTTTTATTATGACGTATGTTATTACTTTAGTCAACCAAGAGCTTCGACTTCGACAGTGTCGGGTATAAAATACACATTGCAATTTTAAAATTATTTATCTTCAAAACAAAGAGGTTTATGAAACAATATTTGAAAAAAGTGAAAATTGTGGAATATTGCTTATATTTCTTAAAATTAATATTCCTCATATCAAAAACATGTTTTAATAAAAGTGTTAGGGGAAATTATTTCCCGTTTATTGATATCAAGCAATCTTTCGTAGCACAAAAAATGTGGTTGCCATAGTAACCGACTTAATTTGGTTTTTTTACTACTAACCTGAGAAAACACCATTATTTACCTCATTCCTCTAATGAGAAGTAATATTTCTCTACCTAGGTAAATAATGATAATAAAAAAATACCTAGGTAAATAATGAAACATTTTCTATGTGACATTTAAAAATTAGTGTCATTTTATCAGCTTGACAACTGAACTCCCAGGCTACTTGATATTTTAAAGTATTTGAAAAAAGCGAGAAATGACTAAAATATGGCAATATTTCAATGTTAGTAGTAAAAAAAAATTCTATATACACTTCGGTTGAGAAGGCCATTATTTACCTCGCATATTATATCCTTCGGCGCTACGCGCCTCACTATATAAAAATGCTCGGTAAATAATGGCTCACTTCTCAACCTAGGTGTATAATATACTATTAATTGACACCATACGTTTTTTTTTATGAACATTAATACATTGGAACTTTCTGAATACGATAAATACGATACAATACAATTTTAATGGAGTCGCATAAGAAAAAAATACAAAAAAAAAATAAGTTTTCTATTACGCTATTAATTGACAATGTTTATCAAAATAATTAATAACATCAAGTTAGCCATGCCAAAATCAGAACAATACGAAACTGTCACTAGCTGTCAGTTAGTTGTAATTGTGTGCATTGTACAGTAAACGCATCTTTTTACATTTTCTGTCGGCTTTATGTACTTAGTAAGTAATAATGGCGCTTGAATTAAGTTGAGTAAAAAAGTACGTTTAGTGTAGGTAACAATGTAGGTACACAGTTGCAGTAGCTATAATTCAATTAAAAAATATATCAACGCCCTGCGTATCAGTAACCATTGGGTTTTGTCCAATAGCTGTAAAGCTCAATCGTAATATTTTGGCACAAAATCTATATGAAGTTGCTCTATCCTATGTACCATTATTAATGGATTAATCAAGAATGAAATAATATCTCAATCTTGTTGGATCATCCCTTAATTAGGTTAGGAGTTATATCAAAAAGAGATATTGCGCTTCAATATAGATAGGCGACAAAATGTTCCCGGGACAAACTTGCTCCATCAAACCTTATTACCTTGTTAAAAGGTACATATCTCGTTTGTAAAAATGGCGAACTAGCACTTAGTAAATTGAACGCAATTTTCGGTGGCAGTAGCAAATGTGCAGGGCCATTATTTCATGCTCGCAACGGCGTGCGGCCCCGTTCCACAATCCGCGATGTACGAGAGGAAATTGTTCCAGCCAAACAATTTATACCCGGCGAGGTGAACGGAGTAATTGTGTCATCCGCACATGGCTTTCCAGTTTTAATGGTGTAAAGTTTGTTCGGCCGGCTATTAGTTTTATTTAAATAAGCGCAGTATTTGCAGCCAGTGCGCCGCGCACTAGGCCAAACTTATTGTCTTTTCGCCCAGATGCGGGTGACACGTTTTGTTGCATAACGGGTTCGATAACCGGGATGCAGCGACATAGACCAGGGACGAACTGCGCTCGTATTGGCCATGCTAGCGGAGGTAAATTAATGATTTCTTCTTACGTCTGTACCATGATAAAAGACAAAAAAAAATTAGTTGAATTTTGACCATTTGGGGTCTCCCTTCGCTTGATTTCTAAGTAATTTTTGTGATATTTTCAGTTTCCAAAAATCAAATTTGGCCTGGGCATGAGGAAAAAATTATTTTCTGCCTATAGGTTCAGGGCCTTTTCTGAACAAGATAAGGAACGTACAATTTTATTAACAATGTTACTTTGATTATGTCATTTTTTGGAAATAATGAAAAACTAATTTTCCACATCAGTGAAGTGCAGGTTTTACTAGAAATGGTTATTAAGGAAACTTGGACAAAATAAAAATCTGTATAGGTGCGGAAAAATTCAAAAGCCTAGGTATACTTTGATTTTTGTGTTTTAAATTTTAGCAAAAAAAATGAAAGTAGACCTAGGCTTTTGAAAATTTTCACACCTATCCAGTTTTTTATAGTGAACAAGTTTTCTTAATAACATTTTGATGTGAAAACTACACAAAGTGCACTTTACTCATGTGGAAAATTAGTTATTAGTTTTTCAAAGTAAAGTTATGTCACAAATTAGTTTCAAACCAAGCAGGGCTGATCCCCAGAAGCTCAAATTCTAGCTCTATTTTTTTGTTATTTACACCCTATGCGAACTCAATCGGTTGACACACTGTGTACTGGACAATTTTGAGCTTAAGTTTTTCTAATTCACGTTTCGTAAATAGATTTTTTCCTCGAGGTTTACAATTTATAAATGGAGATTATTATTTCCTCTGCTGGGATCTTTTAATTTAAATTCGTCTGGTCGAAAAATTCTAGGTACAGCATTTTTCCTTAGGGCAAGTTTCATTTAGAAATTACTCTCAGGGAAGTGAACTTGCAAATTAATACTAAACTCACCTACAAATAAATAAGATTTTGTTACATTTCCACTCAAATTGTAATATTTTAACAGCAAATAAAATTTATTTATTTATACAAAACATTTTTTTGTAGTTTATGCAGGTTTGTAATCAGCTACATTTGCCTGCATAAAACTGCTGCTAGTGTACGTAAATAAAATAATGATTTACCTCCCATATTTTACGTGTTCTGTTTACTTTCCAGCTAGAAAACCTAATTGCAAATTCCACATTTGTAGTTTACCCGAGTCAGTGAAAACAACTGACTGGTCCTCGCTGGCGGCCAACATATAAAAAAAAATCGTACAATAATGATTTACTTTGGTAGAGGCGTCCCGCAAGGCAGATATTTCGCAAAGCCTAAATCCCAGGACTCGTACTTTCCTCCAAATCGTAAACTCGCGAACCATACCTTTAACATGACAACGTTGCATTGCATATAAGTGACCTCGAGAAGGAAAGTCGAATTGCGCGGATATGGCGAATGCGCCGGTGATGAGTAGTAGGGCTGTCAAGAAGTCGGTGAGATTTTGGAGTGGCGTCACGTAGCGCACCCATTTTAGTGCCGAATTAAAAAATATATTTTTTCAAAGTTAAAATTTCCTAATTTTACAAGCTTTTATTTTGACATCATCTGTTAGTGTGTGTATAATGCCCTGCTTATGCACACTTAATTTAAGGTCAAGGTCAAGGACAATTGAAAAACGAAAAACAAAGTCAAGCTGGCTAAAAAATCACAAATTTGAGGTTGTGTAAAAACGCGTTTGTGCAAAAAATTGCACAGGGGTGGGACTGTCTAACTTAACTTAAGTTCAATGTAAGTGCAATTCTTTTAATTTATGAATAGCTAAGTGTACAGAAAATTGGAGCAACTGAGTTCAATACAGGTATAAAAAGACGATGGAAATCCCATGTCACACATTAAAATGTTAAATTAACATCACAGCCATAAGCTTAACACATGTTATATAAGTTATTTTAAACAAAATTCATCGTGGTAAAATTGACCGGAAGATAGCCATGCAGTGCAGTGTGGAAGGAAATGACGACAGTGACTTTCGAAAAGTGACATGTGGTACTAAATGTTACTAAATCGCAAATAACAACTTATACCTACCTAACAAAACAAACTACAGCTCATTTTCAGGTTATGTGTTGGCCCTTTTTAAGCCCTTTTTCATTTAGGTCCAAAAACAATTTGTTTAAACTTTATAGTATTTACTAGGATATTATACATACAGGGTGTCTCATTTTGATCTGGAACACCCCTGTAAAATTTGAACTGGCTTACGGATTTTAACGAATTTTTTTTTGTATACAGGGCCCTCCTAGACGTACTTATCAAACACTTTTCAATGACCATAGGACCAGGGCCGGATTAAAAAAAAAATTTGACCCAAATTTTCGAGTTAAGGTATCAGCGATTTTTTTTATCGGAAATCTGATAACGTGGCGTTAATCAGCGGCCCTAAAAACCCTCAGATTCCAAATTTCAAGAAATCACAAATTATACTTTTTACACTGCATCATAATTCCAAAAAATCAAAATTTCAATTTGAGTTCAGCTATTAAGGTGGCTATGGAAACAAGTGAAAATGGTAAAAAGAGGTTCACAGGGGACAATAGTAATAAACCTGATCGGAAACTGTACTCGGTTTCTCTTTTCAGTATTGCTGTACAGTACAAATTTTATGCCATTTGAGATGCAAGAGAGCTCGCTGCCGTCGCAGGCAGTCGTGCAAGTGCAAACACTTTGAGAAACGTTAATAATAAATATAATTAAATATAAGATTATACACTACAAAGTACGTATTTGAAGAATGTAATTAAAAGCAGCAATATTTTAAACGGCAGAAATGTATTGACGAATCGATTAGAAATTACATTTTATACCCGCTAAATTATTTGTAACACCTAAATTATTTTAGCAACATCAACCCCTGAATAACATTTGTTGTAAAAATGCATAAACTGACATATCCGCAAGCCATTGTTTTTCCACGGCTGCCTGCGACGGCAGCGAGCTCTCTTGCGTCTCAAATGGCATAAAATTTGTACTGTACAGCAATAATGAAAAGAGAAACCGAGTACAGTTTCCGATCAGGTTTATTACCATTGTCCCCTGTGGACCTCTTTTTACCATTTTCACTTGTTTCCATAGCCGAGGCGTGCGGTGACATTTTAAGTAAGGGAAGCAATGTTTAAAAACTTATCTACCTATTTGTAATGTAATTCGATTCTTCGATCACTTTTTGCGAATTCGTCAATGACGTCATCATAAAAACGTCGATGCTCTAACATGTTCTGGAGAATTATATTCTCAATAAACAACAGCGATATCTGTGAAAGTCATTCATTCATTTTTGTGGTTACATTTTTCATAGGGGGTTTTGCCCTTCCGTTAGTAAATAATTGAAGCTTATCCGCAAAGTTTAATGTTGAAAATCCCTTTATTATTGAGGTACACACTACACATTCATACACACTCTTACTTAATTGTCCAACTTTAACATTTTAAACGTCATTCCCTACAGCCGAAGTTGACGGTATTTGCATGTCCATGTCCGTATTGTCTTCCATATCGCCCGAGCTACGAAGCGCGCGACGCACCAACGCAGATATCAAAACCAACTAAAGTAAACAAAGAACCTACTGCAACGATAGCTTCCACGCACGCTTAAAACACGCGTTCTCATTCGCGTCAGCCAGTGCTGTGGAGGTGGAAAGTTCAATAACCTCTCGAATCTGGAACGCTACAGAAATGCTAGCGGCCGGCATAGCTTACATTTTACATTGTACTGTCGCTCGGTAGGATGGGCGCAGTCGGAGTCAACGCCGCATTTGCTATAGGCACAGACCTATTAGCGAAGCTATATAGGTCTGTGCTATATGCTAACATATTGTAGGTTTGATATATGATATATAAGATAATTTTTAGCGTTTTTGATAAACCTAGGTAACTAAACTAATTGCTTCCTGTTTAAAAATTCAAAAATTACATTTTATCATTTTACATTGTCTTGGTTTAGGGGAAGCACTGCTTCCCTTGCTTCCATGGACTGCACGTCCCTGTTCCATAGCCACCTTAATAGCTGAACTCAAATTGAAATTTTGATTCTCTGCAATTGCGATGCAGTGTAAAAGGTATAATTCGTGGGATTAATTTTTTGAAATTTGGAATCTGGGGGTTTTCAGGGACGCTGATTAACGCCACGTTATCAGATTTCCGATAAAAAAATCGCTGATACCTTAACTCGAAATTTTGGGTCAAAAAAAATTTTTAATCCGGCCCTGGAATAATCGTATGGTCATTGAAAAGTGTTTGATAAGTGCGTACAGGGGTGTTCCAGATCAAAATGAGACACCCTGTATAAAGCCAAAAACGACCAAAAACCTATAGAGCTAACCTATTTTTAACATAAACTACAAATATTGAGACAAAACTTATTCCTTTATGATCTCCAGTATTTCATTAGATATAATTAACTTTAACAATAATAAGGGCATCTAGAAAGTTAAAAATAAGTACATTTTTTTGTTTTCAAACCACGATTTTAGGTAATAATAAACTAAATTATGACCTAATAAAGTTTCCTAAATTTATGCGTTTATGAAGCTTATAATTAGGTTAGAAATTAGTAGGTAGCTTTAAATAACAATTGCACTTTTACACACACTTTTATAATGGAAAAGACTGGCCATATCTTACCCTCATATAGTTAATTCTCACATAAACATTGGTAACCTTGACTAGGCCTGTTGGAAACCTTGCCAATCCAGGAACTCTAGCAGGAGCAACATTTGCAGGCCCATTACTTCGGGCGCTGACCGGTGTGCGGCCGCGTTCCAGAATCAAAATGTACGGGCGGAAATTGTTCCAGCAAAATTTATATCCGGCGAGGTGAATATATACCGACCTAGCCATCTGCTCCTCGCTTTTATGCTTTAATGGCGTAAAGTAGGTTCGGGCGGCCATTAGTTGTATTTAAATAAGGGCCGTGTTTGTAGTTCATTAGCGTTCGGCGCACTGCCGCTAAACCTATTGTCCATTCGCCCTGATGAAGGTGACAAATGTTATTGCATTGCGGGCTCGATGCCCCCTACAGTTTGCGTATGCCAACCGAGTGCACACGTTATTTATTTGATTTTAGGCTAGAGAAAATATAAACAGTTTATTGACTAACATTTTTCATTTCATCCTTTGTATACAAAACTACAGCTTTAGGCTCCAATCTTGACTCATTATATTGACATTGGACACGGGGTTTGTGGTGGTATAACACTTCTTCGTATTATAAAAGCTATACCTATACCTAAGACGTGTTTGAGTTATTTGAGGCATTTGCAACATAAAAATACAAAATAAGAGTGTAAATTCCCATTAGCTGTCTGTCGGCAAATAGCTTTTTTCTGTCGCATACTAGATAATATATGTCAGCTTTATCGACTAATATGGCTCGGCGCCCACAGCACTTCGTCTCCACCAAAGTTCTACATATTCCTTCCTCTCCCAGAACCGTAATAAGTCGGATCTCACGACCGCGCAGACGTATTAATTCCAGCTGAATCCGTATTAGTTTCCCGGCACCGATCGGGAAGTTGTTCCGGGTTTAATTTCACTTCCTGTCGCGGATTGATGACGTGGTGCGCTCCTCCACCAGATATAACTTAAGGCGAACTTCCAGAATTACGTACGCCTGCAGAATTCATGGGCGCACATTCTGAGGATTCTTGTGGCTGGATATCATATTTGTGATTAGAATGCAGATAATCGACGAGTCCTTTAGAACATAAAGTTCAATTATTTGCATAGTGATTGTGACGTGTATACTTCAATAAGGTTAGTTTCATTTCTGCTTTACAAAACACGTAGACACGTGGTACCTAGTTGTGGTGAATGGTACAAAACTAAAATAAGTCCAAAAATTTTACAAATTTAAAATATTTAACATTGGTTTTAGAAGTGCCCTTTAGTTTGAAAGATACGTAACAATATATCAGGGAGAGAGTTGTTCAGAGTAAAATACTACAGAGTTGAGATCCCGTTCGTCATTAATTCGTTTTAACAGAGGCAGGTCAACGCTCAATTATTCCTTTTTTTCTGGCATGGGTGTTATTTTTCACGTAAAACGCATTTCGTGGAACATACATACATTTCACTCTTTCCCTAACAGGAGGATATGCCAACGTTTGATTTTCAGGTTATAAGTTGACGACAGTAAATTTCATAAATAATAATAATAATAATAATAATAATCGTCCAGACGATTCCAATCATCATGTCAACAACTGGTGTTATACCAAAAAGTTTGCTGAGAAACATCAAGGAGCTGGGTCTAACTGATAGTCTTTACAGGTCCATGCAGAAAGCGGTACTACTTGCGACAGCCCGAACTGTCAGGAAATTCATGGGGAATGCAGGATCATCCAACAACATCAATGTCACCTAAGGCCCGATAACATGGCAAGGGTCTCGTCCGAGCCAGATCCTTTTGGTATCCGGGATACCCGGGATCTGAGTGAATGTTCCCCGTAGAGGGAGTGCGAATGCCTTTTGGCTAAGTCGAGATAATAATAATAATAATAAGGGTAACCAGGCTCATTCCAGGCAACGAAACCTCTACATGGCTTATGTGGACTACAAAAAAGCATTTGATTCCGTACCTCACGACTGGCTCACAGGTATCTTAAAGCTGTACAAAATAGATCATCATACAGTTTCCTTTTTAGAACACGTTATGACAACCTGGCGCACTAAGATACAACTCAGAACCGCAAGCAGTAACATCGAGACCGACACAATCAACATCCGAAGAGGGATTTTCCAAGGAGATTCACTCAGTCCACTGTGGTTCTGCATGGCGATGAACCCTCTATCACACCGGTTGAACTCTACGAAATATGGCTTCGCTATCAAAAGCAACAGATCAGAAGCGTTCAGGTTGAATCACCTATTATATATGGATGATTTAAAACTGATGGCCGCAACCAAGAACCAACTAACGCAAATGCTTAAAATTGTAGAGGAGTTCTCCAGGGACATCGGAATGCAGTTTGGACTGGACAAGTGCCGCACGCTTAATATCGTCCGAGGAAAGCTCGAACAAGGCGCACACGAGATGCAGGACGGACAGGAGATCGAAGCAATGAGCGTGGGAGATACATACAAGTACCTCGGGATGAAGCAAGCTCAAAGGATAGATCATCGAACAATGAAGACCGATTTAACTAATGAATTCATCAAGAGAGTAAGACAAGTAGTGCGAACTGATCTTAACAGCAATAATTTGTTTAAGGCCCTAAACACGTATGCGTGCTCTGTACTAAGCTATTCCTTCGGAATAGTGAATTGGACCAACACGGACCTCAACAACTTGCAACGAAAAGTTAGGACACTACTGACAAAAGCTCATAAACATCATCCCCGTAGCGCCGTAGAAAGAACAACCCTGCCACGTCAACAAGGAGGAAGAGGATTGGCAGACCTCAGCAAGTAATTGGACCAACAAATACTAAATCTGCGTAATTATTTCCACAGACAGGCCAACAGCTCCACACTACATAAAGCTATATGCGGAGCAGACGTCTCAACACCGCTACGTCTGACGGAACACGAGCATCACAATCACCACCGAACCGACAACGATAAACTACAGAGGTGGTTAGAGAAGCCGCTGCACGGGAGGCATCCTAATGAGGTTAACCAGGAACATGTCGACAAGTTAGCGTCGTACTATTGGCTGACCTCGGGACGAATGTTCCCAGAGACAGAAGGCTTCTTACTGGCCATACAAGATCAGGTTATACCAACTCGCAACTACCTAAAATTCATTGTAGGAGATGCATCGGTAGTGGATGACAGATGCAGATACGGGTGCCCAACTTCAGAAACAATCCAGCACATAACAGGAGGATGTCAGATGTTCGCATCAACGGAATATAAGGAACGACACGATTCGGTTGCCAAGATCTTGCACCAGGAACTGGCGGAAAAGCTGCTGCTTGTGCAGGCAGAGAGGGTCCCATATTACAACTACACACCTGAGCCTGTTCTTGAGAACAGCAACTACAAGATGTACTGGGATCGTACAGTTCTGACTGATCAACGAGTTGCCCATAACAGACCGGACCTTATAATAGTTGATAAAATTTCTAGGAAGACAACTCTGATTGATGTGGCCATCCCGAACAACAACAACCTGCGTGGGAAGCAAGTCGAGAAGATCGCGAAGTACAGAGACTTAGAAGAACGAATTAGAAGGCAATGGGAAATGGAGAACGTCCAGACGATTCCAATCATCATGTCAACAACTGGTGTTATACCAAAAAGTTTGCTGAGAAACATCAAGGAGCTGAATCTAACTGATAGTCTTTACAGGTCCATGCAGAAAGCGGTACTACTTGCGACAGCCCGAACCGTCAGGAAATTCATGGGGAATGCAGGATCGTCCAACAACATCAATGTCACCTAAGGCCCGATTACATGGCAAGGGTCTCGTCCGAGCCAGATCCTTTTGGTATCCGGGATGCCCGGGATCTGAGTGAATGTTCCCCGTAGAGGGAGTGCGAATGCCTTTTGGCTAAGTCGGAATAATAATAATAATAATAATTCTCACCCTCACAATACTCCAAACTAGGAGTACCCCAGAAGCAACCACATGCTTGTGCGGGGGAGGGGGGCAATTACTATTATTTTGTCTTCGTTGCCATTTGCGGCTAGGGCCGACTTTTTTCCCGATAGAACTAGGATAGCATTCGCTCCAGTACTACGGAAAACCCTAGAAAACCGTAGTAATCCCAATTAGTAAATCACACGTATAAAGCTATTTAGGAGCAATACCGAGATCCCACATTTGTCCAGCGCTCTTGGCCATAGCGGTGTTTTTCTTTAAATACATGTGCATGCCCCTGCCTCGACATCGATTCGAACCAAGGTCGATCGAAGGCAGAAAAACATGCAGTCTAAAAAGTCAGCGCCGGTACGAGCGACGCCACCGCGGCCGTAGCTAGATAATACAAATAGGTTTTAAGAAATGAAAATGCCGGAGAAAAAACCTAAAAACGACGAAGAAGCAGTAAATACAGAGTGGTTCAGTCAATATGAAATTAAAATTAAAATATAAAATTAAAAAAATTCTATAATCAACCAAAAAAATAAGAAAATATTTTCAAAAGTGCATTAAAACACCTACCTAACGGAGATTGCTTCGCCAGCTGGTAAGCTCACTCGTTAAGACTGGTGCGCAGTTGCCAGTTGCACAACATAGGTATTGTAAATGTGGGTTTTTACATTTTCACAGAAATTTCAAAAATTGTCGAAATATTCTGCTGTGACGATAAAACATCATGGTCTAAGTTAATTTATTACCTTTTTGATTTGCCTTTTTTAGGAATCCCCCACTCTGTGCTTAAAAATTTTTACACCCTGTATTTTGCATGCTACAACATGAAAACATTAGAAAAAAAAGATCGGCATTTTTTGTCTGGCAGTGAAGATGAAATTGAAAATATGGCCAACTTATTGAGTAATAACAAAAAAAATAATAAAATGGGTGGAAACGTCAGTATCGTTTTTACTGTCAGATAGCCATAAAAAAAATTGTAAGTCACAAAATAACCAAAGAAAATGTTGATTATGCTCTTAAAACATATAGGATTTACCTCATTAATGCCACTTTAACTTGTCATTAACCTCTTTCTCTTCATTAAGAAATGACCAATGTTCATAGGGATTCGATTTCTAACGAGTTTGTATAACTTTACGTATATTACAAGAACAGGTGATAATGGGCAAACACTTAAAGTTAACAAAAAGAAAAAACTAGTAACCGCATACACGTGATTCATGCTATTTGGCAATCATCAGTACGGTGTAACATTAACCAAATCAAAAGATAGGCATGATTTGCGAAGCAACAAATGAAGTCCAGGCAGGAGCCAACAGCACATTTGCAGCTTAAGTCAGCACATCCCCTATTTTGGGGCTTGTACTAACATCGCCACGGAGGCTGCTAAAGCCACCTGCGTGGAAATCTTCATAACCCAAGATACAATGACAATAAGGATGTAAGATTAGCGAGTGTAAATGTAATAATTACAAGAAAAGGTGATAATGGGCAAACACTCAAAGTTAACAAAAGGAAAAAACTAGTAACCGCATACACGTGTTTCATGCTATTTGGCAATCATCAGTACGGTGTAACATTAACCAAATCAAAAGATAGGCCGTACGGATAATTGCCAAATAGCATGAAACACGTGTATGAGGTTACTCGTTTTTTCTTTTTGTTAACTTTGAGTGTTTGCCCATTTTTTGCCCATTATCACCTTTTCTTGTAATTATTACATTTACTCTCGCTAATCTTACATCCTTATTGTCATTGTATCTTGGTTTACGTATATTATTTGTATTTCAAACAAATAATAAGTACTTATATCTAGATTTTATCTTTTATTATGTGAATATAAATATAGCCTATAAGTTAGAAAGATGGAAATATCGACAGTTATATTCCCCAAACTTAGCTCGCTTTGTAAACTATTAAAGCAAAACTTTTTCAGCACAAGATGGCAGAGGTGAAGGCGCGTATGTCCGGAGCCGGGCGAGACGGTCCTCCATTATTGATATCTTTAGGTAATGCAAGCTGCGACGTCGCCAGCGACAGATTCATGAGTCGACGCGAGGCGTGAGACAAAGTTAAATTAAGATTTTATGTCATTCGCATATGAAACACCAGCGGTATGTGGCGTCTTATTAACTTGTACCATGGCAAACAAAATTCTTGCCTTTGTTGGAGTTATCTATGCCAATTAGGTAGAGAATTTTGCTAGCTTTTTTCATAACCAGTTAAAGAACAAAAAACCCACACCTGACACCAGTAAAAAAAGGGAAGTATATTGAATTTCCGTCAGGGCCTGACAGGATACTACAAGAAAATACCTCGTACACAGATTGTAAGTACGCAGATACAGTATTTGTATAAAATACACTGTGTAAACTTTTTAGACTACATCCAAATACTATATTAATAATTAAATTATGAAAATTCATTATAATAAATTATGCAGATTGTTCCAAATGCTTCAATTTCTGTGATTGACAGCATTTTTCTATAGCTTCACAAAATATCGATCGCCGATGGAAAGTAATTGTTTCAAGAGTTTTGCAATGATATTAAATTCTAAGCAAATTTTGTTATAAATTTCTGATTGGAAAATTGAATAATAAAATTAATTTTCTTGAAATCGGCAGTGAAGTGTCCCAAAATCGTCATTAAAAGCTCAGAAATCGGCACTGAAGTAATCCATGATTGTACGATTTTTTCAATAAGTAGGCCTTGGCGAGATGTAAACATCAAACGTCAGACCAAATATTCAAAACCGGGCCAATAAAGGCCCATTTAACTATTCGTAAACATTGCGAAATTGTTACCTATAGCAGCGCAATCTATCAGTATAAAATATTTTAGTAGGTTTGAATATCAATAGATTTATTATGGAGGCTGCACAAGTGCACAACAAGCAGCAGTTTGGTCTTTCTGTTCGAAGCCGCCGTGTCTTTGTCACACTTGACCTAGGTAGAGCGATCGTCAAAGTCAAGCAACGCCGCGCGTAGTCGGTTCATGGACGGGTGATCCCTTATTATTATTTTCTTGCCTAATGAAACATTTTTTTTTTCGATTTAAAAAAAAAATGTACCTCGGCACTGAAGTTCTTTTTATGATTCATGTGGTTTATTTGCCTGGGCCAGTCATAAAAAGTTGAACTTCAGTGCCTTGGTACATAAATAACTGTTGAATAAACTATTCACCGCGTAGGTAAGTACTAAATTTTTCAGCATTTCAACCTTAGACAATAAATTGAAAAATTTTAATTTACATAAATTTATAAAAAGCGTGGAGACAACTATAAAGTATACAGAAATGATGGTAAATATTGATATAACTACATCGTGTTCTAGAGTGGTCTAGAGTATTCTTCATTATATCTCATATATTTCTTTTCTTGAAATCGGCATTAAAATGTCCCCAAATCGATTTCTTCAGCAGTATAACATTATAAAAGTAACATCAAAGCTCGAAAAATTATATAAATTAGGTAGGAGATTTATTTGGTGAATTAATAAAATTATACTTAACAATATGGAACTTACCTTTCTAGATGTAGTTAACTTTTAGTGTGCGAATGTGGAAAAAAATGAATTTATCTAATTGTGCAAAAGACTTGGTCAAAATCTTAAAAAACATTTAATATGAAATAGAGGAATCTGAAAAAGACGAAGAGAAATGGCAAAAACCGACCGAAGCAGCTTAGCAGGAAACATGCATCTTACCTCTACTTGATTTAAATAATTTTTCTAGCTTTGATGTTAATTTTATAATGTTATACTGCTGAAGATGACCCCCTGGGTGGGTTGAAACATATGTACTGTTAAATATAAACTGTGTTTGTGAAGCTGAGACTGTAAGTTTTACCCCTTTTCGTCAAAGTATCTAATTATTATGAATTTTTCGTTAGAAGAATTGAGTACTTTTTTGGGAAATTTCAATATCCTGTATTATAAAATCTTAGCCCACAGAAAAGTTAGTTTATAGGAAGGTTAGGACATTCCCCCACTCTTAAACAAAACCAAAGGTAGCCGGCAACATCGCGCGACAGTGTCGCCTCTACCAACTGTCCTTCTTCTTCTTCTTCTCCTCAAAGCTTAATGCCAGTGGCGTATAAGAAGGGGTATCGCAGTTACCTAAAGTCGTAAACAAAAAAACATTCTAAGAGAGAAAATAGCCACAGCGATATAAGACCGGAAGCTGGAGACATTTTCCATTGTCACATTTCCTAAAGCTTAATTTATCTTTTATTTGATAATATTAGTGACACATATTAATAAAATGAACTCCTGCCATCTGCCATTACGGTGGTGGGACAACGATTGGCAGCGGCCTGCCAATTATGTTAAAAAGAAGGTAAATGTTAAATATTCTAAAAGCTGAAACTTTTTCTATTATTTAATAATATTTCAATAAAATGTAAAACGACCTCCTGCCACATCTCCCGTAGAACGGTCTACTTTATGTGAAAAAAAAAATCAATTGATACCAATACTAAAAGCTAAAAATTAACAGAGGGAACACGAAAACTCAAAAAAAAAAACTCGAAAAGGTCCAATTAGCTTTTTTGATGTTTGGGAAAATCGATATTATTTCCCCAGAAACATAATATTTCTTCTCTATACATCGAAAGTCCCTATCATTCTCAACAACTTTTGTATGAAAATATTTTCTGTATCTGATACTGTGCAAAATCTACAGGGTCAAATAAGTAAAAAAACCATGGATGCAACAGGGTCGGTTTACCGAAATCTAGCTAGCCATGGAAACAACTGATAGTCCGAAATTATTTAAAACTATGACAGATTGCATTGTGCACTTTTAAATTTATTCAACTGGATTATTTTTTAAATTTTCTAAAATTTGTTGTAACAACCAATTATAGCAAAAAGATAGTAACAACCACCATTCAAAAATTTAAACAAAATATACAATGTCACTAATTTGTAAAATCTTTAGGAAATCTTACAAAATTTAGTGTCGCAAGCTCCCGGACTATTAGAAAGTTACTAAATAGCCAATTACGTGTAAATGTTACCAACTTAATTGACGCTTTCATCCCCTTGCCTCTCTCACCCCTTGTCTCTTCCAAGTCGTCGAATGTCCTAACTTTCCTATAAACTAAACTTGGCCCGTAGGAAGAAATGTTGTGAAGAAGTGTAATGAATGATTTTTAACTATATCTAGTAACATTTTAATTATTGTCGAAAATTTCTTTGTGGCGCAAACAGATCCATTTAATTTTTAATTGGGTTTTTTGCCACAGAAACTGTTTAGGTTAATTCAGTTTCAACTTTAAAATTCATAAATGCCTAATATTAAAAAACAAAACTTTGAACGCTAATTCAAAAAATAACTTGAACAGATCCATTTAATTTTTAATTGGGTTTTTTGCCACAGAAACTGTTTAGGTTAATTCAGTTTCAACTTTAAAATTCATAAATGCCTAATATTAAAAAACAAAACTTTGAACGCTAATTCAAAAAATAACTTGAACTACTTTGTTTTCTGATCTTTCGGTAAAACAAAATTAAAAATTAAGTGGATCTATAACACGCTGTTCCCACATTAGACATTATTTCTCTGTATATGATTCTACAGTATGGCCCATCGAAAACTTTCTGCCCGGCTTAGTTCATATTGCTGAAAAGAAAATTAAAACGGGATGAAAAACAATGATACTCTTAATACATAGGTACCTTCATATTTTCATGAAACTTTGCCGACTTTGCAAACGATTATAAGGCATAACTTGTTTCGGTATGGAGATGGAGATGTTGTAGGCGCACATATTTTCATCCAGGGAAGCTAGTCCTACAGTATTGCTATAATTCAAGTGGTGGTGCCTGCGACGGATTCACGAGTCATCACGAAGAGTAAGAGAAAGTTAAAATGATCCATTATGTAATGCAAGACAAACGGTGTATTGCGCAGAATGAACAAAAGAAAAATTATTGATTTTCGCTAGACCTCAACTGTGTATACTTTAAATACCTCAATAAAACCTATCGAATAGTAAGATAATTCAAAATGAAATTATCCAATTTTTTATACTAGATTTTGGGCACTACCCTGATAGATGGAACGTCGGGCAGCACCGCTTCTATCGATCATTTTCTACTGTCCGTAGGCATTCTGCGCATCACATTTCGCATAAAAATGTTAAACTTCAGTCTAGGTTAGATATTGTTATAAACAAAAAAACATTTCAAACCGTAATATGTTTGATCTTGAAGTTATGGGCTGGCTTTTTGCGAAAATGGAAGACGGATTAATCTAAATGCCATATTATGTCGAATTGGACAAAGTATGTGCGTTTACCAACAAAAATCAGGAACATGAATGTGAATTTGGAAATTATTTAACGTGGGAAAAACTAAAAGCTGAGCTTTAGTATGTAAATAAGAAATGGGAGAAGTGCTTGTCACATAAAAATGATCTTCACTATAAAAAAACTGTCTTTTTTATCGTTTGGTGGTTTACGGCTGCCACACATTGATTTCGCCTAAAAGAATATGCAGAAATAATTTCTCTGGATTGCCTCTGGTATTGATACAACAAGGAACAAAACACTTTTTACTTCCATTGTGAGAAAGGATTCGTCGCAATGTAAACTAAAGAAATAAAATAATGACAATGCAATTCTGTTAGTCCACATACGAACGCATATTAATTATTATTTCTTTTCCGAAATTTTCTAGTTATAGATTTATGGTTTTCTATGGTGGAATGTGCAATCATAACAGGGAAAAAAGAGCTACCTGTGTAGGTATAGTGTCAGGTGTAGGGTATCACATTATTTTCAACAGCTTAATATATTGCGCAAGAGACGCATACGAGACACGAGGAACAATTTAGTAACAATTTTTATCAAAAAATCAAGCAGGAAATTTGTGTGTTTATAATTAATAAACAGCGCCGTCGGTGGCAACAAGCGACTAATCAATCAATAGAGGGCGGTATGTTACGGCTCAAAAACTTTGCATTATTTGCATCCTAATCAGTCACATGGAGCTTACAGTTTTTGTCGCTTAGTGGTCGGATATATTCTCAGTACCATAATCACTGCTATATTAACTAAGTAATTTTTCTCATATGCTAGGATTTAAACTCTTGCTATACAGCACTGAAGCTTGTGTCAAAATATGTACTTGGATAAGAAGACAAATTCGCACGAATTTATCCAACTGCTAGTCTCTGAAACTCTGCTGACTTTGTAAACGTAGACGATTAAAACGGATCTTGCTCCGCCAAGAGATGAAGCCGGTGCATTCGCATATTTCACGGGCGTAGCGGGATAGTCGGCTATTATTGCGGTCTTTACTGAAAGCCAGCGATGGCTTCTCGAGACGTGTTAAATTAAGATTTCCCAGGAAATATATGGCAGCGTATTTTCCAAAACGGGCTGGTAATCTTCGTTGAATTATGCATATGTGGGCGCGAGCTTTAATAATATATTATAATAAATAAATCCAGTTTAGAAAAACTGGCAATTCCAGAATGTGATTTATGAGATGTAGATAGATATATAGTATGTTTGATGTGTAACGCCTATAGACCTACTTTTATTTTACCATGCTACTACTCCCAGATAGCTGTAATAAGGTACTTCAATAATTCTGAAATGCATTCCATTATTTTAACCACTATAATGCAATGACAAACACATTATATTGAAGTTTGATACACGTGGGTCCTTGTCCTTAGTATGCCAATGTCTTCGGTGTTCCTAGTTTTTGACTATTATTATGGAAGGGCTAGGTGTGCTCCTTCATAATGTTATTTTTAGGAATAAAGGTTAGGTTTTCTTTCTTGTATGTCTTATTTTGTAATGTAAGATATAATTTCAGGCAAAAAAGGTAAAAAATTACGACACACCGCTTTCAGGAAAATCACAAAAAATGCAGCAAAGACAAACAGTAATTATTATTATTCCTATAATATTAATAATTATCCTTGTAAATTGTGGCTTGTATTAAGACTTGAACACAAATTTCATTGAGAAATTTTCTCGGCAACTATAAGAAAGAAAGTTACGAAGCCGAAGAGGTTTTAGCATTTTTTGGGTTTTTAAAAAATCTCAGGAAGTACGGAAGTAGGCAATAATGGATCTCAAATGTGCTTTTACAAAAAGGCAGCCCATAAAAAAGTCAATTTTCCTTTCAGATAACGTTTGAGAGATATTTCGAGTAGCACTCGATCAACAGACACCCTGTAGATATAGTATATCAAAAGCAGAGCGAACATAAAATTAAAAAGATAAAACTAATTTTAAGACTTTAGGTATTTTTTTTTATGAAAATTGGTATTCAAATAAAAAATAATTAGAAGGGAAACGTTCAGATTCAAGGGATTACACGCAAAATGAACGGCCCTGTAATTTTGGTTAATATGGGAACTGAAGACGATATTATTCTACCAGATTTTCATGCACTCAATAAATTTATTAAGTTTGTCAAATTTCAATAAAATCGTGCTAGCCTTTTGGAACAAGATAAGTGGTTTTCCAAATTACCGAGCACTAAATACTCATTAATTACTTGCGGTTCATATAAAATTCTTGACTTAAACTAAAATTTTCTAGCTATCGCCTGCATATAAAAAATATCACTGTACCCCACGCCTGACACCAAGTGGAATATCATAATATAAATATAATAAGTAGGGCAGGTACAGTTTGTACAGCGTAATGTGAAACGCGCAGTCTGAAGCGTGCAGGGAGGTGTGGGTTGAGTTTTACTCCTACTTCGCCCGCGCAGTTTGGAGGTGACGCCATAGGCTAGCCACTGGGGGCTAGCCAGGCGGAGACAACAGACAGTGAGCCGGGCGCTGTCGCCAAATGTTTAAAAATCATCCTTGTTACTCTTTATATAAACAGATGTACTAATTTAAATGCGATGTGGTATAACTGACAACCTTGTCGTCAATAGCGATCGTAGTAGGGATTCAAGGCAGCCAATAGTGCGCCGTGTCCCCACTAGACTGCATTCTAAGCATTCCTGCGGCGTGTCTAGTTAAATTGTATGAACAGTGTAGTATATTCAAACCAATCTTCACACAGTTGTATCTACATATAACTACGGTTGCAGGTATTATAATCCGATCCTCTCCGAAATTTGTGGCATTTTATGGTCAAAGGGATCATGACCGTTTTATGGTAGGCAAAAGATCAACTGTATAAATGCGAATATACTATACATTATTTTTGTCATGTAATATTTCTAGAATTGCGTTAAATAATTTTAATATTAAAATATTGAAATTAATAGTTATTTATGTACCAAGGCACTGAAGTTCAACTTTTTATGACTCATGTGGAGTTTAGTTGCGGAGGCCTCTGGCCGAGGCAAATAAACCACATGAGTCATAAAAAGAACTTCAGTGCCGAGGTACATAGGTATTATATTTTTTTTGAAATCGGAAAAAAAAATGTTTTATTAGGCAAGAAAATAATAATAAGAGATCACCACGAACCGACTACGCGCGGCGTTGCTTGACTTTACCGATCGCTCTACCTAGGACAAGTATAATGACGTAGGGCACCTTCTGACAGAAAAACCAAACTACTGCTTCTTGTGCAGCCTACACAACAAATCTATTGATATTCAAATTTACTAAAATATGTATACTGAAGGATTGCGCTTCTATAGGAAACAATTTCGCAATGTGTACGAAAAGTTAAATGAGCCTTTATCGGCCGGGTTTTGAATATTTGGTCACTTTTGACGGGCGATTTCTCCGCGTCTGACGTTTGATGTTTACATCTCGCCAAGGCCGACTTATTGAAAAAATCGTATAATAATGGGCTACATTATTGTACGATTTCTGTGCTTATAATGACGATTTTGGGACATTTTAATGCCGATTTCAAGAAAAAATATGTTTCGGTGAAAGCAACACTAAAAACCCTCAAAATCGTGATTCAAAGCTCATAAATCTACACTAAAATAAATAGTTATTTTACGTATTTTTACGTCCGTAAAACGTAGCTAGATAGATATTCAAAGCCCGGATAATAAAGGATCATTTAAATTTTCAACCTTATTTTGGAAAATTTACCTATGACATCTTTCAGTATGAACAATTCGCTGGGTTTAAAAAAATGGTAATATTCTGTATGTAGAATGAAATCGAGACTGGTCTAATCTAACAAGTCAAAATAAAGATATGGAAAAAGTGTACCAATGGCGGGCAAGGTCGGCTTATAGGTGTTTGACCGCGTTCTTTGAATTATACAGGGTGATTTATTCATAAATACATTAATTTTAACCACGTCATCAGGGAGGTACATATATACCGAAAACGCAAAAAAAAAATTTTTGCTGCATGTTTAAATAATGGGGCAATTTAACCCAAATCCCGCGTAACGAGGCGCACCTGAACGCATGTGGCTACGACGTTATGCTGCAGCACATGGCACCGGCCGCGACGTTGCCATTATTTATTGATAATTTAATTACGAAAAAATATTCAGTTTATGAATTATTTACCTAGTTGATATGCCAATAACAGGGTGTTAGCACACCTTGGACTTGGCGTGTTCAGCATCTAACTCGAGAGACCCTTATCACTACACTTTTCACAGCACCCGCTATAACAATACAAAAGGCCTTCATAATCACACGCACAAAACGCACTCAGTGTCTACAGAGGGTGGAAAATACTGAAACCTCAAAAGACTGAAACTGTCTCCGAAATTCGCTAGATTTTGAGATTTAAGACAAAAGTTTTATTAAAAAGAACGCAGGCGTCCCATCCGCATTCCACAACTATTATTTATTACGTCAAACTTGTCATTGTCAAGGATCTGCTGCCGGTTTCTATTGTATGTGGCGCCATCTCGTTGGTATTAACGTCGCCGAATCTGTGGTTGAGCTCTCAGTCACCCTCTTGTGTGTTCAAAACCGAAAGTCTACAGCGCGCTTTATGACACGGTAACTAGCGAACCTTTCTAATAGATGGCAGCACGTACTACAGAAACCAGAGTTGCCTACATTCTGTAGGTATATTCGGTACTCTTTGTGCAACATTTTTGCTTTTTTACCAAAACGGTTCTCTAGACAAATGCGGAAATGATAGACATAATAATGATCCTTCATGGAGAATGCCTGCAGAATGTCAGTCAAGCTGCCGCGGAACTATTTAGAAGCGCGCCACCTATCGGCAGGTAGCGAAACTAAGTACGAAACCACAACGACGTTTCATTACGGGAATGCTTTCTACGAACGAAGTAGTGTCAATGAATGCGACATGGGACATAACCTTTAAAAATATCCAAACCAAAATACGGAGAATGTGCACTGTGAAATACGGGAAACAATAACATCACATGTGCGATTAGTGAGGCGGAGTGCGAGAAACGAAAGGAAATTCACAGTGCACTCTGCAGAAACTTGGCAAGGATCAATGCCGCAAACACCAACGCGCCGCGTGCCGGAAATTCTCGGCCACGGGCAATCGCCAAGCTCCTTTTGCGGAGTTCGGGCTACACACATCCTCCTACTCCTACTAACGACTGCACGACAAGGGTTGTGACAAACAGAAGTCAAGAAAGCTAAGGACTTTTAGCAACCCATCATCCCTAACTCGCCCAGAAATAATACTAAGACTCGGTAGGTTACACATCAGGCTATACCCGGTAACATACCTAACGGCAGGAAAAGAAACTAGAAAAAGCTGTAAAGATCGAAAGGTGGAAATTAGAAAGATTCAAGTACTTACGACTGAACCAATGTCACAGAGGAGGACCACCCCCACGGAAACGATTCTATTGCAAATATGGATCCCTAGTATCAATGAAAAGCAAACATAACGAGAAATAAAGGAATGAGAAGTGTATCGTTGGTGATGGTAACCAACTTAAGCGGAAAGTAAGGTAATTTTAAGCAACTGTATCCCAGAGATGTTGGCTAATTTTGACGTTCTTATTTCAGAGGAAGCAGAACAATCACAGAACACAACTACTTACTCTAGGAGCGTCTTGGTGTAGTAAAAAGGATTATCAGTGAACTAGTGAGCGGAAATATTAGTGCCCCAAGCGAAAGTGAGTGAAGTTCGTTTTATCGAGAAAAAATCGTCTTCAGTGGTGTCGAGGTCCACGAAATCATGTAAGCCCCCTAGTTGAAAAGGTACCTACTTAATAAAGCATCCAAAAATCAAAAGGTCACGTAAGCAGTCGTTTCATTTATTTTTCTAGTTGGCATTTATCCCTTAAGGCTCGCCTTAAGGTGTCTCAGGGCAAAACTAACCGTTACAAGAGGTAAGCGTTAACATTTGTCCATAATTTCCGCAAGCATTTGGCGGAACATTCGCCTACAATACAAATAATTATGTACTGAAAACATTCCTTTAAATTTACGAAAGTTGCGTACATCTGGCAACAATGTTGACGCGCGCAACGGCAAGCCTCGTCCGATGCCTCATGCGCCCTGAAAGCAATCCAGTGGCAGCCGTAAATAGAGGGCCAAATAGGTAAAAATGCGGTTTAGAAAAAAAATAATTCCGGCTTTAAAAAAAAGTTGGAATTTTTTTAATTGCGATTTCGCATTCATAGCATTTTTCCCTACCCACTGTTAAAATTAATGTAGTTATGAATAAATCACCCTGTATATATTTTTTTTATTTATGACATTAGAAGGATTTGTTTTATTAACCAACATTAAAAAAAAGGTTTTACATAAAGAATCCCACTAAAAATTGGCTTTTCAAAATTTTAAGAAAATACAGGGTGTCCCAGAAAATACAGGGTGTCCCAGAAAACCTGTGTTTTTTTTTTCAATTAATAGATACACCCTGTGCATATTTGAACCATTAACATGATATATCCTGGTGACACTTTGTTGAACTTTTCCAACCGAAATCTTATACTTTGTAACTAGGCTTTTTTAATAATAAAACTTCTTGTTTCACGATTTAAAGAAAAAATATATAGGTATAATGTGGCGCTCGGCACTATTTTGGATGCATATGTTGCATCTTATCTACTATCTACGTGGACTTAACAAACATTAAATTAAACCAACAAGTACAGGTCTAGCTCACAACGTTATAGACCGTGGGATAGTGACAAGTTTTTTCAAACGTTTGGTGTCTGGCCTTTGGGAGCCTTTTGTGGATGATTTGTACTAATCACCTTCGCGCATTACGAAGTACAGAAAATAAATTGTAACTGTTTGCTTATCCGGCCTTAAGTCATAGTCACACTACCCAGTTTTTCATCATGAATTAGTCCTTAATAATATTGTGACATGAAAGCTACCAAAAGGACACTTTTCTGGCGTGAAAAATTAGTTTTCTTGAAATCGGCAGAGAAGTGTCTCAAAATCGTCATTAACCGCTCAAAAATCGGCACCGAAGTAGCCCATTATTGTACGATTTTTTCAATAAGTAGGCCTTGGCGAGATGTAAACATCAAACGTCAGACGCGGAGCCATCGCCCGTCAAAAGTGACCAAATATTCAAAACCCGGACAATAAATCGTATTTAACTTTTCGTACACAGTGCGAAATTGTAACCTACAGCAGCGCAATCTTTCAGTATACATATTATTTTAGTAGGTTTTTATATGGAGGCTGCACAACAGGCAGCAGTTTGGTTTCTTTGTTGGAATGTGCCGTGTCTCGTCATACTTGACTATGTAGAGCAATCTTCAAAGTCAAGCAACGCCGCGCGCAGTCGGTTCAAGGACGGGTGATCCCTTATGATTATTTTTGCCTAATAAAATATTTTTTTCCCGATTTAAAAAAAATAATATGTACCTCGGCACTGAAGTTCTTTTTATGACTCATGTGGTTTATTTGCCTCGGCCAGAGGCCTCGGCAACTAAATTCCACATGAGTCATAAAAAGTTGAACTTCATAGTGCCTTGCGACATAAATAACTATTTTTCAAAATTTCCAAGGCATACGTGATATTTAGAAACTAAAATAATGTCACAAATTAGTGTCGAACTAAGCAAGACTGAACCCTCAAAGATTATTTATGATATATGTTTGGTCTACTTAAAATGCCTGTGACTGATACAATACACTATCGTTCTGGTTAATTTTTACAAAAAAAATCACTTCGCGAGAGCATAAATTGTTTGTTGTAAAAAGTTGTAATTTCAAACTGATTAACATAAAAAAGCCAGACGATTACCAAACGTTTGCATATTAATTGTTTGTATATTAATTGCAAGTGGTACTTACATTATTAATCGTGTCAAATTAAGTACAATGTTCTCATTAACCTTGACAGTGTGGAAAGTAAAGTTCGAGTTTCTTTGGATCATATTACTTGCCCATGTTTCTCGGGGAAAATTTGAACGCTCGGGACATAGAAAAACCGTATATCCAGCCATATTAATTCTCGCCCCACACCTACACTAGAAGATTTTTAATTTGAAATTGAATTATCTTGTAACATGTAACACATTGTTACAGATACTTACAAGCTCAGCAAATTTAGTAAACGATGACGATTAAACCGGATCTCGCTCCAGCCTGGAATGGCAACGATGCAAGCGAATATCTCCAAGGCAGAGCGACATCACTGCGACCTTTACAGCAAGAAACGAGGGAGTATGCGACCAAGTTAAATTAAGATTTGGTGCATGGTGCCATAAAATGTCGGTGTTATATATTTCGCCGTATTATTGCGTACTATGTGTCCCATGCGAGATTCTCATTTCGGCTAAATTTCCTTCTGGCTAAACTTAGACACTTCAGCGGAGTAAAGCATTGTATATTGACGATTTATCTTTTTTACCTTTCATTGCTCATTTTTAATCGTTAATTTGTCAAATTATGATTTGTCCCTTTTAAAAAATTATAACATTAGAGTCTATTCTAAGTGCATAAACCACCTTTACTGCCAAATATCTACTTGAAATAACCTAATAAATTCTCCAACCAAAAGATCACATGCGAACTCCTTGTACGATTTGCGCTATTGGGTGGTTGATTGGTTCCCTTAACATTTTTTAGAGCAAAATGACACTAATAAAAGTTGTAGGGGATCAAAATATGAACGACTTTTCCTCATAAATGTTTTTGTATCTATCATACAGTGTGACCCATTTGTTTTGGGGTCAGTCTGTAAAAAGTGTATCAATCGTGCGATTTGGCTGATTTTTTTTTTAAATTGTAGAGCTCGATGAACTGCACATTTTGAACAAAAATTGCCTGGTTCGCATAAAATCCAAAGCCTACTATGACCGTTTTTATGAGCAAAATTTTAAGAAACCATATTAGCGTTTTTTTTTGAAAAAATCTGTGTGCGCCAATGGATTGAGCACCCCTCGAAATGGGTATGTACAAAATTTCATCAAAATATTTCAAGTAATAACGATTTTGTAGAAAAATTAAAAATGCAGCCAAGGTACGTCTTTATTTTCAAAAATTCAAAGTTGGCCATGGAAAATAATTGAATTGTTTACTTTTATTAAGTGTCAAACTGTCTAAATTGAGTTCAGAAATTGTTTGTGCTCAATACAATTAATTATCATAATTATGGAATATTTAAGCATAAGAGACAAAATAGAAATTGTTCGACTCGTGGGCGACAACGAGCGCTCGGCAGCAGAAGCTGCGGCCGAATTTAACAATAGACACCCAGGTAGATCAGTGAGTCGAAGTACTGTACAACGTATAAACAATATTTTTGATGAAACTGGATCGATTTCTAAAAATTTATTAAAAACTAGGCAAAATGGACGCCGTGGACTTGTTGAAAATAACAATCAAATTCTGCAATATTTTAGTGACAATCCTCGAAATAGTGTTCGAACGGCTAGTTTAGACCTTCATATACCCAGAGAGAGTATAAGGAGATGTTTGAGACAAAACAAAATAAAACCGTTTAAGCCAAAATTTTTGCACACCCTGGAACCAGGAGATGAGGAGAGAAGATTAGAATTTTGCTATTGGCTGCAAGGTGAATATCTCCATAATGGCAACTTTTTAAATGAAATTTTATTCACCGACGAAGCCACGTTTACTACAAATGGTGTAGTATCAAGTCAAAACTGCCGTCACTGGTCAGCTGAAAATCCAGAGTTTATAATAAATGCAAGGAGACAATATTCACAAAAAATTAACGTTTGGTGTGGAATACTACGCGACAGAATAATTGGCCCATTTTTCTTTGAAGGGAATTTGAATGCGGCTGGCTTCTTGAATTTTCTAGAAATTGAATTTAGAAATGCTTTAGATGAGTTACCATTAAGATACCGTTTAAATTTAAAGTTACAGTTAGATGGCAGTCCTATTCATAATGCTCGTTTAATCAGAAACTGGCTAGATAATAATTTTGAAAACTGTTGGATAGGGCGAAATAGTCCTTTCTGTGAGTGGCCACCGAGATCTCCGGACTTAACTCCTTTAGATTTTTTTCTTTGGGGTACACTTAAGCAAAATGTTTATAAGTCAAGACCCCATAATTTACAAGAACTGCAAGCTAGGATAAACCGTAGTTGTGAGGAAATTACTCCACAGCAAATACGAAATGTAATTTTGAATGTACGCAAGAGGAACGACAAATGCATTGTAGAAAATGGAGGCTTGGTAGAAGTTACAAAAATTTTATAATTTTAATTGTTTTTATGTTTTGTGTTTATAAGCATAAGGTTGTATTATTACAATTCAATTATTTTCCATGGCCAACTTTGAATTTTTGAAAATAAAGACGTACCTTGGCTGCATTTTTAATTTTTCTACAAAATCGTTATTACTTGAAATATTTTGATGAAATTTTGTACATACCCATTTCGAGGGGTGCTCAATCCATTGGCGCACACAGATTTTTTCAAAAAAAAAACGCTAATATGGTTTCTTAAAATTTTGCTCATAAAAACGGTCATAGTAGGCTTTGGATTTTATGCGAACCAGGCAATTTTTGTTCAAAATGTGCAGTTCATCGAGCTCTACAATTTAAAAAAAAAATCAGCCAAATCGCACGATTGATACACTTTTTACAGACTGACCCCAAAACAAATGGGTCACACTGTATATAACGAGTTACAGCGCATTACTTAGGTATATTACTTATATTATGAAAAAAATTCCGCACGCTGCAAAGGAAGTCTTGTAAACATTTTTTTTTTCAAAAAAATTACCTTAATAAAAGATTTAGTGGATGAGCTTCTGGTCAATATTTTCTTATAATATTTGTTTGTGTCTCTAATACTTAATGATTTACAGGATATTATATGACAAAAATTAATTAAGTATTGGAGACACAAAAAATTTATAAGAAAAAGTTGACCAGAAGTTCATCCTGTAAAACCTATATTAGGGACATTTTTTTTAATGTTTACAAGACCACCGCTGCAGAGCATGCGGAATTTTTGTCATATAAGTAATGCGCTGTAACTCGTTATATATTAGAGATACAAAAACATTTTATGAGGAAAAGTTGTTTATAATTTGATCCCCTGCAACTTTTGTTAGGGTCATTTTGCTCTAGCTCAATTCGTACCAGGAGTGCAATCTTTTGGTTGGACACTCAGAAGACACTCCCCAAGCAACCCTGAAAAAATCACACTGTTTGGAAATTTTTTTGCGACCCCTATAAGCCCAGCACAACTTTCTTAGCTTTTAGTCGCAATTTTTTCCTTATGTTTTGTACGGTTAATAGCTTTTCGTTTTCATATTTACGAGATCAACAAATAACTCCATGAATGCGTGTTCTATTTATTTTGACGAACAGTTTTTTTTTAATGCAACACGAAAGAACGCGAAAAGTGGTGCTCTAACATCCAGGAACCTACCTGAAGAAGGAGTGGATTCTTAGCTTTTAGTCGCAATTTTTTCCTTATGTTTTGTACGGTTAATAGCTTTTCGTTTTCATATTTACGAGATCAACAAATAACTCCATGAATGCGTGTTCTATTCATTTTGACGAACAGTTTTTTTTAGTGCAACACGAAAGAACGCGAAAAGTGGCGCTCTAACATCCAGGAACCTAGCTGAAGAAGCAGCGGATTCAAAATTAGTAGGACCGCCAAAGAAATTCATTACGAGGAAGAGAGCCGCATTTCTGGAGAAAATAGAACTAACCGAAGAAATGGATTCGTAAACCTGTTAACTGCAGATTATTGAAGCTTATCAAATAAGAAGAGCGTAATTACAAATAAATTAATTTTACTCAATTTTGAAGCAAAGATTGCCAAGTTTGCTTTTGCTTGTATTTTTTAATAAACAAAATGAAAAATAACATTAGTAAAATTTCTACTAAGGAATAAAACACGCTGCCTGAAAATTCAGACCCAGGAAAATATGTTACTATCATTAAAAGTATTGGCAGAAATAATTATCAAAATTAAAAGTATTAGGTAATTAAAAATATAAGTAATTATTTATAATGTAATAAATTTATTACGAGGTAAGTCAGATTCATAAATTATCAATATTGACTAGGTATATCGCAGTATTTTTAATAATTATTATTGTTATTTTTAACGACCCATGGTAAAAACCTGTTATAGATATTCCCATTATCCAATGATGACAGTATTGAGATAAACAAATCGCTAATGGATTTTCTCAAAATTTTTCCAGAAAAAATTGTAGTACGATTTAAAAATTGAGATTTAACCTAATTTTGTACCAAAATACAGATTTCAGAACCTATATTTAGGAAAAAAAAACGGCTAAAATCAAATGAAAAATAAAAATTTTACCGGGGTGCTTCCATTTCTAATGGCTACAGGATTACAAACACATATGTGCTATCTAACTTACAAGTAGCAATACTAACTATGAAAACAGGTTTTGTATACAAAACAGACTATTTACATGATTAATTTAGCGAATTTAAATTTTATTAGTTCTATAAAAATAATTTTATTTTATTTAATTCGTTCTTTTAAAAGACATTTTATATACACCAGTCACATACACCATTATTCGTTATCTAGGTATGCAATATAGGAGTTTTACAAAATCTTATTTTAAATTCTTATTTTGCAATATCCTTTAGTTCGTTACCTTTCCTTTGTGATTCAAATGAAGGAAAATATGGGTTATCTCTCCCCACCTTAAAGAAGACAGGTAATATGTGGCGTGTATTTCCATAATTCACGAAATTTGAGAAGAATGCTGATTAAATCCCCCCCTATCCCCATATCCTATTATTCTCATTATGCCTTGCTCGGAGTTCTCATGGTATTTTCATGAATAAAGAAGCGCCATTTCCAAAACTGCCGCGCCAGCGTGCTTTACTGCTTTAATTCGTTCAATAGAATTGGGATGTTGTCAACAATGCCTGGGCGACAAACTTGCGGAAGCGTCTCTTCTTTATGATGGAACGTTTTACTAGATTTAAGTCCAGGTACTGTTCTAGTGCAATCAGGGCCGTATCTAGCGAACATTTTTAGGGGGGGTACGCCACTAAATGGACGCACTCTCGTATTCAAGACTAAAGACAGTGTTATTTGTTTCGGGTTGATTTGGTTGTTCGGTGTTTTTTTCGGATGTTGACTTGACTTGGTGCTTTGGATATTTTAAAAGATATGGAGATCGAAGAGAACGCGAGAAACTGTAAGGATGTCGCAGAATTTCTGATAAAAACAGATTTGACAGGTTGTCTTACGGAAATAAATTGTTTATTAAGGATTTAGGTGTACCCCATCCAGATATAAGCAAAACATTAGTAAATCAAGGCAAAACTCTCCAGGGTTCAGTTTTATTCTTGATTCTTGGTACAGCAATTATATGTACCTAGGTAATTGGTTGACTGGTAGCATAACCTTAAAAAAGTGGTTTTGTTGCCCGTGTCTTTTATTTTCAAATCGCGGAGAAGTTTGGTCGAAGATCGGATATGACCAATGACGTCAAACCCTATAGACGTGGTGCCCCATTGTTAAAATGCCCTTTATTTTGACTCCAAGATTAAATATATCCATACTACTCTAAAAACATGCTATATACAAAGACAGAAAGTCAACCATCAACCAACTATACAACCGGTGATTCCCGGTTATAGTTCCTCCAGAATCACACTTAGATATCGCATGTTTTTTCTTGTTTGGGGGCGCCGGAAGCATCGGAACCTCACCTGAAGACTCGGGGGATGGTCTAACGACGCCAGCCTCCGAGCCCAGAGTCGAAATAAGTTCGCTACGGCTCGACAAAAAGGGGCAATTTCTGACAATATCGCGACATTTTCGGAATAATTTAATGGAGCGCTTAGATCGTGATAAGTTCTGGGCGTCAAGCGTTTATCAGGGGTAATATAACAAGTGGTGTGCCTATTATCGATTAATACCTTTCGTTAATTTTACGTATTATAATCCCAAAAATTGGGATTATAATACGGATTATATATAATGATAAATTAAGGAAAGGTATTATCTATTATTAGGCATACCACGAGTAGTATTTAAAAAGAGAATTTAACAACTGCAAATAGTTAGTTTGACCGCTGCTGTCATTTAGATTAAACTTTCGGTTCTGAATATGTTATTGGTTTAGCGTAACTAGGACGCAACTATGAGAGTAGGATTTCATCGATTATTTCCCCCATACTGCTTGCATCCAATAAGGTAGCTCCTTCCATAAAAATCCAACCAATGATATGCCTCTGCTAGCGATAATTTGCACTAGTGCAATTACCGGTAATTGCACTTGTGCAAATTATCACTTCGTTGCTTAGCAACCGCGAATCTGTTGGATACAAACACGTACCTACTTCTTAAAGTTTGTGTGTTTCACACTGTTCTAAATTATGCAGCTTATAAATTACGTTGCAGTATTATTAAGCATTATATCAATGAATTTATATAACTTTTACATTGCTAAATTCTTGTTATTTAGACCTCCGTTTAAATTTATGACACATTCAGAAAATAAACCAACGCCGACAGGGTGTAAGTATAATCGCATTTGCCTTGGATACCCAAGCGTCATGTTTGTTTACTCGAACGCTACAGTCGAAGCTGTCAATAAACTCGTTCAAAATGAGTCGTTTTGGAAATGTAAACATAGAAAAAATCAATACAGAAATTATTATTTATATAATATAATTATTGGAGAAGACTGTCCAAATGATTTATTCTCTGCGTGAGCTGGAGGTGCATCAGAGCAAGAGTGTGAAGTACCTTGGGCTTCACATTGATCAGAAATTAACGTGGGACATGCACACGGGGTGCCTGGCTAAGGTGCTCTCCTCTAGTGTCTATGGTCTTAGATGTGTGGCTTCCAGGTTGCCCATGGTGGGAGTCTTTCACGCTCTCATACAGAGTCGTATCTCCTATGCGCTAATTATTTGGGGTCATTGCAGTACGACAAATAGAATTTTCGGACTTCAACGCCGAGCGGTTAGAATTCTGGATGTAGTTGACTATCGCGATGATTGTAGGCAATCCTACATAAAGCTAGGAATTCTTACGGTGCCTTGCCTTTATATTTTCCAGTGCTTAATGTATGTTCATAAAAACTCTCCTACTTACGATACACATGAGGGTATACATGCTTATGATACACGAAACAAATCAAATATATATGTTGAATCTCATAGAATATATAAGACTAGGAATGGAGTCTCTTATTATGGTCCTATGATTTACAATTTGTTGCCTGGTACTGTAAGGGCAACACCTTTAAATAGATTTTCTAAGATTGTTAAAAGTTATCTGTTGAGCAGAGCTTTCTACTCGGTGAATGAATGTATAAGAGCAGCCTTTGATGGCATGTCGACAGACTGATTTTATATGTGTTGTAGTTAGATTTAAATGGAGTGTATAAGTTTATATTTTAATGTGTAGTTAAGATGAAATAATGATATTTGTGTAAGTTCCACTCTGTGTGTTTCTTAGTCTCGTATCATAAATTGGATATTGTACTTTCATTTTGAGTTGTTGACTTGTGTATTGTACTTTCATTGTAAATTATTGACTATTGTTGAATTGTGTAAAAATCCTGTATTTGGTAGCACCAATAAACACTATTCTATTCTATTAAATCGTATTCGTGAAATAATCTCGACAAATACCACTCGTGCCGGAAATTTTTCTAGATAATTTTATTCTCAAGCCCTATTTTGCCCATTAGCAAAACCACTCGTACAATTTAGGCTTTTATTTTCTGATAAAATCCCGAGAGCGAAGCTCGAAGTTTATGTCATATCTCAAAAATCACAAACAACATAAAAAATTGGATCAGATTATCTTATTAAGCCCAAAATTATCTACAATTTTTGTCTCTACAGTTTTTCTGTATAATCAGAAATAACGGAGCTACAAAGATCTGAAGAAATAGCCAAAAATCACTTTTTTCAAAATATCTAGTGAGCCGTGAACTTTTTTAAAAATCCAAAAGGGGCATTACATTGAGCATTCAAAACTGCAATTCTTTCCCCATTTAACCTTTGTTCTAGCTCTGCTAGTTTCCGAGATCCCCATAGTGGGCATCGAAAAAAACTCACCCTGTATATAATATAAATTAATATACGAGAACAAATTTTCTGGCTGTCGCGCCGTGGTCGATGGAAATCTTCCAGTCGTTTTTGCTGATCGTACCCGTTAAGCATCTTCAGTGACGATTCCTATGTTGGATCGCAACTTATTACCAGTAAGATCGGCACTAGATATGACTTAGATAGATAGATAGATAGATATATATTTCGCTTCAGAATATTACAAAATATTACAAAAATAACAACTTCGTAATATTAAAAGCTCGTCCTAACTTTAGTGTAACATAATACAACAGTGAAAATATTACAACCAGAGGTATTTATACTCAGTTCATATACACATATAACGTTAAACATGTTGCAAGCAAAGTACAACTTAAAAGAGGAAACAAAAAAAATCACGAGAAAAAGTCGTCAACAGAATAAAAACATTTGTCTATAAAAAACATTTAATTTTCTTTTTAAATTTATTTAGTGTTTCGTTTTCATCAAAGCATTTGTAGTGATTGAGGGCTCTGTTATATGCTTTTAATCCCAGATATTTAGGACTTTGTTGCCCTATTTTAAGTCTGGAAAATTCTATGTGGAGGTTGTTTTTATTTCGAGTGTCATGGGAGTGCATCTGAGATCGTTTATTCCATAACAACATATTGTTTTTTACATGCATTAGAAGCGAAAATAGGTATAAAGAAGGGAAGGTCATTATCTGCAAATCTTTAAATAATGTAACACATGAGTCTCTTGGTCCAGAATGGGTCATGTATCTCATAACTGTCTTTTGTGCTCTGAAAACCCTATTCGATGTGGTAGCTGATCCCCAATGAATTATTCCATAAGCGATTACGGATTGAAAGAGGCCATAGTATACCAACTTTAGAACCTCCATGGATACTGTGTCTCTGATACTTTGAACCAAAAAGGAACATGAACTAAGTTTTGGTAAGATTTTATCTATATGGTCCTTCCACGTGAGCTTGTTATCGATATATAGCCCAAGAAATTTAGTTGAGGTTACATTTTGTAATCGAGCGTCTCTCGACTCTTATAAGTAAACTATAATCAACTGTGGCATTTTTTGGAAAAATTTCCATGCCTATAGATTTATTTTTATTGAGCTTTATGCCATTATTTTTGCACCAGCTATCCACATGTGATATTCCGGGCTGTACTTTTTCAGGGAGATCATTTCGACTGGTACTAGTCACTATAATATTTGTATCGTCCGCGTAGAGCACAAAGGAAGTGTATATGTTTTGGTAGGTTGTTTATATAGCAGTTGAAAAGAGTAGGTGACACACACGAACCTTGGGGTATTCCTCGGTTTGTTTTTAATTGCGATGATACAACCCCACCAACCGTAACTTGTTGTGTTCTTTCAGACAAATATGTTTTCACCCAAGAATTTGCCGGTCCTCTGATACCCATATTATGCAACTTTCGTAGAAGGTTGTGATCAACCGTGTCATATCGAAAAACAACCCCAATACGGATTATTTGTTGTTTAAACTATCATATATATGTTGCAGCGCACAATTCAAGGCGGTGCCTGTAGTACGATTGTTTCTGAATCCGTTTTGACAATCCGTTAAAATTTTGTTGGACTCTAAAAACTTCACTATCCGAGAATTTAAACAAGCCTCAAAAACCTTTGCCAGGTGGCATACTGGAGAGCGGCATTTGATGATCGGTTACAATCCCTCAATAGACGAGTCATCACTAAAGATGCTCTCAGTTACGACTAGCAAAATGTCTAGAAGATTTCCATTGACCAGGGAGCAACAGCTCAAAAATTCATTCTTACATGGACAACAGCCGTGAAAGCCTAAAAATAAGAGAAATAAAAATTTCATAGAGGTTTTGAATTTATTAAAAAATATTTATGTATTTACTTACACTTTTGCATCGAAGGGAATGCAAAATAAAATTCACATTTAACAAACGCCCATTTATTTTAACGTTGAAATATGTACATAACTAATACCCAAATAAACGTATTTAATCAAGAACTTACAAAGTTTGCTATAAAAACTGAAGGTAAAAAATATAAACAAACTGCCTTTGGAACTATTTTAAAAAATAACGATTTTTTTATCGATACTATCGAATAAATAAAAAAACGCACTTTTATTAATATGCATACATATAGTAAATCTCTATTATCTCTAATCTAGTAAATATAGGCTATTGGATATAATAAACCTTACTGGCAGTGGCTCATTAAATCCAAGTAAACATAAAAGGAATGCGCACCATCACAGGAACAGTCCAAGAAGGCTAACTTAATTCACCACACCTTCTTGAGTCCATAGAGCACAATAATAAATGAATAAAGAATAATGCCGATAAACTTATTTTCAAATATTTTCACTTACTATTCGAAAATTGGGAGTCGGATAATTCGCTACTTTACACGCACCTGCTCTAACTGATCATAGATGTTTACGAAACGAAAGTGCGACACCAAATGACCAGATAAGACACCAAGCCCAAAGACGCCCCTCAACAATATATATTTTTATTTAAAAAAATTGGATTTTGTAAATTTAATTACTTGCGTTTAATACACTAGAATGATATTAAATGCTCTATTCATTGGTAACATGTCTGCATTCTAAAAATTTATATTTAAAATGTGTATATTCTAATAGAATATAACAAAATTTAATTAAATGCATTTAATAAATAGTAAAAAGCAAATGATTAAATATAAAACTTTGTATATTACTACTTTGTAATATAAAAATATGTTAGCTGATATTGACAGGTGTTATAAAAATAAATTGTTTTACATTTTAACATATTTTCGTTAAAATACGCATTTTTGTATACCTACTATCTGATAAATTTTGCTCCGTGATAAACTATTTTATCCTGTTCAACTAAAAAACTAGCCTTTGTACAATGACAAAATTCTTGGTGATTCTGTTACCTGAGAGTGTTTTTGATATGTTAAAAGTTATGACTAACTGCGAACTTCGGTTTTGCATGTCAGAATTGTACAAACTAATTTGCTTAATTGTATAACGATTCCAACTGTACAAAAGAACCGACGCTCCAACTTATATCCCCGTTCCATCCCATAAGCTCTAACCTTGTATATTCAATTATTTTTCAGGGTGATGGGTTCCTCACTTCAACGCCGGCCTCCCGTTGCGCCTCCATATTATTTTGTTTGCACTGTTTCCCCCTCCCCCGGCATCAACAGCAGACGCCCGTCCCGTGCCATAAAGGCCGCGGCACGCCGACAGCGCGACTGCAGGTGCGTTTGTCACCTCGTTTTGCGCGAATTATATTTCTTGTTTCAGGAATAACAGTGTCCGCGTATGGAGATGCGCCGTTGTTACCGCCCTGCGTAATTTAGCGTCATAACAGCCCTGTTGTACGAACACTGTGTATTATGCGGGCACGTGTTTTCGACTAACTAGAAGCAAAGAAAATACTACTACGCATAGAAAACCCATCCCGTGTTAATTTCTAGACATTGTCGATGGAGCCCAACTTGTGCTACCTATAAGCACAAGTTGGGCTTCAAACGCACGTACCCTACCTCAGAGAAATAACCAAGGATAGAGGGAGTAAGAACAAAAAGTAAACGGAGCCAACATATTTTTGAGTGATGCCACGTACTCCATTGTTTACAGCATTTCATTTCAAAATGGAAGGGTTTAATAATGGAATTAAATGAACTCACACCTCCCATAACGCTAAATTAACAAATTTAGTTATTAATTTCTCATATGTAACCATTTTAAACTAAAACCAAATCGCGCTGTCATTATAGTAGATAATTATCATTTTATTAAAATCGTCAACAGGTACTTCAAACCGCCCAACATGGCAACGCCGCCGTTGCCGCCGCGAGCTCCGCGTTCGTTAACTCGGCGGTATCAATTGTTTTTCCGCTAATTTATAGGCTATAATAGTATTTAGGATATAGTGACTGATTTTGTATACAATGGGATGCAAAAAGTGCGTGGTGTGTGGCCAAATTGATATCTCTCAGGATATAACCTATCTCAGGTAAACGTTGTATGTACATACGGGCCTAATGTTTGTTTACTTTGGTAAATTTGCATAAGATGTTGGTTGACTACAAACATGTGTATTTTGATGGTGTTGTTCCCTATATCCTTGGTTATTTCTCTGAGGACCCTAGCGATTCAGCGTTGTGTTGCTCAGTCAGGCAGTGATGAAACAAAGACGATCTATGCCATTTATAACAATGTTAAGTGTATAGTAATGACATCCCGCGGAGAGTAGAGAAGTTAAATGGAGGACGTGATAAAGCTACAGTAGTACAGCGCCATCTTGTGGGGAGCGGCGAAATTACGCAAAAACGTCAATTATGCTTGGTATACGTATAGCGAGTAGCAGAGCTAGATCATATTCTGGAAAAGCTCGGCTGTGTGATCGCTTGTCTTCAAGTACCTACTTTGGAGAGTTTTTGAATATGTTGTGCAGGTGCGATCTTGAAAAGGACAATATATAGTGTGACTAGGTGCTCGCTGGTGTTTTTTTTTTAAGTTGCCTCCGAAACAATACAAAATATGTTTTTCTTGAAATCGGCAGTAAAGTGTCCCAAAATCGTCATTAAAAGCACAGAAATCGTACAATAATGGGTTACATTATTGTACGATTTTTTCAATAAGTAGGCCTTGGCGAGATGTAAACATCAAACGTTAGACGCGGAGAAATCGTCCGTCAAAAGTGACCAAATATTCAAAACCCGGCCGATAAATCCTATTTAACTTTTAGTACACATTGCGAAATTGTTACCTATAGCAGCGCAATCATTTAGTAGAAATATTTTAGTAGGTTTAAATATTACTCTACTTTTATATGGAGGCTGCATAATAAGCAGCAGTTTGGACTTTCTGTCAGAAGGTGCCGTGTCTTATCATACTTGATCCAGGTAGAGCGATCGTCAAAGTCAAGCAACGCCGCGCGTAGTCGGTTCATGGACGGGTGATCCCTTATTTTTATTTGATTGCCTAATAAAACATTTTTTTTTCCGATTTCAAAAAAAATATAATATGTACCTCGGCACTGAAGTTCTTTTTATGACTCATGTGGTTTATTTGCCTCGGCCATAAAAAGTTGAACTTCAGTGCCTTGGTACATAAATAACTATTATGCGTAGTTACATACATTCGATGGCAAACCTTTAAATGACATTTATTGCAACAACTCTGCTAACAGAGAAACCCAACTTTAAGCCCGAAGCCGCGCGACTTCTCTCTTCATCAAAATTCCAAAAGTAGGACATTGCTCGTGCTGTACGTCTCTCGAAACGAGGAAATAGCACATAAGGGTTTTAACAAACACGTTTTAACTCTATTTTCGCACAGGAGAGGGTTTTCGGGAGATCCCGCAAATGCGGGTTTTTAGAGAATTTTCCTGTGAAAACAAACGTCGTCGGATCCCGACGTCAGCTCTCCAATAGTCTGTCAAGTGGACACCAGTGGCATCTCGTCTCGCTGAAAAGTTCAAATTTTATTAATGGCAACATTTTATTGGCAACTACTGATAGCCTGTGCTATTGCATAACCTAAGGAATCTATTAATATAATAGAAGTATGTACAATACCAAGGTATCTTATTAGGCATCAATTTCTATGATATGGTAAGTTTTTTGTTCTCAGTTTTCAGATAAGAATGTTCACCCTCAGGTTACGATGGATATGTGGTAGCAAGATAAAGCGATAATGGGAAGTCACTCAAAACAAACAAAAAAGTAGTAACCACACACGTGTTTCATGCTATTTGGCAGTCATCAATACGGTGTAATATTATTTAAATAGTCCAGGCAGGAGCCAACAGCATATTTGCATCTTCAGTCGGCACATCCTCTGGTCTGAAGCTGCAAATGTGAGAAATTCTGCACAAAACTACAATGATCCGCCGCTGAGTGTGTCCCTTTCGAGATGTACGCTTGGGCCACCGTGCGTCAACAAGCTAACGCGACCCTCGCGACCTCCGGCTCTCGAGTGGCCGGTAATTCCATTAGTTCCTTGTGTATCTGGTGTTTACCTAACATAATCAGTTCAAAAACGTGCAATATTTTTTATGTTTGGTTACACATATTAAAATACAGACCCGTGCCTTACGATGTGAAATTTTCACAAGAGCTGAAAATACCTCAATAAAATTTTGTTCACGGTAAATTTTGTTCACAATCGAAGTGTATGTTTGGCCGCCTGGCCCGCCTGTATCAGTAGAATTTATTTACAACTAGCTGGAAAAACGTTTTCATTTGATATAGGCTTATAAAAAAGCAGGATATTATGTTTTTGAATACAGATTCGATAAACCTCGTAGCTCAAAGACTGTGCTTTTATACACTGAAGTAAACATGTACCACTGTGACATATAATGAAATTAGGAAAAAAGCCCCCTCTAGCTTACATTATATATACTTATTGTAATTGGATGAAAAAAAGTGGATCTTATGTATTTTGATGCGATCTGTCCTAAATTGGGAAAAACCGAGACTTCCGGGTTTAGAAGAGACTTACAAGAAGACGTCCAATTTAGGTTTGCCCAATTTTCGGACAAAAAAATTGAAAATTGCCAATTTTAGTTAACTTTTCCTAAAACACATGTTTTTGGGTCCCCACACGATAATAAACAATGTCAAAAAAATATAATAAAATATTTTTGACGAATTTTCTATAATATATTATAAGTATATTCTACACATTAAGGCATTTTTGTGCAATTTCAGATTTACGATTTTTTTCTGTTTTTCGAAAATGTGTGTTTTCGGAAAGTAGCCGTAACTTTTTCAACTTGAAAATTTAGTGCTTCTGTAAAATCAAAAAAATCGGGGCAGACATACACCATGGGAAACTTACCAATAGGAGTTTCCCTTTAAAAGTGTCCAATATGGCCCACCCTGTACAAAACAACACGTAGGTATAATAAAAAATATCAAATCCCAAATAAAACTTAAAAAATAAATATTTCTCGATTTTTCGATTCCTACGTAGGTATGTACCTAATATGCTTGCTACAATACTCATTTTATGATGTAATACACAATATGTTCATGTAGACTTTGAATATAATAATCTCAACAATAATAATAAAATTAAGAAAATGCAAACTTTAACCTCCTTCGATCTTGAGCTAATATATCCAATACTTTCTCAACAAATTGTATTCGTTTGAAATCAATATTTTGTTCTTTACTGCACTTAATGGGCAAGCTTGAATGTTCCTACAAGAAACCCACAAGTCAAATTTTTACTGGCTGTTTTTGTTTGCCTACTATATTAACCCTGGGGCGTCGAATTTGGGACACCCTGTACACTTTCATACTCGCCAACAGGCCCTAAAGCGAAAGTCAAATGTTCGAGGTGCCCTGTTATTTTGGTTGCTAGATGCGAAAGTGTGATCGAAAGAACACGAATTATACCAAAGAAAAATGATTAATAATATCGATGGCGTCGAATAAGAGCCGCCTAACAAACCAAATTTGACAGGCATCTCGCTAATCGCAGGGTGACACCACGCGACCAGTAATTCGTAGGTCCCGGGTTGAAACGATGCGTATAAGCTCTTATTTCGCCTCGGAGGTAACTTTAATGACCGAGACAATGCCCGCTTTACCTCGATCTTTAAACAACCTCCTCGGCCATAAATGTACACTTACGCATATGGAAATGTAAATAACTATTGGGGGAACTAATGGTCAATGGACTGACCTACTTTTCTGTAACACTCTGTACATTTATTAAACTTTGTTAATTGTAAAAAACTGAACCATGAACGCGATGTAAATCGCAATAATAATGCGCCGATTTTCAAAAAACATTTTTCGAACCTATAGTACTCGAAGAACTCTACATTGTGGATTAAAAATTTTTTCGAGATATATATAGGGTTGTATCTGCAACATAAAATAGAGGGTATTCCAACTAAATTAAGGAAGATACCTATTATCGTTTAAAAGTTTAAAGGATATAATTATTTGGTGCTAATTGTTGAACACCCTGTATAAGTTATTACATTTTTCACACGTTCAACGTTAAACGAAGTCCATTAGTAAATGCCAGTATAAAGTTGCTGCGAATAAAGCCCATACATGCTGAAAATTTAAAAATTAAACTTGGTGCCATATTACAAGAAAACATGAATTATTTCGAAAACCGTACGGTATACCTGAGGTAAACCTTAAGGACGGAAATAAAACGTCATCACCTCGCGACGACCTTCATTTGACCGTGTTCCTAACTAGGATAAATGTTGCTAAAACAGAAATGGGGTAAAGTTTCCGTTCCTTATAAGTTGTTTTGTTGCCCGGCAAGGTCGTTGGTCGGAACCAGGGGTCTAGGGGGAGGCAGGCGGACCGACCCCCTTTTTTATACAAATAACAGCACATCGCTCCCATCCTGGCGTATTTTGGGATTGAAACTGTGAATTGTTAAACACAAAATAATAATATGAATATTTACGCTCCTTTATTTTTCTATATTTTTTCATAGTTATTAAGAATATTGTTGAGTAAAATATTAAGTAAGAGGACTACCTACCGGCTGTCAAATCTACTGTCATGACATAATAATTCTCCCTCAAAACCGCATGAATGATCACAATAGTTACCCTAACTGACATTTAGAATTTATGTCACTAGAGTTTTATCTTTTATCATTCTATTAACTTTTCATTAAGTACTTAATATTGATAAACCGAAAGAAATTAAAATTCTGTTGTATTTGATCCAAAGTTGACGTAAAGTTGTGAATTTTGTTAGATACGTGAAATACCTACTATTTGCTGATATCTTAATATATGTATTATTTTGGCATACATTTAGAGTAATGGAAAACGTAATGTAAATAAATTTATAGGTAATACCATAGAAGAATCTACTACGTAAATTCTTCTATAGTAGTACCTATAAATTTATAGATATATTTATAGAATTTACGTAGTAGATTCTTCTATGGTACTACCTAAATGCTTGCCGGTACATCAAGTTTGTGTCAAACATAATAGAACTTTAAAGCGTTAATATAATTTTCTTTTGAAAAAGACATATTCTTATCGATATTTTATAATAATAATAAAAAGTTAATAAAATTATAGAATGATAGGTACTCGTATATTATGTTGTATAGCTAGTGATATATTATGTAACATTAAAATAGAAACGACTTATTCAAGTTGAACGTTTTGAAATTGCAACAAATAAGCCAATTTTTAGGGATTTTATTTTTTGAATATAATTTTTGAAAGATAGCGAAAGTCACGTGACCACGTTTGAGTCGGTTATTTTTCCTCGTTTTTAATCGAAAGGTAACCCCAAAGTTACCTGCATATGTGTTCTATTATTATCCGTTAATGAAAAAAATATGTTTAAATTAATAAAAAGATACATTTTGCACCATCTTCATTTTTTCCAAAAAGGTTTTTTGGTTATAACTTTTGTTTGACGTTCGATTGTTTTTCCAAACTACATTACATTGTTTGGAAAAAACTGCAACAAACTGGTTTTTAAATCATTAATTTGTCTCAAAAATTACGGAATGGTTAAATGTTCCTATCACCTTCAGGCGGACACCCTGCACATAATAAAAATATTATTAAAAAGAATAATAGTACTTTTTGAAATTGAGCCCATGTGTTGACAGGTGGCCATGATTACAGCCCAAAAGTAAAGTTACACACATTGTTTAATGTGCTTTTTGAACCTAACAAAAAAAAGTTTATCAAAATCGGCAAACAAATAAAGATATTTTACCAGGGTGGTAACTCCTTAACGGAGGTCACGCTGTAGATGTTTAACATATATGTACAGAAGATGTTCTTTCGCATCAATATATCGTTTTTTTTTCATTTTTTATTTTCGAGACATGTATTTATCTTAATTATTGCGTTACTTAAAATGTGTGTTTGAATGTAGTGTTAATGCAAACGAAGAAACACCTTATGTACACATAAAAGACCATGTTTCATTTCATTGAAAAAACTAAACATAATTTTGTAGAACTTTTAAGCCAGCAATACTATACCTACAGAAAACGTGCCGAATCACATTCTTTAAATAAAGATATGCCTTTAACAGTAAAAAACACAGTAGACATTCAAGTGACCTTGAAAACGTCGTCTGCCTACAAGTGAAAACGTGCGTCTTACATTGCACCTCATAATATGCTTCAACTTTTATGTGATTTTTTTGTGATTTTCGTTTTTGAGATATTTATAATAGCTGCATTTATTAAAATGGAACACCCGGTATAGATAATTTTCGACATACCTATACATATATAGACATAGACATGAATCGTCCCCTAATGTCAGTTTATATGCTAACGATTGTGTTTTCCTCACGAAAAATATATAACGGCGACATAACTCTAAGAATAACATAACAGTACCCAACCCACACGAATAAATAATGCAAAGTCAACTAAAGCAGTTTTTAGTGCCGCCGTGTACCTTTCAAGCTAAAAATCAATGAACCATTGCTAAAAAGAGAGGGGTTAAAATCACAGATGGGAGTCTTTGAGCTACGAGGGTCTCCCGAATATACCTTTTGAAGTTTTATATTATTTGAATATTAAAAATTCGCAATTCATAGAATATAATAATATGGAAGTAATACAAAAACATAAAAAAAGTAATCAGACAGCTTAGTTGATTAAATATTATATCGTCAAAACGTAAAAATGATCATATGAACATAATATATGTAATTATTAAACTGGGCCTGTAACAACAGCGTCAACCGTTCATCGATCGTCTGTTTTTCGCGCCATCTGATAAATAATAGCCACACTTTTGCATTCCCGCTGCATAATTTAAGGGGTATTTTGCCTATGTTTTTTATTTACAACAAGACTGGATAATTACAATGTATATTACCGTGTTTTCGTTCAGAGCATATTCCGAAACCTATGCCAATCTTAACGAAGGTAAAATTCCGGCTCAAGTGACAAAATAGACGAATTTATGCCGGCTTAAAGTTTGAAATTCAAAAAAAAATCTCGCCCATAACTTTTAAACTGGTGTCATTAGTATCTATGGATATTTTAAAAATGCCCGTGTTTTTTGTAATCCTTTGAAATTCGCTACTTTTTCCAGCTAGTTGGAAATAAAAATACATTGATACAGGCAACCAAACATACAATGACGAGCCCCCCCCCTTAATGCAACTTATATTTATTTTGACCGTAGAAGAGCAGAAAATGTCATAATACGCAGGGATTTAAAAAAATTCAGCTTTGATGCGATTTCAGTTTTTGGAATAACCTGTATAAAATTCTGTGAAATATACCGTGAATAACCCTGGATCTGTATACATTTTAAATTAATACAGATTTTGTGAAAAAGATTTTTAAATAACAAAAGTGAATTAGAGAAATTGCCGAAAATTCTTGAAAAATCTTAGTTTTCCGAGGCTTGAATATTTATGATTTATATATGCATATCACTTCATAAGTTTCCAAGGGACACTGGACATTGCGAATCAATTATGCGCCTTTTAATATTTTCCAAATAAATCTGTTTTCTTGTATCTTCTTTGAGATATTGGCACTTTTTGGTCAAAAAATGCGGAAAATCACATACAGAAAACTAGCAGAGACAGAAGGAAGGTTAAATGGGGAAAGAATTGCAGTTCTGTGGGCCCAATTTAACGCGCCTTTTGGATTTTTTGAAAAAGTCATGGCTTACTAGATATTTTGAAAAAATTAAATTTTGGCGATTTATTCTAATCCATGCTAGGTTCGTTGTTTCTGATTTGAGATAAAAAGTGTAAATACCAAATTTGGAGGGAATTGTATCCCCGCATTGCGGTTATCATGTCCTACTTTCCGTGACAGCTGTCATTTCCGAGATATGACACAAACTTGTGACATTCTAAATGGAAACCATGTCTCAAAAAATCAGGCATTTTTAGAGCTTTCCAACGATGTAGTATTCGATATGATTAGTCAGAAAAATAACGCCAATAACTATGGTTTCCATTAAAAAGAAAACATTTTTTATCTAAAATCAGAAACAAGGAAGCTAGATGGATTAGAATAAATTGCCAAAATTTCATTTTTTCTAAATATCTAGTAAGCCATGACTTTTTCAAAAATCCACAAGGTACGTTAAATTGGAAAGAATTGCAGTTTTGTGTTTGTTGAATAAGGATCCGAATACATTCTTAATCAATGATATCACTACATGACGCAAAATGGTTTTCAAGGTAAAATAATAATAATAATAATAATAAATTGATTTATTGTGTAATGTTACAGAAAAGATAGAGAGAAAAATAAAATAAAAATTGGAATACAAATGTAAAAATTTAGAATGTTTAGAATGTTTATGTCTATGTCTATGTTTATGTTTACACAAAATATTGCACAAAAGGTCGGAGACTTGGCGCTAGTCACTCTTCCACTCCACCCTAAGTCATGAATAAAAATTTAAATCCCCACAATAGCAATTCAAACAGTAATATACATAAAACAATGAAATTTAAAACAAGTCAAAATTTAAAAGAAGTAAAAGCAATGTTAAATCAGTCAATCGAACTCCAAGAGCTAGAAATTCAATCAAGTATACAAACGAATTTGCAACTGACGCTTAAATGCTCCAATAGGCAAATCCAAAATGTGAAGCACATTGTTTAGCAAAGAGGGTGCTCTGTAAGAAAAGCTAAGCTCAAGTTTGGATGTAGCATGTTGTGGTACAGTAAAAGAATAAAAGAATTTATCCTTACATCAACATTATGAATCTGAGATCTTCTTGAAAGCAAATCGGATAAATATAAAGGTACCTACTCTCCGGGTGTACACTTTATATAACAACAAATATAATTTAGGTTCGTTTAGCCGAATTAAATGCGGTGTTATATGCTCCCTGCCTAAGGCAGTCTACACACAAACCTTATACTCTAGTTCGGTTTCTTCGTTCAGGATCGGATTGAGAGCATCTTAATGAGAGAACGTTTTGTATTTGTTTTGTAAGCAAACGTCATTCCGGCATTATTTGTTCTATGAAAACTATTATTTGTATTGCTCGCCACTGAATTTCCTTCTATAAGCTTCTGAGATGTTGAGATCAATCTAATTTTTACAACCGTACTGCCAACAGGACATTGTAGTCCTCCTTGGACAAATACATATGCGAAACTAAGTGCTTCCAGCAGAACCTGTACTAGGCTCCTGCTATCCTTAAACGCATAGGAATTTGGCGCGTCAAAACGCGACGACTATGGGACCGATTTTATATCTTACAAATTCCGGTCCATATATTTGCTGCTCACTTATTGGTTTATCAGCTTTGAGAATTTCTATAACTAAATATTAATACTCGGTTAACCTTTTGACCTAAAAAATACCTATCTTATGAAATTTAGTAATTTAACTGGGTACAGCTCTATAACAAGAAATAAATAATGTTCATTCTCCGCGAACTATCCAAAATGTTTAAATCCTTCATAATTTCTATTGTGTTACAAGTACATTCGTGCCAAAACATTGACGTAACTTTTAAAAATGTAACGTTTGAAGGGTCTACGCCGAATGGTTTATATGACGTTTATAAATTCTATAAAACCATCGATTTATCGAATTCTCTAGAGGAAAATTTAACTGAAGACCAGAGGTATTTAAAAATAGAATTTGTAAATCAAAATATACCTGTCTTGTACGAAAATTCTGTGTCCAGCGTTAATCTAGCTGAACTAGTAATCGACAGTTGTGGACTCTTGGAAATAAGGCCTGGGGCGTTTAAAAATATAACGAAGACATTATCACTGAACTTTCAAGGTAAGAAAGACAATAATATTTATGCTAAATGTGATTATACATAGTATATACGTAATATTATCATATTTGTACAAACAGGACAGAAAAATTATCAAAATCAAGCCAAATTAATCTTTATAGAATGTATAGATGAATAACCACCACGGTACATAAAGTTTAACAATAGCAATAACTTTATAATTGAGTATATCTAACATTAGGCTAAAGACTGGGAGTTACTGACAGATCTTTGGTTGTGATTTCAGTCAGTACCTATGCCTTATGATAATACGGTATGAATCAGAGAGTCATCCTTGATTCTTCATTTGTTTGCAAACTATGCATTTTGGTACGATTTAAGCTCGGATTTAAGTCATGCTACCATACCTATATACAGTGTGTCCCTGGATATGTGTCGGAATATAGGTGTAAATAACAAAAAAATTGAGTTGGATCTTCATATTTTGGAAATCACTTCTGCATGATCTCACAATGGGACGTAAGCAAAATAAGTCGAATTAATCAATATAAAGGCTGTTTTGAAGGTAACTTTTAAAAAAATATGCCCAAGAATAAACTACAATTATTTTCAAAGATATGAAAAACTTTTATTATAAGGAAAAGGTGTTTGGAATAAGGAGTTGACAGAATATTTTTTCTTTCCGTTGTTAACAATAACAGTATTCGATTCCTTATTTTCGAATATTTCTTATTTAAAGCTGTCTAGAATTGGAAGGTGTCTCTCAACAGAACATGGGGATAATAAAAAATATAATATATAGCACATATATTTGAAGTACGCCGAACCGCCTCAAAATTTTAATTTTGGCATTACTCCTTATTCCTTATACAAGTTTTTTATAGCTTTCAAAATAATTGTAGTTTACGTTTGGGCTTATTTTCAAATTTTCCTCCAAACACTCTGTATGTTGATTAATTCGACTTATTTTGCTTACCTCTCATTATGAGACCAGGTAGGAGTAATTTCCAAAATGTCAATATCCAACTCAATTTTTTTTGTTATTTAGACCTATCCCGGCACCTATCCACGGACACACTGTATGTTGTAAATTGAAATTCAAGAAGAGGCTGCCAATGAGCATTGTAAGTCAAGGTAAATAGATTATAATACTTATTATACTATAGTGAAAAATACAGGGTGTTACAAAATATAGTAGGTCAATCCATTAACCACAATAATTCGTTGGGTTGGAAGAATAAAACTTTCCTAATGCCATTGTTCATTTACACGCCTCTAGTTCAAAATACAGGGTGTTAAAATAAATTGAAGTTCACCAAACGATTTATTTCTTGTACAAATACATGTTTGTGTAAGTTTTGTTATTTTAGGAATTACGTATTTATCTCTCTTTATTTTTATCCACAGTTTTCGAGATGCAGGGTTTTAAATTCTCAAAAATTTTAACTTTTGATTTTTTATTTTTTAAACCGTTAAATAGCCAGTGGCGGAGATATGGGTATACACCACATTTGTTTTATCAAGAAAAATACTAATACGCCGTACATAATTTTATTTTATGCACTTGAACAACTTTTTTTATTCTGAGCAAAAGATTTTTGTATCTGCCACAGTTTTTGGGCATATTTGATTTTTCGCACATATTAAACAATGTGTTTTGGTTGAGAAAATCAAAACTTGCCTGGGAAAATCCACAATTGTTCGAGCTCAGAAAAATCTAATTTTATGGACGATTTGACTCACGGTTTTAAAAGAAAAACCTATGTAGCAAAATTAGTTGGCCATAGATGACATTATTGGTTTGTTAAAATAAAATGTAATTTTATTTTTGCATTCCAAATAAGCAATAAGTGACAAATATATAAGAAATTTCAAGAGGCAGTATTTGCTCATAATCAAAAAGTTATCAAAGTTCATAAAATAAAATTCTGTACAGGGCCTAATTAGTAATTTTCTTGATAAAACCAATGGAGTGTATAGCCATATCTCCGCCACTGTCTATTTGGGTACCTTGGTATTAAATAAGTATCTTGTGACACTTGATCAAAGCATGTTGTGTACCAAATTTCGGTTTAATATATTTAATGGTTAAAATAACAAAAAACAGTGGCGACTCGTGGTAATTTAAAATGGGAGTTCAATTTTTAATTTTGTGCTCTCTAGAAGAAAAAAATATAATTTACACAATGTCGTAAACAATATTAATACCTCGCTTAATACAGTGAAAGAAAGAAACGTCAATAATTTTTGTTGATAAACGAGATAAATCCTTAACGCCTATTTTTGTCCATTATGTTCATTGTTTGCAAAACAAGAACAAAACAAAGCATGTAGTTTGTCACATTGTTCAACCTTCAAACTACGTTTGAATCGTTTAAACTTTTTGATTCGTATGGCACATTCTTGAACACTGTTTATCTCAAAAAGGTTGAGTTCACTTGACCTGTGCTGTAGGCTACAGTTTTACACCCAATGTTTTGCTTTCAGATAACAAATTAAAGGATATTCCTGACGGAGTATTCAATAATTTACCAATTGATTCTTTGGATTTAAGTCATAACGAGATAGAGACCATTTCAAGCACTGCCCTGAACAATTTAACGGAGCTGTACAGTATTGACTTGACAAACAACAAAATATCATCTTGGGATCCAAAATGGTTTGAAAATACACCGTTGCTGGCTTCGATTTCCATTCAAAATAATTTACTGACAGTCATACCTGGTGGAGCTTTCGAAAATCTAAGAGGTCCAAGAGAGTTAACACTGGTTTTGGTGTTCATACAAAATCGCATTAAGGATATAGATGCAGCTGCGTTTCGCGGCCTGACGAAAATACAACATCTTTGGTTGAACAGAAATTTATTGGAGAATTTTGGAGAGGACACGTTGAAAAATGTCGAGGTATATCACTTGGCGTTAACCCACAACAAAATTAAAGCTTTCTATGGCGATTTGAACAAAATCCTCACAGCTAAGACGATAGACCTGAAGCATAATCCATTTGATTCCGACTGGATAAAAAAAATTCAAGATTGGGCTGAGAAAAATAATAAAACTATCGATTTATAGGCACCTACATTGTGTCGTAGGAGTAGCATCAGATAGAGCAGATGTGAGGAGAAAATACTAAAAATCTCCTCAATTTTGCTAAATTTTTGATAATATTGACTAAAATATATGTTTAAATAAAATGTTTGTGCGCATCTGAGATTTGCTGCGACTTTATGAAATGTTCAAGTAATGTTTTGCTGGATTTGGATCATTAGAAAATAATTCCCGAATTGGGGAAATGATCAAAAATTTAACTTAAATTTTTTTTTAAATTTTTAATTAATTAAAAGTTTTTATTTATGAAATCTACACTTCGCCCCGATTTTAAATACCTAATTGAATATCCTAAAATAAAAGCTCTATTTACATTAGAGTGTTGCGAAAAAATTCAAATTTAAATTTTCAATTCGCTATAGGTAGGTACCTACCGCAGAAAAGTTGCCTTAGGTGTATTATAATAGCCTAACAGATTTTTTTTTTATCAAAATCGGACAATAGCTCCCTATCGTGCAAAACACCGAATGTTCTTAAAAAATGACGAATGTGTCAGTTTTGTCATATTTTTTACTTGGGGTTTGTATTTTTATAGTTATAGTGCTGAAACGTTAGTACTAGTATTGAATAGCCAATAGCAATTGTTTTCATACTTTTTAATATATTTTATTGGAAAATTCAGATTACTTGTGCGTGTGGAAAACCTAACAAGATTCTAGCAACGATTTATCTACCTTCAGAGCAGTGGCGTTCCTAGATGTTTGGCCGCCCGTCTGCAGAATATAATAAAAAAAATTCGAAACATAGAGTAATTTTTTTTTGTCTTTTCTTGCTTTATGGAGGTCCTCGATTACGCGGTTAAAATATTTGTACCTATCAAAGTTACACCCTGTATATTCAGAGTGTCTCACTTAAGACTGTAACAACCTTATAACTACTTTAATCTTTAACCGACCAGAAGGAAATTTTTACCAAAGGTAGATGGTATTGTTGCCTACTTATTTTCAAAATATTAGTTACCTACTCCAAGGTCAAAGCCACCTGCGATGCCACAATCGAGGCTAAAAATCCGAAAGTCATACTAGGCATTTTTTTCAAACAAATTTACTAAAAAAACTTGTTCAGAATCGCTCCAGAACCTTAAATCAAAAATTTTGTCAAAATCAAAAAAAATTTAAATAAGTCCAAAAATAACTATTTGATAATTTTCTGCGTTTATAAAAGTGTGCCATGGAAGTTTTGAAGGCTAATAGTGAATGACAATAGACATAACAGCAAAAATGGTGCATTGTTGACGATAATCTTTTTGAGGGCCAGGGACTCTTTAAAATAAGGGGACCCAGCATTTCACAGTCTATCACATAGGAAAAGTGAAGCCTTGAGGGGAAGTTTGTTTTCTGTATACTCCAAGGAGACCACATAAGTGGGCTGGTACAAGGTTATGTTATATTATGTCAGTGTCCAACTGCCATCAGGTTTTATGTGATAGATAGTGCCATAATTATTTTTAAGTTTTCTAACTTTCAGATACTCAGATGTGACTATTAAAGAATTTCAACTATACAATAAATTTGTTTCATTTGACAGTTGCCATATTCTGTTTTTATCGTCAAGTCTAATTTTTAGAAATCATGGAAACCATTAATTTTTACTAGCAATCAAAGTACCTGTTATATTCATAGATTCGATTCTCCAATAAAATGGCATACTTGGCATCACTGATACCATTAGAATGATGAAAGAATAGGCCTCACTTTGGAAAGTATAATGCTTGGTCCCCTTATTTTAAAGAGTTGAGGGCGAGTTGAGGGCGAATGCAAGTAATGTAGAGACGAGACTTACTTACTATTTTTTTCTGAAAAATTTTTTTTTTGCGACGGAAGGGCGGCCTGTGGCCGCCCCTGGATTTGGCCGCCCGTCTGCGACGCAGACCTCTGCTGCCGGGTCAGCTCGCCCCTGCTTCAGAGAGAGTATGGATTTGGAAAGATCGGAAATGTGGATAAAAAAGAACAACAAAATTATTTTTCCTATTATATAAAAATACCTACCTTAACCATTAACACTATTATAGCATTAAACAAACCTAAACATAATCTTCAAAATTACGAAAAATTCAAAACTTTCAATTTTTTAAATAATAAATTTAAAAAACGGTTAAATTCGTCATTTTTTAAACTTTCGGCGTTTTGTGCGATCGGAAGATAATGTGCGATTTTGATAATTTTGTTGTTGTTAGGCTAGTATATACATAGGTACCTATAAGGCAACTTTTCCGCGGTATAGCGAATCGAAAATTTAAATTGGAAAATTAACACATCACCCTAGAAACAATATACAGGTTGGTTTAGTAATGCACATAGTGAGGGAGACCCACTAAAAGAGAAAATACAAAATAAAATTTGGATAAAAATTTAAAACATGGGGCAAGTCAACCGTAGCACCAGAGTAACTCTGCTCACCTGATTCTAAGGAAACATCGATGTTGCCGCATTTCGTTGTCAGTGTTCAACCTTATTATTGAAAGATAGTGTGAAGCAATAAGAAATACTTACATCTTAACGGTAGTAACGGGCTTGCCAGGCTTGGTTCTTCAAAGGGCAACTGTTATAGCACTTGAAGAAAGTGTTTATCCGTTTTACACTTTGCACATTTCCCGTCTTTCCTGTTTATCTTCGGTAAACCACTAAACCAACCATAGCCGCTATAGCGGCACTATCTTTTTACTCTTGTTGACACTATAAGCTGGGCATGTTACAGATTTTCTATAAAATTATGACGTATGCCCGGGTATTGAATATAATGTTATTCACAGACGGAACCCCGCATTTTGAAGAGGAATACCGGGGACAAAATTGGATTGGCCCGCCGGTGAGCGTCCGCAGGTCGAGGGGGCCACTCGGGCCGCCGTGCGTCAACACGCTGACGCGGCCCTTGCGGCCCCGTCGCCCGAGTGCCCCGTAATTGCATTAGTTTCGCGTGTGCTCCGTGTTTGGCTAACCCGACGGGCCAAAGCCTGCCCGACAAGCCTCCGCAGCATCGCCAGCCTGCATGCATACGTACACCTACGTACGTACCGCAGTTCTTGATCAGTATGCCCGATAGAAGTAGATACAGATCGCCCAGCGCATAGCTTGAGCAACGAAAAGATTGCGAACAAAACCTGAACTACGTAGGAGAGCCGGCCGCATGATTTCAACTCTCATAAGATTATAGAAGTATATTTCTTTACTTGAAGCGAGTAGGTCGCCTCAATTAATATGGGCCCAATAATTTTGTTAATTAAAGAATTTGTGGTTAATTTTTAAGCAAATCTACTCTCATAATAATATGATTAGCTCAGTCAAACGGAAGTTATAAGTGAAAGGTTTTGGTGTAATTATTTTCAGTGGTTTATTTTATGTGTTTTGGGCGTTGAACACGAATTTAAAGTTGTCCAACAAAAATTTTCCCCGCAAATATGAGAAATCACCAAAAAAACACTAAAAATAATGTTTTTTTTTAATTACTTTTACCTTATAACTGGCAAAGGAAGGTATTTATGCAAAAAGTGGTCCTGCAGTAAAATAAAGAGAATACAATTATCTACAATTTAACTCTCCAAATATTTTTTTGTACATACTATGGTTTCCTTGCAAAAGAGTGTTGAAACATCGAGGAACTTCAGTAATTTTTGGAAAATAGCAAAAACACTATTAATTTATATTTGGTAAATGTACGTAAATGATATTGTATAGGCTAATAAAATCTTGAATTTATGTTCCATACTTCCATTCTTCAGGCAGCCTCCTATTTCTTATGTATGCCTAAAACAAATAAAATTACTTAATTCCAAATACTTGACAATTTTTTGAATACACATAAAAACCTATTTCGAAACATATTTTGACACACAAATAAATAGTGAGTGAAGAGATAAAGGTGGGATATAATTAGGCATATAGTTACCTTCGGGTGATTCAGGGAACTCCGGATCATCCTTTGCTTCTTCTTCAATTTCTGCAACCGGCATGTTATTACAGCTGTTCTCGCAGTTCAGACACATATTAGAACAGTGAAGGCCTGCTTTTTTGCATTCACAGTTGGTCTGACAGGTATTCATGCATTTGCAAGAATTAAGTTTTAAAACTGCTTCTGGTGCTGGTGGCTGTAGCGTTGGTACTGGCTGCAGACCACCCCCTTTGGTTTTCTTCCAACCTCATTGTTCATGACCTTTTTTCCAAGCCATTGTTGTACTTGAAAGTATACCTACTCTCAAAGAATGTTGTGTTGCAGCATGGGTATAGGAGGTAGGGACGCCAAATATGATATTGTTCTGTATCTTGAAAGGCAAGGAAGTACAGATAAAATAATTCAGTTAAAGGAAAGTTTCACTTCATTTTTTTTTGCTATTTGCCAAAAAATGCCCACCCATTTCCCTGATATTTCAACACTCTTTTGCATAGAAACCGTATGACGCACAAAAAAATATTAAGAGACATAAATTGTAGATAATTTTCTTCCCTTTATTTTACTTCAGGACCACTTTTTGCATAAATAAGCTGAAAATCACTAAAAAAGCATTATTTTTAGTGCGTTTCAATGATTTATCATATTTGCCGCAAAAATTTTTATTGGACAACTTTAGGTTCGTGTTCAGCACCCCGAAAAACATAAAATAAACCACTAAAAACAATTACACCGGAACTTTCGACTTCGAGCCCTCCTTGTGTACCATTTGACTGAACTATGATTATAGAACAAAATAGGAAAGAAGGCCCATGGAGCAACAATAAAAAAGGGTCCCTTGGTCCTTTAGAAATCCGATAGGCGTATTTTCGGGGCCCCGAAAATCCTCCGCTGTTAAATACGGCGCAAAAGACGACGGCAAGTCTGGACCTCGGGGACGCGAGTTGTGTGCAAAGTCCCGCTATACAATCAGTGCCATATATCGTTTGATGCCCAGGAAAAAAAATTCAAATGCGTTATTCGGGAGATCTGACGGTACGGGGAGATGGCCGGAGAACGGATCAACATATTTAACGAAATTTTTCAGGTAAATTATTTTTATTAGTTCCATAGCTATTAAGAATTTTCGGCGAAAAAAACGACCAACGCAGGTGGGACGCATCTTTTTTGCGTGATTGGTGGGCATTTCCTGTCACCTAAAAGCCAAAGTCCGAAAACTGTCAGAAATTGCCCTTTTTCGCCGAGCTACAGCTAAGTTATTTCGGCTCGGGGCTCTGGGGTCGCAATTTTTAAAGCTTCCCTCAAGTCTTCAGGTGAGGTGCAGATGCTTCCGGTGCCCCCAAAAAGTCAAAAAATGAGAAAAAACACGCAATTTATAAGAGCGGTTCCTCAGGATTTCCGGTCAATTTGGCTAATTCAGCAGTCGTCCCTGCGTTTCTCGAAACTTGCAAATCGGGAGTCGGGAAATTTGGTTAAATATCGGATTTTCGAGGTTTCTTTCGGTAGACACTGGAGGAAAGTACAAGACCCAATTAAGAAATTTACCACCTCCTTCGATTTTTAGAACAGCACTTTTATCAAAAGACTTTTGCGAAAAAATAGGTAGTAAAAATGTTCGTGGGACGGGTTGTATACCTATTAAAAAATTAAAAATTAACCCCAACTTCTTTAAATAACAATGATAGGGCCCATATTATCTGAGGTAACCTACTCGCTTCAAGTAAAGAAATATACTCTCTACATTTTACACAACATCTTATTCTATAATCTTATGAGAGTTGAAACCATTCGGCCGGCTCTTGGACTAATACGCGTCCTTGTAAGGAGTTCCTAATTATTTGGTAGTAAGATATTAAGCACGGCAATTTTAATTTAACTTACTTGCAATAAGGCTGTTGAGATTTCATCAGGAACACCCCTGTAAAATTGTAATGTTCTGCAAGATTTTGAAGATTTTTTGTGTCATTATGCACTTGTGGGACATAATAATATCATGATGTCGGCACTATTCCACGGTCTGCTATGATTTTTTTGATGCGATTTTCGTAGCCAGATTTTCGATAAAAAATCGCTAATAGCATTTTTCAAAATATCGCATCAAAAAAATCATACTAAAATCTGGCATATTTAATAAGCATTATTTTAAAAAGACAAAACGACTTTATTTGACGTTTTCTTTATTAACGCGACATTTTTGGACCATTTTGAATAAGTTTGCTAGATTTACAGATATTTCCAAAGCTTTCCTATTTTTTACCCAACTTTAAGGTCTTGTAGGAATGTTAGTCGATGATGTAAATTAATAAAACTCAGGACATTGGGATTTCAGGGAGTGTTGATGAAAGCTGTGTTATCAGATTTCCGAAATCTCATCGAAAAAATATCATAGCAGGCCTTGGAATAGTTCTGCCACCATGACGATATAGGATGTCCCACAAGTATATAAGGACACGTCCTATACACAAAAATCGTCACAATCTCAGCGCCTCACAATTTTATAGGGGTGTAATCAAATCTAATCACCCTGTATGCTATAATAATAAGGATTCCAAACATTTTCGGAAATGCAATAGGTCTGGCACTATTCTATATTGACATTGTGATTAGTGAACAACTAATAATTTATTATTTTATTAAATTGTCTCTAAAACAAACATTAAAATAATAATAAAAGCTATATTTAGCACACTGCTACTTATTACATAATATAAATTTATATATAAGTTATTTATTTGCATTAAACAAGGAACTACTTTTTCTTCATCTAAATTTTGCTAAACTTTTAATTATTTTAATAATGATTGGCAGCTTACTAAAATATTATGTAAATCCTTTCTCTGACAAACGATTTCGTCCAAAATTTTTATTAAATTTATTGAAAACCAAATCTTCTTTATTTGGATCTTACTATGACGTTGACTTTGGCCATTACTTTTAAATAAACGATTCTCTGGAATTTTCGGAATCAATTATTTTTGGTTTTGAAGATAATAAAGTATTTTCAAAAACTTTTTTGGTTTACGCTAAATAAATTGAGTTTCTTATGCATTATTTTTGTTGAACATTATTATTTGTAACTTCCAATAATAGGACTAAGATTGCAGGTAATGGGAACACTGCGCACTTACGAAATGAAATGTTTGCCTCCAAAAATCAAAGTTCTGAACGTCGTTTTCGACACTTTTGCAGGCTAGCTACCTAATTTTTAGAGATAGAGACTTGCGGTTTTCGCGACACTTGCTACATTTTTATGAATTAAAGGATGCCTAAAACACAATTTTCATAGTCACCTTCGTTTTTAAGATACAGGGCGAAATAGAGAATTGGCAATTTTTGGCTATCCCCTGTACCTATCTGTTACCTTTCCACATATAGGAAAAGTAAAAACGCGATTTTGTATATCTTTTTCTGTACAATCCAGTAGCGTAGTGAGATTTTTGCTAGCTTTATCCATTTCGAAGATATATAAAGCAAACTTATATTTTTTTAAATGGAACACACTCTATTTGTGCAGATATGTGAATTTTATAATAGACCATGAAATATATAAAGTAACAATATCTACATAACCATAATAATATTAGTATATTAACAACAAAAATAATTCAACTGGTTCTGTAACACATACTCACCGGTCTTTTTTTAATAATTACAAATGTTGCTCAAAATTTAAAACTATTATTGATCGTCTCTGAAGACTTTGTAATGAGAGCGTGGTAGCCTCACGTAGTTTTTCTCTTCTTCGTTGCGGTGTCAAGTGCTATAAACTATATTTTGTAAATAACCACAATAATAAACCAAGAATGAAAAGATCGGGTGACCTTGGTGGCCACCTTATAGGTCCATTAGTTCCTATCCATTCTTCATGGAAACGATTTTACAAGAAAGGACGTATTGTCCGTGCATTATGAGCAGGTGCTCCGTCCTGCTGAAAATAAATAATGTTATTTTCGTGGCCCAAGAGAATGTTGTCTAGCAATTCTGGTATAACTTCTATAAATTCGAAAAGCTGATTGTCGCCCCAAAATGGAGCATGCGACGCTGAAGCAGAATCTACCCTGTCATTCTCGCTTAAATATATTATGAGGGTTTTCTCGATGCTAAGTTCTAGCATTTTGCCTATTGAAAATGCCAGCATTTGAAAAATATGCCTATCACTCCGTATCACCAACCTGGCAAAATTTATATTTAATTGAATTTGCTGCAAATACAATTGCGACAATCTTTATTTTATAGGGTTTGAATTTATAGTTTTTTTTTCTAGTATATAGTTTCGACGAACTTCTAAACTGTTTTCTCGTATATCAACTATGAAATGAAGGTAAAATCACTTTCATTTAAAATAAGTTTAAAGCCAAAGCCACCCGCGATTTAATATTTTGCTGATTAGAGCGTGACCAGTGGTGGGGGGTAGTAACCATTATCGATTTATTGTTTTCATATCATAAAAGAGAGAAGTAGAAAGGAAATTGTTTTGTAAATATAATAAATGACAAAACATTTTTGTATCATATTATCCCAAGAAAAAAAACTGAATACCTATACTCAAAACTTGTTTTGATTGATGCCTCTACTATTGCTACCGATTACCTTGTCCATGTAACTATTTCCGGTATTAGGTACAGGTAAACATCGGGCTTCTGGTGTTGTTTAAATTCAATTTGATGAAAATTACTCCTCTGCGAATTACGCACAAATTATATTTGAATAGATAACCAATACCAGCCAATTTAATTGCCCAAACTGCGAGGCTTTCAATGCATTAATATTTACAATGCGTACACAAACAAATGTATTACTTCAACAATATACATATGCAACGGGTCCATTTCACAATATAGGTTTATTCGCTTATGAAATATGGGTATACTCGTAGATAGATCCCCGCATAGGATTATGGTATTTTCCACATTTTTAATTGAAATATATTAACTGAATTTAAATACATCACATATGCATTACCAATAATAATATGTAATTCAATTATTAATAATATGACCATTTAAAATCGTAGAACAAAACTTTGTTTCGTTTTTCTAATACGTAGGTATGGGTGTAAGATTATACGATAATATGGTTTCGTGTTTCGTGAAATTTGCTGTAGTGGGTGAGCTCTGTAGCATACTAAGACCTGGCAAAAATTTTAAACTTCAAAACTTATTTATGATACTCTCACTGATGCTACTTACACATTTTTCAAAATTTTTTAATTTATTGAATATTTACGATGGTTTACAAGAAAATTTTCTAGTAGTTTCAAACCACAATAATATTAACATTTGGCAGATATAACAAGGAGGGTTCTTCGGTTATGGACACTCGTATAGACTCGCAGATAACTAATTAAAAATCCAACATATGCAAGCTTTCGCATAATATATATGCTTCATCAGGCTACAAAATGAAATAATATGGGTACAATTTGATCACTTAAGACTAAATTTGAATCAGAACTTACCAAAGTTAGAAAAAATATTAGTATGATTGTAAAAATAGCGTAAATTAATTGTATATGCGGGGAAAAAATTGTTAAATATCAAGTTGATTTATAAAGTCAGATTTGGAAAAATGTCATACAATAATAAAAAAGGTAAAAGGTGTGAAAAATAAGAGGGGTCAATATATTAAGTCAAACAGAGCTATGAAAAATTCAAAAATTCTAATTAGGTATATATACAGTGTGTCCACGGATAGAGTTCACGTAGGGTGTAAATGACAAAAAAATTTCGAGTTGAAATTTGAGCTTCTGGGGATCAGCCCTGCTTGGTTTTAAACTAATTTGTGACATAATTTTACTTTCTAAAAATCACGTATGCCTTGGGAATTTTGAAAAAACTAATTTTCCACATCAGTAAAGTGCCCTTTCTGTAGGTTTCACGACAAAATGTTATTAAGGAAACTTGTTCAGAATGAAGAACTGAGTAGGTTTGCGAAATTTCGAAAGTCTAGGCCTACTTTGATTTTTTGGCATTTTCCCCCACTTTTCTTTAGAAAAGTGCACTTTGTGTAGCTTTCACATTAAAATGTTATTAAAAAAACTTGTTCAGAATGAAAAACTGGATATTTGTAAAAAATTTCAAAAGCCTAGATCGACTTTGATTTTTGTGCGTTATAATGTTTTAGCAGAAAAAAATCAAAGTCGACCTAGGCTTTTGAAATCTGTCACACCTATCCAGTTTTTCATTTTGAACAAGTTTTCTTAATAACATTTTAATGTGAAAGCTACTCAAAGTGCACTTTTCTGAAGAAAAGTGGGGAAAAATGTCAAAAAATCAAAGTAGGCCTAGACTTTCGAAATTTCGCAAACCTACTCAGTTCTTTATTCTGAACAAGTTTCCTTAATAACATTTGGCGTAAAACCTACAGAAAGGGCACTTTACTGAGGTGGAAAATTAGTTTTTTCAAAATTCCCAAGGCATACGTGATTTTTCGAAAGTAAAATTATGTCACAAATTACTTCGAAACCAAGCAGGGCTGATCCCCAGAAGCTCTAATTTCAACTCGAAATTTTTTGGTCATTTACACCCTACGTGAACTCTATCCGTGGACACACTGTATATTTTGTATAGCATATTAATTATAGGTAATTTTAAATTTTAATTTTTAATTTTGAGTAGTAATTTTGTTAGGGATAGAAGAAATCAAATTAGAATAAATTACGCTTAGATTATTTACGTCGGTACGAAAATTTATTGAATTAGGATCAGAATTAATAAAAATAGATTCTTTTATGAGTCTTTTTTGATAATTTTGTTCAAGATTAAGGACTAATGGATTAGTGGTGATTTGATAAAGCTGTATGATTATTATCATGATTACAATCTCTTTTATGATCATTCATACGATTTTTTAAATAATTTTTAGTTTAGTTTGTCCAATATATGTACCTGAACAACTTAAACAATGAACTAACAATTATAAACTAAATTAGAAAAATTGGCGATAGAAGTTTTATCTTTGACTTTATTAAATAGAAATAAAGTTGTTTTGAGATAGGAAGGAATAATTTGTATGGTATTATTAGATAAAATCAAATTAAAGTATTGTCATTATTATCGTCAACAGATAATATAGGATTATTAATTAAATTATGAGAATTAAAATTTGGACTATTATATAATACAGCATTTATAATTTTTAAGGGATAACCATTATCTAAAAGTAATTTTCTTGCTAGATTAAAATTTTTATTCCAAAAACTCTTATGTGATAAATGGGTGATTCCATGTTTTATTGATTTAATAATAGAAATTTTTTGGGATTTTTTATGTAAAGAATCAAAATTAAGAACTCTTTTAGATGATAATGGTTAATTAAACCAATCTGTGATAATTGTATTATCATGATTATGAATTAAACATAAATCTAAGAATGGTAATTTTTTATCGTTTTCAATTTCAATTGTAAATTGAATATCACAATCATAACTATTAAAAATACTTAAAATTTGTGATTCAGTATTAATGGGAATAGCAGTAACTAAATCATCAACATATAATTTAATAAATGGTTGATTTAGTTACTGCTATTCCCATTAATACTGAATCACAAATTTTAAGTATTTTTAATAGTTATGATTGTGATATTCAATTTACAATTGAAATTGAAAACGATAAAAAATTACCATTCTTAGATTTATGTTTAATTCATAATCATGATAATACAATTATCACAGATTGGTTTAATTAACCATTATCATCTAAAAGAGTTCTTAATTTTGATTCTTTACATAAAAAATCTCAAAAAATTTCTATTATTAACTCAATAAAACATAGAATCACCCATTTATCACATAAGAGTTTTTGGAATAAAAATTTTAATCTAGCAAGAAAATTACTTTTAGATAATGGTTATCCCTTAAAAATTATAAATGCTGTATTATATAATAGTCCAAATTTTAATTCTGATAATTTAATTAATAATCCTATATTATCTGTTGACTATAATAATGACAATACTTTAATTTGATTTTATCTAATAATACCATACAAATTATTCCTTCCTATCTCAAAACAACTTTATTTCTATTTAATAAAGTCAAAGATAAAACTTCTATCGCCAATTTTTCTAATTTAGTTTATAAAGTTCATTGTTTAAGTTATTCAGGTACATATGTTGGACAAACTAAAAATTATTTAAAAAATCGTATGAATGATCATAAAAGAGATTGTAATCATGATAATAATCATACAGCTTTATCAAATCACCATAGTTTAACCAATCATAATTTCGATTTAACTAATCCATTTGTCCTTAATCTTGAACAAAATTATCACAAAAGACTCATAAAAGAATCTATTTTTATTAATTGTGATCCTAATTCAATAAATTTTCGTACCGACGTAAATAATCTAAGCGTAATTTATTATAATTTGATTTCTTCTATCCCTAACAAAATTACTACTCAAAATTAAAAATTAAAATTTAAAATTTCCTCTCATTAATATGCTATACAAAATATATATATACCTAATTAGAATTTTTGCATTTTTCATAGCTCTGTTTGACTTAATATATTGACTCCTCTTATTTTTCACACCTTTTACCTTTTTTATTATTGTATGATATTTTTGCAAATCTGACTTTATAAATCAACTTGATATTTAACAATTTTTTCCCCGCATATACAATTAATTTACGCTATTTTTACAATCATAGTAATATTTTTTCTAACTTTGGTAAGTTCTGATTCAAATTTAGTCTTAAGTGATCAAATTGTACCCATATTATTTCATTTTGTAGCCTGATGAAGCATATATATTATGCGAAAGCTTGCATAAGTTGGATTTTTAATTAGTTATCTGCGAGTCTATACGAGTGTCCATAACCGAAAAACCCTCCTTGTTATATCTGTTACTATATTGGAGAAATAAAGACAATATATATTAACATTTAACAATTAATATCAACACAATGCCATAATAATTATTACAATAATAAATAATTTCGTTACAAAGAGGTTTGTTAGATTGAGAAGACAAATGGGCCCAAAATCCTGACTGACTTGCACGCAGAATGCCACACTTCTACTCATACCTCACCAGGACTGTGCAACCCTCTCCAAGACCTTCGACTAGACTGGCAAAGGCGGACCTGTCTAAAATCAGACAACAGTAACTACAGCTTTGGGTAATTGGGTAAATAATCTCGTTCAAACAGAGATTTTACATAAATAAGCTTATATTATTAATACCTTTGGAATTGGACTTCTATGAGAAAACATCCTGGTCAATATTTCCTGTATATATATATATATATATATATATATATATATATATATATATATATATATATATATATATATATATATATATATATATATATATATATATATATATATATATATATATATATATATATATATATATATATATATATATATATATATATATATATATATACCTTTGGAATTGGACTTCTATGAGAAAACATCCTGGTCAATATTTCCTGTATATATATATATATATATATACCAACTGTACAGTACGCAGTTTTACCATTAGAAAATAGTATATTATACACCTAGGTTGATTTGTTGCTCGGTAAATAATGCCCTTCTCAACCGAAGTGTATATAGAATTTTTTTTACTACTAACATTGAAATATTGCCATATTTTAGTCATTTCTCGCTTTTTTCAAATACTTCAAAATATCAAGTAGCCTGGGAGTTCAGTTGTCAAGTTGATAAAATGACACTAATTTTTAAATGTCACATAGAAAATTTTTCATTATTTACCTAGGTATTTTTTTATTATCATTATTTACCTAGGTAGAGAAATATTACTTCTCATTAGAGGAATAAGGTAAATAATGGTGATTTCTCAGGTTAGTAGTAAAAAAACTGGGTTTCTGGAGCTGAGGCTGTAAGGTATAACAGCTCTTTCTGATTTTCATATTCATATTCAAGAATATGGACTATCTGCTTTCTTTGTTTTTAAAATTTTGGTGGATTTCAAACATATCCTTCACGAAGTGAGATAATAATGCTGATTTTGTTTTTTTTTCTGTTTTCATATTCCTTGCCCGGAAATCTAATGTAGTTGTTTTCTTACTTTAAAATTTCGCTTTGATCTATACACAACATATTCCATAAGCCTTATCCTCTGTCTCACTTTTTCCTTAAGTTGTAAATTATATTGTAATCTCCCAGGTACGATATTATGGCTTTTAAAATTATATGCAGGGCCGAAAAATGAACGTATCACGGTGATATTTTACCTTTTATTGCGGATTGTAGCAGTTTTTACGAGGGAGCCTTTCTCTCAACACACCATTAATATTTAAGGCCCTATAGGTGCGTGAATATAAAGGCGGGTTATTGCTTCTTTCTTTTTGCCTCACATGAAATATGCATTATAGCCCGAAAGTGGGTCCCGAAGTTGCAAAAATTAATTTCATCTCAACCAAAAGTTTTGGGGCCTATATTTAAGCCAATGGAAATTTTGGGGATCTTAACTCAAGTTTACTAGATTGAAACTTCCCTATTTCGAAGACAATAATAATAAATCAAAAGTTCTGAGTATAGGTTGTCACCAAGTTCACTAGTTTAATAACCGATGAGACTACTACAACTACAGTAGACTCAGATAATTGTCTCATTTAGTAAAATGAAAGTGGAGGAAATAATAAATAGCCCTGTTTCTGGGTAGTTGGTGATAACCAAAAACAAGTTGGTAAAACACTGCTGATTTTACCAACTATGCACTAAAAATTGGTAGGAGAAAACAAACAGGAAGGATAATTAATAAGGGCATAAAGTTTTAATACATATTTTATATCTTTGAGAGAAGACATAACTTTTATTATCCAACAAAAAGTAAAATAATTTAAAGTCAATATATTATGTGGGTTTCATGATCCGTGTATGGGTTATCACCATTATAACATATCCACGGTTTGTTTTATTTTTTTTGTTTGTTTAGAAAAAGCGTCTAGGTACTGAAAACCGTTCAATGAAAATTTTTCCTAAGATCTGCCAACATCGGGAAACAGCCAGCTCTAAATTTCAATAGGTCAATTTACAAGTAGAATGGAAGGAGTCTAGAGAGAGAAACTGTAGGTAAAACTTAACACAATACATAAACAAAACATGGTTGTGGGCAAAAAGTCATTTTCCTCCTGTCGTGTGTGTCGGTCGCAACGGTTCTTTGGCTTTTTTCTTTTTGATTTCCATTTATTGCGCGTTATTATTAGTTTTATTTCTTTAAAATATAACATAATTACTTTGCGCTTCGGTTTGCTTTAAATTTTCCTTAACTTGACCAGTTTTTGGCCTAGGAACAAAATTTTTAGACATTTTTTAAATACATGAAATAAGCCAAACAAATATAAAAAAGAAGAATGGCAAAGGTACATTCAAATGGCCAACCCACCTAATTATCTTCATGTATTTAGTGGAAAACATTTTCGGTAGTAGATACAATGTAGAATGCCAAAACAAAAAGGTTAACCGACCAGCAATAACTTGGGGGTAAATTCTCGGACCATAATCCCAGTAATATTATTGCTTCTTTCTTTCGGCTCTCCCGTGTCCCATGAAATATGCATTAAGGGCCAGGAGTGGCCCCCAACATGGCGGCAGAAATTAATTTCATCGCCGGGGTCCGGGACACCGCACTTTGGCATAGTTCCGTGTTAATTTGTTGTGGAGGGCCTGCAAGGAGATTCGCATGAATTCTGGACGCTCGTAGAATGTACCCTTTCCGAAATAACCGGAAATATGATGCTGGGTCTAAAAACGGAGAGGTATAATAATAGACCATACAAATAGGCAGCAAAAGACCAAAGCCGGACTGTGTTTTGCAAGAACTGACCTTATAAGATTGCTGGTATTCTAGGTATTCTTAGTTTACTTTTTCCACCCGCTTTTTTTATGTGCACGCGTGCTGCTCTCACGGCTGCTAACGATGATTTTTTCAATTTTTTTAGATAATTCAACACATTGTTAGTAAAAGATTTCTTTAGGGCTTTTTCAACCTTCTTTACAATATCTCTTCTAAACGAAAAGGGACGTTTCATACCCATACCCAATTTCCTTTTAACTTTCATTGCACTCGTAACGAACCAGGCAGCTGTTTTCTCACCAAATTTGGCGTCTCTTGATTTGACTTTATCCCAAGCCCGATTTTCCAGTTCCCAATCTGCCTTGCGTCGTTCTTCTAATGATTTGTTTTTACTGTATGCAACATCATGAATTAAGCAAGATTCATCCAACTTGTTTATGCCAGTATCACCTCTAGAAAGACGTTTCTCTAATTTAGTACCAGGGCCACAATACTGGTATATATAATAGTTCCGTGTTAATTTGTTGTGGAGGGCCTGCAAGGAGATTCGCTTGAATTCTGGACGCTCTTAGAATGTACCCTTTCCGAAATAACCGGAAATATGATGCTGGGTCTAAAAACGGAGAGGTATAATAATAGACCATACAAATAGGCAGCAAAAGACCAAAGCCGGACTGTGTTTTGCAAGAACTGACCTTGTAAGATTGCTGGTATTCTAGGTATTCTTAGTTTACTTTTTCCACCCGCTTTTTTTATGTGCACGCGTGCTGCTCTCACGGCTGCTAACGATGATTTTTTCAATTTTTTTAGATCATTCAACTCATTGTTAGTAAAAGATTTCTTTAGGGCTTTTTCAACCTTCTTTACAATATCTCTTCTAAACGAAAAGGGACGTTTCATACCCATACCCAATTTCCTTTTAACTTTCATTGCACTCGTAACGAACCAGGCAGCTGTTTTCTCACCAAATTTGGCGCCTCTTGATTTGACTTTATCCCAAGCCCGATTTTCCAGTTCCCAATCTGCCTTGCGTCGTTCTTCTAATGATTTGTTTTTACTGTATGCAACATCATGAATTAAGCAAGATTCATCCAACTTGTTTATGCCAGTATCACCTCTAGAAAGACGTTTCTCTAATTTAGTACCAGGGCCACAATACTGGTATATATAATAGTTCCGTGTTAATTTGTTGTGGAGGGCCTGCAAGGAGATTCGCTTGAATTCTGGACGCTCTTAGAATGTACCCTTTCCGAAATAACCGGAAATATGATGCTGGGTCTAAAAACGGAGAGGTATAATAATAGACCATACAAATAGGCAGTATCACCTCTAGAAAGACGTTTCTCTAATTTAGTACCAAGGCCACAATACTGGTATATATAATAGTTCCGTGTTAATTTGTTGTGGAGGGCCTGCAAGGAGATTCGCTTGAATTCTGGACGCTCTTAGAATGTACCCTTTCCGAAATAACCGGAAATATGATGCTGGGTCTAAAAACGGAGAGGTATAATAATAGACCATACAAATAGGCAGCAAAAGACCAAAGCCGGACTGTGTTTTGCAAGAACTGACCTTATAAGATTGCTGTTTTGTATGATGCCATAATGACCGGTATATAATTAGCAATAACGATCAAGTGGTTGAAGAGGGCTTATCAAATTCGGGTCGTTAATTGGCCATACTCCATCAAGATTTAAGATTTGTATTTATTTGTATACTGTCTTTCTAGAATGGAGCTCTCTATTACATTTAACATGTTGGGTAGGATAATAGTAAGACATTCTGTGGGTATGGAAAATATAATAAAGTAGTCCCAAATTTGTCGCTTTACTTAGCCCTAAAGATCATTGATCAGTGTAGATACCTTGGCAATGAGCCATAAAAGTTACCTAATGTCTTCAAGCAGCGCTTGAACAATTTTAGACAACCAGTGTCCACAAAATTATTCCTAGGAATATTTTGGTCTGCGTTATACTACTAAATTTATTTCTGCTGAACATTCTGAGCATAAAAAGCAAAAAGAAGGGGTTACATTTCATATTCAGCAGAGCGGTGTTAAGTACCCTGGAGATAAAGAAATCGGAGAGGAAAGGAGTGGAGAGCATGGGAGTCGGCGACCGATATAATATTGTATTTTTATCGCCGTAACTCAAATTTATAACCAGAAATATATATTTTATAGGTTTCGGGCTGGTGTTTTCCCGACTCGGGCCATAATTTAATTTTATTCGTGCAAAAACGCTCTCCAGCCATTATAGCGATATTTATTGCTCTCACAGAAATATAAATTCTTTGTATTTTTCTAATTTTAGATTTATTCCGTCCCACACGTTTTACGGCGCGTAATTCCTTTGCATTAGCTATATGTCAAACATTACGCCAGCTGTTGTTCCAAGGGTTAAATCGACTGATGGTTCAAGGTATAAATACATACCTACCTTTTTAAACTTCTGCAATACAGGTTAATAAATCTGTTCAGTTCTTGATCAGTTATGTAATATTTTGATCTTTCCGCCGCCTGCCTGATGACTGGTCTTGTGGCGCCGCTTAGCGGTGGAATTGTAACATAACATAAGTCACTTGTCGACACGGTAACGAAAGACGCAGTTGTATTATAACAAATTGCTTAAAAAAAATAAACGAATTATTATAAAAGTGTGCACGCGAGTTTGAATTCGTAAACAAGCCTATGGTAATACAGAACGTAAAAACATTCATTGGTCCTTCGAGCCGGATGACCAAATTCGCGTCGCGAAACGCTTAAAAAGAAAAAGTATCCTTCGGGTCGAAAGTGACGGGTCGCGATCGAGTTCGTAAAAATCCGAGCGACGTAAACGTCAACAAAAAAAATTCGTTAAAAAAAATCAACGACGCCAGCGAGAGCGCTACAAGAAGGCAGTTCTACAGCGAGAACGTCTTGATTTCATCAAAGCAACGTGTCTCTGGACGACGCAGAGGCATATCAACGACGCCAACGAGAGCGCTACAAGAAGGCAGTTCTACAGCGAGAACGTCTTGATTTCATCAAAGCAACGTGTCTCTGGACGACGCAGAGGCATATCAACGACGCCAACGAGAGCGCTACAAGAAGGCAGTTCTACAGCGAGAACGTCTTCATCGAATCACGTGTCCCTGGTCGACGCAGGGGCATATCATCGAAGCAGCGAGACTTCAAACAGGCGACAATCGGCATAGTACGAGGGCCGGCGGTATCGCAAGCATTCATTCCCGTTCACCAAGTGGAATTGGGACATCACAACATAAAAGGGGGCTCCTGGACGGGACCAACGAGAAGGCCGCAGGACATAACCTCAACAAAACCAAAACGAATCACGGACCATAGAGGTTACAACACAACCGACTACCTAGAGGTGCGGTACGAGTAAGTCTTTACCAAAAATTCCCCAAAACCTTATTCCCACGCTTCGAGTCAAACAAAAGAATAAAAATAGAACATTCATTCGTATTTACGTAATAAAACATTCATTCATAAAATAACCTTTCAACAATTTTGAGTTTTTCTTTCAAATACCGAAAAAACAAAATGACAGACGAAAACGCAGCTCACCTGAAAGGTTTCACAACCCGCAGGGGTCAATTAAAAGCCCAATTAACTCGATTTTCCAAATTTCTCGAAAACGTTACTTCGGAAAATATTTGTGAATTAAAAATGCGCTTACAAAAAATAGAAGCTATTTGGGACGAATTTATGGACGTGCAATTAAGCATAGAAGAAATAGATAACGACGATTTACAACAAGCCCGCGAGCGCGAATCTTTTGAAAATGCATACTTTCAATTTTCAGCAAAAGCAAGTGAATTAATCGCACGTCATGAAACAGAAAAACCATCGCGTACATCAATTCTTGAAAATTCAAACACTGAGTCGCAAAACCAAACAAGTTTAAACCTTATTCCCCAAATGTCGAATTTACCACCTATCAATTTACCAAAATTTTCAGGCCAATATGATGAGTGGCTACAATTTTTCGAAATTTTTAAGTCTATAGTCCATGACAATGAAAAAATTGGGAAGGTTCAAAAATTTTATTATCTACAGTCATGTCTATGCGGTGAAGCTTCAAAGGTATTAAGTTCACTACAGGTTTGTGAGAGTAACTACGAAATTGCAATTTCATTGTTAAAAGAACGATTCGAAAACCGACGATTAACAATACACAAACACGTAAAAAATATTTTTGACTTTCCAGCGATTCCCAAGGAAAATCACGTGGCTATACGAAAACTAATAGACAGCTTCTCAATAAATATTCGAGCACTAAACGTATTAGGGGAACCAACAGAATATTGGGACACTCTTTTAATATATCTAATAACCACGAAACTAGATGTACACACACGACGCGATTGGGAAATCAACAACAAACGTGACAGTCCTAGATATGATGATCTAATTGCTTTTCTAAAAAACAAATGTCAAATCCTAGAAACCTTAGACAACAAATCTTTTGAAAAACCTTTCGACAAATTCAATAAAAATTCAAGCTTCAATAAAACAATGGTACACGTTGCAACAAATAATGACAATACAATATATTGCACATATTGCAAACAAAATTCACATTACACATTCAAGTGCCAAAAATTACTTTCTTTACCTATCAAAGACCGTTTCAAACAACTAAAAGATTTAAACATTTGCACGAATTGTCTAAGAGCAGGTCATAGTGTTTTAAATTGCACTGGCAGAAAATGTCGTTTATGTGGAAAACGTCACAACACAATTTTGCATGATTCTAATTATCGCCCAGGGTATCAACAAAGCAATCAGTCCAACAATCAACCAATAAATAATAATGCAAACATGCGAGCAAGCAAGCCAACATCAACAATAACTAACAATAACGCGGAAAATGCAGCTGTAGGCAACACAAGCGACACTTCAAAGGTAACCCTAGCCTCTCAAATAAATCCAAAAGAAAACTGGCAAATTCTTCTCGCGACAGCTATCATTTGCATGCAAGACGAAAATATGTCAATAAAATGTCGAGCTTTATTGGATTCGGCAAGTCAGTCTAACTTTTGCACAATAAATCTTTTCGAATGTTTACAAAAAGACGCTAGAGAAATAGAAATACCTATTCAAGGTATCAGTCAAACGCACTGCACTATCTCTCACTCGTTTATAACCCAGATTCAATCATGTGACGATTCATACAAAACTAACTTACAGTTCTTAGTAATAGAGCGCATCACCACGCAACTTCCACAAAATTATGTTGACATTTCAGAACTCTGTATACCAAAGCATATCAAGTTAGCAGACGAAAGGTTCAATATACCACAACCAATCGATGTCTTGCTAGGTGCGGAAATATTTTTCGATCTTCTACGTAATGGTCAAATTCACTTAGGAAATAATCAACCGATTTTACAAGAAACTAAGTTAGGTTGGGTAGTTTCAGGTAAAATACCTGCACTCGCACAAAATACAAAAACCTATCAGACATCTAACTGTCACATAACCACAAATGACATTCAAAATGCACTAGAAAGATTCTGGCAGACCGAAAATATCGATTTAGCACAAAATAAATTATCAAACGAAGAGCTAGAGTGTGAGATACATTTTCGAGAAAACGTAAAACAAGACAAGGATTCGGGAAGGTACACTGTAAAATTACCAGTCAAGAACAATTATAACGAGTTAGGTGAATCTTTAACAATCGCCATAGAACGATTATATGCAGTAGAAAAACGGTTAGCTAAAAATCCAGAACTCAAAATCCAATACGATGAATTTCTTACGGAATATGAAAAATTGGGACACATGACAAAGGTAAAGGTTAACCAGTCTCACGACGAACACGACAAAATTCACGTATATCTACCACATCATCCTGTAATTAAGAACTCAAGTACGACAACCAAGGTTCGCGTAGTTTTCGACGCGTCGTGTAAAACTTCTTCCGGTCTAAGCCTTAATGACGTGCTAAAGGTAGGTCCTAAAGTACAAAATGATTTGTTTGACATCGTAATTCGAATGCGCACATATAAATACATAATAGTAGCTGACGTTGAAAAAATGTTTCGGATGGTCGACATTCATCCAAACCAAAGAAATCTAACACGCATTGTTTGGCGCAGCAATCCGAACGATGAAATTTCACATTATACCCTAAATACAGTAACATACGGTACTTCAAGTGCTTCATTTCTAGCAACTAGAGTTCTACATGAAATAGGTCTCAAATGTAAACATGAAAACCCTCAAATAAGCAAAATCATTCTAAATGATTTTTATATGGACGACTTGATAACGGGAGCTAACACACTAAATAAGGCAAAACAAATATACTCGGAAATTAACAAAATACTACTAGATTCTGGTTTTAAACTACGAAAATGGCAGTCAAACAACTCCAAAATATTCAAAGATGACATCACTGATTCAGACTGTTGTTTTAATGAATTCCACATAGGTAGCACAACCGAAACTAAAACACTAGGTATCACTTGGGATTCAACAAAGGATGTATTCAAACATTTTATCCCACAAAATATAAACAAAGAAATTATTACCAAACGAACAATTCTATCTGGCATAGCACAAATATACGACCCACTTGGCCTTATTAGTCCAATCATTGTCAACGCTAAAATTATTCTGCAACAACTGTGGCAACTCAGATGTGACTGGGATCAACAAGTACCGCCAAAAATCGAAAATTCTTGGCTAGACTTCCTAGAACACTTACCATACTTAAAATCAGTGGAAATCCCTCGTTGCGTAATCTCATCTGACAATATCATTATATCGTTGCACGGCTATTGCGATGCATCTCAGTCTGCATACGGCGCATGTATATATGTGGTCGCGGCAAATCCTAATAATGGTAAAATTACGTCAAATCTACTTTGTTCTAAATCACGACTAGCGCCAATAAAACCAATTTCATTACCAAGATTAGAATTATGCGGAGCACATTTGCTAGCGGAACTTATGCACAAGGTCAAGGGTATTCTACGAGTTCAGATAAGTGACACAACATACTGGACAGATTCTACTATCGTCTTAGCATGGTTAAACTCAGAGCCTAACAAATGGAAAATTTTCGTTTCAAATCGCGTAGCAGAAATACAACGACTTACCGAAAACGATAGGTGGAAACATATAGATACAGATGAAAACCCTGCCGATATTCCTTCACGCGGAGCAAATGCCCAAGATTTACAAAACAATAAACTTTGGTGGCATGGACCAAGCTTCCTAGCAAAGGAAAAGCATGAGTGGCCTCACAGTCAAACAGTCGAAATTCCAGACATTCCAGAAGCGCGAAAGGAAAACGTCTCAGTTTCATTTGTTTCAATATTAAATCAGAACGATATTTTTTCACGATATTCCTCATTTTCAAAATTGATAAGAGTTATGACATATGCGTATCGTTTTATTTCGAAGAGTAAATCTAAGGGCAAGGGTTTAAGCAAACACCTTTCACCCACAGAGCTAAACGACACAATTATTAAACTTACAAAAATCATCCAAGCAGAAACGTTTGCAAAGGAAATCAATTCGCTTGGTGACAACAAACCTGTTACCAAAGACAGCAAATTATTGACGCTAAACCCATTTATTGACTCCGATGGTCTTATTCGGGTTGGAGGTCGCTTAAAAAATTCAAATTTGCCTTACGATCATAAATATCCTATCGTCCTACCAGCCAAGCATTCATTCACACGATTATTGATTCGACATACACACCATAAGTACCTGCATGCAGGGCCTCAGTTCGTTCTTTCACAAATTCGTACTAAATTTTGGCCATTGAATGGTAGGAACGAAGTACGAAACGTATTAAGAAAATGCATTACGTGTTTTAGAGTAAAACCTACATCGGTTACACAACTTTTAGGTTCACTCCCTGAATATAGAATCACACCTTCACGACCATTTACCTTTTGTGGCATAGATTATGCAGGACCGTACTTGATAAAAGACGGATCTACACGAAGTCGAACATACTTAAAATGCTATCTTTGTATATTCGTATGTTTGGTGACACACGCTGTGCATGTTGAGCTAGTGACTAGTCTAACAACCGAAGCATTCTTAAACTCATTCAAGAGATTCGCAGCCAGACGAGGCTTACCTAAACATATTTATAGTGATAATGCCACCAACTTCGTTGGGGCTAACAATGATTTGAAGCAAATTCATGAATTGGTCATAAATACTTCTACGGACGATCAGGTTAAATCATATTTAACGGAAAACAGAGTTGAATGGCACTTTATTCCCCCAAGATCACCCCACTTTGGAGGAATGTGGGAATCAGCAGTCAAATCTTTCAAATATTTTCTCAAACGTATCTTGAACGAGACAAAATTACATTTCGAAACATTTTATACGATATTGACTCAAATCGAAGCTATCCTAAACTCACGCCCTATCCTTCCTCTATCCCAAGATCCTTCCGACTTACAAATACTGACACCAGGACATTTCCTCATTGGAAGCAGTCTGACCGCTGTTCCACAAGAAGACGTACGACAAATACCAACCAACAGACTTAACCATTACAAACAGATGCAGCAGCTGGTCCAGCATTTCTGGAGAGCATGGAAAAGAGATTATCTTCATACGCTACAACAAAGAGCAAAATGGTTTCAATCCAGCGATAACATCAAAATCGGAGCACTGGTATTGCTACACGAAGATAACGCCCCACCAATGCACTGGTCCCGAGGAAGAATCACAGAAGTGCACCCTGGCAGTGACAATTTGGTGCGCGTAGTGTCAGTGTTCACGAAGAAAGGTGTTGTAAAAAGAGCAATCAACAAAGTATACCCTTTGCCTACCGAAGAATAGTTATAAGATTTCTTTATTGTAATCAAACTAACCTATCACATATCTTTTCGTTGAAATAACCACTTATTTCAAGGCCGGCGGCATGTTCAGTTCTTGATCAGTTATGTAATATTTTGATCTTTCCGCCGCCTGCCTGATGACTGGTCTTGTGGCGCCGCTTAGCGGTGGAATTGTAACATAACATAAGTCACTTGTCGACACGGTAACGAAAGACGCAGTTGTATTATAACAAATTGCTTAAAAAAAATAAACGAATTATTATAAAAGTGTGCACGCGAGTTTGAATTCGTAAACAAGCCTATGGTAATACAGAACGTAAAAACATTCAAAATCTGTTGAGTATATTATTTTCTATTAGACTGGGAGGTAGCTAAATGAAACATGTTCAGTTATCTAAATAGCACAAAACAAATAATAAAAGTGTTGCCTATCATTTATCAATTATTTGTGGGCGAGAGTTCATGATATCTATATCCTGTGATTCTTGCTTGACTACTACCACGTAGGTATGTCAAGTTAATCCGTTATTTTAGACAGAAAATATTGCTAAATAAACTTCTTAACACGAATCTTGATCCCTGCGTCACCAGTCACCACGCTTGTCTTTGCCCGACTCATGAATATCGCTCGGGATCAAGATTTGTGTTATAAGAACTTTAGTATTGAACATTAAACACACGTTTCGATTAATGACCATTGTATTGAAATTTTAGCGAACTGGCCAGGTTAAAAAGAAAAAGAAAATAGAACACAAAATTAAGATGATGCGGGGAGTTGAATCAGTAAGTAATCATCCAAAAAGCCTTTAAGAAAAACAAGGACAGAAGTGAGGATGAGCAAACCGAATATTCACAGAATTTTGAGACATTTAAAAATAAATTTAAAGGAGATTTCGAGATTTTCGTTAGATAAGTAGGTACTACCTCGAGAAATGGTTAGGAAGCTTTAGGCCAATAAACTGGAAAGCAAGATCTCACTCCGCTCGAATTTTTTTGTGGCGGTTACTCGTGATTTAAAAGACATATTGATCTGATTTAGAAAAAGTACTACTAACTAACTATCTTTTGCAATAAAACCAAGATAATTTTCCGATTTTCCGCAATATATAAACTCGTATAAACAAAGGAAAATCTTAGTTTGTTTGCCCTCCAGCAGAATGACAACTGTCAAAGTGTGCCTAGTATACTATGCAATTTAAATCTAATCGTAGGCGCCCGTGGCCAAGTAGGAACAGAAGTTTTCAATTAAATTAAAACTATAGGCAGGTATCAAACTCAAGCAATGCACAAACTAAACCTCATGCTATTTTTTAATATTAATTATTATGATAATTACAATAATTTTTTGATATTTTTTTGGTGATTTCATGGGTTTTGATTAATAAATAATAAATAAATAAATTAATAAATAAACCTATGCAAACGTATCACAATAAACCTTTGCATTATGCCAGCTATCCGTAGCTGGCTGCAAAAATTTATTTCTGGCTTTGATTGGATTTAAATTGCATAGTGCCTACACAATAAGGATAGAGGGACTAATACTAAAAAATATTGAAATATCGAAAATAGTTAGAGATGGGTATCAGAAAATTATTTTTTGTTTTCTCGGTGACATTGGATTTGGATTCCCTGGAAGAAACTGCACCAGATCAACTTTTGGATCATGGATTTATCTGGTAAATTACTGAGAAAATCGAGTTTATCACGTTAACTGGGGCGCCATGTGCATTTAAAGAAGCATTTCCTTTTCGTGATCTAATAGTTGACAAGCAAAACTTCTCGGGGGTAGTTATAATACCACCAGATCTTAAAAATTACCGATAAATAATTTTCTAAGATCGTAGGTTTTTAGAGGTAGGTAAATGTTGCTTTTCTTAATTTGGTTATCTTGACGACGTGGTATTTTCACTCTGGTATTTTCCATTTTATATATACAGGGTGGCCCACCACGAACTGCATCGATCTATATATGGAAAACTAAAAGTAGGAAAATTCTGAAAATTTGGCACCTCACCAATGCCGATGGGCGCTGCTCAACTAAAATATTTTGGTGAATCTGGCACTTCCGGTTATACCGGAAGTCGATATCAACTTTCTTATCTCAAATGGAACACCCTGTATATTATTGCATTTTTGGAACATTTTTGGAACAAAAATATGCAACATGTCCTATGTCTAAATCTAACCATTTTTGAGATATTTGCATTATTCCGAAAAAAATTACAGGTGCAGACCTACGAGGAAACGGCGAAATTTCAAAACGAATTTTTGGCATCGTGTAACAGAAGCCCTGACCTAGTGATCTCTGAGAAATAAGTCCCTTCTTATAAAGGGTGTTCACAAAATATGAATAAAAATTACAATCAAAATGTGCTTAAATCTCGAAATTTTCAAATGGAAACCCCCATTTTTTTTAATGCGATCTTATTCACCACTAAAAATGATGACAACTTTGTATAAGGTTTCCTATACCTAAAAGCAGTAATTTTCGATTAATTTACGAAAAACCCACTTTTCGCTCATAATATTCGGGGTTTGCTTACGCTTGGAAAATCATATTAGCCGTGGACGTTGAAAAGACAATCGCGGCTGAGGAAATGTCACTTGGTTTATAATTATTGTCAATAATAATGCCGGCGCGCTTAAATTACACAAACGAAGAAGATTATGTATCGCACGTTCTTGATATTACTTTGTTGCATTCTCCGTAGATAATAAAACATTTAAATAATTCTCAGAATTTTCCTACTTTTAGTTTTCCATATATAGATCGATGCAGTTCGTGGTGGGCTACCCTGTATTCGGTTATAAAGTCATCACCTGTTCCATCATTGCAACATTGTATGAGCGGAATATTCATCTTCACTTTACACTGTACGAAAGTAAATATCTTTCAATATGCAACCATTACATCAAAGAAAAAATCCAAAATCTATTTATAATACTAGGTACCTACTCCTCACCCTCACAATACTCCAACCTAGAACCTACCCTAGAATCAATTGAATGCTTGTGCGGGGGAGGGGGGCAATTACTATTATTTTGTCTCTGTTGCCATTTGCGACTAGGATCGACTTTTTCCAACAGAACTGGGATAGCATTCGATTAAGTAGGTACTACGGAAAACCCTGGAAATACGTAATAAGCAGTGAGTGTATAGGACAATTAGTTTAGTAAATCACACAGATAAAAGCTATTACTATACTGACTAAAAGGTGCATCTCTAAAAAATGAGATCAAGATTTAGAAACTTTCCTTCGAACCAAAAAATTACTACTTCTTTTTGGCAATTGATTAGAATTTTTGTGGTCAAGGAATACCATTCTAAAAAACCTACAATACATCATCGGTATATTGTGGAATTTATGTGCAATATTTATTCAGAAACAATAATCTAAAAAAGGGTGAAGTGGAAGTAAAGGTTTTTGTACTCTGCCCAACCCTTCCTGAAACAAAGTTTATGCGAACAGTCTCAATTCTGCAACAATTACAAGCAGAATTCTTAAGAAGGGCAAGCCGGCTTTGGCTTAAACACCCTTTTAGGGTCTTTCAACCCTTCTTTTGGCACATAATTTAATGTGTATCGACAAAGTTTAAGCTGCAAAAGGAACCTTCTACGGCACGCATTTTTGTTAACAGAGCTTCAACTTCACCAAACGGCGTCGTATGGCATTTTAGAACCTGGCAAATATCCAATATCTTAAAATATCAAATGAAATACTAAAATACCTGAGTCGAAGGTATCTTTCTAGAGTAAAGTTTTCCTTTCTACGGATGGAGCTGAGAACGGGAAAGGATTTTAAGTTTTTCCGGCTTCGTTTTCCCGAAGCGAGGCAAAATGTATACGTCTAAACTCTATTCAAACTAAACGCAAGTGAAACATGGCTAAAGCGTGATACGCACGTGATCGGCTTGCTATTGGCTAAATTCGGATAAAAAATAAAAATTTTACAGAGGAGTGTCCATTCCAAACGGGCCACGGGCCACACTCTATATGGAAGAATTGGAAAAGATGAAAAGCACCATTATTATGTACGAGTTAAATAAAAAGTTTGGGAATGTGAAATTGTAATAATATGTAAAATTGTGAAAATAAAAAAATATATTATTGGTTCGTGTTGTTTATTATTTGACTCATAGATAATAATTATGTTTTTCAACTTTTCCAATTCTTCCATATGTCGTCGCAATCTCTCGTTGAAGCTCATTATTCACAAGTAAATATAATATTAGTCATTTTACCAACGGAACCCAAACTACTTAATAAGTACCTTTTGTTCTTACTTACCAGTCTTCATTTAGCTTATCTATTAATTCTCATCTCATAATTATTTAATTAATTCATCCCTAACAACTGCTGGGATAGAATGGTCTTGAAGTCTGCGAATTCCATAGCCACCTTTTCGCCGTACTTAGTATTTATTCTCTTAAAACTCTTAATCTCAAATTCTTCCGGTATTAAATTGGTGCCAACGGAATACCTACTAAATTGAAATATCATCAAACTGTTTCACGTATTTAATCAAAATTTTAAAACGCCAATATTATTTTCGTTTGAAGAACACATAATATTCTTTTTCTACTCCTATGCTAGTAACATACCTATTAACTGACAGTTTAGGTTATAAGTAAGTCCATTGTTACGAACACTGACACGTAATGACTGACACGTAATAAAAAAATTACGTATCTGTTCTTAATTAAAACGCAATTATCACGGGTGCCTTGTTAGCGCGGCATCCGCGTCACCATAGCAACTAACCAACATACTAATTGTTGCCTGTCAGATAATCAGAAGTATAGTTTATCCATTATAATAGTTTTTCTTTCGTCGAAGAAAAATTATAATACATAACTCGAGTTGTAAGCTTATTACATACTCGCGGAATTACAGCACTCGCCGCTGCGCGGCTCGTGCGCAACTTTTCCACTCATACGTAATAAGCTGTTTACAACTCTCGCTATGTAGTATAGGTACTATATTGATATTTAGTAATAAAAAGTGAATAGCTAGTGATATAAAATAGTTTTTATGCAATTACAAGTACTTAAAATTTTCAGAAAGAAAATGCCAACAAAATAAAGTCTTACAATAAAGAGTTCAACATCATTACACCTATTTAAAATGAAAAAACAACAATTTTTCAAGTAAAATTTGTTGAAATTTTAACAAACCCATATCTAGTGATTTCATTTTTAAATGCCATTTTTGTTAGGTAGTGAAAACCACATGACCACGTTTGATCAAGTCCTTTTTCATATTTTTTAAAGCAAAAGGCAACCTCAAATCAATAATTTAAAATGTCCCCCTTATGTTGCGAACTTTTTGGAGCACGCTGTACTTTGCCAACATGTATTTCCAGTTTTAATATTTATCTTTCTTAATTCATCAACCTGTATAATAATATATTTCAGGATTGGTCGAAACAAAACTAAGAGCATTCGCTTGCCCGAATAGTTAAATTTCGGAAACATAACCATTTATGCTCGCTTTTTGCCTATACCCACCACAGATCTGATCAATCCCGTCCCATAACCAATAATAACCTCGATCCGGTTTTTCACTTACGCCCCCCTCCCTCCCATTTCCCGTAATCTACAATTCCATTATTTTCGGCGGCCACCGCAGCACGACCCGAGCCGTTCGCTTGAATCGCCAGCCCGGAAATTGTATGATCGCCTCGAAAGGCCCCCCGCCAAATATCAATTACCTTTTCGGCGCGGCGCGAATCCCTATGTCCTATTCGACCGGGGTCATTCGAGCACATCTCTGTGTTCAATAGTTACCGAACTTATCTTGAACGAGTTTACTGTTTTGAATAATAGAAAAAAGTTTCTATTGGAGCGATTGAGAAAACAAGCACACAGTAAAAAAAAAATCGGTGTAAATCCTCTTCGTGTAAGTGGTGAAAGAAGTTTGGTGAAAAATTGACACGAAAATAGGTGGATTCCAAATATCTTAACCAAACCTCATTTGGTAAAATTCACACTACAACAATTTCGTTAATTTTAACACTTAGGGGTGTAATTTTTTTTATATTTCGAACACGGCTTCGTGTTTGTTCACACCACGCGGTGTTCCTTAACACCATTCGGCGTCCCTAAGCACCAAGCGGTGTTAAATTGAACGTATTAACACAAGTTCGTGTTAGGTAGATGAGAGGGGGAAGGTATTTCACCAGTTATGGATGTAAAGTCTTAGGCAATCGATGCCATGGCATCAGTTGTTTGTCGAACGTGTTGCGCGACGGAGCTTATCAGTGTGTGTGAGACGTGTGACCCGACCGCGTGGCGCGTATAATAGGAATAATATGTAAATTTCATAGTGAAGTCAGATGGATTAAAACGACAGGCGAATATGCAGATGTGACGACGGTAGGTACTGTGTGATATCCGAGGTGATAGCCCCTAACTTATCGACTGTGATTATATCAGTTTGTTCTCACCGAAATTAGAAACCAGTCGCGAATGTGATTGGCGGATTTTAAATTATCTGATTGCCTTGATGCCTGCTGATTGGCTCCGACTTAGTTGGGACCTGCTTGTGCTTGTGAGAACAGGCCTATCTAGCTAACTCGCTGTGACGCAACGTTTGAAGTTTCTTTTTGTCTCACACGGCCAATTCTGTAAGACAACAGTTACTTAAGTACATTGTATGAGAATTTGTACGAAATAGTTTGGTCGCATCAAAATATACAAATTTGTAAGAAAATGCTCTATATTGCAGTATAAGTATAAATAACCTCCTAACATAAAGCATTTCTTGTGTTTGCGGTTAGGCACACTTTTCTTACGAATTCGTACGATATTATATTTATATAACTTTTTTATAACCAAATATTTTTGGCTGTGAGAATGAATATTTATTTATAGCTTTAAGAAAGAAAGTGTTTTTATTTTTTATACCTATTTGTAAGGAATCGTTCATATATTTTGGAACTGAAATAAAGTGTTTTCTTTACTTATTAATGTATATTATTTCTTACAAATAGTTTAAATTGAAGACCAAGCACATATTATGCCAGCTTCTTCATTTTTACAAATAGGTAACACATTTCCTTAATTTGAACTTAACAATGACATTTGAAATTTCTTTAAAATAATAGTTATTTATGTACCAAGGCACTGAAGTTCAACTTTTTATGACTCATGTGGAGTTTAGTTGCTGAGGCCTCTGGCCGAGGCAAATAAACCACATGAGTCATAAAAAGAACTTCAGTGCCGAGGTACATATTTTTTTTTTTTTTGAAATCGAAAAAAAATGCTTTATTAGGCAAGAAAATAATAACAAGGGATCACCCGTCCACGAACCGACTACACGCGGCGTTGCTTGACTTTACCGCACCTAGGACAAGTATAATGACGTACGTCACCTTCTGACTGAAAAACCAAACTGCTGCTTCTTGTGCAGCCTACACAACAAATCTATTGATATTCAAATTTACTAAAATATGTATACTGAAGCTTCTATAGGAAACAATTTCGCAATGTGTACGAAAAATTAAATGAGCCTTTATCGGCCGGGTTTTGAATATTTGGTCACATTTGACGGGCAATTTCTCCGCGTCTGACGTTTGATGTTTACATCTCGCCAAGGCCTACTTATTGAAAAAATCGTATAATAATGGGCTACATTATTGTACGATTTCTGTGCTTTTAATGACGATTTTGGGACATTTTAATGCCGATTTCAAGAAAAGTATATGTAAAACTATAAGAGAGAAAGTAGAAGAAAATGGGAATACCAAATAAATTAAATTACTCCATTTTGACCAAATTGCGTGTGAAAGTTACACAACACGGTGTTAATCTTACACAACGCCCTGTTAAATATTCACACCTGCATAGCTCTTATTGACACCAGAACATTTGGTAAAATTGACCAAAAAAGAAAAAAATTACCAGATATGGTGTGGACTTATAATATAGACCAGTTTCCCTGTCAAATTTAACACCGGATTTTTTACTGTGCAAGTTACGTTTAACTCTCCCATTTTGTCACCTTTTTAACACTGATTTATTTTCTAACATAAAAAATTTAATTTAAGAATTAGTAGCTGAAAAGCAGTATCCTATGTTTGAGCCGACTACTTGGGGTGGTTGGCGATCGAGTGGCTGGTGAAGAGTGGGACCACTGTCCAGAGCTTTGAAACTGTGCTGTACTAATACCCGTGTATATTCTGCTGAATCGGCGGGAGGACTTTGATCTAACTCTTCTTTAACCTTTGGATCAATCCTCGTATTTACATGATTGACTGTCCCTCGTATGCATTAAATTGTTATTGTTATCTTTACTTTTGTTTTGTTTGGTAGAGGTTGGATTAAATAATTCGGTCACTGGTCCACAGGCGTCACTTTGTTGACACTATATCTCTGAAAAAATGATTATATCAAAGCAATTCAGCTGTACATTTTAAACAACTTTTCATTCTTCAAACACTTCGTAACCTTTGTCAATAAACATAGTGCTCTCCATTAATTTACTTTTAAACCTTCTTAAATAATAGGTAATAATCATTCTCACCCTCAAGGTTACCTGCTCCTTGAAGAGTGGCAATCACTATGATCTTGCCGACCTTAATTACCATTGGCGGCTAAGCCGCACTTTTTCCGATATAAGAATTAGAATAGCTTTCCTCAAGTACTGCGAAAGACCGTAGTAATACCAGTGAGTGTGTAGGACACTAATTGTTAGTAAACAACAAAGATTAAACAATTGAGGCCAACATTTTGCACAGTGCTCTTGGCCTCAACGATATTTTTTTGGGAAGGTATTTTTTATACGCGCTTTCGCCTCCAATCTGAATCTTCCCGTAAAAGCCATCAAGGATATGTTAGAATCAACCAACATGTATCCTGTGCTGCGTCATTTTCAAAGAACAAACCATCACCCGAGACTAAGTACCTAGTTATGAGAAATATTTATTTAAAATATAACATTATATTATTATCCAGTCAATAAATTTTATCGATTGGCGTACCGCTGAGAGTTACTCTGCACGGAAAACTCTCCAAAGGAAATACGATTGTAAATCGTAGTTTTAGCCGTACAAATTTCAACAAACAATATGTAGATACTTAATAGGAAATATACTTAATGGAAAAAATATATTTTGCAACTCGAACGGTTGAGCCTACGGTGTCGTGCTCAACTTCCTTCCTCGTAAAATATTGATAACATACACTGTTGGAAATCCTACTGTGTGAATGAGTTGTTAAGTTTGTAAAAAAACACGTGTTAATTACGTGTTGATTCTGTGTAAGTTTTTTTACACAGTGATATTAAAAAAGTAGAATTACCCAAAAACGTGTATAAAAAATATTTCAACGCAGAAGCGGTGTTATTTTTAACGTTTTGACACATTTACACACAGTAAAGTATAAATTTGTGTAGAAAAGGGACGCGCATGCGCTCACGTTTCCTGGATCTCCCCGCAGGCGTATAATTCAGTAGTTGACCTTCACCGTTTGGTACGAGCATAGTGGTAGGTAGGGCGCGCTGGATTTAGTTGTTTTGCTCGATAAAGGTTTGCATTTACTTTGAGCGCAATACGCACATGAAACATCACTGAATTGATACCATAATAGATATGAAATTCACGCTAAGGTGCACTGAAACCGCATGGGTGAAGCCGGAGCTCCCCATAACTAACGAAATTTTAGTAACCTTTAGAAATGTTATTATATTTGTTTTTCCGCTTAACTAACTCATATATGAATACCAAAATCTATTTGAAATACTCTAAAGCCAGTTTATTTTCATCACAATGCACAATACAAGTTGAATCTTGTCCGGACAAACAACAAAAAGCATAATGGCGGATCCAAATAATTCCAACAATCGTTTTTCTTTCACAAATCAAAAACGTGTAATTTTAACACACTATGCGGGTAATTTTTACACTATAATATAGTGTAATAAAGGTGTAATTTTGTGTAACAAGCATGTTAGCTTAAAACTACTTATTTCTAAGAGTGTATTATCCATCCTTGTTGCTCAAACTCCTATTTTACATGAGTTGTTGTTGTCGGCCCTTTAATGTTGTTATTCACCGCCATACATTTTAATAAATTTATTTTACATAGGATGTTTTTCTTACAAAGAAATGTTAATACAATTTATAGGTTACCATGGTAGTAACAAATTTATCTCAAAATTATATAATATCAAATCAAACCAGTAGTTTAATTGTTCCTTCCATTCCAGTGCGAATTGCAGATTAATACAATTTCTAGACGAATAAATCCATCTACATGACAGCTACACTATAATACTCAAACTTGTTTGTTTACCTACGTTCTCTTTTTGGTGCAACTCCCAGAATGTCCCAAACTAGTTTTGTGCAAACAAATACGTTCAAATTCCCTGCAGAACTTTTGACAAACTTCAGCAAGTGACTATAGTGCAACTACGCGAACTCTAGTAATGGAAAATTTCCCAACATAACAGGTGAGAGCTTTAATAAGCTTTGTTGGATAATGGATGCAGATCCGGTTTCTAAATACGCCTCGAAAATCGCCATTAGAAAGTTGCCAGGAAGTTTATATTAAATTGCCACTTAGAGAAGAACGGTTTTATAACTTTGGGTCTAGGACTTATATTTACGCGTGAGCCCGTCCCATCCAAAAAAATTCTTGAATCTATTGAAATCCTTAAACACCCTAACAATCTGAATTGTAATCAGGGTTTATTTTTAAATAGTTGTTGGCGCGCGTATTTTTACAAATAGATACATGGCAAAACCGCAATCACCTTAATTCCTATCTTTAGTTTTCCCGTATTTCGTATTTTCGCCTATTCCCTACATTTCCGTGTTCCAGCAAAGGTAATACTATACTACAATCAGTCTCAGTGTAGGATGTCCCGTGCAATCAAGGACGCAAGCTTGAAACTAGAAGTTTCGCATCCGTAAGAAACTCAGAATCGACTTTTTTTTATTGTCTTATAAAATATGTAATTGTTGGTTCAGAAGAATGTGTTCCAATGTTATCCAAAAAAACAATAATAAATTCTTTCAATTTAAAAAAATACACTTTTTTTTTCATGCAAAACAATGAAAATTGTGAAAAAAATTATCAGAATTAGTAAAAAAATATAGTATGTATAACTAGCACGGAATAGTATTCAATTCTTATGAGTATGACAGTTTGCAGCACGAGTCGCAGGCGAGTGTTGCAAGTCATATGAGGAGGAAATAAAAATTCTATGCGACTTGTACACTATACTTTTTCTGAGACTGATATTATAAGTTAAAATTTTTGCTCTTTAGTTTATAGAGGCGTTTGTTTTCCATGGCCTCCTATACTACTTCACTCAATTTTGTGTAGTGGATCTCAGAGAAATAAATAATAGAGGGAGCAAAAGCATCAAAATGCACCCGTTTGTAGTTAACCAACATTTTATGCAAATTTACCGAAGTAAACAGACATTACGGCCTTGTGTACAACGTTTACCTGTGATAGGTTATATCCTGATAAATATCAATTTGGCCACACACCACATATTTTCTGCATCCCATTGTATACAAAAAAAAACGTGTATATTGTAGTAGGTACATTTCCCAATTAAAAACGAACATACAATGAGGCCATTTCTTTATAATAGTCGTAGAAAGAGATTTTACAATAATTATAGTGGTTAATAATTGTTAACGTGGACGCACCTTATAGCAAATTTTCCAAAATTCTTAGCCAACTTATTATTGTTATTGATAGTTAATGAAAACTAATTATTTTTGATAGGTATTAAATAATTCTTAATAATCCTTTCTCCCTGCGGAAAAAATAAAATTCGATATAAAATCATAATATTCACAGCTTAGAAAGCAACTTTCCGTGATGGATGTTTACCGCACATCTTACAGAGTGTTGCATGAAAGTCAAAAAAACTCCACATAAAAATGGTAATAACTTGTAAACCTGATAAACCTGGCAATAACAAAAAACTCACAAACGTATATTATCATTCCATTGGCGTAGGTACCAATTAGGATTTGGTTAGGAAAAAATATATTCATCGCCGCTGTAACGCTGTTTTCAAGAATCGTTTGGAATTGAAATTACATCTTGCTCAATCTCGAGTTCCATTACGTAAATAAATTTGCGAATGTATAAAATAATGTGTGTATAGTAAGGGCAGAATGTAAAGGCGAAGTCGGCAATAAATCATCAAAGAGAGAGCGCTATATCTATTGCTTTACTTGCACTCGCACAATTACACTCATGTCTCCTCCTCCAATTTGTATTCGACGTACGCCTTAAAGTTCGCTAACCACCTTTCATGAAAGGAAGAGAGATAGAAAACCTAGTACTTATCTTGTATTACTAGTTGTTTGTTTAAGGCGGGCAGGGTCGGCCTAGAATAAATTATTGCTTTACTACCTGATGTGAACGGACAGATTAAAAATTTGTACTTAGGTACCTGTTGTAATTTCAGTTGTAATTTTTGATTCGGTAATTTTGACTGGCAATTAAAAGATAATGATCCTGAAATTCAAAGTAGGTCTTAGGTATTTAAATAATTATTGTAATAGTTAGGCAAAAAATTTTTTAGTTACAAATTAAATATCAACATAAAATAAACTTTACATAGTCAGAAGTCAGTATATACATAATAAATAAATAATAATAATATACATTTAATTCGTTATGAATTTTAGTCAGAGTATAAAATACTATCATCGTTTATTTTGTACTTAAATCCAAGATTCCTTAAAATTACACTTAACGTTGATTTGCTGCAGCTCAAAATTACCTTTTTTTCCAGTTATTTCCCTAGTTAAGTGTTGCTTGTTAGTTGTCATGTCATAAATCAAACTTCTTATTTCTCCTTTATCCGATTCTGTCAAATCTTTAGTTTTCGGGGCTGCTGTACTTTTAGTGTGTACCATTTTAATATGTTTAATGCCTTCTTGCCTAATTCGTGAAATGGTCCTTGTACTAATCTGTAACGCCTCCGATGCACATTGAAGTACCGATAAATTTTCACGTGTGTTCTCTTTTTTTTTCTTGGATATACTTCACCACATTTTATATTAATTTTCTACTTTGGGCACTGAATACTTCACGCTGCATTGTTATTACAGGAAGTCTATCACCAAAATAAAGTAAATATTTAATTACTGCCCTGTTTTATAGGTGTAATATATTATCTTTATTAACATAATGTATCAGACAAGGACAGAGCAATAAAAAGTTGGTCTTCGAACCCCTCGCTTCAAAACATAAGGGAGAGCAGGTAGGAAAATCATAGCCCATCTCTCTCGATTTTATGGCCGACTTCGCCTTTACATTCTGCCCCTCCTCTACTGTATGTACATTATGTACAATCTAAATCATTCAGTATGTTTCTGCCACATCCGAATTCCCTAAATTGTAGTCGGCACGAAGATAAATATGTTTTTACTGCATTTGAACGCACATACTGTACCTGCTTCTTCATGCACCGAAGTTAGCTGCCATCAGTAGTCTGTCCACGTAGCCGGTTCTGTTCCGACTGCATTCAATTACTCAAACCTTATCTCTCAATTTATGGCGGAAAAGCGAGGAACCGTGTCAATAGTGACGCATGGCGCGTTCGTGCCTCAGGCACGGGCCAAAATCTGAATAAGAAGCGGCGAGCGCCCGCACCGGCTTGCCAGCCGGATTAACTCGGCCCGAGTTGTATTTCCAGAAATGCTGGAAACTTTCAATATAGAGTACATCCATCAAATTATATTACGCATTCGTTCACCTTGAAGTAGAATTTTCAATTTTCGTTATTCCGATGGAGGCTTTAGCTCGCAACATTTGGGAGTAACATATAATACCAGAGAAGTACTGTACCCTATACAAAGGAAAAACCATGTATATCCAAAATTTTAATTTGGAGAAAAACGAGTGCAAAAGTTTTATATGTTAATTATTGTCCTATTATAGGTTCGTCACTTTTCGGCCGATTAACTTGATTTTTGGATATGAAGTGGAGAATTATTTTCTACAGCAAGTGGTTAATCAATACGCCTGAATTTTTTATTATTTTTTGAAATAAACTATAATAAATGAGGTAATATTTATTACATACTTTTGTATGTATTACCAAATATTGCACAAGAAATGCATTGTTCACATTCCTTCATCTAGAATATCTGGAGCATTGTCATTTGTGGATAGATTTAAGGAAAAGCCACGACGAGAGTGCTTTATTTTAGGGACAAGTTCCAATAGTCTTCCACTCACGATTAATGATTAATAATGAAAGCCTTAAATATCAGTGCATAACTAGTAGTACTAGTAGTAACATGCTTTATTTAGCCTGGTATGGCTACTAAATACAATTAAATATGTAAAAATTCAAATAAATAATCTTTTTTTTTTTAATTTTCTTTCACTTTTTAATTTATTTGGCAATTAGTTATATTCGATCAACCTTTTTGATAAATAGATTTATAACCAATATTCTTACTAAAATTTTGTATATGAAAATCACTAAATGATAATAATTATGATGTTCGAAATTGAAAGTAATACACCTATATAAGCAAACTGGAAGTAAATTATGTTTTAATTTAAATATGAATATAAATACTAGAAATTTTTTTTTTTTATATTCAACCAGTGTAATTTCTTGAGCATATAATTTGTTTTATTGTATTTGTTTAAATTTAGAATCACTCTCATAGCTTTATTTTTAAAATTTGTAATTTTGAAAAATATGCTCTTTTGCAGTATATAAAACTGTTCAACAACAAAAATTATGGTACTTATTATATATAATATATTTTTTAATAAAGACTAAAATCTGCACTAACGCACCTTAAGTAACCAACTTTTGATGCGATTGTTGCAATCGGATATTCAAAGTGCAAGTCAAATTTTAATTTCATACCCACCCTGTTATCATCTACAGAATTCTCCTGCCTCTGTAATTCTGTAATTCATTATTCTATAGCCACCACACGTTCAAAATAACTACAAACAACGTTCTCTTTAATTTTTTTCTGGAAAAATGAGGTAAAATAGTGTACTATTCGAATAACCTAAGTTTGACCGAGTTAATATTTAAACTTTTTCACTGGTATAACCACAATACACTATTTTGCCTTAGCACGTAACTGTAGCTAATAACGAAAATCCAACGGTATTGGACATTACCTTCTTTTGCCTTTGGACATTTAGTGAAAAAATGCTGAATACCTTACTTTTCCAAAGAATTTTTTTTAATGTTTACTAGTACACTCTTTTGCAGCAGTCGTAATTTAGGAATGGATTATAATATCAATGTGGCAAAAATAAAAACCGTCATTTTTTGCGAATACATGGTTTTGCCTTTGTAGGGTACTAGTTATTAGAGATAAAATTTGCAATAAAGTTTGACCAAAAATTAAAAATATATATTAAGCTTTAATTAGCAACATAAATTAAACCTAAACAATTGTTACGTAAAACATCCATAGCAGCACCATCTAGATTAAAGGAAAAACGGAAAAACACCAATAAATCGCCGACTAATCTTCTTTTATTTAAAAAATGTATAATATATATTTAAATGAGACCAGTTTCGCAACCACTCGGTTACATCTTCAGATGCGACTAAAAAGCAAGGACATATATACAGGATGTCCCAGGAAGAAGGGGACATACTTACTGCTACTGCGGATCAAGCTAGCTCAATTTTGACCAATATTTTCGCAGGCAATAACTATAGCATTGTTTGTTAGAATCTCATAATGTTTTATGGGTTTATTACTTTAGCAAATGTCAATGTATACGTATAATAAAAAATAAAAAATTCCAGAGCCGGATTTAGCACATTTATTGTTTTGAGCCCTTTAAGAAAACTTGACTCTTTCTACGATTTTTCGATAATCCAATGCGGGGATACAAAACTACATATACAATAGTCTTAGAAAATAGTACAAATGTGTTCATTACAAAACTGATAAAACAACTTTAGAGGCATTTCTAGGTTACATTGCCCCTGTCAAAAATTTGATCGTTGCGATCAAGTTATATGCCCTTCGTTTGTTCTCTCATGGTATGGAGGCAACCTGGTCATATTTACTATCTTCATTGGGCTATCTTCGGTGGGCTTCACTAAATCCGATAAACAACATCATAAATTATAGAAAAAGTTTTTGTAGTCTAAAAAGTTCAATGTAGAAATAATGCTAACTGGAATTGGGGCTAACGTATCTCAGGAACACCAAGCGGGAAGAAGCATTACTTCTACAAGCATCGTTAATCTTTATCGGGATAGTGTATGGCCCTTCCGAACTTCTGTCAATTCCGCCTGGGATTATACAACCACACTTTGTCACTCACATTAAAGCTGACATTGTTGGCATTTTGGCGGATCTCGTCAAGAATCAGCTGAAGATATTCTCTTATGTGTTCTAGGTAATCGTCAGTGTATTCTGGGTATAGAGGGACAGCCGGTTAAAATGTCAATAGAAAGACATAGCTCTTTTCCAAAAACAATGCACAATGGCACGGCGATATGCAGGTGTTCCAATTATTTCTCTTGTGGTTCACTAGCATTTTCAAATATGTTTCCAGGGCTTTATTGAACCATTCCACCATACCTTTGGACTGAGGGTGAAGGGGCGTTGGAGTTTTGGATACCCCCAGAAGCTGGCATATATTTCCGAAAACCTCGGATTCAAAATTGCGGCCTTGGTCCGAATGTAGTTCTCTTGGTACATCAATTCAACTTATCCAATTTTGGGGCAGAACCTCCGCGACTATAGTGGCCTCTTAGTTGGGGATAAAGTAAACTTCTGGCCACTTACTGAATTAATCCATGGCAACTAATACATAACAGTTGCCAGCTTGGTGTACCAACCAGGTACTGCATCATTTTGCCCCTGTTCACATCAGCTACACCACTTCTCGAACATCTTCTCGACAATTTAGCTAGTAAAACCTCTCTTGAACTTTGACCAAAGTGTCCGCCTCCAACACCTTTGTGGACATAATATTTCTGGAACTCTTTTCTTTGCAAGTACAGTCAGGTAATTATTTCCTATTCCACCTGGGCTCTCCCAGATTCTCTTTAGCAACCCATAATCCCATTGAGCGCAGTATCCCAGATCCACAGAGTTTTGTTCGTTTACACAGAATCAGGTCCAAGTTTTCTTTCATCTCATGTCGGCTACAGTAATGATCGTCTACATTGCAAGGCCTTCTTGAAATCATATTCCTGTAGTATCTGTAGCCATCTCTCCACGTGCTCCTCTGGGTTCTTAAACAGGAATAACCATTTCAGCGATGTTCTGAGAACAAATGGCTGATCATAGAAGTGGTTATGAAAATGCTCTAGGCTTGACCACTGCTAGAAGTTCTATTCTTTTGACACGATAATTTCCTTCGGGCTTGGACAGGGTTTTGCTGAAGTAGGTAAATTGACTTTTTCATTCCCTATTTGCTCCTGGGACAGAACTGCTCGAACAACAAAGTTGCTGGCATCTGTGTCCGCGAGCAATGTTTTTTCAGAAACAGGAAATGTCAAAACCATGAAAAACACAAAGCTTTTTTCAAAGTCTGTAATGCCCCTTCACAATCTGAGGTCCATATATAATCGATCCCATCCTCTGTGAGCTTATGCATGCTATATGTGCAAAGTTGAAAACGAATCTTCTGTAATAGCACTCAGGCCCAATGAACTAAATACTCATAAAATGAACTAAATTACTCATAAAATGCACAAAGAAGTTTTCATCATATCTGATTCATTTACCACAATTATGATAATAAATTGCTTAATTTGACTTGAACGGAATATTTTTTGGGTCAAAATTGAATAAAATCATATTATTCTAGAAACCAATAAAAATGGCGATTTAACTGCCTATTCTACCTTCCTACTCGCTTAAATAAAGTTGCATGGGGATTGAAAACAATTAAAACTGTAACTTGCTTTATTACAACTAGGTATACGTGCCTAAATACAAAAAACCCAAAGTAAAAATGAAATTAAAATTTTTCTATATTAATAATCCATCATTTATTTTGATAAATATTTCATACCTCAAAATTAAACCTATTGGCATTACTATGATTTGTAATAAAGTTATAGTTTCAATTGTTTATTATCCTCATGCTACTAGATTTAAGCAAGTAGGCAGGTAAAATAGGTAGTCAAATCGGAATTACCATTAGTTTCTAGTTTTTTTATTGTTCAATATTTCTTAACAAAATTTGGTACAAACCGGTTTTAATGTATGCACAATCCAGTGGCGTAGTCCTAAAGTACAGTTTTTGATGCCAAATTGTAAAAAAAAACTAGATCAAAATCTAATGATAAATTCCATTCTTATGGGGGTAGGTATTCCGGTTTTAAGTGGGTTACACTGTATATATATTGTTATTAATAATAATAATAATAATAATAATAATTCTCACCCTCACAATACCCCAAACTAGGAGTACCCCAGAAAACATAACAGCTTATTATTTTTATGAAGTTAGAGTACAAGATACTTTATTCTTGTAACGTTTTCAGAATTTTGCGTTTTCTGGTCACTGGAAAAATAGGTACGAGGGCACCAGTACCATAAGAATTACCACTACAGTTCATAATAAAAAAATATCCCCATCAAATACCTAACGAATCACAAAATTTAGTAAGTGCCTAACGTGTTGCAGTTAAAACAAAAGAAAGATCTGCGATTGGGGAAATCGTGTGTGGTTCCTTTCATCCCTATTCAGCCGAGCGCCACTCTCGCAAGTAAAACAAAAGCTCTCCCCGATTTATTCCCTCTTCCCGGAAGCGGGCCCACTGACAATAATCGTAACGGCGCGTGGAAAACTGGAGGGAATTTCCCGTACAGGTGCGAGGGAACTTACCCCCCCGTTCCCTCAGCCCGCCGGTCGACTGAATGGCCTTTGTCTCCCCCGAAGTGTGCGGGCGCTTACGACAACGGGGATAATGACAGTGGCGAGCACCTTGTTTTATCGTTGTAGTGAACTTACTTGTTTAACTACATTTGAAGTATAGGACCAAAAAAAATAATAAAAATAAGCTGTGGCGGATCTAGGCTGGAGTCAAGGGAGGGGCTTCTATTTCCGAAATTTTGTAATAAAATTAAAAAATAAAATTCATTTTATTCATTAAAATACAATACTATTAATACATTAATATTCTTAGTTTCGTTCAGTTCCGTTCCGCTGTTCCAGTTCCGCCCCACTCGTAGTAATAGAATAGAACAACTGTGAACGTGAACTGTCGATCGGTGAAGGCGGTGACTGGACCCGTGTTCTGTGCCGGGCCCTGTCCCAATCCCATTGCGTTCACCAAATTTTTAAATTTGTATTATAAAAACTATTTAGCGTACCCTCTTTAGAAACGGAAGCAATATTTATCAATGATTCAATATTCAATAATAATAGTTACTTTGCGACCTTCGGGCCCACATAACCTCAAAATGGCATGTTCCTGTTAGCGCATTTACAACCGGTCCGAAACGAGTCGTCAGCGAGTGAATCAAATCGTACCTGTTGTAAACGATCCGAGCGCTGTAAGCACTGACAGCGCGATTCGGACCACGGCCTTAGAAGACTAGAAGTTAATAATATTGGAACTGGAACAGGTTTTTTAAGAACAGGTATTGCCTGGAACTGGAACAGGTTGTACCTGTTCCAAGAAAACGCAGTTCCACACCATCTCTAATTGCCAGACATATTTTTTAAGTGCCTACCTTACGGTATTAGGCCAAGGGGGGGGGGGGGGGCTATAGCCCCTGTAGCCCCCCCCCCCCCGTAGATCCGCCACTGAAAATAAGACAGACATCGCAGGTCTCCGGTTAATTGAAATAGGTATTTCATAGAGAGTATAGAGTGATCTACGGGTCTGGCAACTCCACAAGAGTGTTATCTATAAGAATGCCTGTAGCCATAATAAATCAAAGGAGGAAAATTGATAGAGGTATAAATGTGGGGTTCACACTACTTGACTGCAATAAATATTTTAACCAGGGTAGTAAGAGGTACAAGCGAATAGCAAAATGTGATGTGATTATAATAAAATATTATATTTAGGAAATGAAGAAGTGGGCACATCCCTTATAGGAGACTCCCCGCCTAATCGAAAACATGAATACCCAGAATGAAACACGATCGTATCTACTGACCAAGGGGAGAAGCAGAAACGAACAAAAATTATGTAGCCAGTGGAAATAAGTTTGGAACGCCCATAGCCAATCAAAGTATTTAATGAAATCACGTGTTATACGCATCGATACAAGGTGACATCGGACGCCATAATATTAAGGCAGTCGAGCAGTGTTTCCCCCATCGTTTTCGTTTTCATAATAATAATAATAATAATTCTCACCCTCACAATACTCCAAACTAGAAGTACCTCAAAAGCAACTGAATGCTTGTGCGGGGAGGGCGGCAATTACTATCATAACATGCAGCCTATAAATAGTTCGGCGACGCTACAAACGTAGCCACCGCGGCGTGGGATATTTACCGAAGTAACGTTTAGAAAATAAATATTTGGTTATTATCAAGATCCCTTTTTGGTAATCATAGCGAACAAGTAGGTATCTTCAGTGGCGCAATCAGAATTTATTGTCGGTGGCTGGTTGACAATTAGGCCAGGGAAATTACGGTAAAAAATATGAAAATCGTAGTAGGCTCTTGAAATTTTGCATAGGAATATAAAGTTGCGAAAGAAACATATTTTTCTTATGACTTTTTTCGAATTTCGGTTAAATAAGCCAATTTTTCGGACATTTTTTTCATTAATGTCAAATTTGACATATAAAAGAGACTACGTCACAACATTTGATTATGTTAATTTTGGTTCTAGAGCAAGCAAAACCTGATGCCGCAAACAAATTTTCCGTAAGTTATTTACTAAAAATTTTGGTGCATATGGTGCAGACTTTTTAATAATAATAATAATTTAGCTATGCAGTAAATGTAAGAAGTAGGTACTCTTTTTTTCTTTTACATAAAAGCCCGAGAGAGAATTCTTTGAGTGATGTGGAAGTAAAAATATACGTTAGTGCCTAAAAATTTATTGCCACAACCAATAAATTAACATCTCTCAAAGGGCCAAATGTAGAATATAGATAGGAATCTACCTATAGAAATTTATTTCCTGGTGGGTTTATAATGATTATTGATAATTTAACTGAGGCATAGAAAATTTTAAAGTTACATCGCCACGATATGTTTCCTCTGTAGCATTGTTTTTATCTAGCATTGTTTAGCGCTTTTTCGCCAGGTTGATCCTCGTTGCGCCACTGAGTATCTTATAAATATGTCGAATATTTCCCAGTAATTCTCAACTAAGAGATGCTACACATTGTTCGCCAGAGGACACTTTTAGAGCTGTCAGATCAGTAGAGATTACATGGTACAATTCTTTATCCTCTGTGTATGAATTTGAGAGAATAAAACACTTCATTTAAAACGCAAGCTTATGAACTTGGTGTCTAGTTCTAGAAAACTTGTCTATGACCCTGCCTAATATTCACGGATTTACCTACCACTCGTATACAGGGTGTGCACTATAATTATTATTTTATTTATTATTTATTTATTATTTATTTGCCAATACACATGAAAACAAATATCAACAGTATACAAGTAGGTATCTATAGGCAAAATAAAAGATAAAAGATATAGAAATCCACATGAGCAAAGCTCGCGCGTGGCATACATACCCGTCTAATACAGTAATAATTACTCACAAACATCAACCCATAATATACATATATAAAACCATTATTATATTTAGTGATACAACAACCCCAATTACCAAAACAATCACTCAAAACACGAGTAAAAGATAACAAATTTAAGTTACTCATGGAAAATTAGGACAACATAGATGCCAACAACCACCAGCGTACAACAGTGAAATACAGACCCACTTCAAATCGGAACACCCACATAAAATTTCTATTTCTCCTCCGATTTTGATCGAGTTTTTGTTTGAAGATAGGGCATCAAAGACTGTACTTTAGGGAACATTTTATTTTAAAAACCAATCCTAGTGCAACATATTTTTGGGGCAAAAATTTGACTAATCATATTACGCATAATTTTATGAAAATCGCGATTTAACTATACCTATTTTGCATGCCTACTCGCTTAAATCATCAATATGATGCTATCATGGGGATTGAAAACAATTAATAGTGTAACTTTCTTTATTATAAACGTACCTAAATACAAAAGAAACTAAAGTAAACATTAAACTTCAAATTTTTGTACTAATCTACAATTTATTTAGACACATTATTTATCATACCTAATAATTTTTACATTAGGGTTTTTGTATTTAGGTACACTAATATTTGTAATAAAGTAAGTTACAGTTTGAATTTAAGCTAGTAGGCAGATAAAATGGGTAGTTAAATCGCGATTTTCATTGGTTTCTAGAATTTTTATTGTTCGATAATTTTTAACAAACCCGCTTTAAGGGATGCCCAATTCAGTGGCCTAGTCAAAATTTTTATTAAAATATGCCTAATATGATTTTTCAAATTTTTACCCAAAAAATACATCGCAGTAGGCTTTGGTTTTTTAAAATACTATTTAAAAATAAATAAATGTGTCGTTTGGCCCTAAACTACAGTTTTTCATGCGTTATCGTAAAAAAACTCGATCAAAATCAGATGAAAAATACAAATTTTATTGAGGCGTTCCGGATATTTCGCTGCAATCGTAGTTGTCCTCCTCACAGAAGTTTTTTACACACTAACAGTTTTTGCCAAAAATATTATGACGGGAGTTAAATGTATTTAAACAGGTCGGTCATTCGTGGTTATTTTATGAAATATTTGCACAGCCCACTTTAAATCCAAAAAGCTGTTGTTTACGGTTTTTAACTTATTTTTTAATAGCGCTTCGAAAAAATAGCCAAAAATTGTTAGTAGGTGAGCCAAATGTCGAAAACTAATTTCGAATTATCACATTAGCACCTTTTTGATGGCGAAGAAGTTGCCAAATTACCTACGAACTTTCAAACATGTCCACAACAAAAAATGCGCACGCAAAATGACCATACTATAAATAATAGCACTTAATGAGTACAAATGTTTTTGTACGAAAAACTTTAACGCATTGTATATTGTATACCTATTGAAAACAAATAATTTTAGAACACATAGGACACTTTATGACATATAGTAATCCAACATATACAGCGTGATCAGTTAAGGGCGGCCCTCGGCCGTTTCTCGAGAACTATGCAAGCTAGAAAGATGCGGTAAAAAAATTGTTTATAAAAGTGACCCAAATAATTTCAATGAAAATGTTTTCAAGTTCGTTCGTTTGCCGCCAGGGGGCGAATTCGCCATGTTGTTGTATAAAACTGTCTTTTCCTCCACAAATCGCATACTTTATCTGGATCTGAAATAGTAAACGAACGAACGTCAAACGAAATAACTTGAAAACATTTTCATTGAAATTATTTGGGTCACTTTTATTAATTTTTTATCGCATCTTTCTAGCTTGCATAGTTCCCGAGAAATGGCCGAGGGCCGCCCTTAACTGATCACGCTGTATAATCACTTGAGGTTATGTGTGGCTACCTCGCGAAACACAGTGCATATAAAAAAAAAATCTAACCTCGAACGGAGTAAAATGCAAAGACAAATTTCCTCTCCTACGTCATCCTTAATAGAAAAGTTCGTGTGGTCCACCAATGGAAGTTCGGCAGACCGGCCTCTTCCCCATCATAACTTCCGCTCCTTTCTCGTGCCTTAATGGAAATTCCGCATAAATTCCAGATTCGGAGCATTGTCGCATGAACCACAGGCAGATCAGCCGGCCCTCCGGCGCATTCACATAAATCAGCCCGGAACGAGCAACGCCCGGATATTTATCGAGGAAGTTTTTCCAGGGTTTATAGAAATACTTCCAGGGGTTATTAAGGAGGTGGAGCTGGAATTAAAAAAAAAGTCCGGAGAGACGTGCCAGTTCCAGTGGTCCCGAAATATACAGCTCTTTGTTTAATTCTGAGTACTTTTAAAAGGAAAGGTATTTTGTCCTCGGGGATGATTTAAAATTACTATGATAGTATCTTTAAGAACACATTGAAAAAAATCAAACAAAATCCCGGATAAAGATTTAGAGGAATATGTTGGTAACATCTAATCAACACTTAGAATATAACTCGGAAATAATGATGAATCCAACAATGTTCTTTTTCTCTATAATGGCACATACAGTGTGTCTGGTTTTTCGAGTGAACACTCTTTTTCACCGCACAGAGGAAAATAACTGATATTTTTCACCAAAACTGCTACATGACTCTTTTGAGGGATGCCAAATAACTGGTGTTATTTCGTCGATTAAAAAATGCATAATATAGTTTTCGGAAAACGCACCTCCTTATAAAATCGCAGTAGGTCAGGCTTTTGTGTCAATGGCAAATCAAGTCTTCGGATAATGATGAACTTTTAGGGACATAATATATCTATAAAAAATATTACGTTTAATTATCGCAGCCTACTGCGATTTTTAGGAGTATTAACATGAAAAACCATACGCACTGTATGTTTCCACTCCATATAAGGTAATGCGGCAAATAGAATATATGTAGCGGATATCTTATAAACTACCTTTGTTTTGGTGTCTAGTTGCAGTTGTAATCCATCGCCTTGCTTTTAAATTGGAGTGTATTGTTTTATTTTTGATTGTGAATCTTAATAGTAAATAAAACACGAAAATATTTTTTTCCGATTTTGTTTTCGACCGGGAAATGCCCTAAAAACGCTTTTGAAATTTAAATTTCTCGGGCCCGTGATGTCACGGGTCCAAAAAGCCGATTGGCTACTGTTTTGCGACGTTGACACGATTTACGGCAATATCGATATGTTTCTATTTGAGATTTGTGAAGACTGAAGAAGAAGAAAATTATCCTAACTTATATTTTGTGGCAAAAGCCAAATAGACATAACACATAACTTCAATAATATATCAGGGGGCGGAGCGGCGGTGCACGAGTGCATAGCGGCTAGTAGATTGCTCGAAAAGAGCAGAGGCCATAAAAAGAAATAAAAAAATAACCTAAGTATCAATTAATTTAATAATTTACCACAATCGCAATGTTTTTCCCTTTTTTTGAGTTAAAAGTTACATGCAGAATGGTCACCAACTTGTCCAAACTCGAAATATTTTGACATCGTTGGTTTTTGCCGTTGATCTTCATCATTTTGCAATTATTCTTAAAGCTAACTCTCGAATGTGTTTTCTATCTTCTCCTAAAATGGCTATAAAAAGGTTTTCCGGATGACCAAAATATTCCTTTCTCTCAATTACGGGATCACTTTTTCCAGTTCTTCAGGGAGGTAACAATACTAATAATGCTAAATAAGTACCTAGCGCCATCCTTATTACAAGACCAATTAAATTTGATTTCAAATCAGCATACGGTATACACTTTAACTTTTAACTTTAACAGGTTTTCAGAAAAACATTTAGTTTTATTAGCTCGGTTTACAATAAAGAATGTCAGAATGACATAACAGATTGATATAGACACGACACACGACCCACAAAACAACTACCTGCGTCTGTACGGTCGAGTTCGGCAACCGTTTATACAACTGTCTCTCTCTAGAGAATCGATTTCGATTCAATGTGCACGTCTGAGATTAGAACGGAAATCGAATTTTTAGGGCTTCGATTACTAGTGTAACCGGCAACGTGGCAAACGCAATTTCATTGCTCCAAATGAAGGCGCGCAGTTAAAATTTTTTATATATTGTTTAGTTAATAACAATATTAGGTATTGACGAGAAAGATGCTGAGGGGGATTTTGTTAAAGAGTTATGTGATTAATTTCATTCTAGTAGTAAGAAATATCGAAATTCGATCGAGTGAACAAGGCCCATTGTGGTTTACTCTGCGTCTACCCCTTTCATATACTGCCTACCAATTCGATGGTTCAAACTCAGGGGTCGGGTACCGAATATTTGGAAAATATTTGTACCTATTGTAAGGGTCCGTCCATAGAATAGATAACGTGGAAGGATAGTACTATTGTATTGCTTCTTGGGTGTACATACATACATGTGTTCTCTCTACTATTAGATTAGCTGGGGATACTTAGCGTGGCAACAATCTAGTGTCTAATTTTTATCCAACCGCCAGAGGGCGCTGAAGGCTGGATTTTGGACGCCATCATGTGCTGATTTCTAGGGGTACTGTTGCCACCATTTAGGTTCATATATTTTTCTTCATCTTTTTCACTTCATTTCAAATAACTCGTCAAAAAACGCAGCTTTCTTATTGGCTCCCCCTCTGCTGTCAGCACAACATGACGGCAGCGTGTTCCGGACATTTTTAACATATACGAATAGCAGTCCAGCTTTATTTAGCAGGTCCGTTATCTCTCCCTATTTCGCTCGTTATTGACGACAAAATTGCCAATTATACGACACCTCTCATTAAGTTTAAATTGCAAATAAAGACGATTCTGATATCTACATTTGGCAATGGTGTCCGGCTCGTGGTCTCTTGTCGCCTTTGTTCAAAGAGAAATAGCGCAGCGGGTAGTGGATAAAGCCGTCGCATGGGGTTTACGGCTAGTAATGCTACCAGCGGGATTACGCGGGATTGGTCCACGCTGGTTTCTTGATCTGAACAGTGCCTTGCGTCGTGTAGTGTTCTACTCGCAATAAATCAACAAAATGAAAAATAGTGTGCAGGATAGTTTGAGAGGTACCTAACTTTTTAAGTCTTTCATTGACCGAAAAAGTTGAAATAAAAGCTCTTATATGGGAGACTAGGCCCAGACTTACAATTATCTCAACCAAATAAAAATGCAAGTGGAAATTTTACGCGACACTTATCTAGAAATATATACAACAAGAACAAGTTGATATGCGGATGCGACAAAATAAACGCACCGTTTTGTTTCCCCTGTTTATCTACTGTTTTATAAAGAAGGAGTGTAGGGAGGCATGGGCTGGAATAGATTTAAAAAATATATTTTGCTTTCTGTTCGGCATATGAATTGTTCCATATAGAACAAGCATTTTTAGGCAAGGTTAGAATTACCGCTCAAGTTAAATTCCAAGTACCGGCAAAACATTATTAAACATAACGAAGCCCGGGATAAAAATAGATATATTTTAAAAAGAATAATAAACGTCACACTATTTTGTGGCAAACTAGAATTAACGAGAGCACATCGAAAAAGCAGACCCTCAAAATTGTGGTAGGTATTTTTCTAGAATTGATCGATATTCCATTCGAGTTAGATTCTATTATCAAAGAACATTTTAAAAGTTGTACAGTATTCAATGGTACATCAAAAACGGTGCAAAATGAAATTTTGGACAGCATATGCTCAAAGTTTGTTGCCAAAGAATTCGAGAGCAAATAAATAAAACACACTTTTTAGCCATGCAGTATGATGAAACAACTGACATGTCGAATCATTGTCAAATTGTAATAATATTTGGATATTTACATGATGGAAACGTTTGCGTTATTAGCTTCTTAAAAAACGCGAGTAATTACCTATTGTCTTATACAGGGTTTTCAAACTTAAGTCGGCACTATTGCTAACTTCGTTATTGTTGGAGCTACAAAGTCGGTTAAATATGCAAACTAGTAGTATTTTTTTCCGTCAAAAAGTTTCATTTTTTCAAATGGGACACCCAGTATACAATATACGCAACCGATAGAAAATTAAATTCTGAATAAAAATTTCCATATGACTTTTTACCCTAAAATCAAAAATGACAAAGCAATTGATGATTTTTCAAATTCGTCAAGGGGGCTGTGATTTCATAAACAACATTCATTTTGTTATAAACGCCATCAAGCTTAAAATGTCATGTTGAAGTTTTGATAGTGAATAGTTCAGTTTCGGGTTTTTGACGAACAAAATAATGCCTTTCATGCATTCAGAAAAATGCGATATGTTGGAATGTTATATCATTTGTCAAAAAAATAGCCACCGAGCTCGTGAACGTTATAATGCTTTGTTTCCTATGCGTAACATGCCAGATCGAAGGTACTTTTTGCTTTTGTATCGTAAGTTTAGATCGAATGAAGATGTGTTTAAGAAAACTAGAACCAAGAAACAATTCATAATAAGTGAAGCAACTGAAATTGATGTCGTAGCTTACTTTGAAGCTTATCCTAATAATTTAATTAACGATGCAATGCAAGCAAGTGGACTATGTTTGGGAACTATCCACAGTATTCTAAAAAAGCACAAGTTTGTGCCATACAAGTACAGACCTACGCAGTCGCTGGTACCAGCAGATCAAGAAAGACGCATCCATTTTTGTCAATGGTTCATTAATAAAATCAGATTTAATGATAATTTTTGGCGCTTGGTTCTTTGGAGTGACGAATCAAATTTCTCCAATAGGGGCATGTTTAACAGAAAAAACAGCCACTATTGGAGTCGAGAAAATCCGATGCTCTTCCGTCCTTCTAACCCGCAGATACGCTTTAGTGTTAATGTTTGGTGTGGTTTGATCGGCTCAAGAATTGTAGGCCCTGTATTTTATCAAGGTACATTAACTGGAGAGCGGTACGCCGAAATGTTAACCGTCACACTTCGAGACTTTTTGGATGACCTAAATAGACAACAGATCTACTTTCAACAAGATGGAGCTCTTGCCCATAATGTTCGACAGATTGATATCCTATTACAAGACTTTTTTGATGGCAGATATTTATCAACTAACGGCCCTATCCGTATGCCTCCCCGGTCGCCAGACATAACGCCTATGGATTTTTTCTTTTGGGGGTACTTGAAGGGTGTGGTATATACAAGGCGGTATGACAATCTTGAGGACCTCCAGCAAAGCATCATTCATGCAATCAATAATATTGATGGTAGAATTATTGCCAGGGCCACTAGGATCGTTTACAAGCGAGCTCAAAAATGCTTGGAGCAAGAGGGTGATGTTTTTGAGCACCTAATTTAAATTTTGTTGTTGAAGTTACAAATAACTTAAAATAAACGATCGGTTTCACATCATGGATATTCGTTTTAATTTCTAATTTATGGTAAGGCAAAATTACGACAACTGACACAGCCCCCTTAACGAATTTGAAAAATCATCAATTGCTTTGTCATTTTTGATTTTAGGGTAAAAAGTTATATGGCAATTTTTATTAAGAATTTAATTTTCTATCGGTTGCGTATATTGTATACTGGGTGTCCCATTTAAAAAAATGTAACTTTTTGACATAACTCGCAAACGCGACGTTCAATTTTTATTTCGTTTTCACCGTCGTAATCAGCGGAAAAAATACTACTAGTTCGCATATTTAACCGACTCTGTAGCTCCAACAATAACGAAGTTAGCAATAGTGCCGACTTAAGTTTGAAAACCCTGTATACTGTTCATATTTTATAAAACGTTTCATAGTTGTTATAAGATATAATCCAAAATGAGTGGGGGAAATCGGCAAACTTGTATGCGCTGGTTCTCAGCTGACAGCTGTGCAAGAGTTCAAAGATATTGTGTACATTGGACACTTTTGGGGAGTTGGGGGTTTATCCTACTTTCTGAAGATATAGACAAAAAGTAGAGGATTTTCTAAAGCTCGATTTTCAAAAAAAGTTGAATGCCGGAAACCGCATCTCGATATTTTGATTATAGGTTATTTAGAAGATACAGCGCCTTTTTAGTTTTTTCGTGTTTTTTAAACGTGTCATTATTTATAAAATTTATGTATAAAATGGTATTATAAACGATTTAATTTTCTTTTATAAATAATAAGGCACATTTCGCTGAGTGTACGTTTTCACCAAAGGATGTATATTAACCGCATGCCAGAATTTCCCCCTTATTTTGTATAGCGTTCCTTTTTTCGTTTGTGGCGAAATAATGGACAACAACAATGATCGAGTTACTTTCGCAGATTTCTAATTCAAAACTGGCATATACAGCTGAAAGGTGTAACCGTGGAGTAACTTATACATTTTCTCTATTTACCCAGCTTTGAAACCTTACTGACGTCGACATATATAATAATACATATAATACCTCTTTTTTTCGTGTTTTTTAAACGTGTCATAATGTTTTTATTTATAAATATTTTCGATTTCGGCCAACAATGGTTAACAACGTTCTTTGACCTTTTTTTTACGTAGGTACCTATATAATTCATTGATGTAGAGAGATATTTTCTTTAGTTAGCGGTTTTAAAGAAAAAAACCCTGTGGTTCAAATTCGACACATTCGGATTTTTTTTCTTTGAAAGCTTTGAAAACTTTATTAAACCTGATATCAAACACTAAGTAGCGCTGTGCAGTGTGGAACTCTTGCTGTATTGCTACTATAAACTGTCATAGCACTCATAGCAATCCTTGTCATGTGAAGGTAATGAGTACGAGTTGCTGTCCCAAATCGTACAAAATTGTATTATAAAGGATTTCATTTTCTTTTATAAAGAATAAGGCACATTTCGCTCAGTGTACTTTTTCACCAAAGGATGTATATTACCACATGAAAGAATTTCCCCCTTATTTTGTATCGCGTTCCTTTTTTTTCTGGCCGTCAAACCCGTGGACAATACTCTCCCCCACTTTGCTCGCATATCGCACCAAAAAAGCCCTAACCCGCAGACAACGAGGGGGACTCATTACCGCCATTCCCCTCATAAAATTCAGAATGGACTTCGTGTAAAACAGTGTTTGTGGCGAAACAATGGACAACAACAATGGAGTTACTTTCGCAGATTTCTAATTCAAAACTGGCATACGGCTGAAAGGTGTATCCGTGGAGTAAATATTATACATTTTCCCTATTTACCCAGCTTTGAAACCTTGCTGACCACGACATATATATATATATATATATATATATATATATATATATATATATATATATATATATATATATATATATATGTATATATACCTAATACATATACGACTTTTGCTAAAACAAGTTTATACGTAACAACAAAATCTGTTAGCAGGTATGAGATCAAGTTGAAGCTGGAAGTCCTCATAGAGCGCTCGAATAACAATGTGGCAAGCTTTTTTGTCGACGCTGTCCGAGGGTCAATTTGAGAGATGACCGTTTCTGGGTTGTTATGCAGTCATCAGCCGGCCATACCCACCTTTAAACCTAGTATGGAAAGACTCAAGAGAGAGAGAGAGAGAGAGAGAGAGAAACTGGCAGCCCAGCTTGAGTAAGTGAAACAAAAAATAAATCAGAACAAACCCATAACACAGAAATAGGCGCAACACGTCAAATTCGTCCTTCGTGTGTGGCTGTCGCAACAGTTCTCTTGGCTGTTTTCTTTTTCGTAAGATTGTTTAGTTTAAATATAAAATACACAAAAGATTATTGAACTTGGTGGTGTTTTGGAGTTGTTCCACCGAATTACAATTTTAGCGTTGACTGACGTTCTAATAAAGACTGCTCCCGGCTGTCACATCTGACACATTTCTTTGTTCATCAGCGCATTAGGTTTTCCAGAATATGGAGCTATAACCGTGAGAAGTCGTCAGTCAACGGTTTTAGGTTCAACGAATCTGACAGAAGGTCAATTGTACAGGGTGTATCATTTTAAAAGTTGTGTTCTTTAAATGGAACAACATGTATACTTTTTCGGTTTTTGAAATCTACATTTTATTCCGATTAATATAATATGCTATGGATTGGTTAATAAAAAATATCTTCTGGGATTCACAGAATATGATAATATCATATCAACATTTTAATGCTCTTGGACTTTTTAACGTATTGCAAAAATTTTTCATAAAAAACATTTTAGCAAAGAAACTCAAAACAGTTCTGATTTCGTATACTGATATGATATTCAGCAGGTATTTTTTTGTTAACGAATCCAACCTACATCTCTGTTAGGAGAGCCACAAATAAAATTAAAACGTAAAAATTTAAGATTTTCAAAATGCACCCGTACTTATCTCACTACACCTAAGTATAGCTTGTTTTTGGGTAAATATATTTTTGTGATATTTATCGAGCTGTTTTCTTTAATGTCTAATACATGTTCGTTTGTTCTCAACATGTATATCAAATATATACTTATTTGATACGTTATCTCTCCTGCCGTTCCGGAAGCTGTTTTGGAGGCGATTGTATATTCTTCACACTTCTTCGAGCAAGTTCCCCCATTTCCATTGAAGCATAATGCGTAAACCATTCTGATATATCTGCCAAAAGTGTTGTCATGGAAATATTTCGCCTTTGTTCCATATTCCAAACCATTTTTCCGGGCGATCAAATCGGGGCGTGATACCGGCCGCTAATTTGTTCGCGTATCGGCCGCGAAAGGGCCGTAACCGGCGGCCATTGTTGGAGCCCTCATTTCTGCGCCGCTTTTCATTTGTTTTGCAACGCCGCCCGGGCCTTTTTTGTTACAGTAATGAGCAATGCCGGGCGATCGTAAAATTCCGAATGGTCCCATGTAAAACCGTGTCTGCAGCGAAATTGAGGGCCATGGAAATTGGGCCATCTTCTGGTTTGATAATTTACGGTAGACTCAACACTGAATGGTCTAGCCGTAAAAGGCACCTTTTTGCTTTGTACATCAAATGCAGTTAAATCATAAATTATACAATAACTCACACTCGCTTACATGAGGGAAAAACTTGGATGTGAAACCACCAAAATCATCGTCACTATATAGTATGAGGTCTACCGTGACGTTCCTGCTGTAGTATGCAGTCTACAGCAAAATCACAGAAATTCAACAGACAACAGATGAGTTGTATATACATGTACCACATGTTATGCTAATAGTTTTATAAACGGCTATTCTTATAAACGGTGAAAATAATTTGACTGATCACACTGACGTTTTGGAATAATAGTTATTTATGTACCAAGGCACTGAAGTTCAACTTTTTATGACTCATGTGGAATTTAGATGCCGAGGCCTCTGGCCGAGGCAAATAAACCACATGAGTCATAAAAAGAACTTCAGTGCCGAGGTACATAATAATATTAAATTTTTTTGAAATCGAAAAAAATGTTTTATTAGGCAAGAAAATAATAATAAGGGATCACCCGTCCATGAACCGACTACGCGCGGCGTTGCTTGCCTTTGACGATCGCTCTACCTAACCTATAGGTCACGATACACTTACCCGCGGTATGTCACTATAACGAATCCGAAAACAAGGCAACTCTGCGCATCTACGTCAGTTGCGAATCACGAATTCTAAATAATGCAGCGGCTGCGGTTGTGTTTCACGATTTCTTATAGTTTACAGTTTAAAGTGTCAAGGAAAAAAGTGTGAACAACTGACTGATCGTCAGTCCAGCTCGACAGTGCTTTAAAATAGGCCAAAAATGCCGGGATGTGCAGTCAGCGTATCAAATTAAATGTGTTTTTTATCCACAGAATATTGATTCATTTATCTAGTAATAAATTCTACATATTTTTAACAACATTTATTTAATAGAAATAAGCAAAAACCGATAAGAAAGTATATATTGCTGTGTAAAACATATGGAGCAATTTAAATTCTGATTCGCAACTGACGTCACAAGATGCGCAATCGAGCCCAACGATAAAGACAGGCCACGGCGCTAACGCATAATCGCGTAGTCACGTGACCAACTTAGTCGTATATAATAAAAGGTATTTTTGGAAACAAATTTCGTAACAATTTGGCAAGTTTTCTTTCATCTATTACATTATTGGTTTTGTGCATCCAAGCTTTCTCTAATTGTTTTTTCAAAATTTTCAACCTGCCTCAGCTGTTTTAGGCTGAGAGTTAAACGGCACTGCACTCACAATATTTTGGCACATTCTTAAAAATTGTTCCTTTAGTTTAGGTGACATTCTCTATAGGTATTTTCATCGCACAACACATTTGTCCACTTTAATAGTTTCACTTTCTTGAAAATGTGTTAGCCACACATACTTAAGGGTTTTTTAGAAATTAAATCTCAGTTGGAATTTGATGAATCCATTTTTGGCGGAAATTTTCATCCCGAGGCAAAACAAATGTTTGTTATGGCGACACTTTCTTCATGGCTTTTGTAATATGTATAAATATAATATAAATATAAATAAAAATATAAATATTTTTTACGAAATAAAAATGAAAACTAACCTCAGTAGGTATACCTACTGTAAATATTGACGAGGTCTCAGTTGATCGGCAGCGTGAAAGACCGAACAGAAACCGTATCAGGGTCGACAACGAAAATCCTCGAGTACCTACGTTACAACACTGATTTATTTCGCACAAGGTGAATGGTGAATACAATAAATACACAAACCCGAACGTGGTCAACGGGAACGGCTTCCAGCCACCCGGACCGTCTGAACTCGCGGATCTCCCGTAAGCAGTTCACCCCTCTGTGTCTCAGGCTCCAGTGTCCAATACTGTCCATGTCCATAATAGTCCATTCCGGGTTCCCTATTCTGTGGTTCGGGGGAGAATTCCCCTTTACAGCGCTTACGCGTCGGTGCGAGCGGCACCAATACTCTTGGACGGCACGACTCCCACCCAGACGCCATAATAACACCTGGGGCGACCTGGGCGGATCCCCTCCGCCAGGACACACGCGCACTAGACACAAACTTGTTTCTAAAATATAAATTAAGACGTTTAAAAACACTTTAAACATTTAAAACTTCTCAAAACCCAAGCTGCCGCTTTCAGTTATGTGACAAATGACATGTAATGTCGGGCTAAGATGGTCACGTGATTTTTGTGCGCCAGGGCCTGTCTTTATAGTAGGCCTTGATGCGCAATGACATACCGTGGGTAAGTGTATCGTGACCTAGGTCAAGTGTGACAAAGACACGGCGGCTTCGAACAGAAAAACCAAACTGCTGCTTGTTGTGCAGCCTCCATAATAAATCTATTGATATTCAAACCTACTAAAGTATTTATACTGATAATAGATTGCTCTGCTATAGGTAACAATTTCGCAATGAGTACGAATAGTTAAATGGGTCTTTATTGGCCGGGTTTTGAATATTTGGTCACTTTTGACGGGCCTGGCTCCGCATCTGACGTTTGATGTTTACATCTCGCCAAGGCCTGCTTATTGAAAAAATCGTACAATAATGGGTTACTTCAGTGCCGATTTCTGAGCTTTTAATAACGATTTTGGGACACTTTACTGCCGATTTCAAGAAAAATAAATTCAAGGGTTGCTTGATTTTCCAACTCGATTGGTTGATTTCCATTTCAATAGAGGAGATACGAAATTATATCCGTTCAGTAAACTGGAACCGACTACTTATTAGTTCGGCAGATCGTAAAGAAAACGACAAATATAGAGTAGATTGGGGAAAATAATAAAAAAGAAAATAAAAATAAAAAAGGAAATATGGGTTAAAATACATTTTTATTTTTTTTAATAGAGCAAACCTAGGTATATAAGTAAACGGGTATTACTTAAAAAAATACCTAATAACCAAAAATCATACATTCTTAAAATATATTCAAACTCATGATGAGGTAAAAGTCCCAACGTGGGGCAAAAATTCTGCATATTAGACACTATTTTAAAGTAGAAGCCGCAAATGTATTTTCAGGTGTTCTCTTAAGCCGTGCAGTTTTTATTAGACCATTTTTGCATTTTTCACATTATATCCTGTGTTAATCTCTTGTTGCTCGTTGGGCGTATTCCTCGGTGCATGTATATAACTCTCCGAGGCTTCCCTTTGTCTCTTTTTTCTTGGATGCCACCATCTTCGTTTTATTATTTTCTTAGTTGTCAGGAACTTTTTCCGAAGTTTTTCTTCGCGCTCTGCAAAAGTACCCGCGGTTTTTTCCGCACCACAAGATAGAACTTTTGCCCTAACGCCAATCAAAATTTCAAATTTACCAACGCTATTACTAACCTTCACTTCATGCAATTAAGACCTGTTGCCTACATCTTCATAAAACATAGATCATACTGCTAGCTTGTTTTCATAATTCTGCTAATTCCTAATTAGCTAACATTTAATGCGTGATCTCATGAAACGCAAATTAGCTCATGGCAGCAACGATACTTCACCAAAGGTTTCAAGAGTGTTTAGGTAGGTTTTACTCGTTCGGCTATGAGCTGAGCTAGGGAATATCGTCTTCTTCCTCAAAATCTTGTATAGAATTATTGTTACACAGTTCAATTCGGTTTCTCTGCTTAGAACTAAATTCAGAATCAGATATTAAACTATGGGTGGGATATTATCTGGGCTTTAACTATCTTCTGGACCCGAGTACTCGTCAGTATACATCTCTAACGTTATCAGAGGGAAATATTGTAATGACAGTATCACCTGCAAAGCCATCTGCCTCTAACATAACGAGCGCCTGCTCGACGTTGAAGCCTCTACTAAAGAAAAACACATGACTACAAAATTTTCTGGGAAGATACAAATAATATGTATGGTCTCTGTTATACTTTAGCAATATATTTTCCTAAAGTCCTATATGTAGGACAACCTAATTGGAAGCTGTCAAATTCATAACGTTGACATACTGGTGCAAATATAAATAAATAGGCATGTACATTGTACACTCGCGGCCCCATAAATCGTTCCACTAGACGAGAAATAAGCAAGAAATCAAGAATTCCGGGTAAGTGCGGCAACGTTACGCCAATTCCACGGCTTCTCAAATCAACAACTTCCCCTACATTCCCTCGTACCGACCCGCTCCTCCCCGTAGAAAATAAAAATTTCGATACGTCAGTCAACCACTGCATTATCATTATATTAAAGTGGATTTAAAGTTTTACACAGTTTCTTGGTGTTTTGAGATTCACGTAACGTGAAATTACGCGGATTTCTTTGATTGCCAAAGTGGTATTAGTTAAATAAGGTATATATATAATATCTAAGTGTAATTGTGTTATTATGGAAGAATCTCGTAGTGGTTTTTTACATTGGCTTATTACTTATTACACTTCTTTATCTTAACCGCGAACCAAATCTTTGGTTTATTTCAATTTTTAAAGTTTCCCTGGAGTCCTCGGGTGAGGTTCTGATGCTTCCCGGGCACCCGAAAAATCTAGAAATGAGAAAAAACAAGCAATTTCCAATAGTGGTTTCAGATGATTTTCCGTCGGTTTCGTTGATTCTACAGCCGTCCCGTTTCTCGAAAGTGGTTAATCGGGAATCGGGAATTTCTCTTAGATATCGGCTTTCGAGGTTCTCTTTGGTACCGGAGGAAAGTACGACACCCAATTAAGAGATTTACCACCTTCTTCGATTTTTAGAATGGCTGTATTCGAGGTTGTCGAAAGACTTTTGCGAAAAAAGCCACCAATGTCCGTGGGCAGGGTTATAAGATTTTCCACTATTATTCAGGCAATCTAAGGCCAACCTAACAGCGCCGAATTTACTGTTTTTTGCACTGTAACTGGCAATGTCACGTAAGGTAATGTCGCGTAATAAGATGTTAGATTTGCCGTCACTTACGCTTTTAAGGTTATCCCTGGCTTTCAAACCGCGACGTTGTCAGTTGTACGCCTTTGCGTCCGCACGTGTTGGAACGATTTCAAGGGCCGCGCGTGTACAGGGTAGATCCAAACTCGACGCCCCAGGCCTACAGCGGGAACACGAAAACTCAAAATAAAATTTCGAAAAGGGATTCTTAAATGGGACATACTAAGGTCCAGTTACTAACTAACTAAAAAAATATTTTCGCAAGTGTATTAAAATTGTTTTTAATGGTACTCGGACTCGTAAGCTGGTCGACTTGCGCTTCGAGGCTGGTGACCCCCGGCGCGCATTTACCTACTTATTATTTTATACGTTTCCACAGAAGTCCAAAGTTTACTTGTGATAGATACTGTATGCACCCATTGCATACAAAATTAGTGACTATATCCTAAATACCAATAAATAGTTATAAACCAAAAAACACTTAAAAACAAGAAAAATATACCTACACGTAAACCATCAGAGAAAATTACACACTGGGGTAAGCAACACAAACAAAGCAGAGAGACCGAATAGCTAATAATAATTTAATCCCATTATTAAACCCGTCTATTTTGAAATGAAATGTTATAAATAATGAAGTACTTGGCATCACTCAAAAAGATGTTGTCTCTGTTTACTTTTTGTTCTTCTCCCTCTATCCTATGTATTTCTTTGAGGGTAGGCTGCATCGGTAACACTATACATAGAGGAGTCGAATTACTCAGGCGTTAAGGTTGATTTGCAGCAAATTTTAAACTTCGATAAAAAACGCATTTTTTTAGTAGGCCTTCCCCACTGTGTGGTAAATTTTTTTTTACATCGTGACTGAATCACCTTGTTTAAAATTACTCAGGCAATAAAACGTAGGTAAGTCAAAGTGTTAAACTATTCCAATCCATTTTCAGGGCTATAAATCGGGATGCGATACTCCCAGCTAATTCGTTCGCGTATCGGCCGCAAAAGGGCCGTAACAGGCAGCCATTGTTGAGGCACTCAATATTCCCCGCTTTCATTTGTTTGCAACGCCGCCCTGGACTTTTTTGTTACAATAATGGGCTACGTGGGGATGTCGTAAAATCCGAATAGACCCCTCCGCGTAACCTGTTTGTTTGCCACCGAACAAAGGACGCCAACAATGGGATCATTTTCCAGGATTTTATAATTCAAGGTTGAAGGCAATGTCCTTATATTTGATATAGAACAATGGGAGATTGTTCGGAGCGTATCGAACAAATGGCAGCTCAGAGAATTTTCGCAATAATTAGGTACTCTACATTGTATCTGGTAAACGACAGTGTATAGTTAGGTACCTATACAGTGTAACTTGTAAACGACAGGGTTCCTGTTTTATGAGAAAAAACAAAAACAAGTTAGCAGTTGTCACCGCGTTCACGAGGAACCACTTTTGGTCGTCTTAAAGCAATTGACCAAGATCGATCGGCTTTGAGATCCCTCAGAATCGGTGGGCTCGCTATTATGTATATAGGAATATTATTATATGTATTGCTTCACTCAACGGTTATAGTGATACTTGTGGAAGTATTTATTGAGCCACAGATAAGTGAACCCATGGCTAAAATAAAAATAGACTAAATACCCATAAGCCCATTGTCCAAAGTAACTACCCAATTTCTTAAAAATTTTGAAAATCCCTTAAAATATTATTTAAGGTAGGTACGGAGTTAGTTATTTCTATTTTGTATCGAGAACACTGTGTCTTTTGTCTCAGTCTCAATCTTGTCATATTAAATACTTAGGTATATTTAAAATGCAATATAGTCTTCAGATTTTTCTTTGCTTTTGACAGTCACAATCACAAGCACGAAGTGCCCACATCACAAGAATACTCTGTACAGCATTTAATTTATCGCTTCAGTTCATTGTCTTCAATATGATGAGATGATTATATCCAGAATATATCATATCCTATTCAGCCAAACGCGTTCTAACGGCACATGTACGAGGCGTCATTGTACATTTTGTCCAGGGCATTGTTAACCAGAGAAGTTGCAAATCTCCGAGAAGCTCTCGAACTGGCTTAAGAAGCAGACAATTAGTATTCACGGCCCTGACAAGCGTGAAGCAACTACAGGGTACCTAATTGGTAAGCGATTTGTGGTGTGTACAACCCTATTTTTATACTTTGTGATTCAATATCGCCACTAAACTGATTAAACGACAACTTTTTCAAGTTGCATAGAAAATTCATAAATTCTTAGCAGCAAATAAACGAAACTGTGAACGTTTAACTCAAAAAATGACTTCAACACATTTTGTTTTATGAGCATTCGGAGAATAAATCTTGACAGATGACAGATTAATAAATGTCAAGTTACAATGTCATGACAACACAAAAACAGCCTATAGCCGTTGACTGACGTATTAATAAAGATTGCTCACGGCTGTCATGTTTGACAGTTCTCTGGCTCACCATGCGCTTCCCGGAGACAACATACAATGCAAAATACATTGTTGACCATAGGCGCCATCTACTTTCCAGGACATGAAATTATAGCCATGAGAAGTCTTATTAATACGTCAGTCAACGCTATAGCCACCTATCTGATATTGTACCATGTGTTCTATCTAATTATCTCTACTAACCTGTCTTTGAATATAACTAGCAATAATATTTTACTGAATTCCACTGAACATTCAGCACCACAGTTTTCCGCATTTCCTACAATAAATGCTGATTCTTAAATTTTTTGGCTATTTCCTAATTCTTCTCTGAGAATTGGTTTGGACCCATCCCACAAAATTCTATGATTGTTACTAACATATTTTTGACTTCAAAACTTGGTTTTGCCTGATATAGTTTTATAAATTCAGTTTTTTGAACTTTGTTTTTCATTAAATGGTCTCGTTTTAACTAGCATTGATCTTAATGTCCTGAAAAACTTGCTCAAGAAATTCGATAGGATAACTATTCTTGTCAAGAACACGTTTTATATGTTTAATTTCCTCCTTAAATTTTGTGTTATTAGAACAAAACAAACAAACAATACAAACAATAAAAAAAACAATAAAACATGTAAGAAAGGTAATTTATTGTTATTATTTTCAATTTCAATAATGAATTTAAATTATCTACTCCATGTTCCCATATAACAAATATGTCATCTACATATCTCCACCAGACATTAGGTTCGTGCACACATCTAGTAAACTCATTTTGTTTAGAATCTTCTATCAATAAAATGCTCATGAATGGTGGTGATAAAGGTGGCGAAGAAATCAGTTAAAAATTAAATTGATTTTAGATTGGGTATATTTGATTAACTAAAAAAACTAAAATATGCCAGGGGAATATACTAAATCTCTATTTTCTGCCTGCATGTTGTTTTATAGAGCGTGTCCGCAGTTTTATAGACAAACTTCGACAATTTGTAGAAAAAGTAGGTAATTTAGGACAAAAAAAAAACAGATTAGGTATTATCTTATAATGTATCTCTGGAAGGAAAATATGTATCGACTTCAAACTCTGCGTTTAGTAACAGGTCTCCAAAGCTCACAGGTACGCTAAAGAACTCACCATTTAAATTGGTCAGTGACGTGCATGGGGGTAACTATAATTAAAATCAAATAACTCTTACACCTGTAAACAAGAACATGTGCGTTGAGATTTTCGCCAGAGCCGCACTGAGGCACGACCTTCATTTAATTTTACTTTTACAATTATTTACGTCAAAACATCTTTGAAAAAAATTATTGGCATAATTAAAATGAGTCAAAACATCGATAAAATTATTTGTGGCAGTGTCTGAGTAGCTGAAAACAACAAGATAGAACCGCATAAATACGCTTTTTGCGATCGAGTACATCCCTGTTGCCAGACGCGCTGATATTTATTATGGCCTATTGACCAATCGCCTTATTTCGCGGAACGACTTCGATCACGTGCTTTTATTTACGCCAGGCGTACGAGTTACTTGATTTTAGTATAGTACACCTTTTTGACATAATTTCTACGCCAATAGCTATATTGAAAAAAAATATATTTTTTTTAGTTTCTAATACCTATTCATAAGAGAAAGAGTATCTTATACAATGTTCGCGGGTGCATGTGTTACTTTTTAGAAATCTCGAGGTCATTTTCCTATTGCCGCCAGTGGCGGTCTTTATGTAAGAGCACAGGAGCACGTGCCCCCCTCTCTAAAACCGTGAAAATATGTTTTGTTAGGTATTTAATTATCTATAAGGCAAGTCAATCAGTCTCAAACAGGTTTTATCCTGGCTGGCGGAATCGTTGGTGAAAATAGCTGGCGGAACCGAAATATGAATAACCATAATAACTAATGTCATGAGCACTTGCTCCTAAAAAGTGCGAGATCCGATAAAATAGCGCCCGTCTCTGTCTAATATCGCATGGAGCGAAACTGCCAAAATATGTATGATAAACAAGGACCGCTATATAGCCGAGGAGCACATTAGAATCGTGATCCAGCAGTGGGTTTCGTCGCGGCATTGCCGGTTGTCTCGATTGATAGGAATAGCAAAGGCAATATCTACCGAATTTTGAGTGACATTTCTTTATGACACTAAAACCAAATTGTTTATACTTTATACTATGGCCCATGCCTGCAGGCTGCAGGGCAAAAGGCAACTAACAAAACAGTGTTATTCAAATTTTTGCAAGCAAGACAGCAAATAACCGACAACGCCGCGGGCCCAGCTGGGCCGCCTCGTCCGCCTCTCAGTCTACGTCGTCTGCGAAAAAATGTAAACAAATGCCGGTACATCTACAGGCACGTCGCGGTCGTCGCAGGTTGTTTTAAAATAATAAATTATACAACACGAAGACGCGTTAAAAAATAGTCGTAGCAGTGTCAGTGCCAAAGTCATGGACGTAACTATTGGTAATAGTGGCGGACGTGGCGGTTTAAGTGCGGCAGCTACTTTTGTCGCTAATAAAACTATAAATGTGGACTATTTCAAATGTTCATTACTCGGTTCTTTATGGAGTGTGTATCGGTGTTGTGTACCTGGACCAGACTATTTACGCTACTGTCGCTATCTATTTTTATGCTGTCGCTTCCAAGGACTACTACCCTAGAACCCCAGGCAGGTTAGTAAGCTCGTTAGTAGGTTTGATATTTTTTATTTGATCTTTTGTGTAAAAAGTGGGCGTAACACCCCAAAAAAATTTCGCCCCCCCCCCCCCTATAAAGATTTATTATCGATGTCACATGTGAACCCCCGATATATTCGCCCAGGAGCCGCCACTGATTGCCGCTACTTTGTTCTGCCGAGTTCACCAACCTTGTAACTAATTGCAAACCTTAGTGGCGAAATGTGGCTCATTCAAGTTAGCTAACTGTTGTAGATATTTATATTTACGCGGCCAAAATACCTCCAACTAATTCACTTCTCGCGTACACGGGACAACAACTGCCCATCCGGGAAGCACTTTATAGGGGCAGACCGCTTCGAGGCTTCATCGACGACCGGACCCTGTTAATCCTCGCCCTTGGTCAAAAGGGATACGCCGCCACCCGTCACGCTCGAGTGCGCCGCCATTGTTGGCTAATTACCGCATTTGAGCCCTGCCTTCGCCGCAATGTGGGTACACAGTGGACATGGAAACACTAATGGGATGATGATGGAGAAGCTGTAATAATGCATTAGGCCGAACGGTTGCGTCTTAATTATACGCTTATTAAGCCGTGACTGCCGCGTAGAAATATTTTTCTCTAACACAACTTTAGAAATTGCAAATTCCACGACTAAAAATGATATAAGAACAGTTATATTTCGGAATGATTCCGCACCGCACGACTTTCGGCCAATCAGAATTTGTTTAGCAGCATATTAGCGTTGTATACCCCGATTACTGTAAGAAGTCCCGATTTTGTCAGATGACAGTCTCCACAAAATCCCTAGGAATTTTTTAACCATTGGTATAACATTGGTATATGTGTCTCAACCAGTTAATGACGTCACTCATTGATTTATGATGTGAAAAGTTACCCAAGTGATACGAAAAAAAGAACATAATAAAATAAAAACCCTATTGCAATCACGATTATACCTCTACAAATAAAAATAACTATGACTACAACTAACTGATTTGAATAATAATTTCAAACGTCATGGAAACACTTTCGTTTTGGTATTTTGGCATAATCAGCTACTTGCGGCTGCGTCTATGGTGCGTACTCAGGCAAATTTTATTTTGGTGTTGTGATGTGATCGTGAAGGTTTTCCGGATCGTTCAAAAGGGTTCGAACTTTGGGCAGTGAAAATATTCGCGGGTTTTGTAAGTTTAGTGAGTTTTACCGTTATCTATGTTGTCCTTGTTCGTGTTATTAGTAGTTATTCATTGTGCAAATGGGCTCGTTACTGACCTGGACTTATGACCCGGTTGCATTTTTTGCTGTATTGATGCGAACTTAGGATGGCGAAATTACCAAATGACACTCCCATTAAGAACTTTTTAAAATAATTTTACTATATATCAAGTATCTTGATACGGTTCCTATGGTCACGATCGAGTTAGGTACGCGATTACAAAAGTAATTTTTTTAAAAATAGGCACTAAACAGTCTCAATATCAACATTAGAAACTCTAAAGTCGGCACTAAAGTACCTACATCATTATCATACGATTGTTTCGTATGAGTTGGCCTTGGCAAGATTTATAAGAAAAATATATTCGAATTCGAAATGAATATAGGTACACATTTCAACATAAGTGTAACTTAATTTCCCATATCAGCAAAAATATCTTACGTTCACAGAGAAATAAGTATATTTGTAGCTTCCAAGAAAATAGTAGGTATATTTACTTCTATATAAAAGTATTGCTTCAAACAAAAAATAATATCAAATTTTAATTGGATTTTATGTAATATTCTCTTTAATAATATTTATATTTTCACCTCAAACTCATTTATATTCATATCTAATGAAGTTATATAAGAATCACTTATGTCAAATATTTAAAAATATTTCATATACCTAAGTGATTTTTAGAGTTCTATTAAATATAAGGCATTTTGTTTCAAGTAAAATATTGTACTTTCAAGTTGAAGCCTACGTAGAATCCCCCCAGTCAGAGCCGGATTAAGTAGTGTTCGGGCCCTGAGGCGCTACAAACGTTTGGGCCCTAGGCCCTATAGCTTTTGCAGCTAAAAAAACACAATAAGCATGCCTGATAAAACATTTTTAATATATATATATATATTTTGCTTAAAGTATAAAAACATAAAAACATTAAAACCGAAATTAAACTGGAAAATAATAGTTATTTATGAACCAAGGCACTGAAGTTCAACTTTTTATGACTCATGTGGAATTTAGTTGCCGAGGCCTCTGGCCGAGACAAATAAACCACATGAGTCATAAAAAGAACTTCAGTGCCGAGGTACATATTATATTTTTTTTGAAATTGGAAAAAAAAAGTTTTATTAGCAATAATCATAAGGGATCACCCGTCCTTGAACCAACTGCGCACGGCGTTGCTTGACTTTGACGATCGCTCTACCTAGGTCAAGTATGATAAGACACGGCACCTTCGAACAGACAAACCAAACTGCTGCTTGTTGTGCAGCCTCCATAACAAATCTATTTATATTCAAACATACTAAAATATTTATACTGAAAGATTGCGTTGCTATAGGTAACAATTTCGCAATGTGTACGAAAAGTTAAATGGGCCTTTTGTGGCGGGGTTTTAAATATTTGGTCACTTTTGACGGGCGATGGCTACGCGTCTGACGTTTCAGTGCCGATTTCTGAGCTTTTAATGTCGATTTTGGGACACTTTACTGCCGATTTCAAGAAAAATTAATTATTTTAAATCATGAACAAACATTTAAATCATAACAAGACATGAATTAAACGTTTATAATTTTTTTCTGGCCTTCTTCTTTGCAAAGATATTTATTATGTCATTCGTGTCTAATTTTTCTAAAAAGTGGCAGTTCTCTTGAGAACAGAAAAGGACCTATTTGCTGATGCATTCGATACGGGAATTGTGAGGAAAATTTCTAGGACTGTCATAACATTTGTTATTTTAGGAACTTGTGTCTTTTCCCTGACACAAATTTCAGAGATTAAAGCTGGATCTAATTTTCGATTTACATTTTCGTGTCTTACCAATTTAAGGTTTCTTTTATTTGCATATATACTCCACACATTTTACACTACAAAGGTTTGCTTTTGCGTGTTGTGGGCAGCACTCAAAGGGCCCAATCCAACCAGGCGTAAAATAAAATAAACAGAAAAAAATATTTTTGACTTTTCAAGTTATTTTTTTTTTTTTATTCACCTTTACCCCCTAATTGGGGGCCCTGCCGGGCGCGCGCCTCGTGCGCCTCATGGTTAATCCAGCACTGAGTCCAGTTGAGGCCAATGTCTAGGCTACCCGCAAAATTTACATATTCCGTCTGCTGCATTAAAAACTATGAAAATATTAAATTGTTTGTAATTTTGTTTGATAATTAATTAATTATTGCCTATACATTTTTGAAATCAATATTGAAAAATATATAAAAATGATAACAGAAAATAACTTCGAAGTTTTTCTGTTAAAATTTTAATCGATTTTTTTTTAACATCGGGTCCTAAATGCATAGGTAATAATAAATTATTAAACAAAATTAAATCGAACAGTTAAATATTCTTATATAGTGTTAAATGCAGCAGCCCAAATTTTCAAATTTTACTAGTAGCCTGGACTATTGGCCCCAAGTGCGGTGATTTTACATAGACTTATAGACACTTCTTAATAATATTTTAACAGATATAGGTATAGAAGACAATATCTAAAAGAAAATAATTTAATAGATAGTTTAGCTATCAAGCAGTAAACGTTCCAATGAACATACGTGATTCCCTCCAAATGTTTCAATTTTGATTCAATTATGAGGATGAAACAATTTCTCTTAGGAAATAGAATCATGGTAGCTAGCATTTAAAAACAACTGTCATGATGAACACTTGTTTCACGAAATAGCATGTATTTAAGTTTTAAGGTTAAATCATTAGATAGTTTCTGCCTCATTCGCTCTAATGGGTGGTTGCATGAGCAGCTTTGCTGGATGTCGCCACCATTCACTGTATTTTTTTGTGTAACTTTGTAACTTAATACATAAATAAAGGCATATATTATTATTATTATTATTATTATTATTATTATTGGTACTAGATTTAACGTCCTTCGAATTGAGTGGGTAGAGGATAGCGGGATGAGGACAAGTAACACTATCTGTATGTTCAGATTATGCCGACGTTTCGACGTTTATTTTTCGTCTTCTTCAGGGCTTATCAAGTTTACAGATATGTAGTCGACATGCTAAAATAAAAAACTCTTAAAATTATCAACAAAGGAATACACAGGTGACAGATTAAACGCTTGGTTAAAACAATTTGCTAGGCATGGCAGACCGGAAACGTACTGCCCCACTAACAATTGCTAATTCAAAAATTGTAAACAATATATAAAAAATATTTCACAAAATAAACTCCTGGACAATATTAACGCAACATCATAAATTTGCCACTTATTTGATGCTATTTTTTTTTCTGAATTTATGATCCGATTTGAATGATTTTTTTTTATTGTAGGTTGGTTCCTTGACAATGTCATAGTTTTCGCTGTTTATGATAAAAAGTTCATTTTCGATTTATACCGGGTGTAACAAAAATGTTATGTTTTTTTTCCAAAAATTCGTATCACCCTGTGGAGTATACTAGCAACCGAAACTTATAGCAGTTGACATTAGACGGTAGGTCCATCTTTCTACAACATTTTCTTTTTTGGTTTACTTCATTATCTCTGTTATTAAAGGAGATATACTGTTTTATAGCGTATAACATGTTTTTATAGACTTTATTATTCAACACATTCATTGTTAAATGTTTTCAAGTAGGCTATGGAACTTTTCTGACATTTCAAGCGATGTGTCAACAGATGTTGTGTTTTAAAGTTACAAAGGTCAAATAAAATTCGCCATACCGATAAAAACTGTTCGGAAACTGCTTATTAAACGTTCGTTTCATTTGCCCAGTTGCGTTAATTTTGTCCAGGAGTTTATATATATCATGTGCCCCTTCGCACTAAAGTTCCTTTTTATATCCCATATGGTTTATTTACCTCAACCTTGCATGACTCTGCAACTAAACTCTATACATTCGATGTAAAAAGTTAAACAAATTACAAACAAAACTACGCAAATAACTATATTTCTCGTTGGGTCTTTGACGCTTTTAAGCCTCGTAACTTTTGTGTGATTCTAAAAACACGTTTGGAGTAGAATAAATATTCTCTGTGAGATTTTCTCTCCGAAAGCTCAGAAGAAAGTTGAGGAAGTTATTTTGAGATATACCATGCCATTTTAAAAAGTTGGCCTTTAAGAAGGGGTTCCCTCCATGACGTCAGAACCTATTGACATCATTGGGTTCGCTAATTGTTATATATAATATGTAAGGTATACCTACCAGTATACCAGTGTTTATCTTAAAAAAGACAGCTTGACATATGGTCACAACGGCATTTTATAATTTCTTCATTTTAAAAATAACGAAGATATTTCCTGTACGAAAATAATTATGGGATTCCCGACATATCGCTTTCACTTTCGCTCATTAATTTTTTGAATTCAGAGGGCGTATCCGACAGCGTCTTACAACAGAAAGAACAATCGATGTCCGTGTCCAGCACATCTATGTCCTATGGTCAAGAGTTGCCGTATTATGCTCGAGTGAAATGCTTTTGTGGGATAATTTCCTAGTTTGAAGTGCGTAATTTGGACACGATAGAGGCGGGCATATTATTCAGGATGATAATCCGACAGCTATTATAATTTTGTATTATACATAGCCAATAACGCGTTATATTTCCAATAAACATCAAACGTCATTAGTCATTACTTTAAGCACTATGATAGTCCGCAAATATACATTGTATGACATTAAAGAGACAGGGTGTCCCAACAATAAGTGTCATAACTATAACCAGGTATCTATTTCACTCATCAAACGCAACAACTTTTTCAATTTTTTATGCGGAATTAAAATGACGCTAAAAGGTTGCTCGCGGATAAAAAAAACCAAAGTAACGCATGGAAATCGTTGGTCTTCATATTTTTTCTGGCCTCCTGACGGACGAACATGAATTATTTATAAATAGTGTTTACTCGTTTACTCGTTTACTCGTTTACGTTATTTACAATAATAACGAATTCCCTATATTATGACATATTATGAGACTAGCTTAGATACGGCGAAACCCATGGTAACGGCCTTCAGGACTTCAGGCTCGTAAGAAATACGTTTCCCGAATTGTCTTACCCTAAATAGGCACACATAACACATTTGTTCCTGTTGTACAACACTTCGAGAAAACAGATAGGTATCTTCCCGATAGAGGCAGACAACCATCCAATCGTAGATATTGTTGTAAGTGCTGCAAATTATTCTTGCTCGGGCATTAGCACTCGCTGTGTTAGTAGTATATAGCTTCAGGTCTTGGAAAATAGATGGCACTGATGGCTAATAATGTATTTGCAAAGCGCATGGTGAAACAAAACAGCAGCATAGCCCAGTCAACTTTGACAGTTGATATTTGAATAATACCAAGGTTTATATTTTTGTCAAGTCAAGATGGCAGTTTTAATAATTTTGATCCTCCCTCATTCAGTCTATAATAGATGGCGTGTCTCGTACCGGCGCTGGCTTTTTAGGCTGCATGTTTTTCTGCCTTCGATCGACCTTGGTTCGAGGCAGGCACATGCACATTTCTTTAAAGGAAAACACCGCTATTGCCAAGAGCGCTGGACAAATGTGGATTCACGGTATTGTTCCTAAATAGCTTTATCCGTGTGATTTACTAATTGTCCTACATTCACTGGGATTACTACGGTTGTCTAGGGTTTTCCGTAGTACTTGAGCGAATGCTATCCTAGTTCTATCGAGAAAAAAGTCGGCCCTAGCCGCAAATGGCAACGAAGACAAAATAATAGTAATTGCCCCCCTCCCCCGCACAAACATGTGGTTGCTTCTGGGGTACTCCTAGTTTGAAGTATTGTGAGGGTGAGAATTATTATTATCGACTTAGCCAAAAGGCATTCGCACTCCCTCTACGGGGAACATTCACTCAGATCCCGGGTATCCCGGATACCATAAGGATCTGGCTCGGACGAGACCCTTGCCATGTTATCGGGCCTTAGATGACATTGATGTTGTCGGACGTTCCTGCATTCCCCATGAATTTCCTGACGGTTCGGGCTGTCGCAAGTAGTACCGCTTTCTGCATGGACCTGTAAAGACTATCAGTTAGACCCAGCTCTTTTATGTTTCTCAGCAAACTTTTTGGTATAACACCAGTTGTTGACACGATAATTGGAATCGTCTTGACGTTTTCCATTTCCCATTGCCTTCTAATTCGTTCTTCTAAGTCTCTGTACTTCGCGATCTTCTCGACTTGCTTCACACGCAGGTTGTTGTTGTTCGGGATGGCCACATCAATCAGAGTTGTCTTCCTAGAAATTTTATCAACTATTATAAGGTCCGGTCTGTTATGGGCAACTCGTTGATCTGTCAGAACTGTACGATCCCAGTACATCTTGTAGTTGCTGTTCTCAAGAACAGGCTCCAGTGTGTAGCTGTAATATGGGACCCTCTCTGCCTGCACAAGCAGCAGTTTTTCCCCCAGTTCCTGGTGCAAGACCTTGGCAACCGAATCGTGTCGTTCCTTATATTCCGTTGATGCGAACATCTGACATCCTCCTGTTATGTGCTGGATTGTTTCTGAAGTTGGGCACCCGTATCTGCATCTGTCATCCACTACCGATGCATCTCCTACAATGAATTTTAGGTAGTTGCGAGTTGGTATAACCTGATCTTGTATGGCCAGTAAGAAGCCTTCCGTCTCGGGGAACATTCTTCCCGAGGTCAGCCAGTAGTTCGACGCTAACTTGTCGACATGTTCCTGGCTGACCTCATTAGGATGCCTCCCGTGCAGCGGCTTCTCCAACCACCTCTGTAGTGTATCGTTGTCGGTTCGGTGGTGATTTTGATGCTCGTGTTCCGTCAGACGTAGCGGTGTTGAGACGTCTGCTCCGCATATAGCTTTATGTAGTGTGGAGCTGTTGGCCTGTCTCTGGAAATAATTACGCAGATTTATTATTTGTTGGTCCAATTGCTTGCTGAGGTCTGCCAATCCTCTTCCTCCTAGTTGACGTGGCAGAGTAGTTCTTTCTACGGCGCTACGGGGATGATGTTTATGAGCTTTTGTCAGTAGTGTCCTAACTTTTCGCTGTAGGTTGTTGATGTCCGTGTTGGTCCAATTCACTATTCCAAACGAATAGCTGAGCACAGAGCACGCATACGTGTTCAGGGCCTTAAACAAATTCCTGCTGTTAAGATCAGTTCGCACTACTTGTCTTACTCTCTTGATGAATTCATTCCTTAAATCGATCTTCATTGTTCGATGGTCTATCCTTTGAGCTTGTTTCATCCCGAGATACTTGTATGTATCTCCCATGCTCATTGCTTCGATCTCCTGGCCGTCATGCATCTCGTGTGCGCCCTGTTCGAGCCTTCCCAGGACGATGTTAAGGGTGCGGCACTTGTCCAGTCCAAACTGCATTCCGATGTCCCTGGAGAACTCCTCTACAATTTTAAGCATTTGCGTTAGTTGGTTTTTGGTTGCGGCCATCAGTTTTAAATCATCCATATATAATAGGTGATTCAACTTGATCGCTTCTGCGTTGTTGCTTTTGATAGCGAAGCCGTATTTTGTAGAGTTCAACCGATGTGATAGAGGGTTCATCGCCATGCAGAACCACAGTGGACTGAGTGAATCTCCTTGGAAAATCCCTCTTCGGATGTTGATTGTGTCGGTCTCGATGTTGCTGCTTGCGGTTCTGAGTTGTATCTTAGTGCGCCAGGTTGTCATAGCGTGTTCTAAAAAGGAAACTGTATGATGATCTATTTTATACAGCTTTAAGATACCTGTTAGCCAGTCGTGAGGTACGGAATCAAATGCTTTTTTGTAGTCCACATAAGCCATGTAGAGGTTTCGTTGCTTGGAATGAGCCTGGTTGCAGATGACAGAGTCTATGATGAGTTGCTCTTTGCATCCCATTGCGCCCTTCGCGCAGCCCTTCTGCTGCATTGCCATGATGTTGTTCCGCTCGCAGTGAGCATATATTCGCTGCGTAAGGCAAGAAGTGATTATCTTGTACAGCGTAGGCAAGCAGGTTATTGGGCGGTACTTGGCAGGGTTATCCGTATTCCGCTGGTCTTTTGGTAACAAGTAGGTGGCACCCTGTGTAAGAAACAATGGCATTTTCAGAGGATCGAGCAAGACTTCATTAATTAAGGTAGTTATTTGTTCATGCGTGCACCACAACTTCTTAATCCAATAATTTTGGAGATGATCTGGACCTGGTGCCTTCCAGTTGTGGGAATTCTTGATGACATTGGAGACCTCATCGGTGGTGAATTGCTCGTGTTGCATCTGGCTATAGTTCCGGCCCATCTCGCGTTCTTCACTGATCCAGCTTGCACTGACATTGCATGGACCTGGTGTGGCAAGCTGATTTCTCCAGAAACCGTCGACCTGTTCTCTGCTAGGGTAACTCGTATTTGTGGCATCGGCGCTAGAATTCAAAGTACGGTAGAAAACTTTTTCTGATCGGTCAAAAAGTTTGTTGTCTCGTTTCCTGTTGTTACTAGCCTTGTATCTCCTCAGACGCCCTGCGAAAACAGAAAGTTTTTGTTTTAATGTATCAAGACATTGTTGAGCAGTGATGTTCGCGGGGTCACGCTGAGAATGCATTTGGGTGCGGCTCATTATTGCCTGCACCGCCCTCTGGATCTTTCTAGTTCTAACTCCTCTGATATATTCCGTTACTTGTCCTATGTCTTTACGGAGACTCTTGATCTTCTGATTTAGTCGCATCTCCCATTGAGCCATTCGTGGTTCTGGTCTTGCACGAATTATTATTATTATTATTATTATTATTATTATTATTATTACGTATATGTTACTGCTTAGTTAACCAAGAGAGTAACATATTAATAGGTATTTTAAAAATATTTAGCTTGAAATTTAGATCTCTTTAAAATGTTGGCATTTATTTCCGGGACTCGCTGTATAGGTATATTATATATGTAATATTATCAGGTAGAACTTTTGAGCGTAAATGCAAAATATAATATTCCAAAAAGTTAACTCTCCTGTTATATGGACAACATTTTCAGATAATTTAAATTAAGGGAACATTTTTCTTTAAATACGAAAAGGTTTACTCAGCCATACCACACAAGGCAGAAGAAATAAATAAATTTAAATAAAATACGAAGTACAAAACTGGGAATGATGGCTTTATTCTGGGAACTGGAAGGAACACCATTTGTACATCAGAATCACTTTCTTAAGCGATTCGAACGCATAAATCACCCGCCTGGCCGTGAAAGAATAATTTATTGGCGAAGTTTCTTCCCCTCCGTTTATGGAAATAAATCCGCAGTTATTAAACCAGAACTGAAAATTAAGGGAACAACATTCTCTGGAATCGACGCTAATAATTTTTAAAAAGAAATGCAAAAGATTTACGTCGGGGCAGTTCATACAATTCGGGATTAAATTTACGTAAATTTAATCCAACAAACGATGGTTTCTGCTTGTTTGAAAACTGATTTTAAATATAAACACCAACCTGGCCTTTAAGGCTGGAAATATAAACATTATGAAAAGTATGTTCGGTTGACTGTATCAATATAGAATTGTATTTACAACTGTCTGGAAAACACTAGTGAATTTGAAAGGTTTACAAAAATAGGGGTATTTTTAAAATAGTCATAGATAATAATGACACTATTTTAAAAGTTACAGCTGCTATAAATTAAAACTATTCTAAAAGTTATAGCTGCTGTAAATGAAAATATAAATATACAGTATGTCCACGGATGGGGTAAATAAGAGGACAAATGGACCAAAAAGTGAAATATACGAAAAAATGTTATTCTTTGTAAAAGTTTTTGCTTGCTTTAAAAATAAGATCCACGATGCCAAAAATTTGTTTTTTTGTACAGGGTATGCAAAAAATACAAAAACTTAAAATTGGAAAAATTTCGGTTTTAAAAGAGTAATTTAGAAATTTCAAAGTTTTCCTTGAAAATCTAAAATACGAATTCTTTTAAAATTTCAAACAAGTTTTTTATTTAACGTTTTGCATTAAAATTTATAAAAAGCCAACTTTACTCTTCATCAAATTTTACGTTTTTGTATTTTTTGCATACCCTGTACAAAAAAAAACAAATTTTTGGCATCGTGGACCTTATTTTTAATGCAAGCAAAAACTTTTATAAAGAATAACATTTTTTCCTATCTTTCACTTTTTGGTCCATTTGTCCTCTTATTTACCCCATCCGTGGACATACTATATATACAGTTACGTCAACCGGACCATTCTGCACTTGCCGAGCATTAGGTATATATCTATGGACATGGGGCACCAAGTCTTGTTTATTGATACTAAAGTCCTATCAAAATAATCCCATAAAAAACAATCAGCCTCAGTGTGATCGTCGCGCCCTGAGGTTGTCCAGTGCAATCGAAGACGAAAGCTTGGAACCGGAAGTTTCACTGACGCAGGGTCCATCCGCAAGAAACTCAGATTCAATGTATAAATACCTACATTTTAACCAAGTTATCAATCAAACATGCATTTAATAGTACCTACCCATCTACACAAATTAACCGATTTCATCTTTGAATGTTATTTTCGCGGAAACTCTAACGGAGAGCGAACGCGCGAAGAGAAGCCGACTCAATTACCCGAAATAACCCCGACGGAAAACAATTTAAGGCCGGTTAAAAAAGCGGCGCCGTTTTAATAAAGTCGATTACGCGCCCTCCATCACCCCCGGATGGGATTACGCGCGTTATAACTGAATTTTTCATGGCGGCAAACGGCCGGCCATCGCCGGGAATGGGCCCTTTTAATTCCCGAGAACCGGCGGGTGGGCCGTCGCTTCGTTTGCATTAGTTCGGAGACTAGGCGGGAGATATAGACAACCATTTCTGGAAGTCTGGTCATTGAGTAAAATAATTTATGTCTTAACTACCCAAGTATAATTATTTATCTTAAGTCCAAATAGTTGTATTAGGGTTATAAAATTGTCGCTTAGTGTAGACAAAATAACTATAGGTCTTATAGTAGTTGTTAGGATGTTATTTACTCGAATCGTGAAAGTAATTGTTCTATAAAAGTCTTATAACAAGCATAACATGGTTACTTTAACGTCAACATTATATAGTCTTTCAAAGGTTATTACAAGGTTGTAAAGAGGTCTCCGTCGTTGAGAATACAACAACTTTTACGACTTTAGAAATATAGTTGTACGACGGTTGTAAAGAAAATAATTTGACCACATTAAAACTTTGCGGAGCGATAGTCGTATAAAGACGATTTAAATATATTATAGGACATCAGTAAGTGGAAGTCATATAGATGTTGTAGAACAGTTTTAAGCAAGATCTTAATACGACATAGAAATGATAACATGAGGGTAAGAAAGTAGTGCACATGCGCGTTAATATTAATTTCAACTTCAATATGACCCCAGTAAGTGGTAATTTTAATAAAATACTTTTATACGACTTTCGTAGGGTCATTAGTAAAAGTGAGACGTAATTTATTGTATCATAATATTATGTATCGTATTATGATGTGCCATAATATATATCATACAGTAAATGTAAAGCAGTAATAAGACAGTATAAGCATATCAGCATCTATTAAAAATTATTATGAGTTTTACAAAAGACTGGGCAAATACAAATGCTCAGGAAGTTATAGACGAGCAGTTACAAAAATTTTGAATTGCATAGATCAGTTTTGTCATACAAATATTTATTTTTTTATACCTCCTACTACTACTATAGCACTACTAAGAACTTGACGAGGCACCTCACCGGACCGCAGAAATTTCTAAAGACAGCCCTCCACGCGCATGCGCATATAAATACTTATTCTGTAATTTTGATTTTAGTTTTAGTCGCTTTATAACCTCTTAATAGTCATTTGACAGTTTTAGAACTATTTATGACCTCTTAGTAGTTTGACTGAAGTTTTACAACTACTAAGTCATATTCAGTTAAATAGGACAACAATGTTTGTCTTACGAAAGTGGCAAAACTTCGAATTTATTTTGTTGGCACAAATCATAGAAATTTATATTTTCACAGTAAATAAAAATTCGCAATAGATTGATTGCGTTGAGTACAATCGTCAAAAACCGAGATGTTTTTTGCATAATATCACCAACGTATAATTTCGTTTTTAACACTTACGGCCGAGACAGAATGAAATGTCTTCGTATTACAAAAAGCAAACACTGCACAATATAACCAAAGTCTAGAGAATACTATTCTCTAGACTTTGATATAACACTACGTTCCATATTTACGACTAATTGGTAATATGAAGGTATTAATAGAGATCTTCACAACTTTAGAGTTACTTCCTTATGACGTTAAAGTATCTTTGAATTTACACGACCTAATGGACTTATAAAAGTCATATCCAATCAAGTCAGATAAAAGTTGTATGAAAAGTCATGAAAGCCTGTTTCCAACCGTCCATATTCAGTCATAAGGGAGTTGTAAAAAGGACGATACGTATATAGACAAGTTGTATTATTGGTCGCAACAACAACGCCTTCACGTTTTTTTATGCAACTTTAAATGTTACTTGGATGGGTAAGAGGATTAATACAGATGGATCTATAGTGTGCGCACGCTAAGGTGAAACGCGTGGTCTGAAATGTGCAGGATCTGGATTTAGGCGTCGGTTTAACGGGAATAGAATAATTCATAGTTACCTAATAATTGAATTGAATGATAAATTAGAACAAAAATAAAATGGTTCAAATTTCACAAATTTGGGGATTTTTCTCTAAACCGCCAGCCACAGAAAAACTCTCTCTACGCACCAATGAATTCTTTGTAAATGAACAAACATGTTTTTACTGAAATATAAAATATTCACAAACAAAAAAAGTTATATAACCTTTAAGAAACGCGACAAAACGAGAAACGCTCTGTATATATCTTCCAAACGAATCAAAATCGTGACAAGAAACTTTGGCAACTTATCGAATATATCAACCGAGTGCCCAACATCTGTCAACATCCTTAGTACAAACCTCAAAACGCAATTACTCCCCGCCCCTTGGATGCTAACGGTTTCTTAGTTCTATCCTCGAATGTTATAGTTAAATGCCGACAAAACCTGTGATATTTTATAGTTATGGCGATTGATTTGTTAGCGTATTAAAAAATATATACTTTTACTCAATGATCTGGCGGTGCATGGTATTTCAGTTTTAACAAACTTTGGGAAACGATAGAACTAATAATGCCACCCGCAGTCATATAAACTTAACGTCTTTGGAGCTCCCTAACGAAGTTACATGATGTTAAATTTCGCAAAAAAATGAAAGATGTCTTTTAATACCTCCTGAAACTATTCAAATCAAAATTGGTACATTTATTGCTGGGATAGGTTGACATATAATGACGAAGTATCCACCCGATCGAGAAACCAGTGGGCGATATATGGATAATTAGCGATGCTTATTGAAGAAAAAAGTAGTGCGATAGGCACTGTGCAACGTTAAAGGCAAATTAATTGTGAATGTCCGCTTTCACTTCTCACAATAAAATATTCTTCACATTTTTTCGTATATGCTACGGATTCAGGGTAATTTTTACCGACTTCAAAAAAGAAGGAGGTTCTCAATTCGGTTGTATTTTTTTATGTTTTAATTTTTCAAATACATGAAATGATATGAAAAGAAAAGCTGTTTTTGGAGCCTCAGAAAACGTTGTTAGTAATGTAAAATTAATATTATTGTCAACAATGTGACATCTGTGGACCGATGACCTACAAATACAAATTTATAAATACAGGGGACAATCAATAACAAAACATACAAGGATTCTTCCATAAGACAAACACTAGATAGATCATAGTCCAAACGCCGAGTCGGCAAAATCTACTAGTATAAATTCGGCACCAGCCACAAGCTGGGTATCAGTAAGCCCGCTTATTAGCAGCTACTTGATCACTGACCACCCTCGGTGGTCTGACCTGGCAATGGATCCCGCTTGAGTAGCCTCCTTGTTCAGGTCGGGCTCCGAGGGGCAGACGACAGCGCCCCTGGGCACTGTTGAAGTCGTCAGTGGGTCAGCAGCGGCACCGCGCCGCCGGGTCAAAGGCGCAGCTCGCGCCCCGGTCACTTCCACGTACTATCGGTCGCGTCGGTCCACAGTCCAAGCTACCCCCGCCATGGTCCAGATACTGTTAGAGGCATATCTGTGAGTGGAAGAATAAACATCACCCTACTTTGTACCTGCTGTCTTCTTCAATCTGCGTTTCGCGACTCCCGCACCCAGTGATCCCGGCAAGCCGTGAGGGTCAGTCCAACCCTCCGGCACACACAAGGAGCAGTGGCGGCCCGTGGGTTTTGGCAGCGGGTGGGCAAGGTGACACCCCCCCCCCCCGCAAAAAATAGGGAAATAGGGACATGTTACTCTAGTTAGTCAATTTACTTTTGGAATCGGAAACTCGTTAAGTACGCCGTAAACTGACTTAGGTAGGTACCTATCTATCGCAAACTTTCCAAAAATAAACAGTTCAGCAAGAACCAACGAGAAGGTCAGAGTGTTTTCTTGCCGGGATGGGATGGGGTGATTTCGCGTGTTTTTTTAATGATTCGTTGATATGCTTTAAATCCGAATAACCCGACGAATTCCACGGAGATTTAGATTTTTCGTTGAACAGCAAGCAAGGCCAGCAATATAGTTTATTGGTAGTTTCGCTTGCCGTTAACCAATCATATTTATTGTACCAATTAACGTTAAAAGACCGATTGCTACCACGATTATCAGAATTTACCAATCTTTTCATTTATGCGCGAACACCTTTTCATCATATTTTAACTTTTAACATATTAAAGCGCCGATTTAACAAAAAATTTACTATATCACCTGTACCTGTGATACCTGTACTGTTATTGTTGTTATTACTGCTTACCAGCAGCCCCTGCACCTGCAGAATAGTTGCCTCGACTGCTTGGTCTTGGTCGCACCCCCGGCACTCCATTATCCCGATCGCGAAAAAATAGTAGCACCTACGAAAACGACTCCGTAAAACTGAATTAGAATTAAGTTATCATTAGCACGCGGCCACGCGGCCTGGAGCCCGAAGAGAGAGAGATAGCAATAACAACAAGTGCATGCATCGCATCATCTGCATGACAAGGAAGTCGAAGTCGGACGTTCCTCCCCCAGCGTTCAAAAAATGGGCTCGCCGGCGCGCCCGAGCCTCCTTGCCCAACTTCCCTATGCCTGACTGCCTGGCTCAGCGGCGCCTATCCCGGCCGGAAAATCAAAAATTCAGTTTGCTGTTTGTTTTGTAATGTACCTAATAAACTAATAAGATTTGAGATTTGAAAAAAAAAAAACAAAGGAACGTACGTTACTAGTTACTAAGTACTTTCGGATTTGATTGATAAATGATAAATGGTAAGTATAAAGTAGGTATAAGTATAACTTTTTTGCAATTCGAATGTAGATCTAAATCGGTTTTCGTTTTCTCTTTGCCCTTTACATTCATTCTAATTCTAATTTATTGAAAATTGGACCGATTATGCGATTGTGATTAATGAACTGAACGTGAACGTGAATATACACGTATACTTTACATACCTTACCGAAATAAAAACGTAGTTAGCAACTGACTGTTAGTTACTAATAGTAATAGTTACACACTAGACATGGATTCATTTTTCCTGAATTTTCGCGACTTAATTTACCTATGTAAATGCGTTTTGACTCTGCAGACAAACGGCAGCGTTCGGTCGCCGCTTCCGGCCGCTTGCCGCTGAGTCGGCTCGTCTGGTGGGCCGGCTGGAGTCCCGCCCACCCAAATAACATTTAAATGCAGAGTATGCGTAACCTACGTTTATATCTTCGCGCAGCTCGGGCGCGTAGCTTGGCTAATAAGGCTAAGATTCGCCCGGTACGGGCTGGCCCATCGGCATCTGCATCGGCTGGGAGAGCCGCGCACCGCAGTTTGGGAAATTCCATCGCGCCCTCCCATAATAATTACCAAATTCAAACATTTTGAAGCTATAGCTATATGTCGCAGGCTTATTGTAAAATCAGTCTTATTATAATACGCCTAGGCTTTTTTAGTACGACTAGGCGCATTGTAATACTACTCAAATAATTAAGAATCTCACAATTTGACTGACAATTTTAGGCGTATTATAATACGCCTGCCGCTTCTTACGTTGGGTGGGCACTGCCCACCCTGCCCATTGCCACGAGCCGCCACTGACAAGGAGTGCGACACATGGTAGAGGCCCCGTGTGAAGGCATCTTGTTGTGACATTATTTTAGCAGTTATGTTTTAAGATCATTAGATTTTGCCCTCCCTGTTAAAAAAACAGGTTTACTTTCATATTATTTTATTTGCATTAAATAAAAAAAAATGATGTTACTATTTAGTTCCTTAATTTACCATTAAACTGTAGCAGATACGGAAAACACTAAGAATGCTTCTTTGTGATAAATGAAAAAGGATATCCGAAGTTATTGGCGCCTTTGACTTTGCACAGAGCTGAATTACCTACTTTTTCTTAAATTAGCCCCAAGAAGTGAAAAATAGAACGTCAGTCTATAGCACAAAATATGTCTTAAAACTTTTGTTAAAACATTCTTTTTAATAAGGAATATTTCAGGAAATAAAAGCACCTTTTCATATTTTTTACTCACCCTATAGGGTATTTTATTTAACGAGACCATAGTTATATCTATAAATCTGTTACCAGATGTTTAATGGTTTTCTGAGTTCATTCGAATAGTCGTATAGAAACCGTATTACAACTTTTCTATTTAGAATTTTTTCTACTCCAAAAACAAAAAAATATTAGGGTGATCCACATAACTTGACCGCCCTGTACCTAACGTCTAGGTCTGCCTGCATGTATTTGTTGACATTCACTGCACTTTGAAAATTAATTCAGTAATAGTTATTTATGTACCAAGGCACTGAAGTTCAACTTTTTATGACTCATGTGGAGTTTAGTTGCTGAGGCCTCTGGCCGAGGCAAATAAACCACATGAGTCATAAAAAGAACTTCAGTGCCGAGGTACATATTATATTTTTTTTTTAAATCTGAAAAAAAAATGTTTTATTAGGCAAGAAAATAATAATAAGGGATCACCCGTCCACGAACCGACTACGCGCGGCATTGCTTGACTTTACCGATCGCTCTACCTAGGACAAGTATAATGATGTACGGCACCTTCTGACAGAAAAACCAAACTGCTGCTTCTTGTGCAGCCTACACAACAAATCTATAGATTTTCAAATTTACTAAAATATGTATACTGAAGGATTGCGCTTCTATAGGAAACAATTTCGCAATGTGTACGAAAAGTTAAATGAGCCTTTATCGGCCGGGTTTTGAATATTTGGTCACTTTTGACGGGCGATTTCTCCGCGTCTGACGTTTGATGTTTACATCTCGCCAAGGCCTACTTATTGAAAAAATCGTACAATAATGGGCTACATTATTGTACGATTTCTGTGCTTTTAATGGCGATTTTGGGACATTTTAATGCCGATTTCAAGAAAAATTAATTTTTGCACCTATTATAGTATATTATTATCTCTTTGGTTTAATGTGGTTTGCAGACTCTGGAAACATTTAAATTATCGATTTGTTAATTCTAAGGCGTTAATTAGATAAATAAATAAAACTTTTGAAGATTTCTTTCCTTTGTGGACACAAAACTAATAGAGAACAGGCGTACTTTTATAAGTTGATTATAGTAGTAATATATCATCTAATGGAGAAGAAAACTTTTAGCGTTGACTGATGTATTAATAAGACTTCTCACGGCTATAGTTTCATGTCCTGGAAAGTAGATGGCGCCTATGGTCAACAATGTATTTTGCATTGTATTTTGTCTCTGGGAAGCGCATGGTGAGCCAGAGAACTGTCAAACATGACAGCCGTGAGCAGTCTTTATTAATACGTCAGTCAACGCTTTTAGTTACTGAGGAAAAAAAAAGGAAAAGTAGGCATGTCATTTTTTTACCTTTAACATCATTAAGCCTTTACATTAAATTAGACGCATAACTCCCTCCTGAAATACTGTGAGCATTACTCAGTTCACTTTCTCGCCCCAATTTCAAGCCTCTCCCTCTCCTTTCCATGGTCATTTATCGGCCTTAGAGTCGCCGCCTTTGTCGACTAATGGCGACTGTAAAACGGCCAATTTGGCTCGTTTGTCACAAAAGGGAGCACGGACTCCCCAAAAACGCTTTGGAAGTCGCACTTATTGGGTTTATTTATTTCCAGACAAAAGTTTTAACCGGGAAAGGTTTTAGCGTCACTGGATTTTGCGACGTGAGCTTCCTGCTTAACCAATAATGGTTTCGGATTTCAATGTTCAATAAAAAAGCCTTACATGCTTTTGCCAACTTCATCCGTGGACGATCTGAAAAGCACTAAATAATCTAAGTACAGTAATATTATATATTTAAAGATGTTTATTTCGGAAATGGAACACTCTGTGTAAACAAGAACCAAATTGTGAAATAATTAAAAAAACAAATTTGCCGAAAAAAGATCAACTCAAAAATACGATCTGGTAAAGTATAACGAGATTGTGGAAATGGAACATTTTATATGGGGGTAGAGAAGAGAGGTCTCTCAAAATATTAAGGAAGCACCTTTGTTAGACGGCCCACTGAAGTGGATTCCTATCAAACATCCAAAATATAAAAAGATAAAGAGCCATAAAAAGGCGATAAAAGAATAAAAGGAATTGATTTTGTATAAAGGAGATTAGATGGTGTTTTAAAGCCCAAGAGACCTTGTGTAAGAGAATACATTTGAAATTGGAGCAATTTCATTCATTGTGTAAAAACGTTCGATATGGCATATGAATTATTATAAATCATCCGCCATTATCATTACTGTAGTTTCGCAGATAATACTATATAAATTTAGTAAAATTAAAATTATCTTTAATGTTATGTGAAATTCATGTAAAGTTACTTGTAGAATCAATAATTGACTAATACCACATACTCACTGTAATATGATAATTATTACTGAACGTAGCAAGCTAACCTAAGTTTGTGTAGTTATGTGATGTGACCTGCTGACCATTAGTTATTAGTTATTAGTCTATATCTTTTGTAATGTCAGTTTTGGATTGGGCTACAATAAACACGTTTTAGTAGCTATTCGCTCGGCTTTTTATGAGAACCCAACAAAATAATACAATTTCATTGTAAAATTGAGACAAACAAATAATTGTGAAATTATATGACCTGTTATTGTGTAAAATTATATTGTTCAGGCGCAATGTATATTTTTATTTTCACTGAAATATAAAATTACATTTACATACATAATATACAATATTAACGTAGTTTTACATTTTTTCCAAACTTTGAAGCGTTCAAGTGCAAACTATCAAGTACTTTTTTCTGTGTTGACGACGTTCAGACCAATAATAAACTACTCAACTCATTCGTGCTGATATTTCGATTTTACCCCAATTCATCGCAAGCATCTAAAACAGTGTAGGTACATAGCTTTCATTCTCTGTTGTTAAATTATAAAATACAGAATCATCAAAAATTTATTACATTATATACATAACACAAATACAGAGTAATTAGAACAGATATCATCACAATGATATAAAATAGATTAGAATTTTTTTAAAGATATTACGTACAGGTAATTACAACATTCAAAATTTAAAATTAACGTCAGCAACTCAGTACGAATCAGTTGAGTAATTTATTGGTCTGAACGCCCTCAACACTGAAATATACCCCTTGAACTATCAAGAAGGCAAGAAAATCAAAAACACTGTGGTTTGGTTTACTGACAAATAAATTATCCAACTAATACAGTAAAACCTCCCAATAGCGACCACCCTCTGGGAATCATATATTGGTCGCTTAAAGGAGAACTATAGGAAAATTAAGACAACTAATATGCATAATATTATACTGTTTATTTATTAAAAAATTTTATTACATAATTAATTATCAATTTCCGTCAGAAAAATACACTAAAAACTAGGGAGCCAGCAAGATTGTAAAATTACATGTAAAATTACCCACATTATTTTTTAAAATAATCAGAAATCAATTATTGCTTCACGTTTTCCAGTTTATCTTTATAAAATTCAGATTCACATTTTAATAAAAGCTTAGACACATTTGTAATCATTTCAAAATCATTCACGTTAACAAAAAACTTTTCAGAGTCTCTCAAACTTGCACAGGCTTCAGATAGGCTCGATATATTAGAAATCGGAGCAATTTCAAATTTCAGGTTTCTCATCCTCATGTTCAGAATATGAAGTAGATTGACTAGTTTGTCGTATCTCTTCAATACAGTCATTGATGGTGAATTCTGCACTTTCTGTTGCAACGTCGCTATCAATTAATGCGACTTGTTTTAAATTGAAAAAATGTGTTATTAAATGTAGGAAACAGTTGTGTTAGCGGAATGTTATCTTCTTCTTCTTCTTCAATGTCCTCCACATCTATATTTGTACATACATGTAGTAATTTGTGAAAAAGACCAAATGGCAAAAGGTCTGTCAAATAAACCGCTATTGTTTATTTTAAGCCTATGAATAATTATGAATTTCTTATTCGTTTGTTATACGTCTAAAACTATATTACTAGTTTCTAAATCGCTTGAATAGCATAATATTATTTCCATAGTATTTGCAGATTGTGCGATTGAAAACATATAAGTAATGTCTGACCAATACGAGGGGGATTTTTTTTGAAGAATTGTTTAAAATTAAGTTTGATAAAATAGCTCGTGAAAGGATAAAAATTACTCCTGCAAACGCGATCTCTTATTAGGATGCGGACTTGATGATTGATAACTGATCACACTGTATATGTAGGAAAACTTAATTTTATTACAATATTGAAAATGATGACATAATATTTTTGTTTTAAACTTACTTTCTGTATTTATTTCTAGCGCCATTTGTTGATATGTTGAGATCGTAAGAGGCCTTTCATGCAGTAATGCAATCTATGCCAACTTAAATATGCATGTTGTTAACATATGTATCCTTTATTTAAACAGCTGATACATTTCTCTGTTATTTGTAGTCTAGTTAACAATCTGCTTTGTTATTCGTGCACTTACTTTTCATTAGCAGTAGATAGTATGTTAACTAACAAAAAGCAGGAGTTGCATAATCTGGCATGGGCCTTTTAAACTTGACTCTCTTGTTCGGTTGCGGGTTCAATAATATTGTAAGAAAAAAATTATGTATTCAAAATAATTGAAATAAAAAAAATGTAATTAAGAACCGAATGAATATTTTTCCCGACAGAATTGCTTATCTGTACTAGGAGTTCCGCTAGTTTAAATTAAATATGTAATAAATAACTATTTTGGCATTTCATATTAAATTAATAACAAACTAGGTATTTCTATTGATCAGTCCATTGGGATGACTTATTTTTCGTTGGGCTATAAAATATATTCGGAGTTTTTTTCTTACACAGGTTTCCGATTTTAGCATGTACGTAAACGATGACACGACGCCTTGATTTGCATACTTTGATTGCCTATATGCCTATCCTAAACTCGTTTAATGATAGACAGATATCGTGCATTAATGATATAGTCAAATTATTTTAAGAAGTCCTTACTGGGACTGTCAATTGGTAATTTCGATATCCTAAGTTGGCATCAATGCAGCAAAAAATGCAACGGTGTCATAAGTTCAGGTCAGTAATGAGCCCATTTGCACAATTATTTCAGTCAGAACTGCTAATAACACGAAAAGTAACAAGAGCAAGAACAACACAGAAAACGGTAAAACTAACGAAACGTAGAAAACCCGCGAATATATTCACTGCCGAATGTTTGAACAAGTTTGAACGATCTGGAAAACATTAACTGTCACTTTGACACACCGAAGCTAAATTTGCCCGAGTCCGCACACAGACGCTGCCATAAGCAGCTGATTATACCAAAATACCAAAATGAAAAGTGTTTTCATGACGTTTGAAATTATTATTAAAATAAGTTGTAGTTATAGTTATTTTTATTTATGGCGGTATAATCGTGATTGCAGTAGGGTTTTTATTTTATTATGTTCTTTTTTTCGTATCACTTGGGTAACTTTTCACATCATAAATCAATGACTGATGTCATTAACTGGTTGAGACACATATACCAATGTTATACCCATGGTTAACAGAAAATTCCTAGGGATTTTGTGGAGAATGTCATCTGACAAAATCTGGACTTCTTCCATGATAAATTGTATATGAACGGTGATAAAGGAAACCCCATTCCAAATTCCCTCGCTGGTAAAAATAAATGGATTTAACACACTATTGTTAGTCCTACATATTGTATCTATATTCAAATTTATCCTTTCTACTACTTTTTGCGTAAAATATTCAATGATTTGTCAACAGGAACATTTGTAATAAGACTGACCGCATCAAAGCTAGATAAAATATAATGATTCAGAAATTAATGTTCCCTAGTTTTTTCTAAAAAAATTATTATTGTTTCTGATAAATGGATTCGAGTTTCCTACTAACGGATTAACAATTTTAAGTAAATATTTTGCTAACGAATGACATGGTGAAGTTACAATAGGGCGAAAATGAATGTTGAAGTTTTGTGAATTTTGTGTAAACCATATACCTAAGCGTGGAGGTTTTGAATGATGAGGAGTTAAGAGTGTCTTTTGACTTTGTGTCATTTGTTTGCGGTATTTATAGAGCATTTTGTATATTCTAGTATACAGTCTTTGTTTATCTAAGTTCGTATCATTTAATTTGTTATCATACACAGTTTTCTATAAAATAACGGTTGCATCTTCTTTATCTGCTGGTAATATTTTAATTATTTTATATCCGATGTAAGTGATCTGATTACTGCTTTTTCTTCCTTTAAAATATTTGACTTTGGTTTAAAATATTTTTTTAAAACTACTTATGATCTGGCTCTAAATACTTGACCTAGTTCCTCAGGTCATCCCTGAGCTGTCAACAAAAAAATTAACCCTTTTGCCGAAACGAACTTTTCTGAAATTGTAAGTTCTCTGTTAGATAAACTAATTACTATTCTGTTGACAAAATCATTGTCTATTTGAAACAATTCCTCACTATGCTTTTCTTTAACTAATCTTTGGAATTTGTGAATCTGCTAAAGTTGAACTTCAACAAAGAAATTTCCGATAATACTAAAGAATGCCAATAAAAGTTATAGCGTCTAGAGGAATGAAAAAAATAATAGTAAATTTAGCTTTAACAACATTTATGAGTATTTTAAAAATAGCCCCTTTATGTAAACCTTTCAAATGCCCTAGTTTTTCCAGCTAATTATAAATAAAATTCTATTGATGTAGGCAACTAACCATACGTTTTAATTTCTTCCTTGAACAAGTTTATTTATTACACATTTCTTTGAAGAAATAATACAGAAAAACCTTCTAAGCGACCACAAGTTATAAAAACTATATTTCTTCTTAAGTTTAAAGGTAACAAAATCGATCTTTTTTTAGAACCTCCCGCCGGTCTCGCCAGTCCGCCCTGTCCGATTTAATGTGTTGCCTGCGGGAAATCCATTTCGAGGGCGTTAAGTACCGAGATAACCTCAAATTGGATTTTAAATTGTGGCTCGGCCGCTTCATCCAATCTCCCCGGTCGGACGCGATGTTTATGTTGTTAGGCCGGGAAGAAGCGCACCCTGAGCCGCCGTATTTATTTTATCCATCTGCGTTCTGGCATGTGGACGGCCGCTGGTTTTTCTATGGGCAGTTTTTTATATCTCTTACACATACTGTTGTTAGTTCGAACGAATTGTGACTACTTTTTAACAATACCTTGAAATAATTTTGCTGATATGAATTATCAATAACATTCACAAAACCAATCCTCGTACTTTCTGAGATAAGTGGAGCCATCGCCATCTATCCGGAGGTATCTGAACTTGCCCACCGCTCTCTCGTATACAGGGTGATTCAGTTCCGGTGCTCAACATGGGGATCTCGGAAACCGTAACAGATACGAATTCGGTCAAATGAGGGCAAAGTTGCGCCTTTTTTTACCTGACAATATGCCGTTAAGAAAGTTAAAATATTTTGATGGGTTGCTGCGAAATTTAAGAAAAACCGAATTTTTGAAAACTAGATTTTATTTTTTTCTGGCTCCATTTGCTATAATGAAAAATAAATATTACTTTTTCATTGCAACTTTTTCTGGACTACGTCATGGTATTTTTAGATTTTCGGGGCGACGTTTCGTTTTTGAGATAGAGGGATCACAGTCATTTTTTTAAATACGAACCTTAATTTTTTATTGCATCTTTCTAAATGCATCGTCGCCCTGAGTACAACGATGTAGAACACATACATATATTTTTTTTTCGTTTTGGCCGGTAAAATGCACATTTACTAAGAAAAAAATTAATACGGTCCTGGACTAGGCATTTTCTCTTTTTTTTTTAAAGCTATTCCAATTATAACAGGTGATCATTATTTTAATACCTACTGGATTAATTAACCTTTATGTTTGTCATATTTTAAAATTATTTTTTATAAATATGCTCTGGGTGTCACTTGTTTTTGATTTCATAGCACTATAGATTCATACCACTAATTTGAATTATTTCATTTGTATTATTCACTTTGTTTGGCACCACACAGAAGAGTAGAAAAGATATTTATTCATCAAAATTGCTAGGTACATGACTAATTTGAAGGATGCCAAAGTATCCTTCGGTGTTATTTCCTCGAATAAAAATTTCAATCCACGCAGCCTACTTCGAATTTTAGGTGTGTTAACACAGAAAACCATATACATTGTATGTGCAAAATGTTCCCCCATTTATATAAAGATTACACACCAGCCCAGTAACATTTTCATCATCTCTTGGGTTTTTCAGTTTCGTATTTACCTACTTATCGAGAAATGAAGAAGGATCTTTTGGTGGCATAGCAGGCAAAGGATTCATCTCAGTTGGACTCGAACCCGGGACTCCAAATACACTACGAAAACATGCCTTATGATTCTATATGTACCTATACAGAAACTCGATCAAAGCATATTATATTGTGAGTGAAAGAACAAAAATATAACGTTAAAAAAGAACCAATAATAATGAATGGTTTTCCATATACCCAGAACTCGTAAAATCGCCAGTCTCTTACTACTGTAACTTAGTTGGTTCAAGTATCTATACAGTCCCAATATACAGTGTGTCCCACTTAAGGACTGACCACCCCTGTAAAATTTTTATTTATGGCTCGATTTCCATAATATTTTTTTTGTTGGATAGAGCTTCAAAAATGGCATTAAATGTATAATTCAGGTACCTCGTGCCTTAAATTCATGGCCCACTGAGACGGTGTTTTAGTGCTGAAATTTCGAAAAGTACTATTAGGGATTTTTTTAGAGGAAAATCAGTGCCGGATTCTTATTCAACGTTGTTCGAAACCCAAACGTACCAATTTGCATTACCATAGCTCTACAGGGTGTTTCAAAATTTTTAGTGTCCCACTTAATTAGTGACCACCCCTGTAAAATTTTTATTTTAGCACGATTTCATAAACTTTTTTTTGTTGGATAGAGGCTTGAATAATGGCATTAAATGCAGAATTCAGGTGCCTCGTGCGTTACATTCATGGCCCACTGAGACGAAGTTTTAGTGCTGAAATTTCGAGAAGTACTATTAGGGACTTTTTTAGAGAAAAATTAATGCTAGATTTTTATTCAGCGTTGTTGGAAACCCAAACGTACCAATTATTAAATTAAATAAAAAATTTGTTCGCTAATAAATTTTTGAACGAATATGAGTCTCATGAATATTTTAGTGACCAACTTACCAGAAATTAAGAAAATTAATTACAAATTAGTACGTTTTTGTTTGGAACCTCTCACTGCATCTAATAATCCGGCCTTACCTTTACTTTTAATTTTTTTGGAACACCCTGTGGAGCTATGGTAATGCAAATTGGTACGTTTGGGTTTCCAACAACGCTGAACAAGAAACCGGCATTAATTTTCCTCTAAAAAATCCCTAATAGTATACTTCTCGAAATTTCAGCACTAAAACACCGTCTCAGTGGGCCATGAATTTAACGCACGAGGCACCTGAATTATGCATTTAATGGCATTTTTAAAGCTCTACCCAACAAAAAAAAGTTTATGAAAATCTAGCTATAAATAAAAATTTTAAGGGGGTGGTCAGCCCTTAAGTGTGGCAATAAAAATTTTGAAACTCCCTGTAGAGCTACGGCAATGCAAATTGGTACGTTTGGGTTTCGAACAATGCTGAATAAGAGTCTGGCAATTTTCCTCTCAAAAAAATCCCTAATAGTACTTCTCGAAATTTCAGCACTAAAACACCGTCTCAGTGGGCCATGACTTTAACCCACGAGGCACCTGAATTATGTGTTTGATGTCATTTCTGAAGCTCTATCCAACAAAAAAAAGTTTATGAAAATCGAGCTATAAATAAAAATTTTACAGGGGTGGTCAGTCCTTAAGTGGGACACACTGTAGGTGCCCAGGGCTAGATTCGCTGGAGTCTTACTTCTAGGAATTTTCCTTTAGCTGCTATGCCAGAGACTTGGGTGTCCGATTTGATTAGCTCTGTGTTGTTTAATGAATAGTACAAAAAAATAGTGTCGTCAGCCTACAAATCCTTAGGCTTTCTAATTAGAAACTGTCGTTGTTTTACAAACATCGAGGCCTTAAAAACATTATTTTTTCGTTGGTTCGATCTAAGCTTGCTCCATCGTTTCGCACCCCATATATGAAACACATAAAAAGCAGATAGAGTCAGTTCAGAGGAGGTTTTTCAAGTTTCTGTATTTCAAGACTCATGGCACTTATTCTTGTCAGAGCTATGGCCATGACTTCTCGGAGAATTCGACATGTTATCGTTGGACGTTCAACCGTTCAGTACGTGGTTAATCTTTTTTGCACAGCATCACTCAAAATAAAGTAGATTCGCCAAAGGTTTTATCTACTCTTTTGTTTCGAGTTCCAAGACTCAATTCGCGCTCAACATCTACTTTTTATATACCGCATGCTCGTACAAATATAATGTTTAGATCTCCAATGCATTTTGCTACTTCCAGTTATAATTTTATTTCAAATGACTGACATTTTTCATTGCTCAAGATCTTCGCTCGCCGGGTGTGCCATAGATATCTTCTATGATTTCTAGATTTCTCTCCTTTTTAAGTTTTGGCATTGCTACTCTTAGTCCCTGTCATTTTTTGCATTCATTATTCATACGAGTAGAACGTAGTACAGTATTTTTTGTAACGTAACATATTTAAATTTGTTTTTTTTTCCGTATTAAGTACCAGTACCTGCATTTGTAACTTTCTCCTGTTACATGCTGAATCATTCAAGGTGGGGAGACCGAGACTGTTGACCGTTTCTAGCTGGTTATGCCGTCATCAGCCGGCCATAATCTAGTCGTGAACAAAGTACAAAATACCCAGGAACGATTCAATGGCTAAGTTAATTTGTAACCAGCAGTAGCTGGTAAGATGTATGCTCTAACGGCATCTAGTTAACTCTCCCAGAAGCCGAAGAAGCTAAAAGTATAAAAATTCGGCCGAAAATGGTCGAAGTATGAAAAATTACGGGTATCTAATAACTCTTTGGCCATTCCCCCAGTGTCTTCCAAAATGTTCGTAGCAAACACACTTTTCAAAAATCAGTTTTTCGACACCAGCGTATGTATCAGCCGACGCGTTTCGGCGAGGTGATTCCAAAAACCTATGATTTTAGGGGTCAGTCTGGAGAAATATTACAAGATACGCTAAAATCATACCATTGGAGAACTCTCTTCGTGCTTGTAGAATATTTCCTATAGATTTTCGGGGGTTAACCTCTTTGGATATTACAATTTGGCGATTTCCCAGAACTATTAGCTACTTACTACTAGCGCACTTTTTTGAAAAACTAAAATGGTTACTTCATTGAATTTTAATAATTGGATTTTTCGCCACTAAACTGGTTAAAAGACAACTTTTTCAATTTGCCTGGAAAATTAATAAATTTTTAACAGTAAAGGAACTAAACTTTGAACTTGTAACTCAAAAAATATCTTCAACAAATTTGTTTTCTCAGCTTTCGGAGAATAAATCTTCCTCCTTTCTCAAAGATCATGTCACGTCAAAGTGAAATGACAGATTAATAAATTTCAGGTTAAAATGTCATGACAACAGAAACAATAGCCTAGCCACCTGTCTGATATTTTACCCTGTGTTCTCTCTAATTAGTTATACTAACTTCTCTTTCAATAAGTGGCAATAATATTTTACTGAATTCCACTGAACATTCAGCAAAACACTTGTCTGTATTTCCTAGAATAAATGCTGATTCTTTAATTTTTCGTCTATCTCCTACTTCTTTGAGAATTGGTTTGGACCTATCCAACAAAATCCTATGATTGCTAAAAGAGTGATCGCATATTTTTGACTTCGAAATTTGATTTTGCCTGATATAATTTTTATGTTCTTTTAAACGAAAGGTAAATGGCCTACCAATCTCCCCAACATAGAACTTTCCACATTCGCAAGGAATTTTATAAATGCAACTTTTTGAACTTTGTACCTCATTAAACGGTTTCGTTTTAACTAGCATCGATCTTAATGTATTTTTGGTTTTAAATACTGTTCTGACATTAAAACGACTGCCTATGCGTTTCAGCTTATCTGACAGTCCAGGAATATAAGGAATGATTAAATTTACTGGTCGATCCACCAGATTTATTTCTCTAATTCTATTAGCATTGTTATTTTGTTGGCAATCCTGAAAAACTTGCTCAATAAATTCAATAGGATAACTATTCTTCGTAAGAACATGTTTTATATGTTTAATTTCCTCCTCAAATTTTGTGTTATTAGAACAAATCTCTTTAGCCCTGTCATACAAATTTTTAATTACTCCTTTTTTAACAATCATATTATGATGATTGGAGTTAAAATGGAGATATCTATTAGTATGTGTGGGTTTTCTATAGACAGTACTTTCTATACTATCTGATTTCAGTATAGAAACATCTAAGAAAGGCAATTGATTATTATTTTCAATTTCTAAGGTAAACTTAATAGAAGGTTCTTGCGAGTTTATAAAATTTAATAATGAATTTAAATCATCTAGGTACTCCATGTTCCCATATAACAAAAATGTCATCTAAATATCTCCACCAAACATTCGGTTGGTGAACATATCTAGTCAACTCATTTTATTCAAAATCTTCCATAAATAAATTGCTTATGAATGATGATAAAGGAGACCCCATAGCCATTTCAAATTCCTGCAGGTAAAATTCATTTCTTAGTTGAAAATAAGTGGTTTTACCACAGAGTGTTGTTAGTTATAATATTGCATCTATATTCAAATTTGTCCTTTCTCCTAAAGTATGATCATTTCCTAACTTTCTGCGTAACATATTTATTGATTTGTCAACAGGGACATTTGTAAAAAGACTAACCACATCAAAACTAGCTAATATATAATTATCCGGAAATTGATGTTCCCTAATTTTTTCTAGAAAATGATTACTGTTTCTGATAAATGAATTTGAGTTTCCTACTAACGGATTAACAATTTTAAGTAAATATTTTGCTAACGAAAAATGGTTAAATGGTTACTTTTCAAACGACCTCACAATAACCCGAAAACCAGCCTATCCGACGTCAATTGACCCGCAGAATCCAAAACCAGCGCCCAAATTGAACTAAGAATGTAGGTAGCATTTTTTTTAAGTAAAAAAAGTGCCCCGAAACTTCCATTCGATGGCGCTTAGCAGTTAACGAGTATATCGCATTTTCAAAGTTCAAGACCTCCAAAGTCGATGGATAGGATGGCGGTCCCACTGAGCCTTGGTGAATATATATGCTAGATGTCGTTAATTGAACATACAATCTTAAAGTTTGAGCTTTGATTTGCCAAAAACTTTTCCTTAGTTACGATTAAATAAAATGATATCTGTGCACAAAGAACAAGTAGCGGCAAATTGTTTACAATTTGTCGGGGGGGATTAATCAATTTCCATCACGAAATTGTATACGCCAACGTAACATAATATTCCAAATTCCTGCCACCCGTTAATGTGTAGGTATCCATCTGACAAAAATAAAAGGAATAAGAGGAATTTCCCCCAGGTAAGTAAATGGAATAGTGTCGCGGGGCGCGCGATGTCCGCGACAGAGACTGATGGGTTCGCCTTTCAGAGACGGCGAATTTGTAAATCACCTATTACCCGTAATGATAACGATTACCAAGTTAAATATAGATCCATGCCCCCTCCCCCTCCGGAGACAATAATAAATGAGCTCCGTACCGACTCCGCGACGGCCCAGCATTTTTAGTGGCGCCCCAAACCATCCGTTATTCAATGAGTCGCCCTGCTTGGCCAGTGGCGTGTGCAGGTGTGATAAATTGGTTAATAAACATGCATGACTATAAGATATATACTCTGTATACTCTGCGAACTCTGTATAATCTCTACACTCTGTATATTCTGTATACTCTGTGTACCTACTCTGTAGACTCTGTAATACAATGTGTCCCGGATAAGAATGAACAGCATGGGGACCTTGCAAACGGTGAGATAGAACAACGGTTAAATGGGGAAAAAGTTGCGCAATTTTAAGGTTAATAAAATAGCACAAACAGATTTCTAATATCTTTTTTAGTTTTTGAGTTACTTTGAAAAAAGTAAAATTTTGCGTTTTCGATTTTATTTTTTTCCGAAGTTGTTATAACAGATAGGAAACAAAGAAAAACACTTTCTTATGGCACTTTTTAACGAGCTTTAAGATGGAGTTTTTAGATTTGTTCTAAAACGTTTCGTTTTTGAGAAACCAGCTTCAACTTTATTATTTAAAAAATAAAATAATAAAAAAACAAAAACCGAACTTCGAGTTTTCACTTTCGATCTGACTTTATAGGCCATTTGCGCCGAAACGGTTAGAGCTACAACAACTTACCTTGCGCCAATCGACGCAGCGGCTCAAAATGTATAAGTAAGGGTGAAATCAGCGTAGCGAATATTCCTCCGAGATTTTCGGGGGGTCACCCCGTTTGTTAACTGAAATTTGAACATTTCGCAAAAAAAAAATAAAATTGGCCGGAAACGGGCCTATCCGACGCAGTTTGGCCCGTAGAAACCGAAAATCCGGTCGAAATTGAACTTGGAAGCTTCTAAATTCCCGGCCAGCGCACTTTTCCGAAAATAGCCTAAAAAACCTAAAATGGCAACTTTTTAAACGTGCTCGGGACGACTCCAAAACCAGCCTATATCTGACGTAAATTGACCCGCAGAACACGGATCCGGCCTCCAAATTCCTCTAAAAAAATTCTAAATGCCCGGCCAGCGCACTTTTGTGAATTTCCGAAAATATTAACCTGCCCCGAAAATAGGTCTCTCCGACGTAGTTCGACCCGTAGATGTCGGAAATAAAAGTTAAATTCGATTTCGTCCAGTCGTTTCCGAGAATTTCGTATTCAATGTCCAAAATTGTCCAAAACCTCCAAAATGGAGGGGTCGAAATGCCAAAAAAATTATTTTAATAAATTTAAATTATTTAATAAATATAAACTCCTGGACAAAATTAATTGAAATTGTTTTTGTTTTCCTGATGTCCAATTTTTTTTCTTCAAAATTACATTTCCTGGGTGACTGAATGTGACTGTGTTATCACAATAAATTTTTATTTAATTTTTTTTTCAGTAATTTGTTGCAATTGATCGAAACATAATATGTAGAAGCAATTACAACAAATTACTGGAAAAAATATTTGAATAAAAATTTATTATTATTTATTATTTAAAAATTCTATTTAAATTTTTTTCCAGTAATTTGTAGTAATTGATCGAAACATAATATGTAAGCAATTACAAAAAAAAATACTGGAAAAAAATTAAACTAAAATTTATTGTGATCAACACAGAGTCACATTATATTTCGTGAACTCCTTTCCTGACTTTCTCTGTCTGAAAGCCATATTTTAAACCAAAATCAGTGAGAAATCTATCTACACTCGCTCAACTTCGGGGTATGCTGTATATAATAAAAAATGTGAATCGCGGTAACAATAATTACATTAATAATGGCTGGGGATTTTCTTCCAAACGGAGTCACTTGATTAAAATGCACAAATATATTTATAATTTATTTAATTAGCTCTATGGAAAATAATATGCAAAAGAACAAATGGCTTGAAAATCAAAACGTTTTATGATAATTGGAAATTATAACCATATCGGAATTACTTTATGTTTTTAGGCAAATACATTATCACATAATTTGTTTTTTGTTCAACAAACTCAATTTCCACTTCGCATCGAAATAACTATTATTGCTATAAATAACTAGCACATTTTCAAACGATCTGAAAATTTTTTAAATGGATTTATTGGTAGGTAATATATTTATTTTGAAATATACGTATAAAATAACGCTGCGGAGTTATGTTATTAAATTTGATCCGCATACAGTGTGTCTACGTTAAAGACAGGAAGGAACTTATAGATATTTTTTATTTTTTTAATTCATCGACGTTTCGACCTTTATAAGGTCATCTTCAGGATGATAAAAATGTTGATCTCAATTGTCAAAAAACTTAAAATATAAAAGGACATTTAGATAAAATTACACATAAACAAGACCATTTCCTCGTTTCGGAGGTTGACACCTCCGTGACACCTCCGTGTCAATCTCCGAAACGAGGAAATGGTATTGTTTATAAGTAATTTTATCTAAATGTCCTTTTAATTTTAAGTTTTTTGACAATTGAGCTCAACATTTTTATCATCCTGAAGATGATCTTATAAATATCGAAACGTCGATGAATTAAAAAAATAAAAATCTCTATAAGTTCTTTGACCTAATCCCGACCACTATTGCCTTGTTTTGGCTCGTATTATCAAATTCAGGTCACCAACATCTACGTAATATAGTCATATTGTTACCTTAAATTTCTACTTATTTGTAGCAGAATTGTATTTGAACGCATACATTTTCTTTCAGGTGTGAAGTACGCTCGCTCTAGCACTCTTCTCGCTTAGGTAGCCTTGGCTTATACCACCAGGTCAAAAATATAGATTATCTACGTTTCAGTGTACAGTATTATAAAATAAATTAGAAAAAAAGAACATTAATACCTGAGAGTCCCAACCACAGCTTGTGGCCATTAGAAAACTTCGACGTAAAAAGGTATGTTACATTTTTAATAAGTAGGGCGGCCCATGTTCTGATTAACCCCGTTTTACGGTACACTATATTTTGTACTTGGCATTAACACCATCGCGTTCGACGAACTGTCCGGTGCCTGGTCTTGGTGCTGGGGCACGAAGTGTAAATTTTTTTTAGCATGCGCATTTTTCAAATTTTTAGCCGTTTTAATTCACTTAAAAAACACTGACAAAAGACATTTTTTTTTAATTTTGCTGTCGTGAAATGCTGATTCTATCCGGAAATAAGTATTTTATTTACTTACCACCAAAAACATAATTTTAAGATTTTCCCACTGATTTTACACTAAGTAGACAAAATTAATAAAATCGGGATTCCTGATTTTTAGATTAAGTGACATGACTATACTTTTTGTCAAAAAAAAAACACCGGGTTTAAACTAAAATTGTGTTTTTTGGATTTAAACCAAGGTGATTCACGTAAATGGTTCATTAGAAGTTTACGGGGAAGGAGTGCGAATTTTGATTTGAAATTTTGGTTACTTATATAACAGATTGTAAACTTTCTTTCTAAAATATTTTCAACTTCCGATCACTTCCGGTTGTACCGGAAGTTGATAGCAACTTTGTTATTTCAAATAGAACACCCTATATTTTATTACACCATTTGGTTCCCTATCAAATTCCAAATCTTTTTTCTGAATAGAATGTGTACCCTATTCCCAACTCTTTTCGAGATATTCGCAAATTTTTGATTTTTTTGAGTGTTGCAGCCATCGACCATAGTGATGATAACTTTGAAATTTATGAATCTGGAAAAATGAAATTTTGGACCGTCGTAGGCGAAAGTCAACTTTATTAAATGGTCTGTATGCCATTTCAAAATATTGTACAGGGTGTTCGGGAAAAAATTCCCAATATCAACATCGAAAAATTGGAAAATCTCATTTTTTCCAAATGGAACCCATATTTTTTTATTGCACTATTGAAATGCTTGTGAAAAGATAGTTCAAAAATATATAACACACTATATGTCTAAATGAAGCGGTTGCTTCGTTATTACGCAAAATACGTATTTTTTCTGCTCTGTATCAACAAAGATGCCATTTCTCAAGGAGCGTCACATTATAGGGGGCCATGGAAAATGAAATAACGCAATTATATGACAAGGTTAAGGGCTATTTAACAATATTTTTTCCCTGAGAAGCATCAATACAAAATTAAATAATACTAACAATTGCATAATAATTATGCATATGAAAAAACAAGAAACTACATAGGTATAAGTAAAACACTTTATTCATATTATGCTATTTACCTGTTACGTATTTACATTTGCTTCTCTTTGTTTGGACCTTGCCATGGACTATGAAATTTCCTTCGAACTTTCTGAATTTTCTTTTCGTCAAAGGTGGTAAATGTAAATGCCTTCCATTAAAAACACGAATTATTGTTCTTTCTAAAATTCGTTTACACTCTCCATGAGTGTAAACCATATTCAAAATATCTTCGTTAGAATAGTTAATTTGAGCCATTCTTGTCAACAGTTAATATTTTATTGTTTGGAACACAATAAATGTCAATCACAAATGAAAAATCCATGGCCGCCTATTAGAAAAGGTCGGTTGTTTCTTGATATGGAGCAGCAAAAATACGTATTTTGCGTAATAACGAAGCAACCGCTTCATTGAGACATATAGTCTGTTATATCTTTTTGGACTGTCTTTTCACAAGCATTTCAATAGTGTAATAATTTGAAAAAAATGAGATTTTTCAATTTTTCGATATTGATATTGGGAATTTTTTCCCGAACACCCTGTACAATATTTTGAAATGGCATACAGACCACTTAATAAAGTTGACTTTCGCCTACGACAGTCCAAAATTTCAGTTTTCCAAATTCATAAATTTCAAAGTTATCATCACTATGGTCGATGGCTGCAACACTCAAAAAAATCAAAAATTTGCGAGTATCTCGAAAAGGGTTAGGAATAGGGTACACATTCTATTCAGAAAAAATATTTGGAATTTGATAGGGAACCAAATGGTTTAATAAAATATAGGGTGTTCTATTTGAAATAACAAAGTTGCTATCGACTTCCGGTATAACCAGAAGTGATCGGAAGTTGAAAATATTTTAGATAGAAAGTTTACAACCTGTTATATAAGTAACCAAAATTTCAAATTAAAATTCGCACTTCTTCCCCGTAAACTTCTAATGAACCACTTACGTGAATCACCCTGTATAAACATAGTGGGTTTAAACCTAAAAACTCTCGGTCCTATTACTGGCATTTCATTATTTTGTTTTATTTCACCAGTCTTATGAAAAAGGATTTATGTGTCTGTGTTTTTAAGGTCCACAAACCCCAGAAACTATTTTAAAGCGAAGAGCACAAAACATCCGTTACAGGTTTAGGTTAGGTGAGGTTAGACACGGGTTTTACTCTAACATTTATTTTTTGAAAAACATGTTCTTGATATTATGTTCTCGGGCTTCGACCGGGGAGCGCCCATCGAGTTCAATTTTCGCGTGGAGCCGCGGACGGTTATGTGTAAAGGGCGGAATATATGCATTTAATTTCAATCGAAATATGCGCATATGATATATGCATCATTTTTGTTTAAAATATGCAATAATATGCATTTCATTGGCCAAATATGCCATAATATCCATTTATTTTACATGTACAAATACCATAAAAAATATCAAAACTGATTTTAGAGAAAAGGTTTATTTTAAGAAAAATGAAAGGAAAACAAATACATAAAATACCTCGTAAAATACCTACATTAAAGCAGAATTATAAAAACATTTTAATTTGAAATTGTATAGTAGGAATTTTATGATTAAATACCTACTTTTCAAAGTTTTCTGTCAGTAAAAATATGTTTATATATAGAAAAACTTCTATCAATATGCCGATATAATAGGACAATATTTTAATTTGGGTAGTAAGGTATAAGTCCAAGGTGCAACTTCGTTGGATGATTTACCATCAAAAATACTCTTTACATCCATTAAAGATTTTAACCCTTCATTCTTTTCTACAGTAGCACCGTAGCCTCTATTTTTTTTCTAACTTTAATACCTACATCACCGGGAACCTTTCTACATTTAGCGGAAAATGTTTGAACAAACTCAATCCATTCGCTTAAACCTAAATTGAAGACCTCGGTGCAAAAACCGGACAAGTCCATAGTTTATAAGTTTTGGGAAAATGAAAAAGAAACTCCCGGACTTGTCTGGTTCTTGCACCCAAGAATGCGAGCGGCCAAGTCCTAAAGCTATATATCAACGTTATTCTGCTTTGGACTTTGCTGATTCTTACACCAATCGATCGGCGATATTTTAATACATAAATGTAGTGGAAAAAGTAAATTTTACCCATATTTATAAGTTTTAAGAAAATGAAAAAAACTCCCGGACTTGTCTGGTTCTTGCACCCAAGAATGCGAGCGGTCAAGTCCTAAAGCTATATATCAACGTTATTCTGCTTTGGACTTGGCTGATTCTTGCACCAATCGATCGGAGATATTTTAATACATAAATGTAGTGGAAAAAGTCAATTTTACCCAAAAGTGGACTTGTCCGGTTTTTGCACCGAGGTCTTCAATTTCTACTTTCTAATGAAAGAATTATATCTGGTGTAAAACTAAAATTAACTTAAATAAAAACAAGTTGGTTAGCTACATCCGCATTTTTCAGGATTTCTTGACTTTGCACTACACACTGCTAGTTGTGTCTAGGCTCTCATAATTTTGGTTATAAATTATATCTATAAATAAGTATAGGAAAAACATGCAAATATGCACAAAAATACAGGGTGATTTATTCATAAATACAATAATTTTAACCACGTCATCAGGGAGGTACATATATGCCAAAAACGCAAAAAAAAATTTTTTCGCTGCATGTTTAAATAATGGGGCAATTTATCCCTAATCCCACGTAACGAGGCGCACCTGAACGCATGTGAATGAGGCTTTCTGGTGGGGAACATGGCGCCGGCCGCGACGTTGCCGTTTCGTTGCCATAATTTAAGTAAGAAAAAATATCCAGTTTATGAATTTACCTCTGGTTAATGGGACATGGGACAATAAAAGAGTGTTAGCACATCTTGGACTTTCAGCATTCAGCATCTAACTGACACATATTCCTTCAGAATGTCACTACACTTTTCACTGCAAATCACGATCTCTAAAACAATTTTGGTAAAAGTTCCCCACTGTGTATACGCAGCCTGTTTTTTTTTAATTTTGGCTACCCCCTATTTTCGAGGTTCCTGAACACCTTAGTTTTTGGTGCTCGACGTAGTTTCCGAGAAAATGGATTTTCAAATTTCCCTTTGACACCTCACTTTTTACGGCGATATTTGTGGTTAAAATCGGGGTAAATTTTTACTGTACACAGCTCAAACTAATCACCATACTATTTTGCACCTTTTGCAACATCGACACTTGGCGAAAACCCGCGGAAAAACAGAAAATATCCAAGATTTATGCATTGCCCTGTCCGCTGTCCTCCGCTCCACTACTTAGGTGCTTAGGTGAAGTTAGCGTCACCAACGCCAGCGCCATGGCGCCGGCGTCAACGCCGAAAAGACAGCGTCATCGATTTTTCGCCCACTAGCCCGTTCCACCATCGATCATAATTAAAGTCCGTGTACCAATATTATTTTTTCTAAGGGTGTTTCTGGCATTTTTTGGGATACCATTCCACAGATTACCTCCTTTGGAAAGGGGTCATCTCCAGTTTCAATGAAAATCTCGGATCTCGAGGGACAGGGGCCATTCGCCCTCGGGATGTACCTATTTCCGTTTTTAATTTTTCTAAGTACCTACGTTCCCCCTACTTTTTGGGGATGCTATTCCACAAATAAGCTCCTTTCGGGACGGGTGGTCTCCAGTTTTAAGGAAAATCTCGGATCTCGAGGGCAAAGTGTACATTCGCTCTCGGGATGTATTGTGGAATGGCATCCCCAAAAAGTAGGGGGAACGTACCTACTTAGAAAAATAATTAAAAACGGAAATACACTCCGCCGAGGGCGAAGAACCCTTTACCCTCGAGGTCCGAGATTTTCATTAAAACTGGAGATGACCCCTCTCCAAAGGAGGTAATCTGTGGAATAGTATCTCAAAAAATGCCAGAAACACCCTTAGAAAAAATAAAATCGGTACACGGACGTAATTATGACCGATGGTGGAACGGGCTAGTGGGCGAAAAATCGATGACGCTGTCTTCTTTTCGGCGTTTTTGACGCCTGACATTTGTGTGGCGCTGATTTAAAGTACCACCGATATTAAGAGAAGTAAACTGGATCACTTGTTCTCAAAACCCGCACGAGGGAATTTGGCATTCAATGCTTTACGTAATGAAGAATTACCCTTCCTTTTTTAAAGAAGTAGGTACAACCTCCTACTTTTAAGTGGGTATTTTGAAGAAAAATAAAAATATTAATGAAACGAAAATTTAAACATTCATTTTTATAGGTCCAGTTTTGTCAATACCTAACCCTAACATTACTTAAATTGGTGTTGATAGAGGTCCCACAATCTAACATAATGTTGGTAAATACTCTTAAAAAGGCCGTAAATAGTCTCCAAATCAAATTTGTGAAATACAAAAAATAATCATGAGAAACTAAGCGCGCCCCGAATGTCGGGCGAAAATAGCCTACGTAAACACGGCAAAAATATTTCTTAATGTTTCTTCTTATAACTATTGCCGTAACGCATAGTTTAAAGAAAGGTCATGCATGATTCTTTTTTGTATTTCACAGATTTTAATTTGGAGACTATTGACGGTATTTTTATCATGCCAAATTCCCTCGTGCGGATTTTGAGAACAAGCGCTCCAGTTTAGGTACTTCTCTTAATATCGGTGGTACATTAAACGTCGCTAACTTCAGGCTGCAAACAGAAAACAGAACAGAAATAAGGGATAGGCAACCGGCCTGAAAACAATGCAAAATTAATCTTGGACACACAGATTACCCACCTTATTTCCTGTTTTTCCGCGGGTTTTCGCGAAGTGTCGATATTGCAAAAGGTGCAAAATAGTCTGGTGATCAGTTTGAGCTGCGTACAGTAAAAAGTCAACCGGATTATAACCACAAATATCGCCGTGAAAAGTGAGATGTGAAACTACGTCCGAGCAAAAAAAACTAAGGTCAGATTCGTGTTCAGGGACCTCGAAAATAAGAAAGGTAGCCACAATGAAAAAAACGGGGCTGCGTAGGTACATCGTGGGGAACTTTCACCGCTATTTTTGCCATAACAAGCACGAGACGTACACAGTTTCAACAAACAGTGATTGGAAAATACTGAAACTGTTTCAAAAATTTCGATTCTATTGGAAATAGGTATGAGTCCTTAACTATGACAAGAAAACATAACGAGAAAGAAAGGACTGGTGTGTCGTTCGTGTTGGATACGACCCGGAAAGTACATGGTAAGTTTAAGCAACTAGACCCCAGATATGTTCGCTAATGTTGACGTTCTTATTTCAGAGGAAGCGGAACACCCACAGACGCTATTTTTGCCATTACAAGCACGAGACGCACACAGTTTCAACAAACAGTGATTGGAAAATACTGAAACTGTTTCAAAAATTTCGATTCTATTGTAGTTAGGTATGAGTCCTTAACTATGATAAGAAAACATAATGAGAAAGAAAGGACTGAGAAAAGTGTGTCGTTCGTGTTGGATGCAACCTAAGCGGAAAGTATACGGTAAGTTTAAGCAACTAGACCCCAAATATGTTGGCTAATGTCGACGTTCTTATTTCAGAGGAAGAGGGACACCCACAGAACACATCTCTAAGAGCGTCTCCGTGCAGTAAAAAGGATTATCAGTGAACTAGTGAGCGGAAAAATTAGTGCGCGAAGTGAAAGTGAATGAAGTTTGTTCTATCAAGAAAAAGATCGTCCTCGGTGGTGTCAAGGTCCACGAAATCATGTAAGCCAGTTTAGTACTTAATAAAGCATCAAAAATCAAAAAGCCACGTAAGCAGTCGTTTTATTTATTTTTCTTGTTGGCATTTATCCCTTAAGGTGTCTCAGGCCAAAACTAACCGTTACAAGAGGTACCTAAACCTAAGTGTTATTGTTAGAATAAATCACCCTGTATAGTTTTTCCAGAAATATGCAATGTTTTGCGAAATTGAATAAAATATGCAAAAAATGCATATATATGCAATTTGTATATATTCCGCCCTTTGATTATGTGCCTCCCGCCTGCGAGAGGCCCCCACGATCGGAAAAGCCGTTCGGCCGATGTGGGTCATTTGACCGAGTTTGGGGTTGGCGCCGTAATTCGAATTTGGCTACACCTGTCCAAGCGGCGGGGCAAATCGGGCCGCGCCGCCAGATCTACCGATTTTTTCGTAGATCTACTGGTTTCGTTCTTTGTCTACAGTAAATCTCCTGAAATCTTACGTTTTATGAAGTAACTTAGAAATATAGCCTAAAAATTAATATCATCGTGTAACGTGTAAGTTAATGTCAATTCCATCTGGCAACAAAATACAGAACGTGTATACAAGTCGCAACTGTTACTCTACTGATTTTTTTAAAAACTTGGAAATTGCAATTCGGTTGTATTTTTTTTAGGTTCTTTGGTACGAGTAATATGATTTGAGAAATTGTTTGTCAAGTATTTGTTTTCTTTTAAAATTATAGAAAAATACTTTCTTCGAATTGCTGGCGTGTTTATCTGTATAGCCCCGCCATTTTTGTCACTTTTGAATGTAGGTATACCGATTTTTAGGACTGAATATCTGGCAAGATAGCGTTGCGAGGGGGCGTGGTTACGCGATTTACGATATCTATTTTTTGAAAGTTAGGTTAGGACCATAAGACCACGGAGAAACAAAAATCGTATTTTTTTACCAATTTCCAGCGTTTTGGGAGGCCGGAGGCCAATTTTCCTCCTTCCTTTCGAACAGGTACTCGTTCGCTGTAGGTTTTGTTTAATTTGTTTTGTGAAATATGATATTTTTTACTTAACTCTTAAAACAAAAAAGTTACAAAAACATATATCTGAAAGTAGGCCGTGTATCTCAAATGTTACACAAAGTTACCCTATCAAAAAAGAAGTCATTTATTTACAATGAAGTTCTCGGAAAAATGTATTGTAAGATTTATTGGAGGATTTGTTGGGCGAAAATTGTTATTGGTGAAACAGGCTTTAATAAACGGAGTATTGTGTGTAGGCGCTTGTAAGCCTGCGGTAGTTTCAGCGCGGCCACAACTGGGCACTCCTCAAGTTGGTGGCGCTCCGAGGTCGGTACTTGTTATAAACGCCGACGCCCGAGTCTACGCCGACCCTTATAGGCGTTTACAATTATTGCCCCGCTTTCGAAAAATGTTCTTGTTTTCCAGTTAAAATTTCAATTGTTACAGGCCATGGACTCGGCCATGGAGTCATTTTACAGTAAACTTGAAAGACATTTTCTGTTTAAAATTGATTGTGGGTTGCAAAACCATTTCCGTTTACTTAAAAATTCCACAAGTGTAATAAAAGTTCTTTTGAAAAACGGAAACTCGTATTACCCCTACGCGCTTAAAAAATCCTGCATTATTTGTTTTAATAGCGCCTTACGACGTTATGATCCCTACCAAATTTGTAGTCAATATCTTTTGTAGTTCCAGATAGGTGCAATCGGGTGCAATTTAAAAAAATCTTTTCAATAATTTAAATTTAACTGTATATTAAAAACAAAGGATCTGCGGACATATATGTTTGTTTAAGTTCTTAACTCGGTTCTTAAAATCCGTTCATCTATTATTTTTATTTTGTTATCTCCTCGGTTATCTCCTAATCCCACATTTTTTTCGACACATTCCTTATTCCTAAATTGTGGGGCGCTTTCTTCTGCCTTCCAGAAATCCCGGTGGTAAGTGTCCTGTTTCCAGTTACCTACAATTTAATATTTTGTGGTTGATATACTCATTGTTGGATGTAAAAAAAAACTATTAGAAACGCAAAGTAATCGAATATGGCGCGCCGCGCCTATCGAGTAAAGTCTATAGGGTCTCTAGATATCGATCGAAACTCGAAGCATCCGCAAAGGAAAAAGGGTTGGTTTGGTTTTGTTTACTATTTCGAGAATCTATTAATCCCTCGATTAATCCATACTCATGATCCCGAAAATACTATTTCTAATCATGAGTAGGTACATTTTTCTAAGCATAAGCATTGCAATTTACAAAATTTAGGCGGCTGTTTACTCCTTGATCATAAAACTAATAGTTTTAAATACTTGCTTTGATAGTGAAGAAATTAGAGTACTAGTAGGTAGGTACCTATATTTGCATAATTTCCTTTTTCAGAAATAGTTGTGGGGATGGCATTCTTGAATATAAAAAAAACGCCAATTAATCACAGAAACTACCTACGTCTTAAACAAATATGTTTTCAGGCTTCTTAAATTTCTGCAAACTTCAACCTCGACTTCAACTTCTCATATTACATATATTATTATATTATATTATATTATATTATATTATATTATATTATATTATATTATATTATATTATATTATATTATATTATATTATATTATATTATATTATATTATATTATATTATATTATATTATATTATATTATATTATATTATATTATATTATATTATATTATATTATATTATATTATATTATATTATATTATATTATATTATATTATATTATATTATATTATATTATATTATATTATATTATATTATATTATATTATATTATATTATATTATATTATATTATATTATATTATATTATATTATATTATATTATATTATATTATATTATATTATATTATATTATATTATATTATATTATATTATATTATATTATATTATATTATATTATATTATATTTATTACATAAATATTTTATTTATTACATATTTCCCTCACTAAGCACCAAAAGACTATAAAAACCTCTGATGCCATTCGGCCGTGTCCCAGTACCAGTTTAGTTTAGATTGATTTCAGATTAATACCGTACTCAGGTACGTTCAATAACGGCACCGAGAACAGTCTAACCTCTGTTCCCCAACAATTTTTTAATTCACTCCAATTGTACAAGTTATAAGTTTTTTGTAAATATTACTGAATAAATTTAAAGTGAAAAAATAATGTTTTAAAAGTAATTTGCCGCTCGGTACGCGTAACATATATAGGTATTCGAGCATACATTACTAGGTATTTTCGAGGGTATTTTATTTATTTATTACCTACTTACACATCGCCACGTAGGTGGAAGTATTTTAAGGTTAATTTTATATTTTTAAAATACCTACTATTAGGTACCTCTTTATATTTTTATCGTTTGGAATAAATGTTCATTAATTTCATAGTGGTTAGTTCGAAGGTTAGTTTTTATTTATATGAACCTTTCAATGGATAATATACCTAATACAAAAGTAGGTATACCTACCTATTTCTCAACATATTTTTCATTATTTGCACTAAACAAATAATTATATTTTTAATAAAACTTATTTATTGATATTATCACTCATACCAATACTACCCTTTAATAATATATTATACACTGGATTATACACTTAGGTTGAGAAGTGAGCCATTATTTACCGAGCATTTTTATATCCTGAGGCGCGTAGCACCGAAGGATATAATATGCGAGGTAAATAATGGCCTTCTCAACCGAAGTGTAGGTGTATATAGAATTTTTTTACTACTTACATTGAAATATTGCCATACCTACTTATTTTACATAAGTATTTGATTAGATTAAGCCTGGGAGTTCAGTTATTGTCAAGCTGACAAAATGAAACTAATTTTTAAACGTCATATAAGTAAGTACTTATTTACTTTCATTATTTACCTAGGTATTTTTTTATTATCATAATTTACCTAGGGAGACAAATATTACTTCTCATTAGAGGAATGAGGTAAATAATGGTGATTTCTCAGGCTAGTAGTAAAAAAATATATACCTATATTTATAATCTGATATTGACATATATTTAATCAGTTGATGTATGTACCTACCTATAAGAATCTAGAAACGAGTCTAGAAAGGAGGCAGTGAAACTATTCTTATTAGTGGAGTCAACGTAGACGAAAAATGGTGTTAATTAGGAATTAATTAGGGAAGTCATGGATTTGAATAAAACCTTTCGAAACACCTTCAAACATACTTTTATTTAAAAGTCCGAAGGTTGAAAAAGTGCGCTTTTTATTTTAAAAATAAAAAAAATCAAAAAATCGATCTTTCACCGAAATTTCTCAAAAATCGTCTACAATTAATTGTAGAATCATTATTTTTCAATGAAAATGTATATTTTTATGTTTTTTTGAGATGCTGATTATGAATATGAAGTAAAAAAAAATAAAAATAAAATGACGCCTAGTAAAAATGAAGTTGAATGCAAGAATAATCGAATTTTAAATTTTTATTTTTTTTTCCGAGATACCTAATCTCATATCAATACGACAGGTAAGGTAAGTAAATTAGAAATACGTTTAAGGGAATAAAAAGTGAAAATCTAGCTATTTACGAAAAGCTCAAGCAGATTTTTATTTATTTCCTGGCATGCTTGACCACGAAAATCTTTTAAAACAAATACCTACCTTCTTCTTTCAAATAACATGTTAATAATAATTATTCTTTTGGCGATAACTCCGAAACTAATGAAGATATCAAAATACAAAAGTATTTTTTGTTGTAAATGTAATCTACTTTTCGATTATAACAGAATGAAAGTCATTGAATTTAAAATTTCGGAGAAAATTGTAATAAAAGGGAAATTTTTCGAATTGCGCCCTCTAGCGGTGACCACGAAATTCGAAATGATCTTACTGGACAATCATTTGATAGAAAAGGGAAATCTCTCTTCAACATGCCCAAATTCAACCAATTCGGTTAAACCAAACCGGAGTTAGCAGCATTTTTTTCAAGTCAAGGTTTATCCGCCCGTCTCACCTCTATTTGAAGAACAAGAGCAAAAAATCTTTAACGAAAATTGCTCAGTATTTGCTGAAGAGTGCAATAAAATTATTTTTGATATTTATTAGACTTTTTTGAGAAAACTCATTTTTCATATTTACTGTTGCGAATACGCCCCCTATAGCGGCCGACCTACAAGCTTAAATATAATTTCCAGCGATTTTTCGTGACCATATTACTTAAGAAGATTTTTCCCCAAAGCTCCAGGACTATTAATTCCTGAGATATGGTACCTCTTCACCCTTAATGAAACACCCTGTACCTATATAGCTTGGATTTTCGGGGGGGATATATATATTGAGGCTGTGCCATTCGTCCCCACGTCAATACAAGCTGTGCTCCAAGGGAACAGAATGACATCTGCCGACTAGGTACCTGCCGACTAACACGCCTCACAAACACACGCACATACATACACACATACAAACGCATGTTCTCAGTGGATCGAAAATGGGGACTATAGTAGTAACATGTATGAAGTATTTACGAGAAAGAAAGCGGAAATTATTATATTTATTATTGAATTCGTATTATTGTATGAAAGCTGAGAACACATGAAGAGAGTTTTTTTTTTCAAAAGCTGATAATCACGAGCGGAAATTATGTAGAAAAAAATCTTTTGACTAGGAAATCGGAAGTTTAAAACGTGTACTTTCACTTAGAATTGGTCTCATCCCAGTAAGAGACCTCCTTCAGCTTGATTCTTGGATTTAAAAATAAGAAAAATTGAGTTCTGCGTTTCGGGAAATTAATTATAACGCGGTTTACTGCAAAAATAAACGAGAAAAGAGAGAATTAGGTACATTAAAATAACTTATGCTATCAAAAAGCAAACGTTTTAAGCTTCAAAAAAGTCACCTATTGAGTTTCAATATCTAATTTTATGCGGATATTATGAGCGTTTGAAATAAATATTAAATATACGATAGCAAGAATTTATGAAAAATCTCTAAGTTCAAACTGAAAAAAAAGAGGTTTGCTATCGTAATCTTATATTGCTCATTCAAAACTACATACATTTAGTAGAAACATTCTGTAATATTGCTCAAAAATATTACAAATTGACCATGTAACGTCAATTATTGTGAAAATGCATGAAATTTTGATCAAGGTCAACTTTACAATAATATAACAGGCGTATCACTTCATGGAAATTAATGCTACAAGATTTTTTTAATTGCTTTACGGTGTCACCGAGGGTGTCACTTTCCAATAAACTTTGTTGCATATGTCGCACCCGAGGTCGCACCGCTCTCAATTAATTATTTTACAAAAAATATGTAAATACCTAGGTACTTTTTTTTTGAGAAATTGCCTGCTCTTTCGAATGGTCTTACTTAAACTTATTTAATAAGCGTTTTTATAGAAAAACGCTTATTAAATAAGTTATTAACAAAAAACCTATATTTTTGACAGTTATTGTCAAATAAAAAAAATCGCACACTATTTTGCGCTGCGGACTCTTCGGATTTTGTTTCAAGACATCAAAACGAACACATTCCAACAAAATCTAAAACTCCCGGAATTTCTTCGAAGTTATTTTCCTAGTTGACTCCACTATATACCTAATGCTATTTTATTCTATAAACTTATGCAAATAATTCAAATATTAATACAACCTGAAGAATAACGTACCACCGAGCGTACCACTTACCAAATATATTAAAACTAATATTTAGAAAACTTCGAGAAAACATTTAGGTATTAAGTATACAGCGAGGTATACAGTGACGGTCAGAGCAGATAGAACAATTAAGTAATGGGATTTTATTCTATTTTGCGCCGAAATAAAAAATCGACTATGGGGCTATAATAGGCATCCCCCAAGTTTTTCGGGCCCTATTTTGATTTCAGGACACGCCTCGGAACATGCCTAATGTAGCCCTCGATGTAGCCCCACCATAGTAATTTTTTTTTATTTCAGCGCAACAAATAAAATCCCATTTGTTGCGTCTGTTCTGCCCTCGGTTTTGCCTGTCACTGTATGTAGGTAGCACAATTACAATTTTAGAAAATGTTTCAATTTGTTTTAAGAACATTCATAGCATAGGTATTTATTCTCCACATGTCTGCAATATTACTTAATTGTACCCTCGATTGTACCAGCACTCCGTTTTATTAACGTAGGTAAACTTATATTGAAGCAACAAACACGTTATGTTTAGATAGCAAGAATATTGACATAACATTACAAACACAACATATTAAAATCTTTTGAAACATTCTTACAACATACAATGTACCTAACACAGTAACGTTGCTGATACAGACAAATTTTTTTCGTACAATGTTATGTCAATAGAATATTTATTGGTAGGTACCGAGTTCCAAAATTTTGTTTAGTGGGTAGGTAGGTACTTGAAACTTTCGCACTGTCTGCGATTGGGTTTATTTAGGGGTTTCTGGTAAAGGTTTTTGCCTCTATTTTTCTTTATAAAAATGTAATGAATTGATCGAGGAATTGATCTTAGGGCGTTACCCGCGTCGAAGTCAATAAGAAAGAAAAAATATTTAACATTTCGATAAGTTCTTTACCTTTGATAAATCCGGTTCCAGGCTTCAGGCTTCAGGCCGAGTGGATGAAGGCAACGTCTGGCCGAAGTGATGATGCATTATCCGTGGATATCGCGGCTGGCGGTCAACCTATCCCGTACTTCACTTAATCTAACCTAACAGCTAATCTAATATACAATATACCTTTGCTTAGGGCTTCAATGCTCAATCGTATTAAAACGAGTATTAAACGCGTCGGAATTCCACGGTTGGAGAACTTTGAACGAATCGCGGCGGCTTTTTCAAAACGCAACGCAACAGCGCGATTCACGTGTTTCGTCCGACACTCGCGTCTTCGAAAAGTATGTTCCGCCGCACGGCAGCGCCCTTACGATATCGTGCTGCGACTCTACACGGCGTCCACCGACGGAAATTAGACTTCAACTCGCCCTGCGTATGAGGGAAACTGTAGAATCTTCTCCGCGTCCTTTTCGCGTGACTTGTGTGTTGTTTGTTTTGCATGGCCAACTTCGACACCGAGACCGAGCGGTCGCGCGCTACACCCGATCCGTGGTCTGTCATTTTTCTCGCGGTGCGACGTTGCCGCGACTTTCAATAGTCTTTAACCCACCTACTACTTACACACCTACTAATAATATTGTTATTTAAATATTTACACGTGTCTTCCGACGACAGCACTACAAATACATTATAACTTATACATATATTATGTAATCGTAATACTTAAAATTCAAAAAAAAAACGGAATTCGACACGACTATAAAATATTCTAAACCGAATGTGTTTTCTGTGGGGCCATCTCTGTTGCGGAAGCCTAAAACTTATCCTATCTGTTTGACACTAGCGTTGATTGATCCATCGACGCCACTAGGCTACGCTGATTCAAATTTAATAAAGTATACCTTACTATAATTTATGTTTGGGCAATTTGTTTGCCAAAATTATTAAAGACCCAAGTTTTATTTTTGCAGAAAGCATTATACTTTACCTACTTAATTCTGCGAAATGAAGGAAAACAGTTGGGGACAACAAAATATTCAACAAATTCAAGAAGAAATTAAAGAAAATAAAAATAAAAACACAGTATAAGATCACAAAATACTATCAAAAATAATGCAAAAATTATGCAAGATTTTGCCTTCAATTTGAGGCAAGAAAATGAAACAAACTATGAGTCTGTTATTAACCCTGCGTTGGTACACTGGGGCACTGGGGTATCATATAACCCAACAACTTAATTTTTACGGCAAAATTTTCCTAAATAACGATTGGTTTCTTCCCTTTCTAGTACCTTCAAGCCTTCAAGTAATAAGAGTACTTATGTAGTTGCTTACGCGCGGCTTTCTCAGCGAATCAGTAGCCTCTGAACCTCGAGCACCTCGTTGGGGTATGCAACACCAGAGTGTACTAAATTTGTGACAAAAATTATTTTTTTTTAATTTTGGGCTCTTTTTTAATCTTTCAATGATAAATTTGTTTTGATTTCTTGAAAAAACGGGTTATAATATTCTTTCAAAATGGACAATTTCGAACCAGAACAACAGAAATTGCTAAAGTTGTCGTGGAAGTATGCTGGTACGATAGACTCACGGAAAAAGAAAGAAAGATCGCAAGACATTATATTTGTATAATGCGTAAAGGCCGTGATTATAATTATAATACTATAATCACTTTTAATTTTAATAATTTTAATAAAAAAATCATGGGTTTTCTACCAATGTGTGTTATTTAAATCAATATTTTGTGTACGACGCGTTTCAGCATTTTATGCCATCTTTAGGTACAATAATTTTTTTTCCCGTATTTTAGGAGCAACATTTTTTGGGAGAATTTGGTCGAAAAAAAAGGGTCTATCTAGTCAATTTTAAATATACATAACTCATTAAAGCCAAATAATTGAATGGTCAATTAATGGAGATATGGTGGAAAGAGAATAAAAGTTTCATACTATCGGTTTTTCACCTTAAGCGAAAAAAAAAAAAAATAATCACGGATAAAGGTTATATGTATATGCTTATAGCACGCTGCTCAAATTGTACAATGCCAGGCTCTGGATAGCCAAGAATCTGACTGAATTTGTCATTGTAAATACTTACTTGTTTTGTTTATTTTCAAGTATATTTAACACGTTTTTATGATATCTGTTTCGATTGGGATAACTTTCTATTGGTTTTCTATAATAAGGCAAAAACCATTGTTTTTGCTTTGGAAAAAAATTGTTGTTTATAAAATAATATATTCTTTAAAAATGGCGTATGTCAACCCCAGTGTACCAAATTTGTACTTTTTTGCATTTGTACTATCGCAGGGTTAAGTGCAAGTGGAACGTAACGGCAAAACTTCTACAAGAAAAATTTCACAATGAATGCCATACTACGTTTAACCCCTTCAGTGATATTGAATTTTAAGCAGCGCGAGAAGCTAGGGATATAAAAAGAAAAAGTTTTCTAAAGAATGTAGGTAGAATTGGACAAGCAAAGTGCCACTGCACTAACAATTGAAGAGTGCTTGAAAATTCAGGATATCTGGAGAAAAGATAATCCAGGAGGGTTGCAAAAAAGCTTTATTTAATAATAGCTAAGGAATTGGCGTGGCGTAGCAATAAAGCAGTAAATGCTTAAAAAAACAATATTTCAAAAATGAAATAGACAATTTTGGTGATCCCACGGGACGAATAGATATAATCCCATTTTTACCAAAACTGCCCAAGATCAAAACAATGCAGAGGTAAGCTACTACTATCACTTACTATTACCACTACCTGCTATAAATTATAATAATTATTATTCGTACAGGGAGAAAGTGGTTATATAACCCCGAATTTTACGAACCCCAATTTATGTCCGGTAAGGCTGTATCAATTTATTGCTACAGACCGTCTCTTTAGCCGGAATGCCGACATGTCAGACAAATGGTACAAAAACATAGATACCAGTGGAGTGGGTGTCAATAATTTATCAAGGTTGACCAAGGAAAGTGCTGAAAAGATTGGACTTAATATATAAGAAAAAAATTACCGACCATAGCCACCGATCCTCAGCTGTAACGCACCTTGAACGTACAGCAGGGATAGTACCGACCTCGGAGCGCCACCAACTTGAGGGGTGCCAAGTTATCGCCGCGCTGAAGCAGCGTCAGGCTTATAAACGCCTACGCGCCATACTCCATTCATTAATATAATGTTTTTTTCCCACGAACCAAGTTGCAAGTTTCTAAATTGATCAAAATAACAAATTGACAGGTCTAATTTTCTCTATTATCTTAACAAGTACCTAGTCCATTTGTAAAAAATTAGAACTTTTGAGAAATAAAATTACCGCCCAAATATACAGTGTGACCAACTTCAAATCGGAACACTGGCGTAAAATTTGCGTTTATTTATCATCCGATTTTGATCTAGATCTTTTTAACGAATTATTTTGCAGTTGTTAAATGTTCTTCCTAAATACAACTCGTCGTGTGCTTAATAATAGATATACCATTCGTTAATTTATTAATTCATTATAATCCCAGTGCTAAGAAAATACCACTCCTGCTGCGCAGACGTGGTATTTTCAACTTTAACTATAATTCGGGACTTTACGAATGGTATTATCGTTAATAGGCACATCACTTGATATATTACCCCTGAAAAGACCACTCCTTATCTTTACATTTAAATTACCAAGTGCCCTTATAGATTCTTTGCCATTTTATAGCCCTGATACGTAGATAGCGGTGCCTTTGGTGAAGCCCCGTTTAAATAAAGGGGTAGAGTTTTCTGCGAAGAGGTGGGTTCACAGACCCTAAAAGGGGGTTCTAAAATATTTAGATGAAACACAGGCTGCTAGATACTTTTTTGTGACTTGCGCTTCTGCTGATGTAGCAGTAAATTTTGTTCAAGTAGCTGAGGGCATTAACTTGCATTCAGGCGGGCGTCCTTATGACAAGGTATACACGTACAAGAGCAGGCTTGCTTATAACTATGATCGGGTTAAAGATTTTTGCAAAATAATGTCAAAATTGAATTCCTTGCCTCCTAAAACACTAACACTTGCTATTTTTAAATTCGGCCCTTATTTGCACCCTTCTCAACCACCTCTTCTTTAAACAAATGTACCTAAAAATGCTCTTTAGTAACGATTATGTACTAATTTCGTAGGCTAAAAACTAAATAACATTAGTAAATATTTTCTTCACATACACCTGGCGAATGGGGATTTTGTCCAAAAGCAATTTGAACCAATCTATTTTAGGCAAGATTACGTACACTAAATGTTAAACGGATATCATCTAATCCGTTCGATTACAGAGGCACAATTTTTTTCGAGAATTTGGTTTTCGTTGTTTTCGAACATTTTAAAAAGATATACAAAACATCATCAAGATCGGCATTCTTCAAATCGCCTCTGCTTCTTTCCTAGGTGTTTTTCGAATATTTCGATATGGACTGACCAAAAGAGCCAAACCTAGAATAACGGAATCATTAAATAAAAGTAATATGATTAAAGACACTGTGTACTTGATGGAGGGAATAAGTCGGTATCTCCGTCTACTTTGGATGATTTGGATTACTGCCAGTATGGGAACCTTCGTGTAGATTATGTCGAGTACCTAGATCTTTTAAAGTTTTTGTTTCCGAGACAACTACACTATGTACTCTGGCAGCCTGGTAATTCGACCTTTCCTTGTAAGTTTCTTCGCTGGCTTCGTAGTGTATTGTGTCGTGATTTTGACTATTGTTTTTTTTTGTCAGCCACATCTTCCATTTCCAGCACAGGATATAATTTACCGAATAAATTAAAATAAACAGGTGGTTTGACCCAGGGTCGGCTCGTGCAGTGAGGCCATGGTGCCATGGCCCTACCACCGACCATGCTCCGTCATAGACTCTAGTTCACAAAAATTCATATTAACAATTTTGCACTCCTCAAATAAACTTCCTGATGGTTACCTACTTACCGTGCGAACTGGCAACACCGCGCGCCAATTGCCTACTGCGGTGCGGCACGCGACGCAGGTGGCGCGTACGCGCGTAGGCGTAAAGTGCCGTAAAGCCGGCCGGCGGCTCTGTTACGCCGTACCCCGTGCTACCCTCCGATTGGACAGCATTGTAGAGTTCGGGTGAATGTGGCAGTGATAACCGCAATAATTGGGAATGTAATACATCGAGTTAAATGCGCATAAACAGCGATTCTCCGGCCCAGGCTCCGATCATATGTTTTGTTGTACCTAATATATTGTATATTTGGCTTTCGCCGGTGGACAGAACGTGCTGCTTATTTTGCGTAGTTGATTGTGCTAGTTAAGTAGTTTGTTTATAACTTTTTCAAAATGAACAGTGTAAGTTTTTTTATTAAGAATTCATTGACTTGAGCAAAAACTGTAAATTAAAGAGTTGGGCAGGCCGTTACCCGATTTAACTATACAGGGTGTTCGAAAAATAGACGGGAGATATTTTAGAGGGTGATTCCCTGTTAAGAAATATGAAAAAAAGTTTCTATAAACATGGGTCCGGAAATGCAGAGTTTTCAAGATACAGGATGTTAAATATATTGCATGTCACTGGACAAAATTGGTTTATCAATTTTTGCAAAAAAAATCACAAGTGCCTTGGAAAACAAATAATCAAAAGCATTTCTAGGAAAGAGTGTTATTGCAACTTTTCCAATATCATAACATAAAGTACACTACAACCAATTTTGTCCAGTGACATGCAATAAAACGGTTTTTATTTTTTTTTCTCGAAAACGAAGTGAGATAGGAAAACAATACAAGAGGGAAAGAAGTTGTATTTTTAGATGCTTAATCAAACAAAAAATATTAAAGTTACAAAAAAGGTAGTGGCGTACATTTTTTTGATAATAATATTCGCTAAGGTGCCCCCCCGGGACGCCACTGGACTTAATAAATTTAATCTAGTTAGGGCGAAATTAGCCTCTTAATACAACAAATAATATTGCCAAATTTCAACAGAATCGAGTAAATAATTTTTAAGACATTAATAATTTCATGTTTATTTAACATCCTGTATCTTAATAATTTCATGTTTATTTAACATCCTGTATCTTGAAAACTCTGCATTTCCGGACCCATGTTTATAGAAACTTTTTTTCATATTTCTTAATTTTTTTTGGTTTTAAATCAATCGTTTTTGTAGGGGCTTTCGAATGGGCACTAAGAGGACACAATAAGGGAGAGGCTTCCGAAAATAAGGGCAATTTTCGAGAATTGATGAATTTTAGCGCTGAATTAGATAAAAATCTTTTAGAAGCCAATTTTCTGGCAGCCAAAAATTTCAACGTTTATTTTTTGATTAATAGTTCTTTATTTTCCAATTTAATCTGCTTAGAAGGTTTTAACGAAGGATAATAATTACCTACCCTTTACACCGTATTTTTGCCAAAATAAATCTATAGAAAAAAAGGACGAGGAAAATTTTTTGCTGTCAGAAAATCGGCTGCTAACTTCACACCGGCTTAGTTAGGCACATTGATTTTTAAAATGTTTAAATACTCATGACCCGCCACTGGTTTGACCTATTGATCTATCTGTGGTTTCGGGTTTCGAATTTTGACAACCACAAAATATAAAGGTTAGGGAATTTGACTATTTGAATAAAAGTCGTTCTATACAAGACTGAGAGTTCTACAGGGTGGTCCAAACTTTATCAGCAATTCTTTGCTAGAAAATTTCAAAAACAGGATATTTTTTCCTACAAACATGTATCGAAATCCTAACGGTTTTCGATATACAAGCCGTAAAGTTAATTTTTTTAAATTTTCTTTTATTTCTCCTAAAGAAAGACAGTTAAGGCAAATATATATGGTACAGTTTAGACACTCATTAAATACTATAAATTAAAAATAATTCAGCCCATCTACTTTCACCAGTGTCGGAGAGACGGGGGTCAATCATCATATTTTTTTAATAAAAAAATTGTGCGCCACTGGAAAAGTAATATTTTTTGCCTTCACTAAATTCCTTCAATAACTTTCCTTAATTAATAACATTTGCTCCTAAAACCTACAAAAAGGTTTCTAGATACGAAAAATCATGTAGATATCCTGGGAATTTTAAAAAAAATCTTCTTTTTTTTTTAATTTTCTAGCAGTTTTTAAAGTAATGTTGATAAAGCTTGGACCACCCTGTATATTCAAAGATTTGACCACACAACACTGGTTTGTGGGCTGGACCATAAAATATACAAGTTAGGTTTAACAGAGGTCATGTCAGTGGTCATGTGGTCAGTCAACAATTGAACCTACTGAGTGGCGCATATATGCAGTGGTACCATACTTCGAGGTCTTCTCGGCTTGTTAACAAGCGCCTACCGACCCTGCCGGAGAAATAGGCCTTGTTTTGGCCCCCACTGTTGTGTAGTAATAGGTGTACCTACTTTATCGTCTACAAGTCGCAGTTTTCGATTTTTCTAGCCCAAATTTGGCGTACGGCCGACCGAGCTTATGGGCAAGAAGGCTCTTGATGGGCGTCCGAATCGGAAGAGCCGTTCGGCCCCCGAAATTTTTTTTCGAAAATTTTTCGGAAAATATGGCTAGCGATTGGAAGGGGGAGCGCCGGTCGAGTTCAATTTTCGCGTGGGACCGCCGACGCATACGGGCCTCTCGCCTGCGAGAGGGCACCCCGATCGAAATAGCCGTTCGGCCGTTTGGGCCGCTTTTTTTCGCGATTTGGCGAGGTCCCCGGGATCATACTGTATACATCGTGGCGAGGCGCACGCCCGGCCACGCCCCATACTTATTCGTAAACATCGACTTTTGGACTTTGGGGGCTCAGAAGCCCATCTGTTATTCCGTGGGGGACTTTTCCAGGTACGGGCGCTCTGTATTTTTATTTAAAATCTCGTAGAATCCTATATACGCTAGTATGGAACTTTTCTTACACAGCGAAGTGGCACATGCAGTGGAAGCGCGGTGGGATCATAATCCAGAGGTGCGGTGTTCGAAACCACGCTCTGGGACAAACTTTTTTATTTCTTTTTTTATTTTTTACTAAAGTTATTTTAAAAAATATCTAGTGTTAAATATTGTACGGTGGTACGGAACCCTTCGTGTGCGAGTTCGACTCGCACTTGGCCGATTTTTAACTTTATACCTACTTACTTGTGTATTGTGTATTGTTATAGATAGTTGAAGTATTTGGCATTGCAGGAGCATGCCGCAGAGACGAGTTACAGAAATTACCATTAAACTATATTAACGACATGGATTCTGTCTTAACTGTGAAAATTCCCGATAGCAAGACAAACAAACCTCGATCATTATTAGGTATTTGTATTAAGCGGTAAAATTCGAAGTTTTAATTTTGTTGAAATATATCGCAAATATGCATCCCTTATTCGTTCCCAGTCTACCAGTCACACTAGATTTTTTATAAAATATTATAACTGAAAATGCTCCGTTCAACCTGTTGGTGTAAATACTTTTAGTAAAATTCCAAGTGATATTGCAAAATACTCAAAAAACCCAATGCAATACACAGGACACTCTTTTCGCATATCTTCTGCAACATTGCTTGTGGAATCTGGGGCCGACCTGTTAACATTAGTCATTAAAACGCCATGGAGGATGGAAATCTTCAACTGCATAGCTGAGGGCAACATTGAGGAGTCAATTTGTAAAAAAAACTGAAATAGCTGCTCAAATTCTGGAACGTGAACCAAGTACCAGTACCGGAAACTTCACAACAATTCGAAAAAGAGCTTTAAGTGAAGAACCTGAGACCTTCACAGGCAATGAAGAAAACAAAATTCAAAAAATTATTTGAAATGAAGTTTGTCCATCAGTTACCTCGACTGCATCTCGAGCTGAAAACTTCATGCCTCATGCAACAAATATTCACTTTTTCCACTATATATTTACACGAATAACTATTTTTATAAGTATAATAGAATTGTGTTCTTCGCATTGCAAAAAGAGAAACTTTTTCAGGGTATATTAGGTGTCTCAAATAAAGTCCGAATATATCCTTAGTTTTTTAAATAAAAAGACCATCTTAAAGCCAGGATGATGCAGTTTTCTCTGGAGAATCCGAATCTAGCTTCAGAATTGATATACAGGGTGTTCTCGAAAAGTTACGGATCAGTTTTTCCCACAAGTTTCATTAAGAAGTTTTGTCGGTAACTCTTGAAACAAAAAAGTTTCAAACCGAAGAAATTTCGGCAGTTTCAGGTTTTTCAAAAATATCTCTGAAAGTAGGCCATGGATCTCAAATGTTACACATAGTTACCCTATCAAAAAAGCAATCATTTATTTCAAATAAAATTCTGAGAAAAATAAATTGTAAGATTTATTGAGGCCGCGGTGACGTCGGTCGTACCGGCGCTGACTTTTTAGACTGCATGTTTTTCTGCCTTCGATCGACCTTGGTTCGAGGCAAGCGCATGCATATGTCTTTAAAGAAAAACACCGCTATGGCCAAGAGCGCTGGACTAATGTGGGTTCACGGTATTGCTCCTAAATAGGCTTTATCCGTGTGATTTACTAATTGTCCTACACTCACTGGGATTACTACGGTTTTCTAGGGTTTTCCGTAGTACTTGAGCGAACGCTATATCCTAGTTCTATCGGGAAAAAAGTCGGCCCTAGCCGCAAATGGCAACGAAGGCAAAATAATAGTAATTGCCCCCCTCCCCCGCACAAGCATGTGGTTGCTTCTGGGGTACTCCTAGTTTGGAGTATTGTGAGGGTGAGAATTACTATCATTATTATTTATTTGTTGGACGAAATTGTTATTTGTAAAACAGTCTTTAATAAATAATGGAGTATTGGTATAGGCGCTTGTAAGCCTACCGTGGTTTCAGCACGGCCACAACTAGGCACTCCTCAAGTTGGTTGTTGTTGTTGTTTGGGATGTTATCAACTATTATAATGTCCGGTCTATTATGGGCAACTCGTTGATCTGTCAGAAATGTACAATCCCGGTACAGTTGCTGTTTTCAAGAACACAGGCTCCGGTGTCTAGCTGTAATATTATTACTACATATTATTATTATACCTAGAGGCTTCCTACCAAATAAATGAAATTTAATCGCCACATGATATGGCCGTCGCAACGCCTGCTTTGAAGAAGGATCATTCGAAAAACGGGAGGCGACCATTAAATGGAAGGTATGAGTCTTGGAATTTATGCTTCGCGAAATGTCTGCTTTGGGGTCGCCTGGCGATGCTATATCTATCCCAATTCCGAAACATCAGCACACAGAATTACCTCCAAGCCGAATTCTCGGCAGTTCTACCTTCTCAATACCGCATTTGCGAAATGATATCGTCGCCTACCATCCCAACATCCTTTCCTTTTTCCTTTTTTAAGTTGAGCTTTAAATAAGGGCGACACTGTTTTGTCTTTTACCCTTGTATGATTTTTGACACAATAAATAGGGGTTTTAGAAGTGAAAAGGTATTCCTGTTTGAGGTGAGAAAACCTCTAGATGAAAGTTTTTAGCGATTGCCAATTATAAAAATTAAGAAATCCCAACAGCCTTCCTTTGCGTCTCTAGAAGTTCAACTATATACAATGTATAACGTGGTCATATTAATACCTAACAATTTATAAAGTTTCATATTTTTATAAAGTTTTATAGTTTTCCATGGTAACCATTCACGAAAAACTGTATGATAAACCATTGATATTCCCTCAAGTGGAACAATTTTGTACGAAAGTAAGATTATGTTTGAGTTGAATATCTCAATCTCAATCTGTTCGTAAGTTATGCACACACTTATAGACACATATTACCAGTCACAAAAATTGTTTGTGTTTATTTCCTTAGAAGATATTGTTTTGGTTAATTCTGCAAAATTTTTGTACCTACCAACTGTTATAGGTAACAATCAGAATCTTCTGGAATTCTTCAATAATCGACTCCAAATCTAATTTCGGCATTTTTCCTAAGAAAGCGAACCTTTCCAAATGATATTAATTCTACTTTATCAGAATTCCAAAGGCGTTTTGCCTTCGCACTAAAAATTTAATATTTTTCCCAATTTGGTCTGGGGCTGTTAAAATTTTAAGGGAAGGGCGTAAAAGTTTCATTTCGCCGATATTGTTGGCGGTATTTACGGGTACTGTTTCAAATTTGCAGCCGACGCATTTACGGTGATATTTGCATAATAAATTCTCCGAAATATAAATTCCATCTTAGGTTATTGCGGGGTATACAAGAGGTGGGAAATGCAAATGCTTTTACCATAAAACTCAAAACTTTTCCGTATAAAAATTCAGACGAAATGCCACCTTTACCAAGTTGAAACGCAACTTTTTATGAATATTTTTCGTTCATCTCTTGTTTAGTATTCAAAAGGTGTCCACTGTCATTGTTTATAATATTATATTAAATAATAATTCCTAGGGTAATATATGCAGCGTGACCGTATTTAGAGTCTATGTATCTTGGTTGTCATAAGATGGATCTTGGTTATCATAAGAAATACGAGGTCGGTTTAATAGGGACAGGACAGGAAGTTGCGGAATTTGATGCCGAGTCACATGGTAAAAAAATTTGGCTGGTCCTTCTCGTTTTGAAAATAATGCGAAAAACTGAAAATTGTCGTTTTCGTTTTTATTTTTTTAAACGAAAACGAAGGGACTGGACATTTCTAAGTTAAACATTATTAAGGCACTTTTTTACAGGCAATCTAAACATGGCTAATTTTTTTGTCGCCTCCCTGGACAAAGATATGACGATCAACTTTTATTTTTCTTATGAGCTCCATATTGGATTTTTGAATTTTTAAAAAGAGGATTTTTTTCTGGTTAAAATGATATATATCACACATTATGCTTTACTTTCTTTTTTTGTCGTAATATCAAATTAATCGTTGTTGCATAGAGTGCCTTGGTAACATAACCCCCATAATGTTTGACGTTTTTGCATAGAGTGCCTTGGAAACATAAGCCTAGTTACCCATTGTTGCGATGTGCATTGTGCTTTGGAATATTGTTTAACTGTTCAGTAAAAATTCAGTTAATGTTAAATTTATTGATTAAATAAATCATAAACATACAACGAGAGTATGGTCTGAGACCTTGTTATTTATTCGTCATTTGCCACATAACACATTAACAGTAAAAAAGTCAAACTGAAAACACAAGAACACCAGAAACCTAGACAAGTAGACAATCCTATTTTACAAAAAATGTTCAATTTGTCCTCCTTATTCCTCAAGGCGCAATGCAGCACGTTTCCTTAAATTGTTTATGGCTCGTCTAATATCCCTTCGTCGTCATTTATGTTTGAGGAATAATAAATTTGAATCATTTCACTCTTTTCTTCATGTGAAAATGGCATTTTTTCAGTCGTGACACTTAAAGTTGTACTAAACTATCAAATTATGTTATGGGGCTTATGTTTCCAGGGCATTCTATCCAAAAACATCAAAGAATATAGGGCTTATGTTACCAAGGCACTCTATGCAAAAACGATTAATTTGATATTACGGCAAGAAAAACAGAGTAAAGCATAGCGTGTGACATATCATTTTAACCAGAAAAAAATTATCTTTTCAAAAATGCAAAAATCCAATACGGCTCCCATAAGAAAAATAAAAGCTTATCGTCATATCGTTGTTAAGGGGGGTGACAAAAAAAAATGCGATGTCATATTTAGATTCCTTGTAAAAAAGTGCCTTAACAATGTTTAACCCTTCATTTTGGTTAAAAAAAATAAAAAGGAAAACGAGAAGGGCCAGCCAATTTTTTTTTACCATATTACTCGGCATCAAATTCCGCAACTTTGCCCCAATTTAACCGACCTCTTATCTCTTAAGATAACCAAGATCCCCATGCGTAAACTCGAAATACGGTCACCCTGTATAAAGCACGATCTGTATATATTTTTTAATAAACTTTTACTACTACAGTTATTAATGTTTGCCAGTACGAATTTTTGTTGGAAAAGTCAAAGTAGGATGAATGAAAATTGAAAGTCTGACTCAACATATTATTACAATAAACTTTTCCTGCTTATTTAAAATGAAGGCATATATTTTAATTCCCATACAATTTCGAACTTTCCATTTCTACATTGCTGCTTCATTTTTCCTTTGAAATCACTAATCTGTTTTAATTTTTGGAATGTGCAAAATTGAAAACGTTTGTAAAGGAGGACATGCTACTTTTTATACTCTATTATTTTCAAGATTCTTAATTTCAGTGGTGCACTTAAGCCAGGTTGTAGGGGATATTACGTATAACGGCGAAACTTTTCATGTTTTGTTGAAGTGCTGAAATGGGCCCATGCAAATAAGGCATGTAACACGGGAGCGGAAGTACAAATTACGAAGTTTGAAATAATGTAGAAGTTGCGGTGAACAAAACTGAGTTGTTGCTGGAGTACCTATCTCTTCACGTTTTGGTAATCTAAAACAGAATGTAACATGAGAAATGAATATAACACATTCGCATAATGTTTGCGGACAATACCTAGGATTTATACATATATACATTTCATAGAAATACAAAACTTGAACTAAATAATTTTCAACGAGATTTAGGCAGTTCTTAAATTACAAGGAAGCGGTGGGCTGGATGAACGGGGGAAATAATATGCAGATTGAGTCAGTTTTTTGTAGCAGGACTGGATAGAATTGATAGATTGGATAGAAAATTACATTTTAAAACGGAAATTTCATATCAATATAAGTCCAAAAGCGCAGATACAGGGCATTAACGACATGTTTTTTATCAACATAAATCCGGTGCAAATAAAGTTAAAAGAATTTTTATAAACTGCCTGAACCACCATCGAAATTGCCAGCTAGTTAAACGGATGAATACTTGAAAATACGCCAAGTGCCAATAAAGTGCACGTTTGCCATCCACCAGAGGGCAATAAATAATTTTTACCCCATCGCTTCATGGACTCATAAATGTTTAAATCTCATAGGGGAATTATAAGCTCTTTAAACAGTTTGGTGAGATATGAAACATTCAGATATATATAAATTTTAAAATTTTTTCGACCACAGAAGAGAGAAGCGATTATTTGGCCGGGGGTGTTGATTTTTTGAGAAAAACGTGAAGTTATAGTTGAAAGTGAAATGTGGAGTTTGCCTGGAAAAAAGTTATAGGGATGCGGGATGACTTTCCTTGTAAAGGTTATTCAGGGTTGCGATGATATTGAGATCACGATGAATATGACCAATCGGCACCTGTGATGATTCCGAGGACTGTGTTATGAAAGACTGTCAAGCTTTTATTGGTGACAAATTGGCATGTGATGTCAGCTTGCTGGAAATAGAGCGAGAATAACTTTTGTGAAGCACGTGGAAGAGAGATTCAATAAGGTTTTGTGATTGTGTTGAGTTTTGGTATGTACCTACGAGTATATAAGTATTGAACTTTGTCCATGTATTACAAAAACCGGCAACATCCTTGAGCCCGGTTATAAAAAGTGCAGAGGCAGGAAGAAAATAACCGTCCCCTTTACTATGTCGACATCGGCAACATCTCCACCTGTTTTCCGCTGTAATTACGAATCCGTCCCTCGAATCAGAAAAGCCTAGCGAAAAACCACCCTCCCTGGACAAATCGCCCTTCGGGCTGTTGGAGTGTCACTTTTATTTAGCTCATATTGAAAGAAAATGAAGTCCGAGGCCAAATCCAGGCTAGCAGTTGGCCCGCGAACACGTGTCGTGCCTGGCATTATACGGGATGTATACTATACGAACAGCCAAATTTGAAATGATGAAATGACATTTTAAGAACATGGCTTCTAACGTTTCATTTTAGAAAGCGGGGGTGTTGAAATTTCCTCGGAAAAAATCATTTATTTTGAAATATTCTGCGCCAGTGGCCAGTGTATTATGTACAAGTTAAAACTTTGTATACCGTAGAATTCCTAATGCAAAATTTGCAGCGAACCGGTGCATCCAAAATACTGAATAGCTATATGCGATCCGATAATATGTACGATAAGGGCTCAAAATTCTTTTTTTTTAATAACACCCTATATAAGCTAGACTTAGACCTTAGGCAAAGCATAATCAATTTGCAAGAACAGATCACCAACTTGTGCCCCGTGGTTTATACAGGGTAGGTAATCTGGAAAATCCAATTTTTTTTCTTTGAATTTTGACCCCATTTTGTGAATAAGTTAGAGTACCTATTGATATTTTGTACAATCATTGAGCTATGGCCAATTCGATGGCACCATCCATTTTATTCTTAAAATAATGCCTAATATGGTATTCTGAAAATGCTCCTTTAAAAGGATCATAGCTAGCCATGGAATAATCACCTAATTGAAAGAGTATATACAGCGTGTCCATTTACTATTCCCTTCTTCGATTGTGGTTATACTTTCAAGGATAAAAAGAATCGGTTCGGGGGATCCAAATAAGGCAAGATGGAGCACATTTTGAAATTAGTTTGGTATAATACAGGGTTAACTATCACTTAGTACAAAAATTTTTATGGCAGATAAAGAAAAATTAGACTTGCCAAAATAAATTTTCAAAAATTTTCTAACATTTGTCTTAAGCCTAAAAAATTTTTTTCAAATTGTTTAAAACCCCTCAAAAAACGCCGCCTATGGAGGCCCGCGAGACGTGTCTTAAAATTTCGCCTATGTCAATGGGAGTTACAGGTAGTGAAATAGCGCGGCGTTGCTACGTCTATCGATTTATCCGGGGATTCACCACGAAATTACGATTTTCCTTTTAAAAACGATTAGGTACTTTCTAAGGAACATGTAGAATGCCTATGAAACACCTACCTTACAGACATTTCCAGGATTGAATATTGCACCATTTTCTGTTTTCTTGCTTTTTTACATTAAAAGTCACACAACTACACAACACTACATTCATCACATATGTTCTAATTCTGTTGGGGACCTCTGGTTTTCCTCCGCCATTCCTTTTGTTTAAAGCGAGGTACCTGACGACCACGGAGGAGGATCCTTTCGCCAGAAAATCTCCGAAGGGCTACCAAAAAACACAACTGCACTATCACATTGCACATTGCACATGCAAAGCACTACAGTAACTGTTCAAAGAGGCCGCCGTTCACCTCGATACACAAATTCACTCGGTTAATTAAATTAAATTAAAAATTTCATAGCGACAGTATAACAATAAGTTGTATGGGTAGTGCTGATATGTTGAATGAATGAATGAATGAAATATGTTGAAATTTAGGTGAACGCACTGGGAAGCCTATTTGATTTAGCTTAGGGGGATAGGGGAATACGCGTTGGGCAACATCGCGTCCTGACTTGCGCGGGAGAGCCAAGAGGGGAAGACAGTAGTAGTTGAGTAAACGGCACACGGGCAGCAGCCCGCTTTCGCGGGTCTCGTGGTTTTTGGGACTAAAAAGGCGGAGAAAAGGGAAGCTGGAGTGTAGTGATAAGCCTCGAACATCGCCCGAGGCAGGAGAAGGAAAATTGTGAAGAAATTGGAGACGCCCTGTGCCCCGGATACAGGAAATCAAGAGGTGTTGCCACGGCGGACCGACCGGGCCTCCAGGCGACCGGTACTCGGCGCCAAGCCAAAAGCCTCGGAGTGTTGTGTACGAGGGAGCGGCAAGCGAGGGAATCAACTGGACCAAAGTTGTTGATGCATGGTGGGTGAGTGCATACAGAGATTTGTTTGAGTAAAAAGGTATTTTCATCCTTCCGAAAACAACGGCAACACCGCGGAAATCTGACAGTACGTTCCGAAGCCATATTGGATGACTTAATTAGAGGCGGAGATTTACAGGGAAAATAGGAGTTTTTACCTTTTTTTTAAAGATCGTAAAAAAATGTTTTTCTGATTTCTTAAGCCACCCTGCGCGCGTGGTAAAATTTTTTGTACTAAGTGATGGTTAACCCTGTATACGGCGACAAAAAATATATTTTTTTTAAATGGAATGACCCGATTTTTTTTTATCGCAAATGATGTATATCAAAGTATAGTATACATCAATAACTTATTTCCGCTTCCATCGGCGGAGTTGCCAAGTTATATTTTTTAAAGTATTTTTTGCTAAATACCAATCCTTCATTAATATCGCTATATCTTTCTTGCGGCTTGATTTTTTTATCTCCAAACTTTGGTTGTGGATTATTGCACTTAACCATTTTATTAATGACTAAGAACCAAGTTGAAAATTTTTGTACAGGATGTTTCACTTTTATCCGCCAAAACTCCGACATTTCCAAACTTACTTTAAATATATCTGGCAGTTTTTCAAAAACCCAGTATAAACAGAAAATTTGCAACTTTTTTACCTATTACAACATGCAAATTACTCGAGAATCAAACTTGTAGTTATTTAAAAAGCTGCATATCAAAAAAGCGTTAGATTTTTAAAAACAAAAAAATCCATATTTTGCTCAATTTTAACACTGTGTAGAACCGAACGCCCTCTAAATTTGGTATATGGGGGTTTTCTGGGGTACTGATTAGCGCTCTTGTAACAGATTTTAAGTAAAAAAACGCTAAATGGTTTTTGCGGAAATCGGGGGTATTTGGATTTGTATTTTGACTGAAGTAATAACGCCAAAAGAATCGTTTTTTGTATACATTTCGGTTTTTATATTGTTTATGTGGTTTGGGGTATTTTTTTGGTATATTACGTTTTAAAATCAAAAATATATTAGTTTTGTTTCAATTATATTGTTCTATTAAAGAGAAAAAGGCTATGAGATCATAAAGACCCACAAAAAAAAATTTTTAGGTGCGTCTCGTTGCCCCAACCATGCCCGGGCACATTTACCCCGCATATAGGGGCAACTGTAATTTTAACTCAAAGCACCTTGTATTCAGGTGTCAGGTAAAGTTATAGTGAGCATGTACATTGTACAGGGTGTTCAGAAGTATTTTTTACCCCTCTTAATTCTTTATTTTTAACCTAGGTAAAAATGTAGATAGAGCTGTATACTTTTTAATAATTATGGGGGGGGGGTTAAAAATTATGCAGTGTTTTCCAGTCAAATGTAGCAAACTATACATTTGTTTTTTAAATGGAACATCCCGTATCATCATGAAGTGCAAAATGGGTTTTCAACAATATACGGGTATAACATTTGCCAACTTCCTCTGGCAGTTTTTTTAAAATTCATTATTTTAATTTACTTTTCGGTTTACTAATCATACACTTGCACAGCTACTTTTAAATAAAAATTATTTAACTATTTTTTTTTAGAAAAGTGACACTAAAGGTTTGAAATTTTTTACGTCTACTCAGTTTTTCGTCATGAATAAATTTCCTTAATAACATTTTAACGTGAAAGCTACAGAAAGAGCATTATTCTAAAAGAGGTTAGTTAAATAATTTTTAATAACCCATGCACGATTTGTTTGTTGATACATTATCTTTTATAAGATCGTAATTATTAGTAAATATTATGATAATAATTTAAACTCAAAAGCAAAAAATGTGGCACTACTTCACCACTGCATCACTAGTATAAACCACACACACCATTTTAAATGAACAATAAGTGTGTCAAATTCGAATGCGGGGTTAAAAACATCCCTATAAAGAAAATAAAAAAAGTACTTAGAATTTAATGAGGCGAAATCACTTTTTAAGATTAGTTCCTTCACTTCCATATACGTCATTAATTTTAAAAGTGCGAGAACAAATTGAAACACATTTCCCAGTGGGCCGGCCCGTAGAGGGGGTTCCCGACCCCTAGGAAATAAATCACAAATCCAATTAGTTTTTTATCTAAATGTAGGCATTTAATAGGGAGCCTTAATTAAAATAATATGGTGTATAATAGTCTGACGGGGTGTAGGGAGATAAGGTAGGGGCGGAGTACGCTTTCAACAGCGGAAGAAGGCTTTCATGTTTAAATGAAAGTATGGGATAAACATATAGATAATCGTATTTTTTATAATTGTTGTATATGTATCTATACTATTTTAGTAAAACAAAAATATCTCCAAAATAACTTTAATCCGGTTTTGCGGAAGATATTTTGGGGAATGTTATATCTCCTTCTAGTTTACACCGACGAAGTTTAATGGAGAATTGGGATCGTGGCGAATCGTAGTTAGAATACCGTGTCTCCACAATGAAGTTGCTATAGAGAAATCTTATTTTTAAGTAAGTTAGGAATGTAATAAATATTAATAGGTATAATAAATAGCACACAAGTTTTGTAACAAAACAGACAGTTTCTTGAAATCACCACCATTTCTTTGTAATAATACAGGGTGTCCAGACTTGTGCTGAACTTCACCAAGTGATAGAACCCTTCAGAGCAAGAAAAAAAGTTCTTATAAACATAGTTTGACAAATGCTTTGTCTCTATTTAATCCAAATTTTGGTACACATAGGTTTCCAGATTTTGTAAAAAGAAACAATCCCCTCAAGCAACCAGGGGCGAAGTTATTGGAGTCCAGTAACTTCTCTGGTAAAAAATCTACCACCTTCAAATCACGGGCGTAGCCAAGGGGGGGGGGGTTCGGGGGTTCAACCCCCCCCCCCCCGAAATAAGCAAATATTACCTAATATTATCTATCCTTGTTAAGGATAGATAATATTACCTAATATTATCTATCCTTGTTAAGGATAGAGACGTGAATCATTATTACTGTCGAAAAATGGAGGGGAAAAAAAGGAAGGGTGGTAAACCTAAAGGTATGGACTACTGGAAAAAATGGTGCAGTCAAGGTCAAGGGGTTTCTAATAAAGAAACAAATTTGGATTTAGCTATCAAAGCTTCAGCTACCTTGCATGCTGATAAGAAGACTGCCTACCCCGAAATCTAGTTTGGAATGCCTAAATATGTGCGATAAAAACCTTTATCCTAATATTTACACATTACTACAAATCTTGGCTACCATTCCTGTATCCACTGCTACCCCAGAGAGGTCTTTCTCGAGCCTAAGGAGACTGAAAAACTATTTACGAAACACTACAAGTGAAAACAGACTTAATGGTTTGGCTCTAATGAACATTCACTATGGAACAGAAATTCATGCAGATGAAGTAGTAGATATATTTAAAAGAAAAAGCCGAAGATTTCTTCTTTAATGGTTTTAGATTTAGCGCAGAGGAACGAAATTAATTTATCCATTTCATTTAAAGTTAAGAACTTTATAAATATATGTCGTAGTTTTTCGGATGGATATATAGATATTAAATTTCATATAAGTATATTTTTGTTGTTTTATTTACTTCTCAAACTAAAACGCCCCCCAAAACTAAATCCTGGCTACGGCCGTGCTTCAAATGATCATCGACTAATTGACTTTCGTCTACTCATCTACTGTCCCGTTGTTATCGTTATTATTTATTATTGTTGACAAGAAAAAGCGAAAATGGGCAATGACGCATATACACGTGTTCCGTGCTATTTGACAATCATCAGTCCGGTGCAACATTAACAAAATCAAAAATATGGGCATGATTTGGGAAGCAACAAACGAAGTCCAGGTAGAAGCCAACAGCAAATTTGCATCATCAGACAGCACATCCCTGCATTTGGGGCTTGTAATAACATTACCACGGAGGCTGCTAAAGCGACCTGCGTGGAAATCTCCACATATATGGAGTTATGTTGCCCATTATCGCTTTTTCTTGTAAACACTTTTACAATCCTTACATCATTACTATTAGGCATAATATTACCAATAAATCAGTTTCTAATCTGTCTTTTTAATCCTTTCCAGTGTTATTGTTGAGGAGCGGCCTCTACAGAAGGAGATGTTATCAGATTGAGGCAAGAAATAGGGTCCTTTATCAACTCCAAGTTTATTGTGTCAATATTTACAGTTTCCCTTTAATTTAACAATTTTCTCCTGAAGTTTCTTTGGGATCCATTTCTCAGAAAGGTTTTTGAGTGTTTGCTCTTGAACAACCCTTAACTGCATAAAACACCGTATTTAAATTTATGTGTTTTGATTCCAAATCTCACAAAAACTAACTTTCAGCGGAATTACAACAAGTGATTTTGGGCAAATCTTTGCGCCCGATAAAGTACGTATAAGTATTTGAAATGTGAAATGTGCGCTCAGGTTATACTATCTTGGGTTCTGGACATGTATATTAGATGGTATATAATTCCGTCTCCTTTTCCTATTTGAAAAAACCATGGTTTCATTCTTCACTTAACGAACTGCCTTAACCATGCATCGACTTTTTAGTCCGTAGGTAAATTAAAATGAAATCTCTTCGCTCAGTCTTAGAAATTGAGTCAATTAAACTCCTATCTTTTATAGTCCACTGGCCGCCACATTCCCGTTTGCTCTTCCCAATTTTCGCGGCAGATATATCGTTCCAGATTCCCGTCTATTTGTCGTGTTGTGCTGTCCGTGTGTGTATTCCTTTTCCAGCGGAGCCTGCAGTTTTATGGAACCGAGACAAATATCGCTGAAAGTACGGAATACAGAAAGTTAATGTCGTCTGAGTTGGGCGCCATCTTGCGTCGTAAAAAGCCAGATATGCCTTAACTTATCTTTTTGATATTGAGTTCTGCGCCACTTTAACGTGACAATAAAATCGGAAAGTATATTAAAGTGCATACATATTTAAATTGGAATGAATAAGGAATGACAAGAAGTAAAATGCCAATGAACTTGCACTGCATATGAGAGCAGTGGCGGATCTACGGGGGGGGGGGGGCTACAGGGGCTATAGCCCCCCCCCCCCCCCCTTGGCCTAATACCGTAAGGTAGGCACTTAAAAAATATGTCTGGCAAATAGAGATGGTGTGGAACTGCGTTTTCTTGGAACAGGTACAACCTGTTCCAGTTCCAATATTATTCTAGTCTTCTAAGGCCGTGGTCCGAATCGCGCTGTCAGTGCTTACAGCGCTCAGATCGTTTACAACAGGTACGATTTGATTCACTCGCTGACAACGCGTTTCGGACCGGTTGTAAATGCGCTGACAGAAACATGCCATTTTGAGGTTATGTGGGCGTGAAGGTCGCAAAGTAAGTATTATTATTGAATATTGAATCATTGATAAATATTGCTTCCATTTCTAAAGAGGGTAAGCTAAATAGTTTTTATAGTACAAATTTAAAAATTTGGTGAACGCAATGGGATTCGGACAGGGCCCGGCACATAACACGGGTCCAATCACCGCCTTCACCGATCGACAGTTCACGTTCACAGTTGTTCTATTCGATTACTACGAGTAGAGCGGAACTGGAACAGCGGAACGGAACTGAACGAAACTAAGAATATTAATGTATTAATAGTATTGTATTTTAATGAATAAAATGAATAAAAAATGTGTTTCCTATTTTATTACAAAATTTCGGAAATAGAAGCCCCTCCCTTGACTTCAGCCTAGATCCGCCACTGTATGAGAGTCCAGAAATATTGTCTCCTCTCTTTGATATAATTCAAGATAACTATTTAAGAAAATAATGGACTGGTTCTCTGCACAGTTATTTCGAATAAATAGGCATATTCGATGTCGTCAGTTATAATGATACGCTTATGACATGTTTGGAGCAGAATATACCTAGAAACTTATTTTGAAAGGATATTCATTCATTGATATGAAAATAGGTCTACAGTAGAGATGATTAATAGAAAATATAAAGAGTGTTGCAATGTATAGTATTTCTAAAGTCACTTTGAACAGCATAAAAACCTGTGAATTTTATACGGGTGATTTCTGTTGATAAGTCTGGTATTTTTACCAGTAGCAGAGCGTGGTAAATGCTATGAAATAGATCGCGCCTTGTATATCACTATGTTCCAAGTGAGTTCATTTATATTTTACCAGGGTAGCTCGAGAACAGGCGCTTCCGGCAATAAAATACGAGACAAAACACTTTTCAACCATATTAAACCTCGCCTGGTATTATAAGTAAAAGGAGATGAAGGAGACAGAGACGATAGATATTGTAGTAAAAACAACTGACTGCATGCTCGCCTAATATAATATATCACCAATACTTGCATGGGCTACACTGTTCGACGGCTGGCCACTTTTACAGCGAAATGCGATGGATAGACGTGCGATAATTTCACAGATTTTAGGATATACTTGCGTAAATAGTTGTGATCGATCTGGCTTTTTGGAGACCTTTTGACAATATTGTATGGTGCATTAACCTTTACGTTATGTGTGACGACAACCTTAAAAAACCTATAAGGTGAAATATTATGTTGCTTGTAGAATATGTATATCTTTAAAAAACTGCGTGACGCTTATGTCCGATATTAGAGTTTTTTTTATGCAATTAGAGTTTTTTATACGGTTTCAAGTGACTTTAGAAATACTATACTTATTATTTCCAAAGTAAGTAATTATACAGGGTGTCCCGCAGAGCTGGGCAAGAATTTATCATTACAAATACTTTTTAGTATTTAGATACTCAGTATTTAAATACTACTGAAAATTGAGTATTTGTATTTGACATTCCAAATACTCAACCAAAGTATTTAGTATTTAAACACTTTTTAGTATTTAGATACTTACAAAGTATATTTAAAATATTCTGAAAGTATTTAAATATTTTTGTAATATTTAAGTAAATATTACAAAAGTATTTTAAATACTGAAAAGTATTTAAATACCTCTGAAGCATTTAAATACCTCGGAAGTATCTAAATACCTGCTGCAAAGATGTTTAAATATCTTCAGAGTTTCGGGGTGATTCAGTCAGGATGTAAAAAAAATAAGCCCAGGTGGAAAAAATAGCTTAATACGAATCTCAAATTAAAAATGTTATAAAGTCAATAAAAAAAAGCTGATAAGCTCGCGCATTAAGGCTGGGTACAGGGTGGCCCATCTAGGCTGAAAATATGTGATACGAGGAAACAGGTTAACATAAAATCTTCATTCAAAAAATGAGTTTGTAGAAAAAAATTAGGGAAATTCGATTGTACCCGAATTTTGTATACGATGGTCGGTAAAAAAGTTATCGCAAAAAATATTGATTGCAAAATAAAAAAATACCTAGACAAGCATTAAAGAACCTTTAAATAGTATTCCTGAATATTTAGTTTATTGAAATACCTTCCGGTTATAGCGGAAAGGAAAGTAAGTTCCTCTATTTTACAATTATTTACACATTTCACTTAACAATAATTATAGGATTCCTTTTTTAATTGTCAATCCAACGATATATAATTTGACCTATTTATCTCCAACCGTTTCCAAAATATTTATTGAGAAGCTCCATCAAACGAGATACATGGCCTCATGGCCAGTGTCTGATGTTCGATCCGAGTAGGCCAAACAATAAAATCAGTCACGTTAAAAAAACTGACAATCAAGTTGGCTGTAAATTTAATATTCCTATTTACCTGTCAGATTAGTCTAAAATTTTGTTGCTGAAGCTATTATTACTTACAGTTTAAAAAAATGTTTTTGAAAGAAGAATGCTGTGATATTTTAGAGGTCTTTACCAAAAAAGATACGTAGAAACTTTGAAGGAACATTCTCGTAAATATCCAAATAAGAGAGAAAATAGAAAAACAAGGAATTTTAAATTATTTCATTATTTTTTGTTATTTCTTCTGAACGTGTGCAAAATATCATTAAAATCTATCAAGCCGTTTAACAGATATTATAGCAAAAAAAAACATGAATTTTTAGGGCCGGTTTTAAGGTCTTGACGGGCACTTAATAGGTATAGAGCATTGAGCAAAAAGAAAAGTTACGGGTCTATTTATTTTTCAAGTAGAATACCCCTGTGTTAAAGACGGCGTTTGTTTTTGAATAATCCTGTACATCGTCATGGTGGCAGCACTATTCTGGTTAATGCTATGATTTTTTCGATGTGATTTTTTGAAAAATGCTACTAGTGTTTTTTTTATCGGGAATCTGACGTCGTGCTTTACACAGCATCCCATGAAACTATAATATCCCAAGTTTTATTAATTTACTTCACAACTGCATAAGGACACTTCCTACACACACAAAAATCATCAAAATGGTGTAGTACATCAAAATTGTACAACGTGTTTCGGATCATATCTGAACACCCTGTATATGCCTGTAAAAAACGACAAAGGTGTACCTAACTATGATAAAAGCTTCACTGTAAGGGTGGATGAGGAAACCTTAAATATATGCAGAGTTGCATCTTTGACAGTTGATATTGAGTTCGCGTGATGATGCGTTTCAAAACTAATTTCTACACATTTCTAACCGGTGATCAAGTGACAGAACAAACGCACTAAGCTTTAGAGTGTTGTTTTTATTTTTGACAGTTATAACGTCACATATTTTTTTTAGAAATTGAACACCCGTTTTCAGATTGGCTTTTGATTAGTAATTATAGAGTTCAGGAACCCTAAGTAATTAATAATTGTTCGAACCTAGCAGTAGCAGTATGAAAAAAATATTTATGGATCCTAAATATAGCGGCAAATATACTGAAACTACAAAATGAATATTAGATTGAATTAATTAATGGAGGGTCTTCTAAAAAGTCTCCAGTATAAAAACTGAAAACTCACTTACCTTTTGGCAAGTATCTACTTGAGCCTCTGAACAAAATCGTCGGCAAATATTGTCAAATTATGTAGTGTACACGGGCGTAGCCAAAAGGAAACAAGCAAAATATTACCTAATATTATACCGAAAAAATACGAGGAGTGAAGAGTTAAATTATTATTACGTTTGAATATATTATGTAGTAATAGTAGCGCCTAGCGCCATCTTTTGACGAGAGGCAGACGCAGTTGCAGCCGAACTATTTTGTATTGTAGGGACACTTTGCGTTGTTTCTCGATTATTCGCCACGCCCCTAGGTCGAAATGAGCGGAACTTTGTGGAAGTTCGTGGAAGTTTCTGGACGGCTACTGGGCTGCTATATAAGCGGCGCCGCGGCGCGTGACCGCGCTTACGGCAGTACTGTTCCATGCGAACTCGAAGCGAATAAAAGTGAAAAGTGGTGAACGAATAGTGAAGAGAATTAAGTGTACCGTGTAAGTGAGTAATTTTAGTGCACTGTTATTCGATGACCTTGTTAAGGATAGATACGTGAATCATTATTACTGTCGAAAAATGGAGGGGAAAAAAAATAAGGGTGATAAACCTAAAGGTATGGACTACTGGAAACAGTGGTGTAGTCAAGGTCAAGGGGTTTCTAATAAAGAAACAAATTTGGATTTAGCTATCAAAGCTTCAGCTACCTTGCATGCTGATAAGAAGACTGCCTACCCCGAAATCTAGTTTGGAATGCCTAGATATGTGCGATAAAAACCTTTATCCTAATATTTACACATTACTACAAATCTTGGCTACCATTCCTGTATCCACTGCTACCCCAGAAAGGTCTTTCTCGAGCCTAAGGAGACTGAAAAACTATTTACGAAACACTACAAGTGAAAACAGACTTAATGGTTTGGCTCTAATGAACATTTACTATGGAACAGAAATTCATGCAGATGAAGTAGTGGATATATTTAAAAGAAAAAGCCGAAGATTTCTTCTTTAATGGTTTTAGATTTAGCGCAGAGGAACGAAATTAATTTATCCATTTCATTTAAAGTTAAGAACTTTATAAATATGTCGTAGTTTTTCGGATGAATATATAGATATTAAATTTCATGTAAGTATATTTTTGTTGTTTTATTTACTTCTCAAACTAACCCCCCCCCCCCAAAACTAAATCCTGGCTACGCCCGTGGTAGTGTACTACTTTTTCTTTTCATAAAACAATATAGGTACTTAGGTTTTAAGTAATGCTTTAAGTAAATACTCGAAATGGGTATTTAAAAACCAAAAAGTATTTACATTGAGTGAAATACTAGTATTTAATATTTAAATACTTTTAATTTTAAAATAATATTTAGTATTTATATACTTTTTCTAATAATCAAGTATTTTTTATTTAACTACTTTTCAAAAGTATTTTGCCCAGCTCTGGTGTCCAGTAATTTTACCCTACTAGGTGTAACTACGTTAAATTATGAAGATTTTTTAAATACAATTTTCGGTCCCCTGCCGTCGAGATTCGGCTCCTTAAAGGGAGTTATCAACAGCAATTATCCTCTGATTTTGCTATTGATTTTAATAATTTTGTTGTCAGTTTTATTCTGTTTGACGCATTTTAGTATGAAGGTATCGATTTTTAAATAGCCCCTTAGGAACACTTTTTGGACTATACATAACCTCAAATTAGGTATTTCCAGCCTGTAGTAAGTTTTTCAAAATTTTGAATCTGCTTTTTATAAGCAAAAGCCTATTCTTAAAGAATTTCGAACTAATCATCGGAAAATTACACTAAAGGTCATGTTCAAAAATACGCCATTTCTTGATATTATACTGTTTTCAGTAGAAAAACTGTTATAAATCGATGTAAGTAAAAAATTTATTTCAAATGTCGAATTTCTCCAAATATCAAACGAGATGATTCCTAGAATTTTGTCCATATCACAACGATTTTCTCGGAAACGATTGGCTTTTTCGAATTGGTCAAAGGTACCTTTTTACTAAGAGACAATACTTAAGTGGATCCTAAAGGAAAAATCAAAAAATTTTTGATTGTGTGTAGGGTCCGGTTATAATGCTTCTGGTCGGTCCGGTTATAATGCTTCTGGTCGGTCGACGCACACATAGACCTAAGTAGAGGAGGTCCCGAATGGAGAAAACAGAGTCGGGTTCGTAAGAAATTTTAATCACCGCAGAAACAGCATCTTGCTTTCGGTTACCTAGGCTAACCGGAGGGAGAGAGTGGCTATGACGGATGATTGCTGGCAAGTTGCTACCCTTGATGTCCGTATGGCGGAACGCACCGAGAGGAATCTCTCAGATCCTTGGACCTCCTTCGGATACACGATACACCATCAGCCCGTGATAGGTGTGGCTGGAAGAGCAGGCCCGATCTCCAGCTTCTTAGTAGGATCCTTCGCTACCCACTAGACCAAATAAGGAAATCAGGCCCGATAAGCCTATACATATATATGTCCATAATTCAGCCAGCAAGTAGGTAGCTAAGTGGCGGCCCGTAAACCGACTGATGCACTCGATGCTTTGGCGGATGGTGCCTCGAAATTTATAATATTTTTCGACTGATATTTCCATTGCAACTGTTGTGAATATTGAAATATTATAATTTTATTCTAAGTTGGTATTGTTTGCCCTTGAATGTTTTCTATTTGCAAAATTGTTAATTTAGTTATTTACTTAAAAGATGTCATTGCGTTTAAGTTATTGTAATGGCTCCGGAGATGTCGTTTTGCTTTTATAAATTCAAATTTTAGTTTTAATTATTATTACTACAAACGGTCACTCCGTGACAATATAAAGACTAAAAACGTGCAATGGCCGTCAGATCTCAACGCCACCAATCTCAGCTGGTCCAAGAAAATTTAAGATGATACTGTTGGTGGAGAGATTCGGTAGAGGTTGGTTGCGCCTTTTATTATGGTTTCATTCAACTGTTGTTGTAGGCCAGTCCCCAGACCGACATAACTTTCTGCGATTTCACGACAGAGTTGGGGATAGAGCACAAAACGTCAAACATTGTACCTATTTGTTAATTTCCCGCTTGGAATCTATAAGGTCACAAAATGGAATGTTTCAAATTCAGATCGGAATGAGACCATATTTGTTAGCGTGGTATAAATTAAAGCTTTGTTACGAGTAGAATTTGTCCTTATAGAAGTTAACGATTAGTAGCCTCTTTCTTAGTCGAGATTCGATGAGTTTCGAACAGACTTCTTTTCCGTAGTAAGAACCAACACAGTACATAGTTGAATCATTGTATTTGCCATTAACATCTTTGTAAATTGTTTCACATGGGTCGCATGTATTTTCACAGAGCACTTCTATTAAGTAATCTGTGGATCACTTCATTAATCACTGTCACCGAGCTCCATTCTAGCCGCAGACGTGGGAGTTCATCGAGCACTACAAAGAATCGTTATTAAAACCCAAAAAGGTCGAAGCTTGGCAATTCTTACTGTTTCATGCATTGCGGGCCACATTTTTTGCCTGCATACGAGGCCTTGGTGCTGCTGGGAAGTGCTAGTAATTTTGGCAGTCATTTGCTCAGTTCCCGGGCTTGATTCTCAGAATTTCACCGTTTGATACCTGTGGAATATTTTTGGGATATACAATGGGGTTTTTAGAGCGTGCTGAATGTGAATTACCATGCCGGAGATCATGGGAAAAGTTCCATTTTCTATTTTCTCGAACCTTTGTTTGGATAATGATCTGACAGATAAATTAATTGAGGCTATTATCGGTTTGACATTTCGTATATTTTTGGCAGATTCGTCTTCTTCTAATAAACCTTGTCAGCTGAGGGTTTTGGCTACTTAGCAACGATTGTTGTGCGCTGAATGAAATTGTTGTTTATTTGCAAGTTTGTTTATTAGGAATACCCACTTACGAATATAGTTGCGACTGGGAAAGATATAAAAGTTGAATAGCCTCCGGGCTATAGCGCTCTCGAATGGTACTTTTGGTAGATTTAATGTTTTGTGGTTCTGGTGAGTCATCTGTCATTCGTACAATACCATTTCCGGTTTTTCTTGGAATTCGGACATTTCCCATCAGCAAGGGTGCCTGAAGAGGTTGCACCGGTGTTCTCCGTAAAAATTCATGATGACTGAGTACCGTGAGTAATCGATAAATTCGGATAAATCGGAAAACGCCGTGTAAAGAAGAAACCGAAGTAGGTTATTCTTCATTTCGATATTCGGATATCGTCGGATATTGCCGATTTCTTCAAATGCACCTTGGTAAGCCTTGGCCTTCATGGCCACGTGCTGCCATTTCACCAACTACCTTCTTTCCAGCTGTGGATGATACTATCCTTTGGACATTAAGTTACTCCGAAGGTCACCAGAGGCCACACAATATCTAAGTGAGTTAATATTTCCGGACCTTGCCATATTTCATAGGTATACTAAGACATGGTTCTCCTTTTAGGGCCTGTGTCTGTGTGTCTGTCTGTCCTGTTCAGTGTCCAGCTCCGTCGGTCCGTGTGTGGACGGGCGTAGGTACTGTATGTTCCTGCCGGTCAATATTGGATTTAGTCTGTCCACGTCTTCGTTCCGGACCTGTCTGGTTGCCGTCTAGCCTGGGCTGTTGGTGCAGTCTTGTACCGTAACCGCTGCTTGGGATTGTAGCCCTGGGTTTGAGCTTCCAGGATCATAGCTCTTGTCAACGTAGATTGGAGGCTCGGGACAGATAAGTTGTAGTCGTAAGATTTTAGGGAAGGGAAAAACAGTAGCACTCTAGGAGTATAGCGTGAGTCAAGGGGCCCGTTAATATTTTTGCACTCAATATTCAATTTTTATTTAAATCTCAATTTTACCGAGTCTTAAACGATTGGTCAACCGTCCGTTATGTGAAATATCTTCCGGTTGCCGTAACGAGTACCCACAAATAAACCAGCTCAGTTATTTAATCAGGCCTAATTAGTTAACCGTACTACCCCCCCTTTAGTTACCTTTAAATATTTTTATATATACAGCTTTAATTCATTGTAACTATATTATTATATATTTATTATTGTTAGCCAAAATAGTGTTCCTTCTTTTCATTTTGAAGCCCTGCCACCACCACGAACCTATTCCCCCCGCCGACTGGAGCTACCCGTGGGCCACAAGCTAGCGTATAATTTTACTACAATAGTTTTCTTAGAATCATTACAACAAACATAAGTTATAACTAGTCATACTTCAGTGGCGCACGTAAAAACAAGTATTTTTTTTTCATTTGTCAATATAATTAAGCTCTTCAAGCACCGAACCCTGTTATTAATATTGTCTTGTGGAAATTGATCTCAGTTTCCGGTAAATTAATTAAAAATTAAACCTCTCGTCTTTCCCCCTTTTACACCCTAACAGCTTACATCAGAAGAGAAAGTTCCGGGTTGCTTTCCACGTTAGCGTCGCTCGCCACTTAGCTTATTTCCAGGGCTCCCAGATGGAATACGAGCGGCAGCATGCGAGGCCGCCATTACGGTCCAGGCCGGCTTCCTGAAGACATTTAAGACGGGCATTATTTATTTTACGCCAGTACGAATTAAGACGTATTTTTCCGGCGCCGTTTCTGTTTCCTGCTTCCTCTCATTAGCCCGCGGCCCCGGGCCTCTGGTCGTTTTTGCGCGAAATTGCCTCGCTAGAGCCGGCGGAATTGCTAATCCGCCCTCCTGCATACCGAACGGCTGAAGGGATATAGTTTTCGTCCACGAATTTTGGTTATGGGGCTGGCGTGAGGAAGCTGGCAAATGCAGAGGATATGGAGCGGAAAATACAAAGCTTTGTTTATAAAGGTGACTAAAATTGTAAGTTGATATAATAATTAAGTAATTATTGTATATTCGTCCGATAAGACAAAAATCTATAAGCACATAATGTAGGACGTAGGTATAGAGTGATGGGTGAAGATGACGCACCTAGGAGAGATTCCCTATTACTTCTTTGTTTGTTAAAGTAAGAAAACCAAACCCAAATCGGTAAATAGTCCAGAGTGTTAGGTATTATAATTTTGAAAAGGCAAATTAATTTTACATGCATTAAGAAACTAGTGACGTGAAAATTTTCAAATAGTAGCATTGCGTCATCTTTCCCCCTGGTGTGGGCAAGATGACGCATACAATAGTAAATGTCATTAATAAGGTAACTTGCCAAATAATGAAAGTAAACAAATGTAGGCGGCAGTTTTTCTTAAAAAATAAAATTAAACATAAAATTATAATAAAAAAAAAGCGAAAATTAGATCACATAGGTGGGTATGTATCCTAGTAGTAAGTCCTGGCCACTACACTACACAGTAGAAAATTGCGTCGTCTTTTTCGTCCTGGTATGCGTCATCTTTGCCGATTTGCAACTATAGAAATAAATAATATGGCTAAACAATTTCAACACTACGTTTCACACCTGGAACACCTAGTTCTAAACAAAAAAAATTACCTGCTTGCCGTGTAAAATAGTTGTCCCTAACCTTAGATGAAACGACGTGTTTGTGTTTCCACGGCCTTCACGATACTGAACACAGTGCCAGACCCCCTTCGCATTTTGTATAGAAGGCTCTGGTGAACCAATAGCAAAGTGTAGAGAATACTATAAGTCCGCTCACTTAGCCTGTGTAAACAAATATTTCCCTCCAACCCGCCTTAGCCTTTAGTGAATATAATTAATTTAGAAAATAATTACTTATCAAAATTTAATCGCATCAGGATGGCTTAGGTTCTAGCCTACTAAAGGAATTCCGATCAGCAATATATATATATCCGTGTGCAAATTTTCCCCACGACTATTTGGCTTCATTATATACGCGAGTTCGTATTTACTAGACACTTAAATTTGCGAATAGGGAATTAAAAACCCAAAGACAAAATAAATCAAATCCAAAACATACAATTTTGCAAAACTTGTAAACTATTTAAATAATTTTGTTTGCTCCTACGTACACACTACTTATGTATATTTTTACTTACCCTATGTTTAGTTAGGCAGGTATATCTTGCGTTATTTAAACGGAAAAAGAAAAATACCTGCATTTTTATTATACATATTATGCTCCTTCCTTTTCTTCTATACCTATTACTCCTATTGTGCATAATAGAAAGTCAATATAGGGGTGCCCCCGTATAACTTGGTGCAACCAGCTTTACGGTGATTTGGATAGTCCACCCTCGTAAATAACGGAGTGGCGAGCTGACATTAATTTACGACCGGTCGCAAAAAATAGGCGCCTTTTCGACGACTTCAAAGGAGTGATCCGGCGACTTATGGTATTCTCTAGACTGTGCTAATAGTAGCGGAAATTTAAAATTCGAAATATTACGGTGCGTCATCTTACCCAACTCTCCCTATAACATACTATATGTACCTATATTGTCCTATATGCCTATATAATATATGTGCAGTGGATGAACTAGTCTCCTTGGATTTTGGCTTCGAGGGGAACACTTTGCAGTCAAATTTAATTTTTGTAAAGCTTACCCTCTCTCCCCCACCTAATTTTTTTTAAATTTGGCCATAAGACTTGTGATACGAATGTATACTTCAAACTGTTCAAAATGACTTTATTTATTTGCTTTCCAAAACAATAAGCTGGGTTAACGGTAGACACCCATTTAATATTTTATAATGTAGGTACGATTGGTACGAAACATATAGAAAAGTCTATTATAGGTTTAAAATCTGGTTGATATACCGGGTGGACCTATACGATAGGTGTAAAAGACACACAAATTTCGAGATGAAACTTGAGCTTTGGGGGATCAGCCTTGCATGATTAGAAAGTGATTTGCATCGTATTTTTATATTTTAAAAATCAAGCAGGCCTTGACAGTGGCAATTTATTCATTTTCAGTTCAGGTATACTACCTTTTTCTCGAGAGATATCGAAACATTTTATTAAAAAAAGTTGTTCAGAATGCAATTCCAAATCACCGTACCAAATTATAAAACAATCGGCACATTTTGTTTTTTATTATTTTTTCAATTTTTGTGGTTATAGCGCAAATCAAGTAGGTACCTACATTGATCGAAAAATTTTATCAGAAGAAAATTTTCAGAATGCAAATTTAAGACCCTGTACAAAACAATCGGAATTCTTTGAAATTTAAAAAAAAATCAAAGTCTGCCGATTGATTTGGTACGGGGACTTAAATTTTCATTCTCGACAACTTTTTCCAATAAAATGTTTCGATATCTCTTAAGGAAAATGTAGTTTACCTGAACTGGAAACGAATAAATTGCCCCTGTCAAGGCCTTCTTGATTTTTAAAATATAATATTATGGTGAAAATTACTTTCTAATCAAGCAAGGCTGATTCCCCAAAGGTCAAGTTTCAACTCGAAAATTTTTTGTCTTTTACACCCATCGTATAGTCGATCTGGGTCCACCCTGTATAATAGGTACCAGATACTTCCCAGATTTCTCTGCTGAATATAGTTAGTGATTCGTGTTCTGTTTTTGTGCCGCTTGCTGTATTAAGCCAATAATGGATAGTAAGCCCATCTGTTTCAGTATCTAATGATGCTACTGTTTCTGTAAAATCCATTGTTAGTGCCCGGATAAGGAAAAACTACCGAAGGAATGCCACAAAAACGTTTTCTAAGTTTGCCTAAAGATAAGGAAAGAAGGCAAGCTGAGTCTGCGGCTATAGAAAGTGCAAGTAGAAGAAAGATCCCATTTTATAAGACTGCATACTATAGTATCTGTGAAGATAATTGTAATGTTAATTCTTTCTTAGATTTTGGATATTTATCTTGGACAAGGAGCCTTCTAGGAAACTAGAAGACTGTAGTTCACCATTGCAATCATCAAATTAATTATTTTTAAAATTTAATCGTACTAGCCCATTATCAATTTATTTTGAGAATCGGAGTTTCTGAATATCTAGGTTGTTTACATCTTGTGCTTGAACCAAAATTGAAAAATTCTTATAAACATGATAGTAGTCTAAGAAATCTGAAAACAATGGTGTCACTAAAAAAGGACAAACAGTGTACAAAGTAGGCCGGCCGAGATTAAACTTTTCTTCTTATTTATTTAGTATTATTTTTCCACCATCTAATTTACGAGAGCTTCAATTCTAAGTCTTGGCCATCTGTAGGTATATGGCATAAAATAGAGTAAAATATATAAGATTTGTTCCCTGCATAAAGTGAATGAAATAACTGAAGTAAGTACGAGATTCTAATTATCCCGTTGGGTTCAAATCAGAACCTAGTTTCCTTGCGACCTCAAAAAGCTAATTTTGCCAGCGCAGGTTAGTATTTTTCTCCCGTTCTAATTAAACCAGAATTGTTGGCATCTGCTGACGAGGTCTCCAGCTGAATTCCCGCAGTATTCAAATTAACCCATTTAATAAGTGTAAGTAACATAGTTAGGGAACTGTGCAAATTTTAAATACTGAATATTTGCCGCACAAGTTATTCCTTAATTATTTTCGTGGGTATATTCTCGGGGCGGAGGTCAGACTTTCTACGAGGAGCTTTTAGAACTATAGGGAAATCAGGCCGGAATCCAGAGGGATTATGCCATATTGTAAGGATATGCTTTCGTTAAAGTATCTATATTTTAGTTTTTAGTTATTGTATCAGCAATATCCTGTCCACTTTAACATATTTTTTGTTGCTAACCTTATGTTATTGCCCACAGAATATTAAAGTGGTTGCTTCAGTTCAAAGATTCAGAGAGAAAAGTGGTAAAGTGGCTTCAGAGGCTACAAGAATATCACCACAACATACGCTTACTTCCAGAAGTATCAGAAATAACGGAGCTACTACAGAGATCTGATGAAATAGCAAAAAATCACTCTTTTCAAAATATCTAGTAAGCCATGAACTTTTTTAAAAATCCAAAAGGGGCATTAGATTGAGCATTCAAAACTGCAATTCTTTCCCCATTTAACCTTTGTTCTAGCTCTGCTAGTTTCCGAGATCCAAATAGTGGGCATCGAAAAAAAACTCACCCTGTATATACAATGTGTCCCGGTTAAGAATGAACAGCATGGGGCTATTGCAAACGGTGAGAGATAAAGCAACGGTTAAATGGGGAAAAAGTTGCGCAATTTTGAGGTCAATAAAATGGCGCAAACCGATTTCTAATATCTTTTTTCGTTTTTGAGTTATTTTGAAAAAGTAAAATCTTTAGTCGCGGAAACAACACTAATGCTCATGGGTTAACACGAAGTCTTAGCAACAGGTATTCTTTGTGAAATAAATTGACACTGACCATTTGCAACATTTGGCAGCTCGTATTTTACACTCTCAACTATAAGGCCACGACAATAGCAGTTGTGCTGATTGTAGATAGGATTACGTAGAACTACGCACCCACTAGGGGATGGTGTAGCGGTCTTAATAAGACTACGCAAACCTACTACCTACTTGAGGACGGTGTTGAGTGAAGGAATAGGTATACCTACTGGATTATGTTTAGATGTATCAGGTCGCGCAAAATCAAGTCTCCTTTTTTTATATATAAAAGTGGGGTTAATTAAAAAACATTCATTTTGTGTGCACAAACTTTACTATTTGTTGGCCCGCATCGTTCTAGAGCTTCTTCTAGAGATCTCAGGTTCTCCTTCGAGTGAATTGTCGCGACGTGGTCAATCGGCCGTAGTTCCACTTTGCTCAAATTGCGCAACTCACCGCTGAACGAATTGGATATGTCTATAGGCACCACATATTTTACAAAATATTCGCTAGGGCTAAGATCGGGTCCGTAGATAATCGACGAATCTCTCAGATATTTTTTTACAATTATCTACTTGCACTCCAGATCCATAGGTATTTTCTTGCCGTTCTATCGCTTTTCCGTGCAGCGTCTTCAGGTGGCGTCGGTATGGCCACCTCGATAGGTTCCGGTTTCCTTTCTCATGGCCCACTAGACTGGGGAGGCGGGCGCGGTAATTATTTCCCTTTTGTGGGACTCGAACGAGCTCCTTTCAGCGCCACCTTTCCCGGCCTTCTTTTTATGTCTAATTTCCGCGAAAGGGGAAGAGGAATTTGTTCCGGGGATTGACGAGGCCATTCACAACAACTGGGCGGTAACACAGAGTTCGGTTTTGTCAGCCAGACTTGATATTGATCATGATGTAGGAATAACTGGTGGTTTCAATCGCCCACTATGTCAACTTTTTCTAAAAGCCAGCTGACTATGGGTTATTTATGATCTTGTCAAGAGTAATAACCAAAAGGGATGTTTTTCTGGTGTAGAAGGTAAAGAATGTAGAAAAGAAAATCGGAAATGCTTGAGAATTTTATAAGGTTACCTACAGTTTTTCTAGCATATTATAACCCATATCAACACGTATATTGTAATGCACGCCACCTGGTAACTTTAACGATCCCGATCCATTAAAGGTGTGGATAGTAACCAATAAGTGTATCGCTAATATCGCTAAAATTTAAACGGATACGCAATTGTCCGTGTCTCCATTCCTTTGTATTTTAATCTTTATCTTCTGGCCTGTACCCTGGCGTCGTAGGCCGCCGAAATTGGACCTCTCCCAGTCGGGCGCGGAAATCTTAATTATTGCAAGTCGCATTCGGAAAAACCTGCTTTACATAATCGCCGCGCGCTATTTTTAATTAACTGAGAAGGGGAGGGCGGTGGGAGGGAGCTCTAACCGCCTCCTCGGCCCGGTCTGCTTCGAACATTTCTCGCATTAAATTACCGGTAATGGATGGTTTTTGTGTTTTGCCGTTCCCGTTTCAAAGATTAATAGAGTATCGGGTTGCCGCGCCCAATTGCTACCGATTGTAGGTTGCACGCATCAGGCAATAAGTGGGTACCAATTCAGCGGTCAACGTCCTGTGTATATGTGTATATGTTACGGGTAAAGTAAGGTTAACGGTTAAACTTAGGTTTACCCGGGTAAACTGCGAAATACCCAAGAAGCGTGGGTAAAGTACGAAATATAACCGACATTATATAGGTATTTCTGGCTTTACCCGGGTAAACCGCGTTCTATCCGGTTAAAGTGGGGTGTAGGAATTATTATAACAACCAAAGCCGTAGGAATTATTATTGCTCCGGCGCAATAATAATTCTAGCTTTACCCGGGTAAACCGCTTTGGTTAAAGTGAGGTGTAGGAATTATTATTGCGTCGCGCAACAACCAAAGCGGTAGGAATTATTATTGCGCCGGGGTGAAGGAATTATTGTTGCGCTCGCAACAATAATTACTACACCCCACTTTAACCAAAGCGGTTTACCCGGGTAAAGCTAGAATTATTATTGCGCCGGCGCAATAATAATTCCTACCGCTTTGGTTGTTGCGCGCGCAACAATAATTCCTACACCCCACTTTAACCAAACAAAACCAGATAGAACGCGGTTTACCCGGGTAAAGCCAGAAATACCTATAATGTCGGTTATATTTCGTACTTTGCCCACGATTCTTCTTACTCGAAAACAGCACTTTAAAAATACAAGCAATTTAAAATCAAGCTAATAATAACACACCATTCTTAGTAAATTGGAGTTTAAAAAATAATATAACACACACCGCATTGTCTGAATTCCTGAACTCGGAAACGCAATGCTAAATTGTTTTTTTAATTTGCTCTGAGATTCTCAGAAAATTTACTCTGTCTTTTCCTCTTCCCTTTCTTTTTCTAAGTTGAAAAATAAAAAAAGTTAAAAGGACAAAATTTTATTTGGATTATTAAGGGTTCAAGATTTTATTAAAATACTGCTAAAAGAAGCTTACAAAATGTGATCAATAAAACATTTATTTAATTTAACAACTTTAATAAGGTTTCAACAATTTTAAATTTACCTTCCTGGCATTGTAAATTTTTAATTGTGAAATGTACTTACCTTTTCTTTTAAATTATTTTCATTCATCCATTCTTACGATATTTTTTACTTGCAGGCTTAAGCTGAGGACAATGCGATGACTGATGAATTGACCTGATTTTTTAGAATATACTTATTTTATTTTTATTTAAAGAATATATATTTTTTATTTCTATATTAATAGAATAATTTTAAATGAAAATTCTATTATTTAATTAACATTGATATCCTAAATACATCCCAATTTTTAGTGTGTTATTGTATGTAACGATTTTTTTACAGTTTTTTGGTTACTTACTAGTTTTCCTACATTAATAGGGGGATCTATACCAAGCCAAAAATAGTTTGTCTGTTTGTCATCTATTTTTGGCGAGATGCAGATATTTCTTGGTCACTGGGAAACTTCTAGTAGCCAGAAAACTACAAAAAAAATTATTTATACAGACTATTACCATTAATGGTTCATTTACGGCTATTGATGAATGGCCTGCGTTGGATATACAATAAAGGTACAGCGCTGGAACTATTATGGAAATTACGTGGAACATTATAGGCCCACTATATGTTTACCACTATTGGGCCTGCAATAGTATATAAATAAAGTGCCAATGCTGGGTTCAGCAACAATGCACCATCAATGGGCCATTCATGAATACTCTTGGCAAAATTAACTATGGCCGGCTGCTGGCCACCTGGACATCCCAGCACCCGTACATTGATGGTAGCCTTCAAAGAACCAATTATGGCTGTGCTGGGCCATGAATGTACCATTTATTTGTGCTTGCTAGGTACTTTTCAATTTACACAAATTTGACTGTATTTGTAGCCGTTTATACGTACTCTAGGATGGCAATAATACGCAAGGACTTAACTTCGATAGTGAAAATGGTTTTTTTTTTATAGTGAAGAGGGTTTTTGACAATGGGATCCATCGACTTTAGAGGTCTTGAACAATTTCGAAATTCAAATGCGAAATCCTTGTATACCATGTATGCCTTGTATACCATGTATACCTTGTATACCATGTTATCACGTACATCTTTACACCATAATTGTGAGTTTGAAAGTTAAGTCAAAACAATATTTTTTCAGCGTTTATACTTAGTTTTATACCGGGTATTCAGAAAAGCGGTGCCAAACCAAGCTTATGTTTTTTAAATGGAACACTATATTTTTAAATATTTGAAATCTGCTCATGTCACAATTTCAACGATGTATACATGTATATGTTTGCTTCAAGCGGTTGGAAAATATTGGATCTTGAACCTTCCAATTTTGCACTTTTAATGTATTTTTTTTTTTCGAAAATGAAACCTTTGCGGGTATAGCCTTATATCATTGAGTAAAGGAATCTCACTCAACGCTTATATATATAAGAAAAAATGTAATAAATGATGGTGAGTATATTCGCACTTAAAATATTTATGAACTTTAGAATGTTTTAACTTCAATATAATTTGTTTGTACACAAGTTTGGACTATGGGGAAATGCAACCATATTTTAAAGGCGAATTCTCATCGCCTTATGGCATTTTTTCTTATATAAATTATACCCGCAATTTTTTCGAAAAAATTTACATCAATTATTGTGCAAAATTGGAAGTTTTAATGTCGAATATTTTCCAAACACTTGAAACAAACATATTACATGTATATGTTACGGGTAAAGTAAGGTTAACGGTTAAACTAAGGTTTACTCGGGTAAACTGCGAAATACCCAAGAATCGTGGGCAAAGTACGAAATATAACCGACATTATAGGTATTTCTGGCTTTACCCGGGTAAACCGCGTTCTATCTGGTTTTGTTTGGTTAAAGTGGGGTGTAGGAATTATTGTTGCGCGCGCAACAACCAAAGCGGTAGGAATTATTATTGCGCCGGCGCAATAAACTCCAATTTACTAAGAATGGTGTGTTATTATTAGCTTGATTTTAAATTGCTTGTATTTTTAAAGTGCTGTTTTCGAGTAAGATCTTCGATCGGGTTCTTAATTACAGCAGAAGGTGTTGTCGGTTTAAGTCGATTTAAAATTTCAGGAGCTTTTGAAATGTTGCCTAAAACTTGACATTCTGATTCGGAAAGGCAATATGGGCTACTACTGCTAATAGAGTCCTGATCAAGGTTATAATCTTAGTTTCTATTTGGTCGATTGTTGTGTTGGCAATGCTGGCTGCAACCCTTTTCACTTCTTTGCTCACTTCCCTATAGAATTTTGCCTGGCCGAAATTCTTTTAAAAACCGTTTTGGCCGTTTTTGAAATCTCGAACGGCATGTTTAGCGTGGTTAGGTTACCAAAACATACTGTGCGTCACATATACATCGTGATCACGGCCTCACCTTTGCTTAATATTTTTAATATTATTTGAATACAAAGCAAGAATTGTACTTACTCTTTGTTAATGTTTTATTCAAAATCACCGAACTAGGTATTGAAACAAACACTAATAATGGCGTCAGGCTTGGGTAGTTGAATACGCGTACCATGCCTGTTCTCTGGAGACTGGAGAGGACAGAATGACGTGCCGGATTCGGCGGCGCCGGCGCGGCGGCTTCGAAATAAGCGCAAGTGCCTTGTAATTTGCAATTTTCTTTTTACCACTATTGGCCCATCAATGGGCAACGACAAGTAAATATATTAAAACATTTCAGTATAGATCCATAAATAGACCACCAATATGAAACTAAAATTGAAGGTTACACAGCAAATATCCATTGCTGGTCCATAAATGGCACAATTTAATAGGTATAATTCCTGGTAATACAGAATATGACCGCTGAGGGGCCATCACAGACACGCCGATACAATCATTTAACCATTAATAACTACTGTATAATTGCCCATTTAAGAACCGACATTCTTGTGTTTGCTGGGTAAATAACTATTATTGTACGTCATATCCATATCGTACTATACCAAATAGGGATGTGATATCTCCACTAACCGGCATAAAATGTTTCGCATTAAATAGATTTTTTGGGTGAAATTTCAACTCGGAGCGCGAATCATATTTTTTTCCTTAAAATTACATTTCTTAACTATAAAAAAGAAAAGTTAATGTTTTATGGGACTAAAAATATTGGGATCTGGTAATGTCATACCAACATCCAAGATGTGCCGGTGTTTCATATTTGAATCTTTCGAGGAGGTAGACTACGACAGTAGTTTCCCCTTATTAGGTTCATCATGGCATCCATAACCCCCTCCAATCGCTCAAACTGAAATGGTAGCAGTTATAATAGTATATCTTGCACTTGAAGGTGCCATCTAGTATCAAGCTGATAGCAGCAGTGCCGAAATTGTACAAAACATAGTAAACACCAAGTTAGGTTAGTGCTAAATCCATATATAACAATGAAATAAATTTGAAGAATAAATGACACAGGAAACGTATTCATTGATCATTCATCAGTGTATCTTCCAACCTTGTGGAAATCAACAAGGATCTGGCTGGGAGCCCCATTCTTTATGATACTTGCATCTTATAGACAAAGAAATATTGGATGAAAATGATAAAATTTCACCTCCCCAATAAATTTTACAAACAACAAATTAACGGATTTAAGGGACTAAAAATTTTGGCATCTGGTAATGTCATGGATGTACCGGTGTTTCATGTTTTCATCGTTCAGCGACGTGAAAGTTATCACCTTAATATTAATTCTTTGACTATAAGGTGCAAATTTCACAAGGATAGGGCTCCCGGTCAGGTCTCTGTTGATTTACACAAAGTTGTAAGTCACAGTGGTGAATGGTCAATGAGTCAGTTTCCAATGGCACTCGTTGTTTTGTGAATTTAACACCAACCTAACTTGAAAACTGCACATAATATGTTTCAACCCGCCTAGGGAGTAAAACATTTTAGTAAGCCAACAAAGCATTCTAGACATGGTCTTAACTAAGTACGTAGTTGTGGAAAAAGTCTTGTTGGTGCTTACTATGTTTTGTGAAATTTCTGCTCTGATACTATCAACTTGATAGTAGGTAGATTAGCTCACCTCCAAGTGCAAGTTACACTGTTGTAATTGCTATGCAACGCTATTTAAGTTGACTTAAAAATGTTTTATTGTACTGACCAAATATACCAAAATATATTCTTGTTTGAAGGTGTGGCAGCTGACAGCTTTTAGACAGTGAAGACGGGCGTGGATATAAAGATGACGGGAAAAGGCGCCTCTTAGTTTGTTACCACCCCTCACTTCTATATAAGTGAGAATCAAACTAAGAAAGTTCTCAGTAGGTAGGTACTGCCCAAATTCTAATTTTAATTAAAAAAAAACGACAAAATGTTAAAAATTTACTAAATTTAATTCGATTGGACCGGACAAGCACTAAATATTTGTTAACAGTAAAATAAGCAAAGTTGCATGCTGCTCTACGTTGCTAGATACTTAAACTAATAAAAAAAACAAGAATGGTTAGGTCTTTCTAGATTCACTAACAATTTATTTTCTCTGCTACTTCTGAAAATAAACATAAAGATAAAATTAAATAATAATAATAATAATAAATTTTCTAAGTGATTCAAGTTGCTTTATATCCCCGGGCATGCACACGCGCAGTTCACACACCGGCCGCTATAGTCATAACGAACGCAAAAAGATCACAATGTCCGCAACAAATCTAACTTGCGGAAAAATAGTCACAACATACACCAAAAAATACATGTAAGCAATCTAGTTATAATAATTAAAGCCCGCAAAAATGTAAATAATAGTCATACCAGGATGGAAAGGGGGTTCCTTTCTTAGTAGGTTCCGAGATCCAATTAATTAACACGAAATCTTAATCCCGCAAAAGCGGCTAGGAAACCGATACCAGTTCCAGTAGTCGAAATATTCCTTACCAGCCAGTTTCTTCTTATATAGTGGACCATTGGTTCGCTTTGGGGATGTAATGAAAACTTTCTATTATCATTCTTGCATACGTTACAAAGTACTCTTCCAAAATATACCTAACATCCAGAATTCTAGCTTCTTCAACTGGTTGAACAGATCATCCCTTAATTCCAAAATAGTGTTTATACGAGTACTTCTGCAATTCACGTAATGGTCTGTGCATTCGATGTTCGAATTTTTAACGTAACAATTACCATTAGTTTGAGGGGTTATGGTTGCCTTGCTGAATCTAATAAGGGGAAACCGTTGTCCTAGTTACCTCCTCGAAAGATTCAAATATTAAATAGGTACCGGTACATCCATTAGATCTGGGATGCTGGTATGCTATTAGCCAGAAGCCTAAATTTTTAGTTCCAAGCCGTTAATTTTTCTTTTTTGTAAGATCCATTGGGGACGTGAAATTGTATTATCTTTCCTCACTAAGTTTGAAATTTAGATGTTTACATTATTATATTATTAATTTTAAAGGAGTCTCTCAACGGAGAGTGTCTATTCCGAATTTTGAAATCGGGCGGTAAGTCAGCCCTTCCCGATCCAACGCGGAGGGATATACGGGCGCGCCGCACAAAGAAAGTATTAAAACGCGATAAAAACGTCCCGGTTCCGGATCGGATTTATGAAGGCCAATAAAGCGGCCCGCGCGGGGCCTAAATCACGCCGGCCCGACGTTTTCAATTCCCTCTAGCGTCCGGGGTTCCAGAAGTCTATTTCACAAGGTAAGGACTCCGAGCTGCATTTAATTCAATATTGAATAAATATATTTTTTTGGAGTTATGTTGTCTACATACTTATAATTTGTATTTGAACAAAACATAAATAAGGTGCTAGAAAAAAGTAGGTCAATCCATTGAACACATATTCTTTTAAAATAGTCTAAAATAATGTGAATTTCATTAATTCTACCTCAAAATACAGGGCGTTGAAATAGATAACAAAGAATTTTATTAATAGATTTTAAGACATACTTACCTTCCATCTGCATTTTTTGTGTATTCAGTCTTGATTCTACAAAGGCCAAGCGTTACAACACTTCAAACATCTTATGAAAATGTTGTATTCACAGCATAAGCACCATCAGCTTAAAGCCTTTTCTCGGATTTCCGCACACACATTTGTATCACAATTTTTAAATTGCACGAGAATCTTGCTACCGGCAACGCGTAACGATGCCTACTGCGATCCATATTTTGCACGATTTTTTTATTGTATCTATAAGCAACACAACAACCTGATAGTGGTTATTCTGACATGATTGTTTAGTTTACTGACTGGCCGGCCACTAGACTTGAGGCGTTGGCTGTCAATAACTATAGGAGCATCAGATGCGCCAGTTCCTAATTTAATTATTATTACAGATTACTTATACGGGATGGCAAGTTCAGGCAGTTTCGGATAGATGGCGATTGCTCCACTTGTCTCGGAAGTAGAAGGATTGTTTTTGTGAATAGTTATTTAACCGCAGCTAATTCATATCAGTAAAATTATTTAACTAACTGCGGTTGAATAACAACTATTCCCAGAACAAAACCAATGGTCGGGTGATAGCGGTAGCATGCGGTAGGAAAGAACAGTAGGTAGCCAAACCAAAACAGACGAAATTTAAAACCTTGTGGAATTTTCCATTTTGAGCATACAGGGTTGAACATAAGCACAATGTGTAGAGAAACTCAGGCATAATTTTATTGCCAAAAGGAAAAAAATCGAAAACATTAAGTGTGACAAATAAAATAATTTAAATGACGACACTCGGTTGCAATGCACTCTTCCAGGCGGTCCGTGAAGTTAGTCATTATTCTCTGCACCACATCGTCTGGAATCTCCGTGATTGCATTTCTTATGGATTCCTTTAATTCTTGGATGGTTCTTGGTTCTTAAACACATAAGTAGTAAGAAAGCCCCGGATTGACTTACTTTTTTGTAACACCATATAAATTAATGTGTTTTGTTTTGACATCTAGGTTACTAGGATAATCCGACCGAAGTATTATTACTACTGCCTGGAGAAAAAAAAGTATATTAATGTCTCTATAAAAAGGTAAAAGGTAGCCAATTTGGAAAGTTAATTTTGTCCTCTATTCGGTCAAGGTATAATGAAATCCAAATATATAGGTAAGTGAGATTAAAAGATGAACTACTATTATGTTTCGTTCTGTTATCATTTCTTAACAAAATACAGTGACCGGGACCGGCAGAAAGTTTGCATCAAAAAGTTAGAATTTTTTCGTTTTTATTTTACAGGAGCCGTAACTACTGTTCAAATAAATTAATTTTTCTTGAAATCGGCATTAAAAGCTCAGAAATCGGCACTGAAGTTGCCCATTATTGTACGATTTTTTCAATAAGTAGGCCTTGGCGAGATGTAAACATCAAACGTCAGACGCGGAGCCATCGCCCGTCAAAAGTTACCAAATATTCAAAACCCGGCCAATATACGCCCATTTAACTTTTCGTACACATTGCGAAATTGTTACCTGTAGAACCGCAATCTTTCAGTATAAATATTTTAGTTGGTTTGAATATCAATAGATGTGTTATGGAGGCAGCACAATAGGCAGCAGTTTAGACTTTCTGTCAGAAACTGCCGTTTCTCGTCATACTTGACCTAGGTAGAGCGATCGTCAAAGTCAAGCAACGCCGCGCGTAGTCGGTTCATGGACGGGTGATCCCTTATGATTATTTTTTCGCCTAATAAAACTTTTTTTTTCCGATTTCGGCACTGAAGTTCTTTTTATGACCCATGTGGTTTATTTGTCTCGGCCAGAGGCCTCGGCAACTAAATTCCACATGGGTCATAAAAATTTGAACTACAGTGCCTTGGTACATAAATAACTATTATGACACTCACGTTTGTAAATGAGAAATCCTCTCTGAAACCTAAATGGCATATTAAATAAAGTGGTATTATTTTCTATACGGGGTAACTAAATCATAAAAAAATGCCTGAATCGTTATTGTTGGGCTATCTTTTAATTCTAAACAACTTTCATAAAACATGTGTTCTGTAAAATATTAAAATTTTATTACATTTTTAGATTTTCCGCAGCCTATATTTTTTGGAGTGTTAGTTTACTACTCAGTGTGTGTATCTGGTACTATCAGCTCAATGTTATGGGCATTGAGTACCTCTATTAATAATGTAAATTAGAAAAGTAAATCTATGAGAAAAAGCCACTCTATTAAAATTTTATTTATTTTTCAAGCAAAAGTTTAACGAAGAATACATTTTTTGCCAAAAGTAAAAAATAAAAGAGTTTCTCCTTATTTGGTTATCTTAATTCCCCGACATATATACAGTGTGGTCATTTAAATGTGCAACATATGGAACTTTTTTATTAATTGCACAACCAAAATACAGATATTGCCGAAAGTTTATGTATGTTCAATAATCATATTAGGTGCACTTAGAACGGTTGCAAGTTAAACACCATACAGGGTAAGCTAAAAAATTTAAAAAATGTACAAGAGTAAATTACCCTTATTTAAAAAAAGCAGCAGCAGGTTATTATAAAAGTTGGTTAGAATTAAAAGCTATGCCCAAATACCAAAACATAGCTTCCTAAGAAAAAAATGGTTTTCGTCAATTAATTTCCAGTTTGTTAATAAACATTTAAAATAAAAATTTTGCACCTTAAATGAGAGTTTTTAATACACACATTATCATTACCAATGTTTTATTGTTCAGAAGAATTTTTGCGAAATTTTAAAGTATTGTTTAATATCGTTGCAACAAACATAAAGTTTGTGATTCCCTAAAAAAATTAAAAATCTAAGTTAATATTACAAATATGCTTGAATTTGAAGAAACTAATGCGAAATTGATTTAATTTTGATTGAGTTTGGAAATTGTTTACGGTGAATATTAAAACAAAAATTTTTTTAGGTAATTATTAATTTTTTCAAAAAATATTTTTTTGTCTTAGGAGGCCATGTTTTGGTATTTAGGCATAGCTTTTAATTCTAGACTTTCATAATAACATTTTGCTCAATTTTCTGAAATAAGGATACTTTACCCTTGTACAATTTTAATATTTTTTGACCTACCCTGTATGCTGTTTGACTTGCAACCATTCTAAGTGCGCCTAATATGATTATCGAACATGCACCAGCTTTAGGGAATATTTGTATTTTTGTTGTGCAATTAATAAAAAAATCCCATAATATGTTGCACACTTAAATGACCACCCTGTACATGCAACATTCTGATAATAACTACTATTTTTGCTTTTTGAAAATTTTCTCGACATTGGCTAAAGACTCGGCGATTTATAATTTGTTAGTATTGTTATCAATACATTAAAAAAAACTATATTCAGCCGAACATTTTTGAATTTCTTAAAAACCATTTTCAACTTATATTAATATGAATAATGAGTGGGTATAGATATTTACATTTTAGTCAATACCTTGTCAGAGGTGAGACGCATTGATCAGTTACTTTGGTTTTTTCTGCTCGGAAAATGCGGGGAGAGGATTCTGATTGATTTTAAATATCGAATATAGAGTTTGGGACACTTTGGAATGGTTTAGGTGAAGCATAAAGCACCAGAAGCGAGCAAAAGTTGTATTTTATGTGGCTTGTCGACCAGGGTTTCCATCCATTCCGGTGAAATATGTCGAAAAATTAGTATGGGAGTTTGATACTTTTTCCTTCTGTCACCCCTTGTCGCACAAAAAGTTATCCATCCATATCTAAACACAACGTGAACAGTTTTTATCCACCGTGCAGTGTTGCGAATTTGCTGCAACTATTGCGCCATATCTCATAATAAATAGCGCTAAACTAATTTTCCCTAACCCGGACCAATAGTATTGGGTCAACTTCCAGCAGTGTCAAGTAGAGTTAGTGAAGAAGAAGCTCGAAATTATTTTGAAATATTAGGTACAATTTGCATACAAAAGAACTACTGATCTAAACGCCTATAGCCCAGCCATAGCAGCAGCCTCTATAGGTGTTTATAGTCACTGCCGCTTCACTGTAGTATGTATGTTGCGTAACCAACAGCTCCAAGTTGCACTGGCGGCGATAAGGCGCCCGCAGAGCCCGCCGTGCGGAAGGCCCCAGCTCTGAAAGGGGCCCCAGCTCCGAAAGGGGCCCCTAAAAACTGATCTGGCCACTAATATTAATTTTTGCAAAATATTAACGCTATTAGGCTGAAAATCGGTGCCGACCAAACGACTTTGAAGATTTTTATTTCAGGAAACTATTAGCAGATTGTTAGGAAATTATTAAAACACCCCGAAAAACACGAAAATAAAATGCAATTATTTGTCAAATTTTGTGCTTTTAGTTTCTCTTTTAAACTCGTATAGAGGTAATTATTACTAAAAATATTCACTTCTATTGTTGAGTACTTTTGTAGAATACACTCTGTTACTGCGAATTAAGATTTGTGATTTTTTGTATTAACCTATTATGTGCCATGTTTTTTTTCTTCCCTGTATCACTAATCATATTTTGACCAATTTTTACGGCTTTTGCCGGCCGGTTGTGTGTTTGTAGCAGATAGCGCCAATTGACTTTAGATAAATTTTTCTGAAATTAATTTATACTTCAACACTAGTAAATCAAATTTTTAATTTATTTTTTCTTCCAAGTTATGAGCCATTTTGAGATTAGGGGGTTTAGTATGCCGTCGGTCCCTGCGTTGGCAGCTCCGTTTTAGCTTAAAAAATTGGCGTATTATTAGGACAAATAGCAGAATTTTCCATTTTTATACAACCAATACATCAATTCTGCGACGTCGCTTGATGTTTTTTTTACTAAACACCAGAGAGATTTTAGCAATGGTAAGATTTTAAATTTGGCAATTAGTAGATAAGGGTATTTGTATTATTCGAAGTGGCGGAGCCCCTTTTATTATAACTACTTAATACATATTCTTCTTTGGAAAATGTTTTCTAATATAAATATCAAGATAAATATATTATTACGTAATATTAAATCATGTCCCATTTATAAAATAAAATGTGAGACATTAGACATGCCCAGTTTTTGTTAAGCTACGCTATAATACTCGCGATAATCATTGAGTAAATGATATATATTCTATACCCTATATAGAATATATATCCTTTACTCAATGCTATAATACAGAAAGAAAATTTTCCAGGTAGGTATAGAAGCACTTAAAATTAAAGTTATATATCTGAGCTATTTTCTTATAATTTAGCATCTTAGCCAAAATTTCGGTATTTCCATATTTTATTACCACATGTATGCATCCTGGCAAAATTTGGCGGGGGGGCCTCCGAATCCTTATCGCCGCCACTGCCAAGTTGGTTTTAGAGCTCAGTTAAAAAATGAGAGACTGTAACTCCCACTTACTTGTAAAACTGATCGCAGAGTCCCTGGAGCAGTTCTTCCTGGAGGCAGTGGCGTAACTACAGGGTGTTCAGAGTGTGCGGTGAACACGGGCCCAGAGCTGCTAGGGGCCCACCGCCACCAAGATTCATGCAGTGCGCATAAATTTCGGTTTTTCGGATGCGAGCCGATTGAATCTGGTGCTGAAATTTCGCAACAATAAAAGTGCAAGGGTAGTACAAAAATGTATAATAACTTAAGAGTAAGTGTACCTACATGATGATCCAAACTCAACGCCCCAGGCCTACTGCGGGAACACGAAAATTGGAAATAAAATTGCGAACAGGGGTTCTTAAATGGGACATACTATAAGGCCCAATTATGACCGAAAATTTGCCTTTTTGTTGTGTGGGGAAATGGCCGCTGTGATGTCATCAATATTTTCCCCCAGAAACATACCATTTTTTTAAAACATTGAAAGTCCTTATCATTCTCCACAACTTTAATAGAAAAAGATTTTTCTGTTTCTTTTATTGTTAAAAATTTACAATTGATAGTCAAAAATTATTTAACAGAATGTTAGGTTGTCTTGTGCACCCTTAAATTTTTTCAACTGGAATATTAAAAATACAATTTTTGTAACAAACTATAATAGCAAACAAGTCAGTAAGAAGCACAATTCAAAAATTTAAAAAATACTCAAGTCGAACAAATTTCATGGTGCACAAGGCACCCCAACATACTCTTATGATTTCTGACTCGCAATTGTTTTCATGGCTAGCTAGATTTCGGAAAACCGATCATAGTGAATAGAAAAAATTCCATGTTTTTCATTCCATTCGCTTGCATATATGTCTTTAAAGAAAAACACCGCGATGGCCAAGAGCGCTGGGCAAATGTGGGTTCACGGTATTGATCCTAAATAGCTTTATCCGTGAGATTTACTAATTGTCCTACACTCACTGGGATTACTACGGTTTTCTAGGGCTTTCCGTAGTACTTGAGCGAATGCTTTCCTAGTTCTATCCGGAAAAAAGTCGGCCCCAGCCGCAAATGGCAACGAAGACAAAATAATAGTAATTGCTCCCCTCCCCCGCACAAGCATGTAATTGCTTCTGGGGTACTCCTAGTTTGGAGTATTGTGAGGGTGAGAATTATTATTATTATTATTATTTAAGAGCCCCGCCTGTTCGAAATTTTATTTTCAGTTTTCGTGTTCCCGCAGTAGGTCTGGGGGGGTCGAGTTTGGATCACCCTGTACAGAACGTACATGGTGATTCAACATTTTGACCTATAAAATGGCGTTTTTTTAACTGTTGGTCAATACAAAGTTTAAGTTAAATTATTCTCTATGCACCTACAGGGGGTCCCATTTTCGATACTTTTGCGAGGTATCTCGGTTATTTTTAGAAATAGGGAGTTGCGGTTTTCGGGACACTGACCTACTTTTTCATAAAAAGAAAGGCTCGTATACAGAATTTTCATCCGGACTCCTTAGTTTTTTAAACACAAGGTGATTTTCAAAATTTGCTATTTTCAGGAACTCCCCCCCATATCCGTTATATGCTAACTTGTTGAATGTATGGTAAAAGTCGACCGTTATAGATTTTTTCATGTAGAATTCAGTGGCGTACACGGTTTTTTTCTAGGAGGTAAGAGTTTCAAAATATAAATATAACTTGCAAAAGTATCGAAAATGGAACATCCTGTACAATGTTTGTCATTGTTACACCACTTTCAAACATGAAAAGAAACATGAAAAGAAACACAGGGGCCCACCTAGTTACGCCACTGCCTGCTCACAATCGTATTTTCGAATCTTCCGAGAAAAACCAGCTAAACCATGGGAAAGCGGCGAATTATTAAGCACGACGCGACGGCGCTAACCGGCAAGCGTCTATCTCAGACTCGTCAGTTTGTTCGCGCGCGGGCAAGAGTGCGGGAACCAATTTAGTGTCATAAAAAAGTGTCGTAAAAAACACCACGAGTTTTTATTCACTTAATAAATAGTTTGGCCAACGCAAATCAAACGAAAACGCAACATCGTATGTTACGCTAATTTGTGTGGACCGGGCTAGCATGCGCGATTTTCGATACTCTGCATCTAAAGTTGGTCTGAGACCGCAGATAAATAATCTTTTTATGTTGTGCCTGTGTGTAAGGACTACTGAAGTGCAGCGATGGCTATTTATACCCTTTTTAAGGGCCTATATATATGTTGGTGGTACCTATGACATTGGAAATATTTGAAAAGGATAAAACAGCTCAAATTCATTTCGAGATACCGAATCACAAAATAACCTTATAAACTAAAGGGCGGAATATATGCAAATTGCATATACAGGGTGGACCAGTTTTTTGTAGCAGGACTTTAACAGGTGATAGATCTTCAAAAAATAACGGCACTTTTTCGTATAAACTATATCTTTTTAAGGCCTTAGAAAAAAGTTACAGGGTGTTAAAGTGGGAAAAAATATGCGGACTTTATTGAATATTTACCACACCATTTGAGATATTTAAGTCATATTTGGTATACGTTAAAACGACATGGGTTAGCATAAAACCTGTTAATATCGAACATCTTGAACAACCAGTGGCGGAGAAGTGGGTAATTGGTAAAATTATGTTTAGGAAAATAAATGAATCACCTTGTATTTTAACAAAAGGTATTGAATTTTTTATGTAGTTTTTAATTGCAGACAAAAATGTCCTCTTGGTATTTGTTCGCATGTGTTATAGTTTAATGGCAAATTTCATTTTTTTTTGTATTATTTCGGGGTATTTCTGAAAATTATCAAAAAAAATTGCTCTATAAGTCACACTTAAAGTAGAAATAATGTGTTTGCTACTTTAAATAAAGTAACTTTTTCCAATAAACTTACCTATTTAAGGCTATACTTTTGAAGTTACAGGGTCTACAGGATACAATTAAGGTTACGCTCTGTATCTTGACAAGTAAAACCTTGAATGGGTTAGTTTATTGGAAAAAGTTACTTTATTTAAAATAAGAAACACGTTTTTTCTACTTTAAGTGTTACTTATGCAGCAAATTTTTTAGATAATTTTTCAGAAATACCCCGAAATACTACAACAAAATGAAATTTGCCATTAAACGATAACACATGCGAACAAATACCAAGAGGACATTTTTGTCTGCAATTAAAATCTACATAAAAAATTCAATACCTTTTGTTAAAATACAAGGTGATTCATTTATTTTTCTAAACATAATTTTATCAATTACCCACTTCTCCGCCACTGGTTGTTCAAGATGTTCGATATTAACAGGTTTTATGCTAACCCATGCCGTTTTAACGTATACCAAATATGACTTAAATATCTCAACTAGTTTGGTAAATATTCAATAAAGTCCGCATATTTTTTCCCACTTTAACACCCTGTAACTTTTTTCTAAGGCCTTAAAAAGATATAGTTTATACGAAAAAGTGACGCTATTTTTTGATCTATCACCTGTTAAAGTCCTGCTACAAAAAACTGGTCCACCCTGTATATGCATTTTTTGCATATTTTATTCAATTTCGCAAAACATTGCATATTTCTGGAAAAACTATATTTTTTTGCATATTTGCATGTTTTTCCTATACTTTATTTATAGATATAAGATATAACCAAAATTATGAGAGCCCAGAAACAACTCGCAGTGTGTAGTGCAAAGTCAAGAAATCCTGAAAAATGCGGATGTAGCTAACCAACTTGTTTTTATTAAAGTTAATTTTAGTTTTATACCAGATATAATTCTTTCATTAGAAAGTAGAAATTTAGGTTTAAGCGAATCGGTAGATTTGGTTCAAATATTTTCCGCTAAATGTAGAAAGGTTCCCGGTGATGTAGGTATTAAAGTTAAAAAAAATTAGATGCTCTACTGTAGAAAAGAATGAAGTGTTCAAATCTTTAATGGCAGGAAAGAGTATTTTTGATGGTAAATCATCCAACGAAGTTGCCACCTTGGCCTTGTACCTTACTACCCAAATTAAAATATTGTCCTATTACATTATCAGATGTTAAGAGAAGCTTTTCTATATTATAACTTTGAAAAGTATTTAATCATAAATTCATACTATACAATTTCAAATTAAAATGTTTTTATAATTCTGCTTTAATATAGGTATTTTACGAGGTATTTTATGTATTTGTTTTCCTTTAATTTTTCTTAAAATAAACCCTTTCTCTAAAATCAGTTTTGGTGTTTTTTAAGGTATTTGTACATGTAATATAAATGCATTTATTGCATATTTGGCCAAATAAATGCATATTATTGCATATTTTAACTTAAAATGATGCATATAGGTATATGCGCATATTTCGATTGAAATTAAATGCATATATTCCGCCCTTTACTTATAACCCTCGATATGTGTCAAACGGTTTTTTTAAATATCTCCAAAACGAGCAAATATAAAATTCTGAAATTTGGTATATGACATACTTGGGAGCAGAAATCATGAAAAAAGCGCAAGAAAACTTGGGGTATTTTTAACTCTTCGACCTCCACCCATTTGGGACGCCTACGATGGAGAATGTCAAACTATCTCTACCTCGGTAGATGTTAAATCCCACAGGTATCACATAATTAATTTCAGAATGTTCTCAATGCCCGTTCTGAAAATATTTAGAAAATTTGTTTGCCAAAGTGTTCATTTCGGGGGCTATAGCCCCCTCAGGGGGCATTTTTGAGGCCATGTTTCTAGGAACTTTTTTTTTTTCATTTTTTTTGTGGCTGAACGCTTTGATGAATTATTGCACGCTAATTTCTGGACTCCCATACTGTATTTATGATTTATATGTTTGTCAACTTTTGTAATTTTAAGTTGGGGGCGCTCCGATGTCACCACTTGTTGCTTGTTTTTGTAAGCTTATGTCAAAAAGTGTATAAAGTGTTTAAGTTTGGCTTTTTCTAAAACAGAATCTTCGTCCTATTTTGGTCTACCAGATTTCTTGTTCCCTGCACACACCTATAGGTACCATAGGTATATTCTTCTATGCCTATACCAATCTACTGACTGCCTGCAAGTTGAACCAGAACGACTGCTTGTACAAGGTGGCGCAGAGGAAACGCATGCTTTTCACTTAATAATATATTATATAACATTGTTTATTTTCAAAGATATATATATATTTTTAATTACAGTGTACCAATCTCGAATGTACTAATATTTATTTCACACCCCTGAAGCATAGGCGAACGACACTCCTGAAGCAACCCTTCTGTATTCATGAAAAGGGGTGAGTTACGCTTTAAATCACCGCTTCCCTATGCCAAGTAAACCTGCGAGACAAAGACGTCATTCTTGCCGGTCTATAGCCGCCGCCACAGCCGTCGGCATGTGGAATTCCAGCCGTCCGTGTATATGTTTTGCGTTTCCACCCTCGCGTGACTCCTGGCAGTCCATTTTTTCAGCCCCTCCCGCGTCTTCCCATCACGACCGCCCCAAGTTGACCCCTTGACGTACGGCCCCCCCGCTAGCTCTGACAGCGATTTGTTACTGGGCGGCATACAGGGTGTTCCAGAATTTTATTTAAGGGGAACTTTACCTTTTTTTAAGGTAAAGATAGTGTTACGAAAAATGCCTATAAAGTTGTTATATCAGCTTTCAATGAACATGTTTGCACTGTTTTCTAACGTGCTCAAAGATTTAGCATATACATTTTAAGTTTTGATATTCTACTTACCAGTTTTTTAATTTTTATGATTAGTTTAGAGGCATTTTCCGTCACATCTTTGTTGGCCTGAGGCCCCCAGGGCCCCAGTGTCTTTTAGTTTTCATTGTTTTACCTGTAGAGCTTCCATCAGTTTCTAGAAATTTGCTAGAACTTTGATTTGTGCATCTGTCATTGGCCGGGAATATTCTAGAGTAGTCTTCAGGCTTCCATTTGAATATAAAAGCCCTGGGAACTGGACCTGAGGGAATTTGAAGGTTATAACGCGATTTAAGTGCGATTTTTGGAGCTGATAGAATATTCTTAATCAGTGACAGTATCTGACAAGTTTATTTGTGATTTGTAAAGGCTAAACAATAAAGGTGTGGTAACCAAGGCAACGAGTTTGGACTGTGATTGTTAAAATAACAGTACAATACCAAAACCTATACTTATTAGTCGGAATAAAACGGTAGGTATGTCGCATACCTTTGACAATGGGATTTTTCACGAAGATTTTATAATTTAATATAGAGAATCGCGGTTATTAAACCAAACATGAAAATAGAAACGTAAATTTCCGTAAAAGTGACGTCACTGTTACAATACGAGGGTATTGTAACGTCGCGTCAAGTCCCTATACGGGCACTCCAGTTTGTAAGAAGAAGACCTTCTCTGCTAAAGTTTTGGGTATTTGATTTGACTATTATGTAATTATTTATTTATTAGGTTTGGTTTGGGTTTTCTTAACCTCTTTTGGAAATAGTAGTCGATTAGCTCGGACGCCAGGCCTTTTTTTATGGCGGTGACCGCCGCTGTTACGTCAGATAGCTCTATGTCGAAGGAAATAATTCCAGAGGTGCAAAAGTGTTGTGTTTTGAGGGGAAACAAATAGCAGATTTTATGAACTGTATTGATTTAGAAACAATTAATTAGGCTATTTACAAGAAACTGAATTTAGTAAATCGGCTCGGGGTGGATTCTCAGCAATGTTCTGTAACAGAAATTGAATTCACTAAGCAGGCGGAATCTGACTGCCGGACGGAAAAGCAAAAGAAAACAATACCCGATTACGCGAAGTGAGAAGTTAATCAAGCTTAGTACTTAAGCAGAAAATTAGGCGGCTAGTGTGCAACTAAATTTCGGAAAAGCAAAGCGCGTGCGGCCGGACTGCCGCCGTGACGGTTTAGAACTCCTTTTGTGTTATGTGTTTAGAACTAGACAAGACAAGCGGATAAGTTACGGCAAAATTATCAAGACTAGCTGAGAAGCGTTGGTCCCGGTCGCACACCCAGTGATTTTCCGCTGTACTCACCGGTTGACGGATTGTCAGAGAGGTGGAGGCGCTGTACGTCGGCCGCCAGTCGACGCGTCGAGCCGTGCGTCCCTGCTCTCCTTTTAGCGAAGGTCGCCGTGGGCGGCGGTCTGGTGCGGGCAGAGATGTTCGCCGCATCCCTTGGTCCTCGGCGGCAATGGCGCTGTACTGGGCGTGTCCTGTTTCCCCAGTATCTAGCAAAAACGGGATTTCGAGCTTCAAAAATGGCCTAAACGCCTTCCAACCCCTTTCTAACTCTCTCAGCCCCCTGGCTACCCTCAAAAATATACTCAAAAATTCGAAAATAATCAAGGGAACCTGCACAAATAAAAGAAATAATTGTTCTGAACGGATAAATCGAAATAAAATACGAAAAATTTAGTAACTTGGTTACAGTATTTCCAAGAATGCATATGGACTAATAGTTATTAGGTAGATATATAATTTCTACCTACTTCTCGGAAATAGTTAAAACACATTATTACAAAGAATAATCTGTGTATACTTTAAATACTTTAATAAAACCAATTAAATGGTAAGATAATCCTGATTTAAACTGAAATTTCCACTTTATAGACCACCCTGATAAATGCCTCGTGTTTGCCTCATTCGCCGGCAGTCGCTGGAGGTGGGGCAACGCCGCTTTATCAATTGTTTTCTCCCGTTACGTCGCATTTGACCACAGCAGCAGCTGACTTAAATGTCGGACGAGATAAACAAAAAGCGACAAAATATTTCAAGCCGTAAATTATTTGTTTCATTGTGAAATTATGGGCTTTCTTTTTGAGAAAAAAGAAGACAGATTTGTGAAACCATGTTCGGATAATAATTTATATTATGTCTAATTCGATACGGTATGTGCGTTTGTTTGTCAAAAACTAAAAGCTGAGATTTAGTATTAAAAAAACCAATAGTAGAAGTGTATGTCACATCAAAATGATTCTCACAATAATAAAAAAAATGCCATCCATTGAAACGCATGCACAAATAATTGTCGTTGATATTCATATCTACAACAAAGCACGCAATAGCACAAAATACTTCTTCTATTGTGAGAAAGGATTTGTTGCAATGTAAACTAAGAAGTGAAATTATGTTTATTTTATAATGACGGGTTGGTTTTGCTTTTGACTAAGCCTTAAATTTTGACAGTGGCGAAGAGAGAGCTAATGCGCGTGCACACAAGATTCTTGCAGTAGGAATACGATAAGCGTTGCCATAATATGTGCGTTTCCTGGTATTAACGGAAATTTTCGTATTTTTTTCTGGCAGTCTTTTTACCCCATACAATCGGATAAACAACTAAAAAATATGGTGTGTTATAGACCGTTATATTTCCTGTAATGAAAATGGGCTAGTTTGATTAAATTTCAAAAATTAATTTGATGATTACAAAGCCCCTTGTCCAAGACAAATATACAAAATCTTAAAAATTTGAAAATACTTTAAGATATTTAAGGTGTAATCTTCTTTACCGACATCATAATGTAACCATGGGTCTGTATCAGAACCCCGTGCGGCAACTTTAGCGTACCTAATTAGTTAGTGCGATTTGTGGGGTGACAGTATATGACAGCAGTATACGGCTTAAAGTATGGTTACCTGATATTTGATGGATGAGGCTGGATTCTAAGAATAAAACTGCTTGCTTCAAGTATCCCTGTTGTTAGATACAAAGGCCTTGTATTAATGTGTACCTATAGAGGTACACATTAATACATTTTATAAATAAATAATGAAAGTACTTAAATCCCACAGTATTTCCTTATACATATTTTGTTTATTTGGAAACATATTTTCCATTTAGTGCTTGTGAAAGTGGCCTATTGAAGTTTAATAATAAGCTGCAGAAAGTATGGAGTGGAGTTTTGAGAAAGTTATTAAAAAATCTTCCTATTATGGTGTCAATAGATATATTTTCACTAGAAAATAGAACAGCGAAGCTACAGGAGCGGATAAATTGATATATTTTTTATTTACAACCAAGTATATGTAATGTTGACATTTCTGACTTTTTAGAAGTTTGAAAGTGTCGATTTTTTGACTTTTACTTTCAGCCCGCCCGCCGGGTGGAAAGTTTACTTTCCACCCAGGAGGGCGGGAAGTAAACGGAGATAAAATTTTGAAATTACAAAATATTGATGGTTGTAAATAAAATAGTATACAAACCTCGGTGACGTGTTTCATTACTGTCTCGAGATAAAGTTAACCGAGGCGCGAAGCGCCTCGGTTAACTACCTATTTAATCTCTCGACAGTAATGAAACACTTCCCAACTCGGTGTGTAATATACTATTACATTATATAGGTAGTAAATATTAAAGTTATGTAAATGTAGACACTTGCCATGATACTAAGTATATCATGGATATTTGATCTATCTATTTATGTATTTTTTGTCCTGGTCATTATGTTCTTCCTCGAAAAATTCTTGGTTTTTAAAATACTTCCTTTCCTCTTTTTCGGAATTTGGTATGCTAATTAATAAATAAAAAATATGGGGCAGAACGACAGGTTTTAATCGAAGGAGAATACGTTTACCTTGTAAGAATTTTCCCCAATTTATTGTGTCTTCTTCAAGCTGGGTAGAAAAGAAATACATTGAAATAATTATGGCTTATGGTATTTAAATAAGTACTTACATTAAAAGGTAATTATTTGGAATTAACTATTCATTATTGGCTTGATACAGCAAACAGCACAAAAAACAGAACACGAATCACTAACATCTTCAGCACAGGAATCTGGGAAGTATCTGGTATCTATATCAACCCGATTTTATACCTATAATAGACTTTTCTGTTTCCTACCTACATTATAAATATTACATAGGTTAATATTTTGATAAGGATAGAAATAATGTCATTTTTGGTTTTAATAGATACCTATATAGATAATAATAAAAGACTTTTGTTATATAACGTTAAAACTAAAATCTCGAAATAAAATATATTTCAATTTGAACTGTTTGAAGTGTAAAGTATACAACGATTGTATCTAGCGTCATCTTTTGAGAGCAAAAGGAGCCATACCTTAAAGGTTTGGATTTTTTTATTTAAAAACTAAGAGGAACTGACAAAAGTGAAATATTCCAGAGGAGTCTACTAAACTTCTATTATCCACCTGCGTGCAGTTTTCTATATGACCAGACTAGCCGATTCTGGAACACTATATTTAGATATGGGCAAAAAAGCAATACTTATTATTTTCTTTGATATGGATCAGCGATTTGTCAAAAACTTGAGCGCCTGCTAAGGCGACGAATATCGCTTAGGCATAATAATTTTATTTATAGCTTTATCTATGTGATTTGTTAATAGTACTAAATTCACCGAGATTGCTACAGTTTTCTGTGGTTTTCCCTAATATTTGGGGAAATGAGACCCTACTATAGTTCTTCTTTAGCAGCAAATTATCAAAAAGCTTAGTTAACCTAATTGCCACTCCTAGTGTGAGACCGTTGATTGAAGAAGGGGAAGATATCCTCCCTTAGGGTGGCATGCGAATATGATCCTTATGGTCTGTCTGTCACATTCCCACTTGTTACTAAATGTTTCTGTCTCGTTCTCTTACATTTCACCGACACGGGTCCGTACGGTGGCGCCAAATTCCGAAACCACCATTCGAGTCGGTCGATGGAGAAAGGAATCTTCAATCAACGGTTCGGGCAAAAGGTCACTCCATCAACGACGGAAGAGCGCAGAAAACTACGCGGTCAGCGCACCGCCACCTATGGACAAGGCCATACAACTACTGTCGTCCGACGCGACGACGTCCAGCTGTTTTTGTTTTTGATCTGTATCTGTTCCTCGTTTTCCTCGTTTACTTATTTTTATTTCCACTTATATTATCGTTACTGGGTAATCTGTGATTGTTATTACGTGTATTTGGTGGATACAGTAGTGTGCAGAGGACCAGTGGTGTTCTAGTCCGATAATTAGTGTGTGCCTATCAAAAACATTTCATGTTTGAGCCATCAGATAAAGGATACCTAAATACGGAGGTTAGGAAGTGAAAGTGTGTTTTGTTGTATACAGAGACTTGCCATCAAGGCAAGTCTCTCATTGTATGTATAATATCAAAATGGGTGTTTTCTTGTGTTTTCTCAGCCATGCCCGAGAAGTGTTGTGTCCCAAATTCGTCGATGAAGGAACGAATTAATCGACGCCCAAATTGCCTAACCTAACCGAGCCAAAGCCAAAAGTGTCCGTTTTTGCCTTTCCTAAGGATCCGGTTTTGAGCGCAAAATGGGTGCAGGCCATAAAAAGGGCTGACTTTGTAGTCAAGAAACATTCTAAGGTAAGTTACATGTTACATTTTTATATATTTTTCATAAAGCTTTGGGTTATTGTAGGTCTGTGAACAACACTTTTAACACAAGACATTGAAAGGGAGACTACGTGTGTTCGTCGATGGTCCTCAATCAACGGTGTGTTGTAGAATCGACTGGTGAACCTTTACGTGCACCCAGGGTTGCCACCCGTCCCGTATTTCAAGGGACAGTCCTGTATTTAAGTAAAGGAAGTGGCTATTTATACGTCCGACAGATGCAAACGTCAGTATACGTCTTGCGCTCTCATTGGCGGGCTGAGTCACATGACTTCTTTGGACGTGCATTTAACTCCGTACACGTCCGAAGCCGAAGTAAACTAATATTTAGATACGTCGGAAGTGCATTTTTCTCAAGCATCTTTGCAATAAGGAGCGTATGCACTGCTCCTTTTTGGGGGATAGACGCTGCCGTATGAAAAAAGAAGTGGTAATAATTTCCAATGGTGTAACCCACCCCCGATTTTCTTGAAATTTTGGCTAGGTAGGTACCCCGTATTTTCGCCCGATGCGATGTTCGGCGTTGTAACCCACCCCCGATTTTCTTGAAATTGTGGCTACCCCCCGACATTCGGCGCGGTGCCGAATGTCGGGTGGATTACATCATTGTAAATAATAAAATAACCACTTCATTTTTCATTCCGCAGCGCCCATCGCAGAAAAAGTAGGGCATACGCAATACAAAATGAACAAGATAAGGTCTGAATAATCTCGGACATCATCCAATCGACTTAGTAAACAAGCCGATTCATAATCCATCGAACGGTAGAAGTAAGGTTATGTGTCACGTGACTCAATCGACCAATGAGAGCGCAAGACGTATACTGACGTTTGTATCCGTCGGACGTATAAATAGCCACTTCCTTAAGTAAAATGTCCCGTGTCCCGGCAAACATTCATACGGGACGCTGTAAATCCCGTATTTTCAAAATTTAAGGTGAAAAATTAAAAATGTTACATGCGAACGGCATTCACACAATCACCACCATCTAGAGTCCAAGCCGCGACTCACATGTGAACACAAAATTTACTAAATTATAGTCCTTCATGCCTTCATTGGCGCCACACTACAATTTTCGTAAATGTCAATTTCTTGTGTGTTATGTGATATATCACAAAAAATGTTCTGTGATTTCTTTTTATTTTTAAAGGATTTATTTATTTTTGGTTAGTCGTGATTAGCCAGCCATGATAATTTGTTTTTGGAAGTTTATCCCTTCAAGAAAAAAAAAACAAAAAATGTTCTGTTTTTTTTTATTTTTAAAGAATCTATTTAGTTTAGTTTCATAATTTGTTTGTTTTGTTTTTGTGTTATCTTCAAGAAAAAACAAAAACAAAAAATAGTGGTTTTCTTTTATTCCTTTTCGTTGGCCTTTTTCAGTAAAACATTTTGTAGCCCCCCTCCCCCCCCCCGAACGCCCGTCACGTCTCGTATTTTAAAATTGAAAAGGTGCCAACCCTGCGTGCACCTTTAAAAATTCCACGTTTAGCTAAAGGTTTTAAATTTTCATGGCTAGTTAATTTCATTATATTTTTACAAAATATACTTACTTTTTAGGTGCAATACCTTGTAAGTTACCAGGTTGCCCAATTTATTTGTCCAAATCGAGCACGAGTCGTAGGGAAGGTCCCCAATAAAAAAAAACAAAAAATTGAACTTGGACAGGTTGAAAAAGCCGTAGTCGAAAGCGTTGTGAGTTGTGAAGCTTAGAAGTCTGCAAAATCGTATTCAAACATTGAAGAAGCGTATTCAAAAATGGTAATTATGGAGCATAGTGTATGCACCGCCCGATTTTCTTGAAATTTTGGCTACCCCCCTATTTTCGAGGTCCCTGAACACGAATCTGACCTCAGTGTTTTGAGGTCGGACATAGTTTCCGAGAAAATGAATTTTCAAATTTCCTTTTGACGCCCCACTTTTTCACGGTAAAATTTATCTGGATTATAACCACAAATGTCGCCGTGAAAAATGGGGTGTCGGGTGTCAAAAGGAAATTTGAAAATTCATTTTCTCGGAAACTACGTCCAGCCTCAAAAAACTGAGGTTAGATTCTTGGTCAGGGACCTCGAAAATAGGTGGGTAGCCAAAATTTCAAGAAAATTGGGCGGCGCATATACTACGTTCCATAATTACCTCAAAAATTTGTTATATTGCCTAGTGGGATAGTCGCTGGTTGAAGGCGAAAGGAAGCGAAGGAAGGGTCACATGTAGAGTAGTCACTGAAATGTTTATTCTCGTAATAATTTTTTTGTTGTGATATTTTTATTGTTGAATTGTCATTTATTAAATAACTTAAATTATTGCTCTATTAAAATATTTTTGTATTCCACAAATTAGTTGCTAAGTTATGTTTGAAATTGTAGTAGTATTTTACCTGGACGCAAAAAAACGACAAACTTTGCAGAAGTTTCAGTTATTATGTGTTTTTAAGATGCTAGTTGAACGTAAATAAAAATCGTTGGTATCGTACTGTCATGCTTGAAGATGTGCCTCAAAATGCATAGCTAATATTAATATTATCTATTATACAGTGAATAAAAAATGCGAAAGTGTGATTTTTCTTCTTCTTTTGGATAGGTGGCTGTGAATTCATATTTGACATTTTCTTGGGATTCCAAACAACTTTTCTTAGTGCTATACTGCTGTAGTTCTAAAAATAAGAGTACTTTACTCTTGAGGAATTTTCATATTTTTCAACCTTCCCTGTATACGAATAGAAATTTTAAAATTTTTACAGGTCGATTTTGAGTTTAAGCACAAGCACTAACTTTTATCAAGAATAATTTGTTTTGAGAAACTTCAAATAAAGAAAATTCCCATTTGTGTCCAACTTTCTGTCATTATTATTATTATCTCGAAAACAGGGCGGTATTGGAAAGTTATACCGTAAAATAGTCTTAAGACACTGTATACAGGGTGTAACTGAACTGATGGTCAAAAATGAAACCACGTATTCTTGGAGTCAAAATAAGGGCACTTCTTCATATATTTTTTTCTTCTACGGGCCTTAGTTTTTTTTATACAGAGCATAGAAGTTTAGAGAAAAATACACATATTTTTTAGTATCTCTAGAATTATACGAGATAGTTTCTTCAAACTTGGCGTGTCACATGATCGGATGAGCCGTCAAACTTAAGGTTGAAATGAAGCTTCTGAGGCTCACAGTTGCGGAGATACAGGGTGTTATTAGAATTTATTACTTCAGAAAAATGTTTAACAAAAAGTATCTCTTAGTATTTTTTCATATTCGCAGCCGATGGAGGAAGGGAACAATGACGTATCTGTTCTCCAAAGTTCTACATCAACGCTTTGATACCTTTAATCCTTGTTTATAATAGGTATATAATCAAAGTTTATATCGTCGGTTCTCAAACAACGGAATATACTTATAATATTATCTTCATGTTTTGTTATTCGATTATCGTCGATCGATATCGTTTATTATACACAATATTTCATAAGCATAAGTATTAACACTGACATACCTAAGTATAAAAAATATTATGTCTAGCTAAATTTATATAGTTGTCATTCATACAGAAAATTTGGTTTAGACGTCGATGGAAGATTCAATCAACGGTTTACAGCATAAATAATATAACAAAACTTTAACGAAAAAATTAAAACCGACTTCAAAAATTTGCCCGTATGCACATTTCAACTAAAATTTTAGAAATATTTTTCTCTTTCTAAATTGAGTTACCTTTGGATTTGGTGACAGTCAAGGCAAAGAATTTACATCTATTTAGATATGAATACATCATATCCTACATACATCATAACCAGGGCCCCCATGGGAGACCCCTCCGGCAGGGCGCCAAATGTTGGTCCACCCTGTACTTAAAATTTATAGTTTTTTTTAAATGTTTGTTTCATACTTTACTTTTTGTAATATTTTTTATAAATTTTATATAACTGATCAACTTATTTTTTATATACAGGATGATTATTTTAGAACTATACCACCGCGATTTTCTCACTTATTTTGCGCCCTACAATAAAAAATCGTGAAGAAACAAAAATGTGGCAATTTTGGACAGCTAAGTGGTGCTGCAAAAGAAATCGGCAGCCATAGCCAACTTGACGCGCAATATAAAAAATACCTCAAATTGAGCAAAACAATTTAATAGCCCTAGCATATTTATTTTAAGAGATAGAGGAAAACTTTCATATTGAAAATTGATGGCACTAAGAAGCTTTATGCAACTAGGTACTCAGATAGTTTCAGAAAATTACACAGGGTGTTCGGGTCTCTTGAGGCTATGCATTTTTTGTTTATTTCTTATTAAGCGATTTTCTCGGTTATTTTAGGCCGCACAGAAAAATAGATAAGAAAATAAAATATGGCAATTTTGGCCAGCCAGGTGACGTTAAAAAAGAAATGGGCCTCCATGCCCAATTTTTCGCGCTGTGCTGAAAAAACTTCAAATCGACAAAAATGTTCATGCCCTCAAGAGAGCCGAAGACCCTATGTAATTTGTTAAAACCCAATTAAAAGTTCCCACCTGGTACCAAATTTTGGAAAGATGGGCTAGAAGTGGCTTCTAAATACAAGGTATCGAAAAATTTTATGAGAAAAAGTTGTTTAGAATTAAAACTTATTGCCGTGTACCAAATTTTGAGACAATCAGCCTACTTAATTTTTTCATTTTTTCTTTAGCGCCTTAGAAAAAAAAGTGGGAAAACAAAGTAGGCCGATCTTTCCAAAATTTGGTACCCTGGAGTAATTTTAATTGGGAACAACTTTTCTTAATGAATTTTTTTGTTATCTTTAAAGGAAAAGGCACTTCACCTACAATGAAAATAAATAAATGGTCGCTGTCGACGCCATCTTGATTTTTCAAAAACGAAAATATGCTAAAAATTAGTTTCCAGTCATAAGTCAAGCAAATCAGAACCACAAACAATCAAATTTAAACGCGAATTTTTTTTCTTTTACACATATTGGCTCACTTATCCTGGGCCACCCTGTATGTTGTAAACAGCCAGTATTTGTTTTTTTTTAATTTATGTACCTGTGGCTTTGAGTTAAATTTTATTTTTGTTATATTACTTGATCACAAATTCTTTTTTGTTTCCCTTGGGTGGTATTTATTGGTTAATAGCATGAACTAGATCAATAATTCTAACAAAATCATAAGTTGATTAAACTACAAAACTTGACAGTTGCATATTATAGGTAAAAAATAGCAAGGTACAGGGGCGGATGGACTTTACCTAACCAGCCCGGGCATTTGTCTCCCAAGCGGCCCCTAAACATCTCATTTGGCTTTAGATTTTTCTTTTCTTAATTATTATCATAATAACAATTAAAAAAACAAACAATGTAGATAATGTATTTTTTTAATAAAACAAAATATACATGTTTTATGAAAACATAAATAAAATCATAACTCTCGTAAAACAAATAAAACTTTTTTCTCTAAATATAAAGATATAAAAATAACAAAACATTCAGAAGCGTAGAAGGACCACACCGTTATTTTATTTTTATTGAATTCGAAATTCCGACTTTTAAAGTCGAAGGCCAACTTTGAAGTCAAAATTCCGACTTTATAAAGTCGAAATTCCCACTTTTAACTCGAAATTTCGACTTTGAAATTCGAAATCCGACTTTGAACTCGAAATTCCGACATTGAACTCGAAGTTTTGACTTTATGAACTTCCAACTTTCAAAGCCGAAGTTCAAAGTCAAAATTTTGTGTTCAAAATCGGCATTTCGACTTCAAAGTCGGACTGCGACTTTAAAAGTCGAAATTTCGAGTTCAATAAAAATAAAATAATGGTGTGCCCCTTCTACATTGCCGTAAAACACGTAAAGAAATAATAGAACAAAAATAACAAAACAAAAATAATTAATTATGGCCAGTTGCACCATCCTATCTTAAATTAACTACCTACTTACAACAATTATTGTAACAATGATTGCCTTTTGTTTTGTCAAGTAGTTAAGACTGTCTTAAAATTTAAGATGCGATGGCCGATGAGCCTTCGAGCCTGCGGCGGCCCTCCGGGGCCCTTCGAATGACCGGCCCACCGGACATTTGCCCAGTGTCCCGGTGGTCCCATCCGCCCCTGGCTAAGTACCTAACTACTGTCCCGGTTTTCGTCAGCCAGGAGTTGGTCACCTTGTTGTATATGAATATTATAACCGTCGATGGAGGAAGGAATCAATCAACGTTATAACCACAGAAAATATAGCGTATATTTTCTGTGGTTATAACTCCATTATAAAGAGATTATTTTAAAAAGACTCGAGAAATTTGTTATTAACAATTAATAACGTTACTCGCTACTTTAAAAAAACCGCCTCCATAGGCAAAGAGGGGGGCGGGGCCGCGGCCGGGCGACTCGAATCGAACGCTGGAATACAAAATCTAAAATATATCTTTCAGCCGTCGATCGATGGCGATGACTCATTCGTACCAGCACAAAAAACGCAAACAACCAAGGTCAAATCAACAGATTTGGCAAGCCGCGAAGCGCGCCATCTGCCGAACAAAAGTTCGTCTTGGGAAGCCGCATTACAAGTGCGCAGTGCGCCATCTACCGGACAGAAGCCTCTCTTCCACCTCAACGCCGAGACGTAATCCGAGGATGGTGCAAGTGCGCCATCTACCGAACAACCGTGTCGGACTGGGAAGCCTCGTTTCCCCCACCGCGCCGAGAAGTATTCGACGGTGGCTCCATCTTCTTCCGAAGAGTATTGAGTCAGTCGGTATTTCGCATTAGGAAACTAATCTTTACCTTCCTCCATCGACGGTGAGACACGGTAACAAATCACTAGGATATAGTTTTGCTTTCGGGCTAATAGTTCGATAACATTCAAAAATAGAAAGATTTAGTGAAATGGAAGCAACAAATTTTACTTATACAAGACGTGCCTCTATCTTTTTTAAACTGTCATTTCTATGATATCTTCTTTCATACCTATGGTAGTCTTTTTAGGTAGGTATACATTTTGACCCCACCTTTATATGAACTTTTGCTCTTAGTTTTGGGTGTTCTATCAGTCCTAGAAGTGTGCACACTGTTTTTTGAAACACCCTGTACAGAGCTTCGAGCAAAAACAAAAACAAAATGGTTCTTTAAACGTAAATAATATATTTAGTTATTGATATCAAGAAACTTTCATAACATATTCTTAAAGCTAAATCTGTCACTTACAGTTGCATACATTTTATTATGTTGCTTATCTCAAAACCATTATCCTGAGCCCAGCCTTATCCAGTTTCGTGCAGGGTTCGTTTGAAATGCCGCATTTTTCCACCAGTATTTACGATCTACATGACAATCGCATGACTTAATTAATTAAATACATGAAAAATATGAGACTGGAAAATTTCCACCGTCGTTTCCGTAGATAGATATAAACATTGTTGTTTCCTTTATTTTTATGGATTTTTTGCCGTATACTTACATAGTTTCAATACTTCGAGACATCGTAAAAAATACATTAAAGTTTTATTAGTGTAAGTGGTAATTTTACTTAGAAGGGTTAAGAGAATGCTTTCACACGTTGCTACTCGTCGTCTAGCTAAGTGAAATTAGACACTCAAGAGGAAAATGAGGAAAGTAAAAAGGTATCAAATTTTAGAGAGAACAAAGCACTAAGAAGAATAAAAATACGTATTATCTACTTATGTTTGGAACACAACCAGCCATGTGGCACAGCAATTTTAGTTGCGCGATACTAAAAATCGCTTTAATTTATTTAAAACACACGCGCATTTACCCTGTTTTAATTAAAATATTAAATATTTTGTACGACTACCTACCATTATCTCGCATTCTGTCTTACTTCTGTAATCAGCTCGCCTAATTTTGGGTACAGCGTCATCTCAAAGCATGTTAATGCCATTAAAAATACTTACCCATGATGTCACTTATTGATAAAACAATATGAACAGAATTTTTTTTTGGAAAAGATCTGAAAAATATTCATTTTCATTTTCGACATGTTCAAGTTTGCTCGAACACCAAGGATATGTGTGGTTTTGACTGGACCGACGAATGGGCAAGTTTTATTTTGAACAACTTATTAACAAAACAAATGAAAACACTCTTCGGTTAAATAACCAAAAAACATTAATATACAGAGACATCCATATTCTAATAATAAAACTTATAGGTTTTAATCGTCATAATACTACTACTACTATATACAGGGTGTAACTTTGATAAGTACAGAAATTTTAAGGGCAGGTCGGGAAAAATGCACTTGTTACGCCTATGCAATTAAAATTTTTCTAAAGTGCATATTAACGTCAGAAATAATTTTTTTAAAACGCTATTAAAACCCCTTTTTCCGACCTTGCCGGGACCAGCTGGAACTGAGGCCGGTTCCGGCGGATCCCCCCCAATTCCGCCGTGCAGCGTTGCCAGACGTATAGCTCTTTCACAGTATTTCAGGAATAGTCTTTCAACTAATTTTTGAACAAATCTTTAATGGTTCTTTTAGCGAATAGCATGCAAAAAAACTACCTTTCGGATGCCTGGATGATTTTCCTTGCGGGTGTCGTACTCCTTTCTTATGTTATCCAAAAATCCTCTCGAAAATCACAAGAAGCACTAGGTAACTGGTTGCCAGTCGAATCGCTTTTTCCGAGGCTTTTTCGCAGTATTTGAAGAATATTGACGCAACCATGTATCATTTGGTGTATGTGGAGATTAAATAAATAAATAAATAAATTTTGGACAACTCCTTAAAGGTTCTTTTAGCGAATAGCTCGACGAATAGCATGAAAAAGCCTACCTTTGAGATGCATCGATTATTTTTACTATTTTCTTGTGTTTAGATACTATCCAAAAATCTTCACAAAATCACATAAAGCACTAAGTACCTACCTAACTAGTGGCACTGTTTTTATACGATGGTCGCGAAGGTATAACACTTCATAGTCTCTTTTTACGGAAATACGAACAAAACAATTGTTTTTTTTTTCACTGCACACTTAAAGCGGCGCGATGCCAAATATTAGGGACGTCTCGGTTTCCCTCAGCTGATTTATTCTAACGGGGACTCGACTAGGTGGATTGTACAATTAGATCCATACCGTATGCGTCTAATAAAACCCGAATTTTCGCGAACCCTTGAAGCTGCTTCTTTTATCCTCGCGCGTAATTGGGGTACCTAGTAGGAACCTATCTAGCACTGTTTTCATACGAAGGCCGCGAACGTTTAACACTGCATTTCTTAACGGAAATATGAAAAAATCACTTGTTATTTCACTGCAAATTCGTAGCGGCAATTGCAACAGGTTTGGACATCACTGCTGGTCCAAAAAAATGGCGAACGGATCTGGAAAAATGTACAGAAGCAGGTTCAGTTCCGACGACAGTTCGTAAAACAAAGCAAAGTAACGGAACAATATCGGTTAGCGAGACGCGACGTTTGCATACGCGTCCACGTTTTGGAAACAGAATTGTTATACCACAGAATAGCCACACGTAAGGCATTCTGTATAATAATAAATTGCTTGTTGAAGCTGGCGCTCCCAAAAATTACAGGCGGACGCGGATCGATATCAATCAGCTGTTAAATCCCAAAATCGGACGGACGATCTTCGACTAGCGCGTCGGCTACGGCGCGGCGGTACGGTGACGGAGACGGCGTACGTGCGCACAAGCTTTCCCCCATACCATTCAATACCACTATTCGGTGTTGCCGTTTATGCCGACATGTCCCCAAACTGACTTAAAGTCCCTTAAATCCGATTTTTGATTTTCACGGATTTATACGGGGTTTCATTCGTTATAAGTTAATCTCCTATCTCGTATAATTATTACGCACAAAAACGGGTAAATCCATGTAAAAATCCACTACACAATTAAATTTATACGGAATTAAATTACTAAATCAGGTAAATTTTCAGCACACTTGGCAACATAGTAGCGCCGCCCCGAGAGAAGTAGGGGCCGCGAGCCGCGATTGGCTAATATCGCGCACTAGTTATGAGTAGTGGGGATCACCTGTAGTGTCGATGTCAAGTGGCGCCCCGCGCTTGCGCTCCTCGCCCAGCTGTAATTTAGTAGGTCGGCCGGGCCGGGCGGCGTGGAAATGGAGCAAAATCGAGTGAATCAGTGCCAGTGAATTCATTCGTAATTGTAATTATTGCGCGATTCGGCGCGGCGTCGTTTTTGTGTGAAGTTGGCGTCGGACGCCAACGTCATATGCCCGCGCCTGGCGAATCTCGGCGAAGGAATGTCGGGCAGTAGTCAAGGGCACGCAGAAGCTTAAATTCACCAGGAGGAGTCGCTGTTTTTCGGTTTTTGGGGACATTACGCGACATTTCGCCTCCAAGTTTTTACGAAAAGTAAGAGGAATGGTAAGGAATTAACTTGAGAGAGTTCCGAAACGGCAAAGGGTTAAAAAATGCGGAAATGATAAGCACGCCAATTTGACAGTCTTCCCCAACTATTTTCGGAACCGAATAATTTTTTATTTACAACCATGTATGTAATATCGACATTTCTGACTTTTTAGAAGTTTGAAAGTGTCAATTTTCTGACTTTTACTTCCCGCCCTCCCGCCCGGGTGGAAAGTTTACTTTATCTCGAGACACCTCGGTGTGTAATATACTATTAAAAGTAGACAATAGACAGGACCACAACCCTGAGGGGGTTTAAAGGTGGCGCACTATCGGGCAAGGGTTGAAAAATATTAAAAACTATGAACAAATCGAAGCCGCGCGTTAAATTCACGTCAAATTACAGTCTTCCCCCACTTTTTTCGAGATGATAGGGCTACAGGCGAACACTCGCTAAAAAAAAGTAACGCGCCGCTGCTCTACGCTCTACCCTATGGGTGGTTGTGGAAATTTGCAATTTTTACAGATAATTTGTATTTTAAAACAAATACTTTATTCAGTTGATTGCCGATCAGAAATTTATTATCCCAAGGTGTCCCAAGAGATGGCTAATTATTAGTATAAAAAAATTGCGGCCTGAAAATCAGTTGTAAAATAGGTAGGTAGGTAGATACCTACTCCACAAAAGACTTGTCAAAAAATTATGAGTGTGAAATCAGCAATGAGTTTTCTAGCAATGACTTCTCCGAGCGGCGCTCGGATACATTTCTGCTGCCTAGGGACTTAAAATAACAGTAAAGTGATAAAAACTGACGTGTTTGTTAAATTATTGTGTGCGCCTGTGAAGAAAGCAATAAACAGTTCGTCACAGCAACCGACATCATAAAAAAACGTGGATACCTACCAGCAGTAATTTTCAAAGGTACCTAGGTACCTAATTCTGCAAGCAGATTTATTCCACTCTGACATGCGGCAACGTCGCGGTATTCCCCTTCCTAATCTAACGTTATTCCCCTCCATCTCCTAGGGAGAGGTTAGACCTCCCCTCTAAGCGCTTCTAGTGACGATCCAGCGGCGTGCATTGAGCACGGATAAAGATTGATTTGCCCCATTTTCTAAACATCGATTAAAAAAATTTTTTTTTTCATTTTTCGGTTTTATGAACGTCCCCGATTACGTGGTTAAAATTTCTGTACCTATCAAAGATACACCCTGTATATACCGCAGTTAAACAACAATAAATTTACTGACTGTAAGCACTAGGAATGCTCGATACTTGTACTTTGGAGGTTAATTAAGTATACACAAACCACGCGGAGAAATCAGCCGTTTGGGAAACAGGCATGTAATATTGTCATATTAGAGAATACTGCCATCTATTAGTAAATCTAAACATATAAAGCGACTAGCAAAACCGAAATACTCAAAGCTGTATTATGTGGACAAGTTCAATCTTGAAGTAATAATTAAATTAGTTCATATTTTTTTCATGGACCTGAGCAGTTTCGATCGAAACATTTAATTAAATCTAGCGTATGGCTATGTATTGTTTCGGTTGACTTTTTGTATATTCATATATATATTTAGTATGGGATAAGATAGGTTTTGCACAATTCTAACATCATATTCGGATGTAGTTCAGGAAATTATACAAGATTCATTTTTTAACTCACTTCGGATGAATTGCGGACATAATATGTGCTTTTGCATGGACGCTCCTCAAGTGTAATTTGGCAAGTATTTACTAGAATAGTAGTTACAGAATAAGCCTAATTGGAACGAAGCTTACTGTCAACATTTTTTTGTAAATCATATAACCTGCTTTTATACCTAATTTTGGACAGGGAATGTTCCAAAAATTGTATATCCAAAATTGGGGACCCAACTAATTGAACGGTTTTAAAAATGATCTGTTTATAGACAATTGTGTTTTTTTTTTCATCAAACTGCCTAAGAAAGGACGCACACATAAAAATTGAATACGGATCATACGAAAAGTGCAACTGAAACCGTTAAAAATAAACAAATTGGATATTTAATGGCGTCAAAAACTTCAACATTCCAAAATCAACTCTTGAGTTATAATATGTTGAACGAGGCCAAACCTTAGAAGAACAATCATTGCATGCTACAAATGGGTCGAAAATCATTTTTATCACCTGAAATAGAAGAAGACGCGATTCAACTGAGGGTTGAAAGTACCCCCCTCACCGAAACAACAAACATATGGATTAGAACTAAACAGTTGACAAATGTTGTACAAGATTTCCCTCCTTTGCCATCCTGCAGTTCGGCACCTATTTCAAACAGGGGACGAAAGTCTGGCCCCGCAGCTGTAATAACAAGTACTCCCTATAAAGATGAATAAGAAGCTAGCTATCTAGGAAAACAAAGAAAAAATCCCGACGATGAGTAAAAATAAAAAGATGAAGGGACAAAAGGTTGAAGAAGAAAGTTGATCCTCGGACTACTCCATAGAAGATCTTCGCTACGATGATGACTCAGTATGGACGCGGATGAAAATTGTGATGCGGCCTGTATTTTCTGCTCTGGGAATTTTTCAGAGGACCGAATGGATACAGTGCTCAATTTGTTTCCCATGGGCATACGAAGATTGTGTCGGTAGTGAAAAAAAAAAAATCCAAGCGTACAGGGTACCCAAGACTAACACCTCTCTCCTTATTTTCTTAATTTTAAGATATTTAAACTGGAAAGAAGATTTTTTCCCACTAATTTTGTCCGAGTTTTCAGAATCCGATGCCAGAAATTAAATTAAACGTCAAATAGCAAAGCTAGGAACATAACTTCACTTTTTTTGACAGTGAAGATCTTAGACAAGGGAGGGGAGAGGACGCGTAACGTGTATAATATACGGACCATAGCAGAGAGTGTGCCCAAATACAACAATGCGACGCAATAATTTGGTTCCAAACGTCGTGTGTGACAGCAGGTTTAGTTTTGGTGATTTTGTGCTCATACGGACTGAAAACATTATTATTTTTGTGGGATCATAATGGTGTTTTGTTCAGCTTTTGGTTGCCAAAGTCGAGGTGAACAGAAATTATCAGGAATAACCTTTCATAGGTAAATATTTGGAGTTAGAAAAATAGCTTCAAGGAAAAAGACATTGTATTAGTTGTATACCGCCTCAAACAACTAAAATTTTGTTGCTTTGTCGAAATTTGGTCCCTTTACAAACCAACAGTAATGCTTTGTAGGCATTTTTCATTCTTTGCCAGTCCCACGCGATACGCCACTGGTGGTGCCTAACTGGGCACACTCAATTTAGGCAGGTTATGCGTCCTCTCTCCCCTCCCTTGTCTAAGGTGAAGATAATCTATTTTTTTATATTGTGTAGCCTATTAAAATCTCTATACAAACATATAGGTATAATTTCTATATGTTTCTTCCATTTCAGGTTGTTATTATTTTATTATCATATACCAGAAATAATATAAGATACATAGCTATATTCTCAGTGACAGTTTGTAGAAGTAATTAAAATTGAAGTTTGAATTTATAAGAGGAAAGCGACATCTCTGGAGTAAGTTGAATAAGCTGAAAAGTAAGGACCTCTATTAACTAAATAACTAAATTAATAATGTTACAAATAGAAAGCATTTATTGGCAAACACATGGAATAAATTAACAATTAATCGATATTCCCAACCAAAGCAAATAAAATTCCAGCCGAAAAGTAGGTCACCAAAGTGCTGACATAAACAATAATTCAGGTATAAATTTGGGTGCTTCGCCCGCCAAACCATCCAGTGGATCAATCGGTTTCCTGGCCGCCACTTGGATCACCAACTAGCTACTCGCTGGCTGAATTTAGGACATATAGTAGTAGGGGAGCCCAAGAGGGGATTTTGGGATTTACTCAAGCGCGACAGATTAACATGTGGGGGGATACCTTGCGCCCTGTTGAGTACCTCCACCATATCTAAGTCCTCTATACAGGGCCGCGCGTGTAGGGCAGCCGATCAGAATAGTAAAAAAAATCGATAGGTGGATATACTCGAGCGCGTCAGATTAAGATATGATGGGTTAATTACATGCTGAAAAGTGTGAATTTCAATAATCTGACGATTTGAGCGTGACGTAAGGGGGTGGGAGGGTCACAAATTTGCAAAAAAAACGTTACCTCGACTTTCTCGAGCGCGGTGGAATATTTTTTTTTATTTTGAAGGAAATAGTTCAAGGATAACGGGAAAAATATAATCTGCCGATTTCCACAAGCCGAAGTAACAAAAATCGTCGATAAAGTTTAGCGCGTGCAGCTAGCTGCAGTGAAGCATGTATTCCCCACCCCGCGCCTCTCTCTCCCTGTCACTCTTTCTCTCGCAACGTCCCCACACGCCAGCCATCACGCCATCACAGCTGATCACAGCACTCGTGGTATTTTATGTACAGGATTATTCAAACTCGATGTCCCTGGCCTATTGTGGGCAAACGAAAAGAGAAAAAATATAAATGCTTCCGGGGTCTTAAATGGGACCAAACGAAGACTAAATTAAGATAAAATTGAGAATTTTTCGAATTCGAATTCGAATTTGTTTTGTAACGAACGTATATTTTTTATTTGATATTTAAATAGACCTGCGTTTTATCTATAAGTTTTATTTTAGACGTTTTGTCAAATTATGTTTAGTTTAAGAAATATAGGTGATACAATATTTGAAAAGTCCACGTTCAACACCCTGTAATATAGAAAATAAATTATTAAGAGCATATGTTTATAGACAAAAATTCTTTAGTTTTTAACAAACCACATATTTTTCTTCATTAAAAAAAAATCATGAAAAAAAAAATTTTTTTTCAAACTGTCAGATTAAGAAAATCCCTCCAAATAATCGCCAGATTATGTATCAGCACGACCAGGACATCAAGCTGAACCGTCTATATGAAAATCTGACGCGCTCGAGTATTTCAAAATGGCGATTTTTTTGCATTCTCAAAGAGCCGCCACGAGCTGGCGTCACAACCGAATCGTCAGTCTATTGAATGGGAGCTTCTTTCGGGTTCACCTAACACCCCTTCTGAATGTCTGACGCGCTCGAGTAAATTTTTTTCTTCCCATTTTTAACCCTTCCGTACGGCCGCCCCCACCATGCAAACCGGCAGATTAACATAGGTACCTACGTCATCGAAGACACGTGGGGCATATACACCATCAATATCTGACGCGCTCGGGTATCTCCATGTGACTATTTTTTTTTACATTTGTGAAAGCCTGTATACGCTCCCCCCACCGGTGGAAGGGTATATATCACATAACCTTTTTTTCTTTCTACCATCTAGTCTTCAAAATCCAATAGGTCCCCACGACGCTCGAGTAAATCCCCATTTAGCATCGTGGGCTCCCCTACTATAGGTTGACCCATGATCTGAGTTCCTTATTCGGTCTAGCGGGTAGCGACGGCTCCTACTAGGAAGCCGGAGAACGGGCAATAGGTTACCTGGCCTGCCCCTCGCGAGTCTCTGGCAACCTATCCCTAGCTCGGTACCAAGAACTGGGCGATTAGTCTCGGCGCACAGCTCCACGCGCCACTCGGCTAGGTAACGCTCTTATTAACGCCTCTCCGTCGCGAACGCTCTCCTCGTCGCGAGCCACCTCCGCCAAGCCTGGGTCACCACCGCCAAGATGTTGTCTCTATGCTGTATAAAGCCTTTTTACGAACCCGACGCTCGTGTTTTTCAATTCTGGACTCCCTTACCTGCGTTCAGTGTGCGACAACGAACTACCAGCGCTCGCTGGGGACCTTCAGCCGATCCTGAAGGGTCCTAAGGGACTACGCAACCCAGCCCAAGGCGCGACAATATGGAAAAATTTATTTGTCGTCATTGATAGCTGTCATCGTGCTTTAGTTTTTTAGCTTTGGTGTATCGATAACTATTAATTATTCAATAGAAGCAAGGTATAAAATTTTACAATTATTACAATAAAAATTCAGTTAAGTTAATAAGGGGGGTGTTAATCTATATAATAATAATATTTAATTAGCAACTACATTTTTATTGTTCTTTAAATATAATTGTAAAATTTCAAACCCTGCTTCTATTTAATAATAATGATTCATAATTAATAGTTAACGATGCACAAAAGCTACCTACCAAATTAAAGCACGATGACAGTTAACAATGGCAACTAATAAGTTACCATATTAATCATACTTTCCTTAGGTATATTATTTATGGTATATATGATAATAAAATAATAACAACGAAGAGACTTATAGAAGTTATATATGGTTGAATAGAGATTTTAGTGGGCTACACAATATAAAAAAATTCTTTAAAATCTTTATTCGGAAAACCTTTTTTCCAGTTTAAACATCTTAAAATCAAGAAAATAAAAGGAGGGGGGTCTTAATCTTGGGTGGGTCACCCCGTACGTATATGATTTTTGTTCGGTTCCCAATTTTGGATAGGATATCCCATTTTAGGAACACTTTTTTTAAATTTGAAGAAGTGCACTTTTTTGCTTATTTATTACGTCCTGTAAGGTCAAAATAAATATTTTTGTATGCGCATTATGTTTCCATTGATATACTTAATAACCAAATTTGACGTACAAAAGGATTATTAAAATATTTTTTTTTTCAAGCAAAAAAAGTTGAATCAAAAAAGTACCTATCCAAAATTAGGCGAAATTCCTCTACCTACTTGTCTCAGTAAAATGTTGATAAAATTTTGTATTCTCTGCGTTTAATTAAAACTAGTGTGTAGGCACTAAAAAATAAGTTTAAAACTGTAAACACGAAGAAACCTCGGCTTGCGCTCAGCAAGGAACCTTAATAATAATACTTTCTTATCCGTATAGTTAAACAAATAACTATTAAAACCAAGCGAGCCCTATTCCTGTGAGCATAACAGCCCCGGCCTCCCATAGTGCAAGATCAACTGATAACCTTTAACTTCTTTGTTACGGCGCAATTACATAAATACGAAGCTGAACTCGGAATTGCCGTAGCTATTCGTGCAACGTGATTAAATTTAGCCGCTAATTTAATTAGATTCATATAAATGCATTTTAATGGACGAATCGTATTATGACGCGTCGCCACCGCCGCCGCCAACATTTTCATCCGCGGCAACAAAACATATTAATTATGGTGATCGATGCGGAAAAACAACTGTTAGGTACCTATGTTAACGGTTTTAATCGAACGGGGTGACGCTCGGCCGAAATGATTTGAAAGCTTTTAATAATGTTTTCGACCTGGAACTGTATTGCGTCCAATCCTGACATATCGGCTGAAATTTGGTTTAAAAGACAACATTTCTTTAAATCAGAGTCTCAAAATTGTCAGAAATTGGCAGTAAAATAAGTCATTATTCTACGATCAGTTGGCCAAACGTGGTCAGATATTCATACCGAATCAACACGTGTTCAAGGAGATGGACGTTATTATACATACGGGTACGTCAACCGATTGATCTGCACTTGCTGCATTCTACCAAAATTTTAAACCACCAATATACAATTTTACTTCATAATTATTCTGCTCAAAGAAAAATTCTGGAATCCATTGAAATCCTGAAACATCCAAATAATTTAAAGCGTGGTCAAGGCAAAACCAATTAGAAGGATAAAATTACAATTCACGAGCCTTTTCTGCTACCCCTACTTGTACTCCTATAAGTTCTGATCTCATTGGTAAAAAAGACCACTCTCTGTCACATCGTCCCGCCATAAGAATACCCGTGTAATGAGGACGAAAGCTTTGGCTCAGACAGTTCCATATTGACGCAGTGTGAATCTGGAAGAACCGAAGAAGCAAGTCTCCAATCAAAAACATAGTTGTTAGGAGTCTATATTTCTACTCAGATTGCTTTTAAAAGAATTTAATAACCATTGTTGGGAAGTGGAGTGTGCAGAAGTGTGCTAACACTACAAAAGATTCATGTTTCTGCCTTTTACAAATTGTTACATTAATTTGGCTACAACCAAGATAAAACGACTAATTATTAGTAATTGCTTTTTAATTGAGACTATATATATATGGACAGCAATTATTTTGTGGTTATAGAAATAAACTATTGCAATATGGTTAAATTGTCTATTGATTTTTTTTTTTCGATTCAGGTTGCTTTAACATCCCTTGTGGTCATTGCTAGATGATCTATAATGTATTCATTGTAACGACTGAATCGCACATTTCGATTCGATTTGACTAGAGGACTAAAAATTGTACCTCTGTATCTGTGCTTGACATTTTATAATTAGGCCACGTTCAAAATATTACCTATTAAATTATAAGCGAGTATTCATTCATTCTATACTACTAAAGTACATTCTATACTAACCACGTACGTCCCTCTGTTCAGCTCTTATTTTTTTCGGTCATGAGGTGAGGAAGTCTTTTGTTGACACCACGCGAAATAGAATTTCCCTGGTAGTCTTGAAGTCACCCGCCGAGGGAGGCATACTCACTAAACCTCTCCTTCTTCAAGGTCTTATATTGTTGGCAGGCGATTATTTGGGTGAGGGCCATTAGAAGAAGCCTCTGGCATTTTGGGAGTGAAGTTGTTGTAACTGAGATTGTAGCGGGCTGTTTTGTGAGGGACATCTTGGTTAGGATTATTAGTTGGTTACGTCTCTGAGAAGTGCGTCTCTTTATACGTTTTTTGGGAAGGCGCTTTGATGACGTCGTTCAAGATAGGAATGTTCATGTCACGCTGAATGTGACGGTTATAGTACGAGATCCCACTGCAAGATTTCTACGTTCATCTGTTTTTAATTCAAAATATAATTTGTATCAATAATTATGAATAGAGGAATATGTTTCGGCAGGGTTGCCTGTCAAAATATATTATGGCCGCAAGTATTTTTAATTAAAATTAAATTAATTAATTTTTTTCGAACAATTTCGTTCACTTGTTTTTAAGAAAAAACATAATTCATTTCAAAGAGAAATATGTAAAGATCTTTAAAAGTTTGGATTGCCATTTCTCACTTGGCCGCAACCTCTTGGCAGCCAGGTCTAAAAAGGTATATTTTTGTCGAATTTATACGTTCATAACGTATCTTAATGAATCATATATCAAATTAAGGCTATTTTTTTTCTAAACTCGATGGAACACGGTTGCCTATGTAAAAGTGGCCCCAAATAGGGGTTTCCAACTGTTAAACGTACACAATAGCGAAACAGAATTAGCGCACCTCACCGTCCTTCACAAGGACGCAGTGTACAACCGTCAACTAGACACCGATATTTGTATTTTAATATACGTTATTTTGAAGCTTCTATACTGTATCACGTTGTTTTATTTATAATCAACAATAACGTTTGTTAAAGTAAAAGAAAAATTAAAAAAAATGATGAAATGTTTTTTGTCATGTGTCATAGTGAGAAGAAAAATGTGCTTGACTTCAGTGTTACATCATTCAAAAAGTGTTCTTTAATATTACTGTTTCGTCTAAAAAAAAATTTAAGTACCATGATATTGAATTAACACTAGAATCTACGAATGATTACGGATATCATTAAAGCTGTTTAAAAAAGTCACAAGTTTAAAACAAAAATATAATCAAGAATTTGAAGAATTTTGCAAAACTCAAACGGTAAGTAAAAATTTTCATTGAAGTTGAGAATTATTTTGCTCATATTATTAGCTATTACATAAATAATATATTAATTTTGCGTAGGCTCTAGTTTTAACGCTAGTAAGAGATAAGAAACGTATATACAGTAAAAAAAAATTAATCTATAAATATACAGGGTTAACTATGACTTAGTACAAAAAATTTTACCACGTGCGCAGGGTGGCTTAAGAAAACATAGAAAAATATTTTTAGATTTTTTTACGATCTTTAAAAAAAAGACCCCTATTTTCCCTGTAAATCCCCGCCTTTAATGACGTCATCCAATTTGGCTTCTGAAGGTACTGACAGCTGAAGTGATTTTCCGCGGTGTTGCCGTTGATTTAGGAACGGTGAAAATACCTTTTTACTCAAACAAATTTAAAAAATACATAAATAACAATCGATTTGAATCTGTACAGATGCAGCGCGATTAGATTCCCCTTACCTTAGCTCGTATCCGGACCGGTTCCTAGTCTCGCGGAAAGCTGAGTACCGCGACACCACAAGCCGTCTCCCTTAATACCCCCGGAGCTCCTCTGATGAATTCTTGTCCACCATCTAACCTCTTCTGAAACATAGATAAAGGATTTATTGTTCTGAAGCCTCGGCGCTATGAATTAAGCGACGTATCGGCCCGGTCGAGTCTATGAAACGTTTTTTCGACTGCTTCCCGTTGCCCCGTTCGTCATTTCACAACTTACTAGCTAGGCAACTGTACATACAATGTTTGTTCCAACAGGGCCAAAAACCGTGCTCAAGCACGTTCAGCGCATGCGCACTACCCCACTGGCTGTTCCAACTGAATTATGTACCGACACGGGACGATACACGCACTGTTCCAACCGATTTATGGATCATTTGTGTATCGTCCTTGTACGATAAGAACGGTGCCTGGTCTAAAGCAATAACCGCGTGTACTGACATGCGCAGTGTATAGTCGTGTGGCTGAACGTGCTTGAGCACGGTTATTGGCCGTGTTGGAACAAACCTTTACAAGTTTGGCTAGTAGCCGACGGAGGGCATTTGCGAAGGTAACATCGCGTTATTTCCCAGTTTGGTCTTGATTTTCGCGGCAAATCGTTCAGCGTCTTTGTGAAATTGCCGGAGTATTCGAACGCCGAGTTAACGGACATGGTTATAATGTGCGGGAGATGCGATGAAAGTGCACATCGAGCTGCAGCAGAATACCGTATTCGTTTTCCTAACAGGGCAAATATGCCTAACCCACGTTCTTTCGTGAACGGTGTACAACGTATGCGGAACACATGCAAGCTCGAAAGGGTGGACCTGGAGGGCAAATGAACATGGACGATGTTGAGTCAGTGCTTGATTTGGTGGAAGAGCAACCTTCCATAAGCACTACAGCTATTAATTGCAAGGAGATTGGGAATATCTTAGAACAAGGCAAGTAAAATAAAACTAATAAAACTGACTTCTACCAAAGACTATCCCATGTGATGGGATTGTCTTTGCTTGCACCTATTACCTACATAAAATTTAAAATGTAACAATAAAATTATTTACAGGCATGGAGGATCCTAAGGGAAAACGGCCTTCACCCTTATCACATACAAAAGGTCCAAGCATTAGAAGCAAATGATTTTCCTGTGAGAATGACCTACCGCACTTGGCTACGTGATCGAATCGCCCATGCTGGGGTTTTAAACACGTATGTAAATTTTTACTTACTTATAGCTTTCTCTTCAATATTATCTTTTTTATTTATTATAAAATTGGCTATGTCAAACCTAACGCCTTCGCCAAAATTGTGAATATTTATAATTTCTGTTTTTTTTTTAGACACAACAGCCATATTTTGTCCGATGAGAACCCACATGCTGTTCGGCGGTTTAATTTCCAACGTCGGTTTTCCATCAATGTTTGGGCAGGAGTTTATGGAGATCGATTAATTGGACCATACATTCTACCGGAAAATTTAAACGCTGAACGATACTGGTATTTTCTGACAAATGTTTTGTTTGATAATTTGCCACTACAAGTACTGCATGACATGTGGTTTATGCACGATGGTGCACCAGCGCATTTTGCGAGATCTGTTCGTGCACTTTTAGACGACCAATGCCCCAACCGTTGGATCGGACGAGGAGGGCCAATTGCATGGCCGGCGCGATCACCAGACTTGAATCCAATGGATTTTTGTATTTGGGGATTCATGAAGGCGATTGTGTACCAGCAGGAAATCGACAACGAGCAGCAGTTACGTGAACGAATTGAAGGTGCAGCTGTTCAAATCCGGAATAATCATGGACTTTTGGCACGTATCCGGACTGCTTTAGTTAACCGAGTGAATTTGTGCATCGAAGTTAACGGCGGCCTCTTTGAACAGCTACTGTAGTGCTTTGCATGTGCATTTGTGCAATGTGTGCTAGTGCAGTTGTGATTTTTTGGTTACCCTTCGGGGTTTTCCTGGCGGAGGGGATCCACCTCGTCGTGGTCGTCAGGCTGAGTACCTCGCTTCAAACAAAAGGAATAGCAGAGGGAAACCAAGAGATCCCCAACAGATTTAGAAAATGTGAATGTTGTGTTGTGTGACTTTTAATGTAAAAAAGCAAGAAAACAGAAAATGGTGCAAACAATCCTGGAAATGTCAGTAAGGTAGGTGTTTCATAGGCATTCTACATGTTCCTTAGAAAGTAATCGTTTTTAAAAGGAAATCGAAATTTTGTGGTGAATCCTCGGATAAATTGATAGACGTGGCAACGCCGCGCTATTGACATACGCGAAATTTTTAGACATGTCGCGCGGGCGTCCATAGGCGGCGTTTTTTGATGGGTTTAATACAATTTGAAAAAAAAAAATTTTAGGCTTAAGACAAATGTTAGAAAATTTTTGAAAATTTATTTTGGCAAGTCTAATTTTTCTTTATCTGCCATAAAAATTTTTGTACTAAGTGATAGTTAACCCTGTATACGGTTATAAGTAGTTATTTTCTCGTGGAATATTAATTATGGAAATTATTGTTTTTCCTTATGTATATTTCAAAAAGTGGCATTGAAGTACCTACCGCCTAATAATAAAAATTTTATTTATATATTTTCATTATAAATAAATCTTATTATTTAATTTTATTAATTATAATAATAGGAATCGTTCTACGGTGATTTAGGAGAACGTCGCATGGAGGGGGAAAGCTACTTTTTCCTTGTCTGATGATTTCTGCCAGCTAGGTCCCACCCGTAAGCCGCGTAAAGGAACTTCGTTCCAAAAACCTTCATGTACGAAATTTCTCTAAATTAAATTAAAGGATTCGAGTCAACTAATATTCTACCATGCTAGAAATCTTTAAAACAAAAATTATTGCGCACGATCTTTGTTAAGTCGATGTGGCAAAATGCCATTGAGCCGAATAATTGCATTAAGTTTAGTGCGGTGAATAACGGCTGGATTTTAGATGGTTGTCTAAAACCAACATGGTTCGTTGGAGACCCAACGCCAATGCAAGTTGAGGATGTGCTATGTGATTCCATAAACAAATATTCTGAAAATGAAGATGATGGTTTTGATATTAGTACCTATGAAAATCAAGGGCGTAGATACGGGGGGGGGGTAGAGGGGGTAATTACCCCCCCCCCAAGAAAACCATAAACCAGAACCTTAACCACTGGGCTATTACCACGACACGTCTATAATAGAAAATAAAAATATTATTCTATGTATTATTAATTTTTATAATGAACTCTGTAAAAAAACGCAAAAAAAATTAGCAAAGAAAGTCTGCTAAATTCGGCTTCTGAAACGTTTCCTTTGTGTGATCCTAATATATATCCAAAAATATATGAACTTTTGAAAATTCTGTGTACACTGCCTATAAGTGTAGCTTCGGCCGAAAGAAGTTTTTCATCTTTAAAAAGACTCAAATCTTGGTTGAGGTCCACTATGGGACAGGAGAGGCTTGTAGGGTTGGCGCTTCTGCATATTCACAGGGATATAAAACCTTGCCCTGAAGCGGTGCTAAACAGATTTGCCAATAATAGTAACAAAAGGATTTTAGATTTAGTTCTATAAAAACTGGTTTATGTGTGGATATATTTTTTATATTTTGACTGTTTTTTTTTTCGTTTATAAATATCTTTTTTAAGATTAGGTTTATTTTTTTTGTTTTGTTTCTGTTTTCATCAAAGAAAAAGTATATATTTTATTTTTATATTTTTTATCATTACTTATTTTGAGTTTATTTCATTGTTCCTTGTTTAGTAGTATCTATATTGTTATTCAATATATTATTAGTGTTGGTTTTATTTGGCTTTATAATAGTCTTTACTTATGCATACCTACCCACCTATAAAATCGCAATAAAACCTAATAATTGGGGAACAGACGAACTATAAATAGTAGGTATTACCATTACCCCCCCCCCCCGGAAGAAAAATCTATCTACGCCCTTGATGAAAATGAGGGCTCCGATGATTCGGAGGTTGAATAAATGGCACTAAAACGTAATATACATAGTTCTTATTAATTATTAAACCGTTTTTCCAATGTTAACTTTATGTTGAAATAAAACTAAACTAGTAAAAAAATTTTTTTGAGTATTTTCAAGTCAATCCTAATATTGCATGCGCTCTTAGTTGAGCATGCGCAATAGTTGTAAAACGACATACACAACTGGCACACTGCGACCTTGTCTGATGGACGGTGTAGTGCGCTAATTCTCTTTCGCTATTGTGTACCTTTAACAGTTGGCAACCCCTATTTGCGGCCACTTTTACATAGGCAACCGTATTCCATCGAGTTTAGAAAAAATAGCCTAACTTAATTTGATACCGTAAAACGGGGTCACTTAGCACCACTTTTTTTCCTAATTTTTGAAATGCAAAAGTTAAAATATTTTAAATCCAGTATCGGTATTTTTTTCTGTGGAAGACAACTGTATAGGTTATAAAACAAGTGTACCTACGTTTAGAACTAGGTTTAACGCGTCAGTAAAATTATTATTATTATTCATTTTAATTATGGTACAAAGTATACCCTACAAGAGGGATACTTTGCACCATTTGGAATTTGAATTATTTATAGCCTGTAAACTGACACTAATGCAAAGAAACCCGACGTAAATATTTACTTTGCACCACAATAGATACGTAGAATTTTTTTCCGCATATTTAATTACTTCATTTGGCAAATAATAGGCATTTAAAGCTGCTATTTTATATTGGGGTAACAACCCCATTTTAATATGGGTATCAAATGAGAGGGCTTGAAGAGAAAACTATGAAGTTAGTGACATCACACTAAATTCAATATGGCCGCCACTCCAAGATGGCGGTTACATTTTCTTTTTAATCCCCTTAATATGAGTATCAAATGAATGGGCTTGAAGAGAAGAAAAGGATAAAGTTAGTGACATCACACTAAATTCAATATGGCCGCCGCTCCAAGATGGCGGGTTACATTTTCTTTTCAACCTCCTTAATATTGGTATTAAATGAAAAGGATTGAAGAGTAGACACCACTGAAAGTGGTGCAAAGTATCCCCAATTTTCTAAAAAACCGTTATTATAATAAAAAATTATTTTTTCTTCGATTCCAAATTCTAATAATTTTTTTCATTATATGTATAAACAATAGTAGGTATATGCAACTAAATGTATTCTTACCACTTCTTGTAAGCTAGAAATTCCTTGGCATTACAATTTTGAGGAACTATAAAACAACGAAATTTTGAGGTTAAGATACCGGTAACAGCTGATCAACAACTAATGGCGGGAGGGGGAGTCTAACCTGTTGCTATTACTTATTGCGGCTCCATCTATTAGTAGAAAATGTTATAAAGTGAAAAAATCCAAATGAGAGGAAATAAGTGTCTATAAATAACATTTACAACATTGGTGCAAAGTTATACTGACAGGTGCAAAGTAACCCCGTTTTACGGTATATGATTCATTAAGATACGTTATTAACGTATAAATTTGACAAAAATATACCTTTTTAGACATATTATTATGGCTGCCAAGAGGTTGCGGCCAAGTGAGAAATGGCAATCCAAACTTTTAAAGATCTTTACATATTTCTCTTTGAAATGAATTATGTTTTTTCTTAAAAACAAGTGAACGAAATTGTTCGAAAAAAATTAATTAATTTAATTTTAATTAAAAATACTTGCGGCCATATTTTGATAGGCAACCCTGCCGAAATATATTCCTCTATTCATAATTATCGATAAAAACTCTATTTTGATTAAAAAACAGATGAACGTAGAAATCTTGAGGTGGGATCTTGGACTATTAGATGCGAACGCGGTTTGGGATAACTTATAGTTTTTGGTGGTGAGTGTTTGCCATGTGGTGGCGAGCTGCACAAGAATACGTGATGACGGGACGTAGGTATTATGGGTTATGAAGAGGAGTTTGTTTTAGATTGTTCAGCTCGTAGCATCGACAGACCACTAGGGAACATTTCACGCCTTCAACAGTGGTGTTGTTCTCTACTGACTCATGTGGCCGTGTTTATTCTCGTGTTACAATCATTAAATGTTTTTGTCAAAATTTGGCTGTTTCGTAGTTGTTATCAGTACTTACTTCCTTTCCTTGTATTGTGAGGTTCGACTGCTTTCAATAATATTAATCAAAATTATGTTTAAAAACGGGGATTGCTCGGAGTTACTTAAGTGAGATTTTACTTTTATTGGTAAAACATCAACTGCAATGTTATACATCATTTTTAATTTTATGGCCTTGCACTAGTTCCTATGTAACTACATAATATCAAGGCAAATCCAAACATAACACTAAGTAAGACAAGAACACAAAGCTAACTTGTGGAACACGGGATCCGGTCGACTACACAAACACAGCTCGAATCACGCCCGACCTAACGGTGAAGCAGGTTTAAACTGATAATATGAATATTAATGGGACAACTGGTTCAGATAATTACTTATGGAGCATAAATTTGTCAGTTCAATGGAGACGCAATTACAGGATACTCTGCACACACCCGATGTATTCATAGGCTGCAAAATGGGATACGTCAATAGGACTGCTGCTGTTGGTTTGCAGATTTCTAGTTTAGGTTCCCACATAGTTCGAGAAATTGGAAAAACATTAGAGTGAGAAAAAGTGTCAATATTTGGACCTAAAGAGGTAACACAATCATAAATAATAATACATGATCAATCTTTGCCACGGAGGTTGAGAAGTTCAAACCTTGTTTCTTTTTTTTCTTCTAACGAAACTTCTAACTTAGTCAGTTTCTTTTCTGTGGCTAATGTAACCAGACGAAATTTCTTTTGGTATAGAAGACACCATGTAGGTCTACAGCTGTCACCAGTTGATGTAAAGAAATGGTTGCTATGAATCTGTGATCTCAAAAGCACTACTCATGTTAATAATAAAAGTTAAAGGGGATAGGTCGTGCTTTTGACTCCGGCCCAAAATAATCGTCATTCCAATCAAATAGTTAACGTACCTGCTGCGTTCAATTCGTATGCAACATTCCGTTGCATATACGGTTCGAAACTCCAAACTTTTCATCTTACTCACGTGTTTTACGCGTAGTTTCAAAACCGTATTCCGTTTCTGTGGTATTATTGTGGGGTCATGCAAAACTATTTAGAGTTATTCACGGTTCCGCACATTTGGGGCAAGGTTCGCAAGCAAAATTGGTAAGCATTAGTAGCGGGCCTCGAACACGCATACCAATTCACTATTTGCGCTGAAGTAATTTATAGGGAGAAAATTTGGTGAAGCAAGTAGAAAATGGATAGTAACCGGCATGCCACTTGCATTTGATTACTAATTAAAATTTGTTTATATTGCATCATTCAAGGCCATACATTATAATAAGTATATCAAATCGAATAATCTACAAATATTGGCTTCTGAGCTTTAAAAGTTGCAAGACATTAAAAGCTGTTAGTTTTATCTTCATGAGATACTCCAAAGTATTTTCTTGGGTGTGAAAAAGAAGAAATATTCTGCATATTCTAGTGGCCAGACGAGATCCATACACCATAATGTGAACTTATTAATAAATATTTTATGTCTTTAAATTTAGGAATCCCTGATAATACAGCAGTGCTAATTTTTAATTTGTAATCATAAAAAGGTAGGTAGATACCTACACAAACGCCTATGCCACTTTGGTGCACGGCCTCAAAAGTTCATTTATATTACAAAATTACTTACTTACTTACGATGGATTATTATCCTCAAACATTTCAGTTTTGGCGGTCAGGGAAGTGCCACAAGCCGCACGGCTAAGCATAATTACTGGGAAAAGTATCTAAATACCACCTGATGACACCTATCACCGTGTCAGATACCAAAATATTGTGTCAAAACTTGGTTACTACTCAGGGCGATTTCAGTCTCACGTATTTTATAATACACATAGAGCTTTGACTCCCTCCTTGGATTCAAAGGATTACTCCCATCATATACATCCCATCAGTGTCAGTTCTGTCAGTGTTTTTACACATGACAAAACCTCTGACCAATAGCCTCTGACCAATACTTTGCAATCAGTAATAAGACAACTTAATCTAACTTGAAAGCTTTAATCTTGACAAGGCCATAAAATCGCCAGTGCTTCTCTCAACCAGAAGATAATAATTCACTTATTGCGGTATGGAGAAAGAATAAGTAAAAAATATATAAACCTTTTGAAAGTCTCCTGATTATATATCTACATTCCCATCAGTATTCGGCATCTGTAGTGAAATGTTTATGCGAAGAAAATTTCGTGAAACAACTCGGAAGCACACTGGAATCTACATGATATTTGCATTTGTTTCCCCAGCGAGTTTTTCGGCTTTGATATACAAATATCGGGGTCGAAACGGGCCATGCATTATTTATGCTGCGCATTAATAACTAAAGCTTAAAGTCGGAAAAAACCGAGTTAGGTACCTTTTAAGAAAGTAACTTTGCCGGTATAAGGAAGTTAAATAATATTGTTAGGTAAATCTCAAATCAGGTGATTTTCTTCAACGCGGCTCGATACTATGGGGCATTTCTAAAGTTCAAGCACCAACATATTATTTAATCCCGTCAGCTAGATAAATTTGGTTGAAATCGTACCATTTTCAGAAGTTCAGGTAATATTTTTGTCTAATTTTAGCTCGTGGATAGGACCATAGAATTAGCTTTTAGAAATTATTTATTATGCTTGAATAAAATAGGCGAATTTTTCCTCTCAAAGTCCCAAAATGTGCTTGACACCTCGGAAAATTGCAATTATTTAGGGTTTTGTATTTTTCACCTCGCCATAAAATTTGCAAATGGAAAACTTAGATACCCTGGAGAATATTAATAATATTATTACGTATATTAATATTAATAAGGATTTTGTATTTTCCATCATCTAGGTCTAGTCTATATTGTGAATGGCAAATTTATTTTTATTTTTAGAAAGTACCCTAAAACGTTCTGTCCGTTACAAAGACAATTTCGGTGGCGACGTTCGTAGCTTCGAAAACTATTTGGACTGCACGTTTTTCTATGCCTTCGATCGATCCTGCGGTTCGAGAACACCATACATACCTTTATAGTACAACATGCACCGCTGAGGTCGAAAAGCGTTAAGCAAAATTTAGATTATCGGAATTGCTCCTTAATAACTTTATCTGTGTGATTTACAAATTGTCCTGCACTCACTCGGATTACTAAGGTTTCTAAAATTTCCGCAGTACTTTAGCGAATGCTATCCTAGATCTATCGACAAAAGTTGGCCCTAACCGCAAATGGCCACGAAGAAGAAATAATAGTAATTGTCATCCCTGTCAACCTCTGTCCCCAGCACAAAAGGACTCACTTCTACACCTTGTGACATAATCCACTATTTTTTATAAGAAAAGTCTGCACGGTTGCCATAGCCTAGTGGTCTCATTTTTCAATAAAGTTCCAAGTAATCCCTCCCGAAAATCGCTCTCTCGCAATGTCTAGACTTTCATTTACAAATTGGAAGAAATATTCCGAGGGTATAGCGCACCTTAAATGCGAAATTATTCGTTGGACGCCCCAGCACGTATAAGCGCTGGTGATTCTCGGGAAAATATGCTAGGTCAGGTTTAACGAGAAACCGCTACGAGAAGCAAAAACAGGTGTGGAAAAGAAGTAACTTTATTCTTTCTTATTAGAAATATGAAAGATCTTACGGTTATCAACAACAGTAAGTTACTGGCTAATACCACAGATACAACTAAAAAATTACATGCGCAGGTACTTCTACGAATCTCGTCACTCCAGTACAATGTGTAAGAATAATATATTATACAGGGTGCGGCTTATACGGTGCCCGCCAAAAAGTCTGCACAATATGGGAAAAATTTTTAGTAAATAACTTACGGAAAATTTGTTTGCGGCATCAGGTTTTGCTTGCTCTAGAACCAAAATTGACATAATCAAATGTTGTGAAGTAGTCTTTTTTATATGTCAAATTTGACATTAATGAAAAAATGTCCGAAAAATGGGATTATTTAACCGAATTTCGAAAAAAGTCATAAGAAAAATATGTTTCTTTCGCAATTTTATACCCGTGTGCAAAATTTCCAGAGCCTACTACGATTTTCATATTTTGCCCTTTGTTGCCCTTTTCCGTATTTGTTAATCCATAAAAGTCAATCCTATGTAATGTAAAACACTCATTCACTGAATGCATACTGCACAATACTTAGTTTACGGTCTAAATATCCTTCTTTTCCTTTTTTTTGCAAAAAAAATAAAATGAGGGCTTGTTGAAGAAGCACGCTTGGTGCAAAACTGATCTCATTTTTTACAGATAAACACATAAATTCGATTTACAAACTTCTTTCTATTGTAAATGGTTGTAAAAACACCCAAATATTTCTGTCATGCTGATCTGATCAGAAATATCTTGAAAATATAAAATATATTATGTCCAATAATATCCAACAAAGGGCAAAATATGAAAATCGTAGTAGGCTCGTGAAATTTTGCATATGGGTATAAAATTGTGAAAGAAACATTTTTCTTATGACTTTTTTCGAAATTCGGTTAAATAAGCCCATTTTTCGGACATTTTTTTCATTAATGTCAAATTTGACATGTAAAAGATACTACGTCACAACATTTGATTATGTCAATTTTGGTTCTATAGCAATCAAAACCTGATGCCGCAAACAAATTCTCCGTAAGTTATTTACTAAAAATTTTTTCCATATGGTGCAGACTTTTTGGCGGGCAATGTATAAGTGGCTCACTCAAAATACCTCGGCTATTTTTTGACAGAAAAAATTGGTGGCGGCTTCAATCGATAGCTCTTTTTGGCTTTTTTTTATGATGAAAGTTGCTGTCCATGGCCACCTAGTAAAACTATGGACTGCTGTAACTTTTTTATTTTTCGAAATTGGCAAAAAGTTTAACATGAAAATTGTTTGTAAGGACCCACATAATTGACGTGACATTAGTTTTCATGTGTGGATTACCGTGATTTAAACTCTCTTGGGCTTACAAAAACAGCCTTTGTCGAAATATCTGAGAAATTTTGCCAAAAGATGGCACTGGCTGTAGTACTTTTTGCCATAATAAAATATTCTACAAAAACAACACCTGTGCAAAATAAAACCATGTAAAAGATTGGCTGATTCCGCGAAAAGCGCCCATGTCAAGCCCGTTTCCAGCAAAAACAACCTAATAATCAAGGGAAGATTTCCAACTAGTGGCATGACGAACATAACCTATTAACTTTAGTAGTGGTATTTACTTAGTTTGAAAACTTAAATCTCGCGACAAGCTTTTATATCATATAAATTGTGGAATGACGTTATAAGTTGATAGTAAAAGTTTTAAAAGAAAAGATTATTTTATTCTTTTTAGCGCATTTAAATAAAAGCTTTTTTTAAAAATATTTTTTTACTTTTAATTTATTTTGTAATTTTTAGTTTGGCCAGGTGTCTGAGTCTATTCATCTCAGTTAACGCATCATTGTTGCAAGGTCGTTTGCCGGTTAGTTTAGAACAGTCTAGCTCTTCAATGAGGAGACCTTCTAATGACCATCTTGGGTGTTCCGCCATGTTGGATTTAGAATGACGTCACACATATAATCATGCATTGTCATCCAAATTAAACGTGTGTACAAAATTTCAGCTCGATCGGTTGAAATTTAACTAGTCCGCCATCTTGAGTGTTCCGCCATGTTGGATTTAGAATGACGTCACACATATAATCATGCATTGTCATCCAAATTAAACGTGTGTACAAAATTTCAGCTCGATCGGTTGAAATTTAACTAGTCCGCCATCTTGAGTGTTCCGCCATGTTGGATTTAGAATGACGTCACACATATAATCATGCATTGTCATCCAAATTAAACGTGTGTACAAAATTTCAGCTCGATCGGTTGAAATTTAACTAGTCCGCCATCTTGAGTGTTCCGCCATGTTGGATTTAGAATGACGTCACACATATAATCATGCATTGTCATCCAAATTAAACGTGTGTACAAAATTTCAGCTCGATCGGTTGAAATTTAACTAGTCCGCCATCTTGGGTGATCCGCCATGTTGGATTTAGAATGACGTCACACATATAATCATGCATTGTCATCCAAATTAAACGTGTGTACAAAATTTCAGCTCGATCGGTTGAAGATATCTGCTTCAAAATTGAGTTGCAAGATTCCACCCGAACAAATTACATACATACATACATACATACATACATTGCAAGTTAAATAAAAGCTTTTAAAAAATGCCCATTAGTTCTCTATCCAAAACCGCCCCTCGTAATTTCTAGACTTCCCTCCGCAAATTGGAAGATGTATTCCGAGGGTATAGCGAGGCCCCACTCGCACTAAATGCGAAATTATGCGGAGGCGGCCACAGGCACGTACAGGGCCATGCGCGCTGGTGTAATTCGTTGGGAAAATATGTTCCGGATTTAATAAGGAACCTAGGCGGGAGGATCTGCGGCGCTAGGAGAAACTTGGGTACATGAGGAAAATGCATCCGGCCTCCAAGGAACACGCCTCTTAATTATATGGAGGATACTAGATTTTGTATTTAAGCCATTATACAATTGGCCCAGTCTAGAGTAATGATCAGTATGACCGATAAGAAAACACATACTTGCGAGAGGCAAGACGTTCAAGCTATCTGACTCAGCAAGTAATCAGTTCATAGAGGTATGAGAGGCCTTAAGTAATACAAAGCAAAAAGAAGTTACACGGATGCGCGGAGTTTGTTTGATTCGCCTATATTATTTTATCAAAAATGATACCATTATAAAGTTATAATAGGTACCCATGTACAGGTGAATCAAACAAACGCCGCAGTTGCTCATCAGTACATTTTGCAAGAAATAAATACCGACGTAGCAGTTCAAAAAGCTGAGAAACGCTATGAAGTTTGAATGTGAAGGTGCCAGTTGCTTAGGAAGAAAATAATCGTCGTAAGGTGTAGACATTTGAGAACATGGAACACAGGAAGCAACACAGCCCCAACGTATTCCAAAGGTGCAGAAATCTGAGAAGTTGGAGCAAAGAATCAACACAGCCCTAACGGATTCCAGAGGTGCAAAAAGCTAAGCAGCTAGAACAAACAGACCTTTTATAAAAGAAGAAATTTTCGAAAATATTGCTTATTATTGTAAGTCGAACACGATCACTAAATATTTTCTGCTTTAACCCCTTGTGTCCTGAATTAATATTTTTTCTTTTTTTTGCAAAAAAATTAAATATAACATAAAATAACATAATTTAAGATTATTTGAAGGTTTATTTTCTTTTTTGTTTTTTTTTTTAATTTTTATTACAATAATAAAAATTGGTACTTTTACGTACCGTCAGGCTCTGCTTAATGAATTATTAACCAGTGTTGATCTAACAAATAACAAAGTGTTTTTATTGAAATGAAGCACGAGAAGACAAAATTACTTATATTATACATCTATTTCGTGATACTCTGCGAAACAATTCTTTTTTCATTACAACATAAGAATGCATTACAAGTAGAACAAATTGAATGTGGCCTGGACTGTATTTTTTTGTTGCTGCAAACCTCACATCGTCCTCCTCTTTCGGTATATTTTACCCAATGAACACCACGATTAGTCAATCTGACGTCAGCTGGAACCGAATAGTTCATTTTGCGTCGTTTTGTTGGGGAAGCTGGACGTCCTAATGAAGGCCTCTTATTTCGTGGCTTTACCAGTCCTTGTGTCACTGCTCTTCGAAAATCTAATAGGGGAATCTTTGGGAACAACTCACAATAAATTACATATGCATTGACAAATAATATGCCAATCAAGCCCCAAAATATGCGCTGCCACCATTTTTTAGATCTCCTACTAAGGCCATATAATGCTCGAAGGTGATCAGCATGATCAACCCCTCCCATATTCCGGTTGTAATCCTCGACAACAACTGGACAACTGACCTCTATTGATGTTCCATCCCTTTGTTTCCGTTTCACAGTAGTGGTTTCATTGCCATGAAAATTGCTAACAAATGTTACACTTTTATTGTCCATCCATTTGAATACACCTATGTCCATTGACGAAAATCTGTAATCGCAATCACCTCGTTTCATGGTTTTGTCAATAGTTAGATTATTGGGTAAACCTGAAAGGGTAAGAACTGTCAATATTGTTATTATGATATACTATCACAATTATTACCTTTTCTATTTCCACGTATTGTTCCACAAGCTAATGTTCTTTCTGTTTTTAATTTTTCCATAAGAGGCAGAGACGTGAAAAAATTGTCAAAATAAACTTTTCGGTGATTTCCCCATTCTTTCTCTGTCAACTTCAAAACAACTCTTTCTCCTAATCCATATTCTGCATAACTGTTGTCCACTTCATATTTTCCTTGGTAGATGTCGAATTGCAAAATGTATCCTTTTTGGTCGGCCATGCACCAAAGTTTATAGCCTCGCTTTATCGGTTTCATAGGGTTATATTGTTTCAGGGAACTTCTACCTTTGAATAAAATCATCGATTCATCCACGCTTACTTCTCTTGTACCTTTATACAGTTTTTCAAAAGTTGAATTTAGTGATTGGATCATTGGCCGTAATTTATACAGCTTGTCTTTATTATCATTTGGTATAGTACTGTTATCGTTTACATGCAAATTACTCAAAATTACATCAAATCTGTCTCGACTCATTTGCTTGTTTACAAAAGGTACACTCATATCTTCACTTGTGGACCAATAATGTTTCCAAGAAGGAAGTCTATGGTATCCCATCAATTGATTAATTCCAAAAAATATTAAGAGCTCCTCTTTTGTTAATTTTAAGTTTTTTCCTCTCTGTGTGGCATAAAGATTACTTTGAAACACAATATTTTCTAATATTGGATTCAATAATACCAAAAATATATCTGTGGGTGTGGAACACCCTTGAAACAAATCATTAACGACACCTAGTGAACCTTTGTAGTCGTAGTTGGCAGTTTGTAATGCGCGCTTCTTCCACTTTCTGTCTATATCGGAATTCTTCTTTGAGACATTTTTAGTAATGGCATGATCTAGTGGGTTTTCAATGTTTTCCTTATTATTCTCAGCCAACTCGGTTTCAACTTGCTCTTCAGACTCCAATGCCGTTTCTTTAGTTTCACTATTTCGTTGCACAAAACTAGTGCGTTGTACAACTTCGAGCTCCTCAAAATCGTCGTCGTCTTCTTCATCTATCTGGAAGTTATTATCTAAAGCAAGAATCTCACACTCTAATTGTAGTTGAACATTTTCAGCCTCTTTCAACAGTTCCTCATCAGTTAGAGGCTTTTTGAAATAATCTCGCCGATCTTTTGAAGATTCCATCGCGATATCTTAAAGCAAACAATCGATACAAAAATTTCCATTCCAGCAGACTGTAGGTACTTATAAGTACCATATACATTTTTGCTAATTATAACAAAACTATCAAAACCACCGAAACTTTTTTTAGTGAAAAACTGCCTATATCATATATGAAAACAGAATTTGGAAACACTTACCTATATTTTTGCCGAACAGGACAAAAACAGCTCTGTGAAACACACGCGAACTTGCCGCCTAACTTAGGTTGACAGTTACTGTTTCAACAGCTGATTTTTGGAGTTAAATGTGTTGCCTACCTACTAACAGTATTACATGTAACTAAGAAAATACATTCGTTTAGGTACCATGAGGCTGAATAGAAGCTAAAACCAACCTGTATAATTTATATGAGCGATTTTTTATAAAGTTCTTTAAAGTACCGTCAGGCGACAAAGGGTTAAAACAATATTTAATTAGGTATTCATTTTTAAAATGTCAACCGAAAATTCGATTACAGGTGATTGTACTGTTGCAAATGACACTGTCAAAGATATTGAAAATATTTCTTCCATCACATTTCCACCTTTCTGGATTTCGAAACCATAGGTTTGGTTTAGCCAAATTGAGGCCCAATTTATAATTTCATTATTTCATTTTATAATCGCATTTCATCTGAAAAAACTTACCTCTTGATATTATTATAAATTTTTAAATGATGTCTCCAATCCACCATACAAAAATATGTATAAAATGATTAAAGAAACTTTAATACATTGGTCATAAACGTTTGACTACAGTACTTACGTCAAAAGATCAAGAATCTTAGAAAATTTCGTTACTTACAATATATTGCTCAATTTACTTTAAAATATTCAATATATAAAAGGAGAATCTAACATTGTAGCTGACACCATATCACGCGTATCTAAATGAAAACTAAATTGTTAGGATTGTAGATGGTAGATTTTCCAGAGGGTTGTTGTTTTGCTCTCTTGCGGCCTTTTTATCCACTTAGGAGAGTGGTATTATAAGTACTAGTACTATGATGCCAAGTTCCCCCCTCTCACCTTAACTGTTGAGTTAGCTCAGTATATTACTAGAGGTCATGTCGCCCATTTCGTTTAGGTTCAAATCTGTCTTTTACAAGTGCTTGTTTAAGTGAAATGGAAGTAAGATGGGACATTTGCTAGTCTCCCTGTTTTACCAACTTTTTTAAGATAATAACTTAAAGGCAATTTAGTCTTAATTCATTCTACCTTCTCAGACGAATAGATGAATAACCAATTCGCTTGTTTTTGGCCCGGAGTATTCTTCCAGTAGACCTATTTTTGTTCTTTTTCCCAAGTGTTGATATCTGGCAAAATGTTCCACAAAGTAGTTCAAAGGCTCATTGGAAAACCTACTGCTTTACCCGCCATAGCCCTTTTTGCACTTTTTTTTTTATAAGTGCATGCATTATGAAGGATTTGAAAATATTGAGCTTAAAAATATTTCTTTCGTTATTTTTGAGACATAGGGAAGGGTGCTAAAATGAAACATTAAAATTGGAAATAATATGTCATCAAAAGTATATTCGGTTGCCTGCATCTATAGAATTCTATTTATAACTATGTAGCTGGAAAAGTAAGCACATTATTTATTTTAAAATATACAGTGACCGGCAGAAAGTTGGACACAAAAGTTTAATATTTTTAACCTCTGAATTCGATTAATTTAAATTTCTACCTGCTAATCGAACAAAATTAGAGTTTAGTAGCAAATTCGTGTGTTATCTGATGATAAGTTGCGCTGACAGTATTTTGTTTTTTTGTAATCACAGGGTGGTCAAAAAAATACAAAAAAGGTAAATTTCTTTTTTTTTTACTAGGTGGCTGTAACTTTAAATCGGACATCTACTTTTGAAAAAGAGATATTGAAATTTTGAAATGTGCGTTTTGAGTCTGAAGTGATGCACCAACTTTTATCAATAATAAAATTTTCTGAGAAATTAATAATAAAAAAGTTTTCCATTTGTGTCCAACTTTCTGCCGGTCACTGTATTTTTAAAATATGCATACATGCTAATGATTTTATTTAAAAGTCGTTGCTGCTAAATTAGCTGTATATTTTTGAAATATCTATCAGCTATAACTTTTAAAACAGTGTACATAGTGGTAAATACCTACAATTTTCTATTGATACAAACAACCGAACATACCTTTGACGACGTCTTATTTCTAGCCTTAAGAGGGGGTTGCGGACAGCGAAAGTGACGTTAGATTTCATATTTTTTAAGTTGTATAGCATAAAATCTAATAACATTTTACCTGGCAAACATTTAGTACAAACATCTCTGTCTTCATTTTAATCATAAGATCTTAAAAGCATATGCAATGGAATTATTATTTTTCCCAAGGTTTTCATAACCTATAAAAGAAAACACTGCTTGTAAGATCTTATGATTAGAATGAAGACAGAGATGTTTGTACTAAATTTTTGCCAGGTAAAACGTTATTAGATTTTATGCTATACAACTTAAAAAATACGAAATCTGACGTCACTTTCGCTGTCGGCAACCCCCTTTTAAGCTCAAATTTTCTAGAGGTGATGTCATACTCCTAAAATGCTCATTTTTCAGATTTCAGCGTTGTTGTCACATTTTTGGGCTGTCTGGTATATCATATAATGTCTGCCTTTGTTTTAAAAATTGAGACAGCGTCCCTAACTGACAGCAAGCGCATGCATGCGCTTTGGTGACGGTGATTGCACTCGGTGACAAACAAAGTGCCTTTAATATAATTATTGCAAACGTCGATCATAATATATATTATGATATCCATGATGAGATATTTCCATAAGATAGTACCGGTAGCAATTTTCTCGTGTAGCTGGCCGATTCTACGTGCACTGTCGAACACCAAGGTATCCGGGAGCACAAGCACGAGTATACGGACCACGGAGAATAGAGCGAAGATATGTCCAAGTTGGCTGGTTATTACACAAGCGGCAACATAGGAGACCGGAGCGCCGAGTTACTCAGTACCAAGGTTGATTTGCACCGTGCTTAAGACTTCGACAAAAAAAAATTTCGCGTTTTTTTTAGTAGGCCTCCCCCACTGCGTGTTCAACTTTTTTTACATCATGACTGGATCAACATGAATCTATATAGAGGTTGTTTCTTGGATTAGTACAGAAAGTGTAACAACTGATGGTAGGTTTCGACTCCAAAAGCACATCGATGTTTGTTCTTTGAAAAAACATTTCTGCATGCGTGTTAGCGAACTTAGTAAAAAATAGCAAAAATATGAAAAAGTCATGACACAAAATTTGTATAGATAAAGTTCGTGATGTCAACTACATCCACAGAATATATTATCTAGCGCAATACTTCACTATGAGTTTTCCGGGAACTGGGTCAAAATAATGTACCTACAACCATAGCCATTACAACCCGCGGTAGAGCAAATCTGGTTCTAGTACAGCACCTCCTCAAGTAACGAGACGAAATAAAACAGAATCCAGGCAGGCTTTGACTCGTTTGCATTCCAAACAAACTCTAGCCCGCCTTGCAGCTTTCGTCGCCCGTATCCGCGCGCCGCGGGCCAAAAAAAGGAAAAACCCGGAGATTGTCGCTAGTGATTAGGACGCCCGCACCCCTGAATTATTAACTCGGGGCCCATAAATAATGCATGCAGCCCGGCCCTGTCCCGCCATTTGTATATCAAAGTCGAAGGGGATTACCGGGCGGTCGTAACGGCTATAGAAGACAATTTGGAGACATCGCAGATTTTCTACTCACGTTAATTAAAAAAAATTACAGTGCTTTATCGCATAACCGAGTACATACGTAACCTAACTTAGCTTTCTGAGATTTTAATTATATACGGGGCTTATAGCTTGTCGATTTTTAAAAACAAAATAAGTAAAATCCTTACAGAGAGAACTTACTAAGTATTCATTTGATGAGTTCTTTAGCGGCCAAGCCTTGCCTTGAAAATGTTTGCTCTTTGCTTTTAATTGTTTTTACAGGGTGTCCCAGTTGTGACGTTGTCTCAAGGTCGATTTTAAATTGTTGGAAAAGCAAGGAATGGTTTATTTACTTTGCTCACGGCATGCGCGTTGTTGCACTCCTGTTTTCTTCGGTACTAGCACAGAATAACCACTGTGGCTATTCTGTGGTACCAGTCCAGGAAGCGCTCACCGGTGGCGCGTGGTTGATCGCTGCCATTTAGTACCATGCATGTTTTCAATTTTCGCCATCGCTGGTCGTTCTTTGTTCGTTTTCCGGTAGTCTGAATGTTGTTTGAAGTTATTTCTCGTATGTTTTGATTTGGTTGGCAGTTCGAGGATATGTAGGACTGTCTTGACATTCTGGCAGAATTGACACTATTTTGGAATTCGATATTGTTGACACAGTTTTTGATGTTTTGTGATTCCGTTTTCTCCGAAAGCGAGGGCCACGGGCCACGTGGCGTAGAATTCATTCGGTTTTCAACGTTTGAATTGAAATGTTCCTATTTGTTGGTGGCTTATAAGTGGAAGTGATTTTTAGTAATTGGCCATTTGGTTTGTTGGTGAACTTCACAAGGAGGGATTTGACATTGAGAATACGGTTAATTGTTGCAGTTTTGTTCTTCGGGGGTTCCGCTACGCGGCTCCGTGCGTATTACTTTTCCATTCGTGCGTGTTACGTAACGTCCTACTACTTTACTTTGTTCAAAGGGATGGATTTACCTAATCAGAAAATGAAATGCTATATCTACATTTAATGGACATAATAAATTACTATTTTCGAGAAGAGTCGAGCAAGTTAAAAACTCATTTTATTGCATTGGTGAACCATTCGAAGATGATTTGCAAAATTCTCTTTTCTGACACATTTTTCTGAAGCCATTGCATGTACCAAGTATTGTGAGGTTGTTAAGTGCCAATCCATTCTTCAATGCGGAGAAAACCAAATAAGGGGCAAAGGAATTTGTGGGTGTTGCGATGTTTGCATTACCTTACTGGGTAAGTTGAACGGCAATTGATAATCTATTATTTGTACATATACTCGTTAATAGATGAAGGACATTCTTGCGGAACATACTTTAGGGGTGGCCCTGCACCAACAACTCAATGCAGACATGGGCTTATCTGTCTTGGCAGAAAAAAAGAAATGATTAGAAGAAATATGAAAAAAAAGAAGGTTTTGGATGGAGTTCACTATATCTAGTTTTATTTTAACATCCTTTATTAACTATTATAACTGTCGGTATATATGAACATAGATTTCTTGGTCGAAAAATTTATAAAAAAAAAGTAGAAAACAATCATATCCAAAATATAATAGTTTAATTTAAAAATAAAAGATCAACAATTGCTACCACAAGTGGGGCCAATTACGGGTGATTTTTATCATACCATTAATACAGATCTTCACCAGTGGATACTTGGAAATCTTGCTGCTAAGACTTCAGACATCCCGTATACTCAAAAACACGAATACCTTTTTCCGTGGAGGAAAAAACCACTCAACCCTCTGTCTCGATGTTTTTTCGTCGACTTAGGTATTTAGTCTCCATCATTTTCCGACTACAATAAATTTTTATTAGCTAAATATGTATTAGTCTTACGATTTTAAATTATTATGTATGTAGAGAATTGAAGTATTATTGTTTTTCCAAAAAAAATTAACAGTTGCCTCAGCGCCCCTGGACGTTTGTCTAATTTTTTAATGACGTACTTACACAATCCCTTTTTAACTATAGTTATAACTATATAAAAAAATTAATATGAAGTGCCTAACTGTTTTTAATTTTAATTCACTATTAGCAATAAAAGAAGAAAAATGGTAAAGTTTTTGTTCCGTTAAATACTTTCGCATCTCAATATAATTTTGTATCCTTGTACATATAGTATTTATAAAGTCACTTTAAACAGCATAAAAACTTCTAATTGGTGTCACAAAAAGAATAAGGGACATAATAAGCGTCACGCAGTTTTCAAAAATATACATACTTACCTAATTCTACAAACAAAATATTATTTCACTTTTAAGGTTTATTTAAGGTTGTCGTCAAACGCAACGTAAAGGTTACTGCACCATATAATATTGTCAAAATATCTCTAGAAAGTCATATCGATTATAAGTATTTACGAAAGTATAATAATATCCTGATTTAGATCTGTGAAATTATGGCACGGCTATCCACCGCATTTCGCTGCGCAAGTGGCCAGCCGTCGAACAGTGTAACCCATGCAAGTATTGTTGATATTATATTAGGCGAGCATGCAGTCACTTGTTTTTACTACAATACCTATCTTCTTTGTATCCTTCATCTCTTTTCACTACTAATACCAGGTGCGGTTTAATATGGTTAAAAAAGTGTTTCGTCTCGTATTTTATTGCCGAGGCGCCTGTTTCTGAGCTACCCCGGTAAAGTATAAATGAACTCATGTGGAACAGTGAAATACGGGGCGCGATCTATTTCATAGCATTTACCACGCTCTGCTACTGATAAAAATACCAGACTTATCAGCAGAAATCACCCGTATAAAATTCAAAGGTTTTTATGCTGTTCCAAGTGACTTCATTTATACCATACCTGTATCTCTGGTTTTTCTTTTTTCAATAACATAGTTTTAAAATATATGTTTTTTTGTTCATTCTCAAATACTTTTGATTGCCTTACAATCATATGTATTGTTTACTGGTTTGGTTATATACAGTGGGTCTACTTATAACTATTTCAAAAAAATGTTTTGTTAGGTAGGTGTGTGTTCAAACTGCGGATTCAACAATAGTATATTCCAATGCGGGTCTAGAAATAAGGATTTTTCCGTGCGCGTGTGACAAATACATGTCATGTCAAGTCATGTAAGCAGGTCTTCAAAAACTGCTTCTTTTGACCCTAAGAAAAATATTCTAATTTGTTCCTTGGCATGGTGTCTCATTTTTGGAGATAACAGATAAAGCTATTCGAAAATTGCTTCTTTTGAACTTCCTGCCTTCTCTTTCTTCCGGGTGCATAGATATGTAGTAAATGAATAACAATTATTACTTTTCAAATTTTGTTGAATGCGCCGGTCCTACTACAATTTGAATTTTTAATTTTTAATTTACTTTTCATATCTGCCGCAAGTTAAATCGCCCTGGTTTCTTGCGCATGTGCAACCCGTTTCTTACGTTCGACAGCTTCTATTGACATTACACCTTGCAGACAATTGACATTCCATTCTCATCGGGTGTTCAACCGGTATGGTGACTTGACGTCGTTTCCAAAATTTAATTGAACATGAATTTCTGGTTCTTCGGAACCCCCAAGAAATCTCGCTATAAACTCAACAAGTGGTCCCTTAGGTTGCCTAAGTCTGTTATTCTCGACTACACAATTCCTCATGGTAAGATACATAATTTCTGCGTTGTTAATTTGGCCCGTTTTTTACTGTTTTTTTTGTTGCTTTTAGACTCCTCGATACGATTAAAAAGATTTTACTTATTTCTACGTTTTAATTTTTTTGACAAAATCTAATTCGCATAATAATTTATTACATTATTAATTTTCCACACTCACTGTAGTTGACTATGTCTGGAAAGGTGAGCATCTATATTTTTAGTATATTTTATTATATAATTTTATTATTACTTATAAGTAGATACTGATCTAATGCAAAATATTTTTTCTAGCTTTAATATAAATAATTTTCTCTGTATTGCTTTACTGCTGAAGATGACCCTAGGAGGGCCGAAACATATGTACAGTTGATCTTTTGATTAAAGAAGCTGTGTTTGTGGAGCAGAGACTGTAAGTTTTACCCCCGTTGATGTAGTAAATGGTTTAAGTAAATCTATAACTGAAACTCCAGTTAGTAGAAACCCAAAAACGTTTTGGCTTCTACCCGAAAATAAATCCTATTCCAGCCCATGTTATAATTACGTTATTCTGTTATCCCTTATACACAAATTAGGCAGACGGTGAAAATCACCTCTATTCCAGCTCTGACCCAGCCAAATGTCGCGAACCGCGTGACCGCTGATAAGGGTCGGGCCACAGAAATTACCTCTATGCCACATAGAATTAAATTATATCATAAAATATTTGCGGTGACTTCACTACTTGGGCAACTTTTAATGGCTCTTAGCTAGTTGGCAAGCATATTATGTATACCCTAATAGCACAGAGTTTTAAAGTTTAACTTACAAGAAATTATATTTTGAAAGTGGAGCATCGATTACCCCCTCTGTCATAAATGGAGGGTGGCGACCACTCTACTAACGTATGTTCTAAAAGTTTCGGCACAACATTCAACGAATTTAAAAATAAAAGTAAAAATAAAATAATATCAAGTTGCCTTTGGAAAGAAAACATTGCTTACGTTGTTGAGTTTGAGATGATAGTTAATTTTTGTCAAGTTGTGGCATTACAATATCGTATAAATTATTGGAAATCCGAAAAATTATCTATAAATTGGTTGGGCGGGTGCCCAGTGCTGGAATATTCCGGATTTGGGAGGTTCAAATATGGTATTCCCTGCTCGCACTACGCTATTGTGCGATTAATCGTCCTATGTGAAATATCTTTGTTCTCCAAGATCCGGAATATTTCAGCATTGGGCACCCGCCCAATCAATTTATAGATACTTTTTCGGAGTTCCAATTTATACGACGTTCTAACGCCACAACTGTTATCTCAAAGTTATTTTATACAGCACACGCACTTTTCAAACGTCATCAATAATATCAAGACTGAGAAACACTATAATAAGACGGATAGACATGGACAGAATGTTCTGGTTGCTCTTTCTAAACAAAGCGTGGGTGGTGCTATGTAGTTTCTATACATGTGCTGTCCATGTTAGTTTATACATTATACATGGTGCTACCGCCCACCAGAGGTGCCATGAACCTACCAACTTGGTCTACCTACGGCCTATAAGTATACTACCTTCGCTTTCTAAAGTTATTGAAAAGATTATGTACAGACAGATATTTGATTATATTACTGCCTATAATATACTTCCGGTTAAACAGTCAGGCTTCCGCAAGAGCTATAGTATAACTGCGGCATTATGTGATGTTTCTAACAAAATTATTGCTAACTCAGATAAGGGTGATGTCCCAATCCTTATTCTACTCGACTATTCTAAGGTGTTCGATGGTGAACACTCAAATCTGGCTTTACTACCTGAAGGTGTACCACAGGGTTCTATACTTGAGCCATTATTGTTTATCATGTACACGTCACAAATTGTTAGATCTTTCAGTAATTGTCATTCACACGCTTATGCTGATGACACGCAGCTTTTGTATAGCTCACCTTTGCCTGAGTTGGGCAACCTGGTTTACACAATTAATTCCGACTTGAAATCATTGTTCGAATTATCATTTGGCCACAATTTAAAGCTTAATGGTGCCAAATCTTGTGTTATGGTCTTTGGTAATCGCATCAGAGTTGTAGCAGCCGCAAAACAAGTGTTATCTATACGTAGAGATCAGCAATGAAAAGCTTGATATTGTTTTCTTTAAAAAAAAAACTTGGGGCTTATTTTTGATGAGAATTTGAAATTTAATATCTAAACATATCGATAACTTAACAAGAAAATCTTTTGCTGCTTTAAAATTACTATATGCTAATAGATCGTTCTTGGATTTTCAAATGAAAAAAACTTTTGGCTGAAACAAGGGTACTCTCTTTGCTCAATCATGGTGACTTGGTGTATGGGCCTGCTTGCTGAGATTCCTCGTGCAAATCACGTATCCAGCGGATCCAGAATGCTTGTTGTCGGTTGATATTTGGCCTGAGGAAGTATGATCATGTGTCTGACAAAATAAATGAACTGAAATGATTGAAGGTTGACAACCGAGTTAAACAGCATTTGGGAACGTTTGTGCACAAAATTTTGCTCACCAATTCATCTCCCTATTTAAGAACCCTTTTTGTTAATCGTGCAGCTGTGTCAAGTAGAGCTCTACGCAATTGCGATTACCTTCACAGTTTTGAATTGCTTGGGTAAATTTATTACATAAAAATAAAAAATTAGTTTTTGTGGTTCATTTAATGGCAATGAATTGCATTTGTGAGTAATATTTTCAAATTTAATTTTTGTGCAAGTTTCCCATTTTCAGTCCTGTGACGTCATAAGACTACCATTTTAAAATTTGAATATATTTCAAAAATTTCTAACTAACTCCGGATCTATTATAATATGTTTTATTCTACACTACGATATTCTTATGTTGTGTTATTTTAGGTATATATTTTTTTAGTGCTGCACTGATTTTTTGAGACAGTGTAGCAGACCTATTCGAGGATTCCACCATATAATACTTCTATTTATACCTACCCGTATTAGTCCTTTTTGCACAATTTAGGCCGACGGCGAAAATCTCTCCAATCCCGGTCCTGACCCTGCCGAGTAGGTCGGGCCGCTTGACCGCAGATAAGGGTTGGACCGCGGCAATTATCTCTAGGCCGCATAGAATTAAATTCGACCATATATCTGCGGGCGCCTCGCCAGTTTGTTATCTTTAATGGTCCCCAATTAGACTTGCGAATTCCTTCAGCTGAGTTGCCCGAAAAAGTCACGTTTTATTTCACCCAAAAAGGTACAAGTAGCTATTGTTTATATTTAAGCCACATTAAAAAAGTTATCTACTAAGTCATTAAGCATTCTGGGAGTGCAGTTCGTTGTTGATGACCAGGCGATCTGCTGTGGTCAGTATTGTTCCCTACTGACTCTTTAGCATGACTGAACTACAGTTGGGAAAACAGTAATGGAAGCATTATACATTATTATTTATCATCGTCCTTGTAAGTCAATTTTCTGGCTACGGATTCCAAGTTGAAATGAAATGACCTCGAAAATGTAGGCATGGTGAAATTGTGTTCTTGAGTTTTAGTATACATTCGAAGGAAATTTGATAATCCAAAGTAATCAAACTCTTCGATATTCCAACGAATCCATATCTTTCGCTCTACATAGTTCCCAACTTATATTCGGTAGTAAACTCACCTGATTAGGTCGTGCAAGTTGACAATAAAAATTTTATGAACACCCGCCCAGCACTAAGGCGGTGCACTTCATTTGCCCTTTGATTAGAAATTTCTTCATTCACTTGGAAGATCTTAAAGTTTAAATACTTCAGTTAAGTTCCGGTTTAATTAAACCATGATGAAGAATTTAATGAGTTATTGTTTTACTGGGAACAGTAAATCATTCTAAGTATTGTCGTAGAGAGCAGTTAAAGGAGTTGAATTAGAACCTGTGTGATAAAATAAAAGTGCGACAAAGACAAGCAGCCATTGTCCTTATATTATCTCCGCAAGCCTACTTGATGAAATATATTGTCGCAGGAAGAACAGCTGTGAAATTAATTCCCTCATACTACTACTTGTATCCATACTAATCTATGACTATTATAGTCATAGACAAATCATTGTCCTGCTGACATTGCTTAAGTTGTCCATAACTTTTCTTCTACCTATTCGCAAACTATTCAAATGGTAGGTAATAGTCGATATGTATTAAGTATAGGCAATTCACACCAATCTTCCTCCATCCAACTCCTCCACAATAACAATCCCTCAACTTCGTAAGGATGCAACCCCCAAGACACATCCCCTAATTGCACATAACACATAAACTTTAGTGGCTTAGCCCAGGCAAGACTTATCGGGGCCCTAGAGAGTCTCGACCACCGGCACTGCAATCCGGGATTAGTTTTATTTTGGCATGCAAACGGGCCCAGCCGCCAGAGATCCGCAATCTGGAATTAGAAGTCTGGGGCACGGTTAGCCAGATTAAAAAGACAGGGCAGGGGAAATGGACAGTTTGAAACCTGCCCCGCTTGCGTTTTTTAAGATGGCCGTTTTGTAGGGATCACGCCTTGTTCCATATTTCCACATTGTAAAAGTTGATTGATATATCTTAGAATTTCAATGAGAAATGAAGCTACATAGCTTATTGTTTGGATTGAGAGGATACAGCTGGACGAAGAGAATTAGGTAAGTAACTAGTGGAAAGTACAGAGTTCATGAATTTTTTTTTAAAAGGGTGGGAGGGTCGAATTTCGTATATTACAAGAGTATCCTTTTCAGGAATTATACAGGCTGTCCCAGCTGTAAACCACAATTTTGAAACAAATGATTAGAAAATTAGATTTCTCGCAAAAAAGTTCATATGAACATGGGTCCGGAAATAATTAGGTAATAAAAAAGTTACAAGAGTGTTATAATCGGTTTTTATAATATCTCAGACACGACAAACGACATTAACTAAAAATTCGGTAGGTATACAGTATGCGGGTATAAATTGCTACAAAATAAAGCTAGTGACATTTTGCTATCATAACCAGTGAATTATGGAAAGGTAGGAAATGCCCCCTTTTCGAAAATAAGGGAGAAAAAATCTGCTTTATCAATGTTGATTCTGATTTGAAAACAGAATATGTTTTTGATATCGCTAACCGTTTTCTAATATTATTTTAGCTGTATTCCTTATACACAGGGTATTCCAGAAATATGTAAAATGAAACTGCGTAATTTTTGATAGATTATGTTTGGGATATTTGATGTATATTTTACGATATAAGGTATCATTAAAAAAGTTAAGCCTATATACTAAACATAAGGGTAAAAATCAGGTCTTCTAGATTTTCTCGAAAACCACAAAGTTAAACAGATCAAATTTGGTAGGGATGTAGGTACAACTTATTACACTTTCCAGCATATTTTCGTTCTTCTTATTTTATTACGAGGGGTATAAATAAACTACCATCTGCATTCCTTTTGCCAGGAATGTTTACTTTTTAGATTTTTGAACAATAATGTTGGACTGGCATTTAGAGTGTCTGTGTTTTGTAAAATTGTGATATTTCGCTTAATTTCGGTACAGAGTGTCCCAATTTAAATGTACTCTTTCCATTATTGCCATTATTTTTGGACTAATCTGATGTAGAATTTTCCTGGGAATTCGTACATCAAGTCAAAATTACCATACCATAGGGTGTTGCTAAAAAGTTATCGTGATAACATAAAATTTTCAGGTCCCATTTGTAACTTCCGATTCCGATCTAACCAGAAGTGAGAATCACATGGTTAGTGTTTTTGGACACCCTGTTTATTTTACATGTTTGATTTCTGTGAGATATTCAGATTACAACGGTAAGTAACTTTGTGTAGTTATTCAAAAATAATTGAAATAGGAAATATTTTTATGAATTCTGACAAACTTCAATATGTATCAAAAACTAGAAAAATACTTTATTTTTACCCTTGAGTATTATTGTGAGGGTGGGAATTATTATTATTATATTTGTAACTTTTTAAGGAGCCTTTGGATCGAATAATGTTATATCAAACACCACCAATATACAATGTGAAAATATTTAATTTTTAGACCGTATACAGGGTGGTCACTCTTATAGTGCATACCATTGGGATATCCGAAACGGTAAGAGATACAGCGTGGGTTAAAATAGAGAAAAGTTGCGTTTTTGTATGATTTTCAATGATCTGAAAAGAAATCTAAGATATCTTGGGTAGTTCCTGAAATATTGCTGAAAAACTGAAAATATGCGTTTTCTTTCTACCTTCATAACTTTTTTATATGTAATGGAAAATTTATGAAACATGGCAATCTTACATTTCTTGATGTGAGCTTGTCAATGGAAATGTCAAATATTTCCTACGCCAACTAGATTCTGAAATGTTCATAGTTACTTTTGATTTTCTTATGGCCGCCATATTGGATTTTTATGCCATTAGATAGAGCAAAAAAAAAACGATTTCATTGATGTATCATACATTGGATTTAAAACTTCAATGACCCCTTTAAAACCTAATTTTTGTATTTATTCGTTATAATATCAAGTTGTCATGCTTATGAAATGCCGAATTCATTGACAATAATTGCTATATTAAGTTGGGAATGCAAAACAAGAAACCAGGAATTGAAAAATATATATTTAATTGTAACTTGTAACCAATAAACAAAATGATGAAAACAATAAATCAGTATGTACTACGCGATAAGACATAACTTAATATTACTTTACAAATTTTAAACCTTGGAACGACTAAAAAATATTATTATTACCGACTTTTAACTAAATTATAACATGGTTTTGTAAATTAGTAAATAAATATTACATAAATTCTTCGAAATAACCACCTTCTTGCTGAATACACAGCGCTGTTCGCTGATTCATGTTAAAAACCGCCCTCCTAATATGTCCTGCAGTAACCGTTGAAAAGTTTTCGGCAATTCTCTGACGTAAATCTTCTACGTTTACTATGGGTTTCTTATAAATTCGATTTTTCATGAAACTCCATGAAAAATAATCCAGAGGATTTAGACAAGGAGATCGAGGAGGCCAGCGTACAGGACCGTTTGTCCCTATCCACGAATTAGGGAACTTCTCATCAAGATATTCCTTTACAACTGCAGCATTGTGGGGTCTTGCGCCATCTTGTTGAAACCATTTAAAATTTCTAAGAGTAACTAGGTTTAGGTTGTCTAACATATTTTCCAATTCATTTTTGAGAAAATTCAAATAAACTTGGCCATTTAAATGTCCATCAATAAAATATGGACCTAATAGCTTATTGTCGAGTAGCCCACACCAAACGTTGCTTGAAAAGCGCACCTGAGGTCTTACATTGTAAATCAGGTGAGGGTTTTCAATAGAATAATAATGTTTGTTTCTCCGATTAAACATACCGCTGTTCGTAAATAAAGTTTCGTCGGACCATAAAATTGTTCTTGGAAAATCAACATCTTCTTCCAACTGATGACTGAACCAATTACAAAATTCTAATTTTCTTTCATTGTCGCCTGGATGAAGGTTTGCAAAGGTTTAAATTTAAAATCATGGTATTTTTGCTTTTTCAAAATTTTTTGAACGCCAGATTTAGACAAATTACACTCTTTTGCCATATTTCTCTGCGAGTTTTCAGGATTAATGTGTACTTGGGCCAACACATTTATGACATTTACCGATTCTCTAACTATCCTCGTACGTCGGGAGTTTTTAAAAGTATGGTTGTTGGTTAATTTCTTTTCTAAACGTCCAAAAATACATTCATTAGGTTGTCGTCTTTCTGGATAAAGTTCACCATACCTTGCTAAAGTTGTTCTTGAATTGCGATAATTTCTGATGTAAATGTGTATGTACATATCGAGACGTTCTTCTGCCGAAAAGTATGCCGTAACGTAAACAATAATATCAGAATCTTTTTTTTTTATTTTACTGAAGCCTTTTTTTTATTATACAACATAACAGCAGTTTAACTATTAATAAATAATATTTTGACACTTTGTGGAACAGTTTTATCGTTTTCTTTTCATGGCAACTTGATATTAACGAATAAATACAAAAATGAGGTTTTAAGGGGGTCACTGAAGTTTTAAATCCAATGTATGATACATCAATGAAATCGTTTTTTCTTCGCTCTATTTAATGACATAAAAATCCAATATGGCGGCCATAAGAAAATCAAAAGTTGCTATGAATATTTCAGAATCTAGTTGGCGTAGGAAATATTTGACATTTCCATTGAAAAGCTCACATCAAGAAATGTAAGATTGCCAAGTTTCATAAATTTTCCATTACATATAAAAAAGTTCTTTTCAGATTATTGAAAGGCGTACAAAAACGCAACTTTTCTCTAATTTAACCCACGCTGTATCTCTTACCTTTCGGATATCCCAATGGTATGCACTGTAAGAGTGACCACCCTGTATATCCATACTTAATCGTTGCATTTCAAATCCAATTGCAGGCAGCCGTGGCCAAGGCACAATTAAATATTTTGCATCAATAACAAAGCAGGCAGCTGTCGAACTCAAACAATTCACATAATGGTAATAGTACCAAGTTATTTAATTATTGATAAAATTTCAGTCATTATTGTTACGGATTTTTTTGTGTGTCCGTGGTATGTAGTTGAAATGTTAAATGTTATATTAATATTATTGGTAATACATAGTAATATTTTGTAAGATTATTATGAGGAGCATAGTGTGCGTTTAGACTGTAACGGTGACTTCGAAATCCCAGAACTCCGAATTGTCGCCAGACAGACTTCTCTACAGGTCCACCTGCTCATCACCGGCGCATTCGCCATATGATATCGTATAGCCGGTCTTGCTCTACACCGAAATACCAACGGCTTTGTAGAAAGTCTATTGCTGGGCTTTAGCTTCAGCGAAAAGTCGACCTGGCGGAACGCTTCGGTTTTATCCTGCACTATTTCCGTACCACCGAACATCCATCATGATTGTGCTGTACAGATTCAAGAAGAATTTGGCAACAAAGCGCTATAAAGCTCCAATGATTCACGCCTGTAAGTAATGCGCCGATTTCTATCGTTAAGATCACTGTATTCTGTCCCCCGCAACACACCGAGTGATAACTCGAAATGCGATACGCAATCTCCCTCGACCGCCCGGCTCATCGGCTCGAAATTACCGACAAATCCCGATGATTCCAGGCTTCGCATATTTCTTATCAGCTGCGATACAGCGCCACGCGCGTGTTGCAAATCCCACCCTCGGGGTATCTAATATGAGCTCCCTTTAAACTATATAGCATCCAATTACAATAATAATCTCCTCATCGCTTATTAATATGTATATATTTGAACATTTACAGAACATTTTGTACACATTGGGAAAGTGTGCATTGTTTGGTAGGTCCGAAGATGGAATCGAAAAGTTTATTTTCATTTTAAATTACATCGAGATGACAATGTGAAGTTTCTGTGTCACGAAGAACATTTTTTAGATGTTTTTAAATCGTTGAATAACCAAGGAGCATGTCTGGGATCAACTCTCGACCAGTATAATAGCACCTGCATAATGTCGGGGGATTCCGTTTTCGGTATCACGCCTATGCCACTTTGGTACCTGACCTCAAAAATAAATTTATATACACAATTACTTACTGATCGATTATTAAAATCAAACGTTCAGATTTGGCAGTCAGGGAAAAGCCACAAACCGCACCGCTAAGTATAGTAACTCGAAAAAGTATCCAAGCACCGCATACTGGCACTTATCACAGTGTCAGATATCAAAATATTGTGTCAAAACTTGGCTCCTACAGAGTACCTACAGTGGCTTTATACAAGACAGAGGCGACACGGCCGCCATGTTTCGTCAAATTAGAGGTGGGACTATTAAAAAAATATATCGATATTGTGAGTCCAGATCCAGTATCGATTTTTTTTTATCGATATGACTTATCTTACTATATATTAAGTAAAATCAATTTATTGCCCATTTATTGCCCAGAAATAAACGGTAAAACGTACCTACCTGTTCCGTTTCGTTTATATATTAAAATTAATTACTAAAGAGCGGAATATATGCAAATTGCATTATTCAATTTCGCAAAACATTGCATATTTCTGGAAAAAATATATTTTTGTGCATATTTGCATGTTTTTCCTATACTTATTTATATATAATAAGATATAACCAAGATTATGAGAGCCTAGAGACAACTAGCAGTGTGTAGTGCAAAGTCAAGAAATCCTGAAAAATGCGGATGTAGCTAACCAACTTGTTTTTATTAAAGTTAATTTTAGTTTTATACCAGATATAATTCTTTCATTAGAAAGTAGAAATTTAGGTTTAAGCGAATGGACTGATTTTGTTCAAACATTTTCCGCTAAATGTAGAAAGGATCCCGCTGATGAAGGTATTAAAGTTAGAAAAAAATTAGATGCTACTGTGCTACTGTAGAAAATAATGAAGGGTTAAAATCTTTAATGGCAGTAAAGAGTATTTTTGATGTTAAATCATCCAATGAAGTTGCACTTTGGCCTTATACTTTACGACCCAAATTAAAAAATTGTCCTATTATATCGGTAGATGTTGATAGAAGCTTTTCTATATATAAACATATTTTTACTGACAGAAAACTTTGAAAAGTATTTAATCATAAAACTCCTACTATACAATTTCAAATTAAAATGTTTTTTTAATTCTGCTTTAATATAGGTATTTTACGAGGTATTTTATGTATTTGTTTTCCTTTCATTTTTCTTAAAATAAACCTTTTCTCTAAAATCAGTTTTGATATTTTTTTATGGTATTTGTACATGTAAAATAAATGCATATTATTGCATATTTGGGCAAATAAATGCATATTATTGCATATTTTAAACAAAAATGATGCATATATTTGCGCATCTATTATTTTATAATAATTACTAATATCAGTGACTATACTGCTAATATTTAATGGTTCTCACTGGACATGTCTAGAATAGACGAACAAATTTTGAGCATGTGTTTGTATTTTGAAAAGTTTGGAAATGAGCAGGAAGCAATAAACAGAAAATGTTAAAAATATAAAATAGGGAAAACACAATATAATTATATGGTACCTACTTTTAGCTTAGGAAATAAAGTAATGATAACTACATTATAATAAAACAACTCCACACGTAGGCATGCTCAATTTATAATTATTGGTGTTTATTGGTGTTATTATGTACATACAGAAAACTTTAGAATTAACAATTTTCTTCAGAGCTGTTGAAGTCCTAAAGCACTTTGGTACACGAGACTAAAACTCAAAGAATAATTGCTTTAATTTTTGGTTTTTAACACTTTTTATTTACTTATTTTCATGGATACACCATAAGAAAAATGAAAAGTGATATTACAATCTTCAACATCCTTCCCTTTGGATGATTTTTCTTACAGGAGTAACAGCCTCTCAAAATATTTTTGGTTTAAATAAGCTTTCATGAAAATGTTCGCAATTTGCTCCATTGTGCTTGTTTGAGACCATAAAAACTTGTCTGGAGTCACAAAACTCTATTGGTTGAATCTTCATAACCTTTTGGTTGTTTCACATAAACATCTTCATCGATTTTTCGATATAAGCGCATGCTGTAGAGACATCCATCGAGTGAATTCAACATTTTCACCAGCAGCTATATAGCTGCTTAATATTCCTTTTATTATCATTCAAGATTTGACTACAGGGCTAAACGTTTGGTCGTAGTCTTCACCTTTTCTTTGTGAACAACCTTTCATTACGAACCTCGCCTAGTATTTTTCTATTGATCCGGAATTATCCTCTCCTTCTATATCCATTTACAAGATACTATACCTAATGCGTTATTGTCTTCTGGAAGTCTCTGTAAAACTCATTTTATTTTATTAATGTGACTTCATTTCTTTATCCATTACAGCTAACCATCACTTTATCCATTACAGCTTCTTCAAAGTTATTAGGACCACTAATTTTTAAAACATTTGCAACAGCTTTCATAAAAAAATTTCAAATTTTGCTGGTTTTGCAATTTTCTACGGTCCCTCAGCTCCATTATTTTCATTTCTTCATGATCTTCCTCCTGCTAATCAGTCTTCTTTTGACCTTCTGTACCGCTTTTTCCAACTTCATTGCATTCTTCCTCTGGATAACCATCATCTTCTTGCAACCTTCCCTAGCTTTTATACATATCTTTCATGACAACCATCTACGTTGTGATCACCTTACTTTACTTTTCTCAAAGAAAAACACAGATAAAGCGCAGAAATATGATAATACACACATAAACAAAGCGTACGTCCATAATAAGGGACAACATGAATGACGGATCGACGCCGTCATTATGTATGAAATCGATACAAATAAATCGATCCATTATGACAGAATTTGACGAAACATGGCGGAACCAATCAAAAATCGGACCACGTTTGTCGCCATCACTGTCTCGTATAAAGCCACTGTACTACAGAGGAGTTCACCAGGTGTGACGTAAGCAACCTGTGTCATTACTTTGACACCGGTAACTGTTACTCTTCACGCTATCGAGAGCCTGTTAGTGACAGGAAATTAACAAGATTAACTCAGCAAAATAAATAAAAACAACGAAATCCTCAGTATAAAAATCCCCATACCTATATAATATATAATATGCATACCTAATAGAGGGGGTGTCTCTGAAGGGAATAGGTGAGCAGCTTTACACAAATGATAAGTTTTATCTGGGTTTTGACTGAAATTTTACGGGAGAGGAACGGTGAGTCGTTTTATAGACCTTTCCGCTATCCCTCCAAGAAAATAAATCGCGCGCTCTGCGTGCTTCCTAGTACGACCCTGTGCAGGTGATTTTGTTTACACTTACCGTCTCTTTAAAATAAACAAATAGACCATGGTAGCCTCAGCAGGATATACTATTGCTCGAAATAGCCGACCAACAAATCCCGATGATACCCGGCTTTGCTTATTTCTTATCAGCGGCGATACAGCTTCGCACGCGTGCTGCAAATCCCACCTTCAGCGTATAATATGAGCACCCTCGAGGGAAGCGGCAACCAATTACAATAATAATCACTTCATCGCATATTAATGCGAAAGTTTCTCCGTGAGGTTTACTGTTGGTAAATATAATAAGCGCCGCAGGGGGAGCTACTGGTAGGAGTTGAATTTATATACAGGATGTGTGTACACGCTGTCGTAAAAAAATGGTCTGTGTAGGAGTTATATCTCCATAACTAGACAGTCAATTACGCTCACAGTGTACCCAAATAGTTTATTTACATTCTACAGTGTGTCTGGTTTTTCCTTTTCCTTAAAAACACCTATTGGGAATTCAAATTAAGATCGCAGCGCCAAGTGGCCCTTAGTTGAACTAACGTCGATGACATTGTTTCATAACCTCAAATTTTCGTCGATAATTTTTAACAATTTATTTAGTTTTACTGTGTATTTTTGTAATTGTTTTGTGTATTTATTGTTTATATGTTGTTATTTTATAATTGTATAGATATATTTGTTGTTGTTAATTTTGTTGAGATAGGTTCATAAATCTAACAGTGATTATAGGTTGTTTCTAGGGCAGGTGTGTACTCAATTTTCGAATTCTTCCTCTTCGAGAATTTTTAGAACAAAAATGGCTAGGATAACCCTTATCATTTTAGATTGTGGCAATATTACTTACTCTAGATCAGTGGTTGAAGGGGAGAAAGACGGCGAAAGTGTTTGCTACAGGGCACATTATTTTGCATGGCATAAACGAATGGGATTACCTACTTTTATTAAACACGTGCCTTTTGCCTGCAAACTAGTGCTTTGCAGTCAGATTTCCATCAGATAATTAGTGACTTAAAGATTCGCACTGCTAAAATTCAGCAAAAAATGGATTGTTTATGCAAGGCAGGAGCTGGAGGGCAATGCAAGCATATTTCGGCTTTTATAATACTATTATTGACTAGGTCACAGGTATATATAAGGTTTCCAAGAAAAAAAGGCATTATATGGAGCCATGTCCATTGAAAATTGAATACTACTACTTGTTTGTTTGTATAGCTGTTGTGTTTTTTGTTTTTAGAAAGAATCTGCGTTAACTCTCTATCCTATTATTAGCCTCAAGTCTCAACATAAACTTTTCCTGCGTTTTTCCTAGGAAACGCATATAGCTTCACTTTCAGCCTGGCCTCCTTCGATTTTTTACAAATATGGCGAACGTCGCACCATCGCACCGAAGAAATTTTGTTAACACAATTAACAACGGCAGTGCAAAAATGTTCATGTTATGATGATTACTATAACCGAATAACTTTAACACAATGATCTTTTAGAGCACGTTTCTATGCACGAAAATAACCATCAGACAATTGAGTTTAAAGCTTCGTTTTTTCCGAAAACAAGCCCTTCGGACCCTTTGTACTGGGATATATAATCCCTATTGTGATGATTTATATCATTTTACTTCTCGAAGAAGCACTTCAAAAATATATAGCTTTAGATAAGCACAAACAGCAACAGCAATATATGTCTTATCTTAAATCTACCTCTTATCTCCGTGCTTATTAAAGAAATAATCAAGCAACCAATCGCCCTACTCAACAAAATCCTCATTCACCTCGCAACCCACCACCTAACCACAATTAGAATATAAACCCAAATTCATTTAATTTTTAATTGGGTTTTTCGCCACCAAACTGATTGAAAGACAACTTTTTCAAGTTCCCTCGAAAATTCATAAATTCTTAACACTAAATGAACGAAACTTTAAACGTGTAACTCAAAAAATAGCTTCAACAAATTTGTTTTCTGAGCTTTCGGAGGATAAATCTTCCTCCTTTCTCAAAGATCATGTCACGTCAAAGTGAAGTGACAGATTAATAAATTTCAGGTTAAAATGTCATGACAACAGAAACAATAGCCTAGCCACCTGCCTGATATTGTACCCTGTGTTTTATCTAATTATCTATACTAACTTCTCTTTGAATAAGTGGCAATAATATTTTACTGAATTCCACTGAACATTCAGCAACACAGTTGCCCGTATTTCCTAGAATAAATGCAGATTCTTTAATTTTTCGTCTATTTCCTAGTTCTTCTTTTAGAATTGGTTTGGAACTATCCCACAATATCCTATGATTGTTATTAAAGGAATGTTCACATATTTTTGACTTCGAAATTTGATTTTGCCTGATATAATTTTTATGTTCTTTTAAACGAACGTTAAATGGCCTACAAGTCTCCCCAACATAGAACTTTCCACATTCACAAGGAATTTTATAAATGCAATTTTTTGAACTTTGTAACTCATTAAATGGTTTTGTTTTAACTAGCATCGATTTTAATGTATTTTTGGTTTTAAATACTGTTCTCACATTAAAACGATTGCCTATACGTTTTAGCTTATCTGACAGTCCAGGAATATAAGGAATTATTAAATTTACTGTTCGGTCCACCAGATTTATTTCTCTAATTCTATTAGCATTGTTATTTTGTTGGCAATCCTGAAAAACTTGCTCAACAAATTCAATAGGATAACTATTCTTCTCAAGAACATGTTTTATATGTTTAATTTCCTCCTCAAATTTTGTGTTATTAGAACAAATCGTTCTAGCCCTGTCATACAAACTTTTAATTACTCCTTTTTTAACACTAATATGATGATTGGAGTTGAAATGGAGATATCTATTAGTATGTGTTGGTTTTATATAGACACTAGTTTCTATATTATCTGATTTCAATATAGAAACATCTAAGAAAGGTAATTCATTATTATTATTATTATTATTACAAAATAACAATGCTAATAGAATTAGAGAAATAAATCTGGTGGACCGAACAGTAAATTTAATAATTCCTTATATTCCTGGACTGTCAGATATTATCCCAAATTATCTAGTCATTCCCCCAACCTTTCAATCAATACTTCCGGACCTAGAAATTTTAGTAATATGAAACCCATTCCTCGGAAACAAAAAAATTGATCCAATGAACAGGCATTCAGTTTAATCTCCAGAACCAATAATCGCTACCAAAATCAATATCGTTCAACTCCTATGTCCATAATTCCAAAATTGTCATCACAACAAACTTATAGACCAAACTCCAATGTCCACACGTACTTTTCACAATCATATAGAGTGCAATAATACCACTTTGAAGACCGAAGAATACTTTTCGGAACATTTTCGGGAACCAGCCTCGGAACCTTCACCCAGTCTCGAATTATCGATATAAATAATCTTTCAAGGGCCACCAAACTTCTATTTTTATATCTCCCTTTTTCTAATCGTAAAGACTCTGGTGGATTTGATACTAATATAACTACTCGAGCTGACCAAAATTTCGATCCCCGTTATCAATTTTTTGAACCATTCACCCTTCACCCTTATTTCAATGAAAACATCTAAAACATGCTGCGAAAATCATTATTTTCCCATTTTTGACGAAATTGGCAAATCAACCTTTAATAACCAGAATTGCCGACTGGCACCATGATTTTCTCCTTGGTACAGGTGAACTGGGCCAACTAGTTGAAAACATAGATTACGAAAGTCATATATTTTCCATTCGCAAATTAGGCGTTTCCATCCGATTTGAAGTTTCATATCGTATGCCAGTAAGTATCAATACAGGTGAATTTACTCCCAGAAAGTTATCCATGATAATCAAACTTTACTCCCAATCTCAATACATGCTGAATTTGTAGAAATTCCACAACAAGAAAACCTAAAGAATGACTTCCCTCAACCTGTTTAACCATTATCCGATTTTACAGAATTACCGCCTTTCTTATCTAATAACTTCTTTGATCCCAATTCACAAAAATTCCTAACATTTGTCATCAATAATTTAGAGATATTTTCTACAATTCTTATTTACAAGTTCTATCAAACACTAAATCCGCTCAAAAGACGAAAGTTTATTTCGTTCTTTCCGACATCCTAAAGTCACGCAAAGCCAAATTTCTTCCTGCAAATCGAAAAACTCCTAGATAAAAAAATTATCCGACCTTCAATTTTCTCTTATTCTTCGCATGTTTGAAACGTTCCAAAGGAAATGGAGAAATCGGCAAACGTAAACTTCGCATGGTCATGGACTATTGTAAACTTAATAACAATACAGTTGAAGACAAATATCCTCTTCCACGCATTGACGAAATACTCGACAATTTAGGCAAATGCACTTATTTCACAACCCTCGCCCAGTTCCAAGGTCCGAAGATAACTATGTGAGAAGAAGAAATAGGCCAGGGCCAGAAGGTAGAATTCCACTATTTCCACATTTAATGTGAAATTTGTATGACCGAGTACAAAATGAAGAAGACAGAACAAAGAACCATGCGGAAAGAGCACACCGCCGTACACAAACCGAATTGTCTATGGACCATCCAACCATATGGAAATTTATTGACGCTCTGCAAAGAATTCACAACAATTTAGCGATTTTTTGTTTAAAGTCTGACCCCACAGCGTTAATCAGGATATACCAAAACCCACATAGGTATACCAAACTCGAACGACAAATTAAGCATGGCGTTATTTTTTTTCAGTAGGTAATAGAATTCTTTCACAAGCCTAACTGGATATTAATTTACTCGCTGTATACGGAAAGTTTCGGTTTCCAGCAATTTTCAGAAAATAATCACTAATTGATCGTGGCTCACTGCAGCGTTTACCCCCGGCCTTCATTAAAGCAGCATAATTTCACAAAGTTTCATCGCATTAACAATTTACATACCCTAATATAATATCAGTTACAAAGCCCCCACAATCAACGCCTCTCTTAGTAAGATGGTGGCATCCCCTAAATACCAAATCAACGCCAAAATCAGAATAGACCAGCCGCTCGTTCCAGTCGCCAGGCAACCCCCCCCCCACACCCCCAGCAGTAGTTCACCTGCTACGTAACGAGCACGTGGCGCCAACGTGATCCAACGAAATTTACGCGGGCGGTCGAAGCTGTAGCAAGCCGTGGAGGGGCCCCGCCGCCCTGCTTCATTAGTTGTTTTTGTTTTTTTCCCTCAGGGAAGTGGAGTAGGCCGTTTATTTCGGGTTGTTGTTGAAATACTCGCCTGCTTGATTGATGGCGTAGGTTTAGAGAGGTGGGATTGACTTTTTTGTCTATTTCTTGAAGAGGTTATTGCGGTTTATTACTTTCGGGTTGATAGGATGTTTTCGCAAGCAAAATGTGGCCCTCGAGACATATTATTGGCGGTTGTTGTCTTTCTTTATTGTTCGCAGTTCAAGTGCCCTTACATTATCAATTCTCAACTATATTCGAATACGCCCTGTATGAAGCGGGTTGCCAGAAAAAGGGACATCTGCTTCGCGACTTCAGAGACAAGTTGAAAAGAATATTGGGAGGGTCCCAACCCAACGGTCAGAGCTACAAGACTGATCGGTAGTAGCTAGAAGAACAGGTCAAGCCTCAGAACTCCAAGATTGGCTGGAAGTTGTGGTACTGTCAGTGGCTTTGTGTTCCAACTTTGAAGACATTTAACGCACGTACAGTAAATAACCTACCACCCAGGGTAGTGTTTTTGATTGCGCCGATTTTGTATTTAGGTGCCTATTAATAAAACTGTTTAAATGTGTTCGACTCTGCTTGATTCTCGAGAACCCTACGTAATACGCTAACTAAGTTATAACATAACCATAACCAGAAAATACAGTCGTAATAACTGTCTTTGTCGCATAACAAAAAAGTACATATTAATGTCGAAATAATAATAAGCATTGTTTGCAGACTGACTAATAATAAGAATGCTTAAACACAATAATATCTAACAAGAAGAATATTGTCTGTATATTGCACTTGGTTTCTTCTAGAAGTATCATGCCAAGTACTAAGGCAGACTTAAGGTATACATGCACCAACTTCCTTCTAACTGCAAAAAATCACAACAATAACAACAATGCATACGATTGATAACAGCTGGAGACTGGGCTGAGCATTAACTGGCACTGCACTCTTAATTCAGGAGTACGACGATGATGTCTACTTTGCATTTATTTTGACAAAACAATATTTTAAACTGGTTTCGTGATAGGCACACGTTTCTGTAATTTTAAATATATCGATTTACAGTTATGGAAATTAGTGAACTAATGGGTATGTTTGTTAAACAGACAATAATAAAAACAGTAACAAAATATGTATATGTTACGGCTAATATGAGAAATTAGCTAATTCGCGATTTAGCCGGCTAAATCGCGAATTAGCCAGATGCCGAGAATAAAACCCGAATGTGTCTTAGTTTCGAGTATTATCCAGCGTAAACAGGTTACAACGCGAATTATCCAAGAGCAACCATATAGAACGTTTTATTGATTCAACAATGGATATTATGAATTAGGTAATGAAAACGGCACTATCCGTGAAAAATACTCTAGAAATCAGTTTGCTGTCTGCAAAAGAAAGTTAATTCCATTAGAGTGCGTATCAAGTGAAAAGAATCATTAAGAGAAATTGCCAAAAAGCAGTCAGTTTCAGGGGGACAGGGATACCAAAAATGTAATTGTAAAAGCAAATGTTTCACAAAAAAATGTAAATGTAAGTCAAAAAATCAGTTATGTAACTCTAAGTGCCATTCAAGCCTATCCTGTTACAATAAGTAGTAGGTATAATGTTAGTAAAAGTAGGTGCGCATCGCGCATCTGTTTCGATCCATAATAAGTAGGTACCTAGTTACTTACCCGTATTTTCATCTATAATTTAACTATTTAGCTTTCTGTTAGTATTATATTTTTATTTTATTTGGCGAATATTTGTTTTCTTATGTATATGTGTTTTTTGTTGTTGTAAATACAAGTTTGATTATTATTTCACGACTTTATTTTTGTATTAAAATTACATTTCAATGTCTACGCACGCTCACGCTTATGAATGCCAGAGTCTTGATTGCTTAACATATTATCCGGCTAATTCGCGAAAGAGCCAAGTGTTGTCGGATATAACCGATCATATTGCATAATTCGCGTTCTAACCGGATAATTTGCAAAAATTCTTAAAATATATTTATTTCTTCCCATTTTAACCGGCTGTATTGATTAATTCGCGAATTAGCCGGCTAAATCGCGAATTAGCTAATTTCTCGTATTAGCCCTAACATATAGATAGACATAAGTAAGTACTTAAGAAATAGGTTTTCCTTGAATATTGTTGACAAAAAATATGGCAAATTTGGGCAAATAGAAGGGGACTGCATTATTTGTTGTAAGTCGAATTGTTATGTGAATTTTTTTCGCAAAATGCCGTCTGGCAAATGATGTTTATCGCACTTTTATACTATAAAATTTTCATTTTTGCTCGGGCGCCAGGAGTGGTTTTTCTCGGTCCAGTGTCTTTCGAGCAAGGAATGTTTTGCAGGAGATGAAATTAAACCAACAATTCGCCAAATTTCATATTTTTTAATCCCCCCAAATCTATGTACAAAATGGTTGTACAGCTTTTACGGAACACCCGGTACTAATTTCAACAATACCATGGAAAATCCCGCCAAAAACCCTAAAGCTGTTGTCTCTACATTGTTTTCTTTAACTCGAAAAATAAAGAAGTTAGGGAGGTGTTAAAATGTTATGTGGGTCACCCTGTACATTATTTTCTTGATTTCTGATATCCTATTATTATCTGCAAAAATATGTCGATATTCAAATATATCGTAATCGTAACTCTAATAGTGCCTCGTCGTAGTAATCGCAAACGATGCCAGTTGTTAGCGTATAGCTTAACTTCTGGTAATTTCTCATACCATGCACTACCATGCAAGCCTTGTTGCCAGTTTCCTCAGTACAGGGCTTTGTTGAAGTCAGTTGTGGTACCATGTTAGCATGCAGACGTCATACAAACATACGGAATATTTTTTATTGTTTTAGCTACGCCCGCTCGACCCTCCGGGTAGGTATTCGATCCTCGCATGAAACCCAATAACTCGCACACGTCGCCTCAGCCATTTCCATATTCCCTTTTCCCGACCGTTTCCTCGACTAGTAGACTCCCCCTTAAAAAAACAATAGAATTTAAAAATATAATTCGAAGAAGTAAAAAGGCACCAACCGGCGGGCGGCCCTCGAATAAAAACGCTCTTTATGCGCGACGATAAGCTGCCTGGCACTCCAATTTGCATAAAATATTTTCGCCGGAACTTTTAAGGCAAACACGTAGATACATATTAAAACATCGCGATTACGGATGTATACGGACGCATTGAGGCCACAAACGCCGCGTATATTGCCATTTTGCGGCCGCTTTTTTCCATAATTTTTTTGTCCCTCCCCCGCGAAGCGTGCGCTACGCGAAATTAAAATGTAAACTAGGAAAAATAACGGTTTCGAAAGGTGGATTTTATTTCATACATCTCTGTTTAGTTGTACGAATTGGGGGTGGTCCTAACCTTAAAATAGCGATGCTGACTTTGTCGCTAATCGCCAGCGTTGGGACCGCGGTGGCGATGTTCGGAGCATGGCTAACTACTTGGACTGCATGATTTTCTGCTTTAGATCGACCTTGGTTCGTTCCGGGGACGGGGCAGGCTGCTTGAGAGTGCTAGGCAGGATGTGGATTCACGGTACTGCTTTTTAATGCTTTATTTGGCAATGGCAACGAAGGCGAAATAATAGTAATTGTCATCCTCCCCCGCACAAGCATTTGGTTACGTTTGGGGTATTGCTAGTTTAGAGTATTGTGAGGGTGAGAATTTATATTATTATCATTATCTATTATTGACACAGTGACGCAATAAGGAGCAAGTTCTACAATATTGTTAGGCGATTGAAATTTTAGGAATACTACTAGAGGTACCTACAGGTTGATTTAATCGTATTTACAGACAAGCTACAACTTTTTTAATCTTAGGGACAAGAAAAAAACCATAGGCTACAGAAAATATTCGCTAGGCTCATTTTTATAGATATCTTCTCTATATTTTTATAGTTCGGTAAAACCACCGATTGTTTGCACAATCCGGCAACGCCACCTTCAGATGCATATATTATCCTACTAGCGTGCTGCCCCCTAGTATTGAGTAAGGAAAGTACCAAGGCCATGAAGGAAGAACTATGGAAGAATTCTTCTATAGTCACTGCTGAAAGCCAGGGGAAGCCGGCTTTTGAGAGCCGGCTTCCTTTCGGTACAGAATAGCCTGCGGTGGCTATTCTGTGCTTTCGGGCTGCCAAATAATTATTTTGTGTGGGACTTCTGTCCGCGTAGCGTATATTTTCTGTGCCCTGGGCAAATATTCTAGAGCCTAGCAGTACCTACTCATGCGGCAAAGAACATTAACAAATAATAAATGATGTTTAGTGGCATATCAGGTAAGGATATCAATTGAAAAAAATGCACTCCAGCCGGGACTTGAGTTTACATAACCAACAATAATGAATGGTTTCCCTACACCCTCTAACCCCTTCTAGTAGCTGTAGAAGACGCCGAAGTCTTCTACATCTCACCGCTACTAACTATATATCAATTGGAATAAATAACACCTAGCCGATGGAACCCATATCTCCGGTAGCTTAGTTGGTTAAAGTGCCTACGGCCACAGTAGGAGTCCCGGGTTCAAGTCCCGGCTGGAGTGCATTTTTTTCAATTGATATCCTTACCTGATATGCCACTAAACATCATTTATTATTTATAATTATTACAGGTACTAAAAAATCTTTCTGTGTAACATTAACAAAAATGTATGCACGGATGGAGTCGATTATTTAGGTATATTGATTTTACTAAGAAGAGAACCTAATTATCTAGGTATAAACAAACGCTTAAATGGGTTTACCATACAAAAATCTCCTATGAGATGTACAGGGTGTCCCAAATTGGATGCTTCTTGGGGTTTCTCCTAATTTCAAAAGATGATAGCATTCTGATTTCTCGATTCGTTTAAGAGATACAGGGCGGTTTTCGTGTCCCCATTTTTTAAACGTGCCACAATCTTTCTGCTTGTGAATATTTTCGATTTCTGCAAAAATATTGTGATTAATTTTTTAGGTACAATTGATTGGTGTGATATTTTTTTGGTACTTGTTTTTAAGAAAATAAATCCCGTTCCAATTTGACACATTTTGGAATTTATTTCCTTAAAATCGCTAATCAAAGAAAATATCTCGGTAAACCAATGAAATCTACGTGAAAAATAAACAAAAAATGTTTTTACCGAAATGGAAAACATCCACAGTTTCTGGCTCGTTTAAGAAACGGGACAAAACGAAAAACATAATGTATCTCCCAAACGAATCGGTAAATTATTAGAATGCAGTTTGCGGCATTCAAATTTTCTCGAAAATAAAGTCTTGGATACCTCAGCTATTTTTTCTCTTCGGGGAATAGAAGAACTCCCCAAAAGCATTCAATTCTAGATATCCTGCACAGAGAGCTAATAAATTAAGAAAACACAATAAAGCTTTAATAGAAACTACCATTATTTAGGTATTATTTTAGACAAAATGTGTTGACAACTTTTTTATAAAGTAAGGTGTTTATAATCCAAAATAAATCTTCAATACAAAATTTTAAATATGAATTTAGAATTTAATGTTTATATTTTTAACTGATTTTATGAAAATTTAAAACGAAAATCTGAGATTGTTTTGCTGTGCTGTCGATAATATTGAACATTGAACCCTTGTCTATCCATTATACAAAGACAGCAGGTTCTACTTCTACAAACGTAAAAATTGTAATTTCATATTTAGTATTTGTTTAACAACAAGACTGATGTTTATGTGTAAGTTGAGATAAATTTAAAGATTTAAAATTCATATTTCAAATTTTATACTAAGGCTCTATTCTGGATAATAAACAACTTCGTTGTTAACACGTCTAAAATAATAAATAACGTTGTTTTCTCTTAAAGCATTATTAACACCCGGTACATCTTTAAGAGGTCACCTGGTCCTTATAGCCCAGTTCGATGTGACGGTTTTAAAACGACATATTATCAGCCACCAGCACCGGAATTTTTTATTAATTAATTTTTTTAGGTACGTTTATTGCAACAACTGAAGAGTTTTACGTTAAGAGTTATGAACAGTTCTATTAACTCTGTTCATAACTTTTTAAATAGGTAGTAATACTAATTTATATTTTGATGACGATGATATTCCGCTTTTAAACGTGCCATTAAACTAAAGTCACCCGCCATTACCGTATAACGTGTGCTAATGTGATACTCATCGCATAGGTAGTGTGTGAAACTGTTACTTACCGTAGGGTTATAGGTGAAAACGATTTATAGAACATTTTATCTAAATACCCTCCTAACCGAATAAAACGTATACCCAGTTTTCCGATGGATGCCGTGCACCTGCACCCAAGATCGACTCCTCATTTGCATTTCCCGTCTAGGCGGAGTCCTGCCCACTGCACTCGTGCATTATTCATGGCGGCGGCCAAATAATTGGCGCGATTTTGCGGGGCCCGAGCCGCGAATATTCCCACGGAATATTGTTGTGTTTGTCTCGACGGTGTACTAGGCATGGAAATTGGAGGGAAAGGGAAAATTGGAAAGGTCGTGGGAATGGATCGTAGTAGGTATTTCAGTCACACGACATCAAAAATTTGGGACGTTTGATTGCATAAAAACCTCGTATCGCCTCCGCAGAGAGCCTTCTTCAAAAACGCATAATAAATCATGATATAGTAGTATTTGTCAAGATATAGGAAAGCGAATTTTACCTGAGTTGTGCCTGAGCGTAATTGCTTATAACAGCTAGGTCTTCCCGGATTTACACGGTTTATTCTACAACGTGGTTCATGACATAACAGTTCTTCATTTTACTTCTCTGTACTATATCTTTACTTCTTTACTATATCTTTACTTGATCTCTACTAGGTATAAATTTACTTGGTCAAAAAATTTCAAGTATTAATGATTTTGTAGAAAAAAATAAAAATGCACATTAGGTACCTATAGGTGGTACGTAGTCATTTTCAAAAATTCATAGTTAACCATGAAAAAAAAATTAAAATTCCTTCACAAAAAATCAATTTTTTTTATATATTGAGTTTATATCTGAAGAGTTGGCTGGCCACCATAACCTTTATATTATATCTTCTTCTTGTAGATTTTCCGTGACAGCTCGTGTTTCATGTGGCGGTGCTTCATCATCAATATAGACATAATTTTCGCCAACTGCCTCTATATGCATAGAGGCCTTCTTAAATTTACCTAGGTTGAAAGATTTCAACATTCTACTCACGGTCTACCAAAAAATAACGACTCATTCTAAAGGCCGGTCCACACGCAACGATGTATCGTACGATTTGCATGCGCAAGTAAATCGTTACAGATAAATCGTTGCGTGTGGACAGCGGATTTGCACAAAATTTAGAACTGTGCAAAGTTGAACGTCGGAGTTGAAAGTGTGAGCCGAAAAGCATATATTTGGGAGATTTGCGCATGCAAATCGTAACGTGTGTACGCTTGTCCGAGATTTGTACAATTTCTAGGTGCGATGGTAGCTGACTCCTACCTATTTTTAGTCCGAAAATTATTAAATTAATTAAAACTAAAACAATAACTGATTTATTTTAAATTTGTTAAACGATAATAATATGTCGACCATTTCGCATAATTTTATAAAAGAATGCAATGATAAAATAGACTTCGTTTCAATAACCATGCTTTAGACCATCTAGTTCTATTTAAACGTTTCCTGATTTCCCTCTTCCTTTTAACCATTTAAACAAAACGTCAAAATACTCCAAAAACCCTTCCTCCATGATTATTGTATCAAGTGAAAATTGCAGCTTTACTACGATAAGTTGTTATAATGTGGACGCACTAAATTTGTAACGATTTATCTGTAACGATTTACTTGCGCATGCAAATCGTACGATACATCGTTGCGTGTGGACCGGCCTTTAAACGAGCAAGTTGAGCTCGCACACCAAAAGTTGTTTGGAATGGGAACATTCTCGTTATAATCTTCTCGCTAGCTGTGGCTTTCCTTGGCCTACTGGCCTACCACTCGTTTCAGCAGCTTCAGAGTTAAGCAGTTACTATAAATATAATGTTTTTACAGCTTGTCGGTATCTGTGATATTAACCAACTACTAGTCACTGAAAAGTTGTCTGTGACTCCGAAAAAATGGCCACCAAACAAATTTACTAGCACCATTGAAGAACAGGAATGAGAGGTCGCTTTTTTCTAGCGCGAATATATTAACGGAGATAGCATAATATTATTATGCGGTGATGCAAGTTGCATTACCATCGCAGAAAAGTAGACTTGGCGTGTATAGCGCCACGCACACAGTATAACTCCCCACGAAACTCCGGTTGCAATCCCGGAACGAGAGCAATTAGATTAGTTTAATTCCGGGCCGTCTTTGACACGTAACCCGGAAGTGATTAGAGATGAGAAGGGCGGGAGGTAGCGGGCGGAGGCACTTCCAGTTTCGAGTAACTTTTGGATGAAGAGCTACCAAGTATAGTTGCCAAACAGCCGCAGAATTGCGTGGGATATCTGGCTTAAATTCAAATGCAATATTTTATTGGCTGGTTTTGTTTAAGCTACACGCAATAGTGTCAATAGGTTGCTGACCTTTTCCTGTCCACAAGTTTTATTGCAGCATCGCAGTATATGCCTTCGACACAACTGTCCTTGTCAAGAAATTTTTTCCAAATAATGGAAGATAAATGCAACAAAACTTTGGAGAACTATTCAATTGGTTTACTTTAAATAATTTGTATATGAACTTAGATAAGACCTTTATTGACAATTGTAAGTGTGTATCTAAAAATAGAGTACGTGATATTGATTGTAGAGTAAGGTATGAAGCAGATGATTTGGAAAGTGTACACAGAGTAAAATTTTTAGGACTTTCTATATACAACTGCTTCTCCGTGAATGAACATTGTATGGGGTTGAGAAAAAGGTTGAACACAGTTTGCTTCCATCAGGTCAGAAATCTATAAAAACGGTCTTAGATAAGTGGGCTTTGCGGGATTTTTACTACGGTAGGGTAATATAAGTTTTTTTTATCATTTTAACGAATTTCAGTGGTGACGAGACTAAAATTGTATTTTTATTGAAATCGGCAGTGAAGTGTCTCAAAATCGTTATTAAAAGCTCAGAAATCGGCACTGAAGTAGCCCATTTTTGTACGACTTTTTCAAAAAATAGGCCTTGGCGAAATGTAAATATCAAACGTCAGATCCGGAGCCATCGCCCGTCAAAAGTGACCATCAAATCGGCCATTTTTTGAGCTTGCCAAAGATATAATACTCGGCATAGTTATTATAAAAAATAATAGAGCTATGGCTAATTTTCTGATTTTTTTTTTAATTTTCACATAATTTTCATAATTACGTTCTATTTTATAATAAGACATACTTCAAACTTTCAAATATTTTATTTTTAGCTGGTAACAAAATGTAACATAGCTATTATAAAAAATAAAAAAGCTATGGCTAATTTTCTGATTTTTTTTTAAGTTTTCACATAGTCAGCCATGGAATATTATCATAATTACGTTCTATTTTATAATAAGACATACTTCAAACTTTCAAATATTTTATTTTTAGCTGGTAACAAAATGTAACAAAATAAAACAAAAATTATCATGATGGAGCTCCACCGCATAATTATTTGCCTGCAAGAAATTACCTAGATCAGATCTATCCAAATAGTTGGATAGGGAGAAATATACCTATTTCCTGGCCGCTCCGATCCCCCAATTTGTCTGTTTTGGATTTCTTTTTGTGGGGAACAGTACAAAATAAAGTATGAGACAATTGATTAATTAAGAGCAGCTGTTTTAAAAGCAATTGCCAGTATTGAGAGGCGCTCTCTAAGAAAGGCGACAAATTCAGTTTTAAAAAGATGCAATATTTGCATAAATAATAATGGTTGATTGTTTGAACACCTTTTAAAATAATAATAATTTGAATTTGAGTTTTTTAATTTTTATTTTATTTTGTTGCATTTTGTTACCAGCTAAAAACAAAATATTAGAAAGTTTGAAGTACGCCTAATTATAAAATAGAACGTAATTATGAAAATAATGGCTGACTATGTGAAAATTTAAAAAGATCAGAAAATAAGCCAGAACTCTTTTATTTTTTATATTAATCGTGCCGAGTATTATATCTTTGGAAAGATAAAAAAATGTTCAATTTGATAAGGCCACAGCCAACTATAATTTACATTAAAAAAAAACACAAGTTTATGTCATATCTCAAAAATCACAAACAACATAAAAAATTGGTACAGACTATCTTATTACGCCCAAAATTATCTACAATTTTTGTCTCTACAGTTTTTCTGTATAATCAGAAATAACGGAGCTACAGAGATCTGATGAAATAGCAAAAAAATCACTCTTTTCAAAATATCTAGTGAGCCATGAACTTTTTTAAAAATCCGAAAAGAGGCATTGATTCAGCATTCAAAACTGCAATTCTTTCCCCATTTAACCTTTGTTCTAGCGCTGCTAGTTTCCGAGATCCCCATAGTGGTCATCGAAAAAAACTCTCCCTGTATATTGAAAGTCCTTATCATTATCAACAACTCTTGTTGGAAAAGATTTTCTGTGTCTTTTATTGTTCAAAATATACAGGGTCAAATATATGTAAAAAATCTAGCTAGCCATGGAAACAACTTATAGTGAGAAATTATTGAAGAGTATGTTAGGGTGCCTTGCGCACCCTTGAATTTATTCACCTGGAATATTTTTAAAATTTTTGAATTATTGTGCTTGTTACTAACTTGTTTGCTATTATTGTTTGTAGATTTTCAACAATAAAAGACAAAGAACATCTTTTCCTACAAAAGTTGTTTAGAATGATAAGGACTTTCAACATATAGGAAAACAATGGTACGTTTCTGGGAAAATAATATCGATGACGTCGCAGTGGCTATTTTCCCAAACATCAAAAAAGCTAATTTTCGGTCATAATTGGACCTCATTATGTCCCATTTAAGAAACTTTTTCGAAATTTTATTTTGAGTCTTCGTTTTCCCGCTGTAGTAGGCCTGGGACGTCGAGTTTCGCTCACCCTGTACATTTTCCGAGTGTAAGTCTCTCACTGCATCACTTGGGAAATGTCTTAATTTCCAGTATCGCCTAAAATATGAATTCCAATATTCTATACTCCTTTTTCTATAATTATTAATCATAAATTGATTATTGTTTTGTTGGTATGATTGCATCGAACATGGAGCGGTCGTCATAGCAACCACAGCCCATAGCCTACTTACTGTTACAAACAATTTTGTTGAAGGGTTCAGTTATGAAAATGCAGATTCGTTACTGGCAAAAAGATGTGTCGATAGCTATGCGCACTTTTGACTTCTGACGGGCAATGGATGCAATTGTATAGATATCAGTTTTCGAATGTACCAAAAGTATATATTTTTCAAATAGCATAAAATAGCATACAATGTGACCTATATAAAAAAACAGAAGCTGGAAACCTATAATATGTTCGTTCACTATTCAGGTCTGCCGTTCACACTTATCTAATACATAAATTTCAATATACTCAATATTAAAAGCCGTTCACTTAAAACGGGGCCCGTTTTCGCGAAACACTCGATTAATGTGGAACGTGAATTTGATAGTCGCAAACTTTTAGCAGTGTGTGTGTGATCCCGGAAAGTTTCCTATAACTTTGCGCGAAAAGGGCTTTTCCGGGAAACTTGTAATGGGCGGAGTTCGACGTTTAAGCGGCCTTAGCGAGATGAGGATCTCTTAGGAAAACCTAAGCGGAATTAGGACTTCTTGACAAGTAGGGCACTTGCCCGCACATTCAAATGTATAGAAGAGCCATTTGTGAAACTTGGTAAGGTGGCGCAATCATTTGGGCAAAAGTTTAGGTCCCGGTGAGTATAGTTCATGATAGCTACAATATACAAGTTATATAGTAATTATAATAATTCTATAACAACGAAGACGCGTTGCTACATCTTAATGGAAAGACTATACTACTATACATCTTATGTTTAGGAAAGGTTATTATTCCATTTATTAATACGTATTTCCCTACTAACTTCTGTATGAGGGAATCCAATACCTATACCTACCTCATTTTTCCATGGTTAAAAAAGCTTGGGAAAAGTTTCATTACATTTTAAGGAATATATCAACAAATCACTTCAATTATTGCTTCGCCATCATTAGAACAGAAAGGAGAGGTAATTTGAATTTTCAAGAATGCAATTATGCTAATTTTATCATAGATCAACTGTTCCAAATGAGACCTTCATCCTAAATATAGAGAATAAATAATAATAAAGTTACATCCAAAGAAAGAATAATAAAGGGGGTGGATAAAGAATTTAGCACAGAACATTCACTTAAGATATTTCACCCCCTTAATTTTGCTATTTTTCGCCCTAGCAAGAAAAATGTAAACACAAAATTGGTAGAAAATTTTCCTGTGAGTCTAGTGTGACTATCAGTGGTGACGTTGTGTTGCTAACAAATTTTATATTTCTTAAACGGAACAACCTGTATGTTTTAACATTTTTGAAATCTAGTGGTTATTACACTATTATGGTTAAAATGATATAAAAGTATATACCTTTATATTTGCTACCATTTTTGAAATATTGCATTTTAAAATTTAAGAGGCTTTTTAAATTTTACTGAATCCTGAATCCCCAAAATAAATTTATTATAAGGGAATATCCCACTTATTTTTCGAGGCATGAATTGCAGATTCGGGTCTCAGAAACCCAAAGGACTTTATGGCAAAAAAAAGAAAATGTGAATATTTTATGGTTTTGGAAGATTATCTAATATTAATAGAATGCGAAGAGAAAATGCAATCATGGTAATTTTTTTTCACAACAAGATATATATTTCTTATTGGAAGTGAAAAATAACATAAAATAATATTCAAACTTAAAATATTTTTATCAAAACAAATAAACATGAAATTCGAAGTATCAACTATAAATATAACTCTAGGGTAATACTTGTAACAGAAAAATATCCTCTCTATTGACAATATCGCAGTTTTAGTTATTCTTGGCAGAACATGAGTTTCTTGGATCTTGATATTCGCATTCACATCATAGCTATTGGCTCTATGCTGCTCCATGCAATATGGCCGTAGACACGCAGAACATGCAAAACTGGTTTTTCTATCTTTCTCTTTTGCTCGAAAGAATCGTCTAACTTTTTTTGTTAAATTAACTTCATTTTGTGACCGGGGGAGGAACTTCAATTTCGAGACTTTCAGAAATCCTTTGCGCAAAAGGAGTATTGTGAGAAGTAATGTGATGGTGAGAATTATAATTATTATTAATGTTTTTGTAAAGTATATAGCAACCGTCAAACTTTCTCGTAAATGTGGTTCAGTTAGACCCATTCCTAACGGCTTTAGAAAAGATTTTCGATTATTGTTTCTATTTTCCTTTCAGCGAGGATTTGAGAGAGAAAACAAAACCATTGCCATTTATTCCACCAACATCAAGCATATCGTAGGATCCAACGTCTTCCGTAAGATAGTGTACGAATGGCAGAACTGATCGAAAGTACCTGTTCCTCATTTGGTTTCGTTATACGAATGTATAATACTATAGGCTTCCCAGTAACGGCATTACAGAGGCATCAAAATGCGATATTGACAGCAAAAGTACAATTTTGTTTAGGAGTGTAAGAAACAAGAGTTTTATTTTTGTCAAAAGCAAATTACGATATACCCAATTCTTTTTATTGGGAAAGGTAGTAAGTATTTCTCTCTCATTCTTTCTTAAAGTCTGGAGAATTGGTCTTTATTTTTCCAAAAACAAGTTTTCTTTTTATATAATTTTATGTGTATTAAATTAAGAAATTGAAATTTCCATGAAACCGTGGCAGATACGAGAAAAGATAAAGAATATTTTTTGTGGGAAAGGCACGGAGCTTAATTTTTTTCTTAAATTAGCATTACTAATTACTAATTACCCATATCTCTGCCACTGGTTTTCGATCAGGTGGATGCTTCACCCTTACTATACCAGTAATAAGTGTACCAAATTTGGTTTCAATAGCTTTATTAGTTTCAGAGATATTAAAATAAGTAGAATCGGCTTGTTGCACGAGAAAATTACTGCCGGTACCTACAATCCTATGTAAATACAGGTAGTGCGTTTGTACAGACTGAGTCATTTTCGATGGTTTTATGGAGTATCTGCGTTATTTGTATAGATAGAAAAAAACAAGGTACCTAGGTGTTCATGAGTTAATTTTTTGAGATATTTACGATGCTCAAAACAGATCTCTGATATCTCCAATACTTTAGCAGATACAGGGCGTTTTTGAAATTTTTGCTATTTTTTACAATTATCATAGCTCATTTGTTTTTAAACCTATATATTTCGTTGAAAACGCTTTATACGCACTTTTTTACGTAGAATCCATTGGAGTAAACAGTTTTTCTAAAAAATAGTTATTTTACCTACCAAGGCACTGAAGTTCAACTTAATAATTCAACAATTCAAAAAATTAACTAATAAACACCTACCTTGTTTTTTTCTATCTATACAAATAACGGAGATACCATATAAAACCATCGAAAATGACTCGGTCTGTACGTTTTGTGCACAGGTTTAATTGATGCTCAACATATTTGGGCATATTGATATTTATAAAATAAGAAAAGAATTGGCTTTGGAAATCATAAAGCGACCACGGGCGTAGCCAGGATTTAGTTTTGGGGGGGGGGGGGGGTTAGTTTGAGAAGTAAATAAAACAACAAAAATATACTTACATGAAATTTAATATCTATATATTCATCCGAAAAACTACGACATATTTATAAAGTTCTTAACTTTAAATGAAATGGATAAATTAATTTCGTTCCTCTGCGCTAAATCTAAAACCATTAAAGAAGAAATCTTCGGCTTTTTCTTTTAAGTATATCCACTACTTCATCTGCATGAATTTCTGTTCCATAGTGAATGTTCATTAACCATTAAGTCTGTTTTCACTTGTAGTGTTTCGTAAATAGTTTTTCAGTCTCCTTAGGCTCGAGAAAGACCTTTCTGGGGTAGCAGTGGATACAGGAATGGTAGCCAAGATTTGTAGTAATGTGTAAATATTAGGATAAAGGTTTTTATCGCACATATCTAGGCATTCCAAACTAGATTTCGGGGTAGGCAGTCTTCTTATCAGCATGCAAGGTAGCTGAAGCTTTGATAGCTAAATCCAAATTTGTTTCTTTATTAGAAACCCCTTGACCTTGACTACACCACTTTTTCCAGTAGTCCATACCTTTAGGTTTATCACCCTTCCTTTTCTTCCCCTCCATTTTTCGACAGTAATAATGATTCACGTATCTATCCTTAACAAGGTCATCGAATAACAGTGCACTAAAATTACTCACTTACACGGTACACTTAATTCTCTTCACTATTCGTTCACCACTTTTCACTTTTATTCGCTTCGAGTTCGCATGGAACAATACTGCCGTAAGCGCGGTCACGCGCCGCGGCGCCGCTTATATAGCAGCCCAGTAACTTCCACGAACTTTCACAAAGTTCCGCTCATTTCGACCGAGGGGCGTGGCGAATAATCGAGAAACAACGCAAAGTGTCCCTACAATACAAAATAGTTCGGCTGCAACTGCGTCTGCCTCTCGTCAAAAGATGGCGCTAGGCGCTACTATTACTACATATATTCAAACGTAATAATAATTTAACTCTTCACTCCTCGTATTTTTTCGGTATAATATTAGGTAATATTTTGCTTATTTCGGGGGGGGGAGGGGGGGGTTTCGGGGGCTACGCCCGTGAAAGCGACTCAACTATATCTAGTATATAATAGGTATATGAAAATGCAATATTTGATAAACGGTAAAAGATAGTGGTATGAAGTTTTATTTTCATTTCAATAACTAGTAAAAAGTATATTTCAAAAATGTAAAAATTTATAGAATGTTCCGTTTGTAAAATATTAGTTTGATTAGTATCTTGACAATCCCATTAAACTCACCGGAAATTTTTCTATAGGAATAACATCCTTATTTACTTACCATATTTCGCTAGGGTGAAAATATAAAAATTAAGGTGAATCTGAAGTGAATAGTATCGAAAATAAGTTCCATATTATTACTGGGGCTGTATTTCCGAACAATTATTTTTTATTTCTATTATTTAGAAGACAAAACGGTTTTTTTTCTGCGAACTTCAGTATGTAGTTACTACTTTCAATGGCGAATGCTCCACGTAGATAACGCTATGAACATTGCCAAAAATGAATAAATCATAGACTTTATGGAACGAGATGTTGCAGTAAGGCTGCCAGAGAATATATTACAAATTTAATCTTGGCAAATTTGTCAGATTACAAATGTTCGAAAACACAATTCGCGCCTTTATAAAGCTTCCACAGCTTACAACATTGCGATCTGACTATTCCAGAAAATATAAGTTTGGTCTGCTACAAAAAATATAGTGTATTCTTGATATGTGTGACTGGAATGACTATTCCTTTATAACTCTCATTCTCCACAATGTGCGAATGGTAATCACACTTTAGCGGTTTTTATTTTTCTTGTACTCCGGTCATATTTCATATACATGCGGACATTTCCTGGAGAATATCTCTGGGTGCAAAAATGCAGAATACCCACAAAAATTACGACCTCGGCTTGTAGAGACGAGAATTTATTCCCCGTTTTCCGCCCTCCTACTTAAAGGTATTAAGTTTCTCGCGATTCCCAGTTGCTGCGCGAAACGAGCAAGTTTCGTTTTGGCGTTAATTCTTTTCTTATTATTTTCTGGATCCCCTTATTTTATGCAAAAATTCACCGTCTCGGCGGGACCGGGCTACTCGGCATCCTTGAGATCGGGTTCAGCGCCGTTGTTTTCTCAAATATTTTTCGGGTTACCTACCACTGAGGCTATTGAGATTCAAGTGCCATGGAAGGGGAACGATAACATTATGGTTTGGGGAACAAGGAGAGTCTTGCACTTACCTAGTTGGTACGAAGCAAGAAGAAAATAACGAACCAATATCGCAAAAGGAATGACATTCATTCATTATATGATGACATTCAAGGAAATATTAAAGTAATCTTGCATCAATGACGTCAGAACCTATAGACAGGTTTGTTTTGATAAACGCTTGACGCCCAGAACTAATCACAATCGATTAAATTATTCCGAAAATGTCGCGAGATTGTCAGAAATTGCCCCTTTTTGTCGAGCCGTAGCGAACTTATTTCGACTCTGGGCTTGGAGGCTGGCGTCGTTAGGCCATCCCCCGAGTCTTCAGGTGAGGTTCCGATGCTTCCGGCGCCCCCAAACAAGAAAAAACATGCGATACCTAAGTGTGATTCTGGAGGATCTATAACCGGGAATCACCGGGTGTATATAGTTGGTTGATGGTTGACTTTCTGTCTTTGTTTGTAGGATGTTTTTAGAGTAGTATGGATATATTTTTTAATCTTGGAGTCAAAATAAAGGGCATTTTAACAATGGGGCACCACGTCTATTAGGTTTTGACTTTTGACGTCATTGTCTTGCATCATCAAAAAAGTGGATTGTTGGAAAAAATACCTACTGCAACCTTAAGAAAAGTTTTCGTCCTTGGTAAATTCAGTTAATGCCTATAAATATTCTTTTATTTTTCCTTGTACTCGACAGCTAATTTTGAAGCCGATTTCATAAATATGCATCTGCACTGAAAAAAAAAGTCGTACATAATATTAATGTACAGGGTTATCATTTTCAGAAGCCCAGCCTCTGTTGGTGGAAAACGGTCGAAGATATGGAAATATTGTATATGGGAGATGATATAGGGTGTGTAAAGGAATAAATTGGCCCATTTAGTGTCTCTTTGCAAAGAGGACGCGAGGCGGCGCGACGCAAAGAAATATGTTTTTCAACCAACATATCACTTTGGTTACATCGTTCGAAAACCCTTATTTTTCTGAATATTATTTATTAATGCCATTTTTCTTCATTCTCTTCCGTTAAAAAGTTATTCTTCAAAAACGCAATTTTAAATTGCGGCAATGTATGAAACATTAATATGTATTATGATTAGAATAAGTTAAATTCATGGTAGGAAAATACGGTACGTTAATATAACAAACTCCTGTACAGGGTGGTTAATTATAAATTGACACCTCCCTTAACTTGCTCGTTTTTGAGGTTAGAAAAAAAGTTTTTTTACAAAAGTTTTAGATACTAATACAAAGTTTTTTGTGACGCTATTGGACCATGTACAGTGTGTTCTAGAAAGCCGTGGCAGACATAACTTATGTTTTTTTTAATGGAACACCCTATATATTTTTGCATTTTTGAAATCTGATCATCAAGGCAATTAAAATGATATTAAACTTTGTGGCATTATCTTTTTCCGTTTTTGAAAAATTTTATACTAAATTTATTTAACTCGAATTTGTGGATCTCGTGATAAAGATAGATGATGATCGATGTAATAACAAAAAAATATTCGTTATAAACAAGAGAGTAATGTAGTGAAGCTCCAAAATGTTTAGGAGCATTTAGAAAATATTTCTTTTGCTTAACTCCACACACCAAAACTATCTTTTTTGCACTCGACGCGCGTTTCGCTAGGTAACCAAGTTAGCATCATCAGGAGATGATTAAGTTATAGGAATTTAGGAATAAGAAGATTAGACTTAATCATCTCCTGCTGATGCTAACGTGGTTAACGAAACGCACGTCGAGTGCAAAAAACAAAGTTTTGGTGTGCGGAGTGCGGAATTAAGCAAAAGAAGTAGCTTATATAGTGTTATACGGCCTTCGTGCGTTTGAGTTTTCGGCGAGGTTTTCGGCGTGCGGCAATATTCTCCTGTTTTTGTAGAGTGCTATAAGTATAAAGTGTTTTACTTTGTTTTAAAACTTTTTTTGAGTTTAATTGAGTTATTGCGATATTTTACGATTGGTGAAAAAAATCGGAAAAGACCATGAACTTCAAGTCATGTTGATAGATGCCTTCTTTGACAAGCTCCCTTAAACAATGACGGTTTATGCGACTATTGTGCGTGTTTGCACATTTGGAGAGTTGCTTGTTCAGTTTGATACTTTATTTCTACATTTTTTGAGATTTCTGTGAAAGTAATCGCGTGTCTGTGCGCAATGTAAGTAATTTTTTATTTTTATTGGGATGATTTTATTATTTTTTTTTTAATTTAGGATTCGTATATTAAGTTTTTCTACGACTGTAAAGGAATGGCCTAATTGTATGATCGTTTTTAATTGAGAAATGTAGTACATTGTATACGGTTTTGGGCAACCGGTGCGGGAATGTTATTGTGCACGGGTTGCCATAGTAACCAGTGCGGGAATATCATTGTGCACGGGTCCGCAAGTAAATGTTGACTAAAGTAGTAGGAGGCCATGGAAAACAAAGGCAACTAAACGCGGGGAACATAGATAAAGGATTTTGCGCTGGGAACGCTAAATGTGACAGTTCAACGTTATTAATTTGTGTCTGTTTACATTCATTTTGAAAGTGAAAATATCAATTAGTTACTAGTAATTTATAAAAAAAAATGGAAAGTTCCAGCGATAATGAGTTGCAATTGACACCACCTCATATTTTGGAGGCGGCAAATCAAACTGCGGAAAATTTAATACCACAAATTTCGAAGGAGAAGTATGAGAATACATATAGACTGTTTATATTGATTGGAGGAATGCTCAAAAAGCCAATTCATATTCTGAAAATGTTTTAATGGCATCTTTTGGCGAAATATCCAAAAAATTTAAGCCATCAACTTTATGGGCACAATATTCGATGTTACGTACTACATTAAACATCAAGAACGGTATCGATATTGCAAAATATGCCAAATTAAGGGCATTTTTTAAAAAGGCAATCAGATGGTTACAGTCCACAAAAATTAAAAACTTTCACTTCGGAAGAAATTAAGAAATCAATAGATTTTTAAAGGATGCACCAGATAGTCAATATCTATTAACAAAGGTAAGTTTAGTTAACACTTTTGTCCTTATTAGATAGGTACCTATACTTGTCCACACGGTGATATTTCCATTTTCTATATCAGTTCTGGCCACAGAGATATTTGTAAAAACACGAAAACCTTCAAAAATATATTTTTCAGGTTGTATTAGTTATGGGAGTAATGGGGGCTTGCCGGCGAGATGAATTATATAAGCTGCGATCTAGCAACATTAAAGATTTGAACTCGGACATTTTAGTTGACTTGCCAAACACGAAAACAAAAGTATCTAGAAAATTTACCATAACAGGAGAGTTTTATGACATCGTGAAAAAATATATTCAACTTCGTCCACATAATGTTCATTATTCCTTTTTTTTGTAAATTATCAGAAAGGTAAATGCACTACACAAAGAGTAGGTATAAATAAAATAGGAAATGTAAGTAAACAAATTGCCAAATATTTACACCTACCGAATCCTCAATTGTATACTTACCGGACACAGTTTTCGACGATCTTCTGCGACAATACTAATAGATGCAGGTGAGGATATAACATCACTTAAAAGGCATGGTGGTTGGAGGTCAACTGCTGTGGCGGAAGGTTATATTGACGAGTCAATAAAAAAGAAATATCAGGTAGCGGATACAATTTTAAAATCCACTACATCACCAAAAAGTGATGCTCCATTTACAGAAACTGAAACATTTCAAGATATTAGAAATATAGAAACGAGAAATTCAAATTCTCCGAAAATGATTTTTAATAATTGTAGCAACATAACATCCAATATTGTTAATAACAAATAGATGTAGACATAAGAAATAATTTTGTTAATATTCGAAATAAATAAATGTAAAAAAAACTAAAATGTGTCAAACTTTGTACTTGAACTTACTTGAATTTTGAAAAATACTATGTGCGAGATACTTACAGTCACCTCGCAAGAAATTTCCATGATATGCAATGTAGTTTGTTGTTAAAAAAATACTGAAAACATGAAAATATGTACCTAAATCATTCGCGGGGTCATAGAAATATTACAATAAATGAGTAAATTTTTTAGGTAAGTGCTAAAAGAGCACTTATTAAACCGTGGCATTTTTCCAAATTCTGACAAAGTAGGCTTAAACAAATCAACTTTGCCCCCTTTAAAAAAATTTTCGGTAACTCTTAAAACAAAAAAGTTACAAGCCGAAGAAGTTTCGTCAATTTTCGGGTTTTTCAAACATATCACGGAAAGTAGGCCATGGACCTCAAATGTGTTTTTACTCAAAGTTAGCACAACAAAAAAGCATTTTTTTCTTTCAAATAAAGTTCTCCGAAAAATTCATATTTGTCGAGTGGCCCTCCGTCAATAGACACCCTGTAGGTATAGGTACAGTCGTAGAAAAAGTATAGTGTAAAACTAGCACGGAATGCTCATTTCCCACTCATATGACTTGCAGCACTCGCCTGCGGCTCGTGCCGAAAACTGTCATACTCGTGGGAAATGAGTGTCATTCCATGCTTGTACAATATACTATTTTTTACATCATGACTAAAACAATCTATTTTTATATTTAATTCCTGCACAAAATGTTTGAAACTTGTGGACATTTTGCCAGCCATATGTTGTAATAAAAGTCACAAATTTTTAAAATTTGGGAGTTTTGTTTATGTTATTAGCGTGTTATATTCCGATGAAAAATATGAGCGCAAATTCCACAATTTCTGCTGTTTACTATCTGCAGCTACAAAATTGCATCTATACGATAAATAAAACACTATTCAAAGATTTACGGCTCGCAGGCCTGTTTGGTGTGAAAATAAACAAAGCACGTGTGCACTCGCGCCATTAGTCAAAACTTCTCACACATTTAAATAAGCAGAAAACATTCGCCCCCACAATAATTGCCCAAATGAAATATCGCCACAGATAAAAATCCCCATTTTCATAATCCAGAAAAACGACCAACTGAATCGAATGGTTCAAGTGAGCGTGCGTTAGTCTAGGCCATAATTTTTAATATCAGCCCTGAAGGTACTTAACGCAACCATTATTCCGCGACACGTAGCTTGAATATTAAATTTAAAAATAGGTTTAAAGCGGCCTGGCTCTATACCGCTTGCGCCGAAGTAATTATTTTGTAATTTAAGCTTTTTTATGATACAAACAAAGCTAAGGGTTCGCCAAGGTGCGGCAATACCATTCATGAGAATGAAAACTCAAGTCAACTTACGTTAAAGAATCAGTAAAGAACTACACTGGCCACAGCGTGATGGAACGAGGCTCACTCCAACCAACGAACTCTCTACATATAGCTTCTGCGGACTACAAAAAAGCATTAAAAGAGATCATTATGCAGTTTTCTTTTTAGAACACATCATGACAACTTGATACACTAAGATACAATTCAGAACCCCAAGCAGTAACATCGAAACAAACACAATCCCAATTCGAAGAAAGATTTTCTATGGAGATTCACTGAGACTACTATGGTTCTACACGGCGATGAACCCGCTATCACAACAACACAGAAGCGATCAAGTCAAATTATCTATTGTATATGGACCATTTAAAACAGGTGTTCCCAACCAAAAACTATCTAACGCAAATACTTAATGGCCCACTCTTAACATCGTCAGGGGAAAACTCGATCAAGACGCGCTGGAGATGCAGGACGGCCAGGACATGGCAGCAAAGAGCACGGGAGATACATACAAGTAGTATCTTGTGATGAAACAGGCTCAAAGGATAGGCCATCGAACAATGAAGATCGATTTAACGAATGAATTCATCAAAAGAGAAAGACAAGAGGTGCAAACTGATCTTAACAGCAGGGATTTGTTTAAGGCCCTAAACACGTATGCGTGCTCCGTACTCAGCTGCTCGTTCAGAATTGAAAATTGGACCAACAACCTCTGCAGCGAAAAGTTAGGACACTGCTACGGTCTTTGCCGAATCTAAATAATTCAAAGTTTCTTGGTCTGGCAATTGACAGTTCCTTAAGCCGGACTTAAGACAACTCTGATCAATGTGGCCATCCCAAAACAACAACAACCCGCGAGAAGATCGCGAAGTACAAAGACTTGGAGGAACGAGTAAGAAGGCAATGGAAAATGGACATCGTCCAGATGGTTCCAATCATCGTCTTAACAACTGGTATTAGACTGCAAAGATTGCTGAAGAATATCTATCTCTAACTGAAAATATGTGCAGGTCTCTGCAGAAGGCGGTACTGTGTAGGACAATTAGTAGACCACACAGAATTATATATATTAAGGAGCAGTACGGAATATACATTTTGCCCAGCGCTCTTCACCGCTGTTTTTTTAAGACGTGTTGCCCCGACTTTCGAAATATAGTTTAGCGATAGAATAAAATGCAGTCTAAAGATTAGGTACAGCGTGTCAACTTGTCGTGCCTAGAGCGTCACCTAAGAGATCCTGATGTGTCATACGCCGCGGATAAGCCTGCAGAAAATGTCTTATCTGTATTCAATGTACAGAGATCACAATGCCATTTCAGAGACCCTCGACCAAAGACATATGAGAAACAATAGACAGATTTGTTTACTAAATATGTAGATGCCAACATTACATTACATATCCATCTTCATCCAAAGCATCTTACAGATTAAGTCTGGCTAGAAGAGTAAGTTGAAAATGCATTTGGCATTTTAGCCAAACGATTTAGAGTTTTTTTTACTACAATTAATTTGAATGTGGAAATAGTGCAAACCATAACATTGACATGTTGCACAATATACATAATTTTTGAGACCCGAATGTCCTAGTTCCATCCTAGCAGATCTTGATAAAGGCTATATATTTCAATTTGGACTTTCTTACTAAACATGCTCACCAAGACATGCTTGCGTTGCTGCCCGAGAGTAGTTTTTTGATTATTTCCCGAATGAGAGAGCTGTGCCTTGGCAGCGGAATACATAAACAAAACATATTGTAAGATAAATTGTATAATATGTATGTGAACATTTCACACACTTTTTGTCAGTGTAAAACAGGCTTTAGAAAATATAGCATGTCACAATATAAATTTTTCGCTTTAAAGTGTGACAAGTAGATTATAATACTCATAAATAAACAATTATAATAAAAAAATTGAACAACTTGAACCCGAATATTACGTTTCACGAATAAGTAAATAAACTTCATAGTCGTACTGTCTATGAACATTATCTTTTAAAAGTAAGTATACCTATTTTAACTATGTATTTCTTGTTTGTTATTACGCGCCTGGGTGAGAAACGTGACACAGGCGCGTCGTTGTGGCCGTATATGAATGAATGAATAGTGTGACGCGCTTCGGCCGCCATCTTCATCATTTTCATTCATAACTTCATCCACTCTCTACATCGATTTTTTTAATGTTGGTATGTAAACATTTGGTAATTTATGAATGTCCTGCTCTGTAAATTGTTTTTTATATGTAATGCAAGTAATGCAAAATCACTTTTCTTTTAGCATAATTACCTATCTTATTATAGTTATTGATTTATCTATTTATATTTATTTATTTATGTTACAACCTATTCTGTAAATGGATTCGTAGTCTGTTGGATAGAATACAAGTTAAAAAAATGATCGCTTATAATTTTTGGACGAGGCTAAATTACAAAATGTTGAGTTCAGATTTAGAGGGAGCAGATAAAAACGTGGTACAACTTGCATTCCTCCAACACAAAATAAATTGAAACGGGCATATGCTAACTCTGGGTGCTACCTAGTGCCACCCTGTCAGCCGTTGGCAAGATTTGGTTTAGACTTACTGACTCTTTAAAATAAATAGTCTCTAGGTGTAGGGGCACCAGAGAGTTACTTGGCGAACAAAGGTTGAGCCAATAATGATTAGGATTAACTATTTATAGTTTTTAGAAGTAAGTAGGTTCATCTGTAATCACGGCTACATATGAATAATACTGCTACTGTGGCACTGGTCGAGCTCCTAGATCAAACTCATTTCCACATATTGAAGAAAGCGTTTGCAGGGTACAAATTATATTCCAACAATACCTAACATCCAAATAAAGTTTGTATAAGTAAAGCAATGTATATAGAGCTGCTACCTATGTAACTACAGTGGAATGTTAAGGTAATATAGTACTAAATATTTTGCAGAAAATATAAAGCTTTTTCCTGTAAAATTATGTCTTGGTTGAAAATACTAAGTGCCATATCTGGAAGATACAAAAACAGTAGGCGCATATCTTGGATTTGTCCAGTATTCAGGTGTTGAGCACCCCCACAATAAGCCCAAAGGAAATTTTCTATTGGCTGAAATATTAACAAGCTGGCATAAATTTGACTGAAGTTTTTGCTGCACTCCTACTTTGCGATACTTAGAATAACAGAAAGTTTGCCTGGAAGTCACTTTGCAAGTGAGTTTAAGTTATAAAAACTATTTATGAAATAGTTAGCAGCCCATCCATACATGCGCAAGTAATCATCGGACATCATAGGAGACGTTCAAAATTCGTTTAATTAAATTAAAATTCATAATTAATAGGCGCACTGTTCGCCCTTATGATAGGTAGGGTGCGAAACTGTTCCTTTCAAGCACCGTAATGAAATAATATAATCATTAAAAGATGGCACGCAATAAATCGTAGTAAAGCAATCTTTCATAGGTAATGGCGGAGACGGGTGAATTTCTTCAAGGCATAGATGCTAGGGTGACTAAATAATTTTATTACCAAAGTAAACTAGTTTTTAAAATATCCGGTGTAGAAATCCTTTGGTATACGAGGAGACAGCGTTTTAAATGACGTTCACTATAAGTATTAAGCAAAACTTTTTTTATGGAGTTTACGAACTCGCTTACCAAGCCATTCTGTTGCTGGAGTTACCGTAAAATACACTAGTCTAAACATTTAGGATAGTCTATTTTCACATCCTGCAATAGTCTATCTTTAAAACTAAAATACTATATTTTTGGATTAATTGCACATTATACAGTATGTCCCGCTCTGATGTCCGGAAGAGGGAAAAGTTTTTTATTCGTGTGTTTTCGGCAAAAAGTCACTCTTTTTTTTATTTAATTTACAAAAATAAATTTCACTCAAATTTATTGCTTCCAACTTCTGCACAAATTTCAACTATTCTAATAAATTTTCTATACACATTTTATATTTCGTGTGGAGGAATATTTGCAATTGTATCCCTTATTCTGTTTTTACAGTGTCCGCGTTATTATCAAGCGGTTCAGCATAAACTTTTGTTTTAGATTGCCCCACAAATAAAAGTCTATTACCTGTCCGCCTTGTTAAAAAATTCAACATAAATTGATGAAACCTCAAATTTGTAACCCCCAGTGGAATCTAAATGACATCCTTGGTAATATTTTTCGATATTGTCAAAAACAACGTTCCTTTACCCTTGGTGACTAACAAAATTTTTCTAAATTTTTCGAAATACTGAAAAAATCAAAAATATTTTAACAGTTTTGGGCGTTTTGTATGAGGCGCCATTTCGGACTAAATTATTATTTTTGAATATGATATTTATAGAAATTTGCGTGAATAATCTTTTTTTAGTCAAATTTATATATTACGCATCGCCCAAAAGTATATATTACAGTAAACGCAAAAAAATATATCAAAACACGATATATTAATTTGGTGCGCCAATATATAATAATTTAGGGTACCACTGGTCGTCACCAGAGGTCGCGCCGTGCATCCCTAAAGTGCACCGGCAACGCTGCAGCAGAAAGGGCAAAAGTCCGAAGTCTAAATATTTTTTTTATATGATATTTATAGAAATTTGCGTGAATAATCTTTTTTTAGTCAAATTTGTATATTACGCATCGCCCAAAAGTATATATTACAGTAAACGCAAAAAAATATATCAAAACACGATATATTAATTTGGTGCGCCAATATATAATAATTTAGGGTACCACCGGTCGTCACCAGAGGTCGCGCCGCGCATCCCTAAAGTGCACCGGTAACACTGCAGCAGAAAGCGCAGAAGTGATTATGATTACCGACGTACTGGATGTTCTTTTTCTGTGTCAGGTTTGGGATTTGATGTTTTGTGGTGTATAACCCCACAATCATCTTACATATTAGTTTCCCGCCCGCATGATCGTTTTAGTTTCGCCTTCGTTTTGTTGTAGGAAGTGGCTATTTATACGTCCGACGTATATAAAATTCGGTATAGGTCTTGCACTCTCATTGATGGATTGAGTCACGTGACTTCTTTGGACATACATTTAACCACAGTAAACAATATCGTACACGTCCGAAGCCGAAGTAAACATTTGATACGTCTACGTCGGAAGCCGTCGGAAGTGCATTTTTCTCAAGCATCTTTGCAATAAGGAGCGTATTCCCTCTTTGGGGGATAAGCGCTGCCGTATGAAAAAAGAAGGGGACATTCGCATCATATTGTGGCAGTCGGCAGCGATGCGCGCCGCCGTATGAAAAAAGAAGTGGTAATCTTTTCCAATGGTGTAACGTCGGGCGAAAATAGGGGATAGGAACCTATCTAGCCAAAATTTCAAGAAAATCGGGGGTGGGTTTTACACAGGGACCCTTTTTATTTTAAAGAGTCCCTGGTTTTACACCATTCTGCGCTTTCTGCTGCAGCGTTACCGGTGCACTTTAGGAATGCGCGGCGCGACCTCTGGTGACGACCGGTGGTACCCTAAATTATTATATATTGGCGCCCCAAATTAATATATCGTGTTTTGATATATTTTTTTGCGTTTACTGTAATATATACTTTTGGGCGATGCGTAATATATAAATTTGTCTAAAAAAAGTTTATTCACGCAAATTTCTATAAATATCATATAAAAAAAATATTTCGACTTCGGGCTTCTGCACTTTCTGCTGCAGCGATGCCGATGCACTTTAGGAATGCGCGGCGCGACCTCTGGTGACGACCAGTGGTACCCTAAATTATTATATATTGGCGCACCAAATTAATATATCGTGTTTTGATATATTTTTTTGCGTTTACTGTAATATATACTTTTGGGCGATGCGTAATATATAAATTTAACTAAAAAAAGATTATTCACGCAAATTTCTATAAATATCATATTAAAAAATATATATTAGCCTGAGAAATTTATATATTCAAAAATAATAATTTAGTCCGAAATGGCGCCTCATAGTTTTGGAACAAGCAGGAGTTTTTATAAAGAATGGCTTTTTGTCGTAAACCCACGAATAAAAACTTTTCCCTTTTCCGGGCATCAGAGCGGGCCACGCTGTATGTATAATTTATCCGAAGCAGTGACTATAGAAAGAATCTATAGTCACTGTCCGAAGAAATAATTGTTACACAGCCCTCTAGTACAAATTTCCTAATAATTTAACGATTTTATTTTCTCATATAATCTATCGTGTATATGTTAGAGATAATACGAGAATAATTAATTAAAATAATTCGCGAACTAACCAATACAGCCGGTTAAAATGGGAAGAAATAAATGTATTTTAAGATTTTTCGCAAATTATCCGGTTAGAACGCAAATTATACGCTGGATAATACCCGAAATTAAGATTCATTCGAGTTTTACCCTCGGCATCTGGCTAATTCGCGATTTATAGCCGGCTGAAACGCGAATTAACTAACATACTGTTATACATATACCAAATGTGACCAAAATGTTTTTTACTTTTATAATATCATGTTGTTTAATAAATAAGTATAGGTATATTGTCACGTTAGGTACTAGATATTTCCATCAGCTAAACATCCACTTAGATCGGAATATGGCCATGTAATTTTTAAGCCTTTTATCGTTGACTGACGTATTAATAAGACTTCTCACGGCTATAGTTTCATGTCCTGGAAAGTAGATTGCGCCTATGGTCAATAATGTATTTTGCATTGTATTTTGTCTCCGGGGAGCGCATGGTGAGACAGAGAACTGTCAAACATGACAGCCGTGAGCAGTCTTTATTAATACGTCAGTCAACGCTTTTATTTTAACGATACAACACTGAGAAAAATCTGTTGTTTTGTCAAAAATACACGTAAATGAGATTTTGTATTTAGTATTTCTCAAACACAATGACATTTCAAGCAGAAATCTATATTTGGAACTAAAAATATCGTGTCATCAATTCAATTACAAGTTTATATTGAATTTGAATGAATAAATTAAATACAGTATTTCATTGTGTTATTCGGTGTTCTAGAACTGATTCTATATTATCTTTTTTATTTAACTAGCATATCCTTTTGTCAGAACAGCATAGCCGGATTTGCAATTAGGTATTATTGTACTAACATAAATTTTAATAATTATAAGTAATGTAACACATTATTGCCTAAGTAATAAGCAAGTAGTGTTGTTTAAAATGTAAATTAAGTTATATTTGATTTTATTATTAGCAGTATTTTAATCAAAAATCTAATCCCACTAAAATACTGGTGTACCTATGTGCATGTTCTGGTTACCTCCAGTGTGTTAATAGCCCTTATATTTCCATTCGCTTGCTTTTCACCGTGTCCATCATGAGGACGATCGACGTAGATTCAAGACCTCATAATGAGCTGTGAAATTCACTGAGCAATTTACCAAAACGACGAAAATCGCGAGGCAGCAAGATTACAACAATTGAACATATGCCTTCGTTATTGCACTGGGCAATTCAGCCGTTCACGTGATTTCGTTTATACCGAGGTTTACACTAATTTCTGGATTTTTAAATAGGCCATAGCAATTTCTCGTTACTTTTCGTCAAAAACCTCAATTTCAAATTTTCGTTAGAACCGAATTTTTTACTGTTTTTCAAAAAAAGAAAATAGTCAGCAGACAATGTGCGCCACATTTCGCAGGCCCCTTATCAAACATCTCAGCGGTGTCGTAAAATCCGTGCACAATATGACTCATTAAATTAAAATTCATAATTCCTCGAAGCTCAATTGCCCATAAAACATGCAGAGCGGCCATTAGCTCAGATTCCGGCGCTGAACCGTCCGTTCTAAGCGGCGTAATTAAATAATAACCATTAAAGCTGCCCCGGTAATAAATCTTCCGAAAACAATCTTGCAAGGGTAATCGGGGAGACCTGTTAGGGTGATTAATAATTTTGGCCCTCTTATAAAGACACTACGTGCTTAGAAGAGATCTATCATTGAGAAATCTGCGGGGCATCGCGCCGATACGACAGAAGATCAGAAAAAACTCCGGCGGAAACGCTACGCTCTAGTCTGTATCTGACACATCCCGCCAAATTTAAATGCTGGTGGAAGAACGTTGCCGGTTTTAAAGCACATAATCGTTGGGTGAAGATTTAAAAAGAGAATCTACGCCCATGGAACAGCGTGCCGATTTAAAAACATCTCCGGAGCCCGCTGGCACCCTCTACATTCCGGACCAGAAATTAAAGCGGATCGATATCGAAAATCTTCTGGCATCTTCGCCGGAGCCATCTTGCGGCTAGCGGAAGTAACAATTATTCACAGTCGGTGTCGCTGACTCGAAAGCAAAGTCTAGAAAACAGCACACTGTTTTCTGGGGTATACTGGGATAGCTCGGTGGGAATTACAAATGGGACATTTCGGGTCTGGCAATATCTTGATTTTGACTTTTGACAGGGTTTTACTTGACATTAAGCCCTGGGAATTGGACCTGGAGAAAGTGAAAGGTTAGAAAGCGATTTTGTGCGAATTTTGGAGCTAAAAGGATATTCTTGGGCAGTGACAGTAATCTGACAAGTTTATTTGTGTTTTTTGAAGGCTACACAATAAAGGTGGTAACCAAGGTAACGAGTTTGGACTGTGATTTTTGAGATTCATTACAATATTATTTGCCCCTTTCACTGCTCCCTTTCGCGACCAGAAATTTACTTGGGGAAAGGACCCGCCCAAATACACTTATTAAACAGGGGTATCATTCCATCCTTTTCCCTTCAATAGAAATCGTATATTACATCAACCACACACGAGCAGAAAACACAGACACAAAATTTTATATTTCCAGCGCCATAGATGGTGTTTATTTTCAACGGGTACTAACGTTGGGATCTATAGTAAACCATAGAGCTGCGGGTGAGACTTCGAATTTCTTTTAGCCTCGAAACTCTTTTTACACATTGTGAAACTATTGACTAGTGGGGGACTATTATTATTGCCAAAACAAATAACATACAGTGTGTCCAACTTTAAAACTGTACAAATCCGTAAAATCTTCATTTTTGGAGACAATCGCCCAAACTTTTTTTTGTTGGAAAGGCCTTCAAAAACCGCTTCTTTTGACCTTCCTGTCATTTTCAAAATGCAAATCCAGGGCCGGCTGCGATTTTTTTATACCCTCGATTTTCACGAAAACCATTTAGCGATTTTTTTATTTAAAATCTGACCCCACAGCATTAATCAGAACACCCAAAAACCCCTTTACAATCAATTTGAATAAAAAATATACAGGGAGTTCCAATCTGCAGGGTGTCAAAGTTGAGCAAAATAGGACTTTTAAAGGTATCTGCCAAGTCAAGATTGCCATGGAATCCCCCCAAAACAGTTAAATAGTCAATAAGACCACTCAAGGTGTTGGTGTGCAAAGATCCAATACAAAATATACAGAGTGTTCTTATCTGTGCCATCTCAAATTACTGAATTTGTTGTACTTTATACGGGTCAAAAATCGAGTATATCAAAACCGCTCCACACACTATAAACAAACTAAATCTAAAAAATACATAAGTCTGCCAGTCCGTAAGTTCATATCAGTTAAGGTGGCTGGTGTGCCACAACAGGAAACACACAGAAAATGTATCATCTTAGACAGTGACTTTGTTGAGTAAGGTCCAATAATTTAAATTGTTTTTATTTGTTAGTTGGCATTTTGTAAAGAAATACATTACTTTTGTGTTTATCAATATTTTTTCAATGATTCCACAGCACTCATGACCCATATAAAGTTTCATAAAAATTCAGCATTTTGAGATGGCACAGATAAGAATACTTTGTATATTTTGTATTGGACCTTTGCACACCAATACCTTAGTGGTCCTATTGACCATTGAACTGTTTTGAGAGGATTCCCTGGCACAAATTTGACACCATGCAGAATAGAACTCCCTGTATATTTTTTATTCAAATTTGGTATATAGGGGTTTTGGGGTGTTCTGATTAACGCTGTGGGGTCAGTTTTTAAATAAAAAAATCGCTAAAGGGTTTTCGAGAAAATTGGGGGTATAAAAAAATGCTAGCCGGCCCTGGATTTGCATTTTGAAAATAGCAGGAAGGTCAAAAGAAGCGGTTTTTGAAGGCCTTTCAAACAAAAAAAGTTTAGGCGATTATCTCTAAAAATGAAGATTTTACGGATTTGTACAGTTTTAAAGTTGGACACCCTGTATAATAATTGTATATGCGTTAAAATGTTCTTACTTATATAATTTATTTATGTTGACAATATTTCTGGATTTGGTATTTAGGTATTTTCTTAAAAAATGTGTTTTCTCATTTAACTATTTGATTTTATTCCTCTCTGTCAAAAAATGTTCAAAGGTAATTCTGAATGAAAATGGGTAATTACTTTCTGGCGTGTTCAGTCAATACCTACTTAAAATTCCTACATTAGGTACATACATAGTCAACAGTTTAAAAAATCCTTATTTACCTACTTTTACTATTTTTGTTTATATCACTAATAAAAGTAGCATTTCATAAAACAGTGTCAGTTTTTTTATTAAGAAATTCATTTTCGTCAATGTAATTTGAGCAAAAACTGCAAATTAAACAGTTATAGAGGGCAGGCCGTTACCTTGATTTAACTATAGAGAACAATCAAACGGCAGAACATAAAAAACTCGATCACGTAAATTCAACAAAAGTGTCTACTTAAAACTGAACTTAGCACTTAGCAGCCAATTTTCTAGGAGCCAAAAATTTCAACGTGTATTTTTTGATGAATATTTTTCTTCATTCTCCAGTTTAATCTGCTTAGAAGGTTTAATAATAGTTACCCTTTCTACTTTATTTTTATCAAAATAAATTTGTGGAAATAAGGGCGAGGAAAATTTTTTGCTGCCAGAAAATCGGCTACTAACTTTACACCGGTTTAGTTAGGCACATTGATTTTTAAATGTCTTCCGATATTTGGCCCCGCCTGTTTAAGTTTAAATAGTTACGAGCCGCCACTGATTAAGTGGTGTGGTATCATAGTTTGGCAGATATAAGCAATAATATCGTTTTAACAATGGCAGGCATTGTCCTAGTTAGCGAGCTTTTAAAATTGAGGGTACAGTTTACTCCGGCCTTGTTTTTTTCGACAAAAATACACCCTGTATACACTGTGTACTGATAGCAAAGTCTAGTATCCTCTAGACTTTGCTGATAGGTTCGGCCAATTATTGGGGCAACACCAAACAGAATGTCAACTTACAATTAGAATTTTTGTATCGTTTACACCCCTTGGGCACTGAATCGCCGGACACACAGTATATATTTTTATTAGTTACTTACGGTTACGTTATCTGTGCTTAAGCTAAAAAAATAAAAATAAATAACAACCTCTTTCTGTATTCAACATTTTTTCAGAAAAACGCCTCGGTACATTAAAAAATATTCCCTAATAGAGGGAAGGCAATCAGCTTTTTCACTTTTCTCAAAGTTTTCATTTTGGACATAGGTTTTGTTTTTCAAATCAACGTAAGAAATTGAAGCAACATAATGTAGATCACTATATCCTAAAAAAGATAATTTTAAAAATCTGCCAATCCGTTAAAATCGTCAAATATCAAACTGAAATACGCCCAACCCTGAATCTATTCCTAATTTTATAAAAGCCAAATCGTAGAATTATTTCACTGGCCCCTTCTACCTTCTCCCCCCGTGTCTATTTTTAGACTTGTTTGCCCCGCCCCGAACACAAACGAGCCTTTTGGAATACGAAATTGTCGAGTACGAAATCTACTATCTACGAAGTCTAATTATCGATTTTGTTAGAGTCATTGTAATTATCGAAAATAGATGGTGCTAAACAGTAGTACTGGACGAGAGCTAAATAGAAATAATAATACCGCTATACACCAGTAGATGGAGTTGGTGCGCGGAGGCGAATGACTACGATCATTGGAAAAAGTTTTAAATACAATCGAATATCCATAGTCCTTCGCCTCCAAAAGCGCTCGGCATTTTATCTGGATCCGTGAGAGGTCTTTTTAAACCTTCAGTCAACGACATAATCCTGTTAATGCCATAAAATAATCAGGAGTGTTTAAATTACCAAACATTTTAAATTTAATTTTTTTATTATTTTTCCAACCGGCATAGATGTTCAAATGAAATTTGGTACACAACATGCTGAAAAAAGTGACATAAAATGTAATAATATTACATAATAATATTACATTTGTTTATCAAGAAAAATACTAATACGGCCTTTTACAGATTTTTTTGCACTTGGGTAACTTTTTTTTATTTTAAGCAAGAACTATATTATAAAGATATTAATGGTTTATATACATATTCTTAGCTAAATATCGTTTCAGGTGAATATATTTTTGAAGCTCAAAAATGTTGTCCTGATTAATGTAGGGCTTATTTAATTTCTGCAGTTTGATAAAGTAATCTGACTTATTCAAGTAGAAGAATAGCAGGTACACCTGCAAAGATAAAAAAATAATAATTGTAAAGTAGTAATTACAGCTAGGTACACGAATTGGATATTTCGACAAATAAGGCGCATCATAAATCAAGAAAAATATTAAAATTTTTATGAAATTTTTAATTCGTGTAGGTATGTGTAGTTATTACTTACAATTATTTTGTTCTGTTGTATTTTTCTCGTTTCACATGTAGGTGTCGATCTAGTTGAACAAATCAGATTATTTTTTTAAATTAGCTGCAGAAATTAAATATGTAGCTAAGAAATTAAAAGAAAATAATTTATAAAAAGTGACATAAAACGAATGTTGTAAGTTCACAGAAACATTTTGATCATAGTTTTTTTTTCAATATTTCGACAAACAAGTGCAGAAATCCTCATTTTTTGTGAAATCAGTATCTATAATACAGGCAAAAAATTATAAAGCACGTTTATATCTTTAAGTTTAGGAATCCATCATAATATAATTTTTATAGAAATTCTAATTTTTAATTTCCAATTATGAAGAAGTGTGTCTTACACAAACGCCTATGCTAATTTGGTGCATGACCTCAGAAGTTAATTTAAATTACAATATTACTTAATGATGGATTATTATCCTCAAACATTTATTTATTATCCTCAAACATTTAGTTCTGACGGCCAGGGAAGAACCAGAAGCCACACAGCTAAGCATAATAACTCGAAAAGGTTTCGAAGTGGCCCATCCAAGCGGAAAAAGTGTGTTACGAGGAGACAGGTTAACACAAAATCGTCATTCAAAAAATGATATTGTAGTAAAAATTAAGTGGAATTCGATGGTGTCTTCGGATTTTGTATATGGGGGTCGGTAAAAAAGTTATCGCTAAAAACTCTTTTTGCAAAATAAAAAAACACAACCATTAGAGAACCTTAAAGTAGTAATCTTGAATATTTAGTTTTTTGAAATAACTTCTGGCTATAGCGGAAATGAATGTGATTTTCTCTATTTTACAACTTACACATTTCATTTAACCATTATAGGATTCCTTTTTTAATTCTGAATCCAACGATATATAATATGGCCTATTTATCTCCAACCGTTTCCGAGATATTAATCAGAGAAGCTCTATTAAACTAGATACATAGTCTCATGGTCAGTGTCTGATGTTCGATCCGAGTACGTCAAACAATAACACAAAATTTTGACAAATCAAGTCAGCCATGATAATAAAGCTGACAATCAAGTACACTGAGGGAAATTTCTATTAGCCACTAATAGAAATCTGTTAGCCGCAGCAAGATATCTGCAATAAATAGACCCTAGCTAGGTTGTCTTGCTACCACAAATAAAGTCACTTTTCTAAGATGAACCTATTTGTGGTTAATAGGCTAATATATACACCTATTTGTAGCAAATAATAATTCTTATTAGAGCCACTACTACACTACCTACCACTAAAAGATAACTTTGCTGTGGTTAATAGATGGACCTATTAACTTTCATATGGCAAATAAGTGGACCTATTTACTGCTAATAAGTGTTTTTTTTTTAATTAGTTCTGTCAACATTATCGTCTATAGGACCTATAAAGTTATTCGAATTTCCTTAGTCCAGTCTTGTTTAAAAAATGTCAAAATCCGTGGTATAATTTTTGTATTATCACTTCCACGTTATGTATACATGATGAATTACGATATCTGCAGATCTTTAAATGTTTAAATTTACGAAGTTGGTTGTTGAAGTTCCAAAGTATAACACAAGGCTTGGATCATTTTGTTTAACAGTCGAGATACAGCAGTGGTAACGAGTTAAAGTTTATCAGAGTTCTCCACCATTTTTATAAACACGGCGTGGCAAGCGGCGTACTTGTACATCAGATGGCTCAAACGAAACTGACCGAACTGTTGATATGGTGAAGAAATTACACAAATCGCATGCGCACTAGCCATTATCAAATAACCTTCTTATTTGCTACAGGTAGGTTCCTATTTGTAGCTAATAAGAGCCGATTTGTGACAAATAGGGTCTCCATTTTTACCGCTAATAGAATATCTTAGCAAGATAAACCTATTTGTCGTAAATAGAGATTTTGCTTCCACAAATAAGGACTTATTTGTAGCAAATTGGTTCGTGTATTTTTACATTAATCTCAATTAGATATCTATTTGTGACAGCAAAATGATTTTAGCGAGAAGTTTTTTGCTGCTACAGCAATTTTGGTTATTTGTGGCAAATCGGTGCTGTGCTGCTACAAATAGAAATCTATTAACCCCAAATCGGTTGGACTCAAATAGAAACTTTATTTGGTCCATTTTCCTCAGTGTAGGCATGTTAATTCAATATTTCTATTTACCAGTCAGATTAGTCCAGAATTTTGTTGCTGAAGCTGTTATACAGTTTAAATAAATCTCTCGCTGCACCTCTCTGTGATTTTTCGTTATTTCTTCTGAAATAATTTAAAATTCGTTCTTTCTCGTCCCCGCTAATTCTAAACCCAATTTTTCTCTTGCTAATCACACTTCCTGTCGTTTTTAACCTTCGAAACAGCTTATATATAAATGAAGCACTCGGAACATATCTATTTGTATATTTGCGAGAATATTCCCTCAAAGTTTCTACGTATCATTTTTGATAAAGACCTCTAAATTATCACAGCATTTTTTTTACCAGAAACATTTTTTACAACTGTAACTAGTAACAGCTTCAGTAACAAAATTTTAAGACTAATCTGACAGCTAAATAGAAATATTGAACTTATACGGCCTACTTGATTGTCAGTTTTATTATCATGGCTGATTTGATTGTCATAAATTTGGTTTTATTGTTTGGCCTACTCGGATAGAACATCAGACACTGACCAGTGACTTTTTGACCATGTATCTAGTTTAATGGAACTTCTCTGATAAATAAACGGTTGGAAATAGGTCAAATTATCAGAATTGAAAAAAGGAATCCTAGAATGCTTAAAAGGTATTTCAAAAAACTAAATATTCAGGAATACTACTTTAAGGTTCTCTAATTGTTGTGTAGGTAAAAAAATTATTTTTTTGAAAAAAAAGTTTTTCGTATGATAACTTTTTTACCGACCCCTGTATACAAAATCCGAGTGCACCAGCGAATTATCCTTATATTTTACTACAATATCATTTTCTGAATGACATTTTATGTTAACCTGTCTCCTCGTAACACACTTTTTCCGATTGGATGTGTCAAAACTTGGCCCCTATACAGGGCGATATCCATCTCAAGTATTTTATAATGCCCATAGAGCTTTGACTCCTTCCTGGGATTCTCAAAGCCTGACCAACACTATATTAAATAGTTTAACAAATTTTCTTGCGTTGCACGTTAGGTACTTGCTTACTTTAGCTAACTTTTATGTTAGTTTTGTTTTTACTAAAGAAAGAAGGGAAGACGTTCGAAACATGTCTTAAAGGCTAGATTACCATAATTTTTTGAAAAAAAAGGATTTTTTGCGTGATAAACATAATATAAGGGATGTTAAATGTTAAAGAAAGAGCAGATCCTAAAAATGTCTTTATAGGAATTTAGAAATATTTTGCTCGTACCTATGGTAGATGGCAAATTTCTCAAATTATAGATGTATAAAAAGAAAAGTTACGGGGTTGATAGGATTACTGTATAATATTTGGCCGTTTGATATCATACCAGGATCCTAGATCTACATAGTAATGAATTTGCGAATGTAATAGGCAAATTGTCCCTAAAGCAGTTTTAAAATTAATGTTATTAGAATTAATTGAATTGAAAATCGATTGAAGTTTAATCTGTACCTGCGATACCTACCTTACACAATTTGTTCACTAAAAAGCACCTTACCACCTAGGAAATAGTCGGCAGGCGTTGTGCGCCATAACCAGAGATTCTTATCAAACATTTCATCGGGAGCGTAAAAGAGGTTGAAACAAAATTAAAATTCATAATTTCTAGGAGCTCAATTGACCATAAAACATGCAGACCGGCCATTAGCTTAGATCCTGGCGCTAAACTGCTCGTTCTAAGCTCCGTAATTAAATAGTATCCATTATAAGATGCCCTAGTAATAAATTTTCCGAAAACAATCTTGCAGGAATAATCCGGGAGACAGGTGAACGCCTCTGGTGATTAATAATTTTAAGTTCTTGCAAGCGGTGTCATTCTTTCTACTTATAAAACAAAGACAGACTAGATATCGAGCTGCTTGCAAGTACTTCCTTGGCTCGTTAATGGCGATAAGAAGAGACCCAAGTATACATCATAGTTTCATTGATATTTAGATTTAGGTGCCCCATTTTCTTATACAAGCCTCGAAGAGGGTTGAAAAATACATCGATGTTGAGTAGAATGAAGTGAAATTTACGAGTGGCCCCTGGGGATAATATGGAAAATTCGATTTTCCCCAACAGAAATAAAAGGTGGCTGTTGCCCATATTTCGACGCAAGCCGTGTTCACTAAATAATAAATTAATAGAAACTGGCTTTAGAAAACCAAAGGCTTGCAGGTGGTTAAAGCCTTTTTTCCCTCATACTGCTTGCATCCAATAAGGTAGCTCCTTCCATAAAAATCCAACCAATCATATGCCTCTGCTAGCGATAATTGCACTTGTGCAAAACCAAAGCGGTAATACCAGTTGTGCAATTATCACTTTGCTTCTTAGCAACCGCGAGTCTGTTCGATACAAACCCATACTTCTTAAAATTGGTGTGTTTTGCACTGTTCTAAATTATGCAGTTTATAAATTATGTTGCGGTATTATTAAGCAATGTATCAATGAATTTATATAACTTTTACATTGCTAAATTGTTATTAGACCTCCGTCTCCGTTTAAATTTATGACACACACTCAGAAAATAAACCAACACTAACAGGGTGTAGGTAGGTGGAATTTGCCTTGGATATCTAAGCGTCATGTTTGTTTACTCGAACGCTACAGTCGAAGCTGTCAATAAACTCGTTCAAAATGAGTCGTTTTGGAAATGTAAACATAGAAAAAATCAATACAGAAATTATTAAATCGTATTCCTGAAATAATCTCGACAAATACCACTCGTGCCGGAAATTTTTCTAGATAATTTTATTCTCAAGCCCTATTTTGCCCATTAGCAAAACCACTCGTACAAATTGGGCTTTTATTTTCAGAGATAAAATTCCTCGAGCTTCGCTCTCGGGATTTTATCATAAAATAAAAGCCCAATTTATACTCGTGATCTTTCTAGGCAAAATAGCGCTTTCGAAAAAATTATCGATAAAATTTCTGGCACTAGTGATATTACATACGATAATTGTTTCGAAAGCGCTATTTTGCCTAGAAAGATCACGAGTATAAATTGGTCTTTTATTTTTTTATTTTATCTCTGAAAATAAAAGCCCAATTTGTACGAGTGGTTTTGCTAATGGGCAAAATAGGACTTGAGAATAAAATTAGCTAGAAAAATTTCCGGCACGAGTGGTATTTGTCGAGATTATTTCTTGAATACGATTTAATAATTTCTGTATTAATTTTTTCTATGTCTACATTTCCAAAACGATTAATTTTGAACGAGTTTATTGACAGCTTCGACTGTAGCGTTCGAGTAAACAAACATGACGCTTGGATATCCAAGGCAAATGCGATTATACCTACACCCTGTCAGCGTTGGTATATTTTCTGAATGTGTCATAAATTTAAACGGAGACTGAGGTCTAATAACAAAAATTTAGCAATGTAAAAGTTATATAAATTCATCGATACAATGCTTAATAATAGTACCGCAATATAATTTATAAGCTGCATAATTTAGAACAGTGTGAAACACACAAACTTGAAGAAGTAGGTACGTGTTTGTATCCAACAGATTCGAGGTTGCTAAGCAACGAAGTCATAATTTGCACAAGTGCAATTACCGCGATAATTTGCACAAGTGCAATTATCGCTAGCAGAGGCATATGATTGGTTGGATTTTTATGGAAGGAGCTACCTTATTGGATGCAAGCAGTAGGAGGGAAATAATCGATAAAATTTCCGGCAGTTGTGATATTACATACGATAAGTAAGTTTCTGATTTTAAGTTTCCGGTAACCGGTTGGCTTTACATAAGTAAGTATTCTCACTTTTGCATCTTACGTCGATATTACAGTTATTATTAATTAACTGGTATTGCTACTTGACTGGATCGATTTTTAGAAATTGAAAGTTTGGATTTGATAAATCACCTACTTCAGTTGACTTCATACAATACCTATAATTTTCTACATTAGAAAGAGTATTAGTATATATTTCAACCATCTGTGCATACGTAATTTTAAGAATTACGTAATAATTCATGTGAATATAGTTTCTAGGAATTGTTATATTAATTTTTATGTTGGTATAAAATGAAAATAATAGGGAGAAGAAGTTAACCTTTGTAGCGTTCATTAATAATAGTTAACGATGTTATGCCGTTATTTTCATTCCTGAATTATAAAGCATTTTTCGTTTTAGTCTATTATTTCCTTCGTTATAAAATGACATCAAAAGTAAACGTAAGTAAGCCTACAGTGACTATAACAAGACAGTGGCGACAATTGAGATCATCTGCCATGTTTTTCCAAATTTAGCATAGCTGTAATATGGCATTTACAGGAAATTAATTTAATAAAACATGTTTATAGGTCAAAGTAGTTAAATTTAAGTTATTTTGTTTTGCTTAACTTATCCTATACTACCTGTAAATGCCATATTACATCCATGCTAAATTTGCAACAACATGGCGGATGGTCTCAATTGTCGCCATTGTCTTTCTAGAGTCACTGTAAGTAAGCCCAAATAAGAGAAAAATTATTGAAATACAAAAATAAAAACAATCTGTTTCCTGAAAAAAACATGATTGCTATTACAGGAGGGAGTTCAAAATACAGTTATGTAAAATTCGGTCAAAAGAAGATAATATTATTTTTTCTATTATAAACAAACATTTATTGCGAAAAGGTTGTAGAATGGAATGTTACAGTTATGTATGTATCTTGTAAATTTATTAAATTTAATCCTATATTGAAACTTAATTATATCGAAAGTTGTAGAGAAATACTTAAAAACATTTATTTAGATCTGCTTGTAATTTACCACAGTTTGAAAAAATATTATTCTGGATAAAAAAAATTTGAAGCTACGTGGACTAGCGTATCTACTGCCCATTACAGAATAAAAAACAGATAGAGATATTATTCAAAAACGCACAAAATTCAGGAGTTTCATACATACTATACATTTTGACTAAGTTTGTATTGTGGCGGTAAAATGTTTTCCTGACAGATTTCAATGGAACTTGATACGTGTTTTATATTAGTTGTAAATGAAATATATGGGTGGTTTAATTGCTTCAAAAGTTGTGAAATAAGTTATCCGAGACTAATTTTGTTCCAACCTCTTTACCTGAATTATTAATTTTTCTTGTTACCTTCTTAGTTCCTTTTATATACATCGCTTCAATAATTTTTTTCTCATTACAGAAGCGTCAGATTATCGCCCTGTTCTCGGGGATGATAAAATGAAAACAAAAAACTCAATAAGAAGGATTCTGAGGGAATTCTGTTCAATTACGGATCTAAGACGGCAAAGGGTCCCCGTATATTTTATACTTTTTGTTCCGTTGCCGAAATTGAATACGGAAAATATGTTTTTAGATGAGCCTTGCCGACTTGCCGATTCGTTAAAATTTGCAACGAATGCCGTTTTGCGCTGACGTGGATATTTTTACATAAAAATAGCAAATCACATTGGTAAATTGGTAAACGTGTCAGCTGATTCCATATACAACCTAAACTTCATACTTTTTGGTTCGATATTAAGTATAACCTTATATATTCAAGTATTTTAAAAATGAAATATTCTTAAATATCTATAATTGATTCCTAAATATCTTGTCCTTCGTGACATTACGTGTATTCAATGCCAACATTTGAGGGTAAAAGGAGTAGTACCTTCAAATTTTGGATTCTGTTTTATTCAAAAACTTGGATGAACTGAAAAAAAAATGGAAATATATGTCATGGGAACCTACTAAACTTCTATTAGCTGCATGCATGTAGTTTCGTATGACCAGACTAACTTATAGTGGTCACGCTAGCGCAAACGCAGGCTCTTCTCGAATTCCCATCCCCTTTGTGCGGATCACCGTGCCTGATCCGGCCCTGGCATCTGTAATTTAAAACAGACCGGAATCCCACGGGCCCCCTTAATATGTACATCTCTTATAGATTGAAGAAAACGGCGGGAACACGGTCGCGCAGGGACTGCGGAGGCAGTCGTTAGGGCAGGCCGCCGCCGCCGCATTCGTTTGTTTAGTTTACGCCGCTGTCTGTGTTGGCTGGATCTAGAACAACGCCGGGTATATTGTGTAGGTCAACACCCCATCACCGCGAAATATAATCGAAGAATTAAGAGTGATGTCATTACCAGCTGCAATAACCTGCAAAAACAAATAAAAAACGATGGATTTTTTTTACAATAATTATACCTTAGATATACAAAATTCAATTTTTTAAAAATAAATATCAAGATTTGGATATATATCAGATATATATCGATAAATATCCGATATTTTGATATTTATATAAATATTATGATATTTGCCAACCTTGGTTTTAATATTTGGCCTACTTTTGGATCCAATATCAGACACTAACACGTGAGATACGGTGTCCTACAAATTTTGTCCCCTGTAGATGGTTTAGATCGACAGGAAATTAAATTAGTCGGACAGGTAAGTAGAAAATACTTCTTTTGCTTAACTCCACAAACCAAAACTTTGTTTTTTGCATTCGACGCGCGCTTTGCTGACCATGTCAGCACCATCAGGAGATGATCAAGTCTAATCTACTTATTCCTAACCTATTATATTTATACTGTGAACTAAGTACCTATTATATTATTCTTAAGTTTGTACCTGTCAGTTTATTAACATGTATAAGGGCTTTGGGTAACTTAGGTAAGTTAGAAATTTTGAATTGACAGCCTACTTGATTGTCTGTTTTAATTATGTCAGGGCTGACTTGAGTTTTCATAAATTTCGTTCTGCCTTACTTGGATCGAACATCAAACACCGACACATTATAGTAAAGTCTTTTTTAAGTAATCACTAAATTCATGTTGGATGCCCCTAGAATTTCCCAAGGCGCCTGGAATGACAGGGGAACTTGAACTTCTAGTTTTTTTGTTTTAGGTTGGGTTTACGTTTGCGTCACTTTTGCAGTAGGTAAGTCGAATGCAAATTATTTTATATCATTTGTGAATTTTGCTACTTTTATTATGAATTTTAGGCGGAGATCTAGCCTCTGGCAGATAATATGAACAGGAAGGAATGATTTGTAAAACATCAGTTTATTCATCGTGTACAAACAATGGTTCAAATTAAGAATGTGTGTGTCAATAAACATAGCAGTAGGTACTGGTGTTAAAACTGAAAGATTCACGTATATTTATCAACATCGCTATACAAAAAATAGTGTGAACAGTAACTTGGGAAATACATTCATCATATACCTAAGTATATGGTTAATATAGAGTTCCCTCTTGAATCTTGAGGCCATGGTCAATATAAAAGTGATGAAGGAGTATACCTAATACAGAAATTCAAAATACGGCAGCAAAAAAAAACAAGAAATTAATTTGTTACAATGACATAATTATTATTGTAGATAAAAGGTAATCTAAAAACGCTCTTTAATTGAACACTAGAAATGACATGTCTTAAGTATTTGGTAATACAAGGTTGGCAGCATTGTTCTGGGCGCCTCCAGGGCCGTGTTTAGCATGTCTGGCAGAAATGTCAGAACTTGTAAAAGATGCCTAATCTTATCCGAACAGGGCCTCTCGATACAACCTTTGTTCTATACTTTTGTAAAGCAAACTAAATTTGCTACAATTTGAGACCCAAGGATTGAGCCATTGGTTGCGGAGATAGAGCCAGTCAAAGATTGGCAATTTTTTCCAAAAAGTAAAAATGCTAAACTAGAGAGATTCATATCCTGACAACTTCATACCCTGACAACTTCATATCCGCTCACCACACTGGAAACTTAGAACATGAAATTATTAAATTATAACCAGCGTCATTTAAAATTTAACATAATCCTAGAAATGAATAAAATTAAACTGTTCTTTAATAACCCGTAGAAGTTAGGTTAGAGCCACAGAAAAGCACGGTTAAGGTTTCATTAATTATTAGATTTTATTAATATACAGGGTATCCCAACGAAAACTTGACCCCTATAAAAAATTCGAAAACCGAACAATATTTGAAAATTCGCCGAGACCCGTCGATTTTTGTTTTTGGGGGGAGCTTTTTTGACAGTCAAGCCAACCCGATATGTTCATCCCCCTAATCCCTAGCAGCCCCAACTTTAAAATTTCAAATGGAACTACCCCCCTTGTTGCGCATAATTTTAAAGCCCTTTTTATTTCGAATACAGTGATGTATAGTTTTTAGAATTCTGTTGAGATTTGACAGAATTATTGGCTAAAAACGAAAAGTTGACAATCCACCGTACGCGTAGTAATTTCTACACAAATGCCCGCCACTATTAAGTTTTTTATCTACTACACACGTCCAAATTACCTAGTTTTTATTGGCATGTCGATCAGTTTACAAAAAAGTCACAAATGAAAAAGCTGAAGCAAAACAAAATAAGTTCATACGAATTCAAACCTTATATATCTTTTTAAAATGTGTAACAAAAAGTCACTGTCACAAAAAGAATTTCGTGGTTAGAAGCAAAAAACTGGAACTTTTTGTGACAGTGACTTTTTGTTACATATTTTAAAAAGACATATAAGGTTTGAATTCGTATGAACTTTTTTGTTTTGCTTCAGTTTTTTCATTTGTGACTTTTTTGTAAACTGATCGAGACGTCAATAAAAACTATGTAATTTGGTCGTGTGTAGTAGATAAAAAAACTTAATAGTGGCGGGCATTTGTGTAGAAATTACTACGCGTACAGTGGATTGACAACTTTCCGTTTTTAGCCAATAATTCTGTCAAATCTCAACAGAATTCTAAAAACGATACCTACATCACTGTATTCGCAATAAAAAGGGCTTTAAAATGATGTGCCAAGAGGGGGGTAGTTCCATTTAAAATTTTAAAGTAGGGGTTACTAGGGATTAGGGGGGTGAACATCTCGGGTTTGCTTGACTGTCCAAAAAGCTCCCCCCAAAAACAAAAATCGACGGGTCCCGGAGAATTTTCAAATATTGTTCGGTTTTAGAATTTTTGGGGGGGTCAAGTTTTCGTTGGGATACCCTGTGTAACTTTTTTATCGGTCCTCATATACAATACACGAGTACACCCTCTAATTCCCCTTCATTCTTACTGCAAATTCATTTTTTGAGTAACGATTTTATGTTAACCAGTCACTAAGTAACACACTTTTTACCCTTGGATAGGCCACTCTGTACAGTGTACACCCCATACCCGTTAGTTTTTTTGCATGAGCAGTCCAGACATTCAGAACGGCCGTATAGTCAGTCCTTGCGCGTCGGTTGTCGCCTGATCCGAAGACAAATGGAACGGCCGGCTTATTTACGGGCGGTTTTTAATTAAGTCGCCGGAATGAAAACGTGGCCGCCGCCTGTTTTTTTGCGGCTGCCGCCCGGTCGGCCGGCCGGCCGCCCTTCTCGTACACTGTTTGCGTTTAGCCCCGACTCCCCGAATACGAATTGTTTTTTTCTCGTTGGTTAACTAACGGCCGGACAGGGCTGGACAGGGTAATAATTTGCCTTATGCTAGTTTTACAGCCGTAATATAATATGAACTTTTATATTTATAGAAGTTGTTATGGGCGATGAAAACGGTAACAAACAGTGTAGATTTTTAAAACTGCACATGGTTGGTTGGTTTATTTCCTTTTCACTCTATAACTATACAGGGTGAGTCATTAATAATGACACTTAGTGCAACCGCATATATTTTGGGCCAAAATATTACGATTGAGGCTAATGTCTTTAAGAGATACATGGCGTTATAGTTCATTTTTTGAAATTGAATTATGGCTATATCTGCTGAAATAATCAAACTGCTGAACTGAAATTTGGCACAGCTATTTTGGGGATGGAGAATAAGCTGGAATGTCAATTTCTACGTAAATTACAAAGGGCGCTACATGCGCTGTTTTTGGATCGTGCTTTTTCTCGTAGCTTTTTTGAGGTTATCTTTTTGGTCCTGCAGGTCCATCATTTTAGTGCATCTTTTCATTCGGCAACAAAGAGGTAGGTACTCTTGTTTCATAACGATCAAATCAACCTTCAATATTCGAAAATTAATTAATTGTGTGTGTCCGTTCTATTGTTAATGGAGTTTGGATCCCGATTAATGTATACAGGGTGTACGTTAAAATATTTCAGGGTGGTGATCCTGAGCCAATTTTAACAACAAAAGTCCATATAAACATGTGTACGAAAATTCTTCGTTTTCGATATACGGAGTCTTAACATTTTCTAAAAAAAAAAAACGTATTTTCTCAAAACTTTTTTATTCTTATTTCGAGTTAAAATTAGTTGTGTTGCCTTGAAACCTTCAAAATTTTGTTTTTAATTGAGAACAAGATCCTGATCTTTTCCCTACGCTTTTTAAAAACCTGACATTTTTTACAAGTAAATTAAACAAATCTAATTTGCCGCGAAACTGCGATAGATACAAAATAAGTCAAGAAATACTTTTTGTTCAGAACCAAATTCTCCATCTTAAACTGCTACCTACTTTAATTTCGTAGGGCCGTATTAACTTTCTTCTTGAATTTGTTTTCCGATTTACCCATATCTCCGCCACTGGTTCAATCTAGAGGTTGAAAATAACACATTTAAAAAGGTCTTAGCCAAATATGATATGTGTCAAAATTTGGCTAAAAAAGCTCTACAAATAAAGAAGTTATGGGAAAAAGACGATTTTAGAGAATTTTATCATCCCTTATATCAAATTCGAAGAATTTTTGGACACATGTTTATATGAACTTTTTTCCTTAGAATTGGCTGAAAACCATCTCCCTGAAATATTTTAACACACTTAAGTTACACCCTGTATATCATTTCTTTAAAGTCTCTTAGAATAACTTGATTTAGAATCCAAAATGGTATAGTGTCATTAAATTTCATATATATTAATCGGGATCCAAACTCCATTAACAATAGAATGGACACACACAATCTCAGAATTATCTACACCAATTTGATTAAAATATCTACAGCGATGGGTAACAAAAGGTTAAGGTAGTGCTCACTGTTGATTCATGGCCTCCATAATATCGTGGATACACACTCACCTTAAGCTGGGAGGAAGCGGTTTGTGGGAGTGATTCCTGTTTTTTATTAAACCTAAGCAAAAAACTACTGGCCCGTCGAAAAATCCATGCCAGAATTCAACGAAAGTCGGTCCCAACTACATCGTGTTTTAAAACTATAAATACCAGACTGAATAACTAAAATGTTGCCTGTAATGTGTGTTAATAATAATTGGCTGTTTATAGACGATTATGACAGAAGATTAGTTGTCGGTGAGTCATTTGTGCCCTCTCTCCATTGGTTCTATTTTGTTTGTATTTTTGTAACTTTTTCGTCGTTGTGTTTCAACAGTGACTATAGATTCCTTCTATAGTCACTGGTTTCAATTAGCACATACTACATTTACCGTTTTTGTGTCTTTTTAGCCCGAAGAAGTTATTAAATGTAACGAAACATCGCGAACAACAACTTTGTTTTAATTTTTCCGTAAGCCGGAAACTACCACTATTTGATTCCTATTCAAGTTCTGTTAGCTCCTACAAGTTGCACACGTAGTGTGCAATTCGACGAACTAGTATCCAAACCAGTCTGTAGGGTTTAACCAAATAATAATTTTTGAAAAAATATATGAGAAATTGTTGATTTTCAACCACCACATCACTTCTGATTTATAAGTCACTGGAGTTTAATCAATTAAAAAATCTGCCTAGCATCGAACGATCATTACAAGCTTTTATTTAACTTCACCGGTTAGTTAGTATGTGATCAAACCTTACAAATGAATTTCAAACCATGTACACCTACACCCAACCAATTGAGCTGAAATTTTGTACACACTTTTGGTGCTGGTGACAATACAATCTGTTGCTCTTAAACAAAACCAAAGGTAGCCCCTTACCACCGGCAACATCGCACGACGATGCCGCCTCCAGCAACTGTTCTATTTATTTTCACAGCTTGATACCAGTGGCGTATCAGAAGGACTTAACGCTGTTAAAAAAAGTCGAAAACAAAAAAACGCCATAAAAAGACCGTAAAAACTAGTCTCCAAATTAAATTTGTGAAAAACAAACAAAATCAAACAATATTATCCGTAGAAAAAATTTAGAAGTGCCTGCATTTTTTCTTTGAGAAAATGATCCTTAGGATATCGCGAGGAAGCATTAGTATAGGCAAAGATATGGCTGTATAGGTATATCTTTGGTATAGGTGTTCACTTTCCTATAATAGTTTCATCAGTTTGATACTTTGTTTCAAATAACTGTTTTTACATAATTGGACAATTTAGATTTTTTATAAGTTACAATTTATTATCTTAAAATTTAAGACATTCAACTAAGCAGATATCAGCCAATAACATTTGTTTCTGGTAAATATCAAAACAACGACTATACTGAAAACTGTTATTACAGTAGAGTACACTCCAATTCGTGTTATTCTACTGGCATTCCTATTATATTAAACAGTCCGGGAAAGGAATATTCATATTTTAATAAATAAACATGTTTTTCGTCTTTCGCCAGATCGTCTTCCACCTCCTAATTCAAAAACTATTAACGAGGCTCAAACTGAAAGCTTCCTGCATTCATTTCTGCGACGTCCTTTTCGTTTCCACCGGTACGAAAGGAATTAATGATAAATACGGGCATTACGCTCAGCTCGCTATAGCGCAAAATTAAAAGTGGAGGTAAATATTTAGGGGTAGGTATACAGGGTGTTTACTTTTAGCGTGTGCAATATTGGTAACTTCTAAATTTGGAGGGTTAAATTAAATTTAAAAAAGGTGCGCATCTAGAGGCTCTCTAAGACCCTCAAAAGAAATAAAAAAGACGTCGTTCCTGAAATATCTTAAAAAAAACTGAAATTGGTCATTTTTATTTAATAGGTAGGTACCAGGGACTCTTTAAAATAAGGGGACCCAGCATGTCACAGTCTATCACATTGCCACGTTATTTTCCCCGTTGGTAACTGGCTGAGCATCTCAGGGCTTAGTTTGGCATTAAAACAAAAGAGATAGAGCACCTACAAGTGTCGAACCGATGTCAAAATATTGGGCGCCACGAGATTTTAATACTGAGGGGTGCTCTAATTGCCTACTGTAGGTAAATAAACCTCGAAAACCTACAACTAGTATACTCTGGAAATCACACATCCAAAACTCGGTATAAACAATTAAATTTATTAGGTACACCCGTAAACCTGCACACAAGACAACTTAGTTTAAAAGTTTAAAATTATAAAATTGTGAAAGTTTAATTAATTTATTCCCTTCGTTATAGCGCTATTACTTCGGGATTACAGTTCAGAAATAGGTGTGTCTTGCCGACAGACCCATAGACATAATAAAATCAATTCTAAAATATTATCTCCCTGTACAGGTATAGTACAATTTATTCCCCCCCTCACACACTTCAATGTGCATAAATAAACACGAATAGCACACCCCTTGGGACAACACCGGACAAACAATACACGACTTAGCTGTAGGCTCCAGATGACAGGTACTAATATATTAGATCACAGATACTGCTTCTATGATGGTTCTATTATTTATACTTGTTGCTGGTTCTATGGGGAAGACACAAATCTGCTTAACGCCCTAGGAGTAGACGGGGTATAGATCCCCGGAGCCCAGAACCCTGAAATCACCATAAGTATAAGGAAAATAATTATAGGAAAATATCTCATTTAGGTACTACCTCTTCGTGAGGGTTTCCTATGAGTGGTGGTCGTGAACCACTTCCAAATTTGGTCAAATCAGTGGGTATTTAATTCAGCACAGTTAGCTAAAAAATTATACAATATTTAAATATTGAAATAATTCAATTAGATTCCATTAACTTACGACGTACAACGGAAACCTGAATAACCTTCAAAGCGAAGCGGCATGCGGCTCAAAAAATCCTTTCTTCAAAGCGAATATCTTCTCAAAATCCTCCAATACGATAATTCACGATAACGATACAACATAGGCTATGAGAGAAAGTTAATAACTGCGGAAAACTTCAATAACTCGGCCGTAGCCAATTCCACAATTTATTTCCTCCGCACTTGGTTCCGCAATTCGAAGCAAAACTGACCACCGACACCGACAATCGAATTCCCCCCTCACAGGCAGTACCGGCAACGAAACCTACAGGGCGAGAGAAATGACGCGAGTAACAACTTATTATTCCTAATATATTATTATTTTATCACGGATCCAACCGTGACAACATAGGAAAAGTGAAGCCTTGAGGGGAAGTTTGTTTTCTGTCGACTCCAAGGAGACACAAGGGGATTATGATATATGTCAGTGTCCAACTGCCATCAGGTTTTATGTGACATGCCAGTGGCATAGATTCTAAAGGAGGCTAAATATTTCCCATCATAATTCACAGTTTTTAAGTTTTCTAACTTCCAGATACTCAGATGGGTCAATTAAAGGTAATGCGGCCGCCTGTAGTAGTCCCAATAATTGCAACCAGATTTTTCTTGTATCACCTTTAGTAATCCTACAATTACCATTACGTGGGAATTACTTATAAGTAGGTAGTTCAAAACAAAAATCGTTTTTCGTATCTAAATATTAAATTATTAAGAAGGTAACTTCAGTCAGGTCTTTTTTAAAGAGTTTTTATCTACGACTACAAGTTTATTTTAATTTTATGAGGTACCTTGGGAGAGAAATAAAATTACAAAAATTTTATAATGAACACCGTCGGTGTGTAACACCCAGAAAAACTACATGATTAGAACTACTAGACCTAATCTTATTAGTCCATCCCGAAATCTGTGAATGTTCTTTCGGTAGATACATTAAACAAGGAAAGAAAGTTTACGTATACATATTACAAATGGATTGAGGAAGCTGGTAACAAGGTGCAATAGCGACAAATTCTTAAATAAGCAAAATCGGCACTGATTTACCATACTTATTACTTAAATTCGTGGAAATAATTGCTGGAAATCAATTTCAACTATAAAATAAATTTGTTTCATTTGACAGTTTCCATATTCTGTACTTGTAGACACAACATTGTCAAATCTAATTTTTAGAAATCATGGGAAACCATTATTTATTTTTGTACTAACAATCAAAGTACCTGTTATATTCATAGATTCTCCAATAAAATGGCATACTTGGCATCACTGATACCATTAGAATGAGGAAAGAGTAGGCCCGGGGCCCACGGAAACTTACGGGCCACCGCGCAGCGAGCTGTTGCCGCCGTGACGTCACCGTAGACGTCCATGTGCCGGCCGCAGCGCGTCTGTGCTGGATCAGCCCAATACTTTTACTAGTATGTAATAGGTAACTTATGCCAGATCGGTGCTGTGTGCCGGGATGCAAATCAAACTATAGCGGAGAAGTATACAGGGTTTCCCAACGAAAACTTTACCCTCCCAAACTAGAAAACCGAAATATATTTCAAAATTCGCCGAGACCAGTCGATTTTTTTTTCTTGGGGGGAGCTTTTTTTAGAGTCAAGCCAACTCGATATGTTCATTCCCCTAATCCCGAGCAACCCCAACTTTAAAATATCAAATGGAAGTACCTCACTTGTGGGGCATCATTTTAAAGCCCTTTTAATTGCGAATACAGTGATGCGTCATTTTTAGAAATCTGTTGAGATTTGACAGAAATATTTGCTAAAAACGGAAAGTTAACAATCCACTGTACGCGTAGTAATTTCTTAGACAAATGCTCAACACTAATAAGTTTTTATCTACTACAAACGACCAAATTACCTAGTTTTTATTGACTTGTCGATCAGTTTACAGAAAAGTCTGAAGCCAAACAAAAGAAGTTCATTCGAAGTCAAACCTTATACCTATATTTTTAAAATAACAAAAAGTCGCTGTCACAAAAAAGTCCTCGTATTTTTGCTTGTAACTACGAAATAGTTCGTTTCAGCCTGCCATTGAAAGTGTAAACGTGTTTTTGAAATGGTTACTCTATCGCGGAAAGGTTAGAAATTGTTGCAATTCGTGCTGTAGCTTTAGCGCAATCATGATTTCGATAACAAATTGCAACAACTTCTACCCTTTCCGCGTTACAGGCAAAAAACAGGAACTTTTTTTGAGACAATGACTTTTTGTTGCATATTTTAAAAAGATATAAGGTTTGAATTCGTATATATGAACTTTTTTTTGTTTTGCTTCAGCTTTTTCATTTGTGACTTTGTTGTAAACTGATCGACACTTCAATAAAAACTAGGTAATTTGGTCGTGTGTAGTAGATAAAAAAAACTTATTAGTGGCGGGCATTTGTGTAGAAATTACTATGCGTATAGTGGATTGTCAACTTTCGGTTTTTAGGCAATAATTATGTCAATTCTCAACAGATTTCTAAAAACGATGCATCACTGTATTCGCAATAAAAAGGGCTTTAAAATGATGCGCCACAAGGGGGGTAGTTTCATTTGAAATTTTAAAGTTGAGATTGCTAGAGATTAGGGGGATGAACATATCGGGTTGGCTTGGCTGTATACATATTTATATTTTATTAAGTATAATATGTCAAAAGCACATAAAAGCCTTTTGTTTATTATTATTTTTAGATATAACTATCACTAAAATAGTTCTAAATCGGAAAAATCTCAAGCGCGTACAAGCCAAGTTCGGACGTCTACCGAGGCGGAGCGAAACGAGGGGGGTGGCCCGTAAGTTTCCGTGGGCCCCGGTAGGCCTCACTTTGCGGAAAGTACAATGCTGGGTCTCCTTAACTTTAAAGGGTCTCTGGTAAGTACCTATCTATTACAATTTGATATTTACATTTTTTTTTTCCATAATTAAAAACAAAAACGTTAAGGGGGTAGAATGTTATATGAATAACCCTGTACGTTGTCAAATAATGTAATACACCATTCTAAAAAAAACTATAAATTAGATTAATGTATTTAGGTACTGGCAAAAATTCACATGGACTATAAAATGACACAGAGAAGGAATGTCTCAGGCTTCATATAATAATATGTCAATGTACAGTCAGGTGTTAAAAAACTTTGCAAGGTACAACGCGCGTACTTCCGGGCGCTACGGGGTGCCAGGAGATGTAGCGAGCATCTTTAAGATGGTACCTGAAGTACTATTGCTCATAGAAAAATTTATTTAGACAAATAGGTATCCTAGGTGATTTTGTACTGAACCACTTTTGTTAAAAAAACTTCGCGCTGTCGTCAGCAGAAACAATATATTAGATGTGAAAAAAATTACCACCCATTTTTTTCGATTATTTTCTTGGAATTTGTTACACATAATATGCAGAACACAAATTTGCAGAGCACCTTTTCTCCTTCAAAAATAGTGCCGGCTATTTTTTGGTAAAATTAAAAATACAGCTGTTATCCACGAAGGGCTAATTTACCCCTAAATTCAAGATGGCGGAAAACCTGCAAGCGGTTGAGGGTCGAAAACTCGGATTTAAGCTTTCTACATATGGTATACTAGCAATTATTCAAATTAATAATTAGGTACCATCATGCTATGTTTTTGACAATTGCCAATATTATTTGGAAATGTATTTCTTTGAGCTAGGAAATATGAAGGTGTAATTGCGGTAGTATATTTCGTGAAACTATTCAACCCGAAATCAACGAAATTAAATATAGCTTCGATAACGGCTAGCACTTAATCATAAAGGTTTATTTATTGCCCCACCTAGCGATAAACAAGCTTAATTCGCGAAGTCACGATACGCCACTCCCAAAATTGACCCACACTTTATCTCCCTTTCGCAAATAAAATCTCGGTTCTCGACTTACGTTATTAATTTCCACAGGAAATTGGGCAATTTTCAGTTTTACATAGAAAAATAAGGCAATTCAAAATCAAATTTAAACACTCAATATTTTAAAGTTCACAAAAGTGGTAAGTAGGTATAATTATTTATCCCAGTAATATCAACTTACAGGAAGCTGCAAAAAAATAAGTCATACATTACATTTTAAAATACTTCTATTTACAACTCCTGTGTAATTAAGTTAGACAAATTAGAAGATAATGTTTAGCGAAATCTGATACCAAATTTGAGTTCGATATTTAAAAAAAATACTAAAATTTGTTTATAGGTGTCAAGTCTGAAATAAACAAATAATTCCTGTAGAATCATAAACGTTGAAAATTCTCGAAAATACAAATCAAAATTTTAGTAAGACTAAAAAATGCACAGAATAAACGCTAAATAAAACTATTTATTTAAACCGTACATCGCCTACATCTATATACGCAGAAAAAATTAATGCGGGGTTTCTCCTATTTCCCAAAATCATAGACAAAAAGTAGCCAAGGTGTCCAGTGCTCTATTTTCGAGAAAAGTTGAATACGCATCCCAATAATATCTCGATTCACTTTGGAGATACAGGACGATTCTATAGATTTGTCGTCTCACATAACCTTTTGTTTGTAAATATTTTCTATTTGGGTAAAACATTTCCTGTTTATTTTTTTACGTAGAAATTGGTGTAAAGCAATGTTGTCTTTGTTGAGTTATGTTACGTTTGCTCTTTAAAGTTCTTGATTAAAATTACAAGAAAATGTGTTTTTATAAGATAACGAAATCGAAATAGTTATTTATGCAACAAGTGCATAAAGTAGTACTTTTTTTCATGAATGGGAAATTTGCGCGCACGAACCGCAGGTGAGTGCGCATATAAATGCACTATGGTTTTCAATTACGAGGATTATAATATTTAGATCGCGGTCTCACTACGTTTACACATAGTATTGAAATCGATTTGAATATGTTTCTAGAATTTTTGAAAACCGCATGAAGAGATTTTGAGATTGATTTGAATCTCAAAATAAATTTTCTTATTTTCGGGATTTGACGCCACATTTACCATTTATGAAAACACCAAACTGCATTACACTGCATTCGATTCCAAACTCCATGTAAACGTAGTAAGGAAGTTTAGAGTGAAAAAAAGTAAGTTTTTTAACTTGTTAAAAAAAGATATACTTTAGGCATTTAAAAAGGTTAAAAAAGTAAAGTTTTTATAACGATCGTATAAAAAAATTATTTTATAAATCAATTTATTTGACAGCTACAAAGACAGCAACTAACGCTACAGAGCAGACAGATCTAACTAACAATGGACCAAAGCTTAAATATATACTTTATACAAATGCAGACTTAGTATACACGTGTCGCGCAATCAGCGTCCCCTCAGCAGTTTCACATGAAAACGGTCCATTGTTCTTATAGGGTCGTAACTAAACAGAGTTGCAAAATTTCAACTAAATATCTATTCAAGGTAGAACTAGATCAGGCCCCATAGGTGTTGTTAAGTACATCTCTCTGCATACGAAATGGTGATTTACGATTTTTTTTTCTGGTCAAGACCTTTTTTATTTCGAAAAAACTGTCAAAATTGGCAATTAACGGAAATTGTGTTTTTTACGTTTCCATCGTCATATATATTTGAGAGTAGTGGAGCTATCGACTCGATTTTTTTTAATTGAAGCTAACATCTGAGCGCTTACAACAAATGCCATTGTTGTTGTCCAATATTGTTTATTAACCACTTTAAATAGCAACAAAATTGAAACGGTAGCACTTATAATAGTGTAACTTGCACTTGGAGGTGAGAAACCAACCAGTGGCGCCATCTAGTATCAAGCTGATAGTACCAGAGCCGAAATTTCACAAAACATGGGTAAGTTAGGTTGGTGTTGAATCCAGAAAACTACAAAATAATGTGAAGAAGAAGCGGCACAGGCTCATTGGCCATTCACCACTGTATCTTCCAAATTTGTGGAAATCAACAAGGATCTGGCCGGGAGCAGTTGCTGCCGCGGTCGCCGCCTTCGTTAACTCGGCGGTAGGTATTTGTTTTGTGTTTGCCCAGCAAGTCAAAAGTTTTCCGATTGTTTACGCATGCATTTTTCGTATTTTCAATTGTTTTCCTGTTAATTTATAAGCTACTTATTAATATTTAGGATATAGTCACTGATTTTGTATACAATGGGACGCAGAAAGTGTGTGATGTGTGGCCAAATTGATATTTCTCAGGATATAACCTATCTCAGGTAAACGTTGTACACACTTACTTGGGTAAATTTGCACAAGATGTTGGTCGACTACAAACGTTGGTTATTTCTCTGAGGTCTGATTCAAACCCGAACATCCTGTATTTTATTATGAATCGCTTCGAAACTAGAACAACAGCGATGGTGCGTCACCCACCGCATTAGCATATATACTTTTTATTACGGTCTCCTGTTTTGTTTTCGGCGACAGGAAGATTTATGAAGTGGCGGGGATCGCGTGTGATAAGCGCGAATCGCGACATTTCGCTTGTCGGAACAACGCAAACACCGGCCACGTAATTTCTGGTCGATATTCGAAACAATGGCTCGCAAGTGGATTTCGGGTCTGTGTATACCGGGCGATAACGAGTTTGATTAAACGGTGGCGCCTTATCGATGGCGGGGCATATTTTGGGAACCGCACGGAGTTTTTAACTGAAGGAGGTTGCTTTAAGTGTGCTTTTCACGCACCAAATGCGGGGTTTAATTCAACCACTCTTTAATTGTCTGTTAACGAGAATGTTTAAAATATCATTTCATAATAAATGGTCGCATTGGAAAATATTATCGGAGTCAGCTCTGTTTTAGGTTATCATAATTTTACACGCGTTTACTAATTGATGCAACCGGTTCTTTATGTTCCAACATTTTTTCTAGCATCTAAATCCGCAAGAGTTTCTTTTGGTGTGGCGGTTGCTGCTTCTTGCTATATAGTCAGTCATTCCCAAAGCATCTCTTCTTTTGGAAACCTGAGTCGTTGATATAAGTCAACTAATTTGATTGTTGGCCCTCATAAAACGCTAACAAATAATTATGGTTAATTTAATAAAAAAACATACTTTTACTAACCCCTATTATGGGTTAGTAAAAGTAGAAAGTAGAAATTATTATCCTATAATAGTGGAGCGAAATCGGGATAAAAAGTCGCTCCGTTCTCGAAAAAAGTTGTTTGAGGGTAGAACTAGATCAGACCCCATAAGTATGTTGTTAAGTACATCACTTTGCATACGAAATGGCGATTTACGACATTTTTTTGTGGTCGAGACCTTTTTTATTTCGAAAAAACTGTCAAAATTGGCAATTTACGGAAATTGTGTTTTTTACGGTTCCATCGTCATATCTTTGAAAGTAGTGGAGCTATCGACTCGAATTTTTTTTTAATGGAAGCTAACATAATATGAGCGCTTACAACGAATGCCATTGGTGTTGTCAAATATTGTTTATTAACCACTTTAAATAGCAACAAAATTGCAAGGTTATAAAAAGTGTAATGAAATTTTTACTACGCGAGAAACTTTTCATTTGTGGAAATTTTTATATACATGATGGAGGGAAATGTGCCAAAAACATGAAAGAAGTTTTTGGTAAAAAAAATTACCTATAGCGCCTATAGTTTTTGAACTGTGAATTTTTTGTGGCGGGCGCTATACTTACGTGGAACGCAAAATTAATCCCTTGCGTGAGAATATCCACGCGTGGCAGGCATGTCTCAACAACTAATGCGTAGTTTACATGCGCAAGTGAAACTATCACAAGTATAAATATCTGAGAGTACTTCCTAATAGTTTGCCAATGTAAACCCTCTCAGGGAGAACTCTCTGCCATAAAAGAGTAGGTACGTCTCTGGGAGCGTTTACATAAACTATTTGGAAGTATACTCTCCGATATACGGCTTGTGATATTTTTACCTCTCCGTGTAGACTATTCTATAACAGATCGCTGGTAAAATAAATTAATAATTTTAGACCAAATAATGTGGGTTCAAGCAGACCAATAAAATAAAATAAGAAATAAAATAACCAAATGGTTGATTTTTGGCAATTTTTGAACAGTAATTACAGTTGCCGCAGATAAACAAACAACCACCTGCTTATTTTATTTATCATACAGATACAGTTGCAATTTTTCGTATTACAATTTTTGTCGAAACAAAAACGCTTAACCTTTGGCGTACAATGTGTGGTATGGATTCTTGAGATGAAGATATATTTACCTCTGATGTACTGATGTATATTCTGCGTTTAGGATATTTTCACTTAAAATTTTTTATTTTCGTCCAAAAATACAGGGGGGGGGGGGTAGTAAAATCTTAAACGTACCGATGCATAAGATGATGAATAGGAGAACGTTTCAGATGTTATGTTTGCAGACGACGATTAAAATGAAGGTGTCGCGTCGTGAGTGACAGCAACAAAATGTGATTTATTTTCAGTAATTAAAACAGCTTATACCGCCTCCTAAAATTAAGCGCCGGGTGCTATTAGCGCCCTAGCACCCCCCTTAAACCGGCGCTGCTCATAAGGGCGGTCTATTTAAATCTCACTCTTTCGTTGTTGCCAGATCTTACGAAAAGTGCTGATTTTCATTTAACGGGTCTTCAAATTCCCTTCGGGATAATGAAACCCTCCTCGGCACGGCGAGTGGATTCGGCGACGTAATGAAACCACCGGGAAGATGTATGCGCGTTTCGCGGCGCTCCGCCACCTGGCCCCGCGATGGCGGCGGCTCGCGGTCGTCCCACCGGCAATAAAAGTCAGCATGATTGCCGGGAGAATAAAACTTCGGGTCTGGACAGACGCTTGTTTACGATAGTCGAAATACTATTGAAATTTGAAATTTCGTTGGCTAGCATATTCGAAAGAAACTCAACCCTGTTTGTCGATACCTATACTTAAATGTATTTTCTTGAAATCGGCATTAAAATGTCCCAAAATCGTCATTAAAAGCACAGAAATCGTACAATAATGTAGCCCATTATTGTATGATTTTTTCAATAAGTAGGCCTTGTCGAGATGTAACCATCAAACGTCAGACGCGGAGAAATCGCCCGTCAAAAGTGACCAAATATTCAAAAGCCGGCCGATAAAGGCCCATTTAACTTTTCATACACATTGCGAAATTGTTTCCTATAGAAGCGCAATCCTTCAGTCTACATATTTTAGTAAATTTGAATATCAATAGATTTGTTGTGTAGGCTGCACAAGAAGCAGCAGTTTGGTTTTTCTGTTCGAAGGTGCCGTACGTCATTATACTTGTCCTAGGTAGAGCGATCGGTAAAGTCAAGCAACGCCGCACGTAGTCGGTTCGTGGACGGGTGATCCCTTATTATTATTTTCTTGCCTAATAAAACATTTTTTTTCCGATTTCAAAAAAATATATAATATGTACCTCGGCACTGAAGTTCTTTTTATGACTCATGTGGTTTATTTGCCTCGGCCAGAGGCCTCAGCAACTAAACTCCACATGAGTCATAAAAAGTTGAACTTCAGTGCCTTGGTACATAAATAACTATTCTTCAAAACCGGTGAAGCGCATTAATTTTTACACAATGATATAATTTGCCGCCATTTTAACCCCTGTATTCTACTAAATAAATGACTGGCTTCATAAAGAGTTGCAATAAAAAACAATGCGAATAAGATTGTACCTTTAGGTTGTGAAATTATATTAGACGAGTTTGTAAACGATCAATCAAAGTTAAACAATTCACCCAGGAAACAATTATTTATGTACCAAGGCACTGAAGTTCAACTTTTTATGACTCATGTGGAATTTAGTTGCCGAGGACACTGGCCGAGGCAAATAAACCACATGAGTCATAAAAAGAACTTCAGTGCCGAGGTACATATTATATTTTTTAAATCGGAAAAAAAATGTTTTATTAGGCGAAAAAATAATCATAAGGGATCACCCGTCCATGAACCGACTACGCGCGGGGTTGCTTGACTTTGACGATTACTCTACCTATAGGTCAAGTATGACGAGACACGGCACTTTCTTACAGAAAATCCAAATTGCTGCCTATTGTGCAGTCTCCATGTAAAATAGATTAATATTCAAACCAACTAAAATATTTATCCTGAAAAATTGCACTGCTATAGGTAACAATTTCGAAATGTGTACAAAAAATTAAGTGGGATTTATTGGCCGGGTTTTGAATATATGGTCACTTTTGACACGCGATGGCTCCGCGTCTGACGTTTGATGTTTACATCTCGCCAAGGCCTACTTATTGAAAAAATCGTACAATAATGGGCTACTTCAGTGCCGATTTCTGAGCTTTTAATGACGAATTTGAGATACTTCACTGCCGATTTCAAGAAAAAATAGATATTCTCCTTATTCAGTTTGGATGTCTTCATGTTTTTAGGTTTTTAAAAGAATAAATGATTACGGATACGAATAAGACTGTCAAATTGACTGAAGACGCTAGACATGTCTAACTTACGTAAAGAACGAGACAGTCTGTGTGATTGCCGGCCCCTGAGAACGTCCCGTGCAATCGAGGACGAACGCTTGGAAGGAGTAGTTTTGCTCACTCCGGATTCATCCAGAAGAGAGACTTATGTTCGGCCTGTGGAAGTTTCTAATCAAGATAAATCTTAAGACTATTTTCAATATTAAAAACCAGAAACTAATTTTCTGATGAGTTTTTACAACTACCTAATATCTCACGACTTCTCAAGGTAGAATATTTATTTTTTCCAGCCATACTTTTAAGTTGGCAATGAAAAAATAGCAAGAGTAAAAAAGTTTCTAAATTCATTGGGATACAGTATACAAATTTTTACTTTTCAATAAATTAAATTGCAAAAAAGTTCTGTAAAACAGACGAATAGGTGTTTCTAGCCTTGGCAAGCGTAGTGTGCAAAAAGTAATAATACTATCGTGAAGGGCCTTCCAACTTTCTGGTGACGTCTCCCAAAATTCATGTTTCTGGATTCAACATTTTTTGAGAAAAAAATAAAACCGAATTTTTTTCTCCATGTTAAAGTTTAGATCGGAATAATTTTACAGGGGAGGTTTAAATAAAAAACATTACGTGGAAACCACCTGTAGAACACTTTTCACACTTAGTATAAAACTTTGCTTAAGCTAACTGAAATCCCCATGGTTAGGCTCGATCTCGGGCTCGATATACCCTGCGTAAAATGTAGCAAGCAGCCAAATGTTTGCAACAAAATGCTTGTGGGGTTAATGCTGAAGTCACCATTCTCGCAGAATCTTTTGTAAAATAAAAACTTGTAAATATTATGTAAGTTTACATGGCATATTTTCATACATTTTCTTACTAACAGCGAGTATAAAATACAAGCAAGAGTATTTTTAGACCTTTTGGTTTGAAATCAAGTCCATGGCTACTTTTAATACCTAGCCTACGTAAATATAGAGCACATTCAATTTTTCAGTTTCTTATTTATATAGTGGGCAATTGGCTCTCCTTGGGGGCTTTAAACAAATTTTTCTATTTCCATTCTTGCATAGGTTACAAAATACTCTTCCAACCTATTTATAATATCTATAGAATTCTCGTTTCTTCATATGGGTGAACAGATCATCCCGTGATTCCAAAAGAGTTCTTCTGAAATTCACCTAATGGTCTGCAAACCATTTTCTTCATGTGTATAAAAATTTCAAGCTATCACAAACAAATCGGGCATTTTTGAGCTTTTTCAGTACGAACAAGCACGAAGGAGGATAAAATGATCGGCTCTTTTCCCTAATATACCCCAAAATGTTTTTTTTTCTGGAAATTCTGATCTTTCTGAAAATTATCGAGCATGTTTCTAAGCTGCTCAAGAATATTCCCAATGTGAAGAAAATGCTCAGATATATGTCACGAATATGATGGCGGTACTCTCAGCTTGTCGTGCGCTTGAGTCTTGTGTGTCCGTTTTGCAGTGAAGTGCCTGTCACAATAATGAATAGGAGTAAGGGCGAGGGTAAAAGGCTCGTACTGCGCTGGCGCAGCAAATATGGAGGCAGAGATACGTGCGTTGGTGGCAATGCCATGTAGATGCCGAAAGATGAGTCATTTAAAAATTCTTAAAATGACGTCACGAGTGCCCATTGTGCTACCACTTTCGAGCATATTCACGTTCCTTTTTCGTGCTGTTTACTGTACTCATGAGAATAGCGCACGGAGGTAGGGAACGTTCGCCAACGTTCTAAGAGCACGAACGGGAACGTTCCACAAAATGTAGCGCAAACGTTAGAATATCGATGGAAGTACAACTGGCAACCCTGTCGTCAATGGCGACCGAAGTAGGAGTTTAAGGAAGCCGATGGTGTGCCGTGTCCTCACGAGTGAGAGAGTTTGTAGTTAAATTGCGTGCACTGTATCTTTGTAAGTTGATAAGAAAAACAAATTTCGCATGGATTTAAGTTTGCATAAAAATCGCTCTATACCTTCAGCGCATTTTATATCTTTATCTGGCGGAATCTGGCCTTAATGCGGGCAAATTTCCTTTCTCGTGGCTGATGTTAATAACTTGTATACTTTTGTCGACTGCCTGCGCTTTCATGCAGCCGTGGGGAATTTACGAGGGCGCATATTTCTCGGCGCGAATATCGCTCTAGGGTGCTCCACATTATTAATGCGTACACGTATACATAAAAGCATAAAAATTAATTAGGAGACTGGAATCGCATGCGGCGGCCAAGCTCGGCTTTAATTTTAGTTCGTTTAGCGTGTAAATAGAGCAAAACGAAAATACACCGCGTTAACTATAAAATCTTTTTCGTGGCATGGAAAATAATTTACTAATAGCTTTACAATTTTATCCGGGTTTATCGTTTATTTCAATCTAATTTTGCTGGTATGCCTACTACAAGTTATAAATAATGTTAAGCGTATACTTCAGGGCAGTGGTGCCAGGCGATGCTACTGTCGAATGATATTATATGTATGATGGGAGGAGTCGAAAGAAACTTCTATAGTCTAGTCAGTATAAGAGTAACCAAAATACGCGAACGGCTTGCCATTTTTGTCCCCAGCCCTTAGGCTCTGTCAGACAAATTAGCAACAATGTTAGGTGATATAACATACATTTGCCTGCATATATATTATAGTCGCAGGCAAACTGCGTGTTTATACTGAGTGCAGCAAGAACGTATTTTACAAGCGAAATCGTCCGTTCAAAACGTAGTGATGGATGTCAGGCAAAATTTTCGTTACAGTATACAGGGTGTAACTAAACTGATGGTCAAAAATGAAACCACGTATTCTTGGAGTCAAAATAATAGCACTACTTCATATATTTTTTTCTCCTACGGGCCATAGTTTTTTTTATACAGAGCGTAGAAATTTTGAGAAAAATACACATATTTCTTAGTATCTCTAGAAGTATACGAGATATTTTCTTCAAACTTGGCTTGTCACATGAGCGGATGACTTGTCAAATTTAAGGTTAATATGAAGCTTGTGAGGCCCCCAGTTGCGGAGATACAGGGTGTTATTAAAATTAATTAGTTCAGAAAAATATGAATACCCTGTATAATCGCATTTTTTTAATTTGTTTTGAGTAGTGGATAGAATGGTTAACAAAAAGTATCTCTTAGTATTTTTTCATATTCGCAGCCGTTTCTTAATTATTTTTTAAAGAACGGCAACGCTGCAATGAACAATAGTCACTTTAAGAATAAATTTAGCAATCTGTGGATGTCAATTAAACTTGGCATTATTTGAATCATTTGGCTGCCAACTTTGCACCTTAGTATCAATATTTTGAAAAATTATATTTTGATTTGAAGAATTGACTGATATGCACTTTTGCTATGGACTTGCGAATGGCAATAATAAACATGCGGAAACGCATAGTTGCGTGTATTGAAAGAGACGGCGGTCATTTCGAATATTTAATAATTTAATTTTCTAATAGCAATACGTTTCTTTTATTATTGTTTTTGCTTTTGTATTTTGTCAAATAAAGTTTAATTGACATCCACAGATTGCTAAATTTATTCTTAAAGTGACTATTGTTCATTGCAGCGTTGCCGTTCTTTAAAAAATAATTAAGAAACGGCTGCGAATATGAAAAAATACTAAGAGATACTTTTTGTTAACCATTCTATCCACTACTCAAAACAAATTAAAAAAATGCGATTATACAGGGTATTCATATTTTTCTGAACTAATCAATTTTACTAACACCCTGTATCTCCGCAACTGGGAGCCTCAGAAGCTTCATGTCAACCTTAAGTTTGACGGCTCATCTGCTCATGTGACACGCCAAGTTTGAAGAAAATATCTCGTATACTTCTAGAAATACTAAGAAATATGTGTATTTTTCTCCAAACTTCTACGCTCTGTATAAAAAAAACTATGGCCCGTACGAGAAAAAAATATATGAAGAAGTGCCCTTATTTTGACTCCAAGAATACGTGGTTTCATTTTTGACCATCAGTTTAGTTACACCCTGTATAGGTACCCTTAAAAATTAGTGTAGTTCGCTCTTGCATAATTTTGAGACTTTTGATCCTTGTAACCTATATGCCAATCTCGTTTTAAACATAAGCAAAACTTTTATAAAGAATGATCCTCCCCCGTAGTTTTCCCGCTAACCGTGGACGATTTATACTGTGTGTTTTTTATTACATACAATTTTGTTGTACAGCGAAAAAAACTTGAATACAAAAGTTGTAAGGTTCGTAGGGGACGTAACCTCTCTTTTATTTTCGCATATACAGGGCGATTCGTATTTGCAGGACAAAAATAAAATATTTAGATTTTGACAATTGCATTAATCCTTTGGAATGTTTGCTTTCTCCATGAAATTTGCTACAGAATCGTTTTTTTGTTTTGTATTTTGGATGCAGCGTTGCCAAGATATCGAATTTTTCTTGGAATTTAGGGACTTCGCGGAGGTTATGGAAACTGAATGCTGTATCTTTATTTTAATAGATATCAAAAATATATTTTAGCCGAGGTATGACAGCACAACCGTGTGTGGTGTGGTATGTCTAAATTGGTTTTTGCATATACAGTGTGTTCATAACAGGCTCTCAAATACAGATAATTTCAAGCAGCAATAAAAAAAATTTTTCAAATAGAATGACCCATATTTCTATAGTTTGTTGGATGTCGGCGTCCAAGCCCCACATTTTATGTAAATAACATTCTATACCAAAAAACTACCCGTTTTCGAGATATTTAGTATTTAAGAAAATTTCTTTGCATTTTTCAGGTGAGAAGGTTTTATCAAGCAAGCCATAATTATTTTTCCAGACAGTGGCAGAAATAATTGTCATTTTAGATAATATGTGAAGTAAAATTCCTATACCCGCATACAGCTTGTCACACTATAAAGGTCGCTTTCTTTACATTAGTGATTAGGATATGAAATAAAAAGAAGCATTCACGGGCAACAGGAATTAATATTTATATTTTCTTAATCGATAAAACAGAAACAAAAAATTATATTTACAATAAGTTTCGAGATGCCTTCCCTCGACGGTAATGCAGGGAGTATATCTCGTAACCAAATGATTGATTGCATTGGCAGGTTCGTTTATTTTGTTTAAAAGATTTATCTCCCTTGCAATTTTAGTTTTTAGTTGTATACGGAATTTTTTAATGTTCCCACAAGAAATAGTCAAGGGAAGATAGATCTGGGCTCCGTGCAGGCCAAGAAAAAGTTCCCCTTGCGCTTATCCAATTGTTAAATCTGTTATTCAAAACATTTGTAACATTGGCTATACTATGATACGGAGCTCCATCTTGCTGAAAACTTATTTCCTTCCCGTATTATCTAAAATGACAATAATTAACTAAATAATAAAAACGGGTAGTTTTTGGTATAGAATGTTATTTACCTACATAAAATGTGGGGCTTGGACGCCGGCATCCAACAAACTATAGAAATATGGGTCATTCCATTTGAAAAAAATAAGTTATTGCTGTTTGAAATTATCTGTATTTGAGAGCCTGTTATGAACACACTGTGTATGCAAACACCAATTTAGACATACCACACCACACACGGTTGTGCTGTCATACTTCGGCTAAAATATATCTTTGATATCTATTAAAATAAAGATACAGCATTCAGTTTCCATAACCTCCACAAAGTCCCGAAATTCCAAGAAAAATTCGATATCTTGGCAACGATGCATCCAAAATACAAAACAAAAAACTTTTCTGTAGCAAATTTCATGGAGAATGCAAACATTCCAATTGCCAAAATCTAAATATTTTATTTTTGTCCTGAAAATACGAATCGCCCTGTATATGTGAAAATAAAAAAGAGGTTACGTCCACTGCGAACCTTACAACTTTTGTATTCAAGTTTTTTTCGTATCTCTTACGGTTCCTGAGATCCAGGGGGTAGGACAAACTATTTGGGACACGCTGTACCTAAAGCATGATATTATGCATAGTATAAAATAATGAACTCACTTGTAACACCGTGATATACGGGGCGCGATCTATTTCATAGCATTTACCATGGTCTGCTACTGGTAAAAATACGACCAATAAGAAAGGGAGCGTATAGCGATTTGATTGGGCGGCGTTTCACATATCCATGGAGCAGGTGTCGACGTGGGCCAGGTAGGCCAGTATAACCAGTGCCGTGCACGGAAATAAGGATTACGCTCTATTTTATGGATTTTTGTGTGGTGTTGTTTCGTGTGTAACAAAATTATTGGTTTGCAAGTTTATATTATCCTTTTTTAGAGCATTTAAATAAAATTTGTATCATATTATTAAGAGCCGCGCGCCGCCTACGACTCGGTCTTGTTTTACAAAGCAAACGCCGCCCAAGCGTTTTTATGCTGTTCCAAGTGAGTTCATTACTACCTATACCTAATAACAATAACCATATCAGGTCTAACTATACGAATTACAGCAATCCTGAATTTTTCCTTAAAGAAAATGTGAATAGATTTAGAACTTAACCACAACCGAACGGGCAGAATACTGCAAAATGGCACCAATTTATCAGGAAAGATCTGGGTAAATATCTGACCTTTAAAACCAGAGGCGTACGAACTTTTCCCGACTCACCTAAACTTTACATAATATTTCAATATCTCAGTATAGAGTGTCCTCCAGAAAAGTCCGCATCGTAGGGGGAATTTTTTTCTAATAATTTATTTTGAAATTTACCTCTTTGCTTTAAAAAGTATGACATATCACATGACCGGTATATATGGCAAAAAGGATATTAAAAGAAAGCTAAAATGGGCTTCTTTTTTTCTTGATCTTTCAAAAAATTTTACTTGATAATGTTTTTTTTTTCAATTTTACATAAGTGTACCAAGTTTATTAAAACACATAGGTTTTTGAATCTTTTAAATATTTATGAAATATCTAAAACTTTTATGTAAATTTGATGTACTGTGAAGCATTTAGCATTTAGGATATAAATTTATTTACATTAAATTTTCCAGTACCTACTAAATAGTAATAATAGTAACAATAAATTAAAATTTCATCAAACTATTTTGAGTAGGTGTCTAACCAAAATTCACAACAACGGCTAAACTAGAATAATCGAGATGAAAGGTAAATTGCTAAGAAAAAAGTTCTGAATTTTGGTTAGATACGTCCAATGTGCAATACTTAATTCGATGATATTTTAGCTTAGGTATGATTATTTTAACATCAATTTGATACTAAAAAAATTATTGTAAATAAATTTATATCCTAAATGCTTGACGGTATTTCAACTTTGCATCAAACATAAAAGAATTTTAAAGAGTTCATATCTTCTTATTATACTTATATATAATGACCCTATACAGTGTCCTCCAAAAAGTTCGCACCATAGGGGGGAATTTGTAATTAACGTTTTATTTTGAAATTTAATTTTGGGATTACCTTTTGCTTTAAAAAATATGAAAAATGACCCACTCAAACCTGGTCGTTGTTAAAATATCAAAAAGTTTTACTTGAAAAAGTTGTTTGTTTTTCAATTTTACGTAAGTTTACCGTATTTGAACGCTCTACCAAAATATTTAGTTTTTTGCCAATTTTTAATATTTATGAAATTTCTGAAAATTTCAAAAACTCGAAACTTCTTAAAAACTATTTTATATCACTAGCTTTATCATTCTATTAATTTTTTATTACTAATTACCGATAAGAATAGCTTATTTTTCAAAAGAAAATGATATTTACGCTTTAAAATTCTATGTTTGTTGCAAAGTTGATGTACCGTCTAGCATTTGGGGTATAAATGTAGTTACATTACGTTTCCCAGTTCTAAATTGATGCCAAAATAATACTAAAGTAAAATATCATCAAACTATTTTACGTATCTAAGCAAAATTCTTGAGTTTTATGAAACAAATAATTATTACCTTAAAGTTTAATTTCACATTAATCGATATTGATGAGTAGGCGATGGAGAGGAAGCAATTGTTTTTATTTGACAGTTTCATAACTGTCCAATAAAAACAATAATTGCTTCTATTTTCTCAGAAATCTAAAAATGTGATAAAATTCGATAATTTTTCTGGACTTTTTAACTCTTTAAGGATAGGGCATGGTCTAATTTGATTGATTTATTTTATTTGCAAACGATCTCACCCCGACTTCCGTTACTCTAGAGCAGCCTGCCTGTCGACGTAGTTGCTGTTTAGTGTATAGGGTAGCCGAATCCGAACCGCTCGCCTTGCCTCTGGCAACAGGAGAATTACAGACGGAAACACGCTACCTGTCCACAAGTGCAGCCGTGTGAAAACGGCCAAAAACGGGCGCACTTTCCTTCGAAACGGATACAGATCGTTCCTCCATACACGCCGTTCTACAACCCCACATAACATCGCCATAAGCTAATTTCTTTTCTTCCAATCTTCCATCTTCCTGCGCGCGCTTTCCACTGCCTAAAAATAATTCTAATATCTATCTGCTTAACAGGAAGTAATAAAATGTTGCATACACAGCTGCTTCTGTCGTATCATCACTCCATCAGAGGTGCTTGTAAACTTGGCGGCATCATCATTACTCTCGGACTTATTTCTTCCTTACTTTTAAAAAATCACAAAAAAAAACGAAAACGTACAATACGGATCGCTGTGTATACGTTGTTACGATTTTGTATAGTGTTTGTAACGGAATTTATGAAAATATCCGCTACTACCTACGGTAAAAACCTTTGGCTCATCCGATACTACCGCTAATTTTTAACTGCCAACAAATTAACATCACCAATATGCAGCCAGCCATACCCGGGGAGTGATTTGTGTGCGATTGGAAATTACAAATTTTGCAATAGTTTGTTGACATGCAGGTACGTCGTTTCTTTGCCTTTCAAATTATCTTTAAATCGATATAATAAACTATTTAGTTCAAATAAGGTATGCGTAGCTGGACAACAGCCTAAATATAATACCGTATGCTTGAAGAAGAAGCCTAACTTTTATATTTAATGGTCTTTGACCGACCGAGGTTATAAATCAGACTGACTGGATATTTTCGCGCTGCTTTTTCTCTACTCGTCGACGCAACAGGTGCGGTGTTTGTTGAATTTGTGCACGTTTGATATTCCTTGTGATTTGTCTCAAATCTTTTATCATCGTGCATAACAGTATTTTTTTCTTAGCTGATTTGGTGCAAAAAGATTTTTTGTGATTAAGTTTACCGTGCTGTACTAATATTTTTGTGTATTTTGTGTCCCAAGCTATCTTGGGACACTTTGGATTCTGAGCAACGATGGTTGGTGGACTTTGGTTCTGGCTGAGGCTATACATCAATTTGGGGTGAGTATCTTTCAAATTATTTCTTTTGAATTTTGGCTTTGCCGCCTCTCTGGAAAATATCTCACCACCCAGGTTCGCTGTGCCTTTGGGGCCACTAGCTGTGTTCCGATCGCCTTAACAGATCCGTTTTCTTGTTTTTTATTATTATATTTTGCAGTGAAAAAGTTCACCGTTTAAATTCAATAGCACACGGTGGTGTTATCGTCTCGAATTGTTCTTTTGCCCTAAATGGCTGCTTATTGAGTATACCGTAGCCTTGTTTTTACCGTAATTTGTTTTTTTAAATATTTTAACGTTTTTCTTGTTGTCTGCTGATAAAATTAAGCAATTTTTGATTTATATTTAAATTGATTATATTTTATTGGAAATAACTTTAATATTATCTTTGTAAGAGCACCAAGCTTTTTATCTACGAGTTAGAACGGACACTGTTGTTTATTTTCCTTTATATGTAACCTCACTAATAAAGGAGGTGACTACCTATTGGAGTATCATACAGGGTGTCCCAGGATAAGTGAGCCAATAGGTGTAAAATACAAAAAAAATTCGAGTTCAAATTTGATAGTTCGAGGTTCTGACCTGCTTGACTGGAAACTGATTTCTAGAATATTTTCGTTTTTGAAAAATCAAGATGGCGTCGACAGCGACTATTTATTTATTTTAATTGTAGGTGAAGTGCCTTTTCCTTTAAAGATAGCGAAAAATTTTATTAAGAAAAGTTGTTCCCAATTAAAAATTACCCAATATTTGGAATGATCGGACTACATTGTTTTTAAAAAATGAAAAAATAAAGTAGGCTGATTTTCTCAAAATTCTGTACGCGGGGATAACTTTTAATTCTAAACAACTTTTTCACATAAAAATTATCGATACATTGTATTTAAAAGCTACTTTAGCGAGCTAGAAAAAGAAAAAAGTTGGAAAAACAAAGTAGGCCGATCTTTCCAAAATTTGGTATCCCGAGGTAATTTTTAATTGTGAACAACTTTTCTGAATAAAATTTTTCGCTATCTTTAAAGGAAAAAGCACTTCACCTAAAATGAAAATTAATAAATGGTCGCTGTCGACGCCTTCGTGATTTTTCAAAAACGAAAATATGCTAGAAATTAATTTCCAGTCAAGAAGGTTAGAACCTCAAACGATCAAATTTGAACTCTAAAATTTTTTGTCTTTTACACCTATTGGCTCACTTATCCTGGGACACCCTGTATATGAGTATTATTTTTCAATTTTCCTTTTTAGTGGACTTCCCCACTGTGTGGTTAATTTTTTTTACCACTAACCTGAGAAATCACCATTATTTACCTCTTCCTCTAATGAGAAGTAATATTTCTCTAACCTAGGTAAATAATGATAATAAAAAAATACCTAGGTAAATAATGAAACATTTTCTATATGACATTTAAAAATTATTTTCATTTTGTCAGCTTGACAACTGAACAGGCTAAATCTATTCAAATATGTAAAATATGGCAATATTTCAATGTTAGTAGTAAAAAAAATTCTATATACACTTCGGTTGAGAAGGCCATTATTTACCTCGCATATTATATCCTTCGGCGCTACGTGCCTCAGCATATAAAAATGCTCGGTAAATAATGGCTCACTTCTCAACCTAAGTGTATATAATAATATACTATTACATCATGAGTGAATCATCCTTTATAATGATTAACGTTCCTGTTATTATCGGTTCAGAAAAAATTTTCGCCAATGATGATATATTGATGATTTTAATACTCTCGGTCCACCAAAGATAGAATGCGCTCAGTGCAAAATTTTGTGTGCGACTTTTTTTTAATAAACTCCCATCGATACGCCATTGAATTGATGAGAGAGTCCGTCAGATCCCTTTTCGAGATGCGAATTCTTCGGCTGCTTAATGGGAAGTTCGAATTTGGGGTCTAAATAAGAGACCTGAATGAAACGCAATTTAAGGATCCTTTTAACCCGGAGTTCTTCGAGTAGGTACCTACCCCGGACCTGAAAAAAGAATGATATACTCCTAAAGGGAGGAAAGTAGGAAGGAACTGGATTTTCCAGAAGGTCGGTGAAGGCGGACGGTAAAGTTTTGTCTACAGTGTGTCCGATTCTGTAAAATTTTCTTAACACGACAATACCGCACAACATACATTTTAGGTGGCTTGATTTAACAACTACTTTTATTGCGAAGCTACTGGATGACAATACAATAATTGAAAGATTATGAGAAACAAATTAATGACACTAAACACATTTCTCTAATTTCTTGAAATAGGTACCTACCTCATTTATTTAGTTACGTGCATTTAGAAAATCACTTTTAGGTATTTAAAAAATTCTATTGCACCATCGCATTCAAAAAATTTGTCAAGATCACTGCATTTCAGATGTCATTATACACCTACTGGGTTCTCTGTTCAAAAATCAAAAGTTCCAAGTTTCCAAGTCGGGATAAGAGTACAGCCTGTAACGAAGTTACCGATTTTTTTGTCTAACCTGGACCGACACTATATTAAAGACCTGTGCAATGTGCATAGCACTGTTTCAAGCGATCTCCACTGGCGCCACACGACGAAAAAATCGACAGGGTGGTTTAATGTTAAAATCCCCATTGTTGCAGAATAAAAACATAAAAACATGCAAATTTGTCTGTTACAACGAATTTAATATCGAAAATAAAAAGCTAAGAATCTAAAAAGCAAGAAAGAGTATTTTGGTACCTTTTGGTTTGAAATGAAGTCCATGGCTAGTTGTAGTGTAAGAGAGAACGCATTAGATTTTTCAGTTTCTTCTTTATATATATAGTGAACCATTGGTTCATTTTGGAGCTTTAAAAAAAATTTCTATTTTCATTCTTGCATACGTTACAAAATACTCTTCCAAAATATAATATCTAGAATTCCCGCTTCTTCAACTGGTTGAACAGATGATCCAATAATTCCAAAAGTATTTATTCTTCTACAATTCACGTAATGGTCTGCGTATACGATTTTCTTCATGTGCATGGAAATTTCATGTAATCACAAACATATCTACCTATAAAAGCGCCGTTAATATGACAAAGCTGCGAAATATCGATCGCAACGACAATTCGTTAACGAAAAAAGAACGGAAATAGTAATAAAGCTGGATATTTAAAATATGCGACATTCTACACGTCAGAAATTTCCAAACATATAACCACAGAATAACCCCTATAACTTGTAATAAGTCGCCATTTTTTCGTCGAGTTTTTCGTCGGTAGCGCCACTCCAGTCCGCAAATAACAATGAAATATGACGTCATGCTCGGGTCTTTAATATAGTGTCGGTACAACTGTGATTTGAACACCCGTTGCACCCCTAAAATCCGCTCCCTTTGTAAATCAACAAACCAGTCCCGTTCGATATACCAGCTAGGCAGGGAGGAGACTCGCGTTGAAATAATTTTGTTAAAATAGTTGTAGACATCCTAAAAGTCCCTAAAAGACTAAGTTGAATGTCATTAAGCTCTAAAAGTTTTGAGATACATACCACGAAAACTTGTTTCCTACAGAACTAAAAACAAATGTCATAAAGCTCGTTAAATTCCCATTCAAATTATACAAGGTGAGTTTTTTTGATGATCAGTATGGGGCTCTTGGAAACTAGCGGAGATAGAAGAAAGGTTAAGTGGGGAAAGAATTGCGGTTTTGTGGGCTCAATTTAACGCGCCTTGTGGATTTTTGAAAAAGTCATGGCTTACTAGATATTTTGAAAGGACGAAAATTTGACGATTTATTTTAATCCATCTTTGTTTCTGATTTTAGATAAAAAGTGTAAATACTAAATTTGTAGGGAATTGTGTCCTCAATGCGGTTATCATGTCGTACTTTCCATGACAGCTGCCATTTTCGAGATATGACACAAACTTGTTATAGCAGCACCTTATCCTATATAATAATAATGTCCAGCCATTCGGCGAAGAGCGCGCTTGTTATCCACCCTGACTTTCTTTAAATCGAATTCTCTTGCAAATCAGCATAGGGGGGATATATCTACCAGTGGCACTCATACAACATACACACGTGGTATTTACTCCTCTTTCCCCACTTGTTATGGCCCCAACCTGTCGTCTACCTTTTTAAGCGATCACTTTTCTGGTTCGCTGAACTGTTGAAAGTCCCGTCTCGTCCGTGTAATAAATATTGGCGGATTGGAAATTATATTTAACATATATATGTTCGTTAAAACATCAGAAAATGACATAACATTATCTTTAGAAAACCCACTTGCCCTAGCTGCAGATGTGGGTTCAGGTTGACGAAGTGACAGTTGGGGATGTCTTGCCATAAAACCTTGATAGCGCTTTGATTAATAAACCTATGACTGATCCCATTTATCTCGTGTGAAAACTCAAAATATCCTTTTTTCCAAATCAAGGGCATGCGCATGGTTAGCAATTTTATTTTCAAGTTCTAGCGGTAACTGTAAGTCAGGATTTCTGCCAAAACATTTTTTTCCACCTTTAGCATATTTATTAATATCATCTAAATGCCGTTTCAGGGTTGCTTTTGGAACATTATATTATCGCGCAATATAGTTGAGGCCACCGTGACCATTTCTATAAGCTGAAATGGCCCTGTCCATTGTTTCTTCTGTCCATTTCCCATAAGGGCTTCTTTGGGCCATGATTACATCCTGCAAAAAATTTGCTGTTGTTCCGTATTTTTTACGAGATCGCGAGTTCCCTAATTTGGACCGGTCCAAATTAGGATATTATAACCTCTAATCATATTCTGGATTTCTACTACACTAAGTTAATAAAACAGGTTAATTATTCGCATGATCTTTTATAATAAGCATTATAATCGACACATAAAAAAACCATTGGGATTTAATGCTGTGCCTTAAGAAAAACAAAAGGAATGTTACATCAGCTCTAACCCAAAACATATAACGGCCGCCATTAAAAGGTTCTTTGCGCAATCGCACCTGCAAAACATCTGATAGGTTCAGTTAGTAGATAGTTTCAAAAAATTATAACAGATGGCGATTCGGTATATAAACTTCAGGGAAATAGCAATGGTTCAATTTACACAAGGGTCCTACTACACGTAGTTATGAGTGTTGGTGGTCGTGCTTCCCGTTTCCCTGTCCAGTGTTTTCCTCAAGTAAATTGCACCGGGAAAGTTTCCCCAATCTGCGCCGCTGATATTAGCCGGCCGGTGGCTCTTTCCCGCGTACAAAGCGGGCCTGCTTAAGGATTAGGGTTCGCTATTGTGCGAGCATGCAGAATTTAATTTTGGCCGATGGAAATCCGCTTCCTTCCTTCCCGTTGGGACTGAAATTAAAAGCATACGAAGAGAAACCTCCTCAAAGGGCCAAGAAGCAAGCCCCTGTTGTAAAGCCAAAGAAAACCAGCCGCTATCTAAACGGTATTTCTTAAACACTGAAGTTACGGTTCAACGGTTTCTGGCATTCGGGAGGGTTCGTGTACGGGACTGAGGGCTTAGGATGGTTTGAATATAAACCATTTATCCGATGTGGAGCGAGGCTTATTTGGAAATTGAGTGTATGCACATATACAATCAAGATGCTAAATAAAATAAGAGGTAGAATCTTGATAGTTGCTCTATTTTTACATTATGAAGCGATATTTGTGGTCACGGGCGTAGCCAAGGGGGGGGAGTTTCGGGGGTTCAACCCCCCCCCCCCCGAAATAAGCAAAATATTACCTAATATTATACCGAAAAAATACGAGGAGTGAAGAGTTAAATTATTATTACGTTTGAATATATGTAGTAATAGTAGCGCCTAGCGCCATCTTTTGACGAGAGGCAGACGCAGTTGCAGCCGAACTATTTTGTATTGTAGGGACACTTTGCGTTGTTTATCGATTATTCGCCACGCCCCTCGGTCGAAATGAGCGGAACTTTGTGGAAGTTCGTGGAAGTTTCTGGACGGCTACTGGGCTGCTATATAAGCGGCGCCGCGGCGCGTGACCGCGCTTACGGCAGTATTGTTCCATGCGAACTCGAAGCGAATAAAAGTGAAAAGTGGTGAACGAATAGTGAAGAGAATTAAGTGTACCGTGTAAGTGAGTAATTTTAGTGCGCTGTTATTCGATGACCTTGTTAAGGATAGATACGTGAATCATTATTACTGTCGAAAAATGGAGGGGAAAAAAAGGAAGGGTGATAAACTTAAAGGTATGGACTACTGGAAAAAGTGGTGTAGTCAAGGTCAAGGGGTTTCTAATAAAGAAACAAATTTGGATTTAGCTGTCAAAGCTTCAGCTACCTTGCATGCTGATAAGAAGACTGCCTACCCCGAAATCTAGTTTGGAATGCCTAGATATGTGCGATAAAAACCTTTATCCTAATATTTACACATTACTACAAATGAAAACAGACTTAATGGTTTGGCTCTAATGAACATTCACTATGGAACAGAAATTCATGCAGATGAAGTAGTGGATATATTTAAAAGAAAAAGCCGAAGATTTTTTCTTTAATGGTTTTAGATTTAGCGCAGAGGAACGAAATTAATTTATCCATTTCATTTAAAGTTAAGAACTTTATAAATATGTCGTAGTTTTTCGGATGAATATATAGATATTAAATTTCATGTAAGTATATTTTTGTTGTTTTGTTTACTTCTCAAACTAAACCCCCCCAAAACTAAATCCTGGCTACCCCCGTGTTTGTGGTTTTCAGATTTTGATGGAAATATGATATCCAATAATCCCATAATAATCCCATACATGTTGCCCTCTTTTTTTACTAACAAAATTTCACCGAAAAACTTTCTCCAATCTGGGACGCCGATATTGGCCGACCTGCGTCCCGTTATTTAAATAGATTGTGGGCTTGCTGTTGCGGGTTTCTTCCCGAACACAAAGCATACCCTTTTCGAGGATTAGGGTTGGCCACTGTAGGTGCGTCCACAATTTAATTTTGGACAACCACGATCCTCTTCCACCTTCCTGTTCAGTCGGCTGGAAGAGGAGAAACCTTCTCGAAGAACGAAGTGGTAGGTAAGTCCGAAGAGTGTAAAATCTGACAGAGACCATTCTTCATGGCGTTTTTTCAACACCGAAGTAAATTTCATTAAGTTTTAATAAAATCTATAGTTTACTTAAGTCAAAGAGACAGGAAAAAAACAACATTGACCACAGCGTGATTACCTCGTCGTCAGAGACGATCGTCAACACTGTAAACGCTATATATTATGTGCTGGACACGGAGCGTATTAATTAAATTAATTTCAACTTCTCAAATCAATTTCAACGTCTCAATAGCTTATAATTTGAGATAGACGTCGTTTATTTACAAAATGACAAAGACAAAGAATGCAGATGAAGATGTGACACCCAACTTGTATTTTTCTACTAGAAATAAATAGGCATCCGCGCGCTGTGCCTGGTTTCTAGTGCGACCTTGTGCAATTCTGCCGTTCACGTGACCTTTCTTACACTTACTGACTGCTCTTTAAAATAAATCGACTATAGTATCATTAACAAGGTAATATGGGTGTCCCAGAATATGTGGGCAATCTCCCGGATTTATACAGGGGACGGTAAAATAACATGACAAGTTCCTATAAAAAAATTTCCCAGAGGGCCCCCCCCCTACGGAGATACAGGACGTTGAATTTCTTTTTTTTTTAAATTAAATTATGGCAATATCTCCCAAAATAATCAAGCTGCTGAACTGAAATTTGGCGCACTGCTGTGTTTTAGGCGATGGAGAATAAGCTGAAGGCATCAATTTTTACGTATCTCACATAGGGCGCCACTTGCACTATTTTTGGATCGTGTTTATAGCTCGTAACTTTTTTGAGGTTTTCTTTTTGGTCTTGCAGATCTATCACTTTAGTACATCTTTTTATTCTGCAACAAAGAGGTACTCTTGTTTCATAACGATAAAATTATATAAAATACCTGTTAGCTTCAACATTCAAAACATAAAACTTTCTCCTACCGCTTTCAAATGTTACAGATCAACTGTAGGTACATTCAAAATGAAGAAAAAAAAATACCAAATGAACATTGGACAAAACACCATTGGTTTTCTTGAAATAGGGTGTCCAAATTTTGTCAAATTCAGTCCTTTCCATTTTGAAGGCGAATAATTGTTGGTACATTGTTCATAGAGATTTTTTTCTCAGTTTAAATGGTACAGTCGGTCTGTAACGTTTGAAAGCGGTAGGAGAAAGTTTTATGTTTTGAATGTTGAAGCTAACAGGTATTTTAGGGCACGTTTCGCCAATTTAAACCCAAACTGTTAATTTTATCGTTATGAAACAAGAGTACCTCTTTGTTGCAGAATAAAAAGATGTACTAAAGTGATAGATCTGCAAGACCAAAAAGAAAACCTCAAAAAAGTTACGAGCTATAAACACGATCCAAAAATAGTGCAAGTGGCGCCCTATGTGAGATACGTAAAAATTGATGCCTTCAGCTTATTCTCCATCGCCTAAAACACAGCAGTGCGCCAAATTTCAGTTCAGCAGCTTGATTATTTTGGGAGATATTGCCATAATTTAATTTAAAAAAAAAAGAAATTCAACGTCCTGTATCTCCGTAGGGGGGGGCCCTCTGGGAAATTTTTTTATAGGAACTTGTCATGTTATTTTAATGTCCACCGTATAAATCCGGGAGATGGCTCACATATTCTTGGACACCCAGTATAATGGTTCATATTTGAATTAAGCAAAAACATAGCTTTTTGCGGATAAATTTCTTTAAGTAAATGATGATGATCATTTTATTATAGGAATACTTGTATATTTATCTTCCTGAACGTATAAATTAGGAAATCATCATTCAATACCTTAATACATAAATAAAGTAGGTACATACTTACTTAAAATTTGATAGATTCCTACCGTAGCCAAAAAAATATCATTTAGGGAGTAATCACAAAATAGATTAGGTTTAGCCACATGGAAAACATTAATTTCTTTTGTTCCCTCTTTATTTATATCGCTTAATAAAACGCGGCAATTCTGCTGCCTGGCCTGCTTAATTGCAGTTTTTAAATATCTCAAACATTGAATACTTTTCCTTCAACCCTATAGTTTCATTGAACATTGAAGACCTATCAGTCCCATTTTACATAAGATTAATCTTTTATGGTTAGAAACACAGTCGCATACGTTTTCGTTATGTTGATTAACTCGTAACGTCACTACTTCTACTATCACTGTTCTTCTAAAAATTTACATCTTTATTAATTCATAAAACTCCAAATATGGATATCAAAGATAAAGAAACTTCCTCACAGCTTAAGGATAATTTCCTTGTCCTACTTAGGTAACTTACCTTCCTACGATCGTTTGGAATATGATGCGCGTGATCGAGATCGTGACTGAAAACTGATGTATTCCCTATAGAATATAATCCCATCAATCTTAATCAATTCCATTAAATCGAACATTTTATTAAATAGTTTACGTTTATTGACATGCAACCGACCTTCGCTAGTTCTCGAGGGATACGTGCCCTTGGTGGTAAGAACAAAATCGTGTCTATGTATATCTAAGTAATTTGAAATTTATTTGCACGCTATTTTTGTGTCTATAAAAAGTGATATAAGAATATGTTAAAGAAAACTAATGATATTACTATATATAAGCTTTATTTACAATATATGACATCGGTATGTTACTTCTGGAAACATTTAGAACTATTACATCTTATTGCACTCTTATAAAAATAGTTCAGTCTTTATTTACAATGACATTTACGTAAGTAAGCCCACCTCTCTTTACATGAAATGGCATTAAACCGTAACAAATCGCAGATGACTTTTAGGTAAGACAGTTTTCAGACAGTTAATAAAGAACCATGATTGATGTAAAACATATACCTACCTGAATGTTCCAAATTTTAGATGGAACACACAAAAAATAATTTGGTTCCGTTTCCACAGCTACCAAATGCACAAATTACTAGCGCAAAACTACCTCATGTAAAAAGAGGGGCTTCAGTAAAATATGTGCAAGCGTGAAAAAGCTGTGTTTTACATTTATTTAACAAAATATACATTGATGGTTTCATTACGAAGTTGACAAAAAATCTATGTATTATACGTCGGCATTTTAGTCACAACACTATGTTTCTGTCAGATCTGCGTTTGCACAACGCTACAAAATTGCTAGCCTCATTCGCCAAAATGATGTTTTCCGACTTGAAAAATGTTCCTCTATCATTTTTCCTCTGCAAACGTTTCAATTTTGCGCGGAACGAACACAAAGTAGAGCATCCATAAAAGTTGCAAATTTTTTCTATGAACTAAATTTATACAGGGGTGAGTAATATTCCCCGAAATGTTGGTTATTTAAATAAAATGTTTTAATACAAGTTTTAGGTGTACATATTTTTTTGTCATACGTTGTTGACTTTTATCGTAGGAAACTTCATTGTTATGGCAACTTTATTTATTTCAGTGGCATTATATAACATGACTTTCTCTCCACTTTGGAACAGCCGTCTCATTCTGGATACGGGTATCTTAAATTAAGAGGGGGTTGCCGACAGCGAAAGTGACGTTAGATTTCGTATTTTTTAAAGTTGTATAACATAAAATTTAATAACATTTTACCTGGCAAAAATTTAGTACAAACATCTCCGTTTTCATTTTAATCATAAGATCTTAAAAGCAGTGTTTTGCTTTATAAGTTATGAAAACCTTGGGAAAAATAATAATTCCAGTGCATATGCTTTTAAGATCTTATGATTAAAATGAAGACAGAGATGTTTGTACTAAATTTTTGCCACATAAAATGTGTAAAAATACGAAATCTAGCGTCACTTTCGCTGTCGGCAACCCCCTCTTAAATACCTTTCTTGGTTCGACTTCATTTACCAGCATGGAAATACGTTGATGCAATCTATAGCTCGTAATTTATATCCTTTCTTTAGTGAAAATAATTCTACAAAACTGAAGAAAATGCAATTATGTAATTGAAGCTAACAATATTTCTAATACACTCATGCCATCAACTTATTTCCATTGCCAACTGAAAAGAATTCAATTAACTAAGTAAAATCAAGACAGGTGATTTAATAGGAAAGCTACTTTTTCGGAACGTCGTTGAAGTTTTATAGGCTTTTTCCAGTAATGTCATAGAAAAAATAAAGTTGGCTGTCATCGTTAAGAAAAATTGAAAGATGCCAGTTTATGGCAAAAGTTCACATAAAATCTCGCATTAAAGCATTTTATAAATGTAATTTGTAATTCAGGAAATATAAGTAATTTCCCATACTTTTTACTCCCCTTGTTATAATACAAGTTGTCCATGAACTTTCGGGACAAAGTGGATTTAATTCTTTATCGAAGCAAGTCCCTAAAATATTAACACTCTGTTCGAGTTCTATTTAGAATGTGGGTAGGTATAAGTATTGTTCATTTGGAGTGATAGAATACTGGGGATTTTTCCACAAATAACGCTTAAATAAAACAAAATTTCATTGATTTCAATCATGCTCTGCAGCACCTAAAATTCATGGAATAACTTCTATATTTATTGGTCTTTTTTCTTTCGCTAAAGGGAAAAGGCAATTCTATTAAAATTTTGCATCTTTTATGAAAATGCATAATATAATATCCGGGGCGAAACAAATTTGAACACTTATAGGCCTACGTGGAATTCTAGAAACGGTGTGAAATTTTATGAACAATTATTTAACTACACACTTAGGTTTACCATTTTAACACTTAGAGTTAAGTGATCTAGTTCAGCTACTTCCCCACTCACACCATAGCAGTTCCTTCATAAAATTTTGCTTAGGTATCACAATGAAAACTTTGAATCAACAAAGTAGACATCACTGTACAAGGTGCTACTTTAGTAAAAATTGAGAAATTATTCTTAATATTATAATTATCCAAGTTTAATCGATTTGGCTTTATTTAAAAAAAAACGTATAAAAACGTTCAAACTTATGGACCTCCAACATTAGAATTTTGAGGGTATTTGATACACCCGTAATGAAATAAAGTATATAATTGAAAAACCCGTCTCATGGTTGACAATAATTTCTTTCTATTAAAGTTGGTGTGTGTAGTATAGCCACAGTATATAAACAGTAACATGACTCTCTCAAATAGTCCAAAATCCTAGAGCATACTACGTCATTTTAATAAAGCTAGCTTGGATCAGAGGCTTGCATCAGACACGGTCAAATGTTCTTTGTGAGTGCGATCGTGAGGCTATTATCTATATGCCTGCGAGTGACAGCAAGGTGACTTTCCATGAAACTGAATTTTTTGTAATATTTACATTTTTCATTCTTATTATTATCTAATATAATATGTTATAAATATATTCATTTTATAATTATACTAGCCAACCCCCGCCCGCTTCGCTATGAGCTATGATAAGACTATTATTAACAAAGAAAGATTTTTAGTACCCCTGTAATTATAAATAATAATAAAGGATGTTTTAGTGGCATATCAGGTAAAGGATATCAATTGAAAAAAATGGGTTGATGAACAAATAGGAAGTTAACATAACCAACAATCATGAATGGTTACCCTACAACCCTTCTAGTAGCTGTAGAAGAAGCCGAAGTCTCCTACACCTCACCGCTACTAACTAATATCTATTGGAATAAAAATAACACCTAGCCGATGGAACCCGTATCTTCGGTAGTTTAGCTGGTTAAGTGCCTACGGCCATAGTAGGAGTCCCGGGTTCGAGTCCCGGTTGGAGTGCATTTTTTTCAGTTGATATCCTTTACCTGATATGCCACTAGAACATCCTTTATTATTATTTATAATTACAGGGGTACTAAAAATCTTCCTTTGTTAATACCTAATAGCCTTTACCTCCTTTACCTGATACTCGAAAACCTAAAACATCCTTTAAGGCTATTATTGTATATAAGAGCTTTACTAGATTCACATTGAGAATTTACATTTAAGGTTTTTCAATATAAATAATAATAATAATTATTATTTAATATACAAGCATAATCCGTCCTGTTATTTTAATTCCTTGAAGAGCAATATTTTTATGTACGTTTGTTTCCTGTTACTTGTCAAATGCTCCAAGCTAGCAAATACACTGTTACCTGCATAGTACACGTTTAGATAGAAAAAATCTCAGCTTTACTAAAATGATGTAGGTACGGGAGCTTGGACTAAAATATTTTTACACCCCCGCACTTCGACTTAAGCCGTGTTACTATGTAGTGTCATATTTTCAGCATTTTGAGAGTTTTTCTTTGCGTCCATTAAATAAATACGATGCTGTGCTCCTTAATCACCTAGAGTAAAGGATTCAACAGGCAATAGATATTTTGTTGACTCGAGAACAAAGGATCAGCTACTAGTTTTTATACTGTGCTATATGTATTTTTTTACCGAATTATGCAATAATTATTGTGGTAACTATGTGTAGGTAAGCCTATAGCCAGGTAATAACCTCTCCATTGAAGCTCGTATGTTCACGGGTTCACTTAAATAGTCCAAAATAGTATGCATAAGAATGGGGACATATTTTTTTAAAGGTGAAAGAATACATTGATTAGCTTCACCTAAAAACACTAAGAGAACTATACAAACGATATTTTTAAAATGAAAATGTCATGTTAATATCGGCCCACAAACACTTCATTTTCAAGAAACATGTAACTACAATTTTGTGGTTCCAATTACAGATGTTTTTATTCCTTGTATTTTTACAGCTAAGAGTTATAGCATAATTAATTTTGATCCAATACATAATAATTCATATACTTACACCACATTTCTTGAAAAATAATTTGAGTTGATTTGGAGGTTTTCTTTAGGAATGAGGGATAAATAATAATCAAAGAGTGAAATTAGACATGAAACCGTAACAGGTATAAAAAATACAGGAGAAAGTTCTTATTCAAAATTAAATTTTGCATTTGAAAGTGCATTGAATTCTAATTTTATACAAAACCGCATCATCTTTTTTGTTGAATTAATATCTCTGTGCCTACGCCACTAATTGCGCATGGTAGATTTTGCACATACGTATACTCTGCGAACTTCAAAATGCGAAAATTAAAAAAATTAAAACTACATTTAAAAAAAAAAGTTTTAGCACATGATTTTGCTTCAATTTGAACGACAATAATTCAGATGCAACACTTCTCAAGGTCACTGCAAAAGAAAATTTCAATTTGGGTAAACTGCATACACAACATGTCTGAAAACATCTCTGATGCTGGAATAATGTGGATTCAAGGTATTGATCCTTAATAAATTTTAAGGCCCTGTACTTTGACCATTAAGCATTTGTGGATCCATATATTGATATGACATTTTCGTTCTAAAACGTAATTTTCTATCAATCTTCCTATAAAAAACTTGAGTTTGAAGTTATACAGTGTGGCCCGTTTGGAATGGACACTTCTCTAAATTTTTTATTCTTCATCCGATTTTAGCGTCTTAATCTCAACTTTCAAGGCCTACAACGAATTTTTTTCTATTATAAAAAAGACGAAAATCGTTTAGCGATTTTTTTATTTAAAATCTGATACCACAGCGTTAATCAGGACACCCCAAAACCCCCACATACCTTATTTGAACAAAAAATATACAGGGAGTTTAATTTTCCAAGGTGTCAAAGTTGAGCACAATAGGAATTTTATTTAAAAGCATCTGGCGAGTCAAGTGTGCCGTGGAATCCCCTCAAAACAGTTAAATAATCAACAGGACTATTCAAAGTATTGGTGTGCAAAGATTTAATACAAAAATATATAGGGTCTTTTTCTCTGGGCCATCTAAAAATGCTGAATTTTTATGAAACTTTATACTGGTCAGGAGTGCTCTGGAATCATTGAAAAACTATTAATGAACACAAAAGTAATTTATTTTTCTACAAAATGCCAACCAACATATAAAAACAATTTAGATTATTGGGCCTTTCTTAACAAAGTTGCTGTCTAAGACGATAAATTTGTGGTGTGTTTCCTGTTGTGGTACACCACCTATCTTAACTTATATGGACTTACTGACTGGCAGGCTTCTGTATTTTTTTGACTTAGCTCGTTTATAATGCCTGGGGTGGTTTTGATATACTAGATTTTCGACGCATAATAAAGTTTAAAAAATTCAGCATTTTGAGTTGGCACACAGAAGAACACCGTGTATATTTTTTATTGAATCTTTTCCCATCAACTACGTGAGTGGTCCTCTTCATCATTCAACTGATTTGAAGTAATGCCATGGCTCACTTTGACACCTTGCAGAATGGAACTCTCTGTATATTTTTTGTTCATATTTGGGATATGGGAGTTTTGGGGTGCCCTGATTAACGCTGTGGTGTCAGATTTTAAATAAATAAATCGCTAAATGGTTTTCGTCATTCTTTACTAGAAAAAAAATCGTAGTAGGCCTTGAAAATTGAGATTAAGGCCTGAAATTTTGCACTGACGTAGATTTTTTTGGCCTATTTTTAGAAAAGAAAACGGCTAAAATCAGATGAAGAATAAAAATTTTACAGAAGTGTCTCCATTCCAAACGGGCCACACATAGAAAAACCGAAATAATGGAAAGATGAACCATCAAAATAATCTGAAACTGCTGTAGTTGGATTATACTCCCACAAATATCTCCACATCGCATACTCTTTTGGACATATGCTGCACACTTGGTACAAGCAAAACACCAACAAAAACCAACTTAAACCATTAAAAATCAAAACTACTTTTTGGTATCGAAATACGTGTCCGACCACTGCCGCGCACCGCCACAGCGCACCACTCTATCGTTACTTACTACTAAAACGGACGTGCGCAGTTTACAAGAACTCGACGACGGCGACGGAGACCGCGCACAGGAGGACAGGGAAGAAGGCGCGCACGCCCCCGCCGCTGAAAGGCGCCATGCCCTGCTGGCTGCTGCCGTAGACCGCGGGTTGGGCGGAGGGTTCCACCATGTTCTCCATGTCTGTAACAAGGGGAAGCTGCTGTTATGGCATTCTGACCAATAACGCGTTTGGCAGAAGGTGTAGAGGTTCCTTCAGGTCAACAAATTGATGTCGGTACAAGAACCATGGGTGCAATATTCGTGACTTGCAAGCAGATTGTTATGTACAGTGTGTCTGGTTTTTCGTGCCAACACCTCTAAAAAAGTTTAAATGTCTCTGAAAGGTCATCGCTTGCGAAGTAAAGTAAGAACAAATAACACTCGGAGAATCAACAAATATGACAAAAAGATATATTGCAAATATATCAGGAAATAGTTATTTATATACCAAGGCACTGAAGTTCAACTTTTTATGACTCATGTGGAATTTAGTTGCCGAGGCCTCTGGCCGAGGCAAATAAACCACATGAGGCATAAAAATAACTTCAGTGCCAAGGAACATATTAAATTTTTTTTAAATCGGAAAAAAAAATGTTTTATTAAGCAAGAAAATAATAATAATAATAATAATACTAAAATATTTATACTGAAAGATTGCGCTGCTATAGGAAACAATTTCGCACTGTATACGAATAGTTAAATGGGCCTTTATTGGCCGGGTTTTGAATATTTGGTCACTTTTGACGGGCGATGGCTCCGCGTCTGACGTTTGATGTTTACATCTCGCCAAGGACTACTTTTTGAAACAATTGTACAATAATGGGTTACTTCAGTGCCGATTTCTGACGATTTAATGACGATTTTTGGACACTTTACTGCCGATTTCAAGAAAAATAATTTCTTTTGGACGTCGCTTACTAAATATTTGGTTCACTTTACTAAAACTTCTAGAATTTTCCCATTCAGTCTAATAATCTCCATTTTCTATTGTAAAGTATAAGTTTTTTGGTATGTTTTCTTTAAACTACCTGTTTGAATTTAATAAAGCTACAGAAATTGTTTTTTCAACGACTGCTTTTTAATCAATGCAAGCATAATACCTAAGCTTCCTATAGAAGGGTTCCACGAATTGAAATTTTGAATTTTTATGAGTTGGATATGACAAATAAGAAGAGAGAAGACTAGAAAATGTATTTATTGGAAAGCACATTATTTAGTTAACGCAAACAAAATTTACTTTAAATGTAAAACAATGAAATGCGGTATTTGACAAAAAATATTTTTAGTTAATTATTTTAACATGGCGCTATTTTTTACGTCAAAAAAATCCTTTCACTGTTTAACCGAGTGTTAGTTTAGGTTGTGCGCATCATTTGTTTTTGATTTCATAGCACCCTAGATTCATACCCCGAATTTGAATTATTCACTTTTTCAAAGTTTGGCACCACACGAAAAAATAACCAATGGATACTTTTCCACCAAAATTGCTACATAACTATTTTGAGGGATGCCGAATATTCCTGCGGTGTTATTTTTTCCATTAAAAAAATGCCAAATTACTTATAGGCCAGTCTTTTGTGGCAATGCCAAACCAATATTTCGCAAACAGACAGTGTCAATGAAATGGCAATAATAAGATTATTATTGTTGCTGTTGTGCCTCTAATTATTATATTATTTTACTGAATGGTTTCCATTCAATTTGTTTTATCCCTATTAATTTGAATTGTATAACAGGCATAGGTGAACATAGTATTCCAATAAGTCAAAGATTTAAAGATTTAATAAATTATTGCAATCTACATTGTATAATAGTAGTAACCAAACCAAAGAAACTCACGCCAAGTATATTGTATAGGGGATTAGAGTTTTCACAAGGGTATTATTTGGCATAAGTAAAGCTGTTTACGGATAGTTGAATATTCATAAACTTGGAAAAAAAAGTAATTTTTGAAGTCTTATTTTTCTTTTTAATTTTGCATTGTAATTTATTTGTATTATCATGATATTAAATATCATGACTAAATTTTAATAAAGGAGTAACCACTAACTAAGTGAATCAAGTTATTTGTGGGAAAAAATATCAAATACCAATTTGAAGAGAAATAATCAAGAAAAAAAAACAAATATCTTGATATCATTCTGAACATAAGCATACAGGGACAGTGATACATACGAACACATTTTCTTAATAACTTTTCCGATATTTCAAAGCAAGCACGATTTTCTCAATTTTTAACTTACTGTGAGGAATTATTTATAGCGCCGCCAAGTGTACAGGATGCGCATCTGCACACAAGCACCAGCTTAGGTAGAGCGCACCTACATTGTTACTTAATTATTATTGTTTATATTAAGTATCTGCGAAGTTTGTATTTGTATTTCAATATGTACTTTGAATACAAATAAATAAATAAATAAATAAATAAATAAATAAAATAAAAATAAATGTCAAATTTGACAGGCATGGACCACGACCCTCTTTAGGCGCAATAGTGTCCCGGAAACATGCACCAAGATAGCCCAAAATCAGATTTAAAGAAAATCTAATAATATAGGTATTTTTTCCATTTGGTGCACATTTTATTATTCGCACTGTATGCTTCAAACTTGGTTCGGAGATTGTCTAGATACTCATATTATGTAAGTGTAATGCGTAAAGAAGATTTGGTGGTTTATATTTTCGTAGAAATATGCAGATATAATTAACTGATTTCTTTTTAAACATTTTAATAAATTTTTAACTAAACGTTAGTAAATTTAGTTTGATCTCTGATCCATATTATATATCACTCTTTACGTAGAATGAAAACTACACTTGCGTGCATAGAAATCGGCCCACGTGCAGTTAAACTTTTGACTTTTAACTATATTTTTTTTAGAAATGGTTCATCAAATTAGAATTTTTTAAATTAGAAAAATGGTTTTTAGTTGTTTTCAAATTATAAAACGCCAATTTTCTTTATTCATCGCAATTTCCTATGATACTATTTATTTTCTGGGACAATCTAAACGCTGGCTTAGCTACAATTAACCATTTTTTTTGCCCTGATACCCGTGATCTTTGAAAAATTTAACAAAAAACTAGGGCATGATGATCTTACATTATAATTGTGGGCTCTGGTAATCTGGTATGCATCTTGTTAGTTCCCTAGCTCTCATTGCTAAATAGAGGGTTTCTACTGTACTGTAGTATCTCTTAAATTTTTAATGATATACTACGAGCTAAAAACAAACACTTAGTTTTTATTTACCACAGTATATTCAACCAACGCAGCCTGTCTCGCAAATAATACACGAGAAACAAACAAACGTATATCCGTGTCAGGGTAAGCGCGATATATCATCAAAACGGCCGAAAGCGCGCGAAACCGCCGTGACAAATTTATAAATATTGTAGTAACTGCCGCCACTCTATTTCGGTTAATTCTAACAACGTCCGTATGGCGAAGTTTCCCCCGATTTGTAGTGTTTGTGAACGTGGTAATAAAAAATTAATTGTACGTTTTTCTAAGAAGTTTTGATCATGTTCGGTTTACCTAAATAGTGTTTAGCTAGTTAACATAGGATTTAAAAAATATATTTATTTAAATTTCCATATGCGTAAGTACACACTTTTGGCGGAGGAGGTTATTTAACGACCGAGACATCGCGGGCGTTGCCTCGGTAGTTAAAAGTACCTCCGCGGCCAAAAAAGAGCTTACGCATCCTACAATGTACAATAAATTTTTCCTGCTAGGGACAATTTCAGAATTACGAATTATACTCTAAGAGCTAAGGGGACGGTCCGAGTAACGTGCTTAGCACAAGGCTAAAACTTTCCATCTAGCATATGGATTCTTCGAATAATTATCCGAATATTCTGTCAAAATGTTGCTTGTGTTTAAATTTTTAATATTTATTTTTATTTTAAATAAAATGTATACATATACTCGTAAATCTTGCTATTTATTTGATTTAACAAAAATTTGTTCCACTTGCCGAATAATTAGTCGAAAATTCGCATAAATATTCGGCAGAATATTCGTTTTTTTTACAATATTCGGCCTGTCAAATATTCGGTGCGTTCCTACTATAGCAACCACCAGAATTATAATACGCATTCTTTATATAATAATAGTCTAATGAATATCCCAGAAATAAGTATTTTTTTGTTTGACAAGAGAACAACTATATACTTTATCCGGCAAAGTTACAAGAATAATCAACCTGAATTCAAGTTTTTACATGTTTTATACCTAATTTTTGGAGCTGATACAGCGGCGGTTTCTGGTTGCTATTGCGCCAGCGGGTTTCGTAGACCTAACTCCTCTCTCCTCTAAGGAGTGACTTTAGGGTTAAAGAAAAGCGAAGTAGTGGCTTTTCATTTTTCTCTATTTTAATTTAACCTTTCTTTGTTTTCAATTTGACTCCTACTATGATCCAAAACATTCAGATAGTTTGATTTAAATTTTGGAGACCTTATCAATAGAAAGTAGGTTCGATGCTTCAAATCATCAAGTTGTATATTTTCCAATTGAAGCGGTTATTTTTGGGTTTTTTTCTTGATTAATGACTGGTCCTGAATTTCGGGCAATATGACTGGTCTTCCTTGGACATACTTTTCTAGATTTGTAAATTTGTAGTTTTTATGCTGCGCATGCTACGATTTCATGGTATCTGTATTATATTAGTTTCTTGTATTAAACATTTTGTTACAATTTTGTTTCCTTCCTTGCTGATGGTGATAACTAGAAATAATTTTGGTGGTAGAACGAGAATTTGTTCCCAAAGTTTGGTAGAACGAGAATTTGTTCCCAAAGTTAAGTCTCGCCTCTGATGATCGTCTAAACAGAATCGTCGTTATTAATTTCTTCCTGGGTGCACAATTATTTTTGTTCAATAGGTACTGATGTCGTTTGAGCAGAACGTAGGGTTTGTGTGGGATACCTAATTATGTTATTTTCATTATTTTCATGATATTGGAAAAAGATGGAAATATTGGAAGGTTTCAGTATAGACGATTATTGGAGTTAAATACAATATTATCATTTGAAAAGTAACAGTTCTATGTCAATTTTTAATATTTCTGAAGGGTTATAATAAATAAGAAGTTTGCGTAGAAATTTTTTTATATTTTCTTTATCATGTCGGTATGTTCGGATGAGCGACGTTTAATTTTGAAAATGTGATAATTTTGAGAATGTAATTTGATCAATTATTGACTTAAAGGTTATGTATATTCATAAAATTCACCAGTTATATTGTTTGGATCATTTTTAATTTCTAATTATGTAGTTGGAAATTTTTATTGATCTCTTGTCTTTGAATAGTTTTGAATCCGTTGTTTCGATCAGGGATAATTGAGAATTTGTATCATTGACGATTTATCGATCATTTGATTTTAAAATTTTGATAGCATTGTTACATTTTAATCCATCGTTGGCATTTGACATGTAGAATAGCGATTTGCGAATAGTTTCACCAAAAAGTTAACTTGGCCGCGTTTCGTTCTTGTATTTTTTGAATTATAGGAATTTATATTTTTAAATTTTCGATTTATTTCTGATATGTTTGGAAGTACATTTTCATAGTTGTTTGAGCATTTTAAATTTTAAGGATTTGTATTCCCCTTTTATCTAACATATTTGATAAATTGAGTTTTTAAGTAACTTTGATCTATGTAATAAGAGTAGCGTAGAAATGCCAAATCAACAATACCCCGCGGAACTCCAAATTAATTAAGTATAGTATTTTAAAGTTAATATGTAGATACCATTCCCAATTATAGTGGCTACTGGCTACTGAAGTACCTTGCCAAATTTTAATTAATATATAATATCAGAATGCAAATAATCCAAATCCAATCAACAGTTTCCTAATCAAGGCTTTAATCGGAAAATTCACAGGCAAAGCTATATCTGCAAAATTCTTAATTGGCACTGGTAGTTCACGCAGTCTTCTGGACTTAAAATTGGCTTATAAATTTTATTCAAATAACAGTTTTAGTGAAAATTTCGATATTAAAACCTCACACGGCATTTCATTTCATGATCGCAAATAGAATTTAATTGCCATGATAAAAAGAAACTGCACCGCCATAGTGAAACTTTTTCAAATTGTCCAAGTCAAACAGTTGAAATGAATGAAAAAAAACTCAATACTTAATATGAGCATGAAATTAAATATTAGGCGTAAGTCGACTAAGTATAGTGGTAATTTTTGCAAGCTTCGATTTTCATGATACCTGCAGGGTATTGAAATTTCCCATAAAACCACTGAATTCTTCTAACAAAAAATTCATAATAATTACTTTTTGCTAACTAAGAACACTATACTAGGTAATTTGACAATGTCAAAGAAAAAATACCACCAACAGGTTTTAACGAAGATGCAGAAAGTTATTCGATGCCTGTTTGCTACCAAACGAATTACAGTAACATTTTCCGACATGCAACATGTATGGAATAAGATTGCGATGGGAAAGTTCAATTATCAAGTATGCGTAGCATCTTTATCTAATACCTCCACGTGTTTTGTCACATAGTTAGGAGAAATGCTTTTTTGGGGAAACAATCTGCATCAATATCATTTATGTCACATCCTGTAGAACGTAGAAAGTTATTGTTCATAATGTATATCGTTGATTTTTACCTGACAACAATTCATTTATTCTGGATAAAAACACACAATACCAATTTCAGTGGGGTCATTTGGACACCCATTCAAAGGACTACAAACATTATATGAATAGTTGTCCTCCTTTTAACATTTGGCAAAAGTGAATTTGAAGTGAAATGAACATGAAGTGGTCAGTGATCTGAGTAAATTGTATTATCATTTAGGAGAAAGCTGCTCCTCACATTTTTCTTAAAAAGCTTTGGCTCTTATAAAAACAATGCTATAATTATTTTTGTGTACAAACTCAAACAAATATTTCTTCTCGGTTATCACCTCACAATTGTCTACTATTATTGAGCTTTACCCTCAATATACTCTTTAGTACTTCAATCTTTTGGGATTCCATTTTTAATTTCTTTAGCATAGCATCTTCACTAACATATAATTCAAATGACTCCCGTCTCACCATCAGTGAGAACAATTTTCACAGACTGTTTATATTTAAATCCATAATATATTTAAAGAATCAAAATATCCGAATTTTACTGGTTTACCGCAAATTCATGAATTTTTTCTATATTTTCACCAACTGAACCCCAAAAACACTTAAAACCAACACAAATCACATAAAAATCGATTTGCTAGGTAAACTCATCACTTCCTAATCAACTGAACATTTGTAAAAGGAACACTCGATATTAGCTGACGTGATTTCAAAGTGATTCGGAATCGATTAGAAGTCACTTCAAACTGTAAAAGGAGGAACGGCTTATAACTTTTGCACAAAACACGTGTCGTAGATATAATAATATACAGAAATTTGTTTCAGGATGGGCATATGAAACATACACAATTTGATTCAAAATATCTTAGAAGACACAAAGATTATCAAACAATTCATAGTCATTACACGCGAAATTTAGAAGAGTTTAATTTTGAGAATTTTAACACATTTAGCCAAAATCAAGGTTTATATTATTTACTGAACTTCCTGGCCACATTAAAAAAATCAAGCCTTAATGGAAAATTAAATTGATTTTTAGATATAATATTAATTTATCTGTCATATATTTGTAATAAGTTAGTAGATAAGTATTTAATAAATAAATCAAGATGTATGAAAATTTATAGTTGTCTTATAGTGACAACAAAATAATTTTGTATGTAGTAGCCATGCAGTGTGCTAAATAAAACCATGAGTGTTATTATGTATTTTGTTAATTATTATTGCCAGGGTTGGGCCGGCTCAAGATTTTTGCGGGGCCGGGTGCTGCATATGAAAGTGCGGGGCCCCGACAAGGAATTGTTTGAGACATTACGAATAAATTTTTGAAAATGGAGTGACGTCACCACACCGCTATATAACTCTTATTTGTGTTCCAATTAGAGCCCATATTTGTTAACCATAGAATGGTATATTTTTTCATGACTTAACTTTTTTAAAAAGCGATTTCCTAGTTTGGATCACTCCAGTGACGTATATAGAAATTAATTCCGGGAGGGACAATTTTTGTCTATTTTTTTAAACAAAAGTGCATTTAAAATAATTGAGTAAAATGCGCAGCAGGCGAAATTTTTTAGAAATTTTATGGAAAATTACTTAACATTATCCTTAGGAAATCTCAATATTTTCAGATTTGCAAGCTGCAGTGAATATTTTCAAATTCCGAAATGGTTTCGGCCCCGCTACGCTACTGGACGAACGCGCGGGGCCGATCAAAACGCGGGGCCGGGTGAGCCGCGTCGTTCGCACCCGCGTAGAGCCGGCCCTGAATTTATTACAATATTCGGAATCTCCTATTCCACAGATTATTTATTATCGTGAATTATAATTTTAGTAGCCAATAACTGGCGGGGGGGGGGGGGGGGCAACAGCTGTATATGGTTGACCCTAAGAAGAAACTCGGGTACATGTGTTTTTATGAAAAACGTTATTCTAAAAATTAAAATATCCTTTTCTACTGTAACGAAGTTATCGAAATTTTGCCAAGTTTTCCGCTTACATCACCGCGAAGGCCTAGTCCAAACGTGTCCGCCCGAATCGCCAATAGAGGGCACCGCGGGTTACATTTAACCTGCGGTTCCTAGTTCAAATGTGTCCGCCCGAACCGCCGATAGATGGCGCCGAGGACGATATCTAACCGCCGGGGCCTAGTCGTCTGGTAATAAGAGATCGATCGGCCGTTCCGTCTGGTGTCTTCCACCTGTTGCGTAAGCAGACTAGGCCGATACTTTTACTCTGCTCATTCCGTTCTCAGTTGACTGAATAGTGCCAGGAGTTCATGCTGGGGCGAAAACCAAACCATGGACCCGGGCAATAATTAGAAGAATTCACTGTTTCAATAGTGGGATAGTGCCAGGAGGGTATGCTGGGGCTATCCCAAACCGGAAAACCAAACCGTGGACTAGAGTAGTGCCGGGAGAGCATTCCGGACCTATTATGTCTCGGAGAGATTTGCTGACTCTGTCCCATTTAAAACCACGTAGCTGCCACCGGTGCCGTTTTGTTTGCGTGCCACGCTTGTATCCCACCGCTTGCACGCGACTGGTTTGCTAGATTAGTATACCTAGTGTTTCTAAATTACTAATCTCGTCTGTACTCTTTCAGAAACTGATGCTGGGCCGAAGCGGACCGAAGAATCTGGTTAATTTCTTTGTAATAATTATTTTTTAGTTCCATTTATTGTACATAGTTTGGGGGAACTAATACACTTGGTAATTTAATAATCAGTGTTTGATTTCATCCCACTGCATACCTCCCTGTCTCAACCATCTCTGGACCGAGAAAAATCACTCCGGGCCCCGAGCAAACTGCCAAAAGAGGCCAAACAGTATCTGGAGGCCCAAACTACCTTATACTACAGAAATATCCATGTGAGCATGAACGCAAACGATATCTCACGTTGTTGCATGTTTGCTTATTCCATAAAATTTCCAGTATAGATCCCTGGCCGATATCCAAATCCAGTCGGACCAAAACATTCGAATGCGCGCTCCCTAAAACCTTCCGACTGTATATAAAATGTTCTCGCAGATTCCCGGATATGCACACACGCTTTATGGATTTATTCCTTAGGCGCGAAACAACTTCGCCTTGCTTTATTTTCATTTCTCCGGGAAGTTTTTCTTTTACAACTGTTTAAAGTGTTATGGCGCAGTTTGAGATGGAAAGGGGCTTTAGTCGCACTTTAGGAAATGCTCCCGGACGGCAGTGCCGTTATATTTCCTTATTTTATGCCGGGGTGGAGTTGTTTTAAAGCGCTGTTTTATGTTTGGAAAGGCACGCGTGTGTAATGGAGTGGAGATTGTTATTATTTTTCGATCCTGTGCCGAGAGTATAATGCTGAGTGCACGTAGCTACTTCCTTTTTTTTACTTTAACTTTTACGTGTTTTACAGGTGGCCCACAATGTATCATGCCCAGGGACCCTTTAAAATAAGGGGACACAGCATTATACTTTCCAAAGTGAGGCCGTTTCTTTCCCCATTCTAATGGTCTCAGTGGTGCCAACTATGCCATTTTATTGCTAACTATTTGTTAGTAAAAATTAATAATGGTTTCCATGAATTAGACTTGACAATGTGGAAACACGGAATATGGCAAATGCCAAATAAATCAAAAATTATTTTATAATTTACATTGATTTCCAGCGAATTTAAGTAGAAATATGGTAAATCAGTGCAGATTTTGCAAAAAGCTTAATTATAAGCACCCCCACTTAACTTTCCACAGGTAAGAACCGATGTAGTTCTAGGGTACAGGTTACAACAATTTTCAGTGGCGTGTTTCTAGTCAGGAAAGTAGGTACGTTTAATCAGGCCGTAAAATAAAGTTCATACTTATTTACAATTCGTCGCTAATGCACCATGTTACCAGGTTCCTCTATCCATTTGTAATATGTATAATTGAACTTTCTTCCCTTGTTGAAATGGATCTACCCAAAGAACTTTCACAGATTTCGGGATGGACTAACAAGATTATGTCTAATAGTTCTAATAATGTTATTTCTCGGTGTTCATTAGTCCTTACAATTTTTTTTGTAATTTTATTTGTCTCCCAAGGGTACCTCACAAACTTAAAATAAACTCGTATGATAAAGTCTTTCAAAAACTTTGTAGAATGCTGTAGGTAATAAAGTGAAGACCTGACTGAAGCTACCTGCTAAATAATTTAAAATTTATGAAATACCATACTACACTACTACTTTCAGAGTTAAGTCACCATTGGGACAAAAGAACTTGCTTTCGATTACCTCTGAGTTTCTGGAAATTGGGAAACTCAAAAATGATTCGAATGCATATGTTGCTGAGTCCACAAGAAGAAGGTAAATCATTTCCAGAATTAAGAAAATAAATTGAACGACACATTTATAAACACTACTACTTTCAGAGTTAAGTCACCATTGGACAAAAGAACTTGCTTTCGATTACCTCTGAATGCACACCTGAGTCTGATGCCGACACTGGTGAACCTAGTAGGAAAAGGTAATTTCATATTTCAGACAATAAATATATCCACATAACCAAATGTATGTACAGGGTGTGTCAAGGAAGAAACCCACCCCATTAACTTTTTAATTTTTCAACATAGAAAAAAACGTTTGAAATGAAAGTTGTGGGGAATTTTGTGTAAAAAGTAGGGCAAACCAAACATGTAGTTTTTTATGGAAACTTTATATTTTTGAAATCCATAATTTCAATAATAATAATCATAAGTTCAATCCGTTCCATCCCCATTGTTCATAGATTTTTTTCTTTTGCCTTTTTGTTGCAGAATAAAAAGATGCACTAAAATGATGGACCTACCTGCAAGACCAAAAAGTTACGAGTAAAAGCACGATCCAAAAACAGCGCAGGTGGCGCCCTCTGTGAGATACGGCGAAATTGACACTTTCAGCTTATTCTTCATATCTCCATCCCCAAAACACAGCAGTTCAGTTCAGCAGCTTCATTATTTTGGGAGATCTGGCCATAATTCAATTTAAAAAAAAAAGAATTTCAACGTCCCTGTATCTCTAAAACAAACAACATTTCTATATGGCATGTTGGCCTCAATACATATTTTGGAACCCCCTATCTTCGGTTTCGGGATTTCCCATTTTCAATGAATCAATTTGTATAATTTGATAAACAGCTGATAACACGCATGTGCGTAAAGACAGGAAATTAAGTATAGTTTTATAAATTAAAATGAAAAAATTGTATTTATTAGATTAGTCATATAATATGTTCAACCTCAGCTTTATTTGTTTGTATGAGTGTTCAATATACATATTTTTTAAATTGAATTTGACTTTTTATACTTTTAGAAGCTCATAATGAAATATTATACATGTATATATCAAATTCAAAATTGTATTATACAGACATCAATTCAATGGGAACTTTTATACGCTATTATTTTTTCCAAACATTTCTTGTTATAAGAACTATAATAAGGGTAGGTACTTAACTTTCTAAGATTTTTAGATCACGTTTATAACTAAATTCATTATTTATTTATAACGAGACAGCTATGGTAAATATTCCAAGTCATTTTTATTCTGTAAAATTCGAAAGTTGGATGTGAATTATGATTGGAAATATTTTGCCCCCTTTAGAATCTATGGCACTGGCATGTCACATAAAACTAACTTGATGGCACTTGGACACTGACATATAACATAACCTAGTACAAGCCCCCTTGTGGTCTCCTTGGAGTTTATAAAAAACAAACTTCCCCTCAAGGCTTCACTCTTCCTATGCGATAGACTGTGACATGCTGGGTCCCCTTATTTTAAAGTGTCCCTGATCATGCCCTATCCATTTATCTCGAGAATTGGGGGAGCTACGGGAAACAGTTTTTTGAAATGTTGCGTGTAATCAAGGGAAATTCCTATTTTTATACAGGGTGTTGCGAAATTAGCAAATAACACAAAAATTACGTCTTTGTAATTATCCCTATTTTTCGATATTTGATAATTTAAAAAGTTATGGCCTCTTCCAAATAACGAATTTTGCGGCTGCGCAATACTAACTAATAGGGTGCACTGGTAGTTATCCTCATATATCTCAACTTCGGAAAGTTTGTAGCAGCACTATGTTAAATATACAGTGCTATTAATAAAATGGGAAAAAATTGTATTGTTCTATTTATTGAAAATCGGATATTGGGATGTTGGTGCATGTTTTGTTTACACTAGTGCGCCTAAAGAGGGTCGTTACGTCACAGCCCCTTCCTGTCACATTTGAAATTTAAAATAAAAAAATTGAGAAAATCAGGTTTGCCTTGAAAATAGTTATTAAGAAAATGTATTTGTATTGCATTATTGTGTCCCTATGCAAATTCTCAGAAGAATATCAAAATATTCGTGTTTCTTACTTGATATTTCTGGAATTGAAACTGAATCCATAAAATACAAAACTGTACCTTATAATTTTGTTTTAATGAATTTCAAAATATGGATGTATTTTATTTAAAAATATTACAACACTGGCCCAGGGAATAAACTTATCTGAAAATGAAAGAGTCTTTGCACCAAGATTGCATTCTTACCCAATAGCTATTTTAAAAAATCTCATGTTTCTCCTTAACTTTGCATTGAAATTTATTTTTTGTATTGTTATGATTTAGTAAGCGAGCAACCACTAAATAAGTTTCTTCGGTTATTTGCGGGAAAAAATATCGAGTACCGATTTGAAGATAAATAATTAAGAAAAAACGAACATCGTGGTATCCTTCTGAAAATTTGCAAAGGGGCACAATAATGCAATACAAACACATTTTTTTAATAACTTTTTCCAATATTTTCAAGGCAAACCAGAACAAAACATGCACCAACATATCCCAAAATCAGATAATCAAAAAATAGAATAATACAATTTTTTCCCATTTGGTGCAAACTTTATGAATAGCACTGTATAATAACTTGATAACGCCGCAATATATCTTCAAAAATAAAAGAAAAGAAGATAGCAAATTTTCTCTTAAATATATAGTGTTTAAAAGGGAGAGCCATCCCATTTGTAAAAACGCTGGTGTTTCTTGCTAATTTCGCAACACCCTGTATATACCAAAACTAGGAACCTCCCTTGGTTACAAACAACTTTTGTAGGAGACTTTTTCTCTAACTCTCCAAATTATGGATATAAGTGGATAGGGCTATAGTGGCGGCCCGTGGGTTTTGGCAGCGGGTGGGCAAGGTGAAGAAGAGGTAAAGCCTAAATAACAGGTGACATCCCCCCGGAAATAGGGAAACCTCGTCTTCGTCCCCCCCCCCCCCCCCCGACCCGCTAATTATAGAAGCAAAATAAAACCGATTTATTTGTATTAGAGTGAGTCATCTATTCCTTTATATCGTTGGATATGTCACTCTAGTTTACTTGATTTGTGAATCACAAATCATGCCCTGGGCATGATTTGTGAACTTTATCAATAGAAGCTAAAATAATTAAAAACAATGGCTGGTGAAGTAGAAACTTTCAAACAGGCAGTTGTTTTTATTTCACTTAATTTTGTCGATAAAGTAGATGTATAAGCCATTGAAACTTAAAAAGAAGGAAATCTTGATCTTGGTCAATATCAGGTGCTTGGAGCAGGTTCGCGCTAGACTGATCGTTATATTTCGAGCATATTCGTCTCATCAAGTAAAGAAAATAGGAAACATCGCCATGGATAACAATCTAGAGAATCTCAAGTATACTTTTGTTTTCTTTTGTAGTTTTACTTTAGCGAGTAAAGATTCTTCGTTATCCCCGGGTGCATTGCAAACTTGTAGACAGGGTGTAACAGACATCAATATTGATACAGCGTGTTTTAGAGTTTAAAATAGTTGCGATTCTTGATATATTTTTTTCCTGCAGGCTATACGGTCTTCATGATGCAGGCTACTGCAATTTTCGAAAAAATGCGTTTTTTTATAACTTTGGCAAAACCCGAAATAGAAAGTATTAAGTAGGTACACTCTATTGTTGTGTTAAAAGTTTGAAGCTCCCTTCTATCGCCAGTAGCGCTGATGAGGGGTTGAAGTAGACATTTGATTTGAGAAAATTGTTACAAAACTGGAAAAATTGAACTTTTCCTTCGAAATTCTATCCTGCGATATGTGCGTAAGAGAAAAGGTTTCTTGAGATTTTCTCTAAACTTAATTAGTTTGATAATAATAGGATAAAATTTTGCATCTTCTTTAAAGCCTGTTGCTTGGAAATAATGTAGGATATATACGGGGTGATTCAGTTATGATGTAAAAAAACCTATAACCGCAGGTGGGAAAAGATAGCTTCATGCGAATCTGAAATTAAAAAATACATTTTCAGAAGTGTATAAAACCCGTAAATAACGGCGCTCTTGATGAGCCAGTTGTACGACATAACCATGTTGCAGAAACACAACGTAAAAGCCTCGAAAAAAACGAAAAACACGTTCAACTATGAAACTCACTAACTTTAACCTACTATGATCTGCGAAACTGATAACTGCCGATATGCCACAAACATGAGTCCCTAGATTGTAGGGAGTGCGATATCAGCGCCATCTATTACGGGGTGGCGGAGACATTAGTGTCATCGCGGTTGTTTCTTCTGTCGCTAGGTTGCGCTATTGGACGGATGCGGACTATCTAGGGACCTAGATACGAACAGGCCGAACAGACAGCTGAGAGACAGTGTTTAGTTGAGAACATTTTAGAATTATTACTCTAGTGAAGTATTTGGATAAAATTTATTCCTAAGAAGTTTGGTAGTCAAATTGTACGCATACACACTGAATAATTAAATTATACTAAATTATACTAATTAGGCATTAAATTCGAGGTGAGCCTAATAATAGATAGTACCATTTGTTAATTTATTTTTAACTCATAATAACCCTGAAGCTAAGAAAATACCAGTGGTGCGGTATTTTCAGTTTTGGGATTATAATTCGTAAAATTATAACGAAAGTTATTATCGATAATAGACACATCACTAGTGATATTAGGTATACTGACAATACAACAGTGTATCTACACAACAACTTTATGGAATGTAAACTTCAACAGAGTTGACAACGGGTTGAATATGCTAAGTGCTGCCATATCGTCGAAAATGTATGCGTATATTATGGCAGTCGTTAAATCAGAAAACAGCATAAAAATGAAATCCCTCCGTTTTTGCCGCTTCTCCCTTGCGACATGAAGATACTGCTTTGCGGGTTTTATGTTATCTGAGGAGTAACTACATCTGTGAAAGGAAAAATAAGTTTTCAGGGGCTTAGCTCTACTGGTAGCGGCCGTACACAAACTATTCTACTTCCATTTCAGTTTATTGTTCGCCCTCAATCAGTATAAATATAATGATGGGATTCTGCTTAAAGAAATGCTTAGTCCAGCCGATGACTTCCTTGCCCAGAAATTCATCGCTCCACAAAATTGCGAGATACAGTCGGAGAGCATATTCAGCGTCCGAGAGGTGATATATTTTCCCGAAAGTCTAAATTTTGTGAAATTTATTGGATGTCGGCCGAATCTCGATGAATGACATCGCAGTTATGTTGCTGGTGCATTTCGTGGTGAAGTACGTAGTGTGATAAAAAAAAACTAGCTATAAATTCATAGGAAACACAATTTCGACGTTATTATTTTACTATATACCTATAGTCAATCGTTAATTACCACTCAATGAAAAGAGAATCAGCAGGGAGTTAGTTTGATTGATTGTTGGAGAAAACACATTATTTCAATAGATTAAAAATGTAAAAATATCTAACTTCTAAACAATAATAATAAATTTTTATCGACACCATTTGCAGAACTATTTTTATTACAATTTAAATTTAATGACATTTGAAAATATGTATGAATGATAGTTTTTCCGTTACGTTCGCCTATAAACAAAGTATTTTTCAACACCTTTTATAACCCTTCAATCTATTTTTGATAGGCAAGAGGAAAGTTGCTAAGGAAATGTTCTAAAGATTGTATAGATTAAGCCAGCGACTGAGATTATAATACTTAGGTAGTTATTAGCGATATCTCGATTCTTTTGGGAGATACATAGGACTTCTCTTGTTCTCTCATTTTGTTCCAATCTGCAAATGTGCTAAACTTTAACCACAGTTTTTTTTCTTTACAACCCCTACCCAAAAAAATTAACTCTACACCAATGAAGGTTATAAATACACAAAAAACGTTTCTACCAAAATCGAAAACATTCAAAAAAAAGGTTATGGTATAAGTTTAAGATACGCGAAGAAACGAAAAGCGCCCTGCATCTCCCAAACAATCGGGCGCTGCATACCTTACGTTTTGTCTATCTCTTCGAGAATACGAGAATCCCCCGAAAGTATCCAATTTGGAACACCCTTACAATAGAAAGAAAAATTTTGTTAGAAAAAAGTGGTTTGCAATTGAAAAATACTCCGGAATACCATATTCCGTGTCATGTATACCTACTTACCCAAATCATATATAAAAATCTATAATAAAACACTAGATTTATGTTGCATGTTCGTAGAATTTCCCTAAGAAAATTTGATGTTTGGTTAGGATATTGCCATTATTATTGTCTTAATGTGTTTTCGACTTTACTTATTTCCCTTTGTTCGGGTTAAAACAAATATTATTACATTCCACTATTCATTTGTCTTCATTGTTTAAGCCATTTTCTTATAACATTTATGCAATATCTACAATAACTTCCTCAGCAGTTTAACTTTATGAGTGGTAAAAAGTTCAAAAAAGCTTACCAATACTGTCTCATATAGGTAAATAGGTCATTATTCGGAGTCTATGTTTAATTAGTTATTTTTTGTTTGTCATTTGTTGAATGAAGAATAATCCTTCATTCAACGGTTATACTGTCATTTCGGTCCTTTTGTGGTTATAGTATTTACATTGGCGGTAAGTCGGATGCAATTTTTAATATTATTGGTGAATTCCTGAATTGTGTAACTTGTACCATAAATTTTAGGCGGAGATCTGGCCTCTGGCAGATATGGGTAGGGATGATAGTAGGTACTGAACATTGGTTCAAAAGGAGTGTCCAATGTTTCAAGTATACTGGATTAAAACTGAGACAATGCACGTGCATTATCAACACAATTATACAAATGTGAACAGTTCCTACCATGGGAAATACTTCTAATTAATTACATTATGTTAAAAATTGACTATCCTTTTGTATCTTGAGGTCGAAGTAATATTCGAACTGGTGAAGGAATATGGTGTGAATATTGTGACATTGGCACGATTAATTAGTGCCAATATTAAATATTCTGTATTAAATAAGCCTTTAGGGTAACTGAAAAGGGAATGCAATGACGATACCTATAATGCTTTTCGATAAGTCTATATTGATGATATATTTTGGGCTCTTTAATGTTAGGTTATCAGGTTATGTCATAAGCAAATTAGTTATTATGATTATAAGATCAGTAAAAATATTTTTTAGTGTCAATAATAAAAGTAGTTTGAATAATTATCATTTCATTCATGGACGTGAATAGGTAAGGACAAGGCTTGAAAACTAAAGTAACTCTCATATTTGGAAGTATTTGTGTGAAAATATGTAAATAATAAACAAGTAAGTTTATTTTTCTAAACTAATGGTAGGTTGGAGATAGGTACCTGTATATTATTTCATTACTTCTTCAATAGATTCTTTTACCGCAACCTCTTTAATCTGTTGGGATAAAATAAAAGTATAAAACTATTTTTGAACTTAAAAATGAAATTATAATGTTAACACATTTTTACTTACTAAATAATTCACAATTTTAAATAAAAAAATATATTTTTAGTTCATTATAAATTATATCGGTCTGTACAACACTGCTTACAAATAATATTAGTATAGGTACTTCTTAAATTTTCTAGTTATTCCACAAAATTCTTTCTACTCATCAGATGGAGATTGTAGGTATGTTGACTGTTGACCGATAATATGAGTATATAATTATTATTATTACAACTATTTTCGAATATAATAATATCTTAAACCAAGAAGAATCTAATTGAAAATATTGGGAAGGTAGTTACTATTTTGGTGGGAATTTTGGAAAATCCTTAGCTTCTTAGGTATAAAAATGTTTGTTCCTTTGAATTGGCTGTTTTACTAGGTACCAAAAGTTATAGTTACTCATTATTGCAAACATAAATTCTGTCTCCTTTTCTCATTGGTAGATTTCTACAACATATTTTTATTGTGCGGATGTAATAAAAATATAACTTTTGCAGAAATTTAAGTATGTACCTACTTTACTTTAGTCTCTCTTTAATATCCTTTATATTTTCTGTGATATTAAGTACCTATGCGGTCATTATAACAAAGAATTATTTTTCGTTTTGATCTAAATGTGACACAGAAAATCAAGGTTAAATATTTGTCGATATGCTAAGTGGCTTAATGTGTCTCAATGCTGCCAACTTTGGGTCACTGAATTTAAAAAAATATTATTTCTAGTGTTTAGTTGAAGAGAGATATTAGTATATAGGTATAGGTATATCGTTGTAAGAAGCAATTCTTAATATCTTTTTCTCTTTAACCGTTTTCATATTCTCTGAGAAAGAATATTTCAATGTTTATTTTATATAACATTCGGTTTTAAAAGAACAATTTTGCAAAGAACCCAGCCGGCTCACATCAACCTCTTTGCAGGAAATTCAACTATCCGAAAAATTGTGCGAGGTTATGCAGTCGCGACGCATATCGCCTTCTCTGACGGTGATATATTTCCTCCTAAAGTGTAAATTCTGGGAAATTCACTGGATCCTGGCACAATTTCGCGAAAAAGGCCATCGTGCAATAAGTCCCTAACTTGTTCAACGAGTTATATTCGGGGATATTATTTCTGACGGCTTTGGCGGGATGGATGGGATTCTGGAGAGATTTCAGGTTTGTCGTTACTGACAGCTGCTGGTGGACGAAAAGAGCAACCTACGAAATATATATTAACTTTGTATCTCACAGTGTACAGCATACAGAAAAAAAAATTGCACGCAGCAAACATTTTGTTAAAAATCAGCAACTACTGGCGTATACAGGGTGGCCCATTTGTAATTATGACACCTCCATTAAAATGGTTATTTTTTGACAGATTTTGATGTACTTTTTTTAAATTCTATCCCTCAAAGAACTGCACTTTTTGTAACGACAATTCGAGAAATTGTAATATCGATTTTTTTTCGGTTTTCGGATTTTGACTAAAACAATTTGTCGATTTTATTACTTAAAATTTGACACCACACTGTTAATCATGACATCCCAAAACTACCTTAGACAAGGAAAGAGAGAGGACGCCTAACAGCGCTCGCGGCCGTGTTACCGACTGCCACATCGCACGACAGGCCAGTGGCGTAGCATGAAACGCGTTCTTAGCCAATATCACAAAAATGTTAAAAATGAAAAGGTAGTTAATTTTGACTCACATGTAATTTGAAATATAGGTATTTATTTTTTAGTGTCAAGTGCTGAGATATATTTATTTGTGGCGATTTCGAATCAATCAAAATAAAATAAATAATGCACGCCCATGGTCACTAGCCCATATTTTATGAAACTATCATAATCAATTAAGAAATATTCAATAAAAACTATGTTAAAAAATAATTATATTGGTTCTATTTACAATCAAAACAATGCACTTTTTCATCTTAAAAGGTAAAAGGAATTTGAAGAAGTTATATTGGGAGAAAATAAAGTTTTAGGGCTTCTTTCAAAGGTAGTTTGTTAAATATTTACCTGTGAAACGAAACCTCGGGCTCTTGCTTTTCACTTCTGCTTTTGCAACCAAACTCTGAACAATTCACCATCGTAAGAGTATATTTTCCCTTTAATCACTGTTACTTTTATTTCACAAATTCACGAAATTAACTAACAACGTACTCGCTTTGCTTGCCACATATAAAATGGCCACCTTTCAAACGACGTAACAAAATCTATACACGGCAGGGTAGGCAAACGCGGTGTCCTCTCTCTTTCCTTGTCTAAGGTGCGTGCCTATGAAAGGGTCATTTGTTTTATCGTAAGTTCAAATCCCAGACGATCAATTTTCTTTTTTTTTAGTTATGAACAAAAAAATACTGATTTTATTGTTAATAAAGCGGTATTATATTGCCTGCCACATATAAAATGGCCGCCGTTCAAAACAACGTAACAAAATCTATACACGGCAGGGTATACAGGGTTAACTATCACTTAGTACAAAAAATTTTACCACGTTCGCAGGGTGGCTTAAGAAAACCTAGAAAAATATTTTTAGATTTTTTTACGGTCTTTAAAAAAAGGGTAAAACCCCCTATTTTTCCTGTAAATCTCCGCCTCTAATTACGTCAACCAATATGGCTTCGGAACGTACTATCAGCTGGAAGTGATTGTCCGCGGTGTTGCCGTTGTTTTAGAAAGGATGAAAATACCTTTTTACTCAAACAAATTTAAAAAATACATAAATAACAATCGATTTGAATCTGTACAGCCGCAGCGCTGCTAGATTTAGGTACTCGAGGTTCGCCTGGATTCAGCTTACCTTAGTTTGAAATTTGAAAACAGAAAACAGGTTATGAATCCCGAGTCCCGAGCTCGGTCTCGAGGCTAGGTAATCCTGAATCTCTAGGTGTTTTTGTTTTTGCATTTTCACATAGCGGCACCAAGGAATTACAAAACTACATACACATTTGTCGCCTCGCGAAACCGCGAAAGTTTCGTAGAGATGACGGACTGACAGACGTAAAAACTGGACACAAACGCACAAAACAGTAGAGATTGGTGTGGTGCGTAATAATTATCGACATCGATGTCAAAGTTAGATTAGTTGATTGCGAGTCAAAAAATTTTTTTTAATAAAACTTATTGAAAATCTATCTAAACTAAATAAAAATAATGCTGTGATTTCTTAATGCCGGCGTTGTTGAACTGAACGCTTTGCATTACATAGAATGTCGATGTGTATCGAATCGACGCATAGTTTTCTTCGACGTCGTATCTCTCGCATCTCTACGCCTAGTTGCTGGTCTGGTTGCCTGCAACCTGCACGACAAGGCAGGGTAACGCGAACGCGTGAATCATCGTAGTTCGGCCCATGCACGATACATTACTTGACGTTTTCCTGCGTCCCTCTGAATTTTCGGCGATATTTTCCCGTATTCGTGTACTTTGGTGTGTTTTAAAGCTATTTTGCAATTAATTGAACGCCAGGCTTTTTACTAGTGCACTAGGACCCCAACATTACAGGTTAGAAGGGCTAAAATTAATTTAGTTTTGTAAGTAGGTACCTATGTGAAATAGTGAAACATGTTTTTAGGCGTGCGACCAACATTTTTCCACTGTAGATATTGATGAAAAAAGAAGTACCTTAGGATTATGCGTACTTTGTGGAATCGACCAGGCAAACTTAACGGCTAAGTTACGAAGCACCCTCGCTTGATCAAAGTAATGTTTTTTGATTGACCCACTTATTTGGCCTGGCCCAGAATAAGTAGAAGAGAAGATCCTGAAGTAAAAATGCAAACATTTTTAATTTAATTAACCGAGTGAATTTGTGCATCGAGGTTAAAGGCGGCCTCTTTGAACAGCTACTGTAGTTCTCTGCATGTGCAATGTGTGATGTGTGCTAGTGCAGTTGTGTTTTTTGGTTACCCTTCGGCGTTTTCCTGGCGGAGGGGATCCTCCTACGTGGTTGTCAGGCTGAGTACCTCGCTTCAAACAAAAGGAATGACGGAGGGAAATAAGAGGTCCCCAACAAATTTAGAAAATATTCAATCCTGGAAATGTCAGTAAGGTAGGTGTTTCATGGGCATTCTACATGTTCCTTAGAAAGTAATGGTTTCCAACAAAAAATCGATATTTTGTGGTGAATCCTCGGATAAATTGATGGACGTGGTAACGCTGCGCTATTTCACTACCTGTCACTACCATTGACAAAGGCAAAATTTTAAGACACGTCACGCGGGCGTCCATAGGCGGCGTTTTTTGAGGGGTTTTATACAATTTGATGTTAGAAAATTTTTGAAAATTTATTTTGGCAAATCTAATTTTTCTTTATCTGCCATAACATTTTTTGTACTAAGTGATAGCTAACCCTGTATAGGCAAGCGCGGTGTCCTCTCTTTCCTTGTCTAAGCCACATATCATATCTGAACAAGAAATATACAGGAAGATCCAACACTTAATTATATCTATTCTACCTACACCTTTTCTATTTAAAATTGTTTTCTATCTCCAAAAATAAAAGTTATTAGGGGGTGATCTACATAACTTGACATGGTAAATATATGATCTTGTGCACGCAAGTCGAGTTGTGGGGATAATTTAAAAATCCTCCGATTTTAATTTGTTCGAAAGTATAAACCGCATCTATTTCCCGTGGTTGGAGTTCACCCGCCGAAGCAACCGGAAATGATTTTTCAGTAAATCACTCGTGGAATGAGTTAGAGACCTGACTACATGCGCATGCGGGCCTGTTAATCGAGACTAGGCTGGGTTCCAACAAATTGCGCAAAATTTACACTTTCCTATCTCCGCTAACGCTAGCGATATAGGAGCTGACTGCATTAATTTTCTTTGTGTAATTGCTCCCCTATGCCTAGTGGTACTAACTAAAGTGGCAATTGGCATACGAAATTTCATCAGACGATTTTTTAAAATGTTTGGCATAGTTCGGCCATAGCCGGTTTATTTTAAATGAATGATATTAAGTAGTCTATAAATGTATAATACTCATGTCGACAACAACCACATTTGGAGCAACATAGTTTGCGTAATATAGTAACTTATTCTACTTCCCTATGCCGCTTCAATTTCGCCAATAACCAACGGATTTAGGCTTAGCTCACGTCAAACTACTCTGAGTATATTTTCATCCAACTCACCGTTTGATCTGGTCGTAAAGTGAAAGGTAGGGCTGATTTTGTTCCAGCCATGGAGGTTCCTGGCCTGCACTCGGACCTCGTACGTGGTGGCGGGCTGTAGGTTCTTGATGACGTACCACATTTTTTGTCGCGTAACCCCTGGATATGGTGCCGGAGCAACGGCATGGCCGTGTGGCGTTGTTATCACTCCCGGGCCAGGGATGACCTGAAACAAATTTTATATGTGGTTAAAGTTTACTTTAAAATATTATAAACCGAAAATCATTTAACATCAATTGTTTTTTCAGAAGCCTTTAGATCCGTAAATGAATGAAAACTTTGGGGTAGGTATACTGATCTGGTAGTTCTAAGGGTGTATTGTAGCGTATAATACAATGCGTAAGAATGTAATACACAATGAGAAGTCGAATAAATAGAAAAGTGATTGGAATAAATTAGACGTTGTCACTATTAGCAATAAAACTAACCAGGAGAGGCATTAGCGAATAACAAATGGGATGTGATTTTAATAAAATATACGGGAAAGAAGTATAGTGGAAGGTGGTGGGGTGAAGCACTTAATCGATTGGTCGGGAAAACAAAAACGGGAATTTAACATTAGATTATTGCGTGCTTTGTCGTGGGAGAGTCCTTTCTGACTCCTTTCCCTTCTAATATTTGCGCAACGGCCGAAACTAGTTAACCGTGTTCTAGCCGGAAAATAGCCGAAGAAATTGATTGTAGGGGAGACCCGGGTAGGTTGGCGCAAGGAATGGTATGGCGCAGTAGGGCCGTATCTAGCGAAAATTTTGGGGGGGGGGGGGTTCAGGATCGGCTCAAGCTTTTGTGAGGCTGGGTGTCGAATGAAAGTACGGGGCCCTGGCAAGGAATTATTTAATCCATTAAGAACAAATTTTTGAAAATTGATACGCCACTAGAATGGTATAATTTTTGCATGTCACTTTTTAAAAAAGTTGACCGGGGCGATGAATTTAGATCACTTTAGTGACGTATATAGAAATCAATTTCGGGTGAGAAGGGACAATTTTTGTGAATTTCTTTCAAACAGCATTTAAAATAATTTTGTAAAATGCGCCGCAGGCGAAATTTTTTAGAAATGTTAAGGAAAATTACTTAAAATTAGTCTTAGGAAATCTCAATATCTTCAGATTTTCAAGCTGCAGTGAATATTTTCAAATTCGAAAATGGGTTCGGCCCCGCCCTTTTAAATACGCTACTGCCTGGATAACCCTGTACACGGGACTCGGAGGCGTGGGGCCAATCAAAACGCAGGGCTGTGTACGCCGCACCGTTCGCACCCGCCTAGAGCCGGCCCTGGAGGGGTTAGGGTAGTGGCTGTTGAAGTTGAAATAGCTTTAAGGTTTAAAAAAAAACTGCTATTTTTAAATGGTTTTTGATAAAAAACTGAAACAGGTTTAAGTTGAACAAGTTTAATATTAAAACTTTAAAAATATTAAATATTAATTAAAATAACAGCTAAATATTCCTTCTCGCATATATACCTATCCCTCTTCTACTTATTTGATTTCTCATTATTACGGATATATTCCCACACATTCTTCGCCTGGCCTGACGACACCTTTAGAATTGCCAGTAGCAGTGTTTAGGTAGGTTTTCGGCTATGCCAGTAGGTATGGTAAAAGATTTCTTCGCGCCACTTGCCTAGCTGAACCTTTCATAAAAATAATAAATAAATCTTCAAATACAAATTAGTACTAATCTATTCATAAAAGAGACTCTGGGAATCCCCTATTCTCCTAATCCATGGCGCACGCTGCCATGCACCACCGTTCACCGTTTACTATTGTCCAGTGTTGCCAGTTATGTTTTATTTTATTTGAAAGAATATTCTGATGATAAAACTCGGTACTGCACTGATCCAAAAATTATGTTTTGTTGGCAGTTTTCGGGCGGGTTTCCATTTCGGGGGGGGGGGGGGGGTTGAACCCCCAAAACCCCCCTCAGATACGGCCCTGTGGCGCACTATTATTTCTCCTGATTTTAAAGTATTTTGGTAACGCCGCTTCCCTCCTCGGCCACTTACTCGAAATGGTGCAGCCAGTGTGTAGCGAGTGTCGGTGACTAGTAGATTATTTCGGTGTGATTTAGAACTTTTTTGAGTTTCGATAATTTTGATCATATATCAGACGTAAGTAGTGTTGATTCTTTCTTATTTTTTGTTAGTTATAAGAGGCATGTTAGACATTTTTGCACCAAATATCTCCAAGTTGTTTTCAATAGTTTGTTCCACGAGCCATCAAAACACCGAGATGGAGACTGGGCAGGTTGGCGCAGATAATGCAGTGTTGCCAGGTAATGCGCCAACTTACCCCGGGCACTTATGTGAGTAAAATATATTATGTAACATTGACATTCTAGATGATTGCAATGAGGAACAATGAGGAATAATAGGAAAATACAAAAGTTTTCTTGGTTTTACTTGAGAGCTAATTGAAAATTTAAGCAGAAATCCATGCGCCTACCTACCCCATACGATGCGCCAACCTACCCCGTAGGTATAGGGGGAGGTTGGCGCATATGACATGCCTAATTTGATTGCATTTTTTAAATTTACTGCTTAGATTTTACCGTTTTTATATGATTCATTGTTATGTCAAATTAGTTCCAATAATCTAATGACTATACAGGATGTCCCAATAAGGACTCCCGTCGCCGATATCTCCGGAACAAAAAAAAAAGTATTTTAATTCTGCAAATGCCATTCGCTAGGATGTGAAGAGGGCTTTATTCCCAACTGACAAACGTTCATTTTGACATTGGCCTATAGATGGCGCTGCGGTGCAAAGAAACTTTTTGACCCTAGGAACGTTGGAACGTAGCCCATCTGAAAGACTGGGTAATTTGGAGAAACTTTTGTTCTTTGGACGATCTTTCTATTGTTACTAGTTTCTGAGATAACCGCTCTACAATGTCATTTACAAAAAATGAGCTAACTCGCTTAAAAAAAAATAGCGGCACGTGTCAAATTACTACACATCCGGTTTGACCGGAGGTCCGAAACTGACCCAACTGAGATATGAACTATGGTTTCCATTAAAAAAATATATAACTTTGGTTCATATCTCAAAAACTATTAACGCTACCAAAAAACTAATTATTCCATTCGATTCTACGCCAAAAAATCTATAAAAATAGTTGATTAAATTTGTCGATATATATATAAGTTGTAGCCAGGAGAGAGGTTTCCAAAAAAATCGAAAATTTCCGTACTGCGCCAATGCGTGGAAACTATAAAACTTATCTAAAATCTGATAGGTCCACCAAATTCCTCTCAAAAAAGTAGTACAGTGACGTGAAAACCGCAACCCTCTAGCTTTAGTAATAACCGAGATTTTTGAGAAAAACACCCAAAAACACCCAAAATGGGACACCCTGTACAAGGTATCTCAAATTGGACGCTTTTGAGTAGTTTCTCCTAGTTCTCGAAGATATAGAAAAAATGTAGCAAAGGTGCCCTGTGCTTGGTTTTTAAAAATTTAAATGTAGTAAACCGCATTCTGATATTTAGATTCGTTTCTTAAGCTTACCAGAAAATATCATATACCTAAACCATGAGTTCTACATAAAAAGCGAACAAAACATGCGCTTTTATCGAAATCGAAAATAATCGCAAACAAAAAAGTAATGGCACGTTTAAGACACGCGGCAAAACAAGAAACGCCCTGTATCTCCCAACAAAATGGTGATATCAGGATGCGAGCGTCGACATCCCAGCTATTTTTTATGTCTTCCCCAAAAGCCTAAAATTTATTCAACTCTATATAAACTCGATTTATAAACATTTTGTGTTTTCGAGTTTAAAGAATACACCGGATAACTGCTTCATTTCGATTGCAAAAATGCAAAGTGGATGGATAAGAAGGAAATTAGTTTAGTGTAAATTATTTCGACATGAATATTTCCATATTGTTAGTTTTAAATACATTATTAATTATCTCACTCGTCCATGTGAAATAAGTAATTGTCAACTCAGTCTACCCAGAATATAAGTTATAGTCCAAGAGCCGGCCGCATGATTTCAACTCTCATAAGCTTATAGAATAAGATATTATGTGAAATGTATATTTCTTTACTTGAAGCGAGTAGGTTGCCTCAGATAATATGGGCCCGATCATTGTTATTTAAAGAAGTTGTTGATAATTTTTAATTTTTTAATAGGTACAACCCGTCCCACGAACATATTTACTACTTTTTCGCAAAAGTCTTTTGACAAATTCGAAAAATTCCGTTCTAAAAATCGAAGAAGATGGTAATTTCTTCTTCCAGTACCAAAAGAAACCTCCAAAATCCGATATTTAACCAAATTTCCCGGCTCCCGATTTCCAAGTTTCGAGAAACGGGACGGCTGTAGAATTAGCGAAATTGACTGGAAATCCTGAGGAACCGCTATAAATTGTGTGTTTTTTCTCATTTTTTAATTTTTCGGGGACACCGGAAACTTCTCCACATCACCTGAAGACTTGAGGGAAGCTTTAAAAATTCCGACCCCAGAGCCCCGAGCCGAAATAACTTAGCTGTAGCTCAACGAAAAAGGGCAATTTCTGACAGTTTCTAGACTTTGGCTTTTAGGTGACGGAAGATGCCGGCCAATCACGTAAAAAAGATGCGTCCCACCTGTGTTGGTCGTTTTTTTCGTCGAAAATCCTTAATAACTCGAAAACGAGAAATAATTTACCTGAAAATGTTTCTTTAAATATATTGACCCGTTCTCCGGCCATCTCGCCGTACCGTCAGATCTCACGAAAAACGCGTTTGAAGAAATTTTTTCCTGTGCATCAAGCGGTATATGGCACTGGCTGTATATAGCGGGACTTCGCACACAACTCGCGTTCCCGAGGTCCAGACTTGCCCCCGTCTTTTGCGCCGTATTTAACAGCGGAGAATTTTCGGGGCCCCGAAAATACGCCTATCGGATTTCTAAAGGACCAAGGGACCCTTTTTTTATTGTTACTTCATGGCCCTTCTTTCCGATGGTATCTATTTTGTTCTATAATCATATGAGAGTAGATTTGCCTAAAAATTGACCGCAACTTCTTTAAATAACAATGATCAGGCCCATATGTATAAATTGAGGCAACCTACTCGCTTCAAGTAAAGAAATATACTCTCTACACTTTACACAATATCTTAGTCTATTAGCTTATGAGAGTTGAAATCATGCAGCCGGCTCTTGTACTATTATGATTCGGACTACCACCAAGATTGCGGAAAGAATGATAAGATTGCTTCACCTAGTAACCGACGAAACCAAGTCCTTAAAAATGTAAGCTGAGCGAGCATTCAAAGCGGTAGATGTAAACAAAAACAGTCTTCAAAAGTTGGTAGTTCTGCTTACCACGCTATTCCAGTCGCTCCTGCCGATGAACCCCTTCGTCCCGTTAGTCCTGTCCTCTCCTCTGACGTGCACGTGTTGGTGGTGCCGCGGCTGTTGCACCCGGTAGAACAGCCGGTACTCGGTGATGGGCGCGTGGCTGCTGACCGCCCACGACGCGTTGTACGAGTCCCTGTCGACCGATAATGCCGGGGAGTCGAAACCGGCCAGTCCAGCTGCGCCGGTGAGGAAGAGCTGGCCGCGCGCCTTGCCGTGGGTGTTCTGCGCTGCGCAACTGTCGACAAAGATTAACAGCGGTAGAGAAGAGTCATTACCAATATCGATTGAAGGGAGGAACGAGGAACTCGACGATTGCCACAATGTAATCTTGAGATATAGCAGCACCTAAGATATTGCCCAACGTGCTCTAACGGAAATTTTGTCTCATTCCGTTACAGCGTTTTAATTTCATTAAATTTATCAATTCATTATTGAACCACCCCTGTAAACGAAAGATAATGCTACGCCTATCGCGCATACGATTAGCCTCTTCTTCTTCTGACAGGGATTTGTATTTTGTGGTTGTGTGAATATTGGTCGGCGAGCCAGATTCCAAAGTTCAGGTATGTAATTAAATAATTCCCTTTGATTGCTTGTTAAAGTAAAATACCTTTTAATTTGTTGTGCTTACTTTTGGAGAATAAATACCTGATATCTACTATTCCGATCATATCAAACGTATCTAACTAAAGTGATTTGTGATTACAAAGTGTCAATTTTGTCATTCATCTACCTAACGTTTTTTGTGGTACGAATCACAAACACAAACGGATGTTGTATTCGAAATTTTAGTTTTTTCATAATGCCTTTTTATTAAGAATTTTCGCGGGTTGTCTATAGAATTCGATAGAATGTTCCATAATCTCGAAACCGGATATCGTACTACAAAAGGTTCTGGCAAGTTCTCGTTCCCAAGACACTTTTCGTTGCGTTCTTGAGGTGCTCGCATCGTGTTTTTGGCTTGGCCATTTTTTCCGACTTTTCAACCCTAATTTAGCGGTGTGATCAAGAGTGTATCGTTGAAATTTTACCATTCTTTAATTAATATTTGTTATCTTTCAATTTCATGTGAAACTTATCTACTGGAGCCCTGGTTTTCTGGCGTGTAGTCAACCACGTGTACCGCCCCAGGAGTTCAGCTACATTTCAGCCAGCACAGGAGGAGTCCACAGGGGCTCGAGCGCTGTGGAAGTCCGTGGAAGCCCTGGTGAGTAGATTTTATCTCATTTATCTTTTTTTTGTGTATTTCTCGTACCGTTTTCTCGAGATATCTACTCACCTAGGTTCTACGAACTCGAGCTGTCCTCTGGATTTCGGCCTGTGTTCTGCACCCGATTATATTACCGTATCTTAAATTTTTGAACTTAATTTTCAACGATACCACTCTAGGTCTGATCCCCGAAGGAACGTAACGTAAAGTCACCTCAGATTTTTTTTTTTGCTATTATCACAAATTTTCTCTTTCATTAAGGTTGTTTTACTTACCCAGAGAACATATAAGTGTGTATTAATATAACTTTTAATCGGAAACGAAAATCATTCTCTTGTCCTAGTCTGAGGTTCAGATTTCTTTTAAATATCAAATATCAAGTCAAATTGTATATTACATTTTTACAAGTAAATATTTTGCATTATTTTCGCTACCTCTGTGCACAGTGTTTTTTTAAATAATTATAAATATCGCATTAATAAATTAGGCAGACTCATTGTTATAATTAGGATAGTTTTACTAGCTAAACAAGTTAAAATTTCAAGTAAATAGAAACAATATCGCCTATTAGTTGTCTCAATATTTTCTCAACTTAAGAGATTGGGTACTGCTTGGTTTTCGACTTCACGCAGATACGTCGAAGCTGTTACACCACACCTCCTCCTACAGCATCACAAGTTCTGGTTTGGTCACGTGCAGCTAAGCGACAGATCCACCAGCCACAACAAAGACCTACGTCCCAGCTAGTCGGCACTGCAGCGTTGCAGCTATAAGTGGTCTGGTTTGTTTCTCGCACATTGGGCACAGACTTACTCGAGTGTGGAGTTGAGGTATTGTGTTAGACTATATCACCTTTACCCAAGTCGAAAGGACAGAATCGAGCCGCAGTAAAAGTCTCAGTCGGTGTAACCTAAGGCGATTGCTTAATCTCAAGTTTCAAATTCACTTCTATTTAAATTTCAAATTTATTCCTGTTAAAACTTTCAAATTTACTTCTGTTTAAATTTTCAAATTACAACCCTCTTTTGTAAGGCAATTTAATGCAAGTTACTATCAAATTGTAATAAAACTTGTTTTTAGAACATTGTGTTTTATTTGATTGCCTCATAACTAGTTCCAAGAGGAAAGCTTGCTCTCCGAAAGGAAAGGTGAACTGGAAATTGCCTACGAATTTCTGCTCGTTAATTCCTTTAGTAAAAGTAATAATGTCGTGTTTTTTACGGTCAAAAAGAAATGTTATGATTGGAAGGGCAGATGTGTCCAATGGTCACTGTGAACAATAATCACACACGAGAAGAAAGATGTTCAATATATTTTCAAGTTTAAGACTGGGGCAACTGCCTGCCACTTTTTCCCCAATGATTTATTTTAGGGATGAACTAGTATGTTACTAATTTTCAGTTGTAACCAAAATTGATAGATCTTTTTGACAAATTCGTATGGGTTGTCTTTGGGAACAAAACGGATAGATCTAAATTGGCGCCTATTGTGGAAACAGAAAATAATAGCCTATTTACGCAGCGATAGTTCAGTTTTTACTTTGACATTTTGAATGCACTATTCCATTCCAATTCGGAAAATGCACCCCGTGTAAACGTGCATTTATAAATATTAACATATATTGTCTTATTACTTATTAGTTCGAAACAATAATATTTAAACAGTATAAAACGGCCCAGGGCCAGAGTAATTTTAATGTCGGTATTAAATAATTGACTGATTCGAGGTATGTACCTATATTAGAACAAAAATAATATTGTTGCTATCTCGTCTGGCGTAGATAGTGCACATACCTTGCTTTCATCCACATCTCTCTCCATTCCATTCGACTAGCGCTAATTAATTATATCCGGAAATTTTTCTTTAACACGAATTTTTTAAGAAAATTTGTGTAAGTACTCGAAAAATTTCGGGCAATAATTCAAGCACTAGGGCGATTACTAGTGAAAATATCATCTTTGTTTTTATTGATTGCAAAAAATTCAAAGGGTTGTTTATAAAGACTTAATCTAATTAAAATAGCACCTTTTATTATCCTTGTCTCCCTCGAGCAATCTCTGCAGTTCTAATAGCCCACAAAAGCGCATTATATAGTTTCCCCTTTCATTGCGTCTTCCCGTTTCAAAGAAACCTGGCGTTGGAGATTAGAGGAAGAGCGGAGCACTTCTCTGTAATCTTTTCCCCTTCTCAAAAACATCAGTTGCAAAAATTCGGCACAGGCAGATTTCATTAAACCGTTGATTGAGTCCTTCCTCCAACTCTAAACTAAGTGACAAGATATAACTGGGGTAGTAGTCATGGTATACTACACAGATAGAGATACTTGATTTAAATAAAATTTATTTAACTCGAACAAATTTGATTCTTGTATATGATGAACCCCAGACTAACTTTGAATAAAATATTTGGTTTGTTTCAATTTAAAAGGCAACATTTAATTTGAGACATATAAAATATTGTTTCGAAGAAACTAATCGTTAATGAAGCTACTAATGATTTGAATTGAATAAATGATATATTTCGAAGGAACAATAATTATACAATGTTAAAAACATTTATTCTATTTAAAAAATTAAGAAAGTTCCGCCAAAGAACTGTGGTAGATAGAATTACTCATTCAGGGTATTCACTCGAGTAAAATATTATTTATTTAAAGTAAAGCAACCTTTATCTTTATCATTACTTTTACTTAATTCATAAAGATGTTGTGTTGAATAAAACGGAAACTGGATTAGAAAAACACAATAATTTGTATTGCTATAAAAATATTTATTTAAATACAAATTAAAAAAAACCATTATATTTGGTATACAAAACTATACAAAACTGAACAAAAAAAGCGCCTCACACAGGAGGCCTACCTGATATATTTCAAATAGTTCTTTGAGATTTCTATCCATTGATGTTTTGCATATACTTACAAAAGAAGTTGAAAACACACATACACACAATCACAATACACCACACTACAGTCGGCTATACTCGGTGACTATAAATGATAATAAATCTGCGCGCACAAAACCTCTAGAAAATCCGCAGGCGCGTACTTACACGGTCACGGAACAGCTATGAACGCCGACACTAGAGTGCGCCCTCTGCCTTTCCATATTTTCCCTTTCTTTCTATCTTTCGTTCTCTGGAGTGAGACGGCTATAAAATAGGTATGTAGTATTGTTTAACTCAAATAAGGTCAAATAATTTAAACCAAATAACCATGTGGGTGACCCAAACAATGAAAGCTAGTACTATAAATAAAAAGTATTCTTGTTTGCACCAAGCAATACCTTATTTCAGTAAAATAATAAATGCTTCCACTACACAATAATGTGTCAAAAAATTAAATACTTCACCCAAAAAGCACTTTCTTTAATTAAAAAAATTAATTTTCATTTAAATAATAGAGTTTTTGCGGAAATAATTGGCAATTGGCAAATAATTCGTCATCAAACAACAAATATTGTTGTATGAAGAATTGTATTTCTATATCTGTGTATGCCTGAGTTGAAATGTTGGGCGACCCTCTTTATATAAGTAACAGACGAAAAACAGAGGAGTTGAAGAAATATAGGTAATAAAGCGAATTACCTATCCTACACCATATAGGTACGTTATACATTATTGATTCATGTGAAATTAGTTTTGTGGCAAATACCAAAAATATATAATTGCAAATTCAAAATAAGGACCAAACTTAGTAGGTAAGCAACCCTTAGAAACAATACCATTTGTTTTTTATCGATTAGGGAGAATTGGAAAGGTTGTTTGTAGAGTAAATACCTAGCCTAATTGAAATTGACCCTTTTTTCTCGTAACCTCGAGCAATCTCTGCAGTTCGAATGGACTAAAAAAGCGCGTTAAGTTTATCTTTTCATAGCACCGTCTTGTTTAAAAGACGCGGCTGTTGGATAATAGATGGGTAGATGGGGAGCTGCGCGCCTCTTCCTCCGCAATGATTAATTCTCAATTCCTCTTTCTTGCTAACGTTAGATGCGCAAATATTCGGCAGGGGCAGATTTCAATAAATTACCCAGCAGGTGGTAACGGCACAAGGCATTTAGAGTTGAAATCGTGGCTGTTCATATGTGTATTAGATAACGTATGAAAATACGAAAGGATAATGTGATACAATGAACCAAATATTTCTGCATCCCACGTCGGTTATACAGACTAAATTTTGTGTCAAATAAGATTAATAACCTAGTTAGCCAATATTATATTCTAAAAAGCATTTCATACATACCTATACCTGCAGTGTTAGGAGCGTGATAACGATTTAGGTAAGAAACATAAGAGACCGAAGAGAGTTTGTTGAATTTGTTCTTCTATAGAGACTATATAACAATCGAATGAAAATCGTCTTCCTTTTTATTTTCTTCGTCACCCGTGAGCCTCTGCAGCCCACTATATATTATTAAAATTTTCTATTTATTTAGTTTCCCTTTCATAACGGCAAAATTAATGTATACAATAAAATTAATCAGTAACCCTTATGGCAATCTCATTTTTTTCTCGATTATATAATATCTAACTTGAGAAAGGCAATGAAACTCAAATAATAGTAATTGCCACCCCTTCCGCACAGAATCATATAGTTGCTGCTATAGAGTACTCCTAGCTTACAGTATTTTGGGGTGTGAGAATTATTATTATTATTATTACTCTCTACAAAGCAAGACCTAATCTAATCATCTCCCTTATTTTCCTTGTCTCCTACAAGCAATCTCGGCAATTCGAATAGTTTGCAAAAGCGCATTTAAGTTTCTGTTTTGATTGGGCTTTCTCGTTTGAGAGTCTGTACTATTAAATCTTGCGCGCCACTCTTCCGGCGATTAATTTGAAGGCTGAATTATTCTCAATAATCCGTCCCCTTTCTTGACAGCGTCAGGTGCAAAAATTCGGCTGGGTGGATTTTAATAAGACTATACCGACAGGTGGCAAGGAATGGAGGTAGAATCCATTGGAACGGCGAATAGGTCCCCACACACTCCTCACATAGGTGGAAAAAATAGCTTAATACGAATCTGAATTTAAAAATGTCTAGTCAACCAAAAAAATAAAAAAAAACAGAAGTGTATTAAAACCCTTATTTCACTTACCTAGGTAGCCTGTAAACCCTGGCGTCAAGGCTGGTGCACAGTTGCAAGTTGCACAACATATCGTAAATATACTTGTTTTTTTTTACGTTTTCACAGAAATTTCAAAAAATTTCGAAATATTAAGAAGAACCGGAGAGAACTATAATCTTTTGTGGTTTTTAAATTTTCAGGGAAATTTTTTTCTGCTGTGACGATAAAAACATTATGGTCTCAGTTAATTTATTACCTTTTTGACTAGCTTTTTGATTTTCCAAGGTCAATCCTGTTATTCGTTTGTAAATCTCAATGTATTGTCCAAAAATACATTGAGCATCAATTAAAACTGCGCACACAATATACAAACGCAGTACCTGTAAGCAGTGGAGGCTCGTGAGTATTTAAACAGGTGGGGCCATTTTAAAAATAAATGTGCCTAAATAAATCGGTGTGAAGTTAGCAGCCTATTTTCTGGCAGCAAAAAATTTTCCTCGCGCCCTTCTTTATTTCTATAGATTTATTTTGATAAAAATACGGTGTAAAGGACAAATATCATCCTAAAACTTTCTTAGCAGATTGAATTGAAAATGAAGAAATATTAATAAAAAATTAACGTTGAAATTTTTGGCTGCCAGAAAATTGGCTGCTAAAAGGTTTTTTATCTAATTGAGCGCTAAACATCACGAATTCTCGAAAAATGCCATTATTTTCGGAAGCCTCTGCTTTATTGTGTCCTCTTAGCGCCAAGTCGAAAGCCCCCACAAAAGGGAAGAGTTAATTATTTGATTTAAAATGTACCGATTTTTATCAACTTGCTCATTATGTTTAAGCAGTGTATCGCGATATGCTGAATTTTACTGCGCTTTTATATTTATTTTACACAGCATACTAAAATTAAAAATGTTATTCATGTGTACCTTCGATTTTTTGTATGCCTTCATTTTATCCCAAATGTGCACATCATATTGGTTCCCTTTTTTGACCAAATTTCTTCACCGCCGAACAAAACACATACAAAACAAAACAAAACGAAACAAACTGTTTCTTCCCTCCCGCACAACCAATTATTTTTTAAGTAGACACTTTTGTTGAATTTATGTGATCGCGTTTTTTGTCCTGCCTTTTGATTTTTGTTTATAGTTAAATAGGGTAATGGCCTGCCCAAGTCTTTACACTATTCTTTTTGAAAACGTTATAAACAAACTACTTAACTAGCACAATCAGCTACGCAAAATAAGCAGCACGTTTTGTTCACCCGGGAAAGCCAAATACAATAAAACATATGATCGGAGCCTGGCCCGGAGAATCGCTGTTTATGCGCATTTCACTCAATGTACATTCGCCATTATTGTCGATCTCACTTCCACATTCTCCAGACCGCTTTTGGTCTCTCTGTACAATGCTGTCCAATCGGAAGGTGGCACGGGGTACTGGGTAGCAGAGCTGCCGGCCGGCCCTTAATGCTTAATTGTAAATATAAATTTGTGTGAACTAGAGTCGATGACGGGGCATGGTCGGTGGTAGGGCCATAGCGTCGTGGCCCCACTGCACGAGCCGCCCCTGGGTCAAACTACCTTTTTTTATTTATTCAGAAACTTGACTACACAGACTACACACACAAGTTTATTACAGAACTTAGCATCCTCTAGCGCTTATAAGAAATCAGTTATGATGCGTTAAAAAAAGCTGTTAATACATGATGAGATATTTCCATAATATTGTGCCGGTAGCAATATTCTCGTGTCGCTGCCGATTCTACCTACGCTGTCGTACACCAAGACATGTGGGAGCACGAACACGATTATGACGAGTATGGTATCGAAGAGTACAACGGAAGTGGCAGGCATACGGTCCAAAACGTAGAGCAAAGACACGTCCTTCCCTCTATCTTATAATAAAAACCACCTATTACCTAACCAAGACAAAAACACGGGAGACTGGTGAATAATGAGCTAGTTGGCACTCCGACGGGTGATGAGTGCAGACGTGTGTTTGGCTGTTATGAATACTTAAGTTATATTTCTATATTACAATTTTGGTTTGAGAATTAGAACCTTCGAGGGTGGACAATAAGCAAGAGGCTTACTTAGGACTCGAAGTGCAGAGATATTCTGTAGATACGGGCGCCACTCCTTCGAGAGCGGTCAGTAAGAAAGAGGCTTTCTTATTCTTTCTTTGACTTATTTTAGGGGGCACTAGCTAGTTGTCGAAGAATAGAATACCTTCTGGATGCTGAATAATTCAGGACCTGAAGACCAAATACAGCAATTTCACAGATGATTTATGTACAGAAGAGTAAATGTTTAATTTTGTTCCATGTATGGTGAGCCACCTTACGGATCAGTCAAGCTGCTGAATAAATTTGCATTGTCATACACCAAGGTCGATCCGAGACAAGTGAGTATTCCCTTAAAGCTATCTAGATTAGCGAAGGAGAAAAAAATATTTTACATTTTTAATAATACAAAAATATTTTTTAATAATACAATACTAAGGGAGCTATCGGGAAAGCTATAAACAACTTTTATATACAGACCCTAATGATAATGATGTTGCATTAGCTATACTCGACTCTTACAGATAACAGGGACTTCTGTGTTGTTGCAAAGGATAAACTCGATCGCTGTGCTAGGAATAACGGAACAAGTAATTCGAGAAGTACAGGCGCGGCCTCATAAATGTTTCCACTAGGCACGAGAAATGAGCAAGAAATCAAGAATTTCGGGTAAGTGCGGCAACGGTGCGCCAATTCCACGAATTCTCAAATCAACAACTTCTCCCATATTCCCTCGCACCACCCCGCTCCTCCCCGTAGCAAATAAAAAATGCATTGACTGACGTATTAATACGCCAGTCAACGAAAATAACAGGTTAAATCGCTGCATTATTATTATAATTATTTATAAGTGAATTTAAAGTTTTACACTGTTCCTTGGTGTTTTGAGATTTACGTAATTTAATTATAGTTATACCATTTTCATATCTTTGATTTATTTTTACAGTTGCTATTCTTATTGTATGCGCTCGGATGAAACCTCGAAGTGAACAGTTACTGATACTATCATTTCAAGTCTACTAATCTTTTCTGTAAGTATATTTTTGTGTAATAATATTATCACTAGGGATGAGGGGATATATTTTTTCGATATCTAATAATATAGAGTCCAATCATTAAATATATAAAAAAGTGTTTTGGTGCAAAAGATTGAGGAGTTTTGAAATTTGGCAGAGGTGTAGGTGTAGACTATGCCATCTTCAGGTACATTTAAAAAAATTGTTGCCAATTTATTATTTACAATAAATTTTTATGTCCGATTTATTTTTATTGTTCCGGTTAGCCCATTTCCTTTATTTTACATTATACTTAGAGCAAATATCACTTGTTAATAGTATCACAAGTACTTTGAATAGAAGGGTTCAAGTTGGGGGTGTGCCTAAAAGAAGTCCACCTATATCGTTACTCGTTACACGCTTATACCGTTGACTGACATATTATTAAGACTTCTCACGGCTATAGCTTCATATCCTGGAAAGTAGATGGCGCCTATGGTCAATAATGTATTTTGCACTGTATTTTGTCTCAGGGAAGCGCATGGTGAGCCAGAGAACTGTCAAATATGACAGCCGTGAGCAGTCTTTATTAATACGTCAGTCAACGCTTATAGGTTGAGTTTTGCAACAGTCAGATTAGCGCACAAAAAAATTCATTATTTTTATTGCTATTTTATTTTATTCACAAGTTATCATACATGGCTCTATCTGGTATTCTTCGCGATAAAAGAAGAGGAGGCATTTTGGACTCCAGAGGCCCCTGCCCAGATTGGGCCTCTTAAAGGGGTTTAGGTACCTAATAGGTAATGGTTATTCCCTAATATTTTTTTTTATTTTGCTATCGACTACTAATTTTTTGCATCATTTTGTGCGAAGCCCTCTATTACTTATGGAGATATCCATTTTTATATAGCCCCTTAGGGGGCCCAGGGGTAGAACACTTTTGACCTTCTGTGATGTAACCACTGTGATGTAACCGTTGGATTGCAATATATTATTATGTATAAAATTGATAATGTGAAAATATGTTTGGTTATTAAGTAAAATAAGTAAGGGTAGGGTAAATATGGCATTAACTCCAGGCCGATTAAAATTTAGGTCTGCTGTTCCATATTGTAGTAATGCATACTATTTTCCTATTGTTGACAATAAGTATGAAATAAAAGATTTTTTTATTTTTCTAAGGACAATTATTTATTATTTTGACATTTCTCCTTTTGTTTATTTCCCTACGTGACACTGGCGCTAAGTTACTCGGGTAGTAATTTCGATTTGCCCCATGTTTTTGACTTCGGCGAACAATTTTTTTTTCGTTTTCCATTTTAGTATGATTCATTATGTAAATTTTGTAAATATTTTACATAGTGACTAAATCAACCTGTATAATTTTGTGACAAATACTAGAAGGGATTGGCGAATATTATGTTTTGAATTAAATTATTAAATATTTTTTCTTGAAATCGGCATTAAAATGTCCCAAAATCGTCATTAAAAGCACAGAAATCGTACAATAATGTAGCCCATTATTGTACGATTTTTTCAATAAGTAGGCCTTGGCGAGATGTAAAATCAAACGTCAGACGCGGAGAAATCGCCCGTCAAAAGTGACCAAATATTCAAAACCCGGCCGATAAAGGCTCATTTAACTTTTCGTACACATTGCGAAATTGTTTCTTATAGAAGCGCAATCCTTCAGTATACATATTTTAGTAAATTTGAATATCAATAGATTTCTTGTGTAGGCTATACAAGAAGCAGCAGTTTGGTTTTTCTGTCAGAAGGTGCCGTGTCTCATCATACTTGTCTTAGATAGAGCGATCGTCAAAGTCAAGCAACGCCGCGCGTAGTCGGTTCATGGACGGGTGATCCCTTAATATTATTTTCTTGCCTAATAAAACTTTTTTTTTCGATTTCAAGAAAAATATAATATGTACCTCGGCACTGAAGTTCTTTTTATGACTCATGTGGTTTATTTGCCTCGGCCAGAGGCCTCAGCAACTAAACTCCACATGAGTCATAAAAAGTTGAACTTCAGTGCCTTGGTACATAAATAACTATTATCTATAAATAATTGGACCGTCCTATCCCAAATCATTCCCAAAGAACAAAATCAGGGAAAGAGCTAAGTAGCCTGTAATCCCTAGAGACAATAACATTTGTTTTTTTATCGATTACACAGGGTTGGAAAGGATGTTTACAAAGCAAATACCTACCTAATCTAATAATTAAAATATTTACTTTTATTTTACTGTGCGGTTCGAATTGCCTACATAAGCGCATTATAGTTTCACCTTTCATTGCGTCTTCGAGAAGCGCATCATTGCTAATCGTTCCCCTTTCTCAAAAGGGTCAGTTGCAAAAATTCCTCTGAGGTAGATTTTAATAAACCCTCCTCCAGGTGGCAGGAGGACGGGGTAGGTATTCACGTTATATTTCATCGAGAGTTGAGGATAGTGGGCGTTCGTGCTTATAAATAACAAACGAAAAGCCGAAAGGTGAATTATATTATAATAAAGCGAATTATCCTACATCCTACACCATACACCCACATTCGTGTTTAATGTGAATTTAATTTTGTGATAAATACCAGAGATAATAATTAGTGAACATCATATTTTGAAGCCTACTGGCTTCTTGATTTCCATACCTAGTTTAGGCAGATGGGTAGGATTTAGGAATATGAAATCAGGAGATCGATAAGAAGAAAAATATTTGATTGGATCTTTAAAATATTATTTTTCTTTTCCAAATAATAATAACAGAACTACCGCCCGGCGGCATGATAATGTAAGAACATTTTTACGACGCAGTTAATGCCTCATAATATACATAATTATGTAGCTTTTTGTCTTACACTTTGCACAATCAGTTTTTAATCTGTTACCATTAACGTGTGTATGAAAGCATTGCGAAGTATTTGCACTTCATGTTTTTCTGCTTTCGGTCGACCTTGGTTCTATTCGACGTCAAACAACTCTGGTGGCCAAGAGTGCTGGGCAAAATGTATTTATAAAGGTCACCAGCACCTATTTTAGTACCGTTATACGACTTTAAAGTATATAACCAATAGTGGAGTAAATGTTTCCATCACCTTTATATAACCTACTTATACAACCCGGCTCCTTTCAGTGTTAAATTTGGTTCTATAAGGTTTGCAGTTACCCTTATAAACTTTGCCTATAATGGTGTTAGTAATATTTCACGGGATTTAGATATCGGACGCCTACTTCCATCTCTGTTTAACTATTGTTGAGCGCCTATATCCTTTCCAATCACTTCAAAATGTTATGGTTGGGGATGTCAATGGGCATGTGAATATTTTTGCTAAGTATAATAATAGATGTTTCCCTATGCATACTTGAAATTCACGGCATTGCTGCTTATAAGAGCTTTATAAATGTGCTTTATACTAATCGTCTTACACTCGCCGGGATTATAACGGTTTTCTAGGGTTTCCGCAGAACTTCAGCGAATGCTATCCTGCCTCTATCGGAAAAAGTCCGCCCTAGTCGCAAATGGCAATCAAGCCTAAATAATAGTAATTGCCACCCCTCCCCTGAACAATCACATGGTTGCTTCTGGGGGTAGGTACTCCCAGTTTACTGTTGATATTGTGAGGATGAGATTATTATTTTACTCCCCATTTACCAGTATTAATTTCTATTTTGTTTGTATATGTTGATTCTTTAAATCACGATTCCCTGATTACCTCCTGTTGAAGAACTGTCTACTGCTTCACCAATTTTAAATTATCCAAAAATATCGTTTCTGATTAACGAATAATATAGTATATATCTTTTGAGGAGTGCTTTTTATGTATTTTGGAAAGGGGTGGTCTGATTCGAGTCTTGAGTATTTCTCAAACTTACTGCCGCATCCGTTTGTGTTACTTGATGCGGCCCTGGGCGCGCGCATTTTATTACAAGTGAATTTTTAAGGGGGCCGCTGCCGCAGGGGAGTCATCGCTGGGTGATATACACGCGCAGTTTTAATAACGACGAGAGCACTTCCAGATTAAGATTTCGGTGGGCGAAGCGGAACGAGGCACCCGAGATGGCCGACTTCAGCCAAGTTTCCTCTCTGCGGGCGGGGGAAAAGCTTTGTTTCGGAAACAAGGGGAAACAGAAAATATGAAAGTATTTGCAACATTTTTCATATTATTATCCAAAATGTGTGTGTTGTGTTGATATTTTCTTTGCAATCTACAGAATGGTTAAGTAGGCCATAATACCAGTTAAGTGGATCGATACACTTTCTTCTTCATAGATCTCATAAATCATCCAATCACAGTTAAGCTTTTTCCGGCGCGAATTAACTTGGTTTGCAAATCAGAAACCTTGCTTGAATTTATTTAATTCCAAAAGATTAATGATATCCCCACTCTTGTTGCACTGCTGTTATAAATCGGCAATTATTATGTAAGGAAGTTTCCACTTCTCTTAATAAATGTTAAGTGCAATCCGTACAATGCAAAAAGAACGAAGCTCTGGAAGGTTTGCGTGATGATTAGGTTTGTGAAAATTTTGGAAATCTGATAGACATGGAATCACACAAAGGAAGTAAGGTCGGATCGCACAGGCAATAAACGCGATTGTTTTCTGAATCAGGTTTCTGCTCTCGGGAAGCATGCTGCAACATGCGGTTACAAAGCCCCAACCACTGCCAACCAGTTGATAAGGTACTGAAGGCACACACGTAAGGATTTACTGAATTTTATAATCAATAGTTATTCATGTACCTACCAAAGCACTGAAGTTCAACTTTTTATGTTTCATGTGGAATTTAGTTGCCGAGGCCTCGGGACTGCGCGCAGCGTTGCTTGGCTTTGACGATCGCTCTACCTAGATCCAGTATGACGAGGCACGGCGCTTGCTAACGGAAACTCCAAAATGCTGCCTGTTGTGCAGCATCCATAAAAAATAGATTGATATTCAAACCTACTAAATGTATACTGAACGATTGCGCAGCTATAGGTAACAATTGGTATAGGTAACAATGTATACGAAAAGTGAAATGGGTCTTTATTGGCCTGGTTTCGAATATTTGGTCACTATTGACGGGGGACGGCTCCGTGTCTGACGTTTGAAGTTTACGTCTCGCCAAGGCCTACTTATTGAAAAAATCGTACAATAATGGGCTACTTGCCGATTTCTGAGCTTTTAATGCCGATTTTGAGAAACTTTTATCGAAGTTAATAGATGATTGTTTCTGATTGGATCACTTACCTAATAATTTCAAGTAGGTATCTAAATGGTTTTCTGCCTTAACTTTCAGATTTTCGCGAGAATTGCATTTATAAAGATTTTCAGTATCGTCCTCGAATAAAATTATCTCTCTTGAATCTTCAAGTAAATACACCGAATTGACATAGATTTTATAACAAAGGCCCTAGTAGGGTACCTCGAGGTATTCAACATTGAACTCCTAATTTATTATTAATTTACCGCAGTGCCAATCTTTATATTATATTATATTTTATAACAATAAGATTTATTATGCAAAGGCGTAGATACGAAGCATTAATTTTAGGTAGATTTTTAGAAAAGTTCCACAAATTTACACCTAACGAAAAATTGGACAATCTGAGCAATTAAATATCTTTCTTAAAAGTTATTCATGAGCAGATTTTGCGCAAAACTGATCATATTTTCAATAACTCAGAATGAATAATTTGTGTTGTTTTTGTAATTTTTTAAATAGCTATTTTTAGCAGGATTCTTAACGTAATAATAATATATAATATTGTTTATAAAATAAAAAAAATCACGGAGCCTTCGGAAAATGAAATTTCGAGAACGCCTTCGCACGCACATCAAGAATATTCACTTTTCAAATATAACCGACTGAACTGTTGTTACAAGGGACAATTCCGCAGTGAGGTTGGAAATTTAAATGATCGTTTGTTGGTCGGGTTTTGAATATCTGGCCATGTTTGACGGACGACGGGCCTGTACGACATTTGGTAGCTAAATTTCGCCAAGGTCAACTTAAAGAAACAAATCGTGCAATGATGACTAACTTTAGTGCCGACTTCTTAGCTTCTAATGACGATTTTGAGCAGTGGCGGAAAAATAATTTAGTTCCGCGTCTGCAAATTGTATCTTTTACTTCGGGTAATTTAACATTTAACTAGACATTCCTCAAGAATGCTTGGAAGCACCCTGCGGTGTATCGTACTTGCAATGAGTCTACGTCCGGTCTCTCTCTCTTCTCTCTCTCTCTCTCTTCTCTCTCTCTCTTGTCACTCTCTTATCTGAACAGCGCAGCTCGAAGTACCTACACGTTGAATTGGGCACTGCCGCCACTATGCTACACTATTAATTACATTACGCAATAGAGGAGGCGAGAGATCCGTGAAGGGGCGGGAGGGGGCAAGACGCGGACTGCTCTCGGGCCAACTCTGCTTCTCCCGCCACTATTTCAAGTAAATGAGGGGCTCCTAGTCTATACCTATTGCCCGAGTTTCGAGTCTATTATTTAGTATCGTTACGCCCGCGACATACCCGCGGCCCGTCTCTGCCTGTTTTTACGCGAACGCGGATCCGGTCGACACGCGTTGTGTAAAATAGCAAATAGAAATATACAGTGTGTCCCGATTTTCATGAATACACCCTAATATCTCAGTTATTAATAAAGATATTTTCTTGACATTTTGGTGGTAATTGTATGTTGGAAAAATAAAGTATTTGGCATAGTGAACATTTTTATTTACCATTGGCGTGTGGTGTTGGAGGGATAAAAAAGCCTTTTTTTTTCGGAAAATGATATTAGGGCTTATTTTAGGTAACTGTTTCTATCGCATTTAGAATCAGCATCCCCAAAAACCCTTTGGCTGGAGCGGTTTTCAAGGCAAGACCAAGAAGGTACAATTTAAATCAAAGACATTATCCAGACGACGAACGTATCTTAGCAGAATTTTGAAACAGCCCAAATGGTAGTATAAGGGCAGTTGCGAGGATACTGAATTTAACGAAAAACAAAGTATGGAGGTGTTTGAAACGCAATAGGATTAGGGCATTTACATACTCTGTTAAATGGTGATTTTGAACGGCGGTTTGAATTTTGCTTATGGTTGCAAGGTAACTACCTATCTTAACGACAGACTTTTTCTAAAGAACATTATGTTTACTGACGAGGCAACGTTTACGACAAACGGTGTGGTATCTAGTCAAAATTGTAGGTTTTGTGCAGCTGAAGATCCGAATTGGGTAATTAATTATAAAAACCAGTACAGTGAGAAAGTTAACGTGTGGTGTGGCATATTTAACGAACTAATTGTTGGCCCTTTTGTCCTGGATAACTTGACCGGACAAAATTTTCTACATTTTTTACTAAATGATTTTTATGATTTTCTCATGGAATTGCCTTTAGCACAGAGACAAAACTTAATAACATAATTCTATGATAGTTAGGAACTTTTTAACTGCAACTTTCTCTATGAAATGGATAGGTAGAAATTCTCCTTTAGAACCATGGCCTCCCAGATCGCCGGATATTGCCCCTTGTGACTTTTTTCTGTGGGGGCACTTGAAAAATAAAGTTATTCTATTCGGCCGCGTAATAGAGAGGATCTTTGCATTAGAATTAGGCAAGCGTGTCAGGAAATTACTCACCAAACTTTAAGAAAAGTGAATGTTGAAAAGTGTATTGTTTTAGAAGGTAGTTATGTCGAAAACACAAGAACCTAAAATAATGTAATTTTGTTAGCGCAGTTACAAATAAAAAATTTATTGAAGCAAGACTTTTTTTCTGCTAAAATCGGCTCTTGAGATTTTGAAAATATGAATTAAGGGGTTTTTGGGGATGCTGATTCTAAATCCGATAGAAACAGTTACCTAAAATATAAGCCATAATATCATTTTCCGAAAAAAGCCTTTTTTTACCCCTCCAACATCGCACGCCAATGGCAAATAAAAATGTTCACTTTGCCAAATACTTCATTTTTCTAACATACAATTACCACCAAAATTTCAAGAAAATATCTTTATTAATAACTGAGATATTGGGGTGTATTCATGAAAAGCGGGACACACTGTATAGTGTACAGGATACAGGATATTTTGAAAGGTAACTTTTTAAGTCTTTCATTGACAGGGAGAGCTGAAATAAAAACTCTTGGGAGACCAACTCCAGATTTACAATTATCTTAACCAGTAAAAGCTGTAGGTCGCAATTTTAGGCGATACTTTTCTAGAAATATATACGACAAAAACAAGCGGATATATGGATGCGAGAAATTAAATGCATTGTTTTGTTTTCCCTGTTTACTGTTTTATAAAGACATGGGCTAGAATTCAAGGATTTAAAACATATGTATGAAAAATAAAAAAATTACAAAGCTTGTCTTTCTACAGAACTAGCATTTCTGGGCAAGGTTGGCATTGCCTTCAAGGGAATAAAGACATTTTTAAGAAATTCCATGAATGATAAAAGCCTTAATTCGTTAGCAATGGTGTCGGTAAATAAAGACTTGTAGAATATTTATAAAATATATAATTAATTAAAATATATATTATATATTTTTAAAATATATACATTTATAAAATAACAAGAAAAGGTGATAATGGGCAAACACTCAAAGTTGACAAAAAGAAAAAGCTAGTAACCGCATACACGTGTTTCATGCTATTTGGCAATCATCAGTACGGTGTAACATTAACCAAATCAAAAGATAGGCATGATTTGGGAAGCAACAAATGAAGTCCAGGCAGGAGTCAACAGCACATTTGCAGCTTCAGTCAGCACATCCCCTATTTTGGGGCTTGTACTAACATCGCCACGGAGGCTACTAAAGCGACCTGCGTGGAAATCTTCATAACCCAAGATACAATGACAATAAGGATGTAAGATTAGCGAGTGTAAATGTAACAATTACAAGAAAAGGTGATAATGGGCAAACACTCAAAGTTGACAAAAAGAAAAAGCTAGTAACCGCATACACGTGTTTCATGCTATTTGGCAATCATCAGTACGGTGTAACATTAACCAAATCAAAAGATAGGCATGATTTGGGAAGCAACAAATGAAGTCCAGGCAGGAGTCAACAGCACATTTGCAGCTTCAGTCACGCAGGTCGCTTTAGTAGCCTCCGTGGCGATGTTAGTACAAGCCCCAAAATAGGGGATGTGCTGACTGAAGCTGCAAATGTGCTGTTGACTCCTGCCTGGACTTCATTTGTTGCTTCCCAAATCATGCCTATCTTTTGATTTGGTTAATGTTACACCGTACTGATGATTGCCAAATAGCATGAAACACGTGTATGCGGTTACTAGCTTTTTCTTTTTGTCAACTTTGAGTGTTTGCCCATTATCACCTTTTCTTGTAATTGTTACATTTACACTCGCTAATCTTACATCCTTATTGTCATCCCCAAAATAGGGGATGTGCTGACTGAAGCTGCAAATGTGCTGTTGACTCCTGCCTGGACTTCATTTGTTGCTTCCCAAATCATGCCTATCTTTTGATTTGGTTAATGTTACACCGTACTGATGATTGCCAAATAGCATGAAACACGTGTATGCGGTTACTAGCTTTTTCTTTTTGTCAACTTTGAGTGTTTGCCCATTATCACCTTTTCTTGTAATTGTTACATTTACACTCGCTAATCTTACATCCTTATTGTCATTTATAAAATATATACATTAATAAGTTTTAGTGTGTTAGCGTTAGACAGTGCCAGGGTACAATATAAAAAATTAAAAACAATAATTCCGTACCCGTACCTGCATTAACTACTTCAAAGCTTCAAAACAAAGGTGAGTTTTGAATATTAACTAAAAGTTTTTTACCGAAGTTTTTACGTAGGTCTATTTACTATCTATTTATTTTTATATAATAAACATTGAAAAAGGGTAAGTACCTACTTCGGCGTATATTTTTTAGTAGGAATTACCTACGGATTCTGCGTTATTAACTTCTTAAAAAACGGGAGAAAAAAGGTGAATTATTGTTTTATACACTTTTTATATCAATTATGCAAAAATACGTAGTTAGGTACTATAGCTACTACTAAAAACAAAAAATAAAAAGCCCATGTTGGAAGTAGATACCCACCTTTTTTTTTATTGTAGTGTATTCTTTTTTATTTCCAAAACGTAGCCCCCCCGGTGCATTGACCCATGAGCCGCCACTTATTTTGAGACTCTTTAGTGATGATTTCAAAAAAGGGTTTGTTTATAAAAAAATTGGTCTAGAATCACGAACATAAGGGATGAATCTCGTTATAAACGCGCAGTCTTGGCGCTCCCGAATTAGTATTTTGGAAGTTGGAAACGCGAAAGGAGACACCCGAGATGCCTAACTTAACTCAAATTCTCCTGGGACAGGGTGAAAGGGCTTGTTTTCGGAGGGGGTGAATAAGTGGAAAGCGAGGGGATGAAAGTATTCCTGGAGACCACCTACCTTACGAAGTGTTTTTAACTAAACTCGTATATTTTCAGACTTTGTGCGTAATTTAGTTCCGACATGAGTGATACGGTGCGATATATGTATGGCGAAAGGCCATATTATACCTATAATAAAATAAATTTAATTAACTCTGCTCATAAAGCTCAGCCGCAATAAGGTGATACCAGAGAACAATTGTTCTCTGGCGATACTTGGCAGGAATGCGCGGAATGCAGTCCCCCTTCCTCTCTGAAAGTCTATTGGATATTAACGAACTCCTATATTTGCTGCGATGCCGGATGAGGGGTTTATTTTGTAGCAGATATTATCTCCAGCGCTCTTAAAAATATGGGGCAACCGGCCTTGCATCTGAGTATGCGTGGCGACGCTGTATGCCCAGGGTCTGCCCCGACGTCTGCCATCGTATGCTAGCCACACGAGCTCTCCTCGCATCGCCAAGTATCACCAGAGAACAATTGTTCTCTGGTGATACTTGGCAGGAATGCGCGGAATGCAGTCCCCCTTCCTCTCTGAAAGTCTATTGGATATTAACGAACTCCTATATTTGCTGTGATGCCGGATGAGGGGTTTATTTTGTAGCAGATATTATCTCCAGTGCTCTTAAAAATATGGGGCAACCGGCCTTGCATCTGAGTATGCGTGGCGACGCTGTATGCCCAGGGTCTGCCCCGACGTCTGCCATCGTATGCTAGCCACACGAGCTCTCCTCGCATCGCCAAGTATCACCAGAGAACAATTGTTCTCTGGTGATACTTGGCAGGAATGCGCGGAATGCAGTCCCCCTTCCTCTCTGAAAGTCTATTGGATATTAACGAACTCCTATATTTGCTGCGATGCCGGATGAGGGGTTTATTTTGTAGCAGATATTATCTCCAGCGCTCTTAAAAATATGGGGCAACCGGCCTCGCATCGCCAAGTATCACCAGAGAACAATTGTTCTCTGGTGATACTTGGCAGGAATGCGCGGAATGCAGTCCCCCTTCCTCTCTGAAAGTCTATTGGATATTAACGAACTCCTATATTTGCTGTGATGCCGGATGAGGGGTTTATTTTGTAGCAGATATTATCTCCAGCGCTCTTAAAAATATGGGGCAACCGGCCTTGCATCTGAGTATGCGTGGCGACGCTGTATGCCCAGGGTCTGCCCCGACGTCTGCCATCGTATGCTAGCCACACGAGCTCTCCTCGCATCGCCAAGTATCACCAGAGAACAATTGTTCTCTGGTGATACTTGGCAGGAATGCGCGGAATGCAGTCCCCCTTCCTCTCTGAAAGTCTATTGGATATTAACGAACTCCTATATTTGCTGCGATGCCGGATGAGGGGTTTATTTTGTAGCAGATATTATCTCCAGCGCTCTTAAAAATATGGGGCAACCGGCCTCGCATCGCCAAGTATCACCAGAGAACAATTGTTCTCTGGTGATACTTGGCAGGAATGCGCGGAATGCAGTTCCCCTTCCTCTCTGAAAGTCTATTGGATATTAACGAACTCCTATATTTGCTGTGATGCCGGATGAGGGGTTTATTTTGTAGCAGATATTATCTCCAGCGCTCTTAAAAATATGGGGCAACCGGCCTTGCATCTGAGTATGCGTGGCGACGCTGTATGCCCAGGGTCTGCCCCGACGTCTGCCATCGTATGCTAGCCACACGAGCTCTCCTCGCATCGCCAAGTATCACCAGAGAACAATTGTTCTCTGGTGATACTTGGCAGGAATGCGCGGAATGCAGTCCCCCTTCCTCTCTGAAAGTCTATTGGATATTAACGAACTCCTATATTTGCTGCGATGCCGGATGAGGGGTTTATTTTGTAGCAGATATTATCTCCAGCGCTCTTAAAAATATGGGGCAACCGGCCTTGCATCTGAGTATGCGTGGCGACGCTCTATGCCCAGGGTCTGCCCCGATGTCTGCCATCGTATGCTAGCCACACGAGCTCTCCTTGTTTATGAGATTCGAACTCCTCCCACAGGCCCCCTTTGCTCCTCAGACCGAAAGTATCTTTTAAATGCATCCCCGCTTTAGCTTGTTTCGATTTCCCGGATACTAAACCATAAAAATGTTCTGTTGTACAATAGGGTTGTCTAGAGTTTTTCCATACGTCGATTTATTGAGTAAAGATCAAAGGATTAGCAATTCCAGTTAGGCTACTGGTTGTTATGCTATGCTATCATCTAACAAGAATTTTCTTTCAGATTCAAGCTGTTCACAGAACCAAAATAACAGACGTTTTTATTGGATATACTGGCTCTGTGCATGATAGTGGAGTGTTTAGAAACTCTTCATTGAAAAAAAACATAGAAGAGAAATATGGAGGAAATTATCTTTTGGAACATACTTTTATTAAACTTTTATAGCATAATCTTTTAAAATTTTTAATTTCAAAACTCCCCACATTTGAACGATATTTTTTTATAAACATCTAGCAGTACTTTAACAATTAGCAACAAATTCTGCTTTTTCTTCTGGTTTAGGCTGGAGATGGTTTGATGTTGGTTTACTACCGAGTTTACTACCTTCTTGGTTGATCGATGGATAAAATAATTCTGGTGGGCCAGGAAAAATTAAGAAACATGGCAGTTTTTTTTAGAAAAATATATATTTATTGGTTTTCTATGTATTTAATGTATGTATTTAATATATAATTTAATTTGCAAAAGAAAAGTTCAATTTGAGCCTAGAAATAAAGTCTTCAACGACCTATACCAGCCTTTTTTTTAAGGAATTAAGATATCTCATTTCGTTTTTTTTTTATCATTGGTAGTAGTGAATTTATGAACCTTACTTCCAGTTTAGGCGAAAATGAAAGTTTTTTTTTAATTAATAATTTGGTATTTTTTTATCCAGTTATCCAACCGTTTCCTTGATATTAAACCGAAAAAAAATTATGCAACACGTTGCTTTTTTATATTAAATTACATTACATAAAAATGAATGAATTATCTTGAAAACCATTTATTTTATTGGATCAAATGTAGAGTAACTTTTTTAAGTTAAATGTCTGAAACACTGAACAACGGAATTTCAGGCTCGTAATGATGACATTTGTCAAAATTATGGCCTCTTAAATGGTGGAGCCAGTCTGTCTCTGGCTTCTTTGACAAGGTAAGCGAATATATACAGGGCGGCCCATCGAAAACGTACCGCAAGGCATTACAGGGGTTTTTATGGCTAGCGCACGGAAACAGCGCATAGAAAAACTTTCGGTGCGCTGAATAAAAGTACCGAATATATGGCTTTAAGTAAACTAAATTTAAGAAACTCTATATGCTCTCTGATATTTAACATGTACCTATTTTGTATTTTAATTCGTGTTTCAATATTTAGATACATTTCTGTAATATTTTTGACGTTTTATTCACCTTATCTGACAATAACTAATTTACAACAAAGCACCTTTGAAATAATTTGAGAGTAACCATGGAAACGCATCATACATACCAAACACTATATTGTCTGCATTGTTTATTTTTTGTCAATTAAATTTATTATAATATGCCGATAAAATGTTTTAAGTTTCCGTTTTCAAAGAGGTATAATAAAAAATATCGTTCATTACACGTCCAGAAATAGATTTTTCCGTGCTTGCATGACTTCCCGTGTTCGGCTGTTCACGCGCGCACGGAAAAATCTTTATTTCCAGACTCGTAATGAAATATACTATTTCGGCAAAATCCAAAAACACGTCAAGTTTGTTTGTCAAGGGGACACATTTTGACGCAAACGCCATAGTAAAACCTTCAACCCCCTAAGTAGAGGTATCATACCACAATTTTTTTCAAATGGGAAAGGGGGTCATGTGATACCTCATTAGAAGGGGCTTCTCATTCCCTATACAGTGCTGCTTAGTTTTTGAAAATCGATCCACTCTTTTAGAAAATATGGAGCGTTGAAACTCCAACAATAATGTCTGACGAAAAATGCAAAAATCTATTTAATTTTACTTTAAAACTTATTTATTAGTCAAGTAAATGCTCCAATTGCTGCCCGCCAACGTGCATTCAGTGATACTAGTTATTTTCAAACCGCAAATAAAAAACTGGAACAACCCTATTATCAAAATATTTTTCCACGCAGTCATGGATTTCAGACTAAACAGGAAATGTGGAAGTAAGCGCTGCGCTTATAGGCATGTAAGTGCTTGTGGAACGTATTTTTTCTAATAATCATTCCCCTGCAAAATAACAACGTGAAGTACTCGGTAAATATTTCGCTCCGACAGTGGGAGTTGCCGCTGCTCGAAGGCAACTTCATTTTGTGGAGGGCAAGAGTAAACACTTCGACAGACCCATCAGTTGTTTGTGAAAGAGTTAAACGCGCGGTAATTGTTCAGGTGGCCTAAAGGCATTTCCACTTTTATAAAATGTAAATCGTCAAGTGGGAAATTTACATGCAGAATAACAATTTAATATTTGATGAACCATTTCAGTAGTTTTGAAGAATATCGGATGGAAGCTTCGTTATTACATTAATCGGTTTCGGTTACAGGTTATTATAGGTTATTTAATGATTTCTTATATTATTTACGACTCAACGAGCCGATAAGTACATTAGGTACATTTTTATATTTGGTAGTAATATGTAGAATTCCTGTATAACTATAAAAAATAGTCGACCCGAGAAACTTCAAAAAGAAATCCTTAATGATGTGTGACGAAAGTTAAAATAGGATAGATCCATAAGCCTCCAGTGCGGATTTATTTGAAAAAGAAAATATTTCTAAAGTACATTTTGCAGCGGGTGTGTCCCATTTTCTTAAAAAAATATTTTTTTTTCATAAAAAAAATACAGCTTGCCCATTAACATTGTATTCTAAATTTTGTAAGGTGCTTCTAATAATAAAAACAGTTTCTTTCTACTAGAAAACATACTTGGGTTGTTCTCAAATTACTACACACTTTTGGCCGGTTTGGAATAAAAACTGCTATTATATACCGTTGCCCCACTTACTAACACCCCCATCGCACCATTTCATATTTTTATGGCGAGTTTCTAAGCCAAAAAAAAAAAACAATTCTGATATCACATTACGTCATAAATTATTAATAAAAAAATCTTACTTGGGCAAGCGTTTCCTTCTGGTTATATCCGGAATTTTTTGCTGGTAAAGGAGGATATATTATATCTTATTCGTACCTGCCCAAAATCGGCTAATAATGACACTAATGACTTTTCTTGGGAAGACTCTTTTCTCTAGAAGGAATTAAAACGCAGTTTTCGAAGCCAAAAATAGCGAATTATCGTTAATGAATACCAAATACTCCTCCGTGGAAACTTGTGCCTACAACTAAGCTGCAAAACATTCTCCTATAGCAATGTAACAGCTTGGAGTACAAAGCAAATACCGAATCTTAACTACCAATAAGTCGAGAGTTTCCACTCCAGGCAACTTCATTTCTCAGGGGCCGAGAACAAACACTTCCGACAGCTGCTGACCTATTTGTTAGGGAGTTAAACACTGTAATTCTTAGTTTTGAACAACCTTACACTAATTATTGATTATACCTGAGTGCCTAGAATTGACTTTGTAACATAATAACACTTAACAATATAAAACGAACCTAAAGAGAAATCATAAACCCTGAAAAGCTTTGCTTTTATGTCCTCTGCAATAATGTTGATTTTTTTTATTAAAAAGCAAGTACCTAGGTACTTTATTATTGATGTGGCCAGCAAACCAGTCCTTTCTACAGGGTGATCCAAATTAAATGTGTACCATTGCTAACTCCGTTATTATTTAAGATACAAAATAGGTTAAATTAGCAAACTGGGAGAATATATAATGTTCATTAAGATGAGGTATTCGGAACAAAATCGAATATCGCTTTTCTGAGTATTTGACAAATATATAGGCTATAGAAACAAATGACAATAATTTAGTGAAGTTATTAGGGACAATAGAAACTAAATATTAACAGGGAGAGAACATAATTGAATCATTGAAATGACAAGTAGATGGAAGGAGTGTAGAGAGAGAAACTGGCAGCCAAACTTGAGTAAGTGAAATAGTAAATAAATCAGCTGATTCCGGCAAAAACCACATAACACAAAAGAGGTGTTTGTCCTAACTTTATATTTTGTTTTGTGTCCTGTGCTTCAAACGAGTTCCGTTGTCAAACGTCATTTTAATTTTCCTTCAGTCCCAATGCGAATAGGAGTAATTATTATTGTATTATTTTTTATATTTGATTTGAGTTCGTGTCGTGGTGGCAGTTTCGTATAAAACGGCCTTGAGTTTTCTTAGTTGGTGTTTGGTTTAATATTATATTTTTAAATACAGTTTTCACGTCCTTAGTATCTTTAATAGTTGTACTGGATAACAAGGTTAGGTTAGTCCTAACCTTGTTATCCAGTACAACTATTATATTTTTAGATCGGAGAGAAAATTTGATTTAGCTATGTGGCTATATTCTTTCTTTTTAAGTTGTAAATTACAAAAAGATGGTCAACTCCTGTTGTGTATTTGGATGTACCAAACGGGTCGGAAAGAATAAGAAAAGAGGGGTTTCTTTTCATTTTAAGTCTTAAAAATCTTTGCTAATAACTTTGCAGTTTTCCAAGAGATAAGGTGATATTAGGGACAAGTGGATTGCAGCAATAAAAAGGAAAAATTTTGTACTGTCTATAAGTATTTACTTGCATTTGTAGTCAACACTTTATTGAGAGCAATTTCATAGAGAATTTTGGGCAGCGCAAACTTAAAAAAGTATGTAATTACTACAGTTTTTTATTTTCCAAGTCATGATAGAAACTATCACGGGAAAAACTGGCAGAATATTGTGCTAATGAACCTAGCTCTTCGTAGTCAAAGATGGAATTAATTTTGAGGTTCTGGTCCTTTTAATAAGGTAATTATTTGTAATTCTTTTTGTTAGATGCCTAAACATTAAAAATTACATAAAAATATGTAAAAGCTACCTGTCTTACATGCTTTTCCTATTGAATTTTAAAATTAATAAATCAATTAAGATAAGTAATTAAAGTTGAAAATGTATACCTTGTATACTTTGTATTTTATTTGTCTCAATTTACTTCCAGGTACATACAATTGCCATGTAGGTAATTTTCTTAATCAATTCACTACTTTTTTCTATGCAATATTTACATAATTGTGGTTATATAGAAAAATTCTCATTCCTACAAACAAGCCCCGAATTTCGGAATACAGATCATACAATAAAGAGAATTACGGAACATGCCCATTAAATTCGCCCATTAATATGCAACATCCCTATATACCTCCTTTGCCTGAATCAGCTGACACGTTCATTAGGCGTCCTTGTCTTACTTATTGCCTTTTGAAACCTATCTCTCTCTAGAGTTGGCTGCCCCAAACAACAATGAAAGTGGTACCTGTGCGACTTCCATTGTACTTATCAATTCGATGAATTGAATAAGCAAACAACAACAATGAAAACTTTATTCATTTTAAAGCCGCTGATTCGCCTTCTGAAAATGTTCAAAACTCCTCGTTCTTGAATACATTTCTCGCTTATTTTCAAGACAATAATTCCAAGACTTTTTTAAGAGGAAACTTTGTATCTAGGTAGTTTGCTAATTTTGTTTTAATAATAACGGATTTGTCAATAGTTCGCACTTAATTTGGATCGCCCTGTAGAGTTTTGGTCGTCATTTTTGATGTGCTAATATTTGAGTTGATTTTCTATATACCAACATTTTATTTTATTAAATACTGGAACGTCATCATGACTCATTGTTGTTTGTGATCTAGAATGTGGCACTAGTGGACGAAAAAATTTGGACTTTTGTAGGTTAGGTATAATATGCATGCAAGAAAATGTTTTTCTCAAGCCATTACGTGAATTGCTGAAGAATATGTGACATTTTTAATGTAATTTGCAGCTGCTTCTAACGAAGCTCTTCGAATGTATTTGCAGGAGTCGAATAAACCACAAAAAAATCACATGGATTTGAGTCCGGCGACTTCGATTGTCCGATATCATTCATCGTGAAAATTTTGCATATAGCCACTTTCGTGGCAAACTAATTTTATTGTCCAGCAAGAACAAGTACATTACAATAATTATTATTCGCCTTCAGAATTCGCGAGGACGGGACTATTTCAGTAAATTCGGAGGTGCGAGCTTCTGTGAGCCTTTCCGCTTAGCGAATTTGGAAAAACAGCCGATCCAGACGGTTGGTCGACTAATATTCATATCAATTATTTTTCGTAGTTTCGAAATCTGCACATCTGGCGAAAATGCGGGACAACTGCTCCTTCAAAAATCGACTTTAATTTAAAAAGCAAGAACAAATTGGGAAGCAAACCAACAACATCAAGGGATCTACCCGTCAGAAAACATGACTCTCTCACTAAAGCTCATGAGGCCAGTTTCCCAAGAAGAAACCTGGAAGTTTCAAGAGAGATTTTTCATGATTTCGTTGTTTAAAAAAGTCTGATTTACACACATGTCAGATAGTAACATCTCGTAGAAAATTTCGTTCCTTCACGCTCTCCTCCACTTACGTCATCTGGTTTCCCCTCCGCATTTCGGGCGAGATTCCCAACTGAACCGTGACGTCGAAATGCACAAACCGAACCGGCACTTGGGCCAGCAATTAAGTTCCGCAACGGGCCCGGACTTCCTCCAGAGCCCTAAACAAACCACTCGATAACTCTCGACGAGTCAGTCCCTGTCCGACGTGTTTGCCCTCGGGGCGTTGGTAGGGAGCGACAACTTCTGGCTCAGATCTATCGGGAATTGCTTAATACGCTGGCGGTTACGCCGCGTTTGCTTTGTACTTAAGAGGAGCTGTATGTAGGAAAATGGAAAAGTAGGTTACTGGGTTATTTTCTGTTAGATGGCATGCAGAATTTTTTCTGTTCATATATCAAAGAAGTTGGTTAGGGTAAGCCATGGTTATGGAACGAAAACAAACAAAGTAAGCAAAACTGCCTGTCTAAAAGCATTGCATGAACATTCTGTAGCAAAGTCTAGATGGCTGGCGCCACATTCGAAGGAAATTTTTCGTTGGCAGTGACCTTGAAAAGTGATGCATCCGAATTGTCCTTCAATTTGAAGCAAAGTATGTGTTACATTCATTAGTTATATATCACGCTTAAATTTGGCAGTGCATGCATTGGAGAAAATCTCTATAATATACTAATAGACAATCCTAAGATTATTTGATTATTTCCAAAACTAAAAATATAAACTAATGTTTTGTGGAGTTCTTACGCAGATTAATTGTTTTGTTTTGTCATTTTAAGTATACAGGGTGTTCCAAGAAAAAATCCCATACCCTTAAGTCTTTAAATTTTTGAGATACAAAAAACTTTTCAAACTAAAGTTGTAGCTTATTATAAATAGATTTTTATGACCCATACTATAAATATTTAGGGCATTACTTAAAATCGGGGCAAACCAAATATACGTTGTTTTAATGGGAACATCCATATATTTTTAATTTTTCAAATCTACTCGTCAATGCCGTAAAACGGTATAAAACATTACAACGATACAAAACCTTATAGCAATACTTATCTTTTACCGTTTTGGAAATATTTAATTTTCAAATTCTATACTAAAACTATTTAACTTGGATATGAGGGTAAAGGTAAAGCCATATTAAAATTCTACAATGTTAAAGCTATTTGAGATTTTACAGAAATTCTAAAAATAAAAATATTTTATATGCGAATGTCGGTAATATCTAAAATGACACCTAATACCTAACATTCTACAGTTTAAATGACAAATTAAATAGATTTTAACCGCAGTGAACAATAGATTTCGAAAAACTAAAAACGTATGGGTTGTTCCCATTAAAAAAATGTATGTTAAGTTTGTTCGGCTTTTATAAAATGCCCTGCATATTCATAGTATGAGTCATAAAAACTGTTTGTAATAAGCTAAAATTTTTGTTTCAAAAGTTTTTTTAATCTCAAAGGGAGGTGTGGGATTGTTCCTTGGGACACCTTCGACATTTAAAATAACAAAACATCTCTGAACTATTAGGATTGTTGTAATAACTCCTCAGGGAATTTAGTTTATCCTTTTAAGTTTTCGAAATAACCTTAGGTTTGTCTACTACGATAACTAAAAAACTGTTGGTTTATCAAAAGATTTCAAATTGAAGGACAGTTCCAGGTCACTTCGAACGAAAAATGTTGTTCGACCGCAGCGCCCTCTGCAATTAGCCACAGAAAAATTCAATTTAAATAGAGTCTTCAACGAGCTCTACCAGTCCTTTTTTACGGAACTAAAATATCTCATTTCGTTGTTGATATATGAATCTGGGGAGTTTTAGTTGAATCAATCCAGAGTGCTGTCAATAAGATACCCAGGTATCTTATTGACAGCGCCCAGTATAACATTCTAACCGAGACAGGTGTCAATTACTTTTTTTTTTCACCTTATAGTCATTTTTTGATCATTAGTAGTAATTAATGATTTATGAATCCTTTCATCCGTTTTAGTCGGAAATGAATGTTTTTTTTTAATTAATAATTGCAGTTTCACAAAGAAGCAAATTATCTATATAGGAGATATGGAAGTCACAATATTAAAGTTGGTCCCGCACCCGGAGTCACCTTTTACAGCCTTTAGACATGTCGGTGTTTAAGTCTGTAAAGGACAGTTGGGATTCAAAACTCGTGAAAAAATATTGGCCTAAGAACTCCTAAGAAAGTCTTTCCCGAACTTATTGGAACGGATTTAGAAAAGAGGGAATTTATCCGTTCAACCTTCATGTAATTCCTGAAGAAAAGTATGACAGAGAAGTTTTAAAACGATATAAAAAAAAGTCAACAAGAAGTATTAAAAGATGACGCAAATGCAAACAGGGTCCACGAAAATAACTTTGAAGATTGTCGAATTGTTGACATTGAGGGATCCCCAGTCGGACCTAGTGAATAATATATATGGATTGAGCTTTAAGGAATTGTTATTATATACTGTCAAGCAAACCTAAAAAATCCACATTTAAGAGGAAAAAGTAGACGTACGTGCAGAAGTAACAACCTCGCAAGAGGTATTGCAAACAGAAGACAAGGAAAAAGGAAAAAAGAATCCAAAAAAGAATGTCGAAAATACGAAAAAGGGAAAAATATAGTTCAAATAGCTGTGACTCTGCCATGGAAGATACAGTACTCAAGAATTCGGACAATGATATTGATCCGCCTTCGGCGTCGTGTTCCAAATTTCCCCTATCACAAAATAAAATGTAACTTTTAGCACTTATACGCTATTTTTTCTACATACAAAGACCATTAAAAGGATCATATTAAACGCATGCTTTCAGTGTCTGAATGTCATTTTATTACATTAGGGTTAAAAGTAAAACACTTTTGACACTCATTGTTAAAAGTTATCTACTTTTAACATCAGATAGGGACATCATAAAAGTTTTGCCTAAGCCGATTAAAGATAGAAGAAATAATTTACATATCCAAGTTAATTTTGCAATTTTAAATTTATAAATTTCGAAAGTTTAGAACTTTTTTCAAAATAAATTTATTCATAAAAATTAAAAATCGAGTTATAGAGTTACCCCTACATTCTAAATATGAGCTTATTTCCGAATACTAAAAGCTGTAGTCACATATATTAGGTCCCAACTTGACGGGAAAGTGTGACCCACAGACACTGAATATGCATAAATTTAAACAAGGGTCTAATAAAAACAGTTTAGCAATTCAGGTATAAATTGTGATATAAATTTATTTTCTCCACGACCATTCGTGAATGTAAGTATTCTAAAATCATTTTTAATAATAGAACTTAAAAATTCTCACTCTAGAGCGAGATGATTTATTCTTAAATACTTGCTTCTCGAGTGTTTTGCATGTATAATAGGGATACTAATATTTCGTACTAATAATAATAAATTATATAAATCAGTGTTGAAACGGACTCGAGGATTTTCGTTCTCGACCCACGCCCTGATACGGTTTCTATTCGGTCTTTCACGCTGCCGATCAACTGAGACCTCGTCAATATTTACAGTAGGTATACCTACTGAGGTTAGTTTTCATTTTTATTTCGTAAAAAATAACCTAAATACCAAATATTGGGTCTGTTTATATTATATTTATACATATTACAAAAGCCAGGAAGAAAGTGTCGCCATAACAAACATTTGTTTTGCCTCGGGATGAAAATTTCCGCCAAAAATGGATTCGTCAAATCCCAACTGAGATTTAATTTCTAAAAAACCCTTAAGTATGTGTGGCTAACACATTTTCAAGAAAGTGAAACAATAATTAAAGTGGACAAATGTGTTGTGGGAGGAAAATACCTATAGAGAATATCACCTAAGCTAAAGGAAGGTGATGTCCCAACAATTTTTGAGAATGTGCCAAAATATTGTGAGTGCAGTGCCGTTGAACTCTCAGCCTAAAACAGCTGAGGCAGGTTGAAAATTTTGAAAAAACAATTAGAGAAAGCTTGGATGCACAAAACCAATAATGTAAAAGATGAAAGAAAACTTGCCAAATTGTTACGAAATTTGTTTTTCTACTTATCTCCAAAAATGCCTTTCATTATATAGGACTAAGTTGGTCACGTGACTACGCGATTGTGCGTTAGCGCCGTGGCCTGTCTTTATCGTTGGCCTCGACAATGAATGAATATACGCTAATCGAACTAAACACAGCATAGAGTGCCATGGATTTCAAGACTGTCAACCTCGCTGTCAACAATAGCGGCGTGGGGGTGCGCGTCATAATAAGTATTTTCGAACGGGTTTTAAGTTAAAAAGTGAAAAATCGGGTGATTTTGATATGCAATTTGATAATACTCCACCTGAAATTACATTCACGAATGGTCGTGGAGAAAATACAGTCTGTTACTCGGTTAGAATGAAAACATTCGATACTCGTATCGAATTTTTTTAATTCTAACCTCATTACAGAATCTACTATACAACTAGGTTGTCTAGCAATACCGCAATATAATTTTCAGTTGAATAATTTAGAAAATTTTGGCAATGTAATGATAAATTCATTTTCTGCAAAAGGTTGCAAAGGCAGATGACTGGTTGATTTTTTATAAGAAAGGCGTCATCTTATTGGATAATTATTAGTACAAAGCAATGGGAAAATAAATGGAAATTCATAGTGAAATATGAACTAAAACAGCCTTATCGGATAACTTTGCGTGTCGACTATTACTATATGCCAGCACATCCAACCGAGCGTTCTTTCCCTACTACTGACGTATCGCTCGCCGGGAGGGTATTGGAAAAGCGATTACTGTTTCCCATGAATCTGCAATCGGGCCGTAAACAGCGGGCGAAATCAATCGGCCGACTTTAAAACTGCCTGCGGCGAATTTTACGGTCAACAAATCTTCAAAGCTTCGCCGGGAAATTATTCCAGCTTCGACGTATATGAGTGGGAGAGCCCGGTCGACAGTAGTCGTCGACTTTAAACCAGCAACGGATGCAGAAAATTCAATACGGTATTTAGGTACGCGAGCAGACTCCTATATAGGGATTCATGATATGAAACACTGGAAGTTTTTACCCATGGTTTGTAACGAAAATTTTATCTAATTTCCGTTACAGCGTTTAAATGCATTATTTAATTCCAATTCATTGGTCACCCCCCGTATACACGTACCATTTTAAAAAAAATGTTGCCCTGCTATCTGCAACCACCTATACAAGCTGATGCATAATAAGTTGCCTACCTTGTTGTTACTAAACCAAACTGTTGATTAGAGGGTATGTGACGGTTGCAAGAGTGTTTAAATTTTATTCATCGATTGAAGGTATGTATTTCTAAAACAATTACCTTGTTGTAATCACTGTCTGACGTTAATTATAAAGATAATATTCACTTTATTCAGTTTGCGATTGACCACGGTGATTCCGTGTTTTAACGTCACTCTTTGCCTTCGACGCTTCTATCTGGTCGAATATCAGTTGTAGAGTTTGGCAGAATTGACAGTGACCTGTCATCTGGATTATCACTTGTGGCACTTCCAGTTTTTCTAAATGGTTTTAGCTTCAAAAACCTCCTAAAGGCTACTATAAGCCGAAAGTCGTCATACTGGCCGAAAAGGTTATAAATAGAACTGGCGACAGAAATCAGGCCATTTCCCTTTCGAACACTCGTGGTAAAACTCGCGTCAGGTGAAACTTTGCTTTGGATTTCCTGTCGCGGAAATTTACATGTGAAAATCTCCTTCAAAGCCTAGTTTCCCACTTTATGGTCGGCTTAAGTGATTTTGTATAGCGTGTGCCTTTATTTTCGCTGTGCTAATTGGTTTTTCTGTTTTTTTACATGTGTCTTGCAAGCACGTGGCATTAAGCTGTTGAGTGGACGATTTACACGCATTTTTCGAGTTCAACAGCAAGCTGCTGCAGTTGAAACTACGGAGAGGACCCCTGGGAACACAGTCTGGGTGAGTAGCTGCTCAATTTGTAATAATTTCTTATTAATAACGTCATTTTGACGACTTCTTGAGCTACTCTCACCTAGGCCTGTTACCCCTTTCCTCTGTGGGCTACACGCTGCAGGCTGTGGCCATAATTTGGTTGTAATTTTGTTTATTAGCACAGATTTAGGAAAACGAACCCTTAAGTTGCCCGAGGCACGTGGACTTTACCACGGTTCCTTTTTTTTGCTATCTAGCTTTCGGGCTATTATATTTTTTTGTCTTGTGTTTCGAGATCAAACGGGGAAGTCGCCGATCATTTTGTATTTTATTAATGTTACCATTTGTAAATTTATAAGTCAAGTGTAGTCGAGATAATTGATCGTTATGTATAGTCACTTCTAATCTATTTCATAGTCAGGGTTCAGGGGTCATTAAGTCAAAGTTACGTCTCGTAATCCATATTGAGATTATTTTTGAATAGATCAGTGAATCAAACGCGCGACAGGAATAGTTCCTGCGTATGGCGCGATGCCGTTTCCGGTTTTGCAGCGGCGTGCACTTTATTGAGTGGTTTCAACAAACTAATCGAGGTGGAAATCCTGATTTTTCCTAAAATCAGTTCCTACAATACAGGCTAAACATTATAAGTCACGTTTATGTCTTTATGTTTAGGAATCCTTGATAATATAGCAATTATAATTTAAAATTTCCAATTATGAAGAAGTAGGTACGTACACAAACGCCTATGCCACTTTGGTGCATGGCTTTAAAAGTTAATTTATATTACAAAATTACTTACCGATGGATTATTATCCTCAAACATTTAGTTTTGCAAGCCAGGAAAGAGCCATACAATATTGTGTCAAAACTTGATTCCTACACAGGGCGATTTCCGTCTTACGTATTTTATAATATCCATAGAGCTTTGACTCCTTCCTGAGGTTCTTTATTCATTGGAATAGATAGACAAAAATAGCTAAGCTGTCGCTGAGTTTTCAATAAAAGTTTATAATGTCACAAACCGGATACTGTTTTCTCGCGTTTTTTAAATGGGCCATAACTTTTTTGTTTTTGAATATTTTGAATTCGTTGGCTTAGAAAAGAATTTTCTATGGTTAGTGGTTCTGATGAACGAATGGATGCCTGAACTCTATATAAAAAGAACGAAAAAAGATTTTTACCGAAATCGAAAATACCTTACGCAAACAAGAAATTATGGTACGTTTAAGAAACATCAAAAAACGAAAAAACACCCTGTATCTCCCAAACGAAGAGCGCGGTTTGCGGCATTGGAAATTTCTCGAAAATCGATCCCTGCGGACACCTCAGCTTTGTTTTAGTGTTGGAAGTGGCATTTTATTTTCTGAGAAGGGAAATTGAATCACGGGAGTAGCGATTTGCTCCTTTCGAGCAAAATAAAAACACTTTTAACTTGTATATGGTATCCAAGATTGGATGTTTTTATCTTAAAAAAAATGTAGTAAGGGTAATTCGGAAACACCCTGTATAAACTTTATCAGAATCGGGACTTTCGGGATTATGTAAAACTTCTTCGCCTCGATTCCCATTCCACGCAGTGTAAATTTCTGCCTGCGGCAGACTAAAAATACACTCGTTTAACTTGTTATTGACGCTAAATAACTTACTTCCCTCCCTTCTCTTGGGACTCGCCTAAGCGAACCAACTTTCGCGAACTTCCCCCGAACTTCTTACCTGTAGTTGCCGAATTCCCTGTCCGTCACATTGCGAACGATCAGCGTGTAACGGTTGCCCCTGGCGTGCGCCGCATACGTGTCGGTCATGCTCAGTTGGGTGGAGTCCTTGTACCACATCACCTGAGAAAGAAAGAAAAAGTCAGTTCCCTTGGGCCCAGAGGTGTTTAAACAGGAAGTGTGAAAGTTAACAGCTATATTTCAGTCTCAACTATAGTTCACCTTGTTGTCAGTATAATATTGTAACGACAAGTGCCTCTAAAGTTGTTATATCAGCTTTTATAATGAACACATTTGCACTATCTTCTAACCTTTATACTTAAAGGTTTGGCAGATAAATTTTAGGTTTCGGTATTCTACTTATAAGTAATTTAATAATTTCTAAGATTAGTTTGGAGTTATTTTCCGTTACAGATTTGTTGGCCTCAGGCTCCCAGGGCCCGCTTTTCTTTTAGTTTTTCATTGTCTTCCCGGTAGAGCTTCCATTGGTTTTCTAGAAATTGGCTAGAACATTATAATTTGTACATTTGGCCAAGAATATATTAGAGTAGAGTCTCCAGTCTTACATTTGAGTAAACCCTAAGAATTGAGCCCGGAAGTATAAGTAAAAGGTTATAGAAACCGATTTTGCTGTCAGTTTGAGAGCTGAAGAATATTTCTGGTCAGTAACACTCAATAACAGTAGTTAATTTGTGAATTCTGCAATAAAGTAACCAAGGCAACAAATTTAGAGTGATATTGTTGAAATCCAGCACAATATTGATATACAACACTTTCGTATTGTTTCAAAAGCGTGGAATTTTTTCCTCTCTTAAGCAGAGACAAAATCAGTTTGAGTGCTCTCCACAATATTGAGGCGCAACCCCGAATTATAAAAGATGGTAACAGGTCTGGCCCTGATGTCATCATCTTAGGCTTTAGTCTCTTAAGTGCAAGTTTAACTTCGTAAATTCCTTAATCATTATATTGTTAATTGTTATGTCAGAAGAGGTTGTGGTGCTAGAACGTGGAGAACGGGACGATTTCCTTTTACCTCAGACATAGCGTACCTACAAAAGACATATTATTTTCTTACGCTGTTGTACAAAAATTGAGAACAATTTGTGACATTGTATGTGCCGAATATCCTAATGCTTGACGGGAAAATAAACCCAAAGTACGTCATAAGGAAATAAAGCCGGGTCATTTCACACGCAGTACGACCGTTTAAGCGACAACCTAATGCGTTTTTTCAATGACATAATTTATACCGGTTCATAACTTCGTAAATATATTATGCAGACCACTTAAGTTGAAAGTGGTCAACTTTTTTTATTACGGTTTCATATTTATGGTTATCGTAAAACCTCTTTTATTTTTCCATTGAAATGTTTATTAAGACTAGATGTAAAACTGAGTTAAAATGTTTTTAAAAATTATAAAATATGGGTGATTGTGATTACCTATTATACTGTTTATCTACTATGTTAAAGCGTCTACTCTATAAACTCATTTCTATACATTCTTGTGTCTTCCGGAGATATTTACATAAAGGTACGTACTTTATGCAGCTTTAGCAATTCTAACATTGTCGTTTGGCTTACAATTTGTAACAATATAGTCGTAATAGGAAATTAAATAAGCATAAAGAGATAGGTATGAAGATGACGTTGCTACTACTTCTTGGGCACTGACCGAAAGGCCTCAGTGTGTGTTTTTCTGTTTCCTGGACATAGCTATTTTTGTATTATTGTAGTATATTTTATGATCTATTTTGTGGTTATTTACTTTTTGTAATTATTCATTTCCAATAATAAGTTAAAAAATCAAATATAATATATTTGTTATTATACAGGGTGTAACTTTGATAAGTACAGAAATTTTAAGGGCAGGTCGGGAAAAATGCACTTGTTACGCCTATGCAATTAAAATTTTTCTAAAGTGCATATTAACGTCAGAAATATTTTTTTTAAAAACGCTATTAAAACCCCCTTTTCCGACGCCACAGCCAGGGACCTTGACCTTGCCGGGACCAGCTGGAACTGAGGCCGGTTCCGCCGTGCAGCGTTGTCAGACGTATAGCTCTTTCACAGTATTTCAGGAATAGTCTTTCAACTAATTTTTGAACAAATCTTTAATGGTTCTTTTAGCGAATAGCATGCAAAAAACTACCTTTCGGATGCCTGGATGATTTTCCTTGCGGGTGTCGTACTCCTTTCTTATGTTATCCAAAAATCCTCTCGAAAATCACAAGAAGCACTAGGTAACTGGTTGCCAGTCGAATCGCTTTTTCCGAGGCTTTTTCGCAATATTTGAAGAATATTGACGCAACCATGTATCATTTGGTGTATGTGGAGATCTCGGTGGAGATTAAATAAATAAATAAATAATTTTTGGACAACTCCTTAAAGGTTCTTTTAGCGAATAGCTCGACGAATAGCATGAAAAAGCCTACCTTTGAGATGCATCTATTATTTTTACTATTTTCTTGTGTTTAGATACTATCAAAAAATCTTCACAAAATCACAAAGCACTAAGTACCTACCTAACTAGTGGCACTGTTTTTATACGATGGTCGCGAAGGTATAACACTGCGTAGTCTCTTTTTACGGAAATACGAAAAAAACACTTGTTTTTTTTTTCACTGCACACTTAAAGCGGCGCGATTCCAAATATTAGGGACGTCTCGGTTTCCCTCAGCTGATTTATTCCAACGGGGACTCGACTAGGTGGATTGTACAATTAGATCCATACCGTATGCGTCTAATAAAACCCGAATTTTCGCGAACCCTTGAAACTGCTTCTTTTATCCTCGAGCGTAATTGGGGTACCTAGTAGGAACCTATCTAGCACTGTTTTCATACGAAGGCCGCGAACGTTTAATACTGCATTTCTTAACGGAAATATGAAAAAATCACTTGTTATTTCACTGAAAATTCGTAGCGGCAATTGCAACAGGTTTGGACATCACTGCTGGTCCAAAAAATGGAGAACGGATCTGGAAAAATGTACAACAGCAGGTTCACTTCCGACGACAATTCGTAAAACAAAGCAAAGCAACGGAACAATATCGGTTAGCAAGACGCGACGTTTGCATACGCGTCCACGTTTTGGAAACAGAATTGTTATACCACAACCACAGAATAGCCACACGTAAGGCATTCTGTATAATAATAAATTGCTTGTTGAAGCTGGCGCTCCCAAAAATTACAGGCGGACGCGGATCGATATCAATCAGCTGTTAAATCCCATAATCGGACGGACGATCTTCGACTAGCGCGTCGGCTACGGCGCGGCGGTACGGTGACGGAGACGGCGTGCGTGCGCACAAGCTTTCCCCCATACCACTATTCGGTGTTGCCGTTTATGCCGACATGTCCCCAAACTGACTTAAAGTCCCTTAAATCCGATTTGTTATTTTCGCGGATTTATACGGGGTTTCATTCGTTATAAGTTAATCTACTATCTCGTATAATTATTATGCACAAAAACGGGTAAATCCATGTAAAAATCCACTACACAATTAAATTTATAGGGCATTAAATTACTAAATCAGGTAAATTTTCAGCACACTTGGCAACATAGTAGCGCCGCCCCGAGAGAAGTAGGGGCCGCGAGCCGCGATTGGCTATTATCGCGCACAAGTTGTGAGTAGTGGGGATCACCTGTAGTGTCGATGTCAAGTGGCGCCCCGCGCTTGCGCTCCTCGCCCAGCTGTAATTTAGTAGGTCGGCCGGGCCGGGCGGCGTGGAAATGGAGCAAAATCGAGTGAATCAGTGCCAGTGAATTCATTCGTAATTGTAATTATTGCGCGATTCGGCGCGGCGTCGTTTTTGTGTGTCGGACGCCAGCGCCCGACGCCAACGTCATATGCCCGCGCCTGGCGAATCTCGGCGAAGAAATGTCGGGCAGTAGTCAAGGGCACGCAGAAGCTTAAATTCACCAGGAGGAGTCGCTGTTTTTCGGTTTTTGGGGACATTACGCGACATTTCGCCACCAAGTTTTTACGAAAAGTAAGAGGAATGGTAAGGAATTAACTTGTGAGAGTTCCGAAACGGCAAAGGGTTAAAAAATGCGGAAATGATAAGCACGCCAATTTGACAGTCTTCCCCAACTATTTTCGGAACCGAATAATTTTTTATTTACAACCATGTATGTAATATCGACATTTCTGACTTTTTAGAAGTTTGAAAGTGTCAATTTTTTGACTTTTACTTCCCGCCCTCCCGCCCGGGTGGAAAGTTTACTTTATCTCGAGACACCTCGGTGTGTAATATACTATTAAAAGTAGACAATAGACAGGACAACAACCCTGAGGGGGTTTAAAAGTAGCGCACCATCAGGCAAGGATAGAAAAATATTAAAAACGATGAACAAATCGGGGCCGCGCGTTAAATTCACATCAAATTATAGTCTTCCCCCACTTTTTTCGAGATGATAGGGCTACAGGCGAACACTTGCTAAAAAAAAGTAACGCGCCGCTGCTCTACGCTCTACCCTATGGGTGGTTGTGGAAATTTGCAATTTTTACAGATAATTTGTATTTTAAAACAAATACTTTATTCAGTTGATTGCCGATCAGAAATTTTTTATCCCAAGGTGTCCCAATAGATGGCTAATTATTAGTATAAAAAAATTGCGGCCTGAAAATCAGTTGTAAAATAGGTAGGTAGGTAGATACCTACTCCACAAAAGACTTGTCAAAAAATTATGAGTGTGAAATCAGCAATGAGTTTTCTAGCAATGACTTCTCCGAGCGGCGCTCGGATACATTTCTGCTGCCTAGGGACTTAAAATAACAGTAAAGTGATAAAAACTGACGTGTTTGTTAAATTATTGTGTGCGCCTGTGAAGAAAGCAATAAACAGTTCGTCACAGCAACCGACATCATAAAAAAAACGTGGATACCTACCAGCAGTAATTTTCAAAGGTACCTAGGTACCTAATTCTGCAAGCAGATTTATTCTACTCTGACATGCGGCAACGTCGCGGTATTCCCCTTCCTAATCTAACGTTATTCCCCTCCATCTCCTAGGAAGAGGTTAGACCTCCCCTCTAAGCGCTTCTAGTGACGATCCAGCGGCGTGCATTGAGCACGGATAAAGATTGATTTGCCCCATTTTCTAAACATCGATTAAAAATTTTTTTTTTTCATTTTTCGGTTTTATGAACGTCCCCGATTACGTGGTTAAAATTTCTGTACCTATCAAAGATACACCCTGTATATCTAATAATGTACTGTATTTCAACGATCACAGTGTTGTGCCTTGGTTTCCACCTTTATTGTTTAGCCTTCACAAATCACAAATAAACTTATCAGATACTGTCACTGACCAAGAATATTCTCCCAGCTTCAAAAATCGCACTAAAATCGCGTTGTAATCTTCAACTCACATCAGGCCCAATTCCCAGGGCTTATATACAGTGTGTCCCATTTTGATACTGGACACCTCAGAACTATATGAAGGACAAGGAAAACAGATGGTTTCTATTTTTTTATTGGTAGTACCAGGGGAGAGTATCTCATAGGTGGTGGTATTTGGATGGGGTAATTATTTTATGGCCTGCTGTGATTTTTTAAAATAGCTAATTTTCAAGAAACCCCATTAGGGATTTTTTTTACGACAAAATGCTATTAAGAAAACTTGTTCAGAATGAAAAACTGAGTAGAATTGCAAAATTTCAAAAGTCTAGGCCTACTTTGATTTTTTTTATTTGATTGATTTTTAGCTTTTTTGCCTTTTTCTCCCACTTTTTTCTGAGAAATGTGTCCTTTGTGGAGGTTTTGTTATTAAGGAAACTTGATCATCGTGAAAAAATAAAATTTTGGCGTGAAAGCTTCAGAAATTACACTTTTCTAAGAAAAAAGTGGGAGATAAACCTAAAAATCATAGTAGGACTGGACTAGCCATTTGAAATTTTGCGAATCTACTCAGTTTTTCATTCTGAACAAGTTTTCTTAATAACATTTTGTCGTAAAAAGTCCCTAATAGGGTTTCTTGAAAATTAGCTATTTAAAAAAATCATAGCAGGCCATGAATTAATTACCCCATCCAAATACCACCGCCTACGAGATACTCTCCCTTGGTACTACCAATAAAAAAATAGAGACCATTTGTTTTCCTTGCCCTTCATATATTTCAGAGGTGTCCAATATCAAATTGGGACACACTGTATATTCAAATGGAAGCGTGGAAACTACTCTAAAATAATCCTGGCCAATGACAGATGCACAAATCAAAGTTCTACCAAATTTCTAGAAACTGATGGAAGCTCTACAGGAAAAACAATGAAACTGAGGGAAAATGGGGCCCTGGGGGCCTCAGGCCAACAAAGATGCGACGGAAAATGCCTCTAAATTATTCATAAAAATTATAAAACTGTAAGTAGAATACCTAAACTTAAAATTTATCTGCTAAATCTTTGAGTAGGTTATAAAACAGTGCAGACATGTTGATTGAAAGCTGATATAACAACTTTAGAGGCATTTTTTCGGTACACTGCCCCCCTCTAACATTTGATCGTCCAGTCAAGTTATATGACCTTCATCTATCTTCTCCTGGTATGGAGACAACCTGACGATATTTACTATCTTCATCTTTGATGTTGGTGTACGTCTTATACAATAAACGACATCATTAATCTTGTTCACGATGATGTATGTTCCTTCCCAACTTCTATCGAGTTTCGGAGACCGCCCTTTGGTTCGTTTGGGATTGTACAACCACACCTTGTCACCCATTATAAATTCAACACTGGTTGCTTTCAGATCGTAGCGGATCTTCATCCTGTCACTTTCTAGATGCAACTTCTGGCGGACGTCTTCATGAACCAACTGGAGATGCTCTCTCAGGTGACTCATGTAGTCATCAGTAGATTCTGGATTTTCTGGTCGGCCGGTTATGATGTCGATGTCTTAGATTGTCTCCGAAAATAATCTTAGCTGGAGAATTTCCTGTCGCTTCATGCACAGCGGAACGGTAGGACAATAGAAAAGGTGGTATTCATGTGTCCCAATTACTTTGTTTCTGATTCACTACCATCTTCAGGTACGTTTCTAAAGTCTTATTGAACCGTTCCACCTTCTACCATACCATCAGACTGGGGGTGCAGGGGTGTTGTTCTTGTCTTGGAAATCCCTAGCAGGCGGCACACATTTTGGAATACCTCCGACTCAAAATTGAGGCCGGGATCAGAGTGTAGTTCTCTTGGGACACCAAAACGACATATCCAATTTTGGATAGACTTCTGGCCATTTGCTGAAGTAGTCCATGACGACTAACACATAATGGTTGCTAGATTCGCTGGTTGGGAACGGTGCCGCTACGTTGATGGCGAACCTTTCAAAAGGAGCTCCGAACAGGAATTGCATCATTTTGCTACTGTTCCTAGTGTTTGGTCCTTTCGCCGAAGCACATTCTTCACACCGGCGGCACCACTCTTCGACATCTTCCCGAGAGTTTACCCAGTAAAACCTCTCTCTAACTTTATTCAAGGTCTTACTAATGCCAAAGTGTCCACCTCCAACGCCTTCGTGCACGGCTTTCAGGACCTCCGACACTCTCTTCTTGGGAAGTACTGTTAGAAATAGCTTTTCTTTTCCATCTGGACTTTCCCATACTCTCTTTAGTACACCATCTTTAATTACTAACGAGTCCCATTGTGCCAGTATGCCTTCAACTCTGGTGATTTGTCCGAAACAACTTTCCATTCAGGTTTGGGTATATGTATCAATTTTAGGTCAAGTATTATACCGAATATGGAATCTTCGCTTTGCTCTCTGGCGATGACTTCCGAATCTCAATTTTCAGGTCCACGGGTAGTAGTTCGTTTACATAAAGTTAGGTCCATTGCGGTTTGTTTTCTGGTTGTGGGCATTTACCTCGGGGTCCTCTTAAAATCGCGCTTCTGACACCACATGTACTGAATCTCAACAATCACAGTCCAAACTAGTTGTCTTGGTTACCACCTTTACTGTTTAACCTTCACAAATCACATATAAACTTGTCAGATTCTGTCACTGACCAAGAATATTCTATCAGCTCCAAAAATCGCAATAAAATCGCGTTATAACCTTCCACTTCCGTGAGGCCCAATTCCCAGGGCTAATAATATAATATATTCTTGATCAGTGATAGTACCTGACAAGTTTATTTGTGATTTGTGAAGGTTATATTAGGAATATATTATATTTAAATGGAAGCCTGGAGACTACTCTGGAATATTCCTGGCCAATGACAGATGCACAAATCAAAGTTATAGCAAACTTCTAGAAACTGATGCAAGCTATACAGAGAAAACAATGAAAACTAAAAGAAAATGGGGCCCTGCGGGCCTCAGGCCAACAAAGATGCGACGGAAAATGCCTCTAAAGTGGAATACCCAAACTTAAAATTTATCTGCTAAATCTTTGAGTAGGTTAGAAAACAGTTACAATATTATTGGTTTGTTTTTATACTTAATATTCTTAAATTAGTTTTCAGTATTCAGTTTTCAGATGGGCTCGTTACTGACCTTAACTTATGACCAGGTAGCATTACTTGCTCCATTAATGCCAACATAGGATGTCGAAATTACCAATTGCCAGTTCTAGTAAGGACTTAAAAAAAATTGACTCTATCCCGCGTCCACCTGATACAGGGTGATCAACCAGAGTTACTTTCGAGGGTTGAGGGATTTTCAGAACTTTTGGAGATAAGCTACTTCAAACGAAAAAAACCTTAGTTTGGTGGCTCGTACACCCTGTATACAGGAAGACATGAAAAAGTTCTCGTCACCAAGGTTAGTTTACCTATAGGAAGGTTAGGACATTCCCCCACTCTTAAACAAAACCAGAGGTAGCCCCTCACCACCGGCAACGCCGCGCGAGGGTGCCGCCTCCACCAACTGTTCTTCTTCTTCTCACAGCTTGATGCCAGTGGCGTATTAGAAGGGGTTACCGCAGTTAAAAAAAGTCAAAAACAAAAATACCGAGACATTTTAAGAGTGAAAATAGCAAAAGCAATATAAGAAATTCATGCTTGAACCAAAGTACGCAGCAAGAAACACGCCTTTGACTTTAAGCGTCATATGAATATGCCAAAAAAACCGTCAGTGTGCGCCTATGGCTGGAACCGTTAAATGTTTAGGGAGTTACTAAATTGCCAATTCACGTGTAAATGCTACCAACTTAAATTTACCCTTTCCTCCCTCCTTTGCCTTTCTCACCCCCCCCCCCCCCCCCTTCCCTTCCAAGTAGTCGAATGTCCTAACCTGGCTATACTCGTTACCTAATCTTGCTCTTCACTAAAAAGTAATTAGTGCTATTGAAGTTTTAGTTCCGTTACTACAGTGAAGTTGTCGAATTTGCTTACAGAATACAGGATGATGAACATTTATAGAATCATGATTTTCTCAAAAAAATCAAAAGGAATGAACCAATTTTTCAAGTACCGGTGGAAAGATCACCAAAAAGGCTTTAAAATCGGTTAGTATCTAAATAAAAAAATTATGGTCAAAAGAAAGAATGCACTTTCAGAACTACACGATGAAAATGACGCTTTCTTTTATTGCGTAGGTATAGCTCCGCTCCCGATAGAACTATTGCTCGCAGTAGCCTTAAAATGTACAGAATGGCCCATTTCATGTACCTTTTGTATTGCTTGCATTGTTCCGGAATTTTTTTTATTCAAAAAAGATTAGTTCAAACAAAGAGCTAAATTTAATCATAGCCGCCATGTTGGATCCTAAAAAATCGGCAATTGCAAAGTTTTCTGTCAATAGTCTGTTCTTTTCTGCAAGCAAACATATATATCGTTTTTGAAAATCAGTTCATAAACAAAAAAGTTATGGAAAAAAGCGTACGCAGTAGTACCAAATGCTTTTTGTATCAGTTTAGTTTCAGTAAATTCACTACTGAAGCTCCCAAACTAGAATAAAAGTTGGTGTAAATAGTTTAAATATACTTTTTTATAAACAATATTATTCTGCGTGAATACTAGGTATTTTGTCTACAAAGAGAAAATTAGACATTATTTTTGACTATAGATTATAGATATACTCACAAATAGTCCGACCTAAACAATTCTTATATTGTCAGATAAGTTAAACAAAAAAAAAATTCTTCGTGGTTTGAACAAATTGATAAAATCTCTGTAAAAGCTCAGAAACAGTCATTAAAGATAGTATTGCACAATTTTTTCTATAAGTTGGCCTTGGCAAGATTTGAAAACCAAACGACGGACGAGTGCGTCGCTCGTCAAACGCGACCAGATATTCAAAACCCGGCCAATAAAATGTCATTTAAATGTTCAGCCTCATTGCGGAATTGTTACTTAAATGTTTTACTATAAATATTTTGGTCAGTTTGAACAACAATAATATTTTCTATGTAGACTGCAAGAGACTGAAGTTCCTTTTTTTGAATCATGTGGTTTATTTGCGTCGGCCTTACAGGCCTCTGCAGCTAAACTCCACATTCGTTATAAAAAGTTGAACTTCAGTGCCTTGGCACACAAATAACTATTAAGGCAATATTGCGGTTTAAATCAAAACTAATGGTAAAATTCCCAAAAACAAGTGTACATTTATAATATACAACTCCAAAAGTATACGGACAAAAAAATATGTCTGTTGTCGGCATATTGGACAGTAAAACCAATAAATAATTGAGATTTAAATCACGGGAATAAAAGTAAATTTGTGCTCCACTAAAATTTGCTATTTACCGCAATTTGTTGAAATGGCTCTCCCGTAGCGATATATTACATTTTAATAAGTAATTTTTAGCTGTTTGCAAAAGACCATACATGTTTGTTTTAATATTGCATTTGCATGATATTTCGAAACACCGTTGATCGCTCTAGATAATGAGCCATAATTAGGTATTTGTGAAGCCAATTGGTATGAATACATTTATTGGCATAATTCGTTAAATTTAAGCATCATTTAGGATAAAATCAACATTAAAAATTTATACACATTACTGTGTTTACCTTAATGTTATATTTAATGGGGTCAGCGATTAAAGGGAATTAAGTATTGGAATTTTTATTGCTTCAAAAAATGACCAAAATGAGGTATTGGTATAATCTATTATTTACTAATAGGTATATGTCATATACCAAATTTCCTAATTTTATTTTTATTCGTTATGGATATATTTAGAAGAATCCTTTGCCAAAGTGTTCATTTCGGGGACTCTAGCCCCCTTACAGGGCATTTTTGACGCCATGTTTATAGAAACTTTTTAATTTCGGGACATCCTGTATTTTTGTGTCTAAACCCCAATACATTTTTACATCCCTCGAAGCTCGCGCACTTGCTAGATTCTAGATAGCTTCCAAGGACATAATTCATCGAAAATAGAACACCTTGTAGAGCCCAAAAAGTCGTAACTTTCTATATATTCATAGTCGATAGATTTTTCCGATGCCCAACATTTTAATTAAGTTACCTGGTAAAAGGTTCATATCTATATTAAAAATTTTGATAATTAAAAAATATTGCCTGCCATTCCATTTTGAGTATATATTCCAATTTTTATTGTCCCTATATTTAATCGGAAGTGAGTGTGAACAATGTAGTTCAGAAATAAATGCCGGGAAAACAATAGATTTAATATTTTTCGTTGCGTCGGTTTTAGATTGGAATTTTATTGGGTAAATCGAAATATGTTGAAAAAATAACAAAACCGCGTTGCTACGTATAAATATTTTATAAAAAATATTGTTTAGTATCGCTTGATATACGAAGCCCAATATTTTTTAAACAATCTCGGAAATTGAGAAATTAATATTAAGCCTATAATACATAATATTTTACTGGTTTGGGTTTTGCTAGTTTTAGACTGTAACCAAAATCCATAGAACTATAAGCCTATCCATTCATCAACCGTAAAACAGCTTCAATTAAAATTCTTACCAAAATCATACAAAATAGAATCGGCGAATTTTACACGATTGTAATCCGTGTTACGGCGCCTATTGTCAGAACACAGAAAATAGAGTCCATTAATGCTGCAGGAGTTAAGTTTTTTCTGTGGTAATATGCACAAAGGACAGCAGGTGGAAGGGCGTGCGAGGTTCCCAATTGAGTCTGTGACTTCAATCTAATGCAGGTACTACTCGCTTTTTTTCTACAGAAAATATTCTTTGATTTTTTTTGTATTTTACACATTCAATTTAGAAGCTACTTAGGTATGACGTTTTTACGTCAAGGAATAGATGTGTACGATTCTAATGATGATAAGAAATAGACTCGTCCTGCCCAAACCTTCTTAGGGATCTTTTAATTGTAATTCTGATTCTGTTACAGTATTCCACAGTCTCAAAAAATGTCTCAAAATGTAAAATTTAATTGAATTAAGTAAGTAGACAATTGCATAAGGAGGGAGTACCTAATAATAATATATGCACTCATTCATGGTTAGTTGCTTCACGAACGCGAAAGCGGCAGCCTAAAGTTAACTGATTTCTTGACCCTCAAGTTTCCTAGATATTTATTTAGCTTAGTTATTTTTTTAGGTCGATTAATTACCTACATTTTACGAAACTCGGATTTTTGAATAAATTATTCCAAGATTCTTACATTAATTTTAGCTAAAAGGGCACGTTTTTGTGGCATACCAGGTAAAGATAATCAGTTATGAAAATGCACTACAGCTTCGATCCTAACTCGAGACTCTGGGGCCGTAGGCACTTAACCCTAGCGTATATTTTCACAACCAACCATACCATAAGCTGCCGGAGCATACCTAGATACAGGTTCCATCGGCTAAGTGGTGTTTATTCCAACCGACTAATTAGCCAGTAGCGGTGACATGTAGAAGACTCCGGCATCTACTAGGTCAAAAATAATCTTAGAAAAAGATTTCAAATCTACCACTTAAATCAGATAGTATACCTAATTAAAATATTACCAGCAGGTAAGGGAAATGCAACTGTTATTTTAGAAAAAAACAGTGTATGATAATAAATGAAATGATTTATTAAATGAAGGAGCTTACAAGATGATAAACAAAGACCCTACTACTTCAATAGAAATTAAAATATACAAAACACTGTATAAATACTGCGAACAAATGACAGAGAGACAAAGGACACTCTTAACTCCCCATCATTCAAAACCTCCACACTTATATGGTTTACCCAAAATACACAAAACTAACATATTTCTCTTCCCCATTGTAAGTTCAATAAATTCACCATGTCATTCGTTAGCAAAATATTTACTTAAAGTTGTTAATCCGTTAGTAAGAAACTGAAATAGGGAAGTTGACGGTTTTTCAAATTTAGTGCTAATGAATTCCCTTTACCATCAATAATATTGTATGTAATACATGTGATTTTTTATTTTGGAGCTCTGTTAGAGAAACAATCCACTTTTTGTTTTGCTTGACCCAAGCCCAGATTATTAATTCCGGTGTTGTCGGACTGTGCGTTTTAGGGAAGATTTATAGATATTAGGTTGTTTTCTTTATACTTTTTAATAATATGTATACTAAATTTTTCATAATATAATTATAGATTTAAGTTACCTGATTACGTTTGTGACATAGAAGTAAAACGCTTAACATTTGTAAAATTAAAATACACATAGCGCATGTTTGTAATGTGATGTCCGGAATAAATTTGACAACTAAACTCGACCCTATTGATATTTTTTATACCAGAGCTGTTTGAGCGGGCTGTTTGTTTACAATTTCCAGGCGTGAGGCGTGAATCATTTTAAAGGAGTTGTACCTTTTGTGTGAAAATACTGTATTTCGTCGCAGATGTGCTTTGTTGGTTATTGCACAAATACCTACTATAACACCAACAATTTTTTTGTGAACGTGCTCGCTGCACCAGATAAAAAGAAACTGGAAGCCGCTGTTCCACGCAACCTCAATACGACCACAGAATAAATAGCGTTAGTCTGTACTACGAATTTAACAGTACATTTCTGTTATGAAGATCATTTCCATGCTGGGCTGATTGTCGGTACCTAGTTGCTTTTACAACACCACTACTTTGACCTTCTATTATAAGTTTACCTTAGAAACTGAAAATAATAATCAATTACCTTTCTTAGATGTTTCTATACTGAAATCAGTCTAGAAACTAGTAATAGATATCTCCATTTTAACTCCAATCATATTAGTGTTAAAAAAGGAGTAATTAAAAGTTTTTATGACAGAGCTAAAAGGATTTGTTCTAATAACACAAAATTTGAGGAAGAAATTAAACATAATAAAACATGTTCTTAAGAAGAATAGTTAACCTATTGAATTTGTTGAGCAAGTTTTTCAGGTCTGCAAACAAAATAACAATGCTAATAGAATTAGATTAATAAATCTGGTGGACTGACCAGTACATTTAATTATTCCTGATATTCCTGGAATATCAGATAAGTTAAAACGCATAGGCAATCAGAACAGTATTCAAAAATCGCGTCCAGAGGGTGTTAGTACAAGGTACATGTTCGGATTACTTGCCGATTGATAGAGGTGTTCCGCTGGGTAGTGTATTGGGGCCACTACTGTATATTATTTATACAGCAGACATTTACAGGTTCATTAAATATTGCTCGATTCATATGTTTGCAGATGACTCGCAAATATACTTTTCCTTCGACGCCAATGACTCTGATCAAGCTATCAGAAAGATAAATGAGGATCTAAATATTTTGTCAAAAGTAACTCAGGCGCACTGCCTGTCACTGAATGATAGCAAATCTGAAGTGTTGTTGTTTGGAAAGAACAGAGAGATTTTGGTTGATGATCCTGATCTTGCAATATCTATTAAAAATAGTAAACTTAAAATTACAAATTCTTGAAAGAATTTGGGATTAATTATTGATAGTAATCTGCGCTTTGGTTGTCAGGTGAATAATTTGGTTAGAAAATCATTTTTACAGTTTTGAGGCAACTGTACATGCATAAGTCTGTTTTGTCGGCGAGAGTTAAGCTGAAATTATGTGATGCCCTGATTTTATCAAATATCTCATATTGCCAGACGGTGTATTGGCCAGCACTAACATTGACAAGCAGATGGGCTCTCCAAAGAATACAAAATTCTTGTCTAAGGTATTCATTCGGCCTTCGTAAATTCAATCACATAAGCGATAAGTTTAGGGAGTCGCACTGGTTAACTCTTGATGAGCGGTTTATAATGCAAATGGCACGTCTTGTTTTTAAAATTACTGAACGTAAATCTACTCCATATCTGTATATTAAGCTTAAAAAATGCGAAGAATTACACTCTCACTCTACAAGGCACTCCTCATTTTATGTGACTCCCAGGTACACCACTGCACAGTTTCAGCAGTCTACAATCTTTTAAATCTCGTTTAAAGCAGTATCTAAAAGATAAATGTCAATAGCTTGTGCCTCTTAATTACTTTTAGGAAGTTGTTAGAATGAGCTGATTGGTTTACTATACCTACTTGATAGCTGCCACCGTTATATTTTTGTATATATTATTTAGGTTGCGTGGAAGAGCATTTTATATTGAACGCCGCCTATATTGTACGATTCACTGTATTATATGTTTTTCAGTATAATAAAGACACATTTATTATTATTTATTAAAGTCAAATTTCGAAGTCAAAAATATATGAACACTCTTTTAATAACAATCATAGGATTTTGTGGGATAGGTCCAAACCAATTATTCTCAAAGAAGAAGAAGGAAATAGACGAAAAATTAAAGAATCAGCATTTATTCTAGGAAATACGGACAACTGTGTTGCTGAATGTTCAGTGGAATTCGGTAAAATATTATTGCCACTAATTCAAAGAAAAGTTAGTATAAATAATTAGACAGAACACAGGGTACAATATCAGACAGGTGGCTAGGTTAAAGCTTAGAAAACAAATTTGTTGAAGTTATTTTTTGAGTTACACGTTTAAAATTTCCCTCATTTACTCTTAAGAATTTATGAATTTTCCAGGCAACTTGAAAAAGGTGTATTTTAATCCATAGTTTGTTGGCGAAAAACCCAATTAAAAAGTTAAATTAACCATTAATTATTGTTGATTATGTGAACTTCCTGTTATTATAGCCACAATATTCGACATATAAGAGACTTAATGCAAATATCGAATGGAGAAATTTTAACTTACAATGTCAAGCCAGGAATATTAAGAAACAATTTTAACGTTTCTTGGTGCCATGCTCATCTGTGCATGGCTTTCCACTAGTCTTCTCCTACGGTTGTAATGAGACCACTATATATAATATTATCTAATCTTATATCTCTTTTGATTGACATTATGTGAAGCATGCAGAGAAGAGAAAAGAAGACCACCTAAGAAGGTCAAACGGCAAATAACATTATGTCAATAATAGCTGTTATATACCAAAGGCTTTACACTATACAATATTCAGGCCCTCCCAGAAATAAAGAAACAACAGTATTGTAAGGAAAACCTTACCTGCGGAGCTGGTTCTGCATGAACTATGCAGACTAACTGAGCTTCCAGTCCAATTCCCGTGTGGACTGTTGACCGTTCAGTTTCAACTTCTGGTGCATCTGAAACGAAATGTTAAAATTGGCGTCGAATTTGTGAGTATAGTAATTTTAAAAATTGAAAACAATGTTTAGCATTTTCGCAGCGTCAAACACAATACGACCTAAAAATCTACTAAATTTGTTACGGTAAGTATTAAAAATTATTATTGAAAATATAGCTGTCAACTTTGGTATGGCAAAAGTCCTTAAGAGACAACCTAATATCTACTTAGAGAAGAAATGGTTGACAACAACATTATTTTCAGTTGGAAATTTATACGAATTCCTGAATAGTTAGCATTTTCTTATAAATTTTGTAGATGTTTCCCCATATACATCTCAGTAGCGTGCATGACAAAAAGTAAAAAAAAACAGTAAAAAGTCCATGTGTTAATTTTTAATTTCATAGAAAACCTACTAATACAGGATGAGTTATTCACAATTTATCATTTCATCCACAATCTCACAAGATGGCAGCTTTCAATAGATATGTAAATAGAGCAATAAATATACCATTAACATCTGAAAAAGAAACAAAGAAATTAATTTGATTAAACAGATAGCAGTTGCCTCTGAATTTGAACTGCAGTTGCACATTAGGTAACTTATTTATTACAAATAAAAATCAAATAGATCCGCTACTGAGACTATTATTATATGAATTAGCATGTGACCGTGGATATTTTTATATAGGAAAAACACAAAGAAACCTAAAAAACGGAATCAGCGAATGTAAACGATGTGTTAAAAAAATAACATTCAATCCATGTTTACTAAAAACATTCTTGTAATTATGAAAATTTTGAGATACTTAAGAAATTCAAATTGGATAATGCACAAATTAATGAGTTGCTCCTTGACGTATTAGAATGCATGTTTACTCGCAATAGAAAATTATATTGGCTGCCTTATTTATTATTTTTGATCTCGAGCTTTTCCAAATTAATACAATGTTATGATTATTGCCGGACAAGTATTTTTTTTTCAAAAATCATGAACATGTTTGAATATTCATTCATGAACAATCATGAGCAGCGAATCAGGCACACACATGCTGATTTGCCTGTTGCGGAGACATAACTCGGGTCAAGCTTCCAATTAAATTTTTCGCCGGGGGACTGTATTAAAGTTTAAATCGCGGCGTGTTTCCGGTCAAACGCAAACTGTATTAAACCAAAATTGTAGCCCCCGGTCAGCGTTGCGTGTATTTTTTGTCCACTGCGGACGACCGAAAATGCCTTTTTTGAACCGGTAGGATGGCAAAAAGCTCTCGTAATATTCACAATTAAAACGAGAGGCTATTTTTGGTGCTGTTATTCGACGCAGCCGGAAAAAGTTTGTGATGCTATTAATACCTCTACCACAAACAACGACTGTAAACCAACATTATGAGGTATTTCGGGATTATTCATAGAAAAGTTGATTTTAGGAATTACAGTACCAAATCTGAACATGTATATATTCGGTTTTAAATGAACAAACGCGTAGGATTAGCAGAATATACAAAAATGTTGCCAGTTTGTTCTGGTGTTCCAATTCTGACAAATGTATGACGCGGAAGAAGGTATAATCAAAACTCTATATAGGTAGGAACAGCAAGGCAGTGCTCTCGCTGGGCTAATTGTTTCCCTCTCAAAAAGATCGAAACCTGCACTGCCAAAAGCAACATGCCCGAAACACGAAAACAACCACAAAAACAAGAAGAAGGCATTTAACTGAAGCAGCTATGCTCTATGCATCCTATACGTTTAAGAAATCTCAGAGCGAATTAGAAGAATTACCAAACGTTACAACATCGGACCGCATTCAAGTCTTCGCATAAACTAAAAGCCGTTTTAGTGAAGAACAAAATATAGATATCTATTATAATGCGACAGTTCCTGTAGCGAAAAACGCAATTAAAACTCAAATAGTTTAAATTAGGTCAAATGCGACCCCCAGTGCCCTTGTCTTTCAATCGATATAGGCATATAGGTATCATTGTACACGAAAGCGGAAAAACGCCCAGAACATGTTACAAAGAGGGTCCTTTCTATGTTTTATCTGCATAAACTTCAAAAAGAAATATACTCTTTTGGTAGGTAATATGCCCGCATGAAAACTTTGTATGTCTAACGACACAAAACAAATACCCATGCAAACTACAACATAAATAAAACAAAAGAGAACTTGACATGAATGCGTGCTTTTGATGGACATGTTATCACAGCGGGTGCTTTTTTGTTCATTGAAATAACAGGCCTGCCACAAAAGTCCTTTAAAATATCCTTACCACATAATAAAATTGTTTATTATTAATGCTAAGGGAAAATAGGAAAATAATTTGTTTGATTTAGACGTCAGGTGCAAGGTGCAAGCATAAACTAAATTTAAAGAAGAAACTATTTCTGACCCGAAAAAGAAAAACTTTAGTTCTACTAACTTATAAATCATACCAAACACAATCTATGTTGCGTCGCGTTGCGAACTTCCTCAACTACAGTTGTGTTTTCCCTAACCGTATAAAATATTTCCACAAAGGTCGCAAGAGAAATAAAACTCCATGTTTGTGGCCTTCATATTGGGCTGGTAGGTACTCAATAAATTTATCGCGCATCATGGAAACACGTGTAAATTTTTTATGGCAAAAAATGCCCTCTTTGTTCCATGTAAAAGGGCAATACTGGCACACAGAGATTTTATCATGCTGCATTTGTTCTCCAGAATAGATTACATGAAAACTTTCGTAAAAAAATATTTTTAGATTATAAGCTCGGAGGCGAGCTTCAAATACATGAAGCAGTAAATATCTGGATACAAATAATAACAGACTCGAAACTTCGCGATTTGCTGATCGTTTCCGTATATTCATGAAAGTATAAAACTATAGAAAGGCAGGTAAATATTCATACAGCATCACAGAACGAATAAGAACTCTAGAAGAAAAACTTTATGCGGTTTAATTGTCTTTTTTAATGCGAATAACATTTATTATTCCTTCATGTCTACACAATGAGTTGGAAGTTTCAAAAAGTTAAAGGTACCTATCTTAAAATATATTTTCAGTGGTAATATAACAAGTCAAATTCGGGTACCCTGTGTGAGTTCATTGATTTAATTTGATATGAAAGAAAGGTCTTATTTTTTCTCACAACTCTCTTTAATTTTTGGCAACCGGTTTCGTAATTATTCAAACAATTACATCATCAGGCCGAGACTATAAAGTAATGCAAACAACAATTATACAAAGAAAATCATTTTGAAGTTATAAAATCTACTTACGTAACCATTACGGTTAGACTTCCAAAATGTTCGATTAATAAAATGGGCATCATATGACACAAAACAACATTGGACATATACAATACTTTAAAATTGTTAGCAGAAATAAATAAATAATATTGTTGTGTCTAAATCTAGTTAGACTGTTGCGAGGTCTTTATAGTCAATGACATGCATTTTTTGACCACCTTTTTTGGCCGATTCTTTATGGATTTGAATTTTTAACGTTCACTTGCTCCCGACCACAATACTCTACACAACAATATTATTTATTTATTTCTGTTAACAATTTTAAAGTGTTGTATATGTCCAATGTTGTTTTGTGTCATATGATGCCCATTTTATTAATCGAACATTTTGGAAGTCTAACCGTAATGGTTACGTAAGTAGATTTTATAACTTCAAAATGATTTTCTTTGTATAATTGTTGTTTGTATTACTTTATAGTCTCGGCCTGATGATGCAATTGTTTGAATAATTACGAAACCGGTTGCCAAAAATTAAAGAGAGTTGTGAGAAAAAATAAGACCTTTCTTTCATCTCAAATTAAATATAACAAGTGGTGTGCCTATTATCGATAACGCCTTTCGTTAATTTTACGAATTTCCTATGATCCCAAAGCTGAAAATACCACGCCTGCGCAACAGGAGTGGTATTTTCTTAGCATTGGGATCATAATGAGTGATAAATTAATGAAAGTAGGTATTATCTATTATTAGGCACACCACGGATTGTATTTAAAAAGATAATTTAACAACTGCAATAGTTTAATGACTATTCAGTGTGTATGTAGCCATAATTTATCAACCTAACTTCTTAGGAATAAATTAACTACAAGAATTATAAATGTTTCCCCTCTTCAAAAATGTAATGTAAAAAAATAGAAATAAAAAAAAGCAGCTACAACCGGGATTTGAACCCGGGACCTCTCGCACGCAAAGCGAGAATCATGCCCCTAGCTCATTGAGGTCAGATGAATATTTTACTTAACTAGCAGTATATAGATTTAATTACCACGCTTAAAAGCTAAAGTCCATTTGACAGCTGTCATTTACTTTGAGCTTTCGGTTGTGAATATGTTTATTGTGCTAATAGATCTTTAACGACCAATGTGTTAACTCTGAAAACATATCGTCTACAGTCCGGCAAACGAAAGAAGTCCAATGAAAAACTCAGTCTAACCGCCCATGCCCACATTAATAACATACGGATGGCGCTTAGACTGAGTTTTTCATTGGACTTATTTCGTTTGCCGGACTGTAGTTTCTAGTCCTATATTAAATTTGGTAATGTGAAGAAGTTATCAGGTTAGCAGTGTCAGCTGCCAAAATATTGGTTCAGCGTAACTAGGACTAACTAAGAGAATATGATTTCAGCGCAAATACCACTATAGTGGTATTGTCCCTGAAATCATCACCTGATTGGTTAATATTTCAAAAATTATATCATTTCCTTGGTTAATATTGGCAGGAGTTGAATTCTCAAATATGTAAGGTAAAAGGATTTCCTGAAAGCTTTATAATATATTCAAATAAAATTCCTGGGTATTCTACCAATTTGTATTTAAAAAACGAAGAGCCAAAAGCTATCCTTTTTTTATAAAAATGTTTACAACGTACGTTTCGGCTTTTAAGCCATCTTCAGGTACATGTTAAAAAGTTGTCAGTATTTTTGAATCATAACGCCCATACGAACGTTATGTTATAAATACGGTTCTTTAAGTAAACCTCTACGTCGCATTCAAAATGATTAACAAGTTTCTTTAAAAAGTCAAAATAAATTCAAACATATTTGTTGTGGAGGATATAATTATTTTAAACGAAGAGATGTTTCAGAGGTGGCTACATGTTAGCAAAATGAAGATGGCTTAAAAGCCGAAACGTACGTTGTAAACATTTTTATAAAAAAAGGATAGCTTTTGGCTCTTCGTTTTTTAAATACAAATTGGTAGAATACCCAGGAATTTTATTTGAATTACTCTATAACTACCAGGAAGAAAACCAAAAGATATCTTTATAATATATACAACAAGCACAAAATTTGTTTATTACCCACGAAAATGCGGGTTGCAACACACATAGACTAGTCCCAATATATTTTTGGAAAAATAAAATTACTAAAAGGCAACGACTAGCCAGAAAATTTAGTTAAGGTCATAAAAAAAGAGAAAAATCGAGCTAGTGAAATGGGGATGCTGTGTAGGGGTTGAAATTGTTTTTTTTTTCTACGATTTTCGGCGAAACGTGACCTCCTAGCGGAAAATGTCCTTGCAGATATTTAAAATAATCTGAAACAGAAACGGTTAAAATAACCATGAGCAAAATATTTAAATCGAAAAAAAAAAACAATGGAGGTTTCCGTGGAAGATTTTTTTTTTTCGAAAATGTGGATATATCTTAAACTAAGTACCTACTTGGAAGTACTTGTTTCCCAGATTCCAGTAAAATCAGGTTTATTTAATGCACAATATGTCATTTAAATTGTGTTATTTTTACGACAGAGAAAATTAAAAAACAGAAAAATAGGTTTTCCGCCATTTGAGTTTATGTTGAAAAATGCCTTATAGGAAAGTTCTTGACTTTTTAATTTAATATCTACAACTTTTCGATACAATCATGCAACAAAGTTGTAAGCGGAATTTTTGAGATTTTCACTTTTTCCCATTTCTGGGGTCTACTTACGAGATATTTTTGTATAAATAATTATAAAAATATCCAATTTTGCTTTATTTCCCCAAAATTTTTAGGTGTCATCCCATTGTATCTGACAAAATGGACGTTTTCTGCGGTAACAGCATATAGTAAAGTTAATTACAATTCCAATATTTTTTATTATTTACAATAAATGCTGTTTAATGACATATCGGGTAAAGGACGGACACCAAGTGAAAAAATGCACTCCAGCCGAGACTCTCTATGTCCATAAAAAAATCATTATCCTTATCGCAACATTTTTTAAATTAATGAATGCTCTAAAGGTACTTATTATAGGATTTAAACAATAGCAATATACAGAGTGATTGATATATACAGAAACTCCTGGGATCATTAGAATATCTAAAAATATTGCTAATTTGCTCTATATTAACTTTTTTGGTTGGAGGTCTTGTTTGAAAGATACAGGGTGTTAAGTTTCAAAAAAATGTTGTGTTTACTGAATAGGAGAATGCGGGGCAATATGGGGTATAACGGGGTACGAGTATTTTTACTAGATACAGCCTAACTGAAGCAGCCAAATTTCAAATCTACATGTCCCCCTTCCACCTCTTTTCGATGCAAGACCACGCCCCCGGTCAAGTCAATTCAGTGAGTACATAGCTATTGTTGGGAGTACAATAGCTCCCGTGTTTTAAAACTTGTGTTTACGTTTTTCCAAGATAAATACAGTTTTTATACGATTTTCGATGTGAGTTTTATTGCTTAATTAAACTTATTATTAAGTATGATTAATCTAAATCATTTTATCGAAAAATAATTTTCGTTGTACATTTTATTTATATTTTATTGTAAAACGTGCGTCGGGGCAAAATGGGGTATTAGAGATGGGGCAAAATGGGGTACCGTACCCGGATGTCCTATTGAAATACCTACAAGGCAATTTAGTTTTATTCTTGGACACTTCAACAGTTGATAGAAAATCATAAAATATTACTATTTTGTGAATAACTTTTTATACACAGCCGCCTCGTTTTCGAAATACAGGATGTTTAAATTGTCAAAAAATTTTAACGTTTTATTTTTTATTTTTCCCACCGTTAAAGATAATTAAACGAAATTTTGTACACAACATGCATTGATCCAGTGTCACAAAATACGGTAATACCAAGTTCCTAATGTAGCCAGTGGCGGAGATATGGGTATACAATACCCTTGAATATTATTCATTTCTAAGCAAAAACTGTCTCTTGACTTTTTTTTGTATCTGCCGAAGCTCTACGGGAAAATTAATTTATCTTTTGTTGCTTTTATGGAGTGCAAAAAATAATTTATTTAATTTGAAAAAATGTCATTTTAGATTTCTCTTTGGTCAGTACTGAACAAAAATGTAAATTTAGGTACCGTGAAACTATGGCAGATACAAAAAATGCCAAGAGACGATTTTTGCTTAGAATAAAAAAAGCTCTACAGGGCCGTGTCAGTATTTTTCTTGATAAAACAAATGTAGTGTATCTCCACCACTGGCTATATTTTGGGAACTTGGTATTATCACGTTTTGTGACACTTGATCAATGGATGTACCAAATTTCGTTTAAATACCTTTAACGGTTGGAAAAATAAAAATAAAATGTTAAAATTTTTGACAATTCAAACATCCTGTATCTCAAAAACGAAGCGGCTGTGGATAAAAAGTTGTGACACAAAATAATAATATTTTTGATTTTACATCATCCCCGTTGAAGTGTCCGAGAAAGAAACTGAATCAACCTGAATATTGTTTAATTTGTTTAGATGGCGAAACGATATAAACGAAAAACTAACATTTTCATGTTTTTACGTTTCTATTATTATTTTTTTAATTTAAAGATTACTCTTTAATTCACCAAAAACTCACTATTTTAAAGGATTATCGCACTACCCAATTTTACCCCTCTTGGTACCCCATTATACCCCCCATACGGGGCAAAACGGGGCAAAGCGCAATTTTCATAAAAGTCCAAAAAAGTTAAAAGTTACTGATTCCGTTATACAAAATGTTGCTAATGTTACTAAACATTTATAACTACATATAAATATATAATTATTTCATTCATATATCCCAGAAATATGGGGCTATGAAATTAAGTACCCCATATTGCCCCGCATTCCCCTATTTACCAAACTAGATGAGATATTTAAGTCATATTTGGTACACGATATAACGTCATAGATTTGCATAAAATTTGTTAATATCAAAGCCATGAACAAGCAGTAGCGTGGAAATGGGTGATTAGTAGATTTATTATTAAAAAATATATTGAATCACCTTGTACAGTAATGAAATATATTAGTTTTTTTTATGTAGATTTTAATGCTCTCTCGCCATTTTTTCGCGTGTTTTAGAATTACTTCATGGCATTTCTATTAAAATCGACTAAAGCATTTCCTCCGTAAGTAGAAGAAAAATATTGTTTCTGAGCGTAAACAAGGTAACTTTTTCCAATAAACTGACCCTTTCAAGACTGTATGTTACTTTTGAAGATACAGGGTCTCAAACATTTAGGGAAGTCACCCTTTATGTTAAGCTCTGTATCTTCAAGTCTTCAATAGGTAAATTTATTGGAATTTTTTTTCAAAAATACCTTGAATTAATTCAAAAAATCAAAATTATGAAACCGTAACACAATTACTACAATACAAGTGGATTCATTTTTTTTTAATAATAAATCTACTTCTCCGCCGCTGGGTGTTGAAGGAAAGGTGTTGGATATTAACAAGCTTTATGGCAACCCATGCCGTTATATCGTGTACCAAATGTGACATTAATATCTCACCTAGAGTTTGGTAAATATACACTAAACACAAGCAATTTTTTAAAACATGAGTACCCCGAATCTTTCTCATAAGGCCTCCAAAAAGTGTATAGGGCCAACTGGAAATATTTTCGATGTTATACTTAATCACCCTGATATTCTACTTAACCACCTTGTATAGTAAACTGTTGTCGAAACAGAATCTGTATATTGACAACTTCTATACTATATACCTTTGAAATTATAGTATCTTCACCAAACCACATGCATGCGCTTTCTGTAAGTAGCTAGAACAGGACTATACAGGATGATTTTTTTAGGTCTACCGCCCCCATTTTCTCGCTTATTTTACGCCCTACAAAAAAAGCGTAAGAAACAAAAATGTTGAAATTTTAGGCAGCTAAGTTGGCATCCATGGCCAACTTGTCGCGCAATATTAAAAAAACCTCAAATTGAGCAAAACTATTAATGGCCGTGGAATGTTTATTTTAAGAAACAGAGGAAATCTTTTATATTGAAAATTGATGGCACTGAGAAACTTTATCCATCCACGTAGTCAGATAGTTTCAGCAAATTACACAGTCGCCTCGCTGACCAAAATTGCCATATTTTGTTTCCTTACGTATTTTCTGTGCGGCCTAAAATAAGCGAGAAAACCGCTTAATAAGAAATAAACAAACAAAATTTCATAGCCTCAAGAGAGCCGAAGACTCTGTGTAATTTGCTGAAACTATCTGACTACGGGGATGGATAAAGCTTCTCAGTGCCATCAATTTTCAATATAAAAGTTTTCCTCTGTCTCTTAAAATAAACATTCCACGGCTATTAATAGTTTTGCTCAATTTGAGGTTTTTTTAATATTGCGCGACAAGTTGGCCATGGATGCCGATTTCTTTTGCAGCACCACTTAGCTGTCCAAAATTGCAACATTTTTGTTTCTTACGCTTTTTTGTAGGGCGTAAAATAAGCGAGAAAATGGCGGCGGTAGACCTAAAAAAATCATCCTGTATACCTCAATCGTCATTTGAATTCGATCGTTTTTGATACCCAATACAAGGAGCTTACTAGAAACTATAACTTATCTATTTGCGTATTTATTTCGCGTTCCTATTACTATTCTGTAAAGGAAATTTCCGCGCTTATTTTAAATAGAATTCGCCTGCCTCGTACCCTGTTTTTCGCGACAAAAATAGCGCAACATTGCAAGTTATTATGTAATTTTCTCCCGGACTAAAAAGAAATCCCGCTTCCGGGAGCAGGTGCGCCGTACCGTACCTTTGAATAATTACGGAGAAATCCTAAACGGGCCCGCTGGCGGGCTTTGTGCATTTTCGCCACCGTAATATTATTTCCTGAATTTCCTGCCGGCAGCCCGGCCACCGAATCAGCAGGAATTCTGCGGAACGAGGAGCTCTTTTAATTAGTTTATATGTTTTTATGTCGGCGGTCGCGATGGAATTTCTAACGAGGGGCTTGTATTAATCGTGCACTCAACGTTAAATTGCTGACAAGAGAAATATAAGATACCTACCTCTCTTGGCTTTCGTAATTTTACCGAATAAAACCAATGTTGACTTCATAGAACACTCGTAACTACGAAATCTTGTGCTGGTTCAACAAGACCGTTTTTTGTAGATTACTGACGAGCGACTAGTTATAATATAGAGTTAATTTTAGCCCTATGGTGTGTTATCGTGTAACCAAAGGGTTCCAAACATATTTGAGTAACATTCAAACAAGGGACTCTTTAAAGGGGACCCAGCATGTCGCACTCTATAGCATAGGAAAAGTGAAGAGGGGTAGTTTGTTTTCTGGAAACTCCAAGGAGATCACTATATATAGGGAGCTTGCACAATATTACGTTTTGTCAGCGAGAAACTGTCATCAGGTTTTACGTGACATGTGTGTGACTTGTATTGCATAACCAGTGCCGTAAATTATTCTAAAGGGGGCAAAATATTACCATCATAATTCACATCAACATTCAAATTTATTAGAAACAAGTATGTGCGTAGATTTAAAAAAAATCCAAGGAGGGATTTGTACCTAACATTTATCTATATCTCGTCGTGAAGTATCGAATTAAATTGACCTCAGAGAAATAACCAAGGATAGAGGGAGTTAGAAAAAGTAACCAGTGCCAACATCTTTTTGAGTGATGCGACGACTTCGACTTCATTGTTTACAGCATTTCTTTTCAAAATAGACGGGTTTAATAATGGGATTAAATGAAATCACACCTCCCGTAACGCTAAATTAACAAATGTAGCTATTAGTTTTTTGTATGTAACGAATTTAAACTAAAATTAAATTTCCCTGTAATTATAGTAGCTAATTATCACTTTAATAAAATCGTCAACAGATACCTTAAACCGCCCAATATGGCAACGCCTTCGTTGCCGCCCGGTTCATTACTCGATGGTATTTATTTTGTGTTCACCCAGTAAGTCAAGTTTTCCGATTGTTTACGTAAGTATTTTCCGTGTTTTCAATTGTTTTTTTGTTAATTTATAGACTATTTATTAGCATTTAGGATATGGTGACTGATCTTGTATCAATGGGACGCAGAAAGTGTGTGGTATGTATGGCCAAATTGATATTTCTCAGGATATAACCTATCGCAGGAAAACCCTCTACACACGGGCTTAATGTTTGTTTACTTTGGTAAATTTCCGTTATACGTTGGTTGACTACAAACATGTGCATTTTGATGCTTTTGCTCCCTCTATCCTTGGCTATTTCTCTGAGGAATTGATTTATAAACATTCTCTAAAAAATCTTAAAAATATTGTGTTAGGGTAAGCTGTGCCCTTGTTATATTAGTTCTAATAATAAGAAAACTTTTTTTTTTTGAAAAATATAGCTTAACAATAATTATTTAATTATTATTTTTAAAGTAATGAAATCAATTCAAGTTAAAAATATGTATGTGTCGGTACCCATACATAGATTAGGTAGTAAAATTCTAGATTTCTTGTTATGGTTAAATAGAACTTTTATTAAACCGTCGACAGTTTTTACCATTTTATACATAATTTTTGCTCTAAGGTTTTAATTTTTTTTCTGTTTTTACTTAGTAACCGTTTCTGTCTGAGATTCATCGGAAACAATTATTAACTTGTTCCTCTGCTTTTGATTCAATAAGTCCCTTTTTTAAATTTAAAATAAGTAGGTAGGTAAGACAATATTGGAAAAATAAAATTGTAGAAAAAAATTCCTTATCAAAGTTATTGTTTAATCTAATCATCGCTAATATCCAAATTAAGAGTTTCTCTCGACTTGCAAAGTAAATTTATGGTTTCCACATGTTTGTCTATAACTGAGGTATCTCCTTAATAAACTAAAGAAATGCCATGGCCTCAAGAGAGATGAAGACCCTGTGTATTTTTCTGAAACTATCTGAGCACCCGGTTGCCTAAAGCTTTTTTTTTTCAAAATAAAAGTTTTCTTCTATCTCTTAAAATAAACATTTCACTTGTATTTGTACGGGGCGCAAAATAAGAAAATCGTGGCGGTAGTCTTAAAAAAAATCACCTTGTGTTATCCACTTATCGTCTGAAATCTGAAATAACCTCTTTGTAGGTACTATAGGTTTAAAAATGTCGGCTTTAGAGATAGGTACGATGGCCCGGAAAAGACACACAAACATATTTGTTTCAAACTTTAAAATTTCAACTTATAACTCGGAATTTTAGGCTTAAAATTTTAAAATTACGAGTTATAACTCGGAATTTTAAGCCTAAAATTCCAAGTTATAAGTCGGAACTTTAAGCCTAAAATTCGGAGTATCTCGGAATTATAAAGTTTGAAAAGAAATATATTTTGTATGTCCCTTCCGGGCTATGATAGATAGACAAGTTTGTTTCTCCCAGTGGTGATTGAAAAAATCTGATAGTAGTATTGTTATTTTTGTAACCATAGAAATATAATCTTTGAAAATGATTTACCTAATTTCCAGATCCTTTATAATGTATTGTTGGGTATGTAGACTCGTGGGACCTAACGCACAATTTTTAAATACCTTTGACCCAAAACTTTTTTTATTTTTGCTCTTGCAGGATATTGCAAGATATTGCCTCCTGGAATTCCAATAATTACAACCAGGTTGTTCGGGTAACATCTTCAGCAATCCTATAATTATAGGTTATGCGTGAAGGTACCCATTAAAATCGTATTTCGTAAATTTAAATTCAGCAAATACCTAGCTTCAGTCTGGTCTTAATTTATCGTTGATGTCTACAGTTGATAATATCTACATTATTCTATACCGTTTTTGAAATAGTTTTTCTACCAGGTTAATTTAAGTTTGTGAGCTAACCACTTACCACCTTCCTAACTAGAAACACGCCACTGAAAATTGTAAAATTGTTGTAACCTAGGTACATCTGTTATCTGTTGTTACCTGTGTAAAGTCAAATGTGCATGCTTGTAATCCAGTTTTTTTACAAAATAGGCACTGCCTCACCATAGCTACTCCTTTGGATCGTCTAAATGATACTTTTAATCACTTTTAACTACAGAGTAAATCTGTCAAATATGGCAGACGTCATATTCTACCGCTTGGTGACACAACATAGCCAAATCTAATTTTTAGAAATTATGGAAACACTTATTATTATTAATTTTTACTAACAATGAAGGTACCTCATAGAATAGGCTTCACTTTGGAAGGAATAATGCTGGGTCCCCTTATTTTAAGGTGTTCCTGATTCGAACCAATGAATGTGGGCAACGACAATAAACAAGAGAATGTCAACTCTACTCTGGGGCCCTCATAAAAGTTAGGTACTTATGCAAAATTCGATCAGACTATTTGAATCAACTCCAGTTTCCGGAAAATTATGAAATTAGGTACGGCCATAAAAAAGTTAAACAAAGAAATTAATGATCTAACTGCATTCTCTTTAGGGATCCATGGGATTCGCATGGAGTCCGCCTGAGAAGAAATTTTAAATGAATTGGTACCATATTTTTTTATCTATCAACTCCCCAAAACTAAAAAAAAAACTATCGACGGATTTTTTTACAGTATGTTCATTTAAATTGGCCCCCCCTTTATAAAGAGAAACAAACCTACACCGCTCGTTCAAGTCATCCATGGACGAAATCCCCATTGTTTTTTGAACGCCTGCTGCAGCGCTGGAGGGCGCTTGAAAATTTCTCCTTTGTTTCACAGTTTTTGCACGAAATTTGCCGTCCAATAAAACTCGAGTACGTGCATAGGCGTAGGCATATTTTTTGTAGACAAGCTCGTAGCACACCGGCTCTTTGTTATCTATTCGGCGGGTTTATCCGCATAAACCCGGACAGTGGAGTCTCGATGTATGTACAAATATTGCCATTTCTCCTGTTATGCACAAGGGGCATTGTCGGATAAAATAGACGATGTCTACGGGACAATATAAAATTGCCGAAGGGGAGCAGCTAGCAAGGATTCAAATGCATATTCGCCTGTATGGGAAATTCTTTGTATAGGAAAAACTAGAGTTCTTGGATTGGGAGAGTCGAGGGGAGAGTTAAGACAATAATGTCAGTTTTTAACACAAAAGTCACATTGGATGAAAAACAATTAGGGTAAAATTGGGCGTAACAAACTTATGACCACAGGACTCCTTATATGTATTAAAGTTGGACTGTAATACACGCGCACAAATGGCGGGTTATTTTTTGGGGTCAAAAATCGAGTGTATCAAACCACCCCGATAATCGAACGAATTCTAAAAAATGAAAATAGGAGGTAGTGTTCATTTCTTTTTATTAAAATGCCTCTGAATGTAGAAAAAAGTAGCACCCACCGCGCTGGCAAACAGTAAAATGTACATAGAAAGTGACAAAAATGACACCAGCCTGCTATGTTTCTTATGTAATTGTAGAGTGACAATAACTGTTATTGAAATACGGAACATCTTTTTTTATTATACTTCTTTCAAAACACCTTACTTTCATCTGTTTTAGCAATAATGAAAGATGGGTTTTTTCGGGCTAGCGCACGGAAACAGCGCATGGAAAAACTCTCCGTGCGCTGAATAAAAATACCGAATATATGGCTTTAAAATAGAAATATACAGCAAAGTAAACTAAATTTAAGAAACTCTATATATGCTCTCTGATATTTAACATGTACCTACTTTGTATTTTAATTCGTAAGTGTTTCAATATTTAGATACATTTCTGTAATATATTTGACGTTTTATTCACCTTATCTGACAATAACTAATTTACAACAAAGCACCTTTGAAATAATTTGAGAGTAACCATGGAAACGCATCATACATACCAAACAATATATATTGTCTGCATTGTTTATTTTTTGTCAATTAAATTTATTATAATAGGTATGCCGATAAAATGTTTTAAGTTTCCGTTGTCAAAGAAGTATAATAAAAAATATCGTTCATTACACGTCCAGAAATAGATTTTCGTGCTTGCATGACTTCCCGTGTTCGGCTGGGCCTCACACAATTTGTCACGCGCGCACGGAAAAATCTTTATTTCCAGACTCGTAATGAAATATACTATTCCAGACAAAAATTTTTCTTCAAATGACGTCCTTTTATTGTTCTGGGGATTGAAATCTAATTTTGATTCTGAACAAATGAGGGTGGACATATATAAATAATTATAAATGGACATCTAAGTCAGTAAAAATGGACATCTAAATAAGTATAAATCAACAGAGATGTAACATAGCTGGTAAAGGACAATTAGTTGAAAAAAAAAATGCACTTCAACTGAGATTCGAACTCGGGAATCATACTGAGCCCGTAAGCACTTTGTTAACCAACTGTGCTACACAGTAATAAAATTGGTAAAATTAAAACACTAAAAATGGTCACATTAAATCCACACGGATTCTGGTTAAATTGGGTAATCACTTTCGTTTTGGTACAATTTGAATTTTTACACGAATATTTACATGGGCGTGCGTGTCGCATAATACACGCCCTTAGTGTAAAATGTAATATTTTCCGTGTACAAGTTTTACGACACCTGGTATTTCATTCTACGGTTTTTTTGCCCATTTAGAGGGTGTTTACTAAACATATGGCAAAAATTAAAGGGGTTATTTCTTCGGTTATTTTAAGTATATTTTGTTCCATTGACGATTATAGGACAGCAGCTTTGTTTCGGCGATACACAACGATATAAAGGTTGTTCGAAAAAACATTTTTTCTTATTTTTAAAATTATTATTCTAATAAAATGTATTGCAATAAATTGATTCAATTGTTTAAGTTGCTAGCTAACATTCAAATTATTGTTATTGTCGAAAAAACTTTCCAAACAAAAGCGTCTTTCAGAAAACCATCAAACGACAAAATATTCGTGAAATAACCCGTCGAACAACCCTTGGAATTTTTGCCTTATATTTACTAAACATCCGGTATACAATTAGAAATCGAAACTTGGAAAATAAGTACACCATTGTGAAGCAGGTGCTTTTTGGGCTAGTCAATAGTTTGGTAAGAGGTAGGATTTTTATAGAAAGTCATTGTAAAGATTAATTTATTAAACAAATTTTTAAAAATATACAGGCAGTTATTAAATACATGACTAACATTTGAAATGCTTAAACTTTGACATTTTCTTAATTTACCAGAAGTTGGTAAAAATAATCCATTTTAATGAAATTTGCTGTATAAATTTACAGGAGAACAGTTATGTGGCTTCCATCAGCTATACTTAGGTGGTATTTGTTCCAACCAACTATTAGTAAGTAGCGGTGAGATGTAGTATCTAGACTCAGGAGTTTCCTACAACTACTTGAAGAGGATGGTGTAGAGTAACCATTCATTATTGTTGGTTATGTGAACTTCCTCTTTGTTTTTCTACCCACAATATTCGAGATATATAGCCACTTTTAAGGCAAGTATCGAACATGGAAATTCTAACCTGAAATGACAAGCCGAGAATCCAAGAATCAAGACTTGAATCCCTGCTGAAGTGCATTTCTTTTTTCAACTGATTATAATTTAATAATGCCCTGCTTAATATTATTTTGTTCAACGGTATTCACGGCTTTTTTATTGCCTTTTTGCCCAACCATTATACCCAAGAATATAATATCTTCTGTAATAAAAACCATCAATATCAACTACTATGATGTCTTCTGTTTCGCACTTGCTAAAAAAAATTAATATATTTTAGACTTTCCATATGTGGTCTGGTGATATCTCATAAAGTTTATATAACGTACATTTAAAAAAAAAACGCATTGACTGCATAAACTTGAGAAACATGCGCTCTTTGTCATTCATTCGGCAACTTTATCCACACAACCCCGAGAGTTTTTTTGCACAAGTATTGCCCGCGGGTTGCACAAAGGGAATTGTCAGTCGTAGATAAAAATATACGACGCTTTCAGCACAATATAAAATTGTTGAGGACCCGGGATCAGGAAAGAATCAAACCCAGGCTTTGCCGGGCTTTGAGAAAATTCTTTATACTTTAAAGGAAAATACATCGGCATTTGCGGGAGGACGGGAACAAGACAACTCCGTGCCCTATATTTGGAGGCAACTTGAATTAAAATTGGTTTCCTGGCAAACTGACGTACGCAAAACACATTTCTGTATATACCTTGCCGTTATTTTAAATCTTATTGTACTTACATAATACATTCAAGGTGATATGTTTGGTGTCGGGTTGACCAACTCCGTTATCTGCACTACACTGGTATTGTCCGGCAGAATGTCTGTCAGCCCTTTGGATAACCATGGAGAGGCCGGAAACGCTACGTTCCCCACTGGGCAACACGTTGTTTTTCCTGGTCCACACTACTGCCGGTACGGGGTTGCCTGATGCTCGACATTCCATTTTTACTGTGGCACCCTGGAGGACCTCTATGGGACCAGTGTGGGAGACGTAATGGATTCTTGGAGGAACTGGAATGAACATTTTATTTTGTTTAGTAAAATACTTTAAGCAAATGTTAAAGGATATCAAGTAATATTTTGGTTGGAGCAACTAATTATAATTATTTGGTTTTGTCAGTGTTTAGTAGGTACCTTTAGTTCGGTATATTCTAATAAGTGTATCTAGGTATCAATAATGTATAGTAAAATTAGATAATCTCTGCCAGGTATTATGTTGCAAGTTGAAATTTAGTATACTTCTGTATTTTGGCCCGTAGAATTCGAAATTGCAATGTTTGGAGCGATCCCGTGTTAAGGTGGTTCCTAAATTGGGCATCCAAAGTTTCTGCCCATTTTGTAGCCCGATATGTCGGACAAGGGCTCAAAATTGTGTGGTAAAGCCATTCGAAAAAAACAGGAAAAATACTAACTATTACGTCATATATAAAAAATTTTGATACCGTTCTCGAGATATTGGCGATTGAAGTTTTTCTTAATCTTTCTCCAGAGACGTGCTCGAAAGGGGGAAAATTTGAATCTATTAAATGTTGAAAAACAAAATTCCTTTTCGTAAAAATTAAGATATTTGAAAAGCAAAGTGAGTTTGAAAGGTGAAGGTTAGCTACTGATATAAGGAGGGAAGATTTTTTTCCAAAACTGGACACCTAACCACATTGTAAATTGGCAACTTTTATTTAGGTTTTGTTCTGTAGCTTTGCCACAAGCATGCTAGATGCCTTAGGAAAACGTGTACAAAATTTCAATCTTCTGTCACTTATCTATAAAATAAATGCCCCCTAGATGCTGAAACCAACGTTGTCAATAATTCTGCCGGTTATATCTGGTGTACATGAAGGGGTCTAATTCTTTTAAATTACTAATTTCAATTACGGTATATAAACTCCTGGACAAAATTAACACAACATCATAAATTATGATAAAAAGTTCATTTTCGATTTATACCGGGTGTAACAAAAATGTTATGTTTTTTTCCGAAAATTCGTATCACCCTGTGGAGTATACTAGCAACCGAAACATATAGCAGTTGACATTAGACGGTAGGTCCATCTTTCTTCAACATTTTCTTTTTTGGTTTCATTATCTCTGTTATTAAAGGAGATACACTGTTTTATATCGTAACATGTTTTTATAGACTTTATTATTCAACACAGTCATTGTTGAAAGTTTTCAAGTAGGCTATGGAACTTTTCTGACATTTCAAGCGATGTGTCAACAGATGTTGTGTTTTAAAGTTACAAAGGTCAAATAAAATTCGCCATACCGATAAAAACTGTTCAGAAACTGCTTATTAAACGTTCGTTTCATATGCCCAGTTGCCTGACTATTCTGTCGTTTAAACCAGCCTAATTTAAACGTCTTCTGATTGTTCGAGACGATATTGTATGATGGCGAGCAGTTCTAAGCTCACTTTTTAGCCTAGTACTAGTGATATTCCTGTTTCTTAGAGCAGTTTGCCTAATAAAACGCTCATCCCTTGGATCGGTACATCGGTTTAGCCCTTGGCCTGACCTTCGAGAGTAAGATCCTGTCTCGTTAAATCATTCAACCATACAACTTATAGTCGAACGATGTCTTCCTATCACATTAGCAACATGACACATCGAATAGCCTTCATCCACCAAAGTTAAAGCTCTTACTGCTTCTTCTGCCGATAAATTTTTTGGTCGATTCATTTTTCAGTTTTAAAATACTCGTCGGGCAACTCGGCATATGAAACGAACGTTTAACAAGCAGTTTCCGAACAGTTTTTATCGGTATGGCGAATTTTATTTGACCTTTGTAACTTTAAAACACAACATCTGTTGACACATCGCTTGAAATGTCAGAAAAGTTCCAGAGCCTACTTGAAAACATTCAACAATGACTATGTTGAATAATAAAGTCTATAAAAACATGTTACGATATAAAACAGTGTATCTCCTTTAATAACAGAGATAATGAAGTAAACCAAAAAAGAAAATGTTGAAGAAAGATGGACCTACCGTCTAATGTCAACTGCTATATGTTTCGGTTGCTAGTATACTCCACAGGGTGATACGAATTTTCGGAAAAAAACATAACATTTTTGTTACACCCGGTATAAATCGAAAATGAACTTTTTATCATAAACAGTGAAAACTATGACATTGTCAAGGAACCAACCTACAATACAAAAAAAATCATTCAAATCGGATCATAATTTCAGAAAAAAAAAATTGCATCAAATAAGTGGCAAATTTATGATGTTGCGTTAATTTTGTCCAGGAGTTTATGTATGCATATAGTTAAATACAATAATTGAATATCTGTGTGTGACTAAGTAACCTGTGAGTATGAAAAAGTAGCTACCAAGGTGGTACTGCACTTTTACGGTTCCCAAAGGTAAATGCGATTAATTCTATACATTATTACCGAGTATTTCCAGGGTATGGGTGATCTCTTTGGGCTCCATCGTGCCGATCTGGCAGACGTAGTCCCCGGCATCTTGGGGCCTAACGTCTCGAAGCTCCAGGCTGTACCCTCCTCCACTCTGCAGTCCTGGAACCGCCGAGGCGGCGCCCACGCTGGTGCCCACCACCGGTGACGGAAGGAGTCGCACTCTGGGGTCTGGAGTGACTTTCACAGGCCCGGCGGTCAGCACCGCGATGCCCCGTTTCCAAGCTAACACGTACATGCCTGGAAAAGCCAAAGTTGGATGGAATTCAGAAACATCGTGCAATACGATTGAATGCGGATATTTATTAGTGAGAATGAGCAACCAACTCAAGTACTGAATACCGAAACCAACGAATATTGTTCTTATATAACCATTGAAGGTTCACTTGGCGAATACGGCCCAGGCAGACTGACCGCCGTTACCACTTCCTCTGGTCTCCGATGAACTACATACATGTCATGCAAGACGCAGTTCATCTATAGAGTCCAGTCGGTGGGAGATAATGGCGAAGGCGACGAGAATAGAGCGCTTGCTGTGCGGCAAGCTTCTAAATCGATGAGACCAAAGTATTGAGGCCAAGTGGCCCTACTACTGCTATGTATAAAGGGTTAACTATCACTTAGTACAAAAAATTTTACCACGTGCGCAGGGTGGCTTAGGAAAACATAGAAAAATATTTTTAGATTTTTTTTACGATCTTTAAAAAAAGGATAATAACCCCTATTTTCCCTGTAAATCTCCGCCTCTAATTACGTCAACCAATAGGGCTTCGGAACGTACTATCAGCTGGAAGTGATTGTCCGCGGTGTTGCCGTTGTTTTAGAAAGGATGAAAATACCTTTTTCAAACAAATTTAAAAAATACATAAATAACAATCGATTTGAATCTGTACAGCCGCAGCGCTGCTACATTTAGGTACTCGAGGTTCGCCTGGATTCAGGTTACCTTAGTTTGAAATATGAAAACAGGATATGAATCCCGAGTCCCGAGCTCGGTCCCGAGGCTAGGTGATCCTGAATCTCTAGGCGTTTTTTGTTTCCCTCCTCTGAATTTTCGGAGATATTTTCCCGTATTCGTGTACTTTGGTGTGTTTGAAAGCTATTTTGCAATTAATTGAACGCCAGGCTTTTTACTAGTGCACTAGGACCCCAACATTACAGGTTAGAAGGGCTAAAATTAATTTAGTTTTGAAAGTAGGTACCTATGTGAAATAGTGAAACATGTTTTTAGGCGTGCGACCAACATTTTTCCACTGGAGATATTGACGAAAAAAGAAGTACCTTAGAATTATGTACTTTGTGGAATCGACCAGGCAAACTTAACGGCTAAGTTTCGAAGCACCCTCGCTTGGTCAAAGTAATGTTTTTTTATTGACCCGCTTATTTGGCCTGGCCCAGAATAAGTAGAAGAGAAGATCCTGAAGTAAAAATGCAAACATTTTTAATTTAATTAACCAAGTGAATTTGTACATCGAGGTTAAAGGCGGCCTCTTTGAACAGCTACTGTAGTTCTCTGCATGTGCAATGTGTGCTAGTGCAGTTGTGTTTTTTGGTTACCCTTCTGCATTTTCCTGGCGGAGGGGATCCTCCTCCGTTGTCGTCAGGCTGAGTACCTCGCTTCAAACAAAAGGAATGGCGGAGGGAAATAAGAGGTCCCCAACAAATTTAGAAAATGTGAATATTCAATCCTGGAAATGTCAGTATGGTAGGTGTTTCATAGGCATTCTACATGTTCCTTAGAAAGTAATCGTTTCCAACAGGAAATCGAAATTTTGTGGTGAATCTTCGGATAAATTGATGGACGTGGCAACGCTGCGCTGTTTCACTACCTGTCACTTCCATTGACATAGGCAAAATTTTAAGACACGTCACGCGGTCGTCCCTAGGCGGCGTTTTTTGAGGGGTTTTATAGAATTTGAAAAAAAAATTTTTAGGCTTAAGACAAAAATGTTAGATAATTTTTGGAAATTTATTTTGGCAAGTCTAATTTTTCTTTATCTGCCATAAATTTTTTGTACTAAGTCATAGTTAACCCCGTATACGGTGCCAAAACTATATAAAAGAAAACACCAAGATAATTCTTTGGGTGTCCAGTGTTCTTCAAAAAGTTCACATCATGGGGAAATTTAGCTTTGACGTTAACTTTTTTTTATAAATATGAAAAATGACTGCTACTATGTGCCAAAAATGCCATTTAAAATAAAGTTTCAAAATTTTCGAATTTTTAAAAAGCTATAGGTATATTAGAAAACGTTGTTTCAATTTTACGTAAGTACATGCCAAATTTTGAGGCTGTATTAAAGTATTTGTCCTTTAACAAGGAAAGAGACGGAACGCGTATTAGCTTCGGGACAGTCGTCGAACTTGTGACCCAAAATCGATCCGACGCAATTTTTAGGAGCCAAACATTCGAGATGGCACCTTCGTGTATTTTGGTTTATTATTATTATTAGTAATATAATAACAGAAATAAAGTAGTCATATTATGGAGTAACTATGGATAATACTAATAAAATATTCATGAAATGCCACTGGTCGAATACACGTGTAGGCAACTGCTAGTTTTATGTGTCCCCTCTGTTTCCCCGTCTAAGATGTAGTCATTGCCGCGATTTTTTAATATTTAGAAATTTCTAAAAATTCAAAAACTTGCAATTTTGTAAAGTACTTATTTGTGTACCATAAGGCAGAGAAGTTCAACTTTTTATAACGAATGTGGAATTTAGGTGCGCAGGCTGAGGCAAATATACCACACGTGTTATAAAAACGAACTTCAGTACCGAGGGACACATTATATATTTTTTTAAATCGGGAAAAAAGAAGTTCCATTGGGTAAAATTATGAGGCAGCTGCGCGTGCCATTTCTTTCCTTCTCTTATTGCTCTATCGATATCGAGCAACACATAGTACGGCGCATACTTGCAGTCTATACAGGGTGATTCAGTTCCGGTGCTCAACATGGGGATCTCCGAAACCGTAACAGACACGAAGTCGGTCAAATGGGGGCAAACTTGTGTCTTTGGGCGCCTAACAATATGCCTTTGAGAAAGTTACAATATTTTCGTAGGTTGCTGAGATATTTAAGAAAAACCGAATTTTTGAAAATTAGATTTTATTTTTTTCTGGCGCCATTTGCGATAATATTGAAAAATAAATTATACTTTTTCATTGCAACTTTTTCTGGACTTCGTCGTGATGTTTTTAGATTTTCGGGGCGACGTTTCGTTTTTGAGATAGAGGGATCATCTTAATTTTTTTAAATACGGACCTGGATGTTTTATTCCATATTTCGAAATAAATCGTTGTCCTGAGTACAACGATATATGACACATATATATTTTTTCTCGTTTTGGCCGCCAAAATGCACATTTACTACGAAAAAAAATAATACGGTCCTGGACTATGCATTTTTCTCTCTTTTTTCAAAGCTATTCCAATTTATAACAACTGATCATTTTTTAACACCTACTGGATTAATTAAACTCTATGTTTGTCATATTTTGAAATTCTTTTTTATACTTAAAATGTATCTCACTATTGTTGTTACTTACCTAAAGTATAAAAAAAGAATTTCAAAATATGACAAACATGAATAGCTTTGAAAAAAAGAGAGAGAAAAATGCATAGTCCAGGACCGTATTAATTTTTTTCTTAGTAAATGTGCATTTTAGCAGCTGAAACGAGAAAAAATATGTATGTGTCAGACATCGTTGTACTCAGGACAACGATTCATTTCGAAATATGCGACAAAAAATCCAGGTCCGTATTTAAAAAAATGTCGCCCCGAAAATCTAAAAACACTATGACGTAGTCCAGAAAAAGTTGCAATAAAAAAGTATAATTTATTTTTCAATATTATCGCAAATGACGCCAGAAAAAAATAAAATCTAATTTTTAAAAATTCGGTTTTTCTTAAATATCTCAGCAACCCATGAAAATATGTTTACTTTCTCAACGGCATATTGTTAGGCGCCCAAAGGCGCAAGTTTGCCTCCATTTGACCGACTTCGTATCTGTTACGGTTTCCGAGATCCCCATGTTGAGCACCGGATCACCCTGTATACCTAGTATAGAAAATATTTTTATTGTTCAAACCGAGCAAAATACTGATACTGAAAGATAGCATTTGTTGTAGTTGTAAACAATCCCGCAATGAGTCTGAAAAGTTAAATGATAGGTACTTTATTGGCCGGGTTTTAAATATCAAGCCATGTTTGACGGACGGTCGACGGGCTCGTTGAGGTTTGGTCTCGCCAAAGCCTACTTATTGAAAAAATCGTACAATATCTAATGGCTTACTTTAGTGTACAGTATGTACAATAGCTTCAAATTTCACTTGCTGCGCTGAGTGTTGACAGGCAAAGCTACCCGTTAGTGAGAACAATATTATCATCATTATTATTATCCTCGCAATAGGGGCTTTATTAAAACGTTTATTTCCCTCATACTCCTAGGTTAATATAAAACATCTGTCTACAGATTGGTACAACAAGTTCCCAACAAAAAGAAAATAACGTACAGCTATTATTTTTTGTTATTTACTAGTTTCAAATTAAACATGTATTAAATAATTCAGCGAGGAAATAATCGTATACAAATTAATTCTTCATGCGACGTCTATTTAAAAGCGCTTAGGGTTTCTGAACTTACTAACTACCCGATACCTAACAAATGCCAGCAGCGTAATTGTCTTCATCGATGTCTGCGGGAATTACCTAATGGCTTTTAGAGTGCACTCTTTTTCACAGGTTTAAACAACGTTTACGATTTCTCAAAGTCTTGCTTACCCAATTTGCACAAACAAGAAAACAATTTGCTTTGATATTTTTTATAATTTAATACAAATGCAAACTCCCATAACGATGATTTTTTATTTTTTAACTTTAAATTTATACAGTGTCTGGTTTTTCCTAAGGATCTAAGTAGGCTATACGGGAATTGAACGGGACAATGTTTTTCTAGATATTATGTCCCTGAAAGTTCATCATTTTTGAAGAATTGGTTTGGCATTGCCAGGAAAGCCTGATCCAGAATCAGTACTTACATACCTGATGGAAAAACTGAATTTTCGTTTGCGATTTAACAACAGAAAGCTCCTTAACAATACCCAGCAACTCGACTCCAACTTCAGGCTCCAAAAACAAGCAGATTGCATTTATTATGGAATTATATCTCCCTAAAATATAATTTGGCAATTCGTAGATTAGCCAAAATTTAATAGTGGACTTCAATAGCAAAGTATTTATTGGAAAAACCTTACAAGTTGGAGTCTATTCGACAGCTGTCATTTGGGAGCCTTCTGTTCTGAAAATGAATTTCTGTGTTAAATTGTTAATTAATAGATATATATGTAAATAAGTACGTGGAAAAAGTATACGGCAACCTTTAGCTTGAAACTTTAATAACCTGTCAGATAAGAGAAAAATAATTATGGTTTTTAAAGATGCAGGAAAATCATATATAAAATGATAAATTGTGATAAATTGTATGTTGGAGTTCATTACGCTTGTAAATAAATAATATTGTAATTTCCTTAAGAAAAAGCGACCTACTTCTAGAAATATATTATTCATTTTGCAGATGATTATGATCGGAAGCTAAATATCTCAATTGAATATACCTACCTAGTTACTAAAGACTATTATTTATTGAATATTTATAATTTGTTAAGAATTATAATAGAGATAGATATATTTTTTAATCTCTCAACCAATATCGAGTAATGCCATTAGAAGCTAGTTTAATACAGTGTTATAAGTTTGCAACAGAAGAAAAAATTGAAAAAATATCTTTCGAGATTTTTGAAAATCTGATGCGTGTTTCGGGTACACTAGTGCATATAAAGATGGTTGTGACGTCACAGCCCTATTGTGCCCCTCTCTGCTAACTTTCAGCATATTTGTTTTTCCTTAATTATTTCTCTTCAAAACGGTAGGTACTCGATAATATTATTTTTCCAGCAAATAATCTGACACTTTTCTGTTGGTTGCTCTCTTACTAAACCATAACAACATAAATAAATTTAAAGGCAAAGTTAAGAAGAAAAATAAGATTTCTTAAATAGTTTATTTTTTTAGATGAATCAACACCGCAAGATTTTTTTCTATGCGGCCAAATTGTTTTTTTGGTTATATTATATTATTTTTCTTTCTTATCTTGGTATAGGTATACATGACTAAGTTATTGTTACCTGGTTCTGATATCCGACATGGTAGTACTACAGTACTACCCGTGGCAATTCTGTACGTTTGCCCTGGAGTTACAAATGTCGGTGGTTTTCCTTCTATGTACGTTAAGTCGTTGGGCTGGTTATATGTCAGTGTCCCTGTAACAAAAATTGAACATTCAGAAACGAAATTAGAGGCAACGTGTTCGCGTTGTTTGCAATTTTAATAAAAACTACTGCTCTCAAAGGGCTAGAGTAAAGTTATCACAGTTAAAACGTACACATACATTTTTCCTAGGTACCCGTGTGCAAAAATTAAAATGTTTTATACCCAAGAACTCGCGCGGCTTGTCGGAGTAATTTTTCCCGACATTCTAATTTAAAACTAAGTATACATCAGCGGAAGAATGCGGAACTTGTATATTACTTTTTGCGAAAAATAATCTGAAACAAGCCACCCGCTTTGCGTATATACGCATATATATTGTAGAGAGCGGGAAAATGACCTGGAAAAGTTGTCCGTTTATCTGGGAATTTTGCATTGCAGGAAATGCTCACATTCGGTTTTATAATTGACTTCCCGCTATAATATGCCGGGGTAAAAGTTTATTTTGTTTTGGCAGTGCCGTACGACGCAAGCTGGAAAAACAGAATGTAAAAATATATAGACCAGTCAATGTAGGGGATCTAGACTTTCGCATAAAAATCCATTTCTTAAGTCCCAACAGTTTAGTTCCTACTGAACAATGCCAGTTGTATCAATTTTATAGTAACTGGATTTGAACTAGTTTTTCTCCGAGTTTCAAAATTGTACTCAACACGAGATTATTAAGATTAGCGAAGATCCTTCCATTTACTATTGTCTCTTTTTCTAGAATGAAATAATTTGTTATCTTGGCTAGCTTCTCCTTTCTGGCCAACTTTATTCATACAGTTTTCATGACAACCTGTGTTAAAAATTATACGCAAGTAGGAGTCCGCAAGGAGTTGTCTGACATATGAATAGGTATCGCTCTTTTGTGACACAGTGATCGAGATTCTGATAAGAATTATAATAGGTACCTGAGAATAGACTAAATCTAATGAACAACTTTAGTGTCTCCAAGTCAAATAAGCATATTTAAAGGAAATGGGAAATTTTAGAAAGCAAGGACGAGACACGGCACTGGTTATAGAATACGTGAGAGGCAAACATAATAGTCAAAGTTTAATTAGTGGAATTTTGCGGGTTTGCCTTTTCCGTTGTCCAGTTTAACCCTCCCAGTTGGGTGACTATATTAAAAGATTCATATCTAAATGGATCCATTTTATATTTATAACGTATTAGAATTGGGTTCCGTAGTTTGGTACAGTTCCAAATATTGGGTATCTCCAGATGAAATAGACTTAAAAATAGAATAGGAGAAGATACAAAAGGAGGAAATTATATTTTGTATATTCGATTGCTGTAATAGGGTCGTTTCATGAGTTTCTTTTTTATTGCCTCGATGTAAACACATAAAAAACGACCATTGTTTCTTTAAAAAATTTTAGTCATTAATATTTAGAGATACGCGGCTTAAAAAACTTACTATCTCCATCCTTTTCTCCCGGACCCTTGCTGATGTGAAAAAGAAGACGTTTTGAGGTTTGGTAAAAAGTGTGGGTTAAGTGATTTGTCAGATGTCTGATGTTCCATCTCATTTATATTTTGATGCATTTTCTATTTTCTATATTTTCACTTGGGTGTGGAAAAATTGGTAGTGAATTTATTAAAGCCTGCTCCGAAAATTTGCTGGAAGTGAGTTACGTATTATGCTGCAAAATTTCTTTGCTAAAAACGTGGATATTATTTAAGTACGGAAATAAAAGGAGCTAAAACTGAAAGTGTAATTTAAAAACTGTTTAGTACAATGTCAATGGATATTATATTATTATATTATAGAAAATGTGGATATTATATCAATTTTTATTTAGGGCAGCGACAGCCGTGGTGACGATGATATAGGTAAAAAAGTTCAAAAAACAAGTTTTATTTACCAAAAAGAGGCAAGAAAACAAATAAATAGACTTTGTCCCACAATTTTTATTTTCATTCGAAAAAATTGCCAGTTACATTTTTTTTATTATGTTTTTGGCCCACCTGATTTGATGGATATGTTCCAAAGTGATGAATAAAGCATAATTTTAAGGATGGAGGATGATGCCTCCAGTTGTAAGGAAATGTTAAAATGAACTACGTTTTTCCAAGGGAGGCGGACAGTATACAGTAGAATCCGGAATGTTTCCTTTAAATATTTTTTTATATATATGATTTTTCGTCAAATTTGCTTTTTTTACCGACAACATGTATGACCTAGACTGGCTATACTACGGCTATAATATCTCATGTAAAACTTAATTGATTTGCAAAAAATATCACCAATCTATGCCCCATGGTTTATACAAAGTACTCTGGAATACCCATTTTTTTAAATTTTGGCACCACCTTGTGAACTTAGAGTATTCATAATTTGTACAAAAGTCTTTAGGATGCCCAATGCGATGGTATCATCCCTTTTATTCTAAAATAATGCCTAATATTATGGTACTCCAAAAATTGGTCATTTAAAAAAATATATAGCTAGCCATGGAACAACCACCCAATCGAAATATGTAGCAGTGTCTGTGTCCAAAAAATATTAAGTCGAATTTTACTAAGCCCTTCATATATATCTAGAGTATTCACAAGCAAACTCGGACACACTGTACTTATAATCTTGTAATGAACTTCTGCAATTTTCCAATCAGTCACACTTTAACCTGTTCCGATGTAGTTTGAGTCCAAAGTGCACGCCTGTTCGGAAGCTTCATTTATAGCAAGAAGTAAGGGAAAGTCCACAGGAAAGGGACTGGTCCCAGTGGAAACTTGAAGGGATTCCAGCCTGTGGGCCTTATTTGATATGTAAGATGGTCCCTCTGGATATACCTTCGCATATATGAAATAACAGTAGATATCCTTCCCTCTTATAGGTATACAGGGTGATTCAGTTATGATGTAAAAAATTTCGACTTTGAAAGTCGAAATTTCGAGTTCAAAGTCGAAGTTCGACTTTTAAAGTTGAAACTTCGAGTTCAAAGTCGAAACTTCGAGTCCAAAGTCGGATTTCGACTTTTAAATTCGAAATTTCGAGTTCAAAAAAAAAAAAAATAATGGTGTGGCCCTTCTACGCTTCCGTAGAAACATATTATTTATTATTATCTTCTAGTTCAGACAATAATAAAGAAGAGGAAGGCACGAGTATAAAGGATTAATTTTTCTATTTACTGTGGGGAAAGTTAGGTAGGAAATACCAGATTAAATTATCTTAATGTAATTAATTTATTGGGTTTACAGCTTAGGTATATATTTATCGTTTACAGGTACAAGTTTATCAGTATTATATGTATTCTTGAAGTGTGTCTACGTTGTGTTAGTAAGAGATTCTGATAAAATAAATAAACCACAGTTTCTTTTTATCTGGGGCAGTGGGCACGGTAACAAACATTTTGTTAGTATTATCGGACGTATTTGTGCAATAGTTAACAAAGCACTTTTTCGTCATTGTGAAGAAATACAGACAAATACAACTCCTTTCGAGGATTCTCAGTATTATTCGTCGTCGAAATAGTAAAATATTATATTACTGTTGTGTCCACGTCCACAGTGGCGTGGACTGTCGAACCCCCTATTCTGTGGTAGAACGTCAAGCCTTTATTTCCTCAGTTGTCAGATTTAATCGGGGTATGACATTAGAAAGATGCTTTATGTTTATTTTAGTTTTACCAGTCCTAAATCATTTTACTTTCATGTCATAAAAGTAACTAGGTATTCTAAATATAAAAATTATATTATGAAAAATCTATTATAGATTTTATTAAAAAGTAAAATATAACAATGAAATAGGTATCATTGTTCAATCTGCTCGAAAACGTACAGCCTGACAACAGTGGAAATTCCAATCTGGGCATCGTTCTGTGACTTGCTTCGCAGCGGTTTAGGGCATAACCGATACAGCCAGTTGGAAGAGTGCGTTTATAAAGTGAAAAACTATTGTGACATAAATTTTTAAAAATCGCTCAAATTGGCGGGAAAACAGAAAGTGGATTTTCTCTCTAACAAAGCTGTAAAATAGCAAATTACATGTACCTACTACGATATTGTTGAAGGTAAAAAGAATCCACTGGCACTAAATTTGAAAAATCGTCAACTTCCCTATTGCACAATATATCGTAAATGTACTTGTTTTTTATTTGTTCACAGAAATTATTTAAAAAAATGTTTCAGGGAAACATTTTTCTGTTGTAGCGATAAAAACATAATGGTCTAACTTAATTTATTACCTTTTTGACTCGCTTTTTGATTTTCTAATGCAAGTTTTTTCTTCTTTTGTTAAAAATATCATTTTAAAGTCTACAAAATGCCACCAGTAACTTGACACAGATCTTAGCACCTCCTAGCCCGTATAAGAAATCTGTTGTGATACAGTAATAAGCCCACTATCGTATAATAAAACTGCCAATTTATGGTGGGATACTTCCATAAGATTGTAGCAATTTTCTCTTGCAGCACGCGGGTTCTACCTGCGCTTTCGCCTGTCGTACACGGAATGTGGGAGCACGAGCATGGTAACAGAGGCACGGGCACGGTTAAATTTTTTTACATCATGACTGAATCACCCTGTATATTTGGAAAAACTAACGAAGACTGGGTCGACTTAGTAACGCTTTTGGTATAAAAGACATTTAGCATTGAAAAGTTGTTAAACGAGAAATGTTTATACACGCAATATAACAAACGTCTGGGTTCTGAAATTTCATTTCAAACATTCAGTTGTATATCGCCAGTTTCCTTCTACATAACGATTCCCCCTATAGATAAACGTAGGTATACGTTCATAAAGGTAACTCTGTATTCAAAGCAAGCAACGCCCGTTCAGACACGGGTTTAATTTGGAGTTGGATAAGCTAAGATATTAGGGGCGAGATAAAGTTGTCAAAAAACTTCAAGAGCTCAGTTCGGGATTCGATATTCAAGGTAGCCCGTCCCGAATCCCTCGTTTGTTAGCATTATTAGTGCGGTTATGTCTCGCAGAATAGCACTGAGAATTTGAATGCGGAACGTTGTCCGTGAAATCTGGGAGAACGGCCCGAAGAGATGGAATAAAACGAGAACTGGCGTTCAGCTAGGAATGCTCGTGAAGGCTAACAACTCAAGGGAGTGTGGGATTTAGAGCGGCGGAGGAAGCACGTCCCCCCTTAACTTTTATCTTTCAGGGGTTAAAGGAACATTGTAGACGAAGGCAAAATCAGTGTTTAGGTAAGTTTACTTTCGGCTATATGGTAAAATTTTGCAATTTACCTAAACGCTTGAGACATGTTTTAATTTCTAGCGGAGCTAAAGATTGTTGTAACTTTTATCCATTATTTTTATTTAACATTATATTATAAAAAATGTTTGTTGAGGTTAAATGGTCAGTCAATGACAGTGTGAACTCAGGCACTGGCCGAAAGGCCTCAGTGAGTGTTTTTCTGTGTCCTGGACATAGCTGTTTTGTTAAATGAACATTGTAGTATCATGTATGATCTTTTTTATGGTTATTTACTTTTTGAAATGATTCATTTCCAATATATAATATGTTAAAAGTTCAAGTATAATATATTTGTTGTTATATTTTAATAATATAATAATAGACAGGATCAATGTACTCAAAGCGATCAAAACCACGGGGCAGTTCATCCTTGTAAGTAGCAGTTAAAAGATCCCAAACCAACAATAAATAATTAAGTTTAGTGCCATAAAGACAGCAATTAAGTTACCTACTACAAAAGTCACAAATCACAACTTGTACTATCCGCGTATTTCTATCTAGATGTCCTCGAACATTTTGATTTCCTCCAGATAAATAAGTACATGAACACTTAGTATTCAAAGCTGGCTAAGCCAGCTCAAACAGGGTTTAATTTATTGCTAATGACGACAGAACGAAAAGGGTCTGGGAAAGGATCCCGTAAAAACTTTAAGAGATTCCGTCCTTGATTCGATATTCAAGGTGGCCCTGCAGGACACAGCCGTATGTTAACGTTCCTAATGCGGTTATATTTGAGGGAGGCACCCGGAATTTGAATGCGGGGCACTGCCTGACAATTTAAGTGGACGTTGCAAAAATTGAGACAAAACGGAAACTTGAGCTTTACTAGGGACAATGCAATAAAGAAGAAGGCGAAGAAAATTGAAAAGTGCCTTTTTTAAACCATACTTCTTATGAATGTGATACAGCACGATACAGAGGTTTAGAAAATGATTATATTTCTCATTATAATTAAGACAGTTAAGTCAATAAAATCAACAAATAATATTAGTACCCAATTATAGCGTACTAACCGTATAAAATATTTGTCAGCTACCTGAAGAGTCTACCTTTAACATGACAGCTTGGATCGCATAGGTGACCTTTTCGACTCAGAAAGTCGGACTGCTGGGATTATAGTGTAGAGAAAAACCGGCTACGATATCGTATGGCGAATGCGATGTGGAGAGAATTCGGAGTGCTGGGATTTCGGAAGGTAGCGCACTCGCCCTTCTTGATAAACGACAGGTGAGCACTTTGTATTCAAAGCGTGCAACGCCGGTGCAGAAACAGGTTTAATTTGGAGTTGGAGAACCTAAGATAAAGGGATGAAGTATACCCAAAAACTTTAAGAGATCCCTTCGGGATTCGACATTTAAAGTAGCCTCCCCCGAATCCTCGTTTGTTAGCATTGTATGTAATCCGTGAAATCTTAGGAAACTGTCTGAAGAAATCGAATAAAAGGAGAACTTCCGCTTTGCTAGGAATGTTCGTATAGAAGCTAGCAACTCATTGGAGCGTTAGAGCGGCGGAGCACGCGAGTAACGTATTGCATGAGCATCATGTCTACAGTTTGTTGTTTTTATGTTAGTCTCTGTAATCATCTCTTAATAACGATTTCTCCCTAACAAAGCACTCAGTGCGAGCTTTATATACTACAAGTAGCGACAAAAGTAGAAACTGTAGGGAAAAGGAAAGAATCTCATAAGAACTTTTCCGACCACTTTTCCAAAGTGTCAGAAAATTGGAAATTGATTTGTCTAACCGACACTTTCAGTGCTATATCCATCATGATAATTAAATATTCATTATTTGCGAGTCCCAATCACACGTAACAAGATCCTCCTACCTCAAGATTTCCCCTAGATAAACGATAGGTGAGCAATTTGTATTCAAAGCGAGCAGCGCCAGCTCTGAAATGGGTTTAATTTGGAGTTCGGGAAGCTAAAATAGAGGGGCAGGGCGAAGCTCCTCAAAAACTTTAGATCCCTTCCCGATTCGATATTCAAGATGGTCGGGCCAGTCACCGGCGTTTGCTAACATTGACGGTGAGATTATAGCGTCCGTAATTTGAATGCGGAACGTTGTATTCGGAAGAAGCTGAGCCGATTTTGGTTTTTACCATAGACAAACGATATATGGATTAGCCGGCGGGTACTCATCTGGTGACTGTTGTATTCCTCTGTTTTAGACAAGGACCACAAAATGAGCCATCCTTTATGAAGATATAAAACAGTGAAGTTTACTAAATACCCCTCTTTTCCCCTTCATTAAAATTTCTATCCTTATCCAGCATAGAGATTCATGGCTTGACTTGATATTCAAGCTACTTGACTTGACTTGACTTGAAATCAAGTCAAGTTCAAGTCAAGTAGTAATTTTGCAATATCAAATCAAGTCAAGTATTTATTTTTCAAGTAATTGAAAAATCAAGTTTTTCTTGAAGCTACTTGATTACTTGATTTTTTATCAATTTCAAATTTTATTATCAGTTAGGACAGTTAGGTAAATAATAATAATAAACCTTTGCATTGTACACCTTTTTTGCCGGAAAGAACAAAAATAAGCTATTTCAAGACCATATCAATACTATAGTGTATAGTCTGTGTAACATAGACAACAAAAACTTCTATTTGTTTCACATTAACACCGTTCAAAGCATTTTTATGGTTATCATTTTCCATCCACGACAAGGCACATGAGGCATCTAGTAGATTTGGCGCTTAAACGCGTGATTGTTTCTGTCTCTGTCAGCTCGGAGCTCGGCGAACTACAGCGCGAGCGCGAACCAGAGATATGGAGGTGAGGAGAATGAGCGTCAAGCTGCGCGAACTGACCAATTTTGTCTCGCGCCATTCTGAAAACACTTTGCCCAGTTTATATACGTATATTAATAAAAACCTTAAATTTAATCCAATTAATCTATCTAGTAATAAATGTAATTGGTACAGAAAGGTACGGCACTGAGAACTGAAAAAAGTAAACAAACCTATTGGAAAATCCTTACCGGAAATAAAATATTCCCTCACGTCTTTCTCTTGTAAAATTCTTACAGTCTTTCACAGAACACGACATAGCGCTAAAATCAGTCGAAATTACTTCGAAAACTCCAAATAAAAACATACAAGCACTCCGCACCGGCCGGTAAAATGTCAAAAGTGTCTTCATAATGGCCTGCAGATTGTAGACGAAAATCATTATGCGCAGTAGGGCAAAGCGCGTTCTCCTCTCCTCCATTTCTCTGGCGCGAACGTAAGCTTTCCACGATCAGAGGTTCCCAAAAATCCCAACCAGTGATCTGTCCGCTGATCACTAAATTTAGGTCCTCGAAATAAAGTTAGAGGACTTTTTCGCTGGAGTGGAGTGTAGAATGTGGGACAAGGGACAAGTAAAAATTTATTTTTAAATCCTCAAACTGTTTATTTCGGACTTTGGGGCCCTTACCTACACACACCAAACAAAAAAGTTCTAGTGCTACCTGTTCAAAGAAAGGTTGAGAACCCCTGCTATAAATAAATATTCCGATTTTAATCGATTGCGCATCGAAAACTCAACGAGTTTTGCGCTATATAATCACTTAGATTATGTGGAGCTTGCAGAAATGGTTCATGCGTTGTTTCGTTGTTTATTCTGGTATTAGTAATATAGATTAGTAATATATATTCGTAATTCGTAATTAAGATCAAGCAATATCAAATAGATTGAAATTACTTGATATCAAGTCAAGTAATAACTAGTTGAAATCAAGTAAAGTCAAATATGTAATTTGTCAAAAGCTTGATTCTCAAAATCAAGTCAAGTTATTTGTTAAAATGTCAAGCTACTTGACTTGATGAAACCCTAATCCAGCATGACCGTTCTCCCTAACCGACTAGAAGTTCGTGTATGACGGTGACTATTTTTACATTGCCATGGGCACATCGTCCGACTTCCCAGATTTCCCGCATGGCCATCTTGTTACCGGGAATTTCCTGGAATACCACGTGCGTTCGAGCAAAAGTGGCAGTCTCATTGTTCTAAAATGTGTAATTTTTAACTAAAATAAAAAACTCTTAAAAATCTATTAAATGAGAGGCTACAAAATACCCTCTTGTTGAACTTTACGGTATCCCAACCTGCCATAAAACTTTCCACGGACACATAATATAGTTGAACATAAACAAGACTATTTATTTCTATTATTATTATATTATAACACGGGCAGTAATCGCTTATTACCTTACGGAGTTCGGTTAAGTATCATCTACCGCACTAACGATACTATACATGAAACGTTAGGATTACAGATAAAGCTCATTAAATGGGTGTGCTACCCCTACCTGTGTATTCGTAACTATAGCAACCCTTCTGCGTTTCCAATTCCTCCAGACAAACGATATGTGAACAGCGGCCTACTTTGTATTCGAAAAGGGCACGCCGGCTCAGAAGGGGTTTAATTTACTGTTGGAAGTGAAGGAAGGAAAAAGGGCAAGGGCGAAGGGCCGGTAGAGGCCCCCCCGCCGGAAAAACTTTGAGCGATTTGATATTCAAGGTGGGAAGGATACCGTCGTATGTCAGCATTGTTAGTGCGGTTAGATCCCACAAAGACACCAGGATTTTGAATGCGAGGCGCTGGCAGTTGGCGGTGGAGAAATGGGATGAGACAAAAAATATAGGTACATAAAATATAACACAATAAAAGGATTCAAGATAAATTCTAGACTTAGCGTCATGAAAGGCAGTAATCGCTTATTATCTTGCGGCGATCGGTAAAGTATCGTCTACAGCACTAACGGTACTACACTAAACTTTTATTTTAAATAAATATTTTAATCTTTATGCGTTAACTGATATATTATTAAAGACTGCTCACGGCTGTCACATCTAGCATGCACTATTGGCTCCCCATGCGCTTTCCGGAGATAAAATACAATGCAGAATACATTGTTAGCCATCAGAGCCATCTGTTTTCCAGGACATAAAGCTATAGCCGTGATAAGTCTTTATAAATACGTCAGTTAACGCTTTATGTTTTTCGAAATCACCCACAAACTACGTATTTTCAAGGAGTAATAGTTATTTAAGTGCGGAATTTACCGAGATGAATACTGGAAAGCCTGTGGTTACATTTCATTGTGCGATCTTATTGTTGAAGGTTATGAAGAAATAGTAAATATCAGCTTATCTCATTATCTTCCGAGTTTCCACACAAAAATTTCTCATAATTTTTAAATTACACAAAACCGGTAACACTACACCACTGGTAACGACCTTTATATACAACGGGATACCTCTGCTTGCATGTTGTCGCTTTTCTTCTTGGTTTTTCTAAGCGAGAAGCCTGACGGTTATGATCACGATTGTTTACTGATCCCTGGCTAGTAGCGTTGAGTGAAGGAATAACAAGAAGCGCATCTAATTCGGAGATTTCGAGCCAGATTTCTACGTCCCGGCCAGTTGCATTAGGACGAATTTATCAACGACAAACCGCATCAAGTCGTCCTAAAGCCGTTGACCGGGATCTATCGGCACTGAGATTTATATTCCGGGCGCATATTTACGTTTCCTATACCGTCAACGCTACTCGTTGCGGAGGCCACCTAGGAAACATATATTTTTTAAGCGCTCTGATCGCTCCGTTTCCTAGACGGTGGGCGCAACGCTATATTATTAAATGCCGGATTTATGCAAAAAAGGTAGATTGGACTGTCACAACAGCAACAAACACATCAAGACTATATTATTTGCAAATAACATGTAAATGGTAAACAGGTAAGTGTATCAACAGATACATATTAATGGTTTCTTCCGTGTCCAATAATTGCATTCGTTTGATTAAGATTAATATTTTCACTTATAGATTTTATCTTCTTTGATCTTTATAATAAGCGGCAACAACGGAGAATATAACACGTGCTGTCAGTAAAACATCAACCTATCAATGAATTAATGAATTTGTACTCGTCTTGGCAAATAAGTCGAACCCAAAATTAATTGACATGTAGGTATATCGTTAATTTAGTTCATACCAACTGACAATTTGTAACTCGTTATAGGCATAAGGGTCGCATTTAATTTTTTGTCTCAATATTTTGTTTCCACCACAAAAATCCGAAATATATTGCTATATACCAGCAATTTGCGTTGCAATTTACAACCAGAGAAATTAAATTTAAATTAAATGAAAGTAAAATTTTGGTAACTTATAGGTATAATTTTCCACCTCTGAGCAAGGCGAAAATAAATTGGTTTCCTTTCGATTCAACTTGTAACCTTCTAAACTTCCTCTAAAATTTAGTTTATCCAATACGTCCCTTATTTTTCCTGTCAATATAATCTAAGTAATCTAGGGAATCTAGCAAATGTCAAAGGAGTTGTCGCATGTCCGAGTTTTATACGACTATAATAATGCATTGCGCATGTTGCGTCTATACCGTCTAGGGAGCGGAGTAATCATAGCCCATTACGTTTTCTAGGTGGCTGCCGCAACGAGTAGAGTTGACGGTAGAGGAAACGTAAATATGCTTCCCGGACGACGACTTAGACCGACATAATCGATGAGAAACTGCTACAATTCGTCCTAAAACAATTGACCGGGATCTATCGGCATAGAGATTGTGGACTGGCTATTATACTTGAAGGTCGTGCCTCTTATTATTCTTCACTTAACGCTAGTAACCAGTCTACATTGTTTACTTGGGCTAATGCTATCCTAGTTCTATTGGCAAAAGTCGACCCTAGCCCCAAATAGCAAAGAAGACGAAACAATAGTATAACTGCCACCCCTCCCCCGCATAAGCATTTGGTTCCTTCTGAAGTGCTGCTCTTAGTAATCATCCTCTGTAAATTTAAAAGTATGCACAGTAAAAAATCCGGTGTTAAATTTGACACGAAAAGTGGTCTATATAAGTACACACCCTATCTGGTTAATTTTACACCTTCTTTTTTGGTAAATTTCACCAAATGTTCTGGTGAAAATAAGAACTATGCTGGTGTGAATATTTAACACGGCGTTGTGTAAGATTAACACCGTGTTGTGTAACTTTAACAAGCAATTTGGTCAAAATGGTGTAATTTAATTTATTTGGTATTCCCATTTTCTTCTTCTTTCTCTCTTATAATTTTATATATATATATATATATATATATATATATATATATATATATATACATATATACATATATATATATATATATATTATATATATATAAGAAAAGGTGATAATGGGCAAACACTCAGAGTTAACAAAAAGAAAATCTAGTAACCGCATACACGTGTTTCATGCTATTTGGCAATCATCAGTACGGTGTAACAAATCAAAAGATAGGCATGATTTATCACCTTTTCTTGTAATTATTACATTTACACTCGCTAATCTTACATCCTTATATATATATATACTTTATTTTAAAGAAATTTCAATTGTCATTGATAAGTTCAAATTAAGGAAATGTGTTATTTGTAAAAATAAAATAAAACTAAAAGATAAAGAAGCTGTATATGAACCAGGCATATACTATGTGCTTGGTCTTCAATTTAAATTATATTTGTAGGAAATAATAAACAGCAATAAGTAAAGGAAAGACTTTATTTCAGTTCCAAAATACATGAACGATGCCTTAAAAATAGGTACATAAAAATATCAACATTTTCTTTCTTAAAGCTTTAAATAAATAAGTATTCATTCTCACGGCCAAAAATATTTGGTTAATATAAAAAAGGTATATATATATTATAATATTCGTAAGAAAGTGTATACCTAACCACAAACACAAGAAATGCTTTATGTTATAGGATGCGTCCAAACTATATTTCGTACAAATTCTCATACAATGTACTTAAGTAACTGTCGTCTTACAGAATTGTCTATGTGAGATAAAAAGAAACTTCAAACGTTGCGACACAGCCATTTAGTTAGATAGGCCTGTTCTCACAAGCACAAGCAGGTCCCAACTAAGTCGGAGCCAATCAGCAGGCATCAAAACAATCAGAATAGTCAGATAACTTAAAATCCTTCAGTTATATTCACGACTGGTTCCTTATTCCGGTGAGAACAAACTCATATTAACACAGTCAATGAGTATAGGTTATAGGGGCTATCACCTCGTTTATCACACAGTACCTTTCGTCGTCGCATCTGCATATTCGCCTGTCGTTTTAATCCATCTGACTTCACTTTGAAATTTTACTTCACATAACAACACTATTTTTGCACTGTCGGCCTGTAGAATCACTTTTATATACCTATTATACGAGCCACGCGGTCGGGTCACGCACGTCACACAAACTGATAAGCTCCGTCGCGCACCACGTTCGACAAACAACTGATGCTATGGCTTCGATTGCCTAAGATTTTACACCCATAACTGGTGAAACGACTTCCCCCTCTTCTCTATTTAACACGAACTTGTGTTAATACGTTCAATTTAACACCGGTTAGTGTTAAGGAACACCGAATGGTGTTAAAGAACACCGCGTAGTGTGAACAAACACGAAGCCGTGTTAAAAATATAAAAAAATTACACCCCTAAGTGTTAAAATTAACGAATTTGTTGTAGTGTGAATTTCACCAAATGAGGTTTGGTTAAGATATTTGGAATCCACCAATTTTCGTGTCAATTTTTCACCAAATTTCTTTCACCACTTACACGAAGAGGATTTACACCGATTTTTTTAACTGTGTGAGAAATCATGCGTAATATGAACCAAACATATATTATCAAAACACGACAGCACAATTGAATAATGCACTTTTCTATCACGGCACAATAATAATACCGTGAATAATCCACCATATCTGCTCCTAAAGAATTCACAGAGTGTAGTTGCTGGGTGCATTTCTGGAAGAACACCCTTGAATAAAACATGCGGGAATGAATTTTCCATCGGACACACTATCGGAACGGGGATGCGGGTTTAATAGTGAAAGCGACGCTGCTGGAAAAAATCAGGATTTAGTGGAGGAAGAAGAGCGGGATTACGGTAAATTAAACAGCGTTATCGGTGATCGGGTTTGCAAATTGGGGTGGACGCGGGTGTATTCAATTTGCAAGTCTTCCGCTTTTTATACGGGTATATAGCGTATGGAGTGTTTCTTTTGTCTTCCATATTAAGTTTACTGTGGAAGGAGATTCTAATCATTCAGTAACTTCTATATAGACACTATAATTATTTGCAGTGGAATAAGTTATAATAATATATAATCCTAATAATTTTGTAAGAAATCTATTAATTATATTTCCAGCCATATAGCAAATATAAATAAACCTTATATTGTGTCCGAAAAATAGGATATACAAACTGGTACGTACATAGTGGGTCAGTGATACCGTGTAGGCTCTCCTCTACTTCTTATCACTGCATTCATGCGTCGAGGCATGCTTGATGTCAAACGTTCAACAAAATCTGGCGGAATATTCTCCTATTTTTCAATAGCGACCTCTATGAGTTTGTTGCGATTAGAAACAGGTCTATGATTTCGAATCTTTTTTTGAGATAGTCCCATAGATGCTCTATAACTGTAATAAAGGGATATTAACATCATTTAGGTAGCCCCTGTCTAGCTACCTGGGGACGAGCGTTGTCCTGCATGGATAAAAAATTAGGCCCAACAAACGGATCAAAAGGCATTACATGTTCGACAATGATGTTGTCCAAATAATATTGGACATTTTAGAGCTACCACTACCACCATAAGGTACTTTAGGAGAGATATTGCAGCTGGCAAACCTTTCTCCTCGCCTTCGCCAGACGCGCTCACGTCCATCTGAAGCTTTAAGACAACTCTAGTTTCATCGGAGAATAACACTTGTTTCCAATCATTGATGGTCCAATTCTGATGTAGTTTTGCAAAACTAAATCTTTGAACTTTGTGTTCTCTGGTAAGTAATGGTTTTTTGGAAGGTCTTCTGTTGCTCAATCCTGCTTCATGTAAACGTCTTCTAACCGTTCGAGATGATATAGCGATATTTCGAACATCTGCTAATTAATTTTTTAGCAGATTGCAGGTGACTCTCCTGTCTCTGAGAGCATGTTGTTTTCGCCCTTGTCCTGGTCTTCGATGGTACGAGCGCGACTCATTATGTCGTCTCACCATACGGCAGAAGCTGGAATGATGTCTTCCTAACAAACCAACAACATATCGCATTGAATATTCTTCATCCAGGAGAGTCGATGCTCGCACTGCATCCTCAATTGACAAATTTCTTTGGCGGTTCATATTCCTTAGGTACTTGATTTATTCGCAAATGAATATGATAAAAACAATCACAATCGAAAGCATGCTTTTCACAGACAATTAGCTTTAATTAGCACTTCTTAAGAAAATTTTAACAGTTTTAGTCTAAAACGAGGTTTAATACAAATTACTGTCAAAACAAGGTTATGTGACACCAATGGTTAGGTTAAATAACAACTGTCACTGTCAAACAAGGTCCATGGCCTACTTGTCGAGAAAAAAAATATAAGAATATAAAAAAATACCGAGAAAAATATGAGTGGTGCGTTAATTATGTCCAGGAGTTTGTTTTTAGTAAAAATCAATTGCTGTTGTCTTTCAACGATTATTTATCGAGAACTGAACTAACGTATGGTTTGTTTGCAAAGATAAATAAATAAACTGCTTATTTCTCTACATGAATATTTTTACAAAATCTAGGTATGATGGTGAAGAAAATAGTATACGTATGTCGGAGGTAGTTTTATTTCAGTCTGGAGATTATTTAAAATTCAGTACAATCTAAACCATGAACATAATGCTCTTTACGTTGTATTTTCCTACACAGTAATAAAATTGCTAGGGTAAAGTAAAAAAAAATGCTGCTAAAATTTTCTAGTGTAGACCAAATTTCGTTAAAATGGATTATTTTTACCAACTTACTACTGTTAAATCTATGTTTTCAACCGAAAATGTGATGAACAAAATGCACGAGCAGGTGTTGAAAATACACGATGTGTGTTTCTAAAAACACATATATTAAAGTGAAATTTTAGTGCTGCTAATCATGGATGCTATTTTTACCACTGATCGTGTATTTTTAATGCAGCTAGTGTTTCATTTACCCAGTTCGTGTATTTTTTAAACACGGCCCGTTTTGTGATCAAGGTCAAAATAGCGGAATAGTTGTACTTTCTCCTCCCTCAGTCAGTCCCTTGTTGGATTTCTGTGCGTCGTGTTCTGTCTATAGGTCCGAAAGAAAATTATAATTCTAATCAAATTTAAATCAAAACCATTATTAAATATCCGTTGTGTGACACTACTGGGACTCGTTAGGATGTGCTGACTATACCCGTTGAGTGTAGAATATAGTGCTTTCCTCAACGCTAAACCTAAAGGTGTGCAATTATATAGCCCAATAACTAAAAGAATATTCACTATTCTTCGATTTTTACAGATCGGGTGATTAGCCACTACCAAGTAGTTAAATCAAGTAAATATCAAAGTTTAAGCATTTCAAATGTTATTCATGTATTTAATAACCTGTCTGTATAATTTTTAAAAATGTGTTTTGTAAATAAATTTATAAAGCAATTTTTTATAATAATCCTACCTCCTACTATAGTACTGACTATGCCCAAAAAACACTTTTGCTACTCCATGGTAGGTGTTACTTTTTTTACAAGTTTCAATTTTTAATTTTATACAGGGTGTTTAGTAATATAAGGTGTTCAAGGGGTTAATCGATGGGTTATTTTAAAAATATTTTGTCCTTTGATGTTTTCCTGAAAGCCGCTTTTGTTTCGAAGATAGAGGACTATTCCTAAGAGTTTTCCCACAATAACAATATTTTGAATGTGAAGTAGCTATCGACTTTAAACAATTGAGTCAATGGCTTGTAATATATTTTATTAGAATAATAATTGAAGACCTCGGTGCAAAAACCGGACAAGTCCATAGTTTATAAGTTTTGCCAAGTCCTACAGCTATATATCAACGTTATTCTGCTTTGTACTTGGCTGATTCTTACACCAATCGATCGGCGATATTTTAATACATAAATGTAGTGGAAAAAGTCAATTTTACCCAAAAGTGGACTTGTCCGGTTTTTGCACCGAGGTCTTCAATTTCAAAAATAAGAAAACATATTTTGTCGAAAAATCTTTAGATATCGTTGTGTATCGCCGAAAGAAAGCTGCTGTCCTAAAATCGTCAATGGAACAAAATATTATACTTAAAATAACCCAGGGAATAACCACCCCTTGAATTTTGGCCATAGGGTTAGTAAACACACTGTATATGGGTAAAAAACCGTATTATGAAACACCAGATGTCGTAAAATTTGTTCACGGAAAATGGTAGATTTTACACTAAAAGCGTGTATTATGCTACACACGCCCGTGTTAATTAATATTCGTGTAAAAATTCAAATTGTATGTACCAGAACGAAACTGGTTAATTTGACCAGAATCCGTGTGAACTTAATGTGACTACTTATATAGTTAAGACGTTACAAGTGATGATGAAAATAACCGATTGTTTTTTAAAAATCAAGATGGTGTTTTTTGCATCTTCTTCAATAGACTGGTAAAGTAGATAAATAAAAACTGAACCAGACCCTTGAATATCGATTCCGGTTTAGCAGAAAATACGTTTTTTCGTCAAAAAAATTGAAAGTTACATTCAAGCGTGCAGTGCAGAATTTTTATTCACTTTACTACTCATAATCACTAGAACCAGTCACTTTTTTGTTTGAAACTCAGCTGTTTTTTCTTGGTGGCATTCACTTTCTATGGTTCTCAAATAGCGGTAATTTTTTTGCCATTGCACGCTTGATTTTCTCGAAATAAGTACAACTTTTGCACCTTTAGAGATAAACCGTCGAAATACGCCAGTTTTTATGCATATAAAAAGAATAAACAACTTGACTGGTTATGATTGTAGATGTTTCATTGTTCGGATCAAAAAATACGCAGGAAGAAGAAAAAAACTGCAAAAACTGTGGTATGTTTGAAGGGTGTATGTTCACTATAATAGAGATCAATATTTTGATTGGGCGTGCAGGCAGCGTGTTAAGTAATATAATATATGTTACAGACCGTATATGTAAAACGTAAAACAGGCCGTATACAAAAGGACTAGTCCATATGGAAACAGACTGAAAATATTAGTCTATACGTATAAGAAGCTTGTCCGTCAACAAACGGTCTAGTCGGTTTGCAAAAGGACTAAACCTATTATATACGGTCTATCTGCAACTAGACCGTATATCACAGAGAGATTTAAACAAAGACAGAATGTATGTGCAATGTTTTCCGGGCGGTTTCGACGTCCGCCATTTCTGAATTACCCCTTCTTTTTTTTATAGACCCATCAAAGAAGGATATTACTTCTTGTGGTACGTAGTATTTTGAAGGAAAAAAGGTAATTATTTAGTATAATGTATAGGTACCATACTCCAGATTTTTTTCTGCAAAATACATACTAAAAAGAAGGCATATTCTTCTTTAATGGGCCTGTACAAAAAAAGAAGGGTAATTCACTACGATTGCACATACAGTCTGAATGTCAATAGTCCGTATGTTAACGGTCTAGTATGTATATGAAATGCCATGTCATTTACATACGGTCTGCGCCATTTAGGCCGTATATATACAGCCTAGACCGTATACATACGGTCTGTTTTCATATACGGGCTGTAACATATGCAATGAATGAATTTACGTAAAGTAAGGCGAATCGAGACACGTCCTCCGAAAGGGAATATATTGTCCCGTATCTCCTGTCTCCCGTCCACTTTAGGACCCCTCCCAGCTCCGAGACACAAAGAGCATTTAAACTTAAATCTTGTTAACAAGCGGGACCCGTTGAGGTGCGGGCTCGCGTCCCCCCTTTAAGAATTGTTTCGTGACTTTGGAACTCCCAGTTTAAGGGGAAATCGTGTAGCGAATTTATGGCCCCAAGGTGTTGTTTAAGAGTTTGCTCGTAGTGAGAGAAGTCAACCTATTTTTTAGAAGCAGTTTTATTTCTTTCTTAACTTTTAGAGCGGGAACCCGAAAACTAGTATTGATGTACAGGAAGGAGCTCCTCTTTGGAATTCTAGCAGATGACAGTTCGAAGTGTCAAAATTTAATGGTATACACCAGTGTGTACTGGATAGCTGAAATGACGCTTGGAAAAGACAAAAAAATCCAGTACAAATTTCTGGGATATAGCCTTGCTTGTTTTAAATTATAATTTATGACATAACTTTAGTTTCAAAATTTTCAAAAGTATGCCTTATAAATTTAGAAAAAAAAAACTTATTTTTAAACTCTTAAAGTGGCCTTTTTGAAGGACTTGTTATTAAATGTTATCTACATCTGAGGCAAAGTCTAATTTCAAAAAGTGGGACATTTCAGTGTGATGAGGATTACATGTCTTAATATATTATAAGTTTTATTGTGGTATTTAAAATATACACCGATTATTCTACGTTTTAATTGCTTTCTAGAAGTAGAAATTACACAATAATTTATTATTACATGTATTCTCGGAAATACCCCCGTATAGACCAGAACAGTGATGTTAGTGTCTCATAAGGCCCAAAAATATCGAATAACTGACGCTTTCTTTACAAATACCTAGAGGATCTTCATAAAATCCAAAGTGAAAATTCAAGAATTTTTTTAACCTAGTTTCGAAAAATCACCCAAAGTTCGTGTAAATCATTACAATTTTACACCAAGGCATATTTTTATTCTGAACTTTTCTTATTCTTAATGGAATTTTAACGTTTCTGCCACAAAAATGATTTTTTTAATTTTCAACTACAAACGAAATTTGAGTATGGAAAGAAAACCACTAATCTTTTGCAACTAAAATTATTATGGCATAATCGTAACCAAGCAGAGCCACAGTCAGAAAATGAAATTTTAACTAAATATTCAAAATTTGAACTCTAAATATCTCGAATAATTTTTGATGGAAAAAACCGACGCACTTCTATTTTGATCAACAAAGTTATGATCCATGGCCACCTGAAAATTCTGGCAAAAAATCGAAGAAATTCGAATTCTTAAAACAATAATTATTGACACTTTTTTATTTCTATCAAAAAAATCACATGGAAATTGTTTATAAAATCTTTGAACATAAATTCATCTGTAACGTTTATAAGCGACAGGTGAAAATTTTATTTGGTGGAGTTTTGGGGTACATTTTGGCCATTTCAACGCAAACGGTATACCGTCACTTTTATTGCAAAATAAAAAGATAAAATATAACTACAAAAAAGTTATGATATAAAAGCAAAAACGAAAAGCATATATAGAAATTTAGCATCCTGTATTTCGAAAACAAAAGAAGATAGGGCCATAGGTACTAGATAGGATAAAAATGAAGTATTTTAGCAAGATTTGTAGACATTTTTATGTATGATCTATTAACTGCGGGACAAATGATACGAACATTATGACGTCTATGACCCTTATCTACCCTTTTAATATTTGAAACGAACAAATAATATCTGAGCTGAAGTGTTGATAATATCCCCCGATATATTCATTTCTTAGTAGTCGTAGATACCTAGTTATGCTACACAAATGTAAGTTAAAACCTTTCTAGGGCAAACTAACGCATATATTTCCTTGCTTGTTAGCAAGATTCGTGTATAAAATAAATGTTCTTTGAACCGGTTCGGTGAAAACGCGAGATGTATGGAGCTCTGGATACTCGTGTGCCACGATATGTTTTGGCCGATGTATTTTTGCCGGAATACGTGGGGATGATATATCACTACGCCGTCGTTTTCTACAAGTGCAGGGCATGTCGGTTAATGGAATGCAATTTTTTTCTATGGCTGCATTGAGAACAACAACTATGAAGTTGCAGGAAAGAAAATAGTAACAATACATAAAAGGAATAAAATTTATGTTGAAAAGTAAATCGTAAAATAGTTCTTTAATCTTGATTGGCGCACGCATTTTCCTACTTTAGATGTACAGGGTGATCCACATACCTTTGCACCCCCCTAACTTCTTTATTTGGAGTTAAAAAAATTGCAAACATAAAAGTTTCAGGATTTTTAGTGGGCTTTTCCATGGTCTTTATACAAGGAATACCCTGTATATTATTGAATTTTCAGAATCTACGCGTCATCCAGATTCCAACGATGTATATTTATAGACTTATAACTTTGCCGTATTGTGCTGTACCTGTGCGTAGATTTTCTGGTCTTGTCAAAATAATTTTTATGTCGTCATTTGAAAAAATTCTCCCTTGCGTGCGTCAATCTATGTTCCATTCTCTCTATAGTTCCGATATTGGTTCCCGACGGACCAGAAATGGCATTTCGTCGTATATTAATTACAAGTCGCGCATATGGCACGGGCTTTATCAAAATTTACGCGGGCAAAATTATTTATCCGGGTTAATTATTAAAGGGCCATTAATTGGGCGCTTCGGCTATTACTATTATTAATTATACTTCCCGGTCCCACCACTGCTGCATGCGGCAACACTGTTTTAACTCGTTTTTTTGCCACCAATATAAATTTGGCACTAACGCAATTCCGACGCAGCGTAATATAGGTAATAATAGGTTTATACGGAATAGGTATCTGCTGCACAGATCACACGAATTATGGATCTGTTAGGTTCGGGCGCAGAATTTTAAAGTTATACTTATGTTGAGGAATATTTTTAGCCCCAGCAATAGGCTTGTGGAATTTCAAATAAAAATCCGCTGCCAGTGAAATCACTACTTCCACAATACGTTGTTTAAAACCCATTTGTTTACTGGTCACCCTGTAAAAAGTTTATTAATTGTGCGATTTGACCAGGATTTTTTGAATAATTATTGTATAGCTAGATAAACTGAATTATTTATAATTAGTACAAAATGTAGTACCTAATAATAAATAGGGTTTGGTTTTAATCAATTTATTTATAAGAATTCAGATGTTTGCTTGGCTTAATAACTGTTCTTTATTATCAAATACCTGAAAGAATATACAACACAGTTATTAATTAAAAAAATATATGTACCAGTCCTGATTTGTACCCTCATATATCAGGAATGCTAGAGGTTCGATGGTGTAGCATAAATGGTGTGGTTCAGTTAATTTAAGGGTATTTTTAAATCAAAAGGATGTGGGCGCCATCTGCATAGACATTTATTTTCAGAACTGAGATACTAACCAAAATAAAAATCAGATTTTCTTTAACCCAAATAGATATACTTACATACTTGTCATTTATAAACAAAACAAGTGAAAAATTAGCATGTAAATTTATAAATATTTACCTTTAAATCTTAACAAAAATAATAGGTATTTTTAAGTATGTTTCAACTCAATAAATAACATAACCTTTAAATGTCAACAAATACTGAAGTTGTTCTAAATCTAAGTATTTACAAAATAATCAAAATATGTGCAAAAATATGAAAAATAGCAATAATAAAGGCAAGATAATAAGGTAAGATTAAAGGCAAAATAAATTCACTCAAATATTAGCCGAACAGAATCCCATAATATCATCATGAAATAACTTTAATGTACAATATTTAAACATATTTTATATTGATATTAAACTGAGACATGCGTAGCTCAATAAATAAAAATATGTAAGCTTTCCTAGCTTGATGAACAAAAGTAGCTAACAGATAACCATTTCGTAGCAAATAAGTACACAAAAATATGTACATAATAATTGTTGGTTGGTTTGAGCTTACAACGGTGCAAATAGCCCCAAGAACGAACTTTAGTAATCAATTAAGGTACCTACTTCTCTTGGTGTGACCGCAAATCCGATTTACTCGAACGTAAAACCATACGATTCCACACAACCAATCTTCGTCCTTCTCTTGGCTAACCAAAATTCTCCTGTCTCCTAACTGTGATTGGCAATAATGGCAACAGTGGTCGGCACCATAAAAAAACACCTTGCCTAACCCATAAACTTGACTAAAGATCGACCAAAATCACAGCAATATATTTATATTCGACAAGGTCTGGCAATTGAAATGTTTTCAACTGAGGTATTCAATTGTGTTCGATTGTGTTCGATTGAGGTTTTCAATTGAGGCCTACGACAATAGAAAAATTTAACTTAAATACCTATAACAAATGACAATAATTCAAACAAGAAAAACATGCAAAAATAATAATAAAAGTATATCACCTGTAGTTTTTCATCATCAACGAATTTCGTAAAAAATCCGGAGTTAAATACTTTTTCAGCTTTAAAAAAATCTCTAAAGGCGTCAGAAAACAGACTAACAAAAAGGAAGGCAGACAAAAAATCGATATTTTTGGTTCTGCACTACAAAGTGTTACACCAAGTGATATAAAAATGTTAAACTACAGCAAAACTGAATAGAAAAGTGATAAATGAGTTCTTGAGACAAAAGTGAAGCTGGATTAAAAGACAAACTGGTTCAGTTCCGAACAGTATTTGAATGCAGCTATCAATAATTTGTGACCAAGGATTATTCGGACGTCAGAGCTATAGGTATACCAACTGTGGGATATAAAGATAAACAAGACACTAGACACGTGTCAAAATAAAAAGTGTAGAAAAACATCGATACAGAAAGCGGTCTGTGTTGGAGACGGCGAAATACACTTGAATTAAACGAAAAGTATATCAAATGGCGAGTGCGAAACAGCGAAACGCAGTCCTTTCTTTAAGTGGCCACTGGGATACCTTGATTTGACGCCGCTAGACTTTGTTCTCTAGGGTTTACTTATACCAAAAGTTTATAAATCAAGGCCCCAAAATGTACAAGAACTAAAAGCTAAGATAACCCGTGCCTATATGCGGGCATTGGCATTACTCCACAGCAAATAGGAAATATAATTTTAAATGGACACAAAAGTAATGAGAATGAGATATTCCTTGCTAATACGGGTGTACTTACTATAAATAAGTGTCAAACTTTTAACCACCTATTTAAATCCTCAAAAGCAACAATTTCTTCAAATATTTTTTTCCAAAAATGTTAAAATCAACATCAATGATTCACTATCTTCATGTTTTTTTGCTATAGCATCCTGCCACCCAAGCACGAATTGTTCAAATATATAAATAGTGCACATTTTGTGACAACTCCGGCATTTACATCGAAACCCATGTGAACTGTCTTCAAGTTCGTAGAAAGTATACAGAACTATTCCCGAATTGTCTCACCTTAAATAGGAGCACATGACGTTGTTCCTGTTGTACAACCATGTCGAAAAAAAAAACGGATATTTTCCCGATCGAAACAGACAACGACTCCATCGTATTTTTGTAACTGTTGCAAATAATTATTCTGGAATAACCCTTAATAGTGTAGCAGACTGGTGTTACTGCACAATGTATCAATCGTTTTTGCAACTGGGGTTAAAAAGTAACAACGTTGATATTCTCCAAACTGTGGCAATTTTAATAAGTTTGATCCTTTATTTGATTATAACAGATGTTTATTATTTTGAAATAGCAAATAGGAATTTCCGATAAAAAATCATATTTATTACGTTATTACGAATGTTAAGTATATTGTTTAGCTATTTTGGAACTTATTTCTGAAACATCCTGTATAGCCATCGGCATCTAGCGGTGATCGAAACTCACTAGGTATTATTCGTAGCGCTCATTTCCAAAAACAGTCAATCGGTTCAACAGTTCCCAAAATGTTGAAAATATTTATTTTGTTTTCAACATCCCGGGTAACGGAAAGGAGCAACCTTTGAATAAGGCAAGGGTGGCTCAATTTCGGTCCGAGCCACGCGGTATTAAATACCTATGTATTAATGGTTAATGAATATCCCCGTATATTACATCGCTAACGGAAAGCATGTTTATGAGCCTTGGTGTATTGAAATATTTCGGGTATAAGAGGGTCCTTCCCCATAATTTCCTAATGAAAATCTTCGCCCGAAGGAGAAAACGCTCACGCGTGTAAACGTTCAACAGTTTGCTTAAGAGTTCCTGTTCCTAAAATACTAAGTTAAATTATTTCCGGGTCATATAATATATAGGTATATTTTGGTGACCTGCCGACCTAGTTCTACAGGGTGTTCCTCAACCTATACGCATGCATAAACTTGGGAAATTGTGGCAGAGGACAAATAATGGCCAATTATCGAAAAAAAAAGTAATAAAATATTTTTTGTTTTGGAGATTATATCAATTTATTTCAAATTAAAAACACGGAACTAGAATTTAGTGTAATAAAATAAAAATGAAGTTAGCTCATCATAATAAATGTTCAAAGTTATTTCCTTGATTGTCGATACACAGTTGACCCCTGCGAATCCATGAAGGCCCCACACGATCGGCCTGTTTAGTTTTGTTTTTTGTTTTGCCAGTTTCTCTGCCTCGCTGAATCACACGCAAAAAACCTCAATTCCTGGATGTAATCTTTAAGGAAATTATTAGGCATAAGATGAGGTGCAGCCACTGAATTTTGATGTGCTTCTCCATTATGCTAGTGCCATGTCCATAAGTTCTTCGTTTACGAAACTACGTGCCATACTTTTGTTCTAATCGCGTGAAAATAAACACGAATAGCGTCTTACAGTTAAGACGCCATTGAAGACAGCTAACACCAAAGTACTGCTAAATACCGTACGTGCTATCATGACTTGTTATCTTCTTAATTTTTTTTCACTGTATCTCCAAAACAAAAAATATTTTATTACATGTTTTTTCGATAATTGGCCATTAGTTGTCCTCTGCTACAATTTCCCAAGTTTAGGCGTATAGGTTGAGGAACATGCAGCCTGTATAAAGGAGAATATTATTATTATTATTAGTCTATGCGGTGCTCAATATTAGAAGCAACGTGCACTTTACATAATTATTTCTAGAAAATGCCATTGAGAATAATAATTTATAAAAAAATTAACGCCTAACTTTACCGATTTTTATTATTAATTCTCTACTGCTAGGAGGAGAAGAAAATTCATCATTATTGGAAAATCATGTTTTTTTATACCGTTGTAAGTGTTGCGTTGTGAATGTGTCTTGTTTGTAATTTAATCAATACGTTTGTTCGCTAATTTCCAATTGAGACCAAAATTAATATATCTATAAATATGTCTACATATATTATAATATAGAAACATGTCGGTATCAATCATAAAACCTATTTAAATAAACTTCTTACAGAAATAAATGCAAAACAGAAAAGGAGCGTCTATAAAACAGCTAGGGCGAGTGACACGTCACTGCCGCACACAACACGCTGCATACAGTCGCTATCATCCGCAGTTTTACGGCACTATTGTAAGATGTGGTAATATGCACAAAGGACAACAGCTCTATTGACGCGCCCGCTTTCCGATTGAGACAAAGTGATGTGAAGCTAATGGGACAGCGCTCCCCGACTTCAGACGAATGCAGGTACCTATTTCATGCTACTTTTTTTCTACAGCAGATCATATTTTTTTTGCATTTCACATAATTTAATTATTATTTGGAGGTCTTTTATGGGACTTCCTCATATTAAACCACATTCTAATTTGAGGACCGTTGCTCTCTCAAACGTTTCAATCATAGAAATCTTTTGCAACTAACCATCTGAAGTCGTCGACAAGCAGCACAAAATTAATTAAATTGAAACCTGGTGCCTTTGTGTCATGCTATTCAAGAATAAAAATCTTTTAGACATGGAGCAGTGAAGTAATTAAGATATTTTATAATGAAAGCAATTTATAGATATTTATGGACTGTAAATTTTCGTCTATTTATTTTGATAAGTATAAGGAACCTACCTATAGTAAAATTTTTTTTTCAACTCAATGATATCTCAACAAAATATTTGAATTTGAAAGAAAAATTAAAAAAAAATAGTGGAAAACAAATTAGGTATTTTAAATTTTTAAGTTTTTGTATTGACATTTTTTTATACAAACACTAGAAAAGTTGGGCCAATAAAAGTTTCTACGTACATACCGGTTGTTTCACAATTTATCCCAAAAATTTTATCCAGATATGCATTTAATATAATGTCGATTTTTTTAAAAATATAACTACATATAATATAATTCCACCTAAAAACGGGAAAAAAGTTGAAATTACACTAATAGAAAATAATAAATTCAGAGTGAGTCAGTTTTTTTTATAGCATTAAATTTTTTCTTACAAATAAAAAAAACAAAAAAGTTAAGCATATAGGTATCAAGAAAATCCATCAGGTAGTTTTTGTTCATAATTAAATTCAATAATCAAATTAGGATTGTACTATGATAGAGGACCATATTAGAGTGAGTCAGTTTTTTTTGTAGAACTTTAACATTCCTTATTCATTATCATTTCTTATGAATATAGGTCCAAAAACGCTTCATTTTAAATATACAGGTCATCAAAATTTTGGGGTTTAAATTACAGGTTCCTTTATTCCTTGTATACTTCTCCAATTAGATCTATACTCTATTCAAACTAAACGCAAGTGAAAGATAAACAAAAGTTGTTGCATGGCTAGCACGTGATCGGCTTGCTATTGGCTAGTTGGCAATAAAGTTTTCAGTTCAGCGAGTCGTTATTTATTACAGAGGTGTATTGAGTTGCAAGTGGACTTTTATTTTTTTCCGATATAATTCTTTCGCTGTTTATTAATTGTTGGAGCTACGATTTGTGTTAATAGTAGAAATTTGCAGGTAAGTGAATGACTAGGTGTGCCATAAAAGTTTGTTTTTAAAGTTCTTAATACTGGGGCATATTATTTTAATATTTTATATTATAAAATTCATAGAGAGTTCACATGTTTCCATCGTGTAAATGTTTCCATCGTGTAAATGTTTCCATCGTGTAAATGTTTCCATCGTGTAAATGTTTACGGCCAACTTGCATTTTGATTGAATAGAGTGTAGAGCGTTGTGGGGTCTATTTAACATAATTAATTTTAATCCTCTACAATGTAAAGGAATATATCGCATATTCATTAGTTTACACCACATTTTTTGGAAAATTAATACGAGTTGATTTTTAAATTGTTTTCTTACAAATGCACAATTAGTCAAAAAAGTTAAACAAATATCAAGAAATTTTAAGAGGAAGTTTTTATTTATGATTAAATTTTGAAATTAGGATTGTTCTATATTATTTTATAGAGGACCATATGATAATGTATATAATATATTATTTATATATATACGGACATATTTGTTTGGTAAGATGTAAAATTTTAGCGCCCTGTATTGTATCTTGAAAATAAAGCATTTGATTGATATGAAATTTCCATTGTAAAATGTCATTTGTTAAAGTTTCGTTGCAAAAAACTGCCTCAACCTTGACCTAATCATTTGAATACAATTCTTACAAATAAAACCATAGTAAAAATTACAATAATAAAATCTCAACTGTCTTACCTTGTTTAATTGCAGATCGACCGAAAAGCTTAAAACGTCCTGACTTTAATAATCCCTAAACCCTCTCGCCTTTCTGAGCCACAAGCCACAAGTCCTAATTCCTCCCACCCCCTAACAACATTGCGAGTAATCTTAATTAGATCACTGAGACGCCCCCAAGAGACAAACCGTCATTTTTTATCTCTTCTGGAATTTTGTAATCTTCCTCTCAGGACTCGCCGTCAACTTTGATTAATTTCAATTTTACAACGAATTCTTATTATATTTGGGGAATGGACTGACAGATTTGGTAACCCCGGATACAGTTCAAAGAGAAAAGTCGCTTGGTGGGAATCTAGGTGGACTCGTTTTCACATTTATTGACAACTGCCATAATCCTCAAAATTATTTTTCTCCAATAATAGCTATTTATGCACCAAGGCACTGAAGTTCAACTTTTTATGACTCATGTGGAATTTAGTTGCCGAGGCCTCTGGCAAATAAACCACATGAGTCATAAAAAGAACTTCAGTGCCGAGGTACATATTATATATTTTTTTGAAATCGGAAAAAAAATGTTTTATTAGGCAAGAAAATAATAATAAGGGATCAGCCGTCCATGAACCGACCGAAGATAAGACACGGCACCTTCGTACAGAAAAACCAAACTGCTGCTTCTTGTGCAGCCTCCATAAGAAATCTACTGATATTCAAACCTACTAAAATATGTATACTGAAGGATTGCGCTTCTATAGGAAACAATTTCGCAATGTGTACGAAAAGTTAAATGGGCCTTTATCGGCCGGGTTTTGAATATTTGGTCACTTTTGACGGGCGATTTCTCCGCGTCTGACGTTTGATGTTTACATCTCGCCAAAGCCTACTTATTGAAAAAATTGTACAATAATGTAGCCCATTATTGTACGATTTCTGTGCTTTTAATGACGATTTTGGGACACTTTACTGCCGATTTCAAGAAAAATTCTTTTTGCATCACTCCTATATGAGCTTTCCACAATTTCTCAATAGTGTATAAAAAAATTGAATCTAATTCCATTATTTTTACGCACTCTATATCTCTGAAGACTTTTTGCCTTGACGTATAAAAACTTTTTTCCATATTTATATTATATCGATTCCGAAATACGGCTGCGTTCTCCACGTATTATTTCTCTTAATTATAATATTGTCTGTGATAATACCAAAAGAAAAATCTATTCATGCAGACAATTTTTAAACTGTTTCCTTTTTATTGTAAACTGTAATTTGTTTGCAAATGAACGTAAGTAGGTACTGTTGACTTTTAATTGTATAAAGTATAAAAAAGAAATGTTTTATTTTAGCACATTTTGTAATCATTTAAATGTTTATATGGTTTCATTTTAACAACATAAAAATTGTAAGGGATTCTCTGATGATAATCTTAAATAGATCGAAACACGTGTAAGCATCAAACAACCAAATAAATGAAAGAAAATAAATAAATATTGACCTTCCCAAAACTTGATATTTTTATGGTCGATTCCCAGTATATTTTATGTAAAAAATTAATATTTTATTGATTATCATCGCTTGTTCCACAAATAAAACAAAAAATGTCCCAAATAGTTCTTGCTTGCTTTCTTTTTACTTACAAGTTTTAATTACTCTTCCCGACATACACTCTTTGCGAATTATCTTAATTAGTTCGCTACCACGCCGAATTTTTTTCTATTTCTGGGTTTTGTTACCTTAAAGACATAAAAGAAGCTCTTTTAAGAATTGATTAGGAGCACTTGTCCAAATAGATATATTGGTTTTATTTTTAGACAAATTGTTAATCTTTTTATTTTTACTTCTTATTTAAACTTATTTCACCACCAATCTCCACTCTGTGAGTTCTACCCTTTAAGTAATTGCTCACTACCTTACCACTAAACAGTTATTTCTTCTTATATTTTACTGTCCACTCTAATTTAAAACATTTTACACTGTTTAGTTTAAGTTCAAACTCACAGTATAACGTTAAATTGTATGACTCATAAATCGCAATTTCTCCAGCCAACAGAGCCCATTATGTGCATAATCTTAATTAGATCATTATACTTCCCCACCGAACAAACCGGGAGATTTTTTTTACAGAATCATACTCCAGGATTTCGTAATTTACCAGACATAAAAGAGCCGGTCTTCTAGGGCTCGTTCTGAACTTTGATTAATTTTGTAATGAATCCATTACCGCAGAAGCGGGCGAACTGCCCCAAAAATGCTCGTCTGGAGGAGCAGGCCAGGGGTATTCATATAGGAACTCGAGAAACTTTCGGTGGGGTTAAGTTTGATTAATGTCTTCGGCAGTTTTGGAAGCTGTAATAAGCAACTCGGTAACAAGATTGGTTTTGGCCAAAAAGGTTTGGATACAGGTTGGTTAAAATTTGACACTTTTGTTATGTTTTCTAATTGAGAGACCTAGAAAAAGTACCTAGCTTAGGTGTCATGGATCGGTTTTTGAAAACCGTGTCCACGGATGGAGTTTCATGGATGAAAAGTCATTCTGTATAAAAAATCTGCTTGTCGAGGAACCATATAAAATTCCGTACCATACAAAATTCCGTACCATATAAAATTCCGTACCATATAAATATGGTTTGAAAAAATAATGACTAGGTTTCAAGAGAGAAGTAACTACTATTATTTATTATTTTTGACAAAATGTTTAAGTTGAATTTATGAAAATTCACAATGAAAATCAGTCTTCTTGTTAAACAAACAATAAGATGAAATAGGAATTTGTACTATTGTGGAGATAATATTCTACATCTAGCTTTCTCCAATCTTCACACATCTCTTCATCCACTTTCATATATTCAATTAAAAAAATTAAACCATAAAATTCAATTTTTATATATTCAACTAAAAAAAAAATAAAAAGTAAAACCTAAAATTCAATTTTCAGATTTCAAATTTTGAGGTATAATTTCGGATTATAAAGAACTTCCTTTTATAATCATTTTGCCTAAAATAATAAATAATGGTACATATATCTTGAAATAAAATTGTCATGTTTTCTTGATTTATTAAGACCCTGCAATTTTTTTTATCGATAAACTTATTTTCTTGACAAGCAGAATTTTTATAAAGAATTATTTTCCGTCGTAAAATCAATATTAAAATGGTTTCTCCTCTTGTGGACTAAATTACACACTGTATGTACGAAATAACGTTACTTTTTTACGGGTATTTTATTTGGTATACATGGTGTTTCATAAAAGTCGCCGTAAAAATTAACAAAATTCCCTATACCTACTTACTTAAATTTATCATTATTTTTTAACTAAAAATTAATTACTGTCAATAATTTTGGCGAGCCAACACTACATTTTTTATACGGTAATTATTCAATACCGCTCTCCTATATTATAGGGCTAGATTCTACTCATAAAATTATGGGACCCGTGTTTTCTTTTCCCGGTAAGAGTCTGTATTAAGCGAGATTAAACAATTTAAAAAATACATATTTTGCCACAAAGAAATTTCTAGTGCCAAAATATTTAGTCCCACAAAAATGATAATTTTTCTATCTGTAAAATTTTAGGCCCTGAAATTTATCAATATTTATTTTTATTTTTATCAATATTTATTTTTATTTACTTTTACAATAAGAATAGTTTTTTTCCAAAAGAAGCTCTTATTATAAATAATCACAGACAAATAATAATAAACGTAGACTAAACTAAAGGCTGATTGTAATCAGCCATCATATACATAAACAAAAACAACAAGTTTAACACTAAAACCTGCATCATATGATAATCAGAGGTTACTTTTCCTGTGCCAAAAATCCAACCCTTTACTCTTCCCATCGTTATTAAAACTAGAATAATTCATTATTTACTAACTTAACTATATGTCTTTTGTCCAATAACTCCAAAAATCTCCCAAAAAAAACAAGAAAAACGCAAAAGTAAACACTCGAAACATATCAACACAAACCGGCGAAATCTCATAACGAACTCTGTTGATCGATCACAAAGAGCTAGTGCAACGTTGCCACGTTAGCCAGAATAAGCAATTTATTAAGGATATTATTTATAGACCAAGTATGATCAGTAAATTCACAAAATCAGTAAAATTTATTGTTAAATCTCAAATCTAAAATCTAAATTTTTACTATATGTAGATGTAGATATCAACTAATTGTTCCAAATTGATGATTTTTAACGTTAGTTTTACATTTATTTCGTAAGTACAATATACACTTATGAAGAAGTTTGGCAATGGTGCAATCATTGCATTGTTTTGTTTTAGATTTCTGTTACTAACTCAGACAAATAATATTACTAAATATTTTTTTATCTTGGCAGGGTCTCTATTGTATTGAATTATTAGTCTGTATTTATTATTTGTCTGAGTAAATAATCTTCTAACTAGACCATCGCAGCATCTCCAAAAAACACATAGACAAAAGTGTTTTTTTTTGTCAACACGAAAGCTTTTGTAATCTCCAGAACACAAAAGGATCCCTCTTGTAGAGGTTGTAATTAGTTTTGATTCGTTTTGTAATGAATGAATTACACCGAAAAGCAGGCCCGCAGTCGACCGCCTTCTCCACAAAAATCTCGGCTTGAAGGAGGGACGCAATCAAGTACAAGGCAGGCGGGGGTAAGACCTCAATGGTTAGTTTGGAGGGCTTCCGCAGATTGGGAAGTCTGAAAAGGCCACGGTACCGAGATTGGAGTTCAGTTTAATACGACGAAGAAATTCTTTCAAGTAAAATCCTTGTTTGTGCGACTGGGTATGGTTATTCAGAGGGTGGACTCGGTTAAGGCATACTTGTATATTACATAACTTCTAGATCCGATATCTACAGGTAAAGAAATATAAATATGTAGGTACCTGGGTATACGAATTCCACACTTTTATATACATATATTTTATATAACAACCATAGGGACAACTTTTTATAGTTGAATAGGTACATCTATGTCTGCGGTCTATATCTATGTCTTGGGTCCTATCTTTTATGGGATAATATTGCGAGCTGTGTCGTAAACTACTTAGTAAATAAAGTTTACTAAGTAGTTTACGAGCGAGCCTCCTTTTGACACATTATGTCGCTATACGAAATTGTCTGTATTACTCGTTAGTCTGTGCCTTAAGTTTATTTCACCAATTGGGGGGTGGCTTTCGTCGACCCAAGACGAACGAACGAGTAGAGACCCCAGGCTGGTGCCCTCACTCCACTGGTCTCCCATAAATGGCAACTCCACCAACATAGTGTGTTTTAGATAAAAAAAATATATAGCTATAAGTTGACAACGATGCTGCGAAACACTTTTTTTTAACTCAGAAGGTTGGTAATCTAAACCAGTATAAAAAGGTCCCTTTGTAGTTAACCCGTCATGGTCCGTGATTAATTTTGCAATGAATTAAACCGGGGTAGACGGGTTTGCTTGCTGGCCCTCTGTCTAAGAATCCCGCTTTCTGAAGGGCACATTCAGGGAAAATACAGAGGTAAAGACTTTCAATGGTTAGTTTGGACGGTTCTGCTTGTCTCGCAGATAGAAGTTTAGAAGACCGACGTTTCTGAGATTGGAGTGCAGCTTAATCCGGCAAAGGGTTTCGTCCGAGTAAAACGCTTGTAAATTAAAGGTTGTTCTAACGAAGTTTCAAATCCTCTGAAGTATATGTACCTATTTGATATAACTTGAAGGTATTTCAGGGTGAAAATATTCATAAATATTGTTAAAAAAACTTTGGAAGCTTGAAATTCCGAGTCGTTATAAGTGTTAAGAAAATAAATTGGTAGAGGAGCAAAACGAGTTAAAAATAAACCTGTAATGTATTGAGGTAGACGGCAGACAAATTGTGAACTTTTTTTTGTTATTAACCGATTTTAAAAACGTTGCTGCAGAAAATTTATTTACAAAAGAGCAAAGGCGTACAGTTAATAACTGCAGAGGAAGGCAGGTTCTATCAATTTTTATATGTTATACCGACATCTTTGCTCATAAAAGAAATTTACCCATAAGGACAATTACTATTTTCAAGTATGGCCGGCGCACCTTGGAATTCAGAAAATCGACCATTTTCAACCTTTCTGTTAATAGTCCACCGTTTCTTCAAGCAACGGTATAACGTGTCATTAAAATCGGTTAATAAGATAAAAATAAAAATATGGGCAAAACAACGAAGGGAGTTTCAGTACTATACTGCGTAACAATGATGAAAATGGCCTTTTCTATTATGGCGTATATAGCTGCTCCGCCCCCGATGGATCGATTTTTCTTACAGTGGTCTTAAAAGCAGAGGAAGACCTATTTTATTTGTTTTTTTGTATTGGTTGTATTATTACTATACAGTTTTCTAGGGTTTGTCGTAGTACTTGAGCGAATGCTATCCTAGTCCTATCGGAAAAAGTAACCCTATAGCCGCAAATGGAACACAGACAAAATAATAGTAATTGCCTTCTTCTCCTGCACAAACTTTCATTTACTTCTGGGGCACCCTAGTTTGGTGTATTGTAAGGGCGAGTATTATTATTAATATTCAAACAATTTTGCTTCAAACAGAATTCACCCTCACTAAATTGAAACATCGCCGCCTTGTTGGATTCTAAAAACCGTCATTTTAAAGCCTTTTGTCAATAGTCCGTTCTTTTTTTAAAGCAACAATGCCACGTTTTTTAAGATCGGTTAATAACCAAAAAAATTAGACACAACAAAAAGTGGAAAATTTTTCGGCCCACCTGGTATGATATTTAAATAGCCCTATTCCAATTGTTTCTATACCAACAAAACTCTAGAACTCAATCTAATTTAACTTTTAATTATAATTTAAATAGAGGGCAAAGTATACGCGCTAGTTTAATAAAGCATTTCCACTATCTTCATAGCCCGGAGGTAAGTTACTGCACCATTATGAAAATCTTAATTATAATCGCTAAAGTGTGCACTGTCCCTGTATAAATTGAGGCGCGACTCTCTTAACTTTAATGATAGGATTTTTCGCACAATAACAAAGGGAAACATAATATCAACACTGTACATTACTTTTACTTTTCGCTATGTAATAACATCCGTTCCTCTAGTCCGATCTAAGACACATTGGTGGATTGTCCCAGAATACTTACGTACTTACCCAATTTTATATTCTAACATTGAGTAAAGGAATAATAGGCGAAGCGGAACTGCTCCTAATAAATTTTCTCCATATCTTCACAAATAAAAGCAGTTTACTCTCGTACCATTTCATGGTTTTTCAATTTTTTGAACATCCCGTACTTCCCGTGTTTCTATGCCAATCTTATTTTAAGAACAAGCAAAACTATTTATCTACAGTACCTTTTTTCGAATTTCAAATTTGACACCATTAACGTGGACATACTGGAGATATAATGATGTTTTTTAATAGAATGCCCTTTTATTATTTAATGCGGTAAGCATATTTTCAAAAAAATGTGTTTTTCCCTAAATAGTATTTATTTTTTTGTCTGATATGCCACTAAAACATCCTATATTATAATATTTATAATAAGTACAGGTATTAAAAAAATCTTTATTATTTAAAAATGCAGTGGGAACCTGAGTCACATCAGAGCATTCTCCAATCAAAAGCCCCTTGCTATTAAATTTGTCCAAACCCTTGTTTGATGGAGAACTGATTCGCATTTGTTTTTTTGTGCCAAGGTGAAAGCACACCGCACCCATCATTACCGCCAATATACATATAGCAACATGTGCCTGGTCCCGTGAATTTGGTTCTTGTCCACACCAATATTTACCTATGGGGCGCAAGGCAACATCGATCTCCAGGCAGTGTTAGCATAGCCGAAGTTCGGCTATGGTGTTAGATAGTCTCAAGCAGTTTCAAAAACATTTTTGATTTATGGTGAATGATCTGGGTTAAATTCGCCGGCGCGTCAAAAAGCAATGTGTTGCAAGATCCGGCCATTTGCCCGATTCCACTTATTCTATCCTTTACTCGTTGGTTCTAAAGAGATTTATCCTAATTAGGAACACGGTCAAATGAAAGTCGTCTGGAGGTCCAAGTGATAACGTTTTAATTCCGTCCTTTATACCAAAAACCACAAAAGGTATTAAGCAAACAGATTTTGTAATTTAAAGAGCTTATAAAACACGACACAAAATGTTTTTAAAAGCGCCCCGCCGCTTTCATATAATAGCACTTCCATCGTGAAAAATCCTAATTAAATCGCTGCAGTGTCCTTAAAAAAATTGGCAAACATATTTTTTATCTATCCAGGGGCTTTGTAATCTCGAAGACATTAAAGCCCGAAGGATCGTCGACGGTCCCCCGATTTGATTAATTTTGTAATGAATCCACTATACCGCCGCTCGCTTCTTTCATAAAATTCGTTGCACTATGAGAATAGTCTATTCATGGGGAAAACTCCATGAGGTAAATCCGAGGTTAAAACATCAATCTTAAATCAAGTAACTTTTTTCGACAAAGCCGCAGATCAATTTAGTAGACTGTCTTTGTTCCATAAGTATATATATGTCAAACTGGAAGGACATTTTAGACTACATTTCTAACGGAACGCACTATAGATGTAAATACAATATTCGTAGTACCGAGAATCCCATTAAACTGCTTGTTAATATTCTACAAGATGTCTCAGGTTTTAATTGGGAAAATTTAATAGGCGAGAGAATCCGTAAAAATAAAAATAAAGTTCATATATGCACTTTCATAATATCATATTATAAAATGTTTAAAAAGTTATAAGGCTTATTGGAAAAATATTTTATTAATAGAATTAAACGTCTTTCTTTAAGGAGCGGGCGAATAATAGTTATTTATGTACCAAGGCACTGAAGTTCAACTTTTTATGACTCATGTGGAGTTTAGTTGCTGAGGCCTCTGGCCGAGGCAAATTCACCACAAAAAATGATGACAACTTTGTGTAAGGTTTCCTATACCTAAATGCAGTAATTTTCGATTAATTTACGAAAAACCCACTTTTCGTCCATAAAATGCGGGGTTTGCTTAACGCTTGGAAAATCATATTAGCCGTGGACGTTGAAAAGACAATCGCGGCTGAGGAAATGTCACTTGGTTTATAAATTATTGTCAACAATAATGCTGGCCCGCTTAAATTACACAAACGAAGATTATTTAAATTTGTTTTATTATCTAGGGAGAATACATAATCTTCGTTTGTGTAATTTAAGCGCGCCGGCATTATTGTTGGCAATAATTTATAAACCAAGTGTCATTTCCTAAGCCGCGATTGTCTTTTCAACGTCCAGGGCTAATATGATTTTCCAAGAGTTAAGCAAACCCCGCATTTTATGGGCGAAAAGTGGGTTTTTCGTAAATTAATCGAAAATTACTGCATTTAGGTCTAGGAAACCTTACACAAAGTTGTCATCATTTTTAGTGGTGAATAAGATCGCATTAAAAAAAATGGGGGTTTCCATTTAAAAATTTCGAGATTTAAGCACATTTTGAATGTAATTTTTATTCATATTTTGTGAACACCCTGTATAAGAACGGATTTATTTCTCAGCAGAGATCACTAGGTCATGGCTTCTGTTACACGATGAAAAAAATTAGTTTTGAAATTTCGCAGTTTCCTCGTATAAATTGCTAATTGATTTTAGGTCTGCACCTGTAATTTTTTTCGGAAAAATGCAAATATCTCAAAAACGGTTGGATTTAGACATAGGACATGTTGCATGTTTCTGTTCCAAAATGATGCCTAGAATCCAAAAATACAATAATATATAGGGTGTTCCATTTGAGATAAGAAAGTTGATATCGGCTTCCGGTATAACCGGAAGTGCTAAATTCACCAAAATATTTTAGTTGAGCAGCGCCCATCGGCATTGGTGAGGTGCCAAATTTTCAGAATTTTTCTACTTTTAGTTTTCCATATATAGATCGATGCAGTTCGTGGTGGGCCACCCTGTATAGGCGGCAAGTTAATTACAATATATGGTAATTTTAAAAAAGGTGATCACTTTTATAAAATTTATAGGAAGGTACCTGCTTTCTGCTTTACTTATAGTTTTAAAAAAGTAGTAGAAAAGTACACTTTTGTAATTTTAGAATACCTACACGCCCCTTACCTACTTCACATCAGTGGCATAAACGAATGAAAACTCAATATTTTGGAAATTAAGGAAGAACGCAAATAAAAAGAAGCTGTCAGTTTTTTATGCAACACAAAATGATAAATATACCTGCTATTATCAATGAAAATTTATTGATTGACCACTTTTAGTGATTTGACTTTCAATGTACTGGTTGAGTCATCACATTTTGTACCCCATCTTTCCAAACAAAAATGTTAGTACCTAAGTTAGGTTTCTTCTAAACCATCAGGATTTTTTTATTAGATGAAACAATTAAGCAATACACAGTGGGAAAAGAGTACCTATCAAAGTATTTTTTAGAACACCATGTAAGTATTATGTATAATTATATTTTTAAACTCCATGATTCATTTTTTATAATTTTATGAATGATGATCTATATTTAAATTTAATTGTTTTCGAAATATTGAAGTTTTTAATATTAAGGTTTTAATTATTAGATGAAATATGATAATATTATGAATGTGCTTAATCAAATTTTATATAGTTTACGTTTTAATGTTTAATAACATGCTTTAATGTTACAATATGTTATATAATACCTTTTGTTAAAATTATATATCACGCTAAACAAAATATATGTATTTTGTGAATGAAAAAATGAGTTTTATCGGTATATGATATTTTTATTAAATTTTAAAAAAATATATACAAAATTTTCGTGTCTTTCTAGTTGAAAATTTGCCATAGGTCTACTTGCAGAAAATGTGTAAAATTTAAATACCCTTAAGATACTTTCGTAATATGCGAGGTCTGTGAATTTTTAGTATCTCTAACGAGAATGGAGATTCCTTAGTGTAAACTAATGAACTTTGTAGGAGATAGAGCAGTTTGATCAAATAAACCAGTGTATAAATAAATAAACGAACCGAAGAGCCGTTGTCGCTGTACCAATTTAATTCAAGCCGTTTTCACAGCCCTTAATTATAGGCTAACACTGCACAAAGTATCCGCCTAGTCTTTAAAACCGCCCATAAATGCTAATTACTACTCTCTACCAGCGGCGCTCTCATTATGAAAAATCTTAATGAGAAAGCTGTCTAGCTCCCGAGGAAGCCGACAAACATTTTTATCTATCGGGCTTCTTTAATATTCCGGGCATAAAGGATTTCCTTTTTTGGCCCAGGGCCCAGCTATGATTAATTTTGTAATGAATCCATTTAGGTTAGTTGATGTTAAGTTAGGTCAGATCGCCCAGCTCCGTTGCAAAATCTTTGGTCCGAAAAGGTGAAAGGTAACATATTGTCTAATTAGACGAAGGGTTTTCTTTAATAATCTTTAGTAATCTAAAAACGGCAATAAATTGAAATTCCCAAAATATACCTAAGTACATAATTTCAATTAATTTTCTCCAAACTGCTATAAAAGTTTAAAATTTTATGATAGGTATAATAATAACAGCTCTATAATAATAATAATAGCTTTATTGCCCAACAGTATAACCAATTACAGGACAATATTAAGAAAAATTTGCTGATTTATAAGAGAAAATTTACAAATAAAATGTAGGTACAAAAAAAGAAACATTGTCATTCAGAAGTTGTGTAGCATGGTATATAATTTGAGGAAGCTTATCAGCATGCAAATCACACAAGTGAGATAATCTGTTGAAAGTATTACAAATTACAAATAGTGGAGATCTAAGGTACAAATTGGTCCTAGCCTTGATACAATAAAAAGTAAAGTTACCCCTGCTTTGAATTCTTGGCACTAAAAAGTTAATCTGAGCTAAAAGTTCTGGACAGTCTATCTCATTGTGAACAAGTTTATACAAAAAGGTGAGAGATGCAGACTTTCGCCTTAAATCTAGGGAATCAATATTAAATCGGTCTGTTAAATAATTATACGGATAACCTCTTTCAGGATAGTAACCAAGTACTTTGAAGAACATAAATTTCAGAAACCTTTTCTGAACATTTTCCACTAAGACTTTATAACAGCTATAGTACGGCCACCATACTATCGAGCCATATTCCAGTTTTGATCTCACATAGGCAAAGTAAAGCATTTTTAAGGCATTAACATCATTAAACGACCTACAGTTGCGTACAATCAGACCATATGCCCTTGTTGCTTGACCCACCTTGGTTAGAATATGATTTGAGAATGACAAGTTGCTATCAAAAACGATTCCAAGGTCTTTCATACTCTCGCAACGCTCTAAAGTTACTTTATTAACAGCATATGGGAATCGAAAAATACTCCTATTTCTATTATAGCTGACCACTTTACTTTAGGTATGTTACCCTTTGCGCAAGAAAATAGTTATTTATGTACCAAGGCACTGAAGTTCAACTTTTTATGACTCATGTGGAATTTAGTTGCCGAGGCCTCTGGCCGAGGCAAATAAACCACATGAGTCATAAAAAGAACTTCAATGCCGAGGTACATATTATATTTTTTTGAAATCGGAAAAAAAAGTTTTATTAGGCAGAAAAACCAAACTGCTGCTTGTTGTGCAGCCTCTATAATAAATTTATTGATATTCAAACCTACTAAAATATGTATACTGATAGATTGCGCTTCTATAGGTAACAATTTCGCAATGTGTACGAATAGATAAATGGGCCTTTATTGGCCGGGTTTTGAATATTTGGTCACTTTTGACGGGCGACGGCTATCCGCGTCTGACGTTTGATGTTTACATCTCGCCAAGGCCTATTTATTGAAAAAATCGTACAATAATGGATTACTTCAGTGCCGATTTCTGAGCTTTTAATATGACGATTTTGGGACACTTTACTGCCGATTTCAAGAAAACATTTTTTTTATTAGGTATATAGCAATTTATTGTCTGTATCTGCCTTTCATAACTGAAAAAAGAAATAGCTTTCGAAGTGCCAACAACTTGATTTTTAATAAATTATTAGATATGAAATTTATTTGTCTGTATTTTTGAGTCAATAATAATTACAATTAAGCTCTTTTAGCCTAGCATATATAGTTGGTTTGCTCGGGGGCTATATTTTTATGGTAGTTTTCTCCACTTTTGCTAATAACTTCCAAAGGAACATAATTAAACATAATTATTAATAGAATGAACAAACAAACATAACATAACATAAAAACTGAGTTTCTAGCTTTAAATTGGACTTGAAACGTTAACCTACTTCTATGATCGGGTTCCTTAGTCCCCTCGGTACCATGGGAAATACTTGACAGTCAGTGAAAAATCGGAAATAACCCCGAGTACTACATTAAACTTCACTATATAAAACAAATATCATAAGGAAACGACGGTCGGTGAACGGCTTGAAGGGAAAAGGAATAGTTGGGTTGAAATTAAAAATAAAGTCCTGGAAAAACTATATAGTAACTTCGTTACAAACCCTTTGTTGTAGTTATTGTAATATCCTTAGAACAAAAAAAGATATCTATCTTATAACGCCCTGTTTTGCGCATATCAGCCGCTGTATTCAAATCAACAGTTACTGTCCAGGTCTGTCTGTCTCTTTGCCTTTAATGAGGGAACGCCAGGAACCATTTCCATTAATAACTGTCGAAATTTACTTGACAAAAGTTCGTGCTAGTTAAATTAGCAGCCGACAATAATTCCCGATTAATATTGAAATGGAGTGCTGTTTCAATACCGCATGTATGTTCGGCAAAGGCGCTGCCATACTGTACTAATATAGATTGAAAGCCAATAAGGAAGCAGGGTTTTGGTGGGTTATTTGATTTATACTTGCGCCAAATTCGTTGTTTCTTGCTTACAATTGGAACACCCCTGTTATTAAAAAATAAAACACAACTATTCAGTCTAAAAAATTTATTTAACGCTCCCTATTGCAAAATCTGTTAATTAAAAGCAAAGCCGGCTAAGCAACTTCGACCAATTTTTCATCCACGCAACAATTAAAAATTGTAAACGGATACGTACCGAATTTACGGCAGTTGTAATTTATTCCGGAAAGTTATACCCTCGGTTATTGTGAGCATGCCGACCTGAAACGTATACTTGTTTCCAATTAGGGAAATTATGAGTTATACGCGAAATTTTGCGTTTTTTGATGAGGAGGTCTCGGCGGGATGGGTTACATGAGAGGGCGAGCGGTTTTGCATTTCAGAACTTGGAACGAAGAGCGGGACAGGAATGCCAAGGGGGATTTTAGTTTCTAGTTGTGAAACAACTAATGGCCAAAGATGGAGTCTTCTGAAAATAACTCCAAACCGCACTTTACTAATTAGGTTTAGGTGCAGCGTGAATATTTAAGTGGTCCACTATTTTCTTGCCGTATATCTCATAAATTCTACGATATAATGTGATAAACTTTAAACAGTTCTTTTTGAGAAAATAAAAAAAATATTCAGGGTATCCCTGACGAGAAGGCCAACCAAAATATGAGGATTTAACTGCACCGACCTTTACAGGGGGTCCCGAAATTAGCCTGCCATAATTTACCAAGACGTTCTGCGACCCACAAAAAAGAAAAAATGAACAGTTTCGCAAGTTATATTCTAGAAATTGCTGCCTCATCATAGAAATTACGCCGTAGAAACTCTCGAAAATCTTGAAATTTTGCTAATTCGGCTTTGCCTATATTTTATATAAACTATCACGCTCCTCATTTGTAGACTTTTGCTCTGCATGTCTTGCCTAAAAACATTTTCAGGGGTAATATAACAAGTGGTGTGCCTATTATCGATAATACCTTTCGTTAATTTTACGAATTATAATTCCAAAGCTGAACATACCACGACTGCGCAGCAGGAGTGGTATTTTCTTAGCATTGGGATTATAATGAGTGATAAATTAAGGAAAGGTATTATCTATTATTAGGCATACCTACCACGAGTTGTATTTAAAAAGATAATTTAACAACTGCAAATTTGCAAATAGTTAGTTTGACAGCTATCATTTAGATTGAACTTGCGGTTCCGAATATATTTTTGTGCTAATAGATATTTAAAGATCAATGTGTTAACTGAAAACATATATTCTAGTCCTATATTAAATTTGGTAATGTGAAGAAGTTATCGGGTTATCAGTTTTAGCTGCCACAATATTGGTTTAGCGTAACTAGGACGTAACTAAGAGAGTAGGATTTCAGCGAAAATACCACTAGTGGTATTATCGCTGAAATCATCACCTGATTGGTTAATATTTCAAAAATCATATCATTTCATTGGTTCATATTGGCAGGCGTTCAATTGTCGCATATAGACCGTCAGACAGTGACAGATTTTCCTTACTAATTTTCTCATTTATGCCTTGGAGAGGGTTGAAAGGTAAATCGATGCTAAGTCGGAAATTAGTAATTTTAAGTTTGGCCCCCGGGGAAAACATATGGAAAATTCGAACAGAAAAAAAGGTACTAATTCTCACTTATGCCATGTTCACCGTATGATTTCTTATACTATTCCGACCTCGAAAACCCAAAGGCATAAGTGTAACGTGTGGAAAAACGATTGAATTAAGGGTTTGGCAGATCACACAAAAAATGACTTGCATGGTTTACTGACTCAGTCAGTTATGCCGTTCGAAATGGTGAAAACTTATATCCTCACTAGCCCAAAAATTGGCAGAAGTGACGCGTGGGGAAAAATGCACTTTTGGGTCGGAAAATAAGTCGGAAATTTTTTTTTTTCGTTAACTGATTTTATCAGGGATAAAATGAATTGCAATAAAACTTTCTATAGTTTCAGAGGCATAAGTGCAGAAATCTATTGAAGAAAAAAATATTTTTCCGACTTATTTTCCGACCCAAAAGTGCATTTTCCCCACGCGTCACTTCTGCCAATCAATTTTTGGGCTAGTGAGGATATGAGTTTTCACCATTTCGAACGGCATAATTGACGGAGTCAGTAAACCAAGTCATTTTTTGTGCGATTCAACCCTTTTTCCACACGCTACACTTATGCCTTTGGGTTTTCGAGGTCGGAATAGTATAAGAAATCATACGGTGAACATGGCATAAGTGAGAATTAGTACCTTTTTTTGTTTTGAAAAATGGAATTTTCCATATATGTTTTCCCCAGGGGCCAAACTTAAAATTACTATTTTCCGAGCATCGATTTACCTTTCAACCCCCTCCAAGGCATAAATGAGAAAATCAGTAGGTAAAATCTGTCACTGTCTGACGGTCTAATACGGTTTTTCCTTCCTCCTTCTATTCCAGAATCGTGAAAAAATACACACCAAAAATTTAGTGTATCTTTAACCCCTTGATTATCAATTTAGGACGCCTATGATGAAGACTATAAAACTATGTATAACCTCGGTAAATGTCAGATCTCACAGGAATATCAAATAAGTATGTACCAAATTTTAGAATTTTTTCTTTGTGCATTCTGGAAACATTTAGAAGAAATCGTTTGCAAAACTGTCCATTTGGGGGGCATTTTTGAGGCCGTTTATAGAATTTTTTTCCTTTCTGTGGGTGGCAGAATACGCCGATTCTAATAATTATAATATGCGTTTTTGTGTCATACTTAAAAAAAAAAAATTGTTCCCTCGCTTTTACTTTGTCCTATAAATCTCAAAAAATTGTTGAAATATCGATTTTTTTTCGCTTTTTGATTGCTTGTAGCTTTCTGCTGTGACGTCAAGTACAATGTATAGCATGGTTTAAGTTAATTTATTACCTTTTTTGTTTTTCCAGTGTTATAGTAGATATTGCTAAAGTCACTTGAAACAGCATAAAAAACTGTAATTGGCGTCACAAAACGAATATAGGACATTAGACATAAGCGACACGCAGATTTCAAAAATATACATTATTTACAAGGAACATATTATTATAATATTTCACTTTTAAGGTTTTTTTAAGGTTGCTGTCCAACACAAAGTAAAGGTTAATGCACCATATAATATTGTCAAAAGGTCTCTAAAAAGCCATATCGATTATTAATATTTACGCAAGTATATCCTAAGATCTGTGAAATTATGGCACGCCTATCCACCGCATTTCGTTGAACAAGTGACCAGCCGTCGAACAGTGTAAACCATGCAAGTATTGGTGATATTATATTCGGCGAGCATGCAGTAACTTGGTTTTACTACAATATCTATGGTCTCTGTCTCCTTCATCTCTTTTTACTGGTAATACCAGGTGCGGTTTAATATGGGCTAAAAGTGTTTTGTCACTGACACTGATATACAGGGCGCGATCTATTTCATAGCATTTACTACGCTCTGCTACTTGTAAAAATACCAGACTTATCAGCAGAAATCACCCGTATAAAATTCAAAGGTTTTTATGCTATTTAATGGGTTAATGTAAAATAATGCGGTTTAATTTTTTAATTGTTTTGTCTCATATTTTATTGCCGAGGCGTCTGTTCTCCAGCTGCCTTGGTAAAATATAGATGAACTCACTTGGAACACACTGATATACGGGGCGCGATTTATTTCATAGCATTTACCACGTTCTGCTATTGGTAAAAATACCAAACTTATCAGCAGACATCACCCGTATAAAATTCAAAGGTTTTTATGCGGTCGGCGTCGACCTAGTGAAGGAGGCAGCCAATAAGAAAGCGAGCGTAGCGATTTGATTGGTCGGCGTTTCGGAATTCCTGGGAGCAGGTGTCGACGTAGGCCAGTTAGGCCAGTATAACCAGTGCCGTATACGGAAATAAGGATCGCGCTTTATTTTACGGATTTTGGTTTTGTGTATAGATTTTTGTGTGGTGTTGTTTTGTGTGAAACACAATAATTATTGGTTTGCTTTTTTTTTCAGATTAGCTTTATACAATAAGGTAGGTAACGTTGAACAATGATAATGAAATGCGGTATCAGCGCACACCTCGGACGTTTCCTTGGAATCAGGAGCCTCGAGTTGCTTGGGAGCTAACGTTGATTTTCCTCACTTTTAAACTTTGCCAAAAAAATTCGCATTTTTCTTTTTAGTGACCCTCCGCCAATCTGTAGTTAAAATTTTTTATATCGTGACTGTATAAAAATGCTTCTCTTAATACTTACATATAGGGGGTTACAATTTACAAGTGTATCTCAAAAGTCGGATTTTGGTTACATTTTCAACAATTTTAGGGACATCTTTGCGTTACGGCAAACTTTATGTTGATATGTATAAATTGCCTATATTCTAATTTTATACATGTCAACTTCTTACATTGGCGTTGGGGTTTTACTAAAAGTAGGACATTTAAACTTGGCCAAATTGTTACCTAACCGACTAAAAACAGTGCAAATATTTTCACAAAATAAATTTTAAATACGTATTTTTTACTGATTTCCAACCATTATCTTTTTAAGACTACCTGGACGTTGTTTTCTCAGAGAACACTAAAGCGGATGAAACTTCAATCTTATATGAAAAATGGCCCAACTATGAACTTCGAATATCAGTTGCGCAGATAATGTCGAAGGGCCTGAAAATTATACTGAATTATTTATGATTGTTTCCGAGAAAATACATCACACACAATCTGATAAGACCGCCCGGGAGGCTTTTGCATGTCAAGTAAGTAATTTCGCGTGGGGATATAAATTACTCAGATACGGATCAAATGTTCATTTCTATTTATTTACAGGTTTGCCGGTCTGACTCGGAATTGTAAAAAACATACTACCTTATCCGGTTGAAATGATTGGCAAGTGGATGAGTAACACCAGAACAAACAAGTCTTTTGGGTGGATGGGTACCTATAGATCAATGACAAAATTACGTCAATTTCTTCCGAACAACTAATATAATCTAGAAAAGTTATAAACAGGAGAAATTATCGAGGCAAACAAAACACTCAAGAGCACAATATGTTATGGCCAACCACATTCTTCTCAAGCTTACAAGCCCTGTGCAAACATGTGGCAACGCCGCAGCGGGACGGTTCAACGGGTCTATGCAGTATAGAGCAGTCTGCTCTTTGGCTTAGATTATCTCTTCTAATAATTGTTCAACCCTCTTTTTAATTATAAGTAGATACATTTGTGAACTTTGTATCAATAAATATTGGGTATCTAAGTAAGTAGGTACGTTTGTTAAACAGAAAATAAAAGCAGTAACAAGTAACAAAATATACACAGAAGTATAAGTATTTTTAATAAGTACGATTCCTGGTGTGGATAGGTACATTTTCGACAGATAATATGGTAAATTTGGACAAATAGAGGGACTACATTTTGTTATAAGTCGAATTTGTGTGACAATTTTTCGCAAAGTGCGCCATCAGGCAAATGATGATGATCTTCCCTTATGGTTAAATTTTCATAAAAATACAAACAACAAGCGAACATATTGTGAAGGAGAGTAATCTATTCTGATTGAAATGGCAGTTAGGGTCAATTTCATAATACATTGAACTGAATTATATTTTGACTTTAACATTAGGTAAAGAAACTTTTGCAGCAATATTAAACAATGGTTAGATTGTTTGAAAGCTCCTTTAATTTTAAAGGTTACTTTAGTTAAATCTTAAATTTTCGCCATTTGGAAAGCCCAAAACGAATACAAGTTGACCGCTTGCCGTCAAGCAAAGAAAACCTAGCTACTTCAAGTTATTATTACGATTTGACTTACAGCCAGGTATATTACTAAGTTCTAGTTTCCCTCAACGGTTCTAGACAACTTGAGGCTTGAAATTGTAAAGGAACGATTCTTCATTTCGAACTTTTAGAGAAATGTCTCATTTTTTCATAAAGAAAGCAAATTTATAAAAAAGCTGTCACCAGCACTTCGGGCTGTCTGTTTCCACCCGCATAGAGACACACTGCCTCGTCGTAACAATCTGGCGACGATAGCACTACCTGCACTACAGGAATTAATTCTGGTAAATTTCTTGTAAAATCAACTGACAGGAAGTGACAGACCACGAAGCCCAGACCCGCAAGCCATGTTGCCAGATTTCCCAACTTCAGGGCTTTCCTGGAGTCGGCTGTGGGTCAACACTTGGGCTTGCATTTACATTCCCTCAGCAACAATAGGGCAACAGAGCAACCACAAAGATAGTAGTAAGTAGTATTAACATGCATTGATATATTAGCAGAACATTGTGTTGTACTCTCATTAGATTAATCTTTAGCCTTAGGCCTTCTTCTCGCACTCTTTAAAAGCGGTACCTATAGTAATGAAACTACTGGCACGCAATGGTCAGTTAAAGATATTGCCGTTTTGAAAGTATAGCAAAAAATCTCAGTTTGGCCAATTCGGCACGAATAATCATTAAAAAAGTCAGTCTTGTTCTATAATAATTAAGCGAAGTTTATTTCAAGCAAGGTGGCAATAATTATACCTATATTGTCGTAATATACTATTTATTCAGATTAAAATCAATACAAAATACATATTCACATAATAACATATTGATAAATCACCGAAAAACAGAAAAAAAATTACAGAATCAGTCTAAAATATATTGCTTGTTTGTGATAAAGACAATAAGGTTTTAAATAATATTTGGTATAAAATAATTAGGTAAGATAAATAAGTTAATTCCACTAAAAATTTCTATAACTACCAGATATCCTTTGCCTTATTTTAATTTTGAATGGTTGAATGGTTGTCTTTCTATTTTTTTTTATATTTGCAGAAGATTGTAGGCCTTTGGAGCCAGATACTGGAAATATATTTGCCAAATAGTTTTTCAACTACGAGTAACATTGGCATCATCTCCATTCGAGTACCATACAAGTGAGTGGCAGGTTCTAATTCAATTTTATTGCTATTGATATTTATCAACATCCTTTGGAGATAAAGTTGTCAGATATCAAATACATGCCTTTCTTGTAAACCAAGTCTGTCGAAAAGATCTTGTTTTCCTCAAGTGTAATTTCCATCCAGAATCCATTTCTGAGCTGTATTTCAGTTTTCTAAATGGCAGTGAAGTACTCTCCCCCAACCAATTATTCCATAGTTTAGTTGGCGCATCAAGAATATATCAGACAGGCAGCATTGAAAGCTCTGAAGTCTTATATGCATAAGTCTAAACTTGCCTGGTAATGCAAACACATCTATAGCAACTATGACTATAACCACAGACCTATATAGCTTCGCTAAGCTATATTATAGGTCTGTGCTATAACCAACAGATTGACCTTAATGTGTGTGCCAGTACATGGCAATGAAATTGCTGACAGCCTCGCTCGAGAAGGCGTTAATGCCCCATATTCTACTGTCCTGAATTATTTTGTGGCATAAACAAAAGCCACTTGTTGAAAGAGATTAAAATATGGGAAAAAGAACAGGAACAAAAAAAAATCTACTGGAGAAACACTCCGGGCCAAAGACAAGCGAAAATATTTTGGCCTGTTCGCCTGAGAATACCAAAAAGCTTCTCACTCTAAACAAGAATGAATTAAAACTAATCACAAGTCTTTAAATTATTACAGAAACTATTTTTCGCACCCGCTTAACATAGTAAGACAGTATAGCTGACTTTGCCCCGTTTAAAAGTTAGTCGTTCAGTACGCGTCCACGGTCGCTTCTCTAAACCGCAGAGCGAGGCGTGCAGCGAATAGAAAATAGATCTGGCCGTCGCTCCTGACCGCCGAATTTATTCCGGGCGAGATCGTCCAGATCGCAGCGGAGATTGAGTCCGGGCACTGAGAAATATGATTAGAGCGCGTCGCGTTTTATACAAATAACTCTGTATTGAACAAAAAATATACATCGGATATTATAACTGAATAAGTCTTATTTTGTCTATTCGGAAACTGCCTTCCATATTTCTTTGCATACGTAATGCATTAGTACCAGGGACTCTTTAAAGTAAAGGGGATCCAGCATGTCACAGTCTATCACATAGGAAAAGTGAAGCCTTGAGGGGAAGTTTGTTTTCTGTTGACTAAAAGGAGACTACAAGGGGGCAGATACAAGGTTATGTTATACATATGTCAGTGTCCAACTGCCACCAAGTTTTATGTGACATGCCAGTGCCATAGATTCTAAAGGAGGCAAAATATTTCCCATCATAATTCACAATTTTTTTAACTTTTCTAACTTCCAGATACTCAGATGTGTCAATTAAAGGTAATGCGGCCGCCTGTAAATTATTAAGCAGGTAGCTTCAGTCAGGTCTTTTTTAAAAGAGTTTTTATCTACGACTACAAGTTTATTTTAAGTTTGTGAGGTACCTTGGGAGAAAAATAAAATTACAAAAATTTTATAATGAACACCGAGAACAACTACATCATTAGAGCTACTAGACTTAATCTTATTAGTAAATTCCCGAAATCTGTGAAAGTTCTTTGGGTAGATACATTCAACAAGGGAAGAAAGTTCAAGTATACATATCACAAACGGATTGAGGAACCTGGTAACAAGGTGCAATAGCGACAAATTCTTAAATAAGCAAAATCGGCACTACTGACTTACCATACTTATTACTTAAATTAGTGGAAATAATTGCTGGAAATCGATTTCAACTATAAAATAAATTTATTTCATTTGACAGTTGCCACATTCTGCACTTGTATACACAAAATTGTCAAGTCTAATTTTTAGAAATCATGGAAACCATTATTAATTTTTACTAACAATCAAAGTACCCGCTATATTCATAGATTCTCCAATAAAATGGCATACTTGGCATCACTGAGACCATTAGAATGAGGAAAGAATGGACTTTGGAAAGTACAATGCTGGGTCCCCTTACTTTAGAGAGTCCCTGATTAGTACCATGTTCATCAACTGTTCAGCGCTATCAGAGCCATCTATTAGGCGGTATCGAATACAGAATGTTGGAGTTGCTGCTTCTGTCACTAGGTTGCGCTAGCGCAGACAGTGTCCTTGATAATCCACATTCCATCACGAAAACGTGCGAAACGAACGTGGTGTGTAGACGTCGCGTTGTTGCGATCTAATAGTGTTACCGACAGCAATTTTCTTTTTCAATTTAATAATTATGAAAAATATATGTGGGGAAACTTACGAAAAGTCGTCAAGTAAATGCTGTTGTTTGTGACGTGAATAGCAAGCGCCAGCAATATGTTTTAACTTTAATTTAATTTTTTTGCGCAACAAGAAAAAAGTTGTATTTTATTAATTTAATTGGTTATGTTTAATTAGTACCTAATATTTAAATATTTTTTATTAATTTTTATATTTTTAATAGTTTTCAATATAAGAAGATATTATAATATGATTTCAATAATTTTTGGAGTTGATTTATTACTTGTTTAAGTATATGTTTTGAAAACATAAAAAAGAAGTCTTCTCTTCTATTAACTTAACTAAATTTTATTAACTATAAAATAAAAATTATTAAGTAATACAACAATACAATCCATGGCAACAACGCTCTCCTGGATTCACCTTTGTCATTTGCTTTCAACCAGAAGTGTCGAGGTACTCAGAGTTCACGGTTTGAACTTCAACAACAAATTTGTTTGGTTTTTTAAAACCAACAATATTTTCATTATACTTTCTCTTGCTTCCACCGTCTAGTTTGCCTGGAGTTGCTCGTTACTGTATCGTCTGACCGGCCGAGTACAACGAATAGAGAATCCAGCCCGCCGAATCTACTGCAACCGCCAGATTGATTTTGGACGAAATTGGATGGAACGCGGAGGCCCTGGGCGTGAAAAATATGATTAGATCCTTCGCCGCTCTATCTTTCATTTTATACAAATTGCCCTGTCCGCGTCGTTGGCGCCGAATAAAAAATAACGGACGCACGCCTACTGAATTCGGCTTGACTTTTTTTTGCCGCCCGTGGGAAATCGACCATAGGGACTCGGCGCGATGAAATTTCTCGGAAAATGTTTTGTGTTCGTGAAGCTGGGCGAAGGAAATGCATTTGAAGCTTTGATGGAATATCGAGAATAACAGAACGGTACCTCATTTTATACAGATAGTGTAGAATGTTTGGGTGTTAATGCGAGGGAGAAAATATCTCGCTAATGATAATATAATATTGAATATCAATGAAAAGGGTCCAAGGCTGAAGGAAACGTAGTACAACAAAGGAAACTATATATTTTTTAACAGTGGTAAGTCGCGAATAAGAAACAAATTTAGTATATAATTTGGTTTTAAAAGTCAATTTAGGAGTATGAAGTTCCTCTGGCAATCGAAGAGTACCTCTCTACCTGCCAGCTATCAAAACGTGGTGTTTAAAATAAATCAACAATCTGCATGAGGTATCACAAGCATGGTAGAGTAATTTGAGATTTTAAAGTTGATGGTAGTGGGGGTTGGAGGAATGACTAAATTGTAATTACATAATGACCAAAAAAGGGGTCCCCCTTCCAATCAAACTCGACGGATCTCGGCGATTTTTAAAATTGATTTTCATTACCGAATTATGTAGAGCGACTAGGATTCAAATGTAAACAAATGTAGCAAATCGATTTTCACCTACTTGTAATTATTTTCGTATCGATCTGAAATTTTGTAAACTTATTCGGTTGCAACAATACCACTGAGCTTTTATGATAATAGAGGAAGGAAGGGAGATTTGGGAAAATAAAAATTCTTTGACTAGTGGAAGTCCAGGTACAGATGAGCACCTGTAATAATCCGGCCCAAAATTTATTGGTACAGTTGCAAAATATTCTATATTAACACGCTTTTAATAGCTTGCCTTGCATGTATATGTGTGTATGCATATAGCTTTGTAAACAAATCTAGCAAAACAACTTCTTTCGAACTTCGACACACGCTGTTTAGCTGTCCACCAAACGTCAATCTGCTTGTCCATTACCAGCAATGAATAAAGAACCCCAGGAAGGAGCCAAAGCTCTATGGGCATTATAAAATACGTGAGACGGAAATCGCCCTGTATGGAGACTGAATTTTGACAAAATATTTTTATATTTGACAGTTGTCACGGTGGTTTGTGCTATTAGACAATTGTGTAGTTCTTCGATAAGTACTTTTTGGAGATCTATTATGGTTAGCTGTGTAGCCTGCGACTATTCCGTGACTACCAGAACAAAATGTTTGGGGGATAACATTCTATCGGTAAGTACTTTTGTAAACCGGAAACGGCATGCCGCCATATGCAGATACTGGACCGGTCCAGCGTAAAGCCCAAATTTGCTCCTTCCTGGGGTGGGGTTCTTTATTCATATATTACCAGTGCCGGGTTCCTCGTCTCATCTACCCAATCAATCCCGGTACAATTCATTCTTATATAATATCCAAGAAGTCGGTGTCAAAAGTCCATGCCCAAACATAATTGTCTATGTCTCTTAACTGAGTTATTTTTAACCCAAATCGATATTCTACTTAAATTTTCATTTATGAGCACGCTTGCTTCACGCAAATATTCAGTCTTGCAAATCATCTGCACACATGGTAATCACAGATATTGATTGCTTGGGAAAGATCGGCAACAAACAGTAAGAACAATGTAGGATCTAGTATGGACCTCTGAGGAACCCCTGTCTTATTAGGAGCAAAAGTTGACATCAATGTTTCCTCCTCCACAGTTACCAACACTACCAGCGATCTGCCCAGCTATGAGTTTGTACTAACATAATAGAAATAAATAAGATTCAAAGACAAATAACAAAATACAAAATTTCAGTTTATAATTTAGGAATTTTGCACAGGAGAGAGAAATTAACTTAATCGGACGGTTAAGCACTACACTTGCAGCATTGTGCTGAATCTCCTCCCTCGTGCTATATGGACATCATATTTATGCACTCTTATTGGGCAAACTGCTATTCTATAAAAGTTAGAAAAAAACAGGTGGTGGGTATAATAAGGGTTATCAGTCCAGATTATGTTCCTACGACCGTGGAATTTTGCAATTTTTTTTTTGCGGTTTTAACTTATAATAATTATTATACTTAATTATCAATTCGAACTTGCAGTTAGCGATAACTTCCAGTGAAAAAGCCTAAATAATTTGGGACTTGCCACCTTAAAACTATTAATTTCACGATTTTGTCAATCAAAGTCATAGAAATTGTAAAAAATATGGGGAACTTCAATAATTAATTAATAAAGCTTCTGAGAACACTGTTCAGAGTTGAGTTGGTTCTAAGATATTAGGTGTTAATTTAAATTTATATAATTCACACTGTTGTTACGAGTTTGTGTTGGCCTATCAGCTGTAGAATAGCAGTGTTCCAGCCAATTTAATCATTATTCTAGAAGCTATTTTGGAATAGAGCAGAAATGTTCAAATTAATAATATAAATACAAGCAAAATATATTTACATCTGTAAAGGAGGAATGCTCTTTCAAGAGTATTTAACGAATTTTGCAAATAAACGTTGATTGACGTTAACGCCGGTTGCAATTATACCTGATTTTCAGAGCCCATTTATACAATTTAAACTCTCTCTCTCTCTCTCTCCAGCACAAAAGTGCAAAGTGACGTTAAATAGTAGTTTATTGCAATTGGTCGACTCATATAACATATAATATAACCGTATTTGAGAGCTCAGCATTTAGTTGCAAAACTTGTTTGGTACTCTTCAAAAAGTGTTCTTTCTTTACATAAACATGTAGAATCCTTCAAGACCAATCATTTATTGTGATTGTTTTTTTAGTTTGAAAAATTATGTTTTTGTTACAATAGCTTTTAGAATATGGTCAGATTACAGCATTGACAATAGGACTGCTATTTTACAGTTGGTACGTCAAAGCAAGTTTGTGTGGTTTACATAAATCAAAATAAACATCTAACAACTTATAATAATTTTAAGCCACATTATGTAAGTAAAAATAAGAGCAATATTTTAAAAGCGATTATTTTTTAAAGTTCCCCGTGTTTCCTACATTTTCTAATACGATGTCAAGGAAATTAATTGAGAAAAAGGGTCAGAGAAAGTTTTTAATTTATTGTCGACGTTTCGACTTATTTAAAGTCGTTTTCAGGGTTATAAAATAAAATTTAAATATTAAAATAAATATATCCACTTGCTATAAGTTGTTGTAAGGAAAATTATGAGAGATTTAATAAAACTTACCAAATTGTACTTACAAAGAATCAGGTTATTATACTAATTTCAGTTGTGATATGTTGGTCTAGATTTCAAATTGTATAATGCAGTAGAAATTCAAAAATATCAGATGACACAATTTAAATGACACAAATTCTACACTTTTTTTATTTTCACCAGAACTATGCTAAAGCACAATCGGGATGTCAAGATGTGGTCCGAATTCAGCTTGCAGGATTTGACCTAAACAAACTACTAACATATATTGCAAGTTAAATAAAAGCATATGAAATAACTTTTCCCTGTTGGCTTTTTTCTTGAATATACTGTAACACGCTAGTTTAGCATGCGCATAATGAAACCACAGGACCGGACCCAATTCACTAAACACCTTTATCTTCTGAGTGTCCTATCATGGTATGGTATACAAGGTGTCCTCACTCTGAGCTGGGATACAATGTACCTATAATAATATGACGTATAGTTTTCTAACAAAACCCAAAACGGATGTCGATAAAAAAAGAAAATAAATGTTAAAGTTAAACAAGCCAACTTAACAGAAATAACCAAACCAGACACCTACATACAAATTTAATATAGAACCCCACTGGGCTCCGGGTCACCGAATTGATTCCGGTCGAGAATGGATAGACCAGCCATCGGAGTTCGGAGCGTGAGAAATATGATTAGATCCCACCACTCTAACTTTCGTCTTATACAAATGGCCCCGTCCGCGTCATTGGCGACGAATAAAAACGAACGGCCGGACGCCGACTGAATTTCGCTCAAAGGTTTTTTGCTCCTGGAAAATCTCGGAAATCGACGAGAGAGGTTCTGGATGAAATCTCTCGGAAAACATTTTGTGTTCGTGATAGCAAACAACAGAAAAGCGGACTTTTTCGGGTGTATATATTTCAGATTGATTTGATGTTATCGTCGATCTACAGAAGAGGTAGCAAACAATCATCTGTTCAAAACAGATTTAAGTGTGTATAAAAAACAAAAGTACAAAATCAGTGAGATTGTGCAATGTATACCGAATAAAGTACAAAATATACTTGTGGTTCATGAAACAGAAACGGGGCATTTTCTTTGGGGTTCGTTAAATCGAAAGTTTACCGCAATGGGCTTTAATATGTTGTAGAATTGCAACTAAACATTGTGGAGTTAATTTCCAACGTCAACGGGCGAATTTTGGATGGAGTTAGTGACAAATTTTTACTTAAAAATGGGGATCAAACGAATTGTTTAATCATCTACTATTACTGTTACTTGTTTACGTTATTTAAGTAGGTATTTCCTCGACTTGTTTTGAATAAAATAAAGGTATTGCTTACTGCTTTGAACATTTGCCCTAACATGTTTGCATCTCGTTAGTATTCGATGCATCTTGCCATGATCTGGTCATAAAGCAATACATAGTACGAAGAGAAGATAATAGGCGAGATTTTAAATCTCTTTACCGATTGGGAGAAAATCATGAATCTTCTAACCATAAAATGCATGATTTCAAGAAAAATTCATGATTCACCTGTTAATAAAATGTTTTGAACATATACGTGAGAAAACTTTAGTCTGCTGTTTGTTATGAAATTTGCACTTATTTATGACTTCTTTTTAGGTTTAGCTCAAAACACTTGGAATTCTGGTAAAACTAAGGTTGTCTCGACTTCCTCTACACAATTCGTTGGATTGTCCTATTGAGTAAGTGTGTGAAATTTTAAAATCCTAGGTCTACTTTGAATCCTTTCCAATTTTTCCCTCGTTTTCCATCACAAAATGTTTCCAAGGAAAATTGTTCAGGATGCAAAATTAGGATCCTCTAGGAAGCTTAAAAACCATCCACCTACTTTGAATTTTTAATTGTTTTTTTCTAGAATAACATTAAAAAAATTAAAGTAGGTCAAAGATTTTGAAATTTTACACAATAATTACTCTGTGTTTCATTCTGAACAAGTTTCCTTAATAATATTTTGTCGTAAAACCTATATACAGAAACAACCCTTTGTAGTTGGGAAAAATCAGTTTTTTCAAAATTCCCAAGACATACTTTCTAAACTAAAATTATGTCACCAATTAGTTTCTAAAATCAAGCAGGTCTTATTTCCAAATGATCAAAATTCAACTCGATTTTTTTTTGTCTTTTACACTTCTTTGTTCGTTTATGCAGGGGGGCGCACTGTATTTAGTCAGGGAATAGAGGGAAAAATCAGGGAAATTAAAATTAGAAATGTGGTGACAACCCTGTAAACAGATTGGTCCCCTTTTCTTCATCATTCAACTGATCTGAAGACATTTTAATTACACTTACATAAAGTTGGAAATGAGGAACCTTTGGCACTTAGAAAATATTTATCTTGCTTATAATTATTATTATATAGCGGCTATCATCGGCAGTATAAACAAAGGACAGCAGCTCCAACGAATGCAGGAACGTCTCGTTATGTTTTTCTACATATATAGTAGGTATATTGTTTTTTGTTTGGTAATTAAAAATGTTTACTGGTCGTTTAACGTAATGTAATGTTTTTTCGTAATGTATCTCACATAATTTGAGGCTATTTACAGTCTTTGCATGATGAAAAAACTTTTTTTTAACTTTCCTGCATTTTTTTATAAAGTTTGAGGGGTATTACTTTCAGACTCTTGGTAACAGGGCCATACATACCAAAAATTGGTTGATAAAATGACGAAAAATAAGAAAATACTCATATAGAATGCTATATTGTACAAAGCTTGTAAAAAAACTAACAGCCAAATTAAAACAAAACGATTTAGTATAAGCGCTTATCGAACAACTAATACTGGCATCTGTTGTAACTGTATCTGGAGCGATCTAAATTAAGGGAGCCGTTCCATCGTGTATCTTTATTCAATTTAATCCACAGGAGACATGTAGGCTTAAGAACCCATACCCGAGGGGTCCGTCGCAAAAAGAGGGTGAACAATGGGCTTTAATTAAACGATTTGTGGTGGATATAAGCCATACAGGGGAGTATTAAGGAGAGCTTTACTCCAACACAGCAGCAGTATTCCTGGCCTATGCTTTGAAGCACTGGGTGAGTACCTACCTACTAAAATACCTGACACAGTTCGTAATAAAAATGGATAGGTTGGTAGTTCAATTTGTTTTAAGTATTGCTTAACAGTTTATACAGTATGTCCACGGTGTGAGTTTACCAGAGGACATAACTAAAAAAATATCAAAATTACGTCAAAATGCCACTTCTGATGAAAGCTTTTTGGCACCCCAGGGACTAAAGTGATCACTTACTCCCTCTTTTGCATGTACACATTTAATTTAATTTATGTTATTGAATAAAGTATATCATTGGTCATAGTTTCTATTGTTTTTGTTACTTTTAATCCCAAGGGACTAAAATTTTTACTCATTTATGGGACTAAAATATTTTAGTCCCTTGGGATTAAAAGTAACAAAAACAATAGAAACTATTACCAATGCTATGTACTTTATTCAATAACATCAATTAAATGAACAGTAGCGAAACGCAGTAGATAAAGTGCTATAAAAATAAATTCTGAATGAAGTATGTTTGGATGTACGACGGAAAGGGCGGTGACAAATGAGATGTTTTTTTTAAATGGAGCACCCTGTATAATATTATATTTTAGGATCCTACTGAAAATTCTAAAAAAATTAAGAATGTCATTTTTTAAAAAATTAGTGTAGATTCTGAGCTATAAACAGTTGAAAATAGGCATTTTGACTACTTTGCACTGTTTTGTAGAGACCAAACTGGTACCAACTTTTGGTACCATGGTACCAATCGGTACCAGCACCATTAGGAAGCCCTTGAAAAGTTAAGACAGAAATGGGAAATTTATTTTGATCTATCTCAAACAGTTTCCTCGCTACAACGGTGCAAAAAGTAGATTGGTAATGTCGAATGTTTCTTTTTACATCATGTTTTGTGAATTTTTAAATTTTAGTTCCTGAGGTGCAGAAAATAATGTATGTATATTTCTGAAGTCACTTGAAACAGCATAAAAAACTAATTGGCGTCACAAAAATAATATAGGACATAAGTGTCACACAGTTATCAAAAAATATACATATTCTGCAAGCAACACTATTAAGGTTTTTTTAAGGCTGAAGTCAAACAACGTAAAGGTTAATAAAACATATAATATTGTCAAAGGTCTCTAAAAAGCCATATCGATTATTAATATTTACGCAAGTATATCCTAAGATCTGTGAAATTATGGCACGCCTATCCACCGCATTTCGTTCAATTTTTTTACTGGTAATACCAGGTGCGGTTTAATATGGTTAAAAAAGTTTTGTCTCGTATTTTATTTCCGGAAGCGCCTGTTCTCGAGCTACCCTGGTAAAATATAAATGAATCACTTGGAACACACTGATATACAGGGCGCGATCTATTTCATAGCATTTACCACGCTCTGCTACTTGTAAAAATACCAGACTTATCAGCAGAAATCACCCGTATAAAATTCAAAGGTTTTTATGCTATTCTATAAGTAACTTCATTTAAACCATTACCAAGGGGCTAAAGTGACTCTTTATCTCTTGAATGATTGTTGCCCCGCTTACGCTCGGACAACAATCTTGACTCTCGGGATTAAAAGACGCAGTTTAGTCCCTTGGCACATAATATACTATAGTTTCCTGGAAAAATATTGACATATGTCCTAGGATTGTTGTACATAGATATGGCATGTGGACTAGAGATGAAATGGCCAAAATTTTTACCTTTTCGGGAAAGTCACTCTTCGTCACTCTTTCGTCGAAATGAAGATCAGCGTTTACAAAATGTTAATTTCTTATACGGGGTGTTCAAATATTGCAAATTTTTAAATTTAAACGATTTTTAATTTTCGGTAACCTATATGGAAGATGACGAGACCAAAATACTTAAAGAAAGTGTTTTGGAAGCAGTTGACTCCATTCCATTACATGAAATCAAAAGAAGTTACAATAATTTTCCAAAACGATTGGAAGAATGCATAACTCAGGCAGGAATTGTTGTAATTTTATTTGTGCATTTTGAAGAATAATAATTATAATTAAAAATAATTAATTCTGCATGAAAACCGAAACTTGAAGTTAGTTTAGTCTTGACCTAATTTCAAAATTTGCAATTCTTGAACATCCAGTATACAAATTAATATTTTCTCAGCACAAATTGTCATTTCAAAGGAAGCAAAAACTTTTATTTTCCTTTCTTGCGAGAATTAAAAATTTTCGGCTATTTCATCTCTTGTAAATTCCATCCTTGGACGTACTGTATTCAGGATGATTTTTTAAGACTACTACCGCGATTTTATCTTTCTAACAAAAACGCGCCAATTTTAGATAGCTATATGACGCTCAAAAAGATATCGTCACTGGCCATCTTGTCGCGCAATATTAAAAAAAATAATAAAATTACATGTTTATTGTAAAAGATATAAAAAAACTTCAATGTTGATCTAACGGTACTGAGAAGCTTTGTTATACAACCGGGTAGTCAGATTTCAGAAAATTACACAAGGTCTTCGGTAGGCAATGAAATTTTCTTTTATTTATTTTCTAATTAAAGCCATATTTTCTCCTACAAAAAACGTAAGGAAACAAAATATGGCAATTCTTAAAAAATAAATGGGCATCTATGGCCAACTTTTTACTTAAGAAAAACTCAAATCGACAAAAATTTTCATGCAATTTTAGGTTTATTTTCTGCTAAGTGGTATCACAGAAAATATACTACGGTATATTTTCTGTGGTGGTATCCACTTTGCGTAAAAGCTTTGGCTATTTGAAGGCACACAGTGAAGAATGGAATGACAGTGCTATGCTACTTTTTGATGCAATGGACAAATGGCAGCAATAAAATTTGGCAGACAAGCTATTTATTTGCGTTTTTTCTATAGCGATATAATCATGGGCGTCGTTACAATGTTTTTCAGGGGGAGAGGGGGAACACAGCCATTCAAAATACATATTTTATTAAAAAAACAGGTACAAAATGCAAATAGCGAATATAATGATAATTATTATGTATAATAATGCCGTTAGATGACAGCAAGCTTAACCTGCTGATGTTATATTAGGAACGCATGATATAGATGGGAGTCTCTATAGTAAGAGGTAAGAGCTAAGAGCCAAATAGAACAGGGAACATATAGACGAGGGAATATAATATAATGAATATATAGGTATAATTTTACGTTAATGTTAAAAAAATTGAAAAGTAATCCTAAATTAAACCAAAACTTTATACACGGTGTTTCTAAATTATGGTGGCAAATTAATATGGCAGGACGTAAATGTCATTTTAGGCATTTTAAAAAGTTCTTATAATATTAACTTAACATTTGATATACCGAGTTCAAGTAAAAAGTGCATTAAAATGAAGCTACCGGAGTTTTGTGGCTGAAGGGACAGTTCAATATGCCCCATTTTAAAAATAATTTCTCTTGTCAATTTGCCTTAAAACCACTGCATTTACAGTAAAGAAACAAATTCATGTTGCAGCTCCGAAAGTGCCTATACGGTTATAAATTCAATTTTCATGAGAAAAATCGATTACCAATATTATTATGCGTAAGCAATAGATATTTATATTTTTAAAGGCAGCATACTCTGATGGCGTGCCTATATTAAAATGACAGATACGTTTATAAATAGAAATTTAAAAAGTCAAATCTCGGAAATAAATTTTTCTCAGCAAAAGAGCTATTTATGAAATTAAAGTCCAGTAGTTTCAAGGCAAAGCAACCAGAGACAAATGAGACAAATGAGACAAATGAAATGAATGAAATGAAAAAATTAATTCAGAAATTATTTTTAATACCTTCCCGTACGCTTCGGGTGATGGCAAGAAAACTCCGGTAGCTTCATTTTGTCGCACTTTGTTATACCCGTACCTGGTGTACCAAATTTTAATTTAATGTTTGTTATTTCTAACTTATTAATAAACTTTTACAACTTTAACCCCAGGTAGGTATTTAATAACAATTCTGCCATGTTAATTTGGCACCATAATTTAGAAACCCTCACTAAAAAAGATAATATTTGACATTTTCTATAGATTCTAGAAGTTTTATTAACAAAAGTTGGACCACCGTGTATACAGTGTGTCTGGTTTTTCGTGTTAACACCCCTGGGGGTGTTGAACGGGGCAATTTTTTTTTATAAATATGTCCCTGAAAAGTCATCATTTGAGAGGTATTGGTTTGGCATTGCCGCGAAATCCTGGCCTACTGCGATTTTTTAAAGGGGTGCGTTTTTCGAAAAACCCTATTAGGCTTTTTTTTATTTGAAATCTGACACCACAGCGTTAATCAGGACACCCTAAAACCCCCACATTCGAAATTTGAAGAAAAAATATACAGGGAGTTCCATTCTGCAGGGTGTCAAAGTTGAGCAAAATAGGAATTTTAAAGACATCTGGCGAGTCAAGTGTGCCATGGAATCCCCTCAAAGCAGTTGAATGGTCAATAGGACCGCTCAAGGTGTTGGTGTGCAAAGGTCCAATATGAAATATACAGAGTGTTCTTATCTGTGCCATCTCAAATTAGGTACTGCATTTTTGGAACTTTATACGGGTCAAAAATCGAGTATATCAAAACCGCTACACACACTATAAACGAACTAAATCTAAAAAATACAGAAGTCTGCCAGTCAGTAAGTCCATATCAGTTAAGGTGGCTGGTGTGCCGCAACAGGAAACGCACAGTGACTTTGTTGAGTAAGGTCCAATAATTTAAATTGTTTTTATTTGTTAGTTGGAATTTTGTAAAGAAATACATTACTTTTGTGTTTATCAATATTTTTTCAATGATTCCAGCAGAGCACTCATGACCACTATAAAGTTTCATAAAAATTCAGCATTTTGAGATGGCCCAGAGAAAAATACCCTCTATATTTTGCATTGAATCTTTGCACACCAACACTTTGAGTGGTCCTGTTCACCATTCAAGTGTTTTGAGGGTATTTCATGGCACACTTGTCTCGCCAGATGCCTTTAAAATTCCTATTTTGCTCAACTTTGACACCCTGCAGAATGGAACTCCCTGTATATTTTTTCTTCAAATTTGGTATGTGGAGGTTTTAGGGTGTCCTGATTAACGCTGTGGTGTCAGATTTTAAATAAAAAAAATGCCTAATAGGGTTTTTCGGAAAACGCACCCCTTTAAAAAATCGCAGTAGGCCAGGATTTCGCGGCAATGCCAAACCAATACCTCGCAAATGATGACCTTTCAGGGACATATTTATAAAAAAATTGCCCCGTTCAATTCCTCCAGCCTACTTAGATTTTCAGGGGTGTTAACACGAAAAACCAGACACACTGTAGAATCCAAACAAATTTCCTCTGAAATGAGGCAACTTGGCAAACTTCGCCCATCCAATGTTTCCCATATACACATAAAAAATACAAGGTAAAAAATGCGGATGCTGCCCCGACTGCGGGCCGTAAATTCAGCCCTGGAAGGGTCAACCCCCCGGCCGCATGGACTCCGGGGTGGCGACATCCAATCTCCAACCCCTATCTCCTCCACCATTTATACCGGAGATCGGACCCGAGATAGCCGCCTGACTCGACCCTTATTACAATAAATTGGGGTCCGCGCAATTAATTTTTTCCTAATACGTCCCTGGCCGGCGCCGCTGGCCACAGTAGGGAAAAGGAATAAGGTCGAAAATGTAAGATACGACCGTACTAAAAAAATCGTATGCTGTGAGAACGACATTTTCCCGGAGTTTTTATTTTCATTTAAATCCCAATATACCGTACTTTCACCGTTTTAGTAGACATAGGGGAATATGCCGCGCGTCGCCGTGCGTCCAGCTAGGTTTGTCAGTCGTTGGCGGGGGGAGTACACAGTAGTCCCGCACCGCTTATCAGTCGAGTTTTGCGAGCAAAAAACACGCCCCGCCCCCCGCCAACGACTGACGAACCTAGCCGACTACCTGGCCGCCTTCCGGTCCGTGGTGGGTACACAGCTGATATGAGCGTGGCAAAGATCTACCGTACTTTCACCGTTTTAGTAGACATAGGGGAATAGGACGCGCGTCGCCGTGCGTCCAGCTAGGTTTGTCAGTCGTTGGCGGGGGGAGTACACAGTAGTCCCGCACCGCTTATCAGTCGAGTTTTGCGAGCAAAAAACACGCCCCGCCCCCCGCCAACGACTGACGAACCTAGCCGACTACCTGGCCGCCTTCCGGTCCGTGGTGGGTACACAGCTGATATGAGCGTGGCAAAGATCTACCGTACTTTCACCGTTTTAGTAGACATAGGGGAATAGGACGCGCGTCGCCTGCGTCCAGCTAGGTTTGTCAGTCGTTGGCGGGGGGAGTACACAGTAGTCCCGCACCGCTTATCAGTCGAGTTTTGCGAGCAAAAAACACGCCCCGCCCCCCGCCAACGACTGACGAACCTAGCCGACTACCTGGCCGCCTTCCGGTCCGTGGTGGGTACACAGCTGATATGAGCGTGGCAAAGATCTACCGTACTTTCACCGTTTTAGTAGACATAGGGGAATAGGACGCGCGTCGCCTGCGTCCAGCTAGGTTTGTCAGTCGTTGGCGGGGGGAGTACACAGTAGTCCCGCACCGCTTATCAGTCGAGTTTTGCGAGCAAAAAACACGCCCCGCCCCCCGCCAACGACTGACGAACCTAGCCGACTACCTGGCCGCCTTCCGGTCCGTGGTGGGTACACAGCTGATATGAGCGTGGCAAAGATCTACCGTACTTTCACCGTTTTAGTAGACATAGGGGAATAGGACGCGCGTCGCCTGCGTCCAGCTAGGTTTGTCAGTCGTTGGCGGGGGGAGTACACAGTAGTCCCGCACCGCTTATCAGTCGAGTTTTGCGAGCAAAAAACACGCCCCGCCCCCCGCCAACGACTGACGAACCTAGCCGACTACCTGGCCGCCTTCCGGTCCGTGGTGGGTACACAGCTGATATGAGCGTGGCAAAGATCTACCGTACTTTCACCGTTTTAGTAGACATAGGGGAATAGGACGCGCGTCGCCTGCGTCCAGCTAGGTTTGTCAGTCGTTGGCGGGGGGAGTACACAGTAGTCCCGCATCGCTTATCAGTCGAGTTTTGCGAGCAAAAAACACGCCCCGCCCCCCGCCAACGACTGACGAACCTAGCCGACTACCTGGCCGCCTTCCGGTCCGTGGTGGGTACACAGCTGATATGAGCGTGGCAAAGATCTACCGTACTTTCACCGTTTTAGTAGACATAGGGGAATAGGACGCGCGTCGCCTGCGTCCAGCTAGGTTTGTCAGTCGTTGGCGGGGGGAGTACACAGTAGTCCCGCATCGCTTATCAGTCGAGTTTTGCGAGCAAAAAACACGCCCCGCCCCCCGCCAACGACTGACGAACCTGGCCGAATGCACGGCGGCGCGCCGCCCAGCCATGGCTATGTCTAAAACGGTGAAAGCAAGGTATATGTATATAGAAGAAGAAAATTTCTATTGGGAACTCAAGCTAAGCGATACGCCACCTGGTGGCCAAATGTAGAACTAGTCTCGATGACATTCGTTTTTCCTGTCCCATGTGTTCGTTTTCTCAAAGTGGACATATCATTTTGTTTCTTTAAATCATCCATGTTTGCTATTTTGATCATAGTAACAGATGACTCGATCTCAGGAGAGCAATAAATCCACGTGCAACTTTTTCTGCATCGGGTGAATTTGGATTCTACATCCGGAAAATTCACGGGCTCTGCAAATATGATGTGTTAACAAATTTGTGATTGAATTAATAATTTTCGATTTTTATTTATTTTCATTAAGCAGCTATAAATATGATACATAATGATTATTTATTCATAAGTTTATATCGAGAAAAGTAACGAAATATATCATAAAGTAACCTTGTAATTATTTTTTTTAATGAATTTAAACCAAACCTATAACAGTACACTTAAAATGGCAGCCATTGACCTTTGGTGATAGATTTCACCATAGGTTTTATAATAACTGTTATAAAAATGTGGTTGCTGAAAGTTACATAGTAATAATTTTAGGTAACTCTATAATCACCAATTTTAGTGACAAATGGAAAACTAATACGAGAGTTTGACTGATACTTTAATAAAACTAAAAGTAAATTTTGCAACTATTGATAATACAAGTAAACCTTATACAACCCAGAGTAGCACGCGCACGGGCATATTCTGTAGTAATAACGAATATATGGTAACCTCTAATTTAGTTTTACTACCTGCAGAAACATTATTAATAATTGTGAGCAACATGTAATTTAAAATTATTGTACAGCAACAAGAACCTGCCAAAAATACTTCTAGTTTTTCAGTTGCACCGAACGTATGCAGTAAATTGTAGAAAGGAGTTGAAATTCAGGCAAAGATACCAGTAATAAAGGCGAAATAGGGAATTAAATATATTATTATAACAATTATTCAACGCTTGTTTTGTGTTTTTATTTACTTATTGTTATTTTGTTTTACTGTATAAGTTTTTGAAGTTCTGTTTTTTTATTTTATGGTCTTATTATAAGAGACTAGGACTACAGAAGAATTTATGTAATATATATGTATAACAAGAGTATAGTTAGAATGTAGCTATAAATAACCCCCATGTTATGGGCCATATATGCGTAGGTCGAAATCATTTCAGTTGCATAAGGGGGTTGATATTACTTGAGATCTCTTAATTATTTTGGAGAAGATCATTATATAAACGTAGCTCTTAGAAGTTATATAGCAGTCTCTTAATTTAGCAAAAGAAACAAAAAGGTGTTTAGAGTTGCCTCTATTTAAACCTAGCCCTACAGGTTTTATAAACTAGTTTCCAAGACCTGCTTTTAAACTTTTGGTAAGAGGAACTCGATGTTTTATTAAAAAGGTTACAAACACTAGATCGTGACCTTATTATAAACCTCTCAGAAACTGGCCATCTAGAAAACGCTTATAAAACTTTAGAAACCTTTAGTCGGTTTTATTACTATTATCATCTCGTCGAAATAGATCAACCTGTTTCGAAGATAAAGCAAAAATCAAAATTTTATGCCTGTTTTAAAGGCACGTAGGTCGTAGGGTAGCAAAAAATGCAAAACACGGGCTACTCTATTTTTTGAGTATAGAATACTGCGGTGCTACTGGTGGCAATTTTTTAATAAAACTCTCTTATATATCGTAATAAAATCCCCTATGGAGGATATAGAAGAGTGTTTCATCCTAATTGCCGTTATTATAATATGTAAAAAGGGTCCCAATAAAAATAGACGGGTTTCGATGATTTGTAAAATTATTGATTTTCATTACCTACCGAAATATTAAGGGCGACTAGTTTTCAAACGAATCTCCACTGTATGCCAAAACGCTAATTTATATTTTTTTCATGGCACTGAAAATGCATATAAACTAACCTGATAGGTTGAGGATGTATTGTACAGTCTTGGTTGGAAGCCATTTACCTGAAACAGAGAAAGAAATATTTATGTATCTCTTCATGTTATGTTGTAGGTAAATATTTAGTAAAAGCTGACCTATCCTGGCAATGGATTTTTCGATCTGTCAGAAACGCCGTTTAAATTAGATTTCATCTATTGTCTTAGGAGATAAGATATTATGTTGTAGATTAACGTTTTCTCCTTCACCAACGTAACGACAAATACCTATATTACAATCTTTGTTGGGACATGTTGTGACAGTCTGCAGGAGCAGTGATCCCAGCCAGCCCATTACCGGTTTCATCCTATCTGGGAATCATCAGAAATCTGACCCTATGGTCATTTTGCGTTACTTCAAACCTTAAAAAAAGCGATCGGTTTTCTTTTTATAAGGATTCATAATGCAATAAAAACTGCCGCCCAAGCTGAGCAGTTTGTAGCATCAGATATCAAGTGTGCCTTGAAACATGGTCAAAAGAAACGAAAAAATGCTGAATATGATCTTAGATGGATTAAAATCCATCTAAGATCATATTTACCAAAAAATAGAGCGGGAAGCATGTCAAAATTAACAATAATAAGATATCTTGACAGGCTTCATGTATCCGCTGGAATAGGTCATCAAAGTTAATAGGTCTGTTTTTGTAGACCCTATTTTTTATTAACCCCCCCCCTCCTCAAGAGAAGAAGTTCATTGGAGTCAGGTTCAGAGACCTGGGTGGCCAATGTATTACAGGGATTTGACGACCTATCTATCTGCCTTGAAAATTAGTGTTTAGCCACTTCGCAACTGCAACTGTGCTGTGACATGGAGCAACATTCGCCAGAAAATTTTCATCATTTTAAAGATATCCTTGTGCCCACAAACAATACTCAAACTCGTGCAAGGTGTGCAAATATTTGGGTTAAAACGGTTTAATTTTATTATTTTTTAAGGTTTTCCAAATTAAAGTTCTCCAAAATTTAAATATAGAGCAACTTCTCTCACACTACTTCCAGGATTATTTCTAAAATATCGCAATATTCCTCCGGATTTTCATCATTCTGTTTTCGCCCCTTTTTTTCGTAACCTGTCCTACAAATGAAACAAAAATTCTTCTATCTAGCTGGAAGAGTAGTAATGTACCCGTCTCATTGAAAAGTTTGTGAATTCGATACAGAGTAGTATGAATAATGTGACGATCCGCATGCCTTAAATGAAATATTTGCGGAACGTCCCTATAGCTACGCGTGTTTTCACCAGTTAATCCAATAATTTATACCTTTTCCGCTACACTTAACTTTTCATCAAAAATTTTTTTTTTCGCTTTTAATACCAAACTTGTCACAGTGACATTTTTCGTGTGGTTTTACATGGCTACCTTGATTTTCCAATTATTTTGCCGTGCTCCCCGCTGTAATTTTTGTTAAAAACGATCTTAGATGGATTAAGACGATTAAGACAATGTACAGCACGTACGTGGTGATCCAACTTTTTGACCCATAAAATGGCTTTTTTCGATCTGTAGCGAGCAACACGCATAATTTTAAACTTTTGGTCAATACAAATTTTAATCTAATGTAATTACTCACATTTTGAGACAAAAATTATTTAAAAATATTTATCACAATGGCAGTTATTAGACTTATTGCGCAAATGCTAATAACGGCCATTGTGATCAATCTTTTTAAATAATTTTTGTCTCAAAATGTGAGTAATTACTTAGAATAAAATTTGTATTGACCAAAAGTTTAAAATTATTCGTATTGCTCTCTACAGATCGAAAAAAGCCATTTTATGGGTCAAAATATTGAATCACCACGCACGTGCTGTACTTTGAGCCTTAAATCTTGACACTTTCAGCATTGTTTCATTTGTTTTGACAACGTTTCAAGGCTCACTTGATATCTGATGCGATAAACTGCTAGGCTTGCGCGGCAGTTTTTGTTGTATTAAAACCTTTATAGAAAGAAAACCGTTCGTTCTTTTTCATGAAATTTGGTATTTATAAATTTGAAGTAACGCCAAATGATGCCACGGAGTCAGATTATTACTAGAAAAATATGGTATTTTTAAAATTCAGCATTTTAAAAAATCCTAGCTAGTCATAAGGAAAAATCACCCAATCGAAATAGTAGTGTGTGTGAGAATCTTCCCTTAGGTGAATCCAAAAAATATATAAAGCCGAATTTTTCTCGGATCTTCATAGATTTCTGGAGTAATCGCAAGCGAACGCGGACACACTGTAGAATTTGAAGAAAATCTTTGAGACAAATAATTAGAACAATTCTTCAGGAGAAATTAAAAATAATTGAAACACATCAATATTATTAATTTTTTACCCACAAAATCCATTATTATGCTGCTTTCGGAATACTTATAGGAAAGTTACCTCCATTAGGATCTCATAGAGAAGATATCATATATTTATCAATTTTGCAAAATTTTTATGTGGAAAAGCCTCAGAAATGCTCACTTAACACGTCAGAAAATGGTATTTACTCCGTCGTTTAATATTTACCCCTCATTTTCCCTAATTTTCCTCTAGATTAATCTCAATTAACCGAAATACAGAAGCTAACGTGGAATTAAGTTCACGAGCTGCTACGAAAGCAACTTCAAATAATAATGTGCCGGGTCTCAATTATCAAAATATAATTAAATCCAGAAAATTTTAAACCCCAATTCGCTGACTCGGCTTCTGATAATCAGACCGAGAAAGTTTCAGAGTTTGTTTCGATAAGTTCGCTTAGTTCAACCCCTTAATTAGTGGGATTTCATCTCTTCGCAGGCAGCGAAATATTAGGGATGATAAAGGGTTATATATTGCTTTAGGGGGTAGCTACCTCTGAATAATGTCTAATGAAACTGACATCAATAACAGTTGGGTACACTTCAAGTTGGTAGGTACAAATAGAATCTGTAACCACCATCACAATTATTATTAAACATAGTTTGGGGATCCACACAAATTTGACAAGTTCGTGGACTAGTTTTCGTCCTACATCTGGATCTGTAAACGCTGCATAGCTAGGTTCAACCGAATTGAATGAAATGTTTCCCAATTTTAAAATTAGTTTAAAATTTTAAAACGTGAGCTTGTAACTTCACTCTCTTAGGTGTAAAAATTACTATTCTAAAATTGGCTTCAAAACACTGTCCATAAAGCTTTATTAAACAGTTTACTAGTGTTCTTACTAAACTAGCCCCTTACTTTCATTCTTCGCGCAAAAAACTTTGGAATATAAAGTGCCATTCCGTTTCGCCCAGTCTATTAAATATTACTTCCTATATTTCATTGGTTTGTTGGCTTTTACAGTGGACCATAAAACAAACTGTTTGTCTCGACAAAAGAAAAATGCACTTTCTCGCCACTATTCGAACCGATTCAAGCCCCTGAAAATGATGCATGGCTCCTGAACAAACATTATTTGGAAAGTTGAACGTACCATTCAAGAAAACGAAAGAAATAAATTAAAAAAGTTTCTATAATCCTATATAAATGAAGTTTCAGAGCAAATACATACTCCAGATTCCAACTAGTTTCGAATCTAATAATGTTGTAGGTGAGTATGGTCATTGTTGAAGACATTTCAAATATGATGGGCCATATACTTTATTGTAGCAGGACATTAATAGTCGATGGACAAATTTATTTGAAGAGTAAAATGTCATGTCAACTTTGGTCCGTAAACGATTTGTTTAAAAAATATACAAGGTGTTGAAAGTTTAAATAATATATTGCTTATTTTTTTTATAGTGATCCCAATCAATGAAGATAAATCATGTATGTTGCTGGTGGTTGCCTGTATTACACAATATTATGAGAAGGGAAAACACTTTCAGTCGAAACTCCACAAACAGTGTATTCAAGGTAAACTGTATAGGTACATGTTTCAGTTTCAACCCATCTAGGGGGTCATCTTCAGCAGCAAATTATCTTATATGTAAACTAACAAAGCTTCCTAGACATGGTGCATGGTGTGTAAGTTGGCTGTATGTGGAAAATTTTTAAATAAAATAATAGGAATTTTTATATACAGTGTGACCCATTCTGATGTTGGACACCCTCATAAAATCTGTAATTTTTGTCCGATTTTAGCCGGGTTTTTTTCTAAAAATAGATCACAAAAAACTCTATTTTGGCGCAAAGTTTCAGATCTTAACCCCAATTTTCAAGGCCTACTATGAATTTTTTCTAGTAAAAAAAATACGAAAACCCTTAAGCGATTTTTTTATTTAAAATCTGACAACACAGCGTTAATAAGGACACCCTGAAACTCCCATATACCAAATTTGAACAAAAAATACACAGGGAGTTCCATTGTGCAGGGTGTCAAAGTTGAGCAAAATAGGAATTTTACAGGCATCTGGCGAGTCAAGTGTGCTATGGAATTACTTCGAAACAGTTGGATGGTCAACAGAACCACTTACAGTGTTGGTGTACAAAGATTCAATACAAAAATATACAGGGTATTTTTCTTTGAACCATCTCAAAATGCTGAATTTTTATGAACCTTTATATGGGTCATGAGTGCCGTGGCATCATTGAAAAAATATTGATTAACACAAAAGTAATGTATTTCTTTACAAAATGCCAACTAACAAATAAAAACAATTTAAATTATTGGACCTTTCTCAACAAAGTCATTGTCTAAGACTATAAATTTTCTGTGCGTTTCCTGTTCCGGCTGATATGAACTTGCTGACTGACAGGCTTCTGTATTTTTTAGATTTAGTTCGTTTATAGTGTGTGGAGCGGTTTTGATATACTCGATTTTTTACCCATATAAAGTTCCAAAAATTCTTGAACTTATTGACTGACAGGCTTCTGTATTTTTTAGATTTAGTTCGTTTATAGTGTGTGGAGCGGTTTTGATATACTCGATTTTTGACCCATATAAAGTTCCAAAAATTCAGTAATTTGAGATGGCACAGATAAGAACACTCTATATATTTTGTATTGAACCTTTGCACACCAACACATTGAGTGGTCCTATTGACCATTCAACTGTTTTGAGGGGATTCAATGGCACACTTGACTTGGCAGATGACTAAAATTCCTATTTTGCTAAACTTTGACACCCTGCAGAATGGAACTCCCTATGTACTTTTTGTTCAAATTTATTATATGGGGGTTTCAGGGTGTCCTGATTAACGCTGTGTTATCAGATTTTAAATAAAAAATCGCTAAAGGATTTTCGTATTTTTTTACTAGAAAAAAAAATCATAGTAGGCCTTGAAAATTGAGACTAAGATCTGAAACTTTTCGCCAAAATAGAGTTTTTTGTGATCTATTTTTAGAAAAAAAAACCGGCTAAAATCGGACAAAAATTACAGATTTTATGAGCGTGTCCAACATCAGAATGGGTCACACATGTACAATGAGTTAAATTTAAAAAAAAAATCACAAACTATTACCATTTTATTATTGAAATATGGCGTCATCATCAAACAGTAGGGTGGTGATGACGCCATTTTTCAATGATAAAAAACTAATAGTTTGATTTGATATATAAAAATTCCTATTATTTTATTGATAAATTTTCCACATACAGCCAACTTCTAGGAAGCTTTGTTAGCTTACATATAAGATAATTTGCTGCTGAAGATGACCCTCTAGATGGGTTGAATTGAAACATGTACAGTTTAAATTGAATACACTGTGTTTGTGGAGTTTCGACTGAAAGTTTTTTCCCTTCTCGTTATATTCCCACACTCCACTGCAAGATATGGACTATTTCTTTCGCTCATAATATTATGTTTCCTGACACCGAAACCTATATTTTTCTATAGAAAAATCTCGGAGTAAAAATGTTCTCTTGCCCCATCTTTCCTGGAGATAAATATGTCCACAGAAAAGGTGTTGAATAGGAAAAACATTCTTATTTTCCATTTTGTCGAAAAAAGTTAACCTTGATAAAAAGTTTTGCTGGTTCTTAAAGTAAGATCGGTATAGAAAAATCTAACATTTTTTGTACGGGGTGTTCAAAAAATTAAAAAAAAAGTAAAATGGTACAAGAGTAAAGTGCACTTATTTGTGAAGATGTGGAAATAAGTTACTAGGAAAAGTTATTCAAAAGTAAAAGCCAGTCCCTAATACCAATTTTCGAAAATATTTGCCTACTTTTATTTATTTGTAACCATTAAAATTACCTAATAAAAATTAAATTATTCCAAATTAACAATCCACAAGTTTTAAATATATTATTTACCCAAACATACTGCCACAATATTCAGCACATATTTTCAAACGACAAAGTAATTCAGATAACCCCATTTAAAGATATTGAAGAAACGGCTCTAACCTTGTCCTTTAATATCAAAGTAGGCCGATTCTTTCCAAAATTGGTACTGTGAACTATCTTTTAAGTTAGAACAACTTTTCCTAATAACTTTTTTGCACATCTTCACAAATAAAGGAAGTTTACTCTCCCACCATTTTCCGTTTTTTTTTCTAACTTTTGAATACTAAGTGCTGAACTTTTCTATCCCAATCTTAATTTAAGAACAAGCAAAACTTTTTGTCAAGTGTAACTTTTTTCGATAAAATGAAAAATAAGAAAGTTTTTCCTATTCAACACCTTTTCTGTGGACATACTGTATACTAGATGACATACTGTATACTAGATGACTAGATAGGACAGGGAAATTACGGTAAAAAATAACGAAACCTAGACAAAATTCATAACCGCATTTTTATAATGCCATCACAAAATATTGGTAATAAATGAACGCCAGAATTGTTTTTTTATACAAAATAAACATACGCGTGTGGGCGTTTTTTAGAAAAATACATTTTCTTGTTGGAACAAAGACGGCATAAATATTAACTGCGAATTTTAAGCTGCATTTATTAGTAAGTAAGTTATATAAAGTTGAGATTGATAAATTAAACAGATTACGTTTGCACAAGTATCCGAATGATGTAAAAATGACATTTTGCGTAATATTTTGTTGGGCAAAATTATTAACTGCGTTTTTATTATTTATAATTAACTTAAAAATCATGTATTAACAGTTTGTTCTGAAATTAAACATATTGTTTCGCCGGAAATCGTATTTTAAAGAAATTTGAAGCTGTCTTTGAGAGCAAAATTATTAACTGGCTGATTTTTGTTAAAGTTTGTAAGTGGGTACTAAGTCTTGTTAAATTTTTTGAAATTAAACAAAAATTGGTAACGGAAGTATTTTTTTCTTTAACAATAAATATTAATCGATCCCATACAAATGACAAGTGACAGTTGACGTAGTGAGATAGTATTTATATATGCACCGTAAATAAATGTTTAATTGTGCCCTATATGATTCAATACAGTTAGGTATATTGTAAAAAGTTTAAAAAATAGTTAAGTAATATTTTTGCTCTACCGATACCAATGACAAATGACAGTTGACCTACATGCGCCCTAAATAAATGTTTAATTTCGCTATATGTGATTTATTATAGTTATATTGTAAAAAGTTGAACAAAAAAAAAACAGTTAATATTTTTGCTTTTCCTAAAGAAATGACAAGTGACAGTTGACCTATATGCGCCGTAAATAAATGTTTAATTTCGCTACATATGATTCAATTAAACAAACAAAAAACAGTTAATATTTTTGCCTATTCTATACCAATGAGAAGTGACAGCTGACGTACATGCGGCTCAGATAAATGTTTAATTTTGTATAAGTTACATTCTATTTGTAAAAGGGAATGATCATCTGCAATAAAAGCGTAGTTAATATTTTTGCTTTTGCCGAAATAGAAAATTATCCGATTTTTATCTCTCTTTGTCGATCTAAGTTACTTCCAGGGGCTCTTTAAAATAAGGGGACCCAGCATCATGTCACAGTCTATCACATGGGAAAAGTGAAGCCTTGAGGGGAAGTTTGTTTTCTGTATACTCCAAGGAGACCACATAAGTGGGCTGGTACAAGGTTATGTTATATGTCAGTGTCCAACTCCCATCAGGTTTTATGTGACATGCCAGTGCCATAGATTCCAAAGAAGGCCAAATATTTCCCATCATAGTTCACAATTTTTAAGTTTTCTAACTTCCAGATAGTCAATTAAAGGTAATGCGGCCGCCTGTAGTAGTCCCAATAATTGCAACCAGATTTTTCTTGTCTCACCTTTAGTAATCCTAGAATTTCCATTACGTGGGCATTACGTATAAGTAGGTAGTTCGAAACAAATCGTATTTCGAAAATTTTAAATTATTAAGCAGGTAGCTTCAGTCAGTTTATTTTACGTTTGTGAGGTACCTTGGGAGAGAAATAAAATTACAAAAATTTTATGAGCACCCAGAAAAACTACATGATTAGAACTAAGTACAAGACCTAATCTTATTAGTCCATCCCGAAATCTGTGAAAGTTCTTTGGGTAGATACATTCAACAAGGGAAGAAAGTTCAAGTACGTACCTATTATACCTACATATTACAAATGGTTTGAGGAACCTGGTAACAAGGTGCAATAGCGACAAATTCTCAAATAAGCAAAATCGGCACTGATTTACCATACTTATATTACTTAAATTCCTGGAAATAAATATAAAATAAATTTGATTCATTTGGCACTTGCCATATTCTGTGTTTGTTGACAGAACATTGTCAAGTCTAATTTTTAGAAATCATGGAAACCATTATTAATTTTTACTAACAATCAAAGTACCTGTTATATTCACAGATTCTCCAATAAAATTGCATACTTGGCATCAATGAGACCATTAGAATTAAAAAAAAATAAAGGGTCCCTGGTTACTTCCATATTCTTAAAATGTTTAATTTCTTAATATATGTTAGCAAGGAAAGTTTTTTACCTAAAGAGTCTAAAAAATCCAGTTAACATTTTTGCTCGAAATTTCTAACGAAAAATAGGTGTTTTTTGAGGTAGCTCAAAGTTCCGTTTTTTCAAAATGTTTAATTTTTGGTTTCTACCAACGTATTTACTTATAACTTTAATATGGTAAAACAAAATAGCAGTGTCTAGGTCAAATTCTATTTTCCCTGGCCTAAGAATATACTTTTTGATTCTGAACAAAACCTTTGGCGACATGTCCTTCGGAAAGGGCAAAATATTTCGCTTTCAAATTTCCAAGCGGGTTGCCAAGCCATACTTGATTTTACGAAACTAATTTAGAAACAACTCTATATTATCTGTCTATTTAAAAAATTGTTAGGTAACAATACATCATGCTTTCACAGCTTCCAGCCTAATTCAAACCCTTACTATAAACACATCACACCACACCCTTATTTGTATACATTATGTGAAAAAAAAAATACGTTAGAAGCCCCCTTTAATTCAATAAGCTCCTTATCAGCGAGCACCCCACGCGAGCCACCCCTATCCGTCATCGCGCACCCCAGGGGATCATCCCCACATACCCGGCGACAAATATTTGACATTAGAGCTGCTTTAGCCGAATTTATAGTCCGCACTGCATTAAACATCGGTTATTTGTGCAATAGACACCCCCTAAAGCCAGGGGTAGCTGCGTTTCAGTAGCGTGCCGTGGGTAAAAGGGCGGAGGGGGCGAGCTATTTTAAGGGCGCCAAAAAAAGTCGTACATTTTTTTTGTTTTAACAAAGTAAACAAAATACAGTTAGAGTTAGGTAAAGCTATAAACAAAAAAATAACACAGCCTACTTAACTAAAATAATAATCTTCTTGTTTTTACAGATTTAAATTTGTCTTATCATAATTGATTAATTTCGCTGTTTCTGATTTAATACTAGTAATGATCAGCGCCGGTTTTAGCTTGACTACCGCCGGGGTTTAAAAAACTCGTTATATTTAATCTCAATTTTTTTCTTTTGCCCAAAAAACAAAACTTTTTAGTTGGGAAGTAGTCAGAAATTAAAAAAAATTATAAATTATAAATTGAATCTTTGTGGTACAAAATTGCGCCGCAGGCGAAAATTTTTCAAATATTCAAGGTCAAACAGTTTAAATTAACGAAAATAAATTCCAAGCAAAACATATTGTTGTTAACTGGTTTTTATTTTTTTTTGTTCACTATGACTCATAACATTTGTAGCCAAGAAGTCCTACTCAATCTTCTTTTATAGAGCAACTGTGACCAATAGAAATTTCGAAATTTGTTTTAGTGTGAGCCCATAAAAATCATTGCTTTTTAAACCGGCTATACTAAAATGCGCCCTAGGCGAAAATTTTTAGAAATATAAAGCACAGATAGTTTAACAGAGGTATAGGAAATTACAAAATCATAACAGTATAATGTATTTTTCGTGTTTTCTCAATGTAGGGTGCTTGAACACCCAAGCCATATTACAACCCTGGGCTAGTATGGGAAAAGCCAGGTCTCGTGGAATCGGTAGTTGACAATAATAAGTAGGTATATTTTTCAATAAATGTATCTATGTTACAAATTATTACATGATAATTTTCCAATTTATATTCAGTTAATGAATCAATGTTGTATATTCTGCGTTTAAGATATTTTCACTTAAAAATTTTTATTTTCGTCAAAAAATCCAGGGGGAGTAAAATCTTCAACGTACAGATGAATAAGATGATGAAAAGGAGAACGTTTCAGATGTTATGTTTGCAGACTACGATCAAAATGAAGGTGTCGCGTCGTGAGTGACATAGCAACAAAATATGATTTATTTTTAGTTATTAGACCAACTATAATATCGCCTATTAAAATTATAAAATTATTAAGTATGGTGGAAAATATTTTTAACAAAACAGTGAGAGCAGGAGAGCCAACGGTGAGTGATGAACTTGGAAGGTGGAGGTAACGACGACTCGAAGAGCGAGGAAAGACTGAAAGAGGAAAGTCAAGAGCGGCAGCGCAGCAAAGTAGTGAACAAAGCAGCGTTGCCAACCGTTCCTTTAAAGGAAATATTTGCCGGGGATAACGCAAAAATATCTAATACAAATAATAGACCATAATATTGTCGTGGTTGTACGTTCAATTTTGCAATTGCACTAGAGCACAAAGGGCGGGTTAGGGCTGAGGGCGGGTTAGGGCTGAGGGCGGGGGCACGCTACTGCTGCGTTTTAGTGCCTATGTATGCGGAGAGGGGGCAGTGGCGTTTCAGGAAACTTCTAGAAGAGTATTTAGTTATTTTCTAAAATTTATTTGTGGCGTAAACAGATCCATTGCATTTTAAATGGGTTTTTCGCCACCAAACTGGTTAAAAGACAACTTTTTCAAGTTGCCTGGAAAATTAATAAATTCTTAACAGTAAATGAACCTTCCTTGTGAACCATTTGACTGAACGACCCAAACGCCTATGCCACTTTGGCGCATGTCCTCAAAAGTTAATTTAAATTACAGCATTACTTAGCGTTGGATTATTATCCTCAAACATTTAGTTTTGGCAAAAGTATCAAAGCGCAGCACCACATACTGGCACCTATCACCGTGTCAGATATCAATGTATTGAACTTGTAACTCAAAAAATATCTTCAACAAATTTGTTTCCTGAGCTTTCGGAGAATATATCTTCCTCCTTTCTCAAAGATCATTATATCTTCCTTTTTTCTCAAAGATCATGTCACGTCAAAGTGAAATGACAGATTAATAAATTTCAGGTTAAAATGTCATGACAACAGAAACAATAGCCTAGCCACCTGTCTGATATTGTACCCTACGTAATTATTTATACTAACTTCTCTTTGAATAAGTGGCAATAATATTTTACTGAATTCCTCTGAACATTCAGCAACACAGTTGTCTGTATTTCCTAGAATAAATGCTGATTCTTTAATTTTTCGTCTATTTCCTACTTCTTCTTTGAGAATTGGTTTGGAACTATCCCACAAAATCCTATGATTGTTATTAAAAGAGTGTTCACATATTTTCGACTTCGAAATTTGATTTTGCCTGATATAATTTTTATTGTCTTTTAAACGAACGTTAAATGGTCTACAAGTCTCCCCAACATACAACTTTCCACATTCGCAAGGAATTTTATAAATGCGATTTTTTGAACTTTATACCTCATTAAATGGTTTCGTTTTAAGTAGCATCGATGTCAATGTATTTTTGGTTTTAAATACTGTTCTGACATTAAAACGATTGCCTATGCGTTTTAGCTTATCTGATAGTAGTCCAGGAATATCAGGAATAATAAAATTTACTGGTCGGTCCACCAGATTTATTTCTCTAATTCTATTAGTATTGTTATTTTGTTGGCAATCCTGAAAAACTTGCTCAATAAATTCAGTAGGATAACTATTCTTCTCAAGAATATGTTTTATATGTTTAATTTCCTCCTCAAATTTTGTGTTATTAGAACAAATCTCTTTAGCCCTGTCATACAGACTTTTAATTACTCCTTTTTTAACACTAATATGATGATTGGAATTAAAATGGAGATATCTATTAGTATGTGTTGGTTTTCTATGGACACTAGTTTCTATAATCAATAATTGAAACTCTTACATCGAGTGCAACATTTTTTTGTAGTAATAACTTTACCATAATTTATGTGGAAATAATATAGGATCTAATATACTGGCAATCAGGGCAATAATCTCTGAAAAATTTCAAACATCCAATGCATTCCTTCAATCGTTCAAAGTTTATTGTTTTTAACTTTGATAATAACATATCGAGTTTTAGAGCCTTTTTCGGTATTAGGAAAATGGAAAAATATGTTTCACTATTAACCTATAGAGATTCACTGAAATTCCAAACAGTTATACTGGTGTGCTGTGTGGGCTCAGGATTCGACCTTAGTTCCAGTATCATGGGTGTAAACTAGTTTCCAATTGCAACAAAATCGATATATCTAAGTCTATATAAACATCTGTAAGTCATGAAACTGAGTACCGAAATAAATAAATAAAAAACAGAATATATATGTATAGCCTATTTATTCTGAGATAGTTAAGTCTCTATTGTGGTAATATGCACAAGAGATAGCAGAGATAGCAGCTCGAGGGCAATGACCTCAAATTAATAAAGGCCCTCAGAAAATTCAAAAGAATGCAGGTACCTACTTCTCGATATATTGTTCTACGGAATATATTACTTGATCTTTTTTGTATTTCACAGATTTAATTTAGAGATTTATTCGGGATTTTTTATGGACTTTAAATACGAATTTATTTTTTTGTGGACATCCCTATTGTATTATAACACCAGTAATAAAAATCTATTTTGTCATAAATATATACAGGGTGCCCAAAACAAGGTGTCAAGAAGTGGCGCAGTTTAGTATAGGAGTTATGATTTTTTTGTGGTTTTTCAGTGCTTTTTGACTTTTTAGCTTATTTTGGCAATAATCGTTAGTAGTTAGTAAGTTAGATAAATGCCTGATTTTTATTTAGATATTTATGTAGCTAAAACTTGGGTATAACCAACACGAAGACAATTGAATCCACAAATCAAAGCAATGCACTCAAAACTAAAGAAATTTTGACATAAAAAACAAAAGTGTAAAATTTCCAATAACTTTAAAGGCATTTAAAAAACCTAACATTTTAAAACTAATTGTTTTGAAACGAAATTGTCAGTATTGATCTTAGTTACTGGGAATACGATTCTAAAAACAAGTTTTTGTTGTTTACAAAAACAAGTTTACCTATTAATTTGATAAATGTTTACTATCAATGGTCCGTCTGCGAGTATATACAGTAAGAATTTGAAATAAATGCCTTTAAATTCCTTGGCCTTTTTCCCTTTTGGTTTTTATCTCATAATTTCTCTATTTTTGAGCGCATTGTTTTGCTTTGTGGATTCAGTTGTCTTCGTGTTGGTTATGCCCAAGTTTTAGCTAAATATCTAAATAAAAATCAGGCATTTATCTCACTTATTCCCTACTACTATAGCCAAAATACGCTAAAAAGTCGAAACTCACTGAAGAATCACACAAAAATCCTCCTTAAGTAAAAAAAAGATAATATACATGAGGGAGAGTCGAATTCCCCGAAGGATGCTGTACCTCTGCGCCACTTTTAACACTATTTTTTGAGACACCGTGTATAAAATTTTAATTTTGATTTATTTTTTAGCACAGTTTTATATTACAGTTAGTTATAAAAAAAATATCGTTTTTTAATCTGTTCAGTAAATATCTTTAAGGCCGTATTCAACATAAACCGAAAATTAATAAAATTAAAATGATTGCTGTGAATGACGAATTTCCTTAATATAGTTCATAAATTTATTATTGGAAATACCCTAAGAATGAAGCTAATTTTTAATTTAAATTAAAAAAAAAGGAATTAATTTTGTACAATGGTTTGATTAACGCTAAAACAATTTGTGCATTTTTGAAATATTGATATATATTTATCTTAATTTAGAACCTTCAATGGTCGCCTTGGGTACATATAAATTGGTTCCCAAATAAAAAATATTATGTAAATTGGTTCCCTATATATTTTTTGGTTTACCTGGTCTTTATGTGTAAATTGGTTCCCAACATTTTTAGTGTACCTGACCTCTAGGTGTAAACTGGTTTCCGCGGGAATGCCTAGGTACCTAATAGGTAATAAAACACGGTTCACGGTTTTAGTTTTGTTTATTATACATATAGAGTACTATAAATAATTTTATGCAAAAAAATACTAACCAATACAATACAATATACAAATAAAATTTTCGGTCTTTAATAGCAGCAGAGTGAAAAGAAACACATTTAATAAAATGCAGTCGACTGAATTAATTTTTTGATTAAGATTCTATCATTTTTGTTAGAAATTTTTGGCGGTTTATTACGGTAGGTACTATTATGTATTTTAGCCGCAATATTGACGCTTTGTAATTTTACATATGTTTGCATTTGGAATTCTTTAAGTTTTTTTTTAAATTACAATGTTCGGATGCGCTTTATAAAAAGAAGCATTTAAGTGTTTGTGAAAAAACTCACAGGCGTTAGTAGTGCGAGTAAGTTCAGCTGAGTTCTAAGCCCAAAGAGAAGGTGGAAAGAGAGAGTGGAAAACTGTTAACTTAAACCTGCATATAAAACCATTTGAAGATCTTGAAAGTAATCAATTTTTGAAATTTAGGTTAACAGACATTCAATATGTTTGCGGTAAAGCGCTAATATTCGAATATTCCACAAAAATCCAAATATATAATATGTAATAATATGAAACCGATATATTGAAAAATTTTGGACGTTCATCCCCGTGCAAACATTTTTTTTCTTCGAAATAATGATAATATTGATGAATTTCCTGAACACATTATAGAAACCTTTTCTAGCTTTCAGAACTCGTTTGTGACTGCTCTTCTTTCGGATTGAAATATACACTATATTAATCTCCTGCGTTTCACTGCCTATAAAATGTTGCAACATAATTTTAAATAACGCGGGTGAGCTGGCACTATCTCCTATCTGCAATTTTTAGCGAAAATTACTTTTTGGTGCTTATGGAATCTTCAGCGAATTGCGCATCTTTTGTAAAAAGCTCCTAACTGCAAAAAAATCCCAAGTATTTTAAAATGCGAGGTGAAATTTCTCCCACTTAAACGACAGTGATAATATTGAGGCAATATATCTTCTCTCGCTAGTACACTCCTAACCTCTTTGCTTTTTACTGTTTAAATAAACAGAGTTTTGGTAAGTTTTTGAGAGATATTAGTTTAATTATAATAGAAATGATATAAACAGAGTAATACGTAAGTTTAAATTGCCTAAGTGTTGTTCTTTTTCAGAAAGGAGGTTTTGCATTTACTACTGTGGGTGTTAAAATTCAGATAGGAGAAAATAATATCAATTTGTTTTTTGTGTCTCCTCTAAATTTTAGGTGACATGACTTAGGAAATATTGCCAGCTCACCCGCGATAATATGTTTCACACTACTTCCCAGAAAATTAATCCAGAAATTTTCTCGACCATTTTTCAACTTTCCTGGGAGCAAAAACCTTCATGATATATTCAGATAGCGTCCGGTCGTACTTTTTTATCGAGCGCCAATGACGCGGACAAGGCCATTTGTATAAAACGCAAGTTAGAGCGCGCTCTAATCATATTTCTCACGCCCCGGACTCAATCGCCGCTGCGCTCAACCCAATCCCGACCGGAATAAATTCGGCGGTCGGGAGTTCTATTCTCTATTCGCCGCACGCGGCGTTCGGAGGTTCGGGAAAAGCGATCCTGGTCGGATACTTAACGACCGAATTTTAAAGGGAGCAGAGTCGGCGAAACCATTATTACCTACTATGTTAAGCGGTTAGGGGGCAAAACAGTCCCTATATAATCGATTGAAATAGTAAGAAGGTACAATAATACTGCAGTGCAATAATCTAGAAGTTACAATTATTCCCCTAATGTACAGTAACCGTATACCTAATGTCACATGGCATTTTGCAAAACGATAGGTAAAATATTGTTGATTATATGAACTTCCTGTTTGTTCTTTTACCCACAATATTCGACATATATATAGTGACTTAATGCCAAGTATCGAACCTGGAAATTCTAAACTCGTCAGTTAGGTATTGTTTAACATATACCCATTACTTGGATCTTTTAATCTTTTCCGCTTTAAAAACAATATTACTACCAAATAAGAATGGATTTTTGAACCTGTAAATATAAAGCAAGAGATATGTTTTTGTAGCGTAGCAGGTAAAGGATACACCTAATAGCAGAGACTATTTTGGAACCCATACTTTACATACATTCCATAGCTGTTTTTCCTATTTCATTCACCTTATTCCAAAAAAATCTTTTTTCCCAAAAATAAAGCTTTCTAAGGCATATTCTCTAGATAAAAAAATGGGAAAAGTTAAATTCTACACTATAAAAATGTTTCACAGACTCCATAGACGTAGGTATACTTCGAAAAAATTAGGGGATAAAATGTCCTGCTCCCCACGATTTTCTTTTGCCCTTGCGTTACAACAACATGAACGAAGTTGTCGAATTTGGGTACAAATAATAGTAACATCTAACAAATCTCAACTTATACAAAAGTATAATCAAAAACTAACTTTTGAAAAGGTAACCCCATTTACCGAGACCATTTTGGCATACACAGGGTGAGTCACATCTAAAGGCAGAGCCGAAAACACAAGGTAGAATTCGCTAAAATAAGCACATATGCTTAATAAGCATTAGCTCAAAAACGCTTGGTTCTCCATATACAGCGTGTTGAAACTTTTCCAAAAATAACATATATATTTTTAATTTCTTTCGAGCCCGTTTAGGAAATTCAACAAAATTTGATACATATTATGGGTTGTAATTTTGTGCAATAATTTGGCCCTGTTCAGATGAGCAGCGGCGTAGATACAAATAATTTTATTTTAAATGCCAGCATAATAATATTGGTAATAGTTAAAAAAATCCGAAATTAAAAGAAACTGTACCAGAAATCGAAAAAAATATCAAGAGGCGCTTTTTGTTCTAAATTGAATGGGCTATCCAAAAAATTTTTAGTTTTGCACAGGACCGTACTACTTTTTTTCACAATTATTTACAGTAACTATTTGTATCTACGCCGCTGGTCATCTGAACGGGGTCAAAGTATTGCACAAAATGGCAAATGTCCAATGCATAATGTGTACCAAATTTGGTTGGAATTCCCAAATGGGCTCGAAAGAAATTTAAAAAAATATATGTTATTTTTAGAAAATTTTCAACACGCTGTATATGGAGAACCAAGCGTTTTTGAGCTAATGTTTATTAAGCATATGTGCTTATTTTAGCGAATTCTACCTTGTGTTTTCGGCTCTGCCTTTAGATGTGACTCACCCTGTATTATAAACAAAGCTTTCTAAGGCATATTCTCCATAGATGTAGATAAACCTCGAAAAAAGTTGGGGGATAAAGTGTCCTGCGCCCCACGATTTTTTTTGCCCTTGCGTTACAACAACAGGAACGAAGTTGTCATCGAATTGGGTATAAATAATAATAACTTCTAACAAAGCTCAACTTATACTAACTTGTGAAAAGGTAACCCCTTTTAGCTAGAGCATTTTTGCATATATTGTGGTCGCCTAATTCTTTCAATCCGGAATAACTGAAATGCTTATTAATATACAGAGTACCTAGCTCTATACTAAAGTCTCTCTTTAACTAGCCGCCAGAAATGGAATTTTTTAAATTTAGTGACCCAACGTCGGCAGCATTGAGTCCAGGGACACATATTTAAGTGTCATATTTAAGTTAAAATAAAAATAAGTCTGTGACAGTAGATGGTATAGGCACATCACATCGAACAGTTACTTTGATTAACTGTTCTTGTTAGAATTGAAGAAATTGATAAATACATATGAAAGTATATAAATTAATTGTAAAAAATAAACGAAATATTTTTTTATGTAACCTATACCAAAGATCATAGTTCTGTATGTAGAAAAATTAGCTCTTTCAAATGGCGCTAACAAAAGCGGGGCTTACAATTTAAAAAAATGACGAAGTCGTCATTATCTGCAACACCGATGACGTTAAATGGCGCATTTGTATGTTAAAATTTGCGCAATTAATGTTGAAGTGTCGGAGGGATTTGTTTCCCTTGAATTTGTTCCAATCTTCGTGTGCTCACTATAAATATATAAAGTTGTGAATAAGTTAGTAAGTAAAAAAAAGTTTTACATATAATTTTCATTCAAAGCGTACCTTCTTTTAATTTATGCCAGCAGGTTAGAGAGGTTGTGCTAAAAGTATTGAACAAATAAAATGATATGTACAGGAATAATATAGGTATGTAATATTTATTATCACCGGTGGCTCGTGGGTTAATGCGCAGAGGGAAGCTACGTTTTGAAAAGAACACACTCGGGCGGTTAATTAAAAAAATATATAGGTACCGATGTGTGTACCTTCTTTCGGCGTGAGATTTTTAATGTTTTTGCTTGCTTCGCGAGCGTGGGCTTTCCACCACCAACTGTAATAAACGGTGAGCGATCCTGTACCATGAACACAGAAGTCGGTTTGCATACATGATAAAAAAAAATGGAAACTCTTTCTTAGTTCGATAAGTATCACAACGGCGTGCACCCCGGTACCCTCATCCGTCATTTTGCACCCCGGGGATCATGGTCCCATCCCTGGTGACAAATATTTGATGTCCGGGGTGCTTTCGCCGCATAAAATATTGATTATTTGTGCAACAGACCTTCCCAGCGGGAAACTGTGTTTTAGTTCTCCCTAAAAGGCACGAAGGGATGGTGAACAGTAGCGTCTCGCAGAATACCTACAGTAAGCACGCTTCTACCCAAGGATGTAATATACGCAGGTTGGTAAAGTTTTTTTTGTAGGAGAACTTTAACGTTGGACAATTACATTATACCTACATTTTAAAACGAAAATTTCCCATAGTTGTAAAGTATATTGAATACAAAAACCTTTAATAATTTGCATTGGATGCGTCATTTTCAAGATACAGGGCGTTAAAATATGTAGGCTTTGTGGACCTGTATTGATATGAAAGTTTCCTTTTAAAATGTCATATTCATTCATACAAGTAACTGACCCACCCTGTACACTGCTGGGAAAAACTTGTTCATAATATAAAACTATATGCCAAGGCGCAAAGTTGCCTTTCCTCTGTAAGATAGGAAAAAATTTTATTCTGAAGAAATCTCTTTAATAAAAATGTTCATATCTTGCACAGGAAAGCCGCACCTCGCCTATTGAAAAATTTGCAAAAAAATTTAAAAAATCAAAGTAGACTGATTTCTCAATTTTTTTTATTCTGGACAACTGTCCTTAATAGAGTTTTTTAACTTACACAGAAGTGAGTCTTTTTGTGCTGAGACCAGGGGTTGACAAATAAATAGGCGAAGGATAAAAAGACCATCCAGTCCGAGTCAAATCCAGAAATAACTACCTAATTGTTTCAATGTTAACGTCAGATATTAGTGAGTTTATAAAACGATCTTCAGAAGTGTCGATAGCCTAACCAGTAAATATGCGTGCCTTAGACAAGGAAAGAGAGAGGACGCCGAACAGCAGCGCTCGTGGCCGTGTTACTGACTGCCACATCGCACGACAGGCCAGTGGCGTAGCATGAAACGCGTTCTTAGCCAATATCACAAAAATGTTAAAATGAAAAGGTAGTTAATTTTGATTTACATGTAATTTGAAATATTGATATTTATTTGCAGATAATTTTTCAAATGTAAAGCTAGTGTGAAGTGCAGAAATATATTTATTTGTGGCCATTTAGAATCAATCAAAATAAAATAAATAATGCACGCTCATAGAAACCAGTACATATTTTATGAAACTATCATAATCTTTAATAGAAACGATATTAAAAAATAATTGTATTGGCCTATTTACAAATAAAACTATGCATTTTATCATACTAAAAGGTTGAATGAATTTGAAGAAGTTATATTGAAAAAATTAAGTTTTAGGGCATCTTTCAAACGTAGCTTGTTAAATATTTACCTGTGAAACGAAATCCCCGGCTCTTGCTTCTCTCTTATGCTTTTGCAACCAAACGCTGAACAATTCACTATCGTAAGAGTATATTTCCCGCTTAATCACTGTTAGGTACTTTATTCAAAAATTCACGAAATTAACTCATGTTTTGTTTGCCACATATAAAACGGCCACCATTCAAAACGACGCAACAAAATCTATACACGGCAGGGTAGGCAACCGCGGTGTCCTCTCTCTTTCCTTGCGTTCCTGTGAAAGGGTCATTTGTTTTATCATAAGTTCAAATTCCAGACGATCCATTTTCTTTTTTGTTAGTTATCAACAAAAATACAGATTTTATTGTCAATAATGGACTATATTGCAGTAAAATAAAATAGTAAACAATAAAATCTGAACTTTTGTTGACAATTAAAAAAGTAAATATATCATGGCACGCGCTTTTACTGGTGAGGCTACGGCCACTTCTGAAAATTTTTCTCATGAAGCGACTCTTCTCTGATGTTGGTATTCAAATAAATAATTAGTTTTTAATCGATAAAAAATTTGCGTTGCATCTGGAGAGGACCTTTTTTGATGTTTTGTTCAGGTAAATTTTCATCGTCCTCCGAATAATTTCTATTTATTTATCTATAGTCACAATGATCGTTTGGCCTTTTGACATAGTTTAACCTCATCGGCACCTACTATTAAAAAAACTACAATATAATATTTTTTTTACTACTAACCTGAGAAATCACCATTATTTACATCATTCCTCTAATGAGAAGTAATATTTCTCTACCTAGGTAAATAATGATAATAAAAAAATACCTAGCTAAATAATGAAAAATATATGACATTTTTAAATTAGTTTAATTTTATCAGCTTGACAACTGAACTCAAATCTAATCAAATATGTAAAATATGGCAATATTTCAATGTTAGTGGTGAAAAAAATTCTATATACACTTCGGTTGAGAAAAATACCTCGCATATTATATCGTTCGGCGCTACGCTCCTCAGGATATAAAAATGCGAGGTAAATAATGGCTCACTTCTCAATCTAAGTGTATAATATACTATTTATTTACTATATATTTATTTTCTTCTCACAATAAATAGCATGCTATTTATACCCGCTTCTCATGCCCAGGCCTACTTTGATTTTTCGAAACTGAAAATACCTATTACCTTCAAATCAAGCTGGGTGGGACCCGAAATATTAGAATTTTAACTCAAAAATTATTGCTTGCGTTCTTGTTTCACTCATCTTGGGACACCCTTTATTTGTCAGGATGTAAAATATTACCTAATTCTTTTGGAACTAATTCGTAATCAATTTCTCGGCCTGATTCGAGCATGCACTATTGTACAATAAATTCAAATGACTTTCAAAAAGAATTAGAAGCTTTACATAATTTTACCACGTAGCAATAGATAGATAATGTCGACCATTAATTTAATGATACAAGGATTTTCAGCAGAACAGGGTGTCCCGGATAACGTGATAAACTCTGTAATTTTAAATATAAATTTGTGGTTCAAAGACTAACCTTATGTAGAATTTTCCGAGGAATAAGTTATTTCAGAAAATACCCTTTCCCAAAAAATTGGGAAGTTGGATTTTAACACGGAATATTAGTAATAAATATACAGGGTGTAACAAACATTTTCAGTTTTTAATTATGACTTCCATTTTGATCGGAAGTGAGTATCACTAGGTCAGATCTTTGTTGGTATATTTTTTTATATGTGCCATTTTTGTTTATATATTGATACGCTTTGCGATCGTTACATAAATGAACCTGCGCCGTAGGAAATGACCTTAACATTTTTGGGCATAATAGGCTTTTTAGCCACTGTCCTTAGTTTGTATTTAATAATAAAAATAAATAATTTTTATTCTACAAAAAGCTAAAAAAGTGTTAAAACGAGTTGGAGCGCGGTTCAGCGAGAGTTATATGGGCTGAGTTTCAGAATAGAGAGTGTTATGCAGCGTTACAGGTACCTATTATCGAAAACCATAAAACCACTATAAGGATAGTCCACAGTAGTAGAAAATTTTTCGCTCTACCTTCGTACACCACTGGCCACTAAAATAAGGGATGATGTCCTATAAAAGACCCTGTGATGGAGTGGGATTATCCGATGCAATGTACAATTATTTATATGGAGATTCATGCACCCCCCTATAAAACTATTCGGAATGGACTGTCGCGGCACGAGATTTTGAGCAATTTTAAACAAGCCTTGTGCTCCTCTATGTGTTTGTTATGTAAAGTAGGCTCTTCAGATGTCGCTGATATGCTTTTATTTGTTTGCTTTTTATTCGCGAAAGGGTCATTTGCCACGCTCATACTTCCAAAGCTGTGACTCATATAGGGGGAAGCGGACAAAAAACAGGGTGTACATAGGGCTCTTGTAGAGAAACGTGGTATTTTGCATAAAAAGTTATTTCATGGCAAAAACTTTCTAAAAACATGGGCGATTCCGAGATACAAGGCGTGTAAAAATAATGATTTTAATGTATTATTTTTTAAATCGCCTTCAAACTCTGTCTGTAGTAATATGTCTTCAAGGGCCACAAAAAACTGTTACTAGAAAAGAAAAACATAACCCAAAACCTGCTGCCTATACCAACCACCCTTCTGTACGCAAGTAGGTATTTGAACAACAACCAATAAATAAAATTAAATTATAAATTTTCACACGAAATTATGTAAAAACCTTTTTCTGGCCCTTTTAAACCTAAAATCTATCTGGTTTTAATATTGGTAAAAAACTTCAACATAATTGTGAGTAAAATTTCAACCTTTTCTCAATATTTTCTAATAATTTAAATAATTTTCTAGCCCTGATGAAGGTCACGAAGTAGACCGAAAGCTTGGTATTATAAAAAGAAGTTAATATATACTTTTCTGGCTGCAAAACTCGTTATTTTATCTACTAAGTAAAACTACACAGCCGTAAACTAGCTATTTATTAAAATTAAATTAATAATATTATATTATAGCCCATTTGTTTTGTATTATAAAACTGCAGGCTATCAATCTTCTTATTTTAAGTGCTATTTAGTATTTGTTTCTGTTAACTGCATCTGTGAGTCTAATATGGAAGTTATAAAGAGAGAAAGAGGCAGAAGCCTTCTAGCAATACCCGGCTTTAAATTATTTATGTAATGAACGCAATTTCATATTTGAATTTGTAAAAAAAGTGTCTTTTAAATTTCTTACTATTGTAGCATAATAAGCTTTCATGTATATTCTTATATAAACGAAATAGCGTTTTTAAGCAGTCAGGTACATTTTATTATAGTGTAAGTATCCCAAAGAATATCGTCTAAATACTTGACCGCAATAAACTTAACAAAATGCAAGAACAAAAAAATTAATTTTTTTTATATAGAATGTAAATATTATAATCGCGCTAGTCTTAACTCTCTCATTTCTAAGAATATTCTGGGACTCAATTTACGTAGCTTATATTGAAACCCGGGACTCAATTTACGTTACTCTCAAGCACGCCACTGATGGAACAATTTAGTTTCACCCGTCTATTCGGATGGTTCTGTCGCCTACCTGTACCTACTTCTGGTACACATACTGAGTTTGAAATCGGTAGGTAGGTGTAGGTACCTTTTAATTTTAGAAAATAATTTTTTTGTCTGCAATAAGCAGGTATATCATCTCCCAGACATTTATTTATTTGCAATATTTAGTAATCAACAAATCATTTCAAATAACAACAACATTCGTAGTTTTTTCCATGACCATTAAAAAATGCACCCTTCACTAATTCGCAAACTGATAAACAATTACACCTATTACCCGTTAGGAACCAAAAGTGTGTAGTTATGAACTCATAAACACACATCTTATTTGGCAAATCACAAACCTGCATTTTCATGAATCATTCATTAAAACTAAAGTGGGCTGTGGTTGTTCTGATCGACGAAGGTTGGATGCTCGATAAAGCAGAAACAAAACAATGTGCATATTTGTGATTTAATGACACAAAAAGGAGTTCAGAAAGATTAAAATGATTCTAGACGATAGTGAAAATGACGTGTACACCTCCCGAAACATTGGAGGTGGCAAAGGCAAATATTTAAAAATTTGTAGCCGAAGTCATAACTTCCTTTTTGGTAATATACTGCTACTGATAGTTTTAACTTGCGCATTAATTTCATGAAGGCTGAATAAACCATAAAAGGTATATTAAAATCGGTCAGAAAATTGAACTCGGAGTACGGAATCCTATTAAAATATTTGGAGCAACTTCGAAAGCTTGCAGAATATTCTGCAATGTTATTCCTTTAGACATTTTTTTGTGGTCGCCCCTTTTCTAGTTGGTATTATAATTGCTAAATTTCCATTCAAATACCTTTCAGAAAAAAAGGTGTGAATTGCGACGAGATCTCTTCAGTTTATTATAACGGGGATAAACTTGTTCTTGCACAAATTCCATTTAGCTAAGCGAGTTATCGACAAAAACGGTGTTTTTCGACTCGGCCCTGGTTTAAGGTTCAGGAAGGACGAGTGGGCCTGAGGGAAAGAGGATAAGAAATTAAATTTCCCCGTAATTATAGGGGCGAACTCGCGAATTTCGTTGTTTTCATACACAACGCCAATGCAGTTAAGTTAATGGAGCGCCTCCAGATCATTAAGCACCGTCGGATAATTTGTTATCTCTAAAGGCGGACATTTATTTCTATCTTTGAGAAAACCCTCCGGCGTAATATCTTAAATAACATCTAAGAGATGGGAAAAACCCAAATTTAATTTGGCACATTTTTCATCGTCTTTATCTCAACCGAAAATTAAGGTATTTATTTAATTACTATACTGCTGTTATACAGGGTGTCTACTTTTAAGTGTATATGAGATATTTTCAAAAACCTTTTTTTGTTCGGTCTTCAAAAATCGCTTCTTTTGACGTTTTTACTTTTGTCAAAATGCAAATCCAGGGACGGCTACAATTTTTTTATACCCCGATTTTCATAAAAACCATTTAGCGATTTTTTTATTTAAAATCTGACACAACAGCGTTAATCAGAACACCCCAAAACCCCCATATACTAAATTTGAACAAAAATGTAGAGGGTGTTCGGTTCTACACCGTGTTAAAGTTGAGCAAAATATGAATTTTAAAGACATCTGGCGAGTCAAGTGTGCCATGGAATCCTTTCAAAATAGTTGCATGGTCAACAGGACCACTCAAAATGTTGGTGTGAAACGATTTACTACAAAAATATACAGGGTATTTTTCTCTGAGCCATCTCAAAATTCTGAATTTTTATTAAACTTTATACTGATAAGGAGTGCTCTGGAATCATTGAAAAAATATTAATAAACACAAAAGTAATTTATTTCTTTACAAACTGCCAACCAACAAATAAAAACAATTTAAATTATTGGGTTTTTCTCAACAAAGTCACCGTGTAAGATGATACATTTTCTGTGCGACTTACTGACTGACAGGCTTCTGTATTTTTTAGATTTAGTTCGTTTATGGTATGTGGAGCGGTTTTGATATACTCGATTTTTGACCCGTATAAAGTTACAAAAAGTTCAGTAATTTGCGATCTCACAGATAAGAGCACTCTGTATATTTCGTATTGAACCTTTGCACACCAACAACTTGAGTGGTCCTGTTGACCATTCAACTGTTTTGAGGGGATTCCATGCCACACTTGACTTGGCAGATGCCTTTAAAATTCCTATTTTGCTCAACTTTGACACCCTGCATAATGGAACTCCCTGTATATTTTTTATTCAAATTTGGTATATAGGGGTTTTGGGGATTAACGCTGTGGGGTCAGATTTAAAATAAAAAAATCGCTAAAAGGCTTACGCGAAAATCGGGGGTATAAAAAAATCGCAGCCGGCCCTGGATTTGCATTTTGAAAAGTGCAGGAAAGTCAAAATAAGCGGTTTTTGAAGGCCTCTCAAACAAAAAAGGTTTTTGAAAATATCTGTGTCAACGTTTCGACTATAATTTTGCAGTCTTCTTCAGGAATTGTGCAATTCTTGGGTATGATTGACAGGTACTGTGTAACATATTACACGTCAGTAACAATAATGTACATATCACAGGCTCGTTGCAACAAATGAGTAAGGACTAAACAATTCATAAACTCACTAAGTACAGGTAGGTACTAATAGTCATCAGACCAATCATTAAATGCATTTAATGCAATCAATATAAATAAAATAAAACTTTGGTATGATTTTATCTTTGTCCTATAACCCGACGATATTTATCCAGTTATCAGTTTATCAGATAAGTACTTTTTATTTCTTCAATAAAATGTGGCAACGGCACTTAGTTAAGTTAATCTGCTGCTAAGGTTGATTTTCCAAACGTTTAAAACTTCGACAAAAAAGTTCGCATTTTCCTTTTTAGGAGGCCTCCCCCATGTCCACTGTGTTGTTTAAATCATGACTGAGTCACCCTGTAGGTATACCTTATACGCGATTTATTAAAACTCATTAATTTTTAATGCACCGATATTTGCGAATGAACAATGGGCACCTGAAAGCGCGAATATTATTCTTATACTTGGAGCCAATTTCAATCGGTGTATGGTCTGCAAACATTGACTATTCAAATAACCCAGTCTATATGCACTTACGCTAACCGAACTCAAAACTAATTAGCAAACTAGTTAGTGGTAGACACGGATTCGGTTCCACCCATAGATTACATAGGCAGCGACAAGAGAGCCCGGTATACATATATGAGACACAACGGAAACACGAATAATATTAAGTATTGTAAAGTCAAGCAGCACATGGTATCTTTAACGCAACTCAATCATTGTTTAAAAACAACCATAAACTAAGAGCAAATTTAAAGGAATGTCTTGATTTGCATTGCTATTTGCATGAGCAATGTAACCAGTAGGTAAAATACTATTCTCGAAAAAGCTCCACCAAGGAAATAATACATAAGATCGAATACTTACCCGTGGAAAATGGGAAAATGAAAGTTTGCTTAGCGCTACTTGTACCCGAAATAGCTGCCGCCATAAGTGACCCTGTTACTTGTTACAGATTCTCACGCAGGTTCCAAGTGATGCAGGAACTCCGAACGGTAAAGGTGCAGAGGACTACCACAGGTTGTAGGATATAAAGCTGCACGAGAGGAGATGAATTGTGTAGTAATCCAATAAAATCCCTCTTTGTCGGATTTAGATGTTAATCTCTAATGAAAGAGCTCCAGATGTATTTCAAACGACATAATAAATATGGTACAGTATGGTTGAGATCTATAATTTGGGCCCGTGATAACCTGTTTGCATCGCTAATTATTAAGCATTATACAATGCCGCTTCAAACAAACAACTTTAGAGCAGCAGCTACAATTTAAATTGTATATCATTGGGTCTTTATATATTTATATGTTCATTCTGGTAGCTCGAAAACAAACGATTACGCTGTTGATGCGGCACACGAACCAAACACAAACCAGTGAATAAATTGTATAGACCATTCGTGTCGGAGCATCAACAAATAATAGTCAATGGAATATCCATAGGACGGATAGATTGCCCCTGAATGACTCATACCGACCTATATATAGTTACATACTGAGCAGGGTATAGGTACATTTACAACAGCCACCCAACCTATCAGTTACTGACTCTGTTTCAGTACTCAATTTTTATTACGAAGACTGCCCTTTTTCTAAAGAAAAAAATAGCGCAAAGTAACTATACATTCGTTTAAATTTGCGGAACGCTAATCATTAGCCTGACGTCACTGTCACAATTAGGGAACGCACTCTCTATTTTCTGCGTTCTATTTTCTGCGTTCCCAATAGATGCCGCAAAACTGTGGATGATAGCGGCTCTATGCCGTTTGATGTGCGGTCGAACTAGCCATTTTATTACATGTTCGATACATTTTCTCCCTCTGTCAGCATGTAGGTATATGGTTTAACGCTTCTTCAAAGAGCACTTCGACGTCTTTCATTTTGTACGTAATATTTTTTCTGGCAACATATCCTTTAACTTGTGCCCATAGGGTAGATGCTACTGTTGTTGGCCATGTGATTGTTATTGGCCATTTCCATTTTTTTAAATATAATAAGAAACTGATGATAAATGATTTACTTCCCTGATTTTCATTCCATTTGGCAACATCTGGTCTGTCATCTGTCAAGGTTAGTTTTACGATTTGACACATGAAGCAATGTGGCTACCATCTTAGAAAACACAGTGCGCGATAGTCTGAAGTTACAAGTAGTTTTCTCCTATTTTCCTACAAAAGAGGAACCAAAAAGGTAAGCATTATAGGTTATTATTTTTTGCATGTGATGTTGTTCATATGCAAGTTACTTTGTATAATGTTTGTTATTCAATATTATCGAAGAACTAACAGTATTTTCTATTATTTTTTTTATATTTAATGGTGGCCAAGCACTGATTCACAAATTATACGATTTTACTATTATTGGCCATAGTGGCCAACAACTGAATCAAAATATATTAGTGATTGGCCTCTTTCAATAACCGGTACTGCATATGTGGCCAATATCTGATTTGCGTAATTGATAACTATTATACACTCATATTATTTATCAATAAATAAATAAATAAATGAATGAATGAATGAATAAATAAATACGAGTAAATAAAACAACACCGGAAACTGACAAAACGCCTCTTTCTTTTTCAGACGCTATGCCAAAACACTCTGCCAATGAAGAAAATTATAATAAAAAGTATTCCGAAGAAGACCCCCAAAAAGCTTTAAATGCCATTAAAAATGGTGCCAGTGAGCGAGAAGCGTCCCGAATGTATCAGATTCCGCGTGCAACGTTACATTTCAGAAGAAGCTCAAAATTTAACAACAAAACAACTCATGGGCCAGATCCTGTTCTCTCTACGAATGAAGAATGTTTACTGAAGAAGTGGATTTTTCATTGCCAGGAAAAAGGATTTCCAATCCGTGCTGATGATGTCCTCGAATCTGTGAAAGCATTTTTGGACAAAAACCCAAGGGTAAATCCTTTTAGGGAAAACAAACCTGGCAGGGGATGGATGAAGAGGTTTCTGAAGCGTAACGATGATATTTCTTTGAGAACACCGGAAGGAGTTACATCGGCCAGCGCAAATATTTCCGAAAGAGATATTATAAAATGGTTCGATAATGTGAAATCTTATTTGAACAAAAAGGGGTTTGAAGACATTTTGAAAGATCCTTCCAGAATATTCAACGGGGACGAGACATGCTTTTATCTCTGTCCCAAGAATAAAAAGGTTTTAGCGATGAAAGGGTCCAAGAATGTTTATGAAGTGGAACATAATCCGAAAATAAATTTAACTGTCATGTTCACGTTTGCGGCCTCTGGAGACATTGTACCACCTATGATAATTTATCCCTATAAGCGACTTCCCAATGATATTCTCAATTCAGTTCCTAGCTCATGGGGTATTGGCTTAACAGACAATGGATGGCTGGATAACAAAAATTTCTATGAATACATAGGCAATATTTTTAGACCATATCTATCCCGAAATAATATAAAACTGCCAGTGATACTTTTTGTCGATGGACATAAGACTCATCTCACATACCAGACCAGCCAACTTTGCATAGAATTGAATATTATATTAGTGGCCCTCTACCCAAATGCGACTAGACTTATGCAACCTGCTGATGTAGCTGCATTTCGCCCATTGAAAAGTCATTGGGCTAAAGCGGTTTTAGATTTTAGAAGAGAAAACCCTAACAAAATATTGTCGAAAGTGGAATTTGCCCCAGTTTTAAGAAGTGCGGTGGCCATGTTGAGTCAAGATGTTATTAAGAATGGTTTAAAGCGTGTGGCATCTTCCCGTGGGATTCATCAGCTCTTGACTATTCTAAGTGCATGGGAAAAGATAAACAAAAAGTAACGATTAATAATGAGAATATCAACGAACCAATCAATATAGAGACGACAATATCTTATAGACAATTTAAGCAAATAGTTGGAAACACGAGAATAGAACAGTTAGCTCTTAACCTTCAAGACAATACAAAAGATGATTTTAATATATTGAAACAACTGTATTCACAATTTTTACAAAATTCTGTAGGTACTTCAGCTGAGGTGCAAGGAGAAAGAAAAGATGTAATAATTGAGGAAGTTCAAAATATCGAGTGCCATGAAGGCTCAGATACTACTTGTACTTTTAATATAAGTGATATTCCAGTGATATTTTGTGAGACTGAAAATGAAAATATAGTACCTGAAGAAAGTGTAGTAAATTATGTAGAATCGAGAATAAGTATAGATGCTGCCAAAGATGAAAATTTAAGCACTACGGAAACAGAAGGAAATTCGCGCTCATTAGAAACTTAGTTAGTCTGGCCTGAAACTCCAGTGAGGAAAGGCAAAAAACAAACCCAGAAGCTTCCTTTTGTATTGACATCTTCGGATCGAAGAAATATCGAGAAGCAGAAAATTGAAAAGAAACAAGAAGAAGATCGGCTAAAAGCGTTGAGAAAGTTAGAAAGGGAGACCAGGCAAAGCATAAAGGAAAACAGACCAAAAACAAAAAGAGAAACTAAAAAGAAGACAGCATTATTTAAAACCACAACGACCACCAAAGATAAAGATGCAGATCCTCAGGTCGTGAATATAGAGCGCATAGAAAAAGAATCTGTAAAGTTAGATAAAGGAGTAAAAATTCACTTACCTTCTACCAAAACTAATAAAATCAGAGTGTTAACTCCTTTACAACGCAGCGATAGATGTGACACTGAAAAGATAGAAGTCGCTACAATGACTGCTGGGAATAAAAACGTTTATGTCAGTACAACGCCTGTAGTCAAGACGACTGAAACATTTGCAGTGTTAACTGCTACAAATGAGAATAAAAAAAGCTGCGTGGAAGACGTTAAAGCAAGTGCACAAATAACACTTCCAAGATTGTCCCCTAAAATCCATATGTCTCTTGCAAAATCACCAAGCCCATTAAAAAAAGAACCTCCTAAGCGACAACTATTTGAAGAACCACAATTATTAAGAGATACAAAAAAAGTGAAGATAATCTCGAATATTCGACTACCAAATGTCCCTTCTTCTTTCGTAAATCAACAAGTTTACAAGGGAATTTGTTACATTTGTGTCACGAACATCACTACATCGAGAGAGGGAATCCGGTGTAAAAGATGTCTTAGAACCTATCATCCCGGGTGTGTGCGTTTATTTCATCCCGATGTTGATCAATCGTTTATTTGTGACACATGTACGTGCCTAGGTACTAAGAACCAAAATATTTCAAAATGATCCGTTAGTTTTGTAATACCTACGTACCCAGCTGCCTAACTGAATAAAGCCTTATTATCACTTTAGAAATTATTTATTTATTTCATACATTGCAGGCCAATATCTGTGACATCATTGGCCAATAACTACAACTTAGTGGCCAGTGGCCAATAACACAGGCAATGGCACATCACTAATTATTAGATTATAACATTATTTAAAATATATATAAACCAAAAAACAATAAATCTATACTTTACAAAAAAGTTAGTTGCGTAAAAGTACAAAAAGATAATTCTAAAAAGTCAATGCCTTTCTAAGATTTTTCGCTTTATACAGGAAACTACTCTTAAGAGGCCAATAACTGTAGCATTTACCCTATATCAATTCAATTGGATTTAATTCGCAATGGTATGGAGGAAGTCTCAGTATAAGAATATCTCGCTGGGCTGCTATTTCTTCAACGGCAAGTCTCACAAAAGGTTCCTTATTTATTTTTACAATTATTTGGAATTTTTTCTATGTTTATCGAGTAATAGCTTGCGTTATCCATAACAATTACTGAACCACGTGGAATAAATGCTGTCATTTGTTCCCAATATTCTTCAAACACGTCGGCATTCATGTCTTCGTGATAATCGAATGTATGCTTTGATTGAAATGACATCAAACCTTGTTGTAAAAACCCTTCTTCGCTTCCTATATGGGTAATTATTATTCTTTTGCCTTTTCCACTTGCTGCTTTTATTCCTGTCGACAACCCTTCCATATGAGCTTGTCTAAAACTCGTATCATTTTTATCTTGCCACATCTTCCCCACTATGTAACCTTCGTTGATCCAGGTTTCATCCAAATAATAGATGTTTCTTTTTTCCGCCCAATACCAACACACAATTTCTTGAGTTTCAATTAAAAGGGATTTTCTATTTACTTTTTCCAACGAAATAGTTATTTATGTACGAAGGCACTGAAATTCAACTTTTTTATGACTCATGTGGAATTTTAAACCACATGAGTTTTATGACTTCAGTGCCGAGGTACATATTATTTTTTTTTAAATCGGAAAAAGAGTTATATTTAGCGAAAAAATAATCATATAAGGATGAACCATCCATGAACCGACTACGCGCGGCGTTGCTTGACTTTGACGATTGCTATACCTAGGTCAAGTATGATGAGACACGGAACTTTCTGACAGAAAATCCAAATTGCTGCCTATTGTGCTGCCTCCATATAAAATAGATTAATATTTAAACCTACTAAAATATTTATACTTAAAGATTGCGCTGCTTTAGATAACAATTTCGCAATGTGTACGAAAAGTTAAATGGTATTTATTATTGGCCAGGTTTTGAATATTTGGTCACTTTTGACGAGCAATGGCTCCGCGTCTGACGTTTGATATTTAGATCTCGCCAAGGCCTACTTATTGAAAAAATCGTACAATAATGGGTTACTTCTGAGCTTTTAATGACGATTTTGAGACACTTCACTGCCGATTTCAAGAAAAATTCATTTCTTTTAGACATTTCCATAATTTCTGCCTACTAATTTAGGCATTTTTTTTAAATAGAACGAATGCACTTTTATTCTTATTGCCCTTTTGACACATTTTTCAATATGGATTTTACTTCTTCCTGGAGATGACTTTGGAGGTTCCACTCTACCCTTGTATTTTCTTTCTACAATTGGAGATTCGTAAACCCACCTACTACGTCTTACAGATTCTTCTGGGCACAATCTGTACCAAAGGAATTGTTGCAGGACATGTTTGTACCAATTACTGATTACGACCGCCAAATCTGGCCACATAGAATAAGCATCCCTAATTTGGAAGACGTGTTACTCCTTCTTTCCTATCCTATCCTATATTTTATCAGAATAACAGGATAAAACCGGCAACGTCGACGTCCTTCCTCCATCATTTAAATTTGGCGGTATACAGGGTGATTCACCTAAGACGTGCAGCAACGAAATGATATATTTTAGTTCCGTAAAAAAAAGGCAGGTAGAGCTCTTTGAATACTTTATTTGTATGTTCAAGTTAAATTTTTCCATTGCAAAGTGTAGATGGCACTGCGTTTGAAAGAATTTTTTCGTTTGCAGTGACTTTGAAAAGTGATGCATGCGAATTGTCCTTAAATTTGAAGCAAATTATGCACTATAAGCAAATTCTGAAAAATCAACAGTTTTTCGTTAAAGTTAGCAATGCATGCATGTGGGAAATCTGTAGTAGACAATCCTAAGAATATTTCCAAAACAAAAAACGATAAATTATTTTTCTGAGGAGTTCTTACGACTATCCTAATATCTCACAGAGTTGTTTTATCATTATTTCAAATGTACAAGGTGTCCCATGGAACAATTCCATCCCCTTAAATCTTTAAGTTTTTGTGATAAAAACTTTTCAAACAAAAGTTGTAGCTTATTATAAATAGTTTTTTGTGATTATACAGAGTATTTCTTAAAAGCCGGGCAAACGAAACATACGCTTTTTTAATGGGGACTGGCAACAGCCCATATGTTTTTAGTTTTTTTACGCCACTCGTCATTACGGTTAAAACTGTGCAAAACTAAAAACTTATGGGGTGTTCCTGTTAAAAAAAGTATATTTGGTTTGCTCCGCTTTTAAGGAATGCCATGTGTATTCATAGTACGGTAAATAAAAAACTGTTTATAGGCTACAACTTTTGTTTATAAAGTTTTCTTTGTATCTCAAAAACTTAAAGAGTTAAAAGGTTGGTGGGATTCTTCCCTCGGACACCCTGTACATTTAAAATGACAAAACAACTGCGTTAGATATTAGGATAGTTGTAAGAACTCCCCAGAAAATTATTTTCTCGTTTTTTGTTTTGGAAATAATCTTAGGATTGTCCACTACAGATTTTCCACATGCCTGTACTTCCAACTTTAACGTGCGTTAACTCAAAATCTATTGATTTTTCGAAAATTTTTATAGCACAGAATATGCTTCAAATTGAAGGGCAATTTGGATGAATCACTTTTCAAGGTCACTGCGATCGAAATTATTCTTTCAATCGCAGTGCCATCTACAATTTGCAATAGAAAAATTCATAGAGATCGTCCTTAATGCGACCCTGCCTCGTATTAGCCCTCAGAATTGTTCACGTGCGTCAATCGTGTAAATGTTTACGCGCCACTTGCATTTTGATTGAATAGAGTGTAGTTTCGCTCGCCCCCGTTAGCATATTACCACTCGTTACGCAAAATCACACTTTACCCAACTGGTTACATAAATAGCTATTTGAAAGGAAATAAATCCTTTTTAAAAAACTCTATGAGAACATAGCTCCATAAAATGTATTCGTTTGTAGTAAAAGAGCCGCTTTCACTTGCAGCCTAAGAATAAAAGATTCGACGAGCTCTACCCGTTTCTTTCTACGGAACTAAAATATCTCATTTCGTTTCTGAGATATAAGGGCGGGGAGTCTTAGGTGAAACACCCTGTATATGTGTCAAATACAGAGCGCAGCGATGCTAAATATAAATTCGTTGAACCTCCATTCCTTATCGGCGTGGTGATGGCCCATATTTTAATTATGGAAGTTGTAATTATTACTGTTATTAGTAACAGCGCACTTTCTTATCTTTAATTTGAAAGCACTTTCCACATAGGAGTAACGCAATGCTAGACCTAGAATTTAAATTCTACACCCTTCAACCGATCGCTGTATATTTATACGGTCGTTCCGTAACCGGAGGTTGAAAACAAACGATTACTCCTTCGTCGCCGCAGCGCACGAACAAAGCGACAAGATACTGAATAAATTGCAGAGGCCCTTCGAGCGTATCTTGTGAACAGCAATCGATGGAATATTTATAAAAACAGGAAAAGGTGTCGCCCGTCTTTGCCCAGGTCGTTTGTAACTTCGCAGTCGGCAGAGCATCCACTGAACGACGAAATACGACAGATGTCGTGTATGGTTTTAAGGCAAAAATAAACTAAGTATACAGGATGTAACAGGAATATAATGGTCAATGAATGGTCAATGGTTAAAAATAATTACATTTCTTCATAATATTTTTTCCCGGAGGGCTACAGTTTTCATGATGTGTTGAAATTTTTTTTTTATAACTTTGGCAAAACCTGTATACATTCATCGCTGATATTTACTTTGAAGTATTATGTCAGTATTTCTGAAAGTATAGACTGTATTTTTTAATATAAGTGGTCCAGTGTAGGTCTTAAAAAAACACCAGTGTAACAAAACTGTTATAATACTGGTGAATAATACACTACTAGCCAACACCGTATAGTATAGGTTCAAATACTATAATTAAATCTATGACTTACAGAATGGCAAAATCAAACGATAAAAAAATAGTGATATAATGACATTCAGTCACAAAGTCAATGAAATAATAGTATTTAAACAATAGGAAACTGTTGAAATTCCAATTCGTTATTATAATCTAGAATTGAATCAAATTGAATTGCGCTAGAAAGCTGTTAGAGCGAAATTGTATAAACGTATTACTATTATTAAGAGAAACCAATACCTGTCAATATGTACCAATGAAATGATATAATTTTTAAAATATTAAACAACCAGGTGATGCTGTGCAGTCTGGAATTCAGCAAAATTATTTAGAAATAATTACACATAAAATAAACGATACATAAAGCGACAATGCATTCATTATTCTCAGTATTTATTTATAAATACCCCACACCTGACACCAGATATTATTTGTTTTACACCAATAAATAAAAATAATGATCTAATCTAATAAAATTAGGGATTGTAAAGGTATTTACAAGAAAAAGCGATAATGGGCAAACACTCAAAATGAACAAAAAAGTAGTAACGTACTGATATGCCAAATAGCATGAAACACTTGTATTTATACGGTTACTACTTTTTGTTCATTTTTAGTGCTTGTTCATTATCGCGCTTTCTCAAATAAATATCGGTAGGTACGCCGGTTTATTTTAGGAACTACCACTAAGGAATTTCTATTCATTTCCTACGAGAATGAGAGTTTCGCCTGTGGCTTGTGCCGCAAAACATACAAGTGTAAAATGAACATATAATATAATAAATTCAATTATTTATTTTTAAAACTATATGTCTTTCCCATACTTATTTGCAATATTCAATAATATTCTGGTAAACTTATAAATCCCTTGTTACCATCAAACTGCATTGTCTCCTTCGTAGGTGTGTAAGAATTAATTTATTTACAATAATTTGGGCACGTGAAAACTAAAAAAACAATGGTATTTTAGTATACTTTCTAGCTATCGTCATGGTATTCAGCTTTTTGATTGTAATTCGTAAAATTAAGCAAAGGTATTGACTGCTACCCTTGCGCCCCTTGCGGATACCTATTATGCGCCAAAACGGCATTCCCTTCCATGCCGTCCGAAGGGCCGAAATGTTACAAAAAGTGTTGCAGAATGAAACTTTGCCAGATTGCTACCCCTGAAAATTAATTAGAAATTGCACAGAAAATAAACGATACATAAAACGATTATGTAGAGCCTTCATTATTTTTTGCATTATTTTTAAATACCCCACACCTGACACCTGATATTAATATTTTTACTTTTATATGAATAGTAATTATTGTAAATAGGCCGGTTTGCTTTAGAAACTAAGGAATTTCACCAAGTTCTGCCCTGAGGAAATAGAATACTCTACGACTTTTACTGTAAGGGTTGAGTTATTTGGATTCATAGTTTTTTTTATATAATTCAATTATTTTGAACAAAAACAAGTAAGTAGGTAGGTATTAAGTTTAAAATAAATGTTTCCAAAATATTTCTTACCCATACTTAATTACAATATTAAATGATATTTTGGTAAACTTATAAATATAATTTTACCTTCAAATTGATTTGTCTCCTTAGGTGTATAACACTTATTATTTACAATTAGGTGAACACGTTAAAACTACAAAATAATACTATTTTACCGAGTCTCTTTCTAGCTTTCCGGTATACCTAGGTATGGACAAAGTGCTAAGAAAATAACAGTCCTGGTGTGCAATCTTGGTATTTTCATCTTTTTGATTATAATTCGTAGAAATTAATGAAAGGTAGTTATTATCGATAATATGCTCAATTGCTCACCTCTAGAGAACTTACAAAATTAATTGGAAATAATTACACAGAAAATAAACGATACATAAAACGATCATGCAATTTATGAATTACCTTTATTTATAAATACACCACACTTGACTCCAGATATTAATATTTAGTTTCACATCAATAAATAAATATAGGTACGCCGGTTTATTTTAGAAACTAAGGAATTTCTGCTTGGAGGAAATAGTATATTGAATAATTAGCAAGGAATGGCATTCATTTCCTCCGAGTATGACAGTTTCGAATGCAGCTCGTGCCGTAAGACATATGAGTGGGAAAAGAACATTCCGTGCGAATTATGCGCTATGCTTTTTCTACGACTGTTACTCTGTTTGTTTGAGTATAAATTGTGGCTCCTTAGTTTTTTATCAGTTAATTATTCTGAACAAAAGCAAGTAGGTTTTAGACTTAAAATAAATATTATCAAAATATTTTTACCCATACCTATTTTTACAATATTAAATGATACTTTGGTAAACTTGTACATCCCTTCTTACTTTCAAGCTGATTTGTCTCCTTAGGTACTTGTTTATTTATTTATTTATTGCCCAACAGAAAATTCCAATTACAGGACAATAGTTACAAATTAACTAGTAGGTACTGGTACTGGTGCTTAATAAAAAAAAACAAATTAAAATATGTTACGTTAAAAAAAATGCTGTACTATGTTCTACTCGTATGACTAATGAATACAAATGACAGGGACTCAGAGTACAAATGCCAGGACTTAAATAGAAGATAAAAAATAAAATTGGAAAAATGTCAGTCATTTCAAATCGAATTATAACTAGAAGTACCAAATGAATTGGAGATCTAAACATTATAATATTTATACGAGCATGCGCTATATAAAAAGTAGATGTTAAGCGCGAATTGAGTCTTCGAACTCGAGACATAAGAGTAGGTAAAACCTTTGGCGAATCTACTTTATTTTGAACGATGCTATGCAAAAAAGATAAACCATATACTGAACGTCGAACGTTCAACGATAGCATGTCGAATCCTCTGAGAAGTATGTTATAAGCCGCGTTCCTTTTGCCCATACACTGAGAACTTTAACTCAGTTGTTAGCCGTGCCACTCAGTTTGTTTTTCCTGTCAAAGGCTCATCTTGTGAAAGGGTCATTTTCCCCACCACCAAACTGAGCCAATATTCGATAGTGAGTGTTCTCGCGAGGATGTGCTTGAAGGGTAAAGGGGGAGGTAAAAAATCTCACTTTAGCTCAGATTCTCATTTGTAAAAGGAACTGACACCAACTGAGATAAAGTAAGAATTCTTAAGAAAAGTGGCAAAAAGAACGCGGCTCATGTTATAGCCCCGACAAGGATAAGTGCCATGAGTCATGAAATACAGAAACTTGAGGAATCTCCTCTGAACTGACTTTATCTGCTTTATATGTAGTTCATATAAGGGGTACCAAACGATGGAGCAGTATTCAAGCTTAGACCGAACCAACAAAAAAAATTTTTTTAAGGCCTTGATGTTTGTAAAACTAAGACAGTTTTTAATCAGAAAGCCTAAGGATTTGTATGCTGATGACACCATTTTATTGTACTGGCCATTAGACAACATAGGATACTCAAGTCATCAATATAATCACTCGAAGATAAGGCAACCTCATCAATTTTAATCTTTACGAGAGTAATGTACGACGCTGCATTTTTGCGGTTTTAGATCAAGGTGAGTGATACAACACCAGGCGGCCAAAACATCAATCTGCCTCTGAAGGGATATGCAGTGATCCAATAAACCAATCAATAAATAAATCTTTCAATCATCAGCAAACAGAAGTTTATTGCCATCCAAGATGTTAGTGATGTCATTGATAAATAAGAGAAATAACAACGGGCCCATGATTAGATCCCTACGGAACAGCAGATGTAGCAACATATTGCAGTGAATTGTAGCCATTATGTTTCAAACTACTGTAAACGATTCATCAAGTAAGACCGATGTATAATTATTTGAACACGTTAAAACTAAAAAATAATGGTATTTTCCTGAGTCTACTTTCTAGCGTCCAGGTATAAATATCGACAAACTGACAAAATGTAAATTCCACTACTTTGTCATTTAATGTAATATATATAAAGAGGTTCTCAGAAAACCGTTAATACCTCTTAGGTATAGAAAACAAACCATTACACGACATGGCTTCTGCACGAACAACGAATCAAGATACTGGATAATATATCGCACAGGCGTTCCGAGTGAAATTTGTCAGCAGAAATTGATTTAGTATTTATGAAAACGATCGCATATTGGAGGTACAAACAGGTCAGAATTTGTAACTTAGCTAGAAAACTGTTCTGCATTTTAGCTCAATAATTTTTTTCTCTTGTTACTTTGTGCGATAAAACACACAATCATTGAAGGGTTTCATAACCCATCAACATTGTCATTAATTTTTGTATCTTCTTGGGAATTTATATGCTTTAAGTTAAGCATAATATTTTATTGTTTATGTTTTTTTAACTGTCGATTGCGGAATGACCATGAACGAGTTCTACATAATAATTCAAAGAACTTAGGTACTATACTACGACAACCATAGGCTACGAAATCTGTTTGAAAGTCTGAATCATCCATAATAGACTACAGGCCCGTGTCAAAAATTGATGGGTCATTTGAATCACCAGGAGATCTATTTAGAAAGGTAGAAAGGCATAAAATAATAAGATTCCGCACTATGCTGTCCAACAGAGTGAACGTGAGAATTCAAAAGTACAGGTAGAGGGATTACATTTTGGTCATATTTTTTGTACGGCATTCTTACCATCGTTAGATCCATGACAAATAATAAGAAAACACGTAGTGCCGTACAAAAATAGTGCGCCACAAAGTCGGGAATTTTTTTTCTTTTCCAGCGATTTTCAGGGTAAATTTGGTCATTTGATTCTGTACAGCATCGGTTCCATACAGTTTCAATACCTCTTCTCGTCCATTATTCCGCAACTCCGTACAAAAATCATGCGACAAGGAGGAAAAATCGAGGGTTGCAACCCCCTCTTCTTCCGTGGTCCGGGGGGGTGATTTGAAAAAGTACGGCATCGGTTCCAAAACATTATGTAGGACTCAAAAGTACTATAAAAAATAATGCCGTCAAAAAATAATTATTCATTTGAATGTATACCAATAATTATCCTAATTTCATGGTATATTTGATTTATAAAGCTGGAAGGTCATTTTATCCTGTACGGCAACTTTTGTTTAACATGATATTGCTAAATATAATTGTTAAATAATATTGCCGTTAAAAAAATGTTCTAAAAGAAATTATAGAGAAATGCAAAAAATGCAATTTTTCAAATTATTGTAAAAGTTTAAATAATCATATATTAATGAATATAGCAATTTTTTACATATTATCGTGGTTTTAAATACTATTCAGGTAAATAAATTAGGAAAAAATGATGCCGTACATTTTAACGCAGATCATATTTTTTGGCTGATGAAAATGATACTATCATTTCAGGGAGACTTTATGGTCATCTGATACTCTACGGCATTAACATATTTTTGAAGAGAACAATTGATAATATGTATAAATCATTATGCCGTCTATTTAAAGTGAAACAGTGTGTATATTAATATCCAAAAATTGAAAACTTTCAATCTCAGTATCAACAGTTTCGTACACTTTTTGACATTAATATAACTTGTTTAATTGTGTAAATAAAAAGTACTACAATTTTATAGAAAAATTTTGTGTAGGTTCATACAGGGTGGCCACGTAAGGTGACCTATCCCCTTATCTGGAAAAATATACGAGATACGGAAAAAAGTTTAATATAAAAGATGTTTGTAATCGACGAAATTTTTTAATTTTTAAATTTTTATTTATACAGGGCGATTCAAAATTAGAGAAAAATTCCAAAGTTGCTTTGTTTTAAATATCACTCTAAAGTACATTTCGTTACATGGATTTTTCGGGAGTTTTTCCCCCTACAGACCTTTGGACCAACAAAAATTTGCGGAATGTGAAAAAATGTTATCTATGCATAAACTACTTTCAAAATAAATTTATTTTATGTTGTGTCAAATCACCCTCCGGACCACGGAAGGGGAGGAGGTTGCAACTCTCGATTTTGCCCCCTTGTCGCATGATTTTTGTACGGCGTTGCGGAATAATGGATGAGAAGAGGTATTGAAACTGTATGGAACCGATGCCGTACAGAATCAAATGACCAAATTTACCCGAAAATCGCTGGAAAATCAAAAATTTTCCCGACTTTGTGGCGCACTATTTTTGTACGGCACTACGTGTTTTCTTATTATTTGTCATGGATCTATCGATGGTAAGAATGCCGTACAAAAAAATATGACCAAAATGTACTCCCTCTACCTGTACTTTTGAATTCTCACCTGCACTCTGTTGGACAGCTTACAAGTGACGGCATAGTGCTAAATCTTATTATTTTATGCCCTTCTATCTTTCTAAATAGGTCTCCTGGTGGTTCAAACCATCAATTTTTGATACGGGCCTGTAGTCTATAAGTAGACGAGTATCCATGTAATCAGTTTTCACAAAACAAAATCAATCGATATAAATAACATTTTGAATATCGGATGAATTAAGATAGTCTTTGCGATTGCGGATATGTCACTTCTGCGCTCGTATATGTATATTCTGCCTGGGAGCAGCCTTCAAGCGTTATATAAAATTTAAATGATTTACCCTCGGGAAAAGAAGCCGACCCACATTGAAACTAGTTCAATATTGTTCAGTATGAGTTGCTGTTCCATATTTTTTTAGTCCCAATGAGTTTACTTATCACACAAAAATCTAACCTAACCTAACGAAAAGGTTTTTAAATGAAGATTATTATTTACCCCACACCTGACACCAGTAATTGTCAGTGAAAATTCCATACCTACCTTTCTTTGACCAATCAGAGGCTCGTTTTTTGCTTCGTTGTCATGGCAACTCAAAAAATTTCCCGAAATATTCTCACTTGCTCTAGGGCAGCAGGAGGTGATTACAGCGGAAAATTTTTGACAGATGTCATTATAAAATGTGACATTGTAACATATACTCATCAAAAATTTTGATAATTATTTCGTTTCATTTACGTGTAGGTATGGAATTTTTTTACCGAATCCCCCACGTTCTTGAATTAATATCCGGAAATTTTTCTCTAACACGAATTTTTTAAGAAAATAACGAATTATTTTTAAGAAAATTCGTGTACTCGAAAAATTTCCGGCAATAATAATTCAAGCACTAGGGCGATTACTAGTGAAAATCGACCACACTCAAGAAGTATTAATAATATTTGCAGGAACATTCTTTGCAATTATTAATAAAATTGTCTTGCGTTGGACAAGGCGTAAATGTTAAGTTAATAGTTATAGTTAGTCACCTTGATTTTTCTTCAAATCGGTAATGGTTTTCCCTGATTCCAATTATCTCTACGATATTGAATTGCCTTTTCATCGACGGAATGCTGATTATATTCCCATTTATGGTGAGATTTGGTCCTCGTCTATACAGGGTGAGTCTGAAATAACTGGCATCCTTTTTTTTTTTTGATAATAGAGATGGTCATTCTGAACCACTTTTCTTAATATATTTTTTTCCTAGCGCTGAGATTTTTTTATAATTCATCCCCTCAAAATCCCCCCTCTATGAAAACACGGCACTGGCGCCCTGCCAACAACCGACTAGAAAATGGTAAATCATCAACTAGTATGTATTTTGAGACCGAGTTTACGCTATTCTCAGTGCCGTGTCTTCATAGAGGGGGCAGTTTAGGTGGGTAAATTAGAGAAAAATTATTTCAGACTCACCCTGTATATTAATTATTAATATACAAGGGGGTGATTCGGATTCCCCGATTCCGATTCGATTCCCCTCTGCTCCACTTATTGCCACTATTTTTTTGAGACACCCTGTATACTAATAAATTTTTTGGAATATCAACTTTAGGGAGAACAGACACATCTAATCCTAGTTCTGTATTCTTTAAATTGACGAAAACGAGCCATATAGGGTATAAACCCAATCCGAAAGGAATAGTTCTAAAAGAAGAAACGCAATATTTATAGGTACCACAAAAAAATCTAATAAAAGTAATGTGTATGACCACTGCCTTTCATTCTAGTTTCTACCTGTCTAAAGTTGATACTCCAAAAAATTTATTAGTATATATGTTTACATAATATGAGCTATATTCAGACCAATTTAAACTCTTAGAATAAGATGAGTTTCAGTACACTAAAAACTATCTAATTGTGATTTGTCCTTGTTTTTTTAGAGTGTGTGCTACATATGGTAATTGTGAAGTGTAGTACTGTGTCCAATCATTGAGTAAAAGAATATATAAATTAACAGGTTTTCTTATTTTCTGTACCTTCTTATCCTTTTCTCGGCCTCTGGCAGCTTTGAATATAATTCTTTGTTCACTATGTCACCCATGGTAAGTCTCTAAAAACTTTATTCAAGCCCTCTTTTTGAAGCGCGGCTATAAAACAAATTCAACGATTAATTACTGCATAGCTTACAGACCATGAACATAACAAACAATGCTGTCAGTGTAGAGTTTGATAAAATTCCACAGCCAATCAATTCGTTTAAAACGTTAGTAATCAGCGCCGGGCAACGCTGTAGTTTTAGCTATGATACGAACATTAATTAATATGCTATTAAGCATTGTGGGTATTCAATGAATGCATTATTTTTTATTCTATCATATATTTTCATTTTATTTCCTCATGCTTGAAATGTTTATTATAACGATGCCGCCGCCGCTTACATATTATTCGGCTAATAAGCTAATATTTGGCCAATTTTTCTTAAATTGCTCTCAAAGGAATCATAAAATATTCAATAAATGACATAACCATTGTATTTGTGGAAATTTTTACAGGTGACTTGTTATTTGACTATGGTGACTCCTCAGTTTGAAAAAAAAACTAAGTAAGCCTTCTTTACAATAATTAACCTGTTGCACTCTGTGTCTGTGTGGCCCTCTTTTTAACAATACAACACCAAAAAAAAAACAATCTATGGGATTTAAGGTGTTATTCATTGAGGTTCACAGCGTAAAAAAACCAGGATGTTTCGTTATCAACACCACAGTAAGTGAATAAGTAAGCCGAAAGTACGAGAAATTCCTGCATTGTATAGTGAGTGAATGTCAACGTTTTGTCATAAAGTCTTATAGATATTTTTCAAAGCATAGATTTTAATCTTTTTGTAAAGTTCATATTGATAAAACTCTTATCACTTATCGATAAATGGTTGCGGTAGCATTTAGGTATAAAACAGAGTGAGTTTTCATACAACGGAATATGGCCTGATGATGACAGGAACGATTGATATATCGGCCTGTAATTTCCAGTCCATTTTAATTCATCCCTTTTGACCCACTTTCTCATTTTTGAATACGTAAAATTAATTTAAACTGCTATTTTATCACATATTCGGAACATGAATTTAAACAAAAGTGGTTTAGAATTTATTGTCGCAAATTTCTTTGTGGCGCAAACAGATCGATTTAATTTTTTAATTGGGTCTTTCGCGACAGAACCTGAACCATACTGATTAAAAGACAACTTATCCAAGTTACCAAGAAAATTCATACAATCTTAACAGTAAATGAACGAAACTTTGAAAATTTGACTCAAAAAATAACTTCAAAAACTTTGTTTTCCCAGCTTTCGGAGAATAAATCTTTCTTTTTCAAAGATAAGTCAAAGTAAAATGACAGAATTGATCAGTTTACACAAAACATTCCTCTTTGCCCTATTGTAAATTCAATAAATTGAACTATTGTAAGTTCAATAAATTAACCCAGTTATTCGTTAGCAAAATATTTACTTAAAATTATTAATCTATTATCAGAAACAGTAATCAATTTTTTAGAAAAAATGAGGGAACATCAATTTCCGAATATATTAGCTAGCTTTGATGTGGTAAGTCTTCTTACAAAAAATAATGTAACTACTGAATAAGTTGAAAACGATGATAATTTAGTAGAAAGGACAAATCTGAATATAGATGCAATATTAGAACTAACAACACTATGTGTTAAAACCATTTGGAATGGCTATGGTATAACTATTCATAAGTAACGAAGATTTTGAACGAAATGTGTTGACTACCTAGATATGTTCACCAACCTAATTCTTGGCGGAGATTTGTAAGACGACATAATTTATTATATGGAAACATGGAGAAGACGAATTAAATTAATTATTAAATTTTATAAACTCAGAAGAAAGAATCAATCAAGCTCTCCTAGATGTTTCTATACTAAAATAAGAGAGTATAGAAACTAGTGTCTGTAGAAAACTAACACATACTACTAGGTATCTCCATTTTAAAACCAAAAATACATTAAGGTCGATGCTAGTTAAAACGATACCATTTAATGAGGAACAAACTTCAAAAAATTGCATTCATGAAATTCCTTGGGAATGTAGAAAGTTCTATGTTGGGGAGACCTGCAGGCAATTTAACCTTCCCTTAAAAAGAACATAAAAATTATATCAGGCAAAATCAAATTTCAAAATCATAAATATGTAAACAATCTTTTAATAATAGTCATAGAGTTTTGTGGGATAGGTCCCAACCAATTTAATTCTCAAAGAAGAAGTAGAAGATAGGCGAAAAATTAATAAATCAGCATTTATTCTAGGAAATACAGACAACTGTGTTGCTTAATAATATTCAGTGGAATTCAGTTACTGCCAGTTGTCCACAGATAAATTAGTAGAGATAATTAGACAGAGCACAGGGTACAATATCAGGCAGGTGGATAGGCTATTGTTTCTGTTGTAATGACACTTAACTTAACATTTCTTATCCTGACATTTCATTTTGACATTATCTTTGAGAAAGGAGGAAAATTTATGCTCCGAGAGCTCAGGAAACAAAGTGGTAGATGTTATTTTTTGAGTTAAATGTTCAAAGATTCGTTCACTTACCTACTATTTCATTAAAAAATTCTTCGTTCAAAATAGGATCTAATTTAATTTTTGGACCATGCCGTCCATATTTATATAAGAGTGGTACACGCCATTGACACCATGGAATACTGATGCGACGGAAAATGCATTCGGAGGCTAATTTATTGAACAAACAACATAATTTCTGATGGCAATCTATTGTGTACCCCAATCCCGGAAAGTATTAATTGAATTATTCGATTATACGCGGACATACGGGCAGCTGATGCTGCTTTTTAAAGATTTATTGAAGCGCGAAAAGGTATTTATAAACATGCTAAACGCGCTATATTTTGTATTCTTTGTTCGCAAATTTTATATACATTTTTTTATAATATACTGAGAGACACTAGCAAAGAATCTGCCGATTAGAAGACATATTTCACAGATTATTTCCGTCATACTGCTTGCATCCAATAAGGTAGCTCCTTCCATAAAACTCCAACCAATCATATGCCTCTGCTAGCGATAATTGCACTTGTGCAAATTATCGCGGTAATTGCACTTGTGCAAATTATCACTTCGTTGCTTAGCAACCGCGAATTATTGGATATAAACACGTACCTACTTCTTAAAGTTTGTGTGTTTCACACTGTTCTAAATTATGCAGCTTATAACTTATGTTGCGGTACTATTAAGCATTGTATCAATGAATTTATATATCTTTTACATTGCTGAATTTTTGTTATTAGACTTCCGTCTCCGTTTAAATTTATGACACATTCAGAAAATAAACAAACGCTGACAGGGTGTAGGTATAATCGCATTTGCCTTGGATATCTAAACGTCATGTTGTTTACTCGAAAGCTACAGTCGAAGCTGTCAATAAACTCGTTCAAAATGAATCGTTTTGGAAATGTAAACATAGAAAAAATTAATACAGAAATTATTATATCGTATTTGAGAAATAATATTGACAAACACCACTCGTGCCGGGAATTTTTCTAGATAATTTTATTCTCAAGCCCTATTTTGCCCATTAGCAAAACCACTCGTACAAATTGGGCTTTTATTTTCAGAGATAAAATCCCTCGAGCTTCGCTCTCGGGATTTTATCAGAAAATAAAAGACCAATTTATACTCGTGATCTTTCTAGGCAAAATAGCGCTTTCGAAAAAATTATCGATAAAAATTTCCGGCACTTGTGATATTACATACGATAATTCGACGCGTGCCAATTTGAACCAATGAATTGACATAATTTTTCAGGTAATCCCCGATAACACCGCTAGTGATATTTTTGGTGAAATCTTACTGTCTTAGCTACGCCCTAGTTACGCTAAATCAATTATTAACAAAACTTATTGTGATAACTAAAACTGATAACCTGATAACTTTTCACATTTGTACAAATTCGAATTACCTTTTGATACTATAACGGAAAGAAAATCAACTAGTCTTTATAATAGAAATTCCATTGGTGCTTCAAGAAAATTGCAGCTGCTATCGACTTTATCCTATACCAACTCCTTCAAAAAACAGTAAATCCAAACTAATCCATCCTTAAGAAAAGTAGCTACTCCTTAATGAGCAATATTATATCTCAACGGACAAGCAATGTCAAGAAATTTCAGACTGGGATAGTCCAAACCGAATAGAAACTAATGCCCCATGCGAAGTCAGTCTTCTAAATTTTTTCATAAACTCCATAAGTTCCCGAACTCCGAATACACAAGATAGAAAACAATCAATGGTTAATTGTCGTGTCCAAAGAGACTAGCTACTTTGTTCTGCGTATCCAGTGAACAAAAATACCCTTAAATGGAACCTTTGTGTTAGAAATGCAAGTGAATTGTGAAGTGCAAGTGAATGACTTTATTAAAATAAAAATTTATCAAACTTCAAAAATTAATTATCAAAATATTTTCTTACCTAATTTAAATTTTGAAATTAATGCTCACTTTGACTTGCCTGTTAACTTTAGAAATTTTATATTGAATTCTGTAAACACAAACGAATTTGATAATATAAAAAATGCTTTAGAGTTGCAAAAAGAAAAACTGGAAAATATTTCTGAAGTACCTATTCATTTTAACAAACTTAATTTCTGGACCATATTGATTTAGCTCATAACAATAATAACCTCATTTTTATTTTAATTCGATTTTTTCTTGAAAATATATTACAAAAACACAAAAGGAAAAAGAAAAATAATAAAGATATCTTTTAAAATATTTTTACAATTTAAAAATTAAAGTCACCTCGCAAACTGTGCTCGTTTTTAAGGGATGGAGGAGTTACGTTGTCCATTTTCCATATTGGTCATAGTTTTTTAATTAAAACGCAGTTTGTGAAAAAATTTCCGAATTGATGTCGACCTCGGGATTTTTGGTATGTTAAGAGGGGTTTGTTCCAGCTTATCCTTACATATTTAATTTCTAATTGTACTGGAGTATTACGGTTTTTGACTAAAACAGCATGAATTTAAATTAATTAAAACAAGTAGGTAAGTAGTAAAAAAATTGTGAAGACTCCCCTTTTAAAAACAGTTAGTTAGGTATTTGACCGGACTTAATGGACTGTGTCTTAACTCGCAGCGAATGTTCAATTTTCAAGTCTAGCTTTTCTTGTTTGGTATAAAGCTATACGCAGAAATTCCATTTGAAAAATTATGTGTTACGTTTGTTTGTCGGATTGACAAAATTCGTTCGTCATGGTGTTTTTTTTTCGGCCCACGTGATTTTTAATTAAAAAGAGGAACGAAAAGTCATCCGGCGTATGAGTTAATTAAAAATAATGTGCCCCAACTTAATAAATTAATAAACAAAGGCGCGGGAGGGCCCCCGCCACGGCAACACGAAAACACACCTCCGAATTCGGGTTATGTTTGTCCTTATCTGACGGTTCTAATTAACTGAGCGTGTGTGGAGGGCTTTTTGGATCAATTGTATTCAGTGGGGTGCGTAGGTATATTTTGGGCCATGCCAGAAACCTCAATTTAGGTGAGTAAATTAGTGAGGTTCGAATATTTTATTAACTGTTGGTAAAGTTTGAGTTTTCGTAAATGAAATCATGTATCTCTTCAGAAAATATATTAGGGAAACTACACTGTGTGTTATAATTTAGTGGCAAATAAATAATGGACTTGTTCATGCACTTAAAGAACTTACATAACTATTAAATCTGGTAATGACTTATTAGATTGACTATTTGTTCTGAATCTAACTATTTCAACTTTTTCTTTTTGTAAAAAAAGTTATTCCAAATTGGCTTTGGAGATGAAAAAGTGGTACAAAAAACGAGTCAAAATCAGATTAATAAAGCAGACCAATTTTCAACATGGCCTGCTAATACCGCCTTGGCACAAATTTAATCTGTCCTAACATCTTCACGTCTACTTTTCTAAATTCCTTCGCACCACGCAACGCTTTACTCCAAACGAGCCCTAATAAATGTTCAACGTCACGACCAATTGAAGTAGTTGCGGACTATTTCAGACCAGGCAATTAATTTCCGGATTTAAATAGGCCACCTCTAGAGAAATGTTCCAACAAACTTAATTTATGCTCGCCATTTTGCTTAACCGTTGTTTGAAACTTGGCGAATCGATGGGAAGCATATAAAAGCGCCTTTGTGCACCATAGAAACTGTGCAAGTGCTAAGAAAATCCGCTCGGAACGGGCTTTAAGCCCTGCATAATGACGTCAATTACTTTCTGTTACGTGTTCTGGTTACGGTTTTATCTATATATTATATTGCAAAGAAAACAAGTGCCGGGAAGAGTTTCCACTGCTATTCAACTTGGCTATAATATCGACAGCGACAGTCTCCATATATTAGTTCATTCCACTACGTACATTGGGATCAGAAAAACAGATTTTTCACAAGCATGTGATTGCTTAACTGTCATTTCTAGCTCAGAGTATAGTGAGGGAGATATATACTCCACTCATTTTTTATTTTCCAACAGATTATTATCTTGCTCTCATTGGAAATTAAAACCATAAGGCTCAACTCAACTAGGTACTTCTTTATGCTTACAGCATTAAAATGTTTAGTTCGAATTCTCATACCTAATTTATTTCGTTCGACGCACTAAACCCCCCATCTCCACCACCACCTCCAAAACACACACAGTGTCGGAGACTTCACGGTAGAATTTTTTTAATTTTTTTAATAGTCCTTGGCAAAATCAAAATGATCAAAAATGGATCTATAGGCATCTGAATAGGCGCCAATACCGAAAATCCACGCCTTTAATGAGTAGCTGGATGGACAGCTCCAGCCAGTCTCGACCCGATCCGGAGATACAACTAAAAAACCGAACTTCGAGTTTTCATTTTCGGTTTGACTTTGAGGGCCATTTGCGGCGGAAAGATTACAGCTGCAGCATCCTACCTAACGCCAATCGGCGCAGCGGCTCGAGACGTATAAGATACGGTGAAATCAGACCGCTGGAAAATTAACTGCGCGCCTAGCGAATATTTCTCCGAGATTTTCGGGGGGTCAACCCCTTTGAAGACTGAAATTTTACCATTTCGACAAAAAATAACGTTGGCCGCAAACAGGCTTATCCGATGCAGTTTGGCCCGTAGAAACCGAAAATCCTGTCGAAATTGATCCTAGACGCTTCTAAATGCCCGGCCAGCTCACTTTTTTGGATTTCCAAAAATATTAACCTGCCACGAAAATAGGTCTTTCCGACGTAATTCGGCCCGTAGATGTCAGAAATTAAGGTTAAATTCGATTTCGTTCAGTCGTTTCCGAGAATTTCGTATTCAATGTCCAAAAGCTCCAAAATCGAGGGGTCGAATTTTCAAAAAAATAATTTGTTCGAAACCGGTGTGCCCTATGTCCTCGGGCCAATGCTAAATCGATTCGGCTGGTCGATTTACGGAGGAAAAGTTCCACTTCCCGGGTATAGCCTTGTTCGTTCTGCGCATCATCTTCCTAAGAATAGCTCCAGAGCTCTATATCAGTGGTCAGATGTCAGATATTCAAGTGAAGTGAATCCAACGATTCTGCGTGAACTTAGAGCACACAAAGCAAAACAATAGTCTTTTCAATGACCATATGCACCGTGGGGAGAGGCTAAAGTTAGAGAGTCTCTACTAGAGACAGCACACCGAACCTAACCTACCGTTCGACACCGACACTCGACATTAAAGAAAGAAGTGGTCCGAACTTCTAAAAATGTAAATTTTTGCAAGGAGGTGATATGAGTTTTTTGATAGCTTGAAAGTGTTAGATCTAGCACTATAGTGCTAACAAGAACAACACCGATCATTTCTGTATTTTCCACTGTCTTTTGATTTGATATCGAATGTCACGGCATACTTAACTTGTAGATTGTTGTTGTTATTGTTGTTGTTGTCGTCATTGCTGTTGTTGCTTTTGTTATTGCTGCTGTTGTTACCATTGTTGTTGTTGTTGCTGTTACATATCAGTAGTTAGAGTTGTCTCGCGGTCTATTATAGGCTCTGTGGGCGCCAAGAACGGCTCCAATAAAAGTTTTTAGTTTTTGTATATACTCGGACTACAAAAAAAGTTATTTCTAGCTAGTTTATATTCTCTGCCTGCCATATCTTGATGAATCTCTTATGGTGAATATAATGGTCTTTATAGTGTCTGGTTGACGTGATTTGATAGGTTCTGTTATCCAATATATATAGGAATCCAACTAGAAGCATCTAAAGTAATACTTCTACATTTGAATTTCATATTTTTGAAATTACTATGGCGATTGAGAAAGAGTGTGTACGTAGTAGCCCACGTAAGATTTCCCCCTATATATATAGTCAACCATCAACCAACTATACACCCGGTGATTCCCGGTTATAGTTCCTCCAGAATCATACGTAGATATCGCATGTTTTTTCTTGTTTGGGGGCGCCGGAAGCATAGGAACCTCACCTGAAGACTCGGGGGATGGTCTAACGACGCCAGCCTCCGAGCCCAGAGTCGAAATAAGTTCGCTACGCTACGGCTCGACAAAAAGGGGAAATTTCTGACAATCTCGCGACACTTTCTGAATAATTTAATGAAGCGCTTATCTACAAAAGGATCTGTTTTGCTGAAAGAAAGAAGGAAATTTTCTGGCTATATCAGTCTTTTCAGGAAAACAATGCCTTTTTCAGAAGGTCGAAGTTATTTAATTTGCATGATTAGATATAAAAAGAACGTACAGCACATAATAATTATAGAGTCATTTCCAATTAAATTCAGTTGCTTGTCATTCATTCAAAATTTCAAATAATTTTGAATTTTTAGACAACCTAAAAACGTGAGATATACCTAGATATAATAGCAAATCCTTGGCAAAAATGTTAAAATTTGTAAATCTCGTCATAATCTAGTAACCAAAAATAATGATTTGAGAAATATGTCTAGTGTATATACAGGGTGTGTTAATAAAGTGTGTGAGAAAAATTTCAAGGAAGATTCTTAATAAAACGGTTTTAAGAAAAGAGGAACTATATGTTCATATATGAACTTTTTTCTTATTAAAATTCTCAAAACAAAATATTCAGTTAAGAATTTCGGTCGCAAATAAAAAGTTATTTGGGGTAAATCTTTGGTGTGGTGTACTTATTAATCTCTCCACAGTACTCTACACATTCTCCCTTCAAGTCGTCATTCGACAGATTCGAGTTGTCGAACATATTCGTCGAACCAACATATTTGTCACAACTGTGGATCTGTCAGACTAAATTCTGGTGCAATAAAGTTTGTTTATTATATTATTTTATTGGGAGTAAATCAAAAGTTTCCCTGCTTTTTGACCGGGCGGCAATCTGATTTGGCTAAATTTTAATTAAACGCCGGCCATATTTAAATTATACGCCGAAATGCCGGTGACAAATCCGCCGGGCGGAAAAACACGATTTCCCGGCAGAGCTTAATCCGCCGTGTAATTAACGCGATATTTTAAATTAAACGCAATGTTTACAAACTCCCGTGCGTTTTGCCGGGCCACCGATGCCACTGAAACGTGTCCAATTTGTGCGCCATAAAAATACAGCCGGCGTTTTTTAAAGTAACTTCAGGCCGTATTTATGAACAAACGAAACTGGAAATTGCCCATGCGAATATCTCCAAGCAGTGAAAACAACAAGTTATTTGACCAGCATTCTCGACTTTACCAGTTACCAGCACTTGTTAAGCAGAAACTGTATTTCTTTAACAGCATGGTATAATTTCTTGCATTTTTTAAAGTTCATCAAGGATAAGATTGTTTAGGAAAACGAGTATCAGGGTCACAGAAGATGCTGTAGTGCTTTGAGCAGTTTCATTTAAATATTTCAAAATAGCACTGGACTATACCCTTTTTTGGAGTTCTATAAGAAGACAAATTGTAGACGCTAACAACTGTACTTCGTTAATCAAGACATTATCATGTTTTGTAAATCCAATGACCAATCGAGACTTTAATTAAAAAAAAAACTGCCAGATTGCGGTTCAGTAGCCGACCATCATTAACATTTATAAGGATGAACCCATTTATTTACAACTATAGATATAAACTTGATAACCAAATTTTAGTTTGTTTTCTATTTTCCATAAATATACTGTAAACTGATGTGACAAATAAAGTCTGCATCACAAGGAAACTTTTTTTTGCAGAACTATTTGACTTTATCAGCAGTTTGTGCTTATAAATGAATAAAAAAAATAACGTATGCAAAAGCGACCACACGACCATTGGCATTCTAAGAATGGACGTTAGAGCGACGAGTGTACGTTGCGAAACACTGACATTTGAATGCGAACGACTAAAATGTGGGCGCAAAGACGTTTAGGATTGGGCAGCTTTGGGTTTATTAGTGTTCTTTCTGGCCTCCTTTTAATAGAAAATAACAGTTTTTAAAGTGCAACTGACCAAATCTTGGTCAGCCATTAATTGTAAGGAGTGACGATATAGGACAGGAAAAATATATAAAGTTTCATGGGTAAGTTTTTACGAAATGGGTTATGAATAATTACAGTATTTCCGTTAAATTTATGTCTATTCTTTACTACATACCGATCATTACCGAAAAGGAGTTGAAAGAAGAAAGTTTCTAAAAGAAAATGTCAGGCCAGAAAATGATAGGTAATGGTACATAATAATATTTGATACGGTTATTGCATTTTACTACTATATTTGAGGCCAAGGGATAATTTTGGCATTATTTTAAAGAAACAATATGATATATATAAATTATTTTCGTTCAGCTTCTTTTTCGCAGATTATATATATAGGGAGGTATAAGGTTCCTTATTGTAAAAATACCCATGATTTATATATTTTTTCTTAGCTAAATATCGTTTCAGGTACATATTTTAAAGCACATTTTTGAAGTTTAAAACGTTTGTTGAAAAGAAAGTTTAACTAATTTCTGTAATAATAAATTATTAATTCAATTAATATGACTTCTTCATAAATACTCGCACCAACAGTGGATACACGCGTGCTATTATACATATCAAAGTGTAAAAATAATAACTGAGGAAAAATCTGTGGTCGGACTTCCATTATCTTGATTTATTTCTAAACACTGTTTAGTGTTTAGAAATAAATCAAGACACTGTTTAGTGTTCAGAAATAAATCAAGACAATGGAAGTTCGACCACAGATTTTTCCTCAACAATCTACTTTGTCTACAAACTTCAAACAACAAAGTAATAATTATTGTAAAGCAATAATTACACGAATAATTAAATACTCCATAAGAAGTTTGTGCCCATTTAATTTTTGCACTATGTATTTGAAAAACATAAATATGGTACATAAAGTCATGAATCTAGAAGCTCAAAAAATGGGTTTGCTTTAAAATATGTATCTTAGAGGATATTTAGACAAAAAATGAATGTTTGTGTAAACTGATGAACATATTTGATATGCGGGTAAGGGAAACAATTTTTTTCTATTATATATATTTTTTACTGATGTGAAAAATTAGTTTTTCAAAATTTCTAAGACACGCAATTTTTGAATCTAGAAATCCTTTTTGCATGACGTACTTACGACAAAAATGTTGGAAGTAGACTAGACGGGCCGAATTGTCTTTAGTTTGTATCATTTAATGTGTGTATAAACTGTACTAAATATGTGTGCTTTAGATATCTTCCTTTAAAAATAAAAAGCAGTTTGAAAAAAATTAACCTTGACGACTTGTATAACCAAAAACCGTTAGGTTTTCATATGAAAAAACTACTTATTTTGACGTTTCTATAGATTCCTGAAGTTTTGCTCCTAAAAAATGGACCACCCTGTATGTACTTTAATAAATCAAAATAATAACAAAATGGCAAGAAATATTCAACTCAAGGAAAAAATAATTAATGTTTATTGCCATTTTATTATTATTTTGCTTCAATAAAATAAGTAAGTATCTCTAGAAATAATCTAGCATAACAACTATCAAAAATCCTCCTTAATTTCATGGCTAACTGCTATCTTTCAAATGATTTTTTTCGTAAATTTAAGTCCACATATCTTGCTAAAAGAACAATAAAATAGCAACATATTATTATAATCGTTGCAATCAGAAAAATTATCTCTTTCAAAATATTTACAAATACGGGGTTTTCAAACTGAAGTCGGCACTATTGTTAACTTCGTTATTATTGGAGCTACAAAGTCAGTTAAATAGGAAAACTAATAGTAATTTTTTCCGCTTAATCCTTATCAAATTACAATTTTCCACTTTTTAAATTAGAGGGCCCTATGAATATTATACATTGCGGCCCATTAAATACAGGCGCATTTAATTTCTAGGTGACATATTTTACGGTCCAAAATGCACGAGCATTTTATAGATCAAATTGACGTCACAAATGCAAGCACTACATCAAAGGATGCGCTTTTTACAACAAAAATTTTCTTGTGGGAGGATTTCTCCAGAAAAAAAAAACAAATTAATATAGCCCTTATTTTATGTACATACTGTATACCTACCATCTCTGTGGCCCGGCAACTGTGGCCGGTGAGAGAGCAAATGCGCGTGCCCACAAAATGATCCTTCGTCGTTGGTCTAAACTGTGGCGGGAATACGAGTGGTGTTGTCGTATGTTTTACCTGATAGTAAGGGGAATTTTTAAATATTAATATTTTTTTCGGGCAAATCACGCGGTGTATAATTTTTTTAATACCGTGGATTTTCTTCAACCCATATAATCGGATAAGAAGGTAGCTAGTTAGTTTATTAATTATTTTTTAAATTCGTTAAGGTGGCTGTTATTTCATAAACAACATTCGTTGGCTTTGGAGTTACACCACTATCATGCCCCCCACAATAATAGACTGTACCTAATTCTGAAAAAATATATATAATAAAGTTTAGTCTATCGTTATTGACAATCTATTTATCATCATTAAATTTGAAATTTATTTCTTACATTTCTTTTATGAATATTCAATTGCTCCGATTTATGTCTATCCTAGGATGGATATAACATCGAATTTACAGAATCGCATGTTACCTATGTGTTGTAATATTAATGTAATCTGTCAAGTTATTTTCACTCTTTGCCCATTCCCTATTCGCTTAGAAGCTAATGCCCGCCGAATGTAAGGTAATGTTCGATATATCTAGTATCTCGCCAATAGCGAATGACTAAAAATGGTAGTTTCAACACTTACGAAACTGGTTATTAAAATGCTCGCCTAACGAAGAGTTCTAAAGACGACACATTTAATATTTCCATTGCAAACCGCTCCTCATACCTTTCAAGACAACCCCAGATGCAGATGTTGCATTATACACCCTTACATTCGCGCCCGGTCTTTCGCACCCTTCCATGATATTTTATACACGAGGGGCGGAGTATCAATAGAGAAGCCGAGCATATCAGAACTCGGGCCGGGCGAGGGAAGGGGCTCATTTCCCTGGGGCATCTCCATGTTCCGTGTTTTGTGTGCTTTCCGGGGGGGACTGCGTACCTCGTGCCTTTCCGTTCGGTGTGCCGCGACAATAACTTGAAAGTTTTCCTAGAAATTTCCAAGTAACTCGGTCAGGGTTGGTTTAGGTGGGTAGGGTTTTGGGTTCTCGGATGCTAATTTTGTTACGGAGGGTACACGGCTGGTGTCGACTATAACCTTGTCAGGATGATGATCAACTTTACGCCCCCACATAGTTGGACAAGAAGAAAAGTTTGCGCATACAATATCAAATGGATATAGGCATCAGCTTTTGTATTTGGAGTGATATATGCTAAATGGGACTCATCGTATGGGTTCCGCGTGCAAGTTACATTAAAGAGTATAATAAAGTAATAACCATAATGTTAGCTAGCAGTTCGATTCGAATATTTTGAGGAGGGATATGGCTGCCTTGATACAGTGTGACCCATTTGTTTTGGGGTCAGTCTGTAAACAGTGTATCAATCGTGCGATTTGGCTGATTTTTTTTTTAAATTGTAGAGCTCGATGAACTGCACATTTTGAACAAAAATTGCCTGGTTCGCATTAAATCCAAAGCCTACTATGACCGTTTTTATGAGCAAAATTTTAAGAAACCATATTAGCGTTTTTTTTTTGAAAAAATCTGTGTGCGCCAATGGATTGAGCACCCCTCGAAATGGGTATGTACAAAATTTCATCAAAATATTTCAAGTAATAACGATTTTGTAGAAAAATTAAAAATGCAGCCAAGGTACGTCTTTATTTTCAAAAATTCAAAGTTGGCCATGGAAAATAATTGAATTGTAATAATACAACCTTATGCTTATAAACACAAAACATAAAAACAATTAAAATTATAAAATTTTCGTTGTCGCCCACGAGTCGAACAATTTCTATTTTGTCTCTTATGCTTAAATATTCCATAATTATGATAATTAATTGTATTGAGCACAAACAATTTCTGAACTCAATTTAGACAGTTTGACACTTAATAAAAGTAAACAATTCAATTATTTTCCATGGCCAACTTTGAATTTTTGAAAATAAAGACGTACCTTGGCTGCATTTTTAATTTTTCTACAAAATCGTTATTACTTGAAATATTTTGATGAAATTTTGTACATACCCATTTCGAGGGGTGCTCAATCCATTGGCGCACACAGATTTTTTCAAAAAAAAACGCTAATATGGTTTCTTAAAATTTTGCTCATAAAAACGGTCATAGTAGGCTTTGGATTTTATGCGAACCAGGCAATTTTTGTTCAAAATGTGCAGTTCATCGAGCTCTACAATTTAAAAAAAAATCAGCCAAATCGCACGATTGATACACTTTTTACAGACTGACCCCAAAACAAATGGGTCACACCATGCCAGTCGGACGGAGGCCTTCGGCCTCCGTTCCTCCTGGCACGTAGTTGTATATCTAATATGAGAAATCAGCTCTCGTGGTCTATCGTCTTTTTCTGTTGAATTAATATATTTGAACCTTGTATCTTCCCCGGTGGTTGCATGGAAATAACGAAATTAGCGCAATGTTCAAAATTTATTTCAATATCCCAATTTGTTTGGAACATATAAAAAATAAAAAAAATGTTCATTTTAAAATATGCTTTTTCTATCCAATGTTAATGATAGTGCGTACAGCGAACCGCCGGCAGGACGATAAACACTAATTTGAGGACTCGTGATATTTACGATATTTTTGTTTCTCTGATATTAGTAAATACTAAATTACGTAATAATTTTTTGGTTTGTGATTTCTATGTTCTTTTAGAGTCCTGAGGGTGGCCCCATTGTAATGATTGTCTGAGAAGTTTTTATTTTACCTATTCCAACTATTCCCCCACTTTAAAGTATTTCAAAATGTCACTGAAAAAGACATTTAGATTATTTTCTCTAAGGAAGTTTTTATAAAAATTTTCCCCACACCTGACACCAGTTTCAATTTCGGTACATAGAATTTCTACAGTGTTGTGTGTTGTGTTCTAGACAAAACCGAGAGAAACACTGCCGAAGTCGATATATATTTAATACTTAGTTACTTCATACAGAGTGTTCCGTAATTCTGTATACAACTACTATGTATTTTCTGGGTCAATTTAGGTATATTAATTTCCTTTTTAAATGATTAGATATTCTAATAGTGTAAGAGAGTGAATAGATAGTAGGGCCAATTACACGTAATTTCCTATACCTTATACGAGTATGTATATAATACGGTGTTCATATGAAAACTAGCTCTCTACTTACATTTTCCTAATAAACAGTATTTCAAAAATCGCCGAGATCCCTCGATTTTTGTTGCAAGGGGGAACTTTTTGATTGATTATGTAATGGCAATTCACTTGGCTCTCTACTCCCTATCAACCTTAACTTCCAAATCTGAAATGGGACTACCACTTTCAGCGTATCTTTTGATCAGGACTGTACCTCAAACCGGTGAGAAGTTATGATCTTTCGAATATCGAGTATTTCAGGAATAATTTAATAAATGTTAAATCCCTATATAGTGTTTTGGAATATTGACAAAATGGAGGTAAAAATTTAAAAATTTCAATTGGATGCCCTACGACTGGAAAACGATTACCTGCGTAATGAATATTTTAGTTAGAATTAATATAAGCTTACAGAGCGGTACTATGTATATCGTGTTCATTTTAAAAGTTATTAGACGAAATAGTCTTGTTTTATATTTGTAAATTACAAAACTTCATTGTTTTGATGTTATTTTAATCAATTTATATAGTGGGAAACTACTTTTTTATTGTTTTGTATTTATTTTATTAGCTAATGCTACTAATATTTTGTTTATTCCATGAAGAGTTTTATTTTAATTGCTGCCCACTGGATTACTTACATTCAATAAACCTCTGAGATCCTGACATCAATCTAACTTCTACAATAGTTCCTACTGCCAGCAGGGCTCTGTCGTCATCCCTGAAGGACAAATACAGCAGGACAACTGCTTGTATACGTTCTAGCATTAAGTTCTTCTTCAAAAAACTGACTCACTCTGTTCAATATGTTCCACTCAATGTAAATTACAATCTAACAATGTTTGCAATTATCGGTTTGTTGCAAATATGCAGGAAGAAATGGGTTTTCCTCGTAAACAGGTGAAGGGGAAGTATGTGATGTATTATTACATGAGACAAGCCTGTTAGTCGCTTGTCACTGTTGTCATTCTTATTGTGAATGATGGGCGCGGTTCCCCATTGCTGCTGTAAAGTCAAAGTAATGAAAGCGTTCCTCCAATAATTCAAATGAATGCAAGTATGTACCCCTCGCTATTTTTGTTGAAAAAAAAATGGTTTAATTTTTTCTGTATATTTTACAGATTTAATTAATTTGGAGGCTATATACTGATTTTCATGTCGTTTAAATATGATTTTTTTTTGTGAACATCGCTATTGCACAGGATGCTGTCGATTAACTTTCTTCATCCTCTATGTAGCCCCTACGCAATGTTCCTATTTATTTCATTTATTTCGGCGAATAACTATTATCGCGGCCCCTAAAAAACCGACAGAGATCTTAATTCTAGTGTCAGGTGTGGGGTATATATTGATACACTTGGGTGTTATAATTATTATTGTTGAGATACGTCGAGATGGAGATACGCGTGACACGTAGAAATTTACATCTTCAACCATCCCAAAAACATAGCAGTGCCAAACTGCAATTCAGCAACTTGATTATTTTGGTAGATAGAGCCTTAATTCAATTATTTAAAAAAAAAGAACACCAACGCCCATCTTCTAAACAAACAACATTTGAATAAGGCATATTATCTCCGGTTTCGGGATTTCCTATTTCCGATAAATAACACTGTATATCTATTTATCAAACATCAAAGCCAAAGATTAAATTCCTTCTAACCAATGATTGAAATTAGATAAAGAAAAAGCCTAGATCTTAAGGTACAATATGGTTATTTTCAGAATTTTTAAACTGCGCTTTATTGAGTGGCAATATACATTTTGTGAAAATTGATCGCAAGCTCTAGTGATATTATGCCTTTTTGCATCAGTAATATTTTATATTATAAAAGTGATGTGTATCCACAAACGCGTCTAACAGAATAAAGCTCATTCTAAGAGATAGAAGGTGATCATTTCCCTAGGGTGTTTCCGTGTTCCGTGTTCTTTGTGCCTTGTGTCTTATCCGTTTCCGGCCACGTCAATAACTGGAAAGTGTTCCGGAAATTTTGCAGCCGGCCTGCGTAAACTATGGTCTTCTTGAAAAAGTGGGACTAACGCCAGATGTAGGGTAGAACGAGATCGGAAAATTTTCCAGTATCTGAGTCGGTATATTTGAAGAACCATAATATTGAGATACAGTGAGTTTATTATTATAATGAGATACAGCAAGTTTGGAATAAGTAATAATAGTTACTTATCACTAAAGGGCGGAATATATGCATTTAATTTCAGTCGAAATATGCGCATATATATGCATCACTTTTATTTAAAATATGCAATAATATGCATTTATTTGGCCAAATATGCAATAATATGCATTTATATTATATGTACAAATACCTTAAAAAACACCAAAACTGATTTTAGAGAAAGGGTTTATTTGAAGAAAAATTAAAGGAAAACAAATACATAAAATACCTTGTAAAATACCTATATTAAAGCAGAATTATAAAAACATTTTAATTTGGAATTGTATAGTAGGAATTTATGATTAAATACTTTTGAAAGTTTCTTCTGTCTTCTGTCGGTAAAAATATGTTTATATATAGAAAAGCTTCTCTCAACATCTGCCGATGTACGAGTAATAGGACAATATTTTAATTTGGGTAGTAAGGTATATGGCCAAGGTGCAACTTTGTTGGATGATTTACCATCCAAAATACTCTTTACTGCAATTAAAGATTTGAACCCTTCATTCTTCAACAGTAGAGCTAGTAATTTTTTTCTAACTTTAATACCTAAATCACCGGGAACCTTTCTACATTTAGCGGAAAATGTTTGAACAAAATCAACCGATTCGCTTAAACCTAAATTTCTACTTTCTAATGAAAGAATTATATCTGGTATAAAACTAAAATTAACTTTAATAAAAACAAGTTGGTTTGCTACATCCGCATTTTTCAGGGTTCCTTGACAATGCACTACACACTGTGAGTTGCCTCTGGGCTCTTATAATCTTGGTTATATCTTATATCTATAAATAAGTATAGGAAAAACAAGCAAATATGCACAAAAATATAGTTTTTCCAGAAATATGCAATGTTTTGCCAAATTGAATAAAATATGCAAAAAATGCATATATATGCAATTTGCATATATTCCGCCCTTTACTTATCATGCAAATTCAATTTACTTGTTAAACCAAGGTGCCCTTCAAGAACACTTGGAAATTTAGGACCTTGTATCTTATCTCTTTATTAGTATTGTAATCAATTTTCTTCGGGGAATCTGTAGAGAAAATTAGTCGTTGACGAGACCTACAAATTATTTACGGAAAAATAAAAATAAATTCACTAAAGTGATTTTTTTGCGGTATCCTGTTAGTTCCTTCCTATACTTTCACCAGGCCAATTTTAATAATTTGCATTTTTATTTTCAGGTAACTCCATATTATTTAAAAAGTATACCTACTTCTTCCCGAAATAAAATAGTCATTTGTAATATTAATTAATTTTATTCAAGTATCATATTATAATAAAAACCATTTGTTCCTAAGGCATTGCATACATTTTATTTCCGGAAATAAAAGGAGGTAATTCGAAAAAATAGAATAACATTATTCAGGAAATATTGTTTTCGGACCTAATGCAGGAACAGTTCTCCAGGGACTGTAGCACATACACGGTCTTCAGCGAACAACGCGGAACATCAAAGGTCCACCAAAACCTATGGTGGAACTTTTTTTGCTTGCGGAGGAAATAGTTCATATCTTGTAGTGGAGTAGCAGAATATGATACGAAAAGTATGACTTGTATTCTTAGCTCCACAAACACAGATTGTTGACAGGAAAAACTGTACATACATTTCAATCCACCTGGGGGTCATCTTCAGCAGTAAAACATTTTCGGAAGCCAACGAGAAAAAAGTAAAACATTTTTTAATTCAGATAACATAAAGAAAACAGTGGGCTAAATATGAAAGAACTGGTATAAGAGGAGACTTACCTTTCTGGACATAGGCTTAACTCAGTATGAGGTTGTGGAAAAAGGTAACCTCAAAACGAGGCTATCAAATAATCAATTAAAGAAATTGTTTATATAAAATGGTGGCATCTAAAAGGGGAGAAATGTAGTAAACAAGCAGAAAATGGAGGTATCAACAAGCCTTACATAAGGGAGATGCAGTGTAAGCCAAAGTCAGAAAAGTCAAAAACTTTTTGCTCGTTTCACTTTTCCTTTATGAAATTGATTGATTGTTAGTATTATTAAGCGAATAACGCGTAAAATCAAATGCCCACCAAATCCTATGGTGGAATGTCTTTTTGCACGTTTCACTTTCCCTCGTGAAATTTACTTCAACATTTTGATTTTTGGTGTTAAAATTTCATTGGGAAATCGATTTTTCGCTATATCGAAAAAAGTTAACAGTTTTTGGCGTTCAGCAAAAGACGAGCAAAATCAATGGTCCACCAAATCCTACATTGGCATTTTTGGTCATTTCAATTTCCTTTCATAAAATCGACTCCAAAATTTTGAAATCGATTTTTCGATGTACCTATCCACAAAGGTTAATATTTTTTGGTGTTCAGCAAAAAACGCGCAAAATGAATGATCCACCATATACTAGTGTGTAATTCTTGTTTTTGGTGTTAAGATGTCACTACGAAATCGGTTTTTCGATATATCCACAGAAGTTAATAATATATTTTTCTGTGTTCAGAGAAAAACACGCGAAATCAATGGTTCACCAAATCCTAGGTTGGAACTTTTTTGCTCGTTCCACTTTTTCTTCATAAAATTGACTCTAAAATTTGGATTCTTGATGTTAAAATGTCATTGAGAAATCAGTTTTTCGATGTAGCGAAAAAAAAAATTGGTGTTCTGTGAAACCCGCAAAATAAAAAGTCCAACAAATCCTAGGGTCAAATCAATTCCAGAATTTTGATGTGTCAAAATATTGTTGGGATATCGAGTTCCTTGAACATATAAACACCGTATTATATACCGTATAAGGTAAAGGAAATTATGTGTAATTGGCCCTACTATCTATTTTTAAACTATTAGAATATCTAAACATTTAAAAAGGACATTGAAATAAATTGATTCAGAAAATACATGGTACTTGCATACAGAATTACGGGACACTCTCTATGAAGTAAGTAAGTATTAAAAAAATTTAACTTTGGCAGTTTTTCTCTGAGCTTTGTCTAGAACACAGCACAAAACACTGTAGAAATTATATGTATCGAAATAGAAATTGGTGTCAGGTGTGGGGAAAAAACTTTGAAACTTCGTTAGAGAAAATAATCTAACTCTGGTATCTTGCTTTATTTCGAAGAAAAAGTAGGACTATAATGCCAAAAGGACATTACTTTTGTTAAAATCTTTTAAATCAATTGAAACATTTAATTTAACAAATATTTAATTTCAAATAAAGTTGAAGAACCAAAAGGGAAGAAAACTGAAAAAAATATATATAAAAAATGCCCGCATGAAACTTCTAATATGCCTCACGAATTCCAGTCCCGTCCATTTACCTGCTCTATTCGCAATTGCCCAGGCCTAAAGAAAATTTAATAATTACAACGCAAAGAATTGCCCTTGAAATATAAATATTGATTGGAATAAACTTGCTACGTCGAGAAGAGATTCTCAAGAAAGTGAATTAAATATTTAATTTGCGACTGGAGAGCCTAAAAGGTAAGAAATGACTACTTGAGTAGTTAGAATCTCCACCATTTTTCAAGAGAAGGGACGTCTGGCTCAGATTGTATTATATTTTTTATGTAAAATATAGACGGGAAAACCTTCAGAGCAGCACCCTCTTTCGAAATCTATCATGTATAAATTGCGAAGACATTTTCTGAATTTATAATAAATTAGCTCTTGCCTTTTAGTAGCAAATGGTGTCACCCGTGGGATGTGTTAACCAATCGAATTTCAAGAAAATTTAAGTGTGAGACTTTTTACATGGTATCTATGAGATACTTATTGGTTTGTAGAATTTATTTTGACATGAGAATCAAATTGTAAAAAAACAATTCGTTACTCAGTTGTGTCTAGATTGCTGTTCTGGCACTTTAGCTGAAACCAAGCTTTTTAAAATTCAGTTACAATGCTTTCCATTGCTATGGAAATAGCATCATCCCTACAGGGTAAAGTAATATTTATTAATGATATTTTTATAGCTCACTAGTTAATCGCCAGAAAAAATGCGTATTATTCATAGTGGCAATAATTTTAATTTATTCTACTTTCATTTATGTGTTTCCTTTTTATCAACTACTCATATTGTGCGCCATGGGGCATTTTATGATATTAATATATATTATGAGCATTACAGAGTGTGCTTATTTCAAAAATATATACCTTAATACTTCGGCAATGAAAATAGATTTTGGAAATCGCCGAAACCCGTTGATTTTTATCCTTTAGTCCTTATGAAATGGAAATTTATTATAGTGATATGTGATTAGTTCAACCTATTTTTAAATTTACTTTCATTACTAAAACAATTTTCAAATGAGAAGATTGTATTTCTTCTCTTATTTATTCTAAAGCTCATTATTATAATTCTCCTTATGTATAGCGAAGATCATAAAAGATCTTTGTGTATAGTTAATGAGTTAGATTTGGGAATGGTTACATTTAAGTAGTTTTTGTTCTTTTACATATGCACAAAATCACTAGGCATATTTGCGGGTTTCATTATGGTTTACTTTCAGTCTTTTTTATAACCTACACATTTTCGTAAATAAACTTTATTTATTTGTTATGTTGCAAATAATTTCTGTTCGGATAAAATACAGGTCTCACCGATATGCAAATGTAGATAATATTCGGTAAGTTATATTAATTAAAATAGTGACTATATGAAACTAAATTCGTTTCCAAGAAACCATTAAACTACAAAAATAGAAATGAGAATCATATATTGTTATTTAAAAACCGTTGAAATAAAAAAGAAAAAGTAAGTATACAAATATTTTCCAATCAAAAACAAAGTAATTCTTCTAATGATAAATTCCAAACCCGCTCCTTTTCAACCCAATTGGCTGTCCGAATTTTAAGGACAAAGTTGAAAATCCGAAAGACGAAATCGGGTACAAAGAAAACAAAAGAAAAGTATAAAAAACGACCGGATAAAACTTTTAATGCGTCCCTACGGATTCCGTTCCCCTATACTTACCGGCCATATACGTAATTGCCTCGGCGTAAAGGAAATTTAAGGATTACAACGCAATGAATTGCCCTTGAAATTTAAATATTTATTGGAATACACCGCGAGAGCAGCACGGAAAAAGTTCCCCAAGAAAATGAATTAAAGATTTAATTTGCGACAGGAGAACCTAAAAGGCAAAGAACGACTACTCGAGAAGGTAGGATTCGGAGAATCTGCCATCGTCTTTCAAGAGAAGGGCAGCCCGGCTCAGATTGGAATACATTTTTAAGTGTGATCTAAACGGGATGGTGTTTTTAGCAACTCGCTGTCCAGAAAGCTATCGCAGATAATACCTCAGATAGAATATAACTAAAAATAACAAATGACATTGTAATCATTCAACATTATTCAATACAAAGTCACATAATAGTTATTTATGTACCAAGGCACTGAAGTTCAACTTTTTATGACTCATGTGGAGTTTAGTTGCTGAGGCCTCTGGCCGAGGCAAATAAACCACATGAGTCATAAAAAGAATTTCAGTGCCGAGGTACATATTATATATTTTTTGAAATCGGAAAAAAAAAGTTTTATTAGGCAAGAAAATAATATTAAGGGATCACCCGTCCATGAACCGACTACGCGCAGCGTTGCTTGACTTTGACGATCGCTCTACCTAGGACAAGTATGATGAGACACGGCACCTTCTGACAGAAAAACCAAACTGCTGCTTCTTGTGCAGCCTACACAACAAATCTATTGATATTCAAATTTACTAAAATATGTATACTGAAGGATTGCGATTCTATCCGAAACAATTTCGCAATGTGTACGAAAAGTTAAATGAGCCTTTATCGGCCGGGTTTTGAATATTTGGTCACTTTTGACGGGCGATTTCTCCGCGTCTGACGTTTGATGTTTACATCTCGCCAAGGCCTACGTATTGAAAAAATCGTACAATAATGGGCTACATTATTGTACGATTTCTGTGCTTTTAATGACGATTTTGGGACACTTTACTGCCGATTTCAAAAAAAAAATATTTTGTTTATGTGCACTGGCTGATTGCGTTATTCTTACATGCCACGCAATTTTGTAAGAGTAAAATTAAATAAAGGTCGTGCCTCAGTGCGGCTCTGGCGAAAATCTCAACGCACATGTTCTTGTTTACATCAGGCGTAAGAGTTATTTGATTTTAGTATAGATAACATAATCTGTTACGTGCAGTGTCTGATGTTTGATCCAAGTATATCTACCAAACATTGATACCAAATTTATAACAAATGCCGTGACATAATAAAATTAACAATCAGGCTGTCAATTCAGTCATACTTGATTGATCAGAAAATACTACTGACAGCAACGGATTTTTTGTGTTACAAAACGGTTAAATTGTATCACTTTTCTTCTAACAATATAACTATTGTTATGAGAAAATGTATGAGGCGCCATTTCGGACTAAATTATTATTTTTGAATATATAAATTTCTCGCGCTAATATATTTTTTTAATATGATATTTATAGAAATTTGCGTGAATTTTTTTTTTAGTCAAATTTTTATATGATGTTTATAGAAATTTGCGTGAATAATCTTTTTTTAGTCAAATTTATATATTACGCATCGCCCAAAAGTATATATTACAGTAAACGCAAAAAATATATCAAAACACGATATATTAATTTGGTGCGCCAATATATAATAATTTAGGGTACCACCGGTCGTCACCAGAGGTCGCGCCGCCCATACCGAAAGTGCACTGGTAATAACGCTGCAGCAGAAAGCGCAGAAGCCCGAAGTCGAAGTGATTATGATTACCGATGTACTGTTCTTTTTCTGTGTCAGGTTTTGGATTTGATGTTTTGTGGTGTATAACCCCACAATCATCTTACATATTAGTTTCCCGCCCGCATGATCGTTTTCGTTTCGCCTTCGTTTTGTTGTAGGAAGTGGCTATTTATACGTCCGACGTATATAAAAGTCGGTATACGTCTTGCACTCTCATTGGTGGATTGAGTCACGTGACTTCTTTGGACGTACATTTAACTCCGTACACATCCGAAGCCGAAGTAAACATTTGATACGTCTACGTCGGAAGCCGTCGGAAGTGCATTTTTCTCAAGCATCTTTGCAATAAGGAGCGTATGCACTGCTCCTTTTTGGGGGATAGACGCTGCCGTATGAAAAAAGAAGGGGACATTCGCATCATATTGTGGCAGTCGGCAGCGATGCGCGCTGCCGTATGAAAAAAGAAGTGGTAATCTTTTCCAATGGTGTAACGTCGGGCGAAAATAGAGGATAGGAACCTATCTAGCCAAAATTTCAAGAAAATCAGGGGTGGGTTCGCCATTCTGCACTTTCTGGTGCAGCGTTGCCGGTGCACTTTAGAAATGAGCGTCGCGACCTCTGGTGACGACCAGTGGTACCCTAAATTATTATATATTGGCGCACCAAATTAATATATCGTGTTTTGATATATATTTTTTTGCGTTTACTGTAATATAGACTTTTGGGCTATGCGTAATATATAAATTTGACTAAAAAAAGATTATTCACGCAAATTTCTATAAACATCACATTAAAAAAATATATTAGCCCGAGAAATTTATATATTCAAAAATAATAATTTAGTCCGAAATGGCGCCTCATAAAAATGGACCATTGGAAAATATTTTGGTTCATTTAAACTTTTAAAAGGTATGTTAACTTCAATCTGTATCCAAACTCTTTTTAATTTTATAATGCTGTGCTTTCACAGAGTTTTTATAGGAAGTTTCTCATTCAGGGGACTTGGAAATTATCCACCCGCAAAGACCAACAAAAGTTTTGCTGAACAAACCAAAGTGAAATTTTACGGTATCTTCCCTCTCCTCCTTTTCCCGTTTATTTGTATGCAAGGTGATTTTAGCAATTTACATTTTTATCTCCAGGTAAGTTAATAATAATTTGAATGTAGTTTCAAAGAATAAAAGAGTCGATTAAGCTAGACATGTTTCTTTGTCGTAACTCAAAAACAAAAGTGTAATTTTGGTTTTAGACGATAGAAACAACCGTTTGCGTTGAAATAGGCAAAACGTGCCCCAATACACCTGTTAACTCCAACATTCGAAATGTTCATCTATTGTTTTCAGATGTTACAGATTAACTGTACCATTTAATTACTAATTGTCCTACACTCACTGGGATTACTACGGTTTTCTAGGGTTTTCCGTAGTACTTGAGCGAATGCTATCCTATAGTTTTATCAGGAAAAAAGTCGGCCCTAGCCGCAAATGGCAACGAAGACAAAATAATAGTAATTGCCCCCCTCCCCCGCACAAGCATGTGGTTGCTTCTGGGGTACTCCTAGTTTGGAGTATTGTGAGGGTGAGAATTATTATTATTATAATGCTTATGAACAATTGTATCAAAAATTTTTCTCTTTCAAAATGGAAAGGATTGAAACTCGGAAAAATTTGGACACCCTATTTCAAGATAACGAATGATGTTTTGACCAATGTCCATTATTTGGAATTATTTTTCTTAGATTTGAGTACAGTTTATTATGTTACATGAAAGCGGTTAATCTAGCACCTAGTTAAACAGTGCAATTGGCGAGATACGTAGGAATTAACTCCTTCGGCTTCTTTTCCACCTCCAAAAACATGACATTGCCAAATTTCAGTACAGCAGCTTGATTGTTTTGAGAGATGTAGCCATAATTCAATTTCATAACCATTCATTATTATTGGTTATGAGAATTGCCTATTTGCGATTAACTTTTACCTGCTATTACACAAAAACATCCCTCTTGAGTCAATTTTATAGTTTTCATATGTGTGAGCTTTATTCGCCCTTCACAACTCAAATAGTATAAAAGTAATATCGGTAGATTTTTATTTAGCGTTAATTTACAACCACTGTGATAACTCTCGTAATAACTAAAGGGCGCTGGAATCATTAGAAACGATGTGCAAGCTCTTCTAGTTTAAATTACACTTTAGAATGTTACCCAGTCCAAGAGGAACGCCTTGCGTCTTGAAAAATGGCGGTGAATGCCCCGAATCCTAAGTCCCTCGCTAGTTTTTTACCTTTTAGGTGCTCGTCTCACAAATGAAATCTTTAATTCATTTTCCCCTGAAACTTTCCCGACTCGGTCCCGCTATATATTATTCCAATAAATATTTAAATTTCGAAGGTTTATCTGCTTCAATATTTTCATTAAATAAATTATTTTTCGTGTAATAAAGTCTATGAAGTAATTTTCCATTATTATTTCTGCAGGCTTGCTGAAATGCAATATAAAATATCATAATGATTTAAACATACTTTCAAACTGAACAATTTATCGTTAAAAAATACTTCCAGTGATTTTTTATCTCATTTTTACATAGAGATATAGACAGTTTCTATTTTTTAAATTATCGCCCTCTATTTAAGAATAGTGTCCAATGGGGACCTTACCAACGTAATTTATTGCCACTAAATGAGCCACGCCGTTCACAAAAATCTACTTTTTGTTTTTCTGTAATAAATGCAAGCAGTTCAAAACTCCATAATTTAAATCATTCTTGTAACGCGCCGTCCTTGGTTGTGACATCAAGCAGTTCGTTGGTTGTTGTAATACAGGGTGCCCAATTTAGATGGAATAATGGATATAACTTTTTAAGGACACCTTGAGAGGACAGCAAGATGAAGCACCTACCCATTACCACCGTGATGTTCGCCGCTATTTAAACCAAGTCTTCCCACAATCTTGGATTTGCAGAAGAGGGGCCATAGAATGTCCTCCAAAGAATAAAGTTAAATGAGAACTGACATTTCCTGACTGTGATGTAAATATTGTTTGAGTTTAAACTTAAATTTATTAATATTTAAAATTTTGAAATCTTCGGGAAGGCTATTTAATGGAGTTGTAAGTAAACGAGCGGGTATACATGGCTGTCCGATGACGAGGAGTCGAAAACAAGTTCTCAAATCTGGTATTATTAGAATGAGTAGAGAAGCAAACTTATATTTTAAGCTTATTGGAGCATTGGGAGAATTGAAAAGTTTATTTGTAAAAAAATTCCTAGATGGTGTCTCCAACGATTATCCATTCTTAACCAGTTAAGGGTGTTGATATTTTGAGAGACACGATCATACCTCCTCAGCCCATCAATTAAACGACAGCATGAATTTTGAACCTTTTGAATTCTTTTTTTGTCTACCGAATCTAAACAGGGGGTGTACAAAAAATTGCAATAGTTGTTGCGTAACGATAACTGTAGCTAGTGTTCTCTGTATAACCAGAGGGGCGGAGTTATATGGAAAAAAAATATCAAGGCAAAGCCGTGAGGGCAATAATAGTGACACTGAAAAGGGTACCACTTACATGAAAGTCCTGGGAGATCTTCTGCAGGGGTATCAGCTCTTCTTGAGGTACCTCACTCTGTTCGGGCCTGATACCTTTTCCTCGTGGGCCACAATCTTATGGCGGCACGGCGCGATATATGATGATCACAACTTTCTAATGCAACATATTTTATTTGTTCATCGGATTATCAGAAGACAGCGATGAAAAGCTATTCGCGGCGGCGCGAGCGAACCTTCTTAGTTGAAAGTATAGTACCGACTCACTTCTTTATTCTGTTTTTTACAGTAAAAAATAGTTTAAAAAAAAGGGGCAGAAAACGCACACCCGGCAAGAGCGGAACCAATCCAGTGTCACATTTTTAACATAAATTCTCTACTGAATCAGACTTTATAAAATTTCCTTTTTCCTAAAAACGAAAACGCAACATTCTCCCCGGCTAAAATGCGCGTTGAAAGCGAGCATTTTAAGAATACTAAAAATAAAATAAAATATCCATTACCCAAAAAAAGAAAAAACAAAAATGTTCTTGATTTTACCTTAATAATTAACAAATTCAGACGCCACATCATCTCGCAAGACCGCTACTTTTAAGCGACCGGCAGCGGGCACAGCTTCACCATCGGTCGGACAAGCGTACCAGTTGAGGTCCTAACAGTGGCAACCCGGGCCACGCCATCCGTCCCATAATTGATGGAGCTTATTCGTCCCAGAGACCATTGCAATGGTGAAACATTCTCGTTTTTAATGGCCACAAGAGTACCAATTTCCGGTGTAACGCCATCTGTTAGCCATTTACCCCTTTGCTGAAGGGTATGCAAGTACTCGGTATGCCAGCGTTTCCAGAAGTCCTGGTGTAAACGCTGCAATAGTTGCCATCGCGACAAGCGTGATAGAGATATGTCAGACATATTTGGTACTGGCAGCGGGGATAACGGTTCCATAGTGAGAAAATGTCCAGGCGTCAGTGCGTTTACATCATCGGTATCCGAACTTAATGGAGAAAGCGGTCTCGAATTTAATATTGATTCAATCAAAGTAAGCAGCGTATAAAACTCCTCATATGTGAAAACTTGGTGGCCTACAACACGGTTTAAATGAGTTTTTACGGATTTAATGCCAGCCTCCCATAAGCCTCCAAAATGGGGGGCCGAAGGAGGGTTGAAATGCCATGAAATATTTTCTTTGCAAGCAGCGGCGTGCATGCATGCTTGAATTTCTCTATACGCACCCACAAAATTTGTGCCGCAATCGCTATAAAATTCTTCACATCTGCCACGGCGGGCTATAAATCTTTGCAGAGCTGCCAAAAAGGTTTCTGATGATAAGTCACTTGCCAATTCCAAGTGGATTGCTTTTGTGGAAAGGCATACAAATAAACAGATATACGACTTGCATGTTTTAACTCCTCGGTGCCTACTCATAGTGATAAAAAATGGACCCCCATAGTCCACTCCTGTGCGGGCAAATGCTTTCACCTGTGCAACTCGCTCCAAAGGTAGATCCGCCATTGGTGGTTGAAAGGTTTGAGGTCTCGTGCGCCAGCAGGCTATACATCGAGAGATTACTGAGTGAATAGCGCGTTTAGGCGATAATATCCAGAATTTTTGGGAAATTAAAAAATGTAAAGTGCTGCTACCAACGTGTAGGTACTTTTTATGATAAAATTCAATTAACAGCGTAGTTAAGTAACATTTTCTTGGCAGAAGGATCGGGTGTTTTGCGTTATATGAAAGCGAAGCATGTTTTAAGCGGCCTCCGACACGTAAAATGCCCTCCCCATCTACGAAAACATTCAATTGTTTAAGCGGTTTGGAGAAAATTTTGCTGGACAGTTCATGTTTAAAAGATAATTGCTGCGTGCGTTTAACTATTAACAATAGCGAAGAATTTAATTCGGAGGAAGTTAAGGATCCATTAATTCTCTGTGATTTATTTGTTAGATTTTTAACAAAGCGAATAACATAAGCAAAAATCCTTTGACAAGCAACAAAATTAGAATAACGCTTTAATAACCTATCAATAATGTGCTCGTTACTTTCACATGCAAAAAATGAAGATTTGTTCTCCTCCTGTGAAACATCAGGCGATTCAATAAATTTTAAATTTTGCATAGAAGAAAGAGCAGCCGAAAAACTTTCATGGTTCGATAAAAAGGACGGCCCATTAAACCACATAGTATGAAGCAAAATTTCCGAAGGGAATAAACCGCGCGAAGCTATATCAGCTGGGTTGTCCTTAGACGTGACATAAAACCAAGTACAAGGTGAAGTTTTTTCCTGGATATATGCAATAGGGTGGAGTGAAATGAGCCAAAAAAATTTTTTTCACAAATTTTGGTACCCCTGTATTACTAACCATTGCTATGAATAAAAAGCTACTAAAATGTGTAAAAAAATGTTTTTTTACTCTTCATCTTCAGGTGGCGCAGGAGACTTGTAAATTTAAAAAAGATTAAATTTCACGAAAAATTTAAATAAATAAAACAATTATTTATAGACGTCTAAATCTATTATCTGAATTAAAAATACAAGAAATACAAGAAAAATAACAAGTTTTTATCATTTTAGTCTTCAATCTTATTATCTGCAGGCGGGGCAGATGGTTGAACTTCAGTAAAAAACTGAGATTTTGTGTCAAATATTGGCATTCGTTTTCTGGATTTTATTTTTGCTCGTATGTATCCATCGCGTGCTTCATTTCCACAAACGTTTAAACTGGCTTCAGTGACCAGTTTCACACCTCTCTCTACAGCCTGAGTGTGACATGGAAAATTTTCAAAATACATGTTTATATTTTTATTCATAATTTGGTCCCATATTTCATCGTCACTATATTTTGAAGTGAACGGTGGCTCGAAGATTTTTTCTGTTGTCCAGTCTATCAAATCATAATAGTCGTTGGCTTCAAAGTTTAATTTCGGAGTCAGAAACTCTCTTACTTTCTTTGACTTTGTCGTTTTTCGAGCTTTCATTATTCGTCTAAGTGCTAATTCTTTTACATGGTGCCTTTCATCTTGTAGCATTGCTAATAAAATATTTTCGGAATGTGCGAAGTATGAGTTTCGCTGTATTACTCGAAACACAATTGTTTTTAGCTCGTCTTTTAAATATGAACATCTTTTTATCATGTTTAGGACATGACTGGGACCGTGTTTGCATGAAGGTTTCGTTTTTATGCTGAACCATGTTGGCGCGTATACTTTTGTCACGAAATTAGCAAGCTCCACGAGATTTTGAGATGGGAATTTTGTGGCCACGTAAAGTCTCAATATCCTGTTTGCACAGGTTAGCCAACGAGAGTGTGCCAGCTTTCCTGGTTGCTTATTAGCCAAGTCAGTGGATACGCTACCTTGTGTAACTGCCAGACAAATTTGTAAGAGGTATTTTTGATCAGTGCTAAGAATTTTCGCATCAATCTCAGGTAACACTGTCTCTATCTTCTCAAATTCAACCACAGGTAAGTCTTCACAGTGCTGTAACATCTTACCAATGACTCCTGCAAACGTATTGGGACCTGACGTACTGCCGTCCAAAGTGTTGAAAAGATGACGCAGTGGTAGTTCGTTTGCGTGGAGCAAACAGATAAACCAATGTAAAGGTCGATTTAATCGTTTTTCAATCAATGCAATCGCTCCATTTTTGGGGCCCGTATTGACGGCAGTTCCATCGCATCCAATGGCCACAATACTTGACAAATCTATTATGTGCAAATTCAAAAATTGAATTATACTATCTTTTATAGAATTACCGGTTCCAGAAAGAGGTGCGACGTGGCCAATGTACTGAGAATCTGGTTCAGAAAGCAGAACAATATGTTCTTCTGTAATTGTTGTTCTGTGGTACTTATTCCCACGTTTTTCTTGAACGATGGTCCTGTCTTTCCGACCATCAAAATATAATCCAATTATTATTATTTAAACACTTACAAAAATTGGCACAGATGCATTTACAAACAGCAATGTCGAAAAGATTTCTCATTGCGTCTTTGTAAAAATCGGTTTTCTTTTTAGCCACTCGACATTTCTTTATGTTTTTGTACTTCTGATAATATTGTGTTAGTCTATTTATGATTTGTTGTTCAGATATGACAGGAATAGAGGCTTTATTCCAAAGCTTTATTAAATCACTTGCAATTATTTCACAAATGTCTTTCACAGAAGGATCTTTTCCATTAGATAACCACTGCAATTCATTTCTTATCAGCAAGTAATACTTTATTATATGTGAATACGTTGGCAACACATTTTCTTTTAACGTTTCTGGACCGCCAAATATGGAACACGACGAGTCTTTTCTTGTTTTAGGCATTTCACTGACAATCGGTCGCGCGGTTACTATCAAGGAACGTACGCTTCGCTCTATTGATTGACTGTGACTGGCACGGGCCGCGGAAGTGCCCGACGGTGGCAGGCGGTATTGTAAAGTGGGTGGGAGGAGAGGGGAGCGTAAGATTTGTGTACATAAATACGTTTGCGACGTTAAACTGGACAGACAGGATGTGTTTGTGTACTTTCAAGATGTGACAAAAAATTTTTTTTTTCGTAAATATTTAGAGTCAGTGCGCTACCTGAAGATAATGTTAGAATTTGATGTTATTTGGTATACATTATTAGGAACCATCAAGGCATCGATTGATAATACAGGAAACGTCAAATTAAAAAAAAATTTTTTCACTCCACCCTAATATGCAACTCTGTTTGCTACAAAATTTTTCCACCTGTGGGGTGATGAGCGTATCCATGAAAAACTACTTGTGAATCCGACCAAGCGAATATATTCTGTAGAGCGAGACGGTCACCTATGGTTCTTGTAATGAAAGATAACAATTTGGATAAAAGAACAGCGGCGCATAATTCAAGTCTAGGTATGGTAAGTTTTTTAACTGGAGAAACCTTGGTTTTAGCGTAAATAAGTCTAGAAGTAATGTCATCATTATGCGATATTACACGCAGATAAGCGCAGGCTGCGTAACCCTTTTCAGAGGAGTCACAAAATCCGTGAAGTTCGAACGAACCAGCAGTATGCGAGAAAAAAAGTTTTCTTTCTATTTTCAACTTACAAAGTGTGGGAAGTTCTAGTTTATAGCGATTCCATAAGTTAACAATTTCGGGCGACGGTGGGTCATCCCAGTTTAATCCTGCAGTCCACAACTTTTGAATTAAAGTCTTGGTCAAAAACGTTATGGGTGCCAAAAAGCCCATAGGATCAAACACACGCGCAAGTTCTGATAGTATGGTACGCTTAGTACAAGTTCTTTCGATAGGATTTATAGAAAATAAAAAACAATCTGAAAGCTGGTCCCATTGTAACCCTAAAATTTTTAAAGATGTATTTTCGGGATTGCTATCAAATGTAAACGAATTTTTTGATAAATATTCGGAAGGAAATGACGCGAGAAGAGAAGGGTCGTTGGATGACCATTTTCGTAAGGCAAATCCACCTTGATTAAAAATAGCAATTAATTCATTCTTCAGATTGATTGCGTCCTGGCGCGAAGAAGCACCAGTTACTACATCATCAACGTACGTATGATGTAATATTGAATGCGAAGCGAGCGGGTAATCTTTTCCATAATCGGTAACTAACTGTTGAAGTGTTCTAATTGCTAAAAAAGGCGAAGGCGTTAACCCATAAACTAAAGTTAGAAGCCGATAATCTTGCAAAGGTTCATTTTGCGAAACTCGCCATACAATTCGTTGATAATCACATTGTTGGCGTTGTACCCAAATATTGCGGTACATCATTTTAAGATCTGCACACAAAACAAATTCATGTAAGCGAAAGTTTAACAAAATCACAGCGATATCACTCTGTAGTTTCGGACCAGGCAATAGGTATTCATTCAGTGATTTTTCATGTGACAGTTTTGCGGAACCATTAAACACTACGCGAAGTTTAGTTGATATACTTTCGGGGCGTAAAATAGGAAAATGAGGAATATAATAAGATTGCGGCGGAATCACAGCTTCAGAAATAAGCTCCATATGTCCTAGTTCCAAGTATTCGGTCATAAAAGAAATGTATTGTTTCCTTAAACAAGGTTGTTTTGATAGGCGGCGCTCAATAGACAAAAAACGTTGAATTGCAAGGTCGCGACTACCTGGAAATATAGGGCAAATATTGTCGCGGAACGGAAGTGATACAACATATTTTCCGTCTGGACTTCTTGAATGCGTTGACCTAAAGGAATTTTCACAAAATTGATCTTCGGGCGATAAAAAATGTTCTGAAGGTAAACTTTCAATTTCCCAAAATTTGCGGAGCGTAGTATCTAAACTATTAAACATTTGTGTGTTACATAAAAATGTAAAAGGAGGTGCGTAATTTTGTTCAATAAATGAGCCGGTAATAACAAAACCGAAAACAGTATTAAGAGCGTCTGGCTGACCAAGCGCCCCAGAAACCCGTCCGTCAATTAATATTTTCGAAAACACGTCGGCACCTAATAACATGTCTATGTGATTAGGCGTTGAAAATGCGGGATCTGCAAGCGGTAGATCGTTAAAATGATTCCAATTGGCTGTGTCTATTTTTGAAATAGGTAATTGTTCACAAATATTCGGTAAAACTAGCGCGTCAACCAAAAAAACAATAGTATGCGAGCCAATAGGCCTGATTAACAGAGTGACGCTACTATGAGCAGTAGATTGCATAGAATCAAGGCCACTGACTTCACAATAACATTTTTGTCCCCGTATTTCTAATTTTTTAGTGCCTTTTCAGTAATAAAGGATGTCATGCTGCCTCCATCGAGTAAACACCTAAGTTTTTCAAAATTTCCTATTTTATTTTTAACCTCAATTAATGCAGTTGCTAATAAAGCCGATTTCTTATTGGGAATAATTCCCGCAGCTGAAAAAACTTGATTATGGTGAGGGTTTGACCTAGTATTTAATGGAACAGGTGTTACAGAGTGAGTTGCATTACTATTTTCGGATCGCGCAGTATCTCGACTGGAATCTTCCGAAAAAGAAACATTTCCTATGTTCTGGTTATTGTTTTGCGGCGGGAAATGCAACAGCGTGTGGTGTCTATGACTACATTTTCGACATGAGACTTCAGATCTACAACTCTGCGTAGAATGAATATTACTAAGACAATTTAAACATAAGCGATTTGTTTTACAATAATTGTATCGTTCTTGAGGTGTTTTCTGTAAGAAAAACTGACAATTATACAGGGAATGGTTCTCTTTTTTGCATAATGAACATTTGTGATAACTTGTGTGCGATTTTTCAGTTGGTCTGTCGACAAAAAATGAAGCGGTACGGTTCGATGATTGAACGCGAAAAGAACTAGATTTTTTGAAAACATTGTGCGGCGCGGAAAAATTTAGCGAATCATAAGCGTTACAACATTTTGTAAGAAATTGAGTTAAATTAGCGTATGTTGGAATGTCACATGACCCATGTTCCAACTCGAATTTGGTAATAGTATTATTATCTAGTTTCTTTAGAATCATATTTACTAGAATAAAGTCCCAATGTTCTGTGGGAAAATCTAAATTTTTTAGAGCGGCGATATTTTCGGAATAAGTGTCCAATAACTTCCTAAGTGCATTTGGATTTTCAGAATTAATTTTGGGGAGATTTTCCAGAGCTTGCCAATGCGCTTGAGCGCGCAATCTCTTATTGGAATATCTGTCAACAAAGTTGTCGTAAGCAACCTGGTAATTTTCGGACGTCATCGGTAATGTGCGGATGAGCGATAAAGGGGGGCCGTCAAGTGAGGCCATTAAATAATTAAATTTTTCAACTGGAGATAAGGAAGGATTCTCGTGAACCAGCGCTTTGAATAAATCTAAAAAAGGTGCAAAATGTTTGTAATCACCATTAAATTTTGGTATTTCTATCTTAGGCAATTTAACTTGAGAAGAATTCGAAAAGTGACCACCACCACTAGTTCTTAAGTTCATTGGGTGAGACATCAAACCTTCCACCTCGGCAAATTCTACATAGAGCGCCTTGACAGCGTAAAAATCATTTAGAAAGCCTTCACGAATTGTGTTCTCAGAGTCTAAGTTAACATCTGGTTCTGTTAATATAGCGGATATTATACTTTGCTGATGCTTCAGAAAGTCTTCTTTTAAATTATCTAATTCGGCACATCGGACTTTAAAAACTCTGCGAACTGCTCTATCTGATTTGGCACGTTCTCCCAGTGTTAATAAGGTGTCTATTTCTGTAAGACATTGAGTTCTTAAATTGGTAATTTTTTTAAGACGAATCTGTTCGGTCATTTTGTAACTAATTACTTAATGACTCACGTGGCGTAATGCGTAATATAAGATGGCTTCAAGCGTGTAATCCAAGCGTAAGTATGTAATCTTGCACCAATCTCACTTTCAATCGAACACAATTAAGTATCTAGCGGCGAGGTACATATACTCAACTGTAGCACCGACGACGTACTCGCGGCGGCGGAATGCGGCGAAAAATTATCAATTTTGCGGCGAAGGGTTAACTTCGGAAGGCAGTACTATACTGAGCCTGAAGGGACAAGTCGATGGGATCGATGGCTGGTGGCGCGGGTTGCGGGGGGGTAATAAGAACTGACCTGCGCTCAGCCAGGCACTAGGCGTACCGATTCCAAAAACGGACGGCAAAAAAAATACGGCGTAATTGAATTCGGCGAATATAGCGGCGATGCGGCGACTCAATTTATCAATTAAGGAAAATAATAAATTGCGTGGTCTCACAATGGGAATTAACAATAAAGCCGAATTTGGCGTAGAAAATCCCGATAATACCGGGCGATGCGACTTCCTATAAAAAGGAAAAATAGAAAATGAAAATTTTCTTCCGATCGATCCAGGTTCGAAGGACCAATGTTGCGTAACGATAACTGTAGCTAGTGTTCTCTGTATAACCAGAGGGGCGGAGTTATATGGAAAAAAAATATCAAGGCAAAGCCGTGAGGGCAATAATAGTGACACTGAAAAGGGTACCACTTACATGAAAGTCCTGGGAGATCTTCTGCAGGGGTATCAGCTCTTCTTGAGGTACCTCACTCTGTTCGGGCCTGATACCTTTTCCTCGTGGGCCACAATCTTATGGCGGCACGGCGCGATATATGATGATCACAACTTTCTAATGCAACATATTTTATTTGTTCATCGGATTATCAGAAGACAGCGATGAAAAGCTATTCGCGGCGGCGCGAGCGAACCTTCTTAGTTGAAAGTATAGTACCGACTCACTTCTTTATTATGTTTTTTACAGTAAAAAATAGTTTAAAAAAAAGGGACAGAAAACGCACACCCGGCAAGAGCGGAACCAATCCAGTGTCACATTTTTAACATAAATTCTCTACTGAATCAGACTTTATAAAATTTCCTTTTTCCTAAAAACGAAAACGCAACAATAGTTGAAATGGGATAAGACGAATGTTTCACACAGCTCTTTTCTCAGATTAAGGGTTAATAAACTAGCATATATTAATTAAAGATTAGAAAATGATTTTTGAATTAATTTAGTTACTTGCTTCTTGAAACGAAATTGTATATCAAGAATGAGACCCAAGTTCCTGGCAGTGTCAACAAAATTTAATTTTGTGTTACCAATAAATATATTTAGACTCTGTTCAATAAAAGCTACACTGCTTCTACTCCCAAACACCATCAGTTGAGACTTTGATGAGTAAAGATTTAAATTACGTTCAGCAGACAAAACTCGGTTATTATCAAGTTCGCGGTTCATAGTGTTACTTGCTACCATAAAATTTCTCTATTAAAGCTTAAATAAAGCTGCGTATCATCAGCAAATGCCTGGACTTTACAGTTGCGTATTGAATTTGAAATATCGGCTGTATATATTATAGAAAATAAGGGCCCCAAGATCGATCCCTGAGGAACACCAGACTGAATATGACCCACCACACTTAATTACTTGTGACCCGTCACTTAAATATGACTTAATTAAATCCAAAGTAGTTTTATCAGCCCCATAATATTTTAATTCGGTACAAAGAAGTACACGATTAATGGTATCAAAGCTTTTGAAAAGTCTAATAAAACGAGCAAACTTACTAATCCACTATCATAAGATTCTAGGAGATCGTCAGTAACAGAAGCCAGAGCAGAACAGGTACTATAACCAGGCCGAAATCCACATTGCACATATGGTATGATCTTTTTCGATATCACAAAGTCAGAGATTTGTTTATAAATTATAAATTCGAAAACTTTTGAAGCAGCAGGCAAGCTACTAATGACACACAAATCAGAAAATTATTGTGGGTTACTTTTCTTAGGCAATGGAGTGCCAACAGCCCTTTTCCATACACTAGGAAAGTATGCCTTCTCGATGAAATAATTTATTAAATGCAGCAAATAAATGTTTATTTCAGGGCTGCATAATATCAACATTTTAAGAGATATATTGTCATGGTCATAATTATCTTTCTTGAATTTAAAGAGTATTAAATGTATTTTCTCAATGGTAACCATTCTAATTGAGAAGCTATTAGCTTCGCTGAATAAGTTATTAGAATAGTACGATATTTTATTATCACAGTTATTGTTAAGATCTTGAAAAAATTTAGAAAAATACTTACTAATAGAACGTGGGTCAGAAAATTATGAGACAAGTCAATATTACGTTTTTTGTTACAAAAACCGAAATCACGAAGTGTATTCTAAGCTTGACGAGAATTGTTTTGTAAACAGACAGATCTTAGGTATTTCTTTTTTTCTTGTCGTGTCAATGCTACAACATTATTCCTTAAATGTTTATATTTAACAAAGTCCTCGTCTAATCGAGAACGCTTGTAAGTTCGCAAAGCAGCATCACGTTCTTTCATGCGTTGCTTTAGAGTTTTATTTAACCAGGGTGCTTTGTGTTTGGTTACTCTACCGGAACATGTATGTCAAACAAGGAAATGATCTTAAACATTTCTAATTTTTTATCAATATTTGGTACAGAAACCATGTCAAACCAAGGAGTAGATTTCAGATCTTTAACAAAATTGTTATAATTAAAATTTTTAAAAGAACGATGTACTATATTTTTGGGAATTACTCTAATCTTAGGGGTGCTGAACTCGCAGTGAACCAATTTATGATCAGAAATACAACCAGATTCCATTGTACCACAGTTGGTCATATTTAATGAGTGGGAAATATATAAGCGGAAGAATGCAGTGACAATAAAAAAATAAAAAACCTTATCTTTGTGTAAAAAAAGTGCTTGATAAATTTAGACCTTTAGCCGGTTCTTATCTTTGACCTACGTCAGAGCCCTCTGGAAATGGGTCGTCGAACTGTTTCTTTTAACGTTAAATTTCCATTCTTCCTTCTCTAATTCTGTGTAGCTGTCACTGCTGTCAATGCCCTCCGATCGGTCGAGCAGCGTGTGGTCACCACCATTCCCGCGCTTTTCGTGTCGTTTGAAATGAACAGCTTGCAGTCACAACTCTAATTATTATTTATTGCAAATCAAATATTGCGCTTTGCGGGCTGATATTTGGTACGCGTATAGATATATAGTATAGACATATTGACACATATAAAAAATGCCAAAGTTCCCCATTATGCAAGTCTGAGGCACAATATTTTTATTTGCAAACTGGTTTTTCAATTCCCATACAGTTTACAATAATTATTATTGTCGCCAAAGTTCGCAGGTCTCAGACCTTAGCAACGAGTCATCCGATGGCCGATGGGCCATATGCTGCACCGTCCGGTGTTAACCGTCATAAATGGCATCGAATGGGCGCTAATAAAGTGCAAACAATTATTTTCAGTTATTAAACGCATTAGGCGCGAACACCGCCAATAATTAGGCCGTATGGCCGCGACAGACAAATTGATAATTTTCGGTTTGACGGCCGCACCCAAAACGCCGCCACGCATCGTCTATCTTCCCTGAATATCGCATTAAAACGAATACAAATGCACCGGATTCACACAAAATGCATTAGGGTGCCGATAATGCGGCGGTGGATATGGAAAGTCATTTATCTTCTTTGGCTGCGCGAAATTAACAAAAATATTCCATACTGCGCTTTTATATAGATATTATTTTACACGCAGTAGCTCCATCGTATCTAATATGAGAGAGCGGCTGAATGGTCTATAGCACCACTTTTTTTAGTTGCTTATTCGATTTTAAATATGTGGTGAAAAGATTCCATGGTATTTAAAAAATTGATGAGAGGGATTTACCAAAAAAAAATAAAATTTAAAAATTATCGTTATTAAACAGACTTTTGTAACAGGAAGAACTATTTATTATAATCAGTTCATGAGATACCTTTCTAATAAGATGTCCATCAGAGTCCCAGATGATACCTTCCTCCATTAGTTGTTATTACCTGCAACAAACAGAAAATTGAGTTCGTTAGCCAAGGTTTATTTTTTTTATATTTGTACAATTTTCTACTTGATTATTAATGCAATAGATAATAAATAATAAAAATAAAATAATAGATAGTTGCTTCAGAGAAAGGGAAATATTGTAGAATTTCTTTTTGTGGCAAACTCATCCATTTAATCTTTAATAATTGGGTCTTTTCTATGGATTAAATGATTCAGTTTCATTATTAAATTTTAGAAACATTCAAAAATCTTCTGTCAAATGTACCCTAGAAATATAAAATAATTGTCAATTAACTATATTCAATTAATTATTTTTCTTGATGATATTATACTAAAATAAGACACCTAGTATTATAGAAATTAAATTAGTGTCTACAGAAAACCAACACTTACTCTCAATGTCAATTCCAGTCCTCACGTTAGTCTTAAAAAAGGAGTTACTGAAAGTTTGTATGAAATATAGAAAATTTTCTTAAGAATGACAGACAGGTATTCTATTGAATTTGTCGAGAAAAATTTTTCGGGACTGCCAACGAAACAACAGTATCTGCTAACAAAATTATCGAAATAGATCTGTTGAACCGCCCAGTACCTACATTTCATTGTTTCTTCTATATGTACAGGGTGTTCCCGTATATTTTGACCCACCCCTATAGCCTTTATTTTTCTAGATAGAAAAAAATTACTTAAGTGAAAGTTGTAGGGTTTTTTCTGAACCGCTAGGATCTGTTACTAGATAAAATAAATGAGCCTTGCAAATATATGAAAAATATATAAAATTACTTTTTTTAATGGAACACCCTGTATATTTGTGGATTTTTGAGTTGCACGCATTTTACCGATTCCAACAATATAAATATGTTATATGTTCGCTTTAAGCATTCGCATGATATTCCAAATTGTAGATAAATTCCATCTGTATATTTAATCAAGGTTGCCATGGAAAAACATTTCATCTTAGACAAGAACATTCCTGTTAATCCATTATTTTTGGGACAATACACCTTGGTACCCTACAACTTTCATTTAAGTAATTTTTTTCTAACTCGAAAAATAAAGACTCTAGGGGTTGGTCAAAATATACGGGAACACCCTGTACACTGTGTTCATTTGAATACAGTCCACTCTTCATATTTTTAAAACTACGAAAAAAATCAGAAATCGCCGGGACCCGTCAATTTCTGTTCGGAGGCGGAACTTCTCTGACGTACAGGTCATGTTGACAAATTCACCCCTGTAACCCCCACCACTCCCAACTTTAAAATTTCAAAGGGAATACCCCCTTTGTTATACATCATTTTAAAGCTGATGTTATTGTGAATACAACTCATTTTTATTTTTTAAAATCGGATGATGTTTGGAGAAGTTATGGCTAAAAAACGTTTTTTTCATAGTTTAAAATAAATTACTTTTTACCCTAGATTTTCAACAGCATTCACATGGGGAAATAATACACAATGATTGTGTGGCTACTTATTTTATTAAATTTTCTTTCCCCATATCAATGCTGTTGAAAATCTAGGGTAAAAAGTAATTTATTCTAAATTATGAAAAAACCGTTTTACCCATAACTTCTTCAAACATCATCGGATTTCAAAAAATAAAAATGAGTTGTATTCGCAATAACATCAGCTTTAAAATGATGTATCACAAAGGGTGTATTTCTGATTTTTTTCGTAGTTTTAAAAATATTAAAAGTGGACTGTTTTCAAATGAACATAGTGTATATTACTTCTATACTGCATGATATAAAAATGTTATTACCACCATAGATATTTTATTTCTATGGATAGTTTCGTTAAGCAAGCATCTGCTAAGAAAATGCCCGCCATGGGCCATAAATCCTTTTCTTTTCTGTCCATAGTTAAGCAAGAATTTCTTAGACCTTCGCGTAGTTCACTTTTTTCGATTGCGGCCTTGCCAGGCGGGTCTTAATGAAGATCGTACAAAGCTGCCTAGATTACGGAGGCGGGAGATTGTTTATTGTGCGCAAAGATTAATGCGCGCCATGCGATGACAAGATTATTGCGCGAGAGCGAGGCGGGCGGGCTCAAGGTGTTCATTAGGGTCGCCGAACCCGTCGGGTGTTTGCTTCTTTGTTGGGTCCGGCCCTGAAAGGGAGGGTTATGCATTGCGCGTTTTTGGGACGCAAATACCGGGTGTATCTGAATTGGTCCAAAAATAGGAAAATTGTCGGTGTTTCAGGTTTTTCAAAAATATCTCAGGAAGTAGGCCACGGATCTCTAATTTGTATTCACTCAAAGGTCATCAAAAATGCACCCATTTTAGAGTGATCCTAGAGAATAATTTGTAGTTAGTTCTTTTTCCAAAAAAAATCCTAATAGTACCTACTTTTTGAAATTTGTTTCCATAACAGTGGTCGTAGTTAGCCATTAGGTAAGTATATGTTACGTTAAAAACGCAGTCTTATTCGAAAATCCAGATATCTTTAAAAAGTCAGAATTTAAAAAGTCAGTTTGTTTTCTTGAAAATAGTTAGAGATGCCTTTAGGTGCTTCTTAGCACGGATGAGTCGTAGAGCTAGAAGTCTTTTGTGAACTTACCTTAGGCATTTGTATTCGGAGTTCTGCCGAGTGCCCAATGCCTTGCTTTTGCTCCTACTTCTTGTGGGTGGTTTTATCATTTGTTTGGGGTATTTGGGGAAATTCTGCAGAGCTTATGTAGACATAATCTAGATGTCCTTCGCATATAGTTTTGGAACGCGGTGGATTTCGTTTTTGTGTCGCCGCCAAGCTTTTCATTGAATTCTAGTTCTGGTATTCCGTTGGATAGCACGGAAAAAATTTCGGGAAGTTTTCTCGGCGTCAGTTTTGTTGATTCAAGTGTAGTTTTAGGTCGTCTTGTGTAATTCAAATATTATTCAACCACTGAACATGAATTTGGAAACCCAAAACCGGTTGTTGGTTTGACTGTGGTTATTGGTCTTCTATCCACTTTTGAGGGATTAACCTACTGTGCTAGATAATTAGATCTCGGAACGTATAGAAAGAAAGGAACCATATGCCATCCTGGGTGGTATAATATTGCTGAACAGTCGATCAGAAAATTCCAATATCAGTTCAAGGTAGTTGAACGACCCTACCTGTCAAAAAAACCCTCGTCTCGAGGGTAGGAGTTTTACATATTGGATATTTTCTTGTTTTTGGATTGGATGTTTTTGGCTGGAACCTAAATGTTTTTGACTTTCGGGCTGTAAGATATCGTTTGAATGGATTATTTTTTATGCTACCTTATTTTTGGAGTTTCAGCAACTATCAAAATTAAAAAGTTGTTGTATTTGGAGTGTACATTGTCCCTCGAGGCCCGAATCTTGGATTGCAGAGTAGGTGTTTAGGACGACCATCACCCGAGACCTACGCAGAGATTTGTAAACTCACCAACAGCTAAGTGTTGCATAACTATTATATACATTATTATTTACATTATTTAGCAACTAGCTTGCTTACGTGTATAATTTGAGAGCGTATACGCAGATACCATTTATTTTGGCGTATGTTGTGACTAGTTTTGCCTGTTATATTTTTTGGGGATGTTGTGATCTTTTTGCGTTCGTTGACTATAGCAGTCGTGTTATTAAAATTAATTAGTTCAGAAAAATATGAATACCCTGTATAATCGCATTTTTTTAATTTGTTTTGAATGGAAACTTCAATGGTTAACAAAAAGTATCTCTTAGTATTTTTTCATATTCGCAGCCGTTTCTTAATTATTTTCAAAGAACGGCAACGCTGCAATGAACAATAGTCACTTTAAGAATAAATATCTAGCAATCTGTGGACGTCAATTAAACTTTATTTAACAAAATATAAAAGCAAAATCGATAATAAAAGGAACGTAATGCTACTAGAAACTAGAAAATTAAATTATTAAATGTTCGAAATGACCGCCGTCTCTTTCAATACACGCAACTATGCCATTACTATGATAAATGACAAAGGGGTTCCTGGTTTCTATCCTTAAGATTTGTAAGGTGCAAAAACTAATTTTACGGTCAAATTACTTTTTTTCGAAAAAAAAAATTTTTTTTGAGTCCCTTTAAGGCTAGAATTACTTTGCAGGGGAGGCTTACATCGGAACATTTTACATTAAAAAACACTTGTATCCGTGCCAATATTGAATACCGAATACCTTGATTCAACCAGTTCAAAATATATTAATATTTTTAAGTTCTAGATATCGAGAAATCTAGAAAGATCCTTACTCTAAAAAGCAGACTTCTTAAAGTATTTCTATATCTACAGTAACTACCAGATACCTCACATCTTCGTTAGAGACAATTTCATATACTTACTTATTTTGCTATTGATGTTAGCTGATTCTTAATAATTATTACAAGAATGTTCTGCTTTACATGTTCCAGTTAGTTGTAGTGTTCTTGGCCAATAATCACTTCTCACTAATGACTGGTTCGTTATAAATTGACACCCTCCCCTTAACTTGCTAGTTTTTGAGGTTAGAAAAAAAAGTTTTTTACAAACTTTTAGATACTAATACAAAGTTTTTTGTAACGCTATTGGACTGTGTACAGTGTGTTCTAGAAAGCCGTGGCAGACATAACTTATGTTTTTTTTAAATGGAACACCCTATACATTTTTGCATTTTTGAAATCTGCTCATCAAGGCAATTAAAATGATATTAAACTTTGTAGCATTATCTTTTTCCGTTTTTAAAAAAATCCGTTTTCAAATTTTCTACTAAATTTATTTAACTCGAATTTGTGGATCTCGTGATAAAGATAGATGATCGATGTAATAACAAAAATTATTTGTTTTAAACACGAGAGTAATATAGTGAAACTCCAAAATGTGTAGGAGCCTTTTCAAATTTTACTGATTATATTGTCGAAATAAAGAATTTCAGGAAAATCTTAAAAGCTCCTAAACATTTTGGAGTTTCACTATGTTACGTTCTTGTTTGAAATAAATATTTTTCGTTATTACATTGATAGTCTATCTTTATCACGAGATCCACAAATTCGAGTTAAAGACGGAAAAAGATAATGCCACAAAGTTTAATATCATTTTGATTGCCTTGATGAGCAGATTTCAAAAATGCAAAAATATATAGAGTGTTCCATTTAAAAAAACATAAGTTATGTCTGCCGCGGCTTTCTAGAACACACTGTACACGCACCAATAGCGTCACAAAAAACTTTGTATTAGTATCTAAAACTTTTTTTTTAACCTCAAAAACTAACAAGTTAAGGGGGTGTCAATTTATAATGAACCACCCTGTACCTGCAAACAATAATACCTCTATGGTGGTGGAAAAAATTGCTATTTTAAGTTTAATTAACGATTTCGAAAAATACGTTTTTAAAACAATTTATTTTGACAGTTACAGCAGGGCAGCGATTCACGCTACAAGACAAGACAAGACTAAATATACATGGAGCAGAGCTCATATTTATAAGTATACAAAAAGCAAGCTTAGCCTACACGTGCCCGCGCACTCAGCACTTTGTCCGCACTTTTACACAAACGGGACCATTGTTCATACGGCCATAACTCCTCCACCCTTAGAGGAAAATATCAACCTGGAGGGTTGTTTTTCCGTTTCTTCTTTCTTCTCCACCATTTCGAACTTAACTTGTCTTTTCTTCTTCATACATCTTCTCTGGTATATCTTCCATATTATATATGCAGTAATTAATAATAAAATAATGATAATACTAGTGGCAAATCCATAGCTTAAGGTGTGAATTTTCTGAATGTCGGGAACTTGCAGAAGTGTAGACTTTTCTTGTAATTTATGAATATCTTCCAAATTAATTGTTTGTAGCTGAAGAGGTTTCGCTCGTAGATAATTAAAGTTGACTTCGTTGACTTGGATTTCGGGTAAATTAAATGGTTTTCCTTTAATTTCCTCTTTTTTATTAATAAATTGGAAATCTTTGACTTTGATTTCACAATTTTCTGGTAGATGGATCAAATTTGGTTCGTTAATAATTTTGATTTCTTCTTTGTTCTGTTGCAATTTTTAATGTTTCCTCGGCGGGAATGGCGATGACATATTCGCTGTTGACTGCTTGTATTATTGGGTTAATTAAGTTGATTGATAAACCATGACAAAATTTTCCTTCGGCTTCTTTTATCATGGAGATGATACATTCATTTGAGTGAGGCGTGAGTAAATTTTGACAAATGTAGAAATGTTCTATCTTCGGGCATTCTTCATTCTCGAATTGTTGTTGGTTTGAGCCAAGTACAAGGTAGGGATGACTCGGGATAATAATTGAATTTTTTATAGGAATTGGGAATAATCGATAAGTTTGGAAATTTTCGTGTAAGAAAATTGGAAAGTGAATTGCAAATATAATTTTGTCATTTTTAAAATTTACTTGAATTCCAGCAATTTGGTAGTAAGAGATAACATTTTTTAATTTTAAAATAGAGTCAGTAGGATATAAATTTTCCAATGATTTAATCATAGAACGTAGTTGTGAAGAGGGGATAATAGAACTATGTAAGGTATTTAGTTTTGCGAACATTATCGCGTTTTCCAAGTTATCTAGAAAAGTCACCAAATTTTGACAATTAAGGATAGTTTGATCTAAAATATTTTGTGCTTGCAAGTATGCTGAAATGTCGTTAATCGTTTTATTTATATTCAACTCAAAATTTTCTAATCTTTCTTTTATTAAATTTTGGTTTGATTGTAATATAGTTATAGTAGAATTATAGTTACTAATAAGCTGTTTGGTCAACGAAATTTGTAAAGAAACTTCCTTTGTAAAGGATTGTTGATTGTTTTGAAGGGCGTAAATTGCTTTTTCATATTTTTCACCGTCGTCGGAATCTAGCGTTCCAAAAAGCCATTTGGAAGCTTTGCCTATTATGTTTACTAAGCCTCTTTTATTCCTATTATGTGGAGTTATGTTATCTAACTTCCTTTCTACTTCCATTATTAAGTATTCTACATGCTGTAGTAAATTATATAGAACATTAGAGTATGAGTTAGTAGTAATTTCTGATATATTACTCTTATTTAAGGATAACTTTATAATAGTGTAAAATTTTCGAATATTATTAAGCTGTTTAATTATAGGGTTAAATCTAATATAATGAATAAAAGTGTGTTTGGTTTTTACAATCTTCGTATCTCCTAGCTGAAAGGGTAGCAAAGGAGTTTTTATCGGAGTAAATGTCATGTCACTCGTCGTCAGTACTGGAGTCAATGTTAATAATATTGTCGTTGTCAGGAATAACATGACTGCACGAAGGTTCATTTTCATTTTCCTGCAAACAAGGAATCAAATTAGGTTTCGGCCTTTTTAGTTGCGATTTATGAACTATTTTATTGTCATAAGTTTTAACTTTTGTTCCTAAATCTTCTTCAATTTGAATTTTCAAATATTTTGGTTTAGTTTTATCTCTTAGTGATGCCTTATTTTTCTGAAATTGAGTAGTATAAGGTTCGTAATTTTGTGGTTCTTCTCTATCTTTCTTGTGTCTTGTATTTTGTTTATATTTTTCACTTAATGATACCTCATGAATTTTGTCAAAAATTATTTTTAATTTATTCTTACGTTCGTCTATGTACTGATTTAATATTATTTCATCCGTAATATCAAAGGGGTCGAGTGCATTTGTATGACCTGTAACGATATCAAAAGGCTTTTGTTTTGTTACGCTATGAGTGGAATTATTGTATCCTAGTATAGCATACTGCATTAATTGTTTTATATTTGAGTTCGGATGAGTAAGTTTAAGTACGCGTATACTATCAAGTAATGTGTTATGCAATCGTTCTACGGGGCTGTTACTTGTCGAGTTACCGGGTGTAGTGAAATGTAATTTAACGTTATGAAGTTTACAAAAATCAGATAAAAGGGTTGTTTTAAATTCAGTACCATTGTCACATGTTATTGACTTGGGTATGCCAAAATGAGAAACAAAAGTGAAGATTCCTTCAATCACATCAGTAGAATTACAAGATTCTAAGTAATAAGCTTGTGCATATTTTGAAAAAACATCAATTATGGTTAGAAATTTATTTCCTAAGACTTGAAAAGTATCCATATGAACAGATTCAAAAGGTTGCGAAGGAGTAGGGGTAAATGCAAATTTAATTTTAGGTGGATTCCTGTCATATTTAGCGTCACAATATTCGCATCTATTGATATATTCGGTTATGTCATTTTTCATGTTTGGCCAATAATATAATCTTTTCAAAGCTAATAAGGTTTCATTTATGCCTCTATGACATGTCTTTGTTTCATGATGGTATTGTAATAATTCTTGTTGTCTATCTCTTTCAGTAATGTCAGTTAAGAAAATATTAGAGAAATTAAGTTTATATGCATGATTTTTGAAAGTTTTTGCTAGTAAATTGCAGATTCTCGGTTTCAAATCAATTTCACTTTTTTGCATATAAATACTGTAAACTGATTTTGGATTTATATACTCTTTGAAAAATTTAATTAATTCATAAGCGTAGTTTTTTAATGTTAGATTGACAGTTAGCCTCATTTTATTGGGAAAAGGGTGTGTTTTGATAACGTGGTATCTTCCTGAATCTTTTAGAATAAATATAATTTGATTTGTGTAAGTATTTAAGCAATTTTCGGTTATTGGAATAGTTAAAATTGGGTCTTCAATAGCAGAGTGAACTGTAGAGACTGGGGTATTGTGATAAACTGTTTCAATTTCACCTGTGGGTTTTATACGTATATCCGAAATAATATTTATTTTTGGCCTAACTCTGTCATTATTTTGATATTCATTATTGTCATTTATATCTGGGTTTTCTTCGGGGAATTCAGCTTCTAAATACTCTCTTATTTCATCATTGGTTATAGGGTTATTCAAAAATCTATGAATTTCTTCATCAATATCACCGGGATTTCCTAAAATTGACTGATTCTCAATAGCGTTAAGGTCATTATTATTTCGACTTTTCCTAATTTTTTCTTTTTGTTGTCTCAAAAATTCATTCAGCTTTAACTCAAATTCTAAATCTGCATTACTCGCTTGAACATTATTTTCAGGAATATATTTTACTGTTATTTCATTTTCGTTAACTGTACGTTCTCTATAGAATTTTATCGGTTCCTCAAAATTAACTGTGCGTTGATTTTCATCTATAGAAACTTTTACATTTTTTGGTAAACCGTATATAGGTTCAGGTGGGTCTTTGTTTGTAGAGAATATTGGGTAACTTTCTAAAATATCATTGTTTATAGAACAAATAATTATTTCTACTGGTATAAATTCAAAAATAAAATTAATCATTGTTTTAATTATGTTCCAGTCTAGCTGGTCAAGTCCGCATCCGATTTTTGGCATTGCTAAGTATCTGATATTATTTTTAATTATATGATCTCTTAAATTTCTAAGACATTTGAACACATTATAGTATGTAGGTTTCTCGTAAAAGTACTTTTTGGTTATTAAATAATCAACAAATCGTTTTTTGTCATTTAAAATTGCTATTTGACCTATCTTCATATTTTGGTTTCTTAAATATTCAATATTATTATGCCTTTCTCTAAACTGTAGGGCTATCCCAGCGCCTAACTTAAAATCTTCTGATACACAGTGAGCTAAAGAATATGTTTCAGGCATTTCAAATAAATCCTTCCTAACTTCTATAATTTTATCGCTATTATTATCGGTATTTTTCCTAAATTCTTGATATTCTGAGTCGATATCATGAAATAGAAAATTATTAAGGTTATTATCACTCTCTAATTGAATTCTAGATAGTGAATCAGCGTTAGTGTTTGTTTTTCCTGTTTTGTACTTAATTTCGTAATCGTATTCTTCGAGCTTCAGCCTAGAGTCAACTAAACGTGAATTTAGTTTTTCGAGATTTGGTTTTAATTTTGTTGTTGGAAAACTAGTTCGATGGAGACTGAAATTTTTGTTTTTAATTTTTACTCTTTTCTTTATCTTCACCTTCTTTTTATTTTTGTGTAAGATAATTTTCCTATTTCTATAGCTTATAGGAACTTTAAACCTGAAATTTTGATTTTTATTTTCACTTAAATTAGTAGAAAATATTGGAAACATTGCATGTACATAACTATGGGAATTATTATTAATAAAAACTTCTTTATTATCTATATCATAATTATGAACTTCATTAACTTCATTAATAACTTCATTTGTAAGATTATTATCATCGCTATAAACTTCATTATTATTGCAACTTAAAACTTCGTTATTTTCTCTTATAACATCTTCATTATTTATCTCAACTTTATTTTTATTCTTCTTAACTCTACTTTTATTTTTCCTAACTTTATTTTTATTTCTTTTAACTTTATTAGTTCCTTCTGTAAAAACACCATTTATTTCACAAGTTTTATAAAATATATCGTCATTAACATTATCATTATCATTATTAAAATCTTGAAAATCTAAATATAGCGAATTAATCATATCATCAGAACCATCGTCGTTATTTAAAACAATGTCTGTTGTTTCTGGATAATAAAGATTTCCTATGTTGCACTCGGGAACAATAGCGTTATTATTAAATGTATTTACCGGGATTCTAGCTGAGAGTGTATTAATCGAAATGGTGTGAAAATCTTCTTTTGTGTCACGATAAAAGAATGGGATATTTGTTACATTATTTGTTAAAAATTGTCTGTCGAGGTCAATAATAAATTTTAACTTCCTCATTTCACGTAGTCCTAAAATTCCATCGAAAAATTCATGAAAATCAAAAAGTGTACATATAAACATTTGATCTGTTTTAAAAATATCAGGAGCTGGTATATTCGCTCTAAATTGAACTTCGGTTTGGCCTAAACTAGTTCGAATTCTTGTTGGACAGGTATAAATGAAATTTGGGTAATATTTTTCAACAATAGAAGGTCGTAAAAGGGATTGAAAACAACCAGTGTAAACTAGTAATTTTAAAGGGGGATTTTCTACAATAATATAGGGTAAACTATTGCATATTTCAGTGTGGATTTCAATAATTTCGGGTTCTATTTCTTCCGTTTCGGGGACAACCTGACTTGCTGAAAATTTCCGGGACTTATATCATTTTTGTTTTGAATTTGAACTTTATTCTGAGAGGGGACCAAGTCATACGCATTGCGCATTGACTGGCTTCCATTATTAGCATTTTCGCTATTAATCTGATACAACTCTTCGGTTATAGTATTTTGTGGCTGAAAATTATTTCTCGGGAAATTATTTTGTCTAGCAGAGAAACTCCTATGAACATTAGAGGGTACTCTAGAATTTGTAGACATAGCTTCGTGATTTCTAGGATTAAAAGCATTATTATTTCTACTGGTTTGGGAATTAGTTTGCATAGGCTCGTATTGCCTTTGTATGTTTTGTCCAGTAGCTCTGAAAACATTACGAGGTGGACCAAAAACTTGTCTGTTGGTAGGGAAACGTCTTTGTTGGTTATTATAATTTGGTTGTACATTAATAGGTTGACTTGGGAAAACTGGTCTAGGAGAATAATTTTGGTTTTGGAAATTGTTCCTAGGTTGATGGTTGTATCCTTGATAATTATTCCTTGGGAAGTTATTTTGGAAATTAGGGCGAGAAAAGTTGTTTTGGTAATTATTTTGGTACGAGTTCTGTCTGTTAGTCCGTGGGTTATTTTGTGGTGAGTTAGAAAAATTACTTTGTGGACTATTCCTAAAAATATTCTGAGTGTAATGGAAATTTTCTTCCTGTATAATTAAATTCATAGCATCTTCTAGGGATGCGGGTTCCTTCAAACGAATTATCGTCTGTAAGGGACCTGATAAACCTCTAACAAATGTTCGTAGACATAATTCATCATACTGCCTACCATAAATATCTTTAGCAGCTTGATTTAAGTAAATATCAGAATTTACCTTTGGTCTTAAGTTACTACGCATGACTTGTAAACGTTTTGCAAAATCTAAAGGTGATTCGTTTTTAAAGGGTCTAGCTGTAAATACGTCTTGCTCTAGGCACTCTAGATTCCTACGATCGCCAAAGCATTGTGTTAACGCGTCTTTTATCTTTTGCCAAGTGTCCAATTCGTTACGACAGCCTATCAATAATTCGGCACGTCCAGTCAATTTCATCTGGACTACTCTAATTAAATAGTTTTGCAAAAATTCGTCATTAATTCCGCTATATGTTTCGAAAAGATAATCGCAATAAAAAATAAATTTGGGCAAAGAAGTCGCATTGCCATCGAATTCAGAGATCGTTTCAACATACATCTTAAGCATTGGCAGGTCAATTTTTTCGTTCGCCATTGCGATTATTATTTGATCACTTTCCTTATTAATAACTTGGGTAACCTCGGTTACGTTACTTTGTTCCTCAAAGCTTAAATTATTTGTGAATAAACTTGAAAGACTCTCTATATCAATAGAAATATCGCTCTCGCTCATCAAAAATATTCAAAACTCAAAAATATGTCATAAAAATCAAAAATATCTCAAAATATCTTAAAAATAAAGGGAAATAGGGTAAAATGGGAACCAAAGGAATACTCAACTCTTACCAAATCGATGGTCGCAGGCCAAGGTCCTCTGGTGAGCAATGTCTTGTTGTAGCTGCTGGTCGTGCTGTCTGCCGGGAGTTGGGTTGATCCAGGGGCTGCCTCTCTGCGATGCCTCGAAGATCAGGGTTGTTGGACGACGTCTTCAAGATAAAAATCTTTTAGCTTCTCGCGACGCGGTAGAATGCGGTTCCGATACCGTGGGGATTCCAAACTTACGCACGAACGCGGAAACTGGACGCACGTCCTACCGACTGCGCCAGTTTAATTAACGATTTCGAAAAATACGTTTTTAAAACAATTTATTTTGACAGTTACAGCAGGGCAGCGATTCACGCTACAAGACAAGACAAGACTAAATATACATGGAGCAGAGCTCATATTTATAAGTATACAAAAAGCAAGCTTAGCCTACACGTGCCCGCGCACTCAGCACTTTGTCCGCACTTTTACACAAACGGGACCATTGTTCATACGGCCATAACTTTTATTTTGCTGTTTTTTTTTTTTAATATTCGGCAATGAATAACATTACGCTATTTATGAAGTTTGACAACATTGCAGCTTTTAAATTATGATGGCCGCGATGAAACAAGAAAAGAGGTCAGCGGTCCAAAAACTTTTGAATTTTTTTTCTTTGCTGAGTTTTTCATAGAGATAATTTTATAGGGGTTTAACTTTACCCCTGTCCTTGGTTAAATTTTTTATGCTGGTTAAAGTCGTATACAGTAAAGGATAATTTTTCGAGCATTTCCTTATTTTCCCCTGAAAACTCTTTTGAGGCATTCCCTTTGCCACCTAACATTTGTACATTTTTGTTGTTTGCCCGCAACTCGTCGCCAACGCCACTTGTTTTGATGCTCTGTTCCGACAACAATATAAATAATAAAACGAAAAATTCCTTACATTCCGGCACCGTCGGGTCCCTTTAAAAATTAAAGCGATCCACCTCTGTGACAAAGAGCGTACTTTTTTTTCATTTCCGACCTATTTTCCGCCTAAACAGGCGTCGCAGCCGTTCGTCACGCGCAACGCCCCGTGACTGGGTCCCCAGCACGTGCCATAATTTCGCGGTGCTATATTTAAATTCAAGAGGGACCTTCGGGCCCGAAGTACGATCCGGCGTCTGATTGAAAAACGCAAAATGATGAAGACGGGACAGGGCGTAAACACGCACCAAAAAGGGAAAGCATTCGATATACAGCGTGTCCCAAATTGGGTAGTTTTGGGGGTTTCCCCTAATTTCCCGCAGAGATAGACAAAAGGTACTGTGCTCGATTTTCGAAAGAAGTCGAATGCCGCAAACCGCATCCTGATATCTTGATCGATTTGGGAAATACAGGATGTATTTCAGATCCTTTATATAAATTTTACTGTTTTTGAATTACGACACAAAGTTATATTTCTTTAAATACCTACGGCATACGTTGCATATTTTAACATGTTCAATATGTGTACATTTTTTTTATTCCAACAGTGTAGGTATGTTACATATGTTTGCACGGTCAATTTTGAGAATGTAAAAACTCAAAAAATAAAAAATAATAAATGATCCACGAAAAATAAAAACTATTTAATTACATTAAAAAAAGGCTTTGTAAACGACCTGCCCGCAATTTTTCTTGGCAATAAAAGTATAATTTCAACTTTAGCAACATTATTTAATCAGGTTCGATGAGTATTATGATTTCCAATAATAAGAATGCATTTTACCTTAGTTTAATAGTTTCGATATCGAATAAAATATTGTCGATATTCCGCAACTACACAATATCTATAAATACTAACCTGACGATTGTCAATAATAGTAGTTATTTATGTACCAAGGCACTGAAGTTCAACTTGTTATGATTCATGTGGAATTTAGTTGCCGAGGCCTCTGACCGAGGCAAATAAACCACATGAGTCATAAAAAGAACTTCAGTGCCGAGGTAAATATTACATTTTTTTTTAAATCGGAGAAAAATGTTTTATTAGGCAAGAAAATAATCATACGGGATCACCCGTCCATGAACCAACTGCGCGCGGCGTTGCTTGACTTTGACGATCTCTCTAACTAGGTAAAGAATGACAAGATACGGCGTCTTCGAACAGAAAAACCAAACTGCTGCTTGTTGTGCAGCCTCCATAACAAATCTATTGATATTCAAACCATTCAATCCTACTAAGATATTTATCCTGAAAGATTGCGCTGCTATAGATAACAAGTTCGCAACGTGTACGAAAGGTTAAATGGACCTTTATTGGCCGGGTTTTGAATATTTGGTCACTTTTGACGGGCGATGGCTCCGAGTCTGACGTTTGATGTTTACATCTCGCCAAGGCCGACTTATTGAAAAAATCGCACAATAATGGAATACTTCTCTGCCGATTTCTGAGCTTTTAATGGCGATTTTAGGACACTTCACTGCCGATTTCAAGAAAAATAATTTTCTTTTTTTCATGAAGTGTACTTGTGCCGAATATTACCTAATTGAAACATAAATTCCAAATCGTTCACAAATTATAGTATATACAACTCGTTAGGCAATGCATAATGCTTGCTCGTGCACTAGAAGGCTTTGCCTCGTGCCACAACTTGTGCACTCGCATGCAATAAGCCTCACTGCGTAACTGGTTGCACAATATACCAATTATAGTATATGCTCGAATTGCCTTTATGAAATAGGCCATTATTAAACCTTATATTGCGTGTTACAGGGTGTTCAAAGTGTACTGTTAAAATATTGTGATGCGCAAATTTTTCAAGCAAAACAAGATATGCATAAATGTGTTTAGTAAAAGTTATAGAGAATAAAACGGAATATTACAAAATGCAAAAATACGGGTATGATACTGGTATTCTGAGAGAAAAGTCATCTTTATTAAAAAAAATACAGTTTGGTCCTGGATTTTGGTTAAAATATGTGCAAATAATAAAAGAGTTTAGATAATTTGAATGTTCTGGTAATTGTTCCTTGTTCTTATATACACTGTGTCCCGGATAAGAATGAACAGCATGGGGATATTGCAAATGGCGAGAGATAGGGCAACGGTTAAATAGGGAAAAAGTTGCGCAATTTCGAGGTCAATAAAATGGCACAAACAGATTTCTAATATCTTTTTTCGTTTTTGAGTTATTTTGAAAAAAGTAAAATTTTGCGTTTTCGATTTTATTTTTTTCTGAAGTTGCTATCACAGATAGAGAAAAAAGAAAAGCACTTTCTTATGGCACTTTTTAACGGTCCTTAAGATGGCTTTTTTGGATTTGTTCTACAACGTTTCGTTTTTGAGAAACCATCTTCAACTTAATTTTTTTAAATACGGACCTGGATATATTTTTTTCAGATTTTGAAAGCACTTTTCATTGCAAATACCATGATGTATGACAAGAAATATTTTTAAAATGTTTTGAGACAATTATACTGAAAATTCCCTTTTTCCATTATTTTTTTTTTATAATGCGGCCCTGTATTTAATAATAAGAAGTCTAAATATTAATCAGTATTGTCAACAATTTAACTTACAACTTATCTTTCAATTGGAGAACTAAAAAAAGGACGGCACATACGATAATAAAAAATAAATAAAAATCTTCCACCTAGAAGGCTTTGAAACAACGAAACCAATCCCTTGTCATTTGTCATAACTCCCACTGTATCATTTAGTTAACAATTTATTTCATTACAAATGGAGGGTGCTTTTTCAAATGACGACAAATTTAACATGTCAGCATGTTATATCTTGTGCCACAGAAATAGTGTAGAGGCCGAACGAATGTATTTTTGCAATTAATAAATGGCAAAAGTTATTGATTAAGTTGGCTTAAAGCTTTCTTCACGCAATTAGGAAAAGCGAAGAATTTACTCCAAAACACAATGCGACACTGTTTGCTGTACAACAGAGGAAAACACTTTACCAGACGCAGGGCCGTACAATTTAAAAATATTAAGTATTCGAAGTAAAAATAAACTGTAAGTTAAATTGTTGTCAATACTGATTAATATTTAGACTCCTTATTATTAAATACAGGGCCGCATTAGACAAAAAAATGAATGGAAAAAAAAGGAAATTTCAGTATAATTGTCTCAAAACATTTTAAAAATATTTCGTGTCATACATCATGGTATTTGCAATGAAAAGTGCTTTCAAAATCTAAAAAAAAATCCAGGTCCGTATTTAAAAAAATAAAGTTGAAGATGGTTCCTCAAAAACGAAACGTTGTAGAACAAATATAAAAACGCCATCTTAAGGCCCGTTAAAAAGTGCCATAAGAAAGTGTTTTTCTTTTTTCTCTATCTGTGATAACAACTTCAGAAAAAAATAAAATCGAAAACGCAAAATTTTACTTTTTTCAAAATAACTCAAAAACGAAAAAAGATATTAAAAATCTGTTTGTGCCATTTTATTGACCTCAAAATTGCGCAACTTTTTCCCTATTCAACCTTTGCTCTATCTCTCACCGTTTGCAATATCCTCATGCTGTTCATTCTTATCCGGGACACAGTGTATACTAATTTCTGAATGTTGGTAAATTATTTACACCTTGAACTTGATTTTTTGTTCAATAGGGTTGTTTCCTTCTACCAAATTTTCAAAACAGCGGTGTTCGAGGGGACCATGATTAACAAACATGTCTACATTTAGACGTTGTTGAATTTATTAATTCTTTCCAAAGCCAATAATTTGAAAATAAAATTTGAAATTCCGAATGAGAGCCGAATGTAAAAAATACGTCATTGTGTAGGGTCGAATATTGTCGAAACCAAAGTGGCAAGTGTTTGGGGAGAAGAAGATTTATCGGTTATGTTTTGGGGTTTGTCGGAAGAAGATTTTAAATTTGTAGGTTAACTTCTTCGGAGAATTATTGTAAAAAAGACCATTTCAATCAATTGTCATCTGGACTACGTGGTTCTCTGACGTGTTTAAGAGAACAGTAAAAATTATAGCAATAACAATGCTACTTTAGAGTTATAATAACATAAATTATGTTTGAAAATCTGCCTAGAATACCTGGAAAAATAGCTCCAAGGTAGTATGAAATGTTTTGAACTTTGTTTCGGTCGTTTTTCTAAGAATTCTCTGTATTATGGTGATTTTGAAAGTGGTGTGAAGAGAGGCGATATGATTACGAGATGGTCACAATACTGTCACAGCTTATTAACATAGGTAAGCTGTGATACTGTGATGTCGCCATGGTTCTTGTGCTTAAGTATCTAAGTAACACACTCGTTAACACATTGGGTATATTAGGTATATGCCCTTTTCGATGTACTGGAATGAAGAAAATAAAGATTTAATTAAATATTAGGAGTATTAATTATTAATTGTTTCTTTAATAAAAGAGAAATTTATTTCATCATACGCTACTGAAATGGGATACCTAATTATTATTATTTATATTAATACTCTGAAAGAAAATATCATTAACATTAAAAATAAACAGAAAACAACATCCTTGTGATAGAAATCTTAAATCTCCAACCGCCAGAATTCCAAACAATCACACGTTGTACCTATCCCCCCCCCCCCGTTGTTGCACACCTAACCCCATAAGAAAACACATCTTAATGATCTTCACAACAATAATACATCTTTCTATCTTTGGAAGAAGGTTCATGACAGCGTCCTGTATCAAACCATAATTTTCTCCTCTCGGGTCCAGGTGGTAATCGAACTAAAATCTTGTCGATGTTGTTATCTACTATCATTTCTGTAATAGCTCACAAAAGACTTTTTAAACATAATGTGGTTGTTTTCACAGAAACTTTGCAAACAAGTCATACGCATAAACGTTGTAAACATAAAACCTTTATAATACACAGAACAAAGCTAGGTTAGGATTTTATTATTTTAACACTCTCCAACAGTCCAAACCAAAACCCTGAAAGACTGTGTATAGGAACAAAATCTCTTTTGATGGCCTTAACTCACTTTTCCCTTAAAATGGGGTAGGGAGGAAAAAGCGGACATTTAAGGATCGCCTTTGTAGTTTCCCTTGCAGTTGGGAACGGAACACGTCCACGGCATGATTTGAATAAGTCCGAAACTACAGACACAACCTAAAACCGATAAACTAAAACTGCACTTTTATCACTTTATTCTGAACCACTGCTGTTTTACCACCTTATTAATAAAACTCCACGTCCTATATTACTAAAAAACACAGTGCAACACAGAACAAACGTTCTTTAAATCAGGAAAATCGCTAGACAAGTAAACGTAAACAAGTACAAAAAGCTACCTCCCTGCCTCCCTGTGATGACGTAGTGACGTTTCGAGTCGACAGCTGGCAGGCCTTTATAATTGCGACTGGCCCTTGCCAGTTGCCAGATTGAGGTTATGTTGCTGTGTCACTAAAGAATTAAAAATATCAATGTTCTGTGGTCTCAGTACTAATAATTTGGCTACTCAATAAAAGATGTCGAAATCAAAAAGGATTCGCGACTTTTTTGTGAAAAGCGAAATTGCGAAGAAGTTGATCATGCTAGTAGCAGTAACGATGGCCAAATAATTAAAAAGCTTGTTTCTGATGATGAAGAAGATACAAGTAACAATGACTCAAATTTGTGTGTAGTAGCTATTAATGCAATGCAATATACCTATTACAAATAATGTAATTGCTGGTAAATGTGAAATGTACACTTTTTTGCTTTCTTTTGTCAGACGCCGCCTCCCAATTATTTTCTTTTGCCGGCATCTGCCCACCCATCTGAAAAGCCTAGCGCCGCCACTGCCTACGGTATATTTCCAATTAAATGAAATTAAAATTAAATAAATAAATAAATAAATGAATGAATTGTTTTCTTTTAAAGCCAAATTGTACTGAAAAGTAGAAAATATACATTTTTTCAATAATTAGTCTGATCAGAATATTTTTTACGAAAATCATTGGGCGCTCATAAAATCGATGGCCATAATTATTGATAATGGGGTAGTTTCCTCTAATCAAATTTTCAAATAAATTGCACAGAACTTGATTCATCAAGTCCTAAGATAGCTTTAACCATTTTTTATTTCCCGAATAAGTATCCACGAAGTTAGAATTTTCAAATAAAATTTGAATTTATTTGAATTTGCGTTCGGGACCCGACCGCGTGTTGACGTCATAATAACGAGCCGAATATTTTCATTCGTTTTTTAATCATGTGGTACGGACTTGGACTGGAGACCTAATCTTATTATTTTGTGATTTGATATGTCACTAGTCAAATAATATCAGCTGGAGTTTTGTTTACATTTCAAAATTTGTAATTTTATCAAAGTTATTGAGGGGTTCCAAACGATTTTGAATTTTATATTTTATTAAAACCATTGTTTATCGCGTCGCCATAATAGTAAAGGACTAAATGAGGTAATAATTCATTTTTATACCTGACCTAAGTGTTTACAAATCAAAGATTAAAATAAGGTAAGCAAATAGGCAATGAAAATTTTTATCATTGTTCCTTTCTTAAATAATATAGGTAATTAAAAATTGTGCTTGTGTTTCAAATTGAGAAAAATAGTGTAATAAAATCTAATTAATTACAAATGCAAATCTTAACTTATGTACATGGTACAATCCTAAACCCTATAGTTTCAATTACAAAGAAAAATGAATAGGTATACCATAAAATTGATATTGGTAGTAGGTAGTTCAATCCCCAGGTAAAAGTGTTTGGGAGCAAAGTATAATTTAGTAAGAACTCTTTCTCAATTTGATTGTAGATAGGCATCTAAAGAATATAAATAGGTAATCATTTCAATTCCAAGAAATACCTACCTACCTGATGCATTTATATAGGTATGAGAGTAGATAGAGTGTTTAATTTGCTTTCTGTTTCAGTGCGAAGAAGTTGACAAAGAGTAAAGTAAATGGCTCCTCCTGTAGTGAATGTGGGTTTTGTTAAAGCAAGTTCAGACAATCTTCCGGAAATTGACATATTTATGCTCTCACAATTTTTAAAGCGAGATGATAGATTTAATGTTGCAAAAGGCACTCTTACGAATATTTTATTACTATTTGTAGAGGTGTGCACAATACTCTACAAAGCACTTTTTAGACATAATGCACCAGAAGTACAAGGACAATAACACAATCTGATGCCAAAGCGAAACAATCTCTAGGCCAAACGCGAAAACCGCAAAGCTAGAAAGCTAGGTTATGTTTCGATACCCACAAAACATCAAGATTAGTTTAGGACGGCACCGTTATCGTTACTAGTTTGCTGCACCGTTGCCAGATCCCCTTTCGGACTTGTATTCAGAAGTAAATCCTGTACTCCAAAGACCGACTATTCTTCAACAAACATTGAGAAAGTATATTATATCTTTACGGAATATAGTGTTTTTTTTATAAAGTTAACTGCTGTTATTATTTATTGCAATTAATAGGTTTGATCTAGGAAGCAATCTCAAACTAGTTCGAACCAATAACCAGAGTTAAAAACAGTCAGAGAATTTTAACTGTATAATCAACTTTATGTCGACAATTTGAGTTTCCATACTAGAACACAGCTATTCTAATAACAAAATATTCAACCAGCAAGGAAAAATCACACGAGTTGGCAACGTACAATAAACGAATAAAGCTTCAAGGCTTCGCGGTCCTATTCACATAGCTCAAAATTATTATGACGTCAAAATTAAGAAAACCGTTAAAAACGGAAATAATTTTAAACTCAATTTTCTCCCAAAGGAGGTAAAATTTTTAGTTTAGAATTTTACTAGTGTAGTCTGCATCAATACAGGCTTTCAACAAAATAAAATTTGAAAAACGGTTAATTACCCTATTGACGAAACGACAAGCGCACACGCGTCGTTGTCGCCGTGTTCCCAAGCTCACTGCACGATTCTGTTTTGCCTATTTTTAAATTTGTCAAAACTTCATTGCAATCCAACAAGCGAATTATCAGTGATTCTAATTAGCGCCGTCAGATACAAATTGCTTTTGCGCGCAACATATTTGAATCTCGTAGCGTTAATTTTTTTAACTAATTTTGGCCTTCACGTTGAATCATTTCCCGAATTTCGCGCGATTGTAATTTGAAAATTTAATTCAACGCCAGCAAACTGATCAAAAGCTAAGTTAAAACTATTTGCTTTACAGCAGGTTTTCTATTCTAAAAATTGATAAATTCGAATACAGGATGTTTCTTTGAATGGATATAACAAAAATTTTAACTGGCATTAAGTTTGTCTATGAGATTTGTTTTGAATTTTTTTAATCACCAAAAATATGACAAAATTGCTACTATACTTGGAATGTTTGCGACCGAGTCGGTTACCAGGCTTAAAACCATGTGATTTTTTCTTGGGGGGATCACATGAAAACCAAAAATCGTTTTGGACTCTTGCAAATACATTAGAAGAGCTACGAGCTTCTTTAGAAGCGGCTGCGAATAGAATTAAAATTAGCCATACGTTACATTAGCTAGAATAAAAAAATCTATGAAGTGATGAGTTGAATAGTTTGTATTAGGAATGAAGGACGACATTTCGAACAAGTTCCGTAGAAAGCATAGGTCGTTATGAAGTGTTGTGATGTGGTAAATGTGATTATTACTAGGTTATGGTGAATGCTTCTATTAGCATAGAAACACTCACTATTAACATTAAAAGACTCACCTAGCGGTGCGTATATATAGCTGCTACTTTTTAACTTGTCTAGATATTATTGATAGTTACTTATTATTAATTATAGTATTTTAAGATGGTGGAGTGGGCCTACACTTTCTAATTTTTTGGACAATAGTCGAATTCTCCCACGGACTGAAATTTGTTTAAACAACGCGTGATTGTGATTTGCCCACAATGCGAAGTGTTTTTTTCGCATTATAGTCAATTTTAATTAATTTATGAACAAATGAGTAATTGGATGGACGTCAATAATTCAGAAATCTATTTATTGATCTGTCGACGTTTCGACCAATTTATTTGGTGATCCTCAAGACACTACAATTGAACACGAGAACAATTAAAATCATGTAATTTAATATATATATATATATATATCGTCTCTTATATATTAAACATTAAAAACACGAAATATAATACGTATAAAAACAAGCAATAGACGGAAACAACATAATACATAATATGTAGGTATTACAATATCTTATTTGAGGAAACAACAGGAGTACGTGAGATTTTTTCGTTACGTGTAAATATCATTACAGAACTGATTTTAGATATTTAATTTTCTGAAGTAGCATTCACAGTCATGTTGCATTCACATGTTTCGTTTACCAAAATTGGCCAGAGAATAATACGGCAATAAAATCTCATGATTGTAAAAAGAAGAGGATTTTCTTTTGTTAAATGTTTTTTCGATGCTCAAAACGTTTATAGATATATCTATTTTGTTACTTAGACTATAAATTTAGTGTAGAACACTACTTGTTATAGGCAAAAAATGGTCACTTTCGCATTCTGTGAATAAGACTCTGTTTTTGATTTACGCTTTTGGGATGTTTGTCCTGTTTTTTATTTACGCTTTTAGGATGTTTTTTTTTGTTTATCAATTCTTTGATAAGTTTTTTTTTGTAGTTTTGTTCCTCATCTAGGATCCTAGTATTATCAAAATTGAAAGCATGTTGACGTTTAAGTATCAGTATGGCCTGCTAATTTATTGGTTTTACTTTGCGTTGGTGTCCAACCTAAACACCATCACAATTGTTACATGGTATTTCGTAAATAACATTGCTTTTAAGATAAATTGGTGTTTTCATTTCAAATTTTGTGTAATGTTTTTTTATTGTGTTTTCACTCTTAAACGCTATATTGGTGCTGTTTGTTTTTAAGTTTTTGGCAACATTTTCAGAGAGACCTGTTACGTATGGGATTTTGAAATATTTTGTGTTTTGATTTTCCGTGGTTGTATTTTTTTTAGTTTGTTTTGAGAATTTTATTTATTAATTTATTGGTATAATCAATTTTTTGTAGATATGATTTAATTAAATTTAAATTTTTTTATAAGTTGAATTAAAATTGAGATATCTCTCTGAAAAAGTTGGTTTGTTGTACCAGTCTGTGATAATGTCTTATTAGTTTTATATCTTAAAATGGAATAGAATTGTTCTCTTCTTTTTCTAAAGTGAATTGTAATTTGGAGTGGAAGTTATTGAAAGTTATTGAAAGTATGCGTAGTTTCCACTTAGTGGTAATTATATCTATCATCAACATATAGCTTAAAGAATGGTAATTTGAAAGGAAGCCTTTTTATGCATGTATTTTTTAACTGTAACCCATAGATATATTTGTTTGTAGAATCTGTCATCAAAATTAAAGTAACTATTTTCGAAAACAAATTGTATAAGTCCTATAAATTAGGACACTACGGTAAAAAAATCTCTAGTATAATATTGATCTTTGCAAAGGGCAATTTTTAAAATTTCAGATAAATGCTTTGTCAATTGATAAGTGGCCTACATCCCACAAAACTAACGATTGGTCGTAATTGTATGAATTTTGGAAGAAAGTACATTTTAGGAAAAACACCATTATCACATTTTATATTATTTTTTGCTTCATTTTTCTCCATCGTGTTTGATTTTACTAATGTGTCTATGGTTTTGTTTAATTTATTTTGTATTGATTTTGTAGGATCGCAGTTAATTTTTTTGTACGTGTTACTATCATCAAGTACATCGTACGCTTTCTTATAATACTATTCTTTCGATAGGGCTACAATTGTGTTGCCTTTGTCTGCTCTAGTGATAAAGCGACGTGTAGTTTTTAATAGTATTTTTTTTTCTGTTCCTCATCAGTGTACGTTTGGATAACGTATTCCACGTCGGTAATAAAGTCTTCTAAAGGGAAGTTATGTTATAGGGTATGTTGAAATGTTCACCGAGACTAAGAAATGTTTTAACTTTTTCTGGTATTTCCTGTGAGGTTAGATTAACAAACAATTTATTAATTAGTTTAGTTTAGTTTAGGACTTAAAACTGTTTCATATTTTTCTTGTTTAAAAAATAAGAAAATTAGTGCCGCTAAACCAACGAACCTTGTAGGAACTTGATTTTTTCCAGAGCAAGCGATAATTCATCGGTCTTCTTAATTTCATGCTTAATTTGATTAGGAAATTAATTTAGACCCTTCTTTATGGAAAATATCCAAGGGTCCCTCGCGAAGATTTATAATTAAAGCACATTTTTTTTCATCCTCAATTTACTTATTCCCGCATTTGCTTCATTAAAGCTTCTATCAAAGGTTTTTAAAAGTAATCTTATTAACGATTCCTTTATTTCCAAGAAGTGAATTAATTAATACTAATATTTGTATATTCCCTGTTTTTTATTGACTTACTTTTGTACCAGGTCGGTATATATTATATTTTGAGCACCACAACCTATATGAATAAAAGGGTAAAACTTACAGTTTCAGCTACACAAACACAGTTTATTCAGGAAAAACTGTAGGTACATATTATGTTTCAACCCACCTAGCGGGTCATCTTCAGGAGACTATATAGGTAGCATTTTATAGTAAGCCAATAAAAGGCTAGAAAAAATTTAAAAAATAGATAACGTTAGGTATATAAACAAACTTCCCGGAGAAAAAGGAAAGAACCAAATTAAACCTGGTTTTCGGTCTTTCAAGTTTCGCTATTTATATTTATATTTCCCGCGCAACCTTTGTTTCCTTCTCCACTCGCACAAAACTTTGTACATTGACGTTGACGTTTTTTTCTGCTTCCGTCTTATCGACTAAACCTGATATTTGAATTTCGAACGGCCATGGTAACTTGACGTCCAATATTTTCTGAAATTTATTTGTGGCGCAAACAGATCCATTTAATTTTAAGTTGGGTTTTTCGCCACCAAACTGATTAAAAGACAAGTTTTTCAAATTGCCTGGATCATTCATAAATTTTTAACACTAATTTAACGAGACTTTGAACGTTTAACTCAAAAAATAACTTCAACAAATTTGTTTTCCGAGCATTCGGAGAATAAATCTTCCTCCTTTCTCAAAGATGATGTCACGTCAAAGTGAAATGACAGATTATTGAATGTCAAGTTAAAATGTCATGACAACAGAAACAATAGCCTAGCCACCTTTCTGATATTGTACCCTGTGTTCTATCTAATTATCTATACTAACTTCCCTGTGAATAACTGGCAATAATATTTTACTGAATTCCACTGAATATTTAGCCACAGAGTTGTCCGTTATTCCGAGAATAAATGCTGACTAATTTTTCGTCTATTTCCTAGTTCTTCTTTGAAAATTGATTTTTAACTATCCCACAAAATCCTATGTGATTGCTACTAAAATCGAAATTTGTTTTGGCCTAATATAATTTTTATACTCTTTTAAATGAACGTTAAATGGCCTACAAGTCTCCCCAACATAGAACTTTCCACATTCACAAGGAATTTTATAACTGCAATTTTTTAAACTTTGTACCTCATTAAATAGTTTCGTTTTAACTAGCATCGATCTTAATGTGTTGTTGGTTTTATCTGCAGTTCTGACATTACCAGATTTATTTCTCTAAATCTATTGGCATTGTTATTTTGTTGGCCATCCTGAAAAACTTGCTCCACAAATTCGATACGATATTCTTCTTAAGAACATGTTAATACGTTTAATTTTCTCCTCACATTTTGTGTTATTAGAATGAATCGTTTTAGCCCTGTCATACAAACTTTTATTTACTCCTTTTTTAACACTAATATGATGATTGGAGTTAAAATGGAGATATCTATTAGTATATGTTAGTTTTCTCTAGACACTAGTTTCTATACTATTTGATTTCAGTATAGAAATATCTAAGAAAGGTAATTGATTATTATTTTTAATTTCTAAGAAAATTAATAGAAGGTTCTTGTCAGTTTATAAAATTTAATAATGAATTTAAATGATCTACTCGGTTCACATACAACAAATATATTATCTACATATCTCCGCCAAACAACCGGTGTGAAGTTAGCAGCCATTTTCTGGCAGCCAAACATTTCAGCAGCTAAACCATATTTTTGTGAAGTTGGCAGCCAATTTCTAGCAGGCCACTATTTTTTTACCAAAACGAAGATTATGTAAAATTAATAGCCAAATAGTAATAACAGTAATTGTCATTACCAAACATTAACTTTTTTTATTAAGCATGGCAAAAAAGAACGGTTTTCCGGCTAAGCACAATATGATTATTTTCTTTAATGCCACTAGGCTATCCTCTCCCAGGCTGATTTTTTGTGGAAACGTATTACATTAGAAGTAGAATAGAGGGGCACATGCGCAGATAGGGCTAGAGTGAAACACTTCAATATTTTTTTAAGACCACTTAGCAAACGTGTCCCAGGCTGATTTTTTGTGGAATCGTATTACATTAGAAGTAGAATAGAGGGGCACATGCGAGAAGCCCTTAGGACTCGTCGGTAGGGCGCAGATGGGGCGAGGGTGAAACACTTCAATATTTTTTTAAGACCACTTAGCAAACGTGTCCCAGGCTGATTTTTTGTGGAATCGTATTACATTAGAAGTAGAATAGAGGGGCACATGCGAGAAGCCCTTAGGACTCGTCGGTAGGGCGCAGATAGGGCTAGGGTGAAACACTTCAATATTTTTTTAAGACCACTTAGCAATCGTGTCCCAGGCTGATTTTTTGTGGAATCGTATTACATTAGAAGTAGAATAGAGGGGCACATGCGAGAAGCCCTTAGGACTCGTCGGTAGGGCGCAGATAGGGCTAGGGTGAAACACTTCAATATTTTTTTAAGACCACTTAGCAATCGTGTCCCAGGCTGATTTTTTGTGGAATCGTATTACATTAGAAGTAGAATAGAGGGGCACATACGAGAATCCCTTAGGACTCGTCGGTAGGGCGCAGATAGGGCTAGGGTGAAAAACTTCAATATTTTTTTAAGACCACTTAGCAATCGTGTCCCAGGCTGATTTTTTGTGGAAATGTATTACATTAGAAGTAGAATAGAGGGGCACATGCGAGAATCCCTTAGGACTCGTCGGTAGGGCGCAGATAGGGCTAGGGTGAAAAACTTCAATATTTTTTTAAGACCACTTGGCCCTAGCCCTATCTGCGCCCTACCGACGGGTCCTAAGGGATTCTCGCATGTGCCCCTCTATTCTACTTCTAATGTAATACATTTCCACAAAAAATCAGTCTGGGGCACGATAGCTAAGTGGTCTTAAAAAAATATTGAAATTTTTCACCCTAGCCCTATCTGCGCCCTACCGACGGGTCCTAAGGGATTCTCGCATGTGCCCCTCTATTCTACTTCTAATGTAATACATTTCCACAAAAAATCAGTCTGGGGCACGATAGCTAAGTGGTCTTAAAAAAATATTGAAATTTTTCACCCTAGCCCTATCTGCGCCCTACCGACGGGTCCTAAGGGATTCTCGCATGTGCCCCTCTATTCTGCTTCTAATGTAATACATTTCCACAAAAACTATTGAAAAATATTGAAGACGGGCGATCCTTTATGATTATTTTCTTGCCTAATAAAACATTTTTTTCCGATTTCCAAAAAAAAAAAAATATGTACCTCGGCACTGAAGTTCTTTTTATGACTCATGTGATTTATTCGCCTCGGCCAGAGGCCTCGGCAACTAAATTCCACATGAGCCATAAAAAGATGAACTTCAGTGCCTTGGTACATAAATAACTATTATAGGATGAAATTTTGGTTCTTAGGAACCACCAAAAATATTAAGTTACAAATGTGTTTGTGGAACTGAAGCTGCAAGTTTTACCTTTCTCACCGAATTCTCGTACTCCACTTCAAGTTATGTACTATTTTTTCCGTTTACCATAACCTTTAATTCACATTATAATGTGAGTATGGATAAATCAGAAATAGTGTTCCGAATTAAAAATTAACAATTTCTGTCAGTTTTTTGAAAGGCTACCTATATTCTCAAAATGAAAATATATTGTTGTTGATATTTTTCGAACTTGCGTGTATTAATAATGATATTGTCTATATTCCGCATCAAGAAGTGTATACTCAACACATTTATCATTTGATAGACACACGCGTCCCTCTATCACACCCTATAATCTCCCCCAACCTCCGTCACTTTAGACTAGGCGATATCCCCCGTGTTTACGCATACTACGCAAATTTCATAAACCGGATCATCCCTAGCCGCAAATCCACCCCATTGTGAGGCACCCTCACGCACCCTCGCGTTGCTAAAGAAATGTAGGTATCTACTTATATTTTACCGAGTGTTTATAATAATAATAATAATAATCATAATAAACGTCTTTATTTGACCTTATGGTACAAAGAGGCGAAGTGTCGCTTACAAGCGTTTTTCAACTTAACCTTAAAAAATAGGCTTAAACTTAATAGTATAAACTGAACTGAGTGAAATAAAAATATATACGTAGATATAAAACAAACTTAAAGAGTAATATAACATGTATGTGGTTGGAAGTGGTTATACCTAATCCTGTAATCCTACACAAAAACCCAAATGACTTGCCTACAACTAAATCAAAGTGAACCAAGATAAACTAATATAAACCAATATAAACCGACCCACACCCATTACCAGCAAGAAAATGAATCAAACGCAGTGGACCAAAGACCAAAGACCAAAGAGGGGGCACCCGCACAGTTCCCAGCAAATATCGATCAATTTGAAAGTAAGTGGGTTTTTAATCTTTTCTTAAAATTGATCAAGTTGTAGCCGTGAAAGTGAACTGGCAAAGAGTTGTACTCCCTCACGGCATTGTATGAGAAACTGTGAGTAAAAATCTTAGTGGAGTGCCTAGGAATGACCAACAAACTACTGTTCCTGGTATTCAGGGCATTTACCTGTTTAAATTTGACAAGTTTCTTACGTATTCTCAAGTATTCAGGATGTCCTGTTGTTATGACTTTATGTGTTAAATTTAACAGATGAAGAGATGGCAGCTTGTGAATTTTAAGTTTCTGCAATTGTTTGATTTTAAATGATATATGATCATACTTACCGATGCCGAAGGAAAACCTAAAATATGAATTTTGAATCTTTTGTAACCTAGCCTGGTCTTCCCGCAGCAGCGCCGGGCCATAAATGCTGTCACAATAGCTGATTTTGGAGACGATGAGTGATTTACATATGTTCAGCTTTAGGCTTGACGACATTGAATGTCTATGAGGATAAAGCTGCTTTAAAGTGCAATAGGACGACTGGCAAAGGCTTGAAATGTGCTTTTTAAATCTCATCTCGCAGTCGATCCAAAGGCCCAAGTTTTTACATTCGTTGTGGTCGGATCTGATTGCCTCATTACCAATTTTAATAGTTAAAGCGGTCTGGATGCTATGTCTGACATTCTTGGGACCGAAAACCATGGCGGAAGACTTCAGGGAATTTAACTTAAGGTTATGAGCGGCCGAGATGTCAGCCAAGGCATCCAGATCTGAGTTAATATGATTTTCGGCCTCTGCAATCTTGGCAGGGGAAAAGCTGTAATACAATTGCGTGTCATCAGCGTAATGATGCACCGAGGTTAATGTTACACCGTACTGATGATTGCCAAATAGCATGAAACACGTGTATGCGGTTACTAGTTTTTTCTTTTTGTTAACTTTGAGTGTTTGCCCATTATCACCTTTTCTTGTAATTGTTACATTTACACTCGCTAATCTTACATCCTTATTGTCATTGTATCTTGGGTTATGAAGATTTCCACGCAGGTCGCTTTAGCAGCCTCCGTGGCGATGTTAGTACAAGCCCCAAAATAGGGGATGTGCTGACTGAAGCTGCAAATGTGCTGTTGGCTCCTGCCTGGACTTCATTTGTTGCTTCCCAAATCATGCCTATCTTTTGATTTGGTTAATGTTACACCGTACTGATGATTGCCAAATAGCATGAAACACGTGTATGCGGTTACTAGTTTTTTCTTTTTGTTAACTTTGAGTGTTTGCCCATTATCACCTTTTCTTGTAATTGTTACATTTACACTCGCTAATCTTACATCCTTATTGTCATTGTATCTTGGGTTATGAAGATTTCCACGCAGGTCGCTTTAGCAGCCTCCGTGGCGATGTTAGTACAAGCCCCAAAATAGGGGATGTGCTGACTGAAGCTGCAAATGTGCTGTTGGCTCCTGCCTGGACTTCATTTGTTGCTTCCCAAATCATGCCTATCTTTTGATTTGGTTAATGTTACACCGTACTGATGATTGCCAAATAGCATGAAACACGTGTATGCGGTTACTAGTTTTTTCTTTTTGTTAACTTTGAGTGTTTGCCCATTATCACCTTTTCTTGTAATTGTTACATTTACACTCGCTAATCTTACATCCTTATTGTCATTGTATCTTGGGTTATGAAGATTTCCACGCAGGTCGCTTTAGCAGCCTCCGTGGCGATGTTAGTACAAGCCCCAAAATAGGGGATGTGCTGACTGAAGCTGCAAATGTGCTGTTGGCTCCTGCCTGGACTTCATTTGTTGCTTCCCAAATCATGCCTATCTTTTGATTTGGTTAATGTTACACCGTACTGATGATTGCCAAATAGCATGAAACACGTGTATGCGGTTACTAGTTTTTTCTTTTTGTTAACTTTGAGTGTTTGCCCATTATCACCTTTTCTTGTAATTTATATATATATATATATATATATATATATATATATATATTTATCGAGAAAAGCAGAGGCCCAAGAATGGAACCTTGCGGTACTCCATATTCGATCTGCAGTGACGACGACCTTTTCGTGCCTAAAACTACTTCTTGCGAACGGTTTGAAAGGTAGCAAAGAATTAAGGTGGTTGCACTTTCGACAAAACCATAGTAGGCCAACTTTTTACACAGCACATTATGATCTATAGTATCAAATGCCTTACTGTAATCAAGTAACGTTAAAATGGAGACTTCTTTTTTATCTGTTGCTTTATATAGATCATCACATATTTTAGTTAAAGCCGTGGTTGTGCTATGATACGGTCTGAAGCCTGATTGAATATCTGGAATAATTTTTTTCTCGAAGACGTAGCCAGCTATATGTTTTTTGATTAGTCCCTCAAGTACTTTTGAAAGGCAAGGTAGAATGCTTATGGGTCTTAGGTGTGAGAATTCTGAGGGATTGTTGGATTGTTGGTTTTCGCTAGAGGAATGACTTTAGCATTTTTCTAGGATGTTGGAAAAACCGATCCGACCAAACAAAAATTTATAATATATGTTATATGTTCAAGCAGATAAGGGGTCACTATCTTCAACATTATTTGTAAGGAAATGAAATGGTTTCCTACGGCTTTACTTTTTATCTTGTCAAGACATCTGATCACGTCGCCACCGTTGACCTGACTAAAGGTAAAATTTAGGGAACGGTCGCTTTTTTCATCATACTTTTTTAGCATTTCAGTTTGTTGGGGAGTCTTAATTACTGCAGGTAGACTCAAAAAATGTTGATTGATTCTATTAACATCTAACAAGTTCTGAGGTAAACTGCTTTTATCATTTTTATTAATTATACCTAAAGATCTTAAAGAATTCCAGGTACTTTTACTATCTTTCCTCAACAAAATGTGGTCCATATAGGCACGCTTTTCGCGACGGATAGTTCCTGCGACATAATTTCGGAGTTCCTTATAGTAAGTCCAATGAGCTGGTGCCCTTGATTTCTTCAATCTATTATAGGCACGATTCCTAGTCCTAATCATTTCTTTTATGGTGTACGTTAGCCAGGGCGCAGGTGGCTTAGTGACTCTTACCTTCCTAATGGGAGCATGAACATCAAACACTGCCAGTAGGTGATTATTAAAATAATAAACCATTTCATCTATTGTGTGCATGGTGTATATGTAATGCCAGTCCACTGCATGCAGATTCTGAAGGAAGGCCTCATCATTGAACGACTTAAAGTCGCGGAAGGAAACGAACTTGACATGTGAGGGAGATTTAGTGGTTTCTAATTCACAAACAATAGCGCAATGATCGGAGATGTCGTGAGAGGGTACAACTTTTACCCCGTGGATGATATCTAAATCTGAACTGATGAGAAGATCAATAAGTGTTTGGGATTGGGCTGTCACACGGGTTGGCTGGTCAACAAGTTGCTTTAATTCGTATGTATCTATAAAGTCATAAAAAAGCCTGGCCTTGGCGCCATCTACCAACAGATCGATGTTAAAGTCACCTACGACAACTAAAGTATCACCCACGGGTATGACTATGGAGAGTGTGGTTTCCAAACTCTCAAGACTTAATTTAATATTAGCCTTCGGGGGGCGATAAACAACGCCGATAACATGATTGATTCCACCCGACCTCACTTTTATCCATAGCTGCTCCAAATGATCATCGATCTGCTGATATACGACACCATGTGCCAAACCATGTTTAACATAAAATCCCACCCCACCCCCCCCTATTGGTCCTACCCACGTTAATGAACTTGTAGGTGGGTACATGAACCACATTAACGTCAGTGCTGGCATCGATCCAAGTTTCAGTCACGCCAAATAGGTCAAACTTTCCTTGCATGATAAAGTGGACAAAAGAATCAAATCTTGATGACAATGACCTAACATTAAGATGACACAATTTCATATCGGGAAATGTACACTAATTAGCTAATTAAACTACTTTTTGATCAACAGTGTAAATGATATAGGAGGCCTATAATTAATTAAAACTACTTTTTGATCAACAGTGCAAATGCTATAAGAGGCAAATAATTACATGGCCGTTGGGGAGAGGATTCTCTTCATTTGGCTCCTGGTAATTTTCCTCTCAGCTTTGTGCTGTCCTAAGTTTCCCTTCCTCTCTGATTTTTCGGCAGGCAGATCTTCCGGGGCTGGTATGGGTTCCGGTGTGGTTTCGGCCGGAGGTGTCTCCTGGAGGTCCCCCACCGTAAAGCTTTCCTCGCCGATTATCAGCAAGTTATTTCGAATTCTGGCGGGCAATCCTTTGGATCTAGCCAATCTCAATCGTTCGACAAGAACCTTTCGGTCTTTCCGATCCTCCAAAACCAGATCGTCGCGAAAGAAAACTCCGGACCCTTTCAACTTAGGCAAATTATTGAAGATATTGGCCTTTTTCAGATAAGACACCAGCTCGACAAATATTGGTTTGGAGTCGATACTGTCAGAGACGTAACAGTTGTTAAAATCCGAGGAGTTTAGGGTCACACCGAGTGTGTCCTTTATAAAGTTAATAACTTTACCAAGGACAGAGTCTCCACCTCCCAGCCCAAAGATCAGGAAATTGTTCTTTCTTTGTTTTCTTTCCGTGGCTAATATTCTCTTGCGTAAAATAGAATTCTCTTCTTCCAGATCTTTAATTTTCGTTTCTAGATTAGCAGTGTTACTTTTCACTTCCTCCCTCAATGATTTCACGTCCTCCCTTAGTTCTTGTAGCAGAGCGAAGATCTGTTGGTTTGTGACACTCATATTCACATAAGCAATATAGTTTTAATTTTAATATTACTTCGTATGACCGGTACGGCAGCGTCCCTGGTAACGTTTTTCCGCAGGTAGAAGGATTGGGTGTCACTCCCAATGACCCTGTACACAAATTGCGTGACGAGTAGCTCCCAACGGTGAAATACACCAGTTATGACGCGACGATCTGTGTCTCGAGCCGCAGTCCAGCAGCCTTCAGGTGGCGACGGCAGCGGCACCGCAAAAAAAGTGCTGTGAAAACACACACGGCAGGATACAACGTGCATACACCGATTCACCGCGGAATCACTTCACTATGCAATATGAGACCACAACGAGGGACACCGTGCACTATATATATATATATCTTAGTTTGCGAAGGAGGCAAAAAATTACGACTATTTAATATAATAACCAGCAGATATGCCGGAGCGACCGAGAGTACGTTCGATCGGCACGATGCCTTCAATATATCTTTTTGAGCCGCTTGTTTCCTTGGGCATGTATATCTGGGACATACTGGCGCAATTTGAAATAACTTAATTACCCTCGTTCTTTAAAATCATGCTTCTAAATATAATAGCAAGTTAGAAGAGGGATGGTCTAAAAGATGGAAGTTGGGTCTTATGGGAATAGACACAGCACAATAAAAAATAGGGGAAGCGAATGGTTGGCAACTGAAAGATTCCAAGTTGCTTATATTAAAGTGGGGTCAACAAACTCATAATCAATTTTAATAGTTAGTTTAATTATGTAACTAAATGAACGTTGAGGAGTAAGAAAAAAATATTTTTTTAAAATTAATGGCGAATATTTTTACGCTATTTTTTGCTATGAATGTAATAAAACACATAATTTCTTGCATCTTACAGAAGAAAGGCTCCTTGCCTATATAAAAAAGTTGAGGAGAAGGAAATAGTATATTTCATTACGAGTCTGGAAATAAAGATTTTTCCGTGCGCGCGTGACAAAATCATGCAAGCACAGAAAAAGCTATTTCTGGACGTGTAATGAACGATATATTTTATTATACTTCTTTGTAAACGGAAACTTAAAACATTTTGTCGGCATATTATAATAAATTTAATTGACAAAAAAATAAACAATGCAGACAATATCAAAAATATTACAGAAATGTATCTAAATGTATCTAAATATTGAAACACTTACAAATTAAAATACAAAATAGGTACATGTTAAATACCAGAGAGCATACAGAGTTTCTTAAATTTAGTTTACTTTGATGTAAATTTCTATTTTAAAGCCATATACCTATTCGGTATTTTTATTCAGCGCACGGAAAGTTTTTCCATGCGCTATTTCCGTGCGCTAGCCCGAAAAACCCCATCTTTAATTATTGCTAAAACAGATGAAAATAAGGTGTTTTCAAAGAAGTATAATAAAAAAATCTTTTACACCTCTTGTTTCACTTATCCTGGGGACACATCTAAATCTGTTTTTACATTTAACGAGAAATCTACCAGGCATAGGCACCTTGTTTTCTTACTTAACGTTCCCCAGTCTCCCCTACATAAACTTTACATCAAATTTGAAGAAATTTCGTGGGGATTTTTTCTTTTTTCGTAAAAAAGTGTATTTATAACGAAATTTAATTTTAATGCCCGATGCACGTAGGTAGTGAAGGTAGTAAAATTGAATGATTGATTTTATGTAGGTTTATTAAAAATTACATTTGAATGAAATATGTGTCATTTAGAAAAAATTGAAAAGTAAAACTATTTTTTAGATGTGCCGGCATTTAGGTACAATAATAACGAAGTCACTCATAACGTTAGTTTTCGCCGAAACCCATGAGAACTGCCTTCAGGACTTCAGGCTCACATCGCACATTATTTATATTCTACAAGCACTTCGAGAAAACAGGTTTTTTTGAATAGATGGTTTTTACAGCACAGTGTATCAAAACGTTTTGCAACTGGGGTCTTGCGAAAATTAGCAACGTTGATATTGAAGTGGAAACTGCGGAATTTTTAATAATTTTGGTCCTTTCTTGCTTACTTTATCACTGATTATCCAGATAATCATATCACAATAATATATGTATGTAGTGTAGAGTCACCTGGTCTACAACTAATGTTTCATAACCGAAAACTTCAGACCAAGGATTAGAATATCTTGGAAAACTGCTGAAGGTATTTGTTGTAATTATTTCATCAGAAAGCAGTATCCGACTATGTTTTCCACCAAAGTCGCTAAAACATGTCTTAAGTTGAATGGAATATACGGAAATGATTGGATTTATGTAGTTGCACAAGTCAACCTTATAGTAAGTCTACACTCCAGCCTAGTTAAAAGTTGTTATTATCTGGTAAATAAGATTTTACTTGAGAAACTTGGTAAAGTGTAACCGATGCTGTGAAAAGTTTCTCGGACTGGCAGTATTTTCTCTCGGAGGGGAGTCTCGCAACTCTGCAGAATTCTCATCCCCGTCACGTTTTACTACTACATAAGCGACGGGGGGGCAAGAAGCGGGAGAGGTGCCGGGGAGAGGAATGCAATTGTATCGCGAAATTCAATTACTTGTAACGTTGCACCGCCGCAAGATATTTTTCTATCGGTGCTGTCGACTTTTACTGTTGGCTGGAGTCGGAGAGGACAAAGCGCCTAACATAGATCACGTGGCAACGAGGCAACCTTCGTATTGAGGTCAGGGAACCTTTATAGTTTATTAATGTTTCCAAATTCGCTTCACAACGATAGACGCCCCACAGGGTGTCACGTAATTAATGAAATACACTTAAACACCCAGCGGATCTCTTAAAAAAAATCATTTTTATAATATCGATATCTTCGTTTGTTTTCCAAATAGAGGTCGTTAAAGTTCTTTTTTTAAAGTAATCAAGCTGCTGAACTGAAATTTGGCAGTGATATGGTTTTATGTGTTGAGATTAACGCCAAGAATCTTTTATTATACTCTGTTAGTTTTAGATGACTTATGTAACCTCACTTTATCTTTCTTCTTTGACAACTGTCATCAAATGAAAAGCTTCCAGAAGATTCTAGAAGCATAGAATGAGGTCGAGTGTGGCTTGAGAAACAGTTGATAGTAGAAGGAGTAGTTAAGTAAATAAGGGGAATGAGAACAGAGAGATTCTAGAAGTATAGATGAAGAAACATGTATTAGAGAAGTAATAAATAACAACCACCAAGAAAGTCCATACATGTATTTTGTTTTAGTCAAGATTATGGAGATTTGAATGAGCTGCAGATGACAATTTCTACGTATGTCACAGAAGGCGCTACTTGCGCTGTTTTTTTGGCCGTGCTTCGTAACACTAGAAATGATAAACCGGAAACAACAAATAGGTAACCTCAAAAAAGTTATGAGTAAAAGCACGATCCGAAAACAGCACAAGTATGGCGCCCTCTATGAGATACGTAGAAATAATTGAGATCTTCAGCTTGTTCTCCATCCCCAAAAACACATCAGTGACAAATTTTAGTTCAGCAGCTTAATTTATTTCATAAAGTTTGCATCACCAAATGATCAAAAAAGTTTAACAGATTTTTTTAAATTTAATTTTGCACTATGTTGGAGAATATTTTGGGTACACTATTTCGCCTAAAGGTATAGTCGTGATGTCACAGCCCATGCCTATCAAATATTACATTTAAAATTAAAAATTAGGAAAATTAAGATTACCTTGGAAATATCGGAAGTGCTAATGGGGATGTGTATTATATTTGTATACAGTGTGGGTCATTATTTAAGTGTGCAACATAATAAGGGTGTTTTTTTATTAATTGCACAACCAAAATACAGACATTGCCGAAAGTCGATGTATGTATGTTCAATAATCATATTAGGTACACTTAGAATGGCTGCAAGTTAAACAGCATACATTATAGGTAAAAAAATATAAAAATTGCGAGAGTAAAGTACCTACTCTTATTTCAAAAAATTCAGCAATAGGTTATTAAGAAGAGTTGTTTAGAATTATAAGCTGTGCCCAAATACCAAAACGTAGCCTCCTAAGAAAATATTTTTTTTCTTCAATTAATTTCCACAGTTTGTTAATAAACATTTAAAATAAAAATTTTGCACCTTAAATGAGAGTTTTTTAATATACACATTATCATTACTAATGTTTTACCTTGTTCATAAGAATTTTTGTGAAATTTTAAAGTTTTGTTTAATGTATTTGCAACAAACATGAAATTTGTGATTCCCTAAAAAATTACAAATCTAAGTTAATTTTACAAATATGCTTGAATGTGAACAAAGCTATGCGAAATTGATATAATTTTGATTGATTTATGAAATTGTTTAGGTTGAATATTAAAACAATTTTTTTAGGAAATTGTTTTTCAAAAAAATTATTTCTTTTTCTTAGGAGGCCATGTTTCGGTATTTAGGCATAACTTTTAATTCTAGATAACTTTTCTTAATAACATTTTGCTGAATTTTCTGAAATAAGGGTGCTTTACTCTTGTACAATATTTATATTTTTTTACCTACTCTGTATGCTGTTTGACTTGCAACCATTCTAAGTGCGCCTATTATGATTATAGAACATGCACGAACATTCGGGAATATATTGTATTTTCGTTGTGCAATTAATAAAAAAAAATCCCACATTATGTTGCACACTTAAATGACCATGGATAGAATGGATAGAAATTGTAGAATATTGCTTATGTTTCTTAAAATATTCCTCATATCAAAAACATGTTTGAATAAAAGTGTTAGGGGAAATTATTTCCCGTTTAGTGATATCAAGCAATCTTTCGTAGCACAAAAAATGTGGTTGCCATGGTAACCGATTTAATTTTTTTAAATAGCACCATATATGTTTTTTGGTGAAAATTAATACATTGGAACTTTCTGAATACGATACAATACAATTTTATAAATGGGGCCGCATAAGAAAAAAATACAAAAACAATTAGTTTTCTATTTTGCTATTGACAATGTTTATCAAAATAATTATTAACATCAAGTTAGCCATGCCAAAATCAGAACAATGGAAAACTGTGACTAGCTGTCAGTTGCTTGTAATTGTGCTCATTGTTACAGTAACCGTAATTTTTTACTAAATTTTCTGTGAACTTAAGTGTACTTAGTAAGTTATAATGGCGCTTGAATTAAGTGAAAAGAAAAGAATACAGGTTAACATACTGAGTACTTAAGTACACAGAAAATTGAGTAAAAAGGCGTTTAGTGTAACAATGTACACCGTTACACAGATAGTGACAGTTTCCCATTGTTCTGATTTTGGTATGGCTAACTTGATGTTAATAATTATTTTGATAAACATTGTCAATAGCATAATAGCAAACTTATTTTTTTCTTATGCGACCCCATTAAAATTGTATTGTATCGTGTTCAGAAAGTTCCAATGTATTAATTTTCACCAAAAAATGTATATGGTGCAATTTAAAAAAAAATAAATCGGTTACCAGGGCAACCACATTTTTTGTGCTACGAAAGATTGCTTGATATCACTAAACGGGAAATAATTTCCCCTAACACTTTTATTAAAACATGATTTTGATATGAGGAATATTTTAAGAAATATAAAAGCAATATTCCACAATTTCTATCCACACTATGTGTTGCAAATTCGATTTCGTTTATTTTTGCAATTTTCGTGACTTTTTATACATAGTTTTTACCTACGTTGAAAAATAACTACCTACATTTCCTTGTTATTTAACATTTTGGCATGAATAAACAAAATTGCAAAAAAACAAAATATTCTCATTACTTTTGAATTTTAACCGCAAAAGGCGTCTTCCTCTCTTTTGGGCACCTGGATTTACTTATTTTTAAAAACGGTTCGATTCCTAGCCGCACTTACAATATGTTTATCCACCACTCAGGTAGATAATATGCGTATACAAAGGACATCAAAATAGAAATGTCCCATTTTGGTAGTATCACAGCTTTTGCTGTGAAAATACGAAAAAATAAATTAATTTACAACAACGAAACATATTTTTTCTACTTAGGACTGTCCTGTCCTGTTCTGATTGGTCAAGTTGTATATATATTTCCCTAATAATACCAACAGCTTAGAGATAGAGAAGAATTATCTACATAAGTCACCTTTTTATTATAATCAAGTTAAAGAAAAGAACGGTCATATCTAGAGATCTCGAACATAGCAACTATAGTGCACATATTTCCACGCAGCATATCACCACCATTTCTATAGTCTTTGTAGCTCTTTTAAACTTTAATGGAACAATATAACCCTCTATAAGCAACATAATGAAAAACACTAAATTTTACTAGTCAACTGTTGACGATTGCGAACGCGTTTTAAGCTATTTGTACAATTTACGATGGCCTTATTTGACGACCGGATTTTACAGGGTAAGAAATTGAGTGTCGGCGGTTTACGAGAGTTTAAGGCGCCGTTAATGCGATGCAACTGTTGCCTGATGCTGTTTTGTTCCGATAACCCGCCATAGGTGCCTACTCGGATGGGCGCTTATAAGAAATCGATCGGGCTACGTATACCTTATAAGTATGTTATTTTCGGGACTGAATTTTCTTGAACAATGGGAATTTCTACTATACCGTGCGTAGTATCAGCACTCTTGCTAAGAATATTATACCTAGAAATGGTGAAGTGAAAAATCCTACGGCAACCCTGGCAACAAGAACAGAGTACAATAGTTTTTTTTTCGACTGCCATTTCCTATACAATCTACAGACTGGATAGATCCTGATGGTGTCCTTGAAAATCAAGCAGTCCTCTAATTTATTTTGTGCGCGACCTACCTGCAATGTTGACTATTTTCTTATAGCTGAGAGTTTTACAAGGGCTTTGCGAGTGGAGGCGCAATTTGACCTTGCATTGCGCATAGTGTAATTTGAAGATTTTGTATACCTACTCTTGATAACAACGCTAACTACAGATTGGGGTACAAAGATGGGAATCTGTCAAACGACATTTTCGATATTAAAAGAAATTTTTATCGTTGACTGAAAAGACTTCTTACGGATATAGCTGTATGTCCTGGAAAACAGATGGCTCTGATGGCTAACAATGTATTCTGCATTGTATTTTATCTCCGGAAAGCACAGGGTGAGCCAAAAATGTGTCAGACGTGACAGCCGTGAGCAGTCTTTAATAATATATCAGTCAACGATTTTTATGTTTGTACTGGTCGTTAAGGTAAATCTTATGAAGCTTTCCTGGGTATTCGACCAAAAAACGAACCAGAACAACAATATTCTTTGGTTGTGTTAATTTTTTATTTTTAATTTACGTAGGTTTTGGCAATATATCACAAGCCATCTTCAATTATACTATTATATTAATATATATTGTTTGTGTAGGTTCTAAAATTAATACCGACGCAAACAATTTATCAAAAATTTATAATATTATAATTAAATACAAAATTAATTACAATTCGCAAAAGATAAAAATAAATAACCTCTTTTTTTCCAATAATATCTTTGTTGTTATTAATAAAATATATACTTTCTGTATATCTTCTTATTTTGTGTAAACCATTGTTATTATTATTATTGTTTTGCCTTATGCCGATTCATTTCGTATTTCTTACTTGGCTTTTTATATGTTCCAAAAAAACAACACTCGCCTGCTTGTATCGATATACTTACCATTACTAATTATCATTCCTCTTCTGACTAGCATACTAACCACGTTATAATAATAATGTGTTGAAAAATGCTATGATTTAATACTTCCCATTGCATAACTAAGTATTTACATCCAGCCCTATTTTTTGTAAGTACCACACTGTATTTTTGCCAAAAAATTTTAAATGTAAAAAACCAATGTAACTATATTTTTTCGCCTATTTTTGACTTTACTTGTTTTCTAGGCTATGGTGACTTTTTGTGAATATTTTTAACGTTGTTTTTAAACTGTATTCTGAAGATGGCTTGTGATATATTGCCGAAACGTACGTAAATTAAATATAAAAAAGTAACACAACAAAGAATATTGTAGTTTTGGTTCGTTTTTTGGTCGAATACCCTGGAAAGCTTCATAAGATATTGAAAGGGTACATCGCAAGTTAAGATTTTATAGTATGGATTTGTTGACAATAAAAATATAATCTCAACTTTAGCGAAATTTTTTGTAATGGGCCTAAACCGATTTCAGGTTCGCATTGTTATAATATAGTAATGTAAATTTTAGGTATTTCTTTAGCTTAGCTTTCTTTTTATACAATAATTTAGAAGAGTACGTAATTACAGTGGCGCAACGAGGGGGGGGGGCTGCCGGGCTGCAGCCCCCCCCCCCCCCGAGCTCGTACCAACCAAGCGAAAAGCGCTAAACAATGCTAGATAAAAACAAGGCCGAATGATTTGTATTTGGTTTAACCTGTATTTTTTAAGTTTATGTTATGATTTATCAAATTTACGATATTAAGGATCTCGGATAGCGGTGGTACACATTACTAGTTGACATTGACATTTAATCAAAGATTAGTTGTCTGGCCGGCAGTCGACTCAGAACAGAAACACAAGTCACACACAAATTTATAGTAAAATAAAAAAAAGAGTACCTACTTCTTACAGTTACTGCATAGTTAAATTATTATTATGGTTCCACAGTTAACAAAGAAAAAACTACTATCAGTTTTATTTTTTGCTAATATTAGGTTACTTAAATTTTTTTGGTTCATTAAAAATGTTTCACCTTGAAAATTTCAAAATTTTTGCCTGCGGCGCAATTCTTAACAATGAGCAATGAACTTTGTCAACCAGCCCCCCCTGACAATAATTTCTGGTTGCTCCACTGGGTAATTATCTGATGTCTGTTGTATTCCTCTGTGTTAGACAAAAACCAGACAATATGTCATTAATTAATAAGGGTTAAGATAAAACAGTGAAGTTTACTAGATACGCTTCCTTTATCCCTTCCTTGAAATTTCTATCCTTCTCCAGCATAGCTGATTCCCCATAGAAGGTCGAAATCGTGAGTTCTCATGATAATTTAGCGCTGGCAATCGGCAGATCACGCAGTCGTATTGCCAATTCCCGAAACGATAACACGAAAAATACGAGACGAGAGTGAAGCACTAATCCATACCAAAGGTTTGTTCGATTTATCGCGAATTTATCTGAACTTAGGATGGGCTATACGGTTTACCTTTCGTCAATCCCCAGTTACAGGAGAGTGCCGGTCGCTGTCGGCCGTCGCAACGATCCTCTAGGGTTCCCCCGTAAGAACCAGGCGCCCGGCTCAGCGCTCTTCGCCTCACGCTCCATATTCCTTATAGAAATTTCATTCCGATTCCATTAAGCGACGCACGCGGGCACAAGCGTTTCCTCTCCGCCCGCATTAATATTGAATCCCTGCCGCCGTGTTTCATTAGTTGTCCCCTGGGAGAGTACACACCGGCGAGATTTCCCGAAATGGGGAGTGCGACAAACAGCGGATGCTGTAGTGTACGGGAATTCGCTTAGTAGGTATCATCCATCTAGAGATACATAAGGATTGTTTTTAACGCGACATTGCATTATTTACTATATCCGTTACAATTGAAATTGAATTACGTATGTACCCTGGTCCGATTTCCCAAAGAGATAGATAAAAAATGGCTAAGGTGTCTTGCCGCAAGTTGCAAAATTTTTACACACCCCGTGTCTCTCCCAGACGGAGAAACATATGCTATGCGTTTTGTGGCATTCAAATTTGCTCGAAGGTCGACCCCAGGACACCTTAGCGGTTTTTTGTGTTGCCTTACAGAATTGTCCGTGTGAGACAAAAAGAAACTTCAAACGTTGCGACACAGCAATTTAGTTAGATAGGCCTGTTCTCACAAGCACAAGCAAGTCCGAACTAAGTCGGAGCCAATTAGCAGGAATCAAAACAATCAGAACATAGTCAGATAATTTAAAATCCGTCAATCAGATTCGCGACTGGTTTCTCATTTCGGTGAGAACAAACTCATATCAACATAGTCGATGAGTATAGGGTAGGGGCTATCACCTCGGCTATCACACAGTACCAATCGTCATCACATCTTCATATTCGCCTGTCGTTTTAATCCACCTGACTCACTATGAAATTTTGCTTTACATAACAACACCATTTTTGCATTAGCGGTCGGTAGAATCACTTTTATAACTATTATACGCGCCACGCGGTCGGGGCACACGTCACGCAAACTGATAAGCTCCGTCGCGCAACACCTTTGACAAACGATGCCATGGCTTGGATTGCCTAAGATTTTATACCCGTAACTGGTTAAATAACTTTCCCCTCTCATCTACCTAACAGGAATATGTGTTAATACGTTCAATTTGACACAGCTTAGTGTTAAAGGGCACCGAATGGTGTTAAGGAACACCACATGGTGTGAACAAACACGAAACCGTGTTAGAAATATAAAAAATTACACCCCTTGCTAAGTGTAAAAATTAACGAATTTGTTGTAGTGTGAATTTTACCAAATGAGGTTTGGTTAAGATATTTGGAATCCACCAATTTTCGTGTCAAATTTTCACCAAATTTCTTTCACCACTTTTACACGAAAAGGATTTACACCGATTTTTTTAACTGTGCAGGGTGTGGAAGTATGAAGGAATAAATTGGCTTATTTTTAGACCGGGAGTTAGTGACAGATTTTTGGACATGTTTTTACCCAGCCCTTTCAAAGGGCTTTATGTTGCGTATATTTTCACAATAATAAGGTGTGAATCAGCGAGTCATCCTGGGCTCTTCATATGGAAAACTGAGTTTTCATTTAATTTATTCGAAAAATATGCATTTTGATGTTTTAGTCAGGCTGCCATGTGTTTTATAATGAAGTTCAAAATAGAATTTTTTTTGAAAAACCATAGGCATACCGTGGGCCCAAAGGGCTTTTATAGCCACGTGAACTTTTACTTTAACAATTAGGTAATTATTACACGTTTCTGAACAGGCTGCCAATGAGAAGTATGCAAGTTCTTGTTATGAAACTGCTGAAGAAAAGATGGCATACTGTTTGCGCATGTCCAAGTACACTTTACATCGAATTTTAAGTGATTAAATAACATTCAATATAAACTGTACTTGGACACGCCCAAACCGTATGACATCCATTTTTCAGCAGTTTCATAACAAGAACTTGTATACTTCTCCATGGCAGCCTGTTCAGAAACGTGAAAAAATTAATTATTAAAATAGAAGTTCACGTGGCAATAAAAGCCCTTTGGGCCCACTCTAATGGTATGCCTATGGTTTTCTATTTTGAACTTCATTATAAAACACATGGCAGCATGACAATAATCATATCAAAACGCGTATTTTTCGAATACATCAAAACCCAGTTTTTCATATGAAGAACCCAGGATGACTCTCTGATTCATACCTTCTTATTGTGAGAATATAAGCATCTTAATGCCCTTTGAAAGGCATATACTGAGAAAAATCAAAAATCTGTCACTATCTCCCGGTTTATTTGCGCCTTTCTGCAAATACAACTGTATAAACCTCGCGGCGTCATAAAATATTTTTTCTTGCTAGTTTTCAATGATGATTGCTGAATTTATTTAGTATTTGACTTTATAAACTGTAGACGTATCGCTTTAATAGAGCAGGTCAATGTATTCCGACAATAAAAAAAGAGTAGTTTGTACAACAAGAGTGGGTTGTCCACATATTATAGCACGAGGACGAAAGGTTGAGCACAACGTGTTTCTCTGGCAGATATATCCTGGGAAATACAGTTCGACCTTCACCACTGGGATCTCGGAAACTACAAGAGATAGAGTGTCGGTTAAGTAGTGAAAGTTTTATTTTATTTTATGTCCAATCTGATGCCGTTAAGAAATCAGGGCTAACCGCGATCGGTTTCGAGTTATTTCCAAAATTTAAATAACATTAAGTTGGACATGACAAGTCCGGTGTTACGTGAATGTGTAAAAATACATGTACTAATCCATAAAATCTTTATTTTTGGAGATGATCGCCTGAACTTTTTTGTTTGAGAGATCTTATAAACTGCTTCTATTGTCTTTCCTACCATTTTCAAAATACAAATCTAGTAAGGCCTGCTACTATTTTTTGGATATCCCCGATGCGCATGTTCACGAAAACCATTTAGCGTTTTTCTTTTAAATTTGACCCCCAGCGTTAATCATGACACCCCAAAACTCTTATAAACCAAATTTGAACAAAAAATATACCAGCAGTTTGTTGCATTTGTTTTGCCAGGTGTGATACATCATTCGAAGAGAATTTCAATTTCTTGCTTAGGCGATGTGACAAAATTAAACGGTCGTAAGCACTCACTCAAACAATTTCCATTTGTATGGCCCCAACGAAATAATGATCCTTCGGCCCATCGATTTCTAATAAACCCCGTCCGAGGCGGCCCTGAGCTGTTTATCCTCGAAACAAGGCAGCTTCAAGCAACAGCTGAGCCTTAATATAACGACTTAAACTGTCGTAAACCGAAGCACGCCCTTCCATAAACCCGATTGTGGAACAAGGTACTGTGAAGTGTATGAATAGCATACGAAAAATAATTATTGCAATCATCTGCATACAGTTTGTTCATCTTAAGTGTGAACATGTAACGAAAATTTTGTCTAGTTTTCGTTACGACGTTTTAAGTGCATTATTTCATTCTTTTTAATTCGTCACACTCGTATAAACGTACCATTTTTAAGAATGTCGTCCTACTATCTGTTGTATTGTAGGGTTTAAACATTTTCAGTTTTTTCAACTTTTCCCCAGTGAACAAATTCTAAATTGTAAACAATAAGTTTACTTCACTTTGTTGTAATCATTTTTATGTTCAATTTCAACTTGTAAATACATTGTAAATAGGAAAATGTTCTGTTTTATTTAACCACCAAATAGTTCAAGCTTCTGGCGCTCAAATATAACCATTTTGGTTATAAACACCTTCGAAATTTTTTTTTTGAGATATTCGAATTGTTTTTTCTTGGTGATGGTGGGGTGTGGGAAGATCTTCTCACATCCCATAAGTCTGCCAAGCAGTGCTTACTAAGATAATGTTTATTCCCCTAAAATTACAAAAATAAAAATAAAAAATTAAAAGTTCCACTTCTTATTAACTTCATATTACCTAATTACATCTGATTCATCTAGTAGAAATTAATTAACGGATAAAATTTTGTAACGATGAACTGACATGCAGTGTAATGAATATCATTTTTATCACATGGTATTTGTAAAATTGACCCTGTTATAAAACTTTAATATTTTTTTTGAAAAAAATTTGTAGGTCCCTAATAACCATTCTCATTATTGCTATAAATAAGATGGCGGTGTCTGATTTCCCATAATCGCTAATGATCGCTGATGAAATGTCATTGCTAAAAAGTTTTTTTTTATTAACCTACAGAATGGAAAAAAATGTTTTACGTTTACCTCCACCACTGTACAGAAACTGCAACAACTAAGATTATATTCGGTATGATAGATATAAATGCTGGTACCTACATTAAATAATAAATGTTCACTCAAAGAATATCAGATATTCTCGGTGTAAAACCCGCCGGAAACTTTTCAGAGATGCAACTTCCGGAGACATTATTTTCACGACGACCTAATTGATGAACCCTCAGGCTTCTCCAGTAGAGCGTGTAGAGACCTCTCGACTCTCCCGACTCATGAATAATTGACTTATAAATAATCTGGGGCGCATGTTTTATCTCAATGGACGTCGCGCGTCTGTCACCCGCGGAATTTGATGTTTTTCAGGTCGGACGCAAATCACGATTGATGCGCTGGATTAGCTGGTAAAAGCCCCGGAGTAGTTCCTAGAAAGTAATGTAGACGAGTTAGTTTGGTGATTGAATAACTCCGCTTCGAAGCTTTAACTGTTTTAAAAGAAAATTAAGACGCACTTAGTTATCTTGAAAGTTGGAACGACATTCTTTAGTTTTAATTATTGCAAGTGTATGTTACAAGTACAAGTACCTAACCGAAATTCAGGATCGTATTATAAAGTGTCACCATTAAAGTTATTCCATTAAATTAGAGCACAAATTACATTAACATCTCTGTTAGCTGTCAAATTTGACATTTGTTGCGGAAAGGGGCATTTCTAAATCGAATTTGAAAAAAAAAATAATTTGAAAAAGATGTTTTCTTGAAATCGGCAGTGAAGTGTCCCAAAATCGTCATTAAAAGCTCAGAAATTGGCACTGAAGTAGCCCATTATTGCACGATTTTTCAATAAGTAGGCCTTGGCGAAATGTAAACATCAAACGTCAGACGCGGAGCCATCGCCAGTCAAAAGTGACCAAATATTCAAAACCCGGCCAATAAAGGCCCATCTAACTATTCGTACACATTGCGAAATGCAGCGCAGTCATGTGGTTTATTTACCTCGGCCAGAGGCCTCGGCAACTAAATTCCACTGAGTCATAAAAAGTTGAACTTCAGTGCCTTGGTACATAAATAACTATTCTACTGTGATTTTATGTACTTGTGCAAACTTGCAACTTGTTTACCATGGCCAACTTACTGTTTTAGTAATTTACTTATTACAAAAAGAATTTCAGAAAAGGTGCAAAAACTAAAGTCTAATGAAAACAATGCCTTCTTTTGACAGTTTCCCTATATCTTACATCCATTTAATATTTTATATGATTAAATGTTCGTCTCTTTTAGTTGCAATTTTAGTTTTTATAGAAATATATTACTCGATTAAATTAATTTTTACCGTTTGGATTTGTCAAAAATATTTTATTTGATAAAAATATCAAAAATCGCAACTTCATAATAGACTTTTGAAATTTTGCACACATACATAAAATCGCAGTAGAAACATCTCTTTCAAATACCTATATATTTTTTTCAAATACGATTCAGAAATGCCACTTTCCGCCACTTTCTGCAACAAATATCAAATTTGACGCTAACAAACATCGCTTGGCCACAACTGTTAATATCATTTTTGCTCTTATTTGCAGCAAAAACTGTTCCCGACATCAAATTTTAACCAAAGCTATTTCCTTAAAAAATCCCATATGGTGCTGACACTATATATTTTATCGACAACCTGCGGTACGTTAGGGTTTCACACACTATCATCTATAATGTAGTAGTTATCACATTACCGCATGCCCTTCGGTAATATAGGAAATTGCCTCGCTCCGTGCTGTAATGGTATAAGTGACTTCATTTTAATTACAAACATAGGCTAAATAAAAGGAACCATAGATAGTCCTAAGCATTGTTGAAACCGCCCGCAAAAAATCCCGCTACACCAACTTTGAAACTTTAATTTTGGAGCGAAAACAATTAAAACAGATAAATAGTACCTAATAGTCCGGGAGGCAGCGACACTTTTGATGTAGTTATTCCTACAAAGCTGATTTTTTCTCATTTTGTAGTTTTGATATGGCAAGTAAACGGAACGGCAGTCTAATGCCTTATTCCTACAAGTATAAAACTTTTTAGAGTGGTCAATGATAATACCTAAAAATTCAATATAATGATAGTCTAATGTACCTGAGGAGAGGCCACCATAGGTCTACCACCCAAGCAAGGTGTTCATAAATTAACTTTCTTTACTTATTTCTTCAAGGCTGAATTTTTTTCTCAAATACTTTACCTAGTTCATAAGAAAAGTAAAAAATAAGTCTACCGATCATATAAAGGAGCGAAAGCTTGATAGACTCAATAGAATGCAAGATTTCCCGAGCGCAGTCGCCGCCTCGATGAGAATGCTAAATATGATTTTAATTGGTTTAGTGACGACCAATTGCCTCAGTCAATCGATGATGTGACGGTTAATCTACAACGTGATAAAGATTTAGGTATACAAGTTTTGCATTTGAAGTGAATTTTACTTATGTTAGCATTATATAATAATATTGAATGATTTATTGTTATTTACAGATACAGAACGGCCGTTTTCTCAAAGAAAACGATTGGGTGAATAATGACGATGATGTGAATGAAGTAGAGATTACGATGTGGAAGGCGATGACGAATTAAATGCCAGTGACGATGAACAATAAAAACAATCGCATATAAATATATTCATTTTTTATAAATTATATATTCTTACTATAAAAGACATCTTATTATCATAGCAATTCAATTCAAATCAATTTAATTATTCAGCGTTAAAAAAAACAAAATTTAAGTTATTTAAAAGAATGTATTTTCAACTTTTATTATATTAATATTATACTAGTAAAAACTTGCTCGATATCGATTTTCGTTATTACTGTATCGTACCTTTTAATAATGGTGTAAGCTCGAAACATTTAAATTAGGAATTTTATTGCTTGTTACGATTTTTGAAAGATCCCGCGCAAAAGTTTAACACACATCTACCGAAGCTTTAGCCGCACACTTTATTGAAGGTAGAACACGTTTAGTTGACAATAGTTATCGCAAAATGCGGATATAGATGAAAAAGCAGCTTTGTAGATGTTAATTTAATCCCGGTATACAATAATTCAGGGCAGTGGCGTAATTTCAAAATATGGGATCGGAGGCAGGATTTTTTGAACATAAACATTAAACAATTAAAATAGAATATTTCTATTTCTTCTAAAAAATATTTATTGAAAGTAAAAAATTCAATTAAAATTGTTAAAAACACTTACAATTAGATTATCAGCAGCAGCAAGTAAACCTGTTAACTGCAGATCACCGCCAGCAAAATTCAAAATTATTGAAGCTGGAAAATAGGTTATTATTATTAGTATTCAAGAAATAATTATTTCTAGTAATATTGTATGAAAATGTTAGGTAATTAAAAATATTTTCATGTTTTTAAGTAATTATTTATAATGTAGCTATTGTAGGTATATGGTAGAATGTACAATAATAATTATATGAAGTTATCTTTATGATGATTAAAATATGTTGTTTGATTAAGTTGTATAATTTCTCTACCTACAAAAACAAAACCAACAAAAATCTTGGACCTATGTTGTACTTTGAACTAAAATAAATTCTATTTTACACATGTAGGGTTAAAAATGGCCGCCAAATTATTCCCCCGGTCGGACGTCTCTGTATACGTATGCGTCCCCTATTACAACACCGTACACCTCACTCGTTCCACTTCAAAATATTAAATGGCACCCATCCACTTGTGAAGCATCGTAGAAGAGCTCTCGAAAAATGTTTTACTTTAATACGAAATTCATTCATTTAATCAATAATCATTTATTATAAAGGTTAAATTGAGTAAATTACAAAATATAGTTTTGACTCCCATTTCATTAGATTTTAGAAAAAAATAAAGCAATATTCCGGGTATCATGGAAGGGATATAACTGGGAGCTAAGAACAAATATTATGAAAACTCAGTGGAAAAATAATAAGTTAATTACTAGTGCCAATAAGCAATTCAAGTGAATTTCGTCTTCACTTCAGTTCCATTATAAAATAAAAATTGAAATATTACCAAATTTGCAAGTTCCTTGTTTACCACCCGCAATTAATAATATCTTATGTCACTGTCTAACAGCGAAGAGTTTTGTTTCGTGACTTTTAAATAAAATCAAACTTTAGTGGTACTTTACACTCCTTGAGTTATTTTCACATTTTTAATTTTATACCACCCTGTATGTTTTACGTAACAGTTTTTTTCCTGCATTTTAATTAGTTTTACAAGAATATTTATTCCAAGAGATATTACACTTTTTCTGAGCTTTTAATAACGATTTTGAGACTTTTAATGCCGATTAAAAAAAAAAACTAAAATAAAAAGTTAATAATAAAAAAAAATCGCAATCCCAACACTAATCGAAGAGGCCCACTGTATGAAATTCTACGCTTTTCAGTGTATTTTTGTAACAAATTATTTTATGTATAAAATGCCCCAGCAAAACAATGAAATCAAATTCCCTTTCTCCATACGGTTTGCGGAAATCATTTCTTCGCAGTCGAAGGAGCTACTGTCGGAATTGGAAAAGTTTCTGATTGCAAATTGGTAATATTGTTTGAAGAGGGTCTCCAGGAACCCTATATTTGTTTTTGAAGAGGGACCGGCCCATGAGGAACAATAAAATCACTTTTATTGCCGGCGGATAGATTCTAACCTGCCCGATCTTTCCATCCCGGGAAATTGTCCTTTTTTCTAGACTACCGCACAAGTTTCGAGGACGGATATCGGTCTTTTAGAGGGTCTCAATAAATTTTCCAAAGCGGTAAGACAATATGGGTGGATCAGTATTCCACGGGTCAATATACTTACGTCGGCTAGGTCGGACTTTGAGCCGTTGTTATCTTAATAAAAAAGTTAAATAAATTTTCCGAAATCTTTTCTTTGTGTAATATTTGCCGTCTACTGTGTTTAGTCCACAGAAAATACCATGCTGTTCATCAGATTTTTTGAAAATATGATTTCGGGCTACGTTGGGGCATGTTTTGGGTACACTATTGAACCTGAAGAGAGTCGCGACGTTACATCCCATGCCTGTCAAATATGACCTTTAAAATAAAAATGAGAAAAATGGGGTTTTACCTTGGAAATCGGAAAAGGTTATTAAGGAAATGTATTCATATTGTATTATTGTGCGTCAATTTAAATTTTGAGAAATATATATTTTTCTCTTAATTGGTATTCCAGGAATTGAAACTGAAACCTTAAAATTCAATACCTACTAAACTGTACCTTATCATTTTGCTTCACTCAATTTCAAAATATAGATATGATTTGTGTAAAAATATTACAACACTGGTCATGAACTTGGCGTAAAATTAAAGAGTCTGCACCAACATTGTGTTGTTACATCACAACTATTTTAAAAAATCTTATTTTTCCCCTGTTTTGCGTTTAAATGTATTTATACTTTTATGATTTAGTAAGAAAGCAACCAGTAAGTAAGTGTCTTAATTTTAAATTAATTTTAACATTTGGTGCAAACTTGCATATTTGCGATATATTTCAACAAAATTAAAACTTCTAATTTTACCGCTTATTACAAATAATAATAATGATCGAGGTTTGTTTGTCTTGATATCGGGAATTTTCACAGTTATGATAGTCGTTAATATCATTTAATGGTAATTTCTGCAACTCGTCTCTGCGGCATGCACAAATAAGTAGGTATAAAGTTAAAAAAATCGGCTAAGTGCGAGTCGAACTCGCACACGAAGGGTTCCGTACCGCCGTACCATATTTAACACAACATATTTTTTAAAAATACTTTAGTGGTTTCGAACCCCGAACCTCTAGGTTATGAGCCCAGCACGCTTCCACTGCGCCACTGTGTGGAAATTTGTTTACCTGTTACGATTCAAAAGATACAGCCCTATAAGGGATAGATGGTCTCCCGTGCTGTTTCCTAAAATATTCTACGAGATTACATAAAGATACAGCGCTCTCTTACCTGAAAAAGTCACCCATGGAATAACAGATGGGCCTCTGAGCCCCCAAAGTCTCAAATCGCTACGAAATTTGAAAATCCTCCATACCAAAACAAACCCAAAGGTCAGTCGAAAAAAAAAAGCGGCCCAAACGGCCGAACGGCCGAAAAAAATGGGAAAAAATTCAGGAGGCCGAACGGCTCTCCCGATTCGGACGCCCTTCAATAAGGTTGTTGCCTATGAGCTCTGGCGGCCGTACGCCAAATTTGGGCTCGAAACATCGAAAACTGCGTCCTGTAGACGAGAGCATGGGTACACGTATTACTAAACACGAGTAAAGACCAAAACAAGGACTATAGGTCCGGCAGGGCCGGTAGGCGCTTGCTAACAAGACGTATTTGGGAAAGCAACAGATGTGCATACACGTAAATGCCGTACACGTTCAGTCACAAGCCAACGGGCATTTGGACATCCAAATAACTGGGACACTTCATAATATGCGAACTCGTATAAACCTTGTTTAACTATAAAATACCTACCTATTTATTTGTAGTTTCACTACCGTATTGCCTATGTCCAATTTAAAATCTCACTTTTTAAGTTACCAGCTGCATAAATACGTGAGCAGCCATAAAAATTCGTTAGAGATAAGCCCACTTCCAGCTCCCATAAAAAATATCTAATTTTAAAGCTTCCCAACCCCTCAAGTATGTTGATATCCGCATCTTTCGCTCGATCAAGTTAGGTCATCAATCGCCCACCAGCAGGATCGTGCGAAAAGTTGGCTTATCGCTGAACCACTGGAATAATTAAAAATGATGGATGGCACGCTTATCTGTGGAGGGAAAAACGCTTACCTCAAGTGACGACTTACAGTTACTAGTAAAAAAAGTTTGAGGTACTTCAGGTAGGGACGATATGCTGGTACAAACATCCAATAGGATGTAGCTTGTAGCAAAAATATAGTTCAGAACTTTTAATCGAAAAATTATAATTCAGGGAAAGTAGATATATAGAGTTACATAATGAGGTGTGTTGATTTGAAACTTGTCAATAATCTTGTTAGCGGAGGAAATAGTCCTTATCTTGAAGTAGTGTTAGAATATGGTACGAAGGGTATGTAATCTTGTTGCGTTGGGAACGGAAGTACAAAGTAAATTATGATCTGAAATTCTATTTATTTTATAAAATGTTCGAAGTGAGCACCATATTATGATATAGTCATATATAAAGCGAGTATTTAAACAAATCATTTGCCAAGAAAAATGTTAAAAACCTGTATAACCTAAAAAAATTCAAACGTTGTTGTCGGTCAACAATTAATCTCCTACAAACAACTACTCTTGATATGTTCTCTAGTTCAGTCAAATGGTACACAAGGAGGGTGCGAAGTGGAAAGTTCTGGTGTAATTATTTTTAGTGGTTTATTTCATGTTCTTTGAGGTGCTGAACACGAATCTGAAGTTGTCCAACAAAAATTTTCGCGGCAAATATGAGAAATTATTAAAGAAACACTAAAAATAATGTTTTGTAGTGATTTTTACAGCTTATAAGTAACTTGTAAAGCAAGCTATTTACGCAAAAAGTGGCTTTACAGTAAAATAAACAGGAGAAAATTATCTACAATTTAACTGTCCTAACATTTTTTATGGTCGTATGGTTTCCACGGAAAAGAGTGTTGAAATGATAGAAATATGGAAATAAGTAGTTTTGAAGACAAAAACATTCCAATAAACATAACATCAGGCAGTGCCCTCTAAAGAAATACTAGGGGGCGCTGCATTAGGCGCCGTGTTATGCTATACAACCCACAAAACGTTAAGAATAGGGGCGAATATAAAGGGTGTCCCATAACTTATCCACCAGAGGGCAACAGTAGTTGGTACTAGACGTCAAAATATACCATGTGAGCCAAAAATGCCTTGGTAAAATGTTTCTCGTTTAAAAGATACAGGGTGTTGAAAATAAACTTGTTTTTCGAAAAATTTCAATAATTCTGAAACCGTTGAAAGTATCTTATTCAAAATTGACACACTTGGGTTTTCGAAAGTGAGAAATCCGAATTCGGTACTAGTATGAATCTAGTTCCTAGAGGGCGCTTGGTGAGAACTTCGTGATGAATTAAATTCTACATAATATTTTACCCTGTGAAGCTGGGAATGTTTTGATGATGTAAAAAACATACTCTTGGTTAATATCGATATCGCAAGCCGTTTGCGAGATATTCGTCTCGGAATGTAGAAACACAGAAAAAAATCAAAATTTCGAAAATACAACGCAATTTATTCAAAATGCAAAATATTTTTTGAAATTTACTTCAACAGGTATTGAAACTGTCCTCCGTTTATCTCAAGTCACTTTCTTATGCTCTTTATTAAATGACGCCTCACATTCGGGAAGGTATTTTCATCATTTTTAGTATTATCGGTCGCTTGTTGAATTTTTCCTAATTAATAATAAATTAATTCGGATTTCTCACCTTCGAAATTATTAAAATTTTTCGAAAATTAAGTTTCATTTTCAACACCCTGTATCTTTTAAACGAGCAACATTTTACTAAGTCATTTTTGGCTCACACAATATATTTTGACGTCTAGTACCACCTGTTGCCCTCTGGCGGATAAGTTATGGGACACTCTGTATATTCGATATAAATTTGCGGGCTGAAAATTGCGAACTTTCTCACAAAATTTCCGGGAAATATAAAATAAACGAATACTCGTTTATCCAGAACCGAATATTTCCAAAATATTCTCAATATATTGCAAAGTTCGAATTGAAATATTCGCCACTCATATCACTGCATGGAAGCGGTGTCTAAGAGGGCTCGTTAAACATAAATACATAAAAATTGTACATAAATGCACGATTTTTATTAGCCTATACAATAATATTTACCTACATGAAATAAAACTATAAATTAATGGTGCTTTTTTGCTGTTTTAAAAAAATTACTGAAGTTCCTCCATGTTTCAATACACTTTTGCGTGGAAACCATACTAGTTACAAAAAAATGTTAGGAAAGTTAAATTGTAGATAATCTTCTTCTCTTTATTTTACTTACAGAATCTCTTTTTGCGTAAGTAGCTTGCATTGCCAGTTATAAGGTGAAAACCACTAAAACACTATTTTTAGTGGTTTTATTGATGATTTCTCATATTTTCCGCGAAAATTTTTGTTGGACAACTTCAGATTCATGTTCAGCACCCCAAAAAACGTAAAATAAACCACTAAAAACAATTACACCAAAACTTTCCACTTTAAATTACCGTTTGACTGAACTACTCCGTGCCTATTTGCTACCGCTTCAGGTCAAGGTTATTTTGTATTGTACGAGAACCTATTAGTCTAACTAGAAATTCGCAAAGACAGCTACTTACACGTCAAGAGTTTTAACTGAAACAACTTTTAGTTTACTTCCATTATTTAACCAAGTCTACAATAATAACGATAATGAAAAAAACGTAAAAAATAAATAAACAAAATTTAATATTTATTTGTTAAAAACTTTGACATTTTGTAACTTAGAGATGAAGGCTTTGTAAAAAAGTGAATACAGCAACACAGTCTTATTTTGTCCAGATCTTGCAAGCCTTAAGGACCTAAGCACAAAAGGTATATATCTTGATAAACGACTTGACTTTGAAAATATACAAAGGGTGTCTCGAGATACACTTAACAATAGATGTGAAAGGCGAAAAATCTTCGAGTTTAAACTTGACCTTTTGGGCTTGGGGGATATGCCTTGCTTGATTAGAAACTAATTTGCACCATATTTTTATATTTTAAAAGTCAAGCATTACTTGATTCGGGCAATTTATTCATTTTCAGTTCAAGTAAACCCTAAGAGATATCGAAAAAAATTATTAAAAAAAGTTGTTCATAATGCAAATATAAGTCCCCGTACCAAATTGTAAAACAATAGGCGCACTGTGCCAAATTTTAAAACAATCGGCATAGGCACTTTGATTTTTTCCAGAAAATCAAGGTGGCGTCTGTCTTTGCTTTTGTGTTTATTTGAAATATTGAGTTATTCTACATGCTTACTCTTGCCCATAGAATTTATTTAGTTGGAAATGTTTCATACAAATATGCTATTAGTTATTTTTAATGATAAATATCCAGGTGTACATGTGTCTGTATAGTAGGTATTTTTAAAGTCACTTGAAACAGCATAAAACTCTAATTGCATAAAAAAACTCAATAAAGGACATAAGCGTCACGTAGTTTTTTAAAGATATACATATTCTAAAAGCAACATAATATTTCACTTTCAAGGTTTTTTTTTAAGGTTGTCGTCAAACACAACGTAAAGGTTAATGCACCATACCATATTGTCAAAAGGTCTCTAAAAAGCCATATCGATTACAACTATTTACGCAAGTATATCCTAAAATCTGTGAAATTATCGCACGCCTATCCACCGCATTTCGCTGTACAAGTGGCCGGCCGTCGAACAGTGTAGACCATGCAAGTATTGGTGATATTATATTAGGCGAGCATGCAGTCAATTGTTTTTACTACAATATCTATCGTCTCTGTCTCCTTCATATCCTTTTACTTATAATACCAGGTGCGGTTTAATATGGTTGAAAAAGTGTTTTGACTCGTATTTTATTGCCGGAAGAGCCTGTTCTCGAGCGACCCTGGTAAAATATAAATGAACTCACTTGGGACCCAGTGAGGCGCGATCTATTTCATAGCTTTTACCACGCTCTGCTACTGGTAAAAATACCAGACTTATCAGCCGAAATCACCCGGATAAAATTCACAGGTTTTTATGCTGTTCCAAGTGACTTTAGAAATACTATACCTACTTTAATAAATACTATAAAAAATGATGAAACCGGTGATGCTAAAGACACAAGAAAGTTAGGAAGGAATATGACGAGGAAAATGATGCAACCCTACTGGTCTTAGATTTTGTTCACCAAAACCCAAAAATGTCGCTTGGGAAAAGAGCTGTCGATCTAAATAAGCAAAACCCATATATACAGAGTGTCTCACTTAAGAGTGAAACAACCCTATAACTTCTATAATTTTTAACCGATCAAAACGAAATTTTTAACAAAAGTAGACGGCATTGTTGCCTACTTATTTCCAAAAAATTAGTTGCCTACTCCAAAGTCAAAGCCACCTGCGGTGCCACAAACAAGGCTAAAAATCCGAAAGTCATATTAGGCTTTTTTTTCAAAAAAATTTACTATAAAAAGTTGTTCAGAATCGATTCAGAACCCTAAATACAAAATTTTGTCAAAATAAATAAAATTTAAGTAAAAATTTAAAATTTAAATTTTTAAAATTTGTTTTGTAACTTTTATTTTAAAATAATTACTTTATGAAAACAACTTGCCTTCAAAGCTTCCATGGCACACTTTTCTAAACGCAGAAAATTATTAAATTGCTGTTTTTGGAATTTAATTTTTTTAAATTAATATTTTTTGATTTTGACAAAATTTTTTATTTAGGGTTCTGAATCTATTCTGAACAACTTTTTCTGGTAATTTTTTTTGAAAAAAAAAGCTTAGTATGACTTTCGGACTTTTAGCCTCGATTGTGGCATCGCAGGTGGCTTCGACTTTGGAGTAGGCAACTAATTTTTTGGAAATAAGTAGGCAACAATGCCATCTACCTTTGGTAAAAATTTCGTTCTGGTCGGTTAAAAATTAAAGAAGTTATAGGGTTGTTTCACTCTTATGTGACACACTCTGTATACAGAGAATCCTTCGAGTTAGTCTGTACAAATATCACAAAACAACTATTTTGCACATATTAGAAGAATGTGATTCTGCATGCGCGTAGACTAGAGTATTAACTGAAACATCTTTAAGTTTACTTAAAGTGAGAAAATTTTGGAAAATTCTTCGTTTCATAAATACCTAGTTGATATTTTCGGATCAATCTATCTTTTCTACAAAGGGTGTAGTGTGCTCACAAAATAATAGTGTTTGGAGTAAGGGAAATCCACATACTAAAATGTATAGTAGAAAATACAAAAAAGTAAACGTTTGGTGGCGAATTCGCTACGAGAAAATTGTAGGACCATATTTCATACAGAGTATAGTAACTCAAATCAAGCATAATTTGTACAAATATGCTGAATGATTTTTTGTTGCCGTCATTTTAATGATCTTCCATTATAAATCCGCGATAGAATTATTTACCAGCATGACGGATGCCCAGCCCAGCTCATTTAACTGCTATAATAATTCGGGACTGGATTGATAGATATTTCCCTAAAGGTGGATAGGACGATTTGGTCTATTACATTGTCCTGGTAGATCACGAGATTTTGCCCCCAATGATTTTTGGTTATGGTTGTGGGGATACCTAAAAGAACAATTCAAATTTTAATAACGAAAATATTCTGAAACAGAAAATCACAGACTTAATAAGGTGGTGGTTACATAGAGTAAAACTGATTGTATTGTGTATTTTACGTGTTAATAAAATGTGTTTTTAACAATTTACTCTGCGTTTTTTATAAAATTAGTATCAATGATTATTTATTTGGCATTTGACCATTCTGAACAACTTTTTCTCATAAAAATTTCGGTAAATGTACTTGATCTGCGCTAAAAGAGCAAAACTGGAAAAATTTGAAAAAAAAATCAAAGTGTGAATATTATTTTAAAATTTGGTACGGGACTTAAAATTTTAAATAAAATTTTTTTGATATCTTTTAAGGAAAAGGTAGTTTACCTGAACTGAAAATGAATAAATTGTCCCTGCCAAGGCCTGCCGTATAAAAATATGGGGCAAATTAGTTTCTAATCAAGCAAGGCTGATCCTCCAAACGTCAAGTTTCAACTCTAAAATGTTTCGCCTTTCACACCTATCATTAATTCGATCTGGGGACACCCTGTATATGAGAAATTTAATTAAGATTTTAGCTGATTTCATGCTGCCGTAAATAGGAGCCGCTTTGTTGGGGGGACGGGGACCACTCAAGTTAAATATAAACAGGGTTGTTATCGATTCGTTTCGGCGTTTGTTTGCCGGTTATGCTCCGTGTAGCAAAACAGGAGTCGCGCTTTAGAGCCGAACGTAAAACGGTATTACCTTCCATTAAGCGCGCGAGAAATTTAGTTTATGATCATACTAAAAACGGAATTTGCGAGGAAAAATGGCGTGCGCGCGTGGTTTTATTAAAAACGGATAAACAACACGACCACCGAAACATCAATTATTACAGCTACATTTCGAACAGTCGCATGGTTCGGCACCATCGCAATAACAAGGCCCGCCAGCTGAGAGATGAGTCATCCAAGGGAGGTGAGCCCAAGGCGCCAAATTCAAATTTCAAGGTGTCAACTTGGTAAATTTGGTAAAAAACACTTTAATTATTGTTTACATATATAGCTCATGGTTTTACAACACGGATAATAATCTACGAGAGTGAAAGTCACATTTTCAAGGGGTTTTGGTGCATTTAGATATCTACCGGTAAAATTTTCGTAAATGCCAAATATTTCTTATTTGCCTGCCTAGATACAACTAAATTCGACTAAATAAAACCATAAAACTTACTGATTTCAAGGTGGTTACGTTTAATCGCGTAAAGTTGTTAGGTATAACACTCTCCAACAGTCCAAACCAAAATCCTGGAAAACTGTGTAGGAACAAAATCTCTTTTGATGGCCTTAACCCACTTTTCCCTTAAAATGGGGTCGTTATGGAGGAAAAAGCGGAGACATTAGGACCGCCTTTGTAGTTTCCCTTACAGTTAGGAACGGAACACGTCCACGGCACGATTTAAATTAGTCCGAAACTATAGACACAACCTAAAACCTATAAACTAAAATTGAACTTTAATCACTTTATTCTGAACCACCGCTGTTTTATACCGCCTTATTAATAAAACTCCACGTCTTATATTACTAAAAAAACACAGTCCAATACACAAAAACGTTCTTTAAAATAGGAAAATCGCCAGACAAGTAAACGTAAACAACTCAAAAAGCAACTTCCCGACCTACCTGTGATGACGTAGTGACGTTTCGCGTCGCCAGCTGGCAGGCCTTTATCCTTGCGACGGTGCCGCATGGTTCATCCCAAAAAATTTATCCACCCAAATGTTCGAGAGTCGAGTTGTTTTATCCTCAATTACAATGATTACAAACGAAATAAACGAAACAAATTACGAACAAGTATATACTCCAAAACAAGATTTTGATGAAGCAAGAAACTGGGCAAATACAGGTGCCATTAGCCAGCATTATAGGTATTTTTTCGCTGAGAATAAATATCACTCTAAAAAACAGGTATACAACAACAGTAGCCAATGAAATTGCGAAATCAAGATAAAGAAACCCCGGGGTACAAATCTGTTACTCACTAGCAATTTAAAATATTCGTTGGTCAAGATTTGTACAAATAAACATGTAGGCGAGCGGTATACTTACCCCTATTTTGGTGCACAGAAAATTAACTTGAGCTCTCATCGAAAGTCGCCTGTTTGACACCTAATGGAACCGATTTGTCATGTCATTGGGAACAAAAATCCTTAATAACAAATTGTCTCTCTGAGTGGCACATTATTTGTTATTAACAAAAAACTGTAAAAATAAAACACATGAAAAAAATGCTAAGAAAATAACTTCATTAGGTAAATTTGGTAAAAATAAGCAATTTCTGTCTCTTGGTTTTTTCTTGGCTTTTTTTTAAAACGCACCCTTTTAGAGCTACGGGCGATTTAATGTGCAAAAATGGCTAAAAAAGTGGCCAACTTTAAAAATTCATATCTCAGTTTCTACCAAAGCTTTCGGAACGTTGGAAAGCGCAAAATGTACTTTCATGTGGTATTTTTTTATATAGGCCATTTTTTGTTTTACACTTTAAATTTTCAGTTAAATTTGCATTAAATTATCCAGTTTTGTTCAACAGGTTGAAGTATGTTACAATGAGTATATTCACAAAGAAAAACTTATGTCTATATAATAAAAAAATGATTAAGAAAATGGATTCAATTAATAACTGCCTAAAATATTAACATTTTATTAAACAATTTTGAATATTATGAAATAATAATGTTTTCTTGAAATCGGCAGTAAAGTGTCCCAAAATCGTCATTAAAAGCTCAGAAATCGGCATTAAAGTAGCCCATTATTTTTTCAATAAGTAGGCTTTGGCGAGATGTAAACATCAAACGTCAGACGCGGATCCATCGCGCGTCAAAAGTGACCAAATATTCAAAACCCGGCCAGAAAAGGCCCATTTAACTTTTCGTACACATTGCGAAATTGTTACCTATACCAGCGCAATCTTTCAGTATATAAATATTTTAGTAGGTTTTAATATCAAAAGATTTGCTGTGGAGGCTGCACAACAGGCAGCAATTTGGTTTGTCTGTTCGAAGACGCCGTGTCTTATCTTACTTGACCTAAGTAGAGCGATCATCAAAGTCAAGCAACGCCGCGCGCAGTTGGTTCATGAACCGATGATCCCTTATGATTATTTTCGTGCCTAATAAAACTTTTTTTTTCCGATTTCAAAAAAATATATAATATGTACCTCGGCACTGAAGTTCTTTTTATGACTCATGTGGTTTATTTGCCTCAGCCAGAGGCCTCCAACTAAATTCCACATGAGTCATAAAAAGTTGAACTTCAGTGCCTTGGTACATAAATAACTATTATATTGCAAGCATAGCAAATTTGATTTTATATGTTATCTTCAGTCTCACTTTGCTCTGTCAATATATTATTATCAGGTACATTTTCCGCATTTAGTATAGAACAAGTGCAAAGCTGGCTACCTTTGAATCCTTGGGAGAAGCACGAACAAAAGTATCCTCTTTAGCAATGGTGTCCTACCACTAAACGAACAACTAAATTTTTGCAATAATTCTAATGGACTCCAACTTTTAAACTTAGTATTTTTCAAATGCTTTGATATTGAGGTCAACTATTAGAAATTGGCTAATCTACATAGGTATTAGGAAAAATGGAATCTGCTTGTTTTTGAAGTCTGAAATTGGAGTCTATTTAACAGGTATTGTTAAGGAGCTTTCTGTTGTGGAACTATAAGATTCATTTATTTACTCTAATATTACAAATAAACATAATAAAAGTACCTAATACTATATCTTACCTTCATTGACTGTCATTTTATTGAAACATTTCAATAATTAATTAATCACTAAACCCTTCATTAATCTGTGATCACAATCACTGCATAATGTTGATATAAACACACGCGAAATAACCAGTTATCTCTTCAAATATATGATGCTTGTCAAACATGCATTGACCGTCATTTGTTTTGCTACGCTGCGCGCGTATTTCAAATTTTGTTATTTCTTTAACTGATTATAATATGCTCAAATCTATAAACGAAGCTTTTTTTATAAGTAGAGTTATAAAATATTATATTCAATCAACTTTATCTATAAAAAAAGTTTTTGTAGGTCGATTTTTCGTCAGCTTTATACACTCAGGTGCAAAAAAACCTAATATTTTTTCAAAATCGGTTGTATTTTTTTTCAGTTTAAACCTGATTTTTAATTGATATAAAAGACTTCCTATTCTTGTTTAAATAAACAATAACATAAATAAAGGAAAATATATTGTTGTTCATTTAAAACGAGGATACGAAAATATATAGGTGGCCCGGTTTTTTGCACCTGAGTGTATTTTACCCCCTCCAACGAAACTGGATAATTTAATGCAAATTCAACTGCAAATTAATCGGGTAAAACAAAAAGTGGCCTATATAAAAAAAATACCACATGAAAGTACAAGTCTCGAGGATCATTTTGCGCTTTCGAACGTTCCAAAAGCTTTGGTAGAAGCTGAGATATTAATTTTTAAAGTTGACCACTTTTAGCCATTTTTGCACCTTAAATCGCCCGTAACACGAAAAGAGTGCGTTTTTCAAAAAAATATCAAAAGGCAAATACCTAACGAAGTTATTTTCGGAGCATTTTTTTCATTTGGTTTAGGTATTTTGACATTTTTTTGTTAATAACAAATAATGGGCCACTCGGACAAAAAAATGTTATTATGTGTTTTTGTTACCAATGACATGACAAATCGGTTCCATTAGGTGTCAAACAGGCGACTTTCAATGAAAGGTCAAGTTGATTTTCTGTGCCTCAAAATAGGGCTATAGTACCGCTCGCCTATGTAATTTCGATGAGTTCGCACAGTTCTTGATAAACACTTTCAGTCGGATAAGAGAAGATGCATGTGTCCATGTTCGTCTAAGACAATAAAATGCCTTATAAATACACTATCCGAATTTTACTATTTCAGTAATCAATTTTTAAAACGATATTTGTAATTGCACGTCGCAAAATCGCGATTGACTCTCGAGTATGATTTATGTGGAAAAAACTTCGACATTTTACATATTGCCTAATACCATGCAAGCAGATCGTTAAAGAGGTAAATAATAAATCATCGGTTTTATCTGCATAAAATATTTTTCAATTTTTATGCAGCCAGGAAGAAAAAAGGAAATTACATCATATTTTCATGAAAGCCGCACGCCGTTTCCTCCGGAAAAATCCAGGCAGAGACAAACGTCAAAAACGTAGGTATATGTATAATGTAATTCGGGTTAATGAAATGCATAATGTGTTTCCTGGGAAAATGAGACCTGGATTCAGGTCGAGCTATTAAGTTCACGACCAACCCACATTACTAAGCTAAATCTACAAATAGACAAGAAAAACATTTTACCAACGACGCCTTGCAGCTAGAATGAATCAAATTTACATAATGCAATGCCAAACAAAATATATCCCGACAAAATTTAGTATAGAGCTTCTGAATAAATGATTACATTGATTACCCTTGATGACGTTTCAAATGAGTGTAAGATCACACATAGCTTGGTTTGTCGGAAGGACAGATCGGCATCAGATGGATCAAAGGCCTGACAGGAAGATAGGTATACAAACGAAATTGATTAGATATAATTATAAACGCAATCCTTTTACACCTTTGTAATAAGTTATCTCTTGTAAATCAAAATGAATACCTATTATTATGTTAACAGCATGTCTATTATCATCTTCTAGTTGATTGTGTTTTTAGAAATGAATTTTTATGAATGTTAGACAGTCATATAGTGACAGATTTAGCCATAGAAGCCTCGATGAGGATTGAACAGTACATCGATGTTGAGTAGAATAAAGGAAAATTTACGAGTGGCCCCTGGGGATAACATTTTGGAAAACTCGATTTTCCTCAACAGAAATAAAATGTGCTGTTGCCCATATTTTCACGCCAGCCGTGTTCATTAAATGATTAATTAATAGAACCTGGCTTCTGAAAATCAAAGGCTTGAGTTTTGCAGGTGGCTAAACCGTTGAAATAAGGACGTAATCTTATAAGGGAAAATCTAGATTTTGCCCGATTTTTCCACACATCGAAAAAATTTAAATAACTTATACATAATTAACAATTATATGTACGAAAATCGAATTTTCCATAATATATGTTATCCCCAGGGGCCACTCGTAAATTTTCCTTCATTATACTCAACATCGATGTACTTTTCTTTTTCTCTTCGAAGCTTGTATGCGAAAATGGGGCACCTAAATCTATCTCTATCTGACCGTCTATGTGGAAACATGTGAGGAAATCACGTAGATGATATTGTCGTTCCTATAGCAGAAAACATCACTGGTATAAGTTAAAACTTAAAAAATATCAACAAAATCATCTTGTTTCTAAGAAAAGTCTTAGGTCGGACCACCAACAGTTTTTTGTCTGGGCATATAACATGTGTTAAAAAGACAGACATGTCAAATACAATGAGACACTAGATACTGGATACCATATGGATAGGTTATAAATTTTTTATAATGATTTCTGCAAAAGAGGTGACAAACTACTCCCCATTCGGGTAGTTTATAAATAATACTTACTATTGAAGGTAAAAAAATGAGAAATACAACAGTTCAGGAGAGACACCTCATAATTAATAACTTCAACGTCCAAGTTTTTGGATCTCAGTAAATCACCAAACAAAGATAATGTTTCCATTTTAGGGGCAGAGGTCAAAATATTGATATCAGCAAAATAAACCAGAGGAGATAATCGGAAGGCAAACTTAAATAATTTTTGTCCCGTGGACAAAATGGCGAGGATTTTTAACGCCTTATTATGTTGTTTTAGTAAGATGGAACGTAAATAGAAAAAATACAATGAACTAGGGAGTTGGTAACACTTATCACCATATGCCTACGCATTTTTCGGAGAACTTTATTTGACAGAAAAAATTGCATTTTTGGTGTGCTAGCTTTTTGTAGAATGGTAAATTTAATATCTCTTAAAATAGTTTCTACGTTGTCAATATTGGTATTCCACACAGTTTGGGATAACAAGAAAATTGCTTTTATCGGCCTTTGTGACCACCAAACTGTTATTTTTAATTTTGTTCTTAATATCATTTAGAATTTTCTGAAATTGAAAAGATAATTGTAAAATCCCACTTCTAACAGTCTTTTTCGATTTGCTATATAGATTTGGTTAAGCTTTAGACGAGCCCTCAGCGCGCAGTTGTAACACGGTTTACGGTGGCTGGATACGCCATTGGTGATTCCTGCCTATTCCGCAGGGCGCTTCTAGGCAAATTGTAATTATGAAGCATGCGAGGGAAGGAGGCAGTGATTTAATCATGGGCGTATAATTGAAAGTTGATTGTGAATGCTCACTGTGGAATACGTGTTGCGTTACGGACGCTATATAGCTGGCTGTAAACCGGCGGCAGTGTTACAACATAGATCGCTTTTCGATTGGATAAACACAAGCGGGAGAGTAGAGCGGGACTTAGGGTGTAATAGGGTGTGAAAATAAAACCTGTAGTGCAGAATGTTACAAGCAAAAATTTCATATTAGTGTCCTTTGTATCGATCATTCTGATTAAATGACGCGAAAAATCAGTCTGTCACAAACCTAATACCGGGATTTTTTAAATTAATTAATTAAATTCCAGTATTTTTCTTTCAATATGCATGACACAATAATTGAAGCACTTAATCTGTATTGCCCTAATTTTTTTTATTACACTCGGTATAATCACTTCAAGCGTGTTTGTATTTCAAGTTGCGTAACTATCAAGGGGTGTACACTCGAATAACGTTCGAGATTGTGTTTGGAGCGCCTGAGTGCATGGTCGGTTTCTATATGAAACATGAACTTAATATTATCAAAGATGGGTCTAGCCAGACAGCTGTAACAGAAGGTCGGCAGTGTGAATTTTGACGTAATGGAAGTATAGTACCTTGAAAAGTCAATATTGTGATATTTCGATGGAGACGATGTAGCGAGATTTTAACGAGAAATTATTGACATGCTAACTATACAATGTAGTGTTAGTAAACGTTATTCATTGAGATAAAGGATGGTCAAAAGTCTTTCTTACATATGTACCTAATGTTCAGGATTGAGTTAAAACTAATAAAACAGAACTATAAAAGCATTGGGGAGAACTAATGACGCTATGTTAGAAGTAACGCTTTAGAAAATAATAGAAGGCCTTTGGCTATATACTTGGATTTAGCCAAGGCTTTTGATAGTGTCTCTCACTCCTTATTGCTATCAAAGTTAGAGGACTATGGAGTTAGGGGTCTACCAAATCAGCTCTTTAAAGACTAACTTACGAACAGGGAACAATGTGTCAGAATTGGTAATGATATAAGCGGTTTAAAATTGATTGAATATGAAGTACCCCAAGGAACCGTTCTTGGACCTCTTTTATTTACTGTATAGGTACATAAATGAATTCCTTTTTTTGGACCTGAAGGGTAAACTTATATCATACGCTGACGACACGGTTTTCTTAATAGAAGCTGAGTTTTCAAAGATTGGTCAGTGGCTGAACCAAAATATTTTAATTTTAAATATTAAAAAAAATAAATTTATGTGTTACAGCATTTATAATTCAGCTCAATCAGCTTATAGTACATTGCTTACCCACTCATTTTAATGTATTTTAATTAATAAACAAAATTGTAGATGCGTAGACTCAATAAGTTCAACCGATAACTTTAAAAACCTTGATTTAATAATCGACAAGAATTTAAAATGGACTACCCATATAAATGAATTATCCATAAAAATAAGAAAACTTGTTTGGAAATTTTACCAAATCCAAGATATTTTTCCCCTGTCAATCTTTATGTAGCTCTAGCAGAGTCATATACCCAATATCGATATGGGGTGCAGCTTACTCATCACACCTTAAAATTCTGAGTATAAGTCAGAGGTTTTTATTAAAAGTTATCCATAAAAAAATAGTTTCCTACCGACTATCTTTTCGCTGAGTGTAACTTACTAGATATAGAGCTTCTATACATTAAATATTTTTTAATGTTCACTTACCTATAGAAACAAAAACTTAAGAACCTGTACTCAGTCAAATTATGCCACAAGACATCTAGTAAAAATGTTGATACACCAATGGCGATAAAAACGACTACTCAAAGATTCTTACTATTGCTCCTAGATTTTACAACCTGTTGCCACCTGAAGTTAAAATGATAAATAATATTAATCTTTTTAACAAAAAAATTACCCAATTTATAAAACAACAATAAAAAGATATATTTATAAATTGTTCTATTCGCCTATTTTAAATATGAATTCTTAGTTAATTAATATTAAATAGTTTATGTACAGCATGTAAAAGTCTACACTATATCAGGCATAATTATTTTAGTTAACTTAATGCAACTTGTCATTGAGCCTACACACACAAGCCATTCTGCTTAGGTGTAGATAGAAACAATTTTGCTATCTAGTATAAAACATTTGTTTACATTTAAGTTAAACTATGGTATATAATAATATGTATTCTAGTATGAATATTTCAGGGTATAACAACACAATAAATCAATCAATCAAATCAATCAATCAATCAATCAAATTGTTTCAAATTTAAATGTTCAAAGAAGGAGCTTGTTGATTATTAACATTAGGTCTTCTTAAAACTTTGTCATACTCCTCTGAAAAAAAAAATAGAAGTAGCCAAAAATATCAGGAGTTAAGGTGACATGCAAAAGTATATTATTACAGGGTTGTCCATTGTCCATAACTTACTGCCGTCCAATACAAAGCAATATTGTAGGTAGGTACTTATAAAACTATGGGACCCATGTCTTTTATTTTCATTCAAAGGTCTGTAGTAAGGGAACAATAGGCCCTTAATAGTGGGTTCATATTACGATTGTTGGGTTGTAACAATTATTATTTAATGACAGTAGAATTTTTCTGCACAGGTTACTATAAAATGGTTTTACATAAAGTGTGTCCCAATTGGATACTGGACACCTCGGAAATATATATGAAGGTTAAAGAAAACAAATGGTCTCTATTTTTTATTGGTGTAATCCCAAGGGAGAGTAATTATTTCATGGCCTGCTATGATTTTTTAAAATAGCGAATTTTCAAGAAACCCTATTAGCGATTTTTTTACGACAAAATGTTGTTAAGAGATTTGCAAAATTTCTACGTCTAGGTCTACTTTGATATTTAGCCTTTTCCTTTTCTCCCACTTTTTTCTTAGAAAAGTGTCCTTTCCATAGCTTTCGCGTTAAAATGTTATTTTTTCACGATGAACTTGTTTCTTTTTTGATTTTTGTCTTAATTTTTTTAGCATAAATAACATCCGCATTTTTATTATGTTACACCGCTGTCAATTCTAAATAAAAAAGTTCTCGCACTTTTTTTTATAATGTCACGGTGGTTTCGCAGTAACCTCAATTTTTGTATTTACGTTAGCGTGCTCATGAAGAAATCGGCTTAACAAAGACTATAAAAAAGTGATCCCCTGTATACAAAACTTGTCTAGTGAACTTGTATATGGCTTTAGTCTTAGACAGAGAAAGAGAGAGGACGCTTAACAGCGCTCGCGGCCGTTTTACCGACTGCCACATCGCACGACAGGCCAGTGGCATAGCATGAAACGCGTTCTTAGCCAATATCACAAAAATGTTAAAAATGAAAAGGTAGTTAATTTTTACTATACATGTATTTTGCCGACAGCGAAAGTGACGTTAGATTTCGTATTTTTTTAAGTTGTATAGCATAAAATCTAATAACATTTTACGTGGCAAAAATTTAGTACAAACATCTCTGTCTTCATTTTAATCATAAGATATTACAAGCAGTGTTTTGTTTTATAGGTTATGAAAACCTTGGGAAAAATAATAATTCCAGTGCATATGCTTTTAAGATCTTAAGATTAAAATGAAGACAGAGATGTTTGTACTAAATTTTTGCCAGGTAAAATGTTATTAGATTTTAAGCTATACAACTTAAAAAAATACGAAATCTAACGTCACTTTCGCTGTCGGCAACCCCCTCTTAAATATTGGTATTTATTTCCAGATAATTTCCCAAATGTAAAGCTAGTGTCAACTGCTGAAATATATTTATTTCTGGCGATTTCGAATCAACCAAATAAAAGATATAATGTACGCCCATGGAAACTAGCCCATATTTTATGAAACTAACATAATCAATTATAATACTAAAATGTAGAAGGAATTTGAAGAAGTTATATAGAGAAAAGTTTTAAAGCATATTTCCAAGTTACCTTGTTAAATATTTACCTGTGAAACGAAATCCCGGGCATTTGCCTTTCACTTCTATTTTTGCAACCAAACGCTGAACAATTCACCATCGTAAGAGTATATTTTTCCTTAATTACGGTTACTTTTAATTCACAAATTCACGAAATTAACTCACAACGTACTCGCTTTGTCTGCCACATATAAAATAGACGCCGTTCAAAACGACGTAACAAAATCTATTATACATTGCAGGGTAGGTACGCGCGGTGTCCTCTCTCTTTCCTTGGATATAGGGCTTAAAATAGTAAATAGAGAGAAAATTAATTTCGCCTCCTGTACCTTAAAAGTTTATATGAAACAGTTAGTGATTAAGGAACAATTTTTTTTTACTGTTCGCCTTCCTGTTTGGGCAATAGTCTTAACCGGTTTTTTCATAGAAACGCGAATGTATAATAAAAAAATGCAAATTTCCTGTTATTTGTGCACAAAAATTTACTCGTCAGTGTCTCCTATATACGCTCTCAGTGTCAAGTGCCGACAGGAAAGAGTAGCGTTCGCGTCACGCGTCACTCTCGTCGTGCACGGAACGTACAGTTGTTCCGGATCATCGCGGGAGCTCCACTTTTCGCTAAGCCTAAATCCCAGGAGGCCGACCTTCCGTTACAGCGCTGTCTCACCAGGCCTACTTTTGATATGACAACGTTGTGTTACAAAGTTAATCTACGCCCCAGCCCAGAGTCTAAAATGTTCCTTCTTTTTGTGGCAATATTACTTATATCGAGTGACGAATGCAGACTTTCGAGATTGGGCCTGTCCGAGATGCTTTTGAAATCAAATTGCGTTTAAGATGTTGCCAATGTGAGCTTTGTATGAAGGCGTAGGTGCGCTGGGTGGCTAGGGCACTGTAATTCATTTTAAAGCATGTTAGAATCCTCATTCAGTAATAGGGTAGTACCTAGTAAACCAAACTGTATCTTTACGAAACTCCCGAAACTCTATTGTATGTAATTACACAGCATAAACCACAACAGAATACACTACTGATTTGAGACTATCTGCAGTGGCGCAGATTGCAATTATGAACAGTGCGAAGGAGACAGCGATTTAATCACAAACGTAAGTTGATTGGGAATGATATGCTCACTGTGGTGTATAGTTGTGTTATCCCAGTAAACAGTAAACAGGTGGCCTAATATACATCGATTTTCGTCTAGTTGAATACTATTGAATGTAAATGTTATTATAGAGTAAAACAGGTTAATTTTTAACACCTTGTTTTCTTTGTTTAACGTTTTCCTTGTTTATACCACAAGTGATTTTCAACAATAAATTATTAACTTAAGACAATATGTTAATAATAGGAATCTAGAAAGTTTGGATTAAGGTATAATATTCTAAATCATACCTTATACTTTCAAGCGATACTATCATATAGGGCGAGTGTTTGACACGTACAGAAATTTTAACCAGGAATACAGTTGTACAGGGTGATCCATCCAAGAGGAACACCCCCCTTAACTTTTTTGTGTGGATGATTACAAAATGACTATTATCGTTTTAGGGGCATCATTTTCGTCATTTTTTCTTATACTTAATTTATCAGCAAACGTTTCGTCTTTGAGATACAGGATGTGAAAACATGAAAATATGAAGTTCGAACGCCCTGTATTGTAAAAACGGCTGGAGAAATCATATAACATATATATGTCGTTGGAATCGGGACGAAGTGTAGATTCCAAAAATGCAATAATATACAGGGTGTTCTTGTGAAAAAAACATCAGTTTGGTTTGTCCAGCTTTTACGGAACACCCTGTGTCAATTTCAGTAAGTTCATGGAAAAACCCACAAAAAACCTTAAAGCTTTTATCTCTACAATTTTTTCTTTAACTTGAAAAATAAAGAAGTTAAGGGGGGGTGGTCCTCTTGGATGGATCACCCTGTACCTCTGGAGCACGTCTATAATGTTATTTTTATTCCAAATGAAAATAAATCAATATCAATATGTATGTAGGAAGGTATTGTTTCAGTTTCAGTCCGCAGGCATTTATTGCGTTTTGAAGATGTCGGGTATATTTCTATTTACTACATAATAATTATGTAGAACCACGTATGTAAGGGCCCTCCTATCGAAGCAGCAAGCTCCGTAGTTGTTTACATAATATAACACAATCTGTTATTAAAAATATTTGGTAACAGCACAACACTAAACATGAGGTAACGCGGCTAATAATTACAACGGGAGAGTAGATACACCGCATTTAACCGGCGATTTTTAGAAACCTCGGTACGCGCACTTTTTATACGAAAATGAAAATACACGTGCAACTTAAACCCTATCATTTTCATATTTTACAACTGACTTTAATTTAACCCGTTCGTTTACACGCCTCGAGGGCGACCGAGACGATTGACGACTGACAACTGGCTGAAAGTGAGAACATCACAAAACACCAAAGTTATGTTTCGAGTCACAGACCACCGAACACAGAGGGTAGGGGGCGGAGGTGCACGAGTGGGTCTTTAGCGGCACCCACGCATTGGTATTGTACGTCGTGGGTTCAATTGACACCGCGGTAGTGCCCTATGAGTATTTGTCTTTATAGGGTTAGGGTCTTTAGGATTAGGAAAATCCCCAGAAATATATAAGAAGGTGGCGAATGCCCCTTATTGGCTATATTAGTCGAAAAGAGCAGAGGCCATAAAAGTAATTAAAAAAAAATACAGAGGTTAAGTTCACAGTAGATAGGTTCGAATATTCGCACGAAATGCACGTTGTGTTTTATTTTGCACATGCCACTAAAACAATTATTATAACTAGGTACCTGATATATTCATTTGTTTAAAAATAACAATTTTTATGAAATTTGGCAATATTACAGACAGAGACTAAAAAGTAGGATGATGGATGGAACAAGGGACAAGGTCAATGGACTCAAAACTTTTGAATTTTTTTCAGAGAAAAACGAGAATTTATTTTGAGCGTCAAAAAATTTGTTTTATATTCGTGCTCCAGAGGCTCAACTTTATCCCTGATTAAAATTTTTGTACTGTTCAAAAACTCACTCTATATTTTTTTCCATAGAAAGGTACTGAATATGCCGTTTCAAATTGATTGCCTACATTAAGAAAGTAGTCACAATTCGTTTTCGTTTTACGTTAAAGTCCCGTTGATATGAACTAACTGCGGTTGAATAACTATTCCCATAACAAAAGCAATGGTTGAGTGGTGGCGGTAGCATGCGGTAGGAAGGAACAGTACCGACTGTAGCGCTCTAGCAACTGTGGTGACTAGGTGACTCAGTCTTGTCAATATCTTGAGTATAGGTGTATGGTCCGTGGCGTGTAGAAAGTTCCGCGATTCGCGAGGCCATGAACTTATACCTATTGAAATTGAAAGTAAACAGTGATAGAGTGTTTTAATTTTGATGCATATTTGCATATTTTGTGCATAGATTTGTGTTTTGTCTGCCACTGCAGTCACTACAAACAACGTGCATCCATTGTGGGAAACTAAGAACTTCCTATACTCCTAAACACCCTCTAATTACTGTTGATTGACATTAAAAAAAAAAGGAATAAATTCGCTTACATTATGCATACATTTTTTGAAATATCTGGGAAAAGGTACAAAAAAAATGTAAATTTACGATATTATGTTGTGCAACTGGCAACTCCGCGCCCCGGGGTCAGAAGCATCGACGCGCGAGTTTAACAGCTGACCTGGTTAACAAGGGAGCTTTTAATACACTTCAGAAAAAAAAAATTCTTTTGTTTCTTGGTTGACTTTTGAATGTTTTTAATTTCGAATTCGTATTAAGCAATTTTTGTCCCACCTGACTGAATCACCCTGTGTTATTACACAACTTCTAGTGAAAACTGAGGTGTTCGTGGAAGTTAATTCCTCCCAGCTGTATAGGCATTCCCACGAGCTGCGGCCAAACCCGCAGCGATAAATCAACGTCAAACGCATCCAGAAATCGTACATTTCGACTGTTTACAGCACTCCAACGTTTTCGCCGTGTTCCTTTTCGGATGTTGCGGTTTTATTGCTCGCAGACGGCGATGGCGGGGGCAGCGAGATGAACACAAAAACACACAGACGTTCCGCCCCTGCGAAACGCTATTTCAACCATTGTTGACGCTTTATTCTCTCGATAAATATTCTACTTACTTGACGCTACGATAATCGTCAAATTTTCGTATCACTACCTATACATTATTGCAGAACTTCTTAAAAAACCTTGTATAATTTTAAAATCAAATAATGGAGATAAAATGACGATGGCAAGCTATGGACTTTTTAGTTCAGGGTGTAACGGAAATTCGTTTCCACGATCTTTAATTTTGGCTCGTCCAATATACGCCGAGATATTTATAGAAGGCTAAAGAAAAATCTCCGCACCACTATGCAACCATGTATACGCGAAAAGTTTTGTGCTGGAATTTAGCGAATTTGGCTTAATTTATTGATATACAGGTACGTTATTGTCTATTATCTTAAAATAACATTAAATTAGTCTTAACAGTTTCAAACAATACTTATTTAGTGACAAAAAGGTATGTACCAGACCAGCAGGTTTTAAACCATACAGAATCGTTTGAGAAAGAAGAGCGCCTAGGTGGACAGATGTATAACCTAACCATTGTGTTTTGTACCGGAACCCGTCAGTTCGCGGTTTATTTTTTAAAGTTTTTCATCATAACTTTTTGAGAGAACAATTCCATCATGTTCTAGAAACGCGGAAGTGGTCACTGACGTCCGAAGGTAATAAATAAGGCTTGGCAGGGAGTTTCGAGGCTTTTTCCTCTCTGTTCTTCAAGCGACTAGTTTCGGTAATCGATTGTGCACTCTTGATATTGTTTTATTTTTCGAATCATCTTTGATCATCGTGCCCAGTCTTCACCATTTATGAGCGGATTGGTGACAGAGGAACAAGGGTTTAACGAGCAGTTTGGGGTCCCTGCTACGGCTACACAGGAATCTGGGGTGAGTATTTTTTTTTTCAAATATTTCTTAGAAATTTTGGCTTTGCAACTTTTATGAAAAAATATCTCATCCCCCAGATTTGCTGTTTCAATGTGGACCCACAGCTGTCTTACCACCCTCTTCGTACCTCTTGATATTGCCTTCAGTTAATTTAGTTGAATATAAATTTGTTGTGAAAGATAGCACAACGTATAAAGGCATAGCACACGGTTTTTGTTAATCTTGTATTTTATACGTAGTCTTTCACACTGAATCAGCTGTTAGCAAGTGCCGTTACTTGTCGCTTGCTAAATCTTTAAATTGTTCCTTATTGCATATCATTTCATATATATTTTTTTCGGAACAGAGAGAAGCCAAGGTGTTCTTGTTTTAACTTAATTCAACTGTCAGGGAAATCAACGTCATTGGACGTTCTTTATTAATAATATATTTTTTCTACGTCAGGAATATCATATCTCAATCACTTATCGAGTCATTTATACCCCCTTAATTAATTATTTGTGCTATCGCTGTGCACAGTAGTTTTGCTGTAATATCTAGTTTAATTATAAATTTAACCTTAGTTTATTTCACAGGATTTACTTGTTGTGTGCTTGAACGTATGCTGGCCTGTTCAACTGTCTCAGCACACCCAGGTTTCCGGCTCAAAGATCACGACCTTGCATTCCCGAGAGCTAGCTGCGCAAGCTGTCTACCTTGAGGAGCCTGGATTCCCGGTGGCTGACCAGTCGCCACAGCCAAAACTAACTGAGGTATCCCTATCGACAGTGATCGTCCAAAGTTACAAGACTCTTTTTTCTTCGAAACAGCATGTCATTGTAGTAAATTAATGTTTTCTTCAATTTTAACATAACCTTTTTTTTATCAATTTAGTATATTTGCAAAAATCTTAAATAATTATTGACAGCTGTACTTGTTCATCTCAGTTCTCAACGGAACATTAAATTTGTAAAATATTACTGTCTGTTTTATTTCAACTTCTCCTTTTATGCTCAGTCTTTTAAGGCCCATTCTTTCAACAAATTAAAATAAATAAAAAGTATACCCTTTGGGGTTATAAGGGTTCGAAGGTTTGGTAATAATGAGGCACTATGTTTCAAGTATGAGCTTGGGTTTCCCTTCATCGCTTGCCTCAAATGATGCAAGCATCGAAGACTCGAGGTTTTTCCTTGGACTGTCAATTATACAGGGTATTTTCTAAATACGTGAAAAAATTCAGGAGGTTATCCTATTAAAATATTCCCCTACCAACTTATACCCTTAAAAAAATTCAAAGCGACTAAGTAGCTGTGACTCTGATAAAATACCTGACTTCAACACTGATCACACAATCCTTACTAACGATCATCAGAAACTAGATTTTTAATTGCATCAGTTCAACTATTTTCAGGTAACTGAGACGAGAATTGCAAATATTTTTTTCTAAATTATGCTCGATGAAAAAAAAAAATAAAGAATGAAAAAGTTGTTGAATAAATTAGGCTCCACAATGCATATTGTTCAGTTAAAACAATTTATTATTGTCACCCTACAGCGTTACCACTTTAACTTCTCTTGTCTTGGACAACACTTTTGCCCCAGTTTCCGTATACCTTAAAGTAAGCTCTCCTTCAAACGTATAATCATCATTTTATCAATTAATATTTTATATTCCAATCGAAACTTAATTTTAAATGAAAACTCGAACCTTCTATTAGAAACCCTTTATTGCTGAGCGAACTGAATAAAATAACGTACCATGCCTTTGTTTGAAGTAAATTTCCCATGAAATGATTAGCTTTCTCAAACTTTGAAATATTAATTAATTAACTAATTATCACGCACGGAATCGTGTCGAGAATAAACTGCTTCGAATCGATCCATTCTTTCGATTATTTATTAATTGACTGCAACTGGGTATTAGACTCGAAGGCAACTCCCTATTCGGAAACCTATCAACCAAGTAGGATGGATAAGTGGAGTTCTGGATGAATATTTGATTAAATAATGCCTTGCGGAGTACGAAAATATTAATATCCTACAATATAGCCTTGGTAGGATATTAAGTGATATTAACGATACAAAAAGTTTTTTAGTTTCTGGGATAATTTATGACAATAACAACTTTGCAACATTTTATCATTAGTTATAATAATATAGATAATATATGTGGTACTGTATAATTTATATAGGTGCCTTTTGGGTTTTGGATAGGATAGGTATTCCGTTATATACCTATAACATAACAATAAAGTAAATATTGACAGTTTGTATATGGTAGAAAATTATCTTTTATATGGTTTTATATATTTTCGGCGAAACCATCAGTATTTGACTAAGATCTGTAAAGTAAGACACACGAACAATACAACAATACAGTACTACACAATACTGCACCAACAACACATCATTTATGTTAATGGAAATGGCTGACAAGTTGCATTAAAGGTCTACACAAGAGAAGCATATATTTTCTCATTGAACAAAAATTTCATTTTGATAATCTCTTAAATGACATTATTGGAATACGGTTTGTATGAAATTCCACCCGTCCAAATATTTTCTTTATTTACCATATTAATCAAAATTAAATGCCAAACGCACTGAACAAATTTTATTTGTCGGCCTTCCCTCTATGGAATTTTTCGTAATTTCCGAGATAATGAGGATGATCTAATAAGTTATTTTCCAGACAGCAGTTTTTAATTTGCCAGCTTCCCGAACAAATTAATTCCCCTTTAGGGAGGTTTGCTTTTTTCAGAGGAAAGTAATTTTCGACATTTAATATCTGCCGTTCGATGCTCCAAAGCAATTAAGGAATCTCTGGAAAGATTCCTTTTCTAAAGAGACATCCAGAAAAAAAACTGCTGCTTTTTGAGATTACGTAAAATACCTACAGTCTTCTAATTTGGAACTGGAATATTAATAAAGAAATATGAAATATGCAGGGAATCAATCGCATAGGTACACAAGGTTACTAAACTAAAGTAATAAATGAACGTTTAGATATAGTGAATATGATCACGATAATAATTATTTTAAAAAAAGTCTAAGAAAATTAATGTTCTGTAAATCTCGCATAAAACAAACCTGTAACTTGAAACAAGAGAACGGACATCAAAGCAACCAGAGCTTTAGTGTTGCTTGCGTACTTTCCATTAAGGGATTTACACCTCGCAGTTCTGGAAATCTTATTATTTCTTTGTTGTCAAGGGTTTCTTTTTACATTGTTGAAAGTAATTTTTGAGATTTAATGTCGTAACCTAAACGACCCAAGGCCCTTTGAGGATTCGATTTGTAAAGAGGAAGGGCACAAACCGCGATGCGAGATGAAGAAACGATGCAAATTCTCCGGAAGGTCAGTGGAAATATCAAAGAGCCATTATAGAAAAAAATATCACAAAAGTAGCTTTGCTCTTTAATTGAATCTGACAAAATGCCTGTCGTTATTAGGTAAAATAATGAAATTCTGAGGGATTTCAACTGAAGTTGCATAAGTATTTCTTTTGTAGGTAACAGTAATAGTATTAGGTTCCACATCAGACTCTACTGGTTATACTCTGGCATTTCCCAATAATTCTATTTTATATCGAGAACACTGTGTCTTTTGCCTCAGTCTTACTTTTCTCATATTATATACTTATATCTAAAAATGCAATCTATAGTTTTCAGATTTTGCTTTGCTTTTGACAGACAATATATCACAAGCATAAAGTGCCTACACCACAAGAATACTCTTCAACATGATGAGATGATTATATCCAGAACATAATATCGTATTCAGCTAAACGCGTTCTAACCGCACATGTACGAGGCGTCATTGTAAATTTTCTCCAGGCCATTGTTTACCAGAGAAGTTGCAAATCTCCTCCGAGGAGCTCTCGAACTCGCTTAAGAAGCAGACAATTGGTATTCAAGGCCTGCTTTCTGTGAAGTTATTAGGGCGTGGCTGGTATTACAGTTGTAGCGGAGTTGCGGTTCTGTTCAGAGCAAGCATATTTCTCGAAGTTTAAATAATGCCCGGAACTGCGAATACCGTTTACGATTTCGACGGCTTTTAAAACAAAACTCGGTCTTGATAATGTGGCATTTGTTGAGAATATCGGTTGAGAAAAACAGTAGCTGGAGAAACAGAGATAGGGTTATGGGGATTTACACCTTTTACGCCAAACAGTACCTAAAGTTGATCCAAGTTACAGCGTCAGTAGATATAAACAAAGTCACATGACCGCCTTGCGATCGATTACCAGGGTCGGACTAATATGAGATTCCAAGTGGCTTGTAATTCTGAACTAATTCTTTTAGAAGTTCTAAAATTTGTGTTTCTACCTTTCGTGGATCTTTATAAATTTCCTTAAATTAACTATCATAATAAATTTACAGAATATACTGCTCGCGGTCCGATAAAATATGCAGGAAACTCGACTGAGGGAGGGCATTCTGCTCGCCGCGTAAACACTTGACATTTTATGACGGCCAGACCAATAAGAGAATAGGTCGCGTGGTGGCCAATGTTTTGATCCACTGCCTCTGTAACTTGGATAGACTATAGAAGCGTTGACTGACTTATTAATAAAGACTGCTCACGGCTGTCATGTTTGACAGTTCTCTGGCTCACCATGCGCTTCCCGGAGACGAAATAGAATGCAAAATACATTGTTGACCATAGGCGCCATAGCCGTCAGTCAACGCTAGAAGATTAGCAACCATTATCCCTATTCTCAAATTTCAATCAGCGCTGTACATACAAGGTGTCCACGTATCTAACTAATCAAAAGAAACAATTTTTCAAATTTTTTTTTCAGAAACCTCTTATAGTTTTTAATATAGGTAAATATTTTTAAAGTTTTAATGTGTTTTCGTTACCCGCCACTGGAACATAAGTCGAATCTCTTGATTGCCTAAGTAATAACATACGTAGGTAATAATAAAAAATCAAAAGAATTAAGACGAATTAGATTGTCAAATTCCTATTTATTATTTCAAAATAATAGGTAACATCTTTGATAAACCAAGTAAGAAAGGATCAAAATTATTATATTTGTTACACATAGCGAAAATATTAAGGTTGTTATTATTCAACTATGAACTGTCGCAATTTTCGCAAGTGCTGATGCCAGAATAATTTATTTGATTATTTTCTCTAAGTCCGCTTGTACAGGGTGACCCATCTATGCGTAAAAAATGTGTTACGTGGAGACAGGTTAACACAAAATCGTCATTAGAAAAACGAATTTGTAGTAAACATTAAAGGGAGTTTGGGGGTGTACTCAAATGTTTGCCACGGAGATCGCGGTCTCATGTGTCAGTGTCTGATGTTCGATCCAAGCAGGCCAAACATTAGAACGAGATTTATGAAAAATCAAGTCAGCCATGACAATAAAACAGCACCTAGAAGATCGGCAGGAAGTGAAATTAATATGACAGGTATGCAGAAATTTTGAACTGACAGCCTAATTGATTGTCAGTTTTATTGTCTTGGCTAACTTGATTTTCCATAAATCTGGTTCTAGTGTTTGGCCTACTTGGATTGAACGGACATCAGACAATAAAGTAGGCTGACAATAATTCAAATTCCCACTTTCCTGTCAGATTAATTTCAAATTTTGTTGCTGACGCTATATAGCTACTACAACTAGTTACAGTATAAAAAAATGTTTTTGAATGAAGAATGCGGAGATAGTATAGAGATCTTAATCAAAAAAATAATAAAAGACACATATAACCTTCAAGGCAGTATTATCATAAATATCAAAACAGAGATGTTCCGAGTGCTTGATTTATATATTATGTAAGCTGCATCGAAGATTTGGATCGACAGGATATGAAATTAATTTGTCAGGTAAGTAGAAATGTTGAATTGACAGCCTAAATATCAAGGTTGATTTGATTGCCAGTTTGATTGCCAGTTGATTGTGTGTAAAGGCTGACATAACTTGTTATAAATTTGGTTTTAATATTTGGCCTACTTTTGGATCGAACATCAGACAGTGACACGTATCAGATGTATTTTACGAATTTTGCCTCTTGTATAGAAATTTAGATCGGAAGGAAGTGAAATTAATCGGACAGGTATGTAGAAATTTTTCAATTGGCAGCCTAGGTACTTGATTGTCAGTTTCATTGTTATGGCTAACTTGATTTTTTATAAATCTGGTTCTAATGTTTGGCCTACTTGGATTGAACATCAAACACTGACACAAGAAACCATAATTATTATTTAGTTTGATGGAGCTTCTTTGGTAAATATCTCGAGAACGGTTGGAGACAAATAGGTCAAATTATATACCTACCTAATCGCTGGTTTCACAATTATTAAAAACGGAATCCTATACAATGGTTAAATGAAATGTATAAGTTGTAGAATAGAGAAAATCACTTTAATTTACTCTAAAACCGGAAGTTATTTCAAAAACTGAATATTCATATACAAAATACAAGTACACCTCGAATTCCCCCTAATTTTTACTACAAATTCATTAGTTAACATTTCTGGGCCACCCTGATTCGTTTAAAAGTCAAAAGTCGATACCCCTTCACTTTGAATTGCATGCTTATACCAAAATGGCTTGCGTATACGTACTTTATCATTACACAAATTAAATAACACCCCAATTCATTACCTCGTAACTTTTTTTACATTTTACTCATGGCGGCAGTAATTTAAGATTTCATTGTTATGTTCATTGTAGGCATGTTCCACAAATCTTTTTCGCCATTTTGTTTGATGGTAATAAATTATGTCCCTAGATTTTATATTACCTGCTCAACTGCCAAGTCCGGCCTGGTAACGAAAAAATTTCAAATTGGTTTTAAATTACCCATCCAATGATAAATTGATATAATTATTTCAAAGGTTTATGGATGTTCACTGTTACATAAGTTACAGGTTGATTTACGATTGTGTTTACAGCCGGGGTTACTAAATTTGTACACTACTTCAAGGACATTTATTGTAAAGTGGTTGCTATATACCTATACAGACATAATATTAAAATACAGTGTCTGCCAGAAAGTTGGATACAAATGGGAATTTTCTTTATTTGAAGTTTCTCAAAAAAATATATTCTTGGTAAAAGTTGGTGCTTGTGCTTAAACTCAAAATCCACCCGCAAAAATTTTAAAATTTCGATTCGTATACAGGGTAGGTTGAAAAATATGAAAATTCCTCAAGAGTAAAGTACCCTTATTTTTAGAACTACATCAGAGTGGCACTAAGAAAAGTTGTTTGTAATCTCAAGACAATGTCAAATATCAATTCACAGCCACCTATTCAAAAGAAAAAAAAATCACACTTGCGCATATTTTACTCATCACGCCGTATAATACATAATGTTAGATATGTATTTTGAGGCACATCTTCGAGCATGACAATACGATACCAATGATTTTTGTTCACGTTTAACTAGCATCTTAAAAACATTTAATAACTGAAAGTTCTGCAAAGTTTGTCGTTTTTTTGTATCCAGGTAAAATACTCCTACAATTTCAAACATAACATAGCATCTAATCTGTGGAACATAAAAATATTTTAATAGAGCAACAATTTAAGAGTTATTTAATAAATGAGAATTCAACTATAAAAATTATACATAAAAATGCGAAAATTGTGAATTTTTTTTCTTTTGAGTAGGTGGTGTGGCGTTTTAAAAAAAGAGAACAAAAAAAAATTAATTAACAACTCTCCTAAGTTTGCTAAGTACAGGTGGACAGAGTGGAATAAATTCCAACAACTCCCAAACGTTACTCGTTACCTTCTTAGTGCAGTCCTACGAGTACAACACGGCCGCCAGCTTTTAGACAGTGGAGACGGGCTGGGTCAACTATAAGATCTCTAATATACAGGCGCCACTTGTTTTATTTACGTGTTGGTCCTCGCCATATTAAGCCAAAACAAGAAAAGCTAGAAGGTCTTTCTAGATTTACAACGTTTATTCCACAAGGTGATACAATCTCCCTGTACACGTACGTTAAGTAATATTAACTTAAGATAAAGCGTAAAACATTAATAAACAGTATTTGACATGTAAACAAGACTTAAGGTAACACACCCTCGTGGTGGAGTACAGTATCTATCTATACCGTTATAAAATAAACAAGGTTCCGCAAAAGTGAATTGATATCTACAGGTTGGTTTAAACCCCCGGGCGTGTACACGCGCAGTTCACACAACTAACGCAAAAAGGTTCACACGACTAACACAAAAGTTCAAAAAAAAAAACGACCGCAAGAGTTCACAACGTACGCTAAAGTTCACAACGTACGCCAGTAATAAACTGTGATAACAGTTATGCATGCGATAAATCTAGTTGTTCTAGCTGCGGTACAGCAAAATGTAGAAAAAGTAAAATGAACATGCAAGACTTAGCTGTCGGTATCTCTTCAAAACAAAACGTCGTCAGGCGGAGGTCGACAATCCACGGATAGGTCACAGCGGAGACAAGCCACACTCCACTTGGCTGTCGGTGACTCCTCAATACACGACGTTGACAGGCGGAGACTGACAACACGGAGACAAACCACACTCCACAAACTCCAACGACAATATATGCCCCAAAATAAAAACCCTAAAACAAAATGTCCGGCTAAGTACCTTACAAAGCCGCCAAAGAAAACTTACCTCTAGGTTGAGGGTTTTTTTTTCTTCAAGAAAAATCAAACAATAAATCAGCTTCTTCGTATTTGAACCCAAATAACCTTCTTGGTCACTACTCAAATGTCCAAAATGACCTCATAAAACAACCATTTGATTGTTGCAGACGCTCGAAGACTTGGTACTAGTTGTAGGACAGTGATTCGGCCTGATGGAAAATAAGACGGCAAAGCGATTAGGCGTGGGTGGCTTCTAAACCCCATATAAAATGGCGGAGCCCCGGAAAACCAAACTACCAAAATTCCAATATTTCCAACTCTGGGTGCTCCTATGGTGGATCCAGTGATTATACTCCCTCCTAATGAGGTTTGCCAAGAATTTTCCACAAATTTCCAAATGGCAAATAACTCCAAAAATCACTTCCACTTATGCCACACCAAATCACCTAGTTCACTCAACTGCCGAAAACCGAATAATATCCGACGTTTTCGGACTCTCAACCCACGAAATTTGCGTTTTGAAAAGCGCACAAAAAAAATAGCGTAAAAACATGCTTGCCACTATCATGGACCAGTAAAGTCGACCACCTCAAGGCCACAACACTATGAGCAAGACTAAAATGGCCGACTGCTTGAGTTCTTCAAAATGACACAACTTGCGCCACCTAAGAGATGATAGCAAAAGTTCCTTCACCAGCTGAGACCAGTGACAGTTGTCAAACGTCAAGATAGTGTCAACAGTGTCAAGCGTCATACATAACCTCAAATTGATACCCAAAAACAAAACAAAAGAAATTCCAGAACCAAAAATGTAAAACAATCCCAAACATCTTATAACTAAATTGGAGGGCAAGAAAAGAGAATAGAAAAGAAATGCCCAAGACCAAGATTCGGTATGTTCCCATTGGGAAAATCCCGGTAACGTACCTACAAAGAAGGAAAATAAAGAACTACTAAAGAACAAGAAGCAAAGACAGAAAGAAAAGACGAAACAACGAGTTCAAGAATATGAGTCCCCAAATCTAGTCCAAGAAGAAAAGAAATGCCAAGAGTGGCTAAAATCTACATTGAAGACAACCATCTGCGACTTAGGTGAGTACGAGATAGGACTACCTAGGAAGTATTAACTAATAGTGCCCTTCTGATTTCAGCGGAGCAAAAATGTACTGTCGGACAACAACCAAACCGAAACCCGCAGAGAACGAATAGACAGCAGCCAGCGACAGTGAAAAGTGAAAACGCGCGTGACCTTAAGTGATAGTGAAACAGATGTGGCCGGTGAGTGCCTCCGAGACAACCACTAAGGATGCGTTAGTGTGAGTGTTAAATAAAGTAGAAGATTATCTGATGTTTTCTTAAAATTCCAAATCATTTTTGTGACAACGTCACAGTGGCTGTGAGTTCATATTTGACATTGTCTTGAGATTCCAAACAACTTTTCTTAGTGCCACTCTGATGTAGTTCTAAAAATAGGGGTACTTTACTCTTGAGAAATTTTCATATTTTTCAACCTACCCTGTATACGAATCGAAATTTCAAAATTTTTGCGGGTGGATTTTGAGTTTATGCACAAGCTCCAACTTTTATCAAGAATATTTTTTTTGAGAAACTTCAAATAAAGAAAATTTCCCTTTGTATCCAACTTTCTGGCAGACACTGTATAAGCAAAGATGGATTTTTTTGTACTTGTAAAAATTATTACAAATTAATAAAGAAGGATATTTTTGTGGCATAGCAGGTAAAGAATAATCAGTTGAAAAAATGTACTCTAGTCGGAATTCGAACCCGGGGACTCCTACGGAGGCCATAGGAACCAACTAAGGTACCGGAGCATACCGGTTCCATCGGCTAGACGGCATTTGATCCAACTGGCTATTAGTGAGTAGCGGTAGGATGTAGGAGACTCCGGCATCTCCCACAACTACTGGAAGGCGTTGATGTTGGAGGGTAACGATTCAATAGCTTTGTTTCAACACACCGTTCTGAACCAGTTCTAGAGAATCAGAATGCAGAAAAGTAATTACAGAACTGTTTTCAACCAATCATATCACCGAGAATCGGTTCAGTACTGCTGTTGGAACAAACCCAATATTATTGGTTATGTTAACTTCCTGTTTGTCCTTCTTTACCCAGAATATTCGACATATTATAGCGGCTTAGTTCAAGTATCGAACGTGGAAATTTTGTCCTACAATGTCAAGCCAAGAATATTAACCAACAGGAATGAATTTTTGTACCTTTATTCTGTAATTATAAATAAAGGAGGATGTTTTTTTTGCATAGCAAGTAGGTAATGCTGGAATTAGTTTTTTTTTCAACTGATTCCAGGCCCCTACTAAGCTACTAAGAGAAGATAGATCGACATATTATGCCACTCCAAGTTGGAAGCAATGTCTTTGGGTGGCCGTCTATCGGGTCATTTATTGCAGTAAGAGACCAGCAAGAAGCTATAGAAATTTTGACTGGGGGAATAAGTATACGCAGTAGGAAATTTTGATAACATCGAAGTAGGTATGCTCAATATTGATTTATTTATTAAAACAACATAGGACAGTCCGAGAATCATTAATTTACGGGTGGTGAGAATGGAAATGCGATTATTTCTATTCCTAAGTACAAGCGTCTCACTTTCCATTTTATTTACTGATCAGAAGTGGGCAGATGGGGTATTATGGACCGTAATAAAATTTACCCTAAAAACGCCCCTTTCAGGTTTAACGACTCCACTTTCACGCAGTCCTATACAGACATTATTACTTATTCATTTAGTGCACCACGCACTCATGGGCGTCGACAGAACTTTAAAAATTTACCTAATAAGATTTATTTTACGAAGATTATGTTATGATTTATGATCATTAAAGATTCTTCAATATTAAAAGCATTAAACCAGTACCTTCAGGTGAATAAAAGGACAATAAAAGTTTGCATCTTTGGGAGATATTAAAATATTAACTTCGATCGAATTCGTAATAAGCCTCATGACAAATACAGTTTAGTGGACCTAGGGAAGGGTCGCAACTCAATATCAGGATGTGGTAAATTTTCGATAGAATGGATTTATCCTGTATTTGCTGAACTTCTAGTTTATTTTTTCAGCGTAGTTCATGCCTGACATGTTTCTCCGGTGGCAGGTATGTACTGAATGACATGTTTCAGGAAAACTTTAGATTTTTAATAAACGTACAAAGTATAACAACAGTGATAGTAGTAGAAATAGTAGTATGGCGCTCGAGTATGTATGTATAGTATATATAGATATTATGTATCTTATATCTTATATTATTTTTATTTGAGTAATATTTGAAGAATATATTGTACCTACCTATTTTGTGTACCTGAAGGAATAATAACAAGCACTACCTCCATGTATCATAGCAAGTCCAGAATCTCAACGCATATAGATCCCGGTCAATTGCTTTAGGACAACTTGGAGCGGTTTCTCTTCGATTAGGTCATCTTAAAGAAATTGACCAGGACCGAAGTATCTATACTTACACCCTCTTCAGATGCGTCTCTTATTATTCCTTCCCTCAATAATTGAACGTTGGACGATAAGTAAAAAAGTGACTTTCTTGATCCAGTGAATTTTTAATATTAACTAAAATTTTAAAGATATCATTCCAGTATTAAGAGAACGAATTGTGCCTGGTAGATAAAAATCCGCAGCTATCTATAATAATTGATTGTCAAGAATAACTTTCTCGGAATTAATGTAAGAATATTCGGCATTCCGGTTACAGAGGGGGAATTAATCGTAAGCGATATACCAAGGTGCAGCAAAAAAACGTAAACAAACCTCCTATACATATTGTGGTACGAGTTATATCTGAAGTAGCTGGGTACGCTGTTCTTAAAAATCGCAGTAAACTGAAAAATACTGGCATCTTCAGAAAAGAAGACATTACGAAGATGAAACAGGAGCTGTTAAACAAGGCCGTAAAAAAGTTCTCCAACAAACCAGCGTGTTGCTTAAATAATGGAAACTTTGCTAAGTGTAACTACAAAGTGCACTGCATTGACAATGTAGAATCCCTGGGTTCTACATTATATTAAGATTTAGTTTTCGTATATTTTGAAATTTTGTTATTTACAATTTTTTAAAGACACAACGAAACAATCCTTGATTATTAATTTATTTTACCCAAATTCAAATCTCGGTTATTATTAAAGCTAGAGGGTTGCGGTCTTCACGTCACTGTACTACTTTTTTGAAAGGAATTTGGTGGGCCATTCAGATTTTAGATAAGTTTTATAGTTTCCGCGAATTGGCGCAGGACTGAAATTTTCGATTTTTTGGAAACCTCTCTCCTGGCTACAACTTATATATATTGACAAATGTATTCAACTATATTTATAGTTTTTTAGGCGTAGAATCGAATGGAATAATTAGTTTTTGGTAGCGTTAATAGTTTTTGAGATATATGAACTATGGTTTCCATTAAAAAAATATATAACTTTGGTTCATATCTCAGAAACTATTAACGCTACCAAAAAACTAATTATTCCATTCGATTCTACACCAAAAAATCTATAAAAATAGTTGATTAAATTTCTCGATAATATATAAGTTGAAGCCAGGAGAGAGGTTTCCAAAAAATCGAAAATTTCAGTCCTGCGCCAATGCGCGCAAACTATAAAACTTATCTAAAATCTGATTGGTCCACCAAATTCCTCTCAAAAAAGTAGTACAGTGACGTGAAAACCGCAACCCTCTAGCTTTAATAATAACCGAGATTTTTGAGGAAAAACACCCAAAAACACCAAAAATGGGACACCCTGTACGCCGAAAATCAATGTTTCAATCAACTTAAAGAGTAAACACTGCTGTCGGAATTGCAGTAAACTAAGTTCTGCGCAGACACTTTTTAGACTAAAAAAAATTGTTTGGAATATCTACCTAATTCCAGGACGCCCATGTGTTAAAAACCCCATCGCCGCTTCCGCAATAATTTTAATGGCGGCGAGGCGGGATGTTCCGGAAAACAACTCGGAATTTACGCGGGTCGTGTTTCCGGATAGCGGACGTCAATTCGCCCGAGTACGGCCCTGATATTTACGGTACAGCACCGGCGGAATTATTGCCGGGGGGCCGGCTGGCAAACCGGCCGGAGTTACGGTATTTTTTCGGGAAATGGCTGTTTCCAGGTGGGAAAACGGCGGTTTTCACTACTATGGGAACTCGTATATGGGGCATGCATACACAAAGTGGTGCGTATATGTTCGAGGAATTGCGGGTTCAACCGGGGAGAGTAAATTAGGAACAATTTGGAAGGGGGATACAAATTTTGTAGCCGTATTTTTGTAGTCACTTTGGGATAACTTCTCCGAGTTGTGCTTGGAAGAAGACTTCCGACTGCTTCGTTGAATAAAACTAAGTTGGATATACGAAACTGAAGGCGAATAAACTAGATGGAAACTATACTTCGTGTTACAAATTTTTAAGTAGCATATTACAGTGTGTCTCAGGTGTATGTGTCCCTAGCTCGTCTGATTTAGAGAGCGAGCATTGATTTTGGATTGAATTGGGAAACTTTTTGAATCATATTTTAATTGTTAAGCCTAAGTCGACTTTGATTTTTTCTGCTAAAAAATTAAAACGCACAAAAATCAAAGCACACCTATCCAGTTTTTCATTGATAACAAGTTTTCTTAATAACACTTTGATGTGAAAACTACACAAAATGCATTTTTCTAAAAAAATTCGGGAAATTGCCAAAAAATCGAAGTATAGGAATAGATTTTCGAAATTTCGAAAACCTGTTCAGTTTTTCATTCTGAACAAGTTTCCTTAATAACATTTTGCCGTAAAACCTACAAAAAGGGCACTTTACTGATGTGAAAAATTAGTTTCTTCGTGATATCCAAGCAGCGCTGATCTCCAGAAGCTTAAATTTCAACTCGAATTTTTTTTGTTATTTACACTTTATATGAACTCAATCCGTGGACACTGTAGGTTAGATAATATTAGTAATAATATTCGTATCTATTTTTTATTTATTATTACTTTTTCATTTTATTAGGGGGGGGGGGGGCATGGCCCCCTAAGACCGCGCCTGGGCATTACGTATAAAAACCTAGGTAGATGGATTCGAAAGATAGAACCAACAGAAACAACTACTCCGAGGGCTAATACCCCTACCGGCATTGAACTACACCATTGGTTCTCGATTTTCGTTGGGAATAAACATTGCAAAGATCGAAATTTTCTCCTTCACCAACGTAACGTCAAAGATATTGATATCTTTGTTGGGACATGTCCTGACATGCTGCAGGCACAATGAACCCAGCCAGCCCATTACCGGTTTCATCCTTTTTGGGAATCATCAGATGGACGTAGGCAAAATCCGGAGTGGATGGATTCGAAAGATAGAACCAACAGAAACAACTACTCCGAGGGCTAATACCCCTACCGGCATTGAACTACACCATTGATTCTCGATTTTCGTTGGGAATAAACATTGCAAAGATCAAAATTTTCTCCTTCACCAACGTAACGTCAAAGATATTGATATCTTTGTTGGGACATGTCCTGACATGCTGCAGGCACAATGATCCCAGCCAGCCCATTACCGGTTTCATCCTTTTTGGGAATCATCAGATGGACGTAGGCAAAATCCGGAGTGGATGGATTCGAAAGATAGAACCAACAGAAATTTTGATCTTTGCAATGTTTATTCCCAACGAAAATCGAGAACCAATGGTGTAGTTCAATGCCGGTAGGGGTATTAGCCCTTGGAGTAGTTGTTTCTGTTGGTTCTATCTTTCAAATCCATCCACTCCGGATTTTGCCTACGTCCATCTGATGATTCCCAAAAAGGATGAAACCGGTAATGGGCTGGCTGGGATCATTGTGCCTGCAGCATGTCAGGACATGTCCCAACAAAGATATCAATATCTTTGACGTTACGTTGGTGAAGGAGAAAATTTTGATCTTTGCAAGTACCTAGGTAGTTCAAATCAAAAATCGTATTTCCTAAATTTTAAATTAGAAAGCAGGTAGCTTCAGTCAGGTATAGTTTTTTTAAAGAGTTTTTATCTACGACTACAAGTATATTTTAAGTTTATGAGGTACCTTGGGAGAGAAATAAAATTACAAACATTTTATAATTAACACCGAAAAAAACTAGATGATTGGAACTACTAGACCTAATCTTATTAGTCCATCCCGAAATCTGTGACAGTTCTTGGGTAGATACATTCAACATGGGAAAAAAGTTCAATACATATTACAAATGGGTTGAGGAACCTGGTGACAAGGTGCAATAGCGACAAATTCTTAAATAAGCAAAATCGGCATTGACTTACCATACTTATTACTTAAATTCGTGGAAATAATTGCTGGAAATAAATTTCAACTATAAAATAAATTTGTTTCATTTGACAGTTGCCATATTCTGCACTTGTACACACAAAATTGTCAAGTCTAATTTTTAGAAATCATGGAAACCATTATTAATTTTTACTAACAATCAAAGTACCTGTTATATTCGTAGATTCTCCAATAAAATGGCATATTTGGCATCACTGATACCGTTAGAATGAGGAAAGAATAGGCCTCACTTTGGAAAGTATAATGCTGGGTCCCCTTACTTTAAAGAGTCCCCGGGCTAGAACCAAAATCATGCAACACGGCTCAGTTTACGCAACAAATAAATTTCCGATTCGAACCGAAGGAGCACGACGTATCTCCCCATATGGCCGCGTGTGCCGTTTGTCCCCCCCTCTTCTTTGTCGTCAGCCCCAGAAATTACCGTCGATAATGCGCGATAGTCGGCGCCCCGGCTGTTTTACGAGCCATAAGTCGGGGATCACGTCGTATCGGCGCGTCGGTTCTGAACGATCGAGATGCGCGCCAACTTACCAAAAGTGCCATTAAGTCCCGCATAAATCTGCCTCGTAGTCAGACCATGAAGCCTAATTAGACGATATAGGGGGAACGGGATAAGAACATTATGTGACGGAAGATTGTTGTTGGTGATAAGCTTGCTGGCAAATATAGTGGTATTTTCTCCATTCATGGAGGATTTTTATTATCCATTTCTTAACGTTCATCGAATTCTAGGAATAGATGCACGTGTGTACTTTATTTATCCCCAAGATGAAATAAAAGTAAACAAGCCCCACTGCGTGATCTCCACGTGATGAGATTTTAAATGTCGCCGGCATTATTTTCAAGTCGCGCGTCTGGCTAACAAACCATCTGCAAACGACTCAATACTATACCTACACAACAAAGTAATACATGGTAATTTCTTCCACTTCAGAAACTTCTCAGCATTAATTCTGTAAATCACAGAAACTGTAGATAAGCAGTTTGTGCGTGATATAATACACAGATTTTCTATTGTTAGTGCAAATACAAATAAATCGCAGAAACTGCGCACAAGCAATTTGTGCGAGATGCAATGAATTAATTCTGACACTGACAGAGACACAAACACACAGTCATATCCAGGTTGGCGTCATGTTAAGGTAAGTAAGTCAAAAGCCGGTAAGTAATGTAGGTATATTCATATTATGACATAAGTAAAGTCAAATTCAGGCAGGTACACGTGGTTTGTAGTTAAGTTTATTTTGAATTTAACAACTTTCATCCCTTTTTTAAATTTTTTATAACTGCGGAAATAATTTCTCTATTGTTTCCATTCAACCAATCTTAATTTTTTTCTTAAACCCGCTTGTTCCGATTTTTGATATAACTTCTTCTGGTAGGATATTGATAAATTTTTTGGGCAAGGTGGTTGGCGTATTTTTGTGCAATGGAACATTGTAATTAGTATCTCTATATCGTGTTGGATAGTTATGAGAGGTTGTATGTCACATATCCGGTTTTATAGAATATGCGCGTGCGCGTATTATTCTGGGTTGTAGAAGGATTACTTGTATTAACAATAGTTGCAAAATTTACTTTTAATTTTATTAAAGTATCTCTCGAACTCTTAGGTTTCCATAGGTGTCACCAAAATTGTTGATTAGATTTACCTAAAGTTATTACTATGTAACATTTAGCAACTACATTTTTAAAACAGTTGTGGGGTACATCATAAAACCTATGGAGAAATCTATTATTATATCTGTCATTTTAAGCTTTTTATAGGTTATGTTAAAATTAAGTTCAAGTTTAAGTTCATCAAAAAATTAACTACAAGCACAGAAAATATACTACTCTGTGCTACAAGGTTAGTTTATGATATATTTCGTTATTTTTTCGATATAAACTTATGAATTATCAATCATTATATGTCATATTTATAGCTGTTTAATGAAAATAAATAAAAACCGAAAATTACTAATTCCATCATATTTGCAGAACCCATGAATTTTCTGGAGATAGAATCCAATTTCACCAGATGCAGAAAAAATTGCACGTGGATTTACTGCTCTCCTGACATCAGTCAGTCAACGTGGATGATTTGAAGAAACAAAACACGATATGTCAAGTTTTAGAAAACGAACTGTTTCAAAAAACGATAAAGACGAAATTCTTTAATATCACAATGGAGCAAAGATAGAGAAGTAATATGTTGTAAGACATGCGCAGTACGAATAAAAGAGAAGTTTTATAAGGGCTTCCAAAAGCTCTTGAGAAAAGTGATCAGAAGAACTAAGGACGCAGTTATAAACTGGTTGATGTTAAGGCATATAAGGGTTTCTTAATTGTAAAGGGAAATTTCTCGCAACTTCTTAAGTGGCTTAAAGTTTTGTAATATTAGTAACGGTTGCTTCTCCGCGACACTTATAAAACAAAAAATGTTATTTGGGTTAGGTACTCAAACATGTCAGTTCTTGTTTGGCAGATAGATAATGTCGGCGTCAACCCTAAATCCCAAACTCAAATCTCTATTCTCCCCGCTTATCCAAAACTTTCCTTTTTGGATTCAGCTCGATATCCCGGCCCCGGCCTGTCCGGCATTTTGATTGGGGCAGGCGGCCGATGTACGGCTGTCACGAGATTGGGATCAGGGCCGGGCCGGACCTGCGTATCTGACGAATAAATTGCTCATCACTCCAGGGCCGAAACAGGAGTTTTTGGCGGTGCTGCAGATAATATACTTGATTAATTGGTTTCGAAGGCGGATATGTGCCACCGTCCCAGCTGTATTTTAAATATAAATATGTATAAGCAGAACATAGATATACGTGTTATTATTAGGTACTGTTAACACCCCCTAAAATTTAAGTTGGTTGAATTGTTGAAGTATAGAAATTTTTTGTAGGTATACTCCTGACAATTAATATTTTCCCATCCTAATATAGAAATTGCCCCCCCCCCCCCCCCCCGTAAGCTTTCAGTTGCTTCTGGGGTAGGTACTCCTAGTTTAAAGTAGGTATTATGAGGGTGAGAATTATTATTTTTAATAATCACTTTTATCACCGCACTTGACTAATTTGTTTACACAATAACGACAAAGTACTCCACTTCTAACAACGTAGGTTTTTCACAGAAGATGTTCGAGATGTCCCTTCCTAGTAATACACAATAATACGTAATATGTAATGAAATCTTTTTTTTGTAAAAATGAACGTGTCCTTCTCGTTGGTTCTACGAGTAGAGCGACTTCCCGCACCAAAGCCCTGTTTCTGACATTGTCATTATTAAATTATGTAGCATGCATTGTATTCTCCTATGTTATTCCAAAATGTGTTACTTTATCAGGGAATGAACGATGGTGGCGCGTTTTAGGCGCGGCCGATATACAACCGTCAAGAGATAGGGATCAGGGCCGGACCGGCCCCGCTTATCTGACGGACAAATTGCACGTCACGCCAGGGCCGGAGCGGGATTTTTCCGGCGGTCGCAGATAATAGCCGACTTAATTAGTTTCGTGGTGCGTTATTCCACCACAGCAATCGTATTTTAAATCTGTAGGTAATATATGTGGAGTATACACGTACGTATACATATTACTGTATATTGCATGGTATATTTCTATCTTTGTTTCGTTTATCTATATAAGTTTCTATACAGGTACAAATTTCCTGATCAATTTTCCGGATTTCTTTGAACATTATAAACAGGATAAATTCTTGCCTGGGGCTGTCTGTGGGCTTACATTCGACTGCCAATATGAACCAATGAAATTACAGAATTTGTAAAATATTAACCAATTAGGTGTCGATTTTAGCGAAAATTTCATACCTACCTACCTTTTTTGACCAATCAGAGGCTCGTTTTTTTGCTTCATTGTCATGGCACCTGAAAAAATTTCCGGAAATATTCTCACTTGCTCTAGGGCAGCAGGAGGTGATTACAGCGGAAATTTTTTGACAGATGTCATTATAAAATGTGACATTGTAACATATACTCAACAAAAATTTTGAAATTATTTCGTTTAATTTACGTGTAGGTATGGAATTTTCTTACCGAATTAATATCCGGAAACTTTTCTCTTACACGATTTTTTTTAAGAAAATTATCCCTCGTAGCTACGCGACTCAAAAAAAAATTCGTGTACTCGAAAAATTTCCGGCAATAATTCAAGCACTAGCACTAGGGCGATTACTTGTGAAAACACCTCTAGTAATCTTCGACCGGTTAAATACAGATATTTCTTTTCTTAGTAAATGTGAAATTGATATCGTAAGCGTTGTAAAATATTGTGATAATTTATGATATATTACTGTATTTTTGATTCCTTGATATTTAATTGTGTTTACGCGGAATATTTTATTTTATTACGGCTTAACTAGGAACTCTTTTAATACGCACTTGGCAAAGCCTTTTTTTCTAATTTGAACAAAACATCTGGAAGAAAAGCAATTTTGGGGGGATATAGATATTAATAAAATAACTATTAATGTGACATTTATCGACATACTTTACCACAAATAGTATCTGTCTCATTTAGCTCATAAAATAAACGAGATGCGTAGGATCAGGCATTATTCATTATTGGATGTAGGGGTTGTTAACAAAGGAGTAGCCATATGGGGTGACAGTGATATATGTACATATATAATCCACTTGCTCTTACTTTCATTCTATTGGTTTTATTGCCATTATTGTTCTAGGTCTTATTTTCTTATGAAAAAGAAGACTAATTTTAATAGTATCTAGTACATAAAACAAAAATTCATCATATATGTAATATAGGTAAGTAAGCAGAATCGTTATATTATGACTATGTATTTGAATATTAATATGAAAATTAATTATTGTTAGTAGTACAGGATGGCCAATCCAAGCGGAAAAAGTGCGTTACGAAAAGACAGGTTAACATAAAATCGTCATTTAAAAAATGATATTGTACTACCTAAATATTAAGGGTAAAATTCGGTGATGTACTCGGATTTTGTATAAGGGGGTAGGTAAAAATGTTATCGCGAGAAAACATTTTTTGCAAAATAGAAAAATAATTTCTTACCTACACAACCATTAGAGAAACTTTTACAACTTACACATTGATTATCTCCAACCGTCTCCGAGATATTTTTAAGAGAAGCTCCATTAAACTAGATACATAGTCTCATGATCAGTGTCTGATGTTCGATCCGAGTAGGCCAAACAATAACACCAAATTTATGACAAATCAAGTCAGCCATGATAATAAAACGGTTGTAGTGTGTTGATTCAATATTTCTATTTACCTGTCTGGCTAATCTAAAATTTTGTTGCTGAAGCAGTTTAAATAAATCTCTCGCTGCATCTCTCTGTGATTTTTCGTTATTTGTTCTGAAATAATTTAAAATTCGTTATTTCTCGTCCTCACTAAATTATAAACACAATGTTCGTCTTGCTAATCACACTTCTATTCCTGTCAATCTTACATATAAATGAAGCACTCGGAATATTTCTATTTGGATATTTGCGAGAATACTGCAACTAGTAACGGCTTCAGTTTAACAACATTTAATAAATAATTATTCGTATACCTAGTTATACATTATGTACTGACTTTGACTATAAGAACAGCAGTTAAAGTAACTTTTAATGCTTGTGAAACTTTATAAAATACCTACCAAGATGATTAATTAGGGAAATGTATATTCAACTATGCAAAAATTTATTGAGGTTTCGCTGAGATTTTAACTGGAGTCATATACTCTATTAAATCCAGCCCATTACATTCTGCATCCTAAAGGTTTTTTTATAAGTATTGTAGGTATATGAAATATTTATTAACCAACTTCAGCAGTTCATTACAATCTAGTTAGCTAAAGGCAGAGGTCATCTTGAACGATTCACAAGATTTTTTTTTCGAGCTTATTTAAGTAAAAGTATTAAGTATCGAACTATATAATATTGCCTGACACTTATACCGACTGAAAAATATTTTCAGAAGTGTATTAAAACCTCTTGTAAACATCGCACACCTGCTCAGCTGTTAATAAACTCGCGGTTGAAACTGCCGACCCAGGGCCAAGGAGAAGCCAGTTGCACAACATATCCGAAATCCTTAAAAAATGCCGAAATATTTAGGGGAAGAAAACAACTAAAAGTTTCCATATGATGCAAGCACGCACCAAACGCTGTTCAGAATAAATGATCTGTTGGAAAATGTCTCCATTAAAACCTAATTAATATCGGTACCATGAAAAGTACGGAACACCAGCAATGTTATTGGTCAGTTCAAATCAAGGGATAATTGCCTTTGCTTATTTCTTAAAAATGAAGTAAAATTAAAAGGTAAAGAAGCTGTATGGACCAGGCATTATCCGTCTACTAACTAATAATATTCAATTTTTCCAGATCCCAGAAGAAAATAACAAACCACGAAGCCAATGGGAAATATTAAACCACCCACAAACAACATGATTAAAAGCAAAGCATTGGGCACTTGGCAGAACTTCGGCTACAATCGCACAAGGTATGTTCACAAAAAGGCTTCTAGCACTACGATTTATGCATGCTAGAAAGCACCTAAACGCATTACTAACTAGCAATTTTCTAGATAGGAAACAATCACTACAAAGCCAAGAAAAATCCATACAGAAACAGCCTTACCAATTTCAGAAAGTTATGAGAATCAATTAGACGATGGAACAAAATCTCTTCCAAGAAATATGAGATTGACAGCCGATATCGTACTGTAAATAAACTAAATAAACTATCTAAAGTTTCTATCCCTTTATTTTTGAAGTACCAAATTTTTAGATCCCAACTTTTTCACAGAGAACTAGATTTTCGAATAAACTGCATTTTTAACGTAACAGGATATAGTTTCGGAAAAAATATTCTTAGTTTCATTTTCATTCTTGGTGTATTCCGTCCAATGAAAAGCGAACTGTTAGTCATACGAAGGAATAGCACGATATTCGTCATAAACGACCGTTCCACCGACAGAGAATTCCAAGCTCTAAGTTTATTTATTAATGAACTTAAGCCAAAAACTTCAAAATTAAGTGTATAGAACAACAAACTGAAGAACACTTAAGTATACCTATTCCATTAGGAAGTAAATACCTACCTCGTTTCAGTTTTTGTAAGCACCATTAAGTATTGCCAGAAACCCAATTACTACCTAAACATCGCGTTTAAATTACCCCAATAATACCCTCATATTTTTTCCAGCTACCTCTCTTTCCCTGGTTCGTTTTTCAGGCCCGCGGCACCGGCAGAAAACAATGATACCCTCGAATTCAATTATCCGCCTGCGAAATGACTGGTTTTAAATTCTGGTGTTGTTCTGATTTATGACTTTAAGCCACCGGTAAGACTGCCGCTCTTGTTATATTTAGGGGAAATTGTTTCCGTTGTATATCACCGGAAAGTTTGAATACGAGCTGAGAAAGGAAATTAATGCTTGGGGCCAAGAGCATCGTACTCATTTAAATAGAAATCGGCGTCTTGCACGCCCAGATTTCCTGGCGGATGACGCGCATAACATTGATTATAAAAGTCAGAAGTTAGAAGTTTTATTAAGCAGAAATCGGCATAATCCGCAGCATAAACTTTCGAGTAGATTGTGCAACGGATTTTTTTTCTAAAACTCAGTAACTTCTTTATTATTTGATAAATGATGTTTAGTGGCATATCAGGTAAAGGATATCAATAATTGAAAAAAAAAATGCACTCCAGCCGGGACTTGAACCCGGGACTCCTACTGTGGCCGTAGGCACTTTAACCAACTAAGCTACCGGAGATATGGGTTCCATCGGCTAGGTGTTATTTATTCCAATTGATATATAGTTAGTAGCGGTGAGATGTAGAAGACTTCGGCGTCTTCTACAGCTACTAGAAGGGGTTAGAGGGTGTAGGGAAACCATTCATTAATGTTGGTTATGTAAACTTCCTATTTGTTCTTCCACCCACAATATTCGACATATAGCGACTTATTGCAAGTATCGAACGTGGAAATTCTAACCTACAATGTCAAAGCCAGAATATGAAACACAGAAAGATTTTTAGTACCTGTAATAATTATAAATAATAAATGATGTTTAGTGGCATATCAGGTAAAGGATATCAATTGAAAAAAATGCACTCCAGCCGGGACTTGAACCCGGGACTCCTACTGTGGCCGTAGGCACTTTAACCAACTAAGCTACCGGAGATATGGGTTCCATCGGCTAGGTGTTATTTATTCCCGGCCACAGTAGGAGTCCCGGGTTCAAGTCCCGGCTGGAGTGCATTTTTTTCAATTGATATCCTTTACCAGATATGCCACTAAACATCATTTACTATTTATAATTATTACAGGTACTAAAAATCTTTCTGTGTTTTATTATTTGAGTTTAAGTCCTGTTGTTGTCCTGCCATCTAGTGGCGTACGGATGTATTAGTGACGATCATGCATTTCCATTTGATGCTCTTTGGTATCAAATGCAAACAAGTTCCATGGGATGTTTTTGATTTATCAGGCACATTGGCCATATTTGGTGGTCTAATGGTTATGGTTAATTAATTCTATTGGTGTCAGGTTATTTTGGAAGAAAGCAAATTATATGAGTATTTTCTGTTAGTAACACTGTAAAACAATTGGTATAAAGGAAATTTTTGTTGTTTTATGGATTCTGACATTGGTAAATACTGCGTTCGGATTGGTGGAGTTTTGGGGTCTGAAAATCATAGAAAAGCTTGCAAGCTTTGCTAGGGGGTGTTTTTTTAACAAGTGTCCGATATTTCAGATGTTTCTCGTTTTTTTTAAGTTGAAAATTTATAACATGGGTCCGCAAGGCCTATTATTTTATTTTCATTTCAGTTTTTTCTAAATAATTTTTGAATCAATGTCGATATTTGGACGAAAATTGGTTAAAGAAAACCCAAGTACCAATTTTTTAAATAGTAATAAAAATAATTTTACGTGTTCAGGTACAAAGACTATATTTCTGGCTTTAAGAACTACCTACCTAGTTTAATTACCTAATTTATTTATTTCACCTTACAAAAAATTGGAAAACAAGCGAAATTAAATCCTATCTAAAAAGTATTCAGCAGATTTTGAGCAAAGTTGAGCATTTTTCATTAACTTGTGTTGGTTTTTTGTTTTCTATCGCTTTTTTGTGTTCCAAAATTCAGGACTTTTTAGGAAAAAATTTACCTTTCAACTTAATTATTGAATTTTAGCCATGAAGATTGGCTAATTTTGGTAAGATGCGTACAACAGTTTGATGGCATTTTAATTTATTATTATTTTAAATAAATCATAAACAAAATTCCCCTGATGATGAAGGGTACTAAGTAGAAAAATCGTAGCTAATGACAATGACTTACTTTAGTGTCGATGATTTCTGAGCTTTAAATGACGAGACTCCTTACAAAACCGTTTTACTTAAACGAAGAATAGGTTTTTGCCTTTTGCCTCCCACTCGTGTGATTTTTGAAAAATTAAACTCTGATTGTGGTAATTGGCATGTAATTTATAGGTATAAAAATTGTTAAGTTATATTCATGAATAAAACAATAATTATTATTATAATTATAAATGATTACCTCTTAACAAAGCAGGCCTGAATCCCCCGGTAGTCAAACTTCAGTTCCTAAATTTTTATCATTGACACGTGTTATGGTGCAAGTCGATCTGGGAGCACCTTGCCATCGAGTACTTGACATCGACATTATATCAATTTCTTTTAAGCTTAGAATAAAAGCAGTAATACAACTACTAGTACTTATACCCTGAATGTGGTTCTCCTTCTGGAATACACGCTAAATACATCATTCTTCAACATTAGCCACTAGCATTAATTTGCTAAGCAGAAAACAAAATTAAATTCTCGTTCATCAGTTTGTACCAATGCAGATTATTCGACTGACATAAGTTGTTTTTCGATAACTCTGACTCTGATCTTAAAAAGATCGTCAATCGGACTAAGTCAATCTCTCGACGAAACAACAATTATTATTGCTCCGTAAAGAAATTATTTAACTAACAGTTTACGTTATGTGTGATCCTATCCATATTTTTTCCATCTCCCACTCTCGCTTCTGTTCGTTTTCCCCCTAGAAGCAAGCAAGCAAGCAAACCTCATGAATTTAATAATAATTATTACCTACTAGGAAAATAACTGGTTTTAAATTTCATTATTTATTTTCCTGCGGAGTTGCCCGTGAAACAAACCCCTTGGCTGTTATTACGTTTTGGGAGGGAAATTATTGTCAGCCGCGACACTAAATCACCCGAAAGTTAGAACATAGGAGCCGCCGTGGTAATGTCTGGTTCGAGTCAGGGGTATCGTGCTTGCTTAAATTAAAATCATTGCGAACGGCTTCGAGGGCCAAGATTTATCGCTGTTGGTTGGGGATTTACGACTAAACGTGTCTATGGCCACTTGGTTGCAAATACCTTTTATCTTGCCTATACAGGGTAAAAACATGATGGAAAAACATATAACCACACATTGGGGAGGCCCACTAGAAGCAAAATGCGATTTTTTTTTTAAAAAGTGGATCGAACAATGTGACAACCAGTAAATTGATAAGCACTGAAATCGAATCACGCAGTTTTTTTTAAGTATTTTATTTATTTATTTTAGTGGTCTAGTTGAAATGTCCGTTATGTCGAAATACTTTATGTAGGTTAGTAACTATTTGCATTTTTTGTTAGAATGAAATTCTTCATATATCATTTTTAAATTTGTTTAGGTGTTTTAGTTTTTTTTTTCAGATTCACATGAATAAATTTGGGACAAAAAAATATCTTTGAGTTGAGATTTAGATTATCAGGTCTGGTAAAGCGACTGTAATTTATATATTCGAATGCAAGTACGTTTTTAGCATACACTGGTAAGTGAAAAGCCATTTTATGTTTATAGGATACCGGATTCTTGACATAAAGCATTTAGTAATAAAAGGTTTATTTTTTCTGAAAATTATTTCGAGGGGAATGTTTTGCGTTTTTTGTACATTTTTGAAGTATCCACGATACAATATCGTATAATGGATTAGACTAATGAGTTATAGAGGACTATTCCGTGCTATAAGACCTCCCGAAGCTAATAAAATTTATGTACTAACATTCTTAGACGTTTGTTGGCATCAACAATATGAGTAGGTAATTCGTATTAAACATCGTTTTAGACTAAAACGGTGTATACAATTTTCTTAAAAAGTGCGGATTAAAGCAAACTGTTTTTATCACATGCGCATGTTGCAAGTAAATCAAGTACGGAAAATTAACCGCCAAAGAAATTTGTTAATTGGGGATGCAGTGTGAGCATCGACTCTCCTGGATGGAGGATATTCAATGCGATATGTTGCTGGTTTGTTAGGAAGACATCATTCCAGCATCTACCGCATGGTGAGACGACATAATGAGATGGGCTTGTACCATCGAAGACCAGGGAAAGGGCGAAAACGTTGCACTAATCAAATTGAGGTTCGATTTTCGAGACAACGTGCTCTCAGAGACAGTAGTCACCGGCAATCTGCAAAAAAATGAATTAGCAGATCTTCGATATCGCTATATCGTCTCGAACGGTTAGAAGTAGGATTGAGCAACTAAAGACTTGCCAAAAAAACATTGCTTACCAGAGAACACAAAGTTCGGAGATTGGATTTTGCAAGGCTACATCAGAATTGGACCATCAATGATTGGAACAAGGTCTGTTAGAAGTAGGATTGAGCAACAAGACTTGCCAAAAAACCATTGCTTACCAGAGAACACAAGGTTCAGAGATTGAATTTTGCAAGACTACATCAGAATTGGACCATCAATGATTGGAACAAGGTCTGTTCTCCGATGAAACTAGAGTTAGCCTTAAAGCTCCAGATAGACATGAGCGTGTCTGGCGAAGGCGAGAAGAAAGGTTTGCCAGCTGCAAAAGTACCTTTTGCGTTGATTCCTATACGGACGGGATCTATGAGTGCCCAATATTACTTAGACAACATTTTTGTGGAACATGTAACGCCTTTTGCTCCGTTTGTTGAACCTAATTTTCTATTAATGCAGGACAGCGCTCGTCCCCATCATGTGGCTAGACAGGTTATTGGCTACCTAAATAATGTTAATATCCATTTACTACAGTGGCCCCTGACAGTCCTGACATGAATACTATAAAACATCTATGGGACTATCTCAAAAAAAAAATTAGAAGTCGTAGACCCCCTGTTGCTAATCACAACCAAATCATAGAGGTCGCTATTGAAGAATGGGAGAATATTCCGCAAGCTCTTGTTGAACATTTGATATCAAGCATGCCTCGACGCGTGGATGCAGTGATAAGAAGTAGAGGAGAGTCTACACGGTATTAGTGTTGACCCAGATGCATTTATTCAGTTTTGCTGTTTTTTTTTTCTTTTTTTAATTTGGAGTTATGCTAGCTTATATTTATGCATTTTTAGCAAAAATACACTTTTAATGAAACAACGCAAATTAAGGTCATGTTAAGGTCATGTTTGACTACTTTGTTAGGTGTTCATTATCATTGCAATGTAACTTAGTTTTATTTTGTGTTTCTATTGTAAATATTCAGATTAATTATTAAAGTGGTGCGTTAATTTTGTCCAGGAGTGTATTTTAGGGTAGTTTCAGCGAGATGTCAGTGGGTTGGTTGGACCTAACACTGTTTCCTGATGCGGCACCCCGGTAGTAACCACGGAACCGGAGCTCAGTTCGTGACCCACCTTCACTTGTTGAGTTCTGTTTTTTAAGTAGTAAGTCAATAGGTATAGCGCCACCCCTCGCAATCCATAGCAAGGTACCTAGTTTATTAAATAGTATTTTATGGGAGACAGTACCAAAGCCTTTGCGAGGTTAAAATGTTAAGATCTTGTGCTCATTGAAACAATCCATTAGCCTATTACAGCCTATTATTATTAAGGTTTGTTCAAAAACTTTGATAAAATTATTAATAAGTGGTAAAGACCTGTAATTGGTCAGTTTGCTGGGATCCCCTGATTTATTAACTGAGGTTAAAAATTACTCGTCCCATTGCAGTGGAATATTTGTAAGAAAGTAGTTGATAAACATAAGTTTGTTATGTGGGCAAAGGGAGCTGTAATTTGATGATGGACACTCTTCACTGGTTTAACCGCAAAATTTATAAGCACGTTTCAATACCTTTTACTCACCCTGTATTTTCCAGCTCCCACTCTCGTTTCGCCTGTGGCGCCTCCAAAGAAAATAAACCCCTCCAATTCAATTACCTACCAGCGAAATGACTGGTTTTAAATTCCGGCGCCATTCTGATTATTTATCATCACGCCGACCTAACGTTGAGACTCCTGAGCGGTTATTATGTTTAGGGAGGGAAATTGTCAGTCGCAACACTAAATCATCGCAATGTTAGAACAGCCGCCGTGGTAATGTGTAATTTTGGTTTGGAATATCGTGCCTGTTTAAATTAAAATCGTTTTGGAAAGGCCATTCCAAGATTTGTTGTTGGTTTGAGATGTTGCCCTATACAGGGTTATATTTAAAACTCTAACCGCGTCGAGATCTCAATAAAATAGGTAAACTGTTTCGCGGCGTGCGTTCTATACAAAGCCAGAAAGCCTTCGATTCCATGATAGAGGGCGCCAAAGTTTCTCAAAAATATCAGGCTTTTTATCTCCTTATTTTTGAACCGAGATGGAAATTTAGCAGACAAGCTAGATGCATGAAGAAAGTAGCATGAGATTTAATAATGTCGACTTTGCAACATGACCATTGGCCACGCCAAAGATGTTACTTACACTGTAATTAAGAGTTTTGACTGAAATACCTAAAGTTTAGTCAAACGCTTAAAAAACAAATAAACAAAATTAAATATTTTTTAAAAACTTTGACGCCCTCTATCTCGGAAACGAAAACTTTGCATTGGTGTAGAATAATATACCTACCCCAGATTTAGTGTTAAATTTAACACCGGATTTTTTACTGTATAGGCGGATATACTGTATAATAACATGTTTCTAGACCCTTTTGTAACGGCCAGGCTTTCACTTTGTCGGGATGAAATGAAACTTTCCTCCGTAAAATTTCGAGTGCACCGGGTTATATGCCAGCTCTTAGACTGTCACTTATAACAGTCAACATCGAATTTATTTCTCCAAGATGTTTTTACTTCGTCGCTTTTCAGGTTAAACCGTTTTAATAAATACACTGATACATTGGAAATACTTATTCGAATAAACCACAAAATTACGTTCCTATAATTTCCGAGAATTTCCGGGAATATCAGGTAATACGTACTGTCGTGTACGACTGGCGGGGGTAGTTTCATATAGTCAAGATTCTGCGCAGTAACTCAAATGCGTTATTCCAACCACAGTTACTAACTATTAGGAAACGATCAGTTTCCTGTTCTAAGATTCAAATCTATTGGAAACTAGCAGAACAGTTTGCGGATTATGTTCTAGCTTCTAGCCATTCATTTGCCGCATGCGCGTTGCTGTTCTTTTTATTGAAACATAACCTATAACCGGCCAAAGTGCCAAATATCTTAGGTACAGATGTAGATTTTGTTTGTATTGAATAAAAACACAAAAAACCGTTGTTAGCTGCATTTTCGTATCTATACCAGACTTAAAAGTTCTACACTATTTTCGTAAGAATATGTTTACAGACAGAACTTCAAGGAGCTAAATTATTAGCTGTTTACCATTACATAAGTTTACCAGGATCTTACAGATATGCACATTGAGAACGATTTGCAAACTGTTGGAAATCTGTTTGTGATTCAAGAATGGAACGTACCTTATGAAAATAAAATTTCTGACAATACTATTATACCTTATCATTTTATTTTCCCATCGAATTCAATCTACCATACCACAATAAAAAACCCAACTCAACTCTATCAACGTGTTACAACATCCTAATCAACCACCAACGTACAAAATGTAATTAGTTTTATCTTCAGGATAAAAAAGGGGCGTATGCGAGGCTGTTATTATCTAACATCTGCATTCTGCACACAAATCCACAGAAATGTGACATTTTGGCAACGTAATGGCAGCGTTGTGGCGTTTCCCACGGTCGAACCAGCCGGGGTGATAAAACAATGGAGGGGTGTTGTTTCGATCGCCAGATGTCTTTGGACAATTGGATGAGATGCTATAAAAATGCGCATCAATATACAGGATGATTTTTTTAGAACTGCCACCGCGATTTTCTCGCTTATTTTGCGCCCTACAAATAAAACGTAAGAAACAAAAATGTGGCAATTTTCGACAGCTTGCTGCAAAAAAAAATCGTCATCCATGGCAACGTGTCGCGCAATATAAACAAAACCTCAAATTGAGCAACACAATTCATAGCCGTAACATGTTTATTTGAAAGAGATAGAGGGAAGCTTTCATATTGAAAATTGATGGCACTAAGAAGCTTTTTGCAACTGGGTATTCAGATAGTTTCATAAAATTACACAGGGTCTTCGGCCCTCTTGAGTTCTTGAATTTTTTTTGTTTATTTCTTATTAAGCGATTTTCTCACTTATTTTGGATCGCACAGAAAATACGTAAGGAAATAAAATTTGGCAATTTTTGTCAGTCAGGCGATGTTAAAAAAGAAATGGGCCTCCATGCCCAACTTTTCGCGCTGTGCTTAAAAACTTCAAATCAAGAGAGCCGAAGACCCTGTGTAATTTGCTGAAACTATCTGAGCACTTGGATATATAAAACTTCTCAGTGCCATGAATTTTCTTTATAAAAGTTTTCCTATGTCCCTTAAAATAAACATTCCAGGGCTATTAATATTATTGCTGAATTTGAGTTTTTTTTATATTGCGCGACGTGTTGGTCAGATGCCAATTTATTTTTCAGCACCACTTAGCAGCTATCCAAAATTGTTATATTTTCGTTTCTTACGATTTTTTGTAGGGCGCAAAATAAGCGAGAAAATCGCGGTGGTAGTCCTAAAAAATCATTATGTATAATCACATTATTATTTGGACACCAATGTTATCGCTCAGGACACATTTCGATAGCCTACATTTGGTTCTATAAAGAGCGAATAGGTGGTAACAGATGTTCTTTTCTTGAATTTTTGTTAAACAAATATTAGCATTTTTTTTCTTTATTTAATTAGTAAGAAACTCGGCTACACCATCTAAATCATTTAACGCTCTCCACATATTTGCCATCTCCCACTCTCGCTTCGGTTTATTTTCGGCCTATATACGGCTATGCAAAGGAATAAAACCAAACGAAACCTATTATACCAAGCAGCCAAATTTCTGGTTTTAAATTCTAATTATTTATCTTCCTGTCGAGCTACCGGTAAAACTCTTTGGCTGTTGTTATGTTTAGGGAGGAAAATTAATGTCAGGCCAGACATTAAATCACCATAAAGTAAAATTAAAACAGGAGCCGCCGTGGCAATATCTGGTTCGAGCCGAGGGTTTTGTTTATTAAATTAAAATCATTATGAAGAGATTCGAGTGTCAAGACTTGGCGCTGCTAGTTTAAGATTTAGAACAATATGTATGCATACTTCATTGTAAATAACTTCTTACAACTTACATTTTGCGACTAGGATATTTTTTCAAGGGGATCACTTTTGGTTGTTCCTTACTCCAGTAATTTTGGTTGAGTTTTCTATAATCAAAGAATGTGCCGGTATTACTAAAAAAAAGTACGATATAAGGTGGTCTAATTTTCTATAAAACACAAAAACAAGTGTCATAGGTCGATAGGTTCTGCCTGGAAAAAACAGCCACATGGGTAATTTTCATAATGCTACTCATTAAGCGTTTTCTCACAGTATGTTCAAATTAATTGTTTTTCTGATTAAAACGAGTTTATTTAGCGTTAGCTTTAGTTACGAAATTTATAAAAAAATATATAAAGGGCCACTTGGACTGTCATTTCCAACGCCCTATCTTATTAATTATATTTTGGAACCTATATGTACTTTTCAACTATTTTTGCTCAAAATGAGATTTTCTGCCATAAGTTTTATTTATGAAATTTAGAACTGGTTAGCACTGAATTTAATATATCACTCGTACTTCGCTTTTCGCCTGCTGGCCTCCCAGAGAAAATATTCCCGTCGAATTCACCTTCCAGCAAAATTAGTGATTTTAAATTCCGGCGTGTTTTTGATTATTTATTATGGCGCCAAGATAACTGTAAGACTCTTGAGCGGCTGTTATGGTTTATCGTTGGAAATTATCAGTCTAGATATTTAATAAACGGGGATAACTTCCTCTGCCTAGCAATGTCTTTTACTTCTAAAAATACCTATTAGCACCCCCATTCTACTAAAATGTTAATAAAAATGCTTTCTAATAATTGAACATCACCTCTGACAGTCCCATTAATCACCTTTGCATTTCCTACCAGATTCAATCTACCACCCCACGATACAAAAAGCAAGACCCACCCATCGTTCATATCAGCTATGTCGATCCACGTATCACAATATCCCAATCAACCACCAAATTACAGACATACAAAATACAATTTATTTTTACCGCCAAACAAAAAAGGCGCGTGAGCACGACAAAGGCGGCTCTTAACTAGCGGCTGCACAAAAACACAAAAACGTCGCCTACTGACAGGATAATAGCGACTTCGCGGTGGCGAACAAATGCCAACCGGAGTGACAGAGAAATTGGAGGGGTGTTGTTTCGATCGCCAGATATCGTTGGCCTGTCGAGTGGGGTCCCAACAAATCGCAATCTGTGTGATAATGGGGAGTGAATTTTTTTGGAAGGGGATATAAAAATTGGAAGGGGCTTCTAAACGGATAAAAGTATACTAGAAGAATATGATACGAGGAAGGGTATATGACTTGACTTACAAACACAGTTCATCAGCAGGACAAACTGTACATATATGCTTCAACCCGACTAGGGGCTTATCTTCAACTGTAAAATATTTTGGTAAGCCAACAAAGCTAGAAATAATTAAAACAATTCAGATAATGTTCTATAAACAAAGTAGTAAGGAAAGAACTGGTGTAAAAACAGTATCTTTTTATATCTACCAGTTCTTTCCTATTTCACTAGTTTCTTTATAGAACGTTATTTGAATTGTTTTATTTTTGTCTAGCTTTCTTATCTTACCAAAATAGTTTACTGCTGAGGGTGACCCCCTATAGTTGAGTTGAAACCTACGTACAGTTTTTCCTCATAATTAACTGTGTTTGTGAAGCTAAGACTGTAAGCCATATTCCTTCCGTATTCTATATTTATTATTAATTAAATTGATAAAATTTTAACAAAACTATATGGTAGTCTCGGAAAGGAAGGACCTCTCTGCAGTATGTCCCATATGATAGATAGAAGGTTAGCTGGATATCAACAGTTAGGTATTAATAGCTAGCATAGTAACCTCCTAACGCATTTTCGATTGCCAATTATTGTCTTTTATTACAACAACAATGGAATAGCATAACTGTACAAAGACAAACTCAAAGTTTTCAATTTGTGGTAGCAGACACAATGTGACATACCATACTGAATTTAAGATGCCAACGTCCCGACGGGACTATGCAAACTAATATATGGGCCATCGTCACCATGTGAACGGTGCTAGCCACCGGGTCTACACTGCGTTGTTCTTTGTTCTTATTCATTGCTGGCATGGCCCTTAGACTAGTTTAGCATTGAGCCTATAGAGGGCGTATTTCTTATATTCAATGGCGTATACACGGGCTACGTTAAAACTGGGCAAATGCATGAGAATCTTCACAAACCACCGATTTTCTTCACTTCATTAATCAACTGAAAGCCGACTTGTTTAAACTAGTTTGATTCTATCTTTTTTTTCAATTTCTCCCCCATTCATCCCGGCTGCCTTTATTATCAGGAATTATTTATGTAGGACTAAAAATATTAGGGGGTCATCAACCAGGCCGTGGAAGAATCCGTGATAGAGCAGAAGCAGTGATTTATTGTTATATTCCGAAAGTTCTGGACGTCATTAGACTGGATACCTATAACCTATAACAGTTTCTCACACTAAACAAGAAAAACCCCTTAGGATATTATGTTCTAGGTCTTGTAGTGGCACTAAACTTGTGATCCAAAGGAAGTGAACTAATACAGATTACCAGTTCTGTTCGAAGGTGATGATAAAACGAATGAACATAAGCAGGGGTCTTGAAAGTTTCTCTTAACCTAAAAATAATTATATTTTTATATATGTTTGAATATGGAGACTTAAATTACTTCACTTTTGTTTATAAAGATGCACCTTCAAAAGAGGTTAGAAATGATCTGAAATGAAAGAATACGATGTTTCAGCTGATGTTGTTCAGTAGGATCACTACTACTCTTCATTTTAATGAATTCATTATTTGTTACACGATAAAAATGTACAAAAATAAGTGGAAATTTTACAAATGTGGGTAGATTTCTTAATCGACTTCTCATGTTAATTTTTACAATTTCTCCTGCATTCGTATCAATCATCTCTGGCTGGACAAATCCTCTCAGGGATGCCGTTACTATAAGGAATTTATTTATGTCCAGAAATATTGGGATTCTGAATCTTGTGGATACCTCTCCATGATGGGCATACAAACCCTATGAACCCTAGATAAAAATCTCTCAGCTTATCATGTTGGATGGCGATGGAATTTGGGCTTAGAGAAGCAGCTGGTAATTCATTATATTTAAAACTAAAAAAAGGAGTTGGTATTTTTGTTTGTAATCTCATAAGATTGTCTATAGGTAGTACCTAAATGCTTTAAACTTATTGTCAATGAAAGGCAAATAAATATCCATAGTGTGCCTTCCACGAATGCCCTTAGACGTATAAGATCTTTTGTTTCCTGTTATTTATTTCCTACCAGATACAATCCCCCCAATACCACAAAAAAATTTCCCCACCCATTATCTACATCGGACTTGTCAATCAAACTGTCATAATGTCTTCATTCAACGCCAAATTATAGACATGCAAAACATGAATAATTTTCACGTCTAGACAAAAACGGGCGTAAGCATGACAAAGGCTGCTGTTGACTAGCAGCAGCTGAAAAACGTTGCCTCGTGGTCGGATAATTGCGAATTGTCGACGTTGCCTAACAAATAGCAGTTGAAGTGACAGAGGAATTGTTGGGGGTGTTGTATTTCGATCGCAGACCAGATAGCGCGGGGCGCACTACATGAAATACTTTAGAATGAAATTTTAAGGGAACGAAAATGGCCTGTTTAAATAAGAGGTGAAATATGAACGAGTTAAAAGGGTTTGTGTAATGAATTTATTTAGCACAAACGGAAATGTAATAATTATTTTCAGATATAATATAATATAATACCTGGATAAACATATACTAGCAAATACTGATTTGACAATAATAATATTCAGATTAAGAAATAATGTGTTATGCTACACGATAAAGTTTGTGCGAAACGAGGTGGGGGTAAAACTACAAATATATTGGAATTTCTCAATACACTTTCTTATTTCACCAATGTTAAACTACCTACTTCATTAATCAACTGCAAGCCAACCTGTTTAAACTCGTTTGTCCTGTCTTGGTTCTCGCCCTTTTTTCAATTTCCCCTCCATCCGCTTTACGGCTACGTATCAATCACCTTTGGCCGAGCAAATCCCCTCTCAGGGATGCCTTTATTATCGGAAATTTATTTAGGTCCAGAAATATTGGGAAGCCTATAGTCCAGGCGTGGTAGATTCTCATGATGCAGGAGGGATCTAACGGGCCCCCGGATTTATTATTATATTTTGAAACGTTATTGGATGCGATGTCTATATAATTTTTCATGTTGAGGGAGGCGATATCTGACCCTAAATAAGAAAAAAACCTCTTAGGTTATTATGTTGGAGTAGGATGGGATTTATTTTGTACTAGCATATTTTTAGAAACTCATTATATTTTATGAATCATGGCATATGTCGGACAAAATGAAAATAATTTCGACCCCAGCAGGGATTGAACCAGCAACGTTCTGCTCACGAGACAATCAATTACGACGCAAAGACTTTATACGAGTCTTATTGTCTTCTTTTTTTATTATTTTTCTGTCATCGTCGAACATTCACATAAATCAATCTGCTCTGACCAGCCAAATTCCCTCTCACGGGTGTTTTTATTATCCTGAATTTATTTCATAGAACTTATTCCGGACCAGAAAATATTGGAAAGCCATCGTCCTAGCGTGGGAAGAAGTCATGATACAGCAGGAACCGGGGGCCCTTGGGGATGTATTATTATATTCGGGAATTTATGAACATTATTGGATGCGATACGATACTAATATTTTTTCGTGCTGGGGGCTGAACTCAGATACTGGAAACTTATACGAATATACGTTTTGGCCAATAATTTTAGCATGTATCAGCACCATACATGAACAATATTGACCACTGTCATTTGTAGCAAGCGTATTTTTATAATAGGCGTATATTATTTGTCATTATACTTTCTACCCCATGGTGTTTGTCCTAATGTGGGCTAGAACTTTATAATTCCGTTTTTAATTTTATTTTGTCATTCCAATCCAAGATGGTAGTCGACCATAAGACAGCACTGTTTCGGGACGATGATCCCTCAGCTGTATGGCTCACCTGATTGCCATACAGGAAGTAGTAGACAACGAGTCTAACAATGAATCAAACTAAGTAATAAATCAGTTACTAAAGCAATTAATTCATCAAGGAGTATTATGGAGATAGCACACCCAAAGGTGCGGGACAAAGCCAATATATGGCCCAAGGCAAATGGCTTTGTCCCTTACCTTTGTCACTTACCTTACCTGATTGATTAATTACTTCGATTCACTGTTATACTCATTGCCTACTACTTCCCGCACCTTTGGACGAGATATCTCTATATTACTCGTCTATTCCATACTCCGCTTATTCTCTACCACCCATTTTTTAAGTTAACTACTGAGAAAATACATCTCCAGAAGGATAGTCTCCCATTCTACCCTTGACAGAATAACCTCAACTTACTCTCGGGATCATCCGGATCCGCAGACTCAGAATGCTACACGTCGTTCTGAAGGATCCTGGAGGAATAGCAACAGAATGTATTGTTGTTCAGCGTTGCCTGTCTGAAGAGAGTAGCATTTTTATCACTTACCTGAAACAAGAAAAAAATAAGTAAAAAAACATTCAGTAAATTCTGGTTGTATGAGGAATGTGCGTTTGAACCGTGACGCCATCGATATTCGAAATAAATTGTAACCAGTTATGAGACTTGCTTAATCCTCAATGCATGAATGCTTCCGATTAAGATTAACTTTCTGCTTGCCTTAACTAAACCCCATATTATGCTTCAACGAGATTCAAAACCCGACGCGAGCAAGAGGCAGTCCCAAATCTGAGACTGCACGTGATTGACCAGTTTGCACAGAAACTGATTTGGAATTAATTTGTTTTCAAAATTGGAAAATTGCTCTCACCACCTACGGAGGTGCCGAATACGACTGCATAATTTTTCTCTTTTTAATTAAGTTTCTATCAAAAGTGGTAAAAGGGGTTTTAAATATTGCTCCTTAGTTCTTACGTTGTCAGTCACACAGTCACAAAAAAACTGATTTTTTTTTTCGAAATATATGTAAATATTTTATGTATACGGCATCTCAGGTTTTAATCTGGAAATTTTAACAATTGATAGAAAAGAAAAGTTAATATTAACTTGTATATTTTAAAAGTTTCATTTTAAGGAACAGGGTCTTGCAGTTAATAAAAAAACCTTATAGTTTTCCAAAAATATCGAAACTAATTGGCCGATTTCGATAATACTTTGTATGTGTTAATTAATAAGTAAAGAGCCTAAGTCTGATGTAGACTAAATTTATTTGTTACAGGGGCGGCGCCAGGGCATACTCGGTAAATACTTTTAGAAAAAGTTTGAGCACACCACTGCGTTTTTATAAGTTTAAATTTATTTTAAGATTAAATGATAATCCCGGTCAACAATTCTAACAACCAAAACAATTTCCTACACTATCGCAAAGTTTAAAAACAAGTAATAAAATTTCACAACCCCAATTTCAAAAACGACGATTTAAATCATTAAGTTCATATGAACTTTTATTTTCATGTTTTCATACAAACATAGTATTATATATTTTTTAATAATAATTAATATATAACAATTGTATTCCAATAAGTGAAAGGTAAAAACAGACAAAACTTGTAGAGAAACAGGAGCACTACATTCTAAAAATATTATCCAATATACAGGGTGGTCCAAAGATATGTTTTCTAAGGCATATTATGTATTTTTTACTTTTTGAAAAGCCCTTAAAGAGTAGGTTCGTTTTGATATAGGTTTTTATGGGTCTAACTTTAAAAGTTAGGGAATTATTTTAATCTTAGACGAAAAAGGGGTCACATAAGGTAAAATTATTCAAAAACCAAACAATATACTTATTTTTCTACAACTAGGAGTAGCGATTGCTTGTTATGCCTAATTGACGATTTTTAACTGATACTGATACACCCAGTATTTTATTGCATTTTTGGAAAGCCCTTAAAGAGTATATGCTTTTTATAAAGGTTAAGGGTCTAACTTTAACAGTTATGGAGTTATTTTATTCAAATAAAAGGTCACAAAAGGGCCGATTAGGGTTAGGTTAAAATGCCACTCTTTAGGCTGTAAAAAATAAAAAACATTTCCTTGATAATTTTTCAGTGGATATAGGAAATAGTTGAAATAATTAGTGATAATATATTATACCTATATACTCTTTTAGAGATTTCAAAAATTGTAATAAAATTTTCTACAGTGTTTTACCTCTATACCTAATCAGTACGAAATAGCTAACTAGGCGTAACAAGAAACCTAAATTCCTTGTTATAGCCAAAAATCTTATTCGGTTTTTGAGTAGGTAGATAATAAATTTCCAAAAGTAACCCCTTTCTTAGTTAAAAATTAAAATAACTACCTAGCCTTTAAAGTTAGACCCTTATTACCTATGCAACAGCAACAGCACTACCTATTGAACCACCATGAAAGTCGGAAAATATTTTCGGAATGAAGTAGTTTTCTTTTTTCTATGTATATGCTCAAGTTTTGTCTTTATTTACTTTCTTTCTTTAATAGTATATGGATCACCGAAATATTAAGGGTGACTAGTTTTCAAATGAACACACTGTATATAAACTAGTAGAGATCAATGAGTATCTTTTAATTTTAATAAAATATTTTTTTAGACCGGCGTGGTCAGTTTACAAGAATTAATCCTTTGGGTGAGTTTCCTAATAATGCCGTGTTACAAAGTTAAAAGAAACTGTCCGTTTTAATCCCACACACAGCCCCATTTCCCGAAACGCAATTTTTGATGGTGTCATACAAACAAACCTTTTCCGCGCATATACCACAATGGACTTTGGTCTATATACATAAACGGGATAAAAGGAGTTAATGAGGATATGCATAATGCCGACCCGTCGGTATTGTGTCGGCGAATTTTTGACAAAGCTAATATTAAACGGGCCACACAGAAACGGGCCACATCCCGGTTGGATCCCCAGCCGCTTTTCCGGGTTAGAATTGGGAGATACGGCCTTTGACACGGTTTAAATGACGCTCCGAAATGTCGCCCTGGGTATTATATGGCGCTAACTGGCAAAAGGGATGACGTTTCGGGGTAATTTGGTGAAAATCCCCGAGATATTGCATCGGAGCTAATAATATTTTGTTATAAAACGGTATTTACGATACGTAATATGTTTTAACTTCTGGCAAAAAATAATATTGACATACTTACATATTATACGAAACTTTTCCTTTGATGGTAGGAAAGTTGGTTAGTATCGGCCCCTCTAGGCGCCTATAGGAAAAAATATTTTTAAAAATAATGGTTAAAGCAATCAATAAAGCAAGGAAAACTGCTATCATTGAGCCTTACTTTGCACAAAGATTACTTCAAATCAGGTAGTATGACACTGAGATGGAATTTATCTAAAAGACACAAGAAATCACAAAGCGTAAACAAGTTTCCGTTCTAGGCCCAACGCCTCTAAACTAAACGTGACCCGTCAGTGATAGGGTTTCATCAAGTCGAGAAATTTTGACTTGAATGTAATTTCTTGACTTGAAATTCAAGATCAAGAAATTAAATATGTCTTGACTTGACGGTTTTTCGAAAACAAAAGTCTAAAGATTTCTTGAAATTTCTTGAAATTGCTTGAAAAGAAGCGGCGCGAGAAGTTTAATGTGTTTAAATTCATGACTCACAAATCCCGACGGATACGTCCAAGCAGTAGGTATTATTATTATTTTTTTTGTTATATTTTGCAAGTTAATTTTTATTTTTTTGTTTTGTGTTATAAGTAGAATATTGTTTTGTTTATCATAATCATATATTTTTATTTATGATTAATAAATTTGGTATGCTTTATACATCTGTGTTTTTACTCATATTAAAATCTAAAGTATGCACCTAAGTAAATTATCGTAGGAATTTACCTATATAGCAATTATTATTTTATAGTCACTAATAAATAGAGACCGGATTTTAAGCATTATTCTTATTGCTGAATTTTATAAGCAACCGTGGTATATTTAATTTCTACATGAATTATGCAAAACTATAAGTATATTGCGAAAGTTTTTTTGTGTGCTTTTTTTCCCAATTTTCTGCGTTTTTTTCTCCAGCCTTTTCTCAGACAGGACTTTAAGCGTCACGAATTACCCAAAACTAAGTATATTGCGATAGCTGTTTTTGTGGTCTTTTTTTGCTTTTTTGAGGGTTATGCTTTTTCCCCTTTGTGCTTATTTGAACTTTTTCAGGTATGTTTACATAATTTTTAAACATTTATTTTTACTTAATTTGCTTATTTGATGCCTTTTTAAGCATTTTTTCATTTTTTTTTGCGCTTTTTCATCCGGTCTCTACTAATAAAACTTAATTTCAAGAATTTCTTGGTTTCTTGACAAGAAATCTTGATCTTGAAATAGAAAATCTTAACTTGTCTTGGAAACAGTTTCAGACTTCTTAACTTGAAAAGTTCTTGAATTCAAGTCAAGATCAAGTCAAGATCGAGAAATTTCTTGAAAATTGTGAAACCCTAGTCAGTGACATATTAGTGACACAAACAAGGCAATGGGCCTGTTTCACACTTTTTTAAATTTTTGATTATGAATCTTAATAGAAAATAAAACACGAACATATTTTTTCCGATTTTTTTTCGGCCGGCAAATTCCCTAAGAACGTTTTTGAAATTCAAATTCCTTGGGCCCGTGACGTCACGGGCCCAAAAAGCTGATTGGATAGGTACTGTTTTGCGACGTTGACACGATTTACGGCAATATCGATATGTTTCTATTTGAGATTTGTGAAGACTGAAGAAGAAGAAAATTTACCTAACTTATATTTTGTGGCAAAAGCCAAATAGACATAGATATAACACATGACCTCAATATCAGGGGGAGGCGCGGCGGTGCACGAGTGGGTGGGTCTTTCGTCTACCCCACGCTTTGGCACCGTACGTCACCCCATAGTGGCTAGATTGCTCGAAAAGAGCAGAGACCATAAAAAGAAATAAAAAAATAACCACAGTATCAATTAATTTAATAATATACCACAATCGCAATGTTTTTCCCTTTTTTGAGTTAAAAGTTACTTGCAGAATGATCATCAACTTGTAAGTTGTCCAAACCTAAATAAATATGGTTTATAACAACAACTAGACATAATCTTGACAATCAAAATTTAATTTATTAACAAATGTTCTGACATCGTTGGTTTTTGCCGTTGATCTTCTTCATTTTGCAATAATTTTAGTCTTAAAGCTAACTTTCGAATGTGTTTTCTATCATCCCCTAAAATGGCTATCAAAAGTTTTTCCGGATGACCAAAATATTCCTTTCTCCTTTCTCTCAATTACGGAATCTATCACTTTTTTCAGTTCTTCAGGGAGGTAACAATACTGATAATGCTAAATAAGTGCCTAGCACCGTCCTTATTACAACCAATTAAATTTGATATCAAATCGGCGTACATACACTTTAACTTTTAACTTTTGCAGGTTTTCAGAAAAATATTTAGTTTTATTAGCTCGATTTGCATTAAAGAATAAAGATGCCGGAAACGTCGCAAACGCAATTTCATTGCTCCAAATTAAGGCGCGCAATTTAAAATTTTTAAAAAAATTTTTAGTTAATGACAAAATTAGGCATTGACAAGAAAGATGCTGAGGGGGATTTTATTAAAGAGCTATGTAATTAATTTCATTCTAGTAGTAAGAAATATCGAAATTCGATTGAGTGAACCAGGCCCATTTAAGCCATCTATTTTAAATGCCACAGGTATATTTTAACGACATAAGTATCTATATATCAGCCATAATATAGTCTAAAATACGCTAAAAACCGAAAAAAACAACTGAAAAAACCAAACTGGCAACATTGCCGGCTTGTGCGGCTTGTCGTAACTTATTTCACTTATTTCACACGTATGGCAAATAATCGTTAGAGTCTTGTTTATTTTAATATAATTTCAAATGAAAACAAGTGTGTAGGTTGACAATACAACAAGTTTTGTAGACCTCGGGTCCATGCCTACATTTTTTTATTACCTCAATGTTGAGACTTTGTATATGTTCTTTATGTCAACTTGGACAATTTCTGACATAAGAAAATTCTCAGTGGCGGGGCGCTTTTGTACCCTTTCAAACTTTTGGGGGCGTGCGACAACGAAATGTCCGCAAAAATTTTGTCGGACAAGGGTAGGTAGGTAAAGGATGGCCCATCCAAGCGGAAAAAGTGTGCTACGTGGAGACACGTTAGCATAAAATCGTCATTCAAAAAATGAGATTGTGGTAAAAATTAAGGGGAATTCTAGGGTGTACCCTAATTTTGTATACGGGGGTCTGTAAAAAAGTTATCGCGAAAAAAACATTTTTTGCAAAATTTTCTGCCGGATTTCACAACTTCACGAAATGCCCGTGGATTGTCAACAGACCAAAATATACTATTTTTCCGGTTGTATATTCCCGCCGTTGTAAATGTAGCTTCATCGGACCAAATAATTTGTTTAAAAAATCCAGCTCCACCTCTTGCAAAATAAAAGTTTAACATTGTTTGACAATATTCCAGTCTTCTTGCAGCATCTCCAGGGAATAGCCTTTGAACAGGTAATATTTTGAAGGCTTTAAATTTGCTTAATTTCATTACCCTTTGTATTGTAGACCGGGGAATTTGTAAGTCTCTCGCTGCATCTCTCTGAGATTTTTCGTTATTTCTTCTGAAATAATTTAAAATTCGTTCTCTCTCGTCCTCACTAATTCTAAACCCTTTTTTCTCTTGCTAATCACACTTCCTGTCGATCTGAATCTTCGATACAGCTTACATATAAATGAAGCACTCGGAACATTTCTATTTGGATATTTACGAGAATACTCCCTCAAAGTTTCTACGTATCTTTTATAATTTTTGATGAAGATCTCTAAAATATCACAGCATTCTTCTTTCAAAAACATTTTTTAAACTGCAACTACTAACAGCTTCAGCAACAAAATTTTAGACTAATCTGACACGTAAATAGAGATATTGAATTGACAGCCTACTCGCTTGTCAGTTTTATTATCATGGCTGACTTGATTTGTCATAAATTTGGTTTTATTGTTTGGCCTACTCAGATCGAACATAAGACACCGACCATGAGACCATGTATCTAGTTTGATAGAGCTTCTCTGATAAGTATCTCGGAAACGGTTGGAGATACATAGGTCAAATTGTATATCGTTGGATTCAGAATTAAAAAAGGAATCCTGTGATGGTTAAGAGAAATGTGTAAGTTGTAAAATAGAGAAAACCACTTTCATTTCCGCTATAACCGGAAGTTATATTAAAAAACTGAATATTCGGGAATACTATAGTAAAATTATTATAAGAAGTCCTCACTGGGACTGTCAATTGGTAATTTCGACATCCTAAGTTGGCATCAATGCAGCAAAAAGATGCAACCGGGTCAAAACTTCAGGTCAGTATCGAGCCCATTTGCACCCAGAAAAATATATTGAGAACTCTGATTGCAATAGACAGAAATTGATTAAAATAAAAACAAACCAATTATATTTTTGTATTGTTTCATAACATAATTGAAATGCTTAAAGATGCATTACAGAAAATTTAGCTTATTGTTGGAATTTAGGTCAACCAAGTGTGAAAATAGGCTAAAAACTTACTTTAGGTTTTAGATTTAGGCACAGTTTAGATTGTTGATATTTTCAATTCGACACAACCCATTATCATCGATTGATCGATTTATTGGAAAGATATGTAGAATCTCTCCAAAAAATATCTAAACTAAAAAATAAAACAGGTGATAAGCATGAACATTTTATTTTATTCGTTTAACTAGTTATTAACTGCAACCGCTGAGTGAAGGAATAATTATTCCTTCCCTCAACGGTAGGACATTCAAACTGTTAATAGCTATTTATATTACAATTGCATCAAATAAGGCTTTATTGATGAGCCCGTTTAGGTATTGCAGACTGCGTCTGCGGGCGAGGACTATAATGCGACGAGTCTATTTAATTAAAATTATTGACCTATAGCTTTGTTTATACGCGTGACGTACAAGATTTTATAATATATGAATGCAATATTAAATGGGTAACATTAAATAAAATCAAATTATAAAAAAATGTATCATAATAAAGGGCAATTTATAATGCACTGTATAATAAATGTGTCCTTCATGATGCAGTTTTTCTTAATTCTACTAGTACTATAAAGTGAAATTTTATATGGCCGCAAAACGGTGTCATAAAGGGCACTTTCTAATGTATTTGCACAATTTTTTTTAAACAAATATCTATAATATATTATAACAATTGATGGCTTAAAAAGAGACTAAATATACAGTGTGCCCCCGAATTGAGGCAACTATAAATAGTACATGTAAAAGAAATCTATTTTTCATTTATGGCAGAGCCTATTCTTTGTAAGTTATTTTTCTTAAAACTTAACTTAAAAAATTCTAACCCAAAATAGCCTCAAGAGTAAAATATAAATGAATCTATTTTACAAGCTTTTATTTAACTTGCTCTGTTAGTGTATGTGTAATGTACTGAAACTTTGCAACTGAATTCTAAACCACTTCCACCCAACCGATTGAGGTGAAATTTTGCACACACTTTTGATTTTGGTGACAATGCAATCTATCTATTTTTTTCAAAATGACCTTCGCTCCAGGCTGGCATCACAACAAAAACTTGTCGCAATTTGGCATTCAATTATCTTAACGAAAACCTAAAATTATTTTATTCGTTTTAGTACATGGCTTAAATAAAAGCTTGTTTTTAAAGAAGTTTTTTTATTCTTTATTTTATTATGGAACTAATTATTAATAAAAGTGGTTTATAAGGAGTGATCAAACAAATATACAATTGAAGATTTATTATGGGTGTCCTGGAAGAAGTAGATTAACTGAAGTTAGAAAATATTTTGAGCATGCACTAACAAATATGACATGTAATGTATGACATTAATCGATGCAAATTTGAGGTTCCAAATTGTACGTAATAATTAAAGGTACAATTTGAACGAAAGTTTTAAACAAAAGTTTAAAAATTTGCAGTTTCATGTGCAATTGGAACCAGCCAGTTACTATTGCCGTTGTGTACTTTAATGAAGTTGAACTTAACTTTTAAAGTTATTCATGGTCATTATTTTTACACTTTTATTGTAAATGCTTCATGAAGTATGTTGAAAATAAAGCTTTAAAATATTTTATATAGATTTTTTTCTGAACGAGAAAGGACAAAGTTCAAAGGGCCATGATGTCACGTCCCTAAATCACTGGTTGCATAGATTTTAGCGGTGTTGTAAACGTTTTGCTATTATTATTATTATTGTGTCTGAAATGAATGACAACAACTTTTATATTGAAAATGTCCATCATAATTCCTAATTTTGTATTATTAATTAAGAAGACTTACCACCCTTATAAAATGTGTATTAATTTGTGGACTGGTTTTGTTGAACTTATTTTTTGTTAGGTAGGTGTATAGTTACTCAAAATGCGCATTCATTGAGAGGACTGCAGATCTTTTTTAGGGTCACTTAAAACCTATCTGTGCCATTTTCATTGATCTAACCAACTCGTATATTAGACCGTCAGATAGTGACAGATTTAGGTGCCACATTTTCGCATACAAGCCTCGAAGAGGGTTGAAAAGTACATCGATGTTGAGTAGAGTGAAAGGAAATTTACGAGGGGCCCCTGGGGATAACATATATAAATCGAAAAAAATGTTTGTTAAATTTTCCAGACCCAAAATGTACTTATCCATTTGCCCTACTCAAGCCAATATATTTTTCGGGCTAGTGACGATGTACGTTTTCATACTTTCGATGGGCTTGTGTGGAAAAATCGCTCGATTTTTCTTTTTCAACCCTTTAGCCTTCTGTTTGGTTCTGTCAAGTTTGGTTTTCCGAAACCGGGTTCTATTAATTAACCATTTAATGAACACTGCTTGCGTAAAAATATCGAATCAAATTGTGAAAAATGAAAAATCGAATTTTCCATAATATGTTATACCCAGGGGCCACTCGTAAATTTCCCTTCATTCTACTCAACATCGATGTACTTTTGAACCCTCTTCGAGGCTTGTATGCCAAAAGGGGGCACCTAAATCTATCACTATCTGACGGTCTATATCTTTGATCTAACATAAGACTTTTTTAATTGTAGGAATTTATTATTGTTTCTAACATTAAAACAATAATAAGTTAAATTTTAATAATTTCTGTAGTCAATTAAAAAACCTTAATGGTACTTTTTGCTTGAGCCCATAAAAGTGGTCGTAGTTAAATAAAGTTTTAGCACAGAAAATATACTACGAGTTATATTTACTAAACTATACTACGAGTATATTTTCTGTGGTTATAGCCTTGTTTATGGATACTCTAGTCAGCCAATGTCTGACACTGACATATGGACGTGACAGAAATACAGTAGATATAAAGGAACGATTTTGCAAAAATAAAGTTGTCCAGCTGTTTTTTTTTGTAGATTTTAATAGAAGAAAATTAGTAGGCAATGACTGGGCCACTTTAATTTTTAGCACCATCTGTTACCTGTAAGTAATCCAATATTGCTCTCGTATCCTTATGACTCTGTCACACATTGGCTAACTAGGGATTCCATAGGCAAGGGTTATAGCCTTGTTTATGGAATCCCTAGTTATCCGATGTGTGACAGAGTCATAAGGATACAAAAGCAATATTGGATACAAGCAACAGATGGCACCAAATTAAAGTGGCCCAGTGGCCAAGGATGTTGCACAATATAAATCTTGTTTAATATGTCACGAGAGTAATAAGGACATTCCAGCAATATTGGATGCAAGCAACAGATGGCGCCAAAAATTAAAGTGACCCGAGTCATTGCCTACTAATTTTCTTATATTAAACCACAGACCTATATAGCTTCGCTAAGCTATATAGGTCTTTGATTAAACTCTACCAAAAAATAGCTGGACAACTTTATTTTTTGCAAATTCACCGGCTAACTATATCCATAAACAAGGATATAAGTGAAGTATTTTAATTATTGAAACTATATGTAAGACTATAAGTACCCACTTTGTTGAATGCGTATTTGGAACACCTATCCAATGAAAAAGTTTAACAAAATCGGTCAACAAATCATAGTATATTATGTACCAAAGGACTAAAGTGAGTCTTTTAATCACTCGAGGGATTTAAAGTCACTTTAGTCCCGTGGTACATACGCTATTTGTTACACCGCAGGAACTAAAATTTATAAATTCACAAGACATTATGTAAAAAGAAACATTCGACATTTGTATCTTGACTTTTTAAGGGCTACTTAATGGGGCTGGTATCAATTGGTACGATGGTTTCAAATTTGGTATTTGGTACCAAAAGTTGGTACCTTAGTACCAACCATCAGTTACACCACCGGATAGCTCTCGTAAAGAGTAAGAAATTTATTCAAGATAGGAATAAGAAATTCATTTATAGCACTTTATCTAGGTACTGCTTTTAGTTTCTGTTCATTTAATAAATGTTATTGAGTAATAATAATAATAATTCTCACCCTCACAATACTCCAAACTAAGAGTACCTTGTGCAGGGGAGGGGGGCAATTACTATTATTTTGTCTTCGTTGCCATTTGCGGCTAGGGCCGACTTTTTTCCCGATAGATAACTAGGATAGCATTCGCTCAAGTACTACGGAAAACCCTAGAAAGCTGTAGTAATCCCAGTGGGTGTAGGACAATTAGTTAAAAAGCTATTTAGGAGCAATACCGTGGACCCACATTTGTCCAGCGCTCTTGTCCATAGCGGTGTTTTTCTTTAAGGACATGTGCATGCCCGTGCCTCGACATCGGTTCGAACCAAGGTCGATCGAAGGCAGAAAAACATGCCGTCTAAAAAGTCAGCGCCGGTACGAGTGACGCCACCGCGGTAAAGTACAGAGTTGGTCATAGTTTCTATTGGTTTTGTTACTTTTAATCCCAAGGGAACTAACATTTTTTGCTCCGTTGGGACTAAAATATTTCAGTCCCAAGGGAGTAAATGCCCCATTTTAATAACGCAAAGGAGGGAGTAAAGTGATCACTTTAGTCTCTGCGGTGCAAAAAGATTTTACAAGGGATGTAAGTTCTGAATATAGACATACTGTAGACATAAATCTAACCGCTTTCGTCTGAAGAACTTTCTCCTAAGCTTATTAAAATAGGCTGCTGCACATGCGATATTAATAATTTTTCCTTATCATATGCAGCTCGAATGGCATCATTTGTGTGCCTAACATAATCGGCCCATTGCTCCTTAGATACCCCCATCAATGCCTCATCCCAACATTCCACGACATTTTTACTTTGTAGAATTTTCTGGTCATAAAGCCTCTTTGCCTGACTCCACACCATCTCAATAGCATTGAATTGGCAATGGTATGGAGGCAGGCGTGAGACTTGATGACCAGCATTTTTTATTAAGTTATCGACAACAAAAGATTTGTTTCGTGGAATTTTGTTTATAATATCCCACAATAAATCTTTTGTTGGGAATGCCGGACTAGGAATAAATCTTTCATTCAACCATTTTATCATCCGAACTTTAGACCAGCTTTTAACTGGGAAACTTTCCTCGATGCGACTGTGGTAACTCGCATTGTCCATGATTATAATGGACGGTAACTTAAGATTGGGCAGCAATTGATTTTTAATCCAATTTTCGAAGTTGGTTGAATTCATTTCACCATGGTAGTCCCCTTGGTTCGTTTTCGATTTAAAAATCAATTTGGCACCATCCACAAAACCATCTTCTGTTCCAGCATGGAGAATTATGTACCTATAAAGAGTTCATGATAAATCACGTTTGGTTCATGACGATAATAATGACATACCGGACCCTACAGAAATTATATGAATTGACAAGTTGTTTTGAAAATGTTAGTAGGTATTTTTTCACAAAGTCGAGTTTAAAATATACATATGTGTAGTATGTCATATTTGACACAATACACAACTATATTATTAAATATAATTTTATAACTAGAAAACAATACTTACCTGTGTCCATCCCCCGTTTCTTTTTTCACAGATCTGATGTCATTGTCTTGCCAAGATTTTCGGGCAGAGCCAGAAGAAAACACCCAGGTTTCGTCCAAAAAAACGCATATTCTCTTCCCCGACTTTAGGTTGTCATTATCTATATATGTTCGCAAAAAATTTATTCTTTGAGAAACAACATGAGGTTTCTCCATAAGGACTCTGCGAGGGTCATCATTTTTGTATTGACAGCCCATATCATGGAGCAGTTTCAGGAGGCTTGACCTCTTTCCCCTATAATCAATTTGTTTCAGATCCAACCTTTCCTGTAAAGACTTCACAGATACTGGAATTTCTGTAAGAGTTACAATTAAATATAGTTTAAATCATGATACCTGACATTATCTCAAACATGGAGCACCTAAAAAAAGATTATCATCTTAATATAAATTATTTTTGGGATAAATAGGTTGATTTGGTATAATTGGGGGAATGGATAATATAGAGTATCTGGATAAACTGGATTTATGGTCTAAGGATACACCTATTACCTAATTTCCAGTAGCATAGCTTCACACCCCCCCCCCCCCCCCGCGATGACAGGATTTCTCACCCTCTAAACTAAGAGTGCCCCCAGAAGCAACCAAATGCTTATGTGGGTGGAGGGGCAGGGGGAAAACTTTCATAAAAATAAAATAGAAAATTAAAAGACACCATTTAAAAAACTGGAAACAACAACATTTTTTAGTTTATATTCTGCATGGCAGGTATTAATCGAACGTCAATTTGGTGCCCAGAATACAGTTACCTGATATCAATATACCTGTAGGTACCTAAAATACCAAGTGTGCGTCGTGTGTGTGTAGGTGTGAGTGTTTGTATCCAGGGATTTGCTGATACAATGTGGCTGTAAAAAAAATTTAAATCAATATTTTTCAAATATTAGCGAAACAATCATTTTTATATTTTTATGAAAAGGGTTACTTACTCGCTATATACATCTCGTACACCTCATTCCTGATGGTCGCAGAAATATTCTTGTCTAAATCTGCTGTAAAATTTCTTTTTCTTTTGCGGCATAGCGGCTTAGAAGTCTCTTGAGTTGGGCCATGTTTAAATTGTTTCACAGACTTCTCACCTATATCCAGAGCTCTAGCGGTTTCCTAAAAAGATATTCGGTAGGTCGGTATATTCACTGAAAAACGTTTTTTACAAAGACGAGGATTTGGACATTGCTATAAGTATTTCTCATTTATTACTAATGGCATATATTATACTGCTATATGTAGTTTACTTCATAATACACATCTTCTATGACTGTAGATTGAATAATATACAAATGGTCGCCCACATGCACGTTAGAAATGAGAAGCTTCAAAAACGTACTGTTATTGGACTATAATATTACAATATACCTATTTTAAATATATTATAATATAATAGGTAGATTATCATTATATTATACTATAATTATTATTGGAGTATAAAATATACCATCTTAACATGCCCTACAACAAGATAGGTACCTTTATCCTAATTAATTTGATAAAGCAAAATGTTTATCTAGAATAAGTTTATGGCACAATTTAGAATTTTACGAAGGGGTATAAGGGCCACAAGTCATGGCTAATTTTTTTCCTTTAGAATTCTGAGTTTTACCTATCTGTGCAAGGCCTCACATCGAATTAAAAGGTGTGACACTCTGTCATACTTTCACCCTATTACAAAGGAACGTACCTTCTTTGCTCAAAAGAAAATAAAAATAACAATAAGGCTCTACAGGGTTTCTACTTCAATAAAATACACAACCATAGTGTAATAGCTTATACCTAATCTAATACAAAGAACAGCTAGGCCCTACAAACCCTTTACGTAAGCCCTAAAATCTAACCTTATCAACTGTCTACATTCAGTTTTTATCACGTAGCTCAAAATTCTCCTGTTGAGGTGCAATGAGGTGCACCGATCAAGCCGTCACTGTAATATCGAACTATATAATACAATACCTGTCTATCTCTTCCTTTACTAACATGAATGATGCCTCTCACCAGATTGTGTTTCTCCATTCGCAGTGTGGTGCCCGACCGTTGACTATAGTCCCACATGCCTCCACAGCTCCTCCTTTACTTTCTCGGAGTTACCTGTCCAACATAACATGAACAAGAATTAAGTGCCTCTTCATGGTTTGTTGTTTGGGGTGCATGGTCCATTTTTTGTTGTCGACCCACCTTTAAAGCCGGCGGCACCACACAGCGACGTCGACTTGTTTATTGTATCATTGTCGACTTCTTATTGTCCCCCGACCCCCTCGATCACCTGACAATGCCTAGCCTAGACAATGTCATATGCTATGACTATTTAAACTTAAATCAAACATAACTACTTCTTTTGCTTAACTGCACACACCAAAACTTTGTTTTTTGCACTCGACGTGCATTTTGCTAACCATGTTAGCATCATCAGGAGATGATTAAGTCTGAAGACTTAACCACAGCTTACCCTAACATGTAAGCTGTGAGTTATATACCTATCGTAAGCTGTGACTTAACCATCTCCTGATGATGCTAACATGGTTAGCGAAACGCATGTCGTGTGCAAAAAAACAAAGTTTTTGGTGTGTGGAGTTAAGCAAAAGAAGTATTTCTAAGTGCCAAAGGTTCCTGATTCCCAACAGAACTAGGAATATAATACCGGGTGTTGGGCCGTTAGATATCTCAGAATTCTATGTCGGAATCGGAATGATGAAGGATAAAAAATATTCAAGTCTGGCCTTCGAAATCCATATTTGTAGATCAATAATTATCATGAAAAATAAGAAATAACTTGTCATGTGTGGTCCTTGTACACCTTCGTAGAATTAGGTAGGTATAATAATGAAACCACAAAAATTACATACCTGGATAGGGTTTAAATTTGGATGGTACTTGGTAAAGTATTCAAAAGCCCTTTGAATAAATATTTGGGCCAGTTTATTACCCACGATTGCATGCTAAAATTCAGAAATATCTATAAGTACTTTAAAAGTATACCTACCTACTCCATAATATTATTTAAGTATTGTTATAAATTTTTTCATACCTTTCCTTCATCAACAGGAACAGGCTGTTTTGCATGCTCCCCTGTTTTCAATTCCATATCGAATAAATTCACGAATGAAATAATAAATTCAAGAACGACAGCAACAAACAACCTAAAACTAATAATTTTCATTAAATTTGCAATTTACCTTATAATTTGTTCAGATTGTACAAGCAACTTACCCCTATTCAAAAACGACAAAAACCTAAAATAGATTTATTTCAAACACGAGAAAACGGGATCGAAAAAAAGAAAATGTATAACTATAACCCTATAACACGAAAGTATGAACAAGAACAAAGAACAACACAACGATAATTAACGGTAGTAAAACTCACGAAACGTACAAAACCCGCGTATATTTCCACTGCCCAAAGTTTGAACCCTTTTGAACCACAAAATATATAGGTTTTTACTTTCACAACACGGAAAACGGAAATAAAATTTGCCTGAGTACGCACCATAGACGCTGTCACAAGTAGCCGATTTTACCAAAATACCAAAATGAAAGTGTTTCAATGACTTTTGAAATTATTATTAAAATGAGTTGTAGTCGTAGTTATTTTTATTTGTAGCGGCATAATCGTGATTGCAATAGGGTTTTTATTTTATTATGCTCTTTTTTTCGAATCACTTGGGTAACTATTCACATCATAAATCAATGAGTGACGTCATAACTGGTTGAGACACAATATACCAATGTTATACCCATGGTTAACAAAAAATTCCTAGGGATTTTGTGGAGAATGTCATCTGACAAAATCGGGACTTCTTACAGTAATCGGGGTATACTTAAAGGTTCTCTAATGGATGTGTAGGTAAAAAATTTTTTTTTTATTTTGCAAAAAATGTTTTTTCGCGATAACTTTTTTACCGACCCCCGTATACAAAATTAGTTTACACCCTCGAATTCCCCTTAATTTTTACTACAACCTCATTTTTTGAATGACGATTTTATGTTAACCTGTCTCCACGTAGCACACTTTTTCCGCTTGGATGGGCCACCCTGTACCACTTGATTTTAAATATTTTTATTACACGATCCTAGCTATGAAAATAATCAACTGTGACCCCCCTAACATGGAAAAGTTATGACGTCATAAAATTTAACAGCTGATTTTTTAAAGCTGATTTTTTTTGGATCGTTTAAAAATGTATTTAAAATCAAGTGGTAACCTGCTCGTTCGACAAAAATTTTCGGGACGCCCTTTAAAGTTTGAAAGGGTCCCAAACGCTTATAGCAAATCCTTTCTTAAATTAAGAAGAATACCAACCATTGTGATGTGTTAGTTATGCAACAGTTGCAAGAAATGAATGTTGGATTATCCAAGTTACGTCGCAGACCGACAAGAATCGTTTTTAAAAAAGGGTTTATTTACTTAAAGCCGTTGATTACAGGTTACGATTACGATCAAAATAACTTATAACTAATATGTGTCTGCTTCTTATTGAACGAGAGTAATGCTATAAATATAATGAATTGAATGAGAGCGAGCGGAGTCGGAGTCTAGGTTCTAGGTTATATAGGGAAGCTAGGAGCTGACCTCTCGAAAGGAACAAAGGAGTCTTATAGGATTCTTGGTATTTTCTATCAGCAAACATTAATTGGCAAATAAAATGTAGTCGTATGACTTAGTTGCAATTTAGACAAAGGAGGAATCAAATTACTAGTAAATAAGGTTAAATAGAGGGTGAGAAAGGTCATTTAGGTATTAATAATAATAATTCTCACCCTCACAATAGTCCAAACTAGGAGTACCCCAGAAACAACCACATGCTGCTTGTGCGGGGGAGGGGGGCAATTACTATTATTTTGTCTTCGTTGCCATTTGCGGCTAGGGCCGACTTTTTTCCCGATGGAACTAGGATAGCATTCGCTGCAAGTACTACGGAAAACCCTAGAAAACCGTAGTAATCCCAGTGAGTGTAGGACAATTAGTAAATTACACGTATAAAGCTATTTAGGAGCAATACCGTGAACCCACATTTGTCCAGCGCTCTTGGCCATAGCGATGTTTTTCTTTAAAGACATGTGCATGTCCCTGCCTCGACATCGGTTCGAACTAAGGTCGATCGAAGGCAGAAAAACATGCAGTCTAAAAAGTCTGCGCCGCCACGGCCGCCACCGCGGCCCCATGGAGTGTAACATTTCATAAAAATTAATCTACCAATAACTGATACAATAATGTAATATCTAAAAATATATCAGGTACGAAGAAATATTTGGTCCATTTTCCAAATCAATACAGTGCTCATAGACCAACACTAAATTCCATACAGTTTCCAGAGAGAAAAGGCATTATGATTTATTCTACTAGCCTCTTGTATTAATCAATTCTATGCTTTATCGCCCGGTCATCTATATTCCCTATATTTTATTTTTGCTCACTAATCAACCAGATATCCAAATTGAAAACACTTGCACGGGAATCCAATCGGATTTATCTCGGTTTTTCGTTGCCCCACGGTGCAGTATCCCGATCCCGCATAAATCGCCGGAATCGGCGGTTTAATCCGCGGCGAACGTGGTTTGCATCTTTATGTCCCGTTTTGTTCGATTACAAAAGCAATTCTCTGTTCGAACCGGGAACAAACTGCATGGGAATATCAGGTCAAGCGTGCGTACACCCTAAGCAAGACTCGATAAAGGTGAGAACAAGATAAGTCACAACATATTACTATCTCGGCTTGCTGAGGTTGGTCTTGGCGTTCTCCTGAGATGGATGACTTCATAATATTATGTGAAGAACAGCTCCCAATTTGTAGCTTTGCAGGGGTTCAGTTCTACAGAATACATACCAACATCTGGGGTTCCTCAAGGGTCCCATTTTGGACCAATTTTATTTATTATTTACATAAACGAAATTAAATCATGTTTCAAACACAGTACGCAGATGATATGAAGGTTTACTTGGATGTGACTTCGACAATAGACTGCACTAGGATTCAGGAAGATCTAGATCGCCTATAGATTATTTCTAAATTTGGGCAAATGTTGCTACATGACTTTTACAAGAAACTTTCAACCCAAAGACTTTTCCTATAAATTAAATGGCGAAAATTTTAAACGGGTTAGCTATGTACGAGATCTGGGCATCATATTGATATTGTAATTAATTCATCCATGAGAATGCTGGGATACATCAAACGCAAGTGTGCTTGTTTTTCGAACGCCAAGCCTCTTTTGGCCGTCTATAATATGCTTTTGTTCGAAGTAAATTAAATATTCAAAATAAATTTTTGAAATTTCTTCGTTTCAAAACAAGTAACATTATGATTCCAGAAGGCAACATTTTAGCAGCACTGACCAACTACAATATGTTATTGTTGGAAAATAGAAGGGTGGTGTCTGACGTCCTGGTGATATACAAGTTGTAAGTTGTATGACAATATTATGCGAAATCCCGATCTATTATCTCTTATCTGTATTAATGTTCCACAGAGGCAGCTAAGAAGCTACGAGCTATTCAATATCCCTTTCAGAAGAACAAATTGTTCCCTAAACTCGCCTCTATGTAGATCCTTGAGACATTGTAACTACATGAATTGTTAAGTCGATTTGTTTTCAATGTCACAGTCACAGATAAAGAAAGCTCTAAAAGATTATTTTTTGTCGATGTCGATATCTTCAATAGCATAAGTACATATATATAAATAGAAAAGTTGTTTGAACTTTGTTTTTGGATAAACTCTCTTCATTTTTTTAATGTATTTATCTCTTTTTTTTGCCTCTAACAGCACTAATGTGCGATATGCATTGTTCTTTTTCTTTACCTACTACCTACATAAACTATCTGATAGCGATGATGTAGATATGTAATTTATTGTTCACTCGTTACTTCTTTGAATTCCTAACTATAATATTAGCATGATGTACAACAGTTCATAGTGTGCGACCTGTGTATTCATTTACATTATATCATTAATAGTGGATATTGTAGTGGGTCATCCTCTGAAATGTAGTATCCCTGTTGTCCAAATAAACAAAAAAATTAAAAATACATGATTTATGTATTGATTTCTTAATAATAATTATTAGTAGAGTCAGTACCATCCGGTCAGAGAAATGTTGTAGATTCCGCTAATATCTATAAATTGTATTACCCAACGACGTTGATAACAAGATTCATTCTGCCTGATACTGAAAAACGTGGAGCATAGATCTTTTATGACAACTGAGAAAATATACTCTAGATCTATTATAATTATTGCTCCATGTATGCTGTATGTTTGCAGCTCCATTGAGGTTTGTTTTCTTGTTGTATTCCTTCACCTCTGGAGGATCCTATTTAAATCCCGCTTCGGCGTTTCCCGACAGTAGCAGACCAAACTCGTCGTCTGACTTACCAAACTTTATTGTAAATACGCTGTCAATTACTGGCACTATAGCTGGAAATATACTTCGGCTCACAAGTTCAGGAACAATTCCTAACCCTTGTATAGCCAGAAAAAGGATTGGTGACTATCCTATAATATCGTATGGAATAAATGATACATCTGAAGGTAATCAAGGTCTATTCAGACTCTGAACCTTAAGCGTAGACCAATATTTTCAGCGCCCAGATCTTAGAGTCGAAAATAATGGCCTACGGCTAAGGTTTTAATTCTAGACTACTTCCTTCAAATTAAATTCAATGAAGAAACAACCAATCTCATATCCTAGCTAGCGATAAATGCTCTTGGGAATTATCGCAAAGCTTTGCTCCAGGATTTTATAAGAAAAAATAAAGATAGGTATTAATTTCTAGGCAAAATGCAGTTTCTAAAAATTTATTGATACAATTTCCGGGACTGTGATTTTCCATACGATAAAACTGTAAGTTCAACACCAAAACTTGAAAATTAACTGCCAAACTTTTAAGTAGGTTAAAAGCAGTAAAAATAAGCGCAACGAACACAAAATAATAGTAATTTCCACCCCTTCCCTGCACAAGCGTTTGGTTGCTTTTGGAATACTACAATGGACTAATACACCACTTTTTTTTATTTGCTCATTGGATAGTATTGGGTGAGATATACTTTCGGTATTTTTTTAAATTTTTTTTTCGCCCCCGTTTTGCCGCAATTAATTTTTAAAGTTCAATATACGTAACTACCTGTTGGATTTTATTTTTTCCCTAAATTTACCGCCATGGCACCATGTTTGGCAATGCCGCACCTCAATGCCAAGCCTGTCGGAACATAAACATAAAACATAACCTATTTTGTGGCGTCACAAATCGGATTATCGGATCCCGCGGCCCCGCGTGGTTTTACAAGCTTTTATTTTTTTTTTTTAACTATTTATTTTCACCATTCATTCATTCTAATAATCCATGACGAAAATGAACCATACTATTTTGCTGAGGAAAATGCTGAGAACACTAGGTATTGGTATTGATGATTCGGACGTTATGCTGGTTGGTTTACAAAACTTTTTTTATTGGAAACAAGTCCATTTTATCTATAAGAGGTGTATAAAACGACACAATTCGTAAGTACCTAACTGAAGTTGCACAAATTGGATATCTAGACTTGCTGATTTATTAAAGACGATAAAGAACCAACCAGGTGTAACATTTTAGCTGACGATTTTAGATCAGTGGTTCTGCCAAACGATTTTTTACTTGTTATCAAGTATATTCCACAGATTGCTAGTTGTTTGAAGAAACTGATGATATTTTAGCCTCAATACCTAGTGTTAATCAACAGCATTAATTGGTTATAAACTAAACTGAGAAAAGTCAATCCTATATCCTATACACGTCAAGCACTTACCTACCTGGTCCGAATATAAAAAAATTTATTACTTTAATTTCACTTTACTTACAGAATGTAAGTTAGTAGTTAGACCTGCATCGGTTCAAAAATGTAACGCTAGAATATTGGAGAAGGTGCCAGTTCTTGGTGATGTTAGAAATATAACTTACGTAAAACGCAATAAAGCCAAGTTTTCAGTCGAAAAACTTTTATAATACCTAGATCATAGCTTGAACTATTTTTAGACCCATTTAGGTACCTAAATTATATTGTGATTGCCGAAGCATCCAGCATATTATATATTTTTTCTGGAAAATAATATCTTTAGATTTTTTGGTTTTAACACATGAAACACTCTTCATTACTGAGATATTCCAAATTAATTTTTGGAGAATTTAAATCCACCTTATATATCTTGCTAAAGGAAAATACAAGTACCTAATATATTATTTACCATACCGTTATAATGACAGAGTACATAATGATAAAATAGTTATTTATTGTATTACTTTTTCAAATTTTATTGACAAAACTTATAACAAAATATTTTTGTTTACGTAAGCTACAGTAGGTATACCTACCTATTTTTATATCAGCAAATATTTCCAATTATATCCATTAAAAATACCATTAATTGATTTATTTACGTTTTTCCTGTTTTTGTTTTAACTAACAATAGCAACAATACAGAAAAGAAAACAATGTGCACTAGAGTTAAGTTAAAAAAACTACCATTTTCATTTGTTGCCAGTATATTATTAATTTCATGTCTGAAAAGATATAGCCACTTCAATGACTGGTTAAACCAAACCCAAATTTTCATAAGCATATTTAAAAAAAAAACATTATTTTGCATTCTATGGCAAAACCCCAAATAATACAGTTTTCATGTCGCATGCACAGAGTGTAACAAACTGGATGTTTTTTTGGGGGGTTTCTTCTATTCTGCGAAGATATAGACAAAGAGTAGGTAGGTGTACTGTGCTCGATTTTTGAGGGCAGTTGAAAGCAGTTGAATCTCAAAATCTCAATACGTTTGGGAGATACAGGGCATTTTTCGTTTTTTAACATGTCAGACAGTCCCACCTTGTAATACCGTTTTGATTTTTGCCAAAAATCTTCCTTCATAATACTCCAATCTATAATAATTATTGAGGTATGTCTTTGTCAACTAAATCCTGTAAGGTAGACTTTCATATTTTTTATTGCACTTGTGTTGACTTTTTCCAATATAACAATCTACCGATGTTGTCCATGATTCTTCGCTTTTTCCAGGAAGTCAGCAAAGAAAAGAAATACCTTGCTTACATTCATCTAAAATAAGTTTTCCATTAATATGTACCTGCAAAAATTTTACAAGCGTAGTTCTATTATTAGTTGACAAAGTTAACGACACTAGTGCAGAAAAGTAGAACTTTCCGCATCAAAATGGATGCGACAAAGTGTACTACTACCTACTACGGACTTATTACTTAAATACTTCATTAGATGATACTAGAAAAAAATACCCGCAAAAAGTAGGTAGTCATTGACGGTCAAGCACGTGATATCGAATGAAACTCTGCTGTCGAACTTGCATTGTCTTTAGATTATTTAAATTAGTTCTGAATCATGGTTTTCACATGTAGGTATGAACGATCGTTTTTACAAAAGCATGATTTCTTGTTTTTATAATCGATTTCAACATTGGGGTGTGCGACACCCCCACGCCCCTCCCCCATATCTTAACTATAGGTATATACACAATAAGTATTTCTTTACTGAACTAGCAACTGAACTAGAAGCACAAAAAGCTGTATCTATATATGTGCCACGATGTATGATCCTCGTACATCGTGGTATGTGCATAATTTAGGACTAATCTGCTTATGTTGGGTAATTACAACATAATATACCTACTTCCACAACTATTCAGTTGAATTTCTTCATTTTTAACCACAGTATCATTAACATTTTTCTTATTAATTTTGTGCTCGGGGGTAATTTTTGACTTAACCGTGTATTATTCATCCATTGCTATGTTCTTTCCTCCGCGTGTCTCCAATAACATTGTTACCATAATATTTATTCTCTAGTCTACCTAAAACCAGAATTTAAGCTATATCATCATCATTAAGCAATATTAAAACAATATACAAATCAAATAACAAACATACCTCTTCATTTCATATCAAAATCTATGCAAGGCAAGTTATGAGGACAAGCTTTAACAAATCTTGTCTTCATTATAAACCGAAAAAATAAAGTATTCACAGCAAGATTCTTTTCAAACTGAGAATAGTATTTATGCGGGCGAAAGTGAGGTTATAAACGCACAAACCCACAAACTCTGCAAAGTGCGGGGTTGCCGACGATTCTTCTTAAAGAATCGAATAATATGTCATCTGTCATATTTTATAGGGGGCATCTAATAAGTTCAGAATGGGATCAGTAAAATCCAAATATTTCATTGAAATGCTACGAAATTTGATTATTTCTCATCAGGCGCATACAAACTGAATCTAATAATTTGCCTGGGAGTACTTGGTTGTATAAAAAAAGACGAAATAAGTACTAAGAAAATAGCAGATACTTATTGAAATTAGGGATCGTGACGTCACATTCCCTACTTTTGTGACCGTTTTTTCCAATTTTTGAGCAAACTAATGGGAAAAAAATCTGTTGGTGGGGTTCCGTGATTATTTAGACATGTTTTACAAATTCCAAGTCAAAAAATTATTTTTCATTCCTAAGTATACTTGTCCGTTGTTAGGGTAAAAATTATTATTATATATATTATGTTCTTTGTAAAGCTGTTCTAAAAAAACCTTTCCGAAAATGGTAAATTTGTTGATAGCCAAAGCTATACCCCTTTTCATTCTGGATTTTAGTTTGGTTAACAGCAAGAATGAAATTAATATTTTTCCGATGTTGCCTCACCCATATTCGATATGTTCGATCGAGATTCCATTTATCAAAATCAACAATCTGCCTGGATTAAAGGCCTTTGCTATATTTGATCTCCCGCCCTTTCGGAAATTTAATCAAGGAGGGCAGGGCATAGAATTTTGGTTACAAAGGTACTGAGTGGTCAAAGGAGAAGCAGAATAATTTTATACACAGGAGAATGGACGTGCGAGTATGTAACTACTAATATAATGTGAAACCGACTTCTTCTCGTTCAGCAAACTTTCACAAAAGCTGCCCAATGAATTGACACTTGTGCAATAATATAACGGATGTAGAGAAGCGAAGAAAAGTAATAGTTCGTAACTCTTGCTTGAAACTACAATAAATATTTTTGGGAAATCAGCAACTATAGGCTCCAGTTGTAATTTACAGTTTGTTTAATGTAATGTTTTTATTTTCGATTTCTTTTTACCTTTCATCATGTGTTGTGTTAGTTTGAGGAATATACCTACACTGTGTTCATTTGAAAACAGTCCACCCTTAATATTTTTAAAACTACGAAAAAAATCAGAAATCGCCGGAACCCGTCAATTTTTGTTCGGGGAACTTCTTTGACGTACAGGTCATGTTGACAAATTCACCCCTGTAACCCCCACCACCCCTAACTTTAAAGTTTCAAATGGGAATACCCCCTTTGTGATACATCATTTTAAAGCTGATGTTATTGCGAATACAACTCATTTTTATTTTTTAAAATCCGATGATGTTTGGAGAAGTTATGGGTAAAAAACGGTTTTCTCATAGTTTAAAATAAATTACTTTTTACCCTAGATTTTCAACAGCATTCATATGGGGAAATAATACACAACGATTGTGTGGCTACTTATTTTAATAAATTTTCAAAATGAGCTCCATTAGTCGCTAGACAGTAGTACAATCTCTGTTCACATTCCGCTCTTACTTTAACAAATGTGTCGCGAGAAATATGTTGGCATTCTTCTGTTATTCTGTTCTTCAGATCCTCAATTTTTGTGGGCGGGGTTTTATACACGTTTGTTTTATTTCCCCATGTCAATGCTGTTGAAAATCTAGGGTAAAAAGTAATTTATTTCAAATTATGAAAAAACCGTTTTTTACCCATAACTTCTTCAAACATCATCGGATTTCAAAAAATAAAAATGAGTTGTATTCGCAATAACATCAGCTTTAAAATGATGTATCACAATGGGGTTATTCCCATTTGAAATTTTAAAGTTAGGGGTGGTTGGGGTCACAGGGGTGAATTTGTCAACATGACCTGTACGTCAAAGAAGTTCCCCCTCCGAACAAAAATTGACGGGTCCCGGCGATTTCTGATTTTTTTCGTAGCTTTAATAATATTAAGGGTGGACTGTTTTCAAATGAACACAGTGTATTTGTGCTTCTTCGTATTCAGTTTTACCGGCCAACCCACTAATCAAAACCAGCGCTCTTCCAAGTTAAAAATTCTAACGCCGGGCTTTCCAATTATTTGGGTTTATCTCGGTTTTCCATTCTCCCCACGGGACAGTATACCGATCGCATAAATTGCCGGAACCGAGGGGTTTAATCCACGGTGACTGCATAAACAACAGATTAGAATCTCGCCCGTTTTCTGTCGAACATGGTTTGCATTTCGATTTACGCTCTGTTCTGTTATAATAAGGGCAACTCGCCAGGTGGCCATGCATAGGAGAAAATTGTAGAGATAGCTTTCTCTCACGATTCCGAAGCAAATCTTTGTTTCGTGATCGTTCCCCTAAGAGTGTTAGAGACTTTTAGCGCAAAACCGCCGGCTGTCTATACGTCTGGAATTCCTACCTATAGTTGAGTAACTTGTCGCTATAGATTGACAACAAGTGGCACGACAAGAATATTTATTTTTACAAATCAATGATGGTCTTCTCCCGTATTATTTGTAGCCTTGTATGTTTAAATTTCATCCCCAATTTTCTTTTCTCCATTCCAATTATTGTTGTCGCCAGTTTCGCTAATTGAAAGTCAACTCGATGTTCAGATTACCTACATGTACAAAAACCTTTCAATTTAAGTTTTTATCTCGGTTTTCGTGCACCCCTCGGTCCGGTATCCTGAATGTATAAATCTAAAGATTTAATCGAGGCAGCCTACACAAGCACACAAACAACAGATTACAATCAAGGGAGAATTCCTGCGGATGTGGTTTGAATTTATATGTGTCGTTTTGTTCGATGTTAGACCAGAACAAAAGTAGGCTGGATAAATACCAATAATTAATAGCGACTATTCTGATATACCTATATATACAAGTAAACATCCACAAATTTGTTTTGAACAGTAGTCGGTCAGTAGTTAGTGGAAACTCGATCGCTTTCAATATCTACGTATATAGAGATTGATAACCTCGATTATACAACATGCGATATTATAACTAATAAGCAATAAGATAAGATATGATCACTATAGTAGAACGAATTTTGAACCGATTCGCGCATGTTGTCATCGAGTGACAAATCTATGTCGATAATCCATTTCCATTGCTTTCCGCGTTATATTTAAACCGAGAATGATCACCGAGCCTCCGGACTGCCGTACTTGTTCTTTTTTATCCTTCTTCTAGGATTGGCGGGCGCGCTGGACCGGGTGACGATCAATATGAGAGACGATAATGAAAAAACAGAAATTTGTGCTTTTTCTATAATATGAAATTAAACAGCCCATAAATTCGCAGAAAACCATATTAAAATTATGTGTTTTAATCTAAAAACCCACAAAAACCGAATTTGAATAGAATTACAACTAACTTTCGAACGGTTCTTGTAGTGCAATGATGTATATTAGAAACGTCTAATATGCGTCTAAGCTTATTATAGTATCAAGATTATGCCTGGTGTGCGGATGAAGGTGGGAAACCTCTGAGGATTCCCTAAAACGAGACACGGGGTCTAAGAAAAAATATACGAACTTGTAACATTTTTTTTGACAAGATCTGTTAACTATCCAGAGGTTTTCCACCTGTATCCAGACATCTTGCATATACCGACTTTGTTTGTAGTGAATTTTGCAACAACAGCTCAAATTCGTTGTACGGAAATTTTGTCTCAATCCGTTACAGAGTTTTAATTTCATTAAATTTATCAATTCATTATTGAACCACCCCTGCAACTGAAAGATAATGCTGAGCCTATCGCGAATGCGATTAGACTCTTCTTCTTCTGACAGGGATTTGTATTTTGTGGTCCTGTGAATATTGGTCAGCGAGCCAGATTCCGAAGTTCAGGTATGTAACTAAATAATTCCTTCGATTGCCTGCTAGTGTAAAATACCTTTTAAATTATTGTGCTTAATTTTGAAAATAAATACCTGATACTATTCCGATCATATAAAATTTATCTAACTAAAGTGATTTTTGAGTACAGTCAATTCCTCGGTCAAGTGTCAATTTTTTCATTCATTTACCTAACCTTTTTGTGGTACGAATCACAAACACAAACGGAAGTTTTATTAAAAATTTTTATTTTTTCATAGTGCCTTTTTATTGAGCATTTTCCGAAGACATTTTTCGTTGCGTTCTTGAGGTGTTCGCATCGGGTTTTTGGCTTGGCCACATTTTTCCGACTTTTCAACCCTAATTTAGCGGTTTGATCAAGAGTGTATCGTTGAAATTTTAGCATTATTTAATTAATATTTGTTATCTTTCATCTTCATGTGAAACTTGAGCGCTGGTTTTCTGGTGAGTAGTCAATCACGTGTACCACCCCAGGAGTTTAGCTTCATTTCAGCCAGCACAGAAGGAATCCACAGGGACTCGAGCGCCGTGGAGGTGAGTAGATTTTATCTCATTTATCTTTCTTTGCGTATTTCTCGTACCGTTTTCTCGAAATATCTATACTCACCTAGGTTCTACGAACTCGAGCTATGCTCTGGATTTCTGCCTGGGTCTCGCACCTGGTCATATTTCGATATCTTAAATTTTTGAACCTTCTTAATTTTCAACGATACCTCTTTAGGTCTGATCCCCGAAGGAACGTAACGTAGAGTCATCTCAGATTTTTTTGCTATTATCAAAAATTTTCTCTTTCATCGAACTAAATTTGTTTTACTTACCCGCAGAGAACATATAAGTGTGTTGAGATAACTTGTAATCAAAAACAAAAATCATTCTCTTGTCCTAGTCTGAGGTTCAGATTTCTTTTAAATATCAAGTTTCAAATTGTATATTAGATTTTACAAGTAAATATCTTGCATTATTTTCGCTATCTCTATGCACAGTGTTTTTTAAATAATTGTAAATATAGCATCATTAAGTTAGTAATACTCATTGTTGTAATTTAGATAGTTTTACTAACTATACAAGTTTAAAATTATAAGTAAATATAAACAACATCGCCTATTAGTTGTCTAAATTTTTTCTCGACTTACGAGATTGGGCACTGCTTGGTTTTCGACTTCACAGACACATTGAAGCTGTTACACCACACCACCTCCTACAACATCACAAGTTCTGGTTTGGTCACGTGCAGTTGAGCGACAGATCCACCAGCCACAACAAAGACCCACGTCCCAGCTATTCGGCGCTGCAGTGTTGCAGCTATAAGTGGTCTGGTTTGGTTCTTGCTCATTGGGCACGGACTTACATTAGTGTGGAGCTGAGGTATTGTGTCGGACTGTATTACTTTTACCCAAGTCGAAAGGACAAAATCAAGTCGCAGTTAAAATCTCAGCCGGTGTGTAAACTAAGGCGATTGCTTAACCTAAAGTTTTGTTTTTACTTCTGTGTAACTACGTAATCGTGAGTAGTGTAACTTTCTTTTGTAAGGCAATTTAATGCAAATCAATCTCAAATTGTAAATATAACAGGTTTTTAGAACATTGTGTTTTATTTGATCGCCTCATAACTAGTTCCAAGAAAAAAACTTGCTCTCCGCATTTCGCTCTCTCAATACATTTTGTAGTTGCATTTTTGTGTAACACGTTAATTGTTACAACGGGTTTCCAAACTTTGTTATTGTAACCCTCGAAAAAAATCGATGTTAGATAATGATTAAAGGTTTCACAAACTAAAATTTCTAACTCACCTCACCGCAAATGAAAATTTCCCTTTTCATTTTCCGCATAAGAAAACCAAGTAGATTAATAGCTCTCGTCGGTCACATTCGATTTTTATATCCGTGTTCTAAAGTACCGTAGAATGGGGATACTTTGAGCACCTGGGATACATTGATCAGAACTTCGCATTATTTTTAAAGTACAATATCTAGTAAAATACTCGCACGCCACCCATGACCTTCGTGGGGCTGCCATCTTGTATGTTGAGACTCGTTAGTATGGCTGGTGTTCTCTTAGAGAGAGGACGTGCGTGGGCTATTTTTCGCAGTGTTTTACAACAGTCGTTTTATATAAATATTGTGATCTGCAAAACTTCAACACCACAGAAGTGCCTTTAACATATCACGTGTCTGTGTGTATATAGTTTGATTAGGTATGTATTTGTGTGTATTACTAAAGTTAAAGAATTACAAATTTTTTAGAACTCGATTTTTAAGAGCACTTTAAATGTTATGGTTCAAGATTGATCACCTTGCAGTGTAACATTGATCACTGGATCAATGTTGCCCCCATGATCAATGTTGCCCCATTTGTCTTTTTTTGTTGTGTAAGACTTCCGGATTTGCAGAAACAATAGCTAATCATTGCTCTTTTTTTTTTCAGAAGATGCCACGTCATCATAAGCGTTTATTAGGAAGTCGTTCCTACATAAACTACACCCCGGAAAAATTAGAAGAAGCTTTACAGAAAGTTGCAGATGGCACGATGAAAATTAGAGAGGCCTCTAGGAGCTACAAAATACCTTTTGGGACACTGTATAATAAATACAAGGGACTACATGGAAAATCACCCGGTCGCTCCACAGTTTTTAGTCGTAATGAGGAAATCTCAATATTAGAAAGTGCGGCCAAATGTTCTGACTGGGGCTTTCCCCTTAATATTTTAGATATAAGAATGTTTGCAAAATATTATTTAGATCGTCGAGGCAAAAACATTGCAATGTTCAAGAATAATTTGCCAGGAGTAGACTGGGTCTACAGCCTTCTTCAGAGACACAAAGATTCTTTTGGTCAAAGGATAGCAACCAATAATATTAAGAAATCTCGGGCATCCGTGTCAAAAGAGACCATGGGCGAATTCTTTGATAACTTAGAAAGGGCACTGGAAGGTTTACCAAACACTAACATATTCAATGGACAAGTATACTTAGGAATGAAAAATAATTTTTTGCCTTGGAATTTGTAAAACATGTCTAGATAATCACGAAACCCAACCAACAGATTTTTTTTCCCATTAGTTTGCTCAAAAATTGAAAAAAACGGTAGCAAAAGTAGGGAATGTGACGTCACGATCCCTAATTTCAATAAGTACCTGCTATTTTCTTAGTACTTATTTCGTCTTTTTTTATATAACCAAGCATTCCCAGGCAAATTATTAGATTCAGTTTGTATGCGCCTGATGAGAAATAATCAAATTTCGTAGCATTTCAATGAAATATTTGGATTTTACTGATCCCATTCTGAACTTATTAGATACCCCCTATAAAATATGACAGATGACATATTACTCAATGCTTTAAAGAAAATCGTCGGCAACGCCGCACTTTGCATATAACCTCACTTTCGCCCGCGGAACGCGGAAACCAAGGTTAATAACCTTAGTGAAAACTAAATAAATTCTATTCTCAGTTTTAAAAGAATCTTGCTGTGAATACTTTATTTTTTCGGTTTATAATGAAGACAAGATTTGTTAAAGCTTGTCCTAATAACTTGCCTTGCATAGATTTTGATATGGTGTGTCAATTTTATCAATAAAAACGGGGAGCAAAACATGGAGAAATGAAGAGGTATGTTTGTTATTTGATTTGTATATTGTTTTAATATTGCTTAATGATGATGATATAGCTTAAATTCTGGTTTTAGGTAGACTAGAGAATAAATATTATGGTAACAATGTTATTGGAGACACGCAGAGGAAAGAACATAGCAATGAATGCATAATGCCCGGTTAAGGCAAAAATTACCCCCGAGCACAAAATTAATAAGAAAAATGTTAATGACACTGTGGTTAAAAATGAAGAAATTCAACTGAATAGTTGTGGAAGTAGGTATATTATGTTGTAATTAACCAACATAAGCAGATTAGTCCTAAATTATGCACATACCACGATGTACGAGGATCATACATCGTGGCACATACGTAGGTACAGCTTTTTGTGCTTCTAGTTTAGTTGCTAGTACAGTAAAGAAATACTTATTGTGTACCTATATACCGATAGTTAAGATATGGGGGAGGGGGCATGGGGGTGTCGCACACCCCAATGTTGAAATCGATTATCAAAACAAGAATTCATGCGTACATGTGAGAACCATGATTAAGAACTAATTTAAATAATCTAGTGCAAGTTCGACAGCAGAGTTTCATTCGATATCAAGTGCTTGACCGTCAATGACTTTTTGCGGGTATTTTTTTCTTGTATGATCTAATGAAGTATTTAATTAATTAAGTCCGTAGTAGTACACTTTGTCGCATCCATTTTGATGCGGAAAGTTGTACTTTTCTGCACTAGTGACATTAACTTTGTCAACTAATAGAACTAAGCACGCTTGTAAAATTTTTGCACATATTAATGGGAAACTTATTTTAGATGAATGTAAGCTGACTTCCTGGAAATAGCGAAGAATCATGGACAACATCAGTAGATTGTTATATTGGAAAAAGTCAACACAAGTGCAATAAAAAAATATGAAGGTCTACCTTACAGGATTTAGTTGACAAAGACATACCGACATACCTCAATAATTATTATACATTGGAGTAGTATGACAGAAGATTTTTGGCAAAAATCAAAACATATTACAAGGAGGGACTGTCTGACATGTTAAAAAACGAAAAATGCCCTGTATCTCCAAAACGAATCAAGATTTTGAGATTCAACTGCTTTCCACTGCCCTCAAAAATTGAGCACAGTACACCTACCTACTCTTTGTCTATCTCTTCGCAGAATAGAAGAAACCCCCCAAAAAAAACATCCAGTTTGTTGCACTCTGTGCATGCGACATGAAAACTATTATTTGATTTTGGAATATTTTCACTAAATTTAATAGATAACTTATTTGGGGTTTTGCCATAGAATGCAAAATAATGTTTTTTTTCTTGCAAATTAAAGAAATCTTAATTTTTGGCCGGCTGCTGCATTATATTTTTTTATTTTTAACTTCCATTAACCACAATTACAAAATATGCTTATGAACATTTATTTTCCAGAAAAAATAGGTATATAATATGTATAGTGAAAAAATCCTAAAGAATTATATCATTTTTTATGAGGATGCTTCGGCAATCACAATATAATTTACCTAAATGGGTCTAAAATAGTTCAAGCTATGACAATAAAGTTTTTCGACTGAAAACTTGGCTTTATTGCGTTTTACATGTTATGTTTCTAACATCACCAAGAACTGGCACCTTCTCCAATATTCTAGCGTTACATTTTTGAACCGATGCGGGTCTAACTACTAACTTAATTCTGTAAGTAAGGGCTCATGAAATTAAAGTAATAAATTTTTTATATTCGGACCAGGTATGTGCTTGACGTCTAGAGGATTGACTTTTCTCAGTTTAGTTTATAACCAATCAATGCTGTTGATTAACACTAGCACAGAATAAATAGCTTCACAACAGAAGCGTCCATAAAGACGTGTCAAAAATAAGCCAGCTCCATTTCAATTTACAGGAAAATAACCAATAACTTGTACATAAATTTGGTCCTAATACAATCTCTTTGCAATGTGGATTAATGTAAAATCAATGCACAATGTTTATCCCTTTAGAAGATATTTCGCGTCAAAGCGAGCATCCTTTTGACACATGTCCTTATGGACGCTTCTGTTGTGAAGCTATTTATTCTGTGACACTAGGTATTGAGGCTAAAATATCATCAGTTTCTTCAAACAACTAGCAGTCGCTGGAATATACTTGATAACAAGTAAAAAATCGTTTGGCAGAGCCACTAATCTAAAATCGTCAGCTAAAATGTTACCCCTGGTTGGTTCTTTATTGTCTTTAATATATCAGCAAGTCTAGATATCTAATTTGTGCAAGTTCAGTTAGGTACTTACGAATTGTGTCGTTTTATAGATAAAATCGACTTGTTTCCAATAAAAAAAAGTTTTGTAAACCAACCAGCATAACGTCCGAATCATCAATACCAATACCTAGTGCTCCCAGCATTTTCCTCAGCAAAATAGAATAGTTCATTTCCGTCATGGATTATTAGAATGAATGGTGAAAATAGTTCAAATCATAAAAAATAAAAGCTTGTAAAACACGCGGGCCGCGGGATCCGATGTTCCGATTTGTGACGCCACAAAATAGGTTATGTTTATGTTCTCGCAGGCTGACAGCTTGGCATTAAGGTGCGGCGTTGCCAAACCTGGTGCCACGGCGGTAAATTTAGGGAAAAATAAAATCCAACAGGTAGTTACGTATATTGAACTTTAAAAATTAATTGCGGCAAAACGGGGGCGAAAAAAAAATTAAAAAAAATACAGCAAGTATATCTCACCCAATACTATCCGATGAGCAAATAAAAAAAAAGTGGTGTATTAGTCCATTACGATGAAACGAATGTCAGCGATGATCCGGGCAAGATGCGAGGCATTTACAGGAGGGGTGTGAAGTACCCTGAGAAAATAATGAATCATTCTAAGAGTGCAACGACAATAATGGTGTGTGGTTCAGCCGACGGCACATTATTGCCTCCCTACGTAATATACAAAAGCCTTCATCTGTACGATACTTGGAAGGAGGGGGGTCCACAAGGATCTCCATGCTGCAATAAGCCCTGCTGCAATCTGGGTTCCAGATTTAATAGAACAGCTAGTGGCTGGCTGGATGGGGTTACGTTTCGAGACTGGTTTTCTAGTTGCTTTTTGCCCCATGCAAAACGCTTACCAGGGGCGAAGGCTATAATAGGCGACAATCTCTCAACCCACATGGACAACGATGTCTTAAATATGTGCGCTGAAAACGATATTCGGTTCATATGTTTAGTGCCGAATTCTACCCATCTATGCCAACCTCTTGATGTGGGGTTTTTCCGCGCCATGAAACAGTCCTGGCGGACAGTATTAACTGAGTGGAAAAGCCAAAATCCTCGGTTCGGCACGGTTCCCAAAGTCAGTTTCCCTAGACTTTTAAAGAAATGTCTAGAGAGAATGGATGCAGTTCCCTCAAAAGTTGGAAGTGAGGCAGCCAATGAGACAAGTGCAATTAAACGCAACTTAATAAGTGCTTTTCGATCAGCAGGGATTTTCCCAGTCGATCGTTCTCAGGTTTTTAAACGGTTTCCTCAGGAGGACAATGAAGCAGAAAATGCCGGTGGAGACGCCGAAACTGCTTTAGTTGCACTGTTAAAAGCAAAAAGATTTAATGATGCGACTTCAGAAAAACAAACAAGAAAGAAAAGGCTTGACGTTTTGCCTGGACGCAGTGTCACCACCTCTTCGGCTCCTCAACCTTGTTCCTCAGGATCAGCAGTGTATGCTTCCGCCTCTCCTCAGAGTTCGAGTTCAATAGCAAATATGATAGAGCTTTCGAGAATACCTGAGGAAAAACGCGAAATCCGTGTTAATGTGGGACAGTATATTTTAGCTAAATTTTGTTCGACAAAGGGGAAAAAAAGCTATAAATATGTGTGTAAAGTCATAGAGCTGGCTCCTCAAATAGTGGTAATGGGGATGAAATAAAAGCAAAAAACAATTTAAATTTATCGTTGATGATATCAGTGAAATCAATCAAGACGATATCCTCGAACTTTTGCCTAACCCTTCGATAGAACGTGACCAAGACGGCAACAGTTTATATATTTTTGAGAGTGAAATCAAAATAGTTGAAGTTTAGATGATGATGTTGATTTATTCCAAAGTATTTTATAAAGTGTTATTTGTAGTTTAAGAGCTTTTGTTAAGTTTTTTCAGAGTTCAAAGATCTATAGAGGCTAATTTTTCATTCCAAATAAAAGATTCCTAAGAAAAAACATGTTTTTGTCCTTATTTATCGTTGAATCGGCGAATAAAAAAGCCTAAAAGTTGCTAAATGGGCATGTCTAATTTTTAAAAAACATTTTTAATCTTTTACGTGGGGATACTTTGTTATTTCACTTAAAAACCAAGGTTGATCAAAGTATCCCCAAAATAGGTTTAACATTGATCAGGTATTTTAATTTTTTTTTAGCTTAAAATATCGCTTCAAAAGAAACCATAATTTCAGAATCGGTAGAAGAGGATATTCCGATATTAGTATATTTTTTACAAAAGGTTAGCTCTAGAGGAAAAAATGCTATTCAACATTGTATTGGAAAATTGATCAAAGTATACCCATTCTACGGTACGGTTCAATTATTTTAATAGTGCGAGGTCAAACGAATAACTTTTAATTCCCTGGCGTTTAGTAAAAGTTGGAAATAATGCGGCTGCAGTCAGCCATTGTATTAAAAACTTGATTATCCATTTCTATAGTCGTGTCTCTGTCGGATTATCAACAATTGCATGCTTAACGTACGATATATTTTATTTCAATAAATTAGTATTGACCCGTATAAAAATTATTTTTGCTGAAGTGCTTTGAATTCATATTTCTGTTATAAGGTTAGTTGGGCCTAAGTTAGTGTTCGGCCTCTTTTTGGCGTTTTTGCTCGGGCACCAGGAGTGGTCTTCTCGGTCCAGAGTTGTTCGAGCCTGGGATGTTGCGCAGGGGGGTGATATCAAACCAACAGTTAGCCAAATTCCCCATGTATTAACCTCTAAAATTATGTATAAAATAATAGATAATTAATTGTAAACTTAAACTTGATAAATCTCCGGCGAAGGAGGGCGCGACGGCTCTCTGAAAAGGTAGGTAAGTCCGGATTAGTAAATATCGTACACTATGATCTAATCTAAGCAGAAATTTATACAGGCGATCCTATACGGAAACGGCACCGGTGGAAGCTGCGGGGTCGGCAAGCTAAGGTTAGGGAGGGGAAGTGGTAGAAATTGAGCGGCGGTGTTTGGATAGTCCCGGTAATTGCTACCGATACTCCCCAGACAGCGGACGGAAATGTGAAGTGGACGGTGTAAAATAGTCCAGGCAATTGCTACCGATTCTATCCTACCAACGCAGAGCAGACAGCAGACTGTCGGTTTTTCGTGAATCTCCGGATGGGTTACGGCCCCGGTTACGGCTTTATCGACTCAGTCGGGTCTCGCTTCGGGCAATTGCTACTCGCTGTGAGACACCAGCTTTTGTCGGGAAAGCTTACTCCCACTATATAGGTCTGGCCTACCTAATCGGTAATCGGCGGAAGACCCCAGACGGACCGGACGGCCGATATCTTATTGCCCGAGAAATAGGGCGCGGCGGTTAGATGTAGCCCGCGGTGCCGTCTATCGGCGGTCGGACGAATTAGGCGAACCCGTTTGAAATAGAAGCAGGCGGTGAGAGGTAACGTTTGCCGACGTGGACTTAGCGGTGAGATGCAAGGCGGGTTTATTTGTAAAAATTCGGTAACTTCGCTACACTGTTGAAAAATCTATTATCTAAGGTTTGATATTATTTATTAAAATATGTTTGCGGTATTTTTTGTAAGTAGGTATATGAAAAAAAACTAATTTTTTTATTGAAAAAAAAGGATATTATCAAAAAATATTATTTTATATTCCGGAAAGGTATGGAGGTAGATTATAAAATTGCATTCTAGTGGCCTGTTTCCATATCTTGAAAAATAAGGATACCTTATTGGGGATGTTCTTTTACAATTTTACTTATAAGACACCGAATTAATTGATTTTTGTATACCTTGGTTAATAGTCATGGTTATATCAGATCTAGGAGTCTAACACCGAGCTAGGTGCCAGTATTAATTATTATTGATAAAGGATCTTTTAGTGGCATATCAGGCAAAGGATATCAATTTAAAAAAATGCACTTCAGCCGGGACACGAACCCGGGATTCCTACTGTAGCCGTAGGCACCTAACCAACTAAGTTACCGGAGATACGGGTTCCATCGACTAGGTGTTGTTTATTCCAATTGATATTAGTTAGTAGCTATGAGATGTAGGAGACTTCGGCGTCTTCTACAGCTACTAGAAGGCGTAATTCTGACATCCCTGCTGAATCATCATCTCAGGATTAAATTAAAGCCTTTTTGCAATTTCTTCGAAATATGAGTTTCTTTCTTACCTGCAACTCGTTATTTTTCAAACCCAGACAATTTCCGAAAACGACGTTATACGGCGTTCATAGTTACTGAACATCTTAAAAACAACGAATAAACTTAGTTGTGCATCGAAACAATATTTTCGTAAGCAAACAGGTGCTTCCCATCTTTTGCTTTGTTATGATCATATTTTGTAACAGCAAGAATATTTTTTTCTGGAAAATTAATTCAATCTTTTATCTACCGATCACTAATTTTCCTGGTTCGATTTGTTTCAGCCCCACCAATCAAAATCAACCGGCTGTTCAGCTAAAAAAACACTTGCGCGGCCAAATTGGGTTTATCTCGGTTTTTCGTTGTCCCCACGGCGGCGCGGAGTCCTGATTGTGTAAATCGCCGGAACGGATAGGTTTATTCGACGGAGACTGCATAAACAACAGATTAGAATCTCGGCCATTTTCCGGCGAACGTGGTTTGAATTCCGATGTCCAGTTTTGTTCGATTATAAAAGCAATTATCAAGTAAACTGTGGACAAAGGGGTGGGCGAATGCATTAGCGCTCGTGTGGTACATGCGAGGCCAATGAAAGCTTAAAATCGTAACTGGGGATTTCTCACGATTGACGCGATTCCAACAGTTGAGTGGATGGATTAGTTTTCTTTTCCAAAAGAAGTGTGTATCTGGAGAACTTGTTATAAGAAGGAGGTTTTATAGATCCTAAAAACTGTACACGAAGGGTTGGAGGTGGGCACTGCTACTTCAGTTTGTATAAGTGGCCAGCAGTTTACCATTCCCATTGAAGAGGCCACTAGAGTCGCACCTGTAGAGTTCGAACAAAATTTTGACTTAATAGACTACTGATTACACTTTATTTCCAAGGAGCCTTGTAATTTTAGGAGGCACACTCTGCTTCTCTAAATTAAAGTAGGTATCTGTTCCTCTGCCTTCAAACACCCCAATATTTCAAACATATACCTATTCTGCCCTTATATTGATATGGCTCTTTTCGAGCGCTTGGCATTGTGCATGGGTACTGAAAAGAAAGACGTGGCCTAGTATTATTTATTTATATCTTAAATTAATTTTAATGTATGACTATGTTTCTGTTAAAATTGTTATTAATACAATTAGTAGTGTAAGGGACATCTTGGTTGTTCCTAGCAAACCTTTTAAAACTTCTTCCCGCCGTGATTATTTTTATCGCAAGATTGATGGACAATCGTCTTAATTTAGAGCCTAGCTTTTTCATTCCACACTATTTTAAGCTGTGTTATTTGGGTCTGGATTTTTGCAGCAGTTCCACTAATCAAATCAACTATTCTGATTAAAACGCTAGCAAGCGAAATGGGAACCTCCAATTTTGGTTTATCTCGGTTTTTCGTCCTCCCCACAGAGCGGTATCCCAATTGCATAAATCGCAGGAACCGAGAGGCCTAATCCGCGGAGACTGCATAAAGAACAGATTAGAATCTCCGCTATTTGCCTGCGAACGTGGTTTGCATTTGGATGTGCCGTTTTGTTCGATTTTAAAAGCAATTCTCCAGTTAACGGGGAACAAAGTATCTAACTATACAGGGCAAACGCTTGTTAACGCTTGATTTTTGGACTAAAATAGACTTGGGACTTTCTTTAATTACGTCACTTTTAAAAGATGAAAGAAGATAAAAGAAAATAAAAGTCCAATTTATACTCGTGATCTTTCTAGGCAAATTAGCGCTTTCGAAAAAATTATCCATAAAATTTCCGGCACTAGTGATATTACATACGACAATACCACTATAGTGGTATTTTTCGATAATTTGCTCTGTTCCATGGCCGACTAGGTAACTAGGATTTATTGTAATGAAAATATGGTATGGTAACGTTACAGAAAAAGAAACAGTATCATTTCTGATCTTAATTTTCTACTTTTTTAAATAAGTATATACAGTGTGGTCATTTAAGTGCGCAACATATGGGACTTTTTTATTAATAGCACAACCAAAATGCAGATATGTTTTGGTATTTAGGCATAGCTTTTAATTATAAACAACTTTTCTTAATAACCTTTGCTGAATTTTTTTTCCATTTTTATATATTTTTTTTCCTACCCTGTATGCTGTTTGACTTGCAACCATTCTAAGTGAAACTTTCGGGAATATTATTTGTATTTTCATTCTGCAATTAAAAAAAAATCCCAGATGTTGCTCACTTAAATGACCACACTGGATATCTGCGCACATTCGAATAATTATATTATTATGATACACAGACGAAAAGTAGTTTTTTGTACTCCTGCGGTTTGCGTCCGAAAAACTCAACCTTTCGTCCTTGTACTATAAACTACGACGTGCAAACACAATTAATTATCGGGCTTCACATAATAATATGTCAAAGTACAATCAGGTATAAAAAAACTTGGGAAATTTTGCAGGGTACAGGCAAATAAAATAATACTTTTTTTTTGGTTCAGGCGAGGTACAGCGCGCGTATTTGGGCGCTACGAGGTGCCAGGAGACGTTGCGCCCAACTTTGAGATGCTATGGAAATAAACTATTACTCGTAGAAAAAAGTTGTTCAGGGTTGATTTTGAATAAATTTTATTAAGAAAATTTCGCGCTGTCGTTAGCAGAAAAAAAAATTGCAACCCCCCTTTTTTTTCGATTATTTTCATATAACTTGTTATAATACGCAAAATTCAAGAAAATGTCAAGAACGCAAATTTTCAGATCACCTTTTTTCCTTCAAAAATGGTATCGGCAATTTTTTTTGGTAAAATTAAAAATACAGCTGTTATCCGCGAAAGACTAATTTAACCCTAAATTCAATATCGCGGAAAACCTGCAAGGGGTTGATGGTAAAAAGACGATTTAAGCTTTCTATATGGTGTACTATCGATGGAAAAAATTTGCGTACCCAATGAATTGCAATATCAAACCTTAAATTTACTGGGCTATTATTATGAATAACGATATCTGGCTTAAATTGAGAAATTAACGGGAGGTGAATTCATAAACGACAGATTGAAATCTGAGCTATTTTCCAACCAATGGAGTTTCCATGTTCGATTATCAATTATTGCTCTGGTGCGCTGCGGACAACAGAGGGGGGAAATGGCTACTGGCGCTAGCGTGAAATAGGCCGAACATGACAACAAAGACTTTTTAATAGAACCAACTTAATTTGGAACCACTAAAAGCTCATTATTGTTGGTCAGTGGCAACTCAATTCCGCATTGTGATCAAAGGGTATATGTTCTACTTTAGTTGATCACTACTACATTACAACTTTAAAATATTACGCCAGTCTACAGGATATCATACATACACAAATAATGTGGCATGACATGGGATTCGCTAAATTTTTAATCCTATATATTAGCAATTTGTGTGGTGGCTAAATAAAAACTCTTTGATAGCTACTTTGAATATTTGAAAATCCATAAAAAAATCAAATCACAAATATCGTCTTATGACAGGTTTAAACAATTTAATGTCTTAAACAAGTTATTAGTTGATGTTCAGTTTTTGTCTAGAATTTCCCATGTTCTACATATTGCACTAAATATGGGCGCAGTTACATAGGCAAACGAGGGCTGCACCCCACCCTGAATTGTTGGACGAAAATAAAAAAATTCTAAGTGGTAATACCGAAAATGTTTAAACGCAGAATATTCAACATTGATTCATTGATTGAATATAAAAAGGAAAATCGTCGTGTGTTATACTGACACATATTGAAAAATATACTTATCATTCTTTTACCTACCGATTCCACGAGACTTGGCATGGCCATTACATAAGCCCATGGCTGTAGATAGTTTAGGGGAGAAAAAAAAAAGGAAAAAAATAAAACATAATGTTATGATTTTGTAATTTCCTATGGCTGATTAAATTATTTATCCTTCATATATTTCTAAAAAAATTCGCACACGGCATATTTTAGTAAACCTTTGCTTCTTTTGAATGCCTGCTTTAAAAAACAATGATTTTTATGGGCTCACACCAAAACAAATTTCTATTGTTGGCACTATTTCTACAAAATAAAAAGGAGTAAGGTACTTCTTGGCTACAAATGATTATAGACCCAAAGTCAACAAAGAAAAAATTACCACTAGTTGACAGCAATTTGCTTCGAAAATTTTTTTCGTTAATTGTAAGTGTTTGACCTGGAATATTTGAATAATTTTCGAGTACGACGCAATTTCTCAACACAAAAATTAAATTTCAATTTTTTAAATTTGTGACATTCTTTTTCTACGAGACCCCCCTGGCAAATGCTTTACCGCGCTCATGGTCCTAAAGCAATTGTGGGTTTGATAAGGATCTAAAAAGAGCGATACCTAAAGCTTTTATCTACTTCCAGACTGTACAAGTCTTCATGTTTTTAGGCTTGTAAATGAAAGACATGCTTTGTGTATGGCGGACTACATTTAGCTAATACCAGCAACCACTCCATAAAAAAAACACTTGCGGATATAGAAATATAATAAAGTACGCAATTTGTATAAAATGTCAGGCGTTTAAGTTTATAGATCAATCCTGTATATTCCATTTTAAAGTACCTACTTCATTTGGGGTTCAAAATGGCCGCCAAATATTCCCCCGGTCAGACGTCTCTTTCACAGTTTAGGTTGCTCTTATCGAGCTCAAAAAAGCTGGGAAGACAATATTTCCAAAACCCTCCAAATCTTTTAAATTCTCATCTCAGGTTAGGCTAATTTGAGATAGTGTTTATGGAAAACATACCAAATTTGAGTTTAATTTTTCAAAAACAGGGATTTTTAACAGTTGCAAACCAGCAATAATCCACAAGAAAAAATTCCAATAAATAGCCAAATAAGTTGCAATAGGTATCTCGTAAACCAAATTCTAAAAGAAGGTTTTACAAGAGTAAAAAAATTACTGGAGATTAACCCCGATTCTAAGGAATGATCCGTTGAAACCATAGGCGCACGCAGAAAAAAGTTGAGGTATGGAAGAATTCAATATACAACCCCAATTTGTTTCGTTTGTTCTTAGAATTTATCGACTAAAATTGCACAAAAAAATGTGTTTTTACAAGAAAATATAGGTACCAAATTTCATCTAAATATCTTAAAAACATGCGAGTTATTAATAAAATTCCTTTTTTAAAATTCAATTTAGACACCCTGCATTTTGAAGTAGGGACGTGTAAATGAAAATGACAAAATAATCTGTGGTCAATGACTGATCTAATTGTGTGTAACACCATGAATACCAAAGCACGCAGTCGGCTAAATCAAAGGTTAGTTAGTATGGGGTGTTCAGATTTATAGGAAAGCTGACTTAAAATGTCTGTCGTGGTCCCGAAATATTGGCCACTGCAGTATTTATTGGTAACTGGTGTCATGAATTTTGCAAAATATTCTAAGTATTCTTTTTCCGGACTCCGCTCCCCCGTAAGTACACTTTACTTACATATTCGCCAACAGGCTCGAAAGCGAAAGTCAAAAGTCCGAGATGCCCTGTTATTTTGGTTGCTAGCTACGGAAGTGGTTCCTAGGTACAAAAATATTGCTTAACAACCCTTACTGAGCAAGGACCTTAAAACCATTAATAAAATATATGTAGCAAAAACACGAATTATACCAAAGGAAAATTAATAATGTCGATGTTTCTCTGCCGCCTAACAGACCAAATTTAGGCAACTTGCTAACCCCAGGCTGAGATCACGCGACTCGTAGATCGTAGATCCCGGGTTCAAATCCTACACGAAGCCAAACTTTTGTCATTTATTTTTTATTAATTGAGCAAAGGTTATTATGAAGATTATTAGGTAGAACACAATTTACTCAATAGTGTGTTTAGAGTTTAATTCAAAGGACTATAATCAACGCCCGCGTTTAAACAAGTTCCTCGGCCAAAAAAAGTGCACTTACGCATCTGTTTGTGTAAATAACTATTATTTCTTTCGCCTTGTAGATTTATTGGCAGAAAGAATAATGCCTATATTTTTGTTCGGTTTCAGAAGTCGGAAACTCTGTGCTTATACTTTTGGCTACAAGATGCATCCTTAAATTATATTTACTATGAACTAAAGGGATTTCGATCAAGAGGTCACACTTCCGTCGCGCTTCGACTTTTCGCACTTGCCTCACGAGCTGATATTATGTCTCGACGAGACTTTTGTGAGGCGAGGTAAATCAGGAAAGCTATCTACATTCTCGGTTGAAACAATAGGCAATTCGAATTTCAAAATGGACGACGTTGAAATTGCTTTTGCCTTTACAAATTGTACGTATGCGTATTACAATTATTTGAAAAATTGTTTCCAAATCAAAGCTAAAGCTGGAAAAGTAGAAAAAGAAGTTGGTGGATGACACAAATACATCAGATATACTTCTAAAAACATCAGCGTAAATACTCATTGGTAGATACAGATTTTTTATTGAAAAAAAAAATTAAAAACATTTTTAACACTACTAAAAACTACAGAAGAAGAAGCGTAGACGATGCTACGGAACAACGAGAATGATGGTATATATGCATTCCCCTCGCAACATGTCGCGTTTCGTCCAGATGGAGGTGGAGGTGGGGACAATGAGCGACAAGCTGGGCGAACTTCATAATCACCTGATGGGCCGCCATTTTCTAATTTAAGCTTACTGGGATAGTTAATATATTTTTGGTATATTACCAGGGTTGCTTATAAAATGAATATAAATAAAATAAACTTTTAGATAAAGGCATAGAAATTATAACGTTATATGGAGCATTGCAAAATCGAGTTGAAGTGTGAAAGGTTGTGTCAGCGTTCACGTCTGGCGTCAAAAAGTTTGAAACCGTCAAAACACTGCATAAGAACAATACAAATAATATAATAATAACCTTTCAACTTATTAAATCTGAAACCCTTTCTGTGCTTTTCTTACCTGTAGTTATGAATGGAAATTTTCTATTATTTTTACAGTCCTTCACTGCACAACAATCCATAACTTAACTATACTACCACTACCACTTAACAAAAAACACTAAAATCTTTAAAATATTACCACAAAAATGTCGTAACCAACCACTCCAACCAGTCGTAAACAAAAAGAACGAGACGTTAGTACTCGAAAATGGCGGACCCATAGAGTCGGGCAAAATTAGGCTACGCACTCGTCTAAGCGCCTTCTCCTCACATCCATAACTCCGGTCTCGCCTTAGTTCGCTCATGGCCGAGCGCTACGCCACACCTACTTACCTCGAGTTCTAAATCCCGGCACTTCAAATTCTCGCCAGACCGACCTCTCGACAGGCCGACCTTAGCAACACCGCATTCACCACACGATATCGTCGCTAGAGATTCATGGCTTGACTTGATATTCAAGCTACTTGACTTGACTTGAAATCAAGTCAATTTCAAGTCAAGTCGTAATTTTCCAATATCAAGTCAAGTCAATTATTTATTTTTCAAATAATTGAAAAATCAAGTTTTTCTTGAAGCTACTTGATTACTTGATTTTTTATTAATTTCTAATTTTATTATCAGTTAGGACAGTTAGGTAGGTAAATAATAATAATAAACCTTTGCATTGTAGATACACTTTTTTTGCAAAACTAGGAAAGAACAAAAGTAAACTATTTCAAGTCCACATCAAAACTATAGTGTATATTCTTTGTAACATAGACAACAAAAACTTATATTTGTTTCACATTAACACCGTTCAAAGCACTTTTTATTGCGTTATCATTTTCCATCCACGACTTAAGGCACATGAGGCATCTAGTGGATTTGGCGCTTAAACGCTTGATCGTTTCTGTCTCTGTCAGGAAACTACCGCGCGAGCGCGAACCAGAGATATGGAGGTGGGGAGAATGAGCGTCAAGCTGCGCGAACTGACTAATTTTGTCTCGCGCCATTTTGAAGACACTTTGCCCAGTTTATATACGTATATTAATAAAAACCTTAAATTTAATCCACCTAATCTATTTAGTAATAAATGTAATTGGTACAGAAAGATACGGCACTGAGAACTGAAAAAAGTAAACAAACCTATTGGAAAATCTTTACCGGAAATAAGATATTCCCTCACATCTTTCTCTTGTAAAATTCTTACTGTCTTTCACAGAACACGACATAACGCTAAAATAAATCGAAATTACTTCGAAAACTCCAAATAAAAACAGGTAAGCGCTCCGCACCGGCCGGTAAAATGACAAAAGTGTCTTCAAATTGGCCGGCATATTGTAGACGAAAATCATGATGCGCAGTAGGGCAAAGCGCGTTCTCCTCTCCTCCATTTCTCTGACGCGAACGTAAGCCTTCCACGATCAGAGCTTCCCAAAAATCCCAGCCAGTGTTCCGCCCGCTGATCACCAGGGGATCACTAAATTCAGGTCGTCGAAATAAAGTTAGAGGACTTTTTCGCGGGAGTGGAGTGTGGAATGTGGGACAAGGGACAAGTAAAAATTTATTTTTAAATCCTCAAACTGTTTATTTCGGACTTTGGGGCCCTTACCCACACGCACACCGAACAAAAAAGTTCTAGTGGTACCTGTTCAAAGAAAGGTAGAGAACCCCTAATATAGATAAATATTCCTATTTTAATCGATTGCGCATTGAAAACTCAACGAGTTTTGCCCTATATAATCACTTAGATAATGTGTGTAACGAGGTTACCACGCTGTTCTTCTTTCTTCATCAATCACAGTCTCTAACAAAGTTGGCTCGCTTTTCTCCCTGATTTTCCGCCTACATCTCACCGCGAAGTCCTACTCCTCTATCGTCGCATCGCGTCATCGCTGCGTCCGCCCGAGCCGCCGACCGAGGGCACCACGCACGCATCTCATTGGCGGCCGCTAGTTCAGATGTGTCCGCCCGGGCCGCCGATAGATGGCACTGGGAGCCGGTATCTCACCGCCGGGTCCCAGTCCTCGGCTGATAAAACTGTGGCCGTTTATTTCCTCAGGTGTCTTAGTCTCGCTATACTAACCGAGTAAGCAGACTAGATATATATATATATATATATACCGCTGTGCTTAAAACTGCCGATTCTGTTCTCTGTTGATTGAATAGTGCCAGGAGCGTCTGCTGGGGCTATTCAAAGACCGAAAACCGAACCGTAGAACCGAGCAACAACATTCGCTGATACAACCGTGGGATATTGCCAGGAGATAATGCTGGAAATTATCCTAAGACCGGAAAGACAGCACCGTGGAATGGAATAGTGCCGGGAGTTGATGCCGGACCTATTATATCCCGGGGCGACTGACCGTCTAGGCCATTTAGAAAATTCTGTAGCTGCCACCGGTGCCGTTTCGCTTACGTGCCACGCTCGTTCTCTACCGCTTGCCCTGCCTGTTTGCTACATTTGATAGCTCCTAAGTGTACCTAGGGTTTCTAAATACTAATATCCTCTGTACTCTTTCAGAAACGACGGGGCCGGAGCCGAGGAAGAAGAGTTATTTTTATTTTGTAAATAATTAATCTTTAGTTTCTTTTGTACATAGGGTAATCAATATACGGGGTTAATTGTTATTCGGTGCTTAATTTCATCCCCTGCACACCTCCCTGGCTCAACCATCTCTGGACCTAAAAGAAAAACCACTCCTGGCGCCCGGGCAAAACGCCAAAAGAGGCTAAACGACACCTGTAAAGCCTAAAATACCTTACATGTGGAGCTTGCAGAAATGGTTCATGCGTTGTTTCGTTGCTTATTCTGTATAAACGAGGGTGTTAGTAATATAGATTCGTAATTCGTAATTGAGATAAAGCAATATCAAATAGATTGAAATTACTTCATATCAAGTCAAATAATAAATAGTTGAAATCAAGACAAGTCAAATATGTAATTTGTCAAAAGCTTGATTCTCAGGTCAAGTTATTTGTTAAAATGTCAAGCTATTTGACTTGATGAAACCCTAATCGTCGCCGACACCGAAATGTCAGGAGTCCGGCTTTCCAGAAAACCGAATTCTCGCGAGGCAGACTTTTAGCGTTGACTGACGTATTAATAAGACTTCTCACGGCTATAGTTTCATGTCCTGGAAAGTAGATATTTTGTCTCCGGGAAGCGCATGGTGAGCCAGAGAACTGTCAAACATGACAGCCGTGAGCAGTCTTTATTAATACGTCAGTCAACGCTTTTAGCTTAGCTAAAAGCGTTGACTGAAGACCCAACGCTTTTAGTTTGGCAACGCTGCACGTGGTCACCCATGCAATTCAAATGTTGTGATATCAAAAGTCTGTCTCGCGAGGGGACGGCTTTGTGGAAAGTCTAAGGTCCTGGGATTTAGGGTACGCGAAAAGTCGGCCTTGCGGGATGCCGAGACGAGGCGAGCGCTATCCTACTATAGTAAGGGCAGAATGTAAAGGCAAAGTCGGCCATAAAATCGAGAGAGATGGGCTATGATTGATTTTCCTACCTGCTCTCCCTTATGTTTCGGAGCGAGGGGTTCGGCTTAAAGAACCGCAAGACCAACTTTTTATTGCTCTGTCCTTGTCTGATACATTGTGCGTTAATAAAGATAATCAAACAGGGCAGTAATTAGATATTTGGTTTATATTCGTGATAGACTTCCTGTAATAACAATGCAGCGTGAAGTATTCAGTGCCCAAAGTAGTAAATTAATATTAAATGTGGTGAAATATTTCCAAGAAAAAAAAAAGAGAACACACGTGAAAATTTATCGGTACTTGAATGTGCATCGGAGGCGTTATAGATTAGTACAAGGACCATTTCACGAATTAGGCAAGAAGGCATTAAACATATTAAAATGGTACACATTAAAAGTAAAGCAGCCCGAAAACTAAAGATTTGACAGAATCGGATAAAGGAGAAATAAGAAGTTTGATTTATGACATGACAACTAACAAGCAACACTTAACTAGGGAAACATATGCGAAGAACTTGACTTCCGACTATGTAAAGTTTATTTTATGTTGATATTTAATTTGTTACTAAAAATATAAATAATATAGGTATATATTTTTTGCCTAACCATTACAATAATTATTTAAACACGTAAGACCCACTTTGAATTTCAGGATCATTATCTTTTAATTGCCAGTCTAAATTACCGAATTAACAATCACCTAGTAATACAAGACAAGTGCTAGGTTTTCTATCTCTCTTCCTTTCATGAAAGGTGTTTAGCGAACTTTAAGACGTACGTCGAATACAAATTGGAGGAGGAGACATGAGTGTAATTGTGCGAGTGCAAGTAAAGCAATAGATAGGTATAGCGCTCTCTCTTTGATGATTTATTGCCGACTTCGCCTTTACATTCTACCCTTAATATACGCTCGCGCTCTCGCACAGTCTCCCGTGCTCTCGGCAAGAGTGTGCAGGTATAGCATCAAAAGTCGCGAAGCACTCGCCCTACACCCTCCTATGTCAGGTCTCCGTGTACCTATAGGTTTCAAATTAATCAAACCCATTGATTAATAACCACCCCGAACAAAATCTGAATAGAGGCGATCCTTGGTTCGCCACCTACGAAATTAAATGTTATGCACCCCGACACGCGCGTGAACCCTTACAATCCGACAATAAAACATCTCAAATCGACCGGAAATGAACACCCGCCCCCGTGGCGTGCTCGCAAATGCCGACCGCATCTTTGCCCACCCCAGCCCCGCGTGCCGCAAAGTCAAAATTACATGCTCCGCCCGCCTCGGGGTGCGTGCAAGCCTTTTTTCAACCGGCAGGCGAGGATGGTCGGCTGTGCGCAACCGGAATTAAGCCCCTGCATCGTACGTCGGTCACACCGCCGGAGGGCCCCTCAAACAGGGATGCGTGTCTTGAATTTAATTAGGGGTTGCAGCTGCATATGAGGCGTCTGATGATGATTAAAAATACCGTTGTCAATTAATTCCGTATATTTCCAAAAATTAATTACTATGGGAGTCGTCTTTTATGTGCTCCCGTACATTAATAAAAGTATAAATTTAGGAATCATCCCGTATATACATACATGGAGTACGCGCCGATTCTTTTCAACCTTTATATCAATGACGTACCCAAAAACGATAGAGTGAAATTAGCGATGTTTGCTGACGACATGGCAGTCATAACCGAATCCCTAAGACGCAGGATAGCAATACAGAAAGTCAATAACTATCTACCAGAACTATTAAGATACTACCACAAGTGGAAGCTACAAGTCAACTACGCCAAAACCCAGGCCATTACTTTCACAATGACACGAGTAGTTAAAGATCCTGAAGTTAAAATCCAAATTGAAGGACACGAGATCGAAGAACAAAACCAAATGAAATACCTGGGCATATGGCTTGATAAAATGCTACTTTTCAGAAAACACACAGACTACACCAGAGGCAAGTGCATCGCCACGAAAAGGATACTTGGCCCTTACTTACACAAAACAAATCCCTTATCTGAAAAATTAAAAATACAACTATACGGCGCTTACATCCGATCACAGATATTGTACGGGTGTCAAGTATGGAGCTGCTGCGCCAAAAGTAGAAGGAAGATGACAAGTGGCCTAGAGACCACGTCCCTATGATTAATATTAGGCAAAACCCACAACGAAATATCCAATGTAGAAATTTATGAACGGACGGAGACCACCCCGATTATGACCATAGTCAAAAGACAGACAACAAAATTCTACGACGATATAGTTCTCCGTGATGACTACACCAGCGACATAGGACAGATACGAGAACATAATGCGCCCTTTAGGGTCAAAAACAGGCTCCTTACAAATATTCTACTTGATTAGGCAACCTAATCACGCTAAAACGTTACCCTCACCCCAGAGTATCAAAACAAAACCGCCCTAAAAGCACTGAAATTTAAAATAGCGCACCAAATCCCGTAAGAGGCAAAAACCGCACTAGTTTGTACCATTTTTCCCACCAGCTTAGTATAGCAGTGTGATGCCGAAAAAGCACTACTAAAAAATAGGCCAGATACAAAAATTAGGCAAGGAAAGAAAATTTATGTTACTTAGGTAAAGAAAGAGGAACTAAGTAGAAATGAAAATATCATAAAAAATAATAATAATAATAATAATAATAACGAGTTGCCCATAACAGACCGGACCTTATAATAGTTGATAAAATTTCTAGGCAGACAACTCTGATTGATGTGGCCATCCCGAACAACAACAACCTGCGTGTGAAGCAAGTCGAGAAGATCGCGAAGTACAGAGATTTAGAAGAACGAATTAGAAGGCAATGGGAAATGGAGAACGTCCAGACGATTCCAATCATCATGTCAACAACTGGTGTTATACCAAAAAGTTTGCTGAGAAACATTAAGGAGCTGGGTCTAACTGATAGTCTTTACAGGTCCATGCAGAAAGCGGTACTACTTGCGACAGCCCGAACCGTCAGGAAATTCATGGGGAGTGCAGGAACGTCCAACAACATCAATGTCACCTAAGGCCCGATAACATGGCAAGGGTCTCGTCCGAGCCAGATCCTTTTGGTATCCGGGATACCCGGGATCTGAGTGAATGTTCCCCGTAGAGGGAGTGCGAATGCCTTTTGGCTAAGTCTAGATAATAATAATAATAATAACACCTTCATAATGATATTTTTATTAATAGGCCGATTTTTTGTTAAACAGATCTTTCGAGAAAGTATCGGAGGCACCACTAAATCTTCTAAAATATCTAAATCAAGGCCTACCGCGAACTGGAGTTTAAGTCAAAAGGTCGAGAAGAACTATTCCATTTAATTTTTAATTAGGTTTTTCGCCACAAGAACATGAAACAAACTGATTAAAGGACAACTTTTTCAAATTTCTAGGAAAAAACACTGCTGAAAAAGATCAGTGGTTAGTTCAGATTTAACTTTGAAAATTCATAGATGCCTTTAACATTAAAAGAACGCAACTTTGAACGTTACCCCAAAAAATGACTTCAACAACCTGCACACTCTTGCCTTCGGAGAATAAATCTTTCTCCTTTCGCAAAGAAATTGTCAAGTCAAAGTGAAATGACAGAATAATAAATGTCAAGTCGAAGTGTCATGACAACAGGACAATAACCTATATTATTGGATAACTGTTAGTTCTTCTTAATCAAATATTTAATATGTTTAATTTCCTCCTCAAATTTTCTTTAGGACAAATCTTTTTAGCCTTGTAATATAAACACTAACAAGATGATCGGAATTAAATTGGAGATATACGCATTAGTATGTGCTGGTTTTCTATAGAAGTTAGTTTATGGAAACATCTAAGAAAGGTATCTAACTGATTTTTATTTTGTATTTATATGTAGTAGGTATGTTAAACTTAAACCGACAAGCTTTTTGATTAATGCTTGTAGCAATTTGGCATTGGATTACCTCAACGAAAAATTAAACCTTATTTTATTAGTTTTAATACGTGGGTGACCAAATAAATTAAAATCGAATGTTGAAAAATCCCGATGAAATTTCCAACAAAATTCAGGCCTACGATAAAATTAAGATACCTAATAATTATTATTGTTTCCTAGTACGGAAAGATATATTTTTCAATTTTTGTTCTTTTGGTCTGTAACAGACGTGTTTTAATTGAAAATAAACCTATCTAAAAAAATGGTACCTACATTTGGGTTTGAGAACGTGTTAAATAAGGAGTCGTTATCTGTTTTACTATAAAAAAATCGCTAACAATATATACTTCTTGATTTTTTGACTACAATTTCAGGTCTTAAGTGGAACTCCATGTCGTAGAATCTGGATTCCGTAATAATACTTGATGGATACAACACCTGAACTTTCTTAATGCCTATCTACCTACAGTATGGTCCATTCAAAATAGGGCCACCCCTGTAAAATTTTTATTTTTCATCCGATTTTAGCCGGTTTTTTCTAAAATAGGTCACAAAAAATTCTACCTTGGTGCAAAATGTCAGGTCTCAATCTCAATTTTCACGGCCTACTACGAATATATATTTTTTTCGAATAAAAAATGACATCACATAGCGTTAATCAGGACACCCTTAGACCCGCATAATATACCAAATTTGAATCAAAAATATGCGGGGAGTTCCATTTTGCGGGTTGTCAAAGTTGAGCAAAGTAGGAATTTTAAAGGCATTTGGCAAGTTCGTTTATAGTGGCTGGGGCGGTTTTGATATACTTACTCGATTTAAAGTTCAAAAAAATTAGGAATTTTCAGATGGCACAGAGAAAGACAGATGCCTTTAAAATTTCTATTTTGGTCAACTTTGACAACACGCAGAAAGGAACTCCCTGTATATTTTTTATTCAAATTGAGTACGTGGGGGTTTTAGGGTGTCCTGATTAATGCTGTGGTGCCAGATTTTACATATAAAAAAATCGCTAAATGATTTTCGTCATTTTTTACTCAAAAAAAAAAATTCGTAGTAGGCCTTGAAAATTGAGATTAAGACCTGAAATTTTGCACCAAAGTAAAAAAAGAACTTTTTTGTGACCTATCTTTAGAAAAAAACACGGCTCAAATGGGATGAAAAATAAAAATTTGACAGGGGTGGCCCCATTCCAAATGGGCCACACTGTATATTAGCTGGATTCGAAGTGAAGATGCCAACTGATCATTTTTGTTGACAGGGCTCTTCATCGCATTAAATTATTAATATTATTAATTAAAAATGAATCTTCTCATATATGTTCACGTCCATTCTATGAAACGAATATGAAATGCAAAAATCGATTCGGAGCATATAATAACTGATAATGCAAAGGGGAAACGGAATCATTTGATTTGTTATCTACTGCTTAACTAGGCGCTAGCTTACGGAGTAAATCATCCCATTCGTGTCCTTTAAGCAGGCTCACCTCAATCTCTAGCAAAACTGATTACTATGTCTGGAATAGTTCCTTAAGGGAAGGTCAACGGTGGCGGGGCTTGGGGTTGAGGTCCCAATTAAAACTTGTCAGTCTCGGTAACCCAGTCAGTAAGGGCTTTATCTGTTAGCATCACTCCTAATAATTACAAAATTTCAGCTGGGCGTTCTCTCTTTCCTTCCCGGTAAGCGTTTACTTTTTTTTATCAATTAAAGTTTTTCAGTTACGAAGGCGGAACTTGTCAAACGACAGACGACAAACTTTTGCCGAGAGGATTGGTCCACCGTTTGGGAAGTTTTAAGTTAATAGTTTCCTGTAAAGGCACAGCAAAGTTTGTGGAACTAACGAAGAAAAAATCAATGAGGTATAATAGCATTTCGTATAATCATCTACCATAATTATAATAATATACCTACGTGGTAAGATAAAACTAAATTAATGTTAGATGAAACACGTGGTCTCTTGTAAAAATGACTATCGTTAGATTGCACCTTTATGTTTCATTAAAATAGAGTGAGTGATTTGAACGACTTAATTTCCCGTTGTATGCTTGTTCCAGAAAACATCACATAAGACTTATATTGAACAACATTGACAATATTTATAGATCCTTTAGATACGCAGATATAAATTCTCAATGCAAACTCCTCTCTCGGCAAGTCTTCCTCGATGTTGACAAATAATAACTACGCCTTGTTCAGCTGTTAGGTCTAATATGCTCTTCAAATTCATAGTATGTCTGTATGCGCATGACACTGCAACAACTTTAATAGGATTCTAAAAACGAGTTTAGCCTACTACTAGCTTCAGGTAAGACATCCTTAATAGGGATATAAAAGTTGCCAAGTTGCCATAGTCAACCCGTGAAGGCAAACAAAGGCCAGGTGATATGTCAAGGTCCGCATGCAGTAGCAAAGGCTTTAATCTCAAGGTTTCAATGGTGCAGTTTTTTGAAAAATAGTAGAGGATGCCCTTTGCGTTTTCCAAAACCAATACTGGTTACAACGTTGTAGTGCAACCACTTACTTTTCGTTGTGTTTGAGTTGGTATCACCTCAACCCCTTCCATTAAACCGATAATTAGCCACGGAATAGTTTCTTACGGTAAGTCGGTGGCGGTGGCATGCGCCTGAACCCCCAATTAAAACTTGTTAACCCGCGGTAATGCAATTAGCGCGAGTTTTACCTGCTAGCGGCACCCTTAATAATTACTAAATTATATCCGGGCACTCTCTCGGTTGGGAAGTTTTTTCCCAGGTTTTTCAATTAAAGTTTTTGAAAATAAGAAGAAATTCAACAGTATTTACAACTTTTGTTAAGCTTGAACGTTAGATAAATTTTTTACTAAGGCGTAGTAATTGTATGCTGTCAAACCTGCTCAGAGCTCAACAAGAAAAAACACGAACTAACGGGAAAAGAGTTTCATTAACCTTCAAATTTACAAAATGTTTCTGACGAGACCGCAGAAAATGATGATGACCAAATATGTTAGATTTGCCCTTATCATACCTTTTGTCTAGTCCTCTGCGCATTATCTTCATTTATTCAGAATGTTTCGGTTAGTTGTGATCTCCGGCCGTTTTCAAGTGAAATGAGAAATATAATAGAATGTTTGCATTTTTATATAGGTACCTACTTTGAAGTTCGTTAGTCGCGTGCGACTGCTGCCTGTTAGACCAAACGGCGTCATATGTTGAGGATGTCTATGCTTGGTTGACTGAAGACTTGTGTGTTTCGAGTGTATACAGCTTCTATAAACTTTCTTTTATACCAATGTGACTTCTTGTCGATGATCTTGGCATTGTCCGGCGATGCTCGACTTGGTAGTTTCTGCTCATTGAGGGTTCTGATGATTTCAAACTTTCGTTCAGGGGGTGCTTCATTTCGCCGATGTAAATTTAGCCACATTTGCAGTTTTTCTTGCTGACTTCGTTGTTGGGTTTGGTCTTCGCAAGAGCGGATTTTAGCTGCTTCATATCAAGGTCTTCCTGTAGCTGTTTCATTATTGGTCGTGTTTTGGGCATGTCGCTTTTGGTAATGCATGTTTCGATCTTTTTGAGAGACAAACCGGAGGCCCGGAGATATATCTACTCTGAACTTCTCCTTTTTAGTGCGTCTTCTTTGCAGATTGTTGCGGTTCGCATATAAAGAGTTTTAGTTATTCCTTCTTTCATTGAGGTGGAGTGGTTGGGTTCGTTGTTTAGGTATTGGCCTGGGTGGATTAAGGATTAGCCTAAGTAGGTATATAAAACTGTAAATATTCTCATATTTCCCTCATTTCACTTGAAAACGGCCATAATCCACAACTGGTCTAGTCGTAGTGAATAAACAACTAAAGACAATGGAAGTCCAAAGGGAGAGCATCGCTCTATTATACATTTGGGATGGCTCAGAAAACTTAATCCCATCGTTAACGATCTAAAGGTTGTTTAAGTGATAGATTGTCAAACAAGTGGTCTTGACAAGAAATATTTTAGGAAACCTATGTTGTAGTTAAACTCAGTCGCCATTTAAAATGTAGTCACATACTTCCGAAACCCCCTCTATAAACCAGGCTAGTCTCAGTAGTTAATCTTAGGAAACTTTGTATTATTCAAAAAGTCGGCACTGTGCGTCTGGAATTGTTTCTAGGGTCAATGCAATCGTTGATTGACACTAGTTCAAGATTTATTAATTGTCGCAACGTCGTTGCAGGTGCCAATTTAAAACAGCAGGCATATTATACACATATCAAAAGAGTCTAAGGGACAAACGAGCATATCCCATAAGTGCTCTAAGGGATTAAGATCAGGAGATTGAGAAGGCCAAGGCAAAATATTAATTTCATTGTCCTGCAGAAATTCGCGCACGACTCTTGCCGCATGGGGACGCGCATTGTCGTGCATTAGATGAATAAGAATAATCTTTTGATAATTATTGTTATTCAAATAGCACTACAACCAAACGAGATTATTTCTTTCGCCGATGTTGATATAGCTCAACATGATCGTAAAGGTGTGAACCGCTCGAACAGCTGCATGGCGTTCTGCATTTCCAGGATGCCTCCACACGCGATGCCTCCTTGAATCTGGCCGAGGTCCAAATCGTGACTCATCGGAAAATAAAATTGGAGTCCATTCCTGCCGCTGCCAATTGAATTGTTCTTGTATACGCACTTTAACCTAGTTGTGCGATTTTCTCGTGATCATGCTGGAACTCTTACAGGCCGGCGGGCATTAAGGTGATCTTCGTGGAGCCTGTTTCGGATGGTTTGGCCACTAACCCGAACATTGTAAGTACTGTGCAGCTGAATAACCAATTGCGATGCAGTGATACTGCGCTCTCACATGGCTAACAATCTTATAAATCTACCCTGAATTTGGCTAGTTACCCTTGTATACCGTTCTCTGACTCTCCTGTTTCTCGGTATCTTATCCATAAACGATTAATAACTTTTTTGGATGTGTTAACCGCTTCTGAGACATCCCTTTGTGAAATTCCAGCCTCCAACATGCCAATAGCATGTAACATCTTTTCACGTTCCAAATGACGTCTCTGCATCATAAAATATTTAAAATAGAACCAAACTTGCTCAGGATTAAATGACAAATACCTATTAAATTAAGAAGGTTTTCAATATTTATAATATTACATATATATTTGTAATATTTAAATAGGAAATAATTAAGAAAATATATGCATTTTTGTATTTGTCTCTTAGATTCTTTTGATGTGTGTATCGAAAGCATCTCCATGTTATGGACAAAAAAATTTGCTTTCAGAATTTGCCGGAGTCTTCGACGTGGCTTGCATTGCATGGTTGATGCCCTTTATTTAGACCCTAAAGACAAACCACTTCGCCTACTACTAGACTTACAAATGTAGTAAACATGGGAAAGCCCAAGAACATCGTAGTAATCCCAGTAAATGTAGGAAAATAATTATTAGCAAATCACACAATGTTGAAGACTATACAGATCTGAACGGTGCAGAAGTGTTGCCTGGCCTGCAGTACGTAACAACATAGCCATTATATCGATCAGATATAATGTTCAAACATCTTATTCCGGAATAACTTAGGCCCTTTTCTCTCTACTTCGTCTCATTACGAGGCCCGCCACCAGAAGCAACTCGTTCCACTGTTTAACTACGAGTTAATCAACGTTAAACAATTATTGCAAGAGTCTATATGCCGAACTTGTTTAAAGCTTATTACCCCGCTTTAATCAGTAATTTCTCGCGCCGTCCGCCTCCCCGTTAAACCCAGCTAAACTAGAAATTAAAATTGATGAGTTTCTTCGGGATTCTTAAAAATAACTCGTCGGAGACTTGGCCAAAGGTAATTTATGTTTCCACAGAGCCCAAACTTGCCAACTCTCCTAATAGGTTCTATGGGAATGGCGGCAAGCGCTTAAAATTTCGAATTATCACAACTCTCCAATGTGAAACGCACGGAGGGTAGGTGGTAAAAATTAGCTTAATACGAATTCGAAATTTAAAAAAATTCTAGTATCAACCAAAAGAAAATAAGAAAATGTTTTCAGAACTGCATTAATTAAAGGTTTATTGCTGGTCAGCTGGTACACTCGCGCGTCGAGAGTGGGCAACCCCGGCGCGCAGTTAGCAACAAATATGTGGGTGTTTAGCATGTAACGAAGTTACTAATTTCCCGTTTTAATTTTTATTTTAACACCCACTTATTTCCTCGCCGCGCTATTTTTAGCGGCCGGCTATCCACCGTGGTAGTTTTTTATGTCCACACCGATGACTTTTTCTACATAGTAGGCCGACATTCCAGTTTTATTGCATTTAATTAAATCCTGGTTTTGATTAGTTTCCGGCTTTCCGCCGCCGAATAATGGATGCTTATGTTACCATAAGGGTTGTGGGATACCGAAAAGGGGTAGAACCGGGTTACTAATTCAAATTGCAGCTAGAGCCGCCGTTCTTTTTGGAAGCCCGGGTATATTGGACATGCCCGAGCCAGAGAGACCACCGTCCGAGCGCTATGGGGAATGCAACTACCCCTAACGGCCACTCTAGCCCCCGGCAGCCGTTTTGGCTACCGGAAGAGTGGGGACGATCACCCGATTCATCGCCGCAGCCCCGGCCAATGGGCGGCCAGCACACTCGCCGATGGTGGCGCCGCCACACGATATAAATGGGCTGCGGCTGCCACGGAGGCTCTCCTTCATCCGATACCAATCTTGGTGAGTATTAGTAGGTTGTTCCGCCCTAGCCTGACCTTTCCTAGAACCTACCCTAAACCCGAAGTTGGGAGAACGAGCCTTTCTTTGACCAACTTCAACTTTCCGTCTAAACAAATACCCTAGAGTTAGTGATTCAGTGAATAGGATAGGATTAACCTTTAAAAACTTTGATTTTCTTTTGATAAAGTAACATCGCACGTTTCCTAATTTTTTTTTTAACCGTTAGTTTCTGAGCTTGCTTTCCGCATGAAACACACACCGCATCTGAATGACAAAAAGAGACCCGCTTACATAAATATTCTTTTCTTTGCTTACAGATTCGTGGACCACTCTGGGCCGGCCGTCTTAATTTCCTTTTGTTTTGTAAATATTCTTAAGAAATCCTATGTAAACAAATAATAAACCGTGTAAATTAAGTATTTTACTTACACCCTACCCTCGATACACCATTGAACTTTGGAAATTATTTTCTCTGACTGAAAGTTATCTGAGCACAGCGGAGCATACCGCTCTAAAAAACTGGCGCCTGAGCATCCGTTTCACCGGAGGTCCGATTTTTCCTTTCTTAACGAAAAGAGGCTATGAGGAAGTCCACCGGTGGGTATTAAAAAGGGAAAATCGGACGTGAACCCAAAAAGCGCTATAAAAAGTGGCGCCCGAGCAGGGACACGCTATAAGCAAAACATCGTAAGCAATAAGATTCAGATTTTTCAGGAATCAACTTTTTTAATACCTTAACGCACAAAGAAATTGCATTAGAATAGTAAAATTTACGAAAAATTGAATTTCTGAAAGAGATTTGAGATTTGGCAATACTATTCTTTGTCAAACACTCGTTTCACACCTTATGTCGCTTACCATACCCATTTGATTTTCTATGAAACATATATTAAAACTATTACAGGTAATACAAACGAAACTGTAAGCTAGCAGTATTATTCTTATTTGGAAATGTTAAAAAATTGTGCAAATACTTAAAACGTTCTTGGCGGAATTCATTGCCTTATTTCCCTGAAAGCGAAGACTGAATAAAAAAAAGTGAGATGTGAATGTGAGATAAAAAAAATTATAAGAGAAGGGTTGCAGCGTACAGATAGGACAAGCCAAATTACTCCCAAAGCAAGGGCCTCAAAACTATCGTAATCTCTACAAATGAAACGTTAAGTGACTGAGGAAATTAAATGGATCATAACCGACAACCAGTGTTGGTTACGTTAATTTTCATATCCCTATATGATATAAGTATATATTTTATCATTTAAACCAACAGAAAACAAAACTGGCACTAACGATGCAAAAAAATTTAAGTCATTTAAGTTGGAAGGCCATGAACAATATGAACATCATAACTATAATTACAAGAAAAGGTGATAACGGGCAAACACTCAAAGTTAACAAAAAGAAAAAAACTAGTAACCGCATACACGTGTTTCATGCTATTTGGCAATCATCAGTACGGTGTGACATTAACCAAATCAAAAGATAGGCATAATTTGGGAAGCAACAAATGAAGTCCAGGCAGGAGCCAACAGCACATTTGCAGCTTCAGTCAGCACATCCCCTATTTTGGGGCTTGTACTAACACTCGCTAATCTTACATCTTTATTGTCATTGTATCTTGGGTTATGAATATTTCCACGCAGGTCGCTTTAGCAGCCTCCGTGGCGATGTTAGTACAAGCCCCAAAATAGGGGATGTGCTGACTGAAGCTGCAAATGTGCTGTTGGCTCCTGCCTGGACTTTATTTGTTGCTTCCCAAATTATGCCTATCTTTTGATTTGGTTAATGTTACACCGTACTGATGATTGCTAAATAGCATGAAACACGTGTATGCGGTTACTAGTTTTTTTCTTTTTGTTAACTTTGAGTGTTTGCCCGTTATCACCTTTTCTTGTAATTATTACATTTAGACTCGCTAATCTTCTTACATCCTTATTGTCATCATAACTATACTTCAGCAAATAATCATTTTAAAATGTAGAGTTTATGCGCAGAAATAGATATGCAAATATTTTGCCAATAATATATGGACAAAAATATTGATATATGCAAAACACAATTTCTGTACAGGGTGAGTCATTAGTAAAGGGCGGAATATATGCATTTAATTTCAATCGAAATATGCGCATATATGTGCATCATTTTTGTTTAAAATATGCAATAATATGCATTCATTTGGCCAAATATGCAATAATATGCATTTATTTTACATGTACCAATACCATAAAAAATATCAAAACTGATTTTAGAGAGAAGGTTTATTTTAAGAAAAATGAAAGGAAAACAAATACATAAAATACCTCGTAAAATACCCTTTACTGCCATTAAAGATTTTAACCCTTCATTCTTTTCTACAGTAGCACCGTAGCCTCTACATTTAGCGGAAAATGTTTGAACAAAATCAATCCATTCGCTTAAACCTAAATTTCTACTTTCTAATGAAAGAATTATATCTGGTACAAAACTAAAATTATCTTTAATAGAAACAGGTTGGTAAGCTACATCCGCATTTTTCAGGATTTCTTGACTTTGCACTACCCACTGCTAGTTGTCTCTAGGCTCTCATAATTTTGGTTATATCTTATATCTATTAATAAGTATAGGAAAAACATGCAAATATGCACAAAAATATAGTTTTTCCAGAAATATGCAATGTTTTGCGAAATTGGATAAAATATGCAAAAAATGCATATATACAATGCAATTTGCATATATTCCGCCCTTTAGTCATTAGTAATGGCACATAAAGTAACCGCAAGTATTTTGGGCCAAAATATTACGATTGAGGCTACTATGCCTTATAGAAATGTTGTTTGTTTAAGAGATACAGGGCGTTAAAGTTCATTTTTTTAAATTGAATTATGGCTACATCTCCCGAAATAATCAAGCTGTTATACTGAAATTTGGCACTGCTGTGTTTTTGGGTGTTTTTGGGGATTTAAGCTGAAATTGTCAATTAATTTCTACGTATCTCACAGAGCGCGCCACTTGGTTTGTTTTTGGATCGAGCTTGTACTCGTAAAAAAACGGTTGATTTTATCGTTATGAAACAAGAGTACCTTGTTGTTGCAGAATGAAAGGAGGAACTAAAATGACGGACCTGCAGGGCCAATAAGATAACCTCAAAAAAGTTAGGAGTAAAAACACGATCCAAAAACAGCGCAAGTGGCGCCCTCTGTGAGATACGGCGAAATTGACATATTTAGCTTATTCTCCATCCCCAGAAACACAGCAGTGCCAAATTTAAGTTCAGCAGCATGATTAGTTTGGGAGATGTAGTCATAATCAAAAAATGAACTTTAACGCCCTGTATCTCTTAAACAAACAACATTTGTATAAGGCATATTAGCCTTAATCGTAATATTTTGGACCAAACTATAAGTATATGCGGTGGCACTATGTGCCATTACTAATGACGCACCCTGTATATGATATTTAATTATTACTAATAAAAATAATACATGATCCATATTATCATCATATCATTTTCACAATTAGAGCCTTAAATTAAAATAAACTTATCCAAATAAAATACTTAACTTAAACGACAAGTTAGAACAATAAATTACTAAATACGCTACAAAATTTTCAACTAAGAATACTGTATGTCTCTTATCTGAGTACCTACATAGATATATTTATAGATGGAAAAACTGCACTCGTCTACGATAGGGCAATACTTCAAATTTTCTAAAATACCTGACTTATCAGTTGTAGCGTTCAATTTCGGAAATACGCTTCAGTAGCATTCTAATCACATCAACCCCTTCGTACAATTTCTTGGTTTAATCCCAAAATGAGTTAGTTCCAATAATTAGAGAGCTTCCAAAAGTACCTATTCTACAATGGTGCCAATCCCATTAAATTCGAGGTTGCGTTGTCATGCTGTCACGACAGAAAATTTAAAGATCACTATCAAGAAAATATGATACGATGAAAATGTGATTCATTATTAAAATTATTAAAAAATATCAAAGCTTACAACGTTGCAAACTCACTAGTATTCTGATCACCTATATAATATATTTTTCAGTTGGCCTTTCCAGATTACCCAACAGCAACTTTCAGGGTATTTATTTTACTAAAATAGTATAGTCTCTCATCTCAATTGCTAAACCGCCCGTAGACTACATTCTTAAAGGAAGACCATCAAGCGGATGGCGTGCAATTAGCGGGTTTTACCTGCTAGCGACCTTCTTAGTAATTACCAAGTTCTAGCGGCCCACTCTGTCGCCTTTATTTTGCCAATTAACGTTTTTTAACTTCCGAAGGAAGTTGTCAAACGGTTGGTGCGGAACTTGCTGCCGAGAGAATTTGTCTCCAGTTTGCGGAAGTTTTAAGTAAATAGTTTCTTGCAGAAAAGAGGGAAGGTTGTGGGAATAACAAGGGAGAGCTGTTCGTTAACGTTTTAGTACCTTCTGGTTAAAGGTATAATATTATATTATATCAAGCTTATGAGAACACAGCTATAATATGCCCACTTATTTGTCATAAAACTGAACAAACCATGCTATGAACACCAATTCTATATAAAGTTTATAAAGAAGAGATACCTAGATATTAGAAGAATAATGACTGGAGTGAAGATATGTTAAAAAGCAACAATTCCCCTTAAAAACAACGACCAAAGTAAATTAAATTAATTTTTTTTAGATTTTATGTAGGTATAGGTACATACTCGTATTATACCTTCCTCTAGAATATACAGGATGTCCCAATAAGGACTCCCGTCGCCGATATCTCCGGAACCAAAAGAGATATTTTTTTTCTGCAAACGCCGTTCGCTAGGACGTAGAGAGGGCTTTATTCGCAACTGCTAAGTGTTCATTTTGACATTGGCGTATAGATAGCGCTGCGGTGCAAAGGAACTTTTCGATCCTAGGAACGTTGGAACGTAGCGCACTTGAAAGATTGGGTAATTTAGAGAAACTTTTGTTTTATGGACTATTTTCCTGGTGTTACTAGTTTCTGAGATAACCGCTCTACAATGTCATTTAGAAAAAATGAGCTAACTCGCTTAAAATTAACTTTAGAGGAAAAAGTTATTAAAAATATCTTTGTAGTTCACTAGGACGATATAAATAACGGTACGTGTCAAATTATTAGACATTCAGTTTGACCGGAAGTACCGGAAGTGACCCATTCATCGGTTCACAGATCAAAACTAGGTTAAGATTTTCTCATTCCATAAAATGAAAAAAGTAAAAAGGAAAGCCTGATTTACATCCGATCAAAAATTCCATCGGATTTATTTACATAACACAAATACATTATGACGTAATTTTCGGAAAAACCTTTATATTTTGTAAATGATGGAAAAATAATTTTCTAGTAAATAAAACATTTTATTTTTTTAAATTGCTTTACACTAATCCGAACCGCAAAAGGAAACAAATAATGCCAACTTTGGAAAATCGTCAACTTTCCTATTGTCGGTGATATTGATAGTACTTAAATTGGAAAGTAAAGATAATATATACAAAGGAAATTTGGAGGGACTTGTTAAAATTTATTTACTACGTGGTGTAAGTAATCTACGGTCGAAGTGGTTCACCTCGGCCTGCCGCTAAACTAATAATTAAGCCGAGAATAAATTCTTAAAGAGCGGTTGGCAGAGGGAGGATGTAGGTGAGCTCCCAATTAAAACTTCAGATCCTCTAACTCAATTAGCAAAAGTTACCCCCTGACGATATTCTAAGGGTCGCAATTTCTTACGCTCGCACGCAGGATTGCGAATTTGCCATAGTTCTTTATTACTTTATTTATTTACCATATAGAATACAAAAATAACAGTACAAAAATAACAGTAAACAGAATAAATATAAGGGTAAATAAACACCGCAAAGTCCATAAAAGGCAAGCCTTTTGCATGGACATTATTAATTTACATCCTATAATGTAGCTAATTAACTCCCAGAAAAATGGCTAATTAATACTCGCATTTTAAATAATTTTAGACGAATATATTAAATTCCTAATTAGTAGGAAGAATCATATATATAATAACGAAGAAACATTTTTATAGTTTGATGCTTTGATTTTGCGGAAATAAATCAGATACTGTTCTTTTGATCAGCTATCTTTCTATAGAAAGCGCTCTCATCACTTTTGCAAAGCGGTGTACTGCTACACAGATAAATAATTGCTTGGAAACTGTAACATTTCTAACTAAACTGAGACTTACGCTACACAAACATTTTCATATAGGTATACTCGTAATATAAAGGGTGCCCCAAAAGTAATGGGACATAGATCATATATTTTGGGCCAAAATATGACGATTGAGGCCAATATGCCTTATAGAAATGTTGCTTGTTTAAGAGATACAATGCGTTAAAGTTCGTTTTTTTTAATAGAATTATCGCTAAATCTCCCAAAGTAATCAAGCTGCTGAACTGAAATTTGGCACTGCTATATTTTTGGGGATGGAGAATAATATCTCACAGAGGGCGCCACTTGCGCTGTTTTTGGATTGTGCTTTTACTTGTAACTTTTTCGAGGTTATCTTTTTGGTCCCGCAGGTTTATCATTTTAGTGCATCTTTTTATTCTGCAAGAAAAATATACTCTTGTTTCATAACGATCAAATCAATCGTTTGAGTTGAAATCGTCAAAACGTGCCCAAAAACACCTGTTGACTTCATTATTTGAAACATAAAATTTTCACCTACCGCTTCCAAGTGTTACAGATCAACTGTACCATTTAAAGTGAAAAAAGAATTCCTATGAACAATGTACCAAAAATTATTCGCTTTCAAAATGGAAAGGATTGAATTTAACAAAATTTTGACACTTTATTTCAAGAAAAACAATGTTGTTTTGTCCAATGCCCATTTCGAATTTTTTTCATAATTTTGAATGTACAGTAACGTTTGAAAGCGGTAGGTAAAAATTTTATGTTTCGAATATTGAAGTCAACAGGTGTTTTGGGGAACATTTTGCCGATTTCAACGCAAACGGTTGATTTGATCGTTATGAAACAAGAGTACATTTTTCTTGTAGAATAATAATATGCCCTAAAATGATGGACCTGGAAGACCAAAAATATATCCTCAAAAAAGTTACTAGTAAAAGCACGATCCAAAACCAGCCCAAGTGGTGCCTTCTGTGAGATGGGCAAAATTGAAATTTTCAGATTATTCTCCATCCAAAAAAATATAGCAGTGCCAAATTTCAGTTCATCAGGTTGATTAGTTTGGGAGATGTAGAAATAATTCTATTTCAAAAAATGAACTTCAACGCCCTGTATCTCTTAAACAAACAACATTTCTATAATTCATATTGGCCTCAATCGTCATATTTTGGCCCAAAATATATGCAGTTGTTCTATGTCCCATTACTTTTGGGGCACCCCGTATATTCCCATCCAATAGTTTTACAACCAACAACGGTTTGGTTTTCTTGTAGTGGTTAACTTGAAACGGGGATTTCCAAGCTTTCCACAAGTAAACTAGTACAAGAATACAACTTGGAATCAGACATGCTTTGTTAAAAATTAGAACATATTTGCAAAAAAAATAGTATTTTGTTGAAAAATAAGTTTTACTTTTTCCCGACAAGGGATCTTCGTTTACCTACTTGCTATTTCTGGATTTTCGATGTACTGCACTGATTTTTCTGACTTTTCATACTACATTTCACTTCACGGTACTTTTGGTCTTTAGTCGGGCAACCTAAGAACAAGAGTTTGAATAAACTGATTTTTGTTAATAAAAATTTATACTCTACCTTTTGTGCGTTTTCTGGATGTGTACAATATTTTTACACTATATAATATACAAGGCGATCCTACATAACTTGTATTCTACAGATCGATTTTGTATAAAATACTAACATCTTATTTTTTTAAACATCAAAGTCTATTTAATTTTAGGAAAAAAATGGCACTAGACAGTAAAAAGTTCGGGCCCCGTTGGAATTTTAATTGAATAAGTTATCCAAGGCAATTTTTTTTTTGGTCGGGGATTATTTTTAAAGTTCTTAAAGAAATTAATCAGTTTTAATTTCAGCTTTAGTCTGACTTAAGGGAGAGGCGGATCTCGAACGAAATTTCTTATTAAAGATTAAAACGAGGTAGTATACCGTTTAAACAACTTCGGCACATGTACTGATACAGTGATTGATCAACTTTAATTACCTAATTAGCAGGAGAGAGGCTTCCATTGGGCAAGACTTAATGAAACGTAAACTCTGAAAACTTCAATTGAGAAACTTCCTCTTCCAAGAGAGGATGACAAGGTTTCATAAATAGGCACTTACGTACATACGTACTCTAAAAAAATTTATATTAAAAAAATAATTTCAAAAACAAGCTTTTATTTAAATGCTCTGAAAAGAAGAAAATAAACTTTATAATAAATCAAACCAAGGCAAACCCATAATTTTGTTACATTTTACAACTGTATATGATATAAAAGCTTGTCGCGAGATTTTCGTGTGTAAATTTCTTTTATAGAAAAATACATTTTCTACTTGAAATTACTTCCAAGATATAGTATAGTATATTCTCGTGACAAGCTTTTATATCATATACAGTTGTATAATGTAACAAAATTATGGGTTTGCCTTGGTTTCATTTATTATAAAGTTTATTTTCTTCTTTTCAGAGCATTTAAATAAAAGCTTGTTTTTAAAAATATTTGTTTACTATTAATTTTATTTTCAACTTTTTAGTTCTACTCTTCAAGCCCTTTTATTTGATACCCATATTAAGGAGGTTGACAAAAAAATACATCATCCGCCATCGTGGAGCGACGGCCATATTGAATTTAGTGTGACGTGACAAACTCAATCGTTTTCTACTCTTCAAGTCCTTTCTATTGATCTTAGAGGGCAGCCATATTGAATTTAGTGGGATGTCACTAACTTTATCGTTTTCTATTCTTCAAGCCCTTTTATTTGATTTAAGGGGGTTGACAAAAAATACATCATCCGCCATCTTGTGGCGACGGCCATTTTGAAAGTATTACAATATTGAGTATTGTCACCGGAACTAAAGGTGTATACAAAATTTCAGCTCAATCGGATGTCGGGAAGTGGTTCAAATTCAGCTTGCAAGATTTGACCTAAACATACATATCTACATCTACATTGCAAGTTAAATAAAGGCTTGTAAAAAATTCAGAGTATTCATATTTTTTTCATTGAAACATCTATAAAACTGTAAAATTTTTCTACAAAAATGTTGGCGAACGTAGAATGTTTTAGTTATTTTCTAGAATTCGTTATCGATTTTAAATTTTACACAATTACATCGTACCGGTATCCACAGATTTATTGGGAATATAAATTGTGACTATATATACTCTTCTCCAATGCGTGATAAAATATAATGAAAATTGTCTAAAAACAATGGTGTGTTCTCCATATATCTACCTAATTGACTTTATACTGACATGTTTTGAGATCGCGCTCTTACAATAAATCAAATTATTGTAAGTGAAAATGTTTTTAAATAGAACTTAGTAGGATGTACGTAGGGCAAAATGTAATGATTAAGAAAATTATATCACTGAATAATGGACTTGGCATACCGAATTATACGGCGGTTCAAGATGAAACCTCTAATAATTAGACTCTAAGATATTTTATACATAAGTAGTCACATAATTTATGCAAAAAACTGTGAAACAATATTTTCTCATGAACCCCCGGAATTTCTGGTTTCCCGGCGTTTTGCATTATAAAGTTTTGCTTTTGTCCACCACCATAGCGGTAACTCTTACTTCCGATAATTGGAAATTTTAAGTGCTTGCCACCGTGTCAATATTCCTATTACGGGAGTTGGCAACTCCGGAAGTTCGGGCCCCGTGGAAACTTCAATTGCATAAATTATCCCGGCAAAGTTCCCGTAGAGTTATTTTTAAAAATCCCGAAGAAATTCATCAATTTTAATTTCCAGTTTAGCCAGGTTTAATGAGACGGCGGACGGAGAGCGAAATTACTTGTTAAAACGGGGTAATAAGCTTTAAAGAAGTTCGGCATATATATATACACTTTCAGTACCTAATTGTTTAACTTTAATTAAGTTAGAGTGAAAACAAGGAAATCGGTTGTTTCTACTAGTCCGGCAGCGGAACCGGTTTTTTTGCCTGAAGTGCGAAATTTGGGACGAAGTTCTTTTTTTAACGGATTCTTGCATATTTGTATGTCTATTAACCTTATCCGACTGATGACATGCTGGCGTCATTGAGCAATTTGATATACAGGGTATCTCAAATAATAGACAGTAAATATTAGATACCCAATATTATGGAATTTCTACTCTAAATCTTACTATTTAGCTTTAAAATTGTTGTTATTATTATATTATTGTATAAATTAATTTCGTTACAGTTATCATTAATATACAAGGTGTTTTAAAAACATGTGTTATGAATTTAAAATATTCATGAATTTCTCTGTATTAGAACATTTCCTATCTAAGTTAAAAAACTAATAAAATTATAAAAATGGGTATATTTAGAGATAAAGCTACATGACAGGTACAGGGCGTCTTAAATTTGATGCTCTGTCCACTCTGCAGCCAAATGAGCATTTTGTATAATCTCAAAGTTGTACATTAAATTATGTAATTTTTCCTAATTGTGTGCAATTATAAGTACACTTCGCCACCAATATGGACATTACTACAATAATGAAATTACGATTTTTTATTTTAGTGTAATTTAATGTACTTAATTTAATGGCATTCCCTACTCGGTATATTATAATATCCAGAAATGAGATGATAATTATGGGGAAGGACTAATAGCAATTAGGCCTATGTATAAAACCCTTTTATTGGTTGTTAAATATTTATTTCCTGTGTTATATTACTAGTCCCTCATCCCCTTTCCAAAACTCACCTTCTCAGTTTGCATTTACTATATTTTAATTTTAGTGCTTAAGAAGAATGCTTTTTGAATTTATTACCTATATTATATTAAGAAACCAAAAAAAAAACGCGCTTTTTCTGAGACTCTAAAGAAATTGGCTCATTGCATTGTATGTTCGTTTTTAACTGAGAAATGTAAGTCATTGTGAATAACATCATTTTAGCAACCGGTGCGGGAATGTTATTGTTCACGGGTTGACACGGCAAACTGTGCGGGAGTGTCATTGTGCAATGCAGATTTAAGAGAAGTAGTTGGAGGCCTTGGAAAAAAGCTCGCGTCTAAAGTCTATCCAAGTTACAGCGGCAGTAGATATAAACAAAGTCACATGACCGCCTTGCGATCGATTACCAGGGTTGGACTAATATGAGATTCCAAGTGGCTTGTAATTTTGAACTAATTCTTTTAGAAGTTCTAAAATTTGTGTTTCTACCTTTCGTGGATCTTTATAAATTTCCTTAAATTAAGTAGCAAAATAAATTTACAGAATATTTATACTGCTCGCGATCCGATCTAAAATATGCAGGAAACTCGACGGAGGGAAGAGTCGGCCCTGCATTATGCTCGCCGCGTAAACACTTGATATTTTATGACGGCCAGACCAATAAGAGAATAGGTCACGTGGTGGCCAATGTTTTTATCCACTGCCTCCGTAACTTGGATAGACTTTAGTTGTTTATTTAAACAGCCTTATCGTGTCTTGTGGCACAACTATAATAGGGTTTTGTTTCTCAGATACTGTAAAAAAGCAGCGGCATTCAGAAGTGACAAACTTTAATTTTAGAGATCAAGGTTTGTACTGTGGACAAAAGTGCGATTTAGAAAAAATAAAAAAATCTTCAATGATGGCCATCGTTCAGAGTAGTGGAAGACAAGAATACGAAAAAGCAATGAAGGAAGCTATTTTACAAACATGTGTGGGACATAATGATACCTGGGCTGCTGCGATGTTCGATTACGATGGGTTGCTGTTACAGTGAATAGTAATGAGTCACCTAAAAAACAGACACTTTGTATACCAGGGGGTCCATTTAGAGGTGGTTAGTAAGTACAGTGTGTACAAAATTTGAGGGCGATCAATTAAACGGTTCTGAAGTTAAGAAAATGTGCCTTCGTGGAGCCGCTTTGAGGGATCATAGCTCCACATGGGGCCGTTTCATAAATCTTCGTAATTTCTCGAGAGGAATCGGTAATTGCACCCTGTATAATAAAATGCTTATAAAAAGCATGTAGAGCAGAAAAAGTTGTCTTTCGTTTTTTATAGCTGTTTTAATAAATTAATTAAAAAATAAGAACGATACCCGCCAGGTACATTTTCGGAAAAATAAACATCAAAAGTGCAAAATTTAAAGTTTCAAGGTCTAATACTTTACAAACTCTTTAAACAAACATATTACATGTATATACATCATTGAAACTGTGACAATTAGCAGATTTCAAATATCTAAAAATATGAAGGGTACATATTCGATTTAAAGAAACAAAAGTTTGGTTTGGCACCGCTTTTCTGAACAACCTGTATAAAAATAAATAAACGCTGAAAAAAGCTTGCTTTTTTTGTATCTGAAACTTTTTCCTAACCTCAAAAATATATAAAATAAGGGGGTGTAAAAATATACGTGATCACATGGTACCTGTTATAAGGACACCCTGTATCTCAAATTGCTCAAGGATGACAGTTTGTCATCATTTGGATATCAAAACTAGGAGTCCTAGAGATGTCAACTCCGTTTTGAAAAAACCCCCGTCGCTGCCGGACTATACCGACAGAGGGGAGGTCTACTAATTAAGTAGAGAATTTTCGGAAATTTTCGATAACAAAAACTTAATAATGGAATAACTATATATATATATTAAGATATCTTGCTGCATAAATATCGAAAGCGGTATATAGTTATTATAATATATTGTTTGGTCTTCCTCTTGAGCCTTTATTTTCCGAGTTAGAAAAAAATTACTAAATGAAAGTTGTAGGTTTTTTTCTGAACCGCTAGGATCTGTTACTAGATAAAACAAATGAGAGTCGCAAATTTATGAAAAAATATAAACTTACTTTTTTTAATGGAACTCCCTGTATATTTGTGGATTTTTGAATTGCACGCATTTTTTCCGATTCCAACAATATAAATATGTTATATGTTTGCTCTAAGCGTTCGCATTATATTCCAAATTGCAGATAAATACCATCTTTATACTTAATCAAGGTTGTCATGGAAAAACATTTCAACTTAGACAAGAGCATTCCTGTCATTCCATTAGGCTCTAGGGGTGGGTCAAAATATACGGGAATACCCTGTATATATTCAAGGCCTGCTTCGTAAAAGGAATAGGTACCTACTAACCTTATGTGCCTTTATGCCCAGGGCAATAGTTCTGAACCCCCCTTAAGGAGGAGAGAAGGGGGGTTAAGACGATATACGAGTAGGTATAGACAGGTAGATACCGGGTGATTCACGTAAGATTAGCAGTCCGTAACTTTTTTATTTTTCGACTTGGAAAAAAATGTTAATAGGTACATAAGTTATAAAACATTTTCTTGTTAGTATAATGCGACTCGCAGTTATCATTATACAGGGTGTTGTCAAGGTACTAACCAAACTTATGTTTTTTTTTTCCTGAACACCCTAAGTATATATTATTGAATTTTTGGGATATACACCTCATCCTGAATCGGCACAGATATATAGACGTTATATATTTACTCCAGCTATTTGGAAAATATACGACCTTGAACTTTTCAGCTTTGCATTTTCAACAAAATTACTATTTGGAAAATGAAACATTTGCATTTGCAGATATATGCTTCGTATAGAAAAATTTAACACAAATACCAAGGATCATTCGACCTTAAAATGTAGTTGCATTTCCCCATATTCTTAATTTGACATACAACCTGTTGATTTAGTAAACAAATTACATTTTGAATATAAAACACGTTAAACTAAATAAAACTAATTTCACACACAAGAAAACATTAGCCCAGCTTACAGAATTTCCGGAGATATTAAACAAATAACAGCAAAGGGTTTGTTTAACCTCCATGTCTGTCATACGTGCACGAGACCAATTTCCCAAACAGCTGGAGCAAATATACTATCTATATATAGGTGGAATCGGGATGAAGCATAGGTATATACAGTGACCGGCAGAAAGTTGGACAAAATTGGAAAACTTTTTATTATTAACTTCTCAGAAAATTTTATTCTTGATACAAGTTGGTGCATCATTTCAAACTCAAAACGCATATGTCAAAATTTAAATATCTCTTTTTGGATACGAGGTAGATTCAAAAATGTCAAAATAGGTCAGGAGTAAAGTACCCTTATTTTTTAAAATACGGTAAAAAGTTTCTTACAAAAGTTGTTTGGAATCAAAAGTGGATGTCACATTTAAAGTCACAGCCACCTAGTCAAAAATAAATAAATTTAACTTTTTTGTATTTTTTTCGACCACCTTGTGTATTACAAAAAAAAAACAAAACACCGTCAGCGCAACTTATCATCAGATAACATATGAATTTGCTACTAAACTTTAATTTTGTTCGATTAGCAGCTAGAAATTTAAATTAATCGAAATCAGAGTTTAAAAATATTAAATTTTTGTGTCCAACTTTCTGCCGGCCACTGTATAAATCATTCAATAATACAGGGAGTTCCATTAAAAAGCATCAATTTTGGTTGGTAGTTTTACAACACCCTGTATTACGTCGAAATATAAAAAGTTATGGACTGCGAATCTTCGTGAATCACCCAGTATATAAATAAGGCAAAATGTATTTATCACAATTCACTGTGCACAGCTTTGTATACGCAGCTGTTAAATTGACATTATCTTTCCATATTTTGACATTACTGCAGCACAAACACGGTTATACAGAGTGTCTCAAGTTGGAAACAACCTTATAACCTCTTTAATTTTTAACCAACTAGAACGAATTTTTACCAAAGGTAGATGGAATTGTTGCCTACTTAGTTCCAAAAAATTAGTTACCTACTCCAAAGTCAAAGCCACCTACGATGCCACAATCGAGGCTAAAAATCCGAAAATCATATTAGGCATTCTTTTTTTCAAAAAAAAAAAAAAATACTAAAAGAAGTTGTTCAGAATCAATCCAGGACCCTAAATCCAAAATTTTGTCAAAAAATCAAAAAATATTAAATAAAAAAATACCCATTTAAGAATTTCCTGCGTATTTAGAAAAGTGTGCCATGGAAGTTTTGAAGCCAAGTTGTTTCATTTTAAAAAATGAAAAGCTACAAAACAAGTATTTTTTTTATTTTTACTTTAATTTCTTTTATTTAATATTTTTTTGATTTTGACACATTTTGGACTTAGGGTTATGGATCGATTATGAACATTTTTTTTAGCACATTTTTTTGACATTGGTATAGACAACTATTTTTTACTTTTAATAATTTTACCTTTGATAAAAATTTCGTTCTGGTGGGTTACAAATTAAAGAAGTTACACTTTTAAGTGAGACACTGTGTATATAATGAACTTTATTTAAAAAAAACGCTGAAAGAGGGTCATGATTAAAACTGGAAACACCAAAATATTATTGCTAGCATAGGGATCAATATAAATGGCTAATATTTTAATTTAAATCCGTTAAGTAAATATTTAATCATCTTTTTAGTTTAATAATTATTTAAGTTTTATATTTGTTGGACTAAAGAGGGGGTTGCCGACAGCGAAAGTGACGTTAAATTTCGTATTTTTTTAAGTTGTATAACATAAAATCTAATAACATTTTACCTGGCAAAAAATTAGTACAAACATCTCTGTCTTCATTTTAATCATAAGATCTTACAAGTAGAGTTTTGTTTTATAGGTTATAAAAACCTTGGGGAAAATAATAATCCCAGGGCATATGCTTTTAAGATCTTATGATTATAATGAAGACAGAGATGTTTGTACTAAATTTTTGCCAGGTAAAATGTTATTAGATTTTATGCTATACAACTTAAAAAAATACGAAATCTAACGTCACTTTCGCTGTCGGCAACCCCCTCTAAAATAGTCCTGGAAAATTTGTTTAGGTTCATGGCCATACTGTACCTTAATATTATCTTCGAAATATATTCGTATTATAGAAGTCCTGGTTATACGGACCTGTAACAAAAGAAAAACATAATAAGTAGGTACCTATGCTTTATGCCATGATGAAATGAACACTAATCAAATATTGTTGTTTGGTACATGAATTTTACTGAAATGATTATGCCCACCAAAGAGGCTGGCAATTTAATTATATATCGTTTAATAAACGGGAACATAAATCAAGCATTCATAAAATAAAATTCATATTTTACGGAAAACAAATATTTTTGCTACATTAATTTGCTGTTTTATAGCAGATTCGATGATATTTTGTATTATTGTTTGAGAATCAGGCAGCACCGGGCGAAATTTTCAGCTATCCAATAATATTTTATTATTCAATGGAAATAATATACAAAAAAAGTTTATCCCCAGTTTACTGAAATATTTGGGCTGTAAATACTTATGAATACAGGGTGTCCCAGTTGTAAATGATAATTTTGAAATAATCGTTAGAAAATTTGGTTTTGAGCAAATAAGTTCAAGTGAACATGGGTCCGGAAATTGTTTAGTAAAAAAGACATAGGGAGTTAAGGTTTATTTTTCTAAATGTTTTTTAATAATATCCCAAAAACGATAAACGACATTAACTTAAAATTTAGTACACAATATGCGAGTATAGAATTCAATAAACCGAAGTTACCAGCGTTTTGTTGCCATAACCAGTGGCGTACGGAAAGGTAGAATAAACTCCTTTTCAACAATAATTTATACGCCCATGGTTTTTAGGTACCTACATTATACAGCATTTTTGAATTTTCCATTAATTTCTCCATAAAAAATTATTTTGTCAATTTGCTCTAAAACTACTGGATTTTGAGCAAACAAAACATATTATAGTTGCTGATCAGAAAAAAATTGATACTTGGGCAAATGGACTCAACTGTGTATTGAGAAAACGACACAATTAGGGGCCCCTAAAAGATTACTTCCCTAATCTTATTCCAGACAAAATTACAGAATAATAAAAGAAATCTTTCTGCTTTCAAACACTAGTAATGGATTTTTTGCATCTAAATAGCGAAAAAGTGATTATAGACCTAGGCCCCAAAGCAACTTCAATTTGGTGTGTGTTCAAAATATAGTAGTTTTAGGGCCAATTGACAAGTGATATTTCTTATAAAAAAGGAATGGGCAATTCAAAAATGTTGGGTGTAGACATTATGTTTGAAAACGGCAGGATCAATTTATTGCATTTTATACCTGAATACTGACATTATTTAAAAAAAAACGTTCAAAAATATCTTTACACAATGTTATCTTTTATATTAAGCATTTCCGCACCCATGTTCGCATGACCATTTTTATTCATAATTAAATTTTCTATCGTATATTTCAAAATTGTGGTTTACTATTGGGACACCCTGTATACCATTCAGAAATACGATTTCTATAATTTTTGCAACGGGCCTCTTCTCGGAGATCACAAACGTAGTACCTCTACTACTTCTCACCAGGTGACGCCAGGAAATTAAAAGCATAAGATAAAGAACTGGTGGCTGTGCCACCCCAAACCATATCAATAATATCATTGCAAACAGTAAAATAAATTAACAATAATATACGTCCTCCAGTTCCTCTGCGATAATGAGTAGATCCTTCGGAAATATATAAAAAAGTTGAACCCACGATAAAAGTTAAATCATTCCCGGCGAAATGGCATATTGTCCTTCAAAGTCAAAGATACCAAGTAACGTTGTCAAAATTTTAGAAGGGAAGTTAAGATCCTCAAGGTGTTAGATCTTCAAGGCTTTTCTATGGGACCAGGGTAACCTAAAAGAATAGGTGAAGTAATTCACGCAAATATTGCTCAACCGTGACAATATATTTTAACTGCAGGTCTTAAAATACCCACCAATTAAAAACTGAACTTTGACGGAAGCTCCAAAACTTAACGAAGAGGTGAATAAATTGGCCGTAAATGAGCCAAGAGATAATCGTTTAATATTCAAAATCATATTAGTGCTGATTTGGCAGCTTTAGGACAAGAGTTGACAATTTGTTAACTAAAATATCCCCCAGATCCCCGTGCTATTGCAAAATTTTATTTTTCGAATATTGAAGTCAACAGGTGTTTTGGCGCACGTTTTGGCAATTTCAACGCAAACAGTTGATTTGATCGTTATGAAACAAGAGTACCTTTTTGTTGCAGAATAAAGAGATGCACTAAAATGATGGACCTGCAACAACAAAAAGATAACCTCAAAAAGTTACGAGTAAAAGCACGATCCAAAACAGCGCAAGTGGCGCCCTCTGTGAGATACGGCGAAATTGACATTTTCAGATTATTCTTCATCCACAACAACATAGTAGTGCCAAATTTCAGTTCCGAAGCTTGATTATTTCGGGAGATGTAACCATAATTCATAATCATAAATCATGCTTGAACTTCAGCTGCTTTCCGAACAGGTGGAAGCTTGGACATTATACAGGGTTAATGGTAATGATATATTTCAATTCAATTTTTCTTAGTAGACAAAAAATCTACAGAACTTTTTTAAACTTTTCAACTGGATTACTTGCCCAACACTATGGTCTTATGTTTGGAATGAAAAAAGTCCGGAAACATTTAGATCATAGGAAAATTTTAAATAAAAAGTTGTCAAAAATATTTAAAAAAATGAGTTTTGCATAATGCATACAGATTAAATTTACTCCTTACCTCCTCCCCTATCACATTTACAAAGGAATGTATCGAATTACCAATAACCCTGTATACTGTGCAGCTGGCTGGACCACGTCTTCATAATATAGTTTTGCAAATTTTTTATAATAGACCTATTGTGAAGTCTAGGCGGGAATTTAGTGCAACATTGATAACTTCGTAGTTTTTTCATACACATATTATTATTTCTAGGTAGCTACTAGTGCAGGTAATAGATCTTGGTTAATGGTTTGAATAGAATACATTTTAATATTAGGTATGTTAAATAATAAAAATGTTTCGCATCTATATGTGTGTTCCTTAAACACCTACGTTTCTGATCTTGGAGAAGAGGCCGGTTACTTAATTACAATATCTAACGAACTTACCTGAAGTGACGTCAGACCTTAATTATTATGTAAGCGTTATCCCTCCCACCCTCTAAGATTTTAAAAAAATTGTTCCCTCATTAGTTGGGGCCGCGGTGGCGTCGTTCGTACCGGCGCTGACTTTTTAGACTGCATGTTTTTCCGCCTTCGATCGACCTTGGTTCGAGGCAGGCGCATGCAAATGTATTTAAAGAAAAACACCGCTATGGCCAAGAGCGCTGGACAAATGTGGGTTCACGGTATTGCTCCTAAATAGCTTTATCCGTGTGATTTACTAATTGTCCTACATTCAGTGGGATTACTACGGTTTTCTAGGGTTTTCCGTAGTACTTGAGCGAATGCTATCCTAGTTCTATCGGGAAAAAAAAGTCGGCCCTAGCCGCAAATGACAACGAAGACAAAATAATAGTAATTGCCCCCCTCTCCCGCACAAGCATGTGTTTGCTTCTGGGGTACTCCTAGTTTGGAGTATTGTGAGGGTGAGAATTATTATTATATTATTATTATTTATTATAGTTGCAATTATATGCTTTAAAAACAATGACATTAGCAGTCTTGATATGATTTGGGGTGGAACGGCAACCATTTTAGGATTTAATTTCGTGTCGTCACCTGGCGAGGAGTGGAGGTATTACGTTTGTGGTTTTCTTAGAATAGGAGCTTGCATATAGTTCGTTTGGTCTTCTAACTTTAACCTTACTCTTTTCAATAACGTTGTTGAGCGTATGGCTTTGTTTACTTTTTTGTTGTAGATTTATTCGACGCGTTATCCGTCTTTAATGATCGCCAGATTAAATCCAACGTAAATTTCTTTAAATGCCAGTTCTCACAAACAGCGCGACAAGGCGAAGAATAGCTTCAATAGAAACTGTATCGCTTGCCATGATACCACTCCAAAACATAATGGTTTCATCTTGATAGTGGACGCTGGGTAGCTCGTTCAAGTCTACATACTGTTGCCAAACTCTAATGTAGCCAATATCGGAGAGAAAAGAGATTCTGGTTTGATATTGTTTCCAGTAACTTTCGTTTGTTTGATTCTGCTGGAGTTCTTTTCTAATAGCTAAGGCAGTCATTCAGACTAATTCCAACCCAAGCTGCAACGTTGGCCTGTATGCGATAGAAGAAATTCGAATGTAACTTTAATTCAAAATAAAGTAGATTTTTTATGTACTGGCACCTATATAATAGTTGTTATCTTTTAACTACTGAATTGGCAAGTTTCGGTCCTACTGCTTTCAATGTCAACATTTAATGATAAGACCTTTCCTCTTAGACATTTATTAAGATTTCTGATATTATATATTGGTAGACGCTTGCTTCCTCCATTCACTCGTTTATCGATTTAGAAATTCATAGCCCACCCCCGGCAAAACTACAGCGTGTAATGCGTCCACTCTCACGCCCTTCCGACAATCTGCTCATTGTTCGGGGTCGCGTGCAGGACACTGCGCTCCATCCTCTTCCCGCCGGCTAACCGTCGACGTTGGGGCTTGTTCTTCGTCTCCCTCAGCAGTAAATCAAGTAATTACACCGTCCGTACAATCCGAGTAATCCGTTTCGGAACGCGTGCGGCCAGTCCGCGTTTATTAATGGTGTGGGATCAGAAAAGCAGCGACGAGAGTTAGAACATACCGAAAAATTTTCGGCTTATTGACTTAGTTCTACCATTTTTTTTATAGTGCTCTACGAAAAGCGGTTCACTCACTTTTGTTGGGTGAATACTAGACACTATTTCTTTGCGCGACAATAATATAGGTTCCACATGGGTTTGTTAGAGCCTAGATAAAGAAAATAGAAATTCCAGTTCTATGAATTCGAATTACTACAACCATTTGTCTAAAGTGACTTATATCTAGTATGAAAGCGTCCATCACAAGCAAAAGGAGCTCTCACATGACTATGGAATTTAAAATGAAGGAACGAAATATTTCTGGCCAAAATAACCTGAAGAAATAGTTGTAGGAAATGATTTTATTGTGACATATGAAGAAAGAAAGACTTAAAAGATAGTAATTATTTGAGACTCCAAGTATTGTTTACTTGTCTAATGGCCAAAGAAGTCAAATTCAATTTCAAAATCCTCCAATTATACACGTTGAAAAGTCTTCTAGACTGGAAACCAGTTCTGTAATTTTAGCTAGCTGGACTCGTTTTTCTTGCAGCAAGAAATGGCACTGATGTTGTTGGGACTGAAAGGATGATAATAGTTATAGTCTCTTGACTATTCAAGAGAATATGCTTACAATCTACTTAATTAAATCCAATTTCAGCACCTCACATGGACGTAGTGTTTGAAGGTATGGTGCGAAGTGTAAGTTAAGGGCACATTTAAAGTTGACCTAATAGTAGTCACGTCCGTCAATCCTATTGAAATGTTAATCGTGATATTGTGGTTGCAATTTTTTTTTGGAAACGATACATTCAATGAGTAGGTACTACCTGATGTTAGTAAGCCGTGATAGAAGACATAACCTAGAAAAATTTGGGAAATGTGGTATTTCTCGATGAAAAAGCTCCAAGAAATAAACGGCGCATTTCATGAAATCTCGTATTTAGTCTAAGGAAAAAATAGCGTGTTGCGAGTAGTTACTGTTCAAACAAATAAAGTTATTAGTAAGTTAATTTGCCTATAACGAAGTTGTGTATATAGCCTACCAGTATCGCTGAACTGAAGACTCCTCACTGGACGGAGAATGTTGAACATATTTTAAACGTTATCACTATAATGTCTTATATATTATACGAGCGTCTTCCCTTCAACCCTATATTCTTGGGAGAAGACTTACAATGAACAAGAAGAAACGGCCCACGATATAATTTTTGGACTCTCCTTTAAAAGCTTTACAAGTTTCATTCTGTATGCACTATGAAGATTACTAGTGAAGTAGATCAGCAGCAGCCTCAGAAGTACCACCACACCAGACAGCTCAGACCACCCCCGAAGACCACAGGTTCCATAAGAGAATTCCAAGACCAGGACAAGATTTCAGGCAAAGCAGAAACACCGATTAGCAACGTTAAGAAGGGTGACGTCCGTCACGAAAGCAAAAATGTTCAACGCTAGCACATTACTCAGATCAACCGCCACGGATATATGAGGCACAAGCGAATGTATGAACTCACTGACCTACAAAAAAACGGGAACATCAGCCTTTAAGACACAACCCACGTTAAGGTGACCATTTAAAACCACAGCATGTGATCATGGCTATGATTATGATACGGAAAATTAGTGATGTTAGCATTAAGTTCATAATGACGCAGTTGAGAACGGTGCTTTGGTATTGTAAAAAGGATAATACATATCTTGGCCTTGGGAACTAAGGCTTATTAAGGGGGCATATGTCACAAAGGTGACTTATGTTAAGAAAACATCTGAACCACAAGTACAAGGAAGAAGGAAACCAAGAAATCGGCGTGTTCGTCACCATGGTCGAAACCGGTGGGGTTCCCCTCTCTAGTTATCTGCAAGGGAATCGACCTGTTCGTTATCCTTGTTGCGCTGGAACTGGGGCCACAGTATATAACCAAAATGGTTATCTTTGAACGCCAGAAGCTTGAACTATTTGTTGGTTAAATAAAATAACACATTTTTCTATTTACAATATTATATTTACAAGTTGGAATTGTACATTTAAATGGTTACAATAAAGTGAAGAAAAATTTATTACAATGAAGCGAAATAACTGAGCAGTAAACTTGATTATTCACAACTTAGAATTTGTTTAAAAAAACTGAAATTTTTTTAAAGTTTACAATATAACATCGGAGATGTTCGTGAGCTTAATAGAAAACACTACCAGCACGAAAAGTTCACGTGAAAAATGAAAGTCTTGTTTACGAGCACTTCGAAAATTTGGACGACTGAGTTCTACAGAGTACCTTAAAACTTCCGGGTCGTTGACACCGGTAAATCGCCACCGTTGCTCCAAGTTTCTTATACGTGCTAGCTATGACCTCGGCTAAACTCGAATCTCAAGGTTGGGTCGTGGAAGTACCAAGCTGGGGCTAGACGATGTGCGACCACTGTCAGACCTGTGTCGTAGGATGGTGTGTGTCAGTACTCCGATGGTGTTTCGCTCACGGGTACCAGAGTGCATGTAACAAAAAAAAAAAACACAACGAACAGTCTCCGAAAACATTGCAGTCGAAAAATCGATGCTTTTGCAATGTTCAGTGTTAAGTTACTTAACAATAGTTATATAAAAAGAAATTATATAAAGTTTATATAAAGTTTACTTATACTCAACGTTATAATCTCAAGATGGATTACGAGACGTAACTTTGACTTAATGACCCCTGAACCCTGACTAACATTAATAAAATACAAAATAATCGGCGACATCCCCGTTTGATCTCGAAACACAAGACAAAAAATATAACAACCCGAAAGCTAGATAGCCAAAAAAAGGAAGCGTGGTAAAGTTCATGTGCCTCGGCCAACTTAAGGGTTCGTTTTACTATATCTGTGCTAATAAACTAAATTACAACCAAATTATGGCCACAGCCTGCAGCGTGTAGCCCACAGAGAAAAGGGGTAACTGGCCTAGGTGAGAGTAGCTCAAGAAGTCGTCAAAATGACGTTATTAATAAGAAATTATTAAAAATTGAGCAGCTACTCACCCAGACCGTGTTCCCAGGGGTCCTCTCCGTGGTTTCACCTGCATCAGGTTGCTGTTGAACTCGAAAAATGCGTGGAAATCGTCCACTCAACAGCTTAATGCCACGTGCTTGCAAGACACATGTAAAAAACAGAAAAACCAAATTAGCACAAAGAAAATAAAGGCACACGCTATAGAAAACCACTTAAGCCGACCATAAAGTGGGAAACTAGGCTTTAAAGGAGATTTTCACATGGAAATTTCCGAGGCAGGAAATCCAAAGTCAAGTTTCACCTGACGCGAGTTTTACCACGAGTGTTCGAAAGGGAAGTGCCACGACTCCTGTCGCCGGCCTATTTATAACCTTTTTCTGCAAGGATGATGACTTCCGGCTACTAGAACACTTTAGAAGGTTTGAAAAGCTAAACCTACTTAGAAAAACTGGAAGTGCCCCGAGTGACAATCCAGATGAAAAGTCACTGTCAATTCTGCCAAACTCTACCACTGATACTCGACCAGATAGAAGCGTCGAAGACAAAGAGTGACGCTAGTACACAGAATCACCGTGGCGCTTAGTCAATCTCAATCTGAATAAAGTGAATCTATATAATTATCTTTATAATTAACGTCAGACAGTGATTACAACAATGTAACTGTTTTAGTAATACATACCTTCAATCGATGAATAAAATGTAAACACTTTTGCGACAGGCACATACCTTTTATTGGTTTGTTTAAGAACACCAAGGTAGGCAACTTATTATGCATCAGCTTGTATAGGTGGTTGCAGATAGCAGGGCAACATTTTTTAAAAATGGTGCGTTTATATGGGGGGTGACGAATGAATTGGAATTAAATAATGCATTTAAACGTTGTAACGGAAATTAGATAAAATTTTCGTTTCCCCGTTCCGTTGGAGTTGGGGGTCAGGAGGCTTTCCTGGAGGCGCCGGATTCCGAGCGGTCGCGTAAATTCAGCCTCTCTCGCCCGTCCTAGTCGTGACCTTAAGCTGCCGAGATGTGTATCCTGCAAATGATCTTGTGAGTCTACGAAGAATAAACGTGTTTTTCTAAATATCTCGTGGCGTTCGTGGTCAGCGTTCTCCTGGAGTACCTCCACCTGCACTCACAGTTAGCCACCCCCCTCGAAGATCCCCGGAGAGTTGCGAGAGGCGACAGGGTCCTCTCGCGGCACACACAATGCAATCCCAGCCCGGTATTTTCATATTTTTTTTCCCGGGACTGGAAATATCCACCTTAACTTTTTTCTGTGGATGATTACAAAATGAGCGTTAACGTTTTAGAAGCATTATTTTCATCATATTTGTTCTTATACACAATTTATCTCAATTTAATTTTGTTTCCGAGATAGAGGACGCGAAAACATGTTTGTATTGTAAAAACGGCTGGAGCAAAGATTCAAACATTCAACTGTGTTTTTTTCCGCAACATGTAAAATAAAAAAATTCTCTCTTATTCACTCTAACCATGCTGTACAGGTAATTGACTTAAAAACTCGAATTATTTCTGAATTATTAATATAAGGTTTTATGAATACCGATATTATTGAAATTATTCTAAGTGAAAAGAAAAATATCAAAAACAATAATTATCGAAATTCCCTTTTGCGCATATCAGAATCACAATTTCGTTAAATTATCTTCTGGATGGTGGCAATTTAAATTAGGAATAACAAGGTTACTATTAGCATTGCAGTTTAACCGAGTAATTTGCCGTGATTCAACCAACCACCCACAGCTCCATCATTCCCCCTAATCTCCCTGGCGCCCTAAGAATCCTCAATTATCATAATACGTATTCCTGGCGCGCCGGGCTATTAAACTTCCCCAATCTCAACATTAGCCGAGTTTTTCGCCCGGTGTGCCGTGGGATTAAGCCTCCGGAGTTGGCCTAATTTCGCCCGCAAGATCTGAGGGAATCTCCAAATACGCGGTCAGCAGGTGCCTAATTGGGGGAATATGCGGTGGATAATATTAGAGCTGCTGGATTAAGAGAGTTTAGAGTTGATGCAGTGGAGGTCTGTCTCAATTCATGTTTAAAATCTGGACTGGACCACATATAAGTAAACATCGCTAAAATAAGTCATTCTACTTACGTGAATGAATGTAAACCTCAGAAGCTGTATGTATCTGCAGTGCCAGTATAAATACGCTTATAGGCTGAGTGTAGGATTGATACTAAATACCACCAAGCAACAATCTCATCGGGGGAGTGTCATCTTGACACCAGCTAACCTACACCCTTTTGTGTGTGAATATTAAATTAAGTGCACGGCCACACATAAGGAGCGGAGAGCAGAGCGGAGATGGTAGCGGAGCTTTCAAAACAATAGAAAGGAGAGGAGAGCGGAGAGTAAAGCGCGTAGCGGAGCGTTCAAGTCAGTTTGACATTTTCCGGCGTATTGGCGCGTATTTACCCTCATAAATAGAGCGTTGTATTCTTATATACCTACTTAATAATAAACAATATGGCTCGCGAAATGCTAATTAGTGAAGTTTCTAGTCGCAAACCCCTATATGGGACGTAACATCACACCACCACCGAGGTATTTTAGACAAACTTTGGGTCGTGATTTCCAAAATTATTTCTGTACAGATGATGGAATTCTTAGGTTTATTTCATGTACCCACACTGCACGTTTATTTTGCAAAATCCGAAATTTCAGTTGTGAATTTTCACATAAAAATAATGTAGAAATCTACATTTTTATAGCTGTTTCTAGGAAGTTCGACCTGCACTTTACTGCGAACCTCTCTGCGCAATACGCCTTTCAAAGCTGTCCCAATCCGCTGACTGTGTGGACACTAGCCGCACTACTCTCCGCTTTCCGCTCTGCTCTCCGGTCCGCCGTCCGCCTTATCTGTGGCCGTGCACTAAGTGTACTGAATTTTGTTAAATCATATTACACTGTCTCACATAGAGTCCATATCATATATGTTTTGCATAAAAAAATATCTCAAATGAGGTGCTCAGGTAATTACATGATTTTATTTATAAATATGTCAAATCTTACATTAATTACTTTAAATAACTTGCTGAAAATGGTATTATTTTTCAAGATTTACAAAAAAAGTATTCTAAAAAAGTTGCTCGCCTTTCAATTTTGTACCGCTGTACTATATTTCAGACCTCAAATTTCGTTATATTATATGTCAACGTTTCGACTAATAATTTTTTAGTCTTCTTCAGTACTAAAAGTGACAAAAAACTGAATGATTATAGTAAATAAACAACAAAATATACAAAAGGTAAATACGCAAGGTATCACCATACAAAAAAAAAACAGTTACAAAAGGCATATAAACACTAAAAATTATAATAAAGACAATGAAAAGATACGAAAATAATAAAAACCAAAAATACAGAATAACAGAAAAAGGGCAAGAAAAGATCGACAACAGTGATCTTGTTAATGGAAATTGAATAGGTACATTATTTAATTTGGTAACTTTTAAAATCTTGTTGGTACGTCTGCGGCCAATTTGTACTTGCAATGCTTTCGGGGTTTCTGAGAGACCTTCCGGCTACATCGCCAGCCGCCAGCCGCCAGCCGCTTTCCTTCACCGTCTGCTCTTTTGAAAAGGGATGTGCGAGGCGGGAAAGCGCGGTGTTGCCGAAAGTAGCCGGGTCTCCCTCATTTCGGCATTGAGTTCAGACGGTCTTGCAAGTTCAAATTGGCCGCGACTGTACCTACCTACCCACCTTTTCGTTTGTTTGCAAAAATAAAATATTATAAAAATCCTTTTATTTAATGTAAAAATAAAATAAGAACGCAGAGTACACAGTAAGGACACATAAAGTTAGTGTCCCCTGAAAATATTCAGGAAATGGGTATAATTTCAGCGCTGATTTAGGTACCAGATGATGGTATAGCAATAACCAAAATTTTATAAAAATGTTGACCGACCACCATATTTGTAATTTTTTTGGAATAGTCACAAAAGGGCCGTGGTCCGAATCGCGCTGCCAATGCTCACAGCGCTCACGTCGCTTACGACCGGTCCGATTTGTTACTGCGCTGATATATTGACTGATGGTGATTCGATTCGGACCGGTCGTAAGTGCGCTTACAAAACTGCGAAGTTGAGGTTGTGTTTTACCGTGTCAACTATGTGTCAACCTTTTGAAATTTGTGGTGTCAAAATTAAAATTTTCATCAGAGATGAACAAAACATACATTTAATAAGAAGAAGGGTGTTTCTTAAAGAAGCAATTTTCCCTGAAAAGCGATAGCATATAGCAGTAATCCAGAACTGTTTACTGATTCTTCGTCTTCTTCGCGTAGGTGACAATGAAAACTATACTAATAAATTACATTTAATTTGTAATAATCCATATGTAATACTTCGCAAAGCATATTGTTGCAATAAACAACCCTGAAAACCCATGGAGTCACGTCGGCGGCGTCTTCAAACTGGGTCAGCAGTTGCGACTTGCGAGGCCCTCGAATAAGGAGTCGGGGACCCATGTCGGCGCGAATATATACGTACTCGTAAAATGCATGGTCGTGTGCCACTCGGGGTATTCAACATTCTGTAAACGTCATGGACACTTCAATAAAAATGTAGTGCAAGTTCGCGCATGACTCCTCTTTATTCTCCCCAAGCCCCAGGCCCCAGGTGTATTCGTAACAATGTTATTACTTATCTGTAGACGCTCCTTCTAACTGGCTTGGGAACAAGCATAGAGTACCTATGTAATCATTTCGGTCGTGTCCTCAAGCAAAATTTTGCACTTTTTGTGCCACTTTTTTTGACGACAAGACTATTGAACTATTATCAAACGTTGGCAACACCTAATAAAATTGAGGTTATCCTTCCTTGCCTTCTTTTAATGGTATCTGCCTTTCAGCGTTTTAGCCAATATATTTTTATACTTTCGGGAAGGCACCTACCCTAAAGTGCGTCTGAGATTATACACTCCTCTTCCCTTTCCGGAGCCCTTCTCCGTCCGCCGACTCAGAGGAAAGGGTAACGACATGTTGTGGTATGTACCACCATTTTATCGCCGGATAGACCAATCACCGACCTCCTACCGCCTCGGCAGACGGCGGAAGAGTCAAAAATTGAGGTTATATTGTTTAGAAGCTCACGGTGCTCGGCACCATAAGCGCACAAGTTGTGACGTCATCGAAAACGCCATTATATTATTATGGTTCGGGTGACAATTTGTAAGCCCTTTAAACGTAATTCGAACCACCTGTGAGCATGCTGTTGGCGCCATAAACATGATTCGGACCAAGGCCAAGGTGTGATACGTCAAATGGCGGCAAATTAATACGATTAATTAGTTAAACGACCCCTTTAAAGGCATAACTAACAACAATAAAGTAACTTAACTACATCATGATAACAGTAGAACATAAAAAAATATTGTTAAACTTATTTTTTGTACCCAATTGCCGACATTTTGTTTTACGTCAATAAAATATTCCTAAATTCTATAATAGCAATAGGTACTGACGGAATTTCCTTTGATTTGACTTATCAGAAAGACTTCTACTACTATCCCAAAATAACTCAATATGGCTACCGGTCCCCATTTTTAAAATTTGATGTATTTTTTTTTTAAATATGAAAAAATTTCTAATATACATTTTTGGTGTCACTGGTTCACACTCGCACATGCGTACCTGCTGTTGATGGAGGCCAACAACCTTCCGGAAAAGCGGAAAGAGTGTCACATAAGCTCACTCCTCCGAATTACCGAAATAGTCTCGCGGATTTTGAAGGCGAATAATAATTGTAATTGCTGGACAATAAAAGCTTTTTTGCTGAAATCTCCGTCGGGTATGTAGCTGCGAATGAAATTAAAAATAGCCGCACGATACTGCAATAAAAAATCTATGCAGCGCAGTGTATTAGGAATGAAAGACTATCTTTCGTACAACTTCTGTGGAAAAGTTAATGAAAACAAATTAGTGAAGTGGTAAATGTGATTATTAGCAGGATTTGCTGAGTGGTACGTCATTACAAATGGTGTGTTGTGTCGTGGAAGTATAATTAAAAAGTGAAAACAAATTAGGGAAGAGGCAAATATGATTATTACTAAGTTATGTTGACTACTTCTGTTCTAGGTGAATCTTGATATGAGGGATGGCAACGCTGTAGTATGAAGCCATCGCTTCAATAATAAAGGGACCTTGAGATCGCAGTGACTCTTAAACTGTCTCTAAAATTCAAGAAATATTTTCTACTCACTAAAAAAAATACATTCGTGGGGGTGCTTTTGGGGTCGGAAAGTATCTGCAGTTAAAATTTACACAGTAAAAAATCGGTGTAAATCCTCTTCGTGTAAGTGGTGAAAGAAATTTGGTGAAAAATTGACATAAAATTGGTGGATTATATCTTAACCAAACCTCATTAAATTGGTAAAATTCAAACTACAACAAATTCGTTAATTTTAGCACTCAGGGGTGTTATTTTTTTATATTTCTAACACCGCTTCGTGTTTGGTTACACCACGTGGTGTTCCTTAACACCATTCGGTGTCCCTTAGCACTAAGTTCGTGTTAGGGAGATGAGAAAGGGAAGATATTTCGCCAGTTAAGGGTGTAAAATCTTAGGCAATCGAAGCCATTGCATCATTCGTTTGTCGAACGTGTTGCGCGACTGAGCTTATCCTTTTATGTAACGTGTGACCCGACCGCGTGGCGCGTATAATACTTATAAAAGTGATTCTATCGACCGCTAGTGCAAAAATGGTGTTATGTAATGTAAAATTTCATAGTCAGATGGATTAAAACGATAGGCGAATATGCAGATGTGACGACGAAAGGTACTGTGTGATAGCCGAGGTGATAGCCCCTAACCTATACTCATCGACTCTGTTGATATGAGTTTGTTCTCACCGAAATCAGAAACCAGTTGCGAATCTGATTGACGGATTTTAAATTATCTGACTGTTCTGATTGTTTTGGTTGTGATATTCGAGGCTTAGGCGGGGGAGGGCTCCCATACAAGAATTGGAGAATTGAAATATAAAAATGTTGACCTGATAGAAACGTGAAAGATAACATTTGAATCTCACACGAGATAAGATCAAAGATCATGATCTTGAATATTATGATCTTTGATAAGATACAATCAAGAAAGTCAAGATCTGGATTAATAACCTACGCAGTGCGTAGTACGCACGCCATCTGAATTAATGATATTTTACAAAGAGTCCATATGAAGAGAAAAGTTTGAATACCACCATAGACAAAGCTACGCCATAATATCAAATATTGAAGGGAAGAAAGGTGGTATGATATAAGTCAGACGTGCACGTGTACGCCACTTTATTCCCAGAAGAACAAAGGAAGGTCCTGATTTTTTATGGAGCGAGCATGGAAAATGATCCTAGTTACCGAATCCAATAAGACGAATCAACAAACAACAAACAGGTTATAACCTACAAAATCTCAACAATAATTAGGTGTTCGGCAAACCCTGCGGCGGTTTGGCAACGCCGGTCTTTCGACCGCGCGCGCGGTGAATTTTAAACGTCACCCCTGCCGTTTGGGACCGGTGGGCGGAGGGGATTCACCCCGGCCTCCTCCGATGCGGCCGGACAAGACGTCAATCAGGCGCGGTAAAGCCCCGTTCCCGGGTCCGTGTCGCGGCGACGTTGCCCGTTTTTTAATTGGAAAATGCGGAGCGGGCCGACGTGACGGAGACAAAAGAGCAGCGTCATTTGTTTTTTCAGAAGAAATTGTTGGACGGTCACCGGAAATGACGAGTTCACTACCCTCGGAATAAAAATAAGTCTATGGAATGAAAGCCAGACCAGCTCATCATTAAGTATGAAAAGGAGAAAATCCACAAAGACAACATCGCAATCAAAGTCCAAAAATATTAGATAATCCATAATCTATAATACATTGTTGTCAGAAAATATCTGTGTATTTAGAGTTATAGTTAAAAAGATCGTTAAAATATTCCTTTATTAAAAAATTTTTAAAATTAATATCTACATTCAAATTTAAATATTGAAACTAATTGGCTTACTTTAATAATTCAATACTTTTTTGTACAGGGATATAAGAGTAAGTTAATAAGTAAGAAAAGTACATGTATTTACCAATAAAACACAAAAATATCAGAAAATACACCAAAACTAGTAGCAAAACTAAACTAGAAACGTATACCTTGTGGGTGGACATTTGGGTATTCGGTTACTCCAAAATATTATTAATATTAACAATATGACAGACATAAAAGGTAGGTATAATATAGTTTCAAGATAGAGAGTTATATACAGGGTGTTTCAGAAAAACCTGGCATACAGAACAAATAAAAATAAAATTCTTATTGACCATGTGTGTATCGTCTTTAGTTTTCTAGATACAGGGCGTCCAAGCTTACGTTTTAAAATTGAATATTGACCATATAATGTTCTACTCTACACTAGGTACATTATTGAAATTTGACACTGCTGTGTTTTTATGGGGATGGAAAATAATCCGAAAACCTGGCATACAGAACAAATAAAAATAAAATTCTTATTGACCATGTGTGTATCGTCTTTAGTTTCTTAGATACAGGGCGTCCAAGCTTACGTTTTAAAATTGAATATTGACCATATAATGTTCTACTCTACACTAGGTACATTATTGAAATTTGACACTGCTGTGTTTTTATGGGGATGGAAAATAATCCGAAAATGTCAATTTCTAGGTATCTCAAAAAGCGCGCCACTTGCGTTATTTTTGGATCGTGTTTTTGCTCGTAACTTTTTTGAGGTTATTTTTTTGGTTTAGCAGATCCATGAATTTAGTAGATCCCTTTATTTTTCAACAAAAGTGTACTGTTTGGTAACGATAAAATCAACCATCAACCGCTTTCGTTGAAATTGGCAAAATGTGCTCCAAAACACCTGTTAATTCAACATTCGAAAAAAATTTCATCTACCTCTTTCAAGTAATATTACAGACCAACAGTACATTCAAAATGATGAAAAAATGCCAAATGGACATTAGTCAAAACACTATTGGTTTTCTTGAAATAGGGTGTCAAAAAGTTGTCAAATTCAATCCTTTCCATTTTGAAAATGAACATTTTTTTGTATATAGTTCATAAGGGTTATCTTCTCACTTTAAGTGGTCCGGTGATCTGTGACAGTAATTGAAAACGGTAGGTACATATTTTATGTTTTGAATGTTTGAGTTTTAACAGGTGTTTTGGGGCACGTTTTGCCAATTTAAACGCAAATAGTTGATTTTATTGTTAGGAGACAAGAGTACACTCTTGTTCCAAAATGCAAAGATGCATTAAAATGATGATCCAGCAAGACCAAAAACTAACCTCAAAAGTTACGAGTAAAAGCAAAAAATAAGTGGCGCCCTCTTGAGATACGTAGAAATTGACATTTTTGGCTTATTTTCCATCCCCAAAAACATAGCACTGCTAAATTTTGATAATGTACCTAGTAAAATGTAGAAGATTCGGTCAATTTTCGATTTTAAAAAGTAAACTTGGACGCCCTGTATCCAAGAACTTAAATACGATAGACAGATGGTCCATAAGCATTTTGTTTTTATTCTTCTAAGTTATGTATGCTTCAGAAGGTATTCCAGGTTTTTCTGAAACACCTTGTATAATTTTTTTTTAACAGTTGATTCTTTGGTAAATGTAAGTTTTATACAGGGTGTAACTAAAATGCTTGGCCATATTTTAAGAGTCGATTCTAAGTCACAAATTGACAAAAAAAATCATGTTAGCAGGTGTTCTAAAACCCTTTGTTTTCGAGATACGGTGTGTTATTTAATGATAATGAAAAAATATCGAGGTCTTGTATGGCTTTATACAAAGAAATGGGCATTTTTTTCTTTTTAAGATAAATAAAATTTGGCTCACGATTATGATAGAGCACTTAAAGCTTTACAAAAAATGTATTCTTGATATCTACATTTCGTTAGGATTCACTATGTATCGCAAAACAATTCATGCTTCTTCTTGATAATAATGTAATTAAACACGTTACCTACAAAAATATTATTATATTATTGTTATTTGCATGGAAAATAGCTACCTAAAAACAATTCTTTGAATAACTTAACAAATGCAAGAGAACGTAGAAAACAAAACTAAGCATTTTCAGACATATATTAGTATTAATTTGTTGTCATGTGTGACTTATAATCATCAGAAATAAAATATATGGCCAAGCATTTTAGTTACACCATATGTATTTAAAAAAACGAATGAATAGATAGAAGTTCCCAAATAATTTTTTTGTTACAAAAATTACAACCTATCCGTAAAAGTTATAAAAAATCAAAGTTTAAAAACTAATTTTGATTTTTCTTTATTGCAATAGATATTAAAAATTACCAAGAACGTCTAGTTTCCAAGTTTCATCAAAATATTATTCGACTATAGTAATTTTTTCCAAAATAATTAATGTCTCCAATCTCAAAAATCTTAAAACTTCTTTCATTATTCTTTAAATAAAACATACCTACCTACAGGTACACAAAACAAACAAAGAATATACTCTTGGAGAAGTCCACGATACCTATAGCTACCTTGACATAACGTTTTGAAGGCGACAAAATTATTTCTTGGAATTGAATTTCTTTACAAATTATCCTCATCAAATCGTATAGGCTTTTTTTCATATAACAAAAAAATTTGCTATATCTATGTCACATAACAAAAATAAAAGAACATATACAGGGTGTTCCTTAATAACATGCTAATACTTAAGGGAGCTATTTTTGGGCCCATTTTAAGAAAAAAACTTCATATGAACGTATGTCGTAAACGTCCCAACTTTTGAGATACAGGGCGTTAAAGTTAATTTTTTTAAATTGAATTTTGGCTACATCTCCCGAAATAATCAAGCTGCTGAACTGAAATTTGGCACTGCTATGTTTTTGGGGATGGAGAATAAGCTGAAAATGTCAATTTCACCGTATCTCACAGAGGGCACCACTTGCGCTGTTTTTTGATCACGCTTTTACGCGTAACTTTTTTGAGGTTATCTTTTTGGTCCTGCAGGTCCATCATTTTAGTGCATATTTTCATTCTACAAGAAAAAGGTACTCTTGTTTCATAACGATTAAATCAACCGTTTGCTTTGAAATTGCCAAAACGTTCTCCAAAACACCTGTTGACTTCAATATTCGAAACATAAAATTTTCACCTACCACCTTCAAGTTTTACAGATCAACTGTTTCATTTAAACTGAGAAAAAAATTCCTATGAACAATGTACCAAAAATTATTCGCTTTCAAAATGGAAAGGATTGAATTTGACAAAATTTGGACACTCTATTTCAAGAAAACCAATGGTGTTTTGACCAATGCCCATTTGGCATTTTTTTCATCATTTTGAATGTACAGTTGATCTGTAACATTTGAAAGCAGTAGGTGAACATTTTATGTTTCGAATATTGGAATCAACAGGTGTTTTGGGGCACGTTTTGGTAATTTCAACGCAAACGGTTGATTTAATCGTTATGAAACAAGAGTTCTTGCAGAATGAAAAGATGCACTAAAATGATGGACCTGCAGGACCAAAAAGATAACCTCAAAAAAGTTACGCGTAAAAGCGTGATCAAAAAACAGCGCAAGTGGCGCCCTCTATGAGATACGGTGAAATTGACATTTTCAGCTTATTCTCCATCCCCAAAAACATAGCAGTGCCAAATTTCAGTTCCGCAGCTTGATTATTTCGGGAGATGTAGCCAAAATTCAATTTAAAAAAATGAACTTTAACGCCCTATACCTCAAAAGTTAGGACGTTTACGACATACGTTCATATGAAGTTTTTTTCTTAAAATGGGCCCAAAAATAACCCCCTTAAGTATTAGCATGTTATTAAGGAACACCCTGTATAGTATTAGGTAACCTACTTGTATTTGACCATACATCTGCTAGGGCTAATCTCCCTAGTTATAGTTTAAAATTGTGAGTCACTCAGTTAATGGATTAATAAACAAAAGCCCATAAAATCACAAAGAAAGCATAACAAACCAACTTTAAGTAGACCATTTAATTACCCCTAATTATGAGCTAACCGCCGAGATCAAGTGCCAGGACCAGTGGCATGACAAAAAAGTTTTCCTCCAACGTGACTTACACCGCAACAAGAAACGCCGTATTACTTCAAAATATATACTATATATGGGAGTTTGGTTGCGAATATTAATAAACGTAGTAAAATATTTAAATCTATCTCCAGTACCAAACAAGTAAGTATTTAATTTGAAACTGGAATTTCGCTGTAAACAAACCCTCTTCTCTAAGCCCATGGCGCAATCCAGGGTTAAATTGGTGCAATTACGCTTAAGCTGAGAGACTGGAGGATGTACAGCATTACGCTGCTTCTGGTGGTTAAAGTATAAAATGTCGTTGCTCTCGCAACTCTCTGGTTTTTAATGAAGAAATTTCAAACGTATATTGCAGTAATTAAGCGAGATGTAGTGATGTTAAATTTACACTTAAACTACAAAAACATAATCTAATTTAATTTTCTGATAATTAGTCCTATAACACGTGTATCTTCAGAGGTAATTGAGTATAAAAAAGAAATGTTTTACATAAAAATCGTTATTTCAAAAAATAGTAGAAAAAAGGAATTTATTTCGGGTCACGGCAAAAATGAGCAGCTTTGCGCTCATCTCTACTAAACAACTTCTAAGAATGATTTAATTTAATTTTTTCAAAGGCGAATGTTGTCACAGCCTACTATGCGACCGGTCCTCGTTTGCCCCACGCTCTCTTTATCATTATCTTTTTTTCTCTACTTCGGTTTATAGATGGCGCGATTTGCTTTTGTTTAACGCAATCTATTTCGATGCGTGCATGGATTGAATAGAAGCGAATTTCCCTTTGGAGTTTCACGGTGTGGTTGGTATACCAGTCGATATTGACGGTATTGTGGGTTTATAATATCAAAAGAAATAAACGTTATAATAATATGTACTTCAACAAACAATATTATTAACCGATTCGATTCCATACATTAATTTTAGTTTGGTTGCCAATTCCTAAGTATAAAAGGAAATTTCATACCTTGCAATCTCCGTGCTCATTGTAGTAAATAGTAGGTATAATATAATTCTGTTTTTTCCAACTTATATACCTATATTCTACAACCTCTATTTTTGCCGCGCCACACTGCTCGTACCATATATTACCAAAGTCTAGAGACTAAGACTTTGATATTACTTTCGTCTGTGCATACTTATTATAAATGTGGGCTCGTTGAGCTCGGTGATTTTGTATAACTATTGGTTTGACAACTTGACGTCAAATTATGTTTGTTAAACTTTAGTTGCGTTTACAAGATAAAGGGATAATGCTATTTGGCAATCATCAGTTAGGTACTGTATGCGGTTACTATTTTTTGTTGTTTTGAGTGATTGTCCATTATCGCTTTTCCTTGTACTTAATTACTTTTACACTCACACATCCTTAATATTTATTTTAATGGCTATTTCTTTTGTTTCAAAACTTCCAACCAAGTCACTTTAACGCAGTGTCCATGTAGCAACTGCCGATTCTCCATTGTTTTCCCTAATGTTAAAGTAGGAAATATTTTACATTTGGATTAGACCAAAATGTCAATGCCTGCCCGATTACAGCAATGTAACTAACCACGAATAAGACAAATCATGGCCAACTAAAAGAAAAATTCATTCAGTTATCCCAAAATCAAAAATCATTATATAAGTTATAAATCTTCAATTGCGAAATATTATATGTTCCTGTAGTCTGAACTAAATTCGCTATAAAAATGGTTTTGAATTGCTGTACATTTGTAGCTCAATTACCAGAATCTTTTGTAAGTGGCGTTGGCTAATAAAAAATTATTTATATCAGTTTTAGCCAGCTTAAATGCTTTATAAGAACTGAATAGTTTAGAAGGCTTTTTACATTTCTTATATATTATGCAGTTCTTTCTGTCTCACAGAATGATTCAGATTGCAAAAGGGTCCCTTTGTCCCTTCTTGGACAAAGCTGTTAACAACTTCATTGTCTGTATAGATACCATCATGTTCTGGCACCCACATTTATGTCTCTCACATCTTATCTTGTCATCCAGCCAATTGTTTCAAGTTTGTTTTGTATTGCCAGAGGTACTCCTATAGATACTGTTAGTAAATTATGTATGACCTGAAACCTTTTTATATCTACTTCCTTGTGTTGGTTAAAATGTGCATTCTTGTGCCTCTTGACGTTTATTTCAGAACATATTATTAAATATGCATTTTATAGTGATGATTATAGATATGATATTATTTTAAAGGTTATTTTGTTTTGTCTAATATAATTATTAATAATTGCATGAGAGGTAGGATCGTTTAAGGAATACGTTGTCAAATTCCACTGGCAACAAAATAAATTCTAAAATTCACTTATTCACTTCCCTATATCGGCCCAATCCCGATTAGCGTTTGTATCCCTCCTGGTCTGTATCGGTTGCCGCATCTTTTCCTTATCTTTTTTCGTCCCATTTCCGAAAATAACCGAAGGACGCACCGCCCCAATGGCCTAAACATCCTTTCAACGGCGCCCAACCCCAAATCCGGCTATAATTAGGCCCTTATCTACGGCCAGCCCGGCCCTGCTTATCGCGGCACGACAAGTTGGTTTTAATTAGCGAATGGCGCGAAGGGCACCGTAGGGAAACGATTACAGGAGTGGACTGGGAATAAATAATTTTGTCCCTGTACGATAATTTTTAGAAATTCAATTTCGTATGCATTTATCGTAAAACTGGAAGAATTCGTTTGGTGACAAGTCAAAAAATTGCGATAACCACCAAGTTAGTTTATAGGAAGGTTATGACTTATATGACATTCGACGACTTGGAAGGGACAAGGGGAGAAAGTCCGAATTTAAGTTGGTAGCATATACACGTGAATTGGCGATTTAGTAATTCCCTAAATATACAGTGCCCGCCAAAAAGTCTGCACCATATGGGAAAAATTTTTAATAAATAACTTACGGAAAATTTGTTTGCGGCATCAGGTTTTGCTTGCTCTAGAACCAAAATTGACATAATCAAATGTTGGGACGTAGTCTCTTTCATATGTCAAATTTGACATTAATGAAAAAAATTTCCGAAAAATGGGCTTATTTAACCGAATTTCGAAAAAAGTCATAAGAAAAATATGTTTCTTTCGCAATTTTATACCCCTGTGCAAAATTTCAAGAGCCTACTACGATTTTCCTAATTTAGCCTTTGTTAGATATTATTGGACATAATATTTTAAATTTTCTAGATATTTCTGATCAGATCAGCATGACAGAAATATTTATGTGTTTTTACAACCATTTACTATAGAAAGAAGTTTGTAAATCGAATTTATGTGTTTATCTGTAAAAATGAGATCAGTTTTGCACCAAGCGTGCTTCTTCAACAAGCCCTCATTTTAATTTTTTTGCGAAAAAAAGGAAAAGAAGGATATTTAGACCGTAAACTAAGTATTGTGCAGTATGTATTCAGTCAATGAGTGTTTTAAATTACATAGGATCGACTTTTATGGATTAACAAATACGGAAAAGGGCAACAAAGGGCAAAATATGAAAATCGTAGTAGGCTCTTGAAATTTTGCACAGGGGTATAAAATTACGAAAGAAACATATTTTTCTTATGACATTTTTCGAAATTCGGGTAAATAAGCCCATTTTTCGGACATTTTTTTCATTAATGTCAAATTTGACATACAGGGTGGTTCACTTTTATGTGGTAGAACTTTAACATTAGATAGAAAAAGGTAATCTAAAATGAAAATTTTATATCAACATATATCGGGGAAAGCTTAGTTTCCGAGATACAGGGCGTTGAAGTGTTGGAAAAAATATGAAGTATTTTTTACACTGTCCGAACCAGTGGAGATATTTAAACCAAATTTGATGTGTAGTACCACCTTTTTGACTACGATATTTAGTGATAATATGAAGGTCCTGAAATAACCAGTGGTGGAGTTATGGGTTTTCACTATCACTAAATTTAAAAAGTAATTAGTACGGACCTGTCTCACATCAACGTAAATTTTTTTTTCGTAAAGTTCTTTCAATTCTCTACAAAAAGTGTATCTTGACATTTTTTTGTATCTGCCACGGTTGTGTAGTAAATAAATTATTTCGTTTCCATCTCAGCCTTTTTTGCCTAAAAATGTGTTTTCTAAGATTATTGATAAATATCGCAAATAACAGAAATTAATTATGGAACACTTATGGGATTCAGCTATTTTATTTTTAATTTTATGGAAACAATTTTAAAAATAATCTAGCACTTGGTTTGAGGTACATTACTTTATTATCATTTTAACATTTTTATCAAATCTAGTATTATTTCTTAATAATTTTTATAATTCTAAATTTGTACAACATTCAACAATTGTTCAAAATGTGATCCATTCTGTTGCACACATAATTCACTTCGACGCTTAACGGATTGAACAGCATCGATTAAATTGCCATTTCTCAATTCATCGCACGCATTTCTGATACGATCAATAAGTTGTTCCCTTGTTTCTACAGGAGTCGCATAGACTTGTTCTTTTAAAAATCCCCATACGAAGAAGTCCAGAGGTGTTATGTCCGGAGAACGTGGTGGCCAAGCGACCGGTCCCCCTCGTCCGATCCACCTATTTGGAAAGTTATTATTTAACCAGTTCCTCACATTTCGGTGAAAATGTGCAGGACAGCCGTCAAGTTGGAACCAAGCCAACAATCTTAAGTTTAAAGGAATGTCTTCCCACATATTATTATGCTCAGCTACTAAAAACTCCAAAAAATTGTCACCATTCACTCGCTGTGGCAAAAAAAAGGGTCCAAACAGATGATGGTTGTACAGTCCAATCCAAACATTGACACTAAATTCGACCTGAAAATTTCTTGGCCGGATTGCATGTGGATTTTCTTGTGCCCAAATATGCTGATTATGAAAGTTTACTACTCCACGACTCGTCCGTCCATAAAATGTTATTTAAAAATTGTCTATTTCCTTCAATTGACTCCAAAATCCATCGGCAAAACACTAATCTTCTTTCTGCATCGCCGGGCCTTAAACCTTGTACGGGTTGTAGATGATACGCATGCCTGTGATCTCTTTTTAAAGCTCGCAAAATTGCAGACTTTGATACACGTAGGGCCACTGACACTCTTCTGCTACTTGTTGTAGGATTCCTATCGAATTCACGAAGAATCTCATTGTTGCGTCTGACTTGTTGGATATTGTTTTCATTTCCTCGTTCGACGATTCTAGTTCTCAGACCGCGAGTTCTGAATTGCCGGTGCATGTTAACAAACACCGAGGGACGCGGATGGCGCCTATTTGGAAATCGCCTCCGGTATTCTCTGGCTGCTTCCGCAGAGTTCCCATTTGCAACTCCATAGCAGAAATGGATGTCAGCCTGCTCTTCATTTGTAAATTGGAACGGCATTTTAATTATTAACAAAGACAAACTGCGGCGCTGCTACGTTCATCTACTGGATGACAGATTATTGTATTATTAACTGTCAATAAGATTTTCTTTTCCATGGCACACTTATCTTCACCAGTACGGCGATGCAGAAAGGACATTAGTATTTTGCCGATGGATTTTGTAGTCAAAGGAAATAAGACAATTTTTAAATAACATTTTATGGGCGGAAGAATCATGTTTTACTCGTCGTGGTATAATTTAGAATTCTACAAATTTAGAATTATAAAAATTATTAAGAAATAATACAGATTTGATAAAAATGTTAAAATGATAATAAAGTACCTCAAACCAAGTGCCAGTTTATTTTTAAAATTGTTTCCATAAAATTAAAAATAAAATAGCTGAATCCGATAAGTGTTCCATAATTGATTTCTGTTATTTGCGATATTTATCAATAATCTTAGAAAACACATTTTTAGGCAAAAAAGGCTGAGATGGAAACGAAATAATTTATTTACTACACAACCGTGGCAGATACAAAAAAATGTCAAGATACACTTTTTGTAGAGAATTGAAAGAACTTTACGAAAAAAAAATTTACGTTGATGTGAGACAGGTCCGTACTAATTACTTTTTAAACTTAGTGATAGTGAAAACCCATAACTCCACCACTGGTTATTTCAGGACCTTCATATTATCACTAAATATCGTAGTCAAAAAGGTGGTACTACACATCAAATTTGGTTTAAATATCTCCACTGGTTCGGACAGTGTAAAAAATACTTCATATTTTTTCCAACACTTCAACGCCCTGTATCTTGGAAACTAAGCTTTCCCCGATATATGTTGATATAAAATTTTCATTTTAGATTATCTTTTTCTATCTAATGTTAAAGTCCTACCACATAAAAGTGAACCACCCTGTATAAAAAAGACTACGTCCCAACATTTGTTTATGTCAATTTTGGTTCTAGAGCAAGCAAAACCTGATGCCGCAAACAAATATTCCGTAAGTTATTTACTAAAAATGTTTCCCATATGGTGCAGACTTTTTGACGGGCACTGTATACCGCTTCCAGCCATATAGGCGCACACAGATGTTTTTGGCATGTACTTTGTTTATGGCGTATATTTATGTTGTTTTGGCTGTTTTCGATTATTTATTCATTTTAATGTTTGTGCAATGAAATAACGAAACTTTGTGGAGTACGTTGGTGCATCGCATTTTTGTTTTATGTTTGTGTTTTCACCCTGTTTTCGGTTTTCAATACCCGTGTTGTCCCTTTTGATACGCCATTGGCATCAAGCTGAAGGCCAGCTGGTGAGAGCGGAACCGTCGCGAGATGTTGCCGGTGCAAAGGGACAGCCTGTGGTTTCGTTTAAAAGAGTGGGAGAATGTCCTAACCTTCTTATAAACTAACCTTGATAACGACAATGTTTCTATCTTAGCTGGCTCCCTTCTTTAATGTCAAAACAGGCAAGTTCAGCTGGGCTTCTCGATGTTATTATACAGGGCGCCATTTTAACCACATTATGTGACTCATCCGAAGCAACAAATTAAAAAAATTATAAACCTCTTATAGTTTTCAAGATAAATATTCTTAAAATTTTAATGTCTCTTTGTTTCCCAGCACTGAAATGTAACTCGAAACTCTTCTCTTGGTTGACTAAGTAATAACATACCTACATAACAATAGAATGCACAAAAAATTGGGACGAATTTGATTGTATCTAGAAATTCCTATTTACATTTCCAAATAGTTACATCTGTGATACACTAGGTATAATAAGTAAGAAAGGATTAAATGTAATAAAACTGCTACACTACGTAACAAAATTATTAACGGTGTTATCATTCAATTATATCAACTGTCATAGTTTTCGCAAAATCACAAAAACTATTGACACGCATCACTAAGCTGTAAACTCAGTCTATTACTACTACTACTAGTGCTAATTCCAAAATAGTTTACAATACTTACTTCCGTTTATAGAAGGTAGGTAATAATAGTGACCATAGAAAGAATTTAGTGACTGGTAATAAAGATAGTAGAGCAATATTGGATGCAAGCAAGAGATGGCGCCAAATATTAAAGTGACCCACTCATTGCCTATAGGCCCTACTAATTTTCTTACATTAAGATCTACTAAAAAATAGTTGGACAACTTTATTTTTTTGCAAAATCTGTTGCCTGTATTTCCGTCATATCCTTATGTCAGTGTCAGACATTGGCTAACTAAAGTATTCATAAACAAGGATACTCACAACAATACTTACGATTGGGCCGTTGTACAATTCGGGAATCGTTCTGTATACTACACGCCTGAAGTTCTGAAAATAGTTCCCGTGGGTTTCGCCGTAAGCTCTTATCATATTAGTCAATTTAGGGTTCTTGGATAGGGAGAATTGGGACAAAAAAGTCATTAGTGTCATTACTCTTCGATTTTGGACATTATAGAGATAGCTAGATTATTTTCTATCTTTTGCCCCCGCAAACACTTTAGATTTCCATAGAAGCTGTATGTCAAATTAGAGTTTTTTTTGTATTTAGGTCATGATTCACATGTCAAATTAAAGAAAAATGGTGGTAACTCATGGCCGGAGTGTGTTTTTTTAATAGGAAACTTATTAGGCATAAGTATAAAAAATAACATTATCGAAAACCTAGTTTAAGTTTTGAGTTGACAAAAATAGCAGCATGAAAATAAGACACTAAAAGAATGACACTGTCATTTCAACTTTAAAATAATTCAAAAGAAAAATATAAAATATTGGAGATTAGTTTTCAAGCATAAGTTGCAGCTGCCTGATTATAATATAAATAACCAAATACCGGCGAAAATAATGCTAGCAAGAAGTGTAAAAGTTCTGAGAATTATTACAAATAAACCCAGTGCCACAAAATATTCTGCAGAATTATTATTATAGAAAACACTAGAGAAAAGAGCAAAGAAGATGTCCTGTGGAATAAATGGAGTATCTATAGTGCACACTACACAACCAGAATAGCCAATAAACTATGTGTTTTGGATTGTATCCAAAAAGTAGTAGTGATTTATGCAGTCCATGCAATCTTCAATATAGCTGATAAAATAATTGGAACTAGACAGAAACTAGAGCAGACGTTACCTACATTAGAAGTCATTTTTCGGATGTGTTCTAGATTATATTATATGTATATAAATTTAATACATTAATTTTAACAAATTTGCATTTTAATCTTCAATTTTATTAATAAGTCGTATTTAATAAACTCAGTTGTTCTATCAGATTCCATGTATCCAATGCAATAATAAATCCGACGTGGGACAAACAGGAAAGTATGTAAGTGAAAGAATGGCTGAACACCGTAGGGTTGCTAGGAAATTGAAGACTACTACTGCTTTGGTACAACATTGTAGAGAATTTGGACATTCCTTCGATTTTTACTATATATTAACATATTATTATCATCCCAGAAAAACTACAAAAAAAGATTGACGGATGAAATTATCTGCATTAAAAACTATAACGCAGTGAACATAAGACGCGATATCGAAGGTTCTTATAATTTAATAAATGCTATCTGATGATTTCATCATTATCAACAATGAATTCATGTGTGTATATATTTCTTGTTAGTTTTTTACCCCCTTTGTATTTTTATTTTTACTTAAATTTGTGACGGTGGTCCTCTCTCCTACCAACCTTTTTTACTTATTCCCTTTTTTTTCTATTCTTATCGAAATTCGGACACCACAGTCCGGTTTCTTCTCTCTGAATAAAATAATATCCATACCTATCTGCGTCTACAATTCATATGTTCCTTTAAAGAAGGGAGCTCATTCTTTTGTCATGTTTTTAATTATATACCTATATGTGTGGTTTTATTGTTACATCACGAGGGACAAGATGACTTTTTCTGGTAAGTTTCAGTTTTACCCCTTTTTCTCTCCATGTTTTGTTAACTTTAAATTTTGGCATTCGTGTTTTTCAGTGTGCGTAATTGTGCGTATGCATATGGATACATAATTATTTTTATTGCTATTTATTTTTTTAAATGTTCAAATGTTTTCAACAAAATAATAATTGTCTTCTTTGTATCCATATTTTAGAACCCTGTAGAAGGTTTTAAATAAACCGAAACGTTGGCGTAAAGAATAAAAATTATTTTCCTAATATATACGTTAGCCCCTATTCCAATAGCATCACTTCTAGTAATAATAATAATTAAATGAAAAGGAAAAGCTTTTCAAATAAGCTACCATTTGCTTAGTATATTCCTTACCTCATCGATAGCAGGCGTGTATTACGGACCAACTTTAATACATATAGAGATTCCTGTAGTCAGAAGTCTGTTACGCAAATAAATGGAATCTAACTCAAATTATTTTTCATCAAAACATTGAAGTGACATTCGAAAAATTATTTTTTCTTTAAAAAAGTCATTTTATTGTCCTTACTCACCCAATCGAGGAACCCCTAATAAGTGAATTTATTATTATTGTAAACAGAAAACAGTAAACACAACTATTTATAACCAACTCGAGCCAACCGGAGGCGAGCACAAAATATGAAGATAGCAACTCATCGATTACCAGGCATTACCGCGCTGTTTCTTCTCCATAAAAAAACTTGATAGCGTGATTTTAGTGAGAAAAAAATCGGCATTAACAATTTAATATTCTAAAAAATACATTTGAACAAACTGTGGGAATTGACGAGTTAAATAATGCGTGGTTAAAATGTTGCCACCTATTTCTGTGCCACTGTATTTTACTCAATATAGCCTTATGTGTTTCAAATTGCTCGGTTTTTCAGAAGACTCGTATTGAGCTAGCTTCTTCTGTATTGCCCTCTCGAGGCTTATTAGGGCTGCATCGTTTGTTTCGTGTTGAGAGCGGTTTCCCGGCCGTCTCGATTTACGGCGGATAATTATCAGCAATTAGAGTGGGGGCGGTCCAAGACGGCGTTGCCGGTCAGAGAATAATGGCCGAATTAAGAGGGCGACTCGCGCGGCCAAACGACGAACGGCACGCAGCATTAGGATAATTGCTTCGAGATTGGGTGCCGTTTATGGGCAATATTTCGGGGGTGGTCAGATGGAATGGCAAATGGGCGCTATATATTTTGACCTTCCATAACACACAGCCATTTCTATGAGCCTTAAACTGACCCGATATCTAAGCCCCACCAACTAGTCAAAAGTTGAATAATTCGCAGAATTTTCGCCTTCGATGTTGACGTGACGTAGGTAATAATATTGCCCTTATAATCCATTAGGTATACATAAATAATATGTACCAATAAGAATCATGAAACAGATTCGTGTAAATATAAACTGTGCATTGGTAAAAGAATTATCATTTGAAATACATAAAAAATCAACATTGTTATTTTTCAACTATCCATAACTCGTGACTTTCGCAAGAACCGGTTTAAAAACTTTTGATCCTCTAAATAATATTAATAATAATAGTTAGCGCCTCAGGTCTGTTGTAAAGAAAAAGAAAAGTGAAACGTGGTCCTTAATAAATATGGGATCATGCGTGAGTTCCATTTTGCGCGAAAAAATATTTTGAAAATTTTTGAAATATAGGATCCACGACGTCAATCGTCATTAATTATATCTTTCCGTAAACATAATCAAATAATTAAATTTACAAGGCCCGTATTTTTCTGAATAACTTTTGTTTTCATTTAAAATCTACAAGCAAATAAGTTCGGAAATAACTGCAAGAAAAACAAGTCAGCGATTGGCTCGACCAATTATTGCTCCATGGAAAACAGTAACTGTGAGTTATTTTACATGTATAGCCGTTACCAAGCATGTTTAATTGTTTTAAATTTAACCGAAGACATTAATTTCTAAGCATTCAACGCTTACTTCATTATTTCAAACCAAAAGTTACCAAAATACTACTTCTTTCCTTTCAGAGTCTTTTCTTAAAAAAAAACGATGAAAAGGTACCATGTAAACTTGTCAAATTAAAGGGATTTTGAACTAACTATAGCAGACACATTTGCAAGTATATAGGTATTTTAAAAAATATTTTGCAACAAAACAACTAAACCACCGTGTCGATTTTTTCATCACAGGTCTATAATAAACTTGTCGGTCGCGAGAGAGTAAATTATGTCTACAGTTTTGTTCTTTGTGAATATATGCCCAAAAGCATCTGTTCTCGTAATAGAAGAAAATCAATTGGATGTAAATATTTCCATTATGTCAGACTTAACCCTTGCCTTACCGAAACCGGGTCAGCGATGACCGGAAGCTCACATTTTTCTTAATATCTCTGCATTGCATAACAATTAAGTGGCGGTATTCCGTGACTTCTCGTATTGTACGATGTGATATACTATCCTACTGTCATTTCCAAAAGAAATCAAATGTTTATTGTAAAAAGGGACTTCGGTCACCTCTGACCCGGTTTTGGGAAACCAAGTAGGTACATACGTATGGTTGAAGCGTAGTGGGGATGCGTATCAGACGTGTCGCAACAACCTTTTTCTATTTCTAGATATCTTTTTCTAAACTTTATTTATTTCTTTACAATTTCTAATTAGAATTAGTCCGTATGCAAACGTTGGTCTGTAAACATGTGGTCGCAAAAAAGAGGTTTACCCGATGAAGAACTTTATGAGTGTCTAATGCAATCTTCGGATGACGAAGAACCTTTTGAAAGGAATATACCTTTCAATGAAGCATTCAGCGACTTTTCCGATTGTGAAGATATTGAGGAAAGTACCGTGCTACGTGCTACGAGAATACAATAAGATGGAAGGGGTATTGCCAAAACTATATTGCCAAGTCGTGCTATCGAAAGTGCAGGAGTTGCCATAAAAAGATGCCACCACCTGAGAATAATTATTAATGTACCCCCTAAAAGGAATCGGTGTTTCCAGTGTCGTGGGTATAACAATAAATATTCATCAAAATGTGACATATTTGTAGAAGATTTGGTTGTTCAAATCACTCAGAAATTACATTACAAAAGAAAATTATTATTTGTGTTCATTGTAAAGAAGACCAAGATGGAGAATAATTATATTTATACTCCATCCTCGTTTTTTTTACAATGACATGTATATGGCGTTTGTTTTTAATAAATGGTTAAAGAACTAAATTTTTATTGTTTTTTTAGAAATATTTTTTCCTACCTAAATTCCATGAGTTGGAGAGACTCTTTTTTATTGGGTCAGCGTTGACCCTATTTTGGGAACCTAAGTTAAATAATTGTTTTGGGATGGCTAGGGTTAAATAATGTAACAAAACCTGCCTAAACCCAAACCCTGCTAACCAAAATGCGGCTATAGTGTTGATCCAGCTTTTTTCTTCAAACTATGTTAGATGCATGCCATTTTGAAGTTTGTGGGTAGGCTCTTTCTTGTACTAGGGACTCTTCCCTGTACAACGCTTTGTACTAGGTCTATATACATCTGTTAACGCACCTGTTTGACTACACTGTTTTTGAATTTCGAGCGATAAATTAGCTAATGAAAAATTCCATACTAGTTAGCCGGAGCAGCAGGCCGTCCAGCCGATTATTCCGGGTGATCGGTCCCGGATTTATGAAATTTTCACGGTCCGCCTCCGGACGGGCCCCTTCCCATTACCGCACACAAAAATCGGATAACGAAAACTCATTTTCTGGACTAGCGCTCCTATTTAAAAGGTATTTCCTATTTGGAGTTTAATTAACGTCACAAAGCGGGAATCTCGCCGAAATTCGAAGTATTTCTCCCTTGAAAAAATGTACTGGGGACGGGATAGGCTCGATATAATATGGGAAAGGGTAGGTATGCGGAAAAAATTCGAAGATACAAAAAAACGAATATAAAAATAAAACCTGTGAGTTTGCATTGGCTGCCAAGCATCAAGCCGGAATCCAGCACGTCCAGAAAACACTTTAGTTTACTCGTCTTGTTTTAGAAACATGCAAAATGATGCTCTTTTAAACTGGCTAACTTGGAGGATCGAGATACTTAACTTGATGGAGTGACATTTCTCGTATGCGCAAAGAAAATAACGCACGTGTGGATTTGATGAGAACATTTCACGAATACGATTTCTTTATTAATTTGTTGTATATTTGTCTCCAAAACGATTAATTTCAAACGAATTTATTAGTGTTTTAAATAGTCGTGAAATTGACAGCTTAATTCGACTGGGGCGTAAACATACATGATAGTCCAACAGCCGGCCGCATGATTTCAACTCTCATAAGCTTATAGAATAAGATGTTATGTAAAATGTAGAGAGTATATTTCTTTACTTGAAGCGAGTAGGTCGCCTCAGATAATATAGGCCCGATCATTACTATTTAAAGAAGTTGTGGATAATTTTTATTTTTTTTTAATAGGTGCAACCCGTCCCACGAACATATTTACTACTTTTTCGCAAAAGTCATTTGATAAATTTGAAAAGTGCCATTCTAAAAATAGAAGGAGGTAGTAAATTTCTTAGTTGGGTCTTGTACTTCCCTCCATGCAGTATACCGAAAGAAACCTCGAAAATCCGATATTTAACCAAATTTCCGGACTCCCGATTTTCAAGTTTCGAGAAACGGGAAGGCTGTAGAATTAGCGAAATTGACGGGAAATCCTGAGAAACCGCTCTTAGAAATAGCGTGTATTTTCTCATTTTTTGATTTTTCGGGGGCACCGGAAGCATCTGCACCTCACCTGAGGACTTGAGGAAAGCTTTAGAAATTGCGACCCCAGAGCCCCGAGCCGAAATAACTTATATATTGTATATAACTCGGCGAAAAAGGGCAATTTCTGACAGTTTACGGACTTTGGCTTTTAGGTGACGGGAAATGCCGGCCAATCACGTAAAAAAGATGCGTCCCACCTGTGTTGGTCGTTTTTTTTTTTTCGCAGAAAATCCTTAATAACTCGAAAACGAGAAATAGTTTACCTGAAAGTTTCCTTAAATATGTTGACCCGTTCTCCGGCCATCTCGCCGAACCGTCAGATCTCCCGAAAAACGCGTTTCAAATTTTTTTCCCTGTGCATCAAGCGGTATATGGCACTGGCTGTATAGCGGGACTTCGCACAGAACTCGCGTCCGCGAGGTCAGGACTTGCCCCCGTCTTTCGCGCCGTATTTAACAGCTGAGGATTTTCGGGGCCCCGAAAATACGCCTATCGGATTTCTAAAGGACCAGGGCACCCTTTTTTTATTGTTGCTCCATGGGCCTTCTTTTCTATTTTGTTATATAATCATATGAGAGTAGATTTGCCTAAAAATTGGAAGCGCAATTTCTTTAAATAACAATGATCGGGCCCATATGAATTGAGGCAACCTACTCGCTTCAAGTAAAGAAATATGCTCTCTACATTTTACACATCTTATTCTATAAGCTTATGAGAGTTTAAATCATGCAGCCGGCTCTCGTACTATGACGCTCGGATTTTCAAAGCAGAACCGATTTTTCCACCTTTGTAACACTGGTTGATTTTCTGAGTATGTCATAAACGGAGGTCTAATAATATAAACACTTTAGCAATGATATATACGAGGTGTGCCGCTTGACCCCCGTGCCATTTAAGATTCTTGAAGGGGTTGGCACCCCGTTTAGGGGGATGACCATACATCCATGAATTTCCGTCAAAAGATGTCCCCCATGAAAGCAAAATCGACCTGTCTCGGGGTTTTCCGGAAAAACCATTTCCATTGAAAATATTTCAGGTGAACTGTTTTAAATGGGCCATCCTGTATAGATACACCTTTTTATACAATGTCTGGTAATATCGCAACATAATTCTTTTCAGCTGCAGATCCGCGATTGCCAGGCAACGAAATGATAAATTTCCTTGGAATTTATCGCTTTGCGATAATTTCCAAGAGCATTTATCACTAGCAAGGACATACGATTGGTTGTTTCTTTAAGAATACAGGATACAAGTAGTAAATGAGGGAAATAATCGTATAATGACACTTTTGTCAATGGCATTTTTGTCATTTAATAATTCCTACTAGTGTAAAAATTGTACCGACACGCATATTATGCATTAAAATATTAAAATTAATGATGCATATCTTCTGAGACATTTGGTTTTCTAAAATGCATCCAAGCATCCTAGACGAATTACGTATATAGGGTGATTCAGCCATAATATAAAAAATTTAAACCACAGGTGGATAAAAATTAGCGTAATATGAATCCGAAATTAAAAAAAGTCTAAAATAAACAAAAAAATAAAAATAATATTTTCAGAAGTGCATTTAAACCCCTTATTAACGTTTCTGGCTGGCCGAACTAGTAAACATCGCAAGGAGGCCTGCAACTACCGGCGTGTTGTTGCCAATAATTGCATCCATATATCCTAAATTTACTTCTTTTTTAGTTTTTCCCAGAAACCTCAAAAAATGTCGAAATATTGAGGAAAAATCTAAAAGTTAGATAATTTTTCTGGGGTAGGTATTTGTGATATCAGAGCCATCTATTATCCGGCGTTGCCAGCAGAACTTGCCGTCCCCTCTGGCGTAGCTACACAGAAATCTGTAACATGAGAACATGAGTGAAAAGAGAGTGGCGCTAGCGGCAACCTAAGCGTCAACAACGTCAGTCAATAGGAGGCTATGGTATGGTTTACTGGTTCACCAAAAATGGATAGACACCGTTAGACAGTGTTATTGATAGTAATTTTCTCGTTTAACTTAAAACCTATGCAAATTATCGTGTAGAGAAACTCGCAAATACTTCTCAAGTAAATATGCAAGTGTTATAACAATTGCCATTTGAAGAATAAAGTACGACAACCCCGATATACTGCCGATACAAGATAAGTACCTACTTCTTATTTCTTCGGATTATTCTTCGTTAATACCTAAGGTCGACCACTGAAAATGAAATGTGGCGATATCGCTCACCTCAGATGTTTCCTCGGAATCGCAGTTGCGTCCAGTTACGCGGGTGCTTAGGTTGATTTGTCCAACGTTTTAAACTTCGTTAAAAAAATTTCGCATTTTCCTTAAAAAATTCCCATATGTTGCATGCACTTAAATGACCACACTGTATATATTATAATAGCAACCGTTTGCGTTTGCGCTAGTTGTTGTTGGTCTGTCCTTGGGTTCTCCGCTAATTAAAGGTACCTAGTATCGAGAATAATTACTCGCAACGGTGGTGTTTAGGGAGTTTAATTTCGCAATTAACGGGATGTTGTATACACCCGCACACGTCGAGGATGAAGCTGGAGGGTAGGTACAGTCCTATTATCTCTTTACGTGCCGGGTGCACTATAAACACGTGTAGGTGGTCATCTAATCAACACGTGGTGTCTTATTTTCATTTGTGGCTTAAAATTATTAAGGTCAAAAAAATTAATAACTGCCGTTTTCAGGAATGTCTACAGGCTGTACATAAAATCCAAGTGAAAAATTAAGATCAAATCAAAACATTTAAATCCAAATCGAGAAAAAAATGCAGTCATTATCAAAAGATATATATGTACGTATAGTGTGCCCCACTTCAAACCGGATCACCCCCATAAAATTTGTATTTGTTTTTTGGAGTGTTCCTTTAGGCATACTTTTATAAAAATTCTGACTACGTCACTAGATTAGGCATCTCTTAAAACGAGTTATTACAATTTATTTTATTTATTACAACGAGTATTTTACATGCCTATATACTCGTTTAAATAAAGTTGCATCGAGATTGAAAATAATTGAATCTGTAACTTGTTTTATTGCAATTAGGTGTATGTACATAATTTTGTCAGGTCTTGGTAGTAGGTACCTATATTATTTTAAAATTGTCGATAGTATTTTTCCTTCTTCGCAACATTTCTACCCTTAACTTCTTCCCCCAGGAAGCAGTGGCGTAGCTATGCTAGGGCAATTCGGGGCGGCGCCCCGGGGCCCCGCGGGTTTAGGGGCCCCCTAATCCTTGACATTCCTTTCGTACTTGACAATATTTCTCTCCCTTAAGAAATATTTTTTTAATCGCCAAAAGGCGAAAACATTTTTATTAAAAATGCAGGCAATCCTGATTGCGTCTCTTTTAAATATATTCCTTGCTACATCAGCCTAACACTCAAGTATTTTTTGTGACAAACGCGACACCGCTCGCCGGCCGAGTATTCCCACATTACCAGACACAACAGAGTTGTTTTGTTCAACACTCAGTAGCTATTATTATTATGTTACGTGTGTATATTAATATTAATTCTCAATAAAAACTATTGCGGACTAGCTGATTTTTTCCAGAATTGTTCTTGGATTGTATTTCAATCAAACGATGACACAGTGCTGGTTTATCCGCTGGGCGCTCGGGGCGGGCGCCCGCAGGGGCCCGGTTCCGATCTGCATAATATATTATGCGCATGCAAAAACATTATAACTAACAAAAGTCTAGTTTTCAGGAGAGAGGTTTAAAAACTTTGGCTTTTAGATGAGTGGGTTATAATAAGTAGTATTATAATTGTAAACGTATCGTGTCTCAATAAAACTTCGTAAGAACATTGTAAATGCCATTACCTTTAAAAAACTTGTGGTTTTTCCAGACAAAAATATAGCGTTACAATATTTTAACAGTCGAACTAATGGAAACCCAAAATTGTAACTGTCTTTACAACGTAAATTATAAAGACTCTTGGAATTGTAATTACCTTTACTAGGTTTTTACCACTGAAAACGTCTATTTTGTCAGATACAATGGGATGACAAATCAAAAATTTTGGGAAAATAATTCAAAATTGAATAGTTTTGTATTTGTATCCAAAATTGTCCCGTAACTAGACCTGAGAAAAGCGAAAAAGTGAAAATCTCAAAAATGTCACTTGCAATGCTCTTGCATGCGTGTATCGATATGAAAAATTTAGAAATCAAAAATGATATCATTAAAAATAAAAATATCTACTGGGAAAATAAAAACAATGCATTTTATTTCATCAGTTTTGCGAAAATAATCTGCATGCACATTTATGTTTTTATTTTCTATTTTGTCATAAAAAGTGAAACCCAAATTTGGTTTCAATTAAAAGAGTGGCCGACGACAGTCGACAGTCTATTATCTCAGTCTATTATCTATAGTGCCCAGGGCCCGAAGTTTGGCTAAACCGGCACTGCGATGACACTCAAAATCCCGTAATGAAGAATGCAATAGTGGTAGTTTCATATTTATATTTTAACAAAAAAATATATTGACAAAAGCCGCAGCTATAAGTAATTTGATTCCCTACACTTTTTCTTATTTTTATTTGTAACTTTTTTATTTTACGAATTATAGAAGAAAACGTCGCTTAATGAACCCATAACTTGTAAAATAACAAAGTTATAAAACTTTTTTATCTACAATTATTTTTATCAGTGTTTTTTTTTGTTAGAAATAAGTAAGAAACCATTCCTATACTGCGAGGTCTATAACGAGGGTCTAAGTGTGATCTTTTTGGTTGGATAGGTACTCAGAAAACAATGAGTAGGTAACCTTAAAAAATTACTTTCCCGCAATTTTTTCATTTGAAAAATTATATCGTTACTGCACAAAAGGGAGGGCCCCGATGCAGAATTCTGCACCGGGGCCCCAAGACCCCTAGCTACGCTACTGCCAGGAAGTCTAGACCTGAACAGCGCTGGCGCGGCCCTAGACTTTGTGTATCAGGGCCGTATCTAGCGAAAATTTGGTGGAGGGTTCAGGATCGGCTCAAGCTTTTGTGGGGCTGGGTGCCGGATGAAAGTGCGGGGCCCCGGCAAGGAATTATTTAATCCATTAAGAATTTAAAATTAATACGCCACTAGACGTATATAGAAATTAATTTCGGGAAGGAAGGGACAATTTTTCTGATTTTTTTTTTAAATAAATGTATTTAAAATACCTAATTCAGTAAAATGCGCCGCAGGCGGAAATTTTTTTAGAAATTTTAAAGAAAATTACCTAAAATTGGTCTTAGGAAATCCCAATATATTCAGATTTACAAGCTAGAGTGAATATTTTCAAATTCTGAAATGCGGTTTTATCCCCACCCTTTTAAATACGCTACTGACTGGATAACCCTGTATCTACACGGGACTCGGAGGCGCAGGGCCAGTCAAAACGCAGGGCCGCGTACGCCGCACCGTTCCCACCCGCCTAAAGCCGGCCCTGGGGGGGTTAGACCAGTGGCTGTTGGAGTTGAAATAGCTTTAAGGTAAAAAAATACTATTTTTAAATAGTTTAAAAAAAACGAAACAGGTTTAATTTGAGCACGTTTAACTTTAAAAATATTAAATATTAATTAGGTATAATAACAGCTGAATATTCCTTCTCGCATTTATACCTATCCCTTTCCTACTTATTTGATTTCTCATTATTACGGATATATTATTAGGTACACATTCTTCGCCTGGCCTGACGACACGTTTAGAATTGCCAGTATTTATGGTAAAAGATTTCTTGGCGCCTCTTGCCTATAACTCAACCTTTCATAAAAATAATAAATTAATGTTCAAATACAAATTAGTACCTACTAACCTATTCATAAAAGATACTCTAGGAATCCCCTATTCTCCTAATCCATGGCGCATGCAGCTATGCACCACGGTTCACCGTTGACTGTTGTCCAGTGTTTGCCAGTTATGTTTTATCTTATTTGAAAGCATTTTCTGATGATAAAACTCGATACTGCACTGATCTAAAAATTATGTTTTGTTGTCAGTTTTCGGGCAGGTTTCCATGTTCTACTGGAAAACCGGTTTAATAAATTATTACAGTCACTGATACTCGGGGAGCTCGTTCTAGTGTTGGTGCACAAAATGGTGGTATTTCGGGGGGGGGGGGGAGTTTGAACCCCCAAAACCCCCCTCAGATACGGCCCTGTTGTGTATTACCGGATTACTTCGGTCTGCAACAGGCCCCCGGAGGCCATTACTTAATTCCCTGGGTAGATTACAAATTATAAAGCGATATTAAAGTTATTATCCAGCTAGAGAACTCCCTGCGGCGACTTGTAGAAGAGCCAAGTTTGGCGTTCTAGCAGAGAAAAAATGAACACCATGATTACGATGATAAACAACGTGTTTTCTACGAAACTTGGAAACTTTCTGAGAACTGTATGCATTTTTTACATAAGTAGGCTATTATAGTAGCCATGATACATTTGAGTTTTACCTATATAATATGGCCTTCTGTTTTCGATGAATAGTTTACCTTAAATTTTATAAGTAAGAATTGTTCGAATTATCATAAGGAAAATGCCCAAAAGATATACCTAATAGTGAAGCAATTTTTGGATCTGGGAGTTTTTGTAAATTTTAAACATACTTCTACTATACACTGTGTCCCGGATAAGAATAAACAGCATAGGGATATTGCAAACGGTGAGAGATAGGGCAACGGTTAAATGGGGAAAAAGTTGCGCAATTTCGAGGTCAATAAAATGGCACGAACAGATTTCTAATATCTTTTTTAGTTTTTGAGTTTTTTTTAAAAAAGTAAAATTTTGCGTTTTCGATTTTATTTTTTTCTGAAGTTGCTGTCACATATAGAGAAAAAAGAAAAGCACTTTCTTATGGCACTTTTTAACGGGCCTTAAGATGGCGCTTTTAGATTTGTTCTACAACGTTTCGTTTTTGAGAAACCATCTTCAAATTAATTTTTTTAAATACGGACCTGGATTTTTTTTTGCAGATTTTGAAAGAACTTTTCATTGCAAATACCATGATGTATGACAAGAAATATTTTTAAAATGTTTTGAGACAATTATACTGAAAATTCCTTTTTTCCATTATTTTTTTATCTAATGCGGCCCTGTATTTAATAATAAGAAGTCTAAATATTAATCAGTATTGTCAACAATTTAACTTGCAACTTATATTTCAATTGGAGAACTAAAAAAAGGACGGCACATACGATAATAAAAAATATATAAAAATCCTCCACCTAGAAGGCTTTGAAACAACGAAACCAATCCCTTGTCATTTGTCATAACTCCCACTGTATCATTTAGTTAACAATTTATTTAATTACAAATGGAGGGTGCTTTTTCAAATGACGACAAATTTAACATGTCAGCTTGTTATATCTTGTGTCACAGAAATAGTGTAGAGGCCGAACGAATGTATTTTTGCAATTAATAAATGGCAAAAGTTATTGATTACGTTGGCTTAAAGCTTTCTTCTTTCTTCGCAATTAGGAAAAGCGAAGAATTTACTCCAAAACACAATGCGACACTGTTTGCTGTACACCAACAGAGGAAAACACTTTACCAGACGCAGGGCCGTACAATTTAAAAATATTAAGTTTTCGAAGTAAAAATAAACTGTAAGTTAAATTGTTGTCAATACTGATTAATATTTAGACTCCTTGTTAATAAATACAGGGCCGCATTAGACAAAAATGAATGGAAAAAAAGAAATTTTCAGTATAATTGTCTCAAAACCTTTTAAAAAAATTTCGTGTCATACATCATGGTATTTGCAATGAAAAGTGCTTTCAAAATCTACAAAAAAAAATCCAGGTCCGTACTTAAAAAAATAAAATTGAAGATGGTTTCTCAAAAACGAAACGTTGTAGAACAAATCTAAAAACGCCGTCTTAAGGCCCGTTAAAAAGTGCCATAAGAAAGTGTTTTTCTTTTTTCTCTACCTGTGATAACAACTTCAGAAAAAAATAAAATCGAAAACGCAAAATTTTACTTTTTTCAAAATAACTCAAAAACGAAAAAGATATTAAAAATCTGTTTGTGCCATTTTATTGACCTCAAAATTGCGCAACTTTTTCCCCATTTAACCGTTGCCCTATCTCTCACCGTTTGCAATATCCCCATGCTGTTCATTCTTATCCGGGACACAGTGTATACTATAATATTTTCTCAACAATTTACGTCTAGAATTGAGTTTGCCTTGTGTGTCTACGTATTATTTTACCTAAGCGATAAATGTGTTTCTGTTCATTATAGATAAATGTATTTTCTGAGAACAGCAGCTGAAGGAGAATAAGCAATGATGTAGAAAATTGGGAAATATATTAAAGAAAATAGAGACTCAAGTGCGGGGCAGACTAACAATGTTGTTAGAGATAACAAGCAAATATGAGGAAGGGAATAAGTACCTACATACTCCGAAATTGATGGAAAAATTATCACCCCTACGCCTTTTATTTGGGGGGGAATAAGGAATACCTAAGTATACCTACTTACTGATTATCCAGTATCTGAATATGAATTTATAGATACCAAGGCGAGGACTTTACCCAATATTGCCTTCATTTTAGTTATGGCACATTTGACACGTTAGCTAACTGAACTCTCCAAACAAACAAGAGGATATATTAAGTATTAGGATTAAGAGAGACTTATAGGGTACCCCCAACTCAATCTCATGATTATTTATTTTTGAATCCAATCATAAATAATTAGGAATACGGATATAAGAATAATTATGACATTTCTCGCAATAATTGAAATAATCCTTTTTATCGAGTTTAGTTTAGTCACCCTGTTTATTGCACGAGCAATATTATGCCTCATGAAAATAAGAAACTATAGTCTATTTATTTTAAAGAGTCAGTAAGTGTAAACAAATCACGTAGGCAGATGAATAGCACGCAGGGTCGGACCAACGGAGCACGTAAAGCGAGCGAATGTCTATTTCAATTTCTTTTCTGGCGGAAGAATACAAGTGGGAGGTTCCGCATTGCCATGTGCAGCGTCTGTATCTGAGCTTGACATTTTATAAATTTACCTACCTCCAAATTTTTTTTAATTAATATAAACATTCCACCATTTTTTTTGTCCACAAGAGGGCCCTCAATAGCTGCTTTAATAGTTCAATAAAGTTGTGCTGGGCTTATAGAGGTCGCAAAAAAAAATTCAAACAAGATGATTTTTTCAGGGTTGCTTGGGGACTGCCTCCTGAGTGTCCAACTGAATGATCATACTCGCACTCCTGACCTCCTGATACGAATTACGCTATAGGGTGGTTTCCTAAACAATAATGGTGGTTTCTTAAAAAAATTTCTCAACTTTTCCTGATATATATTTTTTTGTATATCTACATAACGAGTTACAGTGCATTACTTAGGTATATGACAAAAATTCAGCGCGCTGCAGGGGTGGTCTTGTAAACAATTTTTACACAATTTTTACCAAAAAATGACTTTAATAAAAGTTTTATAGGTCAACTTTTTCTAATAATTTTTTTTTGTGTCTCTAATACTTAATGATTTACAGGGCATAGGTATGACAAAAAAATCGTTTAGGTACCACAGGATTGGTCTTGTAAATATTTTTTTTACCAAAAATAACCAAAAATAACCTTAGTAAAAGTTGTAGAGGGTAAATGATCTACAATTTTGTTTTAAAAAATTTTGTATTATCTTGACTTGACTTGAGGTATTTTTGGTTTCTTCCGCACTCCCAATTCCAACGATACATAGTTTTGTTTACTTGTCGATAATAGTCTCTTTTTAGCATCCTTTGCAAATATCACAGTAAGGAAATATATCAAAAAATGAAAATTCGTTGTGTCATAAATTTAGGAGAACTGTAAACAGTGCACGCAATTTAACTATATGTAGACATTCGGTGGAATTACTTGGATTGCAAGTTCGGATGGACATGGAACAACATTGGCTACTTTAAATCCTTACTTCGATCGCCATTGTCGAGAAGGTTGTCAAAATGTACCTGCACCCATATGCTAACTTCTAAAACGAAACCGTATATAAATTCATACGTCATGGGTTGGAGACCCATGTATATGAATAATTAAAATAAAGACGTTTTGGCACATTTCGTCCCTCAAAACACGTAGGTAGTGGTGAAAAATGCAAAATGGAGACACGCCACGTACGCAGACTAAACTTTTGATTCTCTATCTATTGCACGAAGTGGCGCAACCCGAAAATGTAATTTTCTAGCATCTCCCTAATATTCTTTGCTTGATGTACCTATCTCAATTCTTAGAAAATTAGTTCATCACGAAAAGACGTCAACTTACGCCTATTCGTGATTTGACAACAGCGCCCCGGCTCGTTTCTGTTTTTTCAGTGTGCGATGTCCAATGATATGGAGTGTTTCCAAAGCAGAAAATATAAATTCCGTTACGGTAGAAATTTAATTCAATCATTGAGTAAAGAAATAATAATTATTATTCCTTTACTCAATCATTCAATTATTCATATTATTCGGTATAATTCCTCTTTCACTCATTGCAAGTGCTATATACCTTTTAGCATAGCCGAACGATACTTCGGCCATTCTTTTAGTATTGACATAAACTACAGTAGAGCAAAATATTACCCTTGTTAACAAGGGCCTACCGGCTCCGCCGGACAAATAGGACCTTGTTTTGGCTCCCACTGCTGGGTAATAATAGGTGTACCTACTTTATCGTCTACAGGTCGCAGTTTTCGATTTTTCGAGCCCAAATTTGGCGTACGGCCGACCGAGCTGATGGGCAAGAAGGCTTTCGATGGGCGTCTGACTCGGAAGAGCCGTTCGGCTCCCGGAAAATTCTTTTCCCATTTTTTTCGATTTTTTTAGGCTAGGGATTCGAACGGCTAGCGCCGGTCGACTTCAATGTTCGCGTGGGGCCGCCGAGGGATATGGGCCTCCCGCCTGCGAGAGAGCCCCCCTGATCGAAAAAGCCGTTCGGCCGTTTGGGCCCCTTTTCCATTTTTTTTTCGCGATTTGGCTGTATACTTACATCGTGGCCGAGGCGACGCCCCGCCCCCCGATCGATACCTATTCGTACATTGATTGACATTTGGTATTGTTTTGATGTGAAAAATTTCCAAATTTCGTACCGATTTCGGATTTTGGGGGTTCGCAGAGGCCGATCTGTTATTCCATGTGACTTTTTCAGGTACAGGCGCGCTGTATTTTTATGTAAAATCTCGAATATTTTAGGACACGCCCTTTATTATAGGGCTGTACGGTTCGTATCAAGCATTTGTGGCGCAGTGGAAGCGTGCTGGGCTCATAACTCGAAGATCCGGGGTTCGAAACCACGCTCTGAGACAAGTTTTATTTATTTATTTATTTATTTTTTACTAAAGTATTGTAAAAAAATATGTAGTGTTAAATATTGTGCGAGTTCGACTCGCACTTGGTCGATTTTTAACTTTATACCTACTCACTTGTGTATTGTTATAGATAGTTGCAGTATTTGGCATTGCAGGAGCATGCCGCAGAGACGAGTTACAGAAATTACCACTAAATAATATTAACGGATTCTATCATAACTGTAAAAATTCCCGATAGCAAGATAAACAAACCTCGATCATTTGTAATAAGCGGAAAAATTAGAAGTTTTAATTTTGTTGAAATGTATCGCAAATATGCATCCCTTCGTCCCCAATCTACCAGTCACACTAGATTTTTTATATTAAGTATAACGGAAAATGCTCCGTTCAACCTGTTCGTGTAAATACTTTTAGTAAAATTCCAAGTTATATTGCAAAATACTTAAAGATTGAAAACCCAATACATAGGACACTGTTTTCGCAGATTTTCTGCAACATTGCTTGTGGAATCTGGGGCAGACCTGTTATCATTAGTCATTAAAACGCAATGGAGGATGGAAATCTTCAACTGTAGCTGAGGGCTATATTTTGGGGAGTCAATTTGTAAAAAAAACTGAAATAGGTGCTCAAATTCTGAAAGATCAACCAAGTACGAGTACCGAAAACTTCACAACAATTCTAAAAAGAGTTTTAAGTGAAGAACCTGAGACCTTTACAGGCAATGAAGAAAACAAAATTTAAAAAATTTGTAAGTCAGTTACCTCGACTGCGTCTCGAGCTGAAAACTTCATGCCTCGTGCAACAAATATGCACTTTTCGCACTATATAGTTACACAAATAACTATTTTTCTAAGTATAATAGAACTGTGTTTTTCGCATTGCAAAAAGAGAAACTTTTTCAGGGTATCTATATTAGGTTCTCAAATAAAGCCCGATTATATCGTTAGTTTTTTAAATAAAAAGACTAGCTTAAAAACAGGATCATGCAGTTTTCTCTGGAGAATCCGAATCTAGCTTCAGATATGATATGCAGGGTGTTCTCGAAAAGTTAAGAACAAAAATACAGGGTGTCTATTTAAGAAGGGCCACTCGAGAAAATCTTGACAAATATTCATTTTTCTGAGAACTTTATTTGAAAAAAAAAATGCTTTTTATGAGCTAACTTTGCCTACTTTCCGAGATATTTTTCAAAATCCCGAAAATCACCGAAATGTCTTCGGCATGTAACTTTTTTGTTTCAAGGATTACCTAAAAAATTTCTTAAAGAAATTTGTGGCCAAAACTGAAGATTGCTTTAAACCTAGTTTATCAGAATTTGGAAAAACCATGGTTTGTTGTGTGCTCTCTTAACACTTAATTTTTTATTTATAACTGTCATACATATCTTCTAGAAAATTTTAAAAATGGGCAAGATACCTCGCAAGACATTTTCAAGATTTCCAATGTAGTATGTTAGGAAAAAATATATAAAACATGAAGGTACAGGATTCGAGGCGACGGCTCGCTACAATAAAAAGGGCACATTTTTCGGTGGGTATACTATGATAGCACCCATTAAACCGTGGCATTGTTTTAAATTCTTATAAAGTAGGCTTAAAGCAATAATTAGTTTTGCCCGCAAATGTCACTGGGGAAAATTTTTCGGTAACTCTTGAAACAAAAAAGTTACAAACCGAAGAAATTCTGGCAGTTTTCGGGTTTTTCAAAAATATCTCTGAAAGTAGGCCATGGATCTCAAATATTACACAAAGTTACCCTATCAAAATAGCAATCATTTGTTTCAAGTGAAGTCCTCGGAAAAATAAATTGTAATATATATTGGGGGATTTGTTGGGCGAAAATTGTTATTTGTCAAACAGGCTTCAATAAATGGAGTATTATGCGTAGGCGCCTGTAAGTCTGCCGTGGTTTCAGCACGGCCACAACTGGGCACTCCTCAAGTTGGTGGCGCTCCGAGGTCTGTGCTTGTTTCTTACTAAAATAACGTATTAGCTATTATTATGTTATGTTCCTGCACTCATCTCTAGCTGCGCGTTTATCGTGCGCTGGCAGGGTCGCCATGTTGAAATCTGCTGAGGCAAGGTGTATTACTCTATTGACCTAATAGACTGATTGCATGGGTATATTTGCATAGTGGCAGTGACTATAGAATCTATAGTCACTGATAGTGGGCATTTTGGCACTACAAAACCTTTAAGTAATCAAAATTTATAGTTGTCAGTCCGTCCCCATAAGTCTATAAAAACGATCCCTCGCAGTCTCTTCTGGTGGATTTTCCCAATGTTTGTTTCGGACTCGACCTATCAATTTTTTCCAAATTAATCGGCAATTTTCGGTCGGCCGTAAAGTCAAATTCTCGGTAACCGCCCATCGCTTCACATTTAGAATATCCGTAATGGGCGATCGGCTTTTCACCCAACACCATAAACCATCATTTGGCCGCCGTTGCGTTTCGGGAGATTGTACCCATTTTAATGTCCCGACTTGCAGTAAACTAACAATAAAAATATATAGGGGCAATCCGGTAAAACTCGAATAAAAACCTCGGTGTTGTTCTTGATTAAACGGTTTCGCAAAACGGCGTCGTAAAGGCGAACTTTTCCGCATTTTTCATTTGTGGAATTAGCCGGAAAGTTTTAGTTGCTCGGAAAATTATCTAAATTAACTGCAGTTTGTATTGTAAAAGTTTATTTTTGAGACAAGCGGGATCGTATAGCATCTATGGAGATGAAAATGTAGAACCCGCCGTGAGAAATGAGGGAGAACGTCACAGAAATTGCTGGAATAACTCAAAAGTAGACGGGAGACACCTAACGTGCACATTGTGGAAAAGAAACTGCCCTACTTTATAAGCGCAAGGAAAGTTAATCGAGCAGTCCGGAAAAAATGTTGATCATTTAACCTATATGTCCTTTCAAATTGTGACAGGTCGCGCCATTAAATTTTATGAAGAAGTGTTGTAATATTTTTTTTCTACTCCTATGCTAGTAACGTACCTATTAAGTGACGGTTTAGGTTATAAGTAAGTTCATTGTTACGAACACTGATAAGTAATGGCTGACACGTAATGACTGACACGTAATAATAGTATATTACATAGCGAGAGTTGTAATTCCACGAGTATGTAATAAGCTTACAACTCGAGATTTGTATTATAGTTTTTCTTCGACGAAGGAAAAACTATTATAATAGACAAACAAAACTTCTGATTATCTGACAGGCAACAATTAGTATGTTGGTTAGTCATTACGTGTCAGTGTTCGTAACAATGAACTTACTTATAACTTAAACCGTCACTTAATAGGAATGTTACTAGCATAGGAGTAGAAAAAAAATTACGTATCTGTTCTTAATTAAAACGCAATTATCACGGGTGCCTTGTTAGCGCGGCATCCGCGTCACCAGAGCAACTAACCAACATACTAATTGTTGCCTGACAGATAATCAGAAGTATATAGTTTATCTATTATAATTGTTTTTCTTTCGTTGAAGAAAAATTATAATACAAAACTCGAGTTGTAAGCTTTACATACTCGTGGAATTACAGCACTCGCTGACGCGCGGCTCGTGCGCAACTTTTCCACTCATACGTAAGAAGCTGTTTACAACTCTCGCTATGTAGGTAATATCACAGACCTATATATAGCTTAAGCTATATAGGTCTGTGGTAATATACTTTTGCATCCTGGAAAGTAAAATAAATAGACGACAGTAATAATAATAACATGTCGTAGGCCGAATTGCAACCTAAAGTTTAAACAAACCGCTCTGCGTGCTACCTACACGATCAGACCATGAGACGTCGCCCGTATTATTTACAAGCCCTCTGGCCGAGGCAAAGATTACAATGTTAACATTGCAATGGAATAACTCAAGGCTATGTTTGCATTGATCTCAGATTGGACGCCCACTCAAACTAGTCGCGATCTGAACTTCAGCGTCCTATTTCTGAATAGACATGAGTGGGAGCACCCTAACGAATTCGGATGTAACTTGGTTCACAGACGGTTCCAGAACTACAGTGCGTGAAAGGTCAAGGGATGAAGCACAATGCAGTCTGTCTTTCAGGCAGAGGTGTGCGAAACTGAGATGGGTGCACAGAGGCTAATAGATCAACAACTGTCACAGTAAACAATCAATATTCCCTCTCATAGACAAGACACAATTAAAGTGCCAAGCTCCTACCGTTGCTCCTCGAAAGTAGTGCGGAATTGTAAGAAAACCCTTTCCATCGTGGGATGTAGAAACAAGCTCTTCTTGATCTGGGTTCCAGAATCTACATCTACGGGTTAGACAGCTAATGCCGAGTCGAAATATTCGGTTGTCACGATAAAAACATCATGGTCTAAGTTAATTGATTACCTTTTTGACTCACTTTTTGATTTCCAATGTCAATTCTTTTAAGTATCAATGTACCTAATGACCAAAAATGTTGAGCATCAATTAAAACTATGCACAAAACGGACAATCGCACTACCTGCCAGTACTGTATACACTACTTCTTCAAAAATGCCACCAGCAACTTGACTAAACACACAAGTTTATATTGTTCGTGAGAGTCAGAACATAGCACCTCCTATCGCGTAAAATCAATCTGTTATGATATGGTAATAGGCCCACTGGCGTGTGGAGTATAATAACACTGCGACTCTATGATGAGATATTTCCATAAGATTGCACCGGTAGTAATTTACTCGTGTACCAAGCCGATTCTACTTATACTATCGAGCAGCACACAACAAGGTATACAAGACCACGAACTGAGAGCAGAGTAAGGTGACAGCGACTTCTATGGCCCACAGCACGAAACGGCGAGAGAAGCCAAGTTCTCCTCTCTGTCTTCTACTAGGAATTGCTGGCAATTGGTCGATTGAGCATCGCCTCGCGAATTTCAATTTGCTTTGCGGGAACTTTACCTTAATTTATAAATCCCGCTTTATAGATTCGGTATTTTTAAAGGGTTGAATCCTAGGAACCAAATGATATGTTTTTATTTTGTAGTATCCCTACGAAAATGGTGTAATAAATAAAATTTCCAATGCTAGAGTAGAAGACAGGCACCAGTTAGAAATGATTTCTGTCTATAGATGACTGTTCCAGAACCATTGAAGATATGCTACGCATATTTATTACAATCTCTGAATTCCTCTTGCTTTGCCGTATATACACCGTAAAGCCGCCCTAAAAAAACTCCACCCTTATCTACCGACGTTCACCACTCGAGTTTATTTACAGTGTCGTCGCCCAGTCGAATGACAGATGCGACGGAATTACCCGGACGCTTTGTGCCTTTCCCGAGAACACGGCCCTTTTTACTGCCCGCGTTATGTCAGCGACCGGCGGAGGACAAAGGGGCGGGAAGAGGACGCAGGGCATTAAGGGCTCTTTATGGGGGATTAGGGAACACGCGCGGGCCGCGGGGTTTATGGTTTAGTGGGGAATGGCTGGCGGTAATTTGTAAAAGGAATTGAGGTAGACCATACAGTTTTGTTCGACTGGTGCACGCAAGAGGGAGTTAGCATACTTTCGAATATGTTCGTAATGCAACGGGTACATACTTTTACACTTGTATACGGATTAGCGGGGTACTTATCTGTTTTACTCGTATTCAGGCAAGACAAGATCCAGGAATATGCCAATCTCTATGAATGATAAATATGAAACAGAGAAGCTTAGATAATAAATACCCCTCCTTTACGACTTCGTTAAAATCCCTATCCTTGCTCAGTATGAGTGTTACCCAACCAATTATTCTGTGGATAGTTTTGCATTGCCATCGGTACTTGGCTTGGGCACATCATCCGACTTCCCCGCATGGCCAATTTCGATGCCCCAGTGTTTCCAAGCACAGGGAAATACCAACAATTTTCTGGAGTACCACGTGATTTCGAGCAGAGGTGGCCTTCTCATTCTTCTAAAATGTGTTTATTTTTATTGGAAAAAAATTCTAATTAATGGGAGGCTAAAAGTTATTAAACATCACAGTATCCCAACCAACTATAAAATTCTCTACGGATATTAGCCATATGGTATTATTTAGCCCGCAATCCTTCCAGTGTCCTGAGCTTCTCGTGATCATGTTCATAGATAGTTTCCTTCAAATAACCCCAATGCCAGTGGGGTGTTCAGGAAAATTAGCTCGGGCAGTCAGTCATTACAGCCATTACCACGTGGAAGGAGGACCGGTTGGGGAGGAGATTATACCATGGAAATTATAAACCACAAATAATTCCCCGTTCACAGTGTATGACTCACCTGTACTCTGTACTAATCCAAATGGATCAGGATAGTGTACATCCCATCCAAGATGGGTGTGGTCACCTCAAATGGGACACTCCGCGTACACCGATTACCATTTCGAATCTCGAATGAGGCAATAGGTCCACCAGGTACTATGTTATCGAGTAAAGGATCAGCGGCCAGCATTGGGACGCCCTTTGTGGTAGCCCTCGCCTAACCCAGCAAATTCCCATTTAACACCCTTCTGTATTCGAGCCGGGGGCATCGGTGTCGCAAAGGCCGCCCGGCCGCGGACCAAACTGTCCATCATCTGAGCTCAAACGGGATTACCCGCCACTGTGCGTTTATGAACTTGTCACGGCACAATGGAAATTAAATTCCACAGCGGCAGCCGCGGCCCGCCGATGTTTGTTTTTAGCTTTTGTGTGTGGGATTGGAGGGGGTGGCTCATGAATAAGAGGGGACGGGTAAAGTAGGTGAGGCGTCATAAGGGCTAAATAGTGGGTGAGGGTGAGTCATGAGGGTAGAAGAAGGGTTCTTTTGTTTTGTCGAATCTAGTAGAGCTATACGCTTTAGAGATATTTGTCATTCAAGCAAAAAAAATTAATCACAACAACGGGGAAACTTTACGATTACATATTATATTATATTATATTATATTATATTACATTATATTATATTATATTATATTATATTATATTATATTATATTATATTATATTATATTATATTATATTATATTATATTATATTATATTATATTATATTATATTATATTATATTATATTATATTATATTATATTATATTATATTATATTATATTATATTATATTATATTATATTATATTATATTATATTATATTATATTATATTATATTATATTATATTATATTATATTATATTATATTATATTATATTATATTATATTATATTATATTATATTATATTATATTATATTATATTATATTATATTATATTATATTATATTATATTATATTATATTATATTATATTATATTATATTATATTATATTATATTATATTATATTATATTATATTATATTATATTATATTATATTATATTATATTGTAGAACAGGACGCTTCCTTTGACTGCATGCCATTATGTTGTGTCACACCCCTCGATGATGATGAAGTAATAATTCCACGAACTAAGTATTTCATAACAAGCTCGTGTATTTTTGATTATTCCACCATTTAAAAGTAAAAGTTGAGAAACAACTTGTGGAAACAATAATTACTAACATTACACATAAAGCAATGAATGCTGTGTTAAGTCCATGAACACTGGCAGACGGTAAAAATATTGGTTGCAAAAGAAACAACATTTTTTAATAATTTTGTAAGTAAGATACGTTTTTAAAGTTAAGTCGAATTTGACATTTACCTCGCCCCGCATACAAATTGATAGCAAAGTAAAATTTTAAGTAGTTTTAATAATTCTTTTTTGATGCGTCTATTAATCACACTGCGAGAAAAAAAAAGTTGAGTTATCCGCAGCCTATAAGGATGGCTAAAGAATATTATTTATTTTAAACAGAGCAGCATATTATTATGCCAATTAATACATATACAGTGCTATTAATAAAGTTTGCACCAAATGGGAAAATTTGTATTGAAAATCTGATTTTGGGATATATGTTTGGTTTACACTATTGCGCCTAAAGAGGGTCGTGACGTCGCTGCCCATACCTATCAAATTTGACATTTAAAATAAAAAAAATTGGGGAAAATCATGTTTGCCTTGAAAATATCGAAAAAAGTTATTAAGAAAATATGTTTGTATTGCATTATTTTGTCCTCATGCAAATTTTCAGAAGGATATCACGGTGTTCGTTTTTTTTTAAATTATTTCTCTTCAAATCGGTACTCGATATTTATTTCTGGAATAAACGATGTCCATGGAATCGCTCCTTCCACATCATTCTTTTTAAATCCATTATTTAATAGTAAATTCGAATATTCCACCCAAATCCTAAAATACTCTGTTTTTTTTACTTTTTTAGACTTTCACCTCTTCGTAACCAGTCTAATTTATTTCGTTCCTTCAAAATAATGCTAGAACTAAATTCCTTAACCCCGAAAGCATACAAAACGATATATCACCCGCTACTCTCCCCTTTTTATAATAATGTCAAAAATGCTCTCTAGTTTCTAATAAATGTGTAACAATTATTATCTCTACAAATAGAGGTAGTTTACTCTTATGCAAATTAACGTTTCTTCAATTTTCTGGTCACCCAGTATCAGATGTCAACTTTTTCCATGCCAATTTTATTTTAAGAACAAGCAGACTTTTTTATGAAGAATGACTTTTTTTGAAGAATTGAAAATAAAAAATTTTACAAGTATAGTTAAGTCCATCCGTGGACACACTGTATAGCAATAGATACATTTCAATAAAAGGCAACTTGTTTTGTTTCATGATTTTAAAAAGACGTTATTGTTGGCACATTCAATGTATCCAGTCTATCAAAAAACTATTTATTATGAATTACAAAATAGGAAAGACTGAATTTAAGAAATGCCAATGTAAACAAATTACCTCGTCTTCTTCCCCCAGCCCAGATAATGTTGAAGCAAAACAAAACTGTTATTTGTATTAGCGTGAGTCATCTATTCATATTATATCGTTGGTTAAAAATTATTGTGTTTTAAAAATTATATTAAGAATTTATTTTCATTCTCTCATTTGTACCCCTCTCGTGACACACAAAGTCCTTTTCGCTGAAAAATTTTTTTGCCGAAACAATACATCCACTCACGTGGTTATATGTATAATAACAACCAAATGCTGAAAGTCCTTAGAGTTTCACACTTATAATGGTAGCTCGTAAAGCATAAAAGACGTTTCCAATTGATTTGAACTTGTTTTAAAATCCTCTCTACACATACCTAAATAGAAATTTATCCCTTTCACTGCTTTAGATTTACCCTTTTTTGCTTTGTTTACAATCTTTTCCATCCCTCTAGAATAATAGACGGTAAAATTTACTTTAAAAAGAGTAAAGAATCGTTTGATTTAGACCAGCCATAAATAAACTTCTCTGCGTTCAATATCCGGAGACTAATTTGCTGCGTTTGTTTACACTATCCTCGTTCTCACATTCAGTAATTAGAATATACCTTGAAGAGTTTATTTTCAATCGTTCTCCCAATCAGCTTACTTAAAAACACAAACGATATGTTTTTTGTGCCATAAAATATCGCTCACCACCCACCTCGCAGCGCAATTAACCAGGCACAGTCGAACAAAGTCTTTTGTAAACAAACAAATAATTCCGAATGGGTTTTTCGAGCGGACCCGTCTCGCGTTTACGATTTCTGTGGACCATAAACGGGACTACGGAATTAATTGCTTCGGCGACCCGATGACGAAGTCCAGAATTCACAGCTCACGTTCCTAGTTTGCCGAGTGAATAAAATAAACTGACGTTTTATGGGAGCCTGTTAAAATTTTTATGTAGCTAAACATTATATTATTATACTAATTATTAAAAATTGGTCTAGCATAAAATAACCATATTTCTGGAAAACCGCTGCCTATGGAATCGCTACCTCCACATTTGATAGGTTTCGATGTTTTGTAATTTAACTTTTGACAACAATAACTGTTGAGTAATGTTGAACCGTCAAGGTAAAAAAGATACATGTAAAAGCGTTAAGTAAATTCGCGTGCTTATTCCATTGTTCGAAATTAAATTTCTCTGCTGGAATCGTGTTTACTCAACAACAAAAAACATTTATGATCGTGATTAAAATATGGACGGAAAGTTAACGCACTCTGGGGAAGACTGTTACTGGTAATTTCAAGAACACTTTCTTCGGGAAAACAATAATGTTTAAAAGCGTTCTCTTCGTCATATTGTTCTTTTTTTTTTCGGGAAACTATGGTGCTAACAGCGCGCTCCCAGACGGTCCGAATTACGTTTACAGTGCTTACAAATTGTCCTTGAACCATATATGGCATTCTCGGTGACGTCACAACTTGACACTTACGGTGCCGACGGTCTCCGGTGTGAGCACCCTAAGCTTGTAAACAATGTAACCTCAATGTCTTTAAGTTTTGGAAACGGTTGATATTCGTTTTGTCTTTTCCCGTCAAAAAAATGGCACAAAAAGTTTAAAATTTTGCTCGAGGAGACGAACACAATAATTACATATATCTAGTATGCTTGTTCCCAAGCCAGTTAGAAAGAGCATCTACAGATAAGTAATAATATTGGTACGAAAACCCCTCTGGGGCGTGGGGCGAATAAAGAGGAGCCTTTCATAAACTTGAACTACATTTTCATTGAAGTGCCGATGACGGTTACGCAGAATTCGAAACTGCTAACGCAGTTTGAAGACGCCGCCGACGTGACTCGGCTTCGAGTTGTTTATTGCTACAATATGTTTTGCGAAGCATTCCATAATATGGATTATTACGAATTAAATGTAATTTATTAGTATAGTTTTCATAATAACCTAGGTATACTCGAAGAAGATGAAGAATCAATAAACAGTTCTGAATCGCTGCTATCAATGCTGTCGCTTCCACAAAGAAAAAGTGCTTCTTCAAGAAACACCCTTTTTCTTCTTATTAAATGTATGTTTTGTTGATCTCTGATGAAAATTATAATTTTGACATCAGAGATTACAAAAGGTTGACAAACATTATTGACACACACTAACAAATCCGACCGGTCGTAAGCGAGCTGAGCGCTGTGAGCACTGACAGCGCAATTCGGACCACGCCCCAAGTGGGATGAAAGACGGGAAGTGGCCTGGCTGACTGACAAAAAAAAAACAACAAAAATAACACCGACTTCACAAATTTGCCTGTATATGCACATTTCAACTAAAATTTTAGAAATATTTTTCTCTTTCTAAATTGAGTTATCTTTGGAGTCGGTGACAGTAAGTTATGATGTATGTAGGATATATGACGTATTTATATCTAAATTGATTTAAATTTCTTGCTTTGACTGTCACCAAATCCAAAGATAACTCAATTTAGAAAGAGAAAAATATTTCTAAAATTTTAGTTGAAATGTGCATACGGGCAAATTTGTGAATTCGGTGTTATATTTTGTTCATTTTTTTAAATTTTTTGTGGAGTGTGTATACGGGCAAATTTTTGTCCGTTTTAATTTTTTTTGTTAATTTTTTTTGTTAATTTTTTTTTTAATAATTGTATCTTACCGTCACGTGAACTTTTATTTTAATAATTAATTTTTCCCCGTTTCTGAACAGGCTACCAACGAGAAGTATGGAAGTTCTTGATATGAAACTGCTGAAAAAAGAATGACATACCGTTTGCGCATGTCCAAGTACAACAGTTTAAATTGAATGTTATTTAATCATTGAAACGATTTATTTTATGTAAAGTGAACTTGGACATGCGGAAACGGTATGCCATCTTTTATTAAGCAGTTTTATGACTAGAACTTACATACACTTATCATTGGCAGTCTGTTCAGAAACATGGAAAATTAAGTATATATTAAAATACCAGTTCACGTGACAATAGTAGCCCTTTAGGTCCACGTTAGCGGTATGGTTTTCCGAGGAATTTTCTATTTTGAACTTCAAAATGCATATTTTTTAATAAATAAAAACTCACTTTTCTATATGAAGAACCCAGGATGACTCTCTGATTCATACCTTATTATTGTGAGAATATACGCAACATAATGCCCTTTAAAAGGCATACTGAGTAACATCACGTCGAAAAATCTGTCGCTATCTCCCGGTCTATAATGAATTGTGAATGATTTTCCATTTGTTATTATTGGTATAATTATATTTTGTCGGGGGTTTCAACTAACATTGAATAGTTTATTTTGAACCGTTCTCCCCATCAAAACACAAACGATCTGCTATTAAGTCTCTCTCGCATGGCTCATCTTGGTGCAATTAACCAGGCACAGTCGAACAAACTCTATTGTAAATAAACAAATATCTATGTTTGTGCCGCGCTGGGACAACAAACAATTATTAATATTACATTAATTGGTGTGACACTGCTAACATTTGTTTAATTTTGCAGATTGCCTCTACATGAGTGATATAAAATTGTTCCAACGATTAATCAAAATTCAATCTGCGGCAAATAAAAGCTTCTAGAGAATGAGCTAATAAAGCTTTTCTTTTAATTGTTTTTCCAATTGTATGAGGTGAAAAGACTGCACGGTAAATTATTTAATTTTTTGTCGACCGGGATTTACCTGAAAAAATACCAAAATATAGACTAAAACAATTGTCAACGCGGCTCGTATTCTAGACGCAGTTAGACCAATAAAGGGGAATTTTGTGTGCACGCGCATTTTTTCCGTCGCCGCTGTCACAAGAAAAGCTCAAAGGTTATTATAACAAACAGAATTTCATTTTCATTAATATTTCTTAGTTTTTACATTGCGACGACTTTCTCAATATAGAAGTACCTACATACCTATATCTACTTTATTGTACACGATTCTTAGCAGCCGGTGCGGGAATATCATTGTGCAGCAAACACTCTGTATCTAAATGAGCAAAGCATATATTACCTAATATATAGGGGTTTCGACGGGAACAGCACCAGTTGCAGCTACAGGGGGACAAGCAGAAAATCTACTATAAGCAAGCAACAGTTTGTTGGTGGCTGGATAGGATAGTCCCGTCAATATCTAACGGTGTTCGCGGTGGGCCGGCCTCTTATGGCTTGAGAAGTAAGGACCGCCGGTTAGATACAGTATGCCGGCGCTGCGACCGGACGGACTAGACGGGCCAGTGCTAAATAGACGTGAGCGGTGAGAGGTACCGTTTTCCTATATATGGGCATAGTGACTTGGCAAAATTTGCTAACTTCGTTAAAAAGCACAACTAATTTTTGAGATATAATCTGAATCTAGTTTCTCTGGATACATCATAGAATAAAAGTTGTTCGCCATGAAGTTTACTACTCAATATATATTTAACTTAGAAATTGTACAAACATGTAAGGCATTCATTGGTCGACATATTTGTAACAATCTCTAATTCGGAAGGTTAAGTAAAAAGTCATATGGGACCTTAACAATAGCTCTAAACCATAGAAAATATTCGCTACGTGGATGTCAAACTATCTATTCCTTTTCGGTTGTCGGCGCCCCGCATTCTCAAGCGGCACCTAGCCCCGCAGAAGCTTGAGCCGGCCCTGATCCGGCAGGTGCACGTTCTATCAAACATTTGGGGTCAGCGATCCGGCAACGTCCAGCGCTACGCGGAAGAGGGTCTGCAAAAAATTATGCCGCGTTAGACGAAACGGTCGATTTTTAATAATTTTGCAGCCTACTAGATGACGTGAGGGATGAGATTATGATATTTTAATAAAGTTATTGGCACAAAATTTTGCTCGAGGAGACGAACACAATAATTACATATATCTAGTATGCTTGTTCCCAAGCCAGTTAGAAAGAGCATCTACAGATAAGTAATAATATTGGTACGAATACCCCTCTGGGGTATTTTCATTGAAGTGCCAATGACGGTTACGCAGAATTCGCAACTGCTAACGCAGTTTGAAGACGCCGCCGACGTAACTCGGCTTCGAGTTGTTTATTGCTACAATATGTTTTGCGAAGCATTCCATAATATGGATTATTACGAATTAAATGTAATTTATTAGTAGTTTTCATAATAACCTAGGTATACTCGAAGAAGATGAAGAATCAATAAACAGTTCTGAATCGCTGCTATCAATGCTGTCGCTTCCACAAAGAAAAAGTGCTTCTTCAAGAAACACCCTTTTTCTTCTTATTAAATGTATGTTTTGTTGATCTCTGATAAAAATTATAATTTTGACATCAGAGATTACAAAAGGTTGACAAACATTATTGACACACACTAACAAATCGGACCGGTCGTAAGCGAGCTGAGCGCCGTGAGCACTGACAGCGCAATTCGGACCACGCCCCAAGTGGGATGAAAGACGGGAAGTGGCCTGGCTGACTGACAAAAAAAAAACAACAAAAATAACACCGACTTCACAAATTTGCCTGTATATGCACATTTCAATTAAAATTTTAGGAATATTTTTCTCTTTCTAAATTGAGTTATCTTTGGAGTCGGTGACAGTAAGTTATGATGTATGTAGGATATATGATGTATTTATATCTAAATTGATTTAAATTTCTTGCTTTGACTGTCACCAAATCCAAAGATAACTCAATTTAGAAAGAGAAAAATATTTCTAAAATTTTAGTTGAAATGTGCATACGGGCAAATTTGTGAATTCGGTGTTATATTTTGTTCATTTTTTTAAATTTTTTGTGGAGTGTGTATACGGGCAAATTTTTGTCAGTTTTAATTTTTTTTGTTAAATTTTTTTTTTAATAATTGTATCGTACCGTCACGTGAACTTTTATTTTAATAATTAATTTTTCCCCGTTTCTGAACAGGCTACCAACGAGAAGTATAGAAGTTCTTGATATGAAACTGCTGAAAAAAGAATAGCATACCGTTTGCGCATGTCCAAGTACAGTTTAAATTGAATGTTATTTAATCATTGAAACGATTTTTTTTATGTAAAGTGAACTTGGACATGCGGAAACGGTATGCCATCTTTTATTAAGCAGTTTTATGACTAGAACTTACATACTTATCATTGGCAGTCTGTTCAGAATTATGGAAAATTAAAAGTTACAGGCTACTAGATGGCGTTCCTTGTTTTCTAATAATTTACCTGTTAGCAACTCACAACACGGAGCAGTTCCTCTTCCCCTATAATTCCTTTACTCAACGCTATACCTACGATGAATTTTATCTTTGGGAACGTGGAAAAACAATTTTGATGAAGTTTCGCTGAAACTTCATGTCGAACAACTTTTATTCTATGATGTATCCAGCTAAACTAGTTAGTTTCAACGATATAGCCATCCAAAATTGGGCATTTCAACTTTATGGTAAAAATGTGGATTTCGGCCGAAAACGTCTCAACAGATTAGAGTCGAATTTTACGTCCTTCAGAAAAAGTGTAACAATCGAAAGTATGTTCAGGAAGGAGGTTCATTTTTACTCAGACAATATTTTTTGATGTAACGAACCGTTCTTAAGATATTGGCCAACATGAGACTTTTGGCTGACATTTTGACCGCCATTTTGACATTAGGGCAAGTTGCCGGTGTTGGATTGATGGAAGAGCTTATAAAGGTCTCTCTAAGCTATCCATCGCAAAAAAGGTCGCTTCTGTTGATTCACAAGATATTTTTTTGTTAAATGTCAAATTTGACAGTTGCGGAATTTTTTATCCCTATTCAAGCACAATCTGCTGGCAAAGTCAAATTTTAAATAGTTCTGCGTAAATTTTTTTCTTATGATTCGGACTTTATTTGTGATACTCTACCCATGTCTAGAGGCTATGGAAAAAATCAAGAAATTTTTATTTACTTATTACGTATTAGCCCGTTGTTTTGCATGAAAACTTTATGAAAATAAAAGGTGAAATAAATATATTTTTTTCGAATTAGATTAGGACTTAATAGTTCTACAACGAACAGTGACTAGCCATTTGTTATGCTAAAATGAAACAAGTTGCATTCCATTTTTCATTGCTCTCACAACGGAATTTGGAACACCCCTATATAGCGTTCACGCTCTCGTCACACCATTTGGTCCTAATGACTTCCTCCGCCGTTTCACACTTTAAGTGTTTTATGAGTTTCTACATAAATTAATGAATTAACGCGGTATACGTGACTCATTTTTCGTGAGGGTGGCACTTAATTAAAATTAAAATTTTTACGGCTATTTAAACCCGGACGTTTGCCTCTTCAAAATTAGAACAATTATAAAATATAGGAAGTATAGAATTGTTAAAAGTTGACCTAAAATGATATAGGGGTCTTCTACAGGGCGGGGTGATAGTTGGTTACAGTGAAAATGTAGCCGCACTCAATGGTTCCATGTGTAAAGCTCTTTTATGTTAAAGAGCAATAGGGAACAGCACTGGTAACAACGTGATCGCACCGTCATCAGCGACGATAAACTCGGTAGACACTACTTGCTGAATAGAGGGACGTTTTTAGTTAAATTATTCGCAAACGGCTCTGTATGCTTTTTATATGGTGCGACCCCGTGCAATTCAGCCATTTGCGAGATTTTGTTTAGATACACTTTACTTATTCTCTAAGATGAATAGACAATAGAAATATAAGTACACGATATACAGTAAGCTCACATCGATTTTAGTGTGTAATTGCTAATAATTATTGATCTGACATATTCAACTAATTTTTCGGTGTGCTTCTTAAATACGAATCATTCTCACTTGTTTTATTTATTTTCATAGATTCTGTAACTATTAAAACGTTTGCTAGAAGTAGATAATGTCCTCTTTGTACAGAATTTGTAATTTGCAACAATATAGACCAAACTCGTTGCCTTGGTTGCTATCTTTAATGTTTAGCTTTTATGAATACACTTGCCAATTCACACAGAGTCGCATTCTAACCTTTCACTGACTACAGGGTGTCAAACTTTAAAATTGTACAAATCCGTAAAATCTTTATTTTTGGAGAAAATCGCCTGAACTTTTTTTTATTTGAAAGACCTTCAAAAGCCGCTTCTTTTGACCTTTCTACCATTTTCAAACTGCAAGTCCAGGGCCGGCTGCTATTTTTTTATAAGCCGATTTTCACGAAAACCATTTAGCGATTTTGTTATTTAAAATATGACCCCACAGCGTTAATCAGAACACTCCCATATACGAAATTTGAACAAAACCTATACAGGGACTTCCATTCTCCAGGGTATCAAATTTGGGAAAAATGATAATTTTAAAGGCATGTGCCAAGTGTGCCATGGAATCCTCTCAAAACAGTTTAATGGTCAGCAGAATCACTCAAAGCATTAGTGTGCAAAGGCCCATTACAAAATATACAGGGTATTCTTATCTGTGCCAACCCAAAATATTGAAATTTTGGAACTACGGGTAAAAAATCTAGTATATCAAAACCGCCCCAGGCACTATAAACGAACGAAGTCTAAAAAATACAGAAGCCTGCCATGCAGTCAGTAAGTTCATATCAGTTAAGGTGGCTCGTGTGCCACAACAGGAAACGCACAGAAAATGTATCATCTTAGACAGTGACTATTTTTTGTTGAGAAAGGCCCAATAATTTAAGTTGTTTTTATTTTTGGGTTGTTTTGGCAATTTGTAAAGAAACAACCTGTATTTGCATCTCGACAATGGTAGAAATGTCAAAAGAAGCGTTTTTTGAAGGCCTTTAAAAAAAAAGTTTAGGCGAATATCTCCAAAGATGAAGATTTTACGGATTTGTACAGTTTTAAAGTTGGACATCCTGTATATATACACACAAGGAGCGTTGATCAATGTTCTAGAATATTCCTAGGCAATGGTAAGTTTATAAATCACAAAGTTATAATTAGAGTACCTATTTCTAGAAAATCACTGGAAGCATTACAGGGGAATAACGAAAAACTTGGAAATGGGCCCCTGGGGGCTTCAGGCCAACATACATAACCTAGTTGTGACGGGAAATGCCTCCAAACTAATCTTAAAATTATAAAACTGTTAGTAGAATGCCGAAATGTATAATTTATCACCCACATCTTTGAGTAGATCAGAACAAAGCTGATAGAACAACTTTCGAGACATTCTTTGTCGCTAAAATATTGAAAAACGTATGTAAACCCATCAAATTAAGATTCATAAGTAAGAATTTTTAATTCTAATCGACCTTCCTAAATAAGACTTTCTTCATCGTATAAGAGAACATAGATATTTGACCGATATTAGAAAAAAATGGAATATGAAGAATAGCTACCTGACGGTCTGTTTCGAAAATGTTGAAAGATATATGAAAAAACTTTGCAAACATTTATATTAGAGGTTCTTTCTCCAATTTACAAATTTTCAAGGTTCAACTAGGCTTTGCCTCACAAGAAAGAAACGTGGCAATTTTAGCCAACTTTTAGCGCAAAATAAAAAAAATAAATTGGGCAAAACTATTAATAGTCGTAGCGTGTTTATTTAAGAAATAGAAGAAAACGTTTATATTTAAAATTGATGACACCGCATAGAAGCTTTATGCAACAGTGTGCTCATATAGGTTTATAAAATTACATATGGTCTTTGAATCTCTTGGGGCCATGAATTTTTTTAGTATATTAATTCGATTTTTTGCCTTATTTTGGGCTTAACGGAAAACAAACGTAAGCAATTTCAGACAGATAGGTGATGTTAAAAACAAATCGGCGTCTATGGTCAAGTTTTCCCGCAATATAAAAAAAAAGTCGACAAAAATGTGGAACTTATAAGTTTATAATGAAAGTCGCGGGAAACTTTTAATTTGAGATTAGCGACAATTAGGACACTTAAGAACTTAATTATTAAGAGAATCAAATTTCTAAAATTTTAATAACTCTTGCTGTTTTTGCTGCTTTTAGGTATTTGTTATTTCGGGTTCACACTTTTAACAAAATTTTAAAAAAATTGCAATGCTAATGTCTATTTAGGAAAACTAGTACAAATTGTAGATTTTTTTCTTATTAGAGTCCTGGTGTGATTTCCGACGACCTGCAAAACAATTCACACTTTTCTCGACATTAGGTTTTTCTTTGATGTTGCGCAGAAAGTTGGCCATGGATGCCGATTTGTTCTTTAATGTCACCAAAAAGTCGAGGCCTCAACAGAGCCAAAGAAACTCTGTAATTTTATGAAATTGTTTGAGATCCCGGTTGGATAAAGATTCTGAGACCATCAGTTTTATTGTAAAAGTTTTCTTTTGGGATTTTTATTTTTCTAAACAAGCTGGCCAATGATGCAGATTTCTTTTTCGGCGTCACCTACAGTTATCCAAAATTACTACGATTTTGTCCCTTGCATTTTTTGTCGTGCTCAAAATAAGCAAAAAATCGCGGAGGTAGTTACAAATAAATCATCCTCTATACACGCATAACTCCTTCAAGGCCAGATAAACTACAAAAATATCAGAAAATCAATCTGCAAAAAAGTCTCGGTTTATTCTCTTCCCGGGGCGAATTAAATTAAGCACAACGGGAAAACCTAGAGGATTCTTATTTACTCCGAGTCTCCCCCAAATTTTATTTCGGCACAAATCGCACCACAATAAGACCCACCCCGCACGAGTGCCCTTTTTCGCTGCTATCTGGAGCTCCAGGGACGTGCCCCGAGCACACCCCACGTTAGTTTCTCATTTTCCCTGTAATGAATCAAAGCAAATTTTACAAGGACCGGGCGAAACGAAGTAAATGAGTTTGTGCAGTTATGTGACGAAGTCCTGATTTGATTTACCTGATTTTTGAAAGTTGTGAAAAAAGCACGTGTGTGCAAAACGTTCTCACGTAACTAATCCACAAGGCATATCACGGGCGTAGCCAGGATTTAGTTTTGGGGGGGGGGGGTTTAGTTTGAGAAGTAAATAAAACAACAAAAATATACTTACATGAAATTTAATATCTATATATTCATCCGAAAAACTACGACATATTTATAAAGTTCTTAACTTTAAATGAAATGGATAAATTAATTTCGTTCCTCTGCGCTAAATCTAAAACCATTAAAGAAGAAATCTTCGGCTTTTTCTTTTAAATATATCCACTACTTCATCTGCATGAATTTCTGTTCCATAGTGAATGTTCATTAGAGCCAAACCATTAAGTCTGTTTTCACTTGTAGTGTTTCGTAAATAGTTTTTCAGTCTCCTTAGGCTCGAGAAAGACCTTTCTGGGGTAGCAGTGGATAAAGGAATGGTAGCCAAGATTTGTAGTAATGTGTAAATATTAGGATAAAGGTTTTTATCGCACATATCTAGGCATTCCAAACTAGATTTCGGGGTAGGCAGTCTTCTTATCAGCATGCAAGGTAGCTGAAGCTTTGATAGCTAAATCCAAATTTGTTTCTTTATTAGAAACCCCTTGACCTTGACTACACCACTTTTTCCAGTAGTCCATACCTTTAAGTTTATCACCCTTCCTTTTTTTCCCCTCCATTTTTCGACAGTAATAATGATTCACGTATCTATCCTTAACAAGGTCATCGAATAACAGCGCACTAAAATTACTCACTTACACGGTACACTTAATTCTCTTCACTATTCGTTCACCACTTTTCACTTTTATTCGCTTCGAGTTCGCATGGAACAATACTGCCGTAAGCGCGGTCACGCGCCGCGGCGCCGCTTATATAGCAGCCCAGTAGCCGTCCAGAAACTTCCACGAACTTCCACAAAGTTCCGCTCATTTCGACCGAGGGGCGTGGCGAATAATCGAGAAACAACGCAAAGTGTCCCTACAATACAAAATAGTTCGGCTGCAACTGCGTCTGCCTCTCGTCAAAAGATGGCGCTAGGCGCTACTATTACTACATATATTCAAACGTAATAATAATTTAACTTCACTCCTCGTATTTTTTCGGTATAATATTAGGTAATATTTTGCTTATTTCGGGGGGCATGCCTTGGCTACGCCCGTGAGGCATATGGTATACTATCTGGGCTATACCTAGGTTTTTTGTCTATCTTTGGATTCTGATGATGAAAATAGCTTAATATTTCGTTTTACCAAAATTTACGTGATTTAATAAACATAATCTCTGGTGGTTTTTTTCCAAGAGCAAGTTACACTATTATATAGAAGATAGCTGATTCCTTTTTAACTATTATTCGAGGAGGTTCTGGGTTCCTTGTTGAAGTTAATAAGGAGAAGTTTGGTACATGATGCAAAAACATTTAGTCCCATAAAGCCACTTTTCTTTTTCTATAGCTTATTATAGAATAGCCAATAGATGAGAACGTGTCCACAATACGCATGAACACGGACTGGTTATCGAGTACATTAGCTCTCTACTCTATTTGATTCACATGGTGTTTTTAGTCATATCCTATTTTTATCAACATAAAATCAAAGGAAGTGCTCTACCAAGGGCGGAGAGACAATCTAGTCGGAAAAGGCAATCCGGAAATAAAGAGATTTCTGGAATATTGAAAGGCACATTTATCGAAAAATGCAGATAGAATTTTCCTAGAAAATATCACAGTTCAAGGAATGTATCGCAAATTCACTTATATATTTCTGGTGTGACGGCAAGTTTTCCAATTCCAATAGAACTCGAAGACAATAATATTTAGGTATTATTATATTATATTGGGGCAGAAGTACGTAAATACAGAGATATAGGATTTACTATTTTTAGAAAATTGGATGAATATGGATGGATTACAATAATCTTTCAAAATTAATATGTTTTTTGTCGATAATTCTGCGAATATTCTTGGGTACATTAAATTACTATTATCTTCGAAGTTTTGCATTTTGATTTGCTGTTGATGTTGCTTAAAATCATTATTAATTGTGGATAATAAACATGTTTGTAATTTTTTCTGTCATCTTAGTGCACGGCCACACATAACGCGGACGGCTGACCAGAGAGCAGGGCGGAGAGCGGAGAGTTGTGCGGGTAGTGTCCACACCGTCAGCGGATTGTGACAGCTTTGAAAGGCGTATTGCGCAGAGAGGTTGGCAGTAAAGTAGAAAGATTGAAAAGTCGAACTTCATAGAAACAGCTATAAAAATGTCAATTTCTATATTATTTCTATGTGCAAATTCACAAAATAAACGTGTAGTGTTCATACATGAAATAAACCTAAGCTGGGAAACACTTGGTAAATTTCATCCTCTGTACAAAAATAATTTTGGAAATCTCGACCCAAAGTTTGTCTCTAAAACACCTTATGTCCCATAGGGGTTTGCGACTATATAGAGACTTCACTAATTAGCATTTCGCAATCCATTAATATTGTTTATTATTAAGTAGGTATATAAGAATACGACGCTCTATTTTCGAGGTTAAATACGCGCCAAAATGTCAAACAGACTTGAACGCTCCGGTACCAGCGAGCGCAAACACGCCTACTCTCCGCTCCCCTCTCCGCGGTATGTGTGGACACGACAGTAGGCTTTCTATTGTTTTGAACGCTCCGCTACCATCTCCGCCCTGCTCTCCGGTCCGCTGTCCGTCCGCCTTATGTGTGGCCGTGCACTTAGAACAAACTGGTACAGACAGAATTATTTATATTTATAAAAAATTTCCGGAATTTTAATTCATGCTCGAGGGAGATTCGGTACGAAAATTTCATGTCAAAACTATTTGAAAATACAATTAAATTGGTGACATATGGTGACTGGTGCTATTGTTGTATAGGAGGGAGATTTCCACTCATTAATCTTACAGCTAGGTGCTTATGGGAGGGTGATTTCCGAAAAAATACACAAGTTGCCATGGCAACGTTAAGAAATGCTTGTGTTTTATTGGTTGTACCTTGTCGACATGAAATTTTCAGAATAATTCCCCTCGTCCTAGTTATCAAAATAATTTCCAAAATAATTTTCTTAGAAATAATTATCAAAGTTATAATAACCAACCTTTCAGGAATAATTTCCAAAATCAGAATTTTTCAACTAGACCAAAATTCCCAAGCCAACCCATTAACATTCAACCAAACTTTAACAACCAACAAAGACGTTTCCCCATTATTATATCAAATTAATAATGAAAATGCGAGTAATTCAACACAGCTCTTTCTGAAAATGAAAACCAAATTCAAACTCAAAAAATTAACTCCGGAAATTTTCCCTTAGCGAGTCATCCTCCCAAACGAAAGAAATAATTCAAGAAAAGAAGAGGAAAAGTCAAATTTGAAATGGTGGAGAAGGAAACGGAAAAACAACCCTCCAGGTTGATATTTTCGTCTTAAGGAAGGAGGAGTTACGGCGCTATGAACAATGGTCCCGATTGTGTTAAAGTGCTGGGTGCGCGAGCACGTGTAAGCTAAGTTGCATTTTATATCCCTATTATTTAAGCTTTGATCTATTGTTCATCAGTTCTATCTTGTCTTGTAGCAGTAGACGCTGCCCTGTTGTAACTGTCACAATAAATTGTTTTAAAAACGTATTTTTCGAAATCGTTAATTTAACTCCAGTCAACAAATAAAGATTTTACAACGGTGAGTGGACATTTAATGAGATATTCCTTCATAGTTTGTTCTCGTTCTCAGCAGTACCTCCTATTTACGTATCACTTCAAATAGACAATCCACCGCTCTCATAGAAACCTTAACATGTATAATATGAGTAAATTGCATATATTTGACACCAAGTAGTCTTATAATGTTACGTCTTTATTATCCTAGTGCATATCTTCCAAAATATAATGCGATTCGTTACGAGTGTGGAACCTAACTTTTGTTCAACGGTATCTCCCTATATGTTCGCCGAAAACTGGGATATTTTTAATGGCCCATTCGGGCAATACAATAAGCAAGCCACAATAAGAAGCTTCCATTTTCGGATTCGCCCCGCGTCGCGCGAATTGGGGCTTCGAAATAAATTGTGTCCATTTCAATTTATGTTTATCTGTCGGCAGCAGGCGCGTCCTTACAACCTTCCCCATTGTAGAATTTAAAGCTATTTGAGGGAATCGCTCAAATGAACAAGGGATGGCTTGCCTGCACCGAGATTCTGTGTCTATTTAGGTACGGAAGGCCATTTAGATATATCTCGTTAAATGTGGACTGCACACAAGTTTTGTTTTGCAGGTACAAAACTTTGTCAAATAGTCACATCAGAATAGTGTTTATTTTACACCAAGCCCAGTTGGATGGGGACTCCAGCATTGCGCTTGTACTCGGACCATGCCGATACTGATTCTAAACGTAGATTGCTGCGAATAAGTAACCAAAAGTTTCTAAAAGGTATTAATAAATTATAATTAGGAATAACAAACCAAATATGAAGATTAAAGAAGTCAGTAGGTTGAGCAACGGAGAAAGATCTAGGTAATGTTTTTGAATAATATTTACTACATAAAAGGAAATTGAAGGAAATATATCTACACAATCCTTAGACAAGGATGTTGAAATTGGATTGTAATCCATTAAAGAAAAACGGGTAAGCACTTATCATATTACTAAAGAATAATAAAAAAGCCAATCGATCAGACATATTGTGAATATTGAGCATCGCAAAAGAAATTCTGTGCTCCGAGGAATACACATGGAGAACGTAGGTAATACATATAGGTATTAGTAAATTATGAATATAGTACCTCAAAAATCCTATATTAAAAAAAAAACAAATATTGCTTCTCCGCTACAATGCGTTTTAGTTTCATACTTGACCATTCCGAGTACAAACGATCACCTACGAACTTTTACACTGGTATCTCTTTCCCCGCTATCACTGAACAACTTCCAACCACTTCACTGTGTTTATGGATTACAGAAGGAATATTTTTTGCCAGTCAAACAGCTATCACTAGGAATACGGTTTAACGTGGAGTTTCATTTGTCTACTTAATATAGGATGCTTAATTTGAGGATATTTATAATTTCTGTATTTGTCCAATATCAACAGTTTAGTGATAGAACCACCCCCTTTGTGGTAAGTGTACCTTTGAACGTTTAATTTAAATCCTACAATAAATTACATTTCAATTACAATTACAATTTCATCTTCGCTTTATAATGTACCTATTCAAATTTATAGAAATCTGTTTATGTTTGTTGTTGATTAAAACTTACATCTCTGTGTATATTTTCTTTTAAAATTTGTAGATGCGTGCCGATTCGACTACTTTGCATTTTTTTTATCCAGTAAAATTAATTTATCAAGTATGCAATCTTTTCCTCGATATAAATTTTTATATTACTATTTTTGTTATTAAGTAAGTAGAAAACCGAAACTAGGCACCTACCTTAAAACATAGTACTAGCGAGTCTCTATTTAATCTATAAAATATGTTCCTATAAAATTTTTTCCTAATTTATAAACACCCCCAACTACCGAACGGAAAAGTTTAATTAACGTTTTATAAGTGCTTAAAAATAGCTAATTTGCTGTGCTATCGTCTTGAGTATTACTATTTTGCTGTGTGCAACTAATTTGTTCTGTAATATAGTTCTTAGAACGTTCTTTCAGCTAAATTATAGAACGTATATAAAATAGTTTTTTAATTGTTCTATAAACGTTTATAGCACTACGTATATGACTGCTACACGTCTGTTTAGTGCGTAGAACTAAATGGTTCGGTTAGTTTTGCGTATATAACTGTTTTATAAGAACTTAATTAAGCACTCTAATAAATCAGCTTTGTAAAAGTTTGGCAAATCACATTTCAGTTTCTTCCAATATATTTTTACTCCCAAAGATGCTTTTATAGAAGTAATTACCAAGTATTTAAATTAACATCATTTAAGCAAGTAATGATTGCATTGCTTTTCCGCACGCTTGTTGAAAAAATATTTTTTCTACAAGCGTGCGGAAAAGTACATGAAAATGTACAGAGGTTGTTTGGTACAACATTTATTTCTGCTGTGTAAAGCTTCTGTAAACGTCTGTAAAATGGTTATATAAATGTGTTTGCAGCTTTTATTGAACTGGTTATAGAGCGAAGAAGTTGTATAAATTTGTGCCCATTTTAGGGGCTCGGACTTCAGATGTTTTATAAGGTTATGCTCTATAAACGTATTCTTACAGCTTTTATAAAACAGAAAATTGTTAGTTGGGCCTGTACCATCAAAACTTGATAAAAAAGGTTTCCGTGTACGATTTAATGGTGTAAACTGTAGGTATTGTTAAAACAACACATGACAGTATTTCGTCACTTATAGCGTCTTTTTGGTCGTAGTATAGACCATGGAATAAGTGAAGTTCAAAAATTAATACATCAAGCTTTAAAAGTGTCAAACTTTCCTCGTACTGCAACGTTTAAAAAGAAAATTTTGAAAATCAGCCAATCTGCTGCAAAATACCGTCTTATCAAAAGTATGAAACCCACTGTATTTATTTATTCTAAACGGACAGTTAAAGTTTCCATTTTCGATTTAGATTTCTTTTCTGGAAGACGTATGCAAGGTGCAGGTGACAAATTTCCAACTACACCCTCTGTTTCTGAGTTTAACATTAATTTTATAATAATTACCTTAACCACGTCCAAAAAATGATCTAGTATAATTCATATTAATATAAAGTGTTGTCCCCTATTGAGTCTTTAGCGTAAATGAGCCTGATTCCTTTGTTACATGGTTCAAACAGGACGTATAACGTAAGAGGCAGGTTTCATAATATATTTATTAAATCGCAAATTAAATGTAAACCCTTTCCTCAATATAAGCCTGTTTGCATACAAAATTTCTATTATGTCCCCTTAAAATATCACTTTGCTGAATTCATAAATGCCACCTGCGTTGTTCGAACCCCCTTGAAAATCCATCATTCCGACCGCTTTCCCCATCCGCCCTATAGACAACTTTTCATTTCGCCTCACGCGTTTGACAGCGAATTTTTCCTAAATTGAAATATCACGTCGGCAGCACGCGGGGTTTTTTATCATTCCTTCAGCCGGCAATGAACGCACCCCTTCGCAACCCCACGGGTTGAAAACGATGGAAATTTGCTACAACTCATTATGGGAAAATGAAAGGTAAACAGGGGGGGGGTGGGGGGTGAACCCTACGCAAATGGAGGTAACAACGAAATTATATTTCATTTCTAGATCGTTATGTGGTGCTGAGGAAGAGTATATACAGGGTGTCCCATTTTCGATACTTTTGCAGGATATCTCGGTTGCGATTTTCGGGACTTTGTCATAAAAAGAAAGGCCTCGTAAACAGAACTTGATAAACTTTATTTTTAAAGAATTCTATATTTTAGTTCAAGTAACAATACAATTATGAATTTAAAACGTTTTCTGTCAATACGTTTGGCAAAATTTAAAAGTAAAAATTAATTTTGATTACTCATTATTAACGAAATTGTTCCTTACAAAAAGTTCACACAATTTAGATATTTTCCTTAAAGCGTTTAAAACTATTGCTGATCGCCTATTTATGCAAATCTTGAAACGCGCGTACGGTGGATTCACGTAGTTCTTCTATAGTGCGATGTCGGGTTTTATAAATTATATTTTTTAAGTAACCCTACAGGAAGAAGTCAAGCACAGACAGGTCGGGGGACCGTGGGGGCCACCATACAGGTCCGTTGGTTCCTATCCATTGCCACGGAAAATAATAATCTAAAAATGGGCGTATTATTTGGGCATTATGGGCAGGCGCTCCGTCCATTTGGAAATATATATTATTTCGCTGGGCTAGGGTAATGCCATCTAATATTTCTGGTATAACGTCACTCAGAATATTATCTAGATACCGATTTGAAAGACCGCCTTCATAAATTCTATAGTACGTTATTTGCCTGCCCAAAATAAAACAAGCAACGCTAAAACCAAACCTTCCCTGCCTTTCCCTCTCAAAGAGAAGGCGATGGTTTTCGTGATACCAGTGTCTGGTATTATGTCTATTGAGAATTCCATCAGACCATATAACCGAGACGCCCATGGTAGAGAACAAAGTTAAATATTTGTTCTCTACCATGGGTGTCTGTGCAGTTTAGATGTGTAATAATAGACCGGGAGATAGTGACAGATTTTTGGACGTGATTTTACTCAGTATGCCTTGCAAAGGGCATTATGTGGCACATATTCTCACAATAATAAAGTATGAATCAGAGAGTCATCCTGGGTTCTTCATTTGAAAAACTGAGTTTTCAATTATTCGAAAAATATGCGTTTTGATATGATTTTATAGAGGCTGCCAGTTCAAATAGAAAATTCCTCGTAAAACCATAGGCATACCGTTAGGGTGGGTCCAAAGGCCTATTATTGCCACGTGATGTTGTATTTTAATAATTAATTTTTCCACGTTTCTGAACAGGCTGCCAATGAGAAGTATTCAAGTTCTTATTATGAAAATGCTGAAAAAAGGATGTCATACCTTTCGCGCATGTCCAAGTACTGTTTAAATTGAATGTTATTTAATCATTTAAACGAGTTATTCGATGTAAAGTGTACTTGGACATGCGCGAAAGGTATGCCATCCTTTTTTCAGCATTTTCATAATAAGAACTTGCATACTTCTCATTGGCAGCCTGTTCAGAAACGTGGAAAAATTAATTATTAAAATACAAAATCACGTGGCAATAATAGCCCTTTGGACCCACCCAAACGGTATGCCTATGGTTTTCCGAGGAATTTTCTATTTGAATAATTGAAAACTCAGATTTTCACATGAAGAACCCAGGATGACTCTCTGATTTATACCTTACTATTGTGAGAATATGTGCCACATAATGCCCTTTGCAAGGCATACTGAGTAAAATCACGTCCAAAAATCTGTCACTATCTTTCGGTCAATAATTACACTAGAGCAACAAAAGGAAGCAGTATTACATATTTTCCACTTCTGATATAGATAGATAGATAGATATAACATTTATTTTCATATGCGGTACTACATAGAAAATACGTCAAGTAAAACAACACACAAATAATGTAACACTGATTACAAACGAATAGTAGTAAGTATTGCTTAAATCTAAATTAAAAGTAATTCACATACACATAAAGTAAAATAACACACAAATAATAGGTATAACATTGATTACAAGCGAGTAGTAGATACCTCGTTGGGTAAGTAGGTATTGCTCAAATCTCAATTAAAAGTAATTCATATATACTTAACAAAAAAGAAAAAGAGAAACAAAACAAAAAAAATTCATTATCAATATGAGTGTAAAGGAGACCAGGCTCAACGAAGTTAGGTGGAGTTCAGAAATTCGGCAATGTTGTAAGGGCAAGCCAAGACCAGGAAATTCTTTAATCTCACTTTGAAAATCTCATTGGACCTTGCCGATTTTATAAAGTCTGGAAGTCTGTTATATAGGACACAACCATTGTAATGAGCTCCCCTTTCGTACAGTGCTGAGGTATGTAAGTTACAGGTAAGGACTGTCACTGTCACTGTCACTGTCACTATATTATGGTTATATAAATATATATGTGTTCGAACGAAGCACATTAGGTCATAAATGTATACCGAAACAGCTGTCAATATTTTATTACTCCGAAAGGCCTCCCTGCAACTGTCTCTATAACCTAGGTTAAAAATGATTCGTATTGCGTATTTTTGAATCACAAATATTCGCTGGAAGTCCTTTGCAAGGCCCCACAGTATTATGCCTTGGCGTAGAATCGAATGGAAACTCGCAAAATAAAGCGTTCTAAGCACCTCTCCGCTACAATGGTTCGACAAAAAACGCAAGCCATAACATGCAGAACTAAGCCTGCCAGCCAAGTAATCGATGTGCTCTGACCATTCCAACCTCTCATCCAAATATATCCCAAGAAGTTTAAAGGAAGGGGCAGGACCAACAACGAGCCCTCCGATTGAGAGGTCCCCGCTCCAGTCCAGAGCAGGTCTAGTTGAGCGGAAAATCATACACGCAGTTTTATCTGTATTCACAGTCAGCTTATTTTTGTTCATCCATTTAGCTATTGCAGAAAAAACATTATCAGCTGTAGTTTCAGCAGTTCTGTGGTCAGTGGCTCTAAAAATGAAACTTGTGTCATCCGCATATGATAAGAGCGAACCTTGACAGGAAGAGAGCGCTTTGCAAAGGTCGTTTGTAAATAAAATAAACAATTGTGGACCAAGTATTGAGCCTTGTGGAACACCGAAAGGTACATTAGAAACACCCGAGTAGACATGTTCGGGGGAGGAAGCAAGCATAACTTGTTGAGAGCGCCCTTCGAGATAAGACCTGAACCAGTCAAGAGCAGGGCCGCGAATACCGTATCTCTCCAGCTTACATAAGAGTATATTGTGATTTATGCTGTCGAATGCCTTGCTTAGGTCAATGAACAGTGCTACGGCAGCTGCCTTATTGTCGATTGCATCAACAACCTCCGAAACAAAGCTATATAGAGCTGTGTCAAGGCCACGACTTTGGGTGAATCCGTGCTGTGTAGGGTTAATAATCTTTTTGTTAATCAAAAAGTGGTTAAGTTGGTTATTTAGGACAGATTGATAAATTTTAGAGAAGGTCGAAAGTAAACTAATAGGTCTAAAGTTAGAGGGATCATGAGGGTTTCCCTTTTTAAAGATTGGTTTGACTATAGCAAATTTTAGTTGTTTGGGGAATACACCGTGAGTCAAGGAAAGATTAATTAGATGGGCCAAGGGAGTTAGCAAGTGATGTTTCGCCTGTTTCAGTAAGTGGCTTGATATGTCATCATAGATGTCTTCAAGGAATTAATAATTGTAACAATATCAGACTCAGTCACCAGAGTCAGGAAAAGCGAGTCTCTTCTGACATCGACGTGTTTGGAGATAAAATCGTAATCAATATGGGCGTCGAACTTTGCGGATAGGTCCGAACCAACTGAACTAAAAAATGTATTAAATTTATTAGCTGATTCTTTTTTATTGAGTGGAATTCCGTCGTCATGAAGTGCAACGCTTTGACACTGTTTTTCATTATATTTGTACCGATTTATAATGTCCCACATAGTTTTATAGATATAGAAAACCGATTATAATTTCATTATAGTCGCGGCAGGCGTAGCCGACCCGAATTCTGCTCCGAATGTGACGTCAGGCGTCTGTCGTTACGAGCATACGTTAGCGTATAACGGATATACGGGTGCCTGAAAATGGCAAATTTAAAAAATCACCTTGTATCTCAAAAACTAAGGAGGCCATGAAAATTCTGTTTACGGGGCCCTTCTTTTTATGAAAAAGTAGACCAGTGTCCCGAAAACCGAAACTTCCTATCTCTAAAAATAAACGAGATACCCTCGAAAAGTATCGAAAATGGGACACCCTGTACATTGTTGGTTGCTGCCCTGGAAGTTCTTGCTATTGTAGTTCCCTTTTAAGATCGCATCAGAAAGTGGCTGATCTTGGGATTCTCTTTGACTTTTGAGATTTGACTGATTGCTGCACTAACCTAATAATGTGGCAAAGCTAATCACTGAACAGTATAAGTTTGGGAGTTCCCAAAATGAAAAATATTTATTTTCTGTTTGGCAGTTGAAATTGAATTATGCTTGCAGCTCCGAAAAGATATTTCGATGGTGTGTTTCGATCTTTATGAGGTTTGTAATGAAGTCATTTAGGAACAGAATAATAAGTAACCTCGATGATGTATAGGATGATGGACAGATTTGTAAAGGTAAAAGAAACATCTCAGAGAAGAATATCTCAGCACATATAAGAAGGTAAAGAGATCTGAAAAATTAATAAATAACTTACAATAGCTAAGCAAAACTCCGCTTGGGCTACACGAACACGAACATATCCATTTGCTTGGGTCCCTCTAGACTATCGGTTTTTCATTTTCCGATAATGAGTCTTAACAAATTTCCAGCCGTGCAGGGTTGCGAGAGGGTGCGCCCATTGTGTCGGCTGAAGGAATGATAAAAAGCCCGCATATTACCACACCGATATTTCAATTTGGGGTAAAACTCGGGAGCAGGATGCCAAACGCGCAAGGGAAAATGCAAAGTTGAATATGGAACAGATTGTTGGCAATGGCATCAATGATAAATTTTGCGTGGGGTTGGATAGCAGTGGGTATAATTATGAATTTTTAAGTGGAATTTGGTGTGAGATTTGGGCAGGTGATTTAATGTAATCGCGGTTGCGAAAATAGGTTTGGTTGTGTTTTTTTGTGAGTCCCTTGAAGTTATTGCTAAAATACATGCAGAGGTCAGGATGGATGTGACAATTTTCTACACACCATTACACCAATGAATATTTGGAACACAGGACTATGACAGAACACCCATTAACAGAGCAGAAGTTTCCGCAGAAGAACTTTTGTTAAGCATAGCGTACAAAAGTTTGAAAAGTTTCAATCTTCTGTGATATAAATGTTCAGTGAGCTTTGCATAGATTTATTTATAGGAAGATTCCTATATTATGAGTATGATCTGTGAGTACGATCTATGGTGTCTGTCGATAGCGGCTCGAAGGTTCTTGTTTGCTTACTGATTTATTACATGCCATGTGCTACATGCTACATGAGCTACAATGTTATTCTTCAGTAAGCTTTATTCTGGTGGTGACGGTATTCAAAGTCGTTCAGAGCAGATGCCTAAATGCGAGTAGTGCAAATCATCATCACATCCCTCATGGACTTCACACTCTTTCCCATCAAGACACACTACCCCGATAGTACAGACAATGATAAATAAAGACAAGTGTCTTTATTTTTGGTTTAGTAAACCCAAACTGCACTATTTATATAACTTGTGCTAATCAATAATTATTCCCGGCGTCCTAAGGCGTTACTTCATATATCTATTTTAACATACTCGTAAGTTCCGCAAGTCTGGCATTCGGCATCGTGTCTCCGATTTTCACCCCAAATTGAAATATAGCGCTGGCAACATGCGGGCTTTTTATCATCCCTTAAGTTGGCACAATGGGCCCACCCTCTTGCATTTCCGTGACGAGAGCACGGCTGGAAATTTGTTACGACTCATTATCGGAAAATGAAAAACCAACACAGGGGAGGCCCCTACGCAAATGGCGTTGTTCGGGCTGGAGCGGAACTTCGAATTATATGGAATGGGCTGTTTGCTGTCAGTTATATGATTGCGCAGTATGTGTTAGTTATTGCAAAGAATGTGTAATAATTCAGTCACACAGGGTATCCTCCAGGAAATACTCACGACTTGGAATACATTATAGAAACAACTAAATCACCTTCTACATAGCCTCAGTGGACTTGCTTGGTAAACACCCACAAAATATCTTGAAAAAGCCGTGTCTTTAGAACAAATAATAAACAAATTGTCGCATCCTTGGTGGTGTGCGCATTGCTTGGTAATATTTCCAGAGAGCTATGTGCTTGTATTTTATAGTCCTGTGTGTCAATTTTACATGTTTCTCTCTTATGTGACAATATGCAAACATTATACCTATCATCGGCGGTCTATAATACATTTTAAAGCTAATTAATGTAGTATAAAAAGGCATAACAAATACTAAACATAAAGCGATTTGGGACTAAAGCTCGAAACATCCCTGTCTGACAAAAAACTGCCTGCCACTAAAATGTGAAAATATGAAACATGAAAAATTATGTAATCCTCTTATCTTGATCCTGTCAATTCTTTGGCCCGTGGTATTTTTGGCGAAATCTCCGCTCCAACACGGCATTTTTCATCAACGAAACAAAGCCGGCCTCCGCTGGAAAAATTGTATTTTCCCACTACGCCAGTCGCCCCCTCTCTTTGAATGTTTTATGTGCTCATTAATTTTATCTCAACGAGTGCGCGTCAAGAAGTACGCCTTAAATATTATAATAGCAAAATGCTAACATTCAAGTTGTAAATTTTTTTAATAACTTGTGATTTTATTTCTGCAACGATCTTTCATTGCTCAAAATGTTAAACATGCACTGTGTTCACGCCGAAAAACTTTTAAATGGTTTTGATTTTAGGTGAAACTGTCTCCCTCAAACCAAAAGAATCTAAAATAATTTCAGTCAAAGTCCAAAGTGTGCTTTAGAACTATCTAACACTACTAAATATTTTTATAGGAAAGAAGAAGAAGAAGAAGAAATATGCCTCTATACTTATCTCACTAACTTGGAAAATCATTTGTTACGAATCTGAGATTTCTCTTTGAAACTTGCAACTGGCAAAAAGCCAGTCTAAAAAGCAAGCCAGAACACGTTTCGGTACCTACCTTTTGGTTTGAAATGGATAAGTCCATGGATAGTTTCTTCTTTATATAGTGGGCTATGGTGTGGTTTAATAAATTTTATGTTCAATTACATATTATTTAATTTACAGTGTGTCCCCGGGTAAAAACAAACAGGTGTAAAAACAAAAAGAAATGATGTTGAAATTTGATCATTCCTGAATAAGTATGCCCTGGTATGCCACCTGTAAAGGGACATTTATGTAGGATTTACGACAACATCTAATTAAGGGGGGGTTGCCAACAGAGAAAGTGAGGTTAGATTTCTTATTTTTTTAAGTTCTATAGCATAAAATCTAATAACATTTTAATTTAGTACAAACATGTATGTCTTCATTTTAATCATAATATCTTAAAAGCATATGCCCTGGAATTATTATTTTTCCCAAGGTTTTCATAACCTATAAAATAAAACACTGCTTGTAAGATCTTATGATTAAAATGAAAACAGAGATGTTTGTACTAAATTTTTGCCAGGTAAAATGTTATTAGATTTTATGCTATACAACTTAAAAAAATACAACATCTAACCTCACTTTCTCTGTCGGCAACCACCCTTAAAGGAAGTTTTTCAGAATGAATCACTGGGTAATTGCATAAAATTTCAAAATTGTGGAACTAATTTTGTTTATTTTAAATTTCTCTTTCGTTTTTTTTGGAAAAGTGTTTTTGGTGGGAGATACCACAAGGTGTTACAAAGAAAAATTGTTCTGAATGCAAAATTAGGGCTCACTAGCGCGTTTAAAAACCATCAGCCTACTTTGAATTTTGGATTGAAAATAAATCAAAGTAGGCCTATGATTTCGAAATTTTAACGAATTACTCAGTGTTTCATTCTGATTCAACATATTGTCGTAAAACCCACAAAAACGGTCCCTCCCAGGTTGGGAAAAATCTGTTTTTTCAAAATTTCCAGGGCGTATCCACTTGATTTTTCGTAACAGAAGTTATGTCGCAAATTAGTTTCTAATCACGCAGGTCTTATTTCCAAATGATTATATTTCAACTCATTTTTTTTTGTCTTTTACTCCTCTCCGTTCCCTTTTCCCGGAGTACACTGTATATGAAGTTTGACTTTATAAAATACGAAAAGTCACATTGAAATTAGTGTTTCACAAGACTCTTGCAAATTTCTTGTTCTTGCTGCAAGAACAAGACTAGACTCTTTCAAATTTCTTGTCTTGCTTTGCAAGACAAGACAAGAAATCATTCTGCAAGACTGTTGCAATTTTCCAAGTAAGCTTGCTAAAAGCAAGAAATCTTGCAAAGAATACTCGGTATCTGTAATTATAATTTCTGTAAAACTTTAATAAGAGCAATGAATGACGAATGTAGCTGACGATAATATTGATTTTTAAAAATGAGCATATACAGGGTGAGTCTGAAATAACTGGCATCCTTTTTTGGGTAAGAGAGATGGTCATTCTGAACAACTTTTCTTAATATATTTTTTTTCCTATCACCGATATTTTTCTCTAATTGACCCACCTAAAATGCCCCCTCTATGAAGACAGGGCACTGACGAATAGCGTAAACTCGGTCTCAAAATACTATACTAGTTGATGATTTTCCATTTTCTACTCGGTTGTTGGCAGGGCGCCAGTGCCGTGTTTTCTTAGAAGGGGGATTTTGAGGGGATGAATTGTAGAAAAATCTCGGCTCTAGGAAAAAAAATATTAGGAAAAGTGGTTCAGAATGACCACCTCTATTACCCAAAAAAAGGATGCCAGTTATTTCAGACTCACCCTGTATAAACGGTTATTTGAGAATAATTAGTGTATACTTACTAGTATACGAGTATTATTTAAATATATTTAGTTTATTATACTCCTAGTAAGTAATAAATACTAATCTAGCTGGAAAGCCATTACAGGTATACCCAAAAAGAAATTAAAAGTTAACGTATTACGCCGCTTTCGCGGCTGGAAATGCATACTTCCCGATTCCCGACAAACAAAATCATTCTAATTTTAATTCTTATAAATTCAACAAATTAGTAGGTAGGTATGTACTCTTGAATTAATCCGCTACAGTGGATCAATTTATTTTTATAATTTTGCTTTAACGGTAGTTAAAGTCTATAGACTAGCTGTTTGTCGGGCCTATGGGACTTTCTAATGCTTTGTTTCATTTCATATTAGTGTGGCATAGTGTGGATCGGGTCATTTTGGGAGAGTGGGTTTGGCGGTTTTCGTCCAGGGAAGTCTTCGACTTAAGAGGTATTTAGAATTGAAAATTATTATGAAAACAATAAAACAAAATTATTATTAAGATACAAAAAAAAAGAATAAACTATGTCGATACCTAGTTAAAAAAAATAATCATCGACACGCCGCACGGCGACTCTGCAGCGCTGCATCAACTTGTCCCGACAAGCTTTGTACGCAATAAAAATGCAAGAGTCTTGCCAACAAGAGTCTTGGTAGCAAGGCTTCTTTTTTTCCAAAGCAAGAGTCGGGCAAGACAAGAATGAATTTAATTTCTTGTCTTGCTTTGCAAGACAAGACAAGAATAGGCGTAGCAAGACAAGAAATCTTGTCTTGTGAAACACTAATTGAAATCAAATATTTTATATGATTATTTACCGCATTGATAATAGGATAATAGATATAAAATTTAGAGATGCATTTGTGTCTCAAATAGTTCAATAGAATTTAACATTTCTATACTTAATACCAAAACCTTCTTGTTGAAATTGGTTGCGTCACAGCGAATGAAAATTTTGAAAAAGAAGTGGCATGATCGATATATGTGAAGGAGATAATTTTGTATATATTATTAGAGGGGGAGTAAAGTTATATTCCGTAGCCAGCCAGGCCAGCTAATATCAACTCGTAAGATGATGTTACAACAGATCTCGCTATTAAAAAGTACTTTCAAAGCCGCAGGTGTCTTAAAGCGTATCCCCTCACCTCGTACTTTAAAACGAAACTGAGATGAGACTTCCACTAAAATACCAAAGCTGAAAGGCGTCTGACAAAAAGCCCCTTTGCCGCCGTTTTCGTACTAGTCGCGACATTTGTCAAAGTCGATTTGCCAGACTGGCATTAAACCAGGAACACAATGGAGAAATGCATTTGGAAAAGGACAATTCGGTAATGCCTCTGAAAAGGTCACAGGATAAATTTGGAATATGGCTGAGCGCTGAAAATAGAAGGCCGATAAAAGATTAATTTTGAGTGAAAATAATTTGTAATGTGATCGTGCATGATAGGTATTGGTAATTTCTTTATTGTTTCCTTATCCTGTGATCCATTAGCTGCAAAGTTATTTTATAATGGACGTTGTGTTCTAAATAATAATAATATATAAGAATAATTCTCACCCTCACAAAACTCCAAAATATGAGTACCCCAGAAGGAACTGAATGCTTGCGCGGGGGTGGGGGACAATTACTATTATTTTGTCCTGACATTTTCAGCTAAGGCCGACTTTTCCAGAGAGCCAGGATAGCATTCGCTCAAGCACTATGAAAACGCTATAAAACCGTAGTAATCCCATAACGAGTGTAGGACAATCAGTAAATCACACAAATAAAGTTATTAAGGAGCAATACACCCTGAATCCATATTTTGTCCAGCGCTCGTGGCCATTAGCGGTGTTTTTATATAAAAACATGTGCATATATTCTGCCCTGACCTCGATTCGGTCCAAGGTCGATCGAAGGCAGAAAAACATGCAGTCTAAAAAATACTTAGCAATGCTCCGAACATTGCCAGCGCCAATAAAGTTAAATGAAAATGATAATAATAAAAACCTGTTACACGTTGCGTGAATTTGGAATAATAAAGGAAAAAAATTGGACGGTATTCCAAAAAAATATACCGGGAAGTGTTTGTATTTCGGGTATTGGTTTAGTGCACAAATTTTCGCTAGTGATTTCTCCCTTGGTAAGATGTTATGGATTGAATCCTTTTTGTAAAATTAGATTTAGTTTATTTTCTCCATTTTTTGTAGCTAATTGTTATTAGGTACGAACAAATTGCATTCCGGACATTTTTACCCTATGAAGTCCTGGTGAGTTATTTAAGAAAATGTGGCGAACATATTTAAAAAATATTATTTATCTTAAGTTGTTAATTACTTTTTAGCGTCAAATACAAAACTGAAGGCATACCTAGCTCGATTTTATTCATTTTCCAAACAGACCGACATCAAGAGAAAATTATTAAATTATTTAGTTAGTTTTAGTTATGGTAATAGTCTGCGCTATAATAATATTACAGCAAGGGCTATATATATTATACATAATGTTCATTTCCTGTTTTGCATTATTTCCCTTTCAAATAGGTATAATAATCTTACATTCCACTCTATAACAGGAAAATCCTTTTCTTCCCGTGTCTATGCTATTATAAGTTGCTACAGTTTGTTTGTAACGAGTTAATAGCTCTATGTAATATTAATTAATGTAATTTTAGTTTTCATGGTTATTAATAATAATTAATGAGATAATTAACGTCCCCAAATGTACAATCAAATATAGTTTAACTGCTTATGGGACAAATTATTTTCGGTAACTGACATTATCCAATGGATTCCACGGTTACATGAGTCGTTCAAAGGGGTAAATCGAGACAGTCCACTGTTTCTAGCTTCTTATGCCGTCATCAGCCAGCCAACAGTCGACTGTCTCGGTCTAACCACCTTTAAACCATTCAGCATATGTAATTTGTGTAACCACGCAATCCATTAGTTATTGGATGCTGGTTCACTCTGTCAGTTACCGAAAATAATTTGTGCCATAAGCCGTTAAATCAGTAATCACTATTTTCCAATTGTAACCAAAATTGATAGATCTAGTAGGCCTATGGAAATAAACACGAATTAGGTTCCGCTATAAAATGGCCTATTAAGGCGCATATTGCGAGAACACAGAAAATATAGCGTATTTATTATGCGACAGTTAAGGACAAAGGACACCAGCTTGGGCAATGCGCACGCTTCCCTTTAGAGTCAGTGACGTCAAATTAACTAGATAACCTTCCGGGAAGTGCCTTCTGATTCAGTTTTAGTCCATAGAGCGTTCGAAAGGTGGAAAGCTTGGTGGAACGGTCGCATTAAAAACATTTAAAGCCCCTCTTTGACTTTCGCCCTTTCATAAAACACCGGGTGGTTTATTTACTAAGTTATTAACGAGAGTTTTTGCTCTTTTGTCTTTTCGTAAGTCTCGATAGTTGCAAATGAAATGAAAATAATTGTAAAACACGATATCATGCAAAATGATTTAATTTACTTCCATACCAATTTTCAAAAAGTGTTAACCTGTAAACGTTTATTTGTGAATCAGATATTTTCTAGCCTTAATCAAGAGATTAAGGATAATAAATCGTTATTGTTGCTTGCTGCAAATCATACAATAGTCCGGTGCTAATTTTATTTTCGTTTCTGGATGGATTGTTCATTTTCATATAAACCGTTATACTGACTATTAATTTTCAAAACACAAGGACGCAGGCATTATTTGACTGTTGCGTAACAGATCGGAACACGCAAAATCTACATTATGATATTACATAAAAAACGTATTATAGGGGACCTGGATAATACTATGAGCAGCCCGGTATTATCAATTTTGTCAATATCAATAAAAAAAACTTCTTGCCTCGACGAATATCTGAGTATAATAAAGTTCTGAAAATCCACATTTCGGTGGGAAAATGATAAGCTGGATAAAGATGTAGTCGCTATTGTCAGATAACGTCTAGGTTATTGTGAAGAAAGTAAGGTAGAAAATGCATCAATGGCATGTTTGAACAGACGTCCACGAATATATACCTAATAATAATGATTAAAATTGTCGAATATCGTTCGGGCATTTATTATTTTAAAATATAGGTAAAGCAATGAACTAAATTTCGTTGATATCTTCACTTAAAGAAATTTTGCAGGAAAAACGCAAGTTTCTTGGGAACTACACATCGACGTGTGCATCTAATAACATAGTAACTCGATTTTTGGGCCTTTTTTAGCAGAAAAAAATCAAAATAGAGCTAGGCTCCTCATTGTGAAAAAAATTTCTTAATAACATTTTGATGAGAAAACTACACAAAGTGCACTTTTCTAAAAAAAAGTGGGGAAAATTACAAAAAATCAAAGGAGGCCTGCCCAATAAACATTTTTGGTTTTGTAAAGGTTGTAGGAACTTTGCCACAACCAAATTTTGTAACTAAATAGTTCTTGAAAATAGTAATGGGAAATGGTTGGTTCCAATTATGTAAACCTTACAGGCCTTAAACGGTGGAGTTTATTACTGCTGCAAAGGTGACCAATATTATCTAGAGTTCGTCACCAATAGTACCGATCTCCTTACAGACACCTCTATATATAACCTTCTGAATTACTCCTATAAAATTTGATATAACTGTCACCGTTACCTAAATAGGCGAGGAATCATAAGTTATATAATGTTTGTGGTTACCATTTGGAAACGCGGATAAGGCGCATATTATATACGCACGCGCATATTATAGCTTCTCTTTTGTCTTTATCACATTTATTTTATTATATTATTCCATCTTTATCTTTTTTACTGAAGGGGGATCGACGAATCTTTTACGCATGTCTCTTTCGATTTTGCACTTTGTAAAACAGGAATGTGGCTGATCTTATTGCGGTGTGTGCATGACATATAGCTGTGGTTCGATATACCTCTAACAGGAAAAACACATTTCTGTCACAGGTAAGTACCAACGTAAACGTAAAACTTTATTTTACCTCCAGAAAATGCTTGGGCTTCGGATATAAGCGTTTTTTGTACTCTCTTTTATAAATCTATAAAATTTGTTGTTGACTTTGTTATTAAATATTAATATACAGGATGATTTTTTTAGGTCTACCACCGCCATTTTCTCGCTTATTTTACGCCTTACAAAAAAAGCGTAAGAAACAAAAATGTTGCAATTTTGGACAGCTAAGTGGTGCTGTGAAAGAAATCGGCATCCATGGCCAACTTGTCTCGCAATATTAAAAAAACCTCAAATTGAGCAAAACTATTCATAGCCGTGGAATGTTTATTTTAAGAGACAGAGGAAAACTTTTATATTGAAAATTAATGGCACTGAGAAGCTTTATCCATCAACGTAGTCAGATAGTTTCAGCAAATTACACAGGGTCTTCGGGTCTCTTGAGGCTATGAATTTTTTTGTTTATTTCTTATAAAGCGATTTTCTCGCTTATTTTAGGCCGCACAGAAAATACGTAAGAAAACAAAATATGGCAATTTTAGTCAGCGAGGCGACTTTAAAAAAGGAATGGGCCTCCATGCCCAACTTTTCAGGGTGTACTAAAACAACTTTAAATCGACAAAAATTTTCATAATCTCAAGAGAGCCGAAGACCCTGTGTAATTTGCTGAAACTATCTGACTACGTTGATGGATAAAGCTTGTCAGCGCCATCAATTTTCAATATAAAAGTTTTCCTCTGTCTCTTAAAATAAACATTCCACGGCTATGAATAGTTTTGCTCAATTTGAGGTTTTTTTAATATTGCGCGACAAGTTGGCCATGAATGCGGATTTCTTTTGCAGCACCACTTAGCTGTCCAAAATTGCAACATTTTTGTTTCTTACGCTTTTTTTGTAGGGCGTAAAATAAGCTAGAAAATGGCGGTGATAGACCTAAAAAAATCATCCTGTATATGATACATTTGTTATTAAATATTAAACTAAAGAGAGGTCTCCTTTCTATACCAAAATCATGAAAAAGTATTGTACTTTTTGAGACCTAATCAGTGTTTATTTAAAGAAAATAATATTTGCAAACCCTAACCTAAAAAATCTACTCAACATATAAAATGCCTGACCCATATTTTAGTAATAATTATTACTATAAAGTTTATAACACACTCCAGATCATTTATATAACCCAGAGAGCTTCTAGATCTATTGTGAACCTTATAGTGTTCACTGTTACCATTACATCTCCAAAGGTAGCGACTGTTACTTTTAGTGATAGTTTTCAGTTTGTAAACAAAGGAGTGTGCTGCAATGTCATTTAAAATAGTGCAAAAGGAAGAACCAGGCAGGGATGCACCCTCTCTTTCGATTGTTCCTTGTGTTTGGGAAAACCAAAATGTATTGTGCTGGCCAAGAAATAAAAAAAAATTATCACGACTGGTGAGGGACCCCAACTCGGTACCGGAGAAGGACTGGAAAAAATACCCGCGTGTAAAGAAAAGGGAAAATTTTTATTTATATTTTATTAGGTTTATGTTATTATATGCTCTTTTTGACAGGTAGACACTCTTAGTTATATAAAATTAACGGAAAGCTCTAAAGGCTCTTGTAGAGAACTAAAAGGTATTTGTGCAACCTAAAGGATCCTAATAGTTCCTAAAATCTCATGTAGTAACAAAGAAGTGTTCGTAGTATCCTTTATGAAACTAAGATCTATTGGTGTTTGAAGCAAGTTCCCAACAATGCTATATAACTAGTTTATATAACCTATAGTAATGAGAACTGAAGGTTCCACAAGACAGGTGATGAACAACTTTCCGTGACCAAACTATCAGTGATTAGTTATTATTGTTACCGATATATAACTTTAAACACTTGTGGTTACTTCCGCTACTGTTATAAAACGTTTATCACTTGGAGTTACTTCCGCTACTGTTATAAAACTTTTATATAACTTATTGTGACTTCAAGTACCCACAAAATGTTTATTGGGTAGACTTACAAAATTTTGCAAACCTACTCAGTTTTTTATTCTGTCCATGTTTCCTTAATAACATTTTGTCGTAAAACATACAAAAAGGCTCTTTACTGATGTGAAAAATTAGGTTTTTCATAATATCCTAAGACATACGTGATTTTTCAAAAGTAAAATTATGTCACAAATTAGTTTCAAACCAAGCAGGGCTGATCCCCAGAAGCTCAAATTTTAACTCTATTTTTTTTGTTATTTGCACTCTATGTGAACTCAATCCGTGGACACACTGTATAGCCTTAAGTGGCAAAATTTTGTATATTTTATGCGATCACAGAGAGTCTATTAGCTGATATACCAAAAATTACGTCGTTAGATGGACCTGCATCCGACGAAAACAACAATCACGTCATATTGACGTCAAGGGTTCCGTGCAAAAGTCAGGTTGGACGAAACTTAAATTATTATCTTATATAAATTATATATAAATTCTTATAAGTACGCATTATCTCCTGGCTTCCAACTTTTCTTTTTAGTTTTTCCCATTTTCGAACCCACGACCAGATCAAACCGAGGTGACGTCTCTTTCGCGCATAGTAGACGTAATTTTTTTCTCTCCTAATCTTAAATTAACAATAAGAAATTATTTGAATAGATCTTGAGGCTCAAGCGAGTTTCGGTCAACGACAACAGATAAGTCTAATATACAGTGTGCCTCTGGATAAATGTAACAAGGTGTAACGGACAATTTCTTTTTCATTATTGTAATCGCCTTTGGGGATTGAAGTCTATTGTTTTAAAACTGAGGTACTCAAAAAACGAGTTGATTCATTGTTCTAAAGGCTGTGTTTATAAGAAAAATTTGTAAAAATCACCAACAATAAAGTGGCTTTATTTTTCAATATATATTTATGAAAGAAAGTCAGTAAAAAACTTGTTTATAGAATGCAATTTTATACCTCTATACCTACCAAATTTCACGAATATGGAATTAGTTTTTCAAACAATAATTTTCTTTATAAAGCCGGTATCTCCTTCTTCAAGCGTAATTTTTATACAGGGTCCATGTATATTAATTTATTAAAAAATTGAAAGTTTTAAAAATAATCTTATATTCCTGACATTTTGTATAAAATTGCATTCTGAACAACTTTTTTAGTTGATTTTGTTATGACATGAAAAATGGAGGTACTTTATTGGTAATGATTTTTATAATTTTTCTTCTAAAATAATATCCTGTAGAACCCAAATTTTGCGCATTCTAACAACAGGCTGGATTTAATCCCCAAATTAATGCCATTCCATTTTTTTGTCCACAACAAATCCTGTTACATCTATCCGGGGACGTAATGTATATACAGGGTGTTCCGTGTTCCTTAATGTATTGTGCAAACAGCAAATATTTTAAAAGTGTTCTATAGGTGGTTTTAAAGGGTCTTTCATGTAATATTTTTCAAATTAAGCATCCCCTGCAAAGTTATTCTAACCTTAAGAGGGACATCAAATTTGGTTTTGATTTTTTACTTTGCCTACATTCAGAGGCACTTAAATAAAAAAAAATGTTTCGGCCAAATTTAAAAAATTAAAAGGGTTATTTTTTGTTTATTTATGTCTCTCAAGGCTTGTTTTCTTCCGATTGTTCCCTCCTGAGATACCTAATTATCTACATTGTATTTCTAATAAAAAAAATACTATATCCGATGCATTATGTTAGTGTTATTATATTTGAAGTATATATAGATTGCAAGCGAGAAACAAACGGAAAATAATAAGACTGATAGGTTATAACAATGAATAAGGAACCCCAGGAAGGAGCCGCAAAGCTCTATGGGCCTTATAAAATACGTGAGACGGAAATCGCCCTGTATGGAGACTAAATTTTGACACAATATTTTTATATTTGCCAGTTGTCACGGTGGTTTGTGCTATTAGATATTTATGTAGTTCTTCGATAAGTACTTTTTGGAGATCTATTATGGTTAGCTGTGCAGCCTGCGGCTATTCCGTGACTACCAGAACAAAATGTTTGGGGGATAACATATTCCATGGGTAAGTACTTTTGTAAACCGGAAACGGCATGCCGCCATATGCAGAGACTCTCCTGGTCGAGCGTTAAGCCCAAATTTGCTCCTTCTGGGGTTCTTTATTCATAGGGTTATAATAATATAAATATTATTTAGTTGAGACTAGCGGAAATCCAGGGCAAGATAAACGAAACAACCTGAATTTTTTTTCAGGTTGCTATAATTCCTAACTACAGATTTATTTCCAGATTATTTATGCAGACAAGTAAGATAGATACAGGGTCTTTCATACAATATTAAGCAGATTTCCAAGACAGAAGGAACGTACGAAAATAATTTTGTAGAAGCACATCAGATTTCCAAAATTTTATGGAGAAAAATGGAGAAAATTGAAACGGGCCCAATTACATTGCAGGCGTAAAATTGTTAAGTTTGCTAATATTAAAATATTAAATATTAAAATTTTATTTGAAATAAATAATTTTAGGCCATTTTTGGATGTGTTCTTTTCACCTATTTTAAGCATCGTATTTAAGAGTTTCATTAGTCTCAACTAAATATATTTCTGCTATAATTCTTTTATATAATAATAATTTTTTGTTTCCTACTTTCCTCATAATATGCTTAATTATTGTAATACGATTTGAAATATGAAGTCCATAAAACTCACTTATGAAAAATCAATTAGCAATATAAAAGAAAAGTAAAAGTTATAACATTTTAAAAATTACCTGAAACTATCGAAATCCAAGCCACCATCACACCAGCGGTCGCCACTAACATCGCCATATTTATTTTGTCTAGCACTGTCTCGAACCAACAAAATTTTTTAACACCCACAAAAATCTAATCTCGCACCAGTATCTCACCACCCGTCCAAAAGTCCTGGCAATAGTCCCGAAACCAAACAAAACGCGGCTCGGCAATAATTGAAAAAAATTCAAACTTCGCGCTCGTCGCGTATCGCGCGTCTAGATCTAGTCAGCTGCGAAAGCACGGCCTGCCTCGATGGAGCCGGTGCGGCGGTCGCGGCGGAACTGGAAAGCTCTTCGGCGGGTCGCGGTGGGCCGCGCGCGCCAGCAACAGATGAGGAGCGCGCGCGCGGCGACAGTCACTTGTTTAACGCTTTGCAAGGGCGACGCGATTCTTTGAGGATGTGGGGTGGAGTGTGTGTTTGTATTTGGGGGAGCAAGGCGACACCTTGTCGGGATAGACGAAGACCGGAAGCGGCGACCGATGAGTCACACCGACAGCGGCAGACCACTTTTGCGACGCGTCGGGACCTTTATGTTTGACGTTTCAATTTTCAAACTATAACATAAAGTTTATTGTTAATGTTGATGTTTGATGAACCAAAAATTCCTTTTTAATCATTGTGTATAGATAAATCATTACGAATCATATTTCCTTACAGGGCCGCTACCTACATCTATTTGAACATTTATAAAAAAAATTTTTGGCAGTGTTCTCCACAATTAAAATGAAACCACTGCCTGATACGATATTATTCTGAAATCAGTATATTATTGCCCATTTATTATCTTTCGAAAATTATATTCCAGGACGGTCCACTATTAGATATTGGCTAATATACGAATTGAGAAGGCTATATTTTAGGAAAATATTATTTCAGAAGAAATATTAATAATAATAATAATGTTTATTGCACTATACACACAAATCAAGAGTTTACAAAGTTTCGTGCAATGCAATGCAATCTGATTGTTTTTGGACTCCGAATTTGGAGTCCATTTGACAGGTATTGTTAAGCAGCTTTCTGTTATGGAACTACATTTTCTGTGTTACTATTCTCTGAACTACTTGGCCTCAAAAACATAAGAAATGACGTATCAGTCGCTATTTTCAAATTCACCAATTGCACCATTTGCACTAGGTACTTGATTATTTTGATTTTATGTTTCCTTCGATATTAATTAAATATCAATTACTGTGGGAAACATATTATATCATCGCAACTTCATCATTAAAGCCTATTCATTTAATTTATACCCTGACGTCATCGATACCAGCATAACAGCGTTGCCAAACTTTATGACAAATTGCAAATACGAAGACTTCAGCTGCCACAATATTTGACTTTTAAACCATTTACAGGTTAGTTAATGTACACTGTGTTTTCTTAATATGAAACCTTAATAGGCCATGTGGATAAAAATGAGGAAAAGCTTAATACCACAGCTATTCTGTGTTAATAGGTACTTAAAAATTTAAAAAAAATGAAAAAAATTCACTATTTCCGAATAATTAATTTAAAAAAAATTTTGGACCATCTGATACTCCTTTATGTAAAAATAAAGCAGTGGAAATTTACAAAGAAAATATTTCCCTTAATTCAAAATCTTGGAAATTCTTGGAAAATCCATGTTTCTTCCAAATAAACAAACTCTCGTGTTTCTTCTCTTTTTGCTTGCATATGAGTTCTTAAAAATTTAATACGTTTTATAGCAATATTATAGGCACCTCCATAAAGTCCACGTCGAGGATCATCTTTGCGGTACTTAAATCCAATGTTCCTCAATATTTTCCATAAAGATGTTCTACCACCATGAAAAATATCTCTTTCTTCTAATTTCGCTTTTAGGGCGTTCACTGTAAAGTGCTTTTCTAAAAGAATAATTATAAAATTAGACGCATATTGGGGCAAATTGGCAAAATTCTTTAACATACTGTCCCTATATACATTTCATATATCACATTTCGGATTGCTGTCTGTTCGAAATCATCAATGTTGACTAGGTACAGGTTTTTTCTTTCTCTCCTTGCAGTTCGAGTAGCTGGTCCTTTTGAAATAATTGTTTTGACCGTGTCAAAACTAATTCCTAGAGCTGCTGCAACCCTCTTAAATAGAAACAAAAATATGATTTTTTTAGAAATTATCGGAATTTATATCAGTGAAATAAAATAAAAAGTACTTGCATCTTTTACAGCACAAAGCGGAAGCAGCGGACCCCCGTTTTCCCTTTCCCTCTCAAAATATTCGCCCAAAGCACGCACCATACCCTGCGCGCGTTTATCAAGATTTTGAGAACCTATCTTGCGCGGCATTTTTAAAATTAAGTGACAAACTGTGTCAAAATTTTAACGAAAAATTTGAATATTATTATTGCAACCCAGCCCTATTATGCCAACATGACAGATGAAAATTAACTATTAGTTGTGTGGCATTTTTGTAGTGTCACTAGAATTTATATTGGCAGCAAAAAACACCAAACGATGACGTCAGGGTATAAATTAAATGAATAGGCTTTATCAACAGAAATATATCCAATGGTATGCCTATTAGGTATTGATACTACTTTTCCCTAATGCTATTTTCTTAGCATTTTATAATTTCAATGCTAATAAAATGTTAATAAATTTACGAAAGGTATTATCTATTATTTTATTACGCATACCACAAGTGTCATTTATATAGGAAAAGAATTTTTGCAACTGAAAAAATGATTAATTATTCAAAATTACAAATATTTTACCTGCAGTAGTAACAAATTCAATTAAGGTGGGTTTAATGAGTTAATAAATTTACGAAAGGTATTATCTATTATTTTATTACGCATACCACAAGTTTCGTTTATATAGGAAAATAATTTTTGCAACTGAAAAAATGATTAATTATTCAAAAATTATAAATATTTTACCTACAGTAGTACGTAACAAATTCAATTAAGATGGGTTTATGCAAGACAATTTAACGTAATTTAATATTAACGTAACATAACATAAGAATTTAGTATACAGTTTATGCAAGGCTTATTTGATAATTTAAGTCTGCCCATAAAACAGGGGATCTATTAGTCCTCGATTTCAATATCGGAGGCCCCCTGGTTGACATATTATAGGACTTCGTCCCTCAGCACAAAAATTCAAACCTAACCCGTAACCATCCTAAATAATAAATAATAAACAACCAGTGCTAGGAAATTTTTGTTCTCACTAGTTGTGAGTTTGTTTCTTACTGTTGCCAAAAAAATGTTAACTTCTCCCTTACGTTACGTTAATGTTAAATTACGATAAATTGGCTTGCATAAACCCATCTTTACCATGCCTAAAAGCTGAAGTCCATTTTTTGACACCTGTCATTGAATATATTTTATGTGATAATAAATATTCAACGATCAAAGTGTTAACTGAAAGTGTATCTTCTAGTCCTATATTTAAATTGGTAATGTGAAGAAGTTATCAGGATATTAGTTTTAGCTACCACAATAAGCCTTGTTAATTGGTTTAGTGTAACTACAACGTAACTAAGAGAGTTGTGGTATTTTAGCGATTATTTCTCTCATACTGCATGTTACCAATAAGGTAGCTCCTTTCTTAAAAATACAACCAATGATATACTTTGCTAAAATCCCAAAGAGGTAAAATCACAAGTGGTTCACTTGTGTTCACTTCGTTGCTTAGCAACCTCTGATCTGCACAATACAAACACGGACTTGTCAACATTGATGTTTTTGCACTGTTCTAGATTATGCAGCTGAAGATTATATTGCGGAATTATCAAGCATTGTATCAATGAATTTATATGAGCTTTATATTACTAAACTGTTTATATCAGACCTCGGTTTAAATGTATAACACACATTCAGAAATAAAGCAAATCTATTAAGGTGGATTCCTTCGATATCCAAGAGTCATTTTGTTTCTTTACTTGATCTTATACAGTCGAATCTGTCAATAAACTTGTTCAGAATGAGTCTTTTTGGAAAAAAATGTACAATACAAAATTATACAGACAAAATTAATACAATACAAAATTAATAAAAAAAAAATTAATACAATACAAAATTAATACAGAAAAAATTAATACAATACAAAATTAATACAGAAGTTAATACAGATATTGAAAATAGAAAATCTGCAAATACTAGAAAGAACGAGAAATATTTATAGAGGATATTTTTACGAGTTTTTCTGAAGAAAGGGATTACGTACTGTTGGTAACCGAACTGGAAAATATTATGTTATATGATTTTTGGATTCAACTTGAAGAAAGCAAGTAATGAAAACAACTATAACAAAATGTTGCAAAGAAAGTACCTTGAGGAATGTGGTATAAAATTTAACCCATTTGAAGATATTGAATTTACAAGAGCCCGAGATACGAAAAGTGTGTTAAGGAAAACTCTATAGGTTTATTATTTACAGTTAACTGCGGCAATCATGTATAATTTGTTGGATTCAGGTAAGTGTCAATAAAAGGAAACGAAGTGCCCACGCTCTTAGAGTCTTATATAGAGAACTAGATAAAATAATAGTTTCTTGTGATAAAAACACAACGAGTGGTCTCCAACAAAAATTTCATCACAGCGTGTCATACAAGCCCATGCATATTAGCAGGCGTTGAATTCTAACTACTATACTATACTTACAAGATACTATACATATTATATTTCGACAATAATTTTTTGGTGCTAACCACCAAGTGTCGTTAAATTTAGAAAATTGCACAGAATCTAAATTAGTGACACTTAACATCAAAAAGTTATGTTAATTTAATATAAGAAAGCTTCCCCTATTCTTGAAAAACTGAAGTTTAGGTAATTTATATAGATAGCTTTTCGACCTTTTTGTTATGTTTTACCATCAAGTAATGGTTCACATCTGCAAAAATAGCTGTAGGTGACGGTCAAAACATAACTGTTTACCCTGTATAACTAATAGCACTGTGCATTATATCACTAAACGTACAGGGTGATCCAAACTCGATGCCCCAGACCTACTGCGGGATCACGCGAAAAGTGAAAATAAAATTTCGAACAGAAGTTCTTAAACGACACATACTTAGGTACCAATTATGATCAAAAATTTGCTTTTTTGATGTTTCGGAAAATGGCCACTGTGACGTCATCGATATTTTTTTCCCAGAAACATAACATGTTTTCCCTATATGTTGAAAGTCCTTATCATTATAGATTTTCTGTATTGTTATTGTTTAAAATCTACAGGGTCAAATATGTAGAAAAACTTGGAATTTTTTCTAAATTATTCTTCGAAATCTAGCTACCATAGAAACAATTGATAGTCAGAAATTATTTAAGAATATGTCAGGGTGTATTTTGCACCCTTAAATTTATTCAACTGGAATACCTTTTAAATTTTTGAATTGTGCTTGTTATTAACTTGTTATTGATTGACAAAAGTTAATATTTTTTGTGTTCAGTGGAAACTTGTCGATGTCTCGAAAATATATTAAGTACAGGGTGTTCAGATTTGGTTGTAAATGCTGGGTTTCTCGGTTATTTTTAGAGATAGGGAGTTGCGGTTTTCGCGAACCGTTGCTACTTTCTTGTGAAACGAAAGATACCGTAAATAGATTTTTCATAGCCACCTTCGACTTTAAGATACAGGGCGAAATTGAAAATTTGCGCTTTTGGGGCAAACCTCGTACATTGGGAACTGTTAATGATATTGAAATGGCAAAAACTGTGTCTTATAGACATTTTCACTTAGAATTCAGTGCCACATTCAGTTTTTTACTAAAATTGATAGTGTTAGGTTTTTTTTAAATGGAAATGGAAAAACCTAAGTTTGGTCCATATATCGAACACTAGCAATTTTAGTAAAAAACTGAATGCGGCACTGAATTCTAAGTGAAAATGTCTATAAGACACAGTTTTTGCCATTTCAATATCATTAACCGTTCCCAATATACGAGGTATGCCCCAAAAGCGCAATTTTTCAATTTTACTCTGTATCTTAAAAACGAAGGTGGCTATGAAAAATCTGTTGACGGTATCTTTCGTTTCACAAAAAAGTAGCAACGGTTCGCGAAAACCGCAACTCCCTATCTCTAAAAATAACCGAGATGCCCCCCATTTACAACCAAATCTGGACACCCTGTACAAAAAAAATTCTGTTGATATATCGAAAAATCGATATCCCAGTGACATATTGAAATCAAAACTCCGCTTTTGATGTCAAATCTACCCTATGATTTCGTGCCTTTTTCGCTGAACATCAAAAACATTAATTTTTGTCGATATATCGAAAAATTGATATCTCATTGAATGTTATTTTGACACCAAAAATCAAAATTTTGGGTTAATTTCATGGGGAAAACGTGAAGAGAGCAAACAAATCTTACCCATTATAGAATTTGGTATGGACAGTTCATTTTGCGAGTTCTTCACTGAACACCGAAAATATTTAGTTTTGTCGCTATATCAAAAAATCCATATCTGAGAGGCATTTTGACACCAAAAATTAAAATTTCGGGGTTGATTTCACGGAAACACTGCAGTGAAGCGGGCAAAAAAATTCTACCCTGGGATTTGGTGAATGTTTCATTTCTCGTGTTTTCCCCCGAACCCTGCGTATATCCCTTCATTATTGGATCATCCACCCCGAATTAAAATCGAACATGTTATATGCTTGTTTGTTCGCCGCAGTGTGCTCTCCCTCGGCTTCGCACCCCTTATGTGCGCTTTATTGAGGTATAATAGCTCCCAGCTATGAAATATTTTTATGGAGGGACGCTCCAATTGCTTGCCCGGAAGTCGGGTGGAATCGATCCGTTACAAGAGGAATTTTTAATTTCATAAAATCCAACAAGCTTCAACACCTTTAGTCAAGGTAAATAGAGAAGTAAACAATCAAACAAACAAACAATAAACAGTTTAGCGCGAACAGGTTTACTTGCAAAAAAACATTGTCACTCCGGGCAGTGTTTCCGCAGTCTCGCCGTAATATTCGCAAAACGATATCAGGTTAACTTACATGCACAGTACCGCGGTGCAACCACAAGCCAGTTTTCTCAGTTCGAGGCTTGGAATTTAAGTCAGCTGTGACGGTGCCCAACTTGTAAATTATTCACTTTCAAAAAAGTATTAAACGTACATTTTTATTTCCAATATTTCTCATTCTGAAACATTATTTCCAGTTCAGGCAAACAACGGTAACAGCGTTTCCGCAAAATTCCTCTCGAAACGACCGGTTTCCATCTACGACTTCCAGGCGGGCAATTGTGGCGTTCCCCATAAAGATATTTCATAGCAGGGAGGCATTACACCCCAATAAAGCATGGGGGGGGGGTGCGAAACCGGGGTGGGATATGCCGTAGCGAACGACAACCATATAACCATTCAACCTTAATTTGTGGTGGATGATCGAATAGCGCACTGCTAATAGGAGGTGAGTTGGGGATAGCCAAGTTTTATAGCTTTCGTCGAGAAACTTTGGAAATGGGTCAAGTTTATTCCGTTGGAAAATAAATTAATTTTGTTTTTTAAGGCCCAAATAAACCAAATTAACATACAGGGTGTCCCAGAGTCAATAGTCTAAACAAAGCCTATGGATAGGGGATAAGTGGATAGGGGACACCAGTAAGATGACCTTGAACGCTATAATATAGGGTTATCCGAAGGTTGAAGGTTTGGAAGTTATTTGAACTTTTATGATTTTCGACAAACTTCGTGCTTTTCCGCGCGAAGATTACTATACAGGGCGTAACTTTGATTAGTACATAAATTTTAACTGGCGGCCGGTTTTGAACCCTAAAGCACGCATCTGAAGTTTATTTTTGAAAAAAAAAAACGCCAAAAAATATGACAAAATTGCTCTTATATGTAGAAACATTTTTAGTGCTGCTTGTTCGCAGGTACGCGACGGCGCCCGACCCGGCGGTAATTTAGTATAAACCAATAATAGGTTGAAGAAATACTCCAAATGTGCGAACTTTTAGAATTGTCCAGAGATTAAGGGATTTTGGAAAATTATGATATAAAAGGCAAGATAATGGCCGTGAACACTCCGCCCGAGTAAGACACTTACAAAAGACGACATTGTAAGTTCAAGGTTTACATTATCATGTAAAAGAAGTTCCGGTTCTCAAAGAGGAAGATTTGCCAAAAAATGCGTGAATGATACAGGGTAATTCACGTAAGTGGTTCATTAGAAGTTTACGGGCAAGGAGTGCGAATTTTGATTTGAAATTTTGGTTACTTATATAACAGGTTGTAAACTTTCTTTCTAAAATATTTTCAACTTCCGATCACTTCTGGTTATACCGGAAGTCGATAGCAACTTTGTTATTTCAAACAGAACACCGAATATATTATTACACCATTTGGATCCCTATTAAATTCCAAATCTTTTTTCTGAATATAATGTGTACCCTATTCCTAACCCTTTTCGAGATATTCGCAAATTTTTGATTTTTTTGAGTGTTGCAGCCATCGACCATAGTGATGATAACTTTAAAATTTATGAATCTGGAAAACTGAAATTTTGGACTGTCGTAGGCGAAAGTCAACTTTATTAAGTGATCGGTATGCCATTTCAAAATATTGTACAGGGTGTTCGGGAATAAATTCCCAATATCAACATCGAAAAATTGAAAAATATCATTTTTTTCTAATGGAACCCATATTTTTTTATTGCACTATTGAAATGCGTGTAAAAAGACAGTTTAAAAAGATATAACACACTATATGTCTAAATGAAGCGGTTGCTTTGTTACTACGCAAAATACGTATTTTCGGACGATTTGCCAATATATTTGATTAGAAATTTGTGGATGCAACACGATGGTGCTTCAACCCACGGATCAAGAATAGTACGAGAGTGCGCCTAGATGAGAAATTTCATGATCAATGGATCGGACAAGTAGGTCTTGTTGAATGGCTAAAGTGAAAACAAGTTAGTTTAATTAAAAGGTGCTATTATTATAATAAATTTTGGTGAGTGCTTCTGTACTAGATGAGTCTTCTTACAGACATTTCTTCAAGAATATCTTCTGACGGTATGGCAACACTGCAGAGTAGGAAGCCATCGCTTCTGTAATGAAGCGATTTTGCGACCAGTGGCTCTAAAACTGTCTCTACAATTTTAGAAGATTTCTGAAAGCCCATAACTTTTTATATTCTGCACATTAAGAAAATAATGTTATGCCTTTTGGGGTCGGAACCTAACACCTGTTAAAATTTAGGTACTAATCAAAGTTACACTTCGCGAAAGAGATGAGTTGAAATTCGGTTCAAACACACACCGATGTCGCAGCTATAGAACCGAACTTAAATGTTTGACTTACATTTATTGCAGATATGTAATTTTCATATTTAATTTTGATCAAAATGCGATAATAAAATTATGCAACAAAAATCAAGATATAAAACAAAATTATAGGATGTTGGGTTGTAGTATCAACATGAACATTAAAACATAAACACTAGTTTGGGAAAGGGTTAACCTACAGCAAAAAAAGCAATTTTTGTACAATGTCTACCGTATAAGTACGAGACCCGAATCATATCATTTGGCCCAGCCAATATTTTATTTTTTATTTTATTTTAGACACTATTATTAAAAACAAAAGAAAACTATTAAATCAAACTATTATTATTGTAATTACTAAGATTATAATTAGAAAACTAGATATATATGCTTAGGACACTAAATTAAATAATGTGACAAGTATTGGCTGGGCCAAATGATATGATTCTGGTCTCATATGTTAAAAAATGGTAGTTAGTATTGAAAAGATCACGACGGTGAAAAAATCTGTTAACTGGAATTGAGTAAAATTTGGAGGGGTAATAAAAAATAACAACAGAGCGTTATTTATTAACTACTCTATCATAAATTTTCCGCCCCGCCTGAAATAGCACAGGGGGTTCCAATGTCTACGCTTTTGAGTGGGTTTCTCCTATTCCTCAAATAGATAGTCAAAAAGTAGCTGGGGGGTGTCTACAGCTAGATTTTAAGCAAAATTGAAAGCGGTAAACCGCATTTCGACAACTTGATCAGTTTATAAGATATACGAGCGTTACTCTTTTATCGCGGGTCTTTAACTTTTTTTGTTTCTCGTCTTTGTTATGATCAATTTTGGGGTCATCTTACTTTTCTCCAGGCAGTGTATCATTAGAAAGAGCTGTTAACATGCTCCTTTCCCTAATAATATATTTAAAAACTATTTCCGTGCCGCCTAGCTTCCGACTATTAAACTTTTCCACCCTATTTCCCTAATTCAGAATTAGTCCCTTTCGGACAAATATAGCTTCCTATACTGGCTCCACTGCCAGGCACTTTATCCACGATCTTCAACCATGAAGTCAAATTGGTAGACCAATTTCACCTAATAGCAAATTAAAAAATGTTCAGTGAAATACCACGAGCTCTTTGAATTTGTCGGTTCTGTATACATAAGGGAAAACATGTACACCAGCGAGGCGAAATAAGATACTACCTACTATAAATTTTGCGTTTTCTAAGATCAAGGAAAACATCTGTAAACCATATTATTATTCATATTGTCAATATATGCCCATAGAATATAGGATCAATCGGAATGTGAAAACATGATAATATGACGTCAAAAATTGGCGATGAACAACACAATGCTTTTTTGGAAAAGCTTCAACAATAGTTTTTTTAATTGGAAAGAAGAAGAAAATATAAAACAATATTTTCTATGACTAATAGGTATATAGATCATTGTTTTGTATTTTCAATATTTGTTAACTGAGTATTTGGAATGTCATTTGACTTTTTATTCTAAACAACAAGTAAGTAATTTCGAGTGGTAATAACATTTCTCAAATTTCAGCCTCCGTCCTAAATTGGTCACCCTATTTTTGAAAAGCTAGACAAAAAAATTGCCAAGGGTACCTACTGTGTTCGATTTTCGTGAAAAGTTTAATGCCACAAACTGCATCATGATATCTTGACTGGGTTGGGAGATACCTGCAGGGTGTTTCTGATTTTGTCAAGTTTTTAAACGTGCCTTTTTGTTCGTGAGTATTTTCGATTTAAAAAACAAGTTTTTTTCTTTTTCACGTAAAATTCATTGATGTAGAGACATATTTCTGGTAACTAGCGATTTTAGACAAAAAAAATCACCAAATGTGTCAAGCTACTCAAATAAAATAGCTCTTTACACCAATGAATTCTACGTAAAAAATGTAAATAAAAAACTTTTATCCTAATCAAAAATATTCATAAACAAAAAAAGTAATCGCACGTATAAGATAGGTACATACGTACCGACATACATTTTGGTATCTATATGTAATTTGCGCTAGCAGGAAAATTTATTACATTATTATTACACGATGCGTTAAGGTACTTTAAACGCCCACGTTGCCTCGGTCTTTACACAATCTCCTAGGCCAAAAAAGTGCACTTTCACATCTTGCAATGTAAAAACTATTTCTGTGCACTTAAGCATATTTCTAACGAATATTGTTGCGAGCCGGACCGACTTGACTACTGGGCGGGGTTAAGCAGAAATCTGTCTTTATTTTACACAGTAGTCCCGCACCGCTTATGAGTCGAGTTTTGCGAGCAAAAAACACGCCCCGCCCTCCGCCAACGACTGACGAACCTAGCCGAATACACGGCGGCGCGCCGCCCAGCCATGGCTATGTCCACTGAAACGGTGAAAGTACGGTATATTAGGCTAACTTTATTGTACCAATTGTAGTCAACCCAAGTCGCGATCCTGTATACATATACGTAGCTAAAATATTTATCTAGTTTCTCCGATGCTCTAACAGAACACGCCTCTATTATCCTGTTCGGCAAGTGGGCCAGTTAGCAGAAGTCGGCAATAAAATTTGGCATCAGTCCCTCGTTCTAGGGATAATTTCTAAACGTTATTACGCATATTAGCAGCCATCTTGGCCGCCATTCTGGCCCGAGTCCTTTGCATTCTATCCACAGCCCAAATCTTTTGCATGTTGGCTAAGGTCACTCCCAGCAAACGCGTCTTGAATTTTCGTGGTTGTTTTTACGCGCAAGTATTTTGCTTCATTACATTAAACGGCTATGTTGAAGCAGCATGAAAATTATTATTATGCTTCTGATCTAAATTTAAATGCAGCCAAACAAGGTGTTGCAAAAAAGTCGAAATTCAAATAAGTGTCAACATAACAATAAAAAATATGCCCGTGTAAACCCTGCAAAAAAGTCGAAATTCAAATAAGTATCAACATAAAAATAAAAAATATGCCCGTGTAAACCCTCTCTATGTGTAGTAGTGAAAAAATTTGACGTTAATTTTAACACCAAACCTGGCAAAACAAACTTATAATTTTACCAAACTCAGTTTGGTAAAAGTAACACATTGATTTATTCGTGGAAATACTGTATATAACGTGGAGCTGGACATACCGCATAGGTACATATTATTCTCCATCCTACTGCCACAGAATAAATAGCTCCACAACAGAAGCATCCATAAAGACATGTGTCAAAAATAAGCGAGCCTCCATTTCAATTTACAGAAAAATAACCAATAACTTATACATAAATTTAGTCCTAATACAATCTCTTTGCAATGTGGATTAATGTAAAATCAAATAAAATCACAATGTTTATCCCTTTAGAAGATTTTTCGCGTCAAATCGAGCATCCTTTTGACACATGTCTTTATGGACGCTTCTGTTGTGAAGCTATTTATTCTGTGCTACTGCTAATAGGACAATCAAAACGCGGAAAGTGGTAGGCTTTAATATTCTATTGTCTCCCCACATTTTCGGTTTTGAGCATTTTTAGAACCAAAGACATGTAAAAAATTTCAGCTGGTTTGGATAACGGCAAGTCTTATGTCAAATATTAATCAAATAAATTTGATTGACTCACTACAGAGTGTTGAATACAAGAAAAAGAAGTTCCGCCCTATACAGGATGTCCGGAAATTATGCGCAAATAATTCGGGTCGTGATTCTACGCACTAAAAAAATGGTAGGTACAATTTCATGTGTTAATCTTTTTGTAATAATATTTTGCTATAACTTTTTGGTGTGGCACCGATTTTCTTTAAATTTGCTACACTTTTTACTTATGTCAAGCTGTACTTTCACCTAATAGGATTAATAATGGCCACACGTTTATCTGTTTCCAATACCTACTTTGTTTGGAATCTAGAATACTAGACATGCGTTTGCACGAAATACGCACCCTGATGATGTATTTGCGCATAATTTCCGGACACCCGGTATAATACTAGCTTGTATATTGTATGTTGGAAACAATTGGGTATTCGAAAAAGTTGTTGGATACCTTTTTTGTGTAGAATTGTGTAGGTATTAATTTTGTAGATTGGCAAAATTGCGAAATCTTGACCTTTTTGCAGTAAAATGGGAAAAACGGAAAATGTTGACCATTGCGTATGGCTTTTAGTGGTGCCAGGCGCTAATACAATTAACAATAATTAAATAAAATCAATAACTTTCCGCATAATATGATCTCAAAGGGAAAAGTTTTTGGATTTATTTATTTTATTTTTGATAATTTGAGTCTAACTGGTTTCTATTTGGTGAATTTTACCAAGTGTGTTGGTATAAAATTTTACACCATGCACATAACATTTTTAACCTTAACTTTTTTGTTTTTGAATTTAGAAAAAAATTGTAAATATATAATATCTAATTAGACCCTGTACATTTGTCAATTTTCTAAATATTCCCATTTTTCTTATTTCTAAAATTAAAAAATATAGAATGAATGGAACCCAGATATAAACATCGGTTCCCTTTACTGGCCCAACCTGGCGTCTAGCCCTCTTAAATGGCTTTCACTTCCTCGATCTTGTTCCTTTCGCATTTCGTCGGAAGCATTCATAATTCCGAGCGAATCCCTTGCTGGCTGAACACGCGATGAATAGGGTAAGAAGCCCCGATCTCGGGCGGTTTACTGCCGTAATGAAAAATGGAACAATGCAGCCGCCAGCCACCAACCGCCCTTCGCCAGGCAACAACAAGAAAACCGTAGGAGTTCGCAGCGATCTTTTAAACTCTTGTTAATGTCTAAGAACACCCGGTCGACACATAGGTTGAGGTTGTCCCAGAAATAACTACTGCTTAACTATGTTATGGTCATAACCTACGCGAAATTAGTTTTGAGCATAGGTCCGTTTTAAGAGATATAGATGGGCCTAACATTTGTTTTTTTTTTGTAAAATATATTTGATGGCTTTGCCGATTTTACTTGTATTGGGTTCGATTGGTTGTTTTGACATTGATTTCATTAAGTTGTGACGTTGTCATAAGGTTGATTTTGAATTGTTGGGAAAGCAGCCTGCCAGTCAGTATATGGGATATAAGGTGGCTGGTGTGCCACAACAGGAAACACACAGAAAATGTATCATCTTAGACAGTGACTTCGTTGACAAAGGTCCAATAATTTAAATTGTTTTTATTTGTTGGTTGTCATTTTGTAAAAAATAAAATTTCTCTTGTGTTTATTAAGATTTTTCAAAAATTCCACAGCATTCATGACCTGTATAAAGGTTTATAAAAATTCAGCATTTTAAAATTGTCCAGGGAGAAATACCCTGTATATTCTTGTATCGAATCTTTGCACGCCAACACTTTGAGGGGTCCTGGTAATCGTTCAACTAGTTTCGAAGTAATTCCATGGCACACTCGACTCATCTTGCAATTACACACTTATTGTAATATAATATACAGGCTTTAGGTACCTAGGTATCTGATGAATAATTATTGAATAATGTCATGCAATATACATAGAGATAACAAATGAGGAGGAAGAGACATGATTATACCTACTTAATATTTTCTCTCGCTTTTACAATCGCAGCTACCGTTCTGTGACTGTTGTGATTATCAGTTATTATAATATTTTGTTACATGGACTAGGCTTCAAGTGATTTATAAAGTGGTATAAATATTGGACGGAACAATCATAATCCATCCAGATATAATGCCATAATGGACAGTTGAGCATTTATTTTTTACACTTATACTAACCAATCATTACCAGCCAATTTATCTGTTTTGTTGAATGCATGATCTAGGTGTAAATTTTCTAAACTAGGAGTTATTAGCCGTCCAAAGGTATTACACCATATAAAAGCGATTCTCTAAGTTCAAAATGGTGCTCAACGAGATCAGTGTCTTTATTAATTCGCCGTAAAACACAACTTTTAGTGATTCCAAATCGTTCACACACTTTTCGAACAGGGAGCCTTGCCATTTCTTTTTCAGTCCAGTCTCGAGTATCTTCTTAACGTAATTAAGCACCATCTGCAAACAAAAACGTGGTGTAAGTACTCATAATCATAAGTAATCATAGTCCAACAAACAGGCCTAGTCAAGTTTACCAATGTTCGGGTGAGAATTACCGATGAAGGCAAAATATTACTAGTTTATTCCCTTAGAAAATTCTTTAAAGTGTGAAAACCTACTAATTTCTAACCAATAACAACTGTAAGCTGCATAAAGGCTCAACTTTTAAGAAACTTATTTAGTCCTATAATTGTATTATACCTATTATTACCTAACATCAGGCTTTGAAGGCAAGGAAAATTTTATCATCAATTTTTGGTCAATTTTTACTTCTTTTTAGCTTTCTATATTCCCTTATACTTGGTCAAAAGATAATTCATGATATTCTGGAGGTCATAAATATAAAGATAAATATTTTTCCTTCTAGGTTTAGGTCAAAAATATGCAATTTAATCATTATATTATTCGATCTGTCGTTTTTATAAGTTTATATAGTAACCTAATAAATACTGTAAAGTTCAAAAAGACTAGTTTTTGGGCTTAAAGGAAGCTAAAACTTATTCTTATAGAAATGATCATAAAGTAAAATTATCCCAATACAGATTTTAAAGTAGATAAATTATTTGCAGTGTGTATGCATGAAGATAAAATAAGAGATTGAAAACTGTAACCTAAAAGTCTATCGAAATTCCTCTTATTTTTTATATCGGGCCATAAAGAGAAATGAAGCATTTGAAAATGGCATCTAGTCTAAGCGGCACATCGAAAAAATGGGCAAAATCTGACGGTGAATGCAGAAAGCAATAAAATTTGCATGTGATTTGTACACATTCATTGTATTAAATTTACCCGCAGCACTTCGATTTCAGGACATGTAAACCCATAATGGCGCCCAATTTGTAAAAAAGTATTAAGATGTAAAAATTGGGTTATAATTGGGGTGCAAATTTTTTTACGATGTCTGGGAGTAGAATGCCAATGTCTAAATAGTTAAGTGTCATCTCATTAAACTTTTAAGGCAGCCATTTTGGATTTTTAGCCCTGTTAATGCCCGACAATTTTTTTATATAGATACAACTTCCATTGAGCATTATTTGTTTTTCTCATATTCCTAGATGTTTTTTGAATCCGGCAACGCTGGAAAAGAAACAAACACTCCCCCCTTCACATCCTGACGTTAGTAGCAAATATAAACGCGAACGTGATACGTGTAGTATTCGTTTGGTTTGTGTTTTGTTGTTTTCTTTTTTTAGCTGCGAAAAATTATATTAACGTTTAACAGTTGATGCTCATCGTAAGTATTTTTGGTTATGTTTGTTAGTTTTTAATCATAAATAAAACGACAAGCGTAATAAGTAAACAATTTGTACAAATCTTTTTTCAACGTTTTAGAGAAATATGAGAAGATTAAAAACTAAATTAAAAGTAAAAGCAGCAGTGCCGCTAGTTTTAAACGAGTCTGTACCTCTGTACCTGTACCTGTCTGTATTAATTGGACTAAATGTTGTTTCTGTCAAGAACATGGAGGCAATTTGGCCTGTCCTGTAAATAACCCTAACATAGCTGTACGAAATAAAAGTTATGAGTCAATAGATGCCAATCTGAACAGACTTATGAACTATAGGTATATTTTGCCTAGTAAATATCCTATTTCATGTCCTGATGATGGCAGAGGAATACAAATAACTCTTCAGGAAAATAAAGCAAAATGGCACAAGAAGTGTGCTTTAAATTATGGTGGGAACAAAATTGATTTACTAATTAAACGCTTCTCAGAAAAACCTCCCGAACTTTGTATCAATAAAGCATCTACCTCGGCACCACAACCTCATGAGCTATCTCCCAAAAGTACTAGGTCTAAAGTGCAGATTGTTAAACCTAAGGAGATAAAATGTTTATTTGTAAAAGAGAAGGTACCATGAAGGAATCTCTTCACCTCTCTGAAACTCCTGACTTGTACAATACCATCAAATCCTATGCTGAAATTTTGTGTGATACAGAGCTTCTTGCTGTTTTGTATACTCGGGGTGATCTTATAGCTCAGGAAGGTAGGTACCATCGATTGTGCTTATCAAGATTGTACCCTGCGGCAAGAAAAAAACTAGTAGCAAAAAAGGAACATGAGGTGGACGAAGAAATTGAATGTGAAGGATTAGCGTTCGCAGATCTTTTAATGCCTACATGGAAGGTGAACTGAGAAGACTTCAGCGCAATTGTGTATTTCGTATGGGTCAGTTGCGAAAGCTCTATAAATCAAGGTTAACTCAGCTGCTTGGACGAGAACTAGAAGGTGAAGTTCAAATGCAACGTTTTCGTCAATTTTTTTTATATATTTTACTGATTTAAAGGAGCATAAATCTGGAAAAGAGTATATTCTTTTACCTAATAATTTAAATGTCATGAATAACTTTAACAACTCTGATCAGAATGATGACCCCTTGGTAGTAAATAGGTTTGTAAAAAAAGTAAGGAACACTATACTTTCATCTCAATTTGCATTTAAAGGAGAATTTGAAAAAGATTGCGAAGAAAAAATAATTCCAAATGCACTTTTAGCATTAGTTAATATGCTTCTGTGGGGATCCGCTGTGCAGAATGATTGTCGGGCATCTAAACCTGCACTTATATAATATGCCAGTTATGTTCAATATGCGCCAAGCTGTCCCCAAGGGTAATATGGTAAGGCACAAAAGAACGCTGGAGCCTCCTCTACCTGTTTACTTAGGGATGTCAATATATGCACAAAGTCGGGAAAAGAAGCACATTGATAAATTGCACGAGTATGGTATTTGCATATCATCAAATAGAGTTCAAGAAATAACCTCTCAGCTTTCACGCATGGTTGTAGGTAGAGCTAGGGAAGAAGGAGTTGTTTGTCCTTCCCAACTCAAAAAGGGTTTGTTTACTGTAGCAGCTGTAGATAACATTGATTATAACCCATCCAGTACAACTAGCATTGGATCATTTTATGATACTGGAATTTCAATAATTCAAATGCCAAATAAAGATAAGAATGGCAATTCCAGGACTTTTGAATATACCTACCAACAGGCTGAGATACGGAGGTGTCGCTTAGTGCCAAGTTTACCCGGTGATTTTGCAAGAGTCCCTGAATGGCATTCTTCGTGAAAAACAGCCATTACCTACTTCATGCCCTACCTGCTGCTTTAAAACAAAACACACTTAGAGCAGAATATCACGCAGGTCAAATCTGGGGCAGAGCTGATGTTTTGAAAAGTCCACCAGAGCCAAATGAAGGGGGGTGGGAAATTACTGAAAATGGATGGAATCCCATCTGGTCTAAATTGCCAGGAATCTGGCAAGGTTGTAGAGAGCTAGAAAAATGCGGTTGTTCAAGCGACTGTAGTACCATGCGTTGCCTCTGCAGAAAAAACGACCACCCCTGCACCCTTAACTGCAACAAATTCAAAGGAAAATGTAGCAACAAAAGATATGGGCCTTCTAGATTCATTAAAATACTTTTTTGTTAATTTTATTTTTTTGTTACAGCAAGCGATATGATTCCAGTAGCGATGACGAGGAAACTGTATGATTTTATTTTGTATTTTCTTATTAAAAGTAATCTTTCTAACATCAGATATATATTTTTGTTATTATTCCTTCAGAATTTTATTTTTTCGACATCACCATTGGAATCAGCGACCTCAAATTATACTTAAACGGGGACACGGCATATTGCAATATTTAAAAAAAAATGTTATAGTTTAAAATGGCCGCCGGAGTTTTTAAGCAAATTATATTGTTCTTACAGGGTGACTATTTTTGATGCATTTGCTAACCTTAAAGCGTTCTTCTACGATTTTTAAGATTTTTAAATAGTTTTGCATATATTCTTCTTTTGTTTTTAAATATTTTACCCGAATTTCTCAAAATGGCTGCCATTTTTGTCTATGAGGTCAGGGGTCAAAGTGCTGCGGGCCAAATTACTTCTAAAACTATACAAAGCACACATGCCAAAGGACTTGCTTTCTGCATTATTCGTCAGATTTTTTTGCGTACCTACCGCTTAAACTAATCGATGGGATGGTATTGATAAGTCTGCGGGAGTTTTCCAGCTATTAATTTTTATAATTATTATTATTTGTTGCTTCCCAAATCATGCCTATCCTTTTGATTTCTTGAGGTTACACCGTACTGATGATTGCCAAATAGCATGAAACACGTGTATGCGGTTACTAGTTTTTTCTTTTTGTTAACTTTGAGTGCTTAAGCCCGTTATCACTTTTTCTTATCATTATTATACTCATGTATTGTCAAAATTTCGTGATGTTTTTTCCCTGATGTAAGAAATTATTACTTCATAGTCAAAAAATACGTAAAAAGGAACTTCACAGTTAATAATTAATTTTTTTAACAAACAACGATATCCTGCATCTTGCAATGAAAATAATTAAAAGTTTGTGCAATAATATTTCAAAATTAGAAAGAAATCACAATTTGGGACACCAAATGATCTCCTCAAAGGTTTGCTTATTGTAGGTATGTTTTCTTGCCCTTGTTAATAAACATTTTTGAAAATGAGGAAAAAATAATACAAAATTTTTGTAAATACCTACACAATATTTAGGTATGAGGCGCGCCAGTTTTTGCGAAGTATTGCACAATGTATATAATATACTGAAATATTTTATACGCCTGAAAATTGTTGCTCCCTATAGGTAACAAAATCCAAACACTTTTAATAATTCTATTAGGCATACCGATTAGTTATAGGTTACCTGTACAACCAAGGCAGACTCCATTAATTATATCTGATTTAAGTCCATAAGAATATACTAACTTACCTAATTTTTACCCATAAAGTCATCTATTATCTATTTTAAACTTAAAAATTACTTGCGCCTCATTAACACACTTAATTTTAAAATTGCCGTCACTCGCAATTACGTGTATTTACACGTAAGTAATATGGACCGAACAAAGGAAAGAGTGCTTAGACTGCTCATCAATCATCAAGTGACTATCACGAAATGAAATTTTGTTTGCAAAAATACCGATATCTATAAGAACTATTAGATATTATTGATTTCAGACATGGTTATTATTGATTTCAAACATGGCTACATTAATTTATTTTATTTTCTCATATCTCCAATCCAATCGATTTTCGAAATGGGAAGTGTTAACAAAATATTGCCGCCAGCGGGAAGTGAAGTCGAGCTAAGTACGTGAAAAGAGTTGAAACGCATTTCCACATGTCCACGGACTAACTTCCGTTTCGGAAACGACCCTCTTAACTCCGGAAGAAAACTCCTAAAAACACGCCGCCATTATATTGGCGGCATTCGAGGCCAAGGACCTATTTTGATAAAGCTGGTCGCTTTGTTCGGAAGCCTCCTCAGATTTTAATTACCGCCGTTAAAATACCCGGCCATTTTCCTGTTGCGGAAACCCTCATCGGAAACATTCAAGGCCGCCTTTCTATTATGGATAACCGGCGAAGGATGGAACGGGCGGCGGAGTCTATGATAAATGTTTTGCCGTCTCGGCGAATTGAAAGTCTCAGTCGGATTGTTGTTTTCGGCTACAGTTTAAGCGGGATTTTTTTGACGGTTAAAAAACGAAAGATTACCTCCTGCGGAAATTGATAGGTCAGAGGTAAGCGGAACTGTTATAGATATTATAGCGGAAGTTAATTTATTTTCTTCAAATAGATATTATAGGTACTAAACCCTTGAATAATAATTTGACTAACTTTTGGGAAACAATTTAAACTGCCACCACAATAATGCCACTCACTTTCTTATATACACTTTATGTCTTTGTGGCTCCCTAAGGAAGTTTCAGGGTGATGCATTTCTCGGAAACAGAGAAATATTTTTTAATATCTCTGAAACTAATACAGATATTCGAACAAAATTTGTTACACTTATTACTGGTATAGGTTGTCACAAAATGGTGAAGTATCCGCCTGATCTAATAAACAGTGGAGATTTACCTTTTCGGTTGTAACTTCCAAACTACCCCGTGGGGTCGCGGTGGGGTTGTTCTTAGCGTCGCCGAACTATTTAGACTGCATATTTTTATGCATTAGATCGACCTTGGTTCGAACCGAGGTCGAGGCAGAAGCATGCACATGTCTTTTGAAAAACACCGCTGATGGCCAAGAGCGCTGGACAAATTGTGGATTGACGCTATTACTCCTTAATAGCTTTATCAGTGTGATTTACTAATTGTCCTTCACTCACTGGGATTAATACGGTTTTCTAGGGCTTTCTGTAGTGCTTACTTGAGAGAATGATATCCTAGTTCTAATCGGGAAATGTCGGCCCTAGCCACAAATGGCGACGAAGACAAAATAATAGTAATAATAGTAATAATAGTAATAATAGTAATTGCCCCTTCCCCCAAACAAGAATTCCTTGCTTCTCGGGTACTCCTAGTTTGGAGTATTGTGAGGGTGAGAATTATTATTATGAATGAAAATTAATTTTGCTATTGGTCGGTGTTTCAGACATTTGTCTCAAAAAAAAAAATTTGACTACATTTGATTGGATACAGCAAGATAAAGTAAACAGTTTGAAGATAATACAATTTATATGTAGTTTAATATTGCATCACATTTCTCCGGTATACCTATAATAACGGTTCGAGATATCGAAAAAATGGTTTCCACTAGGTCTGTTCGATCTCCGAATTTCAGTATTGGAAATCGATACTGAAAAAATATCGATAAAATCGATAAATCGATAAAATCGATAAATCGATAAAATCGATCTTATTTATAAAATCGATATAATCGATATAATCGATTTTATTTAAGAAGCTAGACAATTTGGAAATTCGAATAAAATTGATCATATTAAGAAATCGATACGATCGATAGATAAGTAAATAAGAATTGAAGATGAACCAGCATACAGATACAGATAGAAAACCAGGACTTTGTTATACAATGTATAATATCCACATTATTTGACAAATAATGTAAATAATGTAATAGTATATTTCATTACGAGTCTGGAAATAAAGATTTTTCCGTGCGCGCGTGACAAATTCCCGTATGAGGCGCAGCCGAACACGGGAAGTCATGCAAGCACGGAAAAATCTATTTCTGGACGTGTAATGAACGATATTTTTTATTATCTTTTTATTATCTTTGAAAACGGAAACTTAAAACATTTTATCGGCATATTATAATAAATTTAATTGACAAAAAATAAACAATGCAGACATATAGTGTTTGGTATGTATGATGCGTTTCCATGGTTACTCTCAAATTATTTCAAAGGTGCTTTATTGTAAATTAGTTATTGTCAGATAAGGTGAATAAACCGTCAAAAATATTACCGAAATGTATCTATATATTAAAACACTTACGAATTAAAATAAAAAATAGGTATATGTTAAATATCAGAGAACATATATAGAGTTTCTTAAATTTACTTTACTTTGCTGTATGTTTCTATTTTAAAGCCATATATTCGGTATTTTTATTCAGCGCACGGAAAGTTTTTCCATGCGCTGTTTCCGTGCGCTAGCCCGAAAAACCCCATCTTGCATTGTTGCTAAAACAGATGAAAATAAGGTGTTTTCGAAGAAGTATAATAACAAAATCATTTATTAGAGGTTTATAGTAAAACAACGGTTGTCAAAAGTGATAGAAGTCCATGTAAAAAGGGATTTGTACAATAGATGGCATGGCGCTAATTTAATGTTTAATTTTCGATTTCTTTCGTGGAATATCAAATCAATTGGCAATTTGACTTATTGGATATTTCCAGAGAAGCTTCTTAAAGAGTATGATCAGATGGCTCCATCTCTATAGTCAAATTATTTTAAGAAGTCCTTACTGGGACTGTCAATTGGTAATTTCGCCATCCTAAGTTGGCATTAATGCAGCAACCGGGTCGTAAGTCCAGGTCAGTAACGAGCTCATTTGCACAATGAATAACTACTAATAACACGAACAAGAACAACACAGATAACGGAAAAACTCACGAAACGTAGAAAACCCACGAATATTTTCAATGCCCAAAGTTTGAACCCTTTTGAACGATCCGGAAAACCTTCACGGTCACTTCACAACACCGAAATAAAATTTGCCTGAGTGCGCACCAGTCGCACCACAGACGCAGCCGCGAGTAGCTGATTATACCAAAATACCAAATTGAAAGTGTTTCCATGACGTTTGAAATTATTATTAAAATGAGTTGTAGTCGTAGTTATTTTTATTTGTAGAGGCATAAACCTGATTGCAATAGGGTTATTATTTTATTATGTTCTTTTTTTCGTATCACTTGGGTAACTTTTCACATCATAAATCAATGACAGACGTCATTAACTGGTTGAGACACATTATACCAATGCTATACCCATGGTTAACAGAAAATTCCTAGGGATTTTGTGGAGAATGTCATCTGACAAAATCGGGACTTCTTACAGTAATCGGGGTATATTATACAGATCCCTTTTCACAAAGGTTTTTGATTTTGACACTTTTGCAAACCATTTAATTTTGCGGCACTATTTGCCAACGACACACTGTAACGACGGGCAACGGCAAACAAAATAGTGTATAAATTGAATTGACTCTAAACCTCTAATATACAAGAATAGAAGGATCACAAAGGTAAAATCCGTTTGCGTTTGCAGGTAGATGGATATCTATACTCCAAATCTGAACCAAAATATATTTTCTAGTATAATAACAACAAAATAAAATTAACTATAACACTTCACTACGAAAACAATATCAGTCATAAATACGCGCATATAAAAAAGGCCGATCGGCCTGCTGCGGGCGCGGTCTGGACGCAATGGGTGCAGCGATTTCCTTTATTTTTGCAAACAATTTCAAAAGATAAATATAATCCGAATGATCGATAAAATCGAAAAGATCAATAAAATCAAAAATATCGATAAAATCGAAAAGATCGATAAAGTCGAAAAGATCGATAAATTCGAAAAGATCGATATTTCGATTTATCGAAATTGAATATCGAGTATCGATAAAATCGATAGTATCGATACTTTCTATTTTATCGATATTTTGTCTCATGCCTAGTTTCCACACTTACTATGGGTAATTTGCTTCCTTACCGAACTGCATAAAATATAGGTATCGAATTATTCAATTATCGAATTATTCAAAAAAACATTAATTTGCCTAGTGTGAAAGTTTTAAACGCTTCATAGTTCGAAAACAGTTGGGGATAACAACAAAACACAGTAAAAAAATCGGTGTAAATCCTCTTTGTGTAACTGGTGAAAGAAATTTGGTGAAAAATTTACACGAAAATTGGTGGATTCCAAATATCTTAACCAAACCTCACATTACAACAAATTCGTTAATTTTAACACTATCTTTTTATATTTCTAACACGACTTGGTGTTTGTTTATACCACGCGGTGTTCCTTAACACTATTCGGTGTCCCTTAGCACTAAACGGTGTTAAATTAAACGTATTAAAACAAATTTGTGTTAGGGAGATGAGAGGGGGAAGGTATTTCGCCAGTTACGGATGTAACATCTTGGGCAATCGAAGCAATTGCATCATTCGTTTGTCGAACGTCGTGTTGCGCGACGGAGCTTAATTATCAGTTTGTGTGACGTGTGATCCGACCGCGTATAATAGGTATAAAAGTGATTCCATCGACCGCTAGTGCAAAATGGCGTTGTTATGTAAAGTAAAATTTCATAGTGAAATCAGATGAATCAAAACGACAGGCGAATATGCAGATGTGACGACGAAAGGTACTTTTAAATAGCCGAGGTGATAGCCCCTAACCTATAGGTACTCATCGACTGAGTTGATATGAGTTTGTTTTCACCGAAATCAGAAACCAGTCACGAATCTAATTGCCGGGGGTTTTAAAGTATCTGACTGTTCTGATTGTTTTGACGCCTGCTGATTGGCTTTGACTTAGTTGGGGGCCTGCTTGTGAGCACGGGCCTATCTAACAAAATCGCTTTGTCGCCACGTTTGAAGATTGTTTTTCTCTCACATGGAAAATTCTGTAAGTACAATGGTATGAGAATTCGTACTAAATAGTTTGGTCGCATCAAAATATCCTACGAATTTGTAAGAAAATGCAATATAAGTTTAAATAACCTCCTAACATAAAGCATTTCTTATGTTTGTGGTTAGTTACCCTTGTCTTACGAATTCGTACGATATTAGATATACTTATATAACTTTTTTTATAACCCAATATTTTTGGCTGTGAGAATAAATATTTATTTTTATAGAAAGGAATCGTTCATATATTTTGGAAAATTTCTTTAAAATAAAGTATATGTAAAACTTTAAGAGAGAAAGAAGAAGAAATGGCAATACCAAATAAATTAAATTACACCATTTTGACAAAATTGCGTGCAAAAGTTACACAACGCGGTGTTAATCTTAAATACCGAATAAGTTAAATTACACCATTTTGACCAAATTGCGTGTAAAAGTATCACAACACGGTGCTAATCTTATACATAACGCCGGGTTAAATATTCACACCAGCATAGTTCTTATTGACACCAGAACATTTGCTGAAATTTACCAAAAAAGAAAGTGTAAAATTTACCAGATATGGTGTGGACTTATATAAACCACTTTTCGTGTCAAATTTAACACGAGATTTTTTCTCTGAAAGCGTTGACTGACGTATTTATAAAGACTTCTCACGGCTATAGCTTTATGTTCTGGAAAACAGATGGCTCTGATGGCTAACAATGTATTCTGCATTGTATTTTATCTCCGGAAAGCGCATGGTGAACCAATAGTGCATGTTAGATGTGACAGCCGTGAGCAGTCTTTAATAATATATCAGTCAATGCTGAAAGTCTGTCTACCGCCTACTTTGATAATCCATTTACTATACGCAAGTGTTATTACTGGTATACTTTTGTTTAAGTATTCAGCGAACTAACTTTAATTTTTAACTTTTTTAATATTTTTATGTTCAATATAACAGTTTATGTAAAAGTAATTTATATGCATGTTAGTTAAACAGCGTTTCGTCCATAAATAAAAACATCCTTTAAAATGGTGACTAGTACAAATTTGACACGGACAATGAATAACGCAGTCGACAACAATGGCGCGCTTGTTCTGGGTTTTTTCGATAACTCCGGGCATTATTCCTGAAAACCTACCGTGCAGGTGCGGGTCAGCGAACCTTTTGTTCGCCGTCGGTTAAAATATTCTTGCTGTCATCGGGCAATGACGTATCGCCCTTTAATAGGGCGCTGTTTGTAAAACGTCCACACCCACGTGTTTCACGGGAAACCCTGCTCTCACACTCCGCGATACGCGGCTTAGCTGGTTTTGCCGAAAACTTTCAACCTTACAAGGAGAACTGAAGGGTTATCGATATCCCACGTCTTACTTTTGGAGTTTGGTTACTTGTTGCTAATTATTGTTAGCTCGAGTTGCACATAAGGCATTCGCACTCCCTCTACATTTTTAGGTACCAGCTCTCAAGCGTCCTGGATGCCAAAAGGATCTGGCTTGTACGGGACACTTGCCAGGTTGTCGGGCTCTAACTGACGTTGATGTCGGATGTTCCTGCAGTCCCCATAAACTTCTTGACGGTTCAGGATCTCGCAAGTAGTACTGCCTTCTGTATAAACCTGTGGAGACTTTCAGTTAGACTAAGCTCTTTAATGTTTTTCGTCAGTTTTTGGTATAGTTGAATTATTGATGATTGGAAAAGTCTGGAAGCTTTCAATTTCCCATTGCCTGTTTATTGGTTCTTCCGAATCTCTGTACTTTGCGATTTTCTCTTCATGTTTCAGACAAAGTTTGTTGTTTGGGTTGACCGCATCAGAGTTGTCTTCCTAGAAGTTTTATCAACTGATTTACGTTATGTGCTAGATTGCATAATATGCGTAATAGCTTTTCGTAAGGCATTGTAAAAATGCCAAAAGACTTTTACATCAAGATTGTGAAATTACGTTCCATAGGTAAGTAATAAGTAGGTATATTCTCTGATTTCTTGCCGATTTTTATGTTTCCAAGAGAAAAAACTAAATTTAGAAAGTAGCTTAGTACCCCATGCCTCATCGACAAGAATTTCCTCTGGAAGGACTTTATGTATGCTTGTTCTCATTTTGATAAACAGAATTTTTGAATGCAACACGAAAGAACGCGAAAAGTGGCGCTCTAATATCTAGAAACCTAACTCAAAAAGCAGCAGAGTTAAGATTGGTAGACCACTAGTGAAATTCATTCTCAATACGACTAAGACAGCTGCATTTCTGGAGCATATAGAATTAACCAAAAAAAATTGATTCAGCAACAAGTAAACCTGTTAACTGCTAAAAAAAGAAAAATGCCAATAGTATCTTACGTCTTTGTTTTCATTGTATCTTGGGCTATGAAGATTTCCACGCAGGTCGCTTTGGCAGCCTCCGTGGCGATGTTAGTACAAGCCCCGAATTGGGGATGTGCTGACTAAAGCTGCAAGTGTGCTGTTGCCTGGACTTCATTTGTTGCTTCCCAAATTATTCTTACCTTTTCGATTTGGTTGATGTTGGTTGATGATTGCCAAATAGCATGAAACACGTGTATGCGGTTACTAGTCTTTTTTGTTTTTTTTTTTGTTTTCCAACTTTGAGTGCGTATGCCCATTATCACTTTTTCTTGTATGAATAAAACAAGCTGCCTAACTGCCTACAAATTCAGAAACAAGTACATTGTTGCTGGAAAATACGTTATTATTATTAGAACGTCTAATAATAATAACGTAAGTATTCAAAGAAACAATTATCAAAAGTAAAAGTGTTAGAAAAATATTCATATTTTTTATCAGTAACTATTTATAATATGCAAGGTATAATGTTCAGCAATAACTATATTTGTCCTCTTTATAATGTTAGTTTGATTAATCTGTATAATTTCTCAACCTAGTTAATTGCTTCGTTTCCCGAATATATCAAAAACATGAAACCAACAAAAATCTTGTCATGTCGTACTTTCAATTAAAATAATTTCAATTTTGCACAAAATGACAACCAAGATATTATATTACAGTGTGTCCCAGGATAAGTGAAATGAGAGGTGTAAAAGACCAAAAATTTTCGAGTTTGAATTTGGCCATTTGGGGTCCAGGCCTGCTTGCCTAGAAAATAATTTTCACCATATTTTTAATTTTGAAAAATAAGGTAAGCCCTGACAGGAACGATTTATTTATTTTCTGTGTAGGTTAAGTGCCATTTCTCGACGAGATATCGAAAAATTGCATTAGAAAAAGTTGCTGAGAATTGAAAATTATGACCCTGTGTCAATTTTCAAAATAACTGGCCTACTTTGATTATTTGACATTATTTCAAACAAATCATAGTAGGCTGATTGAGTCCAAATTTCGCAGTCTTGCATACTTTTTTTATTATGAATAACTTTTTTTAATGAAATTTTTCGATATTTTAAACGATAAGGATAGTTCACCTACTTATAGGAAATAAAGTGGACAAAAATCAAAGTAGGCCAATTATTTGGAAAATTGACACAGGGACATAGTTTTAAATTCTAAGCAACTTTTTCTAATGAAATTTTTCGATATCTTTTCGGGAAAGGGCACTTAACCTACACAGAAAATATATAAATCGGTCCCGTCAGGGCCTACTTTATTTTTCAAAATTAAAAATATGGTGAAAATTATTTTCTAGACAAGCAGGCATGGACCCCAGATGGCTAAATCCAAACTCGAAATTTTTTGGTCTTTTACACCTCTCGTTTCACTTATCCTGGGACACACTGTATATTTATGGAACCCACCCTATAAATTATTTCAAATTTCTGTTTCGCGAAACGTTCATTCCGAGGTCAGTCAATAAGTTTGTATCTAACTTGTCGACATGTTCCTGACCAACCCCATTTGCATGCCTCCCGTGCAGCGGCTTCTCCAACCAAAACTGTAATTGTTCATTTTCGGTTCGGTCGTGATATTGACGTTGGCAAACCTGTTCTTTCACGGTGTTTCGGCATGATGTTTATGAGCTCTCATCAATAGTGTCCTCACTTTCTGTTTGATGATCCAATTCACAATTTAGAACGAATAGCTTAGTAGGTACGGAGCAAGTGTTGAGGGCCTCAAACAAGTTTCTTCAGTTAAGATCGTTCTACTTGTTTTAGCTCAAAGTAATGTTATTATTCTGTGTCTCTTCTGGCTGGAAGGTATGGGAATTTTCTTTTAACATTCAAATATTAGTTATATCTACATTTTGCATAATTTATTGCAGTAAACGTGGTAATAAGTTAAAATGTTTTTCTACTAAGTGACAGTTGCCATTAATTGTTGCGATCATCATTTATTTGTTTTATATTTTTATTTTATTAGATATCTTCCGCATTGGCGTCGGCTGTAGGCCCTTGACCTTCAAAAGTTACATTATCTGTTTCTGCTTATTCTCGATTTATGACTCACAACAAGATCAATTTCCAATATAACTCAGGAGATCCCCGCGTGTGATTTATGTGTTTGTCGTGGGGTGTTCGGCGGAACGGGCTCTGCCCGGTCTGAATCGTTTATCAAATGCGCACGTCATAAAGGGGTGTTTTATTGTTTGAATATTTTAAAAATGGGCGTGGAGGGTGTGTTCCGAACCGCCCGCAGATTTATCGTCCTAGTGGTTGTCCGATAGACAGTCCGGGATAGGATATGCGACTGCACGATGAAGTGATCACGCAACACTTTAGGTACGTCTTATAAGATGTTGGAAATTGGCATCGTGAGGGAATTATTGAGGTAATGATCAAACTTAATTTAATTTCAATATTCATTTTTTCAAGAAAAGGTGATAATGGGCAAACACTCAAAGTTAACAAAAAGAAAAAACTAGTAACCGCGTACACGTGTTTCATGCTATTTGGCAATCATCAGTACGGTGTAACATTAACCAAATCAAAAGATAGACCTATCTTTTATGTAACATTAACCAAATCAAAAGATAGGCCTATCTTTTGATTTGGTTAATGTTACACCGTACTGATGATTGCCAAATAACATGGAACACGTGTATGCGGTTACTAGTTTTTTCTTTTTGTTAACTTTGAGTGTTTGCCCATTATCACCTTTTCTTGTAATTATTACATTTACACTCGCTAATCTTACATCCTTATTGCCATTGTATCTTGGGTCATGAAGATTTCCACGCAGGTCGCTTTAGCAGCCTCCGTGGCGATGTTAGTACAAGCCCCAAAATAGGGGATGTGCTGACTGAAGCTACAAATGTGCTGTTGGCTCCTGCCTGGACTTCATTTGTTGCTTCCCAAATCATGCCTATCTTTTGATTTGGTTAATGTTACACCGTACTGATGATTGCCAAATAGCATGAAATACGTGTATGTGGTTACTAGTTTTTTCTTTTTGTTAACTTTGAGTGTTTGCCCATTATCACCTTTTCTTGTAATTATTACATTTACACTCGCTAATCTTACATCCTTATTGTTAATTTTTTTCCATAGATTTATCCTTTGTTTTCAACTTTTATGTTCAAGCGATGGAAAAATCCAATTGGATAAAAAAACTCTTATAAAATACTTAATTCTTAGTAGGTATTCAGTTGCTACTCCTAGTTTGGAGTATTTTGTGAGGGTGAGAATTATTATTTTTATTACATTACCATGATTATTTTAACCCGGCGACTATGTTTTGGGGTATCAGATACCCCACCAGTTTTAAAAACGCGCGCCATTTTTAGTTGAAACTGCTACCGCGTGTAGCGTCAAAATACCTTCCTGCAACTAAACAAATAACTGCCTGGCACAGGCGAATTAGTGCCCACTGATATTTGAGAGGGAGTGTACATTGTTAAAGTCGTCTGGGGTACCACACAGGTAATTAAAAAATTCGAGGTAATTTTATTTGTAATAGCATTTTTTTGTTTTTTTTGCAGTTATCTTAGTAATTTGTGTTTTTTTAACCATGGGTGATTACGAAAAGGAGCAGGAGAGGTTACTAAAGTTATATGGGAAGTAATTGAGGAACATGTGCCGATTGGATCTGATTCTGAAAATGAAGAAGTGCTTGAAAGTGGAAGTAATCGAGACAGGGAGACCGAAGAAGATGCCGACGACATGGAAATTGAGGAAGTGGATCAAGAAGCAAAAGCAACAAATGCAAATAGTAAGAATAGCCATTACTTTGGAAAAGACGGCACAACATGGGGGAAGTTACATTATCCTAGGAATGTAAGAACACGGAATCAAAATATGTTTTTACGCATTTGCCAGGCGTCAGATGAGCGGGTCAAAATGCAAAAACACCGAAGTTGCTATCTGAATTTGTCTACATATCTTTGTTTTTGCAATTAATGTGTCCGGTATATGCAATAGAAATATGTTTAAGGTTTTTAGAGTAAATATGTATGTTCTTTGACAATTATGTCCGGTTCCTATTTTTGTAATCACTTTCTAATAAACTTATTATTCTTATATGTTGTCTTATGATTCTGAAAAGTAAGAGATACAATAAAAATAATAAAACTTTAAAATTTGTATTTTTGGAACATTTTTTTATTGAGGTATCTCATACCTCACCACACAATTTTTTTTTAAATGACAGCACACAGTTTCCTGGTTGATATGCTGTTTGCACATGTGTATAGGGTGTCCCCCATTGGACACTTTTTTGTGAGGATCTGTTTGTCCCAGAAAGAAATATGGGACATTAGACTTTAAGTACTTTTTTTTCTAGACCCTGTACTTGTTAAAAATTGTTTAAATGACCCCAATCATGTCCGAATAGTTTAAACAGTTTTAAGCAATCTCCTACGATCGAGGGTAGATATATTTTATATTTAAACATTGTATAAAAATGTGTATATCAATTTAAGCGTGCGCTTGCGAAGTAGTGGCTATTAGAACGCCATGAGTATTCCCATATTTATCTATTCGATGAATTGCATTATTGCAGACATTATTTATGTTAAAAAGGGAGCCATCGACTTGTCGCCCGGACTTGAATACAAATTCCAAAGATTTGGCCACAAACTTACTGTACCACGTGCGTGGTTTTGAGTTTCCCCTCTGTTTGGTAACTTTTGGAACACCAAACCAGAATTTAGGTTAATTTCGGACCAAACCCTTTCAGTTCGCAGTGTTCTTAAAAATGGCTACATAAGAAATTTGTTGGTATGTAGAAAGATAAATAATATGATAAAATATATTAAATTAACGCAATAAAAAGTTGAAATAATATTTTCGAAAATTTACCATGTTTCGTTCTAGATTCCTGCCATATATAGAAGGCAGCTAGTGCTCGGTCAATTTACTTTCAATCTCTCTCTCCACCCCGTCCTCCCACTACTCGCATAAATATTATTCTGTTCGGATTCTTTCCTCGTGTTTCACGGGCCGACGTCGACAGCTTCGTTAGCAGGTGATATAGTTTGCCGATTCGCTAGCTAACTCGTTTGTCTTTCGGATGATATATCTCCGAAAGTTTGATAGCATATTAGGAGAGTACCTTTACTTCATTAGGTAACGTATAAAACCACAGCCGACTCTAGGAGAAGCTCTGAAGTAGAGAAAACTGGCAACGAGGGATGCGGGTCCACGTCGCGTGCCCTGACACTGCCTGTCAGTTGATTTTACAAGAAATTTAACAGAATTAATTTGTGTAGTGCGGGTAGTGCTATCGTCGCCAGATTGCTACGACGAGGCCGTGTGTCTATAGGTGGAAACAGGGAGCCCGAAGTGCTGGTGACAGCTTTTTTATAAATTTGTTTTGTTTGTGCAAAAGTTCGATAAAAGTTCGAAGTGAAGAATCGTTCCTTTACAATTTCAAGCCTCAAGATGCCTATAACCGTCGAGGGAAGCTAGATCTTAGATATATTCCTGGCTGTAGGACTCAAATCGTAATAATAACTTGAAGTAGGTAGCTAGGTTTTCTTTGCTTGACGACAAGCGGTCAACTTGAACTTGTATTCATTTTGGGCTTTCCAAAGGACGACAATTTAAGAATAAAATGATTAAGGACCAAATGCATAGGCAAACTCAAGTACCCTTTAAAATTAAAGGAGCTTTCTAACAATCCAACCATTATTTAGTATTGTTGCAGAAGTTTCTTTACCTAATGTTAAAGTCACAAGGTAATTTAGTTGAATGTATTATGAAATTGACCACAACTGCCATTTCAATCAGAAGAGATTACTCTCTGTTCGCTTGTTTGTATTTTTATGAAAATTTAACCATAAGGGAAGATAGATCATTTGCCTGATCGCGCACTTTGCGAAAAATTCTCACAAAAATTCGACTTACCACAAAATTTAGTTGCCCAAATTTACCATATCATTTATTGAAAATGTACCTATCCCCACCAGGAATCGTCCTTATTATAAATACTTACACTTCTGTGTATATTTTGTTACTTTGTTACTGCTTTTATTGTATGTTAAACAAATGCACCTACTTACTTAGGTACCCAATTAGCCAATGTGCAGACTGCTCTATACTGCATGACCCGTTGAACCGTCCCGCTCCGGCGTTGCCACATGTTTGCACAGGGCTTCTAAGCTTGAGAAGGTTGTGTATAGAACAATTTTTTATACTAGTACTACTGTTTCGTATAAAAGCCAGAAATAAAACGATTTAACTTCGTGATTTGTAGCACGCACAATAAAGTTTCTCTCGAAGGAATTTACATAATATTTACCTCAAAGAGTATGAATTCCGTAAACAGAATTTTCGGAGAATTACCATTCGCGTCGTACGGCAAGAGATTGTCGGTCAATTTGCTTTCAATCTTTCACCCGACTCACTTATTCAGATCGCGTCGCCAAAGTCACGATTCCTTCCCTTCTGTTTTTCTTAGCCGCAGGCTTCGTTAGCAGGTGCGATGGCTTATGGATTCCCCGCGTACATTTTTCTCCCGCGATTATCGAATTAGGAGTTATCGACTCGCGAGAGATCGCGTTTGTCTTTCGAGTGATACTTTGGGGTATTTGTCTGGGGCATAGACAGAACAAACTTTCCTGGTGTAGTTTTTTGGGAAAACAGGCGGCAATTTTCTAACCGAATTTGAATACTTTGTTGTTAACTGCACGAGCTACATTTCGAACCAAAGACGACTGACAGAACATGTTATTGTAGAAGAAAATAAAATATAGAATCTTGGTGAATTGATTGACGACTCTCTGGAAACTAAGCCTCTTATTATTTTCTTAGAACACGACGACATTTCAGTATTTTCCGAAGACGATCCTTTATAATTTGAACTGTAATATTATTTAAATAAATAAATTGCTCTATGTCAAATTATATTGCCAACATTATAAATATCAAATAATAGTTTGTTTTATTAATGTTTCAAAATTTAATATTTTTGCGAAATTGTTCGATTGGTTTTGTCTATCTATCTGGGAAAGGGGGTGGCCGCCTGAGGTCGGCCCTGCATGTAGGCCACCCACCATTGGCCCATTGTGGCCCCGCGGCCAGTATCACAGGGAAACCAGCATGCCGGCCTTTTTAATGAAGGCCTCCAGCTACCTCATCCTGATGCCAAACACATTCTCCTCGCCCAGCCTGGCTCTGCCAAAGGACTTGAAGCTTACCCTATTCGGTTGGTTTTAGGAACAAGTAAAAACGATAATAAATGAATACACTTTTTATTTTCCTTACCTGACCCTTAACCCAAACAAACTATTATGCAAGTGACTAACAGTGCCCTGATTTTAGTTGCAACAAATTAACTACCGTAAAACGGGGTGAATAGGATCATCGGGGCGAATAGGGTTGAAACTTCAAAATGTGTTTTAATCCTGTATAGTTTCTGTATAGGGTAAAATATTGACCATGACCATATGTCACTGTATCTACAAAACAGTAAAGATCACATATGATCACTAATTTTGGATATTGGATGTTGGCAGCATTTACACCAGCTGACATAACCTCAAAATAATAAGCAGTTCGATTTTCTGGTTCAAAAAACTTCGTGTGCAGCTGGTAAGCTTTTTACTTTATTTTAAAATTATTGTTTGCACATTATTTAGTATTCATATATAAACACATAACACCCAAAAAAAAATTATAACTAGCAGGTGTTGCCACGGTGTTAATTAAAAAAATTTTCAGGGACTAACTTTAACAAGTTAGGGGAGAAAAGGGTCAGCATGCCACGTCAATATAAACCAGACCCACACGGCAAACGGTATAGAAAAATGGATCCCCAAACTATCAAAATGGCTAAGCACGACGTTTTAACAAAAAATCTAAGTATACGGGGTGCTTCCAAAAAGTATAGCATCTCTTACAGTGTGCTACAAAGACATATAAAAAACAGAGACATGAGGAAACAAGGAGGTCAGACTGTACTGACTTTAAAAGAAGAAGAAACCATAGTAAGTCACTTGAAGGTTTGTGCGGAGTGGGGTTACCCTTTGAATTTGTTGGGGCTAAGACTTATAGTGAAGTCTCATTTAGACGCACAAGGCAGGACAGTTAAAATTTTTAAGGAAAATTTGCCAGGTATAGATTTTGCTGAAGGATTTCTTAAAAGACATAAGGATCAAATTGCTCAAAGATTTTGTCAAAATATTAAAAGATAATAAAATATAAGTCTGAAATTATGTGCCTTATACCAAAAAGAATTCTGTTTTATTTTTTATGATGTTTTATAAGATAAAATGTTTATTTACACTATTTTCCAGAATAAATGTTTTGTTATATTTTTTTAAAACAAAATTTGTTGACCCTATAGACCCTACTACGTTCCCAATCGAACCCCACATTAAATAACATAACTGATTCTATTCACCCCCTCATTGGGGTGAATAGGGTCAGTCAATAAAAAAAATAATAAAAATCAAATTAATGTTGATCATCAATTTGTGTTATATGTCAATGAAAGTAGAAGTCAAGACTAAGCTTTTGACACAAAATTGAAATTTGTACTTACACTACACACAAAGATATGACGTTTCAAAGTGAAAAATTGACCCTATTCACCCCGTTTTACGGTACCCGGCCCTCAGACTATGGACTTACAATTTCCTTTATTAGCATTTTATATTGTGATTTTGAGATTACAGGGTGCGAACAAGGAAGAACGTAGGAAAATACATTGAACACATGGCAAAGCCTTTTGTCGGACCCAGGTAGTCTCTTGAATTTATAATAGGGGCAGCCTGCTATCAATTCCTTTTGAAAAACTATAAAAAAACAACTGAACAACTAATCAGAGATGTTTGACTTTTTGCACAAGTGAATTTGAAGTGAAATGAACTTGAAGTGATCTGATACTGAAATGATTTTTTTATCGGTAAATGGAACAGTGTACGACCACGTTATCTATAATCTAACCCTTGAATGAATTTTTCAATATTTTTCACCACCTTAACCCCAGAAACTCTCAAAACCAACACAAATTACATAAAAATCGATTTGCTGCGTAAACTGATCACTTTGAACATTTGTAAAAGGAACAATCGATGTCAGCTGATGTGATCTCAAAGTGATTCGGAATCGATTTGAGATCACTTAAAACTGTAAAAGGAGGACGTCTCTTGTTCCACATCTGTACAACAAACTACCCAGTTGAAATAAAAAATGAACAAGATATAGCTACATCTCGGATTTCTAAGAAAAAAGTTAAAAGATTCTTGTCTGGAACAGAAAGTCTTCTGATTCACGAATATATCGATTCAAGGCAATAGTTTCTTACCGTTTTGTTTTATGGAATACGAAACTTATTTTTTCACGGTTTAGAATACTATACAGGGTGAGTTACGTAGGCTGCGGTGGTCTAAATATCTTCTACATTGTTAATGCTAGAAAAAAAAGTATGGACAAAAGTTGTAGAGAAGCATGAGTATCCCATTTAGAAAATATTTTCCAATATACAGGGTGATCCAATAAGTAGTGGCGAGCCAGAGTTATGTTTTTTTAAATGGAACACACCGTATTTTGTTAGGTACATTTTTAGAAAGCCCTCAAAGAGTATGTTCTTTTTGGTACAGGTATTACGGATATATATTTAAAGGTTAGGGAGTTATTTTAATTTTAAAAGAAAAAAGGGGTCACTTTGGAAATGTATTACTCAAAAACCAAATAAGATTCTGGGCTATAACTTATGAACTGGAGATTGTCTGTTACGCCTATAATATAAGAAATGACCAATATTTAAAATATTAATAATTAGTTTAGATATGTTTCTGTTAATTTTTACAGGAAGTCCATGCGCATATATACCTAGAGAAGCCGCCCACGAATAATACCCCTGTACATATCCAAAATAATATTATCTATACATTTATATACACTCGGTGGAAAATTCATAACAATTTGCTAATCATGCCGCACTTACTCCGACGGTAATAAAAGAGCCACTTAGTAGAACTCCACCGAAACTAATTATGTAATATAAAGTTGAAGATGCCGGCGCGTGATTAAGTTGTTAACTATCGGGAATATGATCTAGTTGCGTAATAGTTGATACCCGATCTGGATATAGATTAACTGGCAATGCCCAGGATTATAGGTAATAATGTATAATTTTGACACGGCTTTGAGAATATAAGAATATTTAGAATTAGATTAGATAAGAATATATGATATACCTACATTATACAATAGATAGACAACAATCGTATGGACCGGGACACTCAAGTCACTGTTATGGAAATTTAAATTTAAATTTTAATTTTTGGTTCGATTAAGGCCCAAAAAAATCGGCTATAGCATTATTACACAGAGAAAAATCAACTAATACAACAGTTTTGCTAAGAATTCACTTATGGCAGTTACTAAAAATTTTGTTACTGGTATAAAAAGAGTTGCAACTCTAATAATTTAGTTTTCTAAACAAATGAACACCGTTTTATTACCGCGCAGCTTATACAGGTATTAATTTAAATTTCTACCTTTATAATCCTATTTTATAAGATCTTATTTCTAATAATATTTTTTTAGTACAAATAAAAGCGGTTTAATAACATAATTGGTTTAGAGTCCCAAAAACGCATTTTGTTGCCGCAGCTCTTCCGTGTAGTTGCAACAACAAAACGTTTCATTGTGGTTATAAGACATAACCCAAAATGGTGCGGAGTGCGGGGAAATCTACGAACTTGGATGCGCCGGTCTCCCTTTCTCGTTCCCAGTTGTCCGGTAGAATTCGATGAGGATGTAGTGCAACACCCACGTCTTGGATTAGCCATAGGTACTTGTGCGCCAATAGACTCTCTGTGACAACTGTGCAAGAGTTCAAAGATACTGTGGACATTTAAGAAGTACCTATAGGTAGTTAATTTATTGTGCTCTTTTTACGAACAAGCTAGAGGAGCTATTTTATGAAAAATGAAGAAACATTGGTGTGCCGCTATCATTGCCATCGTCTACGCCAACGAAACGATGCCAGTCGCCAGTTTTCGTCAGTGACCGCCACCGATGTGGTACAGCCCCACCAGACTAGCGGAGTAGATATATAGGTAATTAATTTTCAATCGGTAAGACTGTTACCCTTAAGCTATCGGAGGTTATTCAATTACAATTTTGCGTCTTTGGCATGAATTTTAGGCGATTTAATTGTTTTTAATTTCAAGTACTTCAGACAACAGATAATTTTATAATCACGTTTCCAATGGGCAAACTTGCCCCCTATGATTTTATATAATTGGTTTCATGTCACCAGTGTATTTTTTTTAAATAAAACTGTTCTTTATTTCATACATTCAGGTCTCTTATTTAGCCCCAAATGTACGCTTTTTTTCACTGTTTACATGCATAGGCCTAGAAGTTCACGCCCATTTGAACTTTTTCACCCATAAGATTTGTTTTAAAAGTAATTTAAATTCTTAAGCCTTATAATAAATACAACACTCGCCCAGACTATTTCAAACAATACCTATATTGCTGTTGTGAAAATTATTATAATGTATACCTACCTACCTGTTTACCAGGTATTTTCAATATTTTTTCTTTAGAGATCAATTTTCGCCCATCTTGAACATGGTGTCCCAAATTGGACGCTTTTGGGGGAGTGTCCACTTTCCGAAGAGATAGACAAAAAGTAGAGAGGTGCCCAAAGGTCGATTTTCGAAAAAAGTTGAATACCGCAAACTGCATCTCTACATCTTGATTAATTTAGGAGTTAGGAGATACAGCGCGTTTTTCGATTTCCGCGTTTCTTATATTATGTGTCATAATGTTTTTCTTTATGAAGATCTTTGATTTAGGTAAATAACGGCTAAACACGTTCTTTGTTCATTTTTTTACATAGGTATAATCCTTGATACAGAGAGATATTTTCTTTGGTTAGTTGCTTAAAAAAAAACAAAAAAATATTATCAAAATATTTTCTAACAAAAAATTATGACACATTTCAGAAACGCGAGAAACGAAACACTGTATATCTGCTAAATTAATCAAGATATCGAAATGCCTTTTCGGGCAAAAAACTTTTTTCAAAAATCGAGCTGTAGACACCGGGGCCACAAGAAAATTACTTTATAACTGTCATGAGACAAGATTATAGGGGCTATTGGAAAGGATAATTACAGCAATGCAGCAGTTTTATATTTCTAATGATTCGTTTTATAATGCTTATATAACGAATTATAAGGGCAATATTATTAATTAATGAGGGCTATACACTAAGTTAGTAAGCGGTATAAAGCATTATTAAACCTGTTATGAAACACTAAGTAGCCCTGTGCAACTCTTGCTGTATTGCTACTATAAATTGTCTTAGCAATCCTTGTCATGTGAAGGTAATGAGCACGAATTGCTGTCCCAAATCGTATAAAATGGTTTTATAATGGATTTAATTTTTTTTATAAAGAATAAAGCACATTTCGCTCAGTGTAGGTACAATTCTAATATAATTAAATAAGAATTAAGAATTAATGTTTGGTTTATTATTATTATTTTTGTTATTTTCTGGCCAGACAGATATCTCTTTTAATACGTCGCTGACTGTCTTTTTCTTGAAAAACTTTATATCTTTGTTTTCTTACTTTCATTATTTTCATGCACCTCAGTGTTTAAATACTGCTCTGGAGTTTTCCTGGAATTTTCATTATCTTTTTCATCCTCACAATTTTGGATATTATCACCATATTTATTTATATTTTTATTGCAGAGACTTGAAGATACAGTATCTGGAAAAAGTGATGTGATCATTTCATCAATTTCTTCATCGGTGCATGTGTCACGACCAAATTCAGGAAAGTCAAAAATCATGGTATCTATCCAAATTCTCTTCAACAGCCATGGAGTCGAGGTTGGTTGCTAATGTGCCTTCATCAATTTGTGTTGGAAGTTTTGCGTCAGTTTTATCATTTTTTTAGCCGACGACCAAATCTTGTAGAATATTGTCTTCGCCTATCCAAATTTAATGAGCTTCGAAATTATGTTTAAACTTGGTAAGAACATTTGGTTCTATTTCTGGTTCCAACAAATTTAAAAGCTTGTCATTACCTTGCTTAATATTATCTTTGCTTTCGGCGTTCTGAGGAATATGCTCTTCTCTGATTAGGCACTTGCTGTAGTCGGGAGCATTTGGATCAAAGGGGTACAATCCGCAAGTTCTAAATCCGGACACTGTTGCTTTCGAAAAATATATTCCTTGTAGAATGTAGCCTAGTGCTTACCTTTCCATTGTGTTCAACACGCCATCTGAAAGTAAATTTTTTCCATGCTTGCTTTAAGGGAAAAAAGAAAGGTACGTCAAGCGGCTGTAAAATATGCGTTGTATTGGGTGGCAAACATATTAAGATGACTCCATTCTCACGGCACAAATTACTTAGATTTAAGGACAAGTGGGATGAATGCCCATCCATGAACACGATTACTGGCCGTTGAACATTACGATCTTTTAAAAAATTTATAAACACATTTGCAAAGTACTGGTAGAATTGCATACTTTTCATCCAGCCAGTCTCGGATATTCCCACACCCCAGCCTTTTCGTGCAGATTGCACGTATGATTTTGGCGACCTTTGGAATTTAAATATCGTAAGGGGAGGTGCTAACTGCCCAGTAACGTTTGCCGCAATAAGGGTGGTAATGTTATCTTTATCGGAATTGCCAACATCATATACACCCTTCCCTTTAGGCCCTAAGACTAGTGATCCCTTTGGACACAGAAACATTGGTGTTTCGTCCATGTTGAACAGTCTTTCGGGATGATGATCTCTTATTTCTGCAAACCATCTTCGAATTCCTTCTTCGGAAGCAGCTGCCCTGCCCTTACTTATGAATTCAGATCTCTTCTGACTAATTTCTGGGTTAGGCTTCAGAAAATTTTCAAACCATTTTCTTCCAGGTGTTCCGTTTAAAAACTTGGTTTGAATTCCACATTCTTCAATCCACTTTGTTATGGAGTACCTATATTTTGTTAAAATTTCCGAATAATAAAATATATAATGCTAATACATTTCGTAATTGTGGGTCGTGTCGACTCTGTTCTATATTTGCATCATAGCGTCTCTTAGTAAATTACCCTTAAAAGCTTTGGCGATTATAATATCACTTGGAATGACTTTACATACATTTATACATTGATATAAACCTTCTGTAGTTTTTTATAAAACTATAAATTTCTTATATTTCTATTCTTAGGTAATATACTACCAAGTAGTATCACTACAAAACCAAAAGTAATATACCAGTAGTGTTACTATAGAACCAAAAGAAATATAACGCGACCAAGTATTACTACAAAATCAAAGCTATTTTAAGGACACTTTCAGAGATGTAGGGATGCAATAATTTTATAACACTCAGTTTTTAACCCTTTTCACTTTTACACAATTTCAATTAATTTCTTCTCATTAACATCACATACTTGACTTATTTTTACTTTCCGCCTGTTATTCAGTTTTCTTTCTCTTTTTAATATAATGCTCAACATCATGCAGGCATCAACAATAATAAGTGCTTAATAAGCCATCTTTAAAATGAAAACACATTTTTATAAGATTAATTTATATCATTAAAAGTTGTAAAAATCTTAAAGGTTATTTTGGTACGATATTGGCGACCAAAAGGTATATAATGTGTTCAGTAAAACACAATTAGCTCCAGAGTTTTATAGAAGTAATTAGTAATGCTGTTATATAACTCCGGAAATCAGTTTTATAATACAGGTATTGGAAACTCTTACAAACAAACATGTTATATATATCTGGTGGTAACGGTCACTGCAAGCGCTATAGAATAGTGTTAATTATAACCCTCGTACCTACATTGAGTTTATATAACCCTTGTAAACTCCAATTACTGGCGGTGATAACCTTTCATATAAAACTCCGCTGGCTTTATATGACAATTATATAACTAGGTAGGTATCACTTGTGGTAACGAAAAATGTTTATTGGGTTAAATCCATTATGCATATAATATTAGGGTAAATTCCAGTTCCGAGCGCACACTATGTATTCCAGAGCACTTGTTTCTGTCATATTATAACTCAACTCTGAAGTGGAAACATTACCTCGTTTAACTCTATACCCTGAAATACTAATACGCACGTGAACTTCCTCTATTGTTGCAGATGACGTGTAACAATTCGCAACAGTTTGCTAATTATCGGCAAGTAATAAAGCCGTCCATTAATAGAACACGGAAACAATTTATCAATTTGAAGAGCTCTACGCTCCTAGTTGCCTATACTAAACGGTGCAGCCATCTATTTGCACATAATCGATATCCAACCAAGCTTTATATTAAAACCATGGAGGTACTGGCTTATAACAGGTAAGAAATATTTTAGTAATACCAAATCTGCATCCAATATCAAATGAATGTAGAGGGTGTTTCAAATTGAATGATTTTGAGGGCTTTCTCCTATTTCCCGAATCACCTACTGTGCTCTATTTTCCAGGAAAGTCGAAAGGCGTTTTTGGTTTTGTCGAGTTTGTGAAACGTGCCATGACTTCTGTATGCGATAATTTTGGATTTCGGTAAAAACATCTTTTGGTTTAGAATTTGTTGGCGTATACAGAGATATTTTCGAAGGTTAGCGGTTTCAAAGAAAATAATCCCTGTGTTTAAAATTTAACACATTTGGGATTTTTTCCTTTAAAACCGCCAAAAAATTATATTTCTTTCTACCAATGAAAAAGTAAACAACGAGATGTTTTTGCCGAAATCTAAAATATTCACAGACAGGTTAAGAAACTCCAAGAAACGCTCTGTATCTCCCAAATCTCAGTGCGTTTGGGATATAATATATCAGGATGTGGTTTGCGGCATTTAATTTTAGCACAGGACACCATAGCTATATTTGTCTATCTCTCAGAGAAAGAACCAAGGATAGAGGGAGCAACAGCATCAAAATACACACGTTTGTAGTCAACCAACATCTTATGCAAATTTAAGGAAGTAAACAAACATTAGGCCCGTATGTACAACGTTTACCTGAGATAGGTTATATCCTGAGAAATATCAATTTGGCCACACACTTTCTGCGTCCCATTGTTTACAAAATCAATTATATATCCTAAATACTAATAAATATCATATAAATTAAAAGAAAAACAATTGAAAACACGAAAAATGCAGATGTAAACAATCGGAAAACTTGACTTGCTGTTTGAGGTACCTACCTGTTGACGATTTTATTAAAATGATAATTATCTACTATAATTACAGGGCAATTTAGTTTTAGTTTAAAATTGTTACATTCAAGAAATTAATAAATACATTTTTTAATTTAACGTTATGGGAGGTGTACTTCATTTAATTCCATTATCAAACCTTTCTATTTTGAAATGAAATGCTGTAAACAATGGAGTACGTGGCATCACTCAAAAAGATGTTGGCTCTATTTACTTTTAGTTCTTACTCCCTCTATCCTTGGTTATTTCGCTGAGGTCTATCTCTTCGGGAAATAGGAGTAACTCCCACCTTAACGTTGTTATTTTGTACTCTAGAAAAAGAATGTTTCGAATAAAAGTTGTAAGTAAATGAATTATTGAAGCACTCAAATTATCGTGGGAAAGGTTGCACTAGCTATTTTATAATTTTTACTTACAAACACACTTGGTCCACATACCGCAAAAACACTGGTTATTTTTGCATTTTTCAAATCTTTTGTCACGGCTATCAAATGATATACAACTTTTTTGAAACATTATCTTATATTGAAATATTCAATTTTAAAATTTTATACTAAATTGATTTAACGTGAAATTTTGGATCTCGTGATAAAGACAGATAATCTATGCAATGACAAAAAATATTTGATTTAGCCAAGGGAATAACATGATAAAATTCGAAAATGTTAGAAGCTTCTAATATATTTTTCTGAAATCCTTAGTTTATTTCGAGAATATCACAATAAAGTTTGAAACACACCTAGATACAACTAGGTGTCCTCGATTCGATGACCTCGAGAGAAGCGAAGGCGATTTTAAACACTTTTAGGGACTAAATTCGTTTTCTTGCTGCAAATAGGTACTGCAAAAATCAGTGAAGTGGAGTAGGTACTATATGAGACATTTAGTTATTAAATAGAAGTGTGAGTGTGAACACCATGTTGAATTATCTGCGGAAAATAATATAATGTAATCAATTTGACATTCTCCTTATTGCCACCACAAAGCCACAAGGGCGGAACAGCTTGCAGCTTTTCAATTATACATATAATGATGAAATGCTGTGGTATATTTTACATAATGTATTTTGCAGATAAGCTGAAACTTAATCGTAGGAACAGGTATAGTACCTATATCTTAAGTCACTTGAAACAGCATAAAAAACTCTAATTGGCATCACAAAAAGAACATAGGACATGAGGGTCACGCAGTTTTTAAAAATATACATCTACAAACCACATAATATTTCACTTTTAAGGTTTTTTTTACAAGGTTGTCGTCAAACACAACGTAAAGGTTAATGCACCATATAATATTGTCAAAACGTTTCTAAAAAGACATATCGATGAAAAGTACCTACTATTTATGCAAGTATATCCTAAGATCTGTGAAATTACGGCACGGCTATCCACCGCATTTCGCTGCACAAGTAGTGGCCACCCGTCGAACAGTGTAACCCATGCAAGTAATGGTGATGTTATACTATTAGGCGAGCATGCTTTCTTTGGTTTGAATTATTTCAAGATTTATTTTATTTTTCAGAGCAATAAAATTTTTATAATATTATTAAGGGCCGCGCGCCGCCTAAGACTCGGTCTTGTTTTACAAAAACAAACGCCGCCCAAGCGTTTTTATGCTGTTCCAAGTGACTTCATTTATACCATACATACAGGGTGACCCATTTCAAATGGAAGCGCCCCCATAACTCTTTTGTTTTTTGTCCGATTAGTTACGTCGCTATGAACAATGGTCCCGATTGTGTTAAAGTGCAGACAAAGTGCTGATTGCGCGGGCACGTGTAGCCTAAGTTGCATTTTGTATTCCTATATATTTAAGCATTGCTCTATTGTTAATCAGTTCTATCTTGTCTTGTAGCAGTAGACGCTGCCCTGTTGTAACTGTCAAAATAAATTGTTTTAAAAACGTATTTTTCGAAATCGTTAATTTAACTGATTTTAACCGTTTTTTTTTTAAAGATAGGCCACAAAAAAACTCTATTTCGGCACAAAATTTCAAAGCCGTACTTCAATTTTCAAGGCCCATTATGATTTTTTTTCTTGCGAAAAAATCACGAAAATTATTTAGCGATTCTTTTATCTAAAAACTGACAATGTCATTGGATTCGGGACTATTTAAAATGAGTTTGTGCTAAGTTTCATCAAAAAATAGCTATTATTAAAAATACTACAAAATAATTAATATTGAAAATTTAAGAATCTGACTGCCCCCGTAGCAAGTTTATTTTTAATACGATTGCCCCCAAACTTTATTCCTACTCTTTGAACCCAACAAACTGTCGTTTTAAAAGTATTTTGGTAGCTGGTTTCAATTTAAAGAAAGAAAAAAAACAAGGGAAAAATTATAAATTATTTTTTTATGAAACTTAGCACACTCATTTTAAATAGTCCCGAATCCAATGACATTGTCAGTTTTGAGATAAAAGAATCGCTAAATAATTTTCGTGATTTTTTTGCAAGAAAAAAATCATAATAGGCCTTGAAAATTGAAGTACGGCTTTGAAATTTTGTGCCGAAACAGAGTTTTTTGTGGCCTATCTTTAGAAAAAAAAAACGGTTAAAATCGGACAAAAAACAAAAAAGTTATGGGGGTGCTTCCATTTGAAATGGGTCACCCTGTATATGTACATTTTATACTCCTTGAATCCAGAATTAATGAAAGCATAAATATACATCTGTACTATTGTAACCTAAAGTTTTATTGTTTCTGATATCTTATTAATTTTATTAAGTACAAAAAACATAGATAAAAGTATTTTTTTTCCTAAAGCACATAATATTTTTATAATAATTAAAATATGTCATTTTTTTGGTGTACTTCCAAGAAACATAAATCTGCATTTACTATAATTTTTGTCTCCTAAGGACCACAGAAGAAATTTATGTTCTTCTCCTGTGAAATTGGTATTTTTGATTTGTACTCTTGTGCCCGCCCATCAAAGCACTATTAAACTTTCTCATCAATTTTTGCCTTTTTGCGTTAGGTACTTTTTCTGAAGTGAAGTATTCTAGAACACTGATTATACGAGACCCTTATTATATTATATTATTATATAACAATTATCATTCTAAATTTTCATCGGTGTCCTTCAACCGTTAAGTATTCACACTCGAGTTAATTTGCCCTATTGTTGGAAGTGGCATGTGGCGCGCAAATTTTCTGACGCCTGAAGCTCTCAATTAATAAAACTTTGTTCGTTACCGTTACCGGCACGTTAAGTCTTCAACGTAACAGGTTATACATTTTAGAAGCCCTGTGCTTTCGGCGGTTATTCTATCGCCAACCTATATAGGTCAATATAATTTTGTTTAACTTTGCTGCAAATGTTAAAAGTATGTCAGAAGCTTGCATGAGGTGTTTTTTACCTCTCTGATGGTCTTTTTTAGAAAATGCACTTTTACGGAATTATTGGTATGATACTAATTAATTCGATAAGAGCATTATAAAATCGATAAAAAAAAATTTCTTTTGGACACAGCAAAGTTATGGGAGAATAAACTTCCCTTATGCTTGCGAATGGCATGTAGCTCCCAAACTTTCGAAATGGATATCACCGAAATTTGCTAATTACCTTCGCCAGTAATAAAGCCGGCAATTAATAAAACTTAGGCTCATCGCCGCCACATCAAGTCTTCGCTGAAACAAATTATAAATTTCGAGAGCGTCGCGAAAGCGACGGAGATATTAACTTCGTCGGGAGTAGCTCACGAAGTGAGCTTTGTTGATACCAAACCTGATTATAAAAGGTGGTAGGTATACTAAAATTTCTCTTTAACTAGACACCAGAAATGGCATGTTTTGAATTTTGTGACCCCAAGTTGGCAGCATTGAGACCCATGTCGCATTTAAATCGAAATGGAAAATAATGTTACTTTTTATAATATTCACAAAAATTTTGAATGAAAAAAGAAGACAGAAGTTATGTTTGCAATAATATAATTAACTTAAACTTTTGGTACATTGTATAACATTGTATAACAGCCAATTGAAAGAAATTAACACTTTTTATACGTAGCTTTTTTAAGAAAGGATTTTCCAAAATTCCCCCCGAGAATAGTAAGCACCTACCAAGGTTGGTTTCTTACCTTGGTACCAACCTAATATTTTACCATGTTTTTAACTCGCTTTGTTGTTCTCCTGTTTGTCTATTCGTCAAATTTTGCAATCGATTTTAAACTCATTTCCCGATGAGATGGAGACATAAGACTTTATAAAAATATATAGCTTAAAACTGATGGCAATGCAATGATGAACTTGCTATTTGCTTACCTTCATATTATTATTATGTTATTTGTTATTATAAAAAAAGGGCATGCATCAATAATTATCCATTGCATGCACCCCACGTTTTTGAATTTTTATGGGGCTAAGGGAAATTATTTTATACTTTTTAGTTGGTTTTTATATTTTTTTTATACATTTTAGTCTTTTTAAAAACCTGGTATGTTAAAAAGGTACAGTGTTTTCAGCGAATGTTCGGCCCTACGTCACAACTCCCGTCCTTGATATCCATTCACGAGTAACAAGTAAGACAAGACGTAGGGCCGAACATTCGCTGAACAAACTGTATAGCTATCACCTACCACCTACTATAAAATAACTGCATAAAAAGGAAACTCATTTGTTTATTGTTTACATAATTTTCATACAGATACCTACTTCCAAATACAAGAGTTACTTTAGTTTTCAAGCTGTTCATCTCGATAATTATTAAGAATAACAGTATTTTGAAAAAAATTGTTAAAGCAATATTCTTTCGTGCAAAATATTCTCCCAAAAACTCATTCCGATAAAGTATGGAACGTCAAATGGGTAAATTAACATTTTGTAGTCTACGATGGAGTCATTGCTTACTTATCCTTTCTTCACGGCCATGAATAAAATGGTAACTCGTCAAAAAACTTTTATTATTGGCACTAAAATATCTTGTTACTGATCTCAAATAATAACAATAACTAAAATAGTGTAACTTGCACTTGGAGGTGAGAAACCAACCAGTGGCGCCATCTAGCATCAAGCTGATAGTACCAGAGCCGAAATTTCACAAAACATAGTAAACACCAAAAAGAAAAAGTTAGGTTGGTGTTGAATCCAGAAAACTACAAAATAATGTGAAGAAGAAGCGACACAGGAAACAGGCTCATTGGCCATTGATGAACCATAATATCTTTGGATGAACCTAATAAGGAAGAAATAAGGGGAAACAGCTGTCGTAGTCTACCTTCTCGAACGATTCAAATATGAAAACACCGGCACATTGGATGTTGGTATGTTATTACCAGTTGCCAAAATTTATAGTCCCATAAAGCCGCTAACTTTCTTTTAATAACTAAAATCCTAGTTGCTTATAATAGACAACATTAAATGAGCCGAAAATATGTCATCCTGCAGATCCTCCAGAACAGCGACTATCCTGCATCCTTAGACTTACCGAAAAGCATAGGTACCTATCGTTCCACATCAGGTCATCCCTTTTTTGGTTCCGTTAAAAATACAGAATTTTTGCACACTTGTTGTAATGACGCTCCGACCTTTGGTCAGAGGTATGATGTCGTCTGGCGAACAGTGTGTAAATATATGTCCATAATAAGAATTCGAATAAGCATCATGAAAGTGACGTTGCTACTACTTACCAACGCAAACGAAACGGTTCAACCCATCGCAGTGGTCGGGCACTAACCGCAAGTAAGTTCTCCCTACTCTTACTAATCGATTAGGTGGGGAAACCCTCAGTGGAGGCGTGGCGCCGCGTCTACTAACCAATTTGCCTTTGCTTCACCCCATCACACCCCACTACTTCAATCCCTGATTATAATATTTTGTTATAATCGCATCCAATTTGCTATTCGCTCGTGCCTCTGCCCTGGTTGCTGGTTTTATTGCTCTCAAGTAGCAGCAACGTCTCATTTATACATACCCCATTTCTACTTACTTGATTTCTCATTATGGATATATTTTTACACATGGTACGCTAGGCGACATTTTTTAGAACTACCAGATCAGAAGATACAGAGCCCATGATATTGGTACTAATAAACTCCTACCAACTTGTTGGTACTAATAAACTCCTACAAATTGTTTTAGACAGGGTGAGTTTTTTTATGATCAGTATTGTGATCTCAGAAACTAGCGGAGATAGAAGGAAGGTCAAATGGGGAAAGAATTGCAGTTTTGTGGGCCCAATTTAACGCGTCTTGCGTATTTTTGAAAAAAGGCATGGCTTATTAGATATTTTGAAAAGACGAAATTTTGGCGATTTATTCGAATCCGTCTAGCTTCGTTGTTTATGATTTTAGGTAGGTACAGAGTGTAAATACCAAAGTTGGAGGGATTTGTGTCCCCAATGCGATTATCATGTCCTACTTTCCGTGACCGCTGTCATTTTCGAGATATGACACAAACCTATAAGATCTGTGAAATTAGGGCACGGCTATGCACCGCATTTCGTTGCACAAGTGGCCGACGGTCGAACAGTGCAACCCGCAACGATATATTATATATATCGTTTCCTACTCTGAGTAATTTTTGTTTTTTACAGTTTTGTCGTACAATCTACAGAAAATTATTAATTCGAAGAAAAACAAGAAAAAAATAAAAAATCAAAATAGGCCTCACGTTTTGAAATTTTACAGACTTAAGTAGCTTACCACGCTGAACAAATTTTTTTTATAACTCTTTTCAATGTCTACAAATAGAGGTAGTTTACTCTTATGCTAATTAACGTTTCTTTAATTTTCTGCTCACCCAATATAAGTAACGTTAACTTTTTCCATGCCAATCTTATTTTAAGGACAAGCAGACTTTTTTTACCAAGAATAACTTACGTAAAATGATATTTTTGGTCCATTTATCCTCTTGGGATGTCTATCCGTGGACATACTGTATATCGTGTAATACAAGTATTGGCAGTCACTTGTTTTTACTACAATATTTCTCTATCTCTGTCTCCTTCATCTCTTTTTACTACTATTACCAGGTGTGGTAACATATAAATGAATTCACTTGGAACACAGTGATATACGAGGCGCGATCTATTTAATAGCATTTACCACGCTCTGCTACTGGTAAAAATACAAGCCTTATCAGCAGAAATCCCCCGTATAAAATTCAAATTTTTTTTAAGCTGTTCCATGTAACTTCATTTAAACCACACTACTATTACTACTAGTAGTAGTACCTACTACTACTACCATACAAACTGCCAATATAGGGTTAAAAATGGCGGAGAATGCTATCTCTTCTTGTTCCCTGCGCTTTGTCGTATGCGCAATAGGGCTAAATGCGATATACAGTGTAAGTATCCCAATTATATACTGGACACCTCAGAACTAAGAAATATATGAAGGGCGAGGAAAACAAATGGTCTCTATTTTGTATTGGTAGAACCAAGGGAGAGTACTCAGACTAAAGATAATATAGAATCTCCTTTCTTATGGCATTGTAATCAACCAGCATATACAATACGAAAACAAAACATTCATTGTGATAGTGGAGCAGCTGGTTGGACAAAGCCCACCAGTAGCGTATGCAAAAAAATATTTTCATGGTTAAAGAAATAAATAGAACAAGGAAAATTTATATCATTGGGGCCTAGGTATTTATGGTTTATTAATTTCAATGAATTTTTAATTCTGGCAATACGGATCCTGAGGTGGAATTCATGTAAAAATCACAAGAAATTACAACACTGCGTAAGGCAGTTTCCTTCCTAGGAGGTGCAACGCCTCTGAACTCATTGTAACTGACTTCACTTACCTGTGAAAGATTATGCGATTCTGTAAATAACTCATACCACACACAAAGCACTGTATGTACCTATTCCCTTTTTAATGTTCCTTGTATAGTTCAACTTAATAAACAATCTATCGATCACAGAAAACGACACAAACGGAAGAATTCGCACGAAACTGTATCTGAAACGCCACGACAACAAAAGCACATGGCTAAACAAACAGCGGCTACAACGTGGCGGCAGCGATAGCGGCGTTGCCGATTTGTGCGATTCAGCGCAATTTACAACTTTTCGTTAAATATATAAAACAAAGTATAGTCTTACCCACTTATTTTTATTTAAATATCCCATTATTATGTAACGTAATCAAAATTGCAACGTAGGGAAGCTACGTCTTCTTCTCCATTATATTCTAATATGTTTTTAAATGTTCCAATGAATTCTATATAGAGTAAGTGGCAATATAACAAAGTTTTGTATTGGTAAACATAGAAATGCTGGCCACAAAGTTTTGTATTTGAAGTTTCGTCTATATCATCTTTAGTCTGTAACGAAGTTACTAGTTAATTTTCCAGTTCGAGAGTTTTCATTCTTTAATTTCATTCCAAGTTGATTTTTCGCCGCGCTATTTTTAGCGACCGGCCGATCGCCGTAGTTTTTTTTGTTGTATTCATGAATGGGTATTTTTTTTTCTACATACGGGACCGCTGGTCGGTATTTAATTGCATTTAATTAAATCTTAGTTGTGATTATTTTCCGGCCTTCCGCCGCCGAATAGTACTTTCTTATGTGACCATAAGGGAGGAGGGATACCGGGATATTAATTCAAATTACAGCTAGAGCCGCCGTTCTTTTTGGAAAACCGGGTAAATGGGACATGCCCGACTCAGAGAGACCACCGTCCGGGACCTGTACAGGGTGCAACCACCCCTAACTGCCCGCCGAGCCCCCGGAGACCGTTTTGGTTACCGGAAGAGTGGGGGCGATCATCCGACTCTTCGGCGCGACCCCGACCAATGGGGGGCCAGCACACTCGCCGACGGTGGCGCCGCCACACGATATAAAAAGGGCTGCGGTCGCCGAGGGGGCCTGCTTCTTCTTCGGCCACTTGTGCCGATATATACCGGGTGAGTATTGGTAGGAAAGAAATCCGCAACACGTGCGGTTGGAATGGCGAGAATTCCCGGACCAACCTCCTGCTAGAACATTCCTAATCGAAATAAGAATAATAGTTTGCGGCTAGGAAATTTTAGAGCGTGCTACTGCACCGCATTACCGCTAGTAGATTGTTTATCTAGAAGGTAGATCCTGCACTGCCTGATTAACGAGTCTTTATTTCTTTGCTTACAGATCGGTGGACCTCTCTGGGCCAGTGTCGTCTATTTAATTTATTTTATTGTAAAATCATATACGTAAAAACTGTATAAAATAAACCGTGTTAATTTTGCTTAACATTCTTTATTTATACCCTATCCTCGACGAACCACAGACCCCTGGAAAATATTTTCTCTGACGAAAGATATCCCGGGTATAAAGCGGAGCATACCGCTCTAAAAAAACTGGCGCCTGAGCAACCGTTTCATCGCAGATCCGATTTTCCCTTTCCTAGATAAAGGAGGCTATAAGGAAGTCTGAGGGAGAGGTGGTGATATTTGGATGGGGTAATTATTTCGTGGCCCGCTATGACTCTTTAAAATAGCAAATTTTCAAGAAACCAGATTAGGGATTTTAAAAAAAAAACCTGAGTAGATTCCGAGTAGATTTGCCTACTATGATTTTTAGATTTATCTCCTACTTTTTTCTTAGAAAAGTTGTTTTTGCTGGAGTTTTCACGTCAAAATTTAATTTTTTCACGATGATCAAGTTTCCTTAAAAATATTTTGATGTGAAAGCTCCAGAAAGGACACATTTCTAAGAAAAAAGTGGGAGAAAAAGGCGAAACAGCTAAAAATCAAAGTAGGCCTAGACTTTTGAAATTTTGCAATTCTACTCAATTTATTCATTCTGAACAAGTTTTCTTAATAACGTTTTGTCGTAAAAGATCCTTAATAGGGAATAGGGTTTCTTGAAAATTAGCTATTTTAAAAAATCATAGCAGGCCATGAAATAATTACCCCATCCAAATACCACCGCCTATGAGATACTCTCCCTTGGGACTATCAATAAAAAAATAGAGACCATTATTTATTGTTTCCTTGTTCTTCATATATAGTTCTGAGGTGTCCAGTACCAAATTGGGACACACTGTATATATAGTTATAATATGCACCTGGGCATACGAGTTATAGGTATATCTAACTATCTCCAAAAGAAAAACATGCATTTAATATTTACCTTTCCTACCATTATACAAGACTAGATATAATAATATATTACATAACGAGTTGTAAATAGCATATTACACACGATTGGTAAAGTTATGCGTGCAGCCGTGTAACCGAGAGGTCGTAGGTAATTCAATCATGGTAGTGCGTTTTTTATTGTTTACAGTACAACAGTGGTTGAATAGGTAAAAAATTATTATATTGCCCCGATCTTCTCAACAATTTCCCTAACAAAGTCCTTCGCTTGAAATTCATTGCCACATAAAGGATCAACTACACTAAAACTTTAATTAAAACTCGAAAAACCGCCATAAAAAAAACAGCTCGCCGTCAGACACGTCGCACACACCTCTAGCGCCTCCAACCTTAAGGGCGCATCCCTCACACCCATAAGGCCGCTACGGCTCGATCCGACAGATATTGCCGCCATTACCATAAACCACCCCTCGGAGGCTGAGTCTTCCCGTTTAATAAAAGGTTCATTAGTCTGAGTTGTCATAGTTTTAATAAACCGGAACCTAACGGTTGGAGTGGGGAGCAATTAGAGGCGATAAATTTGGGGGAGGTTGGGGGAGGAAGGGGGATCCGGCGCGGCGGCGGGGCGATGGAAAATGGAGGAGACGTGACAACGTGCGGGCAGGACCGAATTTGAGATTTCTTGGAGGTATATAAGATAAGGGGTACTTAGGCTAAGGGAGGGCTTTAATTTTTGGTGAATGCGGCTTAGATTTCTTCATAGTTTTGTAAGTCAAAAGATGCCTATACTTTTTGTTCAGAGTCGTGGATTGATTTGTATAGTAGTTTATGTATATTTTTTTAAATAATTTTTTCCTAGCCGTTTATGGCTGAATAAAAACAAATTCCTTGTATATTCAGTCATTTGTGTTTTCGATTTATACCTATTTGAGAAAACATCGTATAAGCCTCAAATTTTGCAAACTGACATTTTTTCGTATAGGTAATATCATAAAGGCATCTAATTTTTTCGAAAAAAATCGAAAAAAAAAATAACGTTGCTAAGTAATATTTTAACAAGAAGCATGAGTGCTGGTGGCAACAAAAATCCGAGATTTTTGCACCTGCACGAATGCATTTTGTTAAAAAAATATTACTTAGCATTGTGTTTTTTGGATTTTTTTCACAGGAGAAATTAGATGCCCGAATGGTATTTGACAAGACTATTTCACGAGTAACAGATTATTCTGCATACACATAGCTTACAAAACATACTACCTATTATACAACAGCTGTCAAGTTTTGCCGCGGGTAAACTAGAAAAAACTGCTGACAGGTGCTGTCATACAGTTTTTCCATCTAGAAACCATGTGTAATTCAAAATTGCGCGTTTGTGATTGGTGGAAATTAAGACGAGGGAAATAGTCGTTCAAATAGCCTCATTTCTACAAAACATCGTATCTTAATGCCACTCAGAAACTTATCTACTTTAAATTGTTGTTACATGATATGCTCCAATTCTTATTTCCTGTTGGCCTAAGCCTATAAAGGGACCAATAATATTGTATATATCATGCAAATTAACGTAAACAACAGTGTAATAATAATTATACGTCGGCTACGATCCGTCTAATTTTTCCCGGCCAAAAGGTCGCAAGTCCCAGACCTAATCTTCACGTTACATTCGTGAAGCTTACGATGATTTTGAGGTCGTTGGGCTGAGAGCAATCGTGCTTGTCCAGTCAGTTAGCTACAAACTGTTATTTTTTGCAATTTTTTATCGCCTCACATTGTTTTATTCAGTCTTCGATGTCGATGATAATAGTACATTGATCATGAACATTTTTAGTATTTATGCCATTTTGTATAAAATAAATAAATACCCACCTATGAGGGGCAATAAAATGTTTTTGTTTCTTTTTTCTGTTAAAATTTACAAATAAATAAGAATAATACTATTGACTTACACTTTCATTTACATTATTTCTACCAGTTTTAAAAATATTGTTTCATGCACATAAGGTATGAAATGTGTAGTTGACAAAGAATTTTTCCTACATTTTACCATCTTAATGTGTTTCCGTGTTTCCCTTGTGCAAAGAACGCCTTGCAATTTAATTTCTATGAAATTTGAATTTTGGTGGTTACAATGTTTTGTCAAACACCTAGGGTAACGTTTTATTATAATTTTTATTTACGCATGTTTCAGCCCACTACTAACAATAATTTAACTTATTTTTATTTTTAAAAAGAATATTTTCTTCTTTAATCTCAAAAATAATAAAAAAATTATATACAGCGTGTGCAAACTTATAAACTTATAAACTAAATCACACTTGTAAACTTTCTTATTTTGCATATCAAGAAAACCAAAATTAAAATTAAGAATAAAATACCTGTTTTTTGAAAGAGTATTGGTAAAAATTTACAGGAAATAAAAACTTATGATATATGTGCTAAAAGTGATATTTTATTTTGGGAGAAGGGAAGTTTGGAACCCGACACCAAAGGCGGAGTACTTATCCCTTGAACCAAATAAAATCACTTTTAGCACGTATATCATACACTATTTTTTCTGCAAACAAAAGACCATTAAAAGTAGATATTATATTTAACACATGCTCTCAATAAATGTCATTTTATGACAGTGTTGTTAAAAGTACATCCCTTATAACATATTTATGGCTAGGAACTATACAGAGTTTCTCTTTATGAATATGATAATAATAAAATTCAAATACAACTATAGTTAAGACCATCCCTTATATACCTACACTGTGTTCATTTAATATTTTTAAAACTACGAAAAAATCAGAAATCGCCTGGACCCGTCAATTTTTGTTCGGAGGGGGAACTTCTTTGACGTACAAATTCACCACTGTAACCCCCACCACCCCTAACTTTAAAATTTCAAATGGGAATACCCCCTTTGTGATACATCATTTTAAAGCTGATGTTATTGCGAATTCAACTCATTTTTATTTTTTGAAATCCGATAATGTTTGAAGAAGTTATGGGTAAAAAACGGTTTTTTCATAATTTAAAATAAATTACTTTTTACCCTAGATTTTTAACAGCATTCACATGGGGAAATAAAACAAACGTGTATAAAACCCCTCCCACAAAAATTGAGGATCTGAAGAACAGAATAACAGAAGAATGCCAACGTATTTCTCGCGACACATTTGTTAAAGTAAGAGCGGAATGTGAACAGAGATTGTACTACTGTCTAGCGACTAATAAAGCTCATTTTGAAAATTTAATAAAATAAGTAGCCACACAATCATTGTGTTATTTCCCCATGTGAATGCTGTTGAAAATCTACGGTAAAAAGTAATTAATTTTAAACTATGAAAAACCCGTTTTTATAACTTCTCCAAACATCGGATTTTAAAAAATAAAAATGAGTTGTATTCGCAATAACATCAGCTATAAAATGATGTATCACAAAGAGGTATTCCCATTTGAAATTTTAAAGTTAGGGGTGGTGGGGGTTACAGGGGTGAATTTGTCAACATGACCTGTACGTCAAAGAAGTTCCCCCTCCGAACAAAAATTGACGGGTCCCGGCGATTTCTGATTTTTTTCGTAGTTTTAAAAATATTAAGGGTGAACTGTTTTCAAATGAACACAGTGTATCTATCCAGCAGTAACTGTACTACTCGATATAACCACTTTCCACCGCTAATAATAATTGCTAGTAGTACTTTAGTAATTTTTAAATAACGAAAAGGAATAAGTTGATAGGTATTTATTTTTTTTTTGTAGGAAGTAATTTTTAAAAGTCTGCCAAAAGCATTAAGATAGTAGTAATGTTTAGTATTGAAACGGTTATAGTCAAAAAATTTTAAAACTGTAATTATATCGCAATTACACAATAACGAGAATGATTTTTTTTATCAAAAATTTGGTCGTATCTTTTTACTCAAATTTGATCCAAGTTTACAGGTAACAAAAATGTGACCCGATTTACCTAAGCGATAGACTATAACTAGCGCCCTCTAGGAACTACAAACAAATAATCAAAATTTCCTACTCACTATCTCAAAAATCCCAAGCCTACTAAGTTTACTAAGTCAAACCTAGGTGGTTACAAAAATTTCAAAAAAAAATTCTACATGGGACGTCCTGTATCTTCTTAACGAGCAGCACTTGCATGCGTGTTGGATTTAATCGTCATATTTTGGTGCCTCCTATCTTCGCTTTCGGGATTTCCCATTCAGAATGAATCGCCCTGTATAGTGCAGATCGGTTTACTTTCAATTTTTAATTTTTTGTTTCCTGATGCAGAAGAACAAACTTTTTTCTATAGGTATATGACAGAATTACGTTGACGTCTCATTAACAAGAGACGTATACACTTAAAATTGTATCACCTACCTATCCGTCAAGGCTACCCTTCTACTTATAAATTTATGTACCTCTACATACTATAAAAAAAAATGAAGCACCCGAATTCATGTGGGCAAAAAATGCAATCGAAAATCTGTTTAAATCGAGGGTTGTATTTGCATTAAGGAATCCTTCAAAGCTACCCCTACAAAACAAACAGGGCGCACAGATTGGCTTGCGGCCTTCCCTTTGATCTTGCTGGGCCACTTGAGCGACAAATTACTAGTAATGGGGTTGTCTATACCCTAACGTCTTGCAAATTAGTGGAAAATTACGTAGTTTCTTTTGTTTACAGAGTAATCCAGGCATGTGAACTAGGAGAGGTTAGATTACTGATGAATCTAGGAATAATAATATATTATTTGTATACCAAACCAGCCCTAACGGGAATACAGAAAGCTCGCAGATATCAAACCTGGCGAAAGTTTGAGCTTGAATGAAAGTATTGGGTGCAATCACAGTTACCAGAGCGCATGCATGCGCGTGCTGTCAGTTAGTGAAGCTGTCCCAATTTTTCTACGTATAAAACAAAGGCAGATATATCAAGATGCTTGCATGTGCTTCCTACGCTCGGTAACGGTGATTGCACCCATTATTTCCACGCAACCAGTGGACGCAGTGGTGGCGGAGACAAGAACTTCATTCATTCAGTAATTAAGATGGAACGGTATTTATTAAAACTTGATACATTCTGAGATGCAAAATCGTCTAAGAAAACAAAAATGTGCATCTTTTCAGGTATGGATTTACCTAAACTAATCGTTCCGAAAATATTTGGTTGAACCTGTTTGAAGCCATTGCTATAGAGGTAAACCCCAGCAAGGACAAAGACGAGTTACGTTCCCAAATTACTCGATCAAGAGATCAACTTCCCCATAGTCTAGCCCCATTTGGATTGTTCCAAATTAAAATTGACGCTTTTGGAAAGCGCAAATGGCAAATCGTTATAGACTATAGGCATCTTAAGGAAAGGACTGTCAATGACAAATATCACTTGCCCAATATCTCAGAGGTTTTAGACAAATATTAGGTAAAAGTCAATATTTTCGATATTAGATTTGGGTAGTGGCTTTCATCAAATTGACCGAGATGACGTACCAAAAACTACTTTTTCAACAGAAAACGGACACTACGAATTCAAATGGATGACGCACGTTCGACCTGTCAACGTGTAATGGACAAGGTCTTACGAGGACTCCAAATGGATTTTGCTTAATTTATCTACGAGTAGATGATATAGTTATATTTACTAACTCACTACAGGAACACATTAATAGACTCAGACAAGTTTTTATTATAGGACACAAGTAACTACGCCACAGGTGCAGTTATAGGTATCAAAATGTGACGTTCCTATCGACAGACCAACTGCATACGCATCCAGAAGTCTTAATGACTTTCAAATATTTGAGACCTTACCTTCTCGGTCGAAAATTCAAAATGTATACTGACCACCATCCCCTTTTCTGGTTATTCCATTTCAAAGAACAAAACAGTAAATTAGAAGAATTTTTGACTATAACATAATTTACAAAGAAAAAGGAAAACAAAACAGAAATGACGAATGTTTACCTAGAATCAAAATTAATGCTATAGAAAATGAAAGTGAAGTTAATCATCCAGATGAAATAAACCAAGACCCTGAACAATTTTTAAAAGATTTAGCTGACGAACCTTACAAAAAATGATTTAACCCAGGACGAAGACACTTTTGCTGACTTGAAACCCATTCCTTCCAGAAAATCCAAAACCAAATCCAAAAATTAGAATCTTACAAGTCCTTCAAATAATGAATTACCCAGATCTTCCAAGACGATCTATTCGTGTAGATATTATACTTGCTATGCCTTATTCAACTAATAAACAATCTAGTTTAATTGACAGTGTTCCCACAATGAACGATACAATAAATAATAAAAATAAACAGATAATAGCTTATCGAAACCCCCACAATAGATTTGAAGTAGCTAACGAAAATTTTGCACATTTAAAAGTTTTAAATGTATTTATGTCAAAAAAGCTATAAAAACATCTATGAATTTTTAAGAGACTATTTAACCTTCGACAAAACATATCATATTTATTTGCACGATGACTCTATGTATGCAGAATTTAATTAAGTATAAATTATATCACAAATTTTAATAAAAATTCTCTTAAACTTATAAATTGCACCAACATGGTAAACGCTCTTAAAGAAAATGAACGCCTGATGGTTATCAAATTTCAACACGAAAGTAAATGCACCCACCGCGGAATAACATAAACTTTAGAGCATCTAAAAAAATTACTACTCGCCTACTAATGACACTAATTACATAAATGATTTTAACCTTTGTCAAAGTGCAAAACATACAAGGAATAAACCATACGTTCCAACCCTGCTTACCGAGACCGTCAGAAAACCTATTCAGCTTTTACATGCCGATTTATTCAAATACGACAATCACGCTTTCCTTACAGTGATAGACGCATTTTCCAAATTACGACAAGCTTTCCCAGGCAAAACAGCCTAACAGCCATAGAAGTTTGCAACGTATTCATTGAATATTTTTCATTGGACGAGAATTTTAAAAGCAGGCAGCAAAAGAACTTCTTCTAAATACCACAAAATTCAAACTTACTACCCCTAATCACCAACCACGAATCGAAGTATTATGTTGAACGTTTTCCCTCTTTATTAATGGAACACGTACGTTTACTTCAGCAAAAACAGACAAATGAAAATGCATCAAATTTAGTAATGTAGGCAATAATTATTGCCAATAATAATATTTCCATTCATTCTTCAACATTCTTCTATAAATTTACGTGTTCCTTCAATTCTAATAGAACATTCGTTTTATGTGGATTACTAAGTTCCCATATGGACAAATTTAAAAACCTTTATGAAACTGTTTCCGAAAATTTTACAGACCACAAAAATATCCTCGGGGACCCGACCAGTATCAATTCAAAGTAGGACAGACCGCATGCAAAACTAATATTCATAGAAATAGAAAAGAAAATAAATTCATTGGACCCTATATACGGAATTTTAGAAATTCTCGAAAATAATAAAGTAAGAATTAAAAATAAGAATAATAAAATTTTAGTAATTCATATTAAAGAATTAAAAATTCCTGTTTTAGGCTCGTCATCGGAGCAGGAGCTTTAACTCCAAAATTTCACAATTTAGTGAAAATCCTGGATTTCTACCTCTAAAATTAGGAAATGCAAAAATAACCACTGATAAATGAACATGGTCATTTATTCAAACTTTCGTTGAAACAAAAATAATAGAACAACTTTCTACTAGTCGCGGCAAGTTTTCAGAACTCAAGAATATAGTATTAATCATCTACTTGCAAAATTTTTTTATAACTTAGTTAATGTCTTATAAAACAAAATTATGTCACAAACTAATAAAATATACCCAAAAAAATAAGAAAGAAAATAGGCATACTTGACCCTTTAGGCACTTTAACAACAACCGGAAACTTTGATCAAACAGACTCACAAAAATATGATTTAGCTCTATTTACACTTTCACAAAATGAACAAAAATTAGAGACTCTTGTACAAGAACAAATAACTCTATTGGAAAGATCTATTACTTAATTTAAGAATATACAACAGACATACTTAGCCATAACGAAGAAGTATTACGCGATAGATTAAAAACGAAGAACTTATTAAAGCAAACACTATAGAATCCATAGAAGTTTTCAGATATTTTAATAGATATGGTAATCTCTCGGATATCACTAGCATCGAATAATATTCGACATTTTAGAAAAAAAAAAGTTGTAATAACATTTTCAAAACTAAATACCTTACACAACTCAATAGTTCAGCTGTCAGATTTATCAGATTTATTTATGGAATTAAAATCAATCAAAAAATATTTGTACAAATTGAAACAACCTGTACATGTATTGTTATTTAAAAAAATAGTAAACATACAAAGTTACAGTAAAGGAAATTAGCCTTTATAATATAAATTCCTTTAGTGCTTCAAGAAAATGACTGCTACTATCAAATTCAAACTAATAATCCTTATTTAATAAAGATAATACGTTCTCCTCAATGATATCTCAACGGATATGTCAGGAAATTACTACTGAAGAATACCTCTGCAATGAACAGCCAGAATTTTGTCAAAAATTCCACGTCGTGTCACCAAATTTCTGCAGAAGTTCCAGAACTCTGAGTAAACAAGATGCAAAACAATCAATTGTTACCTAATTGTCGTTTCCAAAAAGACTATTATTATAGCTATCCTGTGAACAAAAACTACCCTTAAATGAAACCTTTGTGTTAGAAATGGAAGTGAATTGTGAATAGCAACTTTAAAATTAAATGCTTATCAAAGTATCAAACAAAAACTATAGTTTTCATCTTTAATAAAATCTAATTAAATCATAATTACTTCGCACCCTGTTCTTGATTTTATTAAGAGTTGGAGGAGTTACGTCCCGAGAGGAAGAAATTCCAGAAACTTAAGCGAAATATGATTTTGCATAGCTAACACTAAAGTCATAAAAGATGTAAAACACATTGTTCAGTCAGTACTGTACTCCGTTCTCAATAAATTGTTTTTAAAAAGCAATAATTGTCGTGGTCTCGTATCGTGATTGGCGGAATAGATCGGGTAAACTTGGTGCCATTTTCTGTCCGCTTTGATTTTCCCGATGCAGTTGAGCGAAAAACTATCAGCATAATAATTACAAATAGACAGCTCTGCGTCGCTGCCACGACTATGCAAATCTGCTCAGACCCTATGTGTCTATACTCAGTCAAATTAACGGAACCAAGGGAGATTGCAGGTTTTAATTAGCAATCTTCCCTAGGCCGTTCGCTCTTGCATTAAACATGCTAATGGCTGGTGGACGGGGGTGAATGGGGTGATACCGTTTCATTTCGTGTCGAGAAAATTGAATATAATGACATTAGCTATAGTTGTCTAGGGGCTGAAGTAAATAAAAGAGTAGAAACTTTAGATTAGTTTATTAACAATACCATGTCGGTAATCTTACTTGTTTGAAGACATTTTGTTCTATCGTCTAATGAATCCTCGTAGCTTTGGGAATTCGTTTACTCTGTTACCGCATGGATTTTTCTTGGCTTTGTAGTAATTGTTTCCTAGAAAATAGGGAGTTCGTGATGAAATTGGGTGCTTTCTAGTATTAATAGGTTAATAGTAATAGATTAATAGTAGTGCAAGTATTTTTTTTTTGAGGGAGAACAAGTTTATATGTTATGTTTTCATAAAAATTATATTTATTTTTGAAATAATTGTCCCTAGTATGGATTATTGTAGATATACATATTGTCGCTAGACTCACCAATGTTGAATGTTGCTGATTTGCCGTACCTACATTCCGTTTACAATCTGCTAATGCAGATGGACATGTCATGTAGTTTTGTGTTGAGGTAAAATGCAAGCTTGACTGTGCTTATCGTTGGTACCTACCTGTTATCGTTTTAGTGCCATCTTACTCTTGTTTTTTAAGTTGTTCCTGAGTTCGCAGTTTTAAAGAAATTCTTCAGAATGTACGAACGAAATGTTCTGCATATATTTTTTTTATATTGTGACAAAACAATCCTGTGGACTTTGTGCCTTCACCGAATTGTGGCGCAGGCAGTCCCCCGGTACCAAAACATCGCAGAAATTCTGAACAATCAAATAATGATGCTAGAGACCTCTAGTATTTGTTCTCAAAATGCAATAAATCCGTTGGACCTTTCATCTCCAAGAAAATGTGTTATAAGCACACCTGCCATTACCACTAATAATTGTTACAAACCGCATTTTTTAATCAGCCATTAAATCGCTTCTTGATGTCTTAAAACACAATGTTATCTAGTTAGTTTCAAGCAGGTTTCTAAAGTCGTCGCTGCAATCGTTGCTATGTTCACATTTTCCGCTTGCTCGAAATGGTGAAAATTCGTCTCTGGAATTCGTTGTGAACTTCACTCTGGTAGGTTTTATTCATTGTCAATGACAATAATGTAGTCATCATGTTCCATGCATATCAAAAAACGTTTTGTTTTAATTTATTTTTTTCTTCATTCATTCTGAAGAAAAAGATACCAAATGGGCGTTGGGCAAAACACCATTGGTTTGCTGGAAATAAGATGTCCAAATTTTGTTGACTTCAATCCGTTCCCTTTTGAAAGCTATCAAGTTTTGTACATTTTTCGTTGAGATTGTTTTTCTCACCTTAAATCGAACGATTAATCTGATGCAAAATTTGAAAGAGGTAGGCGCTAATTTTATTTTTTGAATTTTATAGTTAACAGGTATTTTGAGTCGGATTTTGCTAATTTCAACTCAAACGGTTGAATTTGTTGCTATAAAAAAGGAGTATCCTTTTGTTTCAGAATGATGTACTAAAGATGTACTTAAATAATAACCCAACAAGACCAAAACGAGAACCCTGAGAATGTAGCGTGTAAAACCACGATCCAAAAACCTCTTTACGGACTTCTCGATAGGCAATTTACCAGTGATTATAGTATTGAGAATATATCCGACAGCTATACATTCAAGCGACTAAGCTGTAAGCTCCATGTGTATTTATTAGAATGCTAGTAATCATCACTATGCTACTACTCTAATGCAAAAGTTCTTCACTCGATACATACGGCCCTCTACGGATGATGGCCTGAAGTTTAATTTCCCCCGTTATAGTTTCGCTATTGGTCGCAAGATGCCCCCAATACATTACAAAACCGCAAAGACAGATTAATTTATGCTAAACTCTCAGCCTCAGCCGAATGCCTTCTAACGGACATAAGCTGTACTCCATGATGGAGTACTAAACTATGGAAAGTTGTTTTGTACAGTTTTCCTACACGCCTCGAGTTAATTCCCAATCCTCGTAATAGGGGGCAAATGCTAGCGACACCTCGCGCTGGGAATTATTATTTGTCAGTCGTATATTGCCAATCGGTAAGGAATATTATACACATCACCGGCGCATTCGCCATACGATATCATAGCTGGTCTTGCTCTACACCAAAATACCAGCAGCAGTCCGACTTTCCGTCTAGAGCTCACCTACGCAATGCAGCGTTGTCGTAAACAACGACTTTGTAGAAAGTCTAAGTCCTGGGAATCACCCTTATAAACAACAAAGCGATGAATCTATAGATCTGCTAAAATATTTGCCATCTGCCCGCTTTGATCTCCTCGAACCAGCTGAGCGAAAAATTAGCCGTAAACGGCCCTGCGTCGCCGTGTCAGTCTTATGCAAATCTGTCCGGGCCCTGTGTGTGTACACGCCGATAAACTGGAGACCCGGAGGGGCAGGCAGATTGCAGGTTTTAATTAGCAATCTTCCTGGGGCCGTTTGCCCTTGCATTATACATGCTAATGGTTGGTGGATGGGCTTCAATGGGACGATACCGCATCGTTTCGTGTCTAAGGACAGAATAGAATAGGAACTTCTATAATAATAGGTAGGAGTGTATAGTGTATAGGGTACTTTATCTAGGAAAGGGCAGACAGAAAGTAACAAGTAGATATAGGAGAACCGCTTATTGAAAGAGCACATATTGGGGATTTCTCCTTAAGAATTTAAAGTTGGGGTAGCTAGGGGTGAGGGGGTTGAAGGGGGCGAGTCACCGAGTTTTTTTACATCTTTTCTAATTTTGGAAATCTAGCCCCTGCAAATTTTCCCCCTGTATAAGCAAATAGTAGAAAACGTTTCCTAAATACAGCTTGAAAGTGTTTATAGGTTTTTACGACAAGGCCGCGGAACGCTTCCGGCTGTCTTGCAGCAAAATTAAATCCAAATTTTGTGTGTTATTATTTTCTACCAGGAATTTTCCTAGGAAAAATGCAAGCTGCAAAAATACCTCTCGCACCACGTAATCTATGCGAAACAGCAGTTGTACTTCCAACGGCATAAATTATATCACAGTGCAACCTGGTTATTTATCATCTCGAAAATATATACCCAAGGAATTTCAGGCGCTTTCCAGAATTTATGAAATGCGAAGTGTGACATTTAACTATACTTACGAAAACAAGAAATAAAGATTTCTTAATAACACTGTTAAATCTTTGGTACAAACTCGCGAAAGATGGCACTGGAATGAAGTTGGAAACATATTTAATTTTTATGACTTGTTTTAACCTATTTTTGGGAATCATTGGTTGGAAAGGAGTGAATCATTCAGCTTCAAAAGATGAATACAGCGAAAAAATATTATTCATTGGATAATCAAACTTATTATTATCTACTAAATTATTGAAATTCACAACTGACTGCATGATATTGATGGAAATAAAACATCATTATTATATTAGGACATTTTTCTCGAGCTTGGTGAACTATCGCACCATTCTTTAGTTTCTAAATAATGATGACGATGACACGGGTCATATATCTATCAATTTGTGGGGGACACGTCCTCTCAGATTCTCTAAATAATATGTTGTCACCCCGCAAAATAGCAAAAATTACCTGTCCCGGGATCCCTGACTCGAGAAATCGTTTGGGGGAAAACGAGAAACAATTATAACTCGCTTTATCTCAATTTATCATAGGAAGCCAAATGCTGACTGCTCGTGGTGGATCAACGCTTCCACCCTTTCACTTTGAGGGCGCATTCTTTTTTTGGCCCATCTGTCTTGGGTCAGGGGCGCGCAGATCGTCTTTAAAAATTTGCGCCAATCACCTACAGTCAAACGGGATCGTTAAAAGTCACTATCGAACTGTATGGTTCATAGCAAAGATGCAAATACATGCAAACGAAATTTTGCGGAAAGTATCCCAATAAACAGGCCTAGTCAAGGTTAGCAATGGTGAGAATTAAGAATAAGATAGTTAAGAATGAAGGTAAGATATTACCAATTTTTTTCTTTAGCAAACTGTTTAAAGTGCGAAAAATCGAAAAAAAAAAGTTTTTATTATATAAAATTATTACTAATTTCTTTAACAAGCTTCATATACGATCAACTTTTATGGAACTTTATTTGGTCATAATTCGGTTTAATATTACCCAAAAACCAGGATTTGAAGGCAAGGAAAATTTTACCACCAATTTTTGGTCAATATTTACTTCTTTTTAGGTTTCTACAATCTACATGCCCTTACACAGTTAAAATAGTGTTGTCTCGATATTTCTCCTTGAGGTTAGGTCAAAAATAGGTTGGATATTATGTTAAGTAATTTTTTAATCTCTACATTCAACCTGTTATACAGGGTGAGTCAGAATGTATAGTAAATACTTTAAGGGGGCGTTCGGCAGGTGGTTCTAAGGGGGGTCTTTCATATAAAATTTTTCGATTTGGGCTTTCCTTGCCAAGTTATTCTGGTCTACAAGGTGACCCAAAAGTATTTTTTTATTTATATCTGAATAACGGCGCTACTTAAAAATTTGAAATTTGATATATGTTAGCTACTTACTGGAAGACGCCTTAGGGTTGTTTATTCATTTAGGTACACAGTGCCCTAAAAAAGGGTAAAAACTAACAACCCCTATTACTTTTTTTGCTCAACCTTTTTTGAATTTATCTTTTTGGTCTTGCATGTCCATCATTTCAGTGTATCTTTTCATTTTGCAACAAAAGTGAACACCTGTTAACTTCAACACTCGAAACATAAAATTTTTACTTAACCGCTTTTAAACGTTACACATCGACTGTACCATTTAAACTGAGAAAAAAATTCTTATGAACAATGTACCAAAACTTATCAGCTTTCAAAATGGAAAGGATTGAATTTAACAAAATTTGAACACCCTATTTCAAGAAAACCAATGCTGTTTTGACCAATGTCCAATTGGTATTTTTTTTCCTTATTTTGAATATACAGTCGATCTGTAACGTTTCAAAGCGGTAGGTCAAAAATGTATGTTTCGAATGTTGAAGTCAACAGATGTTTTCGGGCACGTTTTGTCAATTTCAACGCAAACGGTTCATTTTATCGTTATGAAACAAGAGTACACTTTTGTTGCAAAATGAAAAGCTACAGTGAAATGATGGACCTAGAAGACCAAAAAGATAACCTCAAAAAAGTTTGAGCAAAAAAATTAATAGGGGTTCATTGAATTTTAATTGGGTTTTTCGCCACCAAACTGGTTAAAAGATAACTTTTTCAAGTTGCCTGGAAAATTAATAAATTCTTAACAGTAAATGAACTAAACTTTGAACTTGTAACTCAAAAAATATCTTCAACAAATTTGTTTCCTGAGCTTTCGGAGAATATATCTTCCTCCTTTCTCAAAGATCATGTCACGTCAAAGTGACAAATAAATTTTAGAAAATATTAATAGGGGTTGTTAGTTTTTACAATTTTTTATAGCACTGTGTAAATGAATAAACTACCCTAAGGCGTCTTCCAGTAAGTAAATAACACATACCGATTTTCAAATTTTTAACTAGCGCCGTTATTGAGATATAAATAAAAAAAATACTTTTGGGTCACCTTGTAGACCCGAATAACTTGGCAAGGAAAGCCCAAATCGAAAAATTTTAAATGAAAACCACCTGCCGAACACCCCTTTACAGTATTTACTATACATTCTGACTTACCCTGTATACCTATAGGTTTTTGGTCCTTTTTGGGTTTATACAAGTAGGTAACCTAATAAATACTGTAAAGTCCAAAGGACTAGTTTTTCTGGCTTGAAAGTAATAGCTTAAAGAAGGCCAAAATTGCTTATAAAAATTACCATGAAGGAAAATATTCCCAAATCTGTTTTAAGCAGAATATTTTGCAGTGCGTGTACCATGAAAATAAAACGTGGGCATTGAAAACAACCTGAAAATTAAAAATTGAGGTGTAACTTGTTTTGTTAGGTAAGCAAGTATGAGCAGTTATTTGCTATTTTGATTTAGCATTATTTTCTATAATGTATTGGTTGGTTTAATATTGTCGGGACAGCCTGGCCTACTGAGATTTTTTAAAGGGGTGCATTTTTCGAAAAACCATATTAGGCACTTTTTTCATTAAAATCTGACACCACAGAGTTAATCAGGACACACCAAAAAAAACGTACCAAATTTGAACAAAAAATATACAGGGAGTTCCATTCTGCAAGGTGTCAAAATTGAGTAAAATAGGGATTTTAAAGGCATCTGCGAGTCCAGTGAGCCATGGAATTACTTCGAATCAGTTGAATGATGCAGATGACTACTTACATTTTACATTGTTGATGTGCAAAGATCCAATAAAAAATATGCAAAGTGTTGTTCTCTGTGCCAACTCAAAATGCTGAATTTTGGAAACTTTATAGAGTTAAAAATCGAGTATATCAAAACCATCCCAGGCATTATAAACGAAGTAAGTCTAGAAAATACAGAATTCTGCCAGTCAGTAAGTCCATATGAGTTAAAGTAGCTGGTGTGTCACAACAGGAAACACACCAAAAATGTATCGTCTTATATAGTGAAAGGTCCAATAATTTAAATTGTTTTTATTTGTTGGTTGGCATTTTGAAGAAAAATGAATTACTTTTGTGTTTATTAATATATTTTGTTAATGACAGAGCATTTTTACCCGTAAAAAGTTTTATAAAAATTCCGTGACACACTTGACTTGCCAGATGCATTTAAAATTCCTATTTTGCTCAACTTTGACAACTTTCAGAATGGAACTCCCTGCATATTTTTTGTTCAAATTTGGCATGTTGGGGTTTTGGTGTGTCCTCATCAACGCTATGGTGTCAGATTTTAAATAAAAAATGCCTAATACGGTTTTTTGAAAAACGCACCCCTTTAAAAAATCGCAGTAGGCCAGGTTTTCGCGGCAATGCCAAACCATTGCAAATGATGACCTTTCAGGGACATGTCTATAAAAAAAAATCCTAGTTTAATTTCCCCAGCCTACTTAGATTTTCATGAAAAACCAGACACACTGTATATAAATGTAATGTAAGTTGCTTAATCTTGTGTTTACCTGGCAATGTTGTCAACTAAAAACATTGTAAAATACGCATGCTAACGAAAGGAATGATCTTACTACTTTTTACCAAAAAAAATCTTATTCAAACTTGTTGGTCGCGTTATACTTTAAAAATATACCAACATGGTCAAAATTCGTTGTTACTTTTTTGCTGATTTAACAAATTATTACTTCATATAGTCTAAAAATACGCAAAATGGAATTTCACACTTCAGATTTTACTTGCTATCAAATAAACAACGATGTCTTCCACCTTCAAATCAAAATAGTTAACTTTCTTGACTTATTTTCCAAAATATGAAAAAGTCACACTTTGACACATCGAACTAACTTAGAATTTTTCTTGTCCTGTTTAAAATTTTTTAATAAACATATTTAAAAATGTGGAGAGCAAATAAAGAAAAATAATAATACAGAATATTCAGGAGGCGCGCAAGTTTTTCGAAGTATTACATCTATATAATAATACAGAAATATTTTCAGGGCAAGGAAATTTTTGCGCAGACAACAAAATCCAAACACCTTTAATAATATTACAGGACAAAAGCAGTTCAACTTATATCGGCCGTTTAGGTATATAATATATATAATCTACATCGTAGTAATAGAAAGAGAAAACTGCTGTTTCTCATTATGGCCAAAGTATAGACTAAATTATTGCTTAATAATTTTTACTACTTCAGTGGTAAATTTGTCTAAATCCCTTCAAGTTATAAAAACAACATCTAGTTCATTCCCCACTTTCCAAATTTTTACCTCATAAATATGGAATTAAATTTTCATTACGTAATGACTAATAGAGAACCCCTTTCCAATAAAATCCGACGGGTATCAGAGATTTTTGAATTTATTTTCATTACCAAAATATTAAGTGTGACTAGTTTTTAAATTAACACACTGTATGTATAGTATCTTTCCACCATGTATCTATAAATTAAGCCCCTTTTTAATTTTTGAATGTTTTGTTCAGGAGCTAGGTACTCTTTGACAACCACTGCAATAATTATTGCGATTTGCATAAAATGACGCCTGGGTGCTATCTTGCGAGTATTGAAAACATGCAACATGTCCTATGCCTAAATCAAACCGTTTTTGAGATATTTACATTTTTCCGAAAAAAATTACAGGTGCAGACCTAAAGTCAATTAACAATTTATACGAGGAAACTGCGAAATTTCAAAACGAATTTTTGGCATCGTGTAACAGAAGCCTCGACCTAGTGATCTCTGCTGAGAAATAAATCCGTTCTTATAATCCGTTCACAAAATATGAATAAAAATTTTACATTCAAAATGTGCTTAAATCTCGAAATTTTCAAATGGAAACCCCCATTTTTTTTAATGCGATCTTATTCACCGCTAAAAATGATGACAACTTTGTGTAAGGTTCCTATACCTAAATGCAGTAATTTTCGATTAATTTACGAAAAACTCACTTTTCGCCCATAAAATGCGGGGTTTGCTTAACGCTTGGAAAATCATATTAGCCGTGGACGATAAAAAGACACCTGCAATTTTTTTCGGAAAAATGCAAGTATCTCAAAAACGGTTGAATTTAGATTTAGGACATGTTGCATGTTTTTGTTCCAAAATGATGCCTAGAATCCAAAAATGCAATAATATACAGGGTGTTCCATTTGAGATAAGAAAGTTGATATCGACTTCCGGTATAACCGGAAGTGTCAGATTCACCAAAATATTTTAGTTGAGCGGCGCCCATCTTCATTGGTGAGGTGCCAAATTTGCAGAATTTTCCTACTTTTAGTTTTCCATATATAGATCGATGCAGTTCGTGGTGGGCCACCCTGTATAATGTAGTATTAAAAATCTACTATTAAGTACCTACAGGGTGTTTCATCTTAAGTGCGAACACCCCCGTAAAATTTGTATTCTCCATCCGATTTTATCCGCGTTTTTTTCTAAAAATAGGCCACAAAAACCTCTACGTTGGTGCAAAATTTCAGGTCTTAATGTTAATTTTCAAGGCCTACTACAAATTTTTTCTCTAGTAAAAAATGACGAAAACCATTTAGCGACTTTTTTATTTAAAATCTGACACCACAGCGTTAATCAGAACAACCTAAAACCCCCGTATACCAAATTTGAACAAAAAAAATACAGGGAGTTCCATTCTGCAGGGTGTCAAAATTGGGCAAAATAGGAATTTTAAAGGCATGTGGAGAGTCAAGTGTGCCATGGAATCCCGTCAAAACAGATGAATGATCAACAGGACTACTCAATGTGTTGGTGTGCAACGATTCAATACAAAAATGTACAGGGTCTTTTTCTCTGGGCGATGTCAAAATGCTGAATTTTTATTAAACTTTATATTGGTTGGGAGTGCTCTGGAATCATTGAATAAATATTAATAAATATACAAAAGCAATTTATTTCTTTACATCATCCAACCAACAAATAAAAACAATTCAAATTGTTGGACCTTTATCAATAAAGTCACTGTCTAAGATGATACATTTTCTGTGCGTTTCCTGTTGTGGCACACCAGCCACCATAACTCATATGGACTTACTGACTGGCAAGCTTCTGTATTTTTTAGACTTAGTTCGTTTGTAATGTCTGGGGTGGTTTTGAAATACTCGATTTTTGACCTGTATAAAGTTTAAAAAATTCAGTTTTTCGAGTTGCACCTTGTATATTTTTTATTGGATCTTTGCACATCGACACTGTGAGTGGTCCTGTTCATCATCCAACTGTTTAGAAGTAATTCCATGGCACACTTGACTCTCCAGATGAGTTTAAAATTCCTATTTTGCTCAACTTTCACACCCTACAGAATGGAACTCCCTGTATATTTTTTGTTCAAATTTGGTATACGGGGGTTCTAGGTTGTTCTGATTAACACTGTGGTGTCAGATTTTAAATAAAAAAAATCGCTAAATGGTTTTCGTCATTTTTTACTAGAAAAAAAATTTGTAGTAGGCCTTGAAAATTGACATTAAGGCCTGAAATTTTGCACCAACGTAGAGTTTTTTGTGGCCTATTTTTAGAAAAAAACGAGGCTAAAATTGGATGGAGAATACAAATTTTACGGAGGTGTTCGCACTTAAGGTAAACACCCTGTATATCATTTTTGTACCTATGTATCGAAGATCTAAAACTTGGGCGTTCTATAAATATAGGTATTACATAACAATTTAATCTTACAAAGCCATTTTCTTTTTCTCTTCGTTCCCATTCTCGATTTTTCATTCTAAGCAGATCCGCTCGTCGTTGAAGGTAACCACAATGCCACCACGTCGAGATCCGGGCTTAGCCAGATTTACCCCATTCCCCACATGAAGGGGATGAAGGGTAAGTCCGCACCGAATAGGAATATACCCGCTTTATACACCTGTTTAAAACATTTGGCCGAATTGCGCGAATGGAAGGACCATATTTTTTAATAAAAAGGAACTGAAAAAATATAAATTGAATAAAGGAATTTGAAGCTATGGTTTTCGTAAGAAGTTTTCCACTGAAACTGCAATATAATTTGCAATTGAAAGCTAGAGAAGATCTTTTGGTGAAGAAGAATTTGTAGTGGCTGTACCTATTTCTTGACTTCCAAAGGGCTTTTGAAACCATCAAGAGGGTTAGACTAATTGTCTAAACTATATTTTATGGTTTTAGTTTTCAAGGACAAGTGTTGACGTGGTTCAAAAATTATTTAAATAGAAGGTATCAAATACTTAACAAAGGTAAATAAATTTAATAATTGAAATTCCGAGTATCCAACAGTCACCTGAATTAATTTTAATCCGATTCCATATTCATACCGCCATAGGTTTCTTAGTTCATCACTATCATGAAATTATTAATCACACACCGGTGAAAGTAAAAAATAAATTAAAAAAAAACCGAACATTTCTTATAGAAAGGTATTTTCCGGTAGTATCCAAGATTATAACCAAAATGGTTATCTTTGAACGCCAGAAGCTTGAACTCTTTGTCGGTTAAATAAAATAACACATTTTTCTATTTACAATATATTTACAAGTTGGAATTGTACATTTAAATGGTTACATTAATTAGGTGGTTAACAAAAGGTAATAAGCACAATAGCAGCTTAAAGTTCAAACTGACAATAGAATGGTTATGTTCGTCAAAAACTAGCTACAAAATCAGAGACGTTTGTTTAACACGAGAGCACTGTGTTTCTAAAAGTTCACACAAGATGTTAACGTTAAGTTGAGAGCACTTAGACAATTTGGACTACTTTACAAAGTAACTCGAAACCTTCGACAGTCAAAGCTGAGCATTTCCCACCTTTGCGCCAAGCTTCTCGTTGATGTGACCTCGGCTAGGCCTCGAGACTCGTATCGGGTCGTGGTTTTCAAGCTGGTGCCAGAAGGTGTGCAAAGTACTCTCGAGCCACGCTGTATAGGGCTGGGGTACTGTCACGTAGACCGTTGTTGACTCGCTCCTGGGTCTCGTGTGCTCACATGCAAAAGAAATTACACAAAACAGTCTCTGTTAAGTGCCTACTGCAGTCGAATCGTCGACGCTTTTACAATTTACTAGTTAAATTTCTTAAAGGTAAAAAGGTTAAAAATGAATTGAATCTGTACAGATTTTGCAATCAAAATTGGCAAACCTTAACTAACAACTCCAAGATACATTAAAGCATGTAACCTTGAATAATTGAAACTTGAACCTGACTATAAAATATATTATGAATTAATAACCCAAAAGCGATCAATTATCTTGACTAAACCTGCCTTATAAATTTACTGTACAATATTTACAAGATAAAAGGTAACATTAGTAAAATACAAAAGGTTTAGCGACTTCCCCATTCGATCTCTAAACACAAGACGAAAAAATATAACAGCTACAAAAACTAGATAACCAAAAAAGGAACCGTGGTAAAGTTCACATCAATCTCGGGCAACATAAGGGTTCGCTCGATAAGTCTGTGCTAATAAAACAAATTATGACCAAAATATGTGGCCACAGCTCGCTGAGTGTAGCCCACAGAGAAAAGGGGTGAACAGGCCTAGGTGAGAGTAGCTCAAGAAGTCGTCAAAATGACGTTATTAATAAGAAATTATTAAAAATTGAGCAGCTACTCACCCAGAACTGTGTTCCCAGGGGTCCTCTCCGTGGTTTCACCTGCAGCAGGTTGCTGTTGAACTTGAAAAATGCGTGGAAATCGTCCACTCAACAGCTTAATGCCACGTGCTTGCAAGACACATGTAAAAAATAGAAAACCTCAATTAGCACAACGAAAATAAAGGCACACGCTATACAAAACCACTTAAGCCGACCATAAAGAGGGAAACTAAAGACTATCCAAGTTACAGAGGCAGTGGATCAAAATATTGGCCACCACGTGACCTATTCTCTTCTTGGTCTGGCCGTCATAAAATGTCAAGTGTTTACGCGGCGAGCAGAATGCAGGGCCGGCTTTTCCCTCAGTCGAGTTTCCTGCATATTTTAGATTGGATCGCGAACAGTATATTCTGTAAATGTATTTTGCTACTTAATTTAAGGAAATTTATAAAGATCCACGAAAGGTAAAAACACAATTTTTAGAACAAGCCACTGGGAATCTCATATTAGTCAGACCCTGGTAATAGATCGCAATGCGGTTATGTGACTTTGTTTATATCCACTGCCGCTGTATCTTGGATAGACTTTAGGCTTTGAAGGAGATTTTCACATGGAAATTTCCGAGACAGGAAATCCAAAGCCAAGTTTCACCTGACGCGAGTTTTACCACGAACGTTCGAAAGGGAAGTGCCACGATTCTTGTCGCCGGCCTATTAATAACCTTTTTCTGCAAGGATGACGACTTCCGGCTACTAGAATACTTTGGAAGGTTTGAAAAGGTAAACCTATTTATAAAAACTGGAAGTGCCGCGAGTGACCACTGATATTCGACCAGATAGAAGCGTCGAAGAAAAATAATGACGTTAGTACACGGAATCACCGTGGCGCTTAGTCAATCGCAAACTGAATAAAGTGAATATTATCTTTATAATTAACGTCAGACAGTGATTATAACAATGCAATTGTTTTGGTAATACATACCTTCAATCGATTTAAACACCTTTGCAACCGGCACATACCCTCTAATCAACAGTTTGGTTTAGTAACAAGGTAGGCAACTTATTATGCATCAGCTTGTATAGATGGTTGCAGATAGCAGGGCAACATTCATAAGAATGGTACGTTTATACGGGGGGCGACGAATGAATTGGAATTAAATACTGCATTTAAACACTGTAACGGAAATTAGATAAAATTTTCGTTACAAGATAGACCCTACCAAAGCTTTTAGTAGTATTTTCTGTCGAACCAATATCGAGTTTGGAAACTTGTTCAATATACTTATCATCCGAAAAAGTACCGGGACGGTCGATCTTTCTCGATTTTTAGTACTTTATAGGTACCGAACGAATATCAATTTTGGAAAAGTGTCCGGTGTTTCGACCAACAGTTGGCAATATGAATTTATATATTTTTGGTTTCTTCTTATTTAAACAAAAAACTTAGGATATGAAAATTCAAATATAGTTTTCTGCTCGCCTTCGAGTTGTCAGTTAGTTCCTTCTGGCTTAGTTTATTGTTTAGTTATTTTCTAGACCAGAAAAACTGTACTATCTAAAATAATGCGCTCAGGGTATCTTTCTTCATGGAAAGAAGAATTTCCCCAGCCTCTCCATACACTATCAATATACTTAAATCAACTTTCTCATGGTGCGTAAAGAAGCTTAGTTTTATTTTTACTGTCTTTAAACGATAAATAAGCACCACGATAACCCCAAATCAAGTAACTGACAACTCGAAGACAAGTAAATATCATCTAGAATACAAGCAGGAAACAATATTTGAATGTTCACGGCCTACCGTTTTAGAATTTAACGCATAAAATGTGATAAAAGAATAACAATAACATGAATGAATTAAAAATGAATTCTAGTAATAATAATAAGTGGTGAGATGGCGAAAAGAGTGACAAAAAAGAAATACTAAAGAAGTTTTATTTGGTAAGAAAATAATGTCGATTATAAGAAAAAAGTTCATATAAACATAGTTTCTTAAGGACTTCCAGAAAAATATAAAAAAATTGAAATAACTTTTCTCTAAATGGATAAAACTAATCCAAACGTGGTAGTTACTGGGCTATTAGCATGTAATAAACCTAGTAGTCTTAGTTGTTAATAGCCGGGGGCAATTGTGTTATTTCCCAGTAGTATAAAACAACTTTACAAATACGATCACGAAACTCATGTTTGCCTTGAAAACCTCATACAGAATGATTTTTTATGTCTATACCACCGCGATTTTCTCGCTCATTTTGCGGCCTACAAAAAAAACGTAAGAAACAAAAATCTGGCAATTTTGGACAGCTAAGTGGCGCTGCAAAAGAAATTGGCATCCATGGCCAACTTGTGGCGCAATATTAAAAAAAACTCAAATTGAGCAAAACTATTAATGTCCGTAGAATGTTTATTTTAAGAGACAGAGAAAAACTTTTATATTGAAAATTGATGGCACTAAGAAGCTTTATGCGAAAGGTTACTCAGATAGTTTTAGAAAATTACACAGGGTCTTCGGCTCTCTTGAGGCTATGAATTTTTTTGTTTATTTCTTATTAAGCGATTTTCTCACTTATTTTGGGCCGCACAGAAAATATGTCAGAAAACAAAATATGGCAATTTTGGTCAGCGAGGCGACATTAAAAAAGGAATGGGCCTCCATACCCAACTTTTCGCGGTGTACCTAAAATCGACAAAAATTTGCATGGTCTCAAGAAAGCCGAAGACCCCGTGTAATTTGCTGAAACTATCTGAGCACCTGGGTAGATAAAGCTTCTCAGTGCCATCAATTTTCAATATAAAAGTTTTCCTCTGTCTCTTAAAATAAACATTCCACGGCCATTAATAGTTTTGCTCAATTTGTTTTGTAGGCCGCAAAATGAGCGAGAAAATCGCGGTGGTAGACCTAAAAAAAATCATCCTGTATGTAGCGAAACAATTTTTGCTTCGATTTTTGTTCATTTACAGAAAAGTTATTACAATTTTTCGATATTTTTCTGAAAATTTCAAAAAAAAACTAATAAAAACTATATTCATCTAATTTTTTTCTTAAAATCGACCCAGGAATCTTTTCTTGAAATTGTGTGACTTACTTTAATGACAACCTGTAAAGAGCGTCTGTTTAAATAAGTTAGGTTATTTTAATTTTTATGTTAGCACTTGTACGATTTTTTATAATGTAATCTAATAAATTTATTGTTTAGAATTAATGGTAGGTAGGGTAACTGCACTAGCAATTGCCATTATAAGTTCTTTAAGATCTAGTGATTGTCACTATTTTATTAGCAGTTTCCAAACAGTTTCTTGACTTACCTACTCTTTTTACGAGGCAGATTATACAAAATAATTAGGATAAAGTTTACCATAAATTGCGATTTAGAAAAAAAAAAACGACATTTTGTATTAATCAATTCTCTGGCTTTTTTATTATATTCCTACCATTAAATGGCATTATTTAATGGTAGTAGTTAATAAAGAAAGTCTCATTGTGATAAGTGCTCTTTATGTTTAATAGCCCATTTGTTCGTTCCTCCCCTAACCACTGATAAATAAATTAGAAAATACTTATATTTCCCTAGATATAGGCTACTTTTTCATGATTAGACGCAATATCTGTAGAGAACTTACACTTTTATGGCGTCGTTCACGGAAAATGGCTGTTCTTTTTTTAATAATATATGCACCCTCCTAAATATTCAATTAGGGCTAAGCTGGATATATTGCACGAATCATATATATATACGGCTATTATTTCTGGCATAAATAAATAATTCCGTTAGGCATTAGAATATTTTACGAAAGAAGAGTTTCGTTGGCCCTTAAAAAATCCTTTACCGGAGTTAAAGGGAAAATGAAACGTCTTGGCTGTTACCCTATACTTGAATTTTAGGTGAAAATTGAAAAATTTAGCAAAATTTACAGTTATTCCTCAATACATATGGATGTAAATAGCCTCCAAACTTAATCGGTGAAGTCAAAAAAATCAAATAATATTTTTTGTAGAAAAAAAAATGACGAGAAGTACATACCTGTATTAGCGCGCGCGCGAGTCTTTCCAGCTGCCATCCTTTGTGCATATTACCACAGTACGTGACACGAAAATTTTTTTCGTGACCAAACTACGCAAAATTATGTTTTTGAACGTGTTGGTCGCTGAGGTAGCCAAGGTAGCGAGTTTTTGAAGGTGCCATTTCGCAGACTAATTATGCCATATTTACATACTATACAATAACAGATTTTGTAAGTGCTGTAATTTAATGATTACATTCAACTAAACCGTTTGCCGTTTAATTAACGTAACATTTTCCGTATGCTCTTTTTTCTCTTTAGCCACACATTGCGGCATTAGCAGACACTGCAGAGAGGCCCCATCTCGTTTTCCAAAGCGTATGCATTTAGGGGCCCCGGCCAGTTTAAATACTAATAGACTTGCTAATGCGTTTAAGATTTTCACCCCGCATTTCGCTGAGTGCGGATTAGGGTTTATTTTATGATTAAATTAAGCTGTAATCCAGCGCTCCCCTACAAATTAATTTGCAGATTCAGGGCCCCCTCTCCCGGAGTAAAAAGGCGACCTAGACCCGGCGGAAAACGCCATTGAAAAGGAAGTGGTTCTTGGGAAGGAAATAACTTAGTTTCCATGCATGTAAAGGATTATAATATTTTTTGAGGCTCTATGAGTGGAATAACTGACTAACCTAAAGATTAATAAATACTAGAAATTGAAATTGAAAAAACGGTGGAAATCAGTTTACTAATAATAAGCGTATTTTTGAATATTTCGGGATTAAAATGTTAAGATTCACTTACGTATCATATTATTTCAGCCAGCTACTTATTTTCGATTTTTGAATTTGGGTTAGTCGTTAGTCCACTTTGCATTCGAAATATGTTTAGTTCTTTGATGGGTTATCTTAAGGTATTACCCGATATTTTATTACAAACTTTATTACTACACAAAATTAAGTTGGACAAAGTAGAAACCTAATAAAATCTTTAATGGTCTTCAGCGCTAAATTCTCCAATTAGTTCTCCTCCGGTTTCCAGTGCTGCATGATGATCTGTATCTGAGATTCTTGTAAATGTTGATTTATGAGTGGAACAAATTCCACTGGCGAGGTCTTTCTTCTTAGCTTCATTTACCGTATTAACGTTTGGGTATAAAAGTGGAAGTTCCATTGTTTTCTTTTAAGCAGATTTTCTTTTAATAAGGTCACCTTTTTCAAGATGACCTTCTTTGTTAGAATATTTGAATTGAAGGGTGTAGGGAAATTTCTTCTTAAACCTCAACCATTAAAATCTAAGAAACCCCACCTTGTTCTGGTCTCAGAAAGATTTCTATTAGGTATGCAGGGTGGTGAAAATTTCGATGATTACCACTGGTATCTCGGAAACTATGAAAGATACAACATCGGCGAAATTAGACAAAAGTTGCGCTATCGTTCCCTCTACAATATTCTGTTATTAAATGTTCAGACATCTTGATTAATTTCGATTTATGCTCAAAAAACGACAAAATTAGCTTTTTCCAAAACTTTGTATCTTCCGCATCGATTACCCGAATTTAATGAACCATTAAATACTTTGGTAAAAAAAAAATACCTACTAAAGGCGTGATCTATACAGTGCAAAAGGTATCTAAAACATTGAGAATATATTAGAACACTTATTGTCATTAGCCATTACATAGGTAACTCTATAAGAATTTTCATAAGTTCCATGATCTTTTGTGTCATGCTTTTGATGTCTAATATGCTGTACCAGAACATACAAAAAATGAATATATTATGATAGCCTAGTACAAATTATGGCTCTATATCTTTCTGTATACCTACTATGTAGAATAGAATGTCAATTCGTTTACAATTTATCCGTAGTTATAGTAGTTAATATAATATTTGTGTATATGTGGATAAGGTTTTTAAGATATCGACTTGATTTTTGGCAGGAATGTGGGGGGCGACGAGAGGCACATTTAAAAGCAGTGTTGATGTCCAGCGATCTCCCCTCGTATATCGCGATATTTGCATGAAGTTTTTAGGGCCCTATATTTTCGTTTCCGGACATGTCTAAAGCATCTCCATTGTAAGTTTTTATTTCGGCGTAAAAAAATTACAAAAAAATATTGCGTACATTCTGAGGGTCATTGTATAGAAGTATCAATTTCAATGGAATAAAGCTCTATTACGCCCTACCTGAACCATTCAATAATTTGAACAAAAATAAATTCTAATTACAAAGCAGGCTATTTATAAGGGACAATAATTATGAATACCTACCTATTTACTACGTGCCTACGTAATATAGCTTACTAGATTGTACTCTTCTAGATTTACTTATACAGCAGCCTTCCAAATCAACTTGATTATAGGAAAAGCCCTATTATATATATTCTACATTCCTTTATTTCTATATCTTGCATAATACTTACAGAAAGTATGAAATTTTCTTATTTTACATTTATCACAAAATTTTATTATCGATAAATGTTTGTTCCTTCCTGTAATCTCAAAAAGCAGTTTTCAAAATTTGAATATCTCATTTTGTGTACGAGGGAGGTTCAAAAATATGAAAAAGATTCAATAGTGAATAAGCACCCTTATATTATTTAATTTTAGAGAAAACATGTAGGTGTTATAGAAAGTTGTTTAGAATTAAAAGATTAGCTCAACAATGAAGTTTCAAATTTGTATTCCATAACACCTATTTACTTTGTATAATATGTCAGTTCCATTTCAGAGAGGATTTATGATTCATAAACGTGTGCCATACAAATTAAATTGTTTGAAGAATAATTATTATTGTTTCCAGCAGAACAAAAACAAAAACAAATATTTTTTTGATGCGAACTTTCTGTATGTTCTTCTGCGATTAATATGCAATACCTCTAATTAGACTGAAAATATTTACCACATACATAAAGAATAATTGCTAATACCATGAATACGAATTTTTCTTCTGTCTGACACAAGACTTGCTCTGTTGTCGCCATATTGTATTTTAAAAAATATTTTTTGTAAAAGTACAGAATATCAATAAAAAATATGTGGCGTGTCCATCAAGCTCACGAAAACGAGGAAAATCTTTTGGATGTTTACTTTTGTTATTTACAAGCGGTCTGAGGGAAATAATCGCCAAAAATTGATATAAAACAAAAGTGACATACAGTGTGTCCCAATTTGATACTGGACACCTCATAAATATATGAAGGGCAAGGAAAACAAATGGTCTCTATTTTTTCTTTGGTAGTCCCAAGGGAGGGAATCTCATAGGCGGTAGTATTTGGATGGGGTGATTATTTCATGGCCTGCTATGATTTTTTAAGATAGCAAATTTTCAAGAAACCCTATTAGGGATTTTTTTACGACAAAATGTTATTAAGAAAACTTGTTCAGAATAAAAAACTGGGTGGATTCACAAAATTTCAAAAGTCTAGGCCTACTTTGATTTTTAGATTTATCTCCCACTTTTTTCTTAAAAAAGTGTGATTTCTGGAGCGTTCACGTCAAAATTTTATTTTTTCACGATAATCAAGTTTCCTTAATAATATTTTGACGTAAAAGCTCCAGAAAGAAGAAAAAAGTGGAAGGAAAAGACAAAAAAGCTAAAAATCAAAGTAGTCCTAGACTTTTGAAATTTTGCAAATCTACTCAGTTTTTTATTCTGAACAAGTTTTATTAATAACATTTTGCCGTAAAAAAATCCCTAATAGGGTTTCTAGAAAATTTGCTATTTTAAAAAATCCTAGCAGGCCATGAAATAATTACCCCATACAAATACCACCACCTACGAGATACTCTCCCTTGGTGCTACCAATAAAAAAAATAAAGACCATATTTGTTTTCCTTGCCCTTCATATATTTCTGAGGTGTCCAGTATCAAATTGGGACACACTGTATATAAAAAGTTGAAGTATCCAGTTTATCCAGTTTATCTTAAAAACGCGTTTCTCGGGATTTATTTTAGTTTTGTCGCCTTGGTGGCTTGGTGGGGATCGATTATTTTCCAGATTAAATTAACCAACTAGTCTCTCTCATGGATATACCTACTATTTTTAGCATTTTTAATTTTAGTAACAATTTAAACTCCGGTTATAAATTGCCTCCTTCCTCAAGTTTATGGCTGTCTGAAGCCTAGACAAAAAGGTTTCTAATTTCACCTTAATAAAATTCCAGCCCACCACTTCCTCTGATTAGAGACGTTACTTACGACAAGAGTAAGTTATGACCACATATATTGCCGGGAACAAACGTTAGAAATGCGTGCGGACTGCGGGACTAATTATATGCCGATTGCACCCGGTGCAGGGGTAGTTTTATCAGGATATAAGCCGCAATGGTCACTTATCACGTGACGGGGTGCAATAAGGGCCGAGACGACGTCGGGATAGGGAAAGCATTGGGGGACATTCAGAGAATAATAATTAGTCGGTATATGAAAGTTGTCACAGGGGTGAAGGAATGCCATATGGTTATCCGGTTATAGTACATAATGTTTACAGCAATAGCAATACAGACAAAGAGAAATTATTGGAAGGACCATTTGTCTAGTCTACCCGTTCATAATGGTAATACCCACGGAAGAGGGGGGAAAAGCCCCCCCTCCAAGCCCCAACTACGAGTAATTTCAAGAAACTTTGTTAACAGTTTTCTATAAAAGATCAGAACCCAATAAACATTTTTGGTTGTGTAAAGGTTGTAGGAACTTTGCCACAACCACATTTTGTAACTAATAGTTCTTGAAAATAGTAATGGTAAATGGTTGGTTACAATTATGTAACCCTTACAGGCCTTAAACGGTGGAGTTTATTACTGCTGCAAAGGTGACCAATATTATCTAGAGTTCGTCACCAATAGTACCGATCTCCTTACAGACACCTCTATATAACCTTCTGAATTACTCCTATAAAACTTGATATAACTGTCACCGTTACCTAAATAGGCGAGGAATCATAAGTTATATAATGTTTGTGGTTACCAGTTGGAAACGCGGATAAGGCGCATATTATATGCGCACGCGCATATTATAGCTTCTCTTTTGTCTTTATCACATTTATTTTATTATATTATTCCATCTTTATCTTTTTTACTGAAGGGGGATCGACGAATCTTTTACGCATGTTTTTTTCGATTTTGCACTTTGTGAAACAGGAATGTGGCTGATCTTATTGCGGTGTGTGCATGACATATAGCACTGATTCGATATACCTCTAACAAGAAAAAACCATTTCTGACCAACGTTTTATGCCATTTTTGCTGCACTGTGTAAAATTTCATTTTACCTCCAGAAAATGCTTGGGCTTCGGATATAAGCGTTTTTTCTTTTATAAATCTATAAAATGTGTTGTTGACATTGTTATTAATTAAAAAATAAAAATAATATTTGCAATTCCTAACCTAAAAAATCTACTCAACATAAAAAATGGCTGCCCCATATTTTAGTAATGATTATTACTATAAAGTTTATAACACACTCCAGGCCATTTATATAACCCAGATAGCTTCTAGATCTATTGAGAACCTTTACCATTACATCTCCAGAGGTAGCGACTGTTACTTTTAGTGATAACTAACACTCTTATATAACCTGTGGTGATGATGTCAGTGATCCTAACCTTACAATTTTTTTTTTAGTTTTCATTTTGTAAACAAAGGAGTGTGCTGCAATGTCATTTAAAATAGTGCAAAAGGAAGAACCAGGCAGGGATGCACCCTCTCTTTCGATTGTACCTTGTGCTTGGGAATACGAAAATGTGTTGTGCTGCCCAAGAAATAAAAAAAATATATCACGACTGGTGAGGGACCCCAACTCGGTACCGGAGAAGGACTGGAAAAAATACCCGCGTGTAAAGAAAAGGGAAAATTTTTATTTATATTTTATTAGGTTTATGTTGTTATATGCTCTTTTTGACCGGTAGACACTCTTAGTTATATAAAATTAACGGAAAGCTCTAAAGGCTCTTGTAGAGAACTAAAAGGTATTTGTGCAACCTAAAGGATCCTAATAGTTCCTAAAATCTCATGTAGTAACAAAGAAGTGTTCGTAGTATCCTTTATAAAACTATGATCTATTGGTGCTTGAAGCAAGTTCCCAACAATGCTATATAACTAGTTTATATAACCTATAGTAATGAGAACTGAAGGTTCCACAAGACAGGTGATGAACAACTTTCCGTGACCATGTTATAAAACTATCAGTGATTAGTTATTATTGTTACCGATATATAACTTTAAACACTTGGGGTTACTTCCGCTACTGTTATAAAACGTTTATCACTTGTAGTTACTTCCGCTACTGTTATAAAACTTTTATATAACTTATTGTGGCTTCAAGTACCCACAAAATGTTTATTGGGAAGACTACCTCTTGGGTACTGCACAAGTGATTAGAGATAACAATTTTTTTTAAAATAAACTGTTTGACCTTAACATTGACAATTTTTCTAGTGTAGCATAGTCGTAACTATTTGACCCTCCTAAGATTTATTTTGGGTGCGCCAGTGATAATACATAATACGCCACCAAAAAATTGTCAATATGGCCCTGGTTATAGCGGTATGTCCTCGGTTTTTGTAAATTGAATTTAACAATAACATGATTATAAACTAAATCCGCTGATAAGTTTTAATATTTTGCCAGACGGCACAATCCGGCATGTTGGGTTACAGATCGGCCGTAGCAAACACAATGACGTAATCACAAAGATCTTGTTCACTATTGTGGGAAATATAATTACAATTAAGGGTCGATTAACATGATAACTTATTCCGCATAATATTCGATTTTATACCTTAGTTCGGTGAATAATATTTCTGAATTGCAATTTTTTTAACAACTCAAATAAGACTAACCGAAATTCACATGAACTTGGCATGAAAGACGGTCTCAGGTTATTTTGCGGTTTGTCATTGTTTGAAAATTACAGCTTAGACTAATGTTGAAGCTGCAAAAATTGGGAGATAAAAGCAAATACCAACGGTACAAAAAGTAGAAAAGACACTATATGCATATACACTGTGTCTACTTTTAAACATATACCTACCTACAAATCCATAAAATCTTTATTTTTGCAGATAATAGGCTAAACTTTTTTGGTTGAAAGTCTGTCAAAATCTGCTTCTTTTTACCTTACTGCCATTTTAAAAATACAAATCCAGGGCCGGCTACGATTTTTTTACACCCCCGATTTTAACGGAAAGCATTTAGCGATTTTCTTAATTAAAATCTCGCACTACAGCGTTAAGTAGGACACCCCAAAAAACCCCACATACCGAATTCGAACAAAAAATATACAGAGAGTTCTATTCTCCAGGGTTTCATTCTCGAAAGTAGAGAAAGGTAGGAAATGTAAAGGCATCTGGCGAGTCAAGAAGTGTGTAATTGAATGATCAATAGGACCACTCAAAGTTTTGGTGTGCAAAGATTCAATACAAAAATGTATTTTTCTCTGGGCCACCTTAAAATGTTGAATTCTTATGAACTTTTATACTTGTCAAGAGTGGTCTGGAATTATTGAAAAAGTATTAATAAACACAAAAGTAATTTATTATTTTACAAAATGACAACCAACAAATAAAAAACAATTTAAATTATTGAACCTCTCTCTCCAAACTCACTGTCTGTGTCATATGGACTTACTGTCTGGCAGGCTTCTGTATTCTTTATACCTACTTAGTTCGTTTATAGTGTCTGGGGGGGGGGTTTCATATACTCGTACTCGATTTTTGACTCCAAAAATTCAGTACCTTAGAGATGGCACAGAGAAACGCACCCTGTATATTTTATATTGGATCTTTACACACCAATATTTTGAGTCGTCCTGTTGACTACTCAACTGTTTTGAGGAGATTCCATAGCACACTTAACTTGCCAGCTGCCTTTAAAATTCCTATTTTGCTCAACTATGGCAATTTTTTTGTTAAAATTTGGTATCTGGGAGTTTTTGGGGTGTCCTGATTAAAGCTGTGGTGTCAGATTTTAAATAAAAATCTCTCTAAATGGTTTTCATGAAAATCGGGGGTATTAAACAATCGTAGCCGACCCGAGATTTGCAATTGGAAAATGGTAGGAAGGTCAAAAGAAGCGGTTGTTGAAACGCTTTCAAACAAAAAAAAAGTTCAGGCGATTATTTCCAAACCTACAGAATTTGTGGATTTGTATATGTTTAAAAGTAAACACCCTGCTACTTATAATTTATATTTTTATGCATTATAATAATATACATAATTTTTAATTTTTCAAATAGTAAGACACCCACGAAAGACACTCTTTCTGTTAGAAATAGATACTATAAATTAAAAAAATAACCGAACTTTTTTTCAACTGCCATTGGCGTAGAAATAATGTTTAAAATGGGGTGCTACTTGCTACATATCTACTGAATAAAGTGAATAAGTTAGTTGGTCATCAGCTGGGCATATCACGAACATTATACATCTTTACTCATAAAAGGTTAGTTATACATACCTACCAATAATGAAATTTATTTTATAGTTATTATAGTTATGTGTTTTAAATTTAAAATTATAGAAACCTGCATCTCGACAAAAATATACTTTAGATATCAGACCTTCATAGAAAGAAAATGTGATTAGTACGAGTATAAGTTACTCTTTGAGAGTATTATATAACCTCAAGCCAAGTCAAGTTAATTTAAGATTTCAAGCCTGTGCTGAAGTAAAATGAATTAATTCCTTAAACTCTCCATTTTTATAAAAACGAGAAGAACTCAATTGCGAAAGTAATTTTTTCCAATTTTCTGGAGAGAACAATCAATGTCCTAGTCAAGTTATTCTCATAAACCTATACTGACAGAGCAGGCTGAGGTTGAGGGAAGCGACCCATCTTTCTCGATTTTCCGGTATTCTCATGGGTTTGGTTTTTATATCTACTGTCAGAAGAACATTATTTGAAAGATGGAGAAAAACTAAAAGCAAATATTTATCTCGGTTTCCCCCGCGCTTTCGAAACAAATAAACTTATTTTCCGGTCCGTATGGGGAGCAAGGGGGCACATATTGATTTAGACGCATTTGAACGCGTCATAAATATAAATTTAATATCGGCAAACCGTCGGCACTCCTGACACGGGAAAATGGAATGAAAAACTGACATATCAAACGGAAAACGGCTTGGAAAATGTATAAGGTAATCAAGTAATATTAAAAATAAATCCATCAGCATACCACAAGCAAAAGCCCTTCCCATGAAATGGTTTTATCTCATTCAGAGGACCTGAAACAAAAATTCAATGACTCAGAGATAGATGCTCAGATTTCCATTACAGAAAGGACCTGAGTCATATCGTACGTATTTCACTGAAAGGCGGAATAAAATTTGAGCGAAAATAGATTCCGCGGAATGATCTTTGCATTCGTACACGAAGAGTGCATCGGCAAAACTAAATTTATTCCACGGCCCTGCATCTGCGGCAGATCCAGAGCCGCGTCTGGGGAAGGAGAACCTTTACTTTTGACACTACATATTGCCCTAATGTATTCACAGTATTCATTATATTATCATGAATTTCTTGGTCTTGATTATTCAACTTGCAAGCGTTATAAGCATAATATACTTGAAATACCTTGAAAACGTTCACGCATCACAAAGACCAGCCACATTATTCGCTACTGTACTGGTAACACTATCAAATTGTAAACACGTCTAGACCGCGATCCGTTTTGCACGATTTCGGTTTTTCTTTTTTAGCAAGCTTTAAGTGGACTATACAGGGTGGCCCACCACGAACTGCATCGATCTATATATGGAAAACTAAAAGTAGGAAATTTCTGAAAATTTTGCACCTCACCAATGCCGATGGGCGCTGCTCAACTAAAATATTTTGGTGAATCTGGCACTTCCGGTTATACCGGAAGTCGATATCAACTTTCTTGTCTCAAATGGAACACCCTGTATATTATTGCATTTTTGGATTTTAGGCATCATTTTCGAACAAAAACATGTAACATGTCCTATGTCTAAATCCAACCGTTTTTGAGATATTTGCATTTTTCCGAAAAAAATTTCAGGTGCAGACCTAAAGTCAATAAGCAATTTATACGAGGAAACCGCGAAATTTCAAAACGAATTTTTGGCATCGTGTAACAGAAGCCCTTACTTAGTGATCTCTGCTGAGAAATAAGTCCGTTTTTATACAGGGTGTTCACAAAATATGAATAAAAATTACATTCAAAATGTGCTTAAATCACGAAATTTTCAAATGGAAACCCCCATTTTTTTAATGCGATCTTATTCACCACTAAAAATGATGACAACTTTATGTAAGGTTTCTTATACCTAAATGCAGTAATTTTCGATTAATTTACGAAAAACCTAGTTCTCACCCATAAAATGCGGGGTTTGCATATTAGCCGAGGACGTTGAAAAGACAATCGCGGCTGAGGAATTGTCACTTGGTATACAAATTATTGTCAACAATAATGCCGGCGCACTTACACAAACGAAGATCATAATCTATCTGACCTTCTTGATATTACTTTGTTTTATTCTCCCTAGATAATAAACAAATTTAAATAATCTTCGTTTGTGTAATTTAAGCGCGCCGGCATTACTGTTGACAATAATTTATAAACCAAGTGACATTTCCTCAGCCGCGATTGTCTTTTCAACATCCACGGCTAATATGATTTTCCAAGCGTTAAGCAAACCCCGCATTTTATGGGCGAAAATTGAGTTTTTCCTAAATTAATCGAAAATTACTGCATTTAGGTATAGGAAACCTTACACAAAGTTGTCATCATTTTTAGTGGTGAATAAGATCGCATTAAAAAAATGGGGGTTTCCATTTGAAAATTTTGAGATTTAGGCACATTTTGAATGTAATTTTTATTCATATTTTGTGAACACCATGTATAAGAACGGATTTACTTCTCAGCAGAGATCACTAGGTCTGGGCTTCTGTTACACGATGCCAAAAATTCGTTTTGAAATTTCCCGGTTTCCTCGACTTTAGGTCTGCACCTGTAATTTTTTTCGGAAAAATGCAAATATCTCAAAAACGGTTGGATTTAGACATAGGACATGTTGTATGTTTTTGTTCCAATATGATGCCTAGAGTCCAAAAATGCAATAATATAGAGGGTGTTCCATTTGAGATAAGAAAGTTGATATCGACTTCCGGTATAACCGGAAGTGCCAGATTCACCAAAATATTTTAGTTGAGCATCGCCCATCGGCATTGGTGAGGTGCCAAATTTTCAGAATTTTCCTACTTTTAGGTTTCCATATATAGATCGATGCAGACAACATGCCAGCGAACTCAAAACAATGGAGGCACAACGTTCAATCGAGCCGTACCATCCACCGAACTTTCTCTAACAACAAAGCAGGAAGTTAGTCCGCAATCGCAGTATGCTCTGCCTAATATTTCCAGTCCACTCAGTGTTTCATTAAACTAATAATTCCCCGGGTCCTATCTCCGTGGCCTGGACCATCTTGCACTCTCGGGCCCGACACGGCCCTTGACCACCGGTACATCCCCACTAAGCGATCGGGACCCCCCGCAGTCAGATAATGGGGGATGATGGATGGCTTTCTGTTGCAGGGGGGTGTCCCCCCCCGCTCCTCGATGGACGGGGGAGCCAATTTATGGGGTGTCTCCTAGACAGAGTGCACGTCAGCCTGGTAATTGATAGTTGCGGGGAGCCGCTCTCTAAGTTGGAGATAGATTCTGTGTTTATTTTTCTTTTTGCCAAGTCTAAATCTAAAGAAAGCGCCCTGCTGGGAATTATGAAAGACAGCGATATCCTTTCTAGACGGAATCAATCATAATATAATATATCTTATCTATCCATAATGTACCTACATTGAGTGACATTTCTGATTGAATAAACAAATTAGATTTCTCAGTTTACATATCAAGAAATACCTATTATAACAGGACGGTATGCCAGCTCTTCGAATGGCAACTTTTTTTTTTCAAGTAAATATAGAATAGTACAATTTGATGCTATGCACAAAGGTCAGAGTCGATGTTATTTACAGATTATTTATTTATACAGAATGATTCTGTCATGCTGTACAAAAATTGACCACGTTCAGGGTGGGGGTGCCCACTAAAAACCACAACGCGAAGAAAATTCTTATTTAAATTGCGGGACAAATGAACACCTTAGCACCAGAGTAATTCAACGCTCCTGGTTGAAATCAAACGATCAATGTGAATCCTGAAGAGCGTTCTTGCCACATTTCATTGTTCAATCTTATTGTAAAAGGTTATGAAGAAATAAGAAATACGTATCTCTCGTCTCTATTATATCGGTGTTGTCATTGTCAGGCTTGATTCCACAAATAAATGGCAGGCGTTATAACACTTCAACTACATAGAGAAATTCTTGTATTTACATCACAAGCTCCTGTATTTACTTGAGAACATTTACCGAGTTTCCGCATACACATATTTCATAATTTTTAAATTATACGAGAAAATTACCATATTCTATAAAAAAGCTTTTCTCATACAAATAACAAACATACTAAAAATCAACTGTCAATAAGTACTTGCAATTGATTATAACATTAAACGACATATTGTTATATTTCCATAATATTTATGAATTAGTTTAAATATTTTTCTTCTATATGGAGGTATTGTTATGATATTAAAATGAAGAGAACGAGGTCTCAAGACAATTTCTTTTGCCATGGTCTTGTTCAAAATTAAGAATTTCAACATTTTCAAAATCAAACAAATGAGTATTATTTATTGCATGTTGGCTAAGTGCAGAAGAAAACTGATTACAATTTTTTATGTCATTTTTAGGTTTATAAAATCTTTTGTTAAGGTATTGCTTTGTTTGTCCAATATAGACAGAAGGGCATATATTAAATTTGACCGCAAAAGTTTTTCAGTTCTTGGCTCTAATTTAGAATTTTTTTTTATTATTATTAGGTTTATGACTAATTAATGATATATTATATTTGTTGAAAATGTTTGCACTCGATTCACTCCCCTTTAATATATGGTAGTGAAAAATAAAACTATTTCGGTTGTTTTTGCGTTATTTTGTTCTTTTTATATGGTAACTTGAAGACGGGGATAAAAGTTTTGTTAAATGCGTTAATTGTGTCATTTAGTTTATTCTTATGTATGCATAAAAAACATCAACAAAACGTTTGTAGAATATAGGTTTGGCATGTAGGTCGTCAATAACATTTGTTTCTAGTTCTTCCAAAACTAAGTTTGCAATAGTGGAGGAGATTGGAAAACCCATTGCTGTGCCAAAAATATGTGAATAATTTTTTTCTTGGTATTTAAAACAGGTTGAATTTAGACAAAATAAAACGCCCTCAATGAAAGAATAAAGATAGGTAAAGATGTGACTGGGCGTATAATGTTACATTGTTTTTTTATACCTACAATTAGCTAGATCAGTTGGAACATTGGTAAATAGTGATTTGACATCAGAAGATACAAGAATATGGTTTGGTGGAACATTTTGTTTTTTATAAAATTATGAAAGTGCCAAGAGTCTCTGATGAAAAATTCATTTTTGCCAATAATATTATTAATAATCCCAAACTTATGTAGCTTAGGTAAACCATAAATATATGTATTTATTTTTTAGCACCTATACTTAGTAATTTTAAATATTGAAATGGCTCATGTTAACAACATGCATTTTGTAACGACCCAGCAAACACTTAGAGTTGGTCCCCAAATGGTTATGTACACACCTCCCAGAAATTTTCTTGTGTGACTTTAATGGCAATCATAAATGGCCCACATTCAAAATGTCCCGGCGGCCAGCAGCAGGCCATCCTTTAATTTGCCAACAACGTACTTCATTGGGCCATCAAAGGGCCATTGTGGACGCCACAATCTTAAATGGTTTGGTATTGTAGGTATATTAAAGGCCCGCCATTTTAGGGTCTTTAGTGGGTTAATAAAGGTCCTTTACATAATATGCACCAAGTTAATGGGCCATTAATGGGCTATTATCATCTGGCCATCTGAATTTTTATTTGGGAAAAAATGGGGTAAATGTGAGTTCTCGCACTAAAACATACTCTACTATTGCTAAGATCGAAATTTTTCAGATTATCTTCTTGAACCAGTAGTAATACCATGGCAGACACTGCAGGATTCACAGGGATTGCTACAACAGATCAGCTTTTAATTGTCCCACCCAGCAAAATACTGGTTGAGAAGAAGATAATTATTTTGGGAATCTTCCTCTCTCTGGAAGTTCAGAGAGTTATTTCAGTATAAACAGTTCAAGGTGCTGTTGGAATTATGAACTTGTCTTTTGTAAATGGGACAAACTGAAATTTCATACCATTATAACTTTGTCTTTTATTTGTTTGAGATCTGAATCGTCGTGCACCCTGTAACTGTCTAAAATAAAGAATTCCAAGCACCCTTATTGGGTATTTAATTCGAAATTCAATAACTAGAGGCACTGGCAACTATAGCGTAAATAAAACCAATTATAATATTCGGTTTGTCAGCCACTCTGTGTTCCAGCAATAATTCATATTGATTGCAAAACAATTACCAATAACAACTGGAACTCGAAGCAAACTACTTGTTACGTTACTTGATGGTTTGTGTGTACCTACTATCGGCAGCTTTGGCATAGCGCCTCCGTTCGCCAATTTGCCTTACGAGTGGTTTATTTAATAAGTGCTTGAAGGGCCCCCTAGTGGCTCCCCCCCCCCCGCAGCACTCCTCGTCCTCAAATGCAGAAGCATTGTTGGAGAATTATAGTATGCTTTATGTGGCACTTCTGGAAACACTGTGCCATATTAACGTAGCACCCCAGGGGCGTACCCAAGTAACATTTTAAGTCATAATTATTTATCTTAAGTCCAAATAATTGTATTAGGGTTATAAAATTGTCGCTTGGGGTAGACAAAATAACTATAGGCCTTATAGTAGTTGTTAGGATATTATTTACTCGAATCGTGAAAGTAATTGTCCTATAAAAGTCTTATAACAGGCATAACATGGTTACTTTAACGTCAACATTATATAGTCTTTCAAAGGTTATTACAAGGTTGTAAAGAGGTCTCCGTCGTTGAGAATACAACAACATTTACGACTTTAGAAATATAGTTGTACGACGGTTGTAAAGAAAATAATTTGACCACATTAAAACTTTGTGGGGCGATAGTCGTATAAAGACGATTTAAATATATTATTATAAGACATCAGTAAGTGGAAGTCATAGATGTTGTAAAACAGTTTTAAGCAAGATAAGAAAGTAGTGCACATGCGCGTTAATATTAATTTCAACCTCTATGTGACCCCAGTAAGTGGTAATTTTAATAAAATACCTTTATACGACTTTCGTAGATGAGACGTAATTTATTGTATCATAATGTATCATATTATGATCTGCCATATATCATACAGTAAAGCAGTAATAAGACGTAAAGCAGTAATAAGACAGTATATAAGCATATCAGCATCTGTTAAAAATTATTATGAGTTTTACAAAAGACTGGGCAAATACAAATGCTCCAGGAAGTTCTAGACGAGCAGTTACAAAAAGTTGGAATTAAATCAGTTTTGTCATACATATCTTTATTTTTTTATACTACTACTACTAGCACTACTACGAACTTGACGAGGCACCTACCCCGGACCGCAGAAATTTCTAAAGACAGCCCTCCACGCGCATGCGCATGTAAATACTTATTCTGTAATTTTGATTTTAGTTTTAGTCGCTTTATAACCTCTTAATAGTCGTTTGACAGTTTTAGAACTATTTATGACCTCTTAGTAGTTTGACTGAAGTTTTACAACTACTACAAGCAACGTCGGCCATGTTTGCCATCAGAAATTCAGTTAAATAAGACAACCATGTTTGTCTTACGAAAGTGGCAAAACTTCGAATTTAACTTGTGGGCACAACTCATAGAAATTTGAGTGGAAAACATGTATTTTCGACATATCGAACGATCTTGTACAACCGAGTGTACAACTGTAACACTTTAAATTTTAATTTAAAGCACGTTCATATTTTACATTTTTTCTTTCATTTCCTTTAATTTCCATTATTTTAAAGGCGCGTTGCAAATTTTCGAGCTATATTTATAATGTTCACAGTAAATAAAAATTCGCAATAGATTCCGTTGTGTACAATCGTCAAAAACCGAGATGCTTTATTGCATAATATCACCAACGTATAATTTCGTTTTTACCACTTACGGCCGAGACAGAATGAAATGTCTTCGTATTACAAGCAAACACTGCACAATATAACACTACGTTCCATATTTACGACTAATTGGTAATAAGTAATAAAATATGAAGGTATTAATAGAGATCTTCACAACTTTAGAGCTACTTCTTTATGACGTTAAGGTATCTTTGAATTTACAGGACCTAATGGACTTATAAAAATTATATCCAATCAAGTCAGACAAAAGTTGTATGAAAAGTCATGAAAACCTGTTTCCAACCTTCCATGTTCAGTCATAAAGATGTTGTAAAAAGGGCGATACGTCTATAGACAAGTTGTATTATTGGTCGCAACAACGTCTTCACGTTTTTTATGCAACTTTAAATGTTACTTGGGTAGTAAATATATTTTTAATAAATTGAAATTGTCGAACTGGTACCAACTAAAGGTATTCTGAAAACTTATTGCTCTTAGATGATGTTTACTTAGTTCAAAAGTCATATATACAGGGTGTCCCAGAAATAAGTGCCAAGGTTTTAACCACATATTTAACTCATGAGAAGCAACAAGTAAAACATGGGAATCGATGATTCACTATCTTCATATTTTTTACGAGCCTCCTACCGGCCAGAAACACGTTATTTATATGTACCTAGTTGTGTTCATACGCGTTCAGAGTGAGGTGCGAGTGCCGCAAAATCCCGCCATTTACAATAGTACTTAACGAATTCACAGTTTACGGAGAAACTCGTGGGAACTGACTTCGGGGCTATTTTTTATGGCACATAATATATTTTTCTTAATCTCGTACAAGCACTTCGAGAAAATGGATATTGTGTTGTATAGATCCATAGCAAGTGATAAATAATTATTTAAACAAATTAAAAAAATATGTTAACTATGAAGGAATGTAAAATGGATAGTTTAGTAAATAGATAAAAGTAATTATTATTGTATTTTTTTCGAATTATTGTTAGGTACCTACTGTAAATAGTCTTATGATTAAATAATTCTCTTCATTATTATTAGGTATTATTACTTCTATTAGTTAACAAGAGTTTCGACTTAAGCTTCAGTGGCGGGTAACACAAATACATTAAAATTTTCAAAATATTTAGGTATATTGAGAACTAAGAGGTATCCAAAAAATATATGGAAAAGTTGTTGCCTTCGATGAGTGAAATAAGTGGTTAAAATTCACTCAGTCATTTTCCTTTTGAACTTTTTTTTCGAAAACTCATACAAATTTTTATTCTAACAAAAAATCGACTGCGTAAAAACATTAACGTGTTTGTATTAACTCACCAATAAAAAATTGTTCGTACCTAATTAAATTTTAGTGGAAAATATTGAGTTTAAAATTTGGTTTTTAGCTAACCCCAAAGAAAATTCTATACCTAACTATTTTTTTTGCTAATATTATACATCATCTTTATAATAATTTGTTCATATGGTTGTGGAAAACTGTAATAATTATCTATTCCTTATTAAAAATAACAAATAAGATTTTGTAACATACCTAATAATTAAAACATTGACTATGATCTTTCTCGAGATTATATTTTCTTAACTTGCTTACTTTCTAGTAAATTACTGGCTTCTCACAAGACCCGTACAATGAGGTTACCTACCTAGTTCGTATAGAGGAAGCGATTCTGACGTTACAGGAATGATGTCCGATGCGAGTGGTTGTAGTTTCCTCGTATGTCGATCTTATGGCGACAATAATTATTGTCAGTATTCCCATGACGTCACCCAGAATGCTCTCTCTCTCTCTCTCTCAGCAAGAGGCAACCTCTTGGTACTTTCACAATTTTTGTTGCTCCTCTGCTTTCAAAACTGAGGTTTCGTGTACTAAGGGGATGATGACACTGAGTAAAATGTTATTCAAAAAGGGACAAAATAGCCATCACATCATGTGATAGATATTATACATAGTCGCCTATATACCTCTAGGTTTATTATTTAGCCCTTAAGTTTATCTGTATTCAATAGCAACTCCAACTCCGTATTTAATACCTGCACGCTGCGCTCCTGCTAGTCACAAATTACATATCAGAGATATGCGATTAATGTGCGTCACTTAATTTCGCGCTAGTTTTCACAACTACAGTGTGACCCATTTGTTTTGGGGTCAGTCTGTAAAAAGTGTATCAATCGTGCGATTTGGCTGATTTTTTTTTTAAATTGTAGAGCTCGATGAACTGCACATTTTGAACAAAAATTGCCTGGTTCGCATAAAATCCAAAGCCTACTATGACCGTTTTTATGAGCAAAATTTTAAGAAACCATATTAGCGTTTTTTTTTGAAAAAATCTGTGTGCGCCAATGGAATGAGCACCCCTCGAAATGGGTATGTACAAAATTTCATCAAAATATTTCAAGTAATAACGATTTTGTAGAAAAATTAAAAATGCAGCCAAGGTACGTCTTTATTTTCAAAAATTCAAAGTTGGCCATGGAAAATAATTGAATTGTTTACTTTTATTAAGTGTCAAACTGTCTAAATTGAGTTCAGAAATTGTTTGTGCTCAATACAATTAATTATCATAATTATGGAATATTTAAGCATAAGAGACAAAATAGAAATTGTTCGACTCGTGGGCGACAACGAGCGCTCGGCAGCAGAAGCTGCGGCCGAATTTAACAATAGACACCCAGGTAGATCAGTACTGTACAACGACAGAGTCGAAGTACTGTACAACGTATAAACAATATTTTTGATGAAACTGGATCGATTTCTAAAAATTTATTAAAAACTAGGCAAAATGGACGCCGTGGACTTGTTGAAAATAACAATCAAATTCTGCAATACTTTAGTGACAATCCTCGAAATAGTGTTCGAACGGCTAGTTTAGACCTTCATATACCCAGAGAGAGTATAAGGAGATGTTTGAGACAAAACAAAATAAAACCGTTTAAGCCAAAATTTTTGCACACCCTGGAACCAGGAGATGAGGAGAGAAGATTAGAATTTTGCTATTGGCTGCAAGGTGAATATCTCCATAATGGCAACTTTTTAAATGAAATTTTATTCACCGACGAAGCCACGTTTACTACAAATGGTGTAGTATCAAGTCAAAACTGCCGTCACTGGTCAGCTGAAAATCCAGAGTTTATAATAAATGCAAGGAGACAATATTCACAAAAAATTAACGTTTGGTGTGGAATACTACGCGACAGAATAATTGGCCCATTTTTCTTTGAAGGGAATTTGAATGCGGCTGGCTTCTTGAATTTTCTAGAAATTGAATTTAGAAATGCTTTAGATGAGTTACCATTAAGATACCGTTTAAATTTAAAGTTACAGTTAGATGGCAGTCCTATTCATAATGCTCGTTTAATCAGAAACTGGCTAGATAATAATTTTGAAAACTGTTGGATAGGGCGAAATAGTCCTTTCTGTGAGTGGCCACCGAGATCTCCGGACTTAACTCCTTTAGATTTTTTTCTTTGGGGTACACTTAAGCAAAATGTTTATAAGTCAAGACCCCATAATTTACAAGAACTGCAAGCTAGGATAAACCGTAGTTGTGAGGAAATTACTCCACAGCAAATACGAAATGTAATTTTGAATGTACGCAAGAGGAACGACAAATGCATTGTAGAAAATGGAGGCTTGGTAGAAGTTACAAAAATTTTATAATTTTAATTGTTTTTATGTTTTGTGTTTATAAGCATAAGGTTGTATTATTACAATTCAATTATTTTCCATGGCCAACTTTGAATTTTTGAAAATAAAGACGTACCTTGGCTGCATTTTTAATTTTTCTACAAAATCGTTATTACTTGAAATATTTTGATGAAATTTTGTACATACCCATTTCGAGGGGTGCTCAATCCATTGGCGCACACAGATTTTTTCAAAAAAAAACGCTAATATGGTTTCTTAAAATTTTGCTCATAAAAACGGTCATAGTAGGCTTTGGATTTTATGCGAACCAGGCAATTTTTGTTCAAAATGTGCAGTTCATCGAGCTCTACAATTTAAAAAAAAAATCAGCCAAATCGCACGATTGATACACTTTTTACAGACTGACCCCAAAACAAATGGGTCACACTGTATATATCACACAGCGAGCGACTCGGTTCCAGCAGGTGTCCCGAATGCACTCGCAGCTAGGGAGAATTGCAAATGCGGACGTAACGCGGGTATTTGTTCGCATTGGGTCGATATTCTCTTATTAACAGCTGGATTTCTCTGTTGTTTTTGCTTTCTTTGAAGTGAAAAACTCTGTTATGGCTTCGACGCTTTCATTGCCTTTAGCACCTTTTACAAAAAACCTGTTGTGCCTTATAAAGAATGTTTTTTGCAGTGGAGAAATAAAAGCAAAATTCGCATTGAAAGCAATTCGTAGTAATGCCATAATTGAGTTCTACAATAATTAGGAATTGTGAACAGTTATTGCTTTCTGCTACTGATACCAAACGCAAAACTATAGAGAATTTAATCTGTTTTATTCTTTACCAGAAAATAGCATGAAATACATTCTTATTAAATTAAAGAATAACTTGATCCCAAGTATTTACAGTAACAATTTTAAGAAATATCTAATAATGAACTTCATCATGCTCTTACAATGTCAACCTTTTTTTCCATGAAAATTACGCACGCCTATTACATATTTGATATATTTGATGAATATCCGACACTCCCCCTTTAATCTTTCACAAAAAGAGTTGATAAACGAAAAGTGTTGATAAATCCGACCATTTTTCGGCTATTTGCAAATACGACGCTAGGCGTCGCGACGCCAAGAAATATTTTTTTCCCACCAATATACCCCTTTTGTTACATCGTTCGAAAGCTCTAATTTTTCTATTTTTCCTTAATGATATTTTTTCTTTATTCTCTTCAAAACGCACTAAAATATTAATTTTTGTTAATTGCAAATGACGTAGCGGTTTCAATGATTTCATTTTTGGACATATTCCTCGGAATTTATTTGTTTGAAAGACCTTCAAACCACGTCTTTTGAACTTCTTTTACCGTTGTCAACATACAAATCCAGAATCGGCTACGATTTTTTATACCCTCAATTTTCACTAAATGTATTTACCGATTTTTTTGTTTAAAATCTGACCCCGCAGAGTTAATCAGGACATCTTTGAACAAGGCATATTTATTATCACAAATCTGAACAAAAAGTATACAGGGAGTTCTATTCTACAGAGTACCAAAATTTAGTCAAGTATCTACCTATGCCATGAAATTACCTCAAAACAGTTGAATGGTTATTTATTTTATAACCAAATTTAGTAGGTACTTAGATTACACCTAATAATAAAAGAAAGTTTAGGATATTGTTGAGTCATCTATAACATAACAGTTGTTCTTAACTAAACTTGTTAAATATAAAGAGTGATTCTTAACTTATATGCTTACATTTGATTTCCGAAATATACAGGGATATTTTTTTTTGCAAATTTTCCACGATTCAGGTAAGTAAATACAGTGTTATTTTACTGATTTTATCGAAAACTTTTTGTATTACGTATTCCGTATTTGCAATTATTTTACTCACTGTCTCCACCTCCTATGCATGTTGTGTATTTGTGCAAAGTGTAAATTCAGGGTTAGTTTGAGTTAGTAAATTCCGGGTTGTTATTTCAGAGCAATGAATAAACGGTCAGGGCAAAAGACTCTAGACTGTTTTATTCTTAAGAAAAATTATTTTAATTTATTTAGATTAAGATTAAAAATAGAAGTGGTTTTACACAATCTATGTCCTATTAATACCTTAGTTATAATAGATATTGAGCCTAACTTTTACTTGACTTATATATAAACTTTATATCTTCCTAAAAAAATAATAATATTATAAACTGATAACATAATATAAATATTAACATATTTTTGTTGTTTGTTATAAAAACTTTAAGATCTTTACGTCTTCCAATATTTTTTTTTAATTAGTTTAGACTATTTTTGTTAAAGACATTATGTATAAGTACTTAAATAACAACCAAAGATAGAATAAGTCAAGGTTTAGATACCTACTTATTATGTTATTATGTTTTTTTTTTCGTTATTTTATTAGGTAAGTTATTGTTTGTCTTAAGTATTCTTTTTTAATAAAAATTTTAAAAATACATTGTTTTTTTTGTTTTACCCCCCAGAAAAAAAACATATCTACGCCGCTGCCTATAGAAAACAAAGATAGAACCTAATTTGGCGCAATCCATCCACTAAACCGTAGCTCGGAAGTTCAAAAGTGTAGCTCCTTTATTTTCCTTATATTATCCATAAATTCTGATTTTTTCTATCTCGTCACAAATTATCACTTTTACCACTTAAACCATGATTATTATGCAGATTATTGCTCACAATCTAACCAAAATATTAATTAAAATCTGAATTGTCACTGACGTATCACATGCAGCGGAAGTCATGCCATATGGTGTTATTCAGATACCCTTAGTTTATAAAAGGGTATTTTGTCACGACATACTATTTTGAACTTATAGTAGTTATTACCCCCATTCTTTAAAAGAGTTTAATACATAAAGGAAAAATTCTTTCGTTATAAGATGGGCGACAACCGCTAATGGTGTGTAGACAATTTGTGGTCTCGCGCTGTGGATTTGGTGTTGCGCAGAATGTCAGCTGTGTCGCTCTTTCATTTACGTGCGGTTTATCTGTAGATTAGTTGGTTGAAATATAACTAGGACCTTCAAAATGGATGCTTCCTTCCATAGGTAAGTTATTAACAAGCTTTTGCCCCATGATGAGGAAAGTTTTAATTTCGTCTTAATATGTTGATGATGATGATGATGTTGATTACAGTAACTACAATACAGTACAATAAAGGATTTATGTCTATGTCTATATATGTTCTTCCCTTTATCTTCAAATCGGAACTGGCGATTTGCCGGCAGCCCGGCGGTCGTTGGTCCGAACAGCTGACGGAGGAAAGTGGGCTGGTTATAGGTAAGCCGCCGTTACTGCGAGTTGCGCACAACCATAGCAAGATAGCCGAAGCTCCGAATTACTCGGATACGAAGGTTTATTTGCCCCATGTTTTAGATTTGAGCAATTTTTTCCTTTTTAGTAGGCCACCCCCATTGTGTGGTTAAAAATTTTTGCAGCATTACTGAAGCAATAGGCAATATTTTCAATTTCTTTTACTAGGGTCAGTTTCTCATCGTGCGGTATTATACAAAATATAGAATATTGCAATGCCAGCCCTCTTAATTTCGCCGATTGTTCGCACACACCATCCAATATTCAGGTCTCCGCGAATTTGTCTGGGAGCGTGGCGAGCCGCCTCCCCCTCTCGACCCCGAGGGGTGCAAACTACCCCCGGGCCAGTAATTTCGGTCCACCGCGGTTGCTAAATGAGTTATGGTCAGATTTATGAACGCGGAGGGCGCTTGGGAAACATGGCGAAAGTGGAACCGGGGATAAGGTGTTTTGTATATGTGGCGCATGGGAGAAAGTTCGGAGTACGGGGAGCGACAATTTTTAAATGCAACCTATGCGGATACCTAATGTAAAGTGAACGGGAAAATTTTCTTTTTGCTTACATGCGAAGCAGGTATACGATAACACTGGCCTTTGTAACGTAGAAAACCGTTTCTTTTTTGAAAAGTTCCGATATATTATTTATGACTAATCAAAGCACACGGAATAGCTTCCTGATTCGTCCATGTGGTCTCTACTACCGCTGTCGTTGCCTGAACCCGCGGAAAGATGTGTGAAAAACCACCTACGACTTGGCCACGAGATTCACAAGTCATGTGCACGATCGCATGTAAGAGAAAACATATGCACACAACTTACTAGATCACTTAAGCTCTCTTAAGAGATGAGAATTAAGCTCCGAAAAGAGATTTTCCGGCGGAAAACTTCGAACAGAAAATTCTGGACTTAACCTTGCGTAACGTGACTTTCACGAGTGATCAAATGGGAAGCGCCACGATTTTTGTCGCCAGCCCTATTTATAGTCTTTTTTCATAATAAACACCGTGGAACACCGTGGAGGTTTTACAAGTAAAAGCTATAAAACAATGAACTGAGGAAATTACGTACGCAGAAACCAATTCTATGGCGCAGAATGAACTGTCAAAATGTTAAGTATACTAAGTTAGCAACGTAGCGCTAATCGAATAGGTGAATTGTACATACTGAAGCAAGTATTGTGTACTAGTTATTTAAAAACGAGAGTAAAAAATACTCTGGCACTAGGCACATACCTTTTTATACTATTTAATATTATTTTTTTGGAATAACAAGTCTTGCATCTAATAAGCAATATACAGTGTGGCTACAAATTGTGGAATATTGCTTATATTTCTTAAAGTATTCCCCATATCACAGACCTATATAGCTAGCGAAGCTATATAGGTCTGTGCCCATATCAAACAAAAACATGTTTTAATAAAAGTGTTAGGGGAAATTATTTCCTTCTTAGTAGTAATAATATATAATAATAATAATTTCCCCTAACACTTTTATTAAAACATGTTTTTGATATGAGGAATATTTTAAGAAATATAAGCAATATTCCACAATAATTTGTATCCACATTATACAACATCAGTTTGTATATAGGACTCCAGGTATAGGGCAATATTCTTTAAAACGCGTTATAATATACTGGGTGTATTTTATGAAACGGGATGAAATAGTGCATTTAAAACCTCGTATCGAAAACTTGACAGAATTTTCGTAACAAACTATACAGGGTGATTCAGTTTTATTCTGCGACACTTCAACAGGTTATAGAAAACCAAAAAATAACCACACTTTCTTTTATAAACTATATCATTTTAATGCCTTATTAAAAAGTTACAGGGTGTTAAAGTTTATATGTGGACTTTACTGAATATTTACCAAACTAGTTGAGATATTTAAGACCTATTTGGTACACGTTATAACGGCATGGGTTAGCATAAAACCTGTTAATATCAAACACCTTGAACAACCAGTGGCGAAGAAGTAGGTAATTAGTATAATTGTTTTTAGAAAAAAGAACCACCTAATATAGCAATAAAATGTACCTACTCTATTTCTTATGTAAATTTTAAACAAAAATGTCCTCTTGATAATTTTTTGTATGTGTCATGGTTTCGTGGCAAATTTGATTTTTCGTATTATTTCGGGGTATTTCTGAAAAATTATCTAAAAAATTTGCTCCATAAGTATTATTATTATTAATAAAGCATTTTTTTCCAATAAACATACCTATTTAAGGCTATACTTTTGAAGATACAGGGTCTAAAACATTTAAGGAAGATACAAATTAATGTTACGCTCTGTATCTTGAAAAGTAAAACCCTGAATGGGTAAGTTTATTGGGAAAAGTTACTGTATTTATAGTAAAAAACACTTTTTTCTATTTTGAATGTTACTTATGGAGCGAAGTTTTACGTTAATTTTTCAGAAGTACCCCGAAATAATACGAAAAAATCAAATTTGCTATGAAACCATGACACATATGAAAAAATGCCAAAAGAACGTTTTTGTTTACAATTAAAATTTACATAATAAATTGAATACATTTTATTGCTATATTATATATAATATAATATATTGCAAGGTGGTTCTTTTTCTTTTTTCTAAATACAATTATACTAATTACCCTCTTCTACGCCACTGGTTGTTCAAGGTGTTTGATATTAACAGGTTTTATGCTAACCCATGCCGTTATAACGTGTACCAAATATGACTTAAATATCTCAACTAGTTTGGAAAATATTCAATAAATTCCACATATTTCTTACCACTTTAACACCCTGTAACTTTTTTATAAGGCCTTAAAATGATATAGTTTATAAAAGAAAGTGCGGTTATTTTTTGGTGTTCTATCACCTGTTGAAGTGTTGCAGAATAAAACTGAATCACCCTGTATAAATAGAAAATTAAGAGTAAGAAACAAAATAAGAAAATAGCACCTTCTTACAATATGTGCGTCCCCGAAATACATTATCTATACATCTATCATCTAGCTCCCTATTTAGTTTCAAAATTAAATTAATCAAATAATATTAGCATAAACGTGTAAAAATTCTAATTCGGTGCCTATAAAGACATGGTTTTTGAAATAGCCAATTGCTGTGAAACTTGTGAAGTAGAGAGACCTCAATTTCTTGACATTTCCCGTCAAAGCAGAATGTTTTCCGCTAACCAATCATTAAAAATTGTGTCAATGAAGATATTTTGTTAATAACCTGTCATTCAAAAAGTTTTTATTTTTTTAGGTGGCAAAAATGCTTTCCTGACAGCTATATATTATCTTCATTGTAGTTGCACCTCACATTTTTCACAGTTTTTTGAAATAAAAATTATTCAATTCTGCTAATTTATTTTCCAATAAGTTGTAAAAAAAAAAGACTTTTTTATCAATTTCGCCTGTAAGATGGCCATGAAATCGCCAAAACAAGGCACTCTTGTACTCTTGTTTTGTCATGTTTAAATGATTTATTTCGGACTGTTTGATGAAGCAAGTCGACTGGGTTGGCAAACATAATAATTGAATTAATACTATTTTATTCGAGTATAAAAAAATGAAGCCAGATCCACATTTTTTATAATTGTAACTTGTTTTTTTTTTTAATTATCATCGTTCAATATGCCATTGAATTTGCGCTTTAGTCGTGTATCAACAGTCGATAATAATTATTATTGTGTTTAAAATAACAGTAAGAATTACTAACTTAAAAATTAATAAATACAGGATGGACCTATACATATTGCTTTTACCTTTTATCTCCCAAAAAGGCTTCTGGTTCATAATTGAACAATAAGGTTGGTAAGACCCCTCAATATATATATTTTTTGTTTAACATAACTTTTGGACGGATCGACTTATTCTCTTATAATTTGCGGCGGCCGCCTGCGGTAGCGACGTGACCTTGATTTTTTCAATAGAATTTTTGCCGTGTCTTTAATAGGTAATTTGTAAAGTGGTACCCCTTCAATTATTTATTTTTGATAAATAAGTCGTTTTTTTTTTGGAATTATTACACTTTATAAAACAAAGTTCAATGTTAGAAGGAGAGTTACAGGAAAGGGAGAAAAGTTAATAATTAAAAAAGTTGAGATGCAACTACTTCTTGTTACCCTGTATATTTTTAGTTTATTTTTGAAGTACCTATTCTTATTAGCTAGATTGGCGCTTACAAAGATAAGTATCAAATGTTGATATTTCTTATGACATTGAGTTTTGATATCATTAAAGGAAACTTTACCATTGTTCTATATTCAGGAAGCATCTCATAGAGAAAAAATATATATAGAAATGAAATACTATCTTTAAGTGTTCTGATGTACTACCGAAGTTCTAATACGCTACTGAACACTCGTATATCTCCCGAGAATAGTTTTACCCCCTTTTATTAATATAAGCCACGGTCCCCTTAATTCTCCGATTGTCCCCACGCTGTCCGACATCCCGACGACGAAAATTTGTCGGGCAGCGTGGCGTGCCGTCCCCAGGCCCCGGGGGGTACAAACTACCCCCGGGCCAGCAATTTCTCCCCAACTCGGTGACTTAATGAGTTATTGCGAGATTTATGATCGCAGGGAGTGCCTGGAAAACAACCTAGGGTGAAAGTGGAACTGAGAAAAAAGGTGTTTCTTGTGGCGGGATTGGGGGAAAGTTCGAGGCGAATTTCGATTGAGAAGTAACTTTGTCCTGGGTATGAAGTTATAGTAAATATAGTTACTTTGAAGAGTCAGCAAGGGTGAGGACGTAACTCCGCTGCCAATAACGGATAGTAGTTGCCGGCATCGGTTGCCGGACGCCGGCAATGTCGCCAGAAAAATAGGCCAGATGCTCAGAGAAATAACCAAAGACAGAGGGAGCAACAGCATCAAAATACACACGTTTGTAGTCAACCAACATCTTATGCAAATTTACGTCAACAAACATTAGGCCCGTGTGTACAACGTTTACCTGGGACAGGTTATATCCTGAGAAATATCAATTTGGCCACACACCAAACACCTTCTGCGTCCCATTGTATACAAAACCAGTCACTATATCCTAAATACCTATAAATTAACAGGAAAACAATTGAAAACAAGAAAAATGCATACGCAAACAATCGAAAGACTTGACTTGCTGGGCAAACACAAAAGAAATACCGCCCAGTTAACGAACGCGGCGCCCGCTGCAGCAACGGCGGCGTTGCCACGTTAGGCGGTTTGTGGTATCTGTGACGATTTTATTAAAGTGATAATTAGCTACTATACCTAAATACAGCGCAATTTAGTTTTAGTTTAAAATTGTTACATACAAGAAATTAATAACTACATTTGTTAATTTAGCGTTATGGGAGGTGTGCCTTCATTTAATCCCGCATTATTAAACTCTTCTATTTTGAAATGAAATGCTGTAAACAATGGAGTACGTGGCATCACTCAAAAAGATGTTGGCTCTGTTTAGTTTGTGTTCTTACTCCCTCTATCCTTGGTTATTTCTCTGAGGCCAGATGCCTATGATAAACTACGAAATTTGGCCACATACATGGTCGCAAATAGAAGTGAAGCCGAAATAATATAAATTGCCATTCCTCCCTCACATATGCATGTAATTGCTCCTGGAATACTCAACGAATCCGAAAAAACACTCGATGTACAGTATTATTATCACCTATACGGTGGAAGGAAAAAAGTGACAACAATATAGTTATGGATAAATAATAAATGATAGACTACTAAACTCTGAATTTAGTAAATATACTGATGATATCGTAAAGCTGAATGTGTCTATTATACCTATCTAAATATGGTATTAGTATTTCTGATCTACCAACTCGCATGAGAATCTTCAAGTGTGGTGAATTACGTGCAGTTCAACGTAACTTTCAAACTTTAAACTGTACTTGGATTCCGTAATTCTAGTTGTAACCACACACATCCGCTTGTAAAGATCAACTCAAAATTAAACGGAGCTTAAAGGGCCGGATTAACCTAAGGGCACATGGGGCCATGGCCCCGGGGCGCCACGCTCTCAGGGGGCGTTAAATCTGGTTGGTTTTTGTGCAGCGAAATGTTGTTTAAATTAAACAAAATTTGTCATGTTTCTGAACTAGTTGTGTGTATTTTTCTCTGCTTCAACTACTAGATGGGAAATATTATAAAATGTTTTAAGTGCATCTGATAAAGAACTTCTTCCAAAAAAATTAAGTTCAACTCGGTGTTCAGCAAGAGCAGACGTAACTCGGGCGCTCTATGAATGTTTTGGGAGTTATTACTGTGCTTTTCACAAATTAACTGAAGATCATAGCCAACCACATGTTGTAAAAGCTCAAGCTTCTGGTTTCAAAAGTATATGGACAAACTAGAAACTAGAATTTTACTAGTAACCTGGAATATGTTACTTAGTCAATTTAATAAGGTAAACAAAACGCTTCAAAAGGAAAATATAGAGATATATTATTAGTTATATAAATGGTTTACGGTGTGACGAGAAGTTTTATGGAATAGAAGAAATGGCTAAAGGTTTAACGAAACAATGTTACAAAATAAAAAGAATCCGAACTAGAAAACATATTTCAGACGAAAGCAGAGAAAAAGTGGTGTTTGATGGAAAAGCAGATATAAAGATCAATACTTATTATGAAAAAGCGAGGTGTATTTTCGTGCCGTGCAAAATTTTTTTTATTCAGTACCAATACTTATTATGTCATTCTGGATAACTTACTGTCAGAACACGTTGTATATCTCTTATGGTTTTTAAATTTATTATGCAATCTACCGGATATTGAAATTTGCAAGGAAGCAGCAAAACTAGTAACAAATTATCCTTCTGAACTTGATAAATGCTTAGGTGAAGAATGCGTGCAATTTAAATAAGTATTTCTTAGATAGTTCAGAAAAAGAACATTTTGTTGTTCAATTTAAATAATCGGAATTGTTAAAAACAATAAGAGAGCAGAAAATCGTTGCATTCCCAAAATATTGAATATTGACATAATACGTAGCTCTTAGATTATTTTGACTGTTCCTACAACAAACGTTAGTGGCGAGAGATCTTTGTTAGTCCTAAAAAGGTAAGAGTATCTGTGTTTAAAAAGTTTTCTTTTTGTCGATTTTTGTATTGTTTTAGAGTTAAAAATCAATTAAGAATTAATTTGGCAGATAATAAAACAAGCGATTTATCCATATTAAACTCGAAGTTGAATTGCTTTACTCTTTAAATAAGGACATAATATTAAAATTTATTTCCAAAAAAATGTAGTTAATAAATTCTAGTTCTTTAGATATTTGTAATTTTAATCGTACTATAATTTCAGTAAAAAATATTATTTCTGAGGAGGGGGGCGCAAAAGAATTTTGGCCCAGGGGCGAAAAGTTCCTTAATCCGGCCCTGGGAGCTTAAATTTGTAGGCGACGCAGATATATTTCCGATTTTAGCGAGCAACTACATAATTTTGCACATTTACCAAAATTCGCAGATAGTAATAGATAATGTTAATACAATTTAATATCGGTTTAGTTTCATTTCACCTGAAGGTATTCACTCGCTTTCCTCTTTCCATATACGCATGATCTTGGTTAAAACAAATATTTTTTGTTATTGCATATTAGCACAGACATATATAGCTATATAGGTCTGTGATATTAGTTTATTTATTAGTTTTGTCCTACAATATGATTTTTCATATTACATTGACAAAATTAATAAATTGTGAATTAAACAACAAATAATTCAATTATATAAAAGCATTTTACTGTTGTTTCTGTTAGTCAAACCTACTCTCAACGAGTGAAAGCTTTGACACATAAATATATAACTGTTTGCAACATGAACATTTTAAAGTTCAAATATCGCGAAAACAGATGCCCCTATAGATATCTACAAAGTACTTACACCTTTTTCGAATAAAGACCTCAGAGTATTTATGTCAGAAAAGAGAATACCCAACAATATTTATGCCTATATATTGATGAGTTTCCGGGTTGTTATGCCGTGGTCTGTGCAGAAATAGTTCAGACGTTTCGCCGGTCGTAGCTGCCGGCATCTTCAGTAGTTCTACTCCGGTTGTGGAGAGGTGACTGACGTTATTTGGTGATTCTTATATGGCTGTCGAGAGGTGACTAATGTCAACTGCGATCTGGTCACTCTTCTTATACCAGGACTTGTTCGTGTAGTCTGAGATTGAATTATTGGAGGGAACGTATTGGTGGGGGCGATATAGAGGGGGGCAGAGCCGGAGGCGACCGCATCATTACCGTTAGCCAAGCCGAGGTCATTTAGCGAAGTGGAGGTAGTGGGATCCGCGGCTGAAATGGACAGCGTAATAGTGGGGGTGTTGCAAGTGGCAGCGTCGGTCTCTGTTCTCCGTTCTTGTTTGTTTCTGAGGACTGGTTTCCACGCCCTGCTGACTCGGAATCCGTCTTCTTTATTGAAATTCCAAGGGTGTTGTTCTATTTCCAATGCCTCACGTCTAGCCAAGTTGTAAAAACCTGTTCCTTTAACCAATGCCGTCGTCTGTTCAAAGTTAATAGAGTGCGAATTTCCTCCATGGCGTGCATAGCTATGGCTGATTTGTCAGAATGCTGTAGCCGAAGAGCCCTATCGGGAAATTATAACCGAGTGCCTTCCTAGTTAAAACAATTCATGGAGTCCGGCTAACTTTCGGCTCCGGCTACAGATTTCATAGTTTCAAGTCCAACTTGACCTCAGCATGGTTCGTGAAGTTTCGAAACATAAACTCGAAATTTAACTCAACAGTTATCCTATTGAATTTGTGGAGCAAGTTTTTCAGGATTGCTAAAAACACAACAATGCTAAACGAATGAGAGGAATAAATCTTGTGAACCCCGACCATTAAATTTAATTATTCCTTATGTCCCTCTGTGTATTGTTAGACTATATATCAGATAAGCTAAATATCATAGGTAATCTTTTTAATGTCAGAACAGTATTTTAAACCAAAAATACATTAAGATGGATGCTAGTTAAAACGAAACCATTTAATGAGGTACAAAGGGTACAAAGGTATAGTATTTTTAATGTCACTTGAAACAGCATAAAAAACTCTAATTGCATAAAAAACTCAATATAGGACAAAAGCGTAACGCAGTTTTTTAAAGATATACATACTCTAAAAGCAACATAATATTTCACTTTTGAGGGTTTTTTAAGGTTGTCGTCAAACACAACGTAAAGGTTAATGCACCATACAATATTGTCAAAAGGTCTCTAAAAAGCCACATCGCAAAGCCACTATTTACGCAAGTATATCCTAAAATCTGCGAAATTATCGCACGCCTATCCACTGCATTTTGCTGTACAAGTCGCCGGCCGTCGAACATAGTGTAGCCCATGCAAGTATTTTGTGGACTTTATTATTGAGTTGACGTTCAAAGTTGCGTTCTTTTAATGAATGAATTATATGAATTTTGCTGGCAACTTGATGGCGAAAAACTAAAGAAAAATTAAATGGGATCTGCTTGCGCCACAAAGAAATTTCCGACAATAAATATCGAAATTAAACTGATTTTAACTGAATTAATATTTCGCTTTAATGTAGAAGGTTTAAATGATTATAGATAACTTTCCCTCTCCCATCAAAAATATTACTTAATGATGTGTGTTAAACCAAATGTGAGAAAATCCTATTTGTGGTAGCAATTCATATCCCAATCTATAATCGGCAATTTTTAGTAACTATTTTTTTTGTTTCTAATTTTAAGGTAGAAAACATCGAATTAATAAGCTAGTTGTAATAAAAATATAATAAAATTAAAACTAATACTCACAATAATTTATGTTGTTAATTGGTTTATTAAAAAAATGGTATACGTGTATTTCCATCTTCTCACTTGGCGAGAAAGTTCAAGTGTAGCGTGCTATAACAAAGTTCTCCTCGGCCCGTATGCTATGAAACAGTTTATGGAATTCAGCTTAACTCTCAGATAGGAATTACTCTACGGTTCGATAGTCTCGAATCTCATCTAGTGTAAATTTCGCATCAAATGTGTCTGACAGTTTACACAGGTACATCATACACAATTTTAGAACTATGTATTCGGTAATTGACGTAAAACAACTTTTTCGCATCATTTAAATTGTAAATAGTTGGGCGTTGGGCAAAATGTATATTCACGATATTGTTCTTTAGGAGTTTAATATAATTTAATATAATTTCTAGCGTAGAGTAAATGCAATCCTAGTATTCTATCGTATTCCGATCCCTTCCGCTATAACGAGACCAGAACGTTAGCGCGCCGACAAGTGTTTTCTATGGCAATGGCAATGGCGATAAGGTGTATGGTGGACTAGCATCGCAGACTACAGCGATATAGCTGCGCCGCAACACAGACCGGAAATTTAGCGCACCGGAAAGTGCTTTTTGCTGCCCATAATGTGTTGTCTCGCCTGATGCTGATGGCAGGTGCAGATCGTGGACAGTCTCGACAAGATCGTAGGGTATCCCCCTCCGCTCAGCAACAGCACAGACTGGAATCTTGTTGCTATCTGCTCCCTCGGCAAACTCTGAACGCACCCGTGCCAGTATTGACCATACTGAGCATGGCTAGATGTACTTCCACCAAAGCATATGCATGCGCTTCTGTCTAGTCAGTTAGTGGATCTTGTCTTTGTTTTTTTTTTACATGTGTACCTACTAAACAAAGCGGGTGACATCAAACCACTTTTGCTTGCGCGTCCTTTGCAAGGTAACTTCGAGTACAGCCATTATTGATTAATATTAATTATCATAATAATAATAGCTATATTCAACTGACAATAATGTTAACAAGTCTGCTTTTAGAACAAGAAGGGAAACAAGGGAGGAGGGTGCAGACCTACTAAGTCAGAGGAAGACATTCAAAACCTGGTCACCAACTGGAAGGTGGTGAGACCATATACAAAGCGCTGACCTCTAAACTCAAGAAGGAGGATCGACCAAAAGGGGATAACGACCTCAGTAAATATATCCCCATCAGCGGCAAGTGGCAAGTAGACTAAGGTTTCCCCTAGGGAATTGGTAACACATCCATCAGTTTTAAATCGGGCAAAAGACACAAAATTCAAAATTCCTTTGTCCGATAAACATTACCAGAAACATAGATATTTTCAAAGCAAATAATATAAGAAAACTATATTCTCACATGTGCCAAGCTATATCCGATTTCACGGAATGGAGGATAATAATTAATAGATGTTCTACCAAGCAACCAATAATTTATTTCTGCAACACGTATTTTCATGAAAAGGAATTGAGTGGTCATAACATATTTTAAAATGACGAACAATAGAAATAATAGGAAACAGGCGGTAGTTAAGGGCTGTCAATGAAAGAAACCGTTTTTAAAAACAATGTTTAATGACGAGCAGCGAACAAGAAGTGTCTGTTGAAATTACATGGGTTATATTTATAAATTCAGAGAAGCAGACTCAGCGTAATGTTATCTTTAGCTACATGTACAAATACAGGGATGTTACTCCTCCACCCTTAGGAGGACATATAAACTTTATAAGTTTCTATGACCTAGACAATAATTTCTTTTGTATTATTTTTATTTTTGGAAATAGATAATTTTGAAAAACTAGGTCTTAGATACTTGCATATAAAATATAAAACTGCAATTATGATTAACACATACAATAATATTGTCCATAAACTTATTTTGTTATAATAAACTGGATAATTAAGTAACTTAGAATTTTCTAACTTTTGTGTATTGATTTCATTCAACAAGTTATTTAGTCTGTCAGTATGAATTACATTTAAATTTACTGGAGACATCTTCTGTAAAATATAATTATCTGATACATTGATTTGCATTTTTGGTAATGGTATTTTTTTAAACATTGTTTGTACATTTTTATAAGATTTAATAATTGTCTCGTTGATTTTTAGGGAACAAGGGAATTCCAGTTCTATTAAGTAGGTTCCGCTAAGCAGAACAGTTTCTTTAGTATTGTAACAATTTTTGACAGCTAAGGTCTCACTGGGAATAATGACTATCCATTTACTTTCGTCAATTTTTTGTACTTGAATCTCAGATATATTGATGGCGATTTGGTTACAATTATTCTTATGTTTATATTTTAATAATCCGATCTCACAGGGTAAGTCATCGTTAACATATTCTGTGTGTATATTATCAAAACAAAGAAATTCATCATTTATAATTTTCTTACAGGGTTTGTCCGAAAATCCATATCTTTTTTGATTGTACATTAAATAATTTGAACTGGGAAATATTACCTTGTAGAAATTTTGGTTAGGGGTTGGTAGTGGAAACATGTGAAAAAGATTGTAAGACTCATTTTCAACTAACGGTATTTCTATAATAAAAATTATTTCTTCAAATTTAGAATAGCATTTTATTTCCAATATTTCTTCAAAGTTTAAAATATTTTCCATAACCGGGTCAAACGGTAATTTTTCATTTTGTAAAGAAGAGGCAACAGATTTTATTTGTTTTAGTAGTTCAATAGGATGTATTATTGCATTATGGAAATTATTAATTTTTGCGAAAGATACAGCGACTTCAATTTTGTCTAAAATATCATAAATGTTCTGATACATCATTAAAATTTGCGTTAAAACCATTTGCATCCTTGTCTGGATAGAAATATCTAAAGTTTCTAGTTCATAGTTATGGATTACCCTTATCATTTCAGATATCTTTGATTCCAAAATTTGTTGGTTGTGAGATACATTTGCTACGATTTCTTGGAATGTTATAATAGAGCTTGATAGTATTGTTAATTGTTTATCCATTGATAATTTCAGATTATTTTGGTTTTCTTTTAAAACTGAGATTTCACTATCGTATTTAGCTGCATCTTCTTGATCTAAATTTCCTGTTAAACTCTTGATTATATTCCCTAAACCGTTAATTAAGCCGCGTTTTTTCCTAGATAAGTTCGTGGAAGGAGTTATTTGTGAAATTTGTTCCTCTATTTTATTTTCTAGATTGTTGATAAGTATGTACGAATTATAGAATTCCCTGTCATAGTCCGTGTTGTTTTTTATGTGAGATATAATCATATTATATTTTAATGATAAAGCCTTAAATTCAGTAATGATACTGGATATATTAAATATCTGTATGAATGTCCAATGGTTAATAACCTTATGCGCGTTACCTAGTTTATAAGGCAGTATGCCTGGGCTATCGTTCATGTTGTGGAAATTTGATCCGGCAGCTGATTCTACTGAGATTCTGCGGGCGGACCATCTGTAACAAGTGGGCGTTTTAATTCCTTTATGTGTATTACTTCCGTTTTTTGGGGAATTTTTAAGTTTTTAATTTTGACTTTGTTGTTTTCAAGAATTTCAATGATCTCAAAAGGGCCGATGTATTTTTGTTTACTTTTATTTCGAGCGGAAGATTTTTTATACACTTTTTGGTTCAACTTAAATTCAGTTTGTTCGCCTTTAACATTTGTTCTTTCTAGCATTTTAGTTTTTACTTTTTCTGTATTTTCCAACGCTGTTTCGTATAGGGTACTTAATTTTTCGTTATGTGAGTCGACGTAATCTGTGTAAAAAGTGGTTGATATAAGGTCGAAAGGATCTCTAGAGTTAGTATGACCTAGCACGAGTTCATGAGGGGAGAATTTTGTCGTACTATGGGTGGTACTGTTATATGCTATTATTGCGTAGGGGATTAACTCAGAAATTGTTCTGGACTTAGCTTTTTGCCTTAATAATCTCAAGTGCTCTATTAAAGTTGAGTGAAAGCGCTCTACTGGGGAATTAGACTCGTGATGGCCCGGAGTGGTAAAATGAATGTTAATTTTTTGAGTTTTTAGTAGTTCTTTGAGAAGTTCATTTTTAAACTCTGTTCCGCTATCAGACACAATTGTTTCTGGGCATCCAAAAAATGAGAAAAATATTATTAACTTGTCGCATACTGACTTTGCATTTTTATCGTAGGGAAAGTCTTGCCCGAATTTTGAGAATTTGTCAAATATTGTTAAAAGGTTTTGATTTTCGAATATAAATGTGTCCATATGTAAAATTTGAAATGGTTTTGTTGGCGTTTCAGTTCGAACTAAAGGGATGTATGATTTTTGTCGACTATATTTTTGGGTCTGGCACTTTACACAATCGTTGATAAATTGGGTAACATCGTCTTTCATTTTTGGCCAATAATAATTTTGTTTTAATCTTTCATATGTCTCAGAAATGCCTCTGTGATTAGTTTTATTTTCATGTTGATGCATAATAAACATTTTTCTGTCTTCTTCATTTGTAACGTTATTTACTAGTTTAGTACAACGAATTAATTTTAAATCTTTAAAATTATTCATGTAAACTTTATTGAAAAGGGGAAATAGATCTTCTTCGAAAAAATATAAATACGAGTTTTTGTCACCTGAAATATATTATTTTATATTATTTTATGAATTTATTTATTATTTCTGGGTTTTTGGGAATTTGGCAATGGTTAATGACGTTTTTGTCGAGGATTTCAAAGGTTACTTTTATTTGGTCGTGTAGATTTTTTTTTATTAAATATTGATGGGATTTATTGTTTATAATTTCGTCAAGAACGCTGATTCCGTCATTTCTAGTGTCCGTGTTCGAAGTATGTACCGTGTCAGTAATTGTGTCATGTGGGGGTTTAATTTGTATATCCGACAATATTTTAATTTTGGGTTCCTGTTCGCTCGTTGTTGGCTCTTCGAAAGTTTCAGTGTTTTCGCATAAATTTTGAAGGTAATCTAAAATGTCTTTATCTACTTCACCGGGATTATTTACAGTAGATTGATTTTCGTATATGTTAAGTTGAATTCGTGATAGTGCGTCCGCATTTTTATTTTGACAACCTTTTTTATAAATAATTTGATAATCAAACTCTTCTAAACGTAATCTCCATCTGACTAATTTTGAATTTGGCTCTTTTAAGTTAAATAACCAAACAAGTGGTCTATGATCCGTGTAAATATAAAATTTTCGTCCAAACAAATATGGCCGAAAGTACTTGCAGGCATAAACGATTGCTAGTAGTTCTTTCTCAATAGTCGAGTATTTTATTTACGATTCATTTAGGGTGCGCGAAGCGAATGCTACGGGTTTGTCGTTAGGTACTTGGCCCTGTGAAAGAACTGCTCCTAAAGCAAAGTTACTTGCATCCGTGGTTAATATAAATGGCTTGGAATAATCGGGATAAATTAAAATCGGATAATTAATTAATAAATTTTTGCTATGTTCAAATGCGTTTAAAAATTCTTTAGTATGTTGGATTTTAGCGTCTTTTTTAAGACATTGTGTTAGAGGTTTTGCTATCTTTGCAAAATCCTTCACGAAGCGACGGTAGTAACCTAATAAGCCTAGATAAGATTTAATTTCTTTAGAAGTGGTAGGTACCGGGAAATTCTTAACTGCGGAGATTTTACTAGGATCGGGTTTAATTCCATCAGGTGTTACTATGTGTCCGAGATACTGTACTTCCTTTCGGAGAAATTCTGACTTATCGAGCTGTATTTTTAATTTAGAATTACGAAGTCTTACAAAAATGTCTTTTAGTCGTTGAATATGTTCCTGAAGGGATGTGCTAAATATAATGATATCGTCCAAATAAACAAAGCAGGTTTCGTTTTGTAGTCCACGTAAAATATTATTTATAACTCGCTGAAAAGTTGCTGGCGCGTTCTTAAGGCCGAAGGGCATTCTCAAAAATTCGTAATGCCCTGTGTCTGTGCTGAAAGCTGTTTTTGGGATATCGGTTGGTTGCATTTCAATTTGGTGGAATCCGTTCGCGAGGTCTAATGTAGTGAAATACTGACTGCGTCCTAATTTGTCTAGAATGTCAGTTATGTTCGGTAGTGGGTATTTGTCATCTATTGTTCGTTCGTTGAGTTTCCTGTAGTCAATTACCATGCGCCATTTTTGTTTTCCAGAGGCGTCCATTTTTTTTGGGACAACCCATATCGGGGATGACCAAGGTGAATTGGAATTTTGAATTATATTTTGTGATAGTAATTTTGAAATTTGATCTTTTACCTCTTGTCGGTGAACTTCTGGATATCTGTAGCTTTTAGTGAAAATTGGGGACTCATTAGTTAATTTAATTTCGTGTTTGACCTGATTGGTAAAACTCAAGGGAATATCTTCACAATGAAAGATATCTCTGAATTCTAAGCAAAGCTTTCTGATTTGTTCGCGTTCTTCGCTGTTACAATGTTCTAGTCTTAAATTTCTGAGATTAGCTTTTAATCGATTATCGATAGATTTATCTAGGGCATGTCCTTCAACATTTTCGAAAAAATTCAGTTCACTTGGGTTTACTGATTCTATAGAAAATGGTTCAAAAATATCGGTTTTAATGGGGTTTTCCGTTGGGTTTAAAATAGTGGTAAGAGCAAAATTATTTTCAACATTAACTAAACATTCGGGAATTTCAGCTTTTCCTAGTTTTGTGTAATTTAAGATTCCTGTGCCGTTACGTAAACTAACAGGTATTTTAATTTTTTGTACCATTCTCGGAGGAATTATTTCAGTTATTGTTTCAAATTGTGTCGAATTTTGTGGTTCTAAATCATTTTCGTTTTGCCTATAAATTGGTATAATTGAATTTGGGCTAACTAAAGTGTTATTACTATAACAAATATCTGCGCCTAATTGAAGTATTAAATCTAAACCTATAAGTCCATCAAATTTTTCTGAAAAATCAAATATGTAGTATTTATGTATACCTTCTGTATTGAAAATTGGAAATAGTGGCAAAATAGCAATTTTGTCATGGAAAGATGTCGCGTGCGCTGTTTGTACTAAGAAAAGTTCACTTTTGACATAATTTGGGAAATATTTAAAGGCTAATTTTGGGCTTGAAAAGGAACGTGTGCTTCCAGAATCGATTAAAAATTTAGCGTCTAATTCGGGTATATAAATATAAGTAAGTTTTATTGACAAATTATTTAGGTGTATTATTTCGTATTGGAATCCTGACCAGTATCTGGAAAATCCTGATTTTCAGTAATTTCTGGTTGGGTTTCTTCTTGGTTCGGGAATTCACATATACCGTATTGAGGGTAGCAATAGTTTTCGTAAGCGTCATTGTAATAATAGTCATAATCGGGATAATAATTTGGCTGAGAATAATCAGTATATTCCGGATATTGAACTGAGTCAGTTTTGGGGAAATTTTCGATTACGTCTTGGTTAAAAAGTTCCTGACTTTGAAATGTACGTTGGGGTTGTTTTACAAGTGTACTTGTTGAGGTATCCATTGGTTCTGGTTTCGTTCTAGACATGTTAGTAACATTAGTTTTTTGGGGAAAGTTTGGTCTAAATTGGGGTTGGAAAGGTCTTTGGAAGTTTTGTGTGAAAGTTGGTCTTTGTTGAGTAAAATTTTGAAAATTCGGTCTTTGTTGCATAAAGTTTGGGAAACTTGGTCTTGGTTGATTAAAATGATTAAAAGGTGTTCCAAATGTGGGAGAACGTCCAAATGTAGGTGGTTGGTTAAATGTTGGGGGAATATATTGTGGAAAATTAAAGTTTGGTTGTGGAAATGGTGGTGGTTTAAAATTAGGATTGTTAGGTCTCGGTAAATTTGTTGGTTTTGGTCTGGATGGAATACTATTATGTACTGGTTGTCTAAAATGATTTTGGCCTGTCTTGAAATAAACAAAATTTTCTTCTTCTGTCACAAACGACATTGCCTGTTCAAGAGAATCAGGTTGTTTAAGCCTAACTACAAGCTGCATATTGTAAGGTAAACCGTTAATGAAGGTTTTCAGAGCAAATTCTTCATAATGATTAATTTTAACAATTTTTATATTGCGGTCCTCGTTAGTGCCATTAAGTTTTGCAAAAAGGAGGCTACGCGTATCTTGGATTCGCATTCCGAACTGAAAGGGTGTTTCATTACGAAATGGTCTTAACGAAATTAGGTCCTGAATAAGACAATCAATACTTCGTTGATCGGCAAAAGTAGCTATTAGTGCGTTTTTTATTAAAATCCAATTATTTAATTCTGAACGTGATGCAATAAGGTCTGCCGCTCTATCTCTTAATTTACTCAAAATTGTGTCAAATAAACATATATTAATCGGGTCTGCTGCATTTTGGACATTTTGGAAGGCTTTCAGAAAATTTTCACAAGCGTTTACAAATCTTTGCAAGAGTTTTGGGTTACCATCGAAAGGGGGTATATTATCAGCTTGATATTTTAAAAGGTTATAATTGATTGCATTACCGTTTGGCATGATTATTGGATTTCCAAGTTCCGAATTTAAATTTAAAGCTAAGTTTTCTACAGAGGATATTAAATTTTCTAAATCTTCCAGTTTGGGTAACACACGCACAAAAAGTTAAAACAAAAAGCACAATTTACACTTACACTAGTAGAAAACGATGATTCTCATTTTCACTCTTCTTTTTTTTTTTCTTAAACTACGGTGCCTCTAGGACGAGCGATGTGTGTCTCCTCCCAGGCTTCTTAACCTAGGGTTCTGCTCACAGACGATGCTTGTTCTGCTGCAGAGGAGGGTTGGATCGATGCTAGACCACCCTTGCTGACTATCTTGCTCCTGTCGTCTCGACGGCTGCTTCACTGACCGTTGGCCCTTGGTATCGATGGCATATGAAACGAACGTTTAATAAGCAGTTTCCGAACAGTTTTTATCGGTATGGCGAATTTTATTTGACCTTTGTAACTTTAAAACACAACATCTGTTGACACATCGCTTGAAACCTCAGAAAAGTTCCATAGCTTACTTGAAAACATTTAACAATGACTGTGTTGAATAATAAAGTCTATAAAAACATGTTACGATATAAAACAGTGTATCTCCTTTAATAACAGAGATAATGAAGTAAACCAGAAAAGAAAATGTCGAAGAAAGATGGACCTACCGTCTAATGTCAACTGCTATATGTTTCGGTCCACAGGGTGATACGAATTTTCGGAAAAAAACATAACATTTTTGTTACACCCGGTATAAATCGAAAATGAACTTTTTATCATAAACAGCGAAAACTATGACATTGCCAATAGGAACCAACCTACAATGCAAAAAAAAAATCATTCAAATCGGATCATAATTTCAGAAAAAAAATAGCATGAAATAAGTGGCAAATTTATGATGTTGCGTTAATTTTGTCCAGGAGTTTATATAGACATAGAACAAATATTATACTGTACAACTTAAGTGTAAATGATCTCACTACGGTGTCGCTCTCAACTCTCGTGCGATAGGGCGATATCGACTCTTGTTATATGAACTACTATTGTACATTAGTTCGGCTATAACTTCCATATGGTAATTTATGTTACCTGTTCTCTGCTTCATTTCAATTTGACCACATTGTCTGCAGTTCCAAGACAACAAAAAGTTTGAATTTAAAGTGTACTTCTCGAACCCTGAGCCAAAAAATTGTTGGAGGTATTATACAAAATTTCTTCTCTCTTTTCGCGAAGAGAGATCAAACTTACGGAACGATGAAAAATATTTCAACAATTTAATCAAAGTAAGTGCTATCCAAAATAATGTACAGCATTAGTATGGAAACGGTAGACTTGTATTTTTCCATGACCCGATTTCAGTTTACGCTTTAGTCCGCCTCGGTGTTCGGTGTGTTGACTGATTGTATTAAATTGAATTTTTTTTGCCTTGGCAAACAAGGGAGAATGTTTCCACTTTTAATTAACACGTAAAAACAAATTCCCGACTGAAAAAATACCCTTATGAATATGGAAGCTCTTTTAAAATATTCAGGTTTCTTATATCGTTTGAGGCGGGGAAGCCAGAACAGTAGGATACTTTTACGAATATACCGAATGATTCATTTGTTAAACTAACCACTATAAAAAACTAGTATGGATATCAATTTTATTAGGAGTCAGGTTTAAGTAGTTTTTTACTCTTGCATTGTCAGAGAAAACTAATTTTTGTTATGTTTTCTATAGAAAATGTCACATTTCAGTCGTTTCTATTACTTTCACGTATTCTAAAATGAACGAAAAGTAGTGTTTTCCTGCGAAATCGGGGTGGTCACATAATTAATTTTTTTTACTACTAACCTGAGAAGTCACCATTATTTACTACATTCCTCTATTGAGAAGTAATATTTCTCACCCTTGGTAAATAATGAAAATTAAAAAATACCTAGGTAAATAATGAAAAATTTTCTATATGAGATTTAAAGATTAGTGTCATTTTATCAGCTTGACAACTGAACTCCCAGGCTACTTGATATTTCGAAGTATTTGAAAAAAGCGAGAAATGACTAAAATAAACTAAAATATGGCAGTACTTCAATGTTAGTAGTAAAAAAATATATATATACACTTCGGTGGAGAAGGCCATTATTTACCTCGCATATTATATCCTTCGGCGCTACGCGCCTCAGGATATAAAAAAGCTCGGTATATAATGGCTCACTTCTTAACCTAAGTGTATAATATACTATTATAGTTTTATTGCCGTTCTACCTAAGCAGACCAAAACCGCAACTTTATAATTATCCCAAATGACAAAAAAGGTAAAGATTGATGATATCATAAATATTTCCTAACCAGTTAGGAAAAATAAAAATACTGCTTTCATATACAATTACAGTTTTGAAAATTATTAATTTGTACAAAAGTAAAAAAAAATTGTTAATGTATAATGTCAGTTTACTATTCCGAATGAATACAATATTCAAAGCTCAATAATTTAGATGTGAAAATTTTCCAGAACAGTGGAGTGCTTCGACTTATCGACTGATTACCCCAAGCGATAAGTGGAGAAAACATTTATTTATAAAGGTAATCTTGAACTTGTTTATACTTCTTTGAGAAAAACTACTTTCCGGGAAAAAATATTGAATCTTCCAATGGAGAAAGGGCTCCTTGCTTGAATGTAAATATTTATTGACGAAATTGGCTTCTGCTCTGATCTTTACTTAGTCAATTAATTTTCCAGTTGGGCTACAACTCGCTTATAAATATGCAGCAGGCCTGGTTTGCTTAGGCCTTATCATGCAAATACGCCAAATAAAAAAATGATTTTTCCGATTTCATCTCCGTGTTAAATTTTAACAATTTTAAGGTAGGTACATGGCCGTATGCATTATTGTAAGGTTGCGAAGTCATTTCTCTTGACTGTATTTTTCGGGTAACGATGAGCAATGTGTTTTGTCTATTCAGAGTAGAGTATGGTGTTGATAAACAAAGGCGGACTATATAATTTAGTTTATTTACAACCGTGCGGCAAGTAAGGTTCTACATAACTTCTTATTCCGTCTTTCGACAATAGTAACATTCACAGAAAATGACTTTTTTTTAAACGCCATATAAAACCTTAAATAGCCTTCAAATAAAATCTGTGAGAAATAGAAACAGTCGAACAATATTTTCTGTAGAACACATAACGAGAAATACTTGCATTCGTTTGAGCTGCTCTGTGCATAATGTTACCATAATAGAGACTTAACAATCCCAGCGTAAATACCTACCCTATATTTTCTACGTGTTCTGTGAGGCAGTTTTAGAGCCGTTCAAAAATTCCTGTTTCTATTTTACATTTATTTCGTAAGAATTTTATTTAAAGCAGTTATATGATTAGGTATATGATTTATACATGTTTCCACAGACTTGATTTGTCGATTTTGGTTACAGTTGGAAATTAGGGGACGAAATGATTTCTTGCTGCTTAGTATATAAGTTTGGTTTAGATATGTCCCGTAAATTAACGATTTGTAGTGAGCCAAGGTAATTTCCTGAAATACTAACATGCAACTCGAACCTATCTGTGTTAACGTGAAGCGCGTACCTATCTTGATAGAGATCGCAACATAAAAACTGTCACAATATAATCTCGCCCCCACAAACCTCATGCTAATCGCTATCCGGCCTATCTCGCTTTTAGTATTAATCGTGGCGAATAGATGGCGCGCATTGCGAGCACCATGAATTAAATCGCATGCGGGGATAACACCTCGTGGTCGTTCGCGATTTATTCATTACAAATTTTGGGCCACATTAACGTGTACAATTTTTCTGGTTATAGAGGGCGAGCGTTTGACCCAGACACAAATTTTAACCAGGGCGGTGGCAAAGTTGAACCCCTGCAGCACACCCTGCAGTTATTTTTTTTAACAAAATTACCGTTTTTCTCTGAAAATAAATTCAAAAGTTTTGAGACCACTGTCCTCGTTTCTTGTTGTCATTGAACTTTAAAGTCTGCAATGTTGCCAACCTTCATAAAAATCGCAATCTTACCTATTTTTAAATAAACGAATATATTAGGTAAAGTAAATTAAATGAACTCACTTGGAACACAGCGATATACGGGGCGCGATCTATATCACAGCATTTACCACGCTCTGCTATTGGTAAATATACCAGGCTTAATGGCAGAAATCACCCGTATAAAATTCAAAGGTTTTTATGCGGTGGACGTCGACCTAGTCAAAGAGGCAGCCAATAAAAAAGCGAGTGTAGTGATTTGATTGGTCGGCGTTTCGGAGATCCATTGAGCAGGTGTCGACGTGGGCCAGTTAGGCTGCAGTTAACCAGTGCTTGCGCTTTATTTTACGGATTTGGGTTTTGGGTATAGATTTTTGTGTGGTGTTGTTTTGTGTGTAACAAAATTATTGGTTTGCTTTGGTTTGAATTATTTCAAAGTTTATTTTATCATTTTTTAGAGCATTTAAATAAAATTTGTGTGATATTATTAAGGGCCGCGCGCCGCCTATGACTCGATCTTGTTTTACAAAGCAAAAGCCGACCAAGAGTTTGTATGCTGTTCCAAGTGATACCAAGATATACCTAGTTATAGTAAATATCAATTTTCTCCATCACCCTATAGGGGCGTTGCTAGCGGGTACAGTAGTAGGTACATGTTGGTGTAAAATCAGCGCTAACGTTGACTGAGACAAGCCATGGAGCAAGGAAAGTGGCGTTGTGCTAGTTCCCGGATTCTATTCCACATCATTTAAAACATCTGGCTCTACATCAGATCTATTACCTATTTCTATCCGGGTTTGGCTTCTGTCCTGGTCACCTAAATATGGTATAAAACATTCATCAATCTTTGCACCAGTCTAAAAGCGTTGACTGAAATAATCCCCACCCAACGCCAAAAAGGATGTTATGTTCTTTGTTACATTTTTATACGGATATTATAATCTAGCATAAGTACTATATCCGTTGGACATCTAAACTGTTTTCTCCAAAAGTATGCCCTAAGCTATCAACCATTTCAGGATTTAAAAGATAGAACCAACAGAAACAACTACTCCGAGGGCTAATACACCTACCGGTATTGAACTACGCCATTGGTTCTCGATTTTCGTTGGGGATAAGCATTGCAAATCAAAGTTTTCTCCTTCACCTCCCTCAGCCAGCCCATTATCGGTTTCATCCTCTTTGGGGGTCATCAGATGGACGTAGGCAAAATCCCGAGTGGATGGATTCAAAAGATAGAACCAACAGAAACAATTACCTGCAGCATGTCAGGACATGTCCCAACAAAGATAGCAATATCTTTGACGTTACGTTGGTGAAGGAGAAAACTTGGATCTGCAATGTTTATTCCCAACGAAAATCGAGAACCAATGGTGTAGTTCAATGCCGGTAGGGGTATTAGCCCTCGGCTTTAAAATTTAATTACTTGTTTCTATCAGAAATCACAGTTATTGTACGCAGGGGTTCACAGGTAAATAATAGACAAAAACAATAGACGACTTACGTAGATATTAGGTATAAGAGACACCATGTATTTAGTTTGTAATTAAGATGGAGGCCACCATCCAGATCCCACTACACTACAACCACGGCCCCCATATTTTACAAAGAGCCGCGACTATAACACGTGCCACCATTTTGAAAATATTGTACTCTATTTCAACAATCACAGTCCAAACTCGTTGCCTTGGTTACCATCTTTAACGTTTAGTCTTCACAAATCACGAATAAACTTGTCAGATACTGTCACTGACCAAGAATATTCAGCTCCAAAAATCGCACTAAAATCGTGTTATAACCTTCAACTTCAACTCAGGCCCAATTCCCAGGGCTCTTATATTCAAATGGAAGCCTGGAGACTACTTTAGAATATTCCTGGCCAATGACAGATGCGCAAATCATAAAGTTCTAGTATATTTATAGAAACTTATGGAAGCTCTACAGGGAAAACAATGAAAACTAAAAGAAAACGGGGCCCTGGGGCCTCAGGCCAACAAAGATGTAACGCCTCCAAACTAATCATAAAATTTATAAAATTGTAAGTAAAATACCGAAACTTAAAATTTATCTGCCAAATCTTTGAGTAGGTTAGAAAACATTGCAAACACGTTCATTAAAAGCTGATATAACAAACTGTAGAGGCATTTTTTATTACAATATATAAAGAGGAAAGAACAAAGCAGAAGTCGAGCCAACAGCCTAGACCGCGTATGGCTGACCTATCATAACGTCACGTGACTGTGATCCTCGACGTAGCTGGCGTGCGCAGTGGATCCGCTTTAAACGCTTCCAATGATGTCATATAAAGGATCTGTCTCCTTTATTGTTTGTCCTTTATTGTTTATTTATGTCAGTTGTTTGTATCCTTCTAAAAAGAAAATGAAACACTATTTATTACAAAATTAAGTTTAATGACTTTTGAGACAACTATTTTTGGTAACTGACAGAGTGAGAGTGAATCAGCCTGGTTACATGCTAAATCGTGCAAAGGTGGGTAGATCGAAACAGTCGACTGTTTCTAGCTTGTTATTCCGTTTTCAGCCGGCCATAACCCAGTCGTGAACCTGGTACAAAATATTCAGGAACGATTCCATGGCTAAGTTAATTTTTAACTAGTAGTATATAGCCGGTACGATGTATACCAACTCCATTTGTCAGCATGCAACCATGCAATCCAATGGATATTGAATGCTGTTTCACTATGTCAGTTACCGAAAATAGTTTGTCCCAAATCCCGTTAAACTTTATTTTGTTGTATATATTTGGGGATGTTAATTATCATCCTTTGAAATCATCGTAGTGATCGGGCATATTTAGCATTGCTCTGCAAACGGACTTTATTTAACAATAACTACACCGATTAACTGTGTGAACATTACTAACAGTGCATAACCAAATTATTTGTATTTATGTATTAAGGACAATCGGTGAGATATTTTTTTCCAATACCTCTATTAAAAGACAACAAGACTATAAATATGGTATGTGAATTGCGAATTAATTTCTAACGAAATATATAGGTACTTGCCATCCATTTTATATTTGTTGTGACAAGAGACATGACTAATGAAAATGGTAATATTCAACGATTACTTAAATCTTTAAAAGAGGGTCCTAGAGAGGTTATTTAGGAAGCAAACAAAAAACAGACACAAGAAATTAAAAGTAATATAGATGCCGAAATAACTGCCTTAAAGCGTTCCTTTAAAGAAGAACTGAAAGAAAGGAATCCTAAAGGGCCACAAAATATTATGAATTGAAAAACAAATACAACAAATTAGAAAAAGAATTAAAGAAAAATAATCATATCTGATGTAGAAGATCCAAAATAAGACTTAGTAAACTTTATTATTGAACTTTTAACTTTTAACCAAGTACTTAAATATCCAGTTGCATGGCCACATGCTTAAAGAAACAAGAAATTTTAAAGAACGCCTAAAGTTGAAATAATTAAAGGAAAAAAAGGAAAAAATAAAATATTAAGACAACACTTGAAGAAAGAAAGAGAACAAAATATAAACGCATACATAAAGAGCAAGAGATTATGATGGAGAAGAGTATAACGCAAAGGAACTAACAGAGGAAGAAGCAGAGAGAGATCCGGAAGCAAACCTATAGACAGAAGAGAAACGTAAATCAATCAGCGTCCCGGATTTAATTATTTGCGGAAAAGAAAGCGAAGCACCTGAAAGATATTGTAATGTTGAGGAAGATTTCTTAACCGAAGACAATGACTGGTAAAAAAAGAAATATTGTAAAAGCTGCAATACAATCACATAAACTAAGATCCGCCAAAGCGTTGCGAGAAGTGAACAAGGATAAAGACTTTATGAAAAACCAAATGTAACCAGAGCCCTTGCCCATAACTAAATGGAGATATAAAAGATATATAATATAAAATAAGATATAAAATATTGTTACATTTACGGAACTTAATAATGAAAACAATGTTGAGTTTTAATGTGGCAAAGATATTGGTGTTTGTAATAAACTGTCGTTAAAAGAATTGACAAATTCAAAAATTTTTTTTATACCAATATTCGTAACCTATCTGCAAACTTTGACAAAGTATGTGTTTTGATTTCCTCACTAGAAGCATCTTCTGATTGTATAATATTTACAGAGTTATTTCGGTGGTCTAATCCCAATTTATTTGCCATACCCACACCAAATCTGTCGTTTTGGCTCAATAACTGGCCCAACTGACATCCGCTTAATACCCACGTTAGTGCGGCAACAGACGTACCTATTAATTTATCTAACGCTCACGTGACGGTCAGCCGCGCCGTAAATACCGGCACATGCCTCATTTCGGGGTGGGACTGAGGCTAATTAACACTAAATTATCCCCGCCCCAGATAGCATTGTGCGCCCGCCGAGGACTCGCCGCTGATTTATTCGCCGGTTTTCTGCGCTGGGTTTTTATGCTGGCCAGCGATAACGCCGTCTGGAGATGGATATCTGCCCAGTGCCCGGGTGAAACGGGAACGTCTGACACGGGGTTTGCGTTCAACTAATTGAAGGTCAAGTATATTTGGAGGGTTTTTATGGTCCGGTATCATGGAGGGAGGTGCTGGATACATTTCACTTAACGAAGAAACACATCCAGTGTCGAAATCATATACGCAACGTTACAATTTCACAGGGCGTTAAATTTATCGATGAACTAAGATCGGTACTCACGTAACGCGGTCCAACTCAATTCAAATGTTAAGACTCAATGTACAGCACTTGCTTGGTGATTCAATATTTTGATCCATAAAATGGCTTTTTCCGATCTGTAGCGAGCAACAGGCATAATTTTAAACTTTTGGTCAATACAAATTTTAATCTAAGTAATTACGCACATTTTGAGACAAAAGATTTATCACAATGGTCTTCATTAGCATTTGTACAAGAAGCCTAATGACAGCCATTGTGATAAATATTTTTAAATAATTTTTGTCTCAAAATGTGAGTAATTACTTAGATTAAAATTTATATTGACCAAAAGTTTAAAATTATGTGTGTTGCTCGCTACAGATCGAAAAAACCATTTTATATGTCAAAATTTTGAATCACCACGTACATTGAGCCTTAACTTCGATTAACTTTTCTGACTTCAGCTGACTCGAGCCTCAGATGTCATACCTAGATGATAGAATGAATAGTGTTGATCTTCAATAGTACAATAAAATACAAAAACTAAACTTTGCCAAAAAATGGGAGAGGATTCTTTCACAGGTAACCTGACACTATAGCATGTGAAACATTTGATGTAATGTCATTCCTTTGTGTTCTTCGTTGATATTAGTTGTATTCTTTCGTGCTAATCCTGCTTATCTATCAGTAGATCCAGTTTATTTATCCCCTGTTCTTTCAATTGAGATCACTCAATTTAAACTGATCTGCTGTGCCCTCATTAACAAAATAAGTAAAGGTGATGGATTAACATCTGGAATGTGCTACTGTGGGCAGATCCCTTTAGTGGTAAAGTTTACTCTTTTGGTAAATCACGGCCCGCATCGTAGATATTTCGCTATTCTTTCGATTTCTGTATATCAGTTGAATCTGAACTTATATTTTCTACCGGTTTATTTTGAACCACGTCAGTAGATCAGTAGGAAAGAATATCTATAATATCTTATGCATCTACATAACATTAACAATGGTACTAAAACTCCGTTACCATTTTTAAATTAATTACTACCATCCTTGAATATATAATTTTGACTATTTGTTATTATATGATATGAAGTGTGAGCCTTGTGTGTTCATGGATTTGTTATTATGCTATGTGACCTAACAAGATGCACTGTATGCGCGTGGTTCTTGGTTGTTCTGGTTGATTCTTGCTTGTACGTGTCAGGGCTCGTATTGAAGTGATCTGTTCTGAGTATATTCAACGGGTCTGGTTATAGGGCCTATATAGTCACGCAGAAACACTTGGGATTTTCTTTGGACTATGGAACAGTTCAAAGGCCCGCTCAGAATAGTGCAGGGGCCCTTTTGAATTTTCGATCTTGTAGCAGTTGAACTTCCGTCAGGTCGTACCGTATTTTACTTTATGGCGGTTCATACCTGACGGAGAAACTAAAATTGTCTTTATATTTTTCTCGAAATGTCTTTTATCCTTTTTAAATGTTTATATCTTAAATAAATACCGAACTATCTTTATTTCGAAGATCGATGGGAGCAGCTTATTTCACAGCTAACTAAGCTGTGTACTGTGTACAGCTTATTTATATTTTTGAAAATTTAACAATATTTCTGAGAGTACATGACCTCTAGTTTTTGCATTATCTGCCTGAACAAAAACTTTGGAATATTATTTTTAAATATTAAGTTGATTTATCTTTTGGCTTATTTTTGCTCGCAATTAGACAAGTCTTTGTAATTTCATTTAATATATAGGAGTATATTCATGAATATAGGAGGTATTTATTTACTACTTTTTGAGTTTTTAAAATATAAGTTTGGTGTTCTAAATGTTAAATCGATATTAAATCTTTTGTATTTTTCCATATTGTAAACAAACAGTCGTGAAGTGACTAGCACGTAGAGGGCCTTAGCATTGTCTAGTTCGTCTGAATTATTTTTATAGTCCTCTTTACGGCAGAATGCGTGCGACGCAAGGGAGAAGAACTCGTAAATATTATAGAATTAGTCACAGTTCAGGGGCGTAGCTCAATTTTGTGTAACTCACTGAGTTAATTTTCATATAATTGTTATTATTTAATTAACATTAACTCCCGAACATACGAAAGGCCACTGAGCTCTAGGAGCCGGCATCCAATCTTGCCGGCGTCCGAAAAAGTGAGTGCTGTGTGGTAGCCCAAATAAGCAGTTAACTTTAGGTACTATAGAAACAGGCCCAAAACGCGTTGGCTAACTGGTTTTTTCGGCCGGCTTCGGCTTCAATATGCTAAAACTTGTATTTTTCAATAAATAACGACTACTCTTATAGGAAATCTCGCAACGCTGTCCGCATTCTTTAGAAACGTTTTCTTTCCTGCGTTGAACTATACATGCTCAAACTACACGAGGAACGGACACCAAGCCGATCGGCAGGTCTTTGCACACGTCAGGGCCGTATCTAGGGAAAATTTGAAAGGGGTCAGGATCGGCTCAAGCTTTTGTGAGGCTGGGTGCCGGATCAAAGAGCGGGGCTCAGGCAAGGAATTATTTAATCCATTAAGAACAAATTTTTGAAAATTGATACGCCACTAGAATGATATATTTTTTGCATATAACTTTTTAAAAAAATAGGCCGGGCGATGAGTTTAGATCACTTCAGTGACGTATATAGAAATTAATTTCGGGCGAAGAGGGACAATTTTTGTGAATTTCTTTCAAACAAATGCATTTGAAATAATTCTGTAAAATGCGCCGCAGGCGAAATTTTTTAGAAATGTTAAGTAAAATTACTCAAAATTAGTCTTAGGAAATCCCAATATCTTCAGATTTTCAAGCTGCAGTGAGTATTTTCAAATTCTGAAATGGTTTCGGACCCTACTGACTGGATAACCCTGTACACGGGACTCGGAGGCGCGGGGCCAGTCAAAACCCGGGCCGCTTACGCCGCGCCGTTCGCACCCGCCTAGAGCCGGCCCTGGAGAGGTTAAACCAGTGGCCGTTGAAGTTAAAAAATGGTTTTAAAAAAACCTACTATTTTTATAAATGTTAAGTAAAATTAGTTAAAATTAGTCTCTAGAAATCCCAATATCTTCAGATTTTCAAGCTGCAGTGAATATTTTCAAATTCTGAAATGGTTTCGGCCCCGCCCTTTTAAATACGCTACTGACTGGATAACCCTGTACACGGGACTCTGAGGCGCGGGGCCAGTCAAAACCCGGGCCGCTTACGCCGCGCCGTTCGCACCCGCCTAGAGCCGGCCCTGGAGAGGTTAAACCAGTGGCCGTTGAAGTTAAAAAATGGTTTTAAAAAAACCTACTATTTTTATAAATGTTAAGTAAAATTAGTTAAAATTAGTCTCTAGAAATCCCAATATCTTCAGATTTTCAAGCTGCAGTGAATATTTTCAAATTCTGAAATGGTTTCGGCCTCGCCCTTTTAAATACGCTACTGACTGGATAACCCTATACACGGGACTCTGAGGCGCGGGGCCAGTCAAAACCCGGGCCGCTTACGCCGCGCCGTTCGCACCCGCCTAGAGCCGGCCCTGGAGAGGTTAAACCAGTGGCCGTTGAAGTTAAAAAATGGTTTTAAAAAAACCTACTATTTTTATAAATGTTAAGTAAAATTAGTTAAAATTAGTCTCTAGAAATCCCAATATCTTCAGATTTTCAAGCTGCAGTGAATATTTTCAAATTCTGAAATGGTTTCGGCCTCGCCCTTTTAAATACGCTACTGACTGGATAACCCTGTACACGGGACTCTGAGGCGCGGGGCCAGTCAAAACCCGGGCCGCTTACGCCGCGCCGTTCGCACCCGCCTAGAGCCGGCCCTGGAGAGGTTAAACCAGTGGCCGTTGAAGTTAAAAAATGGTTTTAAAAAAACCTACTATTTTTATAAATGTTAAGTAAAATTAGTTAAAATTAGTCTCTAGAAATCCCAATATCTTCAGATTTTCAAGCTGCAGTGAATATTTTCAAATTCTGAAATGGTTTCGGCCCCGCCCTTTTAAATACGCTACTGACTGGATAACCCTGTACACGGGACTCTGAGGCGCGGGGCCAGTCAAAACCCGGGCCGCTTACGCCGCGCCGTTCGCACCCGCCTAGAGCCGGCCCTGGAGAGGTTAAACCAGTGGCCGTTGAAGTTAAAAAATGGTTTTAAAAAAACCTACTATTTTTATAAATGTTAAGTAAAATTAGTTAAAATTAGTCTCTAGAAATCCCAATATCTTCAGATTTTCAAGCTGCAGTGAATATTTTCAAATTCTGAAATGGTTTCGGCCCCGCCCTTTTAAATACGCTACTGACTGGATAACCCTGTACACGGGACTCTGAGGCGCGGGGCCAGTCAAAACCCGGGCCGCTTACGCCGCGCCGTTCGCACCCGCCTAGAGCCGGCCCTGGAGAGGTTAAACCAGTGGCCGTTGAAGTTAAAAAATGGTTTTAAAAAAACCTACTATTTTTATAAATGTTAAGTAAAATTAGTTAAAATTAGTCTCTAGAAATCCCAATATCTTCAGATTTTCAAGCTGCAGTGAATATTTTCAAATTCTGAAATGGTTTCGGCCCCGCCCTTTTAAATACGCTACTGACTGGATAACCCTGTACACGGGACTCTGAGGCGCGGGGCCAGTCAAAACCCGGGCCGCTTACGCCGCGCCGTTCGCACCCGCCTAGAGCCGGCCCTGGAGAGGTTAAACCAGTGGCCGTTGAAGTTAAAAAATGGTTTTAAAAAAACCTACTATTTTTATAAATGTTAAGTAAAATTAGTTAAAATTAGTCTCTAGAAATCCCAATATCTTCAGATTTTCAAGCTGCAGTGAATATTTTCAAATTCTGAAATGGTTTCGGCCTCGCCCTTTTAAATACGCTACTGACTGGATAACCCTGTACACGGGACTCTGAGGCGCGGGGCCAGTCAAAACCCGGGCCGCTTACGCCGCGCCGTTCGCACCCGCCTAGAGCCGGCCCTGGAGAGGTTAAACCAGTGGCCGTTGAAGTTAAAAAATGGTTTTAAAAAAACCTACTTTTTTTATAAATGTTAAGTAAAATTAGTTAAAATTAGTCTCTAGAAATCCCAATATCTTCAGATTTTCAAGCTGCAGTGAATATTTTCAAATTCTGAAATGGTTTCGGCCCCGCCCTTTTAAATACGCTACTGACTGGATAACCCTGTACACGGGACTCTGAGGCGCGGGGCCAGTCAAAACCCGGGCCGCTTACGCCGCGCCGTTCGCACCCGCCTAGAGCCGGCCCTGGAGAGGTTAAACCAGTGGCCGTTGAAGTTAAAAAATGGTTTTAAAAAAACCTACTATTTTTATAAATGTTAAGTAAAATTAGTTAAAATTAGTCTCTAGAAATCCCAATATCTTCAGATTTTCAAGCTGCAGTGAATATTTTCAAATTCTGAAATGGTTTCGGCCTCGCCCTTTTAAATACGCTACTGACTGGATAACCCTGTACACGGGACTCTGAGGCGCGGGGCCAGTCAAAACCCGGGCCGCTTACGCCGCGCCGTTCGCACCCGCCTAGAGCCGGCCCTGGAGAGGTTAAACCAGTGGCCGTTGAAGTTAAAAAATGGTTTTAAAAAAACCTACTATTTTTATAAATGTTAAGTAAAATTAGTTAAAATTAGTCTCTAGAAATCCCAATATCTTCAGATTTTCAAGCTGCAGTGAATATTTTCAAATTCTGAAATGGTTTCGGCCCCGCCCTTTTAAATACGCTACTGACTGGATAACCCTGTACACGGGACTCTGAGGCGCGGGGCCAGTCAAAACCCGGGCCGCTTACGCCGCGCCGTTCGCACCCGCCTAGAGCCGGCCCTGGAGAGGTTAAACCAGTGGCCGTTGAAGTTAAAAAATGGTTTTAAAAAAACCTACTATTTTTATAAATGTTAAGTAAAATTAGTTAAAATTAGTCTCTAGAAATCCCAATATCTTCAGATTTTCAAGCTGCAGTGAATATTTTCAAATTCTGAAATGGTTTCGGCCCCGCCCTTTTAAATACGCTACTGACTGGATAACCCTGTACACGGGACTCTGAGGCGCGGGGCCAGTCAAAACCCGGGCCGCTTACGCCGCGCCGTTCGCACCCGCCTAGAGCCGGCCCTGGAGAGGTTAAACCAGTGGCCGTTGAAGTTAAAAAATGGTTTTAAAAAAACCTACTATTTTTATAAATGTTAAGTAAAATTAGTTAAAATTAGTCTCTAGAAATCCCAATATCTTCAGATTTTCAAGCTGCAGTGAATATTTTCAAATTCTGAAATGGTTTCGGCCCCGCCCTTTTAAATACGCTACTGACTGGATAACCCTGTACACGGGACTCTGAGGCGCGGGGCCAGTCAAAACCCGGGCCGCTTACGCCGCGCCGTTCGCACCCGCCTAGAGCCGGCCCTGGAGAGGTTAAACCAGTGGCCGTTGAAGTTAAAAAATGGTTTTAAAAAAACCTACTATTTTTATAAATGTTAAGTAAAATTAGTTAAAATTAGTCTCTAGAAATCCCAATATCTTCAGATTTTCAAGCTGCAGTGAATATTTTCAAATTCTGAAATGGTTTCGGCCCCGCCCTTTTAAATACGCTACTGACTGGATAACCCTGTACACGGGACTCTGAGGCGCGGGGCCAGTCAAAACCCGGGCCGCTTACGCCGCGCCGTTCGCACCCGCCTAGAGCCGGCCCTGGAGAGGTTAAACCAGTGGCCGTTGAAGTTAAAAAATGGTTTTAAAAAAACCTACTATTTTTATAAATGTTAAGTAAAATTAGTTAAAATTAGTCTCTAGAAATCCCAATATCTTCAGATTTTCAAGCTGCAGTGAATATTTTCAAATTCTGAAATGGTTTCGGCCCCGCCCTTTTAAATACGCTACTGACTGGATAACCCTGTACACGGGACTCTGAGGCGCGGGGCCAGTCAAAACCCGGGCCGCTTACGCCGCGCCGTTCGCACCCGCCTAGAGCCGGCCCTGGAGAGGTTAAACCAGTGGCCGTTGAAGTTAAAAAATGGTTTTAAAAAAACCTACTATTTTTATAAATGTTAAGTAAAATTAGTTAAAATTAGTCTCTAGAAATCCCAATATCTTCAGATTTTCAAGCTGCAGTGAATATTTTCAAATTCTGAAATGGTTTCGGCCCCGCCCTTTTAAATACGCTACTGACTGGATAACCCTGTACACGGGACTCTGAGGCGCGGGGCCAGTCAAAACCCGGGCCGCTTACGCCGCGCCGTTCGCACCCGCCTAGAGCCGGCCCTGGAGAGGTTAAACCAGTGGCCGTTGAAGTTAAAAAATGGTTTTAAAAAAACCTACTATTTTTATAAATGTTAAGTAAAATTAGTTAAAATTAGTCTCTAGAAATCCCAATATCTTCAGATTTTCAAGCTGCAGTGAATATTTTCAAATTCTGAAATGGTTTCGGCCTCGCCCTTTTAAATACGCTACTGACTGGATAACCCTGTACACGGGACTCTGAGGCGCGGGGCCAGTCAAAACCCGGGCCGCTTACGCCGCGCCGTTCGCACCCGCCTAGAGCCGGCCCTGGAGGGGCTAGAACAGTGGTTGTTGAAGTTGAAATAGCTCAATATTCCTTCTCGCATTTATACCTATCCCTTTTCTACTTATTTGATTTCTCATTATTAATGATATATTCCTAGACATTCTTCGCTTGGCTTGGCGACACCTTTAGAATTGCCGGTAGGTATGGTAAAAGATTTCTTCGCGCCACTTGCCTAACTGAACCTATCATAAAAATAATAAATAAATCTTCAAATACAAATTAGTACTAATCTATTCATAAAAGAGACTCTGGGAATCCCCTATTCTCCTAATCCATGGCGCACGCAGCCATGTACCACCGTTTACTGTTGTCCATTGTTGCCAGTTATGTTTTATTTTATTAAGCGGTTAAGCTAGGTCCCTGTATCGACTGTAGAGAATTGAACACTTCGACGAGTCTCAGTCTGATAGTCACTTTGTAAATTATCTGATTTATAAACTTGTAAATTTTTAGTTAAGTTTTCAATATAAATTACTAATTATTCTTCTTTATTGTTAACCAACTTAAACTTTTTGTAATAATCAATATTTGTAAATAATTTAAACTTGTGTTTTATTCCATTGTATCCATATATCTAGCCATATAACTAGTTTCAGTCAGCTGGCAAGAAATTATTGAAGGACGAAATCTGATGCTTAATTCTTGTATACTGCTGGTGTTGCTGGTGTAGTGTTTACGTTCACCACTAATGCAGTTATATATTTCGAATGCTCCTTACAAATCAGGAATCGCCCCTCCGTTCGGCAACCTTTGCGAAATACCCTGGAAGCCGCAATTTCCCTCCCCGCAAAACCGAAGTTATAAATATAGGAGGGGGCTCAACCCACCGGGGGTGATTTACCGCGGTCAGTCCTTTTTTTAGTAGCGTGGGGGCGGATCGCCCCTAACTCGTATTTATTGTTTTAAATTGGGGCCCTTATTTAATAATATTATGAATTATGCGTCCCCCGGGAGATATCCCTGGCGGATAAACCGGCACGCGATCAGCGTAATGGCTGGCTGCAGTTTTTCGGGGAGATCGGGGACGGATAGGGGACTAAATGCCTAGTTGACGTCAAGGTGTAGGTTCAAGGAACTTGTTAGCGGAGCCATGGATGCCGTGCGTCCTTTCGAGCGGGTCAGGATTTTTGTATATCATAACATAATCGAATCTATAGGTAGTGTGAAAGCCGAATAATTATAAAAGTTTTAGGCAACCAACTATAGAGCGAAAAAGATGAAAAAGATAAAAACCTAAAATTTTGTATGTGATAATAACTCCCTGTGAAAAGATGTCTAAAAAAACACAACAAATTTGGGTATTTTTAGCCCCTTGACATTCTCATTTGCGACACCTATGAAAGAGGCATCCTAATGAGGTTAACCAGGAAGATGTCGAAAAGTTAGCGTCGAAATATTGGCTGACCTCGGCACGAATGTTCCCAGAAACGGAAGGGTTCTTACTGACTATACTAGATCAGGGTATATACCAACTCGTAACTACCTAAAATTCATTGTAGAAGATGCATCGGTTGTGGATGACAGATGCAGATACGGGTGCCAAGATCTTGCACCAGGAACTGCCGGAAAAACTGCTGCTTGCGCAGGCAGAGAGGGTCCCATATTACAGCTACACATCGGAGCCTGTTCTTGAAAGCAGCAACTACAAGGTGTACTGGGATCGTATACAGTTCTGACAGATCGACGAGTTTCCGGACCTTATAATAGTTGATAAAATTTCTAGGAAGACAACTCTGATTGATGTGGCTATCCCAAACAACAACAACAACCTGCGTGTGAAGCAGGCCGAAAAGATCGCAACGTACAGAGACTTAGAAGAATGAATAAAGGAAATGGGAAATTGAGAACTTTCAGACGGTTCCAATCATCATGTAAAAAACTGGTGTTGTACCAAAAACAAAACTTTGCTGAGAAACAGCAAAAAGCTGGGTCTAGAAAGAAAAACTGGCAACCAAAACTTGAATAAGTGAAACAACAAAAAACAAATCAGCAAGCAGCAACTAAGTAACACACAAATGGGCAAAACAGATTCTTCCTTCGTGTTGTGTCAGTCGAAAGTCGCAACGGGTCTCTGGCTTTTATCTTTTTCAAATTCCATTTATCGTACGTTATTATTCGTAAGCTTTTAATGTAAATATAAGATACCTACATAAGTAATAAAACTTTTTGTTTTTTTTTTGGACTTGCCTTAGTTTTCCACCGTGCTGTTTTCGGTTTTAGCTATGTACAAGGGTGATCATTTTTAGACGCCCAGTCTCTCTTGGTGGAAAACGGTCAAATATATGGAGATATTATGTGGATAAAGGAATAAATTGGCCTATTTAGCGACTCTTTGCAAATACGACGCTAGACATCGCGACGCCTAGAAATATTTTTTTTACCAACATACCACTTTTGTTAAATCGTTTGAAAGCCCTAATTTTTCTGAACATTTTCTATTAATACCAGTTTTCTTTAATCTCTTCCATTAAAAAGTTATTCTTCAAAAACACATTAAAATGTTAAATTTTGTTAATCGCCATTTCCAGGGATGATGTAGGGTTCTCGATGATTTTATTTTTGGAGATATTCCCCTTACCTTTTATTTGTTTGAAAGATCTTCAAACCGCGTCTTTTGACCTTCTTACCGTAGTCAACATCCAAATAAATCCAGGACCTGCTATACGTTCTTTTATACTCAATTTTGACTAAATGCATTTAGCATTTTTTTTTGTTTAAAATCTGACATCACCGCGTTAATTAAGACCCCACAGTACACCCATATTATACCAAGTTGGAACAAAAAATATACAGCTAGTTCTATTCTACAGAGTGCCAAAATTTAGCAAAATTGGAATTTTAAAGCCATCTGACCACATACCTGTATATTAACATATACCGCTTTTGGCTCTATTGCGCACGGCAAGGCGCAGGGAACGAAAAGAGATGGAATTCGCCGCCATTTTCAAGCCTATTTTGGCAGTTTGAATGGTGGCTACCTTATTCCTTGTCTACAATTTTGTATACAGTATAAATGAAATTGCATTATACTTTTTGAAAGCGCCGGTAAAGTCGTAAAAGTCACCGTGACATGCTTTTTTGATGAGAGATGCGTTTTTAGTTTTTAATCGCAATTTTTTCTTTTATATTTTGTACGGTTAACAACTTTCCATTCTCACGAGATAAAAACATGACTTGGTGCAAATGCAAAGTGATTGTTTTCTCATTGATATTTTCTGATTTCTTGCTCATTTTTAGGTTTTCAAGAGAAGAAACTAAATTTAGAAAGTGGCTTAGTAGGTAATCTAGGTGTCATTCAAGAAGTTCAAGAAATAACTCGTGGAGATGAGGAAAATGGAGACATTGTAATTCTCGATACAACGAAGAGAGCCGCATTTCTGGAGCGAATAGAATTAACCGAAGAAATGCAAACAGCAGCAGGCAGCAACAAGTAAACCTGTTAACTGCAGATCACCGCCAGCAAAATTATTGAAGCTTGTCAAAGAAGAGCGTAATTAAAAATCACTTCACTTTCATCATTTTTGAAGCAAAGATTAAAGTGGTAGATGTTGAAGTTACCAAGTTTTCTTTTGCATGTATTTTGTAAACAAACAAAAATAAAAAGTTCTAAGGAATAAAACCAGCTCCCTAAAAATTCAGAAATAGGTATAGATAATATTATGTTCTTGGAAAATAGGTTAGGTATTATTATTAAAAGTATTCAAAGAAATAATTATACCAAGTAATAGTGTATGAAAATGTTAGGTAATTAAAAGTATTTTCATATTTTTTATAAGTAATTATTTATAATGTAGCTGATGTATAAGCTATAGGTATAATGTACAATAATAATTATATTACTTCTCCTTATGATTAAAATATTGTTTTGAGTAAGTTGTACAATTTCTCAACCTAGTTAACTGCTTCGTTTCCCGAATGCATTAATTTAAAACCAAAACCAACAAAAATCTTCAACCTATGTTGTACTTTGAACTAAAATAATTTCCATTTTACAAAATCGACAACCAAGACATTACATTATTTATGGAACCCATCGGTAGAAATGATTTCAAATTTCCCGCCTCATTTAGGCTTAAAAATGGCCGCCAAATTATTCCCCCGGTCGGACGTCTCTCTTGTGCGGTATAGGTTGCTATAGGTATATGCATCTGACGAGTCATGTTATTGGATCTTTTTAAAAGGTCAGGGGAATATCTCCAAAAATAAAATCATTGAATACTCTACGTCATTAACTTTTTAACGGAAGAGAATAAAGAAAAATGCCTGCCATGATTTTTGCATGCTTTTTTTTTGAAAATACTATTAGGGATTTTTTATAGGAAATTTGACAACGCGAAGCTTCATTCATCACCCCTTGAAACCGCAACGTCCCAAATTTTATAAACTTAAATCGTCGACTAACATTTCTAAATAATCTTAAAGTTGAGAAATTGTATTTTTATTTTCAATTAAAAATTAGAACGCTTTTGAAATATTTGAAAATCGTATAATCTTAATTGAAACATCCCAAAAATAACTAATAACGAAAACGGGAAACAAACACAATCCTACCGTATAATTCATATAATACGTATATGTCATATTCTTCATATACAGGGTGATTCAGTTTTATTCTGCAACACTTCAACAGGTGATAGAAAACTAAGAAATAACCGCACTTTCTTCTATAAACTATATCATTTTAAGGCCTTATAAAAAAGTTACAGGGTGTTAAAGTTATCAGAAATATGTGGAATTTATTGAATATTTACCAAACTAGTTGAGATATTTTAGTCATATTTGGTACACGTTATAACGGCATGGGTTAGCATAAAACCGGTTAATATCAGACATCTTGAACAACCAGTGGCGTAGAAGTGGGTAATTAGTATAATTGTTTTTAGGAAAAAAAGAACCACGTCGTATAGCAATAAAATGTATACAATTTCTTATGTATATTTTAATTTTAAACAAAAATGCCCTCTTGGTAATTTTTTGTATGTGTCATGGTTTCGTGGCAAATTTGATTTTTTTGTATTATTTCGGGGTATTTCTGATAGATTATCTAAAAAATTTGCTCCATAAGTTTCACCTAAAGTGGAAATAATGTGTTTGCTACTTGAAATAAAGTAACTTTTTCCAATAAACTTACCTATTAAAGGCTATACTTTTGAAGATACAGGGTCTAATACATTTAAGGAATACAATTAATGTTACGCTCTGTATCTTGAAAAGTAAAACCTTGAATGGGTAAGTTTATTGGGAAAAGTAATAAACACATTTTCTCCGTTTTGAGTGTTACTTATGGGGAGAAGTTTTAAGTTAATTTTTTAGAAATACCCCGAAATAATACGAAAAAATCAAATTTGCTTTGAAACCCTGACACATATGAAAAATGCTAAGAGAACGTTTTTGTTTAAAATTAAAATTTACATAAGAAATTGAATACATTTTATTGCTATACAACGTGGTATCTTTTTTTTTTTAGTAAAAACAATAATTATACTAATTACCCACCTCTACGCCACTGGTTGTTCAAGATGTTTGATAATAACAGGTTTTATGCTAACCTAGGCCGTTATAACGTGTACCAAATATGACTAAAATATCTCAACTAGTTTGGTAAATATTAAATAAATTCCACATATTTCTTAAAATTATAACACCCTGTAACTTTTTAATAAGGCCTCAAAATGATATAGTTTATAAAAGAAAGTGCTGTAATTTTTTGGTTTTATATCACCTGTTGAAGTGTCGCAGAATAAAACTGAATCACCCTGTAGATCACAGAAAATGTTAAATATTCAAGTATTTTCTTTAAAATGGTAGGATGGTGCTCCTTTCTGTTTTCGTTATTAGTGGGACATGTTTGGGATGTTTAGATTAGGTTTACTCGATTTTAAAATGTTTCCAAAGCATTCCTGATTTTTGATTGAAAATAAAAAAAAATCAGTAGGTATTCGCAACTGTGTACCCTGTAGAAATGTTAGTAAATTCATAAAACTTGGCATATTTGGGTTTCAGGGGGGTGCTGATCAAAGCGAAGTTTCTAGATTTCCGATTCCTAATAGCATTTTCCAAAAAGCGCAACAAAAAAAGTCATAGCAGGTCGTGGAATAATGCTGCCACCATGACGATATTATGTCCCACAAATTCATAAAGACACCCCCACCCACACAAACACCCACAAAATCATCATAATCGTGCAGTGCATGACAATTGTACGGGGTCAACTTTGAACACCCTGTATATACCTACGCTTGGTTTATTTTCCGAAACATATTTTACGAGACCAACTCCATATATTATGTGTGTGTGTGGGCCGTGCGCCGATCCCGGCGGGTTATCAAATAAAGCGCGGGAAAGGACCCGGCGCATCGCAATTTCCACGACTTTATCCGCCGACGGACGAACTGCGACCCCGGAATGGCGACCTTTCGGCCCGAAGGGCCGCGCCGGTGCCCTGGGGACGTCCGCGTGGATTTACGTCGAAATGATGTTTCGGGACGTGACCGTATCCAGGATTTCGGCCTTCCCGCGGCCCTAATGATGTGGGGGCGAAGGCCGAACGTGTCCTGCTTCGCATGCCGAGAGCCTACCGAGGTCGGTTTTATATTTATCGTAAACTACAATTCAATTTCTTGTGTACAATGTATAATTTAATTTAACCACACATTCTTTTGTCTAAATTTAAAACGTGGGGCAACTTAAACCTTAGTAACCTAGTAATTCGACGCTCATGGTTGAAATATGAGCGCTGTTGTCACATTTCATTGTTCAATGTTGGCTTTGAAGTCTCGGTGAAGGTTATGGAGAAATAAGAAACAAATCCCATATACCTATCTCTCATCTGCATTTTATCGGTGTCTTGATGCTAATATTGCAAGCTGCAGCATAATATGCTTGAGGGCTTTTCGCGAATTTCTGCCCAGACATTTCGCATAATTTTTAAATTATCCGATATAGTGGTTACCTAGGTATTGCCAGCGTCCAGAGATATAATAATAAGTCCGGGCACTCGGCCTTGTGTAAACAAACGTTTCCCTCTTGCCCTCTCCGGCTCCCCTCCTCCCGCCGTCGTCGTAGTACCGCGATCGAGCCGATCCATATCTTATAATATAATAAAATAAGCTGTACAGAGTGTAGCTGAGAACGGTTCGTTCGCATTCTACCGGGTGCGCGCAAAATATTACAGCAAAATCTTACCGACCGACCGTCACTGTCATTTCGCTTTGACGTGACATGATCTTTGAGAAAGGAGGAAGATTTATTCTTCGAAAGCTCAGGAAACAAATTTGTTTTGAAGATATTTTTTGAGTTCAAAGTTTAGTTCATTTACTGTTAAGAATTTATTAATTTTCCAGGCAACTTTATTAATTAAAATTCAATGGATCTGTTTACGCCACAAATAAATTTTAGAAAATACCTAGTAACGCTTTTTACTGCAGTGCGGATGGCTGTAAAACTAGTTCAAAAGGCTATATTACCTTTGTTTCATTTCCTAAAGACCGCCTGAAAGGTAAGGTTGAGTTTAAGGTACCTACCTACAAAAATTAAGACAGTTTTATGTGACAATTGAATACTTAGGTATTAATTAAAGAATAATATAGATACAATATTAAAATATTGAAAATTTGAAGATGCCAGCAATGGAAGAATGCCTTAGGGTTCATCGGAGAACATAAATTTGCGAATATTCTACCTGAAGAGGCATAGGTATAAACCTATAAGAATGTGCAAGGCACATTTTGATGATTAGTCATTCACCTCGTCCGGAAAACGTTTAGTAAAAACTAGTGATGTAAAAAACAAGATTTCTTGTCTTGCTCGGCAACTTCTTGTCTTGTCTTGCTAGCAAGACTCTTGCTTACTTCTTGTTCTTGCTTTTTAGGGGATTCCCCAACTATTTTTCGGGGATTCCCTTTATTTTACGCCTTCTGCGCGCTCGCCGGCGCCGAGCGAGCCACCCTATTTTATCTAAAATGGCCAGGGATATTCTAAGTACTATGGCAACGTCAGTTCCTGCCGAAAGACTTGTTTCGAAGGCATCATTGGTTATAAGAAAACACCGAAATAGGCTAAATTTTGAATCATGCCTTCTCTATCTAAATTCATGGGATAGTGTAAGAAATACAGATAGGTAACTAGTTACTAGTAATTTCAGTAATGTAATGTTCACGTTTAAGATTTAAGTAGGTACCTACCATGGTACCTATAGTTTGTTCAGCGAATGTTCGGCCCTACGTCACAACTCTCGTCCTTGCCTAACTCGTGAATATACGACCGATATCCCTCGTATATTCATGAGTAAGACAAGGACGGGGGTTGTGACGTAGGGCCGAACATTCGCTGAACAAACTGTAGTTTCATTTTTTTTTATAAAAGAATTACCTACTTTGTTTCTTATTAATATGATTTAAATAAATCACGTTTCCCTTGTTTATTTGTCTCATGTACTTGTCATCGGTAGAAAGCAAGAAATCTTGTTTCTTGCAAATTTCTTGACAAAAATATTGTCTTCTTGCTGGAGCTACTCTTGTCTTGTTCTTGCGGCAAGAACAAGACAAGAACAAGAAAGAGCAAGACAAGAAATTTTTACATCACTAGTAAAAACTGCTGTCTCCTCGGCTGCGGTAAGATGCATGCTTGTGTAGGTAGGTACGTATGCGTAATATTTGGTTCTGTATTGTTTATGTCAATTTAAATATAAAAATATTTACTACAGGATGAAAAAGTAGATATGATTAGTTTAACTTTGTCGTTTTTGTCTGCTCTAAGTTTCTACGAATTTTTATTCATGTTCCAACCAAAATCTACAGATATACCTAGTAATTATGTAGATTCTGGTAATAGCTACCTCGTGTTTTAATTTAACTGTATCTACCAAAAACTAACGGTACACTTACTTACACAAATAATGTTTTACTAAAGTCTGCAAATAGGTACTAATATTTGTAGACTTTGGTAAATAATGGAAAGCCAATATGAACCTGCCCCCGTATAACTAGCTTGACGGCGATTGCGTTTAGTCGCCCTCGTAAATGCAAAGAGTGCGAGGTGACGCTGATTTACGACCGGTCGCAAAATATTGTCGGCTCTTCCGAAAGATCAAAGAAGTGAGCGGACTTTAGTATTTCTAGACTTTGGTATTGCTCCCGGTAACACTACAAAATCCCAAAATCGTAATGATGTTTATACAACGATCCATTTTGCACGTTTTCCGTTTTGTTTTTTTTTTTAAGTAAGAAAGAAATAATCCTGATGATCATGGCCTCAGTCGCCAAGTCGCCATATTATCTACTAGCGCCTAGCGCATCGCACATCTAGTCTGTGGTTTGGTGACAGAAGCAGCAGTATGTTAGGCATTTACATAGTGTAAGGTAGACGTTTTGAAAAAGTGACAAATTTGCTCGGGAAAAAAATAAAACACACAGGAGAATGCTCCTGAAGTAATGCTAGTGGTGTGTGGTCCAACTCTTTATTCGGCCGTCTCCACGGCTGCATTTATGGACAGATGGCGTGTTAATTTCTATTATTCTGCTCAGTGGCGTATTCAGGGGGGGGGGCAAAGGGGGCAATTGCCCCCCCCCCCCCCCCAGAGCTGTCGAGATAAACGAGATTTGTAATATCAAAATTAATAATACCAAAAATTATATACTCCTGGCCAAATCTGAAAATGCAGTGAACATCAAACATCTACAATTTGTTATTTGTTTCACCTTGTCTTCTCGAAATTAAAACCTGTGCAGTAGATTTGAGAACGCGCCGCCGTATATTATGCACACACTCCGTCGGTCGCAGCGTGTAACCGTAAATTAGGCAAAACCCCTACTAAACATATTTTGCACAATTACAGTGTGCCAGAAAGAACATTTTCAAAACTGAAAATTTTAAAAATTTATATTAGAAACAATATTGGCGAAAACCGACTGAATGGGTTAACACTCCTTTATGTGTACCCTGAAATACCCATATCTCCAGAGGAGATATTTGACGAGCTCAAGACCAAAAAAAGAATACTTGATTTTGTGATATAGATTTTACTGGTTCGAAGAAGAATTATTTTTGTTATGCAGGGTGTCCGGTAATAACTTAAAAATTAAAAAGAAAAATGGAAAATATGACGAAAAGTTCATATTATTATGAACATAGGTCCGCAGATGTTTGGTTTTTCAGATGCAGGGTGTTGAAATTGAAATTTTATTTTCGATTTTTTTAAGTAACTTTTTGAGCCGACAAAATTTTCTTGAAAAAAAAAAAACAACAACAAGTTAATTAAACTGTCAAAAAATAAATGTGCTTGTTTATTTAAATTTTGTTTTGAATTTAATTGCATACGAGTGTCGTTATGCACCTGCATCGATGCAGAAATTTGAAAATTTCTTGAAAACGGTCACCTTTGTCGTTATTCACCAAGTAAACCTTTTTTGCTTAGAAAACGTGTGGGAAGAGGATACATTCACAAAATGTCGTAAAAGTTTGCTCTGAAAAAAGTTAGGGCAAATTAAATTAAATAATTATAGCGTACGCAGCGCCCTCTACGGATTGCACCAAAAATAATACCAAATTATGACTTCTCTTTCCGAGAAAACACGGCTTCCAGATTTTGCAAGAAAATTTTGTAGTCTCAAAAATTTACTTAACAAAATCGAAAATAAAACTTGTTCATATGAACTTTTCGTAATATTTTCCATTTTTCTTTTTAATTTTTCAAGTTGGTGCATTTATTTAGAAAATATGTTTTGTTTATTAAAATTGTCGACAGAGTTTTGTTATTTATAACTGATTGCCCCCCCCCCCAGACGTTAATCCTGGATACGCCACTGATTCTGCTGTTGTACGAGACGAGGTGAGTTAATTTAAAAACTCCTGATAATGTTGGTGAAACTGACAACTGCGCGCCGAGAATCACGAGTCGACGCGATGTTTACCAGCCATAGGCGCCGTTAATGAAGAGTCTTAATACATAAGTTACCTATATAATATATTTTTTATATTTTTTGTCGATTTTAGATTTTTTTAAATTTCTAATTCATACTAAGCTATTTTTTTCACCTACCTTTAAACATTTTTGCAGCATCGCTTTACCAAAACCGCCACATACACTATAAATGAACTGAGTCTAAAAAATACAGAAGCCTGCCAGTCAGTAAGTTTAAGGTGGCTGGTGTGCCACAACTACTGGAAACGCACAGAAAATATATCATCTTAAACTTAAAATTTGGTATATGGTAGTTCTGGGGTGACCTGATTAACGCTGTGGGGTCAGCTTCTACATAGAAAATTGCTAAATCGTTTTCGTGAAAATCGGGGCTACAAAAAATTCGTGGCAGGCCCTGAATTTGCATTTTGAAAATCGTAGAAATGTGTAATTGAATTTTTGTAGTAAAACTCCGTTACCACCTTTGAAATAATTATTATCATCCTTAGAATGTCTAACATTGTTTATTTGTTAATAAAATACGATAATATCGCAAGTCCGGTACAGCAAGTCTATCTAACGGTGTCTATAAGTACTATGCACAAATATAGATCGTGAATTCTTTAGGCTAAGTGTAGCGGATGCGTTTATAGTTTGTTATACCAGAAGTATGTAATCTACTAAGGTACATTAACAAGCGCCTACCGGCCCTGCCGGACCAATAGGCTTTGTTATGGCGTTTACTCCTGTGTAGTAATATTGATGGGCGTCCGGATCGGAAGATCCGTTCGGCCCCCGGATTTTTTGTTTTCGATTTTTTTGGAGAACGTAGGTACGGTATACGTCGTGGCCGAGGCGCACGCGCGATATTCAGAAACAAAATGGTGTAATCAGCTGTCGTTTGGTTTCGTTTTGGTGTGGAGAATTTCCAAATTTCGTAGCAATTTGAGACTTTGGCTGCTAAGAGGCCCATCTGTTATTCCATGGGTGACTTTTCCAGGTACGGGCGCGCTGTGTTATGTGCAGGTTTTTATGTAAAATCTCCTTGAATATTTTAGCAAACGCCACGGGAGACCAACTATTTGGAGACTGCCTATGGAAAATGAAGCTGGAGAAACTCAAAAATCCAGGTTAGAAGGAAATTATTGGTGTGTCCTTGTCCCTATAGTATGTAATATGCCCCGTTCCGGCTTAACAGGAAGAATGGAAAACTGAGTCGTATAGAAAGGTATGGCGAGCATTTTTATGTACCATTAGCTTCATCTTAAGATTTTTAGGTACTTTGGGATCTTTGCTGTCCTCTAATATCCTGCGAAGCAAAGAAAATGCACCGTTAAAAGAGTAGGTATATTATGCGGGAGGCTCAGGAGTTTATTAATTTGCCGTTTAAAATTGATAAATATTTTTTGTTCCAAGAAAAGGGTTTCTTAGACAATGCACTTTTAAATGGATTTAAAAAATTAAAAAAAAAATTAAGTGATATCTCCTTACTTTTAGTTTTATTTTGAAGCCAATATGATCACATTTTGTCTTAAAAATTGCCCTGGTTCTTCTTGATGATTCGAGTGCTATAGATCCAATTTTCACTGTCACAGAAAAGTTGGAATTTAATTAAAAAAATTGCGTAGGTGATAGTCCTGCATGATGACGTTATGTTTTAAAAATTACTGCCGTTCTTCTTGGTGATTTCGATTCTGAAAATCCAGTTTTAGATAACATTGTCGCAGAAATGGGGCTCAGTTTGGCCAATGACGAGAGTGGTGTTGTCATTTAAGGCAGCAATCGTCTGTGATTTGTCGGCGCAGACACAATAGCTTTCATCAGTGACTATAGTCTTTCTATAGTCACTGCTTTCGTATAGCCCCACAAAAAAAATCGATGTTCGTTCAATCTCAGGATCTTGCTGGTCGGTTGATGTTATCTAAATCTCGACAATTTGATCGAAAACTGGATCTCCAGAATTCGAATCGTCAAGAAGAACTGGTGTAATTTTTAAAACAAAACGTGATCATATAGGCTTTAAAAATAAAGGTATGGAGATATTGCCTACTATGGAGATATTGCCTACACAATATTTTTAATTTAATTTCAAAGATGGCGAGTTGAAAATGAAAAACCCTTTATTTAAAGTACATATATATAACCAAAATGGTTATATTTGAGCGCCAGAAGCTTGAACTATTTAATGGTTAAATAAAAAGCACATTTTTCTAATTACAATATATTTACAAGTTGGTATTATACATTTATTGGTTAACACAAGTGCAGTAGGTAAACTGAGTAGTTAAATTTGATACTTACAATTTATAATTTGTTAAAAAACTTGAAAAAGGTTAAAGTTTACAATATAACATCGGAGATGTTCGTGAGCTTAATAGCAAAACACAAGTAGCACGAAAAGTTCACGTGAGCAATTAAAGTCTTATTTACGAGCACTTCAAAAATTTGGACTACTGGATCTCATAGAGTACCTTGAAACCTTCCCAAATTAAAGCTGAGTAGTGGCCACCAACGCTCCAAGCTCCTTTTTCGTGGATTAGGACCTCGGCTAGGTCTCGAGACTCGAGCGGGTCGTGGGTGTCCGAGCTGGTGCTGGAAGGCGTGCTGACTACTCTAAGCCGGGTTGTAAGGTTGGTGTGCTGGTACTTAGTCCACCACTTGCTCGCTTACGTGCTTCGCTCACGTACCGGAGTGCATGTAACATAAAACACAACGAACAGTCTCCGAAAACACTGCAGTCTAAAAATCGATGCTTTTACAAGGTTCAATGTTACCTAAGTTACTTAACAATAGCTATATAAAAGAAATCATGAGCAATCTGTATAGATTCGTGACTTAAAGTTTACTTATATTTGACGTTATAATCTCAAGATAAATTACGAGACGTAACTTTGACTTAATGACCCCTGACTATGAAATAGATTAAAAATTGATAACCAAAATGACCAATTATCTTGACTAAACCTGTCTTATAAATTTACTGTACAATATTTACAAAATAAAAGATAACATTAAATAAATACAAAAGCGTTTGGCGACTTCCCCGTTCGATACCAAAACACGAGATGAAAAATATAACAGCCCGAAAGCTAGATAACAAAAGAAAAAGAAAACGTGGAAGAGTCCACGTCAGTCTCGGGCAACTTAAGGGTTCGTTTCGCTATGACCACAGCCTATTGCGTGTAACCCACAGAGAAAAAGGGCAACAGGTCTAGGTGAGAGTAGCAAAGTGGCGTTATTAATAAAAAATTATTAAAAATTGAGGGGCTACTCACCCAGACTGTGCTACCAGGGGTCCTCTCCGTGGTTCCACCTGCAGCAGGTCGCCGTCGAAACCCGAAAAATGCGTGGAAATCGTCACTCCACACCTCAATACACGTGGTCTCATCACATGTAATAAAAAACAGAAAAACCCAAATTAGCACCGCGAAAATATATGCACACCACGTACAGAACCACTCAAGCCGTCCGTAAGGCCGAAAGTTAGGCTTCGAAAAGAGTTTTCACACGGAAATCTTCTAGACAGAAAATCAAAACCGAACTTTCACCTGACGTGAGACCACCACGAGTCGTCGATAGGGAAGTGGTCTCATGCCTGTCGCCGGTTCCCTTTATAAACTTTTTTGAAACATGGACAACGGATGACTTCAGTTTCCTTTCCAGAACACTTTGGAAGGTTTTAAAAGTGAAACTTATTGATAAAAAATTTAAAATACTATAACCGTAGGTCGAGGAAACAGGCGACGGTGTCAACTGTCTGCCAAACTTTTACCACTGATATTAGACTAGTAGAAACGTCGGAAACAAAGAGTGACGTTTGTACACCGTGGCGCTTAGTCAATCGCAAACTGAATAAAGTAAATATTATCTCTATAATTAAAGTCAGACAGTGATTACAACAATGTAACTGTTCTAGTAATACGTACCTTCAATCGATGAATAAAATTTAAACATTTTTGCAACCGCGCATACCCTTGATTAAACAATTTGTTTGGTAACAACAAGGTAGGCAACTTATTATGCATCCGCTTGTATAGGTGGTTGCAGATAGCAGGGCAACATTTTTTAAAATTGGTAGGTGTATACGGAGGGTGATGAATTAATAAGAATTAAATAATGCATTTAAACGCTGTAACGGAAATGAGATAAAATTTTCGTTACCCATATTATATCTCGAACCTCGAAAATAATTTCGGTTCAAGTATGGAGCTATTATTAGATATAGAAACTAGCATTGCCTCGACTAACAAACAAAACAAGCAGCATGTTGATCAATACGAACCAAATTGATAGAACTCCCCGCTACAACCCCATAACAATTGATATACGAGACAAACGGAAATTAGGTAGGCCGTGGAAAAATGCGCATCGAAATCAGCCGCCTGCGGTTGTTCCGTGGTCCTTTATCTTTCTTTTTAGTATCAAGATGGCCGGGGGCAATTCCAAACGAACGTCGCACGGCGGGGGAGGCGAGACCGGAAATGCATTCGTACTGTTAGCAAGGGGGCGACAGGAACGCTAGTCATAGTTGGCTTTGTATGTTTAGTTAGGATATATGGAGGTGACAAGGAGTTATCGAATGTTCCATTTAGTGGGGTGAACTACGATATACTTTTAAGCGTATTTGCATTTTAACAAAAGACCTAGCGTTCGGCAAACGAGGTTTTCGTGTTACGTTTCCTCGGCCCTTTAGCAACTTCCACGACCAAAAATGCACTTACTCATCTTGCAACAATTTCATATTTTGCTTTAAATAAACGTTAATAACGCCATCCCACTACATCGCGCCACTTTGAGTAAGTTTTGATAACTTAGCCATGAAAATGTGCATTAGAATTTGCAGATTCCAAAGATTAATAATAATCCCCAGTGGATTATAAGGGTTACTTCCAAGATGGCATTATTGAAAATAGAGGCTAGTTTTAATGCCTTCTCTGAAAATCGTTAACAGTTTGTTGTATGTATGTATACCTACTCTTCGTATACTAGTATAATGTATACTATTAAAACCCCTGTATAAAGCAAAGCCATGAAACAAACTAACTACATAATAATATATACAGGGTGGCTTATATAAGTGGCTTAGTAGCTATGTTGTCATTGTATAAGTGGCTTAGTGGCTGTTTTGTCATGATGAAAGTTGCTGTTCATAACCACGTAGGAAAACTATGGGTAAAAATAAAAAAAAAATGTAAGACGCTGTAACATTTTTATTTCTAGAGGTACAGAAAAAACTTTAATATGAAAATTGTTTGCAGCAACTGTGCAACTATTGTATCAATTTTGAAATATTGGAAATAAGGAAAAAAATTATCGACACATTTTTTATAAAGCAAAATACCTCATTTAATTTGATAATCACACCTGTCAGTTTGTTAACTAAAGTCTATCCAAGTGTAGCAGTAGATATAAACAAAGTCACATGACCGCATTGCGATCGATTACCAGGGTCTGACTAATATGAGATTCCCAGTGGCTTTTAATTCTATGAACTAATTATTTTAGAAGTTCTAAAAATTGTGTTTTTACCTTTCGTGGATCTTCATAAATTTCCTTAAATTAAGCAGCAAAATAAATTTACAGAATATACTGCTCGCGATCCGATCTAAAATATGCAGGAAACTCGACTAAGGGAAGAGCCGGCCTTGCATTCTGCTCGCCGCGTAAACACTTGACATTTTATGACGGCCAGACTAATAAGGGAATATGTCACGTGGTGGCCAATATTTTGATCCACTGCCTCTGTAACTTGGATAGACTTTAGATCTTTTGTTAACCACAAATATTACCAATATTTTTTCTTAACTTTTTTAAGTAAATATAGAACAAACGGGCAAGTGTGACACGTCAAATTGAATGATATATTTTGCTTTAGAAAACACACATAATTAAATATTTTTACAGATAACTTTATTTTCGTGCCCAAGAGAGTCCAAACTTTACGATAATCCACATATCAAAACTAATATCATACGTAAATTTTGTCGGTTCTTGCAAACAATTTTTATATTAAACTTTTTGTTATATTTCCAAAAATAAAAAAGTTACAACAGTTCAAAAATTTCGAATTTTTCCGATTTTTAGCCACAAAAGAATTCCGACTGGAAGGTCTACCGATTCTTTCTGTCAAAAAATAGTCGAAAGATTTTGAGTGAGCCACTTATGTAAGCCACCCTGTATACCATTAAAATTGTGACAACGAGCACATTTCAAATATCAAAAAATATACAGGGTGTTTCTGCACAAAAAACATAATTTTGGCCTGGCACTACTTTTCTGAAGACTAAAAAACGCTTTAAAAATCTTATTTTCGCTTATAAAACTTATCCATCCGAAACTTTTTTCTCACTTCAAAAATAAAGAAAAAATTTTGTAAATATTTTTTAAATATTTTGTAATATTTAAAAAAAATTAGGAGCTAGCGACCACGCACTAATGAGACACACGGTATATAAATACACTAATACACTAACTAAAACTTCAACAAATCACTTTAGGCTTTTTTGTTTGTTTGTGGGACTGCCAGCATTTCTGAAGAAACAATAACAAGTCCAATTAAAGCTGCATGGTGTGCTTCACTTAAATTTTTGACCAGTTTATTTAACTAGCATTCTAAATAGTTATGAGTTTTTCAGCAACTACACAAATTCTCAAACCGAAACATTCAGGCTAACGACATTCGGAGAGGAAATAACAGAGATGGAACTGCTTGTGACTTTGGTCTCGGCAATCTATCATTATTCTCTGTATATCAATCCCAACCTACTAGTGGATTAGAGGGCGATATACCTTAAGGGTGAAACGATGATTTGGATCTAATTCGATTTCTACCTAATCCACTTATCCGTTTTGTACGCTTTGACCCCGTGTGAGAACTGGAGGATTCTTGCCTGATTAAGTAATTTAATTGTTTTAGTATGGTTGGGGCAAGGTAAATTCGATATCGGGCTTACTGAATTAAATTCATTTCTAGAGAGGATTTTTATATATACTAAAGAATTTGGATAATTATTCAAACCATTTGCTCCCAATGAAATGTATAATGATGATATAAAAGTAATAGATTCGTTTTCAGCATTGAAATTAATTATACATAATTCACAAACCATTGAACCGATAGAATCAATACATAAATAACATAAACGGAATACCTTCTCTATTTATTCATTGCGGTATTGTGATAATAATAATTATAAAAGCATTATTATTGAATTAAATTCATACAGGGAACATTAAAGCTGGATTAAAACAAATCATATTTGTATCATATTGATTTATATCGTCTATATTTTTTAAGGAAACTAATAAGGTATTAAATTTGAGCAAAAAATAGCTTTATTCTTTAAATCCAGATATTTTAGAAACAAGTGGTTGACTAGTTGTTTTAAACTTCATCTATCTGTTAATAAAAGGAATCGATCATAATCTTTTATCTGCAGAAGCTGGGGATAAATTCTTTTGAAATTTGACATCACTAACAGTTTTATTTTTTTCGTACTCGAAATTAATTCGAATCTTTCAGGAATGCATTTAGAATGTAAACAACACTTTATAAAAGTTCATTAATACTTTCGGTTCAAACTATGAACGTTAAATTATTTGAGATTATAATTATATTAGTTATACAGGGTGAGTCATATCTAAAGTCAGAGCCGAAAACACAAGGTAGAGTTCGCTAAAATAAGCACATATGCTTAATAAACATTAGCTCCAAAACGCTTGGTTCTCCATATACAGCGTGTTGAAACTTTTCCATTTTTTTTTAATTTCTTTCGAGCCTGTTTAGGAATTCCAACAAAATTTGATACATATTATGGGTTGTCATTTTGTGCAATAATTTGGCCCTGTTGAGATGAGCAGCGGCGTAGATACAAATAATTTTATTTTAAATGCCAGTATAATCACCTTGGCACTAGTTTAAAAAATCCGAAATTACGAAGAAACTGTACCACAAATAAAAAAATACCAAGAGGCGCTTTTTGTTCCAAATTGAATGGGCTATCCAAAAAATGCAAATTTTTTTGTTTTGGCACAGGACCGTACTACTTTTTTTACAATTATTTACAGCAACTATTTGTATCTACGCCGCTGATCATCTGAACGGGGTCAAATTATTGCACAAAATGGCAACCGTCCAATGCATAATGTGTACCAAATTTGGTTGGAATTCCTAACTGGGTTCGAAAGAAATTAAAAAAATATGTTATTTTTGGAAAAATTTCAACACGCTGTATATGGAGAACCAAGCGTTTTTGAGCTAATGTTTATTAAGAATATGTGCTTATTTTAGCGAGTCCTACCTTGTGTTTTCGCCTCTGCCTTTAGATGTGACTCACCCTGTATATAGTTTATTTCCTTGGCCAAAGATACTTTGCCTGGGCTAAATATTTAAGGCTTCATGTGGATACAACTCGGGGTTCAGATCCTAAAGTCTATCCAAGTTACAGCGGCAGTAGATATAAACAAAGTCACATGACCGCATTGCGTTCGATTACCAGGGTCTGACTAATATGAGATTCCCAGTGGCCTGTAATTCTGAACTAATTCTTTTAGAAGTTCTAAAAATTGTGTTTTTACCTTTCGTGGATCTTTATAAATTTCCTTAAATTAAGTAGCAAAATAAATTTACAGAATATTCTGCTCGCGATCCGATCTAAAATATGCAGGAAACTGGACTGAGGGAAGAGCCGGCCCTGCATTCTGCTCGCCGCGTAAACACTTGACATTTTATGACGGCCAGACCAATAAGAGAATAGGTCACGTGGTGGCCAATGTTTTAATCCACTGCCTCTGTAACTTGGCTAGACTTTAGTTGATTTTTGCATATTATAAGACACTGGGTGAATGGCCAAAAGAATAATTGGTTTCACATGTGCCCTTAATTCTTTTATTTGTTTTGTGACAGGTACCTAGGTACCTGTAATTGTTCATACCTCGGATATTTTCGGCCTAACTCTTATACTTTTAGTGTTTTCGGCTTCCGACAGAGTTAACTACCTAGATGGCGTTAATACATCTCACTTGCTAATTGCTATGGTGGTTATGGCCGGCTGATGACGGCATAACACGCTAGAAACAGCAAGGGCATAGATACGGGGGGGGGTAGAGGGGGTAATTACCCCCCCCCCAAGAAAACCATAAACCAGAACCTTAACCACTGGGCTATTACCACGACACGCCTATATAATGCCAAATTCGGCTTCTGAAACGTTTCCTTTGTGTGATCCTAATATATGTCCAAAAATATATGAACTTTTGAAAATTCTGTATACACTGCCTGTAAGTGTAGCCTCGGCCGAAAGAAGTTTTTCATCTTTAAAAAGACTCAAATCTTGGTTGAGGTCCACTATGGGACAGGAGAGGCTTGTAGGGTTGGCGCTTCTGCATATTCACAGGGATATAAAACCTTGCCCTGAAGCGGTGCTAAACAGATTTGCTAATAATAGTAACAAGAGGATTTTAGATTTAGTTCTATAAAAACTGGTTTATGTGTGGATATATTTTTTATATTTTGACTGTTTTTTTTTTAGTTTATAAATGTATTTTTTTAAGATTAGGTTTTTTAAAGACTGATTTTTTTTCTTGTTATTTTTTGTTTTGTTTCTGTTCAAAGAAGAAGTATATATTTTATTTTTATATTTTTTAATCATTTCTTATTTTGAGTTTGTTTCATTGTTCTTTGTTTAGTAGTGCCTATATTGTTATTCAATATATTATTAGTGTTTGTTTTATTTGGCTATATAATAGTCTTTACTTATGCATACCTACCCCCTATAAAATCGCAATAAAACCTGAAAATTGGGGAACAGACGAACTATAAATAGTAGATATTACCATTACCCCCCCCCCCCCCCCCGGAAGAAAAAGCTATCTACGCCCTTGAGAAACAGTCAACTGTCTCAGTCTACCCTCCTTTGATCGATTCAGCATGTAACCATGCGATCCATTAGACTTTGGATGCTGGTTCACTCTGTCAGTTACCGAAAATAGTTTGTCACATAATCCATTAAACTTTATTTTGTTAAATTATTTTTTATTTTGTGGTGGTGTCAAACTTAGTCTAACAAAGTCAAAGTTTTAAAATAGGTTTCGTAATGTCTTCAATATTAAGTTAAACAATTAATCTTCTAGATTTTACCCTTGAATTTCTTGTGACATTAAAAATTGTGTTACAACTGAATTACAATAGAACTCGGATATAACGAACCTCCAAGAAACTGTGTAATTGGTTCGTAATATGCAATATTATATGCGTTCGTTAGAATATTCCATGGCCGTTATAGTATAACCGTTAAGATAGCATGTATATCGTTTAGCTGAAGTATTGGTTCTCGGGCACTACTATTTTGAGAGATCAAACTTACAGCGTTTAATTCAATAATGATAGATTTCATTTCAGAAGTATAAATTGAGCTACATTTTTTTGCTTGTTTGAAACCTGAAACACCTTTTCAAAGTAAGAAAATATGTTGTAACATAGAGTATCAAGCTGTCTTCTAAAGTCATCCGCAGTCATTTCAAAGTGTGATTAGAGAATTTATTCATGATAAGTTCAGTATAGTTTCCAATCAATCAAATATTCCAGTTAAATAAATACAAGCATGGGCGTATCCAGCTCAAAACAGAAGGTGGGGCAGCCATCTGAATTAAACCTCATTCATAGCGAATGGAGGAAGGGGGGATAAAATGTAGAATAACTAAAAGATTAAAACCGTTTGCTAAAAAACACTAATATTAATTTTTGAACAATAGTTTTGCGAGGATTATTATATTACTAAATTTTTTAACTACATCTTCCACTAATTGCTCCTTGTTTGCGAAAACCCATTGACTGGGAATGCTTAGCATAGCTAACCCGTTTAACCTATTTTCACCAATAATGCTTCTTAACCACATTTTAGTTCGACGAAGGGAGCTAAATGAACGCTCTACATACTAGTTGTGCAGGGCTGTGAAAGCAGTATCACTAGCGCTTTCCGAATAGTCGGAAAAAACAATGCTCTTTTTTAAAATCTCGATGATTTCTGGCGTTTCACCATTTTATATGCTTTTGCACCACCACTAGAATGAGCTCCCCGAGCATCAGTAAGTGTAATAATTTATTAAACTGATTTTCCAGTAGAGCATAGAAACCCGCCCGAAAACTGCAAACAAAACATAATTTTTTGATCAGTGCAATGTCGAGTTTTATCACCAGAATATGATTTCAAATAGAATAAAACATAACTGGCAACACTGTACAAATAGTAAACGGTGAACGGTGGTGCATGGCTACGTACTGCGTGCACCATGGATTAGGAGAATAGGGGATTCCCAAAGTCTCTTTTATTGAATAGATTGGTACTAATTTGTATTTGAAGATTTATTTATTATTTTTATGAAAGGTTCAGTTAGGAAAGTGGCGCGAAGAAATCTTGTACCATACCTACTGGCAATTCTAAAGGTGTCGTCAGGCCAGGCGAAGATTGTGTAGGAATATATCCGTAATAATGAGAAATCAAATAAGTAGAAAAGGGATGGGTACAAATGCGAGAAATAATATTCAGCCATTATTATAATAATTAATATTTAATATTTTTAAAGTTTTAATGTTAAACTTGTTCAACTTAAACCTGTTTCAATTTTTTACTAAAAAACCATTTACAAATAGTAGGTTTTTTTAAAACCATTTTTCAACTTCAACAGCCACTGTTCTAGCCCCTCCAGGGCCGGCTCTAGGCCCCGCGCCTCCGAGTCCCGTGTACAGGGTTATCCAGTCAGTAGCGTATTTAAAAGGGCGGGGCCGAAACCATTTCAGAATTTGAAAATTTTCACTGCAGCTTGAAGATATTAGGAGTTCCTAAGACTAATTTTAAGTCATTTTACTTAAAATGTCTAAAAAATTTCGAATAATTAATTAGTTTATCTTGAATTATTGTTAAAGTACCGAATTAACCTTTTTAATATTTTTTTTACAATAACTTTGAAGGTGGGGCAGTTGCCCCACCTTGCCCCACCCTGGATACGCCCTTGAATACAATGGTGCACAAAGCTATTTAAGCTACTCTTAAAAAAATTTCTGACTATCAATTGGTTCCATGGCTAGCTAGATTCCGAAAATCTGATCATGGTGTTTAGAAAAAAGATTCCTTTTTTACATATTCGACCCTGTAGGTTTTGAACAATAAAAAAGATACAGAAAATCTTTTCCTATAATTGAATAATCAATATTTAGGGAAAAAATTGTATGTTTCTGGGGGGAAAAACATCAAAAAAGCAAATTTTCAATCATAATTGGACCTTAGTGTATATGTAGGAAACCCTGTTCGAAATTTTATTTTCAGTTTTCGTGTTCCCGCAGTAGAAATGGAGCGACGAGTTTGGATCACCCTCGACGTCCCTACAGGCGAGGCCCTTGAAATCGTTCCATTACATGCGGTCGCAAAGGAATTCAACTGACAATGTTGCAATTACCCCTCCCCTCTCTCGCGGTTTGAAAGCCAGCCATTTCAAAGGCGTAAGTGACGGCCGTAGAATTGGCGCAGCGTTGCCGCACTTACCGTAAATTCTTGATTTCTTGCTTATTTCTCAAGCCTAGTGGAACCATTTATGAAGCCGCGCCTGTACAAGGCTTAAAAATTTCGTATGCAAAAGCGGTCACGTGACTTGCAGTGACTGTCAAATTAGGCGCTTAACAAAAAAAAAAAACTTTAAATGCCACTTAGATAATGTCGAGGGCGTCATATCAGAAGGACGTAAGAGCCAAAAAGTAGATTTTACAGGAAACGAAAAAAACATTTAGTAATTTGACTTTTGCATTAAAATTTATGTATTGAGCACATTCAAATTAAGGTGCATAAGTGTAATTTGAAGCAATTAGGGCAGTATCAATATTTTTTAGTAAAATGGTTTATACGCCCTTCTGATATTTTGAATTTGGTGTAAATATCGCAAATTAAAAGACCTATAGACCCAAAAAATACTTTATTGAAAAACATTTTAATTTTTACGTCGTTTTCGTTTCACCATTCGTTCTCTAACTTACTGCAAAGACATGTCGTCATCTGATTCTTCATCATCGGAATTTTGAGGAGGCAGTGGAGCGATAGAAATAGCCAAGCATATACAGTGTGTGGCACTTAAGATGAAGACACCCCTGTATATTTTTGTTTTTTGGGATATAAATTTCCGACTTAGCACAGTTATAGAACTCGATGAGCTCTATTTTTAGGTGTATTCTAATTAACTGTCAGATGTGCATCCCCAGCCTGCTATGACCTCTCATCGAATAGGACCAATATTCAATATTATGTTTCGCGCCAGAGTTTATTAGGAAAAGTTGTTCAGAACCGAATTTTTACCCTGAATACCAAAGTTCAATGACAGATTGATTCGCATTTTAATTTTTTTGTTTTTGTTTCCAATAATGAGGTTATTTTTGTAGAGCTTATCGAGTTATATAACTGTGCTAAGTCGGAAATTTATATCTCAAAAAACAAAAAAAATACAGCATACAGGAGTGTCTTCATCTTCAGTGCCACACACTGTATACTCGGGAGGAATAATGGCATCTTTTCTTCCACACAATGATATTAGATTTTTCAGTTTCGCTTTACTGATTGTCAATTTTTTACGCACGAACTAAACATAAAATAAGAATAATCTGTGCACCTGAATTACTCCAACATCCACAATGTAAACAAATTTATCTGGCCCGCTCTTAGCCAATAGGAATCGTGAAAATCTGGTGATGCATCTGAAGAGGGCGCACAAACCCATCAGCAGTAGGGATTAAAACTGAAGAATCATATTATAATAATAGGGGTATAAGCATTTCAGCAGGGCGTATAAACTACCATGATTCAAAAATATTAAAATATCAGAAGGGCGTATGTGCATACGCCCTTCTGATATATTTATTTCGGGAAATTGGTTCTTACGCCCACTAAACTTTAGATATTTGAACCAATTGCAAGGTGGGAAGCTTTACGCCCTTATGATATAATATGCGGAATAATGCTACGGTCAAATACGCCCCAAAATCAGAATTTCGTCATTTTGGCTCATACGCCCTTCTGATATGACGCCCTCGATGTATACTAGTCGAAATAGGTAATAAGGTTTTTTATATTAAAAAAACTCATCTTTTGTTTAAATACTTTTTTTAGATAAATATCGTTTAGATCAATAGTAGATAAGCGTGCAAGGAGAAAAACATCAAAATAATTATAAAGTAATAATATAAATAATAAATTTTAAGCCCATTGCATTTTTTCACCATTTGAAAATAATTTATAAGTTGAAAAACAGATAAGCTATGGAAACATTTGATATGCCATGAATGTTGTGATATTTTTTTTTTTTTTATACACTACCCAACAGGCGAACCCATTTATGGGGTAGGAAAATACAATAACAATAGTTACAGAAACATTATTACAAAACATACACATTCTAGCTCAAACTTTTTAAACATGAAATTTTACAACTAAGTATGTCAACCTGAGGACTTACTATATTGTTATAGTTGTCACACATATTATATAAGGGAGAATATTTTTGAACATTCACTCTAGCAGTCGGCAAGTAGAACAGGTTGCAGTTTCTGGACAAGACACGTGGAACATGAAAGTCAAGTCGGTGCAGTATATCCGGGCAGTCAATTTTTCCATGAACAATTTTAAAAAGCAAAATTTGTTGACTTTGTAATCTTCTTTGCGCAAGACTTTTTATAGAGAAGCGCTCAAGTAACAGTTCATGTGGATAGCCAAAATGAGGGTATACACCATCCTGCTTGAAAGCAGCATACTTCAAGAAGCGGCGCTGGATTGACTCAATTTCAGATATGTATGTGGTGTGGTGGGGGGTCCAAACAGGTGAGGCGTATTCTACTTTAGATCGTACATATGCATTGAAAAGTGTAAATAGCGATTCAAGATTTGCAAATTCTCTGGTGTTACGAATGACAAACCCCAGCACCTTATAGGATTCACTACAAGCTTTATGTATATGAAAAGAAAAAGATAGCTTTGAATCGAAGTAAAGACCAAGGTCTTTCATAATTTCAACTCTAGATAGTACACTGTTATTAAATTCATAATTGAATAATAAAGAATTTTGCTTCAGTGTATAACTAACAACGTTACACTTCTGGACATTCATTGTCAAGGAATTATCTTTACACCATCTGTTCAAGCATTCGATATTTTCTTGCAAGTTGATACAATCTGAATAATCACAAACTGTGGAGTAAAGCTTGAGATCATCTGCATATAAGAGGTAGGATACATTGAGGTCTTCACCTATATCATTGATAAAAATGATAAAAAACAGAGGCCCGAGAACCGAGCCCTGAGGAACTCCTGATGTAGGGGAGAATTGGTCAGATTTTTGCCCAGAGCACTCAACATGACATACTCTGTTTAAAAGGTATGTCTTTAGGAGAGATAATAAATTGGGCGATATATTTAAATTCTGCAATTTATGAAGAAGTATGTCATGATTAATCTGATCAAATGCTTTTGTAAAATCTGTATATACAATGTCAACTTGATGTCCAGAATCAATGCCATCAGCAATCACCTGGGTCGCAGTAAATAAATTAGTAACAGTAGAGCGATTTTTTACTAATCCATGCTGTTGATTTACTAGGACAGGACTAAAGTGCATATATAATGGTTCATATAGGCAAAATTCAAATACTTTTGATATGTTATTTATTATGGTAATGGGTCTGTAATTAGATATTATATGCTTATCATTTTTTTTGTATACTGGCACCACTTTAGCTTCCTTTAGAATTTGCGGGAATGTATTTAACTTTATACATAGGTTAAACAACCTGCACAGTGGATGAGAGATAATGCTTGCACAATCATTAAAAATAAACGCAGGAATTTTGTCAGGACCTGCTGTGTTTTTCGGTTTTATTTTTTTCAAAGCTTTGTATACATCGGTTTGTGTGAAGCTATTAATATTCAGTATGTCGGTGCAATAGGGAACGTTTGCCATGTGAGTTGTATTGATAGTAACGTTTGAAAAAGAGTCCTGAAAAAAGCAAGCAAACGCATTAGCGACTTCTAATGGTGTGTCGTATGTGACATTTTTATATTCCATAGTTGTTGGGAGGCCTCACGTGATTCTTTGTCCCTTGACATACTTCCAGAAACCACCAGCATTAGATTTTATTTTACTCTCCACTGTTACACAATAGTTCTCATGACTCAGCTCAATGTCCCGCTTGATTTTTTCCCTAAGCCGCGAGAATTTAGAGTAATCATCCCATACATTATGCCTTTTCCATTTTTTCCAGCAGATATGCTTTTGCCTTATACTCTTGATAATTTCAATGGAAAACCACGGCGGGTATGTGCGGTTGTTGATTTTGACTTTAGGTACATGCTGATCAAGTAATGTATAAATAATTTCATAGAATTGAGAAAAGGCAGAATCGATGTCATTTATACTGTCAAGTACTGTCCAGTCAACTTCTGCGAGGGAGGCATACAGCGATTGATAATTACCCCTTTTAAAGTTGTAGAAACTGGAAGGATTTTTCATAGGTTTATCTCTATTGCGAACGTTGAAGCTAACGTCAAGTGGGGGATGATGGATATCGATATTTAAAAGAGGGTCACGGGCATTTTGAACAAGGCAGTTCATGTTATCCAACACCAAATCAAGTAGTCTGTTCTTGCTGTTAAGAATAAGATTATGTTGAATTAAACCGAAGAAATTACAAAAGTTTGAGATCATCGATGTGCGATTAGAAAAGCGGTTAGACACTTGATTTTCAGCATATTCTGGGATGTTGAAATCTCCAATAAACACTGTGCGTCGCTCACCTAAACTCCTTATTAACGATAGGTTTTCAAAAAACATTGAAAACACTTCAGCACCAATATCAGGTGGAATATAGATAACAAAGATATTGAAGCTACAAAAATTAGCCGTAATTTTGACAGCCAAAAAGTCAATCAATTTAAAGTCATTTAGCAGCGGCTCATCCTTTAGTTTTAGATCGACAGGTGATAGGTGAACATCCACAGCAAGAGCCACACCCCCCCCCTCTGGACCTACCAGTAGTCACAAAGTCTCTATAACAATGAAATACACTATATTTTTTAAGATCGAATAGTTCAGCGCTAAAAACCGAGTCATCCAGCCACGTCTCAGTCAGTGCAATAGGAATAGTCACTTGAGCAACTGTTATTGAATAATTGCCTTGTTTTAGTATTGAGTCCGCGGGAATTTTGGTAATAGATTAAAAATTCATACAACGAATCCGACGGAGATATACTGAATACCTATTAGTATGGGGATAAAAAATTGCAACGGAAACAACTTTTTTCAACAAATAAGCTGCGTTTTTGCAAGTGTACCTATCTACTCTTTATCTACAGGAATATATCAAACTATTTTATTAAATTACAGAAATTTTAAATAAACTTTGCATGAAGCACGACATTTTTATGCCGGCTTGGAAAATATGGTAGCTATAAAATATTTATTTGGACCGATGTTTAGCTACGAAAAGCATTTAAGCTCCCATGTGATTCTTTATAATAAGGAACCTCATGTCCTGTTACAAGAAACCGAAAGAAAATACTTCTAAAAACTTACAAAAAACAAAATGTTGCAAGTTCGTGAAAATTAGCAAAGGAAACAGTTTTTTTAATAAGTTTTCTATATTTTGATAAATAAGTGAAGTTTTTGAAACTTATTCTGTTAAATGTAAAAGTTAACAGATCTGCAAGTTACGCAATCGCTTCTGCATGCGTAATTTTTATTCTACTATCCTATCATTTAAAGTGAGAAAAAAACCTTACGAACTATACCAAAAATGTTTCGTTTTCAGAATGGAACGGATTGAAACGACAGCTGTCATTTTTTGTGTGTGTCAATTTCAACACAAACAGTTGATTTTATCGTTATGAAACAAAAGTAGGTACCATCTTGTTGCAGAATGAAAGGATGCACTAAAATGATGATGCTTCAACACCAAAAAGATAACCTCAAAAAAGTTACGAGTAAAATCTCCATCCAAAAACAACGCGCTTTGTGAGACACGTAGTAATTGAAATCTTCGGATTATTCTCCATCAATTTCAGTTCAGCAGCTTGATTATTTTGGGATATATAGCCATAATTCAATTTCAAAAATAAACTTCTCTTCTCTTAAGAAAACAACATTTCTATAAAGCATATTGCCTCAATTATTGTCATATTTTGGCCCACAATATACGCAGTTGCTCTATGGACTATTATTAACGGGACACCCTGTATATTGACAATTTATCAAAATCTAAGCCATTGATGATTGGGCTTCTTTTTTGTTTTCCGTAGACCTGGAGCAAATGCTATCCTAGTTCTATCGGGGAAAGTCAATCCTTGACGCCAATGGACATTAAGCCGAAATAATAGTAATTGCGACACCTCCTCCGCACTCTAATGTTAGAAGTATTGGGGATCGTGAGGATGATAATTTCATACATTTGTTATGATCAAAAGATGGTTGGCATAAACTGTACTAATCACGGGGCTCCATTAGAGTAATACGTAGACTATATGCGACGGCAAAGAGTATAGGAAACAGAGAGAAAAGCTACCATTCCGAGCACCACTGTTTGCTGCAGCATCCCGCAAGATTCTCAGAGGTACCTAGTACACGCGTAAAAGTAGTAAATGAATACGTGAAAAATTCCGAAAACATCGGATCCTAAGAAAGAGCGTCACGAAGCCCCCGAAAAACGTCTCGGGCGTCATAATCCAGTAAAATTAATCAGATTTATATGGGTAATAATGCAATTCATTTGATAAAAAAAAATCCGTCGATCGTACACCATATAGAAAGCTTAAATCCGAGTTTTCTACCATCAACCCCTTGCAGGTTTTCCGCCATCTTGAATTTAGGGGTAAATTAGTTTTTCTCCGATAACAGCTGTTTTTTTTTTTTAAATTTTACCACAGAATATTTGACTACATTTTTGAAGAATAAAAGATGCTCTGCAAATTGGTGACATTTTCTTGAAATTTGCATATTATTATATAACAAGTTATAAAAAAATATATAAAAAGGGGCGGTTGCATTTTTTTTTCGTCTAATATTCGTTTTTTTGCTAACGACAGCGCGTAATTTTCGTACTTAACAAAAGTTGTTCACTACAAAATCACCTATGATATTTTTCTTAACAACTTTTTTCTATGAGCAATAGTTTATTTCCGAAAAAGTTGCACGCAACGTCTCCTGGCACCTCGTAGCGCCCTGTACGCTCGCTATACCTTGCCTGACCTTGCAAAATTTTCCAAGTTTTTTTTTATACATGGACGAAAAATTATTTTTTTCGAACGGATGCAGACTTCACAGACCGAGGCGCAGTCGATGCTGGTGAACCGCAGGAGTACGAAAATAGTTATTTTTGTTACAAGTACCTAAAATGAAGTTTTTCAGTTCGAATCATTGCTGTTTCCGGACGAGGCGTTAGCCGAGTCCGGAATAGCAGATGAGTCCTGAAAAACTTCATTTAGGTACGTCTGGCAAACACTATTTGTTGTCATACGCTCCCACAATTTTATTATAGGCTTTTTACAATTCATCAGAACGCTTAAATTTGCAAATTTTCCATAATTTTTGAAATCATAATGTTCGAAAAAGTTGGCTTAGAAATTAATATTGTAGCACAAGTTTGTTTATTTGATAATGTTGTCATGCCATTCATTCATTTAGGGACTAGGCCGAAAAATAAGCGTTTTACGGACTTAAATGAGTCCGTAAAATAGCTATTTTTGGGAGCGTATGACAAAAACTACTTTTCGTCCGTGTATCATACATTTTTTTATTCGAATGTGCTTAGATATATAGATTAAGGAGTGGTTAGTCGTGACTGACTATGTTAAGAAGAAAAAAGATGAAACTTTTTTGTGGGGATACAGTCAATTATTGGCAAGTATAAAGAAAACTATTTGTTATTTGTCAAGCTTTCGGAATATATTATTCCTTCTTCAGGACAACTACAATAAATATTACATTTAGTTAAATAAATAAAATTATAGAGTTTACAATGTAGTACTTACTAACGTTAGGCTTGTTTGAAAAAGCTAACATAGTCCATGATTAATATAATAATCTTAATAAAATATCTATATATAAATTATAAAAAGACATTATTCTAAAAAAAATTAATTAATTTTTTTGACGGATTTCGAAATAGTTTATCAAGTTTTTTGATAACAACGTATTTATTAGCATGGAAGACTTGATTCCAAATAATTTTCTTTTGTTTTTAATATAATAATAGGTTATTATTTTTGTTTACGTAATTGTCACAAAATATCAAATATAGTACTTAGGTTATAATTTTGAAATGTCATGTGATTGTCTAAAAAACTAATGACATATTATAAAGTTCCTAAAGTTTATAAAAATAAAAAACTAGCAATATGAATAATAATTTCTTTTATTATTTCTTTAGGAGTAAGTATGAATAAATATTACTTAGATTTTCGATGTCTGATCTTTTATTCATTGCATTATCATTTTTATCGATCTCAACCATTTCGAGAAAAATCCGTTTATAGTAATTTTTTTCTAATTGCAAAACTTTCGTGTTATTATAATTCATTATGTGATGAAATTGAAAAGTATATTCAACTAAAGTACTCGAATTTATTTTATTTAATTTACAATCGCTTTTATGTGATGTTATGCGGTCTTTTAATTAATTGACTGGATCTCCACAAAAAAAATTTCATCATTTTTCTTCTTAGATATATACTTAGATAATAATAATAATAATAATAATAATACATTTCCAAGATTCATAGACATAGGTACATTAACTATTTCCAATGTTTCATAAACCTGCATTAGCCTAAAAATTTTGTTTATAATTAACATATCTATGGAAATAAAGATTCACTAGACCCTAATTTAATGGGGTGTGTCGTGGACCTCCATTTGGTATAAATAAGGTTAATATGAACTCAAACGCAATAATTACATACCCCTGATAAGAACATAATAAAAAAAAAGATAAAAAAACAACGTAATGATCTTAGTAGCATGGATGAAACTACAGAGATTTCCAGGTTGGTGTTTTTGCTATTTTACAAATTGATAACATTTTTGTAGATAGGTTCGTATAATTAAACCTGTTTTTTTTATCTATTTTATTATTTAATTAATTTAAAATTTTATGGAAAGTTTCTCTAGGGACTTTCAGAATCCATTTTTTAAGAGTTCTTTTGAAAATGTGCATTTTCGTTGTACATTTAATTTCAGGTGGCAAAACACTATACATTCGTGGTGATAAATAGTTGAAAGATCGTTGTCCTAATTTTTTATTTGCTTTCTGAGTGATATTTTGTTTGTTTCTTCTGTATCTAGTGTAATGATTATGTGCTATGGCGATGAGGTTATTTTTACTTTTTTGTTGTAAGTAAGTTAATAATTTTATACACATACAATTGTCGCAGATCAAATAACTTTATTTCATCTAATAGCAGCTCAGTGGGGTAGAGTTTTCCCTTTCCTAGTATTAACTTAAAAAAGTATTTTTGTATGATTTCCAGTTTTTTTATATTAGTGTTGTAGACTCCACCCCATCCCGAGATGCCATATTGCAAAAGTGATTCCACCAGTGAGTAATAGACCACTTTTAGTTGGTTTACAGATAAAAACTTTTTTAAATATTTAAATTTATACAGTATTTTTCTCAGCTTTTTTACTAACTCCAAGACATGATCTTTCCAACTTAGATGCCGGTCCACCACTACTCCGAAGTATTTAATCGAGTTTGTTTCGCATATATTGAATTTCTCGTTTATTAATATTTCACGGTATTGCGGGATATTCCTTTTGCTGCAGCTAAAAGGAACATAGTAGGTTTTCTCAAAATTTACAGTGAGGCTCATGGTGTCAAACCAGTTTTTAACCGTAACTAAATCCTGTTGGGCTAACTGCTTTACTTCGTTCCAAGTTTGTCCAGAAAATTGTATAACAGTGTCATCTGCAAATGAACTTATATTACCTGACAACGGAAGATGCAATAAACCATTTAGATAAAGTGTAAAGAGTAACGGCCCCAGTACTGTTCCCTGTGGCACTCCGTAGTCTAATTTTGCTGGGGCGCTTAAATGCTCACTTACTTTAACCATTTGAGTTCTTTCACTCAGATAGGTTTTAATTAGTTTCAGTGCTGTACCCCTAAACCCAAGATCTTCCAAAACATCCGCTAAAATTTCATGGTCGACAGTGTTGAAAGCTTTAGCTAAATCTAAAAATACACATAGTACTGTTTTCATCTAGTTCCTTATATATATTATTTGTAAGGTAAACCAGTGCATCCTCCGTTGACAGGTTCTTTCTAAATCCAAACTGTTTGTTTGAAAGGAGATCATATTTCTCCAGATACGAGTTTATTCTGTCTTTGATTGTTTTTTCTAGGATCTTTGCAAAGTTTGAGATCAGTGATATGGGTCGGTAGTTGGATATTAATTTTGGGTCACCGTTTTTAAATATTGGCTTTACAACTGCACTTTTGAAGGCTTCAGGAAATATGCCCGTTTTCAGAGTGATATTTACTATATGACAAAATGGCAGTTTAATTATATAAGCTAGTTTCTTAATTACCTCTGCCGATATATTTTCTTCACCAGGTGTTTTTTTATTTTTAATTCATTTATGTATTTTTGAATTTCATTTGTGTCGGTAGGATGAAAGAAGATATTACTATTTTTAATGTTTCTTTGTATAACTGTAGTTTGCGGCTTTTTTATCTTTTGTGCCATGTTTCTCCCCAAGGTACTATAGTAATCATTAAAATGATTTGCGATCTTTTGAGTGTCAGTTTCCGTTTTGTTATGAGCTGTTATTTGGCTAATTTCAGAAGACGATTTGTTTTTATTTAGTATATTATTTACCGTGTACCATAAAGCTTTGCTGTCGCTTTTTGTTTGATTAATTTTTAGTCCAAAATAATATTTCTTTGTGGCAAAAATGAGTTTCTCAAGTTTTTTCCTGTATGTGTTGTAATTTTGCTTTGCCAGCTGGCAATTTGGATTGTTTACCGCTGCTTTATTTCTATTGATTTCATAATACCACTGGTAATCCAGGGACATTTTTTTTTGTTTTTGATTTGTCGTGGAAATCGAATTTCTGTGGAAGAATCAAAAGCTTTTTTAATTTTGTTCATAAATAAATTTGCAGCTATATTTGAGTTTTCTATTTGCAAAAGATCAAGCCATTGTTCATTTTTTAGAATGTGTTCTAATTTATCCACATCTAGTTTACTATAAGAATTATTTTTATGTCCCTTTGGCAAAAAAGTTTGTCTTAATTCAAGGACGGCTAAGGTGGGAAAGTGATCTGATATGTCAGCGTGTACAACAAAGGATTTGTGTTTTAATTGATCATGATTTTTTAAAAATATATGGTCAATCACTGTTTTTGAACCCCGCTGTATTCTAGTATATGTATTTATTAAAGATTGGTAGCCAAAGTCACAGATAGATACCTACTTATTTAAAAAAGTTGAAAATTAAGATCAGAAATGAATGACAATAAATCGTGGTTACCTATGAACTTCTAGTCGGCCATGAACAAAGCAAACTATTGTAGGTACTATCAATGTGCCTGAACAGAAATTCAGTGTATACTTGAACGTTCGTTGCGCTAGCGACAAACCATGAGCGATTGTTTTGTGCGGACGAACGTTCAAGTTTATATACAGTGAATTTGTGTTCAGGCACATTGACAGTTCAGTAGTTTCTACTATTCCATGGCGGACTAGAAGTTTATGGCAACTAGGATTTATTGTAATGAAAATAAACAATATCATCTTTATCTTAATTTTCTACTTTTATAAAATATGATTTTTTAAGACTATCACCGCGATTTTCTCGCTTATTTTGCGTCCTACAACTTCAATCGAGTGTGGAAATTTTGGACAGCTAAGTGGTTCTGCATAAGAAATAAGCATCCATGGCCAAATTATACATTTAATGCCATTTTTAAAGCTCTACCCAACAAAAAAAAGTTTCTGAAAATCGAGCTATAAATAAAAATTTGGTCAGTCCTTAAGTGGTATACATTCATTGTATAAATTTCATCACCTTCCAGGTAAACTGTTTAAGTCTCAATTTTCTCTCTGTTGGCAATAAGAAGGTAAAAATTGACCGCCGCCACAATTTACATTTAAGATAATACCTTCTGGCGTTTCCTGAGTCGATTCATACCGGCCCGGCACAAATTGATGTCCCTATTAATTTCCTTTAAATGACGATTGGGATGGGGTGTTCGTTTTCAGAAGCCGTTAGTCTCGTTTCAACTCGCGACGCCCAAGCAGTAGGATGAATGCCGCGCCGGGCTTAATGTGTAATAAAGCACGGCCGATAAATTCAACGGAATTGTGGCGGGGGTGCATATTGCCACCCCCCGGCGTAGGGGGTGCTAACGGGATATTAGTCATCGGCGCCGAGGCAGGCGTAATATGCTAATTTGCTCCCCCGCGGCTCCCGCGAGTTAATAAACGCGAGGCGCTTGTTTGTTTTCAATAAAGCCGTTGTGGAAAATGACACGTTTCAAAGCATTCCTAAAAAGTGTGGGGAAAATTTAAACAGCGGTTGTGGCAAACTTCGCGTCTAATTTATCTTTCTCAAAAGGCGAAATTTGATACTGCCGAATACCTAAAAGGAAAGAGAATAAAGTCTATGAACAACATGTTCTCGTCTCAATTTAAAACTAAATGTCGAGTTATAGGGAAAAGTAGTATAATTCCAAAATAGTAGGCATATGCTCGATGGCGTTTAGACTGTATACGCCTTTCACATACTCCGCAAAGAAACGTTAAACTTAACTTAAATATATTGTAAAAAAACAAAGTACTTACTGCTATCAAACTAAAGTTTAGTATATCTGTGACTATTACTTGTGCTTGTGTTTGATTTTGAAAAATAGGCCCCAAACAACATAATAATCAGCTAGACGTGAGAACCATATAAAAGAATTGCTAGAAGACGACTACTTCATTGACAAACTTAATGAAAAGCTTAATGATAAAATTGAATGAATTAAAATAACGTGTATTTCAGCCAAAATCATGTGTTATTTTTATTCTTTACAATGAACCAAGCTTTCGGCCATATTTTTGGCCTTCGTCAGGGCTAAAATAGTGTTAGGTAAAATATATTATTGAGTAAGAATTATTTATATACTTACTATTGAAATGAATATTGAAAAGTTATGATCCCAATGGATATAAACTTCCAAAAATGGAATAAATTGTTTGGTAAATATTTTTGTTGTTGCCTACTGAAAATTTTGTAATAAATATTTATGGTTGTTATAGAAATGTGAAATAAAAGAAAATTTTCATATTATGAAGTAACTTATGAAAAAAAAAATGATAGCAGACAGTAATATTGTTTTAAGGTTATAAAAAATTTTAGGTTACCAAAAAGTTTGACAATAAACAAAAGAAATCATGCGAATTTTAACAATGTTAAAATTTTGCACAGAGAAAAGAATCTAACTAAGAGGTTATTCCTTGAGATGATTGAAATTAATAAAGAAAATTATCCAATGAATAAAATAACTGATATAGAAGATCTAAGTTGCATTTATTCTTATATTTTACTTTTAGATGAAAAACAATCAAAATAACTCACTATATAATTTTTTTCTGTAAATTTATTGTACACTTTCTTTGTCAAATATTTCCTAACCCTTTTCACGAATAACCTAAAATTTACATTTCTTTTGTTTATTGTCAAACTTTTTGGTAACCTAAAAATTTGTATAACCTTAAAACAATATTACTGTCTGCTATTATTTGGTTTTTCATAAGTTACTTCATAATATGAAAATTTTCTTTTATTTCAAATTTCTATAACAACCATAAATATTTATTACAAAATTTTCAGTAGACAACAACAAAAATGTTTACAAAACAATTTATTCTATTTTTGGAAGTTTATATCCATTAGGATCATAACTTTTCAATATTCATTTCAATAGTAAGTACATAAATAATTTTTACTCAATAATATATTTTACCTAACACTATTTTAGCACTGACGAAGGCCAAAAATATGGCCGAAAGCTTGGTTCATCGTAAAGAATAAGTAACACCATGATTTTAGCTGAAATACCCGTTATTTTACTTCATTGATATAGGTATAAACACAGCCGATATTAAAAAAAATATCTATTATGATAAAACTGAATGTTTGGAAAAAGCAGTAAGCAAACAAAATGAAAAAATGTTTCTACTGGAACATAAAATAGATCAAACGCACTAAAATGAAACATCTAGAAATGTACGTATTTACAGTTTGAATGAAACTAAAGATGAGAACTTATTGGAAAAAGTACTCGAAATTTTCAATGACAAAATTAAAATACATCTTAAAAATTATATAGTAAATGGTCATAGACTTGGAGGTAACAATAAAAATCGTCGACCGGTATTGGTAAAGATCGAAGAACTGCAAAAGACTATACTGGACATATACTGGAATAGGAATCATCGAAGATTTGTCAAGGAATCGGCTCGCTCTTTACAAAAACCCGCAGGAGATTTTCGATAAAAAGTAAGTTTTTGTAATGGATGGAAACATTTATATAATAATAATAATAATAATGCTGATTAGCAGAACATAAGAAACTAATATGTTCCTTTGAACACTTTTTTCTTTTTTCTTTCTTGGTTTTGTTTGTTTCTTTCTTTGTTTGTTTTCTTAGTAGGAAATTCAAATTCATTCATCAGAAACAGTAATCATTTTTTAGACAAAATTAGGGTACATAAACTTCCGGATCAATACTATATTACCTATCTTTGATATGGTTAGTCTTTTTACAAATGTCCCTGTTCACAAATCATTGAATATTTTACGCAAAAAGTTAGAAAATGATCGGACTTTAGTAGAAAAGACAATTTAGAATATACAGAGTGTCTCACTTAAGAGTGAAACAACCTTATCACTTCTTTAATTTTAAATCGAACAGAAGGAAATTTTTACTAAAGGTGTTGTTGCCTACTTATTTCCAAAAAATTAGTTGCCTACTCCAAAGTCAAAGCCACCTGCGATGCCACAATCGAGGCTAAAAATACGAAAATCATATTAGGCTTTTTTCAAAAAAAAATCTAAAAGAAGTTGTTTAGAATCGATCCAGGACCCTAAATCGAAAATTTTGTTAAAATTAAAAATATTAAATAAAAAAACTGCGTTTAGAAAAGTGTACCATGGAAGTTGTGAAGGCAAGTTGGTTTCAAAAAGTAATCATTTTAAAATAAAATTAAAAGGAACAAAACAAATTTTATTTTTTTTTTAAATTTTTATTTAATAAGTATTTTTTTTTTATTTTGACAACATTTTGGATTTAGGGTTCTGGATCAATTCTGAACAACTTTTTTTAGTTCATTTTTTTAGAAAAAGTGCCTAATATGACTTTCGGATTTTTAGTTTCGATTGTGGCATCTGGCATCGCAGGTGGCTTTGACTTTGATGTAGATAACTAATTTTTTCGAAATAAGTAGGAAACAATGCTGTCTACCTTTGGTAAAAATTTCGATCTGGTCGGTTAAAAATTAAAGAAGTTGTAAGGTTGTTTCACACTTAAGTGAGACGTGAGACACTCTGTATATGCAATATTATAGAACTAACTAACAACACTATGTGTTGACAGTTTATTTCCAACTAGGAAATGAATTTTACTAGCAGGAATTGGGAATGGCTGTGGGGTCGTGGGGTCCAATTCCAATCACCATATTAGTGTTAAAAAGGAGAAAATTAAACACATAAAACATATCTTGAGATTCAGGATTTGCAACAAAATAACAATACTAATACATACAATTAGAGGAATAAATCTGGTGGATCTAGAGTTGCCGCGAGACACGAGACACGAGACGTCTCGTCTCGTCTCGTCTCGAAGCCGTTTTGTCTCGTCTCGAGAGCATTTTGTCTCGAATTTCGAGAAGAGACGAGACGAGATAAAATCCTTCGAGACAAGCTCGAGACGAGACGAGACGAGACATCTCGAAAAATTGTAGTGACTTATTATACGACTGGAAATAATAATATTTTAAATTTTAATTAATAAAAAACAACATCGCATGGTGTGATCTGGCAATACCAATGATCTGTATACCTAGATCCATAATCCAATATACACAACTTCGTCCTCAACAATTTAATATTTATTTACAAATTTTTGTGCAGAGTTGCAACTTCTCTAATGTGACAAATAATGAAAGCACTTATTTTTCTGCAATGAATATGTTACCGTGAAAGACCGAGTATTTATTAATTTTATCATACATTCGGTATTACCGGTATATGTCAACAAACACACATAAGCTTCGGTGGATGTCGAAAACGACAGTAATCAGTAATGAAAAATACACCAACCGAATACCGAGACGCAATAAATAATACATAAATAATAATAGAAAATAAAGAATTTCTGAATTTTTCTGGCAACTTGAAAAAGTTGTCTTTTAATCTGTTTGGTGGCCAAAAACCCAATTAAAAATTGAATGAAAGATAAGTTTAGGTTTTCGTTAATTTAATGATAAATATAGCGACAACTTTTTTAAATCAAAAAGCTTGTCCCATGAAATGTTCATAAAAGTTTTCATTTAATAAAAAATGTTTATTTTCAACATACACCATATATGAGTGCATGCTGAATGTCGACATTCGCCGGTGTTAGTTAGAAATATTAATATTTCACCTACAGGGTGTCCAACTTTAAAGCTGTACAAATCCGTAAAATCTTCATTTTTGGAGATAATCACCTAAACTTTCTTGTGTTTGAAAGGCCTTCAAAAACCGTTTCTTTTGACCTTCCTGCCATTTTCAAAATGCAAATCCAGGGCCGGCTGCGATTTTTTTATACCCCTGATTTTCACGAAAACCATATAGCGATTTTTTTGTTTAAAATCTGACCACACAGCGTTAATCAGAACACCCCAAAACCCCCATATTTATACCAAATTTGAACAAAAAGTATACAGGGAGTTCCATTTCGTAGGGTATCAAAGTTGAGCAAAATAGGAATTTTAAAGACATCTGGCGAGTCAAGTGTGCCATGGAATCCCTTCAAAACAGTTGCATGGTCAACAGGACCACTCAAAATGTTGGTGCGAAAAGATTTACTACAAAAATATACAGGGTATTTTTCTCTGAGCCATCTGAAAATTCTGAATTTTTATTACAATTTATACTGGTCAGAAGTGCTTTGGAATCATTGAAAAAATATTAATAAACACAAAAGTAATTCATTTCTTTACAAAATACCAACCAACAAATAAAAACAATTTAAATTATTAGACCTTTCTCAACAAAGTCACTGTCTAAGATGATACATTTTCTGTGCGTTTCCAGTTGTGGCACATCAGCCACAAGCCACATTAATAACTGATATGGACTTACTGACTGGCAGGCTTCTGTATTTTTTGAGATTTAGTTCGTTTATAGTATGTGGAGCGGTTTTGATATACTCGATTTTTGACCCGTATAAAGTTCCACAAATTCAGTAATTTGAGATGGCACAGATAAGGACACTCTGTATATTTTGTATTGGACCTTTTCACACCAATACCTTGAGTGGTCCTGTTGACCATTCAACTATTTTGAGGGGATTCTATGGCACACTTGACTTGGCAGATGTCTTTAAAATTCCTATTTTGCTCAACTTTGACACCCTGCATAATGGAACTCCCTGTATATTTTTTATTCAAATTTGGTATATAGGGGTTTTGGGGATTAACGCTGTGGGATCAGATTTTAAATAAAAAAAAATCGCCAAATGGTTTTCGTGAAAATCGGGGGTATAAAAAAATCGCAGCAGGCCCTGGATTTTCATTTTGAAAATGGCAGGAAGTTCAAAAGAAGCGGTCTTTGAAGGCCTTTTAAACAAAAAAAGTTTAGGCGATTATCTCCAAAAATGAAGATTTTACGGATTTGTACAGTTTTAAAGTTGGACACCCTGTATACAAGGTGATTTATTCATAAATACATTAATTTTAACCACGTCATCAGAGAGGTACAAATATGCCGAAAATACAAAAAAAAATTACTGTATGTTTAAATAATGGGGCAAATTATCCCAAATACCACGTAACGAGGCGCACCTGAACGCATGTGACTACGACGTTACGCTGCAGCACATGGCACCGGCCGCGACGTTGCCATTATTTATTGATAATTTAATTACGAAAAAATATTCAGTTTATTAATTTACCTAGTTGATATGATAATAACAGGGTGTTAGCACACCTTGGACTGGCATCTAACTCGAGAGACCCTTATCACTACACTTTTCACAGTACCCGCTATAACAATACAAGAGGCCTTCATAATCACACGCACAAAACGCACTCAGTGTCTACAAACAGAGGCTGGAAAATCCTGAAACTGTTTCCGAAATTCGATAGATTTTGGACATTTAAGACAAAAGTTTTATTAAAAACAACGGGCTCGCCCCAGCTCGTCCCTCCTATTTTTGAGGTCCCTGAACACGAATCTGACCTTAGTTTTTGGTTCTCGGACATACAGAAATATTTTTAAATTTCCAAACGACTTATTAGGTATTATTATTATTATATCGACTTAGCCAAAAGGCATTCGCACTCCCTCTCTGGGGAACATTCACTCAGATCCCGGGTATCCCGGATACCATAAGGATCTGGCTCGGACGAGACCCTTGCCATGTTATCGGGCCTTAGGTGACATTGATGTTGTTGGACGTTCCTGCACTCCCCATGAATTTCCTGACGGTTCGGGCTGTCGCAAGTAGTACCGCTTTCTGCATGGACCTGTAAAGATTATCAGTTAGACCCAGCTCTTTGATGTTTCTCAGCAAACTTTTTAGTATGAAACCAGTTGTTGACACGATGATTGGAATCGTCTGAACGTTGTCCATTTCCCATTGCCTTCTAATTCGTTCTTCTAAGTCTCTGTACTTCGCGATCTTCTCGACTTGCTTTACACGCAGGTTGTTGTTGTTCGGGATGGCCACATCAATCAGAGTTGTCTTCCTAGAAATTTTATCAACTATTATAAGGTCCGGTCTGTTATGGGCAACTCGTTGATCTGTCAGAACTGTACGATCCCAGTACATCTTGTAGTTGCTGTTCTCAAGAACAGGCTCTGGTGTGTAGCTGTAATATGGGATCCTCTCTGCCTGCACAAGCAGAAGTTTTTCCGCCAGTTCCTGGTGCAAGATCTTGGCAACCGAATCGTGTCGTTCCTTATATTCCGTTGATGCGAACATCTGACATCCTCCTGTTATGTGCTGGATTGTTTCTGAAGTTGGGCACCCGTATCTGCATCTGTCACCCACTACCGATGCATCTCCTACAATGAATTTTAGGTAGTTGCGAGTTGGTATAACCTGATCTTGTATGGCCAGTAGGAAGCCTTCCGTCTCGGGGAACATTCGTCCCGAGGTCAGCCAATAGTTCGACGCTAACTTGTCGACATGTTCCTGGTTAACCTCATTAGGATGCCTCCCGTGCAGCGGCTTCCCCAACCACCTCTGTAGTTTATCGTTGTCGGTTCTGTGGTGATTTTGACGCTCGTGTTCCGTCAGACGTAGCGGTGTTGAGACGTCTGCTCCGCATATAGCCCTATGTAGTGTGGAGCTGTTGGCCTGCCTGTAGAAATAATTACGCAGATTTAATATTTGTTGGTCCAATTGCTTGCTGAGATCTGCCAATCCTCTTCCTCCTAGTTGACGTGGCAGAGTTGTTCTTTCTACGGCGCTACAGGGATGATATTTATGAGCTTTTGTCAGTAGTGTCCTAACTTTTCGTTGCAGGTTGTTGATGTCCGTGTTGGTCCAATTCACTATTCCGAACGAATAGCTGAGTACAGAGCACGCATACGTGTTCAGGGCCTTAAACAAATTCCTGCTGTTAAGATCAGTTCGCACTACTTGTCTTACCCTCTTGATGAATTCATTCGTTAAATCAGTCTTCATTGTTCGATGGTCTATCCTTTGAGCTTGTTTCATCCCGAGGTACTTGTATGTATCTCCCATGCTCACTGCTTCGATCTCCTGGCCGTCCTGCATCTCGTGTGCGCTTTGTTCGAGCTTTCCCCTTATGATATTAAGGGTGCGGCACTTGTCTAGTCCAAACAGCATTCCGATGTCCCTGGAGAACTCCTCTACAATTTTAAGCATTTGCGTTAGTTGGTTTTTGGTTGCGGTGATCAGTTTTAAATCATCCATATATAATAGGTGATTCAACTTGATCGCTTCTGCGTTGTTGCTTTTGATAGCGAAGCCATATTTTGTAGAGTTCAACCGATGTGATAGAGGGTTCATCGCCATGCAGAACCACAGTGGACTGAGTGAATCTCCTTGGAAAATCCCTCTTCGGATGTTGATTGTGTCGGTCTCGATGTTACTGTTTGCGGTTCTGAGTTGTATCTTAGTGCGCCAGGTTGTCATAACGTGTTCTAAAAAGGAAACTGTATGATGATCTATTTTATACAGCTTTAAGATACCTGTGAGCCAGTCGTGAGGTACGGAATCAAATGCTTTTTTGTAGTCCACATAAGCCATGTGGAGGTTTCGTTGCTTGGAATGAGCCTGGTTGCAGAGACAGAGTGCTCTTTGCATCCCATTGCGCCCTTCGAGCAGCCCTTCTTCTGCTGCATTGCAATGATGTTGTTCTGCTCGCAGTGAGCATATATTCGCTGCGTAAGGCAAGATGTGATTATCTTGTACAGCGTAGGCAAGCAGGTTATTGGGCGGTACTTGGCAGGGTTATCCGTATTCCGCTGGTCTTTTGGTAACAGGTAGGTTGCACCCTGTGTAAGAAACAATGGCATTTTCAGAGGATTATTATTATTACTATTATTATTATAAAACAAAACAACAAGAGATAAACGAGACAAAACGAGACGAGACGAGACAACGTCTGTCTCGTCTCGTCTCGACCATTGTCTCGTCGCGTCTCGAAAAAGATTATCTCGAAATTTCGAGACGAGACGAGACAAGGCCTTATCTCGTCTCGTCTCGTCTCGTGGCAACTCTAGGTGGATCGACCAGTAAATTGTATTATTCCTTATATTCCTGGACTACCAGATAAGCCAAAACGTAAAGGAAATCGTTTTAATGTCAGAACAGTATTTAAAACTGATTGATGCTAGTTAAGAATGCATGAAAAATAAAATAAAGATAGTGATATCAATTTGTAAATTTTATTATTCCTTATATTCCTGGACTACCAGATAAGCCATAACGTAAAGGAAATCGTTTTAATGTCAGAACAGTATTTAAAACCAAAAATACATTATGATCGATGCTAGTTAAGAATGCATAAAAAATAAAATAAAGATAGTGATATCAATTTGCTCACATGTACCTTCTTCGCTTGACGGTGATTGCACCCATATTTTTGACAAATAAAATTCACCCAATTGCACCCAACTACTAATTTTTATAACAGTGTGAGAAAAGCTCGACACCATTTTATGATCAAACTTTTTTTTTTGACTCTTCAGAACATTTTATCAATGGTGATTTAATCATTATGTAAAAGTTTTAACCACATACTCGTAGTAGCGGAGGCCCACTAAAAAGAAAAAAATATATATTATATTTTTAGATTCTCGTCAATTATAACAATTTTTTTGTAAACAGGAACCTAGTGCGTCCCAAATTCGGGTTAAACAACTCCAATGGTTTTGAATAGAACATTATCTAAACTATTGTTTTGAAACTTTAATGTAGGGTTATCCAAATTAAGTGTTCACTATTGGATGAGTTCTAAGGAATAATAAAAGACTGAATATGAACAAGTAGATATTATAATTTAATAATCAAATGACAATATGAAAACATTAGATATTATTAATTTTAAAGCTGCTGATTCGCCTTCAAAAGATGTTCAATACATTTCTAGGCTCTTTCAAACACTTTCTAAGAGGACCCTACGATCTATATTTGATTCAGTTCTGCCCGAACTGGATGTCGCAGCTAATTTCGACAGCTCAAACACTTTCTAAGAGGACGCAACCATCTACAGGGTGTAACTAAACTGATGGTCAAAAATGAAACAACATATTCTTGGAGTCAAAATAAGGGCACTTCTTCATATATTTTTTTCTCCTACGGGCCATAGTTTTTTTTATACAGAGCGTAGAAGTTTGGTGAAAAATACACATATTTCTTAGTATTTCTAGAAGTATACGAGATATTTTCTTCAGACTTGGCGTGTCACATGAGCAGATGAGCCGTCAAACTTAAGGTTGACATGAAGCTTCTGAGGCTCCCAGTTGCGGAGATACAGGGTGTTAGTAAAATTAATTAGTTCAGAAAAATATGAATACCCTGTATAATCGCATTTTTTTATTTTGTTTTGGGTGGTGAATAGAATGGTTAACAAAAAGTATCTCTTAGTATTTTTTCATATTCGCAGCCGTTTCTTAATTATTTTTAAAGAACGGCAACGCTGCAATGAATAATAGTCACTTTAAGAATAAATCTAGCAATCTGTGGATGTCAATTAAACTTTATTTAACAAAATACAAAAGCAAAAATAATGATAAAAGAAACGTATTGCTATTAGAAAATTAAATTATTAAATGTTCAAAATGACCGCCGTCTCTTTCAATACACGCAACTATGCGTTTCCGCATGTTTATTATTGCCATTCGAAAGTCCATGGCAAAAGTGCATATCAGTCAATTCTTCAAATGAAAATATAATTTTTCAAAATATTGATACTAAGGTGCAAAGTTGGCAGCCAAATGATTCAAATAATGCCAAGTTTAATTGACATCCACACATTGTTAGATTTATTCTTAAAGTGACTTTTTTATTGCAGCATTGCCGTTCTTTGAAAATAATTAAAAAACGGCTGAGAATATGGAAAAATACTAAGAGATACTTTTTGTTAACCATTGAATTTACCATTCAAAACAAATTTAAAAAATGCGATTATAGAGGGTATTCATATTTTTCTGAACTAATTAATTTTAATAACACCCTGTATCTCCGCAACTGGGGGCCTCACAAGCTTCATATTAACCTTAAATTTGACAACACATCCGCTCATGTGATACGCCAAGTTTGAAGAAAATATCTCGTATACTTCTAGAGATACTAAGAAATATGTGCATTTTTCTCTAAATTTCTACGCTCTGTATAAAAAAAAACTATGGCCCGTAGAAGAAAAAAATATATGAAGAAGTGCCCTTATTTTGACTCCAAGAATACGTGGTTTCATTTTTGACCGTCAGTTTAGTTACACCCTGTATATTTGATTCAGTTCTGCTAATTTCGGAGCAGTTTTCGAGTGTAGGACCGTATATATAGCTCCGTTATTTTTCATCGTAGATAAAAGTTTGCTGTAACCATTTGTATTTATATTCCAATATATCTCATAAAGAAATACAATATAGAGGGTGTTTTTTCCATTATCCCATCTTATTGAGTGTTTCAAAAATCGCTAGGTTCCTAATTTAGCTATCTTTAATAATAACGGAGTTACCAATGATGCGCACTTAATTTGGATCACCCTGTAGGTCTATACTTGTGTCTTGGTCCGGTTTAATTCGGAGCATTCTGCATGCTGTATAACATCTACTCAATTACCTGTCGTGGCAAATTCTAATTGCGACAGCACGTTCGTTTTCAACAGGAGTTAGAAGCGTTTGAAACTCTGCGGGCCAATAAGGAGGAGGATGAATACCGCGTCGGGACTAATGTGTAATAAAGCACGGCCGATAAATTCAGCGCAATTGTGGTGCAGATGCATATTGCCACACCGGCGTAGAGGGTGCGAACGCGAACGGGGTATTAGTCATCGGGGCCGGGAAGGTGCAATATGCTAATTTGCTCTCCCATGTAACCCGTGCTAGTCTTAATTAAACGTTGCACGCTATTTGACATTCAAAAATTATTATTATATTATTATTTTTTTTTATTCGAGGTATCACGGGCCTTCATTTTTTATTGCCGAGATATCACGCGTTCTTCTTTTGATTTAATTGAAATAGAAATTAATATTATTAAACAATCTCAAGATTATCATGAAGAACTACAATTAGAATACAAAATCTTTCTTATATATAAATTTGAGACTCCTAACGGTCGTTTTAAACATATTTATCTAGATCTAGTATAGGCCATCTTACTCCTTAAGTGGTTTACATCATCCAATAACGTGCGATCAAGTTTCACAATTTGAATCAGCTTTATTCTCAGAATTTAGTAAATTTTTTGGTATTCGTAAAATATACACAACTAGTTATCACCCGCAAAGCAATGGCATGTTAGGAAGATTTCAAAGAACGAACATTAAAAGCCGCTTTTACTGCCAAAGGGAAATATAAATCGTTGGGAAGTTCAGTAAAGGAAAACCTTCAGTGTTCCTCAGCTGAATTAGTTTATGGTCAACCTTTGAGGCTAACCTCAAAGTTTTTTTGTAAACTCGCAAGAGGTCGTTGGCACTTTTAAAGCCAACAACAACAGCTTGTAGCCACAATAAAGAAAAACCATTTGTTTCACCAAACCTAAAGGATTCAAATTATGATTTAGTTAAAAGTGGAGGGAAAACAAGTAATTAAAAAATCGTGTTCAACCAGCATTTATTCTCTCAGAAAATTAGGATAATTATAAAGAAAGTAAATTAAAAAAATAGTTACTTTTGCTTTAAATGACATTAATATTTAATTATTTTTAGAAAGAGGAGTATTTGGAGCGTTTGTTTGATTCACCTGCACATAGGTAATATAACTTTGTAATAAACAAATAAAAATAAGAATAATAAATAAAAACAAGGAGAATAAAATAAATAAAAACAAGAAGAAAACAGGCATAAAAAGTATTTGTCTTAATGAATGTCTTAACTTACTTGGATGCCCTTTTTCTAATCAAGAAATAAGTAAATAAGTAAAAATGTTAAATTAAAGATTGCTACATTTTCTCACATCTCAAAAACCTCTTTTTATTTAATTCTCACACTGCTTACTTTATTCGCAAGCATTCTTTTGCGATTTCTCAAATTACTTATTTGGTGCGTTGCGCACCTTGTTTGAGAGTATCACAATGCCGAACAGAATTTGACTGTACTTTAAATAAAATTAATAAATTTCCAGATGATATGCGAAAGTGCCAGAGAAGATTTGATTGGAGAATGTGTCGGGTTTTTCTTGACAACTTTATTTGTGATTGCCAAGATGTTAAGGATAAATCTCGCCTTCTAGCTCTTCAAAAGCCAGAAAGTAGTGCATGGCTTCAAGCTTTGCCGTTGCTTCACCGGGAAACCTTTTGGATGACTCCAGCTTGTGAATTTATATCGCATTACGAACTGGTCAGCCTGTCTGTGAACAACACGTCTGCACTTCCGGCAAATCAATTGATATTTATGGCCTTCATGGGCTAAGGCTTTGTAATAGAAGTGTAGGCCGTTTGTCCCACCACAGGTTGATCAATGATATTATAAAAAGATCTTTGGTAGTTGCCGAATTTCCCTCAACTCTAGAACCAAGTGGGTTTTGTCGCCGTGACAAACTTAATGAACATACTCTAGTGCCCTGGAGAGTGTGGGACATTTTGGCCGATTCGTATATACCGAAAACATCTTTTAAAGTAGGGAAAGTTGTTTATAGGTTTATAGTGTGGAAAATCAAAAGAGAAAAAAGTATGAAGAGTTGGAAAACCGTTTTATTTTTGTTCCCTTTGGAGTGGAGACTTTTGGTCCTTGGGGCGATGAAGCTAAAAAACTCATCGAACATATTTGTAAAAAACTAAATGACAAAAGGGCAAAAAACTTCACAACCCAAATAATCAGTTTAGCGATCCAAAGCGGAAATACAGCTTCAGTTCTTGGTATTATCCCTCATTTAGAGGGTTTAGATAAGTTGTTTTGTATATAGTTTTTAAATAAAGTTAATTTGATGCAAAACTATTAGTAAAATAGTTGTAATCCGGTATAAATGTAATTCACACGGCAGCCTAATAGCCTATAATATAATTAAACACTCTGTATAACGATTTGAATAATGGATTAGTATGAGGAGTTTCGGTACAAATGGCGTGTCAAAAAACCAAAGTGTTTCATTGATTATTTTCGATCCAACGCTTTGTCTATCTTAGCCTTATTAGTAAACTTGACTATTATCATTATATATAGGTCTGTGCTATTCTAGATCGTTAGTAGATAGACAAGGATTTCACCTAACTGTACCTAACTGGCTGCAATCCACTCATGAATTTGCAGATCTTACCTTAACTTACCTCTACTTAATTTAAGATTACGCAAGCGGATTCTGTTTCAGGCTTTTCTCATTTTACTAACGCCCAAATTTATTTGTGATCCAGTTATATAAAAGTGTAGTTATATCGAACTCAATACAAGCCAACATCTCTATTCCACGCACAAAGGCGGATGCGGACGAGAAAAACATTCCTTATTTACTCGGAGAAATTCTATCTCCGCTCTGGTGGGAAGAGGGATATGAAATCAATTCGGACCAGGTCCGATTTTCGTGGTAAATCTATAGCGAATTCTCAACTTTCATATTTTTAGATAAATTTAAAACAAAGCAAAATTCTCTCAGTCAAAACTCAACAAGTAGTTTTTTAATTAAAACTGTACATGTTTGGAACCTCTAGGGGTTCATGGTTCATCTTCAGCAGTAAAAAATTCATTTAGTAAGATAAAGTAACAAAGCTAGAAACAGTAAAAAGGCCAAAATAAAGGCAAAATGTGAAACTCAGTTACCTTACCTTCCAAGCAACTTTGAGGATATTAAAAATGTTGTTAATTTTGAAGTTTTCTTGTGGAGTTTTACCTTTTTACTCCCCTGAAAGAAAATGGACCATTTTTTAAATTTTAGATAAATGGCGATTCCGTAGCTGTCCGCGTCGGTTGGGCAAAACGTTGTTGACATTACGCGTTCGTATGTTTTTACTTTCGATTCTTTTGAGTCTGATATTCGAATAAGACCATTTAAAAACATGGTTAATTGTATTTAACTGCACATTTTTCTAAACATACTTCAATAATGCAACCTTTGACGAGTCCAATATCAACGTTCATCCGGTTTATTGACGAAAACTCAGCAACGAGTTGGAAAATACTTTCTTATAAACTCCTCGGGAATTCCATCTCCATTCTGTCTAGGAAAGGAGAATTTACAGTCGAGCGAAGGAATCAATGTCGCAACAAATGTAGCCCTCACCCCCAACTTTTTTATTTTCGGATAAACGACGATTCGGGGGATGGCCACCGCCGTTGCCTGCCGGGTGGAACGGAACGGCCTTGACTTCGCGCGTTCCTACGCTTTCGATTTTCGGGGGTGGGAGTTCGAACGAAAGTTGTGAAACTCCGACGTTTTAATGTGTCAAGCATTCGTGCGAGAGGTACCGATATTGCCCATGAAAATGACCAGAAAAATTTGGCAGAAGACAGTCTAACGTCACTAGTAAGTAGTTGCCTTATTTGAAAATATCTAGGTACACGTAACTTTATATCCCTCATATCTTGTTTTATTGCGTGAGGAAATAAAGTCTTTGATTTCTTGGTGTCCTACAAAATCGACAAAAGAACGTTGCGGTATTGAAACTAAGAGCATTAACAAGAAATTTGAATATTTTGTTAAATATTAAGTTGTAGCTAGATTTTAGTATTGCTGCGACTACGCCCATTTACCAGATTTAGATCTGACTCAAACATTTACATTTTCAAATTGTGAATATATGAAAAATTGCTTTGGTTGAGAAAAAACCCCGATAAATAGCCAAATAACTTGCAACTCCAAAATCTTACAGAAATCGAAGTGTGAATCTAAAAAATCATTTAAACTATAGAAGTAAGCAGGAATAAGTTTGTGGTGCAGAGTGTTCATCAACCCCTCTTTTATTCCGTTTGTTTTTCGTTTTTTTTTTGACCAAAAATTACGCAAAATAAGAAAAAGATCTGTGGCAAATTTCACTTAAATATTTAAAAACAACAAAAGTCATCATTAAATTTCTTTTCCAAAAATTAAAAATGATGAATTTCTTCATAAAAATGGCATAAGACAAGTTAAGTTACATTATTTTAGTCAAAAGAATCTGTCAATGGATTGACTTAAAAAATTAAAAGTAAAAAAATATTTTTAAAAAAAGCTTTTATTTAAATGCGCTAAAAAGAATAAAATAATCTTTTCTTTTAAAACTTTTACTATCAACTTATAACGTCATTCCACAATTTATATGATATAAAAGCTTGTCGCGAGATTTAAGTAGTGGTATTTACTTAGTTTGAAAACTTAAATCTCGCGACAAGCTTTTATATCATATAAATTGTGGAATGACGTTATAAGTTGATAGTAAAAGTTTTAAAAGAAAAGATTATTTTATTCTTTTTAGCGCATTTAAATAAAAGCTTTTTTTAAAAATATTTTTTTACTTTTAATTTATTTTGTAATTTTTAGTTTGGCCAGGTGTCTGAGTCTATTCATCTCAGTTAACGCATCATTGTTGCAAGGTCGTTTGCCGGTTAGTTTAGAACAGTCTAGCTCTTCAATGAGGAGACCTTCTAATGACCATCTTGGGTGTTCCGCCATGTTGGATTTAGAATGACGTCACACATATAATCATGCATTGTCATCCAAATTAAACGTGTGTACAAAATTTCAGCTCGATCGGTTGAAATTTAACTAGTCCGCCATCTTGAGTGTTCCGCCATGTTGGATTTAGAATGACGTCACACATATAATCATGCATTGTCATCCAAATTAAACGTGTGTACAAAATTTCAGCTCGATCGGTTGAAATTTAACTAGTCCGCCATCTTGGGTGATCCGCCATGTTGGATTTAGAATGACGTCACACATATAATCATGCATTGTCATCCAAATTAAACGTGTGTACAAAATTTCAGCTCGATCGGTTGAAATTTAACTAGTCCGCCATCTTGGGTGATCCGCCATGTTGGATTTAGAATGACGTCACACATATAATCATGCATTGTCATCCAAATTAAACGTGTGTACAAAATTTCAGCTCGATCGGTTGAAATTTAACTAGTCCGCCATCTTGGGTGATCCGCCATGTTGGATTTAGAATGACGTCACACATATAATCATGCATTGTCATCCAAATTAAACGTGTGTACAAAATTTCAGCTCGATCGGTTGAAATTTAACTAGTCCGCCATCTTGGGTGATCCGCCATGTTGGATTTAGAATGACGTCACACATATAATCATGCATTGTCATCCAAATTAAACGTGTGTACAAAATTTCAGCTTGATCGGTTGAAATTTAACTAGTCCGCCATCTTGGGTGATCCGCCATGTTGGATTTAGAATGACGTCACACATATAATCATGCATTGTCATCCAAATTAAACGTGTGTACAAAATTTCAGCTCGATCGGTTGAAATTTAACTAGTCCGCCATCTTGGGTGATCCGCCATGTTGGATTTAGAATGACGTCACACATATAATCATGCATTGTCATCCAAATTAAACGTGTGTACAAAATTTCAGCTCGATCGGTTGAAATTTAACTAGTCCGCCATCTTGGGTGATCCGCCATGTTGGATTTAGAATGACGTCACACATATAATCATGCATTGTCATCCAAATTAAACGTGTGTACAAAATTTCAGCTTGATCGGTTGAAATTTAACTAGTCCGCCATCTTGGGTGATCCGCCATGTTGGATTTAGAATGACGTCACACATATAATCATGCATTGTCATCCAAATTAAACGTGTGTACAAAATTTCAGCTCGATCGGTTGAAATTTAACTAGTCCGCCATCTTGGGTGATCCGCCATGTTGGATTTAGAATGACGTCACACATATAATCATGCATTGTCATCCAAATTAAACGTGTGTACAAAATTTCAGCTCGATCGGTTGAAATTTAACTAGTCCGCCATCTTGGGTGATCCGCCATGTTGGATTTAGAATGACGTCACACATATAATCATGCATTGTCATCCAAATTAAACGTGTGTACAAAATTTCAGCTCGATCGGTTGAAATTTAACTAGTCCGCCATCTTGGGTGATCCGCCATGTTGGATTTAGAATGACGTCACACATATAATCATGCATTGTCATCCAAATTAAACGTGTGTACAAAATTTCAGCTCGATCGGTTGAAATTTAACTAGTCCGCCATCTTGGGTGATCCGCCATGTTGGATTTAGAATGACGTCACACATATAATCATGCATTGTCATCCAAATTAAACGTGTATACAAAATTTCAGCTCGATCGGTTGAAGATATCTGCTTCAAAATTGAGTTGCAAGATTCCACCCGAACAAATTACATACATACATACATACATACATACATACATTGCAAGTTAAATAAAAGCTTTTAAAATAGACAAAATTGACGCACCACTCATATTTGTCTCCATATTTTTTATATTTTTATATATACTATAGTATCACATAACCCTGTTTTGACAGTAATACATATTAGACCTCGTTTTAGACTAAAACTAAAAAGTGCTGATTAAAGCGAAGTGCCAGTTGAAAGCAAGCTTTCGATTGTCATTGTTTTTATCACATGAAGGTTGCGAAGTTCATTTGCGAGTAAATCAAGTAATGAAAATGAACTGCCAAAGAAATTTGTCAATTGAGGATGCAATACGAATATCAACTCTCCTGGATGAAGAATATGCGATGCGATATGTTGCTGGTTTGTTAGAAAGACATCATTCCAGCATCTGCCGCTTGGTGAGATGACATAATGAATAATGATACGGGCTCGTACTATCGAAGACCAGGGCAAGGGCGAAAACGTTGCAGTAATGAAATTGATGATCGTTTTTTGAGACAACGTTCTCTCCGAGACAGGAGAGTCACCAGCAATCTGCTAAAAAATGAATTAGCAGATCTTCGAAATACCGCTATTTCGTCTCGAACGGTTAAAAGACATGAAGCAGGATTGAGTAACAAAAGACCGGCCAAAAAACCATTGCTTGCCAGAGAACACAAAGTTCAGAGATTGAATGTTGCAAGAAAACATCAGAATTTGACCATCAATGATTGGAAACCAGTTCTGTTCTCCGATCAAACTAGAGATAGCCTTAAAGCTCCAGATGGACGTGAGCGTGTCTGGCGAAGGCGAGGAGAAAGGTTTGCCAGCTGCAATATCCCTCCTAAAGTACCTTTTGTTGGTGGCTCTAAAATGTTTAGGGGGGGATTTGCTTCGATGTTCGTTCTGAGTTGATCCCTCTGAATGCCCAATATTACTTAGACAATATTATTGTCGATCATGTAATGCCTTTTTCTCCGTTTGTTGGACCTAATTTTTTATTCGTGCAGGACAACGCTCGCCCCCATGTGGCTAGACAAGTTATTGGCTATCTTTATGATGTTAATATCCCTTTATTACAGTGGCCACGGCCACCTAACTGTCCTGACATGAATCCTACAGAGCATCTATGGGACTATCTTAAAAAAAAAGGTTCGAAATCGTCGTCCCCCTGTTGCTAATTCCAACCAACTCATAGAGGTCGCTATTGAAGAATGGGAGAATATTCAGCAAACTTTTGTCGAACATTTGATATCAAGCATGCCTCGACGCATGAACGCAGTGATAATAAGTAGAGGAGGGCCTATACGCTCTTAGTGTTGAGTTGACCCAGATGCATTTATTCTGTTATGTTCGCTTATTTATGCATTTTCAGCAAAAACACATTTTTAATGAAACATTAAGGCAAATTAAGGTCATGTTAGGGCCATGTTTGACTAATTTGTAGGTGTTCATTATCATGTCAATGTAACTTAGTTTTATTGTGTGTTTTTATTGTAAATATTTAAATTATTTAAAGTGGTGCGTAAATTTTGTCCATAGGAGTTTATTTTATGTAACACCCTTAACAGTGAGTTACAGGTTGCAGTTAGTTTGGCAAGTACTTAATTAGTGTTTAAAAGTTAGACATTTTTATCTAAAATAGTTCTTCAGTGTCTTCAGTAAGGCCGGGCAGAAATTGAACACTTTATTACCCCCATAGAGAGACCGACCAATTTAGCACTTTAGATTAGCCAGTTGCGCACTTTATTACTAGTTATCAGGTGCTAAAGTGCAAACGGTTATCTTTCTCGGCCAAATAAAAATAAAAAAATCATACACAATAAAAAATAACATAGTGTAAAAGCAAATATCTGAGTAAATTTTTTTCTGTGTTACTTTTTGAGTAAACTCATTGTATTTACACAAACTATTGTTGAACTATCACAATATTTTGATAATAAATAAAAAATATAAGTAAATTATAAAATTTAGGTACTCGATATTGTTTCGAAATTGCATAAACCGTCGTTGGTGCCGTACGGCAAACAAAAGGGTAAACTCGCAGTTTGTATCAGAAAGCTATATATATACAAACGTGCGCGCAGTATGTAATGTTCAAAATGTCAAACACTTTTCTATTCGTATCTTTCTTATGAGAATCCCGGGGATGAAGACAGAAAACTGGAGAGTTTTGTGTTCATCAGCTTATAATATTTTGGAGTTCTGGTGAAGATGTAAATAAAACACCGAAACGTTACTAAATAAATAGATTAGTACTTAGTTGTGTTTTTGTTCTCATTCCCGTGATTTTCATAAAGGGCGTCAAAAATACATCCCAAATTGTATTCACTGATTTTTTCTTATAATAATAATGTGCTATGCCGGGTATGTTACCGACAACTTCATTTGTATTAGTTTTAATTGTCTGGGTAATAGGTATATGATCACAACCAACTTTTCACTTTGGTTGGTACGTAGGCACTTTGAAATATAGGTATTTCTACTTTTCTAAAACAAATTGTTTTATGGTGAGTATATAGGTACACATCTGCAAATGCATCGTCAAACTTTGTACCGAAAAAGAAACAAATGTTTTGTAAATCAACTACACTTTTCAAACAACATGAAACAATTTTTTTTATACATGTAGTTTGGTGCAAAAAAATTTGGGCAGTATTTGCTTTGATCGACTTACTGCATCTACAGCAAACGGGAAAAAGTGACCCAACAGGGATAATTTTGCAAGTGCTAAAGACAGGCTAAAAAGGTGAGGCCACTCCTGATCAATATTTGGTAATTACTATACTAATCTTTTCTCTTTACTAAAGTGTACTTATTATTGCATACCTACATTAATCTTATTTTAATTGATACATAATTTAAATTTTGCTGTTGAAATAACAATAAAAATTATTTTCTTTTATTTTAGATCAACACAACCTTCAAGAAGTTGATAAGAATTGTGGAAGACAGCTATTCTTAATGCAGAAGGAAGGGACTATGGATCTACAGTAGCACATCATATTATTGTGTGTAGATCACAAGTATATCACATCACTATTGTAGAAGTTATCACCGTTTTATGTGTGCTTCATTTTAATATTGAATATATATGTCATCGCTCAAAAACTTGTAAGTACCTATTCTTTATTATTATTTATGGAAGAAGAATTATTATTTTTAGTTAATTATTATTATTCATTGAATTTTAATTGGTTTTTTCGCCACCAAACTGGTTAAAAGACAACTTTCTCAAGTTGCCTGGAAAATTAATAAATTCTTAACAGTAAATTAACTAAATTTTGAACTTGTAACTCGAAAAATATCTTCAACAAATTTGTTTCCTGAGTAAAAAATAACATTTCGGAGAATATATTATCTTCCTCCGTTCTCACGTCAAAGTGAAATGACAGATTAATAAATTTCAGGTTGAAATGCCATGACAACAGAAACAATAGCCTAGCCACCTGTCTGATATTGTACCCTGTGTTCTACCTAATTATTTATACTAACTTCTCTTTGAATAAGTGGCAATAACATTTTACTGAATTCCACTCAACATTCAGCAACACAGTTGTCTGTATTTCCTAGAATAAATGCTGATTCCTTAATTTTTCGTCTATTTCCTACTTCTTCTTTGAGAATTGGTTTGGAACTATCCCACAAAATCCTATGATTGTTATTAAAAGAGTGTTCACATATTTTCGACTTCGAAATTTCATTTTGCCTGATATAATTTTTATGTTCTTTTAAACGAACGTTAAATGGTCTATAAGTCTCCCCAACATAGAACTTTCCACATTCGCAAGGAATTTTATAAATGTAATTTTTTTAAATTTTAAATTTAAATTAAATTTTCATTAAATGGTTTCGTTTCAACTAGCATCGATCTTAATGTATTTTTGGTTTTAAATACTGTTCTGACATTAAAACGATTGCCTATGCGTTTTAGCTTATCTGATAGTCCAGGAATATAAGGAATAATTAAATTTACTGGTCGGTCCACCAGATTTGTTTCTCTAATTCTATTAGCATTGTTATTTTGTTGGCAATCCTGAAAAACTTGCTCAATAAATTCAGTAGGATAACTACTATTCTTCTCAAGAACATGTTTTATATGTTTAATTTTCTCCTCAAATTTTGTGTTATTAGAACAAATCTCTTTAGCCCTGTCATACAAACTTTTAATTACTCCTTTTTTAACACTAATATGATGATTGGAATTAAAATGGAGATATCTATTAGTATAATAATAATAATAATAATAATAATAATAATAAACAGCTACAGCCCAACAACAACACGAACATCTACAACATGGGAGCCAAACGAGAACTAGGGTTCCACCCACCGAAGGTGCTGCGCGGGAACTTCAGCCAGCGTTCACAGAGGCGGGATTACAACGACGACGCATGAAATGGACTGTGTCCATGAATGAATCGATTATGCGTATTTTCTACAGGGTGACAAACTTAGGACAAGAGATTATCGGCTACCGACAACAACTGCATGCCGAGTTCTGCAGGGAGTTTCCACACATGCAAGTGTCTGAACAAAGAGTGTCAGATCAGTATCGAACTATTCTAAGAAATAACCGAATTCCAGAAACGCGACTTAACGCTATCAAACGGGAAGTTGAGCTAGAGATCCACGGCGAACACATAGACATAGATGACAACAACAACAATGGGGAACTTCAAGAGCCTGGACAACAACTAGAAGCCGAAACGGTAGAACCAACAACCGAGAGTCTGGAACGGGTTAACAAAGAACATTTTGAAGGCTTGGACACACATATGAGACAGGCAGTATTGCGATACGAAGGCACAGACCCACTTAGCAGGCCACCGCTACCAAGATTAAATTCTTCCAGGAAACTTGCGATCGTGCTCGATCTTATGAACACAAGAATTTTACCAAGCTATGTTTCAGTGACACCAACATTAGAACGTATGCACATGTTAATCTACTGTGCCGCAACGGCAGTCATCACTGTAATGGGTGCCAAGATCCGAACGGCCCAAGAGTTGAATCGTGCAAGACCAGAACCACGAATGGCTCAATGGGAAATGCGACTAAATCGGAAGATCGAGAGTCTCCGTAAAGACATAGGACAAGTGACGGAATATATCAGAGGAGTTAGAACTAGAAGGATCCAGAGGGCGGTGCAGGCAGTAATGAGCCGCACCCAAATGCATTCTCGGCATGACCCCGCGAACATCACTGCTCAACAATGTCTTGACACATTAAAACAAAAACTTTCTGTTTTCGCAGGGCGTCTGAGGAGATACAAGGCTAGTAACAACAGGAAACGAGACAATAAACTCTTTGAACGATCAGAAAAGGGTTTCTACCGTGCTTTTAATTCTAGCGCCGATGCCACAAATGCGAGTTACCCTAGCAGAGAACAGGTCGACGGTTTCTGGAGAAATCAACTTGCCACACCAGGCCCATACAATGTCAGTGCAAGCTGGATCAGCGAAGAACGCGAGATGGGCCGGAACTATAGCCAGATGCAACACGAGCAATTCACAACCGCTGAGGTCTCCGATGTCATCAAGAATTCCCACAACTGGAAGGCACCAGGTCCAGATCATCTCCAAAATTATTGGATTAAGAAGTTGTGGTGCACGCATGAACAAATAACTACCTTAATTAATGAAGTCTTGCTCGATCCTCTGAAAATGCCATTGTTTCTTACACAGGGTGCAACTTACCTGTTACCAAAAGACCAGCGGAATACGGATAACCCTGCCAAGTACCGCCCAATAACCTGCTTGCCTACGCTGTACAAGATAATCACATCTTGCCTTACGCAGCGAATATATGCTCACTGCGAGCGGAACAACATCATTGCAGTGCAGCAGAAGGGCTGCTCGAAGGGCGCAATGGGATGCAAAGAGCAACTCATCATAGACTCTGTCATCTGCAACCAGGCTCATTCCAAGCAACGAAACCTCCACATGGCTTATGTGGACTACAAAAAAGCATTTGATTCCGTACCTCACGACTGGCTCACAGGTATCTTAAAGCTGTATAAAATATATCATCATACAGTTTCCTTTTTAGAACACGTTATGACAACCTGGCGCACTAAGATTCAACTCAGAACCGCAAACAGTAACATCGAGACCGACACAATCAACATCCGAAGAGGGATTTTCCAAGGAGATTCACTCAGTCCACTGTGGTTCTGCATGGCGATGAACCCTCTATCACATCGGTTGAACTCTACAAAATATGGCTTCGCTATCAAAAGCAACAACGCAGAAGCGATCAAGTTGAATCACCTATTATATATGGATGATTTAAAACTGATCGCCGCAACCAAAAACCAACTAACGCAAATGCTTAAAATTGTAGAGGAGTTCTCCAGGGACATCGGAATGCTGTTTGGACTGGACAAGTGCCGCACCCTTAATATCATCCGGGGAAAGCTCGAACAAAGCGCACACGAGATGCAGGACGGCCAGGAGATCGAAGCAATGAGCAAGGGAGATACATACAAGTATCTCGGGATGAAACAAGCTCAAAGGATAGACCATCGAACAATGAAGACTGATTTAACGAATGAATTCATCAAGAGAGTAAGACAAGTAGTGCGAACTGATCTTAACAGCAGGAATTTGTTTAAGGCCCTGAACACGTATGCGTGCTCTGTACTCAGCTATTCGTTCGGAATAGTGAATTGGACCAACACGGACATCAACAACCTGCAACGAAAAGTTAGGACACTACTGACAAAAGCTCATAAACATCATCCCCGTAGCGCCGTAGAAAGAACAACTCTGCCACGTCAACTAGGAGGAAGAGGATTGGCAGATCTCAGCAAGCAATTTGACCAACAAATATTAAATCTGCGTAATTATTTCTACAGGCAGGCCAACAGCTCCACACTACATAGGGCTATATGCGGAGCAGACGTCTCAACACCGCTACGTCTGACGGAACACGAGCGTCAAAATCACCACCGAACCGACAACGATAAACTACAGAGGTGGTTGGGGAAGCCGCTGCACGGGAGACATCCTAATGAGGTTAACCAGGAACATGTCGACAAGTTAGCGTCGAACTATTGGCTGACCTCGGGACGAATGTTCCCCGAGACGGAAGGCTTCCTACTGGCCATACAAGATCAGGTTATACCAACTCGCAACTACCTAAAATTCATTGTAGGAGATGCATCGGTAGTGGATGACAGATGCAGATACGGGTGCCCAACTTCAGAAACAATCCAGCACATAACAGGAGGATGTCAGATGTTCGCATCAACGGAATATAAGGAACGACACGATTCGGTTGCCAAGATCTTGCACCGGGAACTGGCGGAAAAGCTGCTGCTTGTGCAGACAGAAAGGGTCCCATATTACAACTACACACCTGAGCCTGTTCTTGAGAACAGCAACTACAAGATGTACTGGGATCGTACAGTTCTGACTGATCAACGAGTTGCCCATAACAGACCGGACCTTATAATAGTTGATAAAATTTCTAGGAAGACAACTCTGATTGATGTGGCCATCCCGAACAACAACAACCTGCGTGTGAAGCAAGTCGAGAAGATCGCGAAGTACAGAGACTTAGAAGAACGAATTAGAAGGCAATGGGAAATTGAGAACGTCCAGACGATTCCAATCATCATGTCAACAACTGGTGTTATACCAAAAAGTTTGCTGAGAAACATCAAGGAGCTGAATCTAACTGATAGTCTTTACAGGTCCATGCAGAAAGCGGTACTACTTGCGACAGCCCGAACCGTCAGGAAATTCATGGGGAATGCAGGATCGTCCAAGAACATCAATGTCACCTAGGGCCCGATAACATGGCAAGGGTCTCGTCCGAGCCAGATCCTTTTGGTATCCGGGATGCCCGGGATCTGAGTGAATGTTCCCCGTAGAGGGAGTGCGAATGCCTTTTGGCTAAGTCGATATAATAATAATAATAATGCTGCTGCTGCTGCTTGTGCAGACAGAAAGGGTCCCATATTACAACTACACACCTGAGCCTGTTCTTGAGAACAGCAACTACAAGATGTACTGGGATCGTACAGTTCTGACTGATCAACGAGTTGCCCATAACAGACCGGACCTTATAATAGTTGATAAAATTTCTAGGAAGACAACTCTGATTGATGTGGCCATCCCGAACAACAACAACCTGCGTGTGAAGCAAGTCGAGAAGATCGCGAAGTACAGAGACTTAGAAGAACGAATTAGAAGGCAATGGGAAATGGAGAACGTCCAGACGATTCCAATCATCATGTCAACAACTGGTGTTATACCAAAAAGTTTGCTGAGAAACATCAAGGAGCTGAATCTAACTGATAGTCTTTACAGGTCCATGCAGAAAGCGGTACTACTTGCGACAGCCCGAACCGTCAGGAAATTCATGGGGAATGCAGGATCGTCCAAGAACATCAATGTCACCTAGGGCCCGATAACATGGCAAGGGTCTCGTCCGAGCCAGATCCTTTTGGTATCCGGGATGCCCGGGATCTGAGTGAATGTTCCCCGTAGAGGGAGTGCGAATGCCTTTTGGCTAAGTCGATATAATAATAATAATAATAACATTTATTGAAGTACCAGGCAACATACAACGTACCATTACTAAACAACAAACACAGAGATATACACCTAAGCACTACAAAAGGACCCAAAAAGGCAGTAGGAACTGATATTAAATTTTGGGCCTGAACTAATACTAATATATCTATATAATATTTTACTAAAAAAAGAAAAATTTTGAGTAGGAGTGTTGCCTATATTGCTACAAAAAAAAGAAGTAATAAAAAAATAATAGAAGTATCCAGACATGGGATATAAGTATCTGTGCCAAGCAAATTAAATAAAGTATTTTACAAAGCTCTATACAAAAGAAGAAGCACGACTAAGAAGAAATCTCCGGTATGCCGTTCTGAAACCACTAACACTAAGGTGCTTAAATTCAAAAGGAACTTGATTATACGTTTTGCAGACGTCATATGAAAAGGACCTCATGAAAGTGACAGTACGGAAGCGCGGCGGTGAGAGCAAACCCCGAAATCTGGTATTTAAGTTATGAACATCGGAGCGGTATGTGATCTTATTATATAAATATGGTGGTGTTTTCAGAGAAAGAATAAAGTGCAGCCCTAAGTTTGTAGGAGATAGGATCAAATCTCCTAATGCCATAAACAAATCTTAGGCACGACTTCTGGAGCCTCTCAATGCGAATCCTGTCAGACTGACATAAGCATTGATTATATAGGGTATCCCCGTAGTTAAGGTGAGACAAAACCAAACACTCAGGTAGCTTTAATTTTAATCTTACAGAAAATATATGCCTATGTTTCTTCAAATTAACATACGCTGTACATGTTTAGTGAACCTCAAATCTGAGTCTACTGTCACACCCAAGTTTCTGACAACATCGACACATTCAATGCTATTTCCGCCAATTTCAGCCTTGATGCTTTGACGCATCTCACTCCTATTTTTACCAAAAATGACTAGGGAGCTTTTGGCATGGTTAATGTCGAGTTGGTGCTTAACAGAGGCACTCAAAATCCGCTCTAGATCTTCATTTATTTTAATGTTGGCATCTTCCCCATCGGCAGGAAAAAAGTATAGCACAACTGCGTATCATCCGCATACATGTATGGAGTACAGTTCTGCAGACAAGAGGCAATGCTACAGGTATATATACAAAACAAGATGGGCCCCAGAACCGATCCCTGAGGCACCCCAGATCCAACGATCCCCATAGGTGACTGACCTTTGTCAGTTGTAACATATTGCATTCTGTTCGATAGATAGCTTTCTATTAGTGACAGAGCTGATTCCGAAAAACCTATGTAGCGCAATACAGAGATCATTAGCTGATGGTTTATCCTATCGAACGCCTTGGAATAGTCAAGCAAGACTAGAGCAGACGATTTACCGTTATCAGTGTGGCGTAATATATCATCGACTAGATCCATCAAGGCAGATACGCAGCTATATCCCTTTCTAAATCCGGATTGCTTGGAGGGTAGAATATTAAATTTATTTAAATGTTCCCGAATTTGAGATGCCATTACTTTCTCCAAGATCTTCGATAGCGGCGAAAGTAAGGAAATGGGGCGTAACTGAGCGTAAGATGTCACTGTAGACTTCTTAGGAAGGGGAACGATATTAGAGACTTTCCATGATTCTGGAAATTTACTTTCCAGGAGACAAGAATTGATCAAATGAGTCAGAAAAGGAAGAATGTATGGACAGCACATAAGCAGCATACCAGAGTTAATGTTATCTGGGCCATAAGAATTCGACCTGATCTCAGATAAATATCCCAAAACAGTTCCTACCTGTATCAACAAGATGGAACATAAATGAAGTCGACTCTGGAACTTTACGGTTATTGTTATAGAAGTTTACCAAATCATTATCCGGAGGAAGGTCAAGTAAAAACTTGCATAAACTCACGATTAATAGCTATGGGATCCTTAAGGTTTTCAGGTAGCGAAATATATTTTCGCTGTTTCGTAATATCAAGTTGATTCAGCTTAAACCACAGAATTCTGCTATTAGTGCCATGTCTCCTGACACAATCATTGAGAAACTCAGCTTTTTCGCGTTTTATGGCATTCGTAGTGACGTTTTTGATTTGCTTATAGTATTCCCAATGTGCCGGATTTTCACTGCTCCTAAATCGATAATACGAATCATGTGTTGGTTTTCTATGGACACTAGTTTCTATACTATCTGATTTCAGTATAGAAACGTAGTAGTAATACAAAGAGAGTACGGGACCACTTTGACCTCAGTTGACCCCTTGATCCTGAGAGTCCCCTACGGCCCGAGGTCACGGGAGCAAAGTGGCTACGTCATGCCCGAGGTCACGTGACGTCACCGGATGACCCCAGTTGACCCCTAGATTCTGATAGGTTAACCTTTGACCTTTGGGCCACGTGTGACCCCCAGTTGACCCCCCCCCCCCACTCCAACGACGGGGCAACCCCCACTCCAACGGCTTGGTGGGGTGAGGTTTATATATTCGTGCGCAAGAGCAGTTTTCCCGTTATATACACTTACAATTTCATACAGTCTGATTTGCCGAGTTCAAAATGCAGTCGTTCCTGAATCACCTGAACAAGAATTTGATCGTCAAGAAATTCGAAAGCGTTCAAAATATGGAGGTGGATGAAAATTTTCAAATCACGAGCGTGGACAAAGTGAACACGCAATACGGAGAGAAGGTCTACGTCGAGTTCGAAGAATTTAACACGGTGCTGCCGCAACGATACACGGCCGAGTTTACGCCCCAACGGATCGAAGAAATTAACAGGGATATCGGTAACGGAAGGAGGTATTACATGAAGAGTCTTGGGCCCGTCGGCCGATCTACAAATATGGAATTTATTGTAGAACCATGACGAAGCTGGAGTACAGAAGAAAACTGCAACAATATTTGAAGAATTTAGAAGCATTGAAATATGAACTTATGTTATATGAAATTAAACTACAACTACGTGCCAGGAGGAACGGAGGCCGAAGGCCTCCGTCCGACTGGCATGTAGTTGCCCGAACAAAATCCACCCTTCCCCCTTGCACGCGTTTCGCGCATGCGCAGTTCCGCACTTTTGATACCTATGAAAATTCGAAAAATTTTGAAAATTTTTTATTCAAAAAATGTAATTTTAAAAAGGTCCTGATCCTATAATCCCGATAACATTTTGGGAAATTTTCATTTTTTGACGGTGAAATGTACAAGACAAGACTCAGACGAATGTTTTATATACAAGTGCAGATAGAATTTTTTCGAGTGACTGATAAAAACAGTTATTATAATAGTTAATCGGAAGGCCCCAGATAACATAGGAAATTTTGTTTGAACAAAATCTGTAAAAAAATCCAAGACGTGAAAATGTAGGTAGAATTTTCGAATAAGTTTTGTATACCGGTAAAAATATATGTAAAGGTAAAAATAACGTCAGTTTCACTTGGAAAAAAATGATGAAAAAATTTCAGTAAAAAAAATACGATGTAGAGGTTGTACCAAAAAAAATTGGAAATAATTATTTATTCCAGTAAAATATACACAAGACCGAAAAAGGTAATTGCGCGGCTGTCCCATTTTATACACCCTAGCTGTTTCAGTTCATCTCGTTTGGAAAAATGTTAGGGGTTATTACTTTTTTAAATACCGGTTTCCTCAACCTTATTTGAAAGTAAATATTTTTTAGTTCCCCACAGAAGGAAATAATGACGATATTTTATACCGGTGGATTCAAAAAATATATAAGGTTAGGAAAAAACCTTGGTAGGCAAACGCGGCTCTGCTGACCAGACAAAAAAAAAAACCTTAGTCGACAAATAATGGCCTATAAGAAGGGTGCGTGATTCCACGTATCAGTTCGAGTGCTCCAAGATGCAAGTAAGTATATACCAGCTGTCCCATTTTTAAACAGCTAGATATATGGAAACCTTTCGTAAAAAAATTCCCAACATGAGCAAAAGAAAGAAAAAAATGTAAATATACCAGCTGTCCCATTTATAAACCGCTTGATATCTTGGAAACGAAAACTTATATAAAGGAAGTAAAAGCCATATCTTAATAGGCGGAGGACCGACTGTCATTCAGACAGGTGAAAAATTTTTGTGATTTTTTGTAGAAGTTTTTTTGCCAACATTTTTTTTTGTCAATTTTTTTTTGCCAAAATTTTTTTTTGGCAGAATTTTTTTTTGCCAAAATTTTTTTTTGCCAAAATTTTTTTTTACCAAAATTTTTTTTTACCAAAATTTTTTTTTGAAAAATTTTTTTTTGCCAAATTTTTTTTTGCAAAATTTTTTTTCCCCAAATTTTTTTTTCGTCAAAATTTTTTTTCCCCAATTTTTTTTTTCGTCAAAATTTTTTTTCCCCAATTTTTTTTTCGTCAAAATTTTTTTTTGTCAAATTTTTTTTTTTTACAATTTTTTTTGCCAAATTTTTTTTGCCAAATTTTCTTTGCCAAATTTTTTTTGTCAAAATTTTTTTTGTAAAATTTTTTTTCACATTTTTTTTTGTCGAATTTTTTTTGCCAATTTTTTTTTTTGCCAAATTCAAAAAGTATAGACTAAATTTTCGTATAGCCCGCGTGATCGCTCGAGGTGGCGGTATCCTCTGGACTAGAAAATATCATATCGGCTCAATCTCCAAACATTTTCATTTTGAATTATACGTTTTCATTGATGATAGGTATAGCAAGAAAATTGGACTGGACTCGATATTAGAGACATTAATCTAACTTTCACTAAACTGCACGTACTACTTAGAGGGTTGTAAGCCGTTTTAATAAAAGCAACAGACTTGCTTAAAATTCATGGCTAAACGTTAACATAATGTCATACATACATGCGGCACGCAAAATATTTAATAAAGAATAGATATATGAGCTCAAACATGTTGATCAAAAAAATATATTCATTTCTGGCGATTTAGTTTACCAGTTATCATTTAAAAACAAAACCTGGTCCCAATATTCAGTGAAAATAATAATTAAAAACTTTGAACCTTATAAACCACCACTAAATAGCGAGTCGGAAATGAGTAAAAATTACATATAAATATATTATTTTGATATAAATTATGGCCGAAACTGAATTTATTGGGTGAAGATGCAAGGAAATATTTTTAGCTAGGAAAAAGTAATGCAATTATCATAGGTACTGGTTGCAGAACCCGTTGTCAGTTTTGTAAGGATTTTTGATACAAATATAATTGCTAACGTTTAATTTGTTTACCCCATTTACGAAAATGATAACAAAATTGGATCAGACAAGATATTTTTTCGAAGTATAGTTTTTAAACACAGGGTGCCACCACCGGTTTTACGATATAGGTTTCAAAATGCGACGCGAATACATAAAAAATACCCTAGAGATAAGAAAACAAAATACAACTCACCGAAAGATTCTTGATGATGTATAAAAAGAAATCAGGTTACATCTAATGCCCCAGACAGTAAAATAAACATCCCCGAGCTGTCAGATATAACCAAACATCATTTTTCCAACGGCACAGTCATTTTCACGGGAAAAACAACCAGTAACCGTTCAAATTCCATAGATAGGTACTGCCGTAATCCAAAATTTCACTAAACTACGCGTATCTATTATACTGAAGTAGGTACTGATACACTTCCATCTTTCCAAAGAAAAACAAACACGAAACTCAGACTTTTCATATATTATTACAACGCCTCGATAGAGTCTTTATCTGTGGCCACGACCGAGAATCTACTGAAACAAGTGACTTTGTGCGACGCATAGGACGTGAAAAGTGTCGAGTTGGTTTTATTGAACAATGAAACTTATACCTACGTATATTTAAAATAAATGAGAAATATGCCAGAGATGTGAAACCTAATTGTGTTGCAAGTTTGAGGGTCCAAAAAAATATTGGCTTTAATTTTTTAAGGTGAGAAACACATCTAACAGCCAGTTTGGAAATATACAAGGCAAAAAAAGTAGTGATGTGGCTGTCCCATTTTATGTTTTATACAGGTTTGGTTATTTTAGAATAGTTGTTCAATAGACCGAGACATCATAAACGCTTCCCGCTAGAACAGAATCTGATGAAAAGAAAAATTCCATCTGGGTCAAGCTACTACATAACCAAAATAAAAAATACTGAACGTTATAAAATTTAAAAAAATCATATTTTCAACGGATTTTTATCCTCTGAAAGTTGTTCTTGTGTAAAATTCAGTTTCACTGGGTCAAGCTAGGTGGTAACTATATAACCAAAATAAAAAATACTGAAAGTTATAAAATTAAAAAAATCATATTTTCAAGGGATTTTTGTCCTCTGAAAATTGGTTTTGTGTAAATTCAGTTTCAATAAGTTACTAATTGGGATAATAGGAAAAAAATCTTAAGAATCTCTTATAGAATTCTGAGACAACGACCCTGAGAGTAAATATCATACAAAAATCTTTGTGCGTTGACTTTCAACTCAATTTAATAATTAGGTTTAATAATGACAATTTTCTCGATTATCTAGAATCAAAAATATTGCGAGTGGCAATTCACAATTTTCTAGATATTATGTGAAGCCTTATTATTGCGTCGTAAGTTAGAGGATCCAAAAATATTGCCTTAAATTGTTTAGTAAATGCGATTAAGATATGTTTAGTTTATCAACAGTTAATTGTAACAGCTTATTACCTTACAAGCGTAAACTCTTTAAAATTTTTTTTAGACAAAAAGTTGTAGTTTAATAATGGTCAGTTGGCTTCCTTTTGAATCATGTTTGCATATTACCTACAAGGAGTAACAACCTCAAAACATAGAAATCGCTAATTTTAAACCGATTTAATAAAAATTTCACCAAAACAATATTTTCACTCATATGATACACTTCTGATTAATAAAAAAGGCACCATAGGTAGTAGTAATAAGATATTCAACGGAATTTTTATCGGCTGTTTGCCCATTTTGCTAGCTTTTGGGGGTATTCCTTGATATTTTACACGGATAAAAATGAATAACATTGACCTAACTAAAATACAAAACGCACTGTTGACTTTACTTACGTGAATAGTAAGCCTATAATACGTATCGAAAGCAGAGAAATATTCAGGTTAAGAAAAAAGTGGCCTCATTTACAAGTTTGTAAATCAAAAACTACCTATTGGCTTTTAATTTTGATGAGAAAATTCGTCTAATTCGTAAGTCAAATAAATGAAACATCATGAAAGATATACGAGTAATTGAACAAATGCTATCTTAGTTCTATAGGCAGAAAGGTACTATAGGTAGTAATAGATTTGGGATCAAAAGACAACCTATTAGCTTTTAAATTTGTTAAGAAAATACGTCTAATGAAATTGAAAGTAGTACCTAGGTTTTGGTTAACATTTCGTTAACGCGTTGATGAATAAGAATGCAAGTAGAAAGTAGACAGAATTTCCAAAAAAAAAAACGGTGACTGACCAAACAAGTTATTATAAAAAGTTGCTCGGGAGACCGATGTAACCTAGAAAACGCCTTTCCTTCGAATAGAAAGTAAAAAAAGTTGCAAAATGGGACTTAGACGAATATTTGATGCAAGTGGAAAGTAGGCAGAATTTTCGAAAATCGGGGACGGATAAAAAATTATTAAGTTGATCGGGAGGTTAAGGTAACCTATGAAACGCCTTTGATTCCAAGAGAATCTGACAAAAAATGCCAAGAAAATTTTAGACGACTGTTTGCAAGTGAAAAGTATACAGAATTTTTTCGAAAAAACTGCGACTGACCAAAAAAAATAGATATTAGAAAATTTTGCTCGGGAGATCGAGGTAACATAGAAAACGCCTTTCATCCGAATATAATCTGAAATAAATTACGAGATGGGACTTAGACGAATGTTTGATGCAAGTGGAAAGTAGACCGAATTCCCGGAAAACGCCTTTCGTTCGAATATACGGGAGGTCGAGGTAACCTAGGAAAAACGCCTTTTATTCGAACAGAATCTGACAAAAAAAATCCAAGACGAATGTTTGTTGCAATTGAAAGGTAGACAGAATTTTAGAAAAACGGCAACTGATCAAAAAAATATATATTCGAAAATTTTGGTCGGGAGCCCGAGGTAACCTAGAAAACGCCTTTCGTTCGAACAGAATCCGACAAAAAAAATTCCAAGACGGGATGGTAGTGGGACGAATGTTTGACGCAAGTTAAACGTAGACAGAATATTAAAAAACGAGAACCGACCAAATAGTTATTAGAAAAAGTGGCTCAGGAGGCCGAGGTAACCTAGGAAATGCCTTTCGTTTGAACAGAATCTGACAAACAAAAAATCCAAGACGAATGTTTGATGCAATTGAAAGGTAGACAGAATTTTAGAAAAACGGCAACTGATCAAAAAAATATATATTCGAAAATTTTGGTCGGGAGCCCGAGGTAACCTAGAAAACGCCTTTCGTTCGAACAGAATGCGACAAAAAAAAATCGAAGACGGGATGGTAGTTGGACGAATGTTTGACGCAAGTTAAAAGTAGACAGAATATTAAAAACGAGAACAGACCAAATAGTTATTAGAAGAAGTGGCTCGGGAGGTCGAGGTAACCTAGGAAATGCCTTTCGTTCGAACAGAATCCGACAAAAAAAATTCCAAGACATGACTTAGAAAAATATTAATTTGATGCAGATGAAAAAGAGACAGCATTTCCAAAAAAACTTCGACTGACCTAAAAGTTATTAGAAAAAGTTGCTCGGGAGGCCGATATCTAGCAAAATATAACACCATTGCACCAGAGTTATTTCCATCTACGTAACATTATTGGCGTGGTGGTCGACTAATCGCGTTCACTATTAAATTAATTATGACAGGTCAAATACGTATATGTGGGCAAACGAAAAGAGAAAAAATATATTTGCTTCCGGGGTCTTAAATGGGGCCAAACTAAGATAAATTAATATAAAATTGAGAATATTTGACAAACGACGCTCTGCGTTGCGGCGCCCTTCGAATTTTTTTTGTAACGAACGTTCATTTTTTATTTGATATTTGGATAGACCTGCTTTTTATCTATAACAAACAGAGAGATAGTCGACCATATATAGTACTGTTTCGGGACGGTAATCCCTCATCAGTATGGTTCACCCGACTATAAATGTGACATGAGCCTTTGCCGATCAAGACCAGTGGCTTTGTCCCGCACCTTGATCTCCATGATCAATTGCTTCGGTAATTAATTGATTCCTTATTGAATTCATCGTCTAGGCAACGTTTGTCTATATCACTTTATAGTGGGTGAGCCATACTGATGAGGGATTACCGTCCCGAAACAGTACTATATATGGTCGACTATCTCTCTGTTTGTTATAGATAAAAAGCAGGTCTATCCAAATATCAAATAAAAAATGAACGTTCGTTACAAAAAAAATTCGAAGGGCGCCGCAACGCAGAGCGTCGTTTGTCAAATATTCTCAATTTTATATTAATTTATCTTAGTTTGGCCCCATTTAAGACCCCGGAAGCAAATATATTTTTTCTCTTTTCGTTTGCCCACATATACGTATTTGACCTGTCATAATTAACTTAATAGTGAACGCGATTAGTCGACCACCAGGCCAATAATGTTACGTAGATGGAAATAACTCTGGTGCAATGGTGTTATATTTTGCTAGATATCGGCCTCCCGAGCAACTTTTTCTAATAACTTTTAGGTCAGTCGAAGTTTTTTTGGAAATGCTGTCTCTTTTTCATCTGCATCAAATTAATATTTTTCTAAGTCATGTCTTGGAATTTTTTTTGTCGGATTCTGTTCGAACGAAAGGCATTTCCTAGGTTACCTCGACCTCCCGAGCCACTTCTTCTAATAACTATTTGGTCTGTTCTCGTTTTTAATATTCTGTCTACTTTTAACTTGCGTCAAACATTCGTCCAACTACCATCCCGTCTTCGATTTTTTTTGTCGCATTCTGTTCGAACGAAAGGCGTTTTCTAGGTTACCTCGGGCTCCCGACCAAAATTTTCGAATATATATTTTTTTGATCAGTTGCCGTTTTTCTAAAATTCTGTCTACCTTTCAATTGCATCAAACATTCGTCTTGGATTTTTTGTTTGTCAGATTCTGTTCAAACGAAAGGCATTTCCTAGGTTACCTCGGCCTCCTGAGCCACTTTTTCTAATAACTATTTGGTCGGTTCTCGTTTTTTAATATTCTGTCTACGTTTAACTTGCGTCAAACATTCGTCCCACTACCATCCCGTCTTGGAATTTTTTTTGTCGGATTCTGTTCGAACGAAAGGCGTTTTCTAGGTTACCTCGGGCTCCCGACCAAAATTTTCGAATATATATTTTTTTGATCAGTTGCCGTTTTTCTAAAATTCTATCTACCTTTCAATTGCAACAAACATTCGTCTTGGATTTTTTTTGTCAGATTCTGTTCGAATAAAAGGCGTTTTTCCTAGGTTACCTCGACCTCCCGTATATTCGAACGAAAGGCGTTTTCCGGGAATTCGGTCTACTTTCCACTTGCATCAAACATTCGTCTAAGTCCCATCTCGGAATTTATTTCAGATTATATTCGGATGAAAGGCGTTTTCTATGTTACCTCGATCTCCCGAGCAAAATTTTCTAATATCTATTTTTTTTGGTCAGTCGCAGTTTTTTCGAAAAAATTCTGTATACTTTTCACTTGCAAACAGTCGTCTAAAATTTTCTTGGCATTTTTTGTCAGATTCTCTTGGAATCAAAGGCGTTTCATAGGTTATCTCAACCTCCCGATCAACTTAATAATTTTTTATCCGTCCCCGATTTTCGAAAATTCTGCCTACTTTCCACTTGCATCAAATATTCGTCTAAGTCCCATTTTGCAACTTTTTTTACTTTCTATTCGAAGGAAAGGCGTTTTCTAGGTTACATCGGTCTCCCGAGCAACTTTTTATAATAACTTGTTTGGTCAGTCACCGTTTTTTTTTTTTGGAAATTCTGTCTACTTTCTACTTGCATTCTTATTCATCAACGCGTTAACGAAATGTTAACCAAAACCTAGGTACTACTTTCAATTTCATTAGACGTATTTTCTTAACAAATTTAAAAGCTAATAGGTTGTCTTTTGATCCCAAATCTATTACTACCTATAGTACCTTTCTGCCTATAGAACTAAGATAGCATTTGTTCAATTACTCGTATATCTTTCATGATGTTTCATTTATTTGACTTACGAATTAGACGAATTTTCTCATCAAAATTAAAAGCCAATAGGTAGTTTTTGATTTACAAACTTGTAAATGAGGCCACTTTTTTCTTAACCTAAATATTTCTCTGCTTTCGATACGTATTATAGGCTTACTATTCACGTAAGTAAAGTCAACAGTGCGTTTTGTATTTTAGTTAGGGAACTCAATGTTATTCATTTTTATCCGTGTAAAATATCAAGGAATACCCCCAAAAGCTAGCAAAATGGGCAAACAGCCGATAAAAATTCCGTTGAATATCTTATTACTACTACCTATGGTGCCTTTTTTATTAATCAGAAGTGTATCATATGAGTGAAAATATTGTTTTGGTGAAATTTTTATTAAATCGGTTTAAAATGAGCGATTTCTATGTTTTGAGGTTGTAACTCCTTGTAGGTAATATGCAAACATGATTCAAAAGGAAGCCAACTGACCATTATTAAACTACAACTTTTTGTCTAAAAAAAATTTTAAAGAGTTTACGCTTGTAAGGTATTTTTTTCCTATTATCCCAATTAGTAACTTATTGAAACTGAATTTACACAAAACCAATTTTCAGAGGACAAAAATCCCTTGAAAATATGATTTTTTTAATTTTATAACTTTCAGTATTTTTTATTTTGGTTATATAGTTACCACCTAGCTTGACCCAGTGAAACTGAATTTTACACAAGAACAACTTTCAGAGGATAAAAATCCGTTGAAAATATGATTTTTTTAAATTTTATAACGTTCAGTATTTTTTATTTTGGTTGTGTAGTAGCTTGACCCAGATGGAATTTTTCTTTTCATCAGATTCTGTTCTAGCGGGAAGCGTTTATGATGTCTCGGTCTATTGAACAACTATTCTAAAATAACCAAACCTGTATAAAACATAAAATGGGACAGCCACATCACTACTTTTTTTGCCTTGTATATTTCCAAACTGGCTGTTAGATGTGTTTCTCACCTTAAAAAATTAAAGCCAATATTTTTTTGGACCCTCAAACTTGCAACACAATTAGGTTTCACATCTCTGGCATATTTCTCATTTATTTTAAATATACGTAGGTATAAGTTTCATTGTTCAATAAAACCAACTCGACACTTTTCACGTCCTATGCGTCGCACAAAGTCACTTGTTTCAGTATATTCTCGGTCGTGGCCACAGATAAAGACTCTATCGAGGCGTTGTAATAATATATGAAAAGTCTGAGTTTCGTGTTTGTTTTTCTTTGGAAAGATGGAAGTGTATCAGTACCTACTTCAGTATAATAGATACGCGTAGTTTAGTGAAATTTTGGATTACGGCAGTACCTATCTATGGAATTTGAATGGTTACTGGTTGTTTTTCCCGTGAAAATGACTGTGCCGTTGGAAAAATGATGTTTGGTTATATCTGACAGCTCGGGGATGTTTATTTTACTGTCTGGGGCATTAGATGTAACCTGATTTCTTTTTATACATCATCAAGAATCTTTCGGTGAGTTGTATTTTGTTTTCTTATCTCTAGGGTATTTTTTATGTATTCGCGTCGCATTTTGAAACCTATATCGTAAAACCGGTGGTGGCACCCTGTGTTTAAAAACTATACTTCGAAAAAATATCTTGTCTGATCCAATTTTGTTATCATTTTCGTAAATGGGGTAAACAAATTAAACGTTAGCAATTATATTTGTATCAAAAATCCTTACAAAACTGACAACGGGTTCTGCAACCAGTACCTATGATAATTGCATTACTTTTTCCTAGCTAAAAATATTTCCTTGCATCTTCACCCAATAAATTCAGTTTCGGCCATAATTTATATCAAAATAATATATTTATATGTAATTTTTACTCATTTCCGACTCGCTATTTAGTGGTGGTTTATAAGGTTCAAAGTTTTTAATTATTATTTTCACTGAATATTGGGACCAGGTTTTGTTTTTAAATGATAACTGGTAAACTAAATCGCCAGAAATGAATATATTTTTTTGATCAACATGTTTGAGCTCATATATCTATTCTTTATTAAATATTTTGCGTGCCGCATGTATGTATGACATTATGTTAACGTTTAGCCATGAATTTTAAGCAAGTCTGTTGCTTTTATTAAAACGGCTTACAACCCTCTAAGTAGTACGTGCAGTTTAGTGAAAGTTAGATTAATGTCTCTAATATCGAGTCCAGTCCAATTTTCTTGCTATACCTATCATCAATGAAAACGTATAATTCAAAATGAAAATGTTTGGAGATTGAGCCGATATGATATTTTCTAGTCCAGAGGATACCGCCACCTCGAGCGATCACGCGGGCTATACGAAAATTTAGTCTATACTTTTTGAATTTGGCAAAAAAAAATTGGCAAAAAAAATTCGACAAAAAAAAAAATGTCAAAAAAAATTGTACAAAAAAAATTTTGACAAAAAAAATTTGGCAAAAAAAATTTGGCAAAAAAAATTGTAAAAAAAAAAATTTGACAAAAAAAAATTTTGACGAAAAAAAAATTGGGGAAAAAAATTTTGACGAAAAAAAAAATTGGGGAAAAAAATTTTGACGAAAAAAAAATTTGGGAAAAAAAAATTTTACAAAAAAAAATTTGGCAAAAAAAAATTTTGCAAAAAAAAATTTTGGTAAAAAAAAATTTTGGTAAAAAAAAATTTTGGCAAAAAAAAATTTTGGCAAAAAAAAATTCTGCCAAAAAAAAATTTTGGCAAAAAAAAATTGACAAAAAAAAATGTTGGCAAAAAAACTTCTACAAAAAATCACAAAAATTTTTCACCTGTCTGAATGACAGTCGGTCCTCCGCCTATTAAGATATGGCTTTTACTTCCTTTATATAAGTTTTCGTTTCCAAGATATCAAGCGGTTTATAAATGGGACAGCTGGTATATTTACATTTTTTTCTTTCTTTTGCTCATGTTGGGAATTTTTTTACGAAAGGTTTCCATATATCTAGCTGTTTAAAAATGGGACAGCTGGTATATACTTACTTGCATCTTGGAGCACTCGAACTGATACGTGGAATCACGCACCCTTCTTATAGGCCATTATTTGTCGACTAAGGTTTTTTTTTGTCTGGTCAGCAGAGCCGCGTTTGCCTACCAAGGTTTTTTCCTAACCTTATATATTTTTTGAATCCACCGGTATAAAATATCGTCATTATTTCCTTCTGTGGGGAACTAAAAAATATTTACTTTCAAATAAGGTTGAGGAAACCGGTATTTAAAAAAGTAATAACCCCTAAAATTTTTCCAAACGAGATGAACTGAAACAGCTAGGGTGTATAAAATGGGACAGCCGCGCAATTACCTTTTTCGGTCTTGTGTATATTTTACTGGAATAAATAATTATTTCCAATTTTTTTTGGTACAACCTCTACATCGTATTTTTTTTACTGAAATTTTTTCATCATTTTTTTCCAAGTGAAACTGACGTTATTTTTACCTTTACATATATTTTTACCGGTATACAAAACTTATTCGAAAATTCTACCTACATTTTCACGTCTTGGATTTTTTTACAGATTTTGTTCAAACAAAATTTCCTATGTTATCTGGGGCCTTCCGATTAACTATTATAATAACTGTTTTTATCAGTCACTCGAAAAAATTCTATCTGCACTTGTATATAAAACATTCGTCTGAGTCTTGTCTTGTACATTTCACCGTCAAAAAATGAAAATTTCCCAAAATGTTATCGGGATTATAGGATCAGGACCTTTTTAAAATTACATTTTTTGAATAAAAAATTTTCAAAATTTTTCGAATTTTCATAGGTATCAAAAGTGCGGAACTGCGCATGCGCGAAACGCGTGCAAGGGGGAAGGGTGGATTTTGTTCGGGCAACTACATGCCAGTCGGACGGAGGCCTTCGGCCTCCGTATCACATTTCCTGATACTGTCTAGTTGAAGATTCCGGCCTAAATCGTTTGCGTTACATGCTGATTTTCCCAAATTTTCCGTTTATTATTCTATCTGCAATTTTTTCAGATTTTTTTATTTAGAAGATAATTGGGTGAAATTTGTAGCCTATTGTTCTATATGCGGTTTCAGCAAAATCGCTGAGTGCTCGACCAAACAAAGCAGGCGTCTGTCGTGAACTATTCCACGTGTTTTCTCTTACTATATATTTACTATGCGGTCACGCGTTCGCAGCGAGTAACCCGATGCGACGCAACAGCTGAGTTATAATTTTGTGTACTTGAACAATTCGGGGTTTATTTGCACAAATAAATTAAAAATTATGGTTCATAAGATCACAAACGCAGACCTTATCGATAACAATTTTATTAGACTTTTTTTTTTCATTATTAGCCATTACTTGACATAACCTACAATTTTCCAAATTTATGTGTATAAGTTAAGAATCACCCTGTATACACATAACAGTGGAATAGAGTGATATTATTGCTTAGAGTGAGAGTTTTATTATAATATGATGCTTCAGGTGTTTTCCCTTCAACACAAAGATTCTTATAAAAAAACACAACAAAAGATTTTTAAACGTTTATTAAAAATTAATTGTGTAAGTCAATATGTTTTATCTTCATTTTAATTTCATATAACATAAGTTCATATTTCAATGCTTCTAAATTCTTCAAATATTGTTGCAGTTTTCTTCTGTACTCCAGCTTCGTCATGGTTCTACAATAAATTCCATATTTGTAGATCGGCCGACGGGCCCAAGACTCTTCATGTAATACCTCCTTCCGTTACCGATATCCCTGTTAATTTCTTCGATCCGTTGGGGCGTAAACTCGGCCGTGTATCGTTGCGGCAGCACCGTCTTAAATTCTTCGAACTCGACGTAGACCTTCTCTCCGTATTGCGTGTTCACTTTGTCCACGCTCGTGATTTGAAAATTTTCATCCACCTCCATATTTTGAACGCTTTCGAATTTCTTGACGATCAAATTCTTGTTCAGGTGATTCAGGAACGACTGCATTTTGAACTCGGCAAATCAGACTGTATGAAATTGTAAGTGTATATAACGGGAAAACTGCTCTTGCGCACGAATATATAAACCTCACCCCACCAAGCCGTTGGAGTGGGGGTTGCCCCGTCGTTGGAGTGGGGGGGGGGGTCAACTGGGGGTCACACGTGGCCCAAAGGTCAAAGGTTAACCTATCAGGATCTAGGGGTCAACTGGGGTCATCCGGTGACGTCACGTGACCTCGGGCATGACGTAGCCACTTTGCTCCCGTGACCTCGGGCCGTAGGGGACTCTCAGGATCAAGGGGTCAACTGAGGTCAAAGTGGTCCCGTACTCTCTTTGTATTACTACTAGAGAAGTAAATGATTATTACTTTCAATTTCTAAGGTAAACTTAATAGAAGGTTCTTGCGAGTTTATAAAATTTAATAATGAATTTAAATCATCTACTCCATGTTCCCGTCGATGTTCCCCTATAACAAATATGTCATCTACATATCTCCACCAAACATTAGGTTGGTGCACATATCTAGTCAACTCATTTTGCTCAAAATCTTCCATAAATAAATTGCTTATGAATGGTGATAAAGGAGACCCCATAGCCATTCCAAATTCCTGCTGGTAAAATTCATTTCCTAGTTGAAAATAAGTGGTTTTAACATAGAGTGTTGTTGTTCTAATATTGCATCTATATTCAAATTTGCCCTTTCCACTAAAGTCTGATCATTTTCTAACTTTCTACGTAAAATATTCAATGATTTGTCAACAGGGACATTAGTAAAGAGACTAAACACATCAGCTAATATATAATGATCCAGAAATTGATGTTTCCTAATTTTTTCCAAAAAATGATTACTGTTTCTGATAAATGAATTTGAGTATCCTACTAACGGATTAACAATTTTAAGTAAATATTTTGCCAACGAATGACATAGTGAATTTATTGAACTTACAATGGGGCGAAGAGGAATGTTAGTTTTGTGTATGTTTGGTAAACCATACAAGTGTGGAGGTTTTGAATGATGCGGAGTTAAGAGTGTTCTTTGTCTCTGTATGATTTGTTCATGGTATTTATATAGTGTTTTGTATATTTTAGTTTCTATTGAAGTTGTAGGATCTTTGTTTATCCTCTTGTCATACACAGTTTTTTCTAAAATAACAGTTGCATTTCCCTTATCGGCTGGTAATATTTTAATTATCCTATCTGATTTAAGTGATCTAATTGCTGCTTTTTCATCCTTTGAAATATTTGACTTTGGTTTAAAATCTTTTTCTAAGATTATTTTTGACCTGACTCTAAATTCTTGGCCTAATTCCTCAGGTAATGCTTGAGCTGTTTCCTTTACCGATGCTACTATGTCAAGCTTAGAAATCTTGTTGTCAGCAACAGAAAAATTTAACCCTTTTGCCAAAACTAACTTTTCTGAAATTGTAAGTTCTCTGTTAGATAAATTAATTACTGTTCTGTTGACAAAATCATTGTCTATTTGATTCAATTCCTCACTATGCTTTTCCTCAACTAATCTTCGAAATTTGTTAATCTGCCTAAGTTTGACTCTATCAAAATCCCTATTATAGCTTATGCTGATACAATTTGATATGTAATTAAAATCATAAACAGATACACTTTCCTTAATATTTTCCTGTATTTTATTTATATCCTCCCATAATTTGTTTATGTTACTTCTTTGGTTCTGGATTCTTTCCCTTATCAGCATCATACTACATCTGAACAATATTTTACTACATTTCCTACTAGTAAAAGGTTTTGGTTCAGATAATTTGAAGAACTTCTTCTCTAATAATCTTTACCTTTACCAATACCTTTGTTCTAAATATTTTCTAAAATTTATTTGTGGGGTAAACAGATCCCTTGAATTTTAATTGGGTTTTTCGCCACCAAACTGGTTAAAAGACAACTTTCTCAAGTTGCCTGGAAAATTAATAAATTCATAACAGTAAATGAACTAAACTTAAGAAGAAGTAGAAAATAGACGAAAAAATAGAAAAAAGAATCAGCATTTATTCTAGGAAATACAGACAACCGTGTTGCTGAATGTTCAGTGGAATTCAGTAAAATATTATTGCCACTTATTAAAAGAGAAGTTAGTATAAATAATTAGGTAGAACACAGGGTACAATATCAGACAGGTGGCTAGGCTATTGTTTCTGTTGTCATGACATTTTAACCTGAAATTTATTAATCTGTCATTTCACTTTGACGTGACATGATCTTTGAGAACGGAGGAAGATATATTATTTTCCGAAAGCTCAGGAAACAAATTTGTTGAAGATATTTTTTGAGTTACAAGTTCAAAGTTTAGTTCATTTACTGTTAAGAATTTATTAATTTTCCAGGCAACTTGAGAAAATTGTCTTTTAACCAGTTTGGTGGCGAAAAACCCGATTAAAATTCAATGGATCTGTTTCCGCCACAAATAAATTTTAAAAAATAATTATTATTATTAGTTATTATTTTTGTTTATTCAATAAATACAATTTAATTCACTGCGCGTGTGTAAGATTTTATACGAAAATACACTTTAATTACCTTTATTTAGAACCATATTTTTTACCACTGATCCAAAATAAGGAAAGATGACGTGATATTTTAGCAACCAACTTGGTTTGGGAATATACCTTATACCTTCTTTTTAGTCATACAATATTGGTATTCTATGTTATTTAGCGCAGAGTTCTTCTTGGAATATCAGCGTACACATCTCTATTACCGGCACAAAGGACGCTGTGAGTGACAAAACATTTTCTTGTAAATTCAGGGAAACTCCATCTCCATTCCTGACTGAGAAGAGGGAATTTGCACAGCTCGATTCAATTCCGATCAGGGCCCTCTCGAGGCAAATGTAGCGCGAACCTCCAAACTTTTTTATTTTCGGATAAACGGCGATTCGGAGGCTCTCCGCGTGCATTGGCTTCCGCTTCAGGTGGAACGGCCTTGACCTGGAGCGTTCCAACACTTTCGATTTTCGGAGGGGCAGAAGTATAACGAAGGCCCGGGCAATTCTGTTTCAATTCAAAAACAAATTGATTACTTCGAAAAGGTTGATATAAATTGGCAGCATGGTTCCAAAGAAAATATTCAGCTTTATGAAAAGCCTAGGTGACCTTGGTATTTATTAGAGTAGCTAGGGTTATTCGAAAATACTCTGAGAAAATTTACAATCTAGAATCTAGTGCCTTATAATCATTTCTATCGAGGATGTCCCTAGTACACCTATTCCAAAATTTCATGTATGATAATGGACGTTATAAACTTGAATCTAACATAAACTTTGCTATTTGCACACCTAGGATCACCTAGCTCGCCACTCCTATTAATCTGCCACATTTAGTTATACGCCAAGCCTATACGAGTATACAGGGTGTTCGAAAAATAGACGGAGATATTTTAGAGGGTGATTCCCTGTTAAGAAATATGAAAAAAAGTTTCTATAAACATGGGTCCGGAAATGCAGAGTTTTCAAGATACAGGATATTAAATATATTGCATGTCACTGGACAAAATTGGTTTATCAATTTTTGCAAAAAAAATCACAAGTGCCTTGGAAAACAAATAATCAAAAGCATTTCTAGGAAAGAGTGTTATTGCAACTTTTCCAATATCATAACATAAAGTACACTACAACCAATTTTGTCCAGTGACATGCAATAAAACGGTTTTTATTTTTTTTTCTCGAAAACGAAGTGAGATAGGAAAACAATACAAGAGGGAAAGAAGTTGTATTTTTAGATGCTTAATCAAACAAAAAATATTAAAGTTACAAAAAAGGTAGTGGCGTACATTTTTTTGATAATAATATTCGCTAAGGTGCCCCCCGGGACGCCACTGGGCTTAATAAATTTAATCTAGTTAGGGCGAAATTAGCCTCTTAATACAACAAATAACATTGCCAAATTTCAACAGAATCGAGTAAATAATTTTTAAGACATTAATAATTTCATGTTTTATTTTTTTTTATTTAACATTCTGTATCTTGAAAACTCTGCATTTCCGGACCCATGTTTATAGAAACTTTTTTTCATATTTCTTAACAGGGAATCACCCTCTAAAATATCTCCGTCTATTTTTCGAACACCCTGTATAGCCAGAGGGTTATTAGCGAAGAATTAATGAAGAAATGTTTTTTTATAACCTGCACCACTATTTCTAAATTAGAAAAATGTTACCCCCAAAATGTATAAGTATGCCATGCTAATATATTCCACCGTGTCCAAAGATATGAAAAACTCATGTATCAAACTTATCTGATTCCAGCTGGCGACACGAATGAATATATGCGTAAAGGTATAACGTGTGTACCGGGGATACTAAAATATCAACGACTTTCATATTTAAAGTTCGTTCCCCATGAACGTCTAATTTACCAGAATATAACTTTGACGCAGAATAATTGAATCTTTTAGATTTCCGTATACCTAGAATTATTCTGAGCAAAGATGATATATTTCTTAATAATCATTTTTGCTTAAGCTTCCATACAGACTGTAAAATGTTTTTTCTACTCCTATACTAGTAACATACCTATTAAGTAACGGTTTAGGTTATAAGTAAGTCCATTGTTACGAACACTGACACGTAATGACTGACACGTAATAAAAAAATTACATATTAAAACACAATTATCACGGGTACCTTGTTAACGCGGCATCCGCGCCACCATAGCAACCAACCAACATACTAATTGTTGCCTGTCAGATAATCTATTATAATAGTTTTTCTTTCGTAGAAGAAAAATTATAGTACAAAACTCGAGTTGTAAGCTTATTACATAGTCGTGGAATTACAGCACTCGCCGCTGCGCGGCTCGTGCGCAACTTTTCTACTCATACGTCATAAGCTGTTTACAACTCTCGCTTTGTAATATACTAATAAATAATAATCTAATATAACCCAACATTCTCTTGTAGTGCCATCGATGCCAACCCTAGCCTCTCATACCTAGTAGACTAAAAATAAAATAAATTTGAAAAAAGTTCTAAAGTAACAATAAAGATTTATATAATATTATATTGTTTACGAGAATAAATAATTCAGATTTACAATTTTTAAGCATGTACATTCGTGTGAAATGTTAATTTGTGTACCAAGTTTTTTTTTTGAGAGTTCTTACAAATAGCTTTAAAAGGTTGAATTAATTTTAGAAAGGAAAGCAACTATCCAGCAATCGTTTATTGTAAGAGAAAACTAAAGGAGGAATTATTAGCATTTTAAAATACTGTCATTCCTGTCTAAATTCGAAAATTTTTCCATGCAAAACAAGTAGACATTTAAAACTTTTAACTGATAAGGGAACATATTATTATATATAGCTACTTAGTACAGGTAGTATATTGTCCTCATTATTTGTATTTAGTACAGTGGCGAAGTAGAAGAGAATTTGACTATCATACACCTAAACGTGTCTCATAGTGTTGATCATCGAATTATAGAAAATTATTTACATTCTATGACTATTTTTCACTACCTACTGGAAAAAAGTAACCTCTTTATTGCCTACTCGGGTCTGAATGCCCAAAATTTATGGATGAACTATTGAGTTCTGCATAATGCATATTAGGATTAAATTTAGTCCTTACCTCCTCCCCTATCACATCTCCAAAGGAATTTGTCGAATTACCAATAACCCTGTATTAACTTTTAAGGCCATGCACCAAAGTGGCATAAGCGTTTGTGTAGGTTCCTACTTCTTCATAATAATTGGAATTTTAAAATTTGAATTGCTACATTGCCAAGGCTTCCTAAACTTAAAGACGTTAACTTACCTTATAATTTTTTGCCTGTATTGTGGTACTGATTTCACCTCGATTACTGTGTCGAAACAACTCAAAGGTGCGCGCCATTGTAAAAACGGAAACGGCATCCCGCCATATGCAGAGACTGTCCCGATCGAGCGTTAAGCCCAAATTTGCTCCTTCCTGGAGTTCTTTATTCAAAGGGAAGCACTATATATTATTAATATCATAAGTAATTACCCAAAACTGCTATCCCTTTACCCAGCCCTCAATAGGATAGAAATAAATAATTATATTTCGACGCTTCCTCCAAACTCACAACATTCATATGATATACAACGAAGCCTTTAGATTAAATCTAACTACCTACCCCAGGAAATGGATGTTTGTTGACCGCGCCTGGCACCTAATTGCCGAACTGACTCTGAGTGAAAACAGCAAGTCATCCCGCTAAGCAATTTTACGTCGTGACGACGGGAATTTCGCGTTGATCTTTCGTTTGTTGTGCATTTGCGCTAAATGGTGTACCGGATGTGGGAGTCACAGAAACCGTCGCGAGACGGTCGGGGGCTTGAAGATCTCGTCCCGTTCATTCCCGTAGATGCACTTCTTGAATAAACCAATACCGTCTGTATAGAGACGGTGTTGGAAAAAACCCATAGCCAGGAACGACACATATCACCACGGTCATCGATCTTCGAAAATAATAGTATAACAGGACAAGCAACAGAGCAGTCCAGTAGAAAGTTGCCTGGGGACAACCGGTCTATTATACCAGAGCCAATAGTCCAAATGAAGTGTTGTGGAATCAAACAGGTTGGTTGTCGATGTCACATCTTTATTCTGTGAATGCTTCAATTCGTCTCCACATATACAATAATTGTTATAGTTACCTACTTTAGTGTCCTACATTCTAAACTGCTGAATAGCTATATTTATGTTTAAACTAATAAATAAAATAACGATATGGATAATGATAATGATAATTATAAGAAGGCACTACACCTTTCCCCTTTCGAAAAGTTTGCTTAATATCTATTCCTATTTAACCCAATAAATATATTATGTTATGAATATTATACCCTATGTTTGTAATATTATATAACTTAATTAAATATAATTATTATTACAAGTATAAATACATAATACAGTATTTCTTATCTAAGAACTTATATAAAAAAAAATTTCTTCTTTTTTTTTAGAAAACAAGCAAGCAATTAATCACCTTTTTTGTACAATTTCAGTCTGTTATTGTGAACAGTTTGTTCTACGTTTTGGTTTAGAATAGTTGAATTTACACCATTTTGTTTTGTGATTTTAAATGGACCTTTATAGGGGCTATCTAATTTATATTGAAAACCTCTTTTTAATAACACCAAATCTCCAATGCGAAAGTTTGAAGGATTAACTTTTTCGTCGTACTCTAACTTAGACTTTGTTTTAGCGTTGTTGTGTAGCTCCTGAATTCTCTTATGTGCTTCATTTAGTTTATATTTTAATTCATCTGCGTAATTATCAGTGTTATATACAGGGTTAGACGTACTGTAAATATCATTTGGTAAGTTTGGAATTTTTCCAAATACTAATTCATAAGGAGAGTAGTTCGTTACCGAATGAGGGGTTGTGTTATAGGCAAAAACGAAGTATTGTAAAAATGTGTCCCAATTTGAGCCATTTGAGTATGTGATTAAATATTCGTTTAGAACTCTGTGATTTCTCTCTAAGCTACCTAAAGTTTCATGATGAAAAGCAGTTGAAGTGCTATGCTTTATATCTAGTGACTTATTAATTAATTTTTGAGTTTCGTTTATGTATTCTGTGCTTAGATCTGTTTTCAAAATTTTTGGAATTCCAAATTTTAACATAAAGTCTTCAAATAACGCTTTGGCTATGCTTTTAGAGTGTTTACTTTCTAAAGGTATAGCTTGAATGAATTTAGTTAGATTGCATTGTATAGTTAAGATGTAACGGTTATTGTTTTCTGTGATTTTTAATGGTCCTACTGTGTCTACTGAGATATTTTCAAAACTAGTCGACGGAGTTTCTGTAATGACCATTGGTTCAATTGTGTGTCTAGTGACCTTATTTTTATGACATTTCTCGCAATTAGATATGAACTTTTTTATCATTTTTGACATATTCATCCATATATATTTTTGTTTTAATTTATTAATTGTTCTCTTCACAACTTTTTTATCATTTTTGACATATTCATCCATATATATTTTTGTTTTAATTTATTAATTGTTCTCTTCACACCGGTGTGTCCCCCCAATAAAGAATTATGGTATTTTTCTATGAGCTCATTTTGTAATCTTTTTGATTCTACCTTAATTGGGGGTTCATATAACAAAATAATTATTCCGGAGTCGTAGTTTTTATATATTTCATTATACATTTCTTTGAAAGTCATGACCTCTAAATAAGCAAATATATTGTCTTTTAACGAAAGTGCTAGCTTTTTAAAATTCATCGCTACAAGTTTCTCCAGAACAGTACCTAAGTTTTGTTCCAGATTATCGCTCACTAGTGTAATTTTAACATCTTTCTCTTCTATTTCAATATTATTTTTAAATTTATTTTGATAGTTAGCGCGCTTGTCAATAATATTGAATTTTAGTTTCCCTAATTTTGTAATTTCGGTTAATGACGTCACTTCCCAAGTCCCCAGTTGATCAGGCTGTTGGCTTGGTATGTTTAGTGACTTTTGATTGCCATTTGGACCGATAATATCGTTTTTTGTCATAGAGCGAGTTGTCACTGCTACAGTTGTTGGTATTAGTGCTTTTAACATATCTGAATCTACTCGAATTCTTGATAAAGCATCTGCATTAGTATTGGCTGAGCCTGGTTTGTACTGTATTTCAAAATCATAATCCTGTAATTCTAAGCGTATTCGCGTCAATTTTGAAGAAGGATTTTTGTGGCTGAATAAACCGACTAAAGGTCTGTGATCTGTTATCACAATGAATTTTCTTCCAAAAAGATAAGGGCGGAAATAAGTGATTCCCCAGTAAATTGCTAAAATTTCTTTTTCTATCACAGGTTTATTTAATTCGTGTTTCGTTAAGGATCTGCTAGCATATGCGATGGGTCTATCATCGCCAATCATGCCCTGGGATAAAACGCAACCTAAAGCGAAATTTGAGGCATCAGTAGTTAGAATAAAAGTTTTTTGAAAATCCGGATACTGTAAAATAGGAGGTTCAATAAGTTTTTGTTTCAAATTTATAAAAGAATTGTTGCAATCAGATGACCAAACAAACGGTTTGTTTTTCTTTAATAACTGGTTCAGTGGGTATGCTATGCTTGCAAATTCTTGGATGAACCTACGGTAATAGTTCATTAATGCAATAAAGCGTCTTACATCATCGGCGTTTTGCGGTGTCGGGTAATTGTTTATGGCTTCGTATTTTTTTGGGTCGGGCAAAATGCCTTTATCAGAGATTAAATGACCTAGATATATTACTTCTTTCTGTAAAAAATTACATTTTAACGGATTAAGTTTTAAATTGTATTTTCGACATCGTTCAAAAACCTTTGTCAAATTATTGTTGTGATGCATTAGGCTGCGTCCGAAAACGATGATGTCATCTACATATAACAAAGCGTCTGCGTCCAGTCCGGCCATAGCTATGCTAATCATTCTGGAAAAACTATTTGTTTAAATATTAAGACCAAAAGGAAGTCTCTTAAAATGATAATGACCTGAGTCAGATGAGAAGGCTGTGAGAGGGCGAGATTTTTTTTCTAACTCTATCTGGTGGAATGAACTTGCCAAATCTAAAGTACTGAAATATTTCGCTCTACCTAATTGATCAAGAATATCTTCTATACGGGGCAATGGAAATTTATCTGTTACTATTTTTTTGTTTAGTTGTCTAAAATCTACCACCGATCTCCATTTTTTATTTTCGTCCTCCGATTTCTTTTTTACTATTAACAATGGTGAATTATATGAACTTATGGAGGGTTCGATAATATCATCGCGTAATAAGTGTGAAACTTGATTTTTTATTTCTTCCTTCTGGGAATGGGGCAATCTGTATTTTTTTATAAAAACTGGATTTTCATCAAGCAATGAAATTTTTTGTTTGTAGAAATTGTTTGCCGGAAGTTTATCACCTTCCAAATAAAATATGTCGTTATAATTCATGCAAATATCTAGAATAGTTTTGTTAGCCTTATTGTCCTCACCTTGTAATTGTATGTTATTAAGCAGTTTTGCTGATCTGTGCGCAACGTCTTGCGCACTACTTGTGTCAGTAATAACACATAATTCATAATTTGCAATGGGTTCCATATCTACGCTAAAATTATTATCGATAATTACATCTTCACTGGTTGTGTTTACCAAGAAAACATGAGGGATGCCCTTACTAGGTACTAGAGTGTTACTTAAAAATACACCTGGGGTTATTTCTTTATTAAGAATTATACTATCTTCGCTAATGTGTTTATTTACGGCTTGGATTAATTTGGTTCGCGCTGGGGTAGTTATTTTGTCGACGAGCGGTAATTTTGTTTTCATGGGGAGTGTTATTTGAGTATGATTCATATGTATAGTGAATGACCAAGTAAGATAGTCAATAAAACACGTATAATTTATCAAAAAATCTCTACCTATTATGCCATCTGTAAGAATAGGAAAGTTATCGTCTATCAAATGAAATTCTTGTGAGAAAACTTTGTTTCTTACGACTAAATTTGTTGCAGTGAGATCTAAAGTGTAAAGTTTGTGAGGAGTTATACCACCTATTTCGCATTTTTCTCCAGGGAAATATTTTTGTGATTTGTTTACTATGCCAACTTTGCAAAGACTTACATCGGCTCCTGAGTCTATTAAGAAAGATGTGATTTTACCTGTCATTTCACAGTAAATATTCACATAGTTTGAATTATTTGTGGTTATGCAAATTAGTCTCGGGTGACCAACTCTCCTACTGTTGCCGACTGATTCAGTGGAAGTTGGCTCAGCTCGTTTCCCGGATTTGAATCGTTCCTTTCAATAAAGCGAATATTTTGATTTCCCCTATACCTGTTGTATCTGAAATTACGATTTCCGCGATAAGAGTGATTGAAATTACCTCTAAAAGTACTTCTGCCGCGACCTATGTTACCACTGTACGAACCGCTATTTACGCTGCTTTGTCCTCTAAACTGGTTCTGTCCATGTCCGCGATAATTTCCTCTAAAATTTCCTGAGTACCTATTATTTCTTCCCCTTATGTTATATTGTCGATTTATACAGTAAACGTTATTTTGCGAAGGACTTTGAGAACATTCTGCATCTAGGGCGATTTCCACAGCTTCAGTGACTTTGGTGTCTAGAGGCCAACACGACTGTTTTTATTTCCCTATTCAGACCTGCTTTGAAACAATTAAGAGCATGTTGATCGTTTAGTTGAATTATTGGCTCTCAGGCACTGCTACTTTGAGAGTTCAGACTAACTATGTTTAAATCACTAATGAGAGATTCTATTTCGGAGGCATAAATTGAGATACATTTTTCTGCTTGTTTGGTTTTACTTAGTTCGGATTGAATTGATGCTAAAGTTTTTCGTGGCTTAAATAGATCAGTGAGGTAGGTCTTAAGTTCTGTGAAATTTTTAGGTGTAGTTATAATAGAATTTTTTGCTTTACCTTTTAGTTTGGTTTTCAAAATAAATTGGAGTAATGAATTTTTGTTAGTTTCGTCCTTAAGGGAATCATGATAATATTCTGCAGTGTCTAAAAAATCAATAACTTTGTCAGCTTCCCCCGAAAATTCTGTTAAGAGTTGAGTTGCTGTTTTAAAATCAAAATCCATTTTAGTGACTCTTAAAGGTATGTTGTGACAATTTTCTGAATCTGAACTACTGAAACTATCTAAATTGTCGTCCTGCTAGACTTTGCTTGCTTGTTGACTAATTATTATAATTCTTTCTTGCAAAAGCTTATCTAAGATATTAAAATACTTGTTTATAGATTCAATATAACCCTTAGCTTCTACAATATCCTTTTCCTCAACTTTAACTAAATTAAATCTACTTTTAATTTTTATTAACTCGTCTTTGAATGAATCTACCTTGTTTTGTCTTCTTTGCGTAGCTGCTGCTCCTCGCCTGGAAACTGGGTCCTTGCTTAAATTGCGGTGAAAAACTCTGATTTCCTCTAGGAGGTGCCGGAATTCAGTTGTGGCCATGCAAAGTAGCTCCCACGTTGCGGACTAGCGGCCTTGCGCCACACTAGAGACCCGCGTTGCTGGTTCCCGGTTTTGGGACGGCCAGTTGTTGACTGCTTTCTCTTGTTCTTCTTTTAGACTTGCTCCATACTTCAGTTTCTTCTTTTGATTGATTTTTTTCCCATTTCATGTCGTTGTCTGCTCAATTTTTTGGATTCTTGCTAGTATAGTTGAAAAGGCAGGGTCGCCATATTGTGGAATCAAGCAGGTTGGTTGTCGATGTCACATCTTTATTCTGTGAATGCTTCAATTCGTCTCCACATATACAATAATTGCTATAGTTACCTACTTTAGTGTCCTACATTCTAAACTGCTGAATAGCTATATTTATGTTTAAACTAATAAATAAAATAACGATATGGATAATGATAATTATAAGAAGGCACTACAGAAGTCTGACCTTAAACTCTAAATCGGGATATCCGAAGTTTGATGGTTTGGAAGTTATTTGACTCTTTATTTTTTTTTATTATGATTGAGTTTTTTTAATTTTGGTCAAAACGTGCAATTGTGCAACAAAAATCAAGGTTGAAATTGTAGAAAGTTGCGGGTTTCCCTAACAATGTGAACAATAATCCAAAAAATGACCTTGAGGAAGGGTTAAGCGATAGAAAAACTAAACGTACAACAATGTATATCTTAAAAGTCTGTTAAATCGTTGTTAGTGTTAAAAAATGCACCGCACGGTGAAAAAATTGATTATCTGAAATTGTGTAAAATTGGTGAGGTTACGAAAAAATAACAACAGCATTATTTTTCAGTTATATCATTTTTTATTAATGTGGTGGTTGAATTTAGTCCTCAACTATAAAGTTTTATTTTTAAACAATTAAAAATTTATTATTAATACAAATTTTGAAATATTCTGCCCCCCGGCCGAAATAGCATGGAGTGTCCCAAATTGTACGCTTTTAGGGGTTTCTTTTATTCACCGTAGATATGAACAAAAAGGCAAAAAGGCGATCTAATCGCCACCGTCGCAATGACAAAGGCCTGCCAGCTGGTGACGCGAAACGTCACTACGTCATCACAGGAAGGTAGCTATTTGTAGTTGTTCACGTTTACTTGTCTGGCGATTTTCCTGTTTTAAATAACGTTTTTTGTGTTTATTGTGTGTTGGACTGTGTTTTTTAGTATATAGGACATGGAGTTTTATTAATAACGTGGTAAAACAGCAGTGATTCAGAATAAAGTGATTAAAATTCAATTTTAGTTTATAGGTTTTAGGTTGTGTCTAGAGTTTCGGGCTTATTTAAATCATGCCGTGGATGTGTTCAATTCCCAACTGCAAGGGAAACTACAAAGGCGGTCCTATAGGGAAAAGTGGGTTAAAGTCATCAAAAGAGATCTTGTTGCTACACAGTCTTCCAGGGAAAAAGTGGTTCAGGTTTGGACTCTTTGGAAAGTGTAATACCTAACAATTTTACTTGATTAAACTTAACTACCTTAAAATCAGGAAGTTTTATGGTTTTATTCATTCGAATTTAGTTGTATCTAGGCAGGCAAATAAGAAATAATTGGAATTTTTCGAAAATTTTACCGGTAGATATCTAAATGCACCAGAAATGTAACTTTCACTCTCGTAGAGTGTTTTTTTATAACAATTCCCAAGTTGACCTCTTGAAATTTGAATTTGGCGCATTAGGCCCACCTCCCTTGGATGACTCATCGCTTTCAGCTGCCGGGCCTTGTCATTGCGACTGTGCCGATCTAACAGTCAACGTCGGTCTATTCGAATGACTATTCCTACTGACACTTTTTCAAAATATTAGTACTAAAGTAGTTTATGGCGTCCATGGCATGCTTATTTTAAATACAAGCAAAACTTTTTATGTAAAATACCAAATAAAACAGTTTTCCCTCTTATTCGCTGTAACCGTGGATATCTTAATCTTATGCCATGATAATTTAATCCATAAATGGATGGCCGTTTATACCTACCACCCCTTTATCCACATGGGAAACATCAAATTACTACAGAAATAAATTACATTTCGACGTTTCTTCCCAACCCTCCAAATCCGCCACAATCGTAAGAAATACAACAAAGCTTTTAGATTAAATCTAACAACCCCGAGGGGGGTTTGGAACCAGGAAATTGATGTCTGTTAATCACGCCTGGCACCTAATTGTCAAACCGGCTCCGCTGCCTGGCGAAAACATCGAGTCATCCCCCCCATAGGCAATTTTACGGCGTGACGGCGGGAATTGCGCGCCGATCCTCTTTTTGTCGTTGCGAAATATCAGTTTAAGAGCGTAATGGAGACGTCAGAATGGCTTCGGTTTTGATATGGTTTATAAGGTCATATTTCATCCGATTTGGAGCAGATATTATTATATAAGGTGTGGATTATAGCTAATAAACGTGCGTTGCATGCGGATATTTTCTAATGGGATCTTATGTTGGAAGCAAGTGAAAGGAATTGATAATCATGCAGAGTTCCCTTCAGTCGCAAGCGATTTTACCAGGCACGAGACAAAACACGTTGTTTCGCCTTTTAAACAGACCTCGGTAAAAGTAGAGTTCCCTATCCAGGAACCCTAGGTATAAGTACAGTCTGAAATACGACAGAAGTCCGATGAAAAACTCAGTCTAAGCGCCATCCGCATGTTATTAATGTGAGCATGAGCGATTAGACTGAGTTTTTCATTGGACTTCTCTCGTGTGTCGGACTGTAGTAAAAAGAGAAGAAGGAGACATACAAGATAGTTAGGTACTGCAGTAAAAACAAGTGCGTATAATAAGATCTATGTCTAGAACTTTGGATATATTTGAATAATCAATATAGTTTTCTGCAGACCTTTTGACAATATTATAGGCGCATTGACCTTTACATTGTGTTTTACGGCAAACTTAAATAACCTTAAAAGTGATATATTATATAGATGTGTTAGCAAATAGAAGATGTAGGTATATATTTTTGGAAACTGGGTGATGCCTATGTCCTGTATTCTTTTTATGAAGCCGCTAATAGTTTTTTATGCTGTTGGAGTGCCTTTAGGAAGACTATAATATTATTTTGAGTTATATTTTAATTTAAACTTGAAAACTTATTAGGTACTCTATCCGCACGCTCGCATGATCATGGTCCCTGCATGTTGATTGGGCGGAGCCTAGCATAGATCGAAGTGGAGGGAAGAGGGCAAGTTAATCAACAGGTCCAGAATACTATATCTGATACTTTATTAAAAGCTGCTTCATTTGATCATATGAAAAATATGATAATTTTGTAATTGACTCGTAAATTATACCCGGATGACATATCGATTTACTTTAGTAAAAACAAATATTATTGAGAATATGGAAAAAAAATCACCACAAAAATATAAACGTAAATTGACGCCAATTGGCAGCAAATTAGAGTACTAGTAAAAGTATTGAATCAATAAAATACCTCTCACTAAGTTTAGAAAAAAAGAAAGTGACTTGTTCATACAGGTAAATACAACCAAATACAAGAGTTAGGTACTTTAGTTTCAAGGCATAGCAATATTTTTACAAAATCGCCAAGGCAATATTCTTTCAGCAAAATATTCTGCTAGAAAAGTATGGTAAATTAACATTTTGTAGCTTAACATGGAATTGTTTGTGTACCTATTATTTATTCACGATCGAGAATAAAACAATAACATGTCAAAACACTTGTATTATTGACACTAAAATATCTTGTTGATATTACAAATAATAACAATAACTACAATCTTGGTTACTTATATAGATAACACTAAAAGAACCCAAAATCATCACCTAAAATAATTATTAATTCAGCACCTCCAGCACAGAAAATATCGTATGTGTCTAGCCTATTTTAATATGTCTATATGTCCTATAGGTCTTTAGCCTGATCGAAAACATAATATTATGCATCGTTATCGTTAAGTCATTATTTTCTTGGTTATGGTAAAAAGATAATTTAATACAAAATATTTGCACCCTTGTAGGCACGATGCTGCTCTTTTCTCTCGATTAAAATATAATTTTCTTGTTTCCCTCGATGACCTAAAATACTTATAATTTCGTTACATTTTTGGATATGAATTATTTATTTACTTGAATTATTACCTTTTAACTACAGTTAAGTATGTCATTGTAACAAATTGATTTCTTATTTCCTGCTGAGGGATTCTGAATTTCTCCACTTGGTAGGTACTCCTTTGACCATTGATCTCGGTTTCAAAATTCAATAGTAAACTCAATTTTAAAATTTTTATAGTTTGGTATATGTGTTGAAAGTGTTTCTCATGGTACTGTTCACATTTCATATACTGGTGTTGATAAATGCAAGTGAATCTTCTCTCTTTTATCGCCAGTACACTTCTATGTTTATTGTCACACTGACGAATGAACTGCTGTTTTACAAATTTTAAAAGCCAGGTTTGGAATTGGAATTTGATGTCTGTAAATCTCGCTTGGCACCTAATTGTCAAACTTCCTCTGTCGCGTAGTGAAAACAGCAAATCATCCTATAAGCAATTTTACGGCGTGACGCCGGGAATTTTACGCTGATCCTTTTTTGTAGCTGAGGAAAATATCAGTTTAAAGGCGTAATGGAGTCGTCACGAAGCATCGGATTTTAGGAGCTTTATAAGGCGATATTTTATCCGATTTGGAACAGATAAGACGATGGCCGTGATAGGAATGAGTTGCATACGGATATTTTTCGATGGGTACAGAGGCAAATAAGTAGTAAACGGAGATGGCTGCAGCAATATTTTAAAATCATATTATGCGTTCCTGAAAATTTTACTCTTTGCTCAAATATTATTAATACAGTAATGTAGGGAATAGTTGAACCAGATGTTTAAATCTACAATAACAAATAATATAAAATATGTTCAAATAGACAATTAATTATTCAATGGCACAGGTGGAGATGCAATGGCACAGGTGGCCTGTAAATGCTGGCTACAAAGCAATCACCGAAGGTAATCCAGCTTTATGGAATCCTTATAGATCTGACCAAAGCATTTGATACGGTAGGTATGTCATAGGATATTCCTACATTGCATTGTCTATCGCTAATGAGGACGTTTTGATAATCGCTTTGGAATCTATCAGGGAAGTGCCTTTGTTCCCATACTCTTCAGTGCGTATCTATAATAATGGTCTTTTTGAATTACCTTTCAAAGCTGACATAATATTTGCAGATGACGCACAGTGCTTTACAAATAATGTAGATACTGACAGGAACGGTTGAAAAGGATTTCACAAATTAGACTACTTCAGATACAAACTGCTTACAATGAATTTGAACAAGACACATTATATCCTATTCATGAACTATACCTACTCCAAATTTACCAGAATGTAACACATTGAAATAATACAATAATTGTGGTACCCTTATGGAGATATATTCTAGGGCAGAGGCAAGTTACTTGGGGGTAATAATGGATTCGCACATCTGATGGGATGAACACAGAGGTTGCTAATTGGTAGACTTCAAGGGTTGTTGCAAATTCTTGATTATGCCTTTGTTCAATCTAGTCTTAGTTATGCAATAGTATAATCGCTCTGAGGTAGTCAAGCAAACCACTTATGAAGAATTGAAATAATGCAATAATGGATTTTAAAAACAATACACAGTGTGTCCACGGATGGACTTAACTATACTTGTAAAAAAATATTTAAAATTTTTCGAATAAAATAATTCTTGGTAAGAAAGTTTGCTTGTTCTTAGAACAAGATTGGCATACGAAAAGTTAACATTTCTTATATGTACATAAAAGTATGCTAAGTTTAAAGTCAGAAAATCAAAGTATGCCTAACGCTTTCAAATTTTATACACCTAAGTAACTTACCACGATGAACAAATTTTCTTTATAACTTCTTTCAATATCTCTAGAAATAGAGGCAGTTTACTCTTATGCGAATTAACGTTTCTTCAATTTTCTGGTCATGTTAACTTTCTCTATGCCTATACCTTATTTTAAGAACAACAACTTTTTTTTATTAATAATGACTTTTTTCGAAAAGTGAAAAATTTATTTTTTACGCTTACAGTTAAGTCCATCCGTGGACCCACTATATATAGCATAAACAAATATTATATGCCAAAGAACAACTTTATCACCGTCAGTTGTTTATTATAGTGGTTTGCTGCAATACCAATTCAAAAAAAGGACTTCTTTTAATTCAGAAACCAGAAATCATAAACTTGTTATACATGATATGTGTAATAGGTAGAATATACTTTTTTCGGTGTCCTAAAACATAATATAGCAGCCAGCTACTAGCAAAAACAAAATTAATTAATTCTATGGCTTTGTGTAACAAAAATTATTAAGGCCTGGATTCTGCAAAGGGAAAGGTCCTATCCTAAATTAAATAATCACTTTTACATAAATTTAACTTTTCTCGACTGTAAAATGATATTGTACTCTGACCAATTATGTCAATTCTTATTATGTCAATTCATTTGTTTTAGTAGTTTTAGTTGCTTCAGTTGTCTTGAAATTTAAATTGAATAAATGCTATCTATAATTATTATTATAATAATTATTATTAAGCTCAGTGAATATGCGCAGTGACACCAAGGCAGTGCATAAAAAAAAACATTGAAACACGAAATACAATAAGTACATTGAAATTTGCTGAAGAGCAATTTCTAGACACGCTGTCAACATCGTTCGCCACCTACGCAGCTGGCACACAGTCAAGCTTGGGGGCAGGTCCACTTGTGACGTGATCGGAGGCTGTGTCAAAGAATTCTACTGAACTCAGTCGAAGGCGTTAAATTTTCACGTACGGTGCTTTTTTTGTTTAAAGTGTTTCAATCTTAAGATCATACGTGCAAAACATTAAAATTTTTGAGTGTTTGGGATTTTAACGTTCCACTCCAAGGGTGATTCTAACTTCGTAAGTTATTCAATTTCATTAACCTGGTAAATATTGCTTCACATTTTCCATTGCAAATATTGTAAATTTGAATTTTTTTATTGTTAACTAATTCTCAACAACTCAATTCACTCCACACCAAAGACTTTGTCGTTTTCTTCGGCAATCTTTGTTATTATTTGCTTTGTCTTGACTTATTTCAAAGATAAAAGAACGCGATTAAGTAGATTCAGCCGACGATCCATATATATAATAATATGAGGTTATAACCCGGGAATTTTTGGAAAATCCAAATAAATTAAAGAGAAAAATTAACATTTGATATCCTTTCAGGATTCGTCAAATATATTGTTGAAAATGAATCTCGCCCGATATGCTTTTGATTATGCCAGTATGGAACAAGCAAAAACAACCTGCAAACAGTACGCGGGACAACAAATTTTTCCACATCCTCCGGCTATTTAATCCATCACAGGGGAGTGGATAATCTTGAAACAAACAAAAAATTTAGGCCGGGTAAATATACCAAACAAAAAATATTTTACTCCAACCTTGTAGGTACATGGGTGTCGTCGACCTTACACTTTTGCTTATGTGGATTTAAGAGGTAAATGTCCTCAAATACCTACAAATAGATAGTCTGTAGTAACGGGCTAAATAATATTTTAACAAATAATGATCCTCGTCCATTGAGGCCAAGTTTGAAGAACAATCAAAGCATTTGGAACGCCGTTGATAAACGAACATTTCTGCAAAATATGTGGGAAGGTTTGCCTGAAACTTTCTCACTGTAGTCTCTCTGGGAGGTGGTCATTTTTACTAACAATAAGTAACATAAGTTAGTATTTCTGAAAACCACCGGGAAAAAATGAAACGTCTTCTGTTGTGGGTTTTTCAGTTTCTTTTTGTCCTCCTTTGCGAAGTTCTACAGCGCAAAAAATTAAGAGACCTCTTTTTCTTTTGCTCAAAGTTCAAAATTAGGGTAATTGGAAGCCTTTAAAAAGTGGCCCTAAATTTAGTTGTTTGTCATAAATTTTGAACGGATATGGTCAGATTCATCTGAGTGCATAATTTAATTCTGTATAAATTTCTTGAAGCAGCAACAATGGGAAATATGGTATTGTAGTTCTGCCAAACTTTCCGCGAATACCTACATGAAGGACAAGCAAATATGCTGCGAACATTTCCCAAGCATCCTCAGCTATTTAGTCCATGCTGAGGGAAAAATCTGGAAGCAAACAAAAATGTATATTTGCGAGAGCCGTGTAAATATTGTAAACGAAAAATAACAAAATATAAATGCCCACCTTACGGGTGATGGCGCCCTTTTATTTTTTTGTTTGTATTGCCGCGCGAAGGTCTATATGCATATCTAAATAGCGGTTCTCCCATAAATTAAAATGAACTATCGCAACTGGGTGCCCTATAGTGATCTGGGATTTGTTGTGGTAAGATTTTTCTTTATTGTGTCTATCCTTCTGGCTTCTGTTTGCTTTTTAGTTAATTTTTACTTCTCGGTTTTCTAAAAAATACTTACCGGTATAGGAAATACTAAAATTTTCCACATCCTCGTGATTTCCTATTCACGTTTACGATGCAAAATTTCTATTCTTAAAAGCGCATCCCTTCTCAAAACGGAAATGTTTTCAGACAAAATTTTTGTTTCAATTTTACTGGAGAATCATCAGTCAAATTTTCTTGGTCTGATTTTGAAACATTTTTAATTAGTGGTAAAATAATAAATGAGTAAAATGATCCGCTGGGGCGCGACTTCCCAATACAAGGAAGCCATAGAAGTTGTCATGGTTTCAAGGATCATATTTTATAGTTAGTTATAGATTCCTACTTGATATTTTCAGCTTTATAGGTATCCTCCTTCACGTACTTCCAAAGCAAGACTTTCGGTTTATTTGCAGTAATTTTTTTCATACAGAGATGATGACCCAACTGAAAAGTTTCTCCCAATGTCACCTTGATTGATTGATTTCTAGAACGCGAAATTGTTGGGGCAAATTGAGGAACTTTAGGAATGTGATTTTTCCGGTGCTTCAAAACCAAACAATCCTGGAATACATGGGGGACAAGCAAACATATGCTGGGAACTTTTCCAGGTATCCTCCGGCTATTTAGCCCTTGCCAGGGGACCCAAAAAATCTTTACGCAAACATAAATTTATATTTGCGAGATCCGTGCAAATAGCGTGAACAAAAAAATAACAAAATGTAAACTCCCACCTAACAGGAAGATTGTTCCTGTTTGTCTTTTCGCGCGATGTTCTGAATGATATTAAAGAGAAATACTTATTTGAATTATATTTTATTTAAAAACTCTTAATATTTTAACAATAACTATGGTAATTTTAAATAAAGAAGACAACGTGTAACCCAGTCCTAATAGTTAGCTGAAAAATACCTCACCGAGCTTGCCTACTCCCCACGATGCTAAATGGGGATTTACTCGAGCGTCGTGGGGACCTATTGGATTTTGAAGATTAGATGGTAGAAAGAAAAAAAGGTTATATGATATACAGGATGATTTTTTTAGGTCTACCAGCGCGATTTTCTCGCTCATTTTGCGGCCTATAAAAAAAAACGTAAGAAACAAAAATGTGGCAATTTTCGACAGCTAAGTGGTGCTGCAAAAGAAATCGGCATCCATGGCCAACTTGTCGCGCAATATTAAAAAAAACCTCAAATTGAGCAAAACTATTAATGGCCGTGGAATGTTTATTTTAAGAGACAGGGAAAAACTTTTATATTGAAAATTGATGGCACTAAGAAGCTTTATGCGAAAGGGTACTGAGATAGTTTCAGAAAATTACACAGGGTCTTCGGCTCTCTTAAGGCTGTTTTTTTTTGTTTATTTCTTATTAAGTGATTTTCTCGCTTATTTTGGGCCGCACAGAAAATATGTAAGAAAACAAAATATGCCAATTTTGGTCAGCGAGGCCACCTTAGAAAAGGAATGGGCCTCCATACCCAACTTTTGGCGGTGTACTAAAAAAACCTAAAATCGACAAAAATTTTCATGGTCTCAAGAGAGCCGAAGACCCTGTGTAATTTGCTGAAACTATCTGAGCACCTGGGTGGATAAAGCTTCTCAGTGCCATCAATTTTCAATATAAAAGTTTTCCTCTGTCTCTTAAAATAAACATTCCACGGCCATTAATAATTTTGCTCAATTTTAGGTTGACCATGGATGCCGATTTCTTTTGCAGCACCGCTTAGCTGTCCAAAATTGCCACATTTTTGTTTCTTACGTTTTTTTGTAGGCCGCAAAATGAGCGAGTAAATCGCGGTAGTAGACCTAAAAAAATCATCCTGTATACCCTTCCACCGGTGGGGGGAGCGTCTACAGGCTTTCACAAATGTAAAAAATAGTCACATGGAGATACTCGAGCGCGTCAAATATTGATAGTGTATATGCCCCACGTGTCTCCGATGACGTAGGTATGTTTATCTGCTGGTTTGCATGGTGGGGGCGGCCGTACGTTAAAAATGGGAAGAAAAAAAAATTACTCGAGCGCGTCAGATATTCAGATATCCCTTCTAAGTGAACCCGAAAGAAACTTCCATTCAATAGACTGACGATTCGGATGTGACGCCAGCTCGTGGCGGCTTTTTCAGATTTTCATATAGACGGTTCAGCTTGATGTCCTGGTCGTGCTGATTCATAATCTGACGATTATTTGGAGGGATTTTCTTAACCTGACGGTTTGAAAAAAAAAATTTTTTTTCATGATTTTTTTAATGAATATCTGCGTTTTCTAAGAAAAATATGTTGTCTGTTAAAAATTAAGGAATTTTTGTCTATAAACATATGCTATTAATAATTTATTTTCTATATTACAGGGTGTTGAACGTTGTCTTTTCAAATATTGTATTACCTATATTTGTTAAACTAAACAAAATTTGAAACTTATAGATAAAAAGCAGGTCTACCCAAATATCAAATAAAAAATGTGCGTTCGTTACAAAAAAAATTCGAAGGGCGCCGCGACGCAGAGCGTCGTTTGTCAAATATTCTTAATTTCATCTTAATTTAGTCTTAGTTCGGTCCCATTTAAGACCCCGGAAGCAGATATATTTTTTCTCTTTTCGTTTGCCCACAATAGGCCAGGGACATCGAGTTTTAATAACCCTGTACATAAAATACCACGAGTGCTGTGATCAGCTGTGATGGCGTGATGGCTGGCGTGTGGGGACGTTGCGAGAGAAAGAGTGAAAGGGAGAGAGAGTGCGGAATACATGCTTCACTGCAGCTAGTTGCACGCGCTAAACTTTATCGACGATTTTTGTTACTTCGGCTTGTGGAAATCGACAGATTATATTTTCGTGTTATCCTTGAATTATTTCCTTCAAAATAAAAATATATCGACCGCGCTCGAGAAAGTCGAGGTAACGTTTTTTTTTGCAAGTTTGTGACCCTCCCGCCCACGTCACGCTCAAATCGTCAGATTAATGAAATGCACACTTTTCAGCATGTAATTAACCCATCATGTCTTAATCTGACGCGCTCGAGTATATCCACCTATCGATTTTTTTTTACTATTCTGATCGGCTGCCTTACACGCGCAGCCCAGGATAGAGGGCTTAGATATGGTGGAGGTACTCAACAGGGTGCAAGGTATCCGCCCATATGTTAATCTGGCGCGCTTGAGTAAATCCCAAAATACCCTCTTGGGCACCCCTACTAAAGAATCTGCGTCTGTGGGTACTTTCGAGCACACACCGATATTATATTTTAGATATTTTTGCCGTCCTCCTTTAAAACCATACCCAACAGCATCAGCATAATACGACATAGGACCAAACTTTGTCATTTGCTAATACGAAGTTATTGGCCGATTACAATGAACCGCAGTTGGGGAAATTTAGGAAGTAATTGCGTCAGCATTTAAAAACTTGGCTTCATAATAAGGGACAAGCATATTATTTTGCGAATATTTCGAAGCATTGTTCGACTATTTAGTCCAAGCCAGGGTACAACAAAACAAAAATTTGTATTTCTAGTAGCCATGTAAATATCGTGAACGAAAAATAACAAAATTTATACACCAACCTCAAGGGACCCCTTTTATTTCTTCTTGTGTTTGCCCAGTCGCGCGCCCTTCTATGTGCGTATCTAAATCACGATTCTCCCATAAACGAAAATGAACTGACGCATATCTCAGTGGCTGGATATAGCCTGAGTTTTATAGAGTATCGATGATAACTTTACGTTCACGAAGCCATGCTATTAGTCGTTATTGTGATATGCGTATTTTTTATTTTTCCTGTTTATAAATACCTGCTGCATACTAATAGAACTTTACTATACTTATTACATTCGCATCTTCAAATGTGTCACAAAATATATTTCCGCAGAACAAAATTTGTTAATGTTTCTTGAACAAATATGTTGAACAAATATCTTCTTAGTGTTAGTTCCTAGTTGATTTTTCCAATGCTAGAAAACTTAATTGGGCTTCTACCGTATATTTATTTGAAAATTTATTTAAAATTTATCATTACACGACGTACGTTTCGGGCTGTTATGACCACCATCAGATGATACACAGATTAAATAATCCTATAATATATGAAAAAGATTGGAAACTCAAAATTCACGATTTCTAGTTGTGACTCGGACCACGAGCGGCGCCGGCGTCGCCGAGCGCGAGTATATTCCATTTCATTTGAATTTATTAATTGGCGTAATATCCGCCAAATGCTTACTTTGTTGCGCGCGAAAAAATGCGCAACAAAATAAACATTTGGCGGATACTAAAAAGAAACTATATTTACAAGTGAACTAATGTAGAAAAAGCAGTTTATTTATAATATACAAATCTAATTATTACATGAAATAAATTATACAAACTAAATTTTAATAATATAGTCATTACTAGTGTATAACGACATAACGACGTCCTTCGTCCTTTTGGTTTTTTACACTGTTGTGTAATTTGGCTCAATATGAAGTTATATCTTGTCTTATTTAACTTGCCCATTAAAAAGTTTTCAGACTGTAAATTCTACAACTTGTGCCAGATATTCACTCTCTGACCTATTTCTTGAGTGCAATGAGTGAGCAAAAGATTTCAAATTTTGGACAAATATTTCGTCTTCTGAAGGATTACTTCCTATTTCTCTGTAGTTATTAATGATGTCTTTTTGATTTCGGCTCAACAAATCTTTGCGTTGAATTGCTAGTATCCACGCTAAAAAAAAAGCTGCAAAATAAAAACAAATCAGTACCTATATACACTGTGTCCCGGATAAGAATGAACAGCATGGGGATATTGCAAACGGTGAGAGATAGAGCAACGGTTAAATGGGGAAAAAGTTGCGCAATTTTGAGGTCAATAAAATGGCACAAGCAGATTTCTAATATATTTTTCAGTTTTTGAGTTATTTTGAAAAAAGTAAAATTTTGCGTTTTCGATTTTATTTTTTTCTCAAGTTGTTATTACAGATAGGAAAAAAAGAAAAACACTTTCTTTTGGCACTTTTTAACGGGCTTTAAGATGGCTTGTTTAGATTTGTTCTACAACGTTTCGTTTTTGAGAAACCATCTTCAACTTTATTTTTTTAAATACGGACCTGGATTTTTTTTTCAGATTTTGAAAGCACTTTTCATTGCAAATACAATGATGTATGACACAAAATATTTTTAAAATGTTTTTAGACAATTATACTGAAAATTCCTTTTTTCTATTCATTTTTTTCTAATGCGGCCCTGTATTTAATAATAAGAAGTCTAAATATTAATCAGTATTGTCAACAATTTAACTTACAACTTATCTTTCTATTGGAGAACTAAAAAAGGACGGCAAAGACTAATAACAGTCACATACGATAATAAAAATTTAATAAAAATCCTCCACCTAGAAGGCTTTGAAACAACGAAACCAACCCCTTGTCATTTGTCATAACTCCCACTGTATCATTTAGTTAACAATTTGTATCATTAGAAATGGAGGGTGCTTTTTCAAATGACGACAAATTTAACATGTCAGCATGGTATATCTTGTGTCACAGAAATAGTGTAGAGGCCGAACGAATGTATTGTTGCAATTAATAAATGGCAAAAGTTACTGGTTTCGTATTTAAAAATATTAAGTTATCGAAGTCAAAATAAACTGTAAGTTAAATTGTTGTCAATACTGATTAATATTTAGACTTCTTATTATTAAATACAGGGCCGCAATAGAAAAAAATGAATGGAAAAAAAGGAATTTTCAATATAATTGTCTCAAAACATTTTTAAAATATTTCGAGTCATACATCATGGTATTTGCAATGAAAAGTGCTTTCAAAATCTGCAAAAAAAATCCAGGTCCGTATTTAAAAAAATAAAGTTGAAGATGGTTTCTCCAAAACGAAACGTCGTAGAACAAATCTAAAAACTCCACCTTAAAGTCCGTTAAAAAGTGCCATAAGAAAGTGTTTTTCTTTTTTTTTTCTATCTGTGATAACAACTTCAGAAAAAAATAAAATCCAAAACGCAAAATTTTACTTTTTTCAAAATAACTCAAAAAGGAAAAAAGATATTAGAAATCTGTTTCTGCCATTTTATTGACCTCAAAATTGCGCAACTTTTTCCCCATTTAACCGTTGCCGTATCTCTCACCGTTTGCAATATCCCCATGCTGTTCATTCTTATCCGGGACACAGTGTATAATAATTGTATTGGTTGAATTAGGGGATTTTCAATGGAAAGTTTTTTATTAAATTTATATGCTGGGAAAAGATTGTATATCACAAGCAATAAAATATTTTGCCCTTTTATTAGCCACAAATGATATTATTTCTATGAAACAAACCAACTTACCCGAGGGTCTTGCGGAAAACGCCGCATAATTCTTCTTAAGTAAAATTTTGGTAACACTCTCATGTGGATTGGAAAGCACTCGAACTCGAAAACAGATCAAATAATAATTATATTTCGCAAACGCGCAGCGGCGAGTGCTGCAATTCCACGAGTATGTAATAACAACAACTCGAGTTTCGTATTACAATTTTTCTTCGACGAAAGAAAAACTATTATAATAGATATACTATACTTCTGATTATCTGACAGGCAACAATTAGTATGTTGGTTAGTTGCTATGGTGACGAGGATGCCGCGCTAACAAGGCACCCCTGATAATTGCGTTTTAATTAAGAACAGATACGTATTTTTTTATTACGTGTCAGTCATTACGTGTCAGTGTTCGTAACAATGGACTTACTTATAACCTAAACCGTCTCTTAATAGGTATGTTACTAGCATAGGAGTAGCAAATAGTATATTTACATAGCGAGAGTTGTAAACAGCTTATTACGTATGAGTGGAAAAGTTGCGCACGAGCCGCGCAGCGGCGAGTGCTGTAATTCCACGAGTATGTAATAAGCTTACAACTCGAGTCGAGGCACCCGTGATAATTGCGTTTTAATTAAGAACAGATACGTATTTTTTTATTACGTGTGAGTCATTACGTGTCAGTGTTCGTAACAATGGACTTACTTATAACCTAAACCGTCTCTTAATAGGTATGTTACTAGCATAGGAGTAGCAAATAGTATATTTACATAGCGAGAGTTGTAAACAGCTTATTACGTATGAGTGGAAAAGTTGCGCACGAGCCGCGCAGCGGCGAGTGCTGTAATTCCACGAGTATGTAATAAGCTTACAACTCAAGTTTTGTATTATAATTTTTCTTCGACGAAAGAAAAACTATTGTAATAGATAAACTGTACTTCTGATTATCTGACAATTAGTATGTTGGTTAGTTGCTATGGTGACGCGGATGCCGCGCTAACAAGGTACCCGTGATAATTGAGTTTTAATTAAAAACATAATATACGTAATTTTTTTTATTACGTGTCAGTCATTACGTGTCAGTGTTCGTAACAATGGACTTAATTATAACCTAAACATCACTTAATAGATATGTATGTTACTAGCATAGGAGTAGAAAAATAATCTATTTGCATTACTATATTTTTTTTTTATTATAAAAAAATAATAAAAAAATAAAAAAAAATTATATAATAATTTTGACAACCAGGAAAATAATACAAAAAATATATATTTACATTACTCGGAGGGAAAGCGTCGTCTCTTAACGACAGTTTCGTCCCGGCTATCGAAACTGATTATATGACTCGATATATTGATACTAAAGAATAAAACACAGGTTTAAACTATTTACACAGGTTGTTTATTCACCAAAGTTTAAATTGTGTAAGGTATTTTAGGCTTTAAAGATGTTGTTTAGCCTCTTTTGGCGTTTTGCCCGGGCGCCAGGAGTGGTTTTTCTTTTAGGTCCAGAGATGGTTGAGCCAGGGAAGTGTGCAAGGGATGAAATTAGGCATATAATAGGTCCGGCATCTACTCCCGGCACTACTCTATTCCACGGTGCGGTCTTTCCGGCCTTAGGATAATTTCCAGCATTATCTCCTGGCAATATCCCTCGGTTATAACAGCGAATTTTATTGCTCGGCTCTACGGTTCGGTTTTCGGTTTTGAATAGCGATATATTGATACTAAAGAATAAAACACAGGTTTAAACTATTTACACAGGTTGTTTATTCACCAAAGTTTAAATTGTGTAAGGTATTTTAGGCTTTAAAGATGTTGTTTAGCCTCTTTTGGCGTTTTGCCCGGGCGCCAGGAGTGGTTTTTCTTTTAGGTCCAGAGATGGTTGAGCCAGGGAAGTGTGCAAGGGATGAAATTAGGCATATAATAGGTCCGGCATCTACTCCCGGCACTACTCTATTCCACGGTGCGGTCTTTCCGGCCTTAGGATAATTTCCAGCATTATCTCCTGGCAATATCCCTCGGTTATAACAGCGAATTTTATTGCTCGGCTCTACGGTTCGGTTTTCGGTTTTGAATAGCCCCAGCAGACGCTCCTGGCACTATTCAGTCACAGAGAACAGAATCGGCAGTTTCTAAGCACAGCGATATATAGATCTAGTCTGCTTACTCAATCGGTAAAGGTAGACTAAGACCCCTGATGGAATAAACGGCCACAGTTTTATTACCAGAGGACTGGGACCCGGCGGTGAGATACCGGCTCCCAGCGCCATCTATCGGCGGCCCGGGCGGACACACCTGAACTAGCGGCCGCCGATTAGATGCGTGCGTGGTGCCCTCGGTCGGCAGCTCGGGCGGACGTAGCGATGACGCGATGCGACTATAGAGGACTAGGACTTCGCGGTGAGATGTAGGCGGAAAATCGGGGAGAAAAGCGAGCCAACTTTGTTAAAGACTGTGATTGATGAAGAAAGAAGAACAGCGTGGTAACCTCGTTACATTCCCCCCCTTACTTCGACAAAAAAAGGAAATGCAATTTACTTTTTTTCTGGTTCGGTGTTTGCGGTGGAATGTGATGACTCTCGGTACCATCCGGTTAACTGCATCACTTATCCGACCCACGGATTTTGGGACGGTTTGTCGAGGCTTGGATCGGTAAATGGGCTTTCGTCGGACAAGCTTTCCGATGCTACAGAACAGTCTGGGCAAACATCGGCGTGTCACGGGAGTTGGCGGTTTGTTAGCTTCTTTGGGTTGAGCGGTGGCTGAGTAAGGGCTTTTCACCAAAGTCTCGGTACAGGCAGGCTGTAGCGGGCAAAGCTTCCTCGATTCGGTTTCGGTAAAATCGGTCAAAGTCGGAAGTTTACGGGTCAGCTTTTCAAGAACAGAAGGCTGAGCTTTCTCTGTGGCTTCGGTGGGTTCAGGGCGTGTTGTGACGGTCAGGTGATTCGGGGCTCTGGGTTCCGGACTGGGACAGACTGCTTCTGAATGGACTTTAGAAGTTGTGGTCGATTGAGCATCTGACGGTTCCCTGCGGTTTTCGGATCCCTGCAGTTTAGACATCGGGGTCAGACATGGGCACTTCATGGCCAATGTTGCCAATGTGCCGCACCTGGAGCAAGGCAACTTCGGGACGGTGGTACACTTATCTCTAAAGTGTCCGGTTTGGCCGCATCTCCAGCAGAGTGTGGAGGAAGTTTGGGCAATGTTGCAGATTCCGGCGTAGGTGATATCGTCAGTCGGTGTGCAACAAGGTTGCACAGTGCTAGCTTGCGGTACAGGTTGGGAAATCAACGGTACTGGTGGCATCGGAACTACTCTGGGTGTATGCTCTTGAACAGTTGGCGGTGAAAGAACGGATATCGCAGCCGGTTTCGGAACAGACAAGGAACTTAGCATAGTAGGAGGGCGAGAGATTGGTTTCGGCGATACAGCTGTCATAGGCGGTACTTGTGTCGGCGTAAATGCGCTCGATCGGGAGGCTGTACAGTAGACGGACGACAATGTCTGGTTCGGAATAGCGGAGTTGTGTCGCTCTGGAGTACGAGGGAGTCCATTATCAGTCGGCGAGCTCACAAATCGGCGGCTCTCATCTTCCTTAATCGCTTCGTAGCCCCTGGCAGCGGAAAGCAGTGATCCATAGTCGATAAGGTCAGACGGTCGGATATAGAGCTGGTATTCCGGAAGCAGATTGCGGTATAACCATGTCACTCGTTCCTCGGGCGTGAGCTTTCCGTGTCGTCTCATTAGAGTCTGCAACTCAATGAAATAGTGCACGGCGGATTCTCCGGGGCACTGACGACGGAAGCTAATCTGAGACAGAAGGTCTTCTTCGTAATTTCCCGGGAAGTAGTACAGACGGAATTTATCGACAAAGTCTTTCCAGGTTGTGCAGGTATGCCTAATATTTCGGTACGACAACGATGCTGCTCCCTGTAGAAGAAAATATAGGTGAGGCAGTAGCTGGTCGCAGCACAGGTGTTCGATCTCGCACATTTCTTCTAGCGTCTCTAGAAATTCGATAGGGTCATTTCGGACATTGAAACAGACATTCCATCGAGTAACGTCAATTTTCGGGGTTGTCATGGCAGTCGGATGATCGGTAACGGTCTGGTTGTCTAGATCTTCATTTCTACGGTATACCCATCCTACTGGGTCAGAATTACGGTCGGTAACAGTCGGTACTGATTGTTCGGTGGCGATAATCGGAATAAAGGTCTGTTTCAGGTTGTGCATGGTGATATCTCGAAAACGGTAAGAGTTAGGGCCTCGGTAATATGTACAATCGGTTGCCCATCCTCGAAAAGCTCTGGTTTGATATGTCACACAGCCAGTCGGAAAATTTGGGAAACTCGGGAAAATTTCGGAAAATTCTCGGTTTGTTGGGTCCGGCGGCGTCAGGAAAGTCAAGCGCACAGGAAATTTCGGTTCTGCCAACGAAGATTCGTCTGTGACAGGCCTATCTTCACAACCGGGGTTGCAAATGAAAATTTGACAGTGGAATCTTGTTCAGTGACCTCGAGAACCTATGAAATGAGGTGTCACTTGCCTGGCCTCTTTGGCCCAACGAAGATCTGTCAAATTGACAGATATGTCAAATTTCGCTGCTCCTCCAGGTGACGCTTGAAAATTGTCCCCTAACTCCGGTAGACGCGGTTTTCCCACTCCGACGGTTCAGATTTTTGCGGAAAACCAGTCAGGTAGTGACGTCATGAATCCGGTAATCCTTGCAACGGCTTTCTTGAGTTCGGTTTTGCGGAAATGAGGTGTCACTCGGTGGGTATCGGTGCGGAGTTATACGGTGTGCGAGATTTCACCCCTGCTTCCCTTGGCTCTGTGTCCCTGCTCGGTGTCGCCAATTTTGTAAGGTACTTTGGGCTTTAAAGATGTTGTTTAGCCTCTTTTGGCGTTTTGCCCGGGCGCCAGGAGTGGTTTTTCTTTTAGGTCCAGAGATGGTTGAGCCAGGGAAGTGTGCAGGGGATGAAATTAGGCATCGAATAACAATTAACCCCGTATATTGATTACCCTATGTACAAAATAAACTAAAGATTAATTATTTACAAAATAAAAATAACTCTGTCTTCTTCCTCGGCTCCGGCTCCGTCGTTTCTGAAAGAGTACAGAGGATATTAGTGTTTAGAAACCCTAGGTACACTTAGGAGCTAGCAAATGTAGCAAAACAGGCAGGGCAAGCGGTAGAGAACGAGCGTGGCACGTAAGCGAAACGGCACCGGTGGCAGCTACAGAGTTTTATAATGGCATAAGCGGTCAGTCGCTCCGGGATATAATAGGTCCGGCATCTACTCCCGGCACTACTCTATTCCACGGTGCGGTCTTTCCGGCCTTAGGATAATTTCCAGCATTATCTCCTGGCAATATCCCTCGGTTATAACAGCGAATTTTATTGCTCGGCTCTACGGTTCGGTTTTCGGTTTTGAATAGCCCCAGCAGACGCTCCTGGCACTATTCAGTCACAGAGAACAGAATCGGCAGTTTCTAAGCACAGCGATATATAGATCTAGTCTGCTTACTCAATCGGTAAAGGTAGACTAAGACCCCTGATGGAATAAACGGCCACAGTTTTATTACCAGAGGACTGGGACCCGGCGGTGAGATACCGGCTCCCAGCGCCATCTATCGGCGGCCCGGGCGGACACACCTGAACTAGCGGCCGCCGATTAGATGCGTGCGTGGTGCCCTCGGACGGCAGCTCGGGCGGACGTAGCGATGACGCGATGCGACTATAGAGGACTAGGACTTCGCGGTGAGATGTAGGCGGAAAATCGGGGAGAAAAGCGAGCCAACTTTGTTAAAGTCTGTGATTGATGAAGAAAGAAGAACAGCGTGGTAACCTCGTTACAATTGGTTACCAAATACAATTAAGTAGTTAAATGGTATACAATGAAAAGTTGAATTTAAATTGTTAAATGAGATTATTACAAAATTAAAATAAGAATTGAGTTGATATGAGAGAATAAGGAAAGTCCGAATCCACTCGACACTGACACACTAACGTCCAGAAAGCTCAACACTAAATAACATAGATTGTTAAAGATTTATACGATTCCAATGCAAAGAAATACAGAGAAGACTGAATAAGGAAGCTCATCTTGTCAAATATATCAAATGGAGCCCAATTTAAATGGCAGCTATTCTACTGAATGTTCACTGTGGACCTTCTTCCTCAGTTATTTTAAATATTAAACTCCTATAAAATGAAGAAAGCAGTGCTTCATAGTTTATATAATAGGTATGCCGAACGATGATCCCTGCGTCACAATGGTCGACAGTGGAAATTATCGTTCGTGATATCCACTATATATCAATATCTAAACAATATACCGGGAGTGTGAAAAATCAGGTGAAATTTGGGCTCTATCTGACATATTTGACAATATGATCTCTTTGTAGATACTCCTTTTCTGTGAAATAGGTAACTTACAATATGAATTGAGAAGAATTGAGTTGATATGAGAGGAAAAAGAAAGTCCGAATCAACTCGACATTGACACACTAACGTCCAGAAAGCTCAAAAATTTTAATGTTCTGCACGTGTGATGTTAAAATTGGAATAGGTACTTTGGCAAGAGAACACCTTTCATTACTCATCGAAGTATCCAGGAGTGACTCATAGTCCAACACTGAGTTCCGCTGAAGTTCCGATCAAGACTACGCGACCAGTAGTGGCATTGATGTTGCTAGCTCAGTTTGTAGCCAAGTTCAATTGCTGCTGTACCAGCTGATGGTCCGCAGATCTTCTATCGTGCCATGACCTGTCGATAAATCGATGTCAACTCCGTGAGCAGTGAAGCATGAAAAAATGTTCAGGCGAATTCGACAGCGCTCAGAGCCTTTTCGTTAGATAGTCAGTGACTCTATGACTGTTTACAGTAAAAAATTAGAGACTTAATAAAATTGCTTAAGATTTTACAATAATAAATAATGTTCGATATCAAATTCCAAAACGATACAAACTAATTATATCCTAAAATAGTACCACTAATCAACCCTTGATGAATATACCCCCGGTATATTAAATTGATTATAATCTTGACTACTTGCGAGCCAAAAATAAATCGAACGATAATCAAAAAAGTTTAAAATGACAAGAGAAGATAACTCAAAAAGTTGAAGTACGATCCTATGCACAAAAAATAATTAAATTTGGAACATGAAATCACAGCTAGTCAGCTACAAAATGGTGCTGCCCACCTTGCTCCTTGAAATACAGAAATTAAAATATTACATTAAGTTAAAAATATTTGACAACAATAAAAGGTAATACGATAATCTATACTAAAGTCTTCTTTAAATTTACCGTTTTGATCATGAAATGCCCAACTGTGTTTTTCATCGAACCATCCGTCATACATTTCTAAACCACTCTTGCCTGTTCGGTTACTTTCAGAGTGAATGTAGTTATCGGCAGGACCGGCTCAAGGTTTTGCGGGGCCGGGTGCCGTATGAAAATGCGGGGTCCCGAAAAGGAATTATTGAATCATTGAATCCATTAAGAAGAAATTTTTGAAAGTTGGTATACGCTACTTACAAAGGTATATTTTTTACATGCCATTTTTTAAACAGGTAGGCCGGGGCGACGAGTTTGGATCACTTCAGTGACGTATAAAGAAATTAATTTCGGGTGCTGGAGGGACAATTTTTGTGTTTTTTTTTATTAAATAAGGGCATTTAAAATAGCTCTAAATAAATTAAAAGTAAAAAAATATTTTTAAAAAAAGCTTTTATTTAAATGCGCTAAAAAGAATAAAATAATCTTTTCTTTTAAAACTTTTACTATCAACTTATAACGTCATTCCACAATTTATATGATATAAAAGCTTGTCGCGAGATTTAAGTAGTGGTATTTACTTAGTTTGAAAACTTAAATCTCGCGACAAGCTTTTATATCATATAAATTGTGGAATGACGTTATAAGTTGATAGTAAAAGTTTTAAAAGAAAAGATTATTTTATTCTTTTTAGCGCATTTAAATAAAAGCTTTTTTTAAAAATATTTTTTTACTTTTAATTTATTTTGTAATTTTTAGTTTGGCCAGGTGTCTGAGTCTATTCATCTCAGTTAACGCATCATTGTTGCAAGGTCGTTTGCCGGTTAGTTTAGAACAGTCTAGCTCTTCAATGAGGAGACCTTCTAATGACCATCTTGGGTGTTCCGCCATGTTGGATTTAGAATGACGTCACACATATAATCATGCATTGTCATCCAAATTAAACGTGTGTACAAAATTTCAGCTCGATCGGTTGAAATTTAACTAGTCCGCCATCTTGAGTGTTCCGCCATGTTGGATTTAGAATGACGTCACACATATAATCATGCATTGTCATCCAAATTAAACGTGTGTACAAAATTTCAGCTCGATCGGTTGAAATTTAACTAGTCCGCCATCTTGGGTGATCCGCCATGTTGGATTTAGAATGACGTCACACATATAATCATGCATTGTCATCCAAATTAAACGTGTGTACAAAATTTCAGCTCGATCGGTTGAAATTTAACTAGTCCGCCATCTTGGGTGATCCGCCATGTTGGATTTAGAATGACGTCACACATATAATCATGCATTGTCATCCAAATTAAACGTGTGTACAAAATTTCAGCTCGATCGGTTGAAGATATCTGCTTCAAAATTGAGTTGCAAGATTCCACCCGAACAAATTACATACATACATACATACATACATACATTGCAAGTTAAATAAAAGCTTTTAAAATAGCGCCGCAGTCGAAATTTTTTAGAAGTTTGAACGATAATTACATAAAATTAGTCTTAGGAAATCCCAATATCTTTAAATTTACAAGCTGGAGTGAATATTTTCAAATTCCGAAATGGCTTCGGTCCCGCCCTTCTAAATCTGGATCACCCTGTACACGGGACTCGGAGGCACAAGGCTGGTCAAAACGCGGGGCCGCGTGCGCCGCACCGTTCGCACCCGCCTAGAACCGGCCCTGGTTATCTGAATAGTACAAAGAAAATGTATTTCACTTTCATTTTTTGGTATTTCGTATACCTACCAAATACTCCAAGTTTCGCACCTCTATTTTTCACATATATAGAAAAGCCGAAAATGAAAACCAAGGATTAATAGGAAATATATTATTTTCATTACTTATAAAGGACCTACACTGGACCTTAGTAGGTCCCATTTAAGAACCTGTGTTTGGTTTTTCTTTTCCGGCATTCCTCTGTCAGTGCTTTAGCAGCAAGAAATTCTGGAATATAATGTGCAGCTGTAAAATATTTGATCCAAATTTTCCTCGCACCCTTTGACTATTTAGCCACTCAAGAGGCTGGGGAAATATTTGGACAAACGAAAATTCATATTTGCGAGAATCTGGTAAATATTTTCATGAAAGGCAAATACGTAAATGTTCCTGAAAGGATAGTTTTATATTGTTGTTATATTATGGATTCGCGTGTAGCGCATCTTAGCGCCAATATAGATTTAAGTTTGTTCACTAAATTCCATTTTTTCCTAAATTCCTAAAGTCCATAATATATGTAAACAAGAAACAGCGAATTTGGCAGGGAGAAAATATTGTTTGACCCTTTCTTATTACTCCGATTTAATTTAGAGATCATTTACGGCCTTTTATGGTATGTTTATACAGTGTGTCTACCTTTAGACATATACAAATACACAACTTCTTTATTTTTGGACATAATCGCCTGCACATTTTTCGTTTGAAAGGCCTTCAAAAACCATTTCTTTTGATCTTCTTACCATTTTCAAAATGAAAACTATTGCTGGCTACGGTCTTTTTATTCGCGGATTTTTACGAAAACCACGATTTTTTTATTTAAAATCTGACACCACATAGTTAATCAGAACACCCCAACACCCACATATACCAAATTTGAAAAAAAAAGTACAGAGTGCCAAAGTTGAGCAAAATATGAATTTTAAAGGTATCTGGCAAGTCAATAGTGCCATGGAATCCCCTCAAAACAGTTGAGTGGTCAACAGAAGCACTCAAAGTGTTGATCTGTAAAAAATCGAGTACTATGTCAAAACCGTACCCAGTGGCGTCGAGTGGGGCATGGGCCTGTCGTTGGTTTATTAAAAATATGAAAATAAAAGAGTATCTAATTGTTTATTTTTTCAATAATTCCAGAGCACTCTTGGCCAGTAGGTATAAAGTGTCATAAATCATAAAATATACTATTAATAATATTTTTTGTTCAAATTTGGTATGGATGTTCCGGGGTGTCCTGATTAACGATCTGGTGTCAGATTTAAATAAACAATTCTATAAATGATTTTCGTCAAAATAGGGGGCAGGTATAAAAAAAATGGTAGCCGGCCCTGGATTTGCATTTTGAAGATGGTAGGAATGTCATAAAAAGCGGTTTCGATGGCCTTTCAAACAAACAAAATAGTTTAGACGATTATTTACAAAAATAAAGATTTTATGGATTTGTTTATCATTAAAAGTAGACGCCCTGTATAAATTTATTTTTTGTTTTGCATTTATGGAAACGTCTCTGTTACAGTTTGTTCAGCGAATGTTCGGCCCTACGTCACAACTCCCGTCCTTGTCTGACTCGTGAATATACGACCTATATCCATCGTATATTATTCATAAGTAAGACAAGGACGGGAGTTGTGACGTAGGGCCGAACATTCGCTGAACAAACTGTATGTTACATCATTCGCTGCCTTGATAAGGATTTAAGAAACCTAGCTACTCCCACATATACCGAATATACAATACAAGGCATAAAATGGGAGCAAAACCGACACTCCGTTTCATAACAAAATTTCGATGAAGCCATTTTCAGAGTCATGTATTTAACTAGAACCTGAAAGTTATCTTTCAGACAATCTCGCCAGATTGGTCTGGCGGATAGCCTTTGAAAGCAACGAACTTTCAATATGGTGTAGCTGAAATAACCGCTTTTCAGGCAAATCGCCTCTGCGAGGAGACCGGTCTTTTAGAAAAGGTTTCATGACCAGTTTTTTCCACAAACAACGCATAATTTTACCAGCCGACTTAAGAGAATAGTCACTAGTTTATATATTTTTGCAAAATAAGTTATACCTACCTATGCAAATGTTAAACAGAAACTAGGTTGAAACGACACTAAATAACATAGAACTTGTTACAGATTTATACGGCTCCAATGCAAAGAACTACAGAGAATAAAAATTCGTTTTGAAATTTGGCGGTTTATTCGTATAAATTGCTAATTGACTGTAGGTCTGCACCTGTATTTTTTTCGGAAAAATGCAAATATCTCAAAAACGGCTGGATTTAGACATAGGACATGTTGCATATTTTTGATGCCTAAAATACAAAAATGCAATAATATACAGGGTGTTCCATTTGAGATAAGAAAGTTGATATCGACTTCCGGTATAACCGGAAGTGCCAGATTCACCAAAATGTTTTAGTTGAGCAGCGCCCATCGGCATTGGTGAGGTGACAAATTTTCAGAATTTTCCTACTTTTAGTTTTCCATATATAGATCGATGCAGTTCGTGGTGGGCCGCACCCTGTATTATATCAATATCTAAACAATATACCGGGAGTGTGAAAAATCAGGTGAAATTTGGGCTCCATCTGACATATTTAACAACATGATCTCTTTGTACTCTGCCTTTTCTGTGAAAGAACTTAAGGACCAATATGGTTTGTTAGCCTCCTGTCGGCGTCTAATACTTTCCCAACTTAATAAGAAGTTTTAAAATTCCAGAGAACTACTTTTCTTGTGTATTTTCTACAATAGATGTTCCGTGTATGTACATACCTAAATATAAAAACTTCGTGCTCCGACCCTCTTAAACTAACTTTCAAGCAGGTGGAGTTAATATTCCAACTTCCCCTAGTTGGAAATTTCAGTTTTTGAGTGATTGCAGGTTGCTAGCCCCTTATTAGAAAGTCTTATCACTGCGCCGCATTTGTTTGCCTTTTCACGGCTGCCTTGCTTGTTCTCATTGTTAAATGGAAAATATTTAACGTGTCCTAGATAGAAAAGTTTGCTTTCGGTAGTTTGTGTTTGTTAAAAAGAACAAAGAAATTTCCAATTTGATGAGTTCATACTTACAGCAAATTATGGATAAGTGGAATAATAATTGCTAGAGGTGGGTTTGTAGAGTGAAGTTTCTGTTTCGGCAATTTTTTAAATTGTGGTCAAATTTTTAATAGTTAAATAATTGTTTCGCAATAAAATTACAACCTATGCTAAATTTTGAATCACACGACACACTTATTCGCAGTGATCAAATTAATGACTTTAACTATTGCTAATTATCTACAGGCTTAAAGTAATCAATTTTGCCTACAGATTCTATTCAGAACCTTTTTCGATAACTCTTGAAATAAAAAAAGTTGGGTCATCAAAAAGGTTTTTTTTTTTTTCAAATAAAGTTCGCCGAAAAATGCATATTTGTCGAGATATTTCCAAGTGGCCCTCCGTCAGTAGACACCCTGTATATAAAGTTGGGATCCAAAAACGCAAACCCATGGTCTCAAAATATAATATTTTTCCAAATATCGATTGAATAATCGACATATGTGCTCGAACTTTGGTAACTGTGCCAAAAAGTTGTCTCTAAAAGTAACAGTTTTTTGGATATTTGCACTTTAAAATGTTCACGTAACAGAAACTAACGTTTCTCTCAAAGCTCTCATTCATTCAGAGTACCTAAGTTTTGACTTTGAAAAACAACTGGAAAATGATTTTAACTGATTTTTAAATTATTTAATAAACCATTTTTCAATTTTTATCGGTTTTGTCAACACACAACATAATTATTATTGGCGAATTTTTCATTTGTCAACAAAACTAATAAAAAAATGGTTTAGGTATTACGTGATAAAAAAAAACAGTTTTTAATATTTTAATTCGTCGCCCCAAAAAACCCTGTAAAAGCTGTTTTTTTCAGAGTTTACTGTATATCTCGTGAAATATTGAGTTAAAAAAAATTCATAAGGGAAAGTTGTAGAGAATGTAATAATAGTTAGAGTAACCCAAATAATGCAACACGCATATTTTGCATATTTAGCATATTATATGCATTTTTTTTAAATATTTGCATATATATCCTTAAAATATGGCATATTGCCCATAATTGAATGAATTTAGGATAATCTAAATCTTTGGCAGGCGTTTCATTCATTTTTGGGAACAGGGGTCGGTGTCTAGGTATGTACCTGGTTTTCCCAAAATAATATAGGTAAATTATAATTTTATGGGCACTAATCCTGGTGATCTGAAAAGGAATAAAGTAGGTATTTATACCTATTTAATAAAGTACAATTATTGAAGGAGAGAATAAATTATAGATAGGTAAATATTTATATACGAAGGATAATCCATTTCTGCATTTTATTTCTGATTCTGCTTTTGAAGTGATCACGTCGGCCTCGATTTGTGTTTGTTTTGTGTTGGGAATTGTTGTATTTTACTAATAAGTAAAATGCCCGAAGTCAATAGTGCGTCAGTGTGGATTAAGCCATACAAAGAACTAAGAATAGATATGGGAAAAGTCTACTGTTCTGCGTGCGTTAAAATGATAAGTATAGTTTTTGAATATTCAATATATAGGGTGTACTAATGGTGCAAAATCGTTAGAAAGTTAAATTCGTCTTGGGATACCTATATTATGGGACCCCATATATTTTTTATTCGTTTGTCTATCTATATTTTTTTATCTAGAACAATAACACATACCTATTTATCAACCGATTTCGCACCATTGGGCCACTCAGAAATCACGACACTTTCGTTTAACATTTCTATCGAAGTTCCTACCTAGGTATCTACTGATATTCAGTTTAATAATTCAATTTTTCTTTCATTGCAGATTCCATGCGATAAAAAATTCCAAATAGACCAACATGTGAAAACTTCTACTCATATTGCCAAATCGAGTAAGATGAAATCTGGAGATGTGCCACAACCGACATTAACGCAATGTTTCCAACCAATGTCCAAAAATAAGGAGCCAAATGAAAAAGACATCTTTAACCGAGTGTCGTGCAATGATGGCGTGAAATGTTCTGTTGTCAAAGCTACGTAATCAAAACTTCACTTCTTTTCTCCAGAAGTATTGCAAATTTAATGTCCCAAGTGACACAACACTACGAAGAAACGAGGTAAGTTCCTTGTATTCGGAGGTAATCGAGGAAATTAAAACAAAAATTAGAAAAAAACGAATGCATTGACAGTGACCAGATTTGTTCACGAGGAATTATCAACATTTCCTACCGATAATTTGTTGCTCGTTTTGTCAGATGCAGCACCGTACATGGTAAGAACAGGGCAAAATTTGAAAATCTTTTGTTGATACATGTAACATGCCTTGCTCATGCTTTAAATAGGGTTGCTGAGGAAATTAGGAAACATATTCCGCTTGTAAATTGTTTAGTTTCCAACATGAAAAAAGTCTTCCTTAAAGCACCTATAAGGGTTCAATTTCTACAAAGAAAAACTACCAAACACTCCTCTTCCACCTCAACCTGTTATTACAAGATATGGAGCACTTGGTTGGAAGCTGCATTTTTTTATTGCGAGAATTTTTGCCAACTGAAAGATCTAATTTCAGAATTTTCGAGCGAATCTTCCCAGTCCCTTACAGATGTTAAACAACTAATTGAAAAGAAGGAAATAAAGATACAACTTTCCTTTCTAAAAGCAAATTATAGCTTTCGTTCTAAAACAATAACACAAATGGAGGAATCTAATTTGCCATTAACCCGAAGTGTAGAACTGGTAAAACAATCTGAGGTTGCTTTTCAAAATGTCACAGGTAAAATTGGGGACAAAATATTTAAAAAATTTAGAAATGGGTTTCAGTTTCTTAGCAATTACAATTAAATGCAGCTAAATGTAAAGTGGTTAGTTTCTCGCGTAAAAAAAAATCATTCTTGAGTATGACTATGACTATACCGTGGCAGGGACTGCGATTGCGCGTTTGGAGACAACGAAGGATATAGGTGTCGTATTTGACTCGAGACTCACCTTTGCCTGCCATATCACTCAGAAGATAAATGAGGCTTCTAAAGCGTACGGTTTTATTGTGAGGAACTGCAATTCATTTACCAATTTGGATGCATTTTTAGTCCTTTACTCGTCATATGTAAAATCCAAACTTGAGTACGCATCACTGATATGGGATCCTTTTTATAACTGCTACAAGGAGGTACTAGAGAAAGTTAGCGCAAATTTCTTAAGTTTTTGTCATTCAAATTGGACGGAGTGTGTCCTGGGACAAGGGACTCCCTACACTGAGTTTTTGAACAGATTTCAGATACTGTCTCTTGATTCGAGGAGAAAATGTGCGTCAATTATATTTCTATACAAATTATTACATAACCAAATAAACGCTATTGATTTACTTTCTCAGCTCAATTTTTCTGTCCCTTCTCTGAGAACTAGAGGTTATTTCTCAAGTCTCCCGTCTTTACTATGTACAACAATTATAACAGGCTGTGTACCCACTGTGACATCCACAGTGACCAACTATGTAAAATCCTGAATACGGCAATGCAGTTTTTTGTCAACGACTAATTATGTAGGTAGTTATGTAGGTAATTTTTCTTTAAGTACCTACTCCTTTAAATAATAACACTGTTGAATCTAATTCTTTATTATTGTTATTAGTTGCTTTAATCTGTATATACCTCTTTACTGTTTCACCTATGTGGAGCGTGTACTAGATACGCTATAGTTATAGTTGAGTTATGTAATGCTTGCAATTTGTAATTCATTGTCCTGTAAATGGTTCTTACTGTTGGGCAATCAACGCTATTATTTTTAAGGGAGATTTTACCGAATCCATCGATTTGGATCCTGTGATAGTGGGAAATTTTTTATTTGAGAATTTTTATTTGAGAATTTTGAGCAACATTTAGTGGTTTATTGTTTTTACAACTAAATTTCAACCTGATTTTTTTTAATTTATGATAAATGCATAGTATTTAGATTTAGTTCAATCGCCCTGTATGTAGAAAATTTAAAATAAAATATTGTTACTTTTACTATGTATAAATGCATTTAGAAATTTGTATGTACATTATAGGTATATGTTTTTTTTTTGTAAATGAAACAATAAATTTATATTTTTAAAGTATTTCTTAATTTGCATATTTTCAACATTTTCCTGCATATTTTGACTAAATTATTCCCGTATTTATGATTTATGAACATATTTTTAGGATTTCGACTTGCATATTTGGGTTACTCTAGTAAAAATGTACACATAAGAAAAAAAATGCAAAAGAAAATGTTTGCAAAACCACCCCTATTGCGGGGTTCGTAACACGACTTCGATGGTGATTTTTTGGGGTTATACTCAGGACGCTACCCACAACCAACCTTGAAAATATCTAGCTGATAAGAATTTTTTTTTCTCCATGAATAATTTTCTTGGACTATGAAATGAATATTGAAAAGTTATGATCCTAATGGATATAAACTTCCAAATGGAATAAATTGTTATGTAAATATTTTTGTTGTTGTCTACTGAAAATTTTGTAATAAATATGTATGGTTGTTATAGAAATTTGAAATAAAAGAAAATTTTCAGATTATGAAGTAAGTTATGAAAAAACAAATGATATCAGACAGTAATATTGTTTTAAGGTTATAATTTTTTTTAATAAGGTACCAAAAAGTTTGACAATAAACAAAAGAAATGTAAATTTTAGGTTATTTGTCAAAAGGGTTAGAAAATATTTGACAATAAAAATGTCAGTTTGAAAACCGAAAACTTGGTAAATATATAGGGTAGTGTACGATAAATTTACAGAATTTTTTTTATATATAGGATTATAGTGAGTTATTTTGATTGTTTTTCATCTAAAAGTAAAATATAAGAATAAATGCAACTTAGGTCTTCTATATCAGTTCTTTTGTTCATTGGATAATTTTCTTTATTAATTTCAAACATCTCAAGGAATAACCTCTTAATTAGATTCTTTTCTCTGTGTAAAATTTTAACAGTGTTACAATTTGCATGATGGCCTGTGATATTTATACAGTGGCCGGCAGAAAGTTGGACATAAATGGAAAACTTTTTTATTATTAATTTTTCAGAAAATTTTCTTCTTGATAAAAATTGGCGCATCATTTCAAACTCAAAATGCACATATCAAAATTTAAATATCTCTTTTTGGATACGAAGTAGATTCAAAAATGTCAAAATAACCCAAGAGTAAAGTACCTTTATTTTTAAAATACGGTAAAAAGTTACTTACAAAAGTTGTTTGGAATCAAAGGTGGATGTAAGATTTAAAGTCACAGCCACCTAGTAAAAAAAAAGGAAATTTAACTATTTTTGTATTTTTTCGACCATCCTGTGTTTTACAAAAAACAAAATACCGCAAGTGCAACTTATCATCGGATAACCCATGAATTTGCTACTAAACTTTAATTTTGTTCGATTAGCAGCTAGAAATTTAAATTATTCGAAATCTGAGTTTAAAAATATTAAATTTTTGTGTCCAACTTTCTGCCGGTCACTGTATGTTCCAAAAATGAAGAAGAAATTTTATTTAATTTAACATCACTTTTGTGTCCCTGGAATTCTATTATATAAATTTTGGGAATTTCAGCCTATGTATTTTTTATTACAATAATTATTATAACAAGGGATCGAATAAACAACATTAGATTCACACATTAGTGGAGTTTTATTTTTTAACTTAGTGCATAATTTTCCTATTTGTTTATCATTTTTAAAGGCTATTCTAATATTATTTTCATCTTTAAAAGTTTTAATAATTTTTGGTGTCAATTCTTCAATATAAGGTAAGGAACCATAGAAGAAATTATTGATTATTTCATTATTTTGTTGTATCCTAGTGTTAAAAAATAAGAAATTAAGATACTTTTTAATTTGATTTTTTTTTGTAAAAGTGTTGGATGTGCTAATTTTAAAACTAAGGTACTTTGATATGAGTGAAAATTTAAATATCTTCCAGTATTGGTGGGTTTAATGTACCAATCAGTGATTAAAGTGTTATTACCTAGATATGTCTGTACAGCAGGGTTTTAGTGACTATTATTTCAATAAAATTTTCTCAAGTTTTCATTTATTGTAGACGCCTAAAAGAAACAGGGGTATGTATCATAGGAACTTGTAAATGGGGAAAATGTCATGCATAAGCGTTTGCTTTGCCCATAGCTTCGCAAAATTAAAATTTAAAACTTTTCCCCATATGATTCGCTTCATAGACGCTTCATGTCAATATATTCCCTACTTTATAAGCTAATATCGATGGTAATACCGTAATACTAAGTTGCATATACCCGTGTAAACTTATCTTCAGGATTAAACTATATCCCAAAGTTTTACGAACTTTCCGATAAGGATTAACTCTTGTTTGCAGCCGAGCAAGTCTATCGACTTTTAATAATAATTTTGTTGCACGCTAGCTAGGATAAATATCTTACAACTCTAAGCTTGCAGGCGTGGTAAACCCTTTTAGGAAATTGTTGGGAAGTGACTTAACTGCGTGGAGAACAATTTTGCGCTAGTAATTTGTAATGGAGTCATAATTTTTGTTAAATGTACATATATACTACAAAAACATACTTCCCTTATAAGGAAATAATTTATTTATTCATTCACAACAAATATTGTCATTGGAAATCGAACATTTGTTATTAGGACCCAATACAATGACTGAGCGCTGACTGACGTATTAATAAAGACTGCTCACGGCTGTTATATTTGACAGTTCTCTGGCACACCATGCGCTTCCCGGAGACTAAATACAATGCAAAATACATTGTTGTCATAGGCGCTATCTACTTTTCAGAATATGAAGCTATAGCCGTGAGAAATCTTATTAATACGTCAGTCAACGGACTGAGGTCTCTCAAAAATTATGAACAATAATTTTATTTAATCTTTTGTTTACACTACAAATTAAGAATCAAGCTGAGAAAACACTTTTTTTTCTAAATTTTTGTATTTTGTATTGGTGACCGTTTTAATATTGAAGCACTAGGAAAAACGGAAAAAGAAATCGGCTTCCAAGTCTAACTCGTCTCGCAATAAAAAAAATGAAATTGGGCAAAACTACTAGTAGTCGGTAGCTTATTAAAGATATCGAGGGAAACTTTTCTATTGAAAATTGACAGCACTCAGAATCTTTATGAGACAGGGTGGTCAGATAGTTTCAGAAAATTACACAGGTCCTTCCTCTTTCTTGAGGCTATTAATTTTTTTTATGTTTTTGTTAAAAAAATTTTGCTTATTAAAAGACGTAAAATAACATAATACAAAATATTTTAAAAGCTACACGTCCTTAAAAAATATACTCATTCATGGCCAAGTTTTCGCGCAATACTAATAAAAATATAAAAATTTGCTTCTTATCTCTTAGAATAAACATACCTACTACGGCTATTAATAGTTTTGCCCAATTTAAGTTTTTTTATGTTTCGCGACAAGTTGGTCATGGATGCCGATTTCCCTTCACCGTCTCCTAGCTATCCGAAGTTGCCACGTTTTTTTTCTTAGGTTTTTCCGCGGGAAAATCGCAGTGGTATTCCAAAAAAATCATCCTGTATATTAGGTAATAAATATATTGGAAGGCACTATAAATAAATAATGTTTTAAGTTTAAGCTAGGACTATCTGTATAACAACAGTTTTATCCTTGGAGTTCCCCTTTCATTTTTGACTTTTAGGTTTTCAGGCGTTGACACATCCGCAAAATTTAAAATAAAATGTCGAAATGTCCAACAGAAACAACCGAAAATTCACTACATAGGAAGCAGGAGGAATCACCCAAGGAGCAACATCACAAAACTAAAGTAAGGGCCAACAAATTCAAAGTCAGTTCATCGGACAACGCGTTGGGCGGTGCAAAGAGCCTGCGGCAGAAATTGGTAAACAAAGTAAAGTCTTGGAGTAACAAGGATCATTTCTCTAATGAAAATAGAGTGGACGTAGAAGGAGAACTTGTCGACTCCATAAACAAATTGGACATAAATGAGTCTTTGGGAGAAAGCGTAAGTTCCAATTTAAACAGAGCCAGAGATAGTTTGGAGAATATTATGAAAGATGAACAAAATACCCCGGATTCTCATATAGAACGACCACTTTCTTTGCCCACGAATAGGAATAGGAGAGATTCCCCGAAATCTTCACCAACTTTGAACGATGGCAACAAGCCAGGTACGTCGAGCCACTACTGGGATCCTTATGATAAGCACGGTAGAAAAAATAGAAAAGACGTCAAGAGAAAGAACAAGAAATCGAAAAACGTAGTTGTTGCTAAAACGCAAGAAATCGAGATCCCGGTAGAAGGCAGTGCATTGAAGAAAGCAGATGAAAATAGAATATCGGAAGACAACGCTGAAGCAGAGGAAGTGGAAAACTACTCGCAGTACAAAACGAAAAATAGCAAGTCGGTGATATTTACAAACGAGGTGCTAGTGGTGCATTTCAACAACGACGACATTGTTGAGGAATCTAAGGAACCACTGAAGAAGGAAGTGGATCAACTAGCGAGGAATAAGGAAATGAGAAGGTGCCACCTTATAAAAACGCAAGAAAAATACAATTTGTGTCTTTTTTAAAAATACTGATGTAGTTTAGTTTGTGTAAAATTATTTACATTCCGTATTGTACAGTTTTGAATATATGCTCTACACAATGTGTATAAGGGTGTTATACAGAGTGAGTCAGATTTTTGTAGCAGCACTTTATACTTAAAGAGAACATTTTAGCATTTTAAAACGAAAATTTCCGTAAACGTTTTTTTAAGATACAGGGAGTTAGAATTTTAGGGCTCAAATTGCGTTGTGCGTTGTGGATCCTGTTTAAATAATTAATTTTGATTGATTACATAACACAATAGTTCTCAGAAAAATAATTAATACCTACTAACTTCAAAAAGTTAAATTAGATATAAAACCGTAGATAACAGATAAAAAGAAGGCCAAGAGGCAGTTTTTGTCCAAAAAAATTAAATTTTGCATTAAAAAGTATTGAGTTCTAATTTTATACACGACCGTATAATCTTTTTTGCGGAATTAATATCTCTCAAATCTATGCCTCCGCCACTGGTTGAATGACAATAGGGTAATTAACACATAATGTTGCTTTCTACCCGAACATGTTTCGTATCAAAATTAATTCAATATGAATTTTCTTGAAACTTTAACGCCGTGTATCTTGAAAATGAAGTGTTTGTAGACCAATATTGATATGAATTGACTCACTCTGTATACAAGGTGATTCAGTCATGATGTAAAAAACAGTAAGGGTTGGTGGGAAAAAATAGTTTAATACGAATCCGTAATTAAAAATATTACAAAAATAAACCAACAAAAATTGGAAAATATTTTCAGAAGTGTATTAAAACCCTTAATTAACGGCGCTTATTGCTGGTCAGCTCTGGTAAAGTGGCGCGTCCAGACTGGTGACCCCCGGAGAACGGTCATCAGTAGCACAACATAATTGTAAATTCACTTCTTCCCAGAAATCTAAAAATATGATAAAGTTCGATAACAGGCTTATGCACTGAAGAAAAAATTTTAATTGTTTTACTTGGATTTTATGAAGAGCCTTTAGATATACATATAGGAAACCGCAGTTATTCGATTTCTCTGGCCCTTAATTAAGCCAAAAATGAAAATAGAAATTTAAATTTTCGTAACAGTGATGTCACTGTTCCGGTCCATAGTGTTAAGATTATTGATCATTTCTATTAAACACCAAAACCTTTCTGACAATACCCGGTGTATATAATATTACTTAATTTATGGACTTTACCTATTTAACCCTACTTTACTTTTCTTATGAAGTCTGCCATTATTTTAAAATAGTTTCCAGTCTTTTCTACACGAATATAGAAAGTTTTAGAAATCAGTTGAATAGATTTACTTTAAATACCTCAAGAAAATATGATTTATGTACCGGATTTCAACAATAACACTTGTACTTCAAAGAAATACTCTGTCAGATTCAGGGGCGTGGCGGTGACATTTTAAGTAAGGGAAGCAATGTTTAAAAACTTACCTATTTGTAATGTAATTCGATTCTTCGATCACTTTTTGCGAATTCGTCAATGACGTCATCATAAAAACATCGATGCTGTAACCTGTTCGGGAGAAGTATATTCTCAATAGACAACAGCGATATCTGTGAGTCATTCATTCATTTTTGTGGTTAAATTTTTCATAGGGGGTTTTGCCCGTCAGTTAGTGATTAATTGAAGCTTATCCGCAAACTTTAATGTTGAAAATCCCTTTATTATTAAGGCACACACTACACATTCACACACACTCTTACTTAATTGTTCAACTTTAACATTTTCAACGTCATTCCCGACAGCCGAAGTTGACGGTATTTGCATGTTCATGCCCGTATTGTATTGTCTTCCATATCGCCCGAGATACGATGACGCGCGCGACGCACCAACGCAGACATCAAAACCAACTAAACTAAACAAGAACCTACTGCAACGATAGCTTCCACGCACGCTTAAAACACGCGTTCTCATTCGCGTCAGCCAGTGCGGTGGAGGTGGAAAGTTCAATAACCTCTCGACTCTCGAACGCTACAGAAAAGCTGGCGGCCGGCATAGCTTACATTGTACTGTACTGTCGCTCGGTAGGATGGGCGCAGTCGGAGTCAACGCCGCATTTGCTTGCTAACGCCATAACATATTGTAGGTTTGATATATGATATATAAGATAATTTTTAGCGTTTTTGATATACATAGGTAACTAAACTAATTATTGCTTCCTGTTTAAAAATTCAAAAATTACATTTTATCATTTTACATTGTTTTGTTTTAGGGGAAGCACTGCTTCCCTTGCTTCCATGGACTACACGCCCCTGTCAGGTTCTGTTACAGGCATAAAAATATTCTTCAGATCTCAGAATTCGAACAAAATCACGTTCTAACCTTTCATTCCATTTCAGGCTTATATATTCAAATGGAAGAATGGAGACTCCTCTAGGAATGATAGATCAATATACACATCATTAAGTTTTAGCAAATTTCTAGAAAACCTATGAAAACTCTAGAGGGAGCTTCCGTAGCTCAGTAACGGAAAATGCCTTCAAACCATGGGCGTCATTTAGCAAGAAAAAATAAGTAATAAATACAAATGGGCATACATGGTATCTGCATGGGAATATCTCGACCTCGAAGATGAATTAAGTTTTGAAAGTCTTTTGCAAAAGCACTGCGAATTTTTTCCAGCAGTATCGAAAGGCATACTTACAATTTTTTTTATCCATGCCTCCGACAACATGTACAATAGGAATAGAGAATTCCTTTAGTACCCTTAGACGCGTTAAAACTTGGTTGAGGAGTAGGTACTATGACGGAAGAAGGCCTCTCTGGGTTGTGCATGTGCATGTTAAGTGTGCACAGGGAAAAAGTTAATAAAAATAAGCAGCACATTATAGAACAAGCAATATATATTTACGGGTCAGATAGACGAAAACTGAAATTTATTTTTGACTAGTTTTTTGTCCAGCAGCATTTTTATTTTGTTTATTTTATTTTATACAAAAGACGAAAAGACTTATTATTTCTATGTAGGTACAGAGTCTTCACACGGAAACTCCGACCCCCCTATTATTTCCCTAATGCTAGATTATCTCTTATTTACTTTAGTAAATCAAAATAACAACAAAATGGCAATAAATATCCAATATCCCTCATTTTTACTATTTCGTCTATCCAGGATGTTATACTTAAAGAAACTGGTGGGACAATATAATTTTTATCTTAGGCAGATACTTACTGAACACTGAACATTTTACAAAGAATAGTTGAAATAAATCCTTCATGCGGAATAAAATCCAGTCTCTATAGGCTAATAATATTGTAGCTGATAATAGTATATTATACACTTAGGTTGAGAAGGGAGCCATTATTTACCGAGCATTTTTATATCGTGAGGCGCGTAGCGCCGAAGGATATAATATGCAAGTGTATATAGATTTTTTTTTTACTACTAACATTGAAATATTGCCATATTTTACATGAATAGATTTAGCCTGAGAGTTCAGTTGTCAAGCTGACAAAATGAAAATAATTTTTAAATGTCATATTATAGAAAATGTTTGATTATTTACCTAGGTATTTTTTTATTATCATTATTTACCTAGGTAGAGAAATATTACTTCTCATTAGAGGAATGAGGTAATGGTGATTTTTCAGGTGAGTAGTAAAAAAAACATTTATTATCTTTCTCCATTTTTCATTACAATTATTGCCCTTCTTTTTCATTTTTAGAATTCATTTTAATAACAATTCGAAATACCAAATCTTCATATTCGAAATCTTCGGTAGGTAGGTACATATGCCATGTCAATGACAATGTAAAATTTTTACAAACCTTACATAAGGTGTCCACAAAAAGTCAACCTAACAAAAGAAAATTTTCCTACAAGTTCTCGTAACTTTTACGTCCTAACTATTTTCTGGGAAAATATTTTGTTCACTTTGTCCTCTCTAATTTCCAGAGTAGTGCTATATTTTTATATAAAATATGCTAGCCCTATTGCGCTTTACTCCCTCATTTTAGGGATTTGTATATTTTAGTCTTGAAGGATTAGAGGTGCTGAAGTGGCACTTTCTCTCTAAATTGAGGATTTGAAATGAAAGTCCTATTCCCCGATTATTTTGTGATCTTAGTAGAGCGATCTATTGTGTAAAGTCGAAAACATGGTTGCTGGCTTTTAATTTTCAAGGGCAGCTGTAACAGTGTCGATCGATATTCTCTCAAGTGTAGACTTTTAGAAGAAGATGGCGCTCGTATCAACTGCTCTTTATCGATTTTATCATTACAGAAGTTGTCACTGAAAACAACTGATACATTCTAGAAAGGGCTTTAGATGGCACTAGCGGAAGCATATCTATTTTACATTAAAGTCTATTGGTTTATTTAGATTTTAGTTAACTCTTGTTATATTACGCTTTATAATCCAAAGTCTTGTGGTAGCAGCGTATGCATTTTTTTATCAGGAAAATCTTTTTAATAACAGTTTTATGTGCAAATGTAATCAATGTGCGATCAAAGCTTAAATAGTAAGTAATATACCTACAATGAGTCTCGGGAGAAACGGACGCACGGACACGTGACCTTACTAAGACAATCTCCGCTAGAACCAGAATCTAGAACGTATAGGTAACTTATTTTTGCGGATTTCAAGATTTGCTAGTGAATTTCATTGTGAAGTTAGTTTGGGTCGAAAGTACCTACCTACCTACTAATCGCAACATAAATACGCTGTTTTCTGTGTACCCATACTTTGGATGATAGCGACTGTTTGCGGCATGTCATGTGCGGCAGTGACCTGTCACCCTCCCTATGTTTTATAGCAGCGCCAAATTCGATGTTTAAAATTTATTTCGCTAATACGCTAATACTTTTATTTAAAGCGGTATAATGACTGATACCTACATTTTTATATGGACTTAGATCTATCGATTTAGGTTTCAACTGAAAACGAGACTGAAAATTAGTGAGCCACGCTAGGTATACGTATCAAAAAATTGTTTAAAATTCAAACATAACATAGCAACTAATCTGTGGAACATAAAAATATTTTAATACAGCAACGATTTAAGAGTTATTTAATAAATGATAATTCAACAATAAAAATATCTCAACAAAAACATTTCAGTGACTATTCTACATGTACCCCTTCCTTTTCTATGCAGACTGTTGTGCTTAGGTTCATTTTGGTATGTACGTTTTGCAACATCTGTTCCACAGATTAGTTGCTATGTTATGTTTGAAATTAAAGGAGTATTTTACCTGGACACAAAAAAAAACGACAAACTTTGAAGAACTTTCAGTTATTAAGTGTTTTTAAGATGCTAGTTGAACGCAAATAAAAAATCATTGGTATCGTACTGTCATGCTCGAAGATGTGCCTCAAAATACAAATCTAACATTATGTATTATACAGCGTGATGAATAAAAAATGCGAAAGTGTGATTTTTCTTTTTCTTTTGAGTAGGTGGCTGTGAATTCATATTTGACATTGCCCTGGGATTCCAAACAACTTTTCTTAGTGTCATTCTGCTGTAGTTCTAAAAATAAGGGTACTTTATTCTTGAGGAATTTTCATATTTTTCAACCTTCCCTGTATACGAACAGAAATTTCAAAATTTTTACGGGTGGATTTTGAGTTTAAGCACAAGCACCAACTTTTATCAAGAATACATTTTTATAAACTTCAAATAAAGAAAATTCACATTTGTGTCCAACTCTCTGGCAGACACTGTATATATCAAATTTTCTGTCCCTTTTAAAGCTGGAGTAACTTTCCAGGAAAACCATAAATCGAAAAATTGTACATGAAAGACCCCTCCGTAGTCGTAGAACACGTTTCCCAAAATATTTGCACACCGTTACGGAGTACCCTGTATACAAAACATGCAAGCTAGATGACATTCAATAAAACAGGACTCTACCTACTCTATAGAATTTGTTAACTTTTAGCATTGACTGAATCGTCTCCCAACGCTTTTAGTCCTTACACACGATTACCGCTGTTTGTAGTAAGTACCTATTTAAAGACTGGTGTTTTAAAAATAACATATTATCTGCTTGAATTTGAATAGATAACCAAATTTTGATTATGGAAATAGTTTTTAGATGGAGGTTTATTTCTCTGGGACATACTGTATAACCGTTGCTGCACATTGTGTTAATAGTTCTTTGTACCGTAGTGCTACATTTACATAAATTAATAACTAGGGGCATATCAGATTTCATATTGACCAGGGGTGGTAACTGCCACAGGCGCCCGTTTAGGGTAGGTAATTAGTTACGTAAATTAAATTTTTGGGAGAACGAAATCTATAATCTCTGATATTTCTTAAAATGAAATTATTATTGTTATAATGATTTAACCCTTGTCTATCCATTATAGACAAGGATTTAACCGACCAAAGAGACTCGGTTTATATAGTGCCACAGGCTTTTACATTAAATAATTTCATATTAAGAAAGGTTATAAACAGTGACTATAAATCTTTCTATAGTCACTGTTATAAAGCATATTATCAAATATATTTTTTTTTTACTTTTTAGTTATAAAAGCGTGTGTTTTAATTCTATTAATTTTATTTTGTAACTTGTTAGTCTTAAATAAACTACTTCAGGGTCTTTTAAATCCAAATCTAATCAGGTATCTGATATGGAGGACCTAACTTTTTCATTAGCATGTTGCGCCAGTTCTCTCTATCTCTGCTAATTTGTCACTATTACAGGGAACCATTGAGGAATCCCTATGATCACCTCCCTTCGTCGTTATCATACAAGCTCGAGGGTATCTACCTTAATATTGTATTGTCACATACATACATACATACATACATACATACATACATACATACATACATACATACATACATACATACATACATACATACATACATACATACATACATACATACATACATACATACATACATATACAGGGTGAGTCTGAAATAACTGGCATCCTTTTTGGGGTAAGAGAGATGGTCATTCTGAACCACTTTTTTTAATATATTTTTTTCCTATCGCCGAAATTTTTCTCTAATTTACCCACCTATAAAATGCCCCCTTTATGAAGACCCGCCACTGACGCGGATAGAATAGCGTAAACTCGGTCTCAAAATAGTACTAGTTGATGATTTACCATTTTCTATTCGGTTGTTGGCAGGGCGCCAGTGCCGTGTTTTCATAGAGGGGAGATTTTGAGGGGATGAATTATAGAAAAATCTCTTCGCTATGAAAAAAAAAATTATTAAGAAAAGTGGTTCAAAATGACCATCTCTATTACCCAAAAAAGGATGCCAGTTATTTCAGACTCACCCTGTATACATACAAGTCAAGCTAATAAAAGCTTTTAAAGAATACTCCAAAATGGTATTTTATTGTCTAGAAAAACATCCGGTAATTTTTGGACAATGAACCCTTTTCCAAAAGATTGCACGCCCGGCGCTGGTAACACACGAATTCTCGTGTATGTTTTCCATTTTCACCATCTTGTTAATACTTTAATTATATTGTTTGGGTATGAAATACGGTGGCTATAAAAATGTAAATAGGAAAATTATACCGGTGAAATAGACGAAGGTTGATCACGAACTGTGTTTTCGCTAAAAGCATAAAACAAACACTGATAGGATTATTCAAATAGCTCTTTGCTAAGACAAGAGGTGAACTTCAAGGTGTAACCATAAACTTTTTGAAAAGATAATGATATTTTTTAAAAGACGAAATTGCATCTTACTTGAATATTAATGCAATTTATACAATAAATAGTACATATAATATCAGTAAGTCTATATAATAGTTTTTTTGTTGAAATTAAACAATGTTGTGTAATTTTTAGGAGGAAGTAAGGAACACGAATACCAAAATTTATTTAATACAAAAAATCCCTTCTTCCATACCATCTTGTAACCTTAACATTTTTTATTTATTTTCCTAATGCTTTTCCCCGCCCTTTGCAATTCCTCTTGGCTGGTTTGAGTGCAAGACTAAATAATTCTCCGTCGTAAATCATTTAAAGTATACGGTCTTTATGCCTAAACTTTATTTTTTATTGAGTCCCACAAATAAAAATCTAGGGCGCTAAGTCGGAAACCTGGAAGGCCAACGTATTAGTGGGCTATTTTTTCCTGTCCCATTATCTCAATAATTATTGTTACCTACTCAACTAGTCAAATAATATGAAAAATGTTTAAGATTACAAGCAGGTTTGGTAGAAAAGTTTTTTCCTGCACCCTCCCCTGTAAGCGCACTTTACATACTCTCCAACAGGCCCGAAAGCGAAAGTCAAATTTCGAGGTGCCCTGTTACTTTGGTTGCTAGCTGCGAAAGTGGTTGCTAGGTACAAAAAGTATTGCTTTGCAACCCTTACGCAGCAAGGACCTTATGTAGCAACGCGAATCTTGCGTCAATTTTAATAGATTTCACAACAATCGTTTTACAAACTGGTTTTGATCATAAAGAACACGAATTATACCAAAGAAAAATTAATAATATCAATGTTTCTCTGGCGTCAAATAAGAGCCGCATAGTGATCAAATTTGACAGGCACCTCGCTACCGGTAGGGTGAGAGTAAGCCATTCGTAATTCTTAGATCCTGGGTTCAAATCCCACACAAAGCTGAACATTTTTTTTATTTTTTTTATTATCGCTGCATTCTGCTTCTTATATTTATCACTGATTATCATTTGTAGTAATTGAACAAAGGTTATTTTGAAGATCATTATTGCGTATATATGCGTAAGCTCTTTTTTGGCCTCGGAGGTACTTTTAATGACCAAGGCAACACTCGCGTTGCCTCGGTCCTTAAACAACCTCCTCGATCAAAAAAGTGAACTTACGTATCTGTCTGGCAATGTAAATAACTATAATAATTGTATTAAATAGAGTTTTGTGTTTTGTGTCAATTTCTTATTAAATAACACTACATCCGACTCAACTGCTAGAACTAGAATTATTATTTCACAGGTCAGTGAAGTTATGTTATATCATATTCTTAAAAATGTTATATGTTTGATGTTTCTTGGGCCTACTATACTTTAGTAAAATTTCCAAAACGTTGCGTTTTTAAAATGTGTTGATGCAAATTGGTAGGTCCACAACTATACATTCTAAAAAAATTGACAATGATATTTTTGCAATTTTAGGGTTATAAACATGATCGTAGTAGGTGAGAGGCTTGCGTGATGTAAAATACTCCCATAAAGCATCTCCCCACCCCACCTCCTACCATCACGAAAAAAGGAACACTCGAATATCTCAAAAACAAAAAAATTTCGATGGTGTTCATACACCGTATGATTAGTATCTCAACAGCTTGCCTTCGAGTTTCTATACTCGTAGGCGCACTCTGGCCATATGCAACGTAAATTCCGTAATTCACTACTATAGTTAGTTTAAACTTTAATTTTGACTGCCGCACTCGACATTCTCCGACGTCATTGTTGGAAAGTTTCCCGTATATATACATCAAAACACCAATCAAACGTCCCTAATAATTTAGAATCGAGGCCGCGCCAAGCAATAATGCCCCAGTGAAATATTTATTAACCGGGAGAAGTTGGATTTCTGGCGTAATTGCTGTGTGCATAACGGTCTGTGATTGGTTTCGCCAACATGTAACTTCCCCATTAAACCGAACACAGGTAACGACACGTGGGTATACGAAGAGTACGGGAAAAAAAACAAGAATATCACATGAAAATTTGTTACTTAAACATGGCATACCGGAGATCTCGAAAAGAAAGTACCACCAAATAATGTCCATTATTGACATATAAAATATGTTTGGCATTGTTTAACAAGTGTAAATAACTAGCAGTCTCTTGTTGAACGGAAAGAACTAAAAATAAAAAAAAAAGTTTTGCGTATCTGATATTGGAGTTATTGCAAATAGTTTCACTTACTGTACTGGTAGCTCTAAAGGTACCGTCTGGCATTCAATGTGTAAGAATAGATCCTTAATGAGAAATCGAATAAGTAGAAAAGGGGTAGGTATAAATGCAACGTTGCCAGTTGCGACTACTTTCTAATAACACAATCGAAGCGGTTTTACCCATCGCGGTGGGCGAAACATACTTTGTTCTCCCTACTAATCGATGAGGTAGAGAATCCCTGAGTGGCGCGGCCTCTACTATCTAGTTTGACCTTGCTTCATCCCACCGCCTCCCACTATTTAATTCTCTGATTATAATATTTTATTATAATTACATCCCATTTGCTATTTGATCGTGCTTCTCCCTACCCTGGTTGTAATATTTAAAATAAAATTGTGCAACTTTCCCCCCCATTTAACCGTTGTTCTATCTCTCACCGTTTGCAAGATCCCCATGTTGATCATTCTTATCCGGGACACATTGTATATGTCCACGGTTAGGTTGTCCAATGGGAAAAACTTATGTTCTTCATTTCATTTTATCGAAAAAACTCTATTCTCGATAAAAAGTTTAGCTTGTTCTTAAAACAAGATTGAAATAGGAATAATTAGCATTTCAGGTACGAAGTGTACAGGGTGTTCCCGTATATTTTGACCCATCCCTAGAGCCTTTATTTTTTTTGAACCGCTAGGATCTGTTACTAGATAAAACAAATGAGCGTCGCAAATTTATGAAAAAATACGAACTTTTTTTAATGGAACACCCTGAATAGGTATTTGTGAATTTTTGAATTGCACGCATTTTTCCCATTCCAACAATATAAATATGTTATATGTTTGCATCTTTATACTTAATCAAGGTTGAAAAGCCTTTCAACTTAGGCAAGAGCATTCCTGTCAATCCATTATTTTTGGGACAATACACCTTGTTACCCTACAACTTTCATTTAAGTAATTTTTTTCTAACTCGAAAAATAAAGGCCCTAGGGGTGGGTCAAAATATATGGGAACGCCCTGTACAAATAGAATTATAAATAAATCAAAGTATTCCGATTTTTTTCGAAAATTGGTATCATGGACTATTTTTTAATAATTGTTCCCGACAACTTTTTCTATATCTTCACAAATAAAATCAGTTTAACCTTACTATTTTACGTTTCCCGATAAATAAATAGCTATAAGTCGTGTTTTCGTCTTAAATTTAACCGCGGTAGGTCCCAAAGTACTAATTGCAACTCATATTTATCATTTATCATTATGTGACGTTAAGTGCTCGTTAATTCTAAGTATTTGTCAGTACCCCGTTAAATAGTTTACGCGTTATGAGTCAATTTAGCTAACAAGCTAATAACTGCGCGGTGACGGATTGTTTTATAGAATTCTTGACTGCATGTGCATGCTGTTATTAGCCCTAAGTAGCTGGAAGCAAATTGCTTCTGGATTATTGATTGGCTTGCCAGATTTAAGCACACGACGAGCCCCCGATGATATTTTCCGGTTCTGTGCCGCTGAAAAGACCGCAGTAAAGGAAGGCTATGGCGAATTAGGTGTAATTTTTTTAATATTGGGAGTTATGACACCGCAAAAAGTGTAAGCACCCTTATGTTAGGGTTTCATGAGGTCTCAGACTTTTATTCGCAGTTTACTGCTTTTTTATTACAAGACATTTAAAAGAAACAAACAACTTTGATGCCTTTGTAAACTGATTTTGCTCTTGTGTAATAATTTCAACAAAGTTTTCTGGCCAGCGTAAACTCGGGCCAAGATAAGCTTGTTGACACAAAATAAATAATGGGGGCACTTACAATCGCGCAGCGAACGAAGCGCTTGCAAGCAGCTTAATATAATCCTCTTTGTTTTATACGTAAACAGCGTCACTAAATGACAGCTCTTATGGATCGGGAGATAGTGACAGATTTTTGGACGTGATTTTACTCAGTATGCCTTTCAAAGGGCATTATGTGGCACATATTCTCACAATAATAAGGTATGAATCAGAGAGTCATCCTGGGTTCTTCATGTGAAAAACTGAGTTTTCAATTATTCGAAAAATATGCGTTTTGATATGATTTTATACAGGCTGCCATGTGTTTTATAATGAAGTTCAAAATGAAATTTCCTCGGAAAACCATAGGCATACCGTTAGGGTGGGTCCAAAGGGCTATTATTGCCACGTGATCTTGTATTTTAATAATTAATTTTTCCACGTTTCTGAACCGGCTGCCAATGAGAAGTATGCAAGTTCTTATTATGAAAATGCTGAAAAAAGGATGGCATACCTTTCGCGCATGTCCAAGTACACTTTACATCGAATAACTCGTTTAAATGATTAAATAACATTCAATTTCAACAGTACTTGGACATGCGCGAAAGGTATGCCATTCCTTTTTCAGCATTTTCATAATAAGAACTTGCATACTTCTCATTGGCAGCCTGTTCAGAAACGTGGAAAAATTAATTATTAAAATACAAGATCACGTGGCAATAATAGCCCTTTGGACCCACCCTAACGGTATGCCTATGGTTTTCCGAGGAAATTTCATTTTGAACTTCATTATAAAACACATGGCAGCCTGTATAAAATCATATCAAAACGCATATTTTTCGAATAATTGAAAACTCAGTTTTTCACATGAAGGACCCAGGATGACTCTCTGATTCATACCTTATTATTGTGAGAATATGTGCCACATAATGCCCTTTGAAAGGCATACTGAGTAAAATCACGTCCAAAATTCTGTCACTATCTCCCGGTCTATTACTAGAATTCCTCCCATTTTGGATATTATATTTATAGATTAGTTTTATCAACTATAAATTATTGCTTCATTTTTATTGTTTGCTTAACATCAAGAAATGTTTACATGTAAGCAAAGATAAATTTAAAAATTAAATTTCAGATTTTAAAGTTTGAATTGGGGCTTTATTTTTGTTTATAAACAACGTTGTTTGATAAATATTTTGTCTAAAATAAAAAAAATATATATATATCACTACCCGCTAAAATCATTTTCATGTCTCCTTAATTCATTAACACCGTGAACATCTGATCTAAGATTCTGATATGATAAATTATTTTTTTCAAGAAGGAAGTATGACTTTTCCTTCATGTCAACTCCACCCGTGGACACATTGTAAGTCAAACTACTGAAGTAATAAACAAATTGATAGGTATAAAAGCAAAAAAAGTAAAATATAGCTAAGTATATTAATTTTTTTATATAAAGTTTCTCATTCAAGTAGCAAATTTCAGTTTTAGAAATAATACAAATAAAAATATAGAAATTTAAGACCAAAACAACTTATTCCGTTTATTGGTATCGACACCATAAACACTAGTTAGATAAGATTTCTCTGATGTTTTGAGTCCGAATTTTTCAATTTGATGTAGGTAATTTATTTTTACTTTAAAGTTACGGACATTTCATTATGGTATTATGTATGCTTTGGATATTATTTCAATATACAGGATGATTCAATCATGATAAAAAAAATTAACCGCAGGAGTTTAAAAATTAGCGTAACACGAATCCGAAATTAAAATAAATCTAAAGTCAACAAACAAATTTATTTTTCAGAAGTGCTTTTTGAGGCGCTTCTAGCCGGCCGAGCTAGTAATCAGAGCGTGGAGGTCCGCAACTACCGGTACGCAGTTGCCAGTTGCAACAACATAGTATCGTAAATGTATCTATTTATTTTTATTTATTTTCAGAAATTCAATTTTTTTTGTAATCTTTGTTTTCGCATGTAAGAGGTTTTTTAATTTGCTCTATCGATTAAATCTTCATTTTTATTAATAATAATAATAACAACAACTTTATTTAGCTAATTAAGCTGTACAATAAATTCTTACAAACAATTATAACATCAAGATAACAGATAAAATATACTAAGAGGAATTTAAATAGTTATGTTTACGGGAAATAACACACTTTTTGATATTCATATTCTTTGTGTCATTACTTAATTTATTGTATTTTATTGTACCTTTTAAAAATATAGATTTTTGAGTATTCACAAAGTTTTTGTAGTATAAAATTGCCTTGAACTCTTGTACTATAATTACGTATTTCTTTAATTTATTAATTTTTTTAGATAATATATATTTTTTTATTTTGAATGAATCTACATCTGTCCGAGCTCATAGCATTTTGATAAAAACTCCTGGGAAGGCTTTTCTACCCACCTTAAGTTGAATGAATATAATATAAGAAAATTAAACCTCGTTAAAATCTAGAATGTAGCCAAGCTTTCATTTTTTTCTAACTTGAATGCATTGAAATTCGATAAATTTTCCAAACCATCCCAGCGTAGTTCATCCACATTTGTAATTACCGGTTCTTCTTCGTCATAATATGTTTTTTACCGGCATCAAGATTGCCGAAATTTAATAAATTGAAAATATCTTTAGCATTTAGAAAACTGACGTATCGGTAACTGGACGAACAGTTTTTCCTTTTTTTATTATTGTTTATGGCACAATCTACCAGTCCACAGTAAGCCATTGTTTTTAATACATATATATCAAAGAAACTAAGACAATCACAAAGGAAAAAATTACTAAAATAACGAATTCACCTGGCAGTAGACGGAGAAAACGTTAATTATAGAACAGTGTTTGACGTGCGAGCTAAATATGTCACGCGCTGACGTCAGCGGAGGGAGAAAGCGAAAAGATCATACAGTTATAGTATAATGTGTAGATCGTTCCTAGTTGACAGTGTGTATAATTCTTTAGTGCTCTATATGAATAGTGTCATTTATCAGTCAGTTCATAAGAACATCAAATAATAGTGGATTTCATCTTGTTCAAAATTTGGTACTTATTAAAAAGACATGAATACAAATATTAATTCTCTGACAGATGTCATGCCATTGGTATTTGCAAAATTTTTGTACTGTCAACTTAACGAAACAAAAATGTATACCAAATTCCAACAGACGAAAATTGGTGCACAAATTCCATCTTAAATCATGTTCGCGTTGTTTTTACTCAGATGATATTTTTTTCTCTGAGTATATCTTTGAAATCCTGCAATAAAAACAAACAACATTTCTGAACCCTAATCAACCAACTCTACTTTAGCCTAGAGCAACACAACCATAGAAGCAATTAGTGTATCTCTTGCGGTACACTCCTTCTCCAGCCCCATGCATTTTTCAAAAGGGAAGTCCAGACCGATCATAAAAACATGAAACCGAGCGCAATCTTGGTATTTCGTTTCATTCTCGGAATATGGGATGTTTTATTGATGACCGATATAAGGAGAATGTTTTCTAATTATAATTATATAGGAATGAGATAAACTGGACGTTTTCCCATGGCAATAACAAAGGATGATCTCTAAATTGCAGGTGAGTCATTCATTAATCCATTGCAATTACTACTACTTAGGCTTCATTTTCATTTGCAGCTATAGAGTTGACTTGACGATGACGACGATTATGAAGAACGGAGTTGACTAGCGATATTTTTTCATAATGTTTGCTTGTAAGACACTTTACATGTATTATATTTCCATCTAAAGGAGGTAAAGTTTCAGTACCTGTTTGTCCCTGAATACCTAATATGAATACCTAGGTAGATATTTTTTTAATTTTCAGGAGAACTGCTTGAACTCAAACCGAAGTGATTCTAAATGACTTCAGTCAATAAATATGAATTTTTAGAAATTAAACAGCACATGTAAATTTTAAAGGGCGAACTGTAAATATCTGCTTTAATTATTCTTTATTGTTCACATATTCTGGGATGGCAAATTGTTGATTTAACTGTAGTCTAAAAGGATGCATATGAAAAAGGAATGTGTTATCACCTGCAATGCAGTGGAGCAGTGTATTTTTGAATTCGATACATACCTATACACAATTATGTATTTGTGATAATATAGCAAAGCGGCTTATAAAGCATTGAATGTATCCCTCTATGTTCTCTAGAGCCTAATTTGAAATGTAGCTTTGATGTCTGGTTACATAGCGTCTCTAAAACCGAATAATAATCGACGCCAGATTTGCAATTTAAAACTCACCTGGGATATTCCCGGCCATCGCGACGAATAAAAATCCACCCCATCCAAAGCGGATTTCAACGAGTCATGTCGGGGCAATATTGGTGACTGACACCCTGCCATGAATAAAATGAAGCTCCCCTAAGATCGACCATCAATAAAACATTGCCTCATATTTTTTATGATGTAAATATCTGTGTAAAAATGGGATAAGTTTCAAGTTATTGCTTCTCAGGGATTCGGCTGTTTTACTGGCAAATCAGTTGAACAAATATATTGCCAGTTTTTGAAATGTAAGTAAGGAATATATAAATTCCTAACAAGCAAGTATATGAACTCTCTGAGTATTAAATAACTAAAAAAATAACGCGTATTGCACACTATTGGTAAATGAAATTTACAATTTATCGCAGAATAAGTTCACAAATGAAATGGGCGATTTAAAGAACTTGGTGAGATGACCCTCGCCGCCGATGCTGCACTTTCCATATATCTCTGTGTTTTGTTTTACTATAGATTGAGCTAATGGACCACCACGAGTGTATCAGATTCGCGAACCTCTTTAGATCAATCTATTCATAAAAGTTAAAACACTCATTTATATTTAGGAGTATTATAAGTTCGAGTTAAAGCACTCATTCATATTTAGGACTAAACTAAGTTCAAGTGAAGCAATAATCAATAATTGTATCGTTTAAAGAAGTTTCCCATGCAAAATCGAACAAACAGCGTTTCTTTATTTTTATACGTTGGTACCAATACAGGCACATAGAAAACCAAACATAAAGAACGACAGTAGCCAAACTAGCTTCTTACCAAAAGGCGCGTCGGTATACAGAGTGTTACTTAATGATAGGCCGTAACTCCAAGGGCGCATTCCTGAACCAATTTCAAGTACAAATGTTCATATAAACACGTGTCCTAAAAAGTCGGATTTTCAAGATGCAGGGTGTCGAAATTTTAAAGAAATCGTTTTTTATTAATATCTCAAAGGTCCTTTTGCCGATTTTGTTGAAATTTGGCAGTGTTGTTCATTGTGATAAGGCGCTAAGTTAGCACTAACTATATGATAATTGTGAGTTCCAGTGGCGTCCCGGAGAGCAGTCTCACGAATAATATTGACAAAAAAATGTAGCCTACTGACTTTTTTCTACCGGGACACCTTAACGGACAATCCTATATACAATCTTTGCCTCTACTTCTTGAAAATTTTCCTCTTCAGTTACGGCAACAACAATGGTTCATGCATGATGATGCTCCAGCCCATTTTAGCATATTGGCACGTGAGTATTTGCATGGAGCTAGATTTTTAATTGTGGGGGCACCTAAAATCAATAATTTACCTTACACCAATCGAGACAGTAGAACAACTAATGAATAGAATTTTTGACGGATGTGAAACCACACGCAACACTCCTGGAATTTTAGAAAGAGTTCTTCACTCGACGAGAAGAAGAGCAGAAGCCTGTATATAAGCGGGAGGAAGTTATTTCCAACATTATTTGTTGTGAATATTCTGTTAAATTTTTTTACTTTTCATTTGTTGAACTTTAAAAAATGGCTTATAATATTAACTTGATTTTTTTTTTTAATTTTTCGATTTGCAATAAATTGGTTTTTATTTGTTTTTTCACCGAAAACGAAGTAAGATACGAAAAAATATCAAGAGACAAAAAAGTTGTATTTCGAGCTGCTTAGTCCGAAAAAATTATATTATTTTTTTAAAGTGAGTGGCGTACCTTTTTTGTCAATAATATTCATGAGACTGCCCTTCGGGACGTCACTGGAACTCATAATTATCATGTAGTTAGTGCTACCTTAGCGTCTTATCACAATGAATAACACTGCCACATTTCAACAAAATCGGCGAAAGGACCTTTGAGATATCAATAAAAACCGATTTATTTGTTAAACTTTAACACCCAGTGTTTTGAAAACCACATTTTTTAAGACACTACTTGAAATTGGTTCAGGAATTATTCGTCCTTGAAATTACGGCCTATCATTAAGTAACACCCTGTATATGGCGTGGCCCGGTATCAACCATCAATAAAACATCGCATTATTTTGTGCCTTACGAGGAGCATAGAATCACAAAATATCAGACTGGCTCCGGTCTTATGTTTTTATGATTGCCGATTGCCCCGGACGGAAATAACCGCTTGAAAAATGCATGGGGCCCGAAAAGCAATCAGGTTGGTGCTCCTCGAATATTCAAGGTTGGGCTCCAGTAAACCAATAAATACATCCCTTATGCGCAATACAACCACTCATAGGAACAAAGTCGTAACTTACGGATAATGTATGATGGTATAACTTTACCTAACATTGTCACACCGGGCTGGGAATGCCCTGTGTGTACCGCGAGAGAACCCTGTTGTCCCTCGCGACTTGCCGGGGATCTTTGAGGGGGACGACTGGCAGTGGATGCTGGACGGAGGTAATCCCAGGAGAACACACGCGTTACTAACGACACCAGGTAATTATAACAGTATGACTCTTAGGACACGCATCCTGACTAAGAAGCCGATTCCACTGTTGTCCAGTTCTTGGCTGGCGCCGAATTTATACCCGTCGATTCTGCCGAATCGGCGGTGGACTTTGATTTGTTATTGTTATTACTTATTAATTGTTCATCGTATTTACATTATCGACTTCCCCTTGTATACATTGATGAGGATGTTTTCTAAACATATTAGTAATTAGGGTCACCCGCCTCCAGGTGTAAAAATAATTAGTTTGACTATTTGAACATAGATGGTTCTCAGTGTCACTTTTGTGACAATATTATTTATTTCACGTCTATTGCCGTGAACTTTTTTAAATTTGATTTTTAATACATTTAATACATTCACTGAAAATAATTCCATTTTATTAATTTACATTGAAAAAAAAAAGAATTTTTTAATTAATGTAATTAATAATAACTATTATTACAGGTGTCCAGGCAGCCTACATAGACGGCGTCTAATGCTTTGGGTTTGATCGTTGAGTGAAGGAATAATAAGAGGCGCTACCTCGATGTATCGTAACGAGTCTTGAATCTCAACGTCCTAGATTATTCTATAATCAAATGAAATGCACAATGATTATCTGTTTAGAAGATATTTCGCCTAAAAGCGAATCTCCTTTCGACACATGTTGTTAAGGAAGTGTCCATATTTCCATATTTCACCTTTTGAATGGATGAGAAATAGCTGGCTTCAATATTGGAAATGTCGATCATAATTATTCTGACAACAGGGCAAATCGGGACGCACTTTCATTTTTCCTAAATATGGCGGGATATTTAAATACAATTAGAATTTGTCACCCAATAAAAGTTTTGTGGTACCTTAACGAAAAATTGGGCTCTACCACATGAAAGTACTCAATAATATATATTCTTTCTTAGTATAACCACAGACCTATATAGCTTATATAGGTCTGTGGTATAACCATAACTGACACTGATATAAATAAATCGTTGAATTACTTACAATGTACATACTTTACTATTTTGTGTGTATTTTTAATCCTGTCTTTCCTGAAGCAGTTCAAATTTTATTTATTTTAAAAAATAATTAAAAAAACAAGATCAGCCTCGCATAATAACTGCTAAAAGATAATGTTCGAACTGTTGTGTAAATAATATGAATAGAGCCGCAAATATTGAATCAAATCACTTGCACTTAAAATATATCTGCATTTTCCATATTCCAAATTGAATATACAATCTGTTGATTTAGTAAAGAAATTATATCAATTCCAAACAATAATAATTATTATATAATTAAAACAGACAACAAGAAGCATTATTGACAGTTAAGGACACATTGTTTTGTTTCATGGCCAACTGCGAATCATACCGAACAATGAATTAAAATGATAATTAGTATTTAAACACTGCCAGTGGATTAGACCAAGTACCTATTATAAACTCCTGCACAAAATTAACGCAACATCATAAATTTGCCACTTATTTGATGCTATTTTTTTTCTGAATTTATGATCCGATTTGAATGATTTTTTTTGCATTGTAGGTTGGTTCCTTGACATTGACATAGTTTTCGCTGTTTATGATAAAAAGTTCATTTTCGATTTATAACGGGTGTAATAAAAATGTTATGTTTTTTTCCGAAAATTCGTATCACCCCGTGGAGTATACTAGCAACCGAAACATACCGTACTTTCACCGTTTTCGTAGACATAGGGCAATGGGCCGCGCGTCCAGCTAGGTTTGTCCGTCGTTGGCGGGGGGAGTACACAGTAGTCCCGCATCGCTTATCAGTCGAGTTTTGCGAGCAAAAAACACGCCCCGCCCCCCGCCAACGACTGACGAACCTAGCCGAATACACGGCGGCGCGCCGCCCAACCATGGCTATGTCTACTAAAATGGTGAAAGTACGGTATAGCAGTTGACATTAGACGTTAGGTCCATCTTTCCTCAACATTTCCTTTTTTGGTTTACTTCATTATCTCTGTTATTAAAGGAGATACACTGTTTTAGAGCGTAACATGTCTCTATTATTCAACACATTCATTGTTAAATGTGTTCAAGTGGGCTATGGAAATTTTCTGACATTTCAAGCGATGTGTCAACAGATGTTGTGTTTTAAAGTTGAAAAGGTCAAATAAAATTCGCCATACCGATAAAAACTGTTCGGAAGCTGCTTATTAAACGTTCGTTTAATATGCCCAGTTGCCCGACGAGTATTTTAAAATTGAAAACTGAATCGACCAAAAAATTTATCGGCAGAAGAAGCAGTAAGAGCTTTAACTTTGGTGGATGAAGGCTATTCGATGTGTCATGTTACTAATGTGATAGGAAGACATCGTTTGACTATAAGTCGTATGGTTGAACGATTTAACGAGACAGGATCTTACTCTCGAAGGTCAGGCCAAGGGTGAAAACGATGTACCGATCCAAGAGATGAGCGTTTTATTAGGCAAACTGTTCTAAGAAACAGGAATATCACTAGTACTAGGCTAAAAAGTGAGCTTAGAACTGCTCGCCATAGTCGCCATCATACAATATCGTCTCGAACAATCAGAAGGCGTTTAAATGAGGCTGCTTTAAACGACAGAATAGTCGGGCAACTGGGCATATGAAACGAACGTTTAATAAGCAGTTTCCAAACAGTTTTTATGTATGGCGAATTTTATTTGACCTTTGTAACTTTAAAACACAACATCTGTTGACACATCGCTTAAAATGTCAGAAAGGTTCCATAGCCTACTTGAACACATTTAACAATGAATGTGTTGAATAATAAAGTCTATAAAAACATGTTACGCTATAAAACAGTGTATCTCCTTTAATAACAAAAATAATGAAGTAAACCAAAAAAGAAAATGTTGAACAAAGATGGACCTACCGTCTCATGTCAACTGCTATATGTTTCGGTTGCTAGTGTACTCCACAGGGTGATACGAATTTTCGGAAAAAACATAACATTTTTATTACACCCGGTATAAATCGAAAATGAACTTTTTATCATAAACAGCGAAAACTATGACATTGTCAAGGAACCAACCTACAATGCAAAAAATAAATCATTTAAATCGGATCATAAATTTAGAAAAAAAATAGCATCAAATAAGTGGCAAATTTATGATGTTGCGTTAATTTTGTCCAGGAGTTTATGTTGTTGAATAGCCCTTTCCATTTAAAAACAAAAGTTTAATTTGCCACACTTAAGTGGAACGCTCTGTATAATATTTCACATAATGCTTAAAAAGCGCACGTTTATACCTATATACAACTTTTGCATTTGCCCTTTTTTTCTAGGTCAAAAAATAAAGAAGTTAAGGTGAGTAAAAAATAACTCTGAACACCCAATACCTATAGGTAGGTATAAAACTTTATTATGTTAAAGTTTGGTTGCGCGTTTTTTTCATTTACATTCTCTAACAATGTCCGTGATTCTGATGAAATTTTGTCGCTTTGCTTTATTAATGGAGTGCTCCGCACCACTCATTTTTCTAACAGACCCCTACGTCGTTTACGGAATAATCAGGCACGAAATAACAACGAAAAATTTTTTTGCTGAAATACACTGACGGTAAACACATGACATATAGAAGTAAGCAAACAATCGAGTCACGACACAAACAGTGAAAAAATCGTTTGTCGCCCTTATTGTGTGTAAATGCCCTTGCCCTGGCCTTTTAAATAAGTGGAAGGTATAAACTAGTTATTTGTGTACCAAGGCATTGAAGTTCAACTTTTTATGAAACATGTGGAATTTAGGTGCCGAGGCCTCTGGCCGAGGCAAATAAATTTAGTAAAAAAATTCGAAAAAGAAAAGGGACAACATTGAGCTAAATGCCCTTTGTCCCTAATTTTTTTTCTGACTACGCCTATGGTTTAAACGAATCAATTTTTTATAATCGGCTAATTTTATTGCTCCTGTATTCAAAAGGAATGAAACTAGGTAAATATATCTTTTATTGCTGCTCCATTGTTTTGTTTTCATGCTTAGTCCGGAAATAATATCTACCTTTACATTGGAAAGAGTTCCCTGAGGAATTCTAGGATATTATAACAAAGATAACGCCAACAGAGGTTAGTAGTGTGGGAAATAGTTGAGAAGTGAAGGGTGGATTCCTTTCGATCATGTTTATAAACCCTGCTGGTTTTCATGGAGAATACTTCGGTTTTAGTTTAGTGGGCAAATGTTATTTGATTCGCAATCTACAATACCAAGTCATTAACGAATCATATATTATACATAATACTTTCGCTTGCTGTAATAAGGCTACTGCAATTTCAAATTATAGTATAATGCTTATTCTAAAATGTTTATTAATTTTTTTATTGGCCTCAAGGCGTTAAATAAAACATAATTTTTAAAAGTAAAGTAAAAATAAAAAACTCTAAAGACCAAATTAAAACCCATTCAATGAATGTCTCTACAACCCTTCCAATGTCTGGAAGGTTTTCATGCCCGTAGTATGGAGTAGGTAAGGGGGCACTTGGGGCGCCCCCCTCCACTTTCCTCCTAGGCCCCGCCCACTTCAAGCGGTCGTCAAAACGTCAATCCGAGCGTCAAAGCGTGCGTCAAAACGTCAAAACGTGCGTCAAAGCGTGCGCCAAAACGTCAAAACGTGCGTCAAAACGTCAATCCGTGCGTCAAAACGTGCGTCAAAGCGTGCGCCAAAACGTCAAAACGTGCGTCAAAACGTCAAAACGTGCGTCAAAACGTCAATCCGTGCGTCATAACGTCAATCCGTGCGTCAAAGTGTGCGTCAAAACGCCAAAGCGTGCGTCAAAGCGTGTGTCGAAACGTCAATCCGTGCTTCAAATCGTGCGAGGCGGGGCCTAGGAGGAAAGTGGAGTGGGGCGCCTCAAGTGCCCCCTTACCTACTGTCTGGTTTTCGTACCCGTAGATAGTTTCCTTTATAACCCCATAGGAAAAAGTAGATTTTGCCCCTTATGCCATAATGGTGTGTTCAAGAAAATTATATTTGTGAAACTTCTTGTATTGATTTTTTATCGGTTTTGAGATGTTAAATAACAGATAAATCTGTACAAAGAAAAAGATAAAATAAAATAAACTCTTAACAACCTATTTAATGAAAGGCTCACCCACTCCCAGTGTTAAACCCCAGAGTCCCACAGCCTGCCATAAAACTTCCTACGGACAAAGTTTCAGGTGGAATATTGTGGCATAAAACATATTTCTTCAAATGTCCTGGGTTTCTCGTCTTGTTCGTCATGTTCGTAGATAGTTTTCTTTAAATAACTCCGTAACCGCAAGATTCAGGTTCAGAGAACCCTGCGGTAGAGAGGGATGGATATTTACCGAATGACATACTACCAAGTTAAAACATGGCCCTATTAATGTAAGCACAGTCAGTAAAATTTTATTTTGTTACATAGTATACGATCGTGTCCTATTTTGAACCAAAAATGAATGTCTCCCGCGTGCTATTATAGGGAGTAACACATTCTTATCTATCTAGAAAATAGAATAAAAATATCCATTTTGAAAAATAACGCATAGAAAGAATACGACTCGATGGAGCGACCATTTTATCGGAATTCGCCTTTTAAAAAATACCGATTTCCTTCCGGATAGCTCCGGGACGATAAATCGTAGATGCGGGGATATAAAAATCGACGTCCCGAACGCAAAAAGATGAGGGGGGATTCCTAGGCACGATCGCGGCAGTCAGACAATGATGCATTCTGACGGGAGTTGTGATAAATCGCGGGGTTTCTGTTCTTCAACTTCTTATTTAATAAGGGAGTTGGGGGCGGCCGCCGCGATCTACCATGGGCGTACGCACAAAAGGGACTCTACGAAGGTTCTTATGATGAAGCTGGTTCACATTAAAATAAAATATCGGATATTTCAGTATGACATTTACTATAATTCCTAAGAAGTAAGTAGCGGCATGCAGCACCGAAGGAAAGCAGATACCAGCCAGCATTAGCGTTGTGGGAAGGAATTCACTCAACAGTATTAGTCATTCTAACAGTGACCTGGCATTCGCCTAATCTAAAATAGGTGCTAAATCTAATGGATTCTGTTTTGCTTTTTTTATGCTTACGTAGCACGCTGTATAATCTTTGAAATTGACATGTTACTTGTACACCGAGAGAGCATTTTCATCATTTCTTGGCTTGACTTGACTTGATTTCTTCCTAACTACTTCTTTACTTGAAATCAACTAATTTCAAACTTCTTTACGCTTGAGTACCAACACAGATCGTTGTTGCGTCGTAATGTAATAATTCTAAAAAAAATTGTTGTTGCCAAAGACGTCAGGCGACAGTTGAAGGATTTAGATTTTCCTATTAGTTTAGTTTAAAAGTGTCTGTACAGTGTTAGCTAAAAAAGTTGGAAATAGGTATTTGTTCCCACCAGAGGTCAGAAAACAGAAAAATGCACTTTTCCAGCTAGTATTTAGTAGTTATAGAGTCGTCCAGTCTGCTGTAAGAATGTTAAAATGTAAGAGTACCTAAGTAAAAGTAAAAGAATTTATTCCACCACACGTGACACTCTTTTGTAGATTTGAAAATATCTTTGTAGAACATAAAAGTTTTCACAGAAAGTTTACTCTTGAACTAAATGTCGAAGATCACAAAATCTATGACATTTGTCAATAATTATTTCCAGGCTGAATCCATTAAAATCAGAAGAAAACAAAAAATCTCCATAAGTCTGAAAATTTTTAAAATACTCTTAATCTGTGGTTAGAAAGCTATGGTTTGCATTAAAAAAACGAAGTTTATGTCATATCTCAAAAATGACATCTCACATGCAATAGTATATTGTGCGACAAGTTAAGCAAATTTTTTCAATAATCCAATAGCCGTATTAAAATTACAAATCTTTCCACATTTAACCGTCCTTCTAGATCTGCTGGTTTCCCACACTAAAGATCTAAAAGGACTCACCCTGTATAATAAGCAAATTCCTATACATAATACCATTGAGAATCCATCGTTTAAGTTTTCTATTATTATCTGTTTAGTAGAGTTTTTGTTGAGCTTATATATTTTTTCTGTTGTTATCCTGTTATACAGTGTGTCCACGGATGGACTTAACTATACCTACTTGTAAAAATTTTTATTTTCAATTCTTGGAAACAATTCATTCTTCCTAAAAAAGTCTGCTTGTTCTTAAAATAAAATTGGCATGTAAAAAGTTGACATTACTTATACTGGGTGACCAGAAAATTAAAGAATCGTGAATTAGCTTAAGAGTAAACTACATCTATTTGTAGAGATAATGAAAAAAGTTATACAGAAAATTTGCTCAGCGTGGTAAGCTACTTAAGTGTACAAAATTTCAAAGCGTTAGGCCTACTTTGATTTTTTGATTGTATTCTCTTTTTTGTCAAATAAATGGTTTTCTGTAAATAGTACGACAAAACTGTATTAAGAAAACTTCCCTAGAATGGAAAACTGCGCATGATGACAAAATTTTACGATTCTAGACCTACTTTGTATTTTGGAAAATATTGGAGGAAACGCAAAGTGGGCCTAGGATTGTCAAAAAATTTTCCATCATACACAGTTTCCTATTCTGAGTGACTTTTATTTATAAGTTTTGTCTTACTACTTACAGAAAATTATTTATTCGAAGAAAAACAAGAAAAAAATTAAAAAATCGAAGTAGGCCTAACGCTTTGAAATTTTGTACACTTAAGTAGCTTACCACGCTGAGCAAATTTTCTTTATAACTTTTTTCATTATCTCTACAAATAGAGGTAGTTTACTCTTATGCTAATTAACGTTTCTTTAATTTCTGGTCACCCAGTATAAGTAATGTCAACTTTTACCATGCCGATTTTATTTTAACAACGCAAGCAGACTTTTTTATGAAGAGAACACTGTATATTGTGATAGTGATAGTGAAGGAAAAACTTATTTATTTTATTAGTTTTCTTGTTACGATATCTCCCACTAAGTTTTTGATATTTAAAAGCTTTATAACAATAAAAAAATGATTAGTCTAGCGCCCAGTTCTTCATTATTCAAGGTTGCCAATCAAGTAGCTTGATCACGCTACTTGAGCTTTCCAGAGTAGAGATACTAAGAGAGCACCAGACCAGACTTGTCGAAACCTGTCTGGTCTGGTACTCTCCTAGGTTTTGACCGTCTCCCCACTCTCTGCCCACTCCTATTAAAACAGCTAAATAGGAGAGGTTCAACTAAGATCTCATCAGACACGCAGATCATTTACAACATGTCCTTCTTAAATAGTTTAAACAATTTGCTGGTGAAAAATCTGGTGAATGTTCGAGATTTGGAAGTAAACAAAAAATTTGAGATCCAGTGTTTTAAGAAAATAAATACCAAGTTTGGGGAAAAGGTAGTGGCGGAATTTACCGACTTCAAGACTATCCTGCCTCAGCGTTTTACGGAGCAATTAACTCGAGAGCGAATTGACGAATTGAATGGTGACGACAAAAGGTATTTTTTAACAAGTTTGGGGCCCGTCGGCAAGACTACAAATATTATATTTTCTGAAGCATGAGCGAGAGACTGCGGCGATATATGGAGGCACTCGAAGAGCTGAGACGCTTGATTATTATGTATGAACTAACTAAAAAGTTTAGAAATGTAAAATTGTAAAAATAAAAAATATTATTTGTTTGTGTGTTTTGTTGTTAGGCAATTTTGCTTCAATTATGTCCGGACACAAATATTCTGACAATTTAAACAGCAAAACATAAAAAATTGACTAGTGAATTATCCAGTGAGAAAATATTCTACATAATATCCAATTGGGCAATTGCTCAAGTCGGTCCTCCAAATTTCTCGAATATGCGTTTTTCCAAAATATTGTTTGTGTTTTTTACTTCGGATTTGAGGGGTATATCGATTGGTTTGATGCGGAGGGGTGAGAAAATATTGTCTGTGTTTTTTACTTCGGATTTGAGGGGTATATCGATTGGTTTGATGCTGAGGGGTGAGAGGTTCGACCAACAGAGAAGTAAAAAATTCTAGAGTTTTAAGAGGATAAATATTAACACGTTGACTGCCATGTGTATATATATTATGCACAGATTGGTCTGGTGCTGCGGGTCGAGCAACAGAGAAGTAAAAAATTCGAGAGTTTTAAGAGGATAAATATGAACACGTTGACTGCCATGTGTATATAATATTATGCATAGATTCATCTGCTGCTGCGGTTCGATTAACAGAGAAGTAAAAAATTCGAGATTTTTAAGAGGATAAATATTAACACGCCTTGTGTATATATATTATGCACAGATTGGTCTGCTGCTGCGGTTCGATCAACAGAGGAGTAAAAAATTCGAGAGTTTTAAGAGGATAAATATTAACACGTTGACTGCCATGTGTATATATATTATGCACAGATTGGTCTGGTGCTGCGGGTCGATCAACAGCGAAGTAAAAAATTCGAGTGTTTTAAGAGGATAACTATTAACACGCCTTGTGTATATTATGCACGGGTCTGGTTCTGCGGTTCGATCAGGTAAAAAATTCGAGAGTCTTAAGAGGATAGTGGTTGTCGAATTTGCATGAATGGCTTTCAGGCTGCGGCCATGGAGGCAATGTCTGAGAAGCATGATTATGAGCGAAATAAAAAGTTTAAATTATGAAAATATTTGTTAATAATAGTTAAAATAGTCCTCAAGTTGTGTGAATTTCAGATGATAGAACTTGTCAGGAAAAAATCAATACTACGGCAGAGCGCCCATAATCGGCCGCCGTAGGGCTCCGCATCATAAACCCTCTAAAGGGGCCATTTACCGCAAAGGATTGCTTCAAGAATTTTGTCTGAAGTTTTAAACGTGGGAATATGTCGCGTATTTAGTTTTTCTACATAGATGATTTTAATTTGGTCTGTAGTACCATGATTGTTTAAATCTAAAAAATAACTTATTATTTGTTACATGAGTAGTACCATGATGGTTTAAATCTGTTTATTATTAATGAGTAGCACCGTGATTAAATCTAAAAAATAACTTTATATAGCTAACGCCCTCTGGGTGCCAGCGTCTGCTTTACTGGTCGAGAAATTTTAACCGTTACTAATGGCTGGGTGAATTTCTATTGAAACAGCTTGGAGACTATTCGAGCGCCGGTATTTTGTATTCTTTTTCTTCCTCGGTCCGCCAGATGGGTCTAGTGTGCAACTTCCCGACACGAGCTTGTTTGAAATAGATAAGTTCTTGTCCTAGACCTCTCAACGGTCGAGCTGGGGTTCAAAAGGTACAGCACTATTAGATATTAGTCAGTTATCAAGGAACCCCAATCAGCTCCCCGCCCCTTCTCCGTCACAATTCCGTCCGATCTGTACAGTTCCGGAAGGAATGGTCTGTCGGTTGGGGAACCGCCACCCTTTTTTTTGGGTGGCGGGGGGGGATTAATAAAACCTCGAACCCCCCGCGCGAGGCTCGGCAATAATGTATCTGCTAGATCCAGCTCTATGTTAAAAATGTTCGATCTAATGAAGTAAACATTTTTGCAGTCCTATTGGACTCTAAGTATATCCTGACTCGAAATATAACAGTCACATTCAAACAGAATTATGCAATAACTTTTTTTGAATATCCATGTTTATCATCCGGTATATTGTCCGGATGCGGCACGTGCCAAGCAGAGGATATTACCTAGACCCATAGACCTTACTCTCCCTTCAAGATTTATGACTTGGCAATTATAGCTTCTTCGGTACAATAAGGTACGTAATAAATATTCTTGGCGATAAAAACCTTAACACGTTGAGTGTCGAACTTGCCCAACGCGCCATGTGCATATTCAGGCAGCGCTTTATGTCAGGCTGCGTAATGTGCATATGTACCGTGCAGGAATCTGATGGTGCGGCATGGAATTAACACCATCTTAGTTGGTGATATCTTACTATTTTGATTTTTGTTAGATATTAGCTGTGGTACTATAAATAACTAAATACAGGGAAATAAATGAACTGCGGTGGTGGTTAAAAAAGCACGAACCCCTCGCGCGAGGCTCGGCAATAATGTATCTGCTAGATCCAGCTCTATGTTAAAAATGTTCGATCTTATTATTTTGTCAGTTTAGAAATCCTACTCTCCATTCAATATTAAAAACTTGATTTTCAAACAAATTATAAAAGGAGCATGCACGCTTAGATTCCCTGACTTAGAATAAAATTTAAAAGAATTGTTATACAATTTCGAATCTGACGTTGAACTTAATCTACTTGAAGTATTTTTTCAAAATATGAAGATAGTCAAATTTTAAACACATTTGCAAGTGATCATCACATGTTTGAATACACAATGTATTATTTCAAATGTTGGATCTAATATAATAAAGTAAAAATTTTGACAGTTTACCTAATAGCACAGAATAAATAGCTTTGCAACAGAAGCCTCCTTACGGACATGTATCAAAAATAAGCGAGTCTCCATTTCAATTTACAGAAAGACAAACAGTATATTAATCATAAATTTGGTTCTAATACAATATCTTTGCTATGTAGATTAACGTAAAATCGAATAAAATGCAAATTATTCATGACTTTAGAAGATATTTCGCTAAAAAGCGAGTCTCCTTTTGACACATGTCGCTAAGAAATTGTCTGTATTACTCGTTAGTCTGTGCTAATAGGACCTCCCAACTCGATAATCCAGCTATAAAAGTCGCATTCAGGATTATGCTTTTTCAATATCCAGGTATATCATCGCGGCACGTGCCGCAGAGGGTATTAGACCTATAGACCTGTAATTATTATTCTCACTTCAAGATTTATGACTTAGCAATTATAGCTTCTTCGGTACAATAAGGTATAATAACGTATTCGAAGTTCTCGGATTGTAGCACCGTGTATGTTTAACATTAATAGGAAACTTAGCATAATAAAATACAGTAAAATTTTTTAATTATTTATTAATGAAAAATATTCTTATTCTAATTTTGTCTCATATACAAGAGGATTGAAGCAAACTTTAATTTTAGAATCTATGCAATTTGAGTTCGATGTTGTCGATATTTATAATGGAATTTAAATAATTACAACCTATTAAGTCTCACACATCACAAGTTTTACACAATTTGTATGCAAAACCTTGTATGAATGTATGCAAAACCTTGAAAGTCGCAAAAATTGGACGCAACTCGCAAGCAACGCAAGATGTATGCAAATCCTTGAGAGACGCAAAAATTGGACTCGCAAGCTGTATATATAGTACGCAATTAAAAGACATTTGACCTACCTTGAAAGCTAATGGACATTTTTTCGACTTTTAAGTGTTAACTACTATAGTTACTTTTCGAAAGAGAGAGTACCTGCGAGCTGTTTCAACAAACTGAGCGGTATAATACATGTAAAAAATTATAAGTTAAAGTTTAAGCTTAGGAATCATTCATAATATAGCAATTTTCCGATTATAAATTCATACTTGCAAAAACATCTTAGTTTGAGGGAAGAGTCGCGTATAAACATAATAAGTACCACATACCCACCAAATATTTCACCAAAATTGTCATATTTTCTCACCTGTTGTGTGGAGAAATAAACAAAACATCATAGCCTCAAGGGAGCCGAAGACCCTGTGTAATTTCTGAAACTAAGTATCCAGTTGTGCCATCAAAGTTTTCTTCTTCTTAAAATAAGCTACGTTTTTGCTAAATTTGTTTTTTATATTGTGCCGATTTGCAGCATCACTTAGCTGTCTACTGACACATCATTACGTTTTAGGACGCAAAATCGCGGTACTAAAAAATCATCCTGTATAGAAAAGTTGATCGGTTAAAGTTACAAAAACAGATTCTAAAAACAATAATATGAATGTTACACATCCAGATCCTGACGTTTCAAAACTTAAACAGACGTTAAACAAAAATTGAAATGAGTTTCTATAGTCTACTTGTCTTGGAAATTTGTAAATAATAGTAAAATCTTTTTTCATCCTAGGCGTTTGTAAGGCAAAATACTAACCATACAGTATGCGCAGGGAAAATGTAAGACCTGTGATACCTAGAATATATGTTTTATGGTAGAATTATGGTGTATTGAACTTATTCGTTTCCCAAAGCACCACATGTTTCATACAAGCTGGCGGTACAACTTTTTGATGCAGGTGAAAGCGACGTTAATCTAGAACGATCCAATTGCTATTGTATTATTTTTTGGACAAAATTTATGACGGCTTTACACTATCAGGTGAAGGGTACCCCTTCAGACGTATTGCCCACCATAAAGCATGTCACAAAAGTATATTGTCCGTTTTAGAAAGTCCAAACATCCCCAAAGCGAGCTGTTTAAATATTAAATCATTTAGAATATACAGGCAATTTGTAGATATACATGTATCCTTTTTCCCTTAACTCGAGGTGCTTAGGTATAAACTTCAATAACTCTATGCAAAAAAACATGTATATTTGCTACATATGCAGCATTTCGTACTCTAACTCGAGGTAATTATAAGACATATTTTTATTAAGATAGAAATGAACCCTACAGAAAAATTTAGAACAAAATTCCTAAAATATAAACTAACCTCAGATGCTTTTAACTGAAAAAATCTTTGCTGTGTAGAAGAAGTTGTAACAAACCACATACTTATAAAATATACTCTCAATTCATACAAAACCATCTATTTTTTAACATGTTGACTGTCATGTGCATATATGCACAGACAACTTGCACGCCATTTGTATATTCACAGCGCTTTATGTCAGACCGCGTAATGTGCATACCGTGCATTTCTTATGGGGAATCTGTTGACATGTGATTAACACCATCTTAGTTGGTCTCGTGATATCTTACCATTTACGTTTTTGTTACAAATTTTCAACTTTTAATTTCAGTCTATAAGATATTTATTCTTGTAAATAACTAAATACAGGAAAATAAATGTACTGCAATATTCCCCTTTCAAGTTATATTTTCTGTCGACAAGTTTTATGCAAAAGTAAATAATGTTGGCAACAAAAAATGGCTTTTCTGGTAACAAAAAATGTTTTTCTACATAGATTGACATAGAAATATACCTACTGTATACAAACAAAAAGATTATTTTAATTTTGAATTGTGAACAGTAAAAACACATTCCACACAAATCGCTGGACTTCCTGAACAAGCTGGACGTACGTAGAGAGAACTTGCTTACTGTGAGCTATAGCGTATTTTCTGTCATGGTCTTTTGCATGCTTTTTATAACAAAACTTACATCGGTGTCTATTTTCTGATGTCTGCATTTTATGATCTGTATTGTTTTCTTCTGGGATCGGTTGTTTATTACTCTCCAATAATAGCATGCAAGGTATTTCTCTAAAAGTTGTAATCTGCATAGATGAATTATTAACAACTTTGTACAAATGCCAAGCATTTACCAGCGATATTTCTGTCAATACCTCTACGGCTATCTTACGAAACCATTTTACCGACCTATGCAATGAAGTAGAATATGAAGACATTTGGTCAGCCACATATATGTATGGTTTTGCAGAATTATAGGCACAAATAGCTGTTGCCTTCATTGGGATACCTTCTCTGGCAGGAGCTTCTGTTAATTCATCACCATTATTAGCTACTGGCATGCCATCTGTTTTCTCAAATCCACAATAAACTTTTAGATGATATGTGTAACCACCTTTAATGCACAATTTAAAAACTTTAAAGTTAAACTTGTGTCTCTTTCCTTTCACATATTGTTTGAAAGATATTGGATCACGGAACGGTACCATGCTTTCATCAATACAAACATTTTCTGCAGGAACCATACAAACTTTAATGTTTTTATTTATAACGTCGATAAGTGGTTGTATTTTATAAAGTCTGTCTGCAGGAGGACATTCTTTATTGTTTGAAAAATGCCACATTTGCAATAGTATTTCAAAACGATTTCTTGGTATCTGTTTCGAAATTTGATTTGCATAAAGAGCAGATCGACTCCAGTAATCTTTCAAAGTAGGTTTTCGGTCCAGTCCCATCCAAATAATTATTCCCAGAAACATTTTCATTTCAGCTGCATTCGTAGGTATCCAGTTATTGAGTCTTGATTTTCTTCCTATACTGTTATCAACAATTTTCTCGACAATCTTCTGCTCGGCATAGATATTAGTTTGTTGCGCCATTAACTCAAAAACTTCTTCAGTCGCAATTTTTAAGAAACAATCCAATTCGTTAAGACCTCTAAGTTCCTTTTTAAGATCTACAGGTATATCGACAGGTACATCAAATGCAAAATCTTTAAATTTTCTTTCAATGGGTCCCCAGCTGGCTACGTTCGGTATATCATCAATATCCTCGGTATCGGAGAGAGAACTTGAATCTGAGCTACTGCTACTTACTGTATTTGAAGTTAAAGGAACGGATTGCCTAATATCAACTTTCTGTTTCTTTCTTTCTTGGTACTTGTTGCCCTGACTCTGAACCACTACTTTCACTTTCTTGCACATATTCCGGATCGCCATCAGAGTCGGCGGCAAACGGCTCTTCATCACTTATGTCACAGTCCTTCAAACATTCTTCCATTAGTACTTCTAACCTTCTTATTTTCTTTTCTTGACTTGCGAGCGACATGACCACTACCAATAAGTTATTAGTAACTAATAACTGCCGATAGAACCAACAATACGACGATTTTACTGACAACAATACGACGATTTTACTGTCACGTGTAAACGTCAAACACACGTCTATACAGCTCACGCTAACAGCCCACTCTGACTTGGCGCAATCGTTGAAGGTCGTCAACGGTATTGACGACAGGGCTGTACTTTACCTGTTTACAAGGTGTATTTGAAATTTGAAATGATTTAATCAGGCGCCATGTGCATATATTTTATGCACACTTCTATTGCATACTATAAGTATAAATTTGTATTCAGTCTTAAACTATTTTGCTCCCAAAACGTAAAAATAAATAAAATTTTCAATAAAACTACGAGTACTTCGGCGCAGCGGACCCGATCACGAAATTCGCTTTGGCAGTCAACATGTTAAAAAATAATGGATGTGACTTTCTAAAACGGACAATAATATCAAAGTCTAGAGAATACTCTCTAGACTTTGATAATATGTCTACTTTTGTTAACTAGGCATGTTTTATGGGGGTCAATACGTCTGAAGCGATACCCCCTTTTTACCTAATAGTGTAAAGCCGTCGGTATCATAGATTTTGTCCAAAAATAATACAATAGCAATTGGATCGTTCTAGATTAGCAAATGCCGCTTTCACCTACTTCAAAAAGTTGTAATATACAGGGTACCGCCAGCGTGTGACAAGAAATATGAGTTTAAAACATGTGGTGCTTTGGAAAGCGATGGAAAATTACCGTGCTTAACAAGTGGGTCAATCTCACGAAAATACACCTTTTTAATTCTACCATAAAACATATATTCTAGGTATTTTACGATGGGTCTCACATTTTACCTGTTTTATTGCGGGTTACAAATACTTCTGTATGGTTAGAATTTTGCCGGATTTTACGAACGGCTAGGATGAAAAAATAAAGATTTTACAAGTATTATTTACAAAATTTCCATAATATGTTGTAAAAGAGAGACACATATAATTCAGTTGTTCTCTACAACAGTCTAAATAATGAAATAAAAATAAGCGGATCCACATTCATGTTCAAACAAAAACTTAAAAGACATCTTTTGAAAGCGCAAACCTCTTGGTTCTCACTACATCATTATCTATGCAGACACATTGAATTTATAACGAATTTACCTTTACTTAATTAATAAGAATGTTTCATAGTTTTATACCTGTTTAAGTTAATTTAATATTATCATGTATTGGGGTTAGACGTAAGAGTAGCATCATGCTAAATCTCATCCCCTAATCTAGTAAGTAGTTTATTATTATTATTAAGTAGACTATAGAAACTCGTTACAATTTTTGTTTAAACCCGGGCACCGCGGGAGGCCGCTCCGGCGGTTGGTCCTGTACTTAAAAAAGTATATTGGATTTATACACTGGGCTCGTCGAATGGCACACAAGTAGAAACTATCCGAACTGAATAACAATAGTCTGTACTATCTGTTAATGAATGCCATCTTCTATCTGAATGTGGTTCTTGATTCTGAGATAAAATGCATAGACAATAGATCTTTCTAGAGAAAAACATAAGTATAATTTGGGAACTATTAACAGAAATCTGTATACGGGAAAGAGCAATTCGTGGTAAATATGATAACTAATGCATAGTGAAACGTCAGGATCTGGATGTGTAACATTCATATTATTGTTTTTAGAATCTGTTTTTGTAACTTTAACCGATCAACTTTTCTATACAGGATGATTTTTTAGTACCTCGATTTTGCGTCCTAAAACGTAAAGATGTGTCAGTAGACAGCTAAGTGATGCTGCAAATCGGCACAATATAAAAAACAAATTTAGCAAAAACGTAGCTTATTTTAACAAGAAGAAAACTTTGATGGCACAACTGGATACTTAGTTTCAGAAATTACACAGGGTCTTCGGCTCCCTTGAGGCTATGATGTTTTGTTTATTTCTCCACACAACAGGTGAGAAAATATGACAATTTTGGTGAAATATTTGGTGGGTATGTGGTACTTATTATGTTTATACGCGACTCTTCCCTCAAACTAAGATGTTTTTGCAAGTATGAATTCATAATCGGAAAATTGCTATATTATGAATGATTCCTAAGCTTAAACTTTAACTTATAATTTTTTACATGTATTATACCGCTCAGTTTGTTGAAATAGCTCGCAGGTACTCTCTCTTTCGAAAAGTAACTATAGTAGTTAACACTTAAAAGTCGAAAAAATGTCCATTAGCTTTCAAGGTAGGTCAAATGTCTTTTAATTGCGTACTATATATACAGCTTGCGAGTCCAATTTTTGCGTCTCTCAAGGATTTGCATACATCTTGCGTTGCTTGCGAGTTGCGTCCAATTTTTGCGACTTTCAAGGTTTTGCATACATTCATACAAGGTTTTGCATACAAATTGTGTAAAACTTGTGATGTGTGAGACTTAATAGGTTGTAATTATTTAAATCCGATTATAAATATCGACAACATCGAACTCAAATTGCATAGATTCTAAAATTAAAGTTTGCTTCAATTCTCTTGTATATGAGACAAAATTAGAATAAGAATATTTTTCATTAATAAATAATTAAAAAATTTTACTGTATTTTATTATGCTAAGTTTCCTATTAATGTTAAACATACACGGTGCTACAATCCGAGAACTTCGAATACGTTATTATACCTTATTGTACCGAAGAAGCTATAATTGCTAAGTCATAAATCTTGAAGTGAGAATAATAATTACAGGTCTATAGGTCTAATACACTCTGCGGCACGTGCCGCGATGATATACCTGGATATTGAAAAAGCATAATCCTGAATGCGACTTTTATAGCTGGATTATCGAGTTGGGAGGTCCTATTAGCACAGACTAACGAGTAATACAGACAATTTCTTAGCGACATGTGTCAAAAGGAGACTCGCTTTTTAGCGAAATATCTTCTAAAGTCATGAATAATTTGCATTTTATTCGATTTTACGTTAATCTACATAGCAAAGAGATTGTATTAGAACCAAATTTATGATTAATATACTGTTTGTCTTTCTGTAAATTGAAATGGAGACTCGCTTATTTTTGATACATGTCCGTAAGGAGGCTTCTGTTGCAAAGCTATTTATTCTGTGCTATTAGGTAAACTGTCAAAATTTTTACTTTATTATATTAGATCCAACATTTGAAATAATACATTGTGTATTCAAACATGTGATGATCACTTGCAAATGTGTTTAGAATTTGACTATCTTCATATTTTGAAAAAATACTTCAAGTAGATTAAGTTCAGCGTCAGATTCGAAATTGTATAACAAATATTTTAAATTTTATTATAAGTCAGGGAATCTAAGCGTGCACGCTCCTTTTATAATTTGTTTGAAAATCAAGTTTTTAATATTGAATGGAGAGTAGGATTTCTAAACTGACAAAATAATAAGATCGAACATTTTTAACATAGAGCTGGATCTAGCAGATACATTATTGCCGAGCCTCGCGCGAGGGGTTCGTGCTTTTTTAACCATCACCGCAGTTCATTTATTTCCCTGTATTTAGTTATTTATATTACCACAGCTAATATCTAACAAAAATCAAAATAGTAAGATATCACCAACTAAGATGGTGTTAATTCCATGCCGCACCATCAGATTCCTGCACGGTACATATGTACATTACGCAGCCTGACATAAAGCGCTGCCTGAATATGCACATGGCGCGTTGGGCAAGTTCGACACTCAACGTGTTAAGGTTTTTATCGCCAAGAATATTTATTACGTACCTTATTGTACCGAAGAAGCTATAATTGCCAAGTCATAAATCTTGAAGGGAGAGTAAGGTCTATGGGTCTAGGTAATATCCTCTGCTTGGCACGTGCCGCATCCGGACAATATACCGGATGATAAACATGGATATTCAAAAAAGTTATTGCATAATTCTGTTTGAATGTGACTGTTATATTTCGAGTCAGGATATACTTAGAGTCCAATAGGACTGCAAAAATGTTTACTTCATTAGATCGAACATTTTTAACATAGAGCTGGATCTAGCAGATACATTATTGCCGAGCCTCGCGCGGGGGGTTCGAGCTTTTAATAACCACCACCGCCACCCAAAAAAAGGGTGGCGGTTCCCCAACCGACAGACCATTCCTTCCGGAACTGTACAGATCGGACGGAATTGTGACGGAGAAGGGGCGGGGAGCTGATTGGGGTTCCTTGATAACTGACTAATATCTAATAGTGCTGTACCTTTTGAACCCCAGCTCGACCGTTGAGAGGTCCAGGACAAGAACTTATCTATTTCAAACAAGCTCGTGTCGGGAAGTTGCACACTAGACCCATCTGGCGGACCGAGGAAGAAAAAAGAATACAAAATACCGGCGCTCGAATAGTCTCAATAGAAAGCCACCCGCCATTAGTAACGGTTAAAATTTCTCGACTAGTAAAGCAGACGCTGGCACCCAGAGGGCGTTAGCTATATAAAGTTATTTTTTAGATTTAATCACAGTGCTACTCATTAATAATAAACAAGTTATTTTTAGATTTAAACCATCATGGTACTACTCATGTAACAAATAATAAGTTATTTTTTAGATTTAAACAATCATCGTACTACAGACCAAATTAAAATCATCTATGTAGAAAAACTAAATACGCGACATATTCCCACGTTTAAAACTTCAGACAAAATTCTTGAAGCAATCCTTTGCGGTAAATGGCCCCTGTAGAGGGTTTATGATGCGGAGCCCTACGGCGGCCGATTATGGGCGCTCTGCCGTAGTATTGATTTTTTCCTGACAAGTTCTATCATCTGAAATTCACACAACTTGAGGACTATTTTAACTATTATTAACAAATATTTTCATAATTTAAACTTTTTATTTCGCTCATAATCATGCTTCTCAGACATTGCCTCCATGGCCGCAGCCTGAAAGCCATTATTGGGTAGTAAAAAACACATAATTTTCACACAAATTTTTTTCATGCAAATTCGACAACCACTATCCTCTTAAGACTCTCGAATTTTTTACCTGGTCGAACCGCAGAACCAGACCCGTGCATAATATACACAAGGCGTGTTAATAGTTATCCTCTTAAAACTCTGGAATTTTTTACTTCGCTGTTGATCGACCCGCAGCACCAGACCAATCTGTGCATAATATATATATACACATGGCAGTCAACGTGTTAATATTTATCCTCTTAAAAGTCTCGAATTTTTTACTCCTCTGTTGATCGAACCACAGCAGCAGACCAATCTGTGCATAATATATATACACAAGGCGTGTTAATATTTATCCTCTTAAAAATCTCGAATTTTTTACTTCTCTGTTAATCGAACCGCAGCAGCAGACGAATCTATGCATAATATTATATACACATGGCAGTCAACGTGTTCATATTTATCCTCTTAAAACTCTCGAATTTTTTACTTCTCTGTTGATCGACCCGCAGCACCAGACCAATCTGTGCATAATATATATACACATGGCAGTCAACGTGTTAATATTTATCCTCTTAAAACTCTAGAATTTTTTACTTTTCTGTTGGTCGAACCTCTCACCCCGCAGCATCAAACCAATCGATATACCCCTCAAATCCGAAGTAAAAAACACAGACAATATTTTCTCACCCCTCGACATCAAACCAATCGATATACCCCTCAAATCCGAAGTAAAAAACACAAACAATATTTTGGAAAAACGCATATTCGAGAAATTTGGAGGACCGACTTGAGCAATTGCCCAATTGGATATTATGTAGAATATTTTCTCACTGGATAATTCACTAGTCAATTTTTTATGTTTTGCTGTTTAAATTGTCAGAATATTTGTGTCCGGACATAATTGAAGCAAAATTGCCTAACAACCGGCATTGGATTGACACAAGTTTATTCAATCACACCCTCTTAGAGAAATAAAAAACACACAAACAAATAATATTTTTTATTTTTACAATTTTACATTTCTAAACTTTTTAGTTAGTTCATACATAATAATCAAGCGTCTCAGCTCTTCGAGTGCCTCCATATATCGCCGCAGTCTCTCGCTCATGCTTCAGAAAATATAATATTTGTAGTCTTGCCGACGGGCCCCAAGCTTGTTAAAAAATACCTTTTGTCGTCACCATTCAATTCGTCAATTCGCTCTCGAGTTAATTGCTCCGTAAAACGCTGAGGCAGGATAGTCTTGAAGTCGGCAAATTCCGCCACTACCTTTTCCCCAAACTTGGTATTTATTCTCTTAAAACACTGGATCTCAAATTTTTTATTTACTTCCAAATCCCGAACATTCACCAGATTTTTCACCAGCAAATTGTTTAAACTATTTAAGAAGGACATGTTGTAAATGATCTGCGTGTCTGATGAGATCTTAGTTGAACCTCTCCTATTTAGCTGTTTTAATAGGAGTGGGCAGAGAGTGGGGAGACGGTCAAAACCTAGGAGAGTACCAGACCAGACAGGTTTCGACAAGTCTGGTCTGGTGCTCTCTTAGTATCTCTACTTTCCAGTGCTTGAAAAATAATTACTTGGCTTGACTTAATAACTGGCAAGACAGTCTTGACTTAATAAACTTGACTTGATTTCAAGGCAAGTCAAGTCAAGTAGCTTGAGAATCAAGTCAAGTTTTGAAGCCCTATTAGAGACAGATTTTGCTTGTGGTTTGACTCAGTATGCCTTTCAGAGGGCATTATGATGCATAGTATATTCTAATTATACTAAAGTAATGACATGGATTAAGTTAATCTTTAAATAGCAGTAGCTGGAAATGTGCATAAAAGCGCCGTCTAGTTAAGTTTTTCAGAAACGGCAAATACAGATAAATTGATAACTCAAAGTGAAGAATAGTTTCCGAATGCTTTACAATAAATTGTTGCATAAACTCATAATAAGTAAAGCAAACATTTAAGTAACGGTGCGCTAACAACGACTTAATCATTTCTGCGGTTGTGAATTTGTAGTAAATACGTGACTTCTACGGCACTGGCGGCGAAAACCACCCTTATAAGTCATCCCCTGACCGCCAGCCAGCCAGGCCAGGTGCAAGAATCTGGATTGATGGGATTGCGATTCCGCGCGATTCCCTCAGCCTGAAATTTTCATGCGCCGACCGGTAGGATATATTTCGATCTCTGAATAAGAGATAAGCGGTCAGCAATTAATGGGCGGGAATCAGATAGAATCGAAATACACGGAATTGCAAAATTCCACATATAAAATTCTTGAATTTGATTAAGGAAAATACCTACTTCAAGTTTCTTAGTGCATTACAGCTAAATATATTTATATTTATATTTTTAGGAGGTTTATCCTTGGGCCAAAATACTATGATTGAGCTTAACAACTACGGGTCAAATCTCATTAGCTACTGTAGTTCTTTTTTGAAACTGAATTATGGCAATATCTCCCAAAATAATCAAGCTGCTAAACAGAAATTTGGCGCTGCTGTTTTTTGGGGATGGAGAATAAGTCGAAAGCTGTTTTTGGATCGTGCTTTTACTCGTAACTTTTTTTTTGGTCTTGCAGCTCCATCATTTTAGTAAATTTTTTCTTTTGCCAGCAAAAGTGTATACTTGTTTCATAACGATAAAATTAATCGGTTGCATTGAAATGGAATGTACAGTTGATCAGTTATACTTGAAAACTGTAGGTGAAAATTTTATGTTTCGAATGCTGCAGGTGTTTTGAGGAAGGTTATGCCAATTTCAACCCAAACGATTAATGTTATCGTTATGAAATAAGCGTATACACTTTTGTTGGTAAATGAAAAGTTGCACTAAAATAATGGACCTGCAAGACCAAAAAAAACTTAAAAAAAGTTACGAAAAAAAATCAGGATTCTAAAACAGCGTAAGTGACGCTCCCTGTAAGATACGTAGAAATTTTAGCGTATTCTCCATCCCCAAAAACACAGCAGTACCAAATTCCAGTTCATCTGCTTGATTATTTTGGAAGATATTGCCATAATTAAATTTCAGAAAAAGAAATACGAGGCCGTATATCTCAGCAACTATTGAGATTTGATCCATAGTTGTTAAGCCCAATCATATTATTTTATCCCTAGGATTAACCTGCTGAATTTTCTACACGTACTGTAAGGTTGTATAGTATTTCTAAACCAACTTGGAACTTGGAACAGCATAAAAACCTTTCAATTTTATACGGGTGATTTCTGCTGATAAGTCTGGTATTTTTACCAGTAGCAGAGCGTGGTAAATGCTATGGAATAGATCGCGCGCGTATATCACTGCGTTCCAAGTGAGTTCATTTATATTTACCAGGGTAGCTCGAGAACAGGCGCTTCCAGCAATAAAATTCGAGACAAAATACTTTTTTAGCCATATTAAACCGCACCTGGTATCCTGGTATTAGAAGTAAAAGGAGATGAAGGAGACAGAGGCGGTAGATATTGTAGTAAAAACAAGTGACTGCGTGCTCGCCTAATATAATATATCACCAATATTTGCATGGGCTACACTGTTCGACGGCTGGCCACTTGTACAGCGAAATGCGGTGGATAGGCGTGCTATAATTTCACAGATTTTAGGATATACTTGCGTAAATAGTTGTAATCGATAACGCTTTTTAGAGACCTTTTGACAATATTGTATGTTGCATTAACCTTTACGTTGTGTTTGACGACAACCTTTAAAAAAAACCTTAAAAGTGAAATATTATGTTGCTGGTAGAATATGTAGGTAAGTATATCTTTAAAAAACTGCGTGACGCTTATGTTCTATATTATATAGTTTCTCATGCAATTAGAGTTTTTTATGCTGTTTCAAGTTTTAAGTGACTTTAGAAATACCATTCGTGGTGTTCCGTAATGAGGTAAAAATATTTCAAGGAAGTGCTCAACAGGTTGTTTCATGTTAATTGTGAACATTTTTCGATTTAAGCCTCCCCTGCCATAAGAGGAACAAGAAACTTTTTTAAATTAGTTTATTTGAAATCAAAATTTCGTATTCTGTAACCGAATTAATTTAGAAATTTTTACTCTGGATATGAGTTTTCTGACAGATTTTGGTAGATTGTTGTCATATTCGTGACAATTTATTTGCCAAATTGACAATATCTTTTGCCTGGTAACAAATACCATTATACTTTTTGTTCCGTATTTAAATAACATAGCTAGTTATTGTCATTCACGATTATATACAGGGTGGTTCACTTTTATGTGGTAGGACTTTAACATTAGATAGAAAAAGATAATCTAAAATGAAAATTTTATATCAACATATATCGGGGAAAGCTTAGTTTCCGAGATACAGGGCGTTGAAGTGTTGGAAAAAATATGAAGTATTTTTTACACTCTCCGAACCAGTGGAGATATTTAAACCAAATTTGATGTGTAGTACCACCTTTTTGACTACGATATTTAGTGATAATATGAAGGTCCTGAAATAACCAGTGGTGGAGTTATGGGTTTTCACTATCACTAAATTTAAAAAGTAATTAGTACGGACCTGTCTCACATCAACGTAATTTTTTTTTTCGTAAAGTTCTTTCAATTCTCTACAAAAAGTGTATCTTGACATTTTTTTGTATCTGCCACGGTTGTGTAGTAAATAAATTATTTCGTTTCCATCTCAGCCTTTTTTGCCTAAAAATGTGTTTTCTAAGATTATTGATAAATATCGCAAATAACAGAAATTAATTATGGAACACTTATCGGATTCAGCTATTTTATTTTTAATTTTATGGAAACAATTTTAAAAATAAACTGGCACTATAAAAATTATTAAGAAATAATACTAGATTTGATAAAAATGTTAAAATGATAATAAAGTAATGTACCTCAAACCAAGTGCCAGTTTATTTTTAAAATTGTTTCCATAAAATTAAAAATAAAATAGCTGAATCCGATAAGTGTTCCATAATTAATTTCTGTTATTTGCGATATTTATCAATAATCTTAGAAAACACATTTTTAGGCAAAAAAGGCTGAGATGGAAGCGAAATAATTTATTTACTACACAACCGTGGCAGATACAAAAAAATGTCAAGAAACACTTTTTGTAGAGAATTGAAAGAACTTTACGAAAAAAAATTTACGTTGATGTGAGACAGGTCCGTACTAATTACTTTTTAAATTTAGTGATAGTGAAAACCCATAACTCCACCACTGGTTATTTCAGGACCTTCATATTATCACTAAATATCGTAGTCAAAAAGGTGGTACTACACATCAAATTTGGTTTAAATATCTCCACTGGTTCGGACAGTGTAAAAAATACTTCATGTTTTTTCCAACACTTCAACGCCCTGTATCTCGGAAACTAAGCTTTCCCCGATATATGTTGATATAAAATTTTCATTTTAGATTATCTTTTTCTATCTAATGTTAAAGTCCTACCACATAAAAGTGAACCACCCTGTATAAACGTAGTAGACAAATGTCATTTTTCTCACTTTACTATTCCCCTGTTTACTGTGAATACTTTTTCCTATAGTCAGAGACGTTTATGTAAAATGAAAATGGTCGAGTTTTCTTTTTATTTCTTTTTACGATGGAGTCTTTAAATACTTGATAATAGGTGCAATCCCTGTAACCAAGCGAAGCTATCAAAACGCGAAAAAGGAACTGTTCTTTTGTCGCAAAAGAACTATTTTATAAAATCTATTCATTCTTTTAGGCTGTATTCTGTGTTATTTTTTTAATAAAGGCTGAGGAGGTCATAGAAAGCTGGAAACAAAAGTTATGCCTGTTATTTTTGTCTTGTGTTGGTTTTTATTGTTTATTAAAACCGTGTAACGAGTATTACAGCAAATAGAAATCATGGGATTAGTTGAAGATGGAGTCAGATCTTTTTTCTCGATTTGGAAATTAAATAACGCATGAATTCTATATAATATAATATAGTTCTTGACCATTCTTTGAAAGTATGGCTTGAAGCTAGAGATTTTTTGTCGAAATAACTTTGAAAGTGGTTTTTTTGTTTAGTTTAAAATATTTTGGGTTTCTGTTGTTAATCTGATTTAAAAAACAACTCTGACATCACTGATTTGTATATAGGGTACATTTGATCAGTCTAAATAATTTTATGTCTATATGATCTCCAACCCCTTCCCAGCTGAGGAATTGTTGACAAGGTTATCTCATGAAGATAAAGGTGGCACTAACACTAACAACCTAAAAGTAAACATACTTGACAGATGCCCCATTAGTGATGACAGATTAATAACATTATTATAACCTATTGTATGGAGAATAGTTCATTTTGTGCTATTCGTTCAATCATCCAAGGTTCAGAAACGATGTTTCCAGGAAAAAAATGTAGAAGTTTTTTCTCAACGGTTCTATATGCTCCTGGGGGCGCTGAATTCAATTCTGAGGTTTGCCATCTCGCCAGGCGACATCTAAATTTTTTTCCTGGAAAAAACCCTTGCTTATTGTACTATATGGTGTATATATAGACTTCAATTTACTTTTTCCGAAAATCAATCAGAAATATTGACATTTTTGATAACATTTTTGAAAGAAAAAGTCAATATTTCCTTGCACTTAGTCGTTGCCAGGCAACGGAAAGTAACTGTTAGGAAATATTTATTTTTGTACTGTAAGGAAATATTATTTCCTTACAGTTATTTATAAACTAAAAAAATGATTGAGAACAAGTTTTTCGAAAACAATTTTTACTACAAAATATGATCTTGATGTATTCGTTTTAGAGTCTGGTATGCCAACTAAAAGCTTAGATTGTAGATCTTCTACATCTTGTAAGGTCATTTTAACTAACTCGTCCATTCTACAAGCTCCAGAAATACCAAATATTACAGCAACCTACAACAATAAATATGTAAATAATCCGAATAAAAATTGAAGTTTTGTGACCTACCTTAATCATTAAATATTCTTTATCTGAAGCTTCCTGGATAAATTTGTTGATTTGTTCTTTAGTTAAAATCTTGGATGTTTTTGGCCTATAGCCTTCTGCCTGCCGTTTCAATAATGAACGAAGTTTTGGATATTTAGATATATCCACATCATGTCTAATTGCAAGGGTTGCCTTCAACATTGAATAGTTCGCCCACAAAGTAGAAGATTTCATCTTGGAACCAAGCTCCAAGAAGTATGGCATTACAACATTTTCTGAGAATGAACTTGCATTTTTATTCTTACGATATTCCATAAAACGATTGTATGCATAGTTATATTTTTCTCTGGATTTTGTTGGCAACAAATCCAAGGAGGCAGTATTTACTGCTTCCGTGAGTTCTGGGGGGGTTCCAGAAATGGAACAGTCATCATCACTCATCACTTTATACTTTTACTTTTGCTTTTTAGAACGTTCGAAAACGCGGAAAACACTATGGGAAAACGCCAAAAATAAACTTTTCATGCGTCAAGTTTGACAATTCAATATTACTTTGTTTCCATAGTTACAAAACAAATATTTCATGGCATCCTTTATTTGTGAATAAAATTAATAATGCTTATTTCAAAATTTTAACAAGTTGATTGTAATAATTTATGTTCTTTGAGTAATTTTCGATTTTCGGAAAAATAGTATGTATACCTCGTAGGAAAAGCCACATTCCCCGACTCCGTATTGCCAGTCTCGGCTTACGCCTCGACAGGCAATCTTTACGGTCGTCCGGGAATGATCAGCTTTTCCTACCAGGTACACAATGTACTATTGCCCCATATGGTGGTATTTACAAATTAATTAGTGGCGTCAAAGGAGTTTCTAAACAGGTGGTTAAAACTGAGTTTCAAATAGCGTAGAGGCATTATGAATGTAAGGCCTTTTTATTCTGTATTAAACTACGTTATGAAAAAAATTGTCAAGTGAACTATTTTGGCGTATTTTTTTTTATTCGCTTACAATTTGGTTGCTGCTCAGGCTCAAGGCAGAATTTTTTTTTATACAGTGACCGACAGAGAGTTGGACACAAATGGAAAACTTTTCTATTATTAATTTCTCAGAAAATTTTATTCTTGATATAAGTTGGTGCATCATTTCAAACTCAAAACGCATATATCAAAATTTAAATATATCTTTTTGGATACGAGGTAAATTCGAAAATGTCAAAATCACTCAATAGTAAAGTACCCTTATTTTTTAAAATACGGTGAAAAGTTACTTACAAAAGTTGTTTGGAATCAAAGGTGGATGTCAGATTTAAAGTCACAGCCACCTAGACAAAAAAGGAAATTGAACTTTTTTTGTATTTTTTTCGACCACCCTGTGTAAAAAAAAAACAAAATACTGCAAGCGCAAGTTATCATCGGATAACACATGAATTTGCTACTAAACTTTAATTTTGTTCGATTAGCAGCTAGAAATTTAAATTAATCGAAATCAGAGTTTAAAAATATTAAATTTTTGTGTCCAACTTTCTGCTGGTCCCTGTATATTAAAAATGATGTACAAAGGGCGCCACCTGATTTGTAAATAAATATTAACTTATAAAAGGATCCAAATTGACATATAAATCAGGAAATTAGTATTATTTTTTTATATTAAAAAACAACTCTGACTTTTATTTAACCATGTAGGTACTTATTTTGTTGTAAATAGGCAATGCGACATTTGTAATCTTTATAAAGAAAACACAATAATGTGGGGGCACTTACTAAAAGTATATTGAGTATAAACAATACACAAAAACATGTCATGCGTAGGTTATATTATGTTTTGAAACACTTCGTTTACAAAGCAACTTAACAGTCAATATTTCCACCTACGTACATGGCAGGACTCGAATAACAATTACGTTAGGCTTGATTAAATAGTTCTTATAAAATTAATCATATACGACACTTGAAGTTCAAAATAGGGGTTAGGATAATATTAAATCGTCTTTACCTTTGATTAATACTCCTATCAATTTACTCTACTCTGATGTTACTATTTCCTCAATGGATGGTATTAAAAATTATCCTACCTTGTCAGGTTTTTTTAAAGGATATATAATTTGACTGTTCCTAATACTGCTACACTTCAATGAAGAACTCCGGCATTGCATTCATTTACTTTGTTCTTGTTGATAAAACCGCCACATGACACCTCAATAACCTCGTCACGACGTTACACGACATAATATGCTGACAGACAACTAATTTACAGCATGATCCATAAATCTTGTCAGACGATACTAGCAATCGCAGGTGAATCAACTATCAAACTGGTACCTAGACGTCCTAGACCCAGAAGTTTCTTACAACAATGGGAAACTTCACCATGAAATTCCTCACAGGACAAATCTTTGAATCATAATAAAAAACCCTAATAATAACCATACTTAGCAAATTATTTCACAACCAAAGAATTTTAACTTACCACTTTCTTGTACTTCAAAATTACGACGAAACAGGCTCAAATAAACAGTACAGATCTACAAACGCAGAACTTTGCTAGGATACGGTCCCAAATAGTGTCCCAGAAAAGAAGTGTTGTGAAGTCCTTCTAACAAATCCTAATTAAATCAAGGGACGGCTGAACCAGGTTTTCGCCGTGTACTTCCAACTTTCTTCGCAAAAACGCCGTTTTTTCTACCAAATCCTTCTCCGCGCTTGAATATTGTTTTTGTTGTTTCGTTACCCCCACAAAAAAAATAAAAAAATCACGCCTTTCCACGGCAACTTTGTTTTCTCGCTTCTGCAGCGTCTCCATTTGTGACAGTGCGAAGTTTGATGTAGAAACAATGCGATCACAACTAACAGGCCAACACCCAGACAAGGGTTTTACGGAAAAGAAATAGCATAAAATGCCTGTAGTATTTTGAATAAATATGCTACACTATTACAGTATAAAATTTTTAAGAAGTTTTTGTAAAGATAAATTATGTCATGGTAGCTTTTCGTACTTTACCATCTCAATAGTTATGTGAATTTTGCCATTATTTACGTCAAATATTATGTGTTGAAGTAGAAATGAATCAACAATTTCTATTCATTTGCAGTCGGAGAAGCCTGTGTCAAAACTGTAATTACGAACCTTTCAATTAACTTTTTTAATAATCCAATTTAACGCATTTGTTTGTTCCCCTCTCGTGTGTAGGTCGAAATTGTATACTTCCCTCAATTTATTTTGTCCTAATTAATAGAATTTCACCATTTGTTTCAAAATGAGAATTAATTCCACAAAGCCCGGCGAATTTGGAAATAGGTATATATGGCTTCGAATTTCCGCGAAAATAATTTCATGAGACTATTGCGTCACTATTGTCAATTAAATCAAAGGTTGTTGCTAGCAGATTTAGTTAATATTTAATTATTTGTGGTCGGTTCTTAGTCGATTTTAAAGAAAACGTGGATTTTCTGTCAACATAAATAAACAGGGTATGTAGGTATGCCATTTTCTATTCAGACATCTTCACATAATGGTTTATACTTGAACGTTTTTTTTATTTCTTTACTATATTTGCCTAACTAAGAAATAGCACATACCAAAAATATCAGCCCTCAAATCGCAATATTTATTTTGCAATAAATAATTAAAGTTGTGAACGTAAGCTATATTTGAAACGACACGAAAAGCGACACACCGATCGATCGATCGGTAGGCAGTGACAGGAGTGAGAGCTACACAGAATTAGAAAAAATATGAACCGCCTAAAAGTCGAAATTTAACAAGTACCTACTTCTTTAACAGAATGGCGAGGCAACGGGATTAGTAATTAGTAGATGCGTCCCGGGTTAAATCCCACACGAAGCCCAAGTTTTTTTCTGTATTTTTTTATTATCACTGCATCCTATATCTCTTATATTTCTCACTGATTATCATCTTTAGTAATAAATTTACAATGGTTATTACTTATGAAGATTATTATTTCTACTCCCTAGTGTATTTAAGTTCAAAGTACCTACGTACCTAATATGAAATTGTCGGTATGAGGAAAAATTTAATACATTGCTCGATGCGTAAGCTCTTTTTGGCCTTGGAGATAGTTTTAAGGCCCGAGGCAACGCGGACGTTAAACAATCTCCTCGGCCAAAAAAGTGCGCTTACGCATCTCGCAACGTAAATAACTATTTAATACAGCACATACTTTTCAAACGTTTTCAACAATATAAAGACTGAGATAGACTATAATAAGACGGATAGGCAAGGATAGGATGTTCTCGTTGCTCTTTCTAAACAAAGCGTGCTTGGTGCTGTAGTTTTTATATATGTGCTGCCCATATTAGTTTATACGACATGGTGCTATCGCCCACCAGAGGCGCCACCTTCAACGAACTGCTTGACGTCACAACCAAGGAGGGCGCGTTACAAGAATGATTTAAATTATGCAGTTTTGAATTTCTTACATTTATTACCTAAAAATAAAAAATAGCTTTTTGTGAACCTTGTAGTGGCAATAAATTACGTTTGTGAGTAATATTTTTCAAATTTAATTTTTGTGCAAGTTCGCCATTAAAATAAAAGGTGCATAAAACAATAATTATTCCTGTTTTTTAAGATGTTAATAACGCAAAACAGTGCATTTAATTTGTCCACTTGTTCTTGTACCTACACATTTCTATAAAAGTGTCGCATAAAATTGCGTGTTGCAGCTTTTTCCGGTTGAGATAATTGCTCTGAAGCTGGTCTTTCATGAGTCTTTATTTCAACTCTCTATGTCAATGAAAATTTTAAAAAGTTACATTCCAAAACGTGTGACGCGTGCCACCTCAGTGAAATAACTAAGGATAGAGGTAGTAAGAACAAAAAGTAAACAGAGCCAACATCTTTTTGAGTGATGCTACGTACTCCATTGTTTACAGCATTTCATTTTAACGGGATTAAGTGAAGGCACACCTCCCATAACGCTAAATTAACAAATGTAGTTATTAATTTCTTGTGTGTAACAATTTTAAACTAAAACTAAATTGCGCTGTAATTTTAGTAGCTAATTATCACATTAATAAAATTGTCACAGATACCTCAAACCGCCCAACATGGCAACGCTGCAACTCGGCGGTATTTGTTTTGTGTTTGCCCAGCAAGTCAAGTTTTCCGATTGTTTACGTAAGCATTTTTCGTGTTTTCAATTGTTTTTCTGTTAATTTATAAGCTATTTAGTAACATTAATTTATAAGCTATTTAGTAATATTTAGGATATAGTGACTGATTTTGTATACAATGGGACGCAGAAAGTGTGTGATGTGTGGCCAAATTGATATTTCTCAGGATATAACCCATCTCAGGTAAGCGTTGTACACACGGGCCTAATGTTTGTTTACTTGGGTAAATTTGCATAAGAAGTTGGTTGACTACAAACGTGTGTATTTTGATGCTGCTGCTCCCTCTATCCTTGGTTATTTCTCTGAGCGTGCCACGCACCAGCGACAGCTCTCTCCTACGCTACAATCGCGTATAGCGGAAGCAGCCGACTCGGCCCGATCACGTAATCACGTCCCTTTTCTCGCGGAATCGCGGCTCAAATATTCGTAGCTGCCAAGCGACGATCCGTTTCGGGCGTTTAATTAATAGTACTTAGTACATTATCGGCACCTGACGTTGCGTCAATTAAATTAGGAAGGAAAAAGGAGGTAAAACATAGAATAGGAATAGCAGTCAATTTTTCCATTTTCTACTGGGGAGCTCTAGCTCCACGGTCCTTTGGACGAGCCGCCACTGAATTTTAGTAAAAAAGGAACAAGCCAATAATTTCAAGGGGCTTCTCATGCTATCTACATAAAATTGGTATTTACTAGAGCTGTATACTCGATGCTGATATTACTAAACGACCACTACTGGCATAGGTATACCTCTAATTTGCAATAGTATGTTAGAATTTGTTTTTTGACAGCTATACATTTTAACAGTTGCAATAATCACGGTGTGAAGTTGGCTGACAATTTTTAGCAATTTTTTTAACTAGGTTTTTATTTCTCCCATAACATGGTTTATTTTTCGACGAGTAGTAGGTACATCTGTTCAATAAATAAAACAGAAAAGAAATTCGGGTTGCTTAATGAGCAGTGGCGGCTCGTGGCCGAATATATCGGGGGTTCACATGTGACATCGATAATAAATCTTTATAGGGGGGGGGGCGACATTTTTTTGAGGTGTTACGCCCACTTTTTACCCAAAAGATCAAATAATAAATATAAAACCTACTAACGAGCCTACTAACTTACCTGGGGTCCTATAGGGTAGTAGTCCGAGGAAGCAGAATAAATAAATAGCGGCAGTAGCGTAAATAGTCTGGTCCAGGTGCACTACACACATACAGACTCCATAAAGGACCGAGTAATGAACAAAAAAACTATACAATAAAGAACACAAAATTAAATCCAAACTTTTGTTTAAATAAGTTATTAAAATTTAAGAGGGGGTGGCCGACAGCGAAAGTGACGTTAGATTTCGTATTTTTTTAAGTTGTATAGCATAAAATCTAATAACATTTTACCTGGCAAAAATTTCGTACAAACGTCTCCGTCTTCATTTTAATCATAAGGTCATAAAAGAATATATGCACTGGAATTATTATTTTCCTCAAGGTTTTCATAACCTATAAAACAAAACTCTGCTGGTAAAAGCTTATGATTAAAATGAAGACAGATGTTTGTACTAAATTTTTGCAAGGTGAAATGTTATTAGATCTTATGTTATACAACTTAAAAAATACGAAATCTAACGTCACTTTCGCTGTCGGCAACCCTCATAAATAAATTATTGTTCTCGCCTTCTTCCACATGGGCAAAATGTTCTATTACTTTGTCGTTGAAGTCTGGTATATCTTGTAGGTACGTCCATGACTATGACACTGACACTGCTACGACTATTTTTTTAACGCGTCTTCGTGTTGTATAATTTATTATTTTAAAACAACCCGCGACAGCCGCGAAGTGCCTGTACCTGTACCGGCACCGGCATTTGTTTACATTTTTTCCGCAGACGACGCAGAGTGACGCAGACTGAGAGGCTGGCGAGGCGGCCCAGCTGGGCCCGCGACGTTGTCGGTTATTTACTATCTTGCTTGCAAAAATTTGAATAACACTGTTTTGTTAGTTGCCTTTTGCCTTGCAGCCTGCAGGCATGGGTCATAGTATAAAGTATAAACAATTTGTTTTTATGGTCATAAAGAAATGTCACTCAAAATTCGGACCTGGCCTGGCTATGGTCTTAAAAAATAGATATTGCCTTCGCTATTCCTAACAATTGAGCCAACCGGCAATGCCGCGACGAAACCCACTGCTGGATCGCGATTTTAATGTGCTCCTCGGCTATACAGCGGTCCTTGTTTATCATACATATTTTGGCTGTTTCGCTCCTTGCGATATTAGACAGAGACGGGCGCTATTTTATCGGATCTCTCACTTTTTAGGAGCAAGTGCTCATGAGATTAGTTATTATGGTTATTCATATTTTCACCAACGGTTCCGCCAGCTATTTTCACCAACGATTCCGCGAGCCAGGATAAAACCTGTTTGCGATTGATTGACTTGCATTATAATAAAATCTTTTCTCGGTTTTAGAGAGAGGGGCACGTGCTCCTGTGCTCTTACATAAAAACCGCCACTGTTAATGAGCACAAAAAAATGACTGCTAAAATGTGGCCGCACACTATGTTCACAGCTTACCCTAAAGGGTAAGCTGTGCTATGTTTATTTAGCTTGTCAAGGCCTACTATAAAGACAGGCCCTGGCGCACAAAAATCACGTGACCATCTTAGTCCGAACGTTACATGTCATTTGTCACATAACTGAAAGCGGTAGCTTGAGTTTTAAGAAGTTTTCAATGTTTAAAGTGTTTTTAAACGTCTTAAGTTTATATTTTAGAAACAAGTTTGTGTCTAGTGCGCGTGTGTCCTGGCGGAGGGGAACCAACAACGGCCTCTGGGTGGGAGTCGTGCCGTCCAAGAGTATTGGTGCCGCTCGCACCGACGCGTGAGTGCTGTAAAGGGGAATTCCCCCCCGAACCACAGAATAGGGAACCCGGAATGGACTATTATCACACGATAAACAAAATCCAGTATGAAAAGTCGACGCCATCGCTGGTAGAATGCTTTTATCGCGCAGACCAGAATCACTAAAGAATGGAATGCGAGGAATGCATCAGGGATGTACTAAAATATATTGGGAATTCCACCAGATTTTTGATTTCCCAGAATTCTTTACCTGTACTTCCATCAGTGGGTACCCTTTTCTACTGTTTACTGTTTATTATCTGTGCACAGACGTTATAACAATATCCAAACCATTAATGTAAGAAAATAATTTAATCCCGGTCCTGTGTGCCATCGATTTTTATAGGGCGTGGTCTAAAATAAAGAAGTAACGTGACTTCAAAGTGAGATTCTATTGGAGAATGAGTTTGTATAAAAAACGAAAGTCACTACCGCCGAGATCAAAGGCGCCTAGAGGAACACTTACAACTGGGTATTCCCTGAACTGTGCTATTATGGACATGGCCAGTATTGGACAGTGGAGCCTGAGACACAGATCCGCGACGGTTTCTATTCGGTCTTTTACGCTGCCGATCAACTGAGACCTCGTCAATATTTACAGTATACCTACTGAAGTTAGTTTTCATTTTTATTTCGTAAAAAATAACCTAAATACCAAAAATTGGGTCTTGTTATATTATATTTATACATATTACAAAAGCCAGGAAGAAAGTGTCGCCGTAACAAACATTTGTGTTTTGCCTCGGGATAAAAATTTCCGCCAAAAATGGATTCGTCAAATTTCAACTGAGATTTAATTTCTAAAAAACCCTTAAGTATGTGTGGCTAACACATTTTCAAGAAAGTTAAACAATTAAAGTGGACAAATGTGTTGTGGGAGGAAAATGCCTATAGAGAATATCACCTAAGGTAAAGGAACAATTTTTGAGAATGTGCCAAAATATTGTGAGTGCAGTGCCGTTTAACTCTCAGCCTAAAACAGCTGAGGCAGGTTGAAAATTTTGAAAAAACAATTAGAGAAAGCTTGGATGCACAAGACCAATAATGTAATAGATGAAAGAAAACTTGCCAAACTGTTACGAAATTCGTTTTTCCTACTTATCTCCAAAAATGCCTTTCATTATATAGGACTAAGTTGGTCACGTGACTACGCGATTAGGCGTTAGCGCCGTGGCCTGTCTTTATCGTTGGCCTCGTTAGCTTGTTATATGATTATTTTTTTATATTGCACTAAAACGCTCAATATTTTCCAATCAAAACTATATTGACATCAATTAATTATTCTTCTTATAATAATTCAAATATATTATGTTCATTATCAGTATTCCTCAAAAATAGCATCTGAAGTAACAAAGATATAATAAAAATACATATACTATTTTATTTCATTCTATCGCACTGACAGAAGACAGTCGTTGCATATCGTAGGTATCAATAATTCCAGCTAGTCTACAGTAGCGTGCCGTCGGGGGGGGGGGCACGGGGGGGCCTGCTGTGCCCCCCCCCGCCCTTAGCCCTAACCCGCCCTCAGCCCCAACTCGCCCTTTGTGCTCTAGTGCAATTGCAAAATTGAACGTACAATCACGACAATATTATGGTCTATTATTTGTATTAGATATTTTTGCGTTATCCCTCTTGACTTTCCTCTTTCAGTCTTTCCTCGCTCTTCGAGTCGTCGTTACCTCCACCTCGCAAGTTCATCACTCACCGTTGGCTCTCCTGCTCTCACTGTTTTGTTAAAAATATTTTCCACCATACTTTGCAACTGCCCTGGAGCAGAAAGGTCGTTTAGCAGTTAGCAGGTTAAACAAAATTTTGAATTTCCAAAGGTACCAGCGCCGGTTTTTAGGGGGGTGCTAGGGCACTAATAGCGCCCGGCGGTTAATATTAATAGGCAATATTATAGTTGGTCTAATAACTAAAAATAAATCATATTTTGTTGCTATGTCACTCACGACGCGACACCTTCATTTTGATCGTAGTCTGCAAACATAACATCTGAAACGTTCTCCTATTCATCATCTTATTCATCTGTACGTTGAAGATTTTACTCCCCCTGGATTTTTTGACGAAAATAAAAAAATTTAAGTGAAAATATCTTAAACGCAGAATATACAACATTGATTCATTAACTGAATATAAATTGGAAAATTGTCATGTAATAATGTGTAACATAGATACATTTATTGAAAAATATACCTACTTATTATTGTCAACTACCGATTCCACGAGACCTGGCTTTTCCCATACTAGCCCAAGATTGTAATATGGTTTTGGGTGTTCAAGCACCCTACATTGAGAAAACACGAAAAATACATTATATTGTTATGATTTTGTAATTTCCTTACCTCTTTTAAACTATCTGTGCTTTATATTTCTAAAAATTTTCGCCTAGGGCGCATTTTAGTAACCGAACACCTCTCCTTTCTTTTGTATAGCCGGTTTAAAAAGCAATGATTTTTATGGGCTCACACTAAAACAAATTTCGAAATTTCTATTGGTCACAGTTGCTCTATAAAAGAAGATTGAGTAGAACTTCTTGGCTACAAATGTTATGAGTCATAGTGAACAAAAAAAAAACCAGTTAACAACAATATGTTTTGCTTGGAATTTATTTTCGTTAATTTAAACTGTTTGACTTTGAATATTTGAAAAATTTTCGCCTGCGGCGCAATTTTGTACCACAAAGATTCACTTTATAATTTATATATATTTTTTAATTTCTGACGACTACTTCACAACTAAAAAGTTTTGTTTTTTCGGCAAAAGAAAAAAATTGAGAGGAAATATAACGAGTTTTTTATACCCCGGCGGTAGTCAAGCTAAAACCGGCGCTGATAATTACTAGTATTAAATCAGAAACAGCGAAATTAATCAATTATGATAAGACAAATTTAAATCTGTAAAAACAAGAAGATTATTATTTTAGTTAAGTAGGCTGTGTTATTTTTTTGTTTAGGTATAGCCTTACCTAACTCATAAAATATTATATATTTTGTTTACTTTGTTAAAACAAAAAAATGTACGACTTTTTTTGGCGCCCTTAAAATAGCTCGCCCCCTCCGCCCTTTTACCCACGGCACGCTACTGCTAGTCTATACCATATACAATAAGTACACCTGAAAATAAATAAAACATTTTGTAATTGTTGGTCATTTCTACATTTAAGCTGTTAAATTCCTTGCCCTTATGGGATAGATTTTTCCTCCAGTTATTAATATACGTGCTAGAAATTCTTGCACCTCTCTCCTATTCCTTCTTTTCGAGAATCCTTATGCTATTCTCTTTACGCAGTGATTATAGTATATTACGAGGATTGGGAATTAACTCGAGGCGCGTACGAAAACTGTACAAAACAACTTTCCACAGCTTAGTTCTCCTTCATGGAGTACAGCTTCCGTCTGTTAGATTGTGGTAGCAAAAGACATTCGGCCAAGGCTGAGAGTTTAGCATGAATTAATCTGTCTTTGCGGTTCTGTAATGAATCCTCTTTATCGCATTTTAATCTCCGCATCGATATAATGATTTTTGTGGTTCTCCAGCATGGGCATGTAAGCAGCGCCGTTGGCGGCATCCAGCGACCAGTAGCGAAACTATTACGGGAGAAATTAAACTTCAGACTGTCATCTGTAGAGGGCGGTACGTAACGAGTCAAGAACTTTGCGTTAGAGTAAGCTTTTATTCGTGATTACTAACATTCTAATCAGTACACATAGAGCTTGCAGCTTAGTCGCTTGAATACACAGTGGTCACTATAATCACTGCTTTACGCAATCGGTAACTGATGCGATAGTTCAGGAAATTTAGATGTTAGTTTGACTTACTTATATGTGCTACTAGTTTTATATAATCAGAAAAATATAATATCACTTCTACTGAAATGTTTGATTACAAATATTGCCTTGCTTTGGTTGTGAAATTCGAGCGCTGACGTTTGGCTGTCAACATTTTTAATAATATCCCCCGGTGTATCAATCAGACGAACAGAACCACAGGCTTTAAATTTAAATAATGAAACTATCTATTAATTAAACGACCACAGGTTCTCCTTCTTAATCTTTTCCCTGTATCTAATATCGTAATGATAAAGGCCTGCCAGCTGGCGACGCGAAACGTCACTACGCCATCGGAGGGGGTAGCTTTTTGTAATTGTTTACGTTTACTTGTCTGGCGATTTTCCTATTTTAAAGAACGTCTGTTGTTTTTATTGTGTGTGGGACTGCGTTTTTTAGTAATATAGGACGTGGACTTTTATTAATAAGGTAGCAGTGATTCGGAATAAAGTGATTAAAATTCATTTTTAGTTTATAGGTTTTATGTTGTTTCAATAGTTTCGGACTTATTTAAATCATGGCGTGGACGTGTTCCGTTCCCAACTGCAAGGGAAACTTCAAAGGCGGTCCTAAAGTGTCTGTTTTTTCCTTCCTAAAGACCCCACTTTAAGAGAAAAGTGGGACAAGGCCATCAAAAGAGATTTGGCTCCTACACGGTCTTCCAGGGTAAAAGTGGTTTTGGTTTGGACTTTGTGGATAGTATTATACCTAACAATTTTACATGTGTAACCAAGAGTCCCTTTTCGGGCACTCCAGTTTGTAATTGCGGGCCCTTTCGACTAAGATTATTAGCTTGCTTTTGACTATTATGTAATTTTTCAGTTTGGTTTGGGTCTTCTTATAACCTCTTTTGTTAATAATAGTCGATTTTTCTCGGGCGCCAGGTCTTTGTTATAGCGGTGACCGCCGCTGTTGCGTCAGATAGCTCTTAAGTCGAAGAAAAATAATTCCAGAAGTGCAAGAGTGGTGTGTTTTGAGTGGAAGGAATAGAGTTAAACATTAAACAACTAGGCGGTTTTAACAGACTATATTGATGAATACAAACACTTATTACGTTATTTACAAGACATAAAAAATAGTAGACCGGTCCGGGACGGGTTCACGGCAAAACTCTGTAACAGAAATTAAATTAACTAAGCAGGCGGATTCGGACTGCCGGACGGAAAGTAAAAGAAACAATACCCGAATGCGCGGAATGAGAAGTTAGTTAAGCATGTTATGTAAGCGGAAAAATTCGGCGGCTAGCGTCCAACTAATTTTCAGAAAAAGAAAGCGCGTGCGGCCGGACTGCCGCGACGGAGTCAGCCTAGACAAACGGACAGTTACGGCAAAATTATCAAGTCCAACTGAGAGGCGTTATCCCGGTCGCACACCCAGCGGCTTCCTATCAACCTATTTACGGCGGCACAGTGTTACTATCTGGAAGGCGTTGGCCCGGCCGCACATCCATTAGTTTACTACAGACTTTTCGGCGGTCTGGTGAAAATAGTATTCAGCTGGGAGGCATTGGCCCGTTCGCACACCCAGTGAATTGCCTCTATACTCACCAGTTGACGGCAAGATCAAAAAGAATTCCTGTCCGTGGCCGCGTGCCGGGTTTTATACGGCCTGTCAGGTGGAGGGGCAGTACGTCGGCCGCCAGCCGACGTGTCGAACCGCGCGACCCCGCTCCTCTCGCAGCGAGGCGCGCCGCGGGCGGCGGGCTGGTACAGGCGGAGATGCCTCGCAGCATCTCTTCAACCTCGGCGGCATCGGCGCTGTACTGGGCGTGTCTTCTTACCCCAGTACCCAGCAAGAACGGGGCTTCTAGCTTCAAAATTGACCTGGAAGCATATCCTACCCCCTTTTTACCCTCTCAGCCTTCTGGCTACCCTCAAAAATACTTTCAAAAATTCGGAAAAGTCAACGGAAGCGGAACAAATAACATAAATAATTATTCTCAACGGATAGTTCGAACTAAAAAGATGGAAAATCTAGTAACTTCGTTACACATGGTTAAACGTAACCACCTTAAAATCAGTAAGTTTTATGGTTTTATTCATTCCAATTTAGTTGTATCTAGGCATGCAAAGAAATAATTAGTATTTACGAAAATTTTACCGGTGGATATCTAAATGCACCAAAAGCCTTTGAAAATGTGACTTTTACTCTTGTAGATTATTATCCAAGTTGACATCTTGAAATTTTAATTTGGCACCTTAGACACCACCTCCCTTGGATGATTCATCGCTTTCAGCTGCCGGGCCTTGTCATTGCGACGGTGCCGGTAATACTGCCTCGATGCAATACCTACTATTAATAAATTTCTCGTTGTCAAACTGATGGTTAAGAGGAAGAATACGGTAAACGTTAACTTCGCCATCTCTAGCAGGGATTGTTTGTTAATATTGTAAATCATAATGAATGAAGTCACAATTATTATTATTTTTTATTCATCGTTTGGCAAACAACACAAAAATCCGACTCCTAACAAGTGCATTCCCCTTTAATACACCAAATTTTCCATATTATTTATCGAAACTGTACTTCCCCACACCAGGAATATTACCCTATAGTTACTTGTACTTCTGGTATGTTTGTTACTGCTTTTATTATTGTTTGGTGATTACCGACGCAAAACTCTACATTTATCTACATAATTATTATTGTAATTAAAATAAAAGCGATGCAAATTTATTAGAAAAGAGAAACCGACGCCAAAGTGCCGATAAGTCTGTACAGAGCTTGAAATTGGTTCTCCAAATAACGTCGGCTATCGACTAACCTAACCTGTATTATAGACCTTTATTATTCCTGTCGTCCGCCACAAAAGCGGCCGCTTTGATACCAACGCCGCAACTGCGCCCTTTAAATGCTTAATAAGGCTGCTGAAATCCGGCAATCGATTGCCGGAAAAGGGGAAGGGAAAAAACGAACCGCCGCGCTGATTGCGATCTTTTGTCGGAATGGAAAGCCCGCGTTTCGTGCCGGTTAATATCGATACTGGGGACGTTTAAATCTTACGGTTTGCTCGAGAAAGCCGAAAATCGAAACGAAGGGCACTCGATATTGCCGCGGGACAAGATAAATTGATGAAGTTGGTAGTGCATTTTCCGGTTCGTTGCTATTTCATTGGCTACTGTTTTAATAAATACACTGAAGACAAGCACTGGAAGTATCGAATTGGTGTCATTTTGAACAGGCAAACATATTATATTGGGTGGTAAACTAACCATATTTATGACCTTGACATATTGCGATTTATAGCCACACTTACTTTTGTCCAAAAATTATCTAATATTTACAGATATGGAGGCAGTTATAGTTCTTTTTAATAAATGATTAGATATTGATATACAAGATGGTCCAACTTTTAGGGGAAAAACTTCACGAATCTATAGAGAACGTCAAAATAAGTAGATTTTTTCATATAAACATGTATCGAATCCTAACGGTTTTCATTATACAGGGCGTCAATTTTAATCTTTCTACGGTTTTCATTTATTTTTCCTAAAGGATGACAGTATTTGGTCCAGTTTGACACACATTAAATGCAATAAACTAAAAATGATTTGACCTGTCTACTACTACCAGTCTCTGAGAGAGAGAGAGAGGTGTCAACCATCGTATTTTTTAATAAAAAAAATGGTACGTCACTGGAAATGTAATCTTTTTTAATTTACTATATTCAATTCTAAGAATAAAATATTTTTAACTTTTTTAGCAGGAGAAAGAAAATCAAAGTAGATCTAGGCTTTTGAAATTTTGCACACCTATATAGGTACTCAGTTTTTAATTCTGAACAGCTTTGTTGTAAAACCTACAAAAAGGGCACTTTACCTTTACTGGTGCGATAATTTAGTTTTTTAAAAATTTCCAAGACAGGTATGATTTTTCTAAACTAGAAACCCGTTTTGTAGGTTTTATAACAAAAAGTTATTGAAAAAAGTTGTTCAAAATTAACATCTGAGTAGGTAGGTGTAATTTTCTTTTGCTAAAAATTTTAAATTCACCAAAAATTGTACATTTTTCGAAAAAAGTTAAGAATAGTTTTTTCCTAGAATTGATTAGGAAATTTAGTGAAGGCAAAAAAGATTAGTTTTCCAGTGACGTACTATTTTTTTATTGTTGATCATTGCCACTCCGGCATCGCTGGAAGTATATACTGGTAGTTTATAGCATTTAATGTGTGTCTAAACTGTTCCAAATATGTTTGCCTTAACCTTCTTCCTTTGGGAAATATAAAAGAAAACCCGAGAAAACATTAAAAAAGTGTTGACGTTTTCTATAGATTCTTGAAGTTTTGCCCCTAAAAGATGCATTACCTTGTACTATATTGTAATAATTTTAAATTGTCCCGCAAAATTCGATTTTTTTAAGGGTTTATTGGAGTATAATAAAATTGGTAGTGAAATAAGAAACCTAAAATGTATGCATAAGTTTAAGAGAAGCTAAAAAAAATCAAAAATTTTCATTCTTTATAATAATTTTATGTTTAGCTATAGCTAAATAAATTTGATTAATTGATTTAATGATGAATTGCTGGCACTAATGTGTTTTTGGACATGGAGAATAAGATGAAGGTGTCAATTTCTACGTATCACACAGAGGGCGTTACTTGCGCTGTCTTGTTTCTTTGAATAATGAATCCCAAGGAGTCACTATGGGTATTATAAAATACATGAGACGGATATCGTCCTGTGCAGGATTTGAAGATTTGATACAATACTTTGATATCTGATACGTTGATAGCCCTGATCAGTTTTATTAATACGTCAGTCAATGGAAATACTTTACGACCCTCGTCATTATCTACTATCGCGAAGCAGAACAAAATTCGATAGTGACTTATAGTGCAGCTCTTTTACTTGTCCCACGCTGATTTCACTTTTGTTTCCATAGAGTTATTTAAAAAATGCAGTAAATACTTAAATGAAAATTATTTTATAAAAAAAATTGTGTGACAAACAGCATGGTTCTTTGGATAATGGTGAAGGCGACGGGAACAGAGTTTCCATGTTTGAATTTTTCTGTAGTCCAATTCTCAAAGTTATCTGGTTGCAACGATTTCGCGTGCAATACTCTTATGTTGGGTCCCCTGTTTCGCCACTCGTGTAAATCCCCGAATATTGTAAATGGTGCATGTAAATCTAGGGACTTCATGCAACTTCTAGGAATATTTGAAATTTGAAATTGAAACTAGAATCTAGGGACGTCTAGAGACTTCTCCTCATTAAATTTGAGGACTTTTAATTGTCCCACTGTCCAGTTTACAATGCTGGTCGCCGGTTTAAACAACAAACAGTTTTGTATTGCAGATGTTCGGGAAATGCGTATTTCTTTCCATGGCGCGTCCGTTCAGTACCTAAGACAAGCGCCTTTTCTAATTCGTGTTTAATTGTTGCAGCGTTTCGAAATGCCACATTCGTTTTTGAACTAAAAGTGTCGTTATAACACAGGGGCAAATGTTGATTTGCCCCTTTTTTTAAATATATCGAGTAAAATGTTTTTGTTCCTTCCAGCTTCATGTGGGTCCCCGATTACGTGGTTAAAATTTCTGGACTAATGAGATACACCCTGTATATATGGACCAGGTGCCACTTTTATGTGTCTCTGAAAGTACAGTGTGCCTCAAATAAATGAAATTATATTTTAGTTTGCAATGTGAAAAGACCAAATAAAAACAGGATGAAACTGTTCTTCCCGGGATCCCGAATCTAAAATTGACATATTTTTTCAAAAAGGCAAAAATAGGATTTATATATGATATTAAGGATCAAAAAGAATAAATATACTCATTTGTTGCTTTTTTGAAGATTGAAATGTCGTTAAAACGCCCTTAAAATAAAATTTTCAATGATGTGTAACATTAGTGAGATATCCTTCTGTTTTGAATTATTGAAAATATACACCTTCATACCAATCTCCATTATTATAAGCTTATTCTATTTCTTATTATGGATATATCCTTACACATTTTGTTCGCCACCTTTAGAATAATATTAGGTACCCACATACATATTAAAAATTCCTAATTTTAAGGACTAGGTATTTCTATCTACAGAAAAATAACAATTTCTAATAATAATTTTTACTTCTGGTTATACCGACAGTGATATTCGTATTATAAATGAACATATTTTACTACTTTTGGTATTATTAAAAATGCAAACAATATTTATTTTTTTTCGAAAAAGTATCTATTATTTTGGCTTGAATTTTTCGTTAACTCTGAGGATAGATTCGGATTCACCGAAAAAAACTAAGAAAATAATCTAACTTTTATTTGAAGTAACCTCTGCACTCTGCATTTTAATTTGTCCCAAGTCCTAAGTACCTACCTTCTATTTCTATTAGCCCAGTAAATGAAGACATTTCGTACGTAAAAAATTACGAAAGCTGTTTTTTTTTGTGGAGACATACAGTGCACCCTGAGAAGTTAGAGCAATTTGAGATATCGGTTTCTTTTTTTAAGGGGTAAATTATCGTTTTTCAGTTCTTTGCCATTATCTCGAGATGTAACACATTTTAGACAAAAATAGTTATGAGCAAAAATATTTCCTGTACAATTATACACAAAAAAGTAATTACCCTTTTTTTTAAGGATCAATCGTTTTTGAGTTAAATTTTCGGAAAAATTCGATATTTAAATACTCTTTTCGACGCCACCGCAGGGGTAGACTACTAGGAGCCTTTTTTATGTTTTATCTCCAGGAAACATATTAATGAGATTCTTAGCCATTTAAGGTATAGACTCATTTAAAAATTCTTTTAAAACTCTACCTACGTTTGTAATGACAGCCATATTTAAAAAAATATCGTTGACTGACGTTTTAATAAGACTTCTCACGGCTATAGCTTCATATTCTGAAAAGTAGATGGCGCCTATGGTCAACATTGTATTTTGCATTGTATTTTGTCTCCGGGAAGCGCATGGTGAGCCAGAGAACTGTCAAACATGACAGCCGTGAGCAGTCGTTAGTAATACCTACGTCAGTCAAGGAAAATATTCTTTGATTTATTTACAAACTTCAGTGTCATGCAAGCTAAGATACACTAACTGCTTCATGGCCACTTGATAAAAAAAGAAAAAAAATGCGTGCTTTTTATTCTTATAAATTGTTTTATTAATTTAAGTTTCAGTTGACCCAGAAGTCATGGTTTTAGACAAATTAAACTATCAATTAATTTTAATTTTGTTTCTATCGATCTGTTTTTTAAAGGTAAATATTCCAAACACTTTCAAATATTTTTTGCCCATTATTACATTTATTTCCTTTGGCCGATCTTTACAATGACCTGAAATACATTGGTTTTAAAAAATAGCCCCTTTTCCGTACGCCACTGAAACTGACCCGCTTTGCATAGTTCTTTTTGATTCAACTAACTTAGGCCATAACATATCCAAAAAAACCTTTGAGAATAAAAAAATTATTACGCATTAAAAAGGGTTCTAATTAATTGGCCCACAGTGTATAGTCTTCCTTCATAATCTGATAGATGATGACTGACGACAGGAACCGCAGCGGCTGAACTACCTATCGATTTCCCTGTTAGGTTAAACGGTGTCTCACGAATATTGTATTATGGACCTTGGCAATGAATATATGCGGAAGGAAATCGAGCATGATTTACGAGCATTTCGGGGGCCGCAGCACAGAACACTTAGTCTTTTATCCTGGCTTGAATCCATTCGGGTGGTGTCGTTCGAAGCGACCCGCGCCACCAGCGCAATATATTTCAATTAGAGCCAGGGGACAAGAGCGACAACAAAATATGTTAATTTAACTGGCTTTCCATTACATTATGTATGGCCCGGCTCATGGAATTTCAGAGGCGGCGCATAGGGAAAACGCATTAAAATTATGTAAGCTTTGATGTGACCATATCAGCATATTGCCCCTTTTCGTGATGCCATTAAATTAAACGACATTCCTAAACTTGAAGAAAAAACTATCTATCTATTTTAGCATCAAATACAACTTTTAGATACGCTGTGTCTGAGTGATTAAACTACCCCTTCAGCTGCCGGGCCTTGTCATTGCGACGGTGCCGGTAATACTGCCTCGATGCAATACCTACTATTAATAAATTTCTCGTTGTCAAACTGATGGTTAAGAGGAAGAATACGGTAAACGTTAACTTCGCCATCTCTAGCAGGGATTGTTTGTTAATATTGTAAATCATAATGAATGAAGTCACAATTATTATTATTTTTTATTCATCGTTTGGCAAACAACACAAAAATCCGACTCCTAACAAGTGCATTCCCCTTTAATACACCAAATTTTCCATATTATTTATCGAAACTGTACTTCCCCACACCAGGAATATTACCCTATAGTTACTTGTACTTCTGGTATGTTTGTTACTGCTTTTATTATTGTTTGGTGATTACCGACGCAAAACTCTACATTTATCTACATAATTATTATTGTAATTAAAATAAAAGCGATGCAAATTTATTAGAAAAGAGAAACCGACGCCAAAGTGCCGATAAGTCTGTACAGAGCTTGAAATTGGTTCTCCAAATAACGTCGGCTATCGACTAACCTAACCTGTATTATAGACCTTTATTATTCCTGTCGTCCGCCACAAAAGCGGCCGCTTTGATACCAACGCCGCAACTGCGCCCTTTAAATGCTTAATAAGGCTGCTGAAATCCGGCAATCGATTGCCGGAAAAGGGGAAGGGAAAAAACGAACCGCCGCGCTGATTGCGATCTTTTGTCGGAATGGAAAGCCCGCGTTTCGTGCCGGTTAATATCGATACTGGGGACGTTTAAATCTTACGGTTTGCTCGAGAAAGCCGAAAATCGAAACGAAGGGCACTCGATATTGCCGCGGGACAAGATAAATTGATGAAGTTGGTAGTGCATTTTCCGGTTCGTTGCTATTTCATTGGCTACTGTTTTAATAAATACACTGAAGACAAGCACTGGAAGTATCGAATTGGTGTCATTTTGAACAGGCAAACATATTATATTGGGTGGTAAACTAACCATATTTATGACCTTGACATATTGCGATTTATAGCCACACTTACTTTTGTCCAAAAATTATCTAATATTTACAGATATGGAGGCAGTTATAGTTCTTTTTAATAAATGATTAGATATTGATATACAAGATGGTCCAACTTTTAGGGGAAAAACTTCACGAATCTATAGAGAACGTCAAAATAAGTAGATTTTTTCATATAAACATGTATCGAATCCTAACGGTTTTCATTATACAGGGCGTCAATTTTAATCTTTCTACGGTTTTCATTTATTTTTCCTAAAGGATGACAGTATTTGGTCCAGTTTGACACACATTAAATGCAATAAACTAAAAATGATTTGACCTGTCTACTACTACCAGTCTCTGAGAGAGAGAGAGAGAGGTGTCAACCATCGTATTTTTTAATAAAAAAAATGGTACGTCACTGGAAATGTAATCTTTTTTAATTTACTATATTCAATTCTAAGAATAAAATATTTTTAACTTTTTTAGCAGGAGAAAGAAAATCAAAGTAGATCTAGGCTTTTGAAATTTTGCACACCTATATAGGTACTCAGTTTTTAATTCTGAACAGCTTTGTTGTAAAACCTACAAAAAGGGCACTTTACCTTTACTGGTGCGATAATTTAGTTTTTTAAAAATTTCCAAGACAGGTATGATTTTTCTAAACTAGAAACCCGTTTTGTAGGTTTTATAACAAAAAGTTATTGAAAAAAGTTGTTCAAAATTAACATCTGAGTAGGTAGGTGTAATTTTCTTTTGCTAAAAATTTTAAATTCACCAAAAATTGTACATTTTTCGAAAAAAGTTAAGAATAGTTTTTTCCTAGAATTGATTAGGAAATTTAGTGAAGGCAAAAAAGATTAGTTTTCCAGTGACGTACTATTTTTTTATTGTTGATCATTGCCACTCCGGCATCGCTGGAAGTATATACTGGTAGTTTATAGCATTTAATGTGTGTCTAAACTGTTCCAAATATGTTTGCCTTAACCTTCTTCCTTTGGGAAATATAAAAGAAAACCCGAGAAAACATTAAAAAAGTGTTGACGTTTTCTATAGATTCTTGAAGTTTTGCCCCTAAAAGATGCATTACCTTGTACTATATTGTAATAATTTTAAATTGTCCCGCAAAATTCGATTTTTTTAAGGGTTTATTGGAGTATAATAAAATTGGTAGTGAAATAAGAAACCTAAAATGTATGCATAAGTTTAAGAGAAGCTAAAAAAAATCAAAAATTTTCATTCTTTATAATAATTTTATGTTTAGCTATAGCTAAATAAATTTGATTAATTGATTTAATGATGAATTGCTGGCACTAATGTGTTTTTGGACATGGAGAATAAGATGAAGGTGTCAATTTCTACGTATCACACAGAGGGCGTTACTTGCGCTGTCTTGTTTCTTTGAATAATGAATCCCAAGGAGTCACTATGGGTATTATAAAATACATGAGACGGATATCGTCCTGTGCAGGATTTGAAGATTTGATACAATACTTTGATATCTGATACGTTGATAGCCCTGATCAGTTTTATTAATACGTCAGTCAATGGAAATACTTTACGACCCTCGTCATTATCTACTATCGCGAAGCAGAACAAAATTCGATAGTGACTTATAGTGCAGCTCTTTTACTTGTCCCACGCTGATTTCACTTTTGTTTCTATAGAGTTATTTAAAAAATGCAGTAAATACTTAAATGAAAATTATTTTATAAAAAAAATTGTGTGACAAACAGCATGGTTCTTTGGATAATGGTGAAGGCGACGGGAACAGAGTTTCCATGTTTGAATTTTTCTGTAGTCCAATTCTCAAAGTTATCTGGTTGCAACGATTTCGCGTGCAATACTCTTATGTTGGGTCCCCTGTTTCGCCACTCGTGTAAATCCCCGAATATTGTAAATGGTGCATGTAAATCTAGGGACTTCATGCAACTTCTAGGAATATTCGAAATTTGAAATTGAAACTAGAATCTAGGGACGTCTAGAGACTTCTCCTCATTAAATTTGAGGACTTTTAATTGTCCCACTGTCCAGTTTACAATGCTGGTCGCCGGTTTAAACAACAAACAGTTTTGTATTGCAGATGTTCGGGAAATGCGTATTTCTTTCCATGGCGCGTCCGTTCAGTACCTAAGACAAGCGCCTTTTCTAATTCGTGTTTAATTGTTGCAGCGTTTCGAAATGCCACATTCGTTTTTGAACTAAAAGTGTCGTTATAACACAGGGGCAAATGTTGATTTGCCCCTTTTTTTAAATATATCGAGTAAAATGTTTTTGTTCCTTCCAGCTTCATGTGGGTCCCCGATTACGTGGTTAAAATTTCTGGACTAATGAGATACACCCTGTATATATGGACCAGGTGCCACTTTTATGTGTCTCTGAAAGTACAGTGTGCCTCAAATAAATGAAATTATATTTTAGTTTGCAATGTGAAAAGACCAAATAAAAACAGGATGAAACTGTTCTTCCCGGGATCCCGAATCTAAAATTGACATATTTTTTCAAAAAGGCAAAAATAGGATTTATATATGATATTAAGGATCAAAAAGAATAAAATATACTCATTTGTTGCTTTTTTGAAGATTGAAATGTCGTTAAAACGCCCTTAAAATAAAATTTTCAATGATGTGTAACATTAGTGAGATATCCTTCTGTTTTGAATTATTGAAAATATACACCTTCATACCAATCTCCATTATTATAAGCTTATTCTATTTCTTATTATGGATATATCCTTACACATTTTGTTCGCCACCTTTAGAATAATATTAGGTACCCACATACATATTAAAAATTCCTAATTTTAAGGACTAGGTATTTCTATCTACAGAAAAATAACAATTTCTAATAATAATTTTTACTTCTGGTTATACCGACAGTGATATTCGTATTATAAATGAACATATTTTACTACTTTTGGTATTATTAAAAATGCAAACAATATTTATTTTTTTTCGAAAAAGTATCTATTATTTTGGCTTGAATTTTTCGTTAACTCTGAGGATAGATTCGGATTCACCGAAAAAAACTAAGAAAATAATCTAACTTTTATTTGAAGTAACCTCTGCACTCTGCATTTTAATTTGTCCCAAGTCCTAAGTACCTACCTTCTATTTCTATTAGCCCAGTAAATGAAGACATTTCGTACGTAAAAAATTACGAAAGCTGTTTTTTTTTGTGGAGACATACAGTGCACCCTGAGAAGTTAGAGCAATTTGAGATATCGGTTTCTTTTTTTAAGGGGTAAATTATCGTTTTTCAGTTCTTTGCCATTATCTCGAGATGTAACACATTTTAGACAAAAATAGTTATGAGCAAAAATATTTCCTGTACAATTATACACAAAAAAGTAATTACCCTTTTTTTTAAGGATCAATCGTTTTTGAGTTAAATTTTCGGAAAAATTCGATATTTAAATACTCTTTTCGACGCCACCGCAGGGGTAGACTACTAGGAGCCTTTTTTATGTTTTATCTCCAGGAAACATATTAATGAGATTCTTAGCCATTTAAGGTATAGACTCATTTAAAAATTCTTTTAAAACTCTACCTACGTTTGTAATGACAGCCATATTTAAAAAAATATCGTTGACTGACGTTTTAATAAGACTTCTCACGGCTATAGCTTCATATTCTGAAAAGTAGATGGCGCCTATGGTCAACATTGTATTTTGCATTGTATTTTGTCTCCGGGAAGCGCATGGTGAGCCAGAGAACTGTCAAACATGACAGCCGTGAGCAGTCGTTAGTAATACCTACGTCAGTCAAGGAAAATATTCTTTGATTTATTTACAAACTTCAGTGTCATGCAAGCTAAGATACACTAACTGCTTCATGGCCACTTGATAAAAAAAGAAAAAAAATGCGTGGTTTTTATTCTTATAAATTGTTTTATTAATTTAAGTTTCAGTTGACCCAGAAGTCATGGTTTTAGACAAATTAAACTATCAATTAATTTTAATTTTGTTTCTATCGATCTGTTTTTTAAAGGTAAATATTCCAAACACTTTCAAATATTTTTTGCCCATTATTACATTTATTTCCTTTGGCCGATCTTTACAATGACCTGAAATACATTGGTTTTAAAAAATAGCCCCTTTTCCGTACGCCACTGAAACTGACCCGCTTTGCATAGTTCTTTTTGATTCAACTAACTTAGGCCATAACATATCCAAAAAAACCTTTGAGAATAAAAAAATTATTACGCATTAAAAAGGGTTCTAATTAATTGGCCCACAGTGTATAGTCTTCCTTCATAATCTGATAGATGATGACTGACGACAGGAACCGCAGCGGCTGAACTACCTATCGATTTCCCTGTTAGGTTAAACGGTGTCTCACGAATATTGTATTATGGACCTTGGCAATGAATATATGCGGAAGGAAATCGAGCATGATTTACGAGCATTTCGGGGGCCGCAGCACAGAACACTTAGTCTTTTATCCTGGCTTGAATCCATTCGGGTGGTGTCGTTCGAAGCGACCCGCGCCACCAGCGCAATATATTTCAATTAGAGCCAGGGGACAAGAGCGACAACAAAATATGTTAATTTAACTGGCTTTCCATTACATTATGTATGGCCCGGCTCATGGAATTTCAGAGGCGGCGCATAGGGAAAACGCATTAAAATTATGTAAGCTTTGATGTGACCATATCAGCATATTGCCCCTTTTCGTGATGCCATTAAATTAAACGACATTCCTAAACTTGAAGAAAAAACTATCTATCTATTTTAGCATCAAATACAACTTTTAGATACGCTGTGTCTGAGTGATTAAACTACCCCTTCAGTTTGATTTTTAGGATACAGATTCCCTTTTTGTTCCACATTGTCTTATTTATTATACAAATACAAATTTGACCAGCTGTTTTAGGGTGGGTATGAGCTCTGCAGATAAAGTAGGCCAACCTACTCCAATACCCTTATGTGGAGGGTTTGGTCTACTTTGAAGGTAGTCGCACATAATTGAGACAACCTTACAGGTAAGTAGGTAGTATCTCTTATTACATTTTATCCGCACGTTATCGTAAATCAACATGTAGATGCTGAAGCTGTAGGCTGAACAAAGTTCCATAGTTCTGTATGGGGATAATTTGATATAATAACTTATCTTATATTAAAATAAATACCGAATATATTATACAGTTATGTAGGCGAGCATAGCAAATTTGTTTTTAAAAAGATGTTTATTGAAAATTAACAAGAGAGACTGACTACAATAATAGGACATGGTTAGATATTTATATGGATAAAATTATCTTCTCAGCATGTATCGTCTTCTTTCCAGAAACTTGGCATATGTGTTCATGTAATTCCTGCGGCCCTACTGGGAAACATATTCTTTAGGGTGTGGTTCCCAAAATTTAAATGATGATTTCTTCTCAGGTTTACTTTTGCTTTGGATTAATAGAAAATTTTTGAAAATGTTTTTTAATTAGTTCGAGCAAGAGTAGTACCTAATAAAGAGCAATAAAAAGTGAAAATAAAAACTCTTCAAGGTTTCTTGAATACTTCTTGTTTCTTCTAAGTTGATTTTGTTGAGGCTGTTATCGCAGACTAGCTTCTTTGGGATGCTAGTGAAGTTTTCACTCGAAAAGGTTATAGAGAGTACAGATACTTTTATAAAGGGTAGTTTGCTAGTTTTATAACTTTGTAATACTATAGAATTGATTTTTACAGTGCAATCGGAAACAGTTCAACTAAGTAACTTCCTTGTAGTGGTGTGTTATTTGGTACTGAGTTATAGGAACTAAGAGTTCGTTAAATTTTTGAATGAAATTTATTATACCTCGCAAGGAGCGTCGTCATTAACATGTCATTAACATGTACTTGGTTTCTTCCATTTTTTTTGCAGATTTTGTCCATGGAAACCTACTTTTTATTGTTAAATGCAAGAAATGGTTTATAAGGTAGGCAAAAGTAAAATTCGGATTCATTATTATTTTTTGGGATTGGTAATAGTAGGATTTTGTAATATTGGTATAACTCTGATTCAACCAAGGCTATTTCTAAAAAAAATGCAACACTTAACTCCTTTGAGTAGAGTTTGATTTCAATAATTTTTTCTAAATTCAAAATATGACAGAGGTAGGTACTTTGCCCAAATTTAAATATTTTTCAGATGTTCTTATTTCTAATAGCAAGTCCATAGAGTTTAAGTTTGAGTTATGCAAAGAATTTATTTTTGCAAAAGAAACTGCTACTTCCAATTTATCAAATATATTATAGATATTTTGGTATATATTAGTAAGTTGATGAATCAATCAATGAATTTGAAAATAATTGAAGTCAGCTAGTTGTGCTTGAGCGAATTTCTTGAAAGCTTCTCATCAATTGGCAACGAAGGCATAATAATAGTAATTGTCCCCCTCTCCCCACAAGCATTCAGTTGCTTCTGGGGTACTCCTAGTTTGAAGTATTGTGAGGGTGAGAATTATTATTATTATTTGGTTAATTTTAAATTCAATTTGTTGTTGATCGTGGGTTATATTTGTCACAATTTCCCCAAATTTCTTAATGGTATACGAGGGTCCTTTTATATTCCCGGACAAGGCATGAAAAGAAAAGACTAGAGGAAAAACTAAATTTTATTTTTCAATAAAGTTCCCCTGATTTTGAATAGGTACAGGTATAACACCCCTTAGTTTTTTTTTGAGATTCGGAAACAAAAAATAGTCACCCGGTGCCAAATCTGGACTACCTCTAAGGATCAATTTTTTCGAAGCCAGAATCAGCTACAGCAGCTTTTGAAAGTCTGGACTTGTACAGGGTGATCCATCCAAGAGGAACACCCCCCTTAACTTTTTTGTGTGGATGATTACAAAATGACTATTAGCGTTTTAGGGGCATCATTTTCATATTTTTTTCTTATACTTAATTTATCAGCAAACGTTTCGTCTCTGATATACAAGATGTGAAAACATGAAAATATGAAGTTCGAACGCCCTGTATTGTAAAAACGGCTGGAGCAATCATATGGCATATATATATATATATATACAGTGTGACCCATTTGTTTTGGGGTCAGTCTGTAAAAAGTGTATCAATCGTGCGATTTGGCTGATTTTTTTTTTAAATTGTAGAGCTCGATGAACTGCACATTTTGAACAAAAATTGCCTGGTTCGCATAAAATCCAAAGCCTACTATGACCGTTTTTATGAGCAAAATTTTAAGAAACCATATTAGCGTTTTTTTTTTGAAAAAATCTGTGTGCGCCAATGTATTGAGCACCCCTCGAAATGGGTATGTACAAAATTTCATCAAAATATTTCAAGTAATAACGATTTTGTAGAAAAATAAAAAATGCAGCCAAGGTACGTCTTTATTTTCAAAAATTCAAAGTTGGCCATGGAAAATAATTGAATTGTTTACTTTTATTAAGTGTCAAACTGTCTAAATTGAGTTCAGAAATTGTTTGTGCTCAATACAATTAATTATCATAATTATGGAATATTTAAACATAAGAGACAAAATAGAAATTGTTCGACTCGTGGGCGACAACGAGCGCTCGGCAGCAGAAGCTGCGGCCGAATTTAACAAAGACACCCAGGTAGATCAGTGAGTCGAAGTACTGTACAACGTATAAACAATATTTTTGATGAAACTGGATCGATTTCTAAAAATTTATTAAAAACTAGGCAAAATGGACGCCGTGGACTTGTTGAAAATAACAATCAAATTCTGCAATACTTTAGTGACAATCCTCGAAATAGTGTTCGAACGGCTAGTTTAGACCTTCATATACCCAGAGAGAGTATAAGGAGATGTTTGAGACAAAACAAAATAAAACCGTTTAAGCCAAAATTTTTGCACACCCTGGAACCAGGAGATGAGGAGAGAAGATTAGAATTTTGCTATTGGCTGCAAGGTGAATATCTCCATAATGGCAACTTTTTAAATGAAATTTTATTCACCGACGAAGCCACGTTTACTACAAATGGTGTAGTATCAAGTCAAAACTGCCGTCACTGGTCAGCTGAAAATCCAGAGTTTATAATAAATGCAAGGAGACAATATTCACAAAAAATTAACGTTTGGTGTGGAATACTACGCGACAGAATAATTGGCCCATTTTCTTTGAAGGGAATTTGAATGCGGCTGGCTTCTTGAATTTTCTAGAAATTGAATTTAGAAATGCTTTAGATGAGTTACCATTAAGATACCGTTTAAATTTAAAGTTACAGTTAGATGGCAGTCCTATTCATAATGCTCGTTTAATCAGAAACTGGCTAGATAATAATTTTGAAAACTGTTGGATAGGGCGAAATAGTCCTTTCTGTGAGTGGCCACCGAGATCTCCGGACTTAACTCCTTTAGATTTTTTTCTTTGGGGTACACTTAAGCAAAATGTTTATAAGTCAAGACCCCATAATTTACAAGAACTACAAGCTAGGATAAACCGTAGTTGTGAGGAAATTACTCCACAGCAAATACGAAATTTAATTTTGAATGTACGCAAGAGGAACGACAAATGCATTGTAGAAAATGGAGGCTTGGTAGAAGTTACAAAAATTTTATAATTTTAATTGTTTTTATGTTTTGTGTTTATAAGCATAAGGTTGTATTATTACAATTCAATTATTTTCCATGGCCAACTTTGAATTTTTGAAAATAAAGACGTACCTTGGCTGCATTTTTAATTTTTCTACAAAATCGTTATTACTTGAAATATTTTGATGAAATTTTGTACATACCCATTTCGAGGGGTGCTCAATCCATTGGCGCACACAGATTTTTTCAAAAAAAAAAACGCTAATATGGTTTCTTAAAATTTTGCTCATAAAAACGGTCATAGTAGGCTTTGGATTTTATGCGAACCAGGCAATTTTTGTTCAAAATGTGCAGTTCATCGAGCTCTACAATTTAAAAAAAAAATCAGCCAAATCGCACGATTGATACACTTTTTACAGACTGACCCCAAAACAAATGGGTCACACTGTATATATATATATATACATATATATATATATATATATATATGTCGTTGGCATCGGGACGAAGTGTAGATTCCAAAAATGCAATAATATACAGGGTGTTCTTGTGAAAAAACATCAGCTTTATTTGTCCAGCTTTTACGGAACACCCTGTGTCAATTTCAGTAAGTTCATGGAAAAGCTCACAAAAAACCTCAAAGCTTTTATCTCTACAATTTTTTCTTTAACTTGAAAAATAAAGAAGTTAAGGGGGGGGGGTGTTCCTCTTGGATGGATCACCCTGTACTACACTGGTGCATTTTCGTGGAGCAACAAGACACCTTGCGTCAGTTTTCCGCATCTCTTCACTTTAATAGTATAATAATGATGAACCCAAGTTTCATCTCCAGTGCCAAGTCGATTGATAATTAAATCTGGTTCAACTCCACAGCGCGCAAAGAATTGTTCACAGGTCTTTACCCGAACAAGCATTTGGAATGCTGAAAGCATTCGCGGCACCCATCTTGCACTAACCTTTGTCATCCCAAGGTAATCTTGTAAAATTCTGAAAACTGTGGTTTCTGAAACTCCTAGTGAAGCTGGTAATTGTCGCTTCTTTAGTCTTGCATCCTCCAGTAACAAACACGCTTCTTTTTAAAAGCTTTTATTTAACTTGCAATGTATGTATGTATGTATGTATGTATGTATGTAATTTGTTCGGGTGGAATCTTGCAACTCAATTTTGAAGCAGATATCTTCAACCGATCGAGCTGAAATTTTGTACACACGTTTAATTTGGATGACAATGCATGATTATATGTGTGACGTCATTCTAAATCCAACATGGCGGATCACCCAAGATGGCGGACTAGTTAAATTTCAACCGATCGAGCTGAAATTTTGTACACACGTTTAATTTGGATGACAATGCATGATTATATGTGTGACGTCATTCTAAATCCAACATGGCGGAACACCCAAGATGGTCATTAGAAGGTCTCCTCATTGAAGAGCTAGACTGTTCTAAACTAACCGGCAAACGACCTTGCAACAATGATGCGTTAACTGAGATGAATAGACTCAGACACCTGGCCAAACTAAAAATTACAAAATAAATTAAAAGTAAAAAAATATTTTTAAAAAAAGCTTTTATTTAAATGCGCTAAAAATAATAAAATAATCTTTTCTTTTAAAACTTTTACTATCAACTTATAACGTCATTCCACAATTTATATGATATAAAAGCTTGTCGCGAGATTTAAGTTTTCAAACTAAGTAAATACCACTACTTAAATCTCGCGACAAGCTTTTATATCATATAAATTGTGGAATGACGTTATAAGTTGATAGTAAAAGTTTTAAAAGAAAAGATTATTTTATTCTTTTTAGCGCATTTAAATAAAAGCTTTTTTAAAAAATATTTTTTTACTTTTAATTTTTTTCAACATCTGCAGTGATCACGTCAACAAGCCGCCCTGGACGGGGACCATCATCGAGTGATTCTCGACCAACAATTTTAACCAGTCGCAAATAGTCATCTTGGTATACAGCCAACATCTCTTCACGAATAATTTTTGGGGAGTTTTCCTTGTTTTGTTAGGAATTTTATAACAGTCCGATATTCGATTTTAGTCATTACGATGGGCGACCAACAAACTGACAGATAATTAAATAAATAATGTTGAAGTTGTTTTGTAAATTGACACACAAGTTACCAAGGCATATGTGTTTAAAAAACAACATAATCGAAAATTGCATCAAAATTCAAAATGTTGGAGTCTGCGAATATAAAAACGACCCCTTAGATTTTAATAATGTAATTTGACTGAAAGCAACACCCATTAATTTGTTTTGATTTTCTTGTAAGCTTTTTATCTGCATGGCTATCTTTCGGCAAGATAGCCAAAGATATGACTTCTAAATTTCCTCTAATACATTTAATGAGAGACCCTAAAGTACTAAGTAAGCCTCATTTCTTTCTGGTTACATTTTGAATAGGACAAATATGAAAATGAAATTTTGTAATCGTCACCATAGTGTCCAATTTTAGTTTTTATGTTATTATTAAGCATATACGCACTTGCTTTTTGCATGATCTCATCCATGATCTCAAAGTGTTTGTACAATTGGATTAATGTACAATTCGGGAATAGTTCTGTATACTTCCTACGAGCCTGAACACAGTTCCCATGGGTTTCGCCGTGAGCTCCGAATAGACCTTGACTTAAACATTTCTTAAACCGTAAGTAAAAAAGTTTCTGTCTTTTCATGCATTAGTATCATTCTACATCGAATCTGAATACAACTCCAACTTGAAGAATTTGAAGTCGGATATAATACCTACTGACAGATAAACTCATTATAGTTGCGTATAACTGTTTAGTCCAGTAAATTTAAGGTTTAATATTGCAATTCATTGGGTAAGAAAAATTTTTTTATCCATCGATAGTACACCATATAGAAAGCTTAAATCCGAGTTTTCGACCATCAACCCCATGCAGGTTTTCCGCCATCTTGAATTTAGGGGTAAATTAGTTTTTCGCCAATAACAGCTGTATTTTTAATTTTACGTAAAAAATAGCCGCCACCATTTTTGAAGGAAAAAAGGTGCTCTGCAAATTTGTTCTCTTGACATTTTCTTGAATTTTGCATATGTAACAAGTTATAAGAAAATAATCGAGAATAAAGGGGTTGCAATTTTTTTCACATATAATTTTTTTTTCTGCTAACGACAGCGCGAAATTTTCTTCACGAAAGTTGTTTACTACAAAATCACCTATGATATTTGTCTGAAAAACTTTTCTCTATCAGCAATAGTTTATTTCCGGTAGCATCTCAAAGTTGGGCGCAACGTTTCCTGGCACCTCGTGGCGCCCAAGTACGCACTCTATACCTTGCCTGTACCTTGCAAAAAAAATTAGATCACTTCAGTTTTAATCAGGACACCGTAAAACCCCCATACACCAAATTTGAACACAAAATATACAGGGAGTTTCTTTCTGCGGGTTGTCAAAGTTAAGCAAAATAAGAATTTTAAAGACATCATCTGGCAAGTCAATAAGTATGTGCCATGGAAACAGTTGAATGGTCAACAGTACCACTCAAAATGTTGGTGTGTAAAAGATGTGTCTTTCTCTGTGCCATCTTAAAATTCTAAATTTTTGGGGTAAAAAATCGAGTATTCAAAACCGCCGCAGACACTATAAACGAACTAAGTCTAAAAATAATATAGAAGCCTGAGGGTTAGTAAGTCCATATGAGTTAAGGTGGCTGGTGTGCCACAACAGGAAACGTATAGAAAATGTACTTATCATCTTAGACAGTGACTTTATTAATAAAGCTGGAACAATTTAAATTATTTTTATTTGTTGGTTGGCATTTTGTAAACTAATAAATTATTTTTGTGTTTATTAATATTTTTTGAATGATTCCAGGGCACTCTTGATCCGTATAAAGTTTTAATAAAAATTCAGCATTTTGAGATGGCCCAGAGAAAAATACACTGTACATTTTTGTATTGAATCTTTCTCTTTTGCACACCAACACTTTGAGTAGTCCTGTTCACTATCCCACTGTTTTGACGGGATTCCATGGCACACTTGACTCTCCAGATGCCTTTAAAATTAATATTTTGCTCAACTGTGCTGTGACACCCTGCAAAATGGAACTGCCTGTATATTTTTTGTTCAAATTAGGTACAGGGGCGTTATAGGGCGTCCTGATTAACGCTGTGGTATCATATTTTAAATAAAAAATATCGCTAACCGGTTTTAGTCATTTTTTACAAAAAAAAAAAATTCGTAGAGGCCTTGAAAATTGAGATTAAGGCCTGAAATTTTGCACCAAAGTAGAGTTTTTTGTGACCTATCTTTAGAAAAAAAAAACGGATAAAATAGGATGAAAAATAAAAAATTTACGAGGGTGCTTCCATTTTAAATGGGCCACCCTGTATATACTTATTTCAAAAAGTAGAAAATTAAGATCAGAAATAATACTGTTTATTTTTCATTACAATAAATCTTAGTTAACTTTTAAGTTCTAGTCGGCCATGGAACAGAGTTAACTATCTGAACAGAAATTCAGTACCTACATACTTGAACGTTCGTTGACACATAAAATAATCGCTCATGGTTTGTCGTTAGCACAACGAACGTTCAAGTATAAAACTGAATTTCTGCTCAGGCATATTGACAGTTCAATACTTTGCTTTGTTCCATGGCCGAAGTTCATAGGTAACTAGGATTTATTGTAATGAAATCTAAACTTCTGATCTTGTATGATACACGGACGAAAACTAGAAATTGTCAAAAGGACAAATTTGTAGGGCACCTCTTTTCCTTCAAAAATGGCGTCAGCTATTTCAAACCGTATTGTTTCAGCGGCGCCGGTTTACCTCATTACAGGATAATCATGCGGTCGGGAGCGTGGGCGCAGATCACCGGCTGGTCGAGAACCACGCGCTCGGATTACACCGAATAATAGTTTTATTAAGCTAACACGGGGCGGACGGATACAGAACTGATTTGCCGGAATTCCTGTTTAGAGGTTCAGCTTAGCTAAAGCAGAATTCCCGAATTGTTTTGTAAGCAGTAACTGTGAAAGTTGTGCGATCTCTACCGTTTTTCCAGACATGGATTCATTAAATGCGGTCCTTTGCTACCTGACAGAATAGACTCGAGTAAGGCAACAGCGGTCGATAGATAGGTGCCAAATTCGACCCTCACCTCCTCGGTAACTACAAGAGATAAAGAGTCGGTTAAATATAGGGAAAGTTTTAGATAATTTTCAAAATTTGTCAAAAATGAAACATTTGAAATCTACATGAAATTATCTTTCCAGTGGCGTGTCACATTAATGTTATTTTATTAGTTGTAACACTTAAAGCGTTGTTTTTACCTAACACTAAGTAGACCTTGACAATTTGTATAAATGCCGCTCAAATTTTATTGAAAAATCGGATACTCATGTACAATTTCTGTAACATCAAAAACAACAGGAATATTCCTACAATGCAGAAAGAGTTTAATATACAGACTCTGAGACAGACAATTTTTCTCACAGTGAGTAGGAATAATATGGGATTATGAACGCAACTGACAGCTAGAGATACATGACAACACTATAGCTACAGCTACATAACAACACTGTCAGTTTGTGTATATAATAATTTTTTTCTGTCACATTCCTCTTGCAGTTAATGTAATGGTACATATTGTACATATCTGACTTTTCACTAGAATAAGTGAACGGTATTTTTACACATTTCATAGAACACATCTGAGAGCTACATAAGAACACAACAACTGACAGTTTGTTGCACTTTTTGTTTTGCCACAAGTGTTACAACTAATAAAAAAAAACAATAGTGTGACACATCATCACATCACACTTAGCCTTGATTTCGCAGAGGCACCAGATTGACCATAAACACTTTCCCATTTAACCTAAATTTTCCCTCCAGGTATCTCTTGTAGTTACCGAGATCCCAATGATGAGTTTTGACACACTGTATACTTCCGTATAACTACACTATATAAACACACTGTATACTTCCGTATAACTAAAATAATCATTCCAACCATCGTGTTTGGTAGTTAATAGATAATAATCCTCCCGTTTAGCAAACCCTTTTTTTATCAAGTTTTAACCAAAAATGATGAAATTTGGAAAAATTTAAAGTAATATCAATCCAGTTGGCACAGACTTAAACAAATGAACAAAATATTATTATTTTTAACAAATAGTGGTAGTTTTCGCCTTACGGGAAAATGAAAACAAAGTTTGATGTTGTTCGCGACGTTTCGTTATATTTAATAACTTCTTCAGGCTAAAAAGACACAAAAACAGTAAATGTAGTGTGCTAATTCAAACACAACGACTAGCACCCGTTATAAATAATGAGACAATTTTAATTTACACAGAAAATAAAACCAATGGAAAGAAGACACAAAAGACTCACCGACATCTAATCTTCTTTCATAATCATCTGTAAACAGCCAATTATTATTAACACACATTACAGGCAACATTTTAGTTATTCAGTCGGGTATTTATAGTTTTGAAACACGGGGAATACTATAATAGTACCCGCTTTGTTTTGGTTCAGATCTATGCAAGACACAATGTGGTAGCGATTGTATGGTATTTTTTGCAAAATTAAATGTAACACTTTCAAAAAAATTGACCAATTAAAGTCATTACACAAACCTAAAATCGTATTAATTAAGGATTTTTGTTTGAGTAGGTAATTACAGTTCAGTAGAAGTGCCGAAAACTGTAATAATTGATTTGTTAGCATTTGGCCCTAAATTCTATATTCCTCCCACAATACACACTTTTTCCCTCGTGAGTCACGTGGAGTATATTATTGATGCGGACAATAATAACAACCATGACGATAAGAATAAACTGAGAGAAATAACTTCAAGTTTGCTTACTGTTAATTATGTTCTTAGACTTGAACGTCAGGGTTCACATTTTTCACAGATACAGAGAGATTGTATTTCTACGTAGAAATTGCTGAAAGACCATCCCGAGATAGTTGTCACTAGTTCTGATAAGGGTAACCACATTATGGATGCGGATGACTGTCACGCCAAGATACAGATATTCCTTCAGGATCCTCTCACGTATGTGTAGATGAAGACGGACCCTACAAATTCCAGAATAGAAATAATGACACCATTAATAAATTACTACACGGCAACGACATAGACACAGACAGGGCCATAGGAGGCTCAAGGTGTACAATGCGGTCCCACCGAAGATAAATATATGGTATGCCCAGGTCCATAAGCAGGGCATCCCTCTCAGACCCGTTACAAATAAGGCATTTGTTTGTCATCTCAGTGGGGAATTATTTTGATGTTGCGTTGAGTTTTTCAGACACATTGATTTACCTGAGGGTTATGTCCTTGTTAGCCTCGACGTTGTCTCACTCTTCACCAACATTTACAAACATCTTGTGGTTGAAAGCATTCGTTCCATCTGGCCAGATCACAGCATACCACCATTGGCCTCGAATCTTTTGTATCTTTATTATATCTAATTTTTGACAGTGCGTATTGTGCTTATGACAATAAACATTACCATTAATTCAAATGCGCTCCTATGGGGGCTCCCTCTTCTCCCATTTTTGCTGAGATTGTTTTACACTTTTTAATCGTCAAGGTCCTACAAGAATTACCTTTTCATATACCTTTGTTCAAAGTTTATATGGATGACATGTTGACTGCCATCCCCGAAGGAACGCAAAGAGTAATTCTTGATGCTTTCAACCAATACGACCCACATCTACAATTTACGATCGAAACTGAGACAAATAACAGGATTGCCTTCCTTGATCTCAATATTATCAACAGCAACGGAACTATCTCTATTGATTGGTATTTCAAACCCACAGCGTCTGGTAGATTGCTCAATTTCTATTCTTCCCACTCCAACACCCACAAGGTAGCCACTATCAAGACGATTCTCCATACGATTAAGCAATTGAGTAACCCACAGTACTTACAGAAAAATACAGTCATTTAATCTAACCTGTTACAAGATAATGGGTATTCATTGCACTCAATAAATAAGATATTCAATAGTTCTCCTAGATTCCAAAAACAACAACAACAATCACAGCAACAACAATTGCAACAAAGAACAACCCCTTGGGCGATAATACCTGACAAACCAAAAAATTTTAGTGCGTGTTTTCGAAGTTTAAACAGATTGACAGATTGACTTCAGCATTATCTACAGAAATTTGATTAAAATGTCTACAGTGATGGGTAACAAAAGGTTGAGGTTCTCTTGATTCATGGCCGCCATAATATCGTGGATACACACTCACCTTAAGCTGGAAGGAAGCGGTTTGTGGGAGTGATTTCTGTTTTTGCTAAACTCAACCAAAAAAATACTAGCCCGCCGATAAATCCATGCCAGAATTCAACTAAAATCGCTACTAACTACATCGTGTTTTAAAACTATAAATACCTGACTGAGTAACTAAAATGTAATGTGTGTTAATAGTAATTGGCTGTTAATAGAAGAATATGAAAGAAGATTAGAAGTCGGTGAGTCTTTTGTGTCCTCTCTCCATTGGTTTTATTTTGTTTGTATTTTTTGTCTTTTTAGCCTGAAGAAGTTATTAAATACAACGAAATGTCGCGAACAAAATCAAACTTTGTTTTAATTTTTCCGTAAGCCGAAAATTACCAGTATTTGTTTGATTAAACACTGGAAAAGGACTATATCAATTATTATTTTTGATGTTTTGATATTACAGGATGATGTGATAACAACCAACCATAGCAATAGCAAATTGTAATTAATTGTTCAAACAATTTTGAAAATTTAAAATTTACAAAATAATAATACAAAATTAATTTTTGTATAAGGAATTCAAAAATGAACAGGGTGATCCACATAAGGTTTTACCCGTATAACTTTGACAACATTGTTGAAAAGCCGACAACTGAAGCTAACTTCAGCCCACGCTTAAAAATCGGTTGGTGGATTTGGGGTTTGTAATCAAAATGTCTAAAAGGTCATTTAGCTCTATATGCACTTAAGTACCAAGTACTTACCCCAAATAGAAATTTAGGTACGCTCGTAGAAAAATATTATTTTTGCAGCTATTGGGAAAAGCACAGGCATTATAAAATAATTGCTTATAAAACATTGAAGAATATTACGTAGTAATTTTATCGATCCAATAATATCAATTTCCATCAGGTGGAAATGGTGAGAAATAAGATGTTCAAATATTATTTAATTCACATTAATATATATGGCGTCTGTCAACAAACGTAATTCTGGATTACTGGAGATTTCAAGGGTCCGGCGACTGACCTGGTATAATATGCTTTTTCTATTTTTTTCTCTTCTAGTTATATCTACTCCTGTGAGTGTGCCATTTAATTGAGTGGCCTAATAGTCGGGGAGCTGAGTGACAGAAAAATGCAACAGTTTTAGGAAGGCTGATTTTTTGATACAGTGTAGTATTTAGGGTGTATAAGAATAGCCTTGCCGTCAGTCAGCCAGTTTCGTTAGCGTTTGGCGCAGGGGCGGCTTCAAAATTAAAAAAAAACCAACTATGTCGCAACTGTAGTCAGTCTTGAAAATATTGCAACGGGCCGCGTCAGCAGCGCTTCAAACTCATAAAAAATATACAGGGTGTCTCACCACGAACTGCATCGATCGATATCACAAAAAGTAAGCATATAATTTTTTTGAAAATTTGGCAGCTGACCAATGTCAATGTCAATCATTTTCGATTTATTTACAAAAAACTAATTTTCCTTTTCTTCATCAAGGGGGCATTTTCTTAAGTTTGACGAATCTAGTTGGCCATGGCTGATTATACGATTGTCAGAGAATGAAGAAATGTCATTTAGTTTAAAATTATTGTTAACAGTGCCGGCACGGTTAAATTACACAAACAAAGACTATTCAAATTTATTTATTATTTATGGAGAATGCAACAATAGAGTTATATCGAGAACTTCTAATACCTACATTTGCTGATAGTGAAAATTAGTTTTTTGTAAATAAATCGAAAATGCTAACATTTAGGTTTAGGGAACTAAACACAAACTTGCCCTAATTTTTTGTGCTGAATACGGCTACAACAAAAAAAATGGGGGTTTCTGTTTGAAAATTTTGAGTTTTTGGCATTTTTTAAATAATATTTAATAATTTTTTGTGAGCACCCTGTACAAGATCGGAAACTTTCTTTATGGTATTTCTCTGCACCAAGCCTTTGACTGCAAAATGCTAAGAGCGCGTTAAGAAATATGTAGCCGTTATGAAGAAACTGTCAATGAAGTACGGGTCTGCATCTGTCATTTTTTCTCTAAAATGGCAAATATCTCAAAAACGGTTTAATTTAGGTATAGGACATGATACATGAAATGCACCTAGAATTTTCCGTAGAATCCAAAAATGCAATAAAATATAGTGTAACGAAGTTACTAAATTTCCAGGCTTTTATTTTTATTTTACACTGGTTTGATTCTTTCGCCACGCTATTTCTAGCGTCCGGCCGCCGTAGTTTTTATATCCAGGCCGATAATTGTTTATTTTTAATTTTGCCGCGGAGGGCCGCGTTCTTTATTCCGAGTCATTTGCAATTAACACAATTAATTGTGGGGTGTTTCCGGCTAAATTAATTTATCAGATATATGTGGGTTATCTGAGAGGGGTAGGAACGCCGAATAGGGGTAGATCCGAAAGGGGTGCTTAAACTGGGGCTAGAATCGCCGTTCTTTTTGGGAAACCGGGTATTTAGGACATCGCCGATCCAATGGAGCCGCTGCTGAGGAGCCAGGGGTGGTTCATCCCTTAGGCGCTCCGCCCGGCCGTCAGCCGCCGCAGCGAGACCGATGCGGAGGGGATCGCTTGCGAATTCCCGTCGGCGACGCCGACCAATGAGCCGCCGTCGCCCCACCGCTGGGTCACGTGGGAGCCGGCTATAAGACGGCCGGCGGCCGCCACGGAGCCCGTCTTTGGTCTTTCGTCTTTTGCCCGCTAAATTCCAGGTTAGTAATTTAGACGGTTAGACAACCGAGGAACGTGCTAGCAATTTCGCTCTTCGAATATTCTCCACCAGGAGGAAAAGTGTGAACTTTTCCCCAACCTACGGCCTACCGCGGCCCTTAGCTATCCGAACCTTGCTAGCCGTCAAATAAGCCGTTGCTTAACCGTAACCTAGAATCCGAACCGAATATTTTGAGCTTGCTTCTAGCTTTTCCGTTGCTTACGTTAACCGTTGGGGCATTTAAAGTACCGCAAGCAAGCCACGTCTAGCAACCCTAGATTAATACTAAAGTCGCGTTGTTTCTTTTATTTACAGAACTCCCGTGCCCCCCCCCCCCCCCGATCGCGACTGGCCGGACTTATTTTGTATTATTTATTTAAGAATTTATTACCTACTTTGTTTAATCAATATACGCTGTCTTGAAATATTGTTTGATTCTTCATAAAAGACGCTATAAGGAAGCCCCCGAATCTAGAATGGGAAATCACAACGGGAAATACACTAAACAGTATAAATTTCCGTTTGTCAAATATTTTATATTCAAAAATCAGACCGACTGCAAAGAAAAAGTAATTTTGTAAAAAGTGTAATTCCGAAGTAAAAAAAGAACGTTATAATAGGGTGTTCCATTTAAAATAAGGAAGTTGTCATCGACTTCCGATATAACCGGAAGTGCCGCCATTTTTAAGATACTTTAAATGAATAGTACTCATTGACATTGGTCAGCAGCCAAATTTTCAAAAAAATTATATGTTTACTTTTTGAGATATCGATCGATGCAGTTCGTGGTGAGAGATTTTTTATGACTTTGAAGCGCTGCTGACGCGGCCCGTTGCAATATTTTCAAGGCTGACTACATCCACATCGTTGTTTAGTTGTCTTGCTACTAAATAAGCCAAGTTTTAGATTTTCTAAAACAGTTGCGACATACTAGGTTTTTTTTTTAATTTTGAAGCCGCCCCTGCGCCAAACGCTATCGAAACTGGCTGACTGAAGGCAAGTCTATTCTTAGACACCCTAAATACTACACTGTATCAAAAAACCAGTCTTCCTAAAACTTGCATTTTTTTGTCACTCGCCTCTCGGACTATAAATACAATAAGTTATTTGTCAGAACTCGACCCATATACAGGGTGTATCTAAACTGATGGTCAAAAATGAGGGCACTTCTTCATATATTTTTTTCTCCTACGGGCCATAGTTTTTTTTATACAGAGCGTAAAAGTTTGGAGAAAAATACACATATTTCTTAGTATTTCCGGCGTGTCACATGAGCAGATGTGCCGTCAAACTTAATGTTGACATGAAGCTTCTGAGGCTCCCAGTTGCGGAGATACAGGGTGTTAGTAAAATTAATTAGTTCAGAAAAATATGAATACCTTGTATAATCGCATTTTTTAAATTTGTTTTGAGTGGTGAATAGAATGGTTAACAAAAAGTATCTCTTAGTATTTTTTCATATTCGCAGCCGTTTCTTAATTATTTTTAAAGAACGGCAACTTGGCATAAATGTAATCATATTAAATCATTATCAAGCCATTAAATTTATAGATATAATAATTTTTTACTTATATCTAGGTTTGGGTCCTTCCGGAGATCTACGCATGCGTATAATAATTCTAGCGACAAATTTATTGGTAGTCAATATTCTTATGGCAACCTAATTGCGTGTTTATATTATATTGTATATTAAATGTGGTTTAAATAGCTCCATTGGTGGATATTTATTTGACTATTTCCCTCGTCTCAATTTCCACCAATCACAAATGCGCAATTTTGAATTACAAATGGTTTCTTGATAGAAAACCTGTATGAGTTTACCCGCGGCAAAACTTGACAGCTGTTGTATAATAGGTAGTATGTTTTGTAAGCTATTTGTTGTGTATGCAGCATAATCTGTTACTCATGAAATAGTCTTGTCAAATACCATTCGGGCATCTAATTTTTCCTGTGAAAAAAATCCAAAAAACACAATGCTAAGCATCTAATATTTTTTTAACAAAATGCATTCGTGCACGTGCAAAAATCCTCGTCTTCGACTCGGATTTTTGTTGCCACCAGCACCCATGCTTCTTGTTAAAATATTACTTGGCAACGTGTTTTTTCGATTTTTTCGGAAAAATTATATGCCCTTATGATATTACGAAAACTTGTTGAAAACAAAATTTCTAGTTTGCCCAAATAGGTTTCACTTATTACGAATCAACAACTTGTTGTTTATCTAGAAGTCATTCATGATTTCGATAACATTTTTGTACTCTTTAGTCCCTACATAACGTGTTAATGTTGTTTATTCCTTAATGTCTGAATTTAGCTCCATTCAGAAAGGGCTTTTTACCATAAAATCGTATTAGATATTCGAGAGTGCTTCAACATATCCTATTTGCTATGCATCATCTCGCTGGGCCCTCAATTTTAAATCCAATAAATAATTCCGTACGCTTCAAGGGGGAATAATAATAATTGTAGTTTTTCGGACGGTTAGGGTGACACCAACGAGGCGAAAAATATAATAAGGGTGCGGAAAATTTTATTTCAGATTGCATTTACTAGAAAGAACCCCAAATGTCACAAGAAATAATAGAGGGTGAGTAGTGAGGCTAAGCCGGTGCTCCATCTTCGGTCTCTCTCGCACTCATGTACTTTTCCATATATGATAAGCGCTTCCGGTTAACTCTTATCACCATGTTGCCGGCTCCTCGATTCTTTCCTGTAATGTGGCGTTGCCTTTTCCTGGAACTAGTGTTTTTTCCTGGAATGGGGGGAAATTTGTAATTCTGTAAATAAATCTCGGTATAATAATAATAATAATATAATACAGCAATTCATACAATTCATACAAAAATATTTTACATGAACGTTTAAAACGATGTTGTTATAATATATATAAGATTTACATCGAAAGTCAGAGACTTGTGAGTAAAAATCCTATTATTAAATCTACTATATAACATATTTATATTGTAAGTATTATACGTTATTGCTTTGGTTTTTATTTTTTTTTTATAAATTAAGTGCGGGAAGAGTCGAGTTATGCATGTCAGATCAAGAAAAATAAGTTTGTCATATCCGGTACTTTAAAAAATGCAATAATCAGGTAAGTACATATTGTGAAAAATTACTAGTTAATTTCAAAGTAGGTAACGTTAGCAATACAACAAATAATACACACATACAGTAGGATTTATATTTTTAGCCAATTGTGTATTTCTGTGCGACTTATTTGTATAAACCACTTCTTAAGTTTATTTTTGAAATATGTCAGGGAATTGGATTTTTTTTTAGTTCATTGGGAACTCGGTTGTACAGTCGTGGAGCTAAGAAATTATAACTACGTTGTGTGACTGATTTTTCAATTCGTGGAGTCCTGAGTGTAATGTTTTGTTGTCTCGTATAGTGGTTATGATCTAAAGAAACTAAATCATTTCTATTTTTGTATTGTCGTATTAATAAGTGGTAACAAAAAAGCTGTCGAAGATCAAGGAACACACTTTCCCTAAACAATTCTTCAGTTGGGTACAGATAGATTTTGTTACATATTATTTTTATTGCCCACTTTTGAGTTTTTTCGAGAAGGTTAATATAATTATTTGTTGCACCTCCCCAAACTGAAATTGCATAGGTGATATGTGTTTCAATTAGTGAAAAATACAAGATACGCAATGTACACGTTTCCAATATTTGCTTAAGGTACTTTAATTTGCAGAATAATGACCGTATCTTTTTGCATACATATTTAATATGAACATCCCAACGTAGATGTGAATCTATATAAATGCCGAGATATTTCAGACTGTACGCTGTTTTTATTTGAACCTCCACACAGCTGCATTTGTTAAATATAGAGATGCTGTTATATGTAGGCAAATGATTACTATATGAGGTAAATGGAACGTAATAAGTTTTTGAGAAGTTGACAGTTAATTGCTTGTTACCGAGTAGGTGAAATAATTTTTCCATTTCTTTTTCTGCTTTAATTTTGAGATTTGACCAGTTGTCTGATGTAAATATTACGGCCGTATCGTCAGCATCTATTTTTAATTCGAATAATTTACGCAGATAAATATTACATAGTATTGGGCCGAGTACCGAGCCTTGAGGAACTCCATATTGAATTGTTTTATCTTGACCGAAGCTGTTATTAAGATTTACGATTTGTTTCCGATGTGCTAGATAAGATTTTAATAAAAAATATGAGGTCCCTCGTATGCCTATCTCTTCAAGATCGTCCAGCCATTCTGTGTGATCAACAGTATCGAATGCTTTGGATAAGTCGATAAAAACTGCCATGGCTGGCTTGGCACTATCTACCGCTTTATTGACTTTATTAATTAGGTAACCAATGGCATCCTCAGTAGATCGACCCTGTCGAAAACCATATTGGCTGTTTGAGAGGACATTGTTTCTATTTATATAATTATTTATCGGTCCTTAAGTAATTTTTTAAATATTTTTGCAAATGAAGTAATGAGAGAAATAGGTCGATAGTTTGAAACTTCAAGGATATCTCCTGTTTTATATAGCGGTTTTATGACTGTAGTTTTAAAAGAATTGGGGCATATTCCAGTCTCAAATGAAATATTTATAATATATGTAAGCGGTTCTGAAATATGCTCCGCTACTTCCTTGATTAACTCAGCTCTAAGTTCATCACATCCCGGCGCTTTATTATTTTTTAATTCTTTAATTTTACTGATAATTTCTTGCTTTGTTGCAGGTTCGAGGTAGAATGATTGTCTTGTGGATTGTTTTTTCAAGGGCATACTAGATGGACATTTTTTAATTTTACTTGCCAGCTGTTTTCCTATGTCTGAGTAATATTCGACAAATAATGTATTTGCAATTATTTTAGGATCATTTATGACTTCACCGGTATGGCATCGTATTTCTTTCAGACTATTATTTTGCTTCTGCTTAGCACAAAGTTGATTAACGCATTGCCAGGTAGATTTAGAATTATTTTTATTTTTAGAAATTAATTTTTGATAAAATTCTGATTTTTTTAGTTTTATGAGTGCATTAAGTTTATTTCTAAATTGTTTGAATCTTGTTATGTTGTAGTCAGTAGGATGTTGTTTTTGTATTTTACATAATTTATTTTTTGTTTGAATAGATTTGATTAAAGATTTTGTTATCCACGGTGCACGTTTGATTGAGGTTTTGTACTTAGGTACTTTTTTTGTATGAGTGTCAACAAGATGCTTTATTATACCTAAAAAAATATCGGTAGCCACATTTAATTCGGTTTCCTTGTATACATTGTCCCAGGATTCCTCTTTTATTGCTTCTACAAAAGATTTTTTGTCAAATAGTTTTTTATATTGTTGATTTACTAATTCTTTTTTATTGCTATTTTGAAAATCTATTTGGAGCATAGTGACATAATGATCGGTAATATTCGACTCTAGTATTAATGGTGGTGCATCTTGAGAGGATACCTTAAAGGAGGCGGCTCAAAAGAATTAAAGGATAAGACGTCTTAAAGGAATCATGTGCCTTAATATATACTATATATTGTCATGTCCTCTGAAAGGGCCATATTATGTCTACATAATTATTTATTTCCAGGTGGGCCCATAAATAATATTATTGATTTTTAAAAGCAGGTATTAATAATAATAATAAGTTGAATCACCTATTATATATGGATGATTTAAAACTGATCGCAGCAACCAAAAACCAACTAACGCAAATGCTTAAAATTGTAGAGGAGTTCTCCAGGGACATCGGAATGCTGTTTGGACTGGACAAGTGCCGCACCCTTAATATCATCCGGGGAAAGCTCGAACAAAGCGCACACGAGATGCAGGACGGCCAGGAGATCGAAGCAATGAGCAAGGGAGATACATACAAGTATCTCGGGATGAAACAAGCTCAGAGGATAGACCATCGAACAATGAAGACTGATTTAACGAATGAATTCATCAAGAGAGTAAGACAAGTAGTGCGAACTGATCTTAACAGCAGGAATTTGTTTAAGGCCCTGAACACGTATGCGTGCTCTGTACTCAGCTATTCGTTCGGAATAGTGAATTGGACCAACACGGACATCAACAACCTGCAACGAAAAGTTAGGACACTACTGACAAAAGCTCATAAACATCATCCCCGTAGCGCCGTAGAAAGAACAACTCTGCCACGTCAACTAGGAGGAAGAGGATTGGCAGATCTCAGCAAGCAATTGGACCAACAAATATTAAATCTGCGTAATTATTTCTACAGGCAGGCCAACAGCTCCACACTACATAGGGCTATATGCGGAGCAGACGTCTCAACACCGCTACGTCTGACGGAACACGAGCGTCAAAATCACCACCGAACCGACAACGATAAACTACAGAGGTGGTTGGGGAAGCCGCTGCACGGGAGGTATCCTAATGAGGTTAACCAGGAACATGTCGACAAGTTAGCGTCGAACTATTGGCTGACCTCGGGACGAATGTTCCCCGAGACGGAAGGCTTCCTACTGGCCATACAAGATCAGGTTATACCAACTCGCAACTACCTAAAATTCATTGTAGGAGATGCATCGGTAGTGGATGACAGATGCAGATACGGGTGCCCAACTTCAGAAACAATCCAGCACATAACAGGAGGATGTCAGATGTTCGCATCAACGGAATATAAGGAAAGACACGATTCGGTTGCCAAGATCTTGCACCAGGAACTGGCGGAAAGCTGCTGCTTGTGCAGGCAGAGAGGGTCCCATATTACAACTACACACCTGAGCCTGTTCTTGAGAACAGCAACTACAAGATGTACTGGGATCGTACAGTTCTGACAGATCAACGAGTTGCCCATAACAGACCAGACCTTATAATAGTTGATAAAATTTCTAGGCAGACAACTCTGATTGATGTGGCTATCCCGAACAACAACAACCTGCGTGTGAAGCAAGTCGAGAAGATCGCGAAGTACAGAGATTTAGAAGAACGAATTAGAAGGCAATGGGAAATGGAAAACGTCAAGACGATTCCAATCATCGTGTCAACAACTGGTGTCAGACCAAAAAGTTTGCTGAGAAACATCAAAGAGCTGGGTCTAACTGATAATCTTTACAGGTCCATGCAGAAAGCGGTACTACTTGCGACAGCCCGAACCGTCAGGAAATTCATGGGGAGTGCAGGAACGTCCGACAACATCAATGTCACCTAAGGCCCGATAACATGGCAAGGGTCTCGTCCGAGCCAGATCCTTATGGTATCCGGGATACCCGGGATCTGAGTGAATGTTCCCCAGAGAGGGAGTGCGAATGCCTTTTGGCTAAGTCGAGATAATAATATTAATAATTTATTTTTAATTCTTTAGGCTAGTGACAATGGACTAGGTAGAACAGGTCAAATGGCATTTAAAGAAATTGCCAAAAATTTAAAATTATAAAACAGAATACGACATATTAAAATACGATACAAATCATTAAACAAACTGCTTTGTCAAATATTCTTCCAAAGTGTAAAATACATTAGAGATCAAGAACCTTCTTAATTTTTGTTTGTATTCATTCAGGGAAGTACAGTCCCTTACAACAGCAGGAAGTTTGTTAAACATATATCCGCCGGCACACATCGGTGACTTTTTATATAAAGTCAAATTATACTTGTCAATATATATGTTCTCCTTATTTCTAGTAGAATAATCATGATCATACTTTTTAAATCTGTGGTTATTCGTAAACATATAAGTCAACAATTTATACAAATATATTCCAACGACAGTTAGGATTTTCTTAGTTTTAAATACCTCTCTACATGATTCCAAATTTTTCATACTAAACATCATCCTTACAATTCGTTTTTGTAATATAAAAACTCTGGATAAGCCGGGGCTCTGTCCCCAAATTACAATATTATATGACATTTTTGCATAAACTAGGGCATAATATACATTAATTAATGATGTTTCATTTAGGTTATCCTTTAGCACTCTCATAGCAAAACACGACTGGCCCAAAGCTGAGCATAAATTATTGATGTGACTGGTATAGCTCACATTTTCATCAACAATGATTCCCAGAAATTTTACTTCCTTTTGAAGTTTTAAAGATGTATTTCCCAATATAATATTATAACGATGTGCATCTTTTTTTCTGTTTTGTTTTAAACAAAACACAGACTGTTATTTCAATATTAATGATTAGACGGCTTTTATAACACCATTCTGTAAACTGCTGTAGTATATGATTTACTTTATCTTGTAGATCCAATGCAGTTGGTGCAGAAACCACCATAGAGGTGTCATCTGCATACATAAATACACCAGCAGCGTCCATACTATGCGACAGATCATTAACATACAGTAAGAATATAAGTGGACCCAAAACACTCCCCTGAGGTGTTCCTAGGCTCATGCTAAAATTGCTTGAAAGTTGTTCTCCAATTTTCACAACCACACTTCTACCGGACAAATAGGAAACTATTAGTTTATTAATGTTGCCCCTTATTCCCAGGCTTGTCCACAACAAACGACAGTTCGAGCGTGTCAAAGGCACTAGTTAGATCGAAGAAGATTCCCATAGTATAAGCACCCAAGTCTATTTCATTATTTATAAATTGGATTAATTCCAGAGCCGCAGTCTCTGTTGATAAAGGAAATAATTTAACTGAAACATAGAAAATAATAAAATTACATCACCATGATCTATTTCCTCCTGTTTTTTTTTCTAAATGTAGGGTTGGCGTTGAACCGTTAGATTACTCAACCTTGTACTTTATCTTGTTCCACGACCTATGAAATTAAATATTCTTCGTCGATTTGAAATCGAATGGGAAAATAATTCGGCGCCATTTTCAGTTCCACTAATTATTATTTTCGTTCTTCCGGTCGGTCGCGGTGGAGCCGCACCGAACCGATAAATATAATAAATGCGCAGGAAATTCGATTCCGAAACCGATAACGACGTTGCGACGCCCTTGGCTCCCTATATAACGACGTTAAACATTCAATCGCCTCCGAGACGGGGCCCACAATTTTGCGGAAAAGAGACAAGCCTGACATGAAAGCGCGCCGAATTTTAGTATAAAACGATGGCAGGAACTTTGGAGACCGAGAAATTCCGACCACAATGAAACGCGGCTTTCAGGAAGTAATTATTAATTCAGGCTAAAAACGTAGCAATAGGTAAACTTGGCACAATTTAAACAAAACTATGAAAATAACACTGTAAATCTGAGAGTTGGTAAAAGTGTCCTAACAAATCCCATGTCTATACAAGAATCAGCGTCCAGAGATATACTAATTCTCTTAGACTTTGCAAGAAAGCTTTCCTCAAAAATGTATCTATAAATTCAAAAATGTTAAGTTCCCGCTTATTACCTGATTACAACAGTGGCCAGCTGTAGCCAGGTAATGTTGCTAGACTGACAAAAATGAAGTAGATTAGTAAAAAGTAGTTTTTTCTCGAAGTTTAAAAAGTAGGGAAATTCAACCTTAGGACCCGAGTAACACGACGCTCATGGTAGAAAGCAGGTGATTTCTGGAGAGCACTGTTGTCATGTTATCGTATCGTTGAATGGAAAGCGTTATAGCACTTGAAACGTATTGGGGAAATGCTGTACCTTTTCACATCACAATCTCCAGATTTACTTTTAGATATTTTGTTCTAGTTTTTTTCTTGAAAGCGAACAAGAAGCAAGGCTATTATGATTGTTAGTGGCACTATCTAAATCTCAATAACAGATAAATATCGAACTGCAATACAAAATAATCTTTAAATTTATGAAAGTTTCGTAGATCTGGCAACAAAGCTAACGCGCATGACGGCAAGCGTCGTCCGATGCCTCATACACGGTTAACGCCAGTCAGTGGCAGTGGTAAATAGGGGGCCAAACAGGTAAAAATGCGTTTTAGAAAAATTCCCGCTTTTAAAAAAAGTTAGAATTTTTTTAATTGCGATTTCGATTTCAGGGTATTTTTCCATACTCGCAATGTTAAAATTAATGTAGTTATGAATAAATCACCCTGTAGATTTCTTTACCGCTAGAGTTCCAAGTTCTGACACCGCCTGATAGATGGCTCTGATGCTCCACTCACTTCGAAAACGAGTAGGGGAGTTTCGCGATTCGTGAGGAAATCGAGGAGCCCATGTGAACATCGAGTAAAAATCAAGTTGATGGTAGCATCGAATAGGTCTTTTGATGCGTCATGGTATTGGTGCTATCGCCCCGAATGGAAGCAGAAAAGCGTTGAAATAGTGATGCTTTGAACGTCGCCACGTGGCCTAAATGTTATACCTATCTTGAATGCTGGATTGCTGATATGATATTACCCAGATAACGACATATCATTCAGTCCTATAACATTTATTTTGGGATTCCTATACTATTATATGTTCTGAGCTTTTTTGAATGTTAAATTATTAGAACGGTATTACGCAAATTCGGAAATTTAACCTGGAATCTACATATTCAAATCTTTATCTAAAGACTTGAAAAATCACTGGACAAGTGATTTTCACTGGACACGTGATTTTTCTTCTTCACATTTAGGGTCAGAGTAGGTACCTACCTAGAAAGAATAGTTACCAGAACGTTTCAAACTTAGTCCTTTTTCCAAAATTTGATTGTCGGATAATATATTTTTAGGAGCCCATGCACTCAGAGTTGCTTCTGGGGACTTGGAAAACGTTTTGCTCTTTGGCATTACCAATTATTCGTTGAACATCCTGTATCTTGCTGTCTTCAGAAGGCTTCAGGTAATCAGGTAAGATTTGGGTTGACGAAGCAGAATATCGATAGAAACAAATTAAAATATTGCTTTTCCTACTTGGTGGAATTCGCAGCATAACGAGGAAACCACATGAAGAGCAATTCGTTATTGTCCTATGTAAAATCAGTAGTGACGAAAATTGTGTGCATATTTTTTTAAAGGGCCATTTTGCCTATTAGAAAGGAGGTTGCTTAAAGCAATATAGAGGTTGAGAATAAATTTATTAAGAAAAATTTTCGTCGCGTGTAGTTTTTGTTTAGAATATTTCGCGAATACGGTTCCTTTGCCAATTTTTTGTATTGTTTTCAAAAACGATTAACTTTAAAAGAGCTTCACAGCTTGACAGCTTCGACAGGAGCGTTTACGTCCAAGGCAAGCACGATTTTCACTTTTATCACAGAGTCATTTTCTGAATATGTGTCATAAGCTTAAACTGAGGCCTAATATAAATAATTTAGCAATTTAAAAGTTATGCAAGTTCGTGTATACATTACCTAGATACTACCGCATTATAATTTTCAGCTGTATAATTTAGAAAGTGCAAAACATACCAATTTTGACAAGTTGTTGTGTGCATTGTGCATTTACTATGGTTGACAGGCAACGAAGTCATAAAGCGTTGATTGACGTAGGTATTTATAAGACTTCTCACGGCTATAGCTTCATTTCCTGCACAGATAGAGATACTTGAATCAAATAAAATTTATTTAACTCAAACAAATTTGATGCTTGTATACGGCGAACCCTAGACTGACTTTGAATAAAACATTTGGTTTGTTTCAATTTAAAAACAGCATTTAATTTGGGACAAATAAAATATTATTTGGAAGCAATTAATTTTTAATCCCATGGAGATACAAATGATTTGAATTGAATAAATGATATATTTCGAAGGAACAAATATATAATGTTAAAAAACATTTATTCTATTTAAAAAATTAAGAAAGTTGCGCCAAACAACTGTGGTGGGTTGAATTACCCATTCAGGGTATTCACTCAAATAAAATATTATTTATTTAAAGTAAAGCAACCTTTATCTTTATCATTATTTACAAATTTCAGTTTTTGCCCATTCAAATAAAAAACATTAAGTTTACTCGATTCATAAAGATGGGAAGTGGATTAGAAAAACACGATCAATTTTAATGCTATAAAAATATTTATTCAAATACAATTAAAATAAACTTTATTTGGTATAAAAACAAACTATGCAAAACATACCAACATACCATCATAGAGGTGGTCTATATGATATATTTCAAGTAGGTTCTTTGAGATTTGTTTCTATTATTGTTTATGCGTGTACTTACAAAATAGGTTGAAAAACACAATACACACTACACACAGTACACCACACTACACTCGGCTACTCGGCAACTATAAATGATAATAAAACTGCGTGCACAAAACCTCCTGGGATACTGCAGGCGGGTACTACTTTCACGGACACTGAACAGCGCTGAACGCCGACACTAGAGTGCGCCCTCTATGCCTCCCATATTTTCTCTTTCTTTCTATCTTTCATTCTCTGGAGTGAGATAGCTATAAAATGGTACGCAGTATTATTTAACTCAAATAAGGTCAAATTTAAACCAAATATCAATGTGGTTGATCCAAACAACCAAAAGGTATAAACAATAAATAAAAATTATTCTTGTTTGCACCAATTAATACCTTATTTCAGGAAAATAATATACGCTTCCACTAAACAATAATGTGTCAAACAAATTAAATACCTTACCCAAAAAAACACTTATTTTTTAATTGAAAAAAATAAATCTTCGTTTAAATAACATAGTTTTTACGGAAATAAATATTATTTCTGGCAAATAATTCTTGATCAAACAACAAATATTTTTCTATGAAGAATTGTATTTTTATCTGTGTGGAAAACAGATTGCTAACAATGTGTTTTGCATTCTATTTTGCAATGACGTCGATAGGTTTTGACGTCATTGATATTTTGTCTCCGGAAAGCGCATGGTGAGTTGAAAAAGTGTCAGGCGTGACAGCCGTGAGCAATATTTATTAATACGTCAATCAACGCATAAAGGCTCTTGGGATTTATCCCTTTAAATGCTCTTAGGAATTACTTAAGAGCATTTAAAACTAGCAAATGCATGGTTGGTTGTTTCTTGGAGGGAAATGTCCCCTGCAATACAAAAACACATTAACCCGAAGATCATAAACTCAGCCCGTTTGTTCTGTCATCTCCGTGGGCGTATATATCGATCGCGTACCGCCGCAAATACCCAAATTACTGGCGAGGCGGCATTTTTTTTAAAGCGGCACCATCGGCCGCTTGTAGAAAACAAATTGCCACCGGGGAAGATTAATGGCGACCCGTTCCCGCCGTAATTTTTATTATAAAAAATGGCGGCGGAAGGACGGCCGGCCGGCCGAACAGCGGATCGCTCAAAAGTGACGGGCCGCCCTTATTTCGGTTCCTATATGGACGTGCCTGTTTTGTATATCCGGTTTGCTTCCCTTTTTCCTTGAGGTTAGGTATATAAATCGTGAAATGTCTAACCTACTTCTCAAAAACAGAGGAGGGAAACTTGGGACGCAAATTGGTGGCGTCCCATAAACAAAATACATATAACTAGAACGAACAAATGGCATTGTAATCATATTCAATATATAAAATACCAAATTATAACGAAGATTTTTGTTTATGTGCACTAGGGTGCACCCTGGTAAAGTGGTGTTATAGTAATAAGACCTTTCTGTAACTCGATAAAACAACACGTAGGTATGTTTTTTAGGATACCAAAGATATTCCAGGAGAAATTACAACCAAAATATTGTCTTGAGGAAATATAATTATGATACCCAAAGTCTATCCAAGTTACAGAGGCAGTGGATCAAAACATTGGCCACCACGTGACCTATTCTCTTATTGGTCTGGCCGTCATAAAATGTCAAGTGTTTACGCGGCGAGCAGAATGCAGGGCCGGCTCTTCCATCAGTCAAGTTTCCTGCATATTTTAGATCGGATCGCGAGCAGAATATTCTGTAAATTTGTTTTGCTACTTAATTTAAGGAAATTTATAAAGATCCAAGAAAGTTAAAAACACAATTTTTAGAACTTCTAAAAGAATTAGTTCAAAATTACAAGCCACTGGGAATCTCATATTAGTCAGACCCTGGTAATCGATCGCAATGCGGTCATGTGACTTTGTTTATATCTACTGCCCCTGTAACTTGGATAGACTTTAGGTATACTTAAAAAGTAATAATAATTTGAAAATTGACATAGAGATAAGGGGCTTGACCTAAAGCTCATATAAGAAAACCCTGGCGATGACGATGAAGTATTGATGTTAATAGTAAAATTTCATGTAGGTAGGTAACTAGCAGCCTTCTAGTACCTGCTAGTAGCACGAAAAATTTTACTATAAAATTAACGGTAACTAATAGTATTTTGACTGTTACGCGTAAAAAGAAGTCAGCACCTCTAAGCTTTTCATAAAAATAATAAACAGGGTTTGGTTGACACTACACTACTTACTTACTTACGTACTTTACTTAAATATAGCTTGTTGGTATATAACTATAGACACTATAATAATTCTAGTTATTGTTTTGTCAATTATTCTATATTATTATTTATCGTGGGAAATGTTATTTTTATAATAACAGGTGGGCACCTCTCCCATTGATCAAAATTTTATCAAAATAACAATGATGGCGTAATAATCTTTACACGAACTGTGATTGCATATATACAGGGTATCCCAACGAAAACTTGACCCCCCCAAAAATTCGAAAACCGAACAATATTTGAAAATTCGCCGAGACCCGTCGATTTTTGTTTTTGGAGGGAGCTTTTTTGACAGTCAAGCCAACCCGATATGTTCATCCCCCTAATCCCTAGCAACCCCAACTTTAAAATTTCAAATGGAACTACCCCCCTTGTGGCACAACATTTTATAGCCCTTTTTATTGCGAATACAGTGATGTATCGTTTTTAGAATTTGTTGAGATTTGACAGAATTATTGGCTAAAAACGGAAAGTTGACAATCCACTGTACGTGTAGCAATTTCTACACAAATGCCCGCCACTATTAAGTTTTTTATCTACTACACTCTACCAAGTTACATAGTTTTTATTGACATCTCGATCAGTTTACAAAAAAGTCAGAAATGAAAAAGCAGAAGCAAAACAAAAAAGTTCATACGAATTCAAACCTTATATCTTTTTAAAATATGTAACAAAAAGTCACTACCACAAAAAAAGTTCCCTTTTTTTGCTTCTCACCACGAAATCGTTACTTTCAGCCTGCTATTGAAAGTGGAAACGTATTTTCGAAAGGGTTTGTTTATTCTATCGCGGAAAGGGTAGAAATTGTTACAATTTGTTATCGAAATCATGATTGCGCTGAAGCTAAAGCACGAATTGCAATAATTTCTAACCTTTCCCTGATAGAATAAACCATTTCAAAAACACGTTTAGCAGGCTGAAACTAACGATTTCGGGGACCTTTTTGTGACAGTGACTTTTTGTCACATATTTTAAAAATATATAAGGTTTGAATTCGTATGAACTTTTTTTGTTTTGCTTCAGCTTTTTCATTTGTGACTTTTTTGTAAACTGATCGACACGTCAATAAAAACTAGGTAATTTGGTCGTGTGTAGTAGATAAAAAACTTAATAGTGGCGTACACGTAAAACAGTGGATTGTCAACTTTTCGTTTTTAGCCAATAATTCTGTCAAATCTCAACAGAATTCTAAAAACGATACATCACTGTATTCGCAATAATATAAAATGGTGTGCCACAAGGGGGGTAGTTCCATTTGAAATTTTAAAGTTGCGGTTGCTAGGGATTAGGGGGATGAACATATCGGGTTGGCTTGACTGCCAAAAAAGCTCCCCCCAAAAACAAAAATCGACGGGTCTCGGCGAATTTTCAAATATTGTTCGGTTTTCGAATTTTTGGGGGTCAAGTTTTCGTTGGGATACCCTGTATTTTATAGTTAAACTTAAAATAATTTTGCTTATTCATTGTTAGTTATCATTTAACATAACAGAGTTTTGTGACACTAACAGCTTAGGATACCAATTGTTATTTGTAAGTAACCCTGTATATTTTAGAAAAGGTTTTTTTTTAAATAGAATGTAATTTTTGAAACTATAACAAAAAATCGTAAAACACTTCGAAAATTTACTGTCAACTGCCAACAAAAATTATTTTGTTATTAACGCATGTATAATTTTCTAAGTCACATTATCCGGCAACACGAGGGAACCTGCCGCACTGCTTGATATGCTTTGATATAACTAGTAAATGCGAAGGAAGTGTGCAAACGTATCGTTTTAACTCAGTTTATAGGTGTGTATTAATGTAATAACTTCGAACAATGAGACACCAAACGTGCATGGCATGTAAGAAAAACGGAGTCGGCCTGTGAACCTAACCTGTGTGTGTTTTGATTTGGTATGTTTAATGAGTACAATGTTATGCTACTTGTTATTATTGATCTGGCTATATTTTCTCTACGGTTGTGGGGGTGTGTTTAACATAATTATTTTTGATCGATTACATAGTCCTCGGCTTGGACCACATTTTTTGTAAAAAATAATTTGAGTTAATTTTTGTAGTAGCAACAAGTTTATTTAGCACATAACTGGCTACATGTAAATATGAAGTACAAAATTATACAACAATAATTTCAATATAGACCATACAAGTTATTTCATTCTTATATAACTTATATCGCCCTAGAGCATAATAATAACAACAATTAGTAACTGAGCTATCGAATCACCTTGTTTAAAAAATGTTTTTTAAGTTTAACTGTAAACTTTGTAAGGCTGCTTTCATTTTTTATTGTTATACAGGGTTAACTATCACTTAGTACAAATTTTTTTATGGCAGATAAAGAAAAATTAGACTTGCTAAAATAAATTTTCAAAAATTTTCTAACATTTGTCTTAAGCCTAAAAAATTTTTTTCAAATTGTATTAAACCCCTCAAAAAACGCCGCCTATGGACGCCCGCGCGACATGTCTAAAAATTTCGCATATGTCAATAGCGCGGCGTTGCCACGTCTATCAATTTATCCGAGGATTCACCACAAAATTTCGATTTCCTTTTAAAAACGATTACTTTCTAAGGAACATGTAGAATGCCTATGAAACACCTACCTTACTGACATTTCCAGGATTGTTTGCACCATTTTCTGTTTTCTTGCTTTTTTACATTAAAAGTCACACAACACAACATTCACATTTTTTAAATCTGTTGGGGATCTCTTGGTTTCCCTCTGCTATTCCTTTTGTTTGAAGCGAGGTACTCAGCCTGACGACCACGACGAGGTAGATCCCCTCCGCCAGGAAAACCCCGAAGGGTAACCGAAAAATCACAACTGCACTAGCACACATTGCACAAATGCACATGCAAAGCACTACAGTAGCTGTTCAAAGAGGCCTCCGTTAACTTCGATGCACAAATTCACTCGGTTAACTAAAGAAGTCCGGATACGTGCAAAAAGTCCATGATTATTCCGGATTTGAACAGCTTCACCTTCAATTCGTTCACGTAACTGCTGCTCGTTGTCGATTTCCTGCTCGTACACAATCGCCTTCATGAATCCCCAAATACAAAAATCCATTGGATTCAAGTCTGGTGATCGCGGCGGCCATGCAATTGGCCCTCCTCTTCCGATCCAACGGTTGGGGCATTGGTCGTCTAAAAGTGCACGAACAGGTCTCGCAAAATGGGCTGGTGCACCATCGTGCATAAACCACATGTCATGCAGTACTTGTAGTGGCAAATTATCAAACAAAACATTTGTCAGAAAATACAAGTATCGTTCAGAGTTTAAATTTTCCGGTAGAATGTATGGTCCAATTAATCGATCTCCATAAACTCCAGCCCAAACATTGATGGAAAACCGACGTTGGAAATTAAACCGCCGAACAGCATGTGGGTTCTCATCGGATCAAATATGGCTGTTGTGTCTAAAAAAAAAAACAAAAGTTAGAAATATTCACAATTTTGGCGAAGGCGTTAGGATTGACATAGCCAATTTTATAATAAATAAAAAAGATAATATGGAGGAGAGAAAGCTATAAGTAAGTAAAAATTTACATACGTGTTTAAAACCCCAGCACGTGTGAAGCAGCATTCGTCTGTCCAAAGAATGTTGAAAACAAAGTTTGGGTCTTGGGCGATTCGATCACGTAGCCAAGTGCAGTAGGTCATTCTCACCGGAAAATCATTTGCTTCTAATGCTTGGATCTTTTGTATGTTATAAGGGTGAAGGCCGTTTTCCCTTAGAATCCTCCATGTCTGTAAATAATTGTATTGTTACATTTCAAATTTTATGTAGGTATTAGGTGCAAGCAAAGACAATCCCATCACATGGGATAGTCTTTGGTAGAAGTCAGTTTTATTGGTTTTATTTTACTTGCCTTGTTCTGAGATATTCCCAATCTCCTTGCAATAGCTGTAGTGCTTATGGAAGGTTGCTCTTCCACCAAATCAAGCACTGACTCAACATCGTCCATGTTCATTTGCCCTCCAGGCCCACCCCTTCGAGCTTGCAAAACACCAGTGTTTCGCATACGTTGTACAATGTTCACGAAAGTACGTGGGTTAGGCATATTTGCCCTGTTAGGAAAACGAATACGGTATTCTGCTGCAGCTCGATGTGCACTTTCATCGCATCTCCCGTACATTATAACCATGTCCGTTAACTCGGCGTTCGAATACTCCGGCATTTTCACAAAGACGCTGAACGATTTGCCGCGAAAATCAAGACCAAACTGGGAAATAACGCCATGTTACATTCGCAAATGCCCTCCGTCGGCTACTAGCCAAACTTGAAAAGGTTTGTTCCAACAGGGCCAATAACCGTGCTCAAGCACGTTCAGCGCATGCGCACTACCCCGCTGGCTGTTCCAACTGAATTATGTACCTACCGACACGGGACGATACACGCACTGTTCCAGCCGATTTATGGATCATTTGTGTATCGTCCTTGTACGATAAAAACGGTGCCTGGTCTAAAGCAATAACCGCGTGTACTGACATGCGCAATGTATAGTCATGTGACAGAGATAAACAATAACCTCATATTTTTGTTTTTACGTAGATGGTTTTAAATCGATGGCTAGGATCGTGTTTTTTATTTCTTGTTGGTTTTTGGCTTGTTGGGTAGGGCGGGGAATCGTTGAACAATAATTTTTTAGAGTGAAGAGTGAGGTTAGCCCACCGAACATTCGGTTAGCCACATATTAAACACGCAGGTTAGGTGCGGTCACAAAACGTGATTTGGTCGATTTGATTCACAATCCGTTCCATCTGAAATTTTCTTTGGGATCGCACATGAACGGTGCAAAACTAGCGCATGCGTTCTTTAAGGGTTACCATCTAGTTCATGTACAGTTCTGTGACGGTACGTAAATTCGAGTTGGAACAAATGATCCCAAAGAAAATTTCAGATGGAACGGAAAAATTGTTCAACGATTCCCCGCCCTACCCAACAAGCCAAAAACCAACAAGAAATAAAAAACACGATCCCAGCCATCGATTTAAACCTATCTACGTAAAAACAAAAATATGAGGTTAATGTTTATCTCTGTCACACGACCATACACTGCGCATGTCAGTACACGCGGTTATTGCTTTAGACCAGGCACCGTTTTTATCGTACAAGGACGATACACAAATGATCCATAAATCGGCTGGAACAGTGCGTGTATCGTCCCGTGTCGGTAGGTACATAATTCAGTTGGAACAGCCAGTGGGGTAGTGCGCATGCGCTGAACGTGCTTGAGCACGGTTATTGGCCCTGTTGGAACAAACCTTGTATGTACAGTTAGTTGCCTAGCTAGTAAGTTGTGAAATGACGCGGAGCAGTCGAAAAAACGTTTCATAGACTCGACCGGGCCGATACGTCGCTTAATTCATACCGCCGAGGCTTCAGAACAATAAATCCTTTATCTATGCTTCAGAAGAGGTTAGCTGGTGGGCAAGAATTCATCAGAGGAGCTCCGGGGGTATTTAGGGAGACGGCTTGTGGTGTCGCGGTACTCACCTTTCCGCGAGACTAGGAACCGGTCCGGATACGAGCTAAGGTAAGGGGAATCTAATAGCGCTGCATCTGTACAGATTCAAATCGATTGTTATTTATGTATTTTTTAAATTTGTTTGAGTAAAAAGGTATTTTCACCGTTCCTAAATCAACGGCAACACCGCGGAAAATCACTTCAGCTGTCAGTACCTTCAGAAGCCAAATTGGATGACGTCATTAAAGGCGGGGATTTACAGGGAAAATAGGGGTCTTTACCCGTTTTTTTAAAGATCGTAAAAAAATCTAAAAATATTTTTCTATGTTTTCTTAAGCCACCCTGCGCACGTGGTAAAAATTTTTGTACTAATTCATAGTTAACCCTGTATACTTTTTTTAATCTATTGTAACCATATAGTTTTTTTTATATAATATCGTCTGGAATAATATTTTTTTATCCAGTTCTTAAAATCGAAATGTTGTGTTCCTGATAGAAAAAGTGCTAAGAAGAACGTGGAAACTAAATAATTAAAGCAAGGAGGCGGTTAGCAATATTTGTCTACTCCCATATTTTAATTATATTATGTAACCTATTATTCTATTACGACTTATTAAGATTTTAGTATAGATACAAGTTTATAACCAATAGAAAAGCAACACGACAGGTTAAGAACTTGTCAATTATCAATTTTGCCTATTCTCAGTTATTATTTACAGTAATTTCCCAAAATTTTGGCTATTTGCAAAGAAAATCTGTTACTTTTCAAAATTATACAAAAATAGTATTCTTAGTTTATGGAGTTTAGGGGCAAAATTTAGTATATCATTATGGAAAGAGCATTTAAATAATAATAAGTTAAACAAAGGAAGAATCCGTTCCAACTGCAACTAAAATCGATAGATTTAAATCATGTATCAACATAATAATATGTATATACCTATTTATATAGTAGTAGGTATTGATATTGTCGTGTTGGGGGATGCATAACCTTGGCAAGTAAGACAACTCCAGAAAAACAAATATAATTTATTATAAAAAAATGGAAAATAAAAGTATAAAAAAGAATAATAAAAATAAAAGAAATACTTACAATTGCAATTTGAAATTGAAGAGTAACTTAAACCTTGACTTGGACTATTAATGTTTTTACTAGTTAAAAGTCTCATCTACAGGGGGATTGTAATTTTCACGACAATATTAATAATACAATAATAATAACTAAAATAATAATTTACTAGCATTAACAACTCGCATGCACTGCATGCATATTCATTATTCTTATAATTTTTCTAACTACAAGTAGATAATACCTAACTAAAATTTTAGAAATGACTATCAAAATTAGGACATTTTAAGCAATGAATGAAATTAGGGAGTATTCCTATAACCAAAAAATGCAAATTCTTAGTGATTTTGTGCTAGTTTCATATGGGGTTTTACTGAAGGAGAATATTTTTACATGGTGGAGCATATTTTAGATATTACTGAATGGCTTTATAACTTTCCAAACGTAACAGTGGGATGATGCCATATACGAGATACCATTATATTTGACTTTTAGAAACTCAATTTATACTGTATGTAGTCTGTGTGACGTGAATGAAAAAGTTAGTAGGCTTTAATGCAAATTAAATTATTATATATTCCGTCCCTAAACTTTTGGGTCTCTTATTACATCAGACCTGTCACCCGGGCCATCATCAATTTTATGCTTGGCGGGGACAAAATTTGAGACAAGTTTGGCCGTAATTTTTATTTATTTAGGGAAAATTGAGCAGTACTTTTGTCTCCGGTTTGGGAGGCAGTGTATTCTGATTAAATTAACCGAACCTTATGAAAATTAAATACACCCAGATAAACGCTTCTCCATGGAGATTTCTTGTATTTAATAGAATTTAAATAGCTACGGAAAATATTTTGCTAGTTTGCATTTTATAAAAGAAATTCCTTACAAATATTACCTACTTAAATTTGTCTTCATATATATTATTTTTGTAGGTACGCATTCCATTCCTTTTTAAGGATTAATAATATACACTAATGTTGCAATTAAAACTATAAATTACAATTTAACGAAATTTAAAAAGAATTTGAAAAAAATCGTACCACTAGATTAAATTTAAAACTTTTGCTAATTAAAATTATTGTTGTTATTATGACATACGTCCGAAAAATCATAATTTGATATACACAATTTTGTTGCATTTCTGTAAAACCGATTTGCATTGTTTTGGAACACCCTACAGAGGGTGAGTTTATTATACTCGTACAAAGATTACTGAGGGTAGCTTTAGGTCTCCGTAGCACCCCTATGGTGTTAGTTTTTTTTAAATAACTCAAAAATAAAATTGATGTTATTCGGAAGAGGGCCACTATACTAGTACCTAGTTTATGATACAAGGACAAAAATTGAGTTTTTTTGTACGACTGCGGAGTTTGCGGCAAAGACACACAGTCTCTATGGAGGGAGTAACAGAAAATTGTCAATTCCCACTTCCGACTTCAGCAAGAACTTAATTAGTTTTTTTAGATGCCGCGTGTTTATTTTGCGGATTTTTATTCCTTTTCCTTTCTAATTCTAAGTATAACTATAACCATAACAGTTTATAAATTTATCATTAATAATCTTTTTGTAGCATGTAATACAAAACTAATGTTTTAGGAAATTTATAAATAATAGTACTTAATAGGAATCACATTATATTCCTGAGACTAAAAATAAGATTATACAGTGAGCACGTAAAGGCTGGAATAAATTCGGTGTTGTACTGTGCGATTAAAAAAAACGCTTCGACATGTCCAACATAATAATTTTGAAAGGCGCATATTTTGACATATTTGTCGTTCTTGTGACGTCATTACTAACCAAGCTATGACGTCATCTATATTTTTTTAAATAGCAACCACTATTTATGATAGCGTCATTTAAAAGAACGTACTTTTCTTGTATAGGTACGCAAGTAATAATAATATACATAAAAAAATTTTCATAAATTTTAAAGTTAACATAAATTATTAAGTTTTTAGACATTTCTTTATTAGACGACTTTACCTATATTGTAGTGCTTATTTTTTGCTCGGTTCCATTTTTAAGCAGGCTTAATTTTTAATCGAACAGTACAACATTTTACCGAATTTATTCCAACCTTTACGTGCTCGCTGTATAAAATCCTCTCTGATGGCATTGTAGTCAACCAGCGTTGTAAGTGCGAAATTAAAACTTTCCTCAATGGTACAAGCGCTGATTAGTATCCGTAAAGCCCACGAGGTGCGAATGAAAATCAAAAATTGAAATAATGGACAAAGAAATCAATAAAGTAAGAAATTTTCCTTTGATTAAGGCTTACTCCATCACTTATCAGTAATTTATCAATTCAAGTAGCATAGATTCTGAGCTGAAATCCATCCAACATACATAATAAACTATACCTACTGTTTCCGCTCTAGGCACAACGGCTTTCAACGTGACCTCTAACTTACCTGTGGAAGGTTATGGTGATTATTTCCCTCATACTGCATGTATACACAAAAGTAAATTATGGGAAATACCAACGCGATAAAGTCACATGTGATTTTACTGTTGCATAGCATCTAGGGATCTGCTCAATACAAACGTAGGCTTGTCCAAATTTGTATGTTTTGCAAAAGCGCCCGACTTGAAACAGTCATCTGACTTGCAATAAAATTAATTTTTCTGAGTTCGGACTTGTGCTGGCCAGAAGGTAATCGAAATCCTCACGCCGCAGTCACAGTTTGGTTCAGCTAACTAACCTTGGGCCAATGGTTCACGTGAAATATTGACTGGTAAGTAAAATTTAAATTAGGTATTCGTAATCAAACGTAAATTGCCATAAGTGTGTGGTTATATTTTTGGGTGGTATAACTTTACTCGTGCAAGTCTTACAATGGCCGATACAGACTATGAATTGCTTGAAGGTCTATTATTGTCAGGTGTGGACTTAGGATTTTTTATTTCAGGAAGCTGCCTGGTGTATGAAACACCCCTGTCTCTTCTTCGGGCATGCGGGTATTCTTTTATTTTGGGACAACAGAAACATTCGGTCAAAATTATTATTTATTTCACATGCAACTCAGAGGAAAGATACATAAAGTAGGTAGGTACAATTGCTTTTACTTTTCCGATACTCCGATATATAGCTCCGCTACTATCAACGGTTGAGACTCTCTCGTCGATGATAAGTATCCTCTAAACAAAATGGCGGATTTGAAAGAGGTAAGTAAGTATCAACTAGGGACTGATTCACAAGTATAAAATTGGCTTGTTACAACCTGACTTAAAACATGCCTCGAAATATATAAGAAAAGTGTAGGGATCACGACCTTATCGTAATTACAGGGGTGAGGGGTGATACTTTACAAAATGCGTTGGCGATGGTTCATATACTGATAAATCATTAAAAGAAGTATCCAAAATTTTGGAATATCCATATGCACACTGCCTGGCAAGATAAGAGATCTAAATCAAGATAAATTTGGATGTCAAAAAATACACTATGATCGGGAGGAAAAGCAACTTGTGGAAATAATACAAATGGCAGGGATTTGGGGCTTTCATTAAACGTATTGTAAAGAAATACTATTATCTAATAAAGGTCTTAGAGGAAAGATGTTCAATAACAACTTACCAGGTCGCAGATGGATCGAAAGATTTGTAGAAGATCACAAAAATGTGCTTCCACAAAGAAAAATATCACGCGTTTGCGGTCTGAAGTCTCAGAATAAATGATTAAGGATTAGTTTTGTGAATTAGAGAAATCGATGAGTGTCAATATCCGCCCGTCATCATTTATACAACTTATTTATTTGTATGTATAGGTATATTGCTCTTTATATGCGTTATCATATATTTTCAAAGTAATGACAAAACAATAATAGTACGAACATATAAAATGTCTGTTCCATATATTTCATCATCAGCTATTGAGTTTCATGGTTTACTCGTATATGGCAAGCAAACCGTGTTGACTTTATGAGGCACACTAAAACATTTAGGTTATTGTGTTTACCAGAAAGCCCCTGGATTTTAGAAAATAAACAAAACCCTAATTACCTTCATTAAAACCGCGGCACCCCCCATCACGCGGCCGATAACGGAATATTGGTGAACTGAATTTTCTGAATAATTTCCGCCCAAAAACAATTTCGAGGCCGAAAGCCTGCAAAAATTGCATGCATTTCCTGTACATTGAAAATATGCCCGTTAAATTGAAGGCATCTCTCCAAGCTACATCATATAGTACGACTTTTACTGATGATCATGGCCAAATAAGAGTCATAGTAAAAAGAGGTAAGAAACATCCGGAACATTTGACAGCAGCAAAGCGTCAGTTTCAGTGATGATGCCAGGGACTGATGATGGAGTTTTTCTTCCCTCATATGCTGTATATAAAAGGAAACACCTGTATGACACATGTAGACAGCATGGACCAACGGACACAATTATAGTCCCCTTTGTTTAAAAGTTGTGTGGCAAATCCGAAGAAGTTTTAAAATGTTTACCATCATGGATAAAAAACAAAGAAACTAATGAAGATGTTGAGAATATGAACTCATCGTTTGTGGATACCAAAATAAACAAGGTAAATCAACAACAATGGCCCTTGAAACGAGGTAAGTGAAATGGCCGGGAAAAGATGATGATCCCCTTAATCAACCTCAGTCTAAAACCTTATTAATTAGGCCTTTCCTTCATTTAGGACAACCAACCTGTACATACACCCAATGTTGTTATCACCCGCATCGGACCAGCCACCCGCGAAATAGAAAACCGAAAGGACCCTATTGTCACTCGAAATCCCTAGGGTGAGTAGTTAACTTGATAGCTATGAGTACATAAGCTAAATATAAATTCGTTTGTAGCTTAGCGAGATATGGACGTGGCGTAGGACCGCATCGGAGAGGACACACACTATTGGCGGGATAGTCACTATAGCCATTATGAGTTATCGAACTGAATTGATGTACACTACATCTTACAAATGAAACGTAACAACCCAAGGAAATTAGCTGTCAAATATATTTATAACTACCTAGTAAATGATGTACATATTCTTATCGAGTAATGACAAAAAACAGTAACAAAAAAATGTTTAACCTCCAAGAACGTGCGGGGATTGTTGTCGGAATAGGTGTAAGTGAGAAAAAAAATTCAAATTCCAATTTGATCATTTGGGGTCCAGGCCTGCATGTCTAGGAAATAATTTTCACTAGGTATATTTGTAATTTTGAGAAATCAAGTATAGTAATTATTCTAAGTTGGAATTCCGACTTATTAAGTAGGCTACGAGGTAGGCTAATTGCTTTCAAAATCAGTAGAGGGGCATATTTTTATTCTAAGCAACTTTTTCTAATGACATTTTCGATTTCTTGTTCAGAAAAGGCACTTCGGTAACCTACGCAGAGAATAAATAAGTCGTTCCTGTTAAGCCTTACTTGATTTCTCAAAATTACAAATGCAGTGGGAATTATTTCTTATAGACATGCAGGCCTGGACTCCAAATGGGCAAATTGAAACAAGAATTTTTTATACTCGTGATATTTCTAGGAAAACAGCGCTTTCCGGCATTTGTGATCTTACCGTCGATAAAAGTTTCTATCGGATGTTTCGTGTATTTTATTTTTGGACTTTGGACTCTAATATATTCTGGCCTTCCACGCCTTTCACATATTCCATATACCCTCTTCCCCAGCTTAATTATTTTCGTAACGCATTTTTGCCACCTCGCACCCCCCTGCCCCGCCCCCAGCCCGCGGTACTAATGGATCCGGTGAATATTGTATCAGCGAGTTTGCCAGCAATTTTTCCTTTAAATAAATTACGAGCGCATTAAAAGCCGGTAGCGTGCTTGTAGATTGTTTGCAGCCAAGGTTTCGAAAAGGGGGAGGGCGTTTATAAACCTCTGGAGTTATTTGATTAATTTTAAATCCGGCGTGACTTTCTTTTTAGCGGCGGAAAGGTCTGTCTGGATACACCATTACATATTTTCTTAGGCACAGTAACTCAGGTGTTGTTTTTAGAATGTATAGATTTAATGGATTTAATCCTGAGATTTCAACAAAAACAATAACAATATAGAGAATAATTTCTTATAGTACATGACGTACAATATACGAATTTAAAAGTTTCTTTGCTATGGGGCAATAGCTGGTTAGTATCCGCCCAAAGCACACAGGGGGCGTAGGCAAAAACTGTTTTTTAGAAATAGCGGTTAATGCAGTTATTGAGGCTTACTCCGTACAAGAATTGCTTTTATCAGCACTCTATCAATTCAGGTATTATGTATTCTGAGGTGAAATCCATCTAAAAGAAAAACTAAATTAGGTATAATGTTTCCTTCTTAGGCACAACGCATCCCCGTGTGACTTACCTTACCTATTAGAAGGTTAAGTCAAGCTGTAAATTATAATTATCACAAACAAGGCGAAACATCCTTATAAAATTTGTGTTTCTAAAGATAACTAAATATCTTTTTTTTTCTCAAATGTGATAATGTCGGCTTTTTTTAGGACACTGAGAAGAAAACAAATACTTTATTTCCTCGCGCTAACGTTTCGTTCTTAAAATTGTTTTCCCAGCTCTGAAGAAGGTTTTAAATAAAAGACCGAAACGTTAGCGCGAGGAAATAAAGTATTTGTTTTCTTCTCAGTGTCCTAAAAAAAAGCCGACAATATCACATTTGAGTATTATACAAGTAAGGATCTTTTTTTTTGTTTGAACAGGTTTCAGAGATGCGCTTTTTGATCGCCAAACAGATATTATTCCTAATACTCATGACCTACTACGGTCATGTTTATACTCCCAAATTTCGGAGTCATATTATCAGCGATCTTTTTTTTTTTCAAAAATCTGACTATTCTAACTTATTTGGCATCCCCTAAAATGCGTATATGTACTAATTTCTATTGGAAAATACAGTATGGCCTATTTTTAACAAGTGCTCGAAATTAAAAAAAAGTTAAGATTCAGGTTCTTGAAAACCACAAAAATAAAACAAATGGCAATCACACTGTCTGCCTCACCCGGTAACATCCAATATTAAAGAATATTTAGGGAAAAATAATAATAATCCTAATTAGAAACTAGTAATTTAAAAAAAAATTGAAATTTGTTGTTAAATTATTATTTACAAAATTACATGATATATATGATAACTAAAACAATTTTAATAGAAAAACTTTGGTTTCTAAATTGCTGATTTTTCCCCTAGGCTTCCATCAGTCCTCAAATACTTCTCAATTCTCTTTCGATTATTAAGGTTACTTTTATTATTTCTTCTCTAGTAATTTCATTGCACCTTCTTATAATTCTCGTTTTTAAACAAGAGTACACTTTTTTTGCAAATGAAAAGATGCACTACAATGTTGGACCTGAAATACCAAAAAGATATCTAACCTTAAAAAAGTTGAGATTAAAATAGCGCAAGTTTCGCCCTCTTTGAGGTACGTATAAATTGACTTTTTCAGCTTATTTTCCATCCCCAAAAACGAAGCAGTGCCAAATTTCACTTCAGCAGCTTGATTATTTTGGGAAATATTGACATAATTCAATTTCAAAAAAGAGAAGTACAACACTCTGTATCTCAAGTTTTTAGGACCTACATTTATACGAGAAACCGACCTTAAAATTACTTTTTCTATCATATTGTAACGAACAATGCCTCTAAAGTTGCCATATCAGCTTTCAATGAACATGTCTGTACTGTTTTCTAACGTACTCAAAGATTTAGCAGATAAATTTTAAGTTTGGGTATTCTACTTACAGTTTTGTAATTTTTATGATTAATTTAGAGGCATTTTCCGTCGCATCTTTGTTGGCCTGTTGAGATTCAGTACAGTATTATAGATGACACTGACATACAGCTTTGACTTTCATTTTCTACTTTAGGTCTTGCATACGTTACAAAATACTCTTCCAAAATACAATATCCAGAATTATCGCTTTTTCATCTGGTGGGGCATATCATCACATAATTCCAAAATAGTGTTTATTCCTCTGCAATTCACTTAATGGTCTGTGCTTACGATTTTCTTCATAAGCATGGAAATTTCATGTTATCACAAACAAATCTAGCTATAAAAGCTCTGTTAATATGACAAAACTGAGAAATAATAACCGCAAAGGGAATTCGTTACCGTAAAAAGAAGGTAAATGGTACTAAAGCAGGATATTTAAAATGTGGGACATTCTAAATGTCAGAAACGGATATACCATTAACCACAGAATATCACTTTATAACCTATAATAAGTCGTCATTTTTTTCGTCGAGTAGCGCCACCCCATTCCGCAAACAACAATTATTATAAATGCACGGGTCTTTATATAGTGTCGGTCCAGTCCGTACAACCAAATTAGTGTCACACATACATTTTTGGATTTTTGGCCGTAACTAGTTTTCGTAGGTGGCCCTGGACAGCAACTTTCATTATGACCAAAGAAGTCCGCCTCGAAGAGCCATCGATCGCACCCGTCACCGATTTTTTCTGTCAAAAAACAGCAGAGATATTTTGAGTGAGCCACTTATATAAGCCACCCTGTATAGTTCTGAATGCGAGGTTCATGTTAACGATACTAACATGAATATAAAACTCCACTTTTGCTCATTTTCTAATTTAAAATGACAGTAAAGCTCATGAAATACTCTCATAACCCGCCGCTGGTAATGCCGGAACAATGTAAACACACACCCGGCGGTACTTTGCGTATTACAAATACGGAATGGAGGGACGAGGGACCCGAAATAATTGATATTTATGGAGACTCCACCGAGGCACCGACCCATTTCTGTATACGCACTTCCCTCTCCGAGATTAATATTTTCCTCTGTGTATAAAGCTTCCCTGGGACACGTGTACGCAATAAAGGAGGCAATTATGCTTCCATTTCTTCCACCAAGGATTGTTGGCTGAAAGAAAGTGCCCTAATTGAAATGTAGGGAATGTGTCGAAAATTCTTGTCCAGCAAGAAGGGATTTTTCAGAAGGAACATGAAAAAACTACACTGAAAAGCATTATTGATACCCTTTAGAGATTTTGATTTGATCAGTCAATTGAGAGTTGAAATTATGTGGAATGTGTAATGGAGGTTGCCAGAGTGGTCAACTGTGGTATGCCTATACCACAGCCGACTCTAGGCAAGCCCTGAAGTTGAGAAAGCTGGCAACATGGCTTGCGGGTCTGCGCGGCGTGGACTGTCACTCTCTGTCAGTTGATTTTACAAGAAATTTACCAGAATTAATTTGTCTAGTGCGGCTAGTGCTATCGTCGACAGCCCTAAGTGCTAGCGACAGCTTTTTTATAAACTTGTTTTGTTTGTGAAAAAAATAAACATTTCTCTAAAAGCTCAAAGTGAAGTATCGTTTCTTTAGAATTTCAAGCCTCAAGATGCCTAGAACATAGAACCGCTTGTAAGTCAAATCGTAATAATAACTTGAAGTAGCTAGGTTTTCTTTGCTTGACGGCAAACGGTCAACTTGTATTTGTTTTGGGCTTTCCAAAGGACGAATATTTAAGAATAAAATGATCAAGGGCCAATTGCATAGACAAACTAAAGTACCCTTTAAAATTAAAGGAGCTTTCTATATTTACCTATAGGTGGCTTCACGACAATAAGGATAAGGGTTTTCAAAATAACATAAAAAAATTCAGAAAGTGAGATACGTCTGTTTGTGAGATAGAAAAATGTGTATAATTATAACTTCATCGTTAAAAATTAACGTACATTCTTATACATTTGAAAATAATTAGCCTTAGGCAAAATGTAACATAAATATATTATTTTACTAAGTGCAGCTTAAGAAATTTGCTAGAAACAATCTGCAGGGATAATAATCACAAACAAACGAAGCCAAAACAAAGACGAAATCTTCTCTCTTAAGGATATAAAATATTAACTAGTCACTATGTGGGAGATTCCCTATAAAATTCAGCATGTTCTTGAATTAGAATAACAGGTGTGCCTCCAGTACAAAGCGCAAAGGTCATTGAATTTCTCCTGAACTGCATATTTACCGTCATCTTCACTGAGTTAAGTAAAATTGAATGTGCCCTATGTGTTCATTGGCCGGTTTGGTTCCACAGCAATTGGAGGACTCACAATATCCATCAAAAAATGTTCAATTGTACTGTTTAGAACTTTGCATGCAGTTGTTACTTCTATAAGGAATGGAGAACAAGCATAAGAGTTGTTGTAAACTGAATGTTGTACAGTATACATACCTTCATCGGGTAAATTCGTTCCCAGGATTTCCACAGAGCCTGAAGTTTTTGGGCATTTCAGCAACTGCGTTAGTAACAATCTCCATCAGTTGTTCGTTAGGACTGTTAATTATAATCCCATCTTCAGCAGCACTATTTTTAATGAGTCTGTTTTTAAGTAGTATTAAAGGTTCATCGTCGGGACTACTTAATGTATCACTAACTACATCATTGTCTTCCGTGTCTTTTCTCATAAAACATTTTCACCTTCGTCCCCACAGCAATCGCTTTATTTTCCTCCATTTTCAATTCATTAGAATTCACAACATTTGTTTTTTATTTTTTCGACCTATAATACAAGCACGTCCATTTTGATAACGAAAACACCCGTCTCAATAGGCATTTAAAACAAAACTGCCTCGAATATCGTTCAAATCGCAGTAATGTGAATGTAAACAGACAAGCATGGATAGGCAAAACTGATATACGACACATCCGACCAGACCCTGAATTTATAAAATTAAAATCACGAAGTGTCGTAAGTCAAGTTACGGCAGTTCGTGAGAAATTCGTGATACCAAATTTGAGATACACCGACAGGCGAGTGTTCGCCTTCTCACAAACTATAAAAGCCTGAGTTACAACAGTTCGTGAGATTTTAGAAAAAGTCCCGTGAAGATCCTATCTCAAAACATGATTTATTTGAGTTACGACAGTTCGTGAGTTGACAGATGAATATTCGCACAGGGCTTGTAAGCTTGAGGCAAACGGCTAAGTTTGAGAAGAAAACAACATATTTTTTTGAATCACAGGAACTAACTCATACACTGAAATACCTAATTTTATAGGGACTAAATTGTCACTTTTAGTTCCAAAGGATCAAAATATCTTAGTACCTACTTTTGGTCTAAAATTAGTGGCAAAGGAATAAAAGTGTCACTAAAACGAAGGAATGAAGAACAAGATGCAAGTTTTAATTTAGCTCCTTCTTTTTTTTAGCAATATTTTTACATCAAAAGAATATTTTCAGATATTTTTATATAACAGCATTGATCATGTTGAAGGTTGTTTTACATAATTTCTTATGAATTGTTTTGCTGTGTCTATGCGGTGCGGTACATAGATATTACTCGTATCACAGACTGAGTAATGCAGAAAACTGAACTGAAATGGAGACTCGTTTTTAGGAGAAATATCTTCTAATATCTACATTGCGCACTTTATTTTATTTTAGGTTAATCTACATAGCAAAAAGATTTATTAAAATTATGTTTAAAACAGGTACTGGCTATTTTTCCGTAAATTATTTGTTCTGTGATATTATGGACGGCCTTCTTTTGCAATCAACAAAGTTGCGGTCCATGGCCGCACCTGAAAATTATGGCAAATAATCGAAAAAATTTAAAGTTTCAAACCATTGTACTTTTTTTAGTTATTGAGGTACGCAAAAAAGTTTAACACGAAAATTGTTTACCACTGTTATCAGAAATCAGTTTTGAAGTATCCGATATGACTAAAGTTGGGCTCACGGGATCAACAATTAAGTTATCTGAAAAAATTAATGACGCATTTTTGTAAAGCGAAATACCCTATTTAATTTGAAGTGTAGAGTGTACACTTGCCATTTTGTTTTGTATTTGAAATATTAATTAATAATTATTAATTTGAAGCTCGGTAATTTGATTATTAAAACAGGAACATTCTTTTATTATAGTTCTTTGAAAACACCTTATTTTCTTCTGTTTTAGCAATAATGAAAGATGGAAAAAATTTCCGTGCGCTAAATAAAAATACCGAATATATGGCTTTAAAATAGAAATATACAGCAAAGTTAACTAAATTTAAGAAACTCTATATGCTCTCTGATATTTAACATATACCTATTTTGTATTTTAATTAGTATAAGTGTTTCAATATTTAGATACATTTCTGTAATATTTTTGACGTTTTATTCACCTTATCTGATAATAACTAATTTACAACAAAGCACCTTTGAAATAATTTGAGAGTAACCATGGAAACGCATCATACATACCAAACACTATATTGTCTGCATTGTTTATTTTTTGTCAATTAAATTTATTATAATATGCCGATAAAATGTTTTAAGTTTCCGTTTTCAAAGAAGTATAATAAAAAATATCGTTCATTACACGTCCATGCAGAAATAGATTTTTTCGTGCTTGCATGACTTCCCGTGTTCGGCTGCGCCTCACAGGGGAATTTGTCACGCGCGCACGGAAAAATCTTTATTTCCAGACTCGTAATGAAATATGCTAATTCAGTACTTTTATGTAGCAGATTCCGATTTTTCATTAGGGTACCAAACATTTTTTATAGGGCAAAATTTTTTTAACGACTGTAGATGTACCAATACAACACTACAGTTTCGTCCTTTTATTGTCTAGAACGCCAAACGTGGCAACCTCTGTGCTTGTCAGGAGAAAGGGAATTTCACACTGAAAAAAGAGGTCCAAGTGCACGTTGTACTTGACACTATTTTAATTACAACAGGTAAGGTTTTATTTACTGCCATATGGTGATGCGGCTTGTTGTTAATAAAAGCGTTTACTTGGAACGTAGTTTCATATGTCAGTAACGGATTGACTTGCTATAAATAAAAATATCCTAAAAAACTATGTAGCATTAATAGCAAATAATATAAATATTAACTGTTGGTGTCGTTATATTTGTGCAGAACAGTGCAAAAAAAATAGTAACAAGCTAATAAATACAAATATGGCATTAAGTTGTCACTATTAATAAGTCGCTTACTCCAAATGCTAGAGTACTTGCGAAGAAATTCGAGTTAGGCCGAAGGTTGTCGAAAGGCGCAGACGTACCCGCGCAGGGGATGCGTCGTCACAGTCCCGTAGTTAATGCCGAAGCGTGAAGGTGTGTGGAATGCGGGGTGTGTGGAATGCAGGGTGTTATTGAAATACTGTTAATACTGTAACAAACTTTGACAAGTGTTAGAACTGCCAACTTTTTTTAAGTTTCTATATAAACATACTTCTTAAAATGCTTTCCAAGAAAGATAAAGGCAGCAAAAAACTACACATATGTGACCCTATACTTTCATTATTAGGTATATCAAAAATACTATTTATAATAACTTTATTTTTGCCAATCATTCAACGCCCTGTATCTTTCTTGGAAAGCATTTTAGGGGAATGTTTAGGAACTTTTTAAATTTTTGGTTACTTATTCCACCATGTCAAAGTTTCTTACAGAATTTCAATACCCTGTTTCAAGTAATGCATTTAATTGTAACAACTAATACTGTGAGAATTGTCACAAGTGGTATATTTAATCATAGCAGTTAAACCCACCTTTTGTCATAAAAGTTTCCATTGATAGAGGAAAACAAAATTCATATTAATATAAAAAACCCGAACACTTGGTACAAGTTACTATCATTTGGTATGATTGGTTCAATAGACCCAATTAACCAAGTCGACTGTCATCAATAAAATGGCACTTACAGGAATCAGAAGGTGGTGCTTTTGTTAAATACTGGGCACATTTACTATAAATAACTGGTGTACTACTGGAAATTACACTTTGGTATTTGGGCCAACTACCACAATTTTGCAAGAAAATTTACTTATTACAAGTGTTCGGTTCCAAGTTACTCATTTTACTAAGAACAAATACATGGTTCATTTCTCCTCTATTTAGCTTGCCATTTTAATTGTGGCATTTAAAATTTTAATTGCCAGAAGTAAACTTTTTTCTCCGTGCAATGTTGCCGGTGCCCGTTTGCAATAATTCGTGGAATTTTACTTTTCTATCAAATGTCTCCAGCTTACCTATGAATATATATTATTCAATCTGTTGCAACCTTTGAGCATTAACTAATGCAATGGCACAAGAAAATGTTGTCACATAGGTATATATTTTTTTATTACGAATGTGTTCGTGTATTGACTCCTCTATAGAATTGTATTGACTCCTCTATAGAAAAATGGTGTCTGTTTATGCTGCGCACGCTGGAACCTATATCCTTCATCTCTTTCACGTGACTCTTTGGTTAAAGTATCTTTATATGGAACATATTAAGTACGATAAATATTCAGAATTCGATAATGTGGAAATATTCGGGTATGTGGCAACACCCGCCCACCCAAGCCGTCGCACCCGACGCGACGTCCTGTTATGCTGTAATTCCATATGCCGCTCAATAAAAACACTAGTGTGCGATTTATTATAGTGTTTTTCTTATATTGTTTGTGTAGTTATCGTGTTGTTAGTTGGGTAGTGTAGGTAAATTATTATGGACAAATTGGATGCTTTCGTGAATCTAATAATCTTATGTTGACGTCTACCGAAATTAGTGGGATAAAACTGCAAACGTGTGTAGGTATGTTGTTATTAATAAACGGAGAACTTGTGGCTAGAGACCATCTTGAGGGCGCATTTATGAAAGCGTCATAGTGCTTAGAAGTACCAAGCCCGAATTCCGTACCTGGGCCCAACCTTGCAAAATTTTTTTTCAGAAAAACGCCGAATACCGAATATTCACTTCTTGGCTAAATATATTTATTATTACCGCCACCTATATGCTGGCATATTGACTGATTAGGGAGCGAAGTTTCAAACATCGGGCAATTAACAACATATGTTTTATCATATAGTACAGTAAAATTGGGCCAAAACCCAAACACCAAAAAAAAGTTCTTTCTAGCGCGAAATAATTCCATACCCTCCTAAGAGTTAGTACTAAAATGTTACACCACCGCCAGCGTCGGGTTTCGGGGGGAGCAAAAACAAGAAAATATATTAAACAATCTATATTGAAAAAATGGGAGGGAAATCAAAATGATACAAAAGGTTATAAGTTTTAGGTGAATCATTAATTGCGTTATCAGTCAGCACCAAATAGTTCACTGGGGCTGGTGAGAGGAAACAAATCTTCGTGTTCTTCGTCCACTTGAGAATCATCATTTACATCGTCGTCGATGATTACAGTATCTCTATTGAGACATGCAAGTCCTAAGCAATTGCTGCACATACTTCAACAATTGAGACCACTTCTTCGACACTCGCAGTTTTGGACGCATCCATCTCTGCGGAAGCATACGATGAGATTTGTTTTTCACATGAGCTTCCTATTTATGGCTTTCTCATTTTTACAAGCTAAGGACAAATTAGATATGGGAATGATTTGACATAAAAGAACGAATGGAAATCAGAACGCTATAATGAATGAGGGCAAAAAGTGAGTACAAATTAACTAAGGCTACTAACTTGTATTGGACATATTTACAGTCATATACTTATGAGGTTATGTTGTGACAAAAAATAACAATCTATGGGTGTAATATGTATCTATATATGCATAGATATATACATATATATTCTACATACATTATTCAGTTACTAATTAATACTGTAATCATTTTAAGTTTTTTCAACAAAAACTACGTGAAATAAAAACAAAGAAATCTTTTCCCCTCCATATCATGGAAACCGTTCACTTTACCATAATTCTGTATATAACAATTCTTGTTCGGAATTTAATGTATATCATTTGCGTATAGGATGACGTTTGCGCTAAACCTCATAGTTTATTAGATGTTCACGAAAAACTGTGAAAAATAAAAATTTCCTGCCCTTTTCACCCCCTTCCCCCGAAACCCGACGCTGGTGGTGGTGTAACTTTTTAGTACTAACTCTTAGGAGGATATGGAACTATTTCGCGATAGAAAGGACTTTTTTATGTTTGGGTGTGGCCTAATTTTGTGTTAGTTTTACCGTACTAATAGGAAAATGTAGACCATCTTCCTGGCGAGGCTAAGACGAGCCACCACTGCATTAATTGCACCTCCAATGCGCCAACGTGGCGCACTATTTAATGCAGTTTGGCGGCGGAGAAAGGCCGGAATTGGAGACAAAACCATGGCCGGCTCCGATTGCCCGGGAAGCGACGTGAAATGAAACTCCAGCCGGTGTGCGGCCGCGACTCCCGCAATGCCAGGAATTGCCTTGCAGCTGCGCCGGAGCGGGTGTAGAGTTTCTTCGAGTTGCGTCGGTTTCAACTCCCACGTCCCGTTTAGTGGGGTGATGCAAAGATTTTGTATCAAAAGTTCCATTAACGTCAAGTGAGTCACTCGTTTTATTTTGTGAAACTGTCTAGAATGATACCTATAGGATTACAAATTACGAAGGGAAAACAATAAGATGGAGGTGCAAACAAAGAGGACTGAATCCATGATAGGTATTTTCTTTGAAGTTGTAAGTGCCTTTGGTGTGAAACTTGTTCATAGAATCGCCTTGCGAGTCTTAAATGTAAAGGGCATTCTATTATTTTTTAAAAATTTGCACTATACCTAGGTGCGTTCGCTAATTTCCAGTTATAACCGAAATCGATAGATCTACTAAATATACAGGGTGATTCACGTAAGTGGTTCATTAGAAGTTTACGGGGAAGGAGTGCGAATTTTGGTTTGAAATTATGGTTACTTATGTAACAGGTTGTATACTTTCTTTCTAAAATATTTTAAACTTCCGATCACTTCCGGTTATACCGGAAGTCGATAGCAACTTTGTTATTTCAAATAGAACACCCTATATATTATTACACCATTTGGTTCCCTATTAAATTCCAAATCTTTTTTCTGAATACAATGCGTACCCTATTCCTAACCGATTTCGAGATATTCGCATATTTTTGATTTTTTTGAGTGTTGCAGCCATCGACCATAGTGATGATTACTTTGAAATTTATGAATCTGGAAAACTGAAATTTTTGACTGTCGTAGGCGAAAGTCAATTTTATTAAATGGTCTGTATTCCATTTCAAAATATTGTACAGGGTGTTCGGGAAAAAATTCCGAATATCACATCGAAAAAATCTCATTTTTTTCAAATGGAACCCATACTTTTTTATTGCACCGTTGAAATGCTTGTTCAAAGACAGTTCAAAAAGATATAACACACTATATGTCTAAATCAGGCGGTTGCTTCGTTATTACGCAAAATACGTATTTTTTCTGCTCTGTATCAACAAAAATGCCATTTCTCAAGGAGCGTCACATTATAGGGGGCCATGGAAAATGAAATAACGCAATTATATGCCATTGAATATAAGAAATACGCCCCCTATAGGCTCAATGCTAAACTGGTCTTTGGGTCATGCCAACAATGAACAACAACAAAGAACAACGCAGTGTAGACCCGGTGGCTAGCACCGTTCACATGGTGACGATGGCCCATATATTAGTTCGCATAGTCCCGTCGGGGCGTTGGCATCTTAAATTCAGTCGCGTATTATTTAATAATATTTTTTCCCTGAGAAGCAACAATACAAAATTAAATAATACTAACAACTACATAATACCTAATATAGGTAGGTACTAGAAGAAAAAAACAAGAAACTACATATATGTAAAACACTTTATCCATATTATGCTATTTACCTGTTACGTATTTACATTTGCTTCTCTTTGTTTGGACCTTGCCATGGACTATGAAATTTCGTTCGAACTTTCTGAATTTTCTCTTCGTCAAAGGTGGTTAAATGCCTTTCATTAAAAACTCTAATTATTGTTCTTTCTAAAATTCTTTTACACTCTACATGAGTGTTAACAGTTAATATTGTATTGTTTGGAACACAATAAATGACAATCACAAGTGAAAAATCCATGGCCGCCTGTTAGAAAAGGTACGTTATTTCTTGATATGGAGCAGCAAAAATACGTATTTTGCGTAATAACGAAGCAACCGCTTCATCTAGACATACCGTGTGTTATATCTTTTTGAACTGTCTTTTCACAAGCATTTCAATGGTGCAATAAAAAAATATGGGTTCCATTTGAAAAAAACTGAGATTTTTCAATTTTTCGGTGTTGATATTGGGAATTTTTTCCCGAACACCCTGTACTATATTTTGAAATGGCAAACAGACCATTTAATAAAGTTGACTTTCGCCTACAACAGTCCAAAATTTCAGTTTTCCAGATTCATAAATTTCAAAGTATTCATCACTATGGTCGATGGCTGCAACACTCAAAAAAATCAAAAATTTGCGAATATCTCGAAAACGGTTAGGAATAGGGTACACATTGTATTCAGAAAAAAGATTTGGAATTTCATGGGGAACCAAATGGTGTAATAATATATAGGGTGTCCTATTTGAAATAACAAAGTTGCTATCGCCTTCCGGTATAACCGGAAGTGATCGGAAGTTGAAAATATTTTAGAAAGAAAGTTTACAACCTCTTATATAAGTAACCAAAATTTCATATCAAAATTCTCACTCCTTCCCCGTAAACTTCTAATGAACCACTTACGTGAATCACCCTGTATAGAAACATACATCAGTCATGGAACCACTTTAAATAAAATTCTTACCGAAATAAAAGAACAAAAAACAGCTAATTGGGCGCGACACCCGTTCGCGACACGCTGTATAATTACAGCCGCTATCATCCGCAGTTTTACGTCAAGTATTGTGACAACATAGAAAAAACAGCCCGCGATAGCATGTTTCTATTGAGTTCAAACGATTGCAGCTACTTTTCGCTAATTTTGACCTCTTTTGTATATCACGTATATTTAATTTGGAGGCTATGTATGGCCATTTTATTGCGTTTAGACTGGAAGTTTATTATATAATTTTGTTTCTCGAAAATACCACAATATAGAACTACCCCACCTGAGTGAATCTAGTTATCGACTTTAGTGATAGAACGTATACAAGGGGTTGTCTTGCTGGAAGCTCTTCTGGAAGTACTTTTGTACCGAATCCTTAAGTCCTGCAGGAAAGATTTAGTTCCACATATATGTATTTGTCCTTCAGGGAGGAGGACATAGTCTAGCTGACAGTACCGTCGTAAAAGTTAGATTGATTTCAACATCTCAGAGGTCTATTAAAAGGAATCCAACAGAGAGGCATAATTATAAAAATTTCAGAACAAAAAGAATAGACATATTTTGTAAATATATATGAAATGTGCACAATTAAAATAAAACTATTCATAGAACAAATAAAAAAAGAAGGGCATTAGTTTATAAAATAAATAGAAAAACACTAGATAAGTAATTTCCCACTATAAAAAATAAACTAACGTCAAAACAATAAATTTTCGTAATGTCACAGACCTATATTATAGTTTCGCATATAGGTCTGTGTATGTAGGTACATACATATATATACCTATTCAATTTTTATTAGTTGGATTTAGGTATACGCTCTGAAGGCTCACGTCGATTTTTTATATGTCAAACGTTTGATATAAAAACTCAAACGTTCGCCTTTTTATCTCAAACGTTTCAATTTTTATGTTAAACGTTTGCGTTTTATCTCAAACGGTATTTACTAGAACTGGCATTGAAAAGTTTACAGAGTGCTGTGTCAGTTTTACCCAGTGGCGGCTCGTGGGTTAATGCACAGGGAGGGGCTACATTTTGAAAAGAACACACTCCATGGCCAATTAAAATAAAATAGGCGGGTACCAAGGTGGGAATCTACTTTCGGCGTGGGCTTTTTAATTTTTTTATTTTTAGTAGAAATAATTACTCAAAACAGTGCATTTAATTTGTTCACTTGTTCTTGTCGCATCCATTTCTATAAGAGTGTCGCGTAAAATTGGGAGTTGAAACTTTTTCCTGTTGAGATAGGTACTTAATTGCAAATCTGGAGTAAGTTGATCTCCCAAGAGTTTTTATTTCAACTTTTTCTGTCAATGAAAGTCTTAAAACGTTACCACTATTACTATTTTTCATTTTGTTTACTTAGAATACGCGAGGCACCGAGAGAAGTTTTGTAAACGACCCGGTGACGCGTGCCACTCACTTGACTGCATGGCTAGAACTGGGGCTAACAGAAGTATGGTGTAAAAGTTTACCAACAAACTTGATAAAAATTTACCAAATAGAAAGCAGTTAAATTGCCCAATTCTCGTGTGGACTTATACAAACCAGAATCCGAGTTAAATTTAACACCAGATTTTTTACTGTGTACATCAGTTATATAAACAGTAGTTATAGCTCTATGACAAATGTCTAAACGGTCTTCGTTAGCAGCATATATTATAGTCGAATCAACGAACGTAAGCACGCTGTATAAAAGCGGTCAAGCTACAGGGAAATATTCCCTTTTCCCTTTGAACTTCCCGCACTCCCGTTTAACCCGGGAGCAAAGAAGGCGTCGCGCGGCGCTGCGTCAGCTATTTTCATTACCGGCCAGTAATTGGCCGCGGCGAAAGGCCGCAATTACCGGCCGTTAATTAGGAACGATTGCCGCCAATTGCGCGCTACAAGGCTAATCTGGAAATACTGCCTGGGTTTTTCGTTTGGTTTGTTGGAGAGAAGCGCGGTTTCTAAAGGTTTAACGCGCTCTGCCAATATTTGCAAAGCAAATAACATTTTTTAACATAAATTATAGATTGTAAGACTAGAAGTTCTCCTATTAGTTCTGCAACAAAATAATCACATCCCTCTCTTGATTTACGGGTACAAAAATCCATCCATTTTTTTATGGGCTAGATATCGAGGGCCATTTACCTAGATCCGGGGCTTGTTTCATCCCCCTTCGGCTTTTGTTGGGGGGGTTGTCTTGCTCTAAACCATTCCCCCCAACTCTTAGTCTTTTTAAATTCTTACAACTAAACCTATCCTACCTTAAAACTAAATACAAACACACAACACCCATGGCACATACTGTGGTGGGACTCGAACCCACGACATACGGTGCCAAAGCGTGGGTACTACCAATATCCCACTCGTGCACCGCTGAAATCCATCCATATTTTTCTTAATATTCTTGAATTTGCAGGTAAGAATTTCCACGTTCGATACTTGGCATTAAGTCGCTCATATGTGGAATATTGTGGGTAGAAAAACAAATAGGAAGTTTACATAACCAAGAATAATGAATAAACCCTACACCTTCTAACCCCTTCTATAGTAGTTGTAGGAAAGACTGGAGTCTCATACATCTCACCGCTACTAACTAATGGTCCGCTGAAGCAAATACTACCTATAGCCGATGGAACCCGTGTATGATCGGGGAGCTTAGTGTGTTATCAGTTCCTACTACCCCAGTAGGTGTCCCTGGTTCAAATTCCAGCAGGAGTGCATTTTTTTTCAATGGATTATCCTTTACCTGCTATGCCAGAAAAAATCCTCCTTGATTAAATTTATATTGTTTGTTGGTCTCAGAAAGATTTTTTGGTCTACGTCAGAAGAAAATAATAATAATTCTCACCCCCACAATACTCCAAACTAGGAGTACATCAGAAGTAACTGAATGCTTGAGCGAAAAGTTATGTATCGTTTTAAGATATTAGTTATAGATTGGCCTTATAGGCCAGATCTTTAATGGTAGGTTATTATACAGTGCCCGCCAAAAAGTCTGCACCATATGAGAAAATTTTTTAAACTTGTCAAATTGAAAGGACTAACAAACAAATATTTTATTTCATTTTGAATTTTAAATTCGTTGTAACAGACATATTTGCATGTTTTTATTTTATAAACGATTCTGCAACAATGGTATTTTTAGCATTGAACAACCCTGTAAATTTGTTTCGTCGTGTGGCGCCATTATGGCGATCGCTTGAAACATCGCTATGCAGGTCTTTAAGGGAAGGGGTTGCCAACAGAGAAAATGAGGTTAGATTTCGTATTTTTTTTAAGTTGTATAGCATAAAATCGAATAACATTTTACCTGGCAAAAATTTAGTACGCAAACATTTCTGTCTTCATTTTAATCATAAGATCTTATAAGGATTGTTTTGTTTTATAGGTTATTATGAAAAACTTGGGGAAAATATTAATTCCAATTCAGATGCTTTTTAGATCTTATGATTAAAATGAAGACAGACATGCGTTTGTACTAAATTTTTGACAAGTAAAATGTTAGTAGATTTTATGTTATAAAACCTAAAAAAATCCGAAATCTAACCTCAATTTGTCTGTTGGCAACCCCCCCTTAATATAGTGTTGGTCCAGCTACGACTGCATACGTACATACGTATGGTAACGTTTGTCAAGGCCTTCTAGTAGTAAGTATTCTTTGCAATCGAAAAATCGGCAATGTTTTAAACGCAAGAGTGTTCGTTATTTCTTTACTTCTTAACTTCAGTCCCGCGGTATATAATATACCTACTAATATTTGAATTGTCCCATTCATAACAATATCTTGTCCTATTCAGAGCTTGTGTTTTTGAATTTGACATCATTATTTGTAGAAACGCAAAATATATGTTTATTTCTTTGCTATTGAAAATAATGATACTGCGCATAAGTTTCTATTAGGTATTGTTGATGACTCAAACCCAACTGACAAAAACCCAGCGCATTTCCTATAAAAATAACAAAAATATTACCAATAAAAAAGTGTCCCATTTATACCACTTCTCCTAACTTTTGTGGGTTTACGGGACACAGCCAGTGGCAATGAATTAAGAAAAAGTTACTTTTCAGATACAACATTCCTACTTCCGTTTGTGTAAATTCCCTTATTATTTTTTAACTTGAAGATTCTGCTCTTTTTTCGCAGATTTCTCCGGGAATGTTTCAAGATCCTAACAAACTGTACGTCGCGTCGGGGGGGTTTTGCGAGGAATTGTGTGTGATATAATCCATTTCATTGAATAAAGCACCCACCTTTTATTCAAAAATTAAAAATAAGCGGCTCTGGATAAAAGCTCGCAAAACACATTACTCTTACATGAAAAACCAACATTTCCATTAGCTACTACACCTCGAATTGAGTTCTCTGTCTATTGAAAGGGCCGGTTTAATGGGAGACCATAGGCGTGCCGATCGCGGTTCGGTTGATTAGTTTGGAAATGCGTCGATTATAAAAGAAAATTAAAATAAAGCCCAAAACTAGGTAGAGGAAACTAGACTTTATTGTTTTTGCAAAATTTGTATATACACTGTACACTGAAAGATAGTTTCGCTTTCTCTCATGAAAAATATGAAAATTTATTTTCCTTGGCCTTAGCAGCTTCGGCAACTAAATTCCACATTCGTTATACCTAAAAGCTGAACTTCACTGTCTTAGTACACAAGTAACTATTATTTTATTTGCCAATGTACCTACTTATTTTTTGTATAATCACATTATTATGTTCCAAATTAATCAAACATTTGGGGATTAAGACCATAAAATGGTTTAATTGACGCGTAGTTTTAATCTTTTGATCGATAAAAATTTTAATATAAGTAATTACTTACATTTTAAGACACAAATTATTTAAAAATATTTATCATTAGCATTTCCGCAAAAAGTAATTACTTAGATTAAAATTTGTATTGATCAAAAGTTTAAAATTATGCGTGTTGCTCGCTACAGATCAAAAAAGCCATTTTATGGGTCAAAATGTTCAATCACCAAGTACGTGCTGTATATTGAGTCTTAAAATGTACACAAACAACCTTTTCAAAAAGTTTCTTTAACACAGAAAGTCATCTTTAAATGTTACCGTAACTAAAGAAAATCATATCAACAGTAGAATTTCTTTTGAATTATTATAATCTCAAGAAGGGAATCTAGTAGCCTCGTTTATGGAATCCCTAGTTAGCCAATGAGTGACAGAGTCATAAGGATACGAGAGCAATATTGGATACAACCAACAGATGGCGCGAAAAATTAAAGTGGCCCAGTCATTGTCTACTAACTTTCTACTATTAAAGTCTACCAAAAAAAGAGCTGGCCAATTTTATTTTTTGCAAAATCTGTCCCCTGTATCTACTATATTTCTGTCATGTTCGTCAGTGTCAGACATGGGCTAACTAGAGTATCCATAAACAAGGCTAGTAGCCTCCAAGGCGTATTGCCTTTTTTCAAAATTATTTGCCGCTTAAATGGTATAAATTATAAATTTTGAAAATAATGCCTTCTAATCCTTCACGTATATTATTTGCCGTTCCTTATAACGTACTACATACATATTGATTATACTTAAATGAACATATATAATTTCACATTCATTCTGGGACAATAACATCGAAATCAACTTATCACAATACCTAGTTGCTTTCTCCGACGCGTGTTTTGTGGAAAATCAAGCAACCCTTATTTTATTCCAGTGTGATCTGTCACCCCAATTATTGTTCGGTTTAACATGTAACAAGAAAGTTTTGGAAACAATATAATACCCACTTACTAGTTTCATATTTTCTAAATGTTTTATACCTATTGGTGACACAAAACCCGCGCACAACGTTAAGCGCTCAGAAAGCGACTATTTCAAATATTTCGGAATTCCGGCGCCAATGTGTACCACAAAACGCAAAAAACCGCGCGTCTTTGTTCCTACAGCGGCCCTAGAACAAAATTCGAAGCATTAGTTTATTAGGGAATGGCTTTCATGTGCGAGTAAATCATTCTTTTCAGCGCGGGAAGGAGAATAAATTCACGAGCGCGCCGCGCTCTGTCGTTTTTCAACTTTATTTTTCCCGATGGGTTTTCCAAAACTCGGCTGGGCGGCCGCTCGCGCGGGCTTGTGTGGGTTTTGGCGCGTTAGCTTAAAGCCGGGCTGAGACGACTGGTGTAATAATTGGCCAATATTTGGCAATGGCGTATACTTGCCATGTCGTGTGAGTGGTTTACTTGGACAATAATTATTCGCCACTGGTCGACATTGGTCGGTTTTCCATCCGATGCGGGAAAAATGGCACAAATCAAAGGCATCACAATAATAATAATTATTGATACAATTGACAAGTCCATACTTGTGGTTGCACTCCACACGAATTGAAATGGAATTAGTGCCGCCTTGCATTGCTACTATTCGGTCTGTTTCAATAAAACGGATAAATATAGGTTCGGGGTTTTTATTAAAATACTATCCTCTGTATCTCGGGGAGCACTCCTAAGGTAAACCCCCAGTTAACCCTGAAAAAAATCAGCTTGTTTTAAAGAATTTTTTTTCATCCTTATAAAGCACTTTAGCTAGTGGTGATCTTTTACCTATATCTCGTGAGGTATTGAAGTTAAAAACAACTTCATAAGGGAAAGTTGTAGATAATGTAATAATGTACACATAAGAAAAAAATGTACACATAAGAAAAAAATTGCAAAAAAAATGTTTGCAAAACCACCCCTATTGCGGGGTTCGTAACACGACTTCGATGGTGATTTTTTGGGGTTATACTCAGGACGCTACCCACAGCCAACCCTGAAAATATCTACCTGTTAAGAATTATTTTTTCTACCTCTATAAAAAATGACAATTTTCTTGGATTATAACATGAAAGAATTTTTTTATTATATTCTGCAGACGGGCAGCAACACACATCTAGGAACGCCCCTGTTCTGCAGGGTGTCAAAGTTGAGCGAATTTTAACAGGACCACTCAAAGTGTTGGTGTGCAAGGATTTCATACAAAAATGTACAAGGTACTTTTCTCTCGACCATCTCAAAATGCTGAATTTTTACGAAACTTTTTTCGGGTCAACAGTGCTCTAGAATTATTGAAAAAAGTATTGATGCTATCCAACAAATAAAAACAATTTATCAACAACGTTACTGTCTAAGATGATACCATTCTCTGTGCGTTTCCTGTAGTGGCACAAAAGTCCTCTTAACTCATATTATTATGGACTTACGGACTGCATGACAGGCTTGTTCTATTTTTTAGTCTTACTTCGTTTATATAGTGTCTGGGTCTATTTGTGACCACAAAAAACTCTCATCTCTCGCATGCTTTTTCGATTGTTACTATACTTATTACACATTGTTCGACACACGACACCTTTAGAATTGCCAGTATAAAAATTTTCTGTGCAGAATTAAATTTAAAGTTTTTTGAGCAAACTACGTTTTTAGTAATATCTCGTAAACGCAATGTTAAATTTTCATTCTGTTTACCATCGTAATCAGAGCAAAAAAATACATTTATTTACCAAATCAACTTATGGTTTTCAATAATAAAAAAGTTACCAATAGTGCCGACTTAAATTGGAATAGCTTGTACATAGGGTGATCCAACTTTTAGGGGCAAAACTTCACAAAGCTATGAAACACATCGAAATAAGTAGATTTTTTCAAATAGATATGTGTCAAAATCCTAACGGGTTTTGTCAAAGTCATTTTTTAAGTTTTCTTTTTTTTTTCATAAAGGAGGTTTTAAATTCATAACTACTTTCCTTAATTAATAACATTCAGTACTTTGAGATGGCAGAGTAGGTATCTATATATCTCAGGGGTATTGAATGTTTGCACAGCAACTGTTTTCAGGGGCAACTGTTTTGAGGGGATTCCATGGCACACTTGACTTGCCAGATGCCTTAAAAATTCATATTTCGCGTATATTTTGTCACTATGTAGAATGGAATTCCCTGTATATTTTTTGTTCAAGTTTGGAATGTGAGTGTTCTAGGGCGATTAATGCTGTGGGGCACAGATTTGAAATTAAAAAAAAAAATAGCTAAATGATTTTTGTGAAAATCCGGGGTATAACAAAAATCGTAGCCGGTCCTGGATTTGTATCTTTAAAATAGCTGGAAGGTCAAAAGAAGCAGTTTTTGAAGCCCTTTCAAACAAAAAAATTTCAGGCGATTATCTCAAAAAATTAAGATTTTATGGATTTGTATATGTTTAAAAGTAGACACCTTGTATATGGCCTATCATATGGGCCATCGGCCGGCATATCGGCATAAAAAGGGGCGAGTACGGCGATCGGGAGGCTCGGCGATCTTTATCGGCTTAAACATGATGCGAAAAGCGATGGGATGTTTGCTATCGACATAAATTTTGACACTCGGTGTCGGTTCACAATTCGTTCCGGAAATGATCTTACCTGTACGGTTATAGTATCATGCCTGTACATGTATACGTACATACCGACTTCCTGTGAAGTTTCGAAACACCTTAACACCTCGAAGAGACTTATCACATAGATGCTGGCTGGTGAGAGAAAGGAATCAGAAGTAATTTTGAAATTTCCCCAAATTATTCCTGTTTTCACACGAATACCGAGGCGACGCGAAATCGCGGTACACGCGGGTCCTATTATAATAAATCCGCCGTAATGTGGCCTATTCGGGGGGTTAATTTAAATGCAAATGCGGGGCCGGACGCCGCGCAAAAACAATCCGCGCCCGCCCCGGTAATTGAAACAAATGAATGCCGGACGGACTGCCCGGATTTGATCGGATTGTATAACGGAAAGGGACCGACAAGCCGATAGTTACATGGTCGGAGAATTTTTCTAACAGATTCTCCAAGTTAATGGGTCATTGAGAGTTGAGAGATACATCTGGAGTTAGACTTCCATTTTTTTCAATTGCTAATTTTCATTACGAATCTCCCACGCATCGTTCTTCACACCTGCTGCTGTTCCTTTTAATTTTTTCTTGTACCTACGTACCTAACAGTGGAACTCTTTCTCAAGTAATCAGTCCTTCGAATTGTGGTGATTGCCTCACCTTTTTATTTGTAACTCTTGTGTTCTTCCATAAGCATAGTCCTTTAGCTTGGCCTATATACAGAGTTATATATACACAATATACAAACCCCTAGTGCCTTTTTTGCGTATAGAGACAAATTGCTTCGTGCACCTACAGTCTGTTCCAAATTAAGTCGACACTATTGGAGACTTTTTATTAGGTATTGATTGAAGATTGACCATAGGTTGATTTTTAAAGAATTGTATTTTTTGTGCTTATTACCATGGTGCAGACAGAAATAAAATTTAACATCGCGTTTACGAGATATTGCCAAAAATGTACCTTTTTAAATGGAATTTTCTATATACAGTGCTCGCCAAAAAGTCTGCACCATATGGGAAAAATTTTTAGTAAATAACTTACGGAAAATTTGTTTGCGGCATCAGGTTTTGCTTACTCTAGAACCAAAATTGACATAAACAAATGTTGTGAAGTAGTCTTTTTTATATGTCAAATTTGACAAAAATGTCAGAAAAATGGGCTTATTTAACCGAATTTCAAAAAAAAGTCATAAGAAAAATATGTTTCTTTCGCAATTTTATACCCCTGTGCAAAATTTCAAGAGCCTACTACTATTTTCATATTTTGCCCTTTGTTGCCCTTTTCCGTATTTGTTAATCCATAAAAGTCGATCCTATGTAATTTAAAACATTTTTACAGATAAACACATAAACTCGATTTACAAACTTCTTCCTATAGTAAATGGTTGTAAAAACATACAAATATTTCTGTCATGTTGATCTGATCAGAAATATCTAGAAAATTTAAAATATTATGTCCAATAATATCCAACAGGCAAACATGGGCAAAATATGAAAATCGTGGTAGGTTCTTGAAATTTTGCATAGTGGTATAAAATTGCGAAAGAAACATATTTTTCTTATGACTTTTTTCGAAATTCGGTTAAATAAGCCCATTTTTCGGACATTTTTTCATTAATGTCAAATTTGATATACAGGGTTTTCAAACTTAAGTCGGCACTATTGCTAACTTCGTTATTGTTGGAGCTACAAAGTCGGTTAAATATGCAAACTAGTAGTATTTTTTCCGCTGATTACGACGGTGAAAACGAAATAAAAATTGAACGTCGCATTTGCGAGTTATGTCAAAAAGTTTCATTTTTTTCAAATGGGACACCCAGTATACAATATACGCAACCGATAGAAAATTAAATCCTGAATAAAAATTGCCATATGACTTTTTACCCTAAAATCAAAAATGACAACGCAATTGATGATTTTTCAAATTCGTCAAGGGGGCTGTGATTTCATAAACAACATTCATTTTGTTATAAATGCCATCAAGCTTAAAATGTCATGTTGAAGTTTTGATAGTGAATAGTTCAGTTTGTGGTTTTTGAGGAAAAAAATAATGCCTTTCACGCATTCAGAAAAATGCGATATGTTGGAATGTTATATCATTTGTCAAAAAAATAGCCACCGAGCTCGTGAACGTTATAATGCTTTGTTTCCTATGCGTAACATGCCAGATCGAAGGTACTTTTTGCTTTTGTATCGTAAGTTTAGATCGAATGAAGATGTGTTTAAGAAAACTAGAACCAAGAAACAATTCATAATAAGTGAAGCAACTGAAATTGATGTCGTAGCTTACTTTGAAGCTTATCCTAATAATTCAATTAACGATGCAATGCAAGCAAGTGGACTATGTTTGGGAACTATCCACGGTATTCTAAAAAAGCACAAGTTTGTGCCATACAAGTATAGACCTACGCAGTCGCTGGTACCAGGAGATCAAGAAAGACGCATCCATTTTTGTCAATGGTTCATTAATAAAATCAGATTTAATGATAATTTTTGGCGCTTGGTTCTTTGGAGTGACGAATCAAATTTCTCCGATAGGGGCATGTTTAACAGAAAAAACAGCCACTATTGGAGTCGAGAAAATCCGATGCTCTTCCGTCCTTCTAACCCGCAGATACGCTTTAGTGTTAATGTTTGGTGTGGTTTGATCGGCTCAAGAATTGTAGGCCCTGTATTTTATCAAGGTACATTAACTGGAGAGCGGTACGCCGAAATGTTAACCGTCACACTTCGAGACTTTTTGGATGACCTAAATTTAATGGATAGACAACAGATCTACTTCCAACAAGATGGAGCTCCTGCCCATAATGTTCGACAGATTGATATCCTATTACAAGACTTTTTTGATGGCAGATATTTATCAACTAACGGCCCTACCCGTATGCCTCCCCGGTCGCCAGACATAACGCCTATGGATTTTTTCTTTCGGAGGCACTTGAAGGGTGTGGTGTATACAAGGCGGTATGGCAATCTTGAGGACCTCCAGCAAAGCATCATTCATGCAATCAATAATATTGATGGTAGAATTATTGCCAGGGCCACTAGGACCATTTACAAGCGAGCTCAAAAATGCTTGGAGCAAGAGGGTGATGTTTTTGACCACCTAATTTAAATTTTGTTGTTGAAGTTACAAATAACTTAAAATAAACGATCCATTTCACATCATGGATATTCGTTTTAATTTCTACTTTATGGTAAGGCAAAATTACGACAACTAACACAGCCCCCTTGACGAATTTGAAAAATCATCAATTGCTTTGTCATTTTTGATTTTAGGGTAAAAAGTCATATGGCAATTTTTATTCAGAATTTAATTTTCTATCGGTTGCGTATATTTTATACTGGGTGTCCCATTTGAAAAAATGAAACTTTTTGACATAACTCGCAAACGCGACGTTCAATTTTTATTTCGTTTTCACCGTCATAATCAGCGGAAAAAATTCTACTAGTTTGCATATTTAACTGACTCTGTAGCTCCAACAATAACGAAGTTAGCAATAGTGCCGACTTAAGTTTGAAAACCCTGTATAAAAGAGACTACGTCACAATATTTGATTATGTCAATTTTGGTTCTAGAGCAAGCAAAACCTGTGCTGCAAACAAATTTTCCGTAAGTTATTTACTAAAAACTTTTCCCATATGGTGCAGACTTTTTGGCGGTCACTGTATATTATTTCACAGATCGAAACATAACTTTAATCTGTACAAAAAATCATCATAACTGTTTCATATAGAATAAAAAGCTAGTCAAATATTTTGATATGTTACTACAAAACGGAGAAGTCTGCGAGTTTGTTATTAACAAATAATAATATTATTAACAAATAATAATGTTAATAACACATTCGGAGTTTTTCACTGATTTATAAAAATATCTGCCCAGTTTTTTCTTGCTTTACATGAAAACGATTTTTTGTCCATAATTAAATTACATTTCGTTCAGTGAAATAATATACAAGAAGTTTCATTTAAAAAAATTCATTTTTAGCAATATCTCCTAAAAGGCGTAAAAGCGATGTGTAGCGGAGATATCACTCGAAGGGTGTGAGGTTTTATAGTTGGGCGCCAGGAAACAAACCCGCAGGGTTGACTTTAAACACTATATTGACTGTTACAAAATCCTGAAAACGTTTCCACCCTCACAAGTCACTTAACACTATTTACACTATTTGTCTTATACACTATCGTCCAGGCCGACCACTTTTACTTCCGTTCGCGACGTGAGACGTACGGTGATGCGCGATCTTATTGTCACCCGATACCGTACCAAGCGGCTCTATTTACAAGGTTTCCGACTGCCTATCGAATCACTGGGGCTCAGTATATAGGTGGTGGGAAACAGCTCTCTCGTGAGTACCTTGAATGCCACGCCCCTCTATGGAGACGTCTGTTCAGGCTTCTCCCAAGTAGCTTTATAATAACTCTGGCGTGCCACGAATGCCACCTCCCTCTCTGGAGATGTCTGTTCACGGCTTCACCCTAGATATTATTGATTAACGCCACGGCTCGCTCAGGGTAGTCAGGTAGCACGGGTAACGGTGGAGGTACGACCGCTGAGTACTCGAGTGGCATTCCGACTGCCGTACCTTTTTTTTTGTAGTTTTGCGACAGGAAAGGAAAACCTTTTATAGGCACCACGCGGCCGGACCGCGTGGTAGTGTGAGACTCACCCCAGGAGGGGCATACCCACTAAAAACCTCGCCTGTTTTGGGGTATAGTGGATGGATTCCAGCCCTATTTTGTAGGATAGGTGGCTGTAGGGCAGTGGCGTGTGGCTACTAGAAGAAGCCATGGCGGTGGGGTGGTAGTCTACGAGAAGGGTTCGCCGAGTGGCAGGTTGGTTGCCTTTTAAGAAAAAGGACTAGAGTATACCTCAGACGAGAGTGTGTCGGGGCCTTTTGTGTGGCAGATCGGGGTTTGGGTCATAATTGGTTCCAGTTCGGAGGAGAGCGTTTGGATGTGCTTCCGTCTTTGCATAGGTTTTTAAGAAGAGTTCCTTTATAGCTTAGTCATAGTCCTATATAGGACTATGACCCATTAAGGAATGGTATGTTCATGTCACGGTGGATGTGCCGGTTGGCGACATACCTATCGGCACCCGTGATAGTCCTAAGACAACGATTCTGAACTGCATTTATCTTTCTGTAGTGCCTCTTAGCCATGTGCTGCCAGGCAGCATAGGCATAGGTCAGCACGGGACGAAGTATGGTCTTGTATAGAGTGAGTTTTGAACGAATTGGGAGTTTGGATTTTTTGTGGATCATCGGATATACTGCTTTAAGTATTTTTAGGGATTTTTGCCCAACATGCTCAGTGTGTTGCTCGAAAGTGAGCCGGCTGTCTAGGTGGACGCCTAGGTACAGCGCGGAAGTGGAATAGTCTACCTCAGAATCGTCGAGGACGATCCTGGGTGGAGGGGCCTGGCGCCCCTTAGAGAAGACGATTGCTTGTGTTTTGCCAGGATTGACTTTGATTTTCCACTTATCAAACCATTCTGAGAGAGAGTCCACGGCTGCCTGGAGCACCCTAGACGCGTGCTCACTGCGCCGGCCGGAAGCGGTCAGCGCAGCGTCATCCGCGTACAGGTACGGCGAGGTTCCGGGGAATCTAGGAATGTCGAAGGTGAAGACGTTGTAGAGGACGGGGCCTAACACTGAGCCCTGGGGAACCCCCGCCTCTACCGCCCTGCGGGAAGACAGGAGGCCGTCAATTTTGACCTGGAAGGTCTTTCAAGAAGGAATATATTATCCTAACGATGGCCAAAAAGATGTTTAACAAGAAGAGCTTGTAAATTAAACCCGGATGCCAGACACGGTCAAAAGCCTTGGCCACGTCTAAGAAAATTGCTACGGTGTTAAAATGATTTTGGAAATTGTCAGTGACTTCTTCCACCAGTATTATGACTTGGTGTTCTGTGGAATGGGCGCCTCGAAAGCCGAATTGCTCTGGTGGGAGTGCGTCTACACGACTGAGCTCGTCCTGTAGCCGGGACTTAATGACTCTTTCTAGGATTTTTCCTGCTACTGGCAACAGGCTTATGGGACGATAATCTTGGGGGAAGGGTGACGACTTTCTTTTAGGGATAATGATGACGATGGCATGTTTCCAACAAGTAGGAAAGTATTGATGGCGAAGGCATTGATTGATTAAATTAAGAAATTTGACGATTTGCTTGTGCGGGAGGAGTTTAATGGCCTTGTTGGGGATATTGTCGTACCCTGGGGCCTTTCGGACGTTTAAAGACGAGATGATGGCAACGAGCTCTTCGTAGGTACAAAAAGACAGAGGTTCCGGGGGGATTTGACGCATTGAGCGTTCCACCTCGGTCTCCACCTCCTCGTCCCACTCGATATCATCGCCAGGATCTATATTGGGTCTAAACTGGGATTGAAAATGATCGTCGAAAGCTTCGGCCTTCTCCTCAGGGGTGTATACTACCCCATTGGGGCCGTGGATCGGCGGGAGCAGACCACGGGAGGAGGTGCCTTTGAGGGCCTTGATGATTTGCCAGTATCTTCTCTTTTGGGGATTCAGAGACTCCAGTCGCTCCTGCCAACTATCGGAGCGAAGCTGCTGTAAGGTATCTTTCAGCTCCGATATCAGCAAGTTAGCAACCCTTTTATGTTCAGGATGTAGTGTGCGACAGGCCCTTTTACGGGCCGCGCGGGTTCTGTTGCGGAGTTGTCTGATATCTGGGGGGAGGGGATTTTGGTTACGACTAGTAACGTGCTCTTGGGTAGAAGCCTCGAGCACCCTGCATATCCGGTGTTCCCAGGAGCGGGTCTCGCGTTCAAGCTCGACCACGTTCCGGGCGGAAACTTGGGCGTTACAGTCTTGAAAAATTGAACTGTTGCGAAATTGGGGCCAAGAGACCCGCCGGATTGTGACGGTGTCGTCTGGGGGGATTCAGGATTCCCTAGCAGAATTGAGAGGGGATTATGGTCACTGTTTAGATCATGAATTACGCTGACTTCGCATTCGAGATCACAGTCTTTGAGGAGGGCAAAATCGAGGACGTCTGGTGTTTGGTTATTTGTAGGGTAGTGGGTGGGATCGTCAGGACCAAAAATTAGAACATGTTTCACAGAACAATACTCTTCCAGAACTCTGCCTTTACGATTTGTCAGCCGACTCCCCCAGGTGGGGGTCAAACAACTTGTCCAAGTCTGCCCGAAAGAAGGGCTTTGTCGGGGATGAATAAACTGACGAAAAGCAGATTTTTCTAGTCCCATGCGGAATAATCAGGGAGGCAACCTCGAGGTTGTCATAGGAATGTTTGGAGTAGATGACAGGGTTTAGGTCCCTTCTAGCGAGTATGGCCACGCCCCCAAAGCGTCCATTTGCTCGCTGCCTGTCTGACCTGTGCACGTGAAAACCAGGGATATTGAAATTTTCGGTGGGCTTTAGGGATGTTTCCTGCAACAGGACAAGATTGAATTTTTCTTCTTGTATGAAGGATATGAGTTCGGATTTTTTATTATAAACGTGACAGGCATTCCAAGATAATATTCTAAGATGATTTTCTACCACCATAAGGATATTAAAAGTTGGGATCAAAATAACGCGGGAATCCACTCACTTGCGGTGGGATTGAAGGAATGTTACCATGGCCGAAATTTGGTCCATGGCAGAAGGGAAGTCACCAAGGGGGGGCGAGGGTTTTCTTGAGACTGTCAAGAACTTGAGCAGCCTCGTCAACAGGATTTTGTTTGGGGGGGGGGTCTGTGGGGTGGTAGCCTGCGCGAAGGTACGCACCTTGGGAACGGCCTTGCATCCCTGTAGCTAGCCGGGTGCGGCAAGCCACAGTTGGCACACTTGGCCGGTGTGCCCTTGGATTTTGTGCACTCATGTGTCCAGTGCGAGGACGCGCACTTAAGACACAGAGGATCGGCTGTGCACCTGGATTGAGTGTGACCAAATTTTTGGCACCTGTGACATTGCATGAGGGGACTTGGGGATTTTTGGGGTTCGAACTTGACTTGGGTCAGACCAAGTAGACCCTGGTCGTCAAGCAAAGAAATTGATTTGGCGTTTCTGGGGAGGACTATTAGGACGAGTGGCATCGGAGAGCCGTCTCGTTTTTTCAGCCTAATACAAGTATTAGGCTGATAACCTCTGGATTCGAGGTTTTCTTTGATCTCCTCCGGGGAAAAGGCGTATGATACTCCACGGGCGATGACGTGGAGGGTTTTCTCTTCCGGGGTGGGGAAGGTGTGGAAGGGGATGTTTGAGGACTCAAGGATTTTGACAATCTCCCTGTAGTCCTGAGCTGTGGCGGGCACGATGCGGATTCCAATTTGGATATCCGTGGCCTTTGAATACTGGATCTTTTTGGGTGTGAACAGCTTTGTGAGCGCCACCCACTTACTTTTGTCCCGGAGGACAATCGGGGTTATGGACTTTGGCTTGAGGCCGTTCTGGGCAGTTGGGGTGGTAGGTTTGTTGCTCTGCGAATTTGATGCAGGGTCTTGGATGGTCTTTGGGGGAGTGATGGTAGTGATACCATCTTTTTGAGAGATAGTGGCTCCCTCCTTGGTAACTGTTGAGGATTTGGTTGGGGTGGGTTTTTTTTGGGACTGGGCCAGGGTCTTGGGGGGGGGGGTAGGGAGCGCCGGGAAGTCCTTTCGGGCCTTCCGACTTGACGGGGCGAAATTCGCCCTCGCTTTTGTCCGGGGAGGCCTCGGGGACCACCTTCCGCTTACCCGCACTTTCCACACCCTCCATGGGGGGGGGGGCTGGGACCTGGGGGGCAGGGGTGGCTGTGGGGGTCATTTGGGGGGGCGTTGGGGTGGGCTGTTGTTGCCTGGGTGCGGCTGTGACGGCCGTGTCGGCTACTGACCTGGAGAGTCGGAGCTCCGCCCTAAGCTGGGACAGCTCTTCAGCCATCCTCAGCATAGTCTCGTTGAGGGCGACAACTTGCCCCCGAAGGAACTCGTTGTCGGCCTCAAGACGGCGGACAAGCTCCGCTTGATCGGGCTGTTGCATTGCAAAAATGGACGAGAGAGGGTTGATGGGCTGTTTGCAAGCCACAATCAAGTTTTTCAGGGCGGTAGGAGTTGGGGAGATCGGGGGGGAGCTCCCCCCGTCGAAGGAATCCATCGAACTTTCGTCGGGGTGGGCTGTGGATCGGGACGCCTCTTGGGAGGCCTCCGAATCCGACATGTTTGCCTCGAAAGGCAGGGGCTAAAGAGAGGTTAAAAAAGAAAAAAGTCGGACCCACGGGGGTGCCCGTGGGTCGACAGAAACTCTGCGGGGCCCAAGTGGGCCCTAGAGTACGCTTAGAAGATGAGAAAAAGGGATAGAAATACCTGTCGCTGCAGTAGTGGCGGCCTTCGGTGTAACACGCTGTAGCACAACCGGACGCGGATCAACGTGACGTGCTCTAAACGGCATTCGCGGGTTCGCGATTCTGGGGAATTCCAAAATAGTTGGGATTTCCAGCTATTGGGTGTTACTCAAGTAAAGGGCCTTAACTAAATTATAACTACACTATTATGAAAAAGTTTCGTACCGCGCGCACTAGAGCACTGCACTAAACACTAGTGAGTGGTGTTACAGATGTTAAATTTTCTTTTTGTTTTTTTTTACATTTCTTTCCCAAATCAACCTATGATCTATTTTCAATAATAAAAATGTTGCCAATAAGGCCGACTTAATTTAGAATAGCCTGTATAGGGAGATCCAACTTTTAGGGGCAAAACTTCAGGAATGTATGAAACACGTCAACATTTTTTTAAATAAACATTTTTCTTTTCTTTTTCCTAAAGGAGGTTTTAAATTCTAAACAAGCACCTTCTTTAACAACATTTTGCCGTAAAACCTATACAGGGTGTTCGAAAAATAGACGGAGATATTTTAGAAGGTGATCCCTTGTTAAAAAATATGAAAAAAGTTTCTATAAATATGGGTCCAGAAATGCAGAGTTTTCAAGATACAGGATGTTAAACTAAAAAAAATTATTAATATCTTAAAAAATATCGATTCCGTTGAAATTTGGCAATGTTATTTGTTGAATGAGGCTAATTTATTAAATTTATTATTAAGTCCAGTGGCGTCCCGGGGGCACCTTAGCGAATATTATAGAAAAAAATGTACGCCACTGCCTTTTTTGTAACTAACATATTTATATAAACTTTTTTTCATATTTTTTAACAAGGAGTCACCCTCTAAAATATGTCCGTCTATTTTTCGAACAACCTGTATAGGTTTTACGGCAAAATGTTATTAAGGAAGGTGCTTGTTTAGAATTTAAAACCTTCTTTAGGAAAAAGTAGTCTATTTTTCGAACACCCTGTATAAAGGGCACTTTATTTTTAAACCAATTTTTAAAATTCAGAATTAAAAATTAAATACCTATAGTTGTGCGAAATCTCAAAAGCCTAGACATACTTTGATTTAATTCTGCAAAAAAAATTGAGACGCACAAAAATTAATTTTTCAAAAACGGTAGATACCTGCATTTTTATAAAACAGATAAAAATATATTTTTTTCTTAGAATTGATTGGGAAATTTAGTGAAGGCAAAAAAGATTACATTTCCAGGGGCATATAATTTTTTTAATAAAAAATATTATAATTATTGACCCCCGCCTTTCCGGCACTGGTGGAAGTCTAATTTGACCGATGTTATTTCTCGGAGTTTCCGGGATACTAGTGGTGGACACAAAAAAATGTGTTTTTGAAATGAAAACAATGTTTTTAAACTGTGTTCTCCTAAATAGAAAGTACAAAAAATGATTTTTTCTACAAGCGTGCGTAAAAGTACACTTTTCCGCACGCATTTTAGTTTAGAAAGTGTCACTTTTCCGCACTAGTGCGGAAAAGTACTTTTCCGCACTAGAAACACTTTCTAAACTAAAATGCGTGCGGAAAAGTAAATGCGTGCGGAAAAATAAATGCGTGCGGAAAAGTGTCTTACTTTTCCGCACGCTTGTAGAAAAATAGTGTTCCTAACTCTTGCGGAAAGTGTCTTTTCCACACTCGATTGCTTGGCTGAACTCCGCTACGCGTCGTTCAGCCAACTGCAATCGCGTGCGGAAAAGTGGCACTTTCCGCACTTGTTAGGAAATATACTATTTCAGCACTAATTTTGTTGGCGGGTGTCAATTTTGTCACTCTCATATTTTACTGTTTATGAGTGCGGCAGGGAATACTTTTCTATTATACTTCTTTGAAAACACCTAATTTTCATTTGTATTAGTAATAATGTAAAATAGACATTTTCAAGCTAGCGTACGGAAGCATAGTGCACGGAAAATGTTTTCCCGATCTCCGATCCCTATAAGAAAAATGGAATCAGCCCATGCACATATACCTACAAATATTGGTTTTACAATGCCATTTGTTTATTAGTGGTTTAGTTATATCTTGTCTATAGGGTAAAGTACTATTTCTCCGTGAACACTACTCCGAAAATATAGTTATTATTATTTGTGCATGTTTAAAATATTACAAGCTTTTATTTAACTTCACCTGTTAGTGTGGGTCAAATCTTGCAAGCTGACTTAGAACCACTTCCTGACATCCGATTGAGCTGAAATTTTGCATACACCTTTAGTTCCGGTGACAATGCACTGTGCAATACCCAATATTGTTATACTTTCAAAATGACGGCCGCTCCAAGATGGCGGATGATGTATTTTTTGTCAACCCCCTTAATGTAGGTATCAAAGGCTTGAAAAGGAGAAAACGAGAAAGTTAGTTACATCACACTAAATTCGATATGGCCGCCGCTCCAAGATGGCGGATGATGTATTTTTTGTCAACCCCCTTAATGTAGGTATCAAAGGCTTGAAAAGGAGAAAACGAGAAAGTTAGTTACATCACACTAAATTCGATATGGCCGCCGCTCCAAGATGGCGGATGATGTATTTTTTGTCAACCCCCTTAATGTAGGTATCAAAGGCTTGAAAAGGAGAAAACGAGAAAGTTAGTTACATCACACTAAATTCGATATGGCCGCCGCTCCAAGATGGCGGATGATGTATTTTTTGTCAACCCCCTTAATATGGGTATCAAGTGAAGGGGCTTGAAGAGTAGAAAACGAAAAAATTAGTGACATCACACTAAATTCAATATGGCCGCCGCTCCAAGATGGCGGATTGCGTTTCTTTTCAATCCTTTTAATATGGGTATCAAATGTAAGGGCTTGAAGAGTAAAAGAAATCATGTTAGCGACTACACAATAAATTCCATATGGCCGCCGCTACAAGATGGCGGATTACCTATTTGATACCCAACATGGGTCCGCCCAAGATGGCGGACTAAATTTCTTTACTACCCTCCTGACATGGGAATCAAATAGGTAGGTACTAAGAGGCACAAGATAAAATTGAAAATAAAAAAAAACGTTTTAAAACAAGCTTTTATTTAAGCCATGTACTAAAACGAATGAAATAAGTTTAGGTTTTCGTTAACATAATTCACTTCCATATTGCGACAACTTTTTGCAAATTATTGAAAAGCTTGTTGCGCGAATTGTAAAGAAAAAATGCACACTTTGGCAAATAGGTACTTGCTTATCAACCAATCACTGACCAATAAAATTAATTATTGGTACCTTCTTTCATCAACATTTCGCGCGACCAGCTTTTCAATTTTCAAAAACTTGTCGCAATTTGGAATTGAATTATCTTAACGAAAACCTAAACTTATTTTATTCGTTTTAGTACATGGCTTAAATAAAAGCTTGTCTTTAAAAGGTTTTTTTTATTTTCAATTTTATTTGTGAAGTTACATCAACGATCGAATATGAAGCAAAAATATTTTATTATTTACTAATTAATTTAGAAACTAAGTCTGTTGTAGGCACTGGTTTATTGAATAACCTGTAGACAAGATATAATATTCAAACACGTTATTAGTGACAAAAGAAGACCGTTCTTATAGACTATCAAAACCCATCCATAAATGAATTTTTAAGACCTAAATTGTCCAATAAATTTTGATTGAACCATTTAAAATAATTGGCGTGCTGTAAACCTACTGCGATCGATACCCTATGAATAGGTGATACTGATTTAAAGCCTTGATTTAGTTACAAATTGATATACTCTTAAAACGTCTAGTGCAGGTTAGTGTACAATATAACACACAGTAAATCATGAGAGTTTTACAAAAATGGCGAAGTTGCGAGGTGCTTAATGGATTTTATATTACACCTGCTTGAAGTTGGGGAAAGTCTGATGGCTCGGCTAAATTCCCCGGAGTGTGTAGCTGCCTTCCTGCAATTTGTCCGAGTTTAAGTTGAGCAGGAAACAATGGCTCGCGGCAGGAGACTGGTTGTACCAGCCGCATCCTGCTAACAAGGTAGGCTGGTGGCTTCCGCCGCTCCTGATATCAAGATAGTTGCGCATACATAAGCAAGGCTAATAAGGTATATACCTACTATGTTTAAGGGGGGGCTCGCCATTGTATGTTTGGTTGCCTGTATCAATGTATTTTTATTTCCAACTAACTGGAAAAAGTAGCGAATTTCAAAGGATTACAAAAAACACGGGTATTTTTAAAATATCCATAGATACTAATGACACTAGTTTAAAAGTTATGGGCGAGATTTTTTTTTTAATTTCAAACTTTATGCCGGCATAAATTCGTCTATTTTGTCTATTGAGCCGGAATTTTACCTTCGTTAAGATTGGCATAGGTTTCGGAATATGCTCGGAACAAAAACACGGTAATAAACATTGTAATTATCCAGTCTTGTTGTAAATAAAAAACATAGGCAAAATACCCCTTAAATTATGCAGCGGGAATGCAAAAGTGCAGCTATTATTTATCAGATGGCGCGAAAAACAGACGATCGATGAACGGTTGACGCTGTTGTTACAGGTCCCGTTTAATAATTACATATATTATGTTCATATGATCGATTTTACGTTTTGGCGATATAATATTTAATCAACTAAGCTGTCTGATTACTTTTTGAATGAATTGCGAATTTTTAATATTAAAATAATATAAAACTTCAAAAGGTATATTCGGGAGACCCTCGTAGACTCCGATCTGTGATTTTAACCCCTCTCTTTTTAGCAATGGTTCATTGATTTTTAGCTTAAAAGGTACACGGCGGCACTAAAAACTGCTTTAGTTGACTTTGCATTATTTATACATACATGTGGGTTGGGTACTGTTATGTTCTTATAGTTATGTCGCCGTTATGTATTTTTCGCGAGGAACACACAATCGTTAATTAAGTTAATTTCTTTCGGTTTATCAATATTAAGTACTTAATGAAAAGTTAATGGAAGGATAAAAGATAAAACTATAGTGACATAAATTCTAAATGTCAGTTAGGGTAAGTATTGTGATCATTCATGCGGTTTTGAGGGAGAATTATTATGTCATGACAGTAGATTTGACAGCCGGTAGGTAGTCCTCTTACTTAATATTTTACTCAACAATATTCTTAATAACTATGAAAAAATATATAAAAATAAAGGAGCGTAAATATTCATATTATTATTTTGTGTTTAACAATTCACAGTTTCAATCCCAAAATACGCCAGGATGGGAGCGATGTGCTGTTATTTGTATAAAAAAGGGGGTCGGTGTCGCCTGCCTCCCCCTAGACCCCTGCTTCCCACCAACGACCTTGCCAGGCAACAAAACAACTTATAAGGAACGGAAACTTATTTTAGCAAGGCGAAACATTACTTTTTATTCTCGCTCTGTACCAATGGCCGCTCTCCAACTCCAGGGCCATATTACAGACACTTGCGCAATTTTTGCACTCCAGTACCCAATTTCTGTTTTAGCAACATTTATCCTAGTTAGGAACACGGTCAAATGAAGGTCGTCGCGAGGTGATGACGTTTTATTTCCGTCCTTAAAGAAATAATCAAAATGAATATTTAGTGTCCCCATTATAATTTTAAAAGAATTGGCTCGTGGCATATGGGACAAAATGCCTTGGTAATTGGCAACACCAAACTAGTTTCCAATATCTAATGGAAATTATGTATGGGTCTTTCGGACACTCACATTGCTTTGGTTTTGACAGTACCAGCTAGATGGCGTTGGATGGTAAATGCTCACCGCATTATGCTATTTCCTATTCCACTTAGCCAACCTATCTGCGTCTTTCGGTGAGGTGCACCGGAAAATCCTTACAAGAAAAAAGAAAAAGACGCTGTGACAATATTGTAACAATGTTGTGGCAATGAACATATCCAAAATCCAAGGTTTTTTTTATTTTCAATTTTATTTGTGAAGTTACATCAACGATCGAATATGAAGCAAAAATATTTTATTATTTACTAATTAATTTAGAAACTAAGTCTGTTGTAGGCACTGGTTTATTGAATAACCTGTAGACAAGATATAATATTCAAACACGTTATTAGTGACAAAAGAAGACCGTTCTTATAGACTATCAAAACCCATCCATAAATGAATTTTTAAGACCTAAATTGTCCAATAAATTTTGATTGAACCATTTAAAATAATTGGCGTGCTGTAAACCTACTGCGATCGATACCCTATGAATAGGTGATACTGATTTAAAGCCTTGATTTAGTTACAAATTGATATACTCTTAAAACGTCTAGTGCAGGTTAGTGTACAATATAACACACAGTAAATCATGAGAGTTTTACAAAAATGGCGAAGTTGCGAGGTGCTTAATGGATTTTATATTACACCTGCTTGAAGTTGGGGAAAGTCTGATGGCTCGGCTAAATTCCCCGGAGTGTGTAGCTGCCTTCCTGCAATTTGTCCGAGTTTAAGTTGAGCAGGAAACAATGGCTCGCGGCAGGAGACTGGTTGTACCAGCCGCATCCTGCTAACAAGGTAGGCTGGTGGCTTCCGCCGCTCCTGATATCAAGATAGTTGCGCATACATAAGCAAGGCTAATAAGGTATATACCTACTATGTTTAAGGGGGGGCTCGCCATTGTATGTTTGGTTGCCTGTATCAATGTATTTTTATTTCCAACTAACTGGAAAAAGTAGCGAATTTCAAAGGATTACAAAAAACACGGGTATTTTTAAAATATCCATAGATACTAATGACACTAGTTTAAAAGTTATGGGCGAGATTTTTTTTTTAATTTCAAACTTTATGCCGGCATAAATTCGTCTATTTTGTCTATTGAGCCGGAATTTTACCTTCGTTAAGATTGGCATAGGTTTCGGAATATGCTCGGAACAAAAACACGGTAATAAACATTGTAATTATCCAGTCTTGTTGTAAATAAAAAACATAGGCAAAATACCCCTTAAATTATGCAGCGGGAATGCAAAAGTGCAGCTATTATTTATCAGATGGCGCGAAAAACAGACGATCGATGAACGGTTGACGCTGTTGTTACAGGTCCCGTTTAATAATTACATATATTATGTTCATATGATCGATTTTACGTTTTGGCGATATAATATTTAATCAACTAAGCTGTCTGATTACTTTTTGAATGAATTGCGAATTTTTAATATTAAAATAATATAAAACTTCAAAAGGTATATTCGGGAGACCCTCGTAGACTCCGATCTGTGATTTTAACCCCTCTCTTTTTAGCAATGGTTCATTGATTTTTAGCTTAAAAGGTACACGGCGGCACTAAAAACTGCTTTAGTTGACTTTGCATTATTTATACATACATGTGGGTTGGGTACTGTTATGTTCTTATAGTTATGTCGCCGTTATGTATTTTTCGCGAGGAACACACAATCGTTAGGATATAAACTGACATTAGGGGAGGATTCATGTCTATGTCTCTATATGTATAGGTATGTCGAAATTTATCTATACCTGGTGTTCCATTTTAATAAATGCAGCTATTATGAATATCTCAAAAACGAAAATCACAAAAAAATCACATAAAAGTTGAAGCATATTACGAGGTGCAATGTAAGACGCACGTTTTCACTTGTAGGCAGACGACGTTTTCAAGGTCACTTGAATGTCTACTGTGTTTTTTACTGTTAAAGGCATATCTTTAGTTAAAGAATGCGATTCGGCACATTTTCTGTAGGTATAGTATTGCGCTGGTATTGCTGGCTTAAAAGTTCTACAAAATTATGTTTAGTTTTTTCAATGAAATGAAACATGGTCTTTTATGTGTACATAAGGTGTTTCTTCGTTTGCATTAACACTACATTCAAACACACATTTTAAGTAGGTAACGCAATAATTAAGATAAATACATATCTCGAAAATAAAAAATGAAAAGAGAAAACGATATATTGATGTTAAACATCTACAGTGTGACCTCCGTTAAGGAGTTACCACCCTGGTAAAATATCTTTATTTGTTTACCGATTTTGATAAACTTTTTTTTGTTAGGTTCAAAAAGCACATTAAACAATGTGTGTAACTTTACTTTTGGGCTGTAATCATGGCCACCTGTCAACACATGGGCTCAATTTCAAAAAGTACTATTATTTTTTTAATAATATTTTTATTAGGTACAGGGTGTCCGCCTGAAGGTGATAGGAACATTCAATTTAACCATTCCGTATTTTTTGAGACAAATTAATGATTTAAAAACCAGTTTGTTGCAGTTTTTTCCAAACAATGTAATGTCGTTTGGAAAAAAACAATCGAACGTCAAACAAAAGTTATAACCAAAAAACCTTTTTGGAAAAAATGTAGATGGTGCAAAATGTATCTTTTTATTAATTTAAACATATTTTTCTTTTTAACGGATAATAATAGAACACATATGTAGTTAACTTTGGGGTTACCTTTCGATTAAAAACGAGGAAAAATAACCGAGTCAAATGTAGTCACGTGACTTTCGCTATCTCTCAAAAATTATATTTATAAAATAAAATCCCTAAAAATTGGCTTATTTCTTACAATTTCAAAACGTTTAACTTGAAAAAGTCGTTTCTATTTTAATGTTACATAAGCGTCCATTTCATATTTATAAAATTTCTTAAAATTTTAAAAAGTCATCACTAGCTATACAACATAATATACGAGTATATTTCTATAATTTTATTAACTTTTTATTATTACTAAAAAATATCGATAAGAATATGTCTTTTTCAAAAGAAAATTATATTAACGCTTTAAAATTCTATTATGTTTGACACAAAGTTGATGTAGCGGCCGGCAAGCATTTAGGTAGTACCATAGAAGAATCTACCTACTACGTAAATTCTTCTATGGTAGTACCTATAAATTTATTTACATTACATTTTCCATTACTCTAAATGTATGCCAAAATAATACATATATTAAGATATCGGCAAACAGTAGGTATTTCACGTATCTAACAAAATTCACAACTTTACGTCAACTTTGGATCAAATACAACAGAATTTTAATTTCTTTCGGTTTATCAATATTAAGTACTTAATGAAAAGTTAATGGAAGGATAAAAGATAAAACTATAGTGACATAAATTCTAAATGTCAGTTAGGGTAAGTATTGTGATCATTCATGCGGTTTTGAGGGAGAATTATTATGTCATGACAGTAGATTTGACAGCCGGTAGGTAGTCCTCTTACTTAATATTTTACTCAACAATATTCTTAATAACTATGAAAAAATATATAAAAATAAAGGAGCGTAAATATTCATATTATTATTTTGTGTTTAACAATTCACAGTTTCAATCCCAAAATACGCCAGGATGGGAGCGATGTGCTGTTATTTGTATAAAAAAGGGGGTCGGTGTCGCCTGCCTCCCCCTAGACCCCTGCTTCCCACCAACGACCTTGCCAGGCAACAAAACAACTTATAAGGAACGGAAACTTATTTTAGCAAGGCGAAACATTACTTTTTATTCTCGCTCTGTACCAATGGCCGCTCTCCAACTCCAGGGCCATATTACAGACACTTGCGCAATTTTTGCACTCCAGTACCCAATTTCTGTTTTAGCAACATTTATCCTAGTTAGGAACACGGTCAAATGAAGGTCGTCGCGAGGTGATGACGTTTTATTTCCGTCCTTAAAGAAATAATCAAAATGAATATTTAGTGTCCCCATTATAATTTTAAAAGAATTGGCTCGTGGCATATGGGACAAAATGCCTTGGTAATTGGCAACACCAAACTAGTTTCCAATATCTAATGGAAATTATGTATGGGTCTTTCGGAGGTGTGCAGACCACGACAGGTACCTGTTTCGGGCTTGTTGGCCCTCATCAGGCAGACGTAGCGCACCTCACCGAAAGACCCAGATACGTTGGCTAAGTGGAATAGGAAATAGCATAATGCGGTGAGCATTTACCATCCAACGCCATCTAGCTGGTACTGCCAAAACCAAAGCAATGTGAGTGTGTATATATCGACCGGTCGATCGACATATAAAAAGAACTCGACAAGGCGGCGCGGCGCGGTGAAAAAAACCAGAAGAAGCATACATACGGGGAGTCAAGAAACGTCTGCCTGATGAGGGCCAACAAGCCCGAAACAGGTGGTACCTGTCGTGGTCTGCACACCTCCGAAAGATCCATACATAATTTCCATTAGATATTGGAAACTAGTTTGGTGTTGCCAATTACCAAGGCATTTTGTCCCATATGCCACGAGCCAATTCTTTTAAAATTATAATGGGGACACTAAATATTCATTTTGTTTAATCATCGTTTGGCTATAGACGTAAGCACACGAGGATTGAAACTCACGATTCGATCCTTGTTGATTTCTATATATTAGAAGATATGATGATGAATCAAACGAGTTTCTTGGCTCCCCGTATTTATGCTTCTTCTGGTTTTTTCCACCGCGCCGCGCCGCCTTGCCGAGTTCTTTTTATATGTCGATCGACCGGTCGATATATACACACTCACATTGCTTTGGTTTTGACAGTACCAGCTAGATGGCGTTGGATGGTAAATGCTCACCGCATTATGCTATTTCCTATTCCACTTAGCCAACCTATCTGCGTCTTTCGGTGAGGTGCACCGGAAAATCCTTACAAGAAAAAAGAAAAAGACGCTGTGACAATATTGTAACAATGTTGTGGCAATGAACATATCCAAAATCCAGGGTGTTTAGGTTTTGAATTGATAAACTTCGAGAAATAATAGAACTTTAAGAGTAATAGAACTATAAGAATAATAGAACTATAGAAAAATAATGCTATACCTTCTCTCATAAACTTAATGTCTTTGAGACACTCTAATGAAGTAACAGAAAAAATAAAAATATTTCTTGATATCTCTATAACTACTAAATTTAATCAAACCAAATGTGGTATGTACTTATAAGTATAAGTTGACACAAAATTATGAAATATCTGTAAAGTAGTTCAGCCCCAAAAAGCGTCATAAATTTCGGATGTGCCTTTTCATTTTCCCACAAAAAAGTATTATTCATTTGTTTTTCGTATCTGCTTCGGTTTCATGGTAATACACATAAAATAATAACATGGTAAAGAAACCTGTTTTTTTTTTGGAAAAAGTAGGACCAAAACTTAATATTATATAAACCCTAAGTGTAGAGTAAACTGCTAACGTAAAAATAACTCTTATCTACTTTCTACTCTGCTAAAAAACATTCTCTTAGATTTTGGTCTTCTTTTTTTCTAAAAACAGGATTTCCTTTCATATAATGTTATGTGTACTAAATTTAAGTAACTGACCATAAAACAGTAGGAAATATGAAAAAATATGAATTTTTTTTTCGGTGCAATGAGATTGGACTAATTTCTTCTCAAATTAACATCACTAAATATCTACATCTTCGCCACTAGTTTTTCGATTAGGCAGATATTTCACAGTTTTGGGTCAGCCTATTTATAGGAGTAATAAGTGTACCATATTTGTTTTAAACAGATTCATTCATTTCGGAGATATTAAAAAATATATTTTTCTTGATATCTTTAACACCCTGTAAATTCCTTTAGGGACCCCCAAAGTATATAGGAGAATGTGGCACTATTTTCCAAGGTTCTATTGTTTCTCAAAGTTTAGTTATTCAAAAATTGAAACACGACGTAGGTATATACTATAGAGTGCAACTTCCTTTTTTATTAAGTTAGAAAACAGTTCTCGACAGTTTATCATAAATTAATAAAACACATTTTTGGGGAAATTACTTCTTGCAATACCTATCCATTTCACGATAATAATAAATTATTAATTTCCTCTTTTGTTAGTATAGTATACAATAAGTAACACTCTTATACCAACCAAGATCGTCCTTCCCCGGGTGTACAACCACATCATATTTAGAAGTTGTGTGACCCTAAAGGGTAAGGGTTTGCAAGTATGTAGGCGAGATGAATGATAATGTTAGTTTGCATTAGGGAATGTTTATTTTTGGTCAGAGTCCAAATTTATGTCAAGTCTATCTTCCTGGAATTTTAAGTTAGTTTAGATTAGATAGAATAGTTTTAGTGGCAAATTTAAAGCGGACACATGCCTAAATTCGTTGCCAAGTTTCTAGACAGTCGTAACTTGGATAGGTTTCCCACATTTTCTCAAAACTTCACCATAAAAAATTAAATTAGGCTTATACAGTATTTTTACTACCTGCGGCTGGGGATCTATAGTATAGCGTAGTGGATTAATAAGTAAGTAGTAAAATAATCTGTGTGTGAAAACCATTAGGTATTTTCAGGGTATTATAACAAGTGGTGTTCTCATTATCGATAATACCTTTCGTTAATGTTACGAATTATAATCCCAAAGCAGAAAATACCAGGTCTGCCCAGCAGGAGTGGTATTTTCTTAGCATTGGGATTATAATGAGTGATAAATTAGCGAAAGGTATTTTCTATTATTAGGCATACCACGAGTTGAATTTAAAAAGATAATTTAGCAACTGCAAATAGTTTAATAATTATTCAGTGTGTATGTGCTTGTAGCCATAATTTTTCAATCCAACTTCTGAGTAATAAATTAACTACAAGAATTATAATTAAGTATTTCCCCTCTTCGAAAATGTAGTTAAAAAATAAAATTTAGAAAAGGAGCCACAACCGGGATTTGAACCCAGGACCTCTCCCAAGCAAAGCGAGAATCGTGTCCCCAGCCCATTGAGGTCAAGTGAATATTTTACTTAACTAGCCATATATAAATTTAATTACCATGCTTAAAAGTTAAAGTCCATTTGATATTTGTCATTTAGGTTGAACTTTCGATTCTGAATATGTTTTCTGTGCTAACAGATATTTAACGATCAATGTGTTAACTGAAAACATATCTTCTAGTCCTATATTAAATTTGATAATGTGATGAAGTTATCCGGTTATCAATTTTAGATACCACAATATTGGTTTAGCGTAACTAGGACGTAAACTAAGAGAGTAGTATTTCAGCGAATATTTCCCTCATTCTGCTTGCATCCAATAAGGTAGCTCCTTCCATAAAAATCCAACAAATCATATGCGTATGCTAGCGATAATTGCACTTGTGCAAAACCAAAGCGGTAATACCACTTATGCAATAATCACTTCGATGCTTAGCAACCGCGAATCTGTTCGATACAAACAAGTACTTTTTATAATTAGTGTGTTTTACATTGTTCTAAATTATGCAGCTTATAAATTATGTTGCGGTATTATTAAGTATTGTATAAAGGAATTTATATAACTTTTACATTGCTAAATTGTTGTTACTAGACTCCCGTCTCCGTTTAAATTTATGACACACATTCAGAAAATAAACCAACGCTAACAGGATGTAGGTATAATCGCATTTGCCTTGGATATCCAAGCGTCATGTTTGTTTACTCGACCGCTACAGTCGAAGCTGTCAATAAACTCGTTCAAAATGAATTGTTTTGGAAATGTAAACATAGAAAAAAATAATACAGAAATTATTAAATCGTATTCGAGAAATAATCTGGACGAATACCATTCGTGCCGGAAATTTTTCTAGATAATTTAATTCTTAAGCCCTATTTTGCCCATTAGCAAAACCACTCGTACAAATTGGGCTTTTATTTTCAGAGAGCTTTTTATTTCCAGAGAACTTTTTATTTTCAGAGAGCTTCGCTCTCGGGATTTTATCAGAAAATAAAAGCCCAATTTGTACGAGTGGTTTTGCTAATGGGCACAATAGGGCTTGAGAATAAAATTATCTATAAAAATTTCCGGCACGAGTGGTATTTGTCGAGATTATTTCACGAATACGATTTAATAATTTCTGTATTAATTTTTTCTATGTTTACATTTCCAAGACGACTCATTTTGAACGAGTTTATTGACAGCTTCGACTGTAGCGTTCGAGTAAACAAACATGACGCTTGGGTATCCAAGGCAAATGCGATTATACCTACACCCTGTCGGCGTTGGTTTATTTTCTGAATGTGTCATAAATTTAAACGGAGGCGGAGGCCTAAATAACAAGAATTTAGCAATGTAAAAGTTATATAAATTCATTGATATAATGCTTAATAATACCGCAACATAATTTATAAGCTGTATAATTTAGAACAGTGTGAAACACACAAACTCTAAGAAGTAGGTACGTGTTTGTATCCAACAGATTCGCGGTTGCTAAGCAACGAAGTGATAATTTGCACAAGTGCAATTACCGGTAATTACCCCTGAAAATACCACTAGTAGTATTATCGCTGAAATCATCACCTGATTGGTTAATATTTCAAAAATTATGTAATTTCATTGGTTCATATTGGCAGGCATTGAATATCATCTATCTGTGATAGAGTTTCCGCTAGCCATAAGTTTTTATTACCAGAAGAATATATTATGAAACTTTATATAACCTATAAGTAGGTACACGAGATCTAAAGTCTAGAGGGAATAAATATTGGACACAATGGAGGCAACTCTACTTCTCAGTTCCTTTACCAACTCGTATAGAATCTATGAGTTTTGAATAAACGCGTCGGAACACAGTTAAAAATTCCATAAATCCGAAAAATAGGCTTTAGTCCTTTAGTAACAAAAATGGAACTTTCAATTTCATCTAATACTCCTTATTATTAGTTAACAGTCATTATGGTAAAGAGTACATCATTACCTCAAAATCCACAAAAAAAGCGGGAAATTGAAAAAGTGGATAGAATTGTTCTTCTATTCAACATGTATATGTATAAGTATAAATTTTAAGATGTGTCAGATACAGAGCGCAGCGTTAGCAAATGTAAATTTGATGGCGATTGGATTTCTAAGAAGATTGGTAATTTTCCTTTTGCAATAAAATGAACCAAATGGATTTATGTTGTCGATTATTATGAATAAAACATTTTCTTTTCACTTTCTTGAATAGAGAAACAAGCAATCATTAACGGTTGGTACTCACCACCCTGGCGTTATTTCTCTCCAACAAACTTTGAAGGGACGCGTCCCAACTAAAACAAAAAGAAAACAGTCGGCGTCGATTAATCTCCATCGCGATTTCCATGCGGCGATCCGTCAGCGACGTCGGGCGAACAGGTGGCGCACCCGACGGACGGAGACAAATAGGCGGCCACGGAAAAAGGGTCGAATTAAAGGGCGTCCGGATGGACGGGTCGCCGCCGGACAAATGCGGCTCGCATGCAAGATGAGTCTCCGCGCTGCCATCGACGGTATTGGGATTCAGGAGGGATCATCCACTTACTTCACTCTTCTAATCCATGTTTTACCATACATCAGTTTACCTATAACCGTGAATGTGATCGATCACGTCCACATGCTCACTACCCAAGTAACACTTTAAGTTTTACCGGTGTCATCAAGACATCTACAAGTCTAATTTTTGAAATATCTCTTAAAAACTAAATATTTCTTTCTTAAATCAAAAGTGGAGAACCTTATGATGCTTTTCAGGAGCAAAAATAAAAGAAATTTTAAAGCCTTTCACCCTTATGTAAATTCAATCACAGTGTTCTTCCAGTTACATTTAAGAATACGTTTGAGACATATTAATAAGAAGTATTTTTTTTTAAATACGGTTTCAATCCGAAAGGAATAAGCGTAGTTGTGGTTGTGAGTAATTTGGGATCGGTGTGAGTTCCAAACTATATTATTATGTTTTAAATTGCCGACGTTTTGCCAACCTATACTGGCATCATCAGGGCGCTACAAAATTACAAAATAGAGTTCGCAACAACAATACAATGTCAATAAATAAAAGGATAACAACTGATTCAGGTACTTACATTCAAACGTACTTTTCTTCAATCTTAATACTAACAACTAGGCATTCTCATATACATCTCACAACACATAAAACAGGATTTAAACCAAGAACCAACACAAAATGTTTGACTAGATTCAAACAATTCCTAGTAAAGAAGAATTTCTTGAATATTTCGATAATTTTTTTCCCGAAGTACCAGAAAAAGTACCTACAGAAGAGAAAAAAGGGGGAGATACCAATGAGTGGTTGGAACACATGCCTATCCTTTTTTGAATGGTGTCATTTAATTTTGGATATAATAATAATAATAATTCTCACCCTCACAATACTCCAAACTAGGAGTACCCCAGAAGCAACCGCACATGCTTGTGCGGATGAGGGGGGCAATTACTATTATTTTGTCTTCGTTGCCATTTGCGGCTAGGATATTGGTATTGAAAATCGATATTTGGGATTTTGAGGCATGGCGAGACCTCGGGCAAAACAAATTATTGCACAATTCATTATTTATTAAATAGGGGCCTAATATTGTTATTTTGTGCTATTTTAATCATAGCAAGCTAGGGAAATTTAAGAAAAAAAGTTCCCTGAAATACCTAACACGAAAAATAAATTTTACCATGAAACCATGACACATATGAAAAACTGCCAAGGAAACATTTTTGTTTACTATTAAAATGCACAAAAAAAAATTCAATACATTTTATAATGATACAAGGTGATTCTTTTTTAATAAAAAAACTAATTACCCACTTCTCCGCCAATGGCAGTTCAAGGTGTTTGATATTATTATATTATTGATATTTCAATAAATTTTATTATTATACAAAATGTTTTTTTAATAAAAAAATTACTAATTACCCACTTCTCCGCCAATGGCAGTTCAAGGTGTTTGATATTAACATGTTTTATGCTAACCCATGCCTTTGTAACGTGTACCAAATATGACAAATATCTCAACTAGTTTGGTAAATATTCAATAATTCAATAATTTTTTTAAAATTTTAACATACTGTAATTTTTTTATAAGGCCTTAAAAAGATACAGTTTATAGGAGAAAGTGCAGTTATCTTTTGAAGATCTACCACCTTTAACAATTTGGTCGCTTTTAAAAGTGAACCATCCTGAATTATGGAAAGAAATTATTGAGAATCCGTATGTATTCGAGATTTTTAGAAAAATTGGAAGAGATATTTTTTCTTCATTTAATAATAACCTACTAAACAAACTGAAAATTTCAAAAAATTATATTATATTCCTGAAATTTGCTATAAATTATGTAAAAAATTAGGTATATATTATGTAAAATTTGGTATACATTATGTAAAAAATTGCGACAGATTTTTTTATCTCAAAGTTTATGATGTGGGGCAAATTAACCTTAATACCCGACTAACTCGACGCTTCTGCTTCAGTGTCAACAATTAAGGTTAGCATTGGAGAGCTATGTTGCCACATTTCAATCATTCTTTTGTGGAAGGTGAAACTGAAGAAATAAGGAATGCCTACCTTTCATCTGCATTTTTGGTGTACTCAGTCTTGATTCTACAAAGGGAAAGCGCTTCACTTCAAACATCTTAAGAAAATGCTGTATTCACTTCATAAACACCAGTATTTGGTTAAAGTCTTTTCGCGAATTTCCGCACATAATTATTGTATCACAATTTTTAAATTGCATGGAGAATATTTCTACCGGCAACGCGTAACTACGCCTATACCGCGATCTATATTTTGCACATTTTCATTTTTTTATTGTTTTTTTCTAAACAACAAAACAGCCCAACAGTGGTTATTATGAAATGATTGTTTAGTTTACTGACTGGCCGGACACTAGGCGCTGGCGGCGTTGGCTGTCAGTGACTAGGCGCATCAGATGCGCCAGTAATTCAATTATTATAGATTGCACCAAGCGATGTTTCTTAACACCATTCGGTGTCCCTTAGCACTAATCTGTGTCAAATTTAACGTATTAACACAAGTTCGTGTTAGGTAGATGAGAGGGGGAAGGTATTTCCCAAGTTATGGGTGTAAAATCTTAGGCAATCGAAGCCATGGCATCAGTTGTTTGTCGAACGTGTTGCGCGACGGAGCTTATCAGTTTGTGTGACGGGTGACCCGACCGGGTGGTGCGTATAATAGGTATAAAAGTGATTCTACCGACCGCTAGTGCAAAAATGGTGTTGTTATGTAAAGTAAAATTTCATAGTGAGTCAGATGGATTAAAACGACAGGCGAATATGCAGATGTGACGACGAAAGGTACTGTGTGATAGCCGAGGTGAGCCCCTAACCTATACTCATCGACTGTGTGGATATGAGTTTGTTCTCACCAAAATCAGAAACCAGTCGCGAATCTGATTGACGGATTTTAAATTATCTGACTGTTCTGATTGTTTTGATACCTGCTGATTGGCTCCGACTTAGTTCGAACCTGCTTGTACTTGTGAGAACAGGCCTATCGGTCTAAAGCGCTGTGTCGCAACGTTTGAAGTCTATTTTCTCGTTTGAAGTTTCTTTTTGTCTCACACGGACAATTCTATAAGGCAACAGTTACTTAAGAACATTGTATGAGAATTTGTACGAAATAGTTTGGTCGCATCAAAATGTGCGAATTTGAAAGAAAATGCTCATTAGCAGTATAAGTATAAATAACCTTTTAACATAAAGCATTTCTTGTGTTTGTGGTTAGGTACACTTTTCTTACGAATTCGTACGATATTATATATACCTATAACTTTTTTATAACCAAATAGTTTTCGCTGTGAAAATGAATATTTATTTATAGCTTTAAGAAAGAAAACGTTGATATTATTATACCTATTTGTAAGTAATCGTTCATATATTTTGGAACTGAAATAAAGTATTTTCTTTACTTATTACTATTACCGTTTAATATTTCTTACAAATAATTTAAATTGAAGACCAAGCACATATTATGCCTGGTTCATACAGCTTCTTTATCTTTTAGTTTTATTATATTTTTACAAGTATCACATTTCCTTAATTTGAACTTATCAATGACATTTGAAATTTATTTAAAATGAAGTAAATGTAAAACTATATAATAAGAGAGAAACAAGAAGAAAAGGGGAATACCAAATAAATTAAATTACACCATTTTGACCAAATTGCGTGTAAAAGTTACACAACACGGTGTTAAATATTTACAAAAGCAGAGTTCTTATTGACATCAGAACATTTGGTGAAATTGACCACAAAAGAAGGTGTAAAATTTACCATATATGGTGTGGACTTATATAGACCACTTTTCGTGTCAAATTTAACACCGGATTTTTTACTGTGTATATCATATGAAAAATAGAGGTATTTTACTGCAAGCGATTTTTACAAATTTTGCTTATACAGGGTGATTCACGTAAGTGGTTCATTATAAGTTTACGGGGAAGGAGTGCGAATTTTGATTTGAAATTTTGGTTACTTATATAACAGGTTGTAAACTTTTTTCTAAAATATTTTCAACTTACGATCACTTCCGGTTATACCGAAAGTCGATAGCAACTTTGTTATTTCAAATATATATTATTACACCGTTTGGTTCCCCATTAAATTCCAAATCTTTTTTCTGAATATAATGTGTACCCTATTCCTAATCCTTTTGGAGATATTCGCAAATTTTTGATTTTTTTGTGTGTTGCAGCCATCGACCATAGTGATGATAACTTTGAAATTTATGAATCTGGAAAACTGAAATTTTGGACTGTCGTAGGCGAAAGTCAACTTTATTAAATGGTCTGTATGCCATTTCAAAATATTTTACAGGGTGTTCGGGAAAAAATTCCCAATATCAACATCGAAAAATCTAATTTTTTTCAAATAGAACACATATTTTTTTATTGCACCATTGAAATGCTTGTGAAAAGACAGTTCAAAAAGATATAACACACTATATGTCTAAATGAAGCGGTTGCTTCGTTATTAGCAAAATACGTATTTTTGCTGCTCCATATCAAGAAACAACGGACCTTTTCTAATAGGCGGCCATGGATTTTTCATTTGTGATTGTCATTTATTGTGTTCCAAACAATAAAATATTAACTGTTGACAAGAATGGCTCAAATTAACCATTCTAACGAAGATATTTTGAATATGTTTTACACTCATGGAGAGTGTATAAGAATTTTCGAAAGAACAATTATTTGAGTTTTTAATGGAAGGCGTTTACATTTACCACCTTTGACGAAAAGAAAATTCAGAAAGTTCGAACGAAATTTCATAGTCCATGGCAAGGCCCAAACAAAGAGAAGCAAATATAAATACGTAACAAGTAAATAGCATAATATGAATAAAGTGTTTTACTTATACCTATGTAGTTCCTTGTTTTTTCTTCTAGTACCTATTATTATGTAATTGTTAGTATTATTTAATTTTGTATTGTTGCTTCTTAGGGAAAAAATATTATTAAATAGCCCTTAACCTTGTCATATAATTGCGTTATTTTATTTTCCATGGCCCCCATAATGTGACGCTCCTTGAGAAATGGCATCTTTGTTGATACAGAGCAGAAAAATACTATTTGGCGTAATAACGAAGCAACCGCTTCATTTGGACATATAGTGTGTTATATCTTTTTCAACTGCCTTTTCACAAGCATTTCAATGGTGCAATAAAAAAATATGGGTTCCATTTGAAAAAACTGAGATTTTTCAATTTTGATATTGGGAATTTTTTCCCGAACACCCTGTACTATATTTTGAAATGGCAAACAGACCATTTAATAAAGTTGACTTTCGCCTACGACATTCCAAAATTTCAGTTTTCCAGATTCATAAATTTCAAAGTTATCATCACTATGGTCGATGGCTGGCAACACTCAAAAAAATCATAAATTTGCAAATATCTCGAAAAGGGTTAGGAATAGGGTAGTACAGATTATATTCAGAAAAAAGATTTGGAATTTAATGGGGAACCAAAGGGTGTAATAACATATAGGATGTTCTATTTGAAATAACAAAGTTGCTATCGACTTTCGGTATAACCGGAAGTGATCGTAAGTTGAAAATGTTTTAGAAAAAAAGTTTACAACCTGTTATATAAGTAACCAAAATTTCAAATCAAAATTCGCACTCCTTCCCCGTAAACTTCTTATGAACCACTTACGTGAATCACCCTGTATAGCAACCTGTAGAACCTTTTAACTCTATTTTACTTTGTACTTTCATTTTACAACAAGCAGGACTAAATCCCCAAATGTCATTCCAGAAAAATTGTTGTCCCCATGTTACGTAATTCAGGGACATATGTATTTTAATTATTTAATTATTGCTTGTAATTTACTCGATAGACTGCAAATAAAAATGTGGCTCCTCCACCAGAAAAGAAATCGAAATGGACATCCGCTGGCTGTGCAATGGACAAGTATACTTAGGAATAAAAAATATTTTTTTTCATTGGAATTTGTAAAACATGTCTAGATAATCACGGAACCCCACCAACAGATTTTTTTGTCCATTAGTTTGCTCAAAAATTGAAAAAAACGGTCGCAAAAGTAGGGAATGTGACGTCACGATCCCTAATTTCAATAAGTACCTGCTATTTTATTAGTAGTTATTTCGTCTTTTTTTATATAACCAAGCATTCCCAGATAAATTATTGGATCCAGCTTTTATACTCCTGGTGAGAAATAATCAAATTTCCAAGCATTTCAATGAAATATTTGGATTTTACCGATCCCATTCTGAACTTATTAGACGCCCCCCATAAAATATGACAGATGACATGCGAGTCGATTGTTTAAGGATAATCAGCGGCAACACCGCATTTTGCAGTTGACATTGTGTTTTGTGTTTTGTGCGTTTATAACCTCACTTTCGTAGACGGGAACTTAATCATTTCTGTTCTCAGTTTGTTATAAGAATCTCGCTGTGAATACTTTATTTTTTCGGATTATAATGATGACAAGTTTTGTTAAAGCTTGTTCTGGTCACTACTTGCTTTGGTGTGTCAAGTTATTAATACAAACTGCGAGCAAAACCCGGAAAAATTAAGAGGAAGGTATGTTGTTTATTTGATTATTGTTGTAATATTATGATTATATACGTAGCTGTGAATGCTCCCTTTAGGTCAACTAGAGAATCGACTTATGGATATGTGCAGAAGAAAGGACAAAATAATAATGAATGCAGGGTTAAGGCAAAAATAACCCCGACCCTGTTAACAAGAACAATAATTATAATGTCATTGTGGTTACCAATGCATAAAGATATTCGGTTGTGGAATGTGTAAAATGTGTTGTGATTGCCCAACATAAGTAGATTTAGTCCTAAATTATGCACATGCAGCATTACGTTTCTCGAGACGGCAACGAAATCAGAATCAAGAATCTCGTTTTTACAGCACACCAGCTATGTACTGGTCCTACGCATAGTGCACTAATGTCTACCACAAATTGATAAAACACTTAGTCAGTACACCAGAAAACAACAATTGAATAAATTAAAAGGTAGGTTTGTATAGTAATAATTATTGAGAATGAAATAAATTGTTTCAAATTCTTATTTCCAGAGATGTTTTCGTATCTTGCAGTTTACCAAGAAATGATGGCAGCAGCAAAATTGATATATACCTATGGGGCAACCCCAAACGAAAAAATTCAGAAAACAAGAAAAATCCAAATTTCCCCAATTATTGATTTGTCACCAGCTTAAACTATTTACCAAAATGGCACTGGAGGCATGCTAGACACTGGGGTAGCACAGAAACTAAAAACTCAGGTGCGTACCTACGTGGCAATCGGGAGATCAAAAACAAGAAAAATCCAAATTTCCACAATTGATTTTTCACCAGCTTGAACTATTTACCAAAATGGCACTGGAGGCATGCTAGACACTGGGGTAGCACAGAAACGAAAAACTCAGGTGCGTACGTGGCAATCGGGAGATCAAAAACAAGAAAAATCCAAATTTCCACAATTGATTTTTCACCAGCTTGAACTATTTACCAAAATGGCACTGGAGGCATGCTAGACACTGGGGTAGCACAGAAACGAAAAACTCAGGGGCGTACGTGGCAATTGGGAGATCAAAAACAAGAAAAATCCAAATTTCCGCAATTAATTTTTTGCAGCTTGAAATATTTTACAAAATGTCACTAGAGGCTTGCTGGACACTGGGGTAGCACAGAAAGGAAAAAACTCAGGTGTGTACGTGGCGTTCGGGGGAATCAAAATACAAAATACAAGAAAAATTCTAACATCCAATAGTTGTTATAACAAAGATTACCAAAGTATAAATAAAACAATTAATGGTGTTTCTAATGGATAATGATATATTGGAAATATTTTGTTGATGTAACAATTTACTTTAGGTAAGCAAATAATAATTTTTGTTTGTGAATAAAATTTGAAAAAGTCACAGGTCTAAGTATTTTATTACTATGTACTTCATGCGAAAAATCCGACCCCCCCCCTATTATTTTTCTATTTTTTGTCGATAAGATATAAGAGTTGCAATGTAACTACTATGTTAGACATATATTTTTTCTTATTACAACAGTACCTAGTGTCGAATATACAGTGTCCGGCAGAAAGTACACACCATATGTTTTTTTTTAATTTTAATTTATCAGAAAATTTTATTCTTGATAAAAGGTTGTGCATTCCTGCAAACTCAAAACGCAGTTTTCAAAATTTGAATATCTCATTTCGTATATGGGGGAGGTTCGAAAATATGAAAAAGACTAGAAAGTACCCTTAGCGTTGAATGAATGAATAATAAGAAACGCAGCCTTACGGGACGCAGCGTAGGCGGCCCGAAAAGCGTCCGAGGCAACAAAATACATATCCCTCCAGTAAAATAAAAAATATATAAAATTGTACCGTTAGCCCGTTGCACAGGGATCAGTGTTCTCGAAACCGTAAACAAGTTGTAAAAATTCGTGGTCGCTAGGCGGCTAGAACGAGTGGGGGCAACGAGGGACTTCAGGGTAAGCACACTCCGACCGGACACGCAATTTTATATGGACTCAACGCCCTTAGGTATTGTTAATTTTAGAGAAAACATGTAGGTATTATGAAAAGTTTAAAATTAAAGGGTAAGGCCAGCAATGGAGTTTCAAGTTTCTATTCCATAAAACACCTTTTTGACGTTTTTATGATTTACCCCGTGTAGAAAATAAAACCACCACTTTATTTAATATGCCAGTTACTTCGTGTTATTTCTTTACTCCATGGTATATCATTTTTTACGAGTATGCATTCGGGAATATAATTTACCTAAATGGGTTTGAAGTAGTCGATTCAATTCGAGCGATGACCTACTATAAAGGTTTTCGACTAAAAACTTTGCTTCATTGCTTTTTACGTCATATTTTGAACAATATCCAGAGCTGACACCTATTATATGTGTTGGAACCGATGCAGGTCTTACTGACTTACATTCTGTAAGTAAGGGCTCAATATGTTTAATTGCCCAATCTTCTATACCTATTAATCCCTGTTTATTAATAAACCATTATAACAATTTTTTTATATTCTAACCAGGTCAGTGCTGGACGTCTATAGGATTCGATGACTTTTCTGTCTCAATTTCTAATAAATCAATTATTAACTCCACTGTTTATGTCTTGCTTTGAAAAGAACTGGTAATGCTTTTTGAATATCATTAGATTTAGATTCAGGCCAAAATATCAGTTCCTTCATACAACTAGCAATCGGCGGAATATACTTTACAGAAAACTGTATGACAAAAATCATCAACTATTATAAAATATTACTTTGAACCTGGTCGGTTCTTATCATTTTTTGCTTCATAATGTATCAGCACTTGTATCCTTTTGTACCACACTCCTATACTTTTGTCAGACCTAAATAAAATCGACTCTTGTTTACAATAAACAAATTGCTAGGTTTTGTAGACTAACTGGCATTATCTCTGAGTCGTTAATAGAGTTCTCAGGAGAATAGAATGATTGTGATGCTGCTACCTACCTGAATCTCAGTAATAAAACAAGTATTATTATTGACAAACAAAAATACAATTTTATTGAAATTTCCCTTGTACTTGAACAAACAGGTGCAAAAAAAGTCTTTTTCCTAATCATTTCCGTCATCTAATGGAATGAATGGCGAAAATACAGTGAAAATAGATCAAATGTAGGTAAAATATTAGCAGGATCTGATTTGTCCTTGCAGATTTATAGGTTAAGTTCTCTTGACATTGAGGCGCGCCTGGCGCGGCGTTGCCAAACGTGGCGCCTGGCAGTAAATTTAGGTAAAAATAAAATCCAACAGGTAGTTAGGTATATTGAACTTTAAAAATTAATTGCGGCAAAACGGGGGCGAAAAAAAAATTTAAAAAATACAGCAAGTATATCTCACCCGATACTATCCTATGAGCAAATAAAAAAAAGTGGTGTATTAGTCCATTGTGGATGCTTCCTAGTGCGACCCTGGGTAGTTCAGCCATTCGCGTGATTTTTTCTATTAAGCTTACTGACTCTTTAAAATAAAGTAACTAGAATGGCATCGAAATTGGTACACTCGGTTTGATGGACGAAGAAGCGATTCTCAGTGCTTCTCTTCGCGAGCGGACGGGCGAGTATCGATCGAACAAAACAGCGATAAATCGCCGTAATAAATAGGCGCCGTAATGTCGAATTGACTGCCGGCCTGGAGCGCCCAGGAGCGCGCGCGAAACAGGGACGGCGAAAACGTATCGAATAAAATTTGGCCGATCATTCTTGCCTAATGCTCTTGTCGGGCTTAATAGAAGCCGCTATTTGTTGTTTCGTAGTGGGGAATGCCCGCCCGCTCACCCGACTGCCTGGGCTTATAGAAAAGCGGACTGGCTCTGTTTGAATTTATACACGCGCAAGATTAAGGTAATTCCGGGTTAGTTGCCCCACCGGGAGAGATGCCCTACTTTGTGCATTTCCGCTATTGCCTACTAGAGGGCGGCACATCTTATTTCGGCATGTTCATTATGGCTAGTTGTTTATTTACTCGTGCACGTTCCTTTCGCCGGCTGCTCGTTTTGTTTTTTTACGCCATTTAAGGTAAGTTTTATTATAAATTACTCGTGATATATGGAACGCATGTGTTAATGAGCATAGTAAATGTAGTTTGTGGTGTTTAATTCCTGTCTATGTTTGTGTATGGCATGAATAGCGTGTCGTAGAGATGTCTCAACTAGGGGATCGGCCTGTTTACAAACGACAACTATGCTGGCTAGGGCATCTATACCGTACTAAAAGGATAGAAGTCCCGAGGCGTCTCTACCAGATAAAAGGAGAATTGCCCCGGGGCATCTATCCCAAATCTTTTTTCAATAATAACATTTATAGTTTCTGTTATTTTAGACATGCCGACAAAATATAAAAGAAAACCCGGTGCAATTCAAAGACGACAATGGACGCAAGAAAACTTAGTGGAAGCGATCAGAAGAGTAGAAGTTGGCGAGATGGGCGTCAACGAAGCTGCGCGTAATTATGGTATTCCATCAAGAACTCTTCGAAGAAGAAGGCAAACTGGAGTTGTTTCTGATATTCCTCTTGGTCCTCAGAGTATTTTAGGCATTGAAAACGAGAAAAGATTAGTAGCTCATATTCAGAAACTGGAAAGGGTTGGATTTGCACCTGAACGCGACACCATTAGATCTCTGGCATATCAGTTCGCCGAAAAACTAGGCATAAACCACAAATTTAACAGAGATACCGAAATGGCCGGCTACGTCTGGTTAGAATCTTTTCTATGTAGAAATAAAGAGTTGAGCCTTAGAAAATCTCAAGGTTTGTCACTTGCTCGAAGTGAGGGAATGAATAGAGAAGAAGCAAGACGTTTTTATGAAATTTTGACTGCTGTGTTTACGGAATTTAATATGTTTGAATATGCTGGAAACAGTTTCAATATGGATGAGACCGGATATCAGATAAATAATGAGGCTGGCACTGTTATAAAAGCAACCAAAGGTGCCAAATATGTGCACACTATAATATCTAGTGAAAGAGGTGAGATGTGTCGATCATTGCTTGTTGTAGCGCAGAGGGAACCTTTCTTCCTCCCGTTATTATTTTTAAGGGAGTACGAGAAAAAAAGGAATTTGGCGATGGTCTTCCTTCTGGCTCCAAAGTGTTCATGAATCCAAAATCGTCATATATAACGTCGGTACTGTTTTTCAGATGGCTTAAAGTTGGCTTAAAGAACACTTTGTTCCAAAAAAACCGCCAGGCAGATCAGTTTTAATTTTAGATGGCCATTCGTCGCACAGAAATTCTCTCGATATGCTAGATTACGCAGAGGAGAAAAATCTTTATTTCCAGACTCTTAATGAAATATACTATTGCTGCCAGAAAATCGGCTGCTAATTTCACAACGGTTTAGTTAGGCACATTGATTTTTAAAATGTCCGATATTTGGCCCCACTCGTTTAAACACCCACGAGCCGCCACTGCTTCCTACAAATATTATGTTTTCCTGAGCGAAGGTGTGGTATCCGCCACCCTTTAGACAGTGGAGACGGTAGGTATAAAGGTGACGGGAGAAGGCGCCACTTAGTTTGTTGCCACTCCTCACTGAGAATCAAACTAAGAAAGTTCTCAGTAGGTACCTTTCTACTACTTAGGATAACGTGTGTAAAAATAAAATTAATAATGAGCAAGAAGTGTAATAGATCTTACAAGTTGGTTTAAATTCCCGAGCGTGTACACGCGCAGTTCACACAGCGCCCGCTCAAAGTCACAACAACCGCAAAAATAGAAAAGGCATCGAATAAATATTAACAGAGTACGCTCTCAGGTGTACAAGATATAAATTTAGTTTTAACAGTTCCGGCACGATAAAAAGCAAAATATAAACATGCAATACTTAGCGTCGGTGAATCAAATTAAAAAACTTTAAGTTTTAGGTGTATACACTGTGTCCCGGATAAGAATGAACAGCATGGGGATATTGCCAACGGTGAGAGATAGAGCAACGGATAAATGGGGAAAAAGTTGCGCAATTTCGAGGTCAGTAAAATGGCACAAACAGATTTCTAATATCTTTTTTCGTTTTTGAGTTATTTTGAAAAAAGTAAAATTTTGCGTTTTCGATTTTATTTTTTTCTGAAGTTGTTATCACAGATAAAAAAAAAGAAAAACACTTTCTTATGGCACTTTTTAACGGGCTTTAAAATGGCGATTTAGATTTGTTCTACAACGTTTCGTTTTTGAGAAACCATCTTCAACTTTATTTTTTTAAATACGGACCTGGATTTTTTGTTGCAGATTTTGAAAGCACTTTTCATTGCAAATACCATGATGTATGACACGAAATATTTTTAAATTGTTTTGAGACAATTATTCTGAAAATTCCCCTTTTTCCATTCATTTTTCTCTAATGCGGCCCTGTATTTAATAATAAGAAGTCTAAATATTAATCAGTATTGTCAACAATTTAACTTACAACTTATCTTTCGATGATTGGAGAACCAAAAAAGGACGGCAAAGACTAATAACAGTCACATGCGATAATAAAAAATAAATAAAAACCCCCACCTAGAAGGCTTTGAAACAACGAAACCAACCCCTTGTCATTTGTCATAACTCCCACTGTATCATTTAGTTAACAATTTGTATCATTACAAATGGGGACAAATTTAACATGTCAGCATTTTATATCTTGCGTCACAGAAATAGTGTAGAGGCCGAACGAATGTATTGTTGCAATTAAAGATAGCAAAAGTTATTGATTTCGTTGGCTTAAATCTTTCTTCTGACAATTAGAAAAAGCTAAGAATTTACTCCAAAACACAATGCGACACTGTTTGCTGTACAACAACAGAGGAAAACACTTACCAGACAGGGCCGTATTTAAGACTATTAAGTTTTTCGAAGTAAAAATAAACTGTAAATAAATTGTTGTCAATACTGATTAATAATTAGACTTCTTATTATTAAATACAGGGCCGCAATAGAAAAAAATGAATGGAAAAAAAAGGAATAATCAGTATAATATTCTCAAAACATTTTAAAAATATTTCGTGTCATACATCATAGTATTTGCAATGAAAAGTGCTTTCAAAATCTGCAAAAAAAAATCCAGGTCCGTATTTAAAAAAATAAAGTTGAAGATGGTTTCTCAAAAACGAAACGTTGTAGAACAAATCTAAAAACGCCATCTTAAAGCCCGTTAAAAAGTGCCATAAGAAAGTGTTTCTCTTTTTTTTCTATCTGTCATAACAACTTCAGAAAAAAATAAAATCAAAAACGCAAAATTTTACTTTTTTCAAAATAACTCAAAAACGAAAAAAGATTTTAGAAATCTGTTTGTGCCATTTTATTGACCTCGAAATTGCGCAACTTTTTCCCCATTTAACCGTTGCTCTATCTCTCACCGTTTGCAATATCCCCATGCTGTTCATTCTTATCCGGGACACAGTGTATAGAAAAAACTTTAAAAAAATGCCAATCAACTATTGCAACTAAACAAGTCCATATGATGAACATCTTCGGACTAAATTTAATTTCAAGTACAAAACAGATTCTTCCTAAATAACCTTTAAATAGCATGGGAATTTGGAATATAAATGAGCGTATTATCGTCACCAATTTTTTGTCAATCTGAACAAAGGTTCTAAAAGAAAACTCATAATCAGGAATGTGAACGAAATAAAAGTTACAAACTTGGCTCACCAGCACTTATTATTACTCCCATAGGATACAATGGGGTCCGTTTATTAAGTAGGCTCCCAGATCCAATTATCTAGCACGACATTTTATTCCCACAAAAGCAAATAATAGCCCAAAATCATCATCGAACACGACAACAATGCGTCTCGTACCTCCAAATACACGACCAGCGGTTGAAATTATCCTTGAATTACACAAGTAATCAATTATGTTGACTGCGGGAAAAACTTTCCGAAAATTTTGCCATGCTACTCAACGGAATACCAGAACTAGAATGAATATACTGGCAAAACAGAAATAATTGGCCTCAAAAACCAATAAATAGCTATAGAAATCGATCCGCGAAGGACATCTACATTCTGCCTATGCAAACTCAGGAGAATTTCTCCAAAATTAGCTTTTGAGGAACAACTTCCTCTACCAACGACAGATGGCGCTACAGCGATAACAGTTACCAATGACAAGCGTAACCAAGCTTGTATTTTACCTCAACTGCGACAAGTAAACGATCAACTTTTGGCATTGCACAACAAGTGGCACTCAAAACTATAAGAACTGTCAAACCGCAATGGCAGATTGTGTTTTGGAACAAAACTGGATAAAAACATTAGTAACAACGGTGAGTAGTTACCCAGTTTGATGAATGCGCACTTTGAGCACGGTATACTCGACAATTTTTTTTATTAATATTGTCATTAAATAAAGATTTTACCATGGTGGTAAATCCTTAACGTGGACACACTATACTTTCTTAATTCTGCGCTGGACTTGGCGGATGTCAAATTGTCAAAAAATGTTGAACGTCAAGGTTAGTTTATAGGAAGGTTAGGACATTCCCCCACTCTTAAACAAAACCAAAGGCAGTCCCTTTGCACCGGCAACATCGCGCGATGGTGCCGCTCTCACCAGCTGGCCTTCACCTTGATGCCAATGGCGTATCAAAAGGGACAACACGGGTATTGAAAACCGAAAACAAAGTAAAAACACAAACATAAAACAAAAATGCGATGCACCAACATACTCCACAAAGTTCCGTTATTTCATTGCACAAACATTAAAATGAAGAAATAACCGAAAACAGCCAAATAACATAAATATGCACCATAAACAAAGTGCATGCCAAAAATGTTTGTGTGCGCCTATGGCTGGAAGCGTTATCTATTTAGGGAGTTACTAAATCGCCAATTCACGTGTAAATGCTACCAACTTAAATTGCGGCCTTTCCCCCCTTTGCCTCTCTTACCCCCCTTCCCTTCCAAGTCGTCGAATGTCCTAACTTTCCTATAAACTAACCTTGTTGAACGCATGCTTCTTGTTTGAAAGGGTTCCATAAAACTATTGCGAATGATATAAAGGGAGAGTCTTTGACCCGCAAACAAGTTTTAACTAGGGCTAAAGTTGAGCCTCTGGACAACGCCTACACAAAGTTATTTATTTATTCCAAAAAATCGGCTAGTTAAGTCAAAATTAAACGGGCCCACGGGCCTTTAAAAAAGGCCAACATTTTTCTTTTCACAGAAAGATTTTTAGTACCTGTAATAATTATAAATAATAAATGATGTTTAGTGGCATATCAGGTAAAGGATATCAATTGAAAAAAATGCACTCCAGCCGGGACTTGAACCCGGGACTCCTACTGTGGCCGTAGGCACTTTAACCAACTAAGCTACCGGAGATATGGGTTCCATCGGCTAGGTGTTATTTATTCCAATTGATATATAGTTAGTAGCGGTGAGATGTAGAAGACTTCGGCGTCTTCTACTGCTACTAGAAGGGGTTAGAGGGTGTGGGGAAACCATTCGTTATTGTTGGTTATGTAAACTTCCTTGGTTAAAGTGCCTACCGCCACAGTAGGAGTCCCGGGTTCAAGTCCCGGCTGGAGTGCATTTTTTTCAATTGATATCCTTTACCTGATATGCCACTAAACATCATTTATTATTTTTCTTTTCTTTGCGCTTCCAAAAAAAATGTTTACGTGCTTATTATTACACAAAAAAAATCAAGAACCTAATTTAAATTTCAGCCGGCTCTATATCTTTATTTGCATATTTACTTATAGACCGGACCTGACTAAAGCACGAAAAAAATTTCGTTTAAATTATTAATATTCTAAAGCCTAGAGGCTCGGCTAAGCGTTTTTCCATTATGTTTATATTTTATAGGATTAATTAGAAGCACTTAGAGAATAATTTTTTTAGTAGCGCAAATCTAATTTTTGCTAACGAAATTGAGCCCCTTTAGTGGCCTTTAGGTCGAAATGGAGCCGGGCCAAATTTGACCTAGGTCATCCACTTTTTGACAGACTCAATATACCTAATATAGCTATTCATAGCTTCCTATAACTGACGCGTCAACGTTATCAAAAATAAAAATATAAAACTGCTTATTTCGGCCTGGCCTAATAATTATTGCTTTTCCACTGTCCACAAATCGAATGTAGGAAGTCGGTTGTTTGGTTTCCATTAGAGGGAGCAGAAATTCGATTCTCCGTCGCTACCTGTGCCAGCCTTCCACCGCCATTTAACGACCGTTCCGTTCCTTTTCCGAACCAAAAATAAAATGAGTGGCAATCCTAATTGTCCAATTAATAAAATTAGAGGCCTCGTCGCTAAACGCCCGCCCTGTCACGATTTTAATTTCGCCGGCTTAAGTAACTGACAGACCGTTATTCGGAGCTGCTAATTTAATTTTTGGAGACACCGTCGTTTTTTCAACGGGTTTATTAGTTTTTAAGGGAAGTGCAGAAGCCTTGACCTCAGCTTGCTACTGCTAGCCGGGATAATTGGACAAAGGAAATTAATCTTGAAATATGAACCGTACTTTAAGCTAACTCATTATTTAAATCTGGAAGAGTTTTGTTCATTTCATTGATTTTCGAAGTAAGGGCAATACCCTATGCCTCTCTCAAGAAAAAAAAGTCACAATGAACAGTTCATAGGTTATTCTAGCCTGTTTGTGATGCCCCCTGTAACTGAAACGCTGAAATGTATATTTTATATTAAGTTTTTATTGGAAAAAGTTACTTTATTTAAAGTAAAAAATATTTTTTTCTACTTTGAGTCTTGCTTATGGAGCAAATTATTTGGTTGATTTTCCAGAAATAACTAAAAAAAATTAAACTTGCAACGAAACCGTGAAAAAATGCCGGGAGGACATTTTTTCTACAATTAGAATCTATACATAAAAGTCCCTAAACATATTACCACCTGTACAAGGTGATTTAATTTTTTTAATAACATTTACTGGTTGATTAGGATGATATTAACATGCAGGTTGCCAATATGACTTAAATATATCTGAACTAATTTGACACTGTAGGTATCTTTATTATAAAGCCTCTAAATAAAAATGTTTATAGAAAACACTATGGCAATATTTTTCGATATTCTAGTAATCCTAGGATTTTGTGCATGTAAAACTAATTCACAGGAAAATCACAGAAAAAAAAACAGATAAAAATCATTCTATAATCATTACTTACAGTTTATGCTTGGATCTGGTAAAGGCCTATAATTATTGGAGATTTAGTTGTATTGTACTGACGAAGACCAATATGCCTGAAACATATGTATCCGGTTGTCTATTTCCCTTTCTGAAATATATGCTCCTAGTTTGTTTTATAAAATATCAAGCGGTTTAGTCTGTTAATGATATTTTTCAAAAATAAAGCAAACCTTCGCTAATTTCGATAGGATAGATATGTACAATATAAGGCAGGTGGCTAGGCTATTGTTTCTGTTGTCATGACATTTTAACCTGAAATTTATTAATCTGTCACTTCACTTTGACGTGACATGATCTTTGAGAAAGGAGGAAGATTTATCCTCCGAAAGCTCAGAAAACAAATTTGTTGAAGTTATTTTTTGAGTTACACGTTTAAAGTTTCGTTCATTTAGTGTTAAGAATTTATGAATTTTCGAGGCAACTTGAAAAAGTTGTCTTTCAATCAGTTTGGTGGCGAAAAACCCAATTAAAAATTAAAAGGATAGATATGTTTTGCTTGATTATGCTGTCTGGCCATGCGATCATCTTCTCATAGCTTCGATACTTTAAAAAAGATTGTTTTCACATAATTCGACTGATTTTTAAAAATGGAAATAAAATATTCTTTGCTTTTGTATAAATAAAAAGGGCGTTTCCATAATCCCCTTCTGATATTTCAAACCTTCACATTTGTTAAAACATATCATTTGGAATAGCGTTTTGCCTCCGACTTAAAACAATATGCCAAAGAAATACTTCAGTTTTTTTATTTGACGGGCTGAATTAATGATATATTATATCAAGCGGGATATATACAGGCACACATATCCAGGTAAGTAATTTATCGAACAATGTGCCATAGGCGGGCCAGAAAGTCTTAAAACATATTCAAATCAAGCTAAAATCACAAAAATATATACGTAGTGAATGCTAGTTAAGCTTCATTGGTTTAGCTTAATATTGAGTGGATTAATAGGTACATCTAATAATAATTCTCACCCTTACAAAACTATAGAAGTACCCCAGAAGCAACCACAGGCTTGTGCTGGGGAGGGGTGGCAACTACTATTATTTAGGATTCTATATGCCATTTGCGGCTAGGGCTGACTCTTTCCAAACAAAACTAGGATAGTATTGTATAAGTAGTATGGAAAACTGTAGAAAATCGTAGTAATCCCAATGCATGTAGGACAATTAGTAACCACATAAATAAAGCTGTACCGTGAATCTACATTGTACCTATACCGCTGATGGCCACGTCAGTGGTGTTTTTCTAAAGACAAGTTAGTGATTTGGTTGCACAGTACTGAATTCATTGTATACGCTCTGGCCCGATCTCGAAGCGAACCAAGGTCGATCGAGGCAGAAAAAACATACGTTCTAAAGAGTTCGTGACGCTATATTATATACAAATGTCGCCACCGCGGCCCCAAGCATGATATAATGATATTATATCATTATTAAATTCTGTTAATTATTTTCATAATATACAATATTGCTACAATAGCTTCATCCTGTATATTTGGCAGAATTTTTATTACATTTAGCAAGAAAAATATGCCGTCGGTATTAATGCTGTAAGTGGTGTAAATATGGATAAGTATCGCTTTGCATTTTTCAAGGAATTATGCCATTTTCAGCGTGATTTATTAGGTTGGAAAAAGGGCTCTTATCACGGCTCACCCTTGTTTTAATTTCTTCTAATCTAAGTGTATTACCTCCCTGGATGTTATAGAGTTTTTTCACGGAGGGGGAATTCAATAAACTCCCTGGTTTGCGGCACGTATCTACAATATAAACAAGGTTTTCGTGACGCTTTTTAGTTAGCATGGAGTTTCTTTGCAGTAATGAATAAAAACTAAAAGATAAGGCCTAACACTCTCTCGTTGTGAATTTATTAGAAATGATTTATGGCATTTTTTAAATCGTGTCTGCCATGCAGCGGGCGTTCATTTAAAACTCATAGCCAATAGGGATTTAATTTGTTGAAACGGAAATCTATATTGTCATGGTATCCTTGTTTTCGTTCACCCATATGACAAACGGAGAGCAATCCTGTAGGTAAGTTTCTTTCACAAATGCATTTTCTGGAGAAAGAGAGGGAGAGATAGAGACAGAGAACCGAGGTTAAAAGAAATAAGGACGCCTGTCATTTAGACTCCAGAATTATAACAAAAACAACCCTCTTACTACGGATTATTCTCCGTCCGTGAGGCAATGTGATTGGGTAAAAGGGACTTTTTTTCCCGAAGCCGAATTACAGCAGCTATTCGGACGGCCTAATTAGGCCCAGGGTAATTTCGGTTTATTAAAAAATCGATGAGCTCACGCCAAAAAGTTTCATAAGCCGACCACGAACGCGCTATCGCGAGATCTGGCCGGTGCGGTTCATTTCTGTTGATTGGTTGATTGATTGTATTTGGTGTACGGGGGAGAATTAATATCGGTTTGAGGAAGAATCAATTAATACATGGATGACGTTGCGGGGGCCTTAAATGAACCGTAACGAAAAATAAACAAGGACTTTTGGTAGGCAGGTTTTGCTCGTGTCGTTACCTGAAGGGCCTTAGATACACAAAAAATGTAATTAACAGGAAGGTTATTACACTCTAAAATTGATAATTCAAGTGGAGTAAGAGCTCAGTTTTAGAAATTCAGCGTGCCGAAATCTTCAACATTTTAATGATATTATTTTTGTTTTTGAATATGCAAAGATTAGTATCCATGGATTAGAGGTCAGGACAATGATGCTTGTCGTTATTTTTTACTATACACCCTGTTCCTGAATTGGTGGGAAGCATTTAACCGGAGATATTCTTGGGCTAACAACCTCCTATCGGGCGTCCTTCTCCAAATTACATAGCGTTGGAAATTTTCAGATTTTAAAAAAATACCTACATAAAAATGCAATCATTTTTTGGATCTTTATTTTCAAGTTTCAAAGTCATTTGTACCTAGTTAATAAGTCACGCAGGATAGTTCGTGTCTGAAGCATGCACCTATGATCAATCAATCAGCCTTTAAAAAGGATTTATATAAAAAAGGGTAATTAATCACTCCTACGAATTATTCAACAGGTTCCATTTTTTTTTAATTGAGGAGCGCATCCAGAAACTGTGGAAAGGAGTAAAAAATGTAAGCTTCTTTGAAAAATTTGACAACTGTCACTTTTGATAATATGGCCATGGTCATATTATTGATTATAGGATAGGATTAGATATTTCTAACGTTCATTGACAAACACTGTTACCCGTAGGAAATGAACTATTTTCCTACGTGAAATGAAAACTAGAAATAAATGAAACGGGGTAGATAATACACTACAACCAAATGTTTTTTTTATTTTCTTTTATTTCGTATGTGATCTACCTGTGAGATTTAACATTTACCGAGGTAGAGATAGTTTGACATTTTTCATCATAGGCTTCCCAAATAGGGGAAAAAAGGATTAAAAATACCCAAATTTTTTGTGGGCTTTTTCGCTTTTTCATGAGTTCTTCTCCCAAGTAAGTATGTCACAATCAAATTTCAGAATAATAATAATAATAATTTATTGCAATCCAATTGTATAGGAACATGTATACATAAAACAATACTATTAAATATTTAGGACCAAAAACAATCCAAGAAAGTTCCTAGTTCGGTCCCACAATAACTGTATAATATACAGAGGTAATTAATATAGGTCTTATCAGTTAAATCAGTAGATATACCCCGAGTGCTATCTGCGATAAACACATAACGTATATAAAGACAAAATGAAAAGGGGAAAAACGGATGATATCAGTCATGAAAGTAGGTAGGTGTACCTTTTATATTCCTTTTTAAATCTACTAGGTTTATGCACTTTTATATGTCCAGGAAATGAGTTATACAATTTATATACATTATACGTGAAACATCTTTCAAATAGTTGTTCGATGAACAGGAGGAGAAATTAGGCCTCTAAACCTCAAGTTTAATGTATGGGCATCTGTGCGATATTGAATTTTGTTAACCAAGTATGGAGGAGGTTTGTTTAGTATTATCGAATGGTATTAAACCGCAGAGTGCAGTCTTCGACGACTACTCATTGCCAGCCACCGCGCCTCACGCAACTTAAAATATACAGGCTTAAACCTGCGAACATCATACAACAACCTCAGTCACGATTTTTGCATCCTTTGTATTCGTTGTTGCAAGCAGGGTCCATACACAGCATCAGCAAACTTGAAATGACTATAAGGACCAGCGCATCAGTTAAAATTCTTTTCTGGTTAGTCGGGAGCAAGTGACGACTAGGGTATAACAGTTTTAAGTTGAAATAAGCCTTTTGAATAGTTTTGAAGACATTTCCTTACATGCGCCAGTCATTGTCAAAAATCAATCCCAGGTTTCGAGCATGCTTTACAGATTTTAAAGTAGAATCCTTAATTTCTAATACAATGTTCAAGATATTTAAAATATTTAAATGTTGTTCCTCCGAGAAGCGACATATATTTTCAAGGTCTTGATTTATCGTCGACATTGCAACACGCCAATCATTTGGATCAAAACAGTAAAACAGCTGAGTGTCATCTGCATAAAAGTTACATGAGCAGACTTGTAAACAAGTACTGAGTTGACTGGTGTCAACCAGAAAAAATCTTCTTTTCAAAAATGCAGAAATCTAATATGGCGCCTATAAGAAAAAGAAAAGTTGATCGTGATACTTTTGTCCAGGTAGGCGACAAAAAATATGCGAGACCATATTCAGGTTCCCTGTAGTAGTGTGCCTTAATAATGTTTAACTTAGAAATGTCCAGCCATTGGTTTTCGTTTAAAAAAATAAAAACGAAAACGACAATTTTCGTTTTTAAAACGAGCAGGGCCAGCCAAAATTTTAATTTATCATGTTACTCGTCATCAAATTCCGCAACTTTTCTTCAATTTAACCGACCTCGTATCTCTTAAGATAGCCAAATCCCCAGGCATAGACAAGAAATGCGGTCAGCCTATGTACTAAATAAAAGAGGGCCTAAAGTAGAACCTTGGGGCACCCCACATGAAGTATTTCCCATGCAAGACGTGCCTTTATCAGTTTCCACATACTGACGGCGATTGTGGAAATAATCCCTAATTAGGGCAATGGCGTCCTCAGAAAAACCCCATGTAGTGAAGAATTGAGAAAAGTATAGTATGATTTATCCTGTCAAATGCCTTTGAGTAATGAAGCAGTACCAGATCTGTTGCCCTGCCGAGATTGGAAGACCGAACTATTTCATCCGTTACATTTAACAAGGCAGTTATATACGACTAAACCCTGATCTAAAACCAGGTTGTATATCAGGTAGGAGGTTATAAAGAGTTCAATGTTCACGTATTTGATCGTTCCTTATTTTTTCGAGAACTTTAGAGAAAACTGGCAGTATACTTATTGGATGTAAGTCTGTGAAGGTGGATATCTTTTGATCTTTTGGGATCGGCGTTGCTCTTGATGTCTTCCACATGTCAGAAAACTTTGACTCAATTAAGCAGAGTTGACAATGTTGGTAAGGAAAGGTACCTAGTATTCTATTTAAATATAATTTCCAAATTTAACGCGTCACTTCCTGAAGCCAAAGATTGGATATTCAGCAGAGCCTCCTTGACAATGTCCTCAGTAACTGTGTGAAACTCAGAGATATTGACACGAAGATTTGTAATTATTGTTATAAAACCTCAGCACATTACCATCAGCTGGTTGATCATTTGAAGCGAAGCGTAAGAAATTTCTATAAGCTCATTTGGATCATTTAAGCTATCTGGAATGTTTCGCTTAAATTTGCTATTATGAATGTTGAGCTCACGTATCTTTTGCCAAAAAAAAACTGGAATTACTTTTTGTTGAGCTTATGCAATGTGGTAAGTAACGTTTTTTTTTTATTTCGAATGGCAATATTTGTATAGTTATGATTTGCTTGTAGTTATCCCATTCGTCTACTTCTTTTGTTCTCTTAAATTTTGAGTATGCCTTTGTCTTTCAATTTTAACATAGGTAATTTTTATGTTTTCTGTTAGCCAAACTGTTTTTTTTGCGCCCCCAGTAATCTCTGTTAGCTTTGCTCGTTCTGGGAATATTTAGAAAAAACCGTTTGCCAAAGTGTCCATTTCGGGAGCTGTAGCCCCCTTAGGGGACATTTTTGAGGCCACGTTTATAGCACTTTTTCTTTTTTTGGATTTCAGAACACGCTGGTAAATAAAAAAATATGACAGGCTAATTCATAATTATGCAAGAAATCTGGGAAAAAAACCAAGACGAAAAACTTGGGGTATTTTTAATCCCTAAACCCACATCTGGGACGCCTACGATTAAGAATGTCAAACTACCTCCACCTCGGTAAATGTCAAATCTCACAGGTACATTACATACCAAATTTCATAATTTTGTCTTTGTGCGTTCATTATATGTAAGAAGAAACATTCGACATTACCAATTTACTATTTTGCACCACTGCAGCGAGGGAACTGTTTGAGATGGATCAAAATGAACATTATTTCTATCTTAACTTTTCAAGGGTTACCTAATGGTGCTGGTACCAATTGGTGCCATGGTGCCAAAATTGGTACCAAAAGTTGGTAGCTTGGTACCAACCATTAGTTACACCACCGGATAGCTCTTGAAAAGTTCCGTTACTCATTTAATTAATGTTATTGAATAAACGAGGTACATAGTTGGTCATAGTTTCTATTGTTTTTGTTACTTTTAATCTCAAGAAACTACAATTTTTTACTTCCTTATTGGTACTAAAATATTTTAGTTACAAGAGAGTAAATGCCGCACTTTTTATTTCTGGGTGATACTTTGAAATTTTACTGTAAAGTAACTTTGTTTACATTAAGACAAGGAAATACCAAAATTGTTAATATTTCAATGATTTTATTCATAACCTGCGTTTCGTAAGTAAAAAAGTAGTTATTGTTCTGGATAGTATATTGTGTTTGAAGTAGCCGCATGTGGTGTAATATCTGTCGCAATGGAATTATTTTCCCTTATTGTATACCAACATGAAAACTCCATTCATTTGACAAATTTGTTTTTCTTTTTGTAATCAAGATAAAACGTTAATTAGGTGCTTTGGGCTAAAAGAGACACATCAATAGAGGTAACTAAATTTCCTAATTCCGTGCCTTTTAATAAAACTGATTTTTTAACATTTGCCGTGCGACGTAATTGCGTCATAAATTACTGAAGAATAACATTAGATTCATTTCCCTTAGGAGGGAGACATAGGCGGAGAAAAGTGGTCCCAGACTCAAGTAGAAGCAGAATCCTGTTCTTAGTTCTTGCTTTACGAAGTTAGGTAACTGTAAACTGATTCAAGACATTATTAATAATTATTGATCAATTGAACAGAGTATAGATACTTACTCACAGTCGAAACTCCACACACAGTGTTTTTGAGTTTCGAATAGGAGTATCTACCCTCTTTAATTGATTCATATACTTCACTAAAAGAAGATGGACTATTTCTTCAGTTTTCATAGAGATGTCATCTGATCATTTCTTAAAGGGAAAAGAAAATTGGTAATATTTATCTATTACCTACTCTATGGCTTAATTTTCATTGACTTTATTTTGCTATCTAGATGGCCCTACATCTGCATCACCGAAATCTCTTGGAGTTGATGGGAACTGAATTTCTTCGTTTGTGATAAAAAAAATAAGTATTAAAACAAAAGCATAAGATAGCGGTGGACCGAAGTAAACAGCATTCTAAAAATAGAGCTAGGGGCCTTTACACAATGCCGATTCTGTAAATTGAACTGCTCTAAACGGGAAAATCTTCGAAAACACCCGGGTGCGCCAATGGAGGACGGAATCAATTTAGCCCAATATACATGGTCTGCACGCGAGCGCGGATGTCGAAAAAGTAATATGTACCTTAAGCCGACTTGAGTGACAGTCGGGACAAGTTGCACCATCGAACTGACATCGGGTGAAGTACCTATGTATATTTTCGGAATCGATATACCTAAGTTTACGTGTAGGAGTATTCAATTTAAATGTAAATTGAATTTATTGTGTGGATAATAATAGTGCTTTTGTTAGCGAGCATAATAGTAGGAATTATTATAGTTCTCTGGATATTATGATATCCTTCATTCCATCTTAATCAAGTAAAATTGTAGTGCACAAGTTCAGAAAAAAGCAGGCTTGTTTGGCTTCTAGATATGATATAATGTATACAGGGTGATACTGACATGATGTTTAAAATTAAAAAAAAATATAGATTAATACGGATTCGAAATTAAAAAAATTCAAAAGTGAACAAAAAAAAGAAATATATATATATATATATATATATATATATATATCCTTGTTAACGGCGTTTACCAAATCACCTGTTAAGCTCCGGGGCGTGGAGTTGGCAGTAAATTAAGTTTTTTTTACCTTTTCCCAGATATTTAAAAAATGTATGCACTCTAAGTAAATTTATTACCTTTTTGATTTTCCAATATCAATTAACAGTAGTTAGTGCGGGAGTGTAGGAGTATAAGGAACTCTTAGTTTCCCACAACGGATGCGCGTTGTTTGTAGGGGGACATGCAAAGTCGTCACCGAAAAGGTCCATAATCCCTTTTTGAAATTTTCAATGTTAATCCGACTTGCATTTTCGTCACCGCACCCTTAAGCAGGTACGATAGGTACATGCAAACTCGTCACTGACCACTACACAGGTACCTACCATATGTAATAAAAAAGATAATCTGAAAAGCCTATGAAGATTATAAGACAGGAATTACAACAAAGTATTCCCACAAGTGTGACATCAACCGATGTGGAGTACATACGACATAGTATGTATAATGCCCGCCGTAGATTTCTACCTCCATTGCCAAAAAACATGAAGGAAGTGCATTCACTTTTGGCAAATTTGGATATACTTACAAACAAGAAGGAGGATTTTCTATGTATCAACAGCGAAATGGACAGCATTATAATTTTTTCATGTAAGTCAAATCTCCATATGTTTAGTACTATTTCACGGATTTACGTTGATGGCACTTTTAATTATTGTACTAAATATTTTTGCCAATTTTTTACGATTCACGGTTTTGCAAATGGACATTATATTCCGCTATTATTTTGTTTGTTACCAAATAAGCATAGCAGTACATACAAAAATTTATTTAGGTTAGTGATAAATGGTTGCTTAAAGCAACAATTAAATTTTAATATTACCGAAGTGGTTGCCGATTTTTAAAAAGCAATACACATCGCTATAGCGGATGTTTGGCCAAATGCCGAAATAATTGGCTGCCGTTTTCACTTGTGTCAATCTTGGTATCGAAAAGTTCAGCATTTAGGATTAATAAATGATTATAAAGATGACACAAGTGAAATAATTGGACGCTGGCTAAAATTAACTTTTGCTCTCATGTATTTAGAACCAGCAGAAGTAGGTGAATGTTTTGCACTGGACTAACAGGAAATATGCCGCAAGAAGGACGAGTAGTGAAATATTCGGATTACTTGGTAGACACATATGTATATCTCTGAGGATTCAACTTTCCCACCTTACATATGGGCAAAACAATTAGCTACTTTAGCTCGTACAACAAACGCCTGTGAGGCATTTCATAGACAGTTTAACGATTCCATGTTTAAGGAACATCCAAATTTATTTGTTTTCATTGAGAAATTAAAATAATTTCAAATTGATACATATATCAAAATTCAAAGTTTGCATGTTCCTCACAAAATCCATGATATTAATGTTAAGAAAAGGCAGAAATACATTCATTCCCAGATTACAAAATATAGAAATAACGAAATAAGTAGGTTACATTTTGTTAAATGTGTTTCATATCATTGTTCTGTTAATAAATAAAGAGTTGTAAATATCTAAACTATTAGTTAATTTTTATCACCTTACGAAACCTTCATTATTTATTATGACTTTTACTTTCCATTCGGTGACGAGTTTGCAAGTGTAATAAACAACGACCCTTCGGGTCGGTGACGAAAATGCAAGTGCACTAAACGCTAAGCTTTTGGGTCGGTGACGAAAATGCAGGTTGGATTAGTACTTTTATTGCCTTGGTGACGAAAATGCAAACTCCCGTTTGTAGAAACTGCGGTAGCAGACAAAACCCAAAACTAAGCACAAAATGTGCAAATATGCATCAAAATTAAAACACTTCATCACTGTTTATTTTCAACTCCAATATAGGTACAAGTTCATAGCCTTGCGAATCGCGGAACTTTCTACACGCCACGGTCCACACACCTGTACTCAAGATATTGACAAGACTGAGTCGCCTAATCGCCACAGTTGGTATAGAGCGCTGCAGTCGGTAGGTACTGTTCCTTCCTACCCTATATGCTATCACCACCACCACGCGACCATTGCTTTCGTTCAAGGAATAGTTATTCGACCGCAGTTAAGTCACATCAACGAAACTTTAATAACGTATTACTTAAAACGAATGGTGACTATACTTTTTTAAGAATACCTACCTTGAAATAATTTTACTGATATGAATTAGCTGCGGTTAAATAACTATTCACAAAAACAATCCTCCTACTTTCCGAGATGAGTGGAGCTATCGACATCTATCCGACGCTGTCTGAACTTGCCGTCCCGTATAAGCAATCTGTTATAATTGAATTACTGGCGCTTCTGACGCGCCTAGTCACTGACAGACAGCCAACGCCGCGAGCGTTTAGTGGCCGGTCAATCAGTAAACTAAACAATCATGTCAGAATAACCGCACTGGCAGTCTGTTTTGTTGCATAGAAAAAACAATAAAAAAATGAAAACATGCAAAATATGGACCGCGGCAGGTGTCGTTACCCGTTGCCGGTAGCAATATTATCGTGCAATTTAAAAATTGTGATACAAATGTGTGTGCGGAAATTAGCGAAAAGACTAAGCAAATTCTGGTGCTTACGATGTGCGAATACAACATTTTCGTAAGATGTTTGCAGTGTTATAACGCTTGCCCTTTGTAGATTCAAGATGGGCCAAGACTGAATACACCAAAAATGCCGATAAAAGGTAGATGTATCTCTCATTTCTTCGATTTCACCTACCACAAAAAATTATTGAAATGTGGCAACATAGCTCTCAAGTGCCAACCTCGACGGTTGACATTGAAGCAGAAGTGTCGAGTTACTCGGGTACTAAGGTTCATTTGCCCCACGTTTAAAACTTCGAGAAAAAATTCTTTCGCATTTTCCTTTTTAGTAGACCTCCCCCCGTGTGGTTAAATTTTTGTACATCATGACTGAACCACCCTGTATACTTAAAATCATGATGAATCCTTTTTATTTAATCTTGCTGAAACTTAGGCAGGTTTATAAACGCTTCAACTTATTTGTAGAATTTCCATCGACCAAACTAACATATCAAACTGGAAGTACCGGTAAAACAATAATTTCGGTAAAACAATCATTTCTGTACCAAAAACTTGATAAAATCTCTTCATAAACTACTCAGTCAAAATGGCAAAATAATAATTAATTGTAAGTGAAATGAAAACAGTTGCCATTCTTGATGGGGATGTACGCAGTAGCAATGGCTCAGTAGGTCCTTGTATGGTAAAACCATTACGACACGTAGGATTTTATAAAAATTTATTGAGGAAAGGGATAGACACTGTTAAGAAAAACTACTATTATTTTCGTTTTTCACATCTTTCTCGGATTGGAAAGTTCACAGGTTCTAGTTTAGTACACATAATTTCACTTCCGCTTTGCCCCATATAAGTGTATGAGAATAATATTTCATTCTTTCTTATCCCCCGGTTTCCATTTTGTATTACTTTCTTCATACAGTCCACTTTCAATATGTGCTCTAATTCATTTAAACACCTGCATCCCTGGTTTCATTCAGGCCTCTGAACCAGGCAGTTGTTAGGTGAGTAGGTAACTTCCATTTTTTAACCAAATATCAAGTTTTGGTAATTTCTCATTTTCCTCCTAACAAGGAGGACCGCGCTATAAAGTTTACACAGCGTAAACTTTCGGTTAGATTTTAGGCAAAGTTTCACCTTGCAAATAAGTTGGAAAACATGAATGTGTGTACTTAATTAAGTCCTCCTTATAACTAGTATATTTTGCGCAAAAGCTGCGCATTTTTTCAGTAACTCGAAATATATTTTACTATTTTTAATTCTTTTGCAAATATTTTCAATGTTACATCAACATCACTTTCGATAGTCCTCCACAAGCAAAACATAAGCTCACCTAGCGGAGTACGGAGACGAGATATCGAAAACTGTGCCCGCTAGCCTGTTCCATACACAAAAGCCTTACAAGAAATAGGTACATTTTTCAGATAAGCGGTCATAAAAACTTAGCCGACCGGCAAGGACTTACTAGGCGTTTATAACACGAATGTACCTATTATGTTGTTGAGGGCCACATTTTTTAAACGCTGATTTCAAAGCAATATAATGGGAGAAAACTGCCGCGAATTCTTCGTCTCGTCTCTCATTCTTTTACCCGAAGGGCGATAATGGTTTATGGTTTCAACCAAACAATGTTTCTTTCCATCCCCTACTGTTTTGTTTTTGAGTTTCCTCTGCAGCAGATACCTTTATTTAATTAATGCCAAATATACATCTCAGGGCTGTGCAAAAACATAAAACGCAAATTTCGATCCCATTAATTCGCAAGTTGCCCTGCCCGGGATAATAAAAGCCCAGGACAAAAAGCGTAGTCATGTTTTCTATTAAGGATTTTAAGGATTTCCGTAAAGGCGCACTTACTTCAATGCGTTCGATTCCAAATTGCCTTATGTAAGCAATTTTCTTTGTAGGCGCTATGCCTGCATTTTATAATAAAGTCCCAGCTCTGGCTACGGGATGCCTCAAAAGGTTCGATGTATTGTAGATTATTATGTTGCGAATTGTTAGAAACATTTGATTTGATGCATGAGAAATGAAAAGGGGGCATTTTGTTGTCAATTGCTTGAAAGCTACCCCTTGATCCCTATACAATGTGCCAGGCACGCATATATATATTGTTTTCTTATTTATTTGAAAGTACTGGTAGACACTTCCATCTTGCAAATTTAGTAGTTATTTTGTATTTCGAAGCTCTAGACAGATATTATTGCAGCATAAGTATTTTCAATTGCCTTTCTATTCTTCAGATTTTCTGTTTTCTGCTTTAGTTTATCTAAAAATACAAAGTTGCTTGTGCAGCCCTACATTTGACTCTCCTCTTTCGTATTTTACTTTTCTTTATATTATTACGTTCAAACATTTGTATAAGAATTTTATTCATATTATATTTGTTAGTACCTATCTATCCTCAATGGAAATTAAGAAACGTAAAAAAAAAACAACAGCATAGGTAGGTAGGTACCCGTTTTTCAGGAAAAACTTCAGCGTGGCGCAGTCAAGTAAACAAAACAGGAGTCCATAGCAAAGATCATAATATTCTAGAATATTCGAATATCCTAATCTTTGTCCATAGCTATTTGTTGCTTCAGTTATAGAACGCTCTTGGTTTGGGACTGGATTCAACACAATAGAAAGAAGCTGCAAAACCAACTGAGTGGACATTTCCCAGATTATGTGTAATAAATTTGAATTTAAAATGGTATAAGAACAAATTATGTGTTTTCATGTAGTAGAGCACAATTTTTCACGAATACAGTACAGTTTTTTATTGAGCAAAAAATTTAAATATCCCGTCACATGTTGTATCAATTAGAATGTTCCGATTTGCCCTGTTACCATAATTATTATGATCGACATTTCCAATATTAGAGTCAGCTCTTGGTCATCCATTCAAAATTTTAAAGATTAAATTTTTGGAGGACTCAAAAACGTGAGAATTATATATAAAAGCAAATCTTTGGGCAACAACGCTAAAGTATAATCAATCAGCGTTTTTGAGGCATGGCCTCACGCCTCTAGAAAACGTAATATTTAATTTTTTAATATTTAATTTCCGGTCTTTTCTCTATCGCATAAAAATATTTATCACTCCACATGGAGCACTAAGCTATGGAAAGTTGTTTTGTACAGTTTTCGTTGGCGCCTCGAGCTAATTCCCAATAATTCTCCTAATAGGGGGCAAATGCTAGCGACACCTAGCATCGGGAATTATCTGTCAGTCGTATATTGCTAATTGATAAGGAATCTTACAAAATACTGTAATCACTGCTATTGGCTAGCTGGAAACAAGGGGAAGAGAAAATCTTTTTTTAGCCAGACCTGCTAAGTCACACGTTCACACATCTATCATGCTGACTTGTGATTCAAAAATTACATTCCATTTCTTAATTATTCATAATTCATTTTCATGTTCAATCCTTGTTGGTTTCTAAATATGGGTGCAATATATTTATTTGTATACGTCATCCGGTATAGTTCTTAACGCGACCATGTTCAGCTAGAGTGTCCACTGTCCATGCCTGCCTTTGTTCACTGCATGTTTGACTACTGTCAGTTTTCGAAAATATATATTTAGGTACAGTAATTATTATCGTATTCTAACATTTTATGTATGCCCTTTGCTTCTGTTGAGAGTTTTCATGTCTATATTGTGGTCTACAAAAGCGCGGACTTTTGAGCCTACCTCTAGATATTCAGAGGCGATTCTCCGAAGGCAAAAATATAATGGCCACCGTATTTCTACTGAATTATAATGGCTTCTTGGGTACCGCGCAATTACAGCTCTTTGTAGTGGACCCGACGTCCCCTGGTCATAATCGAATTATCGAGGGGGCGTCCGCACTCTTATACTCCCTCGATTTTGTTTTAATTTTTGCCTGCACAAGTGGTACGATTAAATTATCGGTCTAGAGCAAGTTGCTGTAAACAAGAAACAAAAACTTGCCGTTTGTTTCAGACAACAAATATTACTAATAATAAATAACCTTGACTGTTGTTTCATTTGACCTCAGGGATAGTGTGATCTCAGAGAAAAAGAAAAGTGCAAATTATTTCTAATAACTATAACATCTGATTATAATAATAATAAGAATAACTCAGTTATTCGTTCGGAATGGTGAATTGGACCAACACGGACATCAACAACCTACAGCGAAAAGTTAGGACACTACTGACAAAAGCTCATATACATCATCCCCGTAGTGCCGTAGAAAGAAAAACGCTGTTACGTCAACTAGGAGGAAGAGGATTGGCAGACCTCAACAAGCAATTGGACCAACAAATATTAAATCTGCGTAATTATTTCCACAGGCAGACCAACAGCTCCACACTACACAAAGCTATATGCGGAGCAGACGTCTCAACACCGCTACATCTGAGGGAACACGACCATCAAAATCACCACCGAAACGACAATGAGGGGAGGCATCCTAATGAGGGGAGGCATCCTAACGAGGTTAACTAGGAACATGTCGACAAGTTAGCGTCGAATTGTTGGCTGTCCTCCGGACGAATGTTCCCCGAGACGGAAGGCTTCTTATACCTACTGGCCATACAAGATCATATTATACCAACTCCGAACTACCTAAAATTTATTGTAGGAAATGCATCGATAGTGGATGACAGATGCAGATATGGGTGCCGCAGGGCGTCTGAGGAGATACAGGGCTAGTAACAACAAGAAACGAGACAACAAACTCTCTGAACAATCAAAAGAAGGTTTCTGAAGTACTTTGAATTCTAGCGCCGATGCCACAAATACGAGTTACCCTAGCAGATAACAGGACGATTTCTAGAGAAATCAACTGGCCACACCAGGTCCATGCAATGTCGGTGCGAGCTGGATCAGTGAAGAACGCGAGATAGGCTGGAACTACAGACAGAAGCAACATGAGCAATTCACAACCGATGAGGTCTCCAGTGTCATCAATAATTCCCACAACTGGAAGGCATCAGGTCCAGATCATCTCCAAAATTATTAGATCAAGAAATTGTGGTGCACGCATGAACAATTAACTACCTTAATTAATGAAGTCTTGCTCGATCCTCTGAAAATGCCATTGTTTCTTACGCAGGGTGCAACGTACCTGTTTCCAAAACACCAGCGGAATACAGATAACCCTGCCAAGTACCGCCCAATAACCTGCCTGCCTACGCTACATCTTGCCTCACTGCGAGCGAAACAACATCATGACAATGCAGTAGAAGGGCTGCGCGAAGGGCGCAATGGGATGCAAAGAGCAACTCATCATTGACTCTGTCATCTGTAATCTGCAACGAGGCTCATTCCAAGCAACGAAACCTCTACATGGCTTATGCGGACTACAGAAAAGCATTTGATTCTTTACCTCACGAGTGGCTCACAGGTATGTTAAAGCTGTATAAAATAGATCATCATACAGTTTTCTTTTTAGAACATGTTATGACAACCTGGCGCACTAAGATACAACTCAGAACCGCAAGCAGTAACATAGAGACCGACACAATCAACATCCGAAGAGGGATTTTCCAAGGAGATTCACTCAGTCCACTGTGGTTCTGCATGGCGCTGAACCCCCTATCACATCGGTTAAACTCTACGAAATATGGCTTCGCTATCAAAAGAAACAACGACTTAAAACTGATGGCCGCAACCAAGAACCAACTAACGCAAATGCTTAAAATTGTAGAGGAGTTCTCCAGGGACATCGGAATGCAGTTTGGACTGGACAAATGCCGCACCCTTAACATCGTCGGGGGAAGACGCGAACAGGGCGCACACGAGATGCAGGATGGCCAGGAGATCGAAGCAATGAGCATGGGAGATACATACAAGTATCTCGGGATGAAACAAGCTCGAAGGATAGACCATCGAACAATGAAGGCAGATTTAACGAATGAATTCATCAAGAGAGTAAGACAAGTAGTGCGAACTGATATTAACAGCAAAAATTTGTTAAAGGCCCTAAACACGTATGCGTGCTATGTACTCAGCTATTCATTTGAAATAGTGAATTGGACCAACACGGGCATCAACAACCTGCAACGAAAAGTTAGGACACTACTGACAAAAGCTCATAAACATCATCCCCGTAGCGCCGTAGAAAGGAAAACTCTGCCACGTAAACTAGGAGGCAGACCTCAGCAAGCAATTGGACCAACAAATAGGTAGTTACGAAGGGAGATCGAGCGAAGATCTTTTTAAAAAAGACAGAACTTTATTTGGCAACGTACAAACAGTGAAAATCGTGTATGACATGGGAACAAGTGTTTTTATACAATTAAAAGCTGATAATGCAAAATAAAAGCTGACCGTGGGAACTGGTGCCAGCAGTGCGGTTTCTAGGAACATAACTCCTCCCCTGTTAGTTTGAGGTTCCAGCAGGAAATCCGATCGGGACCGATTGATCCTTGATTTCTTTCTTCTTTCTTGATAGAACCATTGAAATCTTCTTTAAATTTAGGCAAATTATTAGAATGCATATAACAGAAATAACAGTCCAAATTGGCCAATTGATTGCAGAATTTTCGGTGATGTCTTCTAAATTGATTGGATTGATTATTTTTACGTACTCGTTCAATTGATGCAGTTTTTCTAACGGAACGTGGTCGATGCGAAGTGGTTTTCTTGAGGGTTTTGCTAATTTTCTTGAATTTTCTTCAATTTTTGGTAAAAATATTGGTTTTTCTGGTTTGCTTTCTTCAGTATTTCCAAATTTCAGTGACTTGTACTCGATGCTGCAGTTTTGCGGGATTTCAACCAAAACTTTTCCTTGAATAGATTTGAATATTTCATCAGGACATTTTGTTTTAATTGTGATTGATATATTGCTGATTATTATTAAGAACTCTTCGTTAATTTTATTAAAAATCATTGATGGTTGCTCAATAGGAACTGGAGAACAGGAATTTCTTCTACCAAGGATTAAATTTGATATGCAGTCTTCTCTCGGGTCCCAATTAAGTTCTTCTTGGTCGCAAATATACAGTGTGTCTTGAAGTGGCGTGCAAGGGTATTCCATATATTGCAGTGATGCTTCTTCCAGAGCCAAATAAGGTTTATTAGGAATGATTATGGAATTTTCATTGTTAGGAATAGGGAATAAATGAAAATATTGGTAGATTTTGGGAAACATAATTGGAAATTCTATGGCAAATATTAATTTATTATTTGAAAAGTAGCAGTTTGTTTTCACTATTGAGTACCAGGAGTGAAAATTTATTTTTAAAATTTCGCTTTTAAAATAATGGTTTTCTAATTCGTTCAAAAATTTCCTTTAAATTGTCTACTGTTAATATATCAGGATGAGTAACATGTAATTTGGAAAATGTAATTGCCGATTCGACGTTATTTAAAAAGTTCATAATAATATTAATGTTTAAAGAGATTTGATCTAAAATACTGGATATTGATACATAATGAACTATTTGATCTGAAATACTTTCATTATGGATTTGATTGATATGTTCAGTAATTTTCTGCTGGTTTTTGATAATTGTGGAAAGTGTAGATTCGTATTTTCCAATTAAATTTTTTGATAAAGAAATTTGCAAATTAGCATTTTTTATTATTTTAGCTTGATTCTTTTTTAATTGTATAATTGCGTTGTCGTATTTTTCAGCGTCAGAATAATCTAAGGTTCCAAAAATCCATTTTTGTATCGTTCCACCAAGATTGAATAATCCACGTTTTTGCCTATTATTAGTGTTAGAGAGATTTATATTTTTAAATTTTCGTGATATTTCCGTTATAAGTGGTTCAATATTTTTGTAAATATTTATTAGGTTTAAATTATAAAGTAATTGATTTGATACGAGAGAATGATTTAAGTTTTGATAAGTTGCTTCTAAACAATCAATTTGTGACTTTAAAACAGATAAATTTATGTCGTGCAGAAAAACATGTTTGTTAGTAATAATTTGAGCTGTTCCTAATTTAAATGGTAGTATTCCGGGAGTACTGTTAATGTCATGTATGTGAATTTGTTCAGTCTGAATTTGTATTAGGATGGGGAGTAGGAGAAAGAGAGGCAATTTCTTCATTTTGGGTAGCTTTTTGATTTCTACTTTATTGTTCTCAACTAGTTTTGTAACCGTGTAAGGACCTACGAATTTATTTAGTTTTTTATTTCTGATACTGTAAGGGTTCTTTTTATAAACCTTTTGATTAATTTGAAATTCGTTATTAGAGTTTCCTTTAATATTGGTTTTTGATTAATTTGAAATTCGTTATTAGAGTTTCCTTTAATATTGGTTTTTGAAATTACCTTTTCCTTATGGGTTTGCATTTTTTCCTGTACTTTCTGATAGACAGAGATTAGTTTATTGTTGTGATTTTCCACATAACTTGTATAAAATTCTTTGGGGCTGAAAATTTCATCGGAACTTCGCAAATTCGTATGTCCGAAAACTAATTCAAATGGTGTAAAGTCTGTTGCTGAATGAATTGAATTATTGTAACCTATTACAGCGTAATTCATGAGGTCTGATTCTGAGGGATAAATTTCTTTTAAAACGCGAAGGTGCTCAATAATTGTAGAATGAAAACGTTCTACTACGGCATTGGATTCGTGGTGTCCGGGCGTAGTAAAGTGCACGTTTATTTTATGTAATTTGAGAAGTTCTTTAACCGTTTCGTTGTGAAACTCTCTACCACTATCTATTACTAGATTGCGAGGAATTCCAAACTGAGCGAAATATTTTACTAACGCGTCTGAAACACTTATAGCAGATTTTCCTGGAATTAAGATCGCTTGACCGAATTTTGAAAATGCGTCTACTAATGTGAGATAACTTTTGTTGTCAAAATTAAAAACGTCTATGTGTACTTTTTCGAAAGGTTTTGAAGGAGTGTCAGTTAAGACTAAAGGGACATAAGGAAGTTTCCTTGCGTACTTAGTCTTTTGACAGATTTGACAGGCGTTAATAAAATTTGTTACTGATTTTTTCATATTTGACCAAAAATAGTTTCGTTTAAGATATTTAAGAGTTTCTTCGATTCCTCTATGGTTACATTTACCTTCATGGTGATTGCGGATTAATAAAATTTGTTCTTCTAAATTTTTGACAGTATTGATAAGTTGCGTGCATCTTACTAGTTTTGGACCAGTTTTATTGAATTTTTCGGAATAAACATTAGTGAAGGGAATCAACAACTCGGGTTCATGAAAATATAAGTAATACGTGGTATTAGGTTGCAAATATTCTTTTAAAAATTGGAAAATTAATTTTTTGTTATTGTCTAAAGGGATTTTGACATTAAGTATTTTTTGATTTTCTAAATTTTCTTGTGACACTGAAAATTTATTTTGATTGTTTTTGAACACGTGAATTTGTTTGGCTTTATTGTTGATTATTTCGTTTAAAATTAAAATTCCATTATTGCAAACTTCTTTTGAAAGCGAATGAGGTGTTTCGTTTGAGCTAATTGAAATTGGATCTTGATCTTCCACTGAAAGTGGTGGCGTTTCGTCAGAACAAATAGAAATTGGTTTGTTTGTCTGTTTGTCTGGGGGTTTTATTTGTATGTCTGAATGAATGATAATTTTAGGTTTCAGTTTTTGAGATAAAGGAGTTGAGTTGCTGTTTTTTGGGGACGATGGTCCAGGGTTTTGTTGGGTATAACTAATGTTTTCGGGATTTTCAACGTACTGTTTTAGAAATTGATAACTTTCTTGGTTAATATCGCCTGGATTGTTAATTACTGATTCATTTTCACCAATCATGTTAATTTCGATTCTTGAAAGGGCGTCCGCATTTGAATTTTGTTTTCCTTTTTTATAAACAATTTTATAGTCAAATTCTTCCAACTTTAGTCGCCAACGGACTAATTTAGAATTCGGTTATTTAAGGTTAAATAACCAGGTTAGGGGTCTATGATCTGTACAAATTGTAAAAGTTCTACCATATAGGTAAGGCCTAAAGTGCTTACAACTCCAAACAATCGATAACAATTCACGTTCAATTGTGCTCTACCGTTGTTCAGATTCATTCAAAGTACGTGATGCGTACGCCACTGGTTTATCGTGTCCGATGGTGCCTTGAGAAAGTACGGCGCCTAGTGCAATGTTTGATGCGTCAGTTGTTAGGATAAATTCCTGGGAAAAGTCGGGGAACTGTAGAAGTGGGTCATTGCAGAGTATCTTTTTACATGTGTTAAAGCTTTCGAGAAATTTGTCGTCGTGAATTACTTTTGCATTTTTCTTAAGACAAAGCGTTAGAGGTTTGGTAATTTTTGCGAAATCTGGAATGAAGCGTCTGTAATAACCTAAGAGTCCAAGGAAGGATTTTATATCTTTTTGTGTTTTCGGTACCGGGTATTTAATTACTGCTGCGATTTTTTCTTGGTTTGGCTTAACGCCTTCGGGTGTTATGATATGTCCTAAGTAAGAAACAGATTTTTTCAAAAATTCCGATTTATCAAGTTGGAGCTTAAAGTTTGCGGATCTTAGTCTATTAAAAACACTTTTTAATCTTGTCATGTGTTCTTGTAACGAGGTGCTGAAAATTATTATATCATCGAGGTAAACCAAACATATTTCATTATTTAAGCCTCTAAGGACATTGTCCATAACTCTTTGGAAACTACTCGGAGCGTTCTTTAGCCCAAAAGGCATACGAACAAACTCGTAGTGACCTCCTTGAGTTGAGAAAGCGGTTTTTTGAATGTCATTCGGATCAATTTGGATTTGGTGAAAGCCGGAAGCAAGGTCTAAGGTCGTGAAATAGTTGGCACGTCCAAGTCTGTCTAAAATATCGGTGATATTGGGAAGAGGGTATTTGTCGTCTATCGTCTTGTCGTTAAGTTTTCTATAGTCTATTACTATAGGCCATTTCTTTTTGCCGGATGAATCTAATTTCTTGGGGACTACCCATATTGGACTACTCCAGGGTGAAGTAGATGGTTTTATGATGCCTTGTTGAAGCATTTTACTGATTTGTGATTTTACTTCTTCGCGGTGTATTTCGGGAAAGCGATAAGACTTTGTATATATAGGAGTTTCGTCAGAAAGATTTATTTTGTGATTTATTTCGTTTGAAAAACTTAATGGAATGTTTTCACAAAAGAAAATGTCGCGGTAATTATAACATAGTTTACGAATTGCATCTTTTTCTTCTTTGTTACAGTGATCAAGTTTCAAATTCTTAAGATTTGCTTTAAGTAAGTCGTCTTCTTGTTTAGAAATTTCGAAATTTGTTTCCATCTTGTCCATAAAATTTACTTCGTTAATGTCTAATAGTTCTAGGTCAAAAGGTTCTGTTATAGTAATTTTATAGGGTTCTGTATTAGGATTTAAAATAGTTGTGATTGCAAAATATTTTTTTATATTTACTACTGCTTTTGGAGATTCCAAATTGTTGTCAAAATTGATATAGTCAAGTATGCCTAAACCATTTTCGTAACAAACAGGAATTTTTACAACCTTTTGAGTTCTCGGAGGAATGACTATGGTGTGATTACATTTTTGGAAATTTTTTGAAGGCATAGTGTGATCATAATTCAAAGGAATTTGAGCACAGGGTGTGACTAAAAAATTTTCATTAGTAAGGACGTTTGCTTTTAAAAGTTTGATTAAATCCATTCCAATAAGTCCATCGTATTTCGTGGAAAAATCATACAAATAAAATTTATAAAATTGATTTGTGTTAAAATTTTGAAACATGGGAATTATTGCAATTTTATCATGGGAAGTGACTGCATGTGAGGTTTGTATACTAAAATTTTCGTTAAGAATTGAATTTGGATAGAATTTGTAAGCTAAGTCAGGGTTTATTAAACTGCGTGAACTGCCTGTGTCTATCAAAAATTTTGCGTCGATTTCGGGAATGTATATGTAGGGTAAATTGCTAAGTAAGTGATTAAGGTCTATTATTACGTCATTCGTTTTTGAGCTTGGTCTATGGGAAAATTTGCGTCTTGTTCTTGGAAGTTATTGTAGTCTTCTGTAAAGTCATATGTGGTGTTAGATGTCGAGGGTTCGGGTTCATAGTAATCGGGGTATACGTCATAATGAGAGTCGTATTCAACGGAAGTTTCGGGTTGAGCGTGATTCTGGGAATAGGTGGGTTCTTCGTACTCTTCGATATTGTGTAATTGGGAATAATGTCGTTTTTTAGGTGGAGGCTGGGAATTTCTAGTATTGGTAGACATCGGTTCGGGTCTATTATTGGGAACTTGACCTGTGGGTCTAAATACATTTTGGTTACCAAAAACGTCTCTGTTTGAAAAGAATTTTTGATTATAATTTGGTCGTGGTTGGATATTTATTGGTTGTGACGGGAAATGTTGCCGAAATTGTTGCTGGGGAAAATTTTGTGGTTGAGAAGGAATGTAATTTTGTTGCGGGATGTGTCGTTGTTGCGTAGGGTATTGTTGCTGGGGGTAAGATTGTGCAAAAGCGTTAAAAATTGGTCGCGGTTGATTGTGAGGAACATTTTGACTGTAGGAGTTTGAAAACCTTGCTCTTGGAATATTAGGTCGTGAAAATAAGGGTTGTTGTTGTGGTGTCCTAGTTACATTTCTAAAAGATAAAGTTTGTCTTTGATTAAGTAAAAAGTTTTCTTCTTCGAGCACATATGAAATTGCTAATTCTATTGAATTTGGGTTTCGAAGCCGAACCATATCTTGTATTCTGCCGTTTAATCCTCGTAGAAATGTTTTGAGAGCTAACTCGTCGTAGTTTTTAATTTGTAATAATTTTTCGTTTGCTGGAATATTCATAGATTTTAGTTAGAACAAATTGAGCTTCTGTATTTTTGAATTCTTTGTCCAAAAATAGAAAATGATTCGTTTTTAAATGGTTGCATTATCATGAGATCTTGCACAAGGCAATCTAAGTTTCTTTGATCACCAAATGTAAGACGGAGTAAAGCTTTAAAATCATCCCATTTACGAACTTCGGGTCTCGAACCTGCAAGGATTAGGGCGGTTCCAACTAATTTACTAATAATTGCGCGGAGCAGAAAACCATTGAACGTATCTTCGGGGTTTTGATTTGCAAAATTAGAATAAAGAGAATCGCAATGTTCGATAAATATCTCTAAGGTATTTTCGTCGCCATTAAAGTTCGGAATTGTATCAATAAACAGTTTCAGTAAGTGTAAGTCCAGAAAACTGATATAGATTCTCCCTAACTCCTCAATCTGATTCAAACAAGTAGGTACTTTTTATGCGCTATATAGAAATTTGAGTTTTTATTGCCTCTCTAAGATTTTTTATTTGTAATGTCTGTTTTTGATTTTTATATTTAAGGAACAGCTTTTCATTTTTAAAAATATTAAGCTGCTGCAGACCACACAACTCGAAGAACGATCTCACGAACTTACGTTCCTTAAGACTCGACGTACAGCACGTACGTGGTGATTCAAATTTTGACCCATAAAATGGCTTCTTTCGATCTGTAGCGAGCAACACGCATAATATTAAACTTTTGATCAAGACTTGAGAATCATTATTTCCGGGCATTTCGTTAGTATTGTTATCAACTTCTAAATTAGTTGAATCTAAAGCTAAATTATTTAAAATATCAATTAATTCGTCTATTTTGACAGATTTAGTTTTTCTAAATTAAAAATGATTTTCTTAAAAATAACTTAAATATGTGTCTTGAATATTATATGCCTTAATATTCAGAGGAACACGATTTTATACGTAAATCCAAACTAAACCTAACTAGGAAAAATCATATTCTCTGAAAAACCTAGGGACTCCACTGCTTAATTTGCCACAGAAAAACACAAGGAAATGATACACGGATTGGCTCTTACCCTTGGTCGTTCTGGAAGTTCTGGGTCTTCTCTGGATCTTCTTCGAGGTTCTAGTAGTTGATGGAAAGCGATTTTCCGACGACACGAACGCGACGCGATGCGCAAACTGTGTCTTTCAACTATCCGGAAGACTGCGCCAGTTACGAAGGGAGATCGAGCGAAGATCTTTTTAAAAAAGACAGAACTTTATTTGGCAACGTACAAACAGTGAAAATCGTGTATGACATGGGAACAAGTGTTTTTATACAATTAAAAGCTGATAATGCAAAATAAAAGCTGACCGTGGGAACTAGTGCCAGCAGTGCGGTTTCTAGGAACATAACTAGGTACTAAATCTGCGTAACTATTTCCACAGGCAGGCCAACAGCTTCACACTACATAAGGCTTTATGCGGAGCAGATGTCTCAACACCGCTACGTCTGAGGGAACACGAGCATCAAAATCACCACCGAACCGACAATCATAAACTACAGATGTGGATGGAGAAGCCGCTGCACGGGAGGCATCCTAATAAGGTTAACCAGGAATATGTCGACAAGTTAGCGTCGAACTATTGGCTGACCCTGACCTCGAGATGAATGTTCCCCGAGACGGAAGGCTTCTTACTGACCATACAAGATCAGGATATACCAACTCGCAACTACCTAAAATTCATTGGAGGAGATGCATCGGTAGTGGATGACAGATGCAGACACGGGTGCCAAACTTCAGAAACAATCCAGCACATAACAGAAGGATGTCAGATGTTCGCATCAACGGAATGTAAGGAACGACACGATTCGGTTGCCAAGATCTTGCACCAGGAACTGGCGGAAAGACTGGAGCCTGTTCTTGAACACAGCAACTACAAGATGTACTGGGATCGTACATTTCAGACAGATCAACGAGTTGCCCATAACAGGCCGGACCTTATAATAGTTGATAAAATTTCTAGGAAGACAACTCTGATTGATGTGGCCATCCCAAACAACAACAACCTGCGTGTGAAGCAGGCCGAGAAGATCGCGAAGTACAGAGACTTAGAAGAACGAATTGAAAGGCAATGGGAGAACGTTCAGACAGTTCCAATCATCGTGTCAACAACTGGCGTTATACCAAAAAGTTTGCTGAGAAACATCAAAGAGTTGGGTCTAACTGATAATCTTTACAGGTAGATTATACTATTGCCTGGCCCAAAATGGAAATCATTTTGAACGGTTAGGGAAATAAATGCAAACTTTAGAAATATTTACTTTTTCATGTTCTCTCTCCATTTGCGCGAAAACTACTAATCCAAATGTACTACTATTTGGTATCGTTGGAAAGCATTTTTTAGAGGTTTCCAATGACATATCACACATGGGGTGTTGCCATTTGAGATTTTAAAGTTGGGGTGGCTGTGGCGTAGGGGGTTGGAGGGGGTTAGTCGCCAACTACTCGTATGTCACTGTGGTTCCCCCTCCGTGTTACCGAAACAGATTTTGATTTTTGAAAATATATCTTTTATTTTCTGAGATATGGGGGTGGTAAGTATTCAAATTGTCACCCCGTATATATTATACTCATGCATAATCATAGATTTTTATTTATGATTAGTACCTTTTGTCTGCTTTATAGACGTGTTTTTTTATTCATATTAAAATCTAAAGTACACACCTAAGTAAAATATCAGAAGAATTTACCTATATAGCAATTATTATTTTATAGTCACTAATAACTAGAGACAGAATAAGCATTATGCTTATTGCTGAAATTTATAAGCAACAATGATATATTTAATTTCTACACGAATTATGCAAAACTATAAGTATATTGCGGCAGTTTTTTTGTACATTTTTTCAATTTTTTGCGTTTTTTCTCCAGTCTCTAGTAAAGAGAGAATTTTAAGCATCACGAATTACCCAAAACTAAGTATATTGCGATAGCTGTTTTGTGTTTTTTCCTTTTTTGGGGTTGTATGCCTTTTTCCTTTGTGCTGAACTTTTTCACGTATGTTTGCATAATTTTTAAACATTTATTTATGCTTAATTTTATTACCAAAATGGTTATATTTGAGCGCCAGAAGCTTGAACTATTTAATGGTTAAATAAAAAGCACATTTTTCTAATTACAATATATTTACAATTTGGAATTATGCATTTAGTGGTTAACACAAGTGCAGTAGGTAAACTGAGTAGTTAAATTTGATACTTACAATTTATAATTTGTTAAAAAACTTGAAAAAGGTTAAAGTTTACAATATAACATCGGAGATGTTCGTGAGCTTAATTGCAAAATACGAATAGCACGAAAAGTTCACGTGAGCATTTAAAGTCTTGTTTACGAGCACTTCGAAAATTTGGACGGCAGTTCTACAGAGTACCTTAAAACCTTCCCAAATTAAAGCTGAGTAGAGGCCACCCTCGCTCCAAGCTCCTTGTTCGTGGATTAGGACCTCGGCTAGGCCTCGAGACTCGAGCGGGTCGTGCGATGTCCGAGCTGGTGCTGGAAGGCGTGCTCACTACTCTAAGCCGGTTGTGACGTTGGTGTGCTGGTACTCAGTCCGTCCCTGTCTCGCTTACGTGCTTCGCTCACGTACCGGAGTGCATGTAACAGAAAACACCACGAACAGTCTCCGAACACCAGCAGTCGATGTTTCGACGCTTTTACAATTACTAGTTAAATTTATTACGTAAAAAGGGGTTAAAAAAGAATTGAATCGGTACAGATTTTGCAATTACATATGGCAAACCTTAACTAACAACCCCAAGATAGATTAAAGCATGTAACTTTGAATTATTGAAGCTTGAAATTGACTGTGAAAGATTAAAAATGACTATACAAAACGATCTATTATCTCGACTACACTTGACTTATAAATTTACTATACAATATTCACAAGATAAATGGTAACATTAATAAAATATAAAAAGTTTGGCGACTTCCCCGTTCGATCTCGAAACACTAGACAAAAAAAATATATAACAGCTACAAAAGATAGATAACCAAAAAAGGAAACGTGGTAGAGTCCACGTCAGTCTCGGGCAACTTGAGGGTTCGTTTCGCTACGTTTGTGCTAATAAACAAAAATATATGCAATCAATTTATGACCACAGCCTACTGAGTGTAACCCACAGAGAAAAGAGGCAACAGTTCTAGGTGAGAGTAAGTAGCTCAAGAAGTCGTCAAAGTGACGTCATTATTATTAAAAATTGAGCATATAGTCACCCAGACTGTGTTCCCAGGTTGTCCTCTCCATGGTTCCACCTACAGCAGGTCGCCGTCGAAACCCGAAAAATGCGTGGAAATCGTCACTCCACACCTCAATACACGTGGTCTCAGCACATGTAATAAAAAACAGAAAAAAAAACAAATTAGCACCGCGAAAATATATGCACACCGTGTACCGAACCACTCAAGCCGTCCGTAAGGCTGAAAGTTAGGCTTCGAAAAGAGTTTTCACACGGAAATCTTCTAGACAGAGAATCAAAACCAAACATTCACCTGACGTGATACCACCACGAGTCGTCGATAGGGAAGTGGTCTCATGCCTGTCGCCGGTTCTTTTTATAAACTTTTTTGAAATATGGACAACGGATGACTTCCGTTTCCTTTCCAGAACACTTTGGAAGGTTTTAAAAGTGAAACTTATTGATAAAAAATTTAAAATACTATAACCGTAGGTCGAGAAAAACAGGCGACGGTGTGAACTGTCAATTCTGCCAACTTCTACCACTGGTATTCGAACACAAGGAATGACATTAGTACACGGAACAACCGTGGCGCGCGAGTCAATCGTAAACTGAATAAGGTGAATATTATCTTTGCAATTAACATCAGACAGTGATCACAACAATGTAATTGTTCTATTAATACGTAGGTACCTTCAATTGATGAATAAAATTGAAACATTTTTGCAACCGCACATACCCTTTAATAAACGATTTGTTTGGTACCAACAAGGTAGGCAACTTAACGCTGTAACGGAAATTAGATAAAATTATCGTTACAATTTGCTTATTTGATGCTTTTTTGCAAATATTGTGCTTTTCTAAGAACTTTTTTTTAATTTTTTGCGTTTTTTTGTCCGGTCTCTACTAATAAAACTTAATTTCAAGAATTTCTTGGTTTTTTGACAAGAAATCTTGATCTTGAAATAGAAAATCTTGAATTGTCTTGGAAACAACTTTCATATTTCTTGACTTGAAAATTTCTTGAATTCAAGTCAAGATCAAGTCAAGATCAAGAAATTTCTTGAAAATTGTGAAACCCTAGTATAAGTGTTGTGGTTCCTTTGTTAATGTTTTCCCTTCATTAGTTAGAAGTAGTTTTCTGTAATGGGAGCAATAACTGTGTGTTTCGAACTCGTACCGACTTTAAAGTGGGTCATAGAGTTAGGTGTGGTTTTCCTAAATGTTTATTTGAATATTACTACACCTTTAGATGTTGTTTTATGTTTAATTATGTATAACGCACAACATATTCTTTGCAGCATCGGAGGTTCAGATATTCCGGATAGTTTCTATATAATGTTAGCCCATATTTCAGAAGAACATTTACACATAAGCTGAATAATTATTAAGTAGATCAAAAACTTAGTTTTTTATTTCCTGGGTAAAATCTCAAGAATTACAATTTACAGAACAATTCCGTATTATAAACCATTTCGTTTAGGTTTGGTTTTGGGTTCCGAAAGGTCGCCAAAAATGTTCCACCGGTCGGACGTCTCTAACTGCCTTGTTTGTAATAAATAATAACTATCCCTGAGGTACGTTATAAAAGGGGAGAAAATCACCTCAACTCCTCCCCCGCGATCCTATCAGAGAATTTTAAATTTTTTCCAGGAAGGACGATGTCCCCATTATTAGCATTCAACCGGCAAACAATAGGGGGGATTTTTAATACAGCTTCGACTTATTAAAAGGGAGGAAACCCCAATTCTCGCGTTCTTAGAAGTCAAGAAGGTGAACGGGCTGAATGAAAAACAACGAAGGAAAAGCAGGGACGAAAATTCCAATTCGTAGAAGCTGTTTTAGAGAAAATAATACGGTTGAAATCAACATCAACATGTCCTTGATTGGATTTCTTCATTCGAAGAAGCTCTTTTATAAATTATAAAAGTAAACGTAATAACATAATACGTTTAAGTTTTAAAACGTTTTGAATTATTTAATTTTGGTAAAATTTAAATTCACTCCCAATATTTTTGAATTTTAGTGCATTGCTTGGGTTAAAACAAACGTGGTTTTGTTGTTGCATCGATGGTCTATTCTATAATGTCACAAGTTTAGTATAAATAATACATCAAAGATCATCGAATATCATGATCTTTGATAATACTTTATAAAGGTAAAGAAGCTACTCCTACTAAATCTATCAAGTTTTATATTAATTTAGGCGCAATTGCGAATTGATTTGAAAAATGCAGAAGTATTGCGGATAACCCAGGAAAATGATGCAATTGGTGCAGTTCTAGATTATGTTTTTTAAGTTTCCTTCAAACTCCAAAAACAAGTGCTGTTACATTGAAAAACCCTGTACATGACATCGTACAAAGTTATTATCTAAAAATTTAAAATTCATTTCAAGCCGTATATACCCCCATATTGGAAAAAACTTGCTGAGTCTACAGAATGCATGCGAATTGGGTTTTTCGATAGGATTTCTGCGTAAAAAAACTTTTCAATATTCTGAAATCGCGTCTAGTGAAAGAAATTTGATTAAGCTGTCATATTCCCGTATATAGGATATCGACAGGCAAATTTGTATGAAGACCCGTAATATGCGTAAGCCGTTTTGTGGATTTATGTATGTTGGGGGATCAAAGAAAAATACCAGAAAGGATAAGCCATACCTAACATTTTCTTCTGTAGGATATATTAAGAATGTGTCGGAGAATTTTATAAAGAAATTCGAATCTGTCGAACGAAATATCTTTATTGTTGATTATTACAAGTAAAGTAATGTATTCCTTTACTCAATGCTTTTACTAAAGAGGCGGGAGGAGACTAGTAGTTGTTGTTACCACATGTAGAAAAAATTGTCAGGGAAATGCAATAGGTAGTAACCTCCTCTCTACACTGTATCAGCCAATATCACCTGTGTAACCAAATTGTTAGATTACTTTGTACAACATAATATAGTGTGTCCCTGAATAGTTGTCGGAATAGGTGTAAATAACAAAAAAAAATGAGCTGGATTTTGATATTTTGGAAATGACTCCTGAACGGTCTCGTAATGAGACGTAAGCAAAATAAGTTGAATTGATCAGTATTCAGGGTTTTGGAGGTAAATTTGAGAATATGTCTAAGAGTATAAAGTAGGTTGTGGTGCTTGTTTGAATCGACAGGTATTATAATTATTGTTTAATATTATCATTGTTGATAAAATAAGATATTCCTTGAAAACGTGTTGCTAGGGATATAGATATATATATATAAAATAAAAAAAAGAACCACAACAGATTAAAGAGTATTACTACTTATTATTTTTGGAGTCAGAAATCAAGAACAATAATTACTAAATTCTAAGTTAACATTCTTCAAATAAGTGGCACACACCATAATACGCCATATAGGTACAATATAGAGGAAAGTGTCCTAATTTTGGATGGTTTCCCAATTTCGGATAGTGGATTATCTAAGAAACTTCTGTTGTTATAAACTGAAACCTCACCTTATATAAAGCAAAAAGTCAAATTAAGCCCACTATGCAATATTGTGGTGGTACAACCTCTCTCCATTAGATGGCAGCTCCAAACGTACAAATTGCATGGCGCTGTTTTATGTTCACTCGCCGTTTGAGCTGTGTACGTGTACATCTTTTAAATAATCGTTCCAGAATTGCGTGTTTGTGTCTTAGGGAAGTTAATATATTAATTAAGCGGGTACACTAGTCACCATTAAACAAATTTCAAAAATAAAAATGCTGCCTTACTTGCATTACCCTAACCTAAAAAGTGGAAAGGTGCTTAATTTCAGATAGTCCGAGGTTCCTAATTTCGGATACAAAATACCCAAAATTCTGGCTTAATATAATATGCTGGTTAGAGAGTAAATTGTTTATTTTCAGGAAAAGTGACAGATCCATTGAAACTGGCTGTTATAAGTTATAATGACGTCAGAGGAAAACAAAATTTGTTTCCCATCTAATGGGATAAATACCTATCCTAAAGTCTCCAATTTTGTTTCGGTCCCGAAACATTGGAAATTACATCAAACAAGCTAATAAAGAAGCTATAAAAAACGTATGTGTGCCACTTTTGTTTAAATATATAGTTTTTACACTTGTAGAAAAAATGCACTCCAGCCGGTTCGAGTCCTGGCTGGAGTGCATTTTTTTCAATTGATATCCTTTACCTGACATGCCACTAAAAACATCCTTTGTTATTTATAATTACAGGTACTAAAAATCTTTCTGTATTCAATTTACTGGTCGTTCCACCAGATTTATTTCTCTAATTCTATTAGCATTGTTATTTTGTTGGCAATCCTTAAAAACTTGCTCAATAAATTCAATAGGATAACTATTCTTCTCTGTTTTGTATGTTTAATTTCCTTCTCAAGTTTTGTGTCATTAGAACAAATCTCTTTAGACCTGTCATACAAACTTTTAATTACTCCTTTTTCAACACTAATATGATGATTGGAGTTAAAATGGAGATATCTAATAGTATGTGTTGGTTTTCTATAGACACTAGTTTCGATATTATCTGATTGCAGTATAGAGACATCTAAGAAAGGCAATTGATTATTATTTTCAATTTTTAAGGTAAACTTAATAGAAGGTTCTTGCGAGTTTATAAAATTTAATAATGAATTTAAATCATCTACTCCATGTTCCCATATAACAAATATGTCGTCTACATATCAACAGTATTTAAAACCAAAAATACATTAAGATCGATGCTTGTTAAAACGAAACCATTTAAAGAGGTAGGTACAAAGTTCAAAAAAATTGAATTTATAAAATTCTTTGCGAATGTGGAAAGTTCTATGTTGGGGAGACTTGTAGGCCATTTAAGGTTCGTTTAAAAGAACATAAAAATTATATCAGGCAAAATCAAATTTTGAAGTCAAAAATATGTGAACAATCTTTTAATAACAATCATAGGATTTTGTGGGATAGGTTCACACCAATTCTAAAAGAAGAAATAGGAAATAGACGAAAAATTAAAGAATCAGCGTTTATTCTAGGAAATATGTTGAAATATTGCTGAATGTTCAGTGGAATTCAGTAAAATATTATTGCCACTTATTCAAAGAGAAGTTAGTATAAATAATTAGATAGAACACGCAGAACACAATATCAGACAGGTGGCTAGACTATTGTTTCAATCTGTTATTTTACTTTGACGTCACATGATCTTTGAGAAAGGAGGAAGGTTTATTCTCCGAAAGCTCGGAAAACAAATTTGTTGAAGATATTTTTTGAGTTACAAGTTCAAAGTTTAGTTCATTTACTATCAAGAATTTATTAATTTTGAAGGCAACTGGAAAAAGTTGTCTTTTAGCCAGTTTGGTGGCGAAAAACCCAATTAAAATTCAATGGCATTTTACGCCATAAATAAATTTTAGAAAATAATAATTATTGTAGTTTACTTTTGAGCCTATTGTAAAATTTACCTCCAAGACAAACTCTACATATATTGCTTACGTGACTTATTTTGCTCACGTCTCCTTATGAGACCATGCAGGATAGTACTACTAGCCGCACGTAAAAAAAGCTGCACATAATGATGTTTTTTTTATCGTAATTAACGTTTTTTATATTTATGCGTATATATTTTCCTCATTATACCTAGGAATAAGCTTTTTATTTGGAGAACAAAAAAGCTGCACTTCCTCAAGGTCTCGGTCGGGATCAGTTTCTGCCTCTGGTAGACCTGCAGCTGAAAAAAGAACAAAAAAAAAAGATTTGTAAAACGATGCGTTGCTCATTAATATTGTGGTTAGAACATTGTGCTTTGCACTTTTTGCATGCCAAGGTGCAGGGCAGCTGGTACAGGCGGCAACAACATCGTGAACGCCATTTCTCCAACACGCCGAGCATTGTTTCAACACGTCAAATGGTCTGCGCATCAGGCAGGTCACATTTGGGGCAAATATACTGAGGAGAGACCAGACAGTCCTCCTTCACCAACAATGTGGGGTTGGACAAAAGAGAAGGACCAGTGGAAACCGCTTTGAACACTTATTCCAGAGATTTGGAGTGGATGTGGAGCCCTGGACAAGTGTGGCTGCGCTAAGAGCTGCGAGACTCAACGATGTTATTGCCGTCGGTACCAGTTACTTTGCACCTTGGCATGCAAAAAGTACAAAGGACAATGTTCTAACCACAGGTTTGTGAACATTTTCAATATTCTTCGAACATTTATGTGAATTAATGAGCAACCCATCGATTTACAAATCTTCTTTTGTTCTTTTTTCAGCTGCAGGTATAGTGGACCGGAGGCAGAAATTGATACCGACCGAGATCTGGAGGAAGTGTAGCTTTTTTCTTCTCCAAATAAAAAGCTTATTCCTATGTATAATGATAGAAAAACCAAGATGAATGCTTGAAAGTCACCTTATTCTAAACGAAACGCTCCATGTTAGATATATTTTTTTAAAGTACTTATGACAAAAAGAGCTCAGATAAAAGAATTGTTTAAATGAACACTTAAAATTTAGGTACATACCATATTACAATTAATTGTGAAAAATGTTTTTTTTATAAATATAGACATAGCATGTGGCACATGCATGAAGCAAAGAAGAGTTTCGACCTGTTTATCATGAATCTTTTACCCTTTTAGATTAGAGTAATTTTTGAAAAGCGCTATAAATAGAGTGGTTTCCCAATTTCCATGAGCCGAAGCTTTGTTAAAATAAATTTACACCTGAAGCTGACGTCCACCACGCTTGTTGGTGGGTATTTTAATAATGCCCTAAGCATTCTATTCTGATATAACCTAGGTATGTTTTCCCCTTTGAGAATAGACAATTGTCAAACTCTTCATAAAGGTTTTCAGGAAGTTTTCGACGTTCTAACAACCCCAGATCAAAGGCCATTCTACAACTGTTGCTCTGAATAGCTAGAGGCGATTCCCTCTTGTTTCGTTTCAGAATTCGCAAATGTTACGAATAGCCCACATCGTATATACCGGTATCAATATAGCCATCAGCAGCATAGAACAAACACGTCATTTTCAGCCCAGTTTAACTTATGAATTATTTTCAGCGATCGCTCCGGATTTGTCACAGTATACACATCATCTAGGGAAACTACTTTGAGGATTCAATATTTTAGAGCGAATTACACTCCTTGTTATCTCGATGTCATGTTGTTCTGCGGGGAGGCCATTATCTAAGTAGTTTACCGTTTAAATTACCTGAATATCAATTCAAATAAAGACAATGGGAACTATGAAACGTGTAGGAAAACGAGACAATGCCGGAAAAGAAAATTTGAAAGCATTTTGCACAAGATTTGCAAATTTAACGGAATACTTCCTCTTACAGAAGTACACAAACCTGAATATGTTTTCTCTTGTGCTACGTGACACTATTAAACACGAGTTTAGAGAATAGAATCAATCTACCTAGTCGTGCAAAGTGGTTTACTATAACACTGAGGAAAATGACCCTATTAAACAGGTTTAATTAAAAATAATTTAATTGTCGTAAGTAAACTAATGAAGTTTTGTACAATAACCACAAGTAAAAAAAGGTTTCTGAAATTTAATTCTTGCCACAATTAACCTGATCAATTGCAATTAGCATTATGTTATTTAATTTTCCAATGGCAATTAAACTAGTTACTAGTCACTATTAACCTGGTGTTGCTGACTTTGATACAATAATGGCAAGAACAACATTTGCAACTGCAAGTTAACTAATTATTAAGAGTTATTAAAGTTTTTAATAGCGCCGGATTCGGGTAGCCATTCGGCTAAGATCGGCAAAGATCGACTCGCATTTCCACCCGTCAGACCGCCCGTCAGACCGGCTGCGGTGGGCCGCCCGTTAGAATGTCGGGAGCAGTCGAGAGTGTGTACTATCATGTGTGCATGTAGGTCTGGTGTCCGTGTCTCCGTGATGTTTCAATATTTTTTTACGTTTTTTTAAGGATGGAAATGGAAGGCATGAGTTTCCTCGATGTTTTGAAGCATTGGGGACTTAACGAGTATTGACAAACATTTGTTGGTAAGTAACATATAACTAGGTACATGTATTTTTCAATAATTATAAAAGTATTCGTTATTACGGTTAGTGATCCAATAATTTATCATGTAGGTGTACTGGTTACTGGATACTCAGTATCCCCAAGATTTTGATAGATATATGTTCAATTTTAATGTGTTTGTCGTTGTTTTTCCGTTTCATGGTAAAATCCGATTGTCTAAATGTTTGTGGTTTTTATTTTGATTTTTAAACTCAGGAGACGTGAATTCTGAGCCTTGAAGATGGTTAAAAATATAACCGAAACGTCGGCAAAAGAATAAACTAGTTTCCTTCGTAATTTTTGATCCCTACCCAACCAGTACACCTACATGATAAAAGTATTTATTGTAATATAGGTTTAAATCTGTATGCTTTATGAAAAATGTTGTGTGTGGTTTTGATCTATATATGAAGGTTGTTTGATTTTCTTTTATGTATTTTTTATATTTAGGAATATGTGCAATATGCAATATTATGTTGCGATAATATAGACCATATATAGGACTAGACCTATTGTTTTATTGGAGTTTACCTTACCAATGTTATAACATTACAAACTCAAACCATTCATAGATTCGTCTGAATTTATAATATACTTATGCCATAGACTGTAAAGGCTGTCCCGTAAGTGAGTACGAATATTTTAAGTGGGTGTTCTACGAGCCATTTAAGAGGAGGTGTTTCCTACAATTTTGGAAATGTCTCGTAGAGCACCTCCTTATTAAAATATTTGTGCGCATTTGACCGAAAGTTTGGTCAAATCTTTGAGACGCTATATTTTGGGTTTTTAGCTTCCTTTCCTTTTCCCAATTCCAATGATATATAGTTTTATACAGTGTGTCCATGGATTGAGTTCACATAAGGTGTAAATAACAAAAAAATTCGAGTTGAAATTTGAGCTTCTGGGGATTAGCCCTGCTTATGGTTTGAAACTAATTTGTGACATAGTTTTTCTTTCAAAAAAATCACGTATGCCTTGGAAGTTTTGAAAAAAGTAATTTTCCAGATCAGTAAAGTGCCCTTTTTGTATGTTTTACGACAAAATATTATTAAGGAAACTTGTTTAGAATGACAAGCTGAGTAGGTTTTCGAAATTTCGACATCTTAACGTAAAATGCACCTCAAGTAATTAAGAGGGGGTTGCCGACAGCGAAAGTGACGCTAGATTTCGTATTTTTTTAAGTTGTATAGCATAAAATCTAATAACATTTTACCTGGCAAAAATTTAGCACAAACATCTCTGTCTTCATTTTAATCATATAAGATCTTACAAGCAGTGTTTTGTTTTATAGGTTATGAAAATCTTGGGAAAAATAATAATTCCAGTGAATATGGTTTTGAGATCTTATGATTAAAATGACGACAGAGATGTTTGTACTAAATTTTTGCCAGGTAAAATGTTATTAGATTTCATGCTATACAACTTAAAAAATACGAAATCTAACGTCACTTTCGCTGTCGGCAACCCCCTCTTAACTTAATTGTATGGAATTTAAGGTAATACCTAAATTTAAATTAAAAAAAAAAACTAGAAAAATAAAGAAAAAACAGAAGTGGCTGGATAATCAATAAAGATATAAGAAAAAAATCGATAAAGGGATGAAGTTGAAAAAGGTACGTACATACTGCTATTAAACTATTACACTTTAATTATTAATGATTTATACAACAGCTATTATATTGTTGCATAACCTTTATTAAAGTGTCACACAACAGTAATGAAAGCCTATAGCTATTAGTATTTCCCTATTGCCTAACATTATTAATTTTATTTTAGTAACTATTCAACAGAATAACTGCTACAAGAAATAAAATTAATAACTGCTACTAAGGAACTATAATCTGTAAACAAAAAATATAATTACCACTACTCACCTGTTTAATAATAACTATTAATTTTATTTTAGTAACTATTCAACAGAATAACTGCTACAAGAAATATAATTAATAACTGCTACTACGAAACTATAAGCTGTAAACAAAAAATTTAATTACCACTACACTCCGGTTTAATAACAACAAGTTTACTACCTACCTGCGGTAACTAACTATGCAGTTGAAGTTCAAGAAAACGTTTTTGCCTACGGCAATTAAACTGTTTACCTGTCCCATATGGTACACAACTTTTTAATAGAGACTATTAAAGTTTTAATAGTAACAATTAAAGTCTTCTCTCGGTGAATATTGACCGAATTGTACAAAGATCCGAGTAGTCCTCAGTTAGAGGTATTCAACCCTACTCTTTCATAATGTAGATAACATTGCAATATTTACCTAGTTGCTTTTTGATTCCATCAATGACTAAGGAATAATCATTAATTCCAATCAATTAGTTATTTGAGAGTGTTCGGTTGTGTATATAATGGCAATTGCGAAACAGTAGCCGATGTTAAAATGCCACTTTACATATTAACTTCGATTTAAATTTTGCATCTCTTTTTATACTAACAGTGGCGGCTCGTGGGTTAATAAACAGGGGAGGCTACGTTTTGAAAAGAACACACTCTAGGGTCAATTAAAATAAAATAGGTGGGTACCGAGGTGGGTACCTACTTTCGGCATTTTTTATTATTAGTAGAAATGAAGTATTTTTGCTTAATTAATACAATATGTGCATAAAACAATAATTCCTCTTTTTTAAGTTGTTAATAACGCAAAACAGTGAATTTGATTTTTCCATTTGTTCTTTTTGCACTTATTTCTATAAAAGTATCGTGTAAAATTGCGAGTAAGAACTTTTCCAGTGGAGATAATTGAAAATCTGGAGTTGGTCTCCTAAGAGTTTTTATGCCAATGAAAATCATAAAATGTTATAGAACGTCAGATAGTGACAGATTTAGAATAGAAGCATAAAAGCCTCGAAGAGGGGGGTCGAAAAGTACATCGATGTTGAGTAGAATGAAGGGAAATTTACGAGTGGCCCTTGGAGATAACATATTATGGAAAATTCAATTTTCCTTAACATAAATAAAAGGTGTCTATTGCCCATATTTTCAGGCAAGCCGTGTTTACTAAATGCTCAATTAATAGACCCTGGCTTCGGAAAACCAAAGGCTTGAGTCTTGCTGGTGGCTAAAGGGTTGAAATAAGGGCGTAATCTTGTAAGGAGAAAGCGAGGTTTTGACCGATTTTTCCACACAAGCCCATCGAAAGTATGAGTAAGCCACTAGCCCGAAAATAAAAAAAAACATATTATACATAATTAACATATTATATATTATATTATATAGGAAAATCGAATTTTCCAAATGTTATCCCCATGGGCTACGCCACTGGGCCACTCGTAAATTTTCCTTCATTCTACTCAACATCTATATATTTTTCAACCCTCCTCGAGGCTTGTGCGAAAATGGGGCTCCTAAATCTGTCACTATCTGACGGTCTATTACTACTATTATACTATTTTTCATTTTGTTTACTTTACACTTAGAATACGTGAGGCACCGAGAGAACCGACAGCCCTCTCCTACGCTACAATCGCGTTTAGCGGAAGCAGCCGACTCGGCCCGATCGCGCCCCTTTCCTCGCGGAGTCGCGCCTCATATACTCGTAGCCGTCAAGCAACGATCCGTTTCGGGCGTTTATAAATACTTACTACATTACAATAAGGAGGTAAAAATAGAATATAGCAGTCGCGGAACTAAATTGTTTTTTCTAAATTATTCAACAAATCAAAATCGCTTTTGTTAATTTTGATTAGCTCAACAGAAAATGGGTGCTCAGCAACTGACTTTTGGTGTCTGGCAATATCTGCCGGGACTCATGAACGGCAACTGCTACTGTAACTGACTGACTATCTGTGGACTGTTCTATCGGCACACACCTGTGATCCACCTAACACCTTCCATGATTTCGAGATTTGTGGAGCGAAGATAGAACATTGTTTGGGGCATCTCACACTTAAGGGGAGAAATAATAAGAGGCGCATATCATGCGGAGATTTAGAGCCCAATTTCTGCGTCGAGATGTAGATATTTCGTCCCCGGTCAATTGCTTTAGGACGACATGAAGCGGTTTCTCGTCAATTAGGTCGCTCTAAAGCAATTGGCCTTGAGTTACCGGACCCGCCATAATACAGTTATTATTTCTTTAGTAAACAGTATTATATAATATACAGTGTGTCCCCAGATGGGGTACCGCACTCTTGTTTCTTATATTTGATTTTTCGAGAAAAAGTCATTCTTGATAAAAAGTTTTGCTTGTTCTTAAAATAAGATTGGCATGAAAAAAGTTAACATTACTTATACTGGGTGACCAGAAAATTGATAAAACTTTAAATAACATAAGAGTAAACTGCCTAGAGATACTGAAAAAATTATAAAGAAATTTTTTTCAGCACTTAGGTGCAAAAAATTTTAAAGTGTAAGGCGTAGTAGTATGAAAAAACTGTATTAATAAAAGTTACTCAGAGTAGAAAACTATGTACGATGAAAAAAATTTGACAATCCTGGCCTACTTTGAGTGTCTTCCGATATTTTCCAAAATACAAAGTAGGCCTAGAATTGTTAAATTTTGTCACCAGGCGCAGTTTTCCATTCTGGGTAACTTTTGTTACTACAGTTTTGTCATACTCACAGAAAATATACGCTACGCGGACAGAAGTGTCAGTAGCATTGGGCTCGTAAAATATGTATAGCACACTGAAAGTTGGTTTTGCCTTGGCCTAACAGATGGCGCTCGGATGCAGAATCGTTCTATTTTTAAAACCGTAAAATAGCCTCCGATAAAAGTCACCGCTAGAGGCGCCAGCAGTCAGCTGAAGAGCCTAACCGTGTTGCCGGTGGTTTAGAAATAAAGGTTTCATAAACGCGCCTATGCTGGCGGCGGCTTTCAGTCATCAAAATCTATTTCCGGGCAGACGGGCAGAGGCCTTGAACTATACGAAATATAACCTAGTGGGAGCATAGCTATTTTATTATTTGCTTCGTCTTTGTAGAATCCGTACGACGTATACTAAGCTATACAGAGTGCTTCAGAGCCAATATTAATTATCCGATTAAAATATATTAAGATGTTACAAATAATATAGTTTATTCGTATCTTATTTACTAATTATACACTTAGTATACGGTAAATATTTGTTCTACAATGTAGAAAATATGTACAGGATGTCAATGATACCAATTTTATGGGTTTTTACTGTTTATAATTTTGGGCCTAACCAAAGTTTACAGAATAAAATCATAAATCATGAATAATACTTGTTGCATATTAAATTTATCATTCAAATCTCTGTTTCCAAATGTTTTTTCTACCTATAAGTATTGTTGTATTATTGAAATATTCATTTGATATCATGAATATCAGGATCCCCGCAAGGACGTTCCTAATCATTCCAAATGCACGAATTCGTGGTTGAAAAAATTTGTTGGGCGAAAGTTACCCCGACTACCACCACGATTTTTAGCTAACGATCCCAGATGCTCAAATTCGTGCTTTAAAAAAAATGTTGGGCGAATAAACTACCCCAGCACCCCTTTAGGAAAAAAAATGATAACTTTATTGTCGGATCCTCGCTGATTTTAGCAAGGACGTTCGTAATGATTTCAGATGCACTAAATCGTGGCTGAAAAAATTTCTTGTGCGAAATAAACTACCCTCAACGCCCCTTTAAGAACAAAAATGATAACTTCATTGTCGAATCCTCTCCAATTTTAGCAAGGAACGTTCCTAATGATTCCAGATGCGCGAATTCGTAGTTGAAAAAATGTGTTGTGCGAAAACTACCCCGACTACCCCGTATTAAAGAAAAAAATATAACTTTCATGGTACGATTCCCACCGTTTTAGCAAGGACGTTCCTAATGATTCCAGATAATGTACAAATTTGTACTTTAAAAAACTTGTTGGTCGAAAACTACCCCAAGCACCCCTTTAAAAAAATTATAACTTCATTGTCGGATCCTGGCCGATTTTAGCAAGTAGGTACGTTCTTAATGACTCTAGATTCACGAATTCGCGGTTGAAAAAATTTCTTGTTCGAAAACTACCCTCAGCACCCCTTTAAGAACAAAAATGATAACTTCATTGTCGGCTCCTCGCCAATTTTACCAAGGACGTTCCTATAATGATTCTAGATGCGCGAATTCGTGGTTGAAAAAATTTGTTGGGCCCCCCACTACCCCTTAAAGAAAGCTAACTTTCATGGTACGATTAGCACCGTTTTTAGCAAATTATTGGGCGGGAACTACTCCAGCATCCCTTTGAAAAATTATAACTTCATTGTCTCTAGATTCACGAACTCGCGGTTGAAAAAATTTCTTGTGCGAAAACTACCATCAGCAGCCTTTTAAAAACAAATATGACAAGTTTATTGTCGGATCCTCGGCAATTTTAGCAAGGACGTTCCTAATGATTCCAGATGCGCGAATTTGTGGTTCAAAAAATTTGTTGGGCGAAAACTACCCCCACTACCCCTTAAAGAAAAAATATATAACTTCCATGGTAAATTCCCACAGTTTTTGGCAAGGACGTACCTAGTGATTACAGATGCACAAATTATTTGTGCTTTAAAAAAATTGTTGGCCGAAAACTACCCCCAGCACCAAAGCAATTATAAGTTAATTATCGAATCTTGGCTGATTTTAGCAAGTACGTTCTAAATAATTCTAGATTCACGAATTTGCGTTTGAAAACATTCTTTTTCGAAAACTACCCTCAGCAGCCCTTTAAGAACAAAAATGATAACTTCATTGTCAAATCCTCGCCAATTTTAGCAAGGACGGTCCTATAATGATTCTAGATGCGCGAATTCGTGGTTGAAAAAAATTTCTTGGGCAAAAACCACCCCCACTACCCCTTAAAGAAAAAAAGGAAACTTTCATGGTACGATTCCCACCGTTTTTAGCACAGATGCACAAATTTGTACTTTAAAAAATTGTTGGGCGAAAATTACCCCCAGCAACTCTTAAAAAAAAATTATAACTTGATTGTAGGTCGATTTTAGAAAGTACGTTCTAAATGACTCTAGATTCACGAATTCGCGCTTGAAAAAAATTCTTGGGCGAAAACTACCCCCAGCACCCCTTTAAGAACAAAAATGATAACTTCATTGTCGGATCCTCGCCAATTTTAGCAAGGATGTTTGCAATGATTCCAATTCGTGGTTAAAAAAATTGTTGGTCGAAAACTACCCCCAGCACCCCTTCAAAAAACGACAATAATCAAATTAAAAACAAACTTTCGGGGTGGGAAGGGGTAGTTTCTACCCCGCAAATGTTTTCAACCACGGATTCGTGAAATAAGGGATATAATGATTGCATTTTCAAAAAACGGCAATAATCAAATTAAAAACGAACTTCCGGGGGTGGGAAGGGGTAGTTTTTGCCCCGCAAATGTTTTCAACCATGGATTCGTGAAATAAAGGATGTAGTGAATGTGTTCTCAAAAAACGACAATAATCAAATTAAAAACAAACTTTCTGGCGTGGGAAGGGGTAGTTTTTGCCCCCAAATGTTTTCAACCACGGATTCGTGAAATAAAGGATGTAGTGAATGTGTTCTCAAAAAACGCCAATAATCAAATTAAAAACGAACTTCCGGGGGTGGGAAGGGGTAGTTTTTGCCCCGCAAATGTTTTCAACCACGGATTCGTGAAATAAAGGATGTAGTGAATGTGTTCTCAAAAAACGCCAATAATCAAATTAAAAACGAACTTCCGGGGGTGGGAAGGGGTAGTTTTTGCCCCGCAAATGTTTTCAACCACGGATTCGTGAAATAAAGGATGTAGTGAATGTGTTCTCAAAAAACGACAATAATCAAATTAAAAACGAACTTCCGGGGGTGGGAAGGGGTAGTTTTTGCCCCGCAAATGTTTTCAACCACGGATTCATGAAATAAGGAATACAGTGATTGCATTTTCATAAAACGGCAATAATCAAATTAAAAACGAACTTCCGGGGGTGGGAAGGGGTAGTTTTTGCCCCGTAAATGTTTTCAACCCCAGATTCGTGAAATAAGAGATGTAGTGAATGTGTTTTCAAAAAACGACAATAATAAAATTAAAAACAAACTTTCGGGGGTGGGAAGGGGTAGTTTTTGCCCCCAAATGTTTTCAACCACGGATTCGTGAAATAAAGGATGTAGTGAATGTGTTCTCAAAAAACGCCAATAATCAAATTAAAAACAAACTTTCGGGGTGGGAAGGGGTAGTTTTTGCCCCCCAAATGTTTTCAACCACGCATTCGTGATATAAGGAATATAGTGATTGCATTTTCAAAAAACGGCAATAAGCAAATTATAAACGAACTTCCGGGGGTTGGAAGGGGTAGTTTTTGCCCCGTAAATGTTTTCAACCACGGATTCGTGAAATAAGGAATACAGTGATTGCATTTTCATAAAACGGCAATAATCAAATTAAAAACGAACTTCCGGGGGTGGGAAGGGGTAGTTTTTGCCCCGTAAATGTTTTCAACCCCAGATTCGTGAAATAAGAGATGTAGTGAATGTGTTTTCAAAAAACGACAATAATAAAATTAAAAACAAACTTTCGGGGGTGGGAAGGGGTAGTTTTTGCCCCCAAATGTTTTCAACCACGCATTCGCGATATAAGGAATATAGTGATTGCATTTTCAAAAAATGACAATAATCAAATTAAAAACAAACTTTCGGGGTGGGAAGGGGTAGTTTTTGCCCCCCAAATGTTTTCAACCACGCATTCGTGATATAAGGAATATAGTGATTGCATTTTCAAAAAACGGCAATAATCAAATTATAAACGAACTTCCGGGGGTTGGAAGGGGTAGTTTTTGCCCCGTAAATGTTTTCAACCCCCAGATTCCTGAAATAAGGGATGTAGTGAATGGGTTTTCAAAAAAGACAATAATAAAATTAAAAACAAACTTTCGGGGGTGGGAAGGGGTAGTTTTTACCCCGCAAATGTTTTCAACCACGCATTCGTGAAATAAGGAATATAGTGATTGCATTTTCAAAAAACGACAATAATCAAATTAAAAACAAACTTCCGGGGGTGGGGAGGGGTAGTTTTTGCCCGCAAATGTTTTCAACCACCTATTGGTGAAATACGGTTATAGTAAATAATAAATGCCCCTTCAAAAAACGACTAAATACCTAATCGTCTCAAAAGCAATATCTGGGGGAGGGTGTAGTTTTTTCCTAACAATTTTTTTCAACCACTAATTCGTGAATTTGGTATCATTTGTAACGTCCTTGCTAAAACGGTGAAGATCGAACTAAGAACAATGGAATTATCGATTTTTTCAGAGGGCGCATGGGGTAGTTTTTGTCTTGTAAATTTTTTCTACCACGGATTCGTGAAATAAGAGTTATAGTTTATAGTGGCTACGCTTTCCAAAAACTACGATAGTCGGACCAAAAGCAAATCTATCTGAGGGTTGGAAGGGATTTTTGCCTGTAAATTTTTTCTAACACGGGTTCAAGCATCTGGAATAATTTGCAACGTCGTTACTAAAAACGGGGCAGATAATCGGACCAACAACAATGTCGTTTTTTTTCCTTGAGGGGTGTTTTTGCGCCGTAATTTTTTCAGCCATGATTCGTAAAATATTGGATATCATTTCTAAAAACGACGATAAAAATAAATCTCTCGAGGGAAGAATTCTATAGTTACTGCTGACAGCCTCACTGTTAAGAGGCTACGATACTTATGAAGTCCGCCCGAAGTGCCCGACTCAATTCAGGACAAACGTCGCTCGATTAGATATGCCTATCCTTTTCCTTCCTCTGGTCCCCACGACTCCCCACTCCAGCCTGCCCCTTCATAGTGCTACGATTGAGGGGCAGGCCGGCCGTGGGTACTACACTGAGAAAAATCTGGCACTTTGTAAAAAAACCCTGTTTAATTCAATATGAGATATTATTCCTCAAACTCAAGCAGAAGCTTTTTTGTAACTAACAATAATCAATTCAATTTCAATTGATATTGAATTCTAATGAATAATTTAAATGTAATATTTTATTTCAATAAATAGCGTGTTCTGGAATTGATTCTATAATACTTCTTTTCTAAGCACATTCTTTTGTCAGAACAACATAACGTTTCATGGTGTTGAATTGAATAGGGATACATTTAACTGTTCATTATACTGAAATTACAACTATTGTCACTGAATTTTTGCTGGATTTGTAATACTTAATTGTGGGTACTAATATCAATTATAGCCATTCACTTGCAGTGTTCATTATGACTACGAACGATATAGAGTGTAGGGTTGATTCAAAACCTTTAATTTGCGATCACTGTGTGCACTCCTAAGTTAACCCCCAGTTAACCCTGAAAAAATCAGCTTGTTTTAAAGAATTTTTTTTTTACCCTTCTAAAGCACTTTAGATAGTGGTGATCTTTTACCTATATCTCGTGAAGTATTGAAGTTAAAAAAAACTTCATGAGGGAAAGTTGTAGAGAACGTAATAATGTATACATAAGAAGAAAAAAAATTGTACATGCACATGAGAAGAAAAAAATTTGCAAAAAAATGTTTGCAAAACCACTCCTATTGCGGGGTTCGTAACACGACTTCGACGGTGATTTTTTGGGGTTATACTCAGGACGCTACCCACAACCAACCCTGAAAATATCTACCTGTTAAGAATCATTTTTTTTCTACCTCTATAAAAAAATGACAATTTTCGTGGACTATGATTACTTACATTGATGAATATAAAAGTTGCAATTAAGTTGCAATTAAGTTAATTTGTTCATTCAATGAATTATAATGTTTTTTCAGTTGCTTCTGGGGTACTCTTATATAGTTTGGAGTAGTCTGAGGGTGAGAATTATTATTATTCAAATAAAATAAATTTAATTGTTTAAATAAAACATGAGATAATTTAAAACCGAGGTTATGCTTTCATTGTAGTATGCCAATTTTAGTATCGAAGTGACAATACGTCTTCTTAACGGAAATTCAAACTATTTTAAACTTACTGGTTCATCTGCAATTACGTCAAAAGTATAGATTATATTGTTGGGACCACATGGATTTGCTTGTATATTTAAAGTAGGTAATGGAAAAGTGACTATATACACGAACTCACTAAAATCACAACAGTCTTTTTTTCCTGTGTAGACGTGTAGATAATATGAAATAATAACTCGGGTGCCGGCCGCCGCCGACGGCCGCCGACGGGTCACACGAGTCTCGCCGATGCCGACGAAGAAGCGCGAATATATATTTTATAAACGGCGGTGGGCTGTTTGCTTTATTGCAAAAATGATATTTTTTGGGAGTTATTCAGGGCGTTCACTTTTCGTTGGCAACACACTGCATAGCTTTTTGGCGTCGAAGCAATTTTACTATTATTTTTCATATCAGCAAAGGTGCATGCTATGAAGGGTTCGTGTATAAAAAAACTTCTGTAATTGCTCAATTATAAAATCTAAATTAACGATTCGATTACCGAATTCTTCTTGAACCACATTAGGGTCAGTTGAACATCTATTAATGTTTGATTGGATAATTGTTCTGCATAATAGTGTTGCTACGACTAAAAAAGTGCGTCTAAAGTCCACTTCTTTAAAATGTTTTATATAACTAGTAGGTATTCCACATTTACATTTGTGTAATAATAAATAAATCTAACTAAAAACTTTCTACACTGTAAGAGTTCACTTTAGAGGGATTAGAGTGAATAGGCCATATTATATCACAACGGTTTCGTTAATCTATAAAATTACATCCTCAAGGACTAATTTATAGAGTTACGAAACTGGTCTCCCTTTTTAAATAAAGTAATAGTTGTGAGATAATTTGAGCTATTAATTTCTAATCCCTTGTAAATGTTCCATTCAAAGCCCTGTTTTTCCCAGAAAGTTTGTTTCCCAAACCCCATGCACCTGCAGTACTACTTATACCTAAATCCGAATAAGTGTGCAAAATGCAAAATATGTAGGTACCCCTCTCTCAAATTCTGGAAACCATATTAGGTACCTACGGGAATAAAAGCACACAAGCCCACAAATTACTCCTATTGGTTTCACTCCATGAGACTGTTGTGACATCATTATCAAACATTATAGGTATTCTTGCCCTGACTGCGGTTCAGTTTCAGAACCTTATTCTGACAAATCTGAATTATCGAACATCCTAGAAAATGTATTAAAATGTCATAAATTCGACAGACTGGAACAATAAAATGTACTATTTTTATTTTGCCCGATTTTCAACTCCAATAACTTTCGAACAATCTTCTAACGAAGAAGTTTCTAAAACTGACTGGATGTCAGAATTATTATCGTTCCCTCTGGAAAGTATATAAATTAGCTTTTATCATGCAGCGATTTACATAGGAATTCGTTTTCAAAAAATGCTTCACATGACCATGGCAAAATTATTACTTGTACCTATCACATTTTTAAAGTAAAAATCAAGCGCACAATTTGGTCTAGAATTTAAATTTACTCTTTTTGCACGACCAGGCCATTTTATGCCCTAGGGATTAAACCATTTTACACAAAAGCAAAAAGTAGGTACTTTGTGAATAATAATTATTTATTTTCTAAAATTTATTTGTGAGATCCATTTAATTTTTAATTGAGTTTTTCGCCACCAAACTGATCGAAGGACAACTTTTTCAAGTTGCCTGGAAAATTCATAAATTCTTAACAGTGAATGAACGAAACTTTAAACGTGTAACTCAAAAAATAACTTCAACAAATTTGTTTTCTGAGCTTTCGGAGAATAAATCTTCCTCCTTTCTCAAAGATCATGCCACGTCTGAAGTGGCATGATCTTTGAGAAAGGAGGAAGATTTATTTTCCGAAAGCTCTCAAAGATTCGCATTAGTCCTGCACAGTTCGTGATACACAACGACGATTCTTCGTAGTTTTATCTAAGCCACAAAAAAAAAAGTGAAAATATTAAGAAATGCAAGTAGGAGATGTAAACTACGAAACCCTTGAAAATGGGGGGTATCGTAGCGCCTTAACCTTGAATTCTAAATGGGCAAGCTCATTTTATTAAAGATCTTCTCTTTATTTTTATAGTTCGGTAAAACCACAGACTGTTTGCACAATCCGGCAACGCCGCTTTCGGATGCTTTTTCCTAGCGTGCTGCCGCCTAGTATTGAGTAATGAAAGTACCACGGCCGTGAAGGCAGAACTATGGAAGAATTCTTCTATAGACACTGCTGAAAGCCAGGAGAAGCCGGCTTTTGAGAGCCGGCTTCCTTTCGGGCTGCCAAATAATTGCATTGTGTGGAACTTCTGTCCGCGTAGCGTATATTTTCTGTGGTCATACTATTTACAGAAAACCATTTAATCAAAGAAAAACAAGAAAAAAATAAAAAAATCAAGGTAGGCCTAACTCTTTGTACACGTAAGTTACTTACTACGCTGAACAAATTTTCTCTATAACTTTTTTCACTATCTCTACAAATAGAGGCAGTTTACTCTTAAGATAATTAACGTTTTTTCAATTTTCCGGTCACCCAGTGTAAGTATTGTTAACTTTTTCCATGCCAATCTTATTTTAAGAACAAGCAAAACTTTTTATCAAGAATGACTTTTTCTCGAAAAATTAAATATAAGAAACTTTACAAGAGTGCGGTACTTCATCTGGGGACACACTGTATACGTTGTTCAAAACATTTCTGAACTAACATAAAGTAGGTATTAATTTTGAACTATACACAGTGCATTTTTTGCACTATTTGATCACATTTGACCTTGGCCATATCAATAAAATAAGCAGCTCCTAGATGCATTACCACTTTATTTCCTGGAGAATCTTTGTAGTTCTTAACGAAATATTGTCCTTGTAAAATTAACGTGAACGAAGAGCTTAGTCTGTATTCTCTTTGTGCTACCACCTGAAAGCATATTAAGTTTTGTCGAATTTATTTTGCACCAAAGCTGACTTTCACCTAGAAAATATTTATTAAATATTTTTTAAAGCTCTAACCAAAATTGTTGCTGTTACGTTTTGGACGGTTCATCCAACCTCAAGTCAATGCTCATTCTCGATGTTGTGGAGAACAGCCAGAGCCGCTTTTCTTTTGTTTCGCCGGCATAAATGTTCCTGTCGACTTCACATAAACCGACATCGATATAGCAGGCTACGTAGAACAAACGCGTCATTTTCAGCCCTGTTTAACTTATGAATTATTTTAAACGTCCGCCCCGTCCCACGGATTTGTCACAGTTTACATGTCAGCCAGGAAAACTACTTTGCGGTTTCAATATTTTAAAGCGTATCTATTATACTCCTCATTCCTTTTTAGCTGTCATGTTGTTCTGCGGGGAAGCTATTATCCAGCAGTTTACTATTTAAATCACCGGAATATCAATTTAAATAAAGTCATTTAGAGAAACGGAACGATATCGACTTTTTGTACAACACAAGAGGTTGAGTTCTGAGACGGAAAAGGTTCCTTAATTTTGTATTATATTAACAGAACAACGTAAAACTAGATTATCCTCTGTCTTTTGCTCAACGAGCAAATATTTTCTTGTAGCCTGTTGTGTTAAAGACAGATTCATTGAAATGTTGAAAGGGAATTTCTTTCGTTCAAGCGTTTATACAGGGTGTCCCGTAAGTCATATTCCAAACGGGAATAGGTGATATGGGACGTCATTTGGAACAAGAATAAAGTTGAAAATAAAAAAAACCTTTTTAAAAACAAGCTTTTATATAAGCCATGTACTAAAACGAATAAAATAAAAAATAAAATACGTCTAGGTTTTCGTTAAGATAATTCAATGCCAAATTGCGACAAGTTTTGTAAATCAAAAAGCTTCTCGCGCGAAATGTTCATAAAAGTAGGTACCAATTAATTTTATTGGACAGTGATTGGTTGATAGGTAAGCAAGTGCCTACTTGCCAAAGTATGTATTTTTTTTAGAATTCGCGCGACAAGCTTTTTCATTTACAGAAACTTGTCGCAATTTGGCATTGAATTACCTTAACGAAAACCTGGGCTTATTTAATTTTTTATTTTATTCGTTTTAGTACATGGTTCATATAAAATCTTGTTTTAAAAACGGTTTTTTTTTTATTTTCAATTTTATTTTGTGTTTTTTTGTACCTATTTGATTCCCATGTCAGGAGGATGGTAAAGAAATTTAGGGAGCGATCTTGGGGCGGCCGCCATATTGGATTTTGTTTGAAGTCATTCACCTTATTGTTTTCAACCCGACGGTCGAGCCCTATTTTTGATACCTATGTTGGGTATCTGAAGTCATTCACCTTATTGTTTTCAACCCGTCGGTCGAGCCCTATTTTTGATACCTATGTTGGGTATCTCAAGTCATTCACCTTATTGTTTTCAACCCGTCGGTCGAGCCCTATTTTTGATACCTATGTTGGGTATCTCAAGTCATTCACCTTATTGTTTTCAACCCGTCGGTCGAGCCCTATTTTTGATACCTATGTTGGGTATCAAATAGGTAATCCGCCATATTAGAGCTGCGGCCATATTGAATTTGTGATGTCACTAACTTTTTCGTTTTATACTCTTCAAGCCCATATTAAGGGGGTTGACAAAAAATATACCATCCGCCATCTTGAAGCGGCGGCCATTTTGAAAGTATTACAATATTGAGTATTGCATATTGTATTGTCACCAGAACTAAAGGTGTATGCAAAATCTCAGCTCAATCGGATGTCAGGAAGTGGTTCTAATTCAGCTTGCAAGATTCGACCCACACTAACAGGTGAAGGTAAATAAAAGCTTGTAAAAACCACATATGTTGTTATCCGATTATTTACCGTTTTCGTGGTAGAGGGCGTTGAAGTGTTGGAGAATAATATGATTTTTTACAATATCTTCGTAACCACTTGAGATACTTGCAACAACTACTGTGGTACACAATAGTGTGCTGTTATGTTGGCATAGTTTGGGAAATTTCCGTGTTCCAAAACAAACCAGTGGCGGAGTTAGAGGCGATGAGGGTCCATTAATTTAAGAAAAAACTTAGTACGGTCCTGTCCACAATTTAATTTGAACGCATTTTTAGATAGGCAAATTCATTTCCTAAAGAGAAATGTTTCTTTTTTTATTTAAAAGCCATTTCAAATATAAGTTTTCGGTTTTCGATAAACACCACGACATACCTATCGTAATTTAATATGATATTTTAAATTTCTAAACATTTCTAAAGCCCTTGAGACTAATCCGCCACTGCAGATCAACCATGGTGCGACAACAGATAGCGAGACGGGGCAATGTTGCCAACTGTAACGAAAACGTCTTTATTCTTGTGAATGTAAATTGCGTTTTTTAGAAGTTAGGACATCGGTGCAAGTACAATTAACGACCGTGTCATCAATGGCGACCAAACTAGCAAATTGTGCGTCATGTCCCCTCGAGGATGCATTCCAAGCATTCCTGCCAACTATCTAGGTAAAGTCCTCAGACAAATAATAAACATAGACTAACCAAAAGGTTGCATTGTAATCAGCCACCATAAAAAATGCCTACTCAAAACAAAAACAACAAATTTGACACTTAAGCGTGCAACATATGATAACCAATCAGTGGCGTCCCTATATTTTTTATTTTCAATAATGTTACAATAATTAAAGCAAGAGAATTTTCAGATATTTTTAATTTGCGCACTCTATAAAGTAAGTTGTGTTAGTGAAAACTTGCATTTTGGGGTTTAGAGGTACGGCCAAATCGACTTTTTGATGAAGAAAGTGCCTAAAATGGTTTTGCCATTAAACAATTATCGTAAACGACATTTTCCAAAAAATTGCACATCACCGAGTTGAACTCTTCAGAGTGCTACATAATGTGTATTTTTAAAAAATTGAAAATTGGTTAATCAAATCAAAAATGAATTGTCGCGTTCCAAAATGAAACACACTGTATTTTATATGGTTTCAGAGATTCTATAGTATCTATATTATTCTTTATATACAAGGATAACAGCTAGCACCTACGTGTATTTTCACTTATCGTTTTTGTGTAATATTCTAAATAATAATTAGAGAGTATTGTCGAAAATTCCTTTGTAGCGCAAATAGATCCATTCAATTGTTTAATTGGGTTTTTCGCCACAAGAAACCTGAAACAGACTGATTAAAAGACAACTTTTTCAAGTTGCAAGGAAAAGCCACGGCTTAAAAAAGCTCTAGCAACGAAAACGTTAAACGGTACCTCAACAAATTACGCTAACAAATTAGTTCCTCAGCTTTCGCAGGGTAAATCTCTCTCCGTTCTCAAAGAAAATTTCAAGTCAAAGTGACATAATTTCAACATAGCCACCTGTCTGGTATTATACCCTGTGTTGTATTCTAATTATCTATCCTAACTTCTCCTTGAGTAACTGCTAATAATATTTTGCTAAATTCAACTGAACATGCCGCAACAACAGTTATCCGAATTTCCTAATTTGTTAGTGTAATTTGTTGAGGTACCGTTCAACGTTTTCGTTGTTTTAATAATAGACATTTATGAATTTTTAAAGTTGAATCTAAAATAACCACTGACAAAGCGCCAGAGCTTTTTTAAGCAGTGGTTTTTCCTGGCAATTTGAAAAAGTTGTCCTTTAATCAGTCTGTTTCAGGTTTCCTGTGGCGAAAAACCTAATTAAACAATGAAATGGATAATTCGGGAGTTTTCGCATTTGCTTAAACTAGCTACCTATGTAAACTTAAACCTGCACTTAGTATCTGCGATCATTTACTTTTATATTTGGCAATCACAGAAAAACAGTTTTAATGTTAACAAAATTAGTCGACAATATGCTCGACACTATGGGAAAACTCCCCTAATTTTCACAATATTATAATAATATAGATCCCTAAAAACATGACAAATATTATTATGTTAGATTAGTTCCTTGTTATATTTACCTAACAGACAATATGTTCGGGAAAACTGATGGCACAGTAGAGGAAGTTACATAAGTTCTTGAACCTGCTTTAACTAATTCTAGTTCTTCAAAATGTCGAGAACAAATGAAGGCATTAATTGGTACCTAAGTCCTTCAAATTTACACCCAATGCATTGCACCATAACAACAATGTGTCCAAATCACAAGGAAACCAATATTTGAAATACAATATATTTAGTTATATTCTCAGACAAATATCATCATCGTATCGCATCTACGCCGCTGACCTACCTGTGGAAAGTTATGTTGGACGTTACGTTTCCTATGCCACAAATCCAACACTTTACTCTTCCCATGCTTCTTAAAACTACACTAATTCACTAATTACTGACTTAACTATATGTCTTTTGTCCAATAACACCAAAATCTCCTCAAAGAAAAACAAGAATAACGCAAAAGTAAACACTCCAAACACATCAACACAAGCCGGCGAAATCTCAATAAACTCTGGATCAGCTGATTGTACACTAATAATTCAAACGCGTATCCATCACAAAGAGCTCGTGCAACGTTGCCACGTTAGCCAGAATAAAGAATTTATTAAGAATATCATAATTTATAGACCTAAGTAGGATTAGTAAATTCACAAAATCAGTAAAATTTATTGTTAAATAATGAATGTCCAAATTTTTACTATAACGTAGATTCTGTAAATCAACTAATTATTGTTCCAAGTTTATGATTTTAACGTTGGTTATACATTTCTTTCGTAAGTACAAGATACATTTCTGAAGAAGTTTGGAAATAGTGCAATCATTGCATTGTTTTGTTTTAGATTTTTGTTACTACATATTTTTTTCTTGGCTGGGTCTGTATTTTATTGAATTATTAGTCGATGTTTATTATTTGTCTGAGGTAAAGTCAATGTAGATGGAAATTGGAAATCTTTTAACTAGACTTAAACCTGTCCAGTGCAGACACCGCAGTAAGAAAAGCAATTCCCGAGTCAATTTATCGCAATGAATCACTGCGGTCTAGGGGCCGTTGGGTCCGAGTATCACGTGACAATTATCCCCGGTAACCCGATGTGACCGCAGCGAGCAAAACACCTTAATGAGCGTGGGTGGGGGATTGTTGGGGAGCAATCATAAAAGATAAATTCCAGTCAATTAAGAGCGAGAAGCTAGGGGGGAACTTTGGCCGTAGTTCCTTTACTAATGGATATGAGTGAGGTGATTTGGTGTGGTTTCGAATTGGGGCACGGGCACCGGGTTTCGGGTTAGGTAGTTTTAGTTCGGGATTAGGGGGCGCTCGACAAAAATATTTTCATTTAAAGTTCAGTCTTATAGAGGCTTATGTAAGTCATGTGGTAAGCTACTTTAATGATATACAGAACTTTATGGTTTTGATGTTATTTAGTCAATACTATGTGGTAAGCTTACTTCAATGATACAGAACTTTATGGTTTATTTGACGTTATTTTTAGACAATTACTATAGTGAGAAACTACAAGGGATAAGTGAACTGGATCCGATAGGTAACTTCATTCGCAATTGATGTTGAGACTTTCTTTATCTAACTGGGAAACTATTAAAGTGGGCTAGAAAACAATGACAACCTGATGTGAGTGAAGGACAATCAGTAGAGAAATCACACAAAATGCCATAACATTTTTATAGAAATTTACACTTACACGATATTATTCAACAAACGTATCAGAGGCGAATCAAAATCGACCATGATTTCTCATGTTTCTCCTATTTTCCGACAGACACAAAGTAGCTAAGGGGTCCAGAGCTAGATTTTTGAGAAAAATAGAATGCTGCCAACCACATCCTAATACATTCATAATTTGGGAGACACAGGGCGTTTTTTTTTGTTTATTTTTGCGTATCTTAAAGAAACGTGCTATAACTTTTTTATTTGTTTCATCTAAATGTCAATGTTAGATTAATTCTAAATAAATAATTTTAATTGCCAAAATGTTCAAATAAAAAATACCGACTTTCAATAGCATAGCTTATACAGGATGCCCACAGGGTATATATAAATATGGAAAAAATCCTATTTTCCCGAGTAGGTACCTACCTGGTATGAAAAAGAGGAAGTATTTCAAAAAGCTTTTTTCATTGGTGGATTAAGATTCTTCTAAGGTATTAATTCCCTGGTCTCATTGCTTCAGAGGGTTCACAATAAAATTTGAAAAATAAAAAACGTGCGAGTTTAAACTGCTTTTTTGTTAGGTTAAGTTCTTTATGTCCCCGATTTTTTAAGTTATCGTTCGGATTTTTGAATGCAATTTACTTAAATAAAAAGTGTAAAATGCATAGATAAAATTAAAAATAAATTTGTTTCCTTGGCATTCTTAACATAATGAATTAATGCAAACCCAACTCTTTAGTGAAAAATAAAAGTATTATTTATTTTTACTTTAATTCACGCATTTTACATTTTTTAATTATGTAAATTTTAGTCAAAAATTGAAACAAAAGTTTATTAATGTTCTTGGACATAACAAAAAACCTGATTAGACTAAACACGATTTTTAAATTTTTCTAATTCTAATGTGTTCTAGTTATAATGTTATATCTTATATAAGCACTGAAACTATGTGGACATATTACTTTAAGTGAATCTTAATCCATCAAGAAAAAATCTTTAAGTTCAAAAAGGCCACTCTAAAAAATTGTATTTTTGCCATATTTGCGTATATTCTGTGGGCACCCTGTGTAGGCTATGGTATTGAAAATGGGTATTCGGTACGAAAAGACCAACAACTCTATTCATTTTTTTCTTAAAGAAATTCCTTATATACCTACCTAATTTAGTCATTTTTGGGGACGTTTTAGAAATTTCGGAATGTAGCTAGGTCTTTTTTTAGCACTAGGTATATTACATTACAAAAATGGGAATAACTCCCGATAAAAAATAATGAATTTTCTTTAGCTAAAGAAATAATGCACTCTATAAGGTATCTACTGATACTGCCTATACAGGGTGGCCCACCACGAACTGCATCGATCTATATATGGAAAACTAAAAGTAGGAAAATTCTGAAAATTTGGCACCTCACCAATGCCGATGGGCGCTGCTCAACTAAAATATTTTGGTGAATCTGGCACTTCCGGTTATACCGGAAGTCGATATCAACTTTCTTATCTCAAATGGAACACCCTATATATTATTGCATTTTTGGATTCTAGGCATCATTTTGGAACAAAAACAAGCAACATGTCCTATGTCTAAATCTAACCGTTTTTGAGATATTTGCATTTTTCCGAAAAAATAACAGGTGCAGACCTAAATTCAATTAGCAATTTATACGAGGAAACCGCGAAATTTCAAAACGAATTTTTGGCATCGTGTAACAGAAGCTCTGACCTAGTGATCTCTGCTGAGAAATAAATCCGTTCTTATACAGGGTGTTCACAAAATATGAATAAAAGTTACATTCAAAATGTGCTTAAATCTCGAAATTTTCAAATGGAAACCCCCATTTTTTTTAATGCGATATTATTCACCACTAAAAATGATGACAACTTTGTGTGAGGTTTCCTATACCTAAATGCAGTAATTTTCGATTAATTTACGAAAAACCCACTTTTCGCCCATAAAATGCGGGGTTTGCTTAACGCTTGGAAAATCATATTAGCCGTGGACGTTGAAAAGACAATCGCGGCTGAGGAAATGTCACTTGGTTTATAAATTATTGTCAACAATAATGCCGGCGCGCTTAAATTACACAAACCTTGTATTCTCCGTAGATAATAAAACATTTAAATAATTCTTCGTTTGTGTAATTTAAGCGCGTCGGCATTATTGTTGACAATAATTTATAAACCGCAAGTGACAATTACTGCATTTAGGTAAAGGAAACCTTACACAAAGTTGTCATCATTTTTAGTGGTGAATAAGGTCGCATTAAAAAAAATGGGGGTTTCCATTTGAAAATTTCGAGATTTAAGCACATATTTATTGTAATTTTTATTCATATTTTGTGAACACCCTGTATAGGAACGGATTTATTTCTCAGCAGAGATCACTAGGTCAGGGCTTCTGTTACACGATGCTAAAAATTCGTTTTAAAATTTCGCGGTTTCCTCGTATAAATTGCTAATTGACTTTAGGTCTGCACCTGTAATTTTTTTCGGAAAAATGCAAATATCTCAAAAACGGTTAGATTTAGATACAAGATATGTTGCATGTTTTTGTTCCAAAATGATGCCTAGAATCCAAAAATGCAATAATATATAGGGTGTTCCATTTGAGATAAGAAAGTTGATATCGACTTCCGGTATAACCGGAAGTGCCAGATTCACCAAAATATTTTAGTTGAACAGCGCCCATCCGCATTGGTGAGGTACCAAATTTTCAGAATTTTCCTACTTTTAGTTTTCCATATATAGATCGATGCAGTTCGTGGTGGGCCACCCTGTATACTTACCAGTCTTATAATCTTCTAGGCACTTTATTTAGGAGGAAACCCCTAAAGTTTATACAAACATTTTGGTTACAACTAATGCAACTTTTTAGTCTTTTTAGTTTTTTTAAACAGTAGTCAGCTAGAAAATTGCATCAGGCAGACGGGCGTCAACGCGTGCGTTGCGATTGCTTTTTTCAACCCGGAACCTCGTTATTACAGTCATTATACTGTCCACGGCAGCATAATAACTATATTAACCTGTCAACTTCGAAAACTAACCAGGGTCCGAGGTAATGGCCCTTCCGGTGGCATACATTACTTCCGAAAAGTTTCCCCCTTCGACCGTCAAGCCTCAGTAGAAAATACCTAGATTCGTCCCATTTTGGTCTACATAATGTATTTTGAAACATTGTTTCTTCTATGGATAACACATAGGTAGGTACCTACTATATTAAAGTTACATTACCACTTAAATATCATTTTCAAGGAATTCAATTTTTGGAGCCTCATGTGGCTCCTCTGTGTTGCCCGCTAGAGAATATGGGCAAATATTATAACTGCTGCAACTGTTTTTTACTGTTCAACTGAAAAAATAATAGCTCCTGTAGGTATATCAAGATATTACTATGATAATAACTCTGAGAATTTCTTAGGTATATACGAATAAAGTTTAGTTAGGTAAAGCCTCGGTTAAAGCTATCTAATGTGTCCAAGCGGCATTGGTTTCGATGTCAAACAGATTATATAGGTTGTCCCATTAATAACCACCGGTCAAATCTCAATTGTTACCGACAAACAGAGCGTCGAATTTCGAATTTCTCTTTCTTAAATTGAATTTTCGCCATATCCCCCAAAATAATCAAGCTGATAAATGAAATATTACACAGCTACTATATGAGAATATAGAATCAACTGGCGCTGTTTTGGATCGTGCTTTTACTCGTAACATTTTCGAGGTTATCTTTACCGTCTTGCAGGTTTTTTTTAGTGCATATTTCCATTTTGCAATAATAGGTATATAATTATTTCGTAACGATAAAATCAACCATTTGCTCTGAAATTGGCAAATGTGCCCAAAAATAGCTGTACCTAAACTTCAAAAATCGAAGAACATAATATTTTCACCTACCGCATTTATATGATACTTATATGAATTATTCATTCAAAATGAAGAAAAATCTAAATGTCCATCGGGTAAAACAGCATTGGTTTTCTTGAAATAGGGTGTCAAAATTTTGTCCTGTTCGGTCCGATGCATTTTGAACGCGAAAATTGTTTGTTATATTGTTCATAGGAAATTTGTCCTCATTTAAATGGTACAGTTAAAAAAATTTGAAAGAGGTAGGTGGAAGTTATATTTTTGAATTTTGACAGAGGTACATGGTTTGGGGCACATTTTGCAAATTTCAAAGCAAACGCTTACACTTTTATTACAGAATGAAAACATGCACTAAAATGATGAATATGCACCAAAAAGATAACCACAAAAAAGTTACGATTAAAAGTTTGTCCAAAAACATCGTATGTGGCTGTCCTCTTTAAGATACACTTTTTAGTTCAGCAGATTAATTATTTTAGAAGATGTGGCCATAGGTTAAGTTCAGTCGTAATATTTTTTCACAAAATATATGCAGTTGCTCTACTATATAAGTACTCGTATTATTAATGGAATACCCCGTACAAACACTTATAAAACAGTAACAAGGACTTGAAATCAACTTTGCAGTAACTTTTGATAACTACTTCAATATGTATATATAGTGCCACCCAAAAAATGCCGTGATTTTTTGATTGATAATTTATATTGAAACTTAACTTTGCGGTTATCTTTTGCTTTAAAAAATATGAAAACTGACCCGCTCAAACGAAGTCACGTCACTTTCCCTATCTTTCATAAGTGACATTTAAAAACAAAATTGCTAAAATAGTTATTTATGTACCAAGGCACTGAAGTTCAACTTTTTATGACTCATGTGGAGTTTAGTTGCTGAGGCCTCTGGCCGAGGCAAATAAACCACATGAGTCATAAAAAGAACTTCAGTGCCGAGGTACATATTATATTTTTCTTGAAATCGGAAAAAAAATGTTGTATTAGGCAAGAAAATAATAATAAGGGATCACCCGTCCACGAACCGACTACGCGCGGCGTTGCTTGACTTTACCGATCGCTCTACCTAGGACAAGCATAATGATGTACGGCACCTTCTGACAGAAAAACCAAACTGCTGCTTATTGTGCAGCTTACACAACAAATCTATTGTTTTTCAAATTTACTAAAATATATATACTGAAGGATTGCGCTTCTATAGGAAACAATTTCGCAATGTGTACGAAAAGTTAAATGAGCCTTTATCGGCCGGGTTTTGAATATTTGGTCACTTTTGACGGGCGATTTCTCCGCGTCTGACGTTTGATGTTTACATCTCGCCAAGGCCTACTTATTGAAAAAATCGTACAATAATGTAGCCCATTATTGTACGATTTCTGTGCTTTTAATGACGATTTTGGGACATTTTAATGCCGATTTCAAGAAAAAGGGTTTTATTTGTTAAAATTTCAAAAAGTTTTACTTGAGAAAGCTGTTTTTTTTTTCAGTTACAAAATATAGTCAGGTCAACATAAAGTTGTATTTCAAAAAATTATTTTGTAGTAAAAGTTAAGGGGAGAACCATTAGAGAAATTTAAGTTGTAAGTATTCCCGAATATTAAGTTTATTGAAATAACTTGCGGTTTTAGTGAAAATGAAAGGGATTTTCGGATTTTCGGTAGTTTACAACTTGTACATTTCATTTAACCATTATAGGATTCCTTTTTTAATTGTGAATCCAACCATATATAATTTTGCGCAATTTAAATAACTATATTATTCCTAAAATCGGCAAAACACAGGAAAAATATTTTAGAAAATTAAAGTACCCAGTTATTTTTATTATTATGACTGGTCGTAGAAAAATAACGTTGACTGGCGTATTTATAATCCTTCTCGCGGCTATAGCTTAATATTCTGCAATATAGATGACGCTGATGGCCAACAATTTGTTTTCCGTTGTATTTTGTCTCCGGAAATCATATGGTGAGGCATAGAACTATCAAACGTGACAGTCGTAAGCAGTCTTTATTAATACGTCAATCAATCAATTAATGGCTATTACACTTATATCCATTAACTCATTTACAATTCTCAATCTCTTGGCTTAATCTCTAAACATTCGTTGCATAGTATACTACTTTAGGTATTGGTTGTCCTAAACAAGCCGCTTTCAATTAAGTAATTTGGAAACAATTACTTGATATTTTATGTAATAACAAAATGTTTTGCGTTTTCTGCATAGGGATACTTGTTGTCCTTAACAATTCCCTAGTCACGAAAATGCTGCATGCCTCCAAAGTAAACTGCACTCAGCCCTCCTAATATTCCAAACGTTTCGGACCTCTTCTGGATGTATGCTGTAACACAGAAGTGTTCTAAACTGGCCAGGACCACTCCGAACTTTGCCTAGAATGTTTACTACATTACAAGGGAATGTCGAGAGTGTCTGGGAAGCAGAATCGTCAAAGCGTAGTTCTGCAAAACTGGGAAAGTAGTTGCGAAACTTATAATAACGGCCACGAAATTATATGTGTACCTATACACAGAGGAAAGTAGTTTGGTAATGAGAACGGTCCATTCCGGACGAGAAGTTGGGAGCCATTTTTAAATATTATAAAATATTGAGAGTTAAAACGAGTTTAAAAGGTACAAAACATTTCCAACGTAAGGAATTTAGATAATTAGATAAGTTACTATGAGTTAGGTACCTACTATACAATTTTTTTATAGATTTGTGTATGCTTAAAAGTTGACACCATGTATACTATCAACTTTTTCTAATGATATTATTTATTTGTGATTTTTCACAGAATATATGCGCTTTACCAAACCAAAAAGAAGCTCTTGTCAAAGTTTACTTGCTTTCTGAAAAAATAAAATGTACTGTATTGCGAATCTCAACAATAACAGTCCACCTCGTTGCCTTGATTACCACCTTTATTGTTTAGCCTTCACAAATAAACTTGTCATATACTGTCACTGACCAAGAATATACTTTCAGCTCCAAAAATCGCACTAAAATCGCGTTCTAACCTTCAACATCCCTCAGGCCCAATTCCCAGGGCTTATAGGTATATTATATTCAAATTGAAGCCTGGAGACTACTCTAGAATATTCCTGGCCAATGATAGATGCACAAATCATAAAGTTCTAGCATATTTGTAGAAACTTATGAAAGCTCCACAGGGAAAATAATGAAAACTGAAAGAAAATGGGGCCCTGGGAGCCTCAGGTCAACAAAGATGTGACAAAAATTGCCTCTAAACTAATCATAAAAATTATAGAACTGTAAGTATAATACTTAAAATTTATCTGCTAAACCTTTGGGTAGGATAGAAAACAATGCAAACATGTTCATTGAAAACTGATATAACAACTTTTAAGGCATTTTTAGTTAGAGTACATACCTGTACCTTCATCCCCTATAGAAAAGTCGATCAACAAAAATAATGTTGATGTTTTACAAGAATTTTCATTGTGCATGTTCAAACTTAAAACTCTCGAAAAGCCACCTCTTCGCCACCCGTATGTCGCCATTGTTCGGAGGGCGTAATTACATGGCTGGCGCTTTAAAGGGGTGAGATTCGGTGCCGTGACCCGCGAGTAAGTTATCAACTGTCGAATTTCTGCGGGGCCGCTCCGTTATTATGTGTGACGTTGACCGATTGGCCGCGGCCCGAGAGCTAAGTTGTTTCGTCATGAAAACCGTCGGGGAAAATAAAAAATGCCGGTGAATAATGTGGACCGATGCCTGGGGTGTTTTTGCACAGTAGATACCTTTCGTCACACATGGAGAGGTAATTGCAGAACGTTGTACAGCACGCAAGGTGTACCTGAAATCAAAGATAATAATAATAATAATTTTCACCCTTATAAACAAGGAGTACCTCGAAAGCAACTGCAGTTAATAAAGAACCCTGGGAAGGAGCATGTTTGGGATAAACGCTCTACCGGGATAGTTACTGCATATGGCGGGATGCCGTTTCTGTTTTCACAGTGGCTTGCACCTTTGAGTTACAATCGGGGAAGTAGCTCTAATTTTTCGTGAAATCAGAGGCCAAAAATTATAAGGCACGTTTATAATAGTTATTTATATGAAGAAGTAGATAACTCAATAATTAATTTAAATCACAAAATTACCTACCGATGGATATTAATCATTAAACATTTACTTTTGGCAGACAGGGAATTTGTAATGGAGCATGATTCCTGCAACATTAATCTCTACGTAAAGTCCAGTCTATAGAAAAACTTCCCAAATAGCATCGTAGTGATAAAAACTTATATCGCCATTTCTACAGAGTGGCCATTACGTAATCACCACTAAATGTACAACTTTGCATTAAGATTTACTTTATTTTAGACGAAAATAGTGGCAATCACGTTAATTTTACCGCTAGTAGTCACTACATAGTGGTGCTTAAGGTGCTTGGAACGTCGTGGTTACCCATATACTACCCAAAACCACCTTAAAGTTTTTATATTTTCAAAGCGGAAAATGGAAATGGCGGCGACCAAACTGTATCATTAAAATATATATCTTAGAAGTGGCGAAGACTTTAGCGTGCGCGTTTTGACCACCTCTACTAAACCTTGAAAATGACGGAACTTGTTAGTGATAACTAGTGGTCGTCGCCAAGTTTTCTCCACTTGTAGAAGGTATTTTCACGTTCGCATATGACATAAAATCCACTACAGAGTTAGAGATACCATCACTTGTAGTGACCCTCACTATCAAGTGCGGCTTATTTGCTGTTTTGCTTTATGTGCGAGCATGTGCATGTTATATGTGTCTGCGGTGTCAATATGGTGATTGTGGTGTAGTGAGATTTAGTGTTCGTTCATTGAATTATTTATTCTCTGTGTGGGATTTGGATAAGAAAGTCGAGTAGTTAATATGAACGACCTGATGACGCTCATATTACACTCAGGGAAAGCAGGACCTGCTGCCAGAATATTGTTGTTTGAAGAGGTGTAAGCTTCTTAGAGATAAGGACGTTTAAAAAGCTACCACCTGTAGTACCAGAGCTACCACTTCCAGCATTTAAAAATTGTATTAAGTAATTTTTGCTACTCAATGCTTTTGCTCGGTGGATGAATTCTTGAATAAAACCTTCGATTAAATAAGTCTATGTTATTGTGGATTTGTGTTTGAAATTTTTATTCCTCCATTTTAACTAAATGTAAAATATGTATGTAAGAGCCTGTTGGTTTTATTATTGTTATTATTTTTTTTAAATGCTAAACGTAAGTCACTTAACACGAAATAAAGAAGTTGAATTTAAATAATCGTTGCGAAAGTTTAGTTTCCTAAATTTTAAGGTTATGGAAATTAAAACTCGCGCGTGACTGCATCGTGTCGATATGGCCGCCACTTTCAAATGGTGAAAGTAACTATGAATTGGAATAAGACAGTTTCCGTCAAATAACATACACCTCAAATAAATTACTTTAAAGTTATATTTTAGAAAAGACGCCATATTTAAGAATAAGATTTATGTCGCTATTATGGCAAAGTGAACAGGCTACCGCATAAAAATTAATTTCCCGTCAATGCTTTATTAAAATATAGAAGGTAATTTTTTAGTACGTAATAATTGGATTTACGTAACCAAGAATAACAAAAAAATAGTTTTGCGGTATGTAGGTGCATATGTTTAAATAACTACTGTGCTTATCACATTTTATTGCCAACTTTTTTCTTTCTTTGTCGCAGCAAGAGATGGTAAATTATGACAAGCTAACTTCCAATAACCATTTTCATGGCACACTGCAAGGCATTTTCAAAACGTTTTTACTCGAAAACGGTGCATGCCTTGGTGTCGTTATCGTGGGCCCAAAGGGCTGTTATGGTCACGGAAACTTATATTTGCAGAAAAAAGACGCCTCTCTGAACATGCTGCTAATGAGTAAAGTATACCCTTTCATCATAATATCACAGACCTACAGCGAAGCTATTATTAGGTCTGTGTTAATAGACAACTTCTTGTTATAAAATTTAATACCTCAAATACTGTATTCACTAATCCCATGAAATGTTTTTCCATAATTTTACATCATTTATTCAACTGATAAACTGTGCTTGGGCATTTGCAAATGGTACGTCATGCCACAAGAGCTTTCGATGGTTTATAGGTAACAGTGATTTATTTAGCAGAAAACAGTTCCAAAATTATAATATATATAGACACCGATAGTTATTATAGTTATATATTCCTGATGCGAAGTGACAGACCGGAAGTTGTGATTTCAGTGTTGGCGTGTTGGTGACGCCCGCCGAGATGCCGAAAGGCTGAAAATTAAAATTTAATGGAGATCCTTGGAAGTAACACTCCGGGCATTAATTAAATATGTAAGATTTGTGCCAGAATTGATAGTGACATAGCAATAAAATAATGGGGAAAATTCCTGGAAAGTGATAATTAATTCTTGAAACAAGGATACAATTTGTATAGGCCTACGCCTTATTTCTATAAATAAATGAATAATAATTATAGTAAAATGTAGGTGAACGTAATCAAAGTGGTAAATAATGCAGTCAAATCATATACTTGTACCGTTGAGATTATTCCTTAACTCAACGCTTGTACACCTTGATGAAAAAATGTATTATTTCAATTTATATGTTACATTTTTTTTTTGACTACTTACCTGTTTCAAACGTTCGTTTCAAGAAGCAAAGTTTTTGCTTCTAGCAATATTTCTGATATTTGGTTAATTCTTAGACCAAAAATTATATACCTAGACGAAACTACCAATATATACCTTATATACAGGGTGTTTCATCTTAAGTGCGAACACCCCCGTAAAATTTGTATTCTCCATCCGATATTAGCCGCGTTTTTTTATAAAAATAGGCCACAAAAAACTCTACGTTGGTGCAAAATTTCAGGTCTTAATGTCAATTTTCAAGGCCTACTGAAAAATTTTTTTTTCTAGTTAAAAATGACGAAAAATATTTAGCGATTTTTTTATTTAAAATCTGACACCACAGCGTTAATCAGAACAACCTAAAATCTCCGTATACCAAATTTGAACAAAAAATATACAGGGACTTCCATTCTGCAGGGTGTCAAAATTGAGCAAAATAGGAATTTTAAAGGCATCTGGAGAGTCAAGTGTGCCATAGAATCCCGTCAAAACAGATGAATGATCAACAGGACTACTCAAAGTGTTGGTGTGCAAATATTCAATACAAAAATGTACAGGGTCTTTTTCTCTGGGCGATGTCAACATGCTGAATTTTTATTAATCTTTATATTGGTCAGGAGTGCTCTGGAATCATTGAATAAATATTAATAAATAGGTACAAAAGCAATTTATTTCTATACATCATCCAACCAACAAATAAAAACTATTCAAATTGTTGGACCTTTATCAATAAAGTCACTATCTAAGATGATACATTTTCTGTGCGTTTACTGTTGTGGCACACCAGCCACCTTAACTCATATGGACTTACTGACTGGCAGGCTTCTGTATTTTTTAGACTTAGTTCGTTTGTAATGTCTGGGGTGGTTTTGATATATCTACTCGATTTTTGACCTGTATAAAGTTTAAAAAATTCAGCATTTCGAGTTGCTACAGAGAAGAACACCTTGTATATTTTTTATTGGATCTTTGCACATCGACAAGTAATTCCATGGCACACTTGACTCGCCAGATGAGTTTAAAATTCCTATTTTGCTCAAATTTTACAGCCTGCAGAATGGAACTCCCTGTATTGGTAAATTTGGTATAGGGGGGTTTTAGGTTGTTCTGATTAACGCTGTGGTGTCAGATTTTACATAAAAAAATCGCTAAATGGTTTTCGTCGTTTTTTACTAGAAAAAAATTTGTAGTAGGCCTTGAAAATTGACATTAGACCTGAAATTTTGCACCAATGTAGAGTTTTTTTTGGCCTATTTTTAGAAAAAAACGCGGCTAAAATCGGATGCAGAATACAAATTTTACGGGGGTGTTCGCACTTAAGATGAAACACCCTGTAGAATAGAATAATAACAGAATAGAGATACAACGGTTAGCTACCGTCATTACGATTTTTATTACGTTACAATATATTCCTTCTTTATGTAAAGAATTATCCGATAGTGTGGTTATAGTTGAGCCGAGATGCCTATGTCGTTACAGTCAAGAGACGGTCGTCATAGGATGTGGATTTATTGAGATGCCTGTAATAACGATTTTGCATTTCTGCACGATTTTGCTGTTCTTGTAGTGTTTTCGTTGCTACAAGGGATCTACAGAGATTAGTTTTTTGAAATATCAGAGGCCTTGCGCCTTGCAAAAAAAACTTTAAAACCTAACTAACTTTTATATACGGAGTACGTACATAAAATTATCTACTTAGGGTTTTAAAATTTTAAATATTCCTCTGTCCAATTTTAAAACTGTGTTCATTCTTATATGATAAATATTAACACTTAGCGATTGAAAACTCTTTAGCGATATATATAATGCACTTGACGAGCTGTCACTAGTAGAAACCAGGGATACCATGGGATGGAGTACCTATCCACGCAATTCGGACGGTCGTTGAGTGGCGAAACGCTAATTTTCCCAACAGGTATTCTTAAACTTATAAGTTTTTGTTTGTACATATTTTAGATTTCGGTAAAAACATCTTTGGTATATTTAACAATCTCTCTACGCCACCGATTTCTACCTAAAAAAGAAAACAACAAACTCCCAAACGAATTGAGATATCAGGATGCAGTTTGCGGCATTCAACTTTCTTAAAAATCGAGTACAGCACACGCTAGCTTTCTGCCTATCTCTGTGGGAAATTGAAAAAAAAACCATCCAATCTGGGACACCCGGTACATACATACAAACATTTTCAAATAATCTTGACTTTGACGCCCTGTGTTGATTCTTTCTCAGTTTTAATTTTTATTGCCGGAAATCTAGGCCTGCAGCTTCGTTAGGCTCTGCCGCGAGGGCAGAGCCCAAGAAGAGACAAAAAGATATTCGAATTAAACTCGGAAAAAGCAATTATTCATCGGCCGGGGGACCGGGCCGCCTTAAATCCCCCCAGCCCTTATTAAGGGATGAATTATGATCCGGGTCGCAGTTTTTCCTCGCCGCCTAATGAAACACCAAAGCAAATTATGATTTAGTAAATTCATTAGGGGCCAGAAGCTGCCGCTAGGCGGCCGGCCTCTGCTCAAGATAAGGAAGAGATCCTGGTGGGGTAAGTATAGCCGGGCAATGGGAGAATGACGAATTGTTGACGGATTTATAATCACCAAGTCCGACTTTCTCCAAATTTAGAGTTATACAATATCTTTACTAATTACCAATTAAGAAAAAAACTAGATATCCTTGTGATTATCTGAGTTGAAGGAACTTATCAAACATAATTCCCATGACACCCTGTATGTATACTGGAGTGCGCATTCTTTGGATGCAGACAGATGTAAGATCTCGTCCACAGTAAGTTATTAGTCTAGGTGTCTCACTAAAACATGTGTGTTTTCTTTTTGAAGACAATGCCCAAGAAGATAATGTAGGTAATGGAAAGTGAAGTGTGGGGGCTATGCCTAGAAAGAAGTTTGTCATTTGGGTTAATTTGTTCAGAAAATCGCGCCTATAGCTACACTACCTTGTCTCTGTCCCTTTGGTAAAGTATAAATGAACTCACTTGGAACACAGTGATATGCGGGGCGCGATCTATTTCATAGCATTTACCACGCTCTACTTACCGGTAAAAATACCAGACTTACCAGCAGAAATCACCCGCGTATAAAATTAAAAGGTTTTTATGCGGTCGACGTCGACCTAGTTAAGGAGGCAGCCAATAAGAAAGCGAGCATAGCGATTTGATTGGTCGGTATTTCGGCGATCCGCTCGGAGCAGGTGTCGATGTGGGCCAGTTAGGCCAGTATAATCAGTGCCGTGCACTGAAATAAGGATTGCGCTTTATTTTACTGATTTTTGTCTATAGATTTATGTGTGGTGTTGTTTCGTATGTAACAAAATTATTAGTACTTATGCTTTGGTTTGAATTATTTCAAAGTTTATTTTATCCTTTTATAGAGCATTTAAATAAAATTTGTATATTATTATTAAGGGCCACGCGCCGCCTGTGACTCGGTCTTGTTTTACAAAGCAAACGCCGCCCAAGCGTTTTTATGCTGTTCCAAGTTAGTTCATTTATACCATACAAGGGCATACAGAGTGTCCAACTTTAAAACTGTACAAATCCGTAAAATCTTCATTTTTGGAAATAATCGCCTAAACTTTTCTTTGTTTGAAGGGCCGTCAAAAACCGCTTCTCTTTACCTTCCTGCCATTTTCAAAATGCAAATCCAGGGCCAGCTGCGATTTTTTTATACTCCCGATTTTGACGAAAACCATTTAGCGATTTTTTTTTATTTAAAATCTGACACCACAGCGTTAATGAGAACACCCCAAAACCCCCATATACCAAATTTGAACAAATAATATACAGGGAGTTCCATTTTGTAGGGCGTCAAAGTTGAGCAAAATACGAATTTTTAAAGATATCTGGCGAGTCAAGTGTGCCATGGAATCCCTTCAAAACAGTTGAATGGTCAACAGAACCACTCAAAATGTTCGTGTGAAAAGATTTATCCATATTTTTCTCTGAGCCATCTCAAAATTCTGTAATTTTATGAGACTTATAATACTCTCTCTGGAATCATTGAAAAAATATTGATAAATACAAAAGCAATGTATTTATTTTCAAAATGCCAACTAACAAATAAAAACAATTTAAATTATTGAACCTTTCTCGTCAAAGTCACGGTCTAAGATGATACATTTTCTGTGCGTTTCCTGTTGTGGCACACCAGCCACCTTAACTGATCTGGACTTATTGATCTGGACTTACTGACTGGCAGGATTCTGTATCTTTTAGATTTAGTTTTGATAAACTCGATTTTTGACCCTTATAAAGTTCCAAAAATTCAGTAATTTGAGATGGCACAGATAAGAACACTCTGTATATTTTGTATTAGACCTTTGCACACCAACACCTTGAGTTGTCCTATTGACCATTCAACTGTTTTGAGGGGATTCCATGGCACACTTGACTTGGCAGATGCCTTTAAAATTCCTATTTTGCTCAACTTTGACAACCTGCAGAATGGAACTCCCTGCATATTTTTTATTCAAATTTGGTATATAGGGGTTTTGGGGTATTCTGATTGGCGCTGTGGGGTAAGATTTTAAATAAAAAAATCGCTAAATGGTTTTCGTGAAAATCGGGGTATAAAAAAATCTCAACCGGCCCTGGATTTGCATTTTGTAAATGGCTGGAAGGTCAAAAGAAGCGGTTTTTGAAGCCCTTTCAAACAAAAAAAAGTTTAGGCTTTTATCTCCAAAAATGAAGATTTTACGGATTTGTACAGTTACAAAAATTATTTTTTTGAAATTTGATAAACTAAATATTATGACAGTAGATATTTACCTATAATATTTTTTCTGCATTTTTACATACTTTTGTCAGCATACTTACAATACATGTAGGTAATACCTGCTTATAATATTAATTTTGTAACCTCAACGCGAACCTATATCTAACGACTGCCTACTTATCGAGGTAGATTAATCTACCTAGCAAAGAGTTTGTATTAGAACCAAATTCTTGATTAAAACACTGACTATTGTGTTGTAAATTAAAACGGAGGCTCGCTTATTCTTGATACGTCATTAAGGAGGCTTCTGTTGTGAAGCAATTTATTCCGGGCTAAAACGCAAGTGTAACCCTTGTGCGGCTTCCATGCATACTATATTTCTCAATTCGATGGGCCCCGCACATAGGTAGGTACCTGATAAAAGTTTGAGTGCACTGGATATAAAAAATAGAGCATGCATGGGGGAATGGGTTATCTGAGTGAGGGTTTAACTGCACCACAAGCAAAGTTTCGAATCGTGTAGAGTGGTACAGGTGACCGCAGGCATTAATAAAACAAATTGCGCGGTGCATTTCCCGTGTTCACTATATTTCATTTAGTTTTTCCTACATGGTTAATGTAATAAAGGAAAATCCCTCCTGGGATTCTTGGCCAATTCACAGCCGGGCAGCCAGCCGGCACGAACGTCCAGTCAGAATACGATCCTATAGCGAAAATTTCTAGAAATCTACCATAGAGTATTATTTTGTACTTATTCACAAGAATAAATATACATACAGGGTGCTTCTAAAGTATGGTGCCAACGTAATATATGACAGATAGAAAATGTCATTTTGAACAAAAGTTTCCTATAAACATGGATCGTTGACTGACGTATTTATGAAGACTTCTCACGGCTATAGCTTTATGTCTTGGAAAACAGATCAGTCAACGCATGGATCCTAAAATGCATAGGTAATAAGAAAGTTACAGTATGATAAAAGTATAGTTTGAAAAACATCTTTATCCCAATTACTTCTAGAAGTTATGCAATTTAAATGAAACTTCGTGCAATTCTTTAGTAACTTAAGTGCAAAAATTTAGTGTAAAAACAATTTATTCCCATCGACCAGAGGCGGAGGGGCGGGGTAGCACAATGGGTTTTATACTCACAACTTTTTTGAGGTTATCTTTTTGGTCTCTCAGGTTTATCATTTTAGTGCATCTTTTTATTTTGCAACAAAAGGGTACTCTTGTTTCATAACGATAAAATCAACCGTTTGCCTTGAAATCGGCGAAATGTGCTTCAGAAGTTGTAGAAGTTATTGGGCTAAAGATGTTTTTCAAACTATACTCTTATCACCCTGCAGCTTTCTTATTATGCATTTTAGAACCCATGTTTATAGGAAACTTTTTGTTCAAAATGATATTTTCTATCTGTCACTACTTTGGCACCATAATTTAGAAACACCCTGTATACATAACGGGGATGGTAAAAAAATATAATATATATCTTCTATAATATGTGTTTTGTAAGCAAACGGAAAACTTAGATCGTACCGCAGGTTAGTTTTATTAAAACATTCTATAAATAATATAAATTTATTTCTTATTGGTAAGTATAGTAGATAAGGAAAAACTTAAATAATTCAGATGTAGTGCTGAAATATGATTTTTTAACGACTTTGGTAGAGTGTTACCCTCTACTTAAATGCCCTTAATTAAAAACAGAATAATATAAATAATATATTATTACAGGTTTTACAAGAAACTAAACTTGCAAAATGCAGGGGTAAATGGTAAATGAATTTCGCAGAAAAATATTGCCACCATCCTGTCCAGAAGAATGTATAACAAAATTCGCATTTTCCTTTTTATAACGTATAAGACATTCATAACGTGTTTCTGCATTTATTTCCACTATGTAATATCTTCGAGGTCAGTTTGAACTATAAAAACAAAAGTTCCTTTGGTCTGGTCTGAAAGTTATCTTTGGCTTGCACATGCGGCTACCGGTCTAATACAAGTAACACAATTAATTCGCGAATTCAATTAGACGAGCACATATTATGTTCCGTGGGCGTGGGCTTTCCATCACATAGGTTCTAAAATATTAAAAATATTTAAATATTTAAACAAAATAATGCCAATCTAACAAAACATAATACAGGGGCTGCCGCTTGTCATTCCTGGGACCTTTGTAAATTCTAGATACATCCAACGTAAATCCAGTGACCCGATACGGAGAAACTTTATTCACTGTTCAACTCGAGGCCAACGATAAAGAGAGGTCACGGCGCTAACGCATAATTGCGTAGTCACGTGACCAACTTAGTCCTATATAATTAAAGGCATTTTTGGAGAAGTAGAAAAAACAAATTTCGTAACAATTTGGCGAGTTTTCTTTCATCTATTACAATATTGGTTTTGTGCATCCAGGCTTTCTCTAATTGTTTTATCAAAATTTCCAACCTGCCTCAGCTGTTTTGGGCTGATAGTTAAACAGCACTGCACTCAAATATTTTGGCACATTCTCAAAAATTGTTGGGACAGCACCTTCCTTTAGCTCAGGTGATATTCTCTATAGGTATTTTCCTCCCACAACACATTTGTCCACTTTAATTGTTTCACTTTCTTGAAAATGCGTTAGCCACACATACTTAAGGGTTTTTTAGAAATTAAATCTCAGTTAGAATTTGATGAATCCATTTTTGGCGCAAATTTTCATCATTTTGTAATATGTATAAATATAATATAAACAGACCCAATATTTGATGTTTAGGTTTACGTTTTTTACGGATATTTTTACAAAATAAAAATGGAAACTCAGCTCAGTATACTGTAAATATTGACGAGGTCTCAGTTGATCGGCAGCGTGAAACGCCGAATAGGAACCGTATCAGGGCGTGGGTCGACAACGAAAATACTCGAGTACGTTACAACACTGATTTATTTCGCATAAGGTGAATGGCGAATACAAAATACACAAACCCGAACGTGGTCAACGGGAACGGCTTCCAGCCACCCGGACCATCTGAATTTGCGGATCTCCCGTAAGCAGTTCACCCGTCTGTGTGTCACGCTCCACTGTCCATTGAGTCCATTTCGGGGGGAGAATTCCGCTTACAGCGCTCACGCGTCGGCGCGAGCGGCACCAATACTCCTGAATGGCACGGCTCCCACCCACAGGCCATATAATAACAACTGGGCGGTTCCCCTCCGCCAGGACACACGCGCACTAGACACAAACTTGCTTCTAAAATATAAACTAAGACGTTTAAAAAAACTTTAAACGTTTAAAACTTCTCAAAACCCAAGCTGCCTCTTTCAATTATGTGACACATGACACGTAACGTCGGACTAAGATGGTCACGTGATTTTTGTGAGAAACGGCCTGTCTTTATCGAAGGGCTCGTGTTCAGCTTGTATGGCGTCACCTCCACGTTCTGGCGCCTAGCAACCATAAACGCATTCCATGATGTCGTTGCTGTCGCGCTGTCAGCCATCAATAGTAGCGGACTTTAATATTATTTATTATAGCGCCCGCGGGCGATAGAGCTGTACTTAACACTTGCGAAAGTTCCCAATAAAGTATGATTTAACTACCGGTCGTGCATAGAGCAAATTACGCGAAGCTACTCTTGTATTCACGATATTGCGTTGGTTTTTTTTGCTCGCACGTTAAATGTAATAAACAGAATCCATCATGGCATTCTCCATCCAGCATGCAGTCGGCAAACGAAGCTCGTGTTTGCTCATTTGCTCGTTTGACGTCAACCACATACCTACTTCCCACCTTCATTTCCTGTTGGTAATTAACACAGGATCGTATTACAACCAGTCAACATTTTTGGAATAATACTCTATTATCCTACTTCGCGACTGCTTACTCCGCTTTACTTTTGACACGTGTGAATAGGATGCCTTTAATAGATGTAATTATCTTCCAGGTAATAGGAAAACACTACTTCAGGCAGTTTAGACAGCCTCACGTAATGTCCTATGTCTGGGTAATATACGGGTAATAATGTGAAATTCTTTAATATACACAGTCTATCTATTTTCAATGTAAGTGTAAGCAAAATCACTCGAACGACTGAGTGACACTGGGTTGTACTGGTATAGCATGCAGAACATTTAGATTTCTTTTTGGTGGAGGAATACAAGTCGAAGATGCCACATTTTCATCTGCCCCTCTGTATCTGAGCTTTATATTATTTTAAAATTAAGCCATGCACAAAAATATGAGCGCAGTTCACCGTGGCCAGTGTTGGTCTCTTTAACGTATAAGTCCAGTGTTAGTTTGCTTATGCCGTTGGTTTAGGTGATTTGTTTTTGTTTGATGTCAGCGTCACAATGATTGTTGTATCGGCTAGACTTCATTGAATATTTTTCACTTCATGGGATTCGAGGGTCAACTATTTATCTACAATAACTTCTAGATTTGGTTTGGTTCTAACATTTGGACCTGTCTGGGATGTAGGTTGGCTATTGTGATGTCCTAACTTGACTACCTGTGAATATATAACCCGATATAGCAGCTTAGCATAGCACATACAGTGTGACCCATTTGTTTTGGGGTCAGTCTGTAAAAAGTGTATCAATCGTGCGATTTGGCTGATTTTTTTTTTAAATTGTAGAGCTCGATGAACTGCACATTTTGAACAAAAATTGCCTGGTTCGCATAAAATCCAAAGCCTACTATGACCGTTTTTATGAGCAAAATTTTAAGAAACCATATTAGCGTTTTTTTTTTGAAAAAATCTGTGTGCGCCAATGGATTGAGCACTCCTCGAAATGGGTATGTACAAAATTTCATCAAAATATTTCAAGTAATAACGATTTTGTAGAAAAATTAAAAATGCAGCCAAGGTACGTCTTTATTTTCAAAAATTCAAAGTTGGCCATGGAAAATAATTGAATTGTAATAATACAACCTTATGCTTATAAACACAAAACATAAAAACAATTAAAATTATAAAATTTTTGTAACTTCTACCAAGCCTCCATTTTCTACAATGCATTTGTCGTTCCTCTTGCGTACATTCAAAATTACATTTCGTATTTGCTGTGGAGTAATTTCCTCACAACTACGGTTTATCCTAGCTTGCAGTTCTTGTAAATTATGGGGTCTTGACTTATAAACATTTTGCTTAAGTGTACCCCAAAGAAAAAAATCTAAAGGAGTTAAGTCCGGAGATCTCGGTGGCCACTCACAGAAAGGACTATTTCGCCCTATCCAACAGTTTTCAAAATTATTATCTAGCCAGTTTCTGATTAAACGAGCATTATGAATAGGACTGCCATCTAACTGTAACTTTAAATTTAAACGGTATCTTAATGGTAACTCATCTAAAGCATTTCTAAATTCAATTTCTAGAAAATTCAAGAAGCCAGCCGCATTCAAATTCCCTTCAAAGAAAAATGGGCCAATTATTCTGTCGCGTAGTATTCCACACCAAACGTTAATTTTTTGTGAATATTGTCTCCTTGCATTTATTATAAACTCTGGATTTTCAGCTGACCAGTGACGGCAGTTTTGACTTGATACTACACCATTTGTAGTAAACGTGGCTTCGTCGGTGAATAAAATTTCATTTAAAAAGTTGCCATTATGGAGATATTCACCTTGCAGCCAATAGCAAAATTCTAATCTTCTCTCCTCATCTCCTGGTTCCAGGGTGTGCAAAAATTTTGGCTTAAACGGTTTTATTTTGTTTTGTCTCAAACATCTCCTTATACTCTCTCTGGGTATATGAAGGTCTAAACTAGCCGTTCGAACACTATTTCGAGGATTGTCACTAAAGTATTGCAGAATTTGAATTTTCAACAAGTCCACGGCGTCCATTTTGCCTAGTTTTTAATAAATTTTTAGAAATCGATCCAGTTTCATCAAAAATATTGTTTATACGTTGTACAGTACTTCGACTCACTGATCTACCTGGGTGTCTATTGTTAAATTCGGCCGCAGCTTCTGCTGCCGAGCGCTCGTTGTCGCCCACGAGTCGAACAATTTCTATTTTGTCTCTTATGCTTAAATATTCCATAATTATGATAATTAATTGTATTGAGCACAAACAATTTCTGAACTCAATTTAGACAGTTTGACACTTAATAAAAGTAAACAATTCAATTATTTTCCATGGCCAACTTTGAATTTTTGAAAATAAAGACGTACCTTGGCTGCATTTTTAATTTTTCTACAAAATCGTTATTACTTGAAATATTTTGATGAAATTTTGTACATACCCATTTCGAGGGGTGCTCAATCCATTGGCGCACACAGATTTTTTCAAAAAAAAAAACGCTAATATGGTAGGCTTTGGATTTTATGCGAACCAGGCAATTTTTGTTCAAAATGTGCAGTTCATCGAGCTCTACAATTTAAAAAAAAAATCAGCCAAATCGCACGATTGATACACTTTTTACAGACTGACCCCAAAACAAATGGGTCACACTGTAGATAGCTGCAAATTATTATAACAAACAATTTCTATAAAAATTCATTTAATATAAAGAAGATACAGGGTGTTAAAGTTTATTTTTTCAAATGGTTTTTTACAAATCTCTCAGAAACGACAAATTACTGTATTGACTTAAAATTTGGTACAGAGTATGCGGGTATCGAATGCAATGAAATGAAGTTGAGCGTTTTGTTGTTATAAAGTTCGCAAAAAATGCCTCGTGTCAGTCTGCCCTAAAACTACTGTATTTTGAACAAACAAAGAAATTATAGTTGCTGCTTAGAAAAGTCACAATATTCAACATGCTTTGGGGCTTACGCGTTTATTCTTTTGATGCAAACAAATGGATTGCCGACGTTCTAAGGGTATACAGAAAAATAAATAAATTAATTAAGTTTTGCCCATAGGTACCTTATTATTCCAAATTAATAAAACAAATTAAATAAATAAATAAATAAATATCGTCTTTATTGAAAAGTAAAGCGAAGGCAAAACAAGGCTAAGTCTAGCCATAGGCTACTCTACTTAACCTTACTCTACCCAAATGACAGCTAATATATTCCCGAAATAATAATAACATACATTCCACTTAATAACTACCATTGTTTCCTATAATGGCTAAAACCAAGTAGTATACAAAGATCCCTATATGTATGGAGTATTACATACCTACGCAAATACATAATAGTGTTGACCTTCCTTCAACGATAATAGTGCTTAACTTACATAGTATATGTAGCTAGTCCTGTGAAAGAAACAAGAGCTGGTTGAATTTTGACTTAAAAGCGCTTTTGCTCATAAGAAATTCATCAGAAGAGAGAGAATTATATATCTTAACTGCATTGAAGACGAAACTTCTCTTGAAGAGTGCTGTGCGGTGACAGGGCATAGTTAATTTATGGGGACATCGCAGATTCCTATTGTGGACACTTGAACGATCAATAAGGTTCGATCGCAAGGAGCGAGGGTTATTCGAGTTAATAATACTGTATGAAAAGTTTGCAAAATGTAACGTGGACCTATTGCACGTCTTTAGCCATTTTAAATCGGTATAAGTGTGAGATATGTGATCAAATTTGCGAATATTATAAATTAATCGACAACAAGAGTTCTGAACCTTCTGTATTCTGGAACGATCGCGTTGTTCTATACAATTATTGTATAAGAAGTCACAATAGTTAAATTTAGACAATACCAACGTGTCACACAAGGTCTTACGCAATTTCACATTCAGAAAATGACGACTGTTTGTAAATAAGCTTTATTGATAAAAATGACTGCTGCATTAACTTCTTTACATGTTCACGAAACCTTAAGTCTGTGTCCAAAATGATACCAAGATCTCGAGCACTACTTACATAAGGAAGAACAGCACCTTCAATATTTACCCGAAAATGTTCTTTGAGGAAACTGTTATGATTCTTGTTACAAAAAAGTAGCACTTTTGATTTATCCGGGTTTAATTGTAAGTTGTGTTCGTTTGAAATTTTTCTCAAACGTTCCAAATCGGAGTTTATTTGAGCAGAAGCCTCTTGATAACTACCCTTTTCGAAATCGACATATACTTGCGTATCATCAGCATATGCATGTATCTTACATTGTTTCACAGATTTTAAAATATCTGATGTATAAATTAAAAACATTAATGAACCCAAAATTGATCCTTGTGGAACTCCGGAGTATATATAATTTGGGATAGAGTATTTGTTGAATAGATTGCTTCCTGTTGAGGAAATATGATTTAATTAATGATAAAGGCCCGTCGAGAAAGCCATAGTACTTTAATTTTGCAAATAATAATTTATGATTTATTTTGTCGAAGGCCTTAGAATAATCTAACAAAACCAATGCACAGTCTTTACCCTTATCACGTGCTATTATTATGTCGTCGATAACACTTGTGAGGGCCACAGCAGTGTTGTAACCCTTCCTGAAACCACTCTGATATTCAGGTAGAAATTTGTTGATGTTGACAAACTCATAAATTTGTTTATATAGAACTGTTTCATATATTTTTGACATGGTTGGCAAAATGCTTATAATTCTTAGGTCATTGAAACTTTCGGGTATCGTAGTTTTAGGAAGAGGTAAACCTATTGCCGATTTCCAAACGTCAGGAAAGTAATGATTTTCGATGCAGTAATTGATTATGTGCGTAATATACTTATCGGGCTGCAGTATCTTAACATGCTAGCAGATATTTCATCTGTGCCAACAGCTTTGGTCTTAATTGTGAACAGTGCTTCATGTATTTCTGAGACAGTGGCAAGCTGCAACTCAAATTGTGTCTCTAACTGGAGTCTGTTGCTATAATAGTCAATTTTTTCTTGACAATTTCCTGGATTTTGAAAATATTGGCTAAAATAGTTATTGATTTCATCTGGATTTGCCAGGTGTTCGGGAATGGAGGTATTTTTTTCACCTCTGACATATAGATCATCGAGGGCTTGCCAGACCTGCCTAGAATTACCATCCGATGATAGGAAATTTAAATACTTACGTTTTTCTTCACGAATTTTTGCCAATGCAAAATTTCTTAGTTTTTCGTATTCAAGCCAACTTGATTCTGTTTTGTCTTTTTTGAATTTTTGTAAAGCCAGATCGCGCTGCCTCATGTATAATTTCAAATTTTGGGTCAGCCATGGTGCCTTAGGTTTTGATATCCTAACTTCTTTGATGGGGGCATGGTTGTCAAATAACACGGCAATTAACGTGTTGAAAGTAACTATTTTATTATCTATATTATTTTCGTAAATTATATCATCCCATGGCAAACTATATAAATCTGCTTTAAATTTAACGATGTTGAAATTTCTAAAACATCTAAATTTCACTATTTTAGATTTTAGTTTAGATTTTTGGATATTTAACTTACAAAAAACAAGACAGTGATCCGAGATATTGGACTCCAGAATGCCAAAATCAGTTACTATCTTTTCATCTGTTACAAAAATTGGGTCAAGGAGGGTACTGGAATTATTTGTGACTCTTGTTGGGGAATTTAGTAGTTGGGTGAAGTTATAGTTTTCAAAACAAAGCTGCAGAGGGTTGTCTACGTTTAAAAAGTTAACATTGTAATCTCCGAAAAAGAGAGCTTGATCAGACTGAGGCTGAGTAAATGATAATATGTCTTCGAAATTTTGAATGTGATCATTTAAATTAGACTTAGGTGGACGATATACCACCCCAAAAATTATTTTCAATTTTTTTATGTAAACTTTAAACAATAAATACTCTAGATCTTTGTTTACAGGAAAATTAAGTTCAATCATATCATATTTTAAATTATGCTTAATATAAGCGGCCTCCACCTCGCTCCTGACGATCCATCCTTATAAATACATATCCATCAATGTTAAAACCGCTATTGTCTACCGTAGTAGACAGCCAGGTCTCAGATAAAAGTAAAATGTCATAATCTCTCTCCAACAACAAACTCTTAAGCTCCAAGAATCCGGTAAAAAGCGACCGCACATTTAAATGTGCCACCTTCATTATTCCTGTGCCTAATTAATCTTAATACCAAAAAAAGAAAAAACAAAAAACAAACAAATTTATCTACCCATTTCTTCCGAAGACGAATATACCAGAACAAAATAGAAATACACTAGATAATTATTAATAATAAACTAAAATATGACAGAACTAAATTAATTATTGCTGGAGCCTTCTTGTTTTTATCGGACTATAATAAGTGCGTACCTTTTTCTTCTTCGCGGATTTGGCCCTTTCCACCACAGGTTTAAGAATTGTTTCACTTGAATCTACTTGTTTCGAAGCATGCATGGATTTGGTTGGTGACTCCTAAATCTTCCTGTTCAGAACCATCTTCTGTTTCGTTCTCCAGGTCTTCCGCGGTGAACAAATTACCGTCAACCAGTAATTTAAAACCAACAATTTTAGCTTTATAGCCCTGTGAAATAGCAACCTTCAGGTGTTTTCTGAGTAAGTTGTTTATTTTACGGTCTTCTTGGCTCAGGTCATGTGCTATTGCGATGCCTTTATTCTGTTGTAAAGCCTTGAGTTTGTCCTTGTCTGCGAATAAGGTAAGTTTTTTTCTGAAGGATAGGAATTCCAGCAGAATGGGCGGATTTGCGGCCCTCGCTAATGTTTGAATATTACTGATATCACCTTCAACTAGACCGGCACCCAGGGAATTATTTAAGGTGTCAATAGTCAACTTCAGCAATTCGAGAGAGTTTTTGAGATCTTGCTTGATTCCAAAAATCACTATGTTATTTCTACGAATCTTGCGATCTAGAATATTGTAGCCCTCCTTCAATGCCTTTATTTCCGTGTTTGCTTCTTCAATCTTAGCATTAAATAATTGTTTGGTTTCTTCGAGTTTATCAGATATTTTGGTAGTTTGTTCGTTTAATGCCTTTACCAATAAATCATACAATACTTTTTGCTCTTGAGAAAGTTTGGATACATCTCCCATTATACTTGAAGAAGTATAAACTTAAAATTTGACCAGTGGTGCAATTGTCAATCTTCTTTTGCAGTTGATGTACACGTTATTTTTGGTGGTTAAAAAGCAACTACTTTACTAGGCATAACTAGATATAAATACCTTTGGAAATGTGCTTAACGTATCGACTGATCACTATTTAGTACTGTGGTTAAGTTTCATATTTCTTCGTATCTTCTAGCCACCACAATTTGCTACTTTTTGGGAGCGCACAGGCAATACGTGTTTATCGAGTAAATTGTATTCGTATTTCAAATCTTAATTGATTTTCTGCATCAAAAGAGCAAAGAATTAGGTACTTAAAACGAGGGCCCAAAATGCGGTGTTTTCTAAAAACCAAGTTGAACCCATTCCAGAAAGTTTTCACTTTTTCACAGCAGCTACTTTAATTTGCATTTTAGGGCAAATCGACAACATATCTATTTTGTAGACAAATGACTAGTAAATTCAAAAATGCTACCGTCTCGACCAAAAATGCACAGGTGTAGAAATTAATTTTTAAAAGGGAGAGTGACCTTTCTTCCTGAACGCCACTCGTAAAGACAATGAATCCCCGGTAGCCTAATTTCTTATACCTTCATACTGTGTACCAAATTTTAAGTTAATGTCATTAATTTGTCCTTTCCGAGATATAAAAATCGTTTAAAAATATAGATTAACACCCTGTATTTTTTTTATTAAGCATTCTCGGGCCCACAATCACTTGAACTTATTTTGCTCAAAATCAAATTTTCCATCGTTTATTTCAAACTAGCGTTTTACAACTGGAGCAACCTGTAGATTTGCCGTTTTCTTTACAACCTACAGAAGGGATAGGTAGGCAATTCTATTTACCTCAACCGATATCGTTTCGTAACTTTGCTAGGACGGAAAGAAATCGAAATCAACCAATCCCAGTTAATCTTTCAGTAGAAAAATCAAGATACCCTTGATTGGTGTGTTTTGTCAAATTATTTTCCCCGTTTATCCAAATATTCGTTTAGCAGCTGCTATTTCATGTAGAAAAAATACACTGTACTTACAGCTGAAATACTGGTTCTTGTGCAGGTTGACAGCAATATGATATTCGGCATCTGAGGTATGTACCTACTTTTGTAGTCGTAATTTTTAAATCCATTTTACCCAAAATTACCCGTTTTCAGACTTATAACTAATCTCTCATACTTTCATTTTACTTTAAAGCTGTCAATGGTTGATGTTGCGGACCCCACCTACACGCTTTGAGTAACCACGACGTTTAGTATAATCATGATAACAGAAGAAAAACAAAATATAATAATATTATTAATAAGTAAAAGAATAGAAAATTCTACATAAAACAATTCTAGGAAATGAGAAATGAATTTACCTAGCAGAGTGATAACTAGTGGCTTCATTCTCCAGAATATACGTGCTCACATTTTCCCGTAATATGCTGCACACTCACATCCTTGTATGCACTCTACCGCACGCAATAATAAAACAAATTGGGTTTGCCCCTCTCGTACTTCCATTTAGTTTTTTTGCCAGCCCAGTTAATGTAATAAAGGGAAATCCCTCGTGGGATTCACGGTTCGCTCGCGGAGTGGGCACGACATGCAGTCTGGAAATAAACCACACGTTCGCTCATCTGTTCGTCTATCAGTACCCACCCTAAAATACTTAATACAGTCTCTATTATTAAGTTACTTTATCTCATGGATAGTATAGCAAATTAACTTTTATAGAATAAGAACATTTAATTATCAGAAACAATGCTATAGTTCCTTTTGTACTAGTTTGACTTAAGAGATGCCGTCCATATTCCGATTTCATTGCTAATTGAGGCAAGGGCCAATTCTTTCTAGATTGAACTTAGATACCATTTCGTCAAGTATACTATACAGTGGTGTATCCTCGGATTGGGTAAACACTCTTCTAAGTTTTTTGTTTTTCATTTCACGACTAAAAAAATATTTTATAAAAAACTTTGCTTGTGTTGAAAAACGTTAGAATTCCAAACTTGTATAGGGAGTATCCAAAAATTTAAAAAACTAAAACCAATAAACATTTTTGATTTTTTTACAGTAACCACAACTACTGTTACATTATCGAACTTGTTAGTACTCTAAGACATTTGGAAATATTTACCCATTAGCCATTAAAACACTTAAACGGAGCAATTTATAATGGTCACCAACACTTATTTTAGTAACGTTATACTACTTTAAAGTGTATTATAGTAGGGTAAATATTTCTATCACCTTTATATAACTTACATTATATAACCCAGCTACTTTCAGTGTTAAATTTGTTTCTATAAGGTTTGCAATTACCCTTATAAACTTTGCCTATAATGGTGCTAGTAATATTTCATATTCCATCTCTGTTTAATTATTGTTGAGCGCCTACCCTTTACTCTCACTTCAAAATTTTATGGTTGATGATGTGAATATTTTTGCTAAGTATAGCTAAGCAAGATTGTTAGAAAACTTCTTTTTTTGTTTTTCAAAAATTACGAGAAAAAAGTTTAAAAATATGCCTGTATCATATAAAATTATATTCTGTTAAAATTTTCGAAGAATAATATACATAATGCTAATAAATTTCGTAATTGTGGGTCGTGCCGATCCTGTTCTATATTTGCATCATCGCGTCTTTTAGTAAATTACCCATAAAAACTCTTAAATAATTATCCATTCGCTGTCAATATACAAATCGAATTCCAATCCGCGATTTCCCACTCTTTTTTTAAATTCATCGGAGATACTTAAGAACATAAAACACTTACTGGAGTAAGTCTTGACGGAACTCCCCAAATAAGGATATGACATCGACATCTAATAAAGAGCATAAAGGGCACAGCGCCATCCGATTTCATTCTCTATCCTTGGCAACGGTGCTCTGGCATTCAATTCTCTGTTAAAGAAGGAATTTCCCTTTGACTCGCCCCTTCTTATTACTCGCAGAAGAAATATGAGAATTTCTATCAAAGGCCAGATTCGTTCCTAATTTACTTTTGAATTTTATATCGGGGACGGCTATCATGGGAGCGGACGACTCAAGCGACGGGAGTCGCGTAACAGTCACATATTATACTGTCTCAAGTACTAATCAGAAACGGCTCGTGCCAATTTGACCTGGAGTTTTAATAAAGTTTGGAAAAGCCGCTAGTTGGTCAATAAAATATCGTTGTATTTTTCTCGGCATTTTTATACCTATATATACACAAAATTTGAATATGAATGTTATTTATGCAAGGTTTAGGATCCTCGTTTAAAATCTATTTGCCAGAAGTAAACCAAAATCACACTGTCTATGTCTAATTGGCAGCTTGAGTGGTAGTAGTTATACCGAGAGTTATACCAAGCACACAAAAAGGAAAATAAAATGCTAGGTGTTTCAAGATATTTTTTTGTTCAGTAGAATCGGCGAGAAGGTGTAGAGACTCACTCCGTGGACGAATTTTATTACTTACTAAAAAATATAGATTTGATGTGACAAAATGAAAATAAAAATTTAAAATTATCATGGATCATATTCAAAGGTAATAAAATAGTGTAGGTACGAGATTTTGCCAGGATGGGAAGGAAAATGTCGAGGAAAATACTCGGGACAATATACAGGGCGAGTTTTTTTCGATGTTTAGCATGGGGATCTCGGAAACTAGCGGATACAGAAGGAAGGGTTAATGGGGAAGGAATTGCAGTTTTGTGGGCCCAATTTAATGCGCCTTTTGGACTTTTGAAAAAGTCCATGGCTTACTAGATATTTCGAAAAAAAAAGAATTTTCCCTATTCTTTCAAATTCCGCTAGCTCCGCTATTTTTGATTTTACAGAAAATGTGTAAATACAAAAGTTGTAGAGAATTATGTTCCTAATAATCCAATCCTATTTTGCATGTGAGCTGTCATTTTCAAGATGTGACATAAATTTCTGTTTTTTTTAAATACAAACCATAGTTGGCTATGGTCTCATAAAATCGAGCATTTTTTAAGCTTTCCAACGATAAAATACTCGATATGATTGATTAAAAAAATTGTTGAAGTTATGGCGGTTTTTCTGTTTAATTCTTATTTTAACGGAGTTAGCCATGGAAACAATGAAATGCTCCGACAATTATTAGTTCAGTCATTAGCTATTTTCCTGTGAAAACTTCTAATTTCTACAAAAAAAAAATGAATTTTTCGAGCTGCGCAAGAGTATTTTGAACGCTATTTTGATCGCCGCCAGCCCTCCCTGCCTACATTTAAGAAGTTGTGTGATAATTTGGTACAATATGGTTCCTTCAAGAAGCCAAAGGATACATCAAAACACATATTATTATGTGTAATTCAGAATCCATCGGTTTCAACACGTCAAGTAGCTGCAGAAGCGGGAACATAGCAGCGCGCTGTTGTAAGAGTGTTAAACAATAATTTATTTCACCCTTACAAATTAACTGTATATCACAAACTGTGCATGCTGGGGACTATGAGAAGGGCATAGAATTCTGCACGTGGTTTAAAAGTATGTGTGTAGAGCCGATGCACAATTTATACTTATAGTTCTCTGGAGTGACGAAACGCGATTCACCAGCTGCGGTATGTTCAATAGGCATAACGAACATCTTTGGATGCAAGAAAATCCGCATCATGTTGAACAAAGAAGGACCCCGAATTAAGTTCGGGTTTAATGCGCGGTGCGGGGTCATTGGTTCAAAAAGTCTTGGCCCGTATATTTTTTATGAATCTTTAACCGGTACCTACACGTTATCTCAATTTCCTTCAGAACGACTTACAAAATATGTTGGATGAATTAGATTTACAGACTCTTGCAATGCTAGAATGGTTTCAGCAAGACGGGGCACCCCACAATATTTTCGACACGTGCGAAATCATTTAAATGAGGCTTTTCCCAATTCCTGGATTGGAAGAAACGAACCAGTTCCATTTTTTTGTACTTATAATAAAAAACAAAGTTTACAGAAGAACTACCTACGTTCCGTTAGAAAAGCTTCACTTCCTGTTTTAAAACGGTGCAATACATGTATTAATAACAATGGCGGACTATTTGAACATTTCTAATAATTATTAGGTGACATTTTGTAGTTTTTAACACTTATTAGAACTCTGTTCTATAAATAAAATATAATCAATGTTTCAAAAGATTTCTTAATGCCTTATGTTGCAATTTTGATACGAAATCATATCATTGTTTCCATGGCTAATTCAGTTAAAATCAGAATTAAACAGAAAAACCTCCATAAGTCAGGATTGGCATTATTTGTCAATAAGCATTTCATTGTTTCCATTGCTAATTCCAGGGACCCTTTAAAATAAGGGGACCCAGCATGTCACAGTCTATCGCATAGGAAGAGTGAAGCCGTGAGGGGAAGTTTGTTTTTTATATACTCCAAGGAGACCACAAGGGGGCTTGTACTAGGTTATGTTATATTATATGTCAGTGTCCAACTGCCATCAGGTTTTATGTGACATGCCAGTGCCATAGATTCTAAAGGGGGCAAAATATTTCCAATCATAATTCACATCCAACTACAGAATAAAAATGACTTGGAATATTTACCTATAGCTGTCTCGTTATAAAATAATGAATTTAGTTATAAATACGATCTAAAAATCTTAGTTAAGTACCTACCCTTATTATAGTTCTTATAACAAGAAATGTTTGGAAAAAATAATAGCGTATAAAAGTTCCCATTGAATTGTTGTCTGTTTAATACAATTTTGAATTTGATATACAGGGTGATTCATTGGGAATGGGAAATCCCGAAACTGGGGGTAGGGGAGACCAAAATATTGCGATTGAGTCCAACATTGCTTAAACAAATGTTGTTTGTTTGAGAGATACAGTGCGTTCAAGTTCTTATTTTTAAATTGAATTATGGCTATATCTACCAAAATAATCAAGCTGCTGACCTGAAATTTGGCACTGCTATGTTTTTGGGGATGGAGAATAAGCTGAAAATGTCAATTTCTACGTATCTCACAGAGGGCGCCACTTGCGCGGTTTTTGGATCGTGCTTTTACTCGTAACTTTTGTGAGGTTATCTTTTTGGTCTTGCAGGTCCGTCATTTTAGTGCATCTTATCATTCTGCAACAAAAAGGTACTCTTGTTCCATAACGCCCAAATCAACCGTTTGCGTTTAAATTGCCAAAACGTTCCCCAAAACACCTGTTCACTTCAATATTCGAAAAATAAAATTTTCACCTACTACTTTCAAATGTTACAGATCAACTGTACATTGAAAAGGATGAAAAAAATGCCAAATGAACATTGGTCGAAACACATTTGTTTTCTTGAAATAGGGTGTCCAAAGTTTGTCGAGTTTCAATCTGTTCCATTTTGAAAATGAAAATTTTTGGGGACATTGTTCATATGTGTTTTTTTCTCGATTTAAATGGCACAGTCGTTGTGCAATATTTGAAAGCAGTAGGTGAATATTTTATTTTTCGAATCTTGAAGTCAACAGGTGTTTCGGGGCACGTTTTGGCAATTTCAACGCAACCGGTTGATTTGGGCGTTATGGAACAAGAGTACCTTTTTGTTGCAGAATGATAAGATGCACTAAAATGACGGACCTGCAAGACCAAAAAGATAACCTCACAAAAGTTACGAGTAAAAGCACGATCCAAAAACCGCGCAAGTGGCGCCCTCTGTGAGATACGTAGAAATTGACATTTTCAGCTTATTCTCCATCCCCAAAAACATAGCAGTGCCAAATTTCAGGTCAGCAGCTTGATTATTTTGGTAGATATAGCCATAATTCAATTTAAAAATAAGAACTTGAACGCACTGTATCTCTCAAACAAACAACATTTGTTTAAGCAATGTTGGACTCAATCGCAATATTTTGGTCTCCCCTACCCCCAGTTTCGGGATTTCCCATTCCCAATGAATCACCCTGTATACATGTATAATATTTCATTATGAGCTTCTAAAAGTATAAAAAGTAAAATTCAATTTAAAAAATATGTATATTGAACACTCATACAAACAAATAAAGCTGAGGTTGAACATATTATATGACTAATCTAATAAATACAATTTTTACATTATTATTTATAAAACTATACTTAATTTCCTGTCTTTACGCACATGCGTGTTATCAGCTGTTTATCAAATTATACAATTTGATTCATTGAGAATCGGAAATCGCGAAACCGAAGATAGGGGGGACCAAAATATGTATTCAGGCCAACATGCCTTGTTTTAGAGATACAGGGCGTTGAAGTTCTTTTTTTAAAATTGAATTATGGCTACATCTCCCAAAATAATGAAGCTGCTGAACTGAACTGCTGTGTTTTGGGGATGGAGATATGGAGAATAAGCTGAAAGTGTCAATTTCGCCGTATCTCACAGAGGGCGCCACCTGCGCTGTTTTTGGTCGTGCTTTTACTCGTAACTTTTTGGTCTTGCAGGTAGGTCCATCATTTTAGTGCATCTTTTTATTCTGCAACAAAAAGGCAAAAGAAAAAAATCTATGAACAATGGGGATGGAACGGATTGAACTTATGATTATTATTATTGAAATTATGGATTTCAAAAATATAAAGTTTCCATAAAAAACTACAAGTTTGGTTTGCCCTACTTTTTTGAGACACCCTGTATAAAAACGGTTGACACTATCAAAAACACAAAATTCCCCACAACTTTCATTTGAAACGTTTTTTTCTATGTTGAAAAATTAAAAAGTTAATGGGGTGAGATTCTTCCTTGACACACCCTGTACATATATTCGGTTATGTGGATATATTTGGAGGGCGTTACTCGAAAAGGAACCAAGCGCCATTTTCATGATTTGAGTAAGAACTTATATTTTAATTTGCTTAAAAATAATTCGAATTATGTTTTGATATACTCTGAATAGTTATAGTCCGACTGAAATAATACACTTTAAGAATGTTAGCTAAATTTTGGAAAAATGTATTTTTTTTTTAGATTTTGGAGTTTGGTTCTTTTGATATTAATACAGAAATAGAACATGGATTTTTTTAAACCTTTTTTTTATTACAAAAGTTACAAAACTAAAAGAGCTTCTTAACAATATTATGTGATATCATCATCTGGTCAGCATCAGCTTCTTGAAATTCAAAATCAGCTTCTTCGCCAAAGCCATCTATGTCATCAGTAAACTTTCTAGGTTGGAGATTTTTGTAAAAATCCTGAACATCTTTAGGAATAAGGGGTAACAAACTTTTTATATCGGCTAATTTTTTGTCAGAAATAAGTTTTCCTTCAGGATATAAAAGTTCGAATTTTGAAGAAAAAAAATTGTCTGTATTTAATTGTCTTCCCCTTGTGTTTCTTTTTATGTTAACTTCTTGAAATTCGCCCTCTTCATGAGTAGACTTAAAAAATATTGAAAACGGTTTGTTTTTAAAATTTTAATTACTCTGGTATTTAGCCAATCAACTTTGTTACCATGTATATCCATTTTTCTATTAGTAATAAGTTTCTCAATTTCCTTCGTGCTTAAGAAATCCTCTTTTACCATTTCGTGCACGATAAATTTACGCTTCTTCGAACACCCTAGCACAATATTTTTAAATTCTTTAAGAGTGTATATTCTAATTTGATGCTTTATTGCACTTTCTATTTTCCCAAAATGAGAATCATTTGGCAAGTAACTGTGGCCCGGAACAAGATATTTAAAATATATAATTTTTAATGATTTGTTTGTTTCTAATACACTTTTTAGGAATAGAACAATTTTTACGTTTCTGTTCTGCCCACCACAAGAGTCGGACCATAGAATCAGCTCTTCAGTTTCAGGCGAAACGTACTTATCAATCATAACTTTTAAGCATGAACCAACCTCTTGCGCTCCTCTTCCAGCGGTTCCCTCTTTCCATAAAAAACAGTATGGCTGGGTATTCGACCCTTGGTAAATACCTTCATTGTATAAGGAAAGCTGTCTTTTATAATAGACTATGTTAGTTGGCAGTTTTGGCAGTCCGAGTACTTTTTCCATGTCGTAAGTAAGTGTTTCACTTTTATTATTTTCTGTCGATCTAGCCAAGTCACTTTTCAGAGCACTTCTTGCTTTCTCTGCTTTTTCCAAATGTTGGTTGTGTAAAATCTTGGTATTGCTTAATAACTCGGGATCATCTTGACAACTTTTTATTTTTGCATTAAACTGATCGCAAGCATTACAGGTATCTTTAATAGGTGGCTTCCTTTTCAGATTAAGTTTTCATAAAATATTTTTTTATAGGTAGCAAAAGCTACTTTTGGATTTTGGTCTTCCAAATATAGATCGTGCATTTTCTTAAGAGTCAAATCGAAAGGTAAATACTTAGCTTCAGTTTCACCCCTACAGTAGTGGGACACATAAGTTGGAAACGATGCAATGTGTTTAATTACACTTTTTTTAATTTCATCCGGTAGTTTTTTAATAATTTTATTTCCGCCATAATTACCTCTTTCGTCTTTTAAATTTCCAGTATTAAATTTTTTTAGAGCAGTATCAACTCTTTTCGTAGATATTTGTAGTGATTTAATGTATATATTCCTGCATACACTAATATTATTTAAATGATATGTGCGGGTGAATTGTCTTAAGTTACTTACTTTATTCCTTTTTCTTTTAATGCTTTGCTGTCTAACTGAAGCAGCTATAAAATTGTTCTGACTTTCATAAGTTTGCAAAGCCCAAAATTGTTCGAAAATGTTTTGTCTAATATTGGCTGCAATCTTATCTCTGCATTTTAGAGAACAATTGCAATCAAAATCCAAAAAAGTTTTAGCTTTTGTCAATTTTCCTTTTACAGTGTAGTGAGTCTGATTGGAGTTTTTTAACATTTTTCTCCTCGTGAATGTTTGACCAGGATATTTAGCTTTTCTGCCCTTTTTTAGTCTTCCTCTTGTATTATTTTGTGTTTCTTCCACTTCTTGAGTATCAGACTCTTCACTTGATCTCATTTCTGCTAATTCTTGCTTGGTTGGATTATATTCACTCCCAGAGTCTTCAAAATCACTAAAATTTTCTATATCTACCTGTCTTTGTAGTAGTTGTTGCTTGTCCTTAAAGCACTATATAAATAATTATGTTTATCATGTATTTTTTACTTACCAGCTCAACATTATCAAATAACTGTTGACCTCGCTGTTGAATATTTTCATTGTTGGCAATGTATTCAAATTCAATTTGGTTTTGATTTTTTAGATCGATATCAGAAGAGCTATTTTCTTCGCATTCTTTGTTAATAATTTTAGTAAATGATTGATTATCGATTTGGGAGATAATAATAATATTTCCACAATTTTCAAAATCTTGATTAGGTTCATTATTCATAGCACTAAATTCTGAAACCTGAAAAATAAATATTTATTTTATAATGTGGTTAGAGTCCGTATTTTTTTAACTTACCCGCTCAACATTGTCAAATGACGGTTGACTGTTTTCTTCGTTACTAATGAATTCAAATTCAATTTGCTTTTGATTAATGCGCTTAATATTAGAAGAGCTCTCTTCTCGGAAATCTTTGTTAATTTCAGTAAATGCTTGATTAGGTTCATTATGCATAGCATTAAATTCTGAAACCTGAAAAATAAACATTTATTTTATTTTATGGTTGTGAGATGTGACTTGCGTTTTTCTAGCAATACCGCATTCGGGACTCTAGACACATCTTATTATTTTAGAAAAAATATACCTTCTTATTGTAAATAAATCCAGGCGACACTATCATTTATTATCTAAAATATATAAGAGGAACCAAGCGCCATCAGCAGACAATACAACATAAATTTTGTATTCCTTGTCTGAGAAATTGTTTTAAACAAATAGTGGTACGAATAGTAATAATTATGTTACCTAGTAAAACTTTTACTAATTTAAAACGAACATTAGCATTGAATTACTATTAAAGTTGCCAGCACTATAAGGAAAACATCATAACCTAGAAAAATGTACTTACCTTTTCAGCAAAATTTACAGCTTTATTCGTAACACTGCATTGTTGGTTTGTTATAATAGTTTCTTCCACTACCATTGATAGTATTTTTTTTCCTCTCATAGACATCTTTTCGCACAAAATTTGGTAAACACTGGATAGCTAACTAAACGCTAAACCACCTTCCATAAACGTGAAAATTGTTCAAAAAGAACCATGCGCCAAATAAATATGTCTACAAGGAACCAACCGCCAGACATAAACGTGAAAAAGAACCATGCGCCAATAAATATGTCTACAAGGAACCAACCGCCAGACAGTCGCTTGTATCCCTTTAAATAAAGGTAATGGAACCTGTTTCTTGGTTTGTCGCTTAATTCGATGGTCAATAGAGGGAGTTAGGGTGTAAGTGCGGCTTGGATCTTTTTCCAGTATCTAAGTATAGTTATTTGAAGGCGCTTGGTATTCATAACACAAATTTTAACATTTGGCGCTTGGTTCCTTTTCGAGTAACGCCCTCCATTTATTGTCTGAAATATGAAATTACCTTTTCCTACTAGGTTCACCAGTGTCGGCTTCAGACTCAGGTGCATTCAGAGGTAATCGAAAGCGAGTTCTTTTGTCCCAATGGTGACTTAACTCTGAAAGTAGTAGTGTTCATAAATGTGTCGTTCAATTTATTTTCTTAATTCTGGAAATGATTTACCTTCTTCTTGTGGACTCAGAAACATATGCATTCGAATCATTTTTGAGTTTCCCAATTTCCAGAAACACAGAGGTAGTCGAAAGCAAGTTCTTTTGTCCCATTGGTGACTTAACTCTGAAAGTAGTAGTGTAATATGGTATTTCATAAATTTTAAATTATTAAGCAGGTAGCTTCAGTCATGTCTTCACTTTATTACCTACAGCATTCTACAAAGTTTTTGAAAGACTTTATCATACGAGTTTATTTTAAGTTTCTGAGGTACCCTTGGGAGGCAAATAAAATTACAAAAAAATTATAAGGACTAATGAACACCGAGAAATTACATTATTAGAACTATTAGACATAATCTTGTTAGTCCATCCCGAAATCTGTGAAAGTTCTTTGGGTAGATGCAGCAAGGGAAGAAAGTTCAATTATACATATTACAAATGGATTGAGGAACCTGGTAACATGGTGCATTAGCGACAAATTGTAAATAAGTATAAACTTTATTTTACGGCCTGATTAAACGTACCTACTTTCCTGACTAGAAACACGCCACTGAAAATTGTTGTAACCTGTACTCTAGAACTACATCAGTTCTTACCTGTGGAAAGTTAAATGGGGGTGCTTATAATTAAGCTTTTTGCAAAATCTGCACTGATTTACCATATTTCTACCTAAATTCGCTGGAAATCAATGTAAATTATAAAATAATTTTTGATTTATTTGGCATTTGCCATATTCCGTGTTTGTAGACACCACATTGTCAAGTCTAATTCATGGAAACCATTATTAATTTTTACTAACAATGAAAGTACCTGTTATTTTCTTAGATTCTCCAATAAAATGGCATAGTTGGCACCACTGAGACCATTAGAATGGGGAAAGAAACGGCCTCACTTTGGAAAGTATAATGCTGGGTCCCCTTATTTTAAAGGGTCCCTGGCTAATTCCGTTAAAATAAGAATTAAACAGAAAAACCGCCATACCTTCGACAGTTTTCAAAGTAATCATATCAAGTATTATATCGTTGGAAGCATAAAAAATGCTCGATTTCATGAGACCATAGCCAACTATGGTTTGTATTTAAAAAACCGAAGTTTATGTCATATCTCGAAAATGACAGCTCACATGCAAAATAGGATTTGACCGTCTTATTAGGAATAGCTATAATTCCCTACAACTTTTATATTTGCACTTTTTCTGTAAAGCAAAAATAGCGGAGCTAGCTGCATTTGAAGGAATAGGGAAAATTCTTTTTTTTTTTTCGAAATACCTAGTAAGCCATGGATTTTTTCAAAAATACAAAAGGCGCATTAAATTGGGCCCACAAAATTGCAATTCTTTCCCCATTTAACCTGTTAGGGTGTAAAGGGGGGGAAGACAAGAGTTTTAATTTTTAATAAATTTTTAATTATTTTACGGGAAACTGGGATCAATTTCCACAAGAAAGTAGTAATAACAGGGTTCGGTGCTTGAAGAGCTTAATTATATTGACAAATAAAAAAAATACCCTAACGCAAGAATTTGTTTTTAAGTGCGCCACTGAAGGTATGACTAGTTATAACTTATGTTTGTTGTAATGATTCTAAGAAAACTATTGTAGTAAAATTATACGCTAGCTTGTGGCCCACGGGTAGCTCCAGTCGGCGGGGGGAGTAGGTTTGTGGTGGTGGCAGGGCTTCAAAATGAAAACAAGGAACACTATTTTGGTTAACAATAATAAATATATAATAATATAATTAGGTATAATGAATTAAAGCTGTGTAATAAAAAAAAATATATTTAAAAGTAACTCTAAAGGGGGGGGTTAGTACGGTTAACTAAATAAGACTGATTAAATAACTGAGCTGGTCTTATATGTGCGAACTCGTTACGGCGACCGGAATATATTTCACGTAACGGACAACGGACGGTTGACCAATCGTTTAAGACTAGGTGAAATTGAGATTTAAATAAAAATTGAATATAGAGTGCAAAAATATTAACGGGCCCCTTGACTCACGCTATACTCCTAGAGTGCTACTGTTTTTCCCTTTCCTAAAATCTTATGACTACAACTTATCTGTCCCGAGACTCCAATCTACGTTGACATAAGTTATGATCACGGAAACTCCAACCCAGGGCTATAATCCCACGCAGCGGTTACGGTACAAGACTGCACCAACAGCCTAGGCTAGACGGCAACCAGACAGGACCGGAACGGAGACGTGGACAGACTTAAATCCAATATTGACCGGCAGGAACATACAGTACCTACGCCCGTCCACACACGGACCGACGGAGCTGGACACTGAACAGGACAGACAGACAGACAGGCACAGGCAGACAGGCACACAGACACAGGCCCTAATTTTTAGGTTCGAGAAAATTAGAAAATGTAACTTTTCTCGTGATCTCCGGCATGGTAACTCACATTCAGCACGGTCTAAAAACCCCATTATATATCCCAAAAATATTCCACAGGTATCAAACGGTGAAATTCTGAGAATCAAGCCCGGCAACGGAGCAAATGCCTGCCAGGATTACTAGCACTTCCCAGCAGCACCAAGGCCTCTATACAGGCGAAAACTGTGGCCCGCAATGCATGAAACAGTAAGAATTTCAAAGCTTGGACCTTTTTGGGTTTTAATAACGATTCTTTTTAGTGCTCGATGAACTCCCTACGTCTGTGGCTAGAATGGAGCTCGGTGACAATGATTAATGAAGTGATCTGTGAAAATACATGCGACCCATGTGAAACAATTTACAAAAATGTTAATGGCAATTACAATGATTCAACTATGTACTGTGTTGGTTCTTACTTCGGAAAATAAGTCCGTTCGAAACCTATCGAATCTCGACTAAGAAAGAGGCTACTAATCGTTAACTCCTGTAAGGACAAATTCTACTCGTAACAAACCTTCCTTCTATCTCCGCTAGTTTCCGAGATCCCCATGCTAAACATCGAAAAAATCTCACCTTGTATAGTGGGGCAATTAAAAAGTAGCAATATATCTCTCTTTTTTCTTATAGCGACTCGACACATTTTCAAATTACAATTGGGCGTGTAGGATTAATGATATATATTTTGTTTACCCTACAATATGCAAGTGACAAGAACTGCTAATGTACTCTTGATTTTTTGAGTTCCTCTCTATCGATGGGTGTATATTTTTGACACTATATTATATCTTATTTTCGACCAAACTTTGAGTGTAAGACACAACGCCAACAAAACAAATTTTAACGTTAAGAATACGCTACTAATTCTATTTAGTGTACCAAGAATTCACAAAACCTCGGGACGACTTGCTCTGATTAACTGATGTTTTGCTTAAATCTAGATTTATCACAAATTATAAGACATCCTTAAAGTTTTCCTCGTCGACCTCCATTTCCATAATTTTTTTAATATCCAAAGCGCCAAGTCAAAAGTCATCATTTGGAAAAAACGCCGAACAACCGCACAACCCTAACCAAATGACAATCCGTGTACTAACTGAATTGTTTGGACGTTTCTATATGTAAATGGGCTTTTTTGCTCTCCGGTTTCACCTAACGTGGAGGAGTGGAATGATTTCACACACAACCATACCCTCCACGTGCCGAATACATTAATTTACTAACTATCCTAAAAACGCCCGTCGAAGATAATATTATGTCCTTCGAGCCTGCACTAATTGCGTTATTGGAACGCCATCTGAAAATCAGATCGTGTGGCTATTGTCGAACCTATTTCATTCGAAATGTCATTGCCCAACTTATGCGAAATATCATTGCCCAGACCAACTGTACGATTCTCCAGCGTATACTTTACTATAGCAGCTCTAAAGGTGTCGTCTCGCGTGTAAGTGTATCTATAATGATAAATCGAATAAGTAGAAAAGGGATAAGTGTAAATGAAACGTTTCAAGTAGTCACTGCTTTCTAATAACACAAACGAAGTGGTTCAACCCATTGCGGTGGGCGGGCACTAACCGCAAGTAAGGAAAGAGTTGTATAGCCCCAGAATCGATAATTTGTGGAAGGTCAGTACGATTTCATTGCTTCAAGGGTGTACATAGCGCGTTCCTATTTTTGTGATCACAATTTGAATTGATAATAAAAGTAACACGTTTTGTGGGTAAGGACAGCCATCCTGCTGAAACCACACTACATCGAAGTAGATTGGCAATGCTCGTACTTCAGGAGTAATCTGCATTTGAAGCATCTAGAAATACTTTTAATAATGTTATCATTAATAACCCTGCTCAGCCATTTAATTTTTGAGGGTACTGGGTATGCAGAGCTAGCGAAAGGTGTTTATTTTCATGAGAGCAGTTACGTACTACCCCAGGATTGTGATGACCATGCAAGGAAAACGAACTTTCAACAGAAAATAAAATATTTTGGATAAAATGTTCATCTCCATCAGCTCTTCAACATTAGGGCATATGAAATACTATTTTATAATTAGCATTTTCTGTTGAACAGTGTAAATCGACATTTAAAAAAAAATATATTTGAAACACGTAGCAGCTTGTCTACCAGAAGATTTGCTAATGAATTTAAGATTTTAAAAATCTAGAACATATAACTTTGTTCTCCCTACTAATCGATGAGACGGGGAATCCCTCAATATAGGCCTGGTGCCGCCTCTACTATCTAATTTGATCGTGCTTCACCCCAACACCTTCCACTACATCTTTAGAGTTCCCACTACAGTAGATTGACATTATTGTAAAAATAAATCCAGAATCCACCAAAGACCTGTTTGTTTCTAGTAAATTTGTAACTTGTTGTATTTATTTCTTACATTCTTACAGAGGAGGCACTGCCAGAATTTCTTGTTGTTTGCTTTTGCAGCAAAAAAAACATCACAATAAGAGTGAAAAATAGACAAATAGTTATTGTTCAAAAAAACTTTCTTGATATTTGTGTGCTCTATGCTCTATGCTCTACTGACCATAGGACATTAAAAAGCGTTGTTCACCAGCATTCTCAAAAGTTCCCCTAATTTTCTAAACTCAAATTAACGTGGTATTTTAGAACTTTCGATAACGGTATATTGATCGAGAGCATTAAAATTCACTTCATTACGCCTCCTGTATGTAGACCACATGTATTTTTAATGATTTCAAAAAATGTTATCTAATAACAGTAGTTATGCACCAATTGAGACTGTAGAAATGGACGCAGTGTTCCTTTTTCAGTAATAATACGAAAGGAGCCAAAAAGGATATTAACTGATGAGGCTTTTGGTATTATAACAGTGGTGGTACCATTGCTGACCAAACCAAACTTTGTAGATATCAACTGTTGAAAGGAGACAAAGCTATTCAAAATAAGTATTTTTGAAACCGTCCGCAAAAAATCCTGCTACACTAACTTTCAAACTTTAATTTTGGAGCGAAAACAAACAAGATAAATTGTGATATCTTACAATCCTTTGGACTGGATACTAAGTTGTGGTATAGGTATTTTAATTTAGTTATTAGTTATAAAATGTTATGCAAAATATTTGGTATAGCATGTGGCGTGCGGCAATTTCAACAGTGGTTCTGACAGTTTATGTGTAGCTTTGTCTATGCTACTTATTTATTTGTCGATTGTGGGCTTTCTAATAGCATATTTTTTTATAAGTTTAGCCTAGTTATTCAGGCGCCAGTTTTAATAAAGCGGTTGTCTTCGCTTTTGGCAGTTTACTACAGTCAGAGAAAGTAAATTCTAAAGACAAATTTAAACAAATAAACGGTTTAACCAGTTAAACAAATTGACTTCAACAGAAGTTCAACCTCAAGCAAGGTTCACGGGGTGGTCTGCAGAAGAAAATGACAAAATATACGGATAAGAAATCGGTTAGTTCTAATGCCAATTCTATACTCGGTCCTCGGGGCGGTCGGTAAAAGGAAATGAGAAAAATAAGAAACGGAAAACGGATAAACAATCGGTCAGTTGCCGCCGGTAGGTTTGGACTATGAAAGTGGTACAGCAAGCTTTAACTAAGCCGTTATGTAAGGGATCTATAGCTAAATCCGAATTATTTGGGATACTTATGAAGGCAGTCTATTACTATTATATTTTTGACTGACGGTACAATGCTAGTTTGACTCTTTCATAGTCAAAAGTAGGAAATAAACTTATTAAACCTAATAAAATAATACCGGTCGGTAAAGGGCTCGGAAAAGCAAGAAATAATTAGATTACACTGAAAATAAAGTCCTGGAAATCTAGTAACTTCCTTAGAAATTAAATTAAAAGGGTGTTTTTTTTACAACCAGCATCGACCAGTATTAAGTAGATAATTGCTCTGGAGTGTGAGACGTGTATATCATGCTATTCTGTTAAGATAACAATATCTTGTAATGGATCTTTTGGAAGGTTTAGATGGTACAACGGTGTTGACCTCATAGTTTTATGGATATTTAGATTGTTGCATCTTATTGACAAATAATGGTTTAAGTGAGAATTTTTTTATATTGGAATAAAGTGTTTCGCAACTAATGTAGGTATGTACAGGGTGTCCCATTTTGGGTGTTTTTGGTTGTTTTTCTCAAAAATCTCGATTATTATTATTAAAGCTAGAGGGTTGCGGTTTTCACGTCACTGTACTACTTTTTTGAGAGGAATTTGGTGGACCAATCAGATTTTAGATAAGCTTTATAGTTTCCGCGCATTGGCGCAGGACTGAAATTTTCGATTTTTTGGAAACCTCTGAACTATGGTTTCCATTTTAAAAAAATAACTTTGGTTCATATCTCAAAAACTATTAACGCTACCAAAAAACTATTCCATTCGATTCTACGCCAAAAAATTTATAAAAATAGTTGATTAAATTTGTCGATATATATAAGTTGTAGCCAAGAGAGAGGTTTCCAAAAAAAATCGAAAATTTCAGTCCTGCGCCAATGCGCGGAAACTATAAAGCTTATCTAAAATCTGATTGGTCCACCAAATTCCTCTCAAAAAAGTAGTACAGTGACGTGAAAACCGCAACCCTCTAGCTTTAATAATAATCGAGATTTTTGAGAAAAACACCCAAAAACACCCAAAATGGGACACCCTCTACATCTTTTTTAAAGATCTACCTTTGTGATCTCGGAGAGGAGGCGCGTAACAAAACTACAAGCGAATTGATCTAATTGAAGTTCTACCTTAATTAGGTAGGTATTTATGCGTCTTCTCGAAGGAGATCACACTCTTCCGGACCGTGGTTGTCACGGTCACCAGTTTTTTAATTAAGACTTTGAATTTGTGACCGCTACTTCGTGGCGTCGCTTGGTTAAAAGTAGGGGTATATCGTTTGTGATTTCCATCTAAGAGGATAATAAGTAGTATTAAGATCGAACTTCACTTAAATGAGTTTGTAATCCTGAGCGCCAATATAAGATGGCGCTGCATAAATACAGGAATATAAAAACTCTGCGAACTGTGTCCGTAATGCTTTCGCCGTTTTTTTGAGTTCCCTCTGAGTTGTTCATATCGTTCAAATTTCTTAAGTCGAAGCGAAACTTATGTCGAGTGTCTTATCATGAAATTTGGCGGCATGGAATAAGCGGGACATTGGAAAAAGAGCAGCATCGGATTGTCAGGATTTAGAAAACGGAAACGTCTTGTTTTGAAACCATCGTCTCAACGAATAGTTTGAAGACATCATGTGGAAAACGCCATATATTCTTGTTGAACTCTATGCCCTATATTTTAAGAAAATAACAAGATTTTGCGATTTAAGACAGGTAACGTCCATGTCCTTCCTGCGAACATATAAATATCGCGGGATGTTGGGATGCAACTCGCATTGTTGCGTTCTTCCTTCATTGCCTTTTGTTACCTCCGAAACATTGCATTATCCACATAGACATCATCGTCGCAACACGTTCTTTGAAGAAGGATTATTTGGAAAACGTTAGGCGACGATTTGGCGGAAGTTATGTGTCCTGGGATTTAGGCATCGCGAAATGTTTGCCTCATGCCGTCAGCATATTCGGAATTCGCCGACACATTAGCCGCTTCGGAACAATTCGGGTGCTGCGATCAGAGACTCGTAAAGTGCAGAGGTATTAGACTAATACGTCGGCGATTTACCTTGTAAGTATTTGCATAGTCACATCAAATCCGTAAAGTAAAGAGGTATTAGATTATACCTAACACGTCGACGATTAACGAAATGACGGAAACATTGTGTTATGTATCAATATGGACTTAAGTGTAGATACCAAAGTTGAAGGGAATTGTGTCCCCAATGTTCTACTTTCCGTGACAGCTGCCATTTTTGAGATATGACACAAAAATGTGTTTTCTAAATTGAAACCATAGTTGGTCATGGTCTCAAAAAATCAGGCATTTTTAGAGCTTTCCAAACATAGAGGGCGAGTTTTTAAAGTCAACACAAATATGTGATCGGATCCATCAAGCCAATCACCTGTGCAGAAATTTTTGAATGGCACAATCACATTGCATTGACGGATTCCATGCTGACTCGCCCATAATACTCGATAATGGTTATTCAGAATAATAACGGAAATAACTATGGTTTCCATTTAAAAAAACACGAGTTTGAGTCATATTTCGAAAATGGCAACTGTTACGTAAAGTAGGACGTGATAACCGCATTGTGGACACAATTCCCTCCAACTTTTGGTTGTTACACTTTTTATCTAAAAATCAGAAACAACGAAGCTAGATGTATTAGAATAAATCGTCAAAATTTCGTTTTTTCAAAATATCTAGTAAGCCATGACTTTTTTCGACTATTCAAAAGGTGAGTTAAATTGGGCCCACAAAACTTCAATTTTTCCCTATTTAACCTTGTCTCTATCTCCGTTAGTTTCAGATTGTAGTAAAATCAGGCTTACTCAAAGCAATAAACGTATACCTTCACAAAATTTCATGTAAATTGAGTCCCTAATTTTTAGGAGACAATAAAAACGAAAATCAGATTTCCGCCATTTTCTTGGAAAATTTGAGGTTATGTTGATAAATGTCTTATAATAGGTACCTATGAATGTTTTAATTTTTTTTTAATATCTGCTACTTTTGTGTTGAACGTTGAACATTTTCAACTAGGAGGTTACGTTTCGCTCAAAAATCGCAAGTTTCGACCCCTAAACAGTACCACCATTTCATTGATGCCGTGTTTAATTTTTGTTTTTTTCTCTTTGTTATGAGCCTTACTAAATTTTCCTGCTTGTCCTTGCCTGTTGATAATTTTATTTTGCCAAAAATGTATTCCAACAGAAAAGCCTTTTCCATTTTTTATTTCTAATCCTCCTACTTCTGAATTTTTAGGTTACAATATGGTGTCTATTATAATGACTCAAAATGCCCACAGTTTATGAAAACCGCTACGTCGTAGTAGATTCATCTTCTATATCGCTACTTAGCGCTTTAAAAACTGTAGGCACATTGAACACGGCCATTAATCTAAAAACTTATTATTTCATTCATGCATTCACAGCGCACACGACGTTTTATAAAATGTCGCGTATAACGTATAACCTAAACTTACCTAATCTAAAAATAATAAAAATCAACATACCTCAAATTCGCCCTTGTCGTTTATTTGCAACCTAATTATATTAGAAGATATCTGCTTATAACAACTACTTGGCAAAACCTTTAAATCCATTTTATAGATTTTGTAGCTTTTTATATTGATTTTAAATCACTATATCACAGATCGCATCTGTGGAAACGAGTCAAATAAATCCGAATTACAGCGAAAAGAACAAGACAAAAATGGTAAGTCGCAGACGTATTAGTCTAATACGTCTGCAGTTTACGAGCCTCTGATCGCAGCACCCGAATTGTTCCGAAGCGGCTAATGTGTCGGCGAATTCCGAACCGTGATGGTCCGAAATTGACCTGGTGATGACTCGTTCACAGATTAGCATTTTTCTGTGGATTTTTTGAAATAATTATTACTAAACGGAATAGGCCTGGGCGTGGCTATAACCCGTTTGCATTGATTTAAGATAATGTGACCTTTCGGGATGGCCGTTTTCGCCGTCCAATGGGACTAATGGGGTCACACTAGTCGACCGAACGGGTCCCCGTAGACCGTCCCGAAATAGAGCCAGCCATGCATAGTTAAAGCAAGCAGAGATGCGCCCAGATTGCGGATCGCCAGTTATTTTCCATTGCCAACAGCAGAAGTGCAGAAACTATATCAATAACTACATGTAACCCACTTTTTTAACAACGGGCATAGCCCTAAATTCCAAAAAATTACATTTTCTCTATTTTGGGTTTGGGTTTTATTAAATGATTTATCGCGATACTCTCAAATCTGCAACATTAAAATATACAGGCGGTATATTTGATAAGTACAAAAATTTTTAGGGCAGGTGGGGAAAATGCGCTTGTTACGGATCTGCAATTAATTTTTTTAAGGGCTTATTATCGTCAAAAAATATTTTTTAAAACGCTACTAAGACTAGGTATGAATATTTCACGGACCGCTGCTGTGTCGCTTTCCCTGGATTCCTCGTTCAGTGTTGCCAAATATACCCATTTGAAATGGAAGCACCCCGTAATTTTTTATTTTTCATCCGATTTAAGACGTTTTTTTATGAAGATAAGTCGCAAAATAGTTATTTATGTACCAAGGCACTGAAGTTCCACTTTTTATGACTCATGTGGAATTTAGTTGCCGAGGCCTCTGGCTGAGGCAAATAAACCACGCATGAGCCATAAAAAGAACTTCAGTGCCGAGGTGCATATTATATTTTTTTTGAAATCGGAAAAAAAAAAGTTTTATTAGGCAATAAAATAATCATAAGGGATCACCCGTCCATGAACCAACTGCGCGCGGCGTTGCTTGACATTGACGATCGCTCTACCTAGGTCAAGTAAGATAAGACACGGCGTCTTCGAACAGACAAACCAAATTGCTGCCTGTTGTGCAGCCTCCACAGCAAATCTCTTGATATTCAAACCTACTAAAATATTTATACTGAAAGATTGAGCTGGTATAGGTAAGTAACAATTTCGCAATGTATTCGAACAGTTAAATGGGCCTTTTGTGGCCGGGTTTTGAATCACTTTTGGTCACTTTTGACGCGCGATGGATCCGCGTCTGACGTTTGATGTTTACATCTCGCCAAGGCCTACTTATTGAAAAAATCGTACAATAATGGGCTACTTCAGTGCCGACTTCTGAGCTTTTAATGACGATTTTGGAACACTTTAATGCCGATTTCAAGAAAAACTCTTTTTTTACTTTGGTGCAAAATTTCAGGTCTTAATCTCAATCCTCAAGGCCTACTACGAATTTTTTTCTAGTAAATGACAAAAACCACTTTCATTTAAAATCTGACACCACAGAGTTAATCAGGACGTTAATCTGGGCCAAAGTAATTTATTTGTTTACAAAATGCCAACCACCAAATAAAAACAATTTAAATTGTTGGACCTTTATCAATAAAGTTACTGTCTAAGATGGTACATTTTCTATGCGTTTCCTTTACTCATATGGACTTACTGACTCTCAGACTCTCAGGCTTACGCTTAGTGCGTTCAGTGTTTGGTTCGTTTATAGTGTCTGGTTCATTTATAGTGTCTAGGGCGGTTTTGATATAATTCATTATTTTGAGATGGCAGAGAGAAAGACACCCTCTATATTTTCTATTTAATTTTTACACACCAATACTTTGAGTGGTCCTATTTTCCATTCAACTGTTTTAAGGGGATTCCATGGCGCATTTGACTTGCCAGATGCCTTTAAAATTCCCATTTTGCTCAACTTTGACACCCTACAGAATGGAACTCCCTGTATATTTTTTTGTTCAAATTTGGTATGTGTTCTAGGTGAACCGCTGTTGTATTAAGACACATAGCAGAGCTTCCCATTGTTTTTCAAAATGTCTGCGTACAATGACATTTATTGGTCCAAAGTAAATGTAGAGGATGAGTAAATGTAGAGAGATGGTATTCAGGCAAGGGACACATTTCTGGCACACTCTGTTCAGCAAATTAAATTTTGCATTTTTGGAAATTTCTTCTCATTTTGCAGGACTCTTCGAAGTTTAGTAATATATCATCATTAACCATGATAGTTTTGAACAATTAATAGAGTAAGATGACTCTCACGTGGTAATATTATTGTGTCTTTAGGTGTCATACTTTACTTCATTTGCTGCATCATCGTCCACGAAGTAATCCATTGTCATTTAGATACAGTGATAATTTGAAGTTATAGATTTTCCTTCCTTGCGTCTTATTGCCAGAAAAATATATTTCGGAGTATATAAACATAGGTTATGGTTCGCAAGATTGTAGAAAATTTTGAGAATTTAGTTACGTTGATTATATTTTTAACTACTTCGTGTTTTGTCACATTTTCTTGCACATGTTCTTGAGTAAACACTGAAGTTGGCCAAAATTTTTCTCCTTGGTATACCTAAGAAGTTAGGATCTTTAAACCATCGATCAAAGTACCGTAGTGCTGTCCATTTCGTTGCCTCATCTGCCACGTTTAGTTTGGTCAAACATTCCTCCAATTTGAAATTGCTGAATTTTGTTGCACTTCTGCTATACTCTGTAAGAAACAAATTTACTTAAGTTTCTTTCTGCTTTCCAGCGATGCTTCCACATTGGGGTTTTTATTTAAGATTTTAAAGTTGGGGTATCTGGCGGTGACAGTGGTGAAAGGGGCGAGTCATCGAATACGCCATTTTGATTCCCCCTCGGTACTGCAAAAATGGTCTCCAGCATTTTTTGATATATTTTCTAATTTCGGAGACATAGCCACTGCAAGTTTTTAAAAAGTCACCCTGAATATGAACTATTCAATGTAGGTTACGGTTGCCTCTATTGTTAATTATTATTGGAGCGGATTGTAATTGTTTTGAAAGGTTGCCTAAATAATCATTTTGTAACAGTAAAATTGCACCATACAGTGTCCCAGAATTCAAATTTCTATATGCGGCCGTTTTTTGAGAAAAAGAAATCCAAACCAAATTTGTTTGTCTCTCTTAACGCTATAGAATAACTTTGCAGGGGAACCTTCAATCAAAAAATTTTACACCTGTAGAACACTTTCTCCAAATATTTGCACAGCGTTACAGAAAACCCTCTGTATATATATCGAGATATATTGATATATACCTAGATACCGATATTATCGATGTATCGACCAAAATTGTTGTCAATTCTTTTCATTTTGTACGCAAAATCGGATAAACGTTTTTGGGCACCATCTTCGATAGTTGGTATCTACTTTATGGAGACTGTACCTTTACAGATTATGACGTAGCTAATCTATAAGCATGAGTATACGCTCGTAACCTTTTTTTAATAAAATAAAAATTCGTAATGTTGTTCAACAAAATTTTGTGAAAACAAAAATTCAATGTGTCCATTTGGAGTCCAGTCCTTCTTAACTAGACATTAGTAAAAGCGCCTTTTCAGTTGAAGATATTGACAAAAAATATCAATAGGAAAAGTTGCCTAGAATTAAAAGCTATACCACGTACTAAATTTTAAAAAGAACGGCGTGCTATGGTTTTCAGATTTTTTTCATCCGAATATTTTTTTAAGTACATATTTTGTGGCTTTGGAAAATAATAGTCTGTATATTTCCGTAGAAGATATTTTCAGTTTCTAAAAAATATCGATGGCATTTTGAAATATTGATGACATCAATCATTAATTTCACGTGCCTATTGTTATTATAGTTAACTTAATAACTTATTAAGACGTGTTTTATTGAATATGCGATTTACCTTCGCAGGACACCATAGATAGCTAAATTTCAATTAATTTCAATTAAACATATTTTATCTTTTCCACCCCTTTTATACAGTGTATATAAACCTTTTTTTCTGTAATAATTATTATTATCGTAATAATTATCAATTTCAATAAGCAAAATTTGGAAATTTTAATACCACTAAACCTTCCATTAGCATTTGTTTCAATTTTTTTATATGAATGTGCTTTTCCGTCAATAGCTATGCAGGGTTAACTATCACCTAGTACAAAATTTTTATGGCAGATAAAGAAAAATTAGTCTTGCCAAAATAAATTTTCAAAAATTTTCCAACATTTGTCTTAAGCCTTAAATTTTTTTTTTTCTTCAATTGCAGGCAACCAGACCAGCAACTAGTCTGAGGCGTAGAGATGCGAGAGGTGCGACGTCGAAGAAAACTATGCGTCGATTCGATACATAGGTACATCGACATTCTTTGTAATGCAAAGCGTTCAGTTCAATAACGCCGACATTAAGAAATCACAGCATTCTTTTTATTTAGTTTAGATAGATTTTCAATAAAGTTTTATTAAAATTATTTTTTTGACACGCAATCAACTAATCTATTATTGACATCGATATCGATAATTATTACACACCGCACAAACCTCTACTCTTTTGTGCGTTTGTGTCCAGTTCTTACGTCTGTCAGTCCGTCATCTCTACGAAATTTTCGTGGTTTCGCGTTTCGCGAGGCGAGAAATGTGTATGTAGTTGTGTAACTCCTTGGTGCTGCTATGTGAAAATGCAAAAAGAAAAAGCGCCTAGAGATTCACGATTACCTAGCCTCGAGACCGAGCTCTGGACTCGGGATTCATAAATATCCTGTTTTCTGTTTTCAAATTTCAAACTAAGGTAAGCTGCATCCAGGCGAACCTCGAGTACCTAAATCTAGCAGCGCTGCGGCTGTACCTACAGGTTCAAATCGAATGTTATTTATGTATTTTTTAAATTTGTTTGAGTAAAAAGGTATTTTCATCCTTTCTAAAACAACGGCAACACCGCGGACAATCACTTCCAGCTGATAGTACGTACCGAAGCTATATTGGTTGACGTAATTAGAGGCGGAGATTTACAGGGAAAATAGGGATTTTTACCTTTTTTTTAAAGATCGTAAAAAAAATCTAAAAATATTTTTCTGTTTTCTTAAGCACGTGGTAAATTTTTTTTTATTAAGTGATAGTTAACCCTGTATATCTACCATATTATCACATTGAAAATAAATTATATATATTTAGTGCTCTTGTGGGATTCAATTTAGTGGACGGCACTAGCTGCGACCATCACGTCTAACTCGGTCACGCCTCATATGCATTAAATTTAAAGTAATGGAGCCTTTCGCGTGGGAAGTTTGGGACCCCGATAGGGCTAATGGGGCCACACTAGCCGACAGAGTTGGTCCCCTTAGGCAGGCGTGAAATGAAAGCGGGCATGCATAGCTAAATACGAAGCCAGATGCGTCGAGATTGTATAGCCGAAGGTTCTTTCCAGCTACAGTTTAAGTAGCATCTATAGTAAATGTTATATTATTTATAAAATGTGAAAGGCTAACTTTTAATGTAGCGGATGTGCAGGTACCATAGAGCGTCGAAAAGGGGTGTGGGTGCGCTTGTACGTCTATTGCTACAAATAAGCAGAGATAGTGAATTTACAAAAAGAGTTCAAATTGAATAAAGTAATTAATTACCTAACCCAGTTTTACTCAAACTTTTTTCTAAAAGTGCAATTTGTTCACCGAAACACTGCACATTTGGACTTTGCTATAAGTATAATTGATACGATGATATTCTGACCTTGTTTTTGTCTACACTTTACTTTTTGTGTTGAAATGTGTTACTTGTAAAAATTAAATAAAACTAAAAGATAAAGAAGCTGCATAAACCAAGCATAATATGTGCTTGGTCTTCAATTTAAATTATTTGTAAGAAATAATGAACGGTAATAAGTAAAGAAAATGCTTTATTTCAGTTCCAAATTATTTGAACGATTCCTTACAAATAGGTATAAAAATATCAACATTTTCTTTCTTAAAGCTATAAATAAATATTCATTCTCACAGCCAAAAATATTTGGTTATAAAAAAGTTATATATATTATATAATAACGTGCGAATTCGTAAGAAAAGTGTACCTAACCACAAACGCAAGAAATGCTTTAGTTAGGAGGTTATTTATACTTATACTGCAAAAGAGCATTTTTATTTCAAATTCGTACATTTTCATGCGACCAAACTATTTCGTACAAATTCTCATACAATGTACTTAAGTAACTGTTGCCTTACAGAAATGTCCGTGTGAGACAAAAAGAAACTACAAACGAGAAAAGAAACTTCAAACGTTGCGACACAGCGATTTGGTTAGATAGGCCTGTTCTCACAAGCACAAGCAGGTCCGAACTAAGTCGGAGTCAATCAGCCGGAATCAAAACAATCAGAACAGTCAGATAATTTAAAATCCGTCAATCAGATTCACGACAGGTTTCTGATTTCGGTAAAAACAAACTTATATCAACACAGTCGATGAGTATAGGTTAGGGGCTATCACCTCGGCTATTACACAGTACCTACCGTTCGTCGTCACATCTGCATATTCATAACTCTTATACGCGCCACCCGGTCGGGTTCACGTCACACAAACTGATAAGCTCCGTCGCGCAACACGTTCAACAAACAACTGATGCCATGGCTTCGATTGCCTAAGATTTTACTCCCATAACTGGTGAAATGCCTTCCCCCTCTCATCTACCTAACACGAGCTTGTGTTAATACGTTCAATTTGACCCAGCTTAGAGCTAAGGGACACCGAATAGTGTTAAGAAACTCCGCGTGGTGTGAACAAACAAGAAGCCGTGTTAGAAATATAAAAAGATTACACCCCTAAGTGTTAATATTAAGGAATTTGTTGTAGTGTGAATTTTACCAAATGAGGTTTGGTTAAGATAATATTTGGAATCCACCAATTTTCGTGGCAAATTTTCACCAAATTTCTTTCACCACTTACACGAAGAGGACTTACACCGATTTTTTTTACTGTGTGGACGCGTGGTAATTACTAACAAACCAATAATCTTAAAGTTCTAAAGGGACTTATATTTGCTAAAATTTACTTTCGGTTTTGATTTTTGTAATGTGACTAGTTTTAAACATTTTATTTCTTTGATATTCGTTGCTTAAATTTGTATATGTAGGTATATTTCAAATGTATTATTTTTGAAATGGATATTAGTCTTTTATTCATCTTGTACATTTTTTTAAAGTACGTTACATTATGAATATTTAAAAAAAGTTCAGTTCAAAAGATAGTTCACTCTTTCTATGTTTTTTTTTTTCTGTTGAGGATAAGATAAACAATAAAAATAACATCATACCAAAGACAATATTATATGCGCTAATAAGATGGTCAGCCACATTCTCCTAACTGGACCAACAAAAGACACGAGCAATATCTTCACAATTCCATTGTTAAACAATCTCATGACCATTAAGTACTTGAATTATTACAAAAGAATGTTCTATAAGCTGAAGAAGCAAGAATTCTTGATATTATATTTTGAAAGGGTATTTTGAGAAATAATTGTTTAAAGCTCAAAGCAAACCAATAATAATTATTGTCCACTATATAAAGACGAAACTCGAGAATCTCATGCTTTCTATTCTTACTTACACTACAAGCATCCATATGCACTTCATTTCAAAATAAAAAAAGGTACCAAAATGATCTCTTTGTTCCTTTTTGGACTGGCATTTCTTAGGAAAATTTATGAAAATATATGGCGTGTAAACTTGTCAAACTAAAGAAATATGACAAACAAACTTTTAATTTTATTTTGTACATGATATTCGTTGTATTTTGTTCTTTTAAAATAATATGATTTTTTTCGGATCATAATATACATATGCGTCGGGATTTAAGCTTGACCACAAAGTTGAAGATTGATGTAGGTATTGGTTTTTCCTTGAAACTAATAATAGTGCGTCAAAGTCTTTTGAAAAAATTTTCCATATCTTAAATAAAAAATCGATCTATTTATTTGGCTTTAGTCAAATAATGATTATTCTTTTGCTCAGTTACCAGGTACTAAAGTTAACCCCGTCAATGCATGTCATGTTCCAACTGCTTACTAATTTATTTAATAATTATTATCCTTTCCAAATTTCCATTTCATGCAATATATTCTGCGCAACTATCTAGCAAATCGACGTTCCAAGTGAAGCCCTCAGCTACAACACTGGGCAATGTATTCCAATGTGAGAAAAGTATAATTATCTTTTATAGGAAACTCTTAACAACTTCCTCGGGGAGTTTGCAGGTATTTACTTTGCCTGTTTATATTCAACGAGCTAATAAAGTGAACGGCTAAGTGAGGTTAGAAGCGGCGACCGCTGGGATAGCGCAACTTGATAAGCGAAACGCGAATTTCCGAATTAAAATATTCCGGGTGTAAATTTTTCATGGTTTTAATTAAAAGCAACTGTAATTAGTGCTACCGGACTTAAGGAAATCTCATACAAAATTTACCTGCCCGACCAGTGCCGTAGGCTCTACTTTTACCTTTTAACAAAAATTAAATACTTTTAACTGTAACTCAATAAGCTTTATGGCAAAAGCTTCTTTACATGACAAACACATTTCATCGAAAAATATCACAAAGATAAAAAAAGGTATTACTCTCGACAACAAGGACAAGTAGGTACTGTAATGCCAAATGCTAATTCAAGGAACAAAAAATCTAAACAGGAAGTCGTGGGAAATATGTAGAAGAAATAAGATTTGTTATTTTCAGTATTAGTTAAATAATATATAACAAACAAAATATAATTTAATTGAATTGAATAAATAAATGGATTCAAAAAGGGTACTATGACTGTCTTGTTTCTAGCCCGTTATAGCGATAGTCAACAGGACTTATCTCATTAAAGAGCATTGAACCACTCGGTTGGGAAAATAGTTGGTCTACATCAATTACCAGCAAGTATTTGCAGGTGAGATGTAGATCAAAAGTGCCATCTGTTCGACATTGCCGCAACGAAAAACAAGAAGAAGTTGCTCAGACAATAGTTTAAAAGTTTAATCTCTTACAAAGAAAAAACTTTTAAATTAATTTTACAAAAACTCAATTTTAAGTCGATAATCGACAAAACGCGTCATAAGTCAAACCGCAAATTAGATCTGCGCCACTGGAACTGGTTCTCGGGAATTCCAGTCTTGTCCGGATTACTGAGATATTTTATGCTGCACTTAATCGAAAGTTTCTCGTGTAGCTCTAGTGCCTCTTTTTACCTTTAAATTGTTCCTTTTAGAGCACCTACCCCGGAAATACACTGTATTAAAAATTACCCAGAGCCTCGGCCCTGGATGATGATTAACAAATTTGTCTGGACATAGCGCAATTTGTTGATGCAAAGATATGCTCACGAAATTGCCGCAAAATAGTGTAGTGCCCAGAAAAGATTGCTGCTGCATGCAAATTTCTCAAAGCCCAAAACAAATTTATCAGAGTTATAATATTCTCTGTTTATGCATTATGTTTTTGAGCTGTGTTTGCTGCTTAATTGTACAGGCAGTCCGTAGTTATGCTTCGAAGACCGCTTCATATACAGGATGATATTTTTAGGACTGCCACCGAGATTGTCTCTCTTAGGTTGTACCCCACACAGAAAAGTAAGAAACGAAAGCGTGCAAATTTTCTTAAAATAAACATGCTATTAATTGTAATGTGAAAATTTATTATTTTATCTCCTAGCTATCAAAAATTGGCACGTTTTTATTTCTTACGTTTTTTTGTGGGGCGCAAAAGCGAAAAAATAGACGTGGTAGTCCTAAAAAATCATCCTGTACACTATGTGCGGATTGAAATTGCAACAGGATGCACTTTTTTATTTTCGACTTTTCACGTCAAAAAATATTTTTCGTAAGATTACTTCGATTTGAGATCTTTACTTTACTTCAAAAGATTTTTTATTTTGTATTTCGGTCTGATATTCCAAATCGAGGTGCTTTAGTCTTGTACTATTTTCAGACATTTTACAGGCATTTTTTGGCTACCTTGTAGTTACGTACAGGCGTGGCCTCATAATGTTTCCACTAGGCATGAGAAATGAGCAAGAAATCAAGAATTTCGGGAAAGTGTGGCAACGCTGCGCCAATTCTACGGTGGTTAATCGTGAATCGGGAAATTTTCTTAGATATCGGATTTTCGAGTTCCTTTTCTGTACCGGACGAAAGTGCGACACCCAAGTAAGAGATTTACCACCTCCTTAGGCTTTTAGAACGGCTCTATTCGAGGTTGACGAAAAACTTTTGCGAAAAAAGCCGCCAATGTTCCTGGGCAGGGTTCTAAGATTTTCCACTATTATTCAGGCAATCTAAGGCCAACCCACAGAATAGGGGGATACCTAACAACGCCGAATTTACTGTTTTTCGCACTGTACCTGGCAATATTGCGTAAGGCAATGTCGCGTAATAAGATGTTAGATTTGCTGTCACTCACGCTTTTGAGGTTATGTCTGGCTTTCAAACCGCGAGAGAGGGAAGGGGTAATTGCAACGTTGTCAGTTGTTGAGCTCCTTTGCGACCGCACGTATTGTAACGATTCGATTTCAAGGGAAGACAAATTAATCTATGCGAATCATAATATGATCTGAATAGAACCCCAGAAGTAAACTATGTAAAGTCATTGAATTCTACAGGAGAATTATTTAATACAATTTAATGGTTTATCCTGGCCTAACCAGCCGTTAATTAAGCTTGCTTTTTTAAACTCTGTAAATGGAAATCTGCCATATTTATACTTAATACCTCATAGTCAAATCACAAGAAAGTATTCTTTTTTAAGTGACTTAACATTATTCTGCTCACGACAAAAAACAATGCATTTTGACTTATGTAACATAGTGTTAACATAGTAGATATTAAATCAAAAAATATTAAATAATATTAACGACTATATTATGCCAAAGAAAAGTTTATTATTAACAATAGTACATTAACATATCAAATGCCATAGGCAGGAATTTATTCACTCTCTTCTCCATCATGGTCTCCATGAGGAAGGATATTATAAAAATGATGAAATGCTTTTGGAATCCGTTTCAGCAGTTTCTAAGCAATTGTATTTTTTAGTTGCTTTTAAGACTATCCCTAATCGGTTCTAATTCATCTGTAATGCAGTGGCGGCTCGTGGGTTAATGCACAGGGGGATACTACCGAGGTGGGTAAGTATCTTCTTCCAAAATGGGCTTTTTATTTTTGGTTTTTAGTAGTACCTAGTACCTAACTACGTATTTTTGCATAACTGATATAAAAAGTGTATAAAACAATAATTCACGTTTTTTATCGCGTTTTTTTTTAAGAAGTTAATAACGCAAAATCAGTAGGTAATCAAAAAAATATACGCATAAGTGGGGACTTACCCCTTCTCAATGTTTATTATATAAAAATAAATAGTAAGTAGACCTACGTAAAACCTTCGATAAAAAAACTTTAGTTAAAAACTCAAAACTCGCCTTTGTTTTGAAGCTTTGAAGTAGTTAATGCAGTTACGGGTACGGAATTATTGTTTTTAATTTTTTATATTGTAAACTGGCACTGTCTAACGCTAACACACTAACACTTATTAATGTTTATATTTTATAAGTATGGTAAAATCTAGTCTTCTGTGTTTCTCCGAAATAAAATGTTCTACAACTTTTTCGTCAAAGTTGCTGATATTATGTACAAAGTTTTTATTTACAGACATCATTGCTAACGAATTAAAACGTTCATCATTTATAGAATTTCTTAAAAATGTCTTTATTCTCTTGAAGGCAATAGTAACCTTGCCCACAAATGCTAGTTCTGTGGAAAGAGAATGTTTTTTTATTTTTTCATACATATGTTTTAAATCTTTGATTAACCCATGTCTTATCCACTCCTTATATACTCCTTATACACTCCTTTATAAAACAGAAATCAGGGAAAACAAAACAATGCATTCAATTTCTCGCATCCACATATCCACTTGTTCTTGTCGTATATATTGTCACCAAAGTGACATCTGTGGACCAGTGACCCAATTATTGAAACCAACTTCCACCTAACAAAAACAAAAGTAAAGATTACAATAACAATTTAATGAATACGAGGGACAGTCAATAATGTAAATACGAGGATTAGGTTTGTGTTGAATCCAGAAAACAACAAATTAAACGTGAAGAAGAAGTGACACAGGAAACAGGTTCATTGGCCATTCACCACTGTATCTTAAAAATTTGTCCTTGTGAAACTTGCTTCCTATAGCCAAAGAAATATTCAAAAGATTATAAAATTGCAGGTCTCCAATACATTTTTGCAAAAAGTAAGTTAGCAGCTTCATGGGACTATAAATTTCGGAAACTGATAATATCATACCAACATCCAAGTTCTAATAGATGTGCCTATGTTTTCATATTTTAATCGTTCGAGAAGGTAGACTACGACAGCTGTTTCCCCTTATTAGGTTCATAAAGGCAGCCACAACCTTCCTTAACGACTCAAACCGAAATGGTAGCAGTTATAAAAGTGTAACTTGAACTTGGAGGTGAGAAAACCAACCAGTGGTACCACTAGTATCAATCTGATAGTAGCAGAGCCGAAATTTCACAAAACATAGTAAACACCAACAAGAACAAGTTAGGTTGGAGATGAATCAAGAAAACAACAAAATAAATTTGAAGAAGAAGTGACACAGGAAACAGGTTCATTTTCACAAATTTGGAAGATACAATGGTGAATGGCCAATGAACCTGTTTCCTGTGTCACTTCTTCTTCACATTTAATTTGTTGTTTTCTGGATTCAACACCAACCTAACTTGTTCTTGATGGTGTTCTTAATGTGAACACTCACTATAGAAATGCTTTGGTCTACGACGGCAACATACCTAAATACACTCTTATTTCTACATTTTTCATATTTTACTTTCTCCGAGGCAGTGTTTTCTTGCATGATCTTCTACCAAGAAACTACAAAGAAATTGGTTTTGATCAAAAAGATTTCCAGAAGGTAGCCCGTATGATCTATTTGAACATTTAATTCACATTCTAGGCATTCATTAAAGCCATTACTTCAAAATGCTGCGGAGGAAGCTGTTGCCTGCTGCTGGTCGGGAAGCATTTAAACATTCCGGTATAGGATTGGGCACCTAGGCAAATTTCATTGGTCCGTGTGAATTCGGATCGCCAATGAATGCGGAGTGCCGAAATCCGTGCCAGAATGTTGAACGGTGCTGAGCATCAGGTCAGAATGGTGCAATAAAATCAGCCAGCGTGGAGTGCCGAATCCGAGGTCAAAATGTTGAACGGTGCTGAAACACAGGTCGGAATGTTGCTTTGCGTTTGGCGCAGCTTAAATTGTGTATAATGTGTCCAGAGTCAGAGAATTTCCATCCCATCTTAAATTATAAACTTTGCGCAGGTTGACCCTTATTCTCCCCACCTCTATTTTTCTAAGCTAGGACCGAACTTTCGTCTGTTTTTCAAGGTTAAATTTCCAGCGAACTCATCAAGACACTTGCGTTGGGTACGAATAGATGCAAGTGGATTAGAAAGTACATTTTAGATATGTGAGTGCTGGTTTCTGCAGCTGTGCGCATGGTAGATTAGGAAATTTTTGGTCACTGGTCGCCCACTTTGTTTGATAGATTAGGAAATTTTTGGTCACTGGTAGCCCAGCACACGGTGAAACTGCAAAAAATCGTAAAAAACGAAAAAGAAATTTAGCTCTTGCAGTCAAGTGCAATCATCCTGACGCCAAGTCGCGTGGCATGGGGCATTAGGCTACCAATAATTGCGTAAGATTTCTAAAATGCTTATTTTTGGCAAAAAGTAGGATCTAAACTGTTTGTTATTTGTGTTTCCACTTGTTGATTTACTGTTCCGCGCTGGCCGATTTACTGCAATATTCTGACCTGTGTTTCAGCACCGTTCAACATTTTTAACTTGGATTCGGCACTCCATGCTGGCTGATTTTACTGCACCATTCCGACCTGATGCTCAGCACCGTTCAACATTCAGGCACAGATTTCGGCACTCCGCATTCATTGGCGATCCGAATTCAAATGAACCAATGAAATTTGCCTGGATGCCGAATCCTATACCGGAATGTTTAAATGCGGTCGGGAACCAGTACCTAGATTAAAGAGGGACACGTTCCAATAATTGGGATCGGACAGAGCCGCTTTCCGTAAATTACAATTAGGTATTTTATTCTATTTAGGAGCGTCCGCGGCTGCATTCGCGAGACGAATAATTTAATTCTTCTCCACTTTGCATTTAAAAGTGCCCGGAATGATCGCGCTAACGTGGCACTGTAAGCCATAAATGGGTTCTAGGAAACAGGCGATGCGTGATCGGCCTATCAACGGTTTAAATTTGTATTCGCTTTGCATAATTTGACGTTATTGATATTAAAAGGGAGATAAGTGAGTGAAGCCTAAGTGCAGCAAGTGCTTTTCGTTATTATGTCATTAAATGGAAATTTTAATCCCAAATTGGCTGTTTTTAAGTAATAAGTCCACCGGAATTACGAAAATTTTCCGACTGCAAAAGCTACAACAACCTGACCGAGTGCAAAGGGTAAGTTTTGACAATGCAAAAAAAATTTTTTCTTGAAATCGGCAGTAAGGTGTCCCAAAATCGTCATTAAAAGCACAGAAATCGTACAATAATGGGCTACATTATTGTACGATTTTTTCCATAAGTAGGCCTTGGCGAGATGTAAACATCAAACGTCAGACGAGGAGAAATCGCCCGTCAAAAGTGACCAAATATTCAAAACCCGGCCGATAAAGGCCCATTTAACTTTTCGTACACATTGCGAAATTGTTTCCTATAGAAGCGCAATCCTTCAGTATACATATTTTAGTAGGTTTGAATATCAATAGCTTTGTTGTGGAGGCTGCACAAGAAGCAGCAGTTTGGTTTTTCTGTACGAAGGTCCCGTGTCTTGTCTTACTTGACCTAGGTAGAGCGAACGTCAAAGTCAAGCAAAGCCGCGCGTAGTCGCGGACGGGTGATCCCTTATTATTATTTTCTTGCCTAATAAATAGTATATTATACACCTAGGTTGAGAAGTGAGCCATTATTTACAGAGCATTTTTATATCCTGAGGCGCGTAGTGCCGAAGGATATAATATTCGAGGCAAATAATGGCCTTCTCAACCGAAGTGTATAAGTATAGAATTTTTTTTTAATACTAACATTGAAATATTGCCATATTTTATTCATTTCTCGCTTTTGTCAAATACTTCAAAATATCAAGTAGCCTGGGAGTTCAGTTGTCAAGCTGATAAAATGACACTAATTTTTAAATGTCACATAGAAAATTTTTCATTATTTACCTAGGTATTTTTTTATTATCATTATTTACCTAGGTAGAGAAATATTACTTCTCATTAGAGGAATGAGGTAAATAATGGTGATTTCTCAGGTTAGTAGTAAAAAAACATTTTTTTCCGATTTCAAAAAAAATATAATATATACCTCGGCACTGAAGTTCTTTTTATGACTCATGTGGGAATTTAGTTGCCGAGGCCTCTGGCCGAGTTGAACTTCAGTGCCTTGGTACATAAATAACTATTACACGCAAAGTCGGTCACTGCTTGGAGCTCAGGAGGGGGGACTCAAAAACTACGCATTTTACAGGAAAAATATCTCGGGTAAAAATTGTAGCTCGAGAAATTTCGTTTCGACCTGTGTTACCTTCCTCTTCCACTAATTCTTATTTCCGCCGCTAGAGCGCGCGATAACGTTTGAATATTCATTTACTTTTTATTTCTTTGCATTAAAATGCACAATTTACGCGCTTTTATGGAATACCAAAGTTGAAAGCGAAATATTTTTGTCAATATACAGTGTCTGCCAGAAAGTTGGATACAAATGGGAATTTTCTTTATTTGAAATTTCTCAAAAAAATATTCTTGATAAAAGTTGGTGCTTGTGCTTAAACACAAAATCCACCAGCAAAAATTTTGAAATTTCGATTCGTATACAGGGTAGGTTGAAAAATATGAAAATTCCTCAAGAGTAAAGTACCCCTATTTTTAGAACTAAATCAGAGTGGGACTAAGAAAAGTTGTTTGGAATCTCAAGACAATGTCAAATATGAATTCACAGCCACCTACTCAAAAGAAAAAAATTCACACTTTTTGCATTTTTTATTCACCCCGCTGTATAATTTTTATTGTTCAATTCTCATTTATTAAATAACTCTTAAATTGTTGCTCTATTAAAATATTTTTATGTTCCACAGATTAGATGCTATGTTATGTTTGAAATTGTAGGAGTATTTTACCTGGATACAAAAAAACGACAAACTTTGCAGAACTTTCACTTATTAAGTGTCGAGTTAAGTGTTTTTAAGATGCTAGTTAAATGTAAACAAAAATCATTGGTATCGTACTGTCATGCTCGAAGATGTGCCTCAAAATACATATCTAACATTATGTATTATACAGCGTGATGAGTAAAAAATGCGCAAGTGTGATTTTTTTTTTGAGTAGGTGGCTGTGAACTCATATTTGACATTGTCTTGAGATTACAAACAACTTTTCTTAATGCCACTCTGATGTAGTTCCAAAAATAAGGGTACTTTACTCTTGAGGAATTTTCATATTTTTCAACCTACCCTGTATACGAATCGAAATTTCAAAATTTTTGCGGGTGGATTTTGAGATTTAGCACAAGCACCAACTTTTATCAAGAATAATTTTTTTTGAGTAACTTCAAATAAAGAAAATTCCCATTTGTATCCAACTTTCTGGCAGACACTGTACATATAATGTTTGTAGATTTCGTATGAATCTATACGTATTGGGCAATTATAAAAAAAGCATTTTTTACACTTTTTTCACACAGGCTTGAAAACCGTATTAAAAAATCCTACTACTTATACACTTGCTAAATTTATCTATATAATATATGTATATACAGGATGATTTTTTTAAGTCTACCACCGCGATTTTCTCGCTCATTTTGCGGCCTACAAAAAAAACACGTAAGAAACAAAAATGTGGCAATTTTGGACAGCTAAGTGGTGCTGCAAAAGAAATCGGCATCCATGGCCAACTTGTCGCGCAATATTAAAAAAAAACTCAAATTGAGCAAAACTATTAACGGCCGTGGAATGTTTATTTTAAGAGGCAGAGAAAAACTTTTATATTGAAAACTGATGGCACTAAGAAGCATCGTACCGCACGCATCGCATCGCACGCACCGTCTTTCCCGTATTTAGCTTGGACACTGCGTAAGACTCTAAGACATAGACGTAACTAGGTCGTATTTTTAGGGGGGGCTGATCAGGACCGGCTCAAGATTTTGCGGGGCCTGGTGCCGCATGAAAATGCGGGGCTCCGACAAGGAATTATTTAATCCATTAAGAAGAAATCTCTGAAAGTCGGTACGCTACTTACAAAGGTATATTTTTTACATGTCATTCTGTAAAATGGTAGGCCGGGGCTACGAGTTTGGATCACTTCTGTGACGTATATAGGAATTAATTTCGAGTGGTGGAGGGACAATTTTTTTCTCTTTTTTAAACAAGGGCATTTAAAATAATTCTAAAAAAATGCGCCGCAGGCGAAGTTTTTAAAAAATTTGAAGAAAAATTACACAAAATTAGTCTTGAGAAATCCCAATATCTTCAAATTGGGTTCGGTCCCGCCCTTCTAAATACCTTACTGATTGGATCACCCTTTACCACCCTTGAGGTGCTTTTAAGGCTTCAAAAAATAATGTATAGGTCTATCTACTGGTAATTTTGAATCATCTTTAATTCATTTAAAAAAAACATTATGAAAAAGTAGAGTTTTCCGAGTAGAAACCGGAGAAAAAATGTTGGGAATGTCTGCTATTTTGTGATGCAAGATTATTTACATTGTACATATTATAACGAAACAACAATACACTGGATAAATAACAAAATAAAAGTGTGGAGTCTGGCACAGCAAAAGTACATTCTCCGACGCCCGTCTCGTCTCTCTTTCTCTCGGCAGCAGGCACAGTGTGTTCGCTCTCGCTTGCGCGTTTAAATTTCAGTCTGATTTTGTGGGGGCACAAGGCGCAAGATTCCACAAGACCAAGCAGCGATTCGTCGAAACTGGTGAATTTAAAAAGGCACGTGCCGTGTTCGCCGTGTTGCGTAACGTTGCGTTGTCAGAATGTTAGATCTATTCTGTTTACGAGAAGCATATCTTCGCACATCCTTTACATTTTAGGGGGGGGCTAATATAAATGTAGGGAGGGCTAAGCCCCCCCTAGATACGTCTATGCTCTAAGACCTCTTTCAGACGGGGCGGGTGATGCCCGCGCCCGCGTGCGGGTGCGGAGCTCCCGCTCTCGCTGTTTCTTTCAGACGGCGCGGGTGAAAACGCCAGACAATTCATTATTTTTCAATATTTTTACCAGATTTATCCTTCCTCAGTTAATGGACCGTACTAATCGGCTACGTATTTTATATTTATTATATTTAAGAAGGCGTAGAAGTAAATTATGGGTACATCCATTGATTGAAGATTGGAATAAGATTGGGGCATTTCATACGTTATTTACCGACCTTAGAAAAGAGAACGTTAAATTTTTCAACTATTTTCAAATAGGTAGGTACCACTTTTGGGCACACGTCTTGATTGCTAGAAATGCGCGCAAAAGAACTGCAGGATATCTGCCGTCGCGCCGGAGCGGTACTTGCCGGCGCCCGCGTCGTGTGAATACTTGCATGTATAGCCATGGACAAGACAACTAAGCGCAGGCGCGGGCACGCGGGCGAGCTTAGGGGCGCCCGCGATGCATTTGGCCCGCGCGCGGGTTGCGCCCGGCACCCGCCTCGTCTGAACACGTTCATTTAAAATACAGCCCACAAACTTAAGCGGGCCCGCACCCGCGCGCGGGCGCGCGCATCACCCGCCCCGTCTGAAAGACCTCTAAATAAATTACCTCTTAGCATTGTATGTTCGTTTTTAATTATTGAGAAATGTAAGTCATTGTGTATAATATCATTTTAGCAACCAGTGCGGGAATGTTATTGTGCACGGGTTGCCACAGCAAACTGTGCGGGAGTGTCATTGTGCAATGCAGATTTAAGAGAAGTAGTTGGAGGCCTTGGAAAAACAGCTCGCGTCTAGTTGTTTATTTGTGAATTAACGTACTTAACTGATAAAACGTAATAAAACAGCCTTATCGTGTCTTGTGGCACAACTATAATGTTTTGTTTCTCAGATTTTAAATTTTAATAAAAGGTTATTAGACATGAGTAATAAGAAGTGCTTTTTTTGAGTGACAATATGGTTGTGAAAAAAATGAGTCTTTCAGTTGCTATGGTATTCAGCGTATAAAAACAATTTCAATCGTAGTAACGTTTACGAGGACAACATGTTTAGAGAATTGGAAGAAACGACCACTCACTGCTAGTAAGGATTTTTTTAATTTTGTCGTATCCACATATATTTCGAAAAGCCACTTAAAAAGATGCTTATCTCCGGAGAATATTGTTACCAATATTGGAACTCCAACTGTAAAAATGCAGCGGCGCGGCGTTCATAAGTGACAAACTTTAATTTTAGAGATCAAGGAGGTTTGTACTGTGGACAAAAGTGCGATTTAGAAAAAATAAAAAAATCTTCAACGATGGCGATCGTTCAGAGCAACAGAGCCGTGGAATACAAGAATACGAAAAAGCAATGAAGGAAGCTACCTACATGTGTGGAACAGAATGATACCTGGGCTGCTGATGTTCAATTACGGATGGGTTGGTGTTACAATGAACAGTAATGAGTCACCTAAAAAACAGACACTTTGTATACCAGGGGGTCCATTTAAAGGTGGTTAGTGGGTATTATTGAGTGTATAGTGTGTACAAAATTTGAGGGTGATCAGTTAAACGGTTCTGAAGTTAAGAAAAATTGCCTTCGTGGAGCCCCTTTGAGGGATCGTATCTCCACATGGAGCCGCTTCACTAAATCTTCATAACTTCTCGAGAGGAATCTGTCATCGCACCCCGTATATTAAAATGCCTATAAAAAGCATGTAGAGCAGAAAAAGTTGTCTTTCGTTTTTTTATAACTGTTTTAATAAATTAATTAGAAAATAAAAACGATACCCGCCAGATTTATTTTCGAAAAATAGACATCAAAAGTGCAAAATTGAAAGTTTCAAGGTCGAATACATTACAAACGCTTGAAACAAACATATTATTACATGTGTATACATCATTGAAATTGTGACAATGAGCAGCTTTCAAATATCTAAAAATATGAAGGGTATTCGATTTAAAGAAACAAAAGTTTGGTTTGGCACCGCTTTTCTGAACACCCTGCATAAAAATAAATGAACGTTGAAAAAAGCTTTCTTTGGCTTCTACAACTTGTATCTGAAACTTTTTTCCTAACCTCCAAAATATACAGTGTGTCCACGGATAGAGTTAACGTAGGGTGTAAATGACAAAAAAAATTCGAGTTGAAATTTGAGCTTCTGGGGATCAGCCCTGCTTGGTTTTAAACTAATTTGTGACATAATTTTGCTTTCGAAAAATCACGTATGCCTTGGGAATTTTGAAAAAACTAATTTTACACATCAGTAAAGTGCCCTTTCTGTAGGTTTTACGACAAAATGTTATTAAGGAAACTTGTTCAGAATGAAGAACTGAGTAGGTTTGCGAAACTTCGAAAATCTAGGCCTACTTTGATTTTTTGGTATTTTTTCCCACTTTTCTTCAGAAAAGTGCACTTTGGGTAGCTTCCACATTAAAATGTTATTAAGAAAACTGGTTCACAATGAAAAACTGGATAGGTGTGAAAGAATTTCAAAAGCCTAGGTCTACTTTGATTTTTATGCGTTTTAAATTTTTTAGCAGAAAACATTGTAAAACTGTACATTTAGGCATTGAGCCAAAATTTGGTACTGAGGCGTAGCTTTTCAAACCCAACAACTTTCAGTAATTACTTTTATTTACAACCATGTATGTAATGTTGACATTTGTGACTTTTTAGAAGTTTGAAAGTGTCAATTTTTTTACTTTTACTTCCCGACCTCCCGCCCGGGTGGAAAGATTACTTTCCACCCAGGAGGGCGGGAAGTATACGGAGATAAAATTTTGAAATTACAAAATATTGATGGTTGTAAATAAAATAGTATTCAAACCTCGGTGACGTGTTTCATTACTGTCTCGAGATAAAGTTAACTATTTAATCCCTCGACAGTAATGAAACACTTCCCACCTCGGTGTGTAATATACTATTCATAGTATCTTTACACATAAAGGAAATTTTTTTCTAAGATTTTTTCATATTTCTATAACTTTTTTTCAGAAACCCATATAAGTATAAAAAAGTTTTCCCTCATTATGGAAGTCAATCCATGGAGACATTGTATATAATTAATGTTATAAAACATTACCTTACTTGTATACAGATGGGGGCATTTTTTTGTACTTGTACTTCTCCAGCTTGAAAAATAAATGCTTTTGTACTCATTCAGCCATTTATATATCTTTTTTATTTTTAATGTAGACTCTGTATTTATTTGCAATTACACTTTAGTTAAAACTTTTTGGAAAATTCATTGTATAAATAAACAATAATCGTTTTTTTTTTTCTAAAATCCTAAACGAAGCGTGAATATTAATGAAAAATCTGCCCTGTAAAAATATTATAGCGTCTGGCACGATTATCGTGGCGTCTCGTAGCAGGCGACCTCAGAATTTGTGACGTGACCTTTCTAATCATGTGTTGTAAGATGTCTGTGGACGAGTAGATAAAAAATCGATGAATATTAAACCAGAAAATGCCGTTCTCAAACTCAAACCTAGTGCGGGTAAAAAACTTTCACGTTAGAGTGGAATTAAACGCGTTTTATCCAAAAAGTGCCGGATGTGTTCCGTTATTTATCTGGAGCATGTAGGACGGCGAATTCTCGACCAGGACGATACGAGACCACAGCAGCGATCCTCAGAGGCGTCCCTCTGTCGGCTCTGTCATTTTTAAAAAGCGAATATTCGACCTCAACTTTTACTTTTGAGTAAACATACCAATTAGGTACATCTATATTATTGTAATTATTGTATTCTACAGTAAGACCTTTACTTTCACGATAGATTGATGTTCCGACAAGAAATTATACAGTTGCTATTCGGTTTAACGGTACCTACAACTGCCTTGTTGGAATACTGTATGAAATCAGATACAACTAGGAACCGCTTTCCAGGTTATGCAATATTTGAGCTGCGCATATATAATAGAGTTTCAAACTTTTGAACCCAACTGAGACAGTATTTTTACTGATACGCCACTGGCTGAGGGCGCGCTGGGACCCTTCTATATTTCATTTATTTAAAGTTTAACCTAATGTCGGCGAGATATTTGCATTAATACAGCCGTAGGGCCTTAAACTGCGCGTCCGTGTTGCTTTCAAAGTACCGAATATATGCTTTCGGCTTTGGAGCTAGGTGTTGCTCTATTTTCCTGAATTATGCAAAACTGACCTTTCCGCACATGAGATATTAGATACGGGTTGTTTGAGCTTGTAGTTTAAATATGCAGGGACCGAGGTTGAAAGTTCAGCGGAAGGCACCTATATAAATAAGGAATCAAACTGACTTTTATAATTTTAAACAAGTATGGAGAAGTAATATTCCTACCGTACTCATATCTTATGTCAAAATGTTTTCCTGCTCCCTCCCACGTAAGTTAATTTTTCATGCTCTTCAATAGGTCTAAAAGCGAAAGTGAAATGTTCGAGGTACCCTGTTGCTAGGTACAAAAAGTATTGCCTAGCAACGATGCAACGATTATGCAGCAAGGACCAAGGACCTTAAAACCATTGTGTAATAAAATATATGAATAGTAAGGGCAGAATGTAAAGGCGAAGTCGGCCATAAAATCGAGAGAGATGGGCTATGATTTTCCTACCTGGTCTCCCTTATGTTTTGGAGCGAGGGGTTCGGCTTAAAGAACCCCAAGACCCACTTTTTATTGCTCTCTCCTTGTCTGATACATTATGTTAATAAAGATATAGTCCTCCTTACGGCAGAATGCGTGCGACGTAAGGGGGAAGAACTAGTAAATATTATAGAATTAGTCACAGTTCAGGGGCGTAGCTCAATTTTGTGTAACTCACTGACTTAACTTTCATATAATTGTTATTTAATTTATTGTTAATATTATTCTTGACGGTGACGCTTTAGACTATGGAGGAAGGCAAACCCTTATAACATTGGCAATTATTTATCCTGCTTGAGAATGCAACGTTCTTCCCTGTTTACTCATTTTGCACACGTTAACTCCCGAACATACGAAACGTCACTGAGCTCTCTAAGCCGGCGGAAAAAACTTGCCAGCGGCCTAAAAAATGAGGTCTGTATGGTAGCCCAAATACGCAGTTAATACTTTACGTACTATAGAAACAGGCACAAAACGCGTTGGCTAACTGCTTTTGTCAGCCGACTCCTTCGCAGAAGTGCTGTGTTGCCGTATTTCAAAGGCGATGGTAGACGCGACGATGATGAAAAAAATATAATAGGTGTTTTATCACACCGCGTTAAAAATAAATAATAAACAAAAATGGGTAAGTGGTCCCGTGATGCGAGCTTTATTTTTTCGGTATAACAGAGTCCAGAAATTCTGCTTCAATATGATAAAACTTGTATTCGCCAATAAATAACGACTACTCGTATAGGAAATCTCACAACGCTGCCCGCATTCTTTAGAAACGTTTTCTTTCGTGCTTTGGACAATAATACATTCAAATGGGAGTACGCCTATAAAACAGGGCAGTAATTAAATATTTGGTGTATCTTGGTGATAGACTTCATGTAATAACAATGCAGCGTGAAGTATTCAGTGCCCAAAGTAGAAAATTGATATTAAATGTGGTGAAATATTTCCAAGGAAAAAAAGAGAACACGTTAAAATTTATTGGTACTTCAATGAGCAGGAGGCGTTACAGATTAGTACAAGGACCATTTCACGAATTAGGCAAGAAGGCATTAAACATATTAAAATGGTACACACTTAAAGTAAAGCAGCCTCGAAAACTAAAGATTCATATTCGGATGATAGTATTTTATATTCTGACTAAAATTCATAACGAATTAAATGTATATTATTATTATTTATTTATTATGTATATACTGACTTCTGAGTATGTAAAGTTTATTTTATGTTGATATTTAATTTGCAACTAAAAACATTAATGTATATTTTTTGCCTAACCATTACAATAATTATTTAAATACCTAAGACCTACTTTGAATTTCAGGATCATTATCTTTTAATTGCGAGTCTAAATTACCGAATTAATCTTCAAAAATTACAAATAAAATTACAACAGGTACCGTAACGCGGTGTTACATTACAACAGTTTTGACATATTTGTCACTAAAACTACCTGTAAAAATAAGCTAATAAATTGGAGGCTAATGTATGTGATATTTCTGATACTTGGCTACAGCTGCAAGCATTTAAATTGTCAGACAAATGTGATGGTTACGAGTTTTATTTTTTTAAATTTTTGTGTAAAGTCACCTAACTGCGGTGTCAAATTACACAGTGATATAAATGCATAAAATTCAAAGTAGGACTGTATGAATGGAGACTTTACACATTTTGTAAATTTTAAAAAGTGTGTCGACCCGAAACATTTATTTAATAAAAAAAAACTGCAAATTTTAACCAAAGTAAAGGTTTAATTCTTGTAAGCCATAAAATATCAATATAGAAAACTAAAAAAAACATTCTAAAAACGAAAAAAAGTATAAACAAGTAATATTTAGTCTTAGAAATTGTACTTTGTCGTGTCTATTAGTTGGAATGAATATATCCCTCTCTTCACATTTTGCGGTTTTAAATGTTTAATAATATCGTCTTTACTTTGTTGTTGCCCAGTTTCCTTTTATATGTATATGCGGCCCATATTGTAAACTGAAACAAAAAGTTATAAATCCAAACTTATGTGTAAAGTAACCCTAATGTACAAAAAACAACATAACTTTCTAAGGGAATATTACATTTATTTAAAATTGTGAATACACAGTCTTCATAAACCAACTTATGTTGTATATAGCCAAACAATGTCAAAACAGTGACCAAATTAAGGCAGGTACCCTTAGCACATACCTGTTGTTGAAACGGCCAAAATTCCGCGCCACTACAAGCGTCCACCACGTTGTCTCACAACAGACTAAAAATTGTTCCCTTATTGTAAAGCTCCAGCCATCATGTGGCCTTGACGAATGCTCAGTTAGTTTATTGCAACGTTGCCAGATTTCATCAAAATTTAATTTTTGGAGGAAACATGCCTGTCTGTGTAAAGTGACCAATAAGTTGCAAAGTAACACCGCGCTACGGTACCTAAGTACAAATTTTTAATCCGTCCGTTCACATCAGGTAGTAAAGCAATAATTTATTCCAGGCCGACCCTGCCTGCCTTAAACAAACAACTATTAATACAAGACAAGTACTAGGTTTTCTATCTCTCTTCCTTTCATGAAAGGTGCTTAGCGAACTTTATAAGACGTACGTCGAATACAATTTGGAGGAGGAGACATGAGTGTAATTGAGAAATGGTTATTTCCAATAATATTATTAACCACAAACTACTCCATAGCGTTTAATTAAAATTACCTGTACCTAATAGGAACTTGTCGGAAGCAGGAAAAATATACCTGATACATTGCACGATGCGTAAGCTCTTTTTTGGCCTCGGAGGTTTTTAAGGACCGAGGCAACGCGGGCATTGCCTCGGTCCTTAAACAACCTCGTTGGCCAAAAAAGTGGACTTACGCATCTATATAAATAACTACTATTTCATGAAGAGACGCCCTACTTCAGACAGAATCACTTATTCACACTGAACTACTTTTTGTTGAATTGTTATCAGTATTACGAGCTAACTAAACTCGAACTGATATACCTGAATGACATTTGGAAATGAAATTAGTTTTTTTTATAATATCGAAAACTTCAAGCTGGATGGACACTATATGTGCATAGCACTGTTTAAAGCAAAAAAAGACAGGGTGGTTCAATGATAAAAACACCATTGTTGCAATGAATCTTTGTAAAGTAAAAACATGCAAATGTGTTTCTTACAACGAATTTAATATCGAAAATAAAAGAAAATGCTGGTTTGTTATCTCCCTTTAATTTGGCAAGTTTACATAGCATATTTCCAAACATTTTCTTAAGAAAAACGAGTCTAAAAAATAAGCAAGAGTATTTTGGTACCTTCTGGTTTGAAATGAAGCCTGTGACTAGTTGTGGGGTAAGTAAGTATAGAATGCATTAGATTTTCCAGTTTCTTCTTTATATTGTGGACCATTGGTTCATATTTTGGGCTTTAAACATTCCATTCTTGCATACGTTACAAAATACCTACTATCCCCTATTTATTCCTTTACTCAATGCTACTATCTAGAATTCTCGCTTCTTCATGCAACTGGTTGAACAGATCATCCCATAATTCCCAAATAGTGTTTATTCTTCTGCAATAATTCACGTAATGGTCTGTATACGAGTAGCTCCACTTCAGTCCGCAAACAATAATGAAATATGACGTCATGCTCGGGTCTTCAATATAGTGTCGGTACAGCTTCAAGTTATATACGGTCTTGTAAACTGCATAAAAACACTAAAAACTCATATTAGGCCGATTCTCTAAACGACGCAGTTTGATACCAAGAAGAAACGATTCCCAGAATATCAAGAACCTACTCGAATTTTTTTTCTTATTTACACCTATTCCGAAACCAGTGCAGGGATACACAATTAAGTATGCCCTTAAGGTGGTATCTTCACACGTTACATTAAATACTACCATCCCAAGTGTTTTGGTGTTTATATTTTTTGCAAAAAAATCAGGTAAATCTAATGTATGGCTTGAAAAAACAATGCACCTAAATTTTCTGGTAATTTTATAATTGAGAAGAAGAAATACATTTCAGGTACATTGTTTCTGCAAGCGATACATCAGATAGATATGGCTGTTTTTTTTTTGTCTAAATATGTGATACTTGTGGAAGGAATCGGTGTTGAAAAACAGTCGTATAGCTGGACCTAGATTTGCATCTTAAAAGCAAAGTTTTCGAATACCTTTAAAAAAATTCAGTCGATTATCTGGAAAAATAAAGGTTTTACTGATTCGAACATAAATAAAATTAGGCCCGGTAGATTCTGAAATAATAATCTGTTGCGGGGCCTCGGTAGCGCCATTCGGAGCGTCACGAATTATTTGGACTGCATGTTTTTCTGCCCTCGATTGATCTTTGTTCGATTCGAGGTAGGGGCAGACCGCATGCACATGTCTTTATAGAAAAACACCGCTGCTAACCAAGAGGCTGGGCAAAATGTATATTCACCAGTTCCTTAATAGTAATTTACTGAAGTTATTGTCGTACAATTCACTGGGATTACTACGGTTTTCTATGGTCTCCCTTGGTATACTTAAGCGATTGCTATCCTATCTCTATCGGGAAAGTCGGCAATACCCGCAAATGGAAACGAAGACTAAATAATAGGAATGCCACTCCTCCCCCAAAATCATTTGGTTGCTTTTGGGGTGCTCCTAGTTTGGAGTATTGTAAGGATATTCTATTTGTATCATAATATGGAAGCATGAAACATCTCAGATTGTGGAAACAATATGTAGAAACAGCCGAATGACGATCTAGTTTGAACCAAATCATTGAATAAGGAATCGTAACCTTAATCAATGACCCAATGTATTGTGGAGTTCCTCAAGACTTTGTTCTGGAAAGAGAGAGGACGCCTAAAAGCGCTCGCGGCCGTGTTACCCACTGCCACATCGCACGACAGGCCAGTGGCGTAGCCACAAATGAAAAGGTAGTTAATTTTGACTTTCATGTAATTTGAAATATTGATATTTATTTGCAGATAATTTTCTAAATGTTAGGCTAGTGCGAAGTGCTGAAATATATTTATTTGCGGCAATTGCGAATCAATCAAAATAAAATAAATAATACACGAACATGGAAACCAGCTCATATTTTATGAAGGTATCATAATCAATTAAGACTCAATGTACTCAGTAGGGAGCCAAATAACTACTTTAATAAACTAAAACAATGGCCTTTAATAACTAAAACAATGGCCTCAACAGAGCCGAAGAGCCTGTGTAATTTTCAGAAACTATCTGAGCACCCAGTTGCATAAAGCTTCTCAGTGCCATCAATTTTCAATATAAAAGTTTTCTTCGGTATCTTAAAATAAATAGGTATGTTACGGCTATTTAATAATTTTGCTCAATTGGAGGTTTTTTTATATTGCGCGACAAGTTGACCATGGATGTTGATTACTTTTTCAGGGCCACTTAGCTGTCCAAAATTGTCACCTTTTTGTTTCTCATGTTTTTTTTGTAGGGCGCAAAATAAGCGAGGAAATCGCGGTGGTAGTTTAAAAAATCATACTGTATACTTGTGAACTGTTTTAATAAATAGTTTAATACTGATTCCTTAATTTTTTTTAACCCTTTCGGTGACATCGGCTTAATCGCTTGCAAAGAATTCTCGGAACAAGACACCCGTTCGAACCATCCGATGCCGAAGGCGCGCGCTGTTGCAGTCTCCGCGCGCCCTGTAACGATAGCCACGAGAAACCTCTTCAGGTCGTTCGATACCAACTGTCCGCGACTGTACGTGCGTGGTGATTCAACATTTTGACTCATAAAATGCCTTTTTTCGATCTGTAGCGAGCAACATGCATAATTTTAAACTTTTGGTCAATGCAGATTTTAATCTAAGTAATTACTCACATTTTGAGACAAAAATTATTTAAAAATATTTATCACAATGGCCGTTATTGGCATTTGCGCAAAAAGCCTAATAACAGCCATTGTGATAAATATTTTTAAATAATTTTTGTCTCAAAATGTTAGTAATTACATAGGTTATAATTTGTATTGACCAAAAATTTTAAATTATGCGTGTTGCCCGCTACAGATCGGAAAAAGCCATTTTATGGGTCAAAATGTTGAATCACCACGTACCTGCTGTACATTCAGTCTTAAGAAATTTTCAATAAAAACGATGTTAAACAATAATCATATTGGTCCCATTTACAAACAAATACAATACACTTTATCATGCCAAAAGGTAGAAGGAATTTGAGGAAGTTATATCAAGAAAAATAAAGTTTTAGGGCATCTTTCAAAGGTAGCTTGTTAAATATTTACCTGTGAAACGAAATCCCGGGCTCTTGCTTTTCATTTCTGCTGTTGCAACCAAGCGCTGAATAATTCCCCATCATAAGAGTATATTTTCCCCTTAATCACTGTTACTTTTAATTCACAAATTCACGAAATTAACTCACAACGTACCTACTCGCTTTGTCTGCCACATATAAAATGGAAGCCGTTCAAAACGACTTAACAAACTCTATACAGATCAGGGTAGGCAAAAACGCGGTGTCCTCTCTCTTCCCTTGTCTAAGGTAAATATGGAAAACACCAATGACGTCGAAACCTATAGACGTGGTGCCCCATTGTTAAAATGCCCTTTATTTTGACTCCAAGATTAAATATATCCATACTACTCTAAAAACATGCTACAAACAAAGACAGAAAGTCAACCATCAACCAACTATACACCCGGTGATTCCCGGTTATAATTCCTCCAGAACCACACTTAGATATCGCATGTTTTTTCTTGTTTGGGGGCGCCGTAAGCATCGGAACATCACGCGAAGACTCGGGGGATGGTCTAACGACGCCAACCTCCAAGCCCAGAGTCGAAATAAGTTCGCTACGGCTTGACAAAAAGGGGCAATTTCTGACAATCTCGCGACATTTTTGGAATAATTTAATGGAGCGCTTAGATTGTGATTAGTTCTGGGCGTCAAGCGTTTATCAAAACAAACCTGTAGGTTCTGACGTCATTGGAAAACACTAACACTATCTAAGGGTGTTTGACAAAACGTCGTAAGCCAAAAATTTTGCGAATTGCCATTTTTTTCGTTCAAATGATCCCTTGCGATGTTCTTCTCGTTTGTAGAAAACGTCGAATCTTATTTAAACAAATGAAATCATGAATGTTTTTAGTACAAAGGCAATAGTGAAAGTGATTAAACATATTGATTTCAACAATATATTATCCCAGGGACCCTTTAAAATAACTTTAAAATAAGGAAACCCAGCATTATACTTTCCAAAGTGAGGCCGTTTCTTTCCCCATTCTAATGGTCTCAGTGGTGCCAACTATGCCATTTTATTGGAGAATCTAAGAATATAACAGGTACTTTCATTGTTAGTAAAAATTAATAATGGTTTCCATGAATTAGACTTGACCATGTGGTGTCTACAAACACGGAATATGGCAAATGCCAAATAAATCAAAAATTATTTCATAATTTACATCGATTTCCAGCGAATTTAAGTAGAAATATGGTAAATCAGTGCAGATTTTGCAAAAAGCTTAATTATAAGCACCCGCACTTAACTTTCCACAGGTAAGAACCGATGTAGTTCTAGAGTACAGGTTACAACAATTTTCAGTGGCGTGTTTCTAGTCAGGAAAGTAGGTACGTTTAATCAGGCCATAAAATAAAGTTTATACTTATTTACAATTTGTCGCTAATGCACCATGTTACCAGGTTCTTCAATCCATTTGTAATATGTATAATTGAACTTTCTTCCCTTGTTGAAATGCATCTACCCAAAGAACTTTCACAGATTTCGGGATGGACTAACAAGATTATGTCTAATAGTTCTAATAATGTAATTTCTCGGTGTTCATTAGTCCTTATAATTTTTTTTGTAATTTTATTTGTCTCCCAAGGGTACCTCACAAACTTCAAATAAACTCGTATGATAAAGTCTTTCAAAAACTTTGTAGAATGCTGTAGGTAATAAAGTGATGACCTGACTGAAGCTACCTGCTTAAGAATTTAAAATTTATGAAATACCATACTACACTACTACTTTCAGAGTTAAGTCACCATTGGGACAAAAGAACTTGCTTTCGATTACCTCTGAGTTTCTGGAAATTGGGAAACTCAAAAATGATTCGAATGCATATGCTGCTGAGTCCACAAGAAGAAGGTAAATCATTTATAGAATTAAGAAAATAAATTGAACGACACATTTATAAACACTACTACTTTCAGAGTTAAGTCACCATTGGGACAAAAGAACTTGCTTTCGATTACCTCTGAATGCACACCTGAGTCTGAAGCCGACACTGGTGAACCTAGTAGGAAAAGGTAATTTCATATTTCAGACAATAAATATATCCACATAACCAAATATATGTATAGCGTGTGTCAAGGAAGAATCCCACCCCATTAACTTTTTAATTTCTCAACATAGAAAAAAACGTTTTATATGAAAGTTGTGGGGAATTTTGTGTTTTTGATAGTGTCAACCGTTTTTATGCAGGGTGTCTCAAAAAAGTAGGGCAAACCAAACTTGTAGTTTTTTATGGAAACTTTATATTTTTGAAATCCATAATTTCAATAATAATAATCATAAGTTCAATCCGTTCCATCCCCATTGTTCATAGATTTTTTTCTTTTGCCTTTTTGTTGCAGAATAAAAAGATGCACTAAAATGATGGACCTACCTGCAAGACCAAAAAGTTACGAGAAAAAGCACGATTCGCGCCCAGGTGGCGCCCTCTGTGAGATACAGCGAAATTGCCACTTTCAGCTTATTCTCCACATCTCCATCCCCAAAACACAGCAGTTCAGTTCAGCAGCTTCATTATTTTGGGAGAGGTAGCCATAATTCAATTTCAAAAAAAGACCTTCTCTAAAACAAACAACATTTCTATAAAGCATGTTGGCCTCAATACATATTTTGGTCCCCCCTATCTTCGGTTTCGAGATTTCCCATTCTCAATGAATCAATTTGTATAATTTGATAAACAGCTGATAACACGCATGAGCGTAAAGACAGGAAATTAAGTAAATTTTTATAAATAAAAATGTAAAAATTGTATTTATTAGATTAGTCATATAATATGTTCAACCTCAGCTTTATTTGTTTGTATGAGTGTTCAATATACATATTTTTTAAATTGAATTTGACTTTTTATACTTTTAGAAGCTCATAATGAAATATTATACATGTATATATCAAATTCAAAATTGTATTAAACAGACATCAATTCAATGGGAACTTTTATACGCTATTATTTTTTCCAAACATTTCTTGTTATATAAGAACTATAATAAGGGTAGGTACTTAACTTTCTAAGGTTTTTAGATCACGTTTATAAATAAATTCATTATTTTATAACGAGACAGCCATAGGTAAATATTCCAAGTCATTTTTATTCTGTAAAATTCGAAAGTTGGATGTGAATTATGATTGGAAATATTTTGCCCCCTTTAGAATCTATGGCACTGGCATGTCACATAAAACCTGATGGCAGTTGGACACTGACATATAACCTAGTACAAGCCCCCTTGTGGTCTTCTTGGAGTATATAAAAAACAAACTTCCCCTCAAGGCTTCATTCTTCCTATGCGATAGACTGTGACATGCTGGGTCCCCTTATTTTAAAGGGTCCCTGTATTATCCAAATGTCAGTTTGGTTTTAGAACAGGTGTTGGAACTGAGGATGCCATACACAAAGTTACCAGTGCCTTGGAGTGTAATAAAAAAGTGATTGCTGTCTACCTTGATTAATTGAGAGGGTTGGGAATTATGGGGTACGAGGGGTGCCAGGTCTACTATTGAGGAGTTATTTGGACGAGAGACAACAGGGTGTAAAAATTGGAAATGTGGTGAGTACGCTCAATGTTGTCAACTGTGGGATTCCCCAAGGAACAGTGTTAGGCCTAACACTGTTCCTTCTATTTTCCATATATTTAAATGAGCTCTTCTCCTTGGAGATTGGTGGTAAACTTGTTTCTTATGCCGACGACACTGTTTTGCTGGTTGGCGCTGACTCTTGGGAAAATTTAAAAATTAAGACCATTAAGGACTTTTCCAGGGTGTGTCAATGATTAAGTCAGAACTTGTCAACTCTCAATATGAACAAAAGTAAATATATTAGTTACAGCATTTATGATACTCATCAGCCAGATTTTCACTCAATTCAACTACATAGTTATCAATGCCTTTTAAATGAGAAAATAAACTGTATGTGTACCCATTCAGTGTCATCAACTTTCTCAATACGGTGTCTTGGAGTGATCATAGACAGAAATATCAAATGGACAGCACACATATAAGTGATGCTAGTTGCAAGATGAGGAAGGTGGGTTGGAAGTTTTTTCAAGTACGTGAAATATTCCCTATTAATATTTCAAAAATTTTGTATACCGTCCTGGTAGAATCGATCTTGAGATATGGTATCATCATTTGGGGTGGTGCATATTTTACCAATTTGGAATCTTTCATTTTATCCCATAGTTTTATTTTGAAAGTTATCTTTAGAAAGAAAAAGCGATTTTTTACCAGTTTGTTGTTTGACGAAGCTAAGGTGTTTAATGTTGATCTCCTGTATATTCAGTCCTCACTTACATAATAATATACCTATAAAAACATAGAATTAAGGTCGCCTATGAGAAATACTTATAATAAAAAAAATCTAAATGTTTCTGTACCCCTTGCAACAAAGACGGCGACTCAGCGATTTGTAAATTATTTTGGACCTAAATTTTTTAATCTGTTGCCTTTAGAAATAAGACTTCTTAATAATGTCCACATAGTATAATAAAAAAATTAAAAAATACTTGGTAGACAATTTGTAAGCGTTCTTACTTACTTTAAGGTGTATAAAATAGTTAATTAAAAATTAAAATATGCTATTAAGTCTGGCTAAGTACACACACAAGCAAATTGTTTTGCTTAGGTGTACCCCCTGCCTACAAAAATGAAATGTATTTGTACATAAGAAAAAGGAAATGAATAAACACGATTTGATTTGAGTATTTGTGCCATTGAGGTATGAAGAGTTTTACAAAGAATCGTATGCGGCCAATCTTCACCAGGAATTCAGAAAACCTTACAAAATTTGGGACATATGATAAAAAAATATTTCTGTCATTAAAAAAGTCGATTCCAGTAAAATTTGAATCTTGGTGCTTAAGTTGTTTTGACACCCATCGTTATCCTTAAGTTTTGACTCAATTTTGAGAATTTATAGAAGTTAAAAAATAATTGAAAAAATATCCTAATAGAATAAGGTGAAAATTCTAGGTAGATATGTCGCGGTGGTTTAAACCGATGTCGAGGCAGGCGCATGCACATGTCTTTAAAACACCGCCTTGGCCAAGAACGCTGGACAAATAATGTGGGTTCACGGTATTGCTTCTAAATAGCTTTATCCGTGTGATTTACTAATTATTGTCCTACACTCACTGGGATTAATACGGTTTTCTAGGGTTTTCCGTAGTACTTGAGCGAATGCTATCCTAGTTCTATCGGAAAAAAGGTCTGCCCTAAGGCCGCAAATGGCAACGAAGTCAAAATAATAGTAATTGCTACCCTCCCCCGCACAAGCATGTGGTTGCTGGGTACTCCTAGTGAGGGAGAGAATTATTATTATATAATTTGATTCGTAATTATTTGACATAAGTATTCTCCAAAAATTCATAATGATGAGTAGTTACATTATTGAGATTATCGAACACCACGAGTGACATTTAATCGAAAAATTAAATTTTGTGCAATTTTGCTCTTCTGCCAACCGGAACCTTCAATGTATACTATACTTTATAATTAATTACCAATTATGTTTTATCAGTGACTATAGAAAGAATAAGACGGTCGACGAAGCCTAGCATAGCGTGCCGACACGGCTCGCCGGCCCGGTTGTATCCCCCTCCAACCGCCGCTGAAAGTGACCCGTAAGGTGGCGCACCCTACTGGCATTTTCGGACAACGCGTAGTAGCTGGCGGTTCACGGGATGTGGTAAATTTACAAGAACGTTAAACCAGACAGGATAGCTCAATCTGAATGGTGTAATGTTCGCGGCGCCCACCGAGTGCGTGACGTCACCGTTAGACGTCGTTAGGTGAAAGTTACATCGTACGCCCGTTGTTTACCTTTGTTTTTCTAGTTTTCTATCGTATTTCTTTCGGTTTTACTTTATTATTGTGAGTTTTTTTAGTTTTACCTGTTATAAAGTGTGCCTGTGTGTTGTTTTTATTTGATTTTTGTGCCGTGTTTATTATTATTCAGAGACACTAAGTGCCTGATACTTGAATTTCTACAGAAGGGAAGGTGAGCATTTCTTGACATATTATTAATAATAAAAGTACGAGGTTGATAATATACTATTTTTGGGTACTTTACAGAATAGTCCTATTAACGAAAATATGCCGGGGACTAGGCCAGGGGGAACAAGGTGTGCCGTATATGGGTGTAATAACACTTATTATGCTACAAAAGCCCAAACTGGGCAGAATATCATATTTCATGCTTTTCCAAAACCAAAGGACCTTTTCTATACAAAGTGAGTGGATATCAAGGTGCAAAAGAAAAGGCAAATTCAACCCTATGTTCACAACATTTTGTAGACAATGACTACGAAAGAGATCTTCGAAATGAATTATTAGGTAAGTAAAATTTTCTTTGCAAGCTAGCCATCTAAAAAGTGCAAGAATATAAATATATATATTTTTTAATTTAAGGCTTACCTTTAAGAAAGCATTTAAAAAAACGCAGTTCCTACATTAAAAATACCTTCCACAAAAACTATTACTGCAACAACCTCGGCAACAACTAATACATCACGTTCTGATAGACTTACCGAAAGACAAAGAAAGGAAGAAATAGAAAAATTATTTGTTGATTTGTCTGCAATAGAAGGTGGAGAAACTGCAAAATTAGAAGGCAGTTCTTCCCCAGCGACACTTACTGAAATTGGAATTCCCCGACAATTCAGGAATCAGATGAAGTTTTTAAAAAAGAAGTTAACATGCCTTTTGTAGTTATAAAAGATATTTGTAAATTAAGAACTATTAATTATTAGAATCAATTTTCGAAATTTAAAAGGATAATACTTCACAAAGAAATAGTTCTGTGGATCCTCTTTGAAAAAAAAAAGCGGAAATTAAACAAAATTATAAATTAGAATATTTATTATTTATGAATTATTATGAATAAATAAATGACTATACCTATGTTTTCAACTGTGTTTTAATTTGACTTGGAGCATTTTATTAGTGTTCTATTTTGATTATTATTGATTCACCATTCACATATTATGATATGAATATATCATAATCAAAAAATGCTCTTCAAAATCAAACTAATCAAAGGAGGCCGGCCCACAATTTTATTAACAGAATAATTCTGTATAATATATTATAATCTGTGTGCCATACTAAAAACTATTTAAGGCAAAATTCGCACCTTCTGAAAACACATTTGCTGCAATAATGCGCTTTTTTCTCGTATTGGTTGGAGAAATTGTCATAAAAAATTCGTGTTCAAAAAACAAGAGTGAACTTTATTGATTTCTATTTGTTTACAATCCTTAAAAAATAAATCCGAAAAAGCAAAAGTATCTAAAGCTCACTTTTTGTTTTTATGAACTTAAAAAAAAGCACAAGTCGCTTTCTGAAGGCGCGCGATTGGGTGTTTCGTGGTGCGAGTTTACGCAGTACGTCTAACTGTGACGTCATCACGTCGGGCGGCTCGGCGGACAGATTCGCGCGATTGAGCTATCCTGTCTGGTTTAACGTTCTTGGTAAATTTATAGGAACGAGCGCTGTTGCCAGATTTCCGTATAAGTTATAATGAGATAATGCGGACTACTATAGTTATTGTTGGAGTTGGATCAGGCCATATTTGTAGGGGAAGGTGGGGTAATTGCGACACCTTAAGAAAAGATGCGTCTATTTTCCGAAAATAAAATAAGAATTGAAAATTAAAAAAACTGAGTGAAGCTTTGAACCTTCATCTATTATAAAAACAAGTAAACAAAAAATCTACTTTCATAAGAAAAACAAATAAACACAAATTTAAAGAAAGTTAAAACATCGGTAATACCCCAACCCTGCGGGTAATTCCGGTAGTCTTGTGGGGTAATTGCGGTTTGGTATTTACCGACAGTTGTCGCATATATAGCCCTCTGGACTTTCAGAATCAGTGCAAGCAGCATGTGCCCACTGGCGGCAAATTGCAAAAAGGAACCAAAGTTCGTTGTCTTGTCCAAATTTTTGGCAAAACAAACACAAGTGTTCGATTTCATTACAATTTTGAGTTGTGAAAGGTTTGGTGTTAACCTTTCCTCGTTTCCTTTCTTCTTCACAGTTTTTGTTATCCGAAACCAGTTTATCGTTATCCCATAAAATGTTTTAGCTAACACTTTCACATGTTCCGCAATAGCTCTTTCATCTTCCAAGGTAAAAACAGTTTTCCTTCCCATCCTTGAATCGGCAGTTCCTTGCTTTAACTTGCCCCATAAAGTGCTATATGGTACATTAAATTGTTCTGAAGCACGCTTTATAGTATTTTTGTGCCTGTTTCTTTGATATTTACGTGGCATACTAAAAAAATATCATTACCGATTTACCTACTTAATATCTGGTAGGGTAATGCCGATAGTTTGTATCGGCATTACCCCACATATCCGTTATAAACAAAACCAACATTAGTTTTTATATAAAGCTTTTTATGATACCTTCAAAGCCCAGGAACTTGTTGTCTGCACCCCAAATGTTTACTAACTATCACCAGATCACGAATTTAATCGCAAGAACCGTCTGATCGTTTGATGTTCTTACGGCACAATCTTATAACCAAACAGGCCACATGTGATCGACATGTGATCGACTTATACTGAGGCTAATAAGGTACGCTTTCATTACAGGTATCTGTAACTGTTTCTGAGAAATGACTGATGTCGGTATTACCCCGCAATCGCTATTACCCCGCGTTCCCCTATAAGGAGCTGACTGCAGTCTACAGACGTACCGGCTGTGAAAAATACTTTAGAACCCTGTAAACGTTCTGTTTAAGTACCATTATATTATAATATAGTATATAAGTTTCATACGTATAGAAGGTATCTATTCTCAGAAACAAGAATGAAAACAAAAAACAAATATTTTATACTATAAATAGATACTATACAAATATTTTATACTATTTTACACAAACACCTACTGTGCTTTTATAACAAACGAATATGTGCCAAATTTCAACTATAAAACTTAAAAACACTGGAGAGTTATTAATATAAAATTTGTTTTTTTCTTAAATCAACTTCTTTCTATAGTCACTGGTTATATAATGAATTTTCGGGTGCTGTGGTAAAAAAAAAACGTTTTTTTACTACTAACCTGAGAAATCACCATTATTTACCTCATTCCTCTAATGAGAAGTCATATTTCTCACCCTAGGTAAATAATGATAATAAAAAAATACCTAGGTAAATAATGAAAAATTTTCTATGTGACATTTAAAAATTAGTGTCATTTTATCAGCTTGACCACTGAACTCCCAGGCTACTTGATATTTTGAAGTATTTAAAAAAAGCGAGAAATGACTAAAATATGGCAATATTTCAATGTTAGTAGTAAAAAAAATTCTATATACACTTCGGTTGAGAAGGCCATTATTTACCTCACATAATATTAATAATATAATAATAATAATATGTGTTTATTTACATTCAACCACATATGAAGCAAAGTACATTCTGAAATAGTTACAATATCTATATGTAAATAAACAAGATCAGATACCCACGAAACAACCATTTATAGGTTGCTTGTTTGGGGGTGGACTTAATCGTCATCAATTAAATTCAAGGAAAATGTATGTACATCATAACCAGGAACAGTTGCAGCCGGACTGGTTCGTTACACATGCATCAGGAATATCGTCACAATTCGGTAGTGCACAGTTTTTATATAATATTAAACTATAAACTATTTTAATTATTATTTACAATATCGTGTATTTGTTTTCTATTAATTGTCTTAAGAAAATTTGACACTTTTTTCTTAAACAATTCATAATTAAAGATTCTTTGTAGGTTTTCAGGTATCAGCGCATAAAATTTTGCTGCAAAGTATAAGCAACTTCGCTGACCGATACTTTTCGAACATTTCGGTGCCAAGAAAACTCTCTCTTTGTTTCTAGTAGAATAATTATGTTTATTTTTTTGCAAAGTGATTTTACCTTTATATGTAAGTAAAATAACTCTCAAACAGAAGAGCTGTCTAACATCAAGAATGTTACTAACCAAAAAGAGGGTCTCGCTAGGGTAAGTCAACTGTTTCCCGTACATAATTTTCAGTGCCCATTTTTGTACCACATTTAAAGACTCTAGGTGATTGTTGCTGACACCACCCCATCCCACTATTCCATATGTTATATGAGATTGTATTAGGGCATAATATACTGTTTTTAAGTGTTGTTCATCCAAGTAATCTTTAAGAAATTTCAATTTGTATAATATGCTTCTGATCTTACTTGTTACCGATCTTATATGCAAGTCCCAGCGCAAGTGTCTATCAATAAGCAGCCCTAAGTATTTAATTGATTGCGTTTCCGGAATTTCTATTTGTGAATCTATGAACAACGGCCCCATATCAGGAAGATTGTTTGCATATGACGTGAATGGTAAATATTTAGTTTTAGTTGCATTCAGAGTGAGTTTGTTAAATTGAAACCATTTCATAATTTCCCTAAAATCCCTTTCAGCTTTTAACTTAAGTTCATCCCATGAGTTTGCGGAATAAGTTATTACAGTGTCGTCGGCGAAACATAATATATTATGGCTTTCTGTGGGAAGTTGTAACAGGCTATTTATATATATAAGAAATAGGACCGGTCCTAAAACCGTGCCCTGAGGAACACCAAATGTGACATTTCGTGGATCACTGCATATTCCGTCAATTATCACTATTTGCGTCCGGTCTGACAAGTAGCTTTTCAATAAATCGTAGACATTACCTCGCAGGCCGCAATTTTCTAGTTTATCAAGAAGGATAGAATGGTTGACTGTGTCGAATGCTTTCTTTAAATCGACGAAAATACTTAACGTTGATATTTTATTATCTAGCATTTCATACAGGTATTTAGTTAACGTAAGAATGGCGTCCTCAGTTGAACGGCCTGACCGAAATCCGTATTGGTTATTGGATATTATATCGAATTTGGTAAGGAAATTTGTCAAGCGCGATTTTAAAATTTTTTCAATAATTTTAGGGAATACAGATATTAGCGTAATGGGGCGATTCGCTACGCGCCTCAGGATATCAAAATGCTCGGTAGATAATGGCTCACTTCTAAACCTAGGTGTTATGCTATTAGCTATTATGTTTCAGAAACTAAAATTTCATTTAGGTACTTACCTCTATGTAGACTTAAGCAACCTATAAAACACAAACTTCGAGTCCATTTGGTGTCAGTTTCACGTGGGTGGCGTCAGGTCCATTTTTTCAAATTTAAAATTCTCGTAAATCCACACCTGGGGGGCCTCACACCTGTTAGGCACCACCGGCACGGCCGTGCGGCAAAGTGGGGGGCGTGCGCTACAAAAACAGCAATTACCTGTGATTGTGGGCTCCCGAATGAAAAACGAATTAATCACGACCTCAACAATGCCTGTCGGAAAGCGATGGCTTGATGGCGGGTCGATGAAAAGGTGGGGGACGCGACCGCGCGGCGCGTTGTATTGGAATGTGATATTTATGGGACTGAGGTTTGTCAGGGAACGTCTATTGTATGGAATTGTCCTTGGCGTTGTAACGAAAAACAACCCTCCAGCTGGAATATTTTGCGTATTTCTTTATTGTCGTTCTTCCAACCACAGAAAATGTAGCCTGTGTGTATCGAATTTTGTTCCACTTCTCGTTAATATGGATGGCGCGGCAAGCGCCTTTGCCGATTCTCCTTCTTCGAACCGCCCGCTGTGGATCTTTGCCACTTTACTGTTATCGGTATCGATGGGAAAATAATGCACGATTCGACAACAAAGTACCAACGTCTGAGTGTCGACATCTGAACTTAACCTGATTGCGGCACTATCTCTCAGGGAGCAGCCCATTTGCGCTTGCGTACATGATTATTCATATACCTTCTAAATTATGTCGGGGCTCCCTAATATTTCTAGGATATTTATATTTACCGAACAAAAATTCATAATATAAGGCAAGATCGTATAATCTCCTGGAATTAACAAGTTAGTACCTATCTATATATGTTTCCAAAACAGGATTATAATGAATCAAAAGCTTTTGGCATTCTTCTCCAAATAACAATGAAGAGGTATAATGGTAATTGCCACCCCTCCCCCGTACAAGCACGTGGTTGCTCCTGAGGTGCTCTTAGTTTTGAGCATTGTGACTAAATTCTGATCGTATCTAACTGATAAAAATTAGAAATAATTTTACTTAGATATGATAATATACAGAGTGTTACAAAAAAGTAGATAAACCAAGTTTCTCATTTTGGACGTCTCTATCTCAAAATCAGAGTATTGAAGTTGAATTTTTGTAATTACTTCTGTGTTTTTTAAGATTAGTTGGAATTTGACATGCTTTTTTTCGCACAGAAACATATTTTTGTGGAATTTTAGTCAAAACATTCGAGGAAGGAAAGAAACAAAATGCGGATGACGTACAATTTGTCCTCCTAAAACATGTTCTGGGTATGACTATGGTTTAAACGAGTAATTCTTTAGAATCAGCCTTAATTTTTCGGGAAAAAAAAAGTAAATACGAAATTTTATAAAATATTCTGAGATTTCAGGTATGCATTGAGAAAAACAAATGAACGTCGTGTTTCGGAGATATAGACAAAACTTATGTTTTTTTAGATATAACAGAGTGTGTATTTCTCGATTTTCGAAATCTAGGTATTTTTCTGGTTTCAATGATGTATATATGTTATAATATGTTTGCTCCAGTAGTTTGAACAAGATCGTCCTTTGAATTATTGAATCTCGGACAAAATTAAAATTGTTATGGAAAATTCAAAACCGTTATTACGAGAATATTAATTATAAATGGAGATTTGACGGTCTACATTAATTATTGTTGCAATCCCACAATTACGTACAATCATATATAGAAAATTCAACAAAGCCAATTGATACTGCTGGGGCAAATTTCCATAAGTTATATTTTATGTTTTCTGACATTTTATTCTTAATAAATGGGATATTTATGGATGGAACCTGATACTTTATTATGAATTTAATTAAGTTATAGAAGATGTTCTATACTGCTTCCATTTTGTGCAGCACAGAGATCATACCTTTCTAATAAACTTCTCTTGTTGTTACCCACGATACCTGCCTCTTTCGTCTCTCTGATCTCCTGGGAAATTTTTTCTTTAACTTGGTCGATATTATTTGACCTCACCACATATAACCGGCCTTTCAAGGTGCTCCATCGAAAGAAATCGAGTGGGGTCAAGTCTGGGCTTCTGGCAGGCCATAAAATAGTTCCATTTGAACCAATGTTACGAGTAGAATTTGTCCTTTTAGAAGGTAACGATTAATAGCCTCTTTCTTAGTCAAGGTTCGATGGTTTTCGAACAGACTTCTTTTCCGAAGTAAGAACCAACACAGTACATAGCTGAATCACTGTATTTGCCATATTTGTACATTGTTTCACATGGGTCGCATGTATTTTCACAGATCACTTCATTAATCACTGTCACCGAGCTCCATTAATAGGGAGTTCATCGAGCACTAAAAAGAATCGTAATTAAAACCCAAAAAGGTCGAAACTTTGAAATTCTTACTGTTTCATGCATTGCGCCGTTGATACCTGTGGCGTATTTTTGGGATGTATAATGGGGTTTTTAGAGCGTGCTGAATGTGAATTACCATGCCGAAGATCATGGGAAAAGTTCCATTTCCTATTTTCTCGAACCTTTGTTTGGATAATGATCTGACAGATAAATTAAGTGAGGTTATTATCGGTTTGACATTTCGTATATTTTTGCCGGCCGGTTGTAGATTCTTCTTCTTCTTCTTCTAATAAGTCTGTTCAGTTGAGGGTTTTGCCTACGTAGCAACAGTTGTTGTTGAGCACAATGTGCACTGATTAATGAAATTGTTGTTTATTTGTAAGTTTGTTTATTAGGAATGCCCGCTAACGAATATAGTTGCGACTGGGAAAGATATAAGGGATGAATAGCCTCCGGGTTTTAGCGTTATCGAATGGTACGATCGGTAGATTTATTGTTTTGTGGTTTTGGTGAGTAATCTGTCATTCGTGCAATACCGTTTCCCGGTTTTTCTTGGGAATTCGGACAGTTCCCATCAGCCAGGGTGCCGGAAGAGGTTACACCGGTGTTCTCCGTAAAAATTCATGGTGACTGAGTACCGTGAGTAATCGATAAATTCGGATAAATCGGAAAACGCCGTGTAAAGAAGAAACCGAAGTAGGTTGTTCTTCATTTAGACAAGGGATTCGTCGGATATTGCCAATTTCTTCAAATGCACCTTACTGGTAAGCCTTGACCTTCATGGCCACGTGCCACCATTTCACCAGCTACTTTATTTCCAGCTGTGGATGATACAATCCTTTGGACATTAAGTTACCTACTCCGAAGGTCACCAGAGGCCACACAATATCTAAGTCAGTTAATGTTTCCGGACCTTGCCATATTTCATAGGTATACTAAGACATGGTTCTCCTTTTAGGGCCTGTGTCTGTGTGCCTGTCTGTCTGTCTATCCTGTTCAGTGTCCAGCTCCGTCGGTCCGTGTGTGGATGGGCGTAGGTACTGTATGTTCCTGCCGGTCAATATTGGATTTAGTCTGTTCACTCTTCGTTCCGGTCCTGTCTGCTTACTGTCTAGCCTGGGCTGTTGGTGCAGTCTTGTACCGTAACCACTGCGTGGGATTGTAGCCCTAGGTTGGAGCTTCCGGGATCATAGCTCTTGTCAACGTAGATTGGAGGCTCGGGACAGATAAGTTGTAGTCGTAAGATTTTAGGGAAGGGAAAACAGTAGCACTCTGGGAGTATAACGTGAGTCAGTGGACCCGTGTATATTTTTGCACTCAATATTCGATTTCTATTTAAATCTCAATTTCACCGAGTCTTAAACGATTGGTCAACCGTCCGTTAAGTGAAATATGTTCCGGTCGCCGTAACGAGTTCGCACATATAAGACCAGCTCAGTTATTTAATCAGGCCTAATTAATGAACCGTACTACCCCCCCCCCTTTAGAGTTACCTTTAAATATTTATATATAATAATAATAATAATAATAATTCTCACCCCCACAATACTCCAAACTAGGAGTACCCCAGAAGCAACCACATGCATGGGCGGGGGAGGGGGGCAATTACTATTATTTTGTCTTCTTTGCCATTTATTAAAGTTAGATCTGGTCGTTGAATTGAAATAAACTGTCGTGTATCTTCTGATGACCAATAGTGGGTGTTTCTTCTATTAAAAACGCTACCCCATGTTGTAAATCAGTCCGCACTATAGAATAATATGTACTTAATAGTAATATAATAGTAATGTCTAGTAGTAGTTAATTAATAGTAGTATAGTGTAATCTTAATAGACAACTGAAATCGCAAGAAAATTTTATACAATTTTCACCTATATATTTTTTCCACAATTAAAAGCAAAAAGTGAAGGGTTAGAATATTACACTGAAAAAAGAGGTCCAAGTGCACATTGTACTTGACACTATTTTAATTACAACAGGTAAGGTTTTATTTACTGCCATATGGTGATGCGGCTTAAAAGCTTTTACTTGGAACGTAGTTTCATATGTCAGTAACGGACTGACTTGCTATAAATAAAAATATCCTAAAAAACTATGTAGCATTAATAGCAAATAATAGAAATATTAACTGTTGGTGTCGTTATATTTGATTTGTGCAGAACAGTGCAAAAAAAATAGTAACAAGCTAATAAATACAAATATGGCATTAAGTTGTCACTATTAATAAGTCACTTACTCTGAGTGCTAGAGTACTTGTGAAGAACTCCGAGTTAGGCCGAAGGTTGTCGAAAGGCGCAGACGTATATATACCCGCGCGGAGGACGCGTCGTCACAGTCCTGTAGTTAATGCCGAAGCGTGAAGGTGTGTGAAGTTATGGAATGCAGGGTGTTATTGAAATACTGTAACAAACTTTGACAGGTGTTGAACCGCCAATTTTTTTTAAGTTTCTATATTATTAACATACCTCTTAAAATGCTTCCCAAGAAAGATATAGAGCGTTGAATTGTTCGCAAAATAAGGCAGCAAAAAACTATACATATGTGACCCTATATACTTTCATTATTAGGTATATCAGAAATACTATTTATAATAACTTTATTTTTGCCAATCATTCAACGCCCTGTATCTTTCTTGGAAAGCGTTTCAGGTGTATGTTTTTAAATTTTTTGGTTAGTTCTACCACCATGTCAAAGTTTGTTACAGAATTTCAATACCCTGTATAGTTTCAAGTAATGCATTTAATTGTAACAACTAATACTGTGAGAATTGTCACAAGTGGTATATTTAATCATAGCAGTTAAACCCACCCTTTTTTCATAAAAGTTTGCATTGATAGAGGGAAATAAAATTCTTATTAATATAAAAAACCTGGACACTTAGTACAAGTTACTATCATTTGGTATGATTAACTGGTTCAATAGACCCTATTAACCAACTGTCATCAATAAAATGGCACTTACAGGAATCAGAAGGTGGTGCTTTTGTTAAATACTGGGCACATTTACAATAAATAACTGGTGCACTACTATTTAGTAAGAAAATTTACTTCTTACTACAAGTGTTCGGTTCCAAGATACTCATTTTACTAAAAACAGATACATGGTTCATTTCTCCTCTATTTAGCTTGCCATTTTAATTTAAAATTTCAATTGCCAGAAGTAAACTTTTTTCTCCGTGAATATGAATAACCCTGTACATAGAAAGAGGCTAATAGCTTCTCGAAGCGGGTTTCCTTTCGTGTGCTTCAAAATATTACTTTGGACCAGACCACTGTCTCGCAGTTAGGTTTCAATGATCAATGATCAAGACCAGTGACTTTGTCCCGCACCTTCGGGTGTGCTATCATTATAATACTCCATGATCAATTAATTGCATCGGTAATTGATTGATTCCTTATATAGTAAATCTATCGTCTAGGCACGTTTGTCTACCACTTGATAGTCGGGTGAGCCATACTGATGAGGAATTACCGTCCCGAAACAGTACTGTATATGGTCGACTATCACTCTTTTTGTTCAACGGATAATCAGTTTCATAATTCACTCCAACCAGGTCTCGAATTTGGCACTCCTAATGGGGCCGTAGGCGCTTAAACTAAACTAAGCTGCGAGTTCCATCGACCAGGTGCTATTTGATTCAGCTGAGTATGTATAGTACCAAAGAAAAACTACTTGCCTAGTAGTATTTTCTTTGATAGTACGTAGCGGGCAGATCTAGGAAACTCTGGCGTCTTCTGCAACTACTAGAAGGGGTTAGAGGGTGTAGGGTAACCATTTATATTATTGTTGGTTATGTGAGCTTCCTATTTGTTCTTCTACCTACAATATTCGACATTTAGCGACTCCCAAAGAAGTAACTATTGATGCGAACTGTTAACACATCGTTCACTAAGTAGATGCAGGTAGGTACTTATTTCAAATGTGATAGAAAACTAAATTCGCTTAATACGCCCGAAGCAAAACAGCGCCGGTCCGGCCCTGCGCCCATAGAGGGGTTTAGGGACGGCCGCCGCAATTACCCCTAATTGTGGGCGCCATAAATAAAAAACAGATTAATCATAGGCGGCGGCACAATGGTCGCGCGGGTCGCCTAATTACGAATCATTTGTCAGCGGGCCGGGGGCGGGCGCCCTGCGGCGTCTTTGCGAGATCCAGTTGGCTTTGGGCGCACGGCGAAGACAAAGGATGGGTGGGGGCGGGCGGTGTGTCAAAGTTGTTTGCGCGGGAAATTAGCAGAACAATACGCGGATTTCTACAAGGTGTAAACGTTGCATATAGTGCGTCCCAGTTATCTTGGATAGAACAGTTCGAAGATGTGCATAATGAACGGACGTTTTTAGGAAAGTCAGAAAGAACCTTGTTCATAAAAAGTGATTTTGTGGTACCTAATAAGACAGATAATTAGGATTTGCACGCAAAGGCAAAGCAGTGTAACTGTAACTAAATTAAATTTAGAAACAAAGTTGCAAACCTTACCTTCTTTACATTTGTAACGAAGTTACTAATTTCCAGTTTTCATTTTTTATTTTTTTATTTTAACGCCCACTTAATTCCTCGCCGCGCTATTTTCAGCGGCCGGCCATCCGCCGTAGTAGTTTTATATTCACACCGATGACTTTTTCTACATAGTAGGCCGACATTCGATCGATTTTAATTGCATTTAATTAAATTCTGGTTTTGATTATTTTCCGGCTTTCCGCCGCTTAATAATAAATTCTTATGTTACCATAAGGGTTGAGGGATACCGGATAAGGGTAGAACCGGGTTACTAACTCAAATTGCAGCTAGAATCGCCGTTCTTTTTGGGAAACCGGGTATTTAGGACATCGCCGATCCAAGGAAGCCGCCGCTGAGGGCGCGCCAGGGGTGGTTCATCCCTTAGCTGCTCTGCCCGTCCGTCAGCCGCCGCAGCGAGACCGATGTGGAGGGGATCGCTTGCGAATTCCCGTCGGCGACGCCGACCAATGGGCTGCCGCCGCACGCCGCTTGGTCACGTGGTTGCCGGCTATAAGACAGCCTTCCACTGCTTCCACCGGGTCTTTTGCCCGCTAAATTCCAGGTTAGTAATTTGCGCTCTTCGAATATTCTCTACCAGGGGGAAAAGTGTGAACTTTGCCCCAACCTTCGGCCTACCGCGGCCCCTTTAGCTAATTACGCATTTATCACTAATTTAATTAAGGTTAGACAACCGAGGAACGTGCTAGCAATTTCGCTCTTCGAATATTCTCCACCAACCTACGGCCTACCGCTGCCCTTAGGTATCCGAACTTTGCTAGCCGTCAAATCCGTTGCTTAGCCGTAACCTAGAGTCCGAACCGAATATTTTGAGCTTGCTTCTAGCTTTTCCGTTGCTTACGTTAACCGTTAGGGCATTTAAAGTACCGCAAGCAAGCCACGTCTAGCAACCCTAAAGTAATACTAAAGTCGCGTTGTTTCTTTTACTTACAGAACTCCCGTGCCCCCCCCCCCCCCCCGATCGCGGCTCGCCGGATTTATTTTGTATTATTTATTTAAGAATTTATTACCTACTTTGTTTAATCAATATACGATGTCCTGAAATATTGTTTAATTTTGCTCCTATCCCTCAAACACACCACATCTGCACTCTGGAATTATTTTTCTCTGACGAAAGCTATCCTGGGTAAAAGCGGAACATACCGCTCTAAAAAACTGGCGCATGAGCATTCCGTTCCGCCAAGGTTCTGGTTTTCACTGTCTTAATAAAAGAGGCATCTAGAAAGGGAAATCAGAACGGGAAATACACTAAACAGTATAAATTTCCGTTTGTCAAATATTTAATATTCAAAAATCAGACCGACTGCAAAGAAAAAGTAATTTTGTAAAAAGTGTAATTCCGAAGTAAAAAAAAGGACGTTATACATTCATTACTTCAAACAGAACCTTCTCCACATTTGACAAGAAAAATAAACAGTAATATTATTTTACAAAAAAGAAAAGGTAACCCCTTTATGGGACTAAAAATTTCGACATCTACAATAATATCATACTGTAGCGAGGTTTTGGGCCTTAGATGTTGTTTAGCCTCTTTTATTGTCTTCTGCTCAGGCGCCAGGAGTCGTGCGGTCTAGAATGTGTCGAGCCAGGGAAGTTTGCAGGGGAGTGAAATCAAACCAACAGTTTTCCTTAATATTATACGTGCACTTACCTGCTGTACCTATACTTGCTTAGCTGTAAATTAAACTCTTTACTCACCTGCTAGACTAAATACTTCCCTGTTTGAGTAAACAAAATGCCCACGCACTAGTCGTAAGACTTCAATGGACCCTCTCTTGTTTATTTCCAAATATAAGTATTCATCATTGTAAAATCCTGTAGCAATTCTGGAAATAAATTATTATTATCATTATTATTATTATTATTATATCGACTTAGTCAAAAGGCATTCGCACTCCCTATCTGGGGAACATTCACTCAGATCCCGGGTATCCCGGATACCATAAGGATCTGGCTCGGTCGAGACCCTTGCCATGTTATCGGGCCCTAGGTGACATTGATGTTGTTGGACGTTCCTGCACTCCCCATGAATTTCCTGACGGTTCGGGCTGTCGCAAGTAGTACCGCTTTCTGCATGGACCTGTAAAGATTATCAGTTAGACCCAGCTCTTTGATGTTTCTCAGCAAACTCTTTGGTATGACACCAGTTGTTGACACGATGATTGGAATCGTCTGAACGTTGTCCATTTCCCATTGCCTTCTAATTCGTTCTTCTAAGTCTCTGTACTTTGCGATCTTCTCGACTTGCTTCACACGCAGGTTGTGAAATTTTATCAACTATTATAAGGTCCGGTCTGTTATGGGCAACTCGTTGATCTGTCAGAACTGTACGATCCCAGTACATCTTGTTGTTGCTATTCTCAAGAACAGGCTCCAGTGTGTAGCTGTATTATGGTATCCTCTCTGCCTGCACAAGCAGAAGTTTTTCCGCCAGTTCCTGGTGCAAGATCTTGGCAACCGAATCGTGTCGTTCCGTTATTATTATTATTATTATTATTATTATTATAAATACATATCTATTTTTTATTTACAGAAATTTTCCTCTGTACTAAAAAAAAACAGACCCCATCACAAATGATTTCGTTTGTGTGTCTCAAAACGGCCGGTATGAGATCAAGAAAGATCAAGGTGCAGCCAACATCCATTTCGCGCCGAAAACCTAGAGGTAACTCGGGAGGAAGAATTAAAGCTGGTCGTCCTACGAAATTAGAAAGTCAATGTGCCAAAAAACGACCCCATAATATAACAGTTTAATAGCATTCAATATTGAAAATAATTTACAGTGTGCCAAAAAGCATTAAATAAAAATACAGTAGGTACTCAATCGAGTTTCTTCAATAAATGATGCAAATAATGTATTGCAATGAAATAGCATTTCAGAATCTTTACGCTGCGTATTGAGCGAGCAATCCTACTCCAGTACAGCACCATCTGGCGCAATATTGAAGTAGTGTTTTTGGGCGTATACGGCCTAAAAATCCTATTCTTGTTGGTCACCGACGATACGTATTGGAGTAGCTTTCCTATATACGCGACCCGGCAGTTAGATATCGACTCCCAGCGCCATCTATCGGCGGTTCGGGGGGACACATTTGAACTAACGGCTGCCGGTTAGATGCGTCCGTGGTGCCCTCTATCGGCGGTTCGGGCGGACACTTTTGGGCTAGGGCCTCGCGGTAAGATGTAATGTTTGCCGGCATGGACTTAGCGGTGAGAAGTAAGCGGAAAACTTGGCAAAATTTGGTAACTTCGTTACAATACCAGCATCCAAAATCAAATGGATGTGCCGGTGGTTCGTATTTGAATCTCTTGATAGCTGTTTCTCCTTATTATAGGCTCTGGCACTATACCAAAAGGCGAGTTACTAAAAATCACGTCCACTCAAAATGTAAAAACCGCGTCAAACTATCAACCAAACTAAAACAAAACGCGAGAAATAATTTCGAACAACATTCAAACCAAGACCTCCAGAAAATGAACAAAGAAAGACCAGCGACGGCGAAAAGTGAAAACGTGCATGAACTCAAGCGGCAGCGAACCACCACGCGTTGCCGGTGAGTGCTTCCATAGCGATTACCATTTCGCCAACGCGAAACCATTCCCTGCTTTCCCAACAATTTACAACAACCCTTGTGACGTCAGAATATACTTAAAAGTTTGCAGTATTAAACAAAAATAAATAACCAATTATTTTCACCCATAGTTGCTTATATGTATACTTCTAGAGCTGAGAGCACATAGAAAAAGTTCATATAAAGGTGTGGTCAAAAACGTCATTTTTTAAAATTCTGAATCCAACGATAATATAATTTGTGCGAGATATTTAATAAAGAAGCTCCATCAAACTGGATAACATGGTTTCTTACGTGTTCGATCCAAGTAGGACAAACATTAGAACTAAATTTGCGAAAAACAAGTCAGCCATGACACAACAAAACTGACAATCACGTAGGTTGTCAGTTCAACATTTCTCCTTACCTGTCAGACTAATTCAATTATTTAGTATCGATCTAAATTTTCGTTATAGGTTACATATAAGTAAATAAACCACTTCGAATATCTCTATATGGATATTTACGAGAGTACTCCCTCAAAGTTTATACAAGTACGAATTTTTTTATTACTTATTTTTGATCAAGATCTCTAAAATCTCACAGCACTCTTTCAAAAACATTTTTGTGTAGGTAACTAGTAGGTGGGTATAGTTGTCGTTCGATTTTATACACATACAACCTTTTTTATATTGGTTTGATACCTTTGTTTTGCCCAAAAATGTTGGACTAGTACTAACTACTCTGGACTTGTGCATCCTAAACGGCCGAAGGAGCATTTTGTACCTGACGGTTCATTAAAAATACAGGGTTTCCCAACGAAAACTTTACACCCCCCCCCCCCCATAAATTAGAAAACCGAAAAATATTTGAAAATTCGCCGAGACCGGTCGATTTTTGTTCTTAGGGGGAGCTTTTTTTTATAGTCAAGCAAACTCGATATGTTCATCCCCCTAATCCCTAGCAACACCAACTTTAAAATTTCAAATGGAATAACTACCCCACTTGTGGCACATAATTTTAAAGCCCTTTTAATTGCGAATACAGTGATGCGTCGTTTTTAGAAATCTGTTGAGATTTTACAGAATTATTGGCTAACAACGGAAAGTTGACAATCCACTGTACGCGTAGTAATTTTTACACAAATACCTGCCACTAATAAGTTTTTTATCTACTACACACGACCAAATTACCTAGTTTTTATTGACGTGTCGATCAGTTTACAAAAAGTCACAAATGAAAAAGCTGAAGCAAAACAAAAAAAGTTCATAGGAATTCAAACCTTATATCTTTTTAAAATATGTAACAAAAAGTCACTGTCACAAAAAAAAGTTCTCGCTTTTTTGCTTGTAACCACGAAATCGTTAGTTTCAGCCTGCTATTGAAAGTGAAAACGTATTTTCGAAATGGTTTATTCTATCGCGGAAAGGGTAGACATTATTGCAATTTGTTATCGAAATCATGATTGCGCTAAAGCTACAGCTCGAATTGCAACAATTTCTAACCTTTCCGCGATAGAATAAACCATTTCAAAAACACGTTTACACTTTCAATATCAGGCTGAAACTAACTATATCGTGGTTACAAGCAAAAAAAACGGGACCTTTTTTTCGTGACAGGCGACTTGTTAGTGACGGGCGTTTGTGTAAAAATTACTACGCGTACAGTGGATTGTCAACTTTCCGTTTTTAGCCAATAATTCTGTCAAATCTCAACAGATTTCTGAAAACGTCGCATCACTGTGTTCGCAATTAAAAGTGCTTTCAAATGATGGGCCACAAGTGGGGTAGTTCAATTTGAAATTTTAAAGTTGGGGTTGCTAGTGATTGGGGGGATGAACATATCGAGTTGGATTGACTGTAAAAAAGCTCCCCCCAAGAACAAAAATCGACGGGTCTCGGCGAATTTTCAAATACTTTTCGGTTTTCTAATTTTTGGGGGGTCAAGTTTTCGTTGGGAAACTCTGTATATTGACTGTGAAAATTGCGCTTTTTCTAATATACTATTCTCCACTGCAAGTTTGCTCGGTACCTACGAATCAAGAGTATCTTACCGTGCTTAGTGGGGCGAGGTTATGCATTTGATGGCCTTCTGGAATTTCTCCGACGTTTTAGTAGTATGAAACTAATTGGCCGCTTTTACCCAATTTCCTCCGATTCATTCAGCAGTCCTCGAATTCCCTCCATACACTTCATTCTCTACACCATAATATACACACGCAATAATGTAGAGTAATAATTAGTAGGCCATCCCATTAACGGCAGCCGCGGTTTGGCGGAAGCACCGCGAAACGTTAATTGATGTATCATGCGGAGCAACCAGCCAGCGCCGCCTCTAGTTTAAGTCGGTGATTATCATTCGCGCGCATATCGAAATACCTGGCATACGCCGGAAATGTTGCGGCGCACTTCATTTCCACGAATAATGGGCAACGTCATGCACGTAGGAAATTGTTGTTTGTGGGCAAGATCGGATAATAAAGGCGACAGTTCAAATATTATACGTAATAGTTCAATTACATTTTTATTGATATACAGAACATTATAATAAACGTAGACAGAGTACTCTTGTTCTCTGTGTTTAACAAGGACTTAGAATGAAAAAGGTAAAGATAAACGTGTGAAGTTTACTAAATACTCTCCCTTACCCCTTCCTTAAAATTCCTATCCTTATCCCCCAGTCCCCCATGACTGTTCCCCTAACCCATCAGAAGCCCGTGTGCGGCTTCAGCGAATTTATTTTCTACATCCTAGACGTTAGTATGTACACTCATCCATTAAAACTGACAATCATGCAGGCTGTCAGTTCAACATTTTTCGCCTTACCTGTCAAACTACTCTCTCTTCCTATCGATCTAAATCTTCGATACAGGTTACATTAGAAGTAAATAAACCACTTGAAATATCTCTATATGGATATTTACGAGATTACTCCCTCAAAGTTTATATACGGATTTTTTTTTATTATTTTTGATAAAGATCTCTAAAATATCACAGCATTCTTTCAAAAACATTTTTGTGTAACTAAATGTTGAAATTATTATTATTGATTGTAGTCGCTCGTTTTAAACTTAAACGATTTTATAAACATAAACATTTTTTGCTATGGTATTGACACCTTTGTTGTGCCCAAAAATGTTGGACTTATGCATTCTAAATGACGGAAGGGCATTTTGTACCTGACGGATCATTAAAAATATTATGACTGAAAATTATTGCGCTCCTTCTAATAAAAGTATAGTATTCTTCTCTGCAAGTTTGTTCGGTACCTACGAATCGAGAATATCGTACCGTGCTTAGTGGGGCGAGGTTATGCATTTGATGGACTGCTGGAATTTTTCCTACGTTTTTGTAGTATGAAACTAATTGGCCGCTTTTACCCAATTTCCTCCGATTCATTCCGCAGTCCTCGAATTCCCTCTATACACTTCATTCTCTACACCATAATATACACACGCAATAATGTAGAGTAATAATTAGTAGGCCAGCCCATTAACGGCAGCCGCGGTTTGGCGGAAGCACCGCGAAACGTTAATTGATGTATCATGCGGAGCAACCAGCCAGCGCCGCCTCTAGTTTAAGTCGGTGATTATCATTCGCGCGCATATCGAAATACCTGGCATACGCCGGAAATGTTGCGGCGCACTTTATTTCCACGAATAATGGGCAACGTCATGCACGTAGGAAATTGTTGTTTGTGGGCACGCTCGGATAATACGGACGACAGTTCAAATATTATACGTAATAATTCATCAATTACATTTTTATTGATATAAACAACATTATAATAAAAGTAGACAAAGTACTCTTGTTCTCAGTGTTTAGCAAGGACTCTAGAATGAAAAAGGTAAAGATAAACGTGTGAAGTTTACTAAATACTGTCCCATACCCCTTCCTTAAAATTCCGCTCCTTATCCAGAAGCCCGTGTGTGACTGTTTATATTTTTTTTAATGTTTCGAGTTTCTTTCTATTAAAGAAAGCAGTAGACTGAGCATCAAGAACTTGATATCATAAATAAATTAGATTAGGTAGTTGGCAATATTGATTACATGAGGCACTTAAATCCTTCATACATATATGTATATATTAGTAGGTATACAGGATGGAATTAAATGCTTGGTGATAATTTAATGGCAGAGATTCTACGTTATAAATTGACAGAAGAGGTTCATATTAACTTCTTGTTTTCGAGATACAGTGTGTTAAATTCTAATGAAAAAATATGGGTTAGTTTAAATTGCAGCAAAGCGGCTTCAGCGAATTTGTTTAAATTTGATATGGTTTTATTTGGTTTTATACAAACAGGTGTGCATTTTGATGAAAAAATCTTTGCTATTATCGACGTTAGAGTATGTAAACGTACACTCCTCCATTTCAATGTTTCATATCAACAGTTCTCGAATTGCTCTATATACTTTATTCTTTGCGCCATAATATAAAGCAAAATTATTATATAGAGTATAGTTAGTAGATCAACCCATTAACGGCAATAGCGGTTTTGCGGAAGCGCCGCGAAATACTAATTCATAATATTCATAATTTGAATATAGCTGATATTATGTCAGAGCTAGCGCCCGTTCTAATTTAAGTCATTATCATTCGCGCATATTGATATGCCTGGCTTATGTCGTAAATATGGCCATACCGGGTAGCGTATTTCAAAGTATATAATTGGGAACATCACGTATACGTAAAATTGTTGTTTCAGGGTGAACGAGTATAATATAAAGGGCGATTCAATGATATTTGTAGATATTAAGATTCGTTTATTTGTACTATTATTAATATACGAGTATGGTATGGTTTAAATGAAGTTACTTGGAACAGCATAAAAACCTTTGGATTTTATACGGGTGATTTCTACTGATAAGTCGGATATTTTTACCAGTAGTAGAGCATGGTAAATGCTATAAAACAAATCGCGCCCCGTATATCACTGTGTTCCAAGTGAGTTCATTTATATTTTACCTTTATAAATCGGACATCAAAGAGAGTTGCCGACGTCAAAGTTGTACGGATTTTTCCATTTCAAAATCCGTTACTCGATTTTATATATTTTTTTATTAACATAAAGTCAAACATATATCTCATACTTAATAACTAATTTATTTTTCGTACAGTTTCAATTCATTTACAATATTGTATTCAATTTTATACCGACTTTTTCAAATTTTAAAACTTAAATTATTTCAAATAATTCAAATTTTCCCGCGTCATATGGTCAATGGCCCCATACTTCCGCCTAGCCTCGAACCCTGCGCAGATTGAAAATGCGCGAAAAGTGTCGTGTGTTTACCTATCAGCAGGTATGTAAGTAATTAAAAATCGGTATTATGAATTACTCGATTTTTCGGTTCTTTTGATGCATAATTTGAACATAAACACTATTTAGTTTATTAAATACGTTTCATGCTAAAACCTGATTGGTCGAGAGCGGACGAATGACGTAGGTCCTGCCGGCGAACAGCCGGGAGGGTCCCATCTTTCAGGGGAGTTTGCTCCGGTCTTCGCTTGTATTAAGTTCGCAGAGGCATCTGCCCATTTCCCGCTAAATTTTCGACATTTTCGGCATTTATCTCGCTCAATTCTTACCATCGGTGATTTATTTGAGTGGTTTTGTATTTTTATATCCGGGATTGACTTGGTGTGACTAATATCTTTGGGTTTTTTGTTTTTCTATGTTCACGGCATCGTGAGGAAACAACGCTTGCACGAGGCCCTTCCTTTTTGGCTGCGTAGCTGATGAATCGCGGGACACAGCGAGCGGGTGGTGGCTGTTTCTCCTGGAAGGACCCTATACAGGTGAGTAATTTCTTTTGATTTTTGCTTAGTTCAGCGACTTTAATACTCACCTGTAGCGGTTTTTTTTTTGACGTGCTGTTTTTTGAAGGACTCATTTTGTCTAAGGCCACGGCCATCTTTAATTCAAAAACATAGCACTGTTCTTCTTTGAATACACACCATCTTGCGGTTGTTTTCTTATCGAATATTTTCAAGTTTTGGTCACGTTAGTTACATTTATTTTTCGGGTTAGGTCTCGATTCTGTGGTACCGGGCCACTCAAATAAATCTGTCACCGATATTTTCAGTTTTCTAATAAATTCGTATTGCCTTTAGTTTATCAGCTTTCCTAGATTCTGTATTTTACCGTTCAAGTCTCAAATAAATTTTTCGCGTTAAATTCGATTTAAAATATAATAATTTTCATTAAATTAGGGCTGGAGCATTCTCACAATTTTTTCTTAAAATTAAAAATTAAGCACTTTGCTATTCCGGTCAGTTGATTTATCTTATCTAAAAATTTAAAAAAACTATGCATAGTTCCCAATAATTTAGTTCAGTTCTAAACATTTAATTTTCATCATTAATTGTCTACATTAAATAACTTTAGTATCATAATTCTATTTTAAATATTAATCGTAACCAATTGGTTTATAAATTTTTGTAAAAGGCTTAGGCCTTGCCTAATGCTACTTTCTTTCTGATCTGTTCACGCTTGCAACACCATTTCTGAGGACGCTACGACGACAGCTTTCTGACGACGAACAACGTAACGGAAGTTGCGTAGGCATAGGTATGGATTCCTGGTCAACTCTACTTCGGCGAAAAACCCCTGAGATTTGCTAGCCACAACAACAGCAGCGCCTACACGAGCAGACAAGAACCGGAGGAAGCCCTAGCCTCGCCCCGCAATCCAACAAGCCTCGTTTGAGCGTAAGCAACTGAAGATGCAGTTCGAAATTATTATTCAGAGTAAATCATAATCGAAGCTGAACAGTTAGACTATATTTGTAAAGACAATTTGACCTTCTTTATTCTCAAACAAATTTTTAACTGAAAATTTAACTCTCATTTTCTAGTTTATTGCATCTAAATAGTTGCTCAAATTTGACTTTATTCTAAAGGTGATTTATTTTATACTGTTATCATTTAAAAGTTGTAGGTACAAGCATAATTGTGACTCAAATTATTATTGTGATCAATAAATTGTATATATTTTACTGAGGTAACAAGGTTTTATTGAACAGGCCCAGTTATAGCAGACCTCGGTTTGTTATAAAGTTTAAAGTTATTTTGTAAACTTTGCAAATACTTTCATGGGTTACACTGTTCGACGGCTGGCCACTTGTGCAACGAAATGCGGTGGATAGGCGTGCCATAATTTCACAGATCTTAGGATGTACCTACTTGTGTAAATGGTTAAAATCGATATGGCTTTTTAGAGACCTTTTGACAATACTATAGGGTGCATTAACCTTTACGTGGTGTTTTACGGGTGATGTCTGCTGATCAGTCTGGTATTTTTACCAATAGCAGAGCATTACTGAGCATAATCACAGAAGAACCTACTACGAGTGTACGAGGTGTCGAGCTTAAGGTGATACACTCGATTACACTGGTAATTTTAAAGATAAATTTAAGGTTGAAAAACTAAGCTTATGTAGAAAATTGTCAGCTTGCATGTCTTCGGGTTGACCAGAAGCGGCGGGCATCAAGTGCCCAGATTTTTGAGAGACCCTGTGTATTTTGTGTTTTGTTAAGTTCCATTTGTTCTCATAGTTCCAACCATATAGTTATATATATATATATATATATATATATATATATATATATATATATATATATATATATATATATATATACGATGAAGCATACATACGGGGAGCCAAGAAACTCAATTACCGAGTATCTAATAAATTTCGTCAAATGATAAATTTCCATCTTTGTGCGAAATGTTAACCATATAAATAAATATATATATATATATATATATATATATATATATATATATAACTTTATATATATATATATATATATATATATATATATATATATATATATATATATAACTTTATATATATATATATATATATATATATATATATATATATATATATATATATATATATATATATATATATATATATATATATATATATTTATTTATATGGTTAACATTTCGCACAAAGATGGAAATTTATCATTTGACGAAATTTATTAGATACTCGGTAATTGAGTTTCTTGGCTCCCCGTATGTATGCTTCATCGTGCCGCGCGCAGAGTTCTTTTTATACCCACATTGTCTTAATTTTGGCAGTACCTACCCGCTAGATGGCATTGCATTGTATAATGCTCAACGCGTTATACTATTTCTTATTCCACATAGCCAGCGAATGTTTGACCTTTCCGTGAGGTGCGCTACGTGGCCTGATGAGGACCAAAAAGTCCGAAACAGGTGCCTGTCGTGGTCTGCACACCTCAGAAAAACCCATACTAAATTTCCATTAGATATTGGAAACTAGTTTGGGGTTGCCAAGAACCAAAACAGTTTGTCCCATATGCCAAGAGCCATTTCTTAATAAATTACTCTTGGCATGTAATTAACCAGAACGCGTCCTGCAGTCCTTTGCACACAAAAAAAAAAACAGTATTTCCAAAATGGTAAATCTTACATAAAAAAATCTTTTTGTTTCTTGCTCTTATAAATTAAATGATTTTTTTTTCATTAATATATTAGAAATTATTCATATGTAGGATTGTCCACTTTACAAAATGTATAGGGGGTCGGAGCTGGTTCTATTCCGAAAAACAAGAATGGCACAGTTTTCTGTCGATTCGTTCGCTCCAGTCTTTGAAACCGTTTGCCCCGTTCGCCCCGTTCGTTTATTATGTTCACTCAATAGGTACTCTATGAGCGTCCCTCGTATAATCGCATATGTAGCTTCCATTTTGGGGGAGGGACCCCGGGGTTTTCGGTGGGTGGAGTGGAAGTTGATTTATTAGACTCTGAAGACCAGGAACTAGAGCTTTGGAATATTTTGCTCTCAGTCTGCCGAAAATTAAGAGAACAAAAAGGATCTGCTTCAGTCATAATGTTGTTAGATGTATTGAATTGCTAATCTGAAGCTGGAGTTCCGCTGGTACATTATTATTCCATATCCAATTTGCACGTTGCTGAGTATAGGTTGGTTTAGGCAGCTTCATTTAGTAATAACCAATAACATAGACATAATTTCATTTAGTCATGAATCATTTTAGTCATTTAGTCATGAATATAACATAAAAATCGGCATTACTACGACAATTGACAGAAAATAATTCCCTTAAAAATCACTCCACTCATTCCTTTGAACTCGTAGATCAATTATTTTTATTGTGACTAAGAAAATTAAAATGAATTAAAAAACAACTGGTAGCAATTGTTTCTGGTATTTTTTTTTGGTACAATAATAATAACACATGCGCGGAACACAATATTGCCATGCATTATATAAGAATACAATTTAATTTAATGATATTTTTCTGTCTAAATATAAGTCAGTTTTTATAAGCAGATTAATATAAATAACTTACATATCTCTTGTCGGACTTCCATTATCTTTATTTATTTTTACAAGCTTTTATTTATTTTATTAACTTCACCTGTTATTGTATTGTGTGGGTCGAATCTTGCAAGCTGAATTAGAACCACTTTCTGACATCCGATTGAGCTGAAATTTTGCATACACCTTAAGTTCCGGTGACAATACAATATGCATTACTCAATATTGTAACACATTCAAAATGGCGGATTATGTATTTTTTGTAAACCCCCTTAATATGGGTATCAAATGAAAGGGCATGAAGAGTAGAAAACGAAAAAGTTAATGACATTACACTAAAATCGATATGGCCGCCGCGCCAAGATGGCGGATTACATATTCTTTTCAACCCCCTTAATATGGGTCTCAATTAAAGGGCTTGAAGAGTAGTAAAAATAAAGTTAGTGACATCACACTAAATTCAATATGGCCGCCGCTCAAAGATGGCGGATTATATTTTCTTTTCAACCCCCTTAATAAGAAAAGACGAAAAAATAGTCCCTCTTCTTTCAGTGGAGCAAGGTGATAAAAATTAAATAATATGGGTATTAAATGAAAGGGCTTGAAGAGTAGAAAACGATAAAGTTAGTGACATCACACTAAATTCAATATGGCCGCAGGTCCAAGATGGCGGATTACCTATTTGATACCCAACATGGGTATCAAAGGAAAGGGCTCGACTGGTAGAAAACAATAAGGTGAATGACTTAATATTAAATCCAATATGACGGCCGCCCCAAGATGGCGGACTAAATTTCTTTACTACCCTCCTGACATGGGAATCAAATAGGTACTAAAAAGCACAAAATAAAATTGAAAATAAGAAAAACCTTTTTAAAAACAAGCTTTTATTTAAAAAAATAAGTTTAGGTTTTCGTTAAGATAATTCAATTCCAAATTGCGAAAAGTTTTTGCAAATTAAAAAGCTTGTCGGGCGAACTGTAAGGAAACAATGCATACTTTGGCAAATAGGTACTTGCTTATCAACCAATCACTGTCCAATAAAATTAATTGGTACCTACTTTCATCAACATTTCGCGCGACAAGCTTTTCAATTTGCAAAAACTTGTCGCAATTTGGATTTGAACTATTTTAACGAAAACCTAAACTTATTTTATTCGTTTTAGTATATGCTTAAATAAAAGCTTGTTTTTGAAAAAGGTTTTTTATTTTCAATTTTTTAACACCAGGTTTTGATTGGTACAAATTTCTAATAATTTTCGATCAAGAAAATAAGACGAAAACGATCCAAGAATATTATCGATCGAAATGTATTTAAAAATAACCCAAGGCAACAGATTTTACTATATATTTTTTTCATGACATCTTTAAATTCTTTAAATGTATTTCGATTTATGAAACGGTTGCAATGGCCAATAAGACATTACCGTGCGACCAGCAGCAAAATTCCAAAACACTAGCACCAATGAATACTATAATTCCGTGACTACAGTCAGATTATATATCGATATTGACAAAAAAAAATCTTAAATCTCCCAAACTCGAGACCAAATTCATGAAACAGCTACCTCGAGCCCTCTCTGTTTATGCTCATCCCATCCATATATTTGTGTTTCGGCCATTCGCGACCGTTCGTTCTTTTTTCCTCGCAATCGGCTCGACCCCGAGGATAAACCCCAAAAAACCTGCCGGATTACTCCGGTAACTATCCAGGGCCGATCGAAAACAAACACAACTGTTTGCCGGGGAAGCCCGCTGTAATTTTCTTGCGTCCGGATAACAGGGGGAGAAAATGCGACGAACCGGTGCGAGCTTCAATCATCACTGTGCTAACTTTGAAGTATGATGGTAGGTAGATATGTAATATCTTGATTTCATATTATTTATTTTGCAGGGTACGGAATTAATGAATTCAGGAATTCAGGAATGAACATCTTGGCAATACTTTTTCTTGTGCATAAAAAATATTATCAGATTTTAACTTGGCATTTTCAACCAAGCTACCGATACAGAAATTTGAGTTCATATTGGTAATGCCAGGTCAGTTTATAAATATTACTGCTGCATCTTGCAGTATGGCATAAAAGTCAGCGGTATCAATTTAAAGGCGTTGACAGAGATTGGTATTTACCACAAACCTATAAGTATATGGTAGATATTTACCAATGGTAATTATAAGCATGTCACGATATATTTCATTTCTAGCACAATATAGAGTGCTTGAACATTTTTAAAAGTAGCTTGAAGTTACTGCTGCTATTTCTGCTTGGAGCTATTGTTTCTCCGGAATCAGCTAACAAATACGCAGATGTGTACGTTGGAAACAATGTCCTGTATAAGATGTTACATTTTCTAATTTTAAAAAAGCTGCTATTTTCCGTGGAAATATACCAAACATATTTTTCCCTACTGGACGCATAGTGCATTTTCTGTTAATGTACGAGTATTGAACAAAAAAATTTTAATGAGGGGCCTCAACTTTTCGTAACGCCTCATACTTTCAAAATATCTTGACAACATGGATATTATTGTTTTCTGTATTTTAATCACAACATTTTTATCAAGTTTATTTTTTGTGTCTCTGACCGTAATTAGGAAGAAATCGCCCAAATGCCTTACGTCGTTGACTTCCAAATCTACCAGCAGCTTTCCTCGACAAGCTCCCGCAACGCCCACAATAAGAGCAACTTACAAAAAATTGTATGGAGATATAATTTTCACAATTACTTGCTTTCATAACTAAGTATTTATCATCCGGAGCCTCTCGTAAAAACTGATACACTTGCTCAATCATGAGAATATTTGATTTTTTCGGTTTAAATCCCTAATTTTTTTTCTCTTCAAAAAAGCTAATAACTTATTTTCCCTAATATTAATAACAGATTTCAACATAGAGCACCTAATGTACCCAGAGGGTTGAAGTACAAACAACTTTTGACTTTTCATCGAAGTAAACTAGCAAAGCATTTTTGGTAGGTTTTTCGACAATTTGTATACTTCTGAAACGTCTCGTACTACTGCTTATAAAGTTTTTTCGATTATCTTGGTAATAATTCTTCGGATACTTCGCCCGCTCTTTTATCAATATCAAAAAACGAACTTTCAGACATGATGACAGTGAAATAAAGAGACGTTACGACTGCACGTGCGGACGCTAGCTTGTTAGAACGTTGCTATGGTAACGTTTGTCAAGGCCTTATATTAGTAAGTATTCTTTAAGGGAAAATTCGCAATCGCAAAATCGGCAATTTTTTAAACCCAATAATTTTCGTTATTCCATATGGTCGGGCCATAAACTTTATCTTCGGGCCGAAAGTACTACTTCAGTCCCGCGGTATATAATGTACTATTATTTACAAAAAAAAACATGTTAGTGACCGGCAGAATGTACGCAACATGGGATTTTTTTTTAATTTGCGCCGAAATAAAAAACTGACTATGGAGCTGCATTGTTTTTTGAAGAAACTGATCATTTCTAGCCACACTGTGGGTCGGCGTTTGTGTCGTTTTTCATCCACCCTCTTCCTGTTTGCTCCATCCAAGCAATCCACCCCGGCAAACACCGCTGATTGCTTTCCATCGGCCTGGGTATTTGCCAGATTAATCCGCCAGGTTTATTAGGAGTTACCAGCGCCGTAGGCCGATTGTGGGAAAGAAACAGCCGTAGAGAACAGGCCAATACTTAATATCGATATGAATGCGAGACAAAAAGTTAACGGGAGGATTTGGTTTGGAGACAATTGACCGTCAGATAGTGATAGATTTAGGTGCCCCATTTTCGCATACAAGCTTCAAAGAGGATTGAGAAGTACATCGATGTTGAGTAGAATGAATGGAAATTTACGAGTGGCCCCTGGGGATAACAACTATGGAGGGTAGAGGTAAGGAGGACCATCTTATATGGGTATTCGGCTTAAAACATCATCTCAACTAAAAGCATTAAATAATAATGGCGCTCGTGTTCTCGCCGGGTATAACCCAAACTTAGCGGTTGTAGACTACAATGTAGACAAAGTGAAGTTTGCCGAGTGAAAAGTAGCATAGTTCGGAGGGTAGATTTGGTACTCGGGGGCAACAGCAGCGCCATCCTAATTAAATGGTTTTGACGGACAAAACACAGAAATGGTCCTCCTTACCTATACCCTCCATAGGAATAACATATGGGAAATTCGATTTTCCTATATAATATATACCTATAATAATTATGCGTATAATATGTTTTTGATCTGACAGTCTACCTACAAGGGCATCTGGTTTATAGTTTCTTATGTATACGTTTTAAATTGTTGATGCAGGTATGATCTAGTTAACCATGAAAATAAATTGACAATTTATGACGATGAGTTATGACGTTAGTAATAACGTCTACTATGGAATTTTTATACAATTTGTGTAACTCCCACCCGTTGGTCCGCAAAATTTAGAAGATTCAAAATTGAGATCGTTTTATACCGGGAATGGTGAAATACTATACAACATTTGGAAAACTAGATTTAAGCGTTAGGTATTTATTGCAAAATATTATATAGTATGGGGATCAACGATATAAAGGAATAGATCACTCACTCTAATACAAATAAATCGGTTTTATTTTGCTTCTACATTAGCGGGTCGGGGGGAAGAGGACGAGGAAATTTGTTTACATTGGCATTTCTTAAATTCAGTCTTTCCTATTTTATAATGCATAATAAATAGTGTGTTGATAGACTTGTATATGGCATACAGTGTGACCCATTTGTTTTGGGGTCAGTCTGTAAAAAGTGTATCAATCGTGCGATTTGGCTGATTTTTTTTTTAAATTGTAGAGCTCGATGAACTGCACATTTTGAACAAAAATTGCCTGGTTCGCATAAAATCCAAAGCCTACTATGACCGTTTTTATGAGCAAAATTTTAAGAAACCATATTAGCGTTTTTTTTTTTTGAAAAAATACCGTTTTTATGAGCAAAATTTTAAGAAACCATATTAGCGTTTTTTTTTTTTGAAAAAATCTGTGTGCGCCAATGGATTGAGCACCCCTCGAAATGGGTATGTACAAAATTTCATCAAAATATTTCAAGTAATAACGATTTTGTAGAAAAATTAAAAATGCAGCCAAGGTACGTCTTTATTTTCAAAAATTCAAAGTTGGCCATGGAAAATAATTGAATTGTTTACTTTTATTAAGTGTCAAACTGTCTAAATTGAGTTCAGAAATTGTTTGTGCTCAAAACAATTAATTATCATAATTATGGAATATTTAAGCATAAGAGACAAAATAGAAATTGTTCGACTCGTGGGCGACAACGAGCGCTCGGCAGCAGAAGCTGCGGCCGAATTTAACAATAGACACCCAGGTAGATCAGTGAGTCGAAGTACTGTACAACGTATAAACAATATTTTTGATGAAACTGGATCGATTTCTAAAAATTTATTAAAAACTAGGCAAAATGGACGCCGTGGACTTGTTGAAAATAACAATCAAATTCTGCAATACTTTAGTGACAATCCTCGAAATAGTGTTCGAACGGCTAGTTTAGACCTTCATATACCCAGAGAGAGTATAAGGAGATGTTTGAGACAAAACAAAATAAAACCGTTTAAGCCAAAATTTTTGCACACCCTGGAACCAGGAGATGAGGAGAGAAGATTAGAATTTTGCTATTGGCTGCAAGGTGAATATCTCCATAATGGCAACTTTTTAAATGAAATTTTATTCACCGACGAAGCCACGTTTACTACAAATGGTGTAGTATCAAGTCAAAACTGCCGTCACTGGTCAGCTGAAAATTCAGAGTTTATAATAAATGCAAGGAGACAATATTCACAAAAAATTAACGTTTGGTGTGGAATACTACGCGACAGAATAATTGGCCCATTTTTCTTTGAAGGGAATTTGAATGCGGCTGGCTTCTTGAATTTTCTAGAAATTGAATTTAGAAATGCTTTAGATGAGTTACCATTAAGATACCGTTTAAATTTAAAGTTACAGTTAGATGGCAGTCCTATTCATAATGCTCGTTTAATCAGAAACTGGCTAGATAATAATTTTGAAAACTGTTGGATAGGGCGAAATAGTCCTTTCTGTGAGTGGCCACCGAGATCTCCGGACTTAACTCCTTTAGATTTTTTTCTTTGGGGTACACTTAAGCAAAATGTTTATAAGTCAAGACCCCATAATTTACAAGAACTGCAAGCTAGGATAAACCGTAGTTGTGAGGAAATTACTCCACAGCAAATACGAAATGTAATTTTGAATGTACGCAAGAGGAACGACAAATGCATTGTAGAAAATGGAGGCTTGGTAGAAGTTACAAAAATTTTATAATTTTAATTGTTTTTATGTTTTGTGTTTATAAGCATAAGGTTGTATTATTACAATTCAATTATTTTCCATGGCCAACTTTGAATTTTTGAAAATAAAGACGTACCTTGGCTGCATTTTTAATTTTTCTACAAAATCGTTATTACTTGAAATATTTTGATGAAATTTTGTACATACCCATTTCGAGGGGTGCTCAATCCATTGGCGCACACAGATTTTTTCAAAAAAAAAACGCTAATATGGTTTCTTAAAATTTTGCTCATAAAAACGGTCATAGTAGGCTTTGGATTTTATGCGAACCAGGCAATTTTTGTTCAAAATGTGCAGTTCATCGAGCTCTACAATTTAAAAAAAAAAATCAGCCAAATCGCACGATTGATACACTTTTTACAGACTGACCCCAAAACAAATGGGTCACACTGTATATGCTTTGAGATACTTATATTTACAAAATAATCTAAATCGTATATAAAAACTGGAAAACTTGAATGAGCCAACAATAACATCTTTTCAATATCATGAAACAAAACAAGTTGCCTTTGGTAATGTATGTATATCTATATATCGTTGATGGGGATTGCCTGACAATGGTTGAACCTTAAATTGAAATTCTCAAGTTTTTTATTTAGCATAAAATAATGTTTTCGTATTCCACATATTTTTGTTATTTCTAATAAAGAACCCTGGATTAGTCATCGAATTTGATTAAAGAAGTAAGCGAATACTTAACTTTGCTTCAATCCTTGAAATCCCATTCTTCTTTTCTTTAACGACTACATAATCTTTTTACACCATATGAATGTTTTTTATATCATTTCATATAAATTGAGGTAATGGTGAGTCTCAAGTAGTTAATTGGACAATTTGACCTTGATAAGTCTAATAGTACTATTTAGATTCAAGCGCACTAAAGAAACAACATTATAATAATAACAACAACAACAACAATATTTATTATTAAACTTTCCATGCGAAAATTACATTGGTAATAAATAAATATTGATCGATTAGGGAAAACCTAAACTAGTAATGTAACTACAAATAAGTTCAGGAGTCTCTAGTACTCGGGTTGCTTAAGTTCTGTGCTTGTCTGCGTATCCGAGTACTAAAGATGCGAAAAGTGAGATGTAAAAAACTAACAAAAACTAAAATTATTCTACGTACACTTTATAGGACTGAGTGTTTCACCTTTTTGAGAATTGGAAATCTCTTCCAATTAACCATTTAGTTAAGAATTTCTTAAAATGTCTATGGAATATTTTATCTTTTAAATCCAGAGGTAATTTATTGAATATCAAATAACCAGTATGCTCGAATGCTCTTTGCATTCTGGTCGTTTCGACCCTAGGAACAGTAACATTATCATTCTGACGGAATCTGGTTAAATACGTGTTTTCGTTGTTACGTTTTGGTATTTTCTTATCCTTTGTCAATTTCAGAAGAGCTATCTTTGAATATAATTAATATAATATAACATAATAATATAACATATTTTTAATGCCACAACATCAACCACCATATGTTATACCACCTACTGCCATGTCTCACGTGTGTTCTTCACATATATTAAACTAGGCATATAGATAGTCTGAGGCTTTGTTTAGTTATTAGTTTTTATATAAAATTGTATGCAAAATATTTTGTCTCGCGGAAATTTAAACAATGGCTTTGACAGTCTAGGTCTGGACTCATCTATATTCTAGAACAAAACGTCGCCATTAAAACGTTGCTGGTAAAATGTTCCGGCAGAAATGTCGAAGTGACAATAAACGGCAACGTTTATTTCACGTGGCAATGTAGGAGATGACAATCATTGAAACTTACCTTCACATGAAAATTGTGGTTAATTTACCACGAACATTTAAAGATCTGATGTCCTAGGAATACATTTGACATCTAAAGGCAATAATTTGTTTTATCGAAATTTATGCTAAGCAACATGCAAGCAAACCTATTTTTTACCAATTTCAGATCTTCCTATGCTTTGAGTTTCAGGCCTTCTCAAGAGTTGTACTGATATATTATGACAGTATCGCCAGCAAAAGATGAAATTGTTCCCGCACTATTTAGTTCTAAAATTCCATTGATGTTCATGGTAAAGAACAGCGGACCAAAAACCGTTCCCTGGGGGACACCGTATTCGATCGTCCTCTATCCATTCAAGGCATCTCAGATCATCACTCTTTGTTTTCGGTTTCTCAAGTAAGATTTCTGGTCAACTGTCAATTTTTCTGGACAACTGTATAGAATGCCTTGGAGAAATAATATTTGTTAAACATATAATAGCATCTTGAGTAGAGACTTTTCTCTTTAACCCAAATTGCCTCTTCTAGAACAAATTGTATTTTGGAGAATAACCAACTATTCTACTTCTTATTACTTCTTCTATTATTATATTTGCAAATATTTTAGTGACACCGGTCGGTAGTCCTGTCTTATGTAGAAACCGCTTCCTTTAATTTGTGGGAAAGTATCCTTCTTGAAACGTTTTGTTAATTATGTAGCCTAATGAAGTCAGGTATACGAACTTTTGTTGTCATCTATCTATCACTATTACTCAAACCTATATGTTGAAACTGCTATATCTCTCTCTCTTCTCCACCAATTATGCCTGTTTTACATTGACAATAGAGTACTTGACAATATTTTTAATTGCTCTAAAATTGTACTTTGTTTACAGTAGATGCACCAACATAACACGTAATAAATGAAACAACGGCTTTTAACCCTTATTTTTTATGATAATTAAAGACAAAGTTGCACAATTTTGTTCAGGCTGAAATCTACAGTTTAGTCGTTCTATTGCCCAGAACGCGAAACGTGGCAACTCTGTGCCTCTCAGGAGAAACGGAACTGTAACGTTGCCGGTGCCCATTTGCAACCATTCGTGGAACAAAGGCAAATTGCAGTTTTCTATTCAAGTATCTCCAGCTTGCCTTTGAATATCTGTTACCTACTTAATGTATTGAAACCTTTGAGCTTTAACTAACGCAATTGCACACACAAATTTTGCCACATAAAGACTTTTTATTACGAATATGTTCCGTATATTGACCCCTATATATCAAAATGGTGTCTGTTTATGCTGCACACGCTGGAAACTATATCCTTCATCTCTGCCACGTACCACTTTAGTTAAAATATCTGTATACGGAACATACTATAAATATTCAGGTACCAATAATGGGGGAAATCCACATGTCATCTAACACGTATGGTTTTCTGATCGGCAGATGACATTCCGTGATGCCAACTGTCATTCCGTATCTCGCTAAATCAAAATATTAGTAGATAATATCTGTGCCATTTATTATAGTTTGTTATTGATATTTACTATTATAATATATTGTTTGCGGACCTAGTTATCGTGTTGTTAGATGTGTAAGGTAAGGTATCATGGACATGGACCCTGAAAGGACAATCCGTAATTTGCCGAAATTGGATGCAGTTAGCGTCTGCCGAAATCCATGGGATAAAACTGCAAAGGTTTGTACCTACGTTGTAGTAAGAATACAGTATTGTGAGTTATTAATAAAGAGAGAACAACAGCCTAGGGTCCCTAGGGACCATCTTGAAGCGCGTTTATGAAGACTCCATAGTGCTTAGAAGTACCTACTGAGCCCGAATTCCGGACTTTAGGCATAACCTAGCCAAAAAAATTTACAGAAAAACGATTGAATAAGTATTTACGAAAAAACCCTTCTTGACTAAAATCGTCGATGGAAGAAGGAATCAATCAACGCTAAAAGTGGTTTCACGGGGCATCATAAGTCTGGGAGTTTGAGGTTAGAATTTTGAAATTTCAACTTTCTTTGCAACTTTCACTGTCGAATAAGGTTATGTCTCAGAAGACTTCAGTGGTATCGCTATGTTGCCAAATTGCCGTTATAAAACACTTGTGACGTCATAAGTGCTTTCCCGCCAAATTTCAAAGAAAGCCTAATTAATAACTTGCTAATTACGTAAATATAGGTATATTTTTTAAATAATCGTAGGGTCTTAGGCAAGTGTCCAGGAATTGTTTTATCAAGTTTGTAAAATTTCGTCAAGTACCCTATTCCTTCATAAATTAATTCATGAATTTCTTCATGAAGTTACTTCACGAATTAGAGCATATTCTATTTTCCGTCAAGTTTTGCGTGAATTTCAGGAATATTAACATTGAAAATTTGAACACAAGGAAAGTTATATTTTGATACTGATTTTGTTTGAGGCATATTAGACGAGGAAGAGGAGAGTACATAGTTTTAAAGATAATATACTTAGATAAAAAGTGTGTGAAATGTTACAATATGTTTTATTTATGTATTCCGCTGCCAAGGCACAGCTCCCTCATTCACGAAATAATCACAAAACTTCTCTTGGGCAGCAACGCGATCATGTCTTGGTAAGCATGTTTGGTAAGAAAGTCCAAATTGAAATATATAGTCTTTATCAAGCTCTTCTAGGATGGAAGTAGGATATTCGGGTCTCATAAATTATGTAATGTGAATATGGTTAGAAAATATGTTTTGATAGGGGAAATGCAACACAAAAAATTATTTTGTTATTTATTCTCTTGTGTTGGTATTCGCTAGAATCTGACATAAGGTGACCAAAAAAACTCACCAATTTCTTCATCAGTGTAAAATAGAACTTGTCGTGAATTAAATCATTAATTTATTCATAAACTTATTCACGAATTAATTCATGAAGAAATTGTCAATATAAAACAGGCTTTAGCGTTCTCAAATTGAAACACGAGTTGTTTTGTTTTAGCGCAATTTAACTTTGCTCTGCCAGATAATTTAACCGCATTTTTCTTCCATCTCCCGCTCTCCCCCAAACCTTCGATCGACCCTCTGCCCAGCCCGAAGGAAGCACGTACCCGAAACGGGACAATTCGATCTTCTGGCCGTATGTTTTTTCGCCCTCAATTTGTATGTGCCGCGCGATGGGGGGGTCGTATTCAATTTTATCCCCATCCCTTCCCCTGTTTTTTGTTTCTCCAAGGCGCAGGGGAGAGTCTTTGAGGGAGCGGCACGGAAGGAGAGAGTATAGCCAAGGCGACTGGTGGATTGGAGGAATTATTGGAATAAGCCCCGGTTTGAAGTTTCTGCTGGGATTGTTGCTTCTTTATCTCTTTAGGGCATGCTGTCACGCTTCTTGGTTTATGAACGATTTGGCGATTTTGGTGTCAAGATGAGTAGATAAGCTGTCAGAGGCCACTTCTCCATGTAAGTCGCCCTGAGACCGAAACGCAATAAATTTCCACCTGCACTTCTACTCCTTTGCCACGCCCCTCTCTTGGGCGTGGCTAAAAAGCGAGAGTGAAGGAGGCAAATTTTTGGTCGAAAATGGCCCAGTTTCGGTCTTAGGGTGATTTACATGGGGAAAGTGATATGGACCTGTGCCGGCCTATCTAAGATGTATAATCACATACCGACCCATAACATTTGTTAGAACATTCTTAGACTCTCTTAATTGGAGCACGATAGCATCGATAGTATTGATGGCATTTTATAGTATTATTGGAAATTTCTGGCTCCTTATCAGAGGTTAATTCAATTTCAACTTTGAAAACTTATAAGTGCCTAATATTAAAACAAAGAAACTTTGAACATTAACTCAAAAAGTAATTTCAATAACTGTTTCATGAGCTTTCGGAGCATAAATCTTTCTCCTTTCTCAAAGAAAATGTCATATTTCTAATTAACAAAATTGTAAAAGAGCATATATTTTTGATTTTGAAATTTGATTTTGACTGACATTATTTTTATGTTCTTTTAAAGGAACGTTAAATAGCCAATAGTTGCAATAAAATGATAAAACTGCAAGACAAAAAAGATTACTTTTAAAAAGGTTACGAGTGAAAACACGTTCCAAAAAACGCCTCCTATGTGAAGTACTTGCTCCTAAAAAGTGCGAAATTCCATAAAATCGCTCCCGTCTCTGCCTAATATAATATCGCATGGAGTGAAATAGCCAAAATGTGTATGAAAAACAAGGACAGCTATATATTGCCGGTTGGCCCGATTGATAGGAATAGCAAAGGCAATATGTATTTTTAAGACGATAGCCAGGCCAGGTTCGAATTTTGGGTGACATTTCTTTATGACAATAAAAAAAACTGTTTATACTATGGTCCATGCCTGCGGGCTTCAAGGTAAAAGGCAACTAACAAAACAGTGTTTTTCAAATACAATAAAAGAAAATTCTCTCTCTTGAAGTATGTCCATTATTGACGGGACACCTTGCATGTGCCAACTAAAATTTACTAATATTTGAAAACCGACAAAAGTTTAGTTGCGACCATAATACTAAACTTCCAAATAAAGTTTCAATAAATTATGCGACTTCTCTTGACTTATTAGTGAAATCTGTTCCATGAGTACAGAGAATGTTTGCATTTCTTGCGAAGTGTTTCGAAACTTTTGTCATTATGTTGCGGCAAAATGTTGCTTCTGTGTGGAGCTACAACATACTACATCCGTTATCGTTTGCTTGCCAAACTAAGTCACATAAAAATTCTCAAAAAAAGTATTACCGTCACTACAGCTATTTCGTAATCTGAAGCGAGCAGTGAAGAGAAACTGAGAAAATTGCTGTTCATCAAAGGCGAAGCTGAGCAAATCAAAGGGTTCCCCTTTCCGCTACGATTCTCCTCCTATCAAAAAATCTAAACTGGCTGCTAAACCAGCCAGTACACACGCGCATCTCCGCTGGAAGATAATTAAATTAGGCGGGGGAGGTTGAAAGAGAGAGCAAGTCCCTTGGATATGAGGCTGTTTGCCGACTGTTCTTGGTAAAGGGGGAACTAGGCAATTTCAGAGGCACAAGTAAAGTAAGTAATACAATTCCGTAGTGTCTGTTGTTCGCACTATTATTACGTTATTGCTAGTTATAATTTACTCAACATAACTACCTACACGGACTTGGGTATAAATGGAAACGATACACGGTAGGTAAATAATAATGTGAAATCTAGACAAAAAACGAGTGGAGAGAAGAATTCGAAATTATGTGTGAATGAAGACAAGTAAATAGATTTAATAAAGTATTGTGGAAGTAGCTTTTTCTAATCAAATTTTGCCCCCAAAAAAATAACAAACGTCTTATAAAATTTTAGTTTTAAGAAGATTTTATAATATGTAGAGCTTTGGCAACGAAGAAAAAATAATAGTAATTGTCCCCTGCCCCGCACAAGCATTCAGTTGCTTCTCTGGTTGTCTTATAGTTTAGAGTATGGTGAGGGTGAGAATTATTAATAATATATTATTATTAAGTAAAATTTATTTACGCTGCAAGTTTACAAATAGATAGAAAAGATAAAGAACTTCAAGTAACTGCTCTGAAAGAGTGATTACTTCGGAAATAAATTTACCTTGTATATTTAGAAAAGAATATATTTTGGGTCCTACGTTAATAAGCACTTTTTTGTGGAATTTAGTTGCCGAGGCCTCTGGCCGAAGCAAATGAACCACGAGTCATAAGAAACTTCAGTGCCGTGGTACATGTTTTATTTTTTAATCGAAAAAAAAAGACAAAAAAAACAATCATAAGGGATCACCCTTGCATGAAACGACTGCGCGCGGCGTTGCTTGAATCTGACGATCGCTCTACCCAGTACTTTTTTGTAATATATTTTTTTGTAATTCAACTTCTCTTTCATTTCTTTCAATTTTTTTTACAAATCCCATCCACATAAGGCCATTAATTATAAAGGAACACAGTCTAAATAGTAACATTTTTCATAGTTAAATAACATTTCAAATACCTATTTTATAGAAAACATATTTTTGTAGATTCTAAATGTTGGCGTGCTTAATGCATAATTTGTTTAATTCATGTAATTTACTAGTATAACCTGTTTCAGGTATTCAACCTCAAAATAATAATAATTTGATTCGGGTATTCAACCTCAAAATAATTATTGTAAAGTACGAATTCCACAAATTACGTACTTAATAAAAAAAAATTTCCACCACTTGAAAATAAAGTTTTAAAAAGTATGGATGGTATGTAAACAAACGAATATGACATACAAGGTCATAATGGAGTGTTGTGGAAGGTCCGTAAATAAAGAATTGCAAAGGAAAACAACTAGTTTCTTGGTTAATTCAACAATTCATTAAGGCGTGTTTTAAAAGATTAGTGTTTCACAAGACAAGATTTCTTGTCTTGCAAGGCCCATTCTTGTCTTGTCTTGCAATGCAAGACAAGAAATTAAATTCATTCTTGTCTTGCACGACTCTTGCTGGAGAAAAGGTGCTATATTACGCGTGTTTGTCGCTTACTTTAGAAGGGTGCCTAACTTCTTGATAAAAAAAACTAAGCAATTAGTATCCATAATAGGTAACATAACATTTAATTATTGATACAAGAAAAAGTGATAATGGGCATAAGCATTCAAAGTTAGAAAACAAAAAAAAAACTAGTAACCGCATACACGTGTTTCATGCTATTTGGCAATCATGAGTACGGTGTAACATCAACCAAATCAAAAAGATAGGAATGATTTGGGAAGCAACAAATCAACAAATGAAGTCCAGGCAGGAGCCAACGGCACATTTATTTGCAGCTTACTAGTTTTTTTTTTGTTTTCTAACTTTGAGTGCTTATGCCCATTATCACTTTTTCTTGTATTTACATTTACACTCACAATCTTACATCTTTGTTTTAATTATTGACGCAGATTTTTTTTGTTATTATTTGTATTTATTTTAATAATAATAATTTTGTTTTAATGTTTTCATAATTTTCAATTATTCGAAATGCCTCTAAGTCTAAGACTTTCCTTTCTGTTAAAGTTATTTTAATGTCTGTGGATTTCGATATTTGTGTGGAAGTGGACAAAAAACTCGAAACCCACCCTGCTAAAATAACCCGATCTACATTATGCCACAATAATACAAAGCGAAACAATGCATTCGGAAATTAGGAAGTCCAATAGACTCCTTTGGTTGTTTAAGTATTTAAGCAAAAATATAGTTAAATCAACCTTATACAAATCCACTGCAGTTAACTGCAGTAGTTCAAAATATAAAAAAATATAAATTTACAGGAATATTGTAAATAAAATATAATATAGTTACTAGATACTTGTATATAGACTAATACAGAGACAGTTATTCTTGAATAACCGTTTATATTTTATGGTCATTTTGCAAAAATCAGTATTATTCAATATCGTCGTCACTTACATTTTATTATTTATCATATTAAAGTTTTGCAGAAATTATATTTACAGATAATGATTTTTGCAAGATTCCTTGCTTTTAGCAAGATTTCTTGCAAATTTGCAAGACTCTTGCAGAATAATTTCTTATCATGTCTTGCAAAGCAAGACAAGAAATTTAAAAGAGTCTTGTCTTGTTCTTGCAGCAAGAACAAGACAAGAACAAGAAATTTGCAAGAGTCTTGTGAAACACTATAAAATATACGTTTATTTTGAATCTTCTTATATAATAATAATTATTTTTATGAAATACTTAATTGGAGAAGTTAATACTTTACAATTATTTACGTATTTTCACATTTATTTTATTTTATTTTTATTTATTTTATATATATTTTACAAGTTTTTATTTAACTTGCCCTGTTAGTATATATATGTATGTGTGTATGTATGTATGTATGGGTGTGTGTATGTATGTATGTATGTGTGGGTAGAATCTATCAAGCTGAATTATAACCACTTCTTGACATCCGATTAAGCTACTATTGATCTAAACAAATATTATCTGATTAGTTTATTAAATTACAAAAATTGTTTAATCTTTAAACTTATTAGTTACTTATTTGAAACAATATTTTGCTAAAAAAAATTAAACCGTTTCTTTACAATAAAGCGAAGAACAAATAATCAGAAAAAAAATTAAAAATGACAAAAATTAATTCTGGAAACCATTTTTCCCTCAGGACGCAAACTTTACTTGCCATACTGTATAGGTAAAGGTTTAAGTGAAAGTGAAACACTAAGTGGCTGTGTAGGCATGCTGAGTTTATACGGTATTTTGCGCGCCCCACTTCCATATCTAATAAAATTAGTGCTCATTAATGGTGCCACGTTGAGCAAATCAAGGAGTTCCCCCCCGACGCGACGCCCGCTATTTTCTCCCCAAAAAAGCGGAAGCTGCCTGCGAAAACAGCGTGTACCTTCACCTCCGCTGAAAGAGCAGGTAATTAAAACAGGTGGGGATGGAAATGGTTGAAAGGGAAAGGGAACGCCAGAAATATGCGACGGTTTAGTGTGGATAGCGCATTTGAATGGAATTCTCCCAGATTTTTAAACAGCCTTGTCCCTTCGATGAGGGAAGACGAGATTTGTCGCAAAAATTTCTGGTTATCGAGAGGCGCGACTTCCCCATAAGGTCATTTGGTCAATGACCCACCTAATTTATTTCAAGTTTTGTTCAATGTTTAATAATAAACTATATTTAAAAAAATGCAATTATTATATTTTCATGCAAAAACTACCCAATTATTACTAATGGAGTCAAGAATACTAATGTCTGATAATAATTCATTCCTATCCGCAGCCGCCTGGCCGTATTTTAAATTGACCTCACTGGCTATTGTGGCAAGCCACAAGGATAAATGCATTGCAAATAGAGACAACTGGGTGACGAAATCGTCGACAGCCGGCCATTCATAATGTTTTAAGCGGCGGTTTCACACAGCAGTCAACTGCAATCACAGTTCAACTGTTCGTTGGGGGAGGCTTATACTGCTAGCAGAACTGTTATGTGGTGTTTCACAATATTTTTTTGCAAAAGTATGTCAACAGTAGTAGTTACAAAATGGCGCCGAATAAAAAAATGTATGCTATTATGGGCCTTTCGATTAAAAAAAGTTAATGTTAAATATTAGACGTAAATATAAGAAAAGGTTATGAGTGAAAACGCCTTTATTAAGCAGACTACGTTTTGACTGAATTATATTAACAGTAGACGGAGAATTCCAAAATTTTACACGTCTCCCATACGAAAAATATATTGAGGTGACTTTAAATGTCCCATAGACATTCATTGTATCGATATAATTCGGTTAGATGATACATGTCTTCATCATAAAATTAGAAATATTTCTAGTTATAATCAGCGGAACCACACCCACCAAACAGTCACTGCGATCTCAGTCGTGTGCTATGAGAAACCGCGTCCATAGGCGTAAGTGGAGTAGATGAGAGTAATAAAGTAAAGAGAGAACCTACGCGCCCGCGCGCGCCGAATATCGGACACGGTCGAAAATAGCGTACGTAAACACGGAATTTTTTTTTCAAAATTTCGTTTTTTCCGCGGGTTTTCGCGAAGTTTCGATGTTGCAAAATGTGCAAACTAGTTGCCAAAAAATTTAACTTTTCGCAAAAGTTTTTGCTTCCTCCGCAATCAAGATATAACTAAACTGTTTACCTAGTTTCAATATCATTTGTTATTTCTCTTACGATCTTACAATAATCGATCGCTCTTCTTCTTTTGCTACCATAATCATGCAGTCCAGAATTTATAGAATTGCGCAACTGTATAGAACTGTGAAAAATAATTCGAGCTCTAAAATAATTATTCAATGTCATCATTTTGTCGTTTTTTTAATTGATTTGAAAAATCTTTGTTGTGGTATTCTGAAAATCATAGCCACCGAATTGAAATAGTAGTGTCTGAGATATCTTCCCTTATACTAAAAAAAATATATCTAATGCCCAATTTTTTCTCAGCCGTTCATAGATTTCTGGCGGGGTCACAAGCAATCGAGGATACACTGTATGTATCAAATTTTAAGTATAATGTTTGCTGGGAAATTTCAGTTAGGTTTTAGCTTTCTTGAAAATCTTGCAATCCGTACGCCTGGCGTAAATAAAACCACGTGTTCAATGACGTTCCGCGATCGTAATGAGCCAAAATTCTTTTCTTCGAATTCCTTTAAAATAATTATAATGTATCACTATCACTGGATGGGAGGTGCTATTTAAAATTTCAATATGACGTCTAAATGAAACTAAAGGTGCAGTTAAACTTTCCTCTCGTTATCTAAATTTCCGTGTATTTCTCAATGCTTTTCCTTTAAAATCAGGATACCATAAATGTTTTAAAATAAATGTAAGGTGGAGCATTCGCCCACCCCCCTCCCTGGAAGTTGACACAAATACATTTTTCGCTTACTAGACTCCGCTCCTCAATTCCTTCGTTTATATTCTATTCGGCTTTAGCTCTTACCTCCCTTCTATATTATATGTTTCTAGCATAACATTCAGCAGATTAAACTTGTTACCATCTAACGGAATTATTACATAATAATAATTATATTCGCTATTCGCTTTTTGTACCTACCTGTTTTTAAATAAAATATGTATTTTGAAATGACTACGTTCTTGCCCTCCCCCCCTCAAAAATATTGTAAAAACGCCCATGACTGTAATTATTGAGTTGCTGCCAAAACTGACCTATACCAACCCAGACTACTTGGGCGCGTCAGATCAATAATTACTTTTTTCTCCGTATAGGTATAGCAATGAAAACATAACTTTCTCTGTATACAGATCCAAGATGCCAAAAATTCGTTTTTTTGAACAGGGTATGCAAAAAATACAAGAACGAAAAATTTGATGAACAGTAAAGTTGGCTTTTTATTAATTTTAAAAACGTTAAACAAAAAACTTGTTTGAAATTTTGAAAGAATTCTTATTCCAAATTTTCAAGGAAAAATTTGAAATTTATAAATTACTCTTTTAAAACCGAAATTTGTCCAAGTCATATTCTGACCTTTTTATTTGATTACGCCATTGATAACTGTTACTGTGACATATTTGTCAAAATAAGAACGATGCTGTCTTTAGAGCAAAGAATGTTTATAATCCAAAATTACAAAAACGGTGAGAATAGTTATCGCTACGTTATTGAGAAGTTTCAAGAAAAGTTTCCAAATGTACAATTATGCATAACTTCAGTACATAAGTTAGTAATCAGATTTAAAAAAACTGGATCCGTTAATGATTTAAAGAAGACGAAGAAAAGATACGACGAAAACGATGCTTCTACAGTATTAATTTTGCAATCTGTTGATGAAAATCCTATGCTGTCTTTAAGAAAACGAGCCCAAAGTTTACAAATCTGTAAAAAAAACATATTAAAAATGTGTTGAAGGAAAATAAAATTCATCCTTTTAAACCAATTTTTAACCATACTTTGGAAGATGGGGACAGTTACAAACGCTTGGATTTTTGTTTGTGGGTCGGTGATGAAGAGTTAGAAGAATTGCCTCTTCAATATCGCCAAAATGTGTATTTTCAGCACGATGGGTGTCCTGCCCATTATGCTACAGAAGTCAGGTATTGGCTCAATCGCAAATTTGGAAATCGATGGATGGACCGAAATGGTCCAATTTTGTGGCCCCCTAGGAGTCCCGACTTGACAATTTGTGATATGTTTCTATGGGGGCGCATTAAACAACTAACATATGAAAGATCCATTGAAAATAACGAAGAAGTTTTAAAGCAGAGAATTTTAAGAGCGATAGAATCAATTTCACTAGGAGAAATAAGAAGCAGCTTTAGCCATTTACGACGTCAGAAAAATGCGTAGAATATGGAGGAGAAGTTTTTGAAAAATAAAAATAATGTGCCCCTAATTGTTTTAAAGTTTAATGAAATAAGAAATATTTCTCGAGTATTACAATTATTATTTAATATTCCATTAGTAATTTTATTTAACCTGTCTGTAATTTTGGATTATAAATATTCTTTGCTCCACAGTTATCAAAGGTGTAATCAAATAAAAAGGTCAGAATATGACTTGGAAAATTTAGGTTTTAAAAGAGTAATATAGAAATTTCAAATTTTTCCTTTAAAATCTGGAATAAGAATTCTTTTAAAATTTCAAACAAGTTTTTTATTTAACGTTTTGCACTAAAATTTATAAAAAGCCAACTTTACTCTTCATCAAATTTTACGTTTTTGTATTTTTTGCATACCCTGTACAAAAAACAAATTTTTGGCATCGTGGATCTTATTTTTAAAGCAAGCAAAAACTTTTGTAAGGAATAACATATTTTCGTATCTTTCACTTTTTGGTCCATTTGTCCTCTTATTTACCCCATCCGTGGACTTGAACATTTAGTTAAAAATATAAAGTCGTTTTCCCTAAGATGTATAGTAGGTAATAGACGAAAAATGGATTTTACATTGTGGTCACCTTACGCTTACTTTAAATCTTCGTCTTCGCTTAATATTCCTCACGAAACGTCATGTATAAAACAACGCATCCTCGGATTATGCCGGAGAGGGCAGGCTCCATATAATTTTAGGAAATCCTATCATCCGCCAAAACTGCATTTCCGTGTAAATCTGCCGAAAGCAGGCGCCCGCCCCCGCGGAAAGCGCATGTCGCCGGCTGAACAACTCGTGGGGCGCCGCGGCGCCGCGCGCCGTCAGTCCGTCGCGCCGCAGCGTCGCCGTCGGTCGAGCGTCGCGGTGTCCCGCGATCGCGTACCCCGCGTCCGGAAGTTGTCGGGAGTCGGGACGGTCCGCACGATGTTCTGGTAAAGTTGTTTGTTGTGTGATGTGCAACATGGGGTGTGTCGACAAAGCTATCTGCCTTGCGCTACTTTTGGGTAAGTCGGAATGTTTTTTAGCCTCTGTTTCAATTTCACTCAAATAAATATTTTTAGTCGTGTTTTTTGTTAAGAGGCGACTAGAAGCAATCGTAATATTCTACATGATTTTAATTTTTGTGCGGAATACGCTGTATTTTATGTTGTGGTAGGTCAGCGCAAGAGCCTGGGTTATCAATTTTCACTTGCCATAGGTCAGGCCGCACCTCGCGTCGCACCATCAAAGTTTATTTGTAAGTTACCTATCTGTAGTTAAAGTTTAATTTTTTCATTAACTTTAGATAGGAATACCTAGTCCTAAGCTCCGTCCTATATGATTTCGAAGTCTTATGGAAGTATAAAATAAAATAATATTTATCATTTCTAAGGTTGGTGATGAAATATCGAAGGCATCATGTCAAGGGCTTATTCGCCATATTTTCAAAATGATTTTTAATTAGTAACAGTGACTATAGATTTTTTATAGGTATAGTCACTGCTAATAAGAATGAACAACTCCCACTTTTGAATTTTTTTAACTTTGTGTACGATGTCTCTGTTAACATTCTGCCACTAATAAATGAATTAAAGAAATACTAAAAAAATACTATTTTAATAATTCATTAGAGTTTTTTTTTATTTCCTGAAATATATGGATATTATCAATGACGTCAAAACCTATAGACGTGGTGCCCCATTGTTAAAATGCCCTTTATTTTGACGCCAAGATTAAATATATCCATACTACTCTAACAACATGCTACAAACAAAGACAGAAAGTCAACCATCAACCAACTATACACCCGGTGATTCCCGGTTATAGTTCCTCCAGAATCACACTTAGATATCGCATGTTTTTTCTTCTTTGGGGGCGCCGGAAGCATCGGAACCTCACCTGAAGACTCGGGGGATGGTCTAACGACGCCAGCCTCCGAGCCCAGAGTCGAAATAAGTTCGCTACGGCTCGACAAAAAGGGGCAATTTCTGACAATCTCGCGACATTTTCGGAATAATTTAATGGAGCGCTTAGATTGTGATTAGTTCTGGGCGTCAAGCGTTTATCAAAACAAACCTGTCTATAGGTTCTGACGTCATTGGATATTATTAAGATATTATATTATTGCGCGTGTTAGAACAAGTACCAAAAGCATGGAATTTGTCTATATAATTTTTCATTTAGACGCCTCTACTTCAAAATACAGAGTGTTAAAGTTGAACTTAAAAAAATGTTATTTGTGTATCAAGGCACTGAATTAAGTTAAACCTTTATAACGAGTTATAAAAAGTAATTTCTGTGCTGAGAGGCACAATATTATTTATTTAATCGGAAAACAAGAAGTTATGTTATGCTGAAAGCGGCGTAGCCACACAGTTTAAACTTTCGGTTAAATTTCTAGAATATTTAATTTTTTGTAATTTTATTCAAAAAAATTGAACGACAAAATGTAAGGGTAATTTGCCTAATTTGTTTTAGAAAATCACACTTTTTAAACAGCATATAGTGAGAAGCTAGGAAGGATAATGTTTCCAAAGAGCTCAAAACTTCTAATTTGTCATTTTAGGTTATGCAAATTAAGAGATTGTTCTAGGAAACGGATACAAAATTTCGATTCGATATAATATATCAGAAAACAATAAATTTGGGTTGAGCTTAAAATTAACAAAAAAATACCAGCACGTAGTGGTTGTCCCATTCTATCTTTGATTTATTACCTAAAATTAAAAAATGGAAAAAGTAAGTATTAAATTTCAACGTTATATCTTAATAAACAGAAGTTTAATAAAATTTTTTAAAATTTAACTTTAATGTCCTGTAACTCATATGCATATTTTTGTTTTGATGCCCATGAAATTAAGATCATAGTTTGGTGCTGGCACTCAGCTCTGCACCGGAAGGCTGATGGTTAAGACGGTACGGACGGTATTTTAATAAGGTTGTTGTTATAATCTGATTTTAAATGAATGTTTACAAGTAAATCTTTTTATATTCGGAGTTAAAGAACAACCCTCAAGGACGACACTGTAATTTGATATTGGGATAGTTCAGCTCAAGAGTCGGGGCATAGATAAAGCTACACATAGACTGTCAGAACCATTATTGAAATTTCAAACGCTACACCAAATACTTTGCAAACAGTTTTATATAAAAGCTAATAACTAAATTAAAATGTCTATACCTCAACTTAGTATCGAGTCCTATAGGAATTATAAGACATTATAATCTATCTGTTTCAATTTGTTTTCGCTTCAAAATTAAAGCCTCAAAGTTGGTGTAGCGGGATTTTTGGCGGACGGTTTCAAAAATGCTTCTGACTATCTATATCTATGGCTCTTTAATCTATATGGCCGGGGTTATGGATTTTAACTTGTAAATAATATATTTATTATTTAGTATTTAAGCCCAGTCGATGATAAGGGGCCGGTGACGCAAGACCGCTTTAAAGTTTCTGCTAGGGAAGAAGTTTTGCACCGAGATAGTGCTTTGAATTTGTAATGGAATTTTCTTTGGCCAGCGGAATTTCCGGCACAGATGAGCAGTTCTATTTTTTAGGCAAAAATAACTAATAATTATTTTGTCAACTAGGGCACAGCTTACAGACGCAGTAATGTCGAAAGCCCTCCATTTCATATCCGCATATGCAGGGTGTTCCAGAATTCCGTTTCCAAAGAATATGTTTCTTTTTATAATAACCGTATTTAGCTCACGAAATTATTTAACATTGAACATTTATAGTTCTTCGCATGGTTGTAGGTGTCTAAAATATTTCAGAGTAGAACATTTGACTCTCCGCGCTCGTCCTATGTCAAGGCGATCACAGGCAATTTATATGTATTATTAGAACCACTTATATTGTCCTATAATAATATGTAATCCACCTTCAGATCATCCTGGATTAATTAACTTTCATCTACTGCCCCGTTGCCCAATTCTGTTTTTCTAAAAAAACATGTTATTATTATTTTCCTTATTATTATTATTACAGCGTCATTTTCGTTGATTTTCTGGCGAAAATACCGACTCATTGTTTCCCCTAATTTACTTTATCCTTTTGGACCTCCCGATATTTCGTTTCTCAGGTTACATGATGCCGTCGCGTTGTTTTTGGTGCAGTTTTGAATTCGTATAATTTCTGATTTATTGATATTTAAAATGGCTCCACTGTTGGGTTTAAGCATTTTGGTCGTAATTACATTTTTTGAGATGAACTCAGGGTTTGGGCTTAGCTATAGGGGAAGGTCACTTAAGAATACGCACTTAATTTGGTATTACTTGCATCTGAACAAATTTAGACAAATAAAATATTTTTCCTGGGATGGTTGACACTTTAGTAAAGATTTTTTAACAAAAAAATAAAAAAAATATTTTCGGAAAGAGCAATCTTAGTAGGTCGTACAAATTTCGTGATACCTTTGTGTAAATTATATTCACTATATTGAGTCAAATCAATAATTTCTGGTCCGTATAACTTTCATTATAAGCGGGGCGAACCCTACCTTCTTCCACCTGTTTCTCATTTGTTTGTTATTTATCCTTGTTTTGAATTCTTTTTTATTAGTCCATTTTATTTTAATTTTTTTTATGTTTTTTGTAGGGGATGCTAGTAATAATTTTGATTTTTTGGAAACTCTGCTACATTTCTGATTTTCATAAGCACCTTTGGAAGAGGGCAAAATTTAGACAATGTAAAGGGGTCTCGGTACCGTTCGACGTCCCCCGATTGGTCGGTGTGTCGGTATTGGAATTAAAAGCCGTGTAAGCGGGTTTTACTAAAATTTTCCGAGTAAATTCCTTTTCTTTTGCGTGGAATTCCATTGTGTCGTGCCGTTTGTTTGATTTTTGCCACGTTTGTATGTTGGCGCGGCGAATTATCGTTTGTTCCGGACTTTACAACACCCAGCGTTTGGAGTTTAATTTCACTGGGTGGAACCACGTTCCTATTTGTTCTGTTCCACCTTGGTTGAAGCCCTGCCTGGTCTCTTTGACTACTTGGAAGATTTGAGGCGCGACCACCGTGATTTGCAGCTCCCGCGGACATCCAACGCCGGTTCGAACGACTCAACCACCAGGCTTTATTTGTTTATTGTGTCATCTGGGAAACTTCAACTAATAACTTTTAATCCGTTGTTTTATTATTAGTGTCTTCACAATTTTTGTTATTGGGTGGAACCACGTTCCTATTTGTTCTGTTCCACCTTGGTTGAAGCCCTGCCTGGTCTCTTTGACTACTTGGAAGATTTGAGGCGCGACCACCGTGATTTGCAGCTCCCGCGGACATCCAACGCCGGTTCGAACGACTCAACCACCAGGCTTTATTTGTTTATTGTGTCATCTGGGAAACTTCAACTAATAACTTTTAATCCGTTGTTTTATTATTAGTGTCTTCACAATTTTTGTTATTGGGTGGAACCACGTTCCTATTTGTTCTGTTCCACCTTGGTTGAAGCCCTGCCTGGTCTCTTTGACTACTTGGAAGATTTGAGGCGCGACCACCGTGATTTGCAGCTCCCGCGGACATCCAACGCCGGTTCGAACGACTCAACCACCAGGCTTTATTTGTTTATTGTGTCATCTGGGAAACTTCAACTAATAACTTTTAATCCGTTGTTTTATTATTGTGTCTTCACAATTTTTGTTATTGGGTGGAACCACGTTCCTATTTGTTCTGTTCCACCTTGGTTGAAGCCCTGCCTGGTCTCTTTGACTACTTGGAAGATTTGGTATGTGCATTATTTTCTTTTCATTGTGAATTTTTTTACTTGCTAACGTTTTACTCACTTTGCGTTCGTCGCTAACTTTGACACAATAATTATTAATTGCAATTATGAATAATATTCTTATCTAAATTTTCTCTCTTGTTATATCACTGTAGATCTAATTATCAGCTTGTACCCTTCGGGTGTTTGATTTATTTAGTCTTACGCTTGATGCATACTTAGACCGAATTATATTATGCAGTAAACTAATCGTGAATACAAGGTTTTGTAGCTGTAGTGCTACGCTAAGATCTTAACTATTGTCATCATTATAATTTCACCCGTGTTTTTCTGGTATTAGAGATTTTTTGTTAAGCTAGGCGCAAATAAACTAATTGTAATTTAAACCGGTTATTTATTTTCCGTATTTCAATAACTTTACTGCTTTGATCTTTTGAAAATTTATATAGACATCTACAGGGTGTCCAACTTTATAACTGTACAAATCCGTAAAATCTTCATTTTTGGAGATTACCACCTAAACTTTTTTTTGTTTGAAAGGCCTTGATAAACCGCTTCTTTTGACCTTTCTGTCATTTTCAAAATGCAAATCCAGGGCCGGCTGCGATTTTTTTTACCCCCGATTTTCACGAAAACCATTTAGCGATTTTTTTATTTAAAATCTGACCCCACAGCGTTAATCAGAACACCCAAAAACCCCCATATACCAAATTTGAACAAAATATATTCAGGGAGTTCCAATCTATAGGGTGTCAAATTTGAGCAAAATAGGAATTTTAAAGACATCTGGCGAGTCAAGTGTGCCATGGAAACCCCTCAAAACAATTGAATGGTCAACAGGACCACTCAGAATGTAGGTGTGAAAAGATTTACTACAAAAATATACAGGGTATTTTTCTCAGAGCCACCTCAAAATTCTGAAATTTTATGAAACTTATACGGATCAAGAGTGCTCTGGAATCAATGGAAAAATATTGATAAACACAAAAGTAATGTATTTCTTTACAAAATGCCAACTAACAAATAAAAACAATTTAAATCATTGGACCTTTCTCAACAAAGTCACTGTCTAAGATGATATATTTTTTGTGCGTTTACAGCCACCTTAACTACTGATATGGACTTACTGGCTGGCAGGCTTCTGCATTTTTTAGATTTAGTTTGGTTTAAAGTGTGTTGACCGTTTTTTATATACTCGATTTTTGACCCGTATAAAGTTCCAAAAATTCAGTAATTTGAGATGGCACAGATAAGAACACTCTGTATATTTTGTATTGGCCTTTTGCTCACCAACACCTTGAGTGGTTCTAGTGACCATTCAACTGTTTTGAGGGGATTCCATAGCACACTTGGCTTGGCAGATGCCTTTAAAATTCCTATTTTGCTCAAATTTGACACCCTGCAGAATGGAACTCCCTTTATATTTTGTATTCAAATTTGGTATATAGGGGTCTTGGAGTGTTCTGATTAATGCTGTGGTGTCAGATTTTAAATAAAAAAATCGCTAAATGGTTTTCGTGAAAACCGGGGGTATAAAAAAATCGCAGCCGGCCCTGGAAAAAAAAAGCGGTTTTTGAAGGACTTTCAAACAAACGAAAATTTAGGCGATTATCTCCAAAAAATGAGGATTTTACGAATTTGTACAGTTTTAAAGTTGGACCTATATACCTACATATTTTTTTATCCCTCCTATTGTCTGAATAAGGGCATACAAACCACCTGTAGGTACAATTTCTGGCAGAAATTTGTAACTTTTCTTTAATGCGTAATTGAACAGCCCATAACTGAACAACACAACGTATTAAGAATTATGAGTTTTGATCTCAAAAAAGCCGATATTAGGTGGGATTGCAATTAGCCTAGGGAAAACCTAACCAGGCACATTGTTAAAACCACAGTGCGTTTATCTGAAATCCCAAATGTGAGCGTGAACTTAGAAATCTTCTCAGGTTATAGTTTCGTGAGTCTGTATTTACTTCTAAATGAATAACGTTTATTTATTTATTTAGAATAATTTAGGTTGCATACAGAACTAAACATCCATAAGGCGCACCCACTATCATTTTTTAGGTATATTTAATTCTTACGAAGTTAATAAATTTATTTATTTGATTGTTGTATTAATTACCTATAGGCTATTTTAATTTTCATTGCGGTAAAGTTCGCGACCTAGTGCTGGGATAGTTGGTTATTTTCCATATTCTACTATATTATGGTATGTGTTGATTAATTATATTGTTAGTTAATATACGATATTCAACCTATTATGTTTGTCATGTGTTGTAATCAGTACAATTACCTAATCCTGAGCCACAGCAAAATTTCCAAATGGAAGTTTGAAGTAGGAAATTCCCGTAGCCGAACAATATAATTGTCTGCTGGCACGCAAAACGGCTTTTTATTCGTTAGTCTTATCTTATAATCCCAAAGGAGTGAACATAAAAAGTCTGACTTAGTGGCTTGAAGGTTCAGTTTAATTTTTATGCAATATTTATTTTTGATTGTCTAACAAGTGATTTAGGAAAATATTCATGATGGGAAATCATATTTATGAGGGGAAATTATATTATATATATTATAAATATTAAGGCATTTGTCTGCTTTTCGGAATTTGTTGCAGGGCTAACGGCGAAAACATAGTGGAAATAAGTTAATGTTCCAAATAGTCGCAAATAGATTAATAACAATTCATCTAACTAATTACAATAAATGTATGTTCAAATTGTCCAAAATTGTTGTCTTTCAATTGGAACTACTGGGACTAATGCTGCTGCGGCCAAACAATAAAGGAAAAAAAAACAGGAAAAATAATCGTCGAAATTTTAACGGCGTGTCAGTGTTGTGAAACTCGAGCTTTCAGGGTAATGGCAAATTGCCAATATATACAGAAAAGTTCAAACAGACGAAACACGCAAAACTGAAAGCACTCTATTCCATCGACTTTATGCTTTTTCCGCTCGACTTTTTTGTTTGTCGTTTAATATATCACTATTTGCATAATGGATTCATTTCACAATTTTGATTTGTTTATTTACTTGTAGATTAATCGAATATAATATATTATATTGTTGGGTATGTACTCGCCAAATAGAGTTTTTAATATCTACTGCAATAAACTTTGAATCCAAATTTGCAGTAGGCCTTTAAGCAGAAAAATGTTTAATTTAATTAAATTTTTTTCAAAGAATTTTATAAAGAACGACTTAGACAAAGATTTTTAGTTCAGTGCCGAGGGGCACATTATGTTATTATATTAAGTTGTTATTGATAACAATTCCTCAATGAGGTTAAAAAGATAATTTTTTTGAATATCTTACTACGTCTGACGGGCGATGGGCCTACGTTTTGTCGTTAATCTCGCCAACGATAACTTAAAGAAAGAAAAACCGAATATAAATTTTTCTTTTAAGACCAAAGTGCGCCAAAGATATTAGAAAAGTAGCAAATATTTTTTCTTGAAATCGGCAGTGATGTGTCTCAAAATAATCGTCATTAAAAGCTTAGAAATCGGCACTGAAGTAGCCCATTATTGTCCGATTTTTTCAATAGGTAGGCCTTGGAGAGATGTAAACATCAATCGTCAGATGCGAAACTATCGCCCGTCAAAAGTGACCAAATATTCAAAACCCGCCCAATAAAGGTATATTTAAGTTATATTTTACCTAGTAGGTTTAAAGGTCAATCTATTTTTCATGGAGGCTGCACAACAAGCAGCAGTTTGGAGTTTTGTTTTTTGTACAATTTTAGATCTAAAATTTGAATGTTTGTAGTTTTTTATTATTTTTGAAAAAAAAAAAACCTTTCATCACTAGTAAAAAATAAAACACACCAAAAGTTTTAAAAGTATATCTATAGACAAACTAAAAATGTACAGGGTGGTCAGATAAGATTGCAAAGTGCTGTATCACGAAAATTATTCGTCGTAGAGACTTGCGGTAAAACATTTTTAGAATAAAGTGGCCAAGAGAAAAACCTGGAAATTATTTTCAGATTTCCAAGATAGTCATCAGGGGGCGTAACCGCCATCTTAAACTTTTAAAGTGATTTTTCCCTGAAATCCACCTAGTAATGTTACCAAAATAATATATGCTTTTTAAAGGTAAGCTTTATTAGAGTAATTTTTGTTTAACACTTTTTGACATATCTATTAAAATACAGTGGTGGGGAGTGATTCAATGTTTTTTTAAATAAACAGCTGTAAGTCCTAAATGACTGAACGGATTTTAACAAACTTGGTCTCGTTGGAAAAAGCATTTATTGGTCCATCAAACCCATCTTACCCGTGATATGTCTAAGTCTCAGTGATGCCGCTAGAGCGCGTTTTTTGATATAATAACAGAAAATTGCAAAATTCTCGAAAAAATTAATGGCAATAATATTACTTTTTTTTTCATAAAAATTTAGTGAAATGATACCTAAATAGGCTAGTGAAAACCGTATCTCGATATCCTATTCCTAGCTGAAAATTTAGTTTTATCTTAAAATTTTAAAAAGACGCTGTTACACCGGGATTTTTTTTTATTTGTCTTTTTTTTAAGATTTAATGATAAACTTAATAATTTTATCATTTTTTAAATATAAAAGTATACTTAGTTAAAAAAATTAAAAAAAAACGTGGGGTATAATAATAAATATTCTTTAAATTTAAATTTTCTTTCTTGGATATTTTCAGCTAGGAATAGGATATCGAGATACGGTTTTCACTAGCCTATTAAGGTATCATTTCACTACATTTTTATGAAAAAAAAGTAATATTATTGCATTTAATTTTTTCGAGAATTTTGCAATTTTCTGTTATTATATAAAAAAACGCGGTCTAGCGGCATCACTGAGCCTTAGACATATCACGGGTAAGATGGGTTTGATGGACCAATAAATGCTTTTTCCAACGAGACCAAGTTTGTTAAAATCCGTTCAGTCATTTAGAAGTTACAGCTGTTTATTTAAAAAAACATTGAATCACTCCCCACCACTTTATTTTAATCGATATGTCAAAAAGTGTTAAACAAAAATTACTCGAATAAAGCTTACCTTTCAAAAGTATATATTATTTTAGTAACATTACTAGGTGGATTTCAGTGAAAAATCACTTTGAAAGTTTAAGATGGCGGTTACGCCCCCTGGTGACTATCTTGGAAATCGGAAAATAATTTCCAGGTTTTTCTCTTGGCCACTTTATTCTAAAAAAATTTTACCGCAAGTCTCTACGACGAATAGTTTCCGAGATACACCACTCTGCATTCTTATCTGACCACCCTGTATAAGCCAACGGCTTGTGGCTCGAATATAGATACATCAAATTCCCCGTAAATGTACATCCTATCATATATATCATGTAACTGGCTAAAACCAAAGAAACAACCTATAAGAAATTCAACAATATTTCAGCGCAAACAAGCCGAACCTTTTAGAGTAATGGCCGCTTGCCAAAATATACATAAAAACAACTCAACACGCGAAACTTCATTGGCACCTTAAGGCAGCAATTTCAAGCTGTATAAACTTCGGTTTCTTATTGTATTTTCTGCCTTTGGAAGTTCCCTCTTCAAGACAAAGGAGAAACAATATTTAAAACTTCGAGTTGGCAGGAAGTTTGCAGCTGAACGAGTCAGGAAACAGAGATATTTCTTTTAGTGTATTTATTTCCTCGCTCTCTACTGTATTATAGTCATGTAAAATAATTATTAGTGAAAAGCACTTGAACGTGTGGATATTCTATGTTTACGAAGCAATTTTAGTTCGCATAGAGTAATTGTTGATTTGGTTCTGTTTTGCACATCCATTATTATTAAAGGATTTAAATGAGAGTCAGTTTGGAAATGAATTAATAGTCATAGCCTAATTACCATAAAATTGAACAGCCCAGATCCTCTTTGAAAAGGATAATATTTTGCAATATCTAGACAAGTCTTTCATTTTGGTGAAAATCGGGGATATAAAAAAAATCGTAGCCGGTCCTGGATTTGCATTTTGAAAATAGGAGGAAGGTTAAAAGAAGCGGTTTTTGAAGGAGTGTCCCCGGTTTTTGTAGACAAACTTAATTTGGTCGAAAAAGCCCTTTTAGAACACGGTTCTATAGACACGTAGATACGTGTATTAACTGTTAGTTTTCGACACAAATCGTTTAAGAGGTACGTTAAAGAACTGGCAGTTTGGATTCACCAGTGGCGTGTATGAGGGTAACTAACACCCCTTTTTAAAGCACCTAAAAATTCTACGGCAAGGGATTTTAAAAAATGCAGTTTAATTTTTTAATTTCTAGTATACTAAATTTCTGAGTAAAAGTCTTTTGTACAATTTTCGTGAGTGTCTAATTTTTTAGTTAAATTGGAAAAAATTAAAACCGGCGACACCCTGTATAGTATACAGTAAAATCTATGAATGGACTAGTAAAATTGGGCATTATATAATCTATTTTTTAGATCCACTTAAGAGAAGTTATCTTACAGACACTATTATTTCGATTGGGTGATTGTTCGATGCCTAGCTGTGATTTTTTAAATGACCAATTTTCAAAACCTTTAGTACAAAATATCAATACTCTAAGTTAGGTATACAAAATGGTGCTAAATTTAAATGATTTTTTTTTTCCAAAGAACCCTGTATAAACCACGGGCACAGGTTGATGATCTTTTTTGCAAATCGATTAAGTTCTGCCTGAGGTAAGTAGTCTAGCCGGGGTGTTTGGAAAAAAATGAGACTTGACGAAAAATCTGTATTTAAAAAAATATTTAAGTAAAGACAAAATTCCGGATTCCACTGCATTCTGTCCTATCCCTTGGAAAAATATAATACTTCATTCTAATATTTCTTTACAGTTGGATGCATTATTTTCCATCCCGAATTATTAAGCGTTATTCATCACGTTGGAACATATCAGTCAAATCAGGTGTGCCATGAATGACATGAAAATAAAAACGGCTCCATCAACATATTTGACAGTTACCTAGGGGGCTAATGTAAAATCCATTTTTTCTTTGGATATTTTTTTTAATAAATGATTTTTTATCAAATTTGATTTTTTTACGATCACGGTATATGACTATAGCTATACAATAATATTTTAGACAAAGCTTAATCGAACTACGGCCAATTCGTTGGCACTATCCATTTTATTCTTAAATTAATGCCTAATATGATATTGTGTACAAGCCACTGGATTCTGCATACCTTAAAACGGGCTTGTGCCAAATTTTACCATAAAAATTTCAAGTAATAACAATTTTGTAGAAAAAATAAAAATACACATTAGTTACCTACTTATTTATATTCAAAAATTAATAACTAGCCATGAAAAAACAAATAAAGTTAAACTCTAACAACTTGGTAAAGTATATTAATATTGGTCATATGTTTATTTTTCGAAAATTTATTTTCAAATTGAAATATAATTTTTAAAACATTTTAGTACAGGCCCGTTTTGAGGTGGGCTCAATCCAGTGGTATGCCCAGATTTTAAAAAAAAAAAAATCCTAATGTGATTTTATTAAAATTTTGTTCCTATAAACTGCCATACTAGACCCATTGTGTATGAAGGAAGTTATTTTTCCTCAAAAAAATAAGTTTATCAACTTCTATAATAATTAAAAAATCAGAGTCTAAGCGCACAATTAATATATCTTTACAAGGTAACCCGAAAACAAATGGGTCACACTGTAGTGTGCAAATACACACAAATATAAACCCATTCATCAATTCACAAAAAATAAGGTATGCTTTATGTTTGTAATTGTAAACAAGATTTTTACTCCACAAAGCTCATACAGTGATGACTAAATTCAAAATATTTTGAACTGTGAATGGAGCTTTTAAATTAAACATGTATTTTTAAATACCTAACTCAGAAAAGACTCATCGAACAGGCTGCAGCCACAATAAGTGGTAAACCTGGTTTACAGGGCACCCTGTAGGTACCTACAGCACGGGATCTCTAATTAAAAAAAGAAAGAATTTCACCTTGTATAAAGAACACAATTTCCCTGAAAGATAATTGTACTATGCCAATGAATTTTTCTTTCTTTGGCACTTTTTGATTGGTTTTCTTATATGTAAAATTTAGTGATTGAAAACGACTCACTTCGAGTTATCGAATCGAGCATCGAGTTGAAATTTTGCACACAGCTTTGTATAATCTAATATCGTTCTAAATCCATCTCTTCCCAACCCCTTGACAGCTACATGACGTCATTTTCAACAGGTACTCTTTAAAATAAGGGGACCCAGCATTATACTTTCCAAAGTGAGGCCTATTCTTTCATCACTCTAATGGTATCAGTGATGCCAAGTATATGCCATTTTATTGGAGAATCTATGAATGTAACAGGTACTTTGATTGTTACTAAAAAATAATAATGGTTTCCATGATTTCTAAAAGTTAGACTTGACAATGTTGTGTCTACAATTACATAATATGGGCAACTGTCAAATGAAACAAATTTATTGTATAGTTGAAATTCTTGAATTGTCACATCTGAGTATCAGAAAGTTAAAAAACTTTAAAAATGTGATTTATGATGGGAAATTTTTTGCCTCCTTTAGAATCTATGGCACTATCTATCACATAAAACCTGATGGCAGTTGGACGGACACTGACATATAACATTGTACCATCCCACTTATGTTGTCTCCTTGGAGTATACAGAAAACAAACTTCCCCTCAAGGCTTCACTTTTCCTATGTGATAGACTGCGAAATGCTGGGTCCCCTTATTTTAAAGAGTCCCTGAAACCCAATATAGCGGATGCCCTAAGATGGCGGATTACCTTTTTCTTAACAACCATCTTTCAAAATTCTTAAATAATTTCTGGTATTTATTAGTTATGTACCACTAACGTGATAGTATTTGACAAAGTTAAATTATCTATTTACACAGGTAAATGAGAGCATAAATATATCCTTATATTAAACAATGTTAAGAGACCGAACTCATCCATAGTTCCATGTAATTAAAAGTATCGTAACCACCTGTAATCACATAATAAGAAAATTTTTGGTTTTTTGTATTTTCTCAATAATACTAATACTAATATATTTATCATACACTGAACGAAAAAGTAGGTAATATTAATAAAAAGTTCGTTGGTCCTACGTATTCTACTCTTCAAATCCTTATTATTATTTTAATTTTTGCAGGGAAACTAATCGGTTACTCAGATGATAGGTACAGTACTTACGTTGTGTACCTAAAATAGTCTAAAAGTTTATTTTGAGCAAAATGTATTAATTAAAAAGGCATTACGTTCAATAGGGTACTTGACAATATTTTTAATTGCTCTAAAATTGTACTCTGTTTACAGTAGATGTACCAACATAAAACGTAATAAATGAAACAACGGCTTTTAACACTTATTTATTTATGATAATTAAAGACGAAGTTGCACAATTTTGTTCAGGCTGAAATCTACAGTTTCGTCGTTCTATTGTCCAGAACGCCAAAAGTGGCAACTCTGTGCCTCTCAGGAGGAACGGAACTGTAACGTTGCCGGTGCCCGTTTGCAATATTTCGTGGAACAAGGACAAATTGCAGTTTTCTATTCAAATATCTCCAGCTTGCCTATGAATATCTGTTACTTAATACTTAATATTGCAACTTTTGAGCTTTAACTAACGCAATTGCACACACAAATTTTGTCACATAAAGACTTTTTTATTCCGCATATTGACTCCTCTATAGCAAAATGGTGTCTGTTTATGCTGCACACGCTGGAAACTATATCCTTCATCTCTGCCACGTAACAGTTTAGTTAAAATATCTGTATACGGAACGTACTATAAATATTCAGGTATCAATAATGGGGGAAATATTCGCCTATGTGGCAACGTTACCTGTCCACCTAGGCATCTAGGTTATTAATATTTACTATTATATATATTATTTGCGGACCTAGTTATCGTGTTGTTAGATGTGTAAAGTAAGATATCATGGACCCTAAAAGGAAAATCCGTAATTTGCCGAAATTGGGATGCTTTTTAAGTAGCACAAATTTTTTCTAATAATCCGATGTTGGCGTCTGCCGAAATTCATGGGATAAAACTGCAAAGGTTTGTACCTACCTACGTTGTAGTAACAGTACAGTTGTATTATGAGTTATTAATAAAGAGAGAACCTCGGCCTAGGGACCATCTTGAAGGCGCGTTTATAAAGGCGCCATAGTGCTTAATATTGAGCCCGAATTCCGGCCCAACCTAGCCAAAAAATTTGCAGAAAAACGATTGAATAGATATTTACGAAAAAAAAAAACACTTCTTGACTAAATGTGGTTTCACGCGGCATCATAAGTCTGGGAGTTTGAGGTTAGAATTCTGAAATTTCAACTTTCCTTGCAACTTTCACTGCCGAATAAGGTTATGTCTTAGAACACTTTAGTGGTATTCCTATGTTGCCAAATTGTCTTTTTAAAACACTTGTGACGTCATAAGTGCTTTCCCGCCAAATTTCGAAGAAAGTCTAAAAACTTGATAAGTACGTAAATATATATTTTTTAAATAATCGTAGGGTCTTAGGCAAGTGTCCAGGAATTGTTTTATCAAGTTTGTAAAATTTCGTCAAGTACCCTATTATTACTAACTGAAGTATATCTATCTCCATTTGACAAGAACTCTTTTTTGCTTTTAATATTAATAAAATATTAATATTTTAAAATTCATTAAAACATAAAGTATAAAAAGCAATCTTTTGGTATTGCGTTTAATAGAAAGGTACAGTAGATTTCCCAAAAGTAGACAATAATCACAAAGAGAAAATTCAATTTCTGCAACAAATTTCGGTAATTAGGTACACTTAGTGCCAAAGCATCTATGTTAATTCTCATTTGTTTACTTTTAGAAAAGCTTCCAAGAACTGCAAATAACAGATTTAAATGAATGTTACTAAAATAAAAGTCAAAACCTAGTCTCCATGAATTCGAGCTGAGTAAAACTGCAAAAGAAAAAAGTAGTAAACAACAAGAACATAGAAAATGGTTGTTTTGGCAATTTTTAAATTTTAATTAATTATCATTCGCAAATTTTGTAAATATGGGCATTGAGTAAAACAATACATTGAGAGGTAAGATGGACAAGGACCGTCCAACTGAAAGTTGCTGAATGTTTGCTACAAGAGCTTGCTAGATATCTGTGTGTACAAATAATAAACTAAAAAACGATAATAAATCAATAATTACCTAGTTTGACAAACATTATTATGTGTTTCGACGCCCACAAATACGCCTGAATAAAAGGCTTTGAGAAAGCAATATTTAACCATATAGATTCAAAATTAGAAACTTCACTAAATAAATGCTATCGAGAAAAATAAATGAAAAAACCGTTTAAGTGACCTTTTGAATTTAGGATGTTGACACCCTTCTTGTTCATTCTTTTCTTGGACTATCTTCTTTTCGTCGTTAGGGATCCATATTTGCAATAGATTCGTCGCTGTGGGGGTCTTCCTCCCCTGTGCAGTGGCGCATATAGGGGGGGACGTGGGGGCGACCGCCCCCCCCTTTTTCTACAACCATTATTATTAAAAGTAATGCTTTTTAATAATGTTTTAAATTTCTTTCACTTTTTAATTTATCTGGCAATTTGTTATACTCGATCAACCTTTTTGATAAATAGATTTATAACGAATTATATTCTTACTAAAATTTGCTATATGAAAATCACTAAATGATCTTGTATAATAATTAACATGTTCGAAATTGAAAGTAATATACCTATGTAAGCAAACTGGAAGTAATTTATGTTTTCATTTAAATATGAATATAAATACTAGAAATTTTGTTAAATTTTTATATTCAACCAGTGTAATTTCTTGAGCATATAATTTATTTTTCTTGAAATCGGCATTAAAATGTCCCAAAATCGTCATTAAAAGCACAGAAATCGTACAATAATGTAGCCCATTATTGTACGATTTTTTCAATAAGTAGGCCTTGGCGAGATGTAAACATCAAACGACAGACGCGGAGAAATCGCCCGTCAAAAGTGACCAAATATTCAAAACCCGGCCGATAAAGGCTCATTTAACTTTTCGTACACATTGCGAAATTGTTTCCTATAGAAGCGCAATCCTTCAGTATACATATTTTAGTAAATTTGAAAATCAATAGATTTGTTGTGTAGGCTGCACAAGAAGCAGCAGTTTGGTTTTTCTGTCAGGAGGTGCCGTACATCATTATACTTGTCCTAGGTAGAGCGATCGGTAAAGTCAAGCAACGCCGCGCGTAGTCGGTTCGTGGACGGGTGATCCCTTATTATTATTTTCTTGCCTAATAAAACATTTTTTTTCCGATTTCAAGAAAAATATAATATGTACCTCGGCACTGAAGTTCTTTTTATGACTCATGTGGTTTATTTGCCTCGGCCAGACGCCTCAGCAACTAAACTCCACATGAGTCATAAAAAGTTGAACTTCTGTGCCTTGGTACATAAATAACTATTATCGTATTTGTTTGAATTTAGAATCACTATCATAGCTTTATTTTTAAAATTTGTAATTTTGAAAAATATGCTCTTTTGCAGTACCTACATAAAATTTTTTAACAACAAAAATTATGGTATTATATGTATATATATTTTAACGCGCCTTAAGTAAGAAACTTTTGATGCAATTTTTGAAATCGTGTATTCAAAGTGCAAGTCAAATTTTAATTTCATACTCACTCTGTTATCCTCTAGGATCATCTACAGAATTTTCCTGCCTCTGTAAATCATTATTCTATAGCCACCATACATGTTCTGGGAAACTGAGGTAAAATAGCCTAAGTTTAACAGAGTTAATATTTAAACTCTTTCACTGGTAAAACCATGTACCTATTATAGGTACAGTACTCTATTTTGCCTTAGCACGTAACTGAAGCTAATAACGAAAATCCAACAGTATTGGACATTACCTTCCTTTGCCTTTGGATATTTAGTGAAAAATGCTGAATACCTTACTTTGCCAAAGGAATTTTTTCAGATGTTTACTAATACACTCTTTTGCAGCAGTCGTAATTTGGGAATGGACTATAATATAAATGTGGCAAAAATTGCAAACGAAAGGGCCAGAAATGCTGAACCAGAAACATGTAATATCAAAAAACGTTATTTTTGCGAATACATGGTTTTGCCTCTGTAGGGTACTATACATATAGCCCTTTTCTATGGTTCAAAGAATAGAGTTTAATGCAGAGACTTATGACAAGTCTCTGGTTTAATGTTAATTTCTATCTATTTAAATTTAGGTTTCGTGTGTGTAAAATGTAAATTCTGTTGATTACGGCCCCGTCGTCCGCCACCTATCAATATGGCCGTCTTTTAGGGAATTCTAGGGACATGAAATATTTACCTGTTGCAATCTAGTGTACAATTAAAGAGCGTTTTTAGTATGTTTTCCTCAGTTTCTCAATAAAACCTGTACGAAGTCACATCGCGACAATGGCAAGAACATTTTAAAGCAAATATATATACTTGCCAGTTTCCCGATAAGCAATGCATCGGTGGAAATAAGTTTTTCTTCACTTAAAAGAATTAAAACTTGGTTACGTACCAATATAATAGTCCAAGACAGACTAAGTAATTAAGCCCTATTAAATATACACCGCAATGTACATATACCCATAAATGAAGAAAAGATCAGTTTGCGCGAAAATAGGAATTTATTTTGTGATAATTACCTACATTATTTTTTAAATGTAAAGAATTATTGTTTCTTTTTCTGATTTTCTTGTGTTATGTTTATTATTTAAGTTTGTTTTTTATTTTGTTTGGGTCAACATTTTTTTGCTTTTGTTTTTTTCTAGACAAATAAATTATTTTATTTTTCTCAAAAATAGATATTATATTCTAAAAATTTCGCATACCCCGGCCCCTCAGTAAAAATTTTTACCACGCCGCCCCCCCTCGTTTAGATTTGCCTGGATCCGCCTCTACCCCTGTGATAATAATTAAAACAAACAATTTAGATATTTATATTATACCATTATGCAAGATGTTATTTTCCTTGAAGTTTTCTTAAAGCTGGTGTCTGTTGTGTGTCCGTGTGCGTTTTTGGGCGGTAGACAATACAAATCTTGGTGGGAACGAGGTAAACGAATGGATACACAATATTAACAACTAAAAACACTGATTCAATGTATGCAGTTATTAAATATTAAATTTCACAGGCAGGTAGGTACAAAAATCCACCCTTGCTTATTAATGCCGGTTTTCAAAATTTCATTGGTATAGTTTCATTAGGTATAGATTTTCATGTCGTCCTGCGAATAAAAGTAGATTACTATGTCTATAATGATTTCGATATATGTATATATATTTTTAAATATTAAAAACAACAGTGGCCCAAGAATTGAACCTTGAGGCACACTCGGCTCAGGTGAAAACGCTCTCGACTTATTTCAACAAAGTGATTTCTATTGTTTAAAGAAGAGGATAAGAATTCGATTAAACCTGGTGAAAAATCGAACATCCTCATCTTCCCTACAAGAATCCGTGTACAGGACATCCCTTCGCCAAGTCATTAAATTACCATTAGTTGACCTCCTAGGTCTAAACCAAAACTTAAAATTATATAAGTTAGGTATTCTCACAATATCAATTCAAATATTTTAGATATATTCGACAAAATATAGTATGGATTGGTTTAACCTTGCCAAACTTCAGTGTGTTAGGGAACTTTTTTGTTTATATTGAGATGTCCAATATTTATTTGAGCGGTTCACACAATATCTCTTTACAACCCTTTAAAACGTAGAATGGAGCATTATCGTACTCCACTCTTCAAACCTTCAATGAAATCGATAATCGTCATATACGCCAACCTAAAATACGTAACGGCTACATCATTAGCAATAAGTTATTCCTCAATCTAATTAGAAAAAAGTTTTTTTACACTCTCTTGGTGTTTTTCCTTCACCACCACACACTAGAAACCTTACATTTCTGTCTTCCACATTTCATAGTTGAACTTTAGTGCCCTGGTACACAAGTACGATTATAAAACATTTTACATTTTATGTCCCATCTTTAATATCCAGTCCTCGAGGCGTAAAGGTCCGTGGAAAATCACTTAAAATTTACAACGCAAACACTGCGGAATCTGACCGAGCCGCCTGGGTAACCTGAGATCAAATTACAATTAAAATTTTCTGGCGGTGAGCTGGGCAAAATTGGAAAAGTTCGTTACATGGGCCCTGCGGCGAGAACGCCATTTTATCGCCCGTTTTGTATAAGGGTTGCGCCTCGTCCATCCAAGGGGTTTGTCCAGGTTTTAGACATAAAATTATTTATACAAGCAAAAGTGAGATTTTTAAGTAGATAAAATTTTTAATTTAACTTCCCTTTACTCAACAATATTATTTTTTCAGTATTTATAACCGAAATGATAGAATAACTTCAGTCCACTCCAAGCTGGTTATAGCAATAATTGTTTAACTTTTTTCAAAGTGAGGAGGTACTTGGACGTCTATTCATTTCGTCATATCAGTTTTGTCAATTGGGTAGAAAAACACACCATTAGATATTTAAATTAAGGCATAAACGATAGGTGGTTGTGGTTGCGTTTGTTTCTAATATTATTTCTATGCGGCAACTAAGCGGAAAGTGAAGTGGGTGTGTCAAAGCAGCGACACAAAAAAATTGAACATTGTTGTTTGGTTCACTGCAAACTCGTAAAATTAGAAAGTCGCACGTGTTGTAAAACCCAAAGCATAAATGTAATAATATTTTTTTTTTGAAATCGGCAGTGAAGTGTGCACTGAAGTAGCCCATTATTGTACGATTTTTTCAATAAGTAGGCCTTGGCGAGATGTAAACATCAAACGTCAGACTCGGAGCCATCGCCCGTCAAAAGTGACCAAATATTCAAAACTCGGCCAATAATGGCCCATTCAACTTTTCGTACACAATGCGAAATTGTTATCTATAGCAGCGCAATCTTTCAGGATAAATATTTTAGTAGGTTTGAATATCAATAGATTTGTTATGGAGGCTGTACAACAAGCAGCAGTTTGGTTTTTCTGTTCGAAGGCGCCGTGTCTTGTCATACTATACCTAGGTAGAGCGATCGTCAAAGTCAAGCAACGCCGTGCGCAGTTGGTTCATGGACGGGTGATCCCGTATGATTTATTTTCTTGCCTATTAATAGTTATTTATGTACCAAGGCACTGAACTTCAATTTTTTATGACTCATGTGGAATTTAGTTGCCGAGGAAAAAAAAAGTTTTATTAGACAAGAAAATAATCATAAGGGATCACCAGTCCATGAACCAACTGCGCGCGGCGTTGCTTGACTTTTACGATCGCTCTACCTAGGTCAAGTAAGATAAGACACGGCGTCTTCGAACAGACAAACCAAATTGCTGCCTTTTGTGCAGTCTCCACAGCAAATCTCTCGATATTCAAACCTACTAAAATATTTATACTGAAAGATTGCGCTGGTATAGGTAACAATTTCGCAATGTGTATGAAAAGTTAAATGGGCCTTTTGTGGCCGGGTTTTGAATATTTGGTCACTTTTGACGCGCGATGGATCCGCGTCTGACGTTTGATGTTTACATCTCGCCAAATCCCACTTATTGAAAAAATCGTACAATAATGGGCTACATTAATGCCGATTTTTGAGCTTCTAATGCCGATTTTGGGACACTTTACTGCCGATTTCAAGAAAAACATTTTTTCCCGATTTCAAAAAAATATACAGGGTGTATCTTTGATAGGTACAGAAATTTTAACCACGTAATCGGGGACGTTCATAAAACCGAAAAATGAAAAAAAAAAATTTTTTAATCGATGTTTAGAAAATGGGGCAAATCAATCTTTATCCGTGCTCAATGCACGCCGCTGGATCGTCACTAGAAGCGCTGAGAGGGGAGGTCTAAGCTCTCCCTAGGAGATGGGGGGGAATAACGTTAGATTAGGAAGGGGAATACCGCGACGTTGCCGCATGTCAGAGTGGAATAAATCTGCTTGCAGAATTAGGTACCTAGGTAACTTTGAAAATTACTGCTGGTAGGTATCCACGTTTTTTTATGATGTCGGTTGCTGTGACGAACTGTTTATTGCTTTCTTCACAGGCGCACACAATAATTTAACAAACACGTCAGTTTTTATCACTTTACTGTTATTTTAAGTCCCTAGGCAGCAGAAATGTATCCGAGCGCCGCTCGGAGAAGTCATTGCTAGAAAACTCATTGCTGATTTCACACTCATAATTTTTTGACAAGTCTTTTGTGGAGTAGGTATCTACCTACCTACCTATTTTACAACTGATTTTCAGGCCGCAATTTTTTTATACTAATAATTAGCCATCTCTTGGGACACCTTGGGATAATAAATTTCTGATCGGCAATCAACTGAATAAAGTATTTGTTTTAAAATACAAATTATCTGTAAAAATTGCAAATTTCCACAACCACCCATAGGGTAGAGCGTAGAGCAGCGGCGCGTTACTTTTTTTTAGCGAGTGTTCGCCTGTAGCCCTATCATCTCGAAAAAAGTGGGGGAAGACTGTAATTTGACGTGAATTTAACGCGCGGCTTCGATTTGTTCATAGTTTTTAATATTTTTCAACCCTTGCCCGATAGTGCGCCACCTTTAAACCCCCTCAGGGTTGTGGTCCTATGTATTATCTACTTTTAAAAAATTATTCGTTTCCGAAAAAAGTGGGGGAAGACTGTCATTTGATGTGAATTTAACGCGCGGCCCCGATTTGTTCATCGTTTTTAATATTTTTCTACCCTTGCCTGATGGTGCGCCACTTTTAAACCCCCTCAGGGTTGTTGTCCTGTCTATTGTCTACTTTTAATAGTATATTACACACCGAGGTGTCTCGAGATAAAGTAAACTTTCCACCCGGGCGGGAGGGCGGGAAGTAAAAGTCAAAAAATTGACACTTTCAAACTTCTAAAAAGTCAGAAATGTCGATATTACATACATAGTTGTAAATAAAAAATTATTCGGTTCCGAAAATAGTTGGGAAGACTGTCAAATTGGCGTGCTTATCATTTCCGCATTTTTTTAACCCTTTGCCGTTTCGGAACTCTCTCAAGTTAATTCCTTACCATTCCTCTTACTTTTCGTAAAAACTTGGTGGCGAAATGTCGCGTAATGTCCCCAAAAACCGAAAAACAGCGACTCCTCCTGGTGAATTTAAGCTTCTGCGTGCCCTTGACTACTGCCCGACATTCCTTCGCCGAGATTCGCCAGGCGCGGGCATATGACGTTGGCGTCGGGCGCTGGCGTCCGACGCCAACTTCACACAAAAACGACGCCGCGCCGAATCGCGCAATAATTACAATTACGAATGAATTCACTGGCACTGATTCACTCGATTTTGCTCCATTTCCACGCCGCCCGGCCCGGCCGACCTACTAAATTACAGCTGGGCGAGGAGCGCAAGCGCGGGGCGCCACTTGACATCGACACTACAGGTGATCCCCACTACTCATAACTAGTGCGCGATATTAGCCAATCGCGGCTCGCGGCTCGCGGCCCCTACTTCTCTCGGGGCGGCGCTACTATGTTGCCAAGTGTGCTGAAAATTTACCTGATTTAGTAATTTAATTCCGTATAAATTTAATTGTGTAGTGGATTTTTACATGGATTTACCCGTTTTTGTGCGTAATAATTATACGAGATAGTAGATTAACTTATAACGAAAGAAACCCCGTATAAATCCGCGAAAATCAAAAATCGGATTTAAGGGACTTTAAGTCAGTTTGGGGACATGTCGGCATAAACGGCAACACCGAATAGTGGTATTGAATGGTATGGGGGAAAGCTTGTGCGCCGTCACCGTACCGCCGCGCCGTAGCCGACGCGCTAGTCGAAGATCGTCCGTCCGATTATTATGGGATTTAACAGCTGATTGATATCGATCCGCGTCCGCCTGTAATTTTTGGGAGCGCCAGCTTCAACAAGCAATTTATTATTATACAGAATGCCTTACGTGTGGCTATTCTGTGGTATAACAATTCTGTTTCCAAAACGTGGACGCGTATGCAAACGTCGCGTCTCGCTAACCGATATTGTTCCGTTACTTTGCTTTGTTTTACGAACTGTCGTCGGAACTGAACCTGCTTCTGTACATTTTTCCAGATCCGTTCGCCATTTTTTTGGACCAGCAGTGATGTCCAAACCTGTTGCAATTGCCGCTACGAATTTGCAGTGAAATAACAAGTGATTTTTTCATATTTCCGTTAAGAAATGCAGTGTTAAACTTTCGCGGCCTTCGTATGAAAACAGTGCTAGATAGGTTCCTACTAGGTACCCCAATTACGCGCGAGGATAAAAGAAGCAGCTTCAAGGGTTCGCGAAAATTCGGGTTTTATTAGACGCATACGGTATGGATCTAATTGTACAATCCACCTAGTCGAGTCCCCGTTGGAATAAATCAGCTGAGGGAAACCGAGACGTCCCTAATATTTGGCATCGCGCCGCTTTAAGTGTGCAGTGAAAAAAAAACAAGTGTTTTGTTCGTATTTCCGTAAAAAGAGACTATGAAGTGTTATACCTTCGCGACCATCGTATAAAAACAGTGCCACTAGTTAGGTAGGTACTTAGTGCTTTATGTGATTTTGTGAAGATTTTTGGATAGTATCTAAACACAAGAAAATAGTAAAAATTATCGATGCATCTCAAAGGTAGGCTTTTTCATGCTATTCGTCGAGCTATTCGCTAAAAGAACCTTTAAGGAGTTGTCCAAAAATTATTTATTTATTTATTTAATCTCCACATACACCGAATGATACATGGTTGCGTCAATATTCTTCAAATACTGCGAAAAAGCCTCGGAAAAAGCGATTCGACTGGCAACCAGTTACCTAGTGCTTCTTGTGATTTTCGAGAGGATTTTTGGATAACATAAGAAAGGAGTACGACACCCGCAAGGAAAATCATCCAGGCATCCGAAAGGTAGTTTTTTTGCATGCTATTCGCTAAAAGAACCATTAAAGATTTGTTCAAAAACTAGTTGAAAGACTATTCCTGAAATACTGTGAAGGAGCTATACGTCTGACAACGCTGCACGGCGGAATTGGGGGGGATCCGCCGGAACCGGCCTCAGTTCCAGCTGGTCCCGGCAAGGTCAAGGACCCATGGCCGTAGCGTCGGAAAAAGGGGTTTTAATAGCGTTTTAAAAAAAATTATTTCTGACGTTAATATGCACTTTAGAAAAATTTTAATTGCATAGGCGTAACAAGTGCATTTTTCCCGACCTGCCCTTAAAATTTCTGTACTTATCAAAGTTACACCCTGTATATAATATTATTATGTACCTCGGCAGTGAAGTTCTTTTTATAACTCATGTGGTTTATTTGCGTGGGCCAAAAGCCTCGCCAACTAAATTCCACATGAGTCATAAAAAGTTGAACTTCAGTGCCTTGGCACATAAATGACTATTATTGTACTATCTATGTCAGAAAAACCTGAGTGGGAAATGAAATCCTATTTGTTAAGTAGGTTAGGTATGCTTTTATATGTAATATCGTTTTTTCTTTAATGAAACTTGTTAAATATTTATTTGCCAAAAAATTCTTCTATGTTCTTTTTGTATTTTTATATTAATATTTAATTTCAGAAATTTCCCAAAAATTTTTTTAATTAGTAAATTATGTTCGCAGTTTTACATCACTCTACACAAGGTACTTAAAAATTAATATGAGCAAAGATGGTTCCTCTTAATATATAGGTACTAAATTTTATAAGACTAAAATTTTCTCGAACTTGTTTCATTAAGTAAATACGCAATGAAAATTGCTAGCTATGAACGCACCCTGCCAGCTTGCCCTCTTTGTAATGAATAACTCATCAATTTCGGTTTCTCGATATTAGTTATTCCAACTGTGCCGCTCTACCGCACACCTCAAACACCGAATATATAGTGGCGACTTGGGCCTTATAAAACCGAAATAAAATATTTAAGCCAATACACAAATAATAAAGTAGGTCCGAGGCGGTGGCTATGACGCTACGGGCACAATTTGTTCCGTCCTCCTAAAATGTCTGAGAATGCTGGTTTGAAGAGATTACTTTTATATAGGTGAAAACACCACCAAATTGTTGTATCAGCCACGTTTAAAGCTGAAGTTCTTCGTAAATTGAACAAATCGTGATCGATTTTAACAGGTAAGTACCTACTTAAATTTGGTATTATTTATACTGACGAAAGTCCTTACTTTTAAACCGTTTGCATGTTTTATAATATATGTTACAGATTCAAGCATCATTAAACATACAACACAGCGAATAAAACTATATATGTGGCAAACTCCGATTTTCCGTTATTTACGTCCACCAATTACGCAGCCGAACCGGCTCGGAAGTTATAAAATCAAAACTGTTAATGGCCCGCAATTACAGCGTACTATTTATCCAAAAGTTAACGGCCATACGTAAACAGTTTAACGACCGTAACGACTGTAAAAATGGCGCAAGTTCCGGGGCAACTTTCATTGCTCATTTATTTTTCAACAGGTGAACTGGGTGGAGCCACCGCATTGGTGCGCTGCTGGCTGTGGGGAGTATGTTGCGACTAAAATTTCAATCAACTAAAAGTTGGTTTTTCGTTAATAATTAATGAGTGCTTAGGGTAAATTTTTAATAAGTTGGGTTTGGATGTTACCTGGAAATATAGAATAATGTATGACTAGCACGGAATGACATGCATTTCCCAGTAATTAATTTAATTTTTTTCCTCCTTGTCTTCGTTGCCTTTTGCGGCTAATGATAGTATTTTATCATTTGGATGGGCAAAATGCATTTTTCAGAAGAGTTGCATACAATATTTGTTGTACTACCATTTTAGATATAAAAAAAACAGCTGAAATCGCTTTAAACCGCGCGACTAAAAATTATTTACCAGCGCGGCTGACTGACAGATGACTTGATGACTTCCTTGTTCCCTAATCCGTTATCAACGGAAAATGCCGTTATGAAATATAGCCCTCATGCTGATGTTTAATTTAAGTTAGTTATTAAAATATTAACGGAATTTAAGTAAGGAAAACTCGACCTCTAACATATGGATAGGTTCAAGACAAACCTACCTTGGGCAATTATTGGCACAGCTACTTTATGTCGCATGCAACCATAAAATTATGTATTAGAGAAAGTTCATGAAGTATACCGCGAGCGCGGTCGATGTTGGCCTCCTACTATGACGTCACTGGGCGCTCATCTCTCCGCGTCAAAAGCCCTAAATCGTCGATCATGGTTGTGGAAAACGTAAATTATAATATAAATCAATTTTCTTGACCGTAGAGTGTATTTTGTTATTAAAATTCGTGAGTATCGGTCATAATATTTATTCTTTAAAATTTTATTTTACGACGTTTCGACAACTCAGTTGTCATCATCAGGTATTTTTTTAATAATAAAAACAAATCTTTTCCACATACAGACACATTAAAAATAGATTTTTAAAAGCTAAAATGAAAAATTGAATTTTAGTAGGTACATATCAATGTTAAAAATTATTATACAAGTTGAAAAAAGTAATAATACAATAAGGATATAAAAAGATTCTCTATATAACGGAACTTACCAAGAAAAGGCAGCTAAGTTTTTGTTTTAAAAATCATCGGGGTAGTAAAACATAAATTATTTTTTTGTGTAGATTACTTATTTGTTTCTAGAACATTTTTGTTTAATTATATTCATTTCAAGAGGCAGGACGAGAGACCAAAGAATAGTTGGAAATATTTAAAATTTGAAGCAGGCCAGTCTGTTTTTTTAGGTTTCAAAGGTAAAAAATATTGTGTATACAGTATGGTGCTTTATGGGTTTGGATAAGAAAATAGATGGTTATTTGTTTGTAGTTGTAAATTACACATATTATTTAAGAATTCATAATTAAATTATTGTAAATGTGAGACAACTGATTAGTATCAGAACGGAGGTTTATTGTATTAGGATGTTTTTTGATATTTATCATTTCCAAAACATTTCTTTTATAAAAATCATTCTCAAAATCTAAAATTTTGGGATTGTTGAAATTAAAGGTATGTAAATTGTCGAGTGCATGTTTACTAAGGGCAGTTGAGTGTTCATTGTTGTTTCTGATATTTAGTTTATGTTCATAAATTCTTTTTTCAAGGTATTGTTTAGTTTGGCCGACATATGATGCATTGCAATCAGTACAGTCAATCTTATAAATTAAATTAGAACATTTATTTGTTTCAATAGGGGGTTTTAGTTTAGTAAAAAAAATTTTTGAGAAGTTATTAGGTTTGTGTGCAAGTGTAATACCATTGTTGTGAAAAATCTTTGTTAATTTTTCTGAGACGCCATTAATATAAGGTATGGAAACATATTTATTGTTTTGCATTGGTAAATTGTTATGAGGTAGTTGTGATTGGGATTTAATTATATGATACCGTTTGTTAATAAATTTATTATAAAAAGAAAAAGGATAATTATTATTGTGTAGGATATTTCGGACTTTATTTAAATTTTGTTTATGAAATTTAGGGTGTGAAAGTTTAATAGCCATATCAGTTAAGGCGTATATGACGCTAATTTTATAATTATTAGGCACTATGGAATCAAAATTTAGGTATCTACCTGACCAAACATTTTTTGTAAACCAATTTGTCTCAACAGTACCCGAAGTATTGTAGTTAATAGTAATGTTTAAGAAATTTATAGAGTGATTTGATTCTTTTTCGTAAGTAAAATTTAATCTTTCATGAAATGAATTAAAAGTGTTAAGTGTTTCGTTAATATGTTTCTCTTCAATACAAAGTAGGCAATCGTCAACATATCGTTTATAAAAGAAAGGTTTACATTTTAATTTCTCTAAAACGCTATTTTCTAACTCTTCCATGACTAGGTTGGCAATGGTAGAAGAAATTGGAGAACCCATTGCAATGCCAAAAGTTTGTGAAAAAAATTCACCATTGAAACTAAAATAAGTAGAATTTAAACAAATTTTGATTCCTTCGATAAAATTATCTAGGGTTAGGTTTGTATATGGTTGTATTTTGTTCCAATGTTTTATGATACATTGAATGGCGAGATCAGTAGGTACGTTAGTGAATAGAGATGTAACATCGAAAGAAACTAGAATATGGTTTTTTGGTATTACAATATTTTTAATAAAGCTATGAAAGTGCCAGGAATCTCTAATATAATAATCATTCTTTCCTAAAATATTTGTGATAATGTTAGAGAAAAATTTTGATAATTTATATGTAGGAGAATTGACATTACTAACAATTGGTCTGAGTGGTATGTCTTTTTTGTGTAGTTTAGGAAGTCCGTATAAGTAAGGCGCTATGCTATTGTGAGAAATAAGGCTGTTTTTTGTGGATAAATCAATGATTTTGTTGTTAAACCATTTGTTAACTAAATTATTAATTTTTGTTTGAATTTTGTTTGTAGGGTTTGAAATAATTTTTTTGTATGTTGTTTGATCATTTAAAAGGTTTGAAATTTTTTTATTATATTCTAGTTTCTCCATGATAACAGTCTTATTACATTTGTCGGCGGATAGAATGTAGAGATTTGGATGTAATTTAAGAAAGTTATTAGTTTTTTTTGCCAAGAAATTATATTTGTTTTTAAGTTTTTTATTGCAACTTTTTAAGAAATGATTATGATTGGTAATTATATTACAAAATTTATTTCGTAAAACATCCTTGTTGGTATTTTGAATGAAAGTTAAGGCTTTTTCGATACTGGTTATGAGTTTATCAGTGGGAAGTTTTGACACATTCAAAGAAAACCTAGGACCTAGGCCAAGAAAAAAGGTTATGTCATTTGGTATTGCGACATTTGTAAGATTTTGTATCCAATTAAAATTTGGCTGGATGTTATGTTTGTATGTTTTATGTTGTTCATTCATAAGTGATTCGACTTTATTAATGTTATTATTTTTAATTTTGTTAAAAAATTGGTTATATTTTAAATGTTGTTCATGGAAAAAAAAATTACAATAATGTTGGGGGAAATTATTGGAAATGTTATTTTTAATTTGATTTAGTTTTTGATCAATAAAGGAGATTTGAGAATATGAGTCATTAATGCATAAGTTTATAAGGCTAGAATAGAAGGACAAAAGAATTGAGTTATATCTTTCTGAGAATTTACGGTTTTTAAAACAATAGTGTTTACCTTTGATTTTGAGAAATTTTGGTGTTAATCCTAAGCTTTTACATTTGAGCAGAAATATTCTCCGGTTTTTCTCTTTAGCGAGTTTCCCTTGGTATTTCGAGAATTCAAGTAGTATTCTTCTGTTTTTCCTGTTGCTTTGGTGATCCATATTGTAGTGGAAGCGGGCACACGATATAATTCAACCTGTTAGTATGATAGGTTGGATAGGCTTTCTTCCTCAAGCCAGATTTTTTTTTATATAAATCAATTTTCTTGACCGTAGAGTGTATTTTGTTATTAAAATTCGTGAGTATCGGTCATAATATTTATTCTTTAAAATTTTATTTTACGACGTTTCGACAACTCAGTTGTCATCATCAGGTATTTTTTTAATAATAAAAACAAATCTTTTCCACATACAGACACATTAAAAATAGATTTTTAAAAGCTAAAATGAAAAATTGAATTTTAGTAGGTACATATCAATGTTAAAAATTATTATACAAGTTGAAAAAAGTAATAATACAATAAGGATATAAAAAGATTCTCTATATAACGGAACTTACCAAGAAAAGGCAGCTAAGTTTTTGTTTTAAAAATCATCGGGGTAGTAAAACATAAATTATTTTTTTGTGTAGATTACTTATTTGTTTCTAGAACATTTTTGTTTAATTATATTCATTTCAAGAGGCAGGACGAGAGACCAAAGAATAGTTGGAAATATTTAAAATTTGAAGCAGGCCAGTCTGTTTTTTTAGGTTTCAAAGGTAAAAAATATTGTGTATACAGTATGGTGCTTTATGGGTTTGGATAAGAAAATAGATGGTTATTTGTTTGTAGTTGTAAATTACACATATTATTTAAGAATTCATAATTAAATTATTGTAAATGTGAGACAACTGATTAGTATCAGAACGGAGGTTTATTGTATTAGGATGTTTTTTGATATTTATCATTTCCAAAACATTTCTTTTATAAAAATCATTCTCAAAATCTAAAATTTTGGGATTGTTGAAATTAAAGGTATGTAAATTGTCGAGTGCATGTTTACTAAGGGCAGTTGAGTGTTCATTGTTGTTTCTGATATTTAGTTTATGTTCATAAATTCTTTTTTCAAGGTATTGTTTAGTTTGGCCGACATATGATGCATTGCAATCAGTACAGTCAATCTTATAAATTAAATTAGAACATTTATTTGTTTCAATAGGGGGTTTTAGTTTAGTAAAAAAATTTTTTGAGAAGTTATTAGGTTTGTGTGCAAGTGTAATACCATTGTTGTGAAAAATCTTTGTTAATTTTTCTGAGACGCCATTAATATAAGGTATGGAAACATATTTATTGTTTTGCATTGGTAAATTGTTATGAGGTAGTTGTGATTGGGATTTAATTATATGATACCGTTTGTTAATAAATTTATTATAAAAAGAAAAAGGATAATTATTATTGTGTAGGATATTTCGGACTTTATTTAAATTTTGTTTATGAAATTTAGGGTGTGAAAGTTTAATAGCCATATCAGTTAAGGCGTATATGACGCTAATTTTATAATTATTAGGCACTATGGAATCAAAATTTAGGTATCTACCTGACCAAACATTTTTTGTAAACCAATTTGTCTCAACAGTACCCGAAGTATTGTAGTTAATAGTAATGTTTAAGAAATTTATAGAGTGATTTGATTCTTTTTCGTAAGTAAAATTTAATCTTTCATGAAATGAATTAAAAGTGTTAAGTGTTTCGTTAATATGTTTCTCTTCAATACAAAGTAGGCAATCGTCAACATATCGTTTATAAAAGAAAGGTTTACATTTTAATTTCTCTAAAACGCTATTTTCTAACTCTTCCATGACTAGGTTGGCAATGGTAGAAGAAATTGGAGAACCCATTGCAATGCCAAAAGTTTGTGAAAAAAATTCACCATTGAAACTAAAATAAGTAGAATTTAAACAAATTTTGATTCCTTCGATAAAATTATCTAGGGTTAGGTTTGTATATGGTTGTATTTTGTTCCAATGTTTTATGATACATTGAATGGCGAGATCAGTAGGTACGTTAGTGAATAGAGATGTAACATCGAAAGAAACTAGAATATGGTTTTTTGGTATTACAATATTTTTAATAAAGCTATGAAAGTGCCAGGAATCTCTAATATAATAATCATTCTTTCCTAAAATATTTGTGATAATGTTAGAGAAAAATTTTGATAATTTATATGTAGGAGAATTGACATTACTAACAATTGGTCTGAGTGGTATGTCTTTTTTGTGTAGTTTAGGAAGTCCGTATAAGTAAGGCGCTATGCTATTGTGAGAAATAAGGCTGTTTTTTGTGGATAAATCAATGATTTTGTTGTTAAACCATTTGTTAACTAAATTATTAATTTTTGTTTGAATTTTGTTTGTAGGGTTTGAAATAATTTTTTTGTATGTTGTTTGATCATTTAAAAGGTTTGAAATTTTTTTATTATATTCTAGTTTCTCCATGATAACAGTCTTATTACATTTGTCGGCGGATAGAATGTAGAGATTTGGATGTAATTTAAGAAAGTTATTAGTTTTTTTTGCCAAGAAATTATATTTGTTTTTAAGTTTTTTATTGCAACTTTTTAAGAAATGATTATGATTGGTAATTATATTACAAAATTTATTTCGTAAAACATCCTTGTTGGTATTTTGAATGAAAGTTAAGGCTTTTTCGATACTGGTTATGAGTTTATCAGTGGGAAGTTTTGACACATTCAAAGAAAACCTAGGACCTAGGCCAAGAAAAAAGGTTATGTCATTTGGTATTGCGACATTTGTAAGATTTTGTATCCAATTAAAATTTGGCTGGATGTTATGTTTGTATGTTTTATGTTGTTCATTCATAAGTGATTCGACTTTATTAATGTTATTATTTTTAATTTTGTTAAAAAATTGGTTATATTTTAAATGTTGTTCATGGAAAAAAAAATTACAATAATGTTGGGGGAAATTATTGGAAATGTTATTTTTAATTTGATTTAGTTTTTGATCAATAAAGGAGATTTGAGAATATGAGTCATTAATGCATAAGTTTATAAGGCTAGAATAGAAGGACAAAAGAATTGAGTTATATCTTTCTGAGAATTTACGGTTTTTAAAACAATAGTGTTTACCTTTGATTTTGAGAAATTTTGGTGTTAATCCTAAGCTTTTACATTTGAGCAGAAATATTCTCCGGTTTTTCTCTTTAGCGAGTTTCCCTTGGTATTTCGAGAATTCAAGTAGTATTCTTCTGTTTTTCCTGTTGCTTTGGTGATCCATATTGTAGTGGAAGCGGGCACACGATATAATTCAACCTGTTAGTATGATAGGTTGGATAGGCTTTCATCCTCAAGCCAGATTTAATGTGTCTGTATGTGGAAAAGATTTGTTTTTATTATTAAAAAAATACCTGATGATGACAACTGAGTTGTCGAAACGTCGTAAAATAAAATTTTAAAGAATAAATATTATGACCGATACTCACGAATTTTAATAACAAAATACACTCTACGGTCAAGAAAATTGATTTATATAAAAAAAAATCTGGCTTGAGGAAGAAAGCCTATCCAACCTATCATACTAACAGGTTGAATTATATCGTGTGCCCGCTTCCACTACAATATGGATCACCAAAGCAACAGGAAAAACAGAAGAATACTACTTGAATTCTCGAAATACCAAGGGAAACTCGCTAAAGAGAAAAACCGGAGAATATTTCTGCTCAAATGTAAAAGCTTAGGATTAACACCAAAATTTCTCAAAATCAAAGGTAAACACTATTGTTTTAAAAACCGTAAATTCTCAGAAAGATATAACTCAATTCTTTTGTCCTTCTATTCTAGCCTTATAAACTTATGCATTAATGACTCATATTCTCAAATCTCCTTTATTGATCAAAAACTAAATCAAATTAAAAATAACATTTCCAATAATTTCCCCCAACATTATTGTAATTTTTTTTTCCATGAACAACATTTAAAATATAACCAATTTTTTAACAAAATTAAAAATAATAACATTAATAAAGTCGAATCACTTATGAATGAACAACATAAAACATACAAACATAACATCCAACCAAATTTTAATTGGATACAAAATCTTACAAATGTCGCAATACCAAATGACATAACCTTTTTTCTTGGCCTAGGTCCTAGGTTTTCTTTGAATGTGTCAAAACTTCCCACTGATAAACTCATAACCAGTATCGAAAAAGCCTTAACTTTCATTCAAAATACCAACAAGGATGTTTTACGAAATAAATTTTGTAATATAATTACCAATCATAATCATTTCTTAAAAAGTTGCAATAAAAAACTTAAAAACAAATATAATTTCTTGGCAAAAAAAACTAATAACTTTCTTAAATTACATCCAAATCTCTACATTCTATCCGCCGACAAATGTAATAAGACTGTTATCATGGAGAAACTAGAATATAATAAAAAAATTTCAAACCTTTTAAATGATCAAACAACATACAAAAAAATTATTTCAAACCCTACAAACAAAATTCAAACAAAAATTAATAATTTAGTTAACAAATGGTTTAACAACAAAATCATTGATTTATCCACAAAAAACAGCCTTATTTCTCACAATAGCATAGCGCCTTACTTATACGGACTTCCTAAACTACACAAAAAAGACATACCACTCAGACCAATTGTTAGTAATGTCAATTCTCCTACATATAAATTATCAAAATTTTTCTCTAACATTATCACAAATATTTTAGGAAAGAATGATTATTATATTAGAGATTCCTGGCACTTTCATAGCTTTATTAAAAATATTGTAATACCAAAAAACCATATTCTAGTTTCTTTCGATGTTACATCTCTATTCACTAACGTACCTACTGATCTCGCCATTCAATGTATCATAAAACATTGGAACAAAATACAACCATATACAAACCTAACCCTAGATAATTTTATCGAAGGAATCAAAATTTGTTTAAATTCTACTTATTTTAGTTTCAATGGTGAATTTTTTTCACAAACTTTTGGCATTGCAATGGGTTCTCCAATTTCTTCTACCATTGCCAACCTAGTCATGGAAGAGTTAGAAAATAGCGTTTTAGAGAAATTAAAATGTAAACCTTTCTTTTATAAACGATATGTTGACGATTGCCTACTTTGTATTGAAGAGAAACATATTAACGAAACACTTAACACTTTTAATTCATTTCATGAAAGATTAAATTTTACTTACGAAAAAGAATCAAATCACTCTATAAATTTCTTAAACATTACTATTAACTACAATACTTCGGGTACTGTTGAGACAAATTGGTTTACAAAAAATGTTTGGTCAGGTAGATACCTAAATTTTGATTCCATAGTGCCTAATAATTATAAAATTAGCGTCATATACGCCTTAACTGATATGGCTATTAAACTTTCACACCCTAAATTTCATAAACAAAATTTAAATAAAGTCCGAAATATCCTACACAATAATAATTATCCTTTTTCTTTTTATAATAAATTTATTAACAAACGGTATCATATAATTAAATCCCAATCACAACTACCTCATAACAATTTACCAATGCAAAACAATAAATATGTTTCCATACCTTATATTAATGGCGTCTCAGAAAAATTAACAAAGATTTTTCACAACAATGGTATTACACTTGCACACAAACCTAATAACTTCTCAAAAAATTTTTTTACTAAACTAAAACCCCCTATTGAAACAAATAAATGTTCTAATTTAATTTATAAGATTGACTGTACTGATTGCAATGCATCATATGTCGGCCAAACTAAACAATACCTTGAAAAAAGAATTTATGAACATAAACTAAATATCAGAAACAACAATGAACACTCAACTGCCCTTAGTAAACATGCACTCGACAATTTACATACCTTTAATTTCAACAATCCCAAAATTTTAGATTTTGAGAATGATTTTTATAAAAGAAATGTTTTGGAAATGATAAATATCAAAAAACATCCTAATACAATAAACCTCCGTTCTGATACTAATCAGTTGTCTCACATTTACAATAATTTAATTATGAATTCTTAAATAATATGTGTAATTTACAACTACAAACAAATAACCATCTATTTTCTTATCCAAACCCATAAAGCACCATACTGTATACACAATATTTTTTACCTTTGAAACCTAAAAAAACAGACTGGCCTGCTTCAAATTTTAAATATTTCCAACTATTCTTTGGTCTCTCGTCCTGCCTCTTGAAATGAATATAATTAAACAAAAATGTTCTAGAAACAAATAAGTAATCTACACAAAAAAATAATTTATGTTTTACTACCCCGATGATTTTTAAAACAAAAACTTAGCTGCCTTTTCTTGGTAAGTTCCGTTATATAGAGAATCTTTTTATATCCTTATTGTATTATTACTTTTTTCAACTTGTATAATAATTTTTAACATTGATATGTACCTACTAAAATTCAATTTTTCATTTTAGCTTTTAAAAATCTATTTTTAATGTGTCTGTATGTGGAAAAGATTTGTTTTTATTATTAAAAAAATACCTGATGATGACAACTGAGTTGTCGAAACGTCGTAAAATAAAATTTTAAAGAATAAATATTATGACCGATACTCACGAATTTTAATAACAAAGTAAATTATAATTCGCTAGTAAAAAATTGACTGTTTATTTATAACACACACCTAGAAGGGGAATGGTCTGTGTCTGACAATGACACGTACCACCGAACGATATATATTAAATATATATAAACGAAACAAAATTGTCCACGACGCGCAACTACACATTAAGCGATTAATTTCTTGAAAAACTGGGCACTTCTTTCAAAAAGAAACGTGATGAATTGAGTTCGATCGACAAGAAAATTATTTCTGGTAAGGCCGGTAATAAATAAAATTAATTGTGATTTCCGCTTAATCTTTTTGATTGCGTTTTTGTTTTGTACAATTCCCACAATAATAACGTTCCGTTCTAACCTAAATTGCTTAAGTAATTCGAAACAATTTTGTGAAAAAATGAAAAAATCCTGAAGTTCGTGCATTGAAAACAATGTTTCCTTTGGCGGTTGTAGAAAAAAGGATTTTTTTTGGCATTGTCTTGAATTGCCGCTTCCCAAATGGAGCCAGTCAGAGTAAAAGAACAAATTAGAGTCATTTTAGTTATGAAAGTTAATGATTTTCATGAGTCCATTTAAAGTATTAATTGTCATTAACAACAAAAATAATAATATTAACAAAAATACAGCAACGTAAGAACAAATCAATTCAAATGGTAGATTTAGATTGAAGAAGGTATTTTATGAAACTGTTCCTAATTACTTTTCCATATAGCGTTAAGATTTTCGGTACTTTAATCTTCATTGTTTTTATATCCTCTATAATAAATCAAACAAAATAACTATATTTTCGAGAGATTCAAGGCAAATAATTTTTTTAAGAAAGATTTCTCGAAAATTTAAAATTTTTGTCTATGTGGTAGTACGTATAGGTAGGTAGGTACTTATATACCTACTTATACAGTGTGTCCCAATTTGATACTGGACACCTCAGAAATATATGAAGGACAAGGAAACAAATGGTCTCTATTTTTTTATTGTCAGTACCAGGGGAGACTCGGGGAGAGTATCTCATAGGTGGTGGTATTTGGATGGGGTAATTATTTCATGGCCTGCTATAATTTTTTAAAAAAGCAAATTTTCAAGAAACCCCGTTAGGGATTTTTTTACTACAAAATGATATTAAGAAAACTTGTTCAGAATGAAAAACTGAGAATATTCGCAAAATTTTAAAAGGCTAGGCCTACTTTCATTTTTAGATTTTTCTCCCACTTTTTCTTAGAAAAGTGTTCTTTCTGGAGCTTTCACGTCAAAATTTTAATTTTTCACGATGATCAAATGTCCTTAACACTATTTTGACGCGAAAGCTCCAGAAAGGACACATTTCTAAGAAAAAAAAGTGGGAGAAAAAGGCGAATAAGTTAAAAATCAAAGTACCTATGCCTAGAATTTTGAAATTTTGCAATTCTACTCAGTTTTTCATTCTGAACAAGTTTGCTTAATGTAATTTTGTCGTAAAAAATCCCTAATAGGGTTTCTTGAAAATTTGCTATTTTAAAAAATCATAGCAGGCCATGAAATAATTACCAAGTACCACCGCCTATGAGATACTCTCCATTGGGACTACCAATAAAAAAATAGAGTCCATTTGTTTTCCTCGTCCTTCATATAGGTACCTACCTAGTTCTGAGGTGTCCAGTATCAAATTGGGACACACTGTATATACAGTATGTCCACAGAAAATTTGTTGAATAGGAAAAACTTTCCGATTTTTCATTTGATCGAAAAAAGTTATTCTTGATAAAAAGTTTTGCTGGTTCTTAAAATAAGATTGGGATAGAGAAATTTAACATTTCTTGTACGGGATGTTCAAAAAATTGAGAAAACTTTAAGTCGTACAAGAGTAAAGTGCACTTATTTGTGAAGATGTGAAAATAAGTTACTAGGAAAAGTTGTTCAAAAGTAAAAGGCAGTCTCTAATACCAATTTTCGAAACAATCGGCCTATTTTTATTTATTCATTCATTCATTAAATAAATTAACAATTCGCAAATTGTAAAAGTTCGTTTACTCAAACACACTGTCACTATATTGAGTACATGTTTGTAAACGGACAAGTAATTCATCAAAACTTCTTTCAACCTCATCCAAAGATACTGAAGCAACGGCATCTCTAATCGCATCTTTATTAATTGGTCAATATTGGCATCTAGTAAAGGTGTGCGATAAACAATTTGTTTCAGTCTACCCCATAGGAAAAAATCCATTATTGTCAAATCTGGACTCCTAGAAGTCCACTGAACTGGTCCTTGTCTCCCAATCCACTGGTCTGGAAATGTATGGTCTAACCATTGTCTTACACTTGCCGCATAATGTGCTGGGCATCCATCTTGTTGAAAATCAAATGGACGACGGTATTCTAACGGAAGGTTTTCTAATTCACAGTCAAGAAAATTTCTCAACATATCTAAGTAACTATCCGCATTACAAGAAGTGTTAAAGAAGTACCCAAGTAACAATTTAAGTTTTATTAATGTCTTCAAGATATGTACAAGTCTAATTTTTGAAGTATCTCTTAAAACCTCAATACTTATTAATCTCCTGCAGACCTTCATAAAACTTTCTTAAATCAAAAAAAAAATCAGAACCTTATGATGCTCTTCAAGAGCAAAAATAAAAGAACGCTTAAAACCTTTTACCCTTATGTAAATTCCCTCACAGTATTCTTCAAGTTACATTCAAGAATATGTTTGAGACATCAATAAGAAGGCCTTAAGAGTACTTGTATGTAATAGTAATAGGTTAGTCTTAAAGGTGACTTGTATTACCGCTTTTAGTTTTATTAATATATAAATATTACTTCTCGCCAAGATTTATTTTACTTAAGATATTGATAACTGATTCATGGAATGTATATCCACCATGTTGATAGATTATCGTAATCTATCCTATACAAAAATACAGACTTAAGTATAGTGTTAACGGAAATCGGTATATACGATAGGCTAAAAATCCAAACGCCCAACAGTACCCTGATTAAATGTTACATGATAGCCCTAAAAAATCAATGCGCCTCGCCAACTCAACCAATTCGTTTACAAAATTACGTGCTTCTTAAAATAATATTTTTGCGAAGATGCATATTTGTATTTGAGAACCACTCCAATTGCTTCCTCTTATTAATAATTAACTAATGTTAACATTTTACTATCATTTTACGATGAAATATGTCATTAATCTACAAAATATTTCACAAGGCTGTATAAAGATCTTTCACATACATTAAAAAAATATGGCGGATTTTGCTTAAATTCTTTATGGCATTGGGAAATTACATAATAAGTCAAAAGCCACTTATGCCGTCGAGACTAAGTTAAGCTTAAATACAAATGTACTTATTATTGGTGTAATAAATACAATCTTAAAGCATATTTGATTTTACAAAGAGAAAATGGTCTTACGGAAGACAATTTATACCTCATCAGGAGCTACTAGTCTTGTCCTAGAGTATTATAAGACTAATATATCTTATCTTAGTCTTCTAGCATGCGTCGTCAGGCGCACCACTTGCGCCAGATATTTGTGAGGAATACATAACCTAGAAATTTAGAAGTATTATTTCCCACTTCCCACCTAATGTGCGGCATCTTATTGTGCTTCTGCCCTATGCCCTATAGTATAATGCCTTTTAAAATATGCGCGCACAAACCTCTACTAAATCAACAAACAAAATGGCGTCATATGTTTGTAGCTACATAGAAGAATGATGCAATAATAGATACAGATTAAAAAGTTTTATGGTTTACTTTAATTAAATAATACAGTCCTATTACTACCGATTTAAGGGTGTCTTGTCTTAATATATACTTGCTTTTGTCTCATTCAAGGTAAGATCAAGATTGTTTTATTTGTTGTTTTATAATTATCTCTAACAAGAACAAAATTACTCAGTTCTAGTAATCTTAAGAATTATTCTTGAAGAATGCTACAAGACTAAATCTTATAAACATTATAAGACTTTTAACACTTCCTTGCGGTTCATTAAAACCTCACTGAATTTAAGAGCGTTTTAAGAGTAAAAATTCTTATGAAGACCTCGAAGCATACCATTAATAAAACATACCTTTAAGTGCAAAATCCCTTAAAGATAAATAGTCTTATGCCCTAGTCTTTGAGAAAACTATAAGACACGATAATAAATCCTTTTCGACTTTAAGAGTTAATGTTATTTATTAAGACATTAATAAGACACTTTTGCTTATCAAAGATCCAATAAAACCCTCATAAAACCTACCGAAGAGCATTTAGAATTTAAAATGTTACTTGGGTATGGCCCTATTATTCCGTAATAAGAAATGGCGCACTGCACATTTACTTTAGTAAAGTACTAACGCCTCCGTGGTATCCGAAAATGCGGATTAGAATCACTCCAATATCGTGCATGTTGCGAAGTCACAACACCATTGGTTGAAAAAGTGGATTCATCAGAAAACATGATTTTTTATGAAATCTTCTTTCCATACTGCCAACCCACAAACAAAAATCCAAACGTCTTGCTTCATCACCAACTTCCAAAAAATGATTAAAAACTGGCTTGTATGGATGTACCTTATTGTGTTTTAATAGCTTCTGAATCTGCGACTTTTTAACAAATTGGAGATTTAATTTAATGACAATTTGGGGTGTTCTTCTACCCAGTGTAATACCAACAAATAATATGCTTGCATCATCTTCGTTGTATCTTATTTTAACTCTGGGTATTCGCAATACTCTTAGCCACTCCTTAAAAGCTTCGAAATTATCCAACGGCAAGTAGCCTCCCGAACATACACGTTCGGGAATTTTTCATTAAATTCCTGAATAACTTGACGACAACATTTTTCGCCTTGCTGTACTAAGTAAATTTTTGGCTGTAAAGTAAGCATTTTAACCTGACAATGGCTATGGCTAATAAATTTTAACAGCGAATTGTCAAATCAACTTGTCACTATCAACGCCTACTAGAACAAGATTGAATCGTTAATTTGGAATAACTTAATTTGTATAAAATAAATTTAATGACTACAAATAAATAAAAGTAGGCCGATTGTTTCGAAAATTGGTATTAGAGACTGCCTTTTACTTTTGAACAACTTTTCCTAGTATCTTATTTTCACATCTTCACAAATAAGTGCACTTTACTCTTGTACCACACCCCGTACAAGAAATGTCAAATTTCTCTATCCCAATCTTACTTTACGAACCAGCAAAACTTTTTATCAAGAATAACTTTCTTCGATAAAATGAAAAATGGGAAAGTTTTTCCTATTCAACAACTTTTCTGTGGACATACTGTATATGTTATGAGATGATGAATACATTGGAAAAATAGGCGAACATTTTCTATGTTCTATGGGTTACCTATTTATTTTCCTGCACTTGAAGAAAGTATTATAAACAGAGCGCACCCCCAAGGAAAACATATCACAAGCCGCCACTGCAGGTTAGTCGCTTTTCGACGACGAGCTAAAGTGCTTTTCTCAATATTGTTGTGATTCATTGCAAGCAAAATCCGCTTCATTAATTTTTATGTTTGTACGAAGGCGACTAATACTTTTAATGGTCCGTGCTTATCCTAATATCAACATTTTGCTAAACCAACCATCATTAAAAGCCACGATGCAAAAATATTTTTCCACCTGACTGGTTTACACGGTCTTCACTACTTAATTCTTTTCCACTTAACTATGGATTTTTTCAAGAAAAAGCCTCGAGACAGTTTTATTTTAACTGCAATGGTTTGGGTAGAGATGAGAATTAGAAAAGGAGATATTTTAGAAATTTTGGACTTAAGTTAAAATAATAAATAAATATTAAAGACACATTGTGAGAATGACAGTTTTTCTGAACACATATAAATATATGATAAAACATATATTTGTCCCAAACTTCCAGAAATATATTTATGCCAAAAACAAATGACAAACTTTACGATAATTTACAACACAATATTTGATATCTACAGGGCCTTGGCTTTCTTATAATGTAACAACCAGTAACATATTAGTGGGATCGCCAATCCTTGTTGCTGGACTTTGCAAAATATCTGTTGCCTGCTGCAGCCTTATTCAAGACTATTCGATGTCAGGAGCACAAGACCGTAGTCGTAGTTAATAAATTGACGGGGAAAACCCTAGAAAATCCTTAAAAGATATAAAAAAACTGTGAGCAGAGTTAATTGAATTGTTTATACGGCCTTTGGTCGCACGTCGTATCATTCACTATGTTGCACGGATGGGTATGTGTCTCTGTTCAAGAAGAAGTTAGTATAGAAGCGCTGGAGTTTCAAAATATTATTTGAGAGTCGAGCTAAATTTAATGCTATAACTGGGGCTTTTGTTGGTGTTAACATTTTGAAGATGTCCTTTTGCGACTATTTCATTCTCTGATATTTGTGCGTGAATCTCTGTTGTTCAAGGTTCGGTTGTGGTGTTTTTAGAGACAGGAACAAAATTAAACAAATGCTATACCGTTATCAAAACGAATTATTGAATCAAACAAACACAGTTTCGTTGCAAATCTGATATAAAACTTTTTGTCTAACAAAAATGTTAATTACTGTCTCATTAGTTTGACGTCACTGTCTCAATTAGGAAGCGAGTTACTGTTCTTTGTGCATATTACCACAGTAGAAACTTCTGTGGTCCACGATAATAAGCGCCATAAAACTGGCCGATGATAGCCAAATTCACTGTTTCTGTTTTGCATTTATTTCTTACATTTATGTTTCTATAAACTTATAATTAGCAATTTTCGTTATAATTGGGGATTACTGAACATGTACTTTATTATTATTGTGGTGCGAGACGGCCCTTCATTCCGACGACGAGTTACTCGGAGTAAATTTGGAATGAAATAAATAGTTGTTATAATAATTAAAATTAAAACCCTTGCCCGCAGGGAGAAAATTATTAATAGGTACAATTAGTATTATTATTGGTAGGGTGGAGCAGAAATATATTTCCTGTTACAACCTGTTTAGTGGCTGATAATTGATTACGACAACGCCGTAGCAGAAATTCAGATAATTTTGTGTCTTTGACGGCTCCCGCATTTCAAATTTCCGTCCTTAAAATGCCGTCGCGATCTCCGTATATATATACAGTGTGTCCCAAATTCGATGCTCACCATTGGGATCTCGGTAACTACAAGAGATAGAGAGTCGGTTAAATGGGGAAAGTTTTAGACAATTTTATGGTCAATCTGATGCCGCTGAGAAATCAAGGCTAACTGGGATCGTTTTCGAGTTATTACGAAAAAACCGAATTTTATCATTTTCGTTTTTCTTAAATATCTTAGGAACCGATGGTTTCTCAAAGACAGGACTTTGACATTATTAAGGCACTTTTGTCCAACCTTTTAAGCGGTAATGTCAGTTTCTTTAAAAAAGTTTTCATTTTCGAGATATGACTCACAACTTTTGATTTTCTTATGGACGCCATCTTGGATTTTTACAAATTCGAAATCTACATTAAATTCTCTTTGCAATGATATGTCACACTAATGATGTTTTTCGTTAGTTGTAACGCTTAAAAGCGTTTTTTTTTTGTCTAATACTAAGTAGGCCATGACAAGTCTGTCAAAACAAATGAATCTCTCAGTTGTTGTTATTGTTATGAAGCCGTCAGTGTTTTGAGATATGTGTAAAAATGCCGTTTAGTACTAGCGAAAAGGTGGATATGTACAATTATTGTTACACAAAAAACTATAGATATAGTACAGTGGCAACAAGAGTTTATCATACATTATTCCCTGAAAGGCAGCAGCCACACCGTTAAATTTTTCTTAGATTGAGTAGGAATTTAGAACAACATGAGAGTTTTGTTGTGCCCAGACCGAAATATGGTTCCAATCGATTGCGCCAATAGATGTTGAAAACATTGAACAAAGTTTAATAAAGCACCGACGATTTCATTTCGAGAGATAAGTCGCAGAACTCTTTTGCCGAAAACGACTATTCATAGATACTTGACAAAAAATATCACCCCTATAAACCCGTGATAGTGCAAAAGTTAAGGCCGGGAAATACTGAACGCCGACTTGATTTCTGTCATTGGTTTAACAAACAGTGTGAAGTTATTGATAACTTTCCATTAAACATTTGCTGGACCGATGAAACAAAATTTCATAACAATGGCATTTTTAATAAACATAAGCACCATTACTGGGCTGTTAATAACCCATATGGTATTAAGGAATCCAGATCTCAACAAAAATTTGGATTCAATGTTTGGTTTGTTGCATTTGTTTTGACAGACTTGTCATGGCTTACTTAGTATTAGGCAAAAAAAACGCTTTTATGTGTTACAACTAACGAAAAAATCATTAGTGTGACACATCATTGGAAAGAGAATTTCATGTAAATTTCGAATTTGTAAAAATCCAAGATAGCGTCCATAAGAAAATCAAAAGTTGTGAGTCATATCTCGAAAATGAAAACTTTCTTCAAGAAACTGACATTACCGCTTAAAAGGCTGGACAAAAGTGCCTTAATAATGTCAAAGTCCTGTCTTTGAGAAACCATCGGTTTCTAAGATATTTAAGAAAAACGAAAATGATAAAATCCTTGATTTCTCAGCGGCATCAGATTGACCATAAAATTGTCTAAAACTTTCCCCATTTAACCGACTCGCTATTTCTTGTAGTTACCGAGATCCCAATGGTGAGCATCGAATTTGGGACACACTGTATATACATATATATATGTATTCCTCGAAATATTCCCGAATCCCCCCTTTCAGACTTCCTCTTTTTCCAGTCAAATCGTCGCGGGCGGCCCCGAAAGTAAAACAAACGCCGAGCCGACCATATTTATGCGGCCCGAGGGCGGGGAACGGCCGCCGTATTTCACTTGTTTTCCGCGTTCGCCGCCAACTGCACATAGCGAGGCGCGGGAAAACTGGGGAGATCGAGAACGTACGGCGGAATGGTAGAGTCCCCGCGGCCCGCGCCGAATAACAATGAGCTGGACAGGGCGTCGTACAGGAAGAAAATTATTGTTTGTAAAAAGAAACTATAAATTGGTTGAGTTGATGAAGATTATTGGAGTCGTTTAGAATACGATTAGATAATCCGATTCGTTAAATAGTTCGAAACTGGGACTCTCGCGGTTATCACTGTTGGGGCTATTTATTTGCGTAATTGACTCTACTGGAAAGTGTTCCAAGTTTTATGCTTATCTACTATATCAAGCCTGGACCAACGCAATACAGTGCCGATCCAGATCAAGCTTAAATTTGCCTGCTACCACTGAAACTTCTCTCTTGATTTATAATAATTATACAGGGTGTTCCAGCGGAAACGTAACAAGCTCTATAACGGCCGAGAATTTTTTTTCTTGGAAAAACGCAAAAATAGGTCAATTTTCTTTGGCAGGGGGGCATCTTTTGGCATAAAATTGATAGATCTATCTGCAACCCCCTGAGCAGGGATTGAACCCCTTCAAAAAATTTAGATGCGGGAAGGGGGTCCATGTCGCATACCTTTGGAAACGTCTCTCAATTTTCTATAGCATCAGATTTTCGAAAATCGATCGACTTTTCAAAAAGACACACCGAGTAAACTGCAAAACATTCATTCTCAATTATTGCCTGGTATTGTTAAACAATTAAGCCGAAAGTGGTGGTCGGGGGCCGTAAAGAAAGCATGTTCAGCGACATTATTTTAACGAAAATTTGATAAACGGGGAGGAAATTGAAACTTTATTGTAATAAATGCTCAAAATGTTACCCATTCACTTCCATGCAATAATAAAGATTTTGTTCAAAATACTGCCGAACATTGTGCAACATTTCAGGGGTGATTTGTCGACATTCGTTTATAATACGGAGACGCAGATCTTCTATTGTTTAACAATACCATAGACTATAATTGAAAATGAATGTTTTGCATTTTACATGCTGCGTTTTTGAAAAGTCGAGCGATTTTTAAAAATCAGATGCAGATGTATAGAGCATTGAGAGACGTTTCCACAGGTGTGCAACATGAGCCCCTTCAAATTTAAAAATTTAAATTTTTTGAAGGGGTTCAACCCCTGCTCAGGGGGTTGCAGATAGATCTATTAATTTTATGGCAAAAGATGTCCCCCTGCCAAACAAAATTGACGTGTTTTTGCGTTTTTCCAAGAAAAAATTTCCCCGGCCGTTATAGAGCCTGTTACGTTTCCGTTGGTACACCCTGTATAATATGCGCCGGGTACAAAAATCCATATATTATAACCATATTAATACTGAGTATTGTGCCTGCTATTAAATGGATTAATTTCGAATTATTTGGTAAGTGTACAGGGAGTCTAAAAATATCTTAACAAAATATGCATTCGCCGCAATGCAATGTGTAAAACACATTGGAGATTCATGGCCTACTTTCCGATATTCTCGATTTTCGGATGTTCTCGAAAAGTTAAGGCCAAAAACTATTGTCTAAAAAAAATAAAAAATATTGTCTTTGGTATCAAGGACCAAGTAATAAAATCTGCTCATTTATGTTTAATTTTATATCACTTCCGGTTTAACTGGAAGTGAATAAATATTTTTTGAAATTCTGATATTTTTCTGTGGATTAAAATGTCATTAAATAGTCCTTACTTTCCAATGATATTATATACAGGGTGATTGAGTCATGATGTAAAAAATTTTAACCACAGGTAAAAAACAATTGGTCAATATGAATCGGAAATTAAATTTTTTTTTAAGTCAACCAAAAAATATATATTTTCCCAATTGCATTAAAACCCCATCTTAACGGCGCTTTCCTAGTCAGCTGGTAAGCTCGCGCGTCAAGACTTGTGCGCAGTTGCCAATTACACAACAAATCGTAAATTTACTTGTTTTTTTACTTGCTCACCGAAATTATTTCAAAAATATAGAAATTCTGAGAAAATTCTAAAAGGTCGAAATTTTTTTGTGGTTTTTAAATTTTCAGGGAAACATTTTTCTGTTGTGGCGATAAAAGCATCGTGGTTTAACTTAATTTATTACCTTTTTGACTCGATTTTTTATTTTCTAATGTAAATCCTTTTCTTCTTTTGTAAAAAATATAATTATAATGTCCAAGAATGTATAGAGAATTAACCCATTAGGTACTAGCGTTCCATATATGGAACACAAAACATTATCTGCTATAAAGCGCTGTCTAATATATTCGAAATAAAAAAAAACCTTTTGGACACCATTTTTAGGTTGTATGGTCACTGCATGTCCATATGTTTTATTCAGTGCCTCTTGATAGTTTGAACACAATCTCTCCTGTATTATATTTTTATCACTGAGTTCGTGAACGTGCAAAAATGTCGAGGAGTAAAGGGAAAGTACGTATTTTTTACATTTTAGATCGTTAGTACTGTAAATAACCAGTATTTTGTTGAGTTACTATCTCATTTATTTGATTGCTTGTATTGGGAAACAATAAATATATTTTCTTATTGGTTAGATTTGATGATTTTGATTGTGTTCCATATAGGGAACACTAGGCTTTTGCGTCACCTTTTCAATGCTATATTAGATATATTGTATTATACAAATTTAGTGGAACGCTATGAATTTTGGTCTGATATGATTTCCAATCATGGTGTGCAATCAATAATAGGTATATTATTGGATCTCCAGAAAATATGGAATTATCATACGAAAATTCTGCAGATAAAGATTCTGGTGGCTTGTTGGAAAATATGTCAGGTAGACAACTCGAGACGAAGGCCGAACTTGTTAATAGAAAGTAATAAGACACAAGCGGAAAATTTATGTTGCTGATTATGATGATAATGCACCTACCGTTATCAATATTTTCTGAGTGGGTAAACGGGTAAAATAAAAGGACTTTTTGTTTAAAGATGTTGCTTTGTTTCCGCAACCTGACACATCTGATTATAGAAGTATGTCTCCAGTTGACTTATTTGAATGTTTTATTGCAGAAGATATTGTCGACTTTTGTTAAAAGAGAGTAATAATTCCGCTATAATATTCAAGAATTGTTGGAACCCTAATATAACTCATCACAAGATTATATCAGTGTTTAGGTAGGTTAAGTTAGGTTATTCGGCTATGATTAGATGCTTTTTGGCTATACTCGTAGTGTCAAGGTACGATTAAAAAACTATTGGAAAATAACTACTGGGATTCTGGAGAAGCCGAGACGTGACATATTCATCGAAATAATGAAATGTATGCATTGTGAATAAACACCAGTATACAATAGTACATAACCACACGCAAGCAATGCCAGAAATGCGACACAGGTCTATGCATTGATTGTATTATTGTCTTTCATACAAACTAATATTTATTTTGTGTTCATGTCTACTCATAGTAAAACATTTATCATAAAAATAATTTTCTATTTTGTTTATATTTTCCACACCTTAGAGGACTAGCGTTCCATATATGGAACTGCCGCCATTTTTAAAATGACAGGCAGTTGCTCATAACTTTTGATGTAGTGGTGTTTCTAGTGTTATTTTAAGTAGTAATAAATATATTTTCGAAATTTGAAAATTCAGTCCCTAATGGGTTAACAATGTGCACAAAATGCCACCAGTAACTTGACCACACAGATTACAGGCACAAGTTTATTCTGGTCGTGAGCGTCAGATCTTAGAATCTCCTAGCCCATAGTATAAGAAATCTGTTGTGATACAGTAATAAGCCCACTAGCCTATAATAAAACTGCCAATTTATGGTGGGATACCTACTTCCGTAAGATTGTAGCAATTTTCTCGTGCAGCAGGCGGATCCTGCCTGCGCTGTCGCCTGTCGTACACGAAATGTGGGAGCACGAGCATGGTATCCAAGAATCTGGCGGCAGCAGCGGTTCACAGCGTCGATCCACGGGAAGAGTACAGAGGCACGTACACTTCCGCCTGCCTTACACTTGGCACTCGGCACTGGCAGGCGTGGCTGGTGTCGGGCGGTACTCACACTGGCGGTGGCGGCCCGGAAGGGACGTTAACCCGATCAGGTCAGCTCTCTACGCAGCTAGTGGGCTGTTGGAATGGGCGGTGCGACTGGCAACGCAGCGCGTCGCAGTCTACCGGAGCGCCGAGTTACTGGGGACTAGGGTTGATTTGCCCCATATTTTAGACTTCTCCAAAAAAATTCTCACATTTGTCTTTTCAATAGGCGTCCTACTGTGTGGTTAAATTTTTTTACATCGTGACTGAATCACCCTGTATAACATGATTTGGTTATCTCTTGCCGTTTTCGAGATATTTAACTATTTGCCCTGTTGACATGGCATGAGGAAGGTCCTGTTACAACTAATTGAAAATATACTTATCTATAGTAGTAGTCCATGACTTAATTTTCGGTTTTTATCACATTAAGAACTGCACACAGTTACGTTAAGTAGACCATGAACCGAGAGTTTGGTTCATCCAATTTGTTGTCAATGCCAGCCCGGGAAGCATATGCGAATATCTTTAAAACGGTAAGGTACTTATTTAGAGTTTATTATTTTTAGCGTTAATATAAAAAATTCCAAGAAACAATATTTTATTTTTAATAAATAGTTTTTTGCCTCAACATTTCGGAAATATCCTGTAGGTATGTCAATTTTGAATTTTATATTCGGATTCACCGGAAAAAACTGCATTACCCTGGTTTATAGGTGGTTCTTGTATCCTTGTACTCGGAAAATAATCGGAGTTAACACTTTATTTGAGACCCAACGCGCAACGCTAGCATTAAGACCATATCAAAGTAGACATATAAATGCCCCTAGTCCAAGTACGAGTATGAAATAACTTAAAAAATCATGGAGCGTTTTTCCACACACTTCCGAAGCAAAAACGTGTAATGGAAAACAGGCAAAGTATTATCTATTATCTAATTATGCTGAAAGGAGAAATGTACGAGATCAAGATACTTTATAGTAAAAGAAATTTCTCCAAATTTAAACGTAATAAAAGGCACGTCGAGAATATAGTGAAAAAATATAGGTGTTTCAAAGCTAGAAAAGTTCACCATTTGAGAGCCGACGGTTATCAGAGGCACAGAACATTTTTGCATTTGCAGAAAAAAGTGGAAGATGCGAGGTATATACAGTGTCTGCCACAAAGTTGGACGCAAATGGGAATTTTCTTTATTTGAAGTTTCTCAAAAAAATATTCTTGATAAAAGTTGGTGCTTGTGCTTAAACTCAAATTCCACCCTTAAAAATTTTGAAATTTTTGTTCGTATACAGGGAAGGTTGAAAAATATGAAAATTCCTCAAAAGTAAAGTACCGTTATTTTTAGAACTACAGCAGAATGGCACAAAGGAAAGTTGTTTGGAATCCCAGGACAATGTCAAAAGAAGAAGAAAATCACACTTTCTCAATTTTTATTCAGCACGCTGTATAATAGATAATATTATGTATGTATTTTAAGGCAAATCTTCGAGCATGACAGTACGATACCAATGATTTTTATTTACGTTCAAGTAGCATCTTAAAAACACTTAATAACTGAAAGTTCTGCAAAGCTTGTCGTTTTTTTCGTGTCCAGGTAAAATACTCCTACAATTTCAAACATAACATAGCAACTAATCTGTGGAACAGATGTTACAAAACGTACATACCGAAATGAACGGAAAAACAATAGTCTGATATTTTTGTTGTTGAATTATATATCATTTATTAAATAACTCTTAAATTGTTGCTGTATTAAAATATTTTTGTGTTCCACAGATTAGTTGCCATGTTATGTTTAAAATTATTGTAGTAGTATTTTACCTAGACACAAAAAAAAGACGACAAACTTTGCAGAAGTTTCAGTTATTAATTGTTTTTAAGACGCTAGTTGAACGTAAATAAAAATCGTTGTTATCGTACTGTCAAGCTCGAAGATGTGCCTCAAAATACATAGCTAATATTATTTATTATACAGCGTGGTAAATAAAAAATACGAAAGTGTGATTTTTCTTCTTCTTTTCAGTAGGTGAATGTGAATTCATATTTTTGACATTGTCTTGGGATTCCAAACAACTTTTCTTAGTGCCATACTGCTGTAGTTCTAAAAATAGTGGTACTTTACTCTTGAGGAATTGTCATATTTTTCAACCTTCCCTGTATGCGAATAGAAATTTTAAAATTTTTATGGGTAGATTTTGAGTTTAAGCACAAGCACCAACTTTCCTCAATAATATATTTTTTGAGAAACTTCAAATAAAAAAATTACCATTTGTGTCCAACTTTCTGGCAGACACTATAGATAATAGGTACTTTCTTTTACAACTACAAATTAACCGGCCAAAGGTACGTCACTTTTCTGCAAAATGAATTTAACGATCTATATTAGAAGAAGTACCTATTAAATCTAAAGAGAACCACGTTATTTCAGCAAGACGGAGCATAATGCAGCAGTGTCTAAATAGGCAACTTTGAAATGAGAATCGTTGGCTTGGGACAAATGAACCAATAAGATGTCCTCCTCAATCTCCAGATGTTACACCCTTGATTTTGTTCTGGAGATAAAGTGTACCAAAAAATTTCACAAAATGTCGGAGATATAGAAACGGGAACAATGCCTACATAATATTATAAAACAGTATACAAAATCATGAGAGAAATTCCTAGAAGAGCGCGCTTGTTTTGAGACAAGGCGACGAATAATTTGATGCGTTGAATTTTGAAAAAATTTATTAGTGTTTTTTTTTTTAAATATTGATTTTAGGTTCATATTCAGCAGCAAAATATAATTTAAAATATTTCATTGGATGATGTGAATGAAAATTAACCAAATGAATTTATCTAAAAAAAATTATAAAAAAAAAACAGAAATTATCTTCTTAATTTACATTATTTGGGGGCAGGAGCAATCGGGCGTCCAATTAAAATTCTGGCCGCCCTTTCCCCCATTTAAAGATCCTCCCTCCCCATTCAAGGTCTTTTTGTCTGCCGCACAGGCCGGCCCCGCCAACTACCTTCGTTAGGGACGACGTTCTTTTGTCGGCCGTACGGCCGCCTTTGAGGTGTCGCCTGGTGCTTCAATTTATCAACGCGGGGATTGAGAGGGATGGTGGGATGCGCGACGTTTCCAGGGTAGAAGTGGTGAAAACGGGGTGATAAGTTGAAAGAGAAGCGGTGGTTTTGTTGCTGGGTTTAGGGATATACGTTTTGCTGAGACATCGTAATAATGATGTAGTTGTTGTTGGAAAAGTTTTATTTTACACATAACAATCCCAAGTAACATTTCAAGTTTTATTATGGTTTGCAAGGTAGCTATAAAACCAGTTTTCAAGGGTTTCCCTTAAAGCTATTTTGCCTTCAGAATGTTCTGAAAGCAATCAAAAGTGAAGAACTTTGTGAAGGTCCTAAGGGTAAAATAATAAAACAACTGTCATAAAAAAAATTTGCATTATCCTCACCTTAGGTGCCAAAGCTTCAAGGTATCTATAAAGCCGTTCACAAAGCTGCTATAAAACCTTCATTAAACTGATGAGTACTTAGACTGAATGGTCTAGAATTGGCAGCGTAATTCCTTTTGGTTTTATAGTGGATTTGAGAAATCCTAGGAGCTAGTTAATTTGCTTGAAGCTTTCAACAAAGAAGATTTATTTGCCTTCTATGCATATTTCTGCGTGTCTTCAGACATCACATATTTAAAAGCGTGTATTATTAGGAATGGCGTTCCAACTTGTGTTCTAAATACGCAAACGAAGAAAATTTTTCTGATGCAATTGCCCCAGAAATACATTAGATTTATACAATCTATATTATATATAATAAAAAAAATATTTTAACTTTTTCAGTGCTTTCCCATTTACGGCGGCTTGGTTAATTTCATTCCACCGATAAACGCTCCTATTTTAGATCTTCAGAACCTTTTGGCTTTGTATAAGTACATCACAGAGCTAAATAGTTTTATAGTGCCCTTGACTAGTGTGTTCTGAGTGGCCGCATTCGCATTTATAAATTCTAATTTAATAAAAGGTAGGTAAGACCGATAACCTCAAATTAGTGTGTTGCAATATGGTTTTTTTTTTCGTTCTTCTATTTCCGGTGAAACGACCCACTTTTCTTCACACGCATCCAGTTACCCAAAAAAGTGGACATAATAATAATTATTATTAAAATGCACTCGCACTAGCTGATCGTCATGTATGCGCTACGCTACTGACACACATCCGTGGCGTTAATATTTATTTCAAGATCAAAAGGTTTTAATCCACCTTCTTGCGAACAAAATAGTTTTATTAAGGAAAGATTATATTCCAGTTTCACTTAATGATGCTTTCCGCTTCTCATTAAAAGCAAGCATAAAGCCGTGATGTAATTTTATAGAAGACTACATGGATGTTATAAAACCAGTTATTAAAGCAATAATGCTTATTTCCGCCCTAATAAAACTGTCTTTCATTTAACACCCTCTTAAGATCAAGTGACTTTATAAAGCTCTTATTACCAGGCAAAGATAAAACATCTATAAGGGCAGGAGCACTTTAAGATAAAAAAGCTCTATAATATATTTCTATAGAGGGCTGCTATAAAACTTCATCATAAAACCATTTCGCCTTAAGTAAAGTTAAAGTTAAAGCTCTTTGGCGTTTCTAAGTAGCCATAAAACTTTTATAAAACATACTAGAGGCCAATTGGAATTTAAAATGTTACTTGGGATGGAAAAATACGACGACAAAGTATCAGAGATTTCACCATTCGAAAATATTTAACATAATTTTTATGTGTTAAAATGGCTGGATCTACCATGCGATTATTTTACTAATTTTTAGCAGGAAATTGAAAAAGTGTCAGTATTTCGAAAAACGAAACGTGGCGCCTTGAAGAATGATCATTTGAAAAACGCGACATTCTCGCTGAACCCTCTATTTTAGGAGATGAACTGGATTATGTGCTTTAAAACTGGCAACGTCCTCGTCCTACCTCCCAGCAATTCAATTTGGCGCGATACGTCAGATATAGAACGCAGCGTTGCCAAATGTACATTCACGTAGTATCAATTTTAAACCATGCCTTTTATCTCAGCAGCGTTTTTCGGAGTCCCGTCAATTCGTATCGGTACGGTACTCCACGTTGATCCTAATAATATGTGTTTAACTTTAACGGAGATTCGACTATTAAAAAAATAATTGGTAACCGTCCATTGAAGTAACAAATGAAGCCTCCCTCAAGACAAATATTTTTGTAAAGCCTACATCCCGGGACTAATACCTTCCAGCAAATCGTCGTCTGACAACATTGCATTGCATATACAGAGTGTCCCACATAAGAGTGAAACAACCTTATAAGTTCTTAGATTTTTAAACGACCAGAACAAAATTTTTACCAAAGGTAGACGGCAATGTTGCCTACTTATTTCCAAAAAATTTCTTGTCTACATCAAAGTCAAAGCCACCTGAGATGCCACAATCGAAGCTAAAAATCCGAGAGTCATATTATACTTTTTTTTTATAAAAAAATGTACTAAAAAAAGTTGTTCAGATTCGATCCAGGACCCTAAATCCAAAATTTTTCAAAGTCAAAAAATTATAAATAATAAAAAATAAGTAAATATTAAAAAAAAAATTGTGTAACTTTTAATTTTAGTTTAAAATGATTACTTTTTGAAAACAACTTACCTTCAAAACTTCCATGGCACACTTTTCTAAACGCAGGAAATTCTTAAATTGCTATTTTTGTACTCTAATTTTTTTATTTTATATTTTGATTTTGACAAAATTGTGGATTTAGGGGCCTGGATCGATTCTGAACAACTTCTTCTAGTAATTTTTTTTTAAATGCCTAATATGATTTTCGGATTTTTAGCCTCGATTGTGGAATCGCAGGTGGCTTTGACTTTGGAGTAGGCAACTATTTTTTTGGAAATAAGTAGGTAACAAAGCCATCTACCTTTGGTAAAAATTTCGTTCTGGTCGGTTAAAAATTAAAGAAGTTATAAGGTTGTTTCACTCTTAAGTGAGACACTCTGTAGGTGACCTTCTCGACGATATCGTGTGGCGATTTCGGAATAGCGGTAGGTACCATCGCAAAGTGTCCCCCAAGGCAGACATTTCGCCGATTTTAAATCTCAGGACGCATGCCTTCAAATCGTGGTCTCAAATGTTTCAAACTCAAACGATGACTCTTCAGAGTGCGCGATGCGACAACGGTACAATTTGGCGAATGCGGTGTAGAACTGTCAAGAGGTCGATCTGGAGAGAATTCGGAGTGCTGTGATTTCGGAGTAGCGGTAAGTAGGTGGTACCTAAAAATTTATGCTTATCTGTAACGGAGTTTCCACTAGTAAAAAAATGTTCATATCCGTCAAGTGAGGTAAAAGAGTGGTTAATATCAAACTATATAGTTTTGATTGCCTCCCCAAAAGCAATTGTTCGAAGGCAGTTGTCCTCCAAATATGCAAAAATCGATCTCCATGGAAATTCAAATTAAATTTTGTGTGTCAGCCCGCTCTTAATACCTGTCGCGAATGAAAGCCTAAAAATAGTGTAAAAAGGCAGGGCGCGAATTCCTGATAAAACACATTCGAACGACCGGCAGACGGACACTTTTATTGACGCGAGCCCGACACAAAAAGATATTTTTAATTAATATTTGGGAAAATTCAATTAAAACGAAACAGCCCAGCGGCACAGAGGCGGAGTGCTAACTCTTTTTGCCTCACGGAACGCGAAGAATGTGACAAAATATTTATTCCTTTTTTTCTAATATATTCTTGGTTCATTGAGTGAAAAATATACCCGAAAAGGTGCTATTTGTCATGATGTTTTTTTTTATTTTTACACCAGTTGAATTTCATTCTTATTTAGAACTTAAAAATATTATTTGGTATCTATGTTTGAAATAATATATAAGTTCCATCATGTTCAAAGTCTGTAATGCCTATTATTATTTCCGTGCTAGTGTCACTCTATACTTCTATTGTTATGTCTTTTTCTTGTGTATAGGGTGTTCCCGTATATTTTGACCCACCTCTAGGACCCCTATATTTTTCGAGTTAGAAAAAAATTACTTAAATGTAGGGTACCAAGGTGTATTGTCCCAAAAATAATGGATTGACAGGAATGCCCATTGCCCATGCCTAAGTTGAAATGTTGTTCCATGGCAACCTTCATTAAATATAAAGATCGTATTTATCTGCAATTTGGAATATCATGCGAATGCTTAGAGCGAACATAATATAACATATTTATATTGTTGGAATCGTAAAAATGCGTGCAATTCAAAATTCCACAAATATACAGGGTGTTCCATTAAAAAAGTAAGTTTATATTTTTTTTGTTTTATCTAGTAACAGATCCTAGAGGCTCAGAAAAACCCTACAACTTTCATTTAAGTAATTTTTTTCTAACTCGAAAAATATAGGCTCTAGGGGTGGGTCAAAATATACGGGAACACCCTGTACATGTTGTAAGGATTAACCACTTTTTAAGGCGCTTCTATTAACTTGACTTGAATGTAACAAACCTAGCAAATCGATTTTCATTTTTACACAATTTTCGTATCGATCTGAAATTTTGCAAACTTATTCAATTCCTATGATAATTCAGCTTTTATGATGATGGGAGGAAGGAGCGAGGTGGAGAAAATGCAAAAATATACCCTGACTACTAGAAGTCCAAGACCAATAATAAGCGCATGTAATAACCGGCCCAAGAGTACCTATACAGTTGAAAATTACTCTATATTAGCATGCTTTTAATTGCTTGACTTGTGTGTGTGTATGTATGTATGTATGGCTGTATGTACGTATGTACGTATGTATGTATGTATGTATGTATGTATGTATGTATGTATGTATGTATTGTTACGTGTGAATTTAAGCACCTTAAATTTCCAATAAAAGGTTTTATTTCATTAATACTCTTTAATAAATTCATGGTATTTTTAATTTTATTTTTGATGAATCCGCCGGGTTATCTGCTGCCTCGCATAATTCGGTAGAAATATGTTCAAAAAAAAATTCCTGAAATAAAATGATAATGTTATCGTAGGTGTATTTATTGCCGAATTTAAACTTACCTTAGTTTTGTCGAGGTTGTTCATTATTTATTTCGTTCTGGGAGTTACCTTGCAGTATTCGTCCTCTTCATGGTTGTTTATTTACGTTTATATAGCTAAGTTTATATTGATAATTTCGGAAATCCTTTTGTTGTAACCGGTTCAGTATTCCTGTAAGAAAATTAACACTCATTTTCTTTCGATTTGTACTTGTTGATAATAGAAATTTTGATTGGGAAAGACTCCAGAAAACACTATCACAACGGGGTTATATGTGAATGGTATATCGGAATTTAAAACATCGAATAAATAGTTACTTACCTTGTTGGCTTTTTAGGGCTATTTAATTAGCGAATTTCGGTTATTTGTGTTATTTCTCTGGCACAATAATTATTGTTGTAAATAATTGTTATTGTCGTGGGCATTTGAAATATCAGTTCTTTGACACAGTCAAACGTCAATGTCGAAGGGTTGTCAAATGTCATTTATCCATCACTTAGATATCTCTGCTGATTGGCCAAGGAAGTTATGGGTTCTGATTGGCGATCGACAGAGGTCTTCCCTCTTGGGGCGCTTGCGCTCTCTCTCTCCAAATCCGCCGGCTAGCACGTTTGGTTCGTGAAGTGGTTGTTTCGAATTTAATGGAGTTTGAAGAAATTTTGGGGCTCCACTCGTTTTGAGGATTTTTTTTAAACAACGTTTCCGGATAGCACAGTGAAATGCACTAGTAAAGTGCGATCGTATGTTGTGTTTAACCGCCTTAATTGGGATGTGACTTCACGAACTACGTATCGGTGAGTTTGACCTTCAAATGACGACTTCTTCAAGTTGACGTTGTTGTTGTTGTTTTTTTTCTAGACTGGCGAAGTGCTTCTACCAACCAATAGCACTTAATTGCTTTCATTTTCAGTATCAATAATAATTATTGTTAGCGCGACAACTCCCTTGTCTATTTGGAAACCCTTTCCGTCAAAATTAAGATCGTGAGTACCGTTGCCTGGTGAAACAGGGTGTCTCGAATAAAACTTGGATTGTTATTGTGGAAAGGTAATCTTTTAAATGGTTTATTTATTTTTCCTAAAATGAAGGAACTATTTTAGGGTTTTTGAATGTGGATAATAGTAATTTTGGGCTTGCCTACCTACCTAGGGGTTGCCTGATATAATACCAGAGGTGTACCTACTTGCCTTTGTCAGCTGAGACCGCTGGCAACCTTCGCTTTTGTACTTACACACCGGTACCGCTAAGTATCCTGATAAAATTTAAGAATACAAATAGGTGTTAAAAGAGCACTCAGTAGCTGTTAGATTAATTTTTTTTTCTGATAAGGTTTATTAAAGCTTCTCGAGCTTTATACCCAAATTTTGTAATATATTGTAAAAAAAAACTGTGTAAATAGATAATTAAGGAAGGGGGTCCAAGATCGTTATTGAAATCTATTTGTTTGAAATAATACCTCCCCTAAAAGTACAGAACTCATGCTCTCTAGTTAGTTAAATCTGGGAGAAAATTTTGACGGCGGTTCTGCGCTTGTGAACCCGTTACAGATTTTTGGCGACCAACGTGTAAGGCCTCAATTTCATGAATATCTTGGAACTTCTTATCGATGAAATAAAAAAAAAAACAAACCAACAAAAATATCACAGGCTATTAGCTTAAACTTTGGATTGTATACTTGAATATTTCCTTTTGCGAAAAAAAAACAAACAAAACGTAAGACGTAGATTGTGAATTTAGTAGATAGTACATAGGTATAGGATACTTATTAGGTACTGGATTTTTTGTATTTTTATACGGAAAGGCTATTGAACCGCAGGTAAAGGCAAAACCATCTACTGGGTGAGTCAAAACTTTATGTTGTGTATGTCTTTCTTGATTTATCTGGAGTAATAATCGTGTATTTTGTATTCTTTTGTCGAGATGTCGTTTAAATTAGATGTTGACCGTCTGGTCAAAGATGAGTTAGAATTTGAATTAAAAATTCGAGGAATTTCAGATCCTACTTTGAAGGTCGATGATTTACGAAAATGTTTGCGTAGTTATATGGCTTTAGAAAAAGCGGGAAAATCAGTTCATGCGACGGTAGAATTAGATCCTAAGGAAGAACTTAGCATTTGTGAGAGTAAATTAACTGAGATAAAAGAACTTTTAGCTGTTTTTTCGGGTTCTGCTAATCAAGTTAGGAAAATAGAAACAAAATTCGCGCATGTTGTTGGTAGGATTGAGAACATTGATAGTAAGGAGGAGGAGCATACTTCTAAACGATCATATTTGCTTATGTCATTAATGAAATGCGTAACAGAGTATACCACTAAAATTCAGGCGTTGACGGTTCCACCAAGCTCAGACGAAGTTCCACCGGATCCTAATTTTCACGCGGATATTGACATAACTAATCTATCAATTCAGGGCAGCTCATAGGGTTTCAGCTACGGCTGTTAATCCGAATATTGATAGTGGCGCTGATACTTCGAGTTCTACATTTGCGATAAAGTCAGTACCTGTCTATAAATGGGGTTTGAAATTTGGCGGAAAGCCTAACGAAAGTTTTAATGCCTTTTTGGAACAGGTTAATGCTTATTGCGTAAGTCGAAATGTGTCAAAATCTCAGCTGTTTACTTCTGCACGGGACTTATTTACCGATGATGCGTTGAGAATTTTTAATTTATTTAAAAATTATGCGTCAGACTGGGATAGTTTGATTCGGTTAATGAAGGAAGAATATGTCCCTCCGGCCGATGTGTTATGGGGTCAAATTTTGGCACGCACTCAGGGTGATACAGAGTCAATTGGTTTATATGTGGCAGTCATGACTGGCTTATTTGATAGGATGCCAACTTCGGTACCTGAAGCGCTTAGAATGCAGGTGTTATTGAAAAATATTCAACCTTTTTACCAGGAACGACTTACTTTACTTGAAGTGAAGACACCTTTTGAACTAATTGAGTTAGGGCGCAAGTTAGAAAAAACTCGAGAGAATATTCATTCTTTTAAGCCACCGCGCAACCGAGATTTGACATTGGAGCCAGACTTGTCTTATTCTGGGGGTACAAAGCCAGTTATTAGGGAAGTCGTTGCTCGCGAAGCTCGTTGTTGGAGATGTAGCGGCGTAGGGCATGTAGTGAAGGATTGTCCACGTCCCAAGAAGGAGTTTAAATGTTATGGTTGTGGTAAGATCGGTTTTACAAAGACAACTTGTCCTCAGTGTAAAGGAAAACGATCCAGTAACAATGGTAAAAATTCGGAAAACTCTCACCGGGAACAGTAGTCGATCGCGCTGTTCCGCGGACTTGTAATTGTAAAGCGATCGGAATTTTTCCGGGTAGGCCGATACTCGATTATATACTGGCTCAATTGGATGACGGGGAATGTCCTTATGTTCGAGTCGAGATTTTGGGTCGGGAACTATATGGTTTGCTGGACAGTGGAGCCAATAAAGTGTTTATAAATACCGAAGGTTGGGAAATTTTACGAAATTTGGGCGTAAGGCTGGATGTGTCGCAACCTATTTGCTGTTTAATGGCTGATGGGGAGGATAGACCATGTTTAGGGATAGCTACTATACCGATACGTTTGAAAGATGTTGTGACGGTCATGGATGTGTATGTTGTTCCGTATCTGAGACATACATTAGTGTTAGGCATCGAATTTTGGAAACGTGTAGGTCTAGTCCCAGATGTCCGTAAGGGCGAATGGTATTTCTCTTCGGGAGTCATAGACGCGGTAGAGGTTTCTGTGACGGATCTAAAACAAGACCAACAAACACGACTTGAAGAAATTGTTCAGGCTTATTTCGATAGGATTGACGACACAAAACTTGGGTGTACTAATGCTGTTCAGCATAAAATTGTTGTTACTCAGAAAGAACCGATTAAGCAACGTTATTATCCGGTATCTCCTTTCAAACAGGGCCTTATTGACAAAGAATTAGATCGTATGCTTGCATTAGGAATAATTGAGAAATCAAGTAGTGGGTGGTCATCGCCGATACTTATGGTGCCAAAGAAAAATGGAGAATGGAGATTTTGCGTTGATTTTCGTAAAGTGAACAGAGTGACAGAACGCGATGCGTACCCTCTGCCTTACATTTCGAATATTCTTAGAAGGTTAGGCGGGGCAAAGTACTTGTCCACGATGGACATTCGCAGTGCTTATTGGCAAGTGGCTTTGGAAGATAGTAGTAAGCCGTATACCGCGTTTACTGTTCCGGGTCGCGGTTTGTTTCAGTACACCAGAATGCCGTTTGGCTTGCATAATGCTCCTGCCACTTTTCAGAGGCTTGTGGATAATGTTTTCGGTCCGGAACTTGAACCATACGTATTCGTCTATCTTGACGATATTGTGTTGGCAACGCCCACTTTCGAGAAGCATTTGGAGTTGCTGACAGAAATTTTCAAAAGGTTGGAAGCCGCAAATTTGTCACTTAACCGTGAAAAATGTTCCTTTTGTGTACCAGAGCTCAAATATTTAGGTTATGTTGTTAATAGCAACGGTCTTTCAGTAGATCCTGGGAAAATAGAGGCTATTGTTAACTTGCCCAGACCAAAGACTGTCACTGAAGTTCGACGAGTATTGGGTATGATAGGTTGGTACCGACGTTTCGTGGAAAACTATTCTGATTTGATCGCGCCACTTTGCGTGTTACTTCGTAAAGGAAAACCTTTCGTTTGGAGTGAGCAATGCGAGAATTCGTTTCAAAAAATTAAGGATGCTTTAGTTAGCGCTCCCATATTGTCTTCTCCTAATTTTGAATACCCTTTCTACCTTCAAACCGACGCTTCTGCATATGGACTTGGAGCGGTCCTAACACAACGATACGGTGACAAAGAACACGTAATTTGCTATCTTTCGCGGGTGCTCAACAAAGCCGAGAGGAATTATTCTAGCGTCGAGCGTGAATGTCTTGCAGTTTTATGGAGTGTAGAAGCCTTAAAGTGTTACTTAGATGGGTATAAATTTTTTGTGATTACGGATTGCCACTCGCTATTGTGGTTGGAAAATTTAAAAGACCCTCAAGGTCGGTTGGGTCGATGGGCTTTGCGCCTGCAGCAGTTTAATTATGAAGTAATCCACAGAAAGGGCAAAGATAATGTTGTGCCAGATACCCTGTCGCGAGCTTTAGACCTTAGTGGAGAAATTGTTGCTAATAATATCGAGTCCGAGGGCGATGAAACTTTTAATTTCTCCCATGTAAAAGATAAATGGTTTACTAATCTACGGTCGAAAATTGCTTCAAACCCTCTTAAGTATGCTAAATGGCGTATCGAAGGTAACAAAATTTATAAATACGTCGAACCAGATTTTCCGAATTTGCGCACTAACTTGGACTTCTGGAAAATGGTTGTACCAAAGGATTTTCGTAAATCTGTTTTAAATAAGTGTCATGACTCAACGACTGCGGGTCATTTAGGCACGTATAAGACATATCATAGAGTCGCGGAACGTTATTTCTGGCCTTTCATGCGAAGTGATATCAGCAGATATGTCTCTAAATGTATCACTTGTTTACGAATTAAACCTGAACAGAAGAAACCAGGTGGTTTTATGGGTAAACCTGTCATTCCGACTCGCCCATGGCAAGTTATTTCAACGGACCTCTGTGGTCCATTTCCAAAAAGTGTATCCGGCAACATGCATATTCTAGTCGTGACTGATACCTTCAGTAAGTTCACTCTCATTTTTCCATTACGCCATCCGACTGCGCCTGCAATCTCAAAAATTTTGAAAGATCATGTCTTTATGTTATTCGGTGTTCCGAAGATTTTAAAGTGCGACAACGGAGTGCAGTACAAGAGTAAACACTTTCAGTCTCTATGTCAACAATTTGGAGTTAGGATTGTTTTCACTGCCAATTATTCGCCTCAATGCAACCCCACAGAACGTGTTAACCGGGTTATTAAAACATTGCAGAGATCGGATGTGCGCTCCGGAGTGCTAAACACGAAGTGACTAATCAAACGCCATATTTCGTGAACTTCGGGTTTGAGATGGTTACAGACGGACGAGAATATTCTTTATCACCTCAGGAAGATCTAGATGACTCTAAGCAAAATTCTTTAGAGCGAAGTCGAGAGTTGGAGAAACTAAGAAACTGGATTAGGAAGAAACTTGAAAAAGGTTTGGAACGTTCACGCAAAGTCTACAATTTGCGTAGACGCAATGTTTCGTATGACATAGGTGATATTGTATGGAAAAGAAATTATGTTCAATCGGATAAAGCGAATTATTTTACAGCTAAATTAGCAGGGAAGTTTTGCGGACCATTTCGCATTAAAAAGAAAGTGGGATATTGTATATATGAGTTGGTTAATGACCAAGGAGTGTCAATTGGGAATTGGCACGTAAAGGATTTGAAGCCACATCCGGTTTCAGATGATTAAGAAGGGGGAAAAGGAAAAAAAAAAAAACTTCGTTTTTTTTTTGGGGAGTTTTGGTGGAGCTGTTACGTGTGAATTTAAGCACCTTAAATTTCCAATAAAAGGTTTTATTTCATTAATACTCTTTAATAAATTCATGGTATTTTTAATTTTATTTTTGGTGAATCCGCCGGGTTATCTGCTGCCTCGCATAATTCGGTAGAAATATGTTCAAAAAAAAATTCCTGAAATAAAATGATAATGTTATCGTAGGTGTATTTATTGCCGAATTTAAACTTACCTTAGTTTTGTCGAGGTTGTTCATTATTTATTTCGTTCTGGGAGTTACCTTGCAGTATTCGTCCTCTTCATGGTTGTTTATTTACGTTTATATAGCTAAGTTTATATTGATAATTTCGGAAATCCTTTTGTTGTAACCGGTTCAGTATTCCTGTAAGAAAATTAACACTCATTTTCTTTCGATTTGTACTTGTTGATAATAGAAATTTTGATTGGGAAAGACTCCAGAAAACACTATCACAACGGGGTTATATGTGAATGGTATATCGGAATTTAAAACATCGAATAAATAGGTACTTACCTTGTTGGCTTTTTAGGGCTATTTAATTAGCGAATTTCGGTTATTTGTGTTATTTCTCTGGCACAATAATTATTGTTGTAAATAATTGTTATTGTCGTGGGCATTTGAAATGTCAGTTCTTTGACACAGTCAAACGTCAATGTCGGAGGGTTGTCAAATGTCATTTATCCATCACTTAGATATCTCTGCTGATTGGCCAAGGAAGTTATGGGTTCTGATTGGCGATCGACAGAGGTCTTCCCTCTTGGGGCGCTTGCGCTCTCTCTCTCCAAATCCGCCGGCTAGCACGTTTGGTTCGTGAAGTGGTTGTTTCGAATTTAATGGAGTTTGAAGAAATTTTGGGGCTCCACTCGTTTTGAGGATTTTTTTTAAACAACGTTTCCGGATAGCACAGTGAAATGCACTAGTAAAGTGCGATCGTATGTTGTGTTTAACCGCCTTAATTGGGATGTGACTTCACGAACTACGTATCGGTGAGTTTGACCTTCAAATGACGACTTCTTCAAGTTGACGTTGTTGTTGTTGTTTTTTTTCTAGACTGGCGAAGTGCTTCTACCAACCAATAGCACTTAATTGCTTTCATTTTCAGTATCAATAATAATTATTGTTAGCGCGACAACTCCCTTGTCTATTTGGAAACCCTTTCCGTCAAAATTAAGATCGTGAGTACCGTTGCCTGGTGAAACAGGGTGTCTCGAATAAAACTTGGATTGTTATTGTGGAAAGGTAATCTTTTAAATGGTTTATTTATTTTTCCTAAAATGAAGGAACTATTTTAGGGTTTTTGAATGTGGATAATAGTAATTTTGGGCTTGCCTACCTACCTAGGGGTTGCCTTATATAATACCAGAGGTGTACCTACTTGCCTTTGTCAGCTGAGACCGCTGGCAACCTTCGCTTTTGTACTTACATACCGGTACCGCTAAGTATCCTGATAAAATTTAAGAATACAAATAGGTGTTAAAAGAGCACTCAGTAGCTGTTAGATTAATTTTTTTTTCTGATAAGGTTTATTAAAGCTTCTCGAGCTTTATACCCAAATTTTGTAATATATTGTAAAAAAAAACTGTGTAAATAGATAATTAAGGAAGGGGGTCCAAGATCGTTATTGAAATCTATTTGTTTGAAATAATACCTCCCCTAAAAGTACAGAACTCATGCTCTCTAGTTAGTTAAATCTGGGAGAAAATTGTGACGGCGGTTCTGCGCTTGTGAACCCGTTACAGTATGTATGTATGTATGTATGTATGTATGTATGTATGTATGTATGTAATATGTATGTATGTATGTATGTATGTAGGTATGTATGTAGGTATGTATGTATGTATGTATGTATATGTGTATGTATGTATATGTATGTATGTAAGTATATAATATATATTTTAATCTAGCAAATTTATTTTTATCCACTTCTACTTCTCGTATCGATCTGAAATTGTGCACTTTTCCAAAAAATTGCGAAATGGATTTTAACAGGGAATGCTAGTAATGAGTAGACGGGGAGCAACAAATGGTGTCGATTTCGTTTATGACTTCCGGTTTAACCGGAAGTGAGTATCACTTGGTCAGGTTTTAGAGACACCCTGTACGTTTTGAGTTTCTTAGGTTCCTTTTCTTCTCCCTATTGCAACCACATAATATATGTTTTATATAGTTATCTCTATGCAAAGATGTGAATTTATTGTTATTTTTAGGGACAACAAAAAACTATGTGGTTGGAATTGGGAAAACAAAAGAAACCGAAAAAACCTAAAATATTCAGGATGTCTCAAAAACCTGACCAAGTGATGCTCACTTCCGGTCAAACCGGAAATCAGAAATGAGAACTGACAATTTTGTGTTACTTCCCGTATACTCGTTACTACTATTCCGCGTTAAAATTAAACTTTACATTTTTTTGCAAAAGGGTATTTTTGGAATAGCTTTTTATCATCACCCTGTATATTAAGTTCTTAGACATTACAATATTATAGTACCATCGAGCTTTCGCGGTGATGGAGAAGGGAAGTGGTCGTAGGACTATTCTTAGATCCGCAAAACTTTAATTTATTTACTAAAAAGATAAAAAACAAAATTAATAGTTTAAAAATCTAAACACGCTATTATTGTTGGTTAAAAGGTAAAAAATAATTTAATAATATGCTTATGATATTTCTTAATATGAAATTATTTAATATAAAAGCGTGGGGCGCTGTAAGTTTCAAAATAAATTGAAAATCGAATTGACATCGTAACTATTTATTTATAAACAAGGCATCGTGTTAATAACTTGGATATAATTTGACACAATTTATGAAACAAAACTGATTTGGTGTTGGCTAAATCGTTATATTAACGCCCCACACTTCTACATTAAATAATTTTTTATATTAATAAATGTCAAGCACCTTATCATATTGTTATTTACTTTTTAGCCAACAACAAACTATTAATTTTTTTCATGTTAAGAAGAAGCATTTTTATATAAAGCAGGTCTCATTTAACTTGCTAAATCCGATTTTTTCGGTAATTTTAAAGATAAATAATTAATGGTCCTAAAACTGTACTTGTGTAGAACTTTTGGAAGAACTTAATATACAGGGTGATATTAAAAAGCTATTCCAAAAAATACCTTTTCTCAAAAAATTGTGAAGCGGAATAGTAGTAACGAGTATACGCGAAGTAAAAATTATTGTCAGTTCTCATATCTGATTTCCGGTTTGACAGGAAGTGAGCATCACTTGCTCAGGTTTTTGAAACATCCTGAATATTTTAGATTTTTTTAGGTTTCTTTTGTTTTCCCAATTCCAACTACATAGTTTTTTGTTGTTTCAACCTGACCAAGTGATACTCACTTCCGGTTAAGCCGGAAGTCAGAAACGAAACCGACACCATTTTTTGCTCCCCGTCTACTCATTACTAGCATTTCGTGTTAACATCCATTTTCACAATTTTTTGGAAAAGTGTGTTTTTTGTAATAACTTCTTAACAACACCCTGCATTAAGTTTGACACCATATTCAAATTTATTGAAAAATTTTACAAGTTTGGTTTTTGGTTCTGAACCATTAGTTTGAACCATCAATTTATTTTTAAAATTATCGAGAAGAGCAGGTTTATCACGTTAACTGGGACACCCTGTACCCTCATTTACTGAAGCAGTAGTAGAGTACAACTAGCTATTCCTATGGCATGCCTAAATGATGAATGCACCTACACCTAATGACACGATATAATTGACAAATTTGACTCAACAGTGATTGTGGCTGCCTAAAGTAAGGATCCTGCTACATTGTACCATAAACTGTTTGGCATCAAACATTATCAACAGAGTTAAAGAATCTTCCTTCACTTCATCGCCCAGTGGGAAAATAAACGTCAAGTTTAGGCAACCATAACTACTATGTATCTCGCATTTAAGATGGAAAAGTAACCGAATAAACTGATTATGTTTTTGAGAAGTTAACAAATGTCAACTCTTGACACTATTTCCATTGAAAGATTTTTAGTACCTGTAATAATTATAAATAATAAATGATGTTTAGTAGGGAAACCACACCCTCTAACCCCTTCTAGTAGCTGTAGAAGACGCCGAAGTCTTCTACATCTCACCGCTACTAACTATATATCAATTGGAATAAATAACACCTAGCCGATGGAACCCATATCTCCGGTAGGTTAGTTGGTTAAAGTGCCTACGGCCACAGTAGGAGTCCCGGGTTCAAGTCCCGGCTGGAGTGCATTTTTTTCAATTGATATCCTTACCTGATATGCCACTAAACATCATTTATTATTTACTGTTTCCATTATCGGACTGTATATTGTATACTCATTACTCATGTGCGCTATATGTTTTTATAGAGGGTGTTCTATCCTAAATGCGAACGCCCACATAAAATTTTTGCTTTTGAGAACAATATAAAGTTGAACACAACTTACCCAGATTTCCTGCCCTGTGTAAGCTTCTATCTTCAGCTTCCTCACTGCGCCACTGCGTACAGAGGAGGGGACTATCGGTGGGGAAAAAGTCCTCTTGTTATGCAGATTGGAGGGACTGGGGGGGATTAATCACTTTCTGGCTGGGCCTTAATTCGCGAGACGTTTAATTAAGGGATATCAGCGTTTTTTCTGCCCACCTGGAAATATCGCCGCCTTTGAGATAGCCCCCTAAGGGAGGAAATTGCGCCTAAAAATCTGTCTGAAGAGAGAAACGCCCCTCGGCGCTTCAGGCGATAATTTCGTTACAATTTACACCGGGACGTTCCACAGAACGCAGTCGCTAAGCTTTTGAATGGAAAGAATACACGGACGCCAAAATTAAATTCTTTGATAAAGGTCAGAATCACATATATACTGTATAATAATATGTTCACAGTCAATAGTTGTGTGCCTCCACCACGTATTCCTCGCGTCAAACAATAATAGTTTCAACTAATGGTACTATCACGGATGTAAAATATTCAAATTCCAGAAAATGGCGGTTCTTCAGCCAACCATATATTTATTATTATAACTCATTTTTAATAAATCAAGCTTTCAGTGAACAATCTGACCTTTGTCACAGCTGAAATTTAATTTTATTAAGTATATTAAATGCTTAATAATTATTATTAAAAATATACCTAACTGAACTTACTCTCAACTAAAGTTATGTAATTTTATTATACCTATTATTTTGGGAATCTTCGAGGGCTTTGAGGTCTTTCATAAGAAAATAATATAAGCATAAATGTGTAAGAATATTTTTAAAAATGTAAAATTCATCAATAGATACAATCCATATGTTTTTGAAAAAAACAAACAATTTCAACATATCAACAGGTTACAAAACAAAACACAAAAATTATTACCAAAAAAAATTTGAAGTTTTTTAGGTTATACCTAAAATATAATAATATACGGAACTCAAATCATTAATATCAGTTCTTTTGTTCATTGAGTTTTTTAATTTATTTCAACCATCTCAAGGAAAATAGTTTTGTTTAAATTCTCTATTTTGTGTAAAATTTTAAATTGATAAAATGTTGCTTTATGTCCTATACCTATTTAATATATGTTTTGAAAGAGCAGATGTATTTTTATTTAATCTGGAATCACTTTTATGTCCAGTTATTATATTTTTTAAATTTTGTGGAGTTTGCACAATATATTTTAATTCACAATTATTACAAGGTATACAATAAACCACATTTTTTATTTATAATTTTTATTTTGTTTTACCTTTTAGGTCGGTACAAAGCGGTGAGCTTTAATATTTTTTAAAGCTATTTTAAGTAAAGAACTGTAGAAAATTCTTTCGGATATGCTATTAGCGACAGTTGGTATTATACAATGATCACTATTTTTGTGTTGGTCAAAACATAATTAATAGTATTAAAAAGAATTTTATTTATAATTTTTTGGGTGTGGGTTAGTTAGAAGCATACTTCGTTATCTTACTAAATAATTTTTTTGTAAAAGTGTAGGATGAACTAAATTATTAATTTTGTTTTTTAAAGCAAAACATATGTTACCTTCATCGTTGATTAAAATATTGGGATAGGGGACCAATTACTGTCAAATAATTTCTTGAAAAACGCAGGAGTGGACAGAAAACATTAGTCAACAATATCATTTATATTGTTGAAAATTGTTTTTGAATCACACATGCGCTTTTTAAAAAATAACTCTCAGATTTGACAGCCGTTGTTTCTCTTTATGTGAATTGTTCATCCAACGCTTTCATTCTAATATTATGGTATGAATAATAATTTAAATAACGTTGAGAATTTATTGCTTTAATATGCCATTCTGTAATTAATTTGTTACTAAATTATTTCAAATTTTTTTTATCTAATAAAGCTATACAGTCGCCATATACTATTTATACGGTAAATTGTAAATTTTCATTATAACTATTAATAGTTGCCAAAGATTCATCAATTTTATTAGGTATTAGGTATGCAACAAATTAAAAAAATATATTTTTTTTAAAGAAAGTTTAGCTAAATATTCATCAGTAAATTTATTATTAAATGGAAAATAAATGAATTAAATAGAAATTCAATAGCTTTAGTAAAACTTATCAGCCAAGAAAGAGTTCTGCCCTCGTGAGCTAATATTTATATATTTTTTGTTCGCCCAATAAACTAAACATGCCCAAAATACATAATACCTAATAGGTACTTGGATTTGCTAAAGTAGAGGATTGGTCTAAATATTATATTAAATAAAAATATATCTGCTCTTCCAGAACATAATATATTAAATACAGGACGAAGAGCAAAATTTGATCAAATTAAAATTTGACATAAATAAAATAATTGGAATAAAAGGCTTTTTATTGAGATGGTTGAAATAAATAAATTAATCAGCTAAGTTCCGTATATTCGCCTATTGTATTTTTTAATTATAAAAACAGTAACTAAAATACACTATAACCTGAGCTGTAACCTATATAATATACTTTTGATATATGATATATATGATACCTTATGATGAATTGTATCACCTTGAATACCAAGTTTTCTTTCAACTTTGATGTAGGTATATTACATATAACCTTAAATTTAAAAACTTTTGTAATAATTTTTATATGTTTTGTTACCTAATATGGTTAAATTTGTTTTGTTTTTTCAAGTCATATGAATAGTATCTATGGATAATAAGAACTCTACATATTTTTAAACAATTATAATATTTTCCTATGAAAGTCCTCAAAGCCCACGAAGATTCACAAAATACGTATGCTAAAATTATATAACTTCAGATTCACATTGTTGACCCGAAAGCTTGGTTTATTAAAAAGAAGATATACTAATAATTTATTAGTATAATAAATAGAGTAACCCAAATATGCAACACGCATATTTTGCATATTTAGCATATTATATGCATTTTATTAGATATTTGCATATCCTTAAAATATGGCATATTGTGCATAATTGAAATAATTTAGGATAATTTAAATCTTTGGCAGGCGTTTCATTCCTTTTGGGAACAGGAGTCGGTGTCTAGGTAGGTACCTGGTTTTCCCAAAATAATATAGGTAAATTATAATTTTATGGGCACTAATCCTGGTGATCTGAAAACGAATAAAGTAGGTATTTAGGAGTATACCTATTTAATAAAGTACAATTATTGAAAAGGACAGAATAAATTATAGATAGGTAAATATTTATATATGAAGGATAATCCATTTCTGCATTTTATTTATGATTCTGCTTTTGAAGTGATCACGTTGGCGTCGATTTGTGTTTGTTTTGTGTTGGGAGTTGTTGTATTTTACTAAGTAAAATGCCCAAAGTCAATAGTGCGTCAGTGTGGATTAAGCCATACAAAGAACTAAGAATAGATATGGGAAAAGTCTACTGTTCTGCGTGCGTTAAAATTGTAAGTATAGTTTTTGAGTATTCAATATACAGGGTGTACCAATGGTGCAAAATCGTTCGAAAGTTACATTCTTTTTGGGATACCTATATTATGGAACCCCATATACTTTTTATTCGTTTGTGTATCTATATTTTTTTATCTAGAAAAATAACACATATTATATCAACCGATTTCGCACCATTGGGACACTCAGGAATCACGACACTTTCGTTAACCATTTCTATCGAAGTTCCTACCTACGTATCTACTGATACTCAGTTTAATAATTCAATTTTTCTTTCATTGCAGATTCCATGCTATAAAAAATACCAAGTGGACCAACATGTGAAAACTTCTACTCATATTACCAAATCGAGTAAGATGAAATCTGAAGATGTGCCTCAACCGACATTAACGAAATGTTTCCAACCAATGTCCAAAAATAAGGACTCAAATGAAAAAGACATCTTTAACCGACACCTATGTCGTGCAATGATGGCGTCGAATATTCCGTTGTCAAAGCTACGTAATCAAAACTTCACTTCTTTTCTCCAGAAGTATTGCAAATTTAATGTCCCAAGTGAAACAACACTACGAAGTTCCTTGTATTCGGAGGTAATAGAGGAAATTAAAACAAAAATTCGAACCAGATATTTTTACATATGCATTGATGAAACTACCGATTCAAGAGGACGTTATATTGCTCATTTATTGATTGGAGTTCTTAGCGGCGAGATTTTACCAAAATGTTACCTCCTTGCTTCTAAAGAATTAGAAAAAACGAATGCATTGACAGTGACCAGATTTGTTCAAGAGGAATTATCAACAATTTTTCTTCCTACACCTGTTCCTACCGATAATTTTTTGCTCGTTTCGTCAGATAGTCAGATGCAGCACCGTACATGGTAAGAGCCGGGCAAAATTTGAAAATCTTTTATCCGAAGTTGAGACATGTAACATGCCTTGCTCATGTTTTAAATAGGGTTGCTGAGGAAATTAGGAAACATTTTCCGCTTGTAAATAGTTTAATTTCCAACATGAAAAAAGTCTTCCTTAAAGCGCCTATAAGGGTTCAGATCTACAAAGAAAAACTACCAAACACTCCTCTTCCACCTCAACCTGTTATTACAAGATGGGGCACTTGGTTGGAAGCTGCATTTTTTTATTGCGAGAATTTTTGCCAACTAAAAGATCTAATTTCAGAATTTTCGAACGAATCTTCACAGTCCCTTACAAATGTTAAACAACTATTCGAAAACAAGGAAATAAAGAAACAACTTTCCTTTCTAAAAGCAAATTATAGCTTTCTTTCTAAAACAAAATCACGAATGGAGGAATCTAACTTGCCATTAACCCGAAGTGTAGAACTGGTAAAACAATCTGAGGTTGCTTTTCAAAATGTCACAGGTAAAATTGGGGACAAAAAATTTCAAAAATTTAGAAATGTGATTTCAACCTGATTTTTATAATTTATAATAAATGCATATTTAGATTTAGTTCAATCGCCCTGTATGTAGAAAATTTAAAATAAAATATTGTTACTTTTACTATATATAAATGCATTTAGAAATTTGTATGTACATTAGGTATAATATAATATGTTTATTTGTAAATGAAACAATAAATTTATATTTTTAAAGTATTTCTTAATTTGCATATTTTCAACATTTTCCTGCATATTTTGACTAAATTATTTGCATATTTATGCGCATATTTTTAGGGTTTCGACTTGCATATTTGGGTTAGTCTACTAATAAATATACGGGTGAGTAACATCTAAAGGCAGAGCCGAAAACACGAGGTAGAATTCGCTAAAATAAGCACATAATATGCTTAATAAACATTAGCTCAAAAACGCTTGGTTCTCTATACACAGCGTGTTGAAACTTTTCCAAAAATAACATATATTTTTTTAAATTTCTTTCTAGCCCGTTTATGAATTTCAACCAAATTTGGTACATATCATGGGTTGTCATTTTGTGCAATAATTTGGCCCTATTCAGATGACCAGCGGAGTAGATACAAATAATTGTATTTTAAATAATAATAATAATTCTCACCCTCACAATACTCCAAACTAGCAACCACATGCTTGTGCGGGGGAGGGGGGCAATTACTATTATTTTGTCTTCGTTGCCATTTGCGGCTAGGGCCGACTTTTTTCTCGATAGAACTAGGATAGCATTCGCTCAAGTACTACGGAAAACCCTAGAAAACCGTAATAATCCCAGTGAGTGTAGGACAATTAGTACATTACACGGAGCAATACCGTGAACCCACATTATTTGTCCAGCGCTCTTGGCCATAGCGGTGTTTTTCTTTAAAGACATATGCATGCGCCTGCCTCGAACCAAGGTCGATCGAAGGCAGAAAATCATGCAGTCTAAAAAGTCAGCGCCGGTACGAGCGACGCCACCGCGGCCCCAATGCCTGCATAATCGCCTTGGCACTAGTTTGAAAAATCCGAAATTACGAAGAAACTGTATCAGATAAAAAAATTCCAAGAGGCGTTTTTGTTCCAAATTGAATGGGCTACCCAAAAATTTTTGGTTTTGCACAGGACCTTACTACTTTTCTTTACAATTATTTACAGTAACTATTTATATCTACGCCGCTGGTCATCTGAACGGGGTCAAATTATTGCAGAAAATGGCAAATGGACGTCATAGTGTCACACTTTTTATCTGATATTTATTTAAAAATTATTGTTAACTACTTTTAGGGAAAAATATATTCTCAAAAACAGATTCCAATAGATTTGGATTGAGATTTCGGGATGGAAGTCCCGGAATCCCTTCATGTTTCATAAGTGACAGGTAAAGTCTTTTCAGGTAAACCTAGCATAATTAATTCAGTCTCTGTGGCAGGGGCTTTTGGAGTTTTATATCTTGGATATGTCTTAAGGGGAGTAACATAATATATTTTTAGATCCAGGACAATACAAACATTAATATTTAGATATTGTATTTTGGAGGTAGGTTAAATTCGTCGTTAAAAAAATAGGTACCTACCTTTTAGCCTCTTTCGCGTTTTTTTTATAAAAAAAGTCATCCCTTTCTTTTGCAGGTATTTTATGACCGCCTTCACTTCATTTTTCTCGATTTTCTCAATTCTCTATGCACAACCGAAGAATAAAAATTCTTACTAGAATATTCGAAACAATGTAATATTGAAATTTAGCAAGCAAAACTGACATATGTTGACAGTTGTACTACTAGAGTACCGATTGTTTCGGTCAACGCCAACTAGTCTAGGGACAATAATTGATTGTTGAACCGCCCTCGTAAATTTAATAAAAATTTTAGTTTTTTTTAATTGCCTCCGTTATTAGAACTTTACCAATAAATACATTTTAATAAAAATTGCTATATAATAACTATTTCCAAGATACTAAATAAGACCACATTATCAGATTTTTGGAAGAAAATGAAAGGGAAATGTTTTTTCTAATAATTTTTAATACTATACAGGGTGGCCCACCACGAATTGCATCGATCTATATATGGAAAACTAAAAGTAGAAATATTCTGAAAATTTGGCAACTCACCAATGCCGATGGGCGCTGCTCAACTAAAATATTTTGGTGAATCTGGCACTTCCGGTTATACCGGAAGACGATATCAACTTTCTTATCTCAAATGGAACACCCTGTATATTATTGCATTTTTGAATTCTAGGCATCATTTTGGAACAAAAACATGAAACATGTCCTATGTCTAAATCCAACCGTTTCTGAGATATTTGCATTTTCCGAAAAAAATTACAGGTGCAGACCTAAGTCAATTAGCAATTTATACGAATAAACCGCGAAATTTCAAAACGAATTTTTGGCATCGTGTAACAGAAGCCCTGACCTAGTGATCTCTGCTGAGAAATAAATCCGTTCTTATACAGGGTGTTCACAAAACATGAATAAAAATTACATTCAAATTGTGCTTAAATCTCGAAATTTTCAAATAGAAACCCCCATTTTTTTAATGCGATCTTATTTACCACAAAAAATGATGACAAGAAATCATATTAGCCGTGGACGTTGAAAAGACAATCGCGGCTGAAGAAATATCACTTGGTTTATAAATTATTGTCAACAATAATGCCGGATTTATTTCTCAGCAGGGGTCACTAGGTCAGGGCTTCTGTTACACGATGCCAAAAATTCGTTTTGAAATTTCGCGGTATCCTCGTATAAATTGCTAATTGACTTTAGGTCTGCACCTGTAATTTTTTTCTGAAAAATGCAAATATCTCAAAAACGGTTGGATTTAGACATAGGACATGTAGCATGTTTTTGTTCCAAAATGATGCCTAGGATTAAAAAATGCAATAATATACAGGGTGTTCTATTTGAGATAAGAAAGTTGATATCGACTTCCGGTATAACCGGAAGTGCCAGATTCACCAAAATATTTTAGTTGAGCAGAGCCCATCGGCATTGGTGAGGTGCCAAATTTTCAGAATTTTCCTACTTTTAGTTTTCCATATATAGATCGATGCATTTCGTGGTGGGCCACCCTGTATAATATATTATAGAGTTGAACTATTTCTGGTAATAACTTTTTCTTCTCTTTTCTATTTTTACAATAGGTTATATTATCAGGTTTTCTTCTTGTTTGTTTCTTTTCCGCTAATTCAGGTGATTTTCCAGTTGGATAACCGGTGAGCCTACCTGTATAATAGGTGGCGGGTGCTGTAGCTTTGGTCAAACTGCAGTATCTCTTCTTTTCTAACGGCCCGTGGAATGATCTTGTGATTATTCTGAGAGGTGTTTGTCAGGATCTGTTGTAACCTTGGGTGTTGGGATGGTGCATGCTTGTTTATCTGCGACGTAGGAACTCATTTGTGCCCAGCACTAGGTGATCTGTAGCTCAAATTTAAAGTTTCAATTTTGTATTTAAATAAGTCAGGTTGTTTCAAGCTTAACAGGTTCTGCCAAACTACTTTATGATAACGTTAATTACCTCAGATAATTTTGCATACTGGGTCATACATGCATACATGATCCTGATTGAGAGGTTTGAGGTCAGAGGTCAGTCTCTCACTCTCCTTCACCGCAAAATATACATTCAATTATAACAAAAACACAAAATTTAAAGAGGACTTCGCTTAAGATGGATAGGTAGGTATAGTATTTCTAAAATCACTTGAAACAGCATAAAAAAACTCTAATTGGCGTCACAAAAAGAATATAGGACATAATCGTCATGCAGGTTTTAAAAATATACATATTCTACAAGCAACATAATATTTCACTTTTAATGTTTTTTTTTTAGGTTTTCGTCAAACACAACGTAATGCACCATATAATATTGGCAAAAGATCTCTAAAAAGCGATATCGATTTTAACTATTTACGCAAGTCTATCCTAAGATCTGTGAAATTATGGCACGCCTATCCACCGCATTTTGTTGCACAAGTGGCCAGCCGTCGAACAGTGTAACCCATGAAAATATTGGTGATAATTTGATAATATATTAGGTGAGCATGCAGTCACTTGTTTTTACTACAATATATATCGTCTCCGTCATCTCTTCTTACTGCTAATACCAGGTGCGGTTTAATATGGGCAAAAAAGTGTTTTGTCTCGTATTTTTATTGCCGTGACGCCTGTTCTCGAGCTACCCTGGTAAATATAAATGAACTCACTTGGAACACAGTGACATACGGGGCGCCATCTATTTCATAGCATTTACCATGCTCTACCGCTCTACCACTGGTAAAAAAAAAACCTTATTAGCAGAAATCACCCTTATAAAATTCAAAGGTTTTTATGCTGTTCCAAGTAACTACATTTAAACCATACTCTGTATGTGCTTTTGTTTTGACACAAATATGAAACTAAAATTAAAAAGTCAGCTGTGTCAGCACCATTAAATAAAACAAAAAGTAATAAATAATTTATTGTGGCGTAATGAAAATACAATGTTTAGATAAATTTACTTTATAAATTCAATTAATATGCCATTAATAATGTACTGAATATCCAGCCATTACTTAGAAATACATCTTTACCTGAAATATTCTGAACACCCTTCCAGACCGTTTGACCTAATAAACAAAATTCCACGGAAAACGAACCGAAGAGCTTTGAACGCCGAGTTGATTTAACATATAAATCAAGGCGATGGCTGGGTTATAGTATCATATTTCTTCATTTAAAATTATCTGCGGGTATATTTTAAGTTAATTGAAGACGCTCGCTCGTCTAGGGCGGGAGGAGGATAACATTTATTTCCACGACCTGGCCTCAATATTTCTCAGGAGTGATAAACGTGACGGTACTCTCGCAGCTAAAGCAGAGCCTGGTTATTTTGATGGTTATTTTGAGCTTCTTGGTGAATTTCTGCCTTAAAGAAACTTGTTGTAAAACGGATACTGCCTCAGTATTGCTTCTCCAAGTGTAATTTTATTTTTTTTCGGAAGTACCTACTCTTCTACAGGGTTTCCAACGAAAACTTCACCCTCCCCCCCAAAATTAGAATACCTAAAAATATTGGAAAATTCGCCGAGACCCGTCGATTTTTGTTTTGAGGGGAGCTTTTTTGACAGTCAAGCCAACCCGATATGTTCATCCCCCTAATCTCTAGCAACCCCAACTCTAAAATTTCAAATGGAACTACCCCCCTTGTGGCGCATCATTTTAAAGCCCTTTTTACGTGTCGATCAGTTTACAAAAAGTCACAAATGAAAAAGCTGAAGCAAAACAAAAAAGTTCATACGAATTCAAACCTTAGGTATATCTCAAGTCACTGACACAAAAAAGTTCCCGCTTTTTTGCTTGTAACCACGAAATCGTTAGTTTCATCCTGCTATTGAAAGTGGAAACGTATTTTCGAAATGGTTTATTCTACCGCGGAAAGGGTAGAAATTGTTGCAATTTGTTATAGACATCATGATTGCGCTAAAGCTATACAGCAACAATTTCTAATCTTTCCGTGATAGAATAAACCATTTCAAAAACACGTTTACAATTTCAATAGCAGGCTGAAACTAACGATTTTGTAGTTACAAGCAAAAAAACGGGGACCTTTTTGTGACAGTGACTTTTTGTTATTTTAAAAAGATATAAGGTTTGAATTTGTATGAACTTTTTTTGTTTTGCCTCAGCTTTTTCATTTGTGACTTTTTTTGTAAACTGATCGACACGTCAATAAAAACTATAGGTAATTTGGTCGTGTGTAGTAGATAAAAAACTTATTAGTGGCAAGCATTTTGTAAGAAATTACTACGCGTACCTACAGTACCTAGATTGTCAACTTTCCGTTTTTAGCCAATAATTGTGTTAAATCTAAACAGATTTCTAAAAACGACATATCACTGTATTCGCAATTAAAAGGGCTTTAAAATGATGCGCCACGAGTTGGGTAGTTCCATTTGAAATTTTAAAGTTGGGGTTGCTAGAGATTAGGGGGATGAACATATTGAGTTGGCTTGACTGTAAAAAAGCTTCCCCCAAGAACAAAAATCGACGGATCCCGGCGAATTTTCAAATATTTTTCGGTTTTCTAATTTTTGGGGGTCAAGTTTTCGTTGGGAAACCCTGTATATACTTTTAAGCAATAATTGTTTTTTTTTTGTTTTCAACATGGAAAATAGCACAAAAGATAACAATTATTATTTCCCTAATCAACTTATCTTTAAAAATAAGTAAGTGGGCAATATTAAACACATAATTTGGTACAGCCTGTATGTTTAATTCTGTCCAATTAAAAAATATTTTTTTCTTAGCGTTCTTCCTGGACAGAAATTTTCTGTGTTAATCTTCCTTTTTCTCGTTTTTCTTTTCATGGAGAACAAACATTCGAAAGATGTTTGACGCCAGGGCCGAGAATTCCTTAATCCATTTCCTGGCATTAAAGGCTGTGTTTCTTGTCCGTTATGACGGAATCGATATGTTTAACACAAGAATAAACTTTGATCTCGGGAGAGGCGAAATTAAAACTCCCCAAAGTTGGAAACTCCCCCTCCTCGGGTAATTAAGCCTACGAGAGGCCCGAGGATTATTCGCTTAAGCCTTAAATTAAACCAAAGGCGAACTGCGTAAACTCCGCTCTTTGGTGCCGACAAATAAAAATTCTTGCAAACAAATTTCTTCTCTTGTCTTAATCAGCGGAATGTTTGGCAAAAATTTGGGTAAACAAGGGCCGGCTTTAAAGGTTGGAATAAGGAAGGGTGTATTACTTCCTCGCTGGATTTTAGGCTCTATAAATATATGCCACGTTTATATGAATCCTCATAATATTATAATATAAAAAGTAATATCTGAATCTCAACAATCACAGACCAAAGTAGTTGCCTTGGTTACCAACTTTATTGTTTAGCCTTCAAAAATCACAAATAAACTTGTCAGTTTACTGTCACTGTCCAAGAATATTCTTTCTGCTCCCCAAAATTCGCACAAAATCGCTTTCTAACCTTTCACTTCCCTCAGGCCCAATTCCCAGGGCTTATATATTCAAAAGGAAGATTGGAGAATAATCTAGAATATTCCTGGCCAATGATAGTTCACAAATCAAAGTTCTAGCAAACTTTCTAGAAAGTTATGGAAGCTGTACAGGGAAAACAATGAAAACTAAAGGAAAATGGGGCCTCAGGCCAACAAACATGTGACGGAAAATGCCTCTAAATTAATTACAAAAATTATAAAACTGTAAGTAGAATACCCAAACTTAAAATTTATCTGCTAAATCTTTGAATAGGTTAGAAAACCGTGGAGACATTAATTGAAAGCTGATATAACAACTTTAGAGGCATTTTTCGTTACAATATATTATAGTAATGAATGACTTCATATACCTAAGAGTCACCGTTGTTTGGGAATAAGATATGGCAAGCTTTGAATGAGTTTTGTGTAAAGAAAACATTGGTATGTGCCTGCATAGTATTCCCAACGGCCAAGTTTAATATTCGTAACTACCCACAAAGCCAAATATAATAATGTGTGTATTAGGGTCGATCGATACAAATGACGTTAGTACACACATCAAAGCAATAAAATCAAAAGAACTCCAAATAAAGTTTGCTTATTTATTTATTTTTTCCATTAGCGTACAAGAATACAAAAAAAAAACAATATATACCTAATATACTAACTAATATTAATCTCAGCAACTAGTCCAACCTCAACGCTTTTTGCCAATAACACAATAACTGACAACTTTAACTTATCTCGTGATTCCTTTGGCTAATACTTCTTATTTTCGTATCAAGATCAGGATGTCAGACCAAACCTTACAATTTATTATTAATACCCATATCTTTCGTAGTGATTAATCTGAATGGGATATTTGACCTAAAATTCTTTGGAACTTTACTACAGTAGATACAAGTAATTCAAAATACCATTTCATTATTCTGGTAAAATGCAGGCAACTGAAGCAACTCTTCTTTCGTTCCATTAAAACTGCATAAACCTGAAAACTAGCTCCAGTTCATATATGTCCCCTATCAGATACCTAGATCATTAAAATCAGTTCGAAGGAATACTACTATTGTCATAATGCTTCGAATTTTTAAGTGTTTTTCGTCTAATTATGAAAATTTTACCTGTATGGCCAACTAAAAAACCTCTCCGATAATATATCACACCTTACAATCCCATTTAGAAAATCAAATGGATGGCCCTTGAGGTTAGAGGGAGAACCATGTCCCCCTCCCAGACTAAATCGACCTGTTTTTGCGTTTTTTGAACAAGGCGATATTTTGGGTAATATTTGGGGTTGAAACTTTTTCCTGGGCTACCCTGTAAGTATATCCTTATATTACAAGTACTTCTGTAATAGGTTCTATTTATACACAGTGAGTCAGAATGTATAGTAAATACTTTAAAGGGGTGTTCGGCAGGTGGTTATAGGGGGGGGGTCTTTCATATAAATTTTTTTGATTTGGGCTTTCCTTGCCAAGTTATTCGGGTTTACATGTGACCCAAAAGTATTTTTTTATTTATATCTCAATAACGGCCCTATTTAAAAATTTGAAATTTGGTATGTGTTATCTACTTACTCGAAGACGCCTTAGGGTAGTTTATTCGTTTACACACTGCCCTAAAAAAAGGGTAAAAACTAACAACCCCTATTAATTTTTTTGCTCGAACTTTTTTGTGGTTTTTTTTGCGTATATAAAAATATGATTTGTGCAGCCCTTTTATTTAAGAAACTTTTTTCCTTCTACATTTTTTTCTCGAAAACACAATATTTTTCCTACAAAAAAATGATTTCATTCCAAATACCATTCCCCTGAAAAATCAAGTAAAAATTCATAGCGGGCGTCAAACTATTTAAAATTATTTTTGTTGAAAATTAAAACAACAAAAATATCAGGTAACAACAATTCAGCTTCAGGATAAATAAGATGTTACAGTAGCGATGGTCACCCTGTAGACCCGAATTACTTGGCAAGGAAAGCCCAAATCGAAAAATTTTATACGAAAGACCCCCCTTAAAACCACCTGGCGAACATCCCTTTAAAGTCTTTACTATACATTCCGACTCACCCTGTATAAACTAGTTCCTTAACTCGAAACAATAATTATTTACCAAAACAATAATTCAATATTGAGGAAAATTTCTTCGAAATACGAAAATGCATTTGTACTGATAATAATGTTCCCTAATAAACTTGAATATTTGCTCTAAATTGCGTAATTTTCACTTAGGAAATTACATCTTTGTTGCGGTAATACAAAAGCCGGCATATAAAATAAATTAACTAATTTAATTAAACCAAAACTAAATTGGAGCCTAAAGATTTGCATAGCCGAGCTGTGTAGTAATTAAATCCAGGGCCACCACGACAGGATATTTCCATCTGAATGCGCAATAAACCATATGGCTTGTCGCGCCCCAGATAAAATATTCATTTTCAAGTCCAACATAGCGATGAAAGGACAAATCTATTTAGCTAACTTCCACCATATTCGATATTCTGACACTTTTTTTAAAAAATAATAATTTGAACAACACAAAAATATGGATACACGATTTTTAATAAGCTTCATCCACAATTACCTAGCATATTGCTATGATCATCAGAATGAACAAAATTAACCCTTTAAAAAAGTTCTGTTAGGATATATTTTACTTGGTATTTACCATACATGTCCATGTCAGTAGCAGAGTATAGTCTATACTTTGCAATAGGTATATTTCTAACACAATCTGTAACCAAACTCGAGGTGACAATACAATCTTGTGCTACCATCGAGCTTTTATGGTAATGTGGAAGGGAAGTGGACATAGCGACTTCTCAATGGTTCCTTCCAATAGTGACACATTAACAGAGATGGAGAGAATGCGCCACATATATCCCCAAATAAAATATTAATTTTCAAGTCCAACATAGCGATTAAAAGACAAATCTTTTTAGCTAACTTCCACCATATTTGATATTCTGACACCTCTGTTAAAAAATAATAATTTGAACAACACGAAAATATAGATACATGATTTTTAATAAGCTTCGTCCACAATTACCTAGCATATTGCTATGATTATCAGAATGAAAAAAATTAACCCTTTAAAAAAAGTTCTGTTAGGATATATTTTTACTTGGTATTTACCATACATGTCCATGTCAGTAGCAGAGTACCTATAGTCTATACTTTGCAATAGGTATGTTTCAACAAAAACTGTAACCAAAATCGAGGTGACAATACAATCTTGTGCTACCATCGAGCTTTTATGGTAATGTGGAAGGGAGGTGGTCATAGCGACTTCTCAATGGTTCCTTCCAACATTAACTTACCGCACCTCGCCCAGCACATCGCCTGGACCAGACCATATAAAACAACCAGCAGTATCACTCCCCATGGCGGGAGAACTCTCCGCGCCTGTTCGCGCAGCCGCCATTTGGGAATAGATTCTGTCAAATGGACGCAGTGTCGGGGCGATTGGGCAGTCCTCTTTTGGCTGTATGAGAGATATTACAGTGCCGTGGAGTGTGCCTTTTTGTAAATTAAGCTTTGTGCTAGTATCTTTAAATAAAGAATCCCAGGAAGGAGTCGAAGCTGCTTGTGCTTATCACACACTATATACTTTACTAATACTACTCTGTATTACTGAATTGATTTTCCCGACTACACCTCTGACTTCTATTCCCCCAATATGGCTCAAGGTCATTGTATTTGCGGATGATTTCTCAAGAGTAAGTTATACTGCTGGTTGTTTTATATGCTCTGCCTGGACCATAGGCTGCCACAGTCTGGCCTGCGCTGGCCACGTCGACGCATCGCACATCGCCTTTTCGAATATTAGTTTTCGTGTTTAAATGGCCTTGTTTTATTTATTTCATTTAATGGAGTTCGTTTCATTGTCTTATGATAAACCATCATTCGAGGAAGAAGACGTTTTATTAAACTCATTTTTAAAAAAGTGGCGTGTCGTTTGAGAATGTTCTGAAATGACAGTGCATCGTATAAATAAGGTGATAAAATTTTGTGAATTTCATCATCTTTATATAGATTTAATAAGAACGTCGAAATTGGTCCAATTAATGATGAAATTTGAAGTAGCCAAGATCAACAACTTCCTGGACGCGCAGCAGTGATGACTCATATTTCTCTGTCCTTGCCTTTGAATAAAGGATTTCAGGATGGAGCATATTTGGGATTACGCCCGTTTCTGTTTTTGTACGCGCACCTTTGAGTTATTTCGACAAACTAATCGACGCAGGAGTCCCCATTTTTTGTGAAATCGGTACCTACCTAGAATACGGGCAAAAAATTATAGGGCACGTTTATGTCTTTAAGTTTAGGAATTCTTCATAACATGAAGAATAATATAAAGAAGTAGTTATTTACAAACACGCTTATGCCACTTTGGTGTATATGACCTCAAAAGTTAATTTAAATTGGAAAAAATTATATTCCTCACAAAGATAACAAAGATGAAAAAATATTTTAAATAAAAATTGATACGAGTATTATTACTAATATTATCTAACCTATACAGTGTCCACGGATTGAGTTCACATAAAGTGTAAATAACAAAAAAAAAATCGAGTTGAAATTTAAGCTTCTGAGAATCAGCGCTGCTTGGTTTGAAACTAATTTGCGACATAATTTTACTTTCGAAAAATCACCTTGGAAATCATTATGAAGAAACTAATTTTCCACATTAGGAAAGTGCCCTTTTTCTAGGTTTTACGGCAAAATGTTATTAAGGAAGCTTGTTCAGAATGAAAAAATGAAAACTGCGAAATGTCGAAAGTCTAGGCCTATAGGTACCTACATATGCATTTTCCCACTTTTTTTTAGCAAAGTGCATTTTGTGTAGTTTTCTCATCAAAATGATATTAAGAAAATTTGTTCACAATGAAAAACTGGATAGGTGTGATTTTTGTTACCTAGACTTTTGAAAATTTTCACACCTATCCAGTTTTTCATTGTCAGCAAGTTTTCTTAAAAACATTTTGATGTGAAAACTACACAAAATGCACTTTGCTAAAAAAAAAGCGGGAAAATGCTAAAAAATCAAAGTAGGCCTAGACTTTCGAAATTTCCCAAACCTACTCAGTTTAGTTCCAGTTTAGTTACTCAAACAGTTTTTCATTCTGAACAAGTTTCCTTAATAACATTTTGCCGTCAAACCTACAATAATAAGGCACTTTACTGAGGTGGAAAATTAGTTTCTTCATAATTTCCAAGGCATACGTGATTTTTCGAAAGTCAAATTATGTCACAAATTAGTTTCAAACCAGCAGAGGGCTGATCTCCAGAAGCTCAAATTTCAACAAGAACATTTTTTATTATTTATACCTTATTGAGAATCAGAACTGTTGTCGGAAATAACACTACAAAGTTCAAGTATTTAACTAAGAACTAATTATTTCAACCCTAAATATCTATTAACAAATTACGAATTAAAAGATATACCTATATAATCTCAGCTTCTATTTGAGATAGAGCAATGTATTTTCTAATTCGTGTAAAAATACCAGCTATTAGAATATCGAAGTTGCATACCGATATCTTTATTTGTTGCAATGATATATTATCAAACAACATAACCTAAAAATTAAAAAAAAATATATTTGCTCTAAACAGATACATAAAATACAAGCCTGGACAAAAAATATCCCAGGATGAGCCTTCTAGGACGACGGCAACTGGGTAGTTGATAATAAATATAATATATCCATTTTTAATAAACAAATTAAATTTTTAGTAAACTAATTAATATTTTTTAACGAAATTTTGAGGTGCTTTTCCCATTGATGGAAAAATACTTCAAAATTTAGACAGTTTTTTGCAATAATTATTTAAACAAATTATTAACCGATTTCGTGTCAAGCAGTGGTGTGGTAGTTGATAATAAATATAATGTATCCATTTTTAATAAACCAATTAAATTTTTAGTAAACTAATTAATATTTTTTAACGAAATTTTGAGGTGCTTTTCTCATAGATGGAAAAATACTTCAAAATTAAGACAGTTTTTTTGCAATAATTATTTAAACAAATTATCAACCGATTTCGTGTCAAGCAGTGGTGTAGAAAATTTTAAACTCTCATCGGCAATTGTCTCTGAACTACCTCAAAGAAAAATTAAAACAACGTTGCGCCACTTCCAAATTGGATCCCTTGAAATATGTTATCAATAAATATTTCGATTTTTCCATATGGCATCTTGAATCGGATTAAAATAAATTTTCGGTAATTTTTGCCTAATTTTACTGGAATATACAACTACACAGTATACAGGATAGACGCTGGGCGGAGCCCCGATGCGGCCACCTGCATTTAAAACAATTTATCTTGTCTATTTGCTTCGCCGTCCCAGGCTAAAGGGCAGTGCGATGTTTATTTAAGACTAAGAGTTAAAAAAGTGAAATTAGTAAAAAACACTAAAAAAACACGGGCTTGTTGACACTAAAGTAAAAATAATTGATTTGATAATATATGCTTGATATTAATTTAATAATATTAAACTATTTAATAATGTAAAAGCATGGGGCGCTATATAAACTGAATCGATTTAGTAATGGATATAGAAGGTAACGTTAATGTCCCACACTTTTAGTTTTTTAGACTATTTATTAATTTTCTTGCGATAGTTATGTTTCTTCTGCGGTAATATGCACAAAGAACAGCAGCTTGAGATGGACGGGCGAGCGATTCTCACTTGACGTAATTTTTTCTACAGAAAATATTGTTGTTTTCTTCTATATCTCACATTAATTTGGAGGCTATTTATGGCTTTTTATGGCGCGTTTAAACATAAATTTATTTTTTTGTAAGATTCCTACTCCCCATCCATTTAACCCCGAGAAGTAATGTCATCATTAACGTAGTGCTAATCTTAATTGTCTGCCACATTCAGACAAAATTTAATGAAACTTTTGACCTCCTCAAATGAAAATCAAACTTTCGTCAGTTTCTAATTCCCTCTCCCAGTTATTTGAAAGTGCCACTCCAAAATACTTTAAAAATATTAATGCCCTCCCCTTCAAGTCAGATAAAAATTTAATTAGAATTTTATATCCAACTTGTAATTAAAACTTAATTACGGATTTTTTACTGCAAACTTCAGACGATGATATTTTCTACTAAGCGCAAAAATTCAATAGCTTCGGAACGCAAGCCCAACAAATATGCATTTGGGTAATATTCTGATGGTATACTAAATGCAAGCAACTCTTCCGTAAAAAAAACTTTCATGATACCTAAACACTTTCGTAGGAGATCCTTATTTGAATTTTATAGAAATTTATATAAAAATATTTTGAATATAATAATTATTATTTAACCATATATTCATTGATGTTTTCTGTCTTTGTTGATACCAAAGCAAAACTACTAATGTGACGACTAGAAATGTCCATTATCAGATAATTTCTCTATAGGCGCATACAACTTTCATGAGGACTATCCTAAAACTTTCGTATAGAAGTTCTGTACATGTTTTACAGTGGAACACAAAGGCCCGAGTGGGCCTTGGGGGAATGAATAACACTTTGTGGACCCGAATCCCAAAAGGTCATCAATCTTCCCTTGTCCCAAAAATAAATACGCCATTATTTGTCAAACGGGTACACCTTTTCAGCGTGTTCATCACGCTATCGATTTTTTAAGGTATTATGTTGCTTCTGCTCCGAGGCCCTATATAATTTATTAATTATTATTGACAGGGCATTATCTAAACGGTCTGAAAATATGTATACATGACAACGCAAAATATGATAGTCCCAAATGATATCACATTAATTGGTCCTATACAACTTTCCCATTTATACAATTTCTAATGACCGAGTAGAAGAAATAAACATTTTTTTCCATTAAGAATGGTCTTTTTGTACTAATTTATAGTTGTGTACATTCGTTGCTCTACCCCTTGAACAACAGCTAAAGTATTTTCGTTTAATGTTCGAATTGTTTGGCATTTTCTTTCACGTAACTCCAGAGTCCAGAGGAAAATGTAAAGCGGTGTTGATCGCCTTGGAAACTTCTCACATTGAACTCCTCACCTAATGGATGGCGCAAATTAGGATATACGAGTAGGCTTCATTTTGTTACGAACACATGTTGAAATGGGCAAACGTGGACTTTCTGATACACTATTTCCACCACACCCACAGGAATTGTTTCAGCTATCCTGGCAGTACGGGGACATAAGATCTTTATAGAAAATTAAATACTTTCCAGCACAACAATGCTTAACAATTGAAGACTGTGATGCAAGAAGGGGATATGTGTAAAATTTTGAAAAATGAGTTGTGTATGTGTGACAGAATATGGTCTTTCACTGTGGTGCAAATAGGGTATATGTGTGATGATTAACTACCGAGTTGTAAGAGAAAAACACATATCCCCTAGGGTGCAATAAAGATATATGAGTCGTGTTGCTTATCCCGTTTTTGTCCCACAAATTTTTGTGGTTTTAAGACACGCCCATCGTATCTCTTCTCTGCAGCCATAAAGTGGTGCCACATTATTTGCTTGCGTAATAATATCGCAATTTAGTTTTGTTTTACCAGCGGAGCGGAGGTGTTGCGCCTAGTCGTGTCTATGTTGTATGAGATTTTCAACAAACCTGGTCTTACTAAAGTATTATGGAGAAACGTGGTGGAGGACTAAGTGAAAAAAAATATAGGTTGGTTGGCTGCACCACCTCGGCTAGCGCTGATGCTCCTCTAATAAATTTTCTATTGTTAAAAAACAATGCAAATCCTACATTACATAATTTGGAACAGGCCTACTTAAATAAGTTGGCTTTGAAAGATTTGAAATATAAAAACGTAATGGTAGTAGCCAATGAATATGTCAGCAAAAGTGACATGGAATTTTACTTGTCTCTTAAATCCGATAAAGATTTAGGAAATCAAGATTCGGAAGTAAGCGAGTATGATAAGTCTGATGTAGAATAAAATCTTTTAAAAATTCGTCGCTCTTGGTATTTTCAGTTTTCATTTTTTGTTACCTACTACATCGCTTATTGTTTAGTTCTTACTTTGCTAAAATAGTCTTTAGAAAAATAAATAAGTTTCAAACAAAAGTATCGTGTTTGTTACTTACCCCTTTATTGCACCTTGTTATGTAGCCGAAATTAGAAAAGAATCAACATATACCCTTTTTGCACCACAAATCTTTTTTTCTAATTTTCTAGTTTATTTCTGCGAATAAATTTATTTAATATAGAGAAAAGTATTCAACTCTTCTATCTCTACCTTAAATAACATTTAACGCATCTACAAAAAAAAAAAGAAAAGTTTTTTGCCTCTCCTGAAAAATGTAACAAATGTTACTTATGCCCTTCTTACATCACAGTCTTCAATTGTCACAATATTAGGAATTGTGAACTAATTTGTTTCACTAAAAATATACCGGTTTAAGATCAAGTATGTGTATTGATGAATGATGAATAATTAATTTCAATTATGTATATAATGTAAGTCTAATCTAATAAGGTTTATATTTAGTGTCTTTCCAAATTATAAGGACTTACCACCCTTGTCAAAATGTTTGTTTGACGACCAATATTGATAAACTTGTTTTACTAGGTAGGCATGAAATGCCCATTCAATCTGTAGGTAAGGTAATTTAAAAATGCTATATTTCAAATTCTGTAAAAGATCATTTGTACCTATAAAGTTTTACATCAAATGTAAAAATATACAGTGTGGTCATTTAAGTGTGCAACATATGGAATTTTTTTATAGTTGCACAACCAAAATTAAAATTAAAATTCCCGAAAGTTGGTGCATGTTTGATAATCATATACATAGCGCACTTAGAATGGTTGCAAGTCAAACAACATACAGGGTAGGTCGAAAAATATAAAAATTGTACAAGAGTAAAATAGGTACCCTTATTTCAGAAAATTCCGCAAAATGTTATAAACAAAAGTTGTTTAGAATTAAAAGCTACGTCCAAATACCAAAACATAGAATCCCAAGAAAAAAAATTTCGTCAATTAATTTCCACAGTTTCTTAATAAACATTTAAAATAAAAATTTTGCATGAAATAAATGAAAGCTTTTTAATATACATATTATCGTTACTAATGTTTTACCTTTTTCAGAAGATTTCTTCCGAAATTTTAAATTTTTTGTTTAATATCGTTGCAACAAACATGAAGTTTGTGATTCCCTAAAAAATTAAAAATGTAAGTTAATTTTACAAATATGCTCGAATTTGAACAAAGTTATGCCAAACTGGTTTAATTTTGATTAATTTATGAAATTGTTTAGGGTAAAATTAAAACAAAATTTTTGTAGGAAATAATAATTAATGTTTTTAAAAACAAAATTTTTTTAGGAGGCCATGTTTTGGCGTTTAGGCATAACATTTAATTATAGACAACTTTTCTTAATGACATTTTGCTGAATTTTCTGAAATAAGGGTACTTTACTCTTGTACAATTTTTTAACTGCCCTGTATGCTGTTTGACTTGCAACCAAGTTCTAATATGATTATCAAACATGCACCAAATTTCGGGAATGTTATGTTGTATTTTGGTTGTGAAATTATTAAAAAAAATCCCATATATTGCACACTTAAATGACCACACTGGGTGTGTAGGTGTGTGGGTGAGGGTGTATAGGTAGGGTGTTCCATTTAAAAAAATATAATTTTGGTTGGTATGTTGGCAACCTCCTGTATACCGCCACCCTTTATAATCCTATTAAATTCGCAGTCAAATTTCCAACAATTTTCCAATTTACCATTTTTTGCTAGGGGAAAATTAACAAAATCAAGGCAGTTGAAATCTTACGTGAATACCCCTGCGCATACACGGAGAAAAATTTGTCAGATATTATACAAAAATCCGTATTTTAATGAAAATATTATTATGTTAAAATGTAAAACAATTTATTTTTAATTTTTTAATATCGTCAATATCTAACATACATTTTTATACCCATTACAAAATTGAACAAAGTTTTATATTTTTTAATCATATTTGCTTTTTATTACTTATTAAACACGTTTAATTAAATCTTGATACATTCTAGTGTAATATATACATATTTTAAGTATAAATTTCTAGAATAGAGCATTTAATAATAGCATTCGTGTGTATTAAACGCAAGTAATTAAATTTCTATAATAGTGAAATATCTGATTTCGAATTTTCGAACAGTACCTAAGTAAAAATATTAGAAAATAAGTTTTTCCGTTGTTATTATAATGTTATCGGCATCACTGTACTTTTTTTTTTGTTCTGAACTCTGGAAAATGTGGTGAATTGAGTTAGCCTTGTTGGACTATTTCTGTGATGATGCTCATTGCTTTTATGTTTACTGGAATATAATAGAATAGAGAGATTATTGAGTTTCGGTGTATGTATAATAATAAAAAATGCGTATTTGGTTCATTCGATAGTCGTGATAAAATTTGACATTTTTCAAAAATGTTTCAAATGAAGTATTTACCCGTCGGTCTTTGTATCAATTTTGAATAAGTTTATAAAATAAATATATTAGTTTGAGAATTCAACGCCTGCCAATATGAACCAATGAAATGATGTGATTTTTGAAATATTAACCAATCAGGAATCAGGTGATGATTTCAGCGATAATACCACTAGTGGTATTTTCGTATGTAATATCACAAGTGCTGGAAATTTTATCGATATTTTTTTCGAAAGCGCTATTTTGCCTAGAAAGATCACAGTATAAATTATTGGTATTTTATTTTCTGATAAAATCCCGAGAGCGAAGCTCGAGGGATTTTATCTCACTTTGTCAGAGTTGGTTTATTTTCTGAATGTGTGTCATAAATTTAAACGGAGACCGAGGTCTAATAAGTACAATTTAGCAGTGTAAAAGTTATATAAATTCATTGATACAATGCTTAATAATACCGCAACAAAATTTATAAGCTGCATAATTTAGAACAGTGTAAAACACCAATTTTAAGAAGTACGTGTTTGTATCGAACAGATTCGCGGTTGCTAAGCAACGAAGTGGTATTTGCACTAGTGGTATTACCGCGATAATTTGCACTAGTGCAATTATCGCTAGCAGAGGCATATGATGGGTTGGATTTTTATGGAAGGAGCTACTTTATTGGATGCAAGCAGTATGAGGGAAATAATCGCTGAAATCCTACTCTCTTAGTTACGTCCTAGTTACTCTAAACCAATATTTTGGCAGCTAAAACTGATAAACGGATAACTTTGATAGCATAGGTAAACGGTACAGAGGGTTGTACATGTCAATAACTTATTTCCAACCAAAATGTGGCTTATGTCCCTTGTTGCCCCGAAGCATTTAATTATTTGCAGTTGTTAAATTCTCTTTTTAATTGCACCTCGTGGTATGCCTAATAATAGATAATACCTTTCCTTAATTTATAACTCATTATAATCCCAATGCTAAGAAAATACCACTCCTGCTGCGCAGTCGTGGTATATTTAGCTTTGGGATTATAATTCGTAAAATTAACGAAAGGTATTATCGATAATAGGCACACCACTTGTTATATTACCCCTGAAAAGTTATGTAGGTTTTATTTTCAACATAAAAACTATAATTATTTAAACTTGTTTTAAAACGTTAAAATAAATGGCCATTTGTTAAAAGTGAATTTTATTTTGGAAATGTAAATAATTACATAAATATTTTTTAAATAATTTCGAAACTCTCTATGTAATTCTTGTTTTTCATATTTTTATAGACTTTCACGGCTGTTGTCCATATGAGAATGAATTTCCGATCTGTTGGTCAATGATAATCTTCTATATGTACCTATATAGACATTTTGCTAGGATTAACTGAGAGCATCTAGCATCTTTAATTATGACTCGTCTGTTGGCGGATTGTGACTGACTATAAAATGCCTAAATAACATCTAGTGGCGATCTAACTGATAATCAGTTGCAACCCAACATATAATGAGTCAACGCTGAAGATCATTGCGGGAACGATCAGCAAAAACCTGTGGAAAATTCCGAATACGGCCTGGAAATTTATTCTCATATTTTAATTTATTATACCATAATTACTATAAAATACATATAAATTAAATTTTATAAAGTATATCACACCATAGAAAAATATTTTTGAAACAATTATACACCTTCTTAATAACAAATAGTCAAACTAAAAACATGAATATTGTATATGGTATTACCTTAGTTTTTAGATTTAAAACGCCCATAAATTGTTAAACCAGGCTCTTATATAATACAATATATTTCTTTCTCCGTGTACGTCTGTGATTTTAAAAATCGTGAATATTTCAAATTACCAGAATATCTTCAGCCGTTCAGCTCAAATGGTTATCAAATGTATTCCATACACATTTTCCGCGCTCAATTCGTCCTGTATACACCTAATGCATCAATTTTGTAAAATTTTCGATATTCAAACATTTGAACTGCACATATAGATTTCGACGCCCTGCAGTAGCTATCTCGCTCCATATTGCTTTTTGCCGAACGTTATGTGTATATACGTTAACGATAAATCCAAATGAGCGTCGGGCTACAAAACCCGATGAATAATTCAGACAGAAAGATATCGCAGTTATTAGCCATGTTCAGTAGCGCGCGACGGCACCCATAAAATATTCAACGAAAATTCTATTTTGATATCTTCGCTATCGGGCCTATATAAAAATGGAAATTGGCGAATCGCGCCGTTGCCGGCCGCCGTGACGCCCATCACGCGGAAACTATGGAAATTTAATAGGGAAGTCATTATCTAGATGGCTGAATTAAGTTATTAAAAGGTGGGTTTCATGGCGCGCGTTAAAGAGAATAATTATTATTCTGGATGCAAATGTTCTGAATCAGTTTGGGAATGCTATACGCACCTCAATACTTATTACGATGTAAGAAGGCTGTTAACGTTGCTGAAAAATAAAGTCCACAAGCATTTGCATAGTCTTCTATCGGGAAAAAAGTGAATAGACGCAATACATCATGTTTTATTGAATTTTAATTGGGTTTTTCGCCACCAAACTGGTTAAAGGACAACTTTTTCAAGTTGCCTGGAAAATTAATAAATTCTTAACAGTAAATGAACTAAACTTTGAACTTGTAACTCAAAAAATATCTTCAACAAATTTGTTTCCTGAGCTTTCGGAGAATATATCTTCCTCCTTTCTCAAAGATTATGTCACGTCGAAGTGAAATGACAGATGAATAAATTTCAGGTTAAAATGTCATGACAACCGAAACAATAATAGCCTAGCCACCTGTCTGATATTGTACCCTGTGTTCTACCTAATTATTTATACTAACTTCTCTTTGAATAAGTGGCAATAATATTTGACTGAATTCCACTGAACATTCAGCAACACAGTTGTCTGTATTTCCTAGAATAAATGCTGATTCTTTAATTTTTCGTCTATTTCCTACTTCTTCTTTGAGAATTGGTTTGGCACTATCCCACAAAATCCTATGATTGTTATTAAAAGATTGTTCACATATTTTCGACTTCGAAATTTGATTTTGTCTGATATAATTTTTATGTTCTTTTAAACGAACGTTAAATGGCTTACAAGTCTCCCCAATATAGAACTTTCCACATTCGCAAGGAATTTTATAAATGCAATTTTTTGAACTTTGTACCTTTATTATTAAATGGTTTCGTTTTAACTAGCATCGATCTTAATGTATTTTTGGTTTTAGATACTGTTCTGACATTCTCAAAGAAGAAGTGCCATATACAGTGACCGGCAGAAAGTTGGACACAAATGGAAAACTTTTTTATTATTAATTTCTTAGAAAATTTTATTCTCGATAAAAGTTGGTGCATCATTTCAAACTCAAAACGCACATATCAAAATTTAAATATCTCTTTTTGAATACGAGGTAGATTCAAAAATGTCAAAATAGCTCAAGAGTAAATTACCCTTATTTTTTAAAATACGGTAAAAAGTTACTTACAAAACTTGTTTGAAATCAAAACTAAACTTTAGTTTTGTTGGATTAGCAGCTAGAAATTTAAATTAATCGAAATCAGAGTTTAAAAATATTAAATTTTTGTGTGCAACTTTCTGCCGGTCACTGTATAGCATTCAGCTATTAGTACCAGAACTACCTTCTTCAATTAAGTAAAAGTAATTGAACATGGCATTAATTACTTTACGAGTAATTGCAATTAGTTGCAACGCTATTAAATTAAAAATTATATTTCTGCAGCTGTATCTCCATCTCCATATGAGTCCCTATACTGCAGTTGTGAGTGAAACAATAGTTGCAAGTTTACCATTATCTCTGGCTTTTTTTGTATGGATACCTATAGTTATAAAAAACCGGCAATGCTAGAATTGTTTGGTCCTTGGTTTTCAACTTAGTTATATAACTGTTATTTATTATAGTTATTTCAACGTTCTAAAACCTGCTAAACGCCAATTAAAGAGGACAGGTATGTAATTAGAAGAAAAAAATGTTCCAGCACTCTCATTTTTCAACTATGCTGTAGCAAAATGCAATATTTAAAAATCATTTCTATTTTGAAATTCTGTTATTTTTTGCATATATACTTTTAACAATTATTATTATCATTGTGAAATTTTGTAATTTCAAAATTTAAACAAATATGTATAAGGTGACTTGCCTACTTTTTGATATCATTCTATATCATGAAAATAAATAAAGCGTTCCTGTATTGGTAGCGTCATTACACGCCACCATTAAAGAAGTAACTAAAAAAGTAATTGTTTCGACGAATTACTATATCGAAAGATCAGAGGAAATGAAATGGCCTCCAATTACATTTCCACGAAAGTATATTTATATTTCTAATTGCGGTCTCTCTTTCGTGGTAATTGGTCCAGCTCTGCACTAGAAACATAATTATGAAGATGCTCAACTGTTTTATGTTAGTAGCTCGGAGAGAAAACTATGGTTTTTCAGTCAAGGCGTATACGCCTAGAGATCACAAGGTTTGTGCAATGCAATGCAATATGCAATTTATGTGGAACAGACATATTGGCTCTGTAATATTAAGAACCTATTGTATTTTAGCTGCAAAAACTATTATGTAATAAAGGACAAAAGACAAATAGTGGAAGGAAAGGAGGATAATATATTTTTTATTAAGGTAAAAATACGGAACAACTATATAAAAAGAAAAAGAAATGACCGGAAATGTAAAGCATTATCTTGTTTATGGATATGCTAAGAGAGGAACGCAATAATTATTGTAGAGGACCGATTGTGCAAAAAATAAGGTGACAGATTTCAATATACTTACTTAAGGCTCTAGGCTCTCCTCTCTCCATAAACAACTAGCAATAAGCTCAAGCATAAGCAATATATTGCCGTCGCGAACTAACTCACAACGAACACTGAAGATCCGATTGATGCAATGATAAGAGTGGTTACGAAGCGTCCACATCATAATCAAGTTACAGTGTAGCCGTTACGTTATTACATGCAACTGTTCGATAGTGAGTACCGAGCCCTACGCGTCTATCACATATACCTGTGTATATTAAAATGTGCCGCTTTTGGTCCTTCTGCACACGTAAAAGCGCATGAATCGAGAAAGGATGGAATTCCCCGCCATTTTTAATCCTATATTATCAGTTTGTGTGGTAGATAAATAAAAACTCGCTGGTGGCTATTTTGCCTAAGTATACTTGGAAAGCTATCCGAGAAATCACAAATGCCTCCTTAACAGGTTAAAAAATGTTAGGTCTTTTTGAAAACAGGTTTCATATTTTGATTTTGATTCAATTTGGGACTAAAAACAAGTTATTAATTGATGTTTAGTTGTTGACCAGGATTCACCGTGGTCTTAATATTCTACTAAAGAAATGATTGGGCTTCATGCGAGGATCTAAAAAATGCGAAGAAGCTTTTACTTGAGACTGCATTCTATACTTATGAGTTAGTAAAAATATTGTTTTTTATGAAATGAACCACATTTGTCAGAACTTTAGGAAGGCGAACCATCAGAACGAATTAGTATAGCGTATTCACAACATATGTTTTGAAGTCTTTACGTTTTTTAGATTTCAAAAAAGAGACATGCTTTGGGGGATGACTGACTACATTAGCTAGAAGCAACAACCATTTCACCAAAGAAATTGCGGATATCCACTGGATATAGAAATAGAGAGGCTATACTTAGGATAAAGAGATATTCAATGCTCGAAGAAATATTGGAGTTTCAAAAAGCGTTCGCCTCAACAAGTAAACGTGTGTACAAATATGATAATTTAGACAAAAACTGTAAAACAACAAAAATAATACCAAACAGAAAATAATTTTCTTTAACGCCTATTTATTTAAAATTATAGAACATTCCTGTATAGATATTGCTAAAGTCACTTGAAGCTGCATAAAAAACTCAAATTGGCGTCTCAAAAAGAATATAGAAAATAAGCGTCCCGCAGTTTTCAAAAATATACATATTGTACAAGCAACATAATATTTAACTTTTAAGGTTTTTTTTAAGGTTGTCGTCAAACACAACGTAAATGTCAATGCACCATATAACATTTTCAAAAGGTCTCTAAAAAGCCACAAGTATATCGATTATAATTATTTACGCAAGTATATCCTAAGATCTCTGAAAAATTATGGTACGACTATCCACCGCATTTCGCTGCACAAGTGGCCAGCCGTCGAACAGTGTGTATACCCATGCAAGCATTGGTGATATTATATTAGGCGAGCATGCAGTCAGTTTTTTTTACTACAATATCTATCTTCTCTGTCACCTTCATCTCTTTTCACCACTAATACCAGGTTCGGTTTAATATATGGTTAAAAAAGTGTTTTATGTCTCGTATTTTATTGCCGAGACGCCTGTTCTAGGGCTACCCTGGTAGAAGTATAAATGAACACAGTGTAGCATTTACCTTGCTCTGCTACTGTTAAAAATACTAGACTGATCAGCAGAAATCACCCGTATGAAATTCAAAGGTTTTTATGCAGTCGACGTCGACCTAGTCAAGGAGGCAGCCAATAAGAAAGCGAGCGTAGCGATTTGATTGGTCGGCGTTTCGGAGATCCATGGAGCAGGTGTCGATGAATTATTTCAAAGTTTATTTTAATATTTTTTGGAGCATTTAAATAAAATTGTATAATATTATTAAGGGCCGCGCGCCCCCCTAAGACTCGGTCTTGTTTTACAAAGCAAACGTCGCCCAAGCATTTTTTTGCTGTTCCAAGTGACTTCACTTATACCATTACCTACATTTGAAAATACCTGCTTAATTTAGGGTTCAAATTGGCCGCAAAATATTCCACCGGTCATAATGTCTCTTTTGCGCGGTAGATATATATGTTGCAGATAGGTATAATATGGTGTTAATATCAAGGCTACTAGTACAAGTTTTGACATTCTATCTGCTCCATTATTATGTATTTAAAAGTGTGTCACGATGCACACAGTAACGGCATTTAAACTTTGCATCAGCAAACGGAAGTGGATGACAGAGGCCATTGTTTGCTGCAGCGAAACACCGTCGACCCGTATGTAAACGCGAATCAAAGTTTCGCGAGCCAGGAATATCCCGGCGCATTCCCGTCATAATAATTGCGGGGGGAGTGACGGCTGCTGGCTGCTGGCGCAACTTAACGGGATTTATAGCCGCGCCCGGGGACGGCGATAATTTATTTAAACGCCTCTCGATCGGCAGCGGAATACGTTCGACGGAAATTAGTTGGGAGGATGACACGGGCAATAAAATATTCCTCTGGATAAGGAAGGAGATAATTTAATTTTTTAAAAGATAAGTCGACATTCCTGCATAATTTTTAAAACCTATTGTCTTTGACTGACGTATTTATAAAGACTTCTCACGGCTATAGCTTCATGCCCTGGAAAGCAGATGGCGCCTATGGTCAACAATGTATTTTGCATTGTATTTTGTCTCCGGGAAGCGCCTGGTGAGCCAGAGAACTGTCAAACAGGACAGCCGTGAGCAGTCTTTATTAATACGTCAGTCGAAGCTATTGTGCTTACCACAAAATCATATTTGACACATCAATATAATATGACATATTTGAGAATGGAAAATAATTACAGGTTAATTCAAAAACCAATACCCCAAGAACCATAGCGGTAATCTATACGCACCAATGAATAAAGCACCCCAGGACAGGGTGAAAGCTCTATGGATATTATAAAATACGTGAGACGGAAATTCTCCCGTGCTTTGTGAAAACCCAGTAACTCGGATTTTTCACTTTTGAGAAAAATTGAATTTATTAATCTTACCCTAGCCGTGACAATACTTAATATTTATAAGAAAAGTAAAAACTTATTTCCCACAAAAAAATACTGCTCTATCTAACAGAGATGTAATTAAACTGAAAATTAATATACCTCTGTACATAACAGAGTTACTATTTTGAAATGGTATATTCCTCAAGAAAAACAAATATTTTCATACACCTGAAGTTACTCTGTTTTGAAATTGTAAAAACTAATTTTGAAATTTTTATTTTTTATTATTATTATTATTTTATCATCTAAAGAGGCATCCTCGTAATATCTACAATTAAAGGAAAAAATGTGGTGCAAATTGTTACATTAAGTACCTAAGGTGTAAATGACAAAAAGAATTCGAAAATTTGAGCTTCTGGGTCGAAAACTAAGATATAGAAACAATTAGGAAAAACGATTAATATAAAAGGCGCTTTTTTGTAGCTTTTCGCGCAAAATCGGTGAATTTTGATTTAAATAGGTAAAAAAAAAACAAAGTCGGCAGATTTGCTTGAAAAGTGACAATTAACTTTTAACTATACAACTTTCTAAATACATGTTTTTCATATTTTTAAAAACAAAAAGGTAGTTTCACACATGACAATAAAAATAAATCGAAGTCGGCTGAGATATTTATATATATTTATAATCAAACACATCTTTTAAATTTAAGCAACTTTTCGAAAGTTTTTGATACTTTTAAAAATAAAGGTAGTTTACTATTGGCGATTTTTGAAAATTCGTTCTAAAAGTACCCTGTGTATTAATTAATCGCCCTAATTTTTTTCTACATCTTAGTTTTATACCAAGCAATACCTAGAAGCTCAAATTTCAACTCGAAATTTTTTTGTCATTTACACCTCACGTAAACTCAATCCGTGGACATTGGACATACTGTAATATTAAGTTAAATATAAACACAAAATAGTTATTTTTGTTATAAGTACCTAAAATGAAGTTTTTCAAGACGAATGTATTTGTTAATACTATAAAAACTCAGATAACTTAATTATCGAAATTTTTGAAGAGAAACTAATCGACTAAAAATTGATTTTGAAAAAATGTTCTAATGCTTTTAATATTAATATAATATTAGACAATATTTTAAAATTCATTATTACAGAAAGTACTATAGCATTCTTTTGGTATTACGTTTAATAGAGAGGTACAGCAGATTTCCCAAAAGTAAACAATAATCATAAACATGAATCAATTTCTGCAACAAATTTCGGTAATAATATAGGTAGGTAATTGATGCCAAAGCATCTCTGACTTCAATGTTAATTATTGGCATATTTGTTTACTTTTAGAAAAGCCTCAAAAAACTGCAAATAAAAGATTTAAATGTTACTAAAATAATTTTTAATTAATACATATTTAAAATATACCAGTAATTTTTGCACTTTTGAAAATGAGTAATTTGCAAAGAAATACGATTCCATGAAATTCCAGAGCATTGAGTGTTTTACTTCTTTGTGTAAGTCAGTACCTACGCAAGTAAGGGCATACATGCTTTCGTGGACCTCGACACCATTGAGAACTGCCACTTCCTCGTTAAAACGAACTTAACGCACTTCACTTTCGGCACTTACTTTTGCACTCACTAGTTCATTGGTAATCATATTTTACTGCACCGAGTCGCTTTTTATTAGAGTAGCTGGTTGTGTTCCGTGGGTGTTCCGCTGCCTCTGAAATAAAAACGTCGACATTAGTCAACATCTCTGGGGTGCAGTCGCTTAAACTTACCGTACGTTCCGCTGAGGTCGTTTCCAACACCAAAGGCACACTCGCCTCGTTCCTTTTTTTCCTGTACTAACTTATTTTCGTCGTTAGGGATCCATATTTGCCATAAAATGGTCGCTGTGGTTCTGGTCCTCCCTTGTGACAATAATTAAACAATAATTAAACAATAATTAAACAATAATTAAAAAATAATTAAACAATAATTAAACGATAATTAAACAATAATTAAACATTAATTAAACTATAATTAAACAATAATTAAACAATAATTAAACAATAATTAAACAGTAATTAATAAAAGTTACTTACAATATAGAATTTATTGACAAAAATATGTTTTTCAAACTGTACTTTCATCACACTGTGACTTTCTTATTATGCATTTTCGGATCCATGTTTATAGGAAACATTTCGTTCAAAACTAAGTTTTCTACCTGTCATATTAAGTAGGTACCATCACTTAGAGACACACTCTATAACCAAATAATTAATTGTAGGTACTTACCTAACTATATACCTATATGTTACACATCCTGCCCACCCAAGGACTCTTTAAAATAAGGAGATCCAGCATGTCACAGTCTATCACATACGAAAAGTGAAGCCTTGTTTTCTGTATATCTCCAAGGAGACCACATAAGTGGGCTGGTACAAGGCTATGTTATATATGTCAGTGTCCAACTGCCATCAGGTTTTATGTGACATGCCAGTGCCATAGATTCCAAGGAGGCAAAATATTTCTTATCATAATTCACAATTTTTAAGTTTTCTAACTTCCAGATAGTCAGTTAAAGCTAATGCGGCCGCCTGTAGTAGTCCCAATATTTGCAACCAGATTTTTCTTGTCTCACCTTTAGTAATCCTACAATACCCATTACGTGGGCATTACGTATAAGTAAGTAGTTCAAAACAAAAATGGTATTTCCTAAATATTAAATTATTAAGCAGGTAGCTTCAGTCAGGTCTTTTTTTAAACAGTTTTTATCTACAACTATAAGTTTATTTTACGTTTGTGAGGTACCTTGGGAGAGAAATAAAATTACAAAAATGAGCACCGAGAAAAACTACATGATTAGAACTAAGTACAAGACCTAATCTTATTAGTCCATCCCGAAATCTGTGAAAGTTCTTTGGGTAGATACATTCAACAAGGGAAGAAAGTTCAAGTACGTACCTATTATTATACCTACAAATGGTTTGAGGAACCTGGTAACAAGGTGCAATAGCGACAAATTCTCAAATAAGCAAAATCGGCACTGACTTACCATACTTATATTACTTAAATTCCTGGAAATAATTGCAGGAAACCAAATTCAAATATAAAATAAATTTGATTCATTTGGCACTTGCCATATTCTGTGTTTGTTGACAGAACATTGTCAAGTCTAATTTTTAGAAATCATATTAATTTTTATTATCTATCAAAGTACCTGTTATATCCATAGATTCTCCAATAAAATTGCATACTTGGCATCAGCAAAAGAGAAATAAAGAAGCATATCACCGTCGACTGCATCTCCGTGACCGACCGAAAGGAGTGGGGAATGAAACGCCGCGTGTTTTTCAAATATTCCAGTCTGAGCGATACTTCCTGCCAGAGAGGCTCTAATAAACAGCCGGCAATGTTCACATATCTACCGGCACGCTAAACCGACAACCCAAAAGGAAAAAGGGCGGCAATCGATTTATCCCGGGAAATTTAATGCAAATAGTGCTTGTTGCGAGCATACGAAATCGGAGGAACGAGTTCGGCGGAGAAACTTCCTTTGGAACGGAAATTGTGTGTTGTACAATAATTCGATGGTGTCCAATTAGATTGTCACCCATATACGTATTATGTCAGTTGTCGGCAGTTTTGTTTTTGAAATTGTATGTAGCCATAACGTAGCTGTGTCCGAACAAAAGCTTAACACAGTAGGAAAGAGACATATCGGCCGAAACACACCTTCAATTCAAATTATTGACGACAATCTGTACGAAATACTTATTGGAGATATAGTAACTATAGTGTAAAACTGATGCAAAGTCTTGCTTATTGTCATTGATTACCCATTGTTCTTCTTGGAAAAAGGTTTCTGGTTTTCTGGGAAGAATATGGACTCTATTCAATATGAACATCACATATTGGCGTCAATAAGTTAAATAATGTCAAGAACAACAAATTGTCCATATTCCATTTTTTATAATACAGATGTTCCTCGTCTATACGCATGTATTAGCAAATAATATTCTAAGTATAGTTAACATTTGTCGATGATCCCTTTCCCTAATACTCGTACGCTTTTACTAAATGGCTATGTACCAACAAGTTTACTGGAAAATTAAATAAGACCTTGGCGTAAGTAAACATCTTCGCAAGGCAGGAAAGGCAACTCGTAACTCCAGAAAATTTAAAGGTGACTTAGAAATGATTAGTGGCTCTCACAATTTAATCTTTGTGATATCTATGGGTTTTCTTGAAGTTTTGAATGGCTGAATGTTCCTGATATAAAATACGAAAGCCGTAATCATTAAACTCCACAATAATAATAATTATATGTGTTACAGTAGAACTAATTATTTTAATCGATATTAACAGGCATTAGTACCCCAACAAAATGTTGTCAACAATATTATTACTTGGATTTTTGCGATTAATCTACAGGGTGTCCCAGTTGTAAAGCACCATTTTGAAATAAACAATAAAAAATTTGGTTTTGGCCAGAAAAGTTAATGTGTTATTTTTTAAACAGGTTTTTAATTATATCTCAAAAGCGAGATTGCCTTAAAATTTGGTACACATTATGGGGGTATAAAATTCAATCAATTGAAGCTACGAGCGTTTGGTTATAATATCCAGTACAGAAGGGTAGAATACTGCCCACTTTTCAAAAATAATTTCTAGGGAATATTAAAAAAACGAAACTTACTAAAAAAATATCTTCGACATCTTTGCTTTTCTGAGATTTCGGAGAATAAATATTCCTCCTTTGTCAAAGATAATGTCAATTCGAAGTGAGTCTGTCATTTTACTTTGATTTGACATTATCTTTGAGAAGGGAATCAAGAATCAGGAACCTTTGGCACTTAGAAAATACTGCTTTTGCTTAACTCCACACACCAACACTTTGTTTTTTTGCACTCGACGCGCGTTTCGCTAACCATCATCAGGAGATGATTAAGCCTGGTGTGCAGGAAGTATTTTTTAAAGTCGTTGAAGTTATTTTTTTAGTTAACGTTCAAAGTTTCCTTCTTTTAATGTCAGGCATTTATGAGTTTTCCGGGCAACTTGAAAAAGTTGTCTTTTAATTAGTTTGGTTCAGGTTTCTGTGAATGTTTTCAATTCTGTATTTAGAAAACGACACATTTTGGGGTATAATGTATAAGCACTTTTTTATCATTTAGGTGCAAGAAATCCATTGCTGAAAATTACAGGGCATAAACAAAGTAATAAATTATTTACTTTAAAAATTTATTTCTTTTATATTCCAAACAAAATATCAAAATAATAAAAAAACGTCCTATTCGTTTCAAGCTTTGGCAATGGAGTTTTTTAGCCTCAATAGTAATTAAGTTCTTATACACATAGGCCGTAAAACGTGCCATTTTATAAATACAAAGTTGAAAATTCCTAAAGTTATCACTTTTCTGTGCAGCATTTGCTCAAAATTCAATAGTTTTAGGGCAAATTGACAAGAACAATTTTTTAAGAATAAATGAATGAGCAATTTAAAAATGCTATCCAATTTACCACAAAGCCATGGGCCTGGAAATTATTTTTGAAAAGGGGCGTATCAATGCACTTTTTTGCTCAAAATAAAATTGTCTATAGTTTATTTCAAAATTGCTGTTAAAACTAGAACACCCTGTAGAATCTTGAATGGAATACTCCTACAACGTTAACGTTATTACACAACATATTTATATGACCGCTTTTGAGATAGCTTTTAGATCGGCCACAATAGAAGGAAACGTATACTTTTTATATTACTTCAGTGTAAAGGAAAATCAATCTGGCTTAACCGCTCTGAACAGTCGATATTTTTATGTAGAGATTGCGCAAGGGAATGTGTTAATGTGTCACAAGCCAATTTTTCAATTTCAAACGTTGAAGCTGAAACGGTTCAATTAACTTCCTAAGTCTTAAGGTTATACAGTATCGTATTTGAGTTGTAGCTTATTTTGAGAATATTCTACGAATAGTGCATTATCTTGTACTTAGCAATTTTATTCCCTCTTACTTCTACATCCAGTCATCTTTCATTAAAGCTTAGAATATACAGGGTGATCCAGTCTTGGTCTAAAAAAAATTAAGGGTAGGTGGGAAAAGTAGGTTTTGCGAATTCGCGATTTAAAAAATTCTAAATCAATAGAAAAAATTTATTTAAATTTTTAGGGAAACCGACCTTCTTTACTCTGGAGCAACCTCCCTAACAACGCGGTTGCTGTGGGGTAGCCGAATCTGATCCATTCGCCTTGTCTCGGGCTACAGCAGAATAACAGAAAGCAACACGCCACCTGTTCACAAATTCAGCCTTGGAAACGATCGAAAACGGGCTGCTCGTAATCTTCTCAGGCGACAGACGGAAGCACCACACGCTCGCGAACAACGAGACCACACACACTGTTCCATCACCCAACAGAACAACTCTATCACCAGAAACCGAGTTCTTTTCTCACAATCTTCCTGCGCCATGCGGATCAATCAACGTGTCGAATCAAGATTCGCCACTTTTTCAAAATATCTGATACCTCACCCTATGTACAGGGTCATTCAAACAGGGTGTCTCAGGCTCGATGCTCCAGTGAGCGAACAAAAAATACAAAACAAAAATTGACATAATATATGGGCTTCAAATGAGACAAGTTAAGCTCGCTTTTCCACTGAAAACGTTGATTTTTGGAAAGTTTGAAAAACCAGACATGACGTCATAAAAATATTTTCCCCAGAAACATATAATACTTTATTATATATTTAGAAAGATCGTGCATTTCCGTTAAACTTTTGCTAAAGGCGTTTTTTATTTCTCTTTCATAAAAAAGTTACAAGCCAAAACATGGAAATGGCCTGGTCTACATTTTGTCGGTGAAAATCGAGTTAGACATGACTTCCGCGGAAAACAATAATTATTATTAATACTTTGTAAATTATTTTTCCTTGTGAAAACTGAAGTAATTAACAAAATACCATTAGTTCCTCTGCTTGCCGTTTAAAGTATTCAATAATGATAACAGTTCAAAAAGTTCGTATGTTGCTGAAGCTGAAAAAAATTCCAGAATAGCTGTTCGAATTTATCAGGAGAGATATATACTGGGCGTCGTGTTCCCGATGAAAAGATTCCAAAGTTTCCAAAATTCAAAAGAATCCTGCAGGAAAATCCAGGTGCGTTTTCTATTCGAAAAGAAAAATGTATTATTAGTGAGAATTCAACCCCCAAATATAGCAAAATATTTTAAAAACCACTCGAGAAACTCTATTAGATAGGAAAGTAGCGAGTTAAATGTGGACAAGTCAAGCATTCAAAGCGTTTTAAGTTCTAATAAATATCTTGATTTTAAATTGCATAACCTGGAATATTTAAGGGAATTGAATATAGTAGAGAAAAGGCTTGATTTTATCACTCAAGTTTGGGTACTTGTGGAAATCGCTGCCAATCGGCTTTTCATTCACATTCTTTGGACAGATGAAAGTCGCTTCATGAGTAATAGGTTGGCCAACAAAGTAAATGAACATTATTGGTCAACAGAAAACCCTCATTTTGTTAACCCAATTCAAAAATTAGTATTGCATGCCAAGAAGTCACCCTTGGCAAGGCTACTCAAAGTAGTCGATTAGATTTAGTCTAGCAGAAGGCGGTGGTCATATCGAAAATATGTTATATATACCTAATTAATTAAATACTTAAATTATTTTTGTTTGGTTTGGATGTGCTAGTTTTTTTCCTTACTGACATATATACTACCATAATGGATACTGTTCCATATTTTATTATAAAGGCGACCAATAACAATTTAGGAAACTTTATCAACCGAACTATCAATTACTGTTTTTCGTGGATACCTAATAAAGTCATGGCAAACTTTTATCGGTGATTATATCACTATAGTCACTGCTTTTATCAAATAGAGGTGAAAAACTGGAATTTCACCGACCAAATTTATACCAGGCCATTTCCATGTTTCGGCGTTTAACTTTTTAATGAAAAGATATATAAAAAAAACTTTTTTAGCAAAAGTTCATCAGAGATGCACAATCTTTCTAAATATTTAAAGCAATGTTTTCAGTGCAAAAGTTGGCCCATTTGAATCCCGTATATAAATTGTTGTTTTGTACTTTTTGCTCGTTCATAGAAACCTTATTGCATCTTAAGTAATGTAGTCACGAAAAATCGCTGAAAATTATTTTTAAGTTTGTAGGCCGGCCGCTAGGGGGCGTATTCGAAACAGTAAATTTGGAAAATGAGTTTTATAAAAAAATTACTAATAAAGGTATATAAAATTAAATTTATTGCACTCTTCAGCAAATTCTGAATAATTTTCGTTAAGGATTTTTGCTCTAGCTCTTGAAATAGAGGTGAAACTGGCGGATAAACCTTGACTTGAAAAAATGCCTGTAACTCCTGTTTGGCTTAACCGAATTGATCGAATTTGGGCTTGTTGAAGAGAGCGTTCCTTCTTCTAACAAATGATTGTCCATTAAGGTCATTTCGAGTTTCGTGGTCGCCGCTAGATGGCGCAATTTGAAAAATTTTCCTTTTATTACAATTTTCTCCGAAATTTTAAATGCAATGACATATTTATTCTGTTATAATCGAAAAGTACATAAAATTTACAACAAAAAATACCCGCAAGGTTCAAATCGATATCTTCATTGGTTTCGGAGTTATCGCCAAAAGAATAATTATTAATATGTTATTTGAAAGAAGAAGGTAGGTATTTGTTGTCAAAGATTTCCGTGGTCAAGCATGTCATGAAATAAATAAAAATCTACTTGAGCTTTTCATAAATTGCTATTTTTCTCACTTGTTATTCCCTTAAACGTATTTATAATTTACTTACCTTAGGTACCTGTCGTATCTCGTATCGATATGAAATTATCAAGTCAAGGTTTATCCGCCAGTTTCACCTCTATTTGAAGAGCTAGAGCAAAAAATCCTTAACGAAAAATGTCCAGAATTTGCTGAAGAGTGATTGATATACCTTTATTAGTCATTTTTTTGAGAAAACTCATTTTTCAAATTTACTGTTTCGAATAATTTTCAGCGATGAACCACGCTACTTAAGAAGATTTTTTTCTCAAAGCTCCAGGACTATTAATTCCTGAGATATGGTATCTCTTCATCCTTAATGAAACACCCTGTAGAATTAAGACCTAGCCTTCAACAATAACATTGAACACTGAAATGTGACAACAGAGCTCATTTAGCAACCATGAGCGTCGAGTTACTTGGTTGCTAAGGTTGATTTTCCCCGCGTTTTCTTTCACATTTGCTTTTTTTAGTAAACCTCGCCCCCTGTTTGGTTAAAATTAGGTATGTGGTAGAAAATAACTTGTTAAATCCATTAAAGGAAACACATAATCAGATTATCATATTCCATCACTAGGTACATTCCTTCGCATATTCCACGTTTTCAGGGCTTATTCTAGAATAATATTGAATTATCCCTAATTTTTAACCTTCTTTTTTCAATTTGTTGATTTAAAAATTAGTGCCATCATCTCGTTCTCATCGTAACTTTCATCGTTTGAAAACTGAAAACGCCACTTCAAACCGTAACCAATATAATACCAGATCCTATCAGCGAGAAATTCTGAGCGTTCGAGTCTAAGAATGGCGCGCCTTGCCGTGTTTTTAACGTTTCAAATAGAACGACACTTCCTGCGAGATAGCGGGCTCTAATAAACACCCGGCGCTATATGGGCACATATCGACCGGCACGCTAAAACCGACAACCTAAAAAGAAGAGGGACGCCAATCGATTCATCGGGGGAAACATGAGTGGGTCACGGGAATACGAAAATTGGAGTAGGTAAGTGGAGGGTGTGGTATAAAGGTATCGATAAATATTTACTTAAATAAACTTTTCAACAATCTGAAGCACCAAGTCGTAATGGACATTTTTAAATAGACTGCAGAACGTTTCTTTGGGAATAATAATTCGCGGTACCATTCTTGACATTTATCGTATAGTAAAAGTCACTTCAGTTTAGTCAGAGAGCAGAGAAAATACAGTAGAGAACCCAACTTTAAAACGGCAATTATATGTTGCAAGTCACTGTGGGTGGATATTCCTTCTCAGTTTTCAATTGAACTATTATAATAAAAATAAAGAATGCAGTAGGTACTTCATATTTTATATATTAACGATAATATCGGAAGTATGACAAATTAGGTAAAAGCTGAGCTGCATTTGACATATTTGACAAATATGTGCTCTCTGTCTTCTCTCTGGTTTAGGTACTCCTTTTCCTAAATCATGACAAAATATACCTAATACAAGCCTCTAATAAATTTGGGTTAACCTCAAATATTGGTAATAATATAAGAAAAATATGAATGAACTTAATTTATTTTTATAACTCACAATGGGTCTGGATTTGAAAGTACCATTGTGCATGCAATTTTTGAGTAGCATATTCGTAATCCTGTGTTTTAAAAATTCCAAGCTGAACGACATTTCCTTCGAGATATATAGAAGCTCGAGTTCACAGCAAGGCATGGGCACATATCGACCGGCATGCTAAACCGACAACCCGAAAGGACATTTAATGCAAATAGTGAGGGTCGAGAGCATGCGGAATCAGGGGCGCACCAGCCGGTGAAAGTTTAAGACCGGAAATTGTTTGTCAAGAAGTGTATGTATTCAAGAATACCGCTTGTCTGCAATTAAATGTCTACGTATTGTAGTATAGACAACAGGATACACGGTATTGTCCATATTCCATTTTTTATAATACAGATGTTCCTCGTCTATACGCATGTATTAGCAAATAATATTCTAAGTATAGTTAACATTTGTCGATGATCCCTTTCCCTAATACTCGTACGCTTTTACTAAATGGCTATGTACCAACAAGTTTACTGGAAAATTAAATAAGACCTTGGCGTAAGTAAACATCTTCGCAAGGCAGGAAAGGCAACTCGTAACTCCAGAAAATTTAAAGGTGACTTAGAAATGATTAGTGGCTCTCACAATTTAATCTTTGTGATATCTATGGGTTTTCTTGAAGTTTTGAATGGCTGAATGTTCCTGATATAAAATACGAAAGCCGTAATCATTAAACTCCACAATAATAATAATTATATGTGTTACAGTAGAACTAATTATTTTAATCGATATTAACAGGCATTAGTACCCCAACAAAATGTTGTCAACAATATTATTACTTGGATTTTTGCGATTAATCTACAGGGTGTCCCAGTTGTAAAGCACCATTTTGAAATAAACAATAAAAAATTTGGTTTTGGCCAGAAAAGTTAATGTGTTATTTTTTAAACAGGTTTTTAATTATATCTCAAAAGCGAGATTGCCTTAAAATTTGGTACACATTATGGGGGTATAAAATTCAATCAATTGAAGCTACGAGCGTTTGGTTATAATATCCAGTACAGAAGGGTAGAATACTGCCCACTTTTCAAAAATAATTTCTAGGGAATATTAAAAAAACGAAACTTACTAAAAAAATATCTTCGACATCTTTGCTTTTCTGAGATTTCGGAGAATAAATATTCCTCCTTTGTCAAAGATAATGTCAATTCGAAGTGAGTCTGTCATTTTACTTTGATTTGACATTATCTTTGAGAAGGGAATCAAGAATCAGGAACCTTTGGCACTTAGAAAATACTGCTTTTGCTTAACTCCACACACCAACACTTTGTTTTTTTGCACTCGACGCGCGTTTCGCTAACCATCATCAGGAGATGATTAAGCCTGGTGTGCAGGAAGTATTTTTTAAAGTCGTTGAAGTTATTTTTTTAGTTAACGTTCAAAGTTTCCTTCTTTTAATGTCAGGCATTTATGAGTTTTCCGGGCAACTTGAAAAAGTTGTCTTTTAATTAGTTTGGTTCAGGTTTCTGTGAATGTTTTCAATTCTGTATTTAGAAAACGACACATTTTGGGGTATAATGTATAAGCACTTTTTTATCATTTAGGTGCAAGAAATCCATTGCTGAAAATTACAGGGCATAAACAAAGTAATAAATTATTTACTTTAAAAATTTATTTCTTTTATATTCCAAACAAAATATCAAAATAATAAAAAAACGTCCTATTCGTTTCAAGCTTTGGCAATGGAGTTTTTTAGCCTCAATAGTAATTAAGTTCTTATACACATAGGCCGTAAAACGTGCCATTTTATAAATACAAAGTTGAAAATTCCTAAAGTTATCACTTTTCTGTGCAGCATTTGCTCAAAATTCAATAGTTTTAGGGCAAATTGACAAGAACAATTTTTTAAGAATAAATGAATGAGCAATTTAAAAATGCTATCCAATTTACCACAAAGCCATGGGCCTGGAAATTATTTTTGAAAAGGGGCGTATCAATGCACTTTTTTGCTCAAAATAAAATTGTCTATAGTTTATTTCAAAATTGCTGTTAAAACTAGAACACCCTGTAGAATCTTGAATGGAATACTCCTACAACGTTAACGTTATTACACAACATATTTATATGACCGCTTTTGAGATAGCTTTTAGATCGGCCACAATAGAAGGAAACGTATACTTTTTATATTACTTCAGTGTAAAGGAAAATCAATCTGGCTTAACCGCTCTGAACAGTCGATATTTTTATGTAGAGATTGCGCAAGGGAATGTGTTAATGTGTCACAAGCCAATTTTTCAATTTCAAACGTTGAAGCTGAAACGGTTCAATTAACTTCCTAAGTCTTAAGGTTATACAGTATCGTATTTGAGTTGTAGCTTATTTTGAGAATATTCTACGAATAGTGCATTATCTTGTACTTAGCAATTTTATTCCCTCTTACTTCTACATCCAGTCATCTTTCATTAAAGCTTAGAATATACAGGGTGATCCAGTCTTGGTCTAAAAAAAATTAAGGGTAGGTGGGAAAAGTAGGTTTTGCGAATTCGCGATTTAAAAAATTCTAAATCAATAGAAAAAATTTATTTAAATTTTTAGGGAAACCGACCTTCTTTACTCTGGAGCAACCTCCCTAACAACGCGGTTGCTGTGGGGTAGCCGAATCTGATCCATTCGCCTTGTCTCGGGCTACAGCAGAATAACAGAAAGCAACACGCCACCTGTTCACAAATTCAGCCTTGGAAACGATCGAAAACGGGCTGCTCGTAATCTTCTCAGGCGACAGACGGAAGCACCACACGCTCGCGAACAACGAGACCACACACACTGTTCCATCACCCAACAGAACAACTCTATCACCAGAAACCGAGTTCTTTTCTCACAATCTTCCTGCGCCATGCGGATCAATCAACGTGTCGAATCAAGATTCGCCACTTTTTCAAAATATCTGATACCTCACCCTATGTACAGGGTCATTCAAACAGGGTGTCTCAGGCTCGATGCTCCAGTGAGCGAACAAAAAATACAAAACAAAAATTGACATAATATATGGGCTTCAAATGAGACAAGTTAAGCTCGCTTTTCCACTGAAAACGTTGATTTTTGGAAAGTTTGAAAAACCAGACATGACGTCATAAAAATATTTTCCCCAGAAACATATAATACTTTATTATATATTTAGAAAGATCGTGCATTTCCGTTAAACTTTTGCTAAAGGCGTTTTTTATTTCTCTTTCATAAAAAAGTTACAAGCCAAAACATGGAAATGGCCTGGTCTACATTTTGTCGGTGAAAATCGAGTTAGACATGACTTCCGCGGAAAACAATAATTATTATTAATACTTTGTAAATTATTTTTCCTTGTGAAAACTGAAGTAATTAACAAAATACCATTAGTTCCTCTGCTTGCCGTTTAAAGTATTCAATAATGATAACAGTTCAAAAAGTTCGTATGTTGCTGAAGCTGAAAAAAATTCCAGAATAGCTGTTCGAATTTATCAGGAGAGATATATACTGGGCGTCGTGTTCCCGATGAAAAGATTCCAAAGTTTCCAAAATTCAAAAGAATCCTGCAGGAAAATCCAGGTGCGTTTTCTATTCGAAAAGAAAAATGTATTATTAGTGAGAATTCAACCCCCAAATATAGCAAAATATTTTAAAAACCACTCGAGAAACTCTATTAGATAGGAAAGTAGCGAGTTAAATGTGGACAAGTCAAGCATTCAAAGCGTTTTAAGTTCTAATAAATATCTTGATTTTAAATTGCATAACCTGGAATATTTAAGGGAATTGAATATAGTAGAGAAAAGGCTTGATTTTATCACTCAAGTTTGGGTACTTGTGGAAATCGCTGCCAATCGGCTTTTCATTCACATTCTTTGGACAGATGAAAGTCGCTTCATGAGTAATAGGTTGGCCAACAAAGTAAATGAACATTATTGGTCAACAGAAAACCCTCATTTTGTTAACCCAATTCAAAAATTAGTATTGCATGCCAAGAAGTCACCCTTGGCAAGGCTACTCAAAGTAGTCGATTAGATTTAGTCTAGCAGAAGGCGGTGGTCATATCGAAAATATGTTATATATACCTAATTAATTAAATACTTAAATTATTTTTGTTTGGTTTGGATGTGCTAGTTTTTTTCCTTACTGACATATATACTACCATAATGGATACTGTTCCATATTTTATTATAAAGGCGACCAATAACAATTTAGGAAACTTTATCAACCGAACTATCAATTACTGTTTTTCGTGGATACCTAATAAAGTCATGGCAAACTTTTATCGGTGATTATATCACTATAGTCACTGCTTTTATCAAATAGAGGTGAAAAACTGGAATTTCACCGACCAAATTTATACCAGGCCATTTCCATGTTTCGGCGTTTAACTTTTTAATGAAAAGATATATAAAAAAAACTTTTTTAGCAAAAGTTCATCAGAGATGCACAATCTTTCTAAATATTTAAAGCAATGTTTTCAGTGCAAAAGTTGGCCCATTTGAATCCCGTATATAAATTGTTGTTTTGTACTTTTTGCTCGTTCATAGAAACCTTATTGCATCTTAAGTAATGTAGTCACGAAAAATCGCTGAAAATTATTTTTAAGTTTGTAGGCCGGCCGCTAGGGGGCGTATTCGAAACAGTAAATTTGGAAAATGAGTTTTATAAAAAAATTACTAATAAAGGTATATAAAATTAAATTTATTGCACTCTTCAGCAAATTCTGAATAATTTTCGTTAAGGATTTTTGCTCTAGCTCTTGAAATAGAGGTGAAACTGGCGGATAAACCTTGACTTGAAAAAATGCCTGTAACTCCTGTTTGGCTTAACCGAATTGATCGAATTTGGGCTTGTTGAAGAGAGCGTTCCTTCTTCTAACAAATGATTGTCCATTAAGGTCATTTCGAGTTTCGTGGTCGCCGCTAGATGGCGCAATTTGAAAAATTTTCCTTTTATTACAATTTTCTCCGAAATTTTAAATGCAATGACATATTTATTCTGTTATAATCGAAAAGTACATAAAATTTACAACAAAAAATACCCGCAAGGTTCAAATCGATATCTTCATTGGTTTCGGAGTTATCGCCAAAAGAATAATTATTAATATGTTATTTGAAAGAAGAAGGTAGGTATTTGTTGTCAAAGATTTCCGTGGTCAAGCATGTCATGAAATAAATAAAAATCTACTTGAGCTTTTCATAAATTGCTATTTTTCTCACTTGTTATTCCCTTAAACGTATTTATAATTTACTTACCTTAGGTACCTGTCGTATCTCGTATCGATATGAAATTATCAAGTCAAGGTTTATCCGCCAGTTTCACCTCTATTTGAAGAGCTAGAGCAAAAAATCCTTAACGAAAAATGTCCAGAATTTGCTGAAGAGTGATTGATATACCTTTATTAGTCATTTTTTTGAGAAAACTCATTTTTCAAATTTACTGTTTCGAATAATTTTCAGCGATGAACCACGCTACTTAAGAAGATTTTTTTCTCAAAGCTCCAGGACTATTAATTCCTGAGATATGGTATCTCTTCATCCTTAATGAAACACCCTGTAGAATTAAGACCTAGCCTTCAACAATAACATTGAACACTGAAATGTGACAACAGAGCTCATTTAGCAACCATGAGCGTCGAGTTACTTGGTTGCTAAGGTTGATTTTCCCCGCGTTTTCTTTCACATTTGCTTTTTTTAGTAAACCTCGCCCCCTGTTTGGTTAAAATTAGGTATGTGGTAGAAAATAACTTGTTAAATCCATTAAAGGAAACACATAATCAGATTATCATATTCCATCACTAGGTACATTCCTTCGCATATTCCACGTTTTCAGGGCTTATTCTAGAATAATATTGAATTATCCCTAATTTTTAACCTTCTTTTTTCAATTTGTTGATTTAAAAATTAGTGCCATCATCTCGTTCTCATCGTAACTTTCATCGTTTGAAAACTGAAAACGCCACTTCAAACCGTAACCAATATAATACCAGATCCTATCAGCGAGAAATTCTGAGCGTTCGAGTCTAAGAATGGCGCGCCTTGCCGTGTTTTTAACGTTTCAAATAGAACGACACTTCCTGCGAGATAGCGGGCTCTAATAAACACCCGGCGCTATATGGGCACATATCGACCGGCACGCTAAAACCGACAACCTAAAAAGAAGAGGGACGCCAATCGATTCATCGGGGGAAACATGAGTGGGTCACGGGAATACGAAAATTGGAGTAGGTAAGTGGAGGGTGTGGTATAAAGGTATCGATAAATATTTACTTAAATAAACTTTTCAACAATCTGAAGCACCAAGTCGTAATGGACATTTTTAAATAGACTGCAGAACGTTTCTTTGGGAATAATAATTCGCGGTACCATTCTTGACATTTATCGTATAGTAAAAGTCACTTCAGTTTAGTCAGAGAGCAGAGAAAATACAGTAGAGAACCCAACTTTAAAACGGCAATTATATGTTGCAAGTCACTGTGGGTGGATATTCCTTCTCAGTTTTCAATTGAACTATTATAATAAAAATAAAGAATGCAGTAGGTACTTCATATTTTATATATTAACGATAATATCGGAAGTATGACAAATTAGGTAAAAGCTGAGCTGCATTTGACATATTTGACAAATATGTGCTCTCTGTCTTCTCTCTGGTTTAGGTACTCCTTTTCCTAAATCATGACAAAATATACCTAATACAAGCCTCTAATAAATTTGGGTTAACCTCAAATATTGGTAATAATATAAGAAAAATATGAATGAACTTAATTTATTTTTATAACTCACAATGGGTCTGGATTTGAAAGTACCATTGTGCATGCAATTTTTGAGTAGCATATTCGTAATCCTGTGTTTTAAAAATTCCAAGCTGAACGACATTTCCTTCGAGATATATAGAAGCTCGAGTTCACAGCAAGGCATGGGCACATATCGACCGGCATGCTAAACCGACAACCCGAAAGGACATTTAATGCAAATAGTGAGGGTCGAGAGCATGCGGAATCAGGGGCGCACCAGCCGGTGAAAGTTTAAGACCGGAAATTGTTTGTCAAGAAGTGTATGTATTCAAGAATACCGCTTGTCTGCAATTAAATGTCTACGTATTGTAGTATAGACAACAGGATACACGGTAGATATGTATATATTTTTCATATATATATTTCTTGGAGTGTATATATTACAGAGAAAATAAAAACCAGGCCAATAATAACAAATAGCGCTGTAATCATTCAACACCAAATCAATACAAATATTTCTCTGTGGCAGTTTTCCTTACATGCCAAACATGTTACGTGTCCCATTGTTCGAATTACACACCTATAATTTTTTTAGTATTACTAAAGCAATACTTTTGCACTCACTGCGCACTAGTTAGGAAGCAATAGGTATAACTTTCAATGTGCACCAAGACAAGTGAAAGCACACAAAAGAGTTGAAGGGGTGGCGGCCGCGGCAATATTGTACGGACATCAACTATTACTAGGTATTATAGGTACTTAAAAGATAAAAATGCAAATAAGTTGGTGGAATAATATTGTTATACAGTGTGTTCCCGGATTGGGTTAAACACGCTTATATAAAGAAAATTATTTATAATTTTTCGACTAAATATCATTTTTTATAAAAGTTTTTACTTATGTTGAAACTTTGAAAAACGACATTAGAATTTAAAAAATTTATACAAGGCGTCCAGAAGATTGCAAAAACCAAAATTACCTCAAGAGTAAAGTGTACTAATAATATGGAGAATATTAAATAAATATGGTATATTTCGTTACAATTTTAAAATGCGGATTTTCTTCTTCCCAGTACCGACAATTTTGGCTTGACCCAACCCCCTTGGTCGTAAAAGTTGACTTGTCTGAGAAAAATATCTGTTTGTGAAAAGAAGATCGTTCCATAATAATGTTCTCCGATATTTTCTAAAATTTATTTGTGGCGCAAACAGATCCATTTAATTTTTAATTGGGTTTTTCGCCACCAAACGGATCGAAAGACAACTTTTTCAAGTTGCCTGGAAAATTAATAAATTCTTAGCACTGAATGAACGAAATTTTAAACGTGTAACTCAAAAAATAACTTCAACAAATTTGTTTTCTGAATAAATCTTCCTCCTTCCTCAAAGATCATGCCACGTCAAAGTGAAGTGACAGATTAATAAATTTCAGGTTAAAATATCATGTCAACAGAAACAATAGCCTAGCCACCTGCCTGATATTGTACCCTGTGTTCTATCTAATTATCTATACTAACTTCTATTTGAATAAGTGGCAATAATATTTTACTGAATTCCACTGAAAATTCAGCAACACAGTTGTCCGTATTTCCTAGAATAAATGCAGATTCTTTAATTTTTCGTCTATTTCCTACTTCTTCTTTGAGAATTGGTTTGGACATATCCCACAATATCCTATGATTGTTATTAAAAGAATGTTCACATATTTTTGACTTAGAAATTTGATTTTGCCTGATATAATTTTTATGTTCTTTTAAATGAACGTTAAATGGCCTACAAATCTCCCCAACATAGAACTTTCCACATTCACAAGGAATTTTATAAATGTATTTTTTTGAACTTTGTACCTCATTAAAGGGTTTCGTCTTAACTAGCATCGATCTTAATGTATTTTTGGTTTTAATTACAGTTCTGACATTAAAACGATTGCCTACGCGTTTTAGCTTATCTGATAGTCCAGGAATATAAGGAATAATTAAATTTACTGGTCGGTCCACCAGATTTATTTCTCTAATTCTGTTAGCATTATTATTTTGTTGGCAATCCTGAAAAACTTGCTCAGCAAATTCAATAGGATTACTATTCTTCTCAAGAACATATTTTATATGTTTAATTTCCTCCTCAAATTGTGTGTTATTAGAACAAATCGTTCTAGCCCTGTTATACAAACTTTTAATTACTCCTTTTATAACACTAATATGATGATTGGAGTTGAAATGGAGATATCTATTAGTATGTGTTGGTTTTCTATAGACACTAGTTTCTATACTATCTGATTTCAGTAATCTAACAAAGGTAATTGATTATTATTTTCAATTCCTAAGGTAAACTTAATAGAATTTTCTTGTGAGTTTAGAAAATTTAATAATGAATTTAAATCATCTACTCCATGTTCCCATATAATAAATATGTCATCTACATATCTCCACCAAACATTAGGTTGGTGAACATATCTAGTCAATTCATTTTGTTCAAAATCTTCCATGAATAAATTGTTTATGAATGGTGATAAAGGAGACCACATAGTCATTCCAAATTCCTGCTGGTAAAATTTATTTCCTAGTTGAAAATAAGTGGTTTTAACACATAGTGTTGTTAGTTCTAATATTGCATCTATATTCAAATTCGTCCTTTCTACTAAAGTTCACTGTTAATAATTTATGAATTTTCCAGGCAACTTGAAAAAGTTGTCTTTCGATCAGTTTGACGTTCTCCGATCGTGAGGCAAAAGTCCAATCGACGAGCAGAATCTCCTTCTTCAAGCTTGTGTATAAAAACAGACTTAAAAGTTCGTAGGTTCAACTCCTTCAAGATTCTCTGAGTATGTGATTCCCATACCCCCAGTTCCGCACTTTTCTACACATCTTCGTTGTGTTCAATTTTTATTTTCTTTTTATCTGTTACCTGTTTTTTTTTAAATAACTTGATTTCCGGTGTCTATTTTTTACCATATTGGATAATTTTTATAATATAATGCCGACCAAGAAATAATAAACAACTGCACAGAGTTGGTGATACAAGAAGCAGTTACAACCACTTTTCCACTATAATTATCCCTTACAATTTCCCAGCCCTTCATTTTTTATTTATTTATTGCGTTAATAATTATTCTTTTTTGGAAAAATACACAAAATTAACGATACCCCCAAGAAATTCGAGGTTAGGCCTTTCAGAATAACAGAGAGAGCAGGAATGATAAAAAAAGGATAGAAACATGATAAGTCCGCTACCAAGAAAATCTAGCAAAAATTAATCGCTGCCGAACCGAGGGCAGCGATAGTTAGCGCTATCTGTCATTTCTGTCCGTTCAATGCTTATTGACGTAAAGCTCTGGCAGCGATTACAGATTTGGGAGAGCATTGAACGCAACCAGTGTACACCCGGATACTTTACATTACAAAGTTCGATGGCATGGCGGTACGATATGATATGATTTCACCGACTCCATAGCATTTTATAAGGTTAATAATACGTCGCTGTAAAGTCAGCATAATAATTGTTTCAAGAATATTTCTTGACTGTAACTGTAATGACAGTTTGTTTACTTTAATTCCCTATATATAAATCCTTTATCTATGACTTTAATGCTGAAAATAGATTGCATTTTTTGAAAGGCACCTATATGATCAAATACCTATCAAAAATCATATGGTCATGCAATCAAACAGCCCGTGTTTTGGTAGGTAATCAAGACGCTAAAAATGATCCGAAATAGCCTTTTCACGGACGTATCTACTGAACTGGGGATGAAAATATGAAAATGCTCCTAAGTTTTACTCCATATTCGCGGGCATTTATCCGAAATGTTCGATATTTAATATTTGAGTTCTCCTTGAAAATTTCATTATCTTTTAAAATAGTGCCACTTTGTTCTTGAGGTATTTCTTTTATTTATTTTTAATAAAATCCAAACTACAAAAGGTATTTAATCCCAATTTGGTATACAGGGTGAGTCGAAGTTAAACCGCCATACTCAAAATTTGAGTAGTATTTTTAAAAATAAATGGGGTTCTTCATATAACATTTTGTCCAAAAAACGCTTCGTTTTCGACATACAGGGCGTCAAAGTTTTCTTTTAAAAACAGAAACAAATTAGCATTTTCGGTTTCATTTATGCTATCGAGTTGAAAATTGGTACTTTTATGTCTTCTGGACGGCGATTATGAATTTTCTATCAACTTTCTTCTAGCCGCTAGAGGGCGTTGGCTACGTCGTTACTTTCGAACAAAAGTGTTTTAAACTTTTTTGTCGTTGAAAAATCTGCATTTTAGACGGCGGAATATTAAATTACATTCGATTTTGAACAAAAAATACGAAAACCTTAAATGTTTTCATGAAAAACGCAATTTTGTGTCGCGGTGCGCGTGAATTCGAAAAAATTAAAATTTCGTAGTAGGCTGAGAAATGGGATTTATTCATTCGGAATTCTTTATTTACAGTAGGTATTGCCTAAATTAACAATTTTTGTGAAATTAGTAACCCACAATTGTTTTCAAAGCCTACTAAACGTTGAAGCGCTTTTTCTCTGTTTTTGCTAATAAAGTTGTCTTGGTTAAAGTTCTTTTTATTACTAATTTCACAAAAATTGTTAATTTAGGACAATACCTACTGTAAATAAAGAATTCCAAATGAATAAATCCCATTTCTCAGCCTACTACGAAATTTTAATTTTTTCGAATTCACGCGCCCCGCGACACAAAATTGCGTTTTTCATGAAAACGGTTAAGGTTTTCGTATTTTTACAAGAGACATTTTTTGTTCAAAATCGAATGTAATTTAATATTCCGCTGTGTAAAATGCAGATTTTTCAACGACAAAAAAGTTTAAAACACTTTTGTTCGAAAGTAACGACGTAGCCAACGCCCTCTAGCGCCTAGAAGAAAGTTGATAGAAAATTCATAATCGCCGTCCCAGAAAACATAAAAGTACCAATTTTCAACTCGATAGCATAAATGGAACCGAAAATACTAATTTTTTTTCTGTTTTTAAATACAAATTTAGTTTCTTGGTCGTTTCGTCAATAATAAAACACAAATTTCTTGGGATTCGACCGATTAAAACAATATTTATTAAAAAACTTTTTCACTACGTTTTTCACTACTGTTTTTAAAAGAAAACTTTGACGCCCTGTATGTCGAAAACGAAGCGTTTTTGGACAAAATGTTATATGAAGAACCCCATTTATTTTTAAAAATACTTATACACCCTGTATAATATGAGTGCACAATACTGCATATTATAACTTGTTAGTATGGAGTACATATTGCCCAACCAGTGGCTGACGTATAGGTGGTCGACACCCTTAATTTGTTGGTTATTTTGCAACAGCTAACAGTTTTACAATGTGTGGCTTTGCCAGCCAACGCGAAATTTGACATTGCGTTGAGGGGTAGTGGGATTTGTAGCTACTTTGCGTTGTTGTGTCAAGTAATGTCGAGAGCAGCAAAAATAATGTACGTACCTAATAATGGGCGTGGACATTTTTTAATTTTAAAATTTTTCGAATATTAACCAAGGTCGTGCACAAAGCATAGTGTACTCTCTGTACTCGTTAAGCAATAGATATGCATACTAGTACACAACGTGTACTAAGTAAGTATATTAAAATAATGTGTATAAAAAAACACAAATACTCTTATTTCTATAAAGGGTACTCCACAAAATGACCGTTTTAAATGCTAATTAGTTATTCAGCAACAATTATTTAGGGGTGGGTCCGTCTTTTCACGTAAAAATACTGTACATTGATATCTTATTTTAGAATTTTTTAATTTGTACTAGTGAATGTAGTGGACGAAGGGTATCCTGTTTTATTCTTAAATGTTCCTTCTATGGAAAGACAAAAGTGAATACAAGTTAAACGAACAAGCTCAGAAAAACTATAGCTACTTTACGTTGTTATTTCACTTATTTTATTAAAAGCCAGGTATACAACAGATGTTATGCATTTTTGAATTTCAACATAATCTACAAAACCGTTGACTGACGAATTATAAAAGACTGCTCACGGCTGTCATGTTTGACAGTTCTCTGGCTCACCATGCGCTTCCCGGAGACAAAATACAATGCAAAATACATTGTTGACCATAGGCGCCATCTACTTTTCAGAATGTGAAGCTATAGCCCTGAGAAGTCTTATTAATACGTCAGTCAACGATAAAACTAAATTCCTTTTCGCTTGCAACCAGAACTATTGTCGAAATTTCCGCGAGGTACATCACATATTTTGCATAAAATTTTCTGTAAAATCTAATAACTAAATTAAATACCTATTAGTACGAGAGATGATAACCAAAATTTTTGACTCATAGCGTCCCGGCTAAAACCGCACGGAATCGATAGATTATACAACCCCGTATCCAGAAATTCGATTTTCAGACATTTTGCGCGTAGTGTCTGATCTGAGCCCATTTTCAAAAATGTCAACAAATCTGACCTAAGTGACTCATAGCGGCCCGTCTGATTTCTGGAATGTAGTTGGATAATAGCCCTGAGACACCAATAACACAGTTTTCAGACACCCAGATTGTAGCGCGTACCCAGGAGACCAATTCAAAAAATAAAAAATGAGACAAAAAAAAACAAACTTACAGCAGCCCGTCAGAAAATCATTTTTATAGTTAAAGTCGGATCAATTGATGCGGAAAAATCAATTTTCAGACAAATCTGACCTAAGTGACTAATAGCAATATGTCTGAAATTCGTCGTCAATGATTGAATGCATCGCCCAGATGTGGAAAAAAATGATTTCAGACAAATTGAATGTAGCATATGACTAATCAGACAACTTTTCAATTTGTATAATTTACTTCAAATTCAAAGTAGGAAGCTGTACTCGATTCTTGCACAGCCATCTTGCGTAGCAGCTGTGGTGAAGCGAGAGACACGGACGTAACACGTAAATGGCAGTTCTTGACACAGGAGCGTAACAAGAGCAGGAGTGTTTGCCGGGCGACTCCGGCACATTTTTTTGTCATAGGCGACACTCAAAATGTCTGAAAACAGTATTTTTGTATTTTGGGCATCCATACGAATGATCTAAAACAACAATGAACCGAGCTGCTATGTGTCACTTAGGTCAGATTTGTTGACATTTTTGAAAATACACTCAGGTCAAACGCTACGCGCAAAATTTCTGAAAACGCAAATTTTAGTAATGAAATAACGAAATCTATGTACATTTTCCATATCAGACGGGCTGCTATACGACAGTCGACCAATTTTTTTTACACAGCAGAAACGGCCCCCCCGCGAAGATGCTACACTTCTAAGAGTTACTACTCAACAGTCGGCTCTAGGGTCATCTAATCTATCGATTTTACACGGTTTTAGTCGGGCTGCTATGAGTCATGGTTTTGGTTGCCATCTCTCGTACTATATACCTAGACTTAGTATCGAGTCCTAAGGGTGTCAGACATTACAATTTATATGTTTTCAATTTGTTTTCGATCCAAAATTACAGTTTGAAAATCGGTTTAGTTTATTAAAAATAAGGTAATTTGCAGAAAGATACTCTGCCTGGTTGTAATATTCGCACAACGATATCAGTCCGCGGTGGATCCCAAGTATCTTTGACAGTTTTTTTAGCTCAGGGCTTTGTAATTTAAATCGGTGATGGCTCTCGCATTATTCACTGCTCTCTAGTACATATATAGGATTCCCTTTGTTCATTCATTATTACTCCACTGCTATAAAACAACAGTTCTATAGATCAACATGTTTCGGTTATCATGTATAAATTATTTTAAAGGATTCAAATTACCAACGCTTCATAATAACCTTACGTATCATGTGAATTCGCTATTAAAAGATTTATGCAGCTTAGTACCTAATAGGCTTGCAGTTTCCCCGAAAACGAACCTTCTGTCATGACTCTAAGTTCATTACCATTGCACTGTGTGCCTTTTCCTAAAAGGCACACATGTCGTTCCGTACAAACGGTGGCTGTCCGACCCAAATAGACGACGGCACATGCATATGGAGCGCTGCAAACATTAGGTAAGGGGCAATGTGAGCGCATAAGGGCTTTTGCCACACACCTCAAGTTGTGCTGTAATTGGAAGATTAAAAATGAAGCCTGCGGGACACTGGCATGCAGGCATGCAGGCGGTTGAACGCTGGTTTCCTTAGTGTCTTTGGAAAAGGAAATTATAGGGTGTTAAATTTAGCAAAAAATAAGATATTTTTTAATGTCTCTGGAACTAATAAAGCTATTCAAACCAAATATGATACCCTACTTATTACTAGTATCGGTCAATACAAATTGGGGAAGTATTCATATATCTGATCGAAAGAATCCCTGCCGAGATATGACTAGTTAGTTATGGTAATTTAAGAAAAAATATAAAGTCACAGTCGCCAAAACTACGGATGTCTCTTTTTATTTTCCATAAAAAAGTAATCTTTTTCTTCGTTCGTATCTGCTACATTTGGCAATTTCAATTTTTTAAATTTAAGACACATAAAATTATATGAAAAGTAAACCTGTATTTTTGGAAAAAGGGGGACCACAATCTAACGTTCCTAAAACCTAATTAAATAATGCACTGCTAAAGTAGAAATAATTTTGATTAACAAGGTTTTCTTTTCGTGACATTTTATTTGAATTAAAAAAAAATAGTACGAAACTCGTCTCTATGAAAAGGTGGCAGGTACGAAAAAATATGAAGAACATTTTTGTGGGAAACAAAAGGGGCTGGACTACTTTTTGCTTGGATTAGCATTACTAATTAAATACAGGGTTTCCCAACGAAAACTTGACCCCCCCAAAAATTCGAAAACCGAAAAATATTTGAAAATTCGCCGGGACCCGTCCATTTTTGTTTTTGGGGAGAGATTTTTTGACAGTCAAGCCAACCCGATATGTTCATCCTCTTAATCCCTAGCAACCCCAACTTTAACTTTAACTTTTTTAAAATATGTAACAAAAAGTCACTGTTACAAAAAAATGTTCCCGTTTTTTTGCTTGTAACCACGAAATCGTTAGTTTCAGTCTGCTATTGAAAGTGTAAACGAGTTTTTGAAATGGTTTATTCTATCAGGGAAAAGTTAGAAATTGTTGCAATTCTTGCTGTAGCTTTAGCGCAATCTTGATTTCGATAATAAATTGCAACAATTTCTACCCTTTCCGCGATAGAATAAACCATTTCGAAAATGCGTTTCCACTTTCAATAGCAGGCTGAAAATAACGATTTCGTGGTTACAAGCAAAAAAATGAGAACATTTTTTTGTGACAGTGACTTTTTGTTACATATTTTAAAAAGATATAAGGTTTGAATTCGTATGAACCTTTTTGTTTTTCTTCAGCTTTTTCGTTTATGACTTTTTTGTAAACTAATGGACAGGTCAATAAAAACTAGGTAGTTTGGACGTGTGTACCTAGTAGATAAAAAAACTTAATAGTGGCAGGCATTTGCGTAGAAATTACTACGCGTACAGTGGATTGTCAACTTTCCGCCACAAGGGGGGAAGTTCCATTTGAAATTTTAAAGTTGGGGTTGCTAGGGATTAGGGCGATTAACATATCGGGTTGGCTTGACTGTCAAAAAAGCTCCCACCAAAATCAAAAATCGATGGGTCTCGGCAAATTTTCAAATACTTTTCGGTTTTCGAATTTTTTTTGGGGGGGGGGTCAAGTTTTCGTTGGGAAACTTTGTATATCTCCTCCACTGGTTTTTAGATAGGGTGGATGTTTCACCATTTTCAGTCAACCTATTTCAGTAATAAGTGTATCATATTTGGTTTGAATTCCTTTATTTGTTTCAGAGACATTAAAAGGAACTCCAACGACATTAAGTTTTATATGAGAAAGTGGCATTATTTTTTCAAAGTTCTACTATTTGCCAATTTAAAACAGAAACACTTTGTATTGTGTAAGTAGATATTGCAAAAGATTTAGTCAATAAAAATTGAAATTGATTCTTTTTCAAAAGTAAGAAATTATAGGATGTGTACCTCTTTTTATTAAGAGATAATATGTTATTTCAATTTCCTGAAAAAGACCTGCCAGTATTTGTCCCTAGGGAAATTTGTTGTTAGAAGGTGTACGTGATTGGTCAAAGTTTCAAATTTGGAATGACTTGATTTTTTCAAATAGAATGTGAGTAATAGTCAGTGATATTATAAAGCTAATATTTTCTTGGTACCTATTAATCTGACCAGAAGTTGCAATATGTTGAAAATTCCAGAAAGTGTTTAGGTTCATACTCATAAGGCAAGCGGAGAAGAGCAGCATGACACAAAAGACAACGGTCTGCAAACATCGGCTAAGCAGGGGCAGTGTGCGCGCATAAGGATGTTTTCGACCCCCAGTGGTACTGAAATATGATTTGAAATCGACCCTGCGGGGTTCAGGCATTCGGTGGCATTCGATGTCTGCAATAATGAATTCCTCCTACAGTAATAAGCCAGGTGGTTGGGAAATGAGATCAAAAAGCATAGGCGTGCCAAAGCTGGATACTGAAACTTGGGTACAGACTATACGAGACTGGTTTTTCCCCTTCATACATAGTTTGATCGATTGTAACATTTCTCAAAGGGAGTGGCTACTGCACTGTCCGCACTGCCTAAAGGATGCACACACACACACACACACACACACACACACACACACACACACACACACACACACACACACACACACACACACACACACACACACACACACACACCACCCACACACACACACACACACACACACACACACGCACACACACACACACACACACACACACACACACACATACACACACCTACACACCCATAGAGGGAAGACTCAAGAATTACCTGTAACTCAAGCGGGGTGCGGCAAAAATGTATCGGGTGTGGCCAAATCTTTGGAATGCGCATTCAAGTCCCTCAATTTGATTTTTGGCGTGCGCAATAATTAAAATTATTTATGTTGCAATAATTTTTACTGGGGTAATATGCTTAAAGGACAGCAGTTTCAAATGAGACAGTATTCCGCGAATTCAAGCGATTGCAGGTTCTTTTCGCTCTTTTTTTCTACAGAAAATACCTATTTTCTGATTTTCTTGAACTTGACAGATGTCATTTGGAGGCTATTTGCAGCCTTTGTAAACGGATTTTTTTACAATGTGCTTTTGGGGTTTGGGATAATCTGATCAACTTGGTCTCGTCTCGTCGATTTGAACACTTTTAGTTTACCATAAATTTGGGTTTTATTTTTTAAACCTACAATGTTCTATATTAATTATTATTCAATAAAACATTTGAGTTCTTATTCGTAAACTTTTTGTCATTTATCATTAACTACTTTTTACTATGTTTGTCTAGACTAACCCTAAATAAGCTTTATATTAATTTTAGAGGATTTTGTTCTGTTAGCTATTATATACCTCTATGCGGCAATATGAAGATTCGTGGTATGCATGTATATCTTTAGAATGTTTAATTTTATATAAGTGTCTCTTTTCTAATTTCTTGACATGCGAATATTTACTATGAACTGGATTCTTGCTTACTCCTAAATGAATCAGATCCACAGTTATCACTAAATTCATTGTCGTGTAATCAATTTTTGGAGAGATAAATTTATAAGGAACCGTAACAACTAACGTATCATCTACGTCTTGTGTATGGTTTAATAAATTGACATGCTTGCAATTTCCCTAGTAACGAACCTTCTTCCACTAACTCTAAATTCATCACTCACGGACTGTGTGTCTTTTCCCAAAGGCAAACACGTCGTTCCATGCAAACGGCTGCAAGCTGCCGGACCCAAAAAAGAAGACAGCGTATATAGAGGGCTGCAAACATCGGTTAAGGGGCAGTGTGAGCGCATAAGGAGGTTTTCGACCTCCTGTAGTGCGGGAATTAGGAATCTGGCAGGCGGTTGGCCGCTGGCTTCCTTCAGTAAAAAGCCAGCTGGTTACGACAAAACCATGGGCGTGCCAAAGCAGAATCTTGAAATTAAGGTAGAGGTGCACACCCCACACCTATTTTATGAAATTAACAGGATTAAGTGCTTTAAAACCAGCAATGTCCACTGTTCAACCAACGTTTAAATTTTGTGCTATGTGGCAGCGTTGACAAATGTTAATTAGATGTGCTGACAATTTTAAACCGTTCCTTTTTTCAATGTGTTCTTTTGAATTCGTGTCGGCACGTTGTTACGCTTGCTCATTGGTTTATTGAACAGCAATTTTCAAATACCCCACATCTGACACCAGTGTTTGGAGATGTTAGTTTTTCAATCACATTATTGAACATGTGGTAATCATTTACAGTAAATGGTTTATATGCTATTTTTTATCTTGATTGGAAACTTCCACAGGCAGGATATGATATGAAGTTTCTATCGGATGAATCCTGCGTCGTCAGCGAAACTTTCCAAGCTTTCGTCCTCGATTGCACGGCACATCCTCAGGAAAGAAACGTAGAGGTAAATTGTCTGCATTATTTGTCCAAATTACGATGAAATACACAACACGAGATTAAAATTCAAATTGTTGTGGGAAATTAAAAAACTTTCTTGAATTTTAAAAACACCAACTCCACCATGATTCAATCTAGATATTTCCAAATCATGTATAACAGATTGTTTAATGGGTTTTTATCCATCCCATTGCCAATTTTTCTGAGGTGTAGCCATTCGACTACCTCAAGTTTGCTTTGAACATTTCATTGTGTTAATAACAAACACTTAAGTATGTCACTTTGGCTTCTAGGAGGGAGTTTTTGGAAGTCTCTTCTAAAACTCTATGGCAATATCATACGTTATGGATCTCTTCCCAAAGTTCGCCTTAAAGAAGATATATTTCTTGGATATGCAATGTTTGAGGTGCGATACTACTATATTGTGCAGCTAGTTAAGTAATGAGGCATACTACTGCATGTAAGTGCGTACGTTGTGCCTTGCAATATGCGTGCTTCACGAGTTGTACACGTACACTTTGCGGTCGACCTTAGATAATGTTTAAATATCGATTCAATTTAAAAAACGTTCATGCCTACATTGCTTTTGCTTCTATAGACATTACATGACACAACAGTGTAGAATAGCTTCAAATTCCACTATTTGACATTGCATTGCGCACTTAAATGAAGCAGGCATTTTAAAAACGGGATTGTTCTGCAAATTTAGATGCTTGCAATTTTATAGAAAATGCGAAATGGCCGCTAGGGAAAATGATTTCATATTTGATATTTTATTTACGGTACAGTTTTTTCTATATTATCATAACTCTGCACGCGTTTCCTTCTTGATTCGACCGGTTCTTCATGTTCCAATATTTCTTCCAGCATTGACTATCTCTTCCCAAGACCTTCTATATTCCTATATCCAGTATCCGCAAGAGTTTTTTTTGGGGGAGTGGTTTCCCCTTCTAGCTAATGTAGTTAGCGATTCCCAAAGTATGTCCTCTTTTAGAAACCTAAAAATATGAAGTCTTGAAGGAATTGTAGTGGATAGGTATAAGGTAATTAATTTGTTGTGATTGTTAGCCTTCTTAAAATGCTGACCAATATGGTTCATTTGATAAAAGAAGATATACTTTTACTTACTCATAGAATGTAATTTCACAGTCTGGAGGTAAAAGCTTCCTCGCATTTTTTAGATAAACATGAGGCCAATCGATTTCTTTAGAGATCGGTGAATACTCTACAAGAAGTAAATAATATCAAGTAATAACTTGTTTTTAGTTCAAAAATGAGACATTTATGATTTCTCGGATGGTTTTTCATGTATATTGAAAATAGCCATCAACGAGTCTTTATACTATATCTGCCAATATAGGGTTAAAAATGGCGGTGAATTCTATATATTTTTGCTCCATGCGCCCTGCCCTGGCCAAAAGCGATATATAAGATTATGATCTTATTGTTAATATACAGGTTTGATTACCCCGAAAAGGGTCATGTCCAAGATTTATTGCAGATTCCTCTACCATGCAAATTTTATTATTTTATACCTAAATTTACAGAGTTTTATTAACTAACGTCTCACCCGTATTTTTGTTTATTTAGTGTAGTACTTAATAAACTTCCAGTTTCTCTAATAACGAACCTTTCTGCGGAGAATTCTAAATTGAATGCCCGCACACTACATGAACGCAAATATACGAATGCGAGCTGCCGGACCCAAAAAGACAACGGCGTATGCATAGAGGACTGCAAACATCGGGTAAAAGGCAGTGTCAGCGCATTAGGGTATTTTCCACCTACAGTAGTGGAGAAATTACGATTTAAAAGCAAAGTCCTTAAAAAAAGGTTAAATCATTTAGTATTGTTTACGTAAAGATCATAATGATGGATTCTGTAGATAATGGACAAAATGACATCTTAGTGTTTGGAGTATTGTCGGAAATTTTTTGTGGCGCGAACAAATCCATTTAATTTTTAATAGGGTACTTGACAATATTTTTAATTGCTCCAAAATTGTACTATGTTTCCAGTAGATGCACCAACATAACACGTAATAAATGAAACAACGGCTTTTAACCCTTATTTTTTATGATAATTAAAGACAAAGTTGCACAATTTTGTTCAGGCTGAAATCTACAGTTTCGTCGTTTTATTGTCCAGAACGCCAAACGTGGCAACTCTGTGCCTCTCAGGAGAAATGGAACTGTAACGTTGCCGGTGCCCGTTTGCAATCATTCGTGGAACAAAGGCAAATTGCAGTTTTCTATTCAAGTATCTCCAGCTTGCCTATGAATATCTGTTACTTAATGTATTGAAACCTTTGAGCTTTAACTAAAGCAATTGCACACACAAATTTTGTCACATAAAGACTTTTTATTACGAATATGTTCCAATATACGGAACATATTCGTAGTAATTAATAAATAATTCCTCTATATCAAAATGGTGTCTGTTTATGCTGCACACGATGGAAACTATATCCTTCATCTCTGCCACGTAACACTTTAGTTAAAATATCTGTATGCGGAATATACTATAAATATTCAAGTACCAATAATGTGGGAAATATTCGCGTATTTGGCAACGTTACCCGCCCACCTAGGCATCTAACCATATTCATATTTATCCACATGTCATCTAACACATATGGTTTTCTGATCGGCAGATGACATCCCGTGATGCCAACTGTCATTCCTTACCTATCTCGCTAAATCAAAATATTAGTAGATAATATCTGCGCCATTTAATATACTTTGTTATTGATATTTACTCTTATATGTATATTGTTTGCGGACCTAGTTATAGATGTGTAAGGTAAGGTATAGATGTGTAAGGTAAGGTATCATGGGCATGGACCCTGAAAGGACAATCCGTAATTTGCAGAAATTGGATGCTGTTAGCGTCTGCCGAAATCCATGGGATAAAACTGCAAATGTTTGTACCTCCGTTGTAGTATGAATACAGTATTATTAGAGTTATTAATAAAGAGAGAACCTAGGCCTAGGGACTATCTTGAAGGCGCGTTTATGAAGACGCCATAGTGCTTAGAAGTACTGAGCCCGAATTCCGGACTTTAGGCCCAACCTAGCCAAAAAAATTTAGAGAAAAACGATTGAATAAGTATTTACGAAAAAAAACCCTTCTTGACTAAAATCGTCGATGGAGAAAGGAATCAATCAACGCTAAAAGTGGTTTCACGGGGCATCACAAGACTGGGAGTTTGAGGTTAGAATTTTGAAATTTCAACTTTTCTTGCAACTTTCACTGCCGAATAAGGTTATGTCTCAGAACACTTCAGTGGTATCGCTATGTTGCCAAATTGCCGTTATAAAACACTTGTGACGTCATAAGTGCTTTCCCGCCACATTTCAAAGAAAGTCTAATAACTTGCTAATTACGTAAATATGTATTTTTTAAATAATCGTAGGATCTTAGGCAAGTGTCCAGGAATTGTTTTATCAAGTTTGTAAAATTTCGTCAAGTACTCTATTGGGTTTTTCGCCACAGGCACTGTTAAGTACCTAAGCTTTATCAGAGGTTAATTCAGTTCGAACTTTGAAAACTCATAAACGCCTAACAAAAGAACGAAACTTTGAACGTTATAACTCAAAAAAAAAAAATTTCAACGACTTTGTCTTCTGAGCTTCCATAGAATATATATCTTCCTCTTTTTTCACTAGTAATCGCCCTAGTGCTTGAATTATTGCCGGAAATTTTTCGTGTAGGTACACGAATTTTTTGAAAATTCTCAAGAGTCGCGTGCCGACGAGGGATAATTTTTCTTAAAAAATTCGTGTTAGAGAAAAATTTACTTATATTAATTCAAGAACGTGGGGGATTCGGTAAGAAAATTTCATACCTACACGTAAATTAAATGAAATTATTATCAAAATTTTTGTTGAGTATATGTTACAATGTCACATTATAATAATGACATATTTCAAAAAATTTCCGCTGTAACCACCTCCTGCTGCCTAGAGCAAGTGAGAATATTTCCGGTAATTTTTTGAGTTGCCATGATAACGAAGCAAAGAACAAGCCTCTGATTGGTCAAAAAAGGTAGGTATGGAATTTTCAAATAAAATGTCAAGTCGAAGTGAGTGGACAGAACAATACATCAAGGCGAAGTGCCATGGTAACGAAACAATATCCTGGCCACCTGTTTGATATTGTGTTCTCTCTAATTATTATCTATAGGTACTAACTTGTCTTTCAATAACTGGCATTAATATTTATTGAATTCCAACTTTAAATAAATGGCCTACAACAACACAGAGCTTTCCACATTCACAAGGAATTTTATAAAATTCATTCCTTTTTTAAAAATCAAAAATTTTTTGAATTGCAAAAACAGTACATGAATACACTTTTCCGTCATTCATAACCGAGTTCGCAACGTATCACTGATCAATGTTTCAATTTATAGTACTACCCTGACCCTGACTATTGTGGTTTTCCATATACAGATTGCTGGACTGTGATCAAACATACCCAACTATTGAAGTGTTTGCTTGTTTAATATTAACTGTTTATTTCCCAGGTATTAGAGTTTGGATATCTTTCCTATGCCGCTCTGTCCATTTGTCCGCGCGTGGGTTCGTTAACTTAAGTCGGATTGTTTACGAGATTTGGTTGTGGCAATAGGCTCCTTACGTGCGCGTAATTGCCCTGAAAATTGACCCTAACAACGTAAATTTATTTATCTACTGCGCCCAGTCGCCTTATACCTACCCGAACAGAAAAGATTTAACCCAAAAAGGCGTTGGAGCCTACGAGTATGACAAAACATTTTTTATTCAATGATAACAGTAATATCTGTAACATGGAAAATGTTTAACAGGCCGATTAGACCGAGATGGTAGTCAGTACAATGTACACAGTACAAAGCAGTATACATCTAAATCTGTTCTAGGCTAACCAGATAGATATTATTAGGTATAGTCAATTGGGTCATTTAGTTGATATTTGCAAAACCGTGACAGTACTCTGCAGAAAATAAAAACAGTGATAATAATTACTTGGTTAGTTCAATTTTTCAACCAAATAAAATGCAACCAAGTACCTTAACCGTAAGTTCCAATCTTCTAAAACTTTTGCATATTTGGACATGATAAAACAATTGAAACTTTTACTTAACCACTTAGTTCAAAAAAGTTAAAAGAAAGGTGTTCGCCATTCAAAGGAATGATGACATTCCTACAATACATTCCGTTTAATTGTTTTTTAGTGTGCCAATTGCATCGGGGTTGTCATTTTTATACGATGGCGCTAGATGCATTGCTTCACCACACTAACATTTTAAATTTTTTTCGATTGCTTTTTCGGTTTTTGTGTCACACTATGTATTGTAAAATGTTTCCGACAAAAAGATATTTTTCTTAAAATCTCCAAAATCATACAAAATTGCAGCAAGGACAAACAGCTATTACTATTAATACATTTAGGTACGCTTTTTTTGTCAAGTAGGCTTCAAATTTACATAGTAGAACTTGTACTAAATATTGAAACAATAGGTTGCTTATTGTAGAAAATTACTTAACTAAAATTCGATTTTATAAAATCAGTTTTATCGCCATGTATCTCAACAACCAAAAACGATAGAAACAACCCAGTTCATTTTTGACATTCTATTAGTACCGGAAATTTAGGGCAAGTTTTTTATACGTTGGCACAAAAACTTACTATGGAAGCAAATTTTACAAAAAAGTTACCACGCAATATTACGATTATACTGCTGAAGTGTAAGAAAACTCCCTGGGTTTCTGCCGTACTTCTATGAAAAGTTATTTAAATTATTCACTTCAACGTCGTACGTTTCGGCTTTTTGTGGGGATCATCAGGTTATAAAAGAGCCATTTAAATTTTTTTTGTTAAAATTTTTCAGTGTAACAATAACATATTATTATCTGAAAAGTGAGAATATAATTAGGTATTAGAAAACATACCAAAGGACAATATTTTGCCTATAGAGTGACCGGCAGAAAGTTGGACACAAAAATTTAATATTTTTAAACTCTGATTTCGATTAATCTAAATTTCTAGCTGCTAATCGAACAAAATTAAAGTGTAGTAGCAAATTCATGTATCATCTGATGATAAGTTGCGCTGACGGTATTTTGTTTTTTTGTAAAACAAGGTGGTCGAAAAAAAAATTCAAAAAAGGTAAATTTCTTTTTTAGGGGCCTGTGACTTTAAATCTGACATCCGCTTTGGATTCCAAACAACTTTTGTAAGTAATTTTTTACAGTATTTTAAAAAATAAGGGTACTTTTCTCTTGAGCTATTTTGACATTTTTTAATCTACCTCGTGTCGAAAAAGAGATATTTAAATTTTGATATGTGCGTTTTGAGTTTGAAATGATGCACCAACTTTTATCAAGAATAAAATTTTCTGAGAAATTAGTAATAAAAAAGTTTTCCATTTGTGTCCAACTTTCTGTCGGTCACTGTATAAATATCAGATTCCTTTATGTTATCATTACTTCTTATTAATAAGTACAATTAGAAAACAAACTGTATAGTATCAATATAAAAATTATAAAAACAATTCAAAAATTTTAACAAATTATTGCACCTAGCGAGGTTAATACTTACAGCAAAAGACTATACCAATACATCATATTTATAATAAATAATATTGTTCTAAAACGTCGCTTTAAACTGATTGAATGGGATATAATTGCTCGTTAAGAATCCGACACCCCGTGTTTGGTTATTTTTAAAACCGAATTTCCGCTCTAATACTGCACGGAATCTAGTCCTCTTTTGCAATTATTATAAAATCCCCTTACACACTGCAAACACCCTAATTTTATATTTTTTAAAAAATAACTAAGTGAAAAAATTTATATTTTGATTTTTAACTTCTCAATGACATTGCAGTCTAGATACAAAAAAGAGTTTTTTGATAAAAATGTGTCGTTTGTTCATAATTACCTTTTAAAAATTATAAAACAAGTTCTGTGAAAATTTTAGTAACGATGTACAGGATTACTGAGGGAATTAAAGTATATTTGGTTACATGTCTACATCGGGGCGTTGTGGTCGCCTATTAATAAGTTTTTTTATTTAAAGGTGCCCAAGTAAAGCGGCACACCATATACGAGTATATGTCACGTGGTTGCATCAAGTGGTTTGGTTTTTTACCCGTGTTTTTCATACGGTGCTCGAGACGGTGCCAATTCGCTCCGCTTTTATTTATTTGCAATCTACCTATACGCGATTTACGGCATATCCGCAGTGATTTTGTGTAATATCGGGATTATTATATCGTAATCGAACACTTCTTATCAGTGCCATGGTACGATCAACTTCTAAAAAAGTTAAACATCTTAACGCTCGTAGGAGAAATCGTCCACTTGTCCCATTAAGACGAATAAGAAAGTAAGTAATTCGTGATTATAAAGGGTTACGAATAACAAAATAGTTCGCCATAATTTGTGATATTATTAATAATTATTTCTTGTACATCTTGTACAAATATATCCTCTATACCAGCAACAATAGATATTTAAAAATAATACAATATTACAGTATGCGGTTACCAGTTTTTTTTTCTAACTTTGAATGCTTATGCCCATTATCACTTTTTCTTGTACCTAGTTACTAACAAGATTACTCGCCCCATAAATTTATTTTTACCTACTCTAAAAAGGAAAAGTCTGGAAAAAACAATCATGTATAGGTAGATATGGTTGATGTTGATGAGATGAATAATAAACACCTGCTTAAATATGTGGATATTGTGGATCTGTTAATATTCCATCTATTTTCAAGAATAAAAAATAATAATAATAAACTTATTAGCAGAAGCCACGGCAGAAGCTGATATATAAAATAATATTGTATATTGTATCTATACCTATTATTTTAAAGGGTGTTTCAAAAAACAGTGTACAGGTTTCTAGGGCTGAAACAACATGGAAATATAAGACGAAAAGTTCATATAAAGGTGGGGTCAAAAACACCTAAAAAGATACAGTGTGGCAAATTTAAATTTTATTTTATATTATTTCAAATAAATTTTGAACGAATCGAGAGATTTGCACGAAATCTGGTAACTGGGATTATTTTTTGATTTACAACGTCGTAACTTTTTGGGTTCAAGTTTATTCTTTTTAGTCACTGGTTCGAGCCAGGAAGGTAAAGTTTTTGCAGAATTAAAAAAGGAGAAACAATTTGTATTGTGAAAACTCAGTGTGAAAATACAAAAACTCGAGTATCAAAAAAGGAGATTTTTATATTATTTTATTATATCATTATTATTAAAAAAAAATTGTTATAATCAAAAAATTTAATAAATTAAGTTATAATAAATATGAGAAAGACCATCAGTGCCAGTTATAAAATTAATTGTATTTTGATGTTTCTTAATATGAACCGCATTTCTAAAATATTCCGTTTCAAAAAATCACTCTCATTGGATAATATTTCAGTAGATGTTATTAAAATCAAAAGTGTGTGCGATCTCAATTGGTGTCTAAATTACTAGTGGGAAAGAATGATGGCACGGTTAGTGACACTGTTAACGACGCTTTTTTGTAGGAGATAGGAACGTTTGAATCAAAATTTGAATATCTCTCAGACCAATTTTTTTTATTAATCCAATAATTTGTAGAAATTTTACCATTGTGATCGTGGATGATAGTGAGATGATTAAAGTTATGGAATTATTATGTTCTTTCTTTAATGTAAATTATTAATTATTATCAAGTTCATTTTTATTAATTAGAAGTATTAGGCAGTCTTCAATAAACTTTTTATAAAAATATGGCTTTGTTCGTAAATTATTTATGTCCTTAGTTTAACGTTCTTCCAAATTAATAATAACAGAATAAAGTAGGGATCCTATATAGCGGTACCATAAATTTGAGAAAAAAAATTATTATATTGAAAAAATGTAGAAGTAAGACAAACATTTGTATACTAATTATTATAACTTCATCTAATGGCAGCGTTGTTTATTTGTTAATTAAATTCCATTATACATTCAACAGCAAGTTCAAATTTACCTTTCTGGCTCGAATGTGGAACGGCCTGCGTTTCTCAACACTCCTTACCTTTGTGTATTTGAAATTTCTTCACAAAAATGTTTAAACACACAATGATACCCGATTTAAATTCACCAGTTTAAAGCAATATTAAAAATATATTTATTTTTTTATTGTTTTTATAATTTTATATTGATACTAGAGCTTGTTTTCTAATTATTGTACTATCTGTAGGAAGAAAAAATAATAACATTTAAAAAATTCTGATATTTATATTTGTTGTCTTTTAATATGTTTTCTAATACCTAATTATTATGTTCTCAATTTTCTGATAATAATATGTTATAAAAAAAATTCTACATCTGAAAAAGTCTACCAGGAACAAATACTAAGAAGATATTGATACTAGTCAAGAAGCACACTGCAAAATTTCTTTCCGGTATATGATTTGCTTAGAAAGACATTCTATTAAAAAACAAAGGATCTGTATCTCTTTTTATTGATTGAAATTACTTATTTCTTTTTTGAATAGGGGCCATAGGAAAAGAGTTCTTTATTTCAATTATCTCTAACAAAAAATTAGATATTAATATTTTAAGCCTTTCCATATTATAAAAACGGTAATACACAATTTTTACTTGAAGACAAAATATCACAAACAAAAAATCATCAAAATCCCTGAGACTAAGTAATTCCGATACTGGCGTAGGGTAATTGCGTGTTGGTGATTATTGCCAGTCGCATCTGGGCTTTCCGAATCTGTGTACAAGCAGCATGTGCTTATGACGACACATCGCACAGGAGAACCAAGTAAGTTCTTCATCGCGACCATACCCTCAAATGTATCAAATATCAGTTATTTGTGACTCATTAAATTACCTACTAATTTTTGATTAATATGACTGGTAGCAGAGAAAATAATGTATAGCTCACTCAGCGGTCCCGGATAATATAATTGACTACAAATTAGCCGTGCAGCCACTTTATGTTTAACCCTACTAAGAACTCTGAGAACCCTCTGCATAACTTCCCGGGATAACAAACTGCTATCCGATTAAAAACTGTTTGCTCTGGGCGGCAGAAGTGGCGATGATGTTCATTCCCCTATAATGGCGAACTTCACGCAAAGGTGATTTATTTTTTCAGCCCTCAGGCCGAGGGCGACGTGGGGCACTTATCATGCGTCCCCGTGTTCCTACAAGTCGTGGCCGCTTGTCGCGCAACGTTCGGGTCATTTATAAAATTCACCGGCGCCAGGAGATTTATTATTTATTTGTCTAGACCGTACACGCTTTAAAACTCTAGAAGAATAGAATTTTCTCGAGGGCTTCTAGATGTTTCGTTTGAAAGTAGGTAAATATTTCCTGGTCATAAATGATAACTTTTCGACTAAACATATGTACATATAAACTGTTATGCTTAAAATTAGTTTTTCTACCATTGTTTTCATTTATGACATTTTCAACCGGGACACCCTGTATATTGGTCTTGGAAACTCTGTAGGACTAGGTTTTATAGAGGTAACTCTAAATACCGTTTTGTTCCTTCCGCGAAATTAGGAGACTGTTATATATCTTTTAAGAGCTATAGTTATTCTCCAAATCAATTAAAAAAACTTTAAGTAATATCAACCCCCTTAATCAACTGAGATCTACCCATGTCCCATAACATGGAGGCTATTTATAGCTTATTCTAACTGTACCTACTCTTGTTATACATATACATTATATAAATTCTTCTATAGTCTCAGCAAAGTCTAGAGAATACTATTCTCTAGACTTTGGTCTTAGTCTCTTTTAATAAGACTAACAATTTGTAAATAAAAACTCAAAACAGGCGTTGAATAATTCTTATTCATGTTATTCACTGTCACTTATATGTTCGTCCCTATTTCGCCTTTATTACTGGTATCTTTGCATGAATTTCCATTTCTTTATGCAAGCGCTCGGTAAAACTGGAAGTATTCTTGCCAGGTTCTTGTGGCTGTACAATTTTAAATGACATTTTGCTTGTAAAACAAACACAATACCTAATCACAACAATTAGAGGTTATGTCATATATTCGTTTTTACTGATTATACGCGTGCACGTGTTACTCCGGGTTGTAGGTATATGGGTTATTTATATTTTAATAGTTACACAATTTATTTTTAGTTTTACTAAAATATCGCGCGAACACTTAGGTTTCCAGGTGTCACTAAAACCGCGGTGATTAAAATTACTTAAAGTTATTACTATACGTAACTTGTAACTTTCACAACCACATTTTTAAAACAGTTGTGGGGTACCTACATCATAAAACCTATGGTGAAATCTATTACCAAAGGTTAATGGCTGTCATTTTAAGCTTTTTACTTTTATAGGTTAGATTTAAATTCATCTAAGAAAATTAACTACAAGGTTTTTACTTTTCTCGACATAAACTTATGGATTGATCGTTATGTATCATATTTATAGCTGGTTAATGAAAATAAATAAAAATCGAAAATTACTAATTCCATCAAAAATTTGTTAACACATGATATTTGCAGAGCCCGTGAATTTTCTGGGGGTAGAATCAAATTTTAACCGAGGCAGAAAAAGTTTCGTGGATTTACTGCTCTCCTGAGATCGAGTCTTCTATTACTATGATCAAAATAGCAAAGATAGAGGATTTAAAGAAACAAAATATGATATGTCAACTTTGAGAAAACGAAATGTCTAATTCGTTTCAAACGATAAAGATGAAATTCGTTAATATCACAATGGAATAAAGAGAGACAAGTACAATGTTATAAGGCATGCGTTCTTCCAGAAGAACAGTTCTTCTGGTTACTTAAGTTTGTTCTCAAGGGCTTTTGGACACCCCTATAAAACTTAACTAAGGACGCAGTTATAAATTGGTAGATTTAAGGCATATAAGGGTTTCTTAATTGCAACGGGAAAGTTCTCGCAACTTCTGAAGTGGTTTCAAGTTTTATAATATACTTAAGTAACGGTTGCTTCTTTGCGACCCTTATAAAAAAATATTATTTGGGATCTTTATCTAAAGGCATGCGTATCGGTGTCATTTAAACTTCAAGATAATTGAAATATCCCGAGATAGAGCTTAAATTTATACAAAAATCAGACAGGAAACATACCGTGTAAACCACTTTCGACATTATAAAATTATGCCGGGTAACTCGTGTTCTTTGCGGCCTCCCCGGGGGGCATTTAAGCTAATTCCGCGCCATCCCCAGGGCGGCCGGGACTTTTATCTGCTCCTTTATGCCGTGCTTCCACCCCGGCGGCCTTAATCCCCATAAATCCCACATCCCGCCCCGGGTCCCTCCGATGAAACAAAGCCCGGTATCTCGGGGAAAGTGGGCCAGAATAAACGACGCGGGGCTTCCTCCGCTTCTCCCCTCATACATGTTCATAACGCTCCGTGCTTATATCGTGTGTATTTTGAAAAATTGTAACAGAGGACGGTTTATTTGACTGTCTAAAATATTGTATATCTCGGTCTTATTTCGTTCCCAGAGAGTTTGTTTTTGACGTTAGGCACAAACTTGAAATCCACAATACCAGAAAACTTAGAGAACCTTTTACAGTGTACAAGAAGTTCCGGAATCTTTGAATTATATGCCAGGAACTAAGGTTTTCAAAGTTGAAATTAAAACATAATTTAAGAACAATAATTATTATTCAGGGTGTAACTGAACTGATGGTCAAAAATGAAACCACGTATTCTTGGAGAGAAAATAAGGGCACTTCTTCATATTTGTTTTTCTCCTACGGGCCATAGTTTTTTTATATACAGAGTGTAGTAGTTTGAAGAAAAATACACATATTTCTTAGTATCGCTAGAAGTATACAAGATATTTTGTTCAAACTTGGCGTGTCACATGAGCGGATGAGCTGTCAAATTTAAGGTTAATATGAAGCTTCTGAGGCTCCCAGTTGCAGAGATACAGGGTGTTATTAAAATTAATTAGTTCAGAAAAATATGAATACCCCGTATAATCGCATTTTATAATTTTTTTTTTTTGAATGGTAAATTAAGTGGTTAACAAAAAGTATATCTTAGTATTTTTTCATATTCTCAGCCGTTTCTTAATTACTTTCAAAGAACGGCAATGCTGCAATAAAAAAGTCGCTTTATGAATAACAATCTGTGGATGTCAATTAAACTTGGCATTATTCATTATTTGAATCATTTGGCTGCCAATTTTGCACTTTAGTATCAATATTTTGAAAAATGATATTTTCATTCAAAGAATTGACTGATATGCGCTTTTCCTATGGGCTGGCCAATGGCAATAATAAACATGCGTAAACGCATAGTTGCGTATATTGAAAGAGACGGCGGTTTTGCTTTTGTATTTTGTTAATTAAACATTAATTGACATCCACAGATTGCTAGATTTATTCTTAAAGTGACTATTGTTCATTGCAGCGTTGCCGTTCTTGTAAAATAATTAAGAAACGGCTGCCAATATGAAAAAATAGTAAGAGATACTTTTTGTTAACCATTCTATTCACTATTCAAAATTAATTAAAAAAATGCAATTATACAGGGTATTCATATTTTTCTGATATAATTAATTTTAATAGCACCCTGTATCTCCGCAACTGGGAGCCTCAGAAGCTTCATGTCAACTTTAAGTTTGACGGCTCATCTGCTCATGTGAAACGGCAAGTTGAAAAAAATATCTTATATACTTCTAGAGATACTAAGAAATATGTGTATTTTTCTCCAAACTTCCACGCTGTGTATAAAAAAAAACTATGGCTCGTAGGAGAAAAAAATATATGAAGAAGTGTCCTTATTTTGACTCCAAGAATACGTGGTTTCATTTTTGGCCATCAGTTCAGTTACACCCTGTATATTCCCTACTAATGCATAGTTCGCTCGTGTGGAACATGCCATTTCAAATGTGTAGTAGACAATACAGTGTGTCCCAGTTATAAAAATCGTAAATAAAATTCATATGAGCATAGGGTCAAAAAACGCTTAAGAGGAAAGCTCTTGGACGGTGCAAATTAAGTTCATTGTAAATACAACAGTTCAGTGAGCTTGAATCGAAAAACACTTAATAAGAAAAATGTTGAATGATGCATCGCTCTACATGTCTAGCATGAGGTGTAGAAACGTCGACCGAAGAGCAGTGGAATCACGCGTCCGGCAAGGAAAACGCTCCACAGGTGAGCTGGTTTTATGTCGAAGGAAATATCACTTTAGCAAACACGTAGGTACACACAAGCCACAGTTCAAACTTCCTCGTATTTAGCTAGCAGTTCGCTGGCACATATATATGAAGAGTGGCGTTCTTCCTATAACTCATTCCAGTCAATAGTTCACACGTACCCAGGACTCGAAGCAATTAATTGAAAAATTACACTTTCTGCGGACATCTCTTACAGAGGTCTTAGAAGAGCTTGAGACCACAGAAGAAAACTACAACACATCACAGCATGGTTTCATCTGCAACCGAGATACGAGAACACAAAATGGATTACATAAACACATGACATGCTCATCGGAGCAGAGCTGTACTTTGACTTAATCGAGGACGGTGAAATCAAGCCACCAAATCATTTCGCAAATCATCATGTGTTCCAGAAACCAGCTTTGGGTTGGATCATTATACGCAAACTTACCAAGCAGGATCCACATTCTTGACTCATCGTGTCTCGATCACAAATGAGAAGTAGACTGGGCTCAACAATTCATACGTGAAGAACAGCTCTGTGAAAGATATTTTGCAGACACCCATAACGGAAAATAGAGTGGACTGAATCTGAATCCTGTCCTGAATCTGAATCCTGTCCAACTAGGAGAGTCATAACTTATTGCACTTAAGAGTCAAGTACCAAAGAATCCTTTGGCGTCAAGAGTCTCAGGGTCATATAAGGCATAAAGTCTGCCCCATATTTGGTCACACAATGACTCCAATAATCGACTTTTCTGCTGCTTCTAAGGTACTACTGATTCTAAGTTAGTACTGAATGACCTATGTCGACGATGTCCTTAAAAAGTCAGAAATGTTCACAAGGAACTCGCACAAGTCCTACAGTAAGGGTGCTTCGAATTAAGGAAGTGGAGGTCCAACATTCCACAACTCTTCTGTCGAAAGCTCGGCCAAGAAGCTCAAGATCAAGGAAACAGCGTTGTACCGAGTGAACGGATTGAAAGCTCAAAAACTCCCGAAACCATTTGGAATCCACTAACTAATTGTTTCAAGATTTCAGTCACATTGTTACCACAGGGAGTCACGAAATGATCTGTCAGCACAATAGCACAGATCTATGACCCGCTATGTCTCGTGGGCTCACTCATCGTTACTGCAAAAATGCAACAGTTAGGGAGCACGAAATGTAATTGCCCATTAAGTAACAAGACATGTGGACAAACTTCCAGCAGAAGTTACCATTCCTTAATCGGCTAGAAATACAGAACACGAATCCAAGAAAACACAAGCACGCACTATTGGCGCCACGTGCTAACTGCATCAAATCCAGGAGACATAGTTTCACGGAGTGTACAGCCCGACCAATTGCTTGGCAATAAGTTATGGTGAAAAAGCAATCTATGGCTAAAGGAAAATTCATCGGCATGACCAGACACTTTTCCATACTTGAACACCACACAGCCAAATCTTGAAATGAGGGCCAGCACAACACACGTAACCACAACAAAGAAGTTTGACTTCATGAGCGATATTCCTCATTATCGAAGTTAACATGAGTTGAAGCCTACTGTCACAGATTTGCTCACAACACCCAATCAGCAAATCAGAAAGTCATCAACGTGCCAGAGTGCACACAAATCAACTCACCTAGAGTTGGATATTGGATTCACCATGCACTGAGGCATTCCTGGCTGCATTCAGATGCTTCATGGCAAAAAGAGGCAAGCCCAGCCATACTTATAAGTATCCTGATGCCACTAATTTCGTCAAAGCCAACAAGGATTTGCTGAATGTGTCATCATCCACAGATTGGAACATGGTGTAAGATTTTGCAATAGATCAGGCATTTCATCTCTCCAAGATCCTCAACGTTTGGAGGACTTTGGGAAGCAGCTTTGAAGTAACTAAAACGTTACCTGTATCCGATTATTGGAAAAGCAAACTTAACATTTGAGGAATACTCAACGCTTCTAGCACAAATAGAAGTCTGCCTCAATTCAAGGCCATTAATACCAGCGTCTGACGATCCTAGTGATATTTCCCGTCTAATCCCCTCACATGATAGCAATCAGTAGAGCCACTCTCCCATGACTTTGTGGAAATATTTTCTATATGCATGCGCCTGGCTCTGATTCGAGTTTAGAGTTATAGTCCGGGAGGCAGCGACACTTTTGATGTAGTTATTCCTACAAAGCTGATTTTTTCTCATTTTGTAGCTTTGACATGGGAAGTAAACGGAACGGCAGTCTACCGCGCCAATATGGGGGCAAACATTAATAACAATTTTTTAAACCTGTAAATAAATAGGACGGTAATGACTTATTCCTACAAGCATAAAACTTTTTTAGACTTGTCAATGTTACCTAAAAATGCAATATAATGATAGTCTACCGCGCCTGAGGGGAGGCCATCATAGGTCTACCACCCACGCAAGATGTTCAGAAATAATGTTTTTTTTACTTATTTCTACAAGGCTGAAAATTTCTTCTCAAATACTTCAGTTCATAAGACAATTAAAAAAATTAGTCTACCGATCATATAAGGGGGCAAAGCGTTGATAGACGCAATGGAATTCACGATCTCCCGAGCGCAGCCGCCGCGCCGATCTGCTATAATATTGCATACCGGGATTAAATTAATATCTACAAAGCTGCTTTTTTATCTATATCCATTTTACAATAACTGTTGTCAGTGGCGTAACCAGAATGTAAGGTTGGGGGGGGGGTAATTATTTAAAAAATATATTCGGTAATATTTACGGCAAAAATATTGTTTCAAAATTAATTTTATTTAGAAATAAATACCACGCGGCAAATCTTTGGGGGAAGGGGCTAAAGCCCCCAAAGCCCCCCCTGGTTGCGCCTCTGACTGTTGTCAACTAAACGTGTTCTACCTTCGATAAAACGTGGCTAAAGCTTCGGTAGATGTGGGTTAAACTTTTGCGCGGAAATATGCAGAAACCGTAACAAACAATACAATTCCTAATTTAAATGTTAATGATACTTTTTGGAGCTTACACCATTATTAAAAAGTATGATATAGTAATAACGAAAGTCGCTAGCGAGCGAGTTTTTTACTAGTAGAATATTAATATAATGAAAATTGAAAATACATTCTTTTAAATAACTTACATTTTGTTCTTTTCTAAGGTTGAATAATTTATTTGAATTGAATGAAATTAATTGAGTATAATATATAAAAAATAAATATATTATAGGCAATATTTTTTATTGTTCATTATCACTGGCATTTAATTCCTCATCGCCTTCATCCTCATCGTAATCTGCATCTTCATCATCTGCAAATAGCAATAAATCATTAAATATATTATATATAGAGGGTATTTCAAAATTCAGTACACAGATTTTAAGGGCGTATTTTTGTGGCAAATATAATACCTTTTTCTGTAGGTAGATAATAATATAATATAATAATAATTCTCACCCTCACAATACTCCAAACTAGGAGTACCCCAGAAGCAACCACATGCTTGTGCGGGGGAGGGGGGCAATTACTATTATTTTGGCTTCGTATCAACATCCTAAATCCCCCCTCCCCCTAAAATTAAGTTTACGTCATTTTTGAGGCAAAAAATGAATAGAGCGCCTAAAGAAACAGGGGTTTGCAAATTTTCAGGAGATTTGATGAATAAAAATATTAAAAGATTTTTTCGCGCAACTTACGATGGCTGTAGCTCGGAGGGGGTGCATTTTAGGACACATGTTTATAAGAAAAAAAAAGTCCTATTTTTGCCTGAAAAATACGCCCTTAAAATCTTTGTACTGAATTTTGAAATACCCTCTAGATATAATATATTTAATGATTTATTGCTATATTTGCAGATGATAAAGATGCAGATTACGATGAGGAAGGCGATGAGGAATTAAATGCCAGTGATAATAAACAATAAAAAATATTGCATATAATATATTTATTTTTTATACATTATACTCAATTATATTCAATTCAAATAAATTATTCAACCTTAAAAAAGAACAAAATTTAAGTTATTTAAAAGAATGTATTTTTACCTTTCGTTATATTAATATTATACTAGTAAAAAACTCGCTCGCTAGCGACTTTCGTTATTACTATATCATACTTTTTAATAATGGTGTAAGTAAACTCCAAAAAGTATCATTAACATTTAAATTAGGAATTGTATTGCTTGTTACGGTTTTTGCAAATTTCCGCATAAAAGTTTAACCCACGTCTACCGAAGCTTTAGCCACGTTAAATCGAAGGTAGAACACGTTTAGTTGACAACAGTCAGAGGCGTAACCAGGGGGGGGGGGGGCTATTGGCTTTAGCCCCCCCCCCCAAAGATCTGCCGCCTGGTATTTATTTCTAAATAAAATTTATTTTGAAACAATATTTTTGCCGTAAATATTACCGAATAGATGTTTTAAATAATTAGCCCCCCCCCCCCAACCTTACATTCTGGTTACGCCACTGACAACAGTTATTTTCAAATGAATATAGATAAGAAAGCAGCTTTGTAGATATCTCGGTAGATATTAATTTAATCCCGGTATGCAATATTATAGCAGATCGGCGCGGCGGCTGCGCTCGGGAGATCGTGAATTCCATTGCGTCTATCAACGCTTTGCCCCCTTATATGATCGGTAGACTAATTTTTTTAGTTCTCTTATGAACTGAAGTATTTGAGAAAAAATTTTCAGCCTTGTAGATATAAGTAAAAAAAAAATATATTTCTGAACATCTTACGTGGGTGGTAGACCTATGATGGCCTCCCCTCAGGCGCGGTAGACTATATATTGCATTGACAAGTCTAAAATTATTATGCTTGTAGGAATAAGTCATTACCGTCCTATTTATTTAAAAAAATTGTTATTAATGTTTGCCCCCATATTGGCGTGGTAGACTGCCTTTCCGTTTACTTCCCATGTCAAAGCTACAAAATGAGAAAAAATCAGCTTTGTAGGAATAACTACAACAAAAGTGTCGCTGCCTCCCGGACTATTAGGCAATAAGCGCTACCTAGCATTTATTTTAGTTTGCACTGTTTTTCTAGAAATATGAAATTTATCTAACTGCGTTAGTTTTCAGTGTGTGTTTGTGCCTGGAGGTCGATATTTCCATTGAAAAAAGAACTGTTTCAAATAAAATTTGCATATTTTGTCCCTATGTTATTTTCTAATATATTTACCCCATTGTGAAAAACGAAACTGGGCCAATAGAGTCCCACACACAGATGGAAGAGTCAAGACTTAACTTACGTGGCACAAATATCGTGACGCAAATCAGTGTAATGCGCACTCAAGTACGTCAATTTGAGTTTGTAGTGGAAAGTCGTTGCGTCCTTCATTCTCTTGACATTAAAGCACCCGCAAGTTCTCGTGGTGGATGATGGCTCCCTTTTTTAGCATAAATAATATCCCCAATAATGCAATTCTTCCAACAGATAAATGTGGGAATATTCATGGCGTTCTAATAGCCATCACTTTGTCCACCGCGATCGACGATTTAAAATTTATCTTCTCGATTATGCAAACGCACGCTACTATCCTATAATAAAGCTTCTTTTTGGATGACATCACTGTCAAACCAGACGCGCAAACTTACGTGGAAGACGCACAATGTGTGGGATGAACTGAGTAGGTATGGATTTAAGTTGAGGGAGAATGCAAGAGTTGTTATTTGTGCCGTTTTCCCTGTGTGTGTGGGGCCCTATACTGAGAACGATAGAATAGAGCTGAGCGGAGCTATTGCCCATTTATGTACTTACTGTGTAACAATACTAATACAGGGTGGTTCAACGAAAAGGAAAGATACCCAATAACTTCGTGCAAAACACATTTGCAAAAGAGCAATAACAAGTCATTGTTGTTTGGACATTTTTTTTTTCATACTAAATGTCACCCTTTTCCAACATCATATGCATAGTTGTCACCCCAATTTCAAAATCTAAATTCACTCGTGAGATGACCATACCGGTTTTCGATTCTTGAAATTTGGTCAACTGATCTGGAAGATTCATGGATTCGGAAAAGGAAGTATACTGTGGTGGTAGTCCGTCCCGTTGGAACTGCAATTTTTGGCCGTTAAGGTAATTCTCACCTTTCTCACAAAGCGAGACTATTATTGTAATTTGCATGTTTAACATTTTTATTGCACTTCACTTCCAAACCAGTTGACAACACTTCAAAATCAATAGTACAGGGTGGCCCATCCAAGCGGAAAAAGTGTGCTACGTGGAGACACGTTAACATAAAATCGTCATTCAAAAAATGAGATTGTAGTAAAAATTAAGGGGAATTCGGGGGTGTACCATTTTTTATACGGGGGTCGGTAAAAAAGTTATCGCGAAAAAACATTTTTTGCCAAATAAAAAAAAATATTTTTTTACCTACACATCCATTAGAGAACCTTTAAGTAGTATTCCCGAATATTCAGTTTTTTAATATAACTTCCGGTTATAGCGGAAATGAAAGTGGTTTTCTCTATTTTACAACTTACACATTTCTCTTAACCATCACAGGTTTCCTTTTTTAATTCTGAATCCAACGATATATAATTTGATCTATTTATCTCCAACCATTTCCGAGATATTTTTTCTGAGAAGCTCCATCAAACTAGATACATGGTCTCATGGTCGGTGTCTGATGTTCGATCTGAGTAGGCCAAACAATAAAACCAAATTTATGACAAATCAAGTCAGCCATGATAATAAAACTGACAATCGAGTAGGCTGTCAATTCAATATTTCTATTTACGTGTCAGATTAGTCTAAAATTTTGTTGTTGAAGCTGTTAGTAGTTGCAGTTTAAAAAATGTTTTTGAAAGAAGAATGCTGTGATATTTTAGAGATCTTCATCAAAAATGATAAAAGATACGTAGAAACTTTGAGGGAGTATTCTCGTAAATATCCATATAGAAATGTTCCGAGTGCCTCATTTATATGTAAGCTGTATCGAAGATTCAGATCGACAGGAAGTGTGATTAGCAAGAGAAAAAAGGTCTTAGAATTAGTGAGGACGAGAGAGAACGAATTTTAAATTATTTCAGAAGAAATAACGAAAAATCTCAGAGAGATGCAGCGAGAGACTTACAAATTCCCCGGTCTACAATACAAAGGGTAATGAAATTAAGCAAATTTAAAGCCTTCAAAATATCACCTGTTTAAAGGATATTCCCTGGAGATGCTGCAAGAAGACTGGAATATTGTCAAACAATGTTAAACTTTTATTTTGCAAGGGGTGGAGCTGGATTTTTTAAACAAATTATTTGGTCCGATGAAGCTACATTTACAACGGCGGGAATATACAAACGGAAAAATATTATATTTTGGTCTGTTGACAATCCACGGGCATTTCGTGAAGTTGTGAAATCCGGCAGAAATTCCGTGGGTGTTTGGTGCGGAATTGTGGGAAATTTTATAATGGGACCTCTATTTTATTCAGGAAGTATGACAGGTAGGAAATACCTACATTTAATCCAGAACGAATTGGAACAATACTTTGAACAGTTGCCATTAATTTTTCTTAACCAACTCCAAGAAAGACAATTAATATGGCAGCAAGATGGCTCTTCCTTCCATAACTGTGGGCCCATAACGGAATTTTTGAACAATTCGTTTGAAAATTGAATTGGTAAACATGGAACGATAAGGTGGCCGCCACGTAGTCCAGATTTAACCCCCTTGGATTTTTTCTTGTGGGGGCATTTAAAAAATAAAGTTTATAAGAACCGCCCCGAAAATGTTGAGGAGATTAAAAGACGAGTAAAATTAGAAATTGATAGTTTAAACAATCGTCCCTTACTCTTTGAAACTGCCCGAAAAAAATTCTTAAAAAGACTTAGGTTATGTGTAAATAATAATGGAAACCATTTTGAACATTTAATGTAAATGAACTTCTAACTAATTTGTAATAACTAATCATATTGTTGTTGTTATAATAAATATGACAGTAGTAAAAATAATAAATGTTTCATAATTTCCACGAAATTTTTAATGAAGTTAAATGCAGTTGAATGGCTATAGCCACTTTAACATTCAGCCTACTCGCTTGTCAGTTTTATTATCATGGCTGACTTGATTTGTCATAAATTTGGTTTTATTGTTTGGCCTACTCAGATCGAACATCAGACACCGACCATGAGACCATGTATCTAGTTTGATGGAGCTTTTCGGAAACGGTTGAAGATAAATAGGTCAAGTTATATATAGTTGGATTCAGAATTAAAAAAGGAATCCTTTGATGGTTAAGAAAAATGTGTAAGTTGTAAAATAGAGAAAACCACTCTCATTTTCTCTATAACCGGAAGTTATATTAAAAAACTGAATATTCGGGAATACTACTTAAAGGTTCTCTGATGGATGTGTAGGTAAAAAAATATGTTTTTTTTTTATTTTGCAAAAAATGTTTTTTCGCGATAACTTTTTTACCGACCCCCGTATACAAAATTAGGGTACACCCTCGAATTCCCCTTAATTTTTACAACAACCTCATTTTTTGAATGACGATTTTAAGTTAACCTGTCTCCACGTAGCACACTTTTTCCACTTGGATGGGCCACCCTGTACCTACCTACATTAAAGCTGAGTAAGGAAACAACGCCTTAAAGGTGGCCAGCGTATATTTGGGATAATATTTCGAGTTGGGTCTTGTCGCAGAGCTTACGATTTCTCCTGGCTTAATCCCCTAAAATATTACGCGTAACTCGGAATGTTGACGCGTCAATTTTCGTCCTTCTCTCAATGTGGCCGGCCCCGTCCCGTTCCCAATCCTAATTTACACCACCGTAGCCGGATCACTAAGCAGATTAGCGGAGCTGCAACCTCCCGTATCGTGGGCCGCGCGGGCCAGCCTATTACCATATGTAAATGGGAAAATTGTTTGCCGTTCGATAAGTCCGCAGAGCCCCGAACAAGGGCCTGTCCCGGGTACCCCTCGCATCGTAAAATGGCCGATAGGGACGCACCGCGTATGGCCCCCAGTTTTATGAGTTGTAATTTTCTGGAGGGGCGTTTATTCTATGACCCTTCCATAAGCGTATGTATAGTTGCCCCGGATCCCACATATTTTGTTTTGGCGTAAAAGCTTCCGCATTACTCCTTTTTGGAACAAAAAGATTATGGAAAATGGTACAGTACAGAAAATGGCACTATTACTTATTGAGATCATCACAGGTATCGACTGGTGCAGCGGAAATAGTCACATCTATGATCCCAATATCCTAAATGACTTTATCAAGGGACTCTCCCGAAAATCTATACAAAGACGGAGCCTTATCCTAGAGCGGCAACAGATTTTGACTATATCCTCATCAAAGTCTTCCACATAGATGAACTCGCTACAATCTTTCATTTTAAAAGTCAAAGATCTCCCCTAACTTTCTTCCATGGAGACAATCTCAACACATTCCACTGGTGGATTATCAAAGTCAAGGTCTCAAAAATCCGAAACCGTCACTTTAGGCCAAATTTTCTTAAAACAAATGGAGGTGGAAGTTTTAGTATGAGAATTTGGGAATGCCACCCCAGTAGGAGTACTCCCACATTAATTAGGTCTCTATCTGCGATAGATTTACTCTTCTCCAGAAAAAACTTCTAGGGGCATGTTCAATAACTTAGGTATGTCTACTAAACCAGTGACATTTTAAAAAACACTCCTTCCTAATGGTCCGTTTTGTCAAACAACTACTTTACAAGTACAGTGTAGATAATTTAACTAGATACTCGGCGGGAATGCTTGGAATTCATCCTCGTGGGGACACGGCGCATATAAATAAATAATCCGAGCAGGACTCAGAATTTTGATTAGCACCAATTGCGACATCATGCGCGGAATTTCAAATCAGTACCATTTCAGTACCATTTCACACATCATCTGTAGACTAACGCAACTTATTTTTTTAACATTTATTACAGGACAATGATTCACAATATTTCAAAAATCAATACTGCATATTATTGCTGAGTAAGGGAAAAACCTACCAAAGATGTCCTGGATAATATTTCAAGTTGGACCTTGTCGCAACCCTGAACAATGACCTGTCCCGGGAACCCCTCGCATCGTAAAACGGCCGATAGTCACGCGCCGCCTATGGACCGAAGTTTTATGAGTTGTAATTTTCTGGAAGGGCGTTTACTCTATGACCCTTTCATAAGCATATGTAAAGTTGGCCCGAATCCTTCATATTTTGCTCTGGCGTAAAAACTTCCGTATTGCTCCTTCTGGGATCAAAAAGATTATGGACATTGGTGCGTGGTAGTATTCATAGAGTGTTTTTATTAAGGCCCTGAAATCATTCCTCATGATAATAACTAGAAGGATATTATTCTGGGTAGTTCGTTCAAAGTTTCCTTAACTTTCACATCAAAATCTTTAGGTTACAGGTTGAATCCAAATCTAATTGATTTCAATAACTTGACATTATCGGATACCCTGTACAAAGACAGAAACTCATCCTAACCAGGAAGTTAGGATAGGAAGGGACTCAGAAAAGCAACAGATTGTAATTATATCCCCGACCAAAACGTGAACCCAAACACTCTCTCATTTTAAAAGTTAATTATCTTTCTCTGATTTCTCGTATCGACTCAACCTCCTAACTTCCGTCCAGATAAACTTCATACTTTCCACACTAGGTATTCAACACCAAGGATTATTCAAAATTTCAATATTCACACTCCAGGCCAAATGTCTTCTTAAAACGAGTTGAGGTACTCCCACATTAACTTTGACCTGGGTCTGCGTGAAGGATTTCCTCTCCAGAAAAAACTTCAATATGTGATATCTTCTAAACCAGTTAGGTATATATTGTACACCCAAACAAAAAAAAACGTTCTAATGGTCCATTTTGTGAAAGCAAGGACTTGGAGAGTACATTGCACTAAATTTAACTAGATACTCGACTGAAATGCTGGGAATGCATCCTCGTCGGGACATCGCGCACATAAATAATAATTAATCCGTGTTGGGGTCAGACATTTTTTTAACTTTGACCTGGGTATTTCCCTATCCGTGATGGATTTCCTCGCCTCAAGAAAAAAGCTTCTGAGGGATAGGTTCAATATCTTCTAATCCAGTGACATATTGAAAGACACCTCGAGACAAAAAATCCTGTGGGTCCATTTTGTGATAGCATGAATTTGACAGTACACTCCAGTTAACTAGAGACTCGACAGGAATGCGTGGAATGCATCCTAGGGAAGACAGGGCGCACCACTGACTGCTTTAAATCTCTACTTCGATAGTCATTGAGAACAACGTTACATACATGACATATTTAAGGATAAGGACGTTTTCTTTGCATTTAACAATAGCATCCCCACAAACTTTTTTCACCAATTTCGAATGCTACGTTTAATTGATAACATAAACCGAACTTCAAAGTATCATCCTTATTTTGTACTAAGTAATATACCTAGATATTATTATTTAAATATCGACTATTCAGTTTCGGGTATAAAAACGTCTATGGCGTCACGGCGAAACTGCATCGCGCGGAGTAGGAGTAACAACACCCTGTATATCGCGCGCCCACTGTATCGGTGGCATGGCACAACTTATTTAAGCTCAATGTTTCCTATATAAGCCTATTACTTAATACACTCCCTCCTCAGTGCTGACCCCATTTTTCTAGGTAAATGTTTAGTAGTTTATTAAATTCCCGGAGGTCCTACGAAAACGTACCCCCTCTAGGCGGATCACGTGCCGCTCTGCATGCCACACATGTCGTGTATTAAATAAACCCCGTCGGTGTAAGCAAAATTCCCCCAAACCCAAATGTATTCTAATTAAGAATTTGGAGGCTAGGTCTCTATTTAGGAAGGGGAACCGCCTCTCCCTTGTAATTTGCAAGTCTGGAATTGCTGCGATTTCCGAACCATGAAAACGGCCTATAATAGAGTAGGGGGAAAGTTGGTAAGTGATAAAATAATTCTACCTTCTGCGTGGTATTGCTACCTAGAATTTGAGATTGCTTCGAAATTACGTAGTAATAACAGTTCCGCTAAATCTGATACATAGTAAGTAGAAGATAAACAATGCAAATTCTCTATTGTATATAAGTATATACCGCTAGGGAGTTTCTCGCAGGTTTAGAATGAACAAAGTATACACTAGAACAAATTCCCAGGGCTTATACTGAAATGAAAGACTAGAGATTTTTCTAGATTGTTCCTTTCCAATCAAATATCTTCAAAATCAAAAAGTGTTATAAGGCAAACAATAAAACATAGCGAAAAATTGGCCGCTGGGGGCCTTAGGTCAACCAGTTTTGATGGAAATTGCCTCCAAACTCATATTAAAATTATAAAATGTATGGAGAACACAGAAACATAAAGTTAAACTGCCTAGTAGGTGAGTAGGTTAGAAAACCGTGCGGTAAAACAACTTTGGAGGTTATTATCGTTGCAATATTTTTATAACCCATAGGTAATATATGGATTTCGAGTCCACCGAACGTATGAGTAAACTGATACCAACGTAATTTCCATTTCGATTAACTACACGCCACACATTAGCCACCAAGATTAATGTCAATGAATGCACGCAGAAAGAAAATTCCATTTAGAATTTTTATGAAACAACTCATGAAGGAACAAACATGTTTTTAAGCGAATGCCATTCGTGAATTTTAATTTAAAAAAACCACTTAAACTGATGAATATTTTGATGCTTAAAACCGCACCTTCATTAATTCACGAAAAACTAAATTATATGGAAAAGAGGGGAGAACCTTCACACGAAATGCGACATTTCGTTTGAGTCTGGCGAAACTATATTCAACATTTCATATACTTTCTGCTTCGCGTTTCGACTATTATTATAATGAGCACTTACAAGATAAAAGCGAAACGAAAAAACTTTCACTATTCACAGGGAAACCTGGGCGTAGACGGAATAGTTAAAAGGAAGAGTCGAAACAACACGAACGTGTATATTTCTCATTATCGAAAATAGCAGCTTTGAAACTTACTTAGAGTTATTACAGGTAGTTGCAAAAAATTGTAAAAGTTGTCCTAAAACTAAACGATTAAAGGGGAAAGCAGTGGCTGTATCGGTAAGAGTAATAAGAAAAAGTATCAATAATTGAACAAGGTCGATACAATCGAAACTCCACAGTTTTTATTTAAAATAAACTGCACAAGTTTCTAACCATTTTAGGCCTCATCTTCGGCAATAGAATAGTAGATAAAGTAAAATTAAGTACACTAGAATATAAGATTATTAAGAGTATCGGTAGAACATTTTTTGGAAAGAAACCTTACCATTCATTAACTTTGGAAGCATAGAAAATCTCGGAGAGGGCAGAGAGCAGTCTGTAGCATCTCTTTGTTTCACGCTAGTAGAACATAAAAAAAATCATAAAATTTTGCTTAGTTTTGCTTTTGCAATAGTGTAACAACTAGGTGTTACTAAAAAAAAACTAAAAAAAAATATATTGAGAGAGCGAGATGCGGAGAGCAAGTTTTTCTCGTGGAACTAGTTATGAGGCGATCAAATAAAACACAATATTCTAAAAACAAGTTTTATTACAATTTGATAGTAACTTGCATTAAATTGCCTTACAAAAGAGGGTTACAATTTGAAAATTTAAATAGAGGTAAATTTGAAAGTTTTAACAGCAATAAATTTGAAATTTAAATAGGAGTAAATTTGAAACTTGAGATTAAGCAATCGCCTTAGGTTACCCCGACTGAGATTTTTACTGTGGCTCGATTCTGTCCTTTCGACTTGGGTAAAGGTGATATAGTCCAACACAATACCTCAACTCCACACTCGAGTAAGTCTGTGCCCAATGTGCGAGAACCAAACCAGACCACTTATAGCTGCAACGCTGCAGTGCCGACTAGCTGGGACGTAGGTCTTTGTTGTGGCTGGTGGATCTGTCGCTTAGCTGCACGTGACCAAACCAGAGCTTGTGATGCTGTAGGAGGAGGTGTGGTGTAACAGCTTCGACGTATCTGTGAAGTCGAAAACCAAGCAGTACCTAATCTCTTAAGTCGAGAAAATATTTAGAGAACTATAGGCGATATTGTTTCTATTTACTTATAATTTAAAACTTGTATAGTTAGTAAAACTATCTTAATTACAACACAGGGTATGACTAATTTATTAATGCGATATTTATAATTACTTAAAAAGAAACACTGTGCACAGAGATAGCGAAAAATAATGCAAAATATTTACTTGTACAAATGTAATATACAATTTGACTTGATATTAAAGAAATCTGAACCTCAGACTAGGACAATAGAATGATTTTTGTTTTTGATTAAAACTTATATTAACAAACACTTATATGTTCTCTGGGTAAGAAAAACAAATTTTGTTCGATAAAAGAGAAAATTCAATGATAATAGCAAAAGAAAATCTGAGGCGACTCTCCGTTACGTTCCTTCAGGGATCAGACCTAGAGTGGTGTCGTTGAAAGTTAATAAGGTAAAAAAAATTAAGATACGGCAATATAATCAGGAGCAGAACACAGGCCGAAATCCAGAGGACAGCTCGAGTTCGTAGAACCTAGGTGAGTAGATATCTCGAGAAAACGGTACGAGAAATACACAAAAATAGATAAATGAGATAAAATCTACTCACCAGGGTTTCCACGGACTTCCACGGCGCTCGAGCCCCTGTGGACTCCTTCTGTGCTGGCTGAAATGAAGTTGAACTTCTGAGGTAGTACACGTGGTTGACTACACCAGAAAACCAGGGCTCCAGTAGATAAGTTTCACAGCACCTCAAGAACGCAACGAAAAGTGTCTTCGGAACGGGAAGTTATCAGAACCTTTTGTGGTACGATATTCGGGTTCGAGATTATGGAATGTTCTGTCGAATTCTATAGACAACCCGCGAAAATTCTTAATAAAAATGCACGATGAAAAAACTAACATTTTGAATTAATTTCCGTTTGTGTTTGTGATTCGTACCACAAAAAAGGTTAGGTAAATGAACGACAAAATTGACACTTGACCGGGGAATCGACTGTAATCACAAATCACTTTAGTTAGATAAATTTGATATGATCGGAATAGTGTCAGGTATTTATTCTCCAAAAGTAAGCACAACAAATTAAAAGGTATTTTACTTTAACAAGCAATCAAAGGCAATTATTCAGTTACATACCTGAACTTTGGAATCTGGCTCGCAGACTAATATTCACACAACCACAAAATACAAATCCAAGTCAGAAGAAGAAGAGTCTGATCGTATGCGCGATAGGCGTAGCATTATCTTTCGGTTACAGGGGTGGTTCAATAATGAATTGATAAATTTAATGAAATTAAAACGCTGTAACGGAATAAGACAAAATTTCCGTTACAATAGAAAAATACAAAAGTGAAATTAGAGTGTAGGAAATGTTTCCATGAAACTAATTACAAAGAGTATTTCAGCAAACCACGCACTTTATGGTAGGGCTACCGAGCCAGATTGATAGTGTTAGCCTCTATTTTTGTGATTTATATACTACAGGATAATTATTCGTTCAAACTGAGTGCTTTAGAGTAACACGAAAGTACAATTTGGGGTACTGTTTCAAAATGTATTTTATGCTTTTGTATTTTTGGACGGATTATCAACAGGCATTATTATAACTTATTTAGCTTTATATCAGGTGGTGGTGTCGGGCCAGTCATATCCCTCCAAGCCACCCACGGAAACGTGCTCATAAATATGGAAACGCCCCAGGCCCCGGGGTGACATGACGTGTGAAATTATTCAGCAATACGTCATAATTCCCGCCATGATATCCGGCCGTGTAGATCTGTTGCGTGCACCGCCGCATGGCGGCGTGGGATTACGAAAAAATGAACACAGTCGGAGGTCCTTGAAACCTCGCCGATAGCTTTTAATAGTGTGTAGAGAAAGACGTATAGCCATCGAGTAGAATATTATAAAAGAGGAACCTGTTAAACTTCACAATAGATTCGCGTAATTCTTTATCATTATCTTCGGCTCTCTTGAGACCATGAAATTTTTTGTCGATTTAAAGTTTTTTTAGTACACCGCGAAAAGTTGGGCTTGGAGGCCATTCCTTTTTTTAAGTCGCCTCGCTGGCCAAAATTGCCATATTTTGTTTTCTTACTTATTTTCTGTGCGGCCTAAAATAAGCGAGAAAATCGCTTAATAAGAAATAAACAAAAAAATTTTCTAACCTCAAGAGAGCCGAAGACCCTGTGTAATTTGCTGAAACTATCTGACTACATGGATGGATAAAGCTTCTTAGTGCCATCAATTTTCAATAAAAAAGTTTTCCTCTGTCTCTTAAAATCAACATTCCACGGCTATTAATAGTTTTGCTCAATTTGAGGTTTTTTTAATATTGCGCGACAAGTTGGCCATGGATGCCGATTTCTTTTGCAGCACCACTTAGCTGTCCAAAATTGAAACATTTTTGTTTCTTACGCTTTTTTTGTAGGGCGCAAAATAAGCGAGAAAATCGCGGTGGTAGACCTAAAAAAATCATCCTGTATACATTTTACATGCCTTGAAATTGTAAAGTGATAGTCTGACTATCCAGTTATAGCAATGTATGGGTATGTTGCTAACTATGTATGTACGTAGCTAACTAAAAGGATGTTATAAAGACAAAAGATAAGTAGATACAACTAAATCCAAAATCAAAATTTTGACCACATCTTTTAAGAATTTATCAAACACAAAGAATATAAATATATTGACTATTTAATACAAACGATAGCTTGACCACCTCCATGGTAAATAAACAAATTTCAAAATAAATATATGAACGCAGATAAAGTACATAGGTATGTTAATAACAGATACATCAAACCAAAAATAAATTTCCTAAAAAATATAGTTTAAAAAACTAAAAAAACACGCTTTAATAGCAAACCGAAAGAAAACTTAACATTTAACATACACACATACCGAATTCAACTAGAATGCAAACTTACTTTCTGAATACATATTATAAATAACATTTCTGATTTCCATTTTCGTTTCCTCTGGCAAGTCCGTGATTTTGTGTTTTTGTCGAGGTCCATATTTCGAGGCAGAAGTAAGTGGGTTTTCCTGGGGACCATCTTGACCCTCTGCTCTCTTGAACTTGAGAAACACGCTGAAAAATATTTCATTCCCTAATCACTATATCTACTGCCATGTCTGCCATAATGTTTGCAATTTACCTCTTGGACTGCGTGAACTGGTAAAAGTGGTCCTCAGTAACAGATATTACAAAACTTAGAGCAAAATAATCCACAACAAGAACAAGTAAAAACTAAGAGCCAAACTTGAAAACAAAGAAAATTCTTACAAATACGCACAAAATCACAGAATTTCTAAATTTATGCTGTGACAGTGACATATCCTTCCGGGGTCGGCGGTTATGAACTCTACAATATAAGACCTATTGGCGTCTTTGTCTGACACATGCACGGACGTATTGAAGTCAGCCGAACGTATGTATGTCAACTAATCAAAGGCAAAAGGGTGTATGTAGTAAATCAGTTCTGGGCGTATAAGAATAGATCGTGTGTCTCCGATTGATACAAAATTGATGACGTCCACGCCATAATTCGTGAACCGTACTTTAGATACATACTCGCCAGCATGCCCGAAAGCGTAAGTTAAATGTGCGAGGAGCCCTGTTAGTTACGAAAAAAAAATATATCACTTCCCCACCCCAGTGTCAAATGAGAGTGGTGTATTAGCCCAGTCAAGAAATCGGTTGTAGCCAGAATTTTGTGCGCACCTTTTTTGAATTTTGGGCTGTACTCAAATGTCTTTGGAGACGAGTATACGAAAAGTCCCCCAGCTCTACGATAGGAGCTAACTTCAGAAGTTCCCTAAATGTGTCTCTGTTTTTGGTTTTTTGCTTATATCTCGATAATGGTTGGTCCTAGCGAAAACAATACTATACACAAAATTAAATCTGATAAAATTTGGAAGAAAATTGTATCTTTTCGTTTTCTTCCTGTCTATTGTTTATATATTTTCAAGAAAAACCTCTTTTTTCAGGTAAGTGTCTTGTGTGTAAATTCACTCGCCAGTATGAAGACAAGCAGAACATATAGTACCTATTCTTCTGTGGATTTGTAAGTATGTTTGTATACAAATGTATAAAAATAAAGTCAAAACATTGCCATACACTATTTTTATGCTTCTAAAATTAGATTATGTAGAAAGAGGAAAATCTCATTTAAGGTATGGTATAAATGAAGTCACTTGGAACAGCATAAAAGCAGCCCTTAATAATATTATAAAAATTTTATTTAAATGCTCTAAAAAAGAATAAAATAAACTTTAAAATAATAACAAAAGCAAACCAATAATTTTGTTTCACACAAAACAACACCACACAAAAATCTATACACAAAACTAAATCCGTAACAACTGGCCTGACGTCGACACCTGCTCCGTGGATCTTCGAAACGCCGACCAATCAAATCGCTATGCTCGCTTTCTTATTGGCTGCCTCCTTGACTAGGTCGACGTCGACCGCATAAAAACCTTTGAATTTAATACGGGTGACTTCTGCTCATAAGTCTGGTGTTTTTGCCAGTAGCAGAGCGTGGTAAATGCTATGAAATAGATCGCGCCCCGTATATCAGTGTGTTCCAAGTGATTTCATTTATGTTTTACCAGGGTATCTCGAGAACAGGCGCCTCGCCAATAAAATACGAGACTAACCAATAGTAACCATATTAAGCCGAACCTGGTATTAGTAGTAAAAATAGATGAAGGAGACAGAGAAGATAGATATTGTAGTAAAGACAAGTGACAGCATGCCCGCTTAATATAATATCACCAATCCTTGCATGGGGTTACACTGTTCGACGGCTGGCCACTTGTGCAGCGAAATGCGGTGGATAGGCGTGCCATAATTTCACAGATCTTACGATATACTTGCGTAAATAGTTATAATCGAAATGGCTTTTTAGAGAGCTTTTGACAATATTATGTGGTGCCTTAACTTTTACGTTGTGTTTGACGAAAACCTAAACCTAAAAAAAAACTAAACCTAAAAAAAACTTAAAAGTGAAATGCTATGTTGCTTGTATAATATGTATATTTTTGAAAACTGATGCGTGACGCTTATGTTCTGTGTTCTTTTTGTGACGCCAATCAGAGTTTTTTATGCTGTTTCAAGTGACTTTAGCAGTTCTATACCTACCTACTATTTTATGCATTTGTCGATATTAATGATTGTGTGGTCAGTTAAATAACAAATTTAGTCGGTTGGTAGCTGGAGCTATGTTAGTAGAGTAGGAGAGTAGAAAGTACAAGACATCAGATGCAAAAATATTTGAGAAATTTTGGTTTAAAAGCAGACAGTTTTTGACTGTTACGATGCGGGCAAATGGGAATGTTTATAATCTATTGAAGGTTAAAAGATAGTCCTAAATACTTTCAAACCTTTGCAAAATATGGTAACACCGCCAGTCGAATCAAGGTCAAAACGCAATACTGGCTTCCCAATAATTCTAGGGTAAAATTAACCACATTATTTTTATAGTTAAAATTTTTCAAGAAATTGCCTGAAAATTAAAACAAATTCTACATCGCGCTAAAATTTCACTCTTTATTTCGACTCAATTTGTCCAGTGTGTCTATTTTCAGAAAAAACGTCCACCCGCGTCGACTGAATTGGGGATTATGGCGCCTTAGAAGCTTTTATGTGTTCGCATTTAAACGCTATGGTGACCTCTGGCTTTATTGGAACTGCACTCCAAGAAAGGCTTCCGAGGATTGTAAATAATTTAAGGTGGAAAGGCCCGATGGTAATTAGATTGCAGCCCCTAAAATGGTTGAGATGGCGAAGGAAATGCGGAAACTGATGCCTGGGAGATAATTTTCGTCGAATTTTTAAAGTTCAAATAATAATTATTGGTTCCATCAAAGATAAGCTAGAACAAAGTGGAGGGATGGTTGAAATTATAATATTTGCACATCACAAAAAAAAATTGTGTTATTTTATTAGAAAAGCAAATAGCAGCTACGGAGGCACACTAGATTCATTGTATGGAATTACACGGGACAATTTTATTTTACAGTTCATTCAAGCACAGGATTTGAAGGATTTAAAGAAAAAAATGTTTTCAGCCTGTGAATCACTTGTGAAAGTTATATTTTTCACGAATAAGCTTTCCCAAATGGGCACACCTAGGCGAACCTGTTTTTAAAAAGGGACTAAACCCAACTGATGTAGGTATAGCGGATAACAAAATTTCATTTCATTTGGTTATTAAAAATAAAGTCATGTGGAATAATTTTGGGGAGAATTTGACCAGGATATACGTATAGTATTTATAATCTTCTCTTAAAGCCCCAATTATTGTTGGGATTGGTTGTAAATAATGTAAATGACAAAATTAACTGTAGAAAGTATAAATTTAAGAACAAAAGCGAACTTTTTCTCATTAGCTATGTGGTAGATTTTTCATGGAAAAATCCCTCAGTTTTCTTCTTTTAGGTTTTTAGGATTCTAGGGCAAATTGGCATTTTTATGTGCATTTTTATGGGTATATAATTTAGCAGAGAATATCAGAGGAATTCTGACTTATATCATTAGACTAAAGGGGCCATATTATATATATAGTCAGAAGCATTGTTGAAACCGTCCACAATACATCCCGCTGCGCCAACTTTTATACTTTATTTTTGGTGCGAAAACAAATTAAAACAGATAAATTGTACTGCCTTACATTTCCGAGACTCCATACTAAGTTGAGGTATAATTATTTTAATTAAGTTATTAGTTTATATATAAAATTTTATGAAAAATGTTTGGTGTAGCGTGCGTAAATTTCAACAATGGTTCTGACAGTCTATGTGTAGCTTTATGTAGCTTTGTCTATGCTTATATGAAGGTTTTGTTTTCAACATTTGAGATTATGATTATATTAGCTTAGTTTGATGACCTCACACAATATGTCCCAGTCTATACTAAAATCAAGTAACTCTTACGCCTGGAGTAAATAAAAGCACGTGTTCGATGACGTTCCACGAAATAAGGCGATTGGACAATAGGCCATGAAATATCAGGGCGTCTGGCAACAGCGATGTATTCAATCGCAAAAGCGTATTTATGAGGTTTTATCTTGTTTTTTTCAGCTATTTAGACACTGCCACAAATAATTTTATCGATGTTTTGAAACATTTTATTTAAGCAAATACAGTGAAATCTCTCATAACCGGACACTCGCGGTTCCGTTGGATTTGTCCGCTTATTAGAGGTGTCCGCCTAATAGAGTGCATAGAAAAACAACAAAATGAAATCAAATACAAAAAAATATTCCGTTTAAAGGAGGTGTCCTCTTAATAGAGGTGTCCGCAAGGAGAGGTTTTACTGTAATTTTTTTCGAAATATGTTGACCTAAACAATTACTGTAAAAGTAAAATTAAATAAAAGTCATGCCCCAGTGCGGCTCGGGCGAATATCTCAACGCAACCGTTCTTGTTTACATCAGGCTTAAGAGTTATTTGATTTTAGTATAGGTGCGAGAGCAGGTGTAAGTGACAAAAAAATATTTCCAGCGACCATGCTTACATTGATTGAAGTTAAAATTGAATTTTCATGGAATTAGGCATATCACAGGCATATCGACATCGACAAGTAGCAAAAGGAAATTTGGTTAAAATTCGATTTAGCTTCGCAAATATAACTCTGTAATATCCAAAGGTCAAGTTTTTATTTCCCTAACCGTATCTGCAGACCCAAAGTCTATTTTAATCTCTGTACTTTTCAATTAGATGAGAATTTGCAACGAACTGTTTGCAATTTTCACATAGATTTTTTTCTGACAAAAAACGAATAACTTTTTTAAGGGAAATATTTTGTTTAACAAATACCCTGAAACGTAACTTTTTCGCAAAAACCGAACAAAGTTTGCATTCTTCTTATTTCTCCGCTATGAAATGTCCAATTCCGCAGCCCCAAATTTCAGAAACTCGCCCTGAAAAATTAACTCGGCTGTCGCATTATGTGCTCGCAGTTCGTGTTTCGCTCGGCATGGAGCAAAATTACGGTTCGCTTAAATATTTACCCTTCACTAATTGCTAGTTGTACTGAATTATTCTTATCAGATGGTTTGTATGAGGTCTTTGTTTACTATTCACAACTTTGCTCGCGCAGTGTTGTTTAAAATATAAGCGCCTGGCGTTTGTCTCTTCCACGCAGACAAAGCCATTTCAAAGTGGGTACTTAACCAGATGCAACGAGGCGCTTTGGTTACGTATGTTAATGAAAAGTTCTTCATTAGGCTCCTATTGCGAAAACTTTAGTTCTGTTTTACGAAGATACTGAAAGGCCAACCCCCACGTTTTTAGGCATATTCTACAGAGTTTGTCAATGTCACCAACTTTTTTCATAGTTTCTGTACACATTAACTATAAAGCCACATCCGGTAGACATTTTAACATGTCATAATAATTTATGTCAAATCATTCAACGCGGTCATAATATTATCATTTCATCAAAATTCATTGTTATGGAAAATGCTTCATCAGATGCACAGAATGCCACCCTAGATGTCACTAACAATATCGAAATACGTGATACCACTTCAGAGAGCAACAACCCATTCAGCAATGTCTATAAAGAAGTCGACCAAATTAAAGCGAAAGCTACATCCAGCTTTAACGAAGTGCAAGAAACGGTAAATGCAACCAAACGGCAAGTATCTGAGGTGTTTCGACAGACCAGCAAGCTAGCAGCTAAGGAGGAGCAAGTAAAAGACGCTATTACTACGCTTAAGTATCTCGCGAAGAAAGACTTTCAGAAGATGAACGATGAAACCCACGTCCAAGTAGAAGAGGCCAAGAATTTACCGAAACAATTTATGTCGAGCGCCCTAAGAGATATAGGCACGAATACTGATACAGATTTCGGTAGAGCCGCCATTTCCATATTAGAATACGTAAAAGATAAGGCTCAAGAAGATTTTTCTTACTCAAATAGAAAAATGAAACTAGATGTAGATAGAATTCCCGAGAATCTACCATTTGCTCCTCACACAAAAACTGCGGAGGAGATAGAAGCAGAGCAAGATGTTAAACATTCCATCGAGTTCTACCAACAAAAATTGAGAGAAGATTTTTTGAAGCAGTACTTGCAAACAAATAAAACGGTAGAAGAAACCAAGGAAAAAATTGCAAACAAAATAAACGAACTATTAAACACACAGTTCAATGTACCTGAAAATTTATCAAATAATACTAACCAGCTTGCTGATCCAGACATAGAAAACGCTATACAGAATAATTTGTCCAAATTTCAGAAAAAAGCAGAGAATGATTTCTTAAGTCAGAATCAAGCAATGATGCACGAAGTTGGATGCGCGAAAGATAAAGTTTTCGGAAAGGTGAATTATCTGGTTGCAAGTGTTTGGAATCCACAAGAAAACGAAGAAGATGAAGATTTCCATGATCCCACCCAACAGCAATAAATATTTTCCATCACTTCTAGCAAGTTTTATTAAATAGGTACCTAATTTTAAAAGTATTGCATTACCTAATGAAATCGAGTATTAGCGTTATTTTCATTTAGTTTGAAAGAAACGACAGTAGTTTATCTAATAGCTATTAGCTTCCACAGGTACTTGCAACTGAACGCCTTTTTGTTGAAAGTATCAGTTAAAAGGTCAGGTGAATTCGTGAGGCACGGCAATTAATTAAACGCTGGATGCAGAACTTATGACAGCTTTTTTTTATTGTTATAATAAAAAACAGTCGTGGACATTGCTTACTATTTTTTTACATCTACACACAATTACATAATGGTTAGGTTCATCTACTTCTACTCCACTAACCACAAACAACAAACATGACCAGAGTCACGTTCAACGTTACTAAATAATTTTATTGCTACAGAGCAAATCATTTTGCTAACACTTTTTAAGGAAAACTGTTATTATAAACACTTATTATGTATTATATTTAAAGACCTAACCAATTTTGGCAAAAAAAAAACAAAAAACAACAATATAAAAGTAAATGCTAGGTAGGTTCTTACTTATAAATAATTTTCAATGCGACTACCTTCTTTTAATAAACATAAGCCTAGACAGCGTCTAACTTCTATCTTTAGTGACCTTTCTTAATGCATCTGGTGAGTTTAAAAAAAAATGTTTTTTTTTTTAACTTTCTTGTTAGTCCAGGAATATTAGTCAAATAAGGGCAAGTATCTCGGAATGAGAGATAGTCAGCTATAACCTTGTATAAACCTTTATTTTGGCTCCCTAAAAATTGTCTCAAAACCTACTTGTAGGGTGTCCGCGACTACAGATATTCCAAGGTCAAAGGTAAAAAAATCGATTTTTTACATATTTATTGCAAATATCTCGTTTCCTATTGGTTTTATGCTATTTGTATTCTTATAAATATTGTAGAGGATTAAATTCTCTACAACTTTTGTTTAAACATTTTTTTTTATATTTTTATTTATATTTTATAGTAACACGTATAATTTAAAACTTTTGGTCAATACAAATTTTATAAGTAATTACTCACATTTTGAGACAAAAATTATTTAAAAATATTTATCACAATGGCCGTCATTAGGTTTTTGCGAAAATGCTAACAACGGCCATTGTGATAAATATTTTTAATTAATTTTTTTCTCAAAAAGTGAGTAATTATCTACTTAGATTAAAATTTGTAACGCTACAGATCGAAAAAAGCCATTTTATGGGTCAAAATGTTGAATCACCACGCACGTGCTGTACATCGAGTCTTAACTATTATGTTATAATTAATAATTTTTTTCAATAACTCAATATCTATTTATTTAATAACACTTACCTACTTGTGTAATTATAAAGTTATTAAGGGAAATACTTTAGTTACATTTTAAGTAAAAAATAAAAAATAAGTACATCTTCATTGAAATCCGTAAACTTATAGATTATTTTAAAACGTTAAAAATTATACCTGGGACAACGGACCTCTATTGTATATTGACTTGGTAAGGGCATGATTTAGAACCCCAGAATTGGGGATGGATAATGCGTTATGAATTCCTGGAACCTGTTATGACAATAAATCCACCATCTCCGAAGGAATTAATTGCTTAACACAAGAGTCTGCAACTGCGAGAATGATTGTGGTTCGCGATGTGGATGTGGATGCGGGAAAGCAGAGTTGCAGTGCTCCTTAGCTTGCGGCCAGTGTAATGGGCAAGCTTGTCTTAATGGTTCACCATATCAGAGTGATATCAATGAAGACGCTACTTTTGATCCTGAAATACTGGAAGAACAGACAAATGACGTTAAAGACGAGAACACAGAGAAATTTGAAATTTTATAGCGACTGGAAGACGATGAAGAAGAAGAAAATTTAAATTAGAACTTGTAGTTAATATTATTCAATTTTTTTAATTTCAACGTTCATAAATGTATGAAATGGTATTTTTCAATAAAAACATTAATTAAAAATGTAATTCTTTTTTTATTTAGTTAGGAAGTAATTAGTATAAATAAGGTTAGAATTAAAAAATAATTAAAGTATCTCCCTTAATAACATTATAATTACACGAGTAGGTAAGTGTTATTAAATGAATAGATACTAAATTATTGAAAAAAATATATTAGTTATAACGTAATAGTTAAAAAATGCAAATTATTTAGAATTATATATTTTTTAATAATTTATAAACTTTATACGGCATGTTTTTAATCGTAACTACAGGTTGACCTCGAATGATACTCTAAATAGTTAAACACGGCGCGTGCTCTGCCCTCTATCTCGAAAATGATTCAAGATATAAAAAAATGTTTAAACAAAAGTTGTAAAGAATTTAGTCCTCTGCAATATTTGTAATAAATACAAATAGCATAAAACCCATAGAAACGAGATATTTGCAATAAATTTGTAAAAAAACAATTTTTTGACCTTTGACCTTGAAATATCTGTAGTCGCGGACACCCTACCATAAGTAGGTTTTGAGACAAGTTTTAGGATGCCAAAATAAAGGTTTATACAAGTTTATAGCTGACTATCTCTCATTCCGAGGTGAAACCCTTAATATTCCTGGACAATGTTTGACCTTCTATTTTTTATTTTTTTCTAAACAGCGTTAAATTCCTTGGAAAAACTGTATCAGGGTGGTTTTTGAGTCGTGGATTTTTCTATGAATTACGAAATTAATTATTGAGCATACCACCAGCCGTCCACAGCATCCAATTATTTTCGACAATATTGGCAATTGCAATTATCATTTACACATGTATGCCGTTCGTTGTATGTGAATTTAGACTCATCCCCATTCGAATTAATTCGACGGGGGTAAACTTTTATGGAGAGAGTGTACGAAACAAAGGGGCGGCCGACCGAAAACATTTTACAGCGCCCATCAATAAGCGCCACAGATGTAGTTGCTGTAGGAATTTCCGCGATATTGTTTTGGTCGGCGTTCCGACGCTATTTGGCCGTATTTCGGGGGTTGGAAATCGTTCAAAAACTGCTCAAATTTGTTAAAATGAGGATGCTTTGTATTTTTTTGTGCAACCGGGAAAAGAACTGGTATTTTCTGTATAAAGGGATTCAAACGAACGTTTTCATGCGTAAACAGTAGACTACCTATGCTTTTAGAAACCTAGAAAAACTCACTCATTTAAAATAGTAGTTTATGGTACAAGACTGAAAAGTTGAGATATTCGGCCAGCAGAAGTTAACAAGAGTATTAATGATATCGTTTTATTAAAATGTTTTATAAAAGACGGCGATTAATTTTAGTCGGCCATAGAACAGAAAATTGGGAATAAATGATTTTCGCGGAGTTTCAACAAATTGTATACCTATTAAAGTAAAATTATAAAAATAGCTAATGCAATAATAAATTATAGGAAAAACAAAAAACAAAACTTAATTATTAGCATACATTAAAAATAAATAAAAAATTACTATTTATTCTAAATAGCCAATAGCTTCGTTAATTTTCATTTTCTTGTTTTTCTTAAAATTATTCTTTACATTATATAATTTTTTAGCCTGAAGAAGTACAAAAATTGTGCGAAAGTTTGCATTAGCTAATTTTATAATTTTAATTTAATATACAATTTGTCCAAACTCCGCAAAAATCATTTATTCCCAATTAAATTTTGTTTCTGGACAAGAACCAAAACAATTCAGAACAGAAAACTATTGATCTGTCAATGAGCTTGTGTCAATCTGGGCAAACATTTATTATAATTTTAATAACATGAAAATAAGTACAATAAAAATGCACAATAACGAAATTTTTGCCTTAAAGAAGCATTAAGAAATTTAAGACAAGCGGAAAATTTGTCAATAATGAATTTGGTACCAGAAAACTTAAAGAAGTATGCGAAAGAAGTAACCAGAGAATAGATTAAAAACATATTTGGCAGAAAATAGCATACTTAAAAGTAATTTCAGAGAATGTCTTGCTTGCTTACATGGTTAAATAAATCATCAACTTTATGGTCTTCTTATTCCATGATAACTTCGATGCTAAAAACTAAGGAAGATATCGACATTTCTAATTTTATAAAGTAGAGAGATTTTTTGAAAAAGAAAAATCTAGTTTTTGAACCCAAAAAATCTAAAACGTTAAATAACACGAGAACAGTTCAATTTTTTTTTGACAGAAGCATCAAACAATAGATACATCAGGTATTCATTGTTTTGTAATGTATTTAATATTTTCTATAGGTTGTATATTATTATGTATTAGTAATAGCAGGTGCCTATCGACGCGAAGAGTCTCTATTCTAAAAAATCTCACAAATAAAAGATTTAGGAACAGCTCTTAATGAAAATTCCAGATAACAAAACAAATAGACCTCGCTTATTTGCTCTAATTGGGGAATATTTACAATATCATAAAAAAACTACTTCAAAAGAATCGTGAAAAGAATTCCCCTTTTTCTTTGTAAAACCAAAACTTAAGGTGCGATTAGAGTTCTCTGTTCTGAAGAGAGATTTGCTGAAAAAAATGAAGAGTTTGTTGGAAAAACATCCCTGCCCGGAGATTGATATGAACTTCCCATATCTCTCGACATTAATAGCAGTTGTTGATGTTTCTGCATATAAAATCAAAAATGCAATTTATTTTTAACCCAGGCTCATCGGAAGGTCTTGATTCCTTGAGACCCCAGCAACTTAAAGATCTTGTTGGTGGGGAGCTTGGTATATTTTCGTTTAATTTGCTTTTTTCTCTTTCTTTTTTCTAATCTTATTCTAAAAGGTTGTATTCCTTAGAGACGTTATACATTCAAAAGCCAAAGAACATTAACCACATCGGTGTTACAAAGAAAATGCTTTACTGTAGTATGGTGCTTAAGTGGCCCAGAGATGTTCAACAAGGTGATCCCTTAGGACCACCGTTAGTTTGTCTTGCTATTCAGTCAATTATTTTAGCATTTAAATCAGAAATTAATCTTTGGTATTTGGATGATGGTACTATTGCAGGAGATCCCGATGCAGTTTTAGGAGACTTTAAGTTTTAGAGTTGGTTTACATTTAAATTTCAAGAAATGCGAACATTTAATTATTTCGGAAGTCTTCCATCTATCAAATCAACTGTTTTGAACTTTGCTCCAGACATTTCTCTTGTTTCTCTTCATTCTATTACTCTGACCCCTTTCTGACACAAAAATTATGTTATTAAATAAATATTCAAACAAATTAAAATATTTAAGTAACAATAAATAGCTAGTTTACGGCTGTGTAGTTTTACTTAGCAGATAAAATAACGAGTTTTGCAGCCAGAAAGGTATATATTAACTTCTTTTCATTTAGCGGAATTCCAAAAGCATGGCAAATGTGCTGAGATAAATGAGCGCTTTATTTTTATCCCTTTTGCAGTAGAAACGTTTGATGAAGCTAAGAAACTTGTTACAGATACTTGTTGTAAACAAAAAAATGCACAAAAGCTTCATAACGAAAAGGATAAATTTGGCTAACCAAAGACGTAATGCGGATTCCATTTTAGGAACCTTAGGTACATATTTGATCTTTTATATTGTGATTCTTTATGGTTTTAAGTTTTCATAAGATAGTAGGTACTTATTGTTACATTAAGTAATTAGGTAGTAACAAAAAATATAAAACTTTGTTTTTTAAAAATATATATATTATGATATACCTAACTAAGACGTAATGAACGAAAATGCTGCAACTGGGTCATCCACATACCCGTCCGTTAGTTTAGTTGTCCATCAGTCGCCGAGCGATGCATTTCAACCCGCCCTATTTCAATTAAATACAAAGAGGAGAAAACTTTTATGGACATAGTGTGTTTGAAATAACGCGGTTGTGGGCAAAAAAACGGTTAACGCGGCCCATCAATAACAATCGCCGCCGATGTAGGTATAGCTGAAAGTTCCGCATTATTATTTCGTTTGGCATTCTGACGCTGTTGGGCCGCATTTCACGGGTTGCAAATCGGGCAAAAACCAACTGAATTCGTTAAACTGCTCTGATCGAATATGAGTTTTCGACGTTTTTTTTTGGCAACCCGGACAGAATAGTGTAATTTCCGCTATAAATAGTGCGCATTGAATGCGATGGTGAAGTATTGTTTTTGGTCTGGTTGAAAATATCGGTGGTCAAGAAAATTATGTGCTTGAACTCTAGGTACAGATAAACAGAAAATAGGTTTTACAGGAGCATCACGGGAGTCACACTTCTCGCGAAACCAAAATCCCACCTTCTGTTATACGGCACTGTCTGACCAGGCCCACCTTTGATATGACAACGTTGTGTTGCACAGATATTATCGTCTGGGTCTGGCGAATGCGGTATTGCGAAGGGCCTGTCGATAAATGGGCCTGGCGAGAATTGGGAGTGCTGGGATTTGGAAGCCTCTTTAAGTGCGCACTCATTTTTATACGAAGCGGCCCGTAAAGCGAAATATAAGTACCAGGACGCATAACTTTTCACTAAATCGTCGTCTCACGTTTTCGAAATGATCCTTCTTCAAAGTAAGCGTTGCGATATTATACAGGGTTAACTATCACTGAGTACAAAAAATTTTACCACGTGCGCAGGGTGGTTTAAGAAAACATAGAAAAATATTTTTAGATTTATTTTACGACCTTTAAAAAGAAGGGTAAAAACCCCTATTTTCCCTATAAATCTCCGACTCTAATTACGTCAATCAATATGGCTCCGGTACGTACTATCAGCTAGAAATGATTGTCCGCGGTGTTGCCGTTGTTTTAGAAAGGATGAAAATACCTTTTTACTCAAACAAATTTAAAAAATACATAAATAACAATCGATTTGAATCTGTACAGCCGCAGCGCTGCTAGATTTAGGTACTCGAGGTTCGCCTGGATGCAGTATACCTTAGTTTGAAATTTGAAAACAGAAAACAGGATATTTATGAATCCCGAGTCCCGAGATCGGTCCCGAGGCTAGGTAATCCTGAATCTCTAGACGTTTTTTGTTTTTGCATTTTCACATAGCAGCACCAAGGAATTACAAAACTACATACACATTTCTCGCCTCGCGAAACGCGAAACCACGAAAATTTCGTAGAGATGACGGACTGACAGACGTAAAAACTGGACACAAACGCACAAAACAGCGTGCGGTGCGTAATAATTATTATCGATATCGATGTCAACAATAGATTAGTTGATTGCGCGTCAAAAAAATTTTAACTTATTGAAAATCTATCTAAACTAAATAAAAAGAATGCTGTGATTTCTTAATGCCGGCGTTATTGAACTGAAGGCTTTGCATTACAAAGAATGTCGATGTGTATCGAATCGACGCATAGTTTTCTTCGACGTCGCATCTCTCGCATCTCTACGCCTCAGACTAGTTGCTGGTCTGGTTGCCTGCAACCTGTACAACAAGGCAGGGTAACGCGAACGCGTGAATCATCGCAGTTCGGCCCATGCACGATTAATTGTTTGTGTATCGTGGGCCGATGTTTACTTGACGTTTCCCTGCGTCCCTCTGAATTTTCGGCGATATTTTCCCGTATTCGTGTACTTTGGTGTGTTTTTAAGCTATTTTGCAATTAATTGAACGCCAGGCTTTTTACTAGTGCACTAGGACCCCAACATTACAGGTTATAAGGGCTAAAATTAATTTAGTTTTGAAAGTAGGTACCTATGTGAAATAGTGAAACATGTTTTTAGGCGTGCGACCAACATTTTTCCACTGGAGATATTGATGAAAAAAGAAGTACCTTAGGATTATGTACCTACTTTGTGGAATCGACCAGGCAAATTTAACGGCTAAGTTACGAAGCACCCTCGCTTGGTCAAAATAATGTTTTTTGATTGACCCACTTATTTGGCCTGAATAAGTAGAAGAGAAGATCCTGAAGTAAAAATGCAAATGTTTTTAATTTAATTAACCGAGTGAATTTGTGCATCGAGGTTAAAGGCTGCCTCTTTGAACAGCTACTGTAGTTCTCTGCATGTGCAGTGTGTGCTAGTGCAGTTGTGTTTTTTGGTTACCCTTCGGCGTTTTCCTGGCGGAGGGGATCCTCCTCGGCGGTCGTCAGGCTGAGTACCTCGCTTCAAACAAAAGGAATGGCGGAGGGAAATAAGAGGTCCCCAACAAATTTAGAAAATGTGAATATTCAATCCTGGAAATGTCAGTAGGGTAGGTGTTTCATAGGCATTCTACATGTTCCTTAGAAAGTAATCGTTTCCAACAAGAAATCGAAATTTTGTGGTGAATCCTCGGATAAATTGATGGACGTGGCAACGCTGCGCTATTTCACTACCTGTCACTACCATTGACATGGGCAAAATTTTAAGACACGTCACGCGGGCGTCCATAGGCGGCGTTTTTTGAGGTTTTATACAATTAAAAAAAAAATTTAGGCTTAAGACAAATGTTAGAAAATGTTTGAAAATTTATTTTGGCAAGTCTAATTTTTCTTTATCTGCCATAAAATTTTTTGTACTAAGTGATAGTTAACCCTGTATGCTGGCGAAAATGCGGTGTTGCGAAGATAGGCCTGTACAGAATTCTCGCGAAACTTCGGAGCGGTAGTGTTTTGGAGTATAGATAAGCGTCATGTAGCTTACTCAGTGTTTACTAATCACCTCCTTCGCAATACTTTAAATTTCAGAAGATACTTGCACATAATAAATATCGGAGTGTCAACTGCGCCAACTACAAAGTAAAAACTGCAAAGAGGGCAAACGAAAGGCGAAAAAAAAATCTGGTTCTGTGGCGTCAAATGGGATCAAATAAAGATTAGATCGCAACTAAATTTAAAATTTTTGAAAAACAATGCTCGGCGTTGCGATGCCCGTTATATTTTTTTTGTAACGAACATACTCTTTTTAGACATTTAGGTAGCCCTATTCTTTCTAAGTAACTTTTGTCTTGAACGTTTTGTTGTTGTTTCTTTTTCGTTTACAATTGACATGCAAAAATATACAGAAAATTAATAGTATATTACATAGCGAGAGTTGTAAACAGCTTATTACGTATGAGTGGAAAAGTTGCGCACGAGCCGCGCAGCGGCGAGTATGTAATAAGCTTACAACTCGAGTTTTGTATTATAATTTTTCTTCGACGAAAGAAAAACTATTATAATAGATAAACTATACTTCTGATTATCTGACAATTAGTATGTTGGTTAGTTGCTATGGTGACGCGGATGCCGCGCTAACTAGGCACCCGTGATAATTGCCTTTTAATTAAAAACAGATACGTGTTTTTTTTTATTACGTGTCAATCATTACGTGTCAGTGTTCGCAACAATGGACTTACTTATAACCTAAACCGTCACTTAATGGGTATGTTACTAGCATAGGAGTAGAAAATAGTATATTACATAGCGAGAGTTGTAAACAGCTTATTACGTATGAGTGGAAAACTTGCGCACGAGCCGCGCAGCGGCGAGTGCTTTAATTCCACGAGTATGTAGTAAGCTTACAACTCGAGTTTTGTATTATAATTTTTCTTCGACGAAACAAAAACTATTATAATAGATATGTGTGTCAGTGTTCGTAACAATGAACTTACTTATAACCTAAACCGTCACTTAATAGGTATGTTACTAGCATAGGAGAAGAAAAATAAATTAATTGGCTTGACTCGCCCATGAAGTGGGCGACGAGCGAACGTCATTTGTTTTCTATATATTGACGTAAAGCAAACAGTATAATAATTATAATAATAATTATTAACAACTATTTATTATACGATATCTGTAACAAATAAATTAAGTAACATATTTAAAATAGATTTTTAACGTATTGTCCATCATTCACTTAGCACATCTCCAGGCGTTTTTTAAAATGTCGAGTTGCATTTTTTGACATGTTTGTGGTTATTGTCATATAGGTACAGGGTGTTTAAAAAAACAGTATACAGGTTTCTAGGGCTGAAAGAACATGTAATAAGACGCAAAGTTCATATTATAAAGGTGGGGTCAAAAACGCATACTTAAAAATATACAGGGTGAGTTTTTTTCGATACCCACTATGGGGATCTCGGAAACTAGCAGAGCTAGAACAAAGGTTAAATGGGAAAAGAATTGCAGTTTTGAATGCCCAATCTAACGCCCCTTTTGGATTGTTAAAAAAGTTCATGGCTCACTAGATATTTTGAAAAGAGTGATTTTTTGCTATTTCATCAGATCTCTGTAGCTCCGTTATTTCTGATTATACAGAAAAACTGTAGGGACAGAAATTGTAGATAATTTTGGGCTTAATAAGACAATCTGATCCAATTTTTTTATGTTGTTTGTGATTTTTGAGATACGACATAAACTTGGGTTTTTTTAAATGTAAATCACAGTTGGCTATGGCCTTATCAAATCGGCCATTTTTTGAGTTTTCTAAAGATATAATACTCGGCATAGTTACTATAAAAAATAAAAAATCTATGGCTAATTTTCTGATTTTTTTTTAAATAGTCACATAGTCAGCCATGAAACATTTTCATAATTACGTTCTATTTTATAATTATTGGACATACTTCAAACTTTCTAAAACTTCCTAATATTTTGTTTTTAGCTGGTAACAAAATGTAACAAAATAAAACAAAAAATAAAAAACTCAAGTTCAAATTATTATTATTTTAAAAGGTCACCTTTTAAAATAAAAAAGGTGTTCAAACAATCCACCATTGCGCATATTGTCACGGCCAAGATTTTCTCAATTCCAAAAAGAAACGAAAGAGGTATGGCAAGCAGGGAAAACTATTAATTAATAATTAATTAAGATTAAATCCATAATCAATCAATTAAAAATCAAAGTCATCACCTAAATACTATCTGACCGCGACAAACATTTAAACTAATATCAATGGATTGTGAGAAAGGTGACTTAACTTCACGGATTCCAAATGTTTTATCGTTACTTCAATTTTTTTTTAATGACCCTCTCTATTTTGGCCTATCCCGGACTACTCAGAACACTCGGTAGAGTGGCGTGAGTAAAAGATCACAAAACCAACAAAATAGCGCCACCCGCTTTAAAGGCCTTATGAGTCAGAGAGGTTGAAAGGGATTATGAAACAAAAAAAAAGCGGGAAAATCTGAGGCAACTCGAACAATAAAACAGGTGATTAAGAGAAATTATACTACATGCTTATATTAAATTAGGCAAGCATAAACAAAGTAGACAATGAGGTAAATAAGTAATCAATCTTTAAATATTATGAAGTGAAAGCCTGGAGAACACTTATGACTTTTGGCTATGGCTATATATTAGGTACTTAAATTAGTCTATCACGCTTTTGGTCTTGTAGTAAAGCCTTATTTATTATGCCCACACCAATAATATTACTGAACCCAAGTGGGTATTATCTATAAAAATATCATAAGCAACTATCACCTAATTTAATAAAATTTCAAATAAAACAACCCCTTATGTAGCGCTACATTCGGTGCACAACATGCACTAAAAACAAATGACTAGGTAATGAAACTTTTTGTTGTATAAGGTAGGCATAAAAAAAACATATAAAAGTATCTAAGTAAAATAACATGCAGTGGTGGTGCAGTGCTGCAGCATTTAAGCGTAACAATCTCATGCAATAATATCAACAAAAAAAATATATATATATATATATATATATATATATATATAATGTAAAGATGTTAATGTTTGAATTTTGCATTGGACAGGGCAAAAGTACAAAATTTTAAAATTTAGTTTTGACAAAAATCTAGTTCAATATGACACTTAAAAATAGTTTATTTTTAAAGGTATATAAATGTCACTAGTTACTATTATTATACCTTTATCTAGGTATATTTGAATTATTATTGTTGTTAGTAAAATTTGGTTTGTTTTCTAAGAAAAGTAAATTTGAAAAAATTATATTAAGGTCCTGAATATCTGTTTTTTTGTTAAGAGTATTTTCAACTTGGTTAATGTAACACATTTCAAGAAAAGAACGCTTAAAATAATTTCTTTCAGTTGCCAAAACTTTAGTATTATCAAAATCCATTTTATGTCCTGTTGAATTAACATGTTGAGATAAAGCACATGATTCGGGCCTTAGACGAATATCACTTTTATGCGAAATATTTCTAGATTTAATGCTTCTGCATGTTTGACCAATGTAAGTTTTATTACAATTAGTGCAATTAATCTGATAAACTACATTAGACCTATCTTGAGTATTTACCTTGTCCTTAAGATTCGTAAAGAGATTTCCTACAATTTTTATTGTTTTATTAGCAATTATGACATTGGTTTCTTTTTTTAATAAATTTGAAATTTTTGGTGTTAGGTCTTTAATATAAGGAAAAGATCTGTATATTTTAAGATTTAAATTAATATTATCACTCGAAATTGTACTAGGTTGTTGATCTAAAGGTTGCTGATCTGATATGTTATTAGATGTTCTTGTTGAAAACAATAATTTGTTTAAAAGTTTTTCAGGATAAGAATTATCAATAAAAAGTTTTTTTAATTTAACTAAATTCTTTTTTATAAGTGATGGGTGACATAATTTTGAGATTCTATTTTTCATACTTAGCACTAAATTTATTTTAGTTTTTTCAGTGTGGTACGAAAAATAATTAGTGTATCTACCAGAACAAGTTGGTTTAGTATACCAATCCAATATTATTCTATTATCTGCTTTTCTGATCACTTTAGTGTCCAAGAAAGGTACACTATTATGATTTTCAGGTTCCAGAGTAAATTGTATATATTGGTTGTAACTGTTAAATACTTGTAAAATCTCTTGCTCTTTACCTTTAGGTATTGAACAAATTATATCATCAACATATTTTAATAAGAATGGTAATTCAAAAGATAATTTTGGTATACAATTTTCAAGAAGTTCATCCATAACATATTGAGCAATGATTGGTGAAATATTAGATCCCATTGGTGTACCAAAAATTTGTTTATAAAATTGATTGTCTAATGAAAAATAAGTATTATTAAAAACAAATCTCAAAAATATAAACAGACTTTCCTTTTTAATAGTACAATGATGTTTGATACTATTCCATTTTCTTTCTATACAACTTAAAGTAAGTTCTAATGGAATATTAGTGAATAAAGAAACAACATCTAAACTTATAATGACATAATTTTCAGGAAGTTGGAAATTATTGAATTTTTCTGCAAAACTAAAAGAATCTTTAATAAAATAAGGATTATTTTCTTCATAAGATGTACTAAGGATGTTAGTTAAATACTTAGTGATTTTACTAGTTGGTGAATCAATTGAAGCAATGATAGGTCTAAGAGCTAGGTTAGGTTTATGGATTTTTGGTAATCCATAAAATTTTGGGGCAATAGAATTGTATATTTTTAAAGATTTAGCAACATCTTTTTCTATTTCTTTAGTTTTAGTTAAATTACTAACTAAATTATTAGCTTTTTGTTGTATGGTATTAGTTGGGTCTCTTGGTAATTTGATATAATAAGTTGGATCTTGTAACATATTATTTGCAAGTTCACTGTATTCATTTTTAGACATGATAACTGAAACATTACCTTTATCAGACTTAATTACAATAATTTCTGGGTGCTCTTTCAAAAACTTTTTTGTAGTATTATACCAAGAGGTAATTTCAGAATAATGCGTTGGAAAATGATTAATGAAATTAGTTATTATATTAGTCATCTGACAAAGGATAATGTTTTTTTTGATCGTGATTATTTATTTGTTCAAGAGAGAATTCCACATCTGCTAAGAGATTCTTAATAGAAATGTCAGTTTTAGTTGGTGGTAAACTAAATTTTGGACCAAGTGATAGAATATTCTTAACTTCGATAGGAATATCAACATTTGTAAGATTTTTAAACCAACGTTGATTTATTTTAAGTTTAATTTTATTTTCATTTTTAAGATGCTCAAATTTACGTAAATTAGTTTCTTTTATTTGATTAAAAATTCTATTATATGATTGATTTTGTCTACGTTTAAATTCAAACCAGATATATGCAGGTAAAAAGCTATTAATTTTAGTTTCTAAAAAAGTTAGTTCCTTCTTTATTCTCTTAATTATATATATATATATATATATATATATATATATATATATATATAAGTAAACAAGTTAAATTGATAAATAGGTATAAGTATAATGGAATGGACTTGCCAGATTTCCGGGGATGGACGGATGTAGCAACAGGGTGGTACGGTGGTACTCCACGACGTTTCAGGCTCTAAGCTTTTCACTCCATCAGCCATAAAAATAAAGCAATATTGACCATTATATTGCAAAAATCGGCTCTCAAGCTAAAACGGCAGCTAACATGCAGGATGATCTGTATCCGTCAGGATCAAGAGTCAGCAATTCCAGCACAGGAATCGAACAGCAATTCAAAACATCAATCAGCAATGCAAAACAGCAATCAGCAAAACAGAACAGGCCTAAAATCAACACATTTCCACACATAAAACTACCAAGACCGAAGAAAAGTAAAATCTCGCACCAAAATAAAATTTTGAGAAGTTGGAAACTTACCACTGGTGGTGGGGGGCCTGGTGTGAATACTAAACTTCGATTTTCTTGATAAATCCGTTGATTTTTCCCATATAAAATCAGCCCAGGGCTATTGGTTTCCAAAATAAATACTTTTGTCACTCCACTACGGGAAAACGGACGGAAATCGATTTTAAATCTGCCAAAATTGGCGCAACGTGTGCTCAGCGCTCAAGCTAACGAAAGAAAGACTTTTTTTCTTGCAAAAAAAAAATTAGTTCACCAGGAGAATCCGCGCCAAAACCAGGGGAAATTTCAAGGCTTCTGTTGGTAACCATGGGTTTAGCAGAAAATATACGGAATATAATAGGCCGACTTTCGGTGTTTTGTGAGAGACTGTCAGCCAGGGTTGACAGTGGACATGACATTTCGTGAAAACAGCTGATAGAAAACCGATCAGTATTGAGCACTACAGATAATCGAAGAATCTATGACCAATTCTAGGAATTAAAGAAAGCAAACTATTGTAAACAACGCCAAAGAGATCCGAGGTAATAATTCGTAGGTATTCCTGATACTTAAGTACCCTGATAATGGTTATTTTCTTGAGCCTAACACTTGACGTTTACCTTATCTTTCAGGTTGATGCGAATATTGTTAGTTAATTTATTAAGAATTTATTGGGCAATAAAAATACGGCGATGGAGCCAAGGAGGCCGACAAAACCATTGAAATGACAAGTAGATGGAAGGAGTGTAGAGAGAGAAATTGGCAGCCAAACTTGAGTAAGTGAAATAGTAAATAAATCAGCTGATTCCGGCAAAAACCACATAACACAAAAGAGGTGTTTGTCCTAACTTTCTATTTTTCTGTCCTGTGCTTCGCTTCAAACGAGTTCCGTTGTCAAACGTCATTTTAATTTTCCTTCTGTCCCGAGTCTCAATACGAATAGGAGTAATTATTGTATTATTTATATTTGATTTGAGTTCCTGTCGTGGTGGCAGTTTCGTATGAAACGGCGTTGAGTTTTCTTAGTTGGTGTTTGATTTAATATTATATTTTTAGATCGGAGAGAAAATTTAATTTAGCTATGTGGCCATATTCTTTCTGTTTAAGTTGTAAATTACAAAAAAGAGGGTCAACTCCTGTGGTGTATTTGGATGTACCAAACGGGGCGGAAAGAATAAGAATAGTGGGGTTTCTTTTCATTCGTAAGTCTTAAAAATCTTTGCTAATAACTTTGCAGTTTTCCAAGAGATAAGGTGATATTAGAGACAAGTGGATTGCAGCAATAAAAAGGAAAAATTTTGTACTGTCTACAAGTATTTACTTGCATTTGTAGTCAACAATTTATTGAGAGCAATTTCATAGAGAATTTTGGGCAGCGCAAACTTAAAAAGTATGTAATTACTACAGTTTTTTATTTTCCAAGTCATGATAGAAACTATCAAGGGAAAAACTGGCAAAATATTGTTCTAATGAACCTAGCTCTTCGTAGTCAAAGATGGAATTAATCTTGAGGTTCTGGTCCCTTTAATAAGGTAATTATTTGTAATTCTTTTTGTTAGATGCCTAAACATTAAAAATTATATAAAAATATGTAAAATCTACCTGTCTTACATGCTTTTCGTATTAAATTGAATTTTAAAATTAATAAATCAGTTAAGATAAGTACCTAATTAAAGTTGAAAATCTATACCTTATCCTAGATATTTTGTCACCTTTATTTTAAAATAAACTTTTATTTTGGAATTTGTATTTTATTTGTCTCAATTTACTTCCAGGTACATAAAATTGCCATGTAGGTAATTTTTTTTAATCAATTCACTACTTTTTTCTGTGCAATATTTACATAATTGTGGTTATATAGAAAAATTCTCATTCATACAAATAAGCCCCGAATTTCGGAATACAGATCATACAATAAAGAGAATTACGGAACATGCCCATTAAATTCGCCCATTAATATGCAACATCTCTATATACCTCCTTTGCCTGAATCAGCTGACACGTTCATTAGGCGTCCTTGTCTTACTTATTGTCATTTGAAACCTATCTCTCTCTAGAGTTGGCTGCCCCAAACAACAATGAAAGTGGTACCTGTGCGACTTCCATTGTACTTATCAATTCGATGGACAAAACCTGCAAGCCGATAGCCAAAAAAAAAAACAACAAGCGATACACGGAGGCACATAGGATAACGAAAACAAAATAATTACAACGCAACAAAGAGAGCAGGGATACAAGGATTACAAAGAAACTAGTTCCTTAGGAGGATTTTAATAAGTTTGTAATTTGGTGATAGAAGCAAATTTAATATTTATTGATTGTGGCTATTTTGTGTTTTGGTTTTCGAGCCATGAATAGCATAAACTGTACGGAAATTTATTTTATTTGTGATTAAAACGAATAAAAGTGTTTTCCAATAAAGGAGGGTAACTGATTTAGAAAGAAGCAGTGCTTGAATAAAAAAAAATGTTTGAATATTTTTAACACGTTACAATATTTCCACTAATGCTAATGAAAGAAAAAACTGTTCCCTCCATAGTTTGGCCGTGTGATGTGACCCATGCATTTAAAGTCTCCCCTATTCGAATTAAACCGAAAGGGAGATAAACTTTTATAGACAGTTTAAATAAAGCGGCGGCGGACGGCCAAAAACGGTTAACACCGCCCATCAATAACCGCCGCCGATCGGTACATTGTACAGTTGGAACTTCCGCGTTATTGTTTCGGTCTGCATTCCGATGTTGTTAGGCAGCATTTCACGCGGGTTGCAAATCGTGCAAAAACCGGTAGAATTCGTTAAATTGTGCTGATCGAATACATGGCGTGTTTTGTACAGCTGCGGAAAATAGTGTAATTTTCTCTAGAACACGAATGCGCCTTTCAACGTGTGGAAACATAATATATACCTAGAGCAACGGGAGAGGAGTAAAACAGTTTTTCAAAATGGACAATAATTGCACTAAAATTTCATTTCTAAAAAATCTTTCTCTTTTCAATGTTATGTCAATAGTAAATTCTATAACAACGGTGTATTAATTTTTGAATGAATACCAAACAGTCAACCCGTGCTGAAGAAAGCTTAAATGCGATTGGTTGATTTCGCTTATTTTCTCCATCATATCATACCAGTTAAGTGGAATTGCCTACGTATCGATTCTGTAGGTGTAGGTTATAAAAAAATGGCAAATGTGTACATGTGGTAGTAAAAAGAACTATTTTTATGATAAGAGTGTGTTTTTTAGTGTATGATAAATCTATCGTCTCCAAATCCGAAATATAACATGTAAAAAAATATAGTTATTAGGGTGGATGAGCCAAATTAAAAATCTACAATTTTTTTGTTTCTGTAAATTAAAATTATACTACCAGCAACTACTTGGGCAGTGTTTTAAACATAAAAAAATATTGAAACAAAAAATTATTTTCCTGGTTTATGAAAAAAAGTCTGAAATCAAAAACGTAGTTATTACCTCAAAAGAAAAAAAATCCAGTTATTAACCGCCTTAAAAAGAGTTAAAATTAACAAATTTCATCAAACCAAAAATTAACCTTATTTAACTGATTGCTTGTGAAAAACTAATTAATCGTAAAGTACATTTCATGCCAGTAATAATTGACCATTGCTTTTTTTTTCTATAAAGGCGTAAGCTATAAACTAAATACCTATAACAAAAAACCCTTAGCTATGTTTAGTTACCATATAAAACTCAAAATAATTACATAAGTATCTATTATTCATTGTAATTCAGGATGACTACAGATTTAATACATGTGTATACTCACCTTGCTTATTACACAAACATGTTTTTGGCACTTTACAACGCACACTAGATTTGCATCAGATGTAAAACCATTGATCGCGTAAAGGATGGCAGTAAACTTGCCCCCTCTATTAGTCAAGGGACAAACTATCGTAGTGAAACCAGAGAGCCATCATAAGTTAAACAGTTACATTATTGCTGATTTGCTATTATTATTGGGTGCTGGTCAATTATTGGTTCATCCACCGTACTTATATAATAATTTGTATTATGGAAGCCTTTATATTAAAAAATATCTATCACTCTTCAGTGGTTACAAAATTCACGTATGGCTCGCTTTGAAACTTCCCTCGCATACGGTAAAAAAGCAAGTTATATGTGCGCAATAGGTATGCGGAGTCATTGACTGATTCAGTCACGATTCACGATGATATCAAATTTAAATTTTACTGGTATAGGTGAAAAAAAAACACACAATCAGCTAAAAATCATAAGTGTATATAAGTCGTAGGCATCGGGCGTAATACGTCATTTCGCGGAAAGCCTAGTCATTACAGGTATTGCCGGCAAAAGCTGTAATAAAGTAACTATTACCTCGTTTGACTGAAATTATGCGTCATTTCAGGGATTGCCCTTGCCCTTGTCAGTCAAACAGAGTAATCGGTCGAACCATTGAACGTTAGTCTGACTGCCGTTTGTTCAGTCATTTGTTGAAAATTTGTAGAACTTGACTGAACAAACTGCAGTCAGACGCTGTAACGGCCGATTACGCTGTTTGACTAAGAAATCCCTGAAATGATGCATAATCTCAGTCAAACAAGGTAATAATTATTTTATTACAGCTTTTGCCGGCAATACGTGTAATGACTAGACATTCCACGAAATGACGTATTACGCCCGATGCCTACGACATATATATCACAAGTGTATAACTTAAGTAATAATAATTGACGTCGCCTATGGCTGGTAAAAAACGCAGCGCTGACACGTAATAACTCCCTACGCGCAGTTACCAGTTGATCAAATTATCGTAAAACTTATTTACTACTTTTCCCCAGAAATCTAACAAAATTCTGAAAAATTTTCGATAATGTTTTATGAAGTTTTAAATTTTTCTGTTTTCTGACGATAATGGTCTATAAGTTAAATTATTATGTTTTTAGTTTTTACTGTCAATTCATTTCTTTTTTTGTAATTAATGTTATTGTCAAAAAAATGCGTTAAATACCTTAATAAGTAGTGGGCTACGTCGGGACCTCTGCGTCGTTTTCCTTAGCGGATCCACGTTAAAGCGATGGACTGCAGTAGCAAACAAAGTGCAAAAGTATAGAAGCTCGTGCATTTCATGTGCGATTAATACAACATTTTCTCAATAAGGGATAAGTATTTCTTATATCTTCAAAACCTTCAACAATAAGATTGAACAATTTAATGCTGCAACAGCGCTCATAGCTAGGTATATAATTTAAGTGGTTTGAGTCCAGTTGACTGCTATCCGTCGCTCTCTATATATTTTTCGTAGCCGCGGGCGCATTGGAAGCCTGGTGGCAAAGCAGCAAGATTTGAGGGGCAGAGAAAGGTCTGATTGGAAAATATCTCGAGAATCTTCGGAAATTACGTACTACATTAATCGAAGGTTTGCCACTATTTTTTTTTTATAAAAAAAGTATAATTCTAAGTTAATTTTTTTCTTATGCTCTTTGGGTTAGACACAAATTTTGAAATGACTAACAATATTATGCAACGTCGACAACGTATAAGGTAGGTATTGGTCAGTTTTCATTTATTAATAAAAAATGTTAACTTACGAGATCTGACTGTAAGTTTAGCCTTGGCAAACTATTTCATAATTTGTCAACACTGTAAATATCCGTCATTTTTCAAACCGAGAGTAAATTTTCATTATACCTGATGGAAAAATAACTTAAGTCTCTCTCCTGGATTGCTTGAAAAGGAATTTAATAGAGAATCACATCTCCATCACCATGGCAAGGACTGCGTCACTATAGCAAATTTACGTCATTCTCTCCATATTCCTAATAATTGCTGTTAGCCAGATATGGAGTACCTAAGTCTCATACATAGTTTATCAAACGAAGGGTATACTCGGATTGTCGAGAATCTTGATTTTCATGGATGTCATGCGTTTGACAGGACAACGCAAGGGAGAAAAAATCTATAGGAATATCCCATTGTAAATTACCGTTTGATTTTTTTATCAGTGATTATTGCCTGTTTTTGATGCAGAACTAACCCTTTTCGTATTCTTCTTTTGCTTAACTCCACACACCAAAACTTTGTTTTTTTGCACTCGACGCGCGTTTCGCTAACCATGTTAGCATCGTCAGACTTAATCATCCCCTGATGATGCTAGGTCCATAGTCTTGCCCCCGTCTTTCGCGCCGTATTTAAAAGCGGAGGATTTCCGGGGCCCCGAAAATACGCCTATCGGATTTCTAAAGGATCAAGGGTCCATGGACCTTCTTTCCTAATTTGTTCTATAATCATATGAGTGTAGATTTGCCTAAAAATTAACCACAACTTCTTTAAACAACTTCTGATGGGGCCCACATTAATTGAGGCAACCTACTCGCTTCAAGTAGAGAAATATACTGTCTACATTTTACACAACATCTTATTCTAGGTATACCTAATCTTATGAGAGCTGAAATCATGCGGCCGGCTCTCACACTATTATATAATTATGTAGAATTTTGATCATGATTGCATGTACTTTATATAAGCATTATGAATAGTATCCCAATAAACATTTCTGGTTTTATTACAGTAACCACCAACTTTAATTAGTCTACCGAACTTAAACCACTGTTAGTAATCGGAAATATTTGGGTAACATTTATAAACACATACCTATATTAGAATCGATATCGCGGGCCAATATTATGCTGATTCAGAAAGTCTTCAAAAATTGTATCATCGTCGAGGTGTTTTGTAAAAAAATCTTATAAAAATTGCTGATCGTCTTTTTGAATTGTGAAGGTATGTAGGTAGGTACATACTATATTCGGTAATATTTGGCAATATATTTTTGTCCCATATTTTATGGGGCACCCGTATAATTCTTCATTTGATTTGTTTGATTCATGTTGGAATTTTGTTGAATCCGCGGTTGTCGCGTCTGGCCGGAATGGCCGCGCTTCCGTCGCTCCCGCGTCATAAATCCACTGAAAACAAACACGAAAGAACAGTCCCGGCTTTATTAATATTTGTAGTCTGCCCGTAATTAATCGACCCCACTAAATCGGGTTTAACGCAAAATATGTTCGGCCGACGTCCAATGGACCGAATCGGATAAACATTGATGCACAACGACGGTCGAATCTGGACTGGCATGGACAAATCCTGCGGAATATGGTTTTGTTGAATAAAGTCAAAAGATACTAAACAAACTCTTGCTTTGTTCAGATAATGCAAAATTAACTGAAAGAATCTACTTCGTTGCTTCCACAAGTCGTTAAATGATGAATAATTTTAATGAAATAAAGGCTTGCAATTATTATTATAGGTTTTTTTAATATAAATCTGTCCCAAAACCCTATAAAAGCTTCTACTTGGAAAATAACTTATCTATTTGAAAAAGCAATACAGTTCCCTTCTAGGCAACTAAAAACCTTCTTTGAGTCTGCTAAAACTTGTTTGGTTTACTTACCATTTATATCTATAAATTATCTCTCTAAATATGTTCCTTTCTGTTAAGAAGATATTATTTATTTATGTCAATAATACAGTTATTTTCTACAAGTGTAACAATCGTATCGTGACATCTAGGCTGACTATTCTGACATTATTGTAGGCCTTAAAAAATATTGTTAGACCTTTTGCATCTTTGCTAAAATTATCTCAGTCGTGCTTTTCAAGAAATCATACGGCATCTGAAACGAAGAAAATCTTCGTAAATATAAAGGAACTTTTCTATTTACGGTAGGTGCGCAAATGTTGATAAATTATCTTATATAAGGTGTAGGGTAAGTCGGGTAGTGATGGCCACCCCAACATATTTTTTACGCTAACAAAGGTTAAAGTTAAAAATAATAGCCAGTATGTGAGTATGTGTGTTCGGTAAACATTTCTGCATATTCTTTGCAGCAATTGACTCTTTTGTAGTTGAAAGGTTCAATTAAATTTAATAAAAAACAAAACTAATGCAATTCGCCATCTCTCCTCAAGGGTACAGGAGAGACGGCCACAGTACAAGGGGAGACTTGGCCTGTGTTGAAAAACATTTATTTTCAAAATAATAGGTACAAAAATGAAAAATAACTTTTAAAGAAATTATTATTCTGGAAAAATAACAATATTAGTTATTACAGGTTTCACGGTTTTTGTCTTAGACAAATCTTTCCGCATCTCATGCAAATATCTAAAAATGTGGTGCATGATTCGTGTAACCATGATTTGCAACGCACGCAACAGATCCAATCGTCCTTCTTTGTAGTTTTCTCATATTCCTCGCCGCAACCAATGCATTCATTTTGATTCAAGTCTTCCGTGCAGTTATCGGAGTCACTATTAACCACAGGTACATCCTCCACTTCACTATCGCTACTAGAACTAGGAATATCAGCAGTCTTCTTTCTCTTCTTTCCAGTCTTTTTTACAGGAGGTAACTTCTTAAGAGGCATCTTTCCCTTTTTAATATTTCTCGATTTGATACCTTGAATTATTTCAGGAGACGTTAAGATAGTGGCTACTTTTTTTGCTCGCTTACGGACAGGCTCTAGGAGTTCTGGTGGTGGAAAAACCTTAGAAATAGTTTTGGTAAATGAAGACTCTGTATCCTTCACTTCTTTTTTCGGTGTATCCGGTGGGGCAATATATTTTAATGCCTTTCTTGACGTACTTGGTTGCTCAACTTCTACCGGCGTTTATTTTGAACTGCTGGGTATAGCCAAATTATGAACACTTTGCTTTGATGGTTTTGGTTCAGCCAAATTGTGAACGTTTTGTAAAGGTGAAGTAGGTAAGGTGGAAGTTGGTCGTTCTGGTGCAATTTCTTCTTGTATCTGGTCTGAATCATGTGGGTCCTCTACTACATCACAACGATGATGCCTCGCTAGATCTATTGCCGAGTAAGCATAATCTGGTATCGTGTTAGGGTTGAAGGGGTAAGTTCCAGATGCTCTAAACCCAGCTGTTGCATTTTCGGGATTTGCAGCTTTTGGCCAACTTGAACTAAGCTAGTCTCCGTACTGATAACATGTTATGCGCCGACCGGGACGAGCTCTCATCCATAATCTGAAAGCATCATAAAAATTACTCTTCAGGGATTTAAAAACTGCTCTATCCAGAGGTTGTAAATAATGTGTGACTCGGAAGACAGAGTAAGACAACACCGTTTTCTCTGCAAGTCTCAAGCATTTCAATGGAACTGGAATGAGAGGCATGCCCGTCTAAAATCAACACAACTGTTCCGTGGGGCTTTCTTGGAAGAAAGTGTCCAGTTAGCCAATCTAAAAATATTGCGCTATTGACATATGCGGATTTTTCTGACATATAAAGCGTCGATCCAGGTGGCATATTGTCGGAATACTCGCTTTTCTTTAGTTTGCCTTTCATCACACACGCTGGGGGTAAAAAACTCCCCTAGGCGTTGCAGCATGCTATGACAGTAATCGTTTCTCCTCTCTCAGTTGACGTGATATTAGTAACATTTCTTGCACCTTTCTGGGCCAAAACTATTCCAGGTCTGTTATTCAGCTGCAGGCCTGTTTCGTCCATATTAAAAATGTGCCCAGGTTTGTCGAATAAGTTGTTTTCTTCCAGAGTTAGTTAGTTAGTAAGTCAAAATACTCTTTAACTTCATTTCGATTCATTGGGTGAACACGATTTAGTGAAATTCCCTCAGCCTTCCTCAAGCTGAGGTCATTATTTCTGCGGAGAAATAACTATACCCAATCATACCCAGCTTTTTCTTCTTGTTTGTCAAATGAATGCTTAATACCAATCTGCTCAGCAAAGTAGTAAGCTATTGAACGCAAATCGGTAACAGTTAAAGGAAATCCACGGCCTTGCATTTCTTTAATGTGACGGACAAGCCTACGTTCTTGTTCCTTGTTAAACATACCGCCGAAGCCCATCTTTCCTTTAACATCATTATTCGTTCTGATACGCCTTTCCAAAGTTTTTCTTGGGATGTTATGTACAGCTGCAGCGTTTCGGACGGAAGATCCATTTCTCACGGCCTCCATTGCAGCCCTTAGGCAATCTTGCGACCACGCACCCCGTTGAACCGTCTGTTTCCTTTTATAGTGTCTAGGCATCTGCAAATAAATTAAATGTTGGGGTCAGATGGCCATAGCTTCCATAATACCATGGCCTTTTCCCCCCAATATTATGGTGGTCATGTCTCCCCAATGTATACACAATACACTTTCGTCAATTTTCTATTTACAACGTATTTCTACCAGGGTTATTTTGAGGTTAGAATATGCGAAAATGTTTGTTTATCATGCAAACAGCTCAAAGTTACATGGAATTTAGATAGAACATAAAGTATCAGCCACCATTTAGGACCACTAACACTACTCAACCACAAAAGTTGGACCACCCTGTATAGCTGTAGCGGTTAAATCCTCTAGTATACCACTGCTTCTATTTCAAACACATATTCCTAGAATTTTTTTTTCAGCAGTGCTCCCACGTCTGGCAATTTCATCCTTCCATTTCCGGCGTTATTAAAAATTTCAGCAAACACCCCTTCTATTAAACGACCCACGTTATATGTTTCCCATAATTTAATAAAATTTTTGGGACAAAGGCTAGGCCCGGGCTCGGGCACCGTCTTTTTATTATGGCCGCTTCTGCGCTATTGACTCAGTGCTCCGCCAAATAGAACGTTTCCTCCATGCAGGATATAAAATTTAACGCCTATAGTTTCCTGGAAGCCAAAAGATAATTGGGCAGAGTTCCGCAATAATGACATAGAGTTACACCAAATATGTTGCATTTAGTTTATAAATTAGTTTTTCTAAAGGTATTTGGAAATGCCATAGGAAACTTAACATTGTACTACATTTTTAGTATTGTTAACTACATAATATCACAGACGTTTATAGTGTCCTGTTGGGGGATGCATAACCTTGGCTAGTAAGACAACTCCAGAAAAACAAATAGAGGGCTTCCCAACGAAAACTTGACCCCCCAAAAAATAAAAAACCGTAAAATATTTGAAAATTCGTCGAGACCCGTCGATTTTTGTTTTTTGGGGGAGCTTTTTTGACACTCAAGCCAACCCGATATTTTCATCCCCCTAATCCCTAGCAACCCCAACTTTAAAATTTCAAATCGAACTATTTCCCTTGTGGAGCATCATTTTAAAGCCCTTTTTGTTGCAAATACAGTGATGTATCGTTTTTAGAAATCTGTTGAGATTTGACAGAATTATTGGCTAAAAACGGAAAGTTGGCAATCCACTGTACGCGTAGTAATTTTTACACAAATGCCAGCCACTATAATAACTTTTTTATCTACTACACACGACCAAATTACCTACTTTTTATTGACGTGTCCATCAATTTGTAAAAAAGTCACAAATGAAAAAGCTAAGGCAAAACAAAAAAGTTCATACGAATTCAAACCTTATATCTTTTTAAAATATGTAACAAGTCACTGTCACAAAAAAATTCCTGTTTTTGAATTCCTATGAACTTTTTTTGTTTTGCTTCAGCTTTTTCATTTGTGACTTTTTTGTAAACTGATCGACACGTCAATAAAAAAAACTAGGTAATTTGGCCGTGTGTAGTAGATAAAAAACTTATTATAGTGGCGGGCATTTGTGTAAAAATTACTACGCCTACAATGGATTGTCAACTTTCCATGTTTAGCCAATAATTTTGTCAAATCTCAACAGAATTATAAAAACGGTACATCACTGTATTCGCAATAAAAAGGGCTTTAAAATGATTCGCCACAAGGGGGGTAGTTTTAAAGTTGGGGTTGCTAGGCATATCGTGTTGGCTTGACTGTCAAAAAGGCTCCCCCCAAAAACAAAAATCGACGGGTCTTGGCGAATTTTCAAATATTGTTCGGTTTTCGAATTTTTGGGGGGGTCAAGTTTTCGTTGGGAAACCGTGTATAATTTATTATAAAAAAAGTGAAAAATTAAAATAGAAAAATAATAATAAAAATAAAAGAAATACATTTTGAAATTGAAGAGTAACTTAAACCTTGACTTGGACCCTCTTTACACTTGATGTGGGGAACAACCCCTGCATGGTGCTTCCCACCAGGCAGGCCACCTTTCCCCGAACACCACTAGCACCCAAGTGTCGAGCCAATTCGTGCTCTCGATACGCGAGGCCACCAATATTGTTTTGTCAGCAGAATAAATTTATTAATGTTTGTCCTAATTAAAATCTCGTTTACAGGGGCATTATAATTTTCTCGACAATAGCTTTATATAGGTCTGTGCTGATAATATGCTTAACAGTAATGTTGTCCTTAAGTTAGTGTCTTTGCCGAATACCCTAAAAAGTCAGCCTGTCTTTTACGTCAGTAAATGTTCTCGCCGTGAAATATTTTTTCGTCATTATTAAAATTTCAGCTAGCACCCTTTTTTATAGGATGCCGGAGCTACATAGTTCGCGTATTTTAATAAAAATTCAACATGGGACAATAGAAGGGTCCGGACATTCTTTTTAGCACCGCCATACCGCTCCATTGACTTACTGCCCCATTAAATAGAAAGTGTCTCCGTCCCTCCCTGCTGAAGATAAAGTTTAATACATAGTTTCCGGGCACCGAAATGAAAATTCATTAGCCGTTTTCCTCTATGGCGACATGATTTTGGCTTTAGCTCATAACCTTGAATTAAATTAGTCTTAGGATATTATTTAGCTTCATTGGTATGTTACAATAAAAATAAGGACTGCAGCACTTTCCCTAAACTTTGAAGACCATAATTTGTTTCTTAAACTCTACCACGATGATAATGTCCCATTAAATAGAATAGCTCAGTGCATGTTTCTGCCTCAAGGGTATGTGATTTAGTAGATACGGTTCCCTGAAACCGAAATGAAAATTTATAAATATGATATACCTATTAAGGTAAGGGTCGCTTGGTTTCAGATCCTGCTATTAAATTATATATTATGTGGTTACTGTAGCTTATAAACGACAAAGTGATATTTGACTATGGCTGCTTATATTGAAATGTCATATTACGACGTATTTTTTAAGGCACTTTTTCGTGAAGTTTTCGAAAAAAAATTCACCAACACGGATAATTATGGATGAATTATTACGAATACAGAAAATGCGAATTAATCCAACTTAGATATTTTCTAAAATTTATTTGTGGTGAAAGACAACTTTTTCAAGTTGCCTGGAAAATTCATAAATTCTTAACAGTGAATGAACGAAACTTTAAACGTGTAACTCAAAAAATAACTTCAACAAATTTGTTTTCTGAGCTTTTTGGAGAATAAATCTTCCTCCTTTCTCAAAGATCATGCCACGTCAAAGTGAAGTGACAGATTAATAAATTTCAGGTTAAAATGTCATGACAACAGAAACAATAGCCTAGCCGCCTGCCTGATATTGTACCCTGTGTTCTATCTAATTATCTATACTAATTTCTCTTTGAATAAGTGGCAAAAATATTTTACTGAGTTCCACTGAACATTCATCAACACAGTTGTCCGTATTTCCTAGAATAAATGCAGATTCTTTAAAAAAATTTCGTCTATTTCCTACTTTTTCTTTGAGAATTGGTTTGGACCCATCCCACAATATCCTATGATCGTTATTAAAAGAATGTTCACATATTTTTGACTTAGAAATTTGATTTTGCCTGGTATAATTTTTATATTCTTTTAAACGAACGTTAAATGGTTCTATGTTGGGGAGACTTGTAGGCCATTTAACGTTCGTTTAAAAGAACATAAAAATTATATCAGGCAAAATCAAATTTCTAAGTCAAAAATATGTGAACATTCTTTTAATAACAATCATAGGCTATTGTCGGATAGGTCCAAACCAATTCTCAAAGAAAAAGTAGGAAATAGACGAAAAATTAAAGAATCTGCATTTATTCTAGGAAATACGGAAAACTGTGTTACTGAATGTTCAGTGGAATTCAGTAAAATATTATTGCCACTTATTCAAAAAGAAATTAGTATAGATAATTAGATAGAACACAGGGTACAATATCAGGCAGGTGGCTAGGCTATTGTTTCTGTTGTCATGACATCTTAACCTGAAATTTATTAATCTGTCACTTCACTTTGACGTGGCATGATCTTTGAGAAAAGTGGAAGATTTATTCTCCGAAAGCTCAGAAAACAAATTTGTTGAAGTTATTTTTTGAGTTACACGTTTAAAGTTTCGTTCATTCAAGAATTTATGAATTTTCCAGGCAACTTGAAAAAGTTGTCTTTCGATCAGTTTGGTGGCGAAAAACCCAATTAAAAATTAAATGAATCGAACTTAGACTTATATGATATCTAGTAGGTACATTAAAAAAATTCCATAAAAAATAGGTGAAGGAGTTTCCAAAGAGCTATATATGCTGACACGATCAATAACAATAATTATGTCTCTGTATCTCTCTGTGCGTTCCCAGGATACCTTTCGAACTAATTAAGATATCGCCTTCAAATTTGATAAACGTAATCTTGAATATAATGAAATGAGGGATAAAATTTATTATATAGTTTTTTTTTGAGTACACAATAGCTTTAGCCAACAAAAATTAGTAGGTACATAATTGTTACTATAGAGCATATTTGAAATAATTATAAAGAAAGTGGTAGTTCGGAGAGGATGCAAAGGGGTGAATTTGAAAATAGCGGGTAATGTTTTTTCTATGTTTTTGGAGTGTGCAATATTGGAATTTGCGATTAAGTATCTTATTTGAAATGAGTGATGTGGAAGAAATGAATCCATTACTGGCAACAGTTTCGTTCTTTGCGAAGCAAATTGTTCCATTTCATTACTGTAATTTGTTATCCACCACAGGATTCTGAGGCAAATTTATATCCAAAATTAAGTTTGCTTAATAAGCTCCGGTAAGTGGTTGGTCCAAGAACGAAATCTCTTGACGTTATCACAGAACAATTTGGACCTCTGTGTCCTATTCTACTTCAACATTCAGCAATACAAATCCTACTTCTTATAGGCTAATTGGAACCTATTCCACAAAATTGTACCTACAATTGATTTGAGGATATGAGGTGCGAAATGTGGGGACCTATAGTGATTTTTATCAAAAAGCTGGACTATATCTACAGGGTGTAACTAAACTGATGGTCAAAAATGAAACCACGTATTCTTGGAGGCCACTTTTTCATTTATTTTGTTCTCCTACGGTTTTTTTTTTATACAGAGGGTAGAAGTTTAAAGAAAAATACACATATTATTTCTTAGTATCTATAGAAGTATTCGAAATGTTTTCTTCAAACTTGGCGTGTCACATGAGAATATGAGCTGTCAAATTTAAGGTTTATATGAAGCTTCTGAAGCTCCAAGTTGCTGAGATACAGTGCGTTACTAAAATTAATTAGTTCAGAAAAATATTAATACCCTGTAATGGTTAACAAAAAGTTTCTCTTAGTATTTTTTCATAGTATTCTTCTAGAGATGCTAAGAAATATGTGTATTTTTCTCTAAATTTCTACTCACTGTATAAAAAAAACTATGGCCTGTAGGAGAAAAAATATATGAAGAAGTGCTCTTATTTTGACTCCAAGAATACGTGGTTTCATTTTTGACCATCAGTTCAGTTACACCCTGTATATAAGTCTCTTCTGTACACGCTTAACCCAGTTTAAGTTCACCCATTTTTATATTTGCAATTGTTACTGTACGCAGAAAAAAGTAGCCCAAATTGAATCATTTTCAGAAAAATTCCTGTTGTTTTCTAAAATATTATCCTAAATAGTTCTAACGTTGTCAACATTTAGATTACACTTTTGGGAATCATGCTACCTATACATTCTTCAGATCAAAAAATTTTTTGATGGGTCCCAAAATGGTTCAATACAGTAATCCGGCTGCCTTCTTGGAGCTACTGAGTTTCCCAAGTTGAACCTATACCTGTAAGCAAGCAGTTAGGACTAAATATTTATTCAAATTACGAATTGAGACCAGTAAGTTAAATATAAAATTCTATAAATAGACACAATTATTATTGACCTAGGTAGTTTTGGAAATATAGAAAATTTTAAACTAGAAGCTTATTTTGCACATGCCAATTAAACTTCTTCGTGAAACTCACTAGTATACAGTGTCCTCCAAAAAGTTCGCACCATAGGGGGGAAATTTTTAATTAATGTTTTATTTTGAAATTTAATTCTGGGGTTCCTTTTGCTTCAAACAAGATGAAAAATGACCCACTCAAACGTGGTCATGCGACTTTCATTATCTGTCGAAAATGACAGATAATATCATCAGTATCGATTAATGTGAAATTAAACTTAAAGGTAATAATTATTTGATCCATAGAATTTTGCTTAGATACGTAAAATAGTTTGATGATAATTTAATTTATTGATATTTTGGCATCAATTTAGAACTGGAAAACGTAATATAACTAAATTTGAAGACCTCGGTGCAAAAACCGGACAAGTCCATGGTTTACAAGTTTTGGGAAAATGAAAAAAAAAAAACATCCCGGACTTGTCTGGTTCTTGCACCCAAGAATGCGAGCGGCCAAGTCCTTAAGCTATATATCTACGTTATCATGCTTTGGACTTGGCTGATTCTTGCACCAATCGATTGGCGATATTTTAATACATAAATGTAGTGGAAAAAGTCAATTTTACCCAAAAGTGGACTTGTCCGGTTTCTGCACCGAGATCTTCGTATACCCTAAATGCTAGACGGTACATCAACTTTGCAGCCAACGTAACAGAATTTTAAAGCGTTAATATGATTTTCTTTAGAAAAATACCTATTCTTATCGGTAATTAGTGATAAAAAGTTAATATAATGATAAAGCTAGTGATATAAAAAAGTTTTTAGGAAGTTACAAGTTTTTAAAAATTTCAGAAATTTCATAATAATTAAAAATTGGCAAAAAACTAAATCTTTTGTTAGAGCGTTCAAATTTTGTACACATACTTATAATTGAAAACGAAGCAACTTTTTCAAGCAAAACTTTTTGATATTTTAACAAATAAACCCATTTTTGGCGATATATTTTTTAAATGTCATTTTTGACAGATAGCGAAAGTCACATGACCATGTTTGAGTGGGTCATTTTAAATCTTTTTGCAAGCAAAAGGTAACCCCCAAATTAAATTTCAAAATAAAACATTAATTAAAAATTTCCCCTCTATGGTGCAAACTTTTTGGAGGACACTGTATACGCATTTGCAATGTAACCACACTTGTAATGTAAACAACTGCAATTAGGTCGACTATACACGAAGTTAGCCACTTTACATATAGATGGCGCTAATGGTTTAAGAAGTAAAAAATATATAGGTGGTTCAGTTTGGGAGGCGGTTCAATATGGGCCATACTTTACCCTACCTATGGAGCACTTCAATTTTTAACTTGTTGCTATTAAGTTTGATTATTATTTCATATTAGTACGCCAGTATAATCTTGCATAACTTCTCAGAACAGCCGATTGTAGATATTGAAAAGTGAAAACCACAGTTTGAACATAATAGCTGCTCGCAAATGAGCGATGCCCTCGCAGACGCTGAACTCGGTTCACCCTCGTGCTAGTTCCTTTTCTTGCACACCCACATATACCACAATGGGCTGCGAAACGCCGACGATCCCCAATATTCATTTTTCATCGGAATTTTCGCGATACGCGCCCCCCAGACCAATAACGGAAAGATACGTCTCTATAGATCTGGCAGCTCTTACGTGATTGAAATTTCTGCCGGGCCACAAGGGGCCTCATATGGGCTGATTTCGGCAGTGGCGGAGAACTATAATGGAACTATATCCTAATTTATTTTTTGGCTTACAACTGACGAACCTTTAAGCTAAATCTCGAAAGCAATTTTTACCAATTCGAACGATAGCCCACGATGTGCCGACTCGGTTGTCTCTAAAGGGATTTAAAATCGGCGTATCGGGGGACACCGGACGATCGCATTTCATTGATTATTTCTCACGTACTGCTTGTATCCAATAAGGTAGCTCCATTCTTAAAAAGAACTCATATGCCCTTATGGGCACCCAAGGGCATCCTTGCTACCGATGAATATGCGCTAGACAGTTAACACTTCGTTGCCAAAACTGGTCTGATTTGCATTGTTCCAAATTATGCAGCTGAAAATTATGTTATGGTATTCAGACATTGTATATAAATGAATTTATACAGACCTTACATTGCTAAACTGTTTATATTAGATTTCTTTTTAAGTCCATGACACACATTCGGAAAATAAACCTGTGGTAAAAAGGTGACAAAATCGCGCCTGTCTTGGATATCCGCGACATGCTGTGTGTTTGCACAAACGCCCCAGTTGAAGCTGCCACTTTCGAGATTATTAAAAACAGTAAACTTGTTCACAACGAATGTTTCGAAGATATAAACAGACAAAAAATTAATAAATGAATTCTATATAGGTATTTATGAAATACTCTCAACAAAAACCACATGTGCCGGACAATTTTCTTGACAAATTTATTCTCAAGCGGTATTTTCGCCCTCGTGCTAGATCACTGGTACAATTGATTTTTTATTCTCTGAAAGTCCCGAGAGTAAATCAAAACTCTCGGCAATAAAAAAACATTTATTTCCGCCTCGAAAAATAAGAAAGTTACTATAGGGGTGACAATTTTCAGTGGAACACCCTGTACAGGATCCTAGCCACATATATATATTACTTATAAAAAGCTGCTTTTTATAAGTATAAAAAGCATGAAAAGTGGTGAGGACATGGCATCGCGACACCTTCAAAATATCTTTTTCCCAGTAACATAATATTTTTATTAGGTATGCCATTTGAAAACCTGCCTTATTTAAAGTATTTCTCAAATTATAATTTTTTCTGTACCCACCCGTTAAAAAGTTATATTGTATGTATAGTGTGTAAAGGAAAGTTTCTATTATGTTGGAAAAAAATCACGATTTTTGAAAATGCGATTTCGGGGCATTTTAGTGCATGCTTTGAATACCTATTTGTGCTCAAATAAGGTTGCTGCGTCGAATTTGACATTTGTAAAAAAAAATTATAAAAATATTTTTTTTGTTGGAAACATCAAAAAAGGTTATCAAGAAATAGTTATTTTTGTTACAAGTACCTAAAATGAAGTTTTTCAGGATGAATCATTGCTGTTTCCGGACGAGGCGTTAGCTGAGTTTTTATTATAATTCTTTGAAAACACCTTATTTTCATGGGGTTTTTCGGGCTAGCGCACGGAAACAGCGCATGGAAAAACTTTCCGTGCGCTGAATAAAAATACCGAATATATGGCTTTAAAATAGAAATATACAGCAAAGTAAACTAAATTTAAGAAACTCTATAATATATGCTCTCTAATATTTAACATAATACCTATTTGGTATTTTAATTCGTAAGTGTTTCAATATTTATAGATACATTTCTGTAATATTTTTGACGTTTTATTCAATTTATCTGACAATAACTAATTTACAACAAAGCACCTTTGAAATAATTTGGGAGTAACCATGGAAACGCATCATACATACCAAACACTATATTATTATTGTCTGCATTGTTTATTTTTTGTCAATTAAATTTATTATAATATGCCGATAAAATGTTTTAAGTTTCCGTTTTCAAAGAAGTATAATAAAAAATATCGTTCATTACACCTCCAGAGATGGATTTTTCTGTGCTTGCATGACTTTGTCACGCGCGCACGGAAAAATCTTTATTTCCAGATTCGTAATGAAATATACTATTAGGTAGGTACGTGTGACAAACACTATTTTTCACAATTCTTCAGAACGCTTAAATTTGCAAATTTTCCATAATTTTTGAAATCTTAGCAAGAAGTTTGTTTATTTGATAATTTTGTCATTCGAAAATTATCAGAAATTTATATAAATTTTAAAATGTTTCAAAATCCCGAATATATTGCTAGTAATGCCAAAGAAATCGTGTTGGATTTTATGACTTAGGTGGTTTATTTGCCTCGGCCAGAGGCTTTGGCAACTAAACATGCACTCAAATATCTGAAATCACATTTTCAAAAATTGTAACAATCAATTTTTTTACCATGATGCGAACTGTATGATTTCTTAACGGCAGAGTAAGGTAAAAATAATATTTGCAAAAATAGTTATACTAAACGACATAATAAAAATGGTATATTTCTGGGGAAAATGATTGCGCGACGCTCAATGTTCTGCATTTTTTCAACAGTTTTTACGCTTTTTCAGAAAAAAATCTACCATCGCGTCGTTTACGAATCGACCTGAACATTGATAAACTTAAGTTGGGCGAATCATCATAAATATTGAAATTGTTTTATTTCGTTTATCCATGATGTATACCTGACTTGGCATGCAGCTCCTTTGTGCAGTAATCTTATCGTTATAATATCATATACAAATTGTGGTTTCAATTTCGATATCTTTCATATGAAACTTACGTAGGTAATTGAAAGATACGAATTAAAATACGAAATATTACAGAAAGCAACTTGATGTTTTCATTTCGAGTGAAAAGAATGTCTTTTGGCTCTGTCTAACTTCAAACCTAGAATATCAAATCTTCAACGAAAATCGATTGAAATTGGAGTTTAAAAGACAGGGCGAGGTGAGGTTTAAACAATTATCTATCTACCTGGAGATTATAGTGGATTTTGATGAACCTTGTTTGCAATTATGATTTCTCTCACTTGAACCTCATAAAGCTGTGGGAATCGGGCCAGGTGGTTTTAAGGTTAAAGATCTTTATCCGTGTTTGAAAATGCTAATTAATCATTCTACTGTAAGTAAAATGCTAAAAAACACTGCACTATACATATAGATTACGAATTCAATTACCAAAATTATTCTACCCTCCATCCATATATTATGGTGTTCAACATAATCAAGAATTTTTTCTTTGTCATAACGTTATACGCATCCATCTGCCAGCGAGCCCGTATATTATCGTCGGCGCCTCCGAAACAACCGACCGCATTGAAAATCGCCTTTGGGAACCCAATGGCTGTGAGAAAATGAGCTACGGTTGTTCCAGACGCCCTCCCAGACGTCCCATTCCGTTCCCGACCCCAACATATACCACGGTGTAAGCGGCAAAATTCCGATGATCCCCCAATATTCATTTTTCATCGGAATTTTTGCGATGCGCGCGGTTGGCCCGTAACAAAAAGATACTTCTGTATAGGTCTGGCGGCTCTTACGTGATTGAAATTTCTCCTGCACTACAAGGGGTTCCATTTTCAGCAGATTTCGGCATTGACTTCATCGGAGAACTCAGGGAAATCTAGCAGGCACGAGAGTACCGTTATAGAAAAAAATTAAGGCTACTTTTGTTATGTTTTATCGTTCCTTAACATTTATGCCCATATCGGTAATTTTTGGTTTGCAATAAAATGTAAAATCTGGGTAAATATCGCAGATGATCATGTTAAATAAATTAAATCATTGTCATTTAGCCTTCTTCTTTCCTTTGTCAAAAAGTGCGTCTCATCTTGTTGCAGCCACTTCTTACATCCCAAACTACCTTTTATTTGATCCTAAATCATGTGGAAAAAATGTTGATCAGGCATTTTGGTGAAAGAAAAAAGCTATTGTTACAAGTTATTATAGGTACTTGATGCAGTTATCACCGCCCGACTGGTTAGAGATTGATTGGTAGGTACAGGTTGTTTCACCCAGGGAAAGTGTTTGGTAAATTCCTTCTGGCACAGAATAAATTGGCCTTGTTGATAGTGCTGAGCTTTCTTGGAGAAGATCAGGTGGCAATAAGTGACAGAAGCACGACAGTTGTTGACATCAGTTTTTCATCATGTTCTTTACTACCTGCAGACTTCATAATAATAGCAACCTAACTGCTTCCCTGCAAAAGCAAAAGAGTCTAATCGCAAAATTGGCGATTTTTAGATTTTAACATTAGCGGTATAAGACAAAAATTCTCTTTCTTGTGGTCTATTATCGGTATCTATAGGGTAAATAGTTTTAAAGATAAATGTTACAAAAAACAGTCTAATGTTAATTTTACTTGGTAATGCAAAGGCAAAAGAATCTAACCCACATATTTTTGGAATAAATACAAAGGCAAAATAGTCTTACGTACATTAGACTACTCTAAAATACTATGTATACTAAGACAAAATAGTTTATTGGATATTAGACTCTTTTGCCATTGCAAGAGTAACTCCACGCATGGTGATCTAATGTCTATTAGACTCCTTTGCCTGGGCATAGACACAAAAATGATGCATTAGACTTTTTTGCCGTTGGATAGTCAACAAATATTCTTTGTCTCTCTTATATTCTAATAAATATTAGACTGTTTTTGTGTCATTTAATGAGGCATTATTTAATTCAATTCTGCCTATAGAAGCGTAAAGGTGAAGGTAAATTTATTATATTTTAGTTATATTATATAATATAAATATATAAATATTATACTTGTGGTTTTTGCATTATAATGCCATATAAATATGGGGAATAGTGACGAGGGATTAATAGTCCCCATGGAAACAATATAATGAATACTTAAAAGTGTCAGTGTTTGTGTAATTGTATTGAGATCGATAAAAATGAAGAGTCTTTTACTTGTACATACACCACCAGAAATTGTACAACTAGCTGGAGCAGCAACATCTACCTAATTTATAGTAACTGTAGTTTTAATATCCTAATTATCCTTATTTTATTTCTCCTAACATTAAAAAGTAGATTTTTTCTTCTATAAAATACTATAATAAATAATATAATGTACATTAGACCTTAGAACTATTTGAACCATTTTACAAATAACTTCAAGTTATACACAGGCAGAATAGTCTAATATACATTAGCCTATATACATTAGACTATTCTTCCATTTTCGTTTGATGTTTTTCTTTTCTAAAATACTTTGACAGAAGAGTTTAACAGCTATTTTTTCTTAAATATTCAAAATTTAGACCTAGTATGACCAAGTGATATTAGTCATGTTAACCATTATTGAGTCATTTTATTAAAAACATCCATATCATAACACATAAAAATGTTCAATGTCAAATTACTCAAAACTATCTTTTTGCAATTAGACTCTTTTGTCTTTGCAGGGAAGACTGTACCTACTACAATCCGATTGAAACTAAATGTGTTATCTATAGCTGGAATCTCCTATGTTTGTTAATTTTTAATTTGGCATATAGCTCAATCATAAGACCATTACCTACCGTACAACCACTCCGATGAATGACGGAAATTTCAAAGGCTTATTCGCGCTTTGCTTTGCTGGCACATATGCGACCGCCACTGTACGCCATAAGACCCCAAAATCCGGCCGTACAATCACGAATGCCATAATACAGCCCTTTGATAAGCCACCATTCAATATCCCATGGATATTTGTATGTATTAAAGTTCCCGTTACGGCAGACGAGGTTTGATTCGCCGGCGGCGTGCGGATGTTGCCTCCTTTTTCGTTCTGCTCAAAGCGGCTTTTTGCGGCTTTCAGCGAACCATAGTTTAAATATGAAAGAAAAAAATAACATTTTTCCTTTTCCTAAATGACCACCTTTTTTATAAACGAACACGCCGAGGATCTGCCTACTAGAGTGCTTCAGATAAATGTAGATAAATTGCACGTAATGAAATAACCCGATTTTTTCCTTACACTTTGACTAGAAATCCAAAATCTGTCTATTATTGATCCATTGAATTTTAATTGGGTTTTTCGCCACCAAACTGGTTAAAAGACAACTTTTTCAAGTTGCCTGGAAAATTAATAAATTCTTAACAGTAACTGAACTAAACTTTGAACTTGTAACTCAAAAAATACCTTCAACAAATTTGTTTCCTGAGCTTTCGGAGAATATATCTTCCTCCTTTCTCAAAGATCATGTCACGTCAAAGTGAAATTATTGGTTTATGTTTAGTTGTCATAGAAATTTCTCCATGTCCTGCATATTGTACCTAGAAGATGATGGGCTCGGGGATCGAGAAACGCTAAGAAGCTTCTACTTCCAGAAGATATGATTTTTTTTATCAAATATTTGATACATTGCTGACAATTTGTCAGCATTTTATGAATTCAAATAATAGGAACAAAATATTTGGCTTAGAATGATTTTTTTAGAACCTGTAATTTTAAGTAATAAAGGATGTTCTAGAATCTAGTGCCATATCAGGACATCAATTGATAAAAATATTAAATCGCTAAATGCCGAATTTTGTGGGTCGATGAACAACAATCATGTAATGGTTACCCTACTACGGTACTAGATAATATCAATTGGAATAAATAACACCTAGCCGATGGAACCCGTACCTCAGGTAGTTTAGTAAGTAATAAGTGCCTACGGCTACAGTAGAAGTCCTGGGTTCGAGTTAATTGATATACTATACTAAAATATCTTTTATTATTTTCCTTACTCCTACAAGTAGTCTTTACGTTGCAAGAAATAGCAAGATATGAACAAGTGAAAGAATAGGAAGCTAAATTTTTGCTTTTTTTTTTAAACATTGTCTATTTTCCATTCTACTTCTTGTATAATAAGTACTTTTTCTGTATATTTTGTATATTTATAGCAGTTATTTTTAGAATTTAAAACTTTTTAGACAGAAGTTGTAAACTATGAGCTCAAGGATGGAATGGACAAGAGGAAGAAAATTATTATTGACTTTACCAGAAAAAAAATCCTGCTCCTCAAAGAATGGAGTTACCGTATACAAATCTGGCATCGGACGTACAGGTGCAGGGTGTTCATAAACTAAGAAAACACTAAAATGCTTTAAGATATAAGTGGAGCCCCAATATAAAATTAGAAATCAAAATTTTCAATATACATTTTTATTTTTAAAAGCTGAATTTATGATAATCCAAAATGAAAATCTGAAAATGCTGTGCTAAAACATGTGAATGGTTGGAGGAGGATAAGACAGTGTTATAATTTTTTTCTGCAATCGTACAGATTGTTACATTATTGTTATTGTTTGTTTAACAACAACTCTGATGTTTACACGTTTGGATAAATAAGTTTATACAAGGTGATTCAGTTCCGGTGGTAGTATTTTTAGATTTTCGTGGCGACGTTTCGTTTTTGAGATAGAGGGATCATCTTCATTTTTTTAAATACGGACCTGGATTTTTTATTGCATATTTCGAAATGAATCGATGTCCTGAGTACAACGATGTATGACACATACATATTTTTTCTCGTTTTAGCTGCTAAAATGCATATTCACTAAGAAAAGAATATTAATACGGTCCTGGACTATGCATTTTTCTCTCTTTTTTTTTTCAAAGCTATTCCAATCATAACAGGTGATCATTATTTTAATACCTACTGGATTAATTAAACTCCACGTTTGTCATATTTTGAAATTATTTTTTATACTTTAGGTAAATAACAACAATAATAATTATTACTAACAATAGTGAGATAGATTTTACCTAAAGTATAAAAAATAATTTCAACATATGACAAACATAGAGTTTAATTAATTCAGAAGGTATAAAAAAAATGATTACTTGTTATAATTGGAATAGCTTTGAAAAAAAGAGAGAAAAATGCATAGTCCGGGACCGTATTAATTTTTTTCGAGGTAAATGTGCATTTTGGCGGCCAAAACGAGAAAAACTATGTATGTGTCATAATTCGTTGTACTCAGGACAACGATTTATTTCGAAATATGGAATGAAAAATCCAGGTCCGTATTTAAAAAAATTAAGATGATCCCTCTATCTCAAAAACGAAACGTCGTTCTTAAAATCTAAAAATGCCAGGACGTAGTCCAGAAAAAGTTGCAATGAAAAAGTGTAATCTATTTTTCAATATTATCGCAAATGGCGCCAGAAAAAAATAAAATCTAACTTTCAAAAATTCGGTTTTTCTTAAATATCCCGGCAACCCATGAAAATTTTAACTTTCCCAACGGCATATTGCTAGGCGCCCAAAGGCGCAAGTTTGCCTCCATTTGACCGACTTCGTATCCGTTACGGTGTCCGAGATCCCCATGTTGAGCACCGGAACTGAATCACCTTCTATAAATTAAAAAATTCCAAATTCATATATAAATTTTTTTATTGAGGCTTAATTTTGGATTATAAACAACTTTGTTTCCTAAATATTTTATCTAAAATAATAAATATTAATGGTACTTCTTTCTTACCAGCCTCAAAATAAGCCGAAAGACTCCTCTACAATATGGCTCGTTATTTAACTCTTTACTTTCTATTGTCCCCTCGAAAATTCTCCTTCACGATGCCGGCGTTTATCATCCGCTTTTTCTATAGTCAATCTAAAAGAAATCAAGCGATGTTTACGGCGTACGCCCTCAAAACATAAGACAAAGGTCGGCCAGCCATTTTTCACGCTTTCGCGAGTGGCCCGGCGGGATCGGATGATATCGTATCGGGATCGTGACGTCACTTCCGGTTTGCCGGAAAACAAAAACCGGCTTTTCCGGCTGACCTGGCCGACCGGGATCGCCTTATCCTAGCTTTGGATTTGCGCGGGCCACGGCTCCGTTGTTTGTCCGCGGGCAGCCAATGGGAATTTAGTTTTCCGGAATGTAAGCAAAGATCTATTACAATTGATACTAGCGCCACCTACTATCATGATAATTATTATGTCCAAGAAATTTCAGTGAGTAATATGTTTTTATACCTACATGATATTACCTCCTAATGATAATGTTTTCTAATTAGACAATTTCCATTAACTGAACCGCAATGAGAATGTAACTCAATCAATTAAATGTGCTAAAGACCCTCTAAATCTAGACAACATCCGAGAAGATGAATAGACTTTTGAGAACACACTCCTATCAAAAGATAAAAAAAACGGATTAATTTCAACTTAAGTGAGAAAAGTGTACCGCTGGGTCCAAAAAAGTTTGCACTTTTTGTTTCGTCAATAATTTTTTTGTTTATAAACAGATTTTGAAAAACTACCTATGCATCGTTGCATATGCAGAAAAGAACGGACTATTTACAGAGGGCTTTAAAATTGCCCATTTTTAACATGGCGGCGATGTTTCAATTTAGCCCTTTGTTTGGGCTAATTATTTTTGAAGAAATAATGCCTGAATAATGCAACCAATACAAAAAGTAAATAAAATGTGCCTTCCTTTACATTTTAAGGTCACTGCGAGGAAAATCGACCCATCGGGGGCGGACCTACACGCAATAAAAAAAAGCGACATTTTCATCGTTTATATAATTATATTGTAATGCTGAAACTGCCTATATAGGTACGCCCTTTTGTCCATTTTTTATTTAGGTACTACGAGTCCTTAACACAGGCTCTAGGTATCTTCTAAACGGCAGAACTTTTTTCTCGCGCTTTTTATTTAATTAATTTAAACCACCCCATTTTAGATCATAGATCATAGGTAGTAATAATATTGGAATTTCTACAAAAAATGCTGGAAAGGGTAGAAAACGTAGACTAAAACTAAATATCAAACAATATAGCACATCTTAATAAGTGTGAATGTTGTAAAATTAAATAAATTAATTTTCTAATATCTAACCGTTTTTTCCTATATGTGCCTATACTTATATTTTGACAAAGAAACCATAATTACGTGATGGGGCTTTTCACTTTGAAGAATCTCAGGAAGGAGCATGTTTGTGATTACGCGTGACCAGGATAGTTTCTGCATATGACGGGATGCCGTTTCCGTTTATACAGTGGCGCGCACCTTTTAAGTTGTTTCGACAAAATAATCGAGACAGAAATCCTCATATTTCGTGAAATCAGTATCTACAATACAGGCAAACAATTATAAGGCACGTTTATGTCTTTAAGTTTAGGAATCCATCATAATTTAAGCAATTCCACGCCTATGCCACTTTGGTGCATGACCTCAAACGTTAATTTAAATTACAAAATTACTTACTGATAAATTATTTTCCTCAAACATTTAGTTTTGGCGGCCACGGAAGAACCACAGCCAAGCATAATAACTAGAAAATGTATCCAAGTACCACATACTGGCACCTATCACCGTGTCAGATATCAAAATATTGTGTCAAAACTTCGCTCCTACACAAGGTGATTTCCATCTCGCGTATTTTATAATGCCCATAGAGCTTTAACTCGTTCCTGGGATTCTATATTCTATATATCTTTTTTATATTCTATATATCTATATAAATATACCTACTACAAGAGTATTTACGAGGGCCGTGGAGTAATATCGTTGTTTTGAGAAATTACAGTAAGTATAAAATAAGGCTATTTTAAATTCAGATATTTAATCTGAAGGAATCCCATATAATTATTCGGTTGGCAATGAATAAAATGCATCAGATAAGCATTAGAATATATTGGAAATCCCACTGGTCAGGGCTAGGATGACTTATCTATAATTTTATCCACCTGGAAACAACTTAACTGTACCTACCTGAAAAGTATCTATTTTATATAGTTTTTATGGTATATCTAATGTAAAATCATGGAAAATATATTTTTTTTACTACTAACCTGAGAAATCACCATTATTTACCTCATTCCTTTAATGAGAAGTAATATGTCTCTAGCTAGGTAAATAATAGACCGTCAGACAGTGACAGATTTTTCTTACTGATTTTCTCATTTATGCCTTGGAGAGGGTTGAAAGATAAATCGATGCTGAGTCGGAAAATAGTAATTTTAAGTTTGGTCCCCGGGGAAAACATATGGAAAATTCGATTTTTCAAAACATAAAGAAAGGGTACTAATTCTCACGTATGCCATGTTCACCGTATAATTTCTTATACTATTGGGACCTCGAAAACCCAAAGGCATAAGTGTAGCGTGTGGCAAAAGGGTTAAATTAAGGGTTGGTTGATCACACAAAAATGACTTAATTCAACCCTTTTTCCACACGCTACACTTATGCCTTTGGGTTTTCTAGGTCGCAATAGTATAAGAAATCATACGGTGAACATGGCATAAGTGAGAATTAGTACCTTTTTTTCTGTTAATGAAAAATCGAATAAAATTACTATTTTCCGACTCAGCATCGATTTTGCCTTTCAACCCTCTCCAAGGCATAAATGAGAAAATTAGTAAGGAAAATCTGTCACTGTCTGACGGTCTACAATGATAATAAAAAAATACCTAGGTAAATAATGAAAAATTTTCTACATACAGTGTGTTTCACTTCAAGTCGAGACAATTCATTATTTTTTTACGGGTTGACCGATTTTCAAAAACATTTTTTAAAAAATATATAGTGCTCCGAAAGATCACATTTTGACACTAATTTTTTTCAGATTCGTCTTTTCCAATGACCTAGGTACTACGATCAAAATTATACCCCCAAAAACTGCAGAAATTACATTAGGAATTTCTTTAGGAAAAAAGTGAATAGCACAGTTGTATTGGTCATACCCGCAACCAACACATAAAATGTTTCACGGTCATAGCTTATACAGGGCGTTCAGAAAATAGCTTCATACATGGCAAAAATACGGTTTTTCGAAGCAACCTGTACAAACACCGAGAGATATTTTAAAATTATTTCTTTGCAGTTTGATTAGAGCTCACATAAGCCATCAATTCCCACGATTTCATGGCCCTGCCTTATACAGGGCGTTCGCAAATAAAAATAAAAAAAATCGAAAATAATCGTTTTTCTCTTGGTGTTTTTTTACATTTCGTTTCTACAATTTTAACATATGCCTGTTAAAAGAACATAAATAATATTAAATTTTAGAAAGTAATTTCAATAAAAATCACCCTTTTTTTATTTGAAAAAATTTAAAAATTTATTGGTATCCGCGTATCTAGGGTGCTCTTTATTGAAAATACTTTCTAAAGTTTAATATTGTTTAAGTTTTTTAATAGGCATAAGTTGAAATGGTAGAAAAAATTAAAAAAAAACACCAAGAGAAAAATCGATTTTTTTCGATTTTTGTATTTTTATTGCGTCTAAGGCAGGGTTATGAAATCGTGGGAATTGATGGCTTATGTGGGCCCTAATCAAACTGCAAAGAAATAATTTTAAAATATCTCTCGGTGTTTGTACAGAGTACTCCAGAAAACCGTATTTTTGCCATGTATGAAGCTATTTTCTGAAAGCCCTGTATAAGCTATGACCGTGAAACTTGGTATGTGGGGTTTTCGGGTTTGGTGTATACGACTGTGCTATTCATTTTTTTCCTAAAAAAATGACTAATGTACTTTTGCAGCTTTTGGGGGTATAATTTTGATCGTAGTAGGTCATGGAAAAGACGAATCTAAACAAAATTAGTGTCAAAATGTAGATCTTTCGGAGCACTATATTTTAAAAAAAAAGTTTTTGAAAATCGGTCAACCCGTAAAAGAATAATGAATTGTCTCGACTTGAAGCGAAACACACTGTATATGACATTTAAAAATTAGTTTCATTTTATCAGCTTGACAACTGAACTGCCAGGCTAAATCTAATCAAATATGTAAAAAATGGCAATATTTCAATGTTAGTAGTACAAATGTATATACACTTCGGTTGAGAAGGCCATTATTTACCTAGCATATACAGGGTGGTTCACTTTTATGTGGTAGGACTTTAACATTAGATAGAAAAAGATAATCTAAAATGAAAATTTTATATCAACATATATCGGGGAAAGCTTAGTTTCCGAGATACAGGGCGTTGAAGTGTTGGAAAAAATATGAAGTATTTTTTACACTGTCCGAACCAGTGGAGATATTTAAACCAAATTTGATGTGTAGTACCACCTTTTTGACTACGATATTTAGTGATAATATGAAGGTCCTGAAATAACCAGTGGTGGAGTTATGGGTTTTCACTATCACTAAATTTAAAAAGTAATTAGTACGGACCTGTCTCACATCAACGTAAATTTTTTTTTCGTAAATTTCTTTCAATTCTCTACAAAAAGTGTATCTTGACATTTTTTTGTATCTGCCACGGTTGTGTAGTAAATAAATTATTTCGTTTCCATCTCAGCCTTTTTTGCCTAAAAATGTGTTTTCTAAGATTATTGATAAATATCGCAAATAACAGAAATTAATTATGGAACACTTATCGGATTCAGCTATTTTATTTTTAATTTTATGGAAACAATTTTAAAAATAAACTGGCACTTGGTTTGAGGTACATTACTTTATTATCATTTTAACATTTTTATCAAATCTAGTATTATTTCTTAATAATTTTTATAATTCTAAATTTGTACAACATTCAACAATTGTTCAAAATGTGATCCATTCTGTTGCACACATAATTCACTTCGACGCCTAACGGATTGAACAGCATCGATTAAATTGCCATTTCTCAATTCATCGCACGCATTTCTGATACGATCAATAAGTTGTTCCCTTGTTTCTACAGGAGTCGCATAGACTTGTTCTTTTAAAAATCCCCATACGAAGAAGTCCAGAGGTGTTATGTCCGGAGAACGTGGTGGCCAAGCGACCGGTCCCCCTCGTCCGATCCACCTATTTGGAAAGTTATTATTTAACCAGTTCCTCACATTTCGGTGAAAATGTGCAGGACAGCCGTCAAGTTGGAACCAAGCCAACAATCTTAAGTTTAAAGGAATGTCTTCCCACATATTATTATGCTCAGCTACTAAAAACTCCAAAAAATTGTCACCATTCACTCGCTGTGGCAAAAAAAAGGGTCCAAACAGATTATGGTTGTACAGTCCAATCCAAACATTGACACTAAATTCGACCTGAAAATTTCTTGGCCGGATTGCATGTGGGTTTTCTTGTGCCCAAATATGCTGATTATGAAAGTTTACTACTCCACGACGAGTAAAACACGACTCGTCCGTCCATAAAATGTTATTTAAAAATTGTCTATTTCCTTCAATTGACTCCAAAAACCATCGGCAAAACACTAATCTTCTTTCTGCATCGCCGGGCCTTAAACCTTGTACGGGTTGTAGATGATACGCATGCCTGTGATCTCTTTTTAAAGCTCGCAAAATTGCAGACTTTGAAACACGTAGGGCCACTGACACTCTTCTGCTACTTGTTGTAGGATTCCTATCGAATTCACGAAGAATCTCATTGTTGCGTCTGACTTGTTGGATATTGTTTTCATTTCCTCGTTCGACGATTCTAGTTCTCAGACCGCGAGTTCTGAATTGCCGGTGCATGTTAACAAACACCGAGGGACGCGGAGGGCGCCTATTTGGAAATCGCCTCCGGTATTCTCTGGCTGCTTCCGCAGAGTTCCCATTTGCAACTCCATAGCAGAAATGGATGTCAGCCTGCTCTTCATTTGTAAATTGGAACGGCATTTTAATTATTAACAAAGACAAACTGCGGCGCTGCTACGTTCATCTACTGGATGACAGATTATTGTATTATTAACTGTCAATAAGATTTTCTTTTCCATGGCACACTTATCTTCACCAGTACGGCGATGCAGAAAGGACATTAGTATTTTGCCGATGGATTTTGTAGTCAAAGGAAATAAGACAATTTTTAAATAACATTTTATGGGCGGAAGAATCAATGATAATAAAGTAATGTACCTCAAACCAAGTGCCAGTTTATTTTTAAAATTGTTTCCATAAAATTAAAAATAAAATAGCTGAATCCGATAAGTGTTCCATAATTAATTTCTGTTATTTGCGATATTTATCAATAATCTTAGAAAACACATTTTTAGGCAAAACAGTCTGAGATGGAAACGAAATAATTTATTTACTACACAACCGTGGCAGATACAAAAAAATGTCAAGATACACTTTTTGTAAATAATTGAAAGAACTTTACGAAAAAAAAATTTACGTTGATGTGAGACAGGTCCGTACTAATTACTTTTTAAATTTAGTGATAGTGAAAACCCATAACTCCACCACTGGTTATTTCAGGACCTTCATATTATCACTAAATATCGTAGTCAAAAAGGTGGTACTACACATCAAATTTGGTTTAAATATCTCCACTGGTTCGGACAGTGTAAAAAATACTTCATATTTTTTCCAACATTTCAACGCCCTGTATCTCGGAAACTAAGCTTTCCCCGATATATGTTGATATAAAATTTTCATTTTAGATTATATTTTTCTATCTAATGTTAAAGTCCTACCACATAAAAGTGAACCACCCTGTATTATATCCTTCGGCGCTACGCGCCTTAGGATATCAAAATGCACGGTAAATAATGGCTCACTTCTCAACTTAAGTGTCTAATATACTATTTTTCGTAAATAGTCTTGCAAAGTAATTTAGGGCGGACCTGGATTATCTCAATTTACTTGTCAACTGATTGTATACTGACTGAAGACAATTAATTTAGATTTTTTTTGATGAAATTATGGATAAAAAATTAAAAACTTAAAAATGCTTAACATAATATATTATGTGTATCATATTAAAATATTAGGCAGGTAATGGTTTTTTAAAGGAATTATTATATTTGAAGGAGAATTCAACGCCTGCCAATATGAACCAATGAAATGATATGATTTTTCAAAATATTAACCAATCAGGTGATGATTTCAGCGATAATACCACTAGTGGTATTTTCGTATGTAATATCACTAGTGCCGGAAATTTTATCGACAATTTTTTCGAAAGCGCTATTTTGCCTAGAAAGATCAGGAATATAAATTGGGCTTTTATTTTCTGATAAAATCCCGAGAGCGAAGCTCGAGGGATTTTATCTCTGAAAATACCGGTGGATTTTGGTTGGATTTTTATGGAAGGAGCTACCTTATTGGATGCAAGCAGTATGAGGGAAGTAATCGCTGAAATCCTACTCTCTTAGTTGCGTCCTAGTTACGCTAAACCAATAACATATATTCAGAACCGAAAGTTCAATCTAAATGACAGCAGCTGTCAAACTAACTATTTACAGTTGTTAAATTCTCTTTTTTAAATACAACTCGTGGTATGCCTAATAACAGATCATACCTTTCCTTAATTTATCACTCATTATAATCCCAATGCTAAGAAAATACCACTCCTGCTGCGCAGTCGTGGTATTTTTAGTTTTAGGATTATAATTCGTAAAATTAACGAAAGGTATTATCGATAATAGGCACACCACTTATTATATTACCCTTGAGAATTCAACGCCTGTCAATACGAACCAATGAAATGATATGATTTTTGAAATATTAACCAATCAGGTAATCATTTCAGAGATAATACCACTAGTGGTATTTTCGCTGAAATCCTACTCTCTTAGTTACGTCCTAGTTACGCTAAACCAATAACATATATTCAGAACCGAAAGTTCCATCTAAATGACAGCAGCTGTCAAACTAACTATTTGCAGTTGTTAAATTCTCTTTTTTAAATACAACTCGTGGTATGCCTAATAACAGATAATACCTTTCCTTAATTTATCACTCATTATAATCCCAATGCTAAGAAAATACCACTCCTGCTGCGCAGTCGTGGTATTTTCAGTTTTAGGATTATAATTCGTAAAATTAACGAAAGGTATTATCGATAATAGGCACACCACTTGTTATATTACCCCTGAGAATTCAACGCCTGCCAATACGAACCAATGAAATGATATGATTTTTGAAATATTAACCAATCAGGTAATCATTTCAGAGATAATACCACTAGTGGTATTTTCGCTGAAATCCTACTCTCTTAGTTACGTCCTAGATACGCTAAACCAATAACATATTCAGAACCGAAAGTTTACTCTAAATAACAGCAGGTGTCAAACTAACTATTTGCAGTTGTTAAATTCTCTTTTTTAAATACAACTCGTGGTATGCCTAATAACAGATAATACCTTTCCTTAATTTATCACTCATTATAATCCCAATGCTAAGAAAATACCACTCCTGCTGCGCAGTCGTGGTATTTTCAGTTTTAGGATTATAATTCGTAAAATTAACGAAAGGTATTATCGATAATAGGCACACCACTTGTTATATTACCCCTGAGAATTCAACGCCTGCCAATACGAACCAATGAAATGATATGATTTTTGAAATATTAATCAATCAGGTAATCATTTCAGAGATAATACCACTAGTGGTATTTTCGCTGAAATCCTACTCTCTTAGTTACGTCCTAGATACGCTAAACCAATAACATATTCAGAACCGAAAGTTTACTCTAAATAACAGCAGGTGTCAAACTAACTATTTGCAGTTGTTAAATTCTCTTTTTAAATACAACTCTTGGTATGCCTAATAACAGATAATACCTTTCCTTAATTTATCACTCATTATAATCCCAATGCTAAGAAAATACCACTCCTGCTGCGCAGTCGTGGTATTTTCAGTTTTAGGATTATAATTCGTAAAATTAACGAAAGGTATTATCGATAATAGGCACACCACTTGTTATATTACCCCTGAGAATTCAACGCCTGCCAATACGAACCAATGAAATGATATGATTTTTGAAATATTAACCAATCAGGTAATCATTTCAGAGATAATACCACTAGTGGTATTTTCGCTGAAATCCTACTCTCTTAGTTACGTCCTAGATACGCTAAACCAATACCATATTCAGAACCGAAAGTTTACTCTAAATGACAGCAGGTGTCAAACTAACTATTTGCAGTTGTTAAATTCTCTTTTTAAATACAACTCTTGGTATGCCTAATAATAGATAATACCTTTTCTTAATTTATCACTCATTACAATCCCAATGCTAAGAAAATACCACTCCTGCTGCGCAGTCGTGGTATTTTCAGCTTTGGGATTATAATTCGTAAAATTAACGAAAGGTATTATCGATAATAGACACACCACTTGTTATATTACCCCTGAGAATTCAACGCCTGTCAATACGAACCAATGAAATGATATGATTTTTGAAATATTAACCAATCAGGTAATCATTTCAGAGATAATACCACTAGTGGTATTTTCGCTGAAATCCTACTCTCTTAGTTACGTCCTAGTTACGCTAAACCAATAACATATATTCAGAACCGAAAGTTCCATCTAAATGACAGCAGCTGTCAAACTAACTATTTGCTGTTGTTAAATTCTCTTTTTTAAATACAACTCGTGGTATGCCTAATAACAGATAATACCTTTCCTTAATTTATCACTCATTATAATCCCAATGCTAAGAAAATACCACTCCTGCTGCGCAGTCGTGGTATTTTCAGCTTTGGGATTATAATTCGTAAAATTAACGAAAGGTATTATCGGTAATAGGCACACCACTTGTTATCCCTTACGCTCCCGGGACATATTTTTTCAATAACTTGATAACGGTATATTTTTTTTACTAAAATTTCTTGGTAAGATTGTAGTAGATCCAAAAAAGTTATTCCAGCCGAAAACGTCCTTGTCCAAGGACATTCACAATTGTGAGCCACAGGAGTCAAACATACTAAACACAATTGTGAATTTTATTAAATATTTATTTCCAAAAAGCACATACATGTTCATTTATGATGAAAATTGTAGAAACAATTTTTGTTTTTATTTAAACACAAGTATACTTGGCATTTGGTGCATTTAATTCGTGACCTGCTGTCACAACTGTCATCTCGACATTTGCGAGAATTTTTAAGATCGTCGTTTTCAGGTCCAAAAGGTCATATATTTCATCAGGATCATCCTTCAGTTTATCCAGATTGATTAAATCTCCTAAAACGAAATAAAATAAAAAAATCACAACATTGTAATAACAATAAAGAGCCACTTTTCACTCCCGAAGCTCACAATTGTGTAATGAGAGTTTAACCTTGCTCAAAGTCAAATTCTAATCAAGCCTAACGAAAACAAATGCTAAGTACTCTTTTCCACATGTATCCACTACCATAACATCGTGTAAGCTCAATAATATTTCATATATTGTTCACAAAAACGTATACTTACTTTTTGACGCCATTTTTCCTAAAACACAGTGCACTCTATTTGCTTCAATGCCATTAACTAAACTGCAAAGAAGCCGCGCGCACGGTTTTGTAAGTGGGGGGTATAGGACACAATCAAGCGATACGGGAGTGTACCTTGCCAAATCAAATTCAGACCTTTAATCTCCCTGTAAATAAGTGTGTCACAATTGTGACCCCTAGGAGCGTAAGGGTTATATTACCCCTGAAAATATCCGTTTTGTAATTAAAAGCGCCACTTCAACATTCTTACGTTACCGTACTGTATCGAGACATAAACTCGTCGCACCTGACATCACTTTGGCAAGTCAAAATGTCACCCGAACCTCCAGAAAATGTCTAAAGATTTCCTAAGCTACGCCAAAGCGGCTTTCGAGGTGACCAAAATGATAGCAGTGATAACCGCCAACACCACCATTAAACTGTTCCACGTCGGCAGGACCGAGATAGTCAAGCAGTACACCGACTACCAAGCGAGAGCGACGAAAGAACAAAAAGAAGCTATGGCGTTGCTGATGACTGCTGCGAGTAAGTCGAGAGCTCAACTCGAAAACAAGATGGCAGGTGTGACCGCGGAAGCCAAAAAGAAACTGGAGAGTGAAAAGAAATCTTTCAGCGCGGAAGTGAAGAAGAGACTAGAGGATGTTACTGCAGACAAGAAGAAAAAGTAAGGTCGGCGGTGTTTACAGTATACTATGTCTATTTTGTAATATACGTTTTCGATAGGTATGTAAGCTGTTTTAATATAAATTAGTATGAAGCCGCTCCCAACGAAATTGTTTAATATTAAATTCCAGTCCAACAATATACCGACAAATTTTCATTTTGTTCGTGCAAAATAATGCAAAAATTTGATGTCTTGGCCTCAAAAACATAGGAAAGGAGATATCGTTGGCTACCTATTTCAAAATTCGTCCTTTTACAACCCTCTCAACAACTTCCTTTTCATAATAGTAAAAATTTTAATAATGAAGAAAAGGGAGTTATATAAAAATGAAATGCTTGCTAGTATGAGTATATAGCTACTGATTTCGTTGCCTAAAAACTTTTGTACCCATTGCTAAATACTAAGTCATATTATACAGTGTGTTTCAAAAAACAGTGGACAGATTTCTAGGTCTGAAGGAACATAGAAAAATAATACGAAAATTTTATATAAAGGTGGGGGCCATACAGTAGGTATGTCAAAATTTAAATTTTATTTAATATTTTTACCAAATAACTTTTAAACGAATTGAAGGATTTGTATAGTGTTTGGTACCTATAACTATTTTTTTTTAGCTATAGGAATTGAAATGTTCGTATAGCTCGGATATGATTTTATAGGGGGCGCCACGTACGGTATTTCGCGTGTGATTGTAAGCATCATAACACAAAAACTAATAAAAATCGAAAAACGGTTTAAAAGTGTTTTAGTCTTGTTTGTATTAGTTAAAACCTGCTCTGTCTAAATAAATGCGAGCTTTAATATGTTGATGTTACTCTTTGTTGCATGACAAGCGCAAATATAAAAATTTAGGCCACCTATAAAATCACATCAAATCCATTCCAATATTTGAATTATTTCGTCGCCTCCAAAAAACCCCAGTTACTAAATTTCGTATAAACATTTCGATTCGTTAAAAACTTATTTGAAAAAATATAGCATTACAATTTAGATTTTGGCATACTGTAGGTATCTTTTTAGGCATCCGTTGTTGGCCCCACCTTTATATGTACTTTTTTTTATTATTTTTCCATGTTCCTTCAGCCCTGGAAAAAGTCCACTGTTTTTTCAAACACCCTGTATAGTTTCACCACCCTCCCCCTAATTTCTACCTCTTGCGCATACAGAAATTTTGCGCAAAAGCAATCCGAACCATTCTATTGCGAGCAATATTTGATACCAAATCTGGAGCCGATATCTTAAACCATTCGAAAGTTACCGTGGGAACATGCAGATACCAAATCACACAGACTCAATTTTTTCCCAAAACTCTGGTTTCAATCATTTTAGATCATTTTAAACCGATTTTGTAAATAACAACAATTTTCTTGCCGAAAAATTACTTCCACTCTTTTTTTATTTAATAAAAAAAAGCAGTGTGTTCTATGGATTCCGCAATGTGCTACAGGTCGATTTTCCGGAAGAATACAGTAATTTTTCGGCACTTGTACAGGATGTACCAGAAATAAGTGCTCAAATTTTAACCATATTGTGGAGGAATAATGTTTTAATCCAGTCAATTATAAATTAACTCGTCTGTACTTTGTGTTGTGATTTCTAGAAACCTGCCAACTAAAACAAAAATACCCAATAATTAGAAGCCAGCTTGCCTTCAGATTTATTCTGCATCTTTACAAAAACATGCGTGCATTGGCCGATAGGTGGCGCTTGGGTAGTATGAAAAATATTGCTATTAGAGCAATTCGAATTTGCAGAATATGGTTTTTTATATTCCATATAAGAAACCGTCCACGCATTTGGACAAACATTTCGATATCAAAATTTAAGACTGAGAGGCCATTTTGTAACCTGACCTTCACGTAGGTACAAGCAACTGACAGCCTTAGGGCAACTGGTTAAAGCTATTTTTTAGTAGTTTGAGTACCTAGTCTGGTGTCAGGTACCTTTAGAAATATTCTGAAGTGAGCATGTGTATTTTAACTTAATCTCCCATCTCCTCCGAATCAGTTTGCTTTTTGTTGTTGTTTGAGGCCACTGCCTCTAGCCCTAACCAAGCCTACTAAAATCCCATCACAATATATTTAACACTTCACGAGCAACAACTTTTTTCAAATTTTTTTTCGAAACCTCAATGTTTACCTTCCTCTTAATTTTTCAGGGTTTTGCTTGCAGTTTGTATTAATAACTTGACACACCAAGGCAAGTAGTGATCAGAACAAGCTTTAACAAAGCTTGTCTTCATTATAATCCGAAAAAATAAACTATTCACAGCGAGATTCTTATAACAAACTGAGAACAGAAATGATTTAGTTCCCGGTTCCCGTCTACGAAAGTGAGGTTATAAACGCACAAAACGAATTTCAACAGCAAAATGCGGTGTTGCCGCAGATTATCCTTAAACAATCGACTCGTATGTCACCTGTCACATTTTATGGGGGGCGTCTAATAAGTTCAGAATGGAATCGGCAAAATTTCATTGAAATGCTTGGAAATTTGATTATTTCTCACCACCTGGATCCAATCATTTATCTGGGAATGCTTGGTTATATAAAAATAGACGAAATAACTGCTAATAAAATAGCAGGTACTTATTGAAATTAGGGATCGTGACGTCACATTCCTATACTTTTGCGACCGTTTTTTTTTTCAATTTTCGAGCAAACTAGTGGACAAAAAAATCTGTTGGTGGGGTTCCGTGATTATCTAGACATGTTTTACAAATTCCAATGCAAAAATTATTTTTCCTAAGTATACTAGTCCATTCAAGCAAGAAAAATATGGAAAAATAGTAACAAAAGTATACTTTTTATAACCTGTTAATTGTTATGTGGCCTCTTGGTTTGGCTGGATCGGAATCGATAAACATTCGTAAAAATTCCGGAGTTAAATACTGTTTTTAGGTTAAAAAATTTTCTAAAGGTGTCAGAAAACAAAATAACAAACAGAAAGGCGGGCAGAAATCGATATTTTTGGTTCTGCCCTGAGAGTGTTGCAGTATTAAATAAGTTCTTGAGACATAATAAGTGAAGCGCTTGATTAATAGAATTAATAGATATAATGTAAGTAAAGCATAAACTGAATAGAAAAGTGTTAAATGAGTTCTTGAGACAAAATTGAAGCTTGATTAATAGATTTAATGGGAAACTTATTTGAACGATAATTTGTGATCAAGGACTATTCGAATGTCAGAGCTATACCAACTGAGAGAAATAAAAATAAACAAGACCCTAGACACGTGCCAAAATAGAAGTGCAGAAAAACTTCGATAAACAAAGCAATCTGTATTGGACGGCGAAATATAAATATAAAATAATAAATGAAAACTTAATAAAAATGTGAAACTTTAACATATTATATACAGGGTGAGTCACACCTAAAGGCAGAGCCGAAAACCCAAGGTAGAACTCGCTAAAATAAGCACATATGCTTAATAAACATTAGCTCAAAAACGCTTGGTTCTCCATATACAGCGTGTTGAAACTTTTCCAAATATTTTTTTAATTTCTTTTGAGCCCGTTTATAGGAATTCCAACAAAATTTGATACATATTATGGGTTGTCATTTTGTGCAATAGGTTGGCCCTGTTCAGATGAGCAGCGGCGCAGATACAAATAATTTTATTTTAAATGCCAGTATAATCACCTTGGCACTAGTTTAAAAAATCCGAAATTACGAAGAAACTGTACCAGAAATAAAAAATACCAAGAGGCGCTTTTTGTTCCAAATTGAATGGGCTATCCAAAAAAGGCTAAATTTTTGGTTTTGCACAGGACCGTACTACTTTTTTTACTTTTTCTTTTTAATTATTTACAGTAACTATTTGTATCTACGCCGCTGGTCATCTGAACGGGGTCAAATTTTTGCACAAAATGGAAACCGCCAAATGCATAATGTGTACCAAATTTGGTTGGAATTCCTAAATGGGCTCGAAAGAAATTAAAAAAATACGTTTTTTTTTGGAAAAATTTCAACAAAAACCAAGCGTTTTTGAGCTAATGTTTATTAAGCATAATGTGCTTATTTTAGCGAGTTCAACCTTGTGTTTTCGGCTCTGCCTTTAGATGTGACTCACCCTGTCCCTGTCTACTTTTAAGTGTATACAAATCGATAAAAAATGTATTTTGTCAGATATTTTCAAAAACCTTTTCTTGTTCGAAAGGTCTTCAAAAAACGCTTCTTTTGACGTTTTTAGTTTTGTCAAAATGCACATCCAGGGACGGCTACGATGTTTTTTATACCCCGATTTTCACAAAAACCATTTAACGATTTTTTTATTTAAAATCTGACCCCACAGCGTTAATCAGAACACCCAATAACCCCTATATACCAAATTTGAATAAAAAATATACAGGGAGTTCTATTCTGCAGGGTGTCAAAGTTGAGCAAAATAGGAATTTTAAAGGCACCTGCAAAGTCAAGTGTGCCATGGAATCCCCTCAAAACAGTTAAATGGTTAATAGGACCATTCAAAGTGTTGGTGTGCAAAGGTCCAATTCAAAATATACAGAATGTTCTTATCTGTGCCATCTCAAAATGATGAATTTTTATGAAACTTTATACGGGTCATGAGTGCTGTGGAATCATTGAAGAAATATTGATAAACACAAAAGTAATGTATTTCTTTACAAAATGCCAATCAACAAATAAAAACAATTTAAATTATTGGACCTTACTCAACAAAGTCACTGTCTAAGATGATATATTTTCTGTGCGTTTCCTGTTGTGGCACACCAGCCACCTTAACTGATATGGACTTACTGACTGTATTTTTTAGATTTAGTTCGTTTATAGTGTGTGTAGCGGTTTTGATATACTCGATTTTTGACCATCATAAAGTTCCAAAAATTCAGTAATTTGTGATGGCACAGATAAGAACACTCTGTATATTTTGTATTGGATCTTTGCACACCAGCACCTTGAGTGGTCCTATTGACTATTCAACTGTTTTGAGGAGATTCCATGGCACTCTTGACTTGGCAGATGCCTTTAAAATTCCTACTTGGCTCAACTTTGACACCCTGCAGAATGGAACTCCCTGTATATTTTTTATTCAAATTTGGTATATAGGGGTTTCGGGGTGTTCTGATTAACGCTGTGAGGTCAGATTTTAAATAAAAAAATCGCTAAATGGTTTTCGTAAAAATCGGGGGTATAAAAAAAATCGTAGCCGGCCCTGGATTTGTATTTTGAAAATGGTAGAAAGGTCGAAAGACGCGGTTTTTGGAGGCCCTTCGAACAAAAAAAAAGGTTTTTGAAAATATCTGACAAAATACATTTTTTGTCGATTTGTATACACTTAAAAGTAGACACCCTGTATATACAGTACAATACCTGTACCGTGTAAAAAGGGTTGGAGGATGAATAGTTACACAATACCTATTTTTTCTAATTTCCTGTTCTTATTCATTAGGTTATCCGTATTAACTTTTCAATTAGTAGGATTGATAGTAAGATTTTCCTAGAAATTCTCCATATACCTTATAGGTAAAAATACTGTCTCCACCAAGATCTCAACGGGGAACTATACTGTCCTGCGATGGCGGTCCACATAAATCAGGGCCGTCTTGGCCCCCAGAGACGCGGGTCCGGGCATTATTCCGCCCTCGGGGACGCTTAAGGCACGATTTGGGCTCGGTGCTCCAGATTTACGGGGTTGGCGCTGAATCTCAGTTATGCAGAGTGAGCAATCTTAAGGTTCGTGGTATATTGAATCCTGCACCGAAATACCTAGGTAAGTAAAGTAACATTAAACGACACAACCCAGAGAGTTAAAAAGGACATAAAGTAAAAAAATAAGCTGTACCGTCGTATGTATGAAAATATCGATAAAACGGGTTCTGTAGTTAAAAATAATTAATAAGTACCTACCTATAATTATTAGCCCTTGCTCTCGCCAGTGACGCATATGGGGGAGTTGGGAAAAATTATAAGTCCCTGGAAAAATTAAACTTTCCTTTACAATAACATTTTATGATTTATACGTGACAAAAAAGGTGTCTTGAGTTTTTCTCTAAAATTAATTGGGTTTGTCCTAAACGGACATTGCATAATATAGAATTCTGGAATCTTCGCTAAAGCCTGTTGCTTGAAAATCAAGTATGTTATTTTTAACACGCTTTTATTATGCATGCTATACCGTACTTTCACCATTTTAGTAGACATTGCCATGGCTGGGCGGCGCGCCGCCGTGTATTCGGCTAGGTTCGTCAGTCGTTGGCGGGGGGCGGGGCGTGTTTTTTGCTCGCAAAACTCGACTGATAAGCGGTGCGGGACTACTGTGTACTCCCCCCGCCAACGACTGACAAACCTAGCTGGACGGTGAAAGTACGGTAGATACTTACGTTTAGATACAAATTAACTTATTTTTCGGACTTACGGTTGACGTAAACTTGTGTGTACGCACGTACATGCATCCGAAACGCAGTGGTATCCAGTATCCATCCAAAACCTTGGTGCGGAAACACCCGACCTGAGCCGAGTGACTAGAATATATCATGTCAACAGTAAAGAAGCAACTAGAAATTGCATTTTGAAAATATGTCAAGCTTTTAAGAACTTATTTTTGGCGATTTTGAGAAGAACAAAAAACGTCCAACAAAGGGATATAGATAAATACTTTCAAGTCACCTTCATCAGGAAGCGTCTTGGCGATACCTTTTAAAACATGCTTTAACCGTTGACTGACGTATTATTAAAGACTACCTACGGCTGTTAGGTTTGGCACTTTTTCAGTGCACCATGCTGTTTCCAGAGGCACAATACAAGGCAAAATACATTGTTGGCCATCAGCGCCATCTGTGAACCTATAGCCACGTTAGAAGTGTTTATAAATACGTCAGTCAACGCTTTAACTGTACTTTTGAAACTTGACGTATTCGATCTTTGCACGTTTACGTCAATTTACGTCTACGTATTAAATACGTTTTGGCTTTGCTTTCCTGGCCATCCTGTATATCTATAGATTGCCCTATATCGCAGACCTATTATATTGTACTGTATTTCAATCACAGTCCAAACTCGTTGCTTTGTTTACCATCTTTATTGTGTAGCCTTCACAAATCACAAATATACTTGTCAGATACTGTCACTGACCAAGAATATTCTATTAGCTCCGAAAATCGCACTAAAATCGCGTTATAACCTTCAACTACACTCTGGCCCAATTCCCAGGGCTTATACAATGTACAGTGCCCGCCAAAAAGTCTGCACCATATGGGAAACATTTTTAGTAAATAACTTACGGAATATTTGTTTGCGGCATCAGGTTTTGCTTGCTCTAGAACCAAAATTGACATAAACAAATGTTGTGACGTAGTCTTTTTATATGTAAAATTTGACATTAATGAAAAAAATGTCCGAAAAATGGGCTTATTTACCCGAATTTCGAAAAAAGTCATAAGAAAAATATGTTTCTTTCGCAATTTTATACCCCTGTGCAAAATTTCAAGAGCCTACCATGATTTTCATATTTTGCCCTTTGTTGCCCTTTTCCGTATTTGTTAATCCATAAAAGTCGATCCTATGTAATTTGAAACACTCATTGACTGAATACATACTGCACAATACTTAGTTTACGGTCTAAATATCCTTCTTTTCCTATTTTTTGCAAAAAAATTAAAATGAGGGCTTGTTGAAGAAGCACGCTTGGTGCAAAACTGATCTCATTTTTAAAAGCTTTTATTTAACTTGCAATGTATGTATGTATGTATGTATGTATGTAATTTGTTCGGGTGGAATCTTGCAACTCAATTTTGAAGCAGATATCTTCAACCGATCGAGCTGAAATTTTGTACACACGTTTAATTTGGATGACAATGCATGATTATATGTGTGACGTCATTCTAAATCCAACATGGCGGATCACCCAAGATGGCGGACTAGTTAAATTTCAACCGATCGAGCTGAAATTTTGTACACACGTTTAATTTGGATGACAATGCATGATTATATGTGTGACGTCATTCTAAATCCAACATGGCGGAACACTCAAGATGGCGGACTAGTTAAATTTCAACCGATCGAGCTGAAATTTTGTACACACGTTTAATTTGGATGACAATGCATGATTATATGTGTGACGTCATTCTAAATCCAACATGGCGGAACACTCAAGATGGCGGACTAGTTAAATTTCAACCGATCGAGCTGAAATTTTGTACACACGTTTAATTTGGATGACAATGCATGATTATATGTGTGACGTCATTCTAAATCCAACATGGCGGAACACCCAAGATGGTCATTAGAAGGTCTCCTCATTGAAGAGCTAGACTGTTCTAAACTAACCGGCAAACGACCTTGCAACAATGATGCGTTAACTGAGATGAATAGACTCAGACACCTGGCCAAACTAAAAATTACAAAATAAATTAAAAATAAAAAAATATTTAAAAAAAAAGCTTTTATTTAAATGCGCTAAAAAGAATAAAATAATCTTTTCTTTTAAAACTTTTACTATCAACTTATAACGTCATTCCACAATTTATATGATATAAAAGCTTGTCGCGAGATTTAAGTTTTCAAACTAAGTAAATACCACTACTTAAATCTCGCGACAAGCTTTTATATCATATAAATTGTGGAATGACGTTATAAGTTGATAGTAAAAGTTTTAAAAGAAAAGATTATTTTATTCTTTTTAGCGCATTTAAATAAAAGCTTTTTTTAAAAATATTTTTTTACTTTTAATTTATTACAGATAAACACATAAATTCGATTTACAAACTTCTTTCTATAGTAAATGGTTGTAAAAACACACAAATATTTCTGTCATGCTGATCTGATCAGAAATATCTAGGAAATTTAAAATATTATGTCCAATAATATCCAACAAAGGCTAAATTAGAAAAATCGTAGTAGGCTCTTGAAATTTTGCACAGGGGTATAAAATTGCGAAAGAAACATATTTTTCTTATGACTTTTTCGAAATTCGGTTAAATAAGGCCATTTTTCGGACATTTTTCCATTAATGTCAAATTTGACATATAAAAGAGACTACGTCACAACATTTGATTATGTCAATTTTGGTTCTAGAGCAAGCAAAACCTGATGCCGCAAACAAATTTTCCGTAAGTTATTTATTAAAAAATTTTCCCATATGGTGCAGACTTTTTGGCGGGCACTGTATATTCAAATGGAAACCTGTAGTTGGAGACTACTCTAGAATATTCCTCTGAATGACAGATGCAAAAATCATAAAGTTCTAGCAAATTTCTAAAAACTGATGGAAGCTCTACAGAGTCTACAGAGAAAACAATGAAACCTAAAAGAAAATGGGGCCCTGGGTGCCTCAGGCTAACAGAGATGCGACGGAAAATGCCTTTAAATTAATCATAAAAATTATAGAACTGTAAGTATAATACCCAAACTTAAAATTTATCTGCTAAATCTTGAGTAGGTTAGAAAACAGTGCACACATGTTCATTGAAAGCTTACATAACAACTTTAGAGGCATTTTTCGTTACAATATACCTATGGTTTCGCTATATTAAAGCTCTGTAATACTAAGCAGGTCGCAAACTAGCAAGTCGTTCCAAAGTTCCTAAATTGAGTCTTTAAGTACGCAATCTGCTTACCTGACGTATTTAGGAAGGTATAAAGTGTACCTAGGTATATTTTGAAAGTTCAATTTATAGTGGGCAAGTAGGAAACTAGTTTAAATTTTTCCTGAAGAAATCCAATATACCTCTGCAACTCTGCATGGTAAATAGAGTCTCCGCGTCCCAATCTCATGACCCAGCTGGCCACGCGGGTGGACCACATAAATCAGGACCGGTCTGGCCCCTAGGGATGCCGGCTCGGGCATTATGCCGCCCTCAGCGACGCTTAGGGCCAGATTTGGGCCCGGGCCTGGAGATTTACTGCAAAGGCGCCGAATTCTCAGCATACCAAGTGGGTAAAAACTCAGATATTATAGATTTGCGTTGTTGTACTGGATTGGAGAAATTATAGATACCTAACTAAAACCAACCAGTACGAATAGAAATATAATATGTAATAATAATATTAATAATAATAATTAATAATTGTCACTTGCTGCTAGGGATGAGTTTTTCCCGATATAACTAGGATAGCATTTGGTCAAGTTTCAAAAAACCTTAGAAAATGAATCAATACCGTGAATTCACTTTTTCCCGGCGTTGAAAGTATGCCCTTTATAAATGTGAACTTCTTAACTAAATCTTAACATATTTTTATATCATTAGTATTATTAAAAAAACATTCAGGTCTCATATAATAGGGGTAGTATTAAGAAAAACTTGTTCCCAATATGTAGAATAATGAAGCTCTATCAAGGTTATTTATAAATTTTATTTTGATTTACGTCTAAGGAAGTTTGTGTTTATAATGCTTATTATTTATTCTTTGATGTATATGCTAATAATGTGATGATCTTGCACTTATGATTTGGTTTTTGTGAATCATTTCCATTATAGGTATTCAATATTTCTTGTAAAGGTAATATACTTAATTTTATTTTTTTTATAAACTTAATTGTTGCAATAAACATTTTTTTCGAGGCAGAGAATCACTGGACGAACCCCCAGATAAAACCTGCATGAAGTTCGAATAAATTGGATACCTTCCAAGGTTTTAAATGATTTCAAGACAGCGTAGAATAGTGGGTCTAAAGCAAAAGCCAACAATCCACTTATAGTAACTATTACAGCCGCCGTAACATTCCAATCCAGGTTGTTGACTATGCGCAATATCCTTTATTAAAATCATGGACAAAGCGCCTTTGCCATCATCAGTGTCACTTATACGGACCGTATAAATATAAAAACAAAGCGAAGATTGGCATTGTTATACCGTTGAGTGAGGCGTTGAGTGAGGAATAATAAGAGGCGCAATACCCATATAAAATTGCGTGACCGGTTTTCGTGTGCTTACCCTGAAGCCCCCCGTTGCCCCCACTCGCTATAGTCGCCTAGCGACCATGGATTTTTAAAACTTGTTTATATTTTCGAGAACACCGATCCCTCTACAACGGGCTAACGGTACAATTTTATATATTTTTTATTTTACTGGAAGGATATGTATTTTTTGTCTCGGACGCTTTTTAACTCGAACGCTTTTCGGGCCGCGTTTTCGGCTACGCTGCGTCCCGTAAGGTTGCGCCTCTTATTATTCCTCACTCAAAACGGTTATACCTACTCATCATCAACCTAAATATCTATATAATATAGGTAGGCTGGTGCAAAAATAATGGCATAAAGCTCAATAAAAATAAATCCATGGAAATTTTTCCAAAAAATGCCAGTTTACTTATAAGAGTCGACAGACGTTCGATTACAAATGTAACCTCAACTAAATTTCTTGGGCTATTATATCTATAACAAGTTGACGTGGAAGGACCATATAGATAAAATCTTACCAAAACTTAGTTCATGTTCCTTTTTGGTTCAAAGTATCAGAGACACAGTATCCATGGAGGTTCTAAAGTTTGTATATTATGGCCTCTTTCAATCCGTAATCGCTTATGGAATAATTCATTGGGGATCAGCTACCACATCGAATAGGGTTTTCAGAGCACAAAAGACAGTTATTAGATACATGACCCGTTCTGGACCAAGAGACTCATGTGTTACATTATTTAAAGATTTGCAGATAATGACCTTCCCTTCTTTGTACCTATTTTCGCTTCTAATGCATGTAAAAAACATGATGTTGTTATGGAATAAACGATCTCAGATGCACTCCCATGACACTCGAAATAAAAACAACCTCCACATAGAATTTTCCAGACTTAAAATAGGGCAACAAAGTCCTAAATATCTGGGATTAAAAGCATATAACAGAGCCCTCAATCACTACAAATGCTTCGATGAAAACGAGACAATAAATAAATTTAAAAAGAAAATTAAATGTTTTTTTTTTATAGACAAATGTTTTTATTCTGTTGACGAGTTTTTCTCGAGATTTTTTTGTCTCCTCTTTTAAGTTGCACTTTGCTTTTAACATGTTTAACGTTACATATAGGGTATATGTGTATATGAACTGAGTAAATACCTCTGGTTGTAATATTTTCACTATTGTATTATGTTACACTAAAGTAAGGACGAGCTTGTAATATTACGGAGTTGTTATTTTTGTAATATTTTGTAATATTCTGAAGCGAAATATATATCTATCTATCTAGGTAGGTACTTACTCAAGATAGCCCCGATTGTAGAAAATTGCTAAAAATTTGTATAAACGGGAGAATGTTATTTTGGTATTTTGTGAGGACTTATTAATTATAATTACTATTGCTATAAATTATTATATTACCTCAGACTACAACAACAATAATTTAGAAGATGTATCGAGATATTTAAAATTATAACTGCTTCAATCTTGCATTGTTTATTGGACTTGCGACTTCAATTACCAGCTATATTTTACATACTATGAGTTAGCATTATAGTTTAAGCGGATTTTAATTTTTTTATTTTTATAATCAAAACTCGTAAATTAAACGAGTATCCCTCCCATTATATTAGTTTTTCAATGGGCATGCCCAATTTCCGCCTGGCATGAATTCCATCCAGAGCCGGACCACACATCCGTTCCGGCCGCCTTTTTGCTTGGGCTTTTTCCGCATCCGACGGAGGTCGGGGCGCGACTCGACGCAAAATCGATGCCGCTCTCGACGCTAATTGTTACGTATGAAACGGAACGCGAAAACGTACGTGAAACCCGAATTGATTGCTTACTGGTGTTAAGTAATTGTATGGAAATTAACGGGGTGCGCAGACCTCTCGCCAACCGGTGACGTGGAAATTGCTATCGAATTGGGGATGGTTGGCTTTACGATAGAGTCGAGTATTTTTTTTATTTTCGGGGAAAATAGCAATATCATTGTTTATGGCCCATTCATTTTAATAAATTTTATGGAAACAATCTGTGTAATACCTATTATTTTGTTCTTTCAGGTAAGCATCACCTTGCCTCCATGTTCTTCTCTCCGTAAGTAAAAATGTTTAGTTATTTTACGTCTTTTATAAAAAATCTATTATGCCCCTTTTATACAGGGAGTCCCAAAAGTGAACCTCATATCTTGGAGGGCTGATAGGTCAGCTGACGACTCACCTATAATATCAAAATATGTCCTTAAAAAAATCGTTAGTTGAGACTTTTACGAATTTCGTGGAAATCGGCACCTTAGATCAATAAATTTTAAAAGAGTGCAAAATTTCATCTTCTCATATTCCGGTTTTTGTCGCGTAACCCTGAATAGCCTTGCTATTAATCACAGCTCAAAATAAAACTAATAATAGTGCTGTACCACCTTCTCAAGCTTACACCACCTTCTCAAGCTTACAAGTCCTGTGCAAACATGTGGCAACGCCGCAGCGGGACGGTTCAACGGGTCTATGCAGTATGGAGCAGTCTGCACTTTGGCTTAATTTAACTTTTCTAATAAATGTTCAACCCTCTTTTTAATTATAATTAAATACATTTGTGAACTTTGTTTCAATAATTGGGTACCTAAAAGTAAGTAGGTACGTTTGTTTAACAGACAATAAAAGCTGTAACAAGTAACAAAATATACACAGAAGTAAAAGTATTTATAATCAGTACGATTCCTGGTGTGGATAGGTAAATTTTCGACAAATAATATGGTAAATTTGGGCAAATAGAGGGGACTACATTTTGTTGTAAGTCGAATTTGGTGAGAATTTTTCGCAAAGTGCGCCATTACCTACCTATCTTCCCTATGGTTAAATTTTCATAAAAATACAAAGAACAAGCGAACGAAGAACAGAATGTTGTGAAGGAGAGTACCTAATCTCTTCTGATGGAAATGGCAGTTAAGGTCAATTTCATAATACATTCAACTAAATTATCTTTTGACTTTAACATTAGGTAAAGAAACTTTTACAACAATACTAAACAATGGTTAGATTGTCAGAAAGCTCCTTTAATTTTAAAGGGTACTTTAGTTTGCCTATGCAATTGGCCTTTAATCATTTTATTTTTAAATTTTCGTCCTTTGGAAAGCCCAAAATGAATACAAGTTGACCGCTTGTCGTCAAGCAAAGAAAGCCTAGCTACTTCAAGTTATTATTACGATTTGACTTACAGCCAGGTATATAACTAAGTTCTAGCTTCCCTCGACGGTTCTAGGCATCTTGAGGCTTGAAATTGTAAAGCAACGATTCTTCACTTCGAACTTTTATAGAAATGTTTCACTTTTGCACAAACAAAACAAATTTATAAAGAAGCTGTCGCCAGCACTTCGGGCTGTCTGTTTCCACCCAGAGACACACTGCCTCGTCGTAGCAATCTGGCGACGATAGCACTACCCGCACTACACGACGTGGACCCGCATCCCTTGTTGCCAGTTTTCTCTACTTCAGGGCTTCTCTTAGAGTCGGCTGTGGCTGTACCTTTAAAAAAACATATTTGCCAGACTGAAAAATGTAGAACGCCAACTCTAGCAAGTTGTTTGGTGTAGTTGTTAATTGTCTGACATTTTTTGCTGTGTCATACTTTAGAAAAAAATATATTGGTTCTGTGAGACTGGTGGCTTTTGTCCACTTGCCAGCTGTAGACGCCAGTAATCGAACCTGTAATACTCGAGGCGATAACTCTAATCTTATAGTATAACCTATAATAACAGTTCACTGCAATGACGTCAAAACCTATAGACGTGGTGCCCCATTGTTATATTGCCCTTCATTTTGACTCCAAGATTAAATATATCCATACTACTCTAAAAACATGCTACAACCAAAGACAGAAAGTCAACCATCATCCAACTATACACCCGATGATTCCCGGTTATAGTTCCTCAAGAATCACACTTAGATATCGCATGTTTTTTCTTGTTTGGGGGCGCCGAAAGCATCGGAACCTCACCTGAAGACTCGGGGGATGGTCTAACGACGCCAGCCTCCAAGCCCAGAGTAGAAATAAGTTCGCTACGGCTCGACAAAAAGGGGCAATTTCTGATAATCTCGCGACATTTTCAGAATAATTTAATGGAGCGCTTATAGATTGTGATTAGTTCTGGGCGTCAGGCGTTTACTGAAACAAACCTGTCTATAGGTTCTGACGTCATTGGTTCACTGGCTTACTTATCTCCTAATTGCTTTTACTGCGGCAATAATGCCAAGAAAATCTCCCTGTTTTCCACTGTTGTATCCCCAGCGACGGGAGGCGGACGGTCCGTAAATTGTTGGTATCGGATGCGCACTGAATTATTGCGTCGGCCAGCATATTTACGGAGCCATAGATCAAGTCGGCGAGCGCCGGGAACAAATGGCCATCAATTTCTGAGAGGTGCCCGCCGGATTATTGCCAATGACAGGGCCGGCACAGACGTGTTTTGCCTCCGGTAGAGGGCTCAAGACGAATACGAATTTCGGAGATGAGAAAATAAGTCGTAGATACAATCGAGTAGAAATGGCATATATCCTTCAACTGGGTGCTCAAATATTTTGCTTTGGACTAGGCAAGGTTCCTTCAAATCTTTCTTATACGGGGTGGGATAAAAGTGAGGGAATAAAGTTTTGAAATATCAATTAGGCCTTTTACAAACAAATCTTGACATTCTGTAGAAAAGGACGTTTTAAGGCAAAAATTAATACTATTAAAATCTGTAGAGACTCTACCGCTCGAAAAAGCGGCGGAAAGGGGTCGACTTGTTAGTCCTGTCTTTTCGTGAAGAGGCAGCGGTTCTCGGTTCATCTAGCGCCCATACTCCCGAATATGTTTCTTTGATAAGACGCAAAAAGAGATAGCCAGTTTTGGCGTTCGAGGAGTGAGGTAAAATGACAAATATAAATCCGGCGGTAGAGTTTCATTCGAAAGCTGCCGCTTATAGATTGTGATTAGTTATAAGAAGAATATTTTTCCATTACTACCGTGACATCGCCGGAAAACAGAACTTTTTTATGCGCCAAGATCTTTTGTTTGGTGATCCGCTCAAATTTTTTTCCGTGGCCGTAGCAGATTTTTCGGAGGTTAATTACTTTTTCTTGAAATCGGCAGTGAAGTGTCCCAAAATCGTCATTAAAAGCTCAGAAATCGGCACTGAAGTAAACCCATTATTGTACGATTTTTTTCAATAAGTAGGCCTTGGCGAGATCGAGATGTAAACATCAAACGTCAGACGCGGAGCCACCGCCCGTCAAAAGTGAACAAATATTCAAAACCCGGCCGATAAAGGCCCATTTAACTATTCGTTCACATTGCGAAATTGTTACCTATAGCAGCACAATCTATCAGTATAAATATTTTAGTAGGTTTGAATATCCATAGATTTATTATGGAGGCTGCACAACAAGCAGCAGTTTGGTTTTTCTGTTCGGTGGTGCCGTGTCTTATCATAATACTTGACCTAGGTAGAGCAATCGTCAAAGTCAAGCAACGCCGCGCGTAGTTGGTTCATGGACGGGTGATCCCTTATTATTATTTTCTTGCGTAATAAAACATTTTTTCCCATTTAAAAAAAAATAATATGTACCTCGGCACTGAAGTTCTTTTTATGACTCATGTGGTTTATTTGCCTCGGCCAGAGGCCTCGGCAACTAAATTCCACATGAGTCATAAAATGCTGAACTTCAGTGCCTTGGTACATAAATAACTATTTTATTAGTGGAAAGATATAGCGCTTTTTGTATTCGGCCCCAAATGCTAAGGGGAAAATTACCAAAAAAAAACTGTTTTCTTGGCGCGCTTGGTTTTCGCACAACAGATACAACATTTTTGTTTGGCGAGATGGAAATGTTGTTCTTGCGGCGATTGCATGGGGACGGGAAAATAAATATTTCTTTCTGAGCCCTCAGGTATATAAGACTTTCACGCACTTTCAAAGATTCGCTTGTCAAGGGTTTTGCCTGCAAAAGGAATGATCCAGGGTAAGAATTCGCTACTGCCTTCGAGGTTTTGGAGAACGTTCAAAGTGAGAATGCTTACCGGCCATAACTTTCCTGCTAGTATATGGGTGAATCAGAATGTATAGTAAATAATTTAAAGGGGTGTTCGGCAGATGGTTTTAAGGGGGTCTTTTATATAAAATTTTTCGATTTGGTGTTTCTTTGACAAGTTATTCGGGTCTACAAGGTGACCCAAAAGTATTTTTTTTATTTGTATATCAATAACAGGGCTATACTTAAAATTTTGAAATTTGGTATGTGTTATCAAGACGCCTTAGGGTAATTTCTTCATTTACACAGTGCCGTAAAAAATGGTAAAAACTAACAACCCCTATTAATTTCTTTGCTCAAACTTTTTGGAGGTTATCTTTTTGATCTTGCAGGTCCATCATTTCAGTGTATATTTTCATTTTACAACAAAAGTATACTCTTGTTTCATAAGGATAAAATCAACCGTTTGCGTTGAAATTGGCAAATCGTGCCCCCAAAAATTTTTACCTGCCTCTTTCAAACGTTACAGATCGACGGTATATTCAAAATAAGGAAAAAAATACCAATTGGACATTGGTCAAAACAGCATTGGTTTTCTTGATAAAAATAGGGTGTTCAAATTTTGTTAAATTCAATCCTTTCCATTTTAAGAGCTAATAAGTTTTGGTACTTTGTTCATTGGAATTTTTTTCTCAGTTTAAATGGTACAGTCGATGTGTAAAGTTCTAAAGCGGTAGGTAAAAATTTTATGTTTCGAATGTTGAAGTTAACAGGAGTTTTGGGGCACGTTTTGCCAATTTCAATGCAAACGGTTGATTTTATCGTTATGGAACAAGAGTACACTTTTGTTGCAAAATCAAAAGATACACTGAAATGATGGACCTGCAAGACCAAAAAGATTACCTCAAAAAAGTTTAAGCAAAAAAATTAATAGGGGTTGTTATTTTTACAATTTTTTAGGGCACTGTGTAAATGAATAAATTACCCTAAGGCGTCTTCCAGTAAGTAGATAACACCTGCCAAATTTCAACTTTTTAAATAGCGCCGTTATTGAGATATAAATAAAAAAATACTTTTGGGTCACCTTGTAGACCCGAATAACTTGGCAAGGAAAGCCCAAATCGAAAAATTTATATGAAAGACCCCCCTTAAAACCACCTGCCGAACACCCCTTTAAAGTAGGTATTTACTATACATTCTATACATTCTGACTCACCCTGTATAATACATTATCTAATACAAGGTTGCCCTTTGTTTTAGTTTTGCATAGCGTCCTCCATTTTCTCAGAACAAGTGCAACTTTTTTTTTCTTCACAGATGGAATTTCGGGGGTTCTTGCGTTTGGGTACCGAGGTAAAATGATTGAGAAACCTGAAGAAAGAAATTGCCCATGGCTCACTCGACTTGGCCGGAAAATACAACTTTTTATGCGTCAAGATAGAGAGTCGGGACAAACTGCATTAGGTGCAGCAAATAAAATGACGCTGCGTCGAATTTTTTTTCCATAGGCATCCCCGATTTTTCGGAGGTTATTAACTTTTTAATTTTTTTCCATGGGGAGATAAAAATTTCATTCTTGTACCACTTAGGAGGAGATTATACCAACTTCGGTGAGCGTTGATCACTTGAGTAGAAATTGTGAAGATATTATGTTTTGGATTAAATATAATGTCTTGAAAGAATATTGGATTTAAAACTTCGAAAACGTGGGCTTCTATGGTAACCAAAGAGGGCAATTTTAAATTCCTTCTGACCAAATAATAGGTACCTACTGCCGGAAGTTATACTTAAAATGAAAGACCGAGCAGAGTAGATTCATAATAATATTCACTATATGAGTTTGTACAATTGAATGTTGTATGCCAGTTTTCATCTGCGTTAATGACAATTCTGTAATCTGTTGGAAATTAATTTCTCCCCTCACCTCACCGATCAAAACCCAATCCCCAGAAGGACAATGGCCCCAATCAGGTCGGACCATTCCCCCGGAAATATTAATATTCATTCGGAATTTTCCGGTGGAACTGTTGGGGACCCGCCTACGCACCATTTCGCCTGCTAACCGGGACGAAACAGCCAGTAATTGGCAAATTAAAATCGTCGGGAACTATTCAAATTCCGGCCGCGGTTTCCGATCGACTTTGTTGAAAGAGAAAAGAGCGACAAAAGAAAAAAACAATACATTTTTTGGAAGTCGATCGATAATATTTACTAATCGAATTGTTTCCAGTTTGTATTGTAAAGCATGCTTGAAGAAGAAAATGCCTATTTCATTTCATCTGGGAAGTTAAAACGAGATACAGGTTTTCTAGCCAGTAAGCCTAGTGCTTGATAAAGGTAAAGGATTAATTTCGTGAATATATTTTTTTATTTTTATCAAGTTTGCGCTGGACCAACACTATATTAGCGACATAGAGTTAAAACTTAATATTTTCATATTTTCACATCCTATACCTCGAAAACGGAACGGAAATTATGAAAATATGAAAATAATGCCCCTCAAACATTATTTTATTATATATTATATTATTTTTGCAAAGAGCAAGACAAAAAAGTTAAGATTGATATTTCTGGTCCAGCGCAAACTTATAGATATGAACCTTGATTCGGAGTGGGTTCAAAATGATTATGAATGTTTTTGGGGTACTATTTTCATAATCTTTTGTTTTCTTCTACTTAAGACGAGGTGTTTTTATAAAAACTAGGTAGGTAGGTAAATGATCGAACAAAAACTTCTAAATTTATATTGGATGGGTATGGAAAAGTCTATTTTACATTCCAACATTTTTATTTTGTTTTTTAATGAATTCAAATTATTGCGTGAACAGCTTTTAACTCACTGACCCAAAAAAACCCTCTCTCTCGGCCTCCCCACTTAAAGAGAATAATAAACAATATCATTAACCCTGTGCCGCTGCCGGGCTTTGTGAAATTACTCCAGAGTTCAAAGGTTCGAAACACGGAAAATATAAGCCGTGATAACTGAGAATACAAAAGTCGCTTTGGCCAAATTACTCGTCCCTTCTTTGCTGGCACCTTTTTATTTATTGTGTTTAAACGATTTTGGCGAATTCTTTAGAAGGATGTAAAAACAGCCAGCATGTGCTAATAGAACCATTCCATTATAAGTTACAATTTAGTGTCTTGAGAGAGATAATTATTATTTTTTGGTGCAGCCACTTGAGTCATTTTCTCCGTTATTGAAATATGCACATTTAGAAAAATAAATAAATTATATTAAATAGATGTAAATGTCCGTAACCCTTGACTATACTCAGATATCCAATTATTTTCGTATTCTACGTTACTTGGAGAGGTAACTTTGCTCCAGATTGACAACTTGGTATTACATCTCCCAAGATCCCCACTTAGAGGATCAAAACTGAATCATCTATTTATTTGTTATCTCGGGAAATCTTGGGAAAACTTCGTGAATTCGGGCCAAATCTGGACAGTTATATTATTTTTTGGGAAATCTTAAATTATGAGAAATTCTATTTTATGGCCTCAGGCTTCAACACTTCACTGTATGCTCAAAATGGTGCGGGTGTGTCCACTAATAATACTGACAATTTCAAATAAGTATACCTACAATTTATATAAATGCTGTGAATTTTCAGTTGCAATCGAATAGCTTATATTTTCTGCATGTTTTTTCCATGTTTAATAGCTGGAAACTCACTCTCTGGAAAAAGCCATTTTGTTCAGAGCGTCCTTGGCATAAAGAGAATACCTACTAAGGATTATGCTTAGCTTGGTGCCGGAAAAAGCTTTATGATCCGGAAATTGCTCCACAGTTTTTCTCCCCCCTCCCCAGTTTCAGAGATCAAAAATGCGGAAATACTATGAAAATTAAAAACACAAAATTCACTTCGTCAAATGATTGCTTGCGAAATTCCGATGCATTTTTGACCTGCGTAAATAATATACTATTTCATAAAATACTATCATAAGGCATGGGTTTTATTAAAGAAACAAAAACTAATCATGCCCGTGCTAGCAATAAATGATCTTGGGAATTTTCGGGAAACAATAAACCCTAAAGGAATTTATCATTTCCTTGCTTGGCAACAGCGTGTCCGCTCAATACACACATAAACTTGTCAAAATTGGTCCCTATACTCGTAGTAGCGCAATCTCAGTAAATATTTTAGTAGTTTTGAATATCAATCTATTTTCCATGGAGCAACGCCGCGCGCAGTCGATTCATGGACGGGTAATTCCTTTTATGATTATTTATTTGCCTAATAAAATATTTTTTCCGATTTCAAAAAAAAAACCTATGTATATAATATAGGTATGTACCTCGGCACTAAAGTCCTTTTATGGCTCATGTCATAAAAAGTTGAACATTTCTGTGCCTTGGTATATAAATAACTATTTCGCTACGATGAAAAATAACGGAGCTACTCGTATAAAGGTCCTACAAAAATATTAAAATATAAAAAATATTTTATGATAAAGAAAATTCCTTGTCGGTGTTTTTTTATTATTAAAGCTGGAAATTCTACATAAACTAACGTAACCTCCACTTCCTCAATTAATTAATTTACTGAAATTTATCAGCTGGTCGCGACAATTCGTTGGACTGCAATCTTTAGTCGTCATGTTATACCAAGAAGGCCCTTGAAAATTATACATACTTAGTTGTCAAACTATTATGTGATATGAGATATGAACCTGCTGTTTCCATTCGGTTTGCGAGACAGCTACCATCACGCCAGATTTCTTATTTTTGTTCAAGCCTCTTTTGGTGAAGAGGCTCTAATATAAGTATTTTTTTATTGCCTGCCTTTCCGGAAAAGCTGCTTCGGCGGGCCCACCAAAAGGGTCCGTCAAAGTCGTTTAACGTAATTAGGTGGCGACCGCCCGTTCCTGAAAAGGCCGCCAGCAAAAAACGGCACGTAATTTGGCGTGGAAACAAAGCGACTTTTGTGTTTTTAATTATCATACGGCTTATATTTTCCGCGTTTCCAACCATTCAACTCCGGCGTGCAATGAAATTCTTCCGAGTAATTTCAAAGCCACGCAGAACTCGCCGGCTATTACATGTAGGCGAAAGGCCGGGGTGAAGCCTCTTTTGCAATACTAGTTGCATACGACTACTTACAGTGTCCGTCAAAAGTCTGCACCGTATGTTGTTTTTAATTGGTTTCGTCGTCAGTTAGAAATAAGAAACAGACAATTTTTGTCAATCTGTAGATTTCCATCTCAAAAGGACAATATATTTTTTTTTATTTAACCAAATTAAACATGACTTATAAAACAATCACTGGACGTACTATATCTTCGCCAGGAAATTCCTGGCTTTCTTTGACAAATCGCTTCTTATGTCACACTGCATAATATGTGGTTAACATTTGGCGGACAAGTTGTGAAACACCTTGTAGAAAGCGTCATACCTGGTTGGCTCAAAAATATAATGAAATGACGTGGTTAAAAACATGACATGGTTAACATACAGGGTGGACCCAGATCGACTATACGATAAGTATAAAAGACAAAAAAAATTCGAGTTGAAACTTGACTTTTGGGGATCAGCCTTGCTTGATTAGAAACTAATTTGCACCATATTTTTATATTTTAAAAATCAAGCAGGTCCTGACAGGGGCAATTTATTCATTTTCAGTTCAGGTAAACTACCTTTTCCTTAAGAGATATCGAAAAATTTTATTGGAAAAAGTTGTCGAGAATGTAAAATATAAGTCTCCGTGCCAAATTTTAAAACAATCGGCAGACTTTGATTTTTATGTCAAATTTCAACTTAATTTTTTTGAAGAAAATCAAAGTATGCCGGTTGTTTTAAAATTTAGTACAGTGTCTTAAATTTGCATTCTAAAAATTTTTTTCTGATAAAATTTTTCGATAAATGTACTTGATTTGCGCGAAAACCGCAAAACTGGATAAATTTGAAAAAAGCCAAAGTGTTCCGATTGTTTCAAAATTTGGTACGGGGACTTTGATTTGCATTCTGAACAACTTTTTCCAATAAAATTTTTCGATATCTCTTAAGGAAAGGGTAGTTTACCTGAACTGAAAATGAATAAATTGCCCCTGTGAAGGCCTGCTTGATTTTTAAAATATAAAAATACCGTGCAAATTAATTTTTGATCAAGCAACGCTGAGCCCCCAAAGCTCAAGTTTCAACTTGAAAATTTTTTGTCTTTTACACCTATCGTATAGTCCATCTGGGTCCACCCTGTATAATCGAAAGAGGTCATAGCTAGTCGAAGAAGATATTCATTAGCAATATGAAGTTGCCTAAATATTCAACATAAACAGTTACAAAGAAATAATTTTTTTATTTCGGCGTTTTTATAAAAATGACAGTTGTGAGTGCTATTTTGCCTTGAAAGATTTTGCGAGTGATTCTGCTTAAGGACAAAAAAGTGGTTGAGAATAAATTTAGCTAGAAAAATTTCTGGCACGTGACGTAGTTGTGGAGAATATTTCACGAACACGATTTTTAATAACTGCGAAATTGACAGCTTCGCCTGGGGCGTCTAAGTAAACAAACATGACGCTTAGATGTCCAAGGTAGGCGCAATTTTTCCAACTTTTTGATACTTGTTTATTTTCTAAATGTACATAAATTTAAACAGAGGTCTAATATAAGCAGTTTAGCAATGTATAAATTAAAGAAATTCATTTAATTCGGCATAATTTAGAACATAAACACATTGGCAAGTCTTACGTTTGTATTGAGCAGATTCACGGTCGCTAAGCCACGAAGTGATAAAATCACACGTGATCTTTCCTTTTTGGTATTTCCTAAGGGAATTTATCGCTTAGCAAACCATATGGCTTTGCAGTATTTTTAAGAAAGGAGCTACCTTATTGTATGCAAGTAGTATAAGGGAAATAATACCGTTCATTCAGTGCGGTCTCATACATGCAGGAGATTCAGTTTCATTCCAGGAGTTTTTAACAATTGAAAAATTAAAATGAGATTATCAAAGGACTAAATTTAATCATCGCCGCCATGATTGCGATTTTAAAAAATGCAACGTTTCAAGTCGGCTGTTCCTGATATTGGATAAAAAAATACCTGTTGAACCATAATAATATAATGTATATTTTAAGAGATTAACAGTATTATGTGCTTTTAAACCCGCAATGTTCTTTCTCCCAGCATTTCTTAAATTTGGCGGGATGTGTCCGATGCAGAGCGAAAGGCTGCCAATTCTAAATTCGGTGTGCTGATGCGACGCTTCAATTTTTAATGTTTTTCAAATTTTTACTTATGTGTTTCCAGGGGATTTTCGCAAAGAGTTCATCTGTGCATCGATTTACACTAGTCAATATACTTTCCAAATTGATTTTCATAAGTGCTATAATATTCAACTGATTTAACTTGGTGAGTTTTTTACTTTCTTGTTCGGTTTGTATTGTATTTCGTCTTTTTTTCTGTGGTTCTTACGACATTGCATTTTTCTCTTTAGCCTTGAAAACGTCGAAATATATTGACGAAACGTCGGCAATTGTTTTAAAAGGTTGCATTTATTTATTTATGTCCTATCCCTGTGAATTTTCAACATACTTTCCAAAGTTCTAATCAACGAGCAGCTAGATGTCGCGCGGATCATCGCCGGAGCCACATTTTTCTGGAATAATAAAAAATGCAACGTTACAAGTCGGCTGTGGATAAAAAAAATTATACTACAAAACAGTCATATTTTATGGTTTTCTATCACTCGTTGAAGTCTCCTAGAATAAAACTGAATTACCCGCCTGCTTATAGACAACGATATATTATGGACCTTGTCATTCGGTACCTAAATATTTTACTGGGAGCTAGTCATGGTCCGTAGCTGGGAAAATATAGGACGTGCTCAAATTTCACATTTTAAACTCTCAGCGCGTGGTGGTTTCAATCTAGAAGACGCAGATCGTAACGCACCCCGCAGGAACTTATCTGAGGTAAACAGCCCCGTCGAATAAGAGCAAAACCTCCGGTTGAGAGCATTATATACATAGGCCGTATCTCAATCCTTATTCCCGTGCGGACTGACCCGTAAGCCTTGACCCCGTCCACCGCGAAGCTCATTTGGGGAGGGGGCTTACGGCTTTGGGAAAGTCTTAAGCAAGAAAGGAATCGGCAAAAAGCTATCGCGAGCGCCCGGAGGAAAAGATCAAGCAGTTCCAGAAGGGATGAAAATAGTAAATAACAGGCATTTCAAAATCCGCAAATATACCCGTAATTTGCATACTTTATACATTTTATGCCACATCCCATATTTGGGGAAGGTACCTATTATGGAATACTTAAGCATTTATTAAATATTTTAGTATTTAAATGAAGGCTAAAGTAAATCAAAACGGCTTTACGAACAAGACTATTTATTTATTTATTTATCAAATAAAAGCAAAATTAAAATCCTTTTTTTAAAAATATAAACAATACTCGCATTTTTGTAAATTCTTTTATAATTCCATATTAGGAGCAGGGTGTTCCCAATGTTGAATACAAGTTGTCCCTAATATGAAATACATAATAACATTACGCACTTAAGAAAATCTACCGCGTTTCTTGCACATTTATCGTGTGCCCATCTACGGCATCCTTGGCATTTCACCCAATCACCTGAACCGGCACTCTTTGGCCACATTTTTCTGCAATATAGACATTGTGCATCAGAATCAGTTGAATCTGACGGGAGATCATCAATATCGAAAGAATCTGAAGAGGACTGCTTTCTTTTTTTTTGACCTTTTGCTTCTTGAAAACCTGTCGTTTTACTTCAGCACATTTAGCTTTAGATGTACTAGGTCTATTTTCCAAAGACTCTTCAAGGTCATTTTTATTAGGCGTTGTGGTCAAAATTTTGGCTTTACCTTTACAACGCCCTACTGTTGGAAGATTTTCTTGGCTTTTCCGAAAAACTGGAATAGGACAAATATCTGTTAATGACGAAGGTCTCGCCATATCTGTTTTGTCGCCGTCCGAAACATTACGAAGTTGTTCTTCTACAAGTTGCTCTTCTACAAACTCTTCATCTATAAAGACATTGGGATTTATTGGAAAAATGCCAGTTTTTCAAAAGCAACTAATGGCATTTTCCACGGTGGCAGTTTTTGAAAAAGCTATTCCGATGAAGCTGGATACTTGGTAACGAGTAAGAGGTCTTACAGGATTTGTGTGATTTGCCAGCCAAGTTCTAACCGCCTCATTGTAGTGGCCTTTAAACCGACGCATAAACGCAACATCAAGCGGCTGCAATCTATGCGAGCAGTGAGGTGGTAGACAAGTTATAGTTACGTGAGACTCTCGAGCAAGTAAAATAACGTCCTTGTGTGTGAATAATGTCCGTCCAACACCAAAAGAACTGGGTCTTCTTTACTTGGCTTTACAAAATGTATAAAATGCCTAAACCACGTGATAAACATGTCCATCCGTATCCAACCTGACTTGTGACAAGCAAATATTGATCCAGGGGGAGCACCCTCAGTGAGTTCAATTTTCATCCTTTCTCGGGGAAAAATGATTAGTGGTGGTACGTAGATACCTCCAGCACTCATGCAAGCCACTATAGTAACAAGGCTTCCGCGTTCTGCAGAAGTCAGGCTACCAATTTGTGTTTTTCCTTTTGAAGCAACAATTTTTACTTGTTTGCTTTGTGCTGTAGTGACTCCTGTTTCGTCACAGTTAAATACTCGATAGCCGGGTAATTGTGTTTCTCATAGGCTCATTGTAATAATTTAAAGCAGGGACCCTTTAAAGTAAGGGGACCCAGCATTATACTTTCCAAAGTGAGGCCGTTTCTTTCCCCATTCTAATGGTCTCAATGATGCCAACTATGCAATTTTATTGGAGAATCTATGGATATAAGAGGTACTTTGATTGTTAGTAAAAATTAATATGATTTCTAAAAATTATGACTTGACAATGTTCTGTCAACAAACACAGAATATGGCAAGTGCCAAATGAATCAAATTTATATTATATTTGAATTTGGTTTCCTGCAATTATTTCCAAGAATTTAAGTAATATAAGTAAGGTAAGTCAGTGCTGATTTTGCTTATTTGAGAATTTGTCGCTATTGCATCTTGTTACCAGGTCCCTGGATCCATATGTAATAATATGTGTACTTGAACTTTCTTCCCTTGTTGAATGTATCTACCCAAAGAACTTTCACAGATTTCGGGATGGACTAATAAGATTAGGTCTTGTACTTAGTTCTAATCATGTAGTTTTTCTCGGTGCTCATTTTTGTAATTTTATTTCTCTCCCAAGGTACCTCACAAACGTAAAATAAACTTATAGTTGTAGATAAAAACTGTTTAAAGAAAGACCTGACTGAAGCTACCTGCTTAATAATTTAATATTTAGGAAATACCATTTTTGTATTGAACTACTTACTTATACGTAATGCCCACGTAATGGGAATTGTAGGATTACTAAAGGTGAGACAAGAAAAATCTGGTTGCAATTATTGGGACTACTACAGGCAGCCGCATTTACCTTTAACTGACTATCTGGAAGTTAGAAAACTTAAAAATTGTGAATTGTGATGGGAAATATTTTGCCTCCTTTGGAATCTATGGCACTGACATGTCACATAAAACTTGATTGCACTTGGACACTGACATATAACATAACCTTGTACCAGCCCACTTATGTGGTCTCCTTGGAGATATACTGAAAACAAGGCTTCACTTTTCCTTTGTGATAAACACTTTCCCGATTAAATCCCTTTATACTTCCAATTGAAGTTGCCTTAAGGGTTCTTAACGAAATGTTTGGATTTCTTTTTAAAAAGTTTTTGAACAACTTTCTACCAGCAACTTTATCATCTTTATTTGACGCTATGGATATCTGCTATTTGAAATGCCAATTTTACTACGTCGTTTTTTGTCAAGCCAAAAAAATTCCTTTCAATTTCGATACAATGCAAAGCCAGTTCTTTTTCTAAATCATTTGAAAAGACTGGCTTCCTACCCATATTAATTTGCAAGATAGAGTCAAAGCTATCTGGATTGTCCTTTGCTAACTTTACAAATCTATGTAAAGTGGCCCTCGGAACACCGAATGTTGTTTGTGCCTTAAGGTACCCCATTTCATTCAATAAACAGGCTTGGACGGCTTATTTTAGAGTTTCTTTTGACCACTTTCGACGTTTTGGGCTGCCTGAGGACATTCTGTAAAAAAGGAATTAAAAAATTATAATCGTTCCTAATATGGAATATTCCATATGGCACCACCTGGTAGTCGTCGAGCGTAGTATTCCATTTTAGGTACGTATTCCGTATCGGGTACCTTTCCCCTACATAAAACATTTCATTATTTCTCCTTCGAGACACCTATAATATTGAAAACAATAGAGATTTTTTTTAAACTTAACTTTTTGTATAAGTATGTATTTTTTGCTAATACAATAATTTTGAAACTCGCACTTCCAACAGGTCATACAATATGAAATTATAGGCGAGATTCTATGGGAGTTTTGATTTAACTTTTCGATCCAGGGCCTCCTTAAAAATTTATACCCTATTAAATGTAATGGTAAAAATCAAGTTTCTTAAAACCACATAATTCAGAGGTTTCTTTAGCATAAATAATGGTATATTTTTTATACCATAACTTTCAGTTATCCAAGCTTTCGCTCTTACTTTGAGAGCTTTGTCAGGTCTAAAAGGTAGTAATTCTAATAAATGGCTGTGGAAATTTTTCAAAAAGTACTTACAATTGGTTATGTTGTAATAATAAATTTTATGACATTTGGCCGAAAATCATGGAATGGCGGCAGGAAACAGAAAAAAGTTGTATAAAAATTCTAAAATTATTAATAATATTGGATGACAATTTTGTTTATAGCAACAACTTCTAAACAAAAGTTTGGATTGACAAACGAAAATATTATTAGAAACAATTTAAGGTTATAATATTTATCAAAAGAGAAAGAAGAAAATGGTTAAAGGTTAGAAAAAATTATTTATGTTTTATCAAATTCTAAAATGTTAGAATAAATTATACTTAAATCTTGTAGTCTATTCTTTTATTCGTAACAAACCTTTCTTTATTAATTTCAACCATCTCTAGAAATAGTCTTTTATAGTCATTTTGTTCAAGCAAGCACATATTTGCCGAATATACCGACTGTAGGATTTTAGCATTATCAAAATTAATTTTATGTCCCCTAAGGATAACATGTTCTTCAAGGGCAGAAGTATTTTTTATTTAATTTGCTATCACTTTTATGTCCCGATATTCTTTGTTTTAAAATATTTGATGTTTGACCTACATATAAACATTAAATAATGTTTTCTATAAATAAATCTTTGGAACTCCTATGAGAAGTTCGATATCTCTAATAATTGCTCAATATGTCATGGATGATCTTTTAGATGAATCTTTCAATGTATTTTTTATTAAAAAATTTGGATGACATTATTTGTTCAGTTCCTTTCGATCAAATCAATAAAATTTTAGATACCTTTAATAATTATGACAAAAATTTGCAATTTAGGATAGAAAAAGAAATCAATAATTCTATTCCTTTTTTAGATACTATTTATGCTAAAAAAACCTGTGAATTTCCTTAAATTGTGAATCTTAATATAGCAGTCAATATAAAACCACATAAGGTAATACATCAATTTTCGTTTTTTCTAGTTTACTATGAGGTGTATAATTAAGTGAAGTACCACAGTGTATCTTTTGCCATAACTTTTTACTTCTTAGATTTTTTAAAAATAAAGTTAATGTTTTTGTATAGGGCAAGGTGTTTATAAACTTTTCCGTGTGTAGTAAAATTTTGATATTTCGCAAGTGTACAAAAAAATTAAAATATCCCAATGGTATCTAAGCAAAGATGAGTAAATAATTGTATGTATTTTCATACAATTATGTATTTTCGTCACAGTAGGCTTACATTACATTCATACATACATATTGTTTTGTCTAGATATTTTTAAATTATCGTGACCTATTTGGTTATTACTTTAAGTTTTGTGTAGTTAGTATATTAAGTGTTACCTGCTTTTTATATTCACATTTATTTTGCAACATACCATCATGATTTTCATTCTGTACAATTTTCTGAATCCAAAGGTACGCACCCCATATCTGTCCAATGATAGGTTTAATGGAAATATCAAATAGATCATGATTTGGACCACTGACTAAAGACAGACTCCATAGAGACATGTTCTGTCAGAAGGAGATTCGCTTTTAGGTGAAGTATCTTCTGAAGAGATAAACATTGTGCATTTTATTTGATTTTTAGGTACGTTAATCTACATAGTGATGAGATTGTTTCAGAATCAAATTTTCGTTTAAAATACTTGCTATTTTCCTTTAAACTGAAATGAAAACTCGCTTGTTTTTGACACATTGTATGTCGCTTAGGAGACTTCTGCAACGAAGCTATTTATTCTCTGCTTGGACTAACTATTTTTCTGTGTTTGTACAAAATATTATGAACTCTGAAAATTGTCTATAAAAGTTTGGATAGATAATTAGATAGAACACGGGGTAAATTATCAGACAGGTGGCTAATAGGCTATTGTTCTGTTGTCATGACATTTTAACTTGGCATTTATTAATCTGTCATTTCACTTCGACGTGACGTGATCTTTGAGAAAGTTTCGTTCATTTACTGTTAAGAATTTATGGATTTTCCAGGCAACTTGAAAAAGTTGTCAGTTTGAATTGCGATCTAATCTTTATTTTGTCCCATTTAACGCCACGGAAGCAGACTTTTTCGCTTTTCGTTCACCATAATTGGCCTGAGTGCCCAGTTTTAATCTACAGGGTGAGTCAGAATGTATAGTAAGTTCTTTAAAGGGTTGTTCGGCAGGTGGTTTTAAGGGGGTCTTTCATATAAAATTTTTCGAGTTGGGGTTTCCTTGCCAAGTTATTCGGGTGTACAAGGTGACCCAAAAGTATTTTTTTTATTTATATCTCAATAACGGCGCTACTTAAAAATTTGAAATTTGGTATGTGTTATCTACTTACTGGAAGACGCCTTAGGGTAGTTTATTCGTTTACACCGTATCCTAAAAAGGGTAAAAACTAACAACCCCTATTAATTTTTTTGCTCAAACTTTTTTGTGGTTTTCTTTTTGGCCTTGCAGGTCGATCATTTCAGTGTATCTTTTCATTTTGCAACAAAAGTCTACTCTTGTTTCATAACGATAAAATCAACCGTTTGCGTTGAAATTGGCAAAACGTGCCCCAAAACACCTGTTAACTTCAACATTCGAAACATAAAATTTTTACCTACCGCTTTTAAACGTTACACATCGACTGTACCATTTAAGCTCAGAAAATTTTATTTATACAGGGTTAACTATGACTTAGTACAAAAAATTTTACCACGTGCGCAGAATGGCTTAAGAAAACATAGAAAAATATTTTTAGATTTTTTTACGATCTTTAAAAAAACGGGTAAAGACCCCTATTTTCCCTGTAAATCCCCGCCTTTAATGACGTCATCCAATTTGGCTTCTGAAGGTACCGACAGCTGAAGTGATTTTCCGCGGTGTTGCCGTTGATTTAGGAACGGTGAAAATACCTTTTTACTCAAACAAATTTAAAAAATACATAAATAACAATCGATTTGAATCTGTACAGATGCAGCGCTATTAGATTCCCCTTACCTTAGCTCGTATCCGGACCGGTTCCCACTCTCGCGGAAAGCTCATTACCGCGACACCACAAGCCGTCTCCCTTAATACCCCCGGAGCTCCTCTGATGAATTCTTGTCCACCATCTAACCTCTTCTGAAGCATAGATAAAGGATTTATTGTTCTGAAGCCTCGGCGGTATGAATTAAGCGACGTATCGGCCCGGTCGAGTCTATGAAACGTTTTTTCGACTGCTCCGCGTTGCCCCGTTCGTCATTTCATAACTTCCTAGCTAGGCAACTAACTGTACATACAAGGTTTGTTCCAACAGGGCCAATAACCGTGCTCAAGCACGTTCAGCGCATGCGCACTACCCCACTGGCTGTTCCAACTGAATTATGTACCTACCGACACGGGACGATACACGCACTGTTCCAGCCGATTTATGGATCATTTGTGTATCGTCCTTGTACGATAAAAACGGTGCCTGGTCTAAAGCAATAACCGCGTGTACTGACATGCGCAGTGTATGGTCGTGTGACAGAGATAAACATTAACCTCATATTTTTGTTTTTACGTAGATAGTTTTAAATCGATGGCTGGGATCGTGTTTTTTATTTCTTGTTGGGTAGGGCGGGGAATCGTTGAACAATTTTTTAGAGTGAAGAGTGAGGTTAGCCCACCGAACATTCGGTTAGCCACATATTAAACACGCAGGTTAGGTGCGGTCACAAATATGATTTGGTCGATTTGATTCACAATCCGTTCCATCTGAAATTTTCTTTGGGATCATTTGTTCCAACTCGAATTTACGTACCGTCACAGAACTGTACATGAACTAGATGATAACCCTTAAAGAACGCATGCGCTAGTTTTGCACCGTTCATGTGCGATCCCAAAGAAAATTTCAGATGGAACGGATTGTGAATCAAATCGACCAAATCACGTTTTGTGACCGCACCTAACCTGCGTGTTTAATATGTGGCTAACCGAATGTTCGGTGGGCTAACCTCACTCTTTACTCTAAAAAATTATTGTTCAACGATTCCCCGCCCTACCCAACAAGCCAAAAACCAACAAGAAATAAAAAACACGATCCCAGCCATCGATTTAAAACCATCTACGTAAAAACAAAAATATGAGGTTATTGTTTATCTCTGTCACATGACTATACACTGTTATTGCTTTAGACCAGGGACCGTTTTTATCGTACAAGGACGATACACAAATGATCCATAAATCGGCTGGAACAGTGCGTGTATCGTCCCGTGTCGGTAGGTACATAATTCAGTTGGAACAGCCAGTGGGGTAGTGCGCATGCGCTGAACGTGCTTGAGCACGGTTATTGGTCCTGTTGGAACAAACCTTTTCAAGTTTGGCTAGTAGCCGACGGAGGGCATTTGCGAATGTAACATGGCGTTATTTCCCAGTTTGGTCTTGATTTTCGCGGCAAATCGTTCAGCGTCTTTGTGAAAATGCCGGAGTATTCGAACGCCGAGTTAACGGACATGGTTATAATGTACGGGAGATGCGATGAAAGTGCACATCGAGCTGCAGCAGAATACCGTATTCGTTTTCCTAACAGGGCAAATATGCCTAACCCACGTACTTTCGTGAACATTGTACAAAGTATGCGAAACACTGGTGTTTTGCAAGCTCGAAGGGGTGGGCGAGCAACCTTCCATAAGCACTACAGCTATTGCAAGGAGATTGGGAATATCTCAGAACAAGGCAAGTAAAATAAAACCAATAAAACTGACTTCTACCAAAGACTATCCCATGTGATGGGATTGTCTTTGCTTGCACCTAATACCTACATAAAATTTAAAATGTAACAATAAAATTATTTACAGGCATGGAGGATTCTAAGGGAAAACGGCCTTCACCCTTATCACATACAAAAGGTCCAAGCATTAGAAGCAAATGATTTTCCGGTGAGAATGACCTACTGCACTTGGCTACGTGATCGAATCGCCCAAGACCCAAACTTTGTTTTCAACATTCTTTGGACAGACGAATGCTGCTTCACACGTGCTGGGGTTTACACGTATGTAAATTTTTACTTACTTATAGCTTTCTCTCTTCCATATTATCTTTTTTATTTATTATAAAATTGGCTATGTCAATCCTAACGCCTTCGCCAAAATTGTGAATATTTCTAATTTTTGTTGTTTTTTTTTTAGACACAACAGCCATATTTGGTCCGATGAGAACCCACATGCTGTTCGGCGGTTTAATTTCCAACGTCGGTTTTCCATCAATGTTTGGGCAGGAGTTTATGGAGATCGATTAATTGGACCATACATTCTACCGGAAAATTTAAACGCTGAACGATACTTGTATTTTCTGACAAATGTTTTGTTTGATAATTTGCCACTACAAGTACTGCATGACATGTGGTTTATGCACGATGGTGCACCAGCCCATTTTGCGAGACCTGTTCGTGCACTTTTAGACGACCAATGCCCCAACCGTTGGATCGGAAGAGGAGGGCCCATTGCATGGCCGCCGCGATCACCAGACTTGAATCCAATGGATTTTTGTATTTGGGGATTCATGAAGGCGATTGTGTACGAGCAGGACATCGCCAACGAGCAGCAGTTACGTGAACGAATTGAAGGTGCAGCTGTTCAAATCCGGAATAATCATGGACTTTTTGCACGTATCCGGACTTCTTTAGTTAACCGAGTGAATTTGTGCATCGAAGTTAACGGCGGCCTCTTTGAACAGCTACTGTAGTGCTTTGCATGTGCAATGTGTGCTAGTGCAGTTGTGATTTTTTGGTTACCCTTCGGGGTTTTCCTGGCGGAGGGGATCTACCTCGTCGTGGTCGTCAGGCTGAGTACCTCGCTTCAAACAAAAGGAATAGCAGAGGGAAACCAAGAGATCCCCAACAGATTTAGAAAATGTGAATGTTGTGTTGTGTGACTTTTAATGTAAAAAAGCAAGAAAACAGAAAATGGTGCAAACAATCCTGGAAATGTCAGTAAGGTAGGTGTTTCATAGGCATTCTACATGTTCCTTAGAAAGTAATCGTTTTTAAAAGGAAATCGAAATTTTGTGGTGAATCCTCGGATAAATTGATAGACGTGGCAACGCCGCGCTATTGACATACGCGAAATTTTTAGACATGTCGCGCGGGCGTCCATAGGCGGCGTTTTTTGAGGGGTTTAATACAATTAGAAAAAAAATTTTTTTAGGCTTAAGACAAATGTTAGAAAATTTTTGAAAATTTATTTTGGCAAGTCTAATTTTTCTTTATCTGCCATAAAAATTTTTGTAAGTGATAGTTAACCCTGTATACAATGTCCCAAAACTTATTAGCTTTCAAAATGGAAAGGATTGAATTTAACAAAATTTGAACACCATATTTCAAGAAAACCAATGCTTTTTTGACCAATGTCCAATTGGTATTTTTTTCCTTATTTTGAATGTACAGTCGATCTGTAACGTTTGAAAGCGGTAGGTAAAAATTTCATGTTTCGAATGTTGTAGTCAACAGGTGTTTTGGGGCACGTTTTGCCAATTTCAACGCAAACGGTTGATTTTATCGTTATGAAACAAGAGTACACTTTTGTTGCAAAATGAAAAGATACACTGAAGTGATGGACCTAGAGGACCAATAAGATAACCTCAAAAAAGTTTGAGCAAAAAATTAAGTTGTTAGTTTTTACCCTTTTTTAGGGTACTTTGTAAATGAATAAACTACCCTAAGACGTCTTCCGGTAAGTAGATAACACATACCAAATTTTAAATTTTTACGTAGCGCCGTTATTGAGGTATAAATAAAAAAAATAATTTTGGGTCACCTTTTAGACCCGAATAACTTGGCAAGGAAAGCCCAAATCGAAAAATTTTATATGAAAAACCCCCCTTAAAACCACCTGCCGAACACCCCTTTAAAGTATTTACTATACATTCTGACTCACCCTGTATATTATTAATTTTACAAAATTATTTGCCATGTTTAAAGGTTGAAGTCCATTTAACAGCTGTCATTAAGGATCCTTCGGTTCTGAATATATTTTCTGTGGTAATAGATATTCAACGATCAAAGTGTTCACTGAAAGTGTATCTTCTATTTTCAATTTGGTAATGTGAAGAATTCAACAGGTTATCACTTTAAGCTATAGTACAATAAGCCTTGTTAATTGGTTTAGCGTAACTACGGAGTATAACTAAAAGAAAATACTACCAGTGGTATTATCACTAGTAATCGCCCTAGTGCTTGAATTATTGCCGGAAATGTTTCGAGTACCTATACGAATTTTTTGAAAATTATCATGAGTCGCGTAGAGACGAGGTACAATTTTCTTAAAAAATTCCTGTTGGAGAAAAATTTCCGGATATCAATTCAAGAACGTGGGGGATTCGGTAAGAGAATTCCATACCTACACGTAAATTAAACGAAATTATTATCAAAATTTTTGTTGAGTATATGTTACAATGTCACATTATTATAAAGACATTTGTCAAAAAGTTTCCGCTGTAATCACCTCCTCATGCCTAAAGCAAGTGAGAATATTTCCAGAAATTTTTTGAGTTGCCACGACAACGAAACAAAAAACGAGCCTCTGATTGGCCAAAAAAGGTAGGTATGGAATTCTCGCTGAAATCATCACCTATGGTAAATATTTTAAAAATTACGCAATTTCACTTCTTTATATTGGCAGGGGTGAATTCTCAACTTTTTAACTGTATTTTAATGCGAAGAAACGTTATTTTACTTACTAAGAAATCAAATTACTGCTTTTAGAACTATTGGTGGCATAAAAGTTGGCTGCGTATTGTCGCATAGATTTAGCTACACATAGTGTCAGATCCATTGATGAAATTTCCGCGAAGCACACCAAATATTTTCCATAAATTATGTAAGAATTATTACCTAAATTATAATACCTATACCTTAACTTAGTATTCAGTCCTAAGAATATTAATTGTAAGACTACGATTTGTCTGTTTTATTTTATTTTTGTTCCAGAATTAATTTTTAAAATTGGTGTGCCGGGATATTTTGCGGGCGGTTTCAACAAGCGTGTATGTACCCTACTATAATATAGTAGTAAATATTTCAAAAAATGATACACAAATATTTCAGATACCATTGTATTCAGAAAAGTGCGAAGAATGCAAAAATAGCAGAATATTTATACGTTTTAAATGTTTGAGGAAATATTTGGAATTTTCAGGTTTGGCCTCCTTAAATTTTTGCTTTTTATCAATAGATTTTTAACTACCGATATCCTGCAATCCTTTTGGTAACGGCTGTGGAATGTGGCATATTGTCTCTGGTAACTTCGGTGGAAATTAACCATAAATATAAAAGAAACGTTGAATATTGTTAGTAAGAGAATAATGTATTTTCTGTATATATGTAGAACAAACTGTAACGCGCAGAGAACATTCAATTTAAGTACAGACCCCTAAGCCGGCACAAAAACTTATCTGGGGTTGATATAACCGAGGGTGGTATTTGATAGGCGTCGCTATCTGAATCCCTTTGGCATGAGTTGACCTCTGGGTTGCTCCGGACCTTATTTGTAGGGTTTACGGGTCCGGGAGGGTCGAAAGCAAGGGCGAAATCGGCAAAAGCCATCTTTGAGGTCCAGGAGCAGTTTTTGGAGTTTGCGGAAGAGTCATAATAACAATGTATAACTACTATAGCAGAAGGGAAAACTCGTATTAATAAATCAGTCATCTACCGACTTAAAGCTCATCTACGCATGATGTTAATTGGACCAACCTAACATCCTGATCAATCCACGGCTTTGTTTCTCATTGTTTTTCTAATATAATATAAAAGAAAATTCGAATTGGTCAAAAGTATTAATAGCCATGGCGCATGTTTATCGTAAGAGACAGAAAAAACCTTTAATAATGGCACTGAGAAGGTTTATGCAATCGGGTGCTCAGATAGTTTCAGAAAATTATACAGGGTCTTCGGCTTTGACTTTGCCAGAATTTGTGCTTGTATAGGGATAAGGAATGACGTACCTATGCAAAATTGGCCAATAGTACAGTAAAACTAACACAAAATTAGGCCAAACCCAAACATAAAAAAAAGTCCTTTCTAGCGCGAAATAGTTCCATACCCTCCTAAGAGTTAGTACTAAAAAGTTACACCACCACCAGCGTCGGGTTTCGGGGGGAGGGGGTGAAAAGTGCAGAAAATTCTTATTTTTCACAGTTTTTCGTGAATAAAAGAACGAATGCAGAGATATATCTATATATATTCTACATACATTATTCAGTTACTAATTTATACTGTAATCATTTTAAGTTTTTTCAACAAAAACTACGTGAAATAAAAACAAAGAAATCTTTACCCCTCCATATCATGGAAACCGTTCACTTTACCATAATTCTGTATATAACAATTCTTGTTCGGAATTTAATGTATATCATTTGCGTATAGGATAACGTTTGCGCTAAACCTCATAGTTTACTAGATATTCACGCAAAACTGTGAAAAATAAGAATTTCCTGCCCTTTTCACCCCTCCCCCCGAAACCCGACGCTGGTGGTGGTATAACTTTTTAGTACTAACTCTTAGGAGGGTATAGAATTATTTCGCGCTAGAAATAACTTTTTTTTGGATGTTTGGGTTTTGGCCCAATTTATTTGTGGAAATATCGAAAAAACTAATTAGAAAAAATGTTTCACTTGCAATTTTTTTCAACATTCCTACTAATTTTCGTGAACTTACAGCAACTTTCATTTTTTGCCCATATTTTAACTAATTTTCTTTCGATTTTTTTTATAGCTTTTACCTGCATATAAAACTCCTTTGTTGTAAAGAAACTCAGTTTAAATACATTTCCTTAGCTAAATATCGTCTCATGTTATAAAGCACACACATTTTTGAAGCTTAGAAATTTTGTTGTGCTCGATGTAACTTTTCTGTACTTTATTAAAGTAATCTGATTTATTAAAATATGCAGGTAGATTAATAGAAGATACATGTGCAAAGAGAAGAAAAACATCAAAATAATAATTGTAAGGTAATAACAACGCATGCACGAATTGGATATTTTAACAAATATACAGAGTGTCCAGAAAGTAGGGGGCAATCTCTAGGGATCAAGTAGGGGACGTCAATATATTTTCATTGAGATTAACAACTAATGGGTCAAATCTCAATAGTTACTGAGATACAGGGGGTTGTAGTTCTTTTTTGGAAATTGAATTATGGTAATATCTGTCAAAATAATAAAACAGCAGAACTGCGTAATTTGGTACTGCTGTGTTTTTGGGGATGGAGAATAAGCTGAAAGTGTAAATTTCTACGTATCTCACAAAGGATGCCACTTGCGCTAGTTTTGGATCGTGATTTTATTCGTAACTTTTTTGAGATTATCTTTTTTGTCTTATAGCAACAAAGTGCAACTTCTTATTTCGCAGCGAACCTGTTGACTCCAACATTCGAAATATAAAATTTTTAACCACCCTTTTCAAATGTTACCTATCAACTGTGCCATTTAAAGTGAGAAAAAATCCCTATGAACAATATATCAAAAATTATTAACTTTCAAAATGGAAAGGATTGAATTTGAAAAAATATGGATACCCTATTTCAAGAAAATTAATGGTGTTTTGACCGATGTCCATTTGGAATTTTTTTCTTCGTTTGAAAGCGGTAGATGAAAATTTTATGTTGGAGTTAGCATGTGTTTTGGGTCACGTTTTGCCCATTTCAACGCAAATGGTTAATTTTATCGTTATGAAATAGGTATACACTTTTGTTTGCAAATTAAAAGAAGCACTAAAATCATGGACCTGCAAGACCAAAAAAATAACCATAAAAAGTTACGAGTGAAAGCACGACCCAAAAATAGAAATGGACACTTTCAGCTTATTCTCCATCCGCAATAACACAGCAGTACCAAATTACAGTTCAGCAAGGTTTATTATTTTGGTAGATATAGCCAAAATTCAATTTTAAAAAAAAGGAAATACAATGCCCTGTATCTCAGTAACTATTGAGATTTGACCCGTTAGTTGTTAATCTCAATCGTAATATTCTGACGTCCTCTACCTGATCCCGAGAAATTGCCCCATACTTACCGGACACCCTGAACCTATGGGGCGCATTTTTGAATTAAAGTCAAATCTGAAATTTCGTATGAAATACTTAAGTATAGCTATTACTGCTTCAATGTATTCGCTAAAATTCATCGGTGAACACAAACATATTAGAAAATTCTGCAATTTGCCTACCCCAAAACCCACAACGCGGTCATCTCTAGATATTTACAGTTTATATCCACATATATGAATTCTAGACTCCACTTCAAGTGGGAACCATTAACACGCCGTGAAGTTTACAAGCCACCCCCTAATCCGTCGACAAATCATAACGCACCAGTAAAAACTTATCTGACGTAAACAGGCGCGTGGGATATAAATAAGGACGGAATATCCGAGGGGGTTATTTGTTAGGCGCTATCTGAATCCTTCCGGCGTAGGTTGACCTCTGGGTCCGCCACCCCGGCCACTTTGGGGTCTATTTAGGTTTGCTTACGGCGCCGCGAAGGTCGGAAGCACGAGTGGAATCAGCTATAAGCCGGCTGGATGCCCAGAGGGCAAAGATTTGATGGTGTTAGAGGAATATATGATTTTTTCCAGGGTCATATTTAGGGTAAGGATTTATTTGTCAGTAAATAAGCGCTTACGTTCTTTTACCACCGAAGGCTCTGGAATGCTCAAGAAGGGGTTCGCTAAGCATTTTTTGCGCCATCTCTATATGTATAACGGAACTACGGCAAAACCTAACATATTTGATTTTTTGAAACATACACAGTTTCGAAAAGTGGTTACGCCACTGCTCGACTCTTGCCCGCGTATCCGCACACAGTTGCAATTTTTTCTCCCCCTTAAAATTAATATTCTACTCTCCTGAATGCCACCATTCTCATTAGTGGTTACCATGAGTTCGACTTGGGAGATGCCATCCAGTACGTGAAATTAATCAGGTATTGCTCGCATTTATGCATAGCATTATAATGCAGTTTATTTTTAGTTTTTAATTTTAAGTCATAAAGTAGGTAGGCAGTTATTACCTAATAGTGTCGTAGTTTTTATCAAACGCATCGAAAAAATTAAAAATGTATGCAACGAAACTTATTTTTGTATAAGCAAATATTTTTGCTGGTCGAATTTCTGATTCTCGATTTCATGCAATTTGGCCTTGAGAGTTGTTAAAATTTTTACTGTATCACTTGCGTGACACAGTAAAAATGTGTCGTGTGTGGCCAAAACTTTTGAACGCGTATTCAACTCCATCAATTTGATTTTTAGGGTGCGCAATTAAAAGATGACGCGTAATTGTATCGCTGTATACAAAAGACGTATCGGGTCTGAAATGTATTAATAAATAGTTTTTAGATTAGTTTCATAGTTTCATTACCATATGCCGCGCAAATACATCCGTAATCGACTCGTAGGTACCAAATTATTGTATAAGATTTCTCCAGTGCCAAAATGTCATTCAATAAGAGATTAAAACAAGAAGGAGTGGTATTAACTCAACTGAGAATATTGAACAAAAAAGTCATTCAATAATGGATTAAAACAAGAAGGAGTGGTATTAAACTCAACTGAGAATATTGAACAAAAAAGAAAAAACTAGCAACATTTTCAAAAGGGGCAGATTGTCGCTCTGCAGAGCGCTTTGAGAAATATGAAATCACAACAATACCTAATTACATTATTCTAACGCCCATGACTTACCGTATCAAATTCTAGGTACCTATCGAATTTGCTATAAAACTACTATTATTTAAAACACATAGGTAACTCTTTTATTACCTATTATAACCTGTTGCTTCTTTGAATAAAGAACCGCGGGAAGGAGCAAATTTGGGGTTAACGGGCTATACAAAGACAGTCTCCGCATATATGGCGGGATGCCGTTTTCGTTTTTACAGTGGCGCGAACCCTTGAGTTGTTTCGGCAAATTAATCGAGGCAGAAATCATCATTTTTCGTGAAATCAGTACCTACAACGCAGGCAAAAAAATATAAGGCACGTTTAAGTTTAGGAATCGTTCATAATATAGCAATTCTAATTTTAAATTTCCAATTGTAAAGAAGTAGATAGGTACAAGTGCATATCATGCCACTTTGGTGTATGACTTCAAAGGTTAATTTAAATGGCAAAATTACTTACTGATTGATAATTATCTTCAAACATGTTAGTTTTGGCGGTCAGGAAAGTGCCACAAGCTGCTCAGCTAAGCATAATTACTCGAAAATGTATCTAAGTATACCACATACTGACATCTTTCACCGTGTCAGATATTAAAATATTGTGCCAAAACTTGGTTACTACACCGGGCGATTTCCGTCTGGGTGCGGGAGTCGCGAAGCGCAGATTGAAGAAGACAGCAGGTACAAAGTAGGGTGATGTTTATTCTTCCACTCACAGATATGCCTCTAACAGTATCTGGACCGTGGCGGGGGTAGCGCGGACTGTGGACCGACGCGACCGATAGTACGTGGAAGTGTCCGGGGCGCGAGCTGCGCCCTTGACCCGGCAGCGCGGTGCCGCTGTTGACTCACTGACGACTTCAACAGTGCCCAGGGGCGCTGTCGTCTGCCCCTCGGAGACCGACCTGGACAAGGAGGCTACTCAAGCGGGGTCCATTGCCAGGTCAGACCACCGAGGGTGGTCAGTGATAAAGTAGCTGCTAATAAGCGGGGCTTAGTGATGCCCAGCTTGTGGCTGGTGCCGAATTTATACTAGCAGATTTTGCTGACTTAGCGTTTATACTTCGATCTATCTAGTGTTTATCTTATCGAACAATCCTTGTATGTTTTGTTATTAATTGTCCCCTGTATTTATAAATTTGTATAATGTTATCTTTACTTGTTATGATTTAGTAGAAATGAGTTTGAATGGTTTGGTCATCGGTCCACAGATGTCACTTTGTTGACAATATCTATAGAGCTTTGACTCCTTCCTAGGGTTCTTTATTCACTGATTACCCCAGACAATATAGTTTCGCAATAGCACGTTCAACAGGTGTCGAGTAGACTCCAACTTCAGACTACAAAAATCAGCAGATGGCATTTTTTGTAAAATGGTATTTTTCTAAAATGTAATCTTCCCAATTCGTAGATCAGCCAACAAATATACACACCCAAACTTATATGGAATCACTTGCTATTTTCGCTGAAGAATTTTTTAGTAAAAAAATAGTTGCTGGGAATGAAAATACAGTTTCTTTAATCCATTTATATTAGAAAAATAATTGAAAATCCATGAACCTAATTTTATTACAGTAAGAATTAAATAAATTAAATAATGCGTGATTCCATATAAGTTTGGGTGTGTGTAGTGTAGGTACCTACTTTAATATCCACGCATTTGGAAAATATTAGATAATCTTAAAAATTGGAGTCCATTAATTTTTCTGTTTTCTGTGCTATTAGCATTTTTATCTTTTACTTAGTGTCTTATTTTATTTGTTGTTATTGACACATTATATTCAAAATACATATGTTGCTAAATAAGAAAATCAGTACTTGTTTGCCTAAAGCCCATGGGAATGTGGCATTTTAAAGGATACTGACTCATGCCTACGAATGTATACATACATAATGAATGTATTGTATTTTTTTATATTTATAGTTCTAGAAAAATATCACCTGGCCATATAACAAAAGAATAGTGCACGCAGATAAAATGGTCATCAATAATAGATTAAAGAAACCCTTTAGTTGAAAATAGCCGCTTTAATAGACATTAATATATAACATAGTAGTTGCCTTATTTCCCTATACCAAAGGATCATTTAATAAAGTCATCTCAATATGGAAATAATTAATTAAAAAATTACTAAATGACAATATATAATTTAAACTATATTTATTTTCTTACCGAGAAGCCCAGTTTATTGTAATTTGTTATAATTTGTCTTTGTTATAAACAGCCTTAAAATGCATATTATTTTGTTTACGTTTACCTTTATCTCCATGCGTATATTATTAGTGTCATATTATGATGACAAAGTAAAGTTTATAACTGGGTATGGTGAATGAACTTTTTAGAATTTCTATTTTTTAAAAGGAAAAATTTTAAATATAAATGTCACTCTACCTTGAACGACTCGTACTTGTTGATAATATCAGTAACTATAAACATAAAATTTTCATGTAAATTCATAGTCAGGTAACTTATAGACAGGTTTGTTTTGATAAACGCCTCCTGGCACCCGCAACTAATCACAGTCTATAGGCACCCCCTTAGCGGCAAAATTATATTCGGGTGGTTCAGTGGCCCCAAGTCGAAAAAGATTCTGAAGTAGAGTCGTGGGGCGAGAAAAATCGCGATGGGAAGCGAGAGGAAGGTCCGCCAAGGAGATTTAACACTTTGTCGTATTTTCAGAGGAAATTTCATGAGATAGTAAGCTTCTTTCCCGCGAGAAGTCGGATTGTTTTTATGTTATCGTCCTCTACGTCTCTACCTAAAGATTATTCCAAAAATGTCGCGAGATTGTTAGAAATTGCCCTTTTTTGTCGAGCCGTAGCGTAGTTATTTCAGCTCGTGGCTCGAGCCAGAACCGTTAGACCTTCTTCAGGTCAAGTTCCGATGCTTCCGGCTCCTCCAAAAAATAGTCAAATGAGAAACAACAGGAGATACCCCAGAGTGCTTTCGGACGCATATCCCACGTGGTTGATGGTTGACTTTCTATCTTTGTTTAGAGACAAAACAAAGGTCATACCTAGGTAAATAATGAAAAATTTCCTATATGACATTTAAAAATTAGTTTCATTTTATTAGCTTGACAACATTTTGTCAGCTTGACAACTGAACTCAAATCTAATCAAATATGGCAATATTTCAATGTTAGTAGTAAAAAAAAATTCTATATACACTTCGGTTGAGAAGACCATTATTTACCTCGCATATTTGGCTCACTTCTCAACCTAAGTGTATCCAGAAATGAATGCCACCCTATACGTAGGCGCAATAAACGCAAAAAAATAAAGATACAGGGTGTTTTTTGTTTTCCTCAAAGCTCAAATTTAGTTGTTATTAACCAGGTTTTGACAGCCGCTATGAGGAGTTTTTTAAATAAGTTTTGCTTTTACTCCTAAAGTTTAAACATTCTGTATTATAAACAGTAAATGAATAACTTAATTCTGCATAAAAGTGTGTCTTTTGCGCAATTGGTATTTTATGAGCTTTTTTATGTGCATTTATTTTTTAAATTATAACATTAAAAAAATAATTCCCTACAAAACTTTTCTACTATTTTTTTGCATAAACTATCCTGTTTGGGAAAAAATTCGGCCACTATGCACGTACCCAAGCATAACACATTAGTCGCAATAATCCAGTTACCTTTGGAAACAAAACAATCACATACTTAGGTAATATGCCTTATAATGTGATATTGTCATATTTCATATAGGAAGTTTTTAATTTAATTAGGTAATTTCAAGTTTAGATCATATCTAGAATCATTTAATAGGTAACAGTAGTTGAAATTTCTCCAAAAAAAGGCTCGAAAGTGTAAAAAAGCCGTAGATTAAAACTAAATATCAAACAACAATAGCACGCCTTAATAACTATGATTGTTGTATTTCCAATGGTAACCGGAGTGATATGATGCGTGGATACGTCCAACTCAGGAAAAGAACAATAGAATAATTTTTGTATACAGGGTGAGTCAAAATGTATAGAAAATATTTTAAAGGGGTGTTCGGCAGGTGATTTTAAGGGTTTTTATATAAAATTCTTCTATTTGGACTTTCCTTGCCAAGTTATTCGGGTCTACAGGGTGACCCAAAAGTGTTTTTTTTGTATCTCAATAACGGCGCTACTTAAAAATTTAAAATGTGCTATGTGTTATCTACTTACTGGAAGATGCCGTAGGGTAGTTTATTCATTTGTTACACCTGCCCTAAAAACGGGTAAATGAAAACTAACAATCCCTATTAATTTTTTGCTGGAAATTTTTGTGGGTCATTTTTACGTACCTATAACAAAAATATGATTTGTGTAGCCCCTTTATTTGAGAAAGTTTTTTCGCTTAAAATTTTTTCTCGAAAACACAACATAATTTGTCCTACAAAAAAATAATTTCATGCCAAATACCATTCCCCTGACTGTTTCAGAAAATCTTCAAACAATTTAAATATTTTTATTGAACATTAAAACAACGAAAATATCAGGAAACAACAATTCAGCTTCAGGATAAAAAAAGATGTTATGTAGAGTAGATGGATCACCCTATAGACCCGAATAAATGGCAAGGAAGGCCCAAATTGAAAAATTTTATATGAAAGACTCCCTCTTAAAACCACCTGCCGAACACCCCTTTAAAGTATTTACTATACATTCTTACTCACTCTGTATAATCGAATATTCTACAAAGTGATTTATATTATTCTAGACATTGCTCTGCAATAGAATTGTGTGAGATCATATTACCTATGGGCAGGAGCCAAATATCATCTAATCGAATCAAACCGTCTAGTTATCTTACAAAATTTTAGGGCTTGTTTTAATGGTCAGTAGTATCCTTAATAGAGAGATTTGAGCAAAAAGAAAAAACACGGGTCACTTTATTTTTCGAGTAGAATACCGCTGAACTACGGGTGGAATTTGATTGCGAATATCCCTGTATATTATAGGTATGTTTCGGTAGTTTTAATTCTAAATAATAAAGGATGTTTAGTGGCATATCAGGTAAAGGATATAAATTGAAAAAAAATGCACTCCAGCCGGGACTCGAACCCGGGACTCCTACCTCCTACTGTGGCTGTAGGCACTTTAACCAACTAAGCTACCGGAGATACGGGTTCCATCGGCTAGATGTTATTTATTCCAATTGATATATAGTTAGTAGCGGTGAGATGTAGGAGACTTCGGCGTCTTCTACAGCTACTAGGAGGGTTAGAGGGTGTAGGGTAACCATTCATGATTGTTGGTTATGTGAACTTCCTATTTATTCATCAACCCTTTTTTTCAATTGATATCCTTCACCTGATATGCCACTAAACATCCTAATTGCAGGTACTAAAAATCTTTCTGTGTTTAATTCTTAATTTAGTAGCGTAGATCTGTAACCTTGAGAGGACGCGGTATAGGGCAAACCCGTACCTCGAGGGCCATTTAAGAATCTCAACATTTCCTTTCCCATTGGGCTCCTACCGGAAAAAATACTCCCGTTTCTCCCCCGGAGCACTTCCTGCCTGCGAATGGCCTCTTATCGCTAAAAGAATTCAAGCGTTCCCATTTAAAAGAATCGCCCTATACACCGCAAGAGACTGGAGACGCATTGCTTTCCAAATCCAGGATAAGTCCCGTCATTTATCTGGATCGACCCATAACGCTTTAAGGTCTATTTAGCATTTTTTGCCGCAAGCTGCGACCCCTCTAACAAAACACTTGGGGATGGGAATCTATAAATACGTACGCAAGTCGAATACCTAAGGATAGGCGTCATTTCAAGGGGATTCCAGGTTTTTGGTACAAAGGATCCAATTTATTTTTTGTTTAAGAAAAACCCAAGGTTCTGTCAAAGACAATGTAAAAATCGATTCTCGTTAAAAAAATAATCCCCATCCAGGTACAAAATTGGAAAATTCAATTTGTTTCATATACACAGATAGAAAGAAATACTTGAATCAAATAAAATTTATTTAACTCAAACAAATTTGATTCTTGTATATGGCGAACCCTAGACTAACTTTGAATAGAACTTTTGGTTTATTTAAATTTAAAAGTAATATTTAATTTGAGACAAATAAAATATTATTTGGAAGAAATTAATTTTCATTCCCATGGAGATACTATTGATTTGAATTGAATAAATGATATATTTCGAAGGAACAAATCTACAATGTTAAAAAAACATTTGTTCTATTTAAAAAATTAAGAAAGTTGCTTCAAACAACTGTGGTGGGTTGAATTACCCATTCAGGGCATTCACTCAAATAAAATAATATTTATTTAAAGAAAACTAACCTTTATCTTTATCATTATTCACAAACTTTAGTTTTTGTAAATTCAAATAAAAAACAATAAGTTTACTCAATTCATAAAGATGGAAATTGGATTGGAAAAACACGATAATTTGTAATGCTATAAAAATATTTATTTAAAAAAACAATATTTGGTATAAAAAACAATACAAAACACACCAAGGATAGCGCCTCATCATCATACAGGTGATCTATCTGATATACCTATTTTAAGTACCTAGATCTTTGAGATTTGTTTAAATTATTGTTTATGCGTATACTCATAAAAGAAGTTGAAAACACACAATACACACAGTACACCTACACCACACTACACGGCTACTCGGTGGCTATGAATGATAATAAAACTAGGCACACAAAACCTCTAGGAAGACTACAGGCGTGTACTTACACGGACACGGAACAGCACTGAACGCCGACACTAGAGGGCGCCCTCTGCCTTCCCATATTTTCTCTTTCTTTCTATCTTTCATTCTCTGGAGTGAGACAGCTATAAAATGGTACGCATTGTTATTTAACTCAAATAAGGTTAAATTTAAACAAAATACCAGTGTGGTTGACCCAAACAACCAAAAGCTAATACTGTAAATAAAAATTATTCTTGTTTGCACCAAGTAATACCTTATTTCAGGAAAATAATACATGCTTCTACTAAACAATAATGTGTCAAAAAAATCAAATACCTTACCCAAATAGCACTTATTTTTTAATTGAAAAAAATAAATCTTCATTTAAATAACATCGTTTTTACGAAAAATAATTCGTGATCAAACAACAAATATTTTTCTATGAAGAATTGTATTTCTATCTGTGTACCTACACAGGGTGGAACTGAACCATGGTTCCTTTTTTTTAGATACAATTTTGAAATTTGGCATGTTAATGTTTCTTTATAGATGTCACTTTTTGACCTATAAATGCATTTTTTCCGCTTCCAGTTTTACCGGAAGTGACATTCACTTTTGTTTTTTTAAATGGCACACTTTATATATTATTTAAATTATTTTTATATATCGGGTTTTCCCCGATTAGTTATTTTGATTTGTAATAGTAAACTAAAGGTGGCTACGATGTAGCATTTTTTGTTGTAGCACACATGCGAACGGCAGCTTTGGGGTGGTTGGAGAGCAGGGTTCGTGGGTAAGGAGGTTTGCTGTTAGTTGTTATGAGCCTCAGTTATGAAGGAAAATATTTTGGACAAGTTTATTATTATATTATGAAATACAAATATTGACAATAAAGATACCTACAAAATAAATTTGTTTGCTGATTGCTTAGATTTCAGTGTTTTTGCCAAAGCTTTGATATTATTTTGAGCTTTTTGGGTAATTCAATTCCATAATATGTTAAATGAATCACAAACAACTGCCTTTAGTATTAATTTGGTCGCCTGTACAGTGTACAATGTACATTGTATACCCTCTGTATAAAGGAATAACTATACCAAAACGACTTCTACGAAAAATTAGTATAGTGCTATTGTAATTTTAATTACCCTTATTATTTTCCTACATTGTACAGGGTGATGCATACTTGGAAATATACCATAGTTGAGGAGAAGCGTTAAAATAATCTGAACATAAAAATTTAACTCCTGTTTCAGATTCAACGTGTGAATCACAAATCTTTTCCTTTTTACGCAGTCGATAATGGAATCGTCCCGCAGAACGACGCAATCATTATTGTGCGGTTCCAGTCCATGGAATGCAAATGTACCTACACTCGTAAAAAAATCCACAAAATTGTTTTTGATATACCTGTCCGTTTTTGCTCGGCTCCGGGTGGCATATCTACAGCGAGACAGCGCGGATGTGTGGGGATTTGATAAATTAACTTTGCGAATACAAATTATAAAGGACGCGGGGTCGGCTAACCAGACCGTAAATTTTATGGAATTACATTTTTTACAATCCACTCTGCCATATCTCACATTGGAATGCCGTTCTGGCGGGAAACAGAATACGCGAAAACAGAATTTTAAATTTAATTGGAAAATTACTGAAATTGTCGCAAAATACGCGCGCAAAGGTAACACTTCCAATTTGTTAATTAAACGAGGCAACGGCCGAATGGGCGGAAATGTTTTAATCGTTTTACCAAAGTCTAGAGAATACTATAAGTCAGCTCACTTCTTTGTTCTCTCGGAGAAAACAACAATTTTTGCGACTGGTCGTAAATCAGCCTCGAACCGCTCTCAGCTACATATAGACCGGGAGATAGTGACAGATTTTTGGACGTGATTTTACTCAGTATGCCTTGCAAAGGGCATTATGTGGCACATATTCTCACAATAATAAGGTATGAACCAGAGAGTCATCCTGGGTTCTTCATATGAAAAACTGAGTTTTCAATTATTCGAAAAATATGCGTTTTGATATGATTTTAGTCAGGCTGCCATGTGTTTTATAATGAAGTTCAAAGTAGAAAATTCCTCGGAAAACCATAGGCATACCGTTAGCATGGGTTCAAAGGGCTATTATTGTCACGTGAACTTGTATTTTAATAATTAGTTTTTCCACGTTTCTGAACAGGCTGCCAAGGAGAAGTATGCAAGTGCTTGTTATGAAAATGCTGAAAAAAGGATGGCATACCTTTTACGCTTGTCCAAGTACTGTTTAAATTGAATGTTATTTAATAATTTAAACGATTTATTCGATGTTAAGTGTACTTGGATATGCGCAAACGGTATGCAATATTTTCTTCAGCAGTTTCATAACAAGAACTTGCATACTTCTCATTGGCAGCCTGTTTAGAAACGTGGAAAAATTAATTATTAAAATACAAGATGACGTGGCAATAATAGCCCTTTGGACCCACCCTAACGGTATGCCTATGGTTTTCCGAGGAATTTTCTATTTGAACTTCATTATAAAACACATGGCAGCCTGTATAGAATCATATCAAAACGCATATTTTTGGAATAATTGAAAACTCAGTTTTTCACATGAAGAACCCAGGATGACTCTCTGATTCATACCTTATTATTGTGAGAATATGTGCCACATCATGCCCTTTGCAAGGCATACTGAGTAAAATCACGTCCAAAAATCTGTCACTATCTCCCGGCAAAGTTTACAGAATAAAATATTTCTGTAAACTTTGCTCCCGGTCTATAAGCTTATTTTCTTATCAAATAAGATATCGATCGCCGTACTCCGATGATGGCGGGTTGAGGGAGCGGGAGACGGCAGGGGGGAAACGTTTGTTTACACAAGGCCGAGTGCGCCGACTTATAGTATTCTCTAGACTTTGGTTTTACCTTTACAAGACGTTGCCCTAGAAAGGTAATAGATTTTAAGTCTCCAAATATGTTTAAAAAAGAAAATGAGCTGTTTTATGTGACTAATTATTTCGGCGTCTGGTAATATCATAGGTACAGTAAAGAATCCTCGATGAAATAAATGATATAGTTTTTCTTTTTGTCTAATTATGAAAGAGCCCGCTAGGCAAATAATGTCGAACCAAGAAAGCTTGCTTTTGATGATTTTTATAATTTGGCATTACTAACTTCACCGCAGACCAAATATTTTTAACGAGACAAATGGCATTTTAAACAGTCGATATAATAACGTACAATAACAAATTAAAACATTTTGTTTATGTGCACGGGCTGATACCACTTTTCTTACCTACATGCCAGGCACACTTCGTGTCCAATAATTGTTTAACATTATTCCCCAAATACACAACTGTAAACTCTTTGGAGTTAAAAGAACACGTTTGCATTTACTTTGAACTTGCTAGGAAACAATATACAGTGTGTCCACGGATAGAGTTCACGTAGGGTGTAAATGACAAAAAAATTCGAGTTGAAATTTGAGCTTCTGGGGATCAGCCCTGCTTGGTTTTAAACTAATTTGTGACATAATTTTACTTTCGAAAAATCACGTATGCCTTGGGAATTTTGAAAAAAACTAATTTTCCGCATCAGTAAAGTGCCCTTTCTGTAGGTTTTACGACAAAATGTTATTAAGGAAACTTGTTCAGAATGAAGAACTGAGTAGGTTTGCGAAATTTCGAAAGTCTAGGCCTACTTTGATTTTTTGGTATTTTCTCCCACTTTTCTTCAGAAAAGTGCACTTTGGGTAGCTTTCACATTAAAATGTTATTAAGAAAACTTGTTCACAATGAAAAACTGGATAGGTATGAAAGATTTTCAAAAGCCTAGGTCTACTTTGATTTTTATGCGTTTTAAATTTTTTAGCCTTTGGACACCTAACAATATGCCGTTAATAAAGTTAAAATATTTTGATAGGTTGCTGAGATATTTAAGAAAAAAACGAACTTTTGAAAATCAGAGTTTATTTTTTTCTGGCGCCATTTGCGATAATATTGAAAAATAAATTACACTTTTTCCTAGCAACTTTTTCTGTGCTACGTCATAGTATTTTTAGATTTTCGGGGCGACGTTTCGTTTTTGAGATAGAGGGATCAACTTAATTTTTTTAAATACGGACCTGGATTTTTATTCCATATTTCGAAATGAATCGTTTTCTTGAGTATAACGATGTATGACACATACATATTTTTTTCGTTTTGGTCGCTAAAATGCACATTTACTAAGAAAAAAATTAATACGGTTCTGGACTATGCATTTTTCTCTTTTATTTTTCAAAGCTATTCCAATTTTAACAGGGTGATCAATATTTTAATACCTACTGGATTAATTAAACTCCATGTTTGTCATATTTTGAAATTCTTTCTTTATAAATACTTTAGGTAAATATAACAATAATAATTTTATTATTAACAATAGTAGAATATTTTTCCTAAAGTGGTTTAAAAAAGAATTTCAAAAGGTGACAAACATGGAGTTTAATTAATCCAGTAGGTATTAAAATAATGATAACCTGTTATAATTGGAATAGCTTTGAAAAAAATAGAGAAAAAATGCATAATCCAGGACCGTATTAATTTTTTTTGTAGCAAATGTGCATTTTTGCGACCAAAACGAGAAAAGATATGTATGTCATACATCTTTGTACTCAGGATAACGATTCATTTCGAAATGTGGAATAAAAATCCAGGTACGTATTTAAAAAAATTAAGGTAATCCCTCTATCTGAAAAACGAAAGGTCGCCCCGAAAATCTAAAAATACCATGACGTAGTACAGAAATAGTTGCAATGAAAAGGTACAATTTATTTTTCAATATTATCGCAAATTGCCCCAGAAAAACTAAAATCTAATTTTCAAAAATTCGGTTTTTCTTAAATATCTCAGCAACCCATGAAAATATTTTAAGTTTCTCAACGGCATATTGTTAGGCGCCCAAATGCGCAAGTTTGTCTCCATTTGACCGACATCGTATCTGATGGTACGGTTTCCGAGATCCCCATGTTGAGCACCGGAACTGAATCACCCTGTATAATTGTAAGCTTTCCAACATTATGTGTTCTCAAATCAGGCTAAAATTGAAATTTGTATAAATTAAAACTATAATTATATTAAAGTAAAATAAGAAAATAGGTAGAACAGCAGAACTTACCACAGCTTATTATAATTTACTATATATTATTATAATATATATTATATATTATTATAATATATATTATATATTATTATAATATATATTATATATTATTATAATATATATTATATATTATTATAATATATATTATATATTATTATAATATATATTATATATTATTATAATGATTGAATTAATATGAAGATTTTTAAAATTTAAATTAATATACCTATTATAGGAGAAAAATAAAAAACAACGGTTGCACGATTCATCTGGCAAAGTTTGTTAAAATCTATATATTAGTATTCTATAGGAAGCACCTAAACTATATCTACTAGATTATCACTTCGGTTCTCCTTGATACATAAGCAAACAACGAGGGATTTATTGGTTATTGACCCCACAGGACCCAAATGTACCTACTTATAATTATTACAGCTGGGATGTGTACTGTGTGGGGGTAAATTATAAGCACACCAAAATCATATTTCTTGTGAGTTTGGCCCTTACAGGAAGACCAATATTTTGCTAATCGTAATCTACATTTGATGTACCTACATTGTGTTTCACTTTGAGTCGAGACAATTCCGTATTTTTTGAAAGATGAGCCGATTTTCAAAAATCGCAGAAAACGTGTATTTTTTAAAGAATAGTGAATAGTAAAGGATAGTGTTATTTAATTTTTCATAGTTCAAAACACTTTGTACAGAATTTCAAAACTCTAACTTATACAGTAGGGTGTTCACCAATTGGGGACAAGGTTTTAAAAAATTGGGTTTTTCGGAGTACCTTGTATAAACCACAGGGTATATTGGAGTGATCGTCTACCGCGAATCGATTAAGGCACATTTGATGCGTTGTATAGCCACATAGATTAAAGGAGCCATAGATAGTCAGAAGCTTTGTTGAAACCATTCGCAAAAAATCCCACTACACCAACTTTCAAACTTTAATCTTGGAGCGAAAATAAATTAAAACAGATAAATTGTAATGTCTTACAATTCTTAGGACTATACAGTGTGGTCATTTAAGTGTGCAACATATGGGACTTTTTTTTATTAATTGCACAACCAAAATAAGGATATTGCCGAAAATTGATGCATGTTCAATAATCATATTAGGAAGGTGCACTTGCAAGTTAAACAGCAGAGCAGGTCAAAAAATATAAAAATTGTACAAGAGTAAAGTACTCTTATTTCAAAAAATTCAGCAAAACCTTATTAAGAAAAGTTGTTTAGAAAAAATAAAAGCTATGCCTAAATACCAAAACATAGCCTCCTAAGAAAAAATTTTTTTCGTCAATTAATTTCCACAATTTCTTAATAAACATTTAAATAAAAATTTTGCACCTTAAATGAGAGTTTTTTAATATACACATTATCATTACTAATGTTTTACCTTGTTCAGAAGAATTTTTGCGAACTTTTAAAGTTTTGTTTAATATCCTTGCAACAAACATGAAGTTTGTGATTCCCTAAAAAATTAAAAATCTAAGTTAATTTTACAAATATTGTTGAATTTGAACAAAGTTATGTGAAATTGATTTAATTTTGATTGATTTATGAAATTGTTTAGGGTGAATATTAAAACAATTTTTTTAGGAAATTATTAATGTTTTTCAAAAGAATCTATTTTTTTATTATGAGGCTATGTTTTGATATTTAGGCATAACTTTTAATTCTAGACATCTTTTCTTAACAACATTTTGCTGAATTTTCTGAAATAAGGGTACTTTACTCTTTGTACAATTTTTATATTTTTTGACCTACCCTGTATGCTGTCTGACTTGCAACCATTCTAAGTGCGCCTAATATGATTATCGAACATGCACCAACTTTTGGGAATATTTGTATTTTCGTTGTGCAATTAATAAAAAAAATCCCATAATATGCTGCACACTTAAATGACCACACTGTATACTAAATTGATTTAGTTGTTAGTTTTTATATCAAATTTTAGGCAAATTTCAAAAATGGTTCTGACAGTCTATGTGTAGCTTTGTCTATAATGATAGCCATTATTGATAAAGTACCTATACATATCGCCCGCTGCTACTAGAGGCTATTCGGGTAGCACAGAACCGTATTTATTAACTGGATATATGAAAAATACACAGAAACAATAAGAGCACATCACTATTTACCGTTCAGTATTCGTTTAAAATCGAAAAGGCTATGGGCGAAATTATGATGGAATTGTTTATGCGCTCTTTTTTTATGAAATGACCCGCTCGCTGCAACAAACAATTGGTTACAACAGTCAGGCTATTGCAACATTATTACAGGCATATTACGCAGATGATATTATGCCTATATACACGCATATACAGGGTTATTCAAAAACAAATGCCTCCCGTAACATAGCAGCGGTATTCTACTCCAAAAATAAAGTGACCCGTGTTTTTTCTTTTTGTTCAAAGCTCTATATTAAGGGCCCCACGGGCCCTTAAAAGGGGCCCTAAAATTTCGTTTTTTTCGCTATATCTTTTAAACTGCTTGATCGATTTTAATGATCTTTTGCACACGTTCATAGATAATTATGTCACATAATTATGCTATAGTGCAGTATCCGCAATCGCCTGTTTTTTTCATAAATTTTACCGTTTCGGAGATAACGCCCAAAATACAGCCATCATGCACGTACCACGAACCCACTCATATTAAACATTAGCGGCATAATGATCTAGTTATTTTTGGAAACAAACAATGAAACAATCACATTTACCTTTTGACCATGTTTTCTAAAATTAAAATACAGTTTTGTTGTAATTTAATACATTTAGTTAAGTTTCCCTAATAAAATAATGATACAAATACCTAATATTGAAATAACTACAGCAAATGCTCAAAAACTTTCAAATTCTTAGCATTTGCTTGAAACTAAATGTCAAATACTTAATAAGTCCTCTTAAGTGTGATTGTTTCCAACGGTAACTAGATCATTATGCCACCAATGTTTAATATGCGTCGGTACAGGGTACGTGCATTATGGCTGCATTTTGGGCGTTATCTCCGAAATGGCATAATTTATGGAAAAAGTACTAGAATAATTTTTTGTGGAGAATGGAATTTTTTATAAGTGGTTCGAAATAATTTACAAGTTAACTGTGGGCAAACAAGTTCTGAGCATAACAAGTGAAACTGGTAAGCACAAGTGGCGCCCTCTGCAAGTTGCGGATACTGCACTATAACATAATTATGTGACATAATTATCTATGAACGTATGCAAAAGATCATTAAAATCGATCAAGCCGTTTAAAAGATATAGCGAAAAAACGAAATTTTAGGGCCCCTTTTAAGGGCCCGTGGGGCCCTTAATATAGAGTTTTGAACAAAAAGAAAAAACACGGGTCACTTTATTTTTGGAGTAGAATACTGCTGTGTTACGGGTGGCATTTGTTTTTGAATAACCCGTATATTATTATAAGCAGATGATATAAAGGTTTACCTGAATGTGACTTCGACCAAAGATATATACAACTATCTTTGCTTCGACAATAGACTGCACCAGGATTTAGGAAGATCTTGACCGCCTAGCTGTCTTCTGTGAGGATAGCGGATTATCTCTAAATTTGGACAAATGTTGCTATATGACATTAACAAGACTTATTCTATAAATTAAATGGCGACAAATTAAAACAGGTTAGCTAAAAGTACGGGATTTGGGCATCATATTTGACTCCAAGTTAATGTTTGACCTCCATATTAATAGTGTAATTAATTCCTCCATGAGAATGCTGGGATAAATCAAACGAAAGTTTGCTTGTTTTTCCAATGCTAAGCCTCTTTTGTCCGTCTATAATGCTTTTGTTCTAAGTAGATTGAGTTTTGGCAGCGTTATCTGGAACCCTCAGTACAAAATGTATGTGTCTAGACTAAAAAATGTTCAAAATATGATTCCATATGGCAACAATTTAGCAGCACTGACCAACTACAACATGTTATTATTCGAAAATAGAAGAATGGTGTCTGACGTCCTGGTGATACACAAATTGTATAACAACGTTATGCGAAATCCCGATCTATTATCTATTATCTATATTAACGTTCCACAGAAGCACCAAAGAAACTACGAGCTATATTTAACATTCCTTTCAGAAGAACAAATTGTTCCCTAAACTCGCGTCTATATGGATCCTTGAGACATTGCAACTATAAATATGTACTAAAATATTATTTTTTGGTGATGTCGATATCTTCAATAGCATAAATTATGTAGGTACATAAAAAGGAGTTTTGATCTTTGTTTTCCGGATAAGTTCTTTTCAGTTTTTAATGTATTCATGTTTTTACTCCAACTAACAGAACTAATGTGCGATATGCACTTTTCTTTTTTTTTTTTAGTACCTATATTAACATAATGTAACGAATAACCGTAATGTAGGTATACAGTGACCGGCAGAAAGTTGGACACAAATGGAAAACCTTTATTCTTGATAAAATTTGGTGCATCATTTCGAACCCAAAACGCACATTTCAAAATTTAAATATCTCTTTTTGGATACTAGGTAGATTCAAAAATGTCAAAATAACTCAAGAGTAAAGTACCCTTATTTTTTAAAATACGGTAAAAAGTTACTTACAAAAGTTGTAATCAAAGGTGGATGTCAGATTTAAAGTCACAGCCACCTAGTAAAAAAAAAGAAATTCTAGTTTTTTTGTATTTTTTTCGACCACCTTGTGTATTACAAAAAAATAACAAAATACCGCAAGAGCAACTTCATCGGATAACACATGAATTTGATACTAAACTTTAATTTTGTTCGATTAGCATCTGCTAAAATTTAAATTAATCGAAATCAGAGTTTAAAAATATTAAATTTTTGTGTCCAACTTTCTGCCGATTACTGTATAACTGATTGTTTCCTTATTACTTTTTTGAATTCCTAATTATAACACTAGTAGGTATGATGTATAATTTATAAGGTGTGACCTGTGTATTTATTTACTTTATGATTAATAGTGGATATTGTAGTGGGTCATCCATTGACCTGTCGCTGTATGTTGTCCAATAAATAAACAAATACATAAATAAATTCGTGTTTACAAGAGGGCAAATTTTTGGACAAAATATCACTCGAGATAAAAGTTTTTGCTTCCCTGAAAAACAAACTTGACACTAAAGAAAATTATGTACGAATATAGTGTGTTTGACAATAATAATAAAATAATAGTTTATGATACAAAGACGAAAAGTTGAGATTTTCGAATGACTGCGAAGTTTGCCAGATGAGACGTAATCGAGGCAAGGTAAGAAATTGCCATTGTGCATATACTTATGGGAACAATAAAATCCTACGAAAAATCAAGTAGATATTTAACTACCTACATGTGAATTAAAATTTTAATTTTAATATTCCTGGTAAATTTAAAAATACCACTTGACAGGAAAATAGTACATTTATATTATTCGCATTCGCCCTATACTTGTTCGAATACCCACGAGCCGGTAGTGTATTTTTTCGGAAAACGCTTTGCTTTTATGTCAAGCCCTAACCATGGACACTTATACCTACTCTAAATAGAATATACGTACACATTGCGCGTGTAGTAGGCATATATGTACATTTGCATTACAACGATTTACAAAAGTATTCCTTATTCTACCGTTAGGAGTCACAAGTTGCAAGCTATCTCGAAGTTAAATGAGTTACTTAAATAATAGGAGTAATTCCATTTCACTGTATTCTGAATTTAAAAAATTAAAACTTAAACAAGTTGAGATTTACTTCCCAAACTAATTCCCGGCTTGTTACCGGAGTTAGATATAATTTTTCAAGAAATATAAATGAAAACTTAATCCAATCTAGCTACAAAACTTCTTTTAAAGAGTATACACGTGTTTTTATTTAATGAACTTGCCCCGGATTGACGTTGATGTATGTGTAGTGGAAAGAAGCTATCTCTCGAGATATAAACTGGAGAATTAATGGTGTTAACGGTGACACGGCAACAAGACGTCTGAAAGCGTTCCTTCAGCAAAATTCTCATTTAGCCCCGCATTGTAACAGGTCCGGAAACAAATCTTATCCATCACGATAAGGGATACTGCGACACTTAACCGGAAAGCGTTACACCTTGTCTGGTAAATACGCTTTAAAATACATCTACGGATCTTCGTTTAAGACTTTTTAAATTGATCGAAGTTTAAGACATATGGGGTGCTTGCTGGGAGATGTGATCGGAGAAATTTCCTTTTTGTATCGTAGTTAAATTTTGGAGAAAACAGTATAATAACACTGGATATAAAACACAACGTGTGTATTTGCTACAACTACACTCCCGACATATTCTTTGCAACCAAGCAACCATAGAATTTATTTTATTTCAAATAAACTCCTTAACAAAATTAACGCACCATTTATATTTTTCTCGATATTTATTATACATATTTTTTTCTCGACAAATAGGCCATGGACCTTGTTTGACACTGACAGTTGTTATTTAAGCTAACTAAAGTATCACATAACCTTGTTTTGACAGTAATTCGTATTAAACCTCGTTTTAGACTAAAACTGTGTTAAAATGTTCTTAAAAAGTGCTGATTAAAGCAAAGTGTCTGTGAAAAGCACGCTTTCGATTGTGATTGTTTTTATCACATGCATGTTGGAAAGTTCATTTGAGAGTAAATCAAGTAAGGAAAATAAACCGCCGTAGGAATTGAGGATGCAGTGCGAGCATCGACTCTCGTGGATGAAGGATATTCAACGCGATATGTTGCTGGTTTGTTAGGAAAACATCATTCCAGCACCTACCGCATGGAGGGACGGCATAATGAGACGGGCTCGTACCATCGAAGACCAGGGTAAGGGCGAAAACGTTGCACTAATCAAATTGATGATCGGTTTTTGAGACAACGTGCTCTCAGAGACAGGAAAATCACCAGCAATCTGCTAAAAAATTAATTAGCAGATCTTTGAAATATCGCTATATCGTCTCGAACGGTTTGAAGACGTTTACATGAAGCAGGATTGAGCAACAGAGAACACAAAGTTCAGAGATTGAATTTTGCAAGACTACATCAGAATTGGACCATCAATGATTAGAAACAAGTTCCGATGAAACTAGAGTTAAAGCTCCAGAAGGACGTGGGCGTGTCTGGCGAAGGCGAGGAGAAAGGTTTGCCAGCTGCAATATCCCCCAAAGTACCTTTTGGTGGTGGCTCTAAAATGTTTTGGGGGGGGGGGACTTGCTTCGATGCTCGTACGGAGTTGGTCCCTATACGTACGAGGTCTATGAATGCCCAATATTACTTAGACAACCTTATCGTCGAATATGTAATGCCCTTTGCTCCGTTTGTTGGACCTATTTTTTATTCATGCAGGACAACGCTCGACCCCCATGTAGCTAGACAGGTTATTGACTTCCTAAATGATGTTAATATCCCTTTATTACAATGGCCACCTAACAACCTAACTGAATCCTATAGAGCATCTATGGGACTATCTAAAAAAAGATTCTAAATCGAAGACCCCCCTGTTGCTAATTATAACCAACTCATATAGAGATCGCTATTGAAAAATGCGAGAATATTCCTCAAGCTTTTGTTGAACATTTAATATCAAGCATGCCTCGACGCATGAATGCAGTGATAAGAAGTAGAGAAGGGCCTAGACGGTATTAGTAGTGACCTAGATGCTTTTATTTTGTTTTGCTAATTTTTTCTTTTTTTTAATTTGTAGTTAGGCTCGCTTATTTATGCATTTTCAGCAAAAGCACATTTTAAATGAAACATTAAGGCAAATTAAGGTCATGTTATGGTGATGTTTGATTAATTTGTAGGTATTTATTATCATTTCAATGTAACTAAGTTTTATTTTGTGTTTTTGTTGTAAATATTTAGATTAATTAAAGTAGTGCGTTAATTTTGTCCAGGGGTTTATATACTTTATCTCATTTGCAACCATTTGTTGGCGTATTTACTTTAACTGGTCTTGTTAGAATTGAATAAATTGACAAATACATAAGAAAGTAAATAAATTGTAAAAATTAAACGAAATATTATTTCTAAAAAAATGTTATGTAACATATACAAAAAATAATCGTTCTGTATGTAGAAAAATGAGCTTTTCCAAATGGCGCTATAAAAAGTGAGGTTTATAATTTAAAAAATGACGATGACGTCATTATCTGCGACATGGACGACGTTACATGACGCATTTATATGTCAAAATTTGCGCATTACAAAATTAAAGTTGACGTGTCCGAACGATTTTTTCCCTCGCCCACAGAAATTTTATAGAATTTGTTCCAACCTTCGCGTGGTCACAGTATATGTATAGTGGATACATAGCTGTTTAACAAAATAAAAAAATAAGTAACATATTTACAACAAATTTTCAACGTGTCCTCCATAAGCGTCCCTAATTTTTTGTTTTAAATGATTGACATTCCTTGAACTCGTTTTATAGACCTGAGTTTTTAATTTCCATGGGAAATAGTCTAGTGGCAGTGTCAAAAAGTCCGGTTACTTAAAAATAATAGGGCCACCTAAATACCTAAAGAAAAGTATGACCCTGTACAGTCGGTTGACAATTGAAAAAGTTATATTTTTTTTCTTAGACTCGCAAATCTAGGTATAGCAGTTTAGTTCCTAGTTTCTTCAACTATTTTCTTCATGGTTTTAAGTCCTTTATTAAGAAAATGAAAAAAAAAAGGCCGACCTTTGCTCTCGTGTGTTTTGTTTTTGGTTGGAAACGGGTTAACGCGCCAAGGATGATTTTTTTAAAGAAAACTGTTCTAGTCATCCATTCCAGAAGCCCAAGTGACGTGTGCGGATATACCCGATCGCTCCTCTACAATATACGAATAAATAATTCCAAATTCGGGCACGCCGTTTTTTCGCTTCAGTACCCCCGCAATTTAACCCGCTCCGACGCCGGATTCATTCGCAGTAAATCGAGACATGTCCCGCAAAAAATTGTCCCCACAGCTGGGGCAGCTGGTCAAAGTTTCGTTGAGCCACACACAGGTAACGCCTTAGTTCATTTTGAATGGAGCAAGCTGGTGAGTCTCTAGATCAACTCCTATCGAACCGACCGCGAGATGTGCAACTTAATTTTTTTTTTTCACTGGAGACAAGAGCCATGAAATCAGGAAATCGGGAAATTGCTTCAAAGGTTTTGCATCTTGTCTCTGAAAAGAAAAGATTGTGACATAACACAGCTAGTAAGTACTTATACAGAAAATTATATAAATACACGGACAGCACCGTAGAAAGAACAACTCTGCCATGTCAACTAAGAGGAAGAGGATTGTCAGACCTCAACAAGCAATTGAACCAACAAATATTAGATCTGCGTAATTATCTCCACAGGCAGGCCAACAGCTTCACACTACATAAAGCTATATGCGGAGCACCAACGAACCGACTACAGATGTGGTTGGAGAAGGTTAACCAGGAACATGTCGACAAGTTAGCGTCGAACTATTGGCTGACCTTGGGACGAATGTTCCCCTGACGGCTTTTTACTGGCCATACAAGATCAGGTTATAACAACACGTGGCTACCTAAAATTCATTGTAGGAGATGCAGCGGTAGTGGATGACAGATGCAGATAAAGGTGCCATACTTCAGAAACAATCCAGCACCTAACAGGAGGATGTCAAATGTTCGCATCAACGGAATGTAAGAAACGACACGATTCGGTTGCCAAGATCTTGCACCAGGAACTGGCGGAAAAACTGCTGCTTGTGCAGGCAGAGAGGGTCCCATATTACAGACTGTTCTTGAAAACAGCAACTACAAGATGTACTGGGATCGTACAGTTCTGACAGATCAGCGAGTTGCCCATAACAGACCAGACCTTATAATAGTTGATAAAATTTCTAGGAAGGCAACTCTGATTGATGTGGCCATCCCAAACAACAACAACCTGCGTGTGTAGCAGGCCGATAAGATCGCGCAATACAGAGACTTGGAAGAGCAAATTAGAAGGCAATGGGAAATGGAGAAGGTTCAGACGGTTCCAATGATCGTGTCAACAACTGGTGTTATACCAAAATATGTGCTGAGAAACATCAAAGAGCTGGGTCTAACTGACAATCTTTACAGGTCCATGCAGAAAGCGGTACTACTTGCGACAGCCCGAACCGTCCGGAAATTCATGGGGATCATCCAACAACATCAATGTCACCTAAGGCCCGATAACATGGCAAGAGTCTCGTCCGAGCCAAATCCTTATGGTATCCGGGATACCCGGGATCTGAGTGAATGTTCCCCTTAGAGGGAGTGCGAATGCCAATGCCTTTTGGCTAAGTCGATATAATAATATCTCACAATAACAGTAACACTAATGACATTAATAACTAACTAATAAAGAAGAGAAAAATAAAGAAATAAGACGAACCTAATAGTTATATGAGAAACATAAACAAAGAGAGAGCAGGGTAACCCAAACTCGACTTCTGGACTATTTTCAGAAAAATCTACAGGATATTTTGTTTCTTTCCATGGCGTTCTATACCATAACCATATAAAATAATATTCATCTTTCGCACACAAGATGACAACGACCTCTAATCCTTCTTGTTTCGTGCACTGCCTTTCAGTCATGAATATAGTAAAATAGGTAGACAGGCTTTGAATAAACTTTTACTTGGATACCTACTGGAATATTCAGGCAGCATTTTAGAAGGTGCGATTTACTGTAAGTTATTTTATCGAAAATGTATCATGGTTGATTATTTTGTTTAAATGTCGGTTGTCCTTACCTATATCACATTTTCTCGTGCATACTATCGTCGACCTTGCCCTCTGGGTATCCTAAATGTTTTTAAGTCGAAGGGGGGGGGGGGGCAGTTGCACGCTTCACGGTCTAGTTGGCCTTGGAAGTTGATTAGCTTCTCCGTATTTTTGCCGGGGTCAGACGGGATTGCAGCAGTTCGCCAAATTGACGGCGGATTTGAGGGGACATAAAAAGCCGGTTTCGTTTGTTGGAAACCGGGCTATATATATCTGGGGATTTTTGTCGTCGGTGGACAAACAAAAGCGCCCAGTAAATATAATGCTAGATACTTACGTATAGGAAAACAATCGCATTAATCATTCGAACGTATATTTTCAAATATTACGCTAGTTATAACTGTTACACAAACCTCTAATTATTATAAAATTACATCGATTCATGAAATCGTAAACCAGAAATCGGAAGCGTTCGATAATTTGGGTTGAAAATGGGCTTAATATCCCCCAGCAACAAGGAAATATACTTTTTTTATATGGTCTTTTAGAATACCAAACACTAACTACCTGTAGAAGTGAGTAGCTATTTGTGAAAGGTTTTATTTTAGAAACGTGCAGGATTAAATTGTAACCGAAAATCAACAATACCAAACTACATTGATATAAATTGAAAAGTAGTGACTAATGTTCAATTTCATATGTTTCCACGATGATTTCTTGAATGTAATTCATAAATTGTTGAAATATATTGTGTTTCTGGCTATTAACGAAAAATTATATAATACATTTTTTAAACAATTATTATAAAAATAGTTCGCAGAAGTAGATTTTTTTGTTCATATGGAAGACATGACCAACATTTAAATCATGTTTATTTCTTCCTGAAAACACTCTCTTCTCTTTCGGACATGCTTTCTTCTTGTTACGACTTACGTTGTTGAGCTTGGAATCTGCAACACTTTTTCCTTAGAGGCCGAACTTTCTCTTGCTCGTACCCATAAATATACAGGGTAAATCGGTTTTAGCAGGACTTTAACAGGTGATACTTAGATCTTCAAAAAATAACCGCACTTCTTCGTATAAACTATGTCTTTTTAAGGGTTCATAGAAAAGTTACAGGGTGTTAAAATTGAAAAAAATATGTGGACTTTATTAAATATTTACCAAACTAGTTGAGATATTTGGTACACGTTAGAATGGCATGGGTTAGCATAAAACCTGTTAATATCGAACATCTTGCACAAGCAGTGGGTAATTGGTAAAATTATTTTTAGAAGAAAAAATGAATCACCTTGTTTTGTAATAAAGCGTATTGAATTTTTTATGTAGATTTTAATTGCAGACACAAATGTCCTCTTGGTATTTGTTCGCATGTATTATAGTTTAATGGCAAATTTAATTTTTTTATTATTTCGGGATATTTTCTGAAAAATTATATAAAAAATTTGTTCCATAAGTAACACTTAAAGTATAAATAATGTGTTTGCTTCTTTAAATAAAGTAACTTTTTCCAATAAACTTTCCTATTTAAGGCAATACTTTTGAAATTACAGGGTCTAAGACATTTGAAGATACAATTAATGTTGCGTTCGGTATCTTGAAAAGTAAAACATTGAGTGGGTTAGTTTATTAGAAAAAGTTACTTTATTTAAAGTAAGAAACACGTTTTTTTCTATTGTGAGTCTTACTTATGGGGCAAATTTTTTAGTTAATTTTTTCCGAAATATTAACAAAGAAATTTGCCATTAAACTATAACACATGCGAACAAATACCAAGAGGATATTTTTGGCTGCAATTAAAATCCACATAACAAATCCAATAAATTTATTACAATACAAGGTGATTCGTTTTGTATTAAACAATTTTACCAATTACCCACTTCTCCGCCACTGGCTGTGCAAGAGGTTCGATATTAACATGCCGTTATAACGCATTTTTTCAAAATTTAACTCCCTGTAACTTTTCTATGAAGCCTTAAATAGATATAGTTTATACATAAAAGTGAGGTTGTTATTTGAAGATCTATCACCTGTTGTTACAATTCATTGTGAACATAATTTATTTTGGGATTTTTCGTTAATCACCAGAAACGTAATACAATTTAACAAAATTATGAACAACATTCAGTAATTCTTAACGTCCATTCGACTCGCTGTAACTCAGACGGTTAGAAGAATTAACAAACAATACCAATGTTTGTTTATAGGTTTTTTCAAGATATACCTACAACTTGTGTTTACTAGGCAAAATGTAGAAAAACTGTTTTTTGGAAAATTTGGCTAGCAGGAAATGGTGCAAACTACAATTTTTGCCCTCATACTTTTTCCCTCCAGCCAATAAGAAACGAGATAAGTCGATTCAAAAATGGCGGCGAAATGGGAAGGGATGAGGGTACGCCAATTTTGGTTTTTATCTTGCTAACCAACAATAAGAACATAATAAAAAATTCGTCTTTCCAGGGATTTTTTCGATCTATCCCCCTTTTTTCGACAGATCGATTTTACTAATAACAATAGCCCTCTTGCTTATTGCCTTTAAGCCTTTTCATTCATTACCTTAGAAGTTTTCTAAACAAAAAGAGAAATATTATATACAGGGTGACCGTATTTCGAGTCTTTGCATGGGGATCTTGGTTGCCTTAAGAAATACGAGGTCGGTTAAATTGGGGCAAAGTTGCGGAATATGATGCCGAGTAACATGGTAAAAACAAATTTTGGCTGGTCCTTCTCGTTTTGAAAATATTGGGAAAGAACTGAAAATTGCCGTTTTCGTTTTTATTTTTTTTAAACGAAAACGAATGGCACTGGACATTTCTAAGTTCTCGCCTCCCTGCCTTAATAATGTTTAACTTAGAAATGTCCAGCGCCATTCGTTTTCGTTTAAAAAAATAAAAACGAAAACGACAATTTTCAGTTTCTTCGCATTATTTTCAAAACGAGAAGGGCCAGCCAAATTGTTTTTTACCAAAATTTGGGAATATGACGATCAACTTTTATTTTCCTTATGGACGCCATATTGGATTTTTGCATTTTTGAAAAGAGGAATTTTTTCTGGTTAAAATGATATGTCACACATTATGCTTTACTTTGTTTTTCTTGCCGTAATATCAAATTAATCGTTTTTGCATAGAGTGCCTTGGAAATGTTAGCCCCATAATGTTTGACGTTTTTGCATAGAGTGCCTTGGAAACATAATCCTAGTTACCCATTGTTGCGAAATGTGCTTTGGAATATTGTTTAACGGTTCAGTAAAAATTCAATTAATGTTAAAATAATTATTGATTAAATAAATCATAAACGTACCGCGAGGACAAGAGTATGATCTGAGGCCTTGTCATTTATTCGCCATTTGCCATATAACACATTAATACTAAAAGAGTCAAACTGGAAACACAATGAACAACAAAAACCTAGACGAGTAGACAATCCTATTTTACAATAAATGTTCAATTTGTCCTCCTTGTTCCTCAAGGCACAATGCAGCACGTTCCTTTAAATTGTTTATGGCTCGCCCAATATCACTTCGACGTCATTTATATTTGAGGAATAACATTTGAATCATTTCACGCTTTTCTTCATGTGAGAATGACATTCTTTCAGTAAAATAAAGTATCCGTGACATTTAAAATTGTACTAAACTATCAAACGTTATAGGGCTTATGCGTTTCCAAGGCATTCTATACAGAATTGTCAAACGTTATGGGGCTTATGTTTCCAAGGCACTCTATGCAAAAACGTCAAACATTGTGGGGCTTACGTTTCCAAGGCACATGCAAAAACGAGGAAAAACAAAGTAAATCATAGTGTGTGACATCTCATTTTAACCAGAAAAAAATCCTATACAAAAATGCAAATATCCAATATGTCATAATAATATCTTTGTCCAGGGAGGCGAGAAAAAAAATGCAAGATCATATTTAGATTCCTTGTAAAAAAGTGCCTTAATAATGTTAGAAATATCCAGCGCCATTCGTTTTTGTTTAAAAAAATAAAAACGAAAACGACAATTTTCAGTTTTTTCGCATTATTTTCAAAACGAGAAGGGCCAGCCAAATTTTTTTTTAACAAATTTTTTTTACTCGGCATCAAATTCCGCAACTTTGCCCCAATTTAACCGACCTCGTATCTCTTAAGATAACCAAGATCCCCATGCAAAGACTTGAAATACGGTCACACTGTATTTTAGCATTATTAATCTATACAGGGTGTTTCAAAATTATGGTGCCAACGTAATATGATAGATAGAAAATGCCATTTTGAACAAAAAATTTCCGATAAACATGGGTCCTAAAATGCTTAACAAGAAAGTTACAGGGTGATGAAAGTATAGTTTGAAAAACATCTTTATCGTAATAACTTCTACAGAAGTTATGCAATTTAAATGAAATTTGGTGCAGTTCTTTATTAACTGAAGTGCAACAATTTTGTATAAAAACGATTTATTCCCATCGACCAGAGGCGGAGGGGCGAGGTAGCACAATAGGTTTTCTACTCATAATTTTTTTGAGGTTATCTTTTTAGTCTCGCCAGTTCATCATTTAGTGCACCTTTTTATTTTGCAACAAAAGGGTACCTACTCTAGTTTCATAACGATAAAATCAACCGTTTGCGTTGAAATCGGCAGAATGTGCCCCAAAACACCTGTTAACTCTAAAACTCGAAAAATAAAATTATCGCCTACTGCATTTAAATGTTTTACAGATGAATTGTACGTTCAAAATTAAGAAATAATGCCTAATGGATATTGAGTAAAACATCACTGGTTTGCTGAAATATGGATTTCAAAATTTTGTCGACATCAATCAGTTCCATTTTGAAAGCGAAAAATTTTTGACACATAGTTCATAGGGAATTTTGTGTCACTTTAAATTGAACAATTATTTTGTAAAATTTGAAAGCGGTACCAAAAAGATCACCTCAAAAAAGTTATGAGTAGAAAACCCATTGTGCTACCCCGCCCCTGCGTCTCTGGTCGATGGGAATAAATCGTTTCTATACAAAATTGCTGCACTTCAGTTACTAAAGAATTGCACCAAGTTTCATTTAAATTGCATAACTTCTGCAGAATTTATTGCGCTGAGGACGTTTTTCAAACTATACTTTCATCACCCTGTAACTATCTTATTGTGCATTTAAGGACCCATATTTATAGGAAACTTTTTGTTCAAAATGACATTTTCTATCTGTCATATTACGTTGGCACCATAATTTAGAAACACCCTGTATAATGAACGAATGGCAAGGGAATATCGCTTAATATTTTCCCTGTTCCATAGTTTTGCTATCATCCGGCACGTAACATGAGAAGTTGCAAATTGTTGCGACTGGAAGTTACTGGCAAAACAACGGCCGCTTGGCGGGTCTGTCCGGGACGTATCTTAGCGATCTTCTTCTCATAATTAAAAACTTCTCCGCTATATTTTCGCGTCAAGTCGTCCAGGCGTTAAGTTCTCTTAGCGAAATTTGCCGTCCACTCAATATTACTCTGTTAAAATAAATTTGCTTGGACATTTCACACAGACTCAAGTATGAACGTACACAGATAGAAAGAGATACTTGAATCAAATAAAATTTATTTAACTCAAACAAATTTGATTCTTGTATATGGCGAACCCTAGACTAACTTTGAATAAAACGCTTGGTTTGTTTCAATTTAAAAGCAACATTTAATTTGAGACAATTTAAATATTATTTGGAAGAAATTAATTTTTATTCCCATGAAAATACTAACGATTTGAATTAAATAAATGATATATTTCGAAGGAACAAATCTACGATGTTTAAAAACATTTATTCTATTTAAAAAATTAAGACAGTTGCGTCAAACAACTGTGATGGGTTGAATTACCCATTCAGGGTATTCACTGAAATAAAATATTATTTATTTAAAGTAAAGCAACCTTTGTGTTTATCATTATTCACAAACATGTTTTGTCGATTCGAATAAAAAAACAATAAGTTTGTTCAATTCATAAAGATGTTCTGTCGAATGGAACGGAAATTGGATTAGAAAAACACGATAATTTGTAATGCTATAAAAATATTTATTTAAATACAATTAAAAAACAATATTTGGTATAAAAAAACTATACAAAACTCACCAAGGAAAGCGCCTCATACAGGTGGCCTATTTGATACATTTCAAGTAGTCCTTTGAGATTTGTATCCATTATTGTTTATGCGTATCCTACTTACAGAAGAATCTGAAAACACGCAATACACACAATACACCACACTACAGACGGCTAATGGGCGGCTATAAATAATAATAAAACTGCTCGCACTAAACCTCTAGGAAGGCTGCAGACGCGTACCTACTTACACGGACACGGAATAGCTCTGAACGCCGACACTAGAGTGCGCTCTCGTTCTCCCATATTTTCTCTCTCTTTCTATCTTTCATTCTCTGGAGCGAGACAGCAATAAAAATGATAGGTAGTATTATTTAACTCAAATAAGGTCACATTTAAACCAAATAACAATGTGGTTGACCCAAACAACGAAACCTAATACTATAAATAAAAATTATTCTTGTTTGCACCAAGTAATACCTTATTTCAGGAAAATAATAAATGCTTCTACTAAACAATAATGTGTCAAAAGAATCAAATACTTCACCCAAAAAGCTCTTAGTTTTTAATTGAAAAAAATAAATCTTCATTTAAATAATATACTTTCTACCGAAATAAATATTATTTCTGACAAATAATTCGTGATCAAACAACAAATATTTGTCTATGAAGAATTGTATTTCTATCTGTGTAGCTCACAATACAGTGTCCTCAAAAACTCGGCCAATAAAATTCGAGGAAGTCATATCAGAAGGGCATATGAGCCAAAATGACGAAATTCTGATTTTGGGGCGTATGTGACCGTAGCATTATTCCGCATATTACCTATATCATAAGGGCGTAAAGCTTCGCACCTTGCAATTGGTTCTAATGTCTAATGTTTAGTAGGCGTAAGAACCAATTTTCCGAAATAAATATATCAGAAGGGCGTATGCACATACGCATAGGTACCAGCTAAAAACATAATATTAGAAAGTTTGATGTATGTCTAACTATAAAATAGAAGTAAAATTATGAAAATATTCCATGGCTGACTATGTGAAAATTTAAAAAAAAATCAGAAAATTAGCCACAGCTCTTTTATTTTTTATAGTAACTATGCCGAGTATTATATCTTTGGAAAGATAAAAAATGGTCGATTTTATAAGGCCACAGCCAATAATGATTTAGATTAAAAAAAAACACAAGTTTATGTCATAGCTCAAAAAGCACAAACAAGATAAAAATTGGATTAGATTATCTTATTAAGCCCAAAATTATCTACAATTTTTGTCTCTACAGTTTTCCTGTATAATCAGAAATAACGGAGCTACAGAGATCTGAGGAAATAGCAAAAAATCACTCTTTCTAAAATATCTAGTGAGCCATGAACTTTTTTAAAAATCAAAAGGGGCATTAGATTGATCATTCAAAACTGCAATTCTTTGCCCATTTAACCTTTGTTCTAGCTCTGATAGTTTCCGAGATCCCCATAGTGGGCATCGAAAAAAACTCACCCTATATAGATAAAGATAGATACTATAGTTATTTTGCGATATGTTTTCAAGCGTCACTGGAAATGACTAGTTAAATAAAATTATAGAATATTCCGGTGTCATCCTCATATCCGTTATCTATTATACATAAAAAACGAAGGAGGTAATCATACAAGAGCAATCATGCAATAGGTAAATTAAAGTATGAATCAATAACCCACCGATTTTGACCAAATGTAAGTTGTATAATGGCTCATAGCGTGTATAGCGTGTAATTAGGATGGATTTTTGTACCTTTAGCGAGGTCGTAGGAACTGGTAACCAACTAAGCTACCGGAGCATAGGGATTCCATCGGATTAGGTGATATTAGATTCCACTGACTATTAGTAAGTAGTGGTGAGATGGAGGAAACTTCGGCGTTTCCTACGACTACTAGATGGAGTAAGAGGGTGTAGGTAACCATTTGTTATTCGATATAATATTATAGCGATTTAATGCAAGTATAATGTAGAGCCATGAATAGTAACAAATAAATATGGATTTCCTGATGGCACAAAAACATCCCCCTTTAAAGCGTGTAATTTTCTATAACCCTTGTTAAATACTTACTTAATAAAAAGATATGTTGGTGCATGCTGGGATGAGCGGTACAATCTCACCGTCACAAAACCGCATCCAATCTTCCAAAACATGATCTTTCTCCTCGCCATTATATAGTGCCCGCCAAAAAATTTTTAGTAAATAACTTACGGAAAATTTGTTTGCGGCATCAGGTTTTGCTTGCTCCAGAACCAAAATTGACATAATCAAATGTTGTGACGTAGTATCTTTTATATGTCAAATTTGACATTAATGAAGAAAATGTCCGAAAAATGGGCTTATTTAACCGAATTTCGAAAAAAGTCATAAGAAAAATATTTCTTTCGCAATTTTATAACCCTGTGCAAAATTTCAAGAGCCTACTACGATTTTCATATTTTGCCCTTTGTTAGATATTATTGGACATAATATTTTAAATTTTCTAGATATTTCTGATCAGATCAGCATGACAGAAATGTTTGTGTGTTTTTACAACAATTTACTATAGAAAGAAGTTTGTAAATCGAATTTATGTGTTTATCTGTAAAAATGAGATCAGTTTTCCACCAAGCGTACTTCTTCAACAAGCCCTCATTTTAATTTTTTTGCAAAAAAAGGAAAAGAAAGATACTTAGACCGTAAACTAAGTATTGTGCAGTATGTATTCAGTCAATAAGTGTTTTAAATTACATAGGATCGACTTTTATGGATTAACAAATACGGAAAAGGGCAACAAAGGGCAAAATATGAAAATCGTAATAGGCTCTTGAAATTTTGCACAGGGGTATAAAATTGCGAAAGAAACATATTTTTCTTATGATTTTTTCGAAATTCGGTTAAATAAGCCCATTTTTTGGAATTTATTTTCATTAATGTCAAATTTGACATATAAAAAAGACTACGTCACAACATTTGATTATGTCAATTTTGGTTCTAGAGCAAGAAAAACCTGATGCCGCAAGTTATTTACTAAAAATTTTTCCCATATGGTGCAGACTTTTTGGCGGGCACTGTATACCAATGCCCTTAACTGGCTTTCTTTGGCTACAAATTGCGATATCTGCTTAAGTGTCCGTCCTGGGTTTTTCCAGTCGCGAAATCTCATTACGATAGTAAAAGTGCAAAAGCGCTCCCGGACTCCCGGAAAAACTCATCGGACCGGAATTCCGGGCCTACAGCGGAGGCGGTAACTTTTGATAACGGGACCCCGGATGTTTCTAAATAATGCCCGGCCGGCTTAACTCCGAAATATAGCTCGGAAGTTTGCTAGTTATGAGAGGAAGACCCTTCGGCTACATCTTGATCGTGGTCTGGTAGACAAATTTTCTGTAGATTAAGCGTCCACTGCATTAAGATCTAGCGAGTTTATATTGTATACCTATACTTGAAATATACACTTGAAATTCTTTAGAAAAAATTGTCTACAGCATATTAATAACAAAACACGCTCGCATTTTTCAATATCCGCTTATTTAAAAAAAAATAAATGTAATTTTCTTTGTCAAAAATTGCGTCACTAACGAAATGTTTTTCAATTCTTAGGGACAAATGATTTAACCTAACCCGTGATGAAATGAGATATTCAAGTTTTGAAAACTGCGTTTTGAAGGAAGACATCCCGTAAATTCAGGGGACGGTAGATTTTACAAAAATAATCAATTTTTTCATATAAATTATGGCCCTAGGTATATTCTTTCATTTCGGAGATTCAGGGCGTTAAATTTATTAAAAAAAAAACGAAATTATGCTGTATCTCCTGTGCAGTTAAAGATCTTTCGTTGAACTTTGGTTCTCGGGGGTTTCAGAGGATGTCAAATAAGATGGCTTAGTTAGTTTTTGAATATACAGTAGGTGCGCTGGATGCGCGACTTCTGGCGATTCTTTTAGGCTTAACTTTTTTGAGAATATTGTTTTCGTTTTGTTTGTACGGTTGAACCGCTTAGGTTGTGTTATTAGAAATTAGTGGCAACTGGCAACGTCGCATCCATACCTATCCCTTTTCTCCTTATTCGATTTCTCATTATGGATCTATTCTCTATTCTTACACATTGAACGCCAGACGACACCTTTGAGCTATCAGTATAGAATGAACTATTAGGTAGGTATATCCAGTTTCGGATACAGGGGGAGGGCGACCCCTCCTTTTTCTACAACCATTATTACAACCGGAGTATTATTAGGAAATGACATTTCTTAATTTGGTAATACAAGGTTGGCAGCAATGTTTTGGGCGCCTAAAGGGACGTATTTAGCATGTCCGCCAGAAATGTCAGAACTTGTGACAGATGCCTAACTTTAACCTTGATATTCGATCTCTGTGTCTGTGGCTCTACCCTAACTTAACCCAACTATTTTTCTATGCTTCACAGAACAGAGTATAATGTTAATTTCTACCTATTTAAATTTAGGATTCGTGTGTAAAATGTAAATTCTGTTGATTACGGCCCTGTCCTCCGTCACCTATCAATAATATCAATATGGCTGCCTTTTAGGGACATGAAATATTTACCTACCTGTCACAATCTAGCGTACAATTAAAGAGCGTTTTTAGTATATTTTCCTCAGTTTCTCAATAAAGCTTGTTCTGGCAACACCAGTACGAAGTCGCATCGCGACAAAGGCAAGAACATTTTTGAGCATACTTGTCAGTTTCCCGATAAGCAATGCATCGGCGGAAATAAATTTAAAATAAAACTTGGTTACGTACCCGTACCAATATATGGTCCAAGACAGACTATGTGCGGTGTAATAAATATACACCGCAATATGTACCCATAAATGAAGAAAAGATCAGTTTGCGCGAAAAAAGAGAAAATATAGTTTTATTTTGTGATAAGTACATTATTTTTTAAATCTAAATAATTATTGTTTCTTTTGGTGATTTAGTTTTGTTATGTTTATTATTTAAGTTTGTTTTTATTTTGTTTGGGTAAACATTTTTTTTTAGATTTGCCTGGAATAAACTGCATGATGTACGGGGATATTTACGAATTAATTATTTAATTTTCTAAAATTATTACTTATTAAAATGATAAAATGCAAATAGTACAAACTCGAGCAGTTGAGGTTGTGTTTGTGTGATATCGAATCATAATAGTATAAGTATAATACCTTAAATATGTTTAGCATATCTTTAAATTTCTATGATTTTTGCTATTTACCTTGGATTATAGCTTATGGGTATCTAGGTGACTCTATAGTTCGTAGGTAATTGAAGTCATCAAGTCAATAGGGAAATTGATTACGGTTTTTTAACCTTAACAGCAGGTCATTCCCTGTCTTCATTAATATTGTGATATTTATGTATGTACTAGCTGACCCGACAGACGTTGTCCTGTCTTAACTATGAATATTCAATTCGAACTGGAATAAATTAAAAAAAAAACAAACAAAAACATAGTGTTTATTATATATTTCCTAAAATTTATTTGTGGCGCAAACAGATCCATTTAATTTTTAATTGGGTTTTTTGCCATCGAACTGATCGAAAGACAACTTTTTCAAGTTGCCTGGAAAATTCATAAATTCTTAACAGCAAATGAACGCAACTTTAAACGTGTAACTCAAAAAATAACTTCAACAAATTTGTTTTCTGAGCTTTCGGAGAATAAATCTTCCTCCTTTCTCAAAGATCATGCCACGTCAAAGTGAAGTGACAGATTAACAAATTTCAGGTTAAAATGTCATGACAACAGAAACAATAGCCTAGCCACCTGCCTGATATTGTACCCTGTGTTCTATCTAATTATCTATACTAACTTCTCTTTGAATAAGTGGCAATAATATTATTTTACTGAATTCCACTGAACATTCAGCAACACAGTTGTCCGTATTTCCTAGAATAAATGCAGATTCTTTAATTTTTCGTCTATTTCCTACTTCTACTTTGAGAATTGGTTTGGACCTGTCCCACAATATCCTAGGATTGTTATTAAAAGAATGTTCACATATTTTTGACTTAGAAATTTGATTTTGCCTGATATAATTTTTATGTTCTTTTAAACGAACGTTAAATGGCCTACAAGTCTCGCCAACATAGAACTTTCCACATTCACAACGAATTTTATAAATGCAATTTTTTGAACCTCATTAAATGGTTTCGTTTTAACTAGCATCGAAATTAATGTATTTTTGGTTTTAAATACTGTTCTGACATTAAAACGATTGCCTATGCGTTTTAGCTTATCTGATAGTCCAGGAATATAAGGAATAATTAAATTTACTGGTCGGTCCACCAGATTTATTTCTCTAATTCTATTAGCATTGTTATTTTGTTGGCAATCCTGAAAAACTTGCTCAACAAATTCAATAGCATAACTATTCTTCTCAAAAACATATTTTATATGTTTAATTTCCTCCTCAAATTTTGTGTTATAAGAACAAATCGTTCTAGCCCTGTCATACAAACTTTTAATTACTCCTTTTTTAACACTAATATGATGATTGAAGTTGAAATGGAGATATCTATTAGTATGTGTTGGTTTTCTATAGACACTAGTTTCTATACTATGTGATTTCAGTATAGAAACATTTAAGAAAGGTAACTGATTATTATTTTCAATTTCTAAGGTAAACTTAATGAAAGGTTCTTGTGACTTTAGAAAATTTAATAATGAATTTAAATCATCTACTCTTAAATATAATAAATAAAAAATTCACTATCATAACTTGAGAACTAATTCATTAATCTTTTTTTGAGTGTTCTGAAATTTTCCAATTTTCTTAATTTTTCTTTCTGTAAAAACCTTCTATAGGGCTTTAGAAGACTTATTAAAAAAAGATAAATGGAATCGGTAAAGCCGTTCTCAAGTTATGGCGTGACCACGGGAAATATGGATTCATTCCAATTTTCTGCGAAATTTTCTTAATATTTCTTTCCGTAAAAACCTTCTATAATGCTTTCGAAGACTTATTAAAAAAAGATAAATGGAATCGGTAAAGCCGTTCTCAAGTTGTGGCGTGACCAAGGTAAATAGGGATTCATTTTTAAAGAAGATTATACAGGATGGTTTTTTTAGGTCTACCACCGCGATTTTCTCGCTCATTTTGCGGCCTACAAAAAAACGTAAGAAACAAAAATGTGGCAATTTTGGACAGCTAAGTGGTGCTGCAAAAGAAATCGGCATCCATGGCCAACGTGTCCCGCAATATTAAAAAAACCTCAAATTGAGCAAAACTATTAATGGCCGTGGAATGTTTATTTTAAGAGACAGAGAAAAACTTTTATATTGAAAATTGATGGCACTAAGAAGCTTTATGCAAAAGGGTACTCAGATAGTTTCAGAAAATTACACAGGGTCTTCGGCTCTCTTGAGGCTATCAATTTTTTTTTTATTTATTTCTTGTTAAGCGATTTTCTCGCTTAATTTGGGCCGCACAGAAAATATGTAAGAAAACAAAATATGGCAATTTTGGTCAGCGAGGCGACATTAAAAAAGGAATGGGCATCCATACCCAACTTTTCGCGGTGTACTAAAAAAACCTAAAATCGACAAAAATTTTCATGGTCTCAAGAGAGCCGAAGACCCTGTGTAATTTGCTGAAACTATCTGAGCACCTGGGTGGATAAAGCTTCTCAGTGCCATCAATTTTCAATTCAATTTAATAGTTGTTTTTCTTCACTCACAAGTGTAAAATTAAATTGCTACGACAATCGTTGCGTAGCACTTTAATGTTGTGTCATGAACTATACCTAGCTGCATCTTTTTTAAAGTTTAACTTTTACATTAGGTACCTATAATTCCACAATAGCTTCATACGACACAGAGTCGTCCACCTTGCAATTATATGCTTTTGATTTTAAATTTTAATTTAAATATAGACTTTTTTTACTCCGGCCTCGACACAAACACTACGGCATAGGTATAGAAATGGCTGTCAGTGACCGGGTTTAGATATAGTGCGGTGGTGGGGTCTGATTTTCACACGGGTGCCCTGTAATTTACCAGATTGTGTGTAAATGTCACCGGACATATATTATATACACTGAGGACGGTATTTTTAATAGAGACACGACCACATTTTACACTTATTACACTATTTCAGCACCCGGGCAATGATAAGTACTCTCTTAAGTTAACCTATACTAATAGTGCATGTGTGTGAGTGTACAAATATATTGAATAATATTTGCAAGAGTGTAAAATTATACACTCGCAACTTCTACCACAGCAGAAATATTATTTACCCGTAGCATATTTTTTACTGTGTATTTTTTTTCAGATTTGTTGGAGAAAACAAATCCATTTTCTGTTTCTGTAGTTTTTCTTGATTTGGTGTTACGTATAAGCCGGACTCGCGATCTCTTCTAATCACGTGGCTATAATCACAAAATATAAAGGATAGGTTTTTATGCCAGACTGTGGTCCTTAGGGTAGCTAATAATGTACAGGGTGATACACGTAACATTTCACCCCTCCCCCCCTTAACTTCTTTATTTTCGAGCCAAAGAAAAAATTTTTGACATAAAAGTTTTAGGATTTCCGAGCTACAGGATGTGAAAAGATATATTATGAAAAAAATTAAGTTTGAATTGTGAAAAGGGCTGGAGCAAACATATGACATATACAGTGGACGGTTAAATTATGGAATAAATTCGACACAATATATACAGTGCAGGAAAACCTCGGACACGGTAACCTTAATTTTTAAATGCGCACATTCCGACATATAAATATTCTTTGTAACGTCATTTCCCACATATGACGTCATTGGCTTTTTTTCTGACATGCAGTGCAGTGCCATTTGGCAAATTTGATGGTGTCTTATATAAGGATATTTTCGAGATAAGAAAGGAGCAAGCAAGAGGGGACAATAATTAATTTATGAATCCTTTTTCTTCTGAGCCAAGCGTTTGACAACTTTCGGAAACCGTTGTGACTACTAAACCACTTAAGTTTTAAAAAATCCATACTCTACTTTGAAATTAATAATTCAAGCAACACTTTGAAGAAAGTAATACTAGTATTTATACCCGAGAGTATAGGTATACCTAATGGAGGTAATGTAATTTGGTGATACCTACCCACTACATCCACAGTATTACAACACAAGTGTGTATCTATCATTTATCGAATTCAAATCAACGTGGAAACATTTAGATATTCCTTGCCAAATTGTTGCAACTGGAAATCACTTACTGTTCGGCTTCAATCGAGACGTATCCAAGTGGCCCTCCTCACGTAATTAAAAAACTTCCCCGCTATATTTCTGCCTCCAGCGGACCGGGCATTATTTAGAAACTTGCGGGCCATGTTAGGGAAAGTTACGTCCGAGGAGTTTTTGCAGCCGCTTCGGGTGGGTCCAGGCAAGCACTTTTACACTTTTGCCGTTACCGTAATGAGATTGCGCGACGGGAAAAACCCAGAACGAACACTTAGGCTGATGTCGCAATTTGGAGCGAAAGAAGGTCAGTTAAGGGTATCGATCCGACAGCGAAAAACTATCGTGTTTGGATGGTTAGATTAGATTTTCCAACAGGAATGCAATTAGGGTTGTGTTGAAATGCCACATCCGAGTGGAGCCGCAAATTAGAGTTGGCTTTTGTTAATATGAACATTCAGAACGAGTTAGGATTCTTATACAAGAAGGTGTTAGAGTTTGCCGAAACTTTTCGCCTAACAATTAAGATAGTGCTCTCAGCGTTTTCCCATTTTGTTAATGGGTTTTAGGCGTCGAAATAGCATGCATAATGTTTTAGCAAACAGTTTTGAGAGATATGAGAAATTTTCGGAGTTTATTTTAGGGGTTCATGTCAGGGAATACGGATGCAGACTGACGTGAAAATATTATGAAGTGTTATATACAGAGTGACTCACTTAAGAGCGAAACAACCCTATAACTTCTTTAAGTTTTAACCGACCAGAACGAAATTCTTACCAAAGGTAGACGGCATTGTTGCCTACTTATTTCCAAAAAATTAGTTGTCTACTCCAAAGTCAAAGCCACCTGCGATGCCAAAAACGAGGTTAAAAATCCGAAAGTCATATTAGGCATTTTTTTTTTTAAATTTACTAGAAAAAGTTGTTCAGAATCGATTGAAAACCCTAAATCAGCAATTTAATAATTTTCTGTGTTTAGAAAAGTGTGCGATGGAAATTTTGAAGGCAAATTGTTTTCATAAAGTAATTATTTTAAAATAAAAGCTACAAAACAAATTTTAAAAAATTAAATTTTAAATTTTTTACTTAAATTTTATTTATTTAATATTTTTTGATTTTGACAAAGTTTTGGATTTAGGGTTCTGAATCGATTCTGAACAACTTTTTTTAGTAAAATTTTTTGGAAAAAAAAATGCCTAATATGACTTTCGGATTTTAGCCTCGTTTGTGGCATAGCAGGTGGCTTTGACTTTGGAGTAGGCAACTAATTTTTTGGAAATAAGTAGGCAACAATGAGATCTACCTTTGGTAAAAATTTCGTTCTGGTCGGTTAAAAATTAAAGAAGTAATAGGGTTGTTTCACTCTTAAGTGAAACACTCTGTATAATGTTTCGCTGTTAATATAATTATTACTAGGTATGTTCTCAATAATTTTGGTTAAATTGTTGAACGATACATAATATGAATGCTATTCCTGAAAATTAAAAATATCTGAAATCCTGTAATGATCCGTACTTCTAACGAAAAAATCTTAAAGATCTCACTGTCCTGAGGTTGACTAAATAAAGTGGTCGAAACGTCGACAGATGAATAAGTAGATTTTTGAATTGCGTCCATCCAATTATTCCTTTTTTCATGGTATATTATTTGTTTTACGATAGTTAAGTTTTACTGTGGTATAATATACGCAAAAGACAGCAGCTCGAGGGACGCGCGCGCTTCCTAACTCGGGTGTTAAGTGACGTCACGCTATTGAGAGGATGGGGTCATTTCATAAAAAAAAATTTTTGTTTTCTTTGCGTTTACTTTATGTATTATGTCTTCAAAGTCCCAAAAAGTCCACCCGTTTGTTTTTATTATCTTTAACTAGGCCAAAAATTAGAATTGAAATTTGAAAATCGGGGTAATGCTGACGTCAGCTGGACCCTTTACCAATCAGTTTCATAAGTTCGGGCTAAAAAATTTAATAGATTTACTTGTTTTTTAACACTTATTATTAATAAAAGGTATACAACTGGGGTGTATTAATTATATGGCACACCATTATAAGCAGATTGTAGTTTAATTATAGTTTTATGATGTAATTTAAATAGGACATTTTAAAGTAATAAACCCTCCCAGGTAGACGACAAAATAGCCGGCAACATCCCACCACTGTCATTTCGATTGTTTACGTCTTACGTCGACGGAGTTAACCTCATCGATAGTTGGTGATTTGTTCCTTGTGTTGAGAGTTTTTTCATTATGAAAACTAAACAATGCTTTAACAAAGCCGTCTTCCATGCTGAACACTATTATATTAAGCAGTAACTCACAACAAAACGTAAACGATGGCTAGCCAAACGAATAACGAATAACCAACAAAAACAAACCAACGCACTAAATAGATAACAGCTGTGATTTGACAGAAAGGTGCACGGGCTGTTTAAATTTGAACCTGACCGTTTTGCGGCGTTGCCGGACCTACAAAAAGTACCTCTACTCACTCCGTGGACATTTTTATTTTTTTTTGGGCCAAACGGGCTTTCAAAAAAATTTGAAAAAAAATCCATAAGTATATTTTAGTCAAAGCTATCATCTGAGCTTATCAGAAAAAAAGTGAAATGTGCCCATTCTGTGCATTCAAACTAATGCCTATACTCTCGCTATTTTTTCTATAGAATATATATTGTTTTATTTTTTCTATTTAGCAATTTTAATTTGGAGTTTATCTCTATTTGTCATCCCTTCTTTGTATTCACTCTGTCTCTTTCAATTACTACACGAGAGAGGAAATAATGCTCTTTGCTGAATTCATATATAGGGTTATTCAGTTTTATTATATGACACTTCAATAGGTAATAAAATCATCAAATATAACTATTTTGTACTATAATTTTTATCCGCATGCATTGATCGAGTGTCACAATATGTCAAAATACCAAGTTCCCCAAACAGCCAGTGGCGGAGATATGGGTAAACACTAGGTACCTTTGTTTTATCAAGAAAAATACTAATATAGGTACGGCCTTGTACAGAATTTCCTTTTATGCCCTTGAGTTTTTTTCTGCCGCAGTTTCACGACAAATTTGATTTTCTAGACATAACTCCTTTTGAAATGCCACAAGACAAATTATTTAATTTGAAGAAATGGGAACTTGTTAACAAAATTCTATTTGGCCAGAGAATATCAAACAATGTATTATGGTCGAGAAAATCAAAACTTGCCTGTCAGAAACCACTTTTGTGCGAGATTAAAAATATGTAATTGTATCGAAGACTTGACTTTTGGTTTTGAAAGAAACAATAGGTAGCAAAATTAGTTCGCCATGGACGTCATCATTGTTTTGGTAAATTAGTATGATATCTTAGTTCAAGTCACTACTGGACAAATGGAGATCTAAAATGTATTATTTTCTCAAATTAAATAATTTAATTTTACCTTTCGTTTACCTTATTTATATACCCTGTTTTAGTTGCAAAATTTCGAATAATTTCAATTGCAAAACTTCTCTCCGGCATATTATACTGCAGTATCTTCCTTCATATTACAAATACTAATGTAGTTTGCTTCACTCTGTACAAACGCCGTACAAACGTTTAAAGAAAGGTGTTTTTTGTCCCATCCGCCGCCAGTCACCCGATCGTCGCTGAAAACTATCTCAGTGCTTTATTTTGTATAAGCGTGTACAGACGTGTCTCACTTCGCGATTTTCGTCGGGTTCGCCGCGTAAAAAGAGGTGTAGACAATAAATAAGGCGTAATAATGTCACCGCAGGATATTGTAAAACTTAGGAACGTAAATAAAGGAAGCGCAATCACACGCAAGTTATTAAGACAGCTTCCTGGGGCGCAATTAAACGATTGCTAGTCGTAGGACTGCCCCAGGGAGCACATGCCCCCATTGAAAAACAAGCACACAAAAGATTATGACTCCGTGCCCACATCAGCTGCTAGTGGGGCGCAATCAAACGATTGCTAGTCATAGGACTGCCCCGGGGAGCACATGCCCCCATTGAAAAACAAGCACACAAAAGATTAGCAGGTGAGTCCGTGTGCACATCGACCCTTTATACGCGAACACAAATAAATAATAAGAAGGGCAATCTTACGATTGCAAGTCCTTAGGACTGCTTCCAAAGGAGCGCAACCATACGATTGCTAGTCATACGACTGCCACGGGCGTACATATGCCATAATCCAATCGAAAAACGAAATTGACAACATTTCGGTTCTTGACTTAGAGAGATGTTACATTTATTAGAATATTTTTGAATAGAGACGCAATCACACGATTGCAAGGTTTTTCGGCCTCAGGGTCCACATCGATCCTAGCACACATAGAAGATAGAAAGGGTAATCATATGATTGCAGGTCATTAAGACTGTTTTCAGGGGCACACAAGAGTATTTTAAAATAATCATGCAATAATTAGGGCGCAATCTTACAATTGCTAGTCGTATAGTATTGCCCAGGGGATTGCATAACCCGCAAAAAAGGGAGACAAACTTACTGCTCACATTATTACAGAACTGCCAATATTAGCAAAAATAACCATAACAGCGAAAGCACATCCTAATTTCCTTCTTGAGGACACATGTATTCGGGTAACAATGAGGGGAGCAGACACATAGTAGTGACAAAATTTACCCCTTGGAGGACACCCCATTTATAGTACGGTAAAACTAACACAAAATTAGGCCAAACCCAAAGATCCAAAAAAAAGTCCTTTCTAGGGCGAAATAGTTCCATACCCTCCTAAGAGTTAGTACTAAAAAGTTACACCACCACCAGCGTCAGGTTTCGGGGGGAGGAGGTGAAAAGGGCAGGAAATTCTTATTTTTCGCAGTTTTGCGTGAATATCTAGTAAACTATGAGGTTTAGCGCTAACGTCATCCTATACGCAAATGATATACATTAAATTCCGAACAAGAATTGTTATAAACAGAATTATGGTGAAGTGAACGGTTTCCATGATATGGAGGGGTAAAGATCTCTTTGTTTTTATTTCACGTAGTTTTTGTTGAAAAAAACTTAAAATGATTACAGTATAAATTAGTAACTTAATAATGTATGTAGAATATATATATATATAAGGATGTAATATATATATATATATATATATATATATATATATATAAGGATGTAATATATATATATATATATATATTTTGTTTTTATTTCACGTAGTTTTTGTTGAAAAAAACTTAAAATGATTACAGTATAAATTAGTAACTTAATAATGTATGTAGAATATATATATATATATAAGGATGTAATATATATATATATATATAAGGATGTAATATATATATATATAAGGATGTAATATATATATATATATATATATATATATATATATATATACATCCTTATATATATATATATAATCAGGATGTAAGATTAGCGAGTGTAAATGTAACAATTACAAGAAAAGGCGATAATGGGCAAACACTCAAAGTTAACAAAAAGAAAAAACCAGTAACCGCATACACGTGTTTCATGCTATTTGGCAATCATCAGTACGGTGTAACATGAACCAAATCAAAAGATGGGCATGATTTGGGAAGCAACAAATGAAGTCCAGGCAGGAGCCAACAGCACATTTGCAGCTTCAGTCAGCACATCCCCTATTTTGGGGCTTGTACTAACATCGCCACGGAGGCTGCTAAAGCGACCTGCGTGGAAATCTTCATAACCCAAGATACAATGACAATCAGGATGTAAGATTAGCGAGTGTAAATGTAACAATTACAAGAAAAGGCGATAATGGGCAAACACTCAAAGTTAACAAAAAGAAAAAACCAGTAACCGCATACACGTGTTTCATGCTATTTGGCAATCATCAGTACGGTGTAACATGAACCAAATCAAAAGATGGGCATGATTTGGGAAGCAAAAAAAAAAAAAAAAACAAAAAACAAAACACGTGTATGCGGTTACTGGTTTTTTCTTTTTGTTAACTTTGAGTGTTTGCCCATTATCGCCTTTTCTTGTAATTGTTACATTTACACTCGCTAATCTTACATCCTGATTGTCATTGTATCTTGGGTTATGAAGATTTCCACGCAGGTCGCTTTAGCAGCCTCCGTGGCGATGTTAGTACAAGCCCCAAAATAGGGGATGTGCTGACTGAAGCTGCAAATGTGCTGTTGGCTCCTGACTGGACTTCATTTGTTGCATCCCAAATCATGCCCATCTTTTCATTTGGTTCATGTTACACCGTACTGATGATTGCCAAATAGCATGAAACACGTGTATGCGGTTACTGGTTTTTTCTTTTTGTTACCTTTGAGTGTTTGCCCATTATCGCCTTTTCTTGTAATTGTTACATTTACACTCGCTAATCTTACATCCTGATTGTCATTGTATCTTGGGTTATGAAGATTTCCACGCAGCTGTTTTTCACATGAGCTTCCTATTCATGACTTTCTCATTTTTACAAGCTAAGGACAAATTAGATATGGGAATGATTTGACATAAAAGAACGAATGGAAATCAGAACGCTATAATGAATGAGGGCAAAAAAGTGAGTACAAATTAACTAAGGCTACTAACTTGTGTTGGACATATTTACAGTCATATACTTATGAGGTTATGTTGTGACAAAAAATAACAATCTATGGGTGTAATATGTATCTATATATGCATAGATATATCTATATATATTCTACATGCATTATTCAGTTTTTTCAACAAAAACTACGTGAAATAAAAACAAAGAAATCTTTACCCCTCCATATCATGGAAACCGTTCACTTAACCATAGTTCTGTATATAACAATTCTTGTTCGGAATTTAATGTATATCATTTGCGTGTAGGATGACGTTTGCGCTAAACCTAATAGTTTACTAGATATTCCCGCAAAACTGAAAACCGAATTTTTGTAACTGGCTTTTTTTCGTGATAAATGGTATCTAATATTAATATCCTCTTAAAAATATCCATCTCACATTTTCCCGTTACAAAAACACATTATCCTTATAACATAATAATAGTAGAAGAGCGTTGGCGGAAAAAAGGTCGAAAATCAAAAGGTCGAAAACAAAGGGTCGAAACACAAAAGGTCGAAAAACAATGGGTCGAAAAAACAAAAGGTCGAAAAAACCAAGGGTCGAAAAACAAAGGGTCGAAAAACAAAGGGTCGAAAAAAAGGATCGAAAAAAAATTATACAGGGTGTCCTCGGGTTTTGTAGACAAAATATTATTTTTGTGCCTTTGTCGTAAAGGGTGTAAAAAAATTGACATTAATGTGCTACAGCTAGTCCGTCCCTGGCAAACCATATAAGCCAAAATTGTTTTCATGGGCCCTTTTTAACGAGTCTTAAATATGTATTTTAAAAGTTATTAAAAAAACGATTTTCAGGGGCGTCCTTTAGGGGCTTGTATCTCCGTAAGTGGGCCCTCTGGGGAAAATTTTTATAGGAACTTGTCATGTTATTTTAAGGTCTCCTATGTATAAATCCGAGAGGTTTCCCACATATTCTGGGACACCCTGTATAAACGAAAATTATTATCATTATTTGACTAGGTATATTATATATTATTATAATGATTGACTTCAGGTTAGGCCAGACGTGAGCGTCGCAGTTTTTTGAGACACCGTGTATATTTTGCCGGCAAAATATACACGCTCACGTCTGGCCTAACCTGAAGTCAATCATATAGAGGGTGTTTACTTTTATCTTGTACACTATAGGGATCTTTGACACGGTCGGTTAAATAAGGAAAAAGTTGCACTTTTTTATGAACTACAAGGATCTGAAAAGAAATTTGGGATGGCTCACTCCGTTTCTGAAATATCCTGAAAAAACTGAAAACTGCCGATTTCTAAAATATTTTATTAAACAACCAAACATTACGAAATTGGGTACTCTTATGTTTTTGGACATGCCCTTTCCACTGATGGCATCAAAATTTTTCTAGGAGTAATAGATTTTGAGTTACAGATAGTAACGGTTTCACAGATCCCTATAGTGTACAAGATAAAAGTAAACACCCGTATAGTCAAATACTGACAATAATTTTCGTTTATATAAAATAAGCTTTCGGTGGCCGTAATAAGAGATCAAATTAATAAGTATAAGACAAATCATTAGAAATGTAGGATTTGAACAAATTATTTGAATGTTTACATAACTAGTGAACATTTTATACACTTATTGCCAAACGATGCAATGTGGAACTATACAATGCTTATAAAAATACACAGAGCGAATAATAAATTAAAATGATAGTGAATAATAATAACTCGTATATTTAAAAAATAATAATAACGAAAACTAAGTAACTAAATAAGTATAAGCAAAATGGCCTTTTCTACCAAGAGTCAGTTTGTCTACAAAAATTGAGGACACCCTGTATAATTTTTTTCGACCCTTTGTTTTTCGATCCTTTGTTTTTCGACCCTTTGTTTTTTCGACCTTTTGTTTTTTCTACCCATTGTTTTTCGACCTTTTGTGTTTCGACCCTTTGTTTTTCGACCAAATGTTTTCGACCTTTTTTCCGCCAACCCTGAGTAAAGCGCATCGAATCTGCTAGTAGTTTGATAAAAAATACTCCTCAGGGTATAACTGAGGCATGTGCAGGAAACTTTCGCTAACAGGGCCCCTGAAGTTCCTAAGTAATGCCCGGTCTGCTTGTCGCAGAAATATAATGGTATAAAGTTTTGTAATTACTAGAAGAAAGCAGTTTCTGCACTACATTGATAGGTGGACGTCATTCCTGAATTTTCCAGGCACAACAATTTGCTACTAAATATAGACACCAACATTGAAAAATATAAGATACCATGTGTGTATAGTTGTGTTTAAATTCTTAAACAGTTTCCGCTCATTATACAGTGTATTCCAAGAAGTTTGAATCATAAGGGTAAATTTTTTAATTAATAATTTATTTCGAAATTTGTCAGCCAAACGTGATCACTGCTCACGTGACATTTGAAATCTATCAAAAATTACATAGACAAAATAAAATCTCTAAAAATGGGCCCATTTGTTAAAGTTTCAGAAGGTTTTACTTAAAAAAGTTGTTTCTCTTTCAATATTACATAAGTGTAAGAAATTTATTAAAATTCAATTTAATTTAAATTAAAAGATTTAGTTTTATTGCTATTTTTTATATTTACGAAATTTCTGAAAACTTAAAAAACTTGTATTTTACAATCTGGTTACGTCCGAGGCAAAGTTGATGTTTTATCAAATATTTAGGATATAAATTAATTTATACTTAGTATTTTCCAGTACTAATTTAATGCCGCAATATAATAATATAAACTCAAATATCACCATCAAAATTGAAAAAAGGAACAAATCTTTTAAGTAAGCCTTTTTGAAATTTGTACATTCACTCCTATTTAGCGATTTTATTTTTTAACTGTCTTTTTGGCAGATAGCGGAAATAAATCATGAATGAAAAAATTCCTTTCTGAAGCGAACTTTTTGGAGAACCACTTGAAGGACACTGTTGGTAATTATGTGCCACTTTTCTTAAAAATGTTTTTCTTAATGTTTGCTAGCTTATAGGAACGTATTCACTGCACATCGATGTATATTTCATATTATACATACAGAATGTCTCACTTAATAGTGAAACAATTTTATAACTTTTTAATTTTAAACCGACCAGAACGAAATTTTTACCAAAGGTAGATGGCATTGTTGCCTAGTTATTTCCAAAAAATTAGTTGTCTACTTCAAAGTCAAAGGCATACCTGTGATGCCACAATCGAGGCTAAAAATCCGAAAGTTATATTAGGCAATTTTCTTTCAAAAAAATTTATTAGAAAAAGTTTGTTAATAATGAATATCAATAGACATGACAGCAAACAAATTGCCTACAAAACGTCTATGACACACTTTTCTAAACGCAGGAAATTATTAAATTGCTATTTTTGGACTTAATTTTTTTTATTTAATATTTTTTGATTTAAAAAAAAAGGATTTAGGTAGTGTTCTGGATCGATTGTGTACAACTTTTTTTAGTATTTTTTTTAAAGGCCTAATATGACTCGGATTTGTAGCCTCGATTGTGGTGTCGTAGGTGGCTTTGACTAATTTTTTGGAAATAAATAGGCAAGAATTCCGGTCGGTTAAAAATTAAAGAAGTTATAAGGTTGCTTCACTATTAAGTGAGACACTCTGTATATAGTGGGTCTCAGGATAGGTAAAACGGCTTTTGAAAAGGAAAAGAAATTATATCTGTATTTTATTATTTAAGTTTCTATACATCAAGGTAGAAATTTAAAAAAAAAAGATTTTTTTACCCCCTCAAACTACTATTTCGCTATCTTGGCCAACTTTGATTTTGAGAATAACCCTCTATACTTTCAAACTTTTAATAAAAACCAACTGTTAAATTTTACAAATTTTGCCTTTGTATAAAATTTCTCGGCCAACTCTCTCCCTCTATACCTATTAGAATTTAAACGGGTATCGAAAAATCGTAAAAACTAGTAAGTATTTATTTCATCAAATTACAATAAATTGCTCTAAAAGTTGTTTATGTAAATTATCAGGGGTAATATAACAAGTGGTGTGCCTATTATCGATAATACCTTTCGTTAATTTTACAAATTATAATCCCAAAGCTGAAAATACCACGACTGCGCAGCGATCAATGTGTTAACTGAAAACATATCTTCTAGTCTTATATTAAATTTGGTAATGTGAAGAAGTTATCAGTTTTAGCTGCCACAATATTAGCTTAGCGTAACTACGACGTAAGTAAGAGAGTAGGATTTCAGCGAAAATACCACTAGTGTTACTATCGCTGAAATCATCACCTGATTCCTGATTGGTTAATATTTCAAAAATCATATCATTTCATTGGTTCGTATTGACAGGCGTTGAATTCTCCTTTATATAGTTTAATCTAAACACATATTATAGGGGATTTAGCCTTTGCGACACGTCCTCCCGTATTTCTCTCATCTGCCACTGGCCGTCCTGAATTAAATCAAGTTTTTCGCTGTGCTAGTCACGATCGCAATCTCGTGTAGTGTAACACTTTTGCTCTTTCTTGGGAAAGGGGGCCGTCGCGTCGTGTCCATGGTGCAGATTGATACTAATATTGTGTCTGCATGCAAGTTACTTTTTGCTGGTCATCCATTCGTTCGCTTTTATGATAGTTGCGTAAATTCTTGGTATGGAATAAATTTTTTTGGAAAATAAGGATCTTACTAGTGGCGACAAGTTTTGCTGACGCTCAAAAGTTCCTAAACCTTCAAGGAAAACCGTAAATGAATAGTATGCATTTGCACATTTCTAATAATTATGTTTATAGGTAAAAATAAAAAATAAAATACATTTTTATTGCAGGCAATTCGAAGTTGACCGATTTTCAAAACTTTCATTTAACAGTTTGGTGGACCTATACCAGTGATTAGGTATAAAATTGAGAATGCTAATAATCACTGCTAATGCAAAGTTGTCGTTGAATTTCTCCCCTATTGGCCGCTGGTGTCGCTGGATGCCTCCGACGGTGATGCTTACACACGCCTTTGCCGGACAACCACAGAGATTATTGTGCGGAGGTCACAGTACGACACGTATATAATAATAATTCATGAGAAAACCGCAAAGTTAAATTAATTTATGCTAAACTGTCAGCCTCATCCGAATGTCTTTTTCCACCGCCATCTAACGGACAGAAGCTGTACCCCAGGATGGAGGACCAAGCTATGGAAAGTTGTTTTGTACAGTTTTGGTACACGCCTCGAGTTCATTCCCAATCCTCCTAATAGAGGGCAAATGCTAGTGCCACCTCGCGTCTGGAATTATTTGTCAGGCGTATATTACTAATTGGCCAGGAATAGGTACCATATTTCGTTGTGCTACCAGAAAAATATGTTAATTAGTTATTCGTGCAGGTGGGGCGTCCTAAATTAGAACACAAACCAGGGCGCCTGGGCAAAAAATACTATATGAAAGAAACAACCTATATTTATGATGATTTTTGATGATGATATTTATGATTTACCATTTAAGTTCGAAATAATGTGCCAAATTTTAAAATAAAAAATTATAAATCAATAATTAAAATTTAATGTTTCAAGTTTTTGCAATAATTATTGTGATGCAATGTAAGAAGTAAAATTTGTTTGAATAATTTCTTGAAATTTAGAATCCTGGGGTTTTCAGGGGCGCCGCGTTATCAGATTTCTGATAAGAAAATCACTGATGCTTAACTAGAAATTTGGGTCAACGATTTTTTTATCGATCCCTATAATAATCGTATTGTTATTGAAAAGTGTTTAATATATACGACTAGGAGGGCCCTATAATATACAAAAAAAACGTTAAAACCCGTAAGCCAGTTAAAATTTTACAGTTGTTTCACAGGTCAAGATGAGACATCCTATACATAGTAAAAATCCCTAACTTACCAAAAATATGCAGATTAATTTTCTTGAAAAACTAATAATTTCAAGCGGGGCGCCGGGTCTCATAGGCTAGCCTTTTAACGGGAAAATGTCTACAGTCGCCGTGGGGTTTTACACTTATACTGGCACTCTAATTATGAAGATATTGAAGTGCACAGAGCGCCTATATTTTTGCTAAAGTGTGCCGAGTGTTTTTGTGGACGTTGGTCTCACAGAACCGGCGCCCCGGGTAATTTCGATTCATAACACCTTTTTTTAATTTAGCACTATTAATTTTTTGAAAGAAGAAATAACCGTTATTAAAAAAATTTAACCACAGATGGAAAAAATAGCTTAATACTAATTAAAAAAAATAAAAAAAAATTAAAAGTAAATTTACTATTTTTATCTTTTCTCAGATATTAAAAAAAATATGTATGCATGGTCTAAGCGAACAGAAATTAGTGGGTGTGAAGCTCTTAGTTTCCCACAACCTATGCACGTTGTTTGCAGAGACTGCAGTAGCAGACAAAGCACAAAACTAAGCACAAAATGTGCAAATATGCATCGAAATTAAAACGCTCCATCACTGTTTACTTTAAACTTCAATAGGTACAAGTACACACACCTATACTCAAGATATTGTCAAGGCTGAGTCGCCAGAGTCGATTAGAGGGCTACAGTCAGTATTGTTCCTTCCTGCCGCATGCTACCGCCACCACCCGGTTATTGCTTTTGTTTTGGAAATAGTTATTCAACCGCAGTTAGTTCACATCAACGAAACTTTATCAAAGGACTAAAACGAAGTATGGTTATAAACACCTTGAAATAATTTTACTGATATGAATTAGCTGCGGTTAAAAAAATTTCCTCAAAACTATCCTCCTATACTTTCCGAGATGAGTGGAGCCATCGCCATCTGTCCAGCGGTGCATGAACTTGCCTTCCTGTATAAGTAATCTGTAATAATTGAATTAACGGCGCAACGCGCAACTGACGCTCTATAAATTAGTCACTGACGGGCCTGACGGCCAACACCGCCAGCGTCTGTGGCTGGCCAGTCAGTAAAATAAACAATCATGCCATAATAACCACTGTCAGGCTGTTTTGTTGCTTAGAAAAAACAATAAAAAGACGAAAACGTGCAAAATATGTATCGGGGTAGGCGTCGTTATACGCTTGCTGGTAGCAATATTCTCGGGCAATTTAGAAATTGTGATAAAATGTGTGTGCTCAAATTCGCGAAAATCCTTTAAGCAAATACTGCTGCTTATGTTGTGAATATAACATTTTCTTAAGATGTTTCAAGTGTTATACAGGATGTCTCACCACGAACTGCATCGATCGATATCTCAAAAAGTAAACATAGATTTTTTTTTGAAAATTTGGTAGCTGACCAATGTAAATATTCATCTAAAATTATTTCAAAATAGCGACACTTCCGCTAATACCGGAAGTCGATGACAACTTCGTTATTTTAAATGGAACACCCTATATTTTATTGCATTTTTGGATTCTACGGAAAATTCTAGGTAAACTCAAAATTTTCAAATGGAAACCCCCATTTTTTTGTAAGCCGTATTCAGCACAAAAAATTAGGACAAGTTTGTGTTTGGTTCCCTATACCTAAATGTTATTATTTTCGATTTATTTACAAAAAACTAATTTTCTCGCTAATTTTCCACTTCTTCATCAAGGGGGCCTTTTTTAAAATTTGATAAATCTAGTTGGCTATGGCTGATTATACGATAAATGACATTTCTTCATTCTCTGATAATCGTCCGCCCTTTGAAGTATCAAGGCTGAATACACTATTAATGCAGATGAAAGGTACCTATAGTAGTTATTTCTTATTTCTTCAGTTTCACCTTCCACAAAAAAAAAGATTGAAATGTGGCAACATAATGTTGCTCTCCAGTGCTATATACAGTGCCCGCCAAAAAGTTGGAACCGCATGTTTTTTTTTTATTTTTGGGCTAAGATGAAACTACTCTGGGGCGATCATCTCTGCTTTCAAAAAGGTTCGAAATGAGATCATTAAACGCCGTGACGTCATCTGACACACCTCTCAAAAATGACATTTAATTAAATAAATGGCCAAAATACGCTTTATTTGTGATTTGTTATTTGAAAAAGTTGCTTGGAGTTTTATTTTACCCCCATGTGCAAACTTTCAGACAAAAATTTTGACAATGTTTAATTTTAGATTTTTTGAAAAAATATAAAAACTAATAAATTTCATTTTTTTTGGTGTGCCATATTTGACTTTCGAATTGTTTGCCTATAATCCAAACGTGCTATTTTAATAGTTATGGACCCTTTTCGATTCGTAATCGGCTAGTTTCATGAAAAACTCAACTGACAAGGTGCAATTTTTATATTTTTTCAAAAAATCAAAAATTTATGATTGTCAGAATTTTTGTTTGAAAATTGGCACATAGGAGTAAAATAAAATTAGAAGCAACTTTCTTAATTTTTTTTTCGATAAAATCACAAATAAAGGGCATTTTGGCTATTTATTTAATTAAATGCCATTTTTGACAGGTCTGTCAAATGACGTCACGACTTTTAATGATCTCATTTCGAATCTTTTTGGAAGCAGAAATGATCGCCCCAGAGTAGTTTCATGTTAGCCCAAAAATAAAAAAATTCCCATATGTTTCCAACTTTTTGGTGGGCACTGTATATTTATATTTACATCCTTACTCTACTCCATTTAAGTACTTTCGTTTGAATTAGCTGTGTTTTCTGATTCGTTTAAAGTGTTTGTATAAGTGAAAACTCTCTGGAAAAAGCAGATGCATTCCACCGCTAGCTGAATTTGCATTACATAGGGAGAAAATTCAACGTAAATTGGTCTTGATCTCGTTGTTCCGCCTGATTTAATGAACAATGAATGTATAGCCCGCGCGACAAGCCCTATACACGTCCTTTCTCCCATACGTACCTACCGCCAGCCGTCCCGAATTAAATCAAGTTTTCCTCGGCGCGGGGATTTCCGGTTGTCGCGAAGAAAAGCCATCCGGAAAAACCGGAAAACTCGAACTGCTAGTCACGTTCGCAATCTCGTGTAACACTTGTTGTTCTTGGGGAAAGCCCATCTCCTCTATTTCGCAGATGAAAACTAATAATGTATAAAGATCGTTTTTTGATCATGTTGTGTTCGGTTATTTTGAGAGCCGGTCCTGGATTACGAAAATATATTTACTCAAAAGTAGATATAGTAGTCGATATGAGCCAAAGATTATAATGTCTTGATATATGATATATAGCCATTATTATTATCATAGGTAGTAACTGAATCAGCAAAATTGTACAAGATTGTGATTATTTTGGCTATAATGCAAGGTAGTAAAATGTATAACTGGATATTTTTACTTTCATATAAGCATAAATTTTTTTATATTAAAAAATTTAAATATGGTATAACTGTGGTGGCGTGGATACCCTGTATAGTTAACATTTTTTCCCAATGGCGGTTAAACCTTGTTTATGTAATGGATCTCTATATCGTGAAAATTTATTTTGTCTTTTAACTTTAACTACAATTTTAGCACAGCGGTTCCTTTTCGTTTCTCTGACACGCTACTTGTTTTTCTTTCCTTGTTTTTAGAATTAATTATGATGACAAACCCAATCTTTTCGATACAATGTATTTTTTTAGGATATTTTCTGTTTACAATCCATTCTGTACAAGTGCATGGCTTTGGAATAGTTTTTAATCATTTTTTTTTCACTAATATCTTTACCGATGTTGAATAACTTTACATTAGCCACAATTGTCACTCTCACACTATCATCAAATATTTCTGTAGTTTCGATTACATTTTTTCTTTACCTTCATCCATATTTGCAGGGTTATTATCACTCAAATGCACCCAAACCATAATTAATAAGCAACAACAAGTGGGAAGAGAACTAATTATTCCACTGTCCATAAAACATCAAGTATCAACGAATTCCAAGACTCTAATAAGCATGCCATTATATTGATGTTTCTACCAAAGTTTTTTGTATGGGCTTCTGGTCAAAAGCAAGACGAAAATAAGTCGGTTAAATTTCGATTCGGCTTTTTTTTATCTAGACAGTCTAGGGAGTTTAGCAAATAATGTCAAAGGGGTTGTCGCATGTCTGAGTTATTCAGCGAGACGACTATAACAAAGGCACATTGTGCAAGCTGCGTCTAACAACCAGGAAACGGGGCGGTCAGAGCTTATTACGTTTCCTAGCTGGCTGCCGCAACTAGTGGCGTTGGCGGTCTAGTTGCTAACGGCAGCGATACCTTTCTTTCTTGTGTGTGTAAACGGAGCTTTGAAAATTTTTATTAGTATCTCTCATCTCTCGTTTGCATTTTATCGGTGTTGTTGGTCCTGATTCAACAAATGGTAACCGTTGTATTGTTGTGTTCACATCGCAATCTGCAGCATTCGCTCAGGGACCTAGCGCCTAGCGCATGGTGCATCTGTTGTAAATAGTAGTGTGATGATAGAAACAGCAGTATGTGCAACATTTTATTACATGTAAAACAAAATCAAATAGTTAACATATTGACAAGCCACTATATAGTGTAGTCAAGATATTAATGATGACAATATATTTTCAACCCTTATCATATAATTTTTCTCCACTTACTTACTTGATATAGTGTAGTGTATCATTCTAGACTTCTCTGCGTTCTTTTTTTTTTTTTCATTAAGTACATTTGATATTCATACAGGAGAATAGACGAATAAATTAAAATTGGTCTAACTTTTCTCTCAGTTTTAATGAACACGTATAGACTCTTTGGCCGTTACGACACGTTCACCCATCTGCCTCTGAGGGCCGTTCCGAATTAAATCAAGTTTTCCTCGGCGCGGGGATTTCCGGTTGTCGCGAAGGAAATCAGGCCGGAAAAACCGGAAAACTTGGGCTGCTAGTCACGTTCGCAATTTCGGGTAAAACTTGTAGTTCATGGGAAAACGGGGTCATGTCCGTTGCTCAGATGTAAACTATTCTGTTTTCGTGTGATTTTGGGTGTATTAATCTAAGAAAAATAACACCATGACTCGTTTAAAAGTGTTTCTCGAAATAACAGTCTTCAGGAAGTGGCAAGAGTGAGTCAATTCTGTCGACTGCTAGTACTATGCTACTTTATAATATAAAACTAGAAGAAATATAAGATGAGAAGCTGTAGAATAAAGATAGGATACTTCACTGCACTATAGGTTTGTATGTTTTATTACTTTTTGGTTTTCTCTAGAATCCCTATACCTATACCTAACTAGAAGAAAAAGTTGACCGGAGAATCTTCAAAATGCCATCTAACATATCTTGAAGTAAAAAATCGTCATCCTTAATGATATGACGAAAATTTATGAACGATAAACGTCCAACGCGAAAGAATTTAAAAAATTATGATAATGAATAATCTGTAACCATAGCATTACCTTGAGAATATTTAGGAGGTATAGCCAATATTGTTAAAAATGCAAATAAATTAAACTATGAACTTCTCGCCTAACAAAATTATAATATTGTTGCAATTTTGACATAACCTTCCTTATAATATTTTAAAATCTACAGCCTATTTTGCTGCGATTTGTAGATATGGCAACATGGTTAATTGTGGTAAAATAACATTTTTTGATCTAATAAATGATGTTTAGTGGCATATCAGATAAAAGATATCAATTGAAAAAATGCACTCCAGCCGGGACTCGAACCCGGGACTCATATTGTGGCCGTAGGCACTTTAACCAACTATATAAGCTACCGGAGTTCCATCAGATAGGTGTTATTTATTCCAATTGATATATAGTTAGTAGCGGTGAGATGTAGGAGACTTCGGCGTCTTCTACAGCTACTAGAAGGGGTTAGAGGGTGAAGGGTAACCATTCGTGATTGTTGGACATGTGAACTTCCTATTTGTTCATCAACCCACAAAATTCGACATAATATAGCGACTTAATGTAAGTATCGAACGTGGAAATTCTAACCTACAATTTTAAAGCCAGAATATGAAACACAGAAAGATTTTTAGTACCTGTAATAATTAAATAATAAATGATGTTTAGTGGCATATCAGATAACGGATATCAATTGAAAAAAATGAACTCCAGCCGGGAGGAATAAATAACACCTATCCGATGGAACCCGTATCTCCGGTAGCTTAGTTGGTTAAAGTAAAGTTTACAGCAGCAAAATTTTATTCTGTAAACTTTGGTTAAAGTGCCTACGGCCACAATAGGAGTCCCGGGTTAATTAATTAATTAATTAATGACCCTTCTCGTGTGGACTCCTTCTACTAGTTTCCTCCATTTGCCCGTTCATTATATTGACATTTCGGATGCAAACCAATGAAAAAAGTTGATATTTTTAAGATCTATTATTGGGAAAAAACGCCAGTGCATTATACTTTATAGGTCTGGAAGTAAGTAATGGTCAAGCTATGACACCTGTAACTTAGTTGTGTTCATTCTATAATTAAAGTGTATTTACGTAAGAAAAAAAATATATTCCCGTTATATCTGCATTTGCATTGCATATATCAAGTAAATTAAACGATCAAGTTGGTATTGATTTGGTTATTCCACCTGATTTAATGAACAGTGAATTTATAGCCTTTGCGTCACTTTCTTACCCGGTCTTTCTCTCATCTGGCTCTGGCTGTCCGGAATTAGATCAATGTTTTTCTCGGCGTGGGGATTTCCGGTTGTCGCAAAGGAAACTCCGGAAAAACTCGAACTGCTAGTCACGTTCGCAATCTCGTGTACCACTTGTAGTTCCTGGAAATAGGCGGCCATAATGTCCGATGTCCAGATGGAAACTAATATTGTGTCAGTCTACACACACGTCGTTTTATTTCGAAGTTTTATTAGGTCGAGTTGAGAGACGACCACGGGTCTCTGTGAAATTTTTAATTCCTACAAAAATTCTAAGTAATTAGCAGCCATTTTGGACCGCGCAAAACATTTCTAAGAGCATAGTTTTTATGAAGCTTGCAAAATCGGGAATGAATGAATCAATGCTTTTAAAACGAAAAATGTGACTCCCGTTATATTATATTTTGCATCATATTATTTTAAGTTGGTCTAAATTTTAAAGTAATTTAAATGCAAAGCTTCAAAGCTACTTTTTAATCCCAGATCCTGACTCTCAGGCGAAAGCACGTTTATTAGTTTCCCGTTACTCTTCTGTATCTCCGCATATATGTTGGATCCGAAGACAACTGCTGCACTCAGTTGAATTTTTCTTATGAAAACGTAGGAATTTCTAAACTTTCTTCTTAAAATCACTTCTATTAAGTTGTTTATTTACCATGAAAGAGTGCGCCTAATTACTGCCAATCCCAGCACTCCGAATTCTCGCCAGACCGACTGCTCGACAGACATGATGACGTCACCTTAGCAGCGCCTATTTTCAAGAAGAATTATTTGGAAAAGTGAGACGACGATTTGTAGAAGGTATAGGTAGGTATGTGTCCTGGAATTTAATCTGCCTTGCAGGACGCTTCGCGACACTACCTACCGCTAGTCCAAATTCTACGCACTTCCAACTCTCCCCAGACCGATTTCTCCTCGACAGGGAAAGGTGCGGGACGAAGCCACTGGCGACTGACGTCGCAGTTAACCAGACCTCGGTATCAACTGTCATGTTAGATAACCGAAAACGTTGGCCAGAAAAGAGATGACAGTCGACCAGTCTCGGCAATTGTGTGGGAGGTAAAAGATGTCTCCACACAGCAACCGATGCTCTTGATATTGGTACTAGTTAATTTGTACCATTGTCGACAAGTTTTATTGTAAATTGCATAACATGACACAAATTGTCTTTCGATAACCTAAAACATATTTTTTTTTATATTTTTACATAGGAATTATTTATTTACTTTAATTCTCACGTTTTTCCTATAATTCTGTTATTGTAACAAATTTATTTTTTATTTCTTACTGCCGAATTCTGAATTTCTCTACCATACTCCTTCACCACTTCGACTTTTGACCTTGACCTCAAGATACAAAAGGAAACTCTATTTGAACATTAATTATTGTTAGGTATGTAATGAAAGTCGATATTTCCCAAATTCAACATTGTTCGTATAGCGGTGCATATAAGTGCATTGTGAATCTTCCCAATTTTAATGCCAGTACCGACACGTTTATTGTCACACTGCAATCCTCACACATTTTGAATTCCAACCATTGCTTGTACACACTTCGTGTTCATATATCTGCCAGAGGCTAGATTCCGCAAAATTCATAATACAAGTCAAAAAAATTCACGGACAATATCTAATAATTTGATACGTCGAAACTAGAAGTTCAAGTTTGTATTTCTAATTAAAGACGCGCGCAACTGTTCCGTGGGTGGAGGCTTTCCACCACAGGTTCTAAATATTATTATTAAAAAGCGAACAAAGGAAAAATAAAGTAGAAAAAATAAAATCGGGAACTGTAAAGACCAGGCATTTTCTGATGATAAACAACTTTATTTAAGCTTTTAAGAGAGACGATTTTATGGTAGCAAGCCGCAAGCTTGATGGCATCCGGGTTTTGTCTACTGAACATAATTTGAATCTGGTGTTTGGCGTTTGGGAATAAAACATTGTTGAACAGAATCTAAATATATTTAGTGGTAATATAAAATTCACTCTTATCGTTTGTGTCAGGAATAACTTGGGTTTAATTGTTTCATGAAGCTATGTAACTAAATTAATCCAAAAATCCTCATACTAATTTATTCTAGTAGACACTTCATATAGCTCTTAATTTAAGAAACAGTTGTGTGAAACGCTTTTCTTATCCCATTTCAATAATTGCATTTTTTGTACAGCCCCTGTTTAGATTCGGTTGGAAAAAAAAAAATTCAAAAGGTCCAAAATTCATCCTGTCGTTTAATTTTTTTTTTAATTTTTAAGGAGGTGTGATCATGTTTCTCAAAATACCAACTCACTCAACTGGTTAAGAATGAATAATGGCCGGAGAACATCATCTAGGAAATTTTTTACATATAAACTTTTTAATCCTCCTAATGCTCCAATAAGCTGAAAATATAAGTTTGCTCCTCGTTCCTCTACTCACTCGAATAATACCATATTTAAGAACTTGTTTTCCACCCCTCGTCAGCCGACGTTCGTTTACTTATAACTCTATCAAATATTATAATTTTACAATAATTGACTACGCCACAGGGCTTGGAACATTTCAAATGGATTTTTACCAAATTCCATTAAAAAGAGCTTAAAAAAATTAAAATGTGTCCCTGGATTGCTGTCGGAAAAAAATTCTAGCTGAAACTTGATAGGTAGGTACAGGCTCGGCCCTTGAAATCGTTCCAATTCGTGTGGTCGCAAGGAGTTCAACTGACAACGTTGCAATTACCCCTCCCCTCTGTCGCGGTTTGAAAGCCAGCCATAACCTCAAAGGCGTAAATCACGGCAAATCTAACATATTTGTACGCGACATTCCCTTACGCGACATTGTCAGGTACAGTGCAAAAAACATCAAAGGAGGTGGTAAATCTCTTAATTGGGTCTCGTACTTTCCTTCGGCACCAAAAAGGACCTCGAAAATCCGATATCTAAAAGAATTTCCCGATTCATGATTAACCACTTTCGAGAAACGGGACGGTTTTAAAATCAACGAAACCGACAGAAAATACTCTGAAACCACTCTTTCAAATTGCCTGTTTTTTTCTTATTTATCGATTTTTCGGGGGCCCCGGAAACATCAGAACTTCACCCGAAGACTTCGGGGAAACTTTAAAAATTAAATTAAATCAAAGTTTTGGTTCGCGGTTAAGATAAAGAAATATAATAAACCAATGTAAAAAATCTCCACGAGATTCTTCTATAATAACACAATCATACTTATAGCTTATTTAACACCACTTTGACAATCAAAGAAATTCGCATAATTTCACGTTACGTGAATCTCAAAACACCAACGAACAGTGTAAAACTTTAAATTCACTTATAAATTACTATAATAATAATGCAGTGATTTATCCTATTTTCATTAACTGCGGCGTATTAATACAATTTGGCACAACGTTGCCGCACTTACCCGAAATTCTTGATTTCTTGCTCATTTCTCTTGCCTATAGTATGAGGCCGCGCCTGTACCTATTCTGGACAAATTTGGTTTGCTCTCAAACCGAGATGTTGTGGAAATGGGTTAATCTATTAATATACACAATGTTTTTGGGATTAGTTTATAAGACATATAGTTAAGTGGAAACAAGAAATCTTTATTTTTGAAGACATGGAAAAAATTACAAAGAAAAATATGTTATGAATTAAAAGTTATAATATTTGTATTTTCTTGTTGAATATACTAGAGATCTAATATGTTTTTCCGTTCTTTTGCCAACTAAATAATGTGCCATATAAATCCATTAGTATTTAGTTAATAAATCTAGGGAGGGTAATCCTCTGTTATATATTACATTCTGGCAAAAAATGGTGTAGTTATTTCTAATATAATAAGTAAAAATATTTTCTCGTATATCCCCATCTTTTTGCGCCCACTTCTCCCAAATAGTCCACTTTTCCCTCACATAACAGCCACATAAAACCCCTTCAAGGATAAAATATCTCCCCCTCGCTCGGCCATGATTAATAAATCTACAGCGTCTCGCATGTCTGCATCGCATAAAATTCTACCGCACTTTGAATTCGGAAACCGGGGAAAACATGGGGACCACCGACGTAAAAAAATAAAAAAAAACAACAAAAGGAGCGTGTCCTTTACAGCCGTCCTCTGGAAGTATTAAAATGGACGACAAGAGGAATATGCCGCAACCTTAAGGAAAATTTCACTGTATTTAGATTATTACGCCCAACTCCTAGATGTAGACAATCGATGACTTATTGTCTACTATCATCCTTGTTTATGGACACTCCTATCGTAGATTAAAGAAAACAGAGATAGTCACAATTGTTGAACCCGTCCGCAGAAAATAATGGAACTCCCATTTTCAAATTTTAATTTTGGGACGGAAATAGAAAAAAACAGATAAATTTTAATATGCCCCAAAATTATTAGGAATCGATAGTTGAGGTACAATTGTATGCAAAATATTTGGTGTAACTCGCGAAAATTTCAACAATTATTGTTCTGACAGTGTAACTTGCTGCTATACACAGAGTGTAAAAGTAATTACAGTCAATATTGAGAAAGCGTGTTCTAGAGTTAAAAATAATTAAGTACATTTCTCCATAATCTTTTTTCCCTGTGGGCTACGGTTTTTATGATAAAAGTAATTTAAATTTCTCAGAAAAAAAATGAGTTTTTTTAATAGATGTGGCAAAACCCGAGGAGGCATCTCGCTGGAATTTGGTGTGGAGTGTTATACCCTCAAGATGAGTTCACATTGAAAGTTTTAAGCTCTTGCTGTCAATAGTGGCGAAGGGGGGGGGGGGGTTGAAGTAGACATTCGAGAAAAATGCTACCCCACTGACAAAATTGAACTTTATCTTCACTATGTGCGTGACAAAAAAAGGTTTCTTAAGTTTTTTCCAAACTTAACTCATTTGGTCACAATTGGACATCGAATAAAAATCTGCATCTTTGCTAAAGCGTGCTGTTGCTTTGCTTATCCAAATATGCCCAATATAATTTAGTATTTGAGAGGGGGGGCATTTGATTTTTTGAAAAACCTAATAATTTTGAAAATAAACACCATAAGACACTCTTAGGTTGGTAGTATTCAAGGTCATGTCGTTATGCGTGAAAATTCCACATTAAATATCAAATAAATAGAAGCATTTTGAAGTTGTTTTTATTGATATCATTAACGCACTGTCAAATCGCATAGCAAGTGATAAATAATAAAATAATTAAATTTAAAATTGTCTATATTGTACTGGATATCAACAATAACAATCCAAACTCTTGGTTACCACCTTTATTGTTTAGCCTTCACCAATAAATATGTCAGATACTGTCACTGTACCAAGAATATTCTCTCAGCTCCAAAAATCTCACTAAAATCACGTTATAACCTTCAACTATCCTCAGGCCCAATTCCCAGGGCTTATATATTCAAAATCAAAGTTCTAGCAAATTTCTAGAAACTGATGGAAGCTCTACAGAGAAAAAAATGGAAACTAAAAGGAAATGGGGCCCTGGGGGCATCAGGCCAACAAAGATGTGACGGGAAATGCCTCTAAATTAATCATAAAGATTATAAAACTGTAAGTAGAATATCCAAACTTAAAATTTATCAGCTAAATCTTGAGTAGGTTAGAAAACAGTACAAACATGTTTCATTGAAAGCTGATATAACAACTTTAGAGGCATTTTTCGTTACAATATTGTTAAAGTATTTTATTTAAGTTTGCAACATGTCTTTATGTGAATTTTACGGCTGCTAATAAAAAATTATGAACAGTTCACTGCTACTCGCTGAGAAGATTTTGATAAGTGCATTTAATATTTTAACGGGGATTTATCCTGGTCTTTAGGAATGAAAAAGTGTTTTATTCCACGCAGTTAAAATTATTTCTTATAAACATATCTATAATACATAAAAAAAAACGCCAATGCAAACAACAGCCTGATAACTTCAAATGCTAAATTAATATATTATACTACTGTTTCCAAGGGATACTTATTAGGTATATTATATTTCAGTGTATAGTGGCAAGCGAGGCAAATTTTTGAACAAAAGTTCAGGTTTAAAAATGCATAGGCCTAATTAAAGCTTAAAGAGCTGGAACAAGCCAACGCATAGCAAGTCCCCCTTGACTAATTAAACTTTCTCCGTCCAGGATAATGTGGGCAAACCTCGCGATATATTATTCAAATCGTTGAAACAGCGTCTCCGAGAGGAGTAGTCACGAAGCCCGGAGGCCACTCCCGGATCCCTGGAAGACAACGCAACCCCTTAAATAAATTAATGCCCCTTTAAATAAAACAACCGCCTCCGTCGCCACGTCCTTTCTCTTTTCGGCGAACCGTCAGACTATGCCCTTCCACTAGATCCATCGCACATATTCCACTTGACCCACTACCACGGGCGTAGCCAGGATTTAGTTTTGGGGGGGGTTTAGTTTGAGAAGTAAATAAAACAACAAAAATATACTTACATGAAATTTAATATCTATATATTCATCCGAAAAACTACGACATATTTATAAAGTTCTTAACTTTAAATGAAATGAATAAATTAATTTCGTTCCTCTGCGCTAAATCTAAAACCATTAAAGAAGAAATCTTCGGCTTTTTCTTTTAAATATATCCACTACTTCATCTGCATAAATTTCTGTTCCATAGTGAATGTTCATTAGAGCCAAACCATTAAGTCTGTTTTCACTTGTAGTGTTTCGTAAATAGTTTTTCAGTCTCCTTAGGCTCGAGAAAGACCTTTCTGGGGTAGCAGTGGATACAGGAATGGTAGCCAAGATTTGTAGTAATGTGTAAATATTAGGATAAAGGTTTTTATCGCACATATCTAGGCATTCCAAACTAGATTTCGGGGTAGGCAGTCTTCTTATCAGCATGCAAGGTAGCTGAAGCTTTGATAGCTAAATCCAAATTTGTTTCTTTATTAGAAACCCCTTGACCTTGACTACACCACTTTTTCCAGTAGTCCATACCTTTAAGTTTATCACCCTTCCTTTTTTTCCCCTCCATTTTTCGACAGTAATAATGATTCACGTATCTATCCTTAACAAGGTCATCGAATAACAGCGCCCTAAAATTACTCACTTACACGGTACACTTAATTCTCTTCACTATTCGTTCACCACTTTTCACTTTTATTCGCTTCGAGTTCGCATGGAACAATACTGCCGTAAGCGCGGTAACGCGCCGCGGCGCCGCTTATACAGGGTGTTCCTTAATGACATGCTAATACTTAAGGGGGTTATTCTTGGGCCCATTTTAAGAAAAAAACTTCATATGAACGTATGTCGTAAACGTCCTAACTTTTGAGATACAGGGCGTTAAAGTTCATTTTTTTAAATTGAATTTTGCCTATATCTCCCAAAATAATCGAGCTGCTGAACTGAAATTTGGCACTGCTATGTTTTTGGGGATGGAGAATAAGCATTTTAGTGCATCTTTCCATTCTGCAAGAAAAAGTACTCTTGTTTCATAACGATTAAATCAACCGTTTGCTTTGAAATTGCCAAAACGTTCTCCAAAACACCTGTTGACGTCAATATTCGAAACATAAAATTTTCACCTACCACCTTCAAGTGTTACAGATCAACTGTACCATTTAAACTGAGAAAAAAATCCCTATGAACAATGTACCAAAAATTATTCGCTTTCAAAATGGAAAGGATTGAATTTGACAAAATCTGGACACTCTATGTCAAGAAAACCAATGGTGTATTGACCAATGCCCATTTGGCATTTTTTTCATCATTTTGAATGTACAGTTGATCTGTAACATTTGAAAGCAGTAGGTGAAAATTTTATGTTTCGAATATTGGAATCAACAGGTGTTTTGGGGCACGTTTTGGTAATTTCAACGCAAACGGTTAATTTAATCGTTATGCAACAAGAGTACCTTTTTCTTGCAGAATGAAAAGATGCACTAAAATGATGGACCTGCAGGACCAAAAAGATAACCTTAAAAGTGTTACGCGTAAAAGCGTGATAAAAAACAGCGCAAGTGGCGCCCTCTATGAGATACGCTGAAATTGACATTTTCAGCTTATTCTCCATCCCCAAAAACATAGCAGTGCCAAATTTCAGTTCAGCAGCTTGATTATTTCGGGAGATGTAGCCAAAATTCAATTTAAAAAATGAACTTTAACGCCCTGTATCTCAAAAGTTAGGACGTTTACGACATACGTTCATATGAAGTTTTTTTCTTAAAATGGGCCCAAGAATAGCCCCCTTAAGTATTAGCATGTCATTAAGGAACACCCTGTATAGCAGCCCAGTAGCCGTCCAGAAACTTCCACGAACTTCCACAAAGTTCCGCTCATTTCGACCGAGGGGCGTGGCGAATAATTGAGAAACAACGCAAAGTGTCCCTACAATACAAAATAGTTCGGCTGCAACTGCGTCTGCCTCTCGTCAAAAGATGGCGCTAGGCGCTACTATTACTACATATATTCAAACGTAATAATAATTTAACTCTTCACTCCTCGTATTTTTTCGGTATAATATTAGGTAATATTTTGCTTATTTCGGGGGGGGGTTTGAACCCCCGAAACCCCCCCCCCTTGGCTACGCCCGTGCCCACTACTATTTATTACCTATTATTTACGACAAACAGTGCAGTGTTCAAAATATTCCCAAGTAGCATCGTAGTGATGGAAACTTATATTGCCACTTCTACCGAGTGGCCATTACGTAATCAACACTAAATCTACAACTTTTCAGTAAGATTTACTTTATTTTCTACGAAAATAGTGGTAATCACGTCAATTTCACCGCCAGTATTAGTCACTATATAGTTTCATAACTTTTTAGTGTTGCATAACGTCGTGATTACTTCCGAAAATCACCTTAAAGTTCTTATATTTTCAAAGTGGAAAATAGAAGTGGCGGCGACGAAACTGTATCGCTAAAATATATCTTAGAAGTGGCGACAACTTTAGCATGCGCGTGCAACGTTTTGGTCACGAACCTTGAAAGTGGCGAAACTTGTTGGTGATAACTAGTGGTCATCGCCAAGTTTTTGCCACTTGTAGAAGAGATTTTCACGTTCGCATATGACATCAAAGCCACTACAAAGTTATCATTACCATCAAAATTCACTCTGTAGTGACCGTCACTCTCAAGTGAGGCTTCCTTGCTGTTTTGCTGTAGTATGCGCGTGCATATTTCTGCTAACGCGGTGTCAGTGTGGTGATTGTAGTGCAGTGAATTAATTATTCGACGATGTGCGATTTAAATAAGAGTGTTTAAGTCGAGTAGTCAATATGAACGACATGATGATGTGCATATTACACTTTGGGAAAGCAGGACCCACTTCTAGAATATTGTCGCTTGAAGAGATGTCACAGCGGTGTAAGCTTCTTAGGGATAAGGATAAGAATCTTTAACAAGCTACCACAGTACCTACTGTGAGCTGCCACTTCCAAAATTTAAAAACTATTAAGTATTTTTTTCTGGATTTATTACCTATTATTGTACATTTATTTCGAAAATATGTACTATGTAAGTGCCTGTTTGTCTTATTATGCTTAATGTAAGTATCTTGTAACAACTAGGTGTTACTTAAAAGAACTACAAAGAAAAATGTATTGAGATAGCGAGATGCGGAGAGCAGGTTTTTCTTTTGGAGCTAGTTATGAGGCGATCAAATAAAACACTATATTCTAAAAACAAGTTTATTACAATAATTGGAAGTAGGTAACTTGCATTAAATTGCCTTACAATTTGAAAATAATTCTGAAAGCTTTAACAGAAGTAAATTTGAAATTTAAACCGAAGTAATATAAAAGTTGAGATTAAGCTATCGCCTTAAGTTACACACCGACTGAGATTTTCACTGTGGCTCGATTTTGTCCTTTCGACTTGGGTAAAAGTAATAGAGTTCGACACAATACCTCAACGCTGCAGTGCCGACTAGCTGGGACGTGGGTCTTTGCGGTGGCTGGTGGATCTGTCGCTTAGCTGCACGTGACCAAACCAGAGCTCGTGATGTGGTAGGAGGTGATGTGGTGTAACCGCTTCGCCGTATCTGTGAAGTCGAAAACCAAGCAGTACCCAATCTCGTAAGTCGAGAGAAAAATTTGAACAACTAATAGGCGATGCTGTTTATATTTACTTATAATTTTAACTTGTATAGCTAGTAAAACTTTCCTAATTACAACAATGAGTATGACTAATATATTAATGAGATATTTATAATCATTAAAAAAAACTGTGCACAGAGATAGCGAAAATAATGCAAAATATTTACTTGTGAAAATGAGATATACAATTTGAAACTTGCTATTAAAAAGTAATCTGAACCTCAGACTGGGACGAGAATGATTTTTGTTTTCGATTAAAAGCTATATTAACACACACTTATATGTTCTCTGGGTAAGAAAAACAAATTTAATGACAGAGAAAATTTGTGATAATAGCAAAAGAAAATCTGAGGCGACTCTCCGTTACGTTCCTTCGGGGATCAGACCTAGAGAGGTATCGTTGAAAGTTAAGAAGGTTTAAAAATTTGAGATACGGTAATATAATCAGGTGCACAACCCAGGCAGAAATCCAGAGGATGGCTCGAGTTCGTAGAACCTAAGTGAGTAGATATCTCGAAAACGGTACGACAAATACGGCAAAAAAAGATAAATGAGATAAAATCTACTCACCAGGGCTTCCACGGACTTCCACGGCGCTCGAGCCCCTGTGGACCCCTTCTGTGCTGGCTGAAATGAAGTTGAACTCTTGGGGTAGTACACGTGGTTGACTACACCAGAAAACCAGGGCTCCAGTAGATAAGTTTCACATGAAATTAAAAGATAACAAATATCAATTAATGAATAGTAAAACTTCAACGATACACTCTTGATCACACCGCTAAATTAGGGATGAAAAACTGAAAAAAGTAGCCAAGCCAAAAATACAATGCGAGCACCTCGAGAACGCAACGGAAAGTGACTTCGGAACGAGAACTTAATCAGAACCTTTTGTGGTACGATATCCGGTTTCAAGATTATGGAATGTTCTATCGAATTCTATAGATAACCCACGAAAATTCTTAATAGAGAGGCACTATGAAAAACTAACATTTTTTGAATATAATTTCCGTTTGTGTTTGTGATTCGTACCACAAAAAAGGTTAGGTAGATGAACGACAAAATCGACACTCGACACTCAAAGGGAATTATTTAGTTACATACCTGAACTTTGGAATTTGGCTCGCCGACCAATATTCACACAACCACAAAATACAAATCCACGTCAGAAGAAGAAGAGTCTGATCGTATGCGCGATAGGTGTAGCATTATCTTTCGGTTACAGGGGTGGTTCAATAATGAATTGATAAATTTAAAGAAATTAAAATGCTGTAACGGAATGAGACAAAATTTCCGTTACACGAAATAAAGAATTTGAATTTTAATAGTCGTTGCGAATGCTTTGTTCCCTAAATTTTGAAGTTATGGAAATTGACACTCGCGCGCAGGGCCGCCGAGAGCCGAAACGGGCCCTGGTACTCTTCAGCTTTTTGGGCCCGTACTCTTTATATTCATAATAATAATAAGGGATATACATAGTTCAGTTGTAGGATTCAAAATATACAACATTAATAATTATGGTTTTATTCACATAATAAAGAAATAATAGAATAGAAACAACATGAAGAAAAACCAAAATAAATGACTCAGGTAAAAGTTTTAATACATGATTAATTTTTAATAATGTACCTACATAATTGCGACAAAAAAGAAACTTACCTTCCTGTAACCTGTAATCGGTTCATTTGTGCCTGTGCACAGGATTCAGAGACGGAAAAAAGTTTAAATACGAATGTTGTTTGAAATTAAATAGAGTATAATTTTGTGTATTTTTTGCATATACAGGGTGCTCCATTTTCCGCGGACCAACACAAAATTAATTTTTTTTAATGCAACACCCTACATTTTTATACAGATTCGAATTCTACGCGAAATTGTAAGCAACTTTCATATATATCTTATATCCCAAACTTTACCCTTTTGAATGAATTTATACATTAAAATCGAAAAAAAATATGCGAAAATGGAGCACCCTGTATATACAAAAATACACAAAATTACACTATTTATACTAAAATCGAGCAATCCGTACGCCTGGCGTAAATAAAACCACGTGTTCAATGACGATCCGCGATTGGTCGGTAGGATATAAAATTTCACCCGAGTCGGCAACAGGGACGTACTCGATCGCAAAAGTGTAGTTACGCGGTTTTACCTTGTTGTTTTCAGCTATTTAGACACTGCCACAAATATTTTATCGATGTTTTGAACCATTTTAATTAAGCCAATAATTCTTTTCCCAAATATTTTGATGTAAACCATTATAAAACAGAAATTAAATAAAGGTCGTGCCTCAGTGCGGCCCTGGCGAATATTTCAACTCACGTGCTCTTGTTTACGCCAGGCGTAAGAGTTGCTCGATTTTACTATAGTTTCATTTAAACAACTTTTGAGTTTAAACTTTTTTCTATCCCTTAATCCTGAAAAGTTATAAGGAAACGGAAAAACAAAAAATACAAAATACAACCAATCGCCCTGTTATTAAATAGACGAAACGCCAACCCCGCCCGGGCCCCCAAAGCCTACGGGCCCCGGGAATTTGTCCCATCTGCCGCACCCCCCCCCCTCTCATCGGCCCTGCTCGCGCGTGTAGAGATGATGGTGGCTGCAGTGGTGTCTGTGACGTGGCCGCCACTTTCAAATAGTGAAAGTAACTACGAAGTGAAATAACACATTTTCCGTCACTATACGCCACTAAGATCAAGTAACAAACACCTTAAATACGCAAATGTATGTGGAAATCACTTTAAAGCTATATTTTAGACAAGACGCCATATTTAAGAATGAGTTTTATGCCGCCATTATGACAAAATGAACAGGCTACTGAATAAAAATTAATTTCTCGTCAATTATTCTTCATTAAAATATAGTATATTAGTAAGTAATTACTGGTTTTACGCAACCAGGAATAATAAAAAAAATGTTTGCGGTATGTAGGTAGATATTTTTAAAAAAGTGTGCTCCTCACTTTTTATCTTATTTTTTGAAAATAAATATTGAATATTGCGGGAGGGCGTGCTCATATTTCGAGCTATAACGTCTATGTTTGACAGTAAACTTGAAATCGTTTTGTTTTTATCCCCATCTCCTAATTATATAAAATAAAGACTCATAGTAGTTATATTGACACCGTCAATCTCAGTAATTTCGAGTTGGTAGGAGAAAGGCAGCAGGACATAATAATGTATGTACCTAAATAAGTTGAACGAGAAAGACCGAGTGACATGGAAAAGAAAGAGGCAAGTAGCCAAGTTTCACGTAGGTGGCCTCATAGGTGGCTGCCACTATGCGCCCACGTTTTTGCTACGTAAGTGCCAGTGTCGGCCATTAGTGATAAACACTTTAAAGTTTCTACGGTAGTGGTCGTTACGTGGCGCCCACTAAAAATGCCACTTGGAATTGTCCGCAGTTTTGCGGCGCGTATTGTGGGGAACACGGAAAATATAGCCTACATATTCCATTGTGTAATTATTTATGAGAAGTTCGGAACTCTTTTATTTATATTGAGCTTACATCTTACCAAATCACCAAATTGTAGGACAATTTCTGTATGTAGTTAGTTTTGTACCCACACCTTGATTTTCTCTATGGAATGATAACTATGAGAAATAACCAAGTATAAAGGAAATAAGAACAAAAAGTAAACAGAGCCAACATCTTTTTGGGTGATGCCACGTACTCCATTGTTTACAGAATTTCATTTCAAAATATACAGAGTGAGGTTTTATTCGATGCCCACTATGGGGATCTCGGAACAAAGGTTAAATGGGGAAGGAATTGCAGTTTTGAATGCTCAATCTAATGCCCCTTTTGGATTTTTAAAAAAGTTCATGGCTAACTAGATATTTTGAAAAGAGTGATTTTTAGCTATTTCATCAGATCTCTGTTGCTCCGTTATTTCTGATTGTACAGAAAAACTGTAAAGACAAAAATTGTAGATAATTTTGGGCCTAATAAGATACAAAGGAGTGTGGGGCTATGTACACGTATATATAGATAAAAAGGAGAAAGAAGTGTATTTCCCTGTAAATAATTTAATTAAAAATCATCCTCAGTACCACCTAAAAAGAAAGTATGACATAAAATAGGGAGTTGGAAAAAGATAACTAAATTATTTTAACGTCATGTCATACTCACTTGTCAAGTGTGTACAGGAAAATTGGAGCATAAAGCATTATGCAACAGTAAAAACAGTAAAAACCCATGTACACACTTGACAAGTGAGTATGACATGACGATAAAATAATTCAGTTTTTCCATAGTTATCTTTTTCCAACCCCCTATTTTATGTCATACTTTCTTTTTAGGTGGTAATGAGGATGGCTTAACAGACGAAAGCGCTTTACCATGATTTTTAATTAAATTATTTACACGGAAATACACTTCTTTCTCCTTTTCATCTAATAAGATAATCTAATCCAATTTTTTATGTTGTTTGTGATTTTTGAGATATTACATAAATATGTGTTTTTTTAACTATGGGGATCTCGGAAACCAGCAGAGCTAGAACAAAGGTTAAATGGGGAAGGAATTGCAGTTTTGAATGCTCAATCTAATGCCCCTTTTGGATTTTTAAAAAAGTTCATGGCTCACTAGATATTTTGAAAAGAGTGATTTTTAGCTATTTCATCAGATCTCTGTTGCTCCGTTATTTCTGATTGTACAGAAAAACTGTAAAGACAAAAATTGTAGATAATTTTGGGCCTAATAAGATACAAAGGAGTGTGGGGCTGTGTACACGTATATATAGATGAAAAGGAGAAAGAAGTGTATTTCCCTGTAAATAATTTAATTAAAAATCATCCTCAGTACCACCTAAAAAGAAAGTATGACATAAAATAGGGAGTTGGAAAAAGATAACTAAATTATTTTAACGTCATGTCATACTGACTTGTCAAGTGTGTACAGGAAAATTGGAGCATAAAGCATTATGCAACAGTAAAAACAGTAAAAACCCATGTACACACTTGACAAGTGGGTATGACATGACGATAAAATAATTTAGTTTTTCCATAGTTATCTTTTTCCAACCCCCTATTTTATGTCATACTTTCTTTTTAAAAGCTTTTATTTAACTTGCAATGTATGTATGTATGTATGTATGTATGTATGTATGTATGTAATTTGTTCGGGTGGAATCTTGCAACTCAATTTTGAAGCAGATATCTTCAACCGATCGAGCTGAAATTTTGTACACACGTTTAATTTGGATGACAATGCATGATTATATGTGTGACGTCATTCTAAATCCAACATGGCGGATCACCCAAGATGGCGGACTAGTTAAATTTCAACCGATCGAGCTGAAATTTTGTACACACGTTTAATTTGGATGACAATGCATGATTATATGTGTGACGTCATTCTAAATCCAACATGGCGGAACACTCAAGATGGCGGACTAGTTAAATTTCAACCGATCGAGCTGAAATTTTGTACACACGTTTAATTTGGATGACAATGCATGATTATATGTGTGACGTCATTCTAAATCCAACATGGCGGAACACTCAAGATGGCGGACTAGTTAAATTTCAACCGATCGAGCTGAAATTTTGTACACACGTTTAATTTGGATGACAATGCATGATTATATGTGTGACGTCATTCTAAATCCAACATGGCGGAACACCCAAGATGGTCATTAGAAGGTCTCCTCATTGAAGAGCTAGACTGTTCTAAACTAACCGGCAAACGACCTTGCAACAATGATGCGTTAACTGAGATGAATAGACTCAGACACCTGGCCAAACTAAAAATTACAAAATAAATTAAAAGTAAAAAAATATTTTTAAAAAAAGCTTTTATTTAAATGCGCTAAAAAGAATAAAATAATCTTTTCTTTTAAAACTTTTACTATCAACTTATAACGTCATTCCACAATTTATATGATATAAAAGCTTGTCGCGAGATTTAAGTTTTCAAACTAAGTAAATACCACTACTTAAATCTCGCGACAAGCTTTTATATCATATAAATTGTGGAATGACGTTATAAGTTGATAGTAAAAGTTTTAAAAGAAAAGATTATTTTATTCTTTTTAGCGCATTTAAATAAAAGCTTTTTTTAAAAATATTTTTTTACTTTTAATTTATTAGGTGGTAATGAGGATGGCTTAACAGACGAAAGCGCTTTACCATGATTTTTAATTAAATTATTTACACGGAAATACACTTCTTTCTCCTTTTCATCTAATAAGATAATCTAATCCAATTTTTTATGTTGTTTGTGATTTTTGAGATATTACATAAATATGTGTTTTTTTAAATGTAAATCGTAGTTGGCTGTAGCCTTATCAAATCGGCAATTTTTTTAGCTTTCCAAAGATATAATACTCAGCATAGTTATTATAAAAAATAAAAGTGCTATGGTTAATTTTCTGTTTTTTTTTATAAATTTTCACATAGTCAGCCATGGAATATTATCATAATTACGTTCTATTTTATAATTGCACATACTTAAAACTTTCTAATATTTTGTTTTTAGCTGGTAACAAAATGTAACAAGATAAAAAAAATAAAAACTCAAATTCAAATTATTATTATTTTAAAAGGTCACATTTTAAAATAAAAAAGGTGTTCAAACAATCCATTATTATTATTTATGCAAATATCATTGCATCTTTTTAAAACCGAATTTGTCTTTTTGCCTTTCTTTTAGAGCGCCTGTCAATACTGGCAATTGCTTCTAAAACAGCTGCTCTTAATTCAACAATTGTCTCATACTTTATTTTGTACTGTTCCCCACAAAAATAAATCCAAAACAGACAAATCAGGAGATCGGGGTTGCCAGGAAATAGGTCTATTTTTCTACCTATCTAACTATTTGGATAGAGCTGATCTAGGTAATTTCTTACGGGCAAATAATTATGCGGTGAAGCTCCATCATGATAATTTTTGTTTTATTTTGTTACATTTTGTTACCAGCTAAAAATAAAATATTTAAAAGTTTGAAGTATGTCTTATTATAAAATAGAACGTAATTATGAAAATATTCCAGGGCCGACTATGTGAAAATTAAAAAAAAAAAATCAGGTATTAGCCATAACTATTTTATTTTTATAATAACTATGCCGAGTATTATATTTTTGGAAAGCTCAAAAAATGGCCGATTTGATAAGGCCACAGCCAACTAAGTATGATTTACATTAAAAAAAAACAAATTTATGTCATATCACAAAAATCACAAACAACTTAAAAAATTTGATAAGATTAAATTATTAAGCCTAAAATTATCTACAATTTTTGCCTCTACAGTTTTTCTGTATAATCAGAAATAACGGAGCTACAGAGATCTGAATAAATAGCAAAAGATCACTCTTTTCAAAATATCTAGTGAGCCATGAAGTTTTCTAAAAATCCAAAAGGGGCATTAGATTTAGCATTCAAAACTGCAATTCTTTCCCCATTTAACCTTTGTTCTAGATCCGCTAGTTTCCGAGATCCCCATAGTGGTCATCGAAAAAAACTCACCCTGTATATAATGGTTTAATAATAATGGTGTTAAATGAAGGCACACCTCCCATAACGCTAAATTTAAAAAATATATCTATTAATTTCTTGTATGTAATAATTTTTAACTAAAACTAAATTGGGCTGTAATTATAGTAGCTAATTATCACTTTAATAAAATCGTCAACAGATACCTCAAACCGCTCAATATGGCAACGCCGCCGTTGCCGCCGCGTTCATTACTCGGTGGTATTTGTTTTGTGTTCGCCTAGCAAGTCACGTTTTCCGATTGTTTACGTATGTATTTTTCGTGTTTTCAATTGTTTTTCAGTTAACTTATAGCACAGACATATATGCGAAGCTATATATGTCTGTGCTTATAGGTAGAATATTTATTAGTATTTAGGCTATAGTGACTGATTTTGTATACAATGGGATGCAGAAAGTGGCTGGTGTGTGGCCAAATTTATATTTCTCAGGATATAACCTACCACAGTTAAACGTTGTACACACGGGCGTAATGTTTGTTTACTTCGGTAAATTTCCGTCAGATGTTGGTTGACTATACTAACGTGTGTATTTCGATGTTATTGCTCCTATTTCTAAGGCACGTGTTTTCTTCCTTTACTTATTATTTCTCTTAGCAAAGTTATAATATAATCGCCTTAATTGTTTGATCATTCGAAACTGATTAAACGCCAACTCCCATAAAGCAAGTAACGCTGCAAAAAATCGGCTTACACCTTTCATTCCCTTTTCCAACACATATAGGCTTCTATCCTATTTAGTTCCTTCTTTCGTGAACAAACTTCAAATCCAACCCTTTATTTTTCAAGTTGGAACAAAGGCAGCTAAGATACAAGGGTAGCGTTAAGGGCGGCATCGATTTTTGGCAATTATCGGTTTGTTTCGCACTGTCGTTTGGAGAGTTTTCTCATTTCTGTAATTTTGTCGCAGGGTCCGCAAAGTTTTTCCTGTTTCTGAAGTGGAAAAGAAATCGGGTGATAGGTACATTGAGAGAACGGGGTCATTAATAGAAAAAAGTTTTTCAAAATATTTATATATTTAATTTACAGCAACATCCAAATAATAGTTCTGAAATATCCAGAAAAGATAAACTTGTTCGTAAAAAAATCGAATAAAACGGATATGTTCTATTCCACGTTGGCGACGTTCGTAGCGTCGCCATACTATTTAGACTGCATGATTTTCTGCCTTAGATCGACTTTGGTTCGAACCGAGGTCGAGGCAAATGCACATTTCTTTATAGAAAAACACCGCTGATGTCCAAGAGCGCTGGACAAATTGTGAATTCACAGTATTACTCCTTAATAGCTTTATCAGTGTGATTTACTAATTGTCCTACACTCACTGGGATTACTACGGTTTTCTAGGGTTTTCCGTAGCACTTGAGCGAATGCTATCCTAGTTCTATCGGGAAAAGACGGCTCTAGCCGCAAATGGCTATGAAGGCAAAATAATAGTAATTGCCCCCTCCCCCGCACAAGCATTCAATCGATTCTGACCTCTCCTAATTATTGAAGCATGCCTATAAAAGTTCATTTCAGGTACTCAGAAGCATGGAAAAAATCTCTGAAGGCATGAGCTAAAGTTAGCAATGGATTTTTAATCACAGGCCGAAGTTAGCAGCTGCAGTTTTTCAGCAGTGTTGCCGGAGTTGGTACAAATGTACAACTCTAGTAGGTACCTACATTTTTTCATTTCTCATACAAAAATACATTTTTACCTTGTTTATACAGAATGTTTATAATTCTATTACTTTTTTCAAATTGCAAGGTCCAAGGTCATATTTGATTTCGTTCTATAAAGTTCTGTGTTCCGTTGTTTTTATTTCTGTTTATGGGTCGGAGTAGTAAAGTTCGAGTTCGTAAAGTTACTTTGCTAGCATGATAAAAATATTTATAAGATGATGCTCTCTATTATGAGGAAGGGACGTTTGAATAATAGCTCTGCTAACAGTTATAAAATAACTAAGCTGGCCGGTCTTATCATCTTAAAATAATTTCGGCCCCTATAAAGTTTTGCGTTTTATACAAAAAAAAACAGCCTTGATAACAGTTGATATGCAGGTAGCTGTTTTATAATATAAAATATAAAACACATTCTCTACAATAAAACAATAAGTTTTACTCTATAATAAACCCGAATGAGGAGAACATGAAGTTAAAATATTTATATTTAAATGTTTCATACTTTCAAAGGTTTGTGTGAAAGCTTCAAGCCCCTACTCTACTAATTTTTGAGACACTTGCAGGGGAGGCAGCAGAGTGAGCTGCTTATTTCATGGGAACGCCATTTGCAGACTTTGCAGTGCAGGCGTCAGCGTTAATTTATATTTCTAGATATTTCCTAGGTTATGACGTCATCAAATATATTTTTCCCAGGACCATACCGGTTTCTCTTTATATTTGGAAAGAGAAGGTTTTTCTGATAAAGTTTTGTTAATGATTTTTTTTTGAAGTGAATACTTCTTTGGTTTCATGAGAGTGATTTTTCAAGGCCGCGTCACGATACGTTTTATAAAATTTTCGTCCCGCAAGAGAGATAAAGCATATGACATATATGAAAGAGAGAGAGAGACAGAGAGAGAGCGAATATATACACTCAAGCGTAGCTTCCTCGATTTGAAGGAGTGGGGTAGAAAGAAACGAAAGAAACGCACACAAAGTGATAGCGATGTTACACGCATGCGTAGAATGACGCGTTCCGTTACAGTGAGGGAATAGACGCTATACAACCGACTGCACTGTTGTGTATGTTTCGGTAAAAGTGTATAAGAAGTATTCACTTCTATCACGTGTACTGTGCTGAACGCGTGTTTTTTTTATATTTTTTTTCGTTAAAAATTTATATGCGTATTATTTGTAAAAATATGAAAAATATGCCATGGTATTTTTTAATGAAAGTCGTATATTTATGGTATATAGGTATATTTTTTTACATGCTCGGACAGAAGTATTATGGAAAAAGTATTAAAATTTTATTATTAGTTATAAAAATATAACTGTATATGAACGCCTATTTAAGAATTACTGTTACTGGTGTTACCTTTTCTATTAAATCATCAATATTCCGGGATGGAATTTTCAAAAACAAGGTTTTTCAGAAATTTTCATAAATAGAAACTTAATGACCCAATCCATTTGTTTCCAAAGTAATTATTTAGACATTCTTTTACAATGGTGGTTTTGTGTGGTGGAGCTCCGGCGTGTCGAAACCACGTGGTTATTCTTAAATGCAATGGCACATTTTCCATTCCACAAAGTGTATATCCTGAATCAAATTAGCCTTGGCTTGATCGGGTATCCATATGGAAAACAATTGACAGTTGATAATTTATTATTCTTACCGGTTATAACTGAAATACCTTCTAAATATTTTCTAAAATTTATTTGTGGCGTAAACAGATCCATTGAATTTTAATTGGGTTTTTCGCCACCAAACTGGTTAAAAGACAAACTTTTTCAAGTTGCCTGGGAAATTAATAAATTCTTAACAGTAAATGAACTAAACTTTGAACTTGTAACTCAAAAATATCTTCAACAAATTTGTTTCCTGAGCTTTCGGAGAATAAATCTTCCTCCTTTCCAAAGATCGTGTCATGTCATGTCATTTTTTCACTTTGACATGACACGATCTTTGAGAAAGGAGGAAGATTTATTCTCCGAAGCTCAGGAAACAAATTTGTTAAAGATATTTCTTGAGTTACAAGCTCAAAGTTTAGTTCATTTACTGTTAAGAATTTATTAATTTTCCAGGCAACTTCAAAAAGTTTGTGTTTTAACCAGTTTGGTGGCGAAAAACCCAATTCAATGAAATACCTTCTCTTGACATTTAATAATTGTATCATAAAACTTCAATAATGGTAACACACAATGAAAAAGTTGATATGTTATTAGTACCTATATGGAGAAGCTAAAAAAATGCTAGAAGAGCCGTTAGAAATTATAGGGAGAAATATCCTGATCACAAAATGTTTACCTTCGATTAGAAAAAAACTTAAGGGAGAACCAAAATGCATTTTCTACCCGCAAAGGCAAATCAATTAGAAGAATCGTTCGCAACAATGATGAAACAGTTCAAGTATTACATTATTTTGAAGATTACCAGAGAAACTCAATTATGCAAGGTAGTAGAGATTTAAATTTGAAGAAGTCGTCCATACAACGAATTATGAAAGAAAAATATTTACGAAAGTTTATCAGCCAAACGTGCTCTTTCCAAATATAAAGAGGAATGTATGGTCCTTGGAAAAATATATTTGATTACGTCATAACCTATATTTCCCAAATTCCTAAAAACTATCTTTTTGGCCCAGAAGCAAGCTTAAGTGGTCCTACAAGAAACCCACAAGCCAAATTTTTACTGGCTGTTTTTATTTGCCTATAATAACTCTGGGGCGTCGAGTCTGGGACACCCTGTACATGGTGGATGGGATGTTTTCGGTTGGAGAGTGGCGTACTTTAGGTAAAGAACAATAATCCAGGAAAATTAATAAAACCCATTTAAAACCGGTGTCAAGCCGCACAGCTGACCATGTTGTCTTTTTTGCCTCACACAGTATTTGCAAATGATATAAACTAATAAGCAGACTTATAAGTTCTTAATAATTATAACGTACTATGAATAAAAATACATAAACACTGATCCAAACGTTCATAAAGGTGTTTAAAAACACAATTCAATTAAAGTCCAACGATTGGTTACAATCGGCATATGACAAGAATAGAGAACAATTTAAACCAGACTGCAGTGCTACCCCAAGTTGCCCAAGTCCCGAGAGTAAGTCCATCAATATCTCAGCTCAATCCCGGTCGAAACCGCCAAGAATGAAAATTTCTTGCTATTCAGTGACATCCGCGTTGGTGTGATATTTTCCCATAAGAGTAACTTAGAATTCATGTGTGCAGCGGAAATTGTGTTGTTGATTATTGTGCGAAATACTTTGCTCAAACGTCTTAATTTTTACCCTTCTTGTTATTCCTCTTTCCAACAGATTTAGCCCCTTCTTTCATAAATAAACTTCCAGTGTAACCCCTTTCTTTTTAGAGCTGTAACAAAGGCAACTGGGCAATAACGGTGGTGTTAAGAGCGACATCGATTTTCGGCAATTATCATGGTGTTTCGCACCCCCCGCTTGGAGACTTTTCTCATTTCTGAGATTGTCTCGCCGGATCCGGGTTTTCTCTTTTTTCGAAGTGGAAAAGAAGTCGGGCGACACAATGAATGGGATTAGGGTCATTATTAGAGAAAAGTTCCTCAAACTTATGGGTGGCCATTAAAGAAGAGCTTAAATAAATTGACAATATTCTTCTTTTCCTCACAATTGAACAGAATGCAATCTCCCCTCTCTCATTCCAGCAGTACAATATGGAACTTTTTCCCATTGCTTAAGATAATAAAATGCTACCAAAAAGGGATAATTCCAAATGAGTCATAAAAAGTTGAAGAACAGTGCCTTGGTACATATATTATGTAGGTATATAAGTAGTATAGCAAAGGGGACTCCAGAGCGGAAGTGACGTCACAAGATGGCCGCCAAGGCGGGAAATTTGAAAATGACCTTGACCTGCGGGTTGAATGAACTTTAAGGGGTCACGTTCAGTTAACCTTGACCTGAAGGTTATCTAGAGGTCAAGGGGTTACCAGATCGATAACCTTTAATGGGTCATTGACCCGCGGGTTCAATGAACTTTAAGGGGTCACGTTCAGTTCACCTTGACCTGAAGGTTATCTAGAGCTCAAGGGGTTACCAGATCGATAACCTTTAAGGAATCATTGACCCGCGGGTTCAATGAACTTTAAGGGGTCACCTTGTTAACCTTGACCTGAAGCTAGAGGTCATGGGGTTACCAGATCGATAACCTTTGAGGGGTCATTGACCCGCGGGTTCAATGAACTTTAATAGGTCACCTTGTTAACCTTGACCTGAAGGTCAATGAACTTTAAGAGGTCACAGTTAACCTTGACCTGAGGGTCAATGAACTTTAAGAGGTCATCTTGTTAACCTTGACCTGAAGGTCAATGAACTTTAAGAGGTCACCTTGTTAACCTGAAGGTCAGTGATCTCATCACCTTGACACGTGGCACTTTGATATAAAAAACGTAAACAAAAATTATGCAGATGTTTGCACTAAAACAGTTGACGTAGCATTTAGGTGGGGGGCATTGGGGTTAAAAGGAGGATGCCGTTGGGAGAGCTCACTATACCCAGTCAACAGTGCTTGAATAATATTGAAATATGTCTTTACTCAAACAGTTGAACGAAAATAACTTCGTAAAAGAAATTGTGAGTGCAAGAGAGTTAGTGGTTGGTGAAAAACATAAAATTTTATCTTTTAGAAGAATTGAAACAAGGTACGGGGAGAAAGTGTTCGTCGAATTTGAAAATTTTCAAACTGCGCTACCTGCACGGTTCGTAAAAGAATTTACGTCTGAACGCATCGAAGACATAAACCGGGAAATCACCAACGGAGAGAAGATCTTCTTGACGAGTCTGGGCCTCATTGGTAGGACAACGAATATTAAATTTGAGGAAGAATGAGTCCCACTGACAAGAGGCGACGCAGACAACACTACAAAAGAAGATTGGAATTTTATCAAAGATCTCTTCAAAATTTGAAATATGAAATTCAAATGTATGAAATAAATAAAAAGTTCAAAAACATAAATTTAGAAAATTGTAAAAATAAAATATGAAATCTAGTCTATCTTTTATTTACCCCTACAAAATTAAAACTCAAATCTGAAAGTTCCGATTGCTTCATAGCGCAGAACATATAAATACGTCCAAGTGCATTTGACAGGATTCATTGACACTTGATAGACTATATTAATAACAATTTTGGGTGCGGTTACTTTAATTCCTAGTATATTTTTGGACATTTTCGTTCATTTTATTTACAAAATTATTCTTCCTTATTTTTTTTTAAGATTATAAGTTGGCTGAAGTAGTCGCATTAATGTTAAGAAATCTAAAAAACGTTGAAAAGTTATAAGTCTAAAAGAATAGCTCTGGATTTATCGCAGTAATACTGTGTACTGATAAGACCGTTCGAAACCTGTGACAGATAATACTTACCTACTCAAAACTTTATTTATACCTCTAATAAAATGTGGAAAACTGAAATACTTTTATTAGTAAAAATTTCTAGAATCGATTGAAATTTTTTAATAAATCTAAAAAACGTTGAATGTATCAAGTTGTAAGTCTAAAGGATAGCTCTGGTTATTAGCGTATTAGCAGCAAAATCTTTGTATTGATAAGATCTTTCGAGAGTGTGATAGATAATACTTACTGACTCAACATATTATTTTCTCCTCTAATAAAATATGGAAAATTTATTGAATGAAGAAAATATACTTTTATTAAAAATATGTAGAATCGATTGAAAATTTTAACGAATCCAAAAAACAAACGTTTAAAAAGTATTAAGTTATAAGTCTAAAGGATAGCTATGGTTTTTATCGTATTTGCAGTAAGAGCTTTGTACTGATAAGACCGTTCTCAATTGTGATAGATAATACTTACCTAATCAACATCTTATTTACACTAGCACCTCTAAGAGAGTATAAAAAAGCTTATTAAATGTGATTCATATGGTTGTCAGAAAACAAACTTCAACACAACGAAACCCATGAGTTTTCAACCTTACGTGAAAGACTTGTCATTTTCAATCTATTCTTATCTATTAATAAAAGTATTTCATTTTCTGACACGTCAGGTCAACAATCTACCGAACAGCGAAATTATACGCTGGTTTCTAGACGCAGCAGGTCAATAATCGACTCACATTGCAAACTGCAACATCAGCTAAATATATGCTAACGCCGCAGGTCAACAACCATGCTATGTCATCAGATTGTTTTCTGCCGAATAGCATGAAATTTGAAACCGGAAATGAAACATGATACCACGGTGTCAGATTTCCGGTGTCAAATTTCATGGGTTTCTTGACTCATCGACTCACATTGTAAACTGCAACATCAGCTAAATATATGCTAACGCCGCAGGTCAACAACCATGCTATGTCATCAGATTGTTTTCTGCCGAATAGCATGAAATTTGAAACCGGAAATGAAACATGATACCACGGTGTCAGATTACAAAGGTGTCAAATTTAATGGGTTTCTTGACTCATCGACTCACATTGCAAACTGCAACATCAGCTAAATATATGCTAACGTCGCAGGTCAACAACCATGCTATGTCATCAGATTGGATATATATAAATATTTGAAAATGGTTTAATTTTTATATTAGTCGGCGAAGAGCCAATGCAAGTGGTCGCGCAATTGGTCTAAGATTCCAAGAACCTTGTCATCAGTTTTAACAGTAAGGTTAATTTAGTTGCTCATTTAAGTAAAGATGCTTATAATTTCAAATAGTAACGATGAACAAGAAATCACAAAAATAACTAAAGGAATCTGTGAGAATGCTACTAAAGCCTATCAGTTATTACGCATAAATCCGTTACCGATAAAAATAAATAGGTGGGTTAATTTTTCAAACAAAAATATTACTCTTTTCAATAAATGTCTTAAGAAACAAAATCTTTCGGTGGGTATTCGTCGAAAATTACAATCTTCTTTAGGGTTGATTAAAGCATTTCGAGCCTCCATCAAGCAGTTATTAAATGAAAACTGTCATACAGGAATGGGTTTAGCTCAGGGGAAATTAGCAAAACGCATAAAGTGGGAAAATATCACCTCGGCTTTCGCGAACAGACTGCAGACGAGCATAATAATCAATTTGAAGCACAAAGACGTAAAGGAATTTCTAAACGACTGCTCCACAATTTTTAAATTAAAAATAAAAAATATATTGAAATCTCATTCCATGATTAAAGTGAATACTTGCTTTTGTGCAGAGTTTATAAAAAAGTCTGGAAATGATGAAATTCTAGAAAATAAGTATTTTAACACCAAAAACTGTGAGATCGATTTAGGAGTAGATTTAGACTACTGGTTCAGAACGAACGTATATGAAAAAATTTTAAATTCACTCGAAGAGTTTGAAGAAGGACAAAGCGGGTATGCCCTTAACAGAATAATATCTCTTGAAGTAAATATTAACAAATATGAATTGGGCAATGGAGCTTCATCTTTCATAAGGTTACCCGAACAAATTTCTAATAGAAATGCTTGCTTAAATATACAAAATCAAGATGAGGCCTGTTTTGCCTGGAGCATAGTAGCTGATCTATATCCGACAAATAAAACAACCTGTAGGACTTCTTCGTACCCTCACTATTCCGATGTTTTGAATTTAACGGGAATCCAGTTTCCGATGACTATTCCTCAAATTACAAAATTTGAAAAACTCAATAACATCTCAATTAATGTTTTTTGTTTAGAGATGGATACAAAATATAATTTCTCTGTTGTACCCAGTCGTCTAACCAAACAGAAAGTAGACAAACACGTTAACCTCTTATTAATTCAAGATAAATATTTTCCTAAACTAAATTACGATAACTGGGACACCAACGATGATGAAAATGTTAAAATAAAATATCACTACGTTTTGATAAAGGATATGTCTAGATTAATATATAAACAATTAAATAAGCATCGGTGTAAAAAGTTTCTCTGTGACAGATGTTTAAATTACTTTCAAACACAAAAAAAGTTGGATGAGCATACCGATGAATGTGAAAAAATGAATGAATGTAAAATAATTTTCCCTACGGAGAAGTATATTGAGTTTAAAAACTACGTTAACAAAGAAAGCGTTCCATTTTTAATGTACTCCGATTTTGAGTCCATCTTAAAACCATATAATGATTCCAAACGAACGCTAAAGACTGAAAAATATCAGAAGCATGAAGCGTTTAGTGCAGGATATTTCTTTAAATGCAGTTATGATGATAGTCTCTCTTGTTACAAAAGTTATCGAAATACAGACTGTATGAGTTGGTTCGCAGACCAGTTGGCTGAAGTTGCCGCTATAGTATCATCAAAATTGAAAAACGTGAAACCAATGAATCAAGTCGTAAGTCTCAAGGACGCTACAAAGTCATGTCATATTTGCAATAAAAATTTCCAGCTTACCGATAAGATAGTGCGAGACCATTGTCACCTGACAGGTAACTTCAGGGGATATGCGCATAATCAATGTAATCTAAATTATACCAATTCTTTTGTAATTCCCGTTATCTTTCACAACCTTTCTGGATACGATAGTCATTTTATTATTAGAGATTTAGCGAAGAGAAATAATGTCTCATTGCTTCCCGTAAACAAAGAACAGTATATTAGTTTCACAATATTTGATAATAATACTAATATTAGATTTCGATTTATAGATTCCTTTAGATTTATGAACTCATCACTGAGCACTCTAGTCTCAAATCTCAATGAAAGGAATTTAATAAATACCAGAAATATGTTTCACGGTTTACCTAAAGAAAATTTCGAATTGTTAACCCGAAAAGGTATTTTTCCTTATGACTATATAGACACAATTGAAAGACTAGAGGAAACATCTTTACCTAAAATTGATGATTTTTATAGCAAACTAAACAATGTTAATATTGATGAAAATGAGTATATACATGCTCAAAACGTTTGGAAAAAATTTAATATTAAAAATTTAGGTGAATATTCAGATTTGTACCTTAAAACTGATGTGATGGAGAATTTTAAATCCAACGAAATTTCAAAGTATCTCCTCTATTTAGATGTAAACAATTTATACGGTTGGGCCATGAGTGAATACCTTCCATACGGAGAATTTGAATGGATCGATTCAAATATCGATGTAACTACCGTTCCCGACGAAGGTCCAATAGGCTATATGCTTGAGGTAGATTTAGACTATCCGGAACGTCTGCATGACTTACACAAAGATCTTCCGTTTTGTGCCGAACATAGTACCCCCAAAAATTCGAAATTATCAAAACTTATGACAACCTTACATCCTAAAGAGAAATATATTTTACATTATAGGAACTTAAAACAAGCTATGAATAATGGGTTAGTGCTTAAAAAAATACATCGTGTTTTAAAATTCAGTCAGGCACCGTGGTTGAAACCATATATAGATGTCAATACACGACTCCGCTCGCAGGCCAAAAACGAATTTGAAAAAAATCTTTTCAAGCTAATGAATAACGCGGTCTACGGCAAAACGATGGAGAATATAAGAAAACATCGCGTAGTCAAATTAGTTCGAAAATGGGAGGGTAGATATGGTGCAAAAAATCTAATTTCTAGTCCACACTTTAGAAGTAGAACGATCTTCGACGAATGCTTGATTAGCGTAGAATTAAACAAATCAAAAATAATTTTCAATAAACCCCTCTATATTGGAGCAGCAATTCTAGAGATTTCGAAAACTTGTGTTTATGATTTTCATTATGGATATATGCTTCGGAAATTTCAACTGTCTGAATGTAAGCTGCTATATACCGACACGGATTCATTGATTTATGAAATACATTGCCAAGATGTGTACGAAGATGTTATAAAAAGAGATCTACATCGGTTTGATACCAGCGACTATTTAGCTGACAACCCATATAATATACCATCTGCGAATAAAAAAGTGCCGGGCCTTATGAAAGATGAGAATAACGGAAAAATCATGACTCACTTTGTCGGCTTACGTTCTAAACAATACACTTATAAAGTTCAAGGTGGAACATGCGTTAAGAAGGCTAAGGGTGTTAAATATAATGTAGTTAAACAAAAAATTCGGTTTGAAGATTATTTGCACGCCCTTCAAAATTTTAAAATTAATAGTGAAACACAACGCTGTATAAGATCTTATAACCACGATGTCTACAGCGTGGAACAGAAAAAAATCGCCCTTAATCCTTTTGATGATAAACGATTTTTATTAAAGCATTCTCACGATACGCTTCCTTGGGGTTATTATAGTATAATAGATTAACACCACTTTTTTACTTTCCGAGCAACTATTTAGAAGCAGAATATCTTACTTACCTTTACTATTCTCACGATTTGTATTATTGTTTTAGAAGCAGAATATCTTACTTACCTTTAGTATTCGCACGATTTGTATTACTGTTTGTATGTATCTATGTTTAAGAAATAAAAATCATTTATATTTTTATATTGTTTTATTTCAAAAATACCTTCTGTTATACAAGTCAATTAAAAACTTATCTCTACTAAAATTTTTCTAAATTGAGCGTTGAACTAAATAATGCTGTAATTAAATCTATAGGATTCAACATGTAATTACATCTAAACAAAAGCATATTTACTGTATCTAAAAAGTATAAATAATGTTCGCAAATATTTAGTTTTAACATTACATCGATTTTAGAAGAAATTATCTTATCGAGGCTTATTAATTCTAAAATATCTGAATGAGAAAAATAGCAGTCGACGCCCTCCTTTGAAAGCATAGCAACTTTTAATCCATCCACTCTAATCATTGTATTTATTCTAACATTTTCATTGGATACAAATCTCCTCGATATGGCAGACGAATTAGGTTTATTGAAAAAATCTTCGACGCATCCTGTCAAAATTAGAATTAGCTCGTTCCATTCGAGGCGATCTAATAAAATATTAGCGAAACCTTGCGTACCTAGGTGGTTAACAATCTTGATAGCTGGTGTGAAATATCGTGCGGCGCTCAATCCACAATGAACAGTAAACACATGATTGGGCTTCAACACAAAGCACGTATTTAGAATAAGATCCTCATCGTTGGCAGCATCTACAGATGTTGTATCTTCACTAAATTCAGAAGCGTAAGCACTGTCACTCATTTTTAAAATATTCGAACTGCTACTGTAGATATTTCTTGAAGGTAACTAGTATTTTTTTATATAACTGTCTCTTATAGTATACTCCCCTCCACTCTATCCCTTCTACTCTACCCCCACTACTCTTACCCCCTCTACCTCCTCTACCCCCTCCACTCTACCCCTTCTAACCTATCCCCTCTACATTTTTATAAAACGTTATTGCTATCTATCCAGGAGTCGTGAGATTTGTCAAGACCAAGCCACCGAACTAAAACTTTTTTCCCTTTCTTACGTAACACTTTTTCAACTAGATAGACGTCGGAATTAACGGTTTTCTGTAGTTCTTCAGCGTAGAATCCACCCTTTATGGGACTTCCATTCATATCTTCAAGCAAATATGTTGCTGGATTGGTGATTTGAATCCTCACAATTTTAAACAATTCCGTAGTCCAGTTGGGGGTATAACCTTTGTTAAAAACGTGCTTCATTTTGCTGATCCTAACTATATCACCAACATTAAATTTTCTATTACCACAAGTCTTCAAGTGGCTATAGACGTTTTTTAATAACCGCTTTTCGCAACTTTTGCTTACATCTTTAGGTTTCATTTGTGTAGTGCGATGTTTTTGACTATTATAATCATCTGTCAAGGTAGGCAATACATCGATCCATCTATATTTTCCGCTCAAACTGAAAAATTTAAAAAGCTTTTCCTTCAAAGTACGTATCACTCTTTCAACAATGGCTGCTTTCTTGACGCTAAATGTGCTATAGTGATTAATGTTGTAAGCTCCCATCAACTGTTTGAAATGAGTGTTGTAAAATTCCTTTCCGTGATCAGTTTGAAGGTTTTTCGGACACCGCCTTTCTGAACTTTTAAGGATCTCTGCAAACGCTCTCGTAACCTCTTCTCCAGTTTTCGTTTTCAACGGTTTACACCAAACAAATTTTGAGAAAGCATCAATAACGACAAGTATAAATTTAAAATTTCTATTATAGGATTTATATTGATCAAGTTGTCCAAGATCGGCTTGCCAGAGATCGTCCAGCCCTTTGATGATAGTTCGTCGTCGTGTATAATTTTTGCGTGCAGGCTTATGAAGCTCTTTAACTATTTGAATTTTTTCTTTTGAGTGATTGGAATTCATGTCGATTTCTTTTGAGACGATCCTTTTGCATCCAGACTATTAAGTATGGTAGTTAGTTTTTTGTAGTCGCTATTTAGCGAATCAAGTTGAATGGATATTGATTTTAAACGATTTTGATATTCTATATTCAAATCAGTGATTTGAGTCTGTAGGGATGTCACTTTCTGGTCAATCACGGAAGTTTTTTCAACGTTTTTATTGAGTAGAGTCGTGTTATCGGTTGACGTCGAAGATGAACTCAATACTATCTTATTCAAGCTCGAAATCTTTTTATCGAAATTGCTTGTAAAGATCTTAGAGATATTTTGAAATTTTTCATCGATCGAATTCATTATAGAAGTACAGCTAGCATCGACGTATTTTTTTGTTGCGGCGTCGCCGCCTTCAGTCGGTAGTTCAACGTTGCACAATTTACGGTTTTGAAGATCGTAGTCTCCTTCTTTGGTTACCGCAAACAAATTCTGAGTACGAAAAACTTTGACTTCGTTAGGCGCTTTGGAAGAACGTCCGAACTTGTTCAAGCTCATTTTGATACTAAACACCTTTTGTGCATCTATCTGATTATATTAGCTTCTTTGAGCTCATTTATTATTGCTACAATTTCGTTGTCATTCGATGTATTGCCTGCGTTTTTAGATGCCACGAGCAATTTTAAACGGTCAACTAATTCATTGGCATCATCCCAATAAACGTATTCTATGGGTTTTTTATTGAAAATCCAATGCATCCCGGAAGTACCCGAGCCAGATATTGTATTCGCACGGGGCCTCGATTTAGATGTTGAAGTCATAACGAAAGGTTTTATGATGTCAACATACTTTGAACGATTTGTGCCTTTCAGTCTTCCAAGAGTATTTAGATGAACTTCGGTATTAACTAAAATATGTCTATACCTATCGTTCTCCTCTTTAGTAGTTATACGTGGATCATCGTAGAAAATTAAATCGTAGAGTCCCTCGGTACCTTTATAGCGGTGTCCATCAATCAAAATGTCTCCGCTACTTTTATCGAAGTCCATAACTTTTTTTCCTAGCATCCATTGTGACTGTGACGCATTGTAAAGGGGTCCATAAACCGGATCAATTTTTGGAAGTTTTTCATTGTGGTCTAAAATGTACTTCTTAGCTATTTCGGGATAGGCATCCAAGTACTCCTCCAAAACCTCCGGTCGAAATGTACTCATGTTAAATGATTCGTTGAAAACGGTATCGTTATCAGTTGGTACGGTAGCTTCATAATGTGACTTATTGAGGGATTGTTGCTTGTTTCTATTAATGCTTGCTATTAACTTATCGAGTTTCTTGCTGATTCTATCCTCAACGTTTTCTTCCTCGTTTTTCTCGACGCTTCCTTCCTTTTTCTCAACCTTACATAAACCATCATTATCTCTTTTGAGTTCAAACTTCATGTTTTCCGCTCTTTCATTTTTATTTTTTTCAATTTTTGTAAGAGATTTGGTAATAGGTTGAAATACCTTCTCCAAGACCTCATCTTCTTCAAATCTACCTAATTTTAAAGCCGTATACTTTTTCCTGATAGAGCGAGTAAGATCTTTAATTTTTTTGAGCGTTGGGCTTCAGCAATTTGCTCTTGAGATGTTAACGGCATATCGTCAGATGCGCTAATGATCCGTAGAAGCTATTGTCCAGACCTTATATATTTGTCGAATCCCTGTCGATAACGTCCCTCGTTTATGCTAAAGTCTTTCACGATTACCAAAGAGCCATAATTATCATTCCAACACTGGCGACATATATCTTTAAGCTGTTCGAAGGTTAGGTCAGGTGACACGTGCTCTTCATACACGTGTCTGAGATTTGTCTCATCCTGCTTAAAAAGTACTATAAAGTTGCAGTTATCTCGAATCAACTGCTTGGGTATCTTGGAGTAAGTCTGGCAAAGATACACCGCGTCAATACCCTTATGTCTGCACATAGAATAATACTCCCTGATTTTATTTTGCTTGTCGCAAGCCACATCGTCGAAAACAATGAGGGAATTTTCTCGAGCATCAGATGGATTTATTACATCATCGCTGGCTTTGAATGGAAAATATCCGATACAATCAATATTTTTTAGAACATCTTGTAGTAGCCGATATTTTTCCTGATAGAGCGATTTGCTATATACATACACGTTTTCAAATTTCAAACCATTTTGGTTAAATATTAAAGTTAAAAGTGCGTTTGTTTTTCCACATCCACTTGGACCACAAAAAATTGCACGAATTGAATTTGGAAATAGTTTACCATGTTTCGACTTAAGCTGCTTCTCAGCCAGAACATCTAAGTTTTCAATAGGGAGCGATGTTTGCTGTTGTTCGATTTGCATTATGAATCAGTCTGACTGATCCGACAAAGATACGTCAGTATTTATAGTTTCGAGTCGCTTTGAGTCGTCTAGTTGTTTTTCGAGTCGTCTAGTCGTTTTTAGAGTCGTTTAGTCGTTTTTATAGTCGTTTTTCAAGTCGTTTAGTCGTTTTTCCGAGTCGTTTTTCCAGTTGTCTAGTCATTTTTCCGAGTCGTCTAGTCGTTTATACAAGTCGTCTAGTCGTTTTTTGAGTCGCTTAGACGCTTTAAGCTTTTTCTTGGTAGGATAAGGGACAGTCAAAAATGAACATTGTTGTAATTTTTATTATTGAAAAAATACAATGTTTTCATGGAAGGTATGCCCTCATTTTATTCCATATAACTTGTCTACACAACGGACATCTATTTATTGATGTTGAACATTCCATACAAAAAACTAAATGCCCGCAAGGAGACATTAATACCTCTATAGGGTTAGAGAAACAAATTTTACATAAATTTTTTTCTTCATCTTTACAAGTTTGCTCAGTTTGAGAATAAGCATCAACTTTTTGAGTCCACACCTCATCTTCGGGAACGGCATTCGGGCGAATTTCAATCGGGCGAATTTCAGGTAATTCCGCATCAGTATCACCACCTTGTAACACAAAGGGACAGTTCGGAGACCAACTTGCGTGATCGAGCATAGGATTATCTTCAGGTTCCCAATGATATCCTTCGATATGACAGTATGGACACTCAACCACATCTTCGTTATTTTTATAGAAAAAACCAGCTTCCGCCAGTTTTTGCCCCGCAATCACACTACTTGATGGCCAAGACTCAAACGATTTGAGTCTGTCATCAATATTTTTATATGACACTAGTTCCACTTTTTAATACACGATTCGAGTACTACTGGCTAGAGATTCCGCAGATCGTTATTTATATATAAGTATTGTTGGAGGGGGGAAGTGCTGAGTTCATTTGTTATCAAATTTCAAGTGTAAGGTGAAATATGAGGAGGGGTAGTGTCGAGTTCATTTGTTATCATATTTCAAGTGTAAGGTGAAATATGATGAGGGGTAGTGTCGAGTTCATTTGTTCTCAAATTTCAAGTGTAAGGTGAAATATGAAACAACAATTAAAAATTGCTTTGCTTTATTTTTAACATTTTTAGATATTACATTCTACACTTAAATATATATTAAAAAACATTTTTTCGTTTACTCCTTCAACCCTTGTGAAGTCGTCGCTTCGATATTCCTTTTAAATAGAAAATTCTTCAACCAGCTGTCCAACTTTTCACAATTTCTCAAACTGCACATATATTTAGAATGTTTTAGGTGATACAAGCAAAGGGGTACATCTTTTTCGAATTTCGGTAAATTTCCAAAATTATTCTCCAGTTTCTCAATATTGATTATTTTCGTAGGATCGATGTCGATAGTCTGCAAGAATTTTTCTTTCTGATATCCTTTGATGTAGATGATGTCGACATCGAAAAGAAACTCTTCTAACATTTCTCGCACATGATTGCACTCCACATATCCATTGGAATACCATAAACCATGAAAATTGTGTTCCAAATAAGATACTTGCTTTCTATCCACCGCAGTTAGCAAATAATAATCCTTAGGGGGTTTTATCAGCAGGTGTAAAATTTGATTGTTAATTTTGATCGACAATTCTTTGGGGTAGAAAAGTCCGTCAATTATAAACCCTTGAGTGTCTACGACTGCGATCTTCATTCTTCCGAGTCAAACTAGCAACTGGGAGTTTATTGAGGTAAGCGGTCTTACATCAAGTTTCTGACTACTTCGCTTAGCGGCAGATATTCCATAAGACTGTCGTGAATAATTAAGCAATACGCTCGAGTGTCTTTAGGAAAACCGACATCACTTTCTATGTCTAGTTTGACGTCAACAGTGCTGGTCTTAAGGGTCTCATTTCTTCTAGAACAGTCGATAACAAACAGAGTTACGTTATCTTTGTAATCTTTGTAATCTAGCAGTGGACGTTTCTCACGAACGCCCATAAAACTTGAATAAAATTCAATGTAACTATTGAAAGCTTCTAAGTAATCATTATTTTTGAAATCCAGCCTCTGCCTTTCAAATGGGAAATATTCACCGTTTAGAATTAACCTAACGTCTGATATACTTATGTGATCGAATTTTGTGGGATCGCTTTTGCTATTTTCTTTGCGATTAGTTTGAAAACCAACTACAACAAACCTAGGAGATTCCACTGCTGCAGATGTTTTCACTGACCAAATTTCTTTACGAGAGTTTGCCGTAAGAGTTGGCAATTCATGTAATTCCCACTTTCTAAAGGGTATAATAATGGGTTGATCTCGCTTTATGGATTGCAGGAGATCTAATCTAATCATATCGTTTGGCTGTATATGTTTCACTTTTAGTTCTATATTGGTAATCAATAATTCTGCTGTCAACTCTGTAGTGGAGTCGGCAGCTTTCTCTAGTAGCAGGCAATTATTGTCGTTGCGGGCTCGAATTAGTCTTATTGTTTGCTTACCGCAAATGGCATATTGATAATCATTAAAGAGCCCAAACAAATGTTTAAGCGGTATTCTTACGCTGAATGTTCCGTCCTTATTCAAGATTGGCGCATTGTCCTTGGGATAGCTCCAACTTGAAGTTACCAAGTACTTTTCATCGTTAGGAGAATAACATAAATATCCCCTCATGGCACTCACAACTCCAGGATCTCTCACCATTTCCAACTCTTTGCCATTAAGTTCGTATGAGACAGAATCAAAGAAAAACGATGCACCATTGTTTACAAGCTTGCAAGTACCAGTGCCTGATTTCTTGCTTATTTTACCTTTTACGAAAATTGCAGCATCATACATCAACAACCAAGCGTCACCTTGATTAACGGTTATTTCTACGATGTCATTGTTCATGAAGGACTTTACGAACGGATAATAGGAGCGTGCTTCTAAACGTTGAATAGATTCATCGAACTTTGGTTTCTGATGCACGTCGAACACTTGATGCGTCAATGACATGATAACCGAGATATTTTAAGAATAAGCGATTTTCAGGTGTAAGACTCGTATTACGATCTCTACTCTTGTACAGCTCTGCTGGTTGTGAACTTCTCGACCGACCGACACTCCTTTTATATGGTCGGTACCTACCATCAAAAACTAGCACCATTTCTCTTCAGCTCCAATCTGATTATGATTTCTTCCCCGTTGAGATTTACCGATCTTGAATCTTGATCTAAAAGTTGCACTGTAATATTGTCGATGGTTTTCCTACTGACAGGCAAATAAATTAGATTCCTAGGTTCGATATTGATACTGTATCCCGGGTCTACTGTAGGCATAAACTCAAAAAGAGTATGCGAAGGTGCGTTGTTGTAATGTGATCCCGAAATTAAATTGCACTCCACTCTTATTGTTACCACTTGCACAATCTCTACTCGGAGGTCTGATTGATGTAAATCTCCGGATTTCAATATTTTATTGGAAAAGCCAAGCAATTTAGCTATAGTATCGGGCTGTTTAAAATTTACGTTATACAGAGATTTAAGTTCACACTTTAAAGTATTATTGTTAGGTTTCAACGAAAAAATTTCGTCTAGTTCTTGCTGATTATCCAGCGAACTTCCTAGTTGTTTCTGAACGTAATTCTCAATATCCCGAATCTCATATGCTCCTGTCGGAATCTCAATTTCTATCTCGCTTCCTCTGTGATCTACGAAATATAGCTTGTTCTGTCCTCCCTCTATATTTGGAATTGAATTCCAAGTAGACAGAGAAATTAACGCTAGCGAATATTCGTACTGAGGATCTAGCTCAAGGGGCGGAAAAAACGATTTGGAGATGTAGCTACCGTTACCCGTCAATGTAAACGTCTGCGACATGACTGAGCAAAAATATGATAATTTCTTCTGTTTTATAGGGTTTTTCCACGTAAAAATTCCAAACAGAGGTGTCCGCAATTTATTTCATCGTATGTTTGATACGAGTTATTGTTGTATACGATATTAGCATGTTTCCCCAAGTATAGGATCAGTTCTTTCGGTGGCTTCAGCGCCCCGAAACTATCGAAATACTCAACGTTGTTACCTCTTTTCTCATATGCTACCCAATGTGTTCCAGCATTACTTTTGACGTCTAAATTCAAAATTGCCGATTCGTTTTTGTTTGGACCAAGTTTTGGAAGCGTGTCTCTCATAAAGACACCTCTAAAATAAGGTATTTTTATCTTTTTAGCGTAAAAAATTAAATCTTTATCCGTTAGAGGTCTATTGGGTAGCATCAATGGGAGTTTTTTTTCTTTAAATATAAACCGAATCCTCCGTGATTATTTTTCTTTAAGTAAAGCCCAGATCCCGTTTTTCCAATAGCTTCCATTGCCCTATTATGACGTATTTGTTCATCCATTTTTTTCTGCGCGTTTTTTGCATCTATAACGGTTTTCGCAACAGCGCTAGCACCACCAGCTACCGACCCGAGGGCCCCCAAAGCTCCTAAGAGGGGCAGTAGGGGTAAAAAAACCCCCTGTTTTCTTTTCAAAGGGAATCACTCTCGGTACTCGAATTTTTCGTTTCCCTTTCCCTTCTTGATGGCTAATCGTGCAGCGCGCAAAGCTGCCGATGAAGTTTTTTTTAAATTCCTGACATCATTAAGCTGATCTCTATCAAATGTTTTTTTCAATGATCTCGAGACTTTTCCCACGATATCTTTTTTAAAAGAAACCGAACCTTTTTTCGGCTTTATTCCCATTCCCAATTTTCGTTTAGTTTTCATTGCGGTCGTGACTAGAAGAGCGGCAGCCTTTTCACCAAATTTTGCGTCTTTTGATTTAACACGTTCCCAGGCCCTATTTTCCAATTCTAAATCGGCTGCGTGTCTCTCCTTTAAAGATCTATTTTCCGAATATGCAATATCGTGCTCCTTGCATGCAGCGTCTAACTTATTTATACCAGCGTCACCTCTCGCAATTCTTTTTTGTAATTTTGTGCCAGGACCACAAAACTGATATTCAGGAAGATGTAATTCGACGGGCAACTTATTTATTAGCGTGTTCACCAACCCTTCACCTGTGAAGGATGACATTGAACTGATTCCAGTCAAATGCACTTGGACGTATTTATATGTTCTGCGCTCAGAAGCAATCGGAACTTTCAGATTTGAGTTTTAATTTTGTAGGGGTAAATAAAAGATAGACTAGATTTCATATTTGATTTTTACAATTTTCTAAATTTATGTTTTTGAACTTTTTATTTATTTCATACATTTGAATTTCATATTTCAAATTTTGAAGAGATCTTTGATAAAATTCCAATCTTCTTTTGTAGTGTTGTCTGCGTCGCCTCTTGTCAGTGGGATTCATTCTTCCTCAAATTTAATATTCGTTGTCCTACCAATGAGGCCCAGACTCGTCAAGAAGATCTTCTTTCCGTTGGTGATTTCCCGGTTTATGTCTTCGATGCGTTCAGACGTAAATTCTTTTACGAACCGTGCAGGTAGCGCAGTTTGAAAATTTTCAAATTCGACGAACACTTTCTCCCCGTACCTTGTTTCGATTCTTCTAAAAGATAAAATTTTATGTTTTTCACCAACCACTAACTCTCTTGCACTCACAATTTCTTTTACGAAGTTATTTTCGTTCAACTGTTTGAGTAAAGACATATTTCAATATTATTCAAGCACTGTTGACTGGGTATAGTGAGCTCTCCCAACGGCATCCTCCTTTTAACCCCAATGCCCCCCACCTAAATGCTACGTCAACTGTTTTAGTGCAAACATCTGCATAATTTTTGTTTACGTTTTTTATATCAAGGTGCCACGTGTCAAGGTGATGAGATCACTGACCTTCAGGTTAACAAGGTGACCTCTTAAAGTTCATTGACCTTCAGGTCAAGGTTAACAAGATGACCTCTTAAAGTTCATTGACCCTCAGGTCAAGGTTAACTGTGACCTCTTAAAGTTCATTGACCTTCAGGTCAAGGTTAACAAGGTGACCTATTAAAGTTCATTGAACCCGCGGGTCAATGACCCCTCAAAGGTTATCGATCTGGTAACCCCATGACCTCTAGCTTCAGGTCAAGGTTAACAAGGTGACCCCTTAAAGTTCATTGAACCCGCGGGTCAATGATTCCTTAAAGGTTATCGATCTGGTAACCCCTTGAGCTCTAGATAACCTTCAGGTCAAGGTGAACTGAACGTGACCCCTTAAAGTTCATTGAACCCGCGGGTCAATGACCCATTAAAGGTTATCGATCTGGTAACCCCTTGACCTCTAGATAACCTTCAGGTCAAGGTTAACTGAACGTGACCCCTTAAAGTTCATTCAACCCGCAGGTCAAGGTCATTTTCAAATTTCCCGCCTTGGCGGCCATCTTGTGACGTCACTTCCGCTCTGGAGTCCCCTTTGCTATACTACTTATATTTTTTTTTTAAATCGGAAAAAATGTTTCATTAGGCAAAAAATAATGAGAAGGGATCGCCCGTCCATGAACCTACTGCGCGCAGCATTGCTTGATTTTGACGATCGCTCTACCTAGCTAGAGCCACGATGCGCGGAGCTTTCCAACAGAAACTCCATACTGCTGCTTGTTGTGCAGCCTCAATGAAAAATAGATTGATATTCAAACCTACTAAAATATTTATATTGAAAGATTGTGCTGCTATACGCGACTGAATTTAAGATGCCAACTCCCCGACGGGACTATGCGAACTAATATTTATATGGGCCATCGTCACCATGGGAACGGTGCTAGCCTTGGGTCTACACTGCGTTGTTCTTTGTTGTTGTTCATTGTTCAAGGTACCTATTTTTCTAGATTTATTTCGTTTAAGAAAATGCATATGTTTTTATCATTTAATACAATGAATTTTATTTTTTTGTAAAATTAAAAACATTACAGTAATTTTAAAATAAGTTGAGTATCGTATAGTGTAGCTATATCGTGTATTAGTACCACTTTTTCCTCTACCATGATACCTTCTGAATGAATTTACAATTTTTCCGTCTGTCTTCGGAATCGATGCACAAAGATATCAGTGAGTGTCATTAAGATCCTCATCGATTTTCGGCAAGTATCAGGGACTTTCTCACCCTGTTGTTGGAGAGTTTTCTCATTACTCGGATTGTACCGCCGAGTCCGCAGAGTTTTCCTTTCTCTTAGGTCGAAAAGAAATCAGGCGACACAATCAGGGAGATTATATAGACTTGTGGATCTATTAGGTATTAGCATAGTAAATTCTTCTATGGTATTAGTGAAAAGTTTCGCCAATGCTCTTCGCCGTTCATTAGTAAATGTAAAAATTTTCGAAAGTTCTTATTTGCTGCGTGTCTATCTGTGCATCGCTCCTAGTAAGTCGTGAACCAGTTAACAGATTTTGATCAAATTATACCTAATTGTTTTTTCAAAAGTGTATATTAAGATCCCTAATAAACGGCGCTTCCCTGGTAAGTTCGCCCGTCAAGGCTGGTGCGCAGTTGCCAGTTGCACAACATACAGGGTGTCCCACAACGAGCTGCAGCGATCGATTTCGTGGAAACTAGACTTAGCAAAATTTTGAAAATTTGGGAGCATTTTGGAATAGACAACCTTAGTCAACCTTATTTTTATGCTAAATAAGATAAAATTATAAAAATAGGAGGTCTCCATTTGAAAAAAAAAAAACTTTTAACGATTATATCAATTTAATTTTAAATCTTAGTTTTTGATCACCCTGTGTTTATTTATTATCAAAATAACAACACAGTTCCCTTCTATCAGAACCCAACTGTTAGTAAAGACTTTCATATAGGAGAAGTTAATGGTGGTGTTTAGGACTGCAAATGATGTTTTTGACATGAAATATAAAATATGTCAAAAATTGTAAGCCTTTCAGTATAGGACATTATACACGAAATGTTTCTAGAATTTTGCGTAGAATCTAAAATGAAATAATATATAGTGTATAGTGTCTTATATTAAATAAGCAAATTGGCATCAACTTTCGGTATAACCGGAAATTGAAAATATTTTAGTCGAATCGCGGAAATTCGACGTGAGACCCTGCATTGTAAATTTACTTGTTTTTTATATCCTAAAAGATCAATATTTTTTGTTGTTTTTAAATTTGTAGGGATTTTGTTTTTCTTGTGTGACGATAAAAACATCATGGTCTAAGTTACTTCATTACCTTTTTGACACGCTTTTCGATTTTCTAATGTCAATAGTTTTCTTCTTTTGCAAATATCATTGTAATGTCCAAAAATGTGTGGAGCATCAATTAAAACTGCGCACAAAATGTACAAACGGACCAAAACACACTACCTGTCACAATGTTTAGAGGAGTATTCCTCTCTCAAAAAAGAATAATAAGATGTATGGTAGGGATTCCGCAAATAGAATCGTGCAGAGAGCACTTTAAGTCGCTGAAGTTGCTGCCAGTTGCATGTATTTTGATCTATGAGTTATGTGTCTATGCGCACACTAATAGATCTAACCTTCAACAGAACAGAGATATTCATAGTTTTAATACTAGGCAAAGGAATGATTTTAGGACACCCCAATATCGGTTGAGGATCGGCCGCACTTCTGTTGGATATCTGTCTATAAAATTATATAACAAACTAAATGATGGAATAAAAAAATCAATTAATTGTAATGTTACCTGCAGCAGAAATGTTTTTATTCTGTGAAGGAATTTTTTAATGATGTGTAACTAGGAATGTTATATGGTGTATTGTAAATTAGTTGTTGTTATGTCAGCGATTGTGACTAGTAAAAAATTTTGTGACGTTTTCTATAATGTATGTTTGTGCATTCGTCAGAAATCTGTTATAGTAAGCCAGTCATTCAACGTATCATAAAAATTCAATAATGGTAACACAAAATGAAAAAGTTGATATGTTATTAGTCTATGGAGAAGCTGAAAAAATGCTAGAAGAGCCGTTAGAATTTATAGGGAGAGATATCCTGAACGTCACGTTCCTGATCACAAAATGTTTACCTATTCGAGTAGAAAAAAACTCAAGGGAGAACCAGAATGCATTTTCTACCCGCAAATAAGGCAAATCAATTAGAAAAAAATGATGCAACAGTCCAAGTGTTGCAATATTTTGAAGATTACCCGAGAACTCAATTAGGCAAGCTAGTAGATAATTAAATTTGAAGAATTCGTCCATACAACGACTTATGAAAGAAAAGAAATATCAAGATTTTAAAATACATTATCTAAAAGATTTGGGAGAGGCAAATAAAGAAAAAAGGCTTAATTATATTGCTGAAATCACCTCAAATTTTTGCAACAACAATTGCAGTTAAGAAGAACCATATGGTTTCAACACGACGGAGCTCCAGAACATTAGGTCAACATTGTAAATCTAAATGATAAGTTTGGAAATAAATAATGGATTGGACTAAATGATTCCAAAAAATGATCAGGAAAGTAGCCAAATTTAACATTATTTATGGATATTTCTAAAAAACATTGTTTACAAAACTCCATCTCGGAATATTGATCATTTAGAAATAGAAAAAATAGAAGATGCCTGTCGGCAAATAACACCAGATATATTAAGAAAGGTCACTAGGACAGAAGTTAGACGCCGTCTAGACTTATGTTTATTAAAAGAAGATAGTCACATTGAAAATTATTTATAAGTAAGAACCTACCTAGCATTTATTTTTATATTGTTGGATTTTGTTTTTCACTAAAATTGTTAGGTTCTTAAAAAATATAATACATAATAAATGTTTATAATAATAATCATACAGTTATATTTATACTTATAACTTATAACTAATAATAAAATTTTAATACTTTTTCCATAATACATCTTTTTGGCCCAAAAGCAAGCTTGAATGGTCCTATACAAGAAACCCACAGGTAAAATTTTTACTGGCTGTTTTTGGTTTCCTATAATAACACTGGGGCGTCGAGTTTGGGACACCCTGTTCATTTGAAAAAATCTTAGATACTTTCAAACAAAAATTATGATAATCAATGAAATCGAGATGGTTTCGACTTGGGCTTGATAAGCGATGAACTCAATTTCTTTTTAGATTGAACGTATCGAAAAAATTATTATAAAAAGTGGCTTACAATTAAAAATTATGTCCACGTGTAGAACCTTATCGGAATCGATTTATATACTGTTTTTGGAGTTATGTTTATAACAATGGTAAACGAAAAAAAAACAAATGTTTATTTGCAGGAAGTACATACCGTACTTTCACCGTTTTGGTAGACATAGGGGAATACGCCGCGCGTCGCCGTGAGTCCAACTAGGTTTGTCAGTCGTTGGCGGGGAGAGTACACAGTAGTCCCGCACCGCTTATGAGTCGAGTTTTGCGAGCAAAAAACACGCCCCGCCCCCCGCCAACGACTGACGAACCTAGCCGAATACACGGCGGCGCGCCGCCCAGCCATGGCAATGTCTACTAAAACGGTGACAGTACGGTATACAGTGGCGTAATAAAGACTATGGGCCACTGCGCTGAGCTTTATTAACAATGCGTGAATGCAGTTTGGTCTGCTAGCATTTTAGCAAATTAAAATGTTTAATTTCATCGTTATGCGAGTATGTACTTTTATAGTTAGTCTACCGCTTGCCCATTTTCTCTCTGCAAACACTCCGGCTGGAGGGGATTTATTCGTCTCGCTACTTCATCCAAACTCATTACAGACCGGCTTTCGCAGATAACGCCCGGAAAAAATCGGCTTACCCCTTTCAGTTCCCCTCCGGCTGATAGGCTTCTATTCGATTTAATCCGTTACTTCGTGAATAAACTCCCAATCTAACCCTTTCTTATCCTTGCCGGAACAAAGGCGGCGTGGATATTAGGGTGGCATTAAGGACCGCCGTCGATTTTCCGCAATTATCGGAATGTTTGGGGATTTTCTCTTTTCATCTGCGACAGGTTTCACAAGTAGGTATGTGGTGAAACTTTGGGGCACAATTCATCGGAAATTATCCAGGGTAATATAATGTATTGAATGCTCATATCTTTTGATATGTTTTTTTCTTCGCTTCTAGAAATTTTTCCATTTGGTAAATGTCTTTCCGACTTTGTTTTGTCAAAAGGCGCCCTATATGGTTTCTTGCTATATTAAATAAGTCAAATAAAATTCCTGGGTATTCTACCAATTTGTATTTAAAAAACGAAGAGCCAAAAGCTATCCTTTTTTTTTATAAAAATGTTTACAACGTACGTTTCGGCTTTTAAGCCATCTTCAGGTACATGTTAAAAAGTTGTCAGTCTAAAAAAATTTGTAAAAAGTTTACATAAAAATATAATACCGAAAAAGGAAAACATAAATAGTCAGAAAAACGTTAAAATTACTTACATTTTTGAATCATAACGCCCATATGAACGTTATGTTATAAATACGGTTCTTTAAGTAAACCTCTACGACGCATTCAAAATGATTAACAAGTTTCTTTAAAAAGTCAAAATAAATTCAAACATATTTGTTGTGGAGGATATAATTATTTTAAACAAAGAGATGTTTCAGAGGTGGCTACATGTCAGCAAATGGTTCGAAATGTGTTCAGGTATGCTCTGCGTTAAAATATTTTATACAAATAAAAAAGGTGGAACTGATACGTAGTGGTTTTTTTTATCAACATTTCGGAAATATACCCTGACAAAAATAATTTAAAATTTTTCAAAAAAATAGTTTTTAATAATTTTTAACAAATTCCGTTGCTGAGGTCCAAAAAACAAAATAAAAAGGAAACATGAAACAAAGTTTAAGAAATTAGATTGTTATAAATATGTGAGAGGTCTTCTGTGTCAGTTCTAAAGTTTACGCAATTTTGTTGTTTTTTTATGTGGATCATTTCAAAAACATTTCTCTTCAATTGGTCATTTTCTTTACATAAAACAACAGGGTTATTAAAATCAAAATTGTGGAAATTATCTAATGCATGTTTACAAAACTAAACTAAACTCAACTGCCCTTTGTAAAATGTATTAACGAAGCGTATATTTTGTAAGCAAAATATTTTTGCTGGTCGAATTTTTAATTCGTCATATTAACCGTTTTTAGTAACACTTTTTAAAAAGTCGCGCGTCGCTACTTCCAAAATACGCAAAGGCTTATTCAACTTTTGAACCTCATTATACGGAATTGTTACCTACAAATCTTTCAGTATGAGAAGTTCGGTCGGTTTGAAAAACAATAATATTCTGTATGTATTCTGAAATCAAGATTGACACTGAAGATCGGTATTTGGAAAAGTGCAAAAAAATAAAAAACAAAACAAATTCAATTCGAGTTAACGAAAAAATGCGCATCTTTGCGCAACATAATAATAATTATTATTATTGTAACTTATGTGTTTTTTTGCATTGTCGCTGGAGATTTGGACATAACTAAATTTCACATTCGTTAAAAACAAGTCAATTTCAGTGCCTTGGTACACATACAGGATGATTTTTTTAGGTCTACCACCGCGATTTTCTCGCTCATTTTGCGGCCTACAAAAAAAACGTAGGAAATAAAAATGTGGCAATTTTGGGCAGCTAAGTGGTGGTGCTGCAAAAGAAATCGACATCCATGGCCAACTTGTCGCGCAATATTAAAAAAAGCTCAAATCGAGCAAAACTATTAATGGCCGTGGAATGTTTATTTTTAGAGACAGAGGAAAACTTTTATATTTAAAATTGATGGCACTGAAAAGCTTTATCCGCCTAGGTGCTCAGATAGTTTCAGCAAATTACACAGGGTCTTCGGCTCTCTTGAGACCATGAAAATTTTTATCGATTTTAGGTTTTTTTTTAGTACACCGCGAAAAGTTGGATATGGAGGCCCATTCCTTTTTTAATGTCGCCTCGCTGACCAAAATTGCCATATTTTGTTTTCTTACATATTTTCTGTGCGGCCCAAAATAAGCGAGAAAATCGCCCAATAAGAAATAAACAAAAAAAAACCTTTATAGCCTCAAGAGAGCCGAAGACCCTGTGTAATTTTCTGAAACTATCTGAGTACCCTTTTGCATAAAGCTTCTTAGTGCCATCAATTTACAATATAAACGTTTTTCTCTGTCTCTTAAAATAAACATTCCACGGCCATTAATAGTTTTGCTCAATTTGAGGTTTTTTTAATATTGCGCGACAAGTTGGCCATGGATGACGATTTCTTTTGCAGCACCTCTTAGCTGTCCAAAATTTCCACATTTTTGTTTCTTGCGTTTTTTTTTGTAGGCTGCAAAATGGATGATTTTTTAGGACTACCACGGCGATTTTCTCGCTTATTTTGCGCCCTATAAAAAACGTAGGGAACAAAAATGTGGCAATTTTGGACAGCTATAAGTGATGCTGAAGAAGAAATCGGCATCCATGGCCAATGTCGCGCAATATAAAAAAAACTCAAATTGGCCAAAACTATTAATAGCCGTGGAATGTTTATTTTAAGAGACATAGGAAAACTTTTATATTGAAAATTGATGGCACTGAGAAGCTTTATCCGTCCTTTGCACAGGGTCTTCGGCTCTCTTGAGAGCATGAAAATTTTTGTCGATTTGAAGTTTTTTTAGCACAGCGCGAAAAGTTGGGCATGGAGGCCCTTTTCTTTTTTAACGTCGCCTGGCTGTTCAAAATTGTCATATTTTATTTTCTTACGTAATTTTTGCGCGGCCCAAAAAATCGATAGATACAAATTTCATAGCCTCAAGAGAGCCGAAGACCCTGTTTAATTTTCTGAGACTATCTGAATACTCAGTTGCATAAAGCTTCTTAGTGCCACCAATTTTCAATATGAACATTCCACGGCCATTAATTGTTTTGCTCAATTTGAGGTTTTTTATATTGAGCGACAAGTTAACCGTGGATGTCGATTTCTTTTGCAGCACCACTCAGCTGTCCAAAATTGCCACATTTTTGTTTCTTACTGTTTTCTTATAGGGCGCAAAATAAGCTTTAACTCTACTTCGGGTTCCTGCCAAGGTTATTTATAACTAGTAAGTTAGGGTTAAAAAACACATGTCATTATAATATACGCAAACAAGTGTCAAAATTACAGGATCCAAGAAATCAAAATCAAAACATAACACATTTGGTTTCGTACACGTTGGTCCGATTTAGAAACCAGAAAACTTTACCAGAGATGACTTCTAGATTAATTATTAAGCACCAACTAACAGGGTTTTAACTTATTTTGTGTCTATCGCGTGCACATCAGCCCTATCAATAGCGACTGTTAAACGTTGCTGTGGAAACGATTACAAACTGACGGATTTGATTTATCATCATGGGTAGACATAGACATTCAGAAGGACTTGGCTGCTATCTTATAAATACATAACACATAGGGAGTACCTACGCAAAAAAATCATATTAAAATGTGACCCCAGCTAGTAGGAAATGGCTTTCGGTAAATTATTCGAAAATTTTGATTTCCCATTCACAGCGGCCTCCCATGGAGGCTATATTGCCTAGTTTTCTGTCTCGCGGGTCACTTGATTCGCGCCGCAGGCGGTCGAAAGCCGATCCTTATACAAAAGCAATCATGTGCGCACTTCAGAAATTTCCAAAACGACTTTTTGAAGATTAGTAGGCTAAATTTCAGATGATAACCAAATGAAAATTTAATTCTTGTTACCCCACACCTGACACCAAATAATTTTTTCAAATGTACTAAAGTCTTTTTATCTAGTTACTAGATTTTGTTGCATGTCCTAAGACCCTTGGAATCACAGGTGACGGCAGAGACGTACTAAGAAAATTGTTAGGATGATTATATTATTTTGTTTTAATTGTTTTCGAATTTATTTTCCATTTGTTCGCTCTACAATAATATTATTTAGAATCTGTGGTGAAAAAGTTGAACTTCTCGTTTGGAAGTTTTAGGCTTCATGTTTACGCCTTTATTTGTGGTAAGTCGAATGCAAATTATTTATTTGATATTATTGGTGAAATTTGTAACTTGTATTATAAATTTTAGGTGTAGATCTATCCTCTGGCAGATAATATGAACCAGGAATGATTTACAAAACACTACTTCATTTGTTATGTACAAACAATAGTTCGAATTCAAAATGTGTGTAGATAAACATAATAGTAGGTACTGGTTTTAAAACTGCGTCAACACCAGTATACAAACAATGTCAAGAGTACCATACTTTCATTACATGTATAACTATATGTTAAAATTGAGTTTCCTTTTGAATCTTGAGGTCGATGTCAATAGTAGAAGTAATGAATGTATAAATCCAGAATTCAATGGCAAGAAATAAGAAACCAATTTGTTAGAATGGCATAATTGTAAATAAATAAATAGATAATTATTATGTAAAAATATAACCAAATTATACAGGGTGAGTTGGAATGTATAGTAATACTTTAAAAACAAAATTTTTATTTTTTATTTATATCTCAATAACGGCGCTACTTAAAAATTTTAAATTTGGTATGTGTCATCTACTTACTGGAATACGCCTTAGGGTAGTTTATTCATTTACACACTGCCCTAAAAAAAGGTAATTAATTATACAGGGTGAGTTAGAATGTATAGGAAATACTTTAAAGGGGTGTTCAGTAGGTGGTTTTAAGGGGTGGCTTTCCTATAAAATTTTTAGATTTGGGCTTTCCGTGCCAAATTATTTGAGTCTACAGGGAGACCCAAAATTATTTTTTTTATTTATATCTCAATAAAGGCGCTACTTAAAAATTTGAAATTTGGTATGTGTCATCTCCTTACTGGAAGACGCCTTAGGGTAGTTGCCCTAAAAAAAAGGTAAAAACTAACAACCCCTATTAATTTGCTCGTACTTTTTTGTGGGTCATGTATAAAAAAAATATGATTTGTGTAGCCCTTTTACTTAAGAAACTTTTTTCCCTCTACATTTTTTCTCGAAAACACAATATTTTTCCTACAAAAAAAATTGTTATGCCAAATATACCATTCACCTGACTGTTCCAGAAAATCAAGTAAAATTTATAGTGGGCGGGCGTCAAACAATTTAATTATTTTTACTGAACATTCGGCAAAAAAAATATCAGGTAACAAGAATTCAGCTTCAGGATAAAAAAGATGTTACAGTAGATGCTCATGACATCATTTTGAGCATCTGCTGTAACATCTTTTTTTTTTCCTGAAGCTGAATGTTGTTACCTGATATTTTTGTTGCTTAATGTTCAATAAAAATAATTAAATAATTACCAATAAAAATTTTTTGTTTGTTTTCATTAGAATGTAAGGAATTATACCAAAAGTTTGATCTACATATTGAACACATAAATTTTCTCTTCTTTTCTCATTCACTCTCTGAAAATTTCTAACATATATATTTTTATTGTGAGGATAGTAATGCAGAAATGTAGGTACTTATTTTTATTCTCTTCGGGAATATGCGGGTATAGCAAAGAATTATTTTTCATTTTGATGACGCACAAAACAGACCGGTCAGCATTTATTAGAAAATATTCTATTTAAATATAGTTCTAATAAACAAATATGTATGGCAGTTCTGTTCTGACACAGTATATCAAGGTTATATATTTGACAACTATTAGGATGCGAAGTGGCTTAATACGCCTCTGGATACTAGATAAAGGGAGACTTTAGTATATCTGTCGTGACATTTTTGCAACGATATATAGGAATAGATGACTCACGCTAATACAAATAACACGGTTTTATTTTGCTTCTACATTAGCGGGTCGGGGAGAAGAAGACGAGGTAATTTATTTACATTGGCATTTCTTAAATTGTTCCCTATTTTGTAATGCATAATAAATAGTTTTTTGATAGACATGTATATCCTATATATGATTTGAGATACTTATATTTACAAAATAACCTAAATCGTATAAAAAACTGAAAACCTTGAATGTGCCAACAATAACATATTTTTAAAATCATGAAACAAAACATAAGTTGCCTTGGCCTATTCCTATATATCGTTGCATTTTTGCTAACCCAACTATACGTACTTTGAAGATTGTGCGCGTTAGTAGTTGTTTCAAAAAAGAATATTCTCCGCCACTGGGCGCGCAGCGATATACACTCAAAAGAATGGCCCTTTGGAGCGTCTTCCATATTTCCTCCTGTGATTTTAATGCTGTTTGCCTTTGCTTTGTCTCGAATATCCCGAGCGATATTTTCTTTTGGGCCGACATTTGTTGAAATCTTTCTCGTCAAATTAAGATAACTGAAAATAATAGAAAAAACAATCGGAGGAAATAAAATGCGAGAAAGGAACCCCATCTAGCGAAATAGGAATCCGTTTACATTTGAGACGAAGTTGTGAGCTTCCAATAACTTGATTGAACACTTAGCTTCGTATAAATATAATTTATACATAGCTGCTGTCAACTGCTGCCTGGTAACAAGAATTTATAAGATTACAAGAGAAAATAAACATGTTTCTTCCACAAATAATTTGTCATATCTCCTTAATGCGCTGAAAGTAGGCAATGTTTTAATTAATTCCCCCGTCGTTTTGTTCACTTCTAATCGCATCCCTTTTTGTTACAGCGCTGTTGAATTTCGGAAACTGTGTGAAGATCAACAAGCTGAGGGTGCCAGAGGTGATAAAGCATGGATCGCAAGCCATCCTAGATTGTGACTTTACTTTGGAAAATAGTGATAGTGAATTGGTAGTAAAGTGGTATTTCAACACCTCGCTAGTCTACCAGTGGATACCAGGTAGAACTTTTTAAAAGAAAATGAATGGATCTAGATGTTCAAAGCAGCCCTAATCCATTCGTATAAATATATAGTGTATTCATTTGAAAACTTGTCCCCTTTAATATTTCGTCAATGAAAATAAATTTTAAAAATCGCCCAGACCCGTCGATTTGCATTGTAGTCATTATAGAATAGCAATTCACTTACGCCTCTATTCCCCACCACCCTCAACTTCAATATCTCAAATGGGACTACTATGCCTTAAAGGTAATCAAAGGAATGCAAAACTGTTTCATTCAATGCAGAAGATTGATAAGGTAAAATTTTGCAAAAGTAAGAGCAGAGTTTGAAAATAGACTTTATTAGAACTAATGGTGCCCGCTACGAACATCTTGTAAAATAAAGACGTACGCGTACGGACAATAATTTACTTTGTTTTCCGTTACCAACAAGATTATTAAGTTCCTTTATTTTTCATGCGATTTCAAAAAATGAAACAGTTCTGCATTCCTAACAAAATTATATTTAAAATAAGGTATCGCAAGCATGGTAGGTCCCATTTAAGATTTCAAAGTGGAGAGTGGTGGAGGTAAAGGAGTTTAGTGAATTACCATTACATAATGACTAAAATAGATCCCCTACCAATAAAAATCGATGGGTTCCGATCTTTAAAATTTATTTTCATTTCGGAAGTATGGGCGACGAGTTTTCAATTGAGCGCCCTCTATGTTAATCCCAAACTTCATACGTCAACAGAAATGAAGATAGGCCCTCAAGGCCTAGGCGTTCTGAGAGGTCGTCTCAATCTAGACTACGCAGCAACCCCGGATGCTGCTTCTACCCACAGAGCTTTACACATCATTCGAACTGACCCGGAATTGTCTGGCGACTACACTTGCTCCGTTTCTACATCGCAGAGTGAAGATCAGCGGACGAAACGCATGCTGGTACTCGGTGAGTACTTGTTGGCGTTATTTACCAAACTCCATGAAAGGCTGTATGAAATTGGCCTTAGTTTAGCACAAATCGGCCAGGAAACAAATAGCGAAAAGCCAATTACATTTTCTTTGAGGACAAGGATTTATATATAGGTTTTCAAGTTGTAGCTAGCCCAGAAACCGGATTACGCGTTTTGTTGATAAATTACTAAAATTATGAATTAGTGGTAGTAATAACCAGCATGGACTTTCATTCTATTGGTGTTTACTTTTGTTTTAAAATAAACGAATGAACTTTTGTTTTGAAGCATATCAGAAACTGATTTTTTGTAGCCTATTGCCATTTCGTACCAAAATTAGAATTAGCTAAATATGAAATATTTTTTCGCAAATATTAATTAAAGATTTCTGTTCAAGTAAGATACTTTCTAGATAATTTTTGAGGCATCTGAAGCAGTTTTAAATCATGAATAGAAAATAATGAATTTTGACTTATGGCGTGAAAATTAAAAATCATCTGCAAAATGTTTTCAATAATTCTTCTACAATAGTTTCAACATTTTTCAATATTTCAAATACTTATTATATTTTCGAAAACTCCGTTTTTTATCTAGTATTTCTCTCCCATTAAAACAAGACTAACGAGTAGCATGCGTATAAATAAAATAAATACCGAAGTATCTAAATGTTTTTATTTTTAAATATTAAAAAACCTAATAATTCCTTGTCATTCTTTGTGCAATTTTTATTATTACTTACTTATCCAAGACTTTTGACTTATGGTCCATAATAAAACACAATATTTTAAGGACATTTATCTTGAAACTAAGAGGTTTAAGAAAAAATATATAAAAAAGTTGTTGGTTTTGCTGAGTTAGATAAGTGAGTTAAATGTCGACATATATTCCATTGACACTGATGGTATACACGACCTAAATTCATACACTTTTTTTAGTTTAATCCTCTCGAGTATTTTATCCATTACTTAGGTTCTTGAATTTATTGCTAAAATTGAATTCTTCAACTCCAAAAATATAAAAACACTCTCAATTAACCTCTGTTTACAGTAATATCAAAATTACTCTAAGTATACTAAGGTATAACTCATTTTGCTTCCGAAAATCAGTTAGGTCTCCAAAAACAAAAGTACAGTCCGTTCAATTGTAGATTGAGATTACGTATCTACACCAAACTTGGAATCAATCCGTTCTCAAGTTATCGGCAGAACACACAGAGATTCATACACAGGAATTTAAGAATATTTTAATCTGTTTTAGCGGATAATCTCGAATCCTTTTGAAAGTAAAATTAATCTTCATACCACAAGAAATCTAGAGCATTCGACACTGTGTGCCATAACAGACCGGTGAAAAAGCTTGAACACTTGAACACCGTAGGTTCAGGGGTAGTGTGCTTAATCTTTTAAAAGACTAGTTGACCAGCAGACAACAGCATGTTTCTTGACCGGTCTTATTTACCACATATATTAATAATATACTTCATTTAAATAGCCAAGGCAAAATCATCAGTTTTGCTGACGACACTTATATTTTATACGGCATGCTATTGGAAATCGCTAAAGAACAAAGTGGAAGCAGATCTATCAACTAGAAATGAATGGTTCCAGGAAAATAAACTGACCTTAAAGTCTAAATTTGTACCTTTTGCATCATATGTCAACAATTTACCAAATTATAATGAACTTAAAGATGAGAAAAATTTAATAATTGCAAAAGTGGATAACACTAAATATCCGGGAATTACAATAGAATTAAGATGGGAGAAACATATAAATGATTTGGTGAAGGGGGTAAGACACTTAGTTACAAATTTTGTTTTCTTAAAATCTATCTTGATGTTAAACATCTAAGACATATGTGTTTTGTATAATATGGTATTGCGGGCTGGGGGGCAGCAAGGGACCTATTCTTAAATCATTTAGAATTTATTCAAAAATGGGTCGTAAAAATAATATAAAAACGATATTAGACAATTGTACTTTCATCGATAACTTATTTGTATAATTTGCAAAAAATTTAATAATTAAATATGACAACACACCACAAGAAAATGGCGCGAGTTTTGAATCATACCCCAATGCAAAAAATAAATCTATGATAAATTCCTTTTATATTTAGCCCCTAAATTTTATGATTTTCTGCCTAACAGAAAAGTTTCAAACTTAATTTGAGGTAATGGCTTTGTACACAAGTTAGAAGTACAGTACAGAATCTCTTTAAAGTAATTATGTAGGTTGGCTTAGGGTTCCTGGATAGGGACTGAAATAGTTTTAGTAGGTAGACAATTTACTCAGAAGTGACAATAAACCCAAAAGTGACAAATGACCCAAAAGTGACAATTTATTCAGAAGTAACAATTTACCCCAAAGTGGAAACAATCGATGACTCTAATCTGTAAACTATGAATTTTACTTTTTGCGGAATTACAGCTTTAACAAGCAAACATTTTTTTGGTTCAGTGGCACTGTTTATTTCTCAAGGTCTAGTTGAACGTTTATATTGATATATCTTTTAGTTTGAATTAAACTGAATTGAATCTAGCTGAGGCAAAGCATCTGAAAACGATTCAATATTTTGTGGTACTATATAGAATGACGTCATAGCAAGTCTCGCTTATTGATTCATCCGGTGGCTGCTCTGACAACCTAACTCACTGTGCAACTCATCATATCGATTTCATCTTGAAAATACATAGGTACCTACATTACCTACTGTATTAAACAAATAATAAATAATAATAAATCCCACCCTCACAGTACTCCAAACTAGGAGTATCCCACAAGCAACTGAATGCTGCGGTGCTGCGAGTAATGAGGTACTATTATTTTGCCTTCGTTGCATTCCTACACAATATTAGAGGAACAAATAAAGAAGAGAGGATACTTTTTTTAGGTCTACCACCGCGATTTGCTCGCTTATTTTACGCTCCAGACAAAAACTAATAAACAAAAATGTGGCAATTATAGGCAGCTACGTGTAACGAAAAGAAAGAAAATGACATCCATGACTTACTGCTGTATAAAAAAAACTAAAAGTGGGCAAAACTATTAGTATCAATCTAGCAGTAGCATGTTTATTCTGAGAGAACGTAAGATAACAAAATGTGTAAATTTTGAACATCTATAGGCGATGTTTGGAGCCAAACCGGGTACGAGATTCCACACTTTTGCGTAATATTGAAAAAGCTCAAATCGAGAAAAATTTCCATGGTGTCAAGAGAGCCGAAGACCCTATTCAATTTTCTGAAACTCTCTGAGCACCATTTTGCATAAACATTGCCACCAACTTTTAATATAAAAGTTTTCTTCTATCTATTACAATAAACATGCTACGGCTACTAATTCTTTTGCCCTTAATTAAGTTCTTTTTTAATTTAGCGTCACCTTGCTGTCCACAGTTGCCACGTTTTTGTTTCCTACGTTTTTTGGTGGGGCGAAAAATAAGCGATAAAATCGATGTGGTAATCCTAAAAAAATCATCCTGCGCATTAGAACTATTCACAGCCTTATTATAAGTTGCGCAAAACATAATTTGTGCAAACACGTTTTGTCCCAATCTGCGTGCGGTAAAAAGTCCACATTTAAAAACCGCATTGTTAATATCCGTATTTTATCGTGGTGGAGCCCTCCCGCGCTGCACTTTAAAAGCGTTTATCTGCGGCCGGAAACCGCGATGCCGTTTTGGCAAAACGGGTTTCGGCGATATTATCCGGTTTGGCTCCAATTAAGCGGGCCGGCTCGCCTCGGGCGCTTAATGACCCCATTGCCGAATCGATAAACAAACGGGATTCACTTAATTCCGAGGCTGTTCGCGGCTAAACGCACCAGCCCCGGGCGCAGAATACAAGGATACATAAATATAGGGGAGGCCTATGACAAAACGAACATGTATGCAGTGTGTTTCGAAAAGTTGGCATCATGGGAGAAATTAAGATTTATTGAACACTATCTCTTATGCAATTAGGACTCTCCAAACTCAACATTCCTTTCCGGAACAACTTCATCAGCTAACTAATTCAAGGGAGTAGCACAAAGACGAATACTCGAGATGCAACTACATTTCGAAATCATATAGCTTCCACGAAAGTGGTCCTCGTCCGTCTGTTTCAAGGCATACTTCCGACTGGCTTCCTCAATGCGGTCTAATAAGTTTGGAAATGTTATCCTATGATATTTCTTATATTAATGTTTGTTATGTAAATTTCTGAATATTATACTCGATAACTGCTTTGTATCCTTCGAATATGGCGAGAAACATATTCCTCCTCGGCCTTCTGAATAATTATTTTCTGTTGTTTCCACTTCTTGAGATGAAAAGTACCCAACCTCTTCACTTCCTATGTATGTTAACTGATTTGTGCCTTTGTTCAAACAATATTCTATTCTATTCTATTCTATTCTATTCTATTCTATTCTATTCTATTCTATTCTATTCTATTCTATTCTATTCTATTCTATTCTATTCTATTCTATTCTATTCTATTCTATTCTATTCTATTCTATTCTATTCTATTCTATTCTATTCTATTCTATTCTATTCTATTCTATTCTATTCTATTCTATTCTATTCTATTCTATTCTATTCTATTCTATTCTATTCTATTCTATTCTATTCTATTCTATTCTATTCTATTCTATTCTATTCTATTCTATTCTATTCTATTCTATTCTATTCTATTCTATTCTATTCTATTCTATTCTATTCTATTCTATTCTATTCTATTCTATTCTATTCTATTCTATTCTATTCTATTCTATTCTATTCTATTCTATTCTATTCTATTCTATTCTATTCTATTCTATTCTATTCTATTCTATTCTATTCTATTCTATTCTATTCTATTCTATTCTATTCTATTCTATTCTATTCTATTCTATTCTATTCTATTCTATTCTATTCTATTCTATTCTATTCTATTCTATTCTATTCTATTCTATTCTATTCTATTCTATTCTATTCTATTCTATTCTATTCTATTCTATTCTATTCTATTCTATTCTATTCTATTCTATTCTATTCTATTCTATTCTATTCTATTCTATTCTATTCTATTCTATTCTATTCTATTCTATTCTATTCTATTCTATTCTATTCTATTCTATTCTATTCTATTCTATTCTATTCTATTCTATTCTATTCTATTCTATTCTATTCTATTCTATTCTATTCTATTCTATTCTATTCTATTCTATTCTATTCTATTCTATTCTATTCTATTCTATTCTATTCTATTCTATTCTATTCTATTCTATTCTATTCTATTCTATTCTATTCTATTCTATTCTATTCTATTCTATTCTATTCTATTCTATTCTATTCTATTCTATTCTATTCTATTCTATTCTATTCTATTCTATTCTATTCTATTCTATTCTATTCTATTCTATTCTATTCTATTCTATTCTATTCTATTCTATTCTATTCTATTCTATTCTATTCTATTCTATTCTATTCTATTCTATTCTATTCTATTCTATTCTATTCTATTCTATTCTATTCTATTCTATTCTATTCTATTCTATTCTATTCTATTCTATTCTATTCTATTCTATTCTATTCTATTCTATTCTATTCTATTCTATTCTATTCTATTCTATTCTATTCTATTCTATTCTATTCTATTCTATTCTATTCTATTCTATTCTATTCTATTCTATTCTATTCTATTCTATTCTATTCTATTCTATTCTATTCTATTCTATTCTATTCTATTCTATTCTATTCTATTCTATTCTATTCTATTCTATTCTATTCTATTCTATTCTATTCTATTCTATTCTATTCTATTCTATTCTATTCTATTCTATTCTATTCTATTCTATTCTATTCTATTCTATTCTATTCTATTCTATTCTATTCTATTCTATTCTATTCTATTCTATTCTATTCTATTCTATTCTATTCTATTCTATTCTATTCTATTCTATTCTATTCTATTCTAATCTATTCTATTCTATTCTATTCTATTCTATTCTATTCTATTCTATTCTATTCTATTCTATTCTATTCTATTCTATTCTATTCTATTCTATTCTATTCTATTCTATTCTATTCTATTCTATTCTATTCTATTCTATTCTATTCTATTCTATTCTATTCTATTCTATTCTATTCTATTCTATTCTATTCTATTCTATTCTATTCTATTCTATTCTATTCTATTCTATTCTATTCTATTCTATTCTATTCTATTCTATTCTATTCTATTCTATTCTATTCTATTCTATTCTATTCTATTCTATTCTATTCTATTCTATTCTATTCTATTCTATTCTATTCTATTCTATTCTATGCTATTCTAAAAAAAATCTATAGCACTTATTGTTGAATGCCGTGTCCCTATAGTTTAACTCTTTTCGCTCCCAGAATCGACAACACTGGATTACCTACATATTATATGTGAATATGAACATAAATAAATTAAAAGTAAAAAAATATTTTTAAAAAAAGCTTTTATTTAAATGCGCTAAAAAGAATAAAATAATCTTTTCTTTTAAAACTTTTACTATCAACTTATAACGTCATTCCACAATTTATATGATATAAAAGCTTGTCGCGAGATTTAAGTAGTGGTATTTACTTAGTTTGAAAACTTAAATCTCGCGACAAGCTTTTATATCATATAAATTGTGGAATGACGTTATAAGTTGATAGTAAAAGTTTTAAAAGAAAAGATTATTTTATTCTTTTTAGCGCATTTAAATAAAAGCTTTTTTTAAAAATATTTTTTTACTTTTAATTTATTTTGTAATTTTTAGTTTGGCCAGGTGTCTGAGTCTATTCATCTCAGTTAACGCATCATTGTTGCAAGGTCGTTTGCCGGTTAGTTTAGAACAGTCTAGCTCTTCAATGAGGAGACCTTCTAATGACCATCTTGGGTGTTCCGCCATGTTGGATTTAGAATGACGTCACACATATAATCATGCATTGTCATCCAAATTAAACGTGTGTACAAAATTTCAGCTCGATCGGTTGAAATTTAACTAGTCCGCCATCTTGAGTGTTCCGCCATGTTGGATTTAGAATGACGTCACACATATAATCATGCATTGTCATCCAAATTAAACGTGTGTACAAAATTTCAGCTCGATCGGTTGAAATTTAACTATTCCGCCATCTTGAGTGTTCCGCCATGTTGGATTTAGAATGACGTCACACATATAATCATGCATTGTCATCCAAATTAAACGTGTGTACAAAATTTCAGCTCGATCGGTTGAAGATATCTGCTTCAAAATTGAGTTGCAAGATTCCACCCGAACAAATTACATACATACATACATACATACATACATTGCAAGTTAAATAAAAGCTTTTAAAATTGGAACACAATGTGCTTAAACCATGCAATGAAAGTATATACAATAAAGGAATTTCTACTAACCAATTCGACGAAAAGCTATTGTTTGATTATCTCCTCTGGATAAAAATACCTTTTTTCCTTGTATTTCATCCAACAGCACGAGTCCCACGAGGTCCCCATCCATCGCTCAGTTAGCGATGTTTATCCGCTCATTTGGTGTTTCCCCTGGGGACACTTGCCGACAAATCCAATCTCCAGCAGCGCCTCCACCGGGATATCTATTTGTGGATATGGCCTAATTCAGTTTTATTGTAGACGCACTCACGCAAAAGTTACTAACTGGCCATTTGCTAGAGCCATGTTCCGAAGAGATAGCAATAATCGAGGGTTCCAAGTATATCGGGGTTTATTTGACGGAAGCCCATAGGGTTATATCATGCGGAATGCATACACAGGTTTTATGGATAAATATTCCAACGACTGGAGGAAGTTTTTCACTAAGCAATCGAAACAGGAAACAAGATTAGACATACCTCAGAGAAAGGAATGGACTGTATATTTCCTAGACATTTATTTGTTATCTAAATAATTTATGATTATTGGAGATCGATTTTTTGGAAATAAAACAATTCTAGAAACCAACAGCTGCAATACTTCAGTACATTGTTTTTAGTTTTTAGAGAAAAGAATCAGAGTTAACGAAGAAAAAAACACAAAGCTGTCCATAACTTACCCAGTAGGGGAACCTGTGGTACGTTGGACAGGGTTGTACCTAGAACTTATGATCAAATTTCAAACTTCCCGGTTAAATTCCTTAAAGCTGACCATACTAGTTTATTCATCTGCCGCTAGGAGCGCTGCCTCAGTTTGTTTCAGTTCTATGGTGGACAGTGCACGTGGGTAGTGACCTCACGAAATATTTTGGGCCGAAAAGTAAGTTTTCTTGAGCTGATTATTTCGTTTATATCTACCCCAGTTTACATATTGTCCGCTGTATTAAGTATTAATATGAAACATTGGTTATTTTCATTTAAAATTCACAAATTAGAGGTGGTCTAGTTCTAACCTCAAAAAATTTACCGGTTATTTTTTAAATTACTACATAGTGTTGTACCTCGGACCTACTATGTTTGATGTACCTCGGACATGTCCAACGTACAACACCTCCTATTAGGTGCATCATAAATATTATTTATTTCCAGATTTCAGTTCATTATAAAGATGCCACGTAGCAAAGAAGGTGTCAAGAGAAATCCCCCCGACCAAGAAAAACTAAAAAGTGCAGTTCAACTTATTCTGGACAAACAAATGACTTTGTACGGTGCTGCAAAACATACCGGATTATCAAGAACTACAATAAGAAGACACTACCATTATTGCATGTCAACAGGAAGAAACGAAGGAAGTCTTAAGGAAAATTGTGCAAGTAAAAAGTTTTCACTGAGGCAGAAGAGAACTTATTGCGAGATTACATTAAAGAAGCTGCTGCTTTACAATATGGATTTACTTTAAAAAATGTTCGAGAGCTAGCGTATAAATTCGCAAAGGAAAACAATAAAAAATGTCCACTTGAATGGGAACAGAATCAGATGGCAGAATGATGTCTCCCTTCGAAAGCCGGAAGCGACAAGCCTGGCGCGATCCACGGCCTTTAACAAGGTCAATGTCCAGGCCACGTTTGACAATTATAAAGCTGCTTTAGCAAAATGTGACAATGTACCAGCAGTCAATGTCTGGAATTGCGATGAAACCGGGCTTTCAACAGTGCATGTCCCCCCTAAAATTTTAGCTCCAAAAGGATCCAAGCAAGTTGGTTCCATGACCAGTGCAGAAAGAGGAGTAAATATAACTTTGATTGCAGCTATAAATGCAGGAGGGGGATTTATACCTCCTCTACTCATTTTCCCCAGAGTAAACTTTAAAGAATTCATGCTTGCTGGTGCACCACCAGGGACAATTGGTGCCGCAAACCCGTCTGGTTGGTCCAACGAACAATGATTGTTTATATTGTTCTTTAAACATTTTTTAAACCATGCAAAACCATCCAAAGAAAATCCATGCATATTTCTTATGGACCATCATGAAAGTCATATTTCACTCCCAGTTATTCAGGTATGAAATAAAAGTATCTCCTTTCATTTCAGATGGTAAAAACGTTCTTTTTAGATGGCAAGAGACAATGGTGTTGTTATAGTCACATTCCACCCACATACCAGCCACAAATTTCAACCACTGGATAGAACGGTATTTGGACCATTTAAAAAATATTACAATACGGCTATGAATGAGTTTTTAATGAAGCCAGGAAATGTGGGAAAACTTGTTACAATTTATGATGTTGCTCAGTTAGTGGTAAAAGCGTTTCCTCTAGCTTTTACTCCAAACAATATAATTCAAGGATTCAAGGTTACAGGATTAGTTTCGCTCAATGAAAATATATTCCAGGACTATGAGTTTGCGCCCTCTGACGTAACTGATCGCCCTATAAGCTCTGACTCGCCTTCCCAATTGCTTAACAACATTCCTTCATAGGCTATAGATACTAGCATATCATCAACTATCATAACTCCGTCCATGATTCGACTACACCCAAAAGCAGGACCCCGAAAAAATACTCTCCAAAACCGACGAAAAGGGAAGTCCCTAATTTTGACTGACACACCCGAAAAAACAAAAATCGAAGAAATGAAGAAAGCACGAGCAGAAAAAAAAGATGAAATGTTCTAAACCTAAAAAAGACAAGTGCAAATCCGAAATAGTGAAGGCTGTTAAAAAGAAAGTCTTTCAGTCATCCTCAGAGTCTTCCTCATCTTCATTTTCCGTTCACGATTCCGATGATTCAAATGGCCCAATGGTTTTTTCAGAGGATGAGCTAGACAATACGGCACATTGCTCAAAAACAAACATAACGCAGGATGAAAATAGTTCCTCGTATAGTGCAGGGAATTATGTTATTTTTTTTATATGAAAGCGAATATTTTCCCGGAAAAATAGTGGAAACTAATAAGGAAGGTGCCACGATAAGTTCTATGCAGAAAACTTTAAAAAGTTGGAAATGGCCAGAAAAAAAAAAACGATTGCTTGCATTATCAGTGGGACAATATATTAAAAAAATTGAACCACCACAGAAATTTCACTCAAGACGCGACATTTTAAAATTCCAGAGTTGCGAAAATATTGGAATGATAATTATTACGTTATAATTCGTAATAATTAAAAGAAGAAATTGCCATAATTGGTCACTTTTTATTTTTCTATCTTCCTATTTTGTCGTTTTTATGTAATGTGAATACACAAGAAGACTTGTAAAGGCAATGAAAATTGTGTAAAAAGGTAAATTTTATTATGTGTTCAAGGTACAACACATACATGTCCTAGGTACATACCCCCTGTTGTACCTTGATACTAATTCAGCATTCTTTTTCTAAACATCTAAAAGGGACAAAAAATATTTTTCCCAGAGGCCGTAGTATGCGCTTTTGATGCCCAAAGATTAGTACGATCGAATAGGCTATTATATCCCATTAAAATCTGTTGATGCGTTATATTTTTTCAAAACAAAAACTAAACTTGGGGTCTAGGTATAACAGTCTCCCCTACACTTGTAGAAATTTACTCCGATGGCGTATAGCATGAATAAATCCAAATGCATTACTACAGACCAACACATGCTTCCAACAAGGAAATAGGAAGTGTTCTTGCCGAGCTAAATAAAACGAAAACACCAGCCATTAATATCTTTCGGCGCTTCTGACTGCCTTTCAATTAGCATTAAATAATTGCCCCCAATAAATACATCCCAAAGTCCCTTAATGAACTAGCAGTTAGTAAATTCGTCTGAGATAACCGCGTTTGTTTTGCGCCCAGGTCGTTTTATTTCCCCCCATTCCGGCAACAACTTAAAGCCAAGAACACAACTGCACCTTAATAAACTTAATTAAATAAGTTTGCCCGATCGGTCGCTGGCTTGGAATTAATTCCGATGCTACTGCCTTAGGACCCCTGGGCAACAGCGGAAGATTGTTAAGGTAGTGTCAACAAAATTCCAAAGTTAAATAGCATCTATGCAAGCATCAATATTATAAATTAACTGCTGATAAAATGAATCAGTACAAACTGGTTCAAGTAAAAACGTGCACTTTCACAATAGGTAATATAATTTATTTCTGAAAATATTGTTTGTATGCATAAGTTCCTCCAGTACCAGTGCCGATACCTGGACAAAGATAAACTTGACAAATGTTGCTATAGAAAATAGAACGAGCTGAGTTAGCAAAGAACACACACTATATTATATTGCATTTGTCATACGAAATGGGCTGTCTTTTACACTGCTTGCATCAACATTAATATTTTATCATCTTCTATTATTTCTACAATATAATATTCTAAATATTCGTCGCCACCTGATATTCGGTCCGGCTCGAATTCTGGATATTTAGCATTTGTCCGCAGATCATAATCTCTTGCAATTGTAATGTTCAGTGGATACATCGATCATTTTAAATGTGCTTATTGGCACATTTAGCATTTGGACGCGCAGCTCTATTTACTGTATAGGAGAAACTTTGTTTCTCCGGATGTAATAACCGCACTCTCCCGAGCAATTCCAACATCTCCATTTCAACTAGCTCTAAATCAGTTTTAAATTATTTCGTATGACCCAAAATATCATCTTTATATTAAAACGTTATAAGTACACATTAACGATGAAGGAAACCATTATTTGTTATTGAGGTACACGGCTGTTTTTTGTCGAAACATGTCGTTATATTATAGGATTACAATTACAAATCTTTGAAGACCTTATGGGAACAACAGTTCTTTTATATAAAAAACTGTATTCTTTGAACCATCATAATTGACAAATTAAAAAAAAAATGATAATACGAAATAAATAATCTAATTGAAAACCGGAGCTACACGTTTCGCCACACTAGCCCCCCGTGGAGACCGGAGGCAAGACGGAACTTAACTCGTCGACTTGATCGTCTCTCGCTGGAGGGTGCAGTGTCATCTGACAATAACATATATCCGTTCTAGAGTGACTTTCTTTTCGACGCCCTTGATCTTGAGGGTGATCATTGTAAGGAGGTCTACGAGCGGGGCGCACGCTGTCGTCTCTTAAGAAGACGTGGGTGCAGGTGGACAGGTTCTGCAATACAAAGGTATTTTTAGTGGGATGACGAGAAACGGGGACCGGGACCGAGACATCTGGTGTCGAAAACGTGTGACGAAGTTGGTGTCGGCATCTTGATGATTCATGTCTGAAGAAGCAACAATTATTTCATCAGGTAGTCGAAGGGATTCTCTGTACAACATCTCGCCATGTCTGGTTTGTAGGCGCTGCGAATTCCTAGCAAAATGACGGGCAGTGTTTGTAGCCATGTCGCTCTGGAGTGGCAAATACTCTCAGCCTTAAGTTTTCTGTGTAGACGCTCTATTTGATTTTGAGTGATAGCTACAGGTCCTTTGTCTGGTTGCACCAAAAGTCATCCCAAGGGTGCGGAACAGCATAACATCCAGCAGTTTCTAAGACCACAAAATTATGTCCGGGCCTAAGCTTACAAGACCTTCGAATGTCCGGTTTCCTAAGAAAATCATGTTTAGCGACGAAGGGTATTGAAGGGTACTTCTCGCATAACTGGCGTATCTGGGCTGTCTAGAATTCTCGGCTAGTTAAGTTGCAGTAAATGATGGACAGGATACTTATAGTAGGATAGAGTAATCTGTCAAAGTGTATCCAGATGTTGCAAAAAAATCTGTTTAAGCCAATAAATAGCCCCCAAATTAAATATGTGAAATATAAAAAAAAATCAAAAATATTTTCTGTAGAAAAAAATCACGATAAAGATTTAACAATCGGAACATAACTATATTTTCTTTAAAGCGGTTTTATGATTGACCCGTTTCTCTATATAGGCTTAGATCTATCGATTTTGATTAGAACAACATGCGACTTGAAAGATGGAATTCAAAGCGTCAGTGGAGAAATTGATCAGCAAATATGTGCGAAATAGTTCACGGAATTTTCCCAAAAAATCAACCATTTGATGGATGTTTTACGTCGTTTTGAACGGCTGCCATTTTATATGTGGCAGACAAACCCAAGTAACATTTAAAGTTGCATAAAACACGTGAAGACGTTGTTGCGGCCAATAATACAACTTGTCTATAGACGTATCGTCCTTTTTACAACTCCTTTATGACTGAATATGGACGGTTTGAAACGGGTTTTCATGACTTTTCATACAACTTTTATCTGACTTGATTCGATATGACTTTTATAAGTCCATTAGGTCCTGTAAATTCAAAAAAGTAGCTCTAAAGTTGTGAAGATCTCTATTAATACCTTAATATTACCAATTGGTCGTAAATATGGAACTTAGTGTTATATTGTGCAGTGTTTGCTTGTAATACGAAGACATTTCATTCTGTCTCGGCCGTAAGTGGTAAAAATAAAATTATACGTTGGTGATATTATGCAATAAGGCATCTCGGTTTTTGACGATTGTACTCGACGGAATATTGCGAATTTTTATTTCCTGTGAAAATTATAAATATAGCCCGAAAATTTACAACGCGCCTTTAAAATAATGGAAATTAAAGGAAATGAAAGAAAAAATGTAAAATATGAAGGTGCTATAAATTAAAATTTAAAGTGTTACAGTTGTACAGGATCGTTCGATATGTTGAAAATATACATGTTTTCCACTCAAATTTCTATGATGTGTGCCCACAAATTAAATTCGAAGTTTTGCCACTTTCGTAAGACAAACATGGTTGTCCTATTTAACTGAATTTCTGATGTCAAACATGGCCGACGGTGCTTATAGGACTTAGTAGTTGTAAAACTTCAGTCAAACTACTAAGAGGTCATAAATAGTTCTAAAACTGTCAAACGACTATTAAGAGGTTATAAAGCGACTAAAACTAAAATCAAAATTACAGAATAAGTATTTATATGCGTATGCGCGTGGAGGGCTGTCTTTAGAAATTTCTGCGGTCCGGGGTAGGTGCCTTGTCAAGTTCGTAGTAGTGCTAGTAGTAGTAGTATAAAAAAATAAAGATTTGTATGACAAAACTGATTTAATTCCAAATTTTTGTAACTGCTCGTCTATAACTTCCTGAGCATTTGTATTTGCCCAGTCTTTTGCAAAACTCATAATAATTTTCAACAGATTCTGCACATCATAATATGATACATAATATTATGATACAATAAATTAAGACTCACTTTTACTAATGACCCTATGAAAGTCGTACAAAGGTATTTTATTAAAATTACCACTTACTGGGGTCATATTGAGGTTGAAATTAATATTAACGCGCATGTGCACTAATTTCTTACCATCATGTTCTCATTTCTATGTCGAATTAAGATCATGCTTAAAACTGTTCTACAACATCTATGACATCCACTTACTGATGTCTTATAATATATTTAAATCATCTTTATACGACTATCGCTCCACAAAGTTTTAATGTGGTCAAATTATTTTCTTTACAACCGTCGTACAACTATATTTCTAAAGTCGTAAAAGTCGTTGTAGTCTCAACGACGGAGACCTCTTTACAACCTTATAATAACCTTTGAAAGACTATATGTTGACGTTAAGGTAACCATGTTATGCCTGTTATAAGACTTTTATAGAACAATTACTCTCACGATTCGAGTAAATAACATCCTAACAACTACTATAAGACCTATAGTTATTTTGTCTACCCTAAGCGACAATTTTATAATCTTCATACAACTATTTGGACTTAAGATAAATAATTATAATTTAAAATGTTACTTGGGAAGCGAGTACGTTATGAGTTAATTTCGTGAATTTGTGAATTAAAAGTAAAAGTGATTAAGGGGAAAATATACTCTTACGATGGTGAATTGTTCAGCGTTTGGTTGCAAAAGCAGAAGTGAAAAGCAAAAGCCCGGGATTTCGTTTCACAGGTTAATATTTAACAAGCTACCTTTGAAAGAAGCCCTAAAACTATATTTTTTCTCTATATTACTTCTTCAAATTCCTTCCAACTTTTAGTACGATAAAGTGCATGGTTTTGTTTGGAAATAGGATTAATGTTATTATTTTTTAACATCGTTTTTATTGAAAATTTCTTAATTGATTACGATAGTATCATAAAATAAACATGTAAGTCAAAATTGACTACCTTTTCATTGATATTGGCTAAGAACGCATTTCAAGCTACGCCATGCCACTGGCCTGTCGTGCGATGCAAAAATTTTCAGTTGGACTTTCGCATTAATAAATAGCAAAGATGAATAATACAACCTAGGGAGACGTTCCCATTATTATGTATGTATCTTAATTAGATAATTCGTCTTAGATTTCTTGATAGATTTAATGACGAAATGGAAGGAACCGCGAAGCTGACAAATTTAATTTTACGATTATTATAGGAAGTCACGTGGACGTGAAAATAGTAAGTAACCGCATCGGCAGCAGTATTTTAGGAGTCACGTCGTTGCCCTGCCCTGTCGCTCCGATAATTCAGTTCCCGCGGAGCCGCCTCCGCGCCGCAGCCGAGACCCAGAAGGCGGCGGCGTTCCTTTGATTGCACCGGCGCTTTTTCGCCTCAAAGGCGTCAATGGCGGTGGGGGACGCGGCCCAGACAAAGGCGCCGGGGCGCCTTTCAGGGGTGCCGGATGGGGTGCGAAGCGTGAAATGACCCCGCGATTGTTGGCGAAAGCTGTGCCGGCTTATGGGGGAGTTTAAATAATATTAAAAGGATTTGGGGAGGCAGGAGGAGGAATCTGAGTGGCTGTTTGTTATAATAATCCTAAACCCTTGGTATGAGACTGACTTAAATACATTATTTAACACATTGGCTGTTTTAATTCAGAAAAAAGTGTCAGGAGTTTAAGGAAGGTCGCAGACCTAACACGAAGGTGGTGCTCCTAACTGATTAGAAAGAAGCTATAGTCCATTTCGTCGGTGTTGTCGAGGACCTTGGATTTAGGGGTACTGTGTTGTCTCTAATAAAATCTTACCTTGCAAATAGGGAGCAGTGTGTGGATGTTGATGGAAGCCGAAGTGACATGGGTGTTATTGAGTATGGTGTGCCGCAGGGATCCGTCCTCGGACCAATTCTATTCTCTGTGTACATAAACGGTTTACTTAATAATGAGTCTCTGTCTTCTGGGTCAATATTCTCATTTGCGGATGACACGGTGGTGCTAGTTTCTGAGAATTCTTGGAATGAAGTCAAGAAAAAGTCGGAACAAGTAATGCTGCAACTGAAAAAAAATTTAGTAAGACCTACTTTAGTGCTTTCAGCTGTAATAAACGCAAAAGACGAAATTTTGATCGTCTTCAAAGAACAGACAGCAACTCAAATTTTGAAATTAACCAAGTAGACAACATAGGATGCCTGGGGATAAAGATTGATAAATATCTAAAATGGGATGTACATGTAAAATATGTTGTGAATAAACTGCGTTTTATCTTGTTCAAGTTTAAAGAATTAGCTAAGATATTAAGAAATGAACAAATAAAAAGTTATTACTTTGCCTTAGTACTACCACATATTCAATATGGAATAGCTGGATGGGGAGCAGCAAATTTGTTGTTCCAAAATACTGTTCCTACAACATAAAAAAAGAAGACATTTATTAGTACACATAGAACATCTACATGATACGCGGTACAAACAAAATAAAAAATTAAAATTATCAGGACACAAAAAAATGTTGGGCAGAGGTCAATTAATTTCCTCGCTGTGAATATATATATAAACATATTCCTGATAATATACAAAATTTAAAGGAAAACAACAAATTTAAAAAAGATATGAACAGGTGGATTTTAAGAACGCCAAGAAGGTTTCTTGGCAGTCTGTTGAACAGAATTTTTTGATTTCTTTGAGGCTATGTTTTATACGTGATATAGTGTTTTACTTACCTGCATTCACTTGCCTGCATTCATTTAACTGCGCTAACACTTTTTGTAAGAAAGCACAAGGTACTTGTTCTTTTTGTTCTTATTGTTAATTATGATTACTTTTTGATTAAGGGGAGGAAAAGGAAGAGGGGAACCTACGTACAATCTTCGGATTCCAGTGGGTTATTTTCTTCTATTTATTTCCAATTTGTATTATTCAGTATATTATATTTGAAATGCATCTATACATTAGGTAGGTATATTAGTACGTTTGTTCTTTTCTTCTGTTTGTAAATATGGAAATAAATTTATTATTATTATTATTATTTATGATAAAGAGTTGGTAGACAACAACACTGTCCGCTTTTGGGGGTGGGGGGCGGTGAGTTGCAGAAAAAAATTCATGACCGGACATTTTCACTAGGCAGAAATTACGTAATTTATATTATTAGAAAAAGAGAACATATTCAGTACTTTCATGTAATAGAGCCGGGTTTTTCATTAAAATACCACACATTGTTTATTGGCCAAAAAAGTTGTAGAAATATTTAAATGTCCCGCTAAACAACGCTAAAATTTACCAAGAAACTCAGCTGTCTCAGCAATAGTAAAATCTAAGTGGCTGGAAGTTCCATCAAATACAAGAAGTGTAGGCTCGTTCTATTTATACTGATCGAAATGTCTTAGAAATTCAATGATGAGTTGCGTAGTCATAGATCCTTTAGGTGCTATTTTTACAAGGGATCGATGAGGTAGATTGTCCCAGAATTCTCGTTTTTTTTTTACGTTTACCTCAAAATAATACCATAGGTGGAATAGAGTTTCCCATAACATTACAACAAGCCACAACTGTTACATTCTCAGCATGCTCAGGATCAACTACTATAAATATGGACCCGTCGTACTCCATTCCCATCAGGCATAACGCGCTGTTGATGGTGTATGGTGAGACGGCAGCCTTTCTCTTTCATATTAGAGATATATTGAGGTTTATCTTTAAGTTCCATTTTTGTCATTAGTTCGGGTATCTTGGTAAAGTAGTCAGACACAATCGGCTTGTTAATCTTTTGAGCGCAGGGTTCATAGGTTGCGCCTTTCGTAGATTTGATGCCGGATAAGTTTAGGAGAGAGAGGCAATCCAATTTGACAGTATATCGCTTAATTCGCTGCACAAAATCTCTATTAACCGAAAGGATATCCACACAACATAATTGGTGAAAAAAAAAACAGAATGTTTCATTAGCGAGTAAATATTTTGAGTAGAGATACTTAACAACATACACTTACCTCTCTTAATTGTGTACACCGTTCACTTTAATCCTCAACACAAAAACGTGGTCAAGAAATATCTTAAAAATTATAAATACGTTCCCACAACCGCAGGCGGTTAGAATCTAACTAGCGGCTGCGTTCAAAAGCAAGGCACTAAGCTCTAAGCTCTCTTATAACCGTCGCCCATACAGCCGTTGGTACTGACGTATATACAAGAAGTTATCTGACTTGCCAGATCGCTGATAAATACTTCAGCTTTTGCCTTAGAGATTTTGGGCCATATTACCCGCTGGGCCATGTTTGCCTCCGCTACCTTATTATGATAAAAATATAACAAAATATTAGGTATATATATCAACATTGAGAAAACGAAATGTCTAATTCAATTTAAACGATAAAGATGAAATCACAATGGCAAGAGAGACAAGTAAAATGTTGTAAGACATGCGCAGTACGAATAAAAGAGAAGTTTTATAAGTGTGTTCGAAGGCACTTAAGAAGAAATTTAAGTGACCAAAAGAATGAAGGACGCAGTTATAAATTGGTCGATTTAAGGCTATAAGGATTTCTTAATTGTAACGGGAAAGGTCTCGCAACTTCTTAACGTGGCTTAAAGTTTTATAATATTAGTAACGGTTGCTTCCCCGCGACATTTATAAAACAAAAAGTGTTATTTGGGAGGGCTCATGTCAAACATAGGCATAAAATAATCATGTCTGTCTATGCACTGTTCATCACTTTACGCTCTGATCACAGAAAGCACACACATTAAGTTGTTGTCCTTGGGGGGTAATTACCTCCTTCCCCTCCTCCCTTGGATACGTCCATACGTCTCTATCTAAACTTGACATTGTACAACTAAGCCACGTTCAAAAAATTAACTATTTAGCAAATAAGCGATTTCGCGGTGGCGACATTCGTAGCGTCGCGAACTCTTTAAATTGCACGTTTTTCTACCTTCGATCGATCTTGGTTCGATTCGATGTCACCGGAAAGCGTATGCAACATGTCTTTGGAGAAACACCACTGATGGTCTAAAGCGCTGGGTAAAATTTAGGTTTAACCCAATTAACATTTATAGTCGCAAAACTGTAATTGTGACTATCAAAGGAACTTCAAAGTGTACGGCCACCAACAATAGCCACCACTTTATTACCAGGCTACCACGTTATAATGACTAAAATGGGGAATGATTTTTCAGTAACAACTTGGTTATCAGGACGCTTTTGAAACCTATTTTGCCACTACTTTTAACGTAACCGCGGGTAGTGGGGAACACCAAGCTGCTATTTCGCGATATAGTAACAGCGACATCATATACCTATACCTTTCTTTTTCTAAAAGTAATATGTGCTTTCATTTATTATGAAATGGTAGATACTTCATATAATTTATTATCGCCACTTTAGGTTACCTTATAAGCAGTTAAATATCACTTTTTAAATCGCGTTTTTACGATTATCCAGGGGATAAATTTTAAAACGCGTTTCAGTTTACTGATAACCATATGAGATATTTCGAAAAAAATATCGCGCCAATAAAAAATTCGTTTTTTAAGAAAAAATAATTGCAAATATTATCGATTTCAACAGAAAAACACTATGTAACGAACATGTTTGAATTTCGTATACTTCGTACGTAAGAAATATATGCATTTCATGTACAAAATTACAGTCACTTTATAAATTAACAATTTTCTTTATTTCCCACAAAACGACAATGATTATTTAACGCCAAAAACATGGCGCGATCAGAAGGTTGTTACTTCAAAAAGTAATTTGGCCACTTAAAGGTAATTTTTCCTATGTCTTTAGTAACCTATCGTTCCTATTTTCTCGATTAACGTATATGCTACTATAAAGTTACAACTGGAACTACGCCAAAATGACTTTCAAGTTCTTGAAACTATAACGCTACCACAGATTGTGACGCTACTCTCCATTTGGGTTCATTTTTGCATGCGTTACACGATGGAGTCCCAAAAGCTACTAAAATACCTAGTGAGATTAGGCAACTCTCAATACATGGGACGATAAAGTCGCGTCTTCCACTAAAATGGAACTAATAATCCCTAACCTAAAAACGTTCAGTGTTCAGTTCTCGTCTCAGGTGGTGACAGTCACGATACACTTACCCACGGTATGACAGAAACGAATCACGAATTCAAAATAATAGGTGGCTGCGGTTGTATTTTACGATTTTTTATAGTTTACAGTTTAATGTGTCAAGAAAAAAGTGTAAACAACTGTCAGTCAAGAATAAATAAACAAGGACGGTTTAATAATTTATTATTGATAAATAAATCTTTGCAGTGAAATCAGTGAAATTCACCTTACTTACAATAAATGTATTATTTAGATACCTAAAACACAAAGAAATCAAATTATTTGTAAAATTATAATTATCAAATTATTAAATGTGTTTTTATCAATAGAATATTCATTCATTTATCTAGTAATATAATCTACATATTTTTAACAACATTTATTTGAAAGAAAACGTTTAAAATAAGCAAAAACCATAAAAAAGAATCTATTGCTGTGTAAAACATATGGAGCAATTTAAATTCTGATTCGCAACTGACGCGTCACAAGATGCGCAATGACATACAGTGGGTAAGTCTATCGTGGTGACGGTCGCGTTTCACCATCAACTGATTGATCATCGTCTTCAACTATTGAATCACACACATAATTTTCTAAATTGCATTGTGATTGTACATTAACTGTCTCCTCACGAATGTGTTGTATTTCTGTTACACTCGGTTTCGCTTGTTTAGCAATTACTTTGGAAAAGCTTTCCAAATTTTGCTTTTTAGAATTTAATGTTAACTGTTGTTTTAATTTTCTGTAAAATGTTGTTGAATGCCTGTACTTCTTCTTTTGGATTGATTTAGACATTCCACACAGATATATTACTAAAACAACCACGTACTTGTTTTTCACCACATCGCGGCACTCTATTTTCTAAATTCTAACCTAAAAATTGTTGCTCTGGGCTATCGATTGGACAACGAACAATTCAGAAATTCCTTCAGAGTATATAGCTTATACAACAGAGTAATTTTTAACAGTTCCGGGAACTTTATAGTCACAGATGAATAAAATTGTATAGTTACTGCTACTTTACAGTACAATCCTAAAATAAATGTTACTACCCTGTTACGATCAAAGTTTAACATTATGCAACTAACTTTAAAGTCCCACTCGCGGACCCTGCGAAGTCCCGATTACCAGCGATTGTAACTTTTTGGCTAAAATTACTTCGACGACACATATTAGTAACATCCATAGTAACTGCTACCGATGTCGGTGACTTTCAAGTAGAAAATACTTATAGGAAATCTTTATAGTAACTGGGTAGTTTATGCACAGAAAGAAATTCTTGGCATGATATTAATCACCACTAATGATTAACTTCAGAGCCATTGTCACAATGCCTTTTTCATCGACACAATGAACAAAAATGATTGTAACAATGAATGTTGGTGATTAGGTAATTAACATGTTCATTAACATAATGATCCAACGAACATTATTATAATGTACTAAAGTCGTTAACTCAATGTAAAAAGTGATGTCTACAGTGAATAATACGTTGTGTGAATGCAAATTGGGCATTGAAACAAGGCACAAATACATTGACTTAATGATTTCAAGGTGTTTAATATTATGTACCGTTCATCACTCTGTGTTGTTGCTATGATGTATAACGTAATTGTCTAATGTTTAGTGGTGATTATGTCAACGTACAGTTTTATAGTTTAATACAACTGTATTATCATAGTAATGTTCAGAAACATCAGCCAATGTACCTAAGCATAAATATAAGGAACAATATCATTAGTTAATATATTAATGCGTGCTGTCAATGTCCTTGTGCCTTGCGACAATGTCCTAAGTTATCAATACTGGTCTTTTTTATTTATTGTGGACCTGCCACGTCCCAACGCCATCACGCTGTACTCTAGTATGAAACTTTCTGCCGGTGTGTTAACTTGTCAAGTTATCCTGTGTCTGTGCGTATAATACTAATACGATCTGTTAGTGTGACGATTCTGTTAGAGTTTTACTAAGGTAAGTAATCTGGTATTAAATATGCAAATTTCCGATATTATGGTTAAAGCAAAGTCTAGAGAATACTCTAGACTTTGGTTAAAGTAACAGAAAATACAGTGATTTACAGTGGTCCCCACCGCTCGCCGCGTATATTTTCGGTTTAAACGCATCTTTAAAAAAGGTTAACCTTTAAGTTATGATAAGTCACGATCAAACGCCCTCGAACAATTTTGTTGATCCAAAGAAATTTAATGGATATTTGATTGTGTGTGTGTACATCCAGCGAAATTAAACTCTGAAAACTATGAAAACTTTCACACACATTCAAAATATTATACCTACAGACCTATGCTGTTTTCATTAATTTATTATATTAGTAATACCTAAGTGCTAAGTGTCATTGGATAATAACATCTTCAAAATGTATTAGTTGTTATCAATATCTAGTCATAATTGTTTTAGTATGTACCACTCAGAAGATACAGACGAAACACTATAAGGTCATTGAAATCTGATAACTTGTCACAAGAAAAAAATGACCATTGCTGGACAGCAGGTATCGTGTAAACGAAATTAGTGCGATAGACTCTACTCAGCTGAGAAAAATTACCATTTTACAAACAACCGTCAAGATTTAGGCTGAAAGTTTATACTTCAAATTTTGATATATACCTATACATAATGTTGGAGATTTGGAAGACTCAAGGGTGTCAAATCGTCCTAATTAGGAAAAGTAAGAGATTTTTTCCTAACTCGTTACATAAACAGCATTTTTGAGGCTATTTTTAATTTAATTTGTTGTATTTTCAGAAATATGGACTTTACTATTGGCATAGGACTGGAGAATGGGGTCGAACTTCTAATAATCTCGGAAAAGGAAGTAGGTACTACAATAAAAGTTATACCTATAGGATGAATGGTAAGGCAAGACTATCATCAGAACTCTATTAGAGAGATTGCAACAGGAAAAAAATTAGGCAAAGTAGTACGTCCATTAAGGTACAGTGTGATGATGTAAGTACCTATAGTCACGAGTAATGACAAAATGAAACCTCATAAAAATGTTGCTTATCTAAAAATATAAAATAACATGCCATTTCATAAATAATTACAATAGCGTTATGTTTCAAACCTTTTTAGACAAATTTTTTATATAGAATACAGTCTACAAATTCCTACTCCAAAACACATGTTTATGGGAATATTTAAAAAATGTTTAATAAACGGTTCTATAAGACTTTCGCTGTTGTGTTCTTAGTTATTTTGACCTAGATTTTACCTATCCATTGTACATTTTATATAAGAAATTGGTTTCTAAATAAAATTAGGTGAGAGATTTTAAAATATCCTTTTTTATTTTCTGTTCAAAAAACGTTGGCACTCAAAGGTAAAAACTACTGAAAAAATCCAACGTCCAAAATCAAAAAGTAAAAATTGGGCACTTAGATCAGAATTACATCGAATATTGAACCAAAGGTACGAAGTGATAGAAGTATGTATACAGGGTGTGTCATTACTCGTTTTTTTATTGATTATATTGCTAAATGTTAACAGATTTAACGATTTATAAAAAATAATATGGTTTAGAAAAAATACGAACCATTGTATACGTTATCATGAATATACAGGAAGTATGATAAAAATGTCAGTTGTCATTTTCGATTTCCCATTCAGCCTGAAGTGGCGGCCTTGAGCCACCTGGTATATATGTATATTCCAGCGATTTCAGCAATATAATGTACACAACATGACTATAAATATTTAAAAATAACCAACATATTGGTTTTTACATGTTCATTACAGTACATCCAGAAGGTAATATTCAAGTATAGATCAAGAAGCTGTCTAGTGGCCGCTACTTCCAGCTAAACCAGAAGTCGGAAATGGAAACTGACCTACCGTACCTTCTCAGTATATGCTCGGTATATACTCATTAGCAAAATGTTAGCAGAATTTGACTTAATTTTTTCGTACAATCTGTTTTTGATACGTATGAACAGCCATTTGGTTCCAATCGAATAATTTGTCTAATAAACAAAATCCGTTCATTTTTTGCAGAATAATCAATAAAAAAGAGTTCTGACACACCCTGTATAATAAATCATCAGGACGAATCCTAATATTAATGTCATCGAACATTAAGCCAATGCCCTGAAGTGATTGACCAATGATAATAAATCATCATGAGAATGTCTGTGATATCATAATATTAATGTCCTCGAACATTAATCCAATGCCCTGAGCTGATAGACCAATGTACAGGAAATCACTACGAGCATGACCGTTTCGACATAATAATAATGACTTGTAACATTGAGCCAATGTCCTGAAGTGATAACGCCAATGTAAAAAAACATTACGAGGAAGACCGTATTGACATAGTAATGATGCCTTCGAATATTAAACCATCACCCTGAAATGATAATCACACCTCACACAATCACCTTAAGTTCAAGCAATGACCAATAAAACATCATATTGATCAAACCGGGCATCGGTTGAAATTTAATGTACAAATTCATTACCACAATGTCTTTTTTAATTATATTTACGTAGGTTTTTCGTTCTGTGTGCGTTTTTTATATGGGTGGATGATATTACTTTACTACATATGGAACAATCAAGGTATCTACGACGTTCTAGTCACTATATTTCGGAACCATAAAGTAAATGCTTCTTTAATCACGCATTTATAGTTCCATTCTCTGCCCCAATCCTTATTATAAGTCACAAAGACTTTAACATAAGTATTCGTTACTTTCTATGTTAATTGGGAAAGTACTGCTCCTTAATTATAGCTTTACCTATCATCTGTGTGGTTTACTAATTGTCCCAGGCTACTTTCCTTAGTACTTGAGCAAATGCTATCCTAGTTCTATCAGGAAAAATCGACCCTAGCCGCAAAGGACAATGGAGCCTAAATAATGTCACCTCTCCCCCACACAACCGCATATGGTTGCTTCTGGGGTGCTCCTAGTTTGGAGTATTGTGAGGCTGAGGGACTCTCTTGTTCTCTGGGCAGTTTTTAGGTCACCGGGAGGTGCAACTTCTGCTGGTTTGCGCAATTTGTTTCCATTACGGACGTAATCCGGCAGCGACCATTAGCCGCGAAATTAATGCTGGCGGATTCAAAACGCGTTAGGAGGTTATGGCGTCCATCTCTATTATAACTGGATTTTATTTAGCGTCGTTTATCTACCGGATAACACGGTTAATAAATTACATGGGGTACGTATGGACTAGGCCGCTTGGGAACTGCAATGTACATGACGGTGTAAACGCCCGTTCACACTAACCTGGACAATTTCCATAGAGAAAGATATTTGGCAATCTTGCAGCGTATGCGTGTTTGGGTAGAAGATAATGTGGAGATGGATGGTCTGTAATAGGTATCCACGAGAATTGCAATATATTATGTAAATGCGCACGAACATATAGCCGCGCAATACTCTTCCCATCTGCAGAGCATCATACAAATATATTTTTCTGCAAACATATGGCGTCATTGTGTTTTTGTTTTTAGTTGGAAAATATGACCAATTTAAAACGCTTTTTTGCAACCGGTGTAGGAATGTCATTATGCACGGGTTGCTGTAGGAAACGCTGCGGAAATATCGCTGTGTACAGGTCCGGTATTCATATTTAAATAGAGTACACAGATAGAAAGAGATACTTAACTCAAATAAAATTGATTCTTGTACACGGCGAACCCTAGACTAACTTTGAATAAAACTTTTGGCTTGTTTCAATTTACAAGCAACATTTAATTTGAGACAAATAAAATATTATTTGGAAGAAATTAATTTTTATTTAAAATTGTTAAAAAACACTTATTCTATTTAAAAAATTAGGAAAGTTGCGTCAAACAACTGTGGTGGGTTGAATTACCCATTCAGGGTATTCACTCAAATAAAATATTGGTTATTTAAAGTAAAGCAACCTTTATCTTTATCATTATTCACAAACTTTAGGTTTTGTCGATTCAAATAAAAAAACAATAAGTTTACTCAATTCATAAAGATAAAAATTGGATTAGAAAAACACAATAATTCGTAAAGCAATAAAAATATTTATTTAAATACAATTAAAAACTATATTTGGTATAAAAAAATACAAAACATACCAAGAAAAGCGCCTCATCATCATACAGGTGGTCTATCTGATATACCTTTTTCAAGTAGTTCTTTAAGATTTGTTTCTATTATTGTTTATGCGTATACTTACACAAGAAGTTGAAAACACACAATACAAACAATACACCACACTACACTCGGCTACTCGGTGGCTATAAATGATAATAAAACTGCGCGCACAAAACCTCTAGGAAGACTACAGGCGTGTACTTACACTGCACTGAACGCCGACATTAGAGTGCGCCCTCTGCCTTCCCATATTTTCTCTTTCTTTCTATGTTTCATTCTCCGGAGTAAGACAGCTATAAAATGGTACGCAATATTATTTAACTCAAATAAGGTCAAATTTAAACCCAATAACAATGTGGTTGACCCAAACAACCAAAAGCTATAAGTAAAAATTATTGTTGTTTGCACCAAGTAATACCTTATTTCATGAAAATAATATATGCTTCCACTAAACAATAATGTGTCAAAAAATCAAATACCTTACCCAAAAAGCACTTATTTTTAACTGAAAAAATAAATCTTCATTTAAATTACATAGTTTTTGAAAAACAAAGGCGACATGGGCGCTGGTGACAGTTAATACCAACTTGTTTATAATTAAATTAATTTATTTATAAAAATAATTAATTTGAACTTAAACACTTATAATGAGAGAAGTAGAAAAAATATAGTGTATAAATCGGGAATGAAGGGAATGTCCATTGTCAAATGACTTGCAGCACACGCTTGCGGCTCGTGCTGTCATACTCGAAAGAAATTAATTCCATTCAGTGCCAGCTATACAATAGACTATTTTAATTTATATCCGAATCTTGAAGATTTGGGAGCTTATGGTCTTTTTTAGGTTATAATTCCTTCATTAATATCTGTGTCTTTAATTGCAGGTATAATTATAATAGTTACATAGTGTAGCTATCTACTGTTTGACCGTCATCTTAGTAGGCATTTATTCTCTTTATTTACCTAGATAGTTAACAGATTTTACTTGCCTAGGGGGAAAAAGTGATAGTTTAAAGCCTATTGACATAGTTTTAGTGACGATCGGCGAAAAAGTATTACTTTATTTTTATTTTCCAATTTCTTCTCATTCATTTCCTCGATTCAGCCACATTAAAGGCGTCAAACGTCCGTTCCATAAATAAGAATCGCTCCTCAGCCCCAGAGCACAGCTCATCAAATATTTAGCGGGGAGGAAACGAAAATCCCGTCGTAATGCCCTGCGTTCGTCTCACTGTAACTGGGTATTATCGCAGTGATACTTTCGCATCGAAGAGGACTTGAGGAGCAGGAAAAGCTTAAAACCGACGAAGAAAAACGTAATTATGCTGATAATCCTGGCTCCGACGTGGCAAATTTTACAGTTATTCACACATCATTACGTAAGTGGAAATGTTGTTTCCTCAAAATAATAATAAATAATTGATACCTATTCGCTAAATCGCTTTATATAACATGTTCTAAAACATCGAAAACTTATGTCTGCCTGTGTGTGAGTGTGTTCCGTCGATGTAGTTTTCGAATGGATTGAGATATTGGCTATACAATAATATGGCATTAAATAAAATAACAAAAAAAATTACATAATAAAATATTTTATTTTACCGACTGGAAAAACGTAGTTACGTTGATGATCCTGTTCAAATTTGGGATAAGGGGATTTTTAATGATGTTGAATACGAGTATAAAATAAAAATTCTTCTGAAAAAATCGCTAATATACAAGGTGTTGCGGCTTATTTACGACAAGCTTTCACGGGTGCTAGAAAAAGGCATTTGAAGGTAGCTTGCTCATTATAACAGACAGATATAGAACACAATATCGAACAAAAAATACCTCTTGGCATTTTACCCTATCTATCACTGTTTCACCGCAAAATACCATGCAACATACTCGTTCTTCGAAAAAAAAAAATTACTGAATTTTTGGAACTTTATACGGGTTAAAAATCGAGTATATTAAAAACGCTCCACACACTATAAACGAACTAAATCTAAAAAGTACAGAAACCTGCCAGTCAGTAAGTTCATTTCAGTTAAGGTTGCTGGTGTGCCACAACAGGAAATGCACAGAAAATGTATCATCTTAGACAGTGACTTTGTTGAGATAGGTCCAATAATTTAAATTGTTTTTATTTGTTGGTTGGCATTTTGTAAACAAATAAATTACTTTTGTGTTTATCACTATTTTTTCAATGATTCCAGAGCAATCTTGATCCGTATAAATTTTATAAAATTTCAGAATTTTGAGATGGCTCAAAGAAAAATACCCTGTATATTTTTATAGTAAATATTTTCACACCAACATTTTGAGTGGTCCTGTTAACCACTCAACTGTTTTGAAGGGATTCCATGGCACACTTGACTCGCCAGATGCCTCTAAAATTCCTATTTTGCTCAACTTTGACACCCTGCATAATGGAACTACCTGTATATTTTTTATTAAAATTTGGTATATAGGGGTTTTGGGGTGTTCTGATTAACGCTGTGGGGTCAGATTTTAAATAAAAAAATCGCAGCCGGCCCTGGATTTGCAGGAAGGTCAAAAGAAGCGGTTTTTGAAGGCCTTTCAAACAAAAAAAGGTTTTTGGAAATATCTCACAAAATACATTTTTTATCGATTTGTATACACTTAAAAGTAGACACCCTGTATATTTATACGAATGGATTAGGGCTGCTTTGAACTTCTAGATCCATTCATTTTATTTTAAAAAGTTCTACCTGGTATCCACTGGTAGACCAGCGAGGTGTTGAAGTACCACTTTACCACCAATTCACTATCACTATTTTCCAAGATGCCTTTAAAATTCCTGTTTTGCTTAAATTTGATATACAGGGTGATTCAGTTTTAATCTGCAACACTTCAACAGGTGATAGAAAACCAAAAAATAACCGCACTTTCTTCTATAAACTATATCATTTTAAGACCTTAAAAAAGTTACAGGGTGTTAAAGTTGCAAGAAATATCTGGAATTTATTGAATATTTTACAAACTAGTTGAGATATTTAAGTCATATTTGGTACACGTTATAACGGCATGGGTTAGCATAAAACCTGTTAATATCAACCATCTTGAACAACCAGTGGCGTAGAAATGGGTAATTAGTATAATTTATTTTAGAAAAAAAATAGAATCACCTTGTATAGCAATAAAATGTATTCAAATTCTTATGTAAATTTTTATTGTAAACAAAAACGTTCTCTTAGCATTTTTTCATATGTGTCATGGTTTCATAGCAAATTCGATTTTTTCGTATTATTTCGGGGTACTGAAAAATTACCTTAAAACTTTTCTCCATTAGTAACCCTCAAAGTAGAAAAAATGTGTTTTTTACTTTAAATACAGTAACTTTCCCCAATAAACTTACCCATTCAAGGTTTTACTTTTCAAGATACAGAGCGTAACATTAATTGCATGTATCTTCCTTAAATGTTTTAATCCCTGTATCTTCAAAAGTATAGCCTTAAATAGGTGAGTTTATTGGAATAAGTTACTTTATTTCAGGTAGCAAACACATTATTTCTACTTTAAGTGTTACTTATGGAGCAAATTTTTTTAGATAATTTTTCAGAAGTACCCCGAAATATTACGAAAAAATCAAATTTGCTATGAAACCATGACACCGAACTACTGTATAGAGAAAGTGGTATATTTGATATTCGTCGGCTATTTTTCCAAAAAACTTTGATATATGTAAATAGCGGTAAAATTTAGCTAGAAGATGTTGCTCATAACTATCCAACACGATATAGAGATACTAATTACAATGTTCCCAGAGCTATGAAGTCCATTGGACAAAAATACGCCAACCACCTTGCCCCAAAATTTATCAATATCTTACCAGAAGAAGTTAAATCAAAAATCGGAACAAGCGGGTTTAAGAAAAAAATTAAAGATTGGTGGAATGAAAACAATAGAGAAATTATTCATGCAATTATAAAAAATTAAAAAAAAGGAAAGAAAGTTGTTAAATTCAAAAATAAACTTTATAAACCACGTGTACCTACCTGAATTTGACTTTACTAACATAATATGAATATACATTACTTACCGGATTTTGACTTACTTACCTTAACATGACGCCACCCTGGATGTGACTGTGTGTTTGTGTCTCTGTCAGATGAATTCATTGCTTCTGAACAGTTTCTGCGATTTATTTGTATTTGCACTAACAATAGAAAATCTGTGTATTATGTATTGCTTTAATTATATCACGCACAAACTACTTACGTATAGTTTCTGTGATTTATTTGTTTTTATTTTAACAATAAAGAATTGTACCTCTGGATATTGTAATTTCAATTGTTTGTTAAATAAAAACCTTATTATTATTATTATTATTATTATTATTTATATGAAAAAATGCTAAGAAAACGTTTTTGTTTACAATAAAAATTTACATAAGAATTTGAATACATTTTATTGCTATAAAAGGTGGTTCTATTTTTTTTCTAAAATAAATTATACTAATTACCCATTTATACGCCACTGGTTGTTCAAGATGGTTGATATTAACAGGTTTTATGCTAACCCATGCCGTTATAACGTGTACCAAATATGACTTAAATATCTCACCTAGTTTGTAAAATATTCAATAAATTCCACATATTTCTTGCAACTTTAACACCCTGTAACTTTTTTATAAGGCCTTAAAATGATATAGTTTATAGAAGAAAGTGCGGTTATTTTTTGGTTTTCTATCACCTGTTGAAGTGTTGCAAATTAAAACTGAATCACCCTATATAGGGGTTTTGGGGTGTTCTGATTAACGCTGTGGTGTAAGATTTTAAATAAAAAAATCGCTAAATGGTTTTCGTGAAAATCGAGGGTATAAAAAAATCGCAGCCGGCCCTGGATATGCTTTTTGGAAATGGTAGGAAGGTTAAAAGAAGCGTTTTTTGAAGGCTTTTCAAACAAAAAAAAGTTTAGGCGATTATCTCCAAAAATTGAGATTTTACGGATTTGTGCAGTTTTAAAGCTGGACACCCTATATCAATAAAATATAATCAAAGAAAAAAAAATTTAATACACTAACAAAGGATATTTTAGTAAATAGTAGCGTGTCAGGTGAAGCTTATCAATTGAAAAAAAAAATGCACTCCAGTCGGGACTCGAACCCGGGACTCCTACTGTGGCCGTAGGCACTTAACCCACTAAGCTACCGGAGATACGGGTTCCATCGGCTAATCGGTGTTATTTATTCCAATTGATATTAGTTAGTAGCGTCTTCTACAGCTACTAGAAGGGGTTAGAGGGTGTTGGGTTACCCTATAATAAATTAATGCTACGGCTATTAATACTTTTTCTCAATTTAATTTTTTTATATTGCCCGAAGTTGGTTATATAAGCAGATTTTGTTTTCAGCGTCACCTAGCTGTCCAAAATTCCATTTGTTTTTTGTATATATAATGAGAAAATCTCAGTGGTCCTAAAAAATCATCCTACCTATATTATGCGATTGCAAAATAAATTATGTTATCACCTTGTTTAAATCATTAACTGAGTGAATTCAACCCACGTCAATTCCACTAGCATCGATTAATTATTTACTCGGCAGATAATGCACACGATTGCGTTAAACCAGTAAATCTGTATTTACCAAACATCATTTAGATGCAAGCAGGTCACTGTGCAATCAAAACGTAAAGGAAGTGGATCTTTATACGTCCGACGGATACAAGCGTCAGTATACGTCTTGCGCTCTCATTGGTCGATTGAGTCACGTGACACATAACCTTTTACTTCTACCGTCCGATGGATTATATGAATCGGCTTGTTTACTAAGTCGATTGGATGATGTCCGAGGTTATTCATACCTAATATTGTGTATGCCCTACTTTTTCCGCGATGGGCGCTGCCGAATGAAAATTAAGTGGTAATTATTTACAATGATGTAATAACCGCGCCGAATGTCGGGGGGTAGCCAAAATTTCAAGAAAATCGGGGGTGGGTTACACCATTGGAAATTATTACCACTTCTTTTTTCATACGGCAGCGCGCAACGCTGCCGACTGCCACAAGATGGTGCGAATGCCCCCTTCTTTTTTCATACGGCAGCGTCTATCCCTCAGACTAATTAGTCTGAGGTGTATCCCCTAAAAACGAGCCGTGCATACGCTCCTTATTGCAAAGATGCTTGAGAAAAATGCACTTCCGACGTATCTAAATATTAGTTTACTTCGGCTTCGGACGTGTTAAATGCACGTCCAAAGAAGTCACGTGACTCAGCCCGCCAATGAGAGCGCAAGACGTATACTGACGTTTGTATCCGTCGGACGTATAAATAGCCACTTCCAAACATAAATCGTTAGTATTATAACCGCTATTGTTTACCGAATTATATCGTTCCTGCTATTCAAGTACTATACGTTTCCCACCCTTTCCATATAGAATATTATTTAGGAGGTAATCTATTTTCCACATTGATACTGTCAGATTAAAGACGTCTGCCGCTTCATAAAAAAGATTCCGTCCTCAGCCCCAGAGCGGAGCTCATCAAATATTTGGAGGGGAGGAAACGAAAATCCTGACGTAATGCTCGGCGTTCGTCTCGCTGTAACTGGGGCATTATCGCATTGATGCCTCGGGGAGCACCGAGAGAAGCGGGGAAAATGCTGCCAAGGAAAGAAAAACGTAATTAGGCAGATAATCGGGGGCCGAGGTGGCACCTTTCCCAGATACACGACGTAATCTGAGTTCTATTGGACAGTATCAAGAAAGAAAAATTAATACAAAGGAACTGGAGAGCAGGATTTATTACATCAATATAAAGGGTGTTCCGTAATTAACGTAAATCCATATGCATGGTTCTACCATGGGAGTTCTATGCATAAATTTTCTAGAGTACTATTTTGAGTATAAAGTTTAAGATAAAAAATTGTTTTCTGATAGAATGTAGAGAGCAAAGCTGGATGTTTTCATTAATTATCTCTTTAAAATTTAAAAAATAATTCACAGTTTTAAACTTGAGCTCATTTTGTACATAATTCTAGATACATTTTTGAGGGTTGGTTGAGAGGAGGTGCAACTTTCGCAAAGTTGGGAAGAAAAAACTAATTGCCAATTCTTAAAAGTTTGTAAAAACAAATAACTATCGACATGCAGAGTAGGGCAAAAGAATGGAATAATCTATTCATATACTATAACTTTTTAAATATTTGTTCACTAACAAAATCTTTCCATACAGAAAATTGTAGGTATTTTTTTAAATGTTGTACCAAATTTTATACAGGCTGTTGCAAAAAGCCGTTAAAACTAACCTTGTGTTTATTAATAGAACACGTCACATATTTTTGAATTTTTTTATCTACAGTGCTATTCATAAAGTCTACCACAAATGAGAAAAATATATATTACTTAGACAATTAGTAAATCACACAAAAATAAAGCTATTAAGGAGCAATGCTGTGAATCCACAATTTGCCCAGCGCTCTTGGACAGCAGCAGTATTTTTCAATAAAGACATGTGCGCGTGCAGTCTGCCTCTAAACCTCGATTCAAACCAAGGTCGATCGAAGGCGAACACTTAACTGTTTCCGATATTTCCAAGACAAACCCGATTTCCCCCAATTTTTAATTTTAAATTACAAATTGACAGGAATGGGCTGTGACGTCAAGTCCCACTTTAGGTGAATTGAACCCAAAACGCACGGCCCTTGAAATCGTCCCAATACGTGCGGTCGCAAGGCGTTCAACTGACAACGTTGCAATTTCCCCTCCCCTCTCTCGCGGTTTGAAAGCCAGCGATAACCTTAAAAGCGTAAGTGACGGAAAATGTAACATCTTATTACGCGACATTACCTTACGTGACATTGCCAGTCACAGTGCAAAAAACAGTAAATTCGTCACTGTTAGGTTGGCCTTAGATTGCCTGAATAATAGCGGAAAATCTTACAACCCCTGCCCACGGACATTGGCGGCTTTTTTCGCAAAAGTCTTTCGACAACCTCGGATAGAGCCGTTCTAAGAATCGAAGGAGGTGGTAAATCTCTTAATGGGGTATCTTACTTTCCTCCGGTACCAAAAATAACCTTGAAAATTCGATATATAAAAGAATTTTTCGATTCACGATTAACCACTTTCGAAAAAAGGGTCGGCTGTGGAATATAGAATCAACGAAACCGACGGAAAATCCTCTGCAACCACTCTTGGAAATTGCGTTTTGGTTCACGGTTAAAATAAAGAAGTGTAATAAACCAATGTAAACAAAACACTACGAGATTCTTCTATAATAACACAATAATCATACTTAGATATACCAAAATACCAAGGAACAGTGTAAAACTTTAAATCCACTATAAATTATTATAATAATAATGCAGCGATTTAACCTATTTTCGTTGACTGGTGAATTAAAATGTCAGTCAACGCAATTTTTATTTTCTACTTACCCAACATTTTCAAAAAATCGAATGATAAAATTTGCTCCCATGTGGTGCAAATTTTATGAATATCACTGTATAATCCTCTCGGCGGTTAAAATGATGGATAAAACTTTCTGCCATTATCTTTTTCCACTTTTGAAATATTTCATTCGAAATTTTCCTAATTACTAAATTTTTTTAACTCGAATTTGGAAATCTCGTGATCAGTGCCAAGAGAAGGAATGTTTGTTTGGATAAAGGTAATATCATGATACCTAATATACATTGGGTTAAACAAGGTAAGGTAATTTGTGCCTCTAGTTGTTATTTGGCCTCTCTCGGTCCAGAGATGGTTGAGCTAGGGAGGTGTGCAGGGGGATGAAATCAAACACTAATTCCCAAATTACCATATATATTGTCCTCAACTATGTACAATAATTAATGATAAATTAAAAACTAATTATTTACAAACAAATTATTTCCTCGGCCCGGTTTGACCCAGATGAAATTCGGAAACACTTTGTAAGCTACACGGTCGGCGGGAATAATTCTAAGATTAAGCAGAGTAAGGTCGGCTAGTCTCTCCGGGTTATAATAGGTCCGGAATGCTCTCCCAGCACTACACTAATCCACGGTTATAGGTTTTCCGGTTTGGGATAGCCCCAACATACGCTCTTGGAACAATCTTCTCACTACCCTGACTACGGAAACAGTGATTATTCCAATAATTATTGCTCGAATCTGCAGTTTAGCAAAGCAAACTAAAAATATCGGTCTAGTCGGCTTACTCAGCGGGTTGAAGACACCAGGCGGACCAGACGGCCGATCACTTAATGCCGGAGAACTATAGAACCCGTCGATTACATGGACGGATTATGCGGACCTGTTTGAAATATTATTATTATTATTATTATCTCGACTTAGCCAAAAGGCATTCGCACTCCCTCTACGGGGAACATTCACTCAGATCCCGGGTATCCCGGATACCAAAAGGATCTGGCTCGGACGAGACCCTTGCCATGTTATCGGGCCTTAGGTGACATTGATGTTGTTGGATGATCCTGCATTCCCCATGAATTTCCTGACGGTTCGGGCTGTCGCAAGTAGTACCGCTTTCTGCATGGACCTGTAAAGACTATCAGTTAGACCCAGCTCCTTGATGTTTCTCAGCAAACTTTTTGGTATAACACCAGTTGTTGACATGATGATTGGAATCGTCTGGACGTTCTCCATTTCCCATTGCCTTCTAATTCGTTCTTCTAAATCTCTGTACTTCGCGATCTTCTCGACTTGCTTCACACGCAGGTTGTTGTTGTTCGGGATGGCCACATCAATCAGAGTTGTCTGCCTAGAAATTTTATCAACTATTATAAGGTCCGGTCTGTTATGGGCAACTCGTTGATCTGTCAGAACTGTACGATCCCAGTACATCTTGTAGTTGCTGTTCTCAAGAACAGGCTCAGGTGTGTAGTTGTAATATGGGACCCTCTCTGCCTGCACAAGCAGCAGCTTTTCCGCCAGTTCCTGGTGCAAGATCTTGGCAACCGAATCGTGTCGTTCCTTATATTCCGTTGATGCGAACATCTGACATCCTCCTGTTATGTGCTGGATTGTTTCTGAAGTTGGGCACCCGTATCTGCATCTGTCATCCACTACCGATGCATCTCCTACAATGAATTTTAGGTAGTTGCGAGTTGGTATAACCTGATCTTGTATGGCCAGTAGGAAGCCTTCCGTCTCGGGGAACATTCGTCCCGAGGTCAGCCAATAGTTCGACGCTAACTTGTCGACATGTTCCTGGTTAACCTCATTAGGATGCCTCCCGTGCAGCGGCTTCCCCAACCACCTCTGTAGTTTATCGTTGTCGGTTCGGTGGTGATTTTGACGCTCGTGTTCCGTCAGACGTAGCGGTGTTGAGACGTCTGCTCCGCATATAACCCTATGTAGTGTGGAGCTGTTGGCCTGCCTGTAGAAATAATTACGCAGATTTAATATTTGTTGGTCCAATTGCTTGCTGAGATCTGCCAATCCTCTTCCTCCTAGTTGACGTGGCAGAGTTGTTCTTTCTACGGCGCTACGGGGATGATGTTTATGAGCTTTTGTCAGTAGTGTCCTAACTTTTCGTTGCAGGTTGTTGATGTCCGTGTTGGTCCAATTCACTATTCCGAACGAATAGCTGAGTACAGAGCACGCATACGTGTTCAGGGTCTTAAACAAATTCCTGCTGTTAAGATCAGTTCGCACTACTTGTCTTACTCTCTTGATGAATTCATTCGTTAAATCAGTCTTCATTGTTCGATGGTCTATCCTTTGAGCTTGTTTCATCCCGAGGTACTTGTATGTATCTCCCATGCTCATTGCTTCGATCTCCTGGCCGTTCTGCATCTCGTGTGCGCTTTGTTCGAGCTTTCCCCGGATGATATTAAGGGTGCGGCACTTGTCCAGTCCAAACAGCATTCCGATGTCCCTGGAGAACTCCTCTACAATTTTAAGCATTTGCGTTAGTTGGTTTTTGGTTGCGGCGATCAGTTTTAAATCATCCATATATAATAGGTGATTCAACTTGATCGCTTCTGCGTTGTTGCTCTTGATAGCGAAGCCATATTTTGTAGAGTTCAACCGATGTGATAGAGGGTTCATCGCCATGCAGAACCACAGTGGACTGAGTGAATCTCCTTGGAAAATCCCTCTTCGGATGTTGATTGTGTCGGTCTCGATGTTACTGTTTGCGGTTCTGAGTTGTATCTTAGTGCGCCAGGTTGTCATAACGTGTTCTAAAAAGGAAACTGTATGATGATCTATTTTATACAGCTTTAAGATACCTGTGAGCCAGTCGTGAGGTACGGAATCAAATGCTTTTTTGTAGTCCACATAAGCCATGTGGAGGTTTCGTTGCTTGGAATGAGCCTGGTTGCAGATGACAGAGTCTATGATGAGTTGCTCTTTGCATCCCATTGCGCCTTTCGAGCAGCCTTTCTGCTGCATTGCAATGATGTTGTTCCGCTCGCAGTGAGCATATATTCGCTGCGTAAGGCAAGATGTGATTATCTTGTACAGCGTAGGCAAGCAGGTTATTGGGCGGTACTTGGCAGGGCTATCCGTATTCCGCTGGTCTTTTGGTAACAGGTAGGTTGCACCCTGTGTAAGAAACAATGGCATTTTCAGAGGATCGAGCAAGACTTCATTAATTAAGGCAGTTATTTGTTCATGCGTGCACCACAGCTTCTTAATCCAATAATTCTGGAGATGATCTGGACCTGGTGCCTTCCAGTTGTGGGAATTCTTGATGACATCGGAGACCTCAGCGGTTGTGAATTGCTCGTGTTGCATCTGGCTATAGTTCCGGCCCATCTCGCGTTCTTCGCTGATCCAGCTTGCACTGACATTGTATGGACCTGGTGTGGCAAGTTGATTTCTCCAGAAACCGTCGACCTGTTCTCTGCTAGGGTAACTCGCATTTGTGGCATCGGCGCTAGAATTAAAAGCACGGTAGAAACCCTTTTCTGATCGTTCAAAGAGTTTGTTGTCTCGTTTCCTGTTGTTACTAGCCTTGTATCTTCTCAGACGCCCTGCGAAAACAGAAAGTTTTTGTTTTAATGTGTCAAGACATTGTTGAGCAGTGATGTTCGCGGGGTCATGCCGAGAATGCATTTGGGTGCGGCTCATTATTGCCTGCACCGCCCTCTGGATCCTTCTAGTTCTAACTCCTCTGATATATTCCGTCACTTGTCCTATGTCTTTACGGAGACTCTCGATCTTCCGATTCAGTCGCATTTCCCATTGAGCCATTCGTGGTTCTGGTCTTGCACGATTCAACTCTTGGGCCGTTCGGATCTTGGCACCCATTACAGTGATGACTGCCGTTGCGGCACAGTAGATTAACATGTGCATACGTTCTAATGTTGGTGTCACTGAAACATAGCTTGGTAAAATTCTTGTGTTCATAAGATCGAGCACGATCGCAAGTTTCCTGGAAGAATTTAATCTTGGTAGCGGTGGCCTGCTAAGTGGGTCTGTGCCTTCGTATCGCAATACTGCCTGTCTCATATGTGTGTCCAAGCCTTCAAAATGTTCTTCGTTAACCGATTCCAGACTCTCGGTTGTTGGTTCTACCGTTTCGGCTTCTAGTTGTTGTCCAGGCTCTTGAAGTTCCCCACTGTTGTTGTCATCTATGTCTATGTGTTCGCCGTGGATCTCTAGCTCAACTTCCCGTTTGATAGCGTTAAGTCGCGTTTCTGGAATTCGGTTATTTCTTAGAATAGTTCGATACTGATCTGACACTCTTTGTTCAGACACTTGCATGTGTGGAAACTCCCTGCAGAACTCGGCATGCAGTTGTTGTCGGTAGCCGATAATCTCTTGTCCTAAGTTTGTCACCCTGTAAAAAATACGCATAATCGATTCATTCATGGACACAGTCCATTTCATGCGTCGTCGTTGTAATCCCGCCTCTGTGAACGCTGGCTGAAGTTCCCGCGCAGCACCTTCGGTGGGTAGAACTCTAGTTCTCGTTTGGCTCCCATGTTGTAGTTATTATTATTATTATTATTATTATCTCGACTTAGCCAAAAGGCATTCGCACTCCCTCTACGGGGAACATTCACTCAGATCCCGGGTATCCCGGATACCAAAAGGATCTGGCTCGGACGAGACCCTTGCCATGTTATCGGGCCTTAGGTGACATTGATGTTGTTGGATGATCCTGCATTCCCCATGAATTTCCTGACGGTTCGGGCTGTCGCAAGTAGTACCGCTTTCTGCATGGACCTGTAAAGACTATCAGTTAGACCCAGCTCCTTGATGTTTCTCAGCAAACTTTTTGGTATAACACCAGTTGTTGACATGATGATTGGAATCGTCTGGACGTTCTCCATTTCCCATTGCCTTCTAATTCGTTCTTCTAAATCTCTGTACTTCGCGATCTTCTCGACTTGCTTCACACGCAGGTTGTTGTTGTTCGGGATGGCCACATCAATCAGAGTTGTCTGCCTAGAAATTTTATCAACTATTATAAGGTCCGGTCTGTTATGAGCAACTCGTTGATCTGTCAGAACTGTACGATCCCAGTACATCTTGTAGTTGCTGTTCTCAAGAACAGGCTCAGGTGTGTAGTTGTAATATGGGACCCTCTCTGCCTGCACAAGCAGCAGCTTTTCCGCCAGTTCCTGGTGCAAGATCTTGGCAACCGAATCGTGTCGTTCCTTATATTCCGTTGATGCGAACATCTGACATCCTCCTGTTATGTGCTGGATTGTTTCTGAAGTTGAGCACCCGTATCTGCATCTGTCATCCACTACCGATGCATCTCCTACAATGAATTTTAGGTAGTTGCGAGTTGGTATAACCTGATCTTGTATGGCCAGTAGGAAGCCTTCCGTCTCGGGGAACATTCATCCCGAGGTCAGCCAATAGTTCGACGCTAACTTGTCGACATGTTCCTGGTTAACCTCATTAGGATGCCTCCCGTGCAGCGGCTTCCCCAACCACCTCTGTAGTTTATCGTTGTCGGTTCGATGGTGATTTTGACGCTCGTGTTCCGTCAGACGTAGCGGTGTTGAGACGTCTGCTCCGCATATAGCCCTATATAGGGTGGAGCTGTTGGCCTGCCTGTAGAAATAATTACGCAGATTTAATATTTGTTGGTCCAATTGCTTGCTGAGATCTGCCAATCCTCTTCCTCCCAGTTGACGTGGCAGAGTTGTTCTTTCTACGGCGCTACGGGGATGATGTTTATGAGCTTTTGTCAGTAGTGTCCTAACTTTTCGTTGCAGGTTGTTGATGTCCGTGTTGGTCCAATTCACTATTCCGAACGAATAGCTGAGTACAGAGCACGCATACGTGTTCAGGGCCTTAAACAAATTCCTGCTGTTAAGATCAGTTCGCACTACTTGTCTTACTCTCTTGATGAATTCATTCGTTAAATCAGTCTTCATTGTTCGATGGTCTATCCTTTGAGCTTGTTTCATCCCGAGATACTTGTATGTATCTCCCTTGCTCATTGCTTCGATCTCCTGGCCGTCCTGCATCTCGTGTGCGCTTTGTTCGAGCTTTCCCCGGATGATATTAAGGGTGCGGCACTTGTCCAGTCCAAACAGCATTCCGATGTCCCTGGAGAACTCCTCTACAATTTTAAGCATTTGCGTTAGTTGGTTTTTGGTTGCTGCGATCAGTTTTAAATCATCCATATATAATAGGTGATTCAACTTGATCGCTTCTGCGTTGTTGCTTTTGATAGCGAAGCCATATTTTGTAGAGTTCAACCGATGTGATAGAGGGTTCATCGCTATGCAGAACCACAGTGGACTGAGTGAATCTCCTTGGAAAATCCCTCTTCGGATGTTGATTGTGTCGGTCTCGACGTTACTGTCTGCGGTTCTGAGTTGTATCTTAGTGCGCCAGGTTGTCATAACGTGTTCTAAAAAGGAAACTGTATGATGATCTATTTTATACAGCTTTAAGATACCTGTGAGCCAGTCGTGAGGTACGGAATGAGCCTGGTTGCAGATGACAGAGTCTATGATGAGTTGCTCTTTGCATCCCATTGCGCCCTTCGAGCAGCCCTTCTGCTGCATTGCAATGATGTTGTTCCGCTCGCAGTGAGCATATATTCGCTGCGTAAGGCAAGATGTGATTATCTTGTACAGCGTAGGCAAGCAGGTTATTGGGCGGTACTTGGCAGGGTTATCCGTATTCCGCTGGTCTTTTGGTAACAGGTAGGTTGCACCCTGTGTAAGAAACAATGGCATTTTCAGAGGATCGAGCAAGACTTCATTAATTAAGGTAGTTATCTGTTCATGCGTGCACCACAACTTCTTAATCCAATAATTTTGGAGATGATCTGGACCTGGTGCCTTCCAGTTGTGGGAATTCTTGATGACATCGGAGACCTCAGCGGTTGTGAATTGCTCGTGTTGCATCTGGCTATAGTTCCGGCCCATCTCGCGTTCTTCGCTGATCCAGCTTGCACTGACATTGTATGGACCTGGTGTGGCAAGTTGATTTCTCCAGAAACCGTCGACCTGTTCTCTGCTAGGGTAACTCGCATTTGTGGCATCGGCGCTAGAATTAAAAGCACGGTAGAAACCCTTTTCTGATCGTTCAAAGAGTTTGTTGTCTCGTTTCCTGTTGTTACTAGCCTTGTATCTCCTCAGACGCCCTGCGAAAACAGAAAGTTTTTGTTTTAATGTGTCAAGACATTGTTGAGCAGTGATGTTCGCGGGGTCATGCCGAGAATGCATTTGGGTGCGGCTCATTATTGCCTGCACCGCCCTCTGGATCCTTCTAGTTCTTACTCCTCTGATATATTCCGTCACTTGTCCTATGTCTTTACGGAGACTCTCGATCTTCCGATTTAGTCGCATTTCCCATTGAGCCATTCGTGGTTCTGGTCTTGCACGATTCAACTCTTGGACCGTTCGGATCTTGGCACCCATTACAGTGGTGACTGCCGTTGCGGCACAGTAGATTAACATGTGCATACGTTCTAATGTTGGTGTCACTGAAACATAGTTTGGTAAAATTCGTGTGTTCATAAGATCTAGCACGATCGCAAGTTTCCTGGAAGAATTTAATCTTGGTAGCGGTGGCCTGCTCAGTGGGTCTGTGCCTTCGTATCGCACTACTGCCTGTCTCATATGTGTGTTTAAGCCTTCACAATGTTCTTCGTTAACCGATTCCAGACTCTCGGTTGTTGGTTCTACCGTTTCGGCTTCTAGTTGTTGTCCAGGCGCTTGAAGTTCCCCATTGTTGTTGTTGTCATCTATGTCTATGTGTTCGCCGTGGATCTCTAGCTCAACTTCCCGTTTGATAGCGTTAAGTCGCGTTTCTGGAATTCGGTTATTTCTTAGAATAGTTCGATACTGATCTGACACTCTTTGTTCAGACACTTGCATGTGTGGAAACTCCCTGCAGAACTCGGCATGCAGTTGTTGTCGGTAGCCGATCATCTCTTGTCCTAAGTTTGTCACCCTGTAAAAAATACGCATAATCGATTCATTCATGGACACAGTCCATTTCATGCGTCGTCGTGGTAATCCCGCCTCTGTGAACGCTGGCTGAAGTTCCCGCGCAGCACCTTCGGTGGGTGGAACCCTAGTTCTCGTTTGGCTCCCATGTTGTAGATGTTCGTGTTGTTGATGGGCTGTAGCTGTTTGTGCAACAGGGGCCCGCCTCATCAGCGCCCTGTCACCGACGTCCCGCTCGCTGTCATGTCCAGCGCCGGCTCCAGACATGCCCTGGCGATCCCCAGGCAGCGGCCCTATGACAAAACTCCTATTAATCTCCATTCCATGGGTTTCTCCCGTAACGTGGGAGTGACGGCCCTCGGTCGCCTTTTACGACTCGCGGAGCCACGATAGGAGTATTCTAACCCGCTACCCACACAGGTCAACTAGGATAACGCGGGATCGTTACACCCGAGGATCTGCCCCTCTCACAGGTCAAACCCCTCCTTGCGTTAACTGGGAAACACGGGATCGTTACACCCGAAGATCCGCCTCTCTCACAGGCTAGATCCATCCCTGTGTAACCGAGAGTCGCGGGATTGTCACACCCGAGGATCAGCCCCCGTCACCAGCTAGACCCCTCCCTGCGCAACTGGAGATCGCGGGATTGTCACACCCGTAGGTTGGCCCCTGTCACAGGCCAAACCTCTCCATGCGTAACTGGGAATCGCGGGATCGTCACACCCGTGAATCTGCCCCTCTCACAGGTCAGACCCATCCCTGCGTAACTGGGGAGCGCGGGATCGTCACACCCGTGGGTCTGCCTCTCTCACAGGTCAGACCCCCCCTGCGCATATCGACTTAGCCAAAAGGCATTCGCACTCCCTCTACGGGGAACATTCACTCAGATCCCGGGCATCCCGGATACCAAAAGGATCTGGCTCGGACGAGACCCTTGCCATGTTATCGGGCCCTAGGTGACACTGATGTTCTTGGACGATCCTGCATTCCCCATGAATTTCCTGACGGTTCGGGCTGTCGCAAGTAGTACCGCTTTCTGCATGGACCTGTAAAGACTATCAGTTAGATTCAGCTCCTTGATGTTTCTCAGCAAACTTTTTGGTATAACACCAGTTGTTGACATGATGATTGGAATCGTCTGGACGTTCTCCATTTCCCATTGCCTTCTAATTCGTTCTTCTAAGTCTCTGTACTTCGCGATCTTCTCGACTTGCTTCACACGCAGGTTGTTGTTGTTCGGGATGGCCACATCAATCAGAGTTGTCTTCCTAGAAATTTTATCAACTATTATAAGGTCCGGTCTGTTATGGGCAACTCGTTGATCAGTCAGAACTGTACGATCCCAGTACATCTTGTAGTTGCTGTTCTCAAGAACAGGCTCAGGTGTGTAGTTGTAATATGGGACCCTTTCTGTCTGCACAAGCAGCAGCTTTTCCGCCAGTTCCCGGTGCAAGATCTTGGCAACCGAATCGTGCCGTTCCTTATATTCCGTTGATGCGAACATCTGACATCCTCCTGTTATGTGCTGGATTGTTTCTGAAGTTGGGCACCCGTATCTGCATCTGTCATCCACTACCGATGCATCTCCTACAATGAATTTTAGGTAGTTGCGAGTTGGTATAACCTGATCTTGTATGGCCAGTAAGAAGCCTTCTGTCTCTGGGAACATTCGTCCCGAGGTCAGCCAATAGTACGACGCTAACTTGTCGACATGTTCCTGGTTAACCTCATTAGGATGCCTCCCGTGCAGCGGCTTCTCTAACCACCTCTGTAGTTTATCGTTGTCGGTTCGGTGGTGATTGTGATGCTCGTGTTCCGTCAGACGTAGCGGTGTTGAGACATCTGCTCCGCATATAGCTTTATGTAGTGTGGAGCTGTTGGCCTGTCTGTGGAAATAATTACGCAGATTTAGTATTTGTTGGTCCAATTGCTTGCTGAGATCGGCCAATCCTCTTCCTCCTAGTTGACGTGGCAGAGTTGTTCTTTCTACGGCGCTACGGGGATGATGTTTATGAGCTTTTGTCAGTAGTGTCCTAACTTTTCGTTGCAGGTTGTTGATGTCCGTGTTGGTCCAATTCACTATTCCGAACGAATAGCTGAGTACAGAGCACGCATACGTGTTCAGGGCCTTAAACAAATTCCTGCTGTTAAGATCAGTTCGCACTACTTGTCTTACTCTCTTGATGAATTCATTCGTTAAATCAGTCTTCATTGTTCGATGGTCTATCCTTTGAGCTTGTTTCATCCCGAGGTACTTGTATGTATCTCCCATGCTCATTGCTTCGATCTCCTGGCCGTCCTGCATCTCGTGTGCGCTTTGTTCGAGCTTTCCCCTTATGATATTAAGGGTGCGGCACTTGTCCAGTCCAAACAGCATTCCGATGTCCCTGGAGAACTCCTCTACAATTTTAAGCGTTTGCGTTAGTTGGTTTTTGGTTGCGGCGATCAGTTTTAAATCATCCATATATAATAGGTGATTCAACTTGATCGCTTCTGCGTTGTTGCTTTTGATAGCGAAGCCATATTTTATAGAGTTCAACCGATGTGATAGAGGGTTCATCGCCATGCAGAACCACAGTGGACTGAGTGAATCTCCTTGGAAAATCCCTCTTCGGATGTTGATTGTGTCGGTCTCGATGTTACTGTTTGCGGTTCTGAGTTGTATCTTAGTGCGCCAGGTTGTCATAACGTGTTCTAAAAAGGAAACTGCATGATGATCTATTTTATACAGCTTTAAGATACCTGTGAGCCAGTCGTGAGGTACGGAATCAAATGCTTTTTTGTAGTCCACATAAGCCATGTGGAGGTTTCGTTGCTTGGAATGAGCCTGGTTGCAGATGACAGAGTCTATGATGAGTTGCTCTTTGCATCCCATTGCGCCCTTCGAGCAGCCTTTCTGCTGCATTGCAATGATGTTGTTCCGCTCGCAGTGAGCATATATTCGCTGCGTAAGGCAAGATGTGATTATCTTGTACAGCGTAGGCAAGCAGGTTATTGGGCGGTACTTGGCAGGGTTATCCGTATTCCGCTGGTCTTTTGGTAACAGGTAGGTTGCACCCTGTGTAAGAAACAATGGCATTTTCAGAGGATCGAGCAAGACTTCATTAATTAAGGCAGTTATTTGTTCATGCGTGCACCACAGCTTCTTAATCCAATAATTCTGGAGATGATCTGGACCTGGTGCCTTCCAGTTGTGGGAATTCTTGATGATATCGGAGACCTCAGCGGTTGTGAATTGCTCGTGTTGCATCTGGCTATAGTTCCGGCCCATCTCGCGTTCTTCGCTGATCCAGCTTGCACTGACATTGTATGGACCTGGTGTGGCAAGTTGATTTCTCCAGAAACCGTCGACCTGTTCTCTGCTAGGGTAAATCGCATTTGTGGCATCGGCGCTAGAATTAAAAGCACGGTAGAAACCCTTTTCTGATCGTTCAAAGAGTTTGTTGTCTCGTTTCCTGTTGTTACTAGCCTTGTATCTTCTCAGACGCCCTGCGAAAACAGAAAGTTTTTGTTTTAATGTGTCAAGACATTGTTGAGCAGTGATGTTCGCGGGGTCATGCCGAGAATGCATTTGGGTGCGGCTCATTATTGCCTGCACCGCCCTCTGGATCCTTCTAGTTCTAACTCCTCTGATATATTCCGTCACTTGTCCTATGTCTTTACGGAGACTCTCGATCTTCCGATTCAGTCGCATTTCCCATTGAGCCATTCGTGGTTCTGGTCTTGCACGATTCAACTCTTGGGCCGTTCGGATCTTGGCACCCATTACAGTGATGACTGCCGTTGCGGCACAGTAGATTAACATGTGCATACGTTCTAATGTTGGTGTCACTGAAACATAGCTTGGTAAAATTCTTGTGTTCATAAGATCGAGCACGATCGCAAGTTTCCTGGAAGAATTTAATCTTGGTAGCGGTGGCCTGCTAAGTGGGTCTGTGCCTTCGTATCGCAATACTGCCTGTCTCATATGTGTGTCCAAGCCTTCAAAATGTTCTTCGTTAACCGATTCCAGACTCTCGGTTGTTGGTTCTACCGTTTCGGCTTCTAGTTGTTGTCCAGGCTCTTGAAGTTCCCCATTGTTGTTGTTGTCATCTATGTCTATGTGTTCGCCGTGGATCTCTAGCTCAACTTCCCGTTTGATAGCGTTAAGTCGCGTTTCTTATTATTATTATTATTATTATTATTATTATTATTATTATTATTATTATTGAAGGCCATTGTGATATTATCTTCTCAGTTGTTGTTTTGACCAGTTCCGCATGTGCACCTGGTTTTCGTTAGTTTCTTAGAGAGTCTTTACCTTTGGTGCCATTATTTCTACCACCCTTGTTTTGGCATAGGGTGGTATCTATCAATAATAATAATCTTGAGACCCGTAGGGACATTGCGTCTGATGATGTTGTTCGTCAAGTCAGTCCGTCGTTGTCCTTGTACTCGTAACGCCGCCACATACTCGGGTCCCACCGGTCAAAGACCCGCTACGGACCTCCGTCGGCGCGCGTGTCCTGTCACGTCGTGTCCATCCAGTCGCTGCTCTCCGCCAAGTGGTCCTTCCGCTGGTCGTCACCGCGTCCATACCCTTCGGCATCGAACGTTGCCTGCTACTAGGCCCGCCACAGGTCGCGACTCCCATGGCAGTCGTTCACTACGACCGTGCCTCCCCTGGTGTGCCATCGCTCCAATCCGTGTGTCCTGTCGTCTGTCCGTCATAGTCCGGGGCCGATCTTCTTCGCCGCAGCTACTGGACCCTCCACCTTGATGTGATCTCGGCGCCTGCCCTCGGAGGATTGTGTTTGAAATAGAATCAGGCGGTGAGAGGTAACGTTTGCTGACATGGACTTAACGGTGAGATGTAAGCGGACAAGTTTGGCAAAAATTCGGTAATGTCGTTACAACACTCTTGTAAAAATGTTGGTTTCCATTTTTTGCCAAACGTTTCTTGTGTTGAAACTTCGAAAAAGTGTGTTAGAATCCTAAAAATTTATACGGGGTGCTCGAAAAATTCAAAAAAACTAAAAATACCCCAGGACTAAAATGGCCTTATTTTAAGTGTTACTACAAAATATGATTAATTAATTATTATACTAATTTATTAAATAATATATTATATATTATAAGTTAACGCCCAGTATTGTGAAAATGGCTGGAGTAAACATATAACCGATATACAAGGTGTCTACTTTTAAACCTATACTTACAAGTCCATAAAATATTTATTTTTGGAGATAATTGCTTGACCTTTTTTTGTTTGAAAGGCCTTCAAAAATCGCTTCTCTTGACCTTTCTACCATTTATTTGTCCAATAGATGTGCTGTTTTCATTGGAAATTAATGACGTAATCATAACGTTACACAAAATCGGTTTGACCGTGATAATGAAGATAATAGTAGCGGCTGTGAAGATTAAGTGATGTGGGAGCTTTATAAACAAGAACTTAAACGCTGCTTTGTTTTTACTTCTATTAAAAATGTCTTATGTTATTCAGTTCTGTTAAAAACAACATAAGCCCATTTTCATTTTTCTGCTAAAAATTAAAATTGGACGTAGATATTTGCATTTTCATAAATGATAATTTAAAGAATAACTTTAGCATTCGCCAAGATAAATTGTTTTTTTTTTAAATCTTCTTGAAACTGTTTTTTTGTACTTAAGTTGTTTTTGCAATCAACGCCTCATTTAGTGATATTTTTATTTAAAATCTGGCAACACAGCGTTAATCACAATCTAAATTATTGAACCTTTCTCACCAATGTGACTGTCTAAGTTGATTTATTTTCTGTGCGATTCCTGTTGTGGCACATCAGCCACATTAACTCATATGGCAGGCTCCTATATTTTTTAGACTTGGTTCGTTTATAGTGTTTGGGGTGCTTTTGATATACTCGATTTTTGACCTGTATGAAGTTCCAAAAAATTCGGTACTTTGTTATATGGTGCAGAGAAAAAACCCTATATATTTGGTATTGGATCTTTGCACCCCAACACTTGGAGTGGTCCTGTTGCCCATTCAACTGTTTTGAGGGGATTCCATAGCACACTTGACTTGCCAGATGCCTTTAAATTTCCTATTTTGCTCAACCTTGACAACCTGTAAAATTAATTTGTTATAATATGGGGTTTTGTTTAGTTATGACTTCGACAATGATGTCAAAATGCGCAGAAATTGTTCTATTTTTACCGATACTGAAAAACAGAAATAAAATCTGAATTGCAGATTGTGTAATATTTTATATGATAATACCTTTGGATACATCTTCTCAAATAAGTCCTCCGAATCGTTCGATTTCACACTATATAGGTAGTACTTTAGTAGTGATGTATTTTCCGCTTCCGCCCATCTCGTTCCCTTTGATTCTGTCACATTAGGGACGTCTGGCGCTCCATAAATAAGAATCCCTCGTCAGGTTCAGAGCGGAGTTCATCAAATATTTAAAGGGGAAAGATACGAAAATCCCAGCGTAATTCTCGGAGTTGGTCCTGCTGTAACTGGGACATTATCGCTGAGAAAACTTCGCGAGGGACTAGGGAAAGTCGACCGATAATTCGGAGCACAAACTTTCGAAATCTGAGAATTTTTATATGAGGAAATAAAAGAGGATTATGAGCCGAAGCTATTGTGTAGTACATACATAGCACAGAATAAATAGCTTCACAACAGAAGCGTCCATAAAGACATGTGTCAAAAGGATGCTCGCTTTGACGCGAAATATCTTCTAAAGGAATAAACATTGTGCATTTTATTTGATTTTACATTAATCCACTTTGCAAAGAGATTGTATTAGGACCAAATTTATGTATAAGGTATTGGTTATTTTTCTGTAAATTGAAATGGAGGCTCGCTTATTTTTGACACATGTCTTTATGGACGCTTCTGTTGTGAAGCTATTTATTCTGTGGTTATAGTTATAACTAAAGGGCGGAATATATGCATTTAATTTCAATCGAATTATGCGCATATATATGCGTCATCTTTATTTAAAATATGCAATAATATGCATTTATTTGGCCAAATATGCAATAATATGTATTTATTTTACATGTACAAATACCATAAAAAAACATGAAAACTGATTTTAGAGAAAAGGTTTATTTTAAGAAAAATGAAAGGAAAACAAATACATAAATTACCTCGTAAAATACCTATATTAAAGCAGAATTATAAAAACATTTTAATTTGAAATTGTATAGTAGGAATTTGTGATTAAATACTTTTCAAAGTTTTCTGTCGGTAAAACTATGTTCATATATAGAAAAGCATCTCTCAACACCTGCCGATGTAATAGGACAATATTTTAATTTGGGTAGTAAGGTATGAATAAAGATTTTAACCCTTCATTATTTTCTACAGTAGCACCGTAGCATCTAATTTTTTTCTTACTTTGATACCTACATCACCGGGAACCTTTCTACATTTAGCGGAAAATGTTTGAACAAAATCAATCCATTCGCTTAAACCTAAATTTCTACTTTCTAATGGAAGAATTATATCTGGTATAAAACTAAAATTAACTTTAATAAAAACAAGTTGGTTAGCTCCGCATTTGTCAGGATTTCTTGACTTTGCACTACACACTGCGAGTTGTCTCTGGGCTTTCATAATCTTGGTTATATTTTATATCTATAAATAAGTATAGGAAAAACATGCAAATATGCACAAAAATATAGTTTTTCCAGAAATATGCAATGTTTTTCGAAATTGAATAAAATATCCAAGAAATGCATATACAGGGTGTTCCTAAATATCATGTACATACGGAAGGGGGCAATTCTTTGGCCCATTTTAAGAAAAAAACTTCATATGAACGTATGTCGTAAACGTCCTAACTTTTGAGATACAGGGCGTTGAAGTTCATTTTTTTAAATTGAATTTTGGCTACATCTCCTGAAATAATCAAGCTACGTACATTTTGGCAATTTCAAAGCAAACGGTTGATTTAATCGTTATGAAACAAGAGTACCTTTTTCTTGTAGAATGAAAAGATGCACTAAAATGATGGAGGACCAAAAAGATAACCTCAAAAAAGTTACGCGTAAAAGCGTGATCAAAAAACAGCGCAAGTGGCGCCCTCTGTGAGATACTCTGAAATTGACATTTTCAGCTTATTCTCCATCCCCAAAAACATAGCAGTGCCAAATTTCAGTTCAGCAGCTTGATTATTTCGGGAGATGTAGCCAAAATTCAATTTAAAAAAATGAACTTTAACGCCCTGTATCTCAAAAGTTAGGACGTTTACGACATACATTCATATGAAGTTTTTTTCTTAAAATTTGCATATATTCCGCCCTTTAGTTATAACCTATGTCGTGAGGTCAAATTGTGGCAGTAGAATGAAGTTTGACCAATAAAAAATTCTTTTTCTTCTTTCCATCGTTACTGTCACCTAAATGTAAAGTATAAGCTTAGAAAATGAAACCTGAAACGGGTTCACAATTAATTGAATACCGTAAACTAACGGACAGCATCAGTTTCACCAAAATCGATTAATTATTTACTCAGCAGAGAATTCACACGAATGCGCGTAACCAATGAATCTACATTTCCCGAACACCATTTAGATGCGGGTCACTAGACGCTCCCCAACTACATCAAAACGTAAAATGTGGAAACCGAGCTTTTAACTAAATCAATGCTTGCGCTTCACACTATTATTTGTTTGAATTCATGGATTGCACAGATGTATAAATTTACACATCACATATTATTGATAATAACCTATTTGACAATCTCCAACCATGTGTTTACCGTAACCAAAGCGCAAACATGAGTTACTATCTAATTCTGCCTCTGGTTTCCAATTTAATTACAGGTTCAAGAATCCATTCTTACTTGTTAGAGACAAAGATATGAATCCATTTGGAAGCGCTTCCTTTAATTGATAACCTTACATAGCCAATCTTCACCCCTACAAAATTTTAAACATAATATTATGATTACGGAATGACTGATATACAGTGTGTATATAAAGTAAGGACTAAATTCATTTCTTGAAAATTAAAAGTTTGAGAGGGAAATCCTTGAACACGTATTTTTTTTATAAAAAGGGCGGATTTGGCAACGGCAATATCTTTAAATGACAATCTATATTTCTGAGAGTGCCATTTGATAGAGCATAATGGGGTTAGGAATATTTAATGGGATTTATATCGGACCCTATAGTTCCATCTCCCTTTAATTATCGTTGAACGCCTATCCTTCAAAATTTTATGGTTGGGCAATGGGCATGTCACAGGGAATGTGAATATTTTTTCCAAGTGTAATACCTAATCGATGTTTCGCTAAGCATACTCGAAATTGTGTGTGGCAAGGAAGTTTTACCGTAAAGATGAACAAGATACCTTCAAAAAATGCACGGGCCTTCGAAATAATCTTAAATATAAGCAAGGTTGTTTGCCTTATTATAAAACTTCTTTTTTAATTTCAAAAATTAGGAGAAAAAGTTTAAAAGTTTAACTTAATTATAACCCTATAGAACCTACATTTATTTTATATAACCCTTATAAACTCCAAATACTGGAGGTGATAACCGGTTTCTTTCATATACAACTCCGCAACCTTTATATGCCATTTATGTAACTAGGTACCTATCACTTGTGGGACCATTTACGCCGTACCAAATTTATATAAACCAATCAATCTATCTTGTAATATCTTCAAGAACGATTACATAATTGCATTGGTTTCGATACGGCAAGGAAGCAAAATGAATTACCCTCAGTTTTCCGAGCTGACATGATAACCAACCTGGTTATCAACACTCGGCACTGAATGTCCTTATTGTGCCCTACTATATCGTACCATACAGCCAGCTCACATCATTTTCATAACAATTAGAATCCAGTTGTCGCCATTCCATAAACTGATTCCGCAGGTATACGACGAGAAAGTTTAATTTGTTTTGCTTTACCTCTCCCCGGTCTATTCACGCAACACTAAGCTCGTCCTTACGGCTTCGGCATAGGCAACAGGTCACCCCATCGTATACAGGTCCGTGGGCGGGTCTTCCTGATTGGGGAGAAAATTAACATGACGGGTCAGGGACGGACGAAGGGAGGGTTCGAAAACGGAAAGGGTGGGGGAACAGCCCGAATCGCGGGAGCGGATAATCAGGGGCGATAGGTTTTCCGGACAGAGATGAAAACAAATTTCAAAGGGGAGGATCCCAATATCTTATTCTGTTTGCTCGTTATCTTGCTGGTGGAATAAGTACTTATGCTAAATTTAGATGCAAATAAAGATGAGTTGAGTAAATATTGGATGATGTAGGGCTCTTAGATTTTATCACGAACAAGCAAAGGTGTAAGAAATATTTAGTTACATAAATATTTGCTTTATTATGGAGCAACATGCTTCATTTTATTTTTAAAAATTGGCTTTAAACTTTTTATAGAAATCCGACCTTAAATTGTATTCCGTGGTGAAGAATATTGAGGTCATGATCAGCCAGGATTTACGTCCAGCAAAACGTTTGACAACTTTCTTAATATAACTCACCAATATCAATTTCCTGACATGCAATGCCTTTGTTAGATATTAACCCAGATAATGCCGAAACTATTTTTTTATAGATTTGTTTTTTTTTGTATATGACTGTGTTTTTAGCAACTAAACTAACATACTTTTATTATATATATTTTTTTGTAAAGACAATTGTTTTTGAAATATAAGGTGTCCTTTTAAAAGGACAGTGTCAAAATAGGCTGCTGTAGCTAGCACACCAATGGGAATATAACATATGTATACAGTAGGCAATTTATTGTTTATTGTTATTGTAATAATGTTACTCTCATTAATATTGCTACTATTTATCGAGTATGATAATTATAAAAACAGTTTTTGGGATGTAACGTAAAATTGCACTTGAAACATTTAAACTGAGCTTTTTTGTGGCATACCACACATCTTGTTTGATTTTCCTGTTATATTATTAGATGATCTAATCTATCAAAGCGGGATTCTTCATGCAGATTAGCACTTGAACGAATAGGTCCTCTTTTGGTTGTTTTCTTGTGGGTTTCAAGAAGTGCTCGAGCTACTGATCGAATATCTGTAAACGTATGTTACAGGAAGAACGGAGTCACAATTTGTTGCTATAGATACTACGTTATTGTCGTTCCATTTACAAATCAGTATATTATGTCCGGGAAATTGCAGATGTTACCAATTGACTACCAGCATCCCTATTTGATTCCCAGTACAAAGATCTTCTAGGGAATTGATGGTATCCACTTACCAACAGGACTCCAATAAAACATTTCATTTCATCAGTTGTCACATCTAGCTGTCTGTTTTTTTGGCTGGCATACAAATTTGTGTATTCCACAAGAAGTTGCCAGACATTATCATCAAAAAGCAAGCCAAATATTTGTGAAGCTGAGAGCAGATTTTCAGGGCCATATTCACGTGTGAAATCCGGAACTTTACTTGAAATATCTTCTTTAGACCAATTTCCGTATTTTCGGATGCTTCATATAAGTTGATAGTGGCACATTATCGTCACTATCATAATCGTCATTTTCCGAATTTGATTTAATTTCAGGAAAAATTATCTCGGCTTCGGCATTGAAGTGTCCAGATGGTAAATTGTCAATTTCTACGGCATTTTCATCACCAGAATCTTCATCGGTGTCTCCTTCATTGGCGTTTACTGGTGGTAAAAGCACTAGAGAAGTCGGAAATTCATCTTCGTCATCCAAATGTTCTATTATTTCAAGTAATTCGTGCGTTTTCAAAGATCGTTTGTAATATCTAAAAAATTTAAACAAGTTGTAAAATAGTAGTCGATTATCCCACTGTCCTTTTAAAAGAACACTGAACAATCTCCACAGTTTTCTAACCCACAATAATTTTATTAGCAGGATGACATTTACAGTCTTATTTAGCAAGTTAATAATCTGTTTTTAAAATACCATTCCAAAAAAGCTACAGTAACAATTTTTAATACTTACGAATTATTAGCCATGTTCAAACAGCTTAAAGAATGTTGAATTAAATGCACAGAACTATACCTCAGTTATCTGACAGAACAATTACATAACCTCAAACAAATCTTAGAAGACTCCATTAGAGACTCTATTGCAACGCCATCATTCAAAGAATTCATTTACTATGTCAACAAGCCCAAATTTAGATGCGTCCTTTTAAAAGGACGGTGGCATAATCTACTTTTTTCTACGACTGCAAAGAATAACCGATGGATATCTGGTAAATTTTACACCTTCTTTTTTGGTTAATTTCACCACATGTTCTGGTGTCAATAACAACTATGCTGGTGTGAATATTTAACACGGCGTTGTGTAAGATTGACACCGTGTTGTGTAACTTTTACACGCAATTTGGTCAAAATGGTGTAATTTAATTTATTTGTAATTTAAGATTAACACTGAGCTGTGTAACATTTACACGCAATTTGGTCAAAATTGTGTCATTTAATTTATTTGGTATTCTCCTTTTCTATTTCTTTCTCTCTTATTATATAGTTTCAAATGTACTTTATTTTAAAGAAATTTCAAATGTCATTGATAAGTCAAATTAAGGAAATGCGTAAAAATAAAATAAATCTAAAAGATAAAGAAGCCGTATGAACCAGGCATAATATGTGCTTGGTCTTCAATTTAAATTATTTGTAAGAAATAATAAACGGTAATAAGAATAAGTAAAGAAAATACTTTATTTCAGTTCCAAAATATATGAACGATTCCTTACAAATAGGTATAAAAATATCAACATTTTCTTTCTTAAAGCTATAAATAAATATTCATTCTCACAGGTTTTAAAAAAGTTATATAAGTATATTTTTTATATATTTTTTCAAATTCGTACATTTTGATGCGACCATAAACTATTTCGTACAAATTCTCATACAATGTACTTAAGTAACTGTTGCCTTAAAGAATTGTCCATGTGAGACAAAAAGAAACTTCAAACGTTGCGACACAGCGATTTAGTTAGATAGGCCTGTTCCCACAAGCACAAGCAGGTCCGAACTAATTGGAGCCAATCAGCAGGAATCAAAACAATCAGAACAGTCAGATAATTTAAAATCCGTCAATCAGATTGGCGACTGGTTTCTGAATTCGGTCAGAACAAACTCATATCAACACAGTCGATGAGTATAGGTTAGGTTAGTTTGAAAAACATCTTTATGGCAATAACTTCTACAGCTCGGCTATCACACAGTAACTTTCGTCATCACATCTGCATATTCGCCTGTCGTTTTAATCCATCTGACTCACTATGAAATTTTATTTTACATACCAACACCATTTTTGCACTAGCGGTCGGTAGAATCACCTTTATAACTATTATACGCGCCACGCGGTCGGGTCACACGTCACACAAACTGATAAGCTCCGTCGCGCAACACGTTCGACAAACAACTGATGCCATGGCTTCGATTGCCTAAGATTTTACACCCATAACTGGTGAAATAACTTCCCCCTCTCGTCTACCTAACACGAACTTGTGTTAATACGTTCAATTTGACACAGCTTGGTGCTAAAGGACACCGAATGGTGTTAAGGAACACTGCGTGGTGTGAACAAACACGAATCTGTGTTAGAAATATAAAAAAATTACACCCCTAAGTGCTCAAAATAACGAATTTGTTGTAGTCTGAATTTTACCAAATGAGGTTTGGTTAAGATATTTGGAATCCACCAATTTTCGTGACAAATTTTCGTCAAATTTCTTTCACCACTTACACGAACAGGATTTACACCGATTTTTTTTGCTGTGAGGTGGAAAATTTACGAAGGGACACTCGTATATTTTTTTCTAGATTCGCTCCTAAAATTTCGACTTATAAGTCGAAATATTGATCCAAAATTTCGACTTATAACTCGAAGCTTTAAAGTTTCGACTTATAAGTCGAAATATTGACGAACTTTAAAGCTTCGACTTATAAGTCGAAATATTGAACTAATATTGAACAAGTTAAATTTATTTTCATTTAGTTTTGAAAAACGACTATAAACCTACTCGACTTTCCAAAAGATTGATTTGCTTGGGTTTTCCTGCGTTCCTAGTTTCATTCAACTAACCCCGCATCGATGGCGATGCCGCCGTAAAGTCCTGTGGACGGGTCGGCCTTATTGGGGAGGAAATTAACATAAAGAGCCCGGAGGTTACGCCGGACGAAGAGGGGTTGAAAAACAGACGGGGTAGGCTGGCAGACCGACGACATTCAGTCCTGAATCAGAAACGGATATAATCACGGGTTGATAGGTTTCCGGTCTGAAAGGGAAACAGGCTTCGAAGGGGTAGGTTTGAATAAAATTGTATTCCGTTTGACTCTTCCCTTTTAAATGCATGCGGAATATAAATATAGCGCTAAATTTAGATTCAATAAAATTTAAAGTCGTCAAAGAAACCCGGCCTTCTCTATCGGGGTAGACTGGTAAATGATTATAAAGCAGAAGCTCTAACCGAATTTGGGGATTATTGAGATGGGAAAATATTCAAGTATGAATGAAAACATCCTTGTGTCTTTATTATTGGAGGTAGATAAAGATAACTGTTTTTTGGTTCAACAATAGAGCTTCATAAACTGCATCTTTTGAGGTATATTCAGCTTAAGTAAAATCTTTAAACTCAGCCTACTATACTATACACTCGCTTGCGGTCACGATATCTTGCTGCGAGTTGTAGATATCGGAAAAAGTTATTTGAATAAGTCGCTCAGCGAAAATTTCGCATTTTCAGTTTTTTAGTTATTTCATGTAGTTGATTCCATATACAGGGTGAGTCACATCTAAAGGCAGAGCCCAAAACACAAGGTAGAACTCGCTAAAATAAGCACATATGCTTAATAAACATTAGCTAAAAAATGCTTGGTTTTCCATATTGAAATTTTTCCAAAAATAACATAATTTTTTATTTTCTTTCGAGCCCATTCAGGAATTTGGTACACATTATGCATTGGAAGGTTGCCATTTTGTGCAATAATTTAACCCCGTTCAGATGACCAGCGGCGTAGATACAAAAAGTTACTGTAAATAATTGTAAAAAAAATTAGTACGGTTCTGTGAAAAAACAAAATTTTTGCCTTTTTTTGATAGCCCATTCAATTAGGAATAAAAAGCGCCTCTTGATATTTTTTTATATCTGGTACAGTTTCTTCGTAATATCGGATTTTTTAAACTAGTGCCAAGGCGATTATATGCTGGCATTTAAAATAAAATTATTGGTACCTACGCCGCTGGTCATTTGAACAGGGCCAAATTATTGCAAACATGACAATGTACTAAATTTGGTTGGAATTCCTAAACGGGCTCGAAAGAAATTTAAATATATATATATATATATATATATATATATATATATATATATATATATATATATGTTATTTTTGGAAAAGTTTCAAAAGTTTCTTGGAAAAACGTAAACACAAGTTTTAAAACACGGGAGCTGTTGAACAATAGCTATGTACTCACTGAATTGACTTGACCGGGGGCGTGGTCTTGCATCGAAAGGAGGTGAAAGGGGGACATGTAGATTTGAAATTTGGCTGCATCAGTTAAGCTGTATCTAGTAAAAATACTCGTACCCCGTTATACCCCGGTACCCCATATTGCCCCGCATTCCCCTACTTTAAGACATGAAAGCGTAAATGAGATCGTGACCCCTTCGCTGCACAAACTATTCGAAATTCCGCCATTACCGGGCATAACAACGAACACGGCACAGACTTCGCCGAAAAATGTTGCGAAACTCGCAGATACGTATACAGCGGGGCGCGACTCGAACAACGATATTTGTCAAACTGTTTGTTCAGTAAATTGCAGTGTAGTGAAAACTGGTGAGTTTTCGAAAGTTTCTCTGGAAACGGAATGGTGCGAATACGTTCAACTAGTCGCAGAGAGACAATGGGGCCCGGTTAACACAACTAACAAAATACTTAAAGTTTGAAAGATGCGGGTTAAACTCTGGGTAAAAGCAGGTGGCGACGAAGGGTCGTTTCCATTAAATTATAATGTTTGAAAATTTAACTAAAATTAAGATCAAAACTAATCTAGCCAGCGCTATCAACATGCAATTAAATTTCGACTGTGGTAATATGCGCAAAGGACAGTCGCTCGACGTACGTGCTTGTTTCCCAATTGAGGAAATGACGTTAAGCCAATATGGAACAGCGTTTCCTGAACTCAAACGTATGCAGGAAGCAGGTACTCTACAGATACAGAACATATATGTTTGATTTTTTATTTCGTAGAATTAATTTAGAGGCTATTTACGACCTTTTTATTATTTTTAAACATAAATTTATTTTTTGTGAATATACATACCTACTTCCTTCAAGTCGTTAGTTTAAATGTAATAATTAATAATTACCAAAAACAACAAAATTAGTTTCCGATAAAGAAAAATTGTTTACATTTGGTTTGTAGCGTTATTGACATATCTTTTGAAAGTGTAAAAAATAAATAAATTCTTTATGCCATCTTAACAACCACGATTCAATACTTAGTTTACGCTAAGAAAGCATCCACCAAACTGCATCATTTTCACGATTCTGATGAAGTTCCCTTAATGAAACCAATTTTAAATACAGATTTAAATTTATAGAATTTGTCATGTCCCAATTAGAATAAAGCTTTCTACATGAAATCAGTAAAGGGACTTTAACAGTAGGTAAACGTTGCGGTTGAAATTTTTAGGAAATAGATTTTGCTGATTATGTTTTGAAAACTGCATGTACCTATAATATTACTTAATAATTTTTAAAAATTTGATTTTTGTGCATATTTAATTAACTAAATTAAATAGGTAACTATCAATAAATTAAACACCAACTCTCTTGAAATTACTCCAATTTGTCCCGACTTATTCGTCTCATCTTTTTCAATATCGCCGTATAGATACCTGTTTTCATACAAACAGAACAAAACATTAGAAGTTTCTTGTGCCGATTAGCCATCATTTGCAGTTTTCTTACAAAAAACATACTGGAAGTGGTAAGTTTTGAAAATATGTTTTTTGTCATTTTTGCACAAAAGGAATAATATTTAGGGCATTTTTATTAAGTCGCCTAAATCTGGTGCTTGATGAGTGATGACTTGGATAACACCACACACAAGAAATACCTGCTATGTGAAAAATGACCCTGCGTAATTTCTGATTCTGTCCTGACATTTATACGCATCAGACAGAGGTTATTATCCAGAGCCGGACTGGACCATCAGATCGGCCCGGGCCACGGCTTCCAACCAGCCCCTGTGTACCTAGACCTTGCCTGCGGCGTATTGGCGTATTTAAAGAAAAGTCCAAAGTCCCCCCCCAATGTATGGGATATCGATTTAGGGTCAAATATTTACATAAACATTTTTTATTAAGCAAATTATAACTTTCTACTAAAAACGCCTATCTTTGGTATGACCAAGACGTTCGTTGGTTGGTTATACGTAGTAAGCATAGGTATTGTCATTAACCCATAGCGGTTATAGAAGTTTGCAATTTGCTACACTACTGCCACTGGATTTAACCACCCACTACTCTCGACGCGTGGCCTTTACAATAGAAGCAAAGTCTAGAGACTACTATAAGTCCGATCACTCCTTTGAAGTCGTCAAAAAGCCACCGATTTTTTGCGACCGGTCGTAAATCACCATCAGCTCGCCACTCAGTTAATTACGAGGGTGGACTATACAAATCACCGTAAAGCTGGTTGCACCAAGTTATACGGGGGCACCTCTATATTGACTTTCCATTATGCACCGTGAAGCATTAGTGTATATCGTTAGTTTTTGGTACAATGTTAATAATTAAAGTGAAGTAAAATATAGGTATAGCGGTATAGCAGAAAAATAAGGAGAATAATATGTATAATAATAAAAATGCAGTTATTTTACTTTTTACGTTTAAATAAAGCAAGATATACCTAACTAAACAAGGGTAAGTAAAAATATACATACCCAGGAGAAAACAAAATACACTTTTTAACGGGCTTTAAGATGGCGTTTTTGGATTTGTTCTACAATGTTTCGTTTTTGGAAACCATCTTCAACTTTATTTTTTTAAATATGGACCTGGATTTTTTTCAGATTTTGAAAGCACTTTTCATTGCAAATACCATGATGTATGTCACGAAATATTTTTAAAATGTTTTGAGACAATTATACTGGAAATTCCTTATTTTCCATTCATTTTTTTCTATTGCGGCCCTGTATTTAATAATAAGAAGTCTAAATATTAATCGATATTGACAACAATTTAACTTACAGTTTATTTTGACTTCGAAAACTTAATATTTTTAAATACGGCCCTGTCTGGTAAGTGTTTTCCTCTGTTTTTGTACAGCAAACAGTGTCGCATTATGTTTTGGAGTAAATTCTTCGCTTTTTCTAATTGTGAGAAGAAAGCTTTAAGCCAACGAAAGCAATAACTTTTGCCATTTATTAACTGCAACAATACATTAGTTCGGCCTCTACACTATTTCTGTGACACAAGATATAACATGCTGACATGTTAAATTTGTCGTCATTTGAAAAAGCACCCTCTATTTCTAATGATACAAATTGTTAACTAAATGATACAGTGAGAGTTGACAAATGACAAGGGGTTGGTTTGGTTGTTTCAAAGCCTTCTAGGTGGAGGATTTTTATTAATTTTTTATTATCGTATGTGACTGTTATTAGTTAACGGCCACGAAGGTGCTGCAGCGGCCCCCGGTGGGTTGTGGCTGCAGGGGGCCTGTGGCCCCCATCAGTCCCAAACCCGGCGGCCCTTCGGGCGCTCGCCCGATCGCCCGGCCTCCCAGTCCGGCTCTGTTATTATCCCATAATGGTACAGCTGAACAAGCAATACTAGTTCCTAGGACCAGATCAGTTTTCCTAGCCTACATAAGTTTTACAAGATAAGTTTGCCTAGACTATACATAACTTTTATCTAAATCTACATATTAGATCTACATCTACATATTAGATAAGTTAACTAAAATGCTGATTTTGTTTGGTTAAAAGAACATTGTTATTATACCTAATAGCTAAGAATAATACACTACGTATGGCTATTCTGTGCTTATAGATTGTGTACTTTGGTTAGAAATCTTTTAGTTTCCAAACTTAAAAGAAATTGTCCCGTCAATTAACTGAGCTAAACAACTTAACTAGCAATCAAAGTGCTTAAGTTTTTGCATATCTATACCTTTGATATTATTATCTATTATTTGTTGTGTAAATAGCGTAAATATAATTGGTGTAAGTATTTGCATTACCAAAGATAAGCAAGCAATAGTTTACCATAATAATTTCATGGTTTTCCAGCTTTTCAAGATCGCTTAAAAATTAAAGAAGACGTAGTTGGCGTCCAAAAAGATATAGGTGGCGTCCAAAAACCTTCATTCATCTAAAACCGCATAACAACTAATAATAAACCTTAAAACTCAAATACCCTGTTCCCCAACAACTCCAAAGCTGCCGTTCGAATGGTGCGTAACAACAAAAAGCAGTACAACATAATGGACGAGTGACGAGTTTGATAGAAACGTTTTCAAACATAATTTTTAATATAAACACATTTAGAAAACTACACCATTTTATAGTTAGTTCATTAATTTATGCACATACCTGAACCCTAAAACTGTAGCCCGGTGAAAAACTGAAACAATTTCAAAACAACAAGAACCATACTTAATAATATTTTGTTTTAAAGAACGATTACCAATAATAACGAAACAAAACATTTGCCTATTTCCGTGTTATGGGGTTGTGCTGATTTATTTGCTGTTTCGTTTCTCAAGTTTGGCTGAATATATCTCGAGACTCTTTTCACGCTACTTGTCAATTTGATGGTATGGACCTATAAGAATAGAACAGGTGTATATACTAGATAAACTTAGAATTACTTCTTGCTTATCTTGAATCAGTTCCTCTAAGTTTAACATGGCACTATTAAACACTCTAACACACCATATTCAGGCATTTAAAAGATCTAAAAGCAGTTACTGCGGTCATGCATAGAGGTGGTTCGGTTCACATTCTACATACCATAACGAACAGGACCGATATCATTAGTCTCCGATTGAACCCGTCGCTGGGGCACTTACGTTCCGATTTTCGTTGAGGGCGGACGCCGTCGTCGGGACCTCACTTTGCAACACAAAGCCGGAATACCAAACAATATATTCCGACAAACGAGCCTTCCACCTTTCGAGATGATCCATAGCCGCCGTGCCGCCTAACAGCAGCAGCAGCTGGGGGGGGGGGTGAAGAACAATGTGGTTCCTTGACCGAGTCTGACGCAAAAAAGCTATAAGCGTTGACTGAAGGTTTAAAAAGACCTCTCACGGATCCAGATAAAATGCCGAGCGCTTTTGGAGGCGAAGGACTATGGATATTCGAACTTTTTCCAATGATCGTAGTCATTCGCCTCCGCGCACCAGCTCCATCTACTGGTGTATAGCGGTATTATTATTTCTATTTAGCTCTCGTCCAGTACTACTGTTTAGCACCATCTATTTTCGATAATTACAATGACTCTAACAAAATCGATAATTAGTGGTAGATTTCGTACTCGACAATTTCGTATTCCAAAAGGCTCGTTTGTGTTCGGGGCGGGGCAAACAAGTCTAAAAATAGACACGGGGGAGAAGGGAGAAGGGGCCAGTGAAATAATTCTACGATTTGGCTTTTATAAAATTAGGAATAGATTCAGGGTTGGGCGTATTTCAATTTGATATTTGACGATTTTAACGGATTGGCAGATTTTTAAAATTCTCTTTTTTAGGATATAGTGATCTACATTATGTTGCTTCAATTTCTTACGTTGATTTGAAAAACAAAACATGTCCAAAATGAAAACTTTGAGAAAAGTGAAAAAACTGATTGCCTTCCCTCTATTAGGGGGTATTTTTTTAATGTACCTAGGCGTTTTTCTGGAAAAATGTTGAATACAGAAAGAGGTTGTTATTTATTTTTATTTTTTTAGCTTAAGTAACTAATAAAAATATATACTGTGGTCCGGCGATTCAGTGCCCAAAGGGTATAAACGATAAAAAAATTCTAATTGTAAGTTGACATTATGTTTGGTGTTGCCCCAATAATTGGCCGAACCTATCAGCAAAGTGTAGAGAATACTAGACTTTGCTATCAGTACACAGTGTATACAGGGTGTATTTTTGTCGAAAAAAAAACAAGGCCGGAGTAAACTGTACCCTTAATTTTAAAAGCTAGCTAGCTAGGACAATGCCTGCCATTGTTAAAACGATATTATTGCTTATATCTGCCAAACTATGATACCACACCACTTAATTAGTGGCGGCTCGTAACTATTTAAACTTAAACAGGCGGGGCCAAATATCGGAAGACATTTAAAAATCAATGTGCCTAACTAAACCGGTGTAAAGTTAGTAGCCGATTTTCTGGCAGCAAAAAATTTTCCTCGCCCTTATTTCCACAAATTTATTTTGATAAAAATAAAGTAGAAAGGGTAACTATTATTAAACCTTCTAAGCAGATTAAACTTGAGAATGAAGAAAAATATTCATCAAAAAATAAACGTTGAAATTTTTGGCTCCTAGAAAATTGGCTGCTAAGTGCTAAGTTCAGTTTTAAGTAGACACTTTTGTTGAATTTACGTGATCGCGTTTTTTATGTTCTGCCGTTTGATTTTTCTCTATAGTTAAATCAAGGTAACGGCCTGCCCTCTATAACTGTTTAATTTGCAGTTTTTGCTCAAATTACATTGACGAAAATGAATTTCTTAATAAAAAAACTAACACTGTTTTATGAAATGCTACTTTTATTAGTGATATAAACAAAAATAGTAAAAGTAGGTAAATAAGGATTTTTTAAACTGTTGACTATGTATGTACCTACATGTAGGAATTGAGATTTTTTAAGTAGGTATTGACTGAACACGCCAGAAAGTAATTACCCATTTTCATTCAGAATTACCTTTGAACATTTTTTGACAGAGAGGAATAAAATAAAATAGTTAAATGAGAAAACACATTTATTAAAAAAATACCTAAATACCAAATCCAGAAATATTGTCAACATAAATAAATTATATAAGTAAGAACATTTTAACGCATATACAATTATTATACAGGGTGTCCAACTTTAAAACTGTACAAATCCGTAAAATCTTCATTTTTAGAGATAATCGCCTAAACTTTTTTTGTTTGAAAGGCCTTCAAAAACCGCTTCTTTTGACCTTCCTGCTATTTTCAAAATGCAAATCCAGGGCCGGCTACCATTTTTTTATACCCCCAATTTTCTCGAAACCATTTAGCGATTTTTTTATTTAAAATCTGACCCCACAGCGTTAATCAGAACACCCCAAAACCCCTATACAGGGTGGTTCACTTTTATGTGGTAGGACTTTAACATTAGATAGAAAAAGATAATCTAAAATGAAAATTTTATATCAACATATATCGGGGAAAGCTTAGTTTCCCAGATACAGGGCGTTGAAGTGTTGGAAAAAATATGAAGTATTTTTTACACTGTCCGAACCAGTGGAGATATTTAAACCAAATTTGATGTGTAGTATCACCTTTTTGACTACGATATTTAGTGATAATATGAAGGTCCTGAAATAACCAGTGGTGGAGTTATGGGTTTTCACTATCACTAAATTTAAAAAGTAATTAGTACGGACCTGTCTCACATCAACGTAAATTTTTTTTCGTAAAGTTCTTTCAATTCTCTACAAAAAGTGTATCTTGACATTTTTTTGTATCTGCCACGGTTGTGTAGTAAATAAATTATTTCGTTTCCATCTCAGCCTTTTTTGCCTAAAAATGTGTTTTCTAAGATTATTGATAAATATCGCAAATAACAGAAATTAATTATGGAACACTTATCGGATTCAGCTATTTTATTTTTAATTTTATGGAAACAATTTTAAAAATAAACTGGCACTTGGTTTGAGGTACATTACTTTATTATCATTTTAACATTTTTATCAAATCTAGTATTATTTCTTAATAATTTTTATAATTCTAAATTTGTACAACATTCAACAATTGTTCAAAATGTGATCCATTCTGTTGCACACATAATTCACTTCGACGCCTAACGGATTGAACAGCATCGATTAAATTGCCATTTCTCAATTCATCGCACGCATTTCTGATACGATCAATAAGTTGTTCCCTTGTTTCTACAGGAGTCGCATAGACTTGTTCTTTTATAAATCCCCATACGAAGAAGTCCAGAGGTGTTATGTCGGGAGAACGTGGTGGCCAAGCGACCGGTCCCCCTCGTCCGATCCACCTATTTGGAAAGTTATTATTTAACCAGTTCCTCACATTTCGGTGAAAATGTGCAGGACAGCCGTCAAGTTGGAACCAAGCCAACAATCTTAAGTTTAAAGGAATGTCTTCCCACATATTATTATGCTCAGCTACTAAAAACTCCAAAAAATTGTCACCATTCACTCGCTGTGGCAAAAAAAAGGGTCCAAACAGATGATGGTTGTACAGTCCAATCCAAACATTGACACTAAATTCAACCTGAAAATTTCTTGGCCGGATTGCATGTGGGTTTTCTTGTGCCCAAATATGCTGATTATGAAAGTTTACTACTCCACGACGAGTAAAACACGACTCGTCCGTCCATAAAATGTTATTTAAAAATTGTCTATTTCCTTCAATTGACTCCAAAATCCATCGGCAAAACACTAATCTTCTTTCTGCATCGCCGGGCCTTAAACCTTGTACGGGTTGTAGATGATACGCATGCCTGTGATCTCTTTTTAAAGCTCGCAAAATTGCAGACTTTGAAACACGTAGGGCCACTGACACTCTTCTGCTACTTGTTGTAGGATTCCTATCGAATTCACGAAGAATCTCATTGTTGCGTCTGACTTGTTGGATATTGTTTTCATTTCCTCGTTCGACGATTCTAGTTCTCAGACCGCGAGTTCTGAATTGCCGGTGCATGTTAACAAACACCGAGGGACGCGGATGGCGCCTATTTGGAAATCGCCTCCGGTATTCTCTGGCTGCTTCCGCAGAGTTCCCATTTGCAACTCCATAGCAGAAATGGATGTCAGCCTGCTCTTCATTTGTAAATTGGAACGGCATTTTAATTATTAACAAAGACAAACTGCGGCGCTGCTACGTTCATCTACTGGATGACAGATTATTGTATTATTAACTGTCAATAAGATTTTCTTTTCCATGGCACACTTATCTTCACCAGTACGGCGATGCAGAAAGGACATTAGTATTTTGCCGATGGATTTTGTAGTCAAAGGAAATAAGACAATTTTTAAATAACATTTTATGGGCGGAAGAATCATGTTTTACTCGTCGTGGTATAATTTAGAATTCTACAAATTTAGAATTATAAAAATTATTAAGAAATAATACAGATTTGATAAAAATGTTAAAATGATAATAAAGTAATGTACCTCAAACCAAGTGCCAGTTTATTTTTAAAATTGTTTCCATAAAATTAAAAATAAAATAGCTGAATCCGATAAGTGTTCCATAATTAATTTCTGTTATTTGCGATATTTATCAATAATCTTAGAAAACACATTTTTAGGCAAAAAAGGCTGAGATGGAAACGAAATAATTTATTTACTACACAACCGTGGCAGATACAAAAAAATGTCAAGATACACTTTTTGTAGAGAATTGAAAGAACTTTACGAAAAAAAAATTTACGTTGATGTGAGACAGGTCCGTACTAATTACTTTTTAAATTTAGTGATAGTGAAAACCCATAACTCCACCACTGGTTATTTCAGGACCTTCATATTATCACTAAATATCGTAGTCAAAAAGGTGGTACTACACAACAAATTTGGTTTAAATATCTCCACTGGTTCGGACAGTGTAAAAAATACTTCATATTTTTTCCAACACTTCAACGCCCTGTATCTCGGAAACTAAGCTTTCCCCGATATAATGTTGATATAAAATTTTCATTTTAGATTATCTTTTTCTATCTAATGTTAAAGTCCTACCACATAAAAGTGAACCACCCTGTATACTATATAAATTTGAATAAAAAATATACAGGGAGTTCTATTCTGCAGGGTGTCAAATTTGAGCAAAATAGGAATTTTAAAGAAATACATTACTTTTGTGTTTATCAATATTTTTTCAATGATTCTACAGCACTCATGACCCATATAAAGTTTCATAAAAATTCAGCATTTTGAGATGGCACAGATAAGAATACTCTGTATATTTTGTATTGGACCTTTGCACACCAATACCTTGAGTGGTCCTATAGACCATTGAACTGTTTTGAGGGGATTCCATGGCAATCTTGACTTGGATACCTTTAAAAGTCCTATTTTGCTCAACTTTGACACCCTGCAGATTGGAACTCCCTGTATATTTTTTATTCAAATTTGGTGTAAAGGGGTTTTTGGGTGTTCTGATTAATGCTGTGGGGTCAGATTTTAAATAAAAAAATCGCTAAATGGTTTTCGTGAAAATCGAGGGTATAAAAAAAACGCGGCCGGCCCCGGATTTGCATTTTGAAAATGACGGGACGGTCAAAAGAAGCGGTTTTTGAAGGCCTTTCAAACAAAAAAAAGTTTGGGCGATTGTCTCCAAAAATGAAGATTTTACGGATTTGTACAGTTTTAAAGTTGGACACACTGTATGTTATTTGTTTTGGCAATAATAATAGTCCCCCACTAGTCAATAGTTTCGCAATGTGTAAAGAGAGTTTCAATGCTAAAAAAAAATCTAAGTCTCGCCCGCAGCTCTAGGGTTTACTATAGATCCCAACGTACCCGTTGAAAATAAACACCATCTATGGAGCTGGAAATATAAAATTTTGTGTCTGTATTTTCTGCTCGTGTGTGGTTGATGTAATATACGATTTCTATTAAAGGGAAAAGGATGGAATGATACTCCTGTTTAATAAGTGTATTTGGGCGGGTCCTTTCCCCAAGTAAATTTCTGGTCGCGAAAGGGAGCAGTGAAAGGGGCAAATAATATTGTAATGAATCTCAAAAATCACAGTCCAAACTCGTTACCTTGGTTACCACCTTTATTGTTTAGCCTTCAAAAATCACAAATAAACTTGTCAGATTACTGTCACTGCCCAAGAATATTCTTTCAGCTCCAAAATTCGCACAAAATCGCTTTCTAACCTTTCACTTTCTCCAGGCCCAATTCCCAGGGCTTAATGTCAAGTAAAACCCTGTCAAAAGTCAAAATCAAGATATTGCCAGACTCGAAATGTCCCATCTGTAATTCCCACCGAGCTATCCCAGTATACCCCAGAAAACAGTGTGCTGTTTTCTAGACTTTGCTTTCGAGTCAGCGACACCGACTGTGAATAATTGTTACTTCCGCTAGCCGCAAGATGGCTCCGGCGAAGATGCCAGAAGATTTTCGATATCGATCCGCTTTAATTTCTGGTCCGGAATGTAGAGGGTGCCAGCGGGCTCCGGAGATGTTTTTAAATCGGCACGCTGTTCCATGGACGTAGATTCTCTTTTTAAATCTTCACCCAACGCTATAAGGCCTTGACTGAATTTTGTTACTAAAGTAAGATCTGAGGTAAGGTCTACACTGTTAAAAACGAATTCGCGATTTTACATGACAAATAATTGCTATAATCATGTTACAACCAAAAAATGTACTCTAATAATAAACGTCATCGAGTAATTTTGAGGACTCGTTGTATAATTACATTATTTGAAAATTACTTAATGTCTGATCTATTATTACTATGATCTGGTAGTAAATATACCTCAACCGACAGGTAAACTTACAGACTGTGCTTTTAAATATACTTCACTATGTTCGCAAATTTACTTTAATATTGTAATATTACTCACGAAAATATACATCAAAGTACATGTATTATTGCAAATATGCAATTAAAATTTCGTGAAAAATAACTTAAATTTACAATAGTTATTTCGGTATAGTGGAGAATTGCGAATTAAAACTACTAGAAATATTGTAGAATCAAACATTCCGATATGTAACTGGGGCGTTCAACGTGTTAAATCTTCTGTGTATGCTATGCCAATTTACACTCTTTAAAAAGTAAATGAAGTAAAATTACATTAATTGCCTGCAATTCTACATTCTTCAATTTGTTTTCCAGTAAAAAAAACAAAATAAAATTACATTAACTTACCTTCAATTTTACACTTTTTATAAGGTGGCGTTTCGTTTATTTATTAAACGACCAAACAAATCACTAGCTGAAGAGCAGAAATCAGCTACAGTCTGTAATAGGGCTACTTACTGTTCACTTAGCTCTAAGGGAATAGGTACTATACAAATTCGGGCTGTACAACGGAGACCTTAAATGCAGACTATGCAATAGGGAATCGGGAAAAGCTCTGTGAATGTGTGGCCCTGGACCACAGAAGACAGTAAATATATGAACTCCAAGATTGGCACCGGAAGACTATTGTAAAAGATCAGCAAGGAACCTGTAGTGCAGTAAAATAAAACGAGAGAAAAGCAGAATAAGACTGCGAGGCTGCGGTGCGCCCGAAGGTAAAGGGTGGCTCCCAAAAAAAAATTAATAAAATATTTATTGTTAATGGCAAGATCTTTATTATCATAAGTCAAAAAAGGCACTCTTTGAAACATCAAAATAGACCTATTATGTAAAAAATAGTTACATGTTTTTAACCTCTATGTTTGGAATAATAATTTATGTTTATACAAAAATATATATAAATAAAATGAAATAAAAACAAACACTTGTCTTGTGCATTCGCGGTTGGGATTAACAAGAGATGACATTGACAACATTTTCTAGACTTACAGTCTTTTCCCTCTTCACAACACATACTAGCAAACTGTTGTTGATAGATGAAAAAGTTATAACGCAAACGCTACCGTTCTCGTGCTGCACTAGGTAGACGACGACAATGGGCGACCGCCCAACGTGCTTACTAGAGAAATTATGATGCAATTCCGTAACGCTTGAGGCTGCTCCCACCTTCAAACATGTAAAAATACACTAAAGTTGATGTATTCTGGCTTTCGCAAGGTACTTTTCGTCACTAAAGAGTAAAAATAAAATAGCCCAACGAAACTTTACCTCGTTCAGTTGTATTTATACATTGGACGAAGGTAAAATCACAAAAAAAAAGAGAAAAAGTACTATAAGTATGTATTTGTTCATGATTTTGAATGTATATTCACATAGTACATGATAAATCGTGTAAAAACCCCTTACTTTCACATGAAAATGCCTGTAATTTTAAATCGATTTTTAACAGTGTACAGAGCGCAGACCAAATTGTTTAAATTACTTTCTACTGGTAGCCCAAGGTTAGTCTACAGAAAGGTTAGGACATTCGACGAATTGGAAGGGAAGGGGGTGAGGGGGAGAGAGGCAAGGGGACGAAATTTTGAATTTAAGTTGGTAGCATTTACACGTGAACTCGTGAACTGGCGATATAGTAACTCCTTAAACATTTAACGCTTCCAGCCATAGGCGCACACAGACGTTTTTGGCATTATCATTTGACGCTTGCACTATGTAAGGCGTGTTTATTGCTTAAGTTGGTTTACGCGTAAATTTCTTATATTGCTATTGCTATTTCTCCTCTTAAAATTTCTCGGTATTTTTTTGTTTTTGACTCTTTTACTGCGTTAACCCATTCTGATTCGCCACTGGCAACGAGCTGTGAGAAGAATATGAACAGTTGGTGGAGGCGACACAGTCGTGCGATGTTGCCGGTGGTGAGGGGCTAACCTTTGGTTTTGTTTAAGCGTGGGGGAATGTCCTATACCTTCCTATAAACTAACGTTGCTGCTAGCCAAAAAATAATATTTAATCTAGAGGTACAATATACAATAAGCAGAAAATGTTTACTACTCAATACACGTTTTTAGATAGATACTGCTGTTATTGCTTCTTACTGTCAATTTGACATCAACTTTGACACTTAAAAACACTGTTATATTCCCATACTCAATAACATTATAAAGTTAAAGTATTGAAATAATTGTGATAACGATTTCAACCTTTAATATTAATAAATAAACAAATTAAGAACTAAAAAATATATATCTCAGCTTCTGCTTGAGGTAGAGCAATATATATGTATATTTATATGTTTTTAATTATTGTAAAAATACCATCTGTTAGAATAATGAAGTGGCATACCGATACATTAATTTGTTGCAAAGATATTAGCAAAAAACATACCTATCTAAAAATATCCCACTTTTTCAGACGCCACTTTGAAAATATAAGCTTCGACAAAAAAATGAGCCCCATGAGCCTTCTAGAACGACGACAACTGGGTCAATTGTTAGTAAACCTATTATATGCCCTTTTTTAACAAACAAATTAAATTTCTCGTAAACTAATTAATATTTTCTAACGAAATTTTCATGGTAACTTAAGGGTCATAAAAGGCTTATTTTCTGAACGTGTCAAGTGCTCAGGTGCTTTACCCATAGAATAAAAAATACTTGAAGATTTTGAAAATTTGGTCGGTTTTGTGCAATTTTTTAAAAAAATTATTTCAACTTACCAAGTCTCAAATTAAGCATCTTTTAGTATCTATAATAGTGTACAAAATTTGAATATTTCACATTAAACCATTGTTTAAACAATATTGAGCCACTTCAAAAATCGGATATGCTTGAAATGCTAAAAAAGTTAGCAATAAATATATATCTCGATTTTTCCATATGGCATCCAGAATCGAATTACAATAAATTTTCGACGGATTTTTTTCTAATTTTACTGAACTACGAGTATTATCTATACCTACAGACCAATGGCTCAGGTGTCCACTCGTAGACTGTTGGCATTGGTGGTTTCATTATTTTCTTTCTTAGATGTACGATAGGTATGTACAGGGTTATGCACATAACATTTTACCCCCTTAACTCTTTTATTTTTCGTGATAGAAAAAAATGGTAAATAGAAAAGTTGTAGGGAATTTTCTTGCGAGTTTAAAGAGCATATCAGATCTGCCGATATACAGAGTGTTGTCAAGATACAAACCAAACCTATGTTTTTTAAACAGAACACCCTGTATATTATTGGTTTTTTCAAATCTACTCTTCATTCCGATTGCAACGATATATATATATATATATACATATATATGTAATATGTTTGGTTCAATGGTTTACTCGGAATTTGCTGTCATAACAAAAATTTGACATTTGACAGTTGTAAACCATTAGGTTTAGTTTTGTAGTTTCTTGCAATAAATAAATAAAAAATAATAAACATAAAAACAAACCTGATTTATTGATGAATTAGACCTATATATAAACTACTATGAAGTTAGCACCTACACTATAAAAGATGTTCGATGACGCCTCCATCCTGCGCAAGACAGAGATTATATCGCTTAACTAGGCTTCTCTTAAAATTTATTACTGCGCCGGATTCATTGAGGAGTCGGATCTTCAGTTATCTTCTGTTTTAATTGGTTCATATCGTTTGTTCTTTCAAATGTCAAACTTTTGTTATCATGACAGTTTATTATTTTTCATGGCAATCTGGATATTTAACTAATAGGTATATGATAATCCAGTATTTGAAAGCAAATTCCGAGTAAACCATTGAACCAAACATATATGACATATATATATATATATATATATATATATAGGATGGAATAGGAATGAAGAATAGATTTGAAAAAACCAATAACATACAGGGTGTTCTAGTTAAAAAAAAACATAGGTTTGGTTTCTATCTTGACAACACCCTGTATATCGGCAGACCTGATATGCTCTTTAAACTCACAATAAAATTCCCTACAACTTTTCTATTTACCATTTTTTTTTCTATCACGAAAAATAAAAGAGTTAAGGGGGGTAAAATGTTATGTGCATAACCCTGTACATACATTAATTTCCAAGTCTAGTCAAAATCGATAGATATGTCTATAGAAAGATGTACCAACCATAAAATGACTTTAAATAATAACATTCTTACGGAAATAAACCCAAATTTTTGTGGGAACAAAGAAAATTTAGCATATATTTAGCCAAACTAATGCAGGTAGGTACTTCACGCTATCTTCTATCCTACAGAACATTGTTCGATTTGTATTTGTATGGCATTTGAACAAAAACTTATTTTTTGAGAACATACTTATATTGTAAGAGTAAATAGTGTGAAATTTAAAATAAAATGCATAAATTGAAACTGTTTTCCTTCTAGCCTGCGTGTCTGTGATAAATCGCGCAGCAACTTTATTGTACCTAAATGGATTTCACATGGAACACGTTGTACGACAGTGGCGTGCATACAATAGAAGCATAAAAGCATTGCCTACCCTAGAAAAAATCGAATTACCTGCTAATGAAAAATTTAGCATTATTTATATTTTTTAAAATATCGACAAACAGTTTTTTTTTCATACTATTTTGATAAAAAAAACTGTATCAGTCCTCTCATTCTCATAATAATATAATAAAATTACACACCTCTCGCTCTCGCCGCTGGGCCGCTCCGCCGCTGGGCCGCTCTACAAATAAGCATCCCATTTAAAAAGAAAGCAAAGCAGTTGCAAGTGATTAATACAAATTCATAGGGAGCTCAAAAGCACTGCTTATAGTCGATGCAAGGCGGAAGGACCCGAAAGCGCCCGATCGGCGAAATCAGGCGGAAGGACCCGAAAGCGCCCGATCGGCGAAATCATTTCATTTGCAATCAGCTGAGAAGGCTATCGATCGGTATCTGTCATCGGCATCGTTGAATAGCGTTAGCATAACTGTTTTGTTTACCCTTTTTCCCTTTTATACCTACTGACCATACTATGGAGATGAGTGTGACGGTAGTGTCGGTACCGTGTGAGTGTGTGAGTGACAATAATAACTGTATTCGGAAGTTAAAAACAACAGCGTTTCACATGTTAACATTTGACGAAAAACAGAGAGTGGTTCAACTAGGCCGGCCTACTCCATCTTTAAAATTAACACAGCAATAAAAAAAACGACACGGTATTTCAATAGTTTTACGACAATTATAAGTGGCTCTGTGGTTGTATACATGACAACAAAATGTACTGTTGGTTGTGTTTATTATTTTCCAAGGACAAAAATGTGTGGAACGTGACAGGTTATACCGACTTAAATAATTTTTCTAACGCGTCAAAGAAACATGATCAATCAACACATCATTTAAGGACGGAAATAAAACGTCATCACCTCGCGACGACCTTCATTTGACCGTGTTCCTAACTAGGATAAATGTTGCTAAAACAGAAATTGGGTACTGGAGCGCAAAAATTGCGCAAGTGTCTGTAAGATGGCGCTGGAGTTGGAGAGCGGCCATTGGTACAGAGCGAGAATAAAAAGTAATGTTTCGCCTTGCTAAAGTAAGTTTCCGTTCCTTATAACTTGTTTTGTTGCCCGGCAAGGTCGTTGGTCGGAACCAGGGGTCTAGGGGGAGGCAGGCGGACCGACCCCCTTTTTTATACAAATAACAGCACATCGCTCCCATCCTGGCGTATTTTGGGATTGAAACTGTGAATTGTTAAACACAAAATAATAATTTGAATATTTACGCTCCTTTATTTTTCTATATTTTTTCATAGTTATGAAGAATATTGTTGACTAAAATATTAAGTAAGAGGACTACCTACCGGCTGTCAAATCTACTGTCAATTCTCCCTCAAAACCGCATGAGTGATCACAATACTTACCCTAACTAACATTTAGAATTTATGTCACTATAGTTTTATCTTTTTATCATTCTATTAACTTTTCATTAAGTACTTAATATTGATAAACCGAAAGAAATTAAAATTCTGTTGTATTTGATCCAAAGTTGACGTAAAGTTGTGAATTTTGTTAGATACGTGAAATACCTACTATTTGCTGATATCTTAATATATTATGTATTATTTTGGCATACATTTAGAGTAATGGAAAATGTAATGTAAATAAATCTATAGGTACTACCATAGAAAAATTTACGTAGTAGATTCTCCTATGGTACTACCTAAATGCTTGCCGGTACATCAACTTTGTGTCAAACAGAATTTTAAAGCGTTAATATAATTTTCTTCTGAAAAAGACATATTCTTATCGATATTTTTTAGTAACAATAAAAAGTTAATAAAATTATAGAATGATACTCGTATATTATGTTGTATAGCTAGTGATATAAAATAGTTTTTAGAAGTAATGACTTTTTAAAATTTTAAGAAATTTTATAAATAGGAAATAGGCGCTTATGTAACATTAAAATAGAAACGACTTTTTCAAGTTAAATGTTTTGAAATTGTAACAAATAAGCCAATTTTTAGGGATTTTATTTTTTAAATATAATTTTTGACAGATAGCGAAAGTCACGTGACCACGTTTGAGTCGGTTATTTTTCCTCGTTTTTAATCGATAGGTAACCCCAAAGTTAACTGCATATGTGTTCTATTATTATCCGTTAATAAAAAAAATATGTTTAATTTAATAAAAAGATACATTTTGCACCATCTTCATTTTTTCCAAAAAGGTTTTTTAGTTATAACTTTTGTTTGACGTTCGATTGTTTTTTTCCAAACGACATTACATTGTTTGGAAAAAACTGCAACAAACTGGTTTTTAAATCATTAATTTGTCTCAAAAAATACGGAATGGTTAAAGCGAATGTTCCTATCACCTTCAGGCGGACACCCTGTACCTAATAAAAATATTATTAAACAAATAATATTACTTTTTGAAATTGAGCCCATGTGTTGACAAGTGGCCGTGATTACAGCCCAAAAGTAAAGTTACACACATTGTTTAATGTGCTTTTTGAACCTAACAAAAAAAAGTTTATCAAAATCGGTAAACAAATAAAGATATTTTACCAGGGTGGTAACTCCTTAACGGAGGTCACACTGTAGATGTTTAACATATAGGTACAGAAGATGTTCTTTCGCATCAATATATCGTTTTCTTTTTTCATTTTTTATTTTCGAGATATGTATTTATCTTCATTATTGCGTTACTTAAAATGTGTGTTTGAATGTAGTGTTAATGCAAACGAAGAAACACCTTGTGTACACATAAAAGACCATGTTTCATTTCATTGAAAAAACTAAACATAATTTTGTAGAACTTTTAAGCCAGCAATACCAGCGCAATACTATACCTACAGAAAATGTGCCGAATCACATTCTTTAACTAAAGATATGCCTTTAACAGTAAAAACACAGTAGACATTCAAGTGACCTTGAAAACGTCGTCTGCCTACAAGTGAAAACGTGCGTCTTACATTGCACCTCATAATATGCTTCAACTTGTATGTGATTTTTTTGTGATTTTCGTTTTTGAGATATTTATAATAGCTGCATTTATTAAAATGGAACACCCGGTATAGATAATTTTCAACATACCTATACATATAGAGACATAGACATGAATCCTTCCCTAATGTCAGTTTATATGCTAACGATTGTGTTTTCCTCACGAAAAATACATAACGGCGACATAACTATAAGAACATAACAGTACCCAACCCACACGTATGTATAAATAATGCAAAATCAACTAAAGCAGTTTTTAGTGCCGCCGTGTACCTTTCAAGCTAAAAATCAATGAACCATTGCTAAAAAGAGAGGGGTTAAAATCACAAATCGGAGTCTTTGAGCAACGGGGGTCTCCCGAATATACCTTTTGAAGTTTTATATTATTTTAATATTAAAAATTCGCAATTCATAGTATATAATAATACGGAAGTAATACAAAAACATAAACAAGTAATCAGACAGCTTAGTTGCTTGAATATTATATCGCCAAAACGTAAAATTGATCATATGAACATAATATATGTAATTATTAAACTGGACCTGTAACAACAGCGTCAACCGTTCATCCATCGGCTGTTTTTCGCGCCATCTGATAAACAATAGCTACACTTTTGGTATTCCCGCTGCATAATTTAAGGGTATTTTGCCTATGTTTTTTATTTACAACAAGACTGGATAATTACAATGTTTATTACCGTGTTTTCGTTCCGAGCATATTCCGAAACCTATGCCAATCTTAACGAAGGTAAAATTCCGGCTCAAGAGACAAAATAGACGAATTTATGCCGGCATAAAGTTTGAAATTCAAAAAAAAATCTCACCCATAACTTTTAAACTAGTGTCATTAGTATCTATGGATATTTTAAAAATACCCGTGTTTTTTGTAATCCTTTGAAATTCGCTACTTTTTCCAGCTAGTTGGAAATAAAAATACATTGATACAGGCAACCAAACATACAATGGCGAGGCCCCCCTTAAATGCTGCTCTGGCTTTACACAGTTTTGGAAAAGTACGTATAGAAAGTTGTCTTTCGCGCCAATTTCGAGAAGAAATTGAAAGACATAATGCCAAAGTAGATAGAAATCGAAATGTAATGCGTAGGCTTATTGATATTACATGTTACTTGGCGAAACAAGAGCTGCCTTTTCGTGGACATATTGAATCGGTAGAATCAGCAAATCGTGGAAACTTTATAGAGTGCATTAAATTACTTGCTAATTATGACGGTATTTTGAGCGACCATTTACAATCCACATCCACTGACCAAAACAAAGCCAGGGCCGGGTTCAGTGGATTATCAAATCGAATACAAAATGATTTGATTAATAGTATAGCAGCTGTAATTAAAAATAAAATCCGTTTAGAAATAGAGCAAACAGATTATGTTGCTGTGATGATAGATGAGACTCCCGACGTTAGCGGAAAGGAACAACTTTTCCTAATTTTGAGATATTTTGACCAATCAAACGAAGTTGTGGATCGTTTCATCGAGTTTGTTGATGTTAGCTCCAATCGTACTGCTGAAGAATTAACAAAAATTATTATTGACTTTTTAATTGACTATAAATGTTGTACAAAATTAATCGCGCAAACTTATGACGGAGCCGCAGTCCTTTCATCGAAGAAAAATGGTGTGCAAAAGAGAGTTCGTGAAATTTGTCCAGATGCTTTGTTTGTTTGGTGTAACGCTCATATTTTAAATTTAGTCCTGTCAAAGTCTTGTCAAAGAATTGTAGAAACAACACTTTTTTTCGACTGTTAAAAACTTAGCAACATTTTTCCATACGAGTACTAAGAGATCTGATTTATATAATAAATTATGTTCAAAGAAATTACCGCGCGTTGTGGTAACTCGATGGGTTTATAATTCAAGGACAATAAATGTAATTTTTAGTGAACACAAGAACCTGCTAAATATTTTTAATGACATTTGTGATAATGATGCAAATTAGGACGGAGATACACTTTCAGCAGCTAGAATGTACGAATTTACTTTGAACGATTTCGAGTTTAATTATTTTTTGACAATTTTCAATACAATATTTATACAAACAGATATTCTTTTTAATATAATAGAGTCGAAAATCGTAGATATTGGCTATTGCTTAAAAAAAATAGAAGGATTTAAAAACTTTATTGCTAATTTTTACAATGACTTTGACAGAATTTATGAGAAAACTGTAACTTTTTGCGGCGAACCAAAAAGAAAGCGGAATATTAGTGATGCCAGTGATGTGAAAGTACATTATAAGCGAATATTTCGAGAAATATTGGACAATATTAAAATGGAAATTTCTGATAGATATAACGAAATTAGCCAGTTGCGTTTTTTTCGTCTTCTGGATCAAGATTCTTTTTGGAATTCAAAGCTAATTTTCCTGAAGATATTTTTTTGGAGCTAAAGACAAAATATAACCAACGATTTGATTTTGACAGATTAAAAAACGAGTTGATTTGTTTGTATTCTTCATCAGAATTTGCCGGCCTCAATGTCTACGAAATTATTAGGTTTTGCGAAAAGAACAGTATGTGCCACGTGTTTCCGCAACTTGTTACATTGGCCAAGCTAGTTGTCACGATACCAGCTAGTAGCGCTTCGGCAGAACGATCTTTTTCCGGTTTAAAACGAATTCATACCTACTTACGAAACACTCAGGGACAAGAGAGATTAACTAACTTAGCAACTATTTCAATTGAAAAAGAACTTATGCAAGACCTAAAACGAAATACCAATTTTCATGATGATGTGTTAAATGAGTTTTTAAAAAAAGACCGCCGTATTGACCTGATTTATAAAAAATAATAGTGTATAGTATAATATTTTCTAATCTAATAGATATGTGTTTGTTACTTGGTGTGTTATTAAAAACCGACTGTTTTTACTATTTTAGAAATATTTAGTTTTAAGCTCGGTTTTAAGTGCAACGTCCAATTTAATTATTGACTATTTTTTTATTTTATATTGACTATTGACATTTCCGAACGAGGGCATATAGGTACCTATGCCATATCTTCATATTTATGGATCATGGTAAGTAATTTTTACCTATTAAAATGTTTGCCTACCCTACTGTAACTAGCATTGCACGCCACTGTTGTACGATGTATCGCCGGAAAAGGAATGCTCGCTCTATCGGAATCACTTTTAGATACTAGAAACTGCAGTGGCTCTTATTTTAGTGATCTGGTACAACTGATTCGTGTATACTATATATTCGAATAATAGTAGTTTCATAGGTTCAGTAAACTGGAAAATATGAAGATTTTTTGACATGGCAAGCTTCGAAAATAATTAGTTAAGCTATGTTTTCCGTTATTACCTATAACTTACTTCCTCATGCAACTCATAATAATTATCATGTTACGTTAAAAATCGCAGTACTTATTAAAAAATCCAGTTTTAATTTAAAAATGCTATGATATTATTTAAAAATTTGGTGGAAGATTTGAGATTACTATGTGTGACATAAAGGTGCTTTAGAAATCATGTTTTGTGGTGGTTGAAGTAAATTATAGCAGAGAAACTTTTGATACTTTATTTAGTTTATTTACAGTACCATATCTGCTAGTAATCTCACTTCTTCTGTATAGATTTTTCTTGGCTCTGTAGTGATTGTTTTCTAGAAAATAGCTAGTTAATGATGCGTTTAGGTGCTTTTTAGCATGTATGATTCGTAGTGCTAATAGTCTAGTGCTATTTTCGTCGTTCTGTCCAGAGCCTAATGCTTTGCTTTTACTCATATTGTTTGTAGATGGTTTTGGCATTCCTCATTGCCTTCGTGGTTTGCTATTTTATTCTGGGACCTGGAAAAAGAAATATCATTAGTTGCTAGTAGAGACAGGAGGAGACAGGAGGGTCTGTTTTGATTAAAACTTAGATTTACTTTTGAAATACTTGTTTGCGGATGATCGAATATTTATTGCCGTTCTACTCGCTGATACCGATATTGCTGATGTTTCGTACATTTCATGGTTTTGTCCAGTTTTGTTGCGAATCACAATTCACAATCTGCCGAAGTGGATTGATGCTGGTATGACTTGTAACTTGTTAGCCACCTATTGTACAGTTCATTTGTTTTGCTTGGCCCAGCGCCATTATAGCAGTTGACGAAAAGTGCAAGCGTGGTTGGGCAGTTGTAGCCGCCTGTTTGTTGTCGTGGCGCCATCTGTTGATTTTGGCGTAAATTCTTCTGAGTTAGTAGTTGCAGGGGAATTCATCGTTTGTTTGCATAAAGCAGAATGTAGATATCCTTCGCATATCGAATTCGAGTGATATGTTTTTTTATGAATATCTTTGACGTTACGTTGGTGAAGGAGAAAACTTTGATCTATGCAATGTTTATTCCCAACGAAAATCGAGAACCAAATGGTGTAATTCAATGCCAGTAAGGGTATTAGCCCTCGGAGTAGTTGTTTCTGTTTATTCTCTCTTTTGAATCCATCCACTCCGGATTTTGCCTACGTCCATCTGATGATTCCCAAAAATGATGAAACCGGTAATGGGCTGGCTGGGATCAATGTGCCTGTAGCATGTCAGGACATGGCCCAACAAAGATAGCAATATCTTTGACGTTACGTTGGTGAAGGATAAAACTTTGATCTATGCAATGTTTTTTAGGGCCCTGGAAGACGGTGGATTTCGTTTTTTTTTGTCGCCGCTAGCCTTTTAATTGAATTCGTTTTCTTCGTTTAATACCACGGCAAAATTTCGGGAAGATTTCCCGTCGTCAATGTAATTGTTTTCGAGTGTAGTTTGGCTCGTCTTGTGTTTTGTGTAATTCAAGGAATAGTTCGACCAAAACCTAGTGTTGACTTGATTTGGTCGATGGTAACGGTTTCCTAGCAGCTATTGCGGGATTAAGATCTCGTCTTAATTAATTAGATCTCGGAACATACTAAGAAAGGAACCCCATTCCATCCTGGAAGATGTAATATCGCTAGTAAGCCGAATTTGTTACTTCTAAATAAACAAACAGGCAAATTTAAAGGAACTAGGCCAGTGCCAAAGCGGATTTTATAAAGGATAAAAAAAATAAAATTATCAACAGGCAAGGACCTGCTGGAAATTTTCAAGCGGTTTCAAGAAAAATAAACCATCAACATATATAGGGTGTCCAGTAAGCATGGGGGAACCTTTAAAATCCGCTTTGGCGTTAGCCTAGTTCCTTTAAATTTGCCGGTTCGTGTAGTTTAAATTCTTGATTGTGATTGTTATTCAGAAAGTTCTAATGTTAGTTCAAGGTTATTTTCAAGGAACCGGAAAAAACCTTTTTCCGATGTAGCTTCGATTTTGTTTTTTTTTTTTGATAAAACTAAATTTACTTCAAAGTTGTTTATCTGATGAACTTATTTACGTGTAGTGGTTGAGTTTGGCCATTTATTTTTTTTATTGGATATTTTCTTGTTTTTCGATTGGATATTTTTTGGCTGGAAGCTGCATGGATTTGACTTTCGGCCTATAAATTACCGTTGAAATGTTAACTAGAGTTTGTCAATTGCCTACTGAGAACTTTCTTGGTTTGGTTCTCACTTAGTGGCATCTTTTCCCTTCATCTTTATACCCAGGCCCGTCCTGGCTCTCTAAAAGCTTGCGGCTACCATACCTTCATCCGCGAATTAATTTTGATATATTGGATAGGTATAATAGTTATAAATATTTAAGTCAACTTAAATAACGTTAACGTTGCAATCATTTTGATATTACAAAAGTGCAATTGTCTGTTCTATATAAAATTTGAAATATTAGCATGCTTGATTTGTTTCCAGAAATCCGAAACCACACTCCACAAAATCGGTGCGCCATGACATGAGGGCAGAATTCTCCGAAAAACTGTTGCGACATTCGGGGGCATATGGTTCATGCTTTGATCGTACAATAATGCGGGTCAGCCCAGGCCCACTGCGAACGCGAGGTTCAAATAACGCCGTTTGTCAAATTGTTTGTTTGGTAAATTGCAGTTCCGCACAAACCGGTGAATTTTCGACAAATTTCTCGGAAAACGCACGTGAACACATTGAAAACTAGTTGGTTTGCGGCGACAATGCGACTCGGGAAACTGTATAGAAACTAAAGAGACGGGTAAAACTTGTTTTGTTAACAAGCAAACATAAATATATACATGTATATACAAAATTAATTTCATCTCAGGTCTGAAAAAGTTATAGCAAAGATGTATACAATCTGGATAAACGGAAACTATTTGAACTACCTTCGATCAACCTTGGTTGATCGCTGATTACCAAGGGCGCTGGGAAAAATGATATTTAACGTAGAGTCCTCCTTACGGCAAAATGCGTGCGACGTAAGGGGGAAGCACTCGCAAATATTATAGAATTAGTAACAGTTCAGGGGCGTAGCTCAATTTTGTGTAATTCACTGACTTAATTTTCATACAATTGTTATTTAATTTATTGTTAATATTATTCTTAACGATGATGCCTTAGACTATGGAGGAAGGCAAACCCTTATAACATTGGCAATTATTTCTCGTGCTTGAGAATGCAACGTTCTTCATTTTGCACACGTTAACTCCCGAACATACGAAACACCACTAAGCTCTCTGAGCCGGCGGAAAAAACTTGCCAGCGGCCTAAAAAATGAGGTCTGTGTGGTAGAACAAATACGCAGTTAATTTTACGTACTATAGAAACAGGCACAAAACGCGTTGGCTTTTGTCAGCCGACTGCTTGGTATAAGTGTTGTGTTGCCGTATTTCAAAGGCGATGGTAGACGCGACGATGTTGAAAAAAATATAATAGGTGTTTTATCACACCGCGTTAAAAATAAATGATAAACAAAAATGGGTAAGTGGTCCCGTGATGCGAGCTTTATTTGTTCGGTATAACAGAGTTCAGAAATTCGGCTTCAATATGATAAAACTTGTATTCGCCAATAAATAACTACTCGTATAGGAAATCTCGCAATGCTGCCCGCATTATTTAGAAATGTTTTCTTTCGTGCTTTGGACTATACCGACGTGATGTCCGGTGTTGTACTCATATTTACTTATAATTGTATGAATGTAAAAATGTACTGGCAACCTTACATGGGTGGGTTTATTAGAGACCTATATATGAAAACTAGCTCGTTCGACAAACTTGGAAATCTGACCGTTACTTAATAGAGTGAGTTTTCCATTAAGTATAATAGTCCACTAAATTTTCTCTTGCTACGTGTGGAGCATCGCTTGTCCAGAATTTACTACACACCCCGTGTCAATTTTGCATCTAAAGCAAAAGCTATTGTGATCCATGAACATCAGCAAATCCCGACTCCGAGACCACCTACTATTAATCTCCAATTTTACCAGTCCCATGGTCACTTTAGGTTCCGATATTCGATGACGTGAGATGAGGACGGGGCGCCCCTTTGCACCGTAAACCGGAACGCGAAACAATATCCCGACAAATGGACCTTCCGACTTCCAAAGTGATCCATCGCGACGCGGCTTTATGGAGTGGGGCAACAACAACGGGGGAAAAGACGCCGCATCCATAGTTATTATAAGTGGAAAAGGTGAGGAAATTCAGTAACTATATTATGTAGATGAACATAAAGTATTCGATACATTATTTGAATTCAGATTAACAGCTAAAAGAAAACATCTTAATTGCAATAGAAATTAAATATAAAACTAGATATATGTATAAACCTCGAATATGTTCACACTCACCGGCATAAGTAATGCATTAGGCAAAATTTTCTAGTAAAAAATTATTTGTCCCACATAATGTGTGACTTTACTAAAAGACACATTAATCAAGAAAATCAATGGCTTATATATTTTTTTCGTAGCTTTTTTATTTTAGAATTACAAGAATAATTAATTTTACACTGTTTTTTAATTAATAAGATGTATTGCCACATCTAGCTCTTCTACATGCCGCTCCATACTATTGATCAAATTGTCGATGACTCTTTGAGGGACATTTTCCCATTCTTGAAGAACAGCGTTGATAAGCTCTGGTCGGGACCCAGGTGGTTTATTGCGCTGATTTATTGCCCTTGACATGTAAATCAACCACACATGCTCTATTGGATATAGATCAGGGGAATTAGGCGGACAGTCCATTCGTCGAATATTTTCTTCCTCCAAGGCATTTTGAACAGCTAATGTTCGATGTGGAGCAGCTTTGTCATCCAAATTATCCCCAATATCACCTCTAAAAAGTGGCACAACACTGTAAATCACAGCTTGTAAGTAAACCTGTCCAGTCATAGTCCTTGGAATAACCACTAAAGGAGTCCTTGCTCCGTACATAATTCCACCCCAAACTATAACACCATAAATTTCATCGAGACACGCTTACTATTGACACATACGTGTCGTTAAGAAGACTTCTGCTGCGAAGCTATTATACTTTGTATTATTATACTATGACTCCGTTTTGGTTTTCTGATGGGCGAATAAAGCTATAACTATACTAAATTCTGGAAAGACCAAAAACTGATCGGTGTCGAAAAATCCACGACAGTTGTTGTTATTTGTTAGGAGCATCTCTACAATGAAAGTATGATGCATTGTTGTAACCTGTGGTTATTCTAAATTGGTTGAAGAGGGTCTATAAAGTCCAACATGCTTTGATGTACACTTTGAGGTCAATCAACTGTATTCTAGAGATAGTTTGTACCTAGTTCGAATCTTGTAGACTGGCATATTTCTTGGCACGAACAAGGAGACCTGATTGTGCGAGACAGATTTTGCTAAGGCAGATACCTGATCGTGGCTATAAAAATTAGTTTATATTCACATAAGTGATATCTAACAACAAAAATTGACTTCAGAATATACCTACAGGGTGGTCCAAACTTTATCAGTAATACTTTAAAAACAGATAGAAAATTTCAAGAAAAGGAGATTTTTCATATAAACATGTATCGAAATCCTAGCGGTTTTCGATATAGTCAAAGTTCAATTTATTTTTCAAGTTTTCTTTTATTTTTCCCAAAGGACAATTAAGGCAAACATCTACTTCCAGCAGTGCCGGAGAGACGGGGGTCAACTATAATATTTTTTAATATAAAAAATGGTACGCCACTGGAAAAGTAATCTTTTTTGCCTTCACTAAATTTCTCAATAAATTCTAAGAAAAACACTATTCATGACTTTTTTTCGAAAAATGTAGGTTACTTTGCACCACTTTTTTTCCTAATTTATAAAATGCAAAAGTTAAAATATTTTAAATCCAGTATCGGTATTTTTTTGGTGGAAGGCAATTGTATAGGTTATAAAACAAGTGTACCTACGTTTAGAACTAGGTTTAACGCGTCACTAAAAGGTGGCACTCATTTTAATTATGGTGCAAAGTATACCCTACAAGAGGGTTACTTTGCACCATTTGGAATTTTAATTATTTTTAGCCTGTAAACTGACACTGCTGCAAAGGAACCCGACGTAAATATTTACTTTGCAGCACAATAGATACATAGGATTTTTTCCGCATATTTAATTGCTTCATTTGGCCAATAATAGGCATTTAAAGCTGCTATTTTTTATTGGGGTAGGTAAAAACCTCTTAATATGGATATCAAATGAAAGGGCTTGAAGACTAGAAAACGATGAAGTTAGTGGCATCACACTAAATTCAATATGGCCGCCGCTCCAAGATGGCGGATTACATTTTCTTTTTAATCCCCTTAATATGGGTATCAAATTAATGGGCTTTAAGAGAAGAAAACGACAAAGTTAGTGACATCACACTAAATTCAATATGGCCGCCGCTCCAAGATGGCAAATTAAATTTTCTCTTTAACCCCCTTACATTTTCTTTTCAACCTCCTTAATATATTGGTATTAAATGAAAGGACTTTAAGAGTAGACACCACTGAATGTGGTGAGTAGAAACCACTGAATGTGGTGCAAAGTATCCCCGATTTTCTAGAAAACCGTTATTATAATAAACAAATTATTTTTTCTTCGATTCCAAATTCTAATTACTTTGTTTTTTTTTATTATATGTATAAACAATATTGGGTACATGCAATTAAATGTATCCTTACCCCTTCTTATCGGCTAGAAGTTCCTTGGCAATACAATTTTGGGGAACTATAAAACAACGAAATTTTGAGGTTAAGATACCGGTAACAGCTGATCAACAACTAATGGCGGGAGGGGGAGTCTAACCTGTTTCTATTACTTATTGCGGCTCCATCTATTAGTAGAAAATTTTAAAATGTGAAAAAATCCAAATTAGAGGAAATAAGTGTCTATAAATAACATTTACAACATTGGTGCAAAATTATCCTGACAGGTGCAAAGTAACCCCGTTTTACGGTACCGTTTTTTAAAAATTTTACTTTTGTGCGTTTTAATTTTTTTAGCGGAAGAAAATCGAAGTAGGTCTACGCTTTGCACAACTACTGAGTTTTTAATTCAGATTAGGTACGTGGTTAAAAATATTTGTACCTATCAAAGTTACACCCTGTATATTCAGAGTGTCTCACTTAAGAGTGTAACAACCTTATAACTTCTTTAATCTTTAACCTACCAGAACGAAATTTTTACCAAAGGTAGATGGCATTGTTGCCTACTTATTTTCAAAATATTATTTATGTACCTACTCCAAGGTGAAAGCCACCTGCGATGCCACAATCGAAGCTAAAAATTCGAAAGTCATATTAGGCATTTTTTTTCAAACAAATTTACTAAAAAAAGTTGTTCAGAATCGCTCCAGAACCTAAATCCAAAGTTTTGTCAAAATCTAAAAATAACAATTTAATAATTTTCGGCGTTTAGAAAAGTGTGGCATGGAAGTTTTGAAGGCAAATAATGAATAACAATAGACATGGCAGCAAAACGGGTGCATTGTTGACGATATTCTTTTTGAGGACGAATGCAAGTAGTAATGTAGAAACGAGACTTTTTTACTTTTTTCAAAGAAAATATTTTTTTGCAACGGAAGGGCGGCCTGTGGCCGCCCCTGAATTTGGCCGCCCATCTGCGACGCAGACCTCTGCTGCCGGGTCAGCTCCCCCCTTGCTTGTTATTAACAAGCATGACCTTGAATGTATTTACCAGTTTTAGGTACCTACCTACTATTTTTCTTGAAAATATGTGTAGTTATTTATACTTCACAGCTATACTACAATTTATTTCTAAGGCCCGATGTTACAATCAAGGTTTAAATTTGAGTTTTGTTAAGCTTTGTTGACAACGATGTTGCAGTAACCGTTGGCAAGGTCCTAACTTTTTAACAACCATTATCTCATTTTTAAGGTGCAAAGCGAATCTCTTGCGAAACTCCGCGCAACTCCGGAAGTTGCGGGCGTGCATGCATAAGTGGGACCGGAAGTTGCATCTGTATGCGGCCGCTCCCATTGGAGCACTCGCACGCGCCAACTTCCGCAACTCCGCGGTAGTTCCAGTCACCGGAGTCGCGGCTGCAATCCGCCGTTTTTTCTGCAGTTAGTTGAATAATTAATTTCGGGTATCTTCAGAGGCTGCTTAGGTACATGACTGATGAGTCTGATGACTTTCCACTTCTTGTATTATTACGCATAGACCTCTCAAATATATTTATGATTGGAGAGAACATTTAACGCTACAACTAAATGCGCAATTTAGTGTTTCGTTTGGTTGTTTCAAGCGTTGGAAAGTTTCCATTTACCTTTTAAGTGTTTGGACGTTTTGAATGATAATTGCTTTTATTACATTTTGTGTAACCTACAAACTATAATGATCTGAAAAATATCATGTTTATTTTATTGACTAAAACGTTCTGGCATGGAAGTCGAACAAACAGAAGTGTTATATAAATTCAAAATGTAGGTCATATATACACGGTGATTCTTAACAGAAAGAAAGTTAGCGGCTTTATGGGACTAGGTATAAATTTTGGCAACTGGTTATTACCAGGTACAAGAGTGTTTACAGGGTGTCCCAGGTTTTTTGATCAGCGCTTTGACATTTTGTAGAAAAAGTCATTGTAAAGTGGGTTTCCCATATACCTATATAGTATATTTCCTAACAAGTGCGGAAAATGCCACTTTTCCGCACGCGATTGCAGTTGGGAACACGCAAGTGTGCGGAAAAGCAAAGAAATTAGAAGTATTCTTTTCCGCACGCATTTAAGTTTAGAAAGTGTCACTTTTACACAATAGTGCGGAAAAGTAGTGCGGAAAAGTAATTTTCAGCAGTAGTGCGGAAAAGTGACACTTTCTAAACTAAAATGCGTGCGAAAAAGTGTACCTTTCGGCACGCTTGTGGAAAAAACATTTTTAAATAACAAAATTGAATCCCTGCCTTGGTACCATTTTATTTTGTTAAATTTCCTTAAAATATTGTTTTATTTAAATTCTTCCGAATGTAGGAAAAACTATTCACTACCACGCTTGTAAATAGTAAAATAAGAAAGTGACACATATAATACCCGCCTAGTATACAGGGTTAACTATCACTTAGTACAAATTTTTTTATGGCAGATAAAGAAAAATTAGACTTGCCAAAATAAATTTTCAAAAATTTTCTAACATTTGTCTTAAGCCTAAAAAATTTTTTTTTCAAATTGTATTAAACCCCTCAAAAAACGCCGCCTATGAACGCCCGCGCGACATGTCTAAAAATTTCGCGTATGTCAATAGCGCGGCGTTGCCACGTCTATCAATTTATCCGAGGATTCACCACAAAATTTCGATTTCCTTTTAAAAACGATTACTTTCTAAGGAACATGTAGAATGCCTATGAAACACCTACCTTACTGACATTTCCAGGAGTGTTTGCACCATTTTCTGTTTTCTTGCTTTTTTACATTAAAAGTCACACAACACAACATTCACATTTTCTAAATCTGTTGGGGATCTCTTGGTTTACCTCTGCTATTCCTTTTGTTTGGAGCGAGGTACTCAGCCTGACGACCACGACGAGGTAGATCCCCTCCGCAGGAAAACCCCGAAGGGTAACCAAAAAATCACAACTGCACTAGCACACATTGCACAAATGCACATGCAAAGCACTACAGTAGCTGTTCAAAGAGGCCGCCGTTAACTTCGATGCACAAATTCACTCGGTTAACTAAAGAGGTCCGGATACGTGCAAAAAGTCCATGATTATTCCGGATTTGAACAGCTGCACCTTCAATTCGTTCACGTAACTGCTGCTCGTTGTCGATTTTCTGCTCGTACACAATCGCCTTCATGAATCCCCAAATACAAAAATCCATTGGATTCAAGTCTGGTGATCGCGGCGGCCTTGCATTTGGCCCTCCTCGTCCGATCCAACGGTTGGGGCATTGGTCGTCTAAAAGTGCACGAACAGGTCTCGCAAAATGGGCTGGTGCACCATCGTGCATAAACCACATGTCATGCAGTACTTGTAGTGGCAAATTATCAAACAAAACATTTGTCAGAAAATACAAGTATCGTTCAGCGTTTAAATTTTCCGGTAGAATGTATGGTCCAATTAATCGATCTCCATAAACTCCTGCCCAAACATTGATGGAAAACCGACGTTGGAAATTAAACCACCGAACAGCATGTGGGTTCTTATCGGACCAAATATGGCTGTTGTGTCTAAAAAAAAACAAAAATTAGAAATATTCACAATTTTGGCGAAGGCGTTAGGATTGACATAGCCAATTTTATAATAAATAAAAAAGATAATATGGAAGAGAGAAAGCTATAAGTAAGTAAAAATTTACATACGTGTTTAAAACCCCAGCACGTGTGAAGCAGCATTCGTCTGTCCAAAGAATGTTGAAAACAAAGTTTGGGTCTTGGGCGATTCGATCACGTAGCCAAGTGCAGTAGGTCATTCTCACCGGAAAATCATTTGCTTCTAATGCTTGGACCATTTGTATGTGATAAGGGTGAAGTCCGTTTTCCCTTAGAATCCTCCATGCCTGTAAATAATTTTATTGTTACATTTTAAATTTTATGTAGGTATTAGGTGCAAGCAAAGACAATCCCATCACATGGGATAGTCTTTGGTGGAAGTCAGTTTTATTGGTTTTATTTTACTTGCCTTGTTCTGAGATATTCCCAATCTCCTTGCAATAGCTGTAGTGCTTATGGAAGGATGCTCTTCCACCAAATCAAGCACTGACTCAACATCGTCCATGTTCATTTGCCCTTCAGGTCCACCCCTTCGAGCTTGCAAAACACCAGTGTTTCGCATACGTTGTACAATGTTCACGAAATTACGTGGGTTAGGCATATTTGCTCTGTTAGGAAAACGAATACGGTATTCTGCTGCAGCTCGATGTGCACTTTCATCGCATCTCCCGTACATTATAACCATGTCCGTTAACTCGGCGTTCGAATACTCCCGCATTTTCACAAAGACGCTGAACGATTTGCCGCGAAAATCAAGACCAAACTGGGAAATAACGCCATGTTACATTCGCAAATGCCCTCCGTCGGCTACTAGCCAAACTTGTAAAGGTTTGTTCCAACAGGGCCAATAACCGTGCTCAAGCACGTTCAGCGCATGCGCACTACCCCACTGGCTGTTCCAACTGAATTATGTACCTACCGACACGGGACGATACACGCACTGTTCCAGCCGATTTATGGATCATTTGTGTATCGTCCTTGTACGATAAAAACGGTGCCTGGTCTAAAGCAATAACCGCGTGTACTGACATGCGCAGTGTATAGTCGTGTGACAGAGATAAACAATAACCTCATATTTTTGTTTTTACGTAGATGGTTTTAAATCGATGGCTGGGATCGTGTTTTTTATTTCTTGTTGGTTTTTGGCTTGTTGGGTAGGGCGGGGAATCGTTGAACAATAATTTTTTAGAGTGAAGAGTGAGGTTAGCCCACCGAACATTCGGTTAGCCACATATTAAACACGCAGGTTAGGTGCGGTCACAAAACGTGATTTGGTCGATTTGATTCACAATCCGTTTCATCTGAAATTTTCTTTGGGATCGCACATGAACGGTGCAAAACTAGCGCATGCGTTCTTTAAGGGTTATCATCTAGTTCGTGTACAGTTCTGTGACGGTACGTAAATTCGAGTTGGAACAAATGATCCCAAAGAAAATTTCAGATGGAACGGATTGTGAATCAAATCGACCAAATCATATTTGTGACCGCACCTAACCTGCGTGTTTAATATGTGGCTAACCTCACACTTCACTCTAAAAAATTATTGTTCAACGATTCCCCGCCCTACCCAACAAGCCAAAAACCAACAAGAAATAAAAAACACGATCCCAGCCATCGATTTAAAACTATCTACGTAAAAACAAAAATATGAGTTAATGTTTATCTCTGTCACACGACCATACACTGCGCATGTCAGTACACGCGGTTATTGCTTTAGACCAGGCACCGTTTTTATCGTACAAGGACGATACACAAATGATCCATAAATCGGCTGGAACAGTGCGTGTATCGTCCCGTGTCGGTAGGTACATAATTCAGTTGGAACAGCCAGTGGGGTAGTGCGCATGCGCTGAACGTGCTTGAGCACGGTTATTGGCCCTGTTGGAACAAACCTTGTATGTACAGTAAGTTGCCTAGCTAGTAAGTTGTGAAATGACGAACGGGGCAACGCGGAGCAGTCGAAAAAACGTTTCATAGACTCGACCGGGCCGATACGTCGCTTAATTCATACCGCCGAGGCTTCAGAACAATAAATCCTTTATCTATGCTTCAGAAGAGGTTAGATGGTGGACAAGAATTCATCAGAGGAGCTCCGGGGGTATTAAGGGAGATGGCTTGTGGTGTCGCGGTACTCAGCTTTCCGCGAGACTAGGAACCGGTCCGGATACGAGCTAAGGTAAGGGGAATCTAATAGCGCTGCATCTGTACAGATTCAAATCGATTGTTATTTATGTATTTTTTAAATTTGTTTGAGTAAAAAGGTATTTTCACCGTTCCTAAATCAACGGCAACACCGCGGAAAGTCACTTCAGCTGTCAGTACCTTCAGAAGCCAAATTGGATGACGTCATTAAAGGCGGGGATTTACAGGGAAAATAGGGGTCTTTACCCGTTTTTTTAAAGATCGTAAAAAAAATCTAAAAATATTTTTCTATGTTTTCTTAAGCCACCCTGCGCACGTGGTAAAATTTTTTGTACTAAGTCATAGTTAACCTTGTATGTTTACTTTTTAATAACTTATCAAAATAGGAAAGAAATTATATTTTTTCCAGTCAAACTATCAAGTTAATGAAAAATGTCAAGAGAAAAAAAACTTTCTAAATTTTAAATAATCTATCATGCAAAAAATAAAAAAAATTAAAAACAAGCTTTTATACTAAAATGAATAAAATAAGTTTTCGTTAAGCTAATTCATTGCCAAATTGAGACAAGCTTTTTGAAATCGAAAAGCTTGTCGCGCCAAATATTCATATCTAATAAAAGTAGACAACGAATTTTATTGGACAGTGACTGGTTGATAAGCAAGTACCTACCTACTTGCCGAAGTATTTTGTTCATAATTTGCGCGACAAACTTTTAGATTTAAAAAAGCTTTTTGATTTAAAAAAGCTTGTCTCTATTTGGCACTGAATTACCTTAACGAAAACCTAAACTTATTTTATACGTCATGAGATTGGTAAAGAAATTTAGTCCGCCATCTTGGAGCTTCCGCCATCTTGGTTCATCCGCCATATTGGAATTAGTATGACGTCATTCTTATTCTTCACGTGATATCTAAGTCAAGGAGGTTGTTGTGAAGAAATAGGTAATCCCCATCTTGGGGTGGCCGTCATATTGTATATTTAGTACCTATGACGTCACTCGGTCATTTTGAACAAATTACAATATTAAGTATAATAGGTTGGGTGGAAGTAGTTTAAAGATTTGTCAATATTTGACCCGCACATACTATAACTAACATACATATATCTACTAACAGGTGAAGTAAAAAAATCGGTAATAAAAAGTTCTGTAAAAAAGACGAATATTAGGTGTTTCGTGTTTCGTTTCCTTAAGATGCACAGGATGCAAAAATAATTCTACCCTAAAGTGTCTTTCAACTAGCTGTGGTAACGTATCCCAAAATTTAAGTTACGTAGTCTATATTCAACTGTTTTGCAGAAAAAAATCAAACCAAATTCTTTGTCATTTTTAAGGCTGGAATAACTTCGCAGGGGGAGGCTTAAATTGAAAAGTTAAAACTACCTGCAGGACACTTCCTCCAAATATTTGCATTACGGGACACCCTGTATAAAATTCATTCTTTAAAAATAAATTTTTAGAACCCTGTATTTGAGGTAGAAGCGTATAAATTAAAAATAACAAGAGAAAAGACACTTTAGCCCAAAGAATCTGTGGTCAATAGATTAACCTACTTTTTTGTAACACGGTATTATGTATAAATTTAGAAGGAAGGGCGCGGAAGTTGCAGGTTTTAAAGCACATGAACCTCTTTAATGTCATAAAATATAGGATTCCACAATAATATCTAATATCTCGTTTTTAAAATAGACGCGAAATTTCAGTCTTCTAACTCAATTTTCGATGCAACAACTTTTCAGTTTCCCGCTTATTCTATGTGGCCAGATTTTGGGCACTCAAAATCGGCAGTCTGTAGTTAATTTTTAAGGTGCAACTTCAATCTCGTATACGCAACCGCCGAAAAGTGCACTCCATTCTGGTGGTCCCGCGGGACGCGCCAAGCATGAGTGCGACCCTCAGAGAAATAACCAAGGATAGAGGGAGGAAGAACAAAAAGTAAACAAAGCCAACATCTTTTTGAGTGATGCCGCGTACTCCATTGTTTACAGCATTTCATTTAAAAAAAAAGGGTTTAATAATGAGATTCAATGAAGGCACACCTCCCATAACGCTAAATTAACAAATGTAGTTATTAATTTCCTGTTTGTAACAATTTTAAACTAAAACTAAATTGCAGTGTAATTATAGTATCTAATTATCACTTTAATAAAATCGTCACAGATACCTCAAACCGCCTGACATGGCAACGCTGCTTTTGCTGCCGCGGGCGCCGCGTCCGTTAACTCGGCGATACCTATTTGTTTTGTGTATGCCCAGCATGTCAAGTTTTCCGATTGTTTAGGAATGGATTTTTCCCGTTTTTAATTGTTTTTCTGTTAATTTAAAGGCATTTATTAGTATTTAGGATATAGTGACTGATTTTGTATACAATGGGACGCAGAAAGTGTATGGTATGTGGCTAATTGATATTTCTCAGGACATAACCTATCTCAGGTAAACTTTGTACACACGGGCCTAATGTTTGTTTACTTCGGTAAATTTGCATAAGATGTTGGTTGACTACAAATGTATGTATTTTGAGGCTGTTGCTCCCTCTATCCTTGGTTATTTCTCTGAGGTGCGACCGCAAGTTACATCTGTCTGTGGCCGGTCCTGTATATCGGGTGAATTAGAGACTACTTAAGACTACCATAGAATAAAGGAGCCATAGGTAATCAAAAGCATTCTTGAAACCACCCGCAAAAATCCTGCTACACGAACTCTCAAACTTTAATTTTGGAGCGAAAACAAATTAAAACAGATAAATTGTACCTAATGTCTTACAATTCTTAGGACTAGATACTTACTAAATTGAGGTATACACTTATAAAAACGGAATATATTTTTAGGTTTAGAAGTGCTATCAGTATGGCTTTTGGCGTCTAGAGCTATATAGGATGTACCCGAATTTGAATAGACATACAAAAGCTTTTGTATTATATTTAATTTCTTCGAACTCCTTTATAAGTAGCACTTATGTATTAGTATATTCCAATAGTTCACACAAGTATTGAAATATGTGTTGATACTTTTTTTTGGTTTAGATCATTTTAAGACGATTTTATGGAATAAAATATTTTGATTTGTTTTTTGTCTAAGCCTAAACAATAGTTCCACTCAAGTGGAACAAGACTACAATCGTGATTGGGCTAATAACGCCAGCGAATCCGACGGACACAGTGATTCGTTAATTCGAGACATAAATTTAAAAAAATTTGGACTTTTTCTTTTAATGATAAACTTTTTTTGTTTACCAATCGATTTTCAACAAGCAGGCATCGTTGATTGCAGAAAAAAATAAGCTATTGACGAAAAGCTTCAAAATGGCCGATTTCTTAAAATCCAACATGGCGGCGATATTTAAATTTAACGCTTTGTTTGGGCTAATTCTTTTTAAAGAAAAAATGTCTGCATAACGCAACCATTGCAAAAATTAAGTAAAGTGATCCTTTCTCTACATTTTGAGACCACTGCGAGGAACATCGGTCCATCGGGGAGCTATACGCAATAAAAGAAAGCATCACTTTCATCATTTTTATGCTGCATTAATAAAATTTCCTTCGTTCTTTTTTCCATATTTTTTCATTTATTAACCGATTTTAAAAAATGAATCATCGTGTCTTGCGGAAAAGAATAAGCTATTGACAGTAAACTTCACAATGGCCGATTTTTTTAAATCAAACATGGCGGAGATGTTTACACTTAGCCTTTTGTTTGGGCTAATTCTTTTTGAGGGAAAAATATCGGAATGATGCAATCGATGCAAAAAGTTAGTAAAGTAGTCCTTTCTCTTCATTTTGCACTGTGAGAAAAATCAGTTTATCGGGGGCGGAGCTATAGGAAGAGCGATTTCCACCAATGTTACACAGTAAAAAAATCGGTGTAAATCCTCTTCGTGTAAATGGTGAAAGAAATTTGGTTAAAATTTGACAAGAAAATTGGTGTATTCCAAATATCTTAACCAAACCTCATTTGGTAAAATTCACACTACAACAAATTCGTTAATTTTAACACTTAAGGGTGTAATATTTTATATTTCTAACACGGTTTTGTATTTGTTCACACCACGCAGTGTTCCTTAACACCATTCGGTGTCCCTTAGCACTGAGCTGTGTCAAAGTGAACGTATTAACACAAGTTCGTGTTAGGTAGATGAGAGGGGGAAGGCATTTCACCAGTTATGGGTGTAAAATCTTAGGCAATCGAAGCCATGGCATCAGTTGTTTGCGCGACGGAACTTATCAGTTTGTGTGACGTGTGACCCGACTGCGTGGCGCGTATAATAATTATAAAAGTGTGGTTTATTTGACTCGGCCAGAGGCCTCAGCAACTAAACTCCACATGAGTCATAAAAAGTTGAACTTCAGCGCCTTGGTACATAAATAACTATTTTTTTAATTTTTAGGGGAAAAAATAGTTCTTTTGCGCAACTGCTTCTTTTCACATTATTGGCACTACAAAATGAACTGTGATCAAGAATCTTGTCTCCGATATTTTTCTTCAAAACTAGCATTTGTGTAGCGGTTGCCTTACACACTTATAATTTGTCCCTAACACAATCCTAGATATTTCTCTTCTTTTTGCGGCGATTCAAATAGTAGATGCCACGCCAGTTGGTACCTCCTCATTGTGTCCTAATGCGTCAATTTTAAAGGGAAGTCAATGGACAAAAAACTGAATTTTTGAAATTTTATAAACGCTCGAAACGAAGCGCGATACGATGACATGATATCTAATATGTTTATTCGAAAATATCGTCTTATTTCTGACCGAAGAATAAAAATACTTCCATCAGTTCAGAAACACCATGTATAAACTAACTCCATTTGCCTCGAGACTTTCTTATCCCGAAATCCCACTAAAATGAATTAAAATTCTGTCGGCGGATAACCTCCACCCTCTTAGCATACATCTTATGGCTGGCATCGATTTCCGCGTAAAACGGGGCGCTTCTAATAGATTTTCTCGGGGAAACAAATGCTGCCGTCAACCTGGGAAATCCCGGGAAACTCTCGCTTTCCCATGGCGAGAATCCGGAGCGTTTTCCGCAAATATTTGGGAAGATCGGCGAGCGGCGTGGGGGGAACCCTCGACAAGCGGTAAGCCTATTTTGCGTTCCGGCTCTAGCTGGACGATATGTTTGTTTTGATGCCTTTTAGGGTGCCATAGTATAATTTCAGGAAGGAGAAGTTTCTATTTCTCTTGCTATACAGGATTTTACAGACAAGAGAAGGCCAACCCATTAGTCTTAGATTATTCACGTCAAAAGATGGCCATTTAACCAAGCTTACCTATATGTAAAAATGCTTCCCTCAAAGGGAAGGGAAGAAGGGTATTTTTCTCCGATCCGGTTTTAGTATTTATATGTACAGTCCGATCACTTGTTTCTAAGACCTTGATCTTTTACTCGCTCCCCCCCCCCCCCCTCCTTCCCCCAAACTTTTTCTGAGGTGTTTGCCTATGAAGTCTGTGAAACTTTTTTGTGATGTAGAATTTAATCTCCCTCATTTTTTGTTTTGTAAATTTGTCTTAAAAACCATCGTTTTCAGAAAAACTGAATTTTTTTAGAAGAAAAGACCTGATTTTCAGATGCGTGACGCCATTGGAATAGTTTTTAAGGAAACCAAAATATTATAAATAAAGGAAACCAAAATATTATAAATATTATAATAATTACTCTGGAAGGTAATTACACAGCATGGGTTCCAGCATCGCTCTTAGGAAAGACCCAGGAAGTTAAATGACAAATTTAAAACTCACTTCGTATATTTCTTAAGAACGATTATTTTTATTGCCTTTAACAGTCATTTTTCCTGTTTTCAGTTGCTTTAGAGTTACCCCAATGGTTTTTGAAACGAGTTTACAACATAATAATAATTTTTACCAAACCTCAACTCGATACTCCTAAAATTGACAATTTATTATTTTCTATATATTATCTTGGAAACATAACATAAACATGGTAAATATAGTTCAATTAACAATAATACCATTAGTAATTTAAAATAGCTACAAACAGATGTACAAACGCCACAAATACTCTCCTCTTTGATAAAAATTAAATACTAATTAGGGTTCCTGGATAGAGAGAGTTGGGACAATAAAGTCATTAGATTCATTATTCCCCGATTTTAGGCATTATAAAGATAGAAAGATTATTTTATACCCTTTGCCCCTGAAAAAATTTTATATTTCCATATACCTATAAACTGTATGTCAAATTAGAGTTTTTTTGTACTTAGTTAATGATTTATTATATTTATTGTTAAACGATGAATACAAAGTACGAACTTAAGCACTATCCTAAGCATACAGAAATCCTAGATTATTTTACCTTGTCTTAATAACTAGGTGCGATATAATTAAAGTTTTACACAAATTAACATGGACGAAATACTAACGACTACACTACAAATTAAAAATAAGTCGTTTAACAATAAAAAAATATGATTTAGGGTAAATGCTACAGTTATTGGCCTCTTAAGAGTAGTTTCCTGTATAAAGCGAAAAATCTTAGAAAGGCATTGACTTTTTAAAATTATCTTTTTGTACTTTTACGCAACTAACTTTTTTGTAAAGTATAGATTTATTGTTTTTTGGTTTATATATATTTTAAATAATGTTATAATCTAATAATTAGTGATGTGCCATTGCCTGTGTTATTGGCTACTAAGTTGTAGTTATTGGCCAATGATGTCACAGATATTGGCCTGCAATGTATGAAATAAATAAATAATTTCTAAAGGGATAATAAGGCTTTATTCAATTAGGCAGCTGGGTACGTAGGTATTACAAAACTAACGGATCATTATGGATCATCGTTACGCTTCAGAAACCTCTTCATCCATCCCCTGCCAGGTTTGTTTTCCCTAAAAGGATTTACCCTTGGGTTTTTGTCCAAAAATGCTTTCACAGATTCGAGGACATCATCAGCACGGATTGGAAATCCTTTTTCCTGGCAATGAAAAATCCACTTCTTCAGTAAACATTCTTCATTCGTAGAGAGAACAGGATCTGGCCCATGAGTTGTTTTGTTGTTAAATTTTGAGCTTCTTCTGAAATGTAACGTTGCACGCGGAATCTGATACATTCGGGACGCTTCTCGCTCACTGGCACCATTTTTAATGGCATTTAAAGCTTTTTGGGGGTCTTCTTCGGAATACTTTTTATTATAATTTTCTTCATTGGCAGAGTGTTTTGGCATAGCGTCTGAAAAAGAAAGAGGCGTTTTGTCAGTTTCCGGTGTTGTTTTATTTACTCGTATTTATTTATTTATTTATTTATTTATTTATTTATTTATTGATAAATAATATGAGTTTATAATAGTTATCAATTACGCAAATCAGATATCGGCCACATACGCAGTACCGGTTATTGAAAGAGGCCAATCACTAATATATTTTGATTCAGTTGTTGGCCACTATGGCCAATAATAGTAAAATCGTATAATTTGTGAATCAGTGCTTGGCCACCATTAAATATAAAAAAATAATAGAAAATACTGTTAGTTCTTCGATAATATTAAATAACAAACATTATACAAAGTAACTTGTATATAAACAACATCACATGCAAAAAATAATAACCTATAATGCTTACCTTTTTGGTTCCCCTTTTGTAGGAAAATAGCAGAAAACTACTTGTAACTTCAGACTATCGCGCACTGTGTTTTCTAAGATGGTAGCCACATTGCTTCATGTGTCATATCGTAAAACTAACCTTGACAGATGACAGACCAGATGTTGCCAAATAGAATGAAAATCAGGGAAGTAAATCATTTATCATCAGTTTCTTATTATATTTAAAAAAATGGAAATGGCCAATAACTATATGGCCAACAACAGTAGCATCTACACTATGTCAAATTTAAAAAAAAAGATGGAATCTCGTGGGCGGACCAATTTTTTAATTAAGGAAACTAGTATAAGTCTGGTTGCCCTCTATAAGAAAATTTATTAGGCGTAAATATGAATACCATTGTCGAATAGTTTAAGTTTTGAATTGACAAAAATAGCAGCATGAAAATATGACACTAAAAGAATGACTCTGTGATCTCGCTTTTACTTTTTTTAAAATTATGAATTATCTTCGGAATTTCTTTCCAAAAAATTGCTCGATTATGGGTGACAGCACGACAAATAATAATTTTTCTTAATAAAGTTAATCGATATTTCTAGTAAAAAATCCTCTGCTTGTTCGCCTCACATGTTCTACATTAGGTATACAAACCATTTTGGATAGAAAATGAGAATCATCCTAGTTCAAATGCGAAATACCTTATTCTTATCAGACAATCGAAATAAGACGGTTTTATGAAGTCGGGTCTAAATAGTGTCACCATAATAATAATTATTAATGATTATTCTCTAAAGTTTCTAAATTTACTGCCTTCTATTATCCCCACAAAGAGCTGATAAACATATTGGCAGCGTCGAAGGAACGGGGCTATATTAAAAGCCATTACTTTAGACTAACACCGGTTTCCTGAGACTAACAGGGTCTGAAGTCCTATAACCGATAGGGGTTATGGCCTGGTAGCCGGTTTGCCGAAATATCGAAGGAAGCGGTAAGAGGTTAGAGAAGAAAAGCGAAGGACTAGAGTTTTTGAGAGAAAGAGGTAGTTATCCTAGAAAGGAATAAGTAAATTTGCTGCTCCTATCAAGGCCAACTCCAAACGATTTCGATAGCTTTCATAGAAGATATACCATTTACATAGCAGACTGCAAAGGCAAGGATTGCAAACGTGTTTATTTTCGGGTGAATGGTAAATATATCAAATGGAAATTCTTGCCCTTTCGGAAAAGAACAAATACCTTCCTTATTTCCTTCGTATTTTTCACTTATTAAGGTACCAGGTTTTCTATTTCCCACTCCTGCCGAATCTCTTTGTAGGGCTCTCCATGGGGCTCCCAGCGCCATGTTGAAAAGGCGCCGAGTCAGCCGATGGCGTGACAAAGATCGGACGCGGCCGTTGTGTTCCGGCATTTCCGCTTCCGGCGAAATCGAATTTGATCTAGAGCCATTTCCGCCGGGAAACTGTTTACCAGGAGCCGAATCTGGAGCTCCTCCAATGACGTCAAAACCTATAGACGTGGTGCCCCATTCTTAAAATGCCCTTTATTTTGACTCCAAGATTAAATATATCCATACTACTCTAAAAGCATGCTACAAACAAAGACAGAAAGTCAACCATCAACCAACTATACACCCGGTGATTCCCGGTTATAGTTCCTCCAGAATCACACTTAGATATCGCATGTTTTTTCTTGTTTGGGGGCGCCGGAAGCATCGGAACCTCACCTGAAGACTCGGGGGATGGTCTAACGATGTCAGCCTCCGAGCCCAGAGTCGAAATAAGTTCGCTACGGCTCGACACAAAGGGGCAATTTCTGACAATCACGCGACATTTTCGGAATAATTTAATGGAGCGCTTAGATTGTGATTAGTTCTGGGCGTCAAGCGTTTATCAAAACAAACCTGTCTATAGGTTCTGACGTCATTGAGCTCCTCCCATGCCGTAGGCGCCGAAAGTGGCCCTGTTTTTAAATGGGGCTGTTACCCCTTTTCATCCAGAGCTGCATGGGACACTGCACAGTAAAAACGAGACCTGGATTTTTCATTAAAATAATTGTTTTTGCTAGTTGTTATGTATTTTGTACTTGTAGGTACACTAACAACTAAAGATTTATCTACTTGTAAAACTTCATTTACTAGGAATTACAAGAGATTCCATGGTCCTAAACGTAATCTATGTGAAAATTACATTTAAATTACTTATTATTCCCTTTAATTACATTACTTTACAGGTGCATATACATATTTTACATGCGGGATATTTTAATATTACCCCAAAAATCAATATATCAACTACCTAACTACAAAGATTCTTAGCAAGCCTCTCCTAAATTTCTACAGTTCCGCAGTGCATATTCGTATAAGGGTGAAAGTGTATTAGTAAAGTGAGCACCGTGAAAACTGTAATAGAAGACTGTTGTAGTTTTTTTTTTATAAAATTTATTTGTGGCGCAAACAGATCGATTTAATTTTTAATTGGGTTTTTTCGCCACCAAACTGATTGAAAGACAACTTTTTCAAGTTGCCTCGAAAATTCATAAATTATTAACACTGAACGAACGAAACTTTAAACGTGTAACTCAAAAAATAACTTCAACAAATTTGTTTTCTGAGCTTTCGGAGGATAAATCTTCCTCCTTTCTCAAAGATCATGTCACGTCAAAGTGAAGTGACAGATTAATAAATTTCAGGTTAAAATGTCATGACAACAGAAACAATAGCCTAGCCACCTGCCTGATATTGTACCCTGTGTTTTATCTAATTATCTATACTAACTTCTCTTTGAATAAGTGGCAATAATATTTTACTGAATTCCACTGAACATTCAGCAACACAGTTGCCCGTATTTCCTAGAATAAATGCAGATTCTTTAATTTTTCGACTATTTCCTACTTCTTCTTTTAGAATTGGTTTGGTAATTTTTATGTTCTTTTAAACGAACGTTAAATGGCCTACAAGTCTCCCCAACATAGAACTTTCCACATTCACAAGGAATTTTATAAATGCAATTTTTTGAACTTTGTAACTCATTAAATGGTTTTGTTTTAACTAGCATCGATCTTAATGTATTTTTGGTTTTAAATACTGCCCTCACATTAAAACGATTGCCTATACGTTTTAATTTATCTGACAGTCCAGGAATATAAGGAATTATTAAATTTACTGGTCGGTCCACCAGATTTATTTCTCTAATTCTATTAGCATTGTTATTTTGTTGGCAATCCTGAAAACCTTGCTCAACAAATTCAATAGGATAAATATTCTTCTCAAGAACATGTTTTATATGTTTAATTTCTTCCTCAAATTTTGTGTTATTAGGACAAATCGTTCTAGCCCTGTCATACAAACTTTTAATTACTCCTTTTTTAACACTAATATGATGATTGGAGTTGAAATGGAGATATCTGTTAGTATGTGTTGGTTTTCTATAGACACTAGTTTTAGTTGACAAATCATTGAATATTTTACGCAGAAAGTTAGAAAGTGATCAGACTTTAGTAGACAGGACAAATTTAAATATAGATGCAATATTAGAACTAACAACACTATGTGTTAAAACCACTTATTTTCAACTAGGAAATGAATTTTACCAGCAGGAATTTGGAATGGCTATGGGGTCTCCTTTATCACCATTCATAAGCAATTTATTTATGGAAGATTTTGAACAAAATGAATTGACTAGATATGTTCACCAACCTAATGTTTGGTGGAGATATGTAGATGACATATTTTTTATATGGGAACATGGGGTAGATGAGTTAAATTCATTATTAAAATTTATAAACTCTCAAGAACCTTCTATTAAGTTTACCTTAGAAATTGAAAATAATAATGAATTACCTTTCTTAGATGTTTCTATACTGAAATCAGATAATATAGAAACTAGTGTCTATAGAAAACCAACACATACTAATAGATATCTCCATTTCAACTCCAATCATCATATTAGTGTTAAAAAAGGAGTAATTAAAAGTTTGTATGACAGGGCTAGAACGATTTGTTCTAATAACACAAAATTTGAGAAAGAAATTAAACATATAAAACATGTTCTTGAGAAGAATAGTTATCCTATTGAATTTGTGAGCAAGTTTTTCAGGATTGCCAGCAAAATAACAATGCTAATAGGATTAGAGAAATAAATCTGGTGGACCGACCAGTAAATTTAATAATTCCTTATATTCCTGGACTGTCAGATAAGCTAAAACGTATAGGCAATCGTTTTAATGTGAGGACAGTATTTAAAACCAAAAATACATTAAGATCGATGCTAGTTAAAACAAAACCATTTAATGAGGTACAAAGTTCAAAAAATTGCATTTATAAAATTCCTTGTGAATGTGGAAAGTTCTATGTTGGGGAGACTTGTAGGCCATTTAACGTTCGTTTAAAAGAACAGAAAAATTATATCAGGCAAAATCAAATTTCGAAGTCAAAAATATGTGAACATTCCTTTAATAACAATCATAGGATATTGTGGGATAGTTCCAAACCAATTCTAAAAGAAGAAGTAGGAAATAGACGAAAAATTAAAGAATCTGCATTTATTCTAGGAAATACAGGCAACTGTGTTGCTGAATGTTCAGTGGAATTCAGTAAAATATTATTGCCACTTATTCAAAGAGAAGTTAGTATAGATAATTAGATAAAACACAGGGTACAATATCAGGCAGGTGGCTAGGCTATTGTTTCTGTTGTCATGACATTTTAACCTGAAATTTATTAATCTGTCACTTCACTTTGACGTGACATGATCTTTGAGAAAAGAGGAAGATTTATCCTCCGAAAGCTCAGAAAACAAATTTGTTGAAGTTATTTTTTGAGTTACACGTTTAGAGTTTCGTTCGTTCAGTGTTAATAATTTATGAATTTTCGAGGCAACTTGAAAAAGTTGTCCTTCAATCAGTTTGGTGGCGAAAAACCCAATTAAAAATTAAATGGAACTGTTGCAGTTTATCTAATTCAATTCTTCAGTCATATTTATCTCGAAAACTAATGATGTGTCCGAACTTGATTTTGAAAATGTTACGTTTGGCCCGTTAGATAAGTGGTTAATGAAGTAATAGTAGTGCACTTTTAAACTAATGGTGGAAAATAATGTCAGTCAAATGTCGCCCTGCTTCGCGGTCACACATTTGCAACCTCTCTGGAAAGTTGTGCATCATACTCAAAATCATTTCTTCTGGCACTCTTGCGATTTCTTGACGAATAGCAACTTTCAGCTCTTGTATCGTACGGAGTTTGTTAGCTCATATGGCGAGAGCATCAATGGAATGTCTTCGACAAATGTTTCCCCAACATGTGATCTCCCGTTTCGGCGAATTTCCTTGGCCCCCACGCTCTCCAGGCTTGTCTGCATGCGACTTCTTTTTGTGGAGTTACCTTAACCAAGAGTGTACGCTAACAAACCTCGTACGATACAAGAAGTGGAAGTTGTTACTCGTCAAGAAATCGCAAGAGTTCCGGAAGAAATGATTTTGAGAATGATGCACAGCTTTCAAGAGAGGTTGCAATTATGCGACTGGAAGCAGGGCGACACTTGTCTGGCATTATTTTCCAACATTAATTTAAAAGTGCACTATTATTACTTCATTTAGCTGTAACTAAGAAAAATTATCTTGGAAATGCACAATGTTATTCTTAAGTGAAAAACATGCGTTTCCTCTGCGCCTCCCTCTATAGACTTCTTATGAACCGGAAGCCCTGGTCCTGAAGACAGTTAAATTCCCATGGGTTTCGCTGTAAATGTCAGGATTGTCACAAAATATTCTCGCACCACTTTACGAACGTGTGTAAATACACAACTATATACAGGGTGAGTTTTTTTCGATGACCACTATGGGGATCTCGGAAACTAGCAGAGCTAGAACAAAGGTTAAATAGGGAAAGAATTGCAGTTTTGAATGCTCAATCTAATGCCCCTTTTGGATTTTTAAAAAAGTTCATGGCTCACTAGATATTTTGAAAATAGTGATTTTTTTGCTATTTCTCACTAGATATTTTGAAAAGAGTGATTTTTTGCTATTTCATCATCTCTGTAGCTCCGTTCTTTCTGATTATACAGAAAAACTGTACAGACAAAAATTGTAGATAATTTTGGGCTTAATAAGATAATCTAATCCATTTTTTTTATGTTTTTTGTGATTTTTGAGATATGACATAAACTTGTGTTTTTTTAAACGTAAATCATAGTTGGCGGCGTCCTTATCAAATCTTTTCAAAGATATAATACTCGGCATAGTTATTTTAAAAAATTAAAGAGCTATGGCTAATTTTCTGACTTTTTTTTAATTTTCACATAGTCAGCCATGGAATATATAATTACGTTCTATTTTATAATAAGACATAAGTTATACTTAAAACTTTCTAGTATTTTGTTTTTAGCGGGTAACAAAATGTAACAAAAAAAAGTTAAAAAACTCAAAATCAAATTATTAATATTTTAAAAGGTGTTCAAAACAATCCACCATTATTATTTATGCAAATATTGCATCTTTTTGAAACGGAATTTGTCGCCTTTCTTAAAGAGCGCCTGGCAATACTGGCAATTGCTTCTAAAACAGCTGCTCTTAATTCAACAATTGTCTCATACTTTATTATTTGTACCGTTCCCCCCAAAAAGAAATCCAAAACACACAAATCGGGGGATCGGGGCGGCCAGGAAATAGGTCTATTTCTCCAACTATTTGGATAGAGCTGATCTAGGTAATTTCTTAAGGGCAAATAATTATTATGTGGTAGAGCTCCATTATGATAATTTTTGTTTTATTTTGTTACATTTTGCTACCAGCTAAAAATAAAATATTTGAAAGTTTGAAGTATATCTTGTTATAAAATAGAACGTAATTTTGAAAATATTCCATTGCCGACTATGTGAAAATTAAAAAAAAAATCAGAAAAATAGCCATAGCTCTTTTATTTTTTATAATAACTATGCGAGTATTATATCTTTGGAAAGCCCAAAAAATGGGCGATTTGATAAGGCCACGGACAACTATGATTTACATTTAAAAAACACAAGTTTATGTCATATCGCAAAAATCACAAACAACATAAAAAATACAATTTTTGTCTCTACAGTTTTTCTGTATCTGATGAAATAGCAAAAAATCACTCTTTTCAAAATATCTAGTGAGCCATGAACGTTTTTAAAAATCCAAAAGGGGCATTAGATTCAGCATTCAAAACTGGAATTCTTTCCCCATTTAACCTTTGTTCTAGCTCTGCTAGTTTCCGAGATCCCCATAGTGGTCATCGAAAAAAACTCACCCTGTATATTTAAAAAAATAAAACATAAAAACCCTTTTTAAAAAAAAGCTTTTATTTAAGCCGTGTGCTAAAACGAATAAAATAAGTTTAGGTTTTCGTTAAGATAATTCAGTGCCAAATTGCAAAAATTTTTTGTAAATCAAAAAGCTTGTCGCGCAAAATGTTCATGAAATTAGGTACCAAGTAATTTTATTGGACAGGGATTGGTTGATAAGAATGTATTTATCTACTTGCCAAATTATGTATTTTCTTTACAATTCGCGCGACAAGCTTTTTCATTTACAAAAACTTGTCGTAATTTGGCATTGATCTGTCTTAACGAAAACCTATACTTATTTTATTCGTTTTAGTACATGGCTTAAATAATAAAAGCTTGTTTTTAAAAATGTTTTTTTTTTCTTTTATTTTATTTTGTGCTTGACGTCAATTATGCTAAACATGTTAAATAGGTTGTGAAGAAACATATAGGTAATCAGCCATCTTGAGGCGGCCGCCATATTGGATTTAGTGTGATGTCACTAACTTTATCGTTTTCTACTTTTCAAGCTCTTTCATTTGATACCCATATTAAGAGGTTGGAAAGAAAATGTAATTCGCCATCTTGGAGCAGCGGCTATATTGAATTTAGTGTGATGTCACATACTTTATCGTTTTCTACTCTTCAAGCCCTTCGATTTGATACCCACATTAAGGGGGTTGGGAAAAAAATGTAATCCGCCATCTTGGAGCGGCGGATATATTGAATTTGGTATGATGTCATTAACTTTAACGTTTTCTACACTTCAAGCCTTTTCATTTGATACCCATATTAAGGGGGTATTGTAGGTATTGAGTATTGCATATTGTATTGAACTAAAGATGTATGCATGCTCAATTGGATGTCAAGAAGTGGTTCTAATTCGGCTTGAAGGATTTGACCTAAACAAACTAACATACATACATGCAACATACATACATACATACATACATACATACGTACGTACGTACGTACATACGTACGTACGTTCGCACATTGCAAGCTAAATAAAAGCTTGTAAAAATAACTCGTGCCTGGCCGGCAGGAGCCCAGCAAAAAAATACCTTTGAAGATAGTGAATCATCGACTTAAATGCATTACGACGGTGTATTAATTATCATGAAGCAACTCGTTAAGGCTACTTTAATGGAAAAACAAAAATAATGGATAAAATTTTGAATTTTGGAAAATATATTTCAAAAGTTGTTGCTTCTGATGAGTTAACTACGCACGGTTAAAGTCAATTCTTCTTGGATAACCTGTATGTTTGCAGCATTCTTAAAAATGCAGTCGATACATTCTAGTTACACAGGAGTAAAACTCAACCAAGAAATCTTTAAGTCTCTACAGAGTTGGAAAAACAGACATCAAAAGCATTATCTAATATATATATTCTAAAGTCGAACGTCGAGGGGATCTCCTATATATTCTTATTGACAAGCGACACAAAGCTTACGAAACGTCCATTAAGATGTCAGCCTGGCTTGATATTAAATTTCACGTGTTTGGATGTGACGCCTGTTACACCAAAGCTGTTAAAATTAAGTGTTTTTAAACAGAATTCTCCGGGCATTAGATTAATTTCTGTCCTTCCAAATAAGAAAATTACCGAATGGCAAACATTGTAGTATTGTTATTACAAGGAAAAATTCCTCGACCAGTTTTGTTTAATAAGTTTAATACCTACTTACTTCAAAGGTAAAATTGTGTTAAATTTCGATGAAGTGATATTGGTTTTAATTATACCAAAAAATAATAGTTCAATAATCCAAAAATTAAGAAAAAATACATTATAAACAACGTCGATGTCTTCTCCGTTTTTTGAATGAACCAAGCCCTTTTAAATATTCCCTCTCAATTTCCAAAGGCAATAATCATAATGGTTTCGAACTTTGCATTATCAGATGCCGAAATCAAGTAGGTATTAGTTTCGGCATATATTTTGAATTTTTCTATCAACTTTCTTACGCTATTTGAACTTTTGCTATTACCTCGACTTTTACTGGACACGTCAGTTTCTCCATATTTCCTTGGCTGAACATTTCCTAGCCGCACTCATTATATGTCTCCAATGTAGCAACTCCAAGTTATGAAGTTGGGTTTCCAAAAGCACTTTTCTTGTTTGTTACATTGAATCAAAAAAGTACTCCGGACTTCAAAGAAAATTACTGCCACCTGAGAAGTTTCTTACGGGCAAACTTATATACGGCTTATGTGAGGAATGCCGCCAGCGTTCTTTGTTCCCGTCCAATTGGGAAACTTTTGAAATATGGAATTTTTTGCAGGCACGTTTAAAAGCAGAAGCACAAGGGCGAAATTGGAAATTGATATGCCCTCCTACGTTTTTTCGGAACTTCTCAAAGAACGCTTAAGTGGAATTTACTTTCGGGGCTTTTAAAGCTCTGATTTAACTTGCCGACGAGGTGCAATTGATATATGGAAATTTACGACGCATTCCGGATATACCTAATGCCATTGTTTACTGATGCATGCTAAGTATTACAGTAAAAGTCAAAATATGTTGAATTTTTGATATTAAAGAAAAATTACGCAAAAGGAAGCATAGACAAAACTAGAAATCGTTTTATCGCAATGAAAAGAATGCCATTTACACAATATGAAATAAAATACCGATATAACGAATGACAAAAGAGCCCTTCCTTGGCAGTTCTCAGGCAGCTATGTTTTGGACTGAAAACAATAATTTTTTACTGTTGCAAATAGAATAACCTCATTAAAATTTGTTCGACTTGAGTTATAATTGGAATAAAATTGGAATTTTTGTCAAAGTTTTTTTTTACATTTTGGTAAATACCTTATTCAGACGTCATCCAATAACCTCTTGAAAATATTTAAAAAGATAGTAAAATAAATGTGCTTCTGCAAGGCAACAATTATTGTCGAGGCCTACGATGAAGACAGGCCATGGCGCCCAAAAATCACGTGACCATCTTAGTCCGACGTTACATGTCATTTGTCACATAACTGAAAGCGGCGGCTTGGGTTTTGAGAAGTTTTAAATATTTAAAGTGTTTTTAAACGTCTTAGTTTATATTTTGGAAACAAGTTTGTGTCTAGTGCGCGTGTGTCCTGGCGGAGGGGAATCGCCCAGGTGTTATTATGGCCTCTGGGTGGGAGCCGTGCCGTCCAGGAGTATTGGTGCCGCTCGCGCCGACGCGTGAGCGCTGTAAGGGGAATTCTCTACCCCGGAAGGGACAGTGGACAGACGGGTGACCTGCTTACGGGAGATCCGCGAGTTCAGACGATCCGGGTGGCTGGAAGCCGTTCCCGTTGACCACGTTCGGGTTTGTGTATTTTTTATTCACCATTCACCTTGTGCGAAATAAATCAGTGTTGTAACGTACTCGAGGATTTTCGTTGTCGACCCACGCCCAGATACTGTTCCTATTCGGCCTTTCACGCTGCCGATCAACTGGGACCTCGTCAATATTTACAGTATACTGAGGTGAGTTTTCATTTTTATTTCGTAAAAAATAACCTAAATACCAAATATTGGGTCTGTTTATATTATATTTATACATATTACAAAAGCCAGCAAGAAAATGTCACCATAACAACATTTGCTTTGCCTCGGGATAAAAATTTGCGCCAAAAATTGATTCGTCAAATTCCAACTGAGATTTAATTTCTAAAAAACCCTTAAGTATGTCTGACATATATTTTCAAGAAAGTTAAATAATTAAAGTGGACAAATGTGTTGTGGGAGGAAAATATAGAGAATATCACCTAAGCTATAGGAAGGTGCTGTCCCAACATTTTTTGAGAATATGCCAAAATATTTGAGTGCAGTGCCGTTCAACTCTCAGCTCAAAATAGCTGAGACAGGTTGAAAATTTTGAAATAACAATTAGAGAAAGCCTGGATGCACAAAACCAATAATGTAATAGATGAAAGAAAACTCGTCAAATTGTTACGAAATTTGTTTTTTCTACTTATCTCCAAAAATGCCCTTTATTCTATAGGACTAAGTTGGTCACGTGACTACGCGATTAATATTGTTTTAAAATACCCGAATATTCTGCCGGATATTTGGCGGAATATTTGACTAATAATTATTCAGCAAGTCGTATAGATTTTTTTTAAACTAAAAAATTTATTAAAAAATTAATATGTAGGTAGTAAGATTTACAATTTTATTTGCAAATGCAACTTAATCTATTTAAAATAAAAATAAATATTAAAAATTTCAAAAAACAAACAACACCTCTATAGAATATTCGGCCGAATCTTCAGCTAATTATTCGGAGAGTCCATAGTTGTATTCATCTATGCTAGATGCACGAAATTTAGACAAGCCGCCTTTGTTGTTGTAGTTTCGGCTCTTTCTGGGGCCTTATAGCCCTAAATTATTATCACAATGTAGCCAGTACCAAGTCGATTCCATTTATATAGAACCCCACGCTTTTGCAATTTCATATTAAGGAATATCAAGCATGTTGTCAAATCAATTATTTTTTTACTTTTTATTCAACAATAAAACCGTGTTTTTTAGTTTCGGAAACTTTTAACTATATTTTTTAAATTTTGTCTGATATAAGTTTACGTTTTACTGATCTACAGTACGCCAGGATATTTTACATCCAAATTTAATTAGGTATCTGACATGTTGGACCTAACTCTTTTATTCTTGTGCGCGCATTCCCTCCATCTCTGTTAATGCGTCAAATTTAATTGCTGTCATTTAATAGCGGTACCTAATCTTTTTTAAATACCTACTCGTGACCTGGAGGGGCGCACTCTTATTCTACATGTCGACAAAAATCCGTGTTGAAAAATCGAGAATTTAGCCGCGTTCCTTTTGCCCCTACACTGAGAAATATAGCTCAGTTGTTAGCCGAGCCACTCAGTCTGTTTTTTCCTGTCAAAGGCTCATCTTGTGAAAGGGTCATTTTCCCCACCACCAAACTGAGCCAATATGCTCGATAGTGAGTATCCTCGAGGATGTGCTTGAAGGGTGAAGGGGGAGGTAAAAAAATCTCACTTTAGATCACATTCTCATTGGTAAAAGGAATGGCCACCAACTGAGATACGCGGCTATTGTCTTGCTCGAGTTGCAGTTTGAAGCTATGCAAACAAATAATATTCCTTCTGTTATTTTCTTATACCTAAACTGTTTTTTTATGGGCTAGACATCAAAGGCCATTTACCCAGGTCCGGGGCTTGTTGCATCCCCCTTCGGCTTGTTGGAGGGGTTGTCTGGCTCTAAACCATTCGCCCCAACCTATTAGTCTTTCAAATTTCTTACATCTAAACCTATCCTACCTTAAAACTAAATACAAACGCACAACACCCAGGGCACATACAGTGGTGGGAATCGAACCCACGACATACGATGCCAAAGCGTGGGTAATACCAATAACCCACTCGTGCACCGCTCCTAAACTGTTTGTTGTTGCTTATTGACCCGTCCAACCGGCCTCCGGTACGTGCGGCCCGAAGAAAATATTATTGTGTAGATATATTTACAATACTCACATATTAAACCAGCAAAGAAGCCAGATTGCAAGGTATTATATTATGCAGCAATAAAAATATTTTACGTTGTGTTATGTTGTATGTTTTAGCGTTAACACTAGCTTAGCTAAAATTATAATTTATTTTGGATGGCACAACAACCCTAGCTTTATTAAAATATAAAACTTCCATCAAAAGAAAATCCCGCAAAAGGCACGATGAAAGCCCCCTTTACTGAAGCATTCCTAACTTTCCTCCTCCGCGAACGTTTTGAGGCATCAATAATTTTCTTTTAAAATGCTTTCCAGATCCGTCCGGGTTTATAACAATGTTAATTCCGCGAAATTCCATACCCGCGCAAAAGTCAAACACCCGGCGAAGTTGGCCTCCAGGGGTATTAGGTTCTCGCCCGCTTTTTCCCATTGTTAGACGCCGGAAAAGTTGGAAATAAGATATTAAATATTTGTTCGAACCGGCGGCGGCCGCATACCGGGGATCAAGAACTTGAAGAGGGAACTTCCGGAAAACCGTATATAGGAGCGAGTCGGCGGAAATTGTTGGAGGCGAATTCCGTCATATGAATATTATGCAGTTTCATGCAATAGTTTGGAAGTCTGCTACACATTAGCTCAACTTTCAGCTTCTCCCAAACCGCATGCCAAAAATTCATAATTTTGTATTTTTATACTGGATTCACTAAGGAATATGGCTATCCAAAAATGGACCAGAAACTAGTAGGATGTGCAACACAAAACTGCGCACAAAATGTGAAAACACGCATCCAGTAGTTTCAATATAAACATATGTTCTAAAAAAATTTTGTGTGTGCCGAAACAAATAAAAAGTATAATACTAATATTACAACACTAATACCAATGCCAATAGTTATTGCTTTCATGTAGTAGCAAACGATTTTTTATTAGTGTACCATATAATATTTTATCAGGCAAAAAAATTTAACCGAATTTAAACATCCCGCCACATAGAATGGGCCTTGTTCACTCAATCGAATTTCGATATTTCTTTCTATCAATACCTAATTTTATTATTAACTAAAAAAATATATAAAAATTTTAAACTGCGCGCCTTAATTTGGAGCAATAAATTTGCGTTTGCGACGTTGCCGGTTATACTAGTAATAGAAGCCCCAAAAATTCGACCTCCATTCTAATTTCAGACGTGCACATTGAATCGAAATGGATTCTATAGATAAAGACAGTTGTATAAAGCGTTGTCCGAACTCGACCGTACAGACGCAGGTAGTTGTTTTGTTGGTCATGTGTCGTGTCCAACAATCTGTAGTCTGGTCATGTCATTCTGTCACTCTCCAGTGTAAACCGAACTAATAAAACTAATGTTTTTCTGAAAAATTAAAGTGTAGGTATACCGTATGATGGTTTGAAATTAAATGCAATTGGTCTTGTAATAAAGATGGTGCTAGGCACTTATTTAACATTATCAGTAAATATTTTTACCTCCCTGAAGAACTGAAAAAGGAATATTTTGGTCATCCGGAAAACCTTTTGATCATTTTGCAAGTAACTTTTTACCAAAAAAGGGAAAAACATTGCGATTTTGGTATATTATTAAATTAATTGATATATTTTTTTTATTTTTATTTCTTTTTATATGGCCTCTGCTCTTTTCGAGCAATCTAGCCACTATGGGGCATTCGCCACCTTCTTATAATTTTTGGGGATAAATCTTAAACCTAAACACTCAACACCCAGCGGTGGGAATCGAACCCACGACGTGCGGTGCCAAGGCGTGGGGTACAACGAAAGACCCACTCGTGCACCGCCGCACCCCCCCTGATATTGAGTTCATGTGTTATGTCTATTTGGCCTTCGCCTTAAAATATCGTAAGTTAGGTAAATTTTCTTCTTCTTCAGATTTCACAAATCTCAAATACAAGAAACATATATAATTGATATTGCCGTAAATCGTGTCAATGTCGCAAAACATTAGCCAGTCAGCGTTTTGGGCCCGTGACGTCACGGGTCAAAGGAATTTGAATTTCAAAAACATTTTTAGGACATTTCCCGGTTAAGATTCTTAATCAAGAATAAAAAAAGTGTGAAGCAGGCCCATTATGATTGATAATTTCACTATTAAAATTAACTGTTTGTCATCCATTCAAAATTTAAAATATGAAATTGCCAATGGCTCTGGCCGGCACCTTCGCAATGACAAGGCCCGGCATCAGCTGAAAGCAATGAGTCATCCAAGGGAAGTGGACCTAAGGCTCCAAATTCAAATTTCAAGATGTCAACTTGGTAAACAAATACTCTAAAATGAGTGTATATATCTATAGCTCATGGTTTTATCATCTACGAGAGTGAAAGTCACATTTTCAAGGGCTTTTGGTGGATTTTGATAGCTACAGGTAAAATTTTCGTAAATGTCAATTAGTTCTTATTTGCGCGCCTACAACTAAATTCGAATGAATAAAACCATAAAACTTTCTGATTTGATGGTGCTTACGTTTAATCTTGTAAAATTGTTAGATATAAAACTCTCCAAACAGTCCAAACCAAAATCACTTTTGATGGCCTTAACCCACTTTCCCCTTATAATGGGGTCTTTAGGAAACGAAAAAGCGGACACTTTGGGGCCACCTTTGTAGTTTCCCTTGCAATTGGGAACGAAACACGTCCGTGGCATGATTTAAATAAGTCCGAAACTATAGACACAACCTAACCTATAAACTAAAATTGAATTTTAATCACTTTGTTCTGAATCACTGCTGTTTTACCATACCTTATTAATAAAACTCCACGTCCTATATTACTAAAAAAACACAGTCCAAAACACAATAAACACAACAAACTTTCTTTAGGAAAATCGCCAGACATGTAAACGTAAACAACTACAAAGAGCTACCACGCTGATGTGATGACGTAGTGACGTTTCGCGTCGCCAGCTGGCAGGCCTTTATCATTGCGACGGTGCCGCTCTGGTCCTTTTACGTCATTTTGACTTTGTCATGATGATTCATTTAGTAGACCTGTTGGACTTTTTATCATACACATTGTGATTAGTGGGGTTTATAGTTAGATGAATGTTTCTTCAGATTAAGGGCTAGAAATAGTAGTTTGTATAGCAAGAGTGGATATGTTGTCTATATCGGACGAGGAAAAGAGTTCAGCACGACCCCATACCCACACATATATTCTCTAGGTGGTAAAGAAAACGGCAAATATTATGCGAGTAGAAAAAAGTGCCTTCTTTGAAAATTAAGCAAGATTTCCAAATAATGATACTTTCGAAAGGTAAGTAGGTACAGAAATAAGTGATGAAGAGATACCTCCTAGATATTTTATATTTAACCTCTGCCTATTTTAGATATATTTCAAAGATTAAATAAGTATTCAGAGTGATTCAGTCATGATTTTAACCACAAGTAAAAAAAGCTGCGAAATTTAAAAAATTCTAAAGTTGACAAAAAAAGAAATATTTTCAGTGTATTAATAGTTATTTTTTATGTACCAAGGCACTGAAGTTCAACTTCTTACGACTCATGTGGAATTTAGTTGCCGAGGCCTCTGGCCGAAGCAAATAAACCACATGAGTAATAGAAAGAACTTCAGTGCCGAGGTACATATTATATATTTTTTGAGTTGCACAACATATCGTAAATTTAGTTGTTTGATATTTCTTATTTTTTGTGGTTTTTAAATTTTTAGGGATTTTTTTTTATGTTGTGACGATAAAAAAGTCATGGTACAAACGCACCAAAACGCACTACCTGTCACCGTTTAGAAGAGTTATTCAAAAATTCCACCTATGACTTGACTACACAGACTACACACACAAGTTTATTTCATTCGTGAGCGTCATAAATAAGTCCAAAGACGTATAAGAAAACTGCCAATCCATGATGAGATATTTCCTTTAGATTGTACCAGTTGCAATTTTTTCTCGTGTAACAGACCCATACTACCTACTTTGTCGGTACGTGGGAGCACGAGCACGAGAATGGTGAGTTTGGTATATAAAAATCTGGCGGAAGCAGTGAGCATACGGCCCACAGCGCGGTTCGGTAAGCGGAGATGTTATAATGACAACTTCGGCCCAGCTATCGAAGTTGGTTATATGACTCGTTATGATACTTGAAATAAAACACACATTTGAAAACAATTACAAGGGTCGTTTATTATTTAAGTGAAATGTGAAAATTGTTTACAAAAAAATTGAGTAATTGAAAGTTGTTAACAATATAAAAATGGGAAATTAAGTTGAACAATCTTGGGTTAAATTAAGTGATTATTAAATTAAGGGATTATAAAACGAGAGTTGAGATAAAAAATAAATAGTGAAAATTACCAAAATTATAAAAATAATTTTAAATGAAACTCACCTGGTACTTGTGTCCACCTCTCCCGTGCCCTGCTCACAATGCTCAAAGATCAACAGGTTTTCCAAAAGAACCAAGCGTCGCCCTTGAACGCCAAGATGGCCACCTGTTCCCAAATTTCCAAAAAACTCCAGGTGCGTCAGGTCGAGATTTCACATGAAAACAGAAAAATACGGTTTTATTCTGCCTCACCAAACAATAAAACACCATATAAGCACTCAATATTTCCAAATGGAGATAACAGGAAGCCGATAAAAGGAGATAATTACATCGAGACACACATCCTTCCTGCTATCGCCAGATACCTGCCGGAACACTTCGCGCTGAAGATTCAATCGGAAAGAGGGGCGAGACGGCTCTCGTAGGTAGTTTTGAAAGATCTTGCATTATAAAAAATAAAACGTAACACAACCAATCAGGTCTCCGCACTTGTCGAAGTCATCTGGCCATCTGATCATAGAGCAACCAAAAAATTTCTTCTGTCAGAATTGACGATGGCTTCCCGCCTAGGGCGTGGAACCAGACTCGCAGAAAATATTTGCTCCGAACCAAACAAGTGGCACCACCAAATACGTAGCGGATTACTTGCTAATCACTTTAGTGCTAACTGTTGGAACGTACCTTCGACTCGATGCACAAAGAAGCACTGTATAATTCCACTAGTGCATCTATTCACCGCCAGATGGAAGCACACATACCAGATAAAAGAAGTTAATTCGAAAATTGTGATTCATCTTACAAATAACGATGTATTATTATTTGAAACGTGGTAATGGAATTTTGAAACCAAAATTCCGTTACAATGTATGTAGGTGCGTGTCCTTCTCTCTACTTTCGATTTGGTACTGACGATTCGTCGCCGGTAGCCCGGAGGTCGTTTGCCCGAACAGCTGATGGTCATAAGTAGCAACATAGCATGCCAGGGCCCCGAATTACTCGGGTGCTATGGTTGATTTTCCCCATGTCAAAAAAAAATTCCCATGTTTCTCTTTATGTGGTTAGAATTTTTAATGACTGAAATAACTGAATTACTCAGTATAAAAATGAGTGAAGAATATAGTTTATATTCGGTATAGTATGCAAAAGATAGTTAAATTTAAAATTTGCTTGTTTGTTTATTTCCTCGAAAAGCGCGCCTAACTACAAGTAAAATTAACAAAATGAATATTTAGTGTCCCCATTATAATTTTAAAAGAAATGGCTTGTGGCATATGGGACAAAATGCTTTGGTAATTGGCAAAACCAAACTAGTTTCCAATATCTAATGGAAATTATGTATGGGTCTTTCGGAGGTGTGCAGACCACGACAGGTACCTGTTTCGGGCTTGTTGGCTCTCATCAGGCAGACGCAGCGCACCTCAACCGAAAAGACCCAGACACGTTAGCTAAGTGGAAAAGGAACTAGTATAATGCGGTGAGCATTTACCATCCAACGCCATCTAGCTGGTACTGCCAAAACCAAAGCAATGTGATGAGGGCCAACATGCCCGAAACAGGTACCTGTCGTGGTCTGCACACCTCCGAAAGACCCATACATAATTTCCATTAGATATTGGAAACTAGTTTGGTGTTGCCAATTACCAAAGCATTTTGTCCCATACGCCACAAGCCATTTCTTTTAAAGGTAAAATTAAACTTTCAGTGTTTATGAAATAATGAAATTGACCACTTGTAGAATCTCATAGAGAAATAGCAACTTCCATGTAGTGACTCGCTAACTCTGGTAGCTGATCCAAACGACATTACGCTATCATGCACATGTATCCCTCTTTTACAGCCACCAAAAATTTAACGATCCGAGCGTTCGGCCCACTTCCTCTCCCGCCGCGCCCATAGGCGCGATTTACGGCCGCTACGAAAACAACGGGCTCAACCCTCGTAAACCGGGCCGGATAATAGATATTTTATGTGAGTCGTACGCGCCCGCGAATTTTGGCTAATCTCGGCCCAGTCTAAAAAAGCGGTTCTGGAGCCTGTAAAATTTACGGGCGGGGAGCGAAAACATTTTATAAAATGGGGAAATAATGGGGGTAGGCAATATTTTCATCAAGTATATTGTGCAGAATAAAATTCTCTCACATATAGGTACAGGGTATCCCAGAAAAGAAGGCCAACCCATTAACGATAGATTCTTGACGTCAAGATATGGCGTTTTAACCACACTTTAGTTGAATCCAAAAAATGGGTTTTTGGATACATTTTTATCAATTTTAGCGATATCGAGTTAAGATTAGGTACAAGTTATTACTATTTATATCCAATTCGCCCACTTGGTAACTCACAACAAATGAAAATCGCGTAGAGATTAAAACTGTGACACATTTCCAGTGTAGAATAAAATTTCCCTCGTTTTTATATCATGTAAATTTTTCATAAATATCATTGTTTTCGAGATGAAGAGGATATTTAAAATAAGATAGCGGATTTCCATATGCAATTCGTCATTTTGTTCATTCCAAGAAAACAAAAATAGGAAAAACGACTATGGAATGTGATAACACAACCCAAGACAAGAAAAAAGTTTTTGTGGGTGCATGGCTTCCAGAATCATTCTTAAGGAAAGATACAGGCTGTTCAATGTCAATTTGTCAAAAAAGTTGCGCAATTTTCAGTCAATAAAATGGTACAATCAGATTTCTAATGTATTTTCTAAAATTTATTTGTGGCGCAAACAGATCCATTTTTAATCAGTGACTTCACTTTGACGTGGCATGATCTTTGAGAAAGGAGGAAGATTTATTCTCCGAAAGCTCAGAAAACAAATTTGTTGAAGTTATTTTTTGAGTTACACGTTTAAAGTTTCGTTCATTCACTGTTAAGAATTTATGAATTTTCCAGGCAACAAGTTGTCTTTCGATCAGTTTGGTGGCGAAAAACCCAATTAAAAATTAAATAGATTTCTAATGTCTTTTTTCGTTTTTGAGTTATTTTGAAAAAAAGTGAAATTTTGCGTTTTCGATTTTATTTTTTTCTGAAGTTGTTATCACAGCTAGAAAAAAAAGAAAAACACTTTATTAGGGCACTTTTTAACGGGCTTTAAGATGGCATTTTTAGATTTGTTCTACAACATTTCGTCTTTGAGAAACCATCTTGAACTTTATTCTTTTAAATACGGACCTGTTTTTTTTGCAGATTTCAATAGCTTTTTTCATTGAAAATACCATAATGTATGACACGAAATATTTTTAAAATGTTTAGAGGCAATTATACTGAATTTTTTTTTCCAAAATGAATATTTAGTGTCCGCATTATAATTTTAAAAGAAATGGCTCGTAGCATATGGGACAAAATTTGGTAATTGGCGACACCAAACTAGTTTCCAATATCTAATGGAAATTATGTATGGGTCTTTCGGAGGTGTGCAGACCACGACAAGTACCTGTTTCGGGCTTGTTGGCCCTCATCAGGCAGACGTAGCGCACCTCACCGAAAAACCCAGATTACGTTGGCTAAGTGGAATAGGAAATAGTATAATGCGGTGAGCATTTACCATCCAACACCATCTAGCTGGTACTGCTAAAACCAAAGCAATGTGAGTGTGTATATATCGACCGGTCGATCGACATATAAAAAGAACTTGGCAAAGCGGCGCGGCGGAAAAACCAGAAGACGCATACATACGGGGAGCAAAGTCGTTTGATTCATCACCGAGTATATATCTTCTAATATATAGAAATCAACAAGGATCGAATCGTGAGTTTCAATCCTCGTGTGCTTACGTCTATAGCCAAACGATGATTAAACAAAATGAATATATGGTAAATGCTCACCCCATTGTACTATTTCCTATTCCACTTAGCCAACGTAATCTGGGTCTTTCGGTGAGGTGCGCTACGTCTGCCTGATGAGGGCCAACAAGCCCGAAACAGGTACCTGTCGTGGTCTGCACACCTCCAAAAGACCCATACATAATTTCCATTAGATATTGGGAACTAGTTTGGTGTTGCCAATTACCAAAGCATTTTGTCCCATATGCCACGAGCCATTTCTTTCTTTATTTTTTTCCATCCATTTTTTTCTAATGCGGCCCTGTATTTAATAATAAGAACTCTAAATCTTACAGTGTATTTTTAGTTCGAAAACTTAATGTTTTTTATTTGAAATTACAGGGTCTGAAGGTAAGGAAGAAAAAGTTACTTTATTTAAAGTAAGAAACAAGTTTTTCATTTTGAGTCTTACTTATGGGGCCAATTTTTTAGTTAATTTTTCCGAAAAAATAATACAAAAAAAATAAATTTCCAATAAGCTATAACACGTGCGAACAAATAGCAAGAGGGCATTTTTGTCTGCAATTAAAATCTACATAAAAAATTAAATACCTTTTATAACAATACAAGGTTATTCATTTTTTTTCCTAAAAATAATTGTACTAATTACCCACTTCTCCGCCACTGGTTGTTCAAGATGTTCGATTTTAACAGGTTTCATGGTGACCCATGCCGTTATAACGTATACAAAATATATTACTTAAATGTTCTATCTAGTTTGGTAAACATTCGATAAGGTCCACATATTTTTTCCAACTTTAACACCCTATCACCTGTTAAAGTTCTGCTACAAAAAACTGACTTACCCCGTAAAATTAAATTATGCATCTATGTCCTATAATAGAATGTTTAAACTTTTTATTAAAAAGCAAAATTTATTTAACAATCTCAGATGGCATGTGCACCAGAGACGCCTCCTAGTGACTACAGTAAACCAAAACCATATCAGGTTGTGCACAATAGCTTTCTACCAATCCTTATCAGACCTGAATGAGATCATCCATTCAGTTCAAAAGTTACGCCCAATAAACTAAATGCAGGCCCCCATTTTAACAATCCCTGAGGCCCTTAATTTTGAGCTTTGAGCAAAACAAAAAGCACGGATCTCTTAATTTATTATTTCAAAAAAGTTTCGCGTGCGGGGCCGCGGACATGCCGTTCGGCCGTCTGGGCCATTTTCCACGTTTTCCAGGATGGGTAGTCACAGAGATCCGCGCAAATTTTCAATTTACAACTTTTATTAACCTTTAAGAGACCCGTGCTGTTTTTAAGAGCACCTGATATTTGTCTCCAAAATCTCAGCATAGCGTGGCGTTGAGGAAACCGCAATTTTATGGAATAAGGTGATACAGCCAGGACGCCCACATGCATGTTTGTTCGCAACAGCCGCCGAAAATGTAACGATCCGACGGTTCAACCTCTTTCTCCTCCCCATCCTATAGGCACTATCTAAACCCGCTCCGAAAACAACAGGGTCTGACCCCGAAAAATGCGGTCGGATACCTGTAAAATTGACGGGAAAGCCCACGAAAAAACTTTCGATAAAATGGAGTAATGGGGCTCGGCAATATTTTTACTAGGAATGCAATATCATGTTTGAGGTATATCTTAATCACTAAGTGTCATCACTTCAACTGGTACATTAAAATGATTCTTAGATAGCTGGATCTGCCTTGCGATCCACATCCCAACTATACATATAAATTTTACAGTGCACTTTGTGATTGATACTGTTTGCAAGGTGAGTTTATTGGACAGCTTTGTTAGGATTATGTTGTGTTCGATCTGAAAAGAACCCAGTCAAAGGGACACTTTATTTCGGTCTTTCTTCCCTCCTATATTCCCTTTATTTTTCCGCTTCTCCTGCCGTCCACTTAAATAATTAATTTTCGCGCACAGCTGGTAGCCGCGTGTGAATAGCGTTGTTTTTTATTATGCGACAAATTCAGATTAAATCTTGATATAAAGCGGCGGGGTAAAACTATGAGATGAGCGTGGTAGGGGAAGACTTTCATGGATGGAATTAGGAAATTGTTATGTATCTTATGTTGCAAGTAATATAATTGCATATTGTCAGTTCATATTTTTTAACAATGCTGTCCTTGAACAACTGACTATTGAAAAATACAAATATAGTTACAGAATACCTTCATATTTTTTCATTTACCTATGGCTGTAAATGAAAATATATCGAATTGTTCTGGAAAAAATATTACTCATGTCGCTACTTATAGTCATTACTACTCATTCATCAAGGATCCAATTTGGTCACAAATTTTTTTTAACTGATGCCCGATTAAATTAAATTTTAATTATGAGATTATGGTATGGCAGATATCTGGATAATTGGTAGGTTATATTTTATAACCACACTTTTTTGTAACTGTTATAAAAATCCTTAAATAGCATTTGGAAGAAAACAACTTTATAATATTATTAGATTTCACATTTATATTAGGTATTTAAAAAAGTTGATGTTGGGGGTCAAATCCTATAGTTCTAGGTCGGAGTCTCGCAGTCTGGAGACCGTGAAAAATTCTGGAGGGGCCATATTAACATGTCGGTTTCAGAAACCTTGTATATCTACTAACTGCATCTGCTATGAACTAATAACAATATCAAATGTGATTCTATATAAATAAAACAGGCTGTAGGTATGTATAAATCAAACAGACAACTCAATTCTACATAGTATCTGCTAGATATTTGTGTAGCTGGTGGTTACACCGTGAAACCGTAGTAGTTTCTTAGGAGAACAAAAGTTGAGGTTGTTAGAAGCGTGTGCCAAATGCATACACTAAACGCTATCCTTTTCGAATTTTACAACCGCCACTCACAGTGATTTATATAGTGGCATTAAGGGCTTGCTCGCCCATTCCTAGAAAAGATTCCGACCAAACGGCATCCACGCCACAATGAACCAAGTTAGCGTCCTCTAGTATTTATTGCCTATCTCCGTTTCCCTCCCCTCTTATCCCCTTCCGATTTTCCTGTTTTCTTTTGCACCCTTAAATAATTAATTTTCGCGCACGGTCGGCGGCCGTCTGATGAATGGCGGCGCTGGTCCTCGGATCGGTTTTTTCCTCTGCGACAAATTCAGATTAAATCCCGGTCTGAGTTGATAAAAAGCGGCGGGGGACAGCGAGGGGAATGGGCGCCTGGGGGATAGGTGGGGGAGAGCTTGATAGCGGGCTGGATGAAATAAGGGAAATCCCCACGAGGAAGCGGATGTGCTTGCTATGCGCTGGTAAGAAATTGGAAGTTTAGTAAAATATAGATATATTGGTTCTTTGCCCCGTACAAAAATGTTTAACTTTTGGAAAAAGTTAACATGAAAACGTATTCGAGTAAATTAAAAACCTCCAATACTGTGCCTGCGTTTTATAAGTTTGCAGCCTCACCTTCTTATACAGGGTGAGTCACATCTAAAGTCAGAGCCGAAAACACAAGGTAGAATTCGCTAAAATAAGCTCATATGCTTAATAAACATTAGCTCAAAAACGCTTGGTTCTCCATATACAGCGTGTTGAAACTTTTCCAAAAATAACATATATTTTTTTAATTTCTTTCGAGCCCGTTTAGGAAATCCAACAAAATTTGATACATATTATGGTTTGTCATTATGTGCAATAATTTTTCCCTGTTCAGATGAGCAGCGGCGTAGACACCTACAAATAAGTTTATAAATATAAGATATAATAGATATAATATAAGATAAGATTAACATAATCACCTTGGCACCAGTTAAAAAAATTCGAAATTACGAAGAAACTGTACCAGAAATAAAAAACTACCAAGAGGCGCTTTTTGTTCCAAATTGAATGGGCTATACAAAAAAGGCAAAATTATTAAAAAAATATGTTATTTTGGGAAAAATTTCAACACGCTGTATATGGAGAACCAAGCATTTTTGAGCTAATGTTTATTAGGCATATGTGCTTATTTTAGCGAGTTCTACCTCGTGTTTTCGGCTCTGCCTTTAGATGTGACTCACCCTGTATATTTTGTTCACTATTGTACAGTTCACTAACCAATGTCGTTGAAAATGCTCAACTTCTACTCCAATTTCATGGGTAAAACTTTATACTCCACATACCTCGTCTGTTACTTACAGAAAACAGCAAACATCACTGGAGTATACTCTGGATACTTCTGTAGCTCTTCGGAGAAGACCACGAAAGATTAAGAATGCTAAAGTGTTTCCAACTTTAAAGACTAGAAAACTAACAAATATTGCAAATAATACTTGTACTTGACTAAGTTCTAAGGGCTAGAGTCTAGAACACAAATTAGACCCATCAAACCTGAACCTGATTACGGAGTCCCATCTATTTCCGAACAGCTATCGCAGTCGCTTGCCGAATCGCGTGGCTCCAAAACCAAAATTTTAAATATCATTAAAAATCTGTACCAACGAATGACGTTAAACTTAAATTTTAGTTGTATCATAGTACGTATATATATAAAGACCGGCAGAATATACCCAACAAATAATAAGATTTTATTTAAAAATAAAAAACTGAGTGGGGTTACACTATAGGCATGTCCTGAAACCAAAATAGGGTCTGAAAAACTTAATGCAGATATCGCGGAATATGAGTTGGAGTCAAAAAATGTAATGCGGCAAAAGAGTGAAGTCCCCATATTTTGCGTCGTACACCTAGAGAAAAATGGTTTAATAGAAAGTTGTTTGCAGTATACATAAATACATCAGAGCCTTCTTTTATATATTTTTTTATTATTAGTCGTAGTTAAGTTGCCCGTGAAATCGTTTGTATATTACTCTGGTTATGTCACGAATTGAGTCAGCCGTCATAAGCAACATTATTGTATTGATATTATTATTATTATTCTCGATGCAATCGAATAATTTAACCAAAAATGAGCTATTATCTTGTTATCTTGATTGAATTAGGGATTTTTGAGGCAACATTATCAAGTCAGTGGCTCACACTTTTTGGCAATAAATGAATGAAAACTATGTATTTAAAATTGGCTATATAGAAAATGTAATCTGTAACAACCTATACAGTTCCCAGTGATTTATAAAATAGCATTAATTGGCAAAAAATACCAACATCCGACCAAACGGCATCCAACTCATGACAAACTAAGTTAATTTATTCTTGAAACATTTATCGATTCTCCGTTTCTCTTTCATCATATAGCACCTTCCTTTTTCCTTTCTCCTCCCTTCCCGCTAAATAATTAAATTTCGCACACGACTGGTGGCGGCGTTGGCCCGAACTCAGTTTTTTCCTCTGCCACAAATTCAGATTAAATTCCGGTCAGGATTGATAAAAACCACTGGGGGACGGCGAGGGATATGGGCGTCTGGGGGATAGATGGGGGAGACATTGATGGCTGGTTGGATAGAATATGGAAAATCCCCGTAAGAAAGATGTGCGTGTTATACGATGGAACAAATCGCTTGTTGAAATTGAAACCTAGTGCATGAATATGTATCCTGGAAAATAGATGTCTATGCAGTCATACCCAGTGGCGGTTCGTGGCATTGGGCAGGGTGGGCAGTGCCCACCCAACCGGACAACGGAAAAGGAAAAAAATGAATTTTTATCGTGTTCAACAATGGTATTAAATTTACCAATGAACTTCATAGACTCACGACTGAAACGTATAGGTACCAAAATTCAAAATTTGAATTTGGTAATAATAATTATTATGGGAGGGCACGATTGAATTTCCCAAACTACGCGGTGCCCGGTTCTCCAGTCGTCCCAGACGATGCTGATGGGCAAGCCCGTAGCGGCCCGAGCGGTCGAATCTAGCCAAGCCATACGTCTGGGACGAGAGCTAACGCGCCCGAGCTGCGCGAAGATATAAGCGTAGGTTACGCATATGTGCGGCATTTAACTATCAGGGTGGGCGAGCCCAGCCGACCCAGCGACGAGCGGCCGGAAACAGCGACCGAACGAGGCCGTCTGCGTTTACATAGGTTAAATTAAGACGCGAAAATTCAGAAAAAATTAATACATGTTTATGTGAGTGTGTAACTATTAGTAACAATCAGTTAATAAATAAATCATTTTTGTTTTGGTAAAGTATAATACGTATATTTACGTTCAGTTAATTAATCACGCCTAATCGGTCCAATTTTAAAGAATTTAGAATGAAATTCAAGGGAAACCCGATTTAGATTTACCTTCGAATTGCAAAAAATCGATACTTATAACTTATACTTTATATTTATCCTTATCACTTATCATTTTATCAATCAAATCAGAAAGTAAAAGTAGTAACGTAGGTTCCTTTGTTTTTTTCTTCAAATCTCAAATCTTATTACTTAGGAGTACATTACAAAACAAACAGAATTATCCAATTTTCGGATCAGTGCCCTGAATTGAATAGCATTTCTTATTCTTATTTCTGTCTCCAGCCGGGACCGGCGACGCGGGCAGCGCGGCGAAGGCCAGGCGGGGCTAGCCCTGGCTCGTCCATTGATGAACGCGCTAGGGGGAGGAAGGTCTGACTTCAAAAGTAAACTAGAGTGACATCGTGACATGTCCAACGATATAAAGGAATGGATGACTCACTCTAATACAAATAAATCGGTTTTATTTTGCTTTTAGCGGGTCGGGGGGGGGGGGGGGGGCGCCACTGGTCATACCTAAATTCACAACGCACAATATACTATACTCTATGAAGTATGTTTCTGTTGAATATGAGTTGATTTTTTTAAGCTGTAAAAGCGCTAGCTATACCTTTAAATATAGACCGTCAGATAGTGACAGATTTAGGTGCCCCATTTTCGCATACAAGCCTCGAAGAGGGTTGAAAATTACATCGATATTGAGTAGAATAAGGGAAAATTTACGAGTGGCCCCTTGAGGATAACATATGGAAAATTCGATTTCGATTTCGAACAAAAATGAAAAGTGTCCATATTTTCACGCAAGCTGTGTTCACTAAATAAAAAATTAATAGAAGTTGAATTCGGAAAATCAAAGGCTTGAGTGTTGCAGGTGGCTAAAGCGTTGAAATAACAGCGTGATCTTGTAAGGAAAAATCGAAATATTGACCGATTTTTCCACACAAGCCCAACGAAAGTATGAAATGTACATCGTCACTAGCCCGAAAAATATAAAAAATGTACACAGTTAAAAATCGGATTGAAGTATGTTAATTTTTTTGGATGTTAATATATTTGTGTCAAAAAGTGCCATACATTGTTACTTAAATTAACGCACGAGCAATATGTCGAATCATCTAGATACGTCAATGTGTAAAACTGTAACATTTTAACTCGCACAAATGTTAAAAATATTACTGAATATGTACAATGTGTTGATGTAACTATCTTCTGTGTTAAGTTTAACATTTATTATTTAACTTATTTCGATATGTTTTGAATAACAGAATACGTGCATTTAATACTTTCATGCATGTAGAGTTAACATATTAAATTATTTATTTTGCAACGCAATATAAACTTCAGTGTCATTTCGACTCATAAAAATGTAAGTCTCTACACAGTATTTGTTAAATTCGAATGATTGGACTGTTGTTTTCACTTCCCTATTTAACTTATTTCGATATGTTTTGAATAACAGAATACGTGCATTTAATACTTTCATGCATGTAGAGTTAATATATTAAGTTATTCATTTTGCAACGCAACATAAACTTCAGTGTCATTTCGACTCAAAAATGTAAGTCTCTACACAGTAATTGCTAAAATCGAATGATTGGACTGTTGTTTTCGCTTCCCGGCTATCACACTTGGTCAAGTCGTTTTCATCTCAGTCAGTCCAGAATTGCGTCGCGTGCCAGGTGCCAATTCCTATCGATTAATAGCGTGTGTTGCTGTGTAGTAATAGTACGGTAATAGTGTGTGTATAAAAAATTCAGGTAAGTGATACTTCAAATTCCTACACATATTATTATATATAAGTACCTACTTCCAGGGTTTTTATATGTACTCTTTAATTATGAATTTGCCGCACCTAACAAATGCCCTTATTTCTAATTTTTATGCTGTTCTGCCTAGATAGACAGTCACGTACATCAGCCATTTGACATATTTTTGTGTGTGGACCAGATGGAACATCAAAAAAATGTTAAATTTAACATATTATTTTCAACTGTGTATACATGATTTACATAATATTATATATTTATATTACATAGGAAAATCGAAATTTCCATAATATATGTTATTCCCAGGGGCCACTCGTAAATTTCCCTTCATTCTATACTCAACATTGCGATGTAATTTTCGAGGCTTGCATATGCGAAAATGGGGCACCTAAATCTGTCACTATCTGACGGTCTAATATTTTGGCTTTGGTATGGCAGTTCTGAAATGCCACATTTTATTTGTTGGTCTAAGTTTTGCAGGAAAGCAATAATTATTTGATAACAAAAATTCTTTGGGCTATAACTCTCAAGAACATTCATACCTATTTATTTTCCTCTCAACATATTATTTTCTCACAATGTACAATGTACGTACATACCTACAGTTTGTTCAGCGAATGTTCGGCCCTACATCACAAGTTCCGTCCTTGTCTTACTCGTGAATATACCATGGATATCGGTCGTATATTCACGAGTCAGACAAGGACGGGAGTTGTGTCGTATAGGGCCGAACATTCGCTGAACAAACATTATGAAGGTATAGATGTAGGACCAAGTAAATTCCTACACATATTATTATATATAAGTACCTACTTCCAGGGTTTTTATATGTACTCTTTAATTATGAATTTGCCGCACCTAACAAATGCCCTTATTTCTAATTTTTATGCTGTTCTGCCTAGATCTTTAGATTTTATACCTACATTATTTGGATAATTCTTAATTTTACCTGTTATTAAATTGTTTTGAATAAATTTAAAAAGTTGCCTTTTGTAGGTGTATTGGTATACCTCTATAGTGATCATAGTTATCAGAAGAAATTTGATATTTATTTTGTATAGTATAGATGTATCTTCTATTATTATTATTAATCTGCCTAATCCTAATATGTAACCCTTTTGTTTTGAAATAAAAAAAATCACAAATCAAAATTGTTGTATTCATTCATTTTGCAAGTATCACCCATTTACTTCACATAGTTGCTAGTTGCTAAGAAGATGTTATTTCCCGAGATTTATAAAACAAGTTATAGTCATGGCAGTGTTGTTCCAGTCCTTTGCAGTGTAAGAAACAGTAAAAGTATAAAGTTTATTAAAAGGTAAGTATCGAGAAAGGTATTATTACGAGACACTTATTATATATAGACATTTATATATAATATAATATATAGTGTCTCCACATTTAGTACCTACTTACCACCCCTGTAAAATCTTTATTTGTTGACCGATTTTGATAAACTTTTTTTGTTAGGTATATATTAAAAATGCGCATATTAAACATTTGTTCTAATGTTAAAAAAGAATAGGTAATATCTAGAAATAAAAAAATAATACTTTTTTTCTTATATGATTACAACCCAACAATAAAGTTACCTATACTCATTGAATGCGCATTTTGAATACCTATACCTATAAAAAAACTTTTATCAAAATCGATCAACAAATAAAAAATTTACACGGGTGGTAAGTCCTTAATGTGGACACACTGTATATAATAATGTAATTATTACGTAATATATTTATTTACTATTAATCTCATGTTAAAAGTACTATTTATATGTGTATTTTTAACTTTAGATCAAATGTTAATTTCACTATAGCTATATGTTACAACTACGTAGATCAAATGTTAAAAACCACTGTCGTTTTTCCTCTATTTAACATATGCCTAGATGTTACTTCAACTCACGCTTTTGTTAATATAAATAATGAAAAATGTCTCATTAACATTACCTGACTTGTTAATTTGAATATGGAGAGTTTCAATATGACACACTACCATCGTAAATACAACAAAACTTTAATGTCAACTTAACTTTTATTTTCACAAATCTGTATGTATAAGGTGATATACAATAATACTTCAAAATGATATAACACTTTCAGTTAATCATTTTCTACACAACGCATAACGTAAAATTTGACAGTCACGTACATCAGCCATTTGACATATTTTTGTGTGTGGACCAGATGGAACATCAAAAAAATGTTAAATTTAACATATTATTTTCAACTGTGTATACATGATTTACATAATATTATATATTTATATTACATAGGAAAATCGAAATTTCCATAATATATGTTATTCCCAGGGGCCACTCGTAAATTTCCCTTCATTCTATACTCAACATTGCGATGTAATTTTCGAGGCTTGCATATGCGAAAATGGGGCACCTAAATCTGTCACTATCTGACGGTCTAATATTTTGGCTTTGGTATGGCAGTTCTGAAATGCCACATTTTATTTGTTGGTCTAAGTTTTGCAGGAAAGCAATAATTATTTGATAACAAAAATTCTTTGGGCTATAACTCTCAAGAACATTCATACCTATTTATTTTCCTCTCAACATATTATTTTCTCACAATGTACAATGTACGTACATACCTACAGTTTGTTCAGCGAATGTTTGGCCCTACATCACAAGTTCCGTCCTTGTCTTACTCGTGAATATACCATGGATATCGGTCGTATATTCACGAGTCAGACAAGGACGGGAGTTGTGTCGTATAGGGCCGAACATTCGCTGAACAAACATTATGAAGGTATAGATGTAGGACCAAGTATATGGTAGATTATTTCATATTTTTTGACCTTAAAATACCCAATAAACTTTTTGTTTCATGCAAGGAAATACCTGAAACTGACTCTAATGGAGTTGTTTAGGCTTTCCGACCGACTTGAGATTACAAATAAATGAAGGCTGAGATTTAATATCATCAGTAACTTGTCGTTTAAACTTTGTAATGACATTGAGTAAGGATGGGAATCCCACTTTCAATAGTGCCCCGAAACCTACAAATTTGATTTAATTTAGATCCTACGGTTTTGTTAAAATTACATTATTCTACTTAGTAGGATTTTTAATAATAATTACAATTTATGTTGAGACGTCATATTCTTAATTTAAGTATTAAGTCTGGTGCACTTCTCGCAGTAGCGGCTCGTGGGTTAGTGCACATACGTTTTGAAAAGAAAAAAGAACACGTGTACCTATTTTTTCATAATTAATAGCGAGTATAAAAAGTGCGTAAACAAATAATTCGCGTTTGAAAATCCAAAAGGGGCATTAGATTGAGCATTCAAAACTGCAATTCTTTCCCCATTTAACCTTTGTTCTAGCTCTGCTAGTTTCCGAGATCCCCATAGTGGGCATCGAAAAAAACTCACCCTGTATAATATAAAATATACTGATTTATCATTTTATACCTTTCAAATGGAAGAACTATCATTATATTTTAAGTAGAAATTCACATCTTTTTGTTTTCCTGTATCATGAAATAGTAAAATTTCAATTTCATTACAAAATGCAGTGCATGTAAACATAGAGACGAACGTCATCAGCCAGTGCCAGAGTAGATTTGTTGACTAGTCGGCCCGAACGGATCACGGGGAAGAGCAAACAGGTCTGGACTCACACACGTTCGTTATTTGGTGTTTCATATGCACAAGTTTGGCTCTCAGTTTAAATTACATTACTGATATAATTTTACTGGTAATGCATGATTTAAAATATAAGTTTTATGAGAAGCTACGGGAGTCCTTTCCTCTAAATAGTGTCATCTGCAAGTTCACTGTATTACCTGTTCTCACATTATCGTCATACTGTACCATTATGTTTCCTACTTCAAAGAAAATAGAACAGCTTAGATATATGCCTGGGGAAATGTGCGTTTAAATTATACATGCCTCATCTTAACGGTTAGCGGCAACGCCGTATAATACCTCATATTATTATATCTGCAGGATTATTGGCAGGATATCCCCAGGGAGAATGCTGTCGCGGCGTTATCCTTAGCGACTGGAAATATCCCAGGCGTTCAAATGCGTAGGATTAATAAGTGACATGTTTTAAGACGTGCTACGTGACGTTGGACCCTTCTTGCTATTCGCTGTGTTTGTGGTGGAATTAGTCTGTTCGCTGGTGTATGATTAATCCGACTACTATGGCGACAAAATGTAGGATAGTGGATGATGCAACAACAATAAAATGCTCAAGATAACAACAACCAATATTCGTAGGTATTGTACCTTCTGCATTACGCAAAGGGGTTGTTACTTCCTCTTCATTATTGTTTCCTTTAATTGCTATGCTGGTGCCCAGGGCTTAATCGAGCTGAATTGACCGCTAGATTTCTAAACATTCGCTAATGTGGACTGCAGCCGGGGTCTATCTCGCAATTTATTGCCACTCGAAATTAAGGGTTACTTAGTAGGACTTTCATCTCTGTCTACATACTATAGTCGTATATAGATTTGCAGTATAATAATTTATTGGTTTAACCTGGTCCGCGCAGGTCGCAGAATCAAAAAGGTGCTAAATGCTAAAGTCACTTGGATTTTTGTTGAAGCTAAATTTGAAGGAGTTTAAATAAAAAAAACCTGCTTCGATAAATGAAATTGAAATGAAACGTGATTTTAACAGAAAAACGTTTTTTAAGCACGAGTTCAGAATAGATCTAAGAACAATGAAACTAAGATTTGCTAGAAAGGGCTTTCATACAAAAAAAAATCAACATCCACGACCTCTACAATCAAACTACAGTTTGATCTGGTATGTATTGACGTGTTGTATACGCATTGGATCTATAGAAACTTTTGTAACAATATCTCAACACAATCTCCAACAATGTCTTTTCCCGCCCCATATGCAGGCATCTCAGATATTGTCTTGAAGACATTATCGAAGCGGTGTTTGTTAATTACGGCCCCCTTAATGGTTCCTCCCAGCTTAATAGAGCTGCGGTTTCCGCCTTATTTCGATACACTAGCTCATGTAGGCTGCGGCCATGGCCTATCTTGCTATTTATTGCCACTCCCAGTTCGAAGTCATTCAGATAGATACTTATCTGTCTATTTAGGTATATACAAGGAAACAGGAATGCTGTAGTGAATTTCTCTGGATGTCACAGAATTATTTACCTAATGAAGTCACTTACCTATCTTTGAAACAGTTTGATCTACTTTTTTGGAATTAGCGCACACGTTACTCTAGTAATTTTATTAAATTTTTTATCATTATTCCTATATTGCAAATAAAAAAAAACGAAAAACCCTTTCTATTTCACCTAAATCATGAAACTCACCATCTCATAAGATCTGTGAAATTCACATGTCACATGAGTATGACATGCGCTATACACTGTTCAACGCTATCGGCGCCATCTATTAGGCGGTGCTCAGGGCCGGACTGCGCAGGCGGGGTACCGGGGAATTCCCCGCGGGGCCCTGGCCCTGGCGCCTGTAGGAGCCCTGGGCCTCTAGCGCCCCTTCGTACGAAGGCCGCGCTCCATGCTGCGCAACGAAGACTAAAAACTACGTGCCGACTTAAACAGATCTCCCTTACTTAGGTAGTGCGGTACCTCCCTACCTAGGGGCTATTTACGCAGCTCTCAGCCCGCAACTAGCACAGAAAATCTCGTTCCCCACGCCCCCACTCCTTTCTCAGAGTTCAGAATTCAGAGACAACCTAAAAAAGAAATTGCCCCGAGAAATGTCAGAGCATTATGTCTTTGCTAATTTACACAAAAAGTTTGAAGAAGAAACATTCAAAACTATTATAAATCAAATTTCTCAAAGCATTACAAATTAAATTATAACAAAACATCAAAAAGTTTAAATTTTGTCAAAATTCGAAGTAATGTCACAAGAAGATATACCCAAAACGGCATTTTCTACAGAAATAGGTCACTATCAATTTAAAAGCATGCCATTTGGTCTCAAAAATGCACCCGGCACCTTCCGAAGTGTAATGAATAATGTTCTCCGAGGCCTTCAAAATTAATGTCTTGTATACCTCGATAATATTATCATTTTTTAATTGTAAACAGGTGAAAATGAAAAAATAGACCTCCTTTTTTCCATAATAATTATTCACTTTCCAATTGTAAACGTATCGTGTCTCAATAAAACTTAGTGTAACAACATTGTAAATGCCATTGCCTTTAAAAAAACTTGTAATTATTCCAGGCAAAAATATTGGAAGTAGCGTTACAATGTTTTAACAGTTTAACAGTTTTAGTTTTCTTACAAATTAAATTATTACAAAAAATTAAAAAGTTTTAGTTTTGTGAAAATTGGAAGTAATTAAATCATTTTTCAACAATAAAAAACATTATAAAGATTTTCAGTTCTTTGGCCCAAAATATTTTCCTCGCAAAAGAGAGGATCTCTTAACCCGCAAAGAAGCTTTTTTAACTATTATTTGTAATATACTAGATATGGGTAAAAATGAACTAATTTCAGAATTAAGTTTTTTTCAGTAATATTTTCCAGCTCTGTGAAGGATTTAAATATGAATTGTCGAAATAAGTTAGAAGCTTCTTCAAGTTCTTCATGTTCAAGTTGTCTGGTGTGTTGTTACTTAATACTTAAAATGTTGAACATGCATTCTTCGGCTTTTGTAAATTGGTACTTAATTTATAAATTCCTTTTAACATTATCAGTGACCCAGGTCAAATGCGAAATTTTTTTTCAAAATTAAAATTAAAAAAATCTCGAATTCGTTCCACAATAATTATAATGGACAATCTGGACAATGGCCAAATTATTAATATTTTAAAAAACAATCATAATGTATAAAAATATGCTGTGATTTATTTGTGTTTTTTTTATTTAAGTTACCAAAGAGAACATTTTTATTTTATTTTCGTGATATTATAAGAGAAAGATATTTTTATATACAGTGTGACCACGGATGGACTTAACTATAGGTACGTGTAAAAAAAATTATAATATTCAATTTTTTGAAAAAAGGTTATTCTTGATAAAAAGTCTGCTTGATCTTAAAATAAAACTGGTAAGGGAAAAGTTAATATTAATTATTCTGGGTGACCGGAAAATTAAAGAAACGTTAATTCGCATAAGAATAAACTGAAAAAGTTTATTTTAAATTTTTTGATTTTTTTTCTTGTTTTTCTTTGATTAAATAATTTTCTGAAGGTAGAACGACAAAACTGTATAAATAAAAGTTACTCAGAGTAAGAAACTGTGTTTCATGAAAAAAATTTTGACAATCCTAGGCATACTTTGAATTTCCTCCAATATTTGCCAAAATACAAAGTATAAGCCTAGAATCGTCAAATTTTGTCATCGTGCGCAGTTTTCCATTCTGAGTAAGTTTTCTTAATATGGTTTTGTCGTCCTATTTAGAGAAAACCATTTATTTGAAAAAAGAAAGAATAAAATAAAAAATCAATGTAGGCCTAAGGCTTTGATGTTTCATTCGCACTCTGTAGCAATCTGGTTCGAAATTAGTTTTTCCTTGTTTTTTAATAAATAGGTATGCATTAAAAGTTTTTTGAGGGCTTATGTTGTCCCTTTTAATATTTACATACCTACGCATAGGCGCACAGGGCAGAATAGACATTACCATTACCTATAATAAATCCCCCCCCCCCCATTGATTTATTTCTGCGGTACTCTCAGGTACTGTGAGGGTGAGGTGAGAATTATTATTATCTTTATAATTTTTATTATTATTACTATTATCATAACACGAGCGTGGGGCCCTAATCAATTTTTCCCTGGTGGGCCCTGATTGACCAGTCCGGCCCTGGGCCGGTGCTGAACACATAGTGTCATCGGGGTTACGATTTGGTAGTATTGTCTGCAGCAATTTTGTCGTGTGATTTAAAATTAAGAGAAAATTGGGTGCGTAAACTCGCCAAAAATCGTCTGTAAATGCAGTCGTTCGTGATATGTGAATATAACATTTTTTCAAGGTGTTTCACTGTAGTAACGCTTGCCATTTATAGAATAATAAGTACAATTGAACAATGAAGTGTGGCAACAATGCACTCCAGGATCCGCCTTGGTCGTTTGCTTTTAACCAGGAGCGTCCAGTTACTCGGGTGCTAAGGTTCATTTAAACCGCCTCCTTTTAAAATTAAAATTTGCATTTTCCTTTTTAGTAGGCTTCTCCCGCTGCTGTGTGTTTGTTTACGTAATATAATGACTGCATAACCCTGTATAATATAATTTTGAGGATTGCTGCTAAGAGGTGCATTTTACTATTTTTAATTTCCTTCAGGTACAAACTTCATTTTGCAAATTGGGGGTACATGCCCGGCCTAAGCAGCACACACATATCTGGTCGTTAGTATCTACGCCTACCCGTAATAATTTTATACAAGCATTAACCCCCGGCTCCCGGCTGCATAATAACTCGCCGGCTTCTAAGACGCCAGGATATTGCGCAAATGAAGAAATCACGCATTACTTCGCCGTAAACCCTAATGCAACACACTTTACATATTTCCCGCTGCGCCGCCATTAAGATAAAGCCATATTTCGGAGGCTAAACCCCGGCGTCTAAGCGTAAGCGCAAAAATCCGCCTCAGGCTCTGATAATTAACCCCCTTATCGTCGCAGGGGGCTGCATCAGCCCCCAATTAAATGCAACCCCGTCTGTGCGAGAGGCTTAATTGCGCCCTAATGCACCGCCGGGTATACCCGAAGTCGCGCCGTGCCGTTATGCGGAGTATACAGGATTGCTTTCAGTTTGTCTTGGGTCCTATTCTTTTGTGTGGAGGGCGTGGCCTCAACTGGATTGTCTCGCCTTTCCTACTTTTGACGACGTGGGCACACAGCCAATTGATAAATCACTTGAGCAAGGCACGTCACCTCTATTAATATTGGACCTAGGTGGGGATAGCCCAAATTTATTATTTTTTGGTGGGGATAAGCAAAAATCAGTTTGTTTCTAACGAATTTGGTTTATCTTTATGTTACACACAGGTTGCTATTACGTTTATTGCATCAAAGGCGACCCAAGATAAACGGAGAACGTTTCGAGTAGGTAATCCACTGCAAAAATTACTGTTTTTTTAAGGGGCTTTCAATGATGAGATTTTTAAATAAGTAATATGTTGTTAAATATTGCAGCAAATTTTCAATGGAAAAAAATTATTTTTGACTTAGTTTTAGTAGGTAATAATCCTTTATCTTGTATCCTGTATCCTTTTAATTCATTTGTTGCGGTACTTGGATTCCTTTATAAAAAAATAATGAAATAGTCTTTGATCTTTTTCAAATACCCCTTATTTAAGTTTACATCTACATTATCTATCAGAATTTTCAGTTTACAACTGTTCATCTTATTTGGAGTCTGCCTTTTTAAACTTTTTTTTATATTTTTAATTCCCTATAATCTCCCATCAATGGAGAATGATTTTCGTTACTTATTTTAATGTCTCTAGTTTTCATCTAGCTAACTTCTTGACCACTAACATCGATTTTTCTATTTACCATAGTTTGTCAATTATTGTTCAAATCCAAAAAATCTGTGATCCTGTATGCCCTAGAAAAATAACAGGAATCAACTGCTCTACATTTTCTCTAAAATGTGCCAAAACGACATTATATAAATATTAAACATTTTTTAAAAATAATTATATAAATATTAAATATTTTTATAAAATAATTTAATTAATTTAAATCAATTTGATAGACGAACTTAGCTTAAAAAATAAATATATCATAATATTTGACACTAACTGTTTTAGAAACATTTTCTGCTTGAATGTTTTGAACAGTACGCATTATACAGCTGAATCTATTATTGAGCTGTTCAAGAATGTAATCAACTATAATCATGAAGATTAAGACCTTCAAGAATATTATAGTTCTCGCATAGAGCTCCGACAAAATATTTAAAAACAAAATATAAATATAGTTATTTAAATTGCTATGTGTATCCTCATAGACACTTTTATTTAATTCCCTTTGTCTTTTTGCATTTTAGAGTATCTATCTGTTTTGATCTACTTTTCATCATTAACTTAATAGGGCTTTCTGATCTAAAATACATTTTCTACTTTATTATAGTTCAAATAATGCAAAATTACATTCTATTATCCTGTTAAACAGGAAGGCAATTGCGGCAAGTCTTATTTTATTGCAGTAAAACTGTATAAATCCCTTAGGTAAAACACTAAAACCACTAATATCAACATGTCGGCAACGTCGGACAATAGATGGCTCTGATGATGTCACAAATGCCTACTTGGTATTTTAAATGAAATCTGTACCTAGTTGTTTTTGAAAACGTATAATTGATTGAAAACTAAAGGTCATAAGTTTAACTCATTTACGGCGGTATGCGGAAGTGGCTGCGACGAAGACTACTTTATTAAAAAATAATAAAAATACTTTTCATGTTACAAAAAATTACAAGTTAACCAGTTTTCTTTAGCCTTATTCTTTGCAAAACCAATGAAAGTAAGATTCTCTATGTCTACAGAATTTTCTACACAAAACTGCCACCCCCCTCCGATTTCAATGATCTTGAAACAAATTAAAGTTTCCCCACAACTGCATGTAGGTAACGGAGTTCACAAATTCCAAAAATTATCATTATGTATTAAATCTATATAATTTGTATAATTCGCCTATGTATCAAATAAATTTTTGACACATATTCATCAACACTGTAATAACTTTCTCCAAAGTTTGCTAACCTCAGAGTTAAATAATTCATAGGGTAGTATCTTCTTAGTACTTTAGACAAGCTGGCAAGCTTTATTATAAATTGTAATTTCTGCCAGCAGACACTTCTTTTATAAAGCGGTGAAAGATGAGAGTTTGGGCATTATTATTTATATATATTAAATGCCTGCTTTAAAAATGGCTCCCGCTAAGTACAAAAAATAATACAAAATCACAAAAAAATCTAAAGGGCTCTGGAGTGTCAAACATCTTCTTCACAGAAACAACAGATACTATTTTGTATAGCCAATATTCAAAGTTCAATAAGTTCAATATCCAAAAGTGATTAGATATTTATCTTAACTAAACTATTGTGTAAAAATTATTTTATTTAGTTGTTCGTTTTGCGCTTCTAAGTCTACAGTTCCTACAATTTTCTGTTAGTATGTGCTCATTGAGGCCGAGAAACAAATTAATTCATCTTAGAAAATTGATAAAAATTATCCTTGAAACGAATACGAACATGTATTGTAATGTGCAACCGGAAAGGAAATATTGAGCAGAAATTAAATACTAAATCAAAAGTGGGGATCTATTTACATTAATAATAATGATATTAATCAAATTTATTTATCTATTGCTATTCAATACAGGGTGGCCCACCACGAACTGCATCGATCTAGATATGGAAAACTAAAAGTAGGAAAATTCTGAAAATTTGGTACCTCACCAATGCCGATAAGCGCTGCTCAAATAAAATATTTTTGTGAATCTGGCACTTCCGGTTATACCGGACGTCGATATCAACTTTCTTATTTAAAATGGAACACCCTGTATATTATTGCATTTTTGGATTCTAGGCATCATTTTGGAACAAAAACATGCAACATGTCCTATGTCTAAATCCAACCGTTTTTGAGATATTTGCATTTTTCCGAAAAAAAATGACAGGTGCAGACCTAAAGTCAATTAGCAATTTATACGAGGAAACCGCGAAATTTCAAAACGAATTTTTGGCATCGTGTAACAGAAGCCCTGACCTAGTGACCTCTGCTGAGAAATAAATCCGTTCTTATACAGGGTGTTCACAAAATATGAATAAAAATTACATTCAAAATGTGCGTAAATCTCGAAATTTTCAAATGGAAACCCCCATTTTTTTTAATGCGATCTTATTCACCACTAAAAATAATGACAACTTTGTGTAAGGTTTCCTATACCTAAATGCCGTAATTTTCGATTAATTTACGAAAAACCCACTTTTCGTCCATAAAATGCGGGGTTTGTTTAACGCTTGGAAAATCATATTAGCCGTGGACGTTGAAAAGACAATCACGGCTGAGGATATGTCACTTGGTTTATAAATTATTGTCAACAATAATGCCGGCGCGCTTAAATTACACAAACGAAGATTATTTAAATTTGTTTATTATCTACAGAGAATGCAACATAAAGTAATATCAAGAACGTGCGATACATTTGGTGCTCGCTCTGCACAAAAACAAAACCATCGCCAAACACAAGTACAAAATTTTAAACTATATGGACGTGTCAGAGAAAAATCACTTAAAAATAAGCCTATTGTTACTGGCTTAAATTACACTACATTAAAACACTAAGAGACTAATAGTTAAAGAAGTAACAAAGTTTTAAACACTAAGGATGTATCAAAGCAAAAATACAGTGTTAAAGGCAAGCAGAGACTAGAGAAGAAACCTTCCTCTTGTTCGTGTTAATTTAATAAATGTTCAAATTGTCTTCCTTGAACGTCTAAACAGTTGACAATAATTTATAAACCAAGTGACATTTCCTCAGCCGTGATTGTCTTTTCAACGTCCACGGCTAATATGATTTTCCAAGCGTTAAACAAACCCCGCATTTTATGGACGGAAAGTGGGTTTTTCGTAAATTAATCGAAAATTACGGCATTTAGGTATAGGAAACCTTACACAAAGTTGTCATTTTTTTTAGTGGTGAATAAGATCGCATTAAAAAAAATGCGGGTTTCCATTTGAAAATTTCGAGATATAAGCACATTTTGAATGTAATTTTTATTCCTATTTTGTGAACACCCTGTATAAGCAGAGGTCACTAGGTCAGGGCTTCTGTTACACGATGCCAAAAATTCGTTTTGAAATTTCGCGGTTTTCTCGTATAAATTGCTAATTGACTTTAGGTCTGCACCTGTCATTTTTTTCGGAAAAATGCAAATATCTCAAAAACGGTTGGATTTAGACATAGGACATGTTGCATGTTTTTGTTCCAAAATGATGCCTAGAATCCAAAAATGTAATAATATATAGGGTGTTCCATTTGAAATAAGAAAGTTGATATCAACTTCCGGTATAACCGGAAGTGCCAGATTCACCAAAATATTTCAGTTGAGCAGCGCCCATCGGCGTTGGTGAGGTGCCAAATTTTCAGAATTTTCCTACTTTTAGTTTTCCATATATAGATCGATGCAGTTCGTGGTGGGCCACCCTGTATACATAGAATTATTATTATAAAGAATTAAAATTTTTGATTTTTGACAAAATATAATTTTTTAAGCTTATCTTAAACTTATGTATATATTTTATGATCCTTATTTCACTACCAATTTTATTATACTCCAATAAACCCTTGAAAAAATCGAATTTGGGGACAATTTAAAATTCTTTTGAACTAACATATAGTTCCCTTTTTTTTTCTGTGTACCTAGTAGTTACGAACATCTTCAAATTTTGTCATGTAGTTTTTATAATAATGTGGACATAAATTTAAATTAATTTTGTGGATAAAAATATTAAGCACCTAAACTTCAATTTTTAACATTCATCCAACCTAACTCAATTAACATGTCTATAGTACTAGTATAGCTCTGTTCTGTAACACTTGCAATCGGTGCTTATCGTTTTGTGAAATCATATACAGCACTGAGCTACAAAAAGTAAAATGAGAATGTATAATAGCATTATAGACAGTTATTTTTCCAAACATACTTAAACTGTTGTTTGAAGTTTGTAGACAAGGTAGATTGTTGAGTAAAAATCTGTTGTTGGACTTCCATTGTCTTTATTTTAGTTTTCACTCGAAAACGATCAGAGATTTGTTCTGATCGAAACGTCGTGCTTAGAAATAAATAAAGACAATGGAAGTCCGACAACAGATTTTTACTCATACTTAAACTGTCACTCTACCTAGCACACCGATTTTCCTTGAAATATTCTTACATAATATATAATTAATTAAATGATTGGCCACAGCAGTAGGCTTTTAAAAAACTTTATTCGAAAAGCTTTTGACAAAGATCGGTCTTCATCTGAACGCGCTTTGTGATACAATAAATATATAAGATTTCGAATTGCTGAGTTTGCAGGAGACGAGACGGTTCTGGAGCTTCTACAGTTTTCTTGATGATGCATGAATTTCTGCCTAGATAACTCCTCCATCCTTAAGAGGCTTCTTCGGGAGTGTAGAGGATCTAAGTAGCCGTAGCTTTTTCTTCCTTTTCTTTTCTAGGTTTTCGGAACTTCCAATATTTCCAAATTCCATATCCAATTAATATTAAGAGAACCATTACCATTGTTATCCATAAAATCCAATTTGTTGTGTACGTATTTGCAACTTCTTCGACGACCACAGGACTAATAGAGTTAATATGTTTTCGAAGAGCATGGATATCGTCCAGTGATATGTTCCTGATGTGGAGTTTGCCAAATGTATTGATGTTTTCTTCAATTTTAATCGCCGGCAATACCAATGAATGGGTTTTACTGTTTGATTTATTATTTCCATAAGAAATTCCATTAATTTCCATGCTGCATCCGGTAGGTAACCAAATTAAATGCGGTGTCTTTATTATGGCATATTCCATGTTTTTGCATAACAATTTAATTTTCGATTCTTCTTTCGGGACAACAATTAACAATTAAATAAATTCGTCGTTGACTCTTTCAATTATTTGACTGTGAGTTTGAACTTCCATAACGTTACAACTTGGTTCTTCGCCAGAAATTAGTGCAGCTATGCAATCTTCTTTTGGAGTTGCTTCTAACCGTTCTTGTAGACAAATATAAGTTCCATTTATTTCTTCGCAGGAATTTTCCATATATTGGTAGCTAGTAGTACTAAGAGCCATGTAGGGTTTGGAAGGTTTGGAAGGTTTGGTAGGGTTTGGAAGGAATAATTATGGTATTTTTGGAAGAAGGTAAAGGATATAAATGATAATAATCAAAATTATCTGGATGAACTAAAGGGACATCTAGGGCAAAAACAATTTGATTTTTTGAAATGTAACTACTTGTTTTAATTACAGTGTACCAATCATAAAAATTAATATTAATAATTTCGTTTTCTGAATAATGTGTTTTTAAGTCCGTTTATATCTCTTGTAAGTCGTCGATATTCAATATATCAGGGTGAATAGTATGTAAACGTGAAAAGGTTATAGCATTTTCCAAGTTGTCTAGGAAAGTAATTATTACATTAGCATTGATAAAAATTTGATTAAGTATACTTAAATATACAGTATATTTATAGAATATATCAGTTTCTCTTTTTATTAATTCATGGTAACGTTCTAAATATTCAGAAATTTTTCGTTGATTATCAATTATAGTTTCAATTGAGGTTCCGTAGTGATCAATTAATTTTTTGAATAAGGAAATTTGTGTGTTTACTTCTGATACAATTTTCTGTTGATTTTTCTCAAGTATTCTTATAGCGTTGTCGTATCTAATACCGTCATTTGCATCAAGCGATCCAGTAAACCATTTATTTACCGTTCCTATAGCATTAAAAAGTCCGCGTTTACTGCGTTTATTTATATTTTTCTTAATATTATGTTATTAAATTTACTTTCTATTTCTAAGATTAAAGGTTTAAGACTATCATAGTTATTTCGTAAGCTAGAAGAAAATACAAATTGTGTCTCTTTAAAAATAGAAATGTTTAAATCATTATGAACCGATCTAAGATTTTTTATTTCGTTACTTAAGGCTTTAATTTGAACATAATGTAAAAAAGTGTGTTTTCTAGTTATGATCTTTGCATTTCCTAATCTAAAAGGTAAGATTCCAGGTGAATCTTTCAAATCCGTTATTTTAATTTCCTGTACTTGGACCTGGGATATCAGGATTAGGGATATCAGGATCATCAGGTGGTTTCTCATGTCTGTCTGAATGTCTGTCCTGTAATAAAGATTTTTCTGTCAGTTTTCTTGGTCTTTTTAAATTCTTTTTGTGAATTATTTTGCGTGGTAATTTCGCTTTTATACCTAAGTTTTTCTGAACGATTCCTTTTTTAAAACGGGGTTTTATTTTTGAACGGTTTTGAACTCTTTCGTAAGCGTATTCATTTTCATTATATTCTATAGGATCTTCGCGATTCTGGTTTCTTTTTTGAATGATTTTTTCCTTTGTAGGTTGATTGATTTCATGAATTTTGTCATAAAGTAGTTCTATTTTTATGTTCGTTAACATATTCATTTATAATTATTTCAGAAGTAGTATCGAAAGCGTCAAAACTATCAGTATGTCCACTAACAATGTTCTATGGAGTTTGTTTTGTTACTGAATGAACTGTATTATTATATGCCAAAATTGCGTAGAGCATGAGTTTATTGATTCGACTGTCTTTATCAGTTAATCTTAAACATCTTATGTGTTCAATTAATGTAGAGTGTAAACGTTCAACTAAACTGTTGCTATTAGAATTATTAGGAGTAATAAAATGAATATTAATTTTGTGAAGTTTTACAAAATCTTTTACGGTTGTATTATTAAATTCTGATCCGTTGTCAGATACAATGGTTCTTGGTAGACCATGATGTGTTGCGAATTGTAAGAAACAATCAATGGTGTTTATAGCTGAAGCTCCACTTATTTTGTATGCTTGTGCATAACGAGAGAATGAATCTATTATTGTTAAAAATTTATTGTTTTCTATTTGGAAAGTGTCAACATGTATGACTTCAAAAGGTTTGGTACTAGTGGGCGTCAAATTAAATTTTATTTCTGCGGGTTTTCTGTCGTATTTAGCTAACTGACAAATTTCACAATTATTTACGTATTTTTCTATATCAGTTTTTTGTTTTGGCCAGTAATATCTTCGTTTTAGGGAATTTTCCATTTCATTGATACCTCTGTGGCAAACTTTACCTTCATGATAATATTTTAGTTTTTCTTGTTGTTCGTCAAAAGTATAAATATCTTCTAAATAGGTTGAACTTTGTATTAGTTTAAAAGAAGAATTTTGGAATGTCTTTTGGATAATGTTGCAAAATTCTGTGATTATATTAGGAGTTTTAAAATATACACAGTACACTTTTTTATCTTCTACGTATTCTTTTATAAAAGCTATTGTTTCACTTTCGAAATTTTGGAGAGGTAAAGATACCGTTAATCGTTTATTTTCGTTAAATGGTTTGTTTCGAATTTACATATTTATGTTGTGTCTTGTTGTTAGAAGAAACTATTATTTGATTTTTGTATGAGTTTGCCGATTTTTCTGTTATTGGCATTAGTAAAACAGGATCTTCGACTGCTGTATGGACAGTTTCGTTTATATTATTTCTCGGAGCGTTTTCTTGGACATTGAATGCCGGTCTAATAAGTATATCGGAAATAATATTAATTTTTGGTTTTTCAACAGGTTTTTCATTAGGGGTAATTCCTAAAATTTCATTTACATCTTCGCTTGAGATTTCCGGAAGGTTTCCTTCATCTAAATTTTCTAAAAAGGTAATAATTTCGTCATCTGAATCACCTAAATTGGCTATTATTGATTCGTTTTCTAAAGAATTTTCTAGTGCATTTATTTCTACTCGAGAGAGTGCATCCGCGTTGGTATTTGATTTTCCTTTTTTATATACTATTTCGTATTGATATTCCTCAAGTTTGAGTCTCCAACGAACGAGACGTGAACTGGGATCTTTAAGGGAAAATAGCCATTGAAGAGGTTTGTGGTCAGTGATGATTTTAAATTTGTGTCCAAACAGGTAAGGTCTAAAGTAATTTGTGGCCCAGACAATTGCTAACAATTCCTTTTCGATAGTTGAATAGTTGCATTCTGCGGGATTAAGTGTACGAGAAGCATATGCCACTGGAAGATCTTGGCCTACAGTACCTTGCGATAATACTGCACCTATAGCGTAGTTTGAGGCGTCTGTCGTCAAGTTAAATGGCTTAGAAAAATCTGGATATTGTAAAATTGGGTCATTCGTGAGTATATTTTTGCGCAACTCGAAAGCATTAATAAAAGACTCATTGTGAATGACCTTTTCTCCCATTTTTAAACATTTGGTGAAAGGTTTTGTGATTTTTGCAAAGTCTTTTATAAATTTTCGATAATAACCTACTAAGCCTAGGAATGATTTTATTTCTTTTGCCGTTTTAGGAATTGGAAACTTTTGAATAGCCTGAATTTTTTTTATGTTTGGTTTGATTCCGCCTGGTGTTATTATATGTCTTAAGAATTCTACTTCCTTGCGGAGGAATTCACACTTATCTAATTGTATCTTAAGATTGTATTCACGTAATTTGAAAACTAGTTTGAGATTGGAAATATGTTCTTCTAATGATGATGAAAAAATTATGATGTCATCAATGTAAACTAAACAAACTTTTCCTTGGAGTTCTCTTAGAATGTCGTCCATAACACGCTGAAATGTGGCTGGCGCATTTTTTAGGCCAAATGGCATTCTATTATATTCGTAATGACCGTTGTCTACACTAAAAGCTGTTTTTTCTATACTTTGGGGGTGCATCTCTATTTGGTGAAAGCCGGAAGCTAGATCAAGGGTAGTAAAATAAGTACATCGGCCTAACTTGTCTAAAATTTCATTGATGTTGGGAATTGGATATCGGTCATCAATAGTTTTTTCATTGATCTTCCTGTAATCGACTACTATACGCCACTTTTTTTGTCCGGAGGCATCCGATTTCTTGGGGACAATCCAGATTGGTGAAGACCATGGACTTGAAGAAGGTCTAATGATTTCGTCATCTAACATTTTTTTATTTGTCTTTGAACTTCATTTTTTAAGGCATAAGGATACCTATAAGACTTTGTGTGAACTCTGTTAGTAGTATAGCTATGGGGCTACGAGCCCACTTTCCCCATGTATTTCTTATGGGAGCTAAAACGTGGTCAAAAACGTGACCAACCGCCGCGAGACCCCCGACAGCGAGGGGTGCCGAAGGTGCCCGGCTTTCACCGACCGTTGACCCAGCCGCGACGCCGCGACATGTCACGACTCGCAACTAATAAAAACCCTAAATCATAATTAAGCCATGACTTCCCCCTGTCGACCTTTAGCCGCAGCCATGCATGGATTTTTGCTACCACCTCTGCCTGCGTATTTTTGCATCCGCGACGCCGGGACATGTCGAGACTCGCAACTAATAAAAAGCCTAACACCCATAGAAAATATTCTAGCTTGCAATATGTACGTGACGTAATTCCTCGGAAAAAAGTACTTTCTTTCAGTCGTTTGACATGTGTATTAGTGTCGAGAGCTCGCACGATGTCGAATAAAGATGAAGCACGAGAAACATTATATGAGAGTATAAATTTTGTCTACCTAGTAACGTTGCAAAGAAAGATGAACTAAAATGATGACAGCTAATATTAGTTTGTCAGTCAAACCCCCCCCCCCCAACCCGCATGATAATTTAGATTTCTTTCAATGGTATAAAATGCTAAAAACAGGTGAAAATCATGAAAAAGGGACCCCGTTAATTGGTTTAAGTGCCCACGGAAATTTGCTAGATTTCTAGAGAAAAATACTGTGTCCGAAGCTGTTTACGCGTTGACATTTTAATGTAAACATGAAACGACCCCAAACAATTCAACTGGCACTGGAAACGTTTTTTTTTTCGACTAAAATTGCCCTTGGGATTGTATAAATCACGATAATATAAAATACTAGACTGAAAATCTGTTCTTAGAGGTTCTAATAAAAACCAGGTTATTAAATTAAGGTACCAACATCCAAAGTATGACGTCATTCCGCCAATTTAAATTATGTGTGTTCCAACTGATCTGCTATTAAATGTGAATTAAATGTAAACTATTTAACAAAATCTGTTGTCCTTAATATATTTGGATAAATTAGTTATCGATTAAATTTTGAAACTAGTTATTTCTTAATGAATACAGCTAATTCTTATATAATTTATTGTAAACCAACGAGACCTCATATTAGTTAAAATTCACATGACATATTAATCAAAGAGACTTTATAGTTATTTTCAATATTTAGAGAAAATACTCCAAGTAATATATCAAAATTGGAGTGTGAGCAACAAAATTATATAACACTTTTATTCTTAAAATCCACTAATTGGACAAGAAGAGACAAATTATTTTTCATGTATAATAATTTTGAATACCACTTCTTTCATTACTTAAAATAAAATGCATACGGAAATGGCTTTGAACCCTGATTTTACACGATTTACCCCTTCGAGGTCCAACATTATGATCCACTGCTTCAAACTAAGCATGGAATGTTCAGCTTAAATAAATACGTGCCCGTTGTGTAGACAAATTATTAGACCGTCAGACAGTCACAGATTTTCCTTACTCATTTTCTCATTTATACCTTGGAGAGGGTTGAAGGGTAAATCGATTCTGAGTCGGAAAATAGTAATTTTAAGTTTGGCCCCATTGGAAAACTTTCGATTTTTCAAAACAAAAAAAAGGTACTAATTCTCACTTATGCCATGTTCACCGTATGATTTTTATACTATACCGACTTCGAAAACCCAAAGGCATAAGTGTAGCGTGAGGAAAAAGGTGGAATTAAGGGTTTAAAACCCTTAAACGGTCTATATATGGAATAAAATGAGGGCATACAACATGTTCTTCAATAATGAAAATTAAAACAATGTTCATTTTTGACTATCCATTATCCTACCAAGAAAAAGCTTATAGCGTCTAAGCGACTAGAAAAATGACTAGATGACTTGTATAAACGACTAAACGACTCTAAAAAACGACTAGACGACTCGTAAAAACGACTAAACGACTTTGAAAAACGACTAGACGACTTTGAAAAACGACTAGACGACTCGAAAAACGACTAGACGATTCGGAAAAACGACTAAACGACTCGGAAAAACGACTAAACGACTATGAAAAACGACTAGACGACTCTGAAAAACGACTAGACGTCTCTGAAAATCGACTAAACGACTTGAAAAAACGACTAGACGACTAGTAAAAACGACTAAACGACTCTGAAAACGACTAAACGACTCGGAAAAACGACTAAACGACTCAGAAAAACGACTAAACGACTCTGAAAAACGACTAGACGACTCTGAAAAACGACTAGACGTCTCTGAAAATCGACTAAACGACTTGAAAAAACGACTAGACGACTAGGAAAAACGACTAAACGACTCTGAAAATGACTAAACGACTCGGAAAAACGACTAAACGACTCTGGAAAACAACTAGACGACTCGAAAAGTAACTCGAAGCAACTTGAAAAGCGACATACCATGTAATGTCATCAAATACCATTGAATACCATGGAATACCATGGAATACTATCGAATACCTTCAAAGACCATGAACTACCATCGAACCATGAAATCTTTGCCATGGTGCGAGCGTAAAAGGAAATTATCCGTGATAGATGCTCTGTGATGGGAAGATCGTCTTTGATAATTACCATCACACTCAGTTAGACAGGTCTTTGTCACTTGAGATTGAACCTAGCAGTTATGGTATCCAAGACACCAATGCCAGATTAGTAATGGGTCAAATAGCAGGAACCGTTGAAGATGACCTATTATGTATTGGAGATGAAAAAATTACTGTCTCAACTGCTTTTGAATTAAAGTGACCTAAAAATAAACAAGGAATTATTGATTATTACTAATTTTTGATAGGTTCAACAAAACCAGGTTTCAAAAGTATTTGTGTTTATTTTTTGATAGATGTCTCTATATGTTCCATACATTTTGCATATCGAACAAGATTAGGTCTCAGGATTAGAACTTAGGTTGCCTAAGTCTGTTATTCTCGACTACACAATTCCTCATGGTAAGATACATAATTTCTATGTTGTTAATTTGGTCCGTTTTTTTTTACTGTTTTTTTTTGTTGCTTTTAGACTCCTCGATACGATTAAAAAGATTTTACTTATTTCTACGTTTTAATGTTTTTGACAAAATCTAATTCGCATAATAATTTATTACATTATTAATTTTCCACACTCACTGTAGTTGACTATGTCTGGAAAGGTGAGCATCTACATTTTTAGTCTATTTTATTATATAATTTTATTATTACTTATAAGTAGATACTGATCTAATGCAAAATATTTTTTCTAGCTTTAATATAAATAATTTTCTCTGTATTGCTTTACTGCTGAAGATGACCCCTAGGAGGGCCGAAACATATGTACAGTTGATCTTTTGATTAAAGAAGCTGTGTTTGTGGAGCAGAGACTGTAAGTTTTACCCCCGTTGTTGTATTCTCCTACTCCACTTCAAGATATGGACTATTTCCTCAAGGAACAAGATTGTATTTACATCAACTCAAATTCATGGTAGATAGTCTGTTACAGTAGTGATCGTGGATAAAAATCTAACAAGCTGCCCTTAATTTTTGAAGATTTCTATCTTCTATGCCTCTTATATCCACTACGGTAAATTGTGATAAGCAATCGTACATGGTTCATATGCATTCGTTTCCCCACCACCCTAGAGGTAAAATGCAAGGTGCGCTTTTTTTACATGGTTTCCCCCCATAGGCCTAATCCATGTTTAATTAAAAAACATAAATAATTTTTTTTGTCTCAGTAGTAGCAAATATAGCAAGGGGAGCTTTTTTAGGACAGCTCGGAGATAATTAAAACACTAACTCATGCAAACTTTCACATGATGCTTCAGCAGGCCAGAATAACAAATGAAACAACAAACTTATTTAATAAATTGATTGGTGATAACTATAATACATTATAAACCTATTATGTATAACCATTATTATAACTAATGTAATAATACATTATAAAACTATTACGTATAACCATTAATATAACTAAGTAATAATACATAAACCTATTACAGTAACCTATTTCTATAATTAATACTACTCCATTTGCATCTGCGAATAGTGGCCCCACGGAAGTGTTTCATAGCCTGGTAAAATTTTTCTTTTATCATCATTGGGACTTAACGCGATTTTCGGCTGTCTTATAGAGTAAACAGTATGTTTCTCCGATCGGATTAAATTCTGATTAACTGTTTTCTCCATATTTTCCTCCAGACACTGTACATAATCGTCAAAGGTTATTTTGTTTTTAATGACGGATTTCTTAACCCCCTTCGCCTTCTTTGTAACTCCACCATGTAACATTATTTCGAATATTTCCTCTTCAGTATATCCATTTTCCCGCAGTTTACCTATTTCCATATCTTCACAATCTTTTAAAATTTTAAATGTATACATTTTTGATCGCAGACCCACAAAATATCCACCGACATAATCCGTCCATTGTTTTCATCCTTCATCATACCCAAAACTTTTTTGTTTACTAGAGGTATACCATAAATGTTATCTGGTGAATAATCGCTTGTATCAAAATATTTATAGCAGTCTCGACGCATAACTTCGTAAATATCATTATTTCGAATTTCATAAATAAGGGAGTCAGTGTCCGTGTATAAAATGGTACAATTTTCACCTAACTGAGGCTGCATGTACCCATAATGGAAATCATATAGAGTTGTTCTTGCTAGATCCAAAACACTCATCCCAACGTAAATTGGTTTATTCATGAATACTTCACATTTATTTAATTCGATTACTACGAGGTTTTCATCAAAAATCAGTGCAGACTTGAACTCAGGTTTGGCGATAAGTGCCTCCGCCCCATATCGCCCCTCCCACTTGTTAACCAGCTTTACCACGGAATATTTGCGGACATTTTCCATCGTTTTTCCGAAGACTGCATTATTCAGAAGCTTGTAAAGATCTTTCTCAAAGGCACTGGTGGCTTCGGCACGAAGTCTGGTATTTAGATCTATGTAACTTTTCAACCAAGCACTTTGCTTAAATTCGAGTACACGTAGTACTTTCTTCAGGACAAGACCATTTGCTAATACTTGTTTAAGTACCCTGTAGTGAATCACGTACTTTTCTTTGTTGTGGAGGGTAGCCATTAATTTTTCCCCTGTCTTATCCCCTTGTATATGTTGCGGACAGAAAGGCAAATCTTTATGTTTATCGTGAAGTTTGTCAGGGTACTCTAGATCGACTTCTAGGAAATACCCCGTATCAGAGTTGTCCGGCAATTTTCCTATATTCAACCCTTGAATCTCCTTATCATCTAACCATCTAAACCCACCGAAAGGGAGAGCCTGGGACATAGCCCATCCATATTGATTATTAATATCAAAGTAACTTAAATATACTGCAGGTTTCTGTGGATCATAATCGGGCATGTATTTATTATTTGCAGTGGCGCGTCGTTTAGAGCATTGGCTGAGTCCTCCGCGGATTCCTCTCTCGACAAACATTACTTGATCGATATCCGTAAGCAACTCTAACTCAATTTTTGTATACTTTAACATCGAATCCCAAGTGTACCCAGGTAATGTATAGTAGTGAGCGGGATCTAGTTTATGGGTTCTCATACAGCTCGCTCTAAATGCTTCAAATACATCTGCTAGAAGTAATATATCTGTTTTTAAATACAGGTCGGTATATTCTTTTAAATTTTTACAACCAAATTCGTTCCACACTTTTTGCGCGTGAGCATACTCTTTTTCATATATTGATCTTTCTTCGAGTTTGTTATAAAAAGAGTCTTTAGGTGGTAAGTGACTGTGGTCTAATTTCTCCATACAATCCATAAAATCATATGGGAATACACCTTTTCGAGTAAGAAGTTTAAAACGAGACTCGGGGAGGTCGGAAAAATGGCTCCTAAGGATTGGGTATTCGGAAAGATTGGTGGCTAAAGAATCTAAGCTTCCTGCCATAAAACGGAAACTATCGATAAATCTGAACTTGACCAAATTTTCCGGTATGAGTTTGGTGAAAGATATATATTTTTCTTTATTAATAGGGAGGAGCTCCACACGACCCTCGATATCCTTAGCTATGCTCTTGATAACGAAATGTGCATCGTAACCCGAAAGGTTGTGGAAGACTATGGGTACAACATGGGTATCTTGATAATTTATGTTGCAGTCTTCATGTGCGGCTCCTCTAAATTTTCCAGTCAGATGACAATGATCCCGAACTTTTCTTTGCTGAGCTGTAAACGGCTTCTCACAAACGTGGCATATGGTAGTTAACTTAAAGCTCATCTTCTCATCTGCTGTTAGCCTATCCATAGGCAGAGGACACAGAAAAACTGTCTCTATATCCTCAGCCACTCCCCTTAGTTCTTTAGAAAACCATTCCATGCAATCGAGTCCGGTGTATGATTTGTAGAATGACAAGCTCTCATCATAACTGCATTTAATATAATATCCAATGCTGCAGGGAACGTGTTCTTGATACTTATTATTATCACCTGTCGCTTTAAGCAGACTTTCTATATCAGCATAAATTGTAAAGGGAACCATTTCCTTATTTTTGTAATTCTTGAATTTGAGAAATTTTCGATCTTCACTTGGCATCCTAACTTTACAATCGTTCATATTTTTACAATCTTCGTAATGCGTTGTTAGCTTTTCCTCGGAGTAAAAGTAATGCAGACATCGATCACAAAAGAATTTTTTCATTTTATGTTTACTTAGATGAGCTGAAACGAGCCGAGAGAGGTCTTTGATCCAACAAAAATGATATTGTACAAGTGAACTGTCATTATTTCCTTCTTCATTATCCTCATCATAATAAACATTCTGTATCATTAGAAGATTGACATGTTTGTCTACCTTATTTTTAGTGATATAAGTAGGTAAGGTGTGAAACTTGTTTCGATGCTTTCGCAGAATATAAACATTTACAGACATGTTGTTAAGATTTTCGAATTTTGGGATCTGTTTAATGGTCATTGGAAAACGTAGTCCGTCCAAAATCAAAACAGATGAAGGGTGGGGGTACTTGGTTATTCGCTGAGGATGTTTCTCAACTGGATACAGAGCGGAAGTCACGGCCCAAGCAAAGCAAAGGTCGTCCTCGTTCTTCACGTTAATACATGCCTGTTTTGCCTTGATTTATTCAGGTAGCTCTATGTATGAAGATCCTAACAGGGGAGTATACTTATTTATATTTATCCCCAAGTTCACTATAGCCTTCAGCGCCCAACCAGAGTCTCTTTCTTGAAATTCTTGAAGCTGAGTTAAAATCGGTGTTGCTACGTGCTGATCGAACCAATGGATTAAGTTGGTATCTCGGTAGACCGGCGCGTTAGATGTTGTAAAATATTTCAACTCCTCGATAATTCTGTCAGCCTTTTGCAACACAAATAGTCCGCAGAACACTGCATTGATTTTAACCGCCTCTTCCTTTTTAAGGACATTGGCAACACGTCGCTTGAACAAAGCAAAACAGTCTTCGAGAAAATCGCCTGGGTCCTTGTGCTTAAGATTAGAGATGACACCAGTTCGAATACGGCATGAAAATGCGGTTTCCGAATCGCACCAGCTCACGCGTTTTTTTGCCGTCTCTTTTATAGATACCCCAGCACCATGTTTAATTTCACATTTAATTTTAGTACGCAGTGTTCTTACATTGGCCAGAGTTGTTAACAGTTTTTGTTTCTCGCCTATGCCCTTGGCTGATTTTAGTTGGCGTTTTATTTGCCGAACTGCCTTCGTACATTCACGAAGACCATCTTGAGCTGTTTCACCACTATATGCTGATCGAAGTAGACTCAATATACTGGCTATCTTGAAGTATATGGACTTTAGTACAACTGTGGGAGGCATGGTTCTCCCAAGCACAACAATTTACTTTATCAGACGTGCAACCAACGGTAAGACAGAATTCGTGTTTTCCAATCCTACTCACCAACAAGCGTCCTCCTTGATTTTTACTTACTCACCAACCGGTGTACTCCTTTTTTCTCCTTAGCTCAACCTAGAAAGGAATGATTTTCTAAATTGTACACGCTTCAACCTGGGGAATAAGGGTGTTAAATTTTTATATTTCACTAGAAAAATATCAATATACACGTTGATGCGCTATTTGCTTACGTTTTATGAAAAACGTTGCCCAATTCACAATATCGACTTCACCTTAGACAAGTGACAACACGACTGAGAAAATGGGTGGAGGGAACTCCTTTTTTATAAACCCGTTCATCAAATTCTAAGAAAAAGATTACGTTTCTCGGAAAAACTTTTCACAAAATGTGTTGTCCAATTCACAAACACAACTTCACCCCTCAAGAGAAACAGCACGACTGATGAAATGGGTTTTCCATTTTATACGTTCAAGAAATTCCAAGAAAATGTTTACAATTCTCATAAACTTAAAATGCTAAGCTAATTCAAACAAAAAAGGTTTTATCGTAAAAATTTGTCAAAATGTGTTGTTCACTTCACAAAGTCGACTTCACCTTACAACAGTATCAACACGACTGAAAAAAATTGGGGAAGAACACCTCCTTTTATAGTCTCACCCTATGAGATGCTCAACCAATCAGGACAAAGCTTATTTTCTAGGGATGAAAAGGCCCCCTCAATAAGACGAAATTTGTGTGTGTTTTCCGTAAGACTCAATGCTAATTTGCGAATTCTATACTGAAAACTTAATGACAGATAAAAATTGAACTGCCGCTGTTTGCTTTAGGAAATGCGTTGTCCAATTCACAAAGTCGACTTCACCTTACAACTGCATCAACACGACTGAAAAAATTGGGGATGAACACCCCTTTTATAATCACACCTATGAGCTGCTCAACCAATCAGGACAAAGCTTATTTTCTAGGGATGAAAAGGCCCCTCAATAAGACTAAATTTGTGTGTGCTTTCCGTAAGACTCAATGCTAATTTGCAACTTTTACAAATATTAGAAACTTGATGACGTTAGAAAAGTGTATGAAGTTCCATGAAAATTTGGGGAATTTCTCGAAAAACTTGACAAAGTGATGATAAAAATAAGAGTTTCAATATTGAAATTTTCAAAAAAAAAATTCAAGACGTTCCCAAGAAAAAATTCGTTACATTTCTCAGAAAGTGACTGCAAAAACCTTCCCCAGAAAACTTAAGACAATGATCACCAAGTGATGTTGTTAACAATCAGGTTTCGAGCCTCCAACACCTCATTAAAAAAATCCTGAAAGTCTGCAACAAAATGTTTGTAATTAAGACGTATCTCAGTAAATTGTTGTTAAAGTGATCCTTTGTTTAAAAAAAGATACTTTCAAATAACCTCAATCAATGTATTATATTATATTTTCAAAAAATCCTCAATATCAACATAAAATAAAGTACACGCTAAAATGTGTTTGCTTCAAAACTATTAGGTATAAAATTTTAAACCTAAGCCTGGAAAAGCAAAAACATAAAAATATCCTTACATAGTGGTTTTTATCTGCAATGCAAATGTTCTTTTAATTAAAACAGTTTTCTAGTAGTACTTGAGCTAATGCTATCCCAGTTCTATAAGGAAAGTCGGCTCTAGACGTAAATGCTAATGAAGTAATAGTAATTACCACTCCTCCAATGGCTTCTGGAGGTAATCTTAAGTTATTGCGATCGATTAAACCGCTGAAAAGCATAAAGAAATTTTTTTAAATTAATTTCTGTGGATTCAAAAGGAAGTTTTTACTGAGACGTTTCTCAGGAATGTTGTTAGACGCTGTTTCAAAATTATTACACTATTTTAAACAAAATATTAGCGTTTTCTCTAGACTATAATTTTCGACAACACGACTATCACCTATTAAGTTTTTAGTAGAAATGTTTAGCAAAAACAGTCATAAACTATCGCACAAAGTTTACGAATTTCTCAAAAATACTAAAACCTCCCTGAAAAATAAAAAAAAATATTCTCACAAAATTCTACAAAGACTTGAACGCAAAATCATTAAAATAAATTAAGATGTCTTTCAAAATATTAAACCTCCCCTGAAAAGCAAAAACATAAAAATATCCTACATAGTGGTTTTTATCTGCAATGCAAAATGTTTTTCAATCACTACAGTTTTCTAGTAGTACTTGAGCAAATGCTATCCCAGTTCTATAAAATTCTATTAAAATAAATTAAGATGTCTTTCAAAATATTAAACCTCCCTTAAAAGCAAAAATACACTAAACATAGTGTTTTTTTATCTGCAATGCAAAATATTTTTCAATCAATTTTTCTAGTAGTACTTGAGCAGTACTATCCCAGTTCTATAAGGAAAGTCAGCTCTAGACGCAAATGCTAACGAAGTAATAGTAATTTTCACCCCTCAAATTGCTTCTGGGGGTAATCTTAGTTTTTGGGTACTGTGAGAGTTAGAATTTTTACTACTTAAACCTCCCTGAAAAGCATAAGATGTTAACATATTCTTTGGTGTTCTCGTTTTTTACCATTTTTAAACAAAATATTAGCGTTTTCTCTAGACTATAATTTTCGACAACACGACTATCACCTATTAAGTTTTAGTAAAAATGTTTAGCCAAAACAGTCATAAACTATCGAACAAAGTTTACGAATTTCTCAAAAATACTAAAACCTCCCTGAAAAATAAAAAAATATATTCTCACAAAATTCTACAAAGACTTGAACGCAAAATCATTAAAATAAATTAAGATGTCTTTCAAAATATTAAACCTCCCCTGAAAAGCAAAAACATAAAAATATCCTACATAGTGGTTTTTATCTGCAATGCAAATGTTCTTTTAATTAAAACAGTTTTCTAGTAGTACTTGAGCTAATGCTATCCCAGTTCTATAAGGAAAGTCGGCTCTAGACGTAAATGCTAATGAAGTAATAGTAATTACCACTCCTCCAATGGCTTCTGGAGGTAATCTTAAGTTATTGCGATCGATTAAACCGCTGAAAAGCATAAAGAAATTTTTTTAAATTAATTTCTGTGGATTCAAAAGGAAGTTTTTACTGAGACGTTTCTCAGGAATGTTGTTAGACGCTGTTTCAAAATTATTACACTATTTTAAACAAAATATTAGCGTTTTCTCTAGACTATAATTTTCGACAACACGACTATCACCTATTAAGTTTTCAGGATTACTTTGTTTCAAGGCAATAATTATTACTGACATCCATAAAAACATACACACACGTTCGACCTGTTATTCAACTAGCCAAACTGTTAAAAAAGTCAAAAAGTTAATATTTTATGTTTATTTCAATTTTTAACTGAGTATATGACAGCGTCTCTAAGAAAGGTATAACATTTTTCTTAAGAACTTGGGAAAATTCTTCACTTAGTAAGTAGTTTATAATTGTTTTGTTAGAAACTTGATGGGTGATAATAGTGTTCTAAAAAATTATTAGTCCAGAAAAAGTTAATATTGTGTTTAGAATTGTATAAAATTCTATCTAATAACCTTCCTGAGAAGCCTTAGTTAAAAAAACTTCCTTGAGACATTCGGAAACTTTGTTCGATAGTTTATGACTGTTTTGGCTAAACATTTTTACTAAAACTTAATAGGTGATAGTCGTGTTGTCGAAAATTATAGTCTAGAGAAAACGCTAATATTTTGTTTAAAAATGGTAAAAAACGAGAACACCAAAGAATATGTTAACATCTTATGCTTTTCAGGGAGGTTTAAGTAGTAAAAATTCTAACTCTCACAGTACCCAAAAACTAAGATTACCCCCAGAAGCAATTTGAGGGGTGAAAATTACTATTACTTCGTTAGCATTTGCGTCTAGAGCTGACTTTCCTTATAGAACTGGGATAGTACTGCTCAAGTACTACTAGAAAAATTGATTGAAAAATATTTTGCATTGCAGATAAAAAAACACTATGTTTAGTGTATTTTTGCTTTTAAGGGAGGTTTAATATTTTGAAAGACATCTTAATTTATTTTAATAGAATTTTATAGAACTGGGATAGCATTTGCTCAAGTACTACTAGAAAACTGTAGTGATTGAAAAACATTTTGCATTGCAGATAAAAACCACTATGTAGGATATTTTTATGTTTTTGCTTTTCAGGGGAGGTTTAATATTTTGAAAGACATCTTAATTTATTTTAATGATTTTGCGTTCAAGTCTTTGTAGAATTTTGTGAGAATATTTTTTTTTATTTTTCAGGGAGGTTTTAGTATTTTTGAGAAATTCGTAAACTTTGTGCGATAGTTTATGACTGTTTTTGCTAAACATTTCTACTAAACAATTATTAGATATTACATGTGCATGTAATAAAGCAAGACAAAAAGAGGTAAATCAGGAACAAAAATTTCTTAATTTTAGGGCATTTTTGATTTTATAGAAAGGAAGTGACAGCGAGTGATATGTCTCGTATGTTTTTTTAAGATGAAGGAATTTTGGTATTAATTTGTAGAAAGAAAGTAAGTGAGAGTGGTTACCAGGGATGAGAAAATTAAAATATATATCAGCATATAGCGAAATTTCTAGACAATATTGGAATTTACTATTAAATAATGGATTTAAGAGAGTAACGTGAAAGTATTGATTTTATTGGAGACGGTTTTTAATATGTATAGTCATTAGTCATTTTTTTTATAAATAGTGGTAAGTATTTAGATGTATATTATTTTATCAATTTTTCCATACATCCCATGGTTTCCTACTGTGGTTACAAATTTGGTTACAACTTTTTCAAGTTGCCTGGAAAATTCAAAAATTCTTAACAGTAAATGAACGAAACTTTGAACTCAAAAAATAACTTCAACAAATTTGTTTTTCTGAACTTTCAGAGGATAAAAAATCTTCCTCCTTTCTCAAAGATCATATCACATCAAAGTGAAATGAATGATTAATATATGTAAAGTTAAAATATCATGACAGAAACAATTGTCTAGCCACCTGTCTGATATTGCACCCAGTGTTCTAATTATCTATACTAACTTCTCTTTGAATATCTGACAATAATATTTTACTGAATTTCACTGAACATTCAGCAACATTCAGTTGTCCATATTTCCTAGAATAAATGCTGATTCTTTAATTTTTTTTCATCTTCTTTGATTTTTCTTTGGTTTGTACCTATCCCACAAAATTCTATATTTGTTATTAAAAGAGTGTTCACATATGGTGCTGCGGTGGCGACGCTCGTACCGGCGCTGATTTTTTTATAGACTGCATATTTTTCTGCCTTCGATCAACCTTGGTTCGATGCAAGGGCATGCACATGTCTTTAAAGAAAAACACCGCTATGGCCAAGAGCGCTGGACAAATGTGGGTTCACGGTATTGCTCCTAAATAGCTTTATCCGTGTGATTTACTAATTGTCCTACACTCACTGGGATTACTATGATTTTCGAGGGTTTTCCGTAGTACTTGAGCGAATGCTATCCTAGTTCTATAAGGAAAGTTGATCCTAGCCGCAAATGGCAACGAAGTAATAGTAATTGCCCTCCTCCCCACACAAGCATTTGCTTCTGGGGTACTTCTCGTTTGGAGTATTGTGAGGGTGAGAATTATTATTTATTATCATTATTATTAATATTTTTGACGAAATTTGATTTTGCCTGATATAATTTTTATTTTCTTTTAAGCGAACTTTAAATGGCATACAAGTCTCCTCAACATAGAACTTTCCACATTCACAAGGAATTTTTTAATGCAATTTTTGAACGTTGTACCTCATTAATTTTTCTCCTATTGGGGATCATTTGAATGTCCATGTTGAAATCGATGATGAACTTGTTTTCCTTAAAGGGATGCAAAGTGTAGGTTTTGCTATGTCAACTTTTTTTTTCTCACAGATTGGGTAACAATAACTTTAGGTAATGTTTCAGAAAACTTATGAAAATCAGATCAAAAACAATTCTCGGGGAGTCTGGAGGGGGTGGTTTTTACCGAATTTTTTTTCCACGAATTTATCTGACATTATTTTTGCTTTGCTAGAAACGACCTAGGATGGAGCCAAAACAATGTTAATTTGTAGTTTTTTTATTTGGTCAACGTTATACTATACTGATGATTGCCAAATAGCATGAAACAAGTGTACATGGTTACTACTCATTTTGAGTGCATTATCACTTTCTTATCTCTGCAAACATGATTTCGTGCATCTGAGATTATTCTAAATGCCCTTGCTAGGACTGAGACAACAATGGGAAAGTATTTTTTTAAAGGAATAGGATAGTTTTTGATTTTTAATATATAATTTTTACCTCGGATTTGTCAAAGAGTGCGTTTTCAAAACCTGTGGGAATGCTCTCTAGTCTCTAGGGATACTTTTTTGACCTGGAATTTTTTTTTCAAACACAAATTCGTACATTTTGAACATCCTTGCTAAAAACAGACGATAATCGATTGAAGAAAATGCAAAAGAGTAGTTTTTGACCTGCAAATTTTCGTTTAACATAGATTCGTACATTTTCGACCTTCTTTGCTAAAAATGGGTGAAGATACGTAATTTTTTTCTTAAAAGGATACAAAAAGTTAGTTTTTTCGCTGTCATTTTTTTTTTTACTGATTGCACCGATTTTAGTTAATGTTTCAGAAAACTATGGGAATCCAACTAAAAACAATTCTCTCTGGGGGTAGTTTTTCGGCTGAAAAATTTTTTCAAACACGAATTAATGCATTTTGAACGCCCTTTCTAGGGCCGTACCAAGAACAATGGAGTTATAATTCGTTTTAAAGGTTTGCAGGGTGATACTTGGTTGTTGATGTATGATGCTGCAATTTTCATTAAAGGTGAAGTAGTTTTTGTGCTGCAAATTTTTGTTTAACATAGTTTCGTACATTTTCAACGTCTTTGTTAAAAACGGGGTGAAGATACGTATTTTTTTCCTTAAAAGGGTGCAAAGGGTAGGTTTTTCCTGTCAAGTTTTTTCACTGATGTAACAATACTTTAGACTTTCAGAAAATGTGAAAATCGAACCATAAACAATTCTCTCTAGGGGTATTTTTTACCCGACAATTCGTACATTTTGAACGCCCTTGCCCGAACCCGAAACAAGATCTAAACTATGAGAATCGGACTAAAACAATTCTCTCTGTTGTGCTTTTGACTGGCAAATTTTTTTCAAACACAAATTCGTACATATTGAACATCCTTGCTAAAAACAAGATCGGACCGAGAACAATGGAGTTATAATTTGTTTTAAAGGGATGCAGGAGAGTATATTTTGCCCTGCTGGTGCAAAAACTATGAGAATCGAACTAAAACAGTTCTCTCTGGGCGTAGCTTTTGACTAGCAAATTTTTTTCGAACATAAATTCATAAATTTTGAACATCCTTGCTAAAACAGGCGATAATCGTGCGAAGAAAATGCATAGGGGTAGTTTTTGCTGTGCAATTTTTTTCAGCCATTTGTATAAGCGTAAACGGTCCAAAAATCTTGCCCATGAAATATTTTTTTGGTTTCCTAAAAAAAAAATTCGAAAGGTTTTGAATTTGTTGGAAGTTGTTTATATTTTTTCCTTCGTGAGAATATTTACAGAAAATATAAACGTAGCTTAGTGGTGGTAAATCCATTGAAGTGATATATTTTTTAAAATATAGAAGACCGTTAGTGCTTTTCTGTGACAGCTTCTCGAGTATGTTCTTTGATCTCAGCCCAGCCGTTTCTCAAAAAAATCGAGAAAAACTTGTTAAGTCTACCAAAAGTTTATTTAAAAAAAAAAACCTTTAAGAAGCTGTTTCAACTCTCCTTAATATAAAGTAGCTACTCACGAATATAGCTCCAAAACTGTATTCCAAGAAAACTCACACACTAAAATAATTAAATTGGTAAAGTCTGCACACAAAAAAAACTTCTCACTCCGAAACCGCACTGCTCAGACTGAAGGCTAAACATAAAAAAGTCAGTATCCAAGCCGCGGTTATGCAACCTTGCATTTTCTTAAGACATGTACGTGTATTTTTACAATGTAGCAAGTTTCCGGAGTTAACTCTAAACAAAAGTATCTTGTTTCGAGAATCAAATAAATGTAATGGCTTGCTGAAACTAAAAACTAGTTTTCCGCTTTTATTTTTCTACTAAAAATGAATGCATTGCTATAAGCCGTGTAAAAATGTCTTAATTTTATATAATTATTATGCCTAAAAACAACATGTCTCTGCTTGTCCAATTGATCGATTTGAAGAATGAAAAGTGTTGGATCCTATATAATTTCGTTGCCCGCTGGAAGACCCAATTTCTTTTGATATATTATCAAGCATCTTAGACCATTTTCTCCAAAACAGAAATGTAAAAACGGTGATATGCCAAAAATAATTATAAAAATAGAGTAGAAAATGTAATTGCTAGCTTAATTTGTGAAGCTTAGCTAATACAACACGTGAGATCCCGTTACTTGCTCCGGTTTTATATAATAAGAGTCCTGTTTTATATAAGAGTCTAAGTAAATTAATCGATAATCAAAGTCGAAATGTATTAAGTCAATATTGGGCAATATTTAGATTTTTCAATGTTAGATCCTGTTAAATAGTTTTTATATTTAATTGGAACACCTTAACTAGCAGAACGTTTTAAATTTTCAGGAGATTAAGGATTTTTTTGACTGTTGGAACACATTTTTTTAAACCGGCGATATGACGTCATATTTTGGATGTTGGTACCTTAATTTAATAACCTGGTTTTTATTAGAACCTCTAAGAACAGATTTTCAGTCTAGTATTTTATATTATCGTGATTTATACAATCCCAAGGGCAATTTTAGTCGAAAAAAAAAACGTTTCCAGTGCCAGTTGAATTGTTTGGGGACGTTTCATGTTTACATTAAAATGTCAACGCGTAAACAGCTTCGGACACAGTATTTTTCTCTAGAAATCTAGCAAATTTCCGTGGGCACTTAAACCAATTAACGGGGTCCCTTTTTCATGATTTTCACCTGTTTTTAGCATTTTATACCATTGAAAGAAATCTAAATTATCATGCGGCTTGGGGGGGGGGGGGGTTTTGACTGACAAACTAATATTAGCTGTCATCATTTTAGTTCATCTTTCTTTGCAACGTTACTAGGTAGACAAAATTTATACTCTCATATAATGTTTCTCGTGCTTCATCTTTATTCGACATCGTGCGAGCTCTCGACACTAATACACATTTCAAACGACTGAAAGAAAGTACTTTTTTCCGAGGAATTACGTCACGTACATATTGCAAGCTAGAATATTTTCTATGGGTGTTAGGCTTTTTATTAGTTGCGAGTCTCGACATGTCCCGGCGTCGCGGATGCAAAAATACGCAGGCAGAGGTGGTAGCAAAAATCCATGCATGGCTGCGGCTAAAGGTCGACAGGGGGAAGTCATGGCTTAATTATGATTTAGGGTTTTTATTAGTTGCGAGTCGTGACATGTCGCGGCGTCGCGGCTGGGTCAACGGTCGGTGAAAGCCGGGCACCTTCGGCACCCCTCGCTGTCGGGGGTCTCGCGGCGGTTGGTCACGTTTTTGACCACGTTTTAGCTCCCATAAGAAATACATGGGGAAAGTGGGCTCGTAGCCCCATAGCTATACTACTTCTGTTCGTAAATGAAAGTTTTTCTCCTGTATTATAAAATAAATCTGAAAATTCTTGACAGATTTTAAAAATTTTTTCTTTCTCTTCAGAATTAAGATGATCGGATCGTATTATATTTTTCACATCATATTTTTGTTTAGATTTGCTTTTTTTGTTATTAAAAATTTGTTCGATATTAAAAAGAGAGTAATCATTATTGATTTCTTGAAAACTAGCTGTAGTGAATGGTTTATTTAGAGTTAAGACTTTTGTTTCGTCTGAATGATTTTGAATTTCGACAATAGCATAACCATCTTTAGCAGTGGTTAGAATTTCTGGAATAAAACAATTTTTTGAAATGTCTTTTCTTGGAAAATAGATATCTCCTGAATTTACAGAAACAGGTATTTTCGCTTTACATGTTTCGTGAGGGTTGACTTGTATAGAAAATAAGATAGATTGTTGATTGTGTCTATAAAAAATATTAATACAGATATTTTCGTTATAGAGAATATTTTTGTCAAAATCGGGTATTAACTTTAGTCTTTTTATATCTTCGAAGCCTAGTAATCCATCAAAAAAATCATGAAATTGAAACAAGTGGAAAGTAATCTGATAGTTTAAACCTAAAAGTTCATTTATTGGTATGTCAGCTTTGAATATACATTTATTTGTACCGTTACAAGTTTTTATTTGAAAGTCTTCATGATAGATTGTATTAGGGAAATATTTTTCTGCAAAACAAGGATTTATTATTGATTTTGAAGCTCCCGTATCAATTAAGAATTTAAATTTCGGGTTATAAGTCTCAATATAGGGTAAGATATTAGTATGAATGTTATTAAGATCAATTATTGTCATTTTCTTTTGTCTACGACATTGGTTTCCTGATAATTTTCATTTGAATTGTCATTTTTTATTTCCTCTAGATGTTCTGAATTTTCTGGTAAACTAGTATAACTTTCATATTCCGTATTATAGAGGTTTGAATAGTCATGTTCAAAAAGATTTTGATTTGAATTTTGGTTATATTCTTCAGGGATATAATAATATGAATTCTCTTCGTCGACAAATAAATTTTGGGGGTCGTAAATTGGGTTGTCGTCTTCTATATTATATAGTTCTTCCGATATAAAGTTTCTGGGACCTGAACTTTGGAAGTAGTTCGGTACACGTTGCGGTACTTGTTGGCGTAAACTTGGTATTGCCGCGTTTACTGACATAGGGGTTGGTTTGTCATTAGTTGTTCGTCCGGTTGATTTAAATACGTTGGTTTGGGGTTGTTTTGACCCGAAAACTTGTTGGTTTGTAAAATACTTTTGTTGTAGTTGTCTTGGTTGGGGCATGTTTATAGGACCTCTGGGAAATTGGTTATTTTGTGGAAATCTTTGGGGTTGGACATGTTGTGGTAATATTTTTGTCATTTGTTGGTTTTGGAAAAAGTTTGTCCTTGGGGTATTTGGGAATTGCATCTGAGGATTGAAAAAATTAGGTTTTGGGATATTTTGGGGATAGTTTTGCGTCTGAATTGGTCTTTGAATTTTTTGGATATTATTTTGAGGTTGAATTGAGGAGAAAAGGCGATTTTGAGCATAGAGAAAATTTTGTTCTTCAATTACTAACGCGATAGCATTTTCGAGACTATCAGGGTCTTTAATACGCACAATGTCTTGTAGTCTGCCGGTGAGACCTCTTATAAACGTCTTTAAAGCTAGTTGTTTATAATTATTCAATTGTAACTGTTTCATATTTGGTGCTAAGTCGCTAGAATTTAATTTGGAAATAATTAAGCTATGTGCATCTTGGATCCTAGATCCGAAATTTACAGGGGACTCATTTTTTAACGGTCGTAAAACTATCAAATCTTGAACAAGACAGTCGATGTTTCTATTATCTCCAAAAGTTAAGCGTAAAGCATTGCGAATTTCATCCCATGTCTGAAGTTCTGTTCTTGTCCCTATTAATGTTAGTGCCCTACCAGCGAGTTTTCCGATTATTGCACGAATTAAAAATTTGTTTATTGGATCGTTAGGAATCGCTCGGTTTGTATAAGTTTGTACAAGATAATTACAACTGTCAATAAAAATTTCGAGAGTATGTACATCACCAGAAAATTGAGGTATATTTTCAATATACATGCGTAATAAATGATAATTAACATTTTGATTTTGGTTTTGTTGCTGGTTGTTCATTGTAGAAAGATTTACTTGCCCAAACAAATCAACTAAAATTGCTAGATCTGTATCGTGATCGATACCTAACCTTCCTACGTTTTCGTTCTCCTCTTCACTTTCTGAATTACTCATAAAAATTAAATTTTTGCTACTAAAATTACTTAAAATTAAGTTTTCCTAAAAGAAAATCAAAATTTGAAAATGTGAAAAATCGTTTTTCGAATTTGAATTCTTAACCTAGTGAGATTAAGTCTTTGCCCCAGCAGAGAGTATAGGATAGTTCAACGAAGGGAAATGGCTCTTACCGTTGGTAGCTAGCCCTTTTCTTCTTCGGAACCTCAGTCCTTGCCCTCCTGGTTGAAGCCCAGTTGCTGCTTGGCCCGAGTCGTCTAACGGTGGAGACGATGTTGCAGGACGAACCGCTTAATCGGAACCCGAAGGAAAAACGCGAGTTTCGGCGACTGCAAGGCTTGCCCGAATCGCAAACTTCTGCGATTTTCCGCGATACGTCCTACCGACTGCGATTATATATATTATATATATATTATATTATATAATTAAATGATTGGCCACAGCAGTAGGCTTTTAAAAAACTTTATTCGAAAAGCTTCTGACAAAGATCGGTCTTAATCTGAACGCGCTTTGTGATACAATAAATATATAAGATTTCGGATTGCTGAGTTTGCAGGAGACGAGATGGTTCTGGAGCTTCTACAGTTTTCTTGATGATGCATGAATTTCTGCCTAGATAACTAATTTATATGCTCCTTAAATTTTAAATCTGAACTTATGATTACGCCCAAATATTTATATTCATTCACTCTCTCAATTACACAATTATTATTAAAAAATTTAGTTTTTCTTACACAACTAACTTACGAAGTTTTGGTGAACCTAATGTCATACATTTTATTTTTGCTATATTTATTTGTAATTTATTAGCGCACATCCAATCGACGCACTTACCTACTAATTCACCATTTTTTAACGTTAATTCTAAATTTCTGTAATTTTTAATATAAAAATAAAAAAAGTGTCATCTGCAAAAAATGATATTTACAATTTTGAAAAATATATGCCAGTCATATAGAAATAAAAAAAATAATAAGGGACCTAATGCACTGCCTTGTGGCACACCAATTTCTACATATTATGATTCCTTTTACTTGAAATTTAGACACTTTAGGTACTATTTGTTTTCTGTCATATAAATAATTTCGAAACCAAATATTTTATTTTACCAATTTACCATTTTTTCTAATTTCTTTAATAATTTAAACCGATCAACAATTTAAAATGCTCTTTTTAAATCCAAGTAAACAATACCCACAATGTAATTTTCATCTGGGGCCATTTTCCATTCATTTATTACATATTGCATCGCACTCTCACAATCATGTTTTTTTCTAAATCCTGACTGAAATTTTGATAAAATATTATTTTTCTCAATATATTCTGTCAACTGTTCATGTACAATACACTCTAAATTTTTTTCAATTGCATTCAACAAATTAATGGGTGTCAAATCTTCAGCTCGGTAAGAATTCTTTATTTTTCTCACAGGTATAAGAGTAGATATTTTTAAATTTTTTGGCACAATACCTGACTCCAAAGAATCATTGATTTGATCTAATAACATTTCCTCAATTTAATTAAAATATTTATTTATAAAACCTATGTTTATCTTATCAGCCTAATTTTAGCTAGACTTATTACTTTTCAAATTTATTCCAAAAATATATTTTTTCAAAATCAGTGTCAAAACTTTTTGTTAAAGATGCTCTTAATATAAAAGCTATTGAAATTTTCTGCCAACCCATAAATATTATTTTTATAACCCAAATCATTGAACAATATTCCAAAATAGCTTTCTTTCTTTTCAACACTAATTAGAGATTTTAGACACCGCCACATAAGCTTCGGATCATGTTTGCAACCATCAATTTTGTCTTCAAAATATTTACGTTTTTCTTTCCGAATATTTGACATAACCAAATTTGGCGCTTCCTTGTAATTTACCCAATCTCCATAAGTTTCTCTAATGCGATATATAACTTGTAACAGTCTTCCCTATATTTAATTGCCTTAAGAATATTATCGTTGAACGAATGATGACCAGATTTTACTTTAATTTCAACTTTTGGCTTGTCCCTAAGTATCAAATATTTGATAAGAAAGTTAATAAGCAAGTTTATGACCAGAAGTAGTTTCGAAGGTCTTGCTAGAGAAAATAGGGTATTTAGGAACCAATAAACCCCGGAAAATTTAAAATTTTGTTTCAAACACTGTCGAAAAATGTGGGGTACAACAACTCCCTGCTGGGATTTTAATGCCAAAATTGGAAAAATGTATCTAACGAGTGTAATAAAAAATACCTACTTGTAATATTCTAACGATTTTTTTTGTTTCAGGTGAGTGTCAGAGTATGTTCGGAAGGCTACAACTGGTAAAGTAACACGTCAGAATATCGTTTTATGTGTTTAGGTAGGTAGGTAAAATATAGGGAGTAATCGAGGAAATTAGAGACTGTCTCTACTGTCTATAGACAATTCTATTCCTTATTCTCTTAATGAATATTTAGTAACTTGCTATACTGGCAACTTTAGGACAATGTGTTTTTCCCAAAATGCTTCTCGGTTAAACGTGTAAGACTGTGGGTGCGTCTTATCGTTGTTGAAATTTCAATTTTAATTTCCGGACCAAAGAACCGCAGGACAATACTTCATTTTCGCATATAAATTACAAATTTCGTGGGCCTGATGAGCTCCCGCCTTCGGCAAGCAGCCACCATTAATCGATATTGCAAGTTCGGCGTCGTTCGGAGGCAAAAATGCTATCAAACTTTGCGGAAAAGAAAATAAGCAAGGCAAACATTAATGCAAAAAAATGCAATTTTAGCGAACTCTGAACAAGTTATAAATTCGTTTCTGAGCAGTCACTTGCTGAGTTTTACTCTGCCGTGGTGACAGTATTTAGTTCCATATCCGGTGTTAGCTTTGTGTATATCGATGTAAGCCAACGAGACTTTATATAGTAGTTTTTAGAATGAAAACTAATTAGTGGTTAGAGATATTATAATCGTTGGCTTATTATATTATTATGTTTAATCCTATTATTTTTCAACAATAGAATCCTATAGGTATATAAAATTCGCGTAATACATAATTATGCACATTAAAGTTTGTATAATAAGACCGGGCACCTATCTTAGAATCAAACTGAAAGTTTACGTTTTTTTTTTCAATCAGCTAACCTAAAAAACACAAATATCAAAAGTTGTGTTGATCAAAACCACTAATAGTTATTTTTGTACCAAGGTAGTGAAATTTAGTTGCCGAGGCCTCAAAGGTCAATGGGAATAATTCAGAAAATAAGGACAAAAATAAAAGACAATAAGATTAGGTCTACGCTCCTTTATTACCATATTTTGTTGCTGTATTATAGCTACTTTGTAAGTTCTCTTTTCGAATTTTGCATCTTGTTTAATGCTCTAAACGTTATTAATCAAAATAAACAAACAAGCTCTCCAACTTTTGCGGGCAAAATTCAACCACCCTGATAAACTTTCAACGACTTTTTTGTTCTTCAGATAGAGCCTCTTTAAGCTAGCAAAGAATATTTAAAGTAATTATTCTTTATAAATATTTAGTCGCTTTAAGCAGTAAAAAGAAATTAGAAATTAACATTTTAATCACAAATGATCTCCAATTAATTGAACTTAATCATTAACTTAGAGTGATTTTACACACATTTGGAATTAGAGTGATTTTGTTTTAGTATAAATTATTGTTTGTCTTTATAATTTATGTAGGATTTTAAAATGAAGTAATAAAAATGATTCAGTTCTCATGACATTTTGATATGTAGCCAAGGTATTGAAGATTTCACTTTCATACTTCAAATTTTTATTCGGTCAAATCCTTATTGAATTTACTATCCTTTCACGATACGACATAGGTACTTATTAGTATAAGCTAAATAAAAACAATAAACCCGTGATAAAATATATTGTTGAAAACCGAGTTGAAAACTTTCCTCTAAAGCTATTACCATCTCTCCCCGCTTTTAATTCTATTTCTTAACTCGCAATCTCCCAACTTCTCGAGAAATGGGTGGCATTCTCAGGCAAATTACGACCCTGCTGCAACCGTAGACATCCGTTATAAACAAAATTCCGCCAACTTTGTCTTCTGCTGTGCCTCTGAACAATTAATTTCTTCCGGCATTTCGCGAAGTCCAAATCCCAGGACTCAAACCTTCCACCAAATCGTCGTTTCGCGAATTCTGCCCTTAATATGGCAACGCCGCGTCGCAAAGGTGACCTGGTTTACGGTGTAGAACAATACCGGCTAAGATATCCAGTGGCGAAGCGATGTTGGGAAGTTAGGCCTGTCGAGAAGTCGGTCTTGCAAGAATTAGAAGTGCTGGGATTTCGGAGTGGTTATAGTATGGATGGTAGAGGTGAGGAGGGCCATGTCCAAGTACCAATTTAAAAAAAAGCGCTAAAAGTTGGTAGTGACATTAGACAAGGAAAGGTCAATATCCTCCTTCTAAAGCGCCGTTTTCAAAGCATCATGTAAATAACATTTTTAAATGATAATAAAATTAATACATTTCTGAAAATTAGTTTAATAGATGGTTAGTTCATAAATTAGATATTTTTCCATACCTCCGAACTAATATCCTACTTTCCACTCGGCAAACTTCACTTTGTCTACAACCGCTATAAGTTCGGGTCATACCGGTGAGCGCCATTCTGGACACTTCCTGAACCCCTATTTAATGCTTTTAGATGACAGTTTTTGAGCCGAACACCCATAAAGGATGGTCCTTCTTACCTCTACACCCTCCATAGGTGGTAGGTAGGCGTTAGCATAGTGCAATGAAAACTGTTTTTTTCTTAGCGCAGCGAGCGGCGACTCAGCCAACTTTTGATTGATATCAGGTGACTGCCACCACTTTGAAGTGACAATATAGTAGCTCATAAACAGAATGTGACTTTGTTTTGATTATACTATTAAAGTAGTTAAGTTTGAAACAGAACCCGGGTTGAAATAGAAGATTATTATTTTTCGTAAGGTAAATGCAGGTTTAATTATAAGTTCCATTTACACTTCACTTTGTGAAAAAGTATTGAGAGCGAGGCTATAGCATATTCTGTTCTGTTAGCAGGTCAGTGGCGTAGCTATCATATATATAGCGGGAGTAAGCAACGCTTACGGGCCCAAGGCCCGTAAGGGGCCCATACCAAGTTAAATAATAAAATTTGACAAAGCAAACTAAGCCCAAATGATTGAAAAATCAATATTCATGTTCTCATGTGCAGGTGTGACGCGTGAGCTATTATTACTGGTTCATGTGCATGCGTTGTTTTAATTTTAAATACTCGTATTCCTGCAAAATGGAGAAGAAAACGAGTCGAGCATACAAATGAAAAATATGCAAAGAAAAGGAAGAGAAAGTTAAAAGATGCAGAAATTAGATTGTTTTTTATTTAACAAACCTGAAGGTAGCCATATTAACCCTGAAATTCCCAAAAATTGTGATTCAGCTTAGAGTAAAACGTCAGACTTATCAACAACTACTTTGATAACCTTCAGTGATTGCTGAATCTAGGCTCATTATCGATAGTATGCCTCAGATGATACAAATAAAATTCAAGATTTTCTTGCTCTTACCGATACTGATAATCTGGATATAGAAAAAATCATCTGATACAAATGATTCGTTAAACCATTTCAATTCCGCTTTTTTAATAAACTGATTTTTCCAAAATTTGAGTTGTATTGTTTTTTCACTTTAGAATTTTGTTTGGGGTTTGCCGTTTGTGGGGGCCCATGTAATTATTTGCTTACGGGCTACGCCACTGGGTACAATAATTATTTGAGCCAGATTTGACTATTTTAGACCTTGCCTTCGTGGCCATTAAATTTAACTATAAACTTTTGACGTTAATTTGTATCATTCTGTTTGTAATGGTGTCGTAATGTAAAATTTACACCAAGCAATTTTGCTGAATTGTTCTCGATTCAAGGTTTTGGTTTCCAAGACACAGGGAAACCTTGGCTCTTTTATGTACAACAAGGTCCATATGTTCTGATACAACAATATCAAATTTGCCACGAAACGGTGAGAGATTGGAAAACATATCTGGTGATAATTAAAGAAAAAAATCAATAAGTACACCTAAAAGCAATATACTACTTTAGTTTATACGCCTTTGGTTAATATAATTATGAAATCTGGTATTATCACAATCTTTGGTTATCTACTTGATACGTACCAAATTTGTTCGCGATAACATTAATCGCACTAAAAATAAATAAAACAATTTTTCATTAAATTTGAACGCCCTCTATCTTGTAAACAAAGGCCTTAAAGAACCATGAGATTATGATATGATAATTAACGTCCCCAAATGTATAACAGATTACATTACAGTTTAGCGTCTTTTGAGTAGTTGCGGTAGTTAATTGACAGAGTGAACCAGCATCCAATATCGAATGGGTTACATGGTTACATGCTGAATCGTTCAAAGCTGGGTAGACCGAGACAGTCGTTACGCCGTCATCAGCCGACCTTATCCCAGCACAACATACCGAGGAATTCAAGGCTAATCAGTGGCGTAGCTAGCTTTGAGTGGGCTTAGCCAAGGGTCCCTGGGGGTAAAATAAAATCTAGATACTCCAGAACAGCATATCATTATTTATAAATAATGCCTACAAAAATAAAACTGCCCGCCGATTTTTAAATCCGAAAAATAAAAAGATAACAGGGGCCTCGTGCGTTATAACTGTAAATAGATACTTACTGTAAACAAAAACTCACAAATTACGTTTTATTATGTCTATGTAATGCATAGATGCATACAAATGTTAAAAGAAAATAATTTAATTTTAAGTTTCAAGTAGTAGGTAACCTATAACCAAATCAAGCAGAAATGCCCATTTTCATTTCTTCGCTTTTTTTATTGACCGGTGGGCCCCCCAGGCCAGTGGGCCCTGTATTATTGATACAGCTGATACAGCGGTAGCTACGCCACTGGGTCAAGTTAATATTTAACCAGCAGTAGGCGGTAATAATATGTACGAATATACTCTAACGCCATCTTATGGCGTAAATTTCAGGTTTTATAACTTTATGGAATAATTTTATTCGCATGTTATGAGAGTGCAAAAATGCAGATTTCTTTTTTATACAGAATGGTGTCTAAATGTTGATCATCTTTCTCCACAATAGTCATATATCGCAGCATATCGCACATTCTCGATATTCTTTGCTTTTCTAACGGACTTCTGCAAGTCTGATGCTTGCCCTTTACGATAAGCCGGTTTTTTTTCGACCCTGAATTTCAGTAAATTTGCAGACAAAGCATTACAAACACGTCGAATATTGTACTGGGTGCAAGAACGTCTCTTTAAAAAACGCCTCGCCATGAATACACGTTGCCCCTTCGACTAGTGCTTCATGTTTACTGATAATCCGTACTCATTCGCTACAGATTGGCTGCGGTAACCCTCATACTTTACTTTTAAGGCGGGTACCTATACACCGCATTTTTGAAATCTGAAATTTACTCTGGGTCACCCTGTACAGACCACGCCAATTATTGGATAAATTGTCTCATCCTGGCCTGAGCTTGAAAAGTTCTATTTTGTGACCTTCCTAGCGAAAGGCGTTGGGATAAATCACAAATAGGCATAATTTCTCACATTTTGCGCGTAAAATTATAGAAAATTATAGGATATATTTTTGTTCTCTGTAAAATTATAAAGATAATTTAAAAAATCGAATACTGGCTTCGTTTTGGAGACACAGTGAATGAAAGTTTGACCTTGAATGAATATTGTGTAAATTAATATATCTTCATTTAGGTCTGGGGACTGGGTCTAAGTGACATTCTGAATTTATTACCATCAATTATTAGGACCATGTAATAATAGTGAGGAATGATGAACCTGTCTCCTGGAAGATCATACAAGAGATTACTCCTCGTAATGATTCATGGTTACCTAGGTTCACCTTATGGTTCTTATTTACTTTGACAGTAAGAATAAGCTATTTTTAAAGACATGCACATATTAAAAGTCCAATTCTTATATTTTTAGCTTGCAATCTCCCAACTTATCACGTTCCGGCTGCAACCGTAGACAGCTGCCCTAAATAAAATTTCGCAGACTTTGCCTTGTGCCGTGCCTGATAATAATTTACTCCGGCTCTCTACTTAAAAGGTATTTTTTCGTAAGCGCAGTGCAATGTTAGTTTGTTAACAGATGACTTTCGCCACTTTGAGTTGACAACAACAAGGAAACAAAGCAAATTTACTAATCAGGTATACCTACAAAATATTTGAAATAGTCGAGAACGTCGTTTGCAAGCTATATATAGCGCTTCGTCCTGTTGAAGTAAATCACGAACTTTTCAGCAACGGTTAAACACGGTATAACAACTGTGGATTATGGTGACCTCATACCAAGGACTCTGCTAAAAAAAATATCCTCGCCGCAAACCCTCCTATCGCTATTTATCCCACTATAATAATAGTAATGAAAGATGTACTATTCTATGCTCTATAATAATATGATTATACTATGGCTTGGAGGTTAGCAGTATCTATTTATGGGTTAGTGATAGATATGAATATATTGTTGAAGCTTGCCTGTAAAGCAATTACCATTTATCCTCGCTTTTAATTCCCACTTTCAACTCGCAATCTCCCAACTTCTCACGAAATAGTCGACATTCTCAGGCAAATTACGTCCCGTCTGCAACCGTAGACGGCAGCCATAAACAAATTCCGCCGACTTTGTCTTTTGTCGTGTCTGAGGATAATTTCCTCCGGCTCGCGCAGCAGGTGGCGACGCAAGCCAGCGTTCGTTTGTTATCAGGTGACTGTCTCCACTTTGAGGTGCCAATAATTGCCGACGAATAATGCAGGGTGCACCGAGGGAACTGTGACTATAAACGCGTAAACCAATTATGCGCGAAATATTTGAGATGGTTGAAAGGGTTGATTGAAACTGATTCGTTAGATATGAACCTTCTTTGAAGTGAAACGAGAATAACTGGCTATTTTGGGAACAGTATTAAAGAAGTGTTTTCTGGTTAGTAATAATAATAAATAAAGGAGAACCCTATATATTTTCCGCATGCATCTTCTGAATTCAACAGCCAGAAGGTTCTTGGAGATTTGCACATCGTGACCCATTGTTATGAAAAGTGCCTTTGCCTTTTGTTAGAATTTAAATTTTATATCATCTCGTCCAAGGGAGCCGCAGGACAATGCTTAATTCTCGCATATAAATTGCATATTTCGGGCCTGATGAGCTCCCTCAGCTTTGAGCCAACCGGTCGCAGCCCCAAGCCCCAATCGATACTGCAAGGTTTCCGCTAAAAATGTATTACATTTTATTACACAGAACAAATTAAAAACTATTTGTGTGAAAAATAACTTTTATTGTTTTATTTATTCTTATTACCTAACGGAATAGTGTATAATACAACTTTGTAAAATCATGAAAATTGAGAATCCATATACAATGTGTTTCATTTTGAGTCGAGACAATTCCCTATTTTTCGAAATAGTAGCCGTTGTTCAAAAACGTTTTTCAGCCCCAAGAGGTCTACATTTTCGGTTATAATTTTTTGAAATAAGGCTTTGTCACACCCTACTGTTATTTGGTACTTTTTAAGAATAAGGCGGATAATGCCATCGAATTGGTCATAGTTTAAAATCCTTTAAACAAAATTTCAATACTCTCTAAATGATAAAAAATTGAGCCAAAGTTCGAAAACATTAGGTTTTCTGGAGTACCCTGTACAGGGATGTATTGAATGACAACACTGTAACAGGAGATAGACATTCAACAAAATTACTGCACTTTCTCGTATAAACTGTGTCTTTTAAGACCTTATAAAAAAAGTTACAGGTTGTTAAAATTTTAAAAAATAATGTGAACTTTATTGAATATTTACCAAACTAGTTGAGATATTTAATTCAAATTTGGTACAATTTATAACGGCATAGGTTAGCAGAAATTAAATTAATATGCAACCCCCAGAAGAACTAATGGCGTAGAAGAGGGTAATTAGTAAAAAAAATTATAGAAAAAATGAATTATATTGTATAATAATAAAACGCAATAATTTTTATGTAGATTTTAATTGTAAACAAAAATATCCTCTTGGCAATTTTTCGTCCGTGTCATGGTTTCATGGCAAATTTGATTTTTTTGTATTATTATCATGGAATTTCTGAAAAATTAACTAAAAAACTTGCACGATTTGCAAAGTAGAAAAAATGTGTATCTTACTTAAAATAAAGTAACTTGTTACAAACTGCAAGGTTTTACTTTTCAAAATACAGAGCCGAACATTATACAATTTTATCTTCCCTAAATGTTTTCAAAAGTATAGCCTTAAATAGGTAAGTTTATTGAAAAAAGTTATACCTAAGTATCGAGCAAATTTTTTAGTCAGTTTAGTCAGAAATACCCTGAAATAATACAAAAAAAATAAATTTTCAATGAAACCATAATATTATGACACATACGAAAAATTGCCAAGAAGATTTTTTGTTTATAATAAAAATCTACATAAAAACTAGTACATTATTTCATTACTGTACAAGGTGATTCATTCTTTTTTTATAAAAACAATAGGGCTAATTACCCACTCCTACGCGACTAGTTGTTCAAGGTGTTTGATATTAACAGGATTTATGCTATAACGTGTACCAAATTTGATTTAAATATCTCAACTAGTTTGGTATATATTCAATAAAGTCCACATAATTTTGAAATTTTTACACCCTGTAAAATAAGGATTTAAAAACATACAGTTTATACGAAAAAGTGGAATTATGTTTTGAAGATCTATCACCTGATACAGTTTGGTCCCTTAAAAGGGAACCACCCTGTATAGGATAGCCAGTTAAGTCCATGCAGGATATTCATAAAAAAAAGTGACGAAAAAAATCACTTATTTGAAAAAAAACTACTTGAATAAAAAAAGTGATTTAACTTCATTCTATTAGAAAATTCTATGGGAAAATATACTTTATTTTAACATTATCTTAATTGGGGCATCATTCTCCATTATTAATTAATTGAAACATATCAATCAAATCAGGCGTGCCATGAATGTCATAAAAACAAAAATGGTATTGGCAGTATAACAGTTACCTAGGCGCGTAGTGTCGAATCCCGTTTTTCTTTCATTAAATGTATTTTTTAAATAAATTATTTCTCGTCAAATTTGATTTTTTGTAGGGATACCCTGTGTGAATTACACTGGGTAGGTAGGCTATGTAAAATAATACCTTAGGCAAAGCTTAATTGACTTGCGACCAAAATGTGATCCGTGATTTAAACAGGGTACTCAGAAAAACCCTTTTTTAAATTTGGCACCATTTGGCGAACGCCCTATATAACTTAGAGTATTGAGTATTGAGCCAGGACAAATCAAGAATGATCATGTGTATTATTTATGCTAACAAATTCTTATACACCAAGTTTCTATATACCTTACTCCAATTTTCGAATTGCTAAAATTGTATCCAGGCAGTAGCATAATTGGCAATTTTACGGCGATATCCTGGAGGACTTTGAAGTATCTAACGGGAGCGGAGAAAAGAATAAATGTATTTAGAGACGATTGGAAATATTTTAGCCCGAGGATCGAGAGCGCGTCCTTTGATTTTTCATAAATAACCCCGGGATAAATGAGATAATAAGGCCGAGGCACTGGACAAAAGAAAAGCAGCTTAGAAAGTTCGAATTTACATTCTTTTATCCGCATCTGGCTTAGGGGTTTTCTGTACAAGAACAAAGTGAGTCGTTATTAAATAAAAAAGTTGTACCTATAGGCAGATGCCTTTTAAAATACTCGTTGAAACTATTATACAGGTTGTTTCAGCCGAAATGTAACAGGCTCTATAACGGCCGTGATTTTTTTTTTGGAGAAAAACGCAAAAAGAGGTCAATTTTGTTTGGCGTTTGCCCGCGAACATCTTTTTTCATAAAACTGGTAGATCTATATGCAACCCCCTGAGCCAGGGTTGAACCCCTTCCAAAAATTTAAATGGGAAGGGGGTTCATGTCGCACACCTTTGGAAACGTCTCTCAATTATCTATACACCTCCATCAGATTTTCGAAAATCGATCGATTTTTCAAAAAGATACACCGAGTAAAATGCAAAACATTTATTTTCAATCATTGCCTGGTATTGTTAAACAATTAAGCCGAAAGTGGTGGTCGTAAGTGATAGAAAGCATGTTCAGCAACATTATTTTGACGAAAATTTGATAAACGGGGAGGAAATTAAAACTTTATTGTAATAAATGCTCAAAATGTTGCCCATTCACTTCCATGCAATAATAAAGATTTTGTTCAAAACGCTGCCGAACATTGTGCAACATTTTAGGGATGATTTGTCGACATTCGTTTATAATACGGGGACGCAGATCTTCTATTGTTTAACAATACCAGGCAATAATTGAAAATGGATGTTTTGCATTTTACACGCTGTATCTTTTTGAAAAGTCAATCGATTTTCAAAAATCAGATATGCAGGTGCGTAGAAAATTGAGAGACGTTTAAAAGGTGTGCAACATGAACCCCCTTCCCATTTAAATTTTTTGAAGGGGTTCAACCCATGCTCAGGGGGTTGCAGATAGATTTATCAATTTTATGCCAAAGGATGTCCCCCTGCCAAACAAAATTGACCTATTTTTGCGTTTAAAAAAAAATCCCGGCCGTTATAGAGCCTGTTACGTTTCCGCTGGAACACCCTGTATTTTGAAGTGAGACTCCAAGAGATAGCATTAAAAATATTGTTTATTATTTTTTACTTAATAGTGCACACCATTTACAGTGTTACAAAGACCGCAGATCCTTTGGGCGAAAATAATGAGACTTTCTTGTTCCATTTTTATTTAGAAATACAAGGTGTTAAAATTGTTTTTTAAAAAACAAATTTCATTAATAACTCCTGTATCTTAATATATATACAGGATGATTTAGTCAGGATGTAAAAAATTAATTTAAAATTAACAAAAAATAAAAATTAATAAATATATTTTCAGAAGTGTATTAAACCCTTTAACGGCGTTGGCTGGCTGTGCTGGTAAACGTTCCATTTGCAAAAACCTATCGTTTTTCCCTGCATATTTTATTTTTTCCCGTGCAGCTTCGATACTTTTCAAAATATCTACCGTCCAGTACATTCTTTATAAGACTGCGACATAAGTAGTAGATATGGCGACTCAAGCCATGGTCCTCGTAACCCGCAGGCTTATTTCTTTCGTTCTTAAGAAAATCCAAGAAAAAATCGTAAAGTGCAAAACGAATTGCTGTGTAGACGTCGTTACGATTTTGTAGTATCGTTAATATTATAGTTTAATTTAAATATTATGACAAGTATTCGCAGGGAAATTCGCGAAAAGTCCTCAAGAAAGGTGAATACGAGAATACAACTCTTGCTATTTATAGAATCAAGATTGACAACACCCATAATATGCATAATATGAGAGATAAGAGATAACTATTTCTTATTTCACCATAACCTTTAACTGAGCCTTCAACAGTGATATTGATGAAATATGACAATAGCGCACATCTTTCATCGTCGAGATACACCACGTTTTGAACTTCAACAAAAAAATGTTTTTCTTGAAATCGGCAGTAAAGTGTCCCAAAATCGTCATTAAAAGCTCAGAAATCGGCACTGAAGTAACCCATTATTGTACGATTTTTTCAATAAGTAGGCCTTGGCGAGATGTAAACATCAAACGTCAGACGCGGAGCCGTCGCTTGTCAAAAGTGACCAAATATTCTAAACCCGGCCAATAAAGGCCCATTTAACTATTCGTACACATTGCGAAATTGTTACCTATAGTAGCGCAATCTATCAGTATAAATCTTAGTAAGTTTGAATATCAATAGATTTAATATGGAGGCTGCACAACAAGCGGCAGTTTGGTTTTTCTGTTCGAAGCGGCCGTGTCTTTGTCATCCGTGACCAAGGTAGAGCGATCGTCAAAGTCAAGCAACGCCGCGCGTAGTCGGTTCATGAACGGGTGACCCCTTATTATCATTTTCTTGCCTAATAAAACATTTTTTCCGATTTCAAAAAATATATAATATGTACCTCGGCACTGAAGTTCTTTTTATGATTCATGTGGTTTATTTGCCTCGGCCAGAGGCCTCGAAAACTAAATTCCACATGAGTCATAAAAAGTTGAACTTCAGTGCCTTGGTACATAAATTACTATTATTGCATTTTCCTTGTGGGTATAGTTGAAATAGACAAAGATGTGAACGCTTTGACCCTAACAACTTTTTTCTGCATACGTCTTGGGTTTAAATGGATCACTTTTTAGACCCAGCGTTTATTTTCTGAATTTTTGTACTCTTATTTCTTTCGGAATCAAATAATAGTGGTCCTTTGCACGTCTCCAGTTTTGTGGGATGAAGATAAAACTATTTAATTTTTGCAATTTGAGTATTTTTACTACCTATCCATTGAATTTTAATTGGGTTTTTCGTCACCAAACTGGTTTTAAAAGACAACTTTCTCAAGTTGCCTCGAAAATTCTTAACAGTAAAAAAAATTTACTATTTATTTTTTTCTTATTTTAGACTGAACGATGACGCAAGTGATATTTTTAAGAAACAAATAACTAAATAGAAGCTGCATTTACAACATGTATTTTTTGATTTATTAAATATTATGTTACTTATTTTAGAGTTCCTTCTTACTAAATTATCGTGCCAAATAGCGTTCAGCCAAAAATAAACCAATTCAGTAGTTATAAATACAGGGTGTTCCGCATAAGAACCGACACAAAGCAGGAGCATACAGGGGAGCCCAAAATAAGGTGATTTAACGCAACTTACGTCTATACTAAGTTGCACCCCTGAGAAGTTATAGGCCTTGAAAGTGGGCTTTGAAATTTGGAAAAAAATTAATATCTCAGTTATTTTTCAACTTGGAAAAACCAAATTTGGTAAACGTTGTGAGTGTACCAACTGCAATAATCGACATAGTTCAATTGAATCATTTTAAAGGGTTGATACAGAGTGATGCACCCTAAAAATGTGACACAACCTTTTCTCGGTTGGCGGACTTACAAAATTGTTACTTTGCGTTATGAAGAATTTAATTCTAAAACTTTTTTTACTATTGCGAATTTTCGAAAAACCTTATCGCTTTCGCCAAAAACGCGAATAACTGAAAGCACGTATTGCAGATGTGATATTTACGATCTTTGAAAATAAAACAAGTTGGCTATGAAATTAAAAGTCAAATTTGAAAAACAACCATTTAGTGGAAAAAGAATTCAAATAAATGGATGGGAAGAGGAAATAATTGCCCACAAGTTTGGCTGCCACGGTCACCAGATCTCAACAAATGTGACTTCTTTCTTTGGGCAATTATTATATTCTGTTCCAATCCATTTATTTGGATTCTTTTTCCATTAAATGGTTGTTCAAGTCTGACGTTTAATTTCATAGCCAACTTTTGAATTTTCAAAGATCTGCAATATACGTGTTTTCAGTTATCCACGTTTTTGGCGAAAGAGAGAAAGTTTTTCGAAAAATAACGAGAGGAAAAAAGTTTTAGAATTAAATTCTTCATAACGCAAAGTAACAATTTTGTCAGTCCGCCAACGGACAAAAAAAGTTCTGTCACATTTTTAGGGTGCATCACTCTGTATCAACCCTTTAAAATGGCACAATTGAACTCTGTTTCCTGTCGATTAATGCCCTTCGAAAACCCACAACGTGTACCAAATTTGGTTTTTCCAAGTTCAAAAATAACTGAGATATTGATTTTTTTTCGAAATTTCAAAGCCACTTTGAAGACTAGAACTTCTCAGGCCTATAACAATTTAGTATAGAAGTAAGTTGCGTTAAATCACCTTATTTTGGGCTCCCCTGTATAATCCTTCTCTGTGTCGGTTCTTATGCGGAACACCCTGTATAGTGTATATACAAAAGTAAATTTTTTCAATATACAGTGTGTCCCAGGATAAGTGAAACGAGAGGTGTAAAAGTCCAAAAATTTTCGAGTTCGAATTTGTCCATTTGGGGTCCGGGCCTGCTTGCCTAGAAAATAATTTTCACCATATTTTTAAATTTTTAATTTTGAAAAATAAAGTAGGCCCTGACAGGAACAATTATTTATTTATTTTCTGTATAGGTTAAGTGCACTTTCTCGACAAGATATCGAAAAATTGCATTAGAAAAAGTTGCTTAGAATTGAAAACTATGACCCTGCGTCAATTTTCAAAATAATGGGCCTACTTTGATTTTTGTTCACTTTATTTCCTATAAGTAGGTGAACTATACTTGTCGTTTAAAATACCGAAAAATTTCTTCAGAAAAAGTTATTCAGAATAAAAAAGTATACAAGACTGCGAAATTTGGACTCAATTGGCCTACTATGATTTGTTTGAAATAATGTCAAATAATCATAGTAGACCAATTATTTTGATAATTGACACAGGGTCATAGTTTTCAATTCTAAGCAACTTTTTCTAATGAATTTTTTTGATATTTTAAACGAGAAGGATAGTTCACCTACCTAGAGGAAATATTTTGGTCGAAATCAAAGTAGGCCAATTATTTTGGAAATTGGCATAGGTAGGGACATAATTTTCAATTCTCAGCAACTTTTTCTAATGAAATTTTTCGATATCTTGTCGAGAAAGGGCACTTAACTACACAGGAAACAAATAAATCGTTCCTGTCAGGGCCTGCTTTATTTTACAAAATTAAAAATATGGTGAAAATTATTTTCTAGGCAAGCAGGTCTAGACCCCAAATGGCAAAATTTGAACTCGAAAATTTTTGGTCTTTTACACCTCTCGTTTCACTTATCCTGTGAGACACTGTAGATAAACATTTTTAACGGTTTTCGAGACAATTGTCTAAATTTTTTTATATAAGGTTTTGGAAGACTCTAGAAATACTTTGGACTTCTCTATCCATATCTACAGCACTAGATAGATATAGTAAAACTAAGATTTGTAAAATAATTAAGGTATTCTGCCTCTATCTCGGCCTCTATGCCAAATTTGTAAATAACCTTAATTGTTCAATAATTGTTTAATCTGACTACTAATGTAGGCATATTATACCACATTAAATAAAAATCTTTGTTGGCTTGTTATTTCGGACTTACAAATCCCACTTCAATACCAAGTAATGAAATAAAACACAAACGGAACTGGCAAATTGCCGGGCGTGTCGCAGGTCCTAAAATCATTTATTAATGTTTAATATAACATTACGCGGCTGCGGGGGAGAACTAAATTAGCTTCAAAATTCCCTCCTCGCAAACACGATTGCCCCGGCCGACCCCACCCATAAAATTGGGTGTATCGCCCCAAAATTGCCAATTATAGTTTAGGCTCGCCTATTTCCGGAAAAATGTATTTTTCCTGCGATGAAATTAATTTTAACGCCTACTCGAGATGGGCCAAAGAGAGGGGCACTCAGGGTGGGGGCGTCCTCCGAATTTATGGGTATGATCGGAAAATGCAGTCACCATGATGTCGGGCAGGTCTGATGGAATATAGACATACTTTTAATAATTTCGAACGCGATTATTAAGTTGTCAGAAAACCGTCTCTAATATTATGAAACCCAACGCTGCCACTTATTATAAAGGTATGAAACTGATGTCATGTTACAATGTTTAGTTACGTCATAAATATCTAGGTACAGGGTGTCCCAGTTAACGTGATAAACCCGATTTTCTCGGTAATTTTAAGATAAATTGATGATTTATGTAGAATTTTTCGACGAATTCGAATATAGGGTGTCAAGCTTAATATACAGGGTGTTGTTATCTAAAAAAATACCTTTTTCCATAAAATCGTGAAGTTTGATTTTAACACGGAATATTACTAATGAGTAGACGGGGAGTAGCAAAATATCGTCGGTTCTCATTTCTGACTTCTGGTTTGACCGGAAGTGAGCATCGCTTGATCATATTTTTGAGACACCCTGTATATTTTGAGTTCTTTAAGTTCCTTTTCTTCTCCCGATTCCAACCATATAGTTTTATACAGTTATCTATCTAACAATATATTTTTAGCATTCCATGCAAAGGTGTGAATTTCTCATAACGAGTAGGTACCTATTTGGCGAAATTTATCAAAAAATAAAAATTCGCTACTGGGTGTTGGGTTATTTTTAGAGATAACTATATAAAACTATATATGGTTGGAATCGGCAGAAGAAAAGGAACCTAAAGAACTCAAACCATACAGGGTGTCTCAAAAATATGATCAAGCCGATGCTCACTTCCGGTCAAACCGGAAGTCAGAAATGAGAACCGACGATATTTTGTTACTCTCCGTATATTCATTACTAATGTTCCGTGTTAAAATCCAACTTCACGATTTTATGGAAAAAGGTATTTTTTGAAATAACTTTTTAACAGCACCCTGTATATTAAGTTTGACATCATATTCGAATTACTCGGAAAATTCTACAGAAGCTTGGTTTTTGAACCATCAATTTATTTTTAAAATTACCGAAAAAGTCGGGTATATCACGTTAACTGGGACACCCTGTAGCCAGTAAGTATTCCCTAGACTTTGCTAGTAGCTTGTGCATCACGTGCAGACCCGGTTAACATAAAATCGTCATTCATGAATTGAATTTTCAGTAAAAATTAAGAGAAATTCGAGAGTGTACTCGAATTTTTTATACGGGGGTCAATAAAATAGTTATCGAAAATATATTTTTTCGTAAAATATTATATTCTCAAATTTTTAATTATATAATAACGATTAGAGAACCTTTAAGTAGTATTCCTGAATATTCAGTTTTTTTAATTACCTTCCAGTTTTAGCGGAAATGAAATGGATTTTATGTATTTTAGCGGAAATGAAATTGATTTTATTTATTTTTACAACTTACTCATTCCGTTTAACCATACTATATAATTATTTTTTAATTCTGAATCCAACGGTACATATTTGACATATTCAACCATTTTCGAGATATTATATGATCAAACTAGACAACATGATCTCTTACGTGAAGTGTCTGATGTTCGATCCAAGTAAGTCAAACATTAAAATCAAATTTATGACAAATCAAGACAGCCATGACATGATAAAACTGACAATTAGGTAGGCTGTCAATTCAATATTTCTACTTACCTGTCAGATTAATTTCAAATTTTGTTCCAGAAACTATAGTTACTAGTTACAGTTTAAAAAAATTGTTTGAAGGAAGAATGATGTGATGTTTTAGATATCTTTATTAAAAATAATAATAGAGACGTACAAATTTTGAGGGATTATTCTCGTAAATATCTAAAGAGGGAGGTTTAGAGCACTTCATTTATTTATATGTAAGCTAAGTCAAAGATTTAGAACGATAGGAAGTAAACTTAATGTGACAGGTACGAAGAAATGTTGAGTTGACAGCGTATACTTGATTGTCAGTTTTATTATGTCATTGTTGACTTATTTTTCCCAAACTTTGGTTCTAATGTTTGGCCTGCTTTGATCGAACATCAGACAGTGACACATTATCTGGTTTGGTGGAGCTTCTTTGGTAAATATTTCGCAAATGGTTGGGATACAAAAATGTGTAAGTTGCATAAAATGCTGAAATTCAGTTTTATTTCCGCTAAACCCCCAAGTTGTATAAAAAACTGAATATTGGGGAATACTACTACAATAATTGTGCAGGTAAAAAAAAGATTTTATTATTTTGCAAAGATTTCTGGTGATAACTTTTCTGTGGACCCCTGAATACAAAATACAGGTACATCCTCGAATTTCCCGTAATTTTTACTGCAAATAATTTTTTCGAATGACGATCTTATGATAACCCGTCTCCAGGTAACACATTATTTGCGCAAGTCCACTTTTTGGCCGATGAGGTTGTTTAAGGAGTAGAATGCAGCAATAATAAAAAAGTTTTGTGTGGGACTCGAACCCGTGACCTACGATTTAGGTACTATTCGGACGCTTTTAACCCGCAGCGCAACGTCCACTGCTGCTTGAATTTGCTATTAGCCATTTTGTTTGACTCTGAAAATATATCCATATTCTTAATTTTTCTATGGCATAATTCGTATTCTTTTCGATCAAAACCAGTTTATAAAACAATCGATATTAAATATATTAAATTTGACGCCAGTTTCAAGTTGCTACATATAATTTATTAATGGTTGCTAGGCAATACTTTTTGTACTTTGCGACCACTTTTTGTACCTATAGCAACAGGGCACCTAAAACATTTCAAAATGAAAATGGAAATGGAGAAGAACTTTCATACGTATATGACGTAGACCAATAGACATGAAAGAAAGAAAGTCGGACATCATTTCAGAAAAATTAAAAAGGATTTTTTTCCATTTCCATTTTCATTTTCAATCATTCCTTACGAGAGATTCGTATGTGAGGGACTACACCAGCAAGATTTCTAAGATTTATGGTGGTACAACTGTATCTAACGTCAAGGTTGTTTCTATTAGTCTGGTGTGTTTCGGAGGAAATTGGAGAGTATTTTCTGTGGTACGGCGCAAACGAAAGGCTTCTCCGTTCAGCTACTTTACAAACAGACCGACTTAATTTCAACGGTTCAGCGTAGTGTAGTGGTAGAACGTTCGCCTAGCAAGCGACCCCCGGCGCTGACAGAAAATCCTTTTTAATTTTTCTGAAATGATGTCCGACTTTCTTTCTTTCATAAAACATTTCACATTCGCTTTCGGACCTGTTAGCGCGCATGTAAAGTGAACCTACGGGGCAAGGAGCGGGAAAACGTATGTGTGGAAAAGGGTTTAGTTTTTTTCTAGAACTTCAGAGATGGTTTGCAGCCAACTTGACATTCGCGAACTCTCTATATATTTAGCCACAGAAAACCCATTTACCCAAAGAAATCTGGTCCGATCAAAAATTTGTAGACGTAATAGCGATTTTTCCTGCTCCATACTGATTAGACTTCCCTTGCCGCATAGGCTATATTTTCTTTTTCTCTGCTTTCGCTTAAAACGCTTAGAGAATAATAGTTATGATACATCCCACACCTGACACCAATATAGTCCGACTAAAGACAAATGACCTGCCTCTGCATTTTTAGACACTACTGTTCTTTTACCAAAAGTTATTTCTGTTAGCGATAGTGAAACTTTATTTGGGAACATTCCAGACTCAACAAATTGACGTTTTTGAATGTGGCGGTAGTCGATGTTAGCGGATTTTTGAAGGCACCTATTATAAGCAATAATTGCCGAGTATAAATAATCTGAAAGCGCTTTATAGAACATTGGTTGCATCTACCGCCAAAAAGGCGCCTGTATGCGCTTGCTGTCACTTAGTGACGTATAGTAGGTACAAAGATATCAAACTGCTTGCAAGCACTCTCTTCGCCATAACCTTTTTCCAGGAAATCGCTGGTGAATCGAAGCAGAGCACTGTCAAAATATCAAACTAAAAACGTAGTGGGCTGTAACTGCGTTTTTATTTTCTTTTTCGTTTGCGAATTTTCAAAAGATTTGATGAGTAACTGTAGCTACAGTTTAGAATAATGGACTTTTAGCTCAACTTACGATGGCTGTAGCTAACAATATGTTGTGCTTACCTCAATAATACGCCTATAAAATATTTTTAGTGAATTTTGAAACTTACTGTATACTTATTTCTTTTTGTTTATATTTCTTGCTCTTTTGAATATCGTGCAAGATGCGGGCTCGATCGTATTTCTGGAACTATGTCTTTTGAACGGAAGTCTTTTTCACTTTTTGAAATATATTTGCTCACAGAAGATTGCAAATGCCAGTGCCTACAGGGTGTCCAACTTTAAAACTGTACAAATCCGTAAAATCTTCATTTTTGGAGATAATCGCCTAAACTTTTTTTTGTTTGAAAGGCCTTCAAAAACCGCTTATTTTGACCTTCCTACCATTTTCAAAATGCAAATCCAGGGTCGGCTGCGATTTTTTATACCCCCCGATTTTCAGGAAAACCATTTAGCGATTTTTTTATTTAAGATCTGGCCACACAGCGTTAATCATAACACCCGAAAACCCCCATATACCAAATTTGAACCAAAAATATACAAGGAGTTCCATTCTGCAGGGTGTCAAAGTGGAGCAAAATAGGAATTTTAAAGGCATCTGCCGAGTCAAGTGTGCCATGGAATCCCCTCAAAACAGTTGAATGATCAATAGGACCATTCAAGGTGTTGGTGTGCAAAGGTCCAATACAAAATATACAGAGTGTTTTTATCTGTGCCATCTCAAATTATTGAATTTTTTTAACTTTATACGGGTCAAAAATCGAGTATATCAAAACCGCTCCAGACACTATAAATGAACTAAATCTAAAAAAATACAGAAACCTGCCAGCCAGTAAGTCCATATCAGTTAAGGTGGCTGGTGTGCCACAACAGGAAACGCACAGAAAATGTATCATCTTAGACAGTGACTTTGTTGAGAAAGGTCTAATAATTTAAATTGTTTTTATTTGTTAGTTGGCATTTTGTAAAAAATACATTACTTTTGTGTTTATCAATATTTTTTCAATGATTCCAGAGCACTCTTGATCCGTATAAGTTTCATAAAATTTCAGAATTTTGAGATGGCTCAGAAAAGTAACCTGTATATTTTTGTAGTAAATATTTTCACACCAACATTTTGAGTGGTCCTGTTGACCATTCAACTGTTTTGAAGGGATTCCATGGCACGCTTGACTCGCCAGATGCCTTTAAACTTCCTATTTTGCTCAACTTTGACGCCCTGCAGACTGGAACTCCATGTATATTTTTTAATAAAATTTGGGGGTTTTGGGGTGTTCTGATTAACGCTGTGGAGTCAGATTTTAATTAAAAAAATCGCTAAATGGTTTTCGTGAAAATCGGGGTATAAAAAAATCGCAGCCGGCCCTGGATTTGCATTTCGAAAATGGCAGAAAAGTCAAAAGAAGTGGTTTTTGAAGGCCTTTCATACAAAAAAAGTGGAGGCGATTATCTCCAAAAATGAAGATTTTACAGATTTGTAGAGTTTTAAAGTTGGACACCCTGTATAATAACATTTTCGTCGATAAAGGTAAATTGTATCACATAAATGTGAGGGTTCAAGTCGCCAGAAATATTTAACACTCCTTTATATGCCCTTAAAGTAAATGTGAGGGTTCAAGTTGCCAGAGATATCTAACACTCTTTCATATGCTCATAAAGCTTTTTTTTTCTCACTTAATCCATATACTTACAAAATTTTGAAATTATACTGTATCTGTGTCCCACTTTTTCGGTATTCATAACAACTCTGTCACAACAATAATAATTAATCACTATCAATATACAGGATGAGTTACGTAGGCCGCGGGGGTCTAAATCTCCTACATTGTTAATGCTAGAAAACAAAGTATAAACAAAACTTATAGAGGAACATAAGTACTATATTCCGAAAATATTTTCCAATATACAGGGTGATCCAATAAGTAGTGGTGACCAAAGTTATGTTTTTTTAAAATGGAACAAGCAGTATTTTGTTACATTTTTAGAATTCTTTTTGGTACAGGGTATTAAGGGTCTATCTTTAAAGGTTAGCGAGTTATTTTAATTTTAAACTAAAAAAGGGGCCACTTTTGGAAACGTATTACTCAAAAACCAAATACGATTTTGGGATATAACTTGGACCCGAGATTGCTTGTTACGCTTAGTTCTGTTCTGAAAAACATACCGGGCGATTCATTTACGCAAATCCTAAGTTTACTCGCTAATTTTAAATAGAACACCCTATATTTTATTACATGTTTGGAGAGCCCTTAAAGAGTAGATACTTTTTGGTATGGATATTATGGGTCTAACTTTAAAGGTTAGGGACTTATTTCCATTTTATTCTAAGAAAGGGCTTTAAAAGGATCTATTACATAATTAGGGTGTCAAAATGTCACTGTAAAAAGTAAAACAAACAATTTGAGCAAGCGCTAACTTTGGTCCCTGTCAAACTGCCGCAACGTTGGCGATTAGTGCGAAAAGTAATGGGTGTTCTCTATTATAACCATTTTGTCAATAATAAAACACCTACATAATCTTTCTTGAACACAAAAAGGTTGTTTAACTTTACTGTTCCGCCTGAGTTTTATAAGTGGGGGCAATTTTACGTTCAATGCATCTACTAAAGAAATTGCCGGTTTTATTTATGATATTCTTAGTGATTGTTACTCTTAAATGTGACAACATGTTGTTAATTTTCGGTGTATTCGAAATAGCTGGAAACCTACGCGTAACGCCATAAATAAATAACATAAGCCGATGCCGTAATGTATTATGCAGTAAATTTATTTCTTCATGTGCAATAGGTTTTTTATTATTGATGGCGTTACAGGTAATTTCAACTATTTCCACTGCACCCAAAACTAACAAGAATATGTATTTTTATTTTTTACATTTTAAAAAGTGACATTTTGACAATCTAATCATGTAATCGGCCCTTTTAAAACCCTTTCTTAAAATAAAATTGAAATAACTCCCTAACCTTGCGTAAGTGAATCGCCAGAATTCTATTTCGGTCCAAAATTGTTAACTAGGCGTAACAGGTAATCTCCAGTCCAAGTTATAGCCCAAAATCTTATTTTGTTTTTGAGAAATACATTTCCAAAATGGCCCCTTTTTTCGTTGAAATTAAAGTAACTCCCTAACCTTTAAATATAGACCCTTAATACCTTGTACCAAAAAGAACATACTCTTTAAAGGCTTTCTAAAAATGTAAAAAAATACGGGGTGTTCCATTTAAAAAAAATTGGGTCGCCACTACTTTTTGGATAACCCTGTATATTGGAAAATATTTTCGGAATGCATTATTCATTTTTCTCTACAAGTTTTGTCTATACATTTTTTTCTAGCATTAACAATGTAGAAGATATAGACACAGACCTATACCACAGACCTATATAGCTTCGAGCTATATAGGTCTGTGCCTATACGAAGCTATATAGGTCTGTGATATAGATCACCGCGGCCTACGTAACTCGTCCTATATAATTATTATTGAAGTGGTTAAAAATATTGAGCCAAACCCACGTGCCACTAGTATTATAGACTATTTAAGTTAAAGAGACACTCCAGAGAATAACACTAGTCACAGCGTGATCACGTCATCATCAGTAGTAAATTATACAATTCTTTTGTTTGTTTAAATATAAAATGTCACGCTCAGCCTTACTCGTCATTTAAAACGATAGAAGGAACATATTTCCTTAATAATTCAGAAGACCTATAAAATATGTATTGGTGCTATCTCAATTAGACTTAATTGTATCATCTTACAGCCAATATAGTATTATAAGTGTCACGAAGTGATCGCAATATAAAAGACATAAAAAATTCATGAGCCCTTGTACGTATTCCGAACACCTACTTTGTATTCTATACTAAAATAACGTAGGGATCATATTCTGAGAGCTTCCCGCCTGAAATTTATGCGACATTCTCCTTTCTCGCGCCGCTCCGATCTTATGAAATATTATCTCCTGATTAATTTTATCTCCCTAATCGACGGGTGGATTATTGAAAGCAGCCCGGGAGAAATGTGTGCAAAATTTGAAACATTATTAAGATTGAAGGCTGCAATAAAGTGAAGTTCATTAGTATGATATTCCAGAATTAGATTTTGTAGGGAAATGCGTACTGATTTATCGTTCAAAAGGAAAATTATTAGACCTTATTATAGAGTGTTAAAGCAGGTAATAACGAAGAGTCAGAGTCAGAGTGGTTTTATGAGAACCAGAAGAGCATTTCAAAAGTATTACTTCCAATAAAAATTGTCGGATAATATAACGTTCATCTCATAGTTGCAGTGAATAAAAAAGTTTTCGACCCTCTCATGTTTTTGGGCTATTTATACCATCGCTGTTCTGGTCTTCGATATGACGATTTAATTACCCAAAACATCAGGCTGAATTATAAATGGAACCATCAAGTTTCGACATAATTAATGGCATCCGCAGCGGGCTCGCCCAGGTCCGATGGCCAGGAAACCCACCAAATTGCGGAATAGCATGCATAAACAGATAGACCTCGTTCTGTTCGAGCTTACATGTTACATATTCCGTAGAGGGCATTAGCAAAGCATTACGGGCATTCGAAAGACATGAGTGGCTTGGCCTTGGCCCTCTTCGAAGGAAATTACAGTTCAATATGTCACTGCGATGTTTCCAATAACATAGTTTCTTGAAGTTTGTAGGTAAAGTGGATTCGTGAAGGGAGTAATTGATTAAGGTTAGTGTGTTAACTATTTTCCAATTATTAGCAAAATCAATAGATCTAAGTCTACCTATAGAAACATTATCAATCGTAAAACCGCTTTAAACCAAATTCTTACCGTGTACGGGGTTGACGCGTAGTTGAGATTTTCAATTTCGCTAGCGAGATACCCGGCGCACATTGAGCACCTTACCTAGGTCCAGAAGCCTCCTCTGAAGTTCCTTCTTCTAGGTGGCCACCTGATGTGCCGGGATCGAGGTGTGTTGATGCGGTAGGGCTGGCTGTGAAGTTCCTCGCGAACGCGGAAATAGCGGGAGTGCAGAATGTGACGTTTTTTGATTCTGTCAGCGGGAGCGCGACGTTCAACGTATTAAGGTTGTTGAAGTACTGTCCTCTCCTTCCCTTTTTAACGCATGCGTGCGTCGTGTGTCGAACGTAAGGCGACTCAATAGCGCTTAATTATTTGAATTTAAATTTAATAGGAAAACGAAAACAGTTGAAATAACTACTAATAACAAATTTCCTTATTCCCAAGAAAATACCCAAAATAAACATAAAATTAACTATGAATAATTTACAGAACAGAATGCATATTGAACATCCTGCCCACCAAAAAAGGTATTTTTTTTATTGCAGAAATTCAGGGCTCGGTAAAGGGCAAAGCTTTACCAGAGGCCTTTTATAAAATGTACCATCCGCAGTACAGACGGTGGCTACACGCGCCACCCCATCATCTCCAGGGTGTAACTCCGCAATTCTAGCAATGTGCCATTTTGAAGGAGGGGAGGTATCCTCCTTTATTAAAACTGTCGTATTTATTTGAGGCTCAGGAGAAGTTGGTTTCAGCCACTTTTCTTTTTGTTGTAACTGATGGAGATATTCATTTCGAAAGCGATTCCAAAAATCTTGGTGTATCCTCTGCATTAATTGGTAACGTGTGAGGCGACCAATATTGAGAGAGGTGAGATCAGAATGGGGTAAAGCGGAGATTGGCTCGAGTGTTAGAAAATGACCCGGCGTAAGAACAGACAAGTCTTTTGAGTCCGCGCTTAATGGACAAAGTGGTCGTGAATTCAACAGTCCTTCAATTTGGACTAGCACCGTATAGAGCTCCTCAAACGTTAGGATTTGCGATCCAATGACTCGACTTAAGTGCGTTTTAAATGATTTAACACTCGCCTCTACCAGACCCGAAAAATGTGGGGCAGAAGGAGGATTAAGATGCCACTCTATTTGTTCGGATTCCGCTGCGTTTTGAAATAGAGCTAAAATTTGTTTACGCGCGCCAATAAAGTTGGTACCACAGTCTGAGTATAATTTCGAACACCTACCTCGCCGGGATAGGAATCGGCGAAAGGCACACAAAAATATTTCACTGGAGGGACTCGATGTAAGTTCCAGATGAATGGCCTTGGTGGCAAAGCACACAAATACACACACATAGGATTTGAATGTTTTCGCGCCGCGAATCTTACCTAGCGTAGTAAGAAACGGACCGGCATAATCAACTCCTACGCACGAAAAGGCTTTGATTTGTGAAATTCTCAATTTGGGAAGTGAGCCCATTGGCGGTTGATAATTTTTCGGGTTTTGACGCCAACAAGCTAGACATTTCGACACCACGTTTCGGATAGCGCGCCTTGGGGAAAGTATCCAGAAATGTTGTACAAGCAGGAAGTGTAAGGTCTGAATGCCTGGATGCAAAAAACATTTATGAAAATGTTCTATGATTAAAGAAGTTAATCGTGAAGTTCTTGGAAGTATAGCGGGATGTTTTTGATCATAAGATAGTTCATTTGAATTCTGGATGCGTCCTCCAACGCGTAAAATTTGTTGGTCATCAAGAAAAACGCTTAACTTTCTTAGAAATTTAGATGGCGGTTTTTTATTTTGCATATTTTCGATGTCATCGGAAAAATGAGTATCTTGCACATGTTTGATCAGAGCCAGCGTAGCCTGATGTAGTTCAAACATGGCAAAGTGATTTGTTTTGCGTTGTTTCGCGTTTCTTACATTGTGAACAAAACGTAAGACATATGACAAAATCCGTTGAATTTTAGCGAACGAAGAAAAATTATTTATAAGACAATCTATGACGTTTTCTTGCGTAAATGCGGAAAAGGTAAATTTTCTTTCTTCGGAAAATATTTCTTGAGAAGAAGCGGGTTTGAATTTTACATTAACAGGCCACAATTCTGGCGGATCTAGGAGCCATCGGGGGCCTGCCCACCATGAGGCGTCTTCTAGAAGTGCGGAGGGTAGTAACCCGCGCGAAGCGCAGTCGCTTATATTATTTGAGGTATCGATATGGCACCATTGACTGGGGGGTATCTTTTCTTGGATTCTTGCCACTCGATTGCTGACAAAAGTTTTCCACTTGTGCGGCGGTGATCTTATCCACGTCAACGCTATGGACGAATCTGAATACGCGAAAATTGTGGAAATTTTAATTTTATAGGAAAATGTTTTTGAAATGAACGATAACAAGTCAGCCAAGAGGACAGCTGCAGTTAACTCCATACGCGGAATGGTAACCTGTTTTAGAGGCGCGATTTTATTTTTTGACATAATGAAAAATGTACGAACTCTTTGACCTGTTACGACTCTAAAATACGCGACAGACGCATACCCTTTTTGTGAAGCGTCGCAAAACCCGTGGACTTCAATTTGCGAATGTATCGAGGGAAGTACACACCGGGGAATTTTTAGAGATGACAATAGGGACATTTCAGTTTTGAGTTGTTCCCAATATTCGGCAATATTCGGGGGCGCCACATCATCCCAATCCAGACCGGTACTCCACAGCGTTTGCATAAGCATTTTCGTGAGTAAAGTCACAGGGGACAGAAATCCTAAAGGATCATAAACTCGCGCGATATCGGATAGAACGTTGCGTTTTGTACAGGGACGCGGAGTAGAAGTAACCTTGAAATGAAAAACGTCTGATCTTGGACACCACTGAAGTCCTAAAATTTTTGAAACCTGTGCTTCTGCGTCAAAAGTCACCGAGTTTGATAGTAAATGATCTTGCGGTAATTCTGCGAGTAACTCTGTTTGGTTACTTGACCATTTTCTAAGTTCAAATCCGCCACGCGATAAAATACTGATTAATTGATCGCGCAATATTTTAGCAGATTCGAGAGAGTCACAACTGGTGACTACGTCATCAACGTACACGGAGTTCTTGAGAAGTTGCGCGGCGAGCGGAAAGTGTTTTTGTTCATCTGCGGAAAGTTGCACTATGGTCCTATTGGCAAGAAAAGGTGAACATGAAAGACCAAAGGTGACGCGTTTTAGTCTGAATTTTTGTACAGGTTCAGCTGTAGAAAACCTGCAAATTATTCGTAAAAAATCCAAATGTTTTTCAGCGACCTTAATTTGCGTAAACATATTTTTAATGTCTGCGGTAAATGCAACAGTAAACAAACGAAAATTCAACAAAATAGAGACTATATCACGTTGTAGTTTTTCACCGATCAAGAGTGCGTCATTCAGTGAGGTGCCGGAGTTGGTTTTGACCGAAGCGTCATAAACAATGCGTATTTTTTCTGGTTTGACCACACAGTGGTGCGGGATATAAAAACAATTACTATTTTCCAAATTTTGCGGGACAGGTTCGAGAAAATCTGAGTCTAGATATTCACGAATAACATTTGAATAGGCGTTATATAATTGTGCATTTGCTTGAAGACGTTTCTCTAGCGAATAAAATCTGCGAACAGCGATAGCGTACGAATTTTCCGAGTCAAAAATCGGCTCGTGATCCTTGAAAGGTAACTCAACACAGTATCTTCCGGTAGGGTCTCGTGAATGCGTTTCACGAAATATCCGTTCGCATTTCTCCTCGTCGGGTGAAAGTATTTTGCGAATTGGTATTTCTTCTATCTCCCAAAAAGACCTTAAAGTTTTGTCTAAAGTAAACAAATCATTATCAGCGTGCGCATGCGTAGACAGCAGTGAAACAGTTGAGGATGAAGTGACAGCTAACGCGTTGAATGAGGTATTATTTTTGAGCGAACATTTTCCCATAAGAATCCAACCAAAAATCGTTTCGAGTGCGACTGGTTCGTCTGGTTTTCCGAAAATGCGGCCATCTCTGAGGATATACGGGAAAAATTCTGCACCGATTATGATATCTACGGAACCAGGGTGATAATAATCGGGATCGGAGAATTTAATATTCGAGATATGCGATAAGTTTTTATTTGGAATGACATGCGATGGCATTTCTGGGCAAAGTTTCGGCAGAATAAAAGTATCTAGCGTGAATGTCGGGCCAGTAGTTTCTATCGGCCTTATTTGACAAGTTATGCCGCCTTGTGTGGTTTCTCTCATATTACAAAGCCCCTCAATACTTAAGGCTAAGTCAAATCGCGGTAAACCTAATTTTCGGAAACATTTTTTGGATATATAATTCGTTTGCGAACCACAATCTATCAGCGCACGAGCGGTGTGATACGTTCCGCGAGAGTCTTGTATTTGCACGCGAGCGGTTGCCAATAAAACACTAGAAAGAGACGAAGTAAGGCCGCAAAAATTGTTGCTTGTTGTCGTTCCTTGAGGCGTACTAAAATTCGGTGTATAATATGCGTTTTTTGGTCCGGCGTTGGCTGGGCCGGCGGCCGCTGCCGGGCGCGCGGTGGCGTCGGACTGGTTCGGTTGCGACGATTTTGAATTTGAAGAGCCCGCGTCAGCGACGGGCTGACGTCCGATCGAGGAGCGCGCGGTACCACTACCAGTGGCGTCGAACTGGCGGGGACTCGACGAGCGCGAGTTGCTGTGGTTAGGACGGAAAGCGAAGTTTGTAGAAGGGCGCGAATTATGTAATAGCGTATGATGCTTACTCCTGCATATGCGACATGACGATTGCGAGTTGCAATTTCTACTGGCGTGGATATTACTCAAGCAATTTGTACACCAATTACTGGAAATTGCCCTTTCCATGCGCTCGTATGGAGACAAATTTTGAAAGTTAGCGCATCTGTAGATTTGGTGATCGTTAGATTTACAGAATAAACAACAAACGCTGTGCGTATTACTCAAGAAGGATGTCGTAGCACGAGGACGTGAATTGGACGTATTTTTATTTTTATTGAAAATTTTGACAGAAACATTTTTTTGATTATTTGACGACAATTCGACTGTCTCCAAGGCGTTACAGTGATTGGTAACAAACTTCTTAAGTTCATCAAATGCAGGAATTCTGGATTGACACTCAGTTTCAAATTTAGTGAGTAATTCATCATCTAAATGTTTACAAAAGATATAAAAAAGTAGGAAATCCCAATCGTCCGTATGGAATCCCATATTAGTGAGTGCAGCGATATTTTCGTTAAAAACGTTTATGAGCGTACGCACTGAGGTTACATTTTTGGAATCTGTCAAAATTGGTGCGTTGTCGATTGCTTGAAGATGCGCAAAGGCAATTAAACGGGGCTTGTCGTACCTCGTAGTTAGCGAATTAAATGCAGTCTGGTAATTTTCCGCAACCAATGGGGTGCACTGAATCAATTTTAAAGGGGGGCCTTCGAGAAAGGAAACAAGATAATTGAATTTTTCAATTTCTGCAAGTGAAGTGTTTTCGTGGACTAGCGTCTTGAACATGTCAAAAAAAGGGCGAAACGCTTTTATCTCTCCAGAAAATTTCGGTATTTCAATTTTGGGTAATTTGACATTCGGCTTGGCAACAGACTGTTTGACCTCGACCTTTGGAACCGAACTTTCGAATAATGTTTCGTGAATTACATAAACAAGTGACGCTAATTCATCAAATCCTTTTCTGACCGCCTCCTCTGGATTTGGATCATAGTCATCTAGTATACATGAAAGAGCGATTACATTTTGATGATTACCTTTAAAACTTTCTTGAACTGCTTCGAATTTTGTAAACAACATTTTAAATTGTAATTTTAATTCAGGCGTACGATCTTGTAGAGCATGCTCTCCAACTTCTTTCATTTGCGACATTTCGTTTTGACATATTTGGCGCAAAGCCTTAGCCTGTTTAATTTTGTTAGCCATATTAAACAAATGCGGAAATTACAGAGTTATAGCGTGTTGCCGCCGTCTGCAAGACAGAGGATAAATATTAATCCCTACGCCTCTGCTTACGAGACGTCGCGTTTGTATATTTGCCGGAATCGGCGCGTTTTTTGGAAGCGTAAAAAAAAACAGAAATGGCGGTGGACTGTATAGAAATAGAACGTTATTAGCGAGCAATAAATGCGATTTTTATGCGAGAGTAATTGAATATTACGTATTTTCAGTAGGAATGAGGAAATTCACACGTATCCCAGGTTCGAAGTGACCATGTACGGGGTTGACGCGTAGTTGAGATTTTCAATTTCGCTAGCGAGATACCCGGCGCACATTGAGCACCTTACCTAGGTCCAGAAGCCTCCTCTGAAGTTCCTTCTTCTAGGTGGCCACCTGATGTGCCGGGATCGAGGTGTGTTGATGCGGTAGGGCTGGCTGTGAAGTTCCTCGCGAACGCGGAAATAGCGGGAGTGCAGAATGTGACGTTTTTTGATTCTGTCAGCGGGAGCGCGACGTTCAACGTATTAAGGTTGTTGAAGTACTGTCCTCTCCTTCCCTTTTTAACGCATGCGTGCGTCGTGTGTCGAACGTAAGGCGACTCAATAGCGCTTAATTATTTGAATTTAAATTTAATAGGAAAACGAAAACAGTTGAAATAACTACTAATAACAAATTTCCTTATTCCCAAGAAAATACCCAAAATAAACATAAAATTAACTATGAATAATTTACAGAACAGAATGCATATTGAACATACCGAAATAAATACAAAATATTAACTGGCAAATTTTTAGTTTTACGGCTTCCCAATTTTTTTTATTTCACATATATAATTTTGAGGCTATTTATAGCGTTTAAGCAGAAATTTCTTTTTTCTGGGCATTCCTTCTGTTGTGAGATTTTGTGACAGTCTCCACTACATGTCTCGCATTACACTAGCTTATAAAAAGCTTAAGCATAAAATGCATAATTATTAAAAGCTAGAAAGTAGTTATATTTCAGTTTCAGTTTTCCATTTTGAGACAAAAATATTGGAGATAATAATCCCAAAACAGAGTTCTAGGGTTATTATTTGACCATTTGTGGCATATAATTTTAGTGATCCTCTTTATTTTCGGAAAAGCAACGATTTCTTGCCATTTATGTTTGTACTTTACATACCTAGTGATGTATAATTTTTGAAAATTTACGTACTATGATTGAAATAATACCCCTTAAAAATTACGACCATATATTAGGCATTTATTAAAAAAAACAATAGTGCAGTTGGTTTTGCCATACCTAAATACAAAACACCGATTGCCAATGCCATAGCACAGATTAATCCTGCCATAGCTTATACAGGAACCACAAAATATACCTGTACGCAAATATGACAAAAAACTGATTTTCTCAAGTTTCCTGTATGAACAGTAGGGAGTACACCAAAACGATTTTTTTGTTAACGGATTAATATTTACCTAAAATATTAATTCCCTTAATTACGTGTTCACAATCAAATTAGAAAAAATAATAAAAAAATTAGACTAAACAGTTTTTTTATTACTTTATGTCCATAAACTTTTTACAAAACGTTATTGATTCGATTTTCATTCCAAGTTATACAGTGTGGTCCAACTTTTAGCGACAAAACCTTAGACATCTATAGAAAACATCAAAATAAGTAGACTTTTATTAAACATAATATATGTTTAGGGCCTAACGGTTTTTGTTCAAGCTTTGTTTTATTTTTCCTAAAGGAAGACAATTAAGGCAGACATATTTGGTAGAGTTTAGACACTCATTAAGTACTATAAATTAAAAATAATTCTGCCTATCTACTTCCATCAGTGCCGGATAGAGAGGGGGTCAACCACCATATTTTTTAATAAAAAAATGATACGTCTGTGGAAAAAAAATATTTTTTACCTTCGCTAAATTTCATAATCAATTCTAAGAAAAAACTATTCTTGACTTTTTTTCGAAAAATGTACCGTTTTTGAAAAATTCACTGTTGTGCGTTTTAATTCTTTTAGCACAAGAACATCATGGTAGTTCTAGGCTTTCAACATTTTGCACACCTACTGAGTTTTTAATTCTGAACAACTTTTGTTTACAACATTTTGTCGTAGAACCTACATGAAGGCCGCTCAGGAAAGACACATGATTTTTCGAAACTATAAATAACCTTTTTGTAGGTTTCAGGATAAAATGATATTAAGGAAAGTTGTTCAGAATTAAAAACTCAGTGGGTGTACAAAATGTCGACTGCCTAAACCTACTTCTATTTACGTCTACTCAAAAAATTAAAACGTAGAAAAGTGTATTTTTCAAAAACGGTAGGTACATTTTTCGAAAAAAGTCAATAACAGTTTTTTTCTTACCATTTTTGTATTCAAAAATATTATGGTTGACCCCCGTTTCTCCGGTACTGGTGGAAGTAGATATGCTAAAGTATTTTTATTTTATAGCATTTAATGAGTGTCTAAACTGTACCAATCACGTTGGCCTTAACTGTCTTTCTTTAGGTATTAAAAGAAAACTTGAAAAAAAAAAGAACTTTGACGCCCTGCGGTATATCGAAATCGAAAACAGCTAGGATTTAAACACATGTTTATAAAAAAAAATCTACTTACATTGACGTTTCCTAAAATTTTTACACTAAATGTTGGACTACATAATAATTAAAATATGTATAATATTATATCAATTAAATTAAATACAAATGGCACTAATGACAATAGCTTCATAGACTACATTGTCGTATTGTTAAGTGAAATATAACAAACTTGATGTGATTGATGTGATGTGACAATATTTTTTTTAATAGTTCGGGGAGCTGAAGTAAGATAAGATAGAGCAACGATACTGAGTTAAAACTTTCATTTTCTGAAACCTCTTAAAATACCTGGTGGCACAGGAAGTAGTTTCGCTCCCACTTTTTGCAGTTTATGAAATTAAAATTTGAAATTTTCACGGGTTTACTAGTGGGAAATACCGACAAATCCACACTCAAAAAATGACATAGGTACTACATACCGAAATACATTTTTTAAATTTCTTAAGATGGCCATGGAATTGCAAAAAAGGCACCAAATGAATCTTATATAGTTATCACTCTTATCATTCTTATTTAGCGACGCTCTAGCAAGTGATAAAATTTCTAAAAACTTAACCGAATCATCCCGTGTGACTTGTTTCTTGCCCTCTGTTCCAGAATTTCGGAGTAAACCCTTTAGACTCCACCACTGCTCCCTCGCCCTCTCCCGAATGCATATTTTGCGGGAGAGCTCAGGTAAGCCCCGCCGAACAGGAACAATATGAAACGGCGAGGAGATGGGGAGACGGGGACTTTCTGTTTATTTTCTTGAGTATTTCCCGCTGTTTGCTCTTTGCTCCGTAATTCTGCGTCCCGGTGTTTGACTTGCTCTCCTTGCTATACGGTTGCGACAGATCAAATTTCGACGCTCCACGAACCGACGAACCAGGGGGATTTGTTCGCGATTACTTGCATAATAGGGTGGAATCCGGGATTTAAGCAACGAACGTATGTGCACGATACAATCAGAAAGAATTTGTTAATTCGCCAACTTCTTCCAGATCCTTTTCCTAGTCGTATATGATTTTGACTTTAAAAAAGGACAACTTGCTGTCCAGCTCAAAGAAACAAAGGCGGAAATTGACATTAACTATGACGCGCGTCTCAGAGCTGCAATGACCCCGCATGTCTATTTGATTTTAACGGACTAGAATCCCACTTCGATTCCCCAAATCGACTCAACTATCTATCAACCAAAGGACTAGACCAAAGCTCGTTCTATCCCAAAATCAAGAAGATGTTTTGGTAGGTATATGCACTACATAATTGTAATATAGTTTGTTTTATTTTCGCTTCAAAAGCATAAACTGTCACTTCTTGGTCGCATTTTTGTTGATTTTTTACTTTTGGAAGATGCAGTGATTAGTGGCTAGTGAGCCATTTACCTCTCATGGTTTGTTTTGTAGGTTCACCAAAACCTATAGCGGCTATAGATGGTAATTAGTTTATTAATGTTTCCATTTAGGCAGTACTCACCTAAATGAAACATTATTATACACAAGTTCAGTTTTCGAACCAGATAATTCGTAGTATCACGGAAGTCCCACTTTCCGCGAAGCATAAATCCCAGGAAGCCCACCACCTTCCATTACAACGCTGTCTCGCCAGGCTCACTTTTGTTAAGACGCCCTTGTGTTGTACAGATGATCTATATCCCAGGATCTAAAATGGTTCCTATTTTTGCGGCAATAGACGTGAGCCCCACAATCTAAAAGTTCTTTTTGCGGCGATATTGCGTGTGGCAAATGCGGTGTTGCAAAGGTGGATCTGCCAAAAAATGGGCTTGGCGAGAACTGGGAGTGCTGGGATTTAGAAGTCGCGGCAGGTGGGCGTCTCATAACGCACTCAGATAATCGAGCCTAGCATCTTATCTGGGACCATTATTTATTTTTGACTTCAGAGAAAAGTTCATTGTTAAAGTTTTATTCCACATTAATACAATTTAAATGTCTTATCAATATTCTACAGGGTGTATCAAAAAAAGGACCTGAATTCCCTATAGACACATATTATTATGGCTAACACGATAACTGCAATTGCTAATATGGAGAAATAATTATAATTGTTCTGAGGTCTAGAAGTTGCTCTAAATAAAAAATGATATTTGAACTCGCAAAAACTGCAGATTTCAAATATTTATACTATGTAATGTTATATCAATAATTATATGTGATAAAAAATATATAAAATATTCTGTTTAAGGGGGCATTATCACACATAGTGCCAACCCAAGTGGGTTTTTGGTGTTTGTTTTTAAAATTACTAGGTCTTTCAAAAAACCAATGCTCAACTCAAATACTACATTATATTGCGCATATTTGGACAAAAAATCAGCCAAATCTAATGTTTCGTTTGCGAAAACAATATACCTGAAATGTGTTTTCTTCTTCTTCTGTAATAAAAAATTACCAGAAACTTTAGGTATATTGTTTTACCAAACGAGACATCAGATTTGGCTGATTTTTTGTCCAAATATGCCCAATATAATGCAGTATTTGAGTTGGGCATTGGTTTTTTGAAAAACATAATGATTTTCAAAATAAACACAAAAAACTCACTTGGGTTGGTAGTATTTAATGCCATGTGTCAAACTTTGGTTTGACTAACTTTTTTGAGACACCCTGTACTATTTCGGAAAAGGCATATAAAAAGGTACTGTTGATTTGTGCAACTTGTAGACAAAGACCTCTCTTTATCTAGTCACAAGATTTATGTTAGATGTCCCTAGAATTTCCTAAGGCCCCTGGAATGAGAAATCAAGGCAGAGCCCTACTTAGAAAATTTGTTGATTTGACGGGATATTGGCATTATTTTGTTTAAATATTTTGTCGACTTATTTTACCTTTGTTCGCGTTAAAATAATAATATTTAGAATCAGTGGTAGAAAGAAAAAAATATGTTTACACATCTGCGTTTGTAGTAAGGGTAAGTCAAATGCAATTTCTCAATATTATGTGTGAATTCGTGAATTGTACAACTTGTATTTTATGAATTTTGGGCAAAGACCTAGCCTCTGGCAGATGGACAAGGAATCTGGATGATCTGTAAAACAGCAGTTCATTCGTTGTGTAGAAGATGGTAAACAGTTCACAAAAATGTGGATTGCAGTGTTACAATTAACATAACATTGCTGTCGTTAAAACTGAGGAAATTCAAATGAATTTATCAACAGCACTATATAGATACAAATGCGAACAATACCTACACCTACCATGGGAATTACTTTCATCACATACCTAATGTTAAAACTGAATTTCTTTTTTTATCTTGAGATCGAAGTGATAGTCAAAGAATTGAAGGTACCTAGTAGAGAAATTCAGAATCCTGCAGCAGGAAAGAAGAAAGCATTTTATTAGAATGACATAAAAATGTAGGTAACAGGGAAAAATGAAACTAAATAAATAATTCGGATACAGGGTGAGTCATTACTAATGGCACATAGTGCAACCGCACATATTTTGGGTCAAAATATTACGATTGAGGCTAATATGCCTTATAAAAATGTTGTTTGGTTAAGAGATACAGGGCGTTGAAGTTCATTTTTGGAAATAGAATTATGGCTACATCTCCCAAACTAATCAAGCTGCTGAACTGAAATTTGGCACTGCTGTGTTTTTCGGGATGGAAAATAAGCTGAAAATGTCAATTTCGCCGTATCTCACAGAAGGCGCCACTTTTTGGGTCATGTTTTTACTCCTAACTTTTTTGAGGTTATCTTTTTGGCCCTGCAAGTCCATCATTTTAGCGCATCTTTTCATTCTGCAACAAAAAAGTACTCTTGTTTCATAACGCCCAAATCAACCGTTTGCGTTTAAATTGCCAAAACGTGCCCCATTATTTCAAGAAAACAAATGTGTTTCGACCAATATCCATTTGGCATTTTTTTCTTCATTTTCAACGTAAGGTTGATCTGTAACATTCGAAGGTAGTAGGTGAAAATGTTATTTTTCGAATACCTTTCTATAAGACATATTAGCCTCAATCGTAATATTTTGGCCTAAAATATATGCGGTTGCACTATGTGCCATTATTAATGACTCACCCTATATATGTGCAAATATAACAAAATTATATATTTTAAATGTCAAGAAAATTTGCATCCAAATGTGATGATGTAAACAACAAGCAGTATAGCTCCTCTTGGCGGGAAAATTCCGCGCATCTGTTCGCGTAGCCGCCATTTGGGAATAGATTCTGTCAAATAGACGCAGCGTCGGGGCGGTTGGGCAGTTCGTTACCGGCTGTATTAAGTGCTGTATTATATAGTGAAGGGTGGCGGGGATAAAGATAGTCAATAAGAAATGGAAATAAAATTGAGAGAAGTAACTGACAAGACATTAGGAAAACAGTGCCATATAAATCAAAACCTTACGCATACCCATAAGATTCATTACGTTTCCTATTACGCACACCCCTTATAAATTATATCCGCGAAATTGCGTTTTAGGGTTCAAAGCACTCGTGGATTTAACCCTTGTTGATTTGAAAATTAGACACGCTTTACATATCCGTGCCCATAGGATCTCGTAGGACGCAGCCGTATTGGGTGTACCCAGATGGCTCGTACCGGCGAAATCAGACGTTGAACCCGCCCCGTTCATTAGTCGGGCTAATTCGACATTAATAGGGTTTATCTTAAAGGGCACAACTCCCCGAGATGTAATTGTCCGTGTGTATGGGGTAGACGCCCGGTAGTTCTTCACGCATAATGTAACACTAGTAGGGATTTGCAGTAATCAGTAATAGGATTCCAAGTCATATAAGCATATGTTGTAGGATATGGGATAAAGGGTTTAGGAATTTCGAGAGAAATGTTGTTTTGCATAGTTTTAGGAGCTTCATACAGAGGAGGGAAGGAGGTAGAGGCCTTTCCAGTAATGTGTATTCACGGTATTGTTCCTTAATTATTGTCATGTTTTCACTGGGATTGCTACAGTTTTCTAGGGTTTTCCGTAGTACTTGAGCGAATGCTATCCTAGTTCTATACGGAAAAGTCGGCCCCAGCCGCAAATGAAAACGAAGACAAAATAATACCAAGTGCCTCCATCCAGCGTACAAGTTTCCTGAGTTAATAAGGTACTTAGATTGTCACGATTCTCTAGTAATTACGAAAATGCATACAAGCAGGTATTTTTCTCCAACCGATCCATTAAACCTAAGTTTGAATTTAGAATTTCGACTTTTTGAAAGTGACAATGGACGCTGGGAGAAAACTGGATATTCTCCATAGTTTTAAAACAAAAGCAAACGAGTCTCCTTCACTCAGTACAGTGAAATGTAAATTAAAGCTCCACTAAATGACACTGAGAGTTTTAGAATTAGAAAGAAAAAATTGCTACCGTCAGGGCAACACTACTAAATCGTAACGAAACTGCGTCTACACCGCAGTTGCCGTGTTGCACGTTTTTGTCGTGACTCGTGACTACTGACCAGTCTAACCTCTAATAATATTCATCTGTCTCATCTGTATTTTCCGCCTGTCCGCGTCAGGTCCCTAGATATTTCGCGTCCGTCCTATAGCGCAACCTAGCGACGGAAGAAGCAACCTCGATGACACCGTATTGTCAATAGATGGCGCTGATATCGCACTCCCTAAAATCTATGTCAGTTTCACAGATAACGCTTCTTGTTGCCTGTTTTGTATTTTGTTACATGTCATTTAGACCGGGAGATAGTGACAGATTTTTGGACGTGATTTTACTCAGTATGCCTTGCAAAGGGCATTATGTGGAACATATTCTCACAATAATAAGGTATGAATCAGAGAGTCATCCTGGGTTCTTCATGTGAAAAACTGAGTTTTCAATTATTCGAAAAATATGCGTTTTGATATGATTTTATACGGGCTGCCATGTTTTTTTCTAATGAAGTTCAAATAGAAAATTCCTCGGAAAACCATAGGGATACCGTTAGGGTGGGTCCAAAGGGCTATTATTGCCACGTGATCTTGTATTTTAATAATTAATTTTTCCACGTTTCTGGGAGAAGTATGCAAGTTCTTATTATGAAAATGCTGAAAAAAGGATGGCATACCTTTCGCGCATGTCCGCCAAGGTCGAACCCATTGTCATCAAAGTGCAAAATTGAAAGTTTCAAGGTCGAATATCTTCCAAACAGCAACCAAACAGCTGAACCGAATATATAACATCTATAATATACAATGTGTCCCGGATAAGAATGAATAGCATGGGGATCTTGGAAACGGTGGGAGATAGAACAATGGTTAAATGGGGAAAAAGTTGGGCAATTTTAAGGTCAATGAAATGGTGTAAGCAGATTTCTAATATCTTTTTTTGTTTTTGAGTTATTTTGAAAAATTTAAAATTTGACGTTTTCGATTTTATTTTTTCTGAAGTTATCACAGATAGAAAAAAATAAACACTCTTTCTTATGGCACTTTTTAACGGACTTTAAAATGGCGTTCATAGATTTGTTCTTGGACATTTCGTTTTTGAGAAACCATCTTCAACTTTACTTTTTTAAATACGGACCTGGATTTGTTTGCAGATGTTGAAAGCACTTTTCGTTGAAAATACCATGATATATGACACGACATATTTTTAAAATGTTTTGAGACAATTATACTGAAAATTCATTTTTTACATTCTTTTTTTTTTCTATTGCGGCCCTGATTTTAATAATAAGAAGTATACATATTAATCAGTATTGTCAACAATTTCACTTAAATTTTATTTTTACTTCGGAAACTTTATATTTTTAAATACGGCCCTGTCTGGTAAGTGTTTTCCTCTATTGTTGTACAGCAAACAGTGTCGCATTGTGTTTTGGGGTAAATTCTTCGTTTTTTCTAATTGTGAGAAGAAAGCTTTAAGCCAATGAAACCAGTAGCTTTTGCCATTTATTAATAATTGCAACAATACATTCGTTCGGCCTCTATACACTATTTCTGTGACACAAGATAGGTATATCATGCTAACATGTTAAATTATTTGTCGTCATTTGCAAAAGCACGCTCCATTTCTAATAATACAAATTATTAACTAAATGATACAGTATGGGAGTTATGACAAATGGCAAGGGGTGGTTGGTTTCGTTGTTTCAAAGCCTTCTAGGTGGAGGATTTTTATTTATTTTTTTATTATAGTATGTGACTGTTATCAGTCTTTGCCGTCCTTTCTGTGGTTCTCCGATTGACAGATAAGTTGTAAGTTAAATTGTTGACAATATTGATTAATATTTAGACTTCTTATTATTAAATACAGGGCCGCATTAGAAAAAAATTAATGAAAAAAAAAGGAATTTTCAGTATAATTGTCTCAAAATATTTTTAAAATATTTCGTGTTATATATCATGGTATTTGCAATGAAAAGTACTTTCAAAATCTACAAAAAAAATCCAGGTCCGTATTAAAAAAAAACAATGTTGAAGATGGTTTGTCAAAAACGAAATGTTGTAGAACAAATCTAAAAACGCCACCTTAAAGCCCGTTATTAAGTGCCATAAGAACGTGTGTTTCTTTTTTTTTCTATCTGTGATAACAACTTCAAAAAAAAATATCCAAAACGTCAAATTTCACTTTTTTTCAAAATAACTCAAAAACAAATAAATATATTAGAAATCTGTTTATACCATTTTATTGACCTAAAAATTGCGCAACTTTTTCCCCATTTAACTCCCCCCATTCTCTCGCCGTTTGCAAGATCCCCATGCTGTTCATTCTTATCCGGGACACACATTGTATATTATAGATGTTATATATTGGGTTCAGCTGTTGCTGTTTGGAAGATACTCGACCTTGAAACTTTCAATTTTGCACTTTGATGACAATGGGTTCGAAAATGAAGCCTTGGCGGGTATACTTTATATAGAAGAAAATATCACAAATGACGATAAGCATTCGCCCTTAAAATATGGCTGCATTTCCGCATATTCCAAATCTGATAGTCAACCTGTTGACCAAGATACGAAGATTTCAAAAATATGTTCTTTTTAAAAAACGCCATAGTTATATCTATTTGTATTTCTGTTACTCGATGTTCAATAATTGTTGATATTTAATGAATTCAAATAGCTCTAATGGAACCCCACAACTTATTAGTTTAACATTTTTTCTATGCCAAAAAATAAAAAGGGAAGGGAGGTAAAATATATCTCTGAACACACTGAACACTATTTAAACCCGTACACAGCCGTTAGTATCGCTTACTACTCGTATTACCAGACATTGCAATATTTGAACTCATGGCCAGTTTTTCTTTGTGTATTCCACTCTCTCTGTTCTGTTGCTCTCCAAAACGTGTGCACGTATCTACCGTTATTGTTCTATGCAGTATATTTATCTTCCTTAGAAGTCTTAATTTATTCGGAGCAGGCTAACACACTTAATATAATTTCCCAAATTGCGTTCTAGGGTTCTCGAATCGCTCGTGGAGTTAGCGAAAACTCGACGCACTTTGCATATCGGTCGGGATGGATCTCCTCTCAACCACATTAGGTGTGCCCAGATGGCTGATATCCCAAAATCAAACGCCGATCCCATCCATGTTCATTAGTAGATCTAATTCGACATCAGTAGGTACGGTTTATCTTAAGGGTACAGACCCCTGAGAATGCCGCTGTGCCTAATTGTCCGTGGATGAGGGCGAGCAGGTAGACACCTCTGGTAGTCCTTCATGTTTAATGTACCCCTGCAAGTTTGTAAGTGGAAAATAGGGTTACAAAGGGCGTCCCATAAATCTATATTCATGGGTCCATCAGCTATTCTTCGCGTCAAATTGTAAGGATTTCTTTTGAGATTGGGCTCGCTAAAAGCGCATACCCAATAAAATTGATACGCACTTTAATATTTTATGAGCCAGTTTCATTCTAGGTGAGGCCTTTTGCTTTCAATGTTGTAATACACAAGAATATTTTTTTGGGATCATTGGGCACTCAGTAATTACAAAAAAAAATATTCCGGGAATCCATAGTTTCCGAAAAAAATCACAAAACAAGATTCAAATACAAACTCCGTTTTATGCTTCTTTTTATTGCTAATTTCTTGTATATGTGCTCAATGATCTTAAAAAACTTTATTGTAAATTACGTTATGAAAAAAATTGGACAATTGCCTTAAAATCTACATATAACATTTTGGTGAAGTCGCGCGAGATGTCTCTCTTAAGTAAAAGTTTCGAAATAACTAACAAATAATATTTTCATTTAAAGATGTTGCAATTTTTGAACCGGCGTCATATGATGTACCTAATTTACCTAGTGTAAATAATTGCTTTAGTTCATCTTAATTTATTCGAGTACATAAACTATATGAACTATGCAATGGTATACGTCACTAAAATTATGGGGTTCAAAACTAGGATTAGTTAACATATTGAAGGACCTCGCCCAACCATGTTAGTTGCCGAACTGCTCATACCCATGAAAGCAGACGTTGATCCCATCCCAGGCATATTCATTCGACAGTAATATGGTTAATCTTAAGGACGCAGTCTCCTAATATATCCCTAAGCCTAATTGCCCGTGGATTGGGACACACAGATATACACCATGTAGTTTTCATGCTTAGATAATGTAAGTCTGTGTGATTCCTCGTGGAGATTTATTGCCATATAAACATATATGTCGTATGTTCGATACGTATTATTATAATACGTGAACCAGGAAAATACTAAACCGATGTTACCATGAGATTATTATAACTTATGGTATAAACAACTTATGTTTATTACTATACTTTGATCGCCCGATATTCTAATTTCTAAAAAATGTAGTAGTTTTGAAAACCTAAAAAACAAGCTTCTATTGTTGACTAAAAAGTATAAATAATTGGTTTGGTTAATATCTATGCTTGATGTTCCTTAATACGAAATTGTTTAAAAGCGGGGGAGGGGCTTTGTGGGGCCTTATCGCCACTACCGTTTCACGAATTGTGTTAGTTATTATCTAAGTTATTAGCTATTTTCTAAATTATAACGATGCCTTTTTATCAAGCATATTATGAAATCAATTATTTTTCAACTTTTAATCTTAAATAAAAGTTTTTAGATTACTTCAGGGTCTTTTACATCCGACTCTATGTATCTGATTTGTACGCGCATTCTTCATTCCATCTCTGTGAATGTCACACGAAATCATTCTCCTTCGTCATATATATGGTGTTCCTTAATGACATGCTAATACTTAAGGGGGTTATTCTTGGGCCTATTTTAAGAAAAAAACTTCATATGAACGTATGTCGTAAACGTCCTAACTTTTGAGATACAGGGCGTTAAAGTTCATTTTTTTAAATTGAATTTTGGCTACATCTCCCAAAATAATCAAGCTGCTGAACTGAACTGAACTGAAATTTGGGCACTGCTATGTTTTTGGGGATGGAGAATAAGCTAAAAATGTCAATTTCATCGTATCTCACAGAGGGCGCCACTTGCGCTGTTTTTTGATCACGCTTTTACGCGTAACTTTTTTGAGGTTATCTTTTTGGTCCTGCAGGTCCATCATTTTAGTGCATCTTTTCATTCTGCAAGAAAAAGGTACTCTTGTTTCATAACGAATAAATCAACCGTTCGCGTTTGCCAAATCGTGCCCCAAAACACCTGTTGACTTCAATATTCGGAACATAAAATTTTCACCTACCGCTTTCAAGTGTTACACTGTACTATTTAAAGCGAAAAAAAATCTCTATGAATGATGTACCAAAAATTATTCGCTTTCAAAATGGAAAGGATTGAATTTGACAAAATTTTGACACTATATTTCAAGAAAACCAATGGTGTTTTGACCAATGCCCATTTGGCATTTTTTCCTCATTTTGTCATCAAAAGTTAGGACGTTTACGACATACGTTCATATGAAGTTTTTTCTTAAAATGGGCCCAGGATTAACCCCCTTAAGTATTAGCATGTCATTAAGGAACACCCTGTATAAAAACTCGATGGTGCATTGTCACCGGAATGGAATAAGTTTGCAAAATTCCAGATAAATACGACAATTAGAAATGGATGAAAATCGATTTGCTATATTTGGTTACAAAGTTACACATATGCATAAACATAATAACATAAATGACTCAAGCCACTAAAAAAGTGTGCCCATCAATATAATACAGGTGATTATCTGGTGCTGGACTTCCACTAGTCAAGGAATCTACATCCACCTTCCTCCGTCATCATAAAAGCTCGATGTGGAACACAGCCAAATGGAATAAATTCAACATCTTCTTATTTGAGATTGGATTGGAGATAATAATAATTATTTAGCACTGCACCAAAATAATGTAGTGCAACTTTAGCAAACTTATATTATTTGCTCTTCGAGGATCGCATATAGATACCTAATCAAGATCGAACGGCTCTTTATAGGTAAATTCATTTGATCTCTCAATTGCATTTTAATTTAGTGGTTTCGAGTACTTTCGAGTTGCAGGTATTATTCGTTTTCAAACCATTTTCAGGCATGGCCGCCATTTTTGAATTCCGAGCCATTTCCAATTTTTTGTTAATACACCTTTTCTTCAAGCAACGGTGCAACATTCATAGAGATATATTAGTAAATGAAAAATTATGGGCAAAAGAACTAAGGCAGTTACAATATTACGTCATAACAATGATGCAAATGACGCTTTCTATGATTGCGTTACGTATAGCTCCGCCCCCGATGAACTGATTTTCCTCATAATGAAAAAATCTTCAAATTCAGAAAATCGGCCTTTATGAACTTTTCTTTCTATAACTTGCCCGTTCTTCAAGCAACAGTGGCAACGTTAAATAAAATCGGTTAATAAATAAAAAAAATATAGGCAAAAGAAAGAAGGCAGTTTCAGCATAACTATGTAAGTTAATGATGCTTTCTGTTATAGAATACCTATAGTTCTGCCTCCGATGGACCGATTTTCCGCCCAGTGGTCTTAAAATGTAGAGGAAGGCCCATATTATTATTTGCTTTTTGTATTGGTCGCATTAATTCCGACATTTTTTCTTCAACAATAATTAGCCCAAACAAAAATATAGGTGACCTGAGAAAGTAAACGTTCACCATCGTGTGCTTTAAAGTTCCATTTGAAATTGCAAGAATGGCTCTAATCGCAATGTTGAAATAGGGCCTTGGATTGGAGTTATTCGCGTGACCGTTTGGCACGCTATTACAACAGAGAAAACGGCTGCAATTTCCAATTCCTAGAGATCCCTGATTCCAGTTTATTAAAGACAAATAAACAGAGGTTAGACACTTTAGCCACACCTATTTTTCTCTTCTTTAATGCTCTAAAACGCGTACCACAAAAATTATTCAGATAATCCTTTTCCCCAAAAATATAGTTTAGTGGTTTATGTGACAACGATTGTCTCTATCTGACAGTAGACCATAGTATCCAATATCCAATATAATAATAATAATAATAAATGCCTTTATTGACGTACAGAAAATGCTAAAGAAAACATAGGTACAGGAGTGGCCAGATCTAGCATAATGCTACTCTATCTAACCACTCTGTCTTAAAATTAATTCCTAATTAAACTACCAACTAACCTAACCTAATTTACCATCATATTATTGGTAACTCTAAGTATAAAACACCTGCATGATTAAATTTGAGAGTTAGTAAAAAAAGAAAAACAGTAGTAGGTTGAGTTGAGAAGAATGACAAATGACAAATATCACGTAAACAAAACAATTATGTAATCAATGAAGTTACACAAAAATAATGTATTAAAACAATAGCAAAGTAAATAAACATGTAAATAGCCGAAAACGATAAACATAATGTAGCACATTAATCATTTAGTTGCCCTGACCGAATATACTCTTTAAGCTTTCTTTTAAAAGTAGCAGAGGTAGGACAGTTTTTCAGGGAGGGTGGCACCTTATTATAACATTTTACAGCGTTATAGGAAAATGACCTCTGAAAGACAGGTAAAGTGAATCTAGGTAAGTTATAAAACTTGTTGAATCTCGTGGGTCTACTATGAACGCTATTCCTCTCTACAGGTTTGGTTTTTAAATATTCCGGCTTACCCGAAAAATTTATGTTATAAATTAATGTGCTCAACATGGTCAAACTTCCTCAGGTTGTAACAATATCTGACACAAGCATTTTGCAGTTTTTGCAGAGAATCCCTGTCGCGTTGAAGAAGAGCAGGCCAATAAACTACGTCGCAGTATCCCAAGGTAGACAGTATCAGTACCAGAGATCTCAATTTGGCATAACCCCCTTTAGTAAATGAGAAACGTAGGCTTGAAAACGAAGATCATTATCAATGTAAACCCCAAGATTTTTACAACTGTCAGAGGGTGACAAACCGACACCACCAATAATTTCAATTCCAAGATTATCATTGTTTATTTCCCTAGACTTTCCAAAAAACACCAGTTGGCTCTTATTTTCATTAAGTTTTAATCCGTGCGCTAGAGATATAGAGAAAATAGTGTAGTAGTATAGCTATGCCGGTACGAGCCCACTTTCCCCATGTATTTCTTATGGGAGCTAAAACGTGGTCAAAAACGTGACCAAATTTCTCCGGCCCGACTTTCTCCGACGCGACCGAAGGTGCCCGAGTCCGCCGACCGTTGACCTTCGCCCCTGCTCCCAACCCTGCCGAAGGTGCTCGGCTTTCGCCGATCGTTGACCTTCGCTCCAGCCGCGGCATGTCACGACTCGCAGCTAATAAAAACCCTAAATCGTAATTAAACCCTGTCGATCTTTAGCCGCGGCCATGCATGGATTTTTGCTACCACCTCTGCCTGCGTATTTTTGCGTCCGCGACGCCGAGACATGTCGAGACTCGCAACTAATAAAAACCTAACACCTATAGAAAATATTCTAGCTTGCAATATGTACGTGATGTAATTCCTCGGAAAAAAGTACTTTCTCTTAGTCGGAATAAGCGCCTATGAAACGAGCACGCTGATCTCATCGGTACTGGCGATAAAAAATTTGTAGGAAAAATGTAATAAAGAATAGATATGAGATACATATGAGTGTATACATTTTCTTGACTACATTACCTAAGGATGTATCAAAAATCCTCATATCTTCCTATATTTAGAGAATAGGACTGCTCAAAAGGAAAGTGGACATTAAATTTGGGGCATAAATTAACCATTTTTAGTTGAGTTTATAACCATCTAGGTAAGTAAAATTTCTTCAATTCCGAGAAAGCCAGGCCCTGTTTTAAATTACTTGACTAAAATATAAGAGGTGCAAAGTTCACCAGTTTTTTAAAAATATCCCGTCACACGATTATCAAGTTGAAAGACTAGCTGGAAAATCGGATTTTGTGCAACGCGTTTCCTGTTTCAGAAAATTTCACCCAGAAAAAAAAAGGTACTAATTCTCACTTATGCCATGTTCACCGTATGATTTTTATACTATTCCGACTTCTAAAACCCAAAGGTATAAGTGTAGCGTGTTTAAAAAGGTGGAGGGTTTAAAACCCTTAAACGGTCTATATATGGAATAAAATGAGGGCATGCAACATGTTCTTCAATAATGAAAATTAAAAATTACAACAAGAAAGAAAAAGCTTATAGCGTCTAAGCGACTATAAAAACGACTCTAAAAACATCTAAACGACTCTAAAAAACGACTAGACGACTCGTAAAAACGACTAGACGATTCGAAAAACGACTAGACGATTCGGAAAAACGACTAAACGACTCTGAAAACGACTAAACGATTCTGGAAAACGACTAGACGAATCTGAAAAACGACTAGACGACTTGAAAAGCGACATACCATGGAATACCATCGAATACCATGGAATACCATCGAATACCATGAAATACCATCAAAGACCATGGAATACTATCGAACAAAGACCATGGAATACCATCAAAGACCATGGAATACTATCGAAAACCACGGAATACCATAAATGGTCTTGGATATCCCTGTGAAAAATTTGCCTCGGGGAGAGCATAAAAGGAAATTATCCGTGATCGATGCTCTGTGATCGAAAGATATATAAGCCTTTGATAATACAATCACTCTCAGTTAAAGACATGTCTTTGTCACTTGAGATTGAACCTAGGAGTTATGGTATCCAACACACCAATGACGGATTAGTCATGGGACAAATACCAGTAACCGTTGAAGATAACGTATTATGTATTGGAGATGAAAATTACCCTTACACCAGGTCTGTCTCAACTGCTTTTGAAGAACAAACCACAAGGTATTAATGAGAGTGATATACAAATATACAAACAATTGTTGATTACTAATTTTCGATAGGTTCAACAAATCAAGTTTTAAAAGTATTTGTGTTTAGGTGCCTATGGTTTCATCTGGTATATGTTCCATACAGGATTCGAACCTTAGCCCACATTCCAAAGCCAAACACTCGGCATTTAAGTAAAATTCTAGCAAATGCTTGGAAGTGTGGTAATAATCTCGACGCGTTGTTGTAGCAGGGCTCCGCTGGCTCCCGCAGGCCTCGCCGGTCTCTGTAGACTCAGCAGGTCCCTTTAACGATGTGTACCGCAGGCTCCGATTAAATTAAAAAATTACTATTAACACTAAAATACCCGGACAATAACCATCATTCCAACGCCAAAACACACCGACAGTAGTATTTCTACGAATGCATCGCAGCCGGGCGCAAGGTGGATGACTCACATCCGCTAGCCGGAACTTGTCAGGACAGGTTGACAACCTAAAAACAATTCTCTCTACTTAGATAAAAATAGAATGTCCAATAAGATTTTTTTCACACACTTTTTTTATATAAGCCAGATAACGTAACCATATAAGTATATATTAGAATATTATAAAATATTTAAGCCCCATATAGTTCGAATTTGAATGGGATATTATGTTACATGGGTAATATATCTCAACACTTCGTACACAAACAAAACTCGCTCGTTCTTTACAGTTTTATTACTGTGAATTCGGTACCTACTAAAGCGGCAGACTTGGGATGCCGCAGTAGCAAATACAATATGAAGCGCAGCTCTGATGTATACTAAAAATGTTATTATCAAACTTGAGACGCACACATATTTAAAAATATAAATACCGCTGGATGAATGCAAGGCCAATTTACGGAATATAGCAAAACAATTAGATTATGGACATGGATATTAATTTATTTAGGTAAAGGTAATAAACATTTGATACTATCGACAGGAGTCTACGCAAAATAATTGTATCCGTATTCAGCAAATAAAAAAGTTATGGGTACCCGTCACCGATGAAAAAGTATACAAAACTGATAAAATGTTCGTGGCATCTTGTATATTAAAATATTTAATCGCGTATCTAAGTTGTTATTTTATTCATTGCATATCCCACAAATTTGGATTTTAGCTCTTGTAATCGCTCGATCACGATTGAAACTACACTCATAAAATGTTTAAAAAATGCCCATCCCACGTGATCGCTCGACAAAAACAAAACGTGCAAAGTGGCTACTGCTCGAGGTTTGACCTTTGTCCTTAGGGACACGTGTGACCCAGTTGATGTAGAATCTAAAAAAAACCTGTAAATCATACTTCCATAGCATAGAATCTAAAATCCCCCGGTATAGTACGGATGAAAATTTCAAACCAGGCATAATCAACATGTACGTTCAAAGTAAAAAAAACTTGTCGGTCAACTGTTTAACCCCAAAATTTTGTTGATTTCTAGGAATAAAAAGAAATACTGCGATTGTAAGTCCAAAGCTATTTACGCTATCAAATTCGTCTAAATGCGAATGATAATTTGCCGCATTAAAACCAGGCGTGAAAAATTCAACATACGTCCCTAAGAAGTTCAACCAATTTTACCCTGGAAATACAACATTTTTAATGAATAAAATATCGAACATACAACAACACCCTTCTAAATATAGTATAAATCATGGGGTTTTTTTGATAATGTGGAAAGCTAAACTGAAAATTGTTGCTAGAGGTTCTAAAAACCAGGGTGCCAAAAATCAACTATTATTAGAAAATACGCTGATGTCATAATATAGCCGTCGATGTCACCGTTAGCGTGTCCTATGAAAAATGCGTTCTGCTTAATAAGGTGTAAAAAAATCCATGACGGGGCTTAGATGAATAAATAAAGCTTGATGTATGTGAAAGTATAGACTAAATTTTCATATAGCCCGCGTGATCGCTCGAGGTGGCGGTATCCTCTGGACTAGAAAATATCATATCGGCTCAATCTCCAAACATTTTCATTTTGAATTATACGTTTTCATTGATGATAGATATAGCAAGAAAATTGGACTGGACTCGATATGAGAGACATTAATCTAACTTTCACTAAACTGCACGTACTACTTAGAGGGTTGTAAGCCGTTTTAATAAAAGCACCAGACTTGCTTAAAATTCATGGCTAAACGTTAACATAATGTCATACAAACATGCGGCACGCAAAATATTAAGAATAGATATATGAGCTCAAACATGTTGATCAAAAAATATATTTATTTCTGGCGATTTAGTTTACCAGTTATCATTTAAAAACAAAACCTGGTCCCAATATTCAGTGAAAATAATAATTGAAAACTTTGTACCTTATAAACCACCACTAAATAGCGAGTCGGAAATAAGTAAAAAAATATATATAAATATATTATTTTGATATTATAGCCGAAACTGAATTTATTGGGGTGAAGATGTAAGGAAATATTTTTAGCTAGGAAAAAGTAATGCAATTATCATAGGTACTGGTTGCAGAACCCGTTGTCAGTTTTGCAAGGATTTTTGATACAAATATAATTGCTAACGTTTAATTTGTTTACCCCATTTACGAAAATGATAACAAAATTGGATCAGACAAGATGTTTTTTCGAAGTATAGTTTTTAAACACAGGGTCCCACCACCGGTTTTACGATATAGGTTTAAAAATGCGACGCAAATACATAAAAAAATACCCTAGAGATAAGAAAACAAAATACAACTCACCAAAAGATTATTGGTGATGTATAAAAAGAAATCAGGTTACATCTAATGCCCCAGACAGTAGAATAAACATCCCCGAGCGATGAGATATAACCAAACATCATTTTTCCAACGGCACAGTCATTTTCACGGGAAAAACAACCAGTAACCGTTCAAATTCCATAGATAGATACTGCCGTAATCCAAAATTTCACTGAACTACGCGTATCTATTATACTGAAGTAGGTACTGATACACTTCCATCTTTCCAAAGAAAAACAAACACGAAACTCAGACTTTTCATATATTACAACGCCTCGATAGAGTCTTTGTGGCCACGACCGAGAATCTACTGAAGCAAGTGCGACGCATAGGACGTGAAAAGTGCCGAGTTGGTTTTATTAAACAATGAAACTTATACCTACGGATATATATATAAAATAATTGAGAAATATGCCAGAGATTTGAAACCTAATTGTGTTGCAAGTTTGAGGTCCAAAAAAATATTGGTTTTAATTTTTTAAGGTGAGAAACACATCTAACAGCCAGTTTGGAAATATACAAGGCAAAAAAAGTAGTGATGTGGCTGCCCCATTTTATGTTTTATACAGGTTGGATTATTTTAGAATAGTTGTTCAATAGACCGAGACAACATCATAAACGCTTCCCGTTAGAACAGAATCTGATGAAAAGAAAAATTCCATCTGGGTCAAGCTACTAGATAACCAAAATAAAAAATACTGAACGTTATAAAATTTAAAAAATCATATTTTCAACGGATTTTTATCCTCTGAAAATGGCGTAAAATTCAGTTTCACTGGGTCAAGCTAGGTGGTAACTATATAACCAAAATAAAAAAAATACTGAACGTTATAAAATTAAAAAAATCATATTTTCATGGGATTTTTGTCCTCTGAAAATGACGCAAATTCAGTTTCAATAAGTTACTAATTGGGGTAATAGAGGAAAAATCTTAAATAGGAATTCTGAGACAACGAGGCTGAGAGTAAATAACATATAAAAATCTTGTGCGTTGACTTTGAACTGAATTTAATAATTAGGTTTAATAACGACAATTTTCTCGATTATCTAGAATCAAAAATATTGCAAGTGACAATTCACTATTTTCTCGACATTATGTAAAGCCTTATTATTGCGTCGTAAATTAAAAGATCCAAAAATATTGGCATCAATTGTTTAGTAAATGTGGTTAAAATATGTCTACTTTATCAACAGTTATTTGTAACAGCTTATTATCTTGGAAGCGTAAACTCTTTGAATTTTTTAGACAAAAAGTTGTAGTTTAATAATGGTCAGTTGGATTCCTTTTTGAATCATGTTTGCGTATTACCTACAAGGATTTACAACCTCCAAACATCGTCTAAGTCACGTCTCGGATTTTTTTTTTGTCATATTCTATTCGAATGAAAGGCGTTTCCTAGGTTAAACCTTCCGGTCAACTTTTCTAATAATTTTTTTGTTTTTTTTTTCACTTGCAAACATTCGTCTAAGTCACGTCTTGGCATTTTTTTTTACAGATTTTGTTCAAACAAAATATCAATGTTATCTGGGGGCCTTCCGACAACTATTTTTATCAGTCATTTTTTTCACTTGCAAACATTCGTCTAAGTCACGTCTTGGCATTTTTTTTACAGATTTTGTTCAAACAAAATATCAATGTTATCTGGGGGCCTTCCGACTAACTATTTTTATCAGTCACTCGAAAAAATCTATCTATACTTTTCCACTTGCATCAAATATTCGTCTAAGTCACGTCTCGGATTTTTTTATTATATTCAAAACGAATGGCGTTTTTTTTTTCGGGAATTCGGTCTATACTATTCACTTGCATCAAACATTCGCCTAAGTCTCCATCATGGAATTTTATTTCAGATTATATTCGGACGAGAGGCGTTTTCTAGGTTACCTCGGTCTCCCGAGCAAAATTTTCTAATAAGTATATTTTTTTTTGTCAGTCGCCGGTTTTAGAAAAAAAATCTGTATACTTTTCAGTAGTTAAGTAAAGCGGATCCTGGCTCAAAGATGGCCGCCATATGTGAGCCAGCTTCCGCATAAGGGTTTTGAGCCAGGATCCGCATAGGGTTTTCGGGGATAAAATCTAGCGGTGGGGGGGATTTGTGTGGGGGGATCCCCTCCACTTTTTTTAGTATATATTTCGATGGTTGATTGGTAAAGTACACAGTTCTCACTTTTAACTTAACTAAATAAGATTAAAAGTATGGCATCGTTTGTGACCCATTTAAATAACAGTTTGTTCCTGAAGAAATTCATTAGGGTCCAAGATTTGGAAGTCAACCGAAAGTTTGAGGTACATGCATTTACGAAAATAAACACCAAGTTCGGCGAGAAGATATCCTTGGAATTCGACGATTTCAAAACAATTTTACCGCAAAGGTTCACGGTAGAATTTACAGAAGAACGAATTGAGCAAGTAAACAAGGACATTTTCAACGGGCGAAAGTATTATCTTATTAGTTATGGACCTGTCGGGAAAACAACTAATATTCAATTTTCCGTCCAAGAACCGGAACAGCTATAAAAATACTTTGGAGTCTCACATTCGAAAATTACAGAAACTAAAATATGAAATTGATATATATGAAATTAATAAGAACTTTAAACAATTAAAAATAAAATATATATAGCATAAGAGATGTTTCATTTCTTCTACCCATAGTAAATTAATAAAATAACAAACTACCCAGCAGGTGTACAACAAAGTAATAGTATAAAAAAAGTGCAAAACTGAAACTTGAATTAAAACCAAACACAATTTTTTCTTGCAGCTTGATGTAGCTCCAAACAAAAAATAATAATGCCTAATGATAAAAATTCTAACAAAAATAATAATTTCTGTGCCCTCTAAGGAAGTCCATACATAGTCCCCATGCAAATTCCCCATGTAAAGTCCCCATTTTAAGTCCCACTTAAGCCGCCCACTTTAGACGCCAACTTTCGACGCCAACTTTCGACGCCAACGTCTCAGTTGGATGCAGTACTTTTATAAGGATCTACTAAGTAGGAGGAAGCTTTTCAGTTCCCACCTACAATTCTATAAACAGCCAATCCAGCGCAGATAGTGACTCGAACCATTTTTGGCATAATTCCAGAGAAAGTTAACCCTTTCAGAGTTTTACACCCGACCGTTCAAATTAGTTACACCTTCACCTGGTTTTAGTACCTTGAATCTTTTTGTGCCGAGTCAACAAAAATGCAGACAAGTTTGCCCCCTTTTACTTTTATAGCAGGCTGTTCACATTCTTTAGACTTTCACCTGTTTCTAAATCTTCTTGCGCGACCCTTCCTTCAAGGGATAATCTTACATAACAATGATCCACTTTTAAATGTTTTTTGTCAGACTTTTTTTTTATAGTCCTGTAAATGGCATGTTATAAAAATTTACTGCCTGGTAGTTTTATAGCAGACTGTTCAAATTATTTAGATTTTCACCTGCTTGTAAATCTTCTCGTGCGACCCTACCTGAGATTTTAATAAAAAAAGGCTTTCAATGTTAAAACTTAAATGAGAATATTTTGCTGTTATTGTTATTTTGATAAAAAAAACTGTGTACATTATTAATATTCCACTTAAAATTCCTCGATAAAAATATTGCTTTAAAGTGGGTTAGTAAGGAATAGGTAAACAAAACTAAACAAGAAACCAGTATATAAATAAAACAAACTAAAATTAATTAATGTTTTGTTTTATTAAAATAATTCATATATTTTGTTACAATAAACTTATATACAAATATTAGCACTGTCGTTGTCTGCGTAGACGGTCGAACCAGCCTTCATAATATGCATAATTATAAGTCGTTCGATTTCGTATTATGTCCTCATTATTCGCAAATCGAAAATACCCTGCCACATAGCCAGATTCGTATTCGATTTGACGCTGATGATTAAACCACCCTGCGTAGTACGCCTTATTATATGCAATGATATCAGATTTAGCCATGTAAATGTCATTAGCGTTCGCAAAACACTGACCGTATCTGATCCATCCATCTTGATATCCTGCACCATATTGAACTTTATCCATTTTCACGTCACCCTCCAGAAAACGCCTATTCTTACCAGCCTGATGATCAAACCATCCCGCGTATAAACCTTCATTATAGTGCCTCACATGAGTGTCCCTTAATCGCCTAATTGGATTTGCGTTTTCTTCCGTTTTCCACTGACCATACGAACTCCATCCTGCACTGTATCCATCATCTGTCACTTTTCTTTTATTCTGAGAATACATCTCAACGAGTGTTATAAACTTTTGCCACAATTATCTAGCTGAAGCAATATTTAATTCTTTGTATTGAATTGAATTTAGTGAATTTTGTTAAGGATGTGGCTGCCTTTTATATTTAACGTAAGCATTGCCTATCCCCACTCAACAGCGTTGTCGTCTAATTAGAAAATAGAGCAATTTGAAGTAGAAAATTTTTTGGCAACGCCGAAGGGGTGGAGTTACCCCCACTCCCACCAGAGCAAAGTTAACGCCTAAATTAAAAAGTAGCAACGTTGAGAGCCATCCCCACCAACGCATTCATTTTAAAATCTACAAAAGGGTGTAGAAATTCAGCAAAAGCATCAGTTTTCTAAATTTTGTTGAATTGTGTTCGAGTTTTGTCGTGTGTTATTTTTAAATTTATTACTTTGCTTATAATTATGAGTGTGTTCCAAACTAAGGCGATTGTCCACTACAATGCTGTTGTGAGGGTAAGTCAAAACTTATTTTTTTATAATTATTAAATACGTTATTTCAATTTGCTTCGAGAAACTATTTTGCTTTTTCGCATCAGAAAATTTTTAGCCAACTTTTTTCTTGTTAGCCGCAAGTTGGAGATTTTCTTATGCGAAAAATATTTTTTTATTTGCGATATACTAACATTCAATAATTATTATAGTCACCATCTGCTTATAATCTCATCGAGACGCTTGCGGCAGAGGGGTCAGTTGAAAATTCATCCGAAGAAAACAATGTTGATCATGTAAGTAGACATGTTTATGAATTCTAACAAATAATAAATGTTTATCTTATACTTATAGTATTCCGAAGTGGACGATGAAAGCATTAGAAGCGCAACATCGTTTGCTGTGTCGCAGATCGAGCGTGAGCTGGCACATGAACAATCGGTATATGTACAGCCTGCACAACCTGCCGAATCGACACATGTGCAGCCTGCGCAATTGACATATGTACAGCCTGAACAACCCGCACCTGAATATTCGGCACATGTGCAGCCTGCGCAATTGACATATGTACAGCCTGAACAACCCGCACCTGAATACGAGCAACCCGCGCAACCTGCAGGGCATGCGTCTCCTGCTCAGTCTGAGCAAACCCACCGGCAGAACGTCTCCAGTCCTGTGAGGACTGTTGGGAAAAATATGGAGACGTTGAGAGCGGTTTATAACAGGGGGCGCCGCACAAACAGGTTTCCGGATGACAGCTTCGATTTTGAAGATCCAGCAGCTGGAGGACGTCACAATTTGGAACTTAATAAAGTGCTGGAAGATAATGTTGTCGTCTTACAGCTTCAAAGTAATAAGCTGGCCAAAAACAAGGCTGGTTTAAAAAATAAAATAGATAGGTTAGATAAATTAAGAAAAATTTTAGTAAATAGGATTAGTATAATAGAAATAGATGAAGCGCGTGTGAATAAAATATTAACTAGTTATAAGTAAGCATAAGTTGAATCATATATATATATAATATTACACATAGTTTTAAACCAACGCTTTGTTATTCATTTCTCACCCAATACCATTATAAACACCAAGCAATAAAATTTTATTACGTGCAATACAGAGTCGCTCGGTAGCTAAATACAAAAGTAATATTTTTCTCCTAAGCAGACCATACTTTAGCATAAGCGTACGTGCACACTTCCGGCTGAGGGAGATGTAAGAAAGGTAAAAAATATAGTCAGGGGATTTTACATAGCGATCGTCCTCGCTCGAACTCGCACGGACAAGCAGTAGCAAGCGGATACCTAAAATCCCAGAACATTTGTAGTATCAAACTGTAGTTTTTAAGTAAATATTTTATTAAACGTTTATTTTCTTATATTCGAGAATTTAATTTAAATAATAATAATAAAACAATTATCCAATAATACATTTCATTTACAATAATACCAATGGCCTAGTTTTTGCACCTGTTTTACATATTAAGCATGTATCTTGCCGAAAAGCTATGCTTTAGCATAACCGTACGTGCACACTTCCGGCTGAGCGATGTAAGAAAGGTAAAAAATACAGCCAGAGGATTTTACATAGCGATCATCCTCGCACGGACAAGCAGTAGCATGCGACTACCTAAAATCCCAGAACATTTGTAGGTATCAAACTGTAGTTTTTAATTAAATATTTTATTTCACGTTTATTTTCTTATAGTCAGGAATTTAATTTAAATAATAATAATAAAAACAGAATTATCCAATAATACATTTTATTTACAATAATGGTATAATTTTTGCACCTGCTTTACACATCAAGCAGGTGTCTTGCCGAAAAGCTATGTAAAGCTTTTCTTTACAGGCACTACACCGCATGAATCTTTGCAAAGGCATTTCTGTCAAAGAAAAATGTAAAGTTTCATGCCGATGCTTCGCATTGTCGGTGAAACCATTCAGAGAAACCTCTGTAAAATCTACCACATACGCACGGTAACAATTTAGGCACAAACGCGCCCTTTCTGTTACCTTTACATATGCGGCAGATACACAGAGGCCCCCCACTGTCCAGTTATTATAACCCTCGCTCGGGTTAATGGGTACACTTTTCGCCACGACGGAGTCATCGCGGTCAACGTCTACCCCTTCATCTTCGTCACTAGCATCATCGTCGTCAATGTCGTCTATGTCTCTTCTCAATTCTGCAGGCACCGTTTTCTCAATCTCTTCTTTTTCTTCTAACGCAAGTTGGTATAGGGAATTATTTATGGAGGCAGCCATTGTTATTAAATTTAATTTGTTTGGAGAAAAACTGTAACTGATGTCTATTGAGATATCTCCAGAGTTTTTATAGTCTAAAACATCAACCTGTACGAGATGTCTAGGAGGGGATCCTAGTGTTTTATGTCCTATTTAAATATATGCTATAAAAAGTGATACATTTTTTTAAATTTTAATTCATCCATTTCAGAAAACTGTATTTTTTGCTGTTTTTTATTTTGAAATAAATGGAACAACTAATCTGCATATTTGAGTTATTCCAAATTTCATAAAGATTGCAACTACTGATTTTCTTTTATGAATTGACGTGTAATCAATACAATGAAAATATTAGATTTTTAATACAGGTCGTGCCCTCTATTTCTGTAGGGAAACAACTACAGTCGTGCTTCAAAAGTACTACCAATTGATCGATATTTCGCCGAATACTTTACCCTTGCAACAGGTATGCGCAAGGGGGTTCGAAAGATACCGCTGGGTGGTTCGAAGGCCCCGCCGTCGAGGGCGCGCTATGAGTCTCAGGAACGCGGCGGCTGTCACAAAGAGAGAGATGGGAGATATGGAACTGAAAATTTGGAGCACTCCAAAGGCGAATGATCTAAAGGCAAAGGCAAATGATTCAAAGGCAAAGGCAAATGATCGGAAGGCAAATGATTCGAAGGCAAAGGCAAATGATCCAAAGGCAAAGGCAAATGATCGGAAGGCAAAGGCAAATGATCCGAAGGCAAAGGCAAATGATCGGAAGGCAAAGGCAAATGATCCGAAGGCAAAGGCAAATGATCGGAAGGCAAAGGCAAATGATCCGAAGGCAAGTGATCCGAAGGCAAATGATCCAAAGGCAAATTAAAAATATAGTATGAATGTATTGTAACAATGTGTTAGTATATAATAAAGATAAAATTAAGTATAATTGTCAGTGTTTTATTCCCCACCTACGTGATGTATATGTGTGATATTTGCGGTACAACATTTTGTAGATCGGATAGTTTTACAAGACACAAGAATATTCACAGAACTATTATTTTTATGTGTGAATTCTGTAGTAAAACGTTTTCGAGAAAAGATAACTTAAAAACTCATAAAAGAATCCACCAACTTCAAAACGACTTAGTTGTTAGCGAGGTCGTTGGATACAACGATTCGAAAGACGCGATGCAAATCCATCAGCAGACAGTTTCACTTCCAGTAGAAAACCTAGATATTGTGCAAGAAAGTAGTGCTAAATCTAAACACGGTGTACTGTTTCCAAACTCATTTAGGGCAATTTTTTGTGGACCTAGCGGATGTGGAAAAACCAACGCTTTACTTAGTTTAATATTTAATGAAAACGGACTAAAATTCGAGAATATTTACTTGTACAGTAAGTCACTGTACCAACCCAAGTATCAGTTATTGCAAGACGTGCTTAAACAAGTTAGTGGCGTTGGATATTTTCCCTTTAACTCAAACGATGATGTAATTGGTCCATCAGAGGCTAGAGAAAATTCAAAAAACCCATATTTGTAGAACGTTGTTTTATTAAACCAACCTTCTCCTATACAAATCAGCCAACAGAAACTCTTTGTAAAAACAGAAGAGTTCAAAAATACAAAAGGTTTCTATACTAAATGTAATATTACATAATATTAATATAATGTCTGTTTCATTTAAGTTACTACTTACTACTAGATGATTGACTTTATCTAAGAAATTACAATAGAAATCATAAAAATCAAAGCGGAGCAAAAAGCCAAATCTCAAAGATGCACTTATGCTAACGTTTAACAATTCAAAAATATCTGCCTCGGTAAAATAAACATACACATTATTTTTTCTAAGCGACACGTGCTGATTTCCATCGGCGTCAATCACCGTACTTAGAACCATACGTGAGTCGAATCTGGCAAACATTGGAGCTCCACCATTATTAATAAATTCACATACATGTTCCAATAATTTATTCCATTCAGAGTAGTTCAAGGAAATTACTGTCCGATCATGACAAAGGTATGTGATGATTACTGCTGGCTCAAAATATTTCTTGAGACTCAACCCTGTATGAATGAATAATCCATTAGTTGATTTGATCGGAAAACATGCTGCCAAAAGCAAAGAATCTTCTACAATATCATTTTCACTGCTGCTTACATCGGATTCGTAACCACTGTCAGACATTTTGGCGGTTCGTTCACCGAGAGAACTACACAATGTTTGTTTCGCTTATCCACGAGTCGTGGCTTTTATCTAACCCGAGCCATCGCACAAGAACTTTCCCCCTCCTCCTTTGAAGCACTTTTTCCACCAAATAGATGTCAGGATTTGCCACTTTTTGCAATTCTTCATTATAAAAACCACCCTTTATAGCTCTTCCACGTAAATCTTCTAACAAATATGTGGGAGGATTGGTGTGTTGTACTTTGATTATTTTGAACAACTCCGTTGTCCAATTAGGTCGATATCCCTTGTCAAATACATGTCTAGCTTTACTTATTCTCACAATGTCACCCTTCCTAAATTTACGAGTTTTGAAAACTTTTAAGTGACTGTTGTACACATTGGTGACTAAATGTTGCTCGTTGTTTTTGTTAACTTCACCAGGCTTCATTTGTATCGTTCTATGTTTCCTATTATTGTACTCATTTACTACAGTAGGCAAAATATCAATCCACCTATATTTTCCATTTAGACTGAAATACTTGAATAATTTTTCTTTCAAAGTTCGTATTACTCTTTCCACTATAGCTGCCTTTTTGTCGGTAAATGTACTGTAGTGATTAATTTGAAAAGTTTTCATCAATTTCTGGAACTCAGAGTTGTAAAATTCTTTGCCCTGATCGGTTTGTAAATTGTGAGGCTTGCGTCCCCCACTGTTTTTTAAAATATCTTTAAAAGCCTTTGTAACATCTGCTCCAGACTTGGATTGTAGCGGTCTACACCAGACATATTTGGAGAAAGAGTCAATTACAACTAATATGAATTTATTACCTCTATTACAGTAAGCATATTGATCTAACTGAGCAAGATCGGCTTGCCAAAGATCATCTAAGCCTTTGATAATAGTTCGACGTCGAGGATAATTTTTTCGAGCTGGTTTATGGAGTTCCCTAACTAACCGAACTTTTTCATCACTATGACCGAAATTCATTGTTCAACTGCTCAATTCCAACTTAAAATGAAATTACTTTACACCGCTCTTTTGTTTATCCAATTTCAGTTGTTCTTTAATCACATCCTGCTCTTGTGTTATTTTCTCTATGGCAGTTTGCAAAGTAACAGTATTTAATTCTAACAACTCTTTAAAATCCTGTATTTGCTGGGAAACGTTATTTTTAAAGTCGTTTACTGACCGTAATAAAAAGTTATGACGCTCATCTAATATATTTCTAAGCTTTTCGTTATCTTTATTATATTGAAATGAAATAGCTGAAGCATCGCTATTCAATTTTTGGTTTTGGGACAAAGGAGAGTGCACAATGCCGCTAGCCTTTTTGTATTTCGACGAGCGTCCGAACTTGTTAAGAGTCATTTTGTAACTAACTGTATATTGACAGTAATTATACTTCTAGTAAATAACTTTAGCTTCCTTTAATTCATTTAAGATGGCTGCGATTTCGTTGTCGTGAGAAGTGTTTCCGGCATATTTAGAAGCTACAAGTAACTTCAACCTATCTACTAATTCATTGACATTATCCCAGTATACGTACTCTATGGGTTTTGTGTTATAAGTAAGCTGCATACCTGTACCTTGCGCATCTTGAGTTTTACTTTTTATTAGAGGTCTAATGATATTAAGGTATTTGGTCTTGTGAGAACCCCTCAATTTACCATTCGATGTAAGGTGAACACCAGTTAACATTAAAATTTTCTTGTAATTTAACAAATCCGCCTGACTGTATTCTGGATATTCATAGAAAATGAGTTGGTAAAGTCCGTCGGTGCTCTTGAAAGGAGTGTTATCGATTATTATATCTCCCGTGTCTTTATCAAAATCGATATGTTTATTTCCTAAGGTCCATGTGTAGGTACTGCGATCAAGTTTAGGACCATAAGTATTATCAATATCAGCAGATTTTGAGATGAAATTTTGAATGTATGGTAAGGCCGTTTCAGGATAACCATAATCTGCGTCATCTTCAACATCATCATCGTATTCAGTTACTTGAGATGATTCTAAGACCGTTGTAGGTAATGTATTTTCTCCCGATATTTCAGACGGTAACTTTTTACTTGGCGTACTAGTAAATAATTCTATCTTAGGTTTTATCCGAATTGCAGTTTGTTGCTTTGATCCTACCTTAACTTTCATATTATTTTTTATTTCGCTTAGAGAATCTTTTACGGGCTTGAATATCTTATCTAAAGTCTCATCCATCTCAGATTTACCCGTTTTTAACGCAGCATATTTTCTTCTAATAGATCTAGTTAGCTCTTTAATTTTTTTAGCACGCTGTGCTCTCTGAATTTGTTCTTGTGATGTCAAGGGCATGTTGGCTACTAATAAAGATACCGAGTCACTAGAGTTTTATATAGCTATCAAATCCTTTTCTGTATCGCCCATTATCTAAACTAAAGTCTTTGGCTATCACTAATGTTCCAAAAACACTACCATTCCAACAAAATGAGCAAAGGTTTTTAAACTGCTCGTAGGTGATATCTGGTGACACATGTTCATCATAGACATGCTTCAGATTAACGTCATCCTGTTTGAACAGAATAATCATGTTACAATTGTCTCGTATTAATTGCTTAGGAATTTTAGAATATGTCTGACAAAGATAGACAACATCTATAGATTTATGACGTCCCATTGAATAAAATTCTCTAATTTTATCTTGTTTATCGCAAGCCACGTCATCAAATATGAAAACCGAATTTTCTCTAGCCTCTGATGGACCAATTACATCATCGTTTGAGTTAAAGGGAAAATATCCAACGCCACTAACTTGTTTAAGCACGTCTTGCAATAACTGATACTTGGGTTGGTACAGTGACTTACTGTACAAGTAAATATTCTCGAATTTTAGTCCGTTTTCATTAAATATTAAACTAAGTAAAGCGTTGGTTTTTCCACATCCGCTAGGTCCACAAAAAATTGCCCTAAATGAGTTTGGAAACAGTACACCGTGTTTAGATTTAGCACTACTTTCTTGCACAATATCTAGGTTTTCTACTGGAAGTGAAACTGTCTGCTGATGGATTTGCATCGCGTCTTTCGAATCGTTGTATCCAACGACCTCGCTAACAACTAAGTCGTTTTGAAGTTGGTGGATTCTTTTATGAGTTTTTAAGTTATCTTTTCTCGAAAACGTTTTACTACAGAATTCACACATAAAAATAATAGTTCTGTGAATATTCTTGTGTCTTGTAAAACTATCCGATCTACAAAATGTTGTACCGCAAATATCACACATATACATCACGTAGGTGGGGAATAAAACACTGACAATTATACTTAATTTTATCTTTATTATATACTAACACATTGTTACAATACATTCATACTATATTTTTAATTTGCCTTTGGATCATTTGCCTTCGGATCACTTGCCTTCGGATCATTTGCCTTTGCCTTCCGATCATTTGCCTTTGCCTTCGGATCATTTGCCTTTGCCTTCCGATCATTTGCCTTTGCCTTCGGATCATTTGCCTTTGCCTTCCGATCATTTGCCTTTGCCTTTGGATCATTTGCCTTTGCCTTCGAATCATTTGCCTTCCGATCATTTGCCTTTGCCTTTGAATCATTTGCCTTTGCCTTTAGATCATTCGCCTTTGGAGTGCTCCAAATTTTCAGTTCCATATCTCCCATCTCTCTCTTTGTGACAGCCGCCGCGTTCCTGAGACTCATAGCGCGCCCTCGACGGCGGGGCCTTCGAACCACCCAGCGGTATCTTTCGAACCCCCTTGCGCATACCTGTTGCAAGGGTAAAGTATTCGGCGAAATATCGATCAATTGGTAGTACTTTTGAAGCACGACTGTAGTTGTTTCCCTACAGAAATAGAGGGCACGACCTGTATTAAAAATCTAATATTTTCATTGTATTGATTACACGTCAATTCATAAAAGAAAATCAGTAGTTGCAATCTTTATGAAATTTGGAATAACTCAAATATGCAGATTAGTTGTTCCATTTATTTCAAAATAAAAAACAGCAAAAAATACAGTTTTCTGAAATGGATGAATTAAAATTTAAAAAAATGTATCACTTTTTATAGCATATATTTAAATAGGACATAAAACACTAGGATCCCCTCCTAGACATCTCGTACAGGTTGATGTTTTAGACTATAAAAACTCTGGAGATATCTCAATAGACATCAGTTACAGTTTTTCTCCAAACAAATTAAATTTAATAACAATGGCTGCCTCCATAAATAATTCCCTATACCAACTTGCGTTAGAAGAAAAAGAAGAGATTGAGAAAACGGTGCCTGCAGAATTGAGAAGAGACATAGACGACATTGACGACGATGATGCTAGTGACGAAGATGAAGGGGTAGACGTTGACCGCGATGACTCCGTCGTGGCGAAAAGTGTACCCATTAACCCGAGCGAGGGTTATAATAACTGGACAGTGGGGGGCCTCTGTGTATCTGCCGCATATGTAAAGGTAACAGAAAGGGCGCGTTTGTGCCTAAATTGTTACCGTGCGTATGTGGTAGATTTTACAGAGGTTTCTCTGAATGGTTTCACCGACAATGCGAAGCATCGGCATGAAACTTTACATTTTTCTTTGACAGAAATGCCTTTGCAAAGATTCATGCGGTGTAGTGCCTGTAAAGAAAAGCTTTACATAGCTTTTCGGCAAGACACCTGCTTGATGTGTAAAGCAGGTGCAAAAATTATACCATTATTGTAAATAAAATGTATTATTGTAAATAAAATGTATTATTGGATAATTCTGTTTTTATTATTATTATTTAAATTAAATTCCTGACTATAAGAAAATAAACGTGAAATAAAATATTTAATTAAAAACTACAGTTTGATACCTACAAATGTTCTGGGATTTTAGGTAGTCGCATGCTACTGCTTGTCCGTGCGAGGATGATCGCTATGTAAAATCCTCTGGCTGTATTTTTTACCTTTCTTACATCGCTCAGCCGGAAGTGTGCACGTACGGTTATGCTAAAGCATAGCTTTTCGGCAAGATACATGCTTAATATGTAAAACAGGTGCAAAAACTAGGCCATTGGTATTATTGTAAATGAAATGTATTATTGGATAATTGTTTTATTATTATTATTTAAATTAAATTCTCGAATATAAGAAAATAAACGTTTAATAAAATATTTACTTAAAAACTACAGTTTGATACTACAAATGTTCTGGGATTTTAGGTATCCGCTTGCTACTGCTTGTCCGTGCGAGTTCGAGCGAGGACGATCGCTATGTAAAATCCCCTGACTATATTTTTTACCTTTCTTACATCTCCCTCAGCCGGAAGTGTGCACGTACGCTTATGCTAAAGTATGGTCTGCTTAGGAGAAAAATATTACTTTTGTATTTAGCTACCGAGCGACTCTGTATTGCACGTAATAAAATTTTATTGCTTGGTGTTTATAATGGTATTGGGTGAGAAATGAATAACAAAGCGTTGGTTTAAAACTATGTGTAATATTATATATATATATGATTCAACTTATGCTTACTTATAACTAGTTAATATTTTATTCACACGCGCTTCATCTATTTCTATTATACTAATCCTATTTACTAAAATTTTTCTTAATTTATCTAACCTATCTATTTTATTTTTTAAACCAGCCTTGTTTTTGGCCAGCTTATTACTTTGAAGCTGTAAGACGACAACATTATCTTCCAGCACTTTATTAAGTTCCAAATTGTGACGTCCTCCAGCTGCTGGATCTTCAAAATCGAAGCTGTCATCCGGAAACCTGTTTGTGCGGCGCCCCCTGTTATAAACCGCTCTCAACGTCTCCATATTTTTCCCAACAGTCCTCACAGGACTGGAGACGTTCTGCCGGTGGGTTTGCTCAGACTGAGCAGGCGACGCATGCCCTGCAGGTTGCGCGGGTTGCTCGTATTCAGGTGCGGGTTGTTCAGGCTGTACATATGTCAATTGCGCAGGCTGCACATGTGCCGAATATTCAGGTGCGGGTTGTTCAGGCTGTACATATGTCAATTGCGCAGGCTGCACATGTGTCGATTCGGCAGGTTGTGCAGGCTGTACATATACCGATTGTTCATGTGCCAGCTCACGCTCGATCTGCGACACAGCAAACGATGTTGCGCTTCTAATGCTTTCATCGTCCACTTCGGAATACTATAAGTATAAGATAAACATTTATTATTTGTTAGAATTCATAAACATGTCTACTTACATGATCAACATTGTTTTCTTCGGATGAATTTTCAACTGACCCCTCTGCCGCAAGCGTCTCGATGAGATTATAAGCAGATGGTGACTATAATAATTATTGAATGTTAGTATATCGCAAATAAAAAAATATTTTTCGCATAAGAAAATCTCCAACTTGCGGCTAACAAGAAAAAAGTTGGCTAAAAATTTTCTGATGCGAAAAAGCAAAATAGTTTCTCGAAGCAAATTGAAATAACGTATTTAATAATTATAAAAAAATAAGTTTTGACTTACCCTCACAACAGCATTGTAGTGGACAATCGCCTTAGTTTGGAACACACTCATAATTATAAGCAAAGTAATAAATTTAAAAATAACACACGACAAAACTCGAACACAATTCAACAAAATTTAGAAAACTGATGCTTTTGCTGAATTTCTACACCCTTTTGTAGATTTTAAAATGAATGCGTTGGTGGGGATGGCTCTCAACGTTGCTACTTTTTAATTTAGGCGTTAACTTTGCTCTGGTGGGAGTGGGGGTAACTCCACCCCTTCGGCGTTGCCAAAAAATTTTCTACTTCAAATTGCTCTATTTTCTAATTAGACGACAACGCTGTTGAGTGGGGATAGGCAATGCTTACGTTAAATATAAAAGGCAGCCACATCCTTAACAAAATTCACTAAATTCAATTCAATACAAAGAATTAAATATTGCTTCAGCTAGATAATTGTGGCAAAAGTTTATAACACTCGTTGAGATGTATTCTCAGAATAAAAGAAAAGTGACAGATGATGGATACAGTGCAGGATGGAGTTCGTATGGTCAGTGGAAAACGGAAGAAAACGCAAATCCAATTAGGCGATTAAGGGACACTCATGTGAGGCACTATAATGAAGGTTTATACGCGGGATGGTTTGATCATCAGGCTGGTAAGAATAGGCGTTTTCTGGAGGGTGACGTGAAAATGGATAAAGTTCAATATGGTGCAGGATATCAAGATGGATGGATCAGATACGGTCAGTGTTTTGCGAACGCTAATGACATTTACATGGCTAAATCTGATATCATTGCATATAATAAGGCGTACTACGCAGGGTGGTTTAATCATCAGCGTCAAATCGAATACGAATCTGGCTATGTGGCAGGGTATTTTCGATTTGCGAATAATGAGGACATAATACGAAATCGAACGACTTATAATTATGCATATTATGAAGGCTGGTTCGACCGTCTACGCAGACAACGACAGTGCTAATATTTGTATATAAGTTTATTGTAACAAAATATATGAATTATTTTAATAAAACAAAACATTAATTAATTTTAGTTTGTTTTATTTATATACTGGTTTCTTGTTTAGTTTTGTTTACCTATTCCTTACTAACCCACTTTAAAGCAATATTTTTATCGAGGAATTTTAAGTGGAATATTAATAATGTACACAGTTTTTTTTATCAAAATAACAATAACAGCAAAATATTCTCATTTAAGTTTTAACATTGAAAGCCTTTTTTTATTAAAATCTCAGGTAGGGTCGCACGAGAAGATTTACAAGCAGGTGAAAATCTAAATAATTTGAACAGTCTGCTATAAAACTACCAGGCAGTAAATTTTTATAACATGCCATTTACAGGACTATAAAAAAAAAGTCTGACAAAAAACATTTAAAAGTGGATCATTGTTATGTAAGATTATCCCTTGAAGGAAGGGTCGCGCAAGAAGATTTAGAAACAGGTGAAAGTCTAAAGAATGTGAACAGCCTGCTATAAAAGTAAAAGGGGGCAAACTTGTCTGCATTTTTGTTGACTCGGCACAAAAAGATTCAAGGTACTAAAACCAGGTGAAGGTGTAACTAATTTGAACGGTCGGGTGTAAAACTCTGAAAGGGTTAACTTTCTCTGGAATTATGCCAAAAATGGTTCGAGTCACTATCTGCGCTGGATTGGCTGTTTATAGAATTGTAGGTGGGAACTGAAAAGCTTCCTCCTACTTAGTAGATCCTTATAAAAGTACTGCATCCAACTGAGACGTTGGCGTCGAAAGTTGGCGTCGAAAGTTGGCGTCTAAAGTGGGCGGCTTAAGTGGGACTTAAAATGGGGACTTTACATGGGGAATTTGCATGGGGACTATGTATGGACTTCCTTAGAGGGCACAGAAATTATTATTTTTGTTAGAATTTTTATCATTAGGCATTATTATTTTTTGTTTGGAGCTACATCAAGCTGCAAGAAAAAATTGTGTTTGGTTTTAATTCAAGTTTCAGTTTTGCACTTTTTTTATACTATTACTTTGTTGTACACCTGCTGGGTAGTTTGTTATTTTATTAATTTACTATGGGTAGAAGAAATGAAACATCTCTTATGCTATATATATTTTATTTTTAATTGTTTAAAGTTCTTATTAATTTCATATATATCAATTTCATATTTTAGTTTCTGTAATTTTCGAATGTGAGACTCCAAAGTATTTTTATAGCTGTTCCGGTTCTTGGACGGAAAATTGAATATTAGTTGTTTTCCCGACAGGTCCATAACTAATAAGATAATACTTTCGCCCGTTGAAAATGTCCTTGTTTACTTGCTCAATTCGTTCTTCTGTAAATTCTACCGTGAACCTTTGCGGTAAAATTGTTTTGAAATCGTCGAATTCCAAGGATATCTTCTCGCCGAACTTGGTGTTTATTTTCGTAAATGCATGTACCTCAAACTTTCGGTTGACTTCCAAATCTTGGACCCTAATGAATTTCTTCAGGAACAAACTGTTATTTAAATGGGTCACAAACGATGCCATACTTTTAATCTTATTTAGTTAAGTTAAAAGTGAGAACTGTGTACTACTTTACCAATCAACCATCGAAATATATACTAAAAAAAGTGGAGGGGATCCCCCCACACAAATCCCCCCCACCGCTAGATTTTATCCCCGAAAACCCTATGCGGATCCTGGCTCAGGCTCAAAACCCTTATGCGGAAGCTGGCTCACATATGGCGGCCATCTTTGAGCCAGGATCCGCTTTACTTAACTACTCTTTTCACTTGCAAACAGTCGTCTAAAATTTTCTTGGGTTTTTTTTTTATTCAGATTCTATTCGAATGAAAGGCGTTTCATAGGTTATCTCAACCTCCCGATCAACTTAATAATTTTTGGTCCGTCTCGATTTTCGAAAATTCTGCCTACTTTTCACTTGCATCGAATATCCGTCTAAGTCCCATTTTGTAACTATTTATGTCACTTTCTATTCGGAGGAAAGGCGTTTTCTAGGTTACATCGGTCTCCTGAGCAACTTTTTATAATAACTTGTTTGGTCAGTCACCGTTTTTTTGGAAATTCGATCTACTTTTCACTTGTATCAAACATTCATCAACGCGTTAACGAAATGTTAACCAAAATCTAGTTACTACTTTCAATTTCATTAGACGTATTTTCTTAACAAATTTAAAAGCTTGTCTTTTGATCCCAAAACTATTACTATCCCATAGTACCTTTGTGCCTATAGAACTGAGATAGCATTTGTTCAATTATTAGTATATCTTTCATGATGTCCCATTTATTTGACTTACGAATTAGACGTATTTTCTCATCAAAATTAAAAGACAAAAGGTAGTTTTTGATTCCCAAACTTGTAAATTAGGCTACTTTTTTCTTGACCTGAATATTTCTCTGTTTTCGATACGTATTATAGGCTTACTATCCACGGAAGTAAAGTCAACAGTGCGTTTTGTATTTTAGTTAGGAAACCCAATGTTATTCATTTTTATCTGTCTAAAATATCAAGGAATACCCCCAAAAGCTAGCAAACAGACTCTCAAAATGGGCAAACAGTCTATAAAAATTCCATTGAAAATCTCATTATTACTATAGTGCCTTTTTTATTAATCAGAAGTGTATATGACTGAAAGTATTGTTTTTGGTGAAATTTTTATTAAATCGGGTTAAAATGAGCGATTTCTATGTTTGGAGGTTGTAAATCCTTGTAGGTAATACGCAAACATGATTCAAAAAGGAATCCAACTGACCATTATTAAACTACAACTTTTTGTCTAAAAAATTCAAAGAGTTTACGCTTCCAAGATAATAAGCTGTTACAAATAACTGTTGATAAAGTAGACATATTTTAACCACATTTACTAAACAATTGATGCCAATATTTTTGGATCTTTTAATTTACGACGCAATAATAAGGCTTTACATAATGTCGAGAAAATAGTGAATTGTCACTTGCAATATTTTTGATTCTAGATAATCGAGAAAATTGTCGTTATTAAACCTAATTATTAAATTCAGTTCAAAGTCAACGCACAAGATTTTTATATGTTATTTACTCTCAGCCTCGTTGTCTCAGAATTCCTATTTAAGATTTTTCCTCTATTACCCCAATTAGTAACTTATTGAAACTGAATTTGCGTCATTTTCAGAGGACAAAAATCCCATGAAAATATGATTTTTTTAATTTTATAACGTTCAGTATTTTTTTTATTTTGGTTATATAGTTACCACCTAGCTTGACCCAGTGAAACTGAATTTTACGCCATTTTCAGAGGATAAAAATCCGTTGAAAATATGATTTTTTAAATTTTATAACGTTCAGTATTTTTTATTTTGGTTATCTAGTAGCTTGACCCAGATGGAATTTTTCTTTTCATCAGATTCTGTTCTAACGGGAAGCGTTTATGATGTTGTCTCGGTCTATTGAACAACTATTCTAAAATAATCCAACCTGTATAAAACAAAAAATGGGGCAGCCACATCACTACTTTTTTTGCATTGTATATTTCCAAACTGGCTGTTAGATGTGTTTCTCACCTTAAAAAATTAAAACCAATATTTTTTTGGACCTCAAACTTGCAACACAATTAGGTTTCAAATCTCTGGCATATTTCTCATTTATTTTATATATATATATACGTAGGTATAAGTTTCATTGTTTAATAAAACCAACTCGGCACTTTTCACGTCCTATGCGTCGCACTTGCTTCAGTAGATTCTCGGTCGTGGCCACAAAGACTCTATCGAGGCGTTGTAATATATGAAAAGTCTGAGTTTCGTGTTTGTTTTTCTTTGGAAAGATGGAAGTGTATCAGTACCTACTTCAGTATAATAGATACGCGTAGTTCAGTGAAATTTTGGATTACGGCAGTATCTATCTATGGAATTTGAACGGTTACTGGTTGTTTTTCCCGTGAAAATGACTGTGCCGTTGGAAAAATGATGTTTGGTTATATCTCATCGCTCGGGGATGTTTATTCTACTGTCTGGGGCATTAGATGTAACCTGATTTCTTTTTATACATCACCAAGAATCTTTTGGTGAGTTGTATTTTGTTTTCTTATCTCTAGGGTATTTTTTTATGTATTTGCGTCGCATTTTTAAACCTATATCGTAAAACCGGTGGTGGCACCTTGTGTTTAAAAACTATACTTCGAAAAAACATCTTGTCTGATCCAATTTTGTTATCATTTTCGTAAATGGGGTAAACAAATTAAACGTTAGCAATTATATTTGTATCAAAAATCCTTGCAAAACTGACAACGGGTTCTGCAACCAGTACCTATGATAATTGCATTACTTTTTCCTAGCTAAAAATATTTCCTTACATCTTCACCCCAATAAATTCAGTTTCGGCTATAATATCAAAATAATATATTTATATATTTTTTTTTACTTATTTCCGACTCGCTATTTAGTGGTGGTTTATAAGGTACAAAGTTTTCAATTATTATTTTCACTGAATATTGGGACCAGGTTTTGTTTTTAAATGATAACTGGTAAACTAAATCGCCAGAAATAAATATATTTTTTGATCAACATGTTTGAGCTCATATATCTATTCTTAATATTTTGCGTGCCGCATGTTTGTATGACATTATGTTAACGTTTAGCCATGAATTTTAAGCAAGTCTGGTGCTTTTATTAAAACGGCTTACAACCCTCTAAGTAGTACGTGCAGTTTAGTGAAAGTTAGATTAATGTCTCTCATATCGAGTCCAGTCCAATTTTCTTGCTATATCTATCATCAATGAAAACGTATAATTCAAAATGAAAATGTTTGGAGATTGAGCCGATATGATATTTTCTAGTCCAGAGGATACCGCCACCTCGAGCGATAACGCGGGCTATATGAAAATTTAGTCTATACTTTCACATACATCAAACTTTATTTATTCATCTAAGCCCCGTCATGGATTTTTTTACACCTTATTAAGCAGAACGCATTTTTCATAGGACACGCTAACGGTGACATCGACGGCTATATTATGACATCAGCGTATTTTCTAATAATAGTTGATTTTTGGCACCCTGGTTTTTAGAACCTCTAGCAACAATTTTCAGTTTAGCTTTCCACATTATCAAAAAAACCCCATGATTTATACTATATTTAGAAGGGTGTTGTTGTATGTTCGATATTTTATTCATTAAAAATGTTGTATTTCCAGGGTAAAATTGGTTGAACTTCTTAGGGACGTATGTTGAATTTTTCACGCCTGGTTTTAATGCGGCAAATTATCATTCGCATTTTAAACGAATTTGATAGCGTAAATAGCTTTGGACTTACAATCGCAGTATTTCTTTTTATTCCTAGAAATCAACAAAATTTTGGGGTTAAACAGTTGACCGACAAGTTTTTTTTACTTTGAACGTACATGTTGATTATGCCTGGTTTGAAATTTTCATCCGTACTATACCGGGGGATTTTAGATTCTATGCTATGGAAGTATGATTTACAGGTTTTTTTTAGATTCTACATCAACTGGGTCACACGTGTCCCTAAGGACAAAGGTCAAACCTCGAGCAGTAGCCACTTTGCACGTTTTGTTTTTGTCGAGCGATCACGTGGGATGGGCATTTTTTAAACATTTTATGAGTGTAGTTTCAATCGTGATCGAGCGATTACAAGAGCTAAAATCCAAATTTGTGGGATATGCAATGAATAAAATAACAACTTAGATACGCGATTAAATATTTTAATATACAAGATGCCACGAACATTTTATCAGTTTTGTATACTTTTTCATCGGTGACGGGTACCCATAACTTTTTTATTTGCTGAATACGGATACAATTATTTTGCGTAGACTCCTGTCGATAGTATCAAATGTTTATTACCTTTACCTAAATAAATTAATATCCATGTCCATAATCTAATTGTTTTGCTATATTCCGTAAATTGGCCTTGCATTCATCCAGCGGTATTTATATTTTTAAATATGTGTGCGTCTCAAGTTTGATAATAACATTTTTAGTATACATCAGAGCTGCGCTTCATATTGTATTTGCTACTGCGGCATCCCAAGTCTGCCGCTTTAGTAGGTACCGAATTCACAGTAATAAAACTGTAAAGAACGAGCGAGTTTTGTTTGTGTACGAAGTGTTGAGATATATTACCCATGTAACATAATATCCCATTCAAATTCGAACTATATGGGGCTTAAATATTTTATAATATTCTAATATATACTTATATGGTTACGTTATCTGGCTTATATAAAAAAAGTGTGTGAAAAAAATCTTATTGGACATTCTATTTTTATCTAAGTAGAGAGAATTGTTTTTAGGTTGTCAACCTGTCCTGACAAGTTCCGGCTAGCGGATGTGAGTCATCCACCTTGCGCCCGGCTGCGATGCATTCGTAGAAATACTACTGTCGGTGTGTTTTGGCGTTGGAATGATGGTTATTGTCCGGGTATTTTAGTGTTAATAGTAATTTTTTAATTTAATCGGAGCCTGCGGTACACATCGTTAAAGGGACCTGCTGAGTCTACAGAGACCGGCGAGGCCTGCGGGAGCCAGCGGAGCCCTGCTACAACAACGCGTCGAGATTATTACCACACTGCCAAGCATTTGCTAGAATTTTACTTAAATGCCGAGTGTTTGGCTTTGGAATGTGGGCTAAGGTTCGAATCCTGTATGGAACATATACCAGATGAAACCATAGGCACCTAAACACAAATACTTTTAAAACTTGATTTGTTGAACCTATCGAAAATTAGTAATCAACAATTGTTTGTATATTTGTATATCACTCTCATTAATACCTTGTGGTTTGTTCTTCAAAAGCAGTTGAGACAGACCTGGTGTAAGGGTAATTTTCATCTCCAATACATAATACGTTATCTTCAACGGTTACTGGTATTTGTCCCATGACTAATCCGTCATTGGTGTGTTGGATACCATAACTCCTAGGTTCAATCTCAAGTGACAAAGACATGTCTTTAACTGAGAGTGATTGTATTATCAAAGGCTTATATATCTTTCGATCACAGAGCATCGATCACGGATAATTTCCTTTTATGCTCTCCCCGAGGCAAATTTTTCACAGGGATATCCAAGACCATTTATGGTATTCCGTGGTTTTCGATAGTATTCCATGGTCTTTGATGGTATTTCATGGTATTCGATGGTATTCCATGGTATTCGATGGTATTCCATGGTATGTCGCTTTTCAAGTCGTCTAGTCGTTTTTCAGATTCGTCTAGTCGTTTTCCAGAATCGTTTAGTCGTTTTCAGAGTCGTTTAGTCGTTTTTCCGAATCGTCTAGTCGTTTTTCGAATCGTCTAGTCGTTTTTACGAGTCGTCTAGTCGTTTTTTAGAGTCGTTTAGACGTTTTTAGAGTCGTTTTTATAGTCGCTTAGACGCTATAAGCTTTTTCTTTCTTGTTGTAATTTTTAATTTTCATTATTGAAGAACATGTTGCATGCCCTCATTTTATTCCATATATAGACCGTTTAAGGGTTTTAAACCCTTAATTCCACCTTTTTCCACACGCTACACTTATACCTTTGGGTTTTAGAAGTCGGAATAGTATAAAAATCATACGGTGAACATGGCATAAGTGAGAATTAGTACCTTTTTTTTTTCTGGGTGAAATTTTAAACAGGAAACGCGTTGCACAAAATCCGATTTTCCAGCTAGTCTTTCAACTTGATAATCGTGTGACGGGATATTTTTAAAAAACTGGTGAACTTTGCACCTCTTATATTTTAGTCAAGTAATTTAAAACAGGGCCTGGCTTTCTCGGAATTGAAGAAATTTTACTTACCTAGATGGTTATAAACTCAACTAAAAATGGTTAATTTATGCCCCAAATTTAATGTCCACTTTCCTTTTGACCAGTCCTATTCTCTAAATATAGGAAGATATGAGGATTTTTGATACATCCTTAGGTAATGTAGTCAAGAAAATGTATACACTCATATGTATCTCATATCTATTCTTTATTACACTTTTCCTACAAATTTTTTATCGCCAGTACCGATGAGATCAGCGTGCTCGTTTCATAGGCGCTTATTCCGACTAAGAGAAAGTACTTTTTTCCGAGGAATTACATCACGTACATATTGCAAGCTAGAATATTTTCTATAGGTGTTAGGTTTTTATTAGTTGCGAGTCTCGACATGTCTCGGCGTCGCGGACGCAAAAATACGCAGGCAGAGGTGGTAGCAAAAATCCATGCATGGCCGCGGCTAAAGATCGACAGGGCTTAATTACGATTTAGGGTTTTTATTAGTTGCGAGTCGTGACATGCCGCGGCTGGAGCGAAGGTCAACGATCGGCGAAAGCCGAGCACCTTCGGCAGGGTTGGGAGCAGGGGCGAAGGTCAACGGTCGGCGGACTCGGGCACCTTCGGTCGCGTCGGAGAAAGTCGGGCCGGAGAAATTTGGTCACGTTTTTGACCACGTTTTAGCTCCCATAAGAAATACATGGAGAAAGTGGGCTCGTACCGGCATAGCTATACTACTTAGTGTTTAAGTCGTCATTTATATATCTAACAGCACGATCGATATTTTCACATGTAAAAGTAAAGTATAACTGTAAGTCGTCAGCATATTGATGGGACTGAACATGATTTAATACTTTCCAAAATCAGCAGTATATATAGTAAAAAGTAGGGGTCCAAGTATACTACCTTGCGGTACTCCTTTATTTGTTTGATACAGTTGAGAGCTCTTGCTGTCAAAAGTTACTTTATGTTTTCTGTCCGTAAGATAGCTCCTAATAAAATCCAGAGCATTATCATGCAGTCCAAAGTATTTTAGCTTGGTGGATAATATATCATGCTCAATCGTCTCGAAAGCTTTACTGTAATCGCAAGAAGGACAAGGGCAGTATCATATCTAGTGCATTGTTAGAAGGAAACTGGCCATGAAAGGTCACGCTGCAAATTTTTGTATTGTTTGTTATTGCTAATCTTGATTAATAATAATTTTGGGGCGTACCCACATCCCAACTGAACTATTGTGGTTAGGAGTACGCACAAGATTGTAGGTACACACTCTTTAATACATTCTAACCACTTCCCAAAACTTTACAAATAAAATTCAGCGCCGCCTAAGCCGTCCTGCCTGGCCTGAGCCAGCATGTGCGCTAGCTTAAACCGAGTTGAATCTAATTAACAGATTATCACCGCCAAAGTATTTCCACGCGAACTTTATTAATAATGCGCACGACTTGCACGCTCGGCGAAATTTCAGATTGCCCCGGAGTAATGAAAAATCCGTGCCTTGCGCCCCCGGCAAATTTCCATACGAAACGCTAATTGCGAAATTCTCGGCGCTCTTTAAAACTGAACTGTTTTTCGCTAACTAGATCGGGCGCCCGAGACGCTGCGATGGGTAGTTGCAGTTTTAATTATTATTCTTCTGCGTTTATCGCAATTTGAGCCAAAGACGCCGCATTGTCTAGACCAGGGGCGGGTTCTCCATTTCCATTGATTCATTTTGGCACTAGTGGTCGATAGAATCACTTTTATACCTATTATACGCGGTACGCGGTCGTGTCACACGTCAGACAAACTGATAAGCTCCGTCGCGCAACGCGTTCGACAAACGACTGATGCCATGGCTTCGATTGCCTAAGATTTTACACCCATAACTGGTGAAATAACTTCCCCCTCTCATCTACCTAACACGAACTTGTGTTAATACCTTCAATACCGCGTGGTGTGAACAAACACGAAGCCGTGTTAGAAATATAAAAAAATTACAATTGTTAAAATTAACGAATTTGCTGTAGTGTGAATTTTACCAAACGAGGTTTGGTTAAGATATTTGGAATCCAACAATTTTCGTGTCAATTTTTCACCAAATTTCTTTCACCACTTACACGAAGAGAATTTACATCGATTTTTTTACTGTGCAACGAAAATTTAAACGATTTGTGCTATGTTTTGTTTATTCCTCAATTATCCAACAACATACTGACTTTACTAGTTTTCTTCGCAAGACTAACTTAGAATCAGAATCAAACCAATATGCAGGGTTTATAACTCCTGAAGTTTCCACAGAATTTTTTTGGCGAAAAAAACTACAACGGCCGTTTCTCGTATTTGTGCAAATCAACCCTTTTCTTGAAGTTTTCCTTGCTCCTTCCACCGTCCCCAGAAAAGTTGTAATTGGAGGACGGACCAAGAAGGACCCCTTTTTCTACACGGGCAGTCGTTAGGACTCCGGTCGTAATCAATGCAACTTCCGGTTGGTTATAGCCCAATTAAGGGGGCTGTAAAACTTGACCGACCTGCTCCCGGCAACCCGCCCGGGAGTTTATTAAGACTTCCGGAGTTTTATGCGGTATGCGGGGAAAATTTTCAATTGGTCGTTATGTGTGGATTTTGGGTACCCCAACAGGAATAAACCGGAAAATGTATTTCGTGGGGAGAATTTGTAAGTAGATATACGGAGATTCCAGTAAGGCAACCCCCGCGTTTAGAATGCTGTAAAACTATCATCCGAGAAACGTGAAGCAAGGAACTAATATTACATCAGGCTTTTCCTTCTTTTTAATTTTTTCCTTCTCCCCAGGGAGCATATTTATATTTTGCAGATTTGACAATACCTACAAATTGTTTTTATTTTAATACAATTATCATACAAAGATAATTAATGGCGCCAGAAGCAGAGCATACCGTGACAACAAAAACATTAGACCCCGACCTATAAACCAATAATTATAGGCTGCGAGAACAACGTAGCTACAACTATAAAAAACTGTTCATAAGCTGGGGCATTTGCATGTGTACAGATGTGGTCTCGATGTTTCGGTGGAGGAATTGCTAAGCGCATTAAAAGAAACCGCTCCAGACATAAAATTTAAATGGAGAAGTATGGAGCAAGAACACGTCTGGAACATGTTTTAAATTGACCTTCCCCATTGACAGATGTAATGATGTATACAAACCGGATCTATGGCATATAGGTGTTGCAGAGAGACGTTTCTGGTTCCCCAAGTGAAATTTTCAGACCTCCAATCAAGAGCGCCAACAAAGACAAACTCAAATATACCTAACCCAGATGAACGTGTGAGTATATTTCACTTGAACATTCAATGTATTACTAATAAACTTGACGAATTATCTCTCTTTCTAGAGGATAAAGAAAATACTGTTCTTTGTTTTCTCGAACATCATTTTTACGAGCAAAATTTACCGACCATAAAGCTTAACTCTCATAGGCTTGTTAGTTATTATTGTAGAACCGAGAATCTTAAGGGCGGCGAGACTATGTTTGTTAGCGAGTCACTTCACTCTTGTGACTTTTACGAATATACTGTAACATATTCATGATAAAATTAGAGGAATTTCTTACGAGTAAAATAAAAAAAAAAACGCAAAAATCATAATTGGCAACACCAAACTAGTTTCCAATATCTAATGGAAATTATGTATGGGTGTTGCCAAATACCAAAGTATTTTGTCCCAGCTAGATGGCGTTGGATGGTAAATGCTCACCGCATTATACTATTTCCTATTCCACTTAGCCAACGTAATCTGGGTTTTTTGGTAAGGTGCGCTACGTCTGCCTGATGAGGGCCAACAAGCCCGAAACAGGTACCTGTCGTGGTCTGCACACCTCCGAAAGACCCATACATAATTTCCATTAGATATTGGAAACTAGTTTGTTGTTGCCAATTACCAAAGCATTTTGTCCCATATGCCACAAGCCATTTCTTTTAATAATATATATTCTTTTACTCAATGCTATGGGCCTCACTAAAACATATATTCTTTTACTCAATGCTTCGGCTTACTATCTCAGAGTGTTCCCGAGCCACGGGATGTATTGACAACACATTGACCAATATTGATGCGGCCCACTGTAACTCAGTGGTTCTGGACCCTGCATTGCCGGATCACTATACTCAAATAATTGAATTGAATGATGCTGTTCACATGTCGGAGGAGAGGATATTTAGGAGGGTTGTAAATCGAAGCAGTCTGCAGCGTTTAAGTTCTAGGCCGTGGGGTGGCAGAGTGAATATGATGAATCGAAACATGGTATTAGCTCCCTCTCTAGCTCCCTATTGAAAAATTATCAAGAACTTATTGTAAAGCATTTTCCATTAAGGGGATGCTCAAAATCACCCAAGATACCGTACCTATAAGTGGTTCAGTCATGATCTAAGGAGTATGCGAAATACACTGGTGTTTTTAAAACAGGTCTATAAACTGTTCGAAAAACAATTCTGATAAATTGGCCTACAATGCATATAGGATAACATACAAAAAAGTTATAGTGGCAAAAAACGCGGCATTTAACGAATATATTTTGAGATCGGATAACAAAGCGATAGACAGTTGGAATATTTTGCATCGAATGCTGAGAGTTTCACTAGTCACCATCAGCTGCAGTGAATTCTTGTTTTATAAAACTCAACCCATCAACCAAAGGATCATTCTATGTTGATCCTGTTTTGAAAGATGATGTGTTCACGGCAATAAATTTGTCAAAAAATAGTACTAGCTTCGATGCATATCTACTCTATGAATGCTAATATATTGAAGAACACAAAAATATTTTGAGGATTCTGCTACCATGCATGAAAGTATTTTTTCCAAATTTGCAAAAAAATGAGACTTGTGTGAAAATTTCAGAAGAGGTCTTTTTTTAGAAATAGGTACCAGAAAATAAAAAAGAATTTCCAAAATTTTTCAAAAGTCATTATCGTAGAAATTGTGTTTACAAAAGGGTGCCTTGCCCAATAGCTCTTGAAAACCCATACTACATAGCGAGTTTGAAGCCGATACCTCTTTTCGTCACAGAGATAAAAAATTAATTATGAAAATAATTACCTACTTTTTTAAACACTCTCTATCTCGAAAACTCAAAGTTTACACCCATGTTTATAAGGACTCTATTTGCTCTAAAATGCATTTTTCTACTCTGCATGAGTAAATGCAAATGTTTCACAGCTTATTTATTGATTTACTTAGTTGTTTCTTTTTCACAGAAAATATCTTTATATTCAGCAGTAGTAATGTCATAGTCAGTAGTCATTGTATACACAAATTTTGACTATTTCCAAATATTTTACTAACGCGTCTAATAGCCCATTTTTAAGTTTTCCATGCAGAAACTATTTCCGCAAATTGCAGCCGAAGGAAAAACCCGGAAATACTTTCCTCCCGTCGCTAATGATATCTACGAAATGCAGTTTGACGACCCGCGACTTTAATTTAGCCAATTACCCCTGTCCCCCAACTTCACAGAGGCAAAAACCTCGAGAGCCCTCGCAACTCCTTGGCAACTCCCGGACGTCCGAGAGGGTCCTTACTGGTTCGGGTGACGTCGTTCCGGAGTTTAAGAATCGTTATGTCCGAGACAATTCGCCGGCGCAGTGCAGCGCGGCTCGACCCCAAACTTAATTAAAAGTGGATACTGGAGGTTTTCCTACATCAAGCAGGCTGCGACCACGCCAGCCGGCAATTGTCTCAGGGCTTACTGCGGGACGCGCAGCGTTGGGCGAAATAAGCGAAACACAAGTAGTTTCATTTTGATTCGGGGATATGGTATGGGATAGCAAAACGCTCGAACGAACAAAAATGTTAGGACTGGCCATGCTATGTGCACGTTTTTATAAATTTCAATTTCGTCTCCGGAGAACGTATAGGTACCTTGAAGAAAACAATTTGTTGCAAGTTTCCAAAGTGGTTGTGATAAAATAAATGTATTTATTGCGCATGATGCGCATTCGTCCTCTATTGCACGGGACATACTCAGACACAGTTTCAGCCTCAAAAGTTTTTATGTGGTTGAATGAGGCGCTAAAGGCGTCCCGTTCGTTCTATCATTATATTATTTGTTAAGCGTTGGTAAAATATCGATCCATTTTTACGTTGCCACTTAAACTTAAATACTTTTAAGGTCCGGATCACTTTCTCTACTATCGCCACCTTCGTATCGCTAAAAGTACTATAATGATTGATGTTAAAAGTATTTGATAACTTCTTAAAATTACACTCGTAGAATTGGTTGCCTTGGTCGGTCTAGAGATTTTGAGGATGACGGCTCGCGGAATTTTCTAACTTTTGGGAATATCGACGAAAGCCTTTGTGACTTTTTCTCCATACTTGAATTTTAAAAAATCAATCGAACATGACTAGTATAAATTTAAAGTTTCTGTTGCGGCTGGCGTAGGTAGGTCAGCTGGGAGACTGTCTCAGTGTGATCTTGAGGAAATCGGGGACGAAAGCTTGGAACGAGAAGTTTCGCCGACGCAGGATTCATCGAAGAAACTCAGATTCATCATATTCTGCCTCTGAAAGTTTCCAATCAAGATTAAAATCTAAATGGTAGAAAACAAATTAAAATATAATTTTACAGGAAATCACATTGACCAACTAGTCTCTCTGCCTCTATTATAAAGAAAGGTATGATGTGTGATGTGGCTCTGTCTACTGTCTGCCATTATATTTCATTGTCTACCCTCGTATTGACTGGGAAGTTTACTAGAATAACAACCCAAATGACACAGTTATATTCACCATTAGTCTGTTGCAACTCCCAATATTTGTCGACCCCGTTACGATTGAGGAACCCATTTAAGTTTGAATTGCAATTTGCCCGCACGTGGTTCGATTCCCACGAAAAACAAACGGCGGCTGCCACCTCTGACGACATATCGATAATTGTTCGCTTTAATTGAAGTTCCATTGGAACATTACGCATGAACTAGGTCAGTGCTGGAGTTAGTTTTTGCCTGGTAACGAATCCAAAATTTAACATCATTTAAACACTTTTTTTAGACGAACAAAGCAAATTTGCATTATTTAAAATAGATTGTACGATTTTGATTTTTTTTAATGTATAGGTTTTCTAACAGTCATGAATAATTAGTCTAAGTCTAAAACATAGGGCAAATGAAGCATCCAAGTAACTTGATACTCCTGGTTGCAAGCAAACTATCAAGGGGAATACTGGAGAGCACTGTTGCCACATTTCATTCTTCAATTTTAGTGTTAAAGGTTCGTCTGTGTTTCCAGTCTTGATTCTTCAAATGTCAAGGCTTATATTACCTGAGACACCTTGCCACAATGTTGTATTTATACTACAAGCATCAGCATTTACTTGAGGAGTTGCTGCGTCGTTGGGATCCGGAATAATTATTTGCCCACATTCCTGAATCACACACGAATGGAATCATTATCTTGTGTATTACCTAATGGTAACATTTCGAATAGCTCGTTTAAACTATGGTAGTGCGTTGTGCTGCATGTTTGCACATTTTGGAATTTACTGAGGGAAACCAAGAATCCAAATACGCTAGGAACTGTTGAATTTTTGGACGATACAGTTTGATATTAAGGAAAAAAAATAAAAAAGAAATTTACCAAAACTTTTCAAAAGTCATTATCGTAGAAATTGTGTTAACAAAAGGGTGCCTTGCCCAATAGCTCTTGAAAACCCATACTACATAGCGAGTTTGAAGCCGATACCTCTTTCCGTCACAGAGATAAAAAATTAATTATGAAAATAATTACCTACTTTTTTAAACACTCTCTATCTCGAAAACTCAAAGTTTACACCCATGGTTATAGGGACTCTACTTGCTCTAAAATGCATTTTTCTACTCTGCATGAGTGGGAGTCTCTATAGAACATATTCAATTTTTCAAATGTTTCACAGCTTATTTATTGATTTACTTAGTCTTAGTTGTTTCTTTTTCACAGAAAATATCTTTATATTCAGCAGTAGTAATGTCATAGTCAGTAGTCATTGTATACAAAAATGTTGACTATTTCCAAATATTTTACTAACGCGTCTATTAAGGAAAGAGGAAATAGACTGTCGTTGTAAAATCAAAAAGGTAAAAGGTGCAATCAAACAAATATTTGCGTGTATACCCGGGAATACCGGGTGTTCCAGAAAACGGTTGCTAGGTGCAACTTGTTTTTTTCCCAAGGAAAAGTTTAATACAAGTATAAAATTTTTTTATATGTGAACATATAAAAAATTTCAATCACAATTTTAGCCCCACTCGAATTCAAAAATCATGCATAATGTTTCGTCTAAAAATTTCAATAGTTTGGATTTTCTCGAGGACATTCAAATAAACAGAGAGTTGCTTACAAATCCAGATTGTCTAAATGTTGAAGTAAATCTTAATAGATCCTACATTCCTATACACAAAAGACTCACTCAGTGATGATACCTACGCCCCCCCCCCCCCCATTCGGGTAATCCTCTTTTCCTCCTCAATTATAAATTCCAGATTTACATTCTATAATATTTTTATTTTTTGGCTTTCACCTCTGCCGGCTTGAATAATTTTGGCAGCCTATGCCCATTTTCATAATTCGCGGTCTTTGTTGACACTGTCTGGTGCCTTCCGCCCGATTTCGTTACTTCTCGAAAGTCAATGTCCTCATCGCCTTCCACACTACATTCGTTGCATGGCTATCGGTCGTTCCATTTTACCATGATGAATTTTGTTTAAAAATAATTTACATAATATTAGTTAAGCTCATGGCTGTGATGTTAATTTGACATTTTAATGTGTCACATGGGTTTTCCATCGTCTTTTTATACTTGTATTAAACTCAGTTGCTCCAATTTTCTGTACACACCTGACATGTGAGTATCACATAACCAAAGAAATTTATTCCTCTTTTTCATATTTAAATCGTTGACTTTTCTCTAAGTTACGTCATGCACTCTTTTAGGTGGTACTGATGATGGCTATGTAGCCGAAAGCGCTTTACCATGCGAATTTTATAAATATAATTTGCACGCAAATTCCATACCTAGGTACCTTTTTTGACCAATGAGAGGCTCGTTTTTTGCTTCGTTGTCATGGCAACTCAAAAAATTTCCGGAAATATTCTCACTTGCTCTAGGCAGCAGGAGGTGATTACAGTATGGAATTTTCTTACCGAATCCCCCACGTTCTTGAATTAATAACCGGAAATTTTTCTCTAACGCTACGCGACTCGTGATAATTTTCAAAAAATTCGTGTTCTCAAAAAATTTCCGGCAATAATTCAAGCACTAGGGAGATTACTAGTGAAAATACACCTCTTTCTCTTTATTAATTTATTTTCCTGAGATACTACAGCCCCTGTCCCAACTAGCATCACTTCAACATTTAAATTATGTTTGTTAAATTCTGTGATTAAATGAAGATGTTAGGTATTATTATTGTTCACATCACGAAATATCAGAAACTATAGATAAAGCCTACAAACTTGTTTGGTAGGTAGTTCCTTTATGCTATGTAGGACTTTAGAAACTTCAACCCATAAGGGAGTAATATGGGGGTTCAAAGTTCGGATTTCCACGCGGACGAAGTCGCGGTCATCTGCTAGTGTATAACGTATTTTCCACATATTTTAAACCAAAAAGTGCAATTCTCGCCCTTCATGCGCTACTCTATTCTTGCTATAGTATATGTACATTTTTTAAAGGTACTTTAGGTATACGAGAAAGTGCGGTTATTTTTTGAAGACCTATCACCTGTGGTAGTTTGGTCCCTTAAATGTGAACCACCTTGTATATGATTTCATGGTTTCATTAGTATATTATGAGGGATTTTTTTTTGTTAGGTTGTGCACATATCTACTTGTTTTGTTTATGAATATTTTACTGAGACACTGACATTACTTGTGTAAAGGAATTGTCACCTAGAACTACTCAATCTTTCAATATAAGTATTTTGTCGTACACAGGGATATTTCCTGCATATGGCGGATGCCGTTTCGAGTTTCACAATGGCGTGCACCTTTGAGTGGTTTCAAGAAACTAATCGAGGCAGAAATCCTCATTTTTCGTAAAATCAGTACCTACAATACATGCCAAAAATTAGAAGTCTTAGTCTTTAAGTTTAGGAATCCTTGATAATACAGAAATTCTAATTTTAAATTTCCAATTATGAGGTATCTACAAAAACGCCTATGTCACTTTGGTGCATGACCTCAAAAGTTAATTTAAAATACAAAATGTCTCTCTCACCGATGTGGCCTTATAGGCCTGAGCAACTAAATTCCACATTGGTTGTAAAAAGTTAACTTCAGTGCCTTGGTACACAAACTATTGTCAGCTGCAATAATAATTATTATTATCATATCGAAACTCCAAGCCTTAATAGTTTTCTAAGAGAATTGTGGCATTTGTTCAGTTTCTTAAACTGGCCATAACTTTTCCGTTGGTGAATATGTTCGATTTCAATAAAAACGTTTTGTTTATTTTTGCACGTAGATTTCATTGGTGTGAGTTTAGCGGTTTTAAAGAAAACAAAATCCAGAAATCCAGGACTCAACTTTCCTAGAAAATCGAGCACAGTTAAGTACACCTTGGGTACATTTCGTCTATGTCTTCGGGAAATAAGAGAAACCCTCAAAACCATCCAATCTGGAATTTTTACCTACATTCGCTTTCCAGCTGCTCCTGTCCAGTCTTTTCAACAACCATATTACATAATACTTAATACAACATATTTATAAAACAATATAAATCTCTTGATTATTTTTTAACTTCATGGCTAGAGAAGCTTTTCTGCTAATACTAGTAATAATTATATTATATACAGACCTTCCTAGCTGCCTAAAATTATTGCACCATACGTTAAAATCCAAAAAATAATATTATAATATATGCCAATGGTTTTCCTCGGCGCACTGGAGTGCGCTAGATAAATTTGTGAACTAGATAAATTTCTATGGACATAATACCAGTGGCGAATATAGGGGCGGGGTGGGGGTGGGGCGACCGCCCCCCCTTTTTTACAACCATTATTACCACCGGAGTATTATTAGATTAGGCACTTTAATTTTAGGTACACTAGAAATGACATTTCTTAATTTGGTAATACAAGGTTGGCATCAATGTTTTGGGCACCTACAGGGGCGTATTTAGCATGTCCTCCAGAAATGTCAGAACTTGTGACAGATGCCTATAACTTTAACCTTTATATTCGATCTCTGTGTCTGTGGCTCTAATCTAACTTAACCTAATTATAGCCTTTTCCTATGCTTCAAAGAACAGAGTATAATGTTAATTTCTACCTATTTATATTTAGGATTCGTGTGTTTAAAATGTAAATTCTGTTGATTACGGCCCTGTCCTCCGTCACCTATCAATAATATCAATATGGCTGCCTTTTAGGCAATTCTATGGACATGGAATATTTACAATCTAGTGTACAATTAAAGAGCATTTTTAGTAGGTTTTTTTTCAGTTTCTCAATAAAGCTTGTTCTGGCAACACCAGTACGAAGTCGCATCGCGGCAACGGCAAGCAAATTTTTGAGCATACTTGCCAGTTTCCCGATAAGCAATGCAAAGGCGGAAATAAATTTTTCTTCACTTAAAAGAATTAAAACTTGGTTACGTACCAATATGGTCCAAGACAGACTATAGTTATTTACATTGCCAGATGCGTAAGTGCACTTTTTTGGCCGAGGAGGTTGTTTAAAGACCGAGGCAACGCGAGGTGCCTCGGTCATTAAAAGTACCTCCGAGGCCAAAAAAGAGCTTACGCATCGTGCAATGTATTACATTTTTCCTGCTACCGAAAATTTCAAGTTATAGGTAGGTACTTTGAATAAAGCTCTAAATACATATGGAGTAGATTGTGAGTAATAATGATCTTCAAAATAACCTTTGTTCGATTACTAAAAATGATAATCAGTGATAAATATAAGAGGCAGAATGCAGCGATAATAAAAAATAAATAAAAAATGTTGAGCTTTGTATGGGATTTGAACCATGGATCTTCGAATTACTAATCGCGTACTCTTACCCCACCGGTAGCGCGGTGCTTGTCAAATTTATTCTGTTATGCGGCTCTTATTTGACGCCAGAGAAACATGTAAATTATTAATTTTTCTTTGGTATATAATTCGTGTTCTTTATTATTAAAACCAGTAAAACGATTGTTGTGAAACCTATTAAAATTGACGCAAGATTCGCGTTGCTACATATATTTTATTATTGGTTTTAAGGTCCTTGCTGCGTAAGGGTTGCTAAGCAATACTTTTTGTACCTAGCAACCACTTTCGCAGCTAGCAACCAAAATAACAGGGCACCTCGAACTTTTGACTTTCGCTTTCGGGCCTGTTGGCGAGTATGTAAAGTGAACTTACGGGGGAGGGAGCAGGAAAAGTAATTTAGCCCTATTAAGTATACACCGCAATGTAGGTACCCATAAATGAAGAAAAGATTAGTTTGCGCGAAAGAAGAGAAAATATGACTTTATTTTGTGATACGTACTACATTATTTTTTAAATCTAAATAATTATTGTTTCTTTTTGCGATTTTGTTTTGTTATGTTTATTTAAGTTTGTTTTTTATTTTGCTTGGGAAACATTTTTTTATGAATGAATTATTTTTTATTTATTACTATTTTTTCCACGCCGCTCCTCCCCTTTTAGATTTGCCTGGATCCGCCTCTGCATAATACTGTTTGATTTCGTAAAAAAAATCTAGTTGAGGACGTAAACTATTATAGTAGGTAACTATTTCTCCATTACACCAACACAATGAGGCAAAAAGTCTTCTCGACGCAACATCATTATCCATGACGCGTCGTGTACCTGTTGAACTCACGTGTATATAGCAGCCAACTAAAAACTTCCGGAGCAAACCGCAAAAAACTCAAGAAGTCTTAATAAACTCCCTGGGAGGAATGCTAGGGGCACGTCCGTCGAGTTTTACAGCCACTTTAATTGGTCTATAACTTGCTGAAAGTTGCGCTGATTACGACCTGGGCCCTAACGATCGCACGTGTCGGAAAAGGGGACCCTCGGCCTCTTCCTGGGCCGTCTCCCAATTACAAAGTAACTTTCCTCGGGCAAAGGAAGGAAAGAGAGTAATTTATCGTTTTTCAATTAGCGATGGAGTTGTTTTCTACAAATTCGAAGCGAGGAAACAAACAGTGGCGTGCTGAGGATTGACAAATTTTAATCTATAAAAATCAATTTGGCGCATTTATACAGTATGTCCACGGATGGGACAAATGGACCAAAAAATGAAAGATACGAAAAAATGTTATTCTTCATAAAAGTTTTTGCTTGCTTTAAAAATAAGATCCACGATGCCAAAAATTTGTTTTTTTGTACAGGGTATGCAAAAAATACAAACACGTAAAATTTTATGAAGAGTAAAGTTGGCTTTTTATCAATTTTAATGCAAAACGTTAGATAAAAAACTTGTTTGAAATTTTAAAAGAATTCTTATTCCAGATTTTCAAGGAAAAATTTGAAATTTCTAAATTACTCTTTTAAAACCGAAAATTTTCCAAGTAATAATCTGACCTTTTTATTTGATTACACCTTTGAAAACTGTGGCGTATTTCTCAAAATAAAAAAAGATGTTTTTAGAGCAAAGAATATTTATAATCGAAAATTACAGACAGGTTAAATAAAATTAATAATGGAATATTAAATAATAATTGTAATACTCGAGAAATATTTCTTATTTTATTAAACTTTAAAACCAGGGGCGTGCAGTCCATGGAAGCAAGGGAAGCCTTCCCCTAAACCAAAACAATGTAAAATGATAAAATGTAATTTTTGAATTTTTAAACAGGAAGCAATTACTTTAGTTACCTAGGTATATCAAAAACGCTAAAAATTATCTTATATATCATATCAAACCTACAATACGTTATGCCTCTAGCAAATGCGGCGTTGACTCCGACTGCGCCCATCCTACCGAGCGACAGTACAATGTAAGCTATGCCGGCCGCTAGCTTTTTTGTAGCGTTCGAGAGTCAAGAGGTTATTGAACTTTCCACCTCCACCGCACTGGCTGACGCGAATGAGAACGCGTGTTTTAAGCGTGCGTGGAAGCTATCGTTGCAGTAGGTTCTTTATTTAGTTTAGTTGGTTTTGATATCTGCGTTGGTGCGTCGCGCGCGTCGTATCTCGGGTGATATGGAAGACAATACAATACGGACATGAACATGCAAATACCGTCAACTTCGGCTGTCGGGAATGACGTTGAAAATGGTAAAGTTGAACAATTAAGTAAGGGTGTGTGTGAATGTGTAATGTGTGCCTTAATAATAAAGGGATTTTCAACATTAAACTTTACGGATAAGCTTCAATTAATTATTACTAACTGAAGGGCAAATCCCCCTTTGAAAAATTTAACCACAAAAATGAATGAATATCTTTCACAGATATTGCTGTTGTCTATTGAGGACATACTTCTCCCGAACCTGTTAGAGCATCGATGTTTTTATGATGACGTCATTGACGAATTCGCAAAAAGTGATCGAAGAATCGAATTACATTACAAAGAGGTAAGTTTTTAAACATTGCTTCCCTTACTTAAAATGTCACCGCACGCCCCTGTTTAAAACAATTAGGGGCACATTATTTTTATTTTTCAAAAACTTCTCCATATTCTACACATTTTTCTAACTGACGTCGTAAATGGCTAAAGCTGCTTCTTATTTCTCCTAGTGATTCTATCGCTCTTAAAATTCTCTGCTTTAAAACTTCTTCGTTATTTTCAATGGGTCTTTCATAATATGTTGTTTAATGCGCCCCCATAGAAACATATCACAAATTGTCAAGTCGGGACTCCTAGGGGGCCATAAAATTGGACCATTTCGGCCCATCCATCGATTTCCAAATTTGCGATTAAGCCAATCCCTGACTTCTGTAGCATAATGGACAGGAAACCCATCATGCTGAAAATACATATTTTGGCGATATTGAAGAGGCAATTCTCCTAATTTGTCTGACAGAAATGACTCCAGCATATGCAAATAAGAATGTTTGTTACACGTATTATCAAAAAAATAAAAAATATGTTATAATCCCAACAGAAGGGTGGTGAAAAAAACACCGAATCTGGATGAATGACCTAGCTGTCCAGCCCAAAGCAAAAAGAAGAAGAAGAAGATGTTATAATCCCATAATAGGAAATGGCGCACCAAGCATTTACTTTTTTAAAATACTGGCGGCGGTTCGCAATTCTAAACTCTGGGTTTTTCCTACTCCAGTATCTCACATGCTGAGAGGCTACAGTGCCGTTTGTACTGAAGGTTGACTCATCTGAGAACATTATCAGCTTATGAAAGTTCACGTTATTTATAATTTCATCACCGACCCACAAACAAAAATCCAAGCGTTTGTAACTGTCCCCATCTACCAAAGTATGGTTAGAAATTGGTTTAAAAGGATAAATTTTATTTTCCTTCAACACATTTTGAATATGGCTTCTTTTACAGATTTGTAAACTTTGGGCTCGTTTACTTAAAGACCGCATAGGATTTTCATCAACAGATTACAAAACTAATACAACTTTACTCTTCATCAAATTTTACGTTTTGTATTTTTTGCATACCCTGTACAAAAAAAAAACAAATTTTTGGCATCGTGGATCTTATTTTTAAAGCAAGCAATAACCTTTATCAAGAATAACATGTTTTCTTATCTTTCACTTTTTGGTCAATTTGTCCTCTTATTTACCCCATCCGTGGATATACTGTGTATATGATTATTTATATGGAGTAAGTAGAAGACACATCACTGGAAATAATTACCAACAGCCCAAATCAAATCTGCAATATATTATTTTATAAGCAATATTTTAAAACTTATATTTTTTTATCCAGTAGCTGACAGTGATTTTTAAGTAGACCCTTAGGCTGAATCTGATAAGCCCAAAACCTGACACCCTATAAAAATTGTCACAGCAATTTTTAAAAAGAAAACACAAGTGATTATTGTATGTAGAAATGTTTATTTATTCGTACATTCTCATTTTTGGAACATATAGTAACTTATTATTCTTGGGTAGGAAACTTGGAAATTGTTATTTGTTCATATATCACAGTTGTTATTCAAAATAATGTTCGCTTTTATTTACCTATTTCTTTTATTTGTCTATTGTGATAATATTGATTCTCGTAAATGTATTCCCATTTTATTTAGCTCCAACTGTTTTTTTCTCATTTAATATTATTTTCTATCTGTTTTCTATTTATTGTTTTTCTCTTCCCCTCCCTCATTCTCTTTTTTCTAACAATACTGTTTCTTCTCTTCTCCAGAAATGACAGATGGCATAAATTCTCTATAGATTCGTTTCTTAACTGTACAGGGTCATTCAAACTTGGCGTCCCAGGCCAATTATGGGCAAACGAAAAGCGAAACAAAAATCTGCGTCTGTGGCGTTAAAGGGGCCCAAATAAAGATTAGATCGCAACTAAATTTAAAATTTTTGACAAACGACGCTCGGCGTCGCGACGCCCGGTATATTTTTTTTGTAACGAACATACCTTTTTATTTGATATTTAGGTAGCCCTATTCTTTCTAAGTAACTTTTGTCTTGAACGTTTTGTTGTTTTTTTATTCGTTTACAATTTACAGCTTCTTTTTGTTTCTTATCCTAATCACTAATGTAAGGAAAGCGACCTTTATAGTGTGACAAGCTGTATACGGATATAGGAATTTTATTTCCCGTATTATATAAAATGACAATAATTGTCTGGAAAAATAGTTATGGCTTACATGCAAAGAAATTTTCTTAAATAATACTAAATATCTCGAAGACGGGTAGTTTTTGGTATAGAATGTTATTCACATAAAATATGGGGCTTGGACGCCGGCATCCAACAAACTATAGAAATATGGGCCATTCCATTTGAAAAAAATAAATTATTGCTGTTTGAAATTATCTGATTTTGAGAGCCTATTATGAACACAATGTATACGCAAAAACCAATTTCGACACCACACACGGTTGTGCTGTTATACTTCGGCTAAAATAGGTATATCTTTGATATCTATTAAAATAAAGATACAGCATTCAGTTTCCATAACCTCCACGAAGTCCCTAAATTCCAAGAAAAATTCGATATCTTGGCAACGCTGCATCCAAAATACAAAGCAAAAAAACGGTTCTGTAGCAAATTTCATGGAGAATGCAAATATTCCAAAGGATTAATGCAGTTGTCAAAATCTAAATATTTTATTTTTGTCCTGCAAATACGAATCGCCCTGTGTAGGTGAAAATAAAAGAGAGGTTACGTCCACTGCCAACCTTACAACTTTTGTATTCAAGTTTTTTTCGTATCTCTTACGGTTCCTGAGATCCAGGGGGTAGGACAAACTATTTGGGACAAGCTGATGCTACGAATTTCGGTAGCCTTGGACGCGTTGATATAAGAACTCAATTATTAAATACTTAGTGCTTATCGTAAATCTATAAAAGACTATAATGATAAAGTAAGACAAAATAGGTACATTTTTAGCAAAATTATTGACTGTAAAATTCTGCGGTGCATTTGAACTCCAAACATTTCTCGTAACTACATAAAAAGTGAGTGAATTATCCTCGGAATTATCTCAATATTCCATAAAAATTTGTCTAATGGACATTCAAGGGATATCTTTTATTTGCTCTATTTAAAAGTCAAAAGCATAAAAAAATACATAAAAGTTATTAGTTTGTGCCCAGCACTCTAAAAAAAATCGAATGCGGGCCAGTGCCTGTGGCACTATCGACCCCAGTTTGACCAATCTCTACTCTCTACACACGAGCCGTGCCTGATCTCCACTAAGCACACTCGAAGGACCTACACACTGACACCTCACTACCATGTTCATGGTGTGCATTCTCGAACGGAGCTACAAAATATCTAAGGTTAGCGCTTCCGCTTCCGGTCGATTTGGCCCAACCGCAAATCGCCGTCCCATTCTCCGCGTCACCCGCCGCCGCGCCACTCTCCCTAATAATATCGAGCCGCCCCCGGTGGCGGCGGGGCTCACTGACCTATCCCCGACTTTGCGGCGGTCACCCCCGCCCCAGTTCCGCTGACCCTCTTCCATTGTGACGCGCGGTTTACGGGGAAACGTGACGGGATGACGATAGTCGAAGCGTCCTGCAAGGCAGCCATTTCGCGAAGAGAAAATCGGACTGCTGTCGGTGTAGAGCAAAACCAGCTATACGGTGCCCTATGGCAAATGGTTAATTCTGGGCAAGTGCTGGGGATTCTGAGTACCTCGGTATAGGCGTCGCGTGGCGCACTCGGTCTATTGTCTACTGTCAGTGTATAAGAGAGATACGAATTTATAATGAATAGGCTCAGGCGTTAGTGGATAATTTGATTAAAGTTAATATAAATTATTGTTATACATTTTGAAAAATATATGGCATAACAGCTCGAAATTGTTAATCATTGTGGTTGTGCCTGGTGTCATATGTGCCACGTGTCGCACTATTCGTGTGTGCCGGAGGGTTGGACTGACCCTCGCGGCTTGCCGGGATCACTGGGAGGGGTCGCGACCGACGACGGAGCGTAATCCAAATGAGACACAGGTATACACGAAACGGACTTGTATTGTTCCAAACTCACATAAATGTTTGCAACAGCATCTTGACTGTTTGGGAGACGCGTAGCGGAACTGTGGACCAGCGGGACCGCGACTGACCGCGAGGCACCTAAGAGCGAAGGTTCCCTGGCTCGCGACTTGCAGAGACCGATCTCCAACAACTCGGCGATCACCAACGCTCCAGCATGACCCCCGAAGGAATCTGCCGTCAAGCCCCCTCGCAGTCGAGTCAGAACACAGGCTGGCTGAACAGCCGCACCTTATGCCCGATCCGACCCCTCGGGGGTGGTTGGCGATCTAGTGGGTGCTGAAAAGCGGGATCCACTGATACCCAGCTTGGAAATTGAGCTATACTTATACCCGCAGATTCTGCCGAGGCGGCGGGTGGACTTTAATCTATTTATTATTTAACTTATTAATTCATCCTCGCATTTACTTTATTGACTGTCCCTCGTACATACTAAATTTGTTATTGTTATCTTTACTTTTGTTTGGTAGAAGTTGGTTTCAATAATTCGGTCACTGGTCCACAGATGTCACTTTGGTGACAATATTTTAGGTATATTTATTTATTTTAATTAATTGTGTTCTTTGTGTATTTTTTGTCATATTTTAGCTCGGCCAATATCTAATTGACTTTTCCACGTTTAAAAGAAAAACACTTAAACTGAGGTTGAAATTCTTTGCTTCAAACATTAGACAAACAAACAACAGCCACGAATGCTAGATAATCAAGAAAGGAACAGTTGTAGATATTTTCTAAAATTTTTTTTGTGGCGCAAACAGATCCATTTAATTTTTAATTGGGTTTTTCGCCACCAAACTGATTGAAAGACAACTTTTTCAAGTTGCCTCGAAAATTCATAAATTCTTAACACTAAATGAACGATACTTTAAACGTGTAACTCAAAAAATAACTTCAACAAATTTGTTTTCTGAGCTTTCGGAGGATAAATCTTCCTCCTTTCTCAAAGATCATGTCACGTCAAAGTGAAGTGACAGATTAAAAAGTTGTCTTTCGATCAGTTTGGTGGCGAAAAACCCAATTAAAAATTAAAAGGAACAGTTGTAGTATCGTTCGGCTATATGCCCACACCTCAAGGCACGTGCCCGAAGCAAATGTAAAAAAAGAAACCACTTGTACAGCAAATTAAGACAGAACTTTCGTTACGGTGTTAAGTCGTATTTGTTCGCAAAACTTATAGATTAATTGTGACCTTCATTACACTTTTCACTTTTTCATAATTAAACTGTGGATTTTGCCAACAAATGCGATTTAGTAACACTAATAATAAGTAGTAATTAAATGAATACGAAAAGCTTTTCTTATAGGCCGCCATTTGTTTAGTATATTCGTCACCTCATAGATGGCGAACGGACCAACTTATAGAGATTCCTGTGGTCAGAGGTTTGTTACGCCCATGGAATCTATCCCAAATTATTTTTTATCCTCAAAATTGATGTGACTTTTGAATAATTATTTCTTACATACACCATAGGATGAAGATTGACTGATTGATAAAGAAAAAGGGACAACGCGGAACACTTTATCTGACACATGCTAGTAGGAAACAATTTGCCGGTTTTCAAACACTGTTGTTCTCATAAATATAACTTTTATGATACTTCTTCAAACTACTTGTTGCAACCACGATTTCAAGACGCGACGTTTGAGTTTCAGTTGCTGAACTCTTTCAGTTCCTCGCTCGGTTATGAAGACGCGTTGTACTCAGATTGACCCCCTCTCCCCGTAAGAGAATTTTTGCTCTTCCAAAATTCCATTTCACTCACCCGTTCCCAGTGTAGCCCGCCACCTCCGCCCCCCCAAATACCGAGCCGCCCCCGGCGGCGGTGTTCACTGACCTATCGCCGTCTTTGTGGCGGTCCCCCGCCGCCCCTGTTTCGCTGACCCTCTTCCGTGGCGACGCGCGGTTTTCGGAAGAACGTGATGGGGATGGTCCGGTGACGGGATGTCGATAGTCGATTGTCAGTCTATAAGGGCGTTGCGAATTTGTAATGAATTGGGGCGAGATTCGGGTTGCCATTCTAGATTAGAATTGCTCAGCCGTTTCTAATCACAGTGGGTAAACTCGAAGATGTTTTACAATTTTACGATTTAGGGGATCCCAATGAGTGTAGTGAATGCTTGTATAAAAATACCGCAAACTAGTAAATGTTTTAGGATTTTATGGTCGTGATTCGAGAATGGTAATAGCTGGCCAAGTACCTAAACTATATATTTGATTCCGACACGGAACCCACGAAAACATTTGCAGGCCGCTTGCACGTGATGCAGGCCGGCGATTTCAGCTTGCCATGCCGTCGCCGTCAGTCGAAACGCAACAAGCAATACTTGTCCTGACGTCACTCTATAGTATTACGAATTATAAAGTCGCTTTCAGAATTTCCATAATTTTTAGTCCAACCGAATTATTTTCCGAGCCGTAAACCCAACGTCATTATTTTTATCAAGATGATAAAATTTCACGTCCCCGATAGATTTTTACAAAAAGAAAGTTAGCGGCTATATAGTCCCATAAAGCCGCTAACTTTCTTTTTGTAAAAATCTATTGGGGACGTGAAATTCTATCATCTTTTTAATATTCTACGGCTATAGGATGCAAGTTTTACAAGGATAGGGCTTCCGGCCAGATCATTGTTGATTTCCACAAATTTGGAAGATACAGTGGTGAATGGACAATGAGCATATTTCCTGTGTCGCTTCTTCTTCACATTTATTTTGTAGTTTTCTGGATTCAACACCAACCTAACTTTTTCTTGTTGGTGTTTACTATGTTTTGTGAAATTTCGGCCTGGTACTATCCGCTTGATATACTAGATGGCGCCACTGGTTGGTTTCTCACCTCCAGGTGCAAGTTACACTACTATAAGTACTACCGTTTCGGTTTGAGTCGTTCGGGAAGGTTATGGCTGCCTTGATGAACCTAATAAGGGGAAACAGCTGTCGTAGTCTACCTTCTCGGACGATTCAAAAAGAATGAAAACACCAGCACATCCATTAGAACTTGGATGTTGGTATGATATTACCAATTGCCAAAATTTATAGTCCCATAAAGCCGCTAACTTTCTTTTTGTAAAAATTATTTTTATCTTGTATTAAGGTTGCTAATCTCATTAAATTAAGTTTCATTTAGTTCTAGGTGTTCTTTCCGATTTTGCACCGACTGTAAATATTTCTGATAATACCGAGAGTTGCTAAGTGAGCCGAAGAAAATGTAGGATATGGTTTCAGGTTCCACTTCAAGTTAAAGACTAACAATCGCCTGAGTCAATACAGTGTTTTGTTTAACTGTTTATTTGTTTAATTTTGCTCCTGTTCCACAAAACACCACAAGTGAATCTTTGGAAATATTTTTCTTTGGCAAATGCGGAGACAACCCCGCTACAACAGTCTGACGCCTGAGCAAACAAATCTTAATTTTCAAAAGAGGCTATTATAAAGACAAAAAATTTATCATCAGTAAATAAATAATCAAAAACCGAACTGAAAATAAAAATATTGTTACAACTTTATATAAAGAACGATAGATTATCCTTTCCTATACTTTTGGTTTCCTTTTCTTTGGCTCACATATTTTTATTTTAGAGATCGTGAGTTGCCCCTTTCGACGGTAGCTCATATGTTTTTAGTAGGGTACTTATGTTACAAGTCTGTCAGCGCAGATAAAGTAACGTCAAAATTGTTACGTTTAGGTTACGTATACCTATATCAAAAGTGATTTAAGGAAGGCACTCAGTTTAGATAAAATTTTTATGTGTACAGAGGGAGTATGCTCCCTTAACTCACTGTTACAGGATATTCTATTTCCAGAAATACTCAAACAAATTGCTAGTTACTCTCCTTTGAGTACGTTTCAAGAAATGAAAACAAAAATATACCTAATTGCGTCTATGGTTCGGTCATAACCATAATTTTTAACGATGGTATATAAAAATAAATTGATTCGGTATTCTACCTAAGCAAAATTATAAAAAATCACTGCCAATAAACTACCTACCTTTTTTTTAATATAAAAAATTTTTATTCCTCGATGCCAAATTTCGGAAATAAAAAATTAAAAATTATATTTTCCAATTAACTTTCCATTTTGTTAATAAATAAAATTGTTTATTTTGAATAATACAACGAGTACCGCAACAAATGCAAACGAACAATACAGACTGACTCAAAAAAGGTGTCTTCAAAAATTTATAAGGTCCGTCATTGAGTAAAGGAATAAAATCATTCCTTTACTCAATGGATCGGTGAAACTGCTGAGTCGGCGAGCTGTCTTCATCGTATTTTATATGGCAGGCTGGATTAAGGGTGATGTAATTCATTATAACAAATAATAAAAATATAAAATCTTTCATATTCAAAAGAAATATGAGTTCAAAGCACTTTTGCAACACAAATTTTGACACTAGTCCATACTAACTTATTTTTAGATATTACTCAATTTAGAAGGAACTTTCACTTTGACCTGATTACTTTAATATGTCTAAAGAGAGTAATTATTGTAAGCAAAACTTATATTTAATTTTCAGTCACTAATCCGGTCATCTATTCTGGATTAACGAGGGAAAATTTAACTCAATAAATGGACAGAAATTGAGGCGATAATTAATGCAATTTGAGTGAATGTCACTCAATTTTTTTAATACGTAAAACAACACTTTCTAGAATTTACTTTTTCCACTTTGTTGGTTTAGAAGCTCTATACAATACGATTCTTTAATTAGCAGAAAATTTAGCTACTGCTAGGTTTCGACCAAAAAAAGCAAACCTATGAAAGTATTTTTTAAACATACAGAAAATGTAAAAGTATTTTAGAGGCAGTTTCAGAGCCACTGGTCGGTTGATTATTGGAGCGTTGTCTTGCTACTACAGCGTTGCCATACCTTCAGATAATTTATTGAAGAAATAGTTATATGTAAAAATTTTCAAATATTCCGCACCCCCAATAGAGTAATACATACATCTTTTATCACCTGTAACACTAAATTTAAAGCACTAATGAAAACAGCACAACTCCGTCGCGGCCACGGCGACAACAGGTGGGTAATGCTTAGCTCCGGTAACCTTACCATCTACAAGAATGCATGGAATGCGATTACGTTACATAGTTAAATTCTATTGGTTGGCTTGTCCATCCTACTTTATCTATTATAACTGGCAACGCCGAAACAGATGATGCGCGGCTATATAGCTAGTGCATCCGCCTATCGAAGCCTAATGGTTGGCCCTTGCTTAGTATTGCATAGTAGTGGGAGTGAAGCTCCATCCATAGTACCCCCTTCCCTTGCCTCTCAGGCCCACGGTGATTTTGTTTTCTTTGTATACAAACCTCACATTCGTGCTTTTGGGATCGAGATCTACCGCCAGTTAAAATTTCGGTTCCAATCAAAGAATCACCCTGTATAATATGCCTTTATTGTGTGATCAAGGTCTTAGCGTTTTACTTGCGTTGATCTTTAATGACAATTCGCGCCTTCACAATACTCTAAACTAGGAATACCCCAGACCCAACTCACTGCTTGAGCTGGGGAGGAAGGCAATTACTATTATTTTGTCTTCGCTGCCATTTACGGCTAGGGCCGACTTTTCCCGATAGAACTATAGGGTAGCATTTGCTATCAAGTACTACGGAAAACCCAAGAAAACCGTTTAGTAATCCCAGTGAGTGTACATCACAATTTGACCAAACTCTACAATAACTCACCAGCCGCGCCTGCATATACAGGGTGCGGCAAAACAAACAGTGCAGTTTTGAAGGACTATTAAAAAAAATTGGCACAACTTACGAAACAGTGGGTTATTCTGCTTGAGCCAGTACTACACCCCATTTTTGATTATGTCCTTCAGAAGCGATGTACTGATGTAGACGATTTCTGAAGTTTTCAACTGCGTTCTGGCACATATCGATCGGAAGGGCGGCAACATAGCGACTCAAAAAAAAAACCTTCTTCAGTAGTGACTGACGAACGTCTTTTTCAGTCAGAATGGGGCGATTTTTGAAAGTCCACACAAAAATGCGATGGAATCCATCAATGCAACGTGATTGGGCCATACAAAAATTTCTGCATTTGTGATGGCTCCCTGGATTCTATCACATGTTTGTGATGACTTTAAAAACTCTTGGCTGAAGAACAAGACCTTGGGGATATTTGGTTCCAACAAGACGGGGCTACTACCTACACAGTGCACATTTCAATGACAAAATTGCGGTAGATGGTCCCTGCGCGCCTCGTCTCTCTGAGGGGCGACCTGGGGTGGTCGGCAAGGCGAGATCACCGGATTTGAGCATTTGCGATTTTTTCCTGTGGGGCTATCTCACGGAAAAGGCTTTTAAACATCCTCCTCGCAACTTGGAAGAAGTGAAGATCCGTATTAGAGAGGAAATCGCCGCCATTCCGATCGATAGGAATGGCGGAGACATCACTACTAAAGAACATTTTTTGAGTCAGAATTGGAACGGTTGGCTGAAGAACAAGGCTTTGAGTATATTTAGTTCCAACTAGGGCCTATACACAGTGCACATTTCAATGGCAAAATTGCGGTAGATGGTCCCTGCGCGCCTCGTCTCTCTGAGGGGCGACCTGGGGTGGTCGGCAAGGCGAGATCACCGGATTTGAGCATTTGCGATTTTTTCCTGTGGGGCTATCTCACGGAAAAGGCTTTTAAACATCCTCCTCGCAACTTGGAAGAAGTGAAGATCCGTATTAGAGAGGAAATCGCCGCCATTCCGATCGATAGGAATGGCGGAGACATCACTACTAAAGAACATTTTTTGAGTCAGAATTGGAACGGTTGGCTGAAGAACAAGGCTTTGAGTATATTTAGTTCCAACTAGGGCCTATACACAGTGCACATTTCAATGGCAAAATTGCGGTAGATGGTCCCTGCGCGCCTCGTCTCTCTGAGGGGCGACCTGGGGTGGTCGGCAAGGCGAGATCACCGGATTTGAGCATTTGCGATTTTTTCCTGTGGGGCTATCTCACGGAAAAGGCTTTTAAACATCCTCCTCGCAACTTGGAAGAAGTGAAGATCCGTATTAGAGAGGAAATCGCCGCCATTCCGATCGATAGGAATGGCGGAGACATCACTACTAAAGAACATTTTTTGAGTCAGAATTGGAACGGTTGGCTGAAGAACAAGGCTTTGAGTATATTTAGTTCCAACTAGGGCCTATACACAGTGCACATTTCAATGGCAAAATTGCGGTAGATGGTCCCTGCGCGCCTCGTCTCTCTGAGGGGCGACCTGGGGTGGTCGGCAAGGCGAGATCACCGGATTTGAGCATTTGCGATTTTTTCCTGTGGGGCTATCTCACGGAAAAGGCTTTTAAACATCCTCCTCGCAACTTGGAAGAAGTGAAGATCCGTATTAGAGAGGAAATCGCCGCCATTCCGATCGATAGGAATGGCGGAGACATCACTACTAAAGAACATTTTTTGAGTCAGAATTGGAACGGTTGGCTGAAGAACAAGGCTTTGAGTATATTTAGTTCCAACTAGGGCCTATACACAGTGCACATTTCAATGGCAAAATTGCGGTAGATGGTCCCTGCGCGCCTCGTCTCTCTGAGGGGCGACCTGGGGTGGTCGGCAAGGCGAGATCACCGGATTTGAGCATTTGCGATTTTTTCCTGTGGGGCTATCTCACGGAAAAGGCTTTTAAACATCCTCCTCGCAACTTGGAAGAAGTGAAGATCCGTATTAGAGAGGAAATCGCCGCCATTCCGATCGATAGGAATGGCGGAGACATCACTACTAAAGAACATTTTTTGAGTCAGAATTGGAACGGTTGGCTGAAGAACAAGGCTTTGAGTATATTTAGTTCCAACTAGGGCCTATACACAGTGCACATTTCAATGGCAAAATTGCGGTAGATGGTCCCTGCGCGCCTCGTCTCTCTGAGGGGCGACCTGGGGTGGTCGGCAAGGCGAGATCACCGGATTTGAGCATTTGCGATTTTTTCCTGTGGGGCTATCTCACGGAAAAGGCTTTTAAACATCCTCCTCGCAACTTGGAAGAAGTGAAGATCCGTATTAGAGAGGAAATCGCCGCCATTCCGATCGATAGGAATGGCGGAGACATCACTACTAAAGAACATTTTTTGAGTCAGAATTGGAACGGTTGGCTGAAGAACAAGGCTTTGAGTATATTTAGTTCCAACTAGGGCCTATACACAGTGCACATTTCAATGGCAAAATTGCGGTAGATGGTCCCTGCGCGCCTCGTCTCTCTGAGGGGCGACCTGGGGTGGTCGGCAAGGCGAGATCACCGGATTTGAGCATTTGCGATTTTTTCCTGTGGGGCTATCTCACGGAAAAGGCTTTTAAACATCCTCCTCGCAACTTGGAAGAAGTGAAGATCCGTATTAGAGAGGAAATCGCCGCCATTCCGATCGATAGGAATGGCGGAGACATCACTACTAAAGAACATTTTTTGAGTCAGAATTGGAACGGTTGGCTGAAGAACAAGGCTTTGAGTATATTTAGTTCCAACTAGGGCCTATACACAGTGCACATTTCAATGGCAAAATTGCGGTAGATGGTCCCTGCGCGCCTCGTCTCTCTGAGGGGCGACCTGGGGTGGTCGGCAAGGCGAGATCACCGGATTTGAGCATTTGCGATTTTTTCCTGTGGGGCTATCTCACGGAAAAGGCTTTTAAACATCCTCCTCGCAACTTGGAAGAAGTGAAGATCCGTATTAGAGAGGAAATCGCCGCCATTCCGATCGATAGGAATGGCGGAGACATCACTACTAAAGAACATTTTTTGAGTCAGAATTGGAACGGTTGGCTGAAGAACAAGGCTTTGAGTATATTTAGTTCCAACTAGGGCCTATACACAGTGCACATTTCAATGACAAAATTGCGGTAGATGGTCCCTGCGCGCCTCGTCTCTCTGAGGGGCGACCTGGGGTGGTCGGCAAGGCGAGATCACCGGATTTGAGCATTTGCGATTTTTTCCTGTAGGGCTATCTCACGGAAAAGGCTTTTAAACATCCTCCTCGCAACTTGGAAGAAGTGAAGATCCGTATTAGAGAGGAAATCGCCGCCATTCCGATCGATAGGAATGGCGGAGACATCACTACTAAAGAACATTTTTTGAGTCAGAATTGGAACGGTTGGCTGAAGAACAAGGCTTTGAGTATATTTAGTTCCAACTAGGGCCTATACACAGTGCACATTTCAATGACAAAATTGCGGTAGATGGTCCCTGCGCGCCTCGTCTCTCTGAGGGGCGACCTGGGGTGGTCGGCAAGGCGAGATCACCGGATTTGAGCATTTGCGATTTTTTCCTGTGGGGCTATCTCACGGAAAAGGCTTTTAAACATCCTCCTCGCAACTTGGAAGAAGTGAAGATCCGTATTAGAGAGGAAATCGCCGCCATTCCGATCGATAGGAATGGCGGAGACATCACTACTAAAGAACATTTTTTGAGTCAGAATTGGAACGGTTGGCTGAAGAACAAGGCTTTGAGTATATTTAGTTCCAACTAGGGCCTATACACAGTGCACATTTCAATGGCAAAATTGCGGTAGATGGTCCCTGCGCGCCTCGTCTCTCTGAGGGGCGACCTGGGGTGGTCGGCAAGGCGAGATCACCGGATTTGAGCATTTGCGATTTTTTCCTGTGGGGCTATCTCACGGAAAAGGCTTTTAAACATCCTCCTCGCAACTTGGAAGAAGTGAAGATCCGTATTAGAGAGGAAATCGCCGCCATTCCGATCGATAGGAATGGCGGAGACATCACTACTAAAGAACATTTTTTGAGTCAGAATTGGAACGGTTGGCTGAAGAACAAGGCTTTGAGTATATTTAGTTCCAACTAGGGCCTATACACAGTGCACATTTCAATGGCAAAATTGCGGTAGATGGTCCCTGCGCGCCTCGTCTCTCTGAGGGGCGACCTGGGGTGGTCGGCAAGGCGAGATCACCGGATTTGAGCATTTGCGATTTTTTCCTGTGGGGCTATCTCACGGAAAAGGCTTTTAAACATCCTCCTCGCAACTTGGAAGAAGTGAAGATCCGTATTAGAGAGGAAATCGCCGCCATTCCGATCGATAGGAATGGCGGAGACATCACTACTAAAGAACATTTTTTGAGTCAGAATTGGAACGGTTGGCTGAAGAACAAGGCTTTGAGTATATTTAGTTCCAACTAGGGCCTATACACAGTGCACATTTCAATGGCAAAATTGCGGCAAATGTTCCCTGCGCGCCTCGTCTCTCTGAGGGGCGACCTGGGGTAGCCGCCGAGATTACCGGATTTGAGCATTTGCGATTCTTTCCTGTAGGGCTAGCTCACGGAAAAGGTTTTTAAACATCATCCTCGCTACTTGGAAGAACTGAAGATCCGTATTAGAAAGGAAATCGCTGCCATTCCGATCGATATATGTGCCAGAACGCAGTTGAAAACTTCAGAAATCGCATACATCAGTGCATCGCTTCTGGAGGTCATAATCTTACTTACGTGATCCTAAAACTTAAGTGAAAAAATGGGGTGTAGTACCGGATCAAGCAGAATAAACCACATTTTCGTAAGTTGTTTGCCACACCCTGTATGTACGTAATTCATAATGCCTACAAAAATTGATTCCTAGCTTGTCTATACCTACTATTATAGATTTTATATTAATCACCTCGTTTAAACTAAAGGTGTGAATTTACTAAGATTCCTCGTCAAGTTTACGTTTAATAAAATTTCAAACTTTCAAGGTTCGAATAGCTCGGCATTAAAGTTTGCATGTCTAGAATAACACCGGTATTTTCTGAATGAATGAACTTTTATAAAATAAGATACCACCTTCGTAAAGTTAATCAATCGCAGACAGATATTCCAGTACTTCAGGGAAGATCAGAAGCTACAGCCCTATTAGGACCAATCCGTATCCTCAAATGAGGAGTGTTCTAAATTGAATAGTACCCAGGAATGGGAAAGTTACACACGGAGCCGCGCAGGTAATGGCTTTATGTTATGCTCTATACTTTACCTAAGTAGGTAGTTCGTTGTTTATCGTAGGTAAAGGATTTTACTAGTTTTGAATTTCTCGAGAAGGGATGACCGTTACAAGTTCCTGCTGGCTAACAGTTCCCCTTATATAGCTATTATTATTGTGTTTTAACTTAATTCAACAAAATTTTTGGATACCGAGAGCATCAACACATAAAAAATCATCCCGAAAACTGTCACTCAACATATTGTTTCTAAAAATTACTATGAAATATGGAAATAACATTCCTTGTAAGTAGTATTATACAAAAGAATTCCCAGAGTAACGATTATTTAACGATAATTCCTGAGTCAATAAGTAAATTTATACATACTAAAGATTGTAATTTATTAACCAGCCTTATTTACAGTCGAATTATTGTACACTCGCGAATTGTTGAAACATTATTATAACTTATTATAAGTTTGTTTACAACAATTTATTAACACTATTTTTATTTACTTGCGTTGGAGACTCTTCACATTTGAGAAACATAATCCAAGAAAGTTTCACTTTGCTCTCACGGAATCCAGACATAACTCTGAGAGAACTTCTTAAAATGCGCATTGTACTTTGATACTTAATAGTTAGTTATTTGCTAAGCTAAATTTTCCACTCAATTGGAGCATCAAACGAAAGTCTTTACTGCATGCGGGATTTAAAATGAAAATTATTTATTTTTCGTTGCATCCAATAATCTGATTCTCGAATTACAAAAAAGAACATTGCTTGTCGACTCTGCGCAGGTAAACAATAAATCTTTATGTGGTTTTCCGCTGCCATTTTCGAGATAAACAAAAAGATCGATACCTCGATAAATTTCTCAATTTATAGTCAGGATTAAAGGGTATTGTGTTCTGTGGCGACGTTTTACTTAATTACGTTGCTTTATGAGAGTGAGCAATTTTACCAGGGACTTTTATAACATTGTAACCTGATTTCATCGTGAATTATTGACAAAATTAATAAATAGTAAATACCATTAGCCTGTGGCACGCATCGGCACAAGGAGCTTTCATTAATGACTAGACCTAGGTACATATTTTTTTAGTTTTATATTTTGTGTTTGCGAGCTTCTAATAATATATTTCTAAAGCAAACCATGTGTGTTTCCCATCCGGTTTTTTTAACTACGTTACAGTTAGGTATATCATAAGAAAAAGCCACATCTAAATATAAAATTAAATATTAGCGTTTTAAAAAGTTAATACAATAAAATTATTTCCACTTAAAAGTAATAACTATTTTTAAGAGTCTGGGGGTTAATAGATTTCTATTTGTAGCAGCACAGCACCGATTTGCCACAAATAACCGAAATTGCTCTAGCAGCAAAAAACTTCTTGCTAAAATCATTTTGCTGCCACAAATAGATATCTAATAGAGGTTAATGTAAAAATACACGAACCTATTTACTACAAATAAGTCCTTATTTGTGGGAGCAAAATCTCTATTTGAGACAAATAGGTTTATCTTGCTAAGATATTCTATTAGCATTAAATGCAGACCCTATTTGTCACAAATCGGCTCTTATTATAGCTACAAATAGGGACTTACCTGTAGCAAATGAGAAGGTTATTTGGTAATGGCTAGTGCGCATGCGATTTGTGTAATTATTCACCATGTCAACAGTTCGGTCAGTTTCGTTTGAGCCGTCTGAAGTACAAGCTTGCCACGCTGTGTTTATAAAAATGGTGGACAACTCTGATAAACTTTAACTCGTTACCACTGCTGTATTTAGAATGATCCAAGCCTTGTGTTATACTTTGGAACTTCAACATCCAACTTCGTAAATTTAAACATTTAAGATCTTTAAATGAAGAATTACGATATCTGCAGATATCGTAATTCTTCATGTATACACAACGTGAAAGTGATAATACAAAAATTATACCACGGATTGTGAAATTTTTTGAACAAGACTGGACTACGGAAATTTGAATACCTTTAGGTACCTACTTATTCCTCCACGATAATGTTGACAGAACTGTAATTCTAAAAAATAAAAACACTTATTAGCAGTAAATAGGTCCACTTATTTGCCATAAGAAAGTTAATAGGTCCATCTATTAACCACAGCAAAGTTATCTTTTAGTTTCAGGTAGAAAGTCTATTTGCTTCAATAAGAATTATTATTTGCTACAAGTAGGTGTATATATTAGCCTATATATTAACCACAAATATCTTAGCAAAGTGACTCTATTTGTGGTAGCAAGACAACCTAGCTAGGGCCTATTTAATGCAGATATTTTGCTGCGGCTAACATATTTCTATTAGTGGCTAATAGCAATTTCCCTCAGTGCATTTTGTAATTATCTTTAATTATTCTTGTTCGATTCATCTATTCCTGGAGTATGCAAACTGGAACTCCTCTTGACATGCCTAGCTCCTTGTCCCGTTTCGTGTTCGACCCAATATTTGCTCGGCTGCAAAGTCCCCAAGGCTCGCATGTGAACCTCAGATAAAATGTCCAAATTGTCGGTTAGGGGTATACCTTAAATACACCCCTTTTCTTTTCTTTTTCCTTCAAGCTACATAAAAACCAAACGTTCAAACGTGGCATAAGAAATGTGTTATCTTTGAACTCTCTTGTCTTTTATCGAATATAAAATGAAAAAGCGGTAATTTTTATTCAAGGAATGTTAACGCGGATATTTCTGGAATATACCAACGTTGTTGCCTCATCACTCATCTGGGAACAGTACTTTGCTAACGACAACAGCCTCATCTCGTAGGAACAAATTTGTAGCGCATATACTACGAAATTAACTTTTACTTGCATTTCTTGGGTAGGTTCGACGACGTTACTGCATTTCTGAAAAGTATAAATCGCCTTATTTTACAAAGACATTTTTTCAATGGAATATTGCATCTCTTCAGAGGCATTTAGTTTTAGCTAATAACGTCAGAACCTATAGACAGGTTTGTTTTGATAAACGCCTGACGCCCAGCACTAATTACAGTCTAAGCGCTACATTAAAGAGGCAAAGATATTTTCAGGTGGTATACAGGGGCCCCTGAAAAAGATTCTTAAATAAGGTCGTGGTGCCAGAAAAATCCCGGTGGGATGCGAGAGGAAGCTCCACTCCACCTAAGAGATATAACACTTTTTCGGATTTTCAAAGAGGAGAGAGATATTTTTTCTCGCGAGAAATCGGATCGTTTTTATGTGTCGTAGCAAAGAAAATACTAGTATTTTCTTTGGTCGTAGCTAAGTTATTTCGGCTCGGGACTCTAGGTCCAGCGTGGTTAGACCTTCCCACAAGTTTTCATGTGATGTTCCGATGCTTTCGGCACCAAAAAAAAAATCGTTAAAAACGAGATATCCAAGAGTGGATGAATATCGCCGGGAAAGGTCAATGGCTACATGGTTGCCAAAGGTCAAGGAAAGAAATGATACCTGTTATAAGCTGCGCGGTAATAAAACGGTGTTCATTTATTTAGATGACGAAATTATTAGAGTTGCAACTCTTTTTATACCAGTAACAAAATTTGTAGTAACTGTCATAAGTGAATTCTTAGCAAAACTGTTTTATTAATTGATTTTTCTTGAAATCGGCATTAAAGTGTCCCAATATCGTCATTAAAAGCTCAGAAATCGGCATTAAAGTAGCCCATTATTGTACGATTTTTTCAATAAGTAGGCCTTGGCGAGATGCAAACATCAAACATCAGACACGGATCCATCGCGCGTCAAAAGTGACCAAATATTCAAAACCCGGCCACAAAAGGCCCATTTAACTTTTCGTACATATTGCGAAATTGTTTCCTAACCAGCGCAATCTTTCAGTATAAATATTTTAGTAGGTTTGAATATCAAGAGATTTGCTGTGGAGGCTGCACAACAGGCAGCAATTTGGTTTGTCTGGTCGAAGACTTACTTATCTTACTTGACTTACTTATCTTACTTGACCTAGGTAGAGCGATCGTCAATGTGAAGCAACGCCGCGCGCAGTTGGTTCATGGACGGGTGATCCCTTATGATTATTTTCTTGCCTAATAAAACATTTTCTTTCCGATTTCAAAAAAATATATAGTATGTACCTCGGCACTGAAGTTCTTTTTATGACTCATGTGGTTTATTTGCCTCAGCCAGAGGCCTCGGCAACTAAATTCCACATGAGTCATAAAAAGTTGAACTTCAGTGCCTTGGTACATAAATAACTATTTCTCTGTGTGGGTAAAAAATAGTTGTTGACAAAAATGGAGAGTATTAAATATACTTACTATTTTTTTTGTAAATAACTTTTTTCTCTGAGGGTAAATTTTTCAAATTTCAAGAATAATTATTACATTTTGTCCTGTAATAATTTTTAAAGTAATTAACTTTCATTTTATTTCTTGCTTTTTATTCATTCATAAATGTCGTACACAAATAGACATGAAATAAATATATATGTGTGTTACGGAAATCGATTCACAAATAACTAGGTATTTTACGGGTGCTTTTTAAGCCTATAGCAAGAAAACGGGCAGCAATTCGATATTACAACGTAAATAATAAGTATTGATTATGTTTATGCAAGGTGTTTGAAATGGAACAGGTAAATTGTAGAATGTAAACTCAAAAATTAAGTTAAAAATACCTATGTAAAGTTTCGACAGATTACACAAAAAACTTCCAATAATCTTCTTGTATTTCAAAAACTATTAATTTGAGAAAAAAAGTTTTACACAGAAATTGAAAAACATTTAATTTTCTACAGGTTCGCTAATAACTCTTCACCTAATTCACACAAAAAAAATATAATGCCAAAAAGTTAAATTTGGCGGCATTTTTCCAATATGGCAATGTCTCAAGGTCGAAAACATAGGAAGCAATATTATACCAAATACAAACTCCCCTTTACCTTTAGTAAGGTCCAATCCACCTATTGACTGGACTATTTTGTACTTAGACTAAACAAGATTTGGAAAACAAGTCAGATTGATTCCAATAAAGAATTAATAAGAAAGTTAAGTCGCTTTACGAGAAAGTTACAAACCGTCCTGTCTAGACCTAACTAACTTAATTTGCCAATCTTTTTCTGTCTACCAAAAGTTTTTTGTCCCTCGTCTTCCACTGAATATCCCCGACGGCGATGGTATCAAAAATTAATTCTAAACAACATCTAGCCGGCAATCCTCCACCTCCTCAATATTTCAACCCAGAAGTTGAGTGGCCGGCCAAAATGAAAGATAAATGAGGTGTGTCAAACTTAGATAAATATTATTATCCAAGTTTTGAGAGGAGAGCCGTGCCAGGGATTGATTGTCGCCATCCCGGAAACTCCGGCAAACTTTATTCTTGGTCCTGGAAACCTAATTTGACGGGACGAGTGGAGAATTTCTAAAAAAAGATACCGGCAGACGGAGAATATCTATCCAGTTGGCACAAGAAGTCACCTGTATTCTTCCAAAAAGTTTATAGTATCTATTGGATTAGACACAATAAACTTAACTGTTCCGTCTTAATGTTTCATCTTAATATTAACGCTGTTGTTAGATAATCTTCATCGGCTAATGTAGCTTACAGGACCTAACTGAAGAAAATAAGCGCTGACTGACGTATTAAAAAATACTATGCTATCGGCTGTCACGTCTAACACTTTTTGGTTCACCATTCGCTTCCCGGAGACAAAATACACTGCAAAATACATTGTTAGTCAGCAGCGCCATCTTTTTTGTCCAGGACATTAAATTATAGGCATGAGAAGTTTTATAAAAACGTCAATCAACGCTATAAGTAGGTATGCCGTATGTAACTCAAACTTGTTAAATATAAGTAATATATTTATAAGCGTTCTATTTTCTCTATTTTACTGACAGATTGTGTTTCCGTGCATGTATAGAATGCCCGTGACTTTTTTGCATATGGACGAATTTGGAATGATGGCACTTTTACGTCGGATTCAGGGCAATGTTCCGCCAGTTCAAAGGTAGATAAGCGAGTTAAAAATGCAAAACTCACATGTTCCGAAACATTTTGAGTCGGCATGGATTTTTATGCATCCAAGTATAAAACTGCTTTGTAGTTTGCCTACTGATGCGTACCTATACGCTTACCGTTCAGAGATATGGAAATATCGAATGCAATATTACATTCGGAATTCGAGTGATGTTATAGGTATATTATTTTATTTGTGAAACAATAAACCAACATTTGTTTGATTAATATCTTTCGAATTTGTAAAGGATGATTGGCTTTTATGTTAAAAGCTTTAAGGCAAAACCTCGACAAAATAAAACTGTTGCAGTATATACAGTGGTGACAATTTCGATGCCCACCGTTGGTATCTCGAAAACTATGAAAGATACAACATCGGTCAAATTAGACAAAAGTAGCGCTATTATACCCTCTACAATATTCTGTTATTAAATCTCAGTTATCTTGATTCGTTCGTGATTTATACTCACAAAACGGCACAATCAGATTTTTTCAAAACTTTGTATTTTCCACATCGGATACCCGAATTTAATGAAACTTGGTAGTTTTAGGTTCTTGGCCATGGCCAACTCGATGCGGGTTTCAGAAATGTTCTAGGCCTTTTAAATTTCGAGCGACCACAGCCGAGGTACCAATGGTGGGCATCGAAATTGTATACAGTGTGGTCATTTAAGTGTAGTGCAACATATGGGACTTTTTTTTATTTATTGCACAACCAAAATACACACATTGCCGAAAGTTGATGCATGTTCCATAACCATATTCGGTGCACTTAGAATGGTTGCAAGATAAACAGCATACAGGGTATAGGTCAAAAAATATAAAAATTGTACAAGAGTAAAGTACCCTTATTTCAAAAAATTCAGCAAAAGGTTATTAAGAAAATTTGTTTAGAATTAAAAGCTATTAATTTCCACAGTTTCTTAATAAACATTTAAAATACAAATTTTGCACCATAAATGAGAGTTTTTAATATACACATTAACATTACTAATGTTTTACCTTGTTCAGAAGAATTTTTGCGAAATTTTAAAGTTTTGTTTAATATCGTTGCAACAAACATGAAGTTTGTGATTCCCTAAAAAATTTAAAATCTAAGTTAATTTAACAAATAAGCTTGAATTTGTACAAAGTTATGTGAAATTGATATAATTTTGATTGATTTCTGAAATTGATTAGGGTGAATATTAAAAAAAAAATGTAGGAAATTATTAATGTTTTTCAAAAAAATATATTTCTTTCTCTTAGGAGGCCATGTTTTGGTATTTAGGCATAACTTTTAATTCTAGACAACTTTTCTTAATAACATTTTGCTGTGAAATAAGGGTACTTTACTCTTGTACAATTTTTATAATTTTTGACCTACCCTGTATGCTGTTTGACTTGCAACCGTTCTAAGTGCGCCTAATATGATTATCGAACATGCCCCAACTTTGGGGAATATTTGCATTTTCCTTGTGCAATTTTGGTTTTTATTGTTCCATTACATTGAAACTATAAAAGTTTAATTTAAATAAATACAGTGTCCGCCATAAATATTGCCACAAAGGGACAAAAAATGTATTTTCAATTTTCAATTTCTAAAAATCATTCTTGAAAAAAGTTTATGCTTATTCTAAAACTCAAAATGTACTTATAAAAATTTGAAAATCTGCTTCCGTACTATATGAGGGAGGTTCAAAATTATAAAACTTTCTGAAGAGTAAAGTGTCCTCATCTTTTAAAATATTGGTACAATATTTAAGAAAGTTCTTTAGAATTAAAAAGTTGCTTCAAATACCAAGTACCAAGCCACAGCCGCCTACCGTGAAATCTTTTTTGCGATTTTTATGAACACCCTGTACGTTGAAAATAAAGTTAAAAATGCAGAGGCCACTTAAGGTTGGCGAACATAATAATTTACTGGCAAAGTTGAATTAAGTTCACTCATTAATGGAAAATCTGCAACGTCACACTGTCATGCAGGCTCATGCCAAACGGCCAAAATGCCTCGATCATGCTCTCAGTTCTCAGTCGAGGCGTATCGAGGCAAGCGGCTTTACTGCACGGTATTCGTACATATACAGCTACAAATCCTCATATTCAGTTATCCTTTCTTATGTAGTGATTAACAGTTTAGCGCAATTCAGGTATTCAGGCCCTATATCATCATTTAATTAAAAAAAACAGGGACAGTACGTAATTAAAGATGTGTTAAACTACTGGAAATTTGTCTCTAAATTCTGCAAAATATGTCGTTGTTAACAGAAGGAAATAATTGTTCTTGCGATTTATACTCTTATCATCAGTTAATTGTAAAATGTCTGGCTACACTGGCAAACATATATCTCGATAATTATCGGAAGATTCAAAACGATAGAATAATGGCGCAAAAGGCTAAGAGAAAACTAAGGAAATTAGCGAGTAAGTGGTATTTATTATTTTTTCTAATTTGCGTGTAAGTGTTTTTTTTTTATTTTCACTGAACTTATTACGTTTGTTTCTACGTATTATCACTTCTCTGCCACTTCATTATCATTAATAAAAAGATAAATGTTCATAATGTTGCTTGTTGCACGAGGTTTTTATGCAGTTTCCATTTTTATTTCCTTAAAATTTCATTAAATTCTTCTTTTTCGGCCTAGTCCATAAATAAACATACTTGTTTTTACGATATAAAATTCTAAGCCAACTTTTACGAACATTATGATTTCAGAATTTGCAAATTTAAGCGTTTTGAACAATTGTAAAAAGCGCATAACAAAATTTTGGTAGCGTATAACAAAAAATAGTGTTTGTCACACGTACCTACCTAAATGAAGTTTTTAGGGACTCATCTGCTATTCCGGACTCGGCTAACGCCTCGTCCGGAAACAGCAATGTTTCGTCCTGACAAACTTAATTTTAGGTACTTGTGACAAAAATAACTATTTTAGACAGCTTGAACCATAAACTAAAAAAAGGACACTCTTGGTTGATATCGATAAAATGAACTGTTTACGAAAAAAATATATTTTTGTTTAATACGATTTTTATTACATAATTTTGTATGTCGGTTCAACATGAGCTCCTTCTAAGTTATGCATTCCCTAGCTAGAATTGAAGATTGTTAAATCGATACGTGTCAAAAAAACATAGCAACTGAAAACAATTGTAAATAAAAGTTGCATTTTTTTTAAATAGGCACAGAAATAATGTAAATTTCATCGGTTTAGGTCTTTTTATGAATGTAATAAAAACAAAAATAGTTTTTTCTCGAAAACAGTTCATTTTATCGATATCAACCAAGAAAGCCTTTTTTTAGTTTAAGGTGAAAGCTATCTAAAAATATTATTTTTGTGCCTTTATCGTAAATTTATTAATTATTGTCCATCGTATTAAAAAATAATTAAATTACAAAAAGTATTTTAAAAGTTGTTTAAAACATAATCGATTTTCAGGGACGTCCTTTAGGGGCTTGTATCTCCGTAGGTGGGCCCTCTGGGGAACATTTTTAAAGGAACTTGTTATGTTAGTTTAATGTCCCCTATGTATAAATCCGGGAAATTGCCCGCATATTCTATGACACCCTGCATAAAGGTATAGTTTATTCTTGATGGTAATTCCTGTTTTTGTATTTTTTGGGCACCCTGTATAAAAAAAATCAAACATTCTTTTCGAGGACCATATTTTTTTCGAGAATCAGAAACTTTTATAGAGAATAACTTTTTGTCGAAAAATGAAATTTTTGGTCCATATTTGTCCTCTTGGGATGTCCATCCGTGGACATACTGTATATAAAAAAATGTAAACAAAGAATAAGGTATTCACCATTCAAACTGCCAATATAGGATTAAAAGTGGCAGCGAATTCCATCTCTTTTCGTTCCCTGCGCCTTGCCGTGCGCAATAAGGTCAAAAGAAAAAGGAATAAGAAGCCCAATATTGTAAGTGCCATGTGTCATAAAATGTTCTTGCAATCTCGCATTACTCCGAACGCGTGTATACACAACTATTTATAAATAATAACCCTTGTCTGGCCGGCACGCGGCTTGCAAAAAGTATTTACCTATATAAAGAAACATGGAATCTCATGCGTTACTTCGGTATTTTTACCCATAATTTATTTGATAAATTTGGTGTCTTTGATGGGCTGAATATCATAACCAGTCCCTAAAATTTGCAGTCCTCTTCTTAAAACAAATTGGGCTGGATTTCTCAAATATTCCGATTAAGGATAGGTACGATATTATGTCAAATTTTGTACATACGTTTTCCTGGTAAAATTAAAGAAGATAACTACATGTCGTGCCCTATTTCTCTTCATGAGATTTTTGTCCGTGGTTCTTGAAAGGAATTACCCAGAGACACGTCCTTGGACGTATTCTGTGACAATAACAGAGTTAAAAATACATCCTGAATTTAGGAAATGGCCGCGAATTTTCCGAATGATATCCCGGCGAATCGAATCATCCTTTTCAGGCGGCACGAGACAAATTTAAATGTATGCAAATGCATTAAATTTAAAGGGTCGAGGCAGCCCTGGATTAAACAGACCATATATTTCTCTTTGTATTTGAATCACGTAGCAAATTAATGTACAGTTCTCTTAGCGAAAAATCGGTGGTTTTTGTCCTTATTGCGCCTGACGGCTATGCGCGGTTTGCTTCTCGGAAAGCTACGTTATTTTTGAGGCGGATACGTTGACGCTTTTATGCAATGAAAGTAAATAATTAGACAAAAAAGGCATTACCTTGTTTACGACTGGCGTTTTCCTTTATTTTTTTTTATAATTTTAACTTTATTTTTTGTTATTTAATATCTGCCCTAGCGGGAAATTCTTTTAGAAAATTTGCCACTAAATAAGCTCATAAAAATGCTCAAGTGCTCAATTTCTCCAAGGTCCCTCCCTCTTTCCACCAGATCTTCAATCGAGGTTTTCATTATCCATTATTTATTAACGAACTGTCTGAGGATTGACACGACTTGCGCAATCAGTCCTAGGCTAAAATTACGCAATTTACCTCCTATGTACCTAGCATATTTTCAGGGGTAATATAACAAGTGGTGTGCCTATGATAATACCTTTCGTTAATTTTACGAATTATAATCCCAAAGCTGAAAATACCACGACTGCGCAGCAGGAGTGGTATTTCTTAGCATTGGGATTATAATGAGTGATAAATTAACGAAAGGTATTATCTATTATTAGGCATACCACGAGTTGTGTTTAAAAAGAGAATTTAACAAAACAATTGGAAATAGTTTAATTTATTCAGGGTGTATAATTTAACAACTCAACTTCTTAGGAATAAATTAACTACAAGAATTATAAATATTTCCCTACTTCAAAATTGTAATTTAAAAAATAAAAATAAATAGATTAATTTATTCAGGGTGTATAATTTAACAACTCAACTTCTTAGGAATAAATTAACTACAAGAATTATAAATATTTCCCTACTTCAAAATTGTAATTTAAAAAATAAAAATAAAAATGCAGCCAACACCGGGATTTGAACCCGCGACCTATCGCACGGAAAGCGAGAATCGTGACCCTAGTCCATTGAAGTCAGATGAATGTTTTACTTAACTAGCCGTACAAAAATTTAAATACCATGGTTAAAAGTTAGTTCATTTGACAGCTGTCATTTAGGTTGAGCTTTCGGTTCTGAATATAAATATGTTTTTTGTGCCAACAGGTATTTAACGATCAATGTGTTAACTGAAAACATATCTTCTAGTCCTATATCAAATTTGGTAATGTGAAGAAGCTTTCGGGTTATCAGTTTTAGCTGCCACAATATTGGTTTAGCGTATAACAAGGACGTAACTAAGAGAAAAGGATTTCAGCGATTATTTCCCTCACACTGCTTGCATCCCATAAGGTAGCTCTTTACATAAAAATTCAACCAATAATATGCCTCTGCTAGCATAATTATTGCACTTGTGCAAAACCAAAGCAGTAATACCACTTGTGCAATTATCACTTCGTTGCTTAGCAACCGCGAATCTGTTCGATACAAACACGTACTTCTTAAAATTGGTGTGCTTTACACTGTTCTAAATTATGCAGCTTCAATATCAATAAATCTATATAACTTTTACATTGCTTAATTATTGTTATGACACACATTCAGAAAATAAACCAACGCTAACATGGTGTAGGTATAATCGCATTTGCCTTGGATATCCAAGCATCATGTTTGTTTACTCGAACGCTATACAGTCGAAGCTGTCGATAAACTCATTCAAGATCAGTCGTTTTGAAAATGTAAATATAGAAAAATTAATACAGATAACATTAAATCGTATCCGTGAAATAATATCGACAAATACCACTCGTGCCGGAAATTTTTCTAAATAATTTTATTCTGAAGCGCTATTTTGCCCATTAGAAAAACCACGCGTAGAAATTGAGGTTTTATTTTCTGATAAAATCCCGAGAGCGAAGCTCGAGGGATTAAGCTCGAGGGATTTTAAGACCAATTTATACTCGTAATCTTTCTAGGCAAAATAGCGCTTTCGAAAAAAAATTATCGATAGAATTTCCGGCACTTGTGATATTACATACGAAAATACCACTAGTGATATTATTGCTGAAATCATCACCTAATTGGTTAATATTTCAAAAATCATGTCATTTCATTGGTTCATATTGGCAGACGTTGAATTCTCTAAAAAATCTCGTTGGGCTAAAATCAAGGCTAAGGTAATCGATAATACCCTTAGATATTTTTTACAATTTCTGCACGTTCTCGATATACAGATCCAAAGCATATTACTACTATGCCAGTCTCTAGGGTTAAAATTTTAACAAATCGCATTATAGATTTTTTCTAGAAAAAATCTGGGCAGGCCAATACAATCACCACCCCTCAAAATGGGCCTATACCAAATTTTTCAAGTAGGTAATAATGATTTTGTAGAAAATTAAAAATGCACTTTAGGCACTTATTTATGTCCAAAAACTCATAGTTACCTATAACCATGAAAAAAAGAACAAATAAAATTTAATTCTTACAACTTCGTGATATTAGTAGGTATTAGGTCTTATGCTTATACGGAATAAAAGAAACCAAAACAATTAAAAAAATGTTTTCTTTAGCATATCAGTATGGATTGTGAACTGACCAGTGACGGAAATTTTGACTCGAAACCACCCGTTTTGTGGTATAGGTGGTTTCGTCCATAAATAAAATATCTTTTAAAAAATTACCGTTTTTAGACCTTCCCCTGTATAGCCAATTGCAAAACTCCATTCTTCTTCCATCATCTCCCAATTCCAATGTTTGCAAAAATTTTGAGTTAGTAGCTAATATTTTGTTTTGTTATAAACATCTAATTCGTTCTCTGTGGATATGAAGGTTCCAACTAGTCGTTCTATACTACTTGGTACTTGTACTAAAATATTGGTAAGATTTGGTTATTATATTTCTAAAAGTTCACGACACAAATTTTTAGAAATCGAGCCCTTTTTATTGAAAATTTGATTTGCACATTACTGCCACTTTCTGGTCTCTCTGGATGTCTGATATAAACTATCTAGCAGCAGCAGCTCTTCTTGCCGAACGCATGTTATCGCTAACTAGACGGTCAATTTCAATTTTTTCTCTTGAATTTAAATTTTCCATGATTAGTAATTAATAAAAAACATACTGTAATATCATTTTAGGCTTTAATTAGTCCAGTTTGACAATTAAACAATTAAATTGTTTTTTCACGGATGACTAGGCTTTGAGAAACTAAAATGTATTAGGTACCTATGCATTTCTAATTTTTCTGCACAATCGTTATTTCTTAAAATTTTATGGTAAAATTTGGTACAGGCACGTTTTGAAGTATGTATACTTTCCAACTGACGAAAAATATATACAATTTAGACAAAATTACAGGATGTTTTCAATATTGTTAATGAATGGTGTAATGAAAAGAGACTCGTGAAGGCCAGTTACTCTCTAGGCCAGAGTTTGTTAATGACTTGGGAATTACATTTTTTTTTGTTTTTCGAAACTAAATATCCTTATTAACAAATAAACAATTATAAACAAAATTGACTGTAGAAATTTCAAACGAAATTAAAAAACTTTTTCTGGCTTTTTCACCTCAAAATCTATATATTTTGGTATTGATAAAACTTCAATATAATTATTGTAAGTAAATTTTCCACCTTTTATTCAATATTTTTCTTATAATTTAAAATTTTTCTAGCCCTGATGAAGGTCACGAAGTAGACCTAAAGCTTGGTATTATAAAAATAAGTTTAATGTATACCTTTCTGGCTGAAAGACTCGTTATTTTCTCTACTAAGTATAACTATACACAGCCGTAAACCAGCTATTTATCAAAATTATAGGGACAGGAAAAAAGAGTGTTCACTAATATAACAATTATTCATGGTTTATTAAAGAACTAAAGTTTATACATATTACAGAGGTGTCATCTGCAGATCTTTTAACATCTCCGGGTGTCGAACAAAGTGCGCACGATATGCATTTCGTCGTTAATTTAGCTAAGTGGCGTATATGAGAAAAATGCCAATTTGACTTTTATACACCTAAAGATAGTAATTGGAATGATAAATGGTCCCTCCAAGTGGCGTATTTCAATTCAAAACCGTTCAAAAGTTACAGCGTTTTTTAATTTTGGCGTACGTTTGAAAAAGCTTAATTGCTATTCCTCTAACGGATGTATATCATATACACCTGTTTGCTAACTTTATTTTCATAAACAACTACGGCGAATATTGGCATATACGTCTATTAGCGAGCCTTTCGGTGTGTTCTTTTAACCCCAACAAACATCAGCTGACCGGCACTTTATTATTGTCTTTTATAAAGTAAACAATGTTGGCAATAATACAAGCTAATCAGCATGGATACATTAATTAAATGGAAAGATGGGACTCAAAACGTGGTAAATTCCAAGAAGTTACGTCATTTTATGGAATCCTAAAGTGTTAAAACAGGTGCAATGGTTAAAGTGTGGTACATGAAAAGGTGGTATTTTGGAAAAATAATGGCCGAGGAAGAAAATCTGGAAGGTAACGATTCGGAAGACGATTTCCCGTTAAGTAGTTTAAAAAATATCAGTGAAATAAGCAGTGTGTCCCGCTAATAATGATCCATAGAACAACTGCATATATTTCGGGCCACAATATGACAATTGAGGACAATATATAAATGTTGTTTGTTTAAGAGGTACAGGGCGTTGAAGTTAATTTTTTTAAAATTGTAATGTGGCTTCAAAATAATAAAACTGCTGAACTGAAATTTGGAACTACTTGGTTTTTGGGGACTGAGAAAAAGCTGAAGATTTCAATTTCTAGGTATCTTGCCACTTATGTTGTTTTTGGATGGACCTTTTACTCGTAACTTTTTTGAGGTATCTTTTTGGTATTTCAGGTCCATCATTTTAGTGAATCTTTTCATTAGGCAACAAAATGGTACTCTTATTTCATAACGATAAAGTCAACTGTTTGCGTTGAAATTGCCAAAGTTTGCCCCAAAACTCCAACATTCGAAACATAAAATTCTAAGCTACCGCTTTCAAATGTTGCATATCAACTGTATATTCAACATGAAGAAAAATGCCGAATTGGCATTGGTCACAACATCATTCGTTTTCTTGAAATAATGTCCTTGCCGAGTTCCAATCCCATTTCTGGTACCTACATTGTTTATAGAAATTTTTTTCTCTCTTTAAATGGTACAGTTGATCTGTAACATTATTTGAAAGTGTTGGAGTCAACGGGTGTTTTTCGGGGGCAGATTTTGTGAATTTCAACGGAAAAGGTTGATTTTATCTTTATGAAATAAGAGTATATAGGTACCTTTTTGTTACAGAATGAACAGATGCACTAAAAAGATGGACATGCAAGACCAAAAAATGTCCCCAAAAAGTTATACCTATGAGCAAAAGCTGCATTCAAAAACAGATCAAGTGGCGCCCTTTGTGACCTAGAAATTGACATCTTTGGCTTATTCTTCATCCCCAAAAACACAGCAGTGCCAAATTTCAGTTCAGCAGCTTTATTATTTTGGGAGATATAGCCATAATTCAATTTCAAAAAGTTAATTTAGAAGCCATAAATGTTCTTCCATTACTCGTAAACAAATTTCAGTTCAGCAGCTTTATTATTTTGGGAGATATACCTAGCCATAATTCAATTTCAAAAAGTTAATTTGGAAGCTATAAATGTTCTTCCATTACTCGTAAACAAAACGCAAAAAATTCCAGAACAAATAGTATCTCTCTTTGCGCTCATTATCTGAAGATCTAAAACGGGTAATAAGACTGAAGAACTATCAAGATTTTTACAGGAATCAATCATACGCTAAAATGGTGTGGAAATTCTTAAGTTTAACTTTTAACTATGAATTAATTTTGTATTTATGGTTATTAAACCTACTATTAAAGTTTTGTATACAGTACGAGCACTTCGGTTCAGTTACATTCAAAAATAAAATACCCAATCTTATTAAGTAATGGTCAATCGTCACTATTTAGAGGGAGTATGTTATAAAATGAGACATAGTACGTAGTTCGCAAAGTGGCGTATATATTGTATTGCGATAGGCTTACATGAAAACGTAGAATTTTTCTTTTTTGCAAAATGGCGTATATAGTATTTTCAAAAATATCTTTGTCGTAAATACTTACATTCACCTAATATTGGTTATTAGCAATAAAAAGTTCATGAGTTATCCTAATGTGATTCGAAAAATTATCTCTGTTTCTCGCTTAGTTGTTGATTTATAGAGGGGACAAATTACTCAAATTTTTAAAGTGCTCTCCTGAAAACTTGTCTAAAACGATATACGCCACTTAGCTAAATTAACGACGATTTGTACACCAATAATTTATTAATAATTAATCCTCACATGGGAACACAAGTTATTGGCTCTGTCTCTTTAGGTTCTCGATCTGCTCGCTATCTTTTTTATTCACGCTGAAATTAATACACAAAATATAGTATTGCCAACAGTATATACGAGTATATTTTATACCGAGAGTAACAACTTTTACGAAGAGCCGGACTTTTTAGCAACATTATAAGAATTAATTGGGTGTATACATTTAGAATCTCCTTTAATGGGGGGGGGGAATGCACCACTGCCAAACATCAAATAACTATCATCGATATGAATTGTTTATAATCAATCAGCCATTAGGCTAACTGACCGAGTACGCATTATTAACAATCGATAACAATTATAAGCACATACAATATACACAATCTAGAATTACATCGAACGTTAATTATTGGAATTTTAAATCGTTATACGAGTACACCAGATGCAGGATATTGTAATTTTCAAATTAATCAAATTTTGTTTTTGTTTGTTCTAGAAACACGAGTAATAATGTCAGACTAGCCGCCATAACACGAAAGCGAGCACCAGAGTGTTTATAAGCCACATTATGGTTTTATTCCAGCATAAATGTTTAAATATAAAATTATCAATTATTATTAATTCACGTTAACTAACGATTTCTATATTTAACAAATTTATTAGGAAAGGTTGTTCGGAATATTTTAACTTGCACGTCAATTATTATTAGTATTTGCATACTTTCAAATCTGTTCGGTCTATCCCAAGCAATACACCCCTTCCGGGGTGCCATAGGGATCAGTTCCGGGTCCCCTTATCTTTAACATTTTTGTTAACGATATTTATTGACAATTTTCCATTTGTGCGTTGTTGTCAATTGCGGTAGACTTCAGGATGTTTTCAATATTGTTAATGAATGGTGGAATGAAAAGAAACTCATGAAGGCCAGTTTTACTCTCTAGGCCAGAGTTTGTTAATGACTTGGGAATTACATTTTTCTTTGTTAGAGCGTGGCGAAATTTCTCTGACACTGTTACACTGAAGAGGCTATTTTTTCTCTTGTTAGGCCCATGTTGGACTACGCTTCCATTGTTTGAAACCCGTACACAACGACGCTTGAGTCTGTCCAGCGTCGATTTCTAAAATATGTGTTTTTTAGACATGAAAGATTCTACCCTCAAAGGGGTTTTCCTCAATCTGATTTAATGTAAATGTTTAATGTTGCTTGCCTTTCTTATATAATCATAATGAATGAAACAATCAGTGCGAAGATTGTCCCGAGATCTTGTCACAAAAAATAAGGTTCAATGTACCCCGTGTTTGTTCTCGGCAGAGCGATACTTTTTTATCTACCTGAGCCTAAGATAATGATTATATCTTGAAATTATCTCCTTTACATTATATTACGTCTAATTTTAGTAAAACAATTTGAAAAGCATAGATATTTTTAAAACTACTTTATCTACAATTAGGAATGATATTTTTGCATCTTAAAACATTTCTTGTGTTATTGTTTTAATCGAAATGTATTTTTTTCTTATCTTTTTTTGTCTTTTACTTTCTCCTGCCGTGTGAATGGTTACACCTGTTGGGTAGGGTAATATACAAATAAATAAATGTGAATGAATGCACGCATGAATGAATGAATAGGTATAAATAAAAATAAATACTCAAAATATCTTTTGTTAAAGAAAACAATAATAATAAAAAAGGAAAACTAAGAGGTGTAACAGCTCCATGGTTTGATATAATTTTTATTACTACCACCTGAGCTGCCACCGAGGCAGCTTATTACTTCTGGCAAATAAATTTGAAATGAATGTCTTAAATCCTTGGTTAAACACATATTCAAATTTTCTAAAGGAAGAAGTTTAAGAAAATTGCCAACGATTTAGAACTTGTTCTGTATTAACGTTTTTTGTAGATTGATAAGATTGGATTTCGTATTGACAAATCATTTCTCCAGTTATTCTTAAAGAGTATCTATATACCTGTTCAGCGCTATAGAGGAATTCAAATCTTCAAATCATCTTTCGGGATCAATCTCATTCCAAGAAGAATTGCAAGAATTGCTTCTGTACAGTTTATATTAGCAAGACACTGTACTACTTTTTCCATTGTTCTGCGGGAAACGTTCTATTATTCGGCTAGCGCAAGGATGGTAATGAGTATAGTTCCTACATGCAGTAGCTGTATCCCAAGAATTTTTTAGAAGGCTACATTATTGGATGTAAAACAATGCTGAATATGTTATCTTTTGACATAGAATGGGGCAAACCTTTTTTTTTAATGAAATAATCCATTAATTTAATTTAAAGGGGGATGACTTCTGTGATAACATTCTTTATTCCCGTTTGTGTCAGTTTGAAGATCAATCTTGGAAGTTCATTAGTGTATTTATTGATAACTGGGTGATGTTAATCCAGTTATCTGGCTTTTGATATTTGGGTAGATAGGCGATATTACGACTAGAATAGTACACACCCTTTTATTGGAATCAATGATGAATGATGAAAAGCTTCACTTGTATAGTAGGTATACTTATGCAAGCAGCATCACATACGTGGCGTAGCGTATACGACAAACATGGAGTTTAATTAATCCAGTAAGTATTAAAATAATGATCACCCATGTTATAATTATTGGAATAGCTTTGAAAAAAGAGAGAAAAATGCATAGTCCAGGATAGTATTAATTTTTTTCTTAGTATATGTGCATTTTAGCGGCTAAAGCGAGACTTCTAAAATCCATAGGTAATACAAATTATTTTTTTTTCTAGATAATCTCATTATTGACATCTTGATGAAAAACAGAAAATTTTACAAATTACTCAAGAAAACCTTTTTAATGTTATTCCCTTGAAGAAATTGAGTCTATTAAAAAAATAATAGCACCAATAAGACCAACCCTTGAAGCTATTAAGAATAAAAAAGTGTTAGACATGCCGTTAGTGCCCTATGCAAAAAATACATCAGTCAATAAAAACATAGGGCCCCAAAGACGTTTGTTCTCAACAAAAAAAAAGTAAGAAAAATAAAAAAGCCATGCCTAAACCCTCAAAGGACGAATGTGACACTTTGGCTTTACAGCTAATTAATTATACAAATTAATTCATAAAGAGTGTTTATGAATTGGCAATAAAGTAAAACTGTCACATTCATCCTGAGAATTTTAACATTAAACTTATAAAATTAATTAACAGGGGGTTGCCGACAGCGAAAGTGACGTTAGATTTCGTATTTATTTAAGTTGTATAGCATAAAATCTAATAACATTTGACCTGGCACAAATTTAGTACAAATATCTCTGTCTTCATTTTAATCATAAGATCTTAGAAGCAGTGTTTTGTTTAATAGGTTATGAAAACGTTGGGAAAAATAATAATTCCAGTACCTATGAATAAAGAACCCCAGGAAGGAGCAAATTTGGGCTTTACGCTGGACCGGTCCAGTCTCTGCAGATGGCGGCATGCCGTTTCCGATTTACAAAAGTACTTACCGATGAAATGTTATCCCCCAAACATTTTGTTCTGGTAGTCACGGAATAGCCGCAGGCTGCACAGCTAACCATAATAGATCTCCAAAAAGTACTTATCGAAGAACTACACAAATATCTAATAGCACAAACCACCGTGACAATTGTCAAATATAAAAATATTTTGTCATAATTGAGTCTCCATATATACAGGGCGATTTCCGTCTCACGTATTTTATAATGCCCATAGAGCTTTAGCTCCTTCCTGGGGTTCTTTATTCATCGTTCCAGTACATATGATTGTAAGATCTTATGATTAAAATGAAGACAGAGATGTTTGTACTAAATTTTTGCCAAGTAAAATGTTATTAGATTTTATGCTATACAACTTAAAAAAATACGAAATCTAACGTCACTTTCGCTGTCGGCAACCCCCTCTTAAGTTTATAAAATCATCTCTGCTTTGCCAATTATATAATATCTCATTCTAAAATCAGCTCTGAGTCAGTAACTACTAAAATCCATAAGAACTATAAAAAAATCTGTATATTCTAAAATCTGTATTTTTATTTTGTATAATAAAATTTACAATTAAAAAGTATTTGTTGTGTAACATTTATTTGCATTTATTTAAAACCATTTATTTCCCTGTTTCCAAACCGGTGTTAAATATCTAATACCATGTAAATTTTCACTAATACCTCTCAAACATAATATTATGTATTCTTATTCGTGCAACTGTAAATCATTTAACCTTCTGCCTCATGAAATAAAAATCAAACATGGTTCATGAAAATAATTTTTAATACTTCAAGCTTTTGCCTCCAATTTTGCCTTTGTGAAATTTTAAAATGTGATGCTGGTTGCATATACTACAGGTGAAGCTTTTCATCGTTCATGATTGATTCTAATGAAAGGGTGTGTACGGAGACTTTATAGTGATATTACGTACCTACATCATAAATTCCTATAGTAGTTCACGTTCGTACAAACTTTCAAAAAGTAACTAGTAAAATGTGTAGGAAAAGATTTGTTTCAAGGTATTTGAAATGATTTATATTTTATTGACACGTCAGGATATTAACCACATATTAATATTAATTGATTAAATAATAATAAACAGTAGTATAGCTATGCCGGTTCAAGGCCAATTTCCCCATGTATTTCTTATGGGGGCTAAAACGTGGTCAAAACGTGACCAAACTTACCCCCTCCACTCCCAAACCACGCCCCCCAGCCAATCGCGCCGACCGTTGACCTTCGCCCCCTGCCGCGACCTTCGCGCGCTCGACTTTCTCCGAGGTGCCAAAGTGCCCGTCATTATCCCTCCGACCGTTGACCCAGCCGCGACGCTGTGACATGTCACGACTCGCAACTAATAAAAACCCTAAATCGTAATTAAGCCATGACGTCCCCCTGTCGACCTTTAGCCGCGGCCATGCATGGATTTTTGCTACCACCTCTGCCTGCGTATTTTTGCGTCCGCGACGCCGAGACATGTCGAGACTCGCAACTAATAAAAACCTAACACCTATAGAAAAATACCAGCTTGCAATATGTACGTGATGTAATTCCTCGGAAAAAAGTACTTTCTCTTTGTCGGAATAAGCGCCTATGAAACGAGCACGCTGATCTCATCGGTACTGGCGATAAAAAATTTGTAGGAAAAGTGTAATAAAGAATAGATATGAGATACATATGAGTGTATACATTTTCTTGACTACATTACCTAAGGATGTATCAAAAATCTATCTTCCTATATTTAGAGACTGCTTCTCAAAGGAAAGTGGATATTAAATTTGGGGCATAAATTAACCATTTTTAGTTGAGTTTATAACCACCTAGGTAAGTAAATTTCTTTAATTCCGAGAAAGCCAGGCCCTGTTTTAAATTACTTGACTAAAATATAATAGGTGCAAAGTTCACCAGTTTTTAAAAATATCCCGTCACACGATTATCAAGTTGAAAGACTAGCTGCAAAATCGGATTTTGTACAACGCGTTTCCTGTTTAAAATTTCACCCAGAAAAAAAAGGTACTAATTCTCACTTATGCCATGTTCACCGTATGATTTTTATACTATTCCGACTTCGAAAACCCAAAGGTATAAGTGTAGCGTGTGCAAAAAGGGTTTAAAACCCTTAAACGGTCTATATATGGAATAAAATGAGGGCATGCAACATGTTCTTCAATAATGAAAATTAAAACAATGTTCATTTTTGACTGTCCATTATCCTACCAAGAAAAAGCGACATACCATTGAATACCATCGAGTACCATGGAATACCATCGAATACCATGAAATACCATCAAAGACCATGGAATACTATCGAAAACCATGGAATACCATAAATGGTCTTGGATATCCCTGTGAAAAAATTTGCCTCGGGGAGAGCATAAAAGGAAATTATCCGTGATCGATGCTCTGTGATCGAAAGATCGTCTTTGATAATACAATCACTCTCAGTTAAAGACATGTTTTTGTCACTTGAGATTGAACCTAGGAGTTATGGTATCCAACACACCAATGACGGATTAGTCATGGGACAAATACCAGTAACTGTTGAAGATAACGTATTATGTATTGGAGATCAAAATTACCCTTACACCAGGTCTGTCTCAACTGCTTTTGAAGAACAAACCACAAGGTATTAATGAGAGTGACCTAAAAATATACAAACAATTGTTGATTACTAATTTTCGATAGGTTCAACAAATCAGGTTTTAAAAGTATTTGTGTTTAGGTGCCTATGGTTTCATCTGGTATATGTTCCATACAGGATTCGAACCTTAGCCCACATTCCAAAGCCAAACACTCGGCATTTAAGTAAAATTCTAGGAAATGCTTGGCAGTGTGGTAATAATCTCGACGCGCTGTTGTAGCAGGGCTCCGCTGGCTCCCGCAGGCCTCGCCGGTCTCTGTAGACTCAGCAGGTCCCTTTAATGATGTGTACCGCAGGCTCCGATTAAATTAAAAAAATTACTATTAACACTAAAATACCCGGACAATAACCATCATTCCAACGCCAAAACACCCAACAGTAGTATTTCTGCGAATGCATCGCAGCCGGGCGCAAGGTGGATGACTCACATCCGCTAGCCGGAACTTGTCAGGACAGGTTGACGACCTAAAAACAATTCTCTCTACTTAGATAAAAATAGAATGTCCAATAAGATTTTTTTCACACACTTTTATATATAAGCACAGATAACGTAACCATATAAGTATATATTAGAATATTATAAAATATTTAAGCCCCATATAGTTCGAATTTGAATGGGATATTATGTTACATGGGTAATATATCTCAACACTTCGTACACAAACAAAACTCGCTCGTTCTTTACAGTTTTATTACTGTGAATTCGGTACCTACTAAAGCGGCAGACTTGGGATGCCGCAGTAGCAAATACAATATGAAGCGCAGCTCTGATGTATACTAAAAATGTTATTATCAAACTTGAGACGCACACATATTTAAAAATATAAATACCGCCAGATGAATGCAAGGCCAATTTACGGAATATAGCAAAACAATTAGATTATGGATATGGATATTAATTTCTTTAGGTAAAGGTAATAAACATTTGATACTATCGACAGGAGTCTACGCAAAATAATTGTATCAGTATTCAGCAAATAAAAAAGTTATGGGTACCCGTCACCGATGAAAAAGTATACAAAACTGATAAAATGTTCGTGGGATCTTGTATATTAAAATATTTAATCGCGTATCTAAGTTGTTATTTTATTCATTGCCCATCCCACAAATTTGGATTTTTAGCTCTTGTAATCGCTCGATCACGATTGAAACTACACTCATAAAATGTTTAAAAAAATGCCCACCCCACGTGATCGCTCGACAAAAACAAAACGTGCAAAGTGGCTACTGCTCGAGGTTTGACCTTTGTCCTTAGGGACACGTGTGACCCAGTTGATGTAGAATCTAAAAAAACCCTGTAAATCATACTTCCATAGCATAGAATCTAAAATCCCCCGGTACAGTACGGATGAAAATTTCAAACCAGGCATAATCAACATGTACGTTCAAAGTAAAAAAAACTTGTCGGTCAACTGTTTAACCCCGAAATTTTGTTGATTTCTAGGAATAAAAAGAAATACTGCAATTGTAAGTCCAAAGCTATTTACGCTATCAAATTCGTTTAAAATGCGAATGATAATTTGCCGCATTAAAACCAGGCGTGAAAAATTCAACATACGTCCCTAAGAAGTTTAACCAATTTTACCCTGGAAATACAGCATTTTTAATGAATAAAATATCGAACATACAACAACACCCTTCTAAATATAGTTTAAATCATGTTTTTTTTTTGATAATGTAGAAAGCTAAACTGAAAATTGTTGCTAGAGGTTCTAAAAACCGGGGTGCCAAAAATCAACTATTATTAGAAAATACGCTGATGTCATAATATAGCCGTCGATGTCACCGTTAGCGTGTCCTATGAAAAATGCGTTCTGCTTAATAAGGTGTAAAAAAATCCATGACGGGGCTTAGATGAATAAATAAAGTTTGATGTATGTGAAAGTATAGACTAAATTTTCGTATAGCCCGCGTGATCGCTCGAGGTGGCGGTATCCTCTGGACTAGAAAATATCATATCGGCTCAATCTCCAAACATTTTCATTTTGAATTATACGTTTTCATTGATGATAGATCTAGCAAGAAAATTGGACTGGACTCGATATGAGAGACATTAATCTAACTTTCACTAAACTGCACGTACTACTTAGAGGGTTGTAAGCCGTTTTAATAAAAGCACCAGACTTGCTTAAAATTCATGGCTAAACGTTAACATAATGTCATACAAACATGCGGCACGCAAAATATTAAGAATAGATATATGAGCTCAAACATGTTGATCAAAAAATATATTTATTTCTGGCGATTTAGTTTACCAGTTATCATTTAAAAACAAAACCTGGTCCCAATATTCAGTGAAAATAATAATTGAAAACTTTGTACCTTATAAACCACCACTAAATAGCGAGTCGGAAATAAGTAAAAAAATATATATAAATATATTATTTTGATATTATAGCCGAAACTGAATTTATTGGGGTGAAGATGTAAGGAAATATTTTTAGCTAGGAAAAAGTAATGCAATTATCATAGGTACTGGTTGCAGAACCCGTTGTCAGTTTTGCAAGGATTTTTGATACAAATATAATTGCTAACGTTTAATTTGTTTACCCCATTTACGAAAATGATAACAAAATTGGATCAGACAAGATGTTTTTTCGAAGTATAGTTTTTAAACACAGGGTGCCACCACCGGTTTTACGATATAGGTTTAAAAATGCGACGCAAATACATAAAAAAATACCCTAGAGATAAGAAAACAAAATACAACTCACCAAAAGATTCTTGGTGATGTATAAAAAGAAATCAGGTTACATCTAATGCCCCAGACAGTAGAATAAACATCCCCGAGCGATGAGATATAACCAAACATCATTTTTCCAACGGCACAGTCATTTTCACGGGAAAAACAACCAGTAACCGTTCAAATTCCATAGATAGATACTGCCGTAATCCAAAATTTCACTGAACTACGCGTATCTATTATACTGAAGTAGGTACTGATACACTTCCATCTTTCCAAAGAAAAACAAACACGAAACTCAGACTTTTCATATATTACAACGCCTCGATAGTCTTTGTGGCCACGACCGAGAATCTACTGAAGCAAGTGCGACGCATAGGACGTGAAAAGTGCCGAGTTGGTTTTATTAAACAATGAAACTTATACCTACGTATATATATAAAATAAATGAGAAATATGCCAGAGATTTGAAACCTAATTGTGTTGCAAGTTTGAGGTCCAAAAAAATATTGGTTTTAATTTTTTTAAGGTGAGAAACACATCTAACAGCCAGTTTGGAAATATACAAGGCAAAAAAAGTAGTGATGTGGCTGCCCCATTTTATGTTTTATACAGGTTGGATTATTTTAGAATAGTTGTTCAATAGACCGAGACAACATCATAAACGCTTCCCGTTAGAACAGAATCTGATGAAAAGAAAAATTCCATCTGGGTCAAGCTACTAGATAACCAAAATAAAAAATACTGAACGTTATAAAATTTAAAAAATCATATTTTCAACGGATTTTTATCCTCTGAAAACGGCGTAAAATTCAGTTTCACTGGGTCAAGCTAGGTGGTAACTATATAACCAAAATAAAAAAAATACCGAACGTTATAAAATTAAAAAAATCATATTTTCATGGGATTTTTGTCCTCTGAAAATGACGCAAATTCAGTTTCAATAAGTTACTAATTGGGGTAATAGAGGAAAAATCTTAAATAGGAATTCTGAGACAACGAGGCTGAGAGTAAATAACATACAAAAATCTTGTGCGTTGACTTTGAACTGAATTTAATAATTAGGTTTAATAACGACAATTTTCTCGATTATCTAGAATCAAAAATATTGCAAGTGACAATTCACTATTTTTCACGAAATTATGTAAAGCCTTATTATTGCGTCGTAAATTAAAAGATCCAAAAATATTGGCATCAATTGTTTAGTAAATGTGGTTAAAATATGTCTACTTTATCAACAGTTATTTGTAACAGCTTATTATCTTGGAAGCGTAAACTCTTTGAATTTTTTAGACAAAAAGTTGTAGTTTAATAATGGTCAGTTGGATTCCTTTTTGAATCATGTTTGCGTATTACCTACAAGGATTTACAACCTCCAAACATAGAAATCGCTCATTTTAACCCGATTTAATAAAAATTTCACCAAAAACAATACTTTCAGTCATATAATACACTTCTGATTAATAAAAAAGGCACTATAGTAATAATGAGATTTTCAATGGAATTTTTATAGACTGTTTGCCCATTTTGAGAGTCTGTTTGCTAGCTTTTGGGGTAATCCTTGATATTTTAGACGGATAAAAATGAATAACATTGGGTTTCCTAACTAAAATACAAAACGCACTGTTGACTTTACTTCCGTGGATAGTAAGCCTATAATACGTATCGAAAACAGAGAAATATTCAGGTCAAGAAAAAAGTAGCCTAATTTACAAGTTTGGGAATCAAAAACTACCTTTTGTCTTTTAATTTTGATGAGAAAATACGTCTAATTCGTAAGTCAAATAAATGGGACATCATGAAAGATATACTAATAATTGAACAAATGCTATCTCAGTTCTATAGGCACAAAGGTACTATGGGTAGTAATAGTTTTGGGATCAAAAGACAAGCTTTTAAATTTGTTAAGAAAATACGTCTAATGAAATTGAAAGTAGTAACTAGATTTTGGTTAACATTTCGTTAACGCGTTGATGAATGTTTGATGCAAGTGAAAAGTAGATCGAATTTTCCAAAAAACGGTGACTGACCAAACAAGTTATTATAAAAAGTTGCTCAGGAGACCGATGTAACCTAGAAAACGCCTTTCCTTCGAATAGAAAGTGACATAAATAGTTACAAAATGGGTCGCTAACCTCTTGGACACCGCGACAATAATGTTAGGTTAGGTTATCTACCTAAAAGAAATGTAAGGTAGCATCTCTGTGACGTCACAGGATTCCACAGTTGAGTTTGATCTGGTGTAAGTTGCGATTGTATCTCCTGGGATTAACGAGTTGTCAACGCATTAATTTAAGGTAGCATCTTTGTGACGCGTGATCCGGTGTAAGGTTGCGAATGTATCTCCTAAGATTTGGAGGGTCCACACTCGTCAACGCTTCGTTAACGAGTTGTCAAAGTTAAGTTATCGCGTTGTTAGCACCTCGTTCGTTAACATGTTGTCAATGCTCGTTAACGCCTTGTTAACTATATTTTTACTTTACATTATATACGTATTTGACCTGTCATATACTTACTCATGACACATTGGCTAACTAGGGATTCCATAAACAAAGGGTATTATTAATTAGAATAAATTGTGATAAATTTCCTAAAATGTGAGCAGACAATGGACGTTTTATTTTTCTCACGTCATTAAGTTTCCAATAATTTGTAAAAATCTCATAGAATCATATGGAAAACACACAAATTTCGACTTATTGAGGGGCATTTTCTCCCTTCTGTTTAGGGTTATAGATCACTCCAATCGTCCTTGCATTCTTATTAATCTATGTCTAAATTTTTTTTTGTCGCATTTTGTTTGAATGAAAGGCGTTTCCTAGGTACCACGGCCCCGAACAACTTTTCTAATAATTTTTAGTCAGCCGCCGTTTTTCGAAAAAAAAAATCTGTATGCTTTTCACTTGCAAACATTCGTCTAAGTCACGTCTTGGAATTTTTTTTTGTTACATTCTATACGAATGAAAGGTGTTTCCTAGGTTACCTCGGCCTCCCAATCAACTTTTCTAATAATTTTTTGTTTCTTTTTCACTTGCAAACATTCGTCTAAGTCACGTCTCGGATTTTTTTGTCATATTCTATTCGATTGAAAGGCGTTTCCTAGGTTAAACCTTCCGATCAACTTTTATAATAATTTTTTTGTTTTTTTTCCACTTGCAAACATTCGTCTAAGTCACGTCTCGGATTTTTTTTTGTCATATTCTATTCGAATGAAAGGCGTTTCCTAGGTTAAACCTTCCGGTCAACTTTTCTAATAATTTTTTTTTGTTTTTTTTCACTTGCAAACATTCGTCTAAGTCACGTCTAGTTTTTTTTTCAGATTTTGTTCAAACAAAATATCAATATTATCTGGGGGCCTTCCGACTAACTATTTTTATCAGTCACTCGAAAAAATCTATCTATACTTTTCCACTTGCATCAAACATTCGTCTAATAAGTCCCGTTCCTTATTCGATTTTTTTATTATATTCAAACGAATGGCGTTTTTTTTCGGGAATTCGGTCTATACTATTCACTTGCATCAAACATTCGCCTAAGTCCCCATCATGGAATTTTATTTCAGATTATATTCGGACGAGAGGCGTTTTCTAGGTTACCTCGGTCTCCCGAGCAAAATTTTCTAATAAGTATATTTTTTTTGTCAGTCGCCGGTTTTCGAAAAAAATCTGTATACTTTTCACTTGCAAACAGTCGTCTAAAATTTTCTTGGATTTTTTTTGTCAGATTCTATTCGAATGAAAGGCGTTTCATAGGTTATCTCAACCTCCCGATCAACTTAATAATTTTTGGTCCGTCCCGATTTTCAAAAATTCTGCCTACTATTCACTTGCATCGAATATCCGTCTAAGTCCCATTTTGTAACTATTTATGTCACTTTCAACGCGTTAACGAAATGTTAACCAAAATCTAGTTACTACTTTCAATTTCATTAGACGTATTTTCTTAACAAATTTAAAAGCTTGTCTTTTGATCCCAAAACTATTACTACCCATAGTACCTTTGTGCCTATAGAACTGAGATAGCATTTGTTCAATTATTAGTATATCTTTCATGATGTCCCATTTATTTGACTTACGAATTAGACGTATTTTCTCATCAAAATTAAAAGACAAAAGGTAGTTTTTGATTCCCAAACTTGTAAATTAGGCTACTTTTTTCTTGACCTGAATATTTCTCTGTTTTCGATACGTATTATAGGCTTACTATCCACGGAAGTAAAGTCAACAGTGCGTTTTGTATTTTAGTTAGGAAACCCAATGTTATTCATTTTTATCCGTCTAAAATATCAAGGAATACCCCCAAAAGCTAGCAAACAGACTCTCAAAATGGGCAAACAGTCTATAAAAATTCCATTGAAAATCTCATTATTACTATAGTGCCTTTTTTATTAATCAGAAGTGTATTATATGACTGAAAGTATTGTTTTTGGTGAAATTTTTATTAAATCGGGTTAAAATGAGCGATTTCTATGTTTGGAGGTTGTAAATCCTTGTAGGTAATACGCAAACATGATTCAAAAAGGAATCCAACTGACCATTATTAAACTACAACTTTTTGTCTAAAAAATTCAAAGAGTTTACGCTTCCAAGATAATAAGCTGTTACAAATAACTGTTGATAAAGTAGACATATTTTAACCACATTTACTAAACAATTGATGCCAATATTTTTGGATCTTTTAATTTACGACGCAATAATAAGGCTTTACATAATGTCGTGAAAAATAGTGAATTGTCACTTGCAATATTTTTGATTCTAGATAATCGAGAAAATTGTCGTTATTAAACCTAATTATTAAATTCAGTTCAAAGTCAACGCACAAGATTTTTGTATGTTATTTACTCTCAGCCTCGTTGTCTCAGAATTCCTATTTAAGATTTTTCCTCTATTACCCCAATTAGTAACTTATTGAAACTGAATTTGCGTCATTTTCAGAGGACAAAAATCCCATGAAAATATGATTTTTTTAATTTTATAACGTTCGGTATTTTTTTTATTTTGGTTATATAGTTACCACCTAGCTTGACCCAGTGAAACTGAATTTTACGCCGTTTTCAGAGGATAAAAATCCGTTGAAAATATGATTTTTTAAATTTTATAACGTTCAGTATTTTTTATTTTGGTTATCTAGTAGCTTGACCCAGATGGAATTTTTCTTTTCATCAGATTCTGTTCTAACGGGAAGCGTTTATGATGTTGTCTCGGTCTATTGAACAACTATTCTAAAATAATCCAACCTGTATAAAACATAAAATGGGGCAGCCACATCACTACTTTTTTTGCCTTGTATATTTCCAAACTGGTTGTTAGATGTGTTTCTCACCTTAAAAAATTAAAACCAATATTTTTTTGGACCTCAAACTTGCAACACAATTAGGTTTCAAATCTCTGGCATATTTCTCATTTATTTTATATATATATATATATATATATATATATATACGTAGGTATAAGTTTCATTGTTTAATAAAACCAACTCGGCACTTTTCACATCCTATGCGTCGCACTTGCTTCAGTAGATTCTCGGTCGTGGCCACAAAGACTCTATCGAGGCGTTGTAATATATGAAAAGTCTGAGTTTCGTGTTTGTTTTTCTTTGGAAAGATGGAAGTGTATCAGTACCTACTTCAGTATAATAGATACGCGTAGTTCAGTGAAATTTTGGATTACGGCAGTATCTATCTATGGAATTTGAACGGTTACTGGTTGTTTTTCCCGTGAAAATGACTGTGCCGTTGGAAAAATGATGTTTGGTTATATCTCATCGCTCGGGGATGTTTATTCTACTGTCTGGGGCATTAGATGTAACCTGATTTCTTTTTATACATCACCAAGAATCTTTTGGTGAGTTGTATTTTGTTTTCTTATCTCTAGGGTATTTTTTTATGTATTTGCGTCGCATTTTTAAACCTATATCGTAAAACCGGTGGTGGCACCCTGTGTTTAAAAACTATACTTCGAAAAAACATCTTGTCTGATCCAATTTTGTTATCATTTTCGTAAATGGGGTAAACAAATTAAACGTTAGCAATTATATTTGTATCAAAAATCCTTGCAAAACTGACAACGGGTTCTGCAACCAGTACCTATGATAATTGCATTACTTTTTCCTAGCTAAAAATATTTCCTTACATCTTCACCCCAATAAATTCAGTTTCGGCTATAATATCAAAATAATATATTTATATATATTTTTTTACTTATTTCCGACTCGCTATTTAGTGGTGGTTTATAAGGTACAAAGTTTTCAATTATTATTTTCACTGAATATTGGGACCAGGTTTTGTTTTTAAATGATAACTGGTAAACTAAATCGCCAGAAATAAATATATTTTTTGATCAACATGTTTGAGCTCATATATCTATTCTTAATATTTTGCGTGCCGCATGTTTGTATGACATTATATTAACGTTTAGCCATGAATTTTAAGCAAGTCTGGTGCTTTTATTAAAACGGCTTACAACCCTCTAAGTAGTACGTGCAGTTTAGTGAAAGTTAGATTAATGTCTCTCATATCGAGTCCAGTCCAATTTTCTTGCTAGATCTATCATCAATGAAAACGTATAATTCAAAATGAAAATGTTTGGAGATTGAGCCGATATGATATTTTCTAGTCCAGAGGATACCGCCACCTCGAGCGATCACGCGGGCTATACGAAAATTTAGTCTATACTTTCACATACATCAAACTTTATTTATTCATCTAAGCCCCGTCATGGATTTTTTTACACCTTATTAAGCAGAACGCATTTTTCATAGGACACGCTAACGGTGACATCGACGGCTATATTATGACATCAGCGTATTTTCTAATAATAGTTGATTTTTGGCACCCCGGTTTTTAGAACCTCTAGCAACAATTTTCAGTTTAGCTTTCTACATTATCAAAAAAAAAACATGATTTAAACTATATTTAGAAGGGGGTTGTTGTATGTTCGATATTTTATTCATTAAAAATGTTGTATTTCCAGGGTAAAATTGGTTGAACTTCTTAGGGACGTATGTTGAATTTTTCACGCCTGGTTTTAATGCGGCAAATTATCATTCGCATTTTAAACGAATTTGATAGCGTAAATAGCTTTGGACTTACAATTGCAGTATTTCTTTTTATTCCTAGAAATCAACAAAATTTCGGGGTTAAACAGTTGACCGACAAGTTTTTTTTACTTTGAACGTACATGTTGATTATGCCTGGTTTGAAATTTTCATCCGTACTGTACCGGGGGATTTTAGATTCTATGCTATGGAAGTATGATTTACAGGGTTTTTTTAAATTCTACATCAACTGGGTCACACGTGTCCCTAAGGACAAAGGTCAAACGTCGAGCAGTAGCCACTTTGCACGTTTTGTTTTTGTCGAGCGATCACGTGGGGTGGGCATTTTTTTAAACATTTTATGAGTGTAGTTTCAATCGTGATCGAGCGATTACAAGAGCTAAAAATCCAAATTTGTGGGATGGGCAATGAATAAAATAACAACTTAGATACGCGATTAAATATTTTAATATACAAGATCCCACGAACATTTTATCAGTTTTGTATACTTTTTCATCGGTGACGGGTACCCATAACTTTTTTATTTGCTGAATACTGATACAATTATTTTGCGTAGACTCCTGTCGATAGTATCAAATGTTTATTACCTTTACCTAAAGAAATTAATATCCATGTCCATAATCTAATTGTTTTGCTATATTTTGTTAATTAATAAATTTGATAATAACATTTTTAGTATACATCAGAGCTGCGCTTCATATTGTATTTGCTACTGCGGCATCCCAAGTCTGCCGCTTTAGTAGGTACCGAATTCACAGTAATAAAACTGTAAAGAACGAGCGAGTTTTGTTTGTGTACGAAGTGTTGAGATATATTACCCATGTAACATAATATCCCATTCAAATTCGAACTATATGGGGCTTAAATATTTTATAATATTCTAATATATACTTATATGGTTACGTTATCTGTGCTTATATATAAAAGTGTGTGAAAAAAATCTTATTGGACATTCTATTTTTATCTAAGTAGAGAGAATTGTTTTTAGGTCGTCAACCTGTCCTGACAAGTTCCGGCTAGCGGATGTGAGTCATCCACCTTGCGCCCGGCTGCGATGCATTCGCAGAAATACTACTGTTGGGTGTTTTGGCGTTGGAATGATGGTTATTGTCCGGGTATTTTAGTGTTAATAGTAATTTTTTTAATTTAATCGGAGCCTGCGGTACACATCATTAAAGGGACCTGCTGAGTCTACAGAGACCGGCGAGGCCTGCGGGAGCCAGCGGAGCCCTGCTACAACAGCGCGTCGAGATTATTACCACACTGCCAAGCATTTCCTAGAATTTTACTTAAATGCCGAGTGTTTGGCTTTGGAATGTGGGCTAAGGTTCGAATCCTGTATGGAACATATACCAGATGAAACCATAGGCACCTAAACACAAATACTTTTAAAACCTGATTTGTTGAACCTATCGAAAATTAGTAATCAACAATTGTTTGTATATTTTTAGGTCACTCTCATTAATACCTTGTGGTTTGTTCTTCAAAAGCAGTTGAGACAGACCTGGTGTAAGGGTAATTTTGATCTCCAATACATAATACGTTATCTTCAACAGTTACTGGTATTTGTCCCATGACTAATCCGTCATTGGTGTGTTGGATACCATAACTCCTAGGTTCAATCTCAAGTGACAAAAACATGTCTTTAACTGAGAGTGATTGTATTATCAAAGACGATCTTTCGATCACAGAGCATCGATCACGGATAATTTCCTTTTATGCTCTCCCCGAGGCAAATTTTTTCACAGGGATATCCAAGACCATTTATGGTATTCCATGGTTTTCGATAGTATTCCATGGTCTTTGATGGTATTTCATGGTATTCGATGGTATTCCATGGTACTCGATGGTATTCAATGGTATGTCGCTTTTTCAAGTCGTCTAGTCGTTTTTCAGAATCGTCTAGTCGTTTTCCAGAATCGTTTAGTCGTTTTCAGAGTCGTTTAGTCGTTTTTTCCGAATCGTCTAGTCGTTTTTCGAATCGTCTAGTCGTTTTTACGAGTCGTCTAGTCGTTTTTTAGAGTCGTTTACACGTTTTTAGAGTCGTTTTTATAGTCGCTTAGACGCTATAAGCTTTTTCTTGGTAGGATAATGGACAGTCAAAAATGAACATTGTTTTAATTTTCATTATTGAAGAACATGTTGCATGCCCTCATTTTATTCCATATATAGACCGTTTAAGGGTTTTAAACCCTTTTTCCACACGCTACACTTATACCTTTGGGTTTTCGAAGTCGGAATAGTATAAAAATCATACGGTGAACATGGCATAAGTGAGAATTAGTACCTTTTTTTTTCTGGGTGAAATTTTAAACAGGAAACGCGTTGTACAAAATCCGATTTTGCAGCTAGTCTTTCAACTTGATAATCGTGTGACGGGATATTTTTAAAAACTGGTGAACTTTGCACCTATTATATTTTAGTCAAGTAATTTAAAACAGGGCCTGGCTTTCTCGGAATTAAAGAAATTTACTTACCTAGATGGTTATAAACTCAACTAAAAATGGTTAATTTATGCCCCAAATTTAATATCCACTTTCCTTTGAGAAGCAGTCTCTAAATATAGGAAGATAGATTTTTGATACATCCTTAGGTAATGTAGTCAAGAAAATGTATACACTCATATGTATCTCATATCTATTCTTTATTACACTTTTCCTACAAATTTTTTATCGCCAGTACCGATGAGATCAGCGTGCTCGTTTCATAGGCGCTTATTCCGACAAAGAGAAAGTACTTTTTTCCGAGGAATTACATCACGTACATATTGCAAGCTGGTATTTTTCTATAGGTGTTAGGTTTTTATTAGTTGCGAGTCTCGACATGTCTCGGCGTCGCGGACGCAAAAATACGCAGGCAGAGGTGGTAGCAAAAATCCATGCATGGCCGCGGCTAAAGGTCGACAGGGGGACGTCATGGCTTAATTACGATTTAGGGTTTTTATTAGTTGCGAGTCGTGACATGTCACAGCGTCGCGGCTGGGTCAACGGTCGGAGGGATAATGACGGGCACTTTGGCACCTCGGAGAAAGTCGAGCGCGCGAAGGTCGCGGCAGGGGGCGAAGGTCAACGGTCGGCGCGATTGGCTGGGGGGCGTGGTTTGGGAGTGGAGGGGGTAAGTTTGGTCACGTTTTGACCACGTTTTAGCCCCCATAAGAAATACATGGGGAAATTGGCCTTGAACCGGCATAGCTATACTACTATAAACTAATTAAACCAACAGATAACCACCTTTAAGAAAAACAACTGAGCGATTGGCAAACTCTCGTTTCCAGGATAGTCAGTGGCAAACCTGGAAATAAATAAAACAAACCTGAGCATACTTATTTCACTAAAATGGATTTAATTGAAGTTAAACAAATACAATTATTTCCCGATTGTTGGACTGTCCCAGTAACGACAACGTACTGACAAAGCATGAGTAATGGACATTATACCCATCCAAAGTGCCTGAATAAACGTATCGTATAAGTGTGTTTCTGGAGGAACTATAACCAGGAATCACCGGGTGTATAGTTGGTTGATGGTTGACTTTCTGTCTTTGTTTGTAGCATGTTTTTAGAGTAGTACGGATATATTTAATCTTGGAGTCAAAATAAAGGGCATTTTAACAATGGGGCACCACGTCTATAGGTTTTGACGTCATTGAGCTCAACACTGACACAAAATTAGCACAATTTAAATATTAGGCTTCTTACTCGGGAACCAAAACTCAAGTGAAGGCAAATCTGTTAAATCTTTCGATGGAACACGTCGTGTGCCATAGAGAGTCATTATCGCTAACTCTGCGTTACGTTTTATAAACAATTTAGCCAGAACAGATTGTTGAACTTTCTTAATTGCCTAACAAAATATGCTGGAAACTGTTTCGGCTATGCGTCCGGTAAGAATGAATTTTAACATGGGAGGAAAAGAAACATATTATATATACTAGAAAACAGTGAGTCTTGCAAATGAAACTTTAGGTATAAAGCTAACATTAAAAGTAATGTCTTTTCTTCTCCATAGTGTCACACGAGGTAAAAACTCTTGAGAATGTCTAGTAGCAAAATGTAGAATTTGAGACTACATAGTTCCTAAATACAATTTCAGGAAATATTTTGCTGCTATATATTTCTCCATATTGCACATAAAGATTCCACTCCGCCGTATGAGATTCCGCGTTTCAGCGAAGCCAATAATAATGCAGCATTCGATGCAGAAATATCCGACGCAGATGCTAGGGATATTTTGCATTTTTAACCATCCTCACTTCGGCGGGATGCATATTATATGAAAGAATGGCTGATCTGCCTGATTTTACGGCCAACGTGCCGATATGTTTATTTATGGCGGAATTAGGCTCACTTTACGGGAACCGGCTTTCCTCGTGCAATTCGAGGAGCTTACTATTATTTTTATGAGTTTATTTCCAAATATAACGAGAAACTGGGATATATAGAGCATGAGCGACATAATTTTCTTACAAAGGCTGCTTCATATCAGATACATTTTGATAATAATAATTAATGATTGTTGTTTTGTTTTGGAAATATCCTTTTGTTTTGTTTTGGAGATATCCTTTTATAGGTGCATTCGCCTATTGACAATGCTTAGTTTAAAGGGATAATTTGAGGTTCATGTAATTTATCTTTTACTACTTAGGTATAATAAAAAGTTAGATATTGCTGTGTAGTTATTAAAAATTAGGAAAATTACATTTAATTTCTTTATTCGCCACATTATTCCTTCAAAGAATCGGAAGCTCAGCGGCAGACAATAAAACGCTATCAGTTTGAATTGGCCAGTGTTGCCATACCATGTTAACATATAATGCTTCATGGACATTGCGTACCGAATTACAAAATGGCACACGGCTATGGATTTTGTTAGCCGTGATAAAAAAAATTACTTACATTTGATTATTGTACTCTGATGCGCAGACTATGTTCCTCTACCTGTTCATACAGAAATCACAAATGATTAATTGTCAGTCTAATTGATTTAAATTATCTGACGGCAGGGCCGCGCCAAGCCATTTTTTCTTCTGGGGCAAAGATTGATTTCGCCACCCCTTGCAAGGTAACCAATCTTTCCCCAATTTGTGGCCCTTAGGTGTTAAGTTAACAACGAGGATGAGTGCAAGCCTGCGGTAATATTTTTTTAATTTTTATTGTAAATAAAAAGAAAAAATCAACAAACGATAAATTGAAAATGAAAATATGCTCTATACAAACAAAATAAAAACACAGGGACAGTTAAATTCTAAAAGAAGGAACATTTTCTTGCCTTAGACTCAGAAAAAGTATTTTTTATTATACTTCTTTGAAAACTCCTTATTTTCATATGTTTTAGCAATAATAAAAGATGGGGTTTTTTCGGGCTAGCGCACAGAAACAGCGCATGGAAAAATTTTCCGTGCTCTGAATAAAAATACCGAATATATGGCTTTAAAATAGAAAGTAAACTAAATTTAAGAAAATCTATATGCTCTCTGATATTTCATATTTCATATTTTGTATTTTAAGTCGTAAGTGTTTCAATATTTAGATACATTTCTGTAATATTTTTGACGTTTTTCGGCTGCGCCTCACACGGAAATTTGTCACGTGCGCACGGAAAAATCTTTATTTCCAGATTCGTAATGAAATATACTATTGTTATTTGTTTGACGTCCACCTCATCTACGATTTCATGTTCAATAGAAATAGTCGCCAAATTTACCAACCTGACTCATGGTAGATCTTAAAAAGTTTTTTTTTATTAATTCAACTAATTTACATAGGCAATGTCAAATAAATTCCTAAAGCTATTGCTAAGTTTGGAAAAACTTTTATTAGGTTATTTATCACCCTATTTGAGTAACTCTTCAGAATTAATTGTTTTTTGTTTTTGTAAAGAAGACAATATGGAATAGAGTAATAGTCCAAGAGCCGGCCGCATTATTAGATTATAGAATAAGATGCTATGTAAAATGTAGAGAGTATATTTATTTACTTGAATCGAGTATGTTGCCTCAGATAATATGGGCCCTATCATTGTTATTTATAGAAGTTGTGGTTAATTTTTAATTTTTTAATAGGTACAACCAGTCCCACGAACATATTTACTAGTTTTTCGCAAAAGTCGTTTGATAAATTCGAAAAGTGCCGTTCTAAAAATCGAAAGAGGTGATAAATTTCTTAATTGGGTCTTGTACTTTCCTCCAGTACCGAAAGAAACCTCGAGAATCCGATATTTAACCAAATTTCCCGACTCCCGATTTTCAAGTTTCGAGAAACGGGACGGCTGTGGAATTAGCGAAATTGACAGGAAATCCTGAGGAACCGCTCTTAGAAATTGCGTGTTTTTTCTCATTTTTTGATTTTTCGGGAGCACTGGAAGCATCTGCACCTCACCTGAAGACTTGAGGGAAGGTTTAAAAATTCCGAGCTCAGAGCCCCGAGCCGAAATAACTTAGCTGTAGCTCGGCGAAAAAGGGCAATTTCTGACAGTTTTCGGACTTTGGCTTTTAGGTGATGGGAAATGCCGACCAATCACGTAAAAAAAATGCGTCCCATCTGCGTTAGTCGTTTTTTTCCCCGAAATCCTTAATAACTAGAAAACGGGAAATAATGTACCTGAAAAACTTTCGTTAAATATGTTGACCCGTTCTCCGGCCATCTCGCCGTACCGTCAGAACTCCCGAAAAACGCGTTTGAAAAAAAAAATTCCTGTTCATCAAACGGTATATGGCACTGGCTGTATAGCGGGACTTCGCACACAACTCGCGTCCCCGAGGTCCAGACTTGCCCCCGTCTTTCGCGCCGTATTTAACAGCGGAGGATTTTCGGGGCCTCGAAAATACGCCTATCGGATTTATAAAGGACCAAGGACCAAGGACCTTTTATTCTGTCCTATTTTGTTCTATAATCATATGAGAGTAGATTTGCCTAAAAATTAACCAGAACTTCTTTAAATAACAATGATCGGGCCCATATTAATTGAGGCAACCTACTCGCTTTAAGTAAATAGAAATATACCAATACCACTGTCTACATTTTACATAACATCTTATTCTATAATCTTATGAGAGTTGAAATCATGCGGCCGGCTCTCATACTATAAAGTTGATTAAGAAATGTAAATATTTTATTTACATTCTTTAACAACTGAAATCTTTCTGAAACTGAGGGCATCCAAACATCAACAACATAAAAATAAATTTATTTTGACGCCCGTTTGGCCGCCCCTTTTTTTTGGCCGCCCTGGGGCGGTGCCCCGCTTTGCCCCTGCCTCGGCGCGGCCCTGTCTGACGGTTTCTAACACCTTTCTTGTCACTTGATTGGCTCTGGCGATTCTGGGACGTTCTGTCGGAATAAAACCACTGCTGCTTCAGTAAATGCAGTGAAGTTGTTAACTCGTTTTTTCTTGTTTCACTAGTGGAACTATTTTAGCGGCGGACAGAGTAAATTATCTGACAGCTTCTTAGGTATGTCACCAAATATTTTGCATGCAATTATAATATATGAAAATTAATGGCAATAGGTAAAAATATAGGTACTTACCTCAACTTATCGCATCTTAGTCCTAAAAATTGTAGGTCAATACAAGGGCGTATCCAGGGTGGGGCGGTTGCCCCACCTTCCAAGTTCTTCCAATTACTAAAAATTAGTCTTAGGAAATCCTAATATCTTCAGATTTTCAAGCTGCAGTGAATTTTTTCAAAGAAATGGTTTCGGCCCCGCCCTTTTAAATACGCTACTGACTGGATAACCCTGTACACGGGACTCTGAGGCGCGGGGCCAGTCAAAACCCGGGCCGCTTACGCCGCACCGTTCGCACCCGCCTATAGAGCCGGCCCTGGAGGGGTTAGACCAGTGGCTGTTGAAGTTGAAAAATGGTTTTAAAAAACCTACTCTTTTTAAATGGTTTTTAGTAAAAAATTGAAACAGGTTTAAGTTGAACAAGTTTAACATTAAAACTTTAAAAATATTAAATATTAATTATTATAATAATGGCTGAATATTATTTCTCGCATTTGTACCCATCCCTTTTCTACTTATTTGATTTCTCATTATTACGGATATATTCCTACACATTCTTCGCCTGGCCTGACGACACCTTTACAATTGCCAGTAGGTATGGTACAAGATTTCTTTGCGCCACTTGCCTAACTGAACCTTTCATAAAAATAATAAATATATCTTCAAATACAAATTAGTAGCAATCTATTCAATAAAAGATACTCTGGGAATCCCCTATTCTCCTAATCCATGGTGCACGCAGTACGTAGCCATGCACCACCGTTCACCGTTTACTATTTGTACAGTGTTGCCAGTTATGTTTTATTCTATTTGAAATCATATTCTGGTGATAAAACTCGATACTGCACTGATCCAAAAATTATGTTTTGTTTGCAGTTTTCGGGCGGGTTTCTATGCTCTACTGGAAAATCAGTTTAATAATTTATTACACGCACTGGTGCTCGGGGAGCTCATTCTAGTGGTGGTGTAGTTAAAAAATTTAGTAATATAATCCTCGCAAAACTATTGTTCAGTAATTAATATTAGTGTTTTTAGCAAACGGTTTCAATCCTTTAGTTATTCTACATTTTATGCCCCCCCTCCATTCGCTATGAATGAGGTTTAATTCAGATGGCTGCCCCACCTTTTGTTTTGAGCTGGATACGCCCATGGGTCAATACATGCAATAATAATGACATTATTACATGCAATAATTTATCTGTTTTATTTAAAATTAAAGTTTGAAAGTTGGTGTGCTGGGATTTTTTGCGGACGGTTTCAATAATTCTTCTGTCTCCTTTAATCTTTGACGATAGCAAAAATTCTATCTAAGAACCGATTTTCAAGCTAATATGTTCATCGGCGTTCCGATGAGTAGTCGAACATCTCAAAATGTGAATAATTCACTAGAGAGTTCAGCGAGAAATTTGACGATAAAAGTGACTTTAAACCCACATCGAGACGACTTATAGTGATGGTCTGAAGTTCAGACCATTAGAAAATGTGTATGTATGCATGGTCAAACAGTTAAAAAAATAAAAACTTTAAAATAAAACAAATAAAAATAAAAAAAATATTTTATGGTGTGGGTAAAACTACATATTATCACCTTGCAAGGTACAATTTTAAGGAAACATGTCACAAATAAAATTCTTGCAATCCGACAGTGCATTCTATAATCTACATGGACCCAATCCCTGAATCTGAGCCAACTGGCATGGTTTTGACTTTTTGCCCAATAAATGCTACATGAACTATGGAATGAAAAAGCTCGTGAAAAATTTGTAGAAATGCGTGATGAAAAGTCAGAATTAATTAAATTAACCTCTGGATTACTAAAGATGTCAAAGCGTCATATAGGTTACCCGCAGTACAGGTATGCCGTTTTTACCCCATTAAATTTAGTTAAACGGAGTTACATAATAATATAATAACAAACAGAATATTGATCGGTAATTAAAGCTATATTGATAAAAATAAACAATTAAACTTTTAAACAATCTATAGGGTTCAAAGAGATAGTGCTTATAACGGCTAATTAGTTGCCTGATATAATTTCACTTGTCGAATATTTTGCACCAGCTAAAACCATAAACTCGAGAAACAAACGGCCACGGAAACTCTGAAGAATCTGAATTGGGCGGTGTATGAGCATACACGTAACATATAGACGTAAATATGTTTTAAATAGTATAATTAGTTAAACACTCATAGATGGCACTAGATAGACCTTTCCCCTATATCTGAGAAGAAACAACTATACAGTGTGGATAGAAATTGTGGAATATTGCTTATATTTCTTAAAATATTCCTCATATGAAAAACTTGTTTTAATAAAAGTGTTAGGGGAAATTATTTCCCTTTTAGTGCGCTTTCAAGCAATCTATCGTAGCACAAAAAATGTGGTTGCCATGGTAACCGACTTGATTTTTTTTAAATGGCACCATATACGTTTTTTGGTGAAAATTGATACATTGGAACTTTCTGAATACGATACAATACAATTTTAATGGGGTCGCATAAGAAAAAAAATACAAAAAAATTAAGTTTTCTATTATGTTATTGACAATGTTTATCAAAATAATTATTAACATCAAGTTAGAAATGCCAAAATCAGAACAATGGGAAACTGTCACTAGCTGTCAGTTGCTCTTAATTGTGTGCATTGTTACAGTAAGCGTACTTTTTTACTCACTTTTCTGTGTATTTAAGTATGTACTTAGTAAGTTATAATGGCGCTTAAATTAAGTGAAACTGAAAGAATACAGGTTATAACATACTAAGTACTTAAGTACACAGAAAATTGAGTAAAAAAGTACGTTTAGTGTAGCCATTGTCAATAGCATAATAGAAAACTTATTTTTTTGTTTTCTTTTCTTATGCGACCCCATTAAAATTGTATTGTATCGTATTCAGAAAGTTCCAATGTATCAATTTTCACCAAAAAAAGTATATGGTACCATTTAAAAAAATTAAATCGGTTACCATGGCAACCACATTTTTTGTGCTACGAAAGATTGCTTGATATCACTAAACGGGAAATAATTTCCCCTAACACTTTTATTAAAACATGTTTTTGATATACGGAATATTTTAACAATTTCTATCCACACTTATTTATTTTGCAAACAAAATCTCTATGAAAAATACTTTTTTGTGAAAAATCAAAATAAAAAGTTTATCTTCTTGTTGACTGAACCTGAGGACATACTGTACATATATGTACCATGCTTCCAGACCACATTCTGGCGTCCAAGCATTCACTTGTAATTTTTCCTTGGCAACTGGTTTCGAACTAGAGTATAATTATTATTAATAAGAGTGTAATAGAGCAGTAATTAAAACTCCTTGGTTAATAAACTTCCCCTTTCCGTACGGAAAATCAGATGGAGCAACAATTAACTATTATGTTAATAATTTATACAGTCATTTACAGCAATTATTTCTGACGCTCTAGTTTTTACCTGTAACATGCTTCTTGTAATACTGCCTAAATAAATTATTTCCTATATTTAAGCACAATATAACTGTTCTGAATTATTACTGTTGACATTTAAAAGTATAAATTATGTACTGATACTCGAGTGACAATAGCTACTAAAATTATTTTTCCGTCGACCGTGTATTAATTAGTTATTTTAACGAATGCAAAATCGTTTATTAATAACCCTCATTAATGCACGATTTCTCATTAATAAAATATTACTCGGCCCATGCGTTTTCATTTTTCAGTACATCGCTGTCACTGTCGAGCTTTATAGTTTCGTAGTTCTCAAAGGTGTTGTCTAGCAAAAGTGCCAGAAAGTGCAAATATAGCACCCTTAAGTTTATTGCCGGAAGAAAGCAAAGTCCTCAATCAATAAATTTACGTGGTGGAGAGGGAAGCATTGTAACGTGTTACTCGGAAATAGTGTTGTTGGCATATACTTCTCGAGCATTGCAAAAAAGGCCAAATTCCAAGTTTATGGCCAAAATATTCAATGCTTAAAGCAACCTTAATCTTTTAAGAAAGCGTTGATATGACGTTTTTTATTTTTTATAAAAATTTAAAATGCGATTAGAACCAGTCGGAATAAATGCATTTTCTAAATTACCCTCCGTTATAGCGACCTTTTTGCAACTAGAGCAGCCTCATCTTTATACTGGACATTGTTTTCGGCCTTCTTCTGCTTCGATACTCTGATCAGACAATGGAGCAGATTTTTCAGCCATTGAACGGCTTGGTGGTTGGAAATCCACTGCTGTGGGGCAGAAGAATTCTCTACAAAATAGAGTTGAAATTGTACAACAAAAATGTAAACTTGATACATACTCTATAGCAGCGCCAGCGTCGGAATACCTTGTATCGTAAATGATTTAAGCCTAAATTTAAATTCAGAATGTCATACAACTAATAATAATTCGACTGTACCTTAATTTTATTAATTTTATTATCTCTAACATAAATATGAATAATTATCGAATAATGCAAAAAATCAATATGAATATTTAAATTTTTAGTTACTTAATGTAATAAATAAATAAATAACTATTAGTTAGCACAGTTTATTGTTAATGATATAATAAATATAATTGTATTTAAAATACTCTAGCTGTCTAACTGGGCTATTAGCTCTTACGCTACTCTGCCAGCTATAAGACTACGATAATTGCAAAAGGTTGCTAGAAAAAGTTATCGTAAGTCAGTTTGCTTTGGTATGACAACTATAAATTATAAAATATAAAAAATGAAAATAACTAAACAGATTTCAAAGCATTGATATCGATTTAGGTACGCCCTATAAAGGGTGTTTTAATTTTTATGTTTAGGATATTAAAGCTTGCTTGGGCGTGACAAAACACAACTGTTTTGCAGTAGGTATATGCACTTTTTCATACAAAGTCCAAGATACATAGGGCTTTTAAATTTTGTATCTTTAATTATCTTTTAAGTTATTTTGTGATGGTTATTGTTTAAATCTGATTAAATGATAGAAGTACACTTGTTGCTCTTATAATTGAAACTCTTGAAGTTTAAATATATTTGCATTTTTCTAATTTGAATAAAGAACTCGTGGAACAAAATGTCAAGACTCAAGAGCAACTTTTTGTAGAAAGTTAATTGCTGTATTCGAACACAATGTTCGAATTTACGTTATACATGGATAAAAAATTTCTTAGCACTATGGTCGGGTTAGAAAATCAACACTAACAAATCTTATGCTCCTTTATGCTAAATTTAGCCTGTATCTTGTATGCCAAATTTCGTTAAAGTATCTCAACTCATTGGAAACGTTCACAGGCGGAATGTGATGAATCTGGGTTTCTTCCGGATGGATCCTGAATCAGCGAATCTTCTCGTTCTAAGCTTTCGTCCTTGATTGCACGTGCATCCTCAGGGCGCGACGATTACACTGAGACTGATTGTGCTATACTACCTGTAAAAATAAATCCTGATCACAGTTCAGAATGTTATGGTGTTTAAGCATTTCAATGGATTCAAGAATTTTTCTTTGGATGGGAAGGGCCGATTTTCATAGGATCTTAGTATCACTAAACAAGACTACGTCCCGTTTCTCCAATATACACTTGCCCACATGAGCATGGCTCATGATACCCACCACTCGTACTCAATATCTTTAATCGGTCGGTAATATTGGGATAATTTAGGGAACGTGTAAAATATTGTTAGTACGTGATGGCGATTTATAATTTTGGAGATGCGATCGGTTATGTTATGGATATAAGAAAGGAAAACCATATAGTGGTCAGCGGGTTATTTTTATGCGTCTGTTAGTATTATTGTTGGGGGTCATATTTATTAATAGAGCGCTGGATACTTGATCAGAATAATTGCGGGCAAGTAGAACATCATTAAGATGATCCAGTTCTTTATCGAGATTATTAAGATCGGAGTAAGGAATTAATAACGGATTGTTTTTGGGATGGGTGGTGATTGGAGAAACCATTAAGTTACCTGTCTGTACGCGTTGGTTTTCGGTAGACCAAGTGAACTAGAGAACCATCGATCCTCCGTGAGACAAACACATCCAGGAAAGGAAGAAAACCATCATTTTCCACCTTCACGGTAAACTTAATGTTTTCCTGCAGGGAGTTAAGTTGGTAAAAGAAAGCTGAAAGGTTATCCCGTGACGCAGAATCCATCCGGAAGAAACTCCGATTTATCTCGACTGGTTCAAAAATAAAGTGATAAAATCTAAAAACTTTGACACGGTCTTGGAAACTAGGGCTTTGTGTAAAAAAGTGTATACTGCAAAACAGTTTTATTTTATTGAGTTAATAATCCTATACCTATAAACTATGGATGAAATGAATTATGAATTTACCTTATCCAGATAATCATGTTATGCTCGTGTGTGCCTTCATTCCACTAAAATATTCTTTTATGCACACTGGGCGGGAGGGAGTGCTCTCTGGCGGGATGCCGTTCTCCACGTACGAGGAATAAATAGTGCGGGCCGACCTTAAATATTCACCGGACCCCGTGGGATTTGCATAAAAAAACTTTTAATTTCAAATGGAAATCGAATGCGGCAAAAACGCGCTGCCGCGAACTTGCGCCCCTTATTAATACGTTATGGGTCGTTGCCGAGAGGTTAATAGAAAAAGTGTCCTGAATTTTAATTGTGGGGGATGCGGAAATGGGTGAGTAATTATTATAGGCAAACGATGTGGACGCTGCGCGGGAAAAAACTGGTTCCAAATTAGGTGTCAAAAATCTGCCTAGAATCTAATCAACTCTACTATATTATCTATACACTCAGATCGAGTGTATTGTATTCCTATGTATTTGACAATGTGGACCATAGAATATACCATTATTTATGAAAGATAAAACAGTGAAATTTGCTAAATACTTCTTTTTTACCCATTCCTTGAAATTCCTGTATTTATCCGCAGCATGTTTGTTCCCCTAATTCGGGACGTAGGTACCCTGGGCATACCTCCGACTTCCCCGCATCGACGTTAAAATGTTGGCAAGCGGTTCAGTGTTAAATGGGTTACAGGTAGTATATAAGTATTCAATCAGTTTTCTTTTGGGTATTATTGTTATTATTAAGAAGTTTAAATTTCTTTGATATTTCAATTTAAGGGATTGGTTCGCCTGCCCTTACTATGCGCGTGCGTGAAAGAAGAAATTGGCGCTTCGATAGTGCCACCGCTGAAAATCAAGGCCAGTGCCGAGAGAATCGTCGTCGTTTTCGCATCGTGCGTGCCCGCTCTAGGCGCCATCTGACATTTTCACATCCCGACGTGCTTCACGTCGGCTATAACAAGACCACTGAGGGCCCTCCCGCAGATTATACTTCAAAAAACAGGGTTCGACGAACGTAAAATAAGACACTATTTTGCTAATTTGATCGACTTCGTAGTTGCAAAAATATGAAAGTTAGCAATATTGCCGACTTAAGTTTTTATACTTATATTATGAAAGGATTTGACGAATAGAGAACGATAAGGTTAGTGACTTCATACAAAATCCAATATGGCGGCCGCCCCAAGATGGCGACATGGGTATCAAATAAATGAAAGGGCTCCACGAGTAGAAAACAATAATAGAGTGAGTGACGTCATACTAAATCCAATCGAGGCCAACGATAAAGACAGGCCACGGCGCTAACGCATAATCTCGTAGTCACGTGACCAACTTAGTTCTATATAATGAAAGGCATTTTTGGAGATAAGTAGAAAAAACAAATTTCGTAACAATTTGGCAAGTTTTCTTTCATCTATTACATTATGGGTTTTGTGCATCCAAGCTTTCTCTAATTGTTTTTTCAAAATTTTCAACCTGCCTCAGCTGTTTTAGGCTGAGAGTTAAACGGCACTGCACTCACAATATTTTGGCACATTCTCAAAAATTGTTGGGACATCACCTTTCTTTAGCTTAGGTGATATTCTCTATAGGTATTTTCCTCCCACAACACATTTGTCCACTTTAATTATTATTTCACTTTCTTGAAAATGTGTTAGCCAGACATACTTAAGGGTTTTTTAGAAATTAAATCTCAGTTGGGATTTGACGAATCCATTTTTGGCGGAAATTTTCATCCCGAGGCAAAACAAATGTTTGTTATGGCGACACTTTCTTCCTGGCTTTTGTAATATGTATAAATAAAATATAAACAGACCCAATATTTGGTATTTAGGTTATTTTTTACGAAATAAAAATGAAAACTAACCTTAGTAGGTATACTGTAAATATTGAAGAGGTCTCAGTTGATCGGCGGCGTGAAAGACAGAATAGAAACCATATCAGGGCGTGGGTCGACAACGAAAATCCTCGAATACGTTACAACACTGATTTATTTCGCACAAGGTGAATGGTGAATACAATAAATACACAAACCTGAACGTGGTCAACGGGAACGGCTTCCAGCCACCCGGACCGTCTGAACTCGCGGATCTCCCGTAAGCAGTTCACCCCTCTGTGTCTCAGGCTCCACTGTCCAATACTAATACTGTCCCATGTCCATGATAGTCCATTCAGGGTTCCCTATTCTGTGGTTCGGGGGAGAATTCCCCTTACAGCGCTCACGCGTCGCGTCGCGTCGGTGCGAGCGGCACCAATACACTCTTGGACGGCACGACTCCCACCCAGACACCCAGAGGCCATAATAACACCTGGGCGGTTCCCCTCCGCCAGGACACACGCGCACTAGACACAAACTTGTTTCTAAAATATAAACTAAGACGTTTAAAAACACTTTAAACATTGAAAACTTTTCAAAACCCAAGCTGCCGCTTTCAGTTATGTGACAAATGACATGTAATGTCTGACTAAGATGGTCACGTGATTTTTGTGCGCCAGGGCCTGTCTTTATAGTAGGCCTTGAAATCCAATGTATGGCAGATGCCTCAAGATGGCGGACTATATTTCTTTCCCACCCTCCTAACATGGGAATTAAATAGGTAGGTACTCAAAAGCACAAAATAAAATAAAAAATAAACTTTTTAAAAACAAGCTTTTATTTAAGCAATGCACTAAAACGAATGAAATAAGTTAAGATTCACTGACGTTAATAAAATTGTTCTTATCTCTCCACATTTTTGAATAGATAATAACGAACTGAAAAATAGCTTTTACATTTAGCATTAAAAAGCGCTTACCTATATAAAAATTTATAGTCCACTGTGACGCCGAAACAAATAACTATCTAAACAATTATTAACCATTGAAGTTGTCTCAAAGGGACGCGTGCTCGGTTTTTTTCTTGCGATAATATTAACGGAGATACCAATTTCGGTCATCCTGTACAGTGGACACGTCTGTGTCACCAGTTTCTAAATTAGAAAGATATTAAGAATAAACAACTTCAAGAATTCAAATTATGCACCTTGCAATCATCCATATCCTTCTCTTTTGTCTCATAAAGCTAAAGCTCGAGCTAAAGCTAAAGTATGAAGTCGTTATAAAAACATACTGAAACATTGTCTTCATGTTGAACCTAAAAATCCGTCAAATGAGACCACGGAGTACTTTCTTCCTTTTCAAAATACCAAAATGCCGCATAGCAGTTCCTTAATAAGGCCTGTTTTTCAATAGCAATAATATTTGTCCATGGTACCTATATCACGAAAAATACCTATAATAGCGAATAACAACAGCTATATTTTCTTATAAGCTTCCTCTACAAAAGCACTTTTGTCATATTCTGAGGTCAACGAGTGTAAAGCCGGTGACAAAAGAATAGTTGTCTAAATCGATAATAACTTTATAAACAGTAAAACGTTGTGAACGAAATAGCTTTATTACCTATTTGATCATATCAAGTACCACTCCATTCTAGTATGGTATCCCACTAAAATATTCTTTTAACCCCTCACCCGCAGTGAAAGTGTACCCCGTGGAGGGACCGTTTTCCGCATCTTTTAATTTCATATGGAAATGATATGCGGAAAGGCGCCCTGCAGCCGACGTGCGTCACATATTAATACTGCCCGGGCCCTTGCCGGGGGGGTTAATAGAAAAAGTATTCTGAATTAAAGTGAGACACGACGAAGGATCCCACAATCACTAAAGTAGGCTCAAGAATTATTGCAGCGTAATTATACGAAATAATAAATCTTGTTGCTTAGGGGATTAAATGTACATTGTGGTAATATTAAGCCAGTGTGCAATGTTTATTAAAATGCACCGAGTTTTAAATTTGTCGCGGTGGCGATGTTCGGGGCGTCCAGCACTATTTGGACTGCATGTTTTTCTGCCTTCGATCGACTTTGGTTCGAACCGAGGTCGCGGCAGATCGCATGCACGTGTCTTCATAGAAAAACACGGCTGCTCTCCAAGAGCGCTGGGCAAAATGTAGAATCACGGTACTGCGCTTTAATAGCTTTGTGTGATTTACCAATAATAAAATTATTGTCCTACACTCACTGCGATTACTACTAGGGTTTTCCTTAGTATAAATACTTGAGTGAATGCTATCCTAGTTCTATAGGGAAAGTCGGCCCTAGCCACAAATGGAAACGGAGACTAAATAATAATAATAATACCGCCCCTGCTCCGCCGCACAAGGGGGTATTCTTAGTTGGGAGTATTGTGCGGGCAGTGGCGGCTCCTCCATAGTAGCTACGGGCGTTGACTGATATATTATTAAAGACTGCTCACGGCTGTCACGTCTGACACATTTTTGGCTCACCATGCGCTTTCCGGAGATAAAATACAATGCAGAATACATTGTTAGCCATCAGAGCCATCTGTTTTCCAGGACGTAAAGCTATAGCCGTGAGAAGTCTTTATAAATACGTCAGTCAACGCTACGGGGCTAAAGCCCTCCAGTAGAAATTGGGAAAAAACAATTTAGTTCCGCGACTGCTATATCTACCTATTCTAAAGGGTGAGTTTTTTTCGATGACCACTATGGGGATCTCGGAAACTAGCAGAGCTAGAACAAAGGTTGAATGGGGAAAGAATTGCAGTTTTGAATGCTCAATCTAATACCCCTTTTGGATTTTTAAAAAAGTTCATGGCTTACTATATATTTGTAGCCCCGTTATTTCTGATTATACAGAAAAACTGTAGAGACAAAAATTGTAGATAATTTCGGGATAATCTAATCCATTTTTTATGTTGTTTGTGATTTTTGAGATATGACATAAACTAAGGCTGTGGCCTTATAAAATCGGCCATTTTTTTGAGCTTCCCAAAGATATAATACTCGGCATAGATGTTATAAAAAATAATAGAGCTATGGCTAATTTTCTGTTTTTTTTTTTAATTTTCACATAGTCAGCCATGGAACATTTCTATAATTACGTTCTGTTTTATAATTAGATATACTTCAAACTTTCTAATATTTTGTTTTTAGCTGGTAACAAAATGTAACAAAATAAAACAAAAATTAAAAAACTGAAACTCAAATTATTAATATTTTAAAAAGTGTTAAAACAATCCACCATTATTGTTTATGCAAATATTGCATCTTTCTAAAATTGAATTTGTTGCCTTTCTTAGAGAGCGCCTGTCAATACTGGCAACTGCTTCTAAAACAGCTGCTCTTAATTCATCAATTGTCTCATACTTTATTTTGTACTGTTCCCCACAAAAAAAAACATAGGCCATAGCTCTTTTATTTTTTATAATAACTATGCCGAGTATTATATCTTTGGAAAGCTAAAAAAATGGCCGATTTGATAAGGCCACAGCCAACTATGATTTACATTAAAAAAAAACACAAGTTTATGTCATATCTCAAAAATCACAAACAACATAAAAAGTTGGATAAGATTATCTTATTAAGTCCAAAATTATCTAAAATTTTTGTCTGTGCAGTTTTTCTGTATAATCAGAAATAACTGAGCTACAGAGATCTGATGAAATAGCAAAAATCACTCTTTTCAAAATATATAGTGAGCCATGAACTTTTATAAAAATTCAAAATGAGCATTAGATTGAGCATTCAAAACTGCAATTCTTTCCCCATTTAACCTTTGTTCTAGCTTTGCTAGTTTCCGAGATTTCCATAGTGGTCATCGAAAAAAACTCACCCTGTATATTTTACCTCCTTGTTCCTTCCTAATTAAATTGACGCAAGGCCCGCTGCCGATCATGCACTATTATATAAGTAGTATTTAAAGGCCCGAAGCGGAGTCCTTATATAACAACGTAATAACTTCGCTTGGCGGCTACGAATATTTTTGAGCCGCGATTCCGCGAGGATCGAGCAGAGTCGGCTGCTTCCGCTATACGCGACTGCAGCATAGGAGAGAGCCCCAGTTCCAGCCAGTCAAGTGCGTGGCACGCGTCACCGCGTCCTTTGCAAAACTTCTCTCAGGGCCTCGCGTGTTCTAAGTAAACAGAATGAAAAATAGTTTGCAGGACGTTTGGAAAGGTAACTTTTTAGGCATTTATTGATAGAAAAAGTTGAAATAAAAACTCTTGGGAGACCAACTCCAGATTTGTAATTATCTCAACCGGAAAAAGTTGCAACTCAATTTTAAGCGACACTTTTATAGAAATGTGTACGACAAGATCAAGTGGACAAATTAAATGCACTGTTTCGTATTATTAACATCTTAAACGATGGTAACTATCCTTTTATGCACCTTTTATACTAATTATGCTAAAATACGTAGGTAATTTCTACTAAAATTAAAAATGAAAAGCCCATGCCGAAAGTAGGTATAGGTACCTCGGTACCCACCTATTTTATTTTAATTGACCATAGAGTGTGTTCTTTTCAAAACGTAGCCCCCCCCTGTGCATTAACCAACTATTATATTTTAAATATAACGAACGTGTTTTTGTTGCCATACCTGTAGTCCATGAATAGTATAGAAAACGATTATTTGGTAGGTACTTAATGTCAATTAGGTATTTTCATCAAATGAAATGGACTATTTTTAAATTTAAACCATTCAAACTGAATTTCACATTTTATAAGATTATCATATCCTCTCGTGTAGGTATCTCAGAGTTCCGGTAGGTGTATATCCTAGTAAAATATTCTTTTATTCCACAACCACAAAGGGAGATTGTGGCTTGGCGGGGCTACGTTCTCGGTGTACGAGGAATAAATAGTGCAGGGCCTTTAAATATTCACCGGACCCCGTGGGATTTGCATAAAAAATACATCTTTTAATTTCACATGGAAATGGTATGCGGTAACAACTCTGCCGACTTGCTCTGTTCTTATTAATATTGTCCGAGAGCTTACCGAGAGGTTAATAGAAAATATGCTCTATTTTAATGAGAAACGTTGAACAAGTACTCAAGATCAGTTATAATTTACCAAAAATTACAATTTTTTGAAGAGAAGCTTTTTATTTCTAATTATTCTGTATTCTGTACACGTGGCTATGGGAAATATTTAATCGGAGATAACCACTGACAGCCTCAACAATTTTTACTAACAAAATCGTTTTATTTTGTATTGGATATTTGTAATTAGGGCGCATTTTCAGCAAAAGCTTCTAATTTTTAAAGCATTCAAAGAAGCATTTAAAGAATGCTTTAAAAATTAGAAAATGCTGAAAATGCGACCTAATTAAACAAATATCCAGTTCAAAACAAAACATCTATAGAACCTATTAACCATAATTACCCTGCGGTAATTGCTGCAAATTACTTTATAAATCATTGACACAAGGTCAATATCATTATGGCCTACATAGCAATTACTTTCCCCGATTTATATGCCGGGTATATATCAATAGCAGGCAAACATAAAAAATCTGTTTGTTGTAACATAACGTTAAAAATGCTTGTAATACACACACCATGTCCCAGAAAAAGACGCAACATAGTATGGAAACTTGTTATTGCTTTCTAAAAAAAATTGCTGTATAGATTTGGACATTAACTGAACTGATGGTAAAAATGAAACCACGTATTCTTGGAGTCGAAATAAGGGCACTTCTTCATATATATTTTTCTCCTACGGGCCATAGTTTTTTATTATCCAGAGCGTAGAAGTTTAGAGAAAAATACACATAGTTCTTAGTATCTCTAGAAATATATGAGATATTTTCTTCAAACTTGGCGTGTCACGTGAGCGGATGAGCCGTCAAACTTAAGGTTGATATGTAGCTTCTTAGGCCCCCCCAGTTGCGGAGATACAGAGTGTTATTAAAATTCAGAAGTGGTAAATCCAATGGTTAACGAAAAGTATTTTTAGTATTTTTTCATATTCGCAGCCATTTCTTAATTATTTTCAGAGAACGGCAATGCTGCAATAAACAAGTCATTTTAATAATAAATCTAGCAATCTGTGGATGCCAATTAAACTTTATTTAACAAAATACGAAAGCAAAAACGATAATAAAAGAAACGTAATGTTATTAGAAAATTATGAAATTATTAAATGTTCGAAATGACCGCTGTCTCTTTCAATACACGCAACGTTTCCGCATGTTTATTATTGCCATTGGCAAGTCCATAGCAAAAGTGCATGTCAGTCAATTCTTCGAATACAAATATCGTTTTTCAAAATATTGATACTGAAGTGCAAAGTTGACAGCTAAATGAATCAAATAATGCCAAGTTTAATTAACATCCACAGATTGCTAGATTTGTTCTTAAAATGGCTTGCTTATTGCAGCATTGTCGTTCTTTGAAAATAATTTAGAAACGGCTGCGAATATAAATAAATACTAAGAGATACTTTTTGTTAAACATTGGAGTCACCACTCAAAACAAATTTAAAAAAATGTTATTATATAGGGTATTCATATTTTTCTGAAGTAATTAATTCTAATAACACCCTGTATCTCCGCAACTGGGGGCCTCAGATGCTTCGTTTCAACCTTCAGTTTGACGGCTCATCCGATCATGTGACACGCCAAGTTTGAAGAAAATATCTAGTATAATTCAAGTATTTTTCTCCAAACTTCTACGCTCTGTATAAAAAAAAATATGGCCCGTAGGAGAAATAAAATATATTTATATGCGAAGAAGTGCCCTTATTTTGACTCCAAGAATACGTGGTTTCATTTTTGATCATCAGTTCAGTTACACCCTGTATAATAATAATAACACATTCAGCATAGGTGAAACCAGTGACTATGTCACTGGTGAAAGCGTACCTATAAGAGAAATACATTAAAGGAAATGAAGAACAATAACAAGTTAATGCAATTCAGCAGTGAAAATATTGAAAGAAATAGTAGTTAAAAACTACTAACCTGTATATCTATAACAGCAACCTATACTGCGCAAAAGAGACCTCCGACCGCTGAAATATTTGCCAGCCACTTTGAACCCTAAGTGAAGCAGCTATTTCAAGATGTATAAATAATTGTTCTGTAAATTGAAATGGTTGTGATTTTATACAAAATGCAAAATAGGCGTTAAAGAGCATGATTTTCTATTTGATATTTTATTAGTACATTATTATGCAGTTTTGTTTTTCTAAATTAATATAGGTATAGGTACGCATTTACTTGTTGATGCGACTCCGATTCTTCATATTTATCTTTCTTGCCATTAACTATCTCTTTATCCTTAATACCCTCTATTTTTATATCCAGTACTCAAGAGTTTTTTTTTGGTGGAGTGTAGTTGATGCTTCTAGCTATAGTCCAAAGCACGAAAGAAAACGTTTCTAAAGAATGCGGGCAGCGTTGCGAAATTTCCTATACGAGTAGTCGTTATTTATTGGCGAATACAAGTTTTATCATATTGAAGCCGAATATCTGAACTCTGTTATACCAAAAAAATAAATCTCGCATCACGGGACCACTTACCCATTTTTGTTTATCATTTATTTTTAACGCGGTGTGATAAAACACCTATTATATTTTTTTCAACATCGTCGCGTCTACCATCGCCTTTGAAATACGGCAACACAGCACTTCTACCAAGCAGTCGGCTGACAAAAGCAGTTAGCCAACGCGTTTTGTGCCTGTTTCTATAGTACCTAAAGTTAACTGCGTATTTGGTCTACCACACAGACCTCATTTTTTAGGCCGCTGGCAAGTTTTTTCCGCCGGCCCAGAGAGCTCAGTGGCGTTTCTTATGTTCGGGAGTTAACGTGTGCAAAATGAGTAAACAGGGAAGAACGTTGCATTCTCAAGCACGAGAAATAATTGCCAATGTTATAAGGGTTTGCCTTCCTCCATAGTCTAAGGTATCACCGTTAAGAATAATATTAACAATAAATTAAATAACAATTATAATAAAATTAAGTCAGTGAGTTGCACAAAATTGAGCTACGCCCCTGAACTGTGACTAATTCTATAATATTTGCGAGTTCTTCCCCCTTACGTCGCACGCATTCTGCCGTAAGGTGGACTATAATTCCCAAAGGATGTATTCTATTGGAAACCTAAAAACACCAACACTTCAAAACATTGTACTAGTGGATAAGTTTATTTGTTTTGATTGCTCGCCTTCATAAAATGCTGACAATATGAGTCATGTAATAAACAAAATTGTACTTTTACTAACCCATAAAACGGAATCTATATACCCTTATATTTCAAGATACGTTGTGTTTAAAAAAGTAATTAGTTTTATATTTTATTTTTTATCTCAAGATATCGACTTCAAATAAATAGGTGTTTAAAAAAGCGCATACATGCAGGTACCAGGACAAATTGTCTATTTAGTTTCGCCAGTGGTATGCTTAGCGGCAACTAGCACCCCTATATTTTAAATATAATTTCTACTCAAATGACTTGAATAATTTCGGTTATTTTGTGTGTCTTACTTGTTGATAAATTGTGAAAAAATAATTCTTCATCATAGTTCTTCAGCATACCTACCTATGGGCCTTGAAAATCTAGAGGAAAATCTATTACTACATACCGAGTCCATATCTCTTTTTATTCCTGAGATATGAAATAAAATGAAAATAATTATATTCTTAAACGATTTGTATCTCGAAAACTAATGGTTTCTAAACTCTATTCAAACAAAATGCAAGTGGCGCGTAAACATTTACACGATTGAAGCACGTGAACAATTCTGAGGGCTAATACGAGGCAGGGCAGCATTAAGGACGATCTCTAGGAATTTTATTTATAGGTAATGTAAAATATTAAAATAATATGCCCCAGTATTAATAACTTTAAAAACAAACTTTTACGGCACACCTAGACTTCTTGAAAATATAATCGTAGCTCCGCAACGATTAATAAACAGCGAAATAATTATATCGGAAAAAATAATGGTCCACTTGCAACTCAATACACCTCTGTAAGAATCACCGACTCGCTGCACTCGCCCGTCGCGTCGTGTAAAACTTTATTGCCGTCTAGCCAATAGCAAGCCGATCACGTGCGTATCACGCTCTAGCCATGCAACAACTTGTGTTTATGTTTTACTTGCCTTTAGTTTGAATAGAGTGTAAACGCATGTTTATATAGGAACTTTTTGTTATAAAGTGGCTTTTCTACAAAATGTAAAAGCTTGTTTACATCAACCGTGTATACCTAATACTCACTTGTCAGTATTTTTGCAAACATGGTCATAAATTGGTTGGCTTAGATCTTTTATCGTAAATTCCAAGCAGCCGCAGAAAAGTCAGTTCTAAAAACGAGTCTCGTGCAAAAACTCCCGCCGAAGCGGCCTCCAAAGGGAATAATTTATTACATATTTTTATCTGCCCCTGACGTCCTGATAAATTTTAAATGGGGAGGCGAATGCCAGAAATTAAATATAGCCCTCTGACAACTTCCTTGATGAAAAGGGTTGGCCAGTGAAAAATTAGGTCGCTTTTTAACGTGGTAGATCATTAGAGGCAATAGTCCGCTTTTTCCCCAGTAAACAACCGACAGAAGTTGCTGGTCGGCGTAATTAAAAGTCGTCAAAACATTAATTTTTAATCCTGCGTTCACTTCAAAGCTGGACGTCAATGTGTACATGTTTCAATCCTATTTCTGTGTTCAATCATTATGAATTTTATAATAATTATGGTAATTTTAAAAAGAATTAAAATCGAAACATAGTGGCTGGTCACTAATACGAGAATAATGAAGGATGTTTTTGTGGCAGATCAGGTAAGGGATAATCAATTATTAGTAAATAGCGATATGTACGAGACTTCAGTGCCTTCTATACAACTACTAGAAGGAATTAAAGGGTGGAGGTTGCAACAAACAAAAAAATTGTAGTTATCATCGAGTGTTTTCCCCAAATTTAAGTTAAATCAAATATGTTTCGTATAAAATGCGAAAGCCGAAAAGGTATTATTTCGAAAATAGAAAGATAACATACAAAGTTTTATAGTTTTATATCATTCTGTTTAAATATCAGAGGGGTAATGTGACACTTCGCGTGGATACTCTGTACTCTGTACAAGTAAAAAACTCAGTGTGTATGGTTCTTATTTCTAGGATATATTCTGCAAAGAAAATGCAATTTAAATGAAATGTAAGATATAATTTCGAAAAGGATGAATAGGGTCAAAACAGGGACCCTTTAAGTGAGGCCTATTCTTTCCTCATTCTAATAGTATCAGTGATGCCAAGTATGCCATTTTATTGGAGAATCTATGAATATAACAGGTACTTTGATTGTTAATAAAAATTAATAATGGTTTCCGTGATTTCTAAAAATTAGACTTGACAATGTTGTGTCTACATTTACAGAATATGGCAACTGTCAAATGAAACAAATTTATTGTATAGTTGAAATTCTTTAATTGTCACATCTGAGTATCTGGAAGTAAGAAAACTTAAAAATTTTGAATTATGATGGGAAATTTTTTGCCTTCTTTAGAATCTATGGCACTATCTATCACATAAAACCTGATGGCAGTTGGAAACTGACATATAACCTTGTACCAGCCCACTTATGTGGTCTCCTTAGAGTCTACAGAAAACAAACTTCCCCTCAAGGCTTCACTTTTCCTATGTGATAGACTGTGACATGCTGGGTCCCCTTATTTTAAAAAGTCCTCTGGTCAAAAGATGCATATTCGATCGATTAAGTTAGCACTATAGCACTTACTGCCAGTATAATATACAGAGTGTCCATGGAGTGAATCATAAAACCATTGAAGAAAGTTTGCGTTTGAGGATTCTGGCTTGCTTTGTTTTTGGTTTAACTAAAATGCTTTTTTTGTAAAAGATATCGACAATATTTTCACTTACTTAAACCGAAAGAAAGGTTTTTACTCCTGCCATAGCCTACTTGATTTTTTATCATTGAAACCGATGTGCAGTCAATCCGGAGATACCTATGATTTTTTCTTAAGACATCTCTCGAACATATAATTAAAATTAAATAAAATATAAATCACCTGTCACATTGTGCGTTCACCGAAATAAATTTCTCGATTGGGCGATTCAGTCATGATGTAAAAAAAAATGAAGCACGCATGGGGGACAAATTTTATTTTGCCGAAGTCTAAAACTTGAAGCAAATCAGCCTTAGTACCCCAGTAACTCACCGCTCCGGTATACTATGTTGCCACTTGTGCGCACCGCGCAGTTGCGGCGTACCAATAACCAGTCCATCCGCCGCCGACAGCTGTTCGGGTGAACGACCCAGAGGAGCGGCCCGGGCTGCCAGCGCGCGGCGAAGCGCAATCACCAGTAATGCCGAGTCGAAGACAGGGGGAAGAACTGGACTTATCTCGCCCGTTCGAGCTGTGAGCCGAGAAGCCGTTGTCGCCGGACTCTACTCACATTTCGGGCTCTTGTTGCGTGGCGGACGATAGTATAAGTAGAATTGACTTGCTACACGAAAAAAATACTACCGTTACAATCGTATGGAAATATCTCATCATGTAGTCGCAGTTTTATTATACGCCACTCGTCAGTATGCCTATTACCGTATCATAACAGATTTATTATACGCGCTTTTTTTTTCATATTTTAATGACGATTTTGCGGTTGGTTACTGCCGATTGAGGTAAACTATTTATTTTGTAGTTGACGCTTGTATTAACTGTCGAATGACGCCTATATGAACTGGGGCTAGATTCCTCTAGGCATCCAACTCTCCTTTATAGCTGGACCGCTTTCACAAGATGAACTTTAAACGTCTTCATTTTTCCCAGTCCTTATCTGTCGGCGGCAGCGAAATATAGCCGGTAATTTTTCCTTATTTTAGGCGAACTCGATTCGCCGTTTGTTTGGCGTCCGCGAATTCATCGGGTTGTAGCTGAATATGATAAATGAAATGACCCCCCTTTATTTAACTTCTAACTAAGTTCTCCCAACTTTTAATTATTCCTTTAGAGCGTTAAGGGCCCAGATATTAAATTGAAGAAGTTCGAATCCCAATAAGGCATAAAAACATAAATTAAAAGATGGATCCGTTCCAACGAATGGACGATTAAAATATCACTTACTAATGAAAGGTCCGTAGTAAAAAGGATGAAGTTGGCGAGGAATTTAGACGGTTCAATTCAAAAGCGCAGTTCCATAATCGTATCGAAAATCTCTATAAAATTTAAATTCAAAATTATTATTCTAAAAGTTTCACTCACGAGATGTCAGAGTTTGCAAGATTCCTTGCCTTCAAGTGTATAGGGACCTTTTGGTATCAATATACTCAATATGTAAAGTGTAAACAAAAATGTGTTTAACAAAATATTCGTTATTTAATTTTTAAAGCGCTCTGGACGGTATGCTTCAGCCAAGAATAATGCATAATAATTGGAAAAAAATGCAAATAAAGGCAAAACTATTGATTTTAGGTAAGTATTTGTTTAGACAACATATTATATATTTTTTTTGAAATCGGAAAAAAATGTTTTATTAGGCAAGAAAATAATAATAAGGGATCACCCGTCCATGAACCGACTACGCGAGGCGTTGCTTGACTTTGACGATCGCTCCTATGACAAAGACAAAAAAAAAGGAAAACCAAACTGCTGCTTGTTCTGCAGCCTCCATAATAAATTTATTGATATTCAAACCTACTAAATTTTTATACTGATAGATTGCGCTGCTATAGGTAACAATTTCGCAATGTGTACGAATAGTTAAATGGGCCTTTATTGGCCGGGTTTTGAATATTTGGTCACCTTTGACTGGCGACGACTCCGCGTCTGACGTTTGATGTTTACATCTCGCCAAGGCCTACTTATTGAAAAATCGTACACTTTTAATGACGATTTTGGGACACTTTACTGCCGATTTTAAGGAAAATAAGTTTTTGATTTTGTTTCACAAGAGAGTTGGAGACTAATCTTTGATCCCCTTGTATAATCAATATGAAAATGACTGCATTCTTAGTAGCACGGTCTTCGCACCGCACCCCGTATAATGCACTACAAAATAAAAGCACTTGTGTTTTCCGAGTGGTGCATTATAAAATTGCCAACTATAATAATACTAGTAGGTATTTATTTTAACGACCCAGTATATACTTATTAGTATATACACATATTACAGTGAATTGGAATATTATCTCGTTCATCTGATGACTAAGATATTGTATTGTCAAGGAACTATGCAAAATTTCAAGGAAATAGGATGAGAGAAAATGATATCTAACTGAGTAAACTAATATTATAAAACTTGTAAAAACATTCCATCATCAATGAATAATTCTCTAAAATTAAGGTTATGTTCTATTTTATAATTTTATTATACCTACTTCTGAAGTAGGTGATTCATTTTCTGACGGAATATACCATATAGAAGATTTGTAGTAACTTAGACTGCCTAATTTATATTTTCAAATATACCTTATAGTCTGTGGATGAATCAGAGGACTCCACACATGCATCTAAATCCATTAATATGGAGTTTTACCTCAGAGAAATTACCAAGAATAGAGGGAGCAAAAGCATTAAAATTAACACGTTTGTAGTCAACCAACATCTAACGGAAATTTATAGAAGTAAACAAACATTACGCCCGTATGTGTACAACGTTTACCTGCCATAGGTTATGCTCTGAGAACTATCAATTTGGCCATACACTACACTACACAATTTCTGCGTTCCATTGTATCGTTCACTATATCCTAAATATTAAGAAATAGCTGTAAATAAACAAGAAAATACTTAAAAAAACGAAAAATACGAATGTAAAATTCAGAGAAAGTGACACACTGGGGCAAACCACACAAACAATGCAGAGAGATTGAATATTGCGGCGGACGGCGGTCACATACAAAGAATTAATAGCTACATTATTTGTTCATTTACCTAATATTGTGAGAGGTACGTCTTCATTTAATCCCATTATTAAATCCGTCTATTTTGAAATGAAATTCTGTACACAATGGAGTATACGAGGCATCACTGAAAAAGATTTTGGCTCTGTTAACTTTTTTTTCTTACTCCGTCTATCTTCGTTTATTTCTCTGAGAGTTTTACCAGGCAACACACTTAGGTATACACTGTAACGTAGTGTCCCTTTTCGGGTACTCCAGTTTGTAATTGTGGGCCCTTTCGACTGAGATTATTATTTTGATTTGGACTATTATGTAATTTTTAAGTTTGGTTTGGGTCTTCTTATAACCTCTTTTGGAAATAAAAGTCGATTTCCTCGGGCGCCAGGCCTTTTTTATAGTGGTGACCGCCGCTGTTGCGTCAGATAGCTCTTAAGTCGAAGAAAAATAATTCCAGGAGTGCAATAGTGGTGTCTTTTGAGGCGAAGGAATAGAGTTAAACAAGTAGACTGTTTTAACAGACTATATTGATGAACACAAATACTTGATACGTTATTTACAAAACTGCTGGTACAGGCGGAGATGCCTCGCAGCATCTCTTGGACCTCGGCGGCATCGGCGCTGTACTGGGCGTATCTTCTTACCCCAGTACCCAGCAAGAACGGGGCTTCTAGCTTCAAAATTGACCTGGAAGCATATCCTACCCCATTTCTACCCTCTCAGCCTTCTGGATACCCTCAAAAATACTCTCAAAAATTCGGATAAATCAATGGAAGCGGAACAAATAACAGAAATAATTATTTTCAACGGATAATTCGAAATAAAAATACGGAAAATCTAGTATGCAACATGTACGCAAACAAAGACATATATGTTTACAGGAAACTTTTTGCTCAAAATAATAACATTTTCTTTGTGGGCAACATTAATTGTTTAGAAGCAAACTGTATAAAGAGAAATATTCTCAACTCGACCGCTCTGATCCAAAATCGCGCTTTTCCCCTCCGTTCCGAGGACCCGCCATTCCCCGTCGGATTTATGTAAAAGGGGCGGCCGGAAGGGCTCCGCTAATGTATTCCAAAGAGCGATTTAAGGCCTTTTTAAAGCAGCGTGGTCTTCCCCCCGATTCCCATAACTTTCCCTACGCCGCGTTGTACGCATATATTTGCATTGTTATTTGCTCCGGGCAGGCCTCGGACGCGTGAGAATTGGGGGTGAAACAACACGAGTTCTGTACCGGAGACAAATGCTCAGTCTTAAATTCGCTTCGAGACGAGAGTAGGGGGAAGAACATTTACACATTTACAAGTCATGTGGCAGCGAGCTTTGAAATTTTAGAAAAAATGGGAGGAATGTGGCATATTGAATAGAAACAGTGGGTAATTCCAGTTTGGCTACTGGCACATATTTAATTGATTAGGTTTAATCCTGAACCAAAGAGCCAGAAGGCTATGGTAAGAAAGTGTCCCTAGCAACTGATATTAGGTGGCGCTTTTTATACCGTTATTATTTAAGCATATACCTATATAGACCGTCGGATAGTGGTGACAGACATGGGCGCCATTTTCGCATACAAGACTCGAAGAGAGTTGAAAAGTACATCGATTTTGAATATAATGCAGGGAAATTTACGAGTTTTCCCTGGCTATAACATAATATGGAAAATTCGATTTTCCTATACATATAATTAATTATGTAAGTATATAATATATTTTTCTGTGTTCTTCGGGTTAGTGGTGATGTACATTTTCATACTTTCGATGGGCTTGTGTGGGAAAAATTGGTCAAAATCTCGATTTTTCCTTACAAGATTACGCCCTTATTTCAACCCTTAAGCCACCTGCAACAGCCCTTGTTTTTCCGAAGCCAGGTTCTATTAATTAATCATTTAGTGAACACGGCTTGAGTGAAAATATGGACAACCAGACACCTTTTATTTCTGTTAAGGAAAATCGAATTTTCCATATTCTACTGAACATCGATGTATTTTTTAACCCTCTTAGAGGCTTGTATGCGAAAATGGGGTACCTTAACCTGTCACTGTCTGATGGTCTAATATAGTAACCGCTCAAAAGATACGTCCAAAGGGAGATGCCATTTTGAATCCTAAAAAAAGCGGATATTTTAAAATTGGTTTGTTCTATAAATTTAAGTGCTTGAGATTTTATTCGAAACGCGAAATAGGCGTTAAAGAAAATAATTTCCTGGTTTAATATTTTATATGCTGCACCTACAGTTTTTTTTAATTATCTTTTATTCTATTATTTAATTAATGTTTCTTCCAGCATCTTTTTATCCCAAGTACCCGCAAGTTTTTTTTTTGTGAAGTCGAACACACGTTTAAAGCAGTATATTAACCTGTATTCTTTTCGTTTCACTCAGGGACCCTTTAAAATAAGGGGACCCAGCATTATACTTTCCAAAGTGAGGCCGTTTCTTTCCTCATTCTAATGGTCTCAATGATGCCAAGTATGCCATTTTATTGGAGAATCTTTGAATATAACAGGTACTTTGATTGTTGGTAAAAATTAATAATGGTTTCCATGATTTCCAAAAATTAGACTTGACAATGTTCTGTCAACAAACGCAGAATATGGCAAGTGCCAAATGAATCAAATTCCATTCATATTTGAATTTGGTTTCCTGCAATTATTTCCAGTATAAGTATGGTAAGTCAGTGCCGATTTTGCTTATTTGAGAATTTGTCGCTATTGCACCTTGTTACCAGGCTCCTCAAACCATGTGTAATATGTAGGTATAATAGGTACGTACTTGAATTTTCTTCCCTTGTTGAATGTATTTACCCAAAGAACTTTCACAGATTTCGGGATGGACTATCATGTAGTTTTTCTCGGTGCTCATTATAAAATTTTTGTAATTTTATTTATCTCCCAAGGTACCTCACAAACGTCAAATAAACTTATAGTTGTAGATAAAAACTGTTTAAAAAAAGACCTGACTGAAGCTACCTGCTTAATAATTTAAAATTTTCGAAATACGATTTGTTTCGACCTACCTACTTATATGTAATGCCCACGTAATGGGAATTGTAGGACTAGGTACTAAAGGTGAGGCAAGAAAAATCTGGTTGCAATTATTGGGACTACTACAGGCGGCCGCATTACCTTTAATTGACTATCTGGAAATTAGTAAACTTAAAAATTGTGAACTATGATGGGAAATATTTTGCCTCCTTTGGAATCTATGGCACTGGCATGTCACATAAAACCTGATGGCAGTTGGACACTGACATATAACATAACCTTGTACCAGCCCACTTATGTGGTCTCCTTGGAGTATACAGAAAACAAACTTCCCCTCAAGGCTTCACTTTTCCTATGTGATAGACTGTGACATGCTGGGTCCCTTATTTTAAAGAGTCCCTATATGGTTTGACTTAATTCAAGCGCCATTATAACTTACTAAGTACTTAAGTACACCAGAAAATTGAGTAAAAAAGTACGTTTACTGTAACAGTGCACACAACTGACAGCTAGTGACAGTTTCCCATTGTTCTGATTTTGTCATGGCTAACTTGATGTTAATAATTATTTTGATAAACATATTGTCAATAGCATAATAGAAAACTTATTTTTTTTTTGTATTTTTTTTCTTATTCGATCCCATTAAAATTGTATCGTATTCAGAAAGTTCCAATGTATCAATTTTCACCAAAAAACGTATATAGTGCCATTTAAAAAAATCAAGTCGGTTACCATGGCAACCACATTTTTTGTGCTACGAAAGATTGCTTGATAATAATAATAAATAAATAATATAAATAATATCCCCTAACACGATATCCTAGCCGGTTTTGATCTACACCGAAATAACAGCAGTCCGACTTTCCATCTCGAGGTCACCTGTACAGGGTGTCCACGAAATATTTGACCCCCCCACTAACTTTTTTATTTTTTGAGCTAGAAACACGAATAGAAAAGCATTTTGTAGAGAATTTTATTAATTTTTTTGCGGTTTTATTGCATTTTATATAGGGTGTTTAGAAAAAGAGTGGCAAACTAAACTTATGTTTTTTTAAATGAAACACCCTATATATTTTTGCATTTTTGAAATCTGCTTATCAAGGCAATTAAAATGATATTAAACTTTGTGGCATTATCTTTTTCCGTTTTTGAAAAATTCCGTTTTCAACTTTTATACTAAATTTATTTAACTCGAATTTGTGGATCTCGTGATAAAGATAGATGATCGATGTAATAACAAAAAATATTTGTTTCAAACAAGAGAGTAATATAGTGAAACTCCAAAATGTTTAGGAGCCTTTTCAAATTGTACTGATTATATTCTCGAAATAAAAAATTTCAGGAAAATCGTAAAGGCTCCTAAGTATTTTGGAGTTTCACTATGTTACTCTCTTGTTTAAAACCAATATTTTTTGTTATTTCATCGATCATCTATCTTTATCAAGAGATCCACAAATTCGAGTTAAATAAATTTAGTATAAAATTTGAAAACGGAATTTTTCAAAAACGGAAAAAGATAATGCCACATTTTAATTGCCTTGATGAGCAGATTTCAAAAAAATGCAAAAATATATAGGGTGTTCCATTTAAAAAAACATAATTTTAGTTTGCCACTCTTTTTCTAAACACCCTATATAAAATGCAATAAAACCGCAAAAAAATTAATAAAATTCTCTACAAAATGCTTTTTTATTCGTGTTTCTATAGCTCAAAAAATAAAAATGTTAGTGGGGGGGGTCAAATATCTCGTGGACACCCTGTACACGTTGCCATTTCAAAGGTATCCCTCGTGAGGCGACGCGACGACTTTGTAAAAAGTCGAAGTCGTGGGATTTAGGTTTCGCGAAAAGTCGGCCTTGCGGGACGGCGCGCGGCGCTTCGTAATCCTCTTAACAATGTTAAAATGATCCTTAGCTTGATTAATTCTCCCGAAATCGCCCTTTTTCGCCGTTCGGGGCACCCGCCCTTTCCTTTTGAATTTATGGGAAAAGGGCGGCCGGGGAAGGGCCCTGCTAAAGTATTCCGTAGTGCGATTTAAGGCCTTTTTAAAATGGCGCGGCGTCAACCCCACGCGGCCGCCATATATTTTCATCGTTATTTACTCGATCGTGTGGGGGCTGCGCTCCATAAAATTCTACGGGATACTCCGTTTTAAATAGCTATAAATAATTAAAAATTGAATTGGTTTACGTTGGTTGGGTTCTTTCTACGGATGCCGAGCTATATTAATGTAGGTGCGCCTATATTAGTTTCAGCATTATAATTTAAAGAGTTATTCAAACAGTTTAACAATTTTCTTGTTTTATCGTGTTGCCACTAGTCTACAATTAGAAGTTTCCCTTGATCTGCAAAATAAATTTGTGCGGATTTACATTTTTGGTGATATATAATAATAATATTCACGCTCACAATACTCCAAACCATAAATTGTTTCAATAGACTGAAGAAAGGCATGATCCCCAGAAGAGCCAAAGATACAGTATAATTGGTTAAAACTATCTCAACACCCATTTAATTTTTAATTGGTTTTTTCGCCACCAAACTGATCGAAAGACAACTTTTTCAAGTTGCCCGGAAAATTCATAAATTCTTAACAGTGAATGAACGAAACTTTAAACTTTAACTCAAAAAATAACTTCAACAAATTTGTTTTCTGAGCTTTCGTAGAATAAATCTTCCTCCTTTCTCAAAGATCATGCCACGTCGAAGTGACATGATCTTTGAGAAAGGAGGAAGATTTTGAGTTACACGTTTAAAGTTTCATTCATTCACTGTTAAGAATTTATGAATTTTCCAGGCAACTTGAAAAAGTTGTCTTTAGATCAGTTTTTATTGGCGAAAAACCCAATTAAAAATTAAATGGATCTGTGTGCGCCACAAATAAATTTTAGAAAATATCTCAACACCCAGTTACATAAAGCTTCTCACTACGTTGAATTTGCAATATAGAGGTTTTCTTCTATCTCGTAAAATAAATATGCTATTATAGGGCTATTTATTATTTCAACCGATTTGATTTCTTTTCCGATTTAATTTTCAGCGTCACCTAGCTGTCCAAAATTTTCACGAGTTTATTTCTCGAATCTCGAAGCAAAATTGACGAGAACATCGCGGTGGTATTTCTAAAAAAGAATCCTGCACAATATTTTAAAATGTTTCAAATCTATATATTTATATCTACTTATCTATTTTAATTATTTTTTTCATGTAAGTATGCTGTAACTTCATGTTGTTTTTTATAATATATACTTTTTATTCTAAAGCAGAATACTGATAATGTCAATACAATTGACGAAACGTAGACTTATTGAAAAAAAGTAGTTTTGTTCTAGGGACCCTTCGATCCATCATCCAACCAATACAGCTCACAATCAATCAATAACAATTTTTTGGTAAATAAAAACCAAAAAATTGACTCAGACGGATGAGTAACAGAAATATTAATAATCTGAATCCCAGAAATACAATTTAAAACCTATCCCAACTCGTCTTTATTTTTTAGAGATCTGAAAGGTAAGTATAGGTAGCAGTATTAAGTAAGTATAGGTAGCAGTATGAAATTCACATACCAACAACTTTTCTATACATTTTTTAATAATAGATAAAGGAAATGACGCGATTGATTTTGAACACAACATTTTACATAATTTTTTTAAACAAAACCAATTAGCAACATTAAAATTTACTTAAATCGAACAATAACAAAGATTACCCTATGATGTGTACTTTAAGTGACACTGTATTTTTGCGTTTTTTCAAAAACGGTATCAGATAATTGATACAAATCGTGGCGACGAGCAGTATTAAAAAAATGCAAAAATATACAGGGTGTTTCCTAAACATGCTGCACAAATTTAAGAGAATAATCCTCGGGTCAAAATAAGAAAAAAGTTCCTATAAACATATAATATATCCATAATCTCTTCGTTATACAGGGTGTTAAAATTTTCTAAAGAAATCATTTTTTTATTGCTATCTAAGAAATGCTTGCATTGCATACGAATTGTAAAGAAAAAATGCATGCTTTGGCAAATAGGCACTTGCTCATCAACCAATCATTGCGCGCGATAAGCTTTTCAATTTGCAACAACTTGTCGCAATTTGGAATTGAATTATCTTAACGAAAACCTAAACTTATTTTATTCGTTTTAGTACAGAGCTTAAATAAAAGTTGTTTTTAAAAAGGTTTTTGTTTTATTTTCAATTTTTTGCTTATAGCCTACGGGGCTGCTGTTTTTGTGTTTTGATTAGATTATTTGATGTTTAATTATGTCAGGATAAGTGAAGATAATGATTGATCATATCGCAGTTATTTATTTTTAACCATTATTCTTATATCTTTTAGGGTACATAAACATGGCGTGGTGGCGACTACTCAGCTTTAACTTCTGGAAGGTTTTGAGGCACTCTGTGCATTCCAACTGTCCAAATTTTCTCAGTGCTTATTAAGCAACTTTAACATCTCGTGTGAACTTTTAAAATTTTCACTGTGGTTTCCTGAACTAAGTATTGTAAATTTCAAAATTTAAACTTACAATTTGTACTTTCAAATTCTATCACTTTATGGTAACAATTTTCAATTGAAAGGATTTCCATCTTGTAAATACATTGTAAAAAAGAAAATGCTATCCTTCAGACTAGTACAAACTTCTGGCACTCTAACGGACCTATTTGGTTATAATGTAAATACCGCTGTACCTTCTTGATTTTGTATCTCAACAATCTCATAATGTTCATGAATATATTACGACTATGGTTTATTTTCTTGAAACGCAAGTTATCTTACATATTTCCCTATTACCTTGAACATATAACCCTGGCGAAAATTAAAATTACTTGCATAACGAACGAGTTCCGCAGTTTCTCAAAACATTTCTCTATTTTCCCTCGGAATTAAACAATTGCATTTAGAGCCACTTCCGCGGAACTTGGGGCGTTTCCCTCCGGCCGGAATTTAGTAGTTTTGGAACATAATCACCCCCTACCCCCGCCCTCTTCTTACCGCCTTCTGCACACGCGCCCATGTTTTAAATTAATTAAAGTGGATGAATGTATAAACCTACTCGCCTAGCGAACTTCCGGAATTTGAACAATTTTCTGCAATGAGCGGCTAACAAAAGTTATATCTTTCAGCTGCGAAGCGAGATAAAAACCAAATTCCATATCATTAGAAGAAACCAAGAAAAGATTATTGAAACCAGATTGATTACGCCATTATTTTTTAAGTATAATGTATGATAGAGTAAAGAGTAAACTACTACAGGTAATATTCTGAAATAGGTCAACCTAAACCCTAGACAAAACATAACTGGACCAATAATAACAACAAATAGCATTGTAATCAATGTAAATAGACCAAATCAGTACAAATATTTGCTAAGGTGCACAGGCTGATTCCGTTGTCAGTCATGTGTCGGTTTTTCTTACATGCCACGCTCGTTTCGTGTCGCATTGTTGAACATTATATTATTACACCAATAAAAACTAAACTTAAAAATATGACATTGTATCATAATACAGAGCTAAATATTTTTTATTTATATATTTTTTAATATCATAAATGTAATCATAATTCAAATTTATTTATTCTACCTATGTTCCTCGAATAAACTGACACAAAGAAAAAGATGGATCACTTTTATTTTTGTTTCCATGGCATACTCTTCTTAAAACATTAAAATTACAAATGCTATAAATTCGATTGACCTTCAAGCCATTCAAAATAGCTACAAAGAATTTAAGAACAGAGTTGAGATGTATGCTGAAAATAGATGAACATGCGTAGAATAAATAAATTGAAATTATGATTACATTTATAATATTTAAAAAATATATAAATAAAAAAATTAGTTCTGCAAACGTCATATTTTTTAATTATGAGCAAGTTTTTCTAATAATTTTTTCAATATTTCGCACAGAAAAGGCACTTTACCAGATGCGATTTTTATTTTTAAGCTGCTACCAGCGCCCTCTTCCTCCATAAATTTTTTAAAGTCCAAGATACTAAAAATAGTTTTTGGGCGAAGCAAGAGCAGAATACAAAAAATTGTGTTTGTAATGCAAAAAAAATTGTCATATAGGTACACCTATAATACCGCTTTGCCGTGGACACATTGTAGAATCAGATGTTATGTAAGATGTATAGACAGTATATTCGAGTTGTAAGCTTATTACATACTCGTGGAATTACAGCACTCGCCGCTGCGCGGCTCGTGCGCAACTCTTCCACTCATAGGTAATAAGCTGTTTACAACTCTCGCTATGTAATATACTATTACTTGAAGCGAGTAGGTTGCCTCAATTAAATATAGGCTCGATCATTGTTATAGAAAGAAGTTGTGGTTAATTTTGAGGCAAATCTATACACTCATATGATTATAGAACAAAATAGGAAATAAGGCCCAGGGAGCAACAATAAAGAAAGGCTCCCTTGGTTCTTTAGAAATCCGATAGGCGTATTTTCGGAGCCGCGAAAATCCTCCGCTGTTAAATACGGCGCGAAAGACGGGGGCAAGTCTGGACCTCGGGAACGCGAGTTGTGTGCGAAGTCCTGCTATACTATACAGCCAGTGTCAGAATGCCGTTTGATGACCAGGAAAAAATTTATTCAAACGCCTTTTTCGGGAGGTCTGATGGTACGGCAACATGGCCGGAGAACGGGTCAACATATTTAATTGAACTTTTTCAGGTAAATTATTGCCAGTTTTAGCGTTATTAAGGATTTTCAATCAATTTAAATCGACCAGCAGGTGGGACGCATCTTTTTTACGTGACTGGTCGGCATTTCCCGTAACCTAAAAGCCAAAGTCCGAAAACTGTCAGAAATTGCCCTTTTTCGCCGAGCTACAGCTAAGTTATTTTGGCTCGGGGCTCTGGGGTCAGAATTTTTAAAGCTTCCCTCAAGAAAAATAAAAAAATTAGAAAAAATACGCAATTTCTAAGAGCGGTTCCTCAGGATTTTCCGTCAATTTCGCTAATTCTACAGCCGTCCCTTTTCAAGAAACTTGAAAATCGGGAGTCGGGAAATTTGATTAAATATCGGATTTTCGAGGTTTCTTTCGGTACTGGAGAAAAGTACAAGACCCAATTAAGTCATTTACCACCTCCTTTAATTTTTAGAACGGCACTTTTCGAATTTATCAAAAGACTTATGCGAAAAAGTAGTAAATATATTCGTACGTATTAAAAAATTAAAATTTAACCACAACTTCTTTAAATAACAATGATAGGGCCCATATTATCCGAGGCAACCTACTAATTCAAGTAAAGAAATATACCCTCTACATTTTCCATAACACCTTATTCTATATAATATAATCTTATGAGAGTTGAAATCATGCGGCCGGCTCTTGGACCATTGTGTTTTTCTGAACTTTCACACGTCTCGTGCAGTGCTAAGTTGCTCTGAACTTTTATTATTATTATTATTAATAATTTAATTTTAACCTTTTAACAGTGTGATCAACTATTTTTTTAAAATTCAACTTCGACTTTTATTGTATGTAATTTAATCAACTTGTTATTAACAAATTTCAACGTCATTCAGTTTTTGTTGTTAAACAATTAATTCTAAACTGGGTCAAAGTGTGTTATAAATAACGTTCTAAAAGATGGAAATACAAAGTTTTAGCAAAAAAATTGTGTTTATGAGAGGGTGTGTGTGTATATTCATTCCCTCGATAACTTTCGAAGGGATTAAAATATCGACTTAAAATTTGACACATGGCTAAGGTTCTCGGCCTGAATACAGTTTTCTAAGGAAACTTTTTTTGTTGCAGAAGAAGAACATTTTTTTCCAATATTTCAGTTATTTCTACGAAATTTTCTAGTTTCTAATTTTTTTAATTAAATAAAAGCCATCTTCTCTTTTATTGCACAGCAAATTATAAAAAATGGGGTTTTTGGATTTTTCTCTCTTGCCGGTGATTTTCTTCCAAATCCAAATACAGCAAACAAAGCTTCATTATAATAGATTGAAGGATGCTAAAATTAGGAGGATACTAATGAATAATGAAGGTACCTAAGTTTCACATTTCCAACTTTAGACCACTTGCACTAAGAATTCGACAATGGCATTTAGTGCCACGTGCGACTTCTCGTAACTTGGCATGCATTTCCCTCCGGCCGAAAGTAGGTTTTAGGGCATAATTGCCCCGCCCACCCCCTTCTTGCCACCACCCGCACACACGCCTCCATGATGAAAATTAATTAAAGCGGACGAATTTATGCGCCGGAGTAACTTCAAGCGTTTCCAGAACTTTGCGTAATTAGAAGATAAAAATGTAAGTCTTTCATCCGGAGAGGTAACTCAGACAGGGTGGGAGTATTGTGGACAAACAAAAATTCACGGAAACAATAGGGGCTAGTAAGATTAAATTGCAGGCTGAGATTGTGCTGCCTTTGACTGGCTTATTATGTTTTTGGAGTTTACAATGCATTCTTTTTCAACCTAGATATATGAACTCTCCTCAAAAGTGTTAAGTACTAATTAAAAAATGAAATGTGGATTTGTTAGATATTTATTCGTGTAACCGAAGGGTTTCCCAAGGTTGCCGAACGCTAGGCTCAGAAGAAGAAGAAATCGTACTTGCCTAGAAATTAAAATATCCTTCAGCTCACAGCTGACAACTATAGTTATTATGCTGCTTTTATAGCTTTTGTCGTTTGGTGAGGTTATGAAAATATTATATCTACTTATAAGATGACTGATGATTCAGTTACCATCAAGCAAACAGGTTGTTAATAATGTTTATTAGAAAAAAAAACATATTTCTGATCTTAAATTCCGAACCAGTTCCAAACTATTATAGTCCGTTTCGAATGTCCGTATAGAAATAAATCACAAGATTAGACCCAACTTAGGGGTAGTTAATATTTTATAGGAACCATTATAACTAGTTCAAAATAATCTCAAAAACATGATTATGTAATTTATTCAGGTATTAACAGGTAGTCATATTCAAATATTATATTATTGTATTATTTTTAATTGTATTCAGAGGGTAGGTACCTACATAAATGGTATAAAATGTTTTTTTACTGCTTTATAATAAACATTTGTTATTTAAGCAGATTGCTGACCCCAACGCCAAAACGCAATGGCCAGCAACTCATCAGCATTTGTACCAGTGAAAATAAGCAAGAATTCTCCGTTATCCGTCAACGAAAAAGTGCGTATTTTAAATTTATATGATTGTTTGAGACACGATAACCCCAGCTCCACTCTACAAGAAATCATTGATCGATGTTCACGAATGACAGGATTGGAACAACTACCATATATAAACTATTGCGTGAATGAAAGACAACCGGTCAAGTGGAGGACCCGAAAAAAAGCCTGGAAAACCACCAAAGATATTCGATGAAGACACCAAACGAGGAATTCGAAGAAAAGTTCACTCTTTTTATTTCAATAGAGAAATTCCGACTTTAGACAAAATTTTGATGGACCTAGGGCAAGATATTCCTTCGATGAACAAGACAATGTTATGGAAAACTTTAAAGAATATGGATTTTGTCTGGGAAAAGCAAAAGAGAAAGGCACTTTTACTTGAAAGCGATGAAATTGTTTGTTGGAGACGAAAATACTTAAGTATAAAACAGTATCGTATGGAACGAAAAAGAATTTATTACCTTGACGAGACTTGGATCAATCAGGGATATACAATTCAAAAAATGTGGCAAGATAAGAATGTCACAAGTGCCCGGCAAGCTCACAAGGAAGGTTGGTCCACAGGTATTAAGGCGCCCTTAGGAAAGGGAAAGAGACTAATAATTGTAGACATTGGGAGCGAAGATGGATTTTTAAGAGAAGGATTGTTAACATTTAAGTCAAGTCGAACTGGCGATTATCATGAGGATATGAATGCGAACGTCTTTGAAGACTATTTTGAAGAAATGTTAAAATATATTCCAGGGGGCTCAGAAGTAGTAATGGATAATGCCAGCTACCATTCACGACGTGTGGAGAAGACACCGACATCGTCTTGGGGAAAGCAAGAAATTCCTCAATGGCTTGATGCTAAAAATATCGCCTTCGAACAAAACGTGGTCAAAAAGGAACTTTTAGCTATAGTTAATTTACGTAAACTTCATTTTATGAAGTGGAAGATATAGCAGAAAAACGCAACATAACCATTTTGCGATTACCACCATACCACTGCGAATTGAACCCAATCGAACTAATATGGGCCCAAGTAAAAGGACGTGTAGCTAGACACTTTATTTTTTATTATAATTTTTATTAAATTTTTATTGTCCATATGTGTTAAAGGTATTTTTTCGCAGAAAGATAGTTTTTACTTATTTTCTATTACACATTATAAGTAGATACATATTTCTCAGGTAGGTACCATGGTCCAAAGGAACGCCTATGATGGTGTGAATTTGACCTGCATTCTGGGAAATCCTCTCCTTATCTATTGGTATCTTAACTGCTCTAGGAGGAGGCAAACTTTATGCTTTGTGTAAGTATGATTTTTACCCGTCTCCGGATATTCGACACGGACTATAACTGTCAAGATTTGCTCTACAACTTTCAAAATTTAAAAGTTTATAAAATTAGACATCACGAAATATAATTATTTTAATTGTAAAAAAACCGTGCATTTTGGAGAAAATTTTGTAAAAGAAAGCCAATCTTTATTTTTACACGAGTGTTGGTAAGTTTTTCAAAATTTAAAATTTAGTATTAAAAGGGTAAATTGAACTTTAATTTCATAGAAAATTAAAGATAATTCTTGGGATGGGGAATAAGCTGAAAATGCCAATTTCTACATTTTATCTCTTCGAGGGCGCCACTTGCGCTATTTGTGGTTCGTGCTTTTACTCGTAACTTTTTTTGTTTGTCGCAGAATGAAAAGATACACTAAAATGATGGACCTGCGAGGCCAAAAATGTAACCTCAAAAAAGTTACGAGTAAAAGCACGACGCAAAAATAACGCAAGTGGCACCCTCTGTGAGGTACGTAGAAATTGACATGTTCAGCTTATTCTCTGCTTAGTCTCTGCTAATGTCTAGATAACCATGTAGCCAATGGTACAATAGTCAGTGGGTAGGTATTGCTCCGTTTACTCTTATATCAATTTAGTTTATTGATTTAGATAATAAACAGTTTCCAGTGACGATGGTACATTTTACCTAAAAATATAACTTGAATATAATTGGATAGGTACCTAATTGTTTTTTCTCCGGTAAAATTCATACGGGACCTAGCTAACAACTGTATTATATTTGCTGAGCTTTCCCTAACATTAAGCAATTTTCATTTGTTTTTTCTGTTGGAAGCTATTGGAAATACGGAAAAAATGCTAAAATAACTTGAAGTTTCCGAGAAACATTATCGTTAATTAAGTTAAAACCTGGAGCATATCAACCATAGCACCCGAGAGATTCGACGCTCCTGTGCCCTGTTACCCATTGTACGCCGCAGTTGTAGCGTGTACCTAACCAACTGGCAGAGGAGAGGATAGAAACAGACGAGAGGATACCGCTCTCCGCTCCGCGCTGTCGACCGTATTATGGCTGCCGCCGGAGTCTTCGATACCATGCTCATGCTCCCAGTTCCCACTTACATCGCTGTATGACAGCGAAGGTAGAATTGCCCTGCTACATGAGAAAATTGCTAGCGGGATGATCTTATGGAAATATCTTCATTATGAAAAAAATATTTTACTAAAATATTTTTTATTACATTTTTTGTTCGACTTCTCTAGGTTATTTAAGATGGTATAATATTACTTTAGAGAAATCTTTTACACTAATATCTTTTATTAATAGGTACATAACAGAGAACGAGTAACATAAAAACAAGTTCAGCATTTTCTCAAAACGTTTCTACGTGCGTCCAGCGCGAATTATCGTACAATTTCATTTAATTTTCCGACGAGCTTAGCGCATTTCTCCCCCTCCAGAATTTAGCAGTTTTTGCAATCTACTCACTCCATTTTACAGCCTCCACACATACTTCGCCATGTTTAAAATTAATTAAAGCGGACGAATTTACGTCTCCAGCGAACTTCTGAAGTTTCCAGAACTTTGGGCGATTAGCGGATAAAAATGTACGTATTTCCACGGGTTTGAGCGGGGAAACAATAAGGAAGCATCGTTAATTAGCTGCAATGCCAAGGGAATAAATTGAAATGGTCTAAGCGAATTTTACTGATTCCGAGATGAGGATTTTAACTGGAACGTTCCAAAAGAAGCGGTTTGAACTTTCATGTCCTTTGTTCTTAATTAGTCACATTATTCTTGAATACCAAGAAATCTGTCAACAAAAATGTTTACCAACAACAATTTACTTGTGTTGAACCAAAATTGTATTGGGCTTTCCACCAGTACTATAGTCAAGACTCGTTTTTGGTCACCACTCTTATAATGCGTATGTCAAACCTGTCCAAAATATTAGAAAAAGCGATTAATATAGGATATATAGGTAGTTGTTTTCTTAGAAAAATATAATTTAACTTTAAAGAGATAGTTCAGATTTGGAACTACAGAGTTTCAACGGAAGATGGTATAGTACATGACAAATCAAGTTTATAGTGGAATATAATAGGCCAGTTGTAGGTACCTATATGTATATTTTATATAATTATATCTAATTCGCCCACGGTTGACCACAAAAAAATGGTAGAGTGTGTGGAGTGCCTTGGGTTTAGAGGAGTTGCCCTAGAACTAGCCACTTATCCATATTTCTTATTAGTTTTGAACAGCACTTAGTGTATTATTTATATTTGTATCTTTTTTTATTATTATAAGTTTTTATCCTTTATTTTTTATTTAAATTTATGCCTCAGTGAGGGTTTTTCTTTTTCTTCAACATATGGGTCGATTTAAAATTTAAGTACAGACCTGTAAAAAATATTTTTCTTGAAATCGGCAGTGGAGTGTCCCAAAATCGTCATTAAATAGGTACTTACTTATACAGGGTGTTCCCGTATATTTTGACCCACCCCTAGAGCCTTTATTTTTCGAGTTAGAAAAAAATTACTTAAATGAAAGTTGTAGGTTTTTTTTCTAAACCGCTAGGATCTGTTAGGTACTAGATAAAACAAATGAGCGTCACAAATTTACGAAAAAATATAAACTTACTTTTTTTAATGGAACACCCTGTATATTTGTGGATTTTGAATTGCACGCATTTTTCTGATTCCAACAATATAAATATGATATATGTTTGCTCTAAGCATTCGCATGATATTCCAAATTGCAGATAAATACGATCTTTATAGGTATTTAATCAAGGTTGCCATGGAAAAACATTTCAACTTAGACAAGAGCATTCCTATCAATCCATTATTTTTGGGATAATACCCCGTGGTACCCTACAACTTTCATTCAAGTAATTTTTTTCCAACTCGAAAAATAAAGGCTCTAGGGGTGAGTCAAAATATACGGGAACACCCTGTACATATACATACAGGGTGTGATTTTATCCAGAACATTTTGATGAGCTGCAAGATTTCTGATTTGGATGATTTTTTTGTTTGTAGGAAGTGTCGTTTTACGCACACGTGGGACAATGTCATGGTGTCAGTACTATTCCACTGACTGCGATTTTTTTGGAAAAGGCTATCATGGATTTTATTAGCTGAAATCTGGCTACAAATCTTTATTTAGTACCCCCTCCTGAAACCCCAATGTCACCACATTTCTGCAGGGCCTTAAAGTTGGGGAAATTGTTTTTTCTTTATTTAAAAATCAGGAATGTTTTAAAAATATCTGAAAATCGGGCAAACTTTTTCAAAATAGCCCAAAAATGTCCCATTAGTAAAGAAAACCGCAAAGAACACCGTTTTATCGTATGATTTTTTCAATGCAGTATTTTGAAAAATGTTATTAGCGATTTTTTTATCGAAATTCTGCAACATGTTTTATGAATTTACGTCCGCAACTAACATTTTTACGAGATTTTATAGTTGGGAAAATTAATTGTCTTTCTTTTAATTTTCAATTGAAAACCAGGAATGCTTTATAAGTACTTAAAAATCGGGTGAAGTTAATCAAAACATCCTAAAAATACTTGACTATAAACCATCCCCCTGTTTTAAAATTATTCAATTTTTCTCCGCGACGAAAAATAAGGGTACTTTACTCTTGTGCCGCGTTTAACATTTTGACTCCTCCTCGTTTACCGCGATATCTGCATGAAGTTTTTCGGGTGTAACTCCTAGTCAGTTTTTTATTTCCACACAAAATAAAAAATATTCTGTTTGTTGCGTATATTCTGCCTGTCACTCTATGTCCATTAAAATCTATTAAAACAAACATTTTTCGTTAAAACATTACAATTGCAATTGTTTTCAAATGCATGACGACTTTTGAACATTATCAAAGCATTTCTCCGTTTCAACATTGCATACAATTAATTAAATTGAATTGCATAGAATTAGACAACTGCATTTAGAGCCACAACTTTGCGCATTTATCTCCAGCCGGAATCTACAAGTTTTTGGGCGCCTATACTCCCCACTTGAAGTCTTCCGCACACACTCTGTAATGAAATTAATTAAATCTAACGGATATATGTCTCGGCGCGCGAACTTCCGGCTTTTCCGGAACTTTGCCCCATTAGCGGGTAAAAATGTATGCATTTCGGTCACAGTCGTCACCTCAACCTGGGGTGCGGAGGAAATGCTGGAATATGAAAAACTATTTGGGGTGAAACATGGCCCAAACTGTGTTTCAGTGTTTGTAATGAACTATGCGGTTTCAAGAAATTAAACTGGAATGTTCAAGTGCATGTGATAAAATTGCAAAATTGCAGGATTTCATAAATGAAATCCTGCAATTTTGATTCAATACTATTGTAGTCCGCTCATATTACACATTTGACATAGTGTAATTCTCTAAGAACTTCGATACTTAGTGTCGTTTTAAATAAAATAACTACAATAAGACACCAAGTGATATTTTGTAGTATCTCAGAGTGTCCAGTAATTCATTATTGTTTAGTATGAGAAGTTAGGTACTTGGCATTTTAGGAATCACAGATAATCTTTTCGCTTGTCTTTGACCCTGAGTGTTCATTCAGTGGACAAAATACGATCCGATATGGCATCCACATATTAAGGTCAACCTCTTCGGTCAGTTGCTTTAGGTGTGTTTCTCATTTCTAGGCAACTTTAGAATCCTAAATCATATTTAGGATTCTAAAGTTTTATTTAGTAAATATAACACTTTAGAGCTTTCAGTGCTGTCTCAGGTACATATATACCTACTCGTATAGATACCTAAGTTTTGTTGCGTCTGTTGTTACATTCAGAAAAATATGGCTTGATTTTCTGCAGGGAAAATGGAATGTGTCTTATCTATAAAGATTGTTTTATGTCCTACAATTAGGTCCATGTAGATGTCCCAATTCCGATATCGTCCTTCATTACCAGAGACAAGAACACTATTATAAAACTGTGCAGTTTTCTAAATGTGTTTATATTCAAAATGCTGTTGGAAAATATTACCATCAAATTAGTCCATTGTGCGACGTCCTTTATTCACCTTTAGCCCACGTGACAAGTTCTTTCTGCGTCTTTGTCCTAATTATTGCCAAACTCTAGAGATAACTGCCTAAATCGCAATCAATTTGTGCGACTTCTATACTTACTAATTCGGATGGTTGCCATGGATAAATATAAATAGAAACACTATTCCTAACGTTAAATGGCATTATTTTCAAATTGGCGATCTTTGTTGTTAAGATAATATACAGTGATAATGGTGTAAAATAATATCGAGGTATAATGAAAGACGGAGGACTTATACAATACTGCAAGTGTAAGCAACTCAAATTTAAGGAATAAATAGGAATTTCCAACCGAAAACACCCAAAAGAGGATGGCCGCGAAGGCACTACTACAAGTTCTGGAGCACATTAAGGCAGTTAATACAAACAAACCCCTAAATCTGAATGGATACTAATGCGGGGTGACTTTATTCTGCCGCAAACAAAGCGCGAGGGCTTAAGAGAATTACCCGGAGGCCGCCCCCCCCCCCCCGGAAGATAAACCCTTCGGAGAAACGGCGCGTTCCCGCGCGCTCCGACCAGTTTTTATCGTTTCTCCAGTTGGGAACAGTCTAAATATTTCTTCCTCGGGCTAAATTAGAATCTACGAAGCGAATGCAGTAAATTTCTATTTTGGCTAATTGCGTGAAGTTTTCGGAGCTAGATTTTACTTAGTCAACTAATATTCGATTTAAAACAAAGGCAGTTTTTAACGGAGGCGACCTAATAACTACGTAACATAAATAACTGTTCACTGGTGTGCTTATTTTTCTGTTGTCAATGCCATGCCAGATTGAAGTTGAAGTAAATTGACTTGTATCATTTAGCAGCAAGAACTTCTACTTATGAAGTACTGCAAGATTCTTCTTATACTTAGCACAAAATTTATTACTGCGGACAAGGAAGTCGTAACAAAATATGAATATTCCGCTACATTCTATCAATAAGAGTACGTATCTATTTGCTCCATAGATCTAAGTCTCGAGGCCTACGATAAAGACAGGCCATGGCGCACAAAAATCACGTGACCATCTTAGTCCGACATATCTCATTTGTCACATAACTGAAAGCGGGAGCTTGGGTTTTGAGAAGTTTTAAATGTTTAAAGTGTTTTTAAACGTCTTAGTTTATATTTTAGAAACAAGTTTGTGTCTAGTGCACCTGTTTCCTGGCGGAGGGGAACCGCCCGGGTGTTATTATGGCCTCTGGGTGGGAGCCGTGCCGTCCAGGAGTATTGGTGACGCGTGAGCGCTGTAAGGGGAATTCTCCCCCTGGAATGGACAGTGGAGCCTGAGACACAGACGGGTGAACTGTTTACGGGAGATCCGCGAGTTCAGAAGGTCCGGGTGGCTGTAAGCCATTCCCGTTGACCACGTTCGGGTTTGTGTATTTTGTATTCACCATGCACCTTGTGCGAAATAAATCAGTATTGTAACGTACCCGAGGATTTTCGTTGTCGACCCACGCCCTGATACGGTTCCTATTCGGCCTTTCACGCTGCCGATCAACTGGGACCTCGTCAATATTTACAGTATACTGAGGTGAGTTTTCATTTTTATTTCGTAAAAAATAACCTAAATACCAAATATTGCGTCTGCTCATATTATATTTGTACATATTACAAAAGCCAGGAAGAAACTGTCACCATAACTTTGCTTTGCCTCGGGATGAAAATTTGCGCCAAAAATGGATTCGTCAAATTCCAACTGAGATTTAATTTCTAAAAAAACCCTTAAATATGTGTGGCTAACACATTTTCAAGAAAGTGAACCTATTAAAGTGGACAAATGTGTTGTGGGAGGAAAATATGACCTAAGTGCAGTGCCGTTCAACTCTCAGGCAGGTTGAAAATTTAAAAAAAATTATTAGAGAAAGCCTGGATGCACACAACCAGTAATGTGATAGATAAAAGAAAACTCGCCAAATTGTTACGAAATTTGTTTTTTCTACTTATCTCCAAAAATGCCTTTTATTATATAGGACTAAGTTGGTTACGTGACTACGCGATTATGCGTTAGCGCCATGGCCTGTCTTTATCGTTGGCCTCGTCTAAATCTATAGAAACATGCATCAATCATACCTAAAAACCCGTTTAACAAAATTCCTACCGAAATAAATGCAAAATAGAAACAATAATTTTTGCGTCCCAATAAAATGGCTAGGGCGAGTGACACGTCACTGCCTCACACAGCTTCAGGCATTAGATTTTTAGCCATTTGTCGTTCAATTGGCAAGTTTTGAAAAATTGTATTGAATTTTTCCACCTCTAGGTTCGAATCTCGCGTGGGACCGCCTCCGAAAATGGGAAATCGCTTCTCCCTCGGTGCGGCATGTATGCCATGAGCGCGCGTTGAGTAGGGACCGTTCCACGGGCCAATAAATCAAGTCGGCCGCGAACGTCCTGATAACATTCGCCGAATTAATATCGCGCGCCCGTAAGTCACGGCCTTATCGCGGTCGGCCGTGAATCTTCCCAGCATGGTGCGCGGCGCGGGTCCAGGTGTGTCGAAAGAGACGATTGGGGCCAGGATATGTAGACAATCAGATCAAAATGTAGGTTGTCCGCAGAGTCAGATAAAAATACGTAGAAATATTCTTGCGTCTACAACTTCGAATAAATCATCTCGGGAAGAGGAAGGATTGAACCCTCTAAAACCATCTTTAGGTTCCAAGTAAGACTCGTTATTTTCACGCACAGGTCACGAGTAGGTATATATTTATTTATATTGTCACGACTGGAATCGTGACCGGGGGTGAGCATCAGAGGTAGTTCAATAATTGAGACGTATTTGAACAAAACTAAAAATATTTATTTATACCTTGTACGGAGATAGAATCATTTCCCACAAGGGAGAAATATGGAAAACTTACATTATAGGATAATGCTTGTTACTGGTGGGTCCAACATCTCGCTCGCCGACCAGGGGGAAGGCACCGGCTATCAACCAGAGTACATTGTCGTCATCCCGAAGAGTATTCTGTCGTCGTTCCGTAGGGTTGAGGTCTTGAGATGTAAGTTGAGTAGTGCAGTACGAACCGGGGCGCCTGGAACCAATCGTCGATCACTGATCCCCCGAAATGCGGACCACCGGTATTTAAACCTTTAGTGGAATCCGAGTCAGCACTTCGCGGGCAATCGCCCGATATCAATAACGCAACAAAACAAATAGAGGCAAACATTAGTCGACATTATCTCATAATGAAATAACTTTAATGTACAATATTTAAACATATTAATATATTTATATTAAAGTGAGGCACTCGTAACTCAGTAAAAAAATAGATTAGCTAAACAAAAGTAGCTAATAGAATGGCTTTCGTAGCTTGATAGAGCAAATAAACAAAAAACATGTATATAAATGTTGTCAGCTTAAGGGTACAACGGTGCGAATAGCCCCAACAATAAACTTCGGAAGTCAACTAAGGTAAAACAACCAAGAAGGTACTTATCTTGGTGTGACGGCAGATCCGATTTCTCGTAAAACGAGACTTTTCCAGAAAAGCAGTCTTCGTCCTTCTCTTGACTAACCAAAATAAATTGTCCTAACTGTGACTGGCAAATGACAACAAGAGTACCTACTGGTATCTATCACTGGCAAAAAGGCAAACAGTGGTCGGCACCATAAAAAAAACACCTTGTGTAACCCATAGATTTGACCAACTTTGGGGATTCTCCAGCAATTGAAAACTGAAAATTTTAACTGATGTTTTGATTGAGGCTTTGAGTGAGGCCTACGATGATAGAAAAATTGGTCATAAATATATCCTTGTTTATGGAATCCCTAGTTAATAATGGATACAGCAAGTCTACCAAAAAACAGCTGGACAGGTTTATTTCTTGCAAAATCTGCCCCCTGTATATACTGTATTTCTGTCATGTCCTTATGTCAGTGTCATGCATTGGTATCCCCATAGCCGGCTCTAGGAAAGAACTGAAGTTGAGAAAGCTGGCAACATGGCTCGCGAGTCTGCGCGGCGTCGCCTGTCACTCCCTGTCACTCCCTGTTGATTTTACAAGAAATTTACCAGACTTAATTTGTGTAGTGCGGGTAGTGCTATCGTCGCCAGATTGCTACAACGAGGCAGTGTGTCTCTGGGTGGAAACAGACAGCCCAAAGTGCTGACAACAGCTTTTTTATAAATTTGTTTTATTTGTAAAAAATGATGCCTAGAACAGTCGAGGGAAGCTAGAACTTAGTTATATACTTGCGGCTGTAAGTCAAATCGTATAATAATAACTTGAACTAGCTTGGTTTTCTTTGCTTGACGGCAAGCGGTCAAGTTTTATTCGTTTTGGGCTTTCCAAGGGACGAAAATTTAAGAATAAAATAAATGATTAAGGGCCTATTGCATAGACAAACTAAAGTACCCTTTAATTAAAGGAGTTTTCTAACAATCCAACCATTGTTTAGTATTGTTGCAAAAGTTTCTTTACCTAATGTTAAAGTCAAAAGATAATTTAGTTGAATCGTTGAGTGAGGAATAATAAGAGGCGCAACGCCCATATAAAATTGCGAGCCGGTTTTCGTGTGCTTATACCCTGAAGCACCCCGTTGCCCCCACTCGCTATAGTCGCCTAGCGACCACGGATTTTTACAACTTGTTTATGTTTTCAATAACACCAATCCCTCTACAACGGGCTAACGGTACAATATTTTATATATTTTTTTATTTTACTGGAAGGATATATGTATTTTTTTATCTCGGACGCTTTTTATCTCGGACGCTTTTCGGGCCGCGTTTTCGGCTACGCTGCGTCCCGTAAGGTTGCGCTTCTTATTATTCCTCATTCGACGGTTGAATGTATTATGAAATTGACCCTAACTGCCATTTCAACCAGAAGACATTACTCTCCTTCACAACATGCTGTTCTCTGTTCGCTATTGTTTGTATTTTTATGAAAATTTAACCATAAGGGAAGATAGGTAATCATTATTTGCCTGATGGCGCACTTTGCGAGAAATTCTCACAAAAATTCGACTTACTTGGCCTATTTGCCCAAATTTACCATATTATTTGTCGACACCAGGAATCATACTTATTATAAATACTTATACTTCTGTGTATATTTTGTTACTTGTTACTGCTTTTATTGTCTGTTAAACAAACGTACCTAGTGACTTAGGTTATACCCAATTATTGAAACAATGTTCACAAATGTATCTAATTGCAATTAAAAAGAGGGTTGAACATTTATTAAGATAAACTAAGTCAAAGTGCAGACTGCTCTATACTGCATATAGACCCGTTGAACCGTCCCCCTTGAGAAGGTTGTGGTATCCCTAAATAAGGATAAATACCTTTCATAAAAGGAAATAATTATTATAAGAAAATATGCAAAAATGATAACAAAAGTATATCACCTGTACTTAGTTATTGTGTAGTGTCAGAAGAATTTACTACTCCAAGAAAATAAATTCTTCTATGGTAGTGTGTAGCCTCTTCGTTTGACTGAATAGGAATCAATGAACATTCGTAAAAATTCCGAAGTTAAATACTGTTTTTAGGAATAAAATGATCCCTGAATAACAAAAAGGAACGCAGACAGAAAATCAATATTTATTGTTCAGCACCGAGAGTGTTGCACCAAGTGATATAAGATTGTTAAAGTAAAGCATAAACTTATTAGAAAAGTGTTAAATGAGTTCTTCAGTCAAGAGTGAAGCTTGATGGATTTATTAAAAATTAAAAAAAATAATAGATAAATCATATTGTATCCGACAAACTGGATCAGTTCCGAACAGTATTTGAACGAAACTATCGATAATATTTGTGTCCGAGGATTATTCGAACGTCAGAGCTGCGAGATATAAAATAATAAACCCTAGACACGTGCCTAAATCAAAAGTATTGAAAAAACTTCGATAAAGAAAGCGGTCTGTGTTTTAGACGGTGAAATATACCTAAATTAAACGATTTTTGTTCAAATGTGAAATACCAACCTATGTATAAAAAATTCGGAAAAATATTTGTACCTTTGATATACGCCGAAATTAAATCGTTCGAATTTATAAGTTAATATTTTAAATGATTGACCAAATTGTTGCTTGCTATGTAATAGAAATGACAAAATTTCCGTTACACACACTATAGTGCTGCCATTGTACCTCAAGTATTTTTGATATTCTCCACTTTCTATGGTAAATTTGAAAAACTTGCTAAGAATTAAATTTAACCTATTTTCCTCTCCGTATGTTTGAAATAATTGCATTAGGTGTAGGTCGTCCAAAAAGACACGTCACTCGACATTTCAACTTGTAATTCGCTTGTTTTATTTTCGGATCATTTTTTGGCTATTTACTTAATTGTTTATTTGCTGAGCAACAGCTAGCCGCGACTGGTCGGGTTCGGTTATGCAAGCGGTACCATTCGAGATTCAAATTTGGGAAAAACCAAAAGAACATGCGGCCGGCTATAATAGCCGCAACAGGTCGGTTTTAGTTATGATTGCAGCACACGAAACTCTTCAGTATTCGCCTCGGTTACGCAAGTGGTTAAAGTTGGTTTAATTAATTAAGCAAGCGGATAAGCTGAGCCCAAGATATTCGGATTGGTTACAGAAAACGACTTACTACTTGTTAATACTTACTGCGAAATAGGTAGGTCAGAAATTAAGCCATGCGGCATATATAGGCTTTTGTGGAGACTGCATGTGAGAGTTTGACCGTTCGCACACCAAGTGATCAGAAATGGTTCCAGCCTCACTCGATCCATGGCGGTCGGGTGTCTCCATCGGGCTTGTCCCATTTCCCCGGTTTTCAAAAAGAGCGGAGGTTCTAGCTTTAAGTTGGACCCGAAACCATATGCTATACCTACCCTTCTTCGTATTTCTCAACCCTTTCAGTACTCCAAGAAATAATTATTAATCGACGAACAAAATTAGAAGTGACTCCCAAAGCTACATTAACTTAACTACAAATTCAGCATGCTTATTATGCCGACGGATGCAGTTATAGTAGCAATAATAACTTGAATAAAACATCCCCTTTATTATTGGGAACTAATAGCCTTACTCGGGACGGGCCCGGCTTCCGTGCGAAACACCATAGCGAAATCCCATCCGGTTCCGATCGATGGGGCCCCATAACTCAGCGCCTTATCGCGCGCCCTGTAAATCCGGCACACGCCGCCGCATCCACGCTATTAATAGCGGCGGGGCACGCGGTGGGGGCGGGGGAAGGGGGGCGCCCGGCGGGGCGGTCTAATGGGTCTATTAGCCCCCCGCCCGATGCAGATATGTGCCGCCCCGGCTCTGGAAAGGAAATAAGCACATCCGATACAAGATGGGAAAAGTTGCGTTGAATTCCCGAGGAGGAGGAGACAATGAGCCTTTTTGGGGATGAAGGTAGAACAAGGTTGGGCTTTGGTGCCCATTGACTTATTCTCTTATCGAAATTTGTTGGGATCTTTAAGTAGCAGTTACGATCTTTGCAGGGGCGTGCGGTGACATTTTAAGTAAGGGAAGCAATGTTTAAAAACTTACCTTTTTGTCATTCGATTCTTCGATCACTTTTTCCATCATAAAAACGTCGATGCTCTAACATGTTCTGGAGAAGTATATTCTAAACAACAGCGATATCTGTGAAAGTCATTCATTCGTTTTTGTGGTTAAATTTGAAGCTTATCCGCAAAGTTTAATGTTGAAAATCCCTTTATTATTAAGGTACACACTACACATTCACACACACTCTTACTTAATTGTCCAACTTTAACATTTTCAACGTCATTCCCGACAGCCGAAGTTGACGGTATTTGGATGTCCATGTCCGTATTTTCTTCCATATCGCCCGAGATACGACGCGCGCGACGCGCCAACGCAGATATCAAAACCAACTAAACTACACAAAGAACCTACTGCAACGATAGCTTCCACGCACGCTTTAAACACGCGTTCTCATTCGCGTCAGCCAGTGCGGTGGAAGTGGAAAGTTCAATAACCTCTCGACTCTCGAACGCTACAGAAAAGCTAGCGGCCGGCATAGATTACATTGTACAGTGGCTCGGTAGGATGGGCGCAGTCGGAGTCGCCGCATTTTCTATAGGCTCAGACCTGTTAGCATAGGTCTGTGCTATATGCATAACGTAGGTTTGATATATGATATATAAGATAATTTTTAGCGTTTTTGGTACACTTAGGTAACTAAACTAACTGCTTCCTGTTTAAAAATTCAAGAATTACATTTGGTCATTTTACATTGTTTTGGTTTTTTAGGGGAAGCACTGCTTCCCTTGCTTCCATGGACTGCACGCCCCTGGATCTTTGAGATATACGGATTAGACCGGTACTCATCTAGTGTCTAGTGTCTGTTATGTTCCTATGCGTTAGACAAGCGCCATTCTTTCTGAAAGAATCTTACAGTGGCGGCTCGTGGGTGCACAAAATCCGTAATTCCAACTACAAAAATAAACGCCGAAGTAGGTACTTACCCTTTATTAATGCTTATCTTATTATACAACAATAAATAGTAAAAATATGGGTAACAACTTTGGATAAAACTCGCCTTTGTTTATTTAAGCTTCGAAATAGTTAATGCAGGTGTGGAATTATTGTTTTTAATTTAAGTTTTTATATTTGACACTGGCACTGTCACTGACACTTGTTAATATTTATATTTTATATGTAAAGTCTAGTCTTCTGTTTTAAATATTTATATTGTTCTATAACTATTTCGTTAAAGTTGCTGATCATAGGCGAGTTCGGTAATTTGCTCGCAGATACGAGCAAATTGAAATCCGCTTATTTCATATGCTACAGAGCGATATAAGTGATTAATGAACTGCGATCTCTATCCAGATGTATTCATGTGTGAAAAGTTGACCATAATTTTTTAATTTTAATATAATAATAATAGTCGGGGAAAAGAAAAAGTCGTATATTTTCGTTTCCCATGACAAAAATTTATATTGTAAGGGCAACCGTATTATCCGTAATTCAGGGATACGAGGAAATGTATTTTGAAGATAGAGAAAAACCAGTGGCTCCCAAAAAACTATTGTAAATAGTACACTTTTTAATTTGTATTAGGTATGACAACATAAAATAACGTATTTAAATAGGCATGGATATATTGTCAACAAAGTGACATCTGTGGACCGATGACCAAACCGTTTAAATTCATTTCTACTAAATCATAACAAGTAAAGATAACATTATACAAATTTACAAATGCAGGCGACAATCAAAACAAAACACACAAGGATTGTTCAATAAGATATACACTAGATAGATCGAAGTCCAAACACCGAGTCGGCGAAATCTGCTAGTATAAATTCGGCACCAGCCACAAGCTGGGCATCAGTAAGCCCCGCTTATTAGCAGCTACTCGATCACTGACCACCCGCGGTGGTTTGACCTGACAATGGATCCCGCTAGATAGCCTCCTTGTTCAGGTCGGGCTCTGAGGGGCAGACGACAGCACCCCCCGGGTACTGTTGAAGTCGTCAGCTGGTCAGCAGCGGCAACTCGCGCCGCCGGGTCAAGGGCGCAGCTCGCGCCTCAGTCATTTCCACGTACTATCGGTCGCGTCGGTTCACAGTCCGCGCTACCCCTGCCATATGGCCCAGATACTGTTAGAGGCATATCTGTGAGTGGAAGAATCACCCTACTTTGTACCTGCTGTCTTCTTCAATCTGCGCTTCGCGACTCCCGCACCCAGTGATCGCGACAAGCCGCGAGGGTCAGTCCAACCCTCCGGCGAAACACAAGTAGTGCGGCACATGGTAGAGGCTCCGTGTGAAGGCACTGGTGTGACAATATTATTATCCAAGAAAATACCGCACTAGTCCCGTTGATGAACAGAGATAAAAAGTGTCGTAAGTTTCCGATCAGGAGTAGCATATAACTTCTGGAGCATATAGAAGTTCAAAAAATAAAAATAATATTCTTATTGACCATGTCATATGTCTATTGTTTTTAGTTTCTTAGATACAGGGCGTCATGTTTACTTTTTAAAATTGAATATTGACCGCATGTTCTACTTTATACCACATTATTCAAACTTGGCACTGCTGTGTTTTTTGGGATGGAAAATAAGATGGAAATATCAATTTCTACGTATCTCACAGTTGCACTATTTTTGGCTCGTGTTTTTACTCGTAACTTTTTTGAGGTTAAGTTTTTGGCTTTGCAGGTCCATCATTTTAGTGCATCATTCGCTCTGCAACAAAAAGGTACTCCTGTTTAATAACGGTAAAGTCAACCGTTTGCGTTGAAATTGGAGAAACGTGCTCCAAACACCTGTTAACTCTCAACATTCGAAACATAAAATTATCACCTACCGCTTTCAAATGTTACAGGCCAACTGTACATTGAAAATTATGAAAAAATTCCAAATAGACATTGATCAAAACACTTGGTTCCTCTTGAAATAGAGTGTAAAACTTTTGTCAAATTCAATCCTTTCCATTTTGAAGACGAATAATTTTTGGTACATGGTTCATAGGCATTTTTTCCTCACTTTAAATGCTACAGTTGATCTGTAACACTTGAAAGCAATATATAAAAATTTTATGTTTCGAATGTTAAAGTTAACAGGTGTTTTGGAGCACGTTTTGCCAATTTCAATGCAAATAGTTGAATATGTAATTGAAGTTAAGTTGATATTATCGTTATTAAACAAGAGTACCTTCTTGTTGCAGAACGAGAACGTGCACTTGCAAAACCAAAAAGATAACCTTAAAAAAGTTACGAGTAAAAACACGAGCCAAAAATAATGCGAGTAGCTCCCTCTATGAGATACGTAGAAATTTACATGTTCAACTTATTTTCCATCCCCAAAAACAGAGTAGTGCCAAATTTTAATAATGTACCTAGTATAATGTAGAAGATACGGTCAATATTCAATTTTAAAAAAGAAACTTGGACCCTGTATCTAAGAAAATGGAAACGATAGACACATGGTCGATAAGAATTTTATTTTTATTTTTGAAGTTCTGTATGCTGAATTTATGCCAGGGGTTTCTAAAACACCCTGTAGGTATATACCATTGCCTTCAGTCTGTCCATGACCATTTCCGACTTCCAGAAGTTGAAAATCGCCACAAAACATCTGATTGTCACTTCTCATTGAAGTTCTTCTTCTTCGACACTTACTGCAGCGAGCTTCGATCTGATAGATCCAGGTACATCCCTCCTAATAACAAGTAGTTTATTATGTAATCTTATTCTAGATAGTTTGAAAGCGTACCTGAATATCAACAAACGATTGCAAAATTCATAAAATTCCAATCGGCACATAAATTACTTTCGCGTATGGTAGGCTGCATGAATAGTGGTGACGGCAGTTCAAGGGGAGAATTGTTGGTAGTTTCTAAAAGCAGATCGCGGTGTACCGGATGAGCCAAAATATTTTTTCCGTAGTAACGGAACTTTGCATTCTTGGCACGACTCTGGTTTTTGAGCGGGACTTTTTTCACATATAGGCAAGTAGCCCTTCGATTTAAAAATGGTTTAATCCCCTATGAATTCTAGTAATCCTAAACGACGACTACACTTCCCCAAAATCTGGGAACTTCCCGACGAATAAGCAGTACAACATTGGAGTGCACAAATATCGTAACAATATAAAGTGTCTTACAGACTAACCGACAAAGTCCTTATTTATATTCGAGTCATTCCTCATCCAACGCACCGCAATTTACGTTCATTTGTTGCGTCGTTCGGGCGGAGGAATTCCCGACATTTTATTGTGCCTCCGGATGACTTGATAATGAAATAACGGGCCGCTTAATGGGTCTAATAAAAACAAATTAGGGTAATGGATGGGCGCCAGCTCTAACGACGTTGTTTTACAAGGCTGCGCAGCGAGCGATGTGCTCCGGAACAACGGCCGGCGACGGATCCGGGAAGGGGGACGTACGGAATTCCGTAGGTCGGCGTTTTTGGAATTTTGGGGACGTATGTGCGGGTTCGCGTTTTGGAGGCGTACCTTTGTGGCCTCGGGAAATGGCAAAAGACGAACGGCAAAGAAGGTATTTTAAGGGGAAACTCAAATTGATTTTGGTTGGTCTTGAAGGCGTGCTAACAGTAATAATATTAATAATAATATAATAATTCTCACCCTCACAATACTCCAAACTAGGAGTACCCCAGAAGCAACCACATGCTTGTGCGGGGGAGGGGGGCAATTACTATTATTTTGTCTTCGTTGCCATTTGCGGCTAGGGCCGATAGAACTAGGATAGCATTCGCTCAAGTACTACGGAAAACCCTAGAAAACCGTAGTAATCCCAGTGAGTGTAGGACAATTAGAGAATCACACGGATAAAGCTATTTAGGAGCAATACCGTGAACCCACATTTTTGTCCAGCGCTCTTGGCCATAGCGGTGTTTTTCTTTTAAAGACATAATGTTCATGTGCCTGCCTCGAACCAAGGTCGATTGAAGGCAAGAAAACATGCAGTCTAAAAAGTCCCGACGCTATGATTAATCCAGCTAATCCTGAATAAAGGAGGTGAAGAGCGGGAAATGTCCAGCCAGCCAGTCGAGCAGGTCGTGAGTTCTCTGAGAGACAAATTTAGGGTGAGCGCCACTGACTTATAGCTATACTAAAGCCAGTAAGTCTATAGATGCCCTTATTCAGATAATAGGGGAGAGGAAAAGAAACTATTCAAAAGAACATTTAAGAAGTTATTGAAATAGGAAAATTAAATAACCGGTTTAGGTTTAAATTACAATAAGTTTATTTCGGTTACCTTAACAAAAATCCTTAGACGCAATTTTGGTGAAAATGTAGTCATATAACATGAGTTAAAATTCACACATTATATCCTAAGGTAGCATACTGCAAACTATAAAGCTTTCAATACCGCTCGTCATGACGATTAGTTTACAATACATCGTATTATTATATAACATCTTCTAAGTGTGTATCAAGTCTAAGGCTAAAGAAATCAAACACCCGAAGGCGAAGGGTACGACTTTGATAACCTGAACTGTTACTCATTTATATACAGGGTGAGTCAGAATGTATAGTAAATACTTTAAGGGGGTGTTCGGAAGGTGGTTTTAAGGGGGATCTTTCTTATAATTAATTTCGATTTGTAACGTTTCAAAGCGGTAGGTAAAAATTTTATGTTTCGAATGTTGAAGTTAACAGTTAACAGTTTTTATGACACATTTGTGCGAAATTCCCTTCACATAAATATCTTAAAAAACAGGAAGGAGTTATTAATAAAATTTGTTTCTTAAAAATCACTTTTAATCCCTTACATTTTGAGGTAAAGGCATATGGAAATGGCGTAAGAAAAACGTATTTTAGCCCAAAGAATCTATGGTTAATTGACTGACCTATTTTTTTGTATAATCCCCTATAATTAATATTAATAACAATACCCAATTTTGTTGTTGTAAAATAAATTCGGTAGGTATTGAACTATTCACAAAAAATATCTAAATAATAATGTCGGAAATCTTATACGAAAACGTATACGGATGAGTTTTCCAAAGGACAGGCAAGAGGTTAACGAAGAGTACCTAAGTATTTGAAAAATACTTATGAGGTATTATTAGAGTTCTTTGCTAAGCACATATTACAATATGCGACGTTATTCAGCATCTTAGCTGTCTCGAATATTCAGAGTAAAGGGTCTACTAATATGTATGAAACCTGCTACGAGCAGTTCCACTCATGCATGTAAATTGTAGGGTGAAGGGGGATATTATGAGCACATTAAGGAAAAAAATTATTTTTTCAAGATAGTTAAAGGTATTTGAGTGTTTTTTAACATTTCTGAAAGGTCTAAACATATTTCAATAGGCTATCAACAATTATGACATTAACAAATCATTCACAGAAAAAGGGCACAGTTTTTTAAAAACCAGTGTTGGTGCTCATATTACCCAACCGTTAGGGTAATATGAGCATGCAGTATAGTATAGTATGAGCACTATTATTTTTAGTATGTATTTAGGTGATTTATGGATTCAGAGAATAAAAATCATGGCAAATAAATTGCTTTATTTAAACATAGCAATAAAATTATAAAAGTAAACAATATTCTAAAAATATTAAAAAATCAAAATAAGAAAAACATATTCTAAAAAAATATTAAAAAAACAAAATAAGAAAAACATAGAGAACTCTTTGTGTTTAACATTCGTCGCAGTAATAGATTTTGGTCTTGTTTGAAACTTTGGCACATGTTGTATGGCACCATTGTCTGCAGCCCATACATTCTATCCATGTTCCTCCAGTCTTTGAAAACAATTCATTGCAATAAATGCAGTTAGCGTCTTCGGCGTCGTTTTCTTTAGTTTCTTCTTTGCGTACAGTGTTGGTAATTTTTCTTCTTACACCCTTTACGTTTTTTTTATTCGACTTTGACATCTTTGGTGAAGATTTTATTTTCTCTAACTCATCTTTGTAAGGACAGCTAGTTAAAATTTTAGAATGAGCTACAGTTCTTTTTTTCTTGGTGGCAGTGTTTTATTTTTTGGAAGCAAAATAATGTCTTTAAATTTTGGAGACCCTGACGTCTCGCGAAGTGGTTCCTGGCTCTTATTATTCAAAGAACAACTCTGATCATTTTTATTATTATTACTTCCAATTGGATTAGAATCTGATTTAAAAACAGGTGGAATCGAAAGAGGACTTGGGGCTAGATCTATGTTGTTGGCTTCTAATGTTGATGTAGATGGTGCCGAATCTTCGACATTATCAACTTCGATATTATTATTACTTCCAATTGGATCAGAATCTGATTTCAAAACAGGTGGAATCGAAAGAGGACTTGGGCTAGATCTATGTTGTTGGCTTCTAATGTTGATGTAGATGGTGCCGAATCTTCGACATTATCAACTTCGATCATATCTTCTGCAGTAACGTGAAACGATTCCGGTTCAAAGGTATTGCTTGCAGAATTTATTTAGGCTGCAATAAAATCCTCATCTTGAAAAATGTCGGGTTCGAAAGGAAAAATGCCAGTTTTTCGAAAGCCAGATATTGCATTTTTAATCGTAGCTCCTTTCCCATATGCTATTGAAAATAACGTTGGAATTTCCATTTCTGTTACAATGCGACCAGGATGCTGCACTAACCAACTTGACACCGCCTGGTCGTAAAAAGTGTTAATACTTTTAAATATTGAAACATCCAGAGGCTGCAATTTGTGTATGCAATGAGAGGGAAGAGATAACAAGATTACATTATTTTCTCTGGCTTTAATAATTAACTGTAAATTTTTGACGTGTGTGGCATGTCCATCTAAAATTAAAAGGGTTGGCTGCGATCTAGATTTTGGTTGAACTACTTTTAAAAAGCGGCAGAACCACGAGAAAAAAATGTCTTCGTTGATCCAACCAGAAGGAGTTGCATATCCGACTGATCCTGGTGGAGCACCATCTAACATGTCTGGTCGCATCCGAACTCGCGGAAAAATAAATAGAGGCGGAATGTACTGTCCACTTGCACTGACACAGCAGACGACTGTAACGTTTTTACCACGTTCTCCACTTGTGATTGCACCTACAGGTCTTTTTCCTTTCATTGCAATGACTTTTCCAGGCTTGTGGACCGTAGTGTATCCAGACTCGTCTACGTTGAAAATTTGTTCCGGCGGAATTAATGGCAAATTATTGTCATCAAACAGGACTTTCCTGAGGTTCTCAAAAAATACATTTACTTTAGTTCTATTGAAACCTAATGCACGATGCATAGAGGTAGCTTCAGGTTTCCGAACAGAAATTTCGGGGTACCTTTTCCTAAAATCTCGAAACCAGTCCTTGCCAGCTTGACAGGTCAACTTATTGTATGGGTTTGAAATGTTATTTTTAACACAATATTCGAAAACTTATTTTTTTAAATCTTTTATTCCAATTCCAAACATCCGTCTCTCCATGTCCAATAAAATTTCTACCAGCTCGTTTTCTGCTTCCTTGGATAATACAGGCTTTCTACCTAAGCTTTCTTTCATTTTAAATTCACCTCCACTGCGAGCTTTCTGGAGATAACGCCTCAATGTTTGTCGTGGTACGCCGCATCTTTGTGCGGCATTCTTTTCACTTGAATTTTGTTCTAGCACCAAATTGATAGCAGTTTCCATTCCATTTTCAGTCCATTGTGATCGTACATATTTTTTCGGCATCTAAAACAATAAAATGTCGACAGTTAGTACAGTACTATACAAATATTTTATACTATTTTACACAAACAGGTAAATACTGTGTTTTTATAAAAAAAAACACATAGCGGTTATTTTTTGATCGATTTCGACAAACATTTTGTTAATTGTATCCCTTGAAAAACTGAATTTTATAGCAAGTTTACAGATACATACTACAAAAACCAACGCCTACTTTGCAATTTCTTACGAAAATTCGAGAAATCGTGTTAGCTTTGTATTCAGCGTCGCTGAATAATAATATTATGCTAATAAATTTAAAAATTGAATTTTGCTTATAAGAACACATAGTCACTAACAGAATTAATAATTGTAACAGTGACTATAGAAAGAAAACTGATTGTAATAATATAGGCCTACCGTGGCAATATTCTCCATTTGCGGCCTGCGACACCAAATGCCGACGTCAGGCCGACGCGACGGGACCACTGAGAAATCAAATTTTGATACACCGCTCGGGGCCACGCGATACCGCCGCCTGCGGCGCTATCAAAACTACTTACCTACGCTTTGCGGGACAAGGTCATCCAATTATCAAATAAAAATATACCTATTGCATTTCTGGAACTCGACTCTCCAGAAAAGGGAGGATTCGCCGGCCGGCCGGCTTGCATGGGCCCGGCAGAAAAGAAAATGCAACGCGCGCATTATTAGAACAAATATGATAGTATTTTCATTGTCAGTAATGTATTAGTTTTTATATTATTTATGCGTGTGAATCACTTTTAGATTTTAGATTCACTAACTTGGAAGTCGAAGTTGGTTAAACCTTTTGAGTAAGATCGCAAATGGATTTCTGTACCCATAGTGCTAACGATAAGCATTTTAATTTTAATTTTGTGGGCAAACTGCTAAACGCAAGTTATCTCGCATGCGGGAGCCGACTAAAATGGGATCAGGCAAAGTCTTCTTATTGGTCAAAATCGGCCATGTGATTGAATCACGTGATCGAGTATTCTCGTCAACCACAGTTTGGGCAACATTAAAAGTAGTCTAGTGCTGATTAAGTTGGTGTACGGTGGTTTAATTATTAAATTAATTACTGTTACTCTCGCATTTTTGACACGTTTTCGAAAAAAATTGCGTTAATTCATTTTTCATATAGGTACCTATTGTAGTAGTAGTAAAAAAAATATGGGAAGGCTAGGGGCTAGGTTTACGCGAATTTTTCAATATTTTAGGTCGACATAATGTTGAAAACAATCCTCTAAGATTAACTGGAAGACATTTTCCTGACATTATTTCAGAAACTACATTTAGGAAAAATCCTACCAAAAGATGTGTTGTCTGTACACAAAATAAAAAAACGCCGAGCCACGTTATATATGTGTAAAGAGTGTTATTTGTCCCCCTTTGAGTCTCCCCATGTTTCGGTATTTACCATGCAGAGAAAAATTTCTAGAATGCTTTGTGTAATAGTCTATAACAGAAAGATTTTTTATTTTGTGCACTTTTTGATTTATAAAATAAGACGAATATATTCGTCAACAGCAGTTTGGTTTCTAAAGACATTCATGTGTTTTTTTTGTTGCCGCTACTGCTATGGACAATTTATCTGCATGTGGAACAAATACCGCAGTTATGGCCAACGTTGATTTTTGTGTGTGCTGTAGCGAAAGGGTTAATTTTTCATATAAACGTTTTCCTTTTCAAGATATACGGATTGATTAGTAGTGTTTGATTGTATAATACCGCAGATAGTTTTTTTTAAGTCCTGGGACTCTTTAAAATAAGAGGACCAGCATGTCACAGTCTATCGCATAGAAAAAGTGAAGTCTTGAGGACTGCTATCAGGTTTTGTGACATGTATTGCATAACAAGTGCCATACAGTTTGTTCAGCGATAATGTTCGCCCCGTCTGACTCGTGAATATACGACCGATATCCGATATCCATCGTATATTCACGAGTAAGACAAGGACGGGAGTTGTGACGTACGGCCGAACATTCGCTGAACAAACTGTAGATTCTAAAGGGTGCAAAATATGTCCTGTCATAAATCAAAATTATTAGAAACAACCTAAGAGATAACACTTAATCCTATGCCTTAATGTTATACTTATATCTAAGGAAATTCTAAGGGCTATCTAATCACATTTTAATCTACATAAAAGTAATAAGTCTTTAAAAAATTTACTAAGGAATCAGTTAATTACCAAAGCAATCAATTGATCATGGCGTATTATAACGATAGCACACCCGAAGGTGCGGGACGAAGGCACTGGTCTTGATCGGCAAAGGCTAACGTCACAGACCCGGTAGTTGTGGCGGTTTAATTTTACACCTGTTTAAAATTTCTGTCGGAATCAAAGACTCACCCTGATGTATTTTTTAATTATTATTATACATTGTTACATATTTTTTAGCCCTGACGAAGTATAAAAGATTGAACGAAAGCTTGGATATTTGAAAGAAGTATATTAAATGTTTTTTGGCTGCAAACCCGTTATTTTCATTGCTACAATTACTTAACACAGCCGTAATACAAGACATTTATTATTATTCAGTTTGGCCAATAAAGTAGGTACGTTCCATATGGGATTTTTTTTATTTTTATAAAATGAAAATTTGACTTCGCCACCGATTTGTGCTTGTCGCAAGGCGAAAAATGGCGTCACAAGAATCGATCACGTCACTTTCGGTAACTGTCAAAATTACCTTTTTTTTTTCAAAAATCATCCAAAATTGGCTTTAATTGACACATTTTCGATAAAAGTTATTAGAAAAGTGTTACTTTTTCAATTTATGGCCTACATACATATTTTCAGAGACCCACGATAAAATTTGTTTGGTGCGAGTTTTTCAAAAAAAAATTCCAAACAACATTTTAACTAAAATTTGTTTATTGAAAGTTGTACTTTTTTTGACAGATCGACATCTCTAATTCAATTTTTAACATCAATTCTAATGCCAGCAAGTTGTTTTCTTAGAAAATCTCTATATGGTTTAAAATATTATGTCAAGCTTGGTGCAAAGTTGATTTAATTTCAAAGGTTTGATGAACACAAGCCTAGTCTATTTTGCACATCGTTAAATACATGTATCTAAAAGGAGTTATGTAAAGAGAATCCAGATAAATTAACAGATTTGGTTCATTTTGAATTTAATTTAAAAAAACTGAGTAATAGGCTATGGAAACAATGATTATTGCCTGCGATGTAACAGCAGCAGTTGACAATAATTTGTTGTGCATAATAATATTTGTTATTTACACAGTGAACTTATTAACTGCGCGATGTTGATTCTCCAAGAAAAAAATTGAAATAATAAAATAAGATTAACTTGTGGAGAAAACAAAACATATCGGGAAACAGCGGCAGTTTTCAATGAAGAGCATCTCTGCGCAAATGTTCAAGTTTTTGATAGTCGATGCTTGTTATTTTTTTACTTGGTTTTGTGTTTATTGTTTTCCAAAAACATATAATGAGTAAGTATTACAATAAATAAACCCTCCCCCCCCCCCGTCAAATTTTGCCATTCATACAAGTGGTAACAAAGGCACATTTTTTGTTTAGAATTGATTGGGGATTGCAGAACCATTTCCGTTTACTTACATAAAATCAATCTGTGTCAAAGTTCTTTTGAAAAATGGAAGGTCGAATTACCCTTACGCACGCCACTGGCGCTCTAAAAAATCCTGCATTACTTGCTTTAATAGCACCTTCTGACGTTATAATCCCTACCAAATTTGAAATCGATATCTTTTGTAGTTACAGAAATAATTAAAAAAATCGTTTCAATGAGTAAATTTTAACACGCTGTATATTAAAAACAACGCGTCAGCGGACATATGTTTATTTAAAAAAAGTTCTTAAAACCACATTTCCTATCATCTGTCAAGCGTTGTCGGTGTAATTTGCGGACACCCTGTATAGATTTTATTTTCAGTTTTTCTACCTTCCTGGGAAATATTCTGTATTATGGCGTAGCTTAACAAAACTGGGCATGTCTCACATTTTATTTTATAAATGGAATATGATTTAATAATAATATAATACTATATTTATCTCGATATGTATATTACAATAATAGACATATTTTCCAAAGAAAAATAATTATTAAGTGTAACAAAAGGGAGAGCGTTTTTCTGTCCTCACACCTTAAACTCGTACTGTATTTGTTTGTTTGTCTCTTTGGATATTCTTGTTAGTGTCGGCTAATGTCAAAATGAATCACGTCGAAGAACTTGATTCCTTGCGGAATCCGCGATGAGCGCGATGCCATTTCACACTATGTATAATCTTTTCAATTCTCACCCGACAAAACCAATTCCAATTTAGAGATCCGGCAACGTCGCGATCTCTCCGGCCGCAAGTCGCCTTGCACCGAACGAACGTCTGGCTGTGAAAACACGCCGGACGATTACAGGTTTCTCAAAACTCTAGCTACTCTGGCTTCCCGTCGGGATTTCTCGATTCATAGATGGCGCACCCCGAGCGGATGAGAAAATTTTTAGACATGATATTTAATACAGCGTCGACAGTCTTAATCTTTCTATAGTCACTGCTACTATGCTCATTATCCCCACCTATACCCTACTCGAACGCAAGTAGTTTAAGTGAATACATGACCGTAATAACTAGAATCTAGAATAATCTCTTTTTTATTTATTATGAAAAAGTAGGTACTGAGATTATGACAAAGACAAATTGACCACCGTTCAACCTCATTATCTTGTATCAAAACAATACATATAAAAAATTATTATATCTATCGGAACACATCCAAACAGAACGCTCGAAGAAATCCCAACGAAATAAATCCCACTAAAATCTATCTAATGGAGGTAATAACATTTTAGCAGAAGCGTATCAAACCTCCATTACGGTTTTTGTCGATTTTATGGGTAGGTCATTTATACATTTTTACTGTTCTCTTAGCGTTCTCTTAGCAAAAACCGTAATAAAAGAGAGGTTTATATGGGCCTTAATGTATTTGTCTACTTTGCTAGATCGTTTGTTTCGCTTTAGACACCGAAGTAATATGCTATGACTGCTGTACGAGGTTTATTTCTTTCATGATATTAATTAGCGTGAGATATTATTACGTACACATTATTTCTTACATTAGAAATATAGTCTCCTAGTCGTTGACTGACGTATTTATAAAGACTTCTCTAGCTATATAACTTCATAGCCCGGAAATCATATTATCACGCTGATGGTTAACAATGTATTTTGCATTGTATTATTATTGTGCAGCAGCTTTTGACGTTAGGGGAATGCTCCTATTAATAACACAAAATAAATAAGCATTGTTTGATGAGGTATTATATTATATTATAGTTTTCTACATAGAAAAATTGGTATGCTACTGAACTGTTGCAATTATTATCTAAGTACTTTCACAAGCGTTTGTAAGTTACGGTTCGACCCCGGCGATCAGGTAAAGTCTATATACACCTTATTTCCATTTACATTTAAAATAATAATAATATAATAATAATAATAATAAGGTTTTTTTATTCTCCGGAAAACTCAATTGTATAGAATTTTGGCCTCATATGGCGAACGCTCTGTATAACTTAGAGTATTGAATCTTTGTACCAAGGGTTTTGAACTATGGCCAATTCTACATCACTATATCCATTTTATTCGTGAAAAAATGCCTAATATGGTTTTGTGATTTTTGTGGTCTTCTTTTAATATCATCAGTAAGCCATGGAATATGACTATTTAGAAAAAAAAAACAGAATGTAATGTAATTTAAAATACGAAATTGTCTCAAAGTGAAACACACTGTAGATTAGTTATTTGGTATACGAAAGATCCAGTTTCTAGTTTTTGTATCCTATGAGCAAGGGGCTGAGGGCTCCCTTAAATCTAATGTTGAGATTATGAATTTCTGTGCCAAACTTTAATTTTGAATGCAAATAATCAGGGCAGTGGTATTTAACTAGGTATATCCAAAAAATCAGATGAATATGAAGTTTCCTTCAATTAGCCCTGTTTAGCCAACGTGAAAACGCCCGAGTGTGTCGCACAGAATCATATTTTACACCATAGATCATAGATTAACCGGAGGCAAGTGTTTTGCAATTTCTGAATCCTATTTTCATCCACGAGATGAAGGCAGAATATTAAAATAATTTTTGTACCTGCTGGCGAACTCTCCCTCTCTAATTTACTACCGAAAACCTTGACACCGAATTTTGTTAGGTTGAGTTTTACCTTACGCAAGTAGTGAAAGTTTGCCGGTTCTGGACTAGCGACTCCGTGGCACCGTGGCTCCGGGTGGTTCCGCGGTTCCGAATGGCTCCGGGCAGTAGCTCTAACCCCCCTTTTCCCCCATAAGTGCACCGATGACATGGTACCATAATTTTCCCCAGTCGGATTTATTCCCCACCTAAAATATGGATTGTGTACCTATGACATGGTATCTAAACTACCTAATAATTTTTCTCCTGTCGGGTTTTTGTCCTTTTCTAACCTAACTTGTTTCTGAAACTTCCTCCCTTCTAATGTATGAGTTGTATATATTTTGCATCTAACATACCTCTATATTCCCATTCCCCCTCTATCCTACTGCTTTTGTGCGCATGCACATAACCTACATCGTCTAGCCGTTGTAACCTACAGTGTTTCCGCTGTACAGGGTGTTCCCGTATATTTTGACCCACCCCTAGAGCCTTTATTTTTCGAGTTCGAAAAAAATTACTTAAAGGAAAGTTGTAGAGTTTTTTCTGAACCGCTAGGATCTGTTACTAGATAAAACAAATGAGCGTCACAAATTTATGAATATATATAAATTTCCTTTTTTTAATGGAACACCCTGTATATTTGTGGATTTTTGAATTGCAGGCATTTTTCCGATTCCAACAATATAAATATGTTATATGTTTGCTCTAAGCATTCGCGGTATTCCAAATTGCAGATAAATACGATCTTCATATTTAATCAAGGTTGCCATGGAAAAACATTTCAACTTCGACCTGAGCAGTCCTATCAATCCATTATTTTTGGGACAATACACCTTGGTACCCAACAACTTTCATTAAAGTAATTTTTTTCTAACTCGGAAAATAAAGGCTCTAGGGGTGGGTCAAAATATACGGGAACACCCTGTACTTACGGTATGTAGTTCAAGACCTAACATTCAATAATAATTGTTTTCCAAGGGCGCGTTGTTGTATATTGTGTGCCATATTGGTTGGTTCCTCGACTGCCGGCATCTGAGTGCTACACGGGTTGGCCACCGCTCGCTTCTCATTTTACGTTTTACGCTTCTCATTTTACGTTTCACAACACCATACGTTCGCAGTTAGAAAAATTCGTCACTGCGCCCGCTCGATTCTTTTTAAATTTTGCTAACGTTAGTAATCGCTAACCTGTTGCGGTCCCCCGGATTCAACCGGAGTCGCGGAGATGACCAGATCAGCGTGCCGGATTTCGCCAATTAATAACCAGCCCGTCGTCCGAAAATATGAACACTAGACAACATCAAACTGTTCTCGGGACAGAGGTCGATACCGTATATTTATTATTATATAATGGCCACTGCAATTGAAATATGATACTTCCAAGTCTGGTTCACATAAACATAAAACATAGACATAAACAAACTTTGTGGAACCTGTCCGAGGGATCTCACGCCAGCGATCCGGCTGGTGGCTGGTATGAAATCGACTGGCTCCGGTACCATAGGTACATTTTACCAATCTACCACGTAGTATCAGCGGTGTTTTGATACTTAGTTGACACGGTAGATATACATACCAGCAGGGTGTTTGAAAATTACCTTTTACATAGCGCCGACTCATTTATTACATTAATATATTATTGGATAGACTTAAATTACTTTAAAGGATTTGAAAGAACCCTTATATAAAGGGGAGCAGTTACTATTCATAGCATTCACAGTCGAAAGCGTTCAAGTAGCGGTCATCTCATCAAGATAGAGTATCTTGCCCAGTAAATAGACGCAAATAGACTTGCAGAGTTTAAACAATGAGTTAAATATTATGGAGGTTGAAACGAAGTCTCTAGCAGCCCCCAATCTAAACAAACCCTACGAAATAAAGCATAATACAAACACTTGTACCACAAATTGTGGGCAAGCCATAGTGGTCAAAGTGTATGACTGTCAAGAAAAAAGTACTCTATTTAGGGTGTGACTGCCGAAATGAACCCTACAAATCGTAACTGAAGTTTTCATTAATAAAATTAATGACTTAGAGCTAAAGTATACCCTCATGTACAGCGTGTCCCAAATAGTTTGTCCTACCCCCTGGATCTCAGGAACCGTAAGAGATACGAAGAAACTTGAATACAAAAGTTGTAAGGTTCGCAGTGGACGTAACCTTCTATTTCCACATATACAGGGCGATTCGTATTTGCAGGACAAAAATAAAATATTTAGATTTTGACAATTGCATTAATCCTTTGGAATATTTGCATTCTCCATGAAATTTGATACAGAACAGTTTTTTTGTTTTGTATTTTGAATGCACCGTTGTCAAGTTATCGAATTTTTCTTGGAATTTAGGGACTTTGTGAAGGTTATGGAAACTGAATGCTGTATCTTTATTTTAATAGGTATCAAAGATATATTTTAGCCGAAGTATGACAGCACAACCGTGTGTGGTGTGGTATGTCTAAATTGGTTTTTGCATATACAGTGTGTTCATGACAGGCTCTCAAATACAGAAAATTTCAAACAGCAATAACTTATTTTTTCAAATGGAATGACCCATATTTCAATAGTTTGTTGGATGCCGGCGTCCAAGCCCCACATTTTATGTAAATAACATTCTATACCAAAAACTACCAGTTTTTGAGATATTTAGTATTTAAGAAAATTTCTTTGCATTTTTCATTCAGGTGAGAAGGTTTTATCAATCAATTTAAAATTTGATATTATATTTCCTCTGATTCAGAATCAAGAAATAATTTTATACAATATAGCCAATTTTACTTTTTTTTGCTTCTTTTTATTTCAAATCGTAATCACTAATGTAAAGAAAGCGACCTTTATAGTGTGACAAGCTGTATACAGGTATAGGAATTTTACTTCCCGTATTATCTAAAATGACAATTCACTGTCTGGAAAAATAATTATGGCTTGCTTGATAGAACCTTCTCACCTGAATGAAAAATGCAAAGAAATTTTCTTAAATACTAAATATCTCGAAAACGGTTAGTTTTTGGTATAGAATGTTATTTAAATAAAAGATATATTTTAGCCGATGTATGACAGCACAACCGTGTGTGGTGTGGTATGTACACTAAATTGGTTTTTGCATATACAGTGTGTTCATATCAGGCTCTCAAATACAGATAATTTCAAACAGCAATAATTTATTTTTTCAAATGGAATGACCCATATTTCTGTAGTTTGTTGGATGCCGGCGTCCAAGCCCCACATTTTATGTAAATAACATTCTATATCAAAAACTATCCGTTTTCGAGATATTTAGTATTTAAGAAAATTTCTTTGCATTTTTCATTCAGGTGAGAAGGTTTTATTAATAAAATTAAAATTTGATATTATATTTCCTCTGATTCAAAATCAAGAAATAATTTTATACAATATAGCCAATTTGACATTTTTTTTGCTTCTTTTTATTTCATATCGTAATCACTAATGTAAAGAAAGCGACCTTTATAGTGTGACAAGCTGTATACAGGTATAGGAATTTTACTTCCCGTATTATCTAAAATGACAATTATTTCTGCCACTGTCTGGAAAAATAATTATAATAACCTTCTCACCTGAATGAAAAATGCGAAGAAATTTTCTTAAATACTAAATATCTCGAAAACGAGAGTTTTTGGTATAGAATGTTATTTAAATAAAATGTGGGGCTTGGACGCCGGCATCCAACAAACTATAGAAATATGGGTCATTCCATTTGAAAAAAATAAGTTATTGCTGTTTGAAATTATCTGTATTTGAGAGCCTGTTATGAACACACTGTATATGCAAAAACGAATTTAGACATACCACACCACACACGGTTGTGCTGTCATACTTTGGCTAAAATATATACTTGATATCTATTAAAATAAAGATATAGCATTCAGTTTCCATAACCTCCACGAAGTCCCTAAATTCCAAGAAAAATTCTATATCTTGGCAACGCTGCATACAAAACAAAAAAAAACGGTTCTGTAGCAAATTTCATGGAAAATGCAAATATTCCAAAGGATTAATGCAATTGTCGAAATCTAATTATTTTATTTTTGTCCTGCAAATACGAATCGCCCTGTATATGTGAAAATGGAAGGTTACGTCCACTGCGAACCTTACAACTTTTGTATTCAAGTTTTTTTCGTATCTCTTACGGTTTCTGAGATCCAGGGGTCTAGGACAAACTATTTGGGACACGCTGTACCTAGGGCAAAAACCATACTCAGGAACCAAAGCAAAGTTTTGTTCAAGTTCCAGCTGATTGAATAATTTACAATGTAGAAACAATACTTATTATATTTAATAAAATGTAATATATTTAAATATTTTTAAGTATTTAAAAAATATTAATACATAAAAATATGTGAAAATTAATAGGTATACCTAGTGAATCCGAAGTAATTACAATACCATCGTGTTGTAGGTTAAATATAAATAATTAAGGTGTTCCTTGGAATCTCCACTCCTTGTCTGCCGCTCGTAATGTCATTACACTTTAATAATAGGTCTTGAAATTAAATAGATTATTTGTCGAATAAGAGCTTATTCTGGCTTTGAACTATAATTAGGTACGACGAAAGTACTTATATTAGTGCTTTGATGTCATATACGGATTGGTAGCTATAGGCGTGTAAGTAGTGTAGTGTATAATTTCTTTAAAAATAAAACATGAGTGCTGCACACACTCTCGTTTGATTACAACGACTCTGCCCATGTTGTGACGTGGGACCATCATACTACTTTATATGTCTTGGTACGCGGTTAGATGCTAAATATGTTAAGAGAATAATATTGCAGATATTGATGTAGATGTTTATATGTCTGGTTGGGGCAATTTTTCACAATTAATTGCAAAATTCAATCATGCAATTACGCAATCCAATGGCACAATTACACAATCCAGTTGGACAATCGCGCAATCCAATCGCGTAATTACGCAATACAACCCCAAAGACACCAATACGCCGAAAACCCATTGCGATCAGGAACTTGACCACAGGACACCCCGTAAATCGAGGTTCGCTGGCGGGCCATCTGTTAGCGTCCCGCCTTCACCGGAGAGGCAACGGTGGATGACGTAACCACATACTTTCAACATATATATGGCATTTGTTTATAAAAATCTCGGTCTAGGGGGGGGGGGGTGATTTTGATACCGACCTCTCTCGAAACGGTTTCTTTATGCATGCAACATTGCACTAATGCATACGTTACTCTGATTTCTTTTATATAATTTGGGTGAAATTATAGAACTTTGTTATAAACTTTGTTATAATAGAGCCCGTTTAAAATAATATGGTGCACGGTGCACTCGCTCCCCCGTGATTATCGCATTGTTACACGATGTAGAGGTAATTGTAGTATTTTCTAGGCTTTATACTCTCTCCCACGTAATGAAAACACGATAAATATTTTTAAACTTTATTTAAAACTGATGAATACATAACTCTTTTAGGGGAGATTTTGGTTCTAATCTGTAAACCGTCATTCAAAATCTAGATCACTATAATTATTTCTACCAAAAAAATATCTAAGTACCACTAAAGACTATGAAATAAAAGCCATGTATCCCAAGAGGTAAGAAGGAAGCATTGTAGATTTGCAATGGTAGTGGGAAAAATTGCGTATCTAAAAAGTTCTAAACTGATTTCGACGACCGGCCGCAGACCTACGCGGTATCTGAACAAAGAAGGTAACCCTCCCACCATTATGGCGCCCGAAATTTTGAGTGCTAACGTTGCACAGTACACTTATTGGGAGGCTTAAATTATCTTTAAAAGGCAATTCATCCTTCCAAAAAAATTTGCGTGGTTGGGAGCCTTTTGTACAAAGCCGGGAAGATACCACATTATCGGATTCACAATCGAAAGCAATCAACTAGTGTTTATCTCTACTTTTACAATTGAAATGTCTGCTCAGTATGGTTATAACTTGTTTGATGGGACTATCTGTTGAAGAAAGAAGTTATTGGGAATATCTATTCCCACCACTATAATAGTTTCCCGAGGCATTTTGGAGATGGCCAGTAACGCAACGTTGGGTGCTTCAATAATTCTCCTCCCTTTCGGATAAGTCAATTAAACGGCTCCCAATTTTTTGGAATGTCATTTTGCTAGACGCTTTTTACAACTGATTCTATTTAGTATCATCAAATTGATAGAAAAACTCTTCGGGGCCTATGTCATTAGTTGAATCTGGTAATGCATCCATATCATCAGTATTGGCCGATTCGACGTACCGTCGATAGCATCGACCCCATTCCCATGTGAACACCAATCTGATTGGTCGGGAATGTCTTGCTCATTAATAGATTCTTGATTACATATTTCAAAAAATAATGTTTACACTACTCGCTGCTGCTACTGCTAGTACTTCTCTTTAACGTCTAAGTGTGACACAATCATATTCTGTGATTTATATACTCCCAATCTACACATATCATAGTACATAATCAAGTTGATAGATACTAATAACGCATATATCGTCAAATTAACGTTTGAAACCCTTACAAAAATATGTTAAAGTCTAGTCACCTTTTCATTATTTATTTTTATCTTATTTAAAATATAATGCTATCATAAATGCTGGTATCCATAGTATTAAATTCTTACATTATACTTGTATTTTCATGTATGTACATGCATTTTAACTATACTTGTATTTTTATGTGTTTTAATCGCTTATATCAATATCGTAGATATTTACCCAAGGTATTGATTTTAAGTCACTGTAGAAATCAGGGACCCTTTAAAATAAGGGGACCCAGCATTATACTTTCCAAAGTGAGGCCGTTTCTTTCCCCATTCTAATGGTCTCAATGATGCCAAGTATGCCATTTTATTGGAGAATCTATGAATGTAACAGGTACTTTGATTGTTAGTAAAAATTAATAATGATTTCTAAAAATTAGGCATGACAATGTTCTGTCAACAAACACAGAATATGGGAAGTGCCAAATGAATCAAATTTATTTTATATTTGAATTTGGTTTCCTGCAATTATTTCCAGGAATTTAAGTAATATAAGTATGGTAAGTCAGTGCCGATTCAGCTTATTTGAGAATTTGTCGCTATTGCACCTTGTTACCAGGTTCCTGAATCCATTTGTAATAATATGTGTACTTGAACTTTCTTCCCTTGTTGAATGTATCTACCCAAAGAACTTTCACAGATTTCGGGATGGACTAATAAGATTAGGTCTTGTACTTAGTTCTAATCATGTAGTTTTTCTCGGTGCTCATTTTTGTAATTTTATTTCTCTTCCAAGGTACCTCACAAACGTAAAATAAACTTATAGTTGTAGATAAAAACTGTTTTAAAAAAGACCTGCTTAATAATTTAAAATTTAGGAAATACCATTTTTGTTTTGAACTAGGTACTTACTTATACGTAATGCCCACGTAATGGGAATTGTAGGATTACTAAAGGTGAGACATGAAAAATCTGGTTGCAATTATTGGGACTACTACAGGCGGCCGCGTTACCTTTAATTGACTATCTGGAAGTTAGAAAACTTAAAAATTGTGAACTATGATGGGAAATATTTTGCCTCCTTTGGAATCTATATCACTGGCATGTCACATAAAACCTGATGGCAGTTGGACACTGACATATAACATAACCTTGTACCAGCCCACTTATGTGGTCTCCTTGGAGATATACAGAAAACAAGGCTTCACTTTTCCTATGTGATAGACTGTGACACGCTGGGTCTCCTTATTTTAAAGAGTCCCTGGTAGAAATAAACCTGATTTAAATCTTTAAAATCGCTACTAGACTAAAAATTGGAGCATTATGATTTATTTTGTTATTAATAATTCAAACAGTCAATAAGATCGTGGTCACTGACATCTGCAACTCGTATAGTGCACGTACTATAACATTATCCTTCATTAGTAAGGATCAGATCTATATGAGAGTTGTCGTGACTGCAGTAATTCTAGTATATACGTTGTGCTATTAATTGAATCAGACCCAAACTTCCGAAAATTTCGTTGGCTTGTCTGCACTCAGACTCAGAATGTCGATAAGATTTATATTTAAATCTCCCATACAAAAGAATCTCCCACGCAAAAGAATGTATATGCCTCATAAAATCTTCTAGTGTTTTCTTTTGTGATAGTCTTTTCTACCGATATTTTCTTTTTCCGTTCGTATCATGAATACTTACTCTGCAAAAATATAAATAGGGCAATTTTTATTAGGTCACAGTTCCGACCTTAAACTAATCTTCATAAACACGCGAAACAACGTTCCGGGGTAGTTTCATGCTCGCGTAAAATTTGCCTCGGGATCGGAAAAATTGAATAATTCGGGGCGTAAACTTTATGATGGGGGTAACGGCGCCAATGGGGTGGTGACTCCCTCGCGCGCCTACTGCGTGCACGTTAAAAATGGATGTCTGTCGCTCCGGAGTGTGATAAAAGACTTGACGAGAATGAATTTTGGCGGTTAGGGGGTTTGAACGCACTTTTTCTGATATAATATCGCCGATAACAAAACGGTTTTCCCTGCGTCGCACGAACGAGGATATATCGCTTTAGCATTTTGCGCTGTTTCCCTAACAAGGCGGGAAATATAAAATAGGTAAACTTGTCAAGATATAGTATTACTAAAGTGAATTGAAACAGCATAACAACAATTCTAAGCGGCTTCATCCAAGAATTTATAGGACAGGGATGCCTATTGGCTATCTACTAGAAAAGTTTTTTTTTGTCGAGGTTTAAAACGTTGAGGCAAATCAACCTTAGCACCCGGGTAACTCAACTCTCATGGTCGGAAATTTTGTGGATTTCCGCAAGCACATTATTCATCATGATTTTTAAATTACATGAGATTATTGCTACCGGCAATACTATAATATCGTAACGACGCCTAAAACGCTCCGTTTTGCATGTTTTTTTTTGTTTTTACTAAGCAACAAAATGGCCTGGAAATTAGTGTGACCACGATTGTTTATTGAACTTGTAGGTGTTCAAATTAATGGTGGTATTTTCGAACAACAATTATAGTCTTGGGGCATACTAGCACATTTTATTGTTCCTGCTTTCATGTTTTGTTTGCTACTACCGTCGCCGCAAACAGTTTGCATCCATCCTTTGGAGAAAACCCAGGGTAAAAAATTCTTTTAGAAAATGCATACATTTTTTGAACACCTGGCAAAAGGTAAAAAATAAGTAAATTTACGATGTGTGTTGCAACAGTGCGCCGGAAGTCATCAAACTGATATTTCAAAAAATGTATGCATAGTCTAAGTGAATTTATTACTTTTTTGATTTTTCAATGTCAATCAACAATAATTAGTGGGTGTGTAGGAGTATAGTAGGGAGCTCTTAGTTTTCCACAACGGATGCATGATGCATGTTGTTTGCAGAAACTGCAGTAGCATCAGACAAAAGACAAAACTAAGCACAAAATTAGAGCACTTTATCACTGTTTACTTTCAACTTCAATAGTTAGAAATTCATGGCCTCGCGAATCGCGGAACTTTCTACACGCCACGATCAGCAGACCTGTACTCAAGATATTGACAAAAGATTGAGTCGCCTAGTCGTCACAGTCGCTAGAGCGCTTCAGTCGATACTGTTCCTACCTACCTCATGACACCTACTGCCACCATCCGACCATTGCATTTGTTCTGGAAATAGTTATTCAATTGCAGTTAGTTCACAACAACGAAACTTTAACATAGGACAAGGCGATTGTAACTACTTTTTTAAGAATACCTACCCATCAATTAATTTTGCATTATCCAGATAGTCCATTCACTTACCTACTATTTTGATGTGGATCCTCCTTCCGTTCGCATTAAATTCTGCAGTGCCGAAGTGGAACGCGGGTTACGTAAGTCTCCCAAATATAATAAACGGCAACAAAACTGTTTCTGACAGCATAGAGAAATATAACATGCGCGCAGCAATAACGTCATTTTATGCCACCCTCGCGTCGCGCGAAGTATGCGTCCACGTAGGCAGATAAAACAGAAAATATTATTCACGTTTTAAAGAAACTCTGGGCAAAAATAGTAAATAAAATAAGGTGTCGTTCCAGCGAATATTTTTTCCACTATGATCAATGCGGCTGTTATTTCTAACAACTCTTGCCTGACCGCAAAATCCCCATAAGCCTTGTTTATGGATAAGTACTCTAGTTAGCCAATGTATGACACTGACATAAGGACATGACACAAACGCTGTAGATGCAGGGGACAGACTTTGCAAAAAATTATGTTTTTTTGGTAAATTTTAATAGAAGAAAATTAGTAGGTAATGACTGGGCTACTTTAATTTTTTGTGCCATTTGTTGCTTGTATCCATAATCTAATCGCTCTCGTATCCTCATGACTCTGTCATACATTGGCTAACTAGGGATCCCATATATGGAAGGCCATAAGACCGAAACGTGGTAAATACTACTTGTATTCTCAAGAATATGCAAAAGACAGTTTATGAGTTTCTATGTTAACTTGACGGAAGGAGTGTTAAGCCAAATTTCAAACCTAATGATAATAAAATATTCTCCCGGAATTACTAAAGGGCTCCAAAGTGATCGACTCAGTGGGCAAAATAATTGTTGTCTTATATAAATAATTATTATTAATAGCAAACATTTGCAAGTAATAATAATAAACAATATTGGTTTGACATTGTCAGAACTAAAACCATCTGTATACTCTCTGACTTATTGTCAAGAAAGTGATGATCTCTATAGTTACTCTAACGGTACCTATTCGGAACAATGATAACAACATGAACACTTTATCGAATAATTATAATATTTTCGGCAATATATTGGGTCCCTTATTCCTTCACAACGGCCATCTCACAGTTTATGTTTTCTTTTTCGACAAGTCACCAACCCTCTTAACTAATGAAAACTAGAGCAATATTTTCTAAATCCCGCATTCGAATATTTTTGCATAATATTACGATCTTTGTCTCGATTTATCGGCGCCACTAACAGAGTATACGAAAATATGAACTTTCTGTTAGGAAAACACGTTAGGCCATTTTAAACGATTTAGTATTTCTGCAGGGGACCCGGGAGTCACCATTGATTTGTATTATTTGCAGACAACTCCACCCAGCCGGGATTTATTACTTCAAAGCAAGCTGAAAACTGCGAATGTGAAAATAGTACCATGTTCGTAACCCGGCGGCATTTTGAATTCAATACGCGCTGGCGGAAAAAGCCCCTATGAGGGGACAGATGTTAATCTAAAAATAGCGCAATCCTGGGAAATTCGTTTTTCCAAAAATATTTTTTAGAGAGCTTCCCATTTTCTCAAGGTTTGCAGTATACGGCTTTGTGCGTTTCAGTTCTATTTCCATTAAGTATTACAAAGGCAGTGGCGGTCCCAAGAGAGGGGCCAGGGAGCCTGCCCCTCCCTTCCCCATTGGGTTATTTATTTAATAAATAAAGACTATTTGTGTATGATACTAACTAAATCAAGACAGAACAATCCGGTGAACCTTCCCTGTTAACCAAATTGTGGCTCAAGCATTCGTTCGGTTCCGACACCCTTAGAGACCCTGAACCGCGAAATATTTTTCTCGCCCCCTAGTCCCCCCGTCGCTGGGACTTTTTTCTCAAAAATCAAGACAGAACAATCCGGTGAACCTTCCCTGTTAACCAAATTGTGGCTCAAGCATTCGTTCGGTTCCGACACCCTTAGAGACCCTGAACCGCGAAATATTTTTCTCGCCCCCTAGTCCCCCCGTCGCTGGGACTTTTTTTCTCAAAAATCAAGACAGAACAATCCGGTGAACCTTCCCTGTTACCCAAATTGTGGCTCAAGCATTCGTTCGGTTCCGACACCCTTAAAGACCCTGAACCGCGAAATATTTTTCTCGCCCCCTAGTCCCCCCGTCGCTGGGACTTTTTTCTCAAAAATCAAGACCGAACAATCCGGTGAACCTTCCCTGTTAACCAAATTGTGGCTCAAACATTCGTTCGGTTCCGACACCCTTAGAGACCCTGAACCGCGAAATATTTTTCTCGCCCCCTAGTCCCCCCGTCGCTGGGACTTTTTTCTCAAAAATCGAGACAAAAGAATCCGGTGAACCTTCCATGTTAACCAAATTGTGGCTCAAGCACTCGTTCGGTTCCGACACCCTTAGAGACCCTGAACCGCGAAATGTTTATTCTCGGCCCCTAGTCCCCCCGTCGCTGGGACTTTTTTCTCAAAAATCGAGACAAAACAATCCGGTGAACCTTCCCTGTTAACCAAATTGTGGCTCAAGCACTCGTTCGGTTCCGACACCCTTAGAGACCCTGAACCGCGAAATATTTATTCTCGCCCCCTAGTCCCTCCGTCGCTGGGACTTTTTTCTCAAAAATCGAGACAAAACAATCCGGTCAACCTTCCCTGTTAACCAAATTGTGGCTCAAGCACTCGTTCGGTTCCGACACCCTTAGAGACCCTGAACCGCGAAATATTTATTCTCGCCCCCTAGTCCCTCCGTCGCTGGGACTTTTTTCTCAAAAATCAAGACAGAACAATCCGTTGAACCTTCCCTGTTACCCAAATTGTGGCTCAAGCATTCGTTCGGTTCCGACACCCTTAGAGACCCTGAACCGCGAAATATTTTTTTCGCCCCCTAGTCCCCCCGTCGCTGGGACTTTTTTCTCAAAAATCGAGACAAAACAATCCGGTGAACCTTCCATGTTAACCAAATTGTGGCTCAAGCACTCGTTCGGTTCCGACACCCTTAGAGACCCTGAACCGCGAAATATTTATTCTCGCCCCCTAGTCCCCCCGTCGCTGGGACTTTTTTCTCAAAAATCGAGACAAAACAATCCGGTGAACCTTCCCTGTTAACCAAATTGTGGCTCAAGCACTCGTTCGGTTCCGACACCCTTAGAGACCCTGAACCGCGAAATATTTATTCTCGCCCCCTAGTCCCTCCGTCGCTGGGACTTTTTTCTCAAAAATCGAGACAAAACAATCCGGTCAACCTTCGCTGTTAACCAAATTGTGGCTCAAGCACTCGTTCGGTTCCGACACCCTTAGAGACCCTGAACCGCGAAATATTTATTCTCGCCCCCTAGTCCCTCCGTCGCTGGGACTTTTTTCTCAGAAATCAAGACAGAACAATCCGTTGAACCTTCCCTGTTACCCAAATTGTGGCTCAAGCATTCGTTCGGTTCCGACACCCTTAGAGACCCTGAACCGCGAAATATTTTTCTCGCCCCCTAGTCCCCCCGTCGCTGGGACTTTTTTCTCAAAAATCGAGACAAAACAATCCGGTGAACCTTCCCTGTTAACCAAATTGTGGCTCAAGCATTCGTTCGGTTCCGACACCCTTAGAGACCCTGAACGGCGAAATATTTTTCTCGCCCCCTAGTCCCCCCGTCGCTGAGACTTTTTTCTCAAAAATCGAGACAAAACAATCCGGTGAACCTTCCATGTTAACCAAATTGTGGCTCAAGCACTCGTTCGGTTCCGACACCCTTAGAGACCCTGAACCGCGAAATATTTATTCTCGCCCCCTAGTCCCCCCGTCGCTGGGACTTTTTTCTCAAAAATCGAGACAAAACAATCCGGTGAATCTTCCCTGTTAACCAAATTGTGGCTCAAGCACTCGTTCGGTTCCGACACCCTTAGAGACCCTGAACCGCGAAATATTTATTCTCGCCCCCTAGTCCCTCCGTGGCTGGGAATTTTTTCTCAAAAATCGAGACAAAACAATCCGGTCAACCTTCCCTGTTAACCAAATTGTGGCTCAAGCACTCGTTCGGTTCCGACACCCTTAGAGACCCTGAACCGCGAAATATTTATTCTCGCCCCCTAGTCCCTCCGTCGCTGGGACTTTTTTCTCAAAAATCGAGACAAAACAATCCGGTCAACCTTCCCTGTTAACCAAATTGTGGCTCAAGCACTCGTTCGGTTCCGACACCCTTAGAGACCCTGAACCGCGAAATATTTATTCTCGCCCCCTAGTCCCTCCGTCGCTGGGACTTTTTTCTCAAAAATCAAGACAGAACAATCCGGTGAACCTTCCCTGTTACCCAAATTGTGGCTCAAGCATTCGTTCGGTTCCGACACCCTTAGAGACCCTGAACCGCGAAATATTTTTCTCGCCCCCTAGTCCCCCCGTCGCTGGGACTTTTTTCTCAAAAATCAAGACAGCAATCCGGTGAACCTTCCCTGTTAACCAAATTGTGGCTCAAGCATTCGTTCGGTTCCGACACCCTTAGAGACCCTGAACCGCGAAATATTTTTCTCGCCCCCTAGTCCCCCCGTCGCTGGGACTTTTTTCTCAAAAATCGAGACAAAACAATCCGGTGAATCTTCCCCGTAAACCAAATTGTGGCTCAAGCACTCGTTCGGTTCCGACACCCTTAGAGACCCTGAACCGCGAAATATTTATTCTCGCCCCCTAGTCCCTCCGTCGCTGGGACTTTTTTCTCAAAAATCGAGACAAAACAATCCGGTCAACCTTCCCTGTTAACCAAATTGTGGCTCAAGCACTCGTTCGGTTCCGACACCCTTAGAGACCCTGAACCGCGAAATATTTATTCTCGCCCCCTAGTCCCTCCGTCGCTGGGACTTTTTTCTCAAAAATCAAGACAGAACAATCCGTTGAACCTTCCCTGTTACCCAAATTGTGGCTCAAGCATTCGTTCGGTTCCGACACCCTTAGAGACCCTGAACCGCGAAATATTTTTCTCGCCCCCTAGTCCCCCCGTCGCTGGGACTTTTTTCTCAAAAATCGAGACAAAACAATCCGGTGAACCTTCCATGTTAACCAAATTGTGGCTCAAGCACTCGTTCGGTTCCGACACCCTTAGAGACCCTGAACCGCGAAATATTTATTCTCGCCCCCTAGTCCCCCCGTCGCTGGGACTTTTTTCTCAAAAATCGAGACAAAACAATCCGGTGAACCTTCCCTGTTAACCAAATTGTGGCTCAAGCACTCGTTCGGTTCCGACACCCTTAGAGACCCTGAACCGCGAAATATTTATTCTCGCCCCCTAGTCCCTCCGTCGCTGGGACTTTTTTCTCAAAAATCGAGACAAAACAATCCGGTCAACCTTCGCTGTTAATCAAATTGTGGCTCAAGCACTCGTTCGGTTCCGACACCCTTAGAGACCCTGAACCGCGAAATATTTATTCTCGCCCCCTAGTCCCTCCGTCGCTGGGACTTTTTTCTCAAAAATCAAGACAGAACAATCCGTTGAACCTTCCCTGTTACCCAAATTGTGGCTCAAGCATTCGTTCGGTTCCGACACCCTTAGAGACCCTGAACCGCGAAATATTTTTCTCGCCCCCTAGTCCCCCCGTCGCTGGGACTTTTTTCTCAAAAATCGAGACAAAACAATCCGGTGAACCTTCCCTGTTAACCAAATTGTGGCTCAAGCATTCGTTCGGTTCCGACACCCTTAGAGACCCTGAACGGCGAAATATTTTTCTCGCCCCCTAGTCCCCCCGTCGCTGGGACTTTTTTCTCAAAAATCGAGACAAAACAATCCGGTGAACCTTCCATGTTAACCAAATTGTGGCTCAAGCACTCGTTCGGTTCCGACACCCTTAGAGACCCTGAACCGCGAAATATTTATTCTCGCCCCCTAGTCCCCCCGTCGCTGGGACTTTTTTCTCAAAAATCGAGACAAAACAATCCGGTGAATCTTCCCTGTTAACCAAATTGTGGCTCAAGCACTCGTTCGGTTCCGACACCCTTAGAGACCCTGAACCGCGAAATATTTATTCTCGCCCCCTAGTCCCTCCGTCGCTGGGAATTTTTTCTCAAAAATCGAGACAAAACAATCCGGTCAACCTTCCCTGTTAACCAAATTGTGGCTCAAGCACTCGTTCGGTTCCGACACCCTTAGAGACCCTGAACCGCGAAATATTTATTCTCGCCCCCTAGTCCCTCCGTCGCTGGGACTTTTTTCTCAAAAATCGAGACAAAACAATCCGGTCAACCTTCCCTGTTAACCAAATTGTGGCTCAAGCACTCGTTCGGTTCCGACACCCTTAGAGACCCTGAACCGCGAAATATTTATTCTCGCCCCCTAGTCCCTCCGTCGCTGGGACTTTTTTCTCAAAAATCAAGACAGAACAATCCGGTGAACCTTCCCTGTTACCCAAATTGTGGCTCAAGCATTCGTTCGGTTCCGACACCCTTAGAGACCCTGAACCGCGAAATATTTATTCTCGCCCCCTAGTCCCTCCGTCGCTGGGACTTTTTTCTCAAAAATCGAGACAAAACAATCCGGTCAACCTTCCCTGTTAACCAAATTGTGGCTCAAGCACTCGTTCGGTTCCGACACCCTTAGAGACCCTGAACCGCGAAATATTTATTCTCGCCCCCTAGTCCCTCCGTCGCTGGGACTTTTTTCTCAAAAATCAAGACAGAACAATCCGGTGAACCTTCCCTGTTACCCAAATTGTGGCTCAAGCATTCGTTCGGTTCCGACACCCTTAGAGACCCTGAACCGCGAAATATTTTTCTCGCCCCCTAGTCCCCCCGTCGCTGGGACTTTTTTCTCAAAAATCAAGACAGCAATCCGGTGAACCTTCCCTGTTAACCAAATTGTGGCTCAAGCATTCGTTCGGTTCCGACACCCTTAGAGACCCTGAACCGCGAAATATTTTTCTCGCCCCCTAGTCCCCCCGTCGCTGGGACTTTTTTCTCAAAAATCGAGACAAAACAATCCGGTGAATCTTCCCCGTAAACCAAATTGTGGCTCAAGCACTCGTTCGGTTCCGACACCCTTAGAGACCCTGAACCGCGAAATATTTATTCTCGCCCCCTAGTCCCTCCGTCGCTGGGACTTTTTTCTCAAAAATCGAGACAAAACAATCCGGTCAACCTTCCCTGTTAACCAAATTGTGGCTCAAGCACTCGTTCGGTTCCGACACCCTTAGAGACCCTGAACCGCGAAATATTTATTCTCGCCCCCTAGTCCCTCCGTCGCTGGGACTTTTTTCTCAAAAATCAAGACAGAACAATCCGTTGAACCTTCCCTGTTACCCAAATTGTGGCTCAAGCATTCGTTCGGTTCCGACACCCTTAGAGACCCTGAACCGCGAAATATTTTTCTCGCCCCCTAGTCCCCCCGTCGCTGGGACTTTTTTCTCAAAAATCGAGACAAAACAATCCGGTGAACCTTCCATGTTAACCAAATTGTGGCTCAAGCACTCGTTCGGTTCCGACACCCTTAGAGACCCTGAACCGCGAAATATTTATTCTCGCCCCCTAGTCCCCCCGTCGCTGGGACTTTTTTCTCAAAAATCGAGACAAAACAATCCGGTGAACCTTCCCTGTTAACCAAATTGTGGCTCAAGCACTCGTTCGGTTCCGACACCCTTAGAGACCCTGAACCGCGAAATATTTATTCTCGCCCCCTAGTCCCTCCGTCGCTGGGACTTTTTTCTCAAAAATCGAGACAAAACAATCCGGTCAACCTTCGCTGTTAATCAAATTGTGGCTCAAGCACTCGTTCGGTTCCGACACCCTTAGAGACCCTGAACCGCGAAATATTTATTCTCGCCCCCTAGTCCCTCCGTCGCTGGGACTTTTTTCTCAAAAATCAAGACAGAACAATCCGTTGAACCTTCCCTGTTACCCAAATTGTGGCTCAAGCATTCGTTCGGTTCCGACACCCTTAGAGACCCTGAACCGCGAAATATTTTTCTCGCCCCCTAGTCCCCCCGTCGCTGGGACTTTTTTCTCAAAAATCGAGACAAAACAATCCGGTGAACCTTCCCTGTTAACCAAATTGTGGCTCAAGCATTCGTTCGGTTCCGACACCCTTAGAGACCCTGAACGGCGAAATATTTTTCTCGCCCCCTAGTCCCCCCGTCGCTGGGACTTTTTTCTCAAAAATCGAGACAAAACAATCCGGTGAACCTTCCATGTTAACCAAATTGTGGCTCAAGCACTCGTTCGGTTCCGACACCCTTAGAGACCCTGAACCGCGAAATATTTATTCTCGCCCCCTAGTCCCCCCGTCGCTGGGACTTTTTTCTCAAAAATCGAGACAAAACAATCCGGTGAATCTTCCCTGTTAACCAAATTGTGGCTCAAGCACTCGTTCGGTTCCGACACCCTTAGAGACCCTGAACCGCGAAATATTTATTCTCGCCCCCTAGTCCCTCCGTCGCTGGGAATTTTTTCTCAAAAATCGAGACAAAACAATCCGGTCAACCTTCCCTGTTAACCAAATTGTGGCTCAAGCACTCGTTCGGTTCCGACACCCTTAGAGACCCTGAACCGCGAAATATTTATTCTCGCCCCCTAGTCCCTCCGTCGCTGGGACTTTTTTCTCAAAAATCGAGACAAAACAATCCGGTCAACCTTCCCTGTTAACCAAATTGTGGCTCAAGCACTCGTTCGGTTCCGACACCCTTAGAGACCCTGAACCGCGAAATATTTATTCTCGCCCCCTAGTCCCTCCGTCGCTGGGACTTTTTTCTCAAAAATCAAGACAGAACAATCCGGTGAACCTTCCCTGTTACCCAAATTGTGGCTCAAGCATTCGTTCGGTTCCGACACCCTTAGAGACCCTGAACCGCGAAATATTTATTCTCGCCCCCTAGTCCCTCCGTCGCTGGGACTTTTTTCTCAAAAATCGAGACAAAACAATCCGGTCAACCTTCCCTGTTAACCAAATTGTGGCTCAAGCACTCGTTCGGTTCCGACACCCTTAGAGACCCTGAACCGCGAAATATTTATTCTCGCCCCCTAGTCCCTCCGTCGCTGGGACTTTTTTCTCAAAAATCAAGACAGAACAATCCGGTGAACCTTCCCTGTTACCCAAATTGTGGCTCAAGCATTCGTTCGGTTCCGACACCCTTAGAGACCCTGAACCGCGAAATATTTTTCTCGCCCCCTAGTCCCCCCGTCGCTGGGACTTTTTTCTCAAAAATCAAGACAGCAATCCGGTGAACCTTCCCTGTTAACCAAATTGTGGCTCAAGCATTCGTTCGGTTCCGACACCCTTAGAGACCCTGAACCGCGAAATATTTTTCTCGCCCCCTAGTCCCCCCGTCGCTGGGACTTTTTTCTCAAAAATCGAGACAAAACAATCCGGTGAATCTTCCCCGTAAACCAAATTGTGGCTCAAGCACTCGTTCGGTTCCGACACCCTTAGAGACCCTGAACCGCGAAATATTTATTCTCGCCCCCTAGTCCCTCCGTCGCTGGGACTTTTTTCTCAAAAATCGAGACAAAACAATTCGGTGAACCTTCCCTGTTACCCAAATTGTGGCTCAAGCATTCGTTCGGTTCCGACACCCTTAGAGACCCTGAACCGCGAAATATTTTTCTCGCCCCCTAGTCCCCCCGTCGCTGGGACTTTTTTCTCAAAAATCGAGACAAAACAATCCGGTGAATCTTCCCCGTAAACCAAATTGTGGCTCAAGCACTCGTTCGGTTCCGACACCCTTAGAGACCCTGAACCGCGAAATATTTATTCTCGCCCCCTAGTCCCTCCGTCGCTATGACTTTTTTCTCAAAAATCGAGACAAAACAATCCGGTGAATCTTCCCCGTAAACCAAATTGTGGCTCAAGCACTCGTTCGGTTCCGACACCCTTAGAGACCCTGAACCGCGAAATATTTTTCTCGCCCCCTAGTCCCCCCGTCGCTGGGACTTTTTTCTCAAAAATCGAGACAAAACAATCCGGTGAATCTTCCCCGTAAACCAAATTGTGGCTCAAGCACTCGTTCGGTTCCGACACCCTTAGAGACCCTGAACCGCGAAATATTTATTCTCGCCCCCTAGTCCCTCCGTCGCTATGACTTTTTTCTCAAAAATCGAGACAAAACAATCCGGTGAATCTTCCCCGTAAACCAAATTGTGGCTCAAGCACTCGTTCGGTTCCGACACCCTTAGAGACCCTGAATCGCGAAATATTTTTCTCGCCTCCTAGTCCCCCCGTCGCTGGGACTTTTTTCTCAAAAATCGAGACAAAACAATCCGGTGAATCTTCCCCGTAAACCAAATTGTGGCTCAAGCACTCGTTCGGTTCCGACACCCTTATAAACTCTGAACCGCGAAATACTTATCTCGGCCCCTAGTCCCCCCCGTTGGTGGGACAATACCCCTAGAAACCCTGAACTGCGTTTTAAATATTCCGTACCCCTAGTCCATCCGTCGCTTGGCCTCGAAAATCAAGAAATCCATTAGACCTTCCATCTTCACAAAAATGTGGCAAATACATATATTGTTATTATTTGCTAACCATATTTCTGTAGTCTGTATATCCCTTCATGTTTTAAAACATAATTTTTTATGATATGTAATTCCCGCACCTTGATGTGTATATTATCCTTGTTTAACAAGGATATTATTGCTAAAATAAAGGTCAGGGAAATATAATAATCTTCATTACATTACTATATGTTTACACCACGGTAGAAAGATAATCATGTAGTTAATTTCAAGCCGTTTTTTTTAAATCGTCGCTGCAATCGTCGCTATGTTCACATTTGCCGCTTGCTTGAAATAGTGAAAATTCGTCGCTGGGATTCGTCGCCAAGTTCACTCCGGTTTTATATAGTGGTACATAAACGTTCTGTGGCACTATCACCTAACAAGTTTCTATACCATTCCTCATGGAATAAATAAAAAATATAAATTTTATTCAAATTTGAATATTTTTTACAAAAAATTCAATCAAGAAATGTAGGTACAACTGTTTCCTGAAAATAGTGAAAACTCACATATATTTCTTTTTAATTAACAATAAGGTAGATAGGACTGGTGTTATAATGAAATCGCGAAGCATGGAAGAAGGACGGTAATAATGATCGGAAAGAACGGTAATGGCCATGAATATGAGTAGTAACCTTTTATACTTTTTAACTTTTCCTTTTCCTGCCTTATTTTCTTTTTATTCATTTTTGTAATTGAAAGTGAAAATATAGGTATTTTATCGTTTATTACCGAAGCATCCCCCAAGGCGCGAAACCTAAATCCCAGGACCTAGACTTTCCACAAAATCGTCGTCTCGCGAGGCAGACTTTTGATATGACAATGTTGCGTTGCATGGGTGACCTACGCTCAATATATATTCCTTGCCCCGCAGCGAGGGCGTTTAACCAAGTGTAGCGTTGCCAAACTAAAAATCTGCCTAGCAAGACTTCGGTTTTATGGAAAGTCTGACTCCTGGGAGTTAGGTGTCGGCGACTATATCGTGTGGCGACTGCGGTGTTGCAACGGTCGGCCTGTCGAGGAGTCGGTCCGGCGAGAATTCGATGCGCTGGGATTTAGAACTCGCGGTAGGTAGGTGCGGCTTAGCGCACTCTTTGACACTCTTTATTATATGTTTACTACCGAGTCTTTACGGTCATTACCGTCCTGTTATGTTTGAATCATCTGCGTTACGTATATATTTGGAAAAAAGTTAATGACGGGATCGGTAGTGATGTTTTAACATGATATTTTGGTTGTAATTGATTTGAGGTTATTTTCATTGTTTTCTGGTCATATGTGAAGCAAAATGGAAACTGGCCGTATTAAAATAAATTACTTCATAGGGGGGACAGTAATTACAATTGTTTACGTCATCAGGGAGGTATATGTATGCCGCAAATGCAAAAAAAATACTGCGTGATTAAATAAGGGGCAATTTATCTCAAATCCCACGTAACGGGGCGCACCTAAACATGTAACTACGACGTTGTGCTGGAGCAAAGTCTTTTGAGTAGGAGGTTGCCTCTTTAAAACTCAAGGTCAAAATCGCCTCTATGTTTCGCGAAATCTGGTATATAATTCCCAGCTGCTCCCGTTTGTTTACCGTGTAGTCCTTTGCTTGCTTTATTGCCTTTGGGAGGTATTATTTCACCTTAGAGTGCGAAGTGAAAAGATACGGTGGAAATATTTATATAGATAAATTATTAGTTTGGTTTTATTGGCATCGTCAGAACCCTTCAAAGTTCAAAAGTTCAAAGCAAAGTTTTCACAGCACGTGCTATAACAATACAAGAGGACATTTTTTCCTTCATAATCACACGCACGAAACGCACTCAGTACCAACCTCCGATCAAGATATTTGATCGGAGGTACCAACAAACAGAGGCTGAAATATACTTACTGAAACTGTTTCCGAAATTCGATAGATTTTGGAGATTTAAGACAAAAATTTAACTAAAAACAACGCGCGCGTCCCATTCGCATTCCAAAAAAGTTTACAGTGTTCTTTAAGATACGGTTCCTAGCGAACCTTTCTAACAGACGGCAGCACTGGCAGCACGTAGGTACTACATGCAGAAACCAGAGTTATCTACTTTATGTTTATTCTGTGCTCTTTGTGCAACATTTTTGCTTTTTTATAAAAATGGTTCTCTAGACAAATGCGGAAATGGTATATGAAATGATCCTCTATGGAGAATGCCTGCAGAATGTCAGTCAAGCTACCGCGGAACTACTTAGAAGATAGAAGAAGAAATACAAATAATTATGTACTGAAAACATTCCTTTAAATTTACGAAAGTTTCGTACATCAGGCAACAGTGCTGACGCGCACGACGGAAAGCGTCGTTCGATGCCACATGCGTCCTGAAAGCAAGTCAGTGGCAGCCATAAATAGGGGACCAAATAGGTAAAAATGCGGTTTATGATTCCAGCTTTACAAAAAAAAGTTTGAATTCTTTTAATTGCGATTTCGCGTTCAGGATATTTTTCCCTACGCACTGTTAAAATTAATGTAGTTATGAATAAATCACCCTGTATAGTGGATACCAAGAATCTTGATCCCTGCGTCACAATAGTCAACAATGCAATTTCCATTCTCGATCATTGTGACACAGAGATCAAGATTTGATAGTTTACTGCTATTTATGTTCCCCTTTCCTTTCAGTTCCAGTGTCAGAGAAACTGTTCGAACTCAAGCAGCTATCAGCTGACAAGGGCAATGTCAAGGTGAAGTGTAGGGTTGACGGCGTGTATCCAGAACCAGTTATCAGCTTACATTCACAAGAAAGGTAAGCCTTATAGACCCCATAACATGAAGTCATAATTGCATTGTTGTTTGCGTCTGGAGTAGCGCAAGTTTACGAAAAAAAATCGGTTTATTATAAGGTTATACGGGGTATTCCGTGGTTACAGGTATGTTAGTTTCTGACGTTTGGAATGTCCCATATTTTAAATATCCACCTTTATTACGATTTACGTTTGTTACGGTAACGAATTTTCTTTGCGATCAATATTTCTCATTGTCACTTTAACACAGTTTTTATATACAATGTGTCCCAGATAAGAATAAACAGCATGGGGATCTTGCAAACGGTGTGAGATAGAACAACGGTTAAATGGGAAAAAAGTTGCACAATTTTAAGGTCAATAAAATGGAAGAAATATATTTCTAATATCTTTTTTATTTTTGAGTTATTTTGAAAAAAAGTAAAATTTTGCGTTTATTTTTTTCTAAAGTTGTTATCACAGATAGAAAAAAGAAAAACACTTTCTTATGACACTTTTTAACGGGCTTAAGATGTCGTTTTTAGATTTGTTCAATAACATTTCGTTTTTGAGAAACCATCTTCAACTTTATTTTTTTAATACGGACATGGATTTTTGTTGCAGATTCTGAAAGCACTTTTCATTGCAAATACCATGATGTATGACACGAAATATTTTTAAAATGTCTTGAGACAATTATACTGAAAATTCCTTTTTTTCCATTCATTTTTTTCAATTGCGGCCCTGTATTTAATAATAAGGAGTCTAAATATTAATCAGTATTGTCAACAATTTAACTTACAGTTTATTTTTACTTCGAAAACTTAATATTTTTAAATACTGCCCTGTCTGGTAAGTGTTTTCCTCTGTTGTTGTAGAGCAAACAGTGTCGCATTGTGTTTTGGAGTAAATTATTCGCTTTTTCTAATTATGAGAAGAAAGCTTTAAGCCAATGAAACCAATAACTTTTGCCATTTATTAATTGCAACAATACCTTCGTTCGGCCTCTAAATTATTTCTGTGACGCAAGATATAACGTTCTGCTAATATGTTAAATTTGTCATCATTTGAAAAAGTACCCTAAATTTCTAATAATACAAATTATTAACTAAATGATACAGTGGTAGTTATGACAAAAGGCAAGGGGTTGGTTTCGCTGTTTCAAAGCCTTCTAGGTGAAGGATTTTTATTTATTTTTTATGATGGTATGTGACTGTCATTAATCTTTGCCGTCCTTTTTTTGGTTCTCCGATTGAAGGATAAGTTGTAAGTTAAATAGTTGACATTACTGATTAATATTTAGACTTCTTATTATTAAATACAGGGTCGCAGTAGAAAAAAATGAATGGAAAAAAGTTTTCAGTATAATTGTCTCAAAACATTTTTAAAATATTTCGTGTCATACATCATGGTATTTGCAATAAAAAGTGCTTTAAAAGTTTGAAAAAAAATACAGGTCCGTATTTAAAAAAATAAAATTGAAGATGGTATCTCAAAAACAAAATGTTGTAGAATAAATAAATCTAAAAGAAAGTGTTTTTCTTTTTTGCTATCTGTGATAACAACTTCAGAAAAAAATAAAATCAAAAACGCAAAATTGTATTTTTTCAAAATAACTCAAAAATGAAAAAAGATATTAGAAATCTGTTTGTATCATTTTATTGACCTTAAAATTGCGCAACTTTTTCCTCATTTTACTGTTGTTCTATCTCTCCCCATTTGCAAATTCCCCATGCCGTTCATTCTTATCCGGGACACATTGTATAGATTTGCTTGTGATGACATGGAATTACCATGCACATCGAGAAAATCGTCTTGCACAGACCATTACGTGAATTGCGGAAGCATAAAGACAATTTAGGAATTACGGGATGATCTGTTCTACAAGTTGAAAAAGGGAGAATTTTAGATATTATATTTTAGAACAATATTTTGTAACTTATGCAAGAAAGGAAATAGAAAAATTTGTGTAAAGCTCCAAAGCGAAACTATAGGTATATGGTCCACTGTATAAAGAAGAATGCGTTCTATGCTATCTTATACCCTGCAACTAGCCATGGACTTCATTTGATACCAAAGGATACCAAAATACTCTTGCTTGTTTTTAGAGTTGCTTTTCTTAAGAAAAGGTATGGAAGTATGCCATGAAAACTTGTCAACTTAAAGAGACATAACAAACAATCATTTTGTTTTATTTTGTATATTAAATCAGTTATGCCACCATAACATTTCTATAGTATAGGTAGATACCTACAACTTTCAAAATTTTAAAGTGAAGTGTGAACTGCCCTCTCGCCGTCTAAATTCAGATGTTTTTTTTTGTCGTAATCTTTGTTCCTCAAAATCAGGAGGTATCTACTTAGGCATTGTGAAGTGAAAGCACTATGTTCAGATTTTTACATAACCTATAGATATAGATACACAGCAGTGTCTCCTAATTTATATATGAAGAATCGGACCGTTCCATCGCAAAAGCATTTCCAGCCGCAATTCCATTTTTACGGAATGGCGAGGCGGTGGCGCGTGAAAAGATACGAATGACCTAGAGTGGTGGGAGGAGTCATCCCTCCCAAATTGTGGTTACACTCAGAATCTGCGACGATCGAGCCACATTGTCCGGCCCTCGTTTTGTTCTTTTGTGGATAGCGTTACGTGGGCGGACGCGAGAAAAATGGGAATGTACCTTGGGGGGATTTGCGAGATTTGAAAAGATGGCAATTCTGGGGGCCAACCGAAGACTGAGAGATATAGTGAGCCACTGGCAACCCTCACAATTAAATGTTGAAGGTTTTATTTATTAATACCAGGGTGTCCGGATGAAAATGGGTGGGATTGTTTTTTTATTAGAGGATTTTTAAGGTGGCTCGTCTTGAAATGAAAGCACTGAAATTATAATTTAGTCAAATTAAGGTATTAAAAATACCTTACAGTACATTCTGGGGTTTTTCGTCATAAAGGGGATGTTCCATCCACGATAGGGGTGGGAACTATTTGGCACGTATTGACAATCCTTCTGAGAGGTTAGTGCGAAATTTTATATACTATATATTTTTTTTTCATAAAATTTATGGAAAAAAATATATTCCTAGTACCTATATAAAATTTCTCACTAACCTCTTAAAACGGTTGTCAATACGTTCCCTATCGTGGATGGAACATCGCCTTTATGACGAAAAACCCCAGAATGTGCTGCGTACACGGTGCGTTTTTCATTTATCTCGTAAATGGTTGCTCCCCCGGAAAAATAGAATCACCTAACCTACTTATTATTGGCAGTTAATGTAATAATAATGATAATTTTCATATTATAATATATTCTAGTGGCAAAAGTACCTATGTACACGGCTATTCACATAATATTCTACCCCCTTAACTTTTTTGTTGTTAATTTTGGAAAAAATGTAAATATGAAATTATATAAATTTCTTGCGATTTCAGGTTGTACTCAGAAAAACAAATAAATGTGGCGTTTCGGAGATATGCCTACTTAGATCAAACTTATGTTTTTCAACTGGAACATACGGAAGCGTAGAAGGGCCTTTTTTCAGAAAAATTTCGAGTTAAAACTCGAAATTTCGAGTTCAAACTCGAAATTTCTAGCTCAAACTTGATATTTCAAGGTCAAACACGAAATTTCGAGTTTAAACACGAAAGTTTGAGTTCAAGCATTTAAATAAAAGTTTGTTTTCAAAAACATTTTTTACTGTTAATTTATAATTTTTTTAGTTTAAGAAAATTAATCCGCCATCTTGGAGCTGTGGCAAAGTTGATATAACTAAGTTTATCGTTTTCTAGTCTTCAATCCCTTTCATTTGATACCCATATTAAGGGGGTTGAGAAAAATGTAATCCGCCATGCTGGAGCGGCGGCCATATTGAATTTAGTGACGTCACTAACTTTATCGTTTCCTACTCTTCAAGCCCTTTCATTTAATACTCATATTAAAAGAAAAAATTTAATCCGCCATCTTGAAGTTGTGGCCATATTGAATTTAGTGTGATTATTGTTTTCTAGTCTTCAAGCCCTTTCATTTGGAACCCATATCAAGGGGTTGAAAAGAAAATATAATCCGCCATTTCGAAGCGGCAGCCATATTGAATTTAGCGTCATGTCACTAACTTTATCATTTTCTACTCTTCAAGCCCTTTCCTTGGATACCCATATTAAAGGAGTTGAAAAGAAAATGTAACCCTTCATTTTGGAGTGGCGGCCATATTGAATTTAGTGTGATGTCACTAATTTTATCGTCTTCTACTCTTCAAACCTTTTCGTTTAATACCCATATTAAAGGAGTTGAAATGAAAATGTTATCTGCCATCTTGGAGAGGCGGCCATATTAAATTTAGTGTGATGTCACTAATTTTATTATTTTCTACTCTTCAAGCCCTTTCATTTGATACCCATATTAAGGGGGTTGACAAAAAATACATCATCTGCCATCTTGGAGCGGCGGTCATTTTGAAAGTATAACATTATTGTGTATTGTATCTTGTATTGTAATGTCACCAGAACTAAAGGTGTACGTAAAATTTCCGCTCAATCGGATGTCAAGAAGTGGTTCTAATTCAGCTAGCAAGATTTGACCTAAACAAATAAACTAATAACATACATATACATTGCAAGTTAAATAAAAGCTTGAAAAAATCCTTTAAGAAAAAATTTTTTTAGGAATTCATTAAGTAAACAGTAACTACGTATGAACTGCCAAAATTGATAAATTTTAAATATATTATTTTATATTGATTAAAAACTTGTATCGTAAATAAAAAGTCTGTATCATGATGTGTCTTTCTTCGTTCTGCATAAAATTTCGATGCAAAAATCGAAATTTCGAGTTCAAACTAGAAATTTCGATCTGTAACTTTTGAAAACGGTAGGTGAAAATCGTATGTTTCGAAATGTTGTAGTTAACACTTGTTTTGGGGCACATTTTGTCAATTTCAACTCAAACGATTGATTTTATCGTTATGAAACAAGAGAAATTATTTTTTATAAATACTTTAGGTAAATAACAATAATAATTATTGTTAACAATAGTGGAATAATTTTTTTTACCTAAAGTAGATATAAAAAGAATTTCAAAATATGACAAGGAGTCTAATTAATCCAGTAGGTATTAAAATAATGATCACCTGTTATTGGAATAGCTTTGAAAAAAAAAAAGAAAAAATGCATAATCCAAGACCGTATATTTTTTTCGTAGTAAATGTGCATTTTAGCGGCCAAAACGAGAAAAAGTATTATGTATGTGTCATACACATCGTTGTAAATAAGGCAACGGTTCATTTCGAAATATGGAATAAAAAATCCAGGTCCGTATTTAAAAAAATTAAAATGATCCCTCTATCTCAAAAACGAAACGTCGCCCCGAAAATCAAAAAATACCATGACGTACTATAGAACAAGTTGCAACGGAAAGCTGCAATTTATTTTTCAATAATATCGCAAATGGAGCAAAAATAAGATCTAATTTTCAAAAATTCGGGTTTTCTTCAATATCTCAGCAACCCACGAAAATATTTTAAATTTCTAAATGGCATATCTAGTACGGTTTCCGATATTGTCACGAATGAAAAGTAAGCAATTAAATTATAATGAACTCGATTGAGTTCAGGCACCGCCGGTATTATCGAAACTTAACATAAAAATCGCTGACTGCTGATTCCGCGACAAAATCAAAGTTTACCTAAAACCATCGATCGGTTCAAGGCAGCAGTCCGTACGAGTGCTAAAGAAAAGATCGACCAACCGGCGGGGCCAACCAGCAACCAGGTATTCCAGCTGCGATGACGCCTGCCCCTGCTGTCTCTTCACAAAAGTAAGTGTCTTTCTCTCATTGTGTCAATTGTCAATTGTGTCAAGCTTTCTTAACCCTAAATAATAAATTAACCTATGTGAAATTAAGGCCAATTGTTATTATTTGCTACGCTCCCAGTCACGGCTATCCAGGTCGTGACATATGGTGGAGGCGCCGGTTCATTTTTTATTTCCAAAATTTTGATAATAATTTTTTGACACTTACATCATGTTTTATACTAAACTCAATTCATTTTTTCTTAACACAATTGACATTTACTTGGCAATATTAATGCTTTTTTATTAAAAAAAAACACGTCGTAAAAATAACGTTTGTCATATTTTATTTTTTTTAATTGATGTAATCCTTTTCCAAATACAAAAAAAAACAATGTTTATTTATACGACGGGTTAAATTTCATTGGGTGCATTCTGTGAACTTTTTCTTTGCTTAAAAGCGTTTATTTCGTCAGTTATTGCAAATTTTTTTTCCGTACCTTGTTATACTTTTTAAGGATATTTTATTGTTTCTTGATTTAATAATATATACAAAAACTAAATTAAATGAATAAATGACTGAGCCTACAGCTAACAAGGCCGTTACAAGACTCCAAAATAAAGAAAAAGCAAAAAATCTTAGATTAAATTTAGAGGCGGATAGTTTTAAAGATTTCGAACCTCGTCACCGCAGCACAGACATAAATCCCTTTCAACCGAGAGCGTCACTATCTCGAAGTTCAAAAGATACTCCGAAGAGTCCTAGTTTAACAAGTCCTTTTAGCGAAAAATTTAATTTTGAACACCCTTTACAGTTAGCAGAGGCAAATCAATTTGTAGATTCTTTAGCAAAATTGCCAGATAATTTAAATTTTGATATAGGTACACAAACAGCCCAAGTAATCACTATAAATCGTAGGGTACAGACAGAAATAAAATTTACAGAAACTCCCTCCCACCCTAACAAAGACATTCAAATCGATACTAACGACAAAAAACAAAAACAAACGCCGGTAGAAATTACGGACAAAGAAAAATTACAAAAAATGAATACTACTTTGGCAGAAGCCTTAAATGACGCTAGAAACCCGACAGTGCCAAAATTTATTCCCCCTCCTAAATTTGACCCCGCTCTTGACTCACCGGTTAATTTTATAAAAAACTACGAATGCTCGTCAACAGCAAACGGCTGGAATGACAATTACAAAATAACGTATCTCGGCAATTTTCTCGTAAGTTCTGCAAGTGTATGGTACCAAAAGTACACAAATGACGAAACAAACAGAAACAAACACTGGGGAGACAAAAAAGAAATTTTCCACGTGAGCAGGATACTCCCGTACTATGATCCCTGGACACCAGACACCAGCCCGAGACCGTAACAAACGACAAAACAAATTTCGCCTGACAATACTTAAACCGACAGCGTACCACAAATATAATATAGGCGTATTTTTAATATTTAAAGCTATATAGTGAATAGCGTCTCGACAATGTTAATATTATAGAAAAATATATAGTATAGGTATTATTTTGAGTAAAAAATAATAAGAATGGGAATACATAGGTATTTAAAACTAAAGGTTTTAATACATATATACTTAAAGATAAGAATATTATACTTTAGACAATAATATTAGGCATAGAGATAACTGAAAAGGGAAATAAGAAAATTTGAAAATAGGATATTTTAACAATTGGAAATAATCGTAACGCTAACATAAATTTTAATTAACAGGATGTTACTTACTTTGGGGATGTTATGTTTTCCAATACAGATGCACTGTAAATTGGAAATAACCGCAGGTGCCTTCTGGAGAGCACAACCTGACACCGTAAGTTACGAGTCAACGGTTCCTTTAATTTACCAATCAAATTGGGTTGAAAAACAAAATTACGACAAAATTAACAGGACATGTCGCAGCGACAGTGTGGAGTGTATATTACCGATTTCAAAAATTTAGAAAGAGGATGGAGTCCATTATACTTAAAAAATCACACAGATGAATCAAATCATATACAGAAACGCTCCTTAGACTTTCTAGGAGAAGGACTTGCATGGTGTTGTGGTGTTGCTACCTATCATAATTTAGATTCTTTTATAATAAATAAGAGAGATTTGGAAAATAAAATTTTTAAATTGACAAATGCATTTTCAAACTCTATTCAAGTAATAGCAAATAATTCAGAAAAGTTCAGCGAATATCAAAATCAATCTACATACACTTTCCAAGAAATAGAATCCCATATACACAATATAGAAAATTATGTTAATGACATAAAAAGTAAAATAAATAATCAATATGACACAATTGACTCAATATTAGAAAACCAATTTATTAATTTGAAAAATACAGTTTTATTATCAAGAGCTATTAAAAATCAATATGTAATAGCATCATGTAAGCAACACCATATACCAAGCGTTATTCTCGAGCCATTAACATTAAGCCAAGACTTAAGAAAACTTTCTGAAGAATTAATAACTTTTAATCAAGAATTGTCAATACCTAGATCACAACTTTCTAAATATTACCAACTTCCAATTTCCGATTGTACATTTACTGACGAAGATATAATTATACACATTAGAATCCCCATTAAGCAAAAACTTAGACGCTGGAAACTGTACCAGTTAATAACTGTGCCATTTGCTTGGTATAATCAGACATGTAAAATCCAACACGACACACTTTTTCTTGCTGTATCAGATACCGTTCGATCTGAATCAACCCAAATAAGGCAAATTTCTGGAGAAGGTCTTCGACATTGCCGTCCCTACGAGGATAAAATTTGTTTTTTTGCCAAGATTCCCAGCTAACTCCATGCAAGGACCAATCTGCGCTAAAAAAACTTTTTAATGGAGCCACAGTTGAGGAAATTAGCCATCACTGTCCACTATCGTGCCACAAGTCCACTTCCACTATTATTTCTGAAATCGATGAAGAAACCTACATTCTTACACATATAAAACACCCAACTACAATTGAGTGTTCCCATACAACAAAAGAATTATCTAAAAAATCTTATAAAACTCCAGGAGCAACAAAAATATACTTGCCACGTGATTGCAAACTTACAATGCAAAACGAAGAGGTAATTCCCTCAAGATTTCATTGTTCCGATAACCACCCGTTATCAGCAACTATTCACCACATTATCCCAGCATCTTGGTCAAATCTGAAATCCTTTGTCCTAAACCCCACCTTAAAATTAAGTGCTCCGATTTTTCACAACACCACAGAAGCAATAAATATGAATTGGACGTTACACATTCCCCACTCAAATTTTACTTCCAATGAAGATACAATTAAGAATATTGTATAGCGTTTTTCCAAAATTTACTTCATTAAGTTACAGCTATGGTTTACATAGCGAATCTATTTTTTTAGTATGGAATATAATTTTGTCAATTTTAGTTGCATTTCTTCTCCTAAAAATAAATAATTTTATGATAATTGCAGCAACCCCCGTAACTGCCGTTAATAGCCAAAGTTTCGGCTACGCGCCGGAACAAGATGCACTATTCATTTTATTATGTACTTGCATAACGATTTTCATTTTATACATAAGCTACCATATAATAAATAAGTGTTGCCAAAAATATAAGCAAAATAATAATTCCAATGGGCCCAACAGAAATCAAGATTTTGAAGGCATCGAACTAAGCACATTCGCATATTCTCACTAAATTCAAGAAGGAAAATAATTAAAGTAATGCATTACGTTAAAGAATATAAAAAGTACAAAAGTGGAATACAATTATTAAATGGCTGCGATAAGTTTTAAACAAAGAGAAAATAATGAAAAGTTAATGGTACCATTGTGTCTTTACCCCTTGGAGCTCCTCTAGTGCAATTTTTGTCTTGTTATTTCGACCAAGCCTTGCGCTATAAAATAGGTACTTGGTGGAATATCATCCCAAATGGCCATTGTGCTAGATTCCTTTCAAAATTCGGTGCAGGGGTCATCGAACGTTTCTAATGTTATTGAAGTAAATATTGTAGAAAGCAAAGCCAAAAATAAATAAATAAAAAAGTATGAGTTAATGAGAAAAAAAATTATATTGTGAGAATAATAGATAAAATATTAAGAATAATTTTGTACTAGTAAGAAATATTTTCCACTGTTTTTTTTAAATGGCAACACAAAAACAATTAAAAACAAACAAAACATGCAACACTGTTATATCATATCAGATAACTTTTATCAATTCCGAGTATTTTATTTTCATTTCTATCAGAATTATTAGAAATGAACATTTAAATTTAACGTTTCCCACTAAACTTGTGGTCAAGACAAATTTAACATTAGTATAGGATATAACGCTGCATAACAGCATATACTTACACTTAGTTTTAATTTTCATGATAAAAAACACCATCTCCGGACACGCCGCACAAGCATGCCGATGCCACCCCACCCCCAGAGACGTACGTAGATGGTCCACAGACATCGAAGACATCGGACTAGACGCTACAACTTCATGCAAAGCAGCCTCTTGCCACGTCTGAGACATATGCCATGCCACATTTTTCACTGCCGCAGAACCTAAGAAAAACCAGAACCTAAGAAATAGCCGTACAAGAAAAGTAAACCTTACCAGAAGTAGTTACCCCACCGTTTCTAAAATGGTTAGAACACTCCGGAAAAGATACACACATCGCAACTCCACGACGAAAAGAACTTTTCCACGCCTCAAACAGGGTACAACGAGTCAAGAAAATAACGGGCACCTCCAGTGCATAAATGAAACGATAATGCACCAAAAACACTTCACTTGAATAAATATATCAGCAGTAGCAACCACACAAAAAGAAACGAATTTACCCTGTTCCAACCGAAACGACGCAACAAGAAAACGGAAGCATCTTCAAAAGAAAAAATGCTGACACCAGCATTTGCAATCCCAGCAACCGCAGGAAACAAAGGCCACCAAAGCAATTCACGGCTTTATTACGCCCGCACGGATGGAAACAACGAAAACATGGCATTCTCGACGGAGGCGAGTACGGGCTTGCTAGCATAGTAGGCCTAGTTCAGTATTTCCCTACACCAAGACGAGGCGGATACCGGTAGTATTTAATTGGTACTGCCTATCCACCAGAAGATGTCGCAGCGAGTCCCAACCGAAGGTCCAGCGTATGGAAGGTAGATCATCCATAGTCCAACGCTCAGCAGCCAGTATTCGAGAGACTATTCCGAGCCAAGATACTACGCGAGACAAGCCAGTGCAGTGCGGTCCGTGAGAAAAACTTCATATTATATTTTTTATTATATACCTACTTTTATTATTTTTTTTTATTTAAAAACACGATAAACTAAAATTTTAATTTTGTCTTTATATTCATTTCTCTTTTTTTAATATCATAAATAAGTTATATTTGTTTTATAATTTTTATAATTTTGCTTTTATTTTATTTTTACAATTTATTTTTTTATCTGGAGTCCAGCTTTGAAGAGACGGGGGCATGTGTTACGAATGAAAAGTAAGCAATTAAATTATAACGAAATAATTCAATGAACTCGATTGAGTTCAGGCACCGCCGGTATTATCGAAACTTAACATAAAAATCGCTGACTGCTGATTCCGCGACAAAATCAAAGTTTTCCTAAAACCATCGATCGGTTCAAGGCGGCAGTCAGTCCGTACGAGTGCTAAAGAAAAGATCGACCAACCGGCGGGGCCAACCAGCAACCAGGTATTCCAGCTGCGATGACGCCTGCCCCTGCTGTCTCTTCACAAAAGTAAGTGTCTTTCTCTCATTGTGTCAATTGTCAATTGTGTCAAGCTTTCTTAACCCTAAATAATAAATTAACCTATGTGAAATTAAGGCCAATTGTTATTATTTGCTACGCTCCCAGTCACGGCTATCCAGGTCGTGACAATATCCCACGTTGAGCACCGGAACTGAATCACCCCGTATATATAGAGTCCAACAAATAATATAGCTCTGTGACAGGGGCGTGGTCGCCGTTGTGCGAACTTCGGCCGAAGGCCTATCATTCAGGCCAGTGGTAGAGCGAATTTAGGAAAAATTGAATTGGTTGAACTTTTACGGCGGAAAAAGTGTGCTACGTGGAGACAGGTTAACATAAAATCGTCATTCAAAAAATGAGGTTGTAGTAAAAATTAAGGGTGTACCCTAATTTTGTATACGGGGGGTCGGTAAAAAAGTTATCGCGAAAAAACATGTTTTGCAAAATAATTATAGCGGAAATGAAAGTGGTTTTCTCTATTTTACAACTTACACATTTCTCTTAACAATCACAGGATTCCTTTTTTAATTCTGAATCCAACGATATATAATTTGACCAATTTATCTCCAACCGTTTCCGAGATATTTATCAGAGAAGCTCCATCAAACTAGATACATGGTCTCATAGTCGGTGTCTGATGTTCAATCTGAGTAGGCCAAACAATAAAACCAAATTTATGACAAATCAACTCAGCCATGATAATAAAACTGACAAGCGAGTAGGCTGAATGTTAAAGTGGCTATAGCCATTCAACTGCATTCAACTTAATTAAAAATCTCGTGGAAATTATGAAATATTTATTATTTTTACTACTGTGATATTTATTATAACAACAACAATATGATTAGTTATTAAAAATTAGTTAGAAGTTCATTTACATTAAATGTTCAAAATGGTTTCCATTATTATTTACACATAACCTAAGTCTTTATTTTTTCGGACATTTTCAAAGATTAAGGGACGATTGTTTAAACTATCAATTTCTAATTTTACTCGTCTTTTAATCTCCTCAACATTTTCGGGGCGGTTCTTATAAACTTGTGGGAAAGGTGCGGAGTAAGTCACAGTGAATGTCTAACAGCAACGGAATTGTTTATTGTAAATTAATTTTAGTTTGACAAAAGAACACTGATACACGGACCAAGAAAAAGGAAAACCGGAGCGCGCCGAGGTAGTCGTGTCGATCGCTCGTTAACAACTGTCTACTATCTTCCAGTCCCTCTTTCTTGCCCTTCATTTACCTCACATTCGATTTACCGAAATATTCCATTTTAAACTGCCTGGGTTTTCCCTGCAATCTAGTTACGGATTCTCAGAGAAAATGGTATTACTTTATGGCTACAGGCAGATGGGTACAATTTTACAATCTAAGATTTCCTAAGCCGGCTTATTAATGCCGTTACACGAATGGCAGATAAATCTGAACACTAAAATGAAAAGTAATATAAAAATGTAAAGTATAAGAAAAAATGAAATATAACTAATGAACTAATTAAATTGCGTTGTCGCCACAAACTTTATTTTTTAAATGCCCCCCCCCAAAAAAAAATCCAAGGGGTTAAATCTGGACTACGTGGCGGCCACCTTATCGTTCCATGTTTACCAATCCAATTTTCAAACGAATTGTTCAAAAATTCCGTTATGGGCCCACAGTTATGGAAGGAAGTGCCATCTTGCTGCCATATTAATTGTCTTTCTTGGAGTTGGTTAAGAAAAATGAACGGCAACTGGTCAAAGTATTGTTCCAATTCGTTCTGGATTAAATGTACCTAGGTATTTCTTACCTGTCGTACTTCCTGAATAAAATAGAGTGCCCATTATAAAATTTCCCACAATTCCCCACCAAACACCCACGGAATTTCTGCCGGATTTCACAACTTCACGAAATGCCCGTGGATTGTCAACAGACCAAAATATACTATTTTTCCAGTTGTATATTCCCGCCGTTGTAAATGTAGCTTCATCGGACCAAATAATTTGTTTAAAAAATCCAGCTCCAGCTCTTGCAAAATAAAAGTTTAAGATTGTTTGACAATATTGCAGTCTTCTTGCAGCATCTCCAGGGAATAGCCTTTGAACAGGTAATATTTTGAAGGCTTTAAATTTGCTTAATTTCATTACCCTTTGTATTGTAGACCGGGGAATTTGTCTCTCGCTGCATCTCTCTGAGATTTTTCGTTATTTCTTCTGAAATAATTTAAAATTCGTTCTCTCTCGTCCTCACTAATTCTAAACCCTTTTTTCTCTTGCTAATCACACTTCCTGTCGATCTGAATCTTCGATATAGCTTACATATAAATGAAGCACTCGGAACATTTCTATTTGGATATTTACGAGAATACTCCGTCAAAGTTTCTGCGTATCTTTTATCATTTTTGATGAAGATCTCTAAAATATCACAGCATTCTTCTTTCAAAACTACTAACAGCTTCAGACACAAAATTTTAGACTAATCTGACACGTAAATAGAAATATTGAATTGACAGCCTACTCGATTGTCAGTTTTATTATCATGGCTGACTTGATTTGTCATAAATTTCGTTTTATTGTTTGGCCTACTCAGATCGAACATCAGACACCGACCATGAGACCATGTATCTAGTTTGATGGAGCTTCTCTGATAAATATCTCGGAAACGGTTTGGAGATAAATAGGTCAAATTATATATCGTTGGATTCAGAATTAAAAAAGGAATCCTGTGATGGTTAAGAGAAATGTGTAAGTTGTAAAATAGAGAAAACCACTTTCATTTCCGCTATAACCGGAAGTTATATTAAAAAACTGAATATTCGGGAATACTACTTAAAGGTTCTCTAATGTATGTGTAGGTAAAAAAATATATTTTTTTATTTTGCAAAAAATGTTTTTTCGCGATAACTTTTTTACCGACCCCCGTATAGAAAATTAGGGTACACCCTCGAATTCCCCTTAATTTTTACTACAACCTCATTTTTTGAATGACGATTTTATGTTAACCTGTCTCCACGTAGCACACCTTTTCCGCTTGGATGGGCCACCCTGTACCAAATATATCGCGTTCAAAAGAACAGAAATCCTCAGCTGCAATCCTTGGAATGCATTAGCGTTTTTAATTCAAATATTTCTAGAAGTTGCTAAAAATTATATTGGTTAATAGGTATATGGCTAGTAGGTATATGCGTAATTATACATTCGGAATTCGGAATGTTTTTCTTACAGTGAATATTACCATTTCTTATAACCGATTTATACAGTTGCTATAAAGGCATTATATTTATTTAATTTATTTTCATTAAAAGATGGAACTGAACTGGAAAAATATTTTGTTCATAAATACTACAATATAGAACAAACTAATCTGAATTATACCCCAATTGCTGTAAGAAGTCCGGATTTTGTCAGATGACAATTCTTCACAAAATCCCTAGGAATTTTCTGTAGTCCATGGGTATAACATTGACATATTATATGCGTCGCAGCCAGTTAATGACGTCACTCATTGATTTATGGTGGTAAAAGTTTCCCAAATGATACTAAAAGAGCGTACTTAAATAAAAACCATATTGCAATCACGATTATACCTCTACAAATTCTCATTTTAATAATAATTTAAAACGTCACGTAAACACTTTTCCTATTGGTATTTTAGGCTTTAGCTTCGGTGTGTCAAAATGACAGCGAAGGATTTCCGGATCGTTCAAACTGGTTCAAACATTCGGCAGTGAAAATATTCGCGGGTTTTGTACGTTTTGTGAGTTTTACCATTATCTGTGTTGTTCTTGTATCTTTTCGTGTTATTAGTATAGTTATTCACTGTGCAAATGGACTCGTTACTGACCTGAAATCCTGAAATTATGACCCGGCTACATTTTTTGCTGCATTGCAACTTAGGATGTCGAAATTACCAATTGACAGCACTAGTAAGGATTTCTTAAAAAAAAATTCACTCTATCAGACTATTGAAATCAAGCAAATGGTTCTTTTCAATTTGGGTATTTTCATACGCTTGGACATGCCTGCAGATTTTCAACATCGCTCAAAGTAAATTTGGGATGCCACCCAGTTTGTTCGCAACCTTGTGAATAATTTCCGTTGCTTGACTATGAAGCACTTTTTCCTTTATTTCATTTTTTTCGGAGCTATTACAATCGCAAAAACAGTTATAACAAAAGAAAAAAGCTTCTATCAGCACTGCAAAATTAAGCGTATAATCAAGAAACACCAACCAAAGACTTAATAAAAATACTAAGTAATACCAAAGTCTAGAGAATACTTTATCTCTGGTCGCTGGTAATACTATGGTTCTCTTGATGCGCCACTGGTATGCTCGTCTGACTGCCTGGCAAAGCCGTTGCTAGGCGACGCCCGTAAACAAAGTTACTGCGCATCGCAAAGGCGGGGTGGCCATTGTCCCTTTCCTATTTTTGTACCACTCTATCGTTGAAACCAGAAAAAAGGGTAGATTTAAAAAATCGAGAAATATACAGGGTGTGCCATCTAAAAAACATTAGTTTGGTCTATATCTCCAAAACGCGACATTAATTCGTTTTTCTGAATACACAACTGAAATCGAAAGAAAAATTTATATACAATTTTCATATTTACATATTTTCTCCAAAATAAAAAACAAAAAAGTTAATGCCTAGAATTTTATATGAATAACCCTGTACTTATGTGATTGATCCATTCATCCTGTATATTAATATTATTTCCCCCTGTGGAAGTTTTCTTCTGTTTGTTTTGCAGTATATAAACAAACCACTATTAGATAGGACAAACCCCCCCAAAAGCGTCGAATTTGGGTCAACTTGTACACACAAGCTAACCTCTAAATAATTATTGAAAATTCATTTTTAACATTTGGCCCTGGAACGCTGTTGTTTTAGTGCCCCACTAGTGTTTCACAAGACTCTTGCAAATTTCTTGTTCTTGTCTTGTTCTTTCTGCAAGAACAAGTCAAGACTCTTTTAAATTTCTTGTCTTGCAAGACAAGAAATAATTATTCTGCAAGAATCTTGCAAATTTGCAAGAAATCTTGCTAAAAGCCAGAAATCTTGCAAAAATCATTATGTATAAATATAATTTCTGCAAAACTTTAATAGGATATATAATAAAATGTAAGTGACGACGATATTGAATAATACTGATTTTTGCAAAATGAGCATAAATTATAAACGGTTATTCAAGAATAACTGTCTCTATAGTATCTAGTAAATATATGTTATATTTTATTTACAATATTCCTGAAAATTAATATTTATTTTATTTTTTGAACTACTGCAGTTAATTGAAGTGGATTAATTTATTTTTTATAAGTTTGATTTAACTATATTTTTGCTAAAATACTTAAACAACCAAAGGAGTCTATTGGACTTCCTAATTTCCTAATGCATTGTTTTGCTTCGTATTATTGTGGGTTATTTTAGTAGGGTGGGTTTCGAGTTTTTTGTCCACTTCCACACAAATATCGAAATCCACAGGCATTAAAATAACTTTAACAGAAAGGAAAGTCTTAGACTTAGAGACATTTCGAATTCAAAATCATGAAAACATTAAAACAAAATTATTATTATTATTAAAATGGAAAAAAATAAATACAAATAATAACAAAAAAATCTGCGTCAATATTTAAATGTACCTATTATTGATACTAATTGCTTAGTTTTTTTTTTATCAAGAAGTTAGGCACCCTTCTAAAGTAATAGAGACAAACACGCGTAATATAGTGGGTAATAGCACCTTTTTAAGTTTTTATGATAATCAAAAGAACGAAACTGTTTTAGAACTGGGTAGTGGGTAGGTATATTTAATTAATCCGATGAAGACAATATTCTAATACATATATCTATGTTTTGTTTTTCATTTGTATTCTACAAAATGATGGCTTAAAAAATATTGCTCAGGCAGTCATCAAATTTTAAGATTAATAAAATATTAAATTTTTGGAATAAGAGAAGAAAACTCGCCTTTCCATACCTACTAAATATTTCAGTTATCTAACTACCTTAAATTAAAATTATTCCATCAAAATCCAATTAACATTTTTGCCTGTTCCAATCATCATTTCAGTATGTATGATTTGTTTTGTGTTTATCAATGAATGATTTAAAATATCTGAGTACAGACCTACACTATCCCCTCACTAAATTCTAAATACGGCCCTGTCTTCTAAACAGAGAACATGGCGACCACCGGCTGCCAAACATCAAAGGCGCCGTCGTCGAATTTATATTTTCCCCTTCCTTGTTCTCTGGCACTGTGGACTCCGCGCCCTGCCGCGACGCGGCTCTGCAGTGCTGCGTCAACTTGTCTCGACAAGCTTTACACGTAATAAATAATGCAAGAGTCCTGCTAACAAGAGTCTTGGTAGCAAGACTCTTGCAAACAAGAGTCTTGCGATGACGTCACTAAACAAAAAATCGAGGCCAACGATAAAGACAGGCCACGGCGCTAACGCATAATCGCGTAGTCACGTGACCAACTTAGTCCTATAATAATGAAAGGCATTTTTGGAGATAAGTAGGAAAAACAAAATTCGTAACAATTTGGCGAGTTTTCTTTCATCTATTACATTGTGCATCCAAGCTTTCTCTAATTGTTTTTTCAAAATTTTCAACCTGCCTCAGTTGATTTAGGCTGAGAGTTAAACGGCACTGCACCCACAATATTTTGGCACTTCTCAAAAATTTTTGGGACATCACCTTCCTTTAGCTTAGGTGATATCCTCTATAGGTATTTTCCCCCCACAACACATTTGTCCACTTTAATTGTTTCACTTTCTTGAAAATGTGTTAGCCACACATACTTGAGGGTTTTTTAGAAATTAAATCTCGGTTGGGATTTCACGAATCCATTTTTGGCGGAAATTATCATCCCGAGGCAAAACAAATGTTTGTTATGGCGACACTTTCTTCCTGGCTTTTGTAATATCTATAAATATAATATAAACAGACCCAATATTTGGTATTTAGGTTATTTTTTACGAAATAAAAATGAAAACTAACCTCAGTAGGTATACTGAAAATATTGACGAGGTCTCAGTTGTTCGGCAGCGTGAAAGACCGAATAGAAACCGTATCAGGTCGTGGGTCGACAACGAAAGTTCTCGAGTACGTTACAACACTGATTTATTTCACGCAAGGTGAATGGTGAATACAATAAATACACAAACCCGAACGTGGTCAACGGGAACGGCTTCCTGCCACCCGGACCGTCTGAACTCGCGGATCTCCCGTAAGCAGTTCACCCCTCTGTGAATCAGGCTCCACTGTCCAATACGGTCCATGTCCATAATAGTCCATTCCGGAATTTCGGGCTCCCTATTTTGTGGTTCGGGGGAGAATTCCCCTTTACAGCGCTCACGCGTCGGTGCGGCGGCACCAATATTCTTGGACGGCACGACTTCCACCCAGAGGCCATAATAACACCTGGGCGGTTCCCCTCCGCCAGGACACACGCGCACTAGACACAAACTTGTTTCTAAAATATAAACTAAGACGTTTAAAAAGAATTTAAACATTTAAAACTTCTCAAAACCCAAGCTGCCGCTTTCAGTTATGTGACAAATGACATGTAACGTCGGCCTAAGATGGTCACGTGATTTTTGTGCGCCAGGGTCTGTCTTTATAGTAGGCCTTGACAAAAAATGCAAGAACAAGAAATTGCAAGAAATCTTGCTTGCAAGACAAGATTTTTTCCAGCAAGAGTCGTGCAAGACAAGAATGAATTTTCTTGCTTTGCAAGACAAGACAAGAATGGGCCTTACAAGACAAGAAATCTTGTCTTGTGAAACACTATGCCCCACTAGCAAAGTCTCGCGTTCAATGAAATTAAGTAAAGGTTTAAAGCACCACAAAGTACTTTATAAGTCCACAGAAACACGGAAATAATTCACAACTCTCATGATGCATCGCCGTACGGTTGGGTTAGTTATTATGGCGGTGCTGCTACCACCGAACATTGATAAATAACCTTAGAAGGGTCACTTGGCGGCAGCACCTTGATCTCGGCGACGCAACTTCTTGAAAATGTACCGCATCTTGCATGTATTTCAGCGGGGTCGAGAGGCAAGGGGCAACGGCGGACGGACTGCTTGGGCGTATTCGGAAGGTGAACTTTCTATGGCTATACGTATTCGGTGCCGCTACTGCCGCTTAACCTCGATCTCACAACTTAACCCGTCACGTCAGCGTCGACCCACACCGATTTTTTTTGGCAACAAGGAACGCCATGAGCGATTTATAATTCCCACAGAAATTTATTCTCCGACAGGGGCGCGCCCAGACCCGGCCCCGTTTTTGCCCCGTATCGGCGCTGGATGTTTATGGGGGCCCCGCGTGCGAGAAAGGGCCGCTCTAAATCATGCCCTCTTCTTATTGGTCGGTGCGCGCCCGGAAGAATGGCGGGATGCACTTCCGGCTTGTCGGGTGCATGGCCGATATTCGTTGGGAAGTCTATATTTATTCAAGAATGACAAGATTCTTTATTAAACCTTCATCATGTCAGTTTTTTAAAGTTAGGTTTAAGTTTGGTTTCAGGTATATACTTTAGTAGCAGGTAGAGTTCCTGTGTATTTAAGTATTGCAACGTAACTTGTAAGCGAGACGAGGCCAACGACAGACAGGCCATGGCGCTGACGCGCAGAATCGCGTGTCACGTAACCAACTTAGTCCTATATAATAAACTGTATTTTTGGAGATAAGTAGAGAAAACAAATTTCATAAATACATGTTGTGTTGTTGGCGAGTTTTCTCTCGTCTATTATATTATTGGTTTTGTGTATCCATAGGCTCTGTCTAATTAATTGCTTGTGTCCCACATGCTTCATCCGTTTAGGCTTAGAGTTAAACGGCATTGCCCTTAAATATTTTCGCACACACATTCTTAAAAATTGTTGGGACAGCACCTTCCTTTAGTTCAGGTATTTTTCTAAGATACTCTCTACATTATCCCCCACAACACACTTGTCCACTTTAATTATTTCACTTTCTTGAAAATGTCTTGTGGGAAGAAATGCGTAGGTGTAGATGTCTGAACTACCGAATTATTTATTGCAAATACACAAGAACGAGAAAGTTAGAAAATTGATACACGTACAAGTAAAGAAAGAATAATATTGAGCGCGCCGATTTACTCTAGGTTGATTCTTCAAACGCTGACTACAACTGACGTCTAGTCCACGCTCTTTGGTGTCCTGATATTTTGGATTTACAGAATCATAATTATTTAGCTGCTTGGGACGTTGGTCGTTAATACAATTATGCAAATGGCAATAAACTTGACAAATAAACTGACTTGAAGAGATATAAAATATGTAACAATAAGGAAAATATAAAAAATTAAAATAATATATCGGGTTGTCGCCACAGTGTTAGTCACACATTAGAATGAAATCTCAGTTGGAAGTTGACGAATCAATTTTTGTCGCAAATTTCCATCCCGGGGCAAAGCAAATATTTTCTTCCTATGGCTTTTGTAATATGTTTTACATCCTACAACACTACAGTGTCGAGGCATTTTACACTGACACTGAACTTCAACTTTTTATGACTCATGTGGAATTTAGTTGACGAGGCCTCTGGCCGAGGCAAATAAACCACATGAGTCATAAAAAGAACTTCAGTGCCGAGGTACATATTATATATTTTTTTGAAATCGTAAAAAAATGTTTTATTAGGTAAGAAAATAATAATAAATAATAATCACCCGTCCATGAACCGACTATACGCGCGGCGTTGATTGAATTTGACGATCGCTCTACCTAGGTCAAGTAAGACAAAGACACGGCGGCTTCGAACAGAAAAACTGCTGCTTGTTGTGCCGCCTCCATAATAAATCTATTGATATTCAAACCTACTAAAATATTTATACTGATAGATTGCCCTGCTATAGGTAACAATTTCGCAATGTGTACGAATAGTTAAATGGGCTTTTATCGGCTGGGTTTTGAATATTTGGTCACTTTTGACGGGCGATGGCTCAGCGTCTGACGTTTGATGTTTACATCTCGCCAAAGCCTGGCCTACTTATTGAAAAAATCGTACAATAATGGGTTACTTCAGTGCCGATTTCTGAGCCTTTAATGACGATTTTGCGACACTTTACTGCAGATTTCAAGAAAAAACAATTTATTCAATGATAAAATGTTCACAGTTATTTAATACAACTACATAATATGAAATCAATACACTGAGGAAAATGGACCAAATAAAGTATTTTGCTAAGAAAAATCTATTTGTTGTTAAAAGATTTCTGTTTACTACAGAAAGTCGAACTTGCTGCGCCAGCAAAAATATCTTGCTAAGATCATTTTGTTGTCACAATTAGATATCTATTTGAGGCAAATAAAAAAAATAAATGAACCTATTTGCTATTGCAAAATTTATATTTATTACAAAAAGGTAAGCTTTGCTAAGATATTCTACTTGCCGCAAATAGGGAAACTATTTGTAACAAAACAAGCCCTATGAACCACAAATATGAACCTTCCTGGTACAAATAGGTAGTTTATTTACTTCTTGGTTTTGCGCATGCGTTTTATGCATTTATCCCGTGCGTTACCGTTCGCAGTTTTCAGTTCCAAGTCAACCTGTGATAGTTGTCGTTCCGCCTGTAATGTTGTCGATCGAATAATGTACTACAATATACAGGGTTATTGGTAATTCCATACATTCCTTTGGAGATATGATAGGTGAGGAGGTAAGGAGTAGATTTAATCCCAATATGCATTATGCAAAACTCAATAGTTTTTGAGATATTTCAATTTTTCTTAGTAGACACAAAAATATCTACAGAACTTTTGTTTAACTTTTCAACTGGATTACTTGCCCAACACTATGGTCTTATGTTTGGAATGAAAAAAGTCCGGAAACATTTAGATCACGGGAAAATTTTAAATAAAAAGTTAAATAATTTTAAAAAAATGAGTTTTGATAATGCATATAGGATTAAATTTGCTCCTTACCTCCTCCTCTATCACATCTCCAATGGAATGTATCGAATTACCAATAACCCTGTTTTTTTTTTAACACCGACCGGCCAGAAAATACCCCCTTTACTAGAGAATTTTGATTGTTGGAAAAAGTGTCAAACTAAAGAGTGTCGACTGTAAAAAAATAATAATATTGTACATTAGGTACATAAGGTAGATAAATCTATTAACTATAACAAGTTCCTCCAGCAGCAACAGCAAATTTAATATATTTTCCCATTCGCTGCAACAAGTTTAATAAAAGTTTCTATTAACTCTGAAAAAAATAATAAGTCAATGTATTAGCCAGAAATAAAGGATATATTAACAACAAATTAGTAACTTATTAGTAGTCACAATGCTTTTGTCTATTAATTGCAAATAGGCTCTTTTTAGCAAAGTGTTTTTATTAATCACAGATAGGTAATCTAATTAATTGAGGCCTATTCAAAGCGGATATTTTGCTGAGATTAATAGATTTTTATTAATGGTTAATAGATATTTCTCTGGGTGTATGACATTTTTATGTAAAATATACCAGTAAAAAGCAGGTGACAGCTGCAGGTAAAACGAGCAAATATTCAAGAATACAAGTGAGTTCTTTTTCTTAAGTGGACCTTCTTCAAAAATCAAAAATAGAACTTAAACAACATTAATTATGGAATTTATTTATATAGGTACCTATGTTGCACGATTAATTTACCTAGTTTGGATTGAATATTTATTTCACAATTTATACTGTAACTGACGCAAAATTTTGTATTTAGGTCATTTTTTAAAAATGAAAACTCACCTCTAGATACTATAAATAGACGTACTAAGGATAAACTTGTTTCTAAAATATTAACTAAGACACTTAATACTACTTTCAACACTTAAAACTTCTTAAAACACAAGCTGACACTTTCATTATGCGTAAATGACATGTAACGTCGGACGAACATGGTCACGTGATTTTCATGCGCCATGGCCTGTCTTTTTCGTAGGTCTCGTAAGCGAGAGAGGCCATAAACAATGAATTGTTGACATCACAGTCAAACCTTACACTTAGGTATACTATTTTACGACTTATAAGAATGCTTTTTCAAATATCCCAGAAGTTACTTTTTCACTTAAAACTATCAGAGATATCAGACTGATCGAAAGGTTATGTTTTTTTAAACAATATAAGTCATTCATGCCTGCCTGTTTAGGTACATCTTGAAAATTGATTGATAGATTTGAGAGAATAACTTCTGTAATTATTGTTCCTTGCTTGGAGGAAAATTGCTTTAAAGCGATGTTAGTTGCCCCTCTAGGATGTTAAAACTAGTGTCCTTTCCGAACCCTTTTTGTTTCGCAAATGATGTTTAATATTTTGATTTGACTGTACTGCGCCTGAAAGTACATATACATATTCTGAAACTGAAACAACTGCGCTTCTCTCTATTTGGACGGTTGCAATGCATCATTTTTGACCAATCTAAGTCATAGTAGATATTCGGGATTAAGAATAATAACTATACAGGGTGTTCCAGAAAAGAAGGCCAATCTCTGAGATTTATACAGGGGACGTTAAAATAACATGACAAGTTCCTATAAAAAAACTTCTACTGAACTGAAATTTGGCAATGTTGTGTTTTTGGGGATAGAGAATAAGCTGCAGGCGTATCTCACAGAGGGCGCCACTTGCACTATTTTTGGATCGTGTTATTGCCCGTAACTTTTTTGAGGTTACCTTTTTGGTCTTGCAGGTCCATCAGTTTAGTGCATCTTTCATTTTGCAACAGAAGTGGACTCTTGTTTCGTAACGATAAAATCAACCGTTTTCGTTGAAATTGGCGAAACGTGACCTAAAACACCTGTTAATTTCAACATTCGAAACATAAAACTTTCTCCTGCCGCTTTCAAATGTTACAGATCAACTGTACATTCAAAATGAAGAAAAAAATACAAAATGGACATTGGTCAAAAGACTATTGGTTTTCTTGAAATTCTGTCAAATTCAATCAAGCTAATAATTATTGGTACATTGTTCATAAGGATTTTTTTCTCAGTTTAAATGGTACAATCGATCCGTAACACTTGAAAGCGGTAGGTAAAGATTTTATGTTTCTAATGTTGAAGTTAACAGGTGTTTTGAGGCACGTTTTACGAATTTCAACGCAAAAGGTTTATTTTATCGTTATGAAACAAGAGTACACTTTTGTTGCAAAATGAAAAGGTGCACTAATATGATGGGTCTGCAAGACAAAAAACGTATAACTTTAAAAAGTTACAAGTAAAGGCACGATCAAAAAACATCACAAGTGACGCCCTCTGTGAGATACGTAAAAATTGATATCTTCGGCTTATTCTCCATCCCCAAAAACACAACAGTGTCAAATTTCAGTTTAGTGGCTTGATTATTTTGGGAGATATAGCCGCAATTTTATTTAAAAAAAAAGAACTTATTCAACACCTCCGTAGGGGGGCCCTCTGGGGAAAATTTTTATAGGGACTTGTGATGTTATTTTAAGATCTGTATAAATCCGAGAGATTGGCCTTCTTTTCTGGGACACCCTGCATATACAAATCCCTATTTCTAAGATGTAACACTTCAAAGACGTTAGGAACTATATTATGCTGTTTATAATCATCGGAACTAATAAAGGCATAAATTCCTAATAGTCTGGGACTAGCATTGTTTCTCTTCATTCTAATGGCCCTTAGAGAGCCGACCCACACCATAATCTTAATTATCGTCTTGGTGGAAACGAAAACAGAACACTCGACACATTCCGACCTTAAAGGCCATTCGGGAGACACATGCGTTCCAGGGACGTTTGTTTATTGTCTTCGGCCTTCTCCGGACGAAATACGTTTCGCAATTAATTTCCTCCAGAATGAATCGCCTGGGAATACATGCGACCCCGAGACGAGGTGAATAACTTGCGGGAAGCCAAGGTTAGAGGTTGTGTGCCCAGTGTGTCCACACATCAGAAGAACTTTATTGCCCTGGAACTGAAACTGTCCTCAATCCTACAAATATAATTTTAAACCACTTCGATTTTTATACAGGGTGTAAATGAATAAGTGCGAAAAAATTCAAGGGGTGAATCTTTGAGTGATTCTGAGACCAAAAGTCTATATAAACATAGGTGCGCTATTGCTTAGTTTTCAAAATACAGGGTGTCAAACATTTTTTAATAATTATTACAATAAAACAAAAAGTTTTTATAGCTAGCATTACCGTTTATAGCAATTTTTAGGACTAGAATATGGAAAAAATATCGAGTATACCCTAGTTTTTGTTAATCGGTAGTTTTAATTTTTTATTTCGTTGTCCCGGAGTTATGCAATAAAGTGATTTTTTTTTTCTCAAAAACGAAGCGAGATACGAGAATAATTCAAGAGACAAAAAAGTTGTATTTTTAGTTGCTGAATGTGAAAAAAGAAATAAAGGTCTTAAAAAGTCAGTGGCGCACATTTTTTATACAAAATTATTGGTTAAGGTGCCCTCGGGACGCCACTGTACTTAATAATTTTAATATAGTAGGGGCTAAATTAGCCCCTTTCTACCATAAATAACACTGCCAAATTTCAATAAAATCGGCTAAAAGTTTTTTAAGATATTTACGAAAAAGCGATTTTTTTTAAGAAGAGTTTGACACCGTGTTTCTTGAAAAGGGAGCATTACCGGACCTATGTTTATATAAACTTTTCGTCTTAGAATCACTCAAAGATTCACCATTTGAATTTTTTCGCACTTTTCATTTACACCCAGTAGATTATCTATATTAGTGGAGTCAACTAGGAAAATAACTTCGAAGAAATTCCGGGAGTTTTAGATTTTGTTGGAATGTGTTCGTTTTGATGTCTTGAAACAAAATCCGAAGAGTCCGCAGCGCAAAATAGTGTGCGATTTTTTTTATTTGACAATAACTCTCAAAAATATAGGTTTTTGTTAATAACTTATTTAATAAGCGTTTTTATGGAATTTAAGTAAGACCATTCGAAAGAGCAGGCAATTTCTCAAAAAAATGTATATACATATTTTTTGTAAAATAATTAAGTAATGAATGAGAATTTTTTTTAAGATCATACGTTTTCATGCTTCCTCGTATTTAAGAGACAGCCGAAATTGAGAGCGGCGCGTGGAGCGCGAGACAGTTAAACAGTAATAACTTTTTACACACACAACTAATTCATGTGCAACAAAGTTTATTGGAAAGTGACATCGTAAAGCAATTTAAAAAATCTTGTAGCATTAATTTCCATGAAAGGATACGCCTGACATATTATTGTAAAGTTGCCATTGATCAAAATTTCATGCATGTTACGGGCGACGTGAAGACGAAGACTTTTTAAAAAACTTTTATTTGAGTAACGCGAGTTACAGAGTTTCGGCTTAGACTACAGACAAGACTAGAATTAACACTCTTACTTTACTAGGTCCTATTTATACAGATCTGTTATGCTGAGGTGTTGTGGTTCTCATGGGAAAAGAATATAAAGACAAAGGGAAGATCAAATTCTGCAATTCTTGCAGTAAGCAAGTTTTAACAATACTCAAAAGGAATATGATATGTTCTAGTAATCATTCTAGAACAATATACAATGGAAAATGATATCTTTGTAGTAAGCATCTTGAACAATAGAGAATGAGAACATAATATCCAACAGTAAACAGAATCAAGGGTAAAAACAAGGTTATGATCAAGGTGATGCTTGAGGTCGGATATAACACCTTCCCCCTTATATTAAAAATTTGTGTTAACAAATTTTGACATTAAATTAGGCATATGTTTTAGTATTAGAATTTAGTTCAATTTCTTCTTCTTCGCGAGGTTCGTCCAATCTATACGAAGGTCTTCTTTTGACAGTAACAAATTTTCTTAAATTTTGAAAAACGTGATTTCGAGTTCTAGGAGGTTGTGGAGGATCGTCTCCGTTGTTAGTAGTAATAATACCTATTTTAATGTTCCTAGACTTTTTACATTTAAAATAAAAGTACACAATAATTAAAAGTATGATTAAAGCAATGGATAGATATGTCAATATTGGCGTATACTTATTTACAGTTGGTTCGTTAATAATATTATCAAGATCCTTTGCATATTCGTCTAATTTATGCTTTGCGACATTTAAATCGTCATAATTAAATTTATTTAGTTGTAAAGGTTTTAAGTCAGGATATTTTAGTTTATTTGGAGTTTCTTTGCAACATTCAAATGGTATATTAATTGGGTGAAATTTATAGGTTTGATTAGATTTATTTAAATTTTTCGTTTGAATTTTAGTACTTCCAATATAGGCAATGCATTCGGATTTTAACGTTAAAATTGAAGTTTTGTCTAGCATTATAGTCAAAGGATTTTGATTTTTACACTTAATAGTTATAGGAAATATTTCACTTAAAATTATTAACCATTGATTCTCTTGAATCAATTGTACATTGTAACTTTCAATTAAAATTGTGACTATGTCACAAGTATTAGGTAAATGGGTTTTTACCTCTAATAATTGAGCTTCACATCTTGAATGTGAGTCAATAGGAGTAGGATATAAATCCTTGCACATTATTAAATCAAATGCTAGTTCTTTACAATTTTTTATATCATAGAGAATTACATAGAGAGTTGGGTCATCGCTTTTTGCTACAAATTTAGTATCAGTGGATACCATGTGATAAAATCCAGTTTTATTGTCGAAAATTGGAATAGGATAAATTCTATAGAGTATACCATTGAGGTTCTACTAAAGGAATATCTAATATAAAAACAAGTCTATTTTCTGTTTGAAAAACTTTTAGTTCTATAAAATCAAGATAAGTTGCAACATTTTGAAGTTGAGGAGTTAAGGGTAAATTATTTTTGTTTAAAGTTTGAGCGATTATTTGCAAATGATGAACCAGGTCTTCAGGAGTTATAACTGACGTGTGAATAATATGTAACTTTGCAAAAGTAATAGAGTTTAGAATGTCATTTAAATTGCTTTCGATAAAGGTATAGGATTCTAGGAGTCTTTCGGCCATCTCTAAAACTTGTAATTTTGCAGTGTAATAATTAAAATTATCAGAAATGTTATAAATGTAATTTTCGATTTGTTTTATGTCATTATTAAAAGTAATTTCATCAATTTGTAATTTGTTGATAGAGTCGTTAAAGTTTTTGATAACTGAAGTAGTTACTAAAATTTGTTTTTTCATTAATTTTTCTAATTCGTGTTCGTCTCTGTTAATTTTGTCGATACAATCGTTATAATACTGTCCGTCTGAAGCGTCTAAATTTCCGGTAATAAATTTCCAAACTGACCCTAAACCATTAATTAAACCTCTTTTATATCTTCTTACATCAATAGCTAATTCTTCAAATTTGAGCGCAATGTTTTCGGAAAGTTGATTTAGTAAAGTGAGATGTGACTTAACTTCGCTTAGAAAGGCGGCCATTCGTACGTCTTTTGGTTGAATTATAAACTGCATATTTTCTAAAATTTTATTATTATTTTCGAATGTTGTTTTTAGAGATGAAATGTCTTTATACACCAATAAACTCCACTTGTCATTAGAAATTTTGGGTCCGGATTGCTCTTGATAGAACACGCCTATGGTGTTATTAATTGGTCGCAGTGTATATTGTGCCATAGCGGTAGCGAACAAAGAAAATCTGTAACGAAGTTTCAGAATTAGGAACTTGGTTCGATATAACAAATTATTTTAATATCAGTATTTTTGAAAATATATTTGATCATAGGGAGAACTGTATCCCAATCTAATTTGTCTAATCCACAAGCTAACTTGGGTATAGCTATAATTTTATCTTTTTCATCAGTGCTCTCGAGACAATTTGTTCGTAATTCCTTCAAGCAATTAAATAAATTAGCATAAGTTGGTTTATAATAGAAAAAATCTTTAGTTATTAAATAATAAATATTTCTTGTCGGAAGTTGAAGTACTGCTATTTCACCAATTGACTTATTTTGATTTTTTAGTTCATCTACGTGTCCAAATTTATTCTTAAATTCTTTTGCAATTCCTGCATTCATTTCTAAATCTTTAGATACACAGTGGGCTAAGGAAATATTTTCAGGGGCATCAAATAAATTGCCCAGTTCAATGGAAACGTTATTATTTTCAATAGGGATTTTTCGATCTAGAGTATAAAAGAATTCTTTAACCGTTAGTTCTTCTTCCTGTAATTCGTGACATTTCTTTAGCATATCAAAATTCATTTTTGTAGTTTGGTTAGTAATTGGGTTATGTAGCAAAGCTGAATTCGTATAAATTTCTTTAATTTTATAGGGTCCATTAAATTTGTTAGCTAGTTTATTTTTTATTTGGGACTCCTTGACATAAACCTTTTCTCCTACGAGAAATTGTCGCTGCTCCGAAACGTGTGTATCAAATCGCTGTTTCGCCTTTTGTTTGCGCATATCCGTACGCTTTCTTGCCACTTCATAATAATGCTTTATTTTATTGTTTAAATCGCGAACGTACTTAGAGATTAATTCTTGCTGATTATACAAAACTTCTGGAGGTCGAGACGAGGTGTGACCGAATAGCAATTCGTAAGGAGTAAAGCCGTGTGTTTTATTTATAGAATTGTTATATGCTATACAAGCGTAAGGAAGCATTTGAAATGGGTGTTCGTTAGGATTTTCTGTACTACATGCGCGTATCATTTCAGTTAAGGTGGCATGAAATCTTTCTAAGGAGCCATTTGATTGCGGATGACTAACACTAGAGAAAGTTAATTTTATATTGTATAATTTACAAAGATCTTTCATTAATTGATTATTAAATTCTTTACCTACATCGCAATGGATTCTTAAGGGAGTTCCAAAATGTTGAAAATAGAGTAAAAGAGCGTCTACTACAGATCTCGCTGTTTTATTAGGAAGTGCATAAGCTTGGGTAAATTTTGTTAGTTCGTCTCTTATGGTAAGGATATTATTTTTTACTGGGATTTCTAGGATATCGATATTTATTCTTTCGAAAGGAGTTTTAGGAGTTTCGGTAATAACTAAGGGACTGTCCAAGTTTTGTCTACAAATTTTTGTCTTTTGGCAGATTTCGCACTGTCGAATAAAGGTTTCAACGTCTTTAGTTAGTCCTGTCCAATTATATTTTTGTTTAATACGTCTAATTGTTTCGTTTATTCCTCGATGTAAGTTTGTCTTGCCTGAATGAAATTGATCTATTATTATAGGTATTTGGTCTTCGTCTGGTATAGTCACAATGTTCTGACAAATTGTTAGTTGGAAATTTTTATCTGAGAACAAAAAAATTAAACATTTCTAAAATTGGAAAATCTGGATTGTTTGCAATGTAATAAGTTTTATTTTCTTCGAATATATCTTTACTGTAATAAAGAGATATGAAGAGTACTTGTATTGCGGTTTCAAAATTAAAAGGAACAGGAATTATACAGGGTTAACTATCACTTAGTACAAAAATTTTTATGGCAGATAAAGAAAAATTAGACTTGCTAAAATAAATTTTCAAAAATTTTCTAACATTTGTCTTAAGCCTAAAAAAATTTTTTTTCAAATTGCATTAAACCCCTCAAAAAACGCCGCCTATGGACGCCCGCGCGACATGTCTAAAAATTTCGCATATGTCAATAGCGCCGCGTTGCCACGTCTATCAATTTATCCGAGGATTCACCACAAAATTTCGATTTCCTTTTAAAAACGATTACTTTCTGAGGAACATGTAGAATGCCTATGAAACACCTACCTTACTGACATTTCCAGGATTGTTTGCACCATTTTCTGTTTTCTTGCTTTTTTACATTAAAAGTCACACAACACAACATTCACATTTTTTAAATCTGTTGGGGATCTCTTGGTTTCCCTCTGCTATTCCTTTTGTTTGAAGCGAGGTACTCAGCCTGACGACCACGACGAGGTAGATCCCCTCCGCCAGGAAAACCCCGAAGGGTAACCGAAAAATCACAACTGCACTAGCACACATTGCACAAATGCACATGCAAAGCACTACAGTAGCTGTTCAAAGAGGCCGCCGTTAACTTCGATGCACAAATTCACTCGGTTAACTAAAGAAGTCCGGATACGTGCAAAAAGTCCATGATTATTCCGGATTTGGACAGCTGCACCTTCAATTCGTTCACGTAACTGCTGCTCGTTGTCGATTTCCTGCTCGTACACAATCGCCTTCATGAATCCCCAAATACAAAAAGTCTGGTGATCGCGGCGGCCATGCAATGGGCCCTCCTCTTCCGATCCAACGGTTGGGGCATTGGTCGTCTAAAAGTGCACGAACAGGTCTCGCAAAATGGGCTGGTGCACCATCGTGCATAAACCACATGTCATGCAGTACTTGTAGTGGCAAATTATCAAACAAAACATTTGTCAGAAAATACAAGTATCGTTCAGCGTTTAAATTTTCCGGTAGAATGTATGGTCCAATTAATCGATCTCCATAAACTCCAGCCCAAACATTGATGGAAAACCGACGTTGGAAATTAAACCGCCGAACAGCATGTGGGTTCTCATCGGACCAAATATGGCTGTTGTGTCTAAAAAAAAAAAACAAAAATTAGAAATATTCACAATTTTGGCGAAGGCGTTAGGATTGACATAGCCAATTTTATAATAAATAAAAAAGATAATATGGAGGAGAGAAAGCTATAAGTAAGTAAAAATTTACATACGTGTTTAAAACCCCAGCACGTGTGAAGCAGCATTCGTCTGTCCAAAGAATGTTGAAAACAAAGTTTGGGTCTTGGGCAATTCGATCACGTAGCCAAGTGCAGTAGGTCATTCTCACCGGAAAATCATTTGCTTCTAATGCTTGGACCTTTTGTATGTGATAAGGGTGAAGGCCGTTTTCCCTTAGAATCCTCCATGCCTGTAAATAATTGTATTGTTACATTTTAAATTTTATGTAGGTATTAGGTGCAAGCAAAGACAATCCCATCACATGGGATAGTCTTTGGTAGAAGTCAGTTTTATTGGTTTTATTTTACTTGCCTTGTTCTGAGATATTCCCAATCTCCTTGCAATAGCTGTAGTGCTTATGGAAGGTTGCTCTTCCACCAAATCAAGCACTGACTCAACATCGTCCATGTTCATTTGCCCTCCAGGTCCACCCCTTCGAGCTTGCAAAACACCAGTGTTTCGCATACGTTGTACAATGTTCACGAAAGTACGTGGGTTAGGCATATTTGCCCTGTTAGGAAAACGAATACGGTATTCTGCTGCAGCTCGATGTGCACTTTCATCGCATCTCCCGTACATTATAACCATGTCCGTTAACTCGGCGTTCGAATACTCCGGCATTTTCACAAAGACGCTGAACGATTTGCCGCGAAAATCAAGACAAAACTGGGAAATAACGCCATGTTACATTCGCAAATGCCCTCCGTCGGCTACTAGCCAAACTTGAAAAGGTTTGTTCCAACAGGGCCAATAACCGTGCTCAAGCACGTTCAGCGCATGCGCACTACCCCGCTGGCTGTTCCAACTGAATTATGTACCTACCGACACGGGACGATACACGCACTGTTCCAGCCGATTTATGGATCATTTGTGTATCGTCCTTGTACGATAAAAACGGTGCCTGGTCTAAAGCAATAACCGCGTGTACTGACATGCGCAATGTAGTCATGTGACAGAGATAAACAATAACCTCATATTTTTGTTTTTACGTAGATGGTTTTAAATCGATGGCTGGGATCGTGTTTTTTATTTCTTGTTGGTTTTTGGCTTGTTGGGTAGGGCGGGGAATCGTTGAACAATAATTTTTTAGAGTGAAGAGTGAGGTTAGCCCACCGAACATTCGGTTAGCCACATATTAAACACGCAGGTTAGGTGCGGTCGCAAAACGTGATTTGGTCGATTTGATTCACAATCCGTTCCATCTGAAATTTTCTTTGGGATCGCACATGAACGGTGCAAAACTAGCGCATGCGTTCTTTAAGGGTTATCATCTAGTTCATGTGCAGTTCTGTGACGGTACGTAAATTCGAGTTGGAACAAATGATCCCAAAGAAAATTTCAGATGGAACGGAAAAATTGTTCAACGATTCCCCGCCCTACCCAACAAGCCAAAAACCAACAAGAAATAAAAAACACGATCCCAGCCATCGATTTAAACCTATCTACGTAAAAACAAAAATATGATGTTAATGTTTATCTCTGTCACACGACCATACACTGCGCATGTCAGTACACGCGGTTATTGCTTTAGACCAGGCACCGTTTTTATCGTACAAGGACGATACACAAATGATCCATAAATCGGCTGGAACAGTGCGTGTATCGTCCCGTGTCGGTAGGTACATAATTCAGTTGGAACAGCCAGTGGGGTAGTGCGCATGCGCTGAACGTGCTTGAGCACGGTTATTGGCCCTGTTGGAATAAACCTTGTATGTACAGTTAGTTGCCTAGCTAGGAAGTTATGAAATGACGAACGGGGCAACGCGGAGCAGTCGAAAAAACGTTTCATAGACTCGACCGGGCCGATACGTCGCTTAATTCATACCGCCGAGGCTTCAGAACAATAAATCCTTTATCTATGCTTCAGAAGAGGTTAGATGGTGGACAAGAATTCATCAGAGGAGCTCCGGGGGTATTAAGGGAGACGGCTTGTGGTGTCGCGGTAATGAGCTTTCCGCGAGAGTAGGAACCGGTCCGGATACGAGCTAAGGTAAGGGGAATCTAATAGCGCTGCATCTGTACAGATTCAAATCGATTGTTATTTATGTATTTTTTAAATTTGTTTGAGTAAAAAGGTATTTTCACCGTTCCTAAATCAACGGCAACACCGCGGAAAATCACTTCAGCTGTCAGTACCTTCAGAAGCCAAATTGGATGACGTCATTAAAGGCGGGGATTTACAGGGAAAATAGGGGTCTTTACCCGTTTTTTTAAAGATCGTAAAAAAAATCTAAAAATATTTTTCTATGTTTTCTTAAGCCACCCTGCGCACGTGGTAAAAATTTTTGTACTAAGTCATAGTTAACCCTGTATAATATTTTCTTTTAGCTACGGTTTGACTGGAAAGAACATTTGCTTTATTATAGTTAAAATCAGGATTTAGCTCAAGTAAATCATTAATAACTTTTTCGTGAAGGTCTGTTAATTTGTCTTGTTGAAAAATTAGTACAATGTCCTTGTGTGTTTTGTCTAAAAGTTGATTATTTGTATATTGGATTTTAGAATAGTCGATCATTGAAGTCGTCTTGTATAGATCAAAAAATCTGTCAAATTCATTACAGATTATAGCAATTTCGTCAGTCTCATTATTGTCAATAGGCGGGTCAATGTCTTGAGGATTATCATGGGAAGTAGATGGTTCGTCTAGGGAAGTATGAAAGGAAACAGCTTCTTTTATATGATTGATTTTGATTCGAGATAAAGCGTCGGCATTTCGATTAATTTTTCCAGGTTTAGAAATTATTTGATAATTATATTCTTCTAATTTAAGTCGCCAACGTGCTAAACGACTACCGGGATCTTTTATTGAGAAAAGCCAGGTTAAAGGTCTATGATCTGTAACCAATAAGAATTTTCGTCCGAAAAGATAAGGTCTATAGTTTTTTACGGCAGCAATTATTGCCAAAAGTTCTTTCTCTATAACGCTATATTTCATTTCTGCTGGACTTAAGGTTCTTGAAAAGTATGCTATGGGAAGATCATTTCCAACAGGTCCTTGCGAAAGTACCGCGCCTACAGCAAAAGCGCTTGCATCTGTAGTTAAAACACATTCTTTTTCAAAATTAGGATATATTAGAATTGGTGAAGTTATTAATGCATTTTTAAGTTGTTCGAAAGATTCACGACAATCTTTATCAAAAATAAATGGTACGTCTTTTCTTAAAAGTCGAGTTAAAGGCTTTGTCATTTTTGCGAAATTTGGAATAAACTTCCTGTAGTAACCAGTAAGACCCAAAAATTGTTTAATTTGTTTAGTATTGGCAGGTTGAGGAAAATCGATAACAGCTTGTACTTTTTGTGGATTTGGTTTAACCCCTTCAGGTGTAATAACATGTCCTAAATAAATTACTTCTTTTCGTAAGAATTCACACTTATCTGGCTGTATTTTTAGATTTGAATTTCTTAATCTTTGAAAAACTTCAGTAACACGAGAGATATGCTCATTAATTGTGGAAGAATAAATAATAATGTCGTCCATGTAAACTAAGCACTTTTCGTTTTGTATCCCCATTAGTATATTATCCATAACCCTCTGAAAGGTTGAGGGCGCATTACAAAGGCCAAAGGGCATACGTAAATATTCGAAATGTCCATTTTCAACGGAAAAAGCAGTTTTCGAAAGGTCTTCTGGATTCATTTCAATTTGTTGAAAACCAGAAGCCAAATCTAAAGTAGTAAAATAATGGCAATTACCCAACTGATCTAATATATCTGAAATATTAGGCAGTGGATACCTGTCATTAACTGTTAATTCATTTAATTTCCTATAATCAATTACGATTCTCCATTTTTGTTTGCCTGAAGCGTCTAATTTTTTTGGAACGACCCATACTGGGGACGACCATGGTGAAACAGAAGGTCTAATTATTCCTTGAGAAAGCATTTTATTAATTTGTGTTTTTACTTCTTCCTTGTGAACTTGTGGATATCGATAAGATTTAGTAAAAATTGGCTTAGCGTCGCCTGTATCGATAGTATGTTTTATTTCATTAGTGAAACTTAGGAAATCTCCGTCAAAGTAAAATATATCTTCAAAATTCAAGCATAAATTAGTAATTAATTCTTTTTCTTCTTCGTTTAAATGTTCTAGCCTTAATGATTCTTTTATTTCTTCTACTCTGCTTTTCGTTTTATTAAAATTACAAATAATATTAGCACTAGCGTTCGTTTCTTTAATGTAAGGCTCAAATTCAAATTCTTCGAAACAAATATCCTTTGTTATGGCATTAGCGTTTAATATTGTCGTATAAAAATTAGCGTCTTCGTTTATTTTTTCTATAGCATTTGGCACGTATACCTTTTCTACTCGTTGTGCGCATAAAATCATTTCTTTATTCGTATATCTATTCGTATGAAACTTGCATATTTTTTCGCAACGCGGTTCTATCGTAACCTGATTTATATTATAACTCGTATTTTCGCTTTCAAAATTATTTATATTTTCCGTGTAATCGTTATTATTATTATTATTTCGTTCATAAGCGTTTATATGAAGGCTATCGTATCTTTCGTCAACATTAACTTGTCTTTTATAAACAACTCGATTATTATTATCATTATTATTCGTTAACTCGTTTAATTCATCTCCGTCTTTGAGTAATTCGTGTACCTTATAGTACGTAATTAATTGTTTATTCCTAAAATCTACTACTGCACCGTACCTTTCTAAAAAGTCAGCGCCTAAAATTCCGTCGAATCCTATATCTAGATCGCAAATATAAACTTTATGGGGAGAAAGAGGACCCGTAAAAGAAACAAATACCGCTTCAGTAATAGGAATTGATTGGCCAGAAATACCTTTAATTTGAAAATTTTCTGGACATCGATTTAAAAATTGCTGAACCGTCTCTGGTTTGAAAATTGAAATACCAGCTCCTGTGTCAATTAAAATTTTGTACTTATCGGTATTATCTTTAATATAATATAGATTGCTATTGTCAACGGTATTTATGCAAACGTTTGGTCCGTATTGGTCATACCAAGATTCTTGAAGTTGGGAATAGGATTCTGGTCCGAGGCTGTTAATTGAAAATTTTCGCTTTGGCCCAGATAATGTTGTTGGGGAGTTCTATTTTGGTTAATTGGATTTGAATTTGGGAATCTAGGAGTAAAATTTTGATTAGAAGGCTGGAAACCTGAATTATTATTAAAAGTTCTTGGGAAATTGTTTCTAGGAATATTATTAGAAAAATTTCTAGGAGGTTGATTTCTTGGTTGGAAGTTTTGAGGGTGGTTCCTAGGTTGGAAAGAAGGAGTTTGAAAATTATTTTGCTGAGGAAAAGATGGTCTTTGATGGAACCTATTTTGGGAGAAATTATTTCTTTGGGAGTTATTTTGGAAATTGTTAGAGAAGCTAGAAGGATTTGGACCATTTCTGTAATAATTATTTTGATTTTTTGTTCGACATTCATTGATAGTATGTCCATTTCTTTTGCAATAATTACAAAATTTTGGAAAACTATTATTTGTTCTCTTAACATTATTATTGAAGACTGGTACACGATTTTGCCTCTGAAATTTTTGATTTTCAAAATAAGAAAGTTGCAATTCTCTCTTAATTAAAGCTATAGCATCCATCATGTTTGGTGGATTGCTAGCACGAATTAGTTGCCCTATTCTTGGTTCTAAACCTGTCAAAACTGTATTTAAACACATGCTATCGATTAATGTAGCTTGCGATTCTTTTTGTTCCCTAGTGAGAAGGCTTTGTTTTCCTATTGCGGCATACATTTTCGAGCAGTGAGTTTGAACTCTGCCTACAAAAGTCAAAGCATTTTCATTTTGGGATTGACACATTCTTTGTAAATCTTGAATTAATGAAGTTAGATCGCGAGGATCTCCGAAATGAACGTTAAGTAATTGTTTGATTTCGCGCCAGGTACTCAAATCTCTTGAATTAATGAGTTGGGCTGCACGTCCCTTTAATTGATTTTTAATTTTTATAACAAGTAAAATGGCTTGGTCGCCAACAGTCATTTGCATGGCCCTATCACATGCAATGATAAAAGTATTTAAATTGATTTGATCCCCATCGTATTCAGGGATGATAGAAAATATTTCGCTTAATTTAAATGGTACTTCGTCGTTATTTGAAGCGTTTGCTTCATTGTTTACATTAGAGTTTATAGCTTCGTTATTCGGCATGTTGAAATGAAAAGGTAATATCGTTATAACGTAGAAAGTTCAATAATAGCAACGTAGAAAGTTCAAAAAAAAATCACAAATAAAATTCACTTCAAGTTTTTCACTTACAATAGAAGTAACTTCATGCTCGCTGGATGTCGTTGATGCTGCTGTTGTTGCTGGATGCTGGCCTCAGGAGACTGTCCTTCTTAGTGCCTCCGGATCTTCCTGTCGAAGACCCTTTTCAGCTGGCTCCAATCGTAGTGGTGTGGTGACCCCCGAGGAGACTGTCCTTCTAAGTGCCTCCGGATCTCCCTCGTTGAAGACCCTTTTATCGAGGATCCCACTTCTGACACCAAATTGTTACGGGCGACGTGAAGACGAAGACTTTTTAAAAAACTTTTATTTGAGTAACGCGAGTTACAGAGTTTCGGCTTAGACTACAGACAAGACTAGAATTAACACTCTTACTTTACTAGGTCCTATTTATACAGATCTGTTATGCTGAGGTGTTGTGGTTCTCATGGGAAAAGAATATAAAGACAAAGGGAAGATCAAATTCTGCAATTCTTGCAGTAAGCAAGTTTTAACAATACTCAAAAGGAATATGATATGTTCTAGTAAACATTCTAGAACAATATACAATGGAAAATGATATCTTTGTAGTAAGCATCTTGAACAATAGAGAATGAGAACATAATATCCAACAGTAAACAGAATCAAGGGTAAAAACAAGGTTATGATCAAGGTGATGCTTGAGGTCGGATATAACATGCATTTTCACAATAATTGACGTTACATGGTCAATTTGTAATATTTTTGAGCAATATTACAGAATGTATCTACTAAATGTATGTAGTTTTGAATGAGCAATATAAGATTACGATAGCAAACCTCGTTTGTTTTTTTTTTTTTCACTTTGAACATAGAGATTTTTCATAAATTCTTGCTATCGTATCTTTAATATTTATTTCAAACGCTCATAATATCCGCATAAAATTAGATATTGAAACTCAATAGGTGACTTCTTGAAGCTTAAAACGTTTTCTTTTTGATAGCATAAGTTATTTTAATGTATTTCTCTTTTTTCTCGTTTATTTTTGCAGTAAACCGCGTTATAATTAATGTCCCAAAATGCAGAACTCAATTTTTCTTATTTTTAAATCCAAGAATCAAGCCGAAGGAGGTTTCTTACTGGGATGAGACCAATCCTAAGTGAATGTACACGTTTTAAACTTCCGATTTCTTAGTCAAAAGATTTTTTCTACATAATTTCCGCTCGTGATTATCAGCTTTTGGAAAAAAAACTATTTTTATGTGTTCTCAGCTTTCATACAATAATACGAATTCAATAATAAATATAATAATTTCCACTTTCTTTCTCGTAAATACTTCATACATGTTTGTATACTACTATAGTCCCCATTTTCGATCCACTGAGAACATGCGTTTGTATGTGTGAATGTATGTGCGTGTATTTTTGAGGCGTGTTAGTCGGCAGGTAGTCGGCAGATGTCATTCTGTTCCCTTGGAGCACAGCTTGTATTGACGTGGGGGCGAATAGCACAGCTTAAATATATATCCCCCCCCCGAAAATCCAAGCTATATACAAGGTGTTTTATTAAGGGTGAAGAGGTACCATATCTCAGGAATTAATAGTCCTGGAGCTTTGGGGAAAAATCTTCTTAAGTACCTAATATGGTCACGAAAAATCGCTGGGAATTATATTTAAGTTTGTAGGTCGGCCGCTAGGGGGCGTATTCGCAACAGTAAATTTGAAAAATGAGTTTTCTCAAAAAAATATCTAATAAATATCAAAAATAATTGTATTGCACTCTTCAGCAAATACTGAACAATAATTTTCGTTGAGGATTTTTTGCTCTTGCTCTTCAAATAGAGGTGAGACGGGCGGATAAACATTGACTTAAAAAAAATGCTGCTAACTCCGGTTTGGGTTAACCGAATTGGTTAAATTTGGGCTTGCTGAAGAGAGATTTCCTTATTCTATCAAATGATTGTCCAGTAAGATCATTTCGAATTTCGTGGTCACCGCTAGAGGGCGCAATTCGAAAAATTTCCCTTTTATTACAATTTTCTCCGAAATTTTAAATTCAATGACATTTATTATGTTATAATCGAAAAGTAGATTACATTTACAACAAAAAATACTGTGGTATTGTGATATCTTCATTGGTTTCGGAGTTATCGCCAAAAGAATAAATATTAACATATTAGTTGAAAGAAGAAAGTAAGATTTTCGTGGTCAAGCATGCCATGAAATACATAAATAAAAATCTGCTTGAGCTTTTCGTAAATAGCTAGATTTTCACTTTTTATTCCCTTAAACGTATTTCTAATTTACTTACCTTACCTGTCGTATTGATATGAAATTATCTCGGAAAAAAAATTTAAAATTTAAAATTCGATTATTCTTGCATTCAACTTCATTTTTACTAGGCGTCATTTTATTTTTCTTTTTTTTTACTTCATATTCATAATCAGCATCTCAAAAAAAAACATAAAAATCTACATCTTCATTGAAAAATAATGATTCTACAATTAATTGTAGACGATTTTTGAGAAATTTCGGTGAATGATGGATATTTGATTTTTTTATTTTTAAAATAAAAAGCGCACTTTTTCAACCTGCGGACTTTTAAATTAAAGTATGTTTGAAGGTGTTTCAAAAGGTTTTATCCAAATCCATGTCCCTAATTAATTCCTAATTAACACCATTTTTCGTCTACGTTGACTCCACTATATCAGGTATCTTGTTCGCTTACGATGCTTACATCCGATAAATAAGGTATACCTATATTTACCTATTTCTGGTTGAACGTTTCACGTTTTTTAGGTTTTGAAGTTTTCATTTTCTAAAATTGTATTAGGGAAAGTATACACTTTCTGCGGGTTTGGAATGACCCAGATATAACTTATTCGAGGTCAGCTCACAGCCTTTGGATACCTCTTGAGAAAGCTTCGCTGCTATAAGTGTTACAACTTAACCAAAGTATTTAATTCAAATATTTGAATTATTACTCTATAACTACTAGGAAGAAAACAAAAGTATTTAATGGCCAATTTATTGAGCCCGCTGGAAATCACTGTTTTTTGTCTCATGAAAATCTTCTTGTACTACAATTTTAATTATTTAGGTGAAAATTAAACAGCACACTCAGCACATTCCGGTATTAAGGGCCCTGCCTAAGACAGATGCTCGCCGTCCGTAGGGCGCAGGGTGTTTGTTTATTGCCCCCAGACCTCACGAGACGAAATACGACCTGCAATTAATTTCCTCGAAATGGATCTCCTGGGAGAGTACACGATCGCGACATGGGAAAGATAACTTCTGCGAAATGTCAAGATTGCAGCCAGTGTGACTCGTTTCTCGGAAAGTAGAGTTGCGTCCAAAAAGATTAGTACCTTTTAGTTAGTTATCACTGCACATGACGCACTAATACGGAAAAATAATTTGGTTTTTATTTGCCATTAATAGGGCCAAATTAGTTATTGTAGGTATAATATATTTGTTAAAATAAGGTTTTCACCACCTGTTTAAAAAAGGCAAAACAAGTTTTTTCAGATTACCTAGAGGGGGTAATAAACTAATTTGTCTTACCGATGCAGAAAACTATATAAAAAAATGGCAAATTCTCCCTAGCTTCAAGCTTGTCTCTTATGTAACCGTCACGCGATTCTTGACCACAAACAGTTGCCGATGCGTCTGTGACAATTTTAACCATCCTTTATACGCCCTGCGTGTGGCAGGGAAAGTTGTCCAGTTGGAACTTTTCTCCAGTTTGAACAAATTTGAACAGGTCGGCCTCAGTAACAGTCATTTTTAAAGGTGGCTCAAAAATATCGATTTGATTCCAGTGTATTGGCAATTTAAAAACTGTAATAACTGGAGATTCCGTTGAATTTCTTCTAATCTTAAGTATTCTTATAATTGATAAGATCCCAATGAGTTGCGTTTCATCTGTCATCATCGCAATTGATATATTTTCAGGGTGCCCAAAGTATGCATTGCCTTCTAAAACTTTGTATATAATTGGACTAACATGGTCTGGAAACGGTCTAGAAAGGCGTACTGTGTTCTACAAATGTCTAGCTCCCAGCGCCGTCTTGAACAAATGGTTTTGATTTTATTTTAAACCACATGCGCCCCCCTATACTTTTATTATATAAATTCCTCCAGGATTTGAAAATTTTCTGATAGTGGAAATATAAAGTATAAGAATCCTATTAGCTGTCGCCAACCACCTGGAATGAGCCATTTTTCCTGGATTTTTCTTGGCTAGGTTGTCAGGACATCTTACACTTTGTATAGCTTTACAAATATCTATCAAATAGATATTTTTAATAGGTGCTAAGATCATTTTTGTCAAATCCAGGCAATTTTGTGTCAACGATTTGAAAGTTCTCAAGAGGTTTCAATTCGCAATCATTCAGTAACTTACCAATAGGTCCAGAAAGGCTATAGATGCGGACCTTGTGTGGCCATCCAAATGTTGCAACAAATGACAAATAGGTAATTCTCTGGCGGGTAATAGTCATATCTTCCATTATTGTAAAGGTTTCAATGTGCCATGTCACTCCCCCTTTCCACCCCGTATTAACATTTGTGCCTTCACTTCCAATGACCTGAAGCTCTTGTGTGTTAATATTGCGATCTTTTAATAAGCTCATAATAACTAAATCAACTGCTTTCGCTAGAGGCAGTAAAGACAAATGACCAAAATACATACTGTTTGGTTCTTCAATAAGTGCAATATTTTCTTCGGACCTAACATCTAACAGTGCGTTTTCCATCCAGATATTCAATTGTTTAATCTTTACAACCCTCAAAATACCTCTTATAGTCTTTTTGCCGGAAAAACTACTTTCGACTAACTAATGCTTTCTGTTTTTTTTTTCTATTTGCCCGCGAATTTTATTTTTGTCAATGACTTTGCAAGGGTCGAGCTGAAACGACATTCATATCTTCTAGCACATCAGTTGTGATTTTTGCGACAGCTCGACTCGAAACTCCTGTTAAATCCGCAACTTTGGCTGTTTAAACTAATGAAATTCTCATTTCAGATGACAGATTATCTAGATTAGGTTGCTTTGATTTTAAAATGTTTGGACATTCAAAATCTGTATTGCTTTCATCTGAACTGCTATTAGTGCTATCGTCACAAAAGTCGATGGGGAAACCACTCTTTGAACTAACTATTTTATGCCACTAGTACTTGGTTTAGGGTTTTCTATTTCCTGGTCGGCTCCGATTGCTTGGCTTGTCTTTATAACTTGTTTTGAAGTTTTTTTGGTTACTACCCGATCAATCGGCCCAATTTACATATTCAGGTCACTTCTCTGATCGATAACAAACGGCTACCTAATTTTTTTGGTAATTTTTTGAATGTTTTTAAGGTAGGAATTAAGTAAATGTTCAGACCCAAATAAAAAATAAGACGGTTTTATGCGTTGCGGGAATCTTTAAGCGCACAGGGGCGCAGCTAAAATTCAAAATATACCGTTTAGTTTTTTTTCTGTATTCTGTAGAGCAAATGCAATGTTTTGCTAACTACCCCAATGGGATTTTTTTATTTTTAAAAAATCACCCGTTTAGGGGAGGATGAGGGAGGTTATATTTTATTTTATATTAGGTAGTTTTTCATGACGGTAAGACAACTCTTTTTGACTACCCCTATAAAATCGTATAAAAAAAGTTTTTTCGGTCCAGCCTAAGTGTAGTTACCACGGTATAAATTAGGGTTCCTTTATTGGAAGAGTTTAGGCAAACAGTCAAAAATTATAATGCAAATAGTTTTGCATAAATAATACAATGTCAATAATATGGTTCAATGCGCATATGAGCAAAAAGTGTAAACCCAGGGAATTATTTCAAATGATTCTAGTAGCACATAATTAGCAAAAATACATAGAAAGTCGCTCTAAGTATAACAACGTACCTTATACCTTCTAAATAAGATAATATCAATATATTACTATACTGGTAAATGTGTTTTTACTCTGAAAGTCTGATCAGCATGAGCTAATTTTCAGAACCACTCTTTCCGAAAATAGCATTCATACCCACTACTTCGCAGAAAGAATCAATCGGTTCACGATTCGAAGCTACCTGTAAAGAGAAAATCTACTTTCCCTAGAATTCAAGAATCAGGCACTTGACACCCGCTTGGAAGCACTTTTATTCCGAGAACATCCCCACTTCCCTTTCGCATCGAAATCTCTGTTTCACCGCCCCACCCCTCTCCACCGACAACCTACAAACGCACACGCCACCACTCAGCAATTGCCCGGCATCCCTTACACACTTATCTCCCGTGTAGGCGGGATTTTCACTTTTACTGCTCCCCCTCTTTTTTATTGCTTCGCCTTATATTGCCCGGTGAATAACTGGGTCAGGGTCGGCGGTCAACAGCGGACACTGCGAAATTTTTCAGGGTGCGCATTTTTGATGACGATCTCAGACGATACTTACGTAAATGGTAAATTATCTATATGAAATGTTGCCCCATATCATCTTCTGAGATAATTGAATACAGTTTTTGTGTTAAAAATTGCACAACTTGTCCATATACTATGGGTATGGTCCCTAGGTCTATAGGGGGACTGTTATGGATACTTTAAGTTTCATAAAAATCGTAACAGATTTCATAGGTTGTTCATGTTACTTCTATGTTGTTAGTTAAAACAGTTTCGTGGTTTTCAATTATTCTGAGCGCCACCTTTTCTTACAAATTGCTGCTTGATGTGAGGTTTAGCGTTCAGCTAGATATTAAAATGAAATAGGACCGTATGCAATTACTATTACTAAAAATAATATTTACGTAATTACTTAGTAAGTTTTAGACTTCCTTCAAAATTTGGCGAGAAAGCACTTATGACTTAACAAGTGTTTTAAAATTCAATTTGGCAATTTTTTGTGAATGTAAATTATTCATTGTTATTAGTCCCCAGCGGCGTAATAATAATAATAATAATAATAATGCTTGGCTGTATACCTGACGTTGAAGCCTTAATCACCTTAGAGCTCCCTGAAGCTGTAGTAGAGCTTGAGATCATTTCTGTTGGTGGAAATACCAAAGCTTATGGCTTACCTGGAACCCGTACGATGCTAGATTACCGGCAAGTCCGATCCTCGTTATTTCTTCCTATATTCATTTTGCCTATTTCGCTTAATTTATACCTACCTCCTTGTTGTCTAAAGTCCACAAAGACTTATCGTTCATTATTACCTTTTCAATCACCAGTTTTTCTTACTTATATTATTACCAAAGACAAAATAATCAACGATTTGTTCAATCAAGTATATAATGTACTATATCCAGCCCCTTCTTTTACTTGTTCTCAATTAAATACTTACTCGTAACTTATTAATAGTATTTTTAATAAGACCCATCAGTGAAAACCATCAATAAATTTTATATTTTTCTCCATTTTACATAAAGAAAGAAACCCAGGGTTATAGAATACTTAAGCTTTAATAAAAGGGTCGATTATTTTATTATTCAATTAGGTACCTATTATTTTGGTAGGTATATCAGTTTTACTGTTGGTGTTTCCCGTTTTCATATAGAAAAACAAACAAATGGTTTGACTCTTAGGGCCATTAGATTAGAAAACGCGTGGCGCTCAAATAATATTTGTTGCTAGATTATTTTTATATTTAGAAGTTTTACTTACGCCACTCCACCGACAATGGGTTAGTTGTTATACCAATTTAATTTCGAATTTTACTAATCTTCCCCTAGCAAGGTTGTGTCACAGGGCGTTCCAGATATTGGACATATTGACATTCCAGAGGAAGTGGAAGTGCAAACAGTGCGTAATACCGTATTCGATACAACCCTGATAATAATTGGGAAGGGTACGAAGTATACGAAGAAATTGACGAATCTCTACAAAAATAACTGAAAATAACGCTGTCTGTCTTTTTAATAGCGTTATCTTTTAATGGGGAAAATATGCCTATACATGATCAAAATTCGTTGTTAGTTTTTCCCTGATTTGAGAAATTAATACTTCAAAGTCTAGAAATACGTAAAATGGAAGCTTACACTTAAGAATTTATTTGCTGTCAAACAAACAACGATGTCCTCCGTCTTGAAATCAAATTGATTAAAAGTGTATGCAATTATTTTTCAAAATAATAACTGTAAAAATCTGTAAAATACGCATGCGCAAACAAAGTACCAAAAATAACCAAAAATTACGCTTATTCTTTTTTTTCCGTAGCGTTATCTTTTAATAGGGAAAATATGCCATACATGGTCAAAATTCGTTGTTAGTTTCTCCCTGATTTGAGAAATTTATACTTCAAAGTCTAAAAAATACGTAAAATGGAAGCTACTCTTAAGAATTTATTTGCTATCAAACAAACAACAATGTCCTCCGTCTTGAAATCAAATTGATTAAAAGTGTATGCAATTATTTTTCAAAATATGAAAAAGTCACACATTGGAACAGCAGACTAACTCTTAAAACCTTTGCTTAGCATGTTTTTGAACTTTGGTAGTAGACATTTTTGAAAATGATAAAGGAAATATATATATATATATTTTGTGAAGTTGGGAAGTTGTAAGGCTCACGGATAGAATAAACTTGTGTGTTATTTAGTTTGTGTAGTAAAGTTGATGGCCGCATTTTTTAAAAATTCCTGTAAACAGTAACTGACTAGTTCTTTTGTATGTACATTTGGTGCGAAGTTCTAATTGATGCTCAACTCATTTTTGGACATTGATATTTTGATGGTCTTACCCGAAAAATGGTTCCCTAAAAATTTAAAAACCACAAAAAAATATGGATCTTTTAGGATTTTCCCAATATTTCTAATTTTTTTGGGTTTCCTGTGAAAATGTAAAAATGCAAGAAATTTTCGATACATTGTGCAACTGAAAGTGAGAAAATACCTATTATACAGGGTGCCCCATATGTATGGAATAATGCTTATATCTTCTTAAAAAATATATTTAGAAAAAAATGGTTTAAATAAAACTTACAGTGTGACCTCTTCTGCATAATCCTATCAAGTCGATTTTGTTTTACCTCTCATAATGTGGTTGCTATGGCAACGAACTTTTTTTTTCAACTGGGATCATATCATTTTTAATCGATTTTTGGAATCAGCTACTTATTCTGCATACAACAGCATAAAAAAATCTATAGGTTACATAAGGAAAATTTTGAGAAATAAATTATTTTTATTTTTTCCGATTTAATAGTGGACGATCAGAAAACTCGATGGAGGCAAAAAATATGTTACAATAAAATTGTTTGATGGTTCTGTCATAATGAGAATGGTAAATCTTTCGAATTCAGTTAAATGTACCATTTTAACTTGCAGGACATAAAACACCTACTGATTAAATTTATCGACCAATGAGAATTTTTTTATAAGAAAAGCAAAAAGAAAAGAAGCAAAACCATCAAACAATTTTAATGTAGCATATTTTTTGCCTCCATCGAGTTTACTGATAACGTCCACTATTAAATCGGAAAAAATAAAAATAATTTATTTCTCAAAATTTTCCTTATGTAACCTATAGATTTTTTTATGCCGTTGTATGCAGAATAAGTAGCTGATTCCAAAAATCGATTAAAAATGATATGATCCCATTTGAAAAAAAAAAAAGTTCGTTGCCCTAGCAACCACATTATGAGAGGTAAAGCAAAATCGACTTGTTAGGATTATGCAGAATAGGTCACACTGTAAGTTTTATTTAAACCATTTTTTTCTAAATATATTTTTTAAGAAGATATAAGCATTATTCCATACCTATGGATATGGATATGTATATTAATATAAAGTACACTTATTTTCGAACATTTTATAGGATTTTCCAATATTCTCGCAAGGATGCCGATTTTCCTGCAACTAATTTTTTTAGAGAAACTGTTTTTTAGAAAAAATATTTTCGCCATTTATTCTCATACATTTTACTTTGGAAAGATGTATTTTTCATTGGTTGTTATTCAAAAATATCATTATTCTCTAAATTAATAATGTGTATCCTATACATATCAGGTGCTATACATATCAGGTCTTTTAACAGGTAGGTCAGGAAGTTATAAAGTACACGCGCGGCCCTTGAAATCGTTCCAATAGGTGCGGACGCAAAGGCGTTCGACTGACAACCCCTCCCCTCTATCGCGGTTTGAAAGCCAGCGATAACCTTAAAAGCCTAATAAGTGACGGCAAATCTAACATCTTATTACGCGACATTACCTTACGTGACATTGCCAGTCACAGTGCAAAAAACAGTAAATTCGGCGATTGCCTGAATAATAGTGGAAAATCTTATAACCCTGCCCACGGACATTGGCGGCTTTTTTCGCAAAAGTCTTTCGACAACCTCGAATAGAGCCGTTGTAAAAATCGAAGAAGGTGGTAAATCTCTTAATTGGATGTCGTACTTTCTTCCGATACCAAAAAGAACCTAGAAAATCCGATATCTAAGAGAAATTACCGATTCACGAAACCGACGGAAAATCCTCTAAAACCACTATTGGAAATTGCTTGTTTTTTCTCATTTCTCGATTTTTCGGGGGCCCGGGAAGCATCAGAACCTCACCCGAAGACTCCAGGGAAGCTTTAAAAATTGAAATAAACCAAAGATTTGGTTCGCGGTTAAGATAAAGAAGTGTAATAAATGTAAAAAACCACTACGAGAGATTCTTCTATAATAACACAATTTAGATATTATGCCTTATTTAACTAATACCACTTTGACAATCAAAGAAATCCGAGTAATTTCACGTTACGTGAATCTCAAAACTGTGTAAAACTTTAAATCCACTTTATTATAATGATAATGCCGCGATTTATTAACCTATTTTCGTTGACTGGCGTGTTAATACGTCAGTTAACGCAATTTTTTTTCTACGGGGAGGAGCGAGTCGGTATGAAGGAATGTAGGGGAAGTTGTTGATTATAGAAGCCGTTCAATTGGCGCAACGTTGCCGCACTTACCCGAAATTCTTGATTTCTTGCTTATTTCTCATGACTAGTGGAACGATTTATGAGGCCGCGCGTGTACAATTATTTGTAAAATTATTATTTGCGGATTAGAGATGTCGCATTCATACTTGACTAGTCCCGGACGAGGGTTCATCCGCTTCGTCTTGCGATAACTAACTATACAGTGAAAATTAAATGAAAGGGACTTCTCCCTGTTTCAGGAATAGAAACATTACAACCACCCGCCACCCCCACGACCCAGTTCAATTATTGTACTTTCCTCTGTAACGAATTCAAGCCGCCGCGCGGCGCCTCCATTCTTCTCCCAGATGTATGAAGACATCGGCCCCGAGATATGGCCCGCCGGCGGGCCCGTCGGCCCGCCCGTGATATACCGCCCCTTGGGGCGCACAAAAAGATAGCCATCAAATTAATTCGCTAATCCGCGCCGATTTACGACGAAGCCGCGTCTTCATATACCGCGGCGGGCGGCCGGCGCGCGCGGGCAGCCGCCACCTGCGAACTATTCCCGCTGATTTGTGCGCGGTTCGCGATAGTAATCAGTGGGGCTAGACGGGGTGGGTACCTATAGAAAAAATCACTTCATCGGGCTAACCGTAAATATTTGGAAATATACCATGCACAGTACTTAATATACACGGTGGTGACAATTTCGATGCCCACCATTGGTGTCTCGGAAACTGTAAAAGATACAACATCGGTCAAATTAGACAGAAGTTGCGCTATTATACCCTCTACAATATCCTGTTATTAACCAAATGGCAAAATTATATTTTTTCAAAACTTTGTATCTTCCACATCGGTTACCCGAATTTAATGAACCTTGGTAGTTTTATGTTCTTGCCCAATAAACATTTTTGGTTTTGTAAAGGTTGCAGGAACTTTACCACAACCAAATTTTGTTACTAATAGTTCTTGAAAATAGTAATGGTCAATGGTTGGTTACAATTATGTAACCCTTACAGGCCTTAAACGGTGGAGTTTATTACTGCTGCAAAGGTGACCAATATTACCTAGAGTTCGTCACCATTAGTAGATACCGATCTCCTTACGGACACCTCTATATGTATATAACCTTCTGAATTACTCCTATAAAACTTGATATAACTGTCACCGTTACCTAAATAGGCGAGGAATCATAAGTTATATAATGTTTGTGGTTACCAGTTGGAAACGCGGATAAGGCTCATATATGCGCACGCGCATATTATAGCTTCTCTTTTGTCTTTGTCACATTTATTTTATTATATTATTCCATCTTTATCTTTTTTACTGAAGGAGGATCAAATAATTATTTAAGATGCATGTATTATAGTGTCTCTTTCGATTTTGCACTTTGTGAAACAGGAATGTGGCTGATCTTATTGCAGCGTGTGCATGACATATATAGTAGTGGTTCGATACCTCTAACAGGAAAAACACATTTCTGTCACAGGTAAGTATCAACGTTTTATGCCATTTTTGCTGCACCGTGTAAAATTTTATTTTGCCTTCAGAAAATGCTTGGGCTTCGCATATAAGTGTTTTTTGAACTCTCTTTTATAAATCTATAAAATTTGTTGTTGACTTTGTTATTAATTGACACAAAAATAAATATTAAACTAAAGAGAGGTGCCCTTTCTATACCAAAATCAAGAAAAGGTATTGTACTTTTTGAGACCTAATCAGTTTATTTAAAGAAAATAATATTTCCAATTCCTAACCTAAAAAGTCTACTCAACATATAAAATATATATATAATATTTTAGTAATGATTATTACTATAAAGTTTATAACACATCCCAGGCCATTTATATAACCCAGGTAACTTCTACATCTATTGAGAACCTTTGGTGAACCTTATAGTCTTCACTGTTACCTATACATGACCAGAGGTAGCGACTATTACTTTTAGTGATAACTAACACTCTTATATAACCTGTGGTTATGATGTCTGTGATCCTAACCTTACAAAATTTTGTTTTAGTTTTCAGTTTGTAAACAAAGGAGTGTGCTGCAATGTCATTTAAAATAGTGCAAACGGAAGAACCAGGCAGGGATGCATCTTTCGATTGTTCCTTGTGCTTGGGAAAACGAAAAAGTGTTGTGCTGGCCAAGAAATAAAAAAAATATATATCACGATCATAATTTAAATATAAGTTGATACAAAAAAATACAAATAAATATACCTCACTCTGTGTAACACTATTTTATTCGGTTTATGTTATTATGCTTTTCTTGACAGGTAGACACTCTTAGTAATATAAAGTTAACGGAAAGCTCTAAAGGCTCTTGTAGAGAACTAAAAGGTATTTGTGCAACCTAAAGGATCCTAATAGTTCCTAAAATCTCATATACTTAGTAACAAAGAAGTGTTCATAGTATCCTTTATATAACTATGATCTATTGGTGTTTGAAGCAAGTTCCCAACAATGCTATATAACTAGTTTATATAACCTATAGTAATGAGAACTGAAGGTTCCACAAGACAGGTGATGAACAACTCAGTGATTAGTTATTATTGTTACCGATATATAACTTTAAACACTTGGGGTTACTTATTCCGCTACTACTGTTATAAAACTTTTATATAACTTATTGTGACTTCAAGTACCCACAAAATGTTTATTGCGTGGTCATGGCCAACTCCATGCTAGTTTCAGAAATTTTCTAGGCCCCCTAAATTTCGAGCAACCACAACCGAGATACCATTGGTGGGCATCGAAATTTTCACCACCCTGTATATTTATACAGATTTATACACATATTTATGTGTAGGTACCTATAGTATAACTGGCAGAATATACGCAACAAATGTTTTGTTTTTAATTTGAACCGAAATAGAAAATACTGGACTATCGGGCTATATTCATGGCCTTCTATTATTTTTTTTACAATTTGTTTTGTCATTTGTCTATGAAGGAAATTTTACGCCACCATATTCTATAAGTGGGAATATGAAAAACGCTGATAACATGTTGGAACAAACAATTTTTTGTTCCGCTGACGCAAAATAGTGTCTATATGTTTCACAACAACAGATTTTGTGAATGGCTTTTTATGAACAAGTGTCTGCAGAATATGCTTGGTACGGTATTTTAAATTAAATCGATAATCGATCACTTAGGCCCGTTTTTTTTTTGTTTTTAACTAATGATAAAAAAATTCTTTTTTAATAGAAGGCTGCTACTTTGTATTTCTGTATATTTTTCACTACAAAGAACTTTCTCTTATACAATTATTCTCTAGAACGCAAAATAAGGGTAGGTACTTTACTGCTGTGCCCCTTTTAAGTTTTTGAATCCCCCTCGTACACCACGATATCCGCATGAAGTTTTTCGGGCCCTATTTTGGTTTCAGAACATACCCAATGTATATCCCACAATAAAAAAATCATATTTCTGAAGGTCACTGCTTATTTGAAAAACGATGTAGCTATCATGCTCGTTGCATGGTACAATTGACGTCAAACGAAACAGAAGAAATCATCTCGAAATTAATGTAGGTACGGCCAACGTATGCCCAAATACATTTTTGTTCACATCGAGCGTTCATTAAAATAATTTCACATTAGGTTGGCGTTGGGAATTCAAATTTTATATGTCGTTGATAGGTTACGATGTTTTGCAATCTCACCTTTTGTTGTTCGAAATCAAATTTCTGTGCTAGAATGGTGTTTACTCGACAACAAAAAACGTTTCTGATGGTCATATTTTGAAAACGGAGGGAAAGTTGACGGGCATTGGAAGTATTCTAGACAACACTGCTACCGGGAATTTCAAGAACAGTTACTTCGGGACATCACGTTTAAAAGTGTTCAGTCGTCTTCCGTTTTATAATGAAATAAATCAGGCAGATATACTTATTGACTATCACAGCCTACTGTGAGGTCAAATGCTCGTTAGTTCATTAAAATGTCGCTTTTTTATTTACAGTTCATTGCAAATAGTAGTTACAATTAGTCTTACTAAAACGTTTGTTTTAGATTCATAGCAAATTGGAAGATCCAGTTGTTTTTGTTCATGCTGTAACGGAAATATTGTTATTTCCATTAAAACTTAATAGCAAGTAACAATTTGGTGAATCATAAAAATGTTAACTCCTAAATTCAAACGTAATTTAATTTCGGCGTTTTTTTATACATAGGTTCAAGTTTCACATTTGACAAATTTTTGGTTTAATTCAGGTATATTTCGCCGTCTCAAACACTGACCGCATTCTTTATCGAAGTTTTTCTGCAATTTTTATTTTGGCACGTGTCTAGGGTCTCGTTTAATTTTATTTCTGACAGTTGGTATAGCTCTGACGTTCAAATGATCCTTGGTCGATAATTATTGATATCTGTGTTCAAATATTGTTCGGCACTGATCCAGTTTATCCGGAACAATGTATTATTTTCATTATTTTCTTAAATTTCCCATTGAATCTGTTAATCAAGTTTCACTCTTGTCTCAAGAACTCATTTATCACTTTTCTATTCAGTTTATGCTTTACTTTAACATTTTTATATCACTGATGCTACACTGTAGTGCAGAACCAAAGAATATCGATTTTCTCTCTGCCTTCCTTTATCTTGGTCTGTGTTGTGACGTCCTAAGATTTTTTTATACCAAAAAAATATTATTTAACTCCAGCAGTTTACGAATACTCGTTGATTCAGATCCAGCCAAACCGAGAGTCCGCACAAGAAGTATCGGTGATATACTTTTGTTATTATTTTGCATATTTTTCTTGTATAAATTATTGTCTTTTATGAAAGGTATTTATGCCGAATTTTTCTATTGTCGTAGGCTCAAACTCAGACTCAAACTTAATCTCGGACTCAAACTCAGACTCAAACTCGCTCAGTCGCTCAAGAGGGGGTTGCCGACAGCGAAAGTGACGTTAGATTTCGTATTTTTTTTAAGTTGTATAGCATAAAATATAATAACATTTTACCTGGCAAAAATTTAGTACAAACATCTCTGTCTTTATTTTAATCATAAGATCTTAAAAGCATATTCACTGGAATTATTATTTTTCCCAAGGTTTTCACAACCAATAAAACAAAACACTGCTTGTAAGATCTTATGATTAAAATGAAGACAGAGATGGTTGTACTAAATTTTTGCCAGGTAAAATGTTATTAAATGTTATGCTATACAACTTACAAAAATACGAAATCTAACGTCACTTTCGCTGTCGGCAACCCCCTCTTCACATTCAATTTGCCAGTCTGTTTCAAATATATTATATTGTTGATGTGATATCGGGTGATCCCAAATTTCGTCCAGTTTGTGGTTATAGAAGGTGTGTTTTTATGGTGCCGACCACTGTTGCCTCTATGTCAGTGATACTACAGTACTGTTGCCGTTTACTAGTCACTGTAGGAGATTTTTTTCGGTAATCGAGAGAAGGTTGGTTGTGTGGAAACGTATGTTATATCTATTTTAGTTTATTGGGCTTGAAATGCCTCAGTTTAATTCAGATATATGTTTAGATATTGTACATTCAAGTTATTTAGTGATGATACTATGAGATTTTGCCGGATAAGGTTTGCCAGCATTTACTTTGTTGCTTTTGAAGTTTATCACTACTTGTAAATTTTGCCTTTATCTTGCCTCATTATTAAACTTATTACTAAGGCTATTTTTGCTATTTTTTCACTTGCTTTATTTATAATTTTATTTTTCAAACTTTGGAGTCAAGAGGTGTTTTGGGGCACATTTTGCTAATTTCAACGCAAACGGTTGATTTTATCGCAATGGAACAAGTACAGACCTCGGAGCGCCACCAACTTGAGGAGTGCCCAGTTGTGAAAGTCCTGAAACCATGGCAGGCTTACAAGCGCCTATACACAATACTCCATTTATTAAAGCCTGTTTTACAAATAACAATTTTCGTCCAACAAATCCCCCAATAAATCTTACCATTTATTTTTCTGAGAACTTTATTTGAAATAAGGATTGCTTTTTTGATAGGGTAACTTTGTGTAACATTTGAGATCCATGGCCTTGGTACTCTCAGGATTTATTCGCGATTCGTGCGTCGCAACTCGAGCGGAATCAGTTATCCTTCGCATCTCGGGCATAAGGTTGCTAGGTAGGTATTTGTCTTTCGCAATTGGGGCGTAGAGAGATCGGTTCCTGTTGCCACCCTCATTAAAGATGCAAATCCATGCTCAGATGCACACAAAATGTGTATGATATTTTTATGGTATAAATTTCAACTTTGGAATTCTGTATATTTTAAACGAGCAACATAGGTCCGTAAACGCTTCGTGTTAAACAAACAAGGTGCAATGAAAGCCCACAAACAACCAGTGGCGGAGTTGTCGGGTTTCCATTCCATTAATTTTTTTTGGTTAAAATGTTGTTGGGACACTATCAAAAATAATCTTTTTTTTTTAAACTTTTAACACCTTGTTTGTTTAAAACGAAGCATTTAAGGACCTACGTTGATATGAAATTTTCGTCTTTTTTTTCTTTCTTTCGACTGTTAAAGTCCTGCTACAAAAAAGTGGATCACCCTGTATAAGCAACATAAACAATTTGTAAACTAAAATGATTTATTACTATACAAAGACAGAAAAATTAAATTAAATTAAATTAATCAAATTTTATAACATGCCTTAACTTTTCTAGCGTACTTCTTAAGCTTATCTTCCCTTTTGACAAATCTTCAACAATATCATTTAACTGCCGATCAAGAAGAATATATTTTCTGGACCTCTTGGGAGTATTTATGTGTAGGCTTACTTGTTTTTCTGCTACATTCTAACACCTGATTTCTTCTTCAATGACTTTGATTAGCTCGTAGATATTTGGATTGGCCTTACCAACTCTTCTATTAAATCTATTATACCAGCCTTCTGCTGAATTAGTGGTTCTATGCCTCTCCTTGTGGACTACCCATAATAAATCATTGTCCAGCCATTGATCAACAAAGTAGTCGTTGAATTTTTTCACTTGTGTGTTATCTGGTGCAGTCTCCATTATGTTCAGCCACGCGTCTGGTAACACGCCTTCTGGCAAATGTGCAAGGGCTGCACAGTGCACACATGCGAATGTGGTTTCTAACATTTTGGTTTTCTCGGTATACTGTAACCAGTCCAAGTTCTTGTACTTTTCGCCATAAAGCTTGATTAAAGTGAACGTTGCACCCCTTTATTGTTGTCTCTGGGAACACTTCTCTAATAGCATTAATGACTGCTTGCTCATAATCAATATGAATTTTTTTTGGTGTTAATCTGGGCACATTCTATCGGATCATTCGGAAGAGCCTTCTGTAAGTACTTTGCTTTCTATCTGGCAGCAAAGCATATGCCGCAGGAACAATTACTGTTGATTGGTCAGTGCTACCTAGATCTACGTGTAGTGAATATAGTTGATCAAAGAGTGGGCAGCAACTTTTAAATGTGCCATCCACAAAAAATTCAGTCCCTTCTGTAAGGAGGTGTCGTCCTTTATCGGCAAAAACGATGATACGTTCTCCATCTTCTTGGGCGTCTGCCACTACGTACTCTTGGACTGAATCGGGAAGTCGTATTTCTTTCCTAGATGTAGGTAATGCAATTCCTAGGCCCTTGTGTCTCTGTCTATACATTGTATCTTTAAAAGATAGGAATGTTGGAATCTCAACAATTAAATCGAGCCCTGCGTCTTGAATGTTCGTTACTTCTTGTCTAAAAATTTGTGGCACTGGAGTAATTTCTTCACGGGCACGCTTTTTTGCTTTAAATAAGCTTACTTCAACTTCATTTCTGGCAACACTAGGAACACAGGAATGAGCTTTTTGCCCCAAAAGTTTGTAGCAATCACTTGTTGTGATGGAACCTGGACACGGTCGCTTTATGCAGATCCAGCGTCGAGTTGTGTTTTTGTTTACGCACTTCAGCGAATATTTATATCCCGAATGTAAAACTGCGGGCTGACCACGTTGAGTTTCCACTACTTGGACGTCCATTGCTGTAGATACAAATGGCAACACTCTCACTTCAAAATCTTGATCGAAAATAAGATAAAATGATTTTTTGCCGCAATTTATATCTGTTAGGTCGTTAGGGATGAGCAGGTAATTGGAATTTTCAAATGATATTTAAATATTATATTAAGAAAGATTATATCAATCAGGGTTGGCGATTTTTATTTAATAAAAACTGAAATTTAACATTTAATCTTAAAAAGTAAAACTAAAAAATCGACTACAATAAAAGAAAATTATTTCTCAAAATTATTATAAAAAGAATTTCCTCAGTCTTATGTCGTTTAGTGAAACGGCTAGGCTGTTAACTGAACGGCTGATTAAGCTAGTTGGCTGCGACATATATACAAAAACATGTAGGTATTTTTGGATTACTGACTATTGTTGGCATACATACAGTCCTGTTAAAAAAAAACGTACACCTAATTCGTCATGGTATAAGTAGTTCTTTTTTATTTTTGGCATTTAATTTTAAAAGTGCATGGTGGCAATAACTGTCAGGACTGTACATTTACCATAAAATTATTTCATGATTCAGGGTACAGTGTAACCCTTCAATATTATGCCCGAATTGCGAACTATTAGGTATAGTCTTTTTCGAGACGCCCGAGTTGCGACGGATTTAGGTAGATTTTTGAGCACGCCCGAAATGCGACGGACGAATTGAGAAAATACCACTCTCAGAGATATTTTTGAAAAACTCGAAAACTACCGAAATTTCTTCGGTCTGTAACTTTTTTGTTTCAAGAGTTACCGAAAAAATTTCCCCAATGTCATTTGTGGGCAAAACTAATTGCTTTAAGCCTACTTTATCAGAATTTAAAACAATGCCACGGTTTAATGGGTGCTCTCTTAGTACCCACCGAAAAATGTGACCTTTTTATTGTAGCGAGCCGTGGCCTCGAATCCTGTACCTTCTTCATGTTTTAGGTATTTTTTTCTCAACATACTACATTGGAAATCTTGGAAATGTCTTGCGAGGTATCGGTATCTTGCGCATTTTTCACATTTTTAAAATTTTCTAGTATGCATGACAGCTATAAATAAAAAAAATGGAGAGCACACAACAAACCATGTTTTTTTTCCAAATTCTGATAAACTAGGTTTAAAGCAATCAGTTTTGCCCACAAATTTTATTACAATTTTTTTCGGTAACTCTTGAAACAAAAAAGTTACATGCTGAAGAAATTTCGACGATTTTCGGGATTTTGAAAAATATCTTGGAAAGTAGGCTATGGAACGCAAAGTTAGCTTATCAAAATAGTTATTTATGTACCAAGGCACTGAAGTTCAACTTTTTATGACTCATGTGGAATTTAGTTGCCGAGGCCTCTGGCCGAGGCAAATAAACCACATGAGTCATAAAAGGAACTTCAGTGCCGCGGTACATATTATATTTTTTTTGAAATCGGAAAAAAAATGTTTTATTAGGCAAGAAAATAATAATAAGGGATCACCCGTCCATGAACTGACTACGCGCGCCGTTGCTTGACTTTGACGATCACTCTACCCAGGTCAAGTAAGACAAGACACGGCACCTTCATACAGAAAAACCAAACTGCTGCTTCTTGTGCAGCCTCCACAACAAAGCTATTGATATTCAAACCTACTAAAATATGTATACTGAAGGATTGCGCTTCTATAGGAAACAATTTCGCAATGTGTACGAAAAGTTAAATGGGCCTTTATCGGCCGGGTTTTGAATATTTGGTCACTTTTGAGGGGCGATTGCTCCCCATCTGAAGTTTGATGTTTACATCTCGCCAAGGCCTACTTATTGAAAAAATCGTACAATATTGTAGCCCATTATTGTACGATTTGTGTGCTTTTAATGACGATTTTGGGACACTTTACTGCCGATTTCAAGAAAAAGCAATTTTTTTTTTCAAATAAAGTTCTCAGAAAAGTGCATATTTGTCAAGATTTTCTCGAGTGGCCCTTCATAAATAGACACCCTGTATTTTTGTCCTTAACTTTTCGAGAACACCCTGTATATAAATTCTGAAGCTAGATTAGGATTCTCGAGAGAAAACTGCATCATTCTGGTTTTAAGCTGGGCTTTTTATTTCAAAAACTGAGGATATAATCGGACTTTATTTGAGACACCTAATATACCCTGAAGAAGTTTCTCTTTTTGCTTTGCAAAAACACAATTCACTTAGAAAAATAGTTATTTGTGTAACTAGCGCAAAAAGTGTATATTTGTTGCAGGAGGCATGAAGTTTTCAGCTCGAGACGCAGTCGATGGGCAAACTTCATTTCCAGTATTTTTTTGAATTTTGTTTTCTTCATTGCCTGTGAAAGTCTCAGGTTCTTCACTTAAAACTATTTTTCGAATTTTTGTGAAGTTTCCGGTATTGGTACTTGGTTCACCTTCCAGAATTTGAGCAGCTTTTTCAGTTTTTTTTAGAAATTGAAATTTTACCAAAAGTATTTATACCAACAGGTTGAATGAAGCATTTTCCGTTATAAAAATTAAAACTTCTAATTTTACGGCTTATTACAAATAATGATCCAGGTTTGTTTGTCTTGCTATCGGGAATTTTCACAGTTATGATAGAATCCATGTAGTTATAATATCATTTAATGGTAATTTCTGTAACTCGTCTCTGCGGCATGTTCCTGCAGTGCCAAATACTGCAACTATCTATTACAATACAAAAGTAGGTATACTTAAAGTTAAAAATCGGCCAAGTGCGAGTCGAACTCGTACACGAAGGGTTCCATACCACGGTACAATATTTAACTCTAAATAGTTTTTAAAAATACTTTAGAAAAAATAAATAAATAAAAAAGCTTGCCCCAGAGCGCGGTTTCGAACGCCGGACCTCTGGGTTATGAGCCCAGAACGCTGCCACCGCGCTATACTTCGCCACTGGAAAAATGTTCGATTGTAGTTAGTTAGCCGTGTCATCATTCTACGAGATTTTACATAAAAATACAGTATGATCCCGCGGACCTTGCCAAATCGCGAAAAAAAGCGGCCCAAAAGGGAACCAAACGGCCGAACGGCTTTTTCGATCGGGGGGGCTCTTTCTCAGGAGGGAGGCCCATATCCCTCCGCGGCACCACGCGAAAACTGAACTCGACCGGCGCTTTCCGTTCGAATCCCTAGCCATATTTCCCAAAAAAATCGAAAAAAATGGGAAGAAAATTTTCCAGGGGCCGAACGGCTCTTCCGATTCGGACGCCCATCAAAAGGCCTCTTGCCCATCAGCTCGGTCGGCCGTACGCCAAATTTGGGCTCGAAAAATCGAAAACTGCGACCTGTAGACGATAAAGTATGCACACCTATTACTACCCAGCACTAGGAGCCAAAGCAAGGTCCTATGGGTCCGGCGGAGCCGGTAGGCCCTTGTTAACAAGAGTACACTTTTGTTGCGAAATGAAAAGATGCACTAAAATGACGATCCTGCAAGAGCAAAAAGATAACCTCAAAAAAGTTACGAGTATAAAACCCATTTCGCTACCCCGCCCCTCCGCCTCTGGGTGATGGGAATAAATTGTTTTTACACGAAATTGTGGCACTTCAGCCACTAATGGACTGCACCAAGTTTAAGTTAAATTGCATAACTGTTGTAGAAGTTTTTGCGAAAAATGTGTTTTTTATACTGTACATAGTGTACATGTATCACCCTGTAACTTTTTTATTATTTTCGGACCCATGTTTATAAGAAACTTTTTGTTCAAAAAGACATTTTCTACCTGTCTTATTACGTTGGCACCATAATTTAGAAACACCCCGTATATTTAGTTGGGTTAAAGAAAATCTATCTTTTATTTTGATTAGAATCTCAGTTTTGAAAGTTACTTCGATTTTCATTTATGTAAATTTTCAATTTTTAACTTATTACAATTTAAAATTTATCTTTCTTGTTTTCTGTGTCTATGCAGATGGCGCCCACAACCTTTTGAGTTAAAAATACCCTTTAATTACCTGCACCACTCCTTTTATGCTAGAAACCCCGAGCAGTCCGGCTATGTAATGTCACAAATCAAGGCTTGTACATTAAAAATTTTAATTAACAACTACGTTATTAAAAGGAAAATTTAAGCCGCTCACAAACATCCGATTCTTAAAAATAAATTAATTAAAATCAAACCTTTTATTATTATTACAATACGTACGAAGTTCGTAGGTATATTATTATAAGGATGCCATAAAATATGCATGCATTCTTACCAGCTATAGTAAATGCAACTAACCGCCTGGGTCTTGCATCACGTCCAACCCTTGTTTCCTCATCATTATCTACTCGCCCCCTTAACAGCCCCATTTAAAACCCTGGCGAACCGCACACCGGCCCAACACTATAAACTACTAAACCGGGTGCTAATTAGGCATGTCCGTAGGAGCAGTTAACCGCGGGGCTCTTAAATCCACGTCGACACCTCTTAATCCTCGCTTACGTCCCCTGGATGGGGGGAGAGGCAGGGGGCGCAGCGCCCCCTTTGACGAATTAAAAGCTTCCGGAGGGGGTGGCCAGTATAAATCAAGGAACGCGGGGGAATGCCTAGTGGGAACTGGGTTGCTTTGGGAAGGGTGGTGGCAAGGCAGTGCCCTAGAATATCACTCATTTGAGAAGAGAAGGAGAAAAATAATTAATTTGGTCTATATCTAAAGGATTCTGTAACAATCCATATTTATTTCTTGTCACACCTTAAACACCTATATATGTGATGAGTGATGATCATTATTTGTCCCTTATGTTATTATGTACCTACCTATACCAGATTTTTATAGAACAGGAGCTTGAGCAACACTTGCGAAGAAATAATTTTTGGAGGAGCAGAAAACTCGAAGCTTTGATGAGGACGACAAAATTAAGATTTCATCAAGTCGAGAAATCTTGACTTGAACATAATTTCTTGACTTGACTTGAAATTCAAGATCAGGAAATTAAATATGTCTTGAGCCGACGGTTTCCTGAAAGCAAAAGTCTCGACTTGAATTCAAGATTTCTTGAAATTTCTTGAAATTATTTGAAAAGAATCGGCGCGTCAAGTTTAATGTGTTGGCTCTCAAATCCCGACGTATCCAACTTGGATACGTCCAAGTAGTAGGTATTATTATTTCTGTGTTATATTTTTTAAGTTAATTTTTATTTTTTGTTTTGTGTTAAAAAGAATATTGTTTTGCTTGTTGTATTTTTATTAAGTTCATTATTATTTTTTTGCTTTGGGTTATAACATTCATATTGTTTTGTTTATCATAATCATAGATTTTTATTTATGATTAATAAATTTTTGTATGCTTTCTAGACGTGTTTTTTATTCATATTAATAACTAAAGTATGCACATAAGTAAATTATTATAGGAAGTTACCCATAGCAATTATTATTTTATAGTCACTAATAATTTATTAGTGACCGGATTTTAAGACATAATGTACAGCACGTGCGTGGTGATTCAACATTTTTACCCATAAAATGGCTTTTTTCGATCTGTAGCGAGTAACACGCAAAATTTTAAATTTTTGTCAATACAAATTTTAATCTAAGTAATTACTCACATTTTGAGACAAAAATTATTAAAAAATCTTTATCACAATGACCGTTATTAGCATTTGCGCAAAAAGCCTAATAAGGGCCATTGTGATAAATATTTTTAAATAATTTTTGTCTCAAAATGTGAGTAATTACTTAGATTAAAATTTGTATTGACAAAAATTTAAAATTTTGCGTGTTACTCGCTACAGATTGAAAAAAGCCATTTTATGGGTCAAAATGTTAAATCACCACATACGTGCTGTACATTGAGCCTTAAGCATTGTGCTTATTGCTGAATTTTATAATCAATCTAGACGAATTATGCAAAACTGTAAGTATATTGCGGCAGTTTTTTTCCCAGTCTCTAGCATCACGAATTACACAGAACTAAGTATATTGCGATAGCTGTTTTTATTTATTTTTTGCTTTTTTTGAGGTTTTATGCTTTTTTTCCATTTGTGCTTATTTGATCTTTTTCACGTATGTTCTATTTATTTATTATTACTTATTCCTTTTGGATTGTATAGGATCCGTCACAAGAGATACAAAAAAAAACATTCATATACGATACATTACAAAATTAAAGTAGTAAAGTTAAAATTAAACACAGGCATACATTATGTGTCTACCAGTAGAATAATTTTATAAGAAGCTATAAAATCCGTTCAGGCTGTAGGGAGATTTTTCGACCAGAAACCGTTTAAGATGTTTTACAATTTGTATAATTTTAAACATTTATTTTTGCTCAATTTGTTTATTTGATGCTTTTTTTGTAATTTTTTTTGTTTTTTAAGCACTTTCTTTCAATTTTTTTGTGCTTTTTTATCCAGTCTCTACTAATAAAACTTAATTTCAAGAATTTCTTGGTTTTTTGACAAGAAATCTTGATCTTGAAATAGAAAATCTTGACTTGTCTTGGAAACAGTTTCAGATTTCTTGACTTGAAAACTTCTTGAATTCAAGTCAAGATCAAGTCAAGACCAAGACGTTTCTTGAAAATTGTGAAACCCTAGACAAAATATAAAATAATGTAAAATTCTACTAATCACTATTAGCTTCAGAATTTTTGTGAATAGGGTGGCCCAAATTTAACAACGGAACAGACCAGATTCCATCATTATTTATCATTAAAGACTGCGCCAGAATTCCGAATAAATATAGTGTTAAGTTTCAATAAAAATCTATTAGATAGTTTAGGGCCCGTTGTTCACGGAGACACGGAGAAGCTGATTCTGACTGTTAGAAAACTTCCATCAGTTTCTTCCACATCACAGTAGGTATGTGTATTTTGCTGGTAAGTCATTAGTCAATATAGGCACTGTATAAGAGAGCAGAAATTTGCTGGGATTATTTTCTTGCCAGCGATTTTGATATAAAACTTTCGGCCCAACGGCATTTAAAAAAGGTGCATTACCTTTCCTTTATAAGTTTGAATTTCTAGAAACTAAGGTCACTACTTTTAAAAGTACTTTCTTTTAGGGTTACAAAATATAATATTATAATATAAATAAAAGAGTCAACCTTTTACACGTGCAGCATGAATGTGCTGAAAGTTGTTAAGAAACACGTAGCAAGCCCTCCGCCTCCGCAGAGTCAAAGGTTGATCCAAAGGTTTATTAGGTCCTTCCTGCCGAGGGTGTTTCATAATTTTTCACTGCCTTTGTCGTGCCGCCGCTTCCACCCCATCTGGGGCATTGTTTGATAAGGCTTCGTACATAATTAACGGCGGATTTGACGGAAACAAAGAGGGCGACGGAGTGGGGGTGGTCCTCGATTTTTCGCAGGACGGGGGCGGACGAGATACGGCCAGGGTGAAAGGACGCAGTAGATAACAACTTTGCAGATTTTTTCGGTACAATATTTGCCAGTGAAAATTTCCAGATGTAAGCCACATGAAAGATTTTAAGAGAGGATTTAAAGAGATATCCTACAGTATTGAATTGTCGTTGTCTATGCTTTGTGTCTCATGTAAAAAAATATTACAAATTACAATACAATCTTAACAATTCCCAATTAGTAAGTTCAATTAATTAGTTATTTCAACACGATTATCGATGGAGCTTTCTGGTACAATTATTATTACTTTTGTTATTGTAATTAGGCTTGTCGTCTACGGTGCAAATGGTTTCTGTCTACTGTTTACAGACTGTAGTTACGAACTATGCAGTTGGATATCAAGTTCTCTTAAAAGCATTCGCAAAGGAACAAAATGTGTTGAAAAGCCTCAAAAAAAGTTTTTATTTATCTGCTTCTCATAGCTCCATAAATGTGCAGTAAACGTAGAGACCTACAAAATTCTATAATAGTTCTCCTAACTACTTTGGGTGCTGCTTGTCAAAATGTTTATTTTTTGAAGCCAGGAAAGGGTAAAATCCTACAGCGATTTTATCCTTCGACATCAACTATCTGAAGTGACGCAGTAAGCGTGGCATACCTGGCCCATACGGGACAACCTCGCAATAAAAAACATGCCATAGGTGTGGAAACCGGTATTGCATACATTGATGAGAAGCAGACAAGTAAAATCTACTTTATTTGAGCTATGAAAAAACATTTTGTCCCTAAATCACAAGAATATTATTTCAGACAATTCTCATTAAATTGAGCAGACGTAAAACTGACAAATTGACTTTTGCTGCCATTTTACCAAGATGGCGGCCCCGGCGGCAGCTATCACATTTTGAATTTATGTTCATTTATGTTCATTCATGGACAAAATGTGGATTTATGTTATTGCTGCTTAAGAGCTTTGTGCGATTTATTAATGTCTTAATCTCACTATTATTATACGGGTTTCTAGGGTTTTCCATACTACTTGAACAAATGTTATCCTATAGTTCTGTGGAAACAAAAATTGGCCCTATAGCCGCAAACGGCAATGAAGCCGACATCATAGTTATTGCCACAATTTCCCCACACAAGTAGGTGTGTGGTTGCTTCCGAGATATTTATAATTTCGAGAATTTTCGGGGAGAGAAATATTATGATTATTTTGAATCTCCAGGCGAACAGAACATGCAATTCATTGTTGTTTTGGAATTATAATGTACTAAGTATGTAGGTAGAATTATTTTTGGAGGTGCTTGTATAAGATTCAATTTGGAGGTGCTTTTTGACAAAAATTTAAACCAGTTTACAACTGCTTCTCCGTTATTCTCATTGCTTTCTCTACCTTTGCATATTTAAGATATAATTTCGCAATTGGCGGCACTAGTTTGACATACCAATGCAGACGCATTAGAAAGTTCCTACTTCTCCGGTCAAATCCTCTGTACTTGAAGTTTTTCGCATACCTATATTCACATATCAGTTGACTAAAAAGTTATGAATAACCGAATAGTTACTATTTTTATTATCACAATCACATAATGGAATTAATATATAGATTTATTTGAGTACGAATATTTTTGAAGGCTCATAGACAGATAAGCACTTATCTCTTGTCAACACTTATGTGTTATACGAACTTTAAATATACAGTAAGCACGTAAAGGTTGGAATAAATTCGGTAAAATGTTGTACTGTGCGATTAAAAAAAAACGCTTCGACACGTCCAACATAATTTTGAAAGGCGCATATTTTGATATATTTGTCGTTTTTCTGACGTCATTACTAACCAAGCTATGACGTCATCTATATATTTTTTAAATGGCAACCACTAGTTTTGATAGCGTCATTTAAAAGAACGCACTTTCCTTGTATCGGTAAGCAAATAATAATAATATATTACATAAAAAAATTTCATAAATTTTAAATTTAACATAAATTATAAGTTTATAGACATTTCTTTATAAGACGACTGTACCTACATTTTAGTGGTTATTTTTTGCGCAGTTCCATTTTTAAGCAGGCTTAATTTTCATTCGAACAGTACAACATTTTACCGAATTTATTCCAACCTTTACGTGATCTCTCTATAGCACACACAGAAATTTATGATTCTAGTCAATGTGAGTTTTTCTGTGGACTGTGAGAATATTTTTTATTATTTCCAATAATTATTAATTGAACCATTCAAATTGCAATAAACTGCTGCCAAAGCTGATTTGATATTGTTAATTTGAACGTTAGAGGGAAAATAGTCAGGGTATCTATGAAACTGAAATGCAAGCAGAAACCAAAGATGGTTATTTTATATAGTTTTATTCATAATATCTCAGCTTCTATTGAATTTTTTAATTGAGTTTTTCACCACTAAACTTGTTAAAGAACAACTTTATCAAGTTGCCTGAAAAATTAATAAAATCTTAACAGTAAATGAACGAAACTTTGAACGTGTAACTCGAAAATAACTTAATAAATTAATAACTTAACACTGTGTTAACCACTTATTTTCAACTAGGAAATGAATTTCACCAGCAGGAATTTGGAATGGCTATGGGGTCTCCTTTATCACCATTCATAAGCAATTTATACATGGAAGGTTTTGAACAAAATGAGTTGACTAGATATGTTCAACAACCTAATGTTTGGTGGAGATATGGAGATGATATATTTGTTAAATGAGAACATATGGAGTAGATCTTTTAAATTCATTATTAAATTTTATAAACTCACAAGAACCTTCTATTAAGTTTACCTTAGAAATTGAAAATAATAATCAATTACATTTCTTAGATGTTTCTATACTGAAACTAGTGTCTATAGAGAACCAACACATACTAATAGATATCTCGATTTTAACTCCAATCATTATATTAGTGTTAAAACATTAGTAATCAAAAGTTTATGTGACAGGGCTAAAACGATTTATTCTAATAACACAAAATTTGTATAATTTTAAACATTTATATAAAACAAAATTTGAGGAGGAAATTAAATATACAGGGTGAGTCAGAATGTATAGTAAATACTTTAAAGGGGTATTCGGCAGGTGGTCTTTCATATAAAATTTTTCGATTTGGGCTTTCCTTGCCAAGTTATTCGGGTCTATAGGGTGACCCAAAAGTATATTTTTTTCATTTATATCTCAATAACGGCGCTACTTAAAAATTTGAAATTTGGTATGTGATATCTACTTACTGGAAGACGCCTTAGGGTAGTTTATTCATTTACACAGTGCCCTAAGAAAGGATAAAAACTAATAGCCCCTATTAATTTTTTTGCTCAAACATTTTTGGGGTTATCTTTTTGGTCTTGCAGGTCCATCATTTCAGTGTATCTTTTCATTTTGTAACAAAAGTATACTCTTGTTTCATAACGATAAAATCAACCGTTTGCGTTGAAATTGGCAAAACGTGCCCCAAAACACCTATTAACTTCAACATTCGAAACATAAAATTTTAACCTACCGATTTCAAACGTTACACACCGACTATACCATTTAAACTGAGAAAAAAATTCCTATGAACAATGTACCAAAACTTATTAGCTTTCAAAATGGAAAGGATCGAATTTAACAAAAGTTGAACACCCTATTTCAAGAAAACCAATGCTGTTTTGACCATTGTCCAATTGGTATTTTTTTCCTTATTTTGATTGTGTCAGAACAGTATTTAAAACAAAAAATAAATACATTAAGATCGATGTTAGTTAAAACGAAACCATTTAATGAGGTACAAAGCTCAAAAAATTGCATTTATAAAATTTCAAAATTCCTTGCGAATGTGGAAAGTTCTACATATGTTGGGGAGACTTGTAGGCCCCCTAATGTTCGTTTAAAAGAACATAAAAATTATATCAGGCAAAATAAAATGTCGAAGTCGAAAATATGTGAACACTTAATAACAATCATAGGATTTTGTGGGGTAGGTCCAAACCAATTCTCAAAGAAGAAATAGGAAATAGACGAAACATTAAAGAATCAGCATTTATTCTAGGAAATACGGACAACTGTGTTGCTGAATGTTCAGTGGAATTCAGTAAAATATTATTGCCACTTATTCAAAGAGAAGTTATTATAGATAATTAGGGTAACACAGGGTACAATATCAGGCAGGTGGCTAGGCTATTGTTTCTGTTGTCATGACATTTTAACCTGAAATTTATTAATCTGTCATTTCACTTTCACATGACATTAGGTGTTATGTGGTAACATGATCTTTGAGAAAGGAGGAAGATTTATTCTCAGAAAAGTCAGAAAACAAATTTTTTGAAGTTATTTTTGAGTTACACGTTCAAAGTTTCGTTCATTTACTGTTAAGAATTTATTAATTTTCCAGGCAACTTGAAAAGCTGTCTTTTAACAAGTTTAGTGGCGAAAAACCCAATTAAAAATTCAGTGGATCTGTTTGCGCCACAAATAGATTTTAGAAAATATATCTCAGCTTCGTCTAGAAATCGATCGCAGGACTGAATCCTATATGCCGCCTTGCTAATCACTACAAACACCAGTGTGAGGCTGGGAGTAGATTACGAGGATTTACAACATTTTGATTCTGATATGTTTCCACTAAAAATTAAACTAAATACTCCAAAATTGTTTCTAAGAAGGTCATCACATCATGAGTAAGACACATAAATTATACTTTCAGTTTTGTCACATTTAGATTAGTACGTGGAGGCATTTTCCCTTACAACTTTATTATTTTACAGTCCCCGGGACCTCGTTTAACTATATGCTTTGTTTTGGTGTTTCCCTGTAGAGCATTCATAGGCTTTCAATAACGACTCTAGAACTTTGATTTGTAGACCTATATAGGTGGGTAGTGTTGACTTTCTACAAGCGGTTTCAATAGATATTTTTTTCAGATTATTATGTTAAAGCTATTTTTTAAATCATTGAACCTAAGACAATCCTCAAGAGAAGGCAAAAACCTCACGCGAGAACGCTCACGATCAGTACAGTTCCAGAGAAGCCAAGAATAACTTCTCTTATGCTTATAATCATTAATAATTAGTACTCTACTTAATGTTATTATTTATTCGATAAGCTTCACTTCCTTCTTTCCAAAGTAGAAATATACATAATTAGGTAAAAGAAATTGTCTCTTAGTAATTATTCATGCTATCTAAAACTAATTATGTTAATCGTTTGGAGTATTGGAAGGTTGATCATTATTTAACAACAAAACATTGCTCTTGCTCCAAATTCTTAATCTACCTTACGCTCCAAGCAGCTAAAATACCATCTTTGTTCCTAACATTATAATTTGTTATAGGTAAGTATGTATGTTTCTGATATATCAACGCAAGCAAAATGGTGTTATTAATTTTATTAGTTTTTTTATTTGATATACAATATAACCTACTGTTTCTTCTCTTTCGTGTCTTTCTTTTTCTGTTTCTTATCACAGCAGATTTTCCAAGACTTGCAGCAGCAACATACTTTTTTAATTACAAATATTGAACCCAATGTAACCACCAAGAAGAAGGCCGCAACATCAAGCAGGTACAATTGGTACCAAGGCAAGCCAAGAGTAACTGATCTTAAGTGAGCAGCTCCGTTATGTTTAAGAATATAATCTATCCAGTACAATACTTCATCAATAGGTTTCACTTGTCTGTCTTTATATATTGAAGAAATCCGTTTTCCATTTTCAGCATAGCTATAGAGGAATAAAAAATAAGCATTGAGTCTTGCAAGTATGTGGAATTATTTTACCTGGGATTATCCAGAACCTCAGATATGAGTAGACTCAACTTTTCTTCGGTAAAGTCTGGAAAAGGCAAACTGAGACTTATTCCAAAATCTTCTATCGCCTTTGCATTGAAGTATTGGTCACCAAATACGGGCATTGCAATGGTTGGTGTACCATGGTAAATAATTTCAGCAGTGCTGCCATATCCACAATGTGTGATAAATAACTTCAAGTTGGGATGAGCTTCAAAGCATTTAAAAAATAAATAGAAAATCTAAAAAGGAAACACCTATGTTTATTTACCTAGTAGGTCTGCTTGCGGTAGCCACTTCATAATCTTGACATTCTTTGGAATTCCAGGCAAGGTGTCATTTTCATACTTCCACAAAACTGTTTGTTTCAATTTTCCTAGTACTTTAAGAAGAGCGTTACGTTTTTCTTCTGGTAAGTCTTTACTTCTAAGAACAGATCCCATGCTAAATAGCACTACTCCTTCCTTAGATGTATCCAAAAGTTGTTTCAAATCCTTCGGAAGAGGCTTTGGCTCCTCAATATGAAAACCTCCAATGAATATCATATTCGGAACCCTTGGAAGGGCCGGAGATACGCTGGCATGCGTGTTTACAAAAATTAAGGAATTGTTATACATTACATCGTACAGGTTTATATCGGGAGAAATATATTTGTAAACTAGTTTACTCTGGCGGGGATAAGAATACAAATGACTTCCTAAAGTAAACATCATATTCACTAATGTATTTTGTAGTCTTTCATAGAAGCTCATGTTGGCGGTGTAACCTAACAAAAATTCTGGATCATAGGACGGCAAAGACGGTGTCCCAGAAAATGAATTTATCCAATAACTCTGTCCAGCTGCACTATAGATGACTAAGTGTGCTCCAAAGTAAGGGGCAAGAGCTTTCACAGCGTCGTCTCCGAACTGCTCCATAAGTACAACATCGAATTTCTCATTTGAATGAATAAGCTCCTGAACATTCGGATGGCTCAAAATTGTCTCGGTGAAGTTTAAATTCATATTTAAGAAAATCGGCACCATTATGAAGGGACTCATTTTACCCATTGTGAAGAAGTTAATATCTTTGCTCATGGCTAAAAAAATATCACACGTTAAGAGAAATTTTACCAATGAATGTTTTATTTTTTATGTTTCTTAACAGATATAAATTATAGCACTATTATTAATCGAATGCATATCTTCGCCAATTATCCATGAAATCACATCTTATTTCTACTCATACTCAGAATAGGAAATGTGGTCCGCTTGAGATCGTGCAAATTCTTGCTGCAAGTATTTTTTAATTGCAACTTTTTTTTTGTTAAGTTTCCTTTCTATGGGACTCTTTTTATGCATTACTTTCCGTGAGCACAGTGGCAGCGTAAATTTACATGGTCTCAGACGGACTTTGGTTTGGGTGCCAATAAAAAAATCGTAAAATCAAGCCCGTACCTTCTCAATGAGGTCAATCTGAAACATTGGTATACGGACTTACCGGACATCTGCTCTACGAAGCCAGTAAGTTCAATTTCACGGTAACTTCCCTTCTTGGGCGTATATCCATCCTTGAATGATGATATGAGCGTGACGTCGTGTCCGTCTTCAGCTAATGCAATTGACAGCTTACTGCCCAATATGTGGTGGCTTTTAGACATCACAGGGGAAATAGTGAGAATCCTGGCGGCTTGGCATTGTGAAAAAATGCTCACGATCAAAAATACGGACACATTACGCGGGGTCAACATGTTTGTCGAACCTATGTGTGATACTATATCCGCTGCATTATATTTAGTTGGTGTGAAGTGTATAGTAGTTACGTTGTTTTATCAGCAGTTATATCGGCATGATATCTATAAGGAGTATAATGTTGTGCAATAGACTATCTGTGGGCGAAATAAGTCGATTGAAAACGTTGCTGATTTCTACAGATTATTTTACATATTTTATTAAAGTTACATTTTAATCGAATTTAAAATGGCTTTGTTATTTACATAATGTAGTAAACCATAAGTATCGATAAGATTATACCGAATCTATTTTTTATACTCCACAGTTCTGATTTTATTTTAGTTAATGCCTGCCACCAATTTCGGAAAGTGCATCATACTCTCTTCCGTTACAGACTTCCACGACTGGACCTTATCCTGGAAATGTTACGTAAATCGCTACTATTCAATATTCATATTCATGGGGCCGCAGTGGCGTCGCTCATACACGCGCTGACTTTTTAGGCTGCATGTTTTTCGGCCTTCGATCGAACTTGGTTCGAGGCAGGCACATGCACCGCTATGGCCAAGAGCGCTGGACAAATGTGGGTTCACGGTATTGCTCCTAAATAGCTGTATCCGTGTGATTCACTAATTGTCCTACACTCACTGGAATTACTACGGTTTTCTAGGGTTTTCCGTAGTACTTGAGCGAATGCTATCCTAGTTCTATCGGGAAAAAAGTCGGCCCTAGCCGCAAATGGCAACGAAGACAAAATAATAGTAATTGCCCCCCTCCCCCGCACAAGCATGTTTGCTTCTGGGGTACTCCTAGTTTGGAGTATCGTGAGGGTGAAAATTATTATTATTATATCGCGCTGTGCACATCGACATACGAACCAAATAATACATAGGTAGATTCCTAGTTATCTGAATTAACTTATAACGACGCCTCAAAAATGTCACCCAATTATAAATGTTATGACTCAATTTTGTTGAATGCAAAAACTGTCAAAAACTATATGCACTTAGTTTTTGGTTATATTGTAGACACACATAAGATGTGTAGTTGTCAAATTTTGATCTTTTTTTTAACCATAAGGCATCTAAAACTATTCTTCAAGGACGTATCCTACCATTTTACTTAAAAAAGCCAAGGCGAACTACGATATATTTTTAGTGCCATAATTGTAGAATTCATGTTATTTATATGTTCATAATAATTTCTACTACACAATCTTCCTATACTTGCTTAAATCAAATTTACTGCAATTAATAAAAAATAGTTCTGTCACTAGATGACAACCAATAAATACAAAAAAGTAATGCAAAAGTCGTTTTTTGTTCTGTTTTTAATAATTCACCATTCACCAACATCATTCTGTTTAAATGTTGGTTATAGAGAAGGAACTTATAATTTTGTAGAAGAAGAAGATCAAAAGTTAATGGTTGCTAATTATTTGAGAATTACTTGTGCATAGGCAGAGGGTAAATATTTTAAATAATCTATAAAGTTGGGAATCGCATTGCAGCTAAAGTTAAAGTGCTAAATAAAATCGTTAATTAACTAAATTAGGACAAACGAGTAGGTACTGTCCAGAAGCAAGGGGTAAATCTGTTTTTATGTTCTCCGCACGCTTAGCTAGAGGAAAAATAAGAGAAAACGACACACGCATAGTCTGGATGATTCGATATGTATATTTTGAACGAGTTTACTCATGGCTTGGATAATAATAATTATTCTATTCCAGGGGTAGGCTTCATCCCCTTGTCGTACATACTTATACATCATATAACGCACAATGCTGCGTTTTGGACAGAAGCTCCGTTTGACAGGATATGGCAGTAAATATATCAAAATACTTATTGGGATTTCAAGCTAAGCGATACGCCACCTAACGGCCAAATGCAGAAATAGTCTTGATGACATTTGTTTTTCCGTATCTCAGGTGTTTACATTTTGCCGACCGTCAATTTCATAGTTTTTATCGCGTTTTTATTGTTGTTTTTTCTTGTTTTTGTTGTGCTGCGTTAAGTTTTTGTTTTATTTTGTATAATTTGACACGTTTGTGATTGTAATTTGGTTTTACCTGAGTTTTAATAAAGGAAGACGAAGCTAAGGAACATAGCGACAGTTATTGTTGTGTACTCTAGTGCAATTCATGTTCCAAAAAGAATGCTGAGAGAAAGTTAAACGCAGGAATGGTTTATGTTGAGGTTGAAACTTTTATATGGGAAGAGACGAGTTAATGGAGAAAAGCCTGGATGCTAAAACTTCGGATTGGAAAGCCGAAAGGTAAATTACTCTGCGCATTAATTATTATTGGAGTTATTCAATAGTCTTTAGAAAAGCCGAAATATGTTTGCATCGCCCCCAGCTCGGGCTTTGCATAAAAAATTCATTTGTTTATGTCAGTGCCATGGAAAAGTTTTAAGTCACCGATAATTATTCTAGCAATTATACATTCAGTTTTGCCCTGCAAGGTAATGTGCCATACATTAAGTTATTCAACTAATGACCTAGACTTAATATTGCCACCAATATACGTTATATAATGTACAAGGCAAAGGGATATCTGAGTCATTTTTGTCCTAAAAGTCCCCAAAGACTGGAAAAATTCCTAATTCAAATATTAATTCAATACGTACCTGCGCCCTTAGAAACAACCTATATAAACACTAGTGGTTTTATGAACCTATCTCAACAAAATTAATAACAACAAATAAATACATGAAATAACAACAGATCAACAAGAAACTCACAAAATTTTTAATAATCGACGACCGAAAAAATAATGTTAAGAAGCAATGTCATCAAGATTAGTTCAACTGATGGTCACTTGGCTCTGAGATCTTAATTTGAATTACCAATAGATTTGATATTCTGTGAATACTGTCAAATATAAAGACATAATAATATATCAAGTTTTTGATTAATTAGTTATTATTTTTTTATTATAGGTAAATACAAATTTTTTATTAAACTAGAGTCTCTTCTATACTGTCTACTCTCTCTTCTTGTGGGCGTTTTTCTTATCCTGTTTTTTAGCACGGAAGTGTCTCCAAGTCTGCTTACAGCAGCAACACAATTTTCTAATTACAAATACTGAACCAAACGTAACTATCAAGAAGAAGGCCGCAACGTCAAGTAAGTACAACTGGTACCAAGGCAAGCCCAGAGTAACTGATCTCAAGTGAGCAGCTCCGTTATGTTTAACTACATAATTGATCCAGTACAATACCTCATCGATAGGCTTCACTTGTCTGTCTCTATATACAGCGGAAACCGTTTTGCATTTTTAGAGTAGCTAGAGAAATAAGTAAAAAGTATATAGAAATCAAGGATTACGTGAATGTTGAACTATTTAACCTGGGATTATCGAGGACTTCAGATATTAGTGGCGATAATTTTTCTTCGGTGAAATCGGCAAGAGGCAAACTCAAGCCTATTCCAATATCTTCTATTATCTTCGCATTTAAGTGCTGGTCCCCAAATACCGGCATTGCAATAGCTGGTGTACCATGGTAAATAGTTTCAGTGGTGCTGCCATATCCACCATGTGTGATAAATAATTTCAAGTTGGGATGCGCTGCAAATAACTTTTAATACTCAAATATAAACTCTGGTTTAGAAAATATAATTTGTTACCAAGTAGGTCTGTTTGCGGTAACCACTTCATAATCTTGATGTTCCTTGGAATTCCAGGCAACGTGTCATTTTCGTACTTCCATAGAACTGTTTTTTTTTAAATTTGCAAGAACTCTGAGAAGAGCATCACGTTTCTCTTCCGGTAGTTCTTTACTTCTGAGAACAGATCCCATGCTGAAGAGCACAACTCCTTCGTTAGATGTGTCTAGAAGTTGTTGCAAATATTTTGGAAGTGGTTTTCGCTCTTCAAGGTGAAAACCTCCAATGAATACCATATTCGGGCTCCTTGGAAGAGCTGGTGATACGCTGACGTGTGTGTTTACTAAAACTAAGGACGCGTTGTACATTACGTCGTAAATGTTGATATCAGGGGAAATATATTTGTGAACTAGTTTACTATGGATTGGATAACTATACAAATGACTCCCTAGGGATAACGCTGTATTCACCAGTGTATTCTGTACCCTTTCGCAGAAGCTCATTTTGGCGCTGAAGCCCAACAGATATTCTGGATTATAAGACGGCGAGGACGGTGTTCCAGACAATGAACTTATCCAATAATTCTGTCCAGCTGCACCATAGACGACTAGGTGTGCTCCGAAGTGAGGAGCTAGACCTTTCAGAGCTTCATCTCCAAATTGTTCGATAAGTACTACATCGAATTTCTCGTTTGAATGAATTAGTTTCTGAACATTCGGGTGGCTTAAAGTAAATTCAGTGAGGTTTAGATTCATATTCAAATAAAACGCGATCATCAGAAACGGATTCATTTCACCCATGCTGAATAAATTCTTGTCTTTGCTACCGGCTGAAAAAAAAAATTCGGATGTAAGTAAAAAAAATTATATTTTGATAGGTTCATTTTTGTAAATTGTACTCATCGTGTAGGCATTGGTTATACGTTCACCATAAATAATTAATATTTAAAATTTTGTGAAATTTCAAAAATTGGTAGTTGAAAATATATGTTTATTAATCGCTTTTATGTTTCTATATTTCATCATTTTCTTATTCAGAACTCAATGAAATTATGAACATCTGAATATTTCGTTTGTCAAGTATTTAAATATTCATTTCACAAAAAAAGTTATAAATGCTAAACCTTACCCGGCGTTTGCTGTACCAATCCAGTAAGTTCAATTTCACGGTAACTTCCCTTCTTTGATGTATATCCATCCCTGTGTGGTGATATAATCGTGACGGCATGTCCGTCATCAGCTAATGCCCTTGACAGCTTGCTTCCTAAGATGTGATGGCTTCGAGACATCACTGGGGCAATAGTAAGAATCCTGGCAGCCTGGCATTGTGACAAAATGCCCAAAACCAGAAGTGCAAACACGCAACGCGGACTCGACAATCTCGACATGTCTGTCGAAACTACTTGTGTAATATTATGTTCCTGTTATTATATTGGCTTAATGTGACGTTATTGCCTTGCGTTATCAGTATTTATATCAGTGTATCTATAACTAAAGGCTTGTTGTGCAATACCAATTTGTGGATAAAATAAGTCGAGTCGAATCAGCCGGCGCCCGGCATTGATTGCATACATCAGTGTCTGACAAGATTATAACAGAATATCTTTCTATTTATATTCCAGAATTCCTAATCATCATTATTATGTACATACCCCGATTATTGTAAGAATCCGGGTTTTGTCAGATGACATTCGCGACGAAAATCCCTAACAAATTTCTGTAATTATCGGTATAACACTGTGCGTTGCAACCGGTCAATGACGTCACTTGTTGATTTATAACGGCAAAAGTGTTACAAAAAAGGGCACAATAAAATGAAAACCCCTCCATAATTACGACTATGCCATTGCAAATAAAAATAACTATGAATACTATCAATCTTAATTGTAATATTTTGATATAATCAGCTGCTTGTGATAGCGTCTTGGGGGCACGCAGGAAAATTTCAGTTTGATGTGTGTCCAAGTGAACGTTTTCTTCACGGAGAAAAATTTTCATAATCATTTTTAAATTCCTGTATAATTATTAGAGATTTTATGTTATATTTCAACATATTTTTGATTAGAAAATAATAAATTGTTCTTTATTGTGTAAAATATTGTTGTTTTAGGAGATTTAAAATATTAGATTTTAAATGGTACATTGGGATATTTTGCTTAATAATAAACATTATACATATTATAAAACTTGCTTATAAAATATTATTCTACTACACTCTATTCAAACTAAATGCAAGTGGCCCGTAAATATTTACACGATGGAAGCACGTGAACAATTCTGAGGGCTAATACGGAGGCAGGGCCGCATTAAGGACGATCTCTAGGAATATTATAATATAAAATATTAAAATAATATGCCCCGCACTATTAAGAACTTTAAAAACAAACTGTTATGGCACACTTAGTCATTCACTTACCTGCAAATTTCTACTATTAACACAAATCGTAGCTCCAACAATTAACAAACAGCGAAAGAAATACCGACTCGCTGCACTCGCCCGACGGGACAGACTTTATTGCCGACTAGCCAATAGTAAGCCGATCACGTGCGTATCACGCTCTAGCCATGCAACAACTTGTGTTTATGTTTCACTTGCGTTTAGTTTGAATAGAGTTTAGGTACCTTTTAGTAAAATTAATATTTTACAAATCAGGTAGGTACATTAGAATCTTAAAATAGAGTTTAGTAAAATTGCCCAATAAAAATTTTATATTACTTTTTTAAAAGTTACATTTTATGAATTATTATATTAACTGTTAGCGATAACTGTCAACAATAATGGAAGAAGTTGAGTTGCTTTTAGTTTGATCTATGTAATAATACCAACGAAGATGCCCCAGGAAATTTAATGATAAGTCAAGAGAACAAATAAAAAACGCAAATACTTCCTAACAATAATTAATATATAATGGAAGAAGATCCGACAAGTATCTTTTTTTTTTCCTTATGAAAGAAATTAATTATGCCAATTTGTCTTCCCTAATTCCCAGAAATATTCGATAATAATTAATGACCCCAAATAAAGAATAGCGTAATGGCATTTGGGACGAATCAATTTTCTATATATACTAATGGAAGCGTCACTCGTAGGTCATTAGTAATTACAGTACAGGTCGTTACAGTAGGTATTCGTGATATTTTCACTATTTAAGAATTACTAAGACGTTATCATTCCTCAGAGTGCAAGCCGCAAGCCTGATTTTCCTAAAGACTTCTGGCATAATTAAGGTAATTTACCGTTTTTTTATTATTTGTGTGAATCAGTTTTGTGTTGGATGGGCATTTTTTTATTATTTTTTCATTTTTAATAATTATTCTTGTAGCTCATTCACTTTTTCCCAAACTTTCCTAATAAGATAAGACTGGCACAGTAAGTGATAACTGATAACTGTTTCGTATAGTGCTGTTTTTGTCATCACACAAGATGTGCTAGGCGCTAGTAAAGTTGACCACTGGAGTCATAAATATCTCCTTCATGCCAGGACCGTAGCTAGTACCAAAACTTGAGGCAGGCAGGTATAAGGGCGATAGGGCACTATATGTATTTAATTTTTTGAGATGAATCTAATATATCTAGTATAGTATTTTTAAAGTCACTTGAAACACTTGAATATAGGATATAAGCGTCACGCAGTTTTTTTAAAGATATACATATTCTAAAAGCAACATAATATTTCAGTTTTAAGGGTCTTTTAAGGTTGTCGTCAAACACAACGTAAAGGTTAATGCACCATACAATATTGTCAAAAGGTCTCTAAAAAGCTATATCGATTACAACTATTTACGCAAGTATATCCTAAAATCTGTGAAATTATCGCACGCCTATCCACCGCATTGTCCGCATTTCGCTGTACAAGTGGCCGGTCGAACAGTGTAGCCCATGCAAGTATTGGTGATATATTATATTAGGCGAGCATGCAGTCAATTGTTTTTACTACAATATCTATCGTCTCTGTCTCCTTCATCTCCTTTTACTTATAAGACCAGGTGAGGTTTAATATGGTTAAAAAAGTGGTTTGACTCGTATTTTATTGCCGGAAGAGCCTGTTCTCGAGCTACCCTGGTAAAATATAAATGAACTCACTTAGAACACAGTGATATACGAGGCGCGATCTATTTCATAGCTTTTACCACGCTCTGCAACTGGTAAAAATACCAGACTTATCAGCCGAAGTCACCCGTATAAAATTCACAGGTCTTTATGCTGTTCCAAGTGACTTTAGAAATACTATACCTACATTTTCTCGTGACGAATGCTGTTGTCAAATATTGACATTAGATATTAGATTTTAAAACTGTAATGTCAACCCATCCAAAATCTGTGGTCAAACCTTAGACTATACAATGGTCAAAGCGTGCAAAAAAAAACACGCATTTCAACTCTGTATTGAAATATGAGACCTGAAATCTGTCATTTTAATATTGAGTTATGAAAGATTTATAGTGTTCAACTGAAAATACAATTTATTATTATATATATTATATACTCGACCATGATGTCATACTTCATTGCTGTTTGCGGACTGGAGCGGCGCTACTCGACGAAAAAAATGGCGACTTATTCTAGGTTATGGGGGTGTCCTGTGGTTATAAGTATGTCAATTTCTGACGTTTAGAATGTGCCATATTTTAAACATCCAGAATCTTTATTACCATTTCCGTTCTTTTTTGCGATAACGAGTTCTCTTTGCGGTCAATATTTCTCAGTTTTATCACATTAACAGAGCTTTTATAGGTAGATTTGTTTGTGATAACATGAAATTTACATGCTCATGAAGAAAATCATATGCATAATATTATACCATTACGTGAATTGCAGAAAAATCAACACTATATTTTGGAACTACGGGATGATCTGTTCAACCAGTTGAAGAAGCTGGAATTCTAGATATTATATTTTGGAAGAGTATTTTGTAACGTAAACAAGAATGAACATATAGAAACATTTGTTTAAAGCCCCAAAGCGAAGCACTATTTAAAGAAGAATCTGAAAGATCTAATGCGTTCTGTACTTACTTACTACATCTAGCCATAGACTTCATTTCAAACCATAAGGTACCAAAATACTCTTGCTTGCTTTTTAGACTGGCTTTTCTTAAGAAAATATACGGAAATATGCCTTGTTAGCTTGTGAAATTAATGGTACATAATAATCATTTTATTTGATTTTGGATATTAAATTCGTTGTAACATAGACACATTTGCATATTTTTATTTTATAAAAGATTCCGCAGCAATGATGTTTTTAACATCATTGTTGTTTTTCGTCGTCTAGCGCCAGTGGCGATCGCTTGAAACAGCGCTATGCACAGGTTCTTAATAAAGGTACTGGAGCCAAATTTAGTTCAGTCTTTGTTAAAAAGAGGTCTTTAGCGATAAATCGATTGGTATGAATTGGTTCCAGAAGTGGGAGCATCTATTTTCAAAATATATTTTTTTTATCCGTGCACGCTCTGCTTATTTTTATGTTTGGAGGATATTTTGAGAACCGGAAAAACAAATTCAACAGGTCAAAATTGATCCCTGTGTAGACGATTTTACGATTTTGTATTGCTGCCGGTAAGAATATTATGGTTGTTGAAGAAAGTAATATTTATGTTAATTAAAGTTTTTCTTATGCACATTCATGTATATGAAATAGGTGTTCTGGGTAGATAATAGTGATTGTTAAAATTTGATTATAATGACTGAGAAAGTTTGTCTTTTTGATATATACTTTTCATAAATAAAGTCACATAAAATTCTTCTAAAAATCTAGTTTTTAAAAATGGGGTTGTTTAAACATTATGTGTGTGGGGACATTTGCAGTAGGTATCACCACTTGTTCCAGCTTTTATAAATTTACTACGTAACTTTGAGGAAAAAAGAGTATTTTAAATATTTTTAAATATCACCAATGTTGATATCTGTCTGTGATTGTATTGGTTGCGTTCAATGCACCCCTAAATCGGTAATCGCTGCCAGCGCTTTACGTCAATGTGCATTGAACGGGCAGAAATGACAGATAGCGCTAGTTAGCGCTGCCCTCGGTTCGACAGCGATTTCATTTTTGTTAGATTTTCTTGATAGCGGACTTATCATGTTTCTATCCTTTTTTATCGTTTTAACTATCTCTGTTACTCTGAAACTATTAACCTCGAAAGTTTTGTTGGGCGTCACGTCGGTTTATTTTTTTGTCTGCCAAAATGGTAAACTCGTACATTTTCGGCATATAAATGCAGAAAATCAAGTTATATTTTGAAAACGAAAATATAATATACCGAAAAAATACATGAACATAACCTACAAAAAAAATCTGATGACAGACAACTCTAAGTGTGCGTTCGAGTTGACGCTCGGAGGGCACTCCGAGTGTTGACAACAAAGCGTTGCCATAGAAACATATTATTGTTCGAGCGCTCCGAGCACTTTGAGCGTCAACTCGAACGCACCTTAAGAAAATTTATCGCTCAGTGTACCACTGCAGCGATTACAGCGCTGTCAAATGTTGACAGATAGCGCTACCTAGCGATTAAAAAACTTGGGCCTGCATTGAACACAACCATGTTTCATATTTCTGATATATTTTGACAATACCAATTTTATTAACATAATGTAAGTATTCTTAAAATATAAGTATTTTAACAATTTTCATTTACAAAATGTATTTTCATATATTTATATGGGCAAAACGTTGGGATTTACATGTTGAATTATTTGGTTACTATTATAAACCCTATCTCAACGAATCCTTTCTGATTCTTAATTCTATAAGGCCTTATTAATTAGATATTTGTACTTTAATATTGCAATCTATATGTATAAAGTGCTATAAAATACCGTAGAATATTTTAGCAGACGCCTAATTAACTAGCAAGACGTAGGCACATTAAAAATTCCAGCTCGCCGATTGCGTTCTCCCTTCGTCTTATAAAAACATGAGAAATAAAGTAGTTTCAGAATATTATTCAACGTCTTTGTTACTCCGGGACCCAGTCATTAGAGCACGTCTTGGAAATTGAATGAAAATATTTGTCTTGCTGCCGACATTGCCTGACTTAAATTCAGTGAACGCAGATACTGGTTTTTAAAAAGATTTATTTTTCTCAAAAGGTACAATCTACAATAGATGTGAACCGTGAAATGGCTATGTCGAGACTGAATACACAAGAACGGGTGAAAACATAAAAAGTAACATTACTGCTGACAAAGGTGTTACATTACAATTATTACAAGAACTGCTTGTTTAACAAGTGTTTTCTAGTTGGCGTTGATATAACTCCTCCATCCCCAAATCGAGGTATATTTTTCAGTGGTTGAAAAATATCCGAGGGTTGGCTTGTGGATTTTCTTCCGCTTGGGCCGGTGCTACGTCTGTACATCTTCTTTTCTTGACTTGAATTATTAAAATGTACAATAAGGCAATCAGAATAAGTCCATAAATTGGTAATGTCCAAAAACTGGTTGACAGCGGATCTAGTGATTCTTCTACCGGTGTTAATCGTTGTTGGTCCATTTGAAGCTTATGTATTTCGTCAAGTCGAATATTTTGTAGCTTTAGTGTTGGTAATTTTCTGGGGTTTTCGGTTGTTGCAATTTTGATTTCTGGTAATAACAAGGGTTGTCCCTGATTTACGGATTTGTCATTAATAAAGTTATAATGTTTCAGTCGGAATTGGCATCCAGTCGGGATATTGATGAGATAATTTCCTTGAAGTGTTATGAAGTCGGTAGTTTCACATAATGTTTGGATTTTCGTTTTATTGGGAAAAATTCCAATATAGTGTGAATTGTCAATTTCTTGTACGAATTCTTCGTTAACTCGAACAGGGGTGAGCTGGCAGTTCCTTGGCGTAATCGTCAGTTGAAGTAATTGGAATAAACAATCTTCTTTAACTGCTCCTTCGATGAGAGAGTTTTCGGGACAGTAGAATTTGGGATGCAGGTTGGTGCAGGGAAGTGATACATATTGGTAGAAATTCTCATTCATGATCAGATATGTATTTTTAGGAATTATTGTGGTGGAATTTTGTGTTGGAATAGAAAATAAGTGATAGTATGAAAACGATTCTGGCATAGTGATTGGAAAGTGAACAACGAAAATTATTTTCGATCCTGAATAGTAAGATTCTACATTTAGAACATCGTAATATCGATGAATGTCTGTTTTTAAGGGAAAAATTAACTGTTCAGGTGAATAAAGAGTTTCTAAAATTTTTATAATATGTTGCAAATCATCAATTTTTAGTATGCTACTATGAACTTTACCTAGTCGGGAAAATGTCACAGCATTTTCTATGTCGTTTAATAACTGTAAAACCACGTTTAGTAGTAAATTAATTTGGTCTAAAATATCTCTCATTTTTGTATAAATTATGAATTCTGATTCAAACTTATTAACAAAATCTTCTATTACGATATTTAAGCGTTTTGTTATAAGTTCTTGATCATGTTTAATTAATGAAACTGTTTTATTAAAATTATTGATAATTCTTGTCGTCAATGAGATTTCTTTGTTTAACTTTTTGACAACAATTTTTTGATTATCCTGTAGATTCTTAATAGCTTGATCGTAATAGTAGGCATCGTCTGCATCTAAATTTCCGGTAATGGTTTTTATTATGGAACCTAATCCGTTTATAAGACCACGTTTTGTTCTACCAGCTGGATTGAGTGTGTCGAACTTTGTTTCTGCTGTATGTAACTGATACTTTAAAGCTTTATCAAAATTAATTAGGTCAACGGCGAAAGCATTTTTAAAGAAATCTTTCGCAACAAGGGAAATATCACTGTACTGATTTTTAATGAGTTCAATTTCATTTTTTATGGGGTTAAGATCAATGTAATGAATAAAGGTATGGGTTCGGGAGTAAACTTTGGCAGTTCCAAGTTTATAAGGAAGGATCCCTGGATTTTTGTCGAGTTTAGTTATGGTTATGTCTGTCGGTACCTGCACTGTCAGTAGTACTACTAGGTGGAACCTGCAACAATTTTTTATGCTTTACTTTTGGTCGTCTAATATTTTGTTTGTGAAGAGTCTTTTTCGCGGTTTTTACCTGAATACTTTTATTTCGAACAACTTTACCTTTTTGGTACTTTTTGCATAATTTATTACGGTTGTTAGAAACTACTTTTCGATAGACGTCATCGTCTGGTTGATAAGTTAAAGGATCTTCTCGATTTTTATTATGATACTCTATAGTTTGTCCTTTGTGTTCTGTCAATTGTTCGTTTAATTTTTTATAAATTTGTTTTGTAGCTTCGCGGTGTTCTTCGATATAGTTATTCATTAGTTGCTGGTTAATGTCGATGTCAAAAGGGTCTTTCGTATTTAAATGTCCATTTATAACGTCGATAGGTTTTTGTTTGGTTGTAGAATGTATTGAATTATTGTATCCGAGTATTGCATAAGGCATTTGATTTAGAATGTCGATTTTTCCTTTGTTTTTATGAATTATTACTCTTAAATGTTCAAGAAGTGTCGAATGAAAACGTTCTATGGCTCCGTTTGATTGAGGGCTATTTATAGTGATATAGTGAGAGTTAATTTTGTGAGTTTTTAAAAATTCTTGTATTATAGAATTTTTAAATTCTGTACCGTTATCCATAACAACTAAAGAGGGTAAGCCGTGATGGGTCATGAAAATAACGAAAGCTTTTACAATTTCTATTGCGGATAACCCGTTTAAGGGGTATGCTTGACTGTACTTAGAGAATGTATCTATCATCGTTAAGAATTTTTGTCCGTGTGCTTGAAAGGTATCTACGTGAATAATTTCGAATGGTTTCGAAGGTGTGGGAGTAAGCATTAATTTTTGTTTAGGTGGATTTCGATCGTACTTATTTTGTTGGCATATTTCGCAGAAATTTATGTAGTTAGCAACGTCGTTTTTTATTCCGGGCCAGTAATATTTTCTTTTTATTCGGGTTTCAGTTTCTAGGATTCCGCGGTGGTTCGTCTTGCTTTCGTGATAATTTTGAATAATCTGAGTTTGCATATTTGCATCTGTTACATCTTCTAGGAAAGTATTACATTTCATTAACTTGTAAGCTGCATTTTTAAATGTTTTCCTGAGAATCTCGCATATACGTGGAGCATAATCTTCTTTATCAAAATATATAGCATAAGTGAATTTAGGATCTAAATAATTTTTAAACAAGTTAATTATGTCGGTTTCTACATTATTTATGGAAATTTGGACATTTAAACGTTTTTTATTAGGAAAAGTGCTTTCGCGTTTAGGCGTCGCTGGGGAATGTAAAACAAATTTTATTTTAATTTGGTGGTCAAAAGAATTTAAACACCTGTCAGTCGAGGGTAATTCTTGTATTGGATTTTCATGGCTAGTATGAACCGTGTTATCGTCGATTTCCTCGGCTGATATAGTTTCTTCTGATGAAGGATCCTGATTTGGGTCTTGATTAATTTGTGCATTATTTGTCGATGGTTCGTTTTGTACATGGGTTGTGCTTGTAGATGGTTCGTTCACGTCATTTAAGTCTGGTTGCTCGTCAATGTTTCCTGTAGTCGAAAAATTGTCAGTTTCTTTTTCTTTTGATTTTTCGAGAGATTTGTTAAATTCTTCTATGTAATTAAAAATTTCTTTGGTGTGTATTTCTACACGTGAAAGTGCGTCTGCGTTTGTGTTTGTCTTTCCTTTTTTGTATTGTATTTCATAGTCAAATTCTTCAAGTTTTAGTCGCCATCTTACTAGTCGTGAGTTGGGTTCTTTTAGTGACATAAGCCACACGAGAGGTCTATGATCTGTTAAAATTTTGAATTTGCGTCCAAATAAATATGGTCTGAAATATTTTGTTGCAAATACGATTGCTAAAAGCTCTTTTTCGATGGTGCTGTAATTTTGTTCCGATTCATTTAGAGTCCGAGAGGCGTATGCAATAGGTTTGTCATTTCCGATAGGTCCTTGTGATAAGATAGCGCCAATCGCGACGTTACTTGCATCAGTGGTCAAGTTAAACTGTTTCGTAAAGTCGGGGTATTGTAAAAGTGGTTCATTCATTAAGAGATTTTTACAGTCTTCAAAGCATTTGACATATTGGGGAGTTAATTCGATTTTTGCATCCTTTTTTAAACATAAAGTGAAGGGTTTAGTGATACGAGCGAAGTCTTTAATAAATTTTCTGTAGTAACCTAATAAACCTAAAAATCCTTTTATCTCTTTTGTTGTTTTTGGTAAGGGATATTTTTTTATAGCAATAATTTTGTCTGGGTTTGGTCGTACTCCTTCTGGGGTAACAACATGTCCGAGATACGCGACTTCTTTTTGTAAAAATTCCGATTTATCGAGCTGAATTTTGAAATTTGTTTCTCTTAGGCGTTGAAATACTTTTGTTAAATTTATTAAGTGTTCTTGAAGCGAAGTGGAAAAGATTATGATATCGTCGAGATATACAAGGCATATCTCGTTTTGTAACCCTCTGAGGATATTGTCTATTACCCTCTGAAAGGTTGCAGGGGCGTTTTTTAAGCCCATAGGCATTCGAACGTATTCGTAATGCCCGTTCTCTACGTTAAAAGCGGTTTTAGGGATGTCTGCAGGGTTCATCTCAATTTGATGAAATCCACTTGCCAAGTCTAGTGTCGTGAAGTAGTTACAACGTCCAAGTTTGTCTAGTACGTCTGTAATGTTAGGGAGAGGGTAGCGGTCATCGATAGTTTTTTCGTTTAATTTGCGATAGTCGACGACTATTCGCCACTTTTTCTGTCCAGATGCGTCGGCCTTTTTGGGGACGATCCATATGGGGGATGACCAGGGTGAATTACTTGGTCTAATTATACCTTGGTCTAACATCGAGGATATTTGTCTCTGTACTTCGGGTTTATGTATATACGGGTACCTATATGATTTGGTGTATACGGGAATTTCGTCTTTGGTCCTTATGCTGTGTTTCATTTGGTTCGTAAAAGTAAGAGGTAATTCGGGTCTATGAAAAATGTCTGAATATTTTCTGCAAATTTTTAAAATTTGTTTACGTTCTTCTTCATTCATGTGAGAGGTTCTAATTAAATTTTCTATGTCTGAATTTTCTAAATAAGTGTCATTGGGAATAATTTCTGCTGAGTAAATAAAATGTTCGTCTAAATCAAATTCTGATGTAGGTACAGGGTCGGTCAAAGTAATTTGGATAACGTCATCTGAATTATTAACTAGTTCAGCCCACGCTAAGTTTTCGTTTGCTGTAGAGAGAGAGCTTTTTAAAATTGCGCCTTGAAATTCCTGATATTTTAATAATACAGGTCCGTATTCTTCTTTAACGGGTAATTTAACAGGGGTTATACTATGTGGTTCTAACTGTAAATGGTAAAAATGTGATTGATTGGTTTCGTAATATCGAAGTGGTAAAATAGCATTTTCAGTTATAAGCTGATTTCGATTGTCTCTAAAATCTAAGAGTGCTTGTATTAATTTTATATTGTCCATCCCAATTAATCCATGGAAGGTTTTGTGAAAATTGAAAAGATAAAATTTCATTGGTAAATTTGATTTAAATTCTTGAAAACTTGGTATATTTGCGGAGTAATTTTGATGTTCTTCGACGAGTAGACACGTATTTTTGTGGCTGGTAAAATTTTAATCGATTCCAGTGGTTAAAATTAGTATTTTGGCCCAGTTTTTGCATCGAACTGTGAAGATAATATCGCTTCATCAAGTCTGCTACCATAGTTCAATAGTAAAGGTGCGTAGATACAAGTTTTTTTTCTACCGTTTAACAATCGGAAACACGTATAAACAATGCCTTTTACCAAACAACAAAAACTCGACACAAAAAGTTTAATTGAGGAGTGCTTCAACGACAGTAAATTTGTGGACGCGTTAGCGGACAAAGTTGCTAACATGGTATCTGACAAAATGAAAGATTTACTTGAAACACTAAACAATCAAGTTAAACATTTTGAAAACAAATTGCTTGACACTATGGCTGAAAATGAGGAGCTTCGAAGGAGAGTAGATGATTTGGAACAAAATAATAAGCTGGATACTATAAGATTTTATGGGGTACCTGAAACTAATAATAATATTAAATTAAAAGCTCAAATTGTTTCCATTTTTGATCAATATTTGGGTGCTCTGAATCTCGATATTGTGAATTGCTATCGTCTTGGTCCAAAAAATGGCAAAATAAAATCAAGGCCTATTCTTCTGAAGTTTTCTTCGATTGCTCAAAGGAATGAATTATTTTATAACAAGAAAAAACTAAAAGGAAGTAAATTTGTAATAGTTGAGGATTTAACTAAGGCTCGACATGATCTTTTCAACTTGGTAAAAGAAAAGGCTGGGAAGCAGAATGCATGGACAAAAAATGGCAAAATATATGTCAAGATTAAGGATCGAATCTGTTTAATCAATACTGCTGAGGATCTGAAAAGATTTATGGATCAAGAATGATGTGTTGTGCCATACTGTATGTGTCTATATCGAAAGTTTTTGTTTAGTCTCTTTTTTTTTTTCTTTTTTGAACTTGGTACTTTTTTACATTGTTTAGGTGTATATATTTAGAAAGTTTATTGTATTGTGAAAGATTTTTGCAGGATGCACGATTTAAGTTTTGCTTTTTATAACATAGCGACGTTGCCGGGAAGATTTGCAGATTTTAGGGCTTTCTTAATCCAAAAGAGTTACGATGTCGTTGGACTCAGTGAGACACGTCTATCGAAATACTACACAAACAATATGTTGAGTATTGAGGGTTATAATTTATTGAGGCTGGATAGATCTACTAGGGGTGGTGGCATAGCAATTTATATTAGGTCCAAACTCAAATGTCATGTGATTCATAGTAGTCTCGAAGGCTCGTGTGAGCAATTGTGGGTAAAAATTGAAATTGGACATATAAAGTATGGATTTGGTATTATTTATAGGCCCCCTAATACTAATTTTGCAAATTTTTTAGACCTGTTGGAGGATACTGTGTCGGAGTGTGTTACATTATTTGATTACGTCATTTTTGGTGGTGATTTAAACATTAATGCTCTTAAAATGGATGACGGTATGAACGTTAAATTTGGACAGCTGCTTGAATGTTTTGACTTGAAGCAAATTATCGATGTTCCTACGCGCATAACTATTAGGTCGGCAACTTTAATTGATTTAATTATAATACCTGAAAAATGTTCAAATTTCTCGCATGGCTCGGAGTTGGTTTATAATTCATCAGACCACTTGTTGGTTTATTGTAGATTTGGCCATCAACATTTGACGTCGCAACCAATTAAGATCAGATCCAGATGCTTGGGGAGCTTAGATCAAAATTTATTGACCCAGCTTATTAATATTACTCCATTTGAGAATATATTTCAGGTAAAAGATATCAATTTGAAAGTTTTAATATTTAATAATCTCATAAAAGAACTCTATGATACAGTGGCACCTATGAAAGAAATTACAATAAAAAAACAACATCCACCATGGTTTACACATACTATTAGACAACTAATAGAAATGAAGGATAAAGCTTTAAAAAAATTCAAGTCTACTAGGTCTCCACGGTACTGGGAGTACTACAAACAAGTTAAGAATTATACGACGAATGCTATTAGACAGGAAAAAAATGCATATTTACATTTTTGTGTTGTAAATAATAAATCCTGTGGTAAACAGCTGTGGAAGAAGTTAGATGAATTAGATATTCATAAACGTCGTCCAGTTAATCGTATACCTGATAGTCTTAATAATCCGAATCAAATTAATTCTTATTTTCTTGAAATCTTTAAAAATATTCCACCCGATGCAGATTTACTAAATTTCTATAATTCCAATTTAAAAACAACATTTGATTCTCCTTTCAATTTCAAACTTATTGATGAAACTGTCATAAAAAGGAATTTGTTTTCCATAAAGTCAAATTCTTCCGGGCATGACGAGATCAACATTGAGATGATTATTAGATGTGGCTCACGTATAATTCCTTTTTTGCTGCATATTATAAATTCTTGTCTTCTTGAATGTGGGGTTCCCAGTGCTTGGAAAATAGGTAAAATTATCCCTATTCCGAAAACGACAGATGTAGCATCTACTGGTGATCTGCGTCCTATCACTCTCCTACCGACTCTGTCAAAGGTGCTTGAAAGGGTTATGGTTGAGCAGATTAAAGAACATTTGGTCAAATATGATATTCTGCCAAAAAGGCAATCAGGATTCCGAAAGGGTTTTAGTTGTCAGTCTGCTCTACTTGATCTCATAGATGATGTTCTGCGAAACAGTGATGATGGTAAAGCATCTGTTCTGGTTTTGTTGGATTATTCCAAGGCCTTTGACAGGGTTAATCATACGGTTATGATCAGTATACTCCGTTACACAGGTTTCTCGGGAGAGGCAATAAAACTGCTTACGTGTTACTTGAGTCAGAGACAACAGTTTGTCGAAACTGACAGAGGACAATCTATGATAAAGCCAGTGGTGTGTGGTGTGCCTCAGGGGTCAGTCTTGGGACCCTTGTTGTTTTGTATTTATACGTGTGGTATATTGGATTGTCTGAAAAATTGTAAACCTTACATGTATGCGGATGATACTCAGTTGAGATACTCTTTTTTACCCGAAAATGTGGAGGAGGCGAATTCTGTTATCAATGAAGATCTTCAAACTCTACTGAAAAATTCTTCGAGGCATCAATTGTCAATAAATCCTAATAAAAGTCAAGTGATGGTTTTCGGCAAAAATAAGGCCTTAGTAGGTGATAAATTAAATGTTATGATCAATAATGAGACCTTGGAATGTACATCTACAACAAAAAGCCTTGGGGTAATAATTGACACAGATTTAAAGTTTTCTAATCACATAAACAGTAAATTAAAGATTGCATATGCAAATTTGAGAAAGCTGTATCCACATAGACATCTACTTAATGTTAAATTGAAATTGTTGCTTACGGAGACCACTGTGTTGTGCCACTTAAATTATTGTGACGTACTCTATGGACCATGTTTGACTGCTTATGATGTTGGGCGCGTAGAACGACTTCAAAAAAGTTGCCTTAGATTTGTTTATGGCATAAGGAAATATGAACGAATTTCTCATAAACTTGTTTCGGCTGGCTGGCTAAATATGAGAGACAGAAGAAGGCTGCATGCTGCCTGCTTCTTTCATTCCGTCATTCATTTGAAAACTCCACCATACTTGTATAACAAAATAAGGTTTCGATCTGATGTGCACACTCTGAACACCAGGTTTAGAGGTCAGTTGTCGCCACCTCCCTGTCATCTGTCATTAGCTTTTAAATCGTTTTCCTACAATATTTACAAGCTTTATAATAGCATCCCACAAGAGTTTAAGTGCCTCAATATGAAAAGGTTTAAAATATCATATCGACAGTATCTCTTCTCTGAATATAAATAGGATGCCTGTCTGTTTTTGACGTCTGCGGGTCTGACCGGTAACGGATATCTTTGTTTTTTTTTTCTTTTTCTCTTTTTTATGTTTTGTTTTTCTCCTGCGGCCTTGTGTTTGTAGATGGAGGAACATCAAAATTATTTTCTTTATATATATATTTTTTTTTTCTAAATAATATTAAATAGGGGCTGAGATTAATTATCAGTTGAACTGCCATCTCAGTCCTTTTGTAGTTCATAAATAACTTGATTACTACATTTTCTAATGTTATAAGTAACTACAATAAAGCTTATTATTATTATTATTATTATTATTATTAATAACTTTGGAAAACTGAAGATACAATAAATGGATCATGCTGTATAAAATTTTTAAAATTTTGAAAAGCAATATTCGGGTTAATAAAAGATTTGGTGGAACCAGTGTCGATTAAAAGTTTGATTGGGGGGTTAGAGATACAAATATAGGGTAATATTTTTTTGTCAGGGAAATAGTGCAATTCTATTACGTTTCTAGTTCGTAATTTTGAGCGTGTTGAAAATTTGCGTCTTGCTCGGTGTGCGGTTCATAGAACTGTTCGTTATTTTCGGTTTCAATTATTGTGTCATTATAGGGTTCATACTGGTTTAGATCAGATTGATTGTCATAGTCAAGTTCATCGGTATGTTCGGTATTAAATAGTTCTTCAGATGCGAAATTGGGTTTTTGTCCGTAATTTTGGAAGTAAGAATTTGGTCGAATATTAGAATTTGGTTTTGGAATAGTTTGATTAATTCCAGACATTGGTGTAGGTCTGTTAGTGGGTGGTTTATTGGTAGGTTTAATTTGGTTTTGGGGTCTTCCAAATACTTGTGAGTTTGTGGGATATCTCTGTGAAGGAGGATTTGGATTTCTTTGGATATTGGATATAGGTCCGCGAGGAAATTGAGAATTAAATTGTCGGGGTTGTGTCCAGTTCGATCTTTGCATTATTTGGGGTTGATTTTGGGGTAAAGAGTAGCGATGTTGTGGTTGTGGTGGAAAATATTGGGCAGGAGTAGGTTTTCTTAAAATTTGAGTTTGGGGTGTATTAGATTTTTGATAATACTTTATATTTTCTTCTTCTGTAATAAATTGTAAAGCGGATGCTAGAGTAGTAGGTCTCATAGCACGAATTATAGGTCCCAGGGGTTCTCTTAAACCTGCTAGAAAAGTTTTTAATGCTTGTTTTGTGAAAAAATCGCGTTTAGACGGTCGACTTGCCTCATCACATTTTAGATCTATATGGTTACAAATGGTATTTAATAAATGCATAACTTTTTCGTGAAATTGGTAAGGAGATTCGTTAGGTTTCTGTCTTAAGTTTACAAGGTCTTGATTTAGACAATTTTCGTCTCTTTGATCGCCAAAATTCAAAATGAGAGTATTTTTTATATCGTCCCAAGTTTTACACCCATTAATAGCGACAACTTCCTCTGCTCTACCCTCTAGTTTGTTTAAAATTCCATTTAAAAGTAAAGTATTTTGAAAATTTTGAAGGTTCACTGCGTCAAAATAGTACACTAAAATTGATTCTGCTGAGGAAATAAATCGATGTAACTTATTTGGGTTTCCATCGAACAATGGAATAACACTAATATTTTTAATATCTAAGGCTGGTGCCATTTTAACACTACTTTCAAAAACTGAATTAATTTGTGATTGTTTTAATTTTATTTGATCAGATTCGATCGATAAATTTTCAAGTAATTCAGAAACTAAGCCTAACTCAGTGCCGGAGTAATCGTTTTCACAAAAGGAATCGTTACGGGACAAAGAGGAGTCTGACATGAAAGAGAAAAACTAACTCACAGTATCCACGTCCTTTCTGTTTCCATCTAGTGCCTGAAGTTCTTCTGGTAGGTGTTGGTGCTCACGGATGTCCACGTTGGAGTCCGAAAAAGTCCAAGCCCGAAAACAACTTCGTACACGATAGGTTACTTTTTTTTTCCGTAAAGCGTTGAAACGCACCGGTTATCGATATTGATTCCGACGAAAAATCCTACCGACTGCGCCACTTAAATTCAGTGAACGCAGATACTGGTTTTTAAAAAGATTTATTTTTCTCAAAAGGTACAATCTACAATAGATGTGAACCGTGAAATGGCTATGTCGAGACTGAATACACAAGAACGGGTGAAAACATAAAAAGTAACATTACTGCTGACAAAGGTGTTACATTACAATTATTACAAGAACTGCTTGTTTAACAAGTGTTTTCTAGTTGGCGTTGATATAACTCCTGCCTGTTTGCCTCAACACGCCGGACTGCATTCTGCATTTTGTGTAACCAGATTAGGTCTGGTGCACCGGCCTATCTCTCGTATCTATTTGCAAACGCCCCTTCTCATTCTTATGCCGAAATGTATAATATGCACAAAAATACGCGTAAACAAGTGCAACCTATTTTTACGAGCTTTTATTCAACTTCACCGGTTAGTGTGGGTCGAATCTTGTAAACTGAATTAGAACCACTTTCTGACATCCGATTGAGCTAAAATTTTGCATACACCTTCAGTTCCAGTGACAATACAATATGCAATACTCAATATTGTAATATTTTCAAAATGGCCGCCGCTCCAATATGGCGGATGATGTATTTTTTGTCAACCCCCCTAATATGTTTATCAAATGAAAGGGCTTGAAGGGTAGAAAACGAAAAAGTTAGTGACATCACACTAAATTCCATATGGATGCCGCTCCAAGATGGCGGTTGATCTATTTTTTGTCAACCCCCTTAATATGGTTATCAAATGAAAGGGCTCGACGGGTAGAAAACAATAAGGTGAATGACTTCATATGAAATCCAATATGGCGGCCGCCCCAAGATGCTAAAATACTAAAACAAGCTTTTATTTAAACCATGTACTAAAATAAATAAAATTAGTTTAGGTTTTCGTTAAGATGATTCAATTCCAAATTGCGACAAGTTTTTGCAAATTGAAAAGCTTGTCGCGCGAATTGTAAAGTAAAAAATGCATACTTTGGCAAATAGGTAGGTACTACTTATCAACCAATCACTGTTCAATAAAATTAATTGGTACCTACTACTTTCATCAACATTTCGCGCGACAAGCTTTTCAATTTACAAAAACTTTGAATTGAATTATCTTAACGAAAACCTAAACTTATTTTATTCGTCTTAGTAATACATGGCTTAAATAAAAGCTTGTTTTAAAAAGGTTTTTGTTTATTTTTAACTTTTTTAAAAAACATAAATTTATTATACATTTTCAAAACACATAAACTAAATTTTATTACAAACAAAATTTATCATATTTTAATTTCTATGATCGTAATATTTTCAATTATAATTTTGATGAAAAATTTGGCTCATTTAAAAACTACAAACCAAGCAATTTATTTCAGAGATCTCTCGAGAGACCCCTACGAGGTGTCAGTGAGAGAAACCGGAGGCCTATGGCGAGCAACGGCCACAGCAACGTTGCCAGCGCTGCCCCAACCAGAGGTGTTCCAGTGTAGGTTACACGTGGCCGCCGCCAACTACACGACGAGAAAAGAAACTGTCATCTATCCAGGTAGGATCGGCATTCCTATATTCGTTTCTAAACCTAACTATACGTTAATACGTATAACTTGACTGTATGGATTATGGCCCGGACTATGGGTAATTTCCCCGGTTGTGGCAAAGTTCGTAGTTTACTGACTTGGAACAAACTGATATTGTCATATTCGAAATACGTAAGGTCTTTTCAATTAAAAGGCAAATAAAATAATTATTGTTTTTTATGTTTTAATGTTAGGGTGAGTTTTGTTGGATTACTTTATGACATTTTCAAATTCTGCTTAAACATTATGTTGTGGTAACCTAAGTGAAAGTGCAATTTTTACAAAGTTTCCGAGAAGATTATTCAATTGTCTCATTTTTTTCTTGTAGGCTACCCCTTTTACAACTACAACAGTAATGAATCTCTGTACAATTGAGTTTTAATAATTGACGCTCCTGCATGAAAGCACATGGTTAAGCTGACTTCTGACGAGCTATGTACTTTGCCACATTTCATTAGATATTCAATCTTATTTTTCTAATGGTTCCTTTCATCTGCATTATGTTGTCGGGGATATTGTCAGTCTTGATTCTACGAAGACCGAACTTTATAACCCTTGACACAAGCACATTGAGAACTTTTCGCGAGTTTTCGCACAGATCGAGCACACATTCTCTCAAGATTTTTAAATTGCACTAAAGAATCGCTACCGGCTCGGCACGTTTTTGTCGTGACTACTGGGATTGATTAAGGCCAAATTCTTTATTCAATGCTACTGGCTAGGGGGCTGTCTAAACGCTAATAATTCTAAACCGTTCGTGTTTGGTGCGTGTTTGCATATTGGATTGACATTGGAAAATAAAACGGTAATAGGTAAATTAACTTAGACCATACTGTAGTGCTAGATATGCTAAAAATATTAAAAATCCACAGAAAATTACCGAACTTTTTTCCAAATATATCGCCATTTTTTTTCATTTTTGTTCAAACGTAACGTGAATAAATTTCCGATAAGTTGTGCAATTGGCAATTGGGCGTCACGGGGTCGCCTGCCTCGACGCGAAAATTTGCCAGCTAGTCACCTGAGTGTCGTTAATAAAAGCTAATTTAACATATTGGGAGAGACCCACTAAAAAGGAAAATGCGAAAAACATTATTTTTTGTTGAAGTTTAAAACGAGGGGCAAATCAACCTTAGCACCAGAGTAACTCGATACCTGATTCCAAGGAAACATCTGAGGTGAGCGCATTTCACTAAGAATATTCAACCTTATTAACAAAAGTTAATCTGGAGAAATAAGTAATATTTATCTTTCATCGGTAGTATCGGGGATGTCGCAGGCTTGACTTTTCAAACGGAAATTGTTGTAGCACTTGAAACATTTTGAGATAATGTTTCATTCATATTACAATCACTTGCAATTACTTGACAAGTTTTCGCTAGTTTCCGTACATAATGATTTGCGTAGCTTTTAAATCACACGAGAAAATTTATATTCATCACTTTTCACGTATTCCATTTTTCCTGTGCACTTTTTGGTGAACCGCTAAACCATACCTAAGCCTACTGATCGTCGTTGTTGACATTTAGGTTGCGGCTAGCGCCACTCTCTTGTAGATACTACAAGCGTTGCTTGTTACAGATTTCTGTAACTTACGCCAGAGGGGACGGCAAGTTCTATCGACAACGCCGGATAATAGATGGCTCTGATGTCACAAATACCTACCTACTTGATATTTTAAATAAAATCTGTACCCAGTTTGAAAACGAATAATTAATTGTAAACTATAACGTTAGAATGTTTTTGTGAATTAAAACTATTTATTTATTTATGCGTGCATGTTCTTTAGCAGTAAAGCTGGTTTCTAAACTTTAGAATAGAATTCAAAGATTTATTTTTAGAAATAACAAATAATAATAAATTATCAAATTAAAAATTAACAATTAACAATGAACCTATTATTACTTCATTGTGTTTACTCCACAATACTTATTTATGACTGCAAGCGTCATCTAGTGATAAAAACCGCCATCTAGTGATAAAAGCGGCAACAGCAACACCTTCACATTCTGTAGGTATCTACTTATTTGTAAGTTTCTTACACGCTAAGAGGGTTACAGATTTCTTGTAAGGCAGAGGGCCGGAAAGTTGACATTATCCCTAGATGACAGTAGTTGGCCCCAAACATTTAGAAACCCCAGAAAAATTATCAAACTTTAAGGTTTTTACTCGATACTTCGAAATTTTTTGAGATTTCTGTAAAAAAATAAACAAATTTACGATATGTTGATGCAGCCGGCAACAGCGCGCCGGTATTTGAAAGCCTCCATGCGATGATTCCTAGCTTGGCCATCCAGAAGCTCCATTAATTGGGGGTTCAAATGCCCTTCTGAAAAAAATATCTAATTTTTTTGTTGATTTTAGAATTTTTTTTACATTATGACTGAATCACCCTGTATTTTCATTTTTTAATTTCGGATTCGTATTTCTTTTCACCTGCGGTTAAAAACTTTTGTCATGTCTGAATCTGCATGTTCAAGATGTGATAGCTGCTGTTAAGTAAAATCTATAGGGTTTAAGAAATGTAAGAAAATAGTGTAAACTGACTATACAAGTAGGCAAGTTGGCGATTTTTCATGGATCCTATTTTCCCACCAATGTCAGCACTCAGCACGTACTTTATCCAATGGTAGCCTAAAGCTGTCATCCATTACTTTACTGCATACTTTACTTACAAGGCTAGTACTATATGCTATGCTATTATTTGTATAATATTGTGGAAAACCTGAGTGGCACAATGTTCACTGGCAATGAGTGAAAACTCCAGACAAGATATAAAAAAAGAAAAAAATGACAGTCGACTATAGACAGGACTGTTTCTGGAAGGTGATCCGTCATCAGTACGGCTCACCCGATTGCCATATTTATAGGAAGTAGTGTAGACAATTCTATCAATGAATAGAACTAGCAATCAATCACCTAAGCAATCAATAACGGAGTATTGTAGAGATAGTTCAACCGAACGTTGCAATTTCGTCAATTGTACTAAACAGTATAAACAAGTTGATGCATTCCACGGTTTATTTCTTAAGAAAAAATTGTCTAGTTATATTTTGGCGTACTGCCACGGCAGCTTAACAATACATCATTATCACCTCTTGTTTCTGTGAGCCCTCTATCTTCATCCCCTAACTTTAACGACCCCCCTAAGCGGTATATTTTAGCATTTCCGATAGAACACTCATCCGCCGGCTGCCCCCCGCAAATCCTGCGAAAATCCTGCGGCTGTCCGCAACAGGTGTGGCGCAGGTGGCGCGCTGCAAATCCTGCCGCCCGGATCCTGAATAATTAACCCCGAAGAAAAACTATTTTAGATGGCGCCTTGCTTTGTCCGACTTCTCGTTTCGTCGTTTTTTTAGAAGAAACATAGGAAGGCAAAATCTTAGGAAGGCAACATACAGCGGGTTCCCTCTTAAGTATTGTAACAACTAGGTGTTACTAAAAAAAAAACTAATAAAAAAAATATTGAGAGAGCGAGATGCGGAGAGCAAGTTTTTCTCTTGGAACCAGTTATGAGGCGATCAAATAAAACACAATATTCTAAAAACAAGGTTTATTATAATTTGGAAGTACTTGCATTAAATTGCCTTACAAAAGAGAGTTTTTGAAAATTTAAACAGAAGTAAATTTAAAAGATTGCCTTAGGTTACACCGACTGAGATATTCACTGCGGCTCAACTCTGTCCTTTCGACTTGGGTAAAAGTGATATAGTCCAACACAATACCTCAACTCTACACTCGTGTAAGTCTGTGCGAACACCAAACCAGACCACTTATAGCTGCAACGCTGCAGTGCCGACTAGCTGGGACGTAGGTCTTTGTTGTGGCTGGTAGATCTGTCGCTTAGCTGCACGTGACCAAACCAGAACTTGTGATGATGGAGGAGGTGTGGTGTAACAGCTTCGAAGTATCTGTGAAGTCGAAAACCAAGCAGTACCCAATCTCTTAAGTCGAGAAAATATTCAGACAACTAATATTCAGACTGTTTATGTTACTTATAATTTTAAACTTGTATAGTTAGTAAAACTATCTTAATTACAACAATGTATGACTAATTTAATAATGTGATATTTATAATTATTTAAAAAAAAAAACACTGTGCACAGAGATAGCGAAAATAATGCAAAATATTTACTTGTAAAAATGAGATATACAATTTGAAACTTGATGTTAAAAAGAAATCTGAACCTCAGACTAGGACGAGAATGATTTTTGTTTTCGATTAAAAGTTATATTAAGAAATATACACTTATATTATGTTCTCTGGGTAAGAAAAACAAATTTAATGAAAGAGAAAATTTGTGATAGTAGCAAAAAAACTGAGGTGACTCTTCGTTACGTTCCTTCGGGGATCAGACCTAGAGTGGTATCGTTAGTATCGTTGAAAGTTCAAAAATTTTAAGATGCGGTAATATAATCGGGTGCAGAACACAGGCCGAAATCCAGAGAACGGCTCGAGTTCGTAGAACCTAGGTGAGTAGATATCTCGAGAAAACGGTGCAAAAAATACGGTAAGAAAAAGATAAATGAGATAAAATCTACTCACCAGGGCTTCCACGGGCGCTCGAGCCCCTGTGGACTCCACCTGTGCTGGCTGAAATGTAGCTGAGCTCATGGGCGGTACACGTGGTTGACTACACGCCAGAAAACCAGGGCTCCAGTAGATAAGTTTCACATGAAAATTAAAGATAGCAAATATGAATTAAAGAATGGTAAAATATCAACGATACACTCTTGATCACACCGCTAAATTAGGGTTGAAAAGTCGAGAAAGTGGCCAAGCCAAAAAAACACGATGCGAGCACCTCAAGAACGCAACGAAAAGTGTCTTCGGAACGAGAACTTATCAGAACCTTTTGTGGTACGATATCCGGGTTTGAGATTATGGAACATTCTATTGGATTCTATAATACACAACCCGCGAAAATTCTTAATAAAAAGGCACTATGAAAAAACCAACATTTGAATACGACTTCCGTTTCTGTTTGTGATTCGTACCACAAAAAAGGTTAGGTAGATGATTGACAAAATTGACACTTGACCGGGGAATTTCACTTTAGTTAGATACGTTTGATATGATCGGAATAGTATTTATTCTTCAAAAGTAACAAATTAAAAGGTATTTTACTTTAACAAGCAATCAAAGGGAATTATTTAGTTACATACCTGAACTTTGGAATCTGGCTCGCCGACCAATATTCACATTCACACAACCACAAAATACAAATCACTTTCAGAAGAAGAAGAGTCTAATCGTATGCGCGATAGGCGTAGCATTATCTTTCGGTTACAGGGGTGGTTCAATAATGAATTGATAAATTTAATGAAATTAAAACGCTGTAACGGAATGAGACAAAATTTCCGTTACAGTATATGAGCACCCTCGTAAAATTTTTATTTGTGAGATATTCGATTGGTTCTTTTTCCGTCATGATGGGAGATGGGATAATGCTCTCTGCCAGGCGTCAGATGTTCACTAATATTTTTTTGCAATTTTAGGTATATGTGTATAAATATGATCGTAATAGGCCCTGTTTAAGAAACCTGTGGGATGTGAAATGCTCCCAGAGGGCATCTTCCCGTCATGAAGGAAAAAGAAGCAATTCGAAAACAAAAATTTTGTGTTTATTTTGTGTTCATCACAACGTAGGTACAAGGTGGGCCGAATTGGACACTTTTAAAGGGAAATTCCTATTTTTAACGGAGATATACAGAAACTGATATCGGTGTCTGAGGCTCATTTCTTATGATAAACCTAATGGCGAAAACCGCAAATCGATATCTGTCACCGGTCTTAAGTTACAGGGCGTTTTTCGAAAATGTGCGTTTTCGAAAAGTGGCCGTAACTTTTTTCGGGTTAAAAATTTTGTGTTTCTGTAAAAACATTCCTAAACCACTTTTTTAACGAAGGTGGCAATTCCGTCAAATATACTAGACAGTAAACAAGTTGATGCATTCCACGGTTTATTTCTTTCTGCTACTTCATTTTTTTCAAGTCAATGTTTAAGAGTTACCAGTGAAAAAATTTATTTTTTAAATGGAACACATTGTATATTTTTGCATTTTCTAATTGAACAAAAAATTAACATTCCAAAAGTATATAACACTTAATGATTTACTTAAATAGTTATCAATTACTAATAGCTTCTATGATTTCATGTGTATATAATTGTAAGCGCCCATTTTCAACAAGTAGGGTTTGGACCAATGAATAAAGAACCCCAGGAAGGAGCCAAAGCTCTATGGGCATAATAAAATACGTGAGACCGAAATCGCCCTGTATGGAGACTGAATTTTGACAAAATATTTTTATATTTGACAGTTGTCACGGTGGTTTGTGCTCTTAGATATTTGTGTAGTTCTTCGATAAGTACTTTTTGGAGATCTATTAAGGTTAGCTGTGCAGCCTGCGGCTATTCCGTGACTACCAGAACAAAATATTTGGGGGATAACATTCCATCGGTAAGTACTTTTGTAAACCGGAAACGGCATGCCGCCATATGCAGATACTGGACCGGTCCAGCGTAAAGCCCAAATTTGCTCCTTCCTGGGGTTCTTTATTCATAGGTTTGGACGGTGAGACAATGAAACCACCGTGAAAAAATGTTTACTGTTACTTATTAAATTTATAACCAAAATGGTTATATTTGAGCGCCAGAGGCTTAATATAGTTGATGGTTAAATAAAAATAACATTTTCCTGTTTGCAATGTATTTACAAGTTCAAATTTGTACATTAAAGGTTGTTACAATAAAGGAAACTTGTCGAAAGTACTCTAAGTAAGATATTAGGTAAGTTTATTCTTTACAATTGAAAAGTTTTGTTTGATATTGCTCCAAAAAAACCACGGCAAAAAAGTTCAATCTTTTTAAAATACACAATGCTAAAGTTCGTTTACGAGCATCTAAAAAAATTGGACTATTGGATTTCACATAGAGTATATACCTAGAAACCTTCCCAAATTAAAGCTGAGTAGTTATCACCACCGCTTCAAGCTCCCTTTTGGTGAATTACGACCTCGGCTAGGCCTCGAGACTCGAGTGGGTCGTGGGGTGTCCGAGCTGGTGCCGGAAGGTGTGCTCAATACTTCAAAAGCCGGGTTGTAAGGTTGGTGTGCTGGTACTACGTTACTGGGCTCGATTACGTGCTTCGGATGCTCGCATGTAAAGGAAATGACAGAAACAGTCACTGTTAAATAGCTATTGTAGTCGAAATATCGACGCTTTTACAAAGTCTATTAAAAATACTTAAGTGTAAAATATTGTATAAAATAAATAAATGAATGAATCTGTACAGATTTTGCAATAATTTATTTTGACCAACCAAACTTTAACTACAGATAACACAGATAACTTTAACTTATAACCTTACGATGGACTAAGCATGTAGCTTTGAGTTAATGAACCCCGAACCCTGAGATTAAAAATTACTATACAAAAACCATCAATTATATTGACTTAACCTCCCTTAATTAATTAATAAATTGAACTAAATATCAATACAAAAAGTTACACATAATATAAATGCAAAACAATTGGCCACATCCCAATTTCACCTCTAGACAAAAACGCAAAAACAATAGCGCTGGTAGGCTAGGTAAAATAAGAAAACTTGTCGTAAAGTCTACATCCAGCCAAACAACTTGAGTGTGCGGTATCTACCGATTCTGTGCAGAAAAAAGTCACCTAATACAATTTAAATTACGAAATTTTGGCCACGATCCATCACGTGAAGCCCACAGAACAAGGGAAACAGATTCCGAATGAGATGGCTACGGCAAAGTCGACAAGAGTCGGTGATAGATAAAATCGATGTAGCTAACTCACCTGGAATATTACTTTCTGTAAACTCCCTGTGGTCCTCACACTGTGTCCTCAAATTGTGTTGTTATTCCGGATTCATATAGGGGCTCCCGGATTACGTGGTTAAATTCATGTAATGACGACTGAAACACCCAGCTATAGGTATTAGTCGAATATCTGACAAAATTAAATGGGAGTGTATTTAATTTATACCATATTAGTTGTTTTATGTATTACGCTTATAAAAGGTTAAATTTTGATTACATTTACGCGAAAACAGTGAAAGCTGTAGTTAACATCAGGTGGTCTCGACCATAAAATGGAAACACGTAAACCATACACGAATTACTCGTAATGGACGCTGAGCGTTAATTAAATTTTATTTTATTAATGTAAAAGTTAAATAATCAAGTTCCAATTGGTTTTTCATCCAAAATATAGATTACACTAATGCAATAATGGATTTTAAATGCCGCAAAATTTACAGTTTATTTGATTTTGAATTATGCTATAATATTATTTTACCATAGCTTTTAAAATCACTTGAAATATACGTTTGGTTACATTGCGCATTTTTTAATTTTATGCCTACAATAATTCAAAATTGGATAGGAAATACTTTTAAAGTGCATTCAGTTTGTGGAAATTACTATGGACAAAAATAGCACTATGCCATTCCATGCTCCAATAAATTTACGTAAAATGTGGGAAATGAAGTGATTAAAAATAAAAAAATTAAATATAAATTTATATTCTAAAAAGTTCAAATTATTATAAAATATCAAAAACCAAAAGCTTTTAATAGAGTGTTGAAACTTGGCACAACTAGGTAAAATTGAAAACAAAAAAAAAATCAAGTAAAGCTTTCATTTTTTTTTCAACGTAAAAGTTAACCCTAAAGATGAATTTCAAAATAAATTATTAAAAATTTTCCACCTGTTGTGAACTTTTTTGGGAACACTCTGTATATGGTTTTATTGCATCCAGCGCTCATTTTCTCCCGTTAATAGCTATATCGTCAATTTAAAAATATTTACATCAACGGAATTTAATAGATTTCCATCCTCAGACAAATAATAAACATGGACTAATAATTCAATACAATACAGACCCTGCCAAGATAAAAAATGTTTAGTAACATTATTTGTCTGAGTTAATAACAGAAATATAAAACACAACAATGCAATGATTGCACCATGTCAAACTTCTTCATAAATTTATAGTGTAGGTATACGAAATAAATGTATAACCAACGTTAAAATGCATCAATTTGGAACAATTAGTTGATATCTACAATCTACATAGAGTACAAATTTTGACATTTATCATTATTTAACAAAAAAATTTACTGATTTTGTAAATTTACTGATCCTACTTGGACTATAAATAATATCCTTAATAAATTGCTTATTCTGGCTAACGTGGCAACGTTGCACGAACTTTTTGAGATCGATGCGCATTTGCATTATTGCGTACCCCAACACCTGATCGAGAGTTCATTGAGATTTCGCCGGTTTGTGTTGATGTGTTTAGAGTGTGTACTTTTGCGTTATTCTTGTTTTATTGCCATTTTCAAAATACAAATCCAGGGCCGGCTGCAATTTTTTTATACCCCCGATTTTCACGAAAACCATTTAGCGATTTTTTATTTAAAATCTGACCCCACAGCGTTAAACAGAACATCCCAAGACCACCATATACCAAATTTGAACAAAAAATATACAGGGAGATCGATTCTTTAAGGTGTCAAAGTTAAGCAAAATAGGAATTTTAAAGACATCTGGCAAGTCAAGTGTGCCATCTCTTCAAAACAGTTAAATGGTCAACAGGACCACTCCATTTTTTTTAAAAGATTTGCTACAAAAATATACAAGGTATTTTTTTCTGAGCCATCTCAAAATTCTGAAATTTTATGAAACTTATACGGATCAGGAGTGCTCTGGAATCATTGAAAAAATATTAATAAACACAAAAGTAATGTATTTCTTTTCAAAATGCCAACTAACAAATAAAAACAATTAGAGGCTAAACGACTTACCTGTAAGGAAGTTCAATCCTCAATTATACGAGATGGCCCCGTCCGAAGAGATCACACTGTAGTTGATGTTTCTGTGCTCTTTTTGTCGCGTATGTCGCGTATGTATGATTTTACTCGTTGGATGAGGTTATAGAGGCAGTGGTATGCATAATGACTGTAATCAGATATTACTCATGTTTACGTCATTACTTTCGAGTTTGTCTTGTATTCATTGCATGAGGTTCTAATTTTTATTTTTGATTTCGTTTTTATGGATTGTATGAAAGAAAGCGTATTTTGTGTTTTTTCTTTGGGTATGATATGGTCATTTGGGTACTATTATAGTTAAATCCTAAGTATTTTATGGTTTGGGATGGTTTTAAATCGTTTTTTTCCCGGTTTATTAAAAACCCAACGACGTTGGTTTATATTATTGATGCATTTTTGTTCGTTTTCCCCGAGTAGTATAGGATGTCATCTAAATATATAACTGAAAGAAACCCTAATTTGCGTCTTTAAGGTCTATGATGGTTGCCATGTAACAATTCTTGTATGTTAAATTTTTTACAGTACGGCTATCTTCCAGTTTAAAGTGCGAGCATGATATGTGCCTGTTTATGGTGTCTTCTATGCTAAAAATTCTATATTAAACCTACGTACTTGAGGAGAAATTAGTCAGCATTTTCTGGATCTACTAATTACTAATCGGGTACTCTCACCCTACCAGTAGCGAGGTGCCCTTGAAGTCCGCAAGTTTTCTTTTCCGTGGATTCGGCATGATTTGGTACCGCACACAAAGAAACGCGTGACGTGTTCGAGCGTATGAAACATAATGAATCAGGCGGGCGCGGGGATATCGATACGGCGGGCTGCCAAGCACTTTTTTCTATAAACATACGCAACAAAAAGAGCACAGAAACATAAACTACAGTGTGATCTCGAGGACGGGGCCATCAACGTATAATTTAAATTATTGGACCTTTCTCAACAAAGTCACTGTCTAAGATGATACATTATCTGTGTGTTTCCTGTTGTGGCACACCAGCCACCTCAACTTATATGGACTTACTGATTGGCTGTATTTTTTAGATTTAGTTCATTTATAGTGAGTGGAGCGGTTTTGATATACCTACTCGATTTTTGACCCGTATAAAGTTCAAAAAATTCAGTAATTTGAGATGGCACAGACAAGAATACTCTGGATATTTTGTATTGGCCCTTTGCACACCAACACCTTGAGTGGTCCTATTGACCATTCAACTGTTTTGAGGGCATTCCATGGCACCGTTGACTTGGCAGATGCCTTTAAAATTCCTATTTTGCTCAACTTTGACACCCTGCAGAATGGAACTCCCTGTATATTTTTTATTCAAATTTGGTGTTTAAGGGTTTTGAGGTGTTCTGATTAACGCTGTGGAGTCGTATTTTAAATAAAAAAATCGCTAAATGGTTTTCGTGAAAATCAGGGGTATAAAAAAATCGCAGCCGGCCCTGGATTTGCATTTTGAAAATGGCAGGAAGGTCAGAAGGAGCGGTTTTTAAAGACCTTTGAAACAAAAAAAAAGTTTAGGCGATTATCTCCAAAAATGAAGATTTTACGGATTTGTACAGTTTTAAAGTTGGACACCCTGTATAGTTAAGTTAGTAATTAGTGAATTAGTGTAGTTTTAAGAATGATGGTAAGAGTAAAGTGTTGGATTGGTGGCATATAAGAAAAGTAACTTCTGGTTATCATATGATGCAGGCTTAAGTGTCAAATTTATTGTTTTTGTTTTGAGTAGGCATTTTTAGGTTAGTCTATGTTTATTATTTGTCTGAGTTTCCATCAGACAGACTCGCAGGTCCGGCGGGAATCCCCCGACCCTCCATATGGCCGACGCCCGTCCGCCTGGACTTTTTCCCAATTTCCTAAACTCCGCCAATCGAGTTAGGCGCCGGGGCAGCGCCAGGCCTCGTTAAAAAAACCGGATTACGTCCAAATAATTCCGGGTGCCCGATAATTAATTATTCTGTTTTAACCTTTTTTGGCGCGCGGGCCAATGTTTGCGCAACTTATAGCAACTTTCCGGAGCGCCTGCTGGCTTCGACAATTGACAGCCGCACGGGCAAATCGAATCCGCCGTGCGTCGGAAAAACAACACGGGCGCGCCCGCCTCAAAAACCCGGCTGTTTTGTTTCAAACGGCGTAATGGCATTGCGCGTAGTCGGCCAATCAATCCGTGCCGTTTCTATATAGTTGCGTACCTATGAGGGCGGACAGGCGCTGTCATTGCGAGTAAATGAATTCAAAATCTTAGTTCGTGTTTTTAGAGCCGCTAAACCAATTAGGTATTGGTATGAGCATAAAAACTACATGTAAAATGTGACTGAAATCGGTGGTCCGCACAGCATATACAGGGTGTTTCTAAATTAGGGTGCGAACGTAATATGACAGATAGAAAATGTCATTTTGAACAAAAAGTTTCCTATAAACATGGGTCCTAAAATGCATAATAAGAAAGTTACAGGGTATGAAATTATAGTTTGAAAAACATCTTTATCGAAATAACTTCTACAGAAGTTATGCAATTTAAATGGAACTTGGTGCAATTCTTTAGTAACTGAAGTGCAAGAATTTTGTGTAAAAACGATTTATTCCCATCGACGAGAGGCGGAGGGGCGGGGTAGCACAATGGGTTTTCTACTCATAACTTTTTTTGGGGTTATCTTTTTGGTCTCGCCGGTTCATCATTTTAGTCCATCTTTTTATTTTGGTAACAAAAGGGTACTCTTGTTTCATAACGATAAAATCAACCGTTTGCGTAGAAATCGGCAAAATGTGCTCCAAACACCTGTTGACTCCAAAATTCTAAAAATATAAAATATAAAAATAAAATTTTCATTTGTACCATTTAAAGTGAAAAAAATTCCCTATGAACTATGTATCAATAATTGTTCGCTTCCAAAATGGAACTGATTGAACTCTAGAAAATTTTGAAATCCATATTTCAGCAAAACCAGTGATGTTTTACTCAATTAATCAAAAATTAAGCATTTTTTCTTAATTTTGAACCTACAATTCATCCGTAAAACATTTAAATGCGGTAGGCAATAATTTTGTTTTTCGAATTTTGGAGTTAACAGGTGTTTTGGGGCACATTTTACCGATTTCAACGAAAACGGTTGATTTTATCGTTATGAAACAAGAGTACATTTTTGTTGCAAAATAAAAAGATGCACTAAAATGATGAACCGGCGAGACCAAACCTCAAAAAAGTTATGAATAGAAAACCCATTGTGCTACCCCGCCCCTCCGCCTCTGGTCAATGGAAATAAATCGTTTCTATACAAAATTGTTGCACTTCAGTTAATAAAGAATTGTAAGTACCAAGTTTAATTTATGTTGCATAATTTCCGTAGAAGTTATTTTTATAAAGATGTTTTTCAAACTATACTTTTATCACCCTGTAACTTTCTTATTATACACTTTAGGACCCATGTTTATAGGAAACTTTTTGTTTGAAATGACATTTTCTATCTGCCATATTACGTTGGCACCATAATTTATAAACACCCTGTATATCCGTTATTTGGTGCTAGAAAAAAAACTGACCGGCATCCCGCAATGGTGCTTGTATGTTTTTTCAGTCTTGTTTATTTCAACGTCTGATCAGACTTCTCAATTTTTGCCCAATTCAACAATAATAATGGCTTGTAGTTCGTTTAATATCGGATCTACTGCAAATTATGTCGACATTTATACCGATTTATTTTCGTCTTTTTCTTTTATACCAGGTTTTTTATTAGGATTTTGACATTTTGTAGAAAAACTCATTGCAATGTTGCTCATTATGGAAGGTGCGGATGTAAGCAACTAAAATGTCTGAACTACCGGATTGTCTATTGTAAATACACAAGATCAAGAAAGTAAGAAAACTCATACGCGTGCAAATAAAGAAAGAATAGTACTGAGAGCGTCGATTTACTCTAGGCTCTATACTAAAATCGAGCAACTCTTACGCCTGGCGTAAACAAGAGCCACGTGGGTTGAGGTATTGGCCAGGGCCGCACTGAGACACGACCTTTATTTAATTTTAGTTTTATAATTGTTTACATCAAAATATTTCGGAACAAAATTATTGGCTGAATTAAAATGGCTCAAAACATCGATAAAATTATTTGTGTCTAAATAGCTGAAAACAACAAGATAAAACCGCATAACTATACTTTTGCGATCGAGTACGTCCCTGTTGCCGAGTCGGGTGAAATTTTATAACCTATCGACCAATCGCGGAACATCATTGAACAAGTGGTTTTATTTACGCCAGGCGTACGGATTGCTCGATTTTAGTTTAGGTTGACTCCTCAATCGCTGACTAACAACTGACCTCTGGTCAACGCTAATCGGTCTCCATTTACCTGATATTTTGGATTTACAGAATCACAATAATTTAGCTGCTTGGGCATCTTGGGAAGTTTCCATGAGAACGAGATAATACTTTATGACTAAATTTTACAATTTGGAAACCCCTACGTTGGTTGTTCATACAATATTAAAGTTGACATTTTCCGAAGTAGGCATTATTTCATTATTTGTTTCCTTTTGCGGTTCAGATTAGTGTAAAGCGACTAAAAAAATGAAAATGTTTTATTTACTAGAAACTTTATTTTTCTTCATTTACAAAATATACCTAACGGTTTTTCCGGAAATTACGTCATAATATATTTGTACTGTGTAAATAAATCCTATCAAATTTTTGATAGGATGTAAATCAGGCTTTCTTATGGTCAGAGCTTAAGTTAGCTAGAAATCAACAATCGTGGCGGACCTTACTTTTTTCATTTTATGGAATGAGAAATTCCTAGATTTGTTCTGTGTATTATAAAGGTTTTATTTTTTCAAAAACAGGAATAGTCGGATTAGGACAAAAACAACCAGATAGAAACTTGCCAACGTTTCGCCTTTTATTAAAAGCTTCTTCAGGGCTACAATGACATTAAAATGACAACAAGAACTAAAAATCCAAAAACAAGCAGGCACAGGCAAATTATCACTCACCTTGTATTGCTTTCGGCAATATTCGGCCCTACACAATGACGTATTTTTCCATTCGGCTCTCATTCGAAAATTCAAATTTTATTTTTAAATTATTAGCTTTGGAAGGAACTGATGGAACAACAACGCCTATATGTAGACATTTTTATTAATCCTGGTCCTTTCTAACACCGCTGTTTTGAAAATTTGGTAGAAGGAAACAACCCTTATTATGCAAATGGAAATAAACTTGACAAATAAACTAAGATGTTGCCACACTCATATGAACATAGGTCCTAAATTTATTCGTTTCTGAGGTACAGGGCGTTTTAATTATCTTTTTGAAATTGAACTATGGCAATATCTCCCAAAATAATCAAGCTGCTGAACTGAAATTTGGCACTGTTGTGTTGTCATGGATAATAAGCTGAAAATATCGATTCCTACGTATCTCACAGAAATTTTTGGATCGTGCTTTTACTCGTTTGAAAGCAGTAGGTGAAAATTGTATGTTTCGAATGTTGGAGTTAACGCAGATGTTTTGGGGCGCGTTTTGTCAACCCAAACGGTCGGTTTTAACGTTATGAGACAAGAGTTCACTTTTGTTGCAAATGAAAAGATGCAAGACCAAAAAGATAACATCAAAAAAGTTACGAGTAAAAGTACGATCCAAAAATAGCGAAAGCGGCGCCCTCTTTGGGATACGTAGAAACTGACATATTCAGCTTATTCCTCATATCCAAACACAGTGCAGTGCCAAATTTCAGTTTCGCAGCTTAATTATTTTGCTAAGTATTATTACCATAATTCGATTCAAACAGAGAACTACAGAAACAAAGAACTTTAGGACCTATATTTACATAGCCAACCCACCTTACAATGAGTTTTTTTGTAACGCTGAATCTACTTGTTGCCTCGGATGGTACAAGCCAAGTGACTGTGCCAAGGGGAAGAATGTTGCCTCCAATGGTAGCAGCCAAAGAGACGACCCAGTAAAAAGAAAAAAAGAAGGAGTCAGTCAAAAAATAATTTGTCAGCTAAAATTTGTAAAAGACAATAAAATATTTTCTATCAAAATGCAGCCATTATTGACCGTACAAGATACTGTAACACTACTAGTATATACAGTCAGATTTTTTACCTACTACTATTGCAATAAAATGTATGCCCATTGCGGTCATAAATACCCTCGAATTCTCAGTATTATTTGACAGGGCCGGGTTGTAAGTAATAATTTTTAGGTATAACTAGATCTAAAATTTCCTCTGTATAAAAAAGTATTATTATGTTTTTGACGCATTGGCAGACGCAATAGGACATACAGTGCTACGGCTCCCACACTATTATTGTATTTTGAATCCCATAGGGCATATATTATGTGGCACCAATTAAAATCAAAGGTAAGGTCAGAAAATACTTCTCTGTTTTTAAGTTGTAGTGTTGTACAATTAATAAAGAAAAAACGCATTAATGATATTACCCAGCAGGTAGTTGGAAAAATTCAGTCCATCACGTAATTACTGTAGAAAATTACTACAAGAAAAGGTGATAATGGGCAAACAATCGCAAAGTTAACAAAAAGAAAAAACTAGTAACCGCATACACGTGTTTCATGCTATTTGGCAATCATCAGTACGGTGTAACATTAACCAAATCAAAAGATAGGCATGATTTGGGAAGCAACAAATGAAGTCCAGGCAGGAGCCAACAGCACATTTGAAGCTTCAGTCAGCACATCCCCTATTTTGGGGCTTGTACTAACATCGCCACGGAGGCTGCTAAAGCGACCTGCGTGAAAATCTTCATAACCCAAGATGCAGAGACAATAATAAGGATGTAAGATTAGCGAGTGTAAATGTAATAATTACAAGAAAAGGTGATAATGGGCAAACACTCAAAGTTAACAAATAGAAAAAAACTAGTAACCGCATACACGTGTTTCATGCTATTTGGCAATCATCAGTACGGTGTAACATTAACCAAATCAAAAGATAGGCATGATTTGGGAAGCAACAAATGAAGTCCAGGCAGGAGCCAACAGCACATTTGCAGCTTCAGTCAGCACATCCCCTATTTTGGGGCTTGTATCGCCACATAAATATCTTAAGTCTGACTCTTTACTACACAATGGGATCGACCCACGTAGTTTTATTGCATTTATTGATCCAGATTGTAGATTTTCTCGGGGTCGTTTGGCCCTGATGGCTTTTCTTCACTGCGACCTAAATAGATCTTTTGTGAGTGACCCTACTCTAATAGATACCAAGGTCACCTAAGCTATTGATCCAGATTTTGTTCTGTCCACTTATATGAAGCAATGTGAAAAGCATAGAAAACTAGGTTTCTACTAACAATTTATCTTATTGATGCTATAGGGTGCTTACAGCACAGAAAGTGTACCTATAAAGATAGAATAAAACTACTGCTTCTTTATCAAGATACAGGGTGAAGTTTTATTTCTAGAATCAAAGAATTTAAAAGGGGGTTAGAATTCTGGTTGTTAAAGTTCGGGTAGTGAACGTAATTTTTGTACATAACCTTCCAATGAAGAGTTAATATGTATCGAATATTCACTGTTCGTTACTAAAAAGTGGTCGTAATTTTTTACAATAATACAATAATAAAGCAATAATTAATGCTTTGCTCACACATTGTATTATTTTCCGGAAAGGGTAGTGGCCCAGAAACTTTTTTTTCAACAGGAGCTCCAAAGTATGATTAAAGTATCTAAAGTAGGTATATCTAATTTTAACGCCACTTTGGAAATAAAACAAAGAATAACTTCGGATAATCTAGTCAAGTAGGTACCAACTTATACTAAAACGAGCACGTTATGTCAAATTTAAAATATAAAATACATTTCCTCTGCCAACTGCATCGGAAAATTGCCACGGGCGCACTGAAATTTTCAGAATTGAATTCCAATACGTGACCAATATCGCATTAATTTAATTGTTTGCGAAACGTGAACATTTTTAATTAAAATTTTAATTTAAGATAAATAAAATGTAAGCGATTTTCCGCCTGGCTCGAATTTATTTTATTTATCCAGCCCGTTTATTTTAGCAATAGACCGCAAAAAGTTCGAAAACTACACCCGGTTTATGAATATTAATTTTCTGTAGGAAAAACCGGTGCTTTTTTGCGGCCAATCCGAATGCCAAAATAGCGAGACGCGCCATTAATTTTAATTTGAATCAATGCTTCGTTAATTTTTAATATTTTTTTAGCAATGGAAATTTATTCAAAGCAGGTAGTTTAGACAATTGAAATTAATTTTCGGGATGGACAATGAACCAATTTACGAGTACTCATACCCTCGACGAGCGGCTATCAGTAACTGTTTAATTTTTAATGTAAAACATTTTATCGTTGACTGACGTATTAATAAAGACTGCTCACGGCTGTCATGTTTGACAGTTCTCTAGCTCACCATGCGCTTCCCGGACACAAAATACAAAGCAAAATACATTGTTGACCATAGGCGCCATCTACTTTCCAGGACATGAAACTATATAGCCGTGAGAAGTCTTATTAATACGTCAGTCAACGATTTTATACTACAAAAATGAAGTTGACTCTGAATGCTTACAATTCGGTATCTTGTTAACTATAGCTCTGCTGGAGGAAATGTTGGAAACAATATTATTTTAGGTTTTGACAAAAAGGTGCCATGCTATCCCAAAAAACATTCAAAGTTAAAATTACTAAAATGTTAAAATTTTTAATACCTACCCAACTAGTCAGAAATTTATTTTTGGCCAAACCAGTTTACCAATATATGAGGTAAAAATGTGGAAAGTGGGGAATAAACTGGAAGTAATTTTTAAGTTAAAAATAGATAATATGACTTTATGGGATTTAGTAAAATTGACGACTGAAGTAGTAAAAATTAGGTAATAATTATTAGGTAACGTATGTCTATACTTGGACTTAAATCTAACTATGAAGAACAGCAGTTTTCTCTTTCTATTAATACGGTAAATATATTCTATAAACGGCCGATGCAATAAATGTTGTCTCTACCGTTGACCCTATAACCAAACTAATAGATATGCGGAGAGGTATGGAATTATTAAAGGTGTTTGGATTTTGTTGTCTGCGTGCAAAAATTTCCTTGCGCCTAAAATATTTCTGTATATTCGGAAAAACTCGTGCGCCTCATATATGTGGTGTATTTACAAAAAAATATTTTTTTTTCTCATCTTCAAAAATGTTTATTAACAAAATTCAAACAGGACAAGAAAATATGCTAAACAAGCCTTTGAGGAGTTAATTTTGGGCCCCAATGTGTGACTTTTTCATATTTTGAAACATAATTGCATAGGTAAACTTTTAATCATTTTGATTTCAAGATGGAGGACATCGTTGTTTGTTTGATAGCAAATACATTCTTTACTGTGAAGTTCCATTTTACGTACTTTTAGACTTTGAAGTCATAATTTCTTAAATCAGGTAAAATATAACAAACAATTTTGACTATGTAGTTACATTTTCCCTATTAAAGGATAACGCGACCAAGAAGTTAATGTTACAATAATTAGGGATAAATAAGGCATTTGACCATATAGTTACATTTTCAGAATGAAAGGAATTCGCGACCAAGAAATTAAAGTTACAATTAGGGTTTTTTGGGAATAACTAAGGATTTTGACCATATAGTTAGTACATTTTCTCTATTAAAGCACAACGCCACCAACAAGTTAGTTACAATTTGGTTTATTTTTGGTAGTGAAGGTAATAAATAAGGTGATTATTGGGCCTGTTTCAGCAGAACTTGAAACCAGTTTGAAACTGCCAGGCGCATGCGCAGTTTCATTTTGTCGTTCCAAAAACAAAACCGCGCATGCTTCTGACAGCTGTTTCATTGTGGTGAAACAGACCTACTGCTTTGTTTGAGCCTGTAAATTTTTCAACCCTTTTGGTTGACAACATTGCCAGGTAAACACGAGATTAGGTGATAGAGACATACTTATTGCATTTAATAGTAGCTAATAATATTAGGTATTTTACGAGATTCTTGGATAAATATCAAGAATAGGTATCCATTCATCTATAAATAGATTTTTTTCATTTCAAGCTGCCCCTGGAGAGATTCATCAATTTCTTCTGCGTACCTTTCCAAATTATATCATTATATGAGGCTTCTAATATCGTAATATGGTAACTGTTTGCACTTCTGGAACACTCGCAGACTTATCTATATCGCCATTTTAAAAGGCTTAATTTTTTATCTTCCTTATGGCAAGTTTTAATTAGTCACGTTCCTACAATACTTTATAGAAAATATTGCAAAATCCAAATTTTAATAAAACAAGCTACACTTCAATCTTTACATGTTCAGTTTTCACGATTCATTTTAACACTGCAAACGATTTTTCTACTTTAAAAACTGTTTTGGAACAATTTTACTTCATGGTAATTTTTATAAGAAATTTTGACCTTCTTTAAGCCCTTTTTACCTTTCAAGTAGGTACGAAAAACTAGTCTTTTTGAACTTCACAGTAATTATTAGATTACTGGATAGACCTAAAAATGACCAAAAACCTATAGGGATTTAATAGGTCAAATATAAAGAGTAAGTTACGTAACTATCCAACCTATTTTTGACCTCACCTACAGGGACAAATATTGAGACAAACTTTACTTCTATAGCATTTCCTAAATTATCTTTTGACTATAAGGGCATCTAGAAAGTTAAAAATTAGTAAATATTGACCAAAAAATTCATGATAAAATTTTCGTTGTCTTCAAAGTCTGATTTTAGGTAATATAAATAAACAAAATTAGGACCAAATAAAGTTTTCTAAAAGTTGAGCATTTATGTAGTTTATAATTAGGTTAGAAATGAGTAGTTTTAGATTTTTCAAACTTTAAACGATTTTCTAAAGGAACCAATTGTAGTCCGGCAGCCACGGGGGTAAACCCAAAAATATGGGACGAAGTTTTTTTCAAAACGGATTTGACATCTCTAGGACTCCTAGTTTTGATAACCAAGTGATGACAAACTGTCATCCTTGAGCAATTTGAGATATAGGGTGTCCTTTTAATAGGTACCACGTGATCACGTATATTTTTACACCCCCTTATTTTATATATTTTTGAGGTTAGGAAAAAAGTTTCAGATACAAAAAAGCAAGCTTTTTTCAGCGTTTATTTATTTTTATACAGGTTGTTCAGAAAAGCGGTGCCAAACCAAACTTTTGTTTCTTTAAATCGAATACCCTCCATATTTTTAGATATTTGAAATCTGCTCATTGTCACAGTTTTAATGATGTACATGTACATGTAATATGTTTGTTTCAAGCGTTTGTAAAGTATTCGACCTTGAAACTCGAAAATGAACCTGGCGGGTATCGTTCTTATTTTTTAATTAATTTATTAAAACAGCTATAAAAAACGAAAGACAACTTTTTCTGCTCTACATGCTTTTATAAGCATTTTAATATACTGGGTGCGATTACAGGTTCCTCTCTAGAAATTATGAAGATTTAGTGAAGCGGCTCCATGTGGAGCTACGATCCCTCAAAGGGGCTCCTCGAAGGCACTTTTTCTTAACTTCAGAACCGTTTAACTGATCGCCCTCAAATTTTGTACACACTGTACTCTCAATAATACCCACTAACCACCTTTAAATGGACCCCCTGGTATACAAAATGTCTGTTTTTTAGGTGACTTATTACTATTCACTGTAACAGCAACCCATCGTAATCGAACATCAGCAGCCCAGGTATCATTCTGTTCCACACATGTTTGTAAAATAGCTTCCTTCATTGCTTTTTCGTATTCTTGTCTTCCACGACTCGGAACGATGGCCATCATTGAAGATTTTTTAATTTTTTTATTTTTTTATTTTTTTATTTTTTTATTTTTTTATTTTTTTATTTTTTTATTTTTTTATTTTTTTATTTTTTTATTTTTTTATTTTTTTATTTTTCCTTGATCTCTAAAATTCAAGTTTGTCACTTCTGAATGCCGCTGCTTTTTTACAGTTGGAGTTACAGCATCTGAGAAACAAAACCCTATTATAGTTGTGCCACAAGACACGATAAGGCTGTTTAAATAAACAACTAATGTCTATCCAAGTTACAGAGGCAGTGGATCTGGCCTTCATAAAATATCAAGTGTTTACGCGGCGAGCATAATGCAGGGCCGACTCTTCCCTCCGTCGAGTTTCCTGCATATTTTAGATCGGATCGCGAGCAGTATATTCTGTAAATTTATTTTGCTACTTAATTTAAGGAAATTTATAAATATCCACGAAAGGTAGAAACACAAATTTTAGAACTTCTAAAAGAATTAGTTCATAATTACAAGCCACTTGGAATCTCATATTAGTCCAACCCTGGTAATCGATCGCAAGGCGGTCATGTGACTTTGTTTATATCTTCTGCCGCTGTAACTTGGATAGACTTTAGACGCGAGCTGTTTTCCAAGGCCTCCAACTACTTCTCTTAAATCTGCATTGCACAATGACACTCCCGCACAGTTTGCTGTGGCAACCCGTGCACAATAACATTCCCGCACCGGTTGCTAAAATGATATTATACACAATGACTTACATTTCTCAATTAAAAACGAACATACAATGCAATGAGGCAATTTCTTTAGAGTCTTAGAAAAAGCGCGTTTTTTTGTTTCTTAATATAAATATAATAAATTAAAAAAGCATTCTTATATAGTAAACGCAAACTGAGAAGATGAGTTTTGGAAAGGGGATGAGGTACTAGTAATATAACACAGGAAATAAATATTTAACAACCAATAAAAGGGTTTTATACATAGGCCTAATTGCTATTAGTCCTTCCCCATAATTATCATCTCATTTCTGGATATTATAATATACCGAGTCGCGAATGCCATTAAATTAAGTACATTAAATTACACTAAAGTAAAAAATCGTAATTTCTTTATTGTAGTAATGCCCATATTGGTGGCGAAGTGTACCTATAATTACACACAATTAGGAAAAATTACATAATTTAATGTACAACTTTGAGTTTATACAAAATGCTCATTTGGCTGCAGAGTGGACAGAGCATTAAATTTAAGACGCCCTGTACCTGTCATGTAGCTTTATCTCTATACATACCCATTTTTATAATTTTATTAGTTTTTTAACTTAGATAGGAAATGCTCTAATACAGAGAAATTCATGAATATTTTAAATTCATAACACATGTTTTTAAAACACCTTGTATATTAATGATAACTGTAACGAAATTAATATATACAATAATATAATAATAACAACAATTTTACAGCTAAATAGTAAGATTTAGAGTAGAAATTCGATATATTATCAAATATTTACTGTCTAATATTTGAGATACACTGTATATCAAATTTCTCAATGACGCCAGCATGTCATCAGTCGGATATGGTTAATAGACATACAAATCTGCAAGAATCCGTTAAAAAAGAACTTCGTCCCAAATTTCGCACTTCAGGCAAAAAAACCGGTTCCTCTGCCGGACTATTGGTAATATTTTACCTTCGTAGGTAATTCCCACCCAAACATTGGTAAACTTGGCTAGCCCTGTTTGTTGGGATACCTTTTATACGACGCGAGACGCTAGGCCATATTTAGGTATTTTGACATTTTTAGATAGCCTGATTCACGGGCGTAGCCAGGATTTAGTTTTGGGGGGGGGGTTTAGTTTGAGAAGTAAATAAAACAACAAAAATATACTTACATGAAATTTAATATCTATATATTCATCCGAAAAACTACGACATATTTATAAAGTTCTTAACTTTAAATGAAATGGATAAATTAATTTCGTTCCTCTGCGCTAAATCTAAAACCATTAAAGAAGAAATCTTCGGCTTTTTCTTTTAAATTTATCCACTACTTTATCTGCATGAATTTCTGTTCCATAGTGAATGTTCATTAACCATTAAGTCTGTTTTCACTTGTAGTGTTTCGTAAATAGTTTTTCAGTCTCCTTAGGCTCGAGAAAGACTTTTTTGGGGTAGCAGTGGATACAGGAATGGTAGCCAAGATTTGTAGTAATGTGTAAATATTAGGATATAGGTTTTTATCGCACATATCTAGGCATTCCAAACTAGATTTCGGGGTAGGCAGTCTTCTTATCAGCATGCAAGGTAGCTGAAGCTTTGATAGCTAAATCCAAATTTGTTTCTTTATTAGAAACCCCTTGACCTTGACTACACCACTTTTTCCAGTAGTCCATACCTTTAGGTTTATCACCCTTCCTTTTTTCCCCTCCATTTTTCGACAGTAATAATGATTCACGTATCTATCCTTAACAAGGTTATCGAATAACAGTGCACTAAAATTACTCACTTACACGGTACACTTAATTCTCTTCACTATTCGTTCACCACTTTTCACTTTTATTCGCTTCGAGTTCGCATGGAACAATACTGCCGTAAGCGCGGTCACGCGCCGCGGCGCCGCTTATATAGCAGCCCAGTAGCCGTCCAGAAACTTCCACGAACTTCCACAAAGTTCCGCTCATTTCGACCTAGGGGCGTGGCGAATAATCGAGAAACAACGCAAAGTGTCCCTACAATACAAAATAGTTCGGCTGCAACTGCGTCTGCCTCTCGTCAAAAGATGGCGCTAGGCGCTACTATTACTACATAATATATTCAAACGTAATAATAATTTAACTCTTCACTCCTCGTATTTTTTCGGTATAATATTAGGTAATATTTTGCTTATTTCGGGGGGGGGGGTTGAACCCCCGAAACCCCCCCCCCCTTGGCTACGCCCGTGGCCTGATTTATTCTCCACAAGTCTTAATAAGAGCAGTTTTTAGATTAACGTTTTCTCCTTCACCAACGTAACGACAAAGATATTACAATCTTTGTTGGGACTTGTCCTGACATTCTGCAGGCGCAGTGATCCCAGCCAGCCCATTACCGGTTTCATCCTATTTGGGAATCATCAGATGGGCGAAGGCAACAATCCTGGATGGATAGGTTTCAAAACACAGAAACAACTACTCCGAGGGCAAATATCCCTACCGGCATTGAATTACACTGTTGGTTCTCGATTTTCACGTAACGACAAAGATATTACAATCTTTGTTTGGACACTCCCTGACATTCTGCAGGCGCAGTGATCTCAGCCAGCCCATTACCGGTTTCATCCTATTTGGGAATCATCAGATGGACGTAGGCAACAATCCTGGATGGATAGGTTTCAAAAGACAGAAACAACAGAAACAACTACTCCGAGGGCAAATACCCCTACCGGCATTGAATTACACTGTTGGTTCTCGATTTTCGTTGGGAATAACATTGTAGATTAACGTTTTTTCCTTCACCAACGTAACGACAAAGATATTACAATCTTTGTTGGGACACGCCCTGACATTCTGCAGGCGCAGTGATCCCAGCCAGCCCATTACCGGTTTCCTCCTATTTATGAATCATCAGATGGGCGTAGGCAACAATCCTGGATATGGATAGGTTTCAAAAGACAGAAACAACAGAAACAACTACTCCGAGGGCAAATACCCCTACCGGCATTGAATTACACTGTTGGATCTCGATTTTCACGTAACTACAAAGAGATTACAATCTTTGTTGGGACACGCCCTGACATTCTGCAGGCGCAGTCATCCCAGCCAGCCCATTACCGGTTTCATCCTATTTGGGAATCATCAGATGGGCGTAGGCAACAATCCTGGATGGATAGGTTTCAAAAGACAAAAACAACAGAAACAACTACTCCGAGGGAAAATAAAGGACGTGTCCCAACAAAGATTGTAATATCTTTGTCGTTACGTTGGTGAAGGAGAAAACGTTAATCTACAATGTTATTCCCAACGAAAATCGAGAACCAACAGTGTAATTCAATGCCGATATAGGGGTATTTGCCCTCGGAGTAGTTGTTTCTGTTGATTCTGTCTTTTGAAACCTATCCATCTAAGAGCAGTTTTTGTTTTTGAAATAGAAAATTTAATAAACCATGGTCGTGAAGAAGATTTGTTAGAATATTCTTCTCTTTAAAAATTAAAAAAATATTCAAAATGATCTATGGATCATCCTGTACCGAATACTAGAGGTTCATTTTACAATCTACGACTACATACAACTACTCATAATAATAATTAAACACCACATGACTGTAACAAGTTTGAAAGGCCCCACTTGTATATTGCTCTCTGGATTATTTATAAAGAATAAACTTAATGTGTTTTTTCTGCGAATGTGACTTGAATTTTCTGTTGTTTGTCCACATTTCAGGATTATTACGCCTTGTTTACCCACGGGACGGCGGCTCTATTTTTAGAGCTAATATATATTTTACGGAATGTTTTTATTACTCTTTACGAGTCTAGCGCCGGAATTGCCGGAGAGCCCCGACGCGGTGTGGTGCGAGTGACAAAATGGACTTCTGTAATAAAAAAATATATGGCGCCCTTTTCCCTTGGTAAAACACATATTCGCAACACGCTCTCATTTATTTGTAGAGTACGCCGGTTATACTGTGATATAAAATTAGAAAACGGCCACAAAACAAATAATATCTCACAGAAACTACACATTAAATTTTAACTGATCGATGCTTAGATAAAATGTATTATATACTATGATAACATGCAAATAAAACCTTTATTTGAAGATTTTTAATTTAAATTTTATATAACTTTATTCTCACATTTTTGGAAATGGTATCAAACATTGTATTGTCTTTAATTGTTAAATTAAACCAGGGCTAGGCATTTAAAAATTCAAATACCCAGGAGCTTTTGATCTCTGTTTTAAATGAAGAAAATTCCAGCATCTGTAGTAGAATATCAAAAAATATTTCCAATTTGTTCAATATTTTTTTATTTGGAGGAGTTATAAAAATATATCAATAGGGTAATATTAAGAATATTACTGACTGAGATACTTTCGTACTCGATATAAAGGCTCGTGTTAATATCAAACACCTTAAACAACCAGTGACATTTATTCTAGATTTTTTTTATATATTTATAAGTTATATATATATTTATATTTTATATATATAAGTTATATTTATATATTCTCTCTTATATTTGTCCACTTGAATTGTCCCACTTTCTTGAAAATGTGTTAGTCACACATACTTCAAGGTTTTTTAGAAATGAAATCTCAGTTGGAATTTGACGAATCCATTTTTGGTGCAAATTTTCATCCCGAGACAATAGAATAGTTATTTATGTACCAAGGCACTGAAGTTCAACTTTTTATGACTCATGTGGAGTTTAGTTGCTGAGGCCTCTGGCCGAGGCAAATAAACCACATGAGTCATAAAAAGAACTTCAGTGCCGAGGTACATATTATATTTTTCTTGAAATCGGAAAAAAAATGTTTTATTAGGCAAGAAAATAATAATAAGGGATCACCCGTCCACGAACCGACTACGCGCGGCGTTGCTTGACTTTACCGATCTCTTCCTAGGACAAGTATAATGATGTACGGCACCTTCTGACAGAAAAACCAAACTGCTGCTTCTTGTGCAGCCTACACAACAAATCTATTGATTTTCAAATTTACTAAAATATGTATACTGAAGGATTGCGCTTCTATAGGAAACAATTTCGCAATGTGTACGAAAAGTTAAATGAGCCTTTACCGGCCGGGTTTTGAATATTTGGTCACTTTTGACGGGCGATTTCTCCGCGTCTGACGTTTGATGTTTACATCTCGCCAAGGCCTACTTATTGAAAAAATCGTACAATAATGGGCTACATTATTGTACGATTTCTGTGCTTTTAATGACGATTTTGAGACATTTTAATGCCGATTTCAAGAAAAACTTATTACAATTGTTAATAATTACACTATAAGGTGTTAACAGAAGTATGTGTATTGACAACGCGTCACTCAAAATTTAATACATGTACAGTGTGGTCATTTAAGTGTGCAACATATGGGATTTTTCTTATTAATTGTACAACGAAAATACAAATATTCCCGAAAGTTGGTACATGTTCGATAATCATATTAGGCGCACTTAGAATGGTTGCTAGTCAAACAACATACAAGGTAGGTCAAAAAATATAAAAATTGTACAAGAGTAAAGTACCCTTATTTCAGAAAATTCAGCAAAATGTTATTAAGAATTAAAAGTTATGCCTAAACTCCAAAACATGGAAAAACATTATTAATTTCGTAAAAAAAATTGTTTTAATATTCACCCTAAACAATTTCATAAATCAATCAAAATTATATCAATTTCGCATAACTTTGTTCAAATTCAAGCATATTTGTAAAATTAACTTAGTTTTTTAATTTTTTAGGGAATCACAAACTTCATGTTTGTTACAACGATATTAAACAAAACTTTAAAATTTCACAAAAATTCTTCTGAACAAAGTCAAACATTAATAATGATAATGTGTATATTAAAAAACTCTCATTTAAGGTGCAAAAGTTTTATTTTAAATGTTTATTAAGATACTGTGGAAATTAATTGACGAACAAATTTTTTTTAAGAGGCTATGTTTTGGTATTTAGACATAGGTTTTAATTCTAAACAACTTCTCTTAATAAACTTTTGCTGATTTTTTTAAAATAAGGGTACTCTTGTGCAATTTTTATTACCTACCCTGTATGCTGTTTAACTTGCAACCATTCTAAGTGCACCTAATATGATTATTGAACATGAATCAACTTTCGGCAATGTCTGTATTTTGGTGTGCAATTAATAAAGAAAGGTCCCATTTGTTGCACACTTAAATGACCACACTGTATATGAACGTTTTGCCGTTCAAACACTTAATATGGCAAAATACCCACACCCACTTCTCCGCTACATAAAGTGAAACAAATTAAAATTCCTGATTTACTTGCTCTACACGGCGAATGGCCAAAAACCAACTTTGCGGTCAGCTTTATATTCCAGACACGACACGATTTGCCCTTCCTGCATAGCCCACGCCCGGCACGGCCTCTATAAAGGGCCAGAATTAAATGCTGGCCTGGTTAAGAGGGCGTTTTAAAAACAAACCGTGTGCCTTACCTTCGAAAAATAAATTTCGGGGATCACTTCGGACATATTGGATAGGATATATTGAAACAGATAAACGACAAAGTTTTAGTTTAAAACAGGTTTTTGTCCTACGAGTTGTTTTAACCCATTAACGCCTGAATTATGTATTTTTTCAAATTTCGATATTTTTTCTTAAATAACTGTAAAAAATGACTCCCTGAAACGAAAATATTTTATTCGAAAAATATCTGAGTAGTACTTTTTGAAATATAGGCTGTTGCCATATGGTAATGCTAGGAGCTTGTGAAGTCAAAGTGTCTAATTTTATAAGAAATCAAAAAGGTTTTGGCAGTTATTTGGAAAGCAATGAAACAGTGTAATATCGTCAAGTATATATTATTTTCAATAATATGCAATAGCAGATTATGCTATCGACAATGGAATGGCTGGAAATAGTCAATACACAAGGCTACATTACACTTCCAGCACATTGTTCTAATTATGGACTTGCATGTACTGCGCGCGCACCTTCTTTTTTTATGGCCTTCTGTATGCTGAACACAGTGGTCAATTCTATCAAATCTAATATTATCTGAAATACGGCTATTATCTGAGGACTCTATTGATGCTGCAGGTCTTCCAGCACCTTCAGGACGAACTTGATACGCAAGTTGTTAGTTAGGGTGCACTGTGTTGGACTTCTATTTTCTCGAATTGTCCCAATAGCGGAATACCCGCGAAATTGCAAAAAAGAAAATAGTGCTGGATTAGAAAATAAATTATCCATATAGAAAGTATACCCCAACTGTCTTTTTCCTAGCGGAAGTTCATCTAACATTATCAGAAGTGGGATAGCGGCTTTACCAAATAGAACATCATAGTCCGAATTTATTTTAGGACTCTTTCCCTAATAAAAATCAAAGTTTATTAGGTAGCCATCTTTAGTGTTTATAAACACTAAATCTGGAGCCTATAGGCTCCAGATTTTGTAGCCAAACCTGATTGGCTTGCCCCGAATAAACTGTTTGCAACTGTGCTTCCCATAATAGTTTACCATACTTTCATCGTATGCTAAGTTCAATTCCGGAACAAAATTGTGGATACATCGATCTTTTAGCATTTCAATCATTGGTCTAAGTTTCATCATTGTAAATCATATCTAGTGCTTGAGAAACTGAGAATCCTCTCCTGGAATTGAAAAATAAATATTTACTGAATGTAAGCGCCTAGCGTTCCCATATGGCAACAGTCATGTTTACGAATGTGTAAGTCAGCTAGTTTCTAGTAAAATGTCTTTATATTTTGTCAATGAATACTCTAACGTATATAAATCCAAAGTAGCAAAAATATGTGACACATAAAAATAAACATACTTACTCAAACCGAGGCTCCATTTTTTTCGATGATTTATTTGAATGGTATATTCTAGCACTGCACACACTCTAACAATCAAATGTAAACTGAATTTACCAGTACGAATGTATTCCAAACAGTAATACGTCGGTAATAAGATTCCTACCGTAAACGAAATAAAATCGCTGACAAGTTAAGACGCGTCGAAAAGATCACCTGTTAGACGTTGCCATATGGTAACGCAAGGCGCTAATGGGTTTATTATAGACACTTACATAAAATTTACTTGAGGAAAGTTTTATTGGTCATTTTATCGCAGGCTTTATTTGACTAATTTTACAAGCTATTATTATTATTATTGTGGTGTGAATGTGATTCTTCCAAACAAGTTCATACCATAACATACCCTCTATCTCATATTTAACAAATTGCATTACTGACATTGAAAATTTACGGTATCGCAGAAATTATTAAAGCAAATTTGACTGCTGGGCACTATTTTAGCCGCCATTACAGTGCCTGTGTTTTCTTACTTCTATACCTTTGAGAATAAGTACTAAAAGAAAAAGCGTTATTTTCGAATTTCTTCGGAGTTAATCTATGCCTCTGGAGAGCACTGATTATTGCTTACCAATATCTAATACATTTTGGACGCCAACTACTCTTTTGAGGTGGGGTCTTTGGAGAGCAGGAAAAACATAAAGGAAATTTGTACACTATTTGTAAGCGAAGACTTAAGTTATCTGTTAAATTATCAAGTATAGATGTTGGTAAAGTATGTATAGTGAAGTACCATCCCTACGTCATCGATGTCAAAAACAACAACTCAAGTCACTGTCAAAAAGTCAGTGGCGTCGTTATTTCTAGAAATGAATGGCCGTGTAAATTGGGTTGCATAAACAAGGGTATAGATTCACAAGGCGGTGTATACTTCAATTTTATTTTTTAATAGGAGTAGAAAAAATAAAAAACAAAACTTTTTAAAACAAGCTTTTATTTAAGTCATGTACTAAAATGAATAAAATTAGTTTAGGTTTTCGATAAGATAATTCAATTCCAATTTGCGACAAGTTTTTGCAAATCAAAAAGCTTGTCGCGCGAACTGTAAAGAAAATACATACTTTGGCATGTACTTGCCTATCAACCTGCAATGAAATACAGAGTTCAAGGCATTGTGGAACCCTCAACAGTTTGTTGTCCTCGGCATTTTATCAAGACCAGCGTCATAGTGGTTCCATATTGTCGGTGGGAATTTTGGATCTCTTCCTGCAGCACCTTCAACGTAAGTCGAAAAAAAAATACGTTAGGACGTCGTTGAATCTGCCTTCATCGGGAAATGAAGCGGAAAGAACATCAAAAACTTGTCTGGCGGAACGCGGAACAAATACTAATGCAGCTAGGGATTTCAATTTTAGTCTTGTGTCGATGTTGCTCTCGAAATCAGCCTTCAATCCAACGGCGTTAATTTTTCTAATAAGATGGAAGTAACAGCCTTTTAATCCGGCATCTGGAAAAGCAATTCTTGTTGACTTCATGCAAGCCTTCTCGAAGTCCAAAAGTATTTTTTGCGGAGCCATGTCTGGTACCAACTCTTTCAATATATGGAACATTTCAGTGTAGGTGGCTTAGTTCTTCTTCTGGAGCAATATATATACACACGGTGGAAATGAATTGCCGACTTTGGCGTGCCAAGTGTACCTACAGTTGGTAAAACATTGTTGGAGCTTTGTCAAACGTTCCGTCGCCAAATATGGTGCCTTGATTCAATTTTTGCAGAAATTCTCGGCTGCCCAACACTAACATTCGCTCTGGATTTTGTACTCCAATATCGTACAACAAGAAATCAGCATACTTGGCCGTAATTTCAAACCGTGCTGTTGTCGGGTCGGGCAAATCCTTTCCTACTCTGTGATGCAGAAGACTCCTTATCAGAGAAGATTGTTTGGGGATGTAGGCCAATACATCGTCAGCGACATCACGAAATGCGGATGTAAATCGGACACGAATCTACCTGCGTCTATAATCTGTAAAATATTATGGGCAAGGGTCAAAAATTTCAATTCACTGAGATAAGGATTTCATTAGCCATTCTGCATTAAACAGTGGATTAAAAAGATTTGTTTGTATATTTAATATAATCTTAGCTAATAATGTAGGTATACAAACTATGTTTGTACAATTAATGTTTCTTGTTATATTTAGTCTTCGAAGTTGGTCTCACTAAGTGGGCAATTCTCATGTGCGTAAAATTACCGCTGAGCTTATTTCACTGTGGGCATTTATCGGCGTGTGTGCCCGTGCGCTTCTTTCTGTGAGCAAACTTCGTGTGGGGTTATTTCATGCGAGGAACTTTCCGGTTATCATACATACTAATAGGGCAAGTTAAATAAAAGCTTGTACAAATACTGTGTTTACTGTCAAATCAGGGGGAATTGGCTCTTTATTCAAGATATTATCTTGGCATTGTTAATAATAAACAACAAACATATTAATAATTTATTTTATGTACAAAGTACAAAATAAATACCTCTAACTTTCGAAATTAGTGTTATACAAACAAATTATTTATACAAACAAAAACAACAAAATAAAATAAATTCTAAATTCAAAAGAAAATTGGACTGCGCAAAAACAAGCAACAATGATCCATTTACCTTGTTCGTTTTACCTTTTTCGCTACTATCTAAAACAGACTGATTAAAATTGGATAAATTTTTCAATCTGTCGCAGAAAACAGTGTAGATTAAAATCAATTCTTTAGAAAAAAATATTTGATATAAAAAAATCAGTCTCTTTTTCAATGGTTTTAATTTTGACCAAAATTTGCCTAACAATAGATCTATACCTATATAAAAATGCTGAAACTTATAAAGGGATAACGACAAAGCTAAAATATCAAAAAAATCTTCAAAACCTGAAAATATAGTAAGTACCTGTACAGGGTGGAACTGAATCATGGTACACCCCACTTTTTCCCTTCTTTTTTTGAGATACAATTTTGAAATTTGGCATGTCGATGTTACTTTATAAATGTCACTTTTTGACGTGTAAATTCATTTATTTCCGCTTCCGGTTTTATATACTTTTGTTTTTTAAATGGAACACCCTGTATATTATTTGAATTTCGGATTCTTCTCGATGTACTGAAACCAACGATGCCTCACAAGTGACATTTTGGCTGACAGAAAGGGGTTTTTCTTTAACTTATTTGGATTTGTAATAATAAATTAAATCATTAATAATTTTTTCGGTGTCTTTCACTACTGATGCCCATCTTTCTGGTGTACAAATCTGTAAGGCTTTCTCCCACATAGAAAGCACCTATTAAAATTTAATGCAATTTAATCTATTAATTGTTGCTAAATTAACTTAGAGAATGCCTTATCATCGCAGTAGCCATGTTCACCAATTTGAGCATTGTAATGCTGCTTAGTTTGGGCCCATACCAGTTCGATAGCATTGAATTGGAAATGATAAGGTGGAAGCCTCAGTACTTCATGCCCATTCTCTTACACTTATGTTATTGGATTCCAGCCCATTCCCTTGTATGTTATTGGATTCCAGCTACTCGACAATTTGTATTATCCATTATAATTAAAGGCGGGTCTTCTAAATTTGGCACAAGTTTCTCCTTAATCCACTTGTCTCCGTGATAGTCCACCAACTTTGATTTGGTACCATATACAAGAGAAGAATTTTCAATAAAACCATCCTTATTTCCAGCATGCAAAACTATGAACCTCTTGCCCTCGTAAACATCCTTCTTTACACTTTGCTTCGAATCGTCCTATACCAAGATCTACAGAAATTAGGATGATGTATACTTACGATTGAAATAGCACAGGTACTCGTACTAAGCTTTCCTTGCTGCCTTTAGCAAAAATCCATGTCTCATCTAAAAATACAACTTGTCTTAACCCAGAATTCAAATTTTGTCGATACTCCCTTAGAAACTGTGCCCTTTGACTGACAATATTTGGTTTTCCATTATGTCTCGTCATAAACATTTTTTTATTTTTCTGCAAGTTTTACTAAGTACCTGGTGTCATTCCTTTTGTAATTAAAACCAATTTCGGGTAACAAACTGCGCGAGGAGCCAATGCTAATGTCAAGTTTTCCTTTGTTATGTAGTTGTAGTTTTAACATATGTCTCTAAAAGAATCAAATTTATATTATAATGTTTAAATAAAGCACCAGAAAATATCGGGCTAAATAGCGCAATTCGACAAGTCAACACGAGCTGAAGTAGGTATTTTACTTTTAGCTTTAAGCATAACATTATTATAGTTAAATTGAACCAAATTGACGACTGAAAACAACAAAAACTTTGGACTTACTCTCGGCATACCTAGTGTAAATACTGTCATTAAGTCGCTAAATGTCGAATATTATGGGTTGATGAACAAATAGGAAGTTTACATATCCAACAATCATGAATGGTTACCCTACACCCTCTAACCCCTTCTAGTAGCTGTAGAAGACGCTGAAGTCTCCTACATCTCACCGCTACTAACTAATATCAATTGGAACAAATAACACCCGTATCTCCGGTATATCACTAAAACATCCTTTATTACACATAATTATTGTTATTTGTTATTTTTAAAAATAAAACTTTGAATTCTATTCTAAAGTGTATAAACCAAATTTACTGCTAAAGAACACACATGAAATAATCTAATAAATTGTGAGAATTCCAAATACCCCCAATATCATGACTTTTCTTAATAATTATAAAATAAAGTAAATAATAACGTTAACCGTTATAGTTTTCAATTAATTATACGTTTTCAAAAACAACTGGGTACAGATTTTATTTAAAATACCAAGCAAGTACCGATATCAGAGCCATCTTTACCCGGCATTGCCGGCAGAACTTACCGTCTCCTCTGGCGTAGCTATACAGAAATCTTAACAAGCCCAGCTCATAGTCTACAAGAGTTAAAAGAGAGTTTCGCTGAGTAGTAGCCAAGATTTGACACAATATTTTGCTATCTGGCACGGTGATAGGTGTCAGTATGTGGGACTTACATACTTTTTCGAGTTGTTCTCTGCTTAGCGGTGCGGCTTGTGGCACTTCCCTTACCGTTTGAGGATAATAATGCATCGGTAACTAATTTTGTAATTTAAATTAACTTTTGAGGCCATGCACCAAAGGGGCTTAGGCGTTTGTGTAAGTGCATACTTACTTCTTCATAATAATTGGAAATTTAAAATTAGAATTGCTATATTATGAAAGATTCCGAAACTTAAAGACATAAACGTGCCTTATAATTTTTTGCCTGTACCTATTGTAGGTACCGATTTCACGAAAAATGAGGATTTCTGCCTCGATTAGTTTGTCGAAACAACTCAAAGGTCCGCGCCGCTGTAAAAACGGAAACGGCATCCCGTCATATGCAGAGACTGTCCCGGCTGAGCGTTAAGCCCAAATTTGCTCTTTCCTACCTGGGTTTTTTTTATTCAAAGAAATTCCTATCAGGGTTTATCTGGACCTGGAGTTCCGCTAGGCATTAATTATTATAAATACTTTTCAGAGGAAAATATTAAAATTTTCTTTTGGAATACGGGGTCCGGTACTAAAACCTCTCATATACGATTTTACAAAATTTCCAAATATTCAATTTTGTATACAGGGTGAGTTTTTTGTTTTTTTCGATGACCACTATGGGGATTTCGGAAACTAGCAGAGCTAGAACAAAGGTTAAACGGGGAAAGAATTGCGGTTTTGAATGCTCAATGTAATGAATCTCTTGGATTTTTAAAAAATATCATGGCTCACTAGATATTTTGAAAAGAGTGATTTTTTGCTATATCATCAGATCTCTGTAGCTCCGTTATTTCTGATTATACAGAAAAACAGTTGAGACAAAAATTGTAATTTTGTAAAGTAATTGTAAATAATCTTATCAAATTTTTTATGTTGTTTGTGATTTTTGAGATATGACATAAACTTGTGTTTTTTTAAATGTAAATCATAGTTGGCTGTGGCCTTATCAAATCGGCCATTTTTTGAGCTTTCCAAAGATATAATACTCGGCATAGTTATTATAAAAAATAAAAGAGCTATGGCAAGTTTTCTATTTTTTTTTTTAATTTTCACATAGCCATTTAATATTTTCATAATTACGTTTCATTTTATAATTAGACGTAGTTGAAACTTTGTAATATTTTGTTTTTAGCTGGTAACAAAATGTAACAAAATAAAACAAAAATTAAAAAACTCAAATTCAAATTATTATTATTTTAAACGGTCACCTTTTAAAATAAAAAAGGTGTTCAAACAATCCACCATTATTATTTATGAAAATATAGTTTTTAAAAAAACTGAATTTGTCGCCTTTCTTAGAGATCGCCTGTCAATACTGGCAATTGCTTCTAAAACAGCTGCTCTTAATTCAACAATAATTATTGTCTCATACTTTATTTTGTACTGTTCCCCACAAAAATAAATCCAAAACAGACAAATCGGGGGATCGGGGCGGCCAGGAAATAGAGGTCTATTTCTCTATCTATTTCTCTCTATCCAACTATTTGGATAGAGCTGATATAGGTAATTTCTTACGGGCAAATTACTATGTGGTGGAGCTCCGTCATGATAATTTTTGTTTTATTTTGTTACATTTTGTTGCCAGCTAAAAATAAAATATTTGAAAGTTTGAAGTATGTCTTATTATAAAATAGAACGTAATTATGAAAATATTCCATGGCTGACAATGTGAAAATTAAAAAAAAATCCAAAAATTAGCCAGAGCTCTTTTATTTTTTTATAATAACTATGCCGAGTATTATATATTATCTTTGGAAAGCTCAAAAAATTGCCGATTTGATAAGGACATAGCCAACTATGCATTACATTTAAAAAAACACAAGTTTATGTCATATCTCAAAAATCACAAACAACATAAAAAATTTGGCTTATATTATCTTATTAAGCCCAAAATTATCTAAAATTTTGGTCTCTACGGAGCTACAGAAATCTGATGAAATAGCAAAAAATCACTCTTTTCAAAATATCTCGTGAGACGTGAACTTTTTTAAAATCCAAAAGGGGCATTAGATTGAACAATCAAAACTGCAATTATTTCCCCGTTTATTATTCTTTGTTCTAACTCCGCTAGTTTCCAAGATCCCCATAGTGGTCATCGAAAAAAAACTCCCCCTGTATAACCTACATGTAGTATGTGACTAAATTCTCCTCCTCTGAACAGGACAATCAAAATCTAGGTAATATTTTATATTCTTCTATCGTAAAAATCGATAGCAAAACAGGGGCAGACCTGTACATGCTTACTAAACAATGTATTGCTTGGTCTTACAGAGTTTATGTAGTGCAACAAATTAAAATACCTGATTTACTGCGTTACGGCAAAGGCTAAAAACTAACTTTGCGGTCAGCTTAATATTCCACACACGACACGTTTCGCCGGCCTGCATGCCCCGTGCCGGGCGCTGCCGCTATAAAGGACCAAAATTAAATGTTGGCCGGGTTAAGTGGGCGTTTTAAAAACAGACCCTGTGCCCCGGACTTTACCTTTGGAAAATGAATTTGAGGGATCACCCCAGACATATTGGATGCGGCCCCTAAGGTTTGAAATCGGTGGACAGGTTGTAATTTATTGGGACTAGTTTTTTAACTTTGTATCTTTTATGACACGCATCAAAATATTTCCGTTGTAGCGAGACTCGAGACATCTGTTAAGAAACTTTACCATAGAATGGCAGTGTAGATTTTCCGTAGATTTAATAGGCGATGTTGTTTAAACAGTGGCTCAGCTGTTTTTTTGTGTAATGTTAATGTGCTAGCCTAAATAAACAAATAATTTAGTATCGTGTCTGCTTATAAAAAAGATAGGGGTCTTGCTAGATGGGATATAAATGATTTTTTTAGCGAGATATTTTTCAATTTTATGTATGTCCCATTACTAATCGGAAAAACACCCGGTATATATAAACACCGGGGGATCCGATGTGGTTCTGCGAGAACACAAATATCGGCTTTTCGTTAAATCTTAATTAATATAATAATAATAATAATAATAATTCTCACCCTCACAATACTCCAAACTAGGAGTACCCCAGAAGTAACCACATGCTTGTGCGGGGGAGAGGGGCAATTACTATTATTTTGTCTTCGTTGCCATTTGCGGCTATATAGGGCCGACTTTTTTCCCGATAGAACTAGGATAGCATTGGCTCAAGTACTACGGAAAACCCTAGAAAACCGTAGTAATCCCAGTGAGTGTATTAGTAAATCACTCGTATAAAGCCTATTTAGGAGCAATACCGTGAACCCACATTTGTCCAGCGCTCTTGGCCATAGCGGTGTTTTTCTTTAAACACGTGCATGCCCCTGCTTCGACATCGGTTCGAACCAAGGTCGATCGAAGGCAGAAAAACATGCAGTCTAAAAAGTCAGCGCCGGTACGAGCAACGCCACCGCGGCATTTTTGTATACCATTCTTTATTTTTCTTTTTATTCATCAAATTAAATAGTTTTGAGCCGTATAATAGTAATAAAAATGACCATTCAATAAAATTTAACTGAATTAATAGAAACAGCTCTTGCTAATAATAATTCTGGACATTTTTTATTGTAAAATAACTCCCTTCGGGTAATTTTGTTCTTTCCGATTTACTAGAAGTTTCGTAGTTCTATATATCTACTATATCTTTTTTAATTTAGAATCGATCAGATTTTCTTATAACTATTTCTTCTTTTCTTCACATTGCAGAAGAGCGGTAGAAGTCAGAATTTTAGAGAAAAATATACAGTTCGGGAATATAGAATATGATGTCTTTCGAAACGTGTTGTAGACTGTACACTCACATAAACTCTAAAACTTAATAAACTCAAATACTCGGATAACGAAGTTACTATCTAATTTTGTCTTACTTAATCTTAGCAACTGAACCAATATACTTGAAGTTTGGTAACCTGAATAACGAGTTTGGATTTTTGTGTAACTGTAAATCCAGAGCATGCAGTATTATTCTACCCACTCAGGATTATTGTACCTATTAGCTACAACACCAGTTAGTACTATAGAGCTCCAATTTCTAAGTTCTGATATTGCCCTAATATCCTATCTATCCTCACTCGAAAGAATTCCAATTATTTTCAGTTTAATTTGCGCGCACCTCGCAAAGCGAACAGGCGAATAGTTCGCAACGCATTATCATCCCTCCGAGTTAATGGCAGTCCGCAGATGAAGGTAATATCGCCGGTGTAGCATACGCGAAATCAGGCGTACTAATATAAAGTGGAAGAGCGGTTCATACAGAATTTGCAACAAAAGTTCCTTAAAGCAGGTGAATTGAATTAAACTTTTATTATACTCACTCGACGGAAATTATGATTTGTTTCCTTATTTTCTTAGACATCCAACAATTTAGTGTAATGAAACTTCCGCTGAAGGGCGTATATACCTTCTATTTGATTCACCATCATATAAAAAATGTTTGTTGAAATGTTAACAAAGCAGATACTTTTAATATTATTTTTATTAAAGATGGGTGGGCAGTATAGACAGCGAAACAATTGCAATATTATATTGACGTTCGCCTTTATTTATTGAGTGAATTGATTTAAGTTGCTATTAATATAGAAAAAATAAAGCTTTATATTAACTAACCCTTAGGTATAGGGTGTATCAAGTAAAGTGTTAAGTCTGATTATTTCGTTAGTTTGTCAGATAAAAAGATCAACTAAACACCAGACTGTTTTCCAGATGCTGGGAGGATATATTGGATTGGGATGATATAGAATATGCATGAAACATATTTATTAACAAACTACAAATATATATTATAGATGTAAGTACAAAAAAGCATTATGTCAAACATAAAAAATAAACCATTCCCAATAATTAATTCGATTAGACATAGGGATTGTCTTAAACAACAATTAGAAACGAACTCTGATGCAATATTTAAAAAAGACATACACTAGGTATAGGAATGAATTGAATAAAGTAATCCATAACGCTAAATTTCTATATTTTATATTGAAAATAAGAGGTACAGCAAACGGGGATAGTAAAAAAATGGAATAAGAAACTAAGAATAAATATCATAATCACAGATGACAGACTAGAGACTAACAACGAAAAAGAGAAAGCTAACATTTTTAATAATTTTTTTCAGTGCAGACAAAAAATGCAAGAAAATATACAGAAGAATATTGCTAAGAATCTTACAATAACAAATAAAAGAAAATTGTCAATTCGGTATTATTTTCGCCTGTGATCTCTTGGCTGTTAGATATAGGTTCATTGAAGTCCAATGCGCTACTTGGCCTAGATGATGTAACATCCACTTTAAGAAAAAAATATTCATTGTCACATTCTCAAACCACTTTTATTTCTCATAAACTTTGCTAGTATGACTATACGAGTACCCTTAAAATTACATCTTCAGAGATATACAACATTGTAGGGTTATGTATATCTTACCGCTTTCGAAATATTCTCATTTGATTTCTGGGTTGGAATTGAATAAGAAAGCGTCTCTAACAACAATTTGAATGAAACGAACTCTCTATACGTGGCCTACTTAACAGCTTTGTGCAGGTAATGTGTTAAAAAGCAAACATTCCATGTCAACTGGAGAAACATCGTCGAAAAAGAGCAAGATATACACCCTATCATGTAACGAGTCATTGGAAAGGTAATTGTAAGGGTTATTTTTTATTTTTTTAGTCTACAGGAAAATAACAATTTATAAAAATATTTATTTACTTCGGCTTAGTGATATTGAAATTATTATAAATGATCAGATTTTATTATTTTTTTGTCTTTAATATTAAAAAAGCAACCAAAGAATATTTTTGTTCGACAAAAACAGTTCTTGGCCTTAACTTTTCGAGGTTCGGATTCCCTGGAAAAACTACATCACCCTGGTTTTTAATTGGCCTTTTTGTTTTACAAACTGAGCAAATAACTGGACCTAAGTCAACCTAACATTTTTATTTGAGATACCCTGTACCTTGACCAGTATAAAATTTCAAAAAATTCAGCAATTTGAGATGCCGCACGGAGAAAAACCCCAGGTGCCTATATATTTTATTGGATCTTTGCACACCACACACCACTTAGGTCACATTTTATTTTAGACACCCCTGTATACCTTGACCAGTATAAAATTTAAAAATTCAGAAATTTGAGATGCCACGGAGAAAAACACCAGGCACCTATATTTTTTTATTGGATTTTTGCACTCCAACACTTTGAGTAGGAACAGTGACTATAGATTCTTTCTATAGTCACTGGTACCTACGTAAGTAAGTAGTCCTGTTGACAATCCAACTGAAGGGACACTTGACTATTTGAATTCCTTTCAAATTTATATTTTCTCAACTTTGGCACCCTGTAGAATTAAACAACCTGTATATTTTTTCAAATTTAGTATAAATATGAGGATTTTGAGATTTTTGTGTCAGATTTTAAATAAAAAAATCGCTAAATGGTTTTAGTGAAAATCGGGTGCATAATACTTTGTATAAGTAATAATGGAACTTGTAAGCTACAGTGAGATACTCTACAATAAACGAAAACTTTTAATGTACCTGTAAAATTAGAATTTAGCTTCTTTTCTTGACGTAAAAGGAAAATCTTTCTCCGAGATTTCTAGCACCATGTCAGGGAGCTTTTATTTAACTTAACAGTCGTCGCTCGATTGTTTCAACGGCCATAAAACGCTTGTTCAGCGCCGTGTAATAATGGATTAAACGGCCGAATTAAATTTATGGCAGCCACTCGAAGATTTACCATGTCTGCTTCGTTTTTATTTTTCCAAATACTTTCGTACCCGAATCGAGGAAAATCCCCTTAAAGAAAATGATGGCAAGTAAAATGAATCCAATTCTCCATCTATAGGTATTAGCACTGCAAATTCTAAATGCTCATAATATAAAAAAAAATTGCGATAGCACTATAAACTACAACGAAATTTTATACTGAGTAGATAGGAATAATAGGTGTCTGCTGAGAAGTACTCGATGTTAAGAGTAGCTAGCAAAAAAGACAGCAACAAAGCCAGAAAGAATGTGTAAAAAAGAGACAGAAAATGTAAAAAATGTAAATGTTATACACCGAGATTAAGTTCGAAAATATTTACTATTATATTTTATTAGGACCAAAGAAAATACTTTAGAAAGTTTCCAAAAATAAGGCTCAATTTTTCGCATAAGATTTTTCTGTCTAATAGTGAAATTATATTATAATTAATTTACTTCTAATTTATTAATACAGTTACTTGAAACAATAATAATTATTGAATGTAAAGTAAACAGATTTTGCTAAAATTTGATTAGGGTGCTACGCAGTTCGGGTAGAAGATCACTTGAAGTTGACCTTAGCAGGAGCGCCATAAGCTTAATTTATTCGTTGACAAAGTACTCTTTTTGTTGTAGATATCGAAAAATTGTATTTGGAGCGGTATCTGTATCTAGATATAAAAACAAGTTTTTTAGGCAGGTATATGAATGGCGTTTTTTAAGTCATCTGAAAACAACATAACTTTTCGACAGTGCATTGGAAAAATCACTATTCTAGCTGTCTTTCATTGGTGTCTCACATAGTAACAGTGGTGAATCGAACAGTCTTGGTGGCATTTCGAGCACCAAACATATACAGAAACGCTTTTACCATTTTTTGCAATTTATTTCTTTATAAAAATTAAAAGTTTTAAAATTTTTATTCCTCGGACTTTAACTTTAATTTACGTTGCTGTTGAGTTTTTGGCTCTTGCAAACTTGGCAGTTTTTTCGAGTTATCTCGAATACGGGTCTTTATTTTAATTATATCTGCTTCAAGTCAACTTGCCTACTTTAGAAAAAATCTAGAAAAAAAAATAAACCGGTCGAACAGTCTAGAAGTTATGGCCGAAAACTGAAATGAAGGTTCATGTTTAAGGGCCTATATCTCCCTTAATCCGGACCTGTGTGTAAAAAGAAAAAACATAAGTCATTTTATTTTTTTGATAGATCACCACTGTATTTGTATTTGAATCACCCTGTTGGAACTATCAAATTTCTTATGGAAAACAGAAATTGATTTTCCAATATACTTAAATAGGGTGAGCTATTTCTATAGTCCGACTCAAAGATATATATGTGATAGTATTTTTGAAAATAAATCGAGTTTTTGGTATATAACTTGTTCTCCTTCGTTTCCACGTTACAGAGGGTTTACGTTTTTCTAAAAAATTTTGTTCTATTTTCTAATTTCTAAGCCAGAAAAGGTATTTGATACACATTACAATATCTGGATAGATTATGATACAAGGTTAATTCCCTCATGCAACCAGTGGTGGAGATACACGTAATCGGGTCACTAAATTAAAAAAAATGTATTACTGTAATTTATAAATGTTTTTGTTTGCATTTTCCGATAGAGCATATTATATAGACGTTTATTAATATTTGCTAGTGTTTCCCGACAAATTAAATTTTACTTAATTCGCTTGAAATTGTCACTATATTGTTTTTAATTTAGTGAGTTGTTTAACCGTATCTCCCACCACTGGTTGCATAAGAGACTTAATCTTACTACTATTAACTCATGATAATGCAATCAATATCAATGTGGATATATTACTGTGTACCTGGTTAAAATACCTTTACTGGTTTAGAAATAATTTTTATAAAATAAAACAATAATTTGTTTAAAAACTTTAACAAAATTTACCTAGGCATTGAAATAACATCCTTAACGTTTAGCTTGTGAATCGCTTTAGTTAGACACCTGCCTACTTTAAGGTATTTTGGGCTTTAAAGATGTTGTTTAGCCTCTTTTGGCGTTTTGCCCGGGCGCCAGGAGTGGTCTTTTTCTAGGTCCAGAGATGGTTGAGCCAGGGAGGTGTGCAGGGGATGAAATTATGCACCGAATATCAACTTAACCCGTATATTAATTACCCTAAATATAAAAACTAAAAATTAATCATTTACAAAATCAAAATAAGTCTGTCTTCTTCCTCGGCTCCGGCTCCATTGTTTCTGAAAGAGTACAGAGGATATTAGTGGTTTGGAAACCATAGGTACACTTATGATCTAATGAGCGTGGCACGTAAGCGAAACGGCACCGGTGGCAACTACAGGGTTTTTCTAAATGGCAGAGTCGGTTAGTCGTCCCGGGATATAATAGGTCCGGCATGTACTCCCGGCCAGACGCGGTCTTGGGGGGGGGGGCATGGGGGCCATGCCCCCCCCCCTAATAAAATGAAAAAATTAATAATAAATAAAAAATAAGTTCAAATATTATTACTACTATTATCCAACCTACAGTGTCCACAGATTGAGTTCACATAAGGTGTAAATAACAAAAAAATTCGAATTTGAGCTTCTGGGGATCAGTGCTGCTTGGTTTGAAACTAATTTGTGACATAATTTTACTTTAGAAAAATCGCCTTGGAAATTATGAAGAAACTAATTTTAAACATCAGTAAAGTGCCCTTTTTGTACGTTTTACAGCAAAATGTTATTAAGGAAACTTGTTCAGAATGAAAAAAATAGTAGGATTTCGAAATCCCGCTTTTTTTAGAAAGTGCATTTTGTGTAGTTTTCACATCAAAATGTTATTAAGAAAACTTGTTCGCTTTGAAAAACTGGACAGGTGTGAAAAATTCCAACAGCCTAGGTCTACTTTGATTTTTGTGCGTTTTCATTTTTTAGCAGAAAAAATCAAAGTCGACCTAGGCTTTAAAAATTTTTCACACCTATCCAGTTTTTCATTATCAACAAGTTTTTTAATAACATTTTGATGTGAAAACTACAAAAAAATGCACTTTTCTAAAAAAGTGGGAAAAATGCCAAAAAATCAAAATAGGACTAGACTTTCGAAATTTCACAGACCTATTTAGTTTTTCATTCTGAACCAGTTTCATTAATAACATTTTGCCGTAAAACCTATAAAAAGTGCACTTTACTAAGGTGGAAAATTAGTTTTTTCGTAATTTCCAAGGCATACGTAATTAAAAGTAAAATTATGTCACAAATTAGTTTCAAACCAAGCAGGGCTGATCTCCAGAAGCTCAAGTTTCAACTCGAAAATTTGTTGTTATTTACACCTTATGTGAACTCAATCCGTGGATACACTGTATATACCCAACGCACGTGCGAAAAATTTAGTTTACATAATTTTTATTTAAAATATTTTATTTATTTTTGATTTTTGTTATTTTTGTTAGGAATATAATTTTTTTGTGATATTGCTTATTCAAGTTCTATAATTGTTATAGTAGGTACCTAAAACCGCCTAAAGGAGTACATACCCAGGTATGCCCCCCCCCCCTTCGCAAATGGATATGACCGCGCCTGCTCCCGGCACTACTCTAGTCCACGGTGCGGTCTTTCCGGTTTTAGGATAATTTCCAGCATACACTCCTGGCAATATCCCACGATTACAGCGGCGAATTTATTGCTCGATCCACGGTTAGTGTTGTTCTCGAATTAAAATCTAGTGTACTGGCAGTTTCACTTAAATTGTACTGAATATGAAAAAAGTTTACTGATTTTTTTTAACGCACCAAATGAATAATCTTTGCAATATTCTTTTTTTTTATTGGTTGTGTTCAACGCGACAAAATTTTGGCAGCACTTTCTGTCAATTCATATTGTCAGCCTTGACGCTCTTATAGGAATAAGCAAGAATATAGATAGTAAGCGCTGGCCAACGCTGCCAAAATTATGTTGCGTTGAACACAACCATGTTGTTGTAAAGTAAATAGACCGCTGGACGTAATTTTTTATCTCTTTCTAACACATAGGAAATATCCTATATAGGATGCGCAGGAACTCAGAGTCCAGACTGGGCCATTGAAATGCAGTAACAGGAGCATGCGCGTTAGCAAATATATAATGTTTTTGACATCGAGAGACACACAAGGGAACAGATAAATAGTATTTGCAATATTGGTGAATACGCCAGGTAAAATGATCCAAAATTCCGTTTTAAAAACGTGGAAATGTTAAAAATTATAAAAAAAATTGTTCATAAATAAAAACAAATCTATTTCTTTATTGTCCATAAGGAATAGTCAGAACGTCGGAGAACATACACGAACTCACAAACACAAAATACCCCGTAGGCCGTAGGCCCGTGACCCGTAACGGCCGTAACCCCGTCGACAGTCGAGTCGAGGTCGAATATTAGGTACTTGATTACTTGATACAGAAAACCACAAAACATCAAGGAGAAAACCTAACCCACAATTCGGCTACAAAACATCAAGGTTAGACCTAACCAAAAAATCAAAATAATGACACTTCTGCTTCTGAACGAAGAACATAAACGTCACAAACCCAAAACAACAAAAGTCGATTTTCGATATCAGATCAAAACTGTATATTAAAAAGGGTATTACAAAAGCATTGTACTGATTTCAGTACAATAGTACGCTCTGGACCAACCCTGCCACTGTCATATAATAAAACTGCGAATCGATGATGAGATATTTCCATAAGATTCTACCGGTATAGCAGTTTTCTAGCGTAGCAGGCGCAATGTACCTGCGCTGCCGTACACCAAGGTATGAGAGAGCACTAGCACGAGTATGGTGAGTATGGTAGGTTAGGTAACGAAGAATCCGGCGGTAGTAAAGGCCGTATGGCCTACAGCGTGAATCGTTGAGCGAGTGTCCTTTTCCCTCTTCCTTCGATTCGGCACTGACTGAGACTGACTGTGCGATTAAAAACATGTATTGGGTCTAAGCTAATTCTATCTATGGAGCGCCCCTCGTATAATGACGTAGTGGTTTCCATTTTGGAGAGGCGGGACTGTGGGCAGAGACGAGGTTGATTTATTGGACTTTGAAGGCCAGGGAGAAGGGTTTTGGAATATTTTTTAATAGGTGGCTCTGGAGTCTGCAGAGAGTTAAGGGAACAAAGGATCAAGGTTGAGTTATCTGTGGTCAAACTAAACGTTCCGAAATCTGCGATCAAATACTAAATGACCCGACAAGGTGCTCTTGATTCTTATAAATTAAAACGGCTTTTCAATATTTTTCGTTATTGTTTCACTATACTAGTGTTTTGACGTTTAAAACCCATAAGATGTAACACGTTGCATGCGGCATTTCAAACTTACACTCGATTCATCAGAGCGTTAATTTGTATGGGTATACCTATTTATAGAAGTGGCCGCCTGCAAAACATATCATACATAAACATAGTATTATTTTATAATGCTACGAAAGTCGCCCAAATTCAGTCGGCCTCTCCGTTAAATTTTCTCACACCATTCCTCATACCTATGCCGTCTAGCCTCGGCTCAGTGAGAATCCGCTTGAGTTGAAGAGCGTGCCTCGTTATACGGGCTACACGGGCCAGGATCCGGTTTTTCCCGGAATTAATCCGGAAACTCCGGGTAAGTCACTTACATATCTCCCGGAGCATTACGCCTCCGCACGACAGGAGGATCCTGGGAATAATTATCAGAGGCGCTATTAAAATGACGCGAGGAAGGTGACGCAAAGACGGGGATCAATCTCGATAATGTTCCCTCTACTTGCGTCGATATATTATAAGATTAAAAACACTTCAGTTGATTAACGACAATTTTTATTAAAAAATTCTCATGGTGTTCCAATAAAACTACTGGGCCGATATCTTCGGAACGGAAAGAGATATTTTACTTGTGCAAACTAAGTCCGTAGGTAACTTTTTATCGATCTTGAGTCCATGGGAAACCTTTTCAATAGTTCAACGCACGATAGAAAACGTTTCTAAAGAATGCGGGCAACGTTGCGAGATTTCCTATACGAGTAGTCGTTATTTATTGGCGAATACAAGTTTTAGCATATTGAAGCCGAATTTCTGAACTCTGTAATACCGAAAAAATAAAGCTCGCATCACTCGACCACTTACTCATTTTTGTTTATCATTTATTTTTAACGCGGTGTAATAAAACACCTATGATATTTTTTCAACATAGTCGCGTCTACCATCGCCTTTGAAATACGGCAACAAAGCACTTCAGCCAGCGAACCGGCTGACAAAACCAGTTAGCCAATGCGTTTTGTGCCTGTTTCTATAGTACGTAAAGTTAACTGCGTATTTGGGCTACCACACAGCGCTCACTTTTTCGGCCGCCGGCAAGCTTAGCAGAGTGCTCAGTGGCGTTTCGTATGTTCGGGAGTTAACGTGCGCAAACTGAGTAAACAGGGAATAACGTTGCATTCTCAAGCACGATAAATAAATGCCAATGTTACAAGGGTTTGCCTTCCTCCATAGTCTAAGGCATCACCGTTAAGGCGCTACGATACCCCCCATTTTCAAGGGTTTCGTAGTTTACATCTCCTACTTGCATTTCTTAATATTTTCACTTGATTTTTTTTGTGGCTTAGATAAAACTATGAAGAATCGTCGTTGTGTATCACGAACTGTGCAGGACTAATGCGACACTGTTAAAAAAAATGCCAAACATACCCGAAATTCGACTATATTCGGTTAAGAATTTCGAGTATTTCCGCCGCTCAAAAATAATTCGAAAGACACAAGGACGATTGAGGCATTCGATAACATTATTTTAAGACTACTTTCAAGTCGATACGTTTGTTCGTTTGGCTATGATTTGAAAACTACGAACCCATTGCCCGGCAATAAAATAATCCGTGAATTGGCCATCCGAGCAGGAATTAGACGTACGGAGACAGACGGGCGGGCGGGAGTTCGCTGGAACTCGTGGTTCCCCTACTCCCCCTACTTCGGCCTACCTCACCGGGCTCGGGAACCACGTCAGGGGAACTTTCAATCGATATCAGATGTTTCATTTTTCATTTTATTACTCTCAGTCTCCCTTATTTGTGTTTCGCTTGTTTTGAATGTTAGAATATTACATTATGTATGTCGACTGGCATATAATAATACTCATTATTATTATTCCTCCAGGAGTAATAAATAAATAATTATTATTCACAAAGTACTTTTTGCTTTTGTGTAAAATGGTTTAATCCCTAGGGCAGAAAATGGCCTGGTCGTGCAAAAAGAGTAAATTTAAATCCTAGACCAAATTGTGTGCTTGATTTTTACTTTAAAAATGTGATAGGTACAAGTAATATTTTTGTCAAATAAATGGGTCATGTGAAGCATTTTTTGAAAACGAATAATATCCTATGTAATACGATCATTGTGTCAAATCGCTGCATGATAAAAGCTAATTTATATACTTTCCAGAGGGAACGATAATAATTCTGACATCCAGTCAGTTTTAGAAACTTCTTCGTTAGAAGATTGTTCGAAAGTCATTTGAGTTGAAAATCGGGCAAAATAAAAATAGAGGGTACATTTTATTGTTCCAGTCTGTCGAATTTATGACATTTTAATGCATTTTCTAGGATGTTCGATAATTCAGATTTGTCAGAAGGTTCTGAAACTGAACGGCAGTCAGGGCAAGAATACCTATAATGTTTGATAATGATGTCGCAACAGTCACAGTGAAACCAATAGGAGTAATTTGTGGGCTTGTGTGCTTTTATTCCCGTACCTAATATGGTTCCCAGAATTTGAGAGAGGGGTATTAGGGTACTAACACATATTTTGCATTTTGCACACTTATTATTCGGATTTAGGTATACCTAAGTGCAGGTGCATAGGGTTTGAGAAACAAACTTTCTGGGAAAAACAGGGCTTTGAATGAAACATTTACAAGGGATTAGAAATTAATAGCTCCTATTATCTCAAAACTATTACTTTATTTAAAAACGGAGACCGGTTTCGCAACTCTATAAATTTACCTACATCCTCAGGGCAGGTAGTAGGTATATGTATAAATAAATAAAGAACCTTTACTTACCTAGCCATTATATATTTTAAATATATACATTCAGCCACAAGTCAAAGTTGAAACAATTAAAAACATTTACATAATTATAATCTTTTTTCAAGTATTTCCTTCAAATTTCCTGCAAGCTCTTGGACTATAAGTGATTATCCTTTATTTATTTACTTTTTTAAATCTTATATTGTAGTCCTTGATGATGTAATTTTATAGATTAACGAAACCGCTTACTGTTTTTAAATAAACAAATCATAGTTGTGATATAATATTATACCTATGGCCTATTCACTCTAATCCCTCTAAAGTGAACTCTTACCAAAGTCTAGAAAGTATATCTCTGGACGCTGCTCTTACAGTGTAGAAAGTTTTCAGTTAGATTTATTTATTATTACACAAATATTAATATGGAATACTAAGTATATAAAACATTTTATAGAAGTAGAACTTAAACGCACTTTTTTGGTCGTAACAACACTATTATGCAGAACAATAATTATCCAATCAAACATTGATAGATGTTCAACTGACCCTAACGTGGTTCAAGAAGAATTCGGTAATCGAATCGTTAATTTAGATTTTATAATTGAGCAATTACAGAAGTTTTTTTATACACGAACTCTTCATAGTACCTATGCACCTTTGCTGATATGAAAAATAATAGTAAAATTGCTTCGACGCCAAAAAGTTATGCAGTGTGTTGCCAACGAAAAGTGAACGCCCTCTATAACTCCCAAAAAATATCATTTTTGCAATAAAGCAAACAGGCCACCGCCGTTTTTTAAATATTCGCGCTTCTCGTCGGCATCGGCGAGACTCGTGTGACCCGTCGGCGGCGGCCGGCACCTGACTTATTATTTCATATTATCTACACAGGAAAAAAAGGCTGTTGTGATTTTAGTGAGTTCGTGTATATTGTCACTTTTCTAATCTAATCTATCCTTTTGACGTAATTGCAGATAAACCAATAAGTTTAAAATAGTTTAAATTTCCGTTAAGAAGACGTGTTGTCATTTGATACTAAAATTGGCATACTACAATCACAGATAAGGTTACGTTATCTGTGCTACAATGAAAGCATAACCTCGGTTTTAAAATGTCTCATGTTTTATTTAAACAATTAAATTTATTTTATTTAAATAATAATAATTCTCAGACTACTACAAACTATCTAAGAGTACCCCAGAAGCAACTGAAAAAACATTATAACTCATTGGATGAACAAAACAACTTAATTGCAATTTTATAGGTAGGTATTCATCAATATAATCAGTAAATCATGTTTTTAAATTTTTATGGTATTCAAGAAATTCTTAGAATTTTCATATTAGAATTCATGTCAAATACAAGTTAGATTGAATCAAGTACTTTTTACTCGACTGAACTAATATCCTATTACAAACACGTTAGTAAAAAAAGCTGTGACCTTGACTGAGTAATTTACCAAAATCAATGATCGCAAATTAATGATCGCAAAGGTTTTGAATCAACCCTACATTTTATATCGTTCGTAGTCATAATGAACACTGTGCAAGTGAATGGCTATTAACAAACTGGGGGTTACTAGAACTTGTATCCACTAAAATTAAATGTTATTAATTTATTGAACTCATCTGCAACATTTCTGTTTTGTCAATTACAAGTTGCTACACTAGCAACTTGATTTGCATTTTACACATCATTTGCTTATTATTTAGGCAATAATATGATATATTACTAATAATTATAATTGATATTAGTACCCACAATTATTACAAATCCAGCAAAAATTTAGTGACAGTAGTTGTAATTTCAGTATAATGGACAGTTAAATGTACCCCTATTCAATTGAACACCATGAAACGTTATGTTATGTTGTTCTGACAAAAGAATGTGCTTAGAAAAGAAGTATATTATAGGTATAATCAACTCCAGAACATGCTATTTATTGAAATAAAATATTACATTTAAATTATTTATTAGAATTCAATATCAATTGTCATTGAATTGATTACTGTTAGTAACAAAAAAGCTTCTGCTTGAGTTTGAGGAATAATATCTCATATTGAATTAAACAGGTTTTTTTTTACAAAGTGACAGATTTTTCTCAGTGTAGTAACTACGACCGGCTGCCCCTCAATCGTAGCACTATGAAGGGGCAGGCTGGAGTGGGGAGTCGTGGGGACTAGAGGAAGGAAAAGGATAGGCATATCTAATCGAGCGACGTTTGTCCTGAATTGAGTCAGGCACTTCGGGCGGATTTCATAAGTATCGTAGCCTCTTAAGAGTAATATTAACTATAAATTAAATAACAATTATATGAAAATTAAGTCAGTGAGTTACACAAAATTGTGCTACGCCCCTAAATTGTGACTAATTCTATAATATTTACTAGTTCTTCCCCCTTCCGTCGCACGCATTTTGCCGTAAGGAGGGAACTATCTACATGTCTTGTTTAAGCTTTATACAAATATTATCCCGTTCAATTACCGCGAAAAAAAAAAGACACAGTGTAGGTAGAGGTATTTTGTAACATAATGTCATGAAGTGACAGTTTTGTAGAAGTATATTTAAAATTAAAGTTTGAATTTATAAGAGGAAAGCGACATCTCTGGAATAAGTTTAATAAGCTGAAAAGTAAGGACATCTAATAAATACTAAATAACTAAACTAATAATTTTACAATTAGAAAACATTTATTGCCAAACACATGCCAAGAATGGTGTTATCCTTTCTCGGTACCAAGAACTGAACGATTCATCACGACACGTAGCTCCACGTGTCACTTGGTTAGAAACGCTCTTACGCCTTTGATTCTAGAAGTCGAGAGCAGATTTATGCCATTTCCGTGGAAAGTTTCTGTTCAAAATAAACCTTTACAAATTCGCTAGTAAAATAAATACACTATACCTACGCCAAATTAGATAGTTTGAACTGAACCATATAAAAAACGGAAAAAAACTTAAAAAGGCAGTAAACTTCAAATAAGATGCAAAATATTGAACAAGAACAACAACTGACCCAGTTGTCTCCAATGGTCGCTCCAAGTTATAAAGTTTAATTCTGAAACTGATTAAAAGACAACTTTTTCATGTTGCCTGGAAAATTCATAAATTCTTAACAGTAAATAAATGAAACTTTTAACGTTTAACTCAAAAAAATAATTTCAACAAATTTGTCATCTAAGCTCTCGGAGAATAAATCTTCCTCCTTTCTCAAAGATCATGTCACCACAGATTATTGATAGATTCATGTCACGTCAAAGTGAAATGACGGATTAATAAATGTCAAGTAAAAATGTCATGACAACAGAAACAATAACCTAACCATCTGTCTGATATTGTACTCTATGTTCTATCTAATTACAAACTTCTCTTTGAATAACTGGCAATAATATTTTAGTGGATTCCACTGAACATTCTTGAAAAAGTTGTCTTTTAATCAGTTTATTGTTGTATTCCTGGTAGATTTTGTTTATTGATCAATTTCCTGGGTTACTACCATATCAAACATTTGGAACCATTCAATAGTTTTTATTTATTTCTTCTGCGTACGTTTCGGCTGATAATAGCCATCTTCAGGTTATACAATATTTATTAAAATTACAAACATTTACAATTTCTAAAAAGAATAGAACATATTTTTTAGTCTTTTTCTCTATAAAAATTAACGTTTAAAATGTATTTCAAAATATTTTTTTTAGTTGTTAAAATCTTTATATAATAAAAATCAGAATAAAAGGGGCATGTTATATAATGTAAATCATGTTTAATAGTGAAAAGTTAATTTTTTTAAGAATTGCTTTAAGAAATATTCAGGATTTTCTTTCCAGAGAATACTTACAAAATCAGCCAGCAACATTTTTTGTTACGTGTAACATTTTAAAAACGTCATAAATGTTCTTTTTATTTTATAAATAATATGCGAGATTGATTTTCTTTACATTTTTTGTCGACCAGTAATAAACTAAAACATGATGCCGAATGCGATGGTCTTTCCGAATTTGCTACATAAAAATAAGGTTGGCGATTTTTTTATATTAAGTGCAACCAAAAGTTTTCAAGGGACAGTTAACCGACAAAAAAGAAAATAATAACCCTCTACTACCGTAAAACGGGGTTACTTTGGCACCTTCGACCTACTTTGGCAGTTTGTCTTATTTACCTAATATTATTGTTATTCCCACACCGTTTTTTTATTTTGCGTTTTTTCAGTGGTTCTCTATTGTTACAGGTCTAAAGTAATACAAAATGCCTAGACATTACAAAAAAACACTTGGAGCCCGAACTTACAGGAACTTTAGTGATGCTGACCTTGAAAGAGCGTTGGAAGCCATTAGAGGCGGCATGAGTCAGGCAGCAGCAAGCAAAAGATTCAAAATCTCGCGTGGTACCCTTCAAAATAAGTTGAAGGGTCAACATAACCGTCCGCCAGGTCACCCAACAGTTTTCACACCTGATGAAGAACGATTACTAACGAAGACCTTATTAACAGTGAGCGACTGGGGGTTTCCATTCACAAAAGTCGATATTCGCCAATTGCTCCACAAATATTTAGAGAAGAAAGGTCGTAATGTTAAGGAATTTAAGGAGAATGTTCCTGGGTACGATTTCTTGGAACACTTCATTATCCGGAACAACCTGAGTGTCCGTTTGGCAGCGAACATAAAGCGAACTCGTGCAGCGGTTGGACCACACCAAATTCAGGAATTTTTTGATAATATTAAAGATGTTTTGCAAGATATTGATCCTAGTTTAGTTTTCAACTACGATGAGACTAACGTTCAAGACGATCCTGGTGCCAAGGGGCACCAAACGCATAGAAAGAGTTCAACAACACTCCAAAGCCTCTATTAGTATTATGGCATGTGGAAACGCTGCAGGAGATTTATTGCCCCCTATGGTGGTGTACAAAGCTGCTAATTTTAACACCGGCTGGACACAAGGAGGTCCTGCTGGCACTGTCTACAGCAACACCCCTAGTGGTTGGTTCGACATGGACCAATTTGAAAAGTGGTTTTTCGAAATTTTGTTACCTAAAATTAAAGAAATAAACAATCCTGGCAAGAAAGTTATCGTTGGGGATAATCTAGCTTCCCATTTTTCCCCTGCTGTAATCGAAGCTTGTGAGGAAAATAACGTCTACATGACTGCATTGCCCCCAAATAGCACACACATTATGCAGCCATTAGATGTTGCAGTGTTCGCCCCGATGAAAAAGAAGTGGCGTCAAATTCTTGACAAGTGGCGCAGCGAAACCAAATCAAGTGTTGCCATTCCAAAGGAATATTTTCCAAAACTTTTAAACCGATTGTGGATTCAAATAAGTGAAAATGTGAGCACAAATTTAAAATCAGGATTTAGAGCTACAGGGCTTTGCCCTTTTGAGCCACAGGAAGTTCTTAAAAGAATTCCCACCAATCCAGCATTAGACGAAAATGCCCAGGTTAAGATGAGTGACAGCTTACTTGAACTGCTCCAAGATCTGCGCGGTACAAATAAAGAAAAAGTCTCGAAAAAGCGTGGCAAGAAAATAGAACCTGGTAAACGACTTACGAAAGATGCCTTAAAACCATCAAATGATCAAGAACCTTCTACTAGCCAAGAGCCAGTTGCTGGTCCTTCGGGGATCCAGAACTTAAACATTAGCAACAGCGATGAAGATAGCGACGAAGCTCCACTTGCAACTAAAGTGCCTAAAAAAATATTACCGATAAGAAAACAAGCCAAACGGCTTGTTAAATCCACAGATGATGTGTGCGCAAATTGTTTTAAAAAATGGAAAACCTACACAGGTCCTGATTGGATCTGTTGTAATGAATGCAAGAAATGGATATGTGGTGTGTGCAACGAAGCGAGTGATGACCCATTCTATGTTTGTTACAATTGTACAAACAACGATTTTGACAGCGACGACTCGGTGCAGGACATGGATTTCTCCCTATAACAGGGGTCTACTGCAATATCTACGATGATTTGAAAGATAATTTTTACAGTTTGTTCAGCGAATATCCAACGCTACGTCACAGCTTCCCTCTTTGTCACGCGCATACATTCGTTGTGGTGGGAGGTTAAAACGTGCGCTGTTAGACAAGGACGGTAGTTGTGACGTAGCGTTGGATATTCGCTGAACAAACTGTAGTTAATGTTCAGTTTTTTTTATTTCTTATGTCTAATTACAGGTTTGTGCAATAATTTTGTGATTTAGTTTACTTTAATAAATGCATTATTAAGAAATTTGCTTCGTAATTTCAATAACTCAGAAATATTTTTAAATTAAGCTCGAAGCTGGTTAAAAAATTTATCATTTTTTGTGCCAAAGAAGGCTTTAGACCGCGCCTACATTAGCGCAAATGCAATTTCAATATGCTGCCAAAGTAACCCCAAATATTTGCCTACTTTGGCACCCACAAAAAAATTTTTTTTTCTGACATGCGTAGACAAACTGAACCATTATATTGGGCGATTAATTGTGAACTAGTCACAAGGCATGGTGCAATTTTAAAAATTTTACTTTTTCAAGCGGTTTGTGAGTTAGAAAGCCAAAATAAGTCAAAACCTGCCAAAGTAACCCCGTTTTACGGTATCTATTCAAAATAAAATTAACAAAACCGTTTTAAAATGGTTTAATTGCGGATTCATTGATGTCAAAACAAAGAATACCCTAACATGCCTTCTATGGCCTTCCTAAATTACACAAAAATAGTATACCTCTTCGTCCTATCGTCTCAAATATAAACTCACCCACTTACAATCTATCAAAATTCTTCTCAAAAATAATTTCAAACATCGTTGGCAAAAACTGTTACCATATAAAAGACTCCTGGGAGTTTCAGAAATTCATAAAAGATAAAAACATTCCTACAAACCACATTTTGGTGTCCTTTGACGTCACATCGCTTTTTACTAATGTACCAAGTGAGTTTGCAATTAATTGCATAACAGAAAAATGGAATATACTTAAAGAACATACAACACTTCCTTTTGATGAGTTCATAAGCGGCACCAAAATTTGTCTTAATTCTACCTTTTTCCAATTTAATAATGAATTCTATTCACAAATCTATGGAACTGCTATGGGATCTCCAATTTTATCTACAATTGCTAATTTGGTAATGGAAAAACTAGAAACAACAGTTATTAATAACCTACATATTAAACCACATTTTTACAAAAGGTTTGTTGATGATTGTATACTTTGTGTTGACAAAAATGAACTTGATAATACATTTAACGCTTTTAACAATTTTCATCCTCGCTTAAAATTCACTTTAGAAAAAGAAAAACAATAATTCATTAAATTTCTTAGATATTTCTATTTCCTATAATCAGAACGGCGAGATTTTCACAAATTCGTTCAACAAAAAAATGTGGTCCGAAAGATATTTAAATTTCAACTCAAACGTTCCAATCGCTCACAAAAAAAGCGTTATTAACAGTCTTACTGATCGTGCTATCATTCTCTCACATAAACAATTTAGACCTGATAATTTAAAAAAAAATTCAAAATACTCTTGAAAAAAATGATTATCCCGAAACCTTTTCCAAACCTTTTACAAACCTATTATCATATCATTATCAACCCTGTTAAGTTTTTTCTTTACCATACATTAAAAGCGTTTCAGAACCAATTGCTAAGATTTTTAAAGATTTTAACGTCCAAGTTGCCTGTAAAAACCAAAACAACACTAATAAATTCTTTTCTAACTTAAAACCAAACATTTCAAATGATTTCCAAACAAACCTTATATAGAAAGTAAATTGTCTAAATTGTCATTCAACTTATATCGGCCAAACTAAACATTATTTACACAAAAGACTATACAAACACCTATATGATATCAAAAATAAAAATGAACATGCTACTGCCCTTTGTAAACATGCAGTTGATAACCATCATAATTTTGACTTCAAAAATACCGAAATACTTTGCAAAGAAAATGATTCCCAAAAGCGTAATATTTTGGAAATGTTAAAAATTAAAAAACAGAAAAATACTGTAAATTTTAGAAACGACACTGATGGACTCTCACATATCTACTTTAATCTTATTAACGATTAATATATATAAAAAAAATTTAACATTTATTATAAACATTAATTTTTGTTTACGATTCTTACAACAAAACCACACTGTATAACGTTTTAACTGTCCCTTAAAAACTTTTGGTTGCACTTATATATTATAAAAAAAAATCGCCAACCTTCTTTTTATGTAGCAAATTCGGAAAGACCATCGCATTCGGCATCATGTTTTAGTTTATTAGTGGTCGACAAAAATTGTAAAGAAAATCAATCTCGCATATTATTTATAAAATAAAAAGAACATTTATGATGTTTTTAAAATGTTACACGTAACAAACAGATGTTGCTGGCTGATTATGTAAGTATTCTCTGGAAAAAAAATCCTGAACATTTCTTAAAGCAATTCTTAAAAAAATTAACTTTTCTCTATCAAACATGATTGACATTATATAACATGCCCCTTTTATTCTGATTTTTATTATATAAAGATTTTAACAACTAAAAAATATATTTTGAAATACATTTTAAACGTTAATTTTTATAGAGAAAAAGACTAAAAAATATGTTTTCTATTTTTTTTAGAAATTGCAAATGTTGGTAATTTTAATAAATATTGTATAACCTGAAGATGGCTGTTATCAGCCGAAACGTACGTAGAAGAAATAAATAAAAACTATTGAATGGTTCCAAATGTTTGATATGGTAGTAACCCAGGAAATTGATCAATTTAATCAGTTTGGTGGCGTGCGCCACAAATAAACTTCTCAAAACACTGTTTTTGTGGCATAGCAGGTAAAGGGATCAGTTGAAAAAAAACTAGGGCTGGGATTCGAATCCGGGCTCCTACTGGGGCCGTATAGGCACTTTAAGCCAACTAAGTGCTTTTTTAAAGCGATTATCCTTCACATGCTATGCCACAAAAACATTCCCCTTGAATCATGAATGGTTAGGTACCCTTCACTCTCTAACCCCTTCTAGTAGTTACATTAAATGACGGAGTCTCGTAGATCTCACCGCTACTTACTAATAAACCTATCAGCTATGCTACAGAAACATCTCTCTTGGTTTATATTTACAGGAACAAAAGTCCATGCATCTGTATTTAATATTCCAGAGAGGAGCTCGAGCCTCCTAAATTGTAATGAGCTGACATCAGTTTCTGAAAAGTTGGTGTGACTATGGCAGATATACCTAAGTGGTTTGGCTATGCCACTATACATAGTGACCGATAGAATGGACACAACAAATGGGTTATTCTTTTATTTTGCGCCAAAATAAACACTAATTGTGGGGCTATATTAGACATGTCTTGAGACAAAACTTAGATTATAAACTCCATAGACAGTTTTTATTTCGGCGCAAATTAAAATAAAATCTCATTTGTTGTGTCCGTTCTGCCGGTCACTGTATGTCTTAGTTTAGGTGATAGATATTCATTTCGGCCATGTTGATACAGAAGGCTCTTGACTGCTGTCATCTTTCTTGGAGAATACCGCTCTTTGTGTACTTTGGTCAATGAACTAAGCAAGGATTTTTTTATCTCTCTAATAAGATCAGTGTCATATTATGTAAAGCGTGTCCCAAATAGTTTGTCCTACCCCCTGGATCTCAGGAACCGTAAGAGATACGAAAAAAACTTGAATACAAAAGTTGTAAGGTTGGCAGAGGACGTAACCTCTCTTTTATTTTCACGTATACAGGGCGATTCGTATTTGCAGGACAAAAATAAAATATTTAGATTTTGACAATTGCATAAATCCTTTGAAATATTTGCATTCTCCATGGAATTTTCTACAGAACCGTTTTTTTGGTTTGTATTTTGGATGCAGCGTTGCCAAGATATCGAATTTTTCTTGGAATTTAGGGACTTTGTGGAGGTTATGGGAACTGAATGCTGTATCTTTATTTTAATAGATATCAAAGATATATTTTAGCCGAAGTATGACAGCACAACTGTGTGTGGTGTGGTATGTCGAAATTGGTTTTTGCATATACAGTGTGTTCTTAACAGGCTCTCAAAATGACCCATATTTCTATAGTTTGTTGGATGCCGGCGTCCAAGCCACACATTTTGTGTAAATTACATTCTATACCAAAAACTACCCGTTTTCGAGATATTTAGTATTTAAGAAAATTTCTTTGCATTTTTCATTCAGGTGAGAAGGTTTTATCAAGCAAGCCATAACTATTTTTCCAGACAGTGGCAGAAATAATTGTCATTTTAGATAATACGGGAAATAAAATTCCTATACCCGTATACAGTATGTCCACGGGTAGACATCCCAAGAGGACAAATGGACCAAAAATTTCATTTTTCGACAAAAGGTCATTCTTGATAAAAGTTTCTGCTTCTCGAAAAAATATGGTACACGAAGAGAATTTTCGATTTTTTTATACAGGGTGTCCCAAAAATACAAAAACATGCCGGCATTCAACAAACTATAGAAATATGGGTCATTCCATTTGAAAAAAAAAAGTTATTGCTGTTTGAAATTATCTGATTTTGAGAGCCTGTTATGAACACACTGTATATGCAAAAACCAATTTCGACATACCACACCACACACGTTTGTGCTGTAATACTTCGGCTAAAATATATCTTTGATATCTATTAAAACAAAGATACAGCATTCAGTTTCCATAACCTCCACGAAGTCCCTAAATTCCAAGAAAAATTCGATATCTTGGCAACGCTGCATTCAAAATACAAAACAAAAAAACGGTTCTGTAGAAAATTTCATGGAGAATGTAAATATTCCAAAAGATTAATGCAATTGTCAAAATCTAAATATTTTATTTTTGTCCTGCAAATACGAATCGCCCTGTATATGTGAAAATAAAAGAGAGGTTACGCCCACTGCCAACCTTACAACTTCTGTATTCAAGTTTTTTTCGTATCTCTTACGGTTCCTGTGATCCAGGGGGTAGGACAAACTATTTGGGGCACGCTGTACATAATATTCTCTATATTATACTTCTTGATCAAACTAATACTTTACCTAAGGTTTGTAGGTTTGTGTGGTGGCTTTAATGACCTAATATCATGCATACGTTATTTGTTCCATTATTCCACGTTAACGTGGCGGGGCCCGCAGCCCTTATTACTTTTATTGTCGGTCGGTTCGACCCGATTTATGGGGGCAGTTTTTGCGCGATGTCCGATCGGTTTTATTCGGACGCCATCGGCGGCCAAATTTACACGTATCGCCCGGCGATCTCATATCGTCCCGGAGGAACGCGTCTGGACTTTATTGCTCCGGCACCTTTATGGCCCAAGATATAGACAATTAAAAAAAAGAGACCTGCGATGTAGTGATTCCTTGTTAACGCCCATGTTCCTTACGTCATTTTGTCCTATTGTAGTTTTATTTGGTGGCAGGTAGAACTGAAAAATTCGAGCACTGCTTCTGTCTTGTTGGTCGTTAATTGTGGTATTCTTTCGCACTGGACTTATGATCCAGAGGAATTGAACTGATACATATTAGTTCAGTTGGAAAATGGTGGGAGAAAACAAAAGAAGAGACGCAAAATGATCGTTTAAAAGTATCTCACCTAAAAGTTGCAGGTACAAAAATCCAGCCTTATTTGGCTCTTCTTTATAAGCATCCACTTTCAAAGAGGTTAGCAATTTAAAAACTGCTCGAAGGAAATGATCTGAAACGAAGAAACATGTTTCAACCGATCTGATTCAACTGGATCAGTAGATGGCATCTACAGAACGCAGAAAATTCGTTTTAAACCCAGGATCCGTCTTGTTATCGTATCATGCCATGTTCCATGTTCTTCATTTTACTGCCACATCACCATAGAGTGGAAGAATTATTTCGGCAAAACTTTCAGCAAAAAAAAAATGTCTTATATGAAAATTTGTTTCTCGGCATATTTTTTATTTCATATTTTTAATGGATTAAACTTTTAAACGAAAGCGTTTTTTCGTAATTCTAAGGAAAAATGCGTAAAATGAATGTTAGGAACTCACAAAATCTTATAATTTCGATACCTTTAGAACGGATTACGGTAACGAATCCAAATTTTCTACTCTTGACGGTTCGGATTCTCCAAAATTAAAAATACATAGGTAACTTTTAGTTGAAAGTATTTTTGCTTTTTTATAACATGTCATTTTATATGTTTTATTAATAATACTTATTTTCCCTCTCACAATACTCCAAACCAGGAGTAGTAAGCAACCAAATGTTTGTACGATATAGGAAAGGATTCAATTTTGGCATTATTTTCACGAAAGAAGTGACTGAAATAGCTACGTGGGAACGAAAGTCCAAAAAAATGTAAATATTATAATATATCGGTTTCTACCGTATTGAAAAACAAAATAAATTTAAAAAATTTGTGGAAACAGAGATTCCATCGGAGGCGGTTTTAAAATTAAAAATATATTACGCCGCAACGAAAAATCGTTCGGTTTACATATTCGCCAGGCGGAGTTTTTCAATCATCAGGATTAATTGCCAAATTAACTTGTCACAAAACCTGACATCAAAAATATGAAAGCTTTCATTAAACTGAATACAAATTTTGCAAACGCCTAATGCGGTTTTGGAGCAAAGTTTAGTATTCCATTTTTATTTAGGTATTTCAATAAATGTCCAATGGAAATTTTTGTGCGACGATAATGCTGTTAAAACGTCTGGATGATTTAGGTACTAATATTTCGAAATGAACACTGAAGAGTCACAAAACTTTATTTTCGTCGAAATCCTCTAGTAGCTTTTTTTTACTGTTGCCTTTATTTTACGATTTGGTCTAGTCAACTTGTTTTCTAGAGAATGAAGCACTGAAACGAGTATTTTTGCTTTCTTATGGCAATTGAAATGCTTTTTATGGAGTTTGCCTTGTTCTTTCGTTGCGTGTCGAAGTGTTATTTACTACGAAGGAAGCACACTTTATTTGCTATTTATTTTCGTCTCGAGTGTGAACAATTTTTGCTCCTCGATTGTTGGTTGTCAAATGATTGGAAGTATTTCCGGCACAAGTTTGCAACCTAAAGATCAACTTATGTACCTATCTTATATTGTTTCTATTGATATATGTTATATCTAGTATATGTCTTAGGTACTTGATCTTGGTCACTCCAAATTTTATGTCTATGATCTCCAACCCTTTCCCAGCTGAGAATTTTTTTACAAATTTGTCTCAATAACTAATGTATCCACAACAGTGGTCAGATTTTCATTTAATTTGTCACATCGCCACATTCTATACTTGCACGCTTGCCACAATATGTGGTGGTGTTTACAAAACTGTGACGTCATAGGTGAGTCTAAACAGGTTATTAAAACCTCTTTTTAAAAATTATTAAATTATACGAAAACTGATTACCCTTTTGTAGTTTCAATAAATTGCGCATGCAAGAGCATGCTGGATGTAGGTAAGACCCTATTTGAGGCGTTGAGAGCCAGAGTGGCCTATCCCCAAATTTATGAAATTGAAGAAATTAGCAATTAAAATTTGGCTATTTTAAAAAATACCATAGAACTGACAACTAGAACACTGTTATTATAATTATTAGGCAAAATTATAAATTAAGATGAGAATGATGCAGAGTACATAAATAAATAAAAAAATATTTTGAAATAATGATTTTGATGTGGGTTAGGCCACTATTGTATTTTATAAAATTACAGTCTTTTGCGAACTTACCCGTGGCCTATCCCAAAGTTATATTTATTTTATACAGAATGAGTCATTAATAATGGCACGTAGAGCAACCGCATATAGTTTGGGCCAAAATATTACGATTGAGGCTAATATGCCTTATAGAAATGTTTGTTTAAGAGATTCAGGGCGTTGGAGTAAATTTTTTTGAACTTGAATTATCGCTACATCTCCCAACGTAATCAAGCTGCTGAACTGAAAGTTGGTACTGCTATGTTTTGGGGGATGGAGAATAAGCTAAAAAAGTCAATTTATACGTATCTCACAGAAGGCCCCAATTGCGCTGTTATTGGATGGTACTTTTACTCGTAACATTTTTGAGGTTATCTTTTTGGTCCTGCAGGTCCATCATTTTAGTGCTTCTTTTCATTCTGCAACAAAGAGGTTGCCCAACAAACATTCAAAGTTAAAATTACCTAATTTTTACTACCCAACTAGTCAGAAATTTATTTTGACCAAACCAGTTTACCTCTATATGAGGTAAAAAAGTGGAAAGTGGGGAATGAACTGGAAGTAATTTTTAAGTTAAAAATAGGTAATATAACTTTATGGGATTTAGTAAAATTGACCTCTGAAGTAGTAAAAATTAGGTAATGTATGCCTATACTTGGACTTAAATCTGACTATGAAGAACAGCAGTTTTCTCTTTCTATTAATACGGTAAATATATTCTACAAAAGGCCGATGCAATAAATGTCGTCTCTGCCGTTGACCCTATAACCAAACTAATAGATATGCGGAGAGGTATGGAATTATTAAAGGTGTTTGGATTTTGTTGTCTGTGCAATAATTTCCTTGCGCTTAAAATACATATTTCTGTATATTATATGTGAAATACTTCGGAAAAACTCGTGCGCCTCATATATATAGTGTATTTACAAAAAATATAATATTTTTTTCTCATCTTCAAAAATGTTTATTAACAAAATTTGAACAGGGCAAGAAAATATGCTAAACAAACTTTTGAGGAGTTAATTTGGGTCCCAATGTGTGACTTTTTCATATTTTGAAACATAATTGCATCGGTAAACTTTTAATCATTTTGATTTCAAGATGGAGGGCATTGTTGTTTGTTTGATAGCAAATAAATTGTTAACTGTGAAGTTCCATTTTACCTATTTTTAGACTTTGAAGTCATAATTTCTTAAATCAGGGAAAATATAACAAACAATTTTGACTATATAGTTACATTGTCCCTATTAAAGGATAACGCGACCAAGAAGTTAAAGTTACAATTAGGGTTATTTTTGGTAATAAATAAGGATTTTGGCCATATAGTTACATTTTCCCTATGAAAGGATAAAGCGACCAAGAAGTTAAAGTTACAATTTTGTTTATTTTTGGTAATAAAGGTAATAAATAAGGTGATTATTGGGTCTGTTTAGGCAGAACTTGAAACCAGTTTGAAACTGCCAGGAGCATGCGCAGTTTCATTTTGTCGTTCCAAAAACAAAACCGCGCATGCTTCTGACAGCCGTTTCGTTGTGCTGAAACAGACCTACTGCTTTGTTTGAGCCTGTGAATTTTATAACCCTTTTGGTTGACAACATTGCCAGGTAAACACGAGATTAGGTAATAGAGACATACTTATTGCATTTAATAGTATAGCTAATAATATTAGGTATTTTACGAGATTCTTGGATAAATATCAAGAATAGGTATCCATTCATCTATAAATAGAGTTTTTCATTTCAAGCTGCCCCCGGGGAGATTCATCAATTTCTTCCGCGTACTCTTCCAAATTAGTATCATTATATGAGGCTTCTAATATCGTATTGGTAACTGCACTTCGGGAACACTCGCAGACTTATCTATCCCGCCATTTTCACAGGCTTAATTTTTTATCTTCTTTATGGCCCGATTGTGTTATTTAGGCACGTTCCTACAATACTTTATAGAAAATAATGCAAAATCCAAATTTTAAATAACAGATTATATACCTACCTAACAGAACAAGCAACACTTCAATCTTTACATGTTCTGTGTTCACGATTCATTTTCACACTGCAAACGATTTTTCTACTTTAAAAACTGTTTTGGACCAATTTTACTTCATGGTAATTTTTATAAGAAATTCTGACCTTCTTTAAGCCCTTTTTACTTTCAAGTCCGAAAAACTAGTCTTTTTGAACTTCACAGTAATTATTAGGTTACTGTATAAACCTAAAAACGACCAAAAACCTATAGGGATATAATAGCTCGAATATAGAGATTAGGTTACTTACTATCCAACCTATTTTTGACCTAACCTACAGGGACAAATATTGAGACAAAATTTACTTCTTTATGACCTTCAGCATTTCTTAAATTATCTCTTGACTATAAGGGCATCTAGAAAGTTAAAAATAAGTAAATATTGACCAAAAAATTTATGATAAAATTTTCCTTATCTTCAAAGTCTGATTTTAGGTAATAATAAACTAAATTAGGACCAAATAAAGTTTTCTAAAAGTTGAGCGTTTATGTAGTTTATAATTAGGTTAGAAATTAGTAGTTTTAGATAACAACAATTTCTTCTTAGGTTTTTCATACTTTAAACGATTTTCTAAAGGAAAAAATTGGTAATATTTTACCTCCGTAGGTAATTCTCACCCAAACATTGGTAAACTTGACTAGCCCTGTTTGTTGGGTGTCTTGTTTCATAACGATCAAATCAACCGTGTGCGTTGAAATTGCCAAAACGTGCCCCCAAACACCTGTTAACTCCAACATTACAACAACAGTATAACATTCTTATAAAACTAAAAATTTAAAAGTAAATACCAACAGCCGCGACAGAAACCATTGCTTGAAGTCGGTAAAATCGCAATGTTAAAATACTATTTGTTGCGCCATCTATGGATCCATTAAGAAATTAAAGTTAGGCTACTTTTCTATCAAAAATACTTAATAATGAATATATATTGAGGGATCAGCCACACAGTCATGTAATTTGTGGGTTAGGTCACTCTGGCTCTTAACGCCTCATTTATACTCCATATAAATTTTCACTGAGAAGAAAACTGTTGGAATGCTTGTATTATTGATCACTTGTAGATAATTTGGGGTTGGTGGAAAAATGGTCGTATAGAAGGTGTTTAAGAGAACATTTAATCGTCATCTTGCTTGCACAATTTGCATCTAAAATCGGAACAAAATGGCAAAGTTTCTATAGGCATCATTTTCTTGTATGCCGGTGCTAGTATGACTTCATGCTCTCGCTTATCTGGTGTCTCTTTTTAAATTAAATAAAAAAAATTAAAACCAAAATGTAAATATAAAAAAAATAAAAACCTATTTAATGAAATTCACAAAAATCCCCCTTTGATGTGCTTCACAGCGATAAAACTCTATGCACATTAACCAAGGGGCGTAGTATAAGTAAATTTTTGACGCCACGGCGTGCTATATTTGAGTAACTTTTAGTACTAATAAAGACCACCCGCTAACCGCGGCATTTCCAGTAGCAGTATCTAGTAACCGAATGGGGTCATTTCATAAAAAAATTTTTTGTTTTCTTTGCGTTTACTTTATGTATTATGTCTTCAAAGTCCCAAAAAGTCCACCCGTTTGTTTTTATTATCTTTAACTAGGCCAAAAATTAGAATTGAAATTTGAAAATCGGGGTCCTGCTGACGTCAGCTGGACCCTTTACCAGTCAGTTTCGTAAGTTCGGGCTAAAAAATTTAATAGATTTACTTGTTTTTTAACACTTATTATTAATAAGAGGTATATCTACACTTGGGGTGTATTAATTATATGGCACACCATTATAACCAGATTGTAGTTTAATTATAGTTTTATGATGTAATTTAAATAGGACATTTTAAAGTAATAAACCCTCCCAGGTAGACGACAAAATAGCCGACAACATCGCATCATTTCGATTGTTTACGTCTTACGTCCTCGGAGTTAACATCGATAGTTGGTGATTTGTTCTTTGTGTTGAGAGTTTTTTCTTTTTTCATTATGAAAACTAAATAATACTCAAAACCGTCTTCCATGCTGAACACTATTATATTAAGCAGTAAGTCACAACAAAACGTAAACGATGGCTAGCCAAACGAATAACGAATAACCAACCAAAACAAACCAACGCAATAAATAGGTCATAACTGTGATTTGACAGAAAGGTGGGCGGACTTTGAAAATTTTGTATTTCCGTAAAAACATTCTTAAAGCACTTTTTTACGTAGAATCCAATGCTGGTACTACATTTTTTTTCTAGTCAATGGTTAAGAGTTACGGATAAAAAATATTATTTTTTAAATGGAACACCCTGTATATTTTTGCATTTTTTAATAGAGCAAAAAATTACCATTCCAAAAATATATAACACTTAATGATTTACTTAAGTAGTTATCAATTACTAATAGCTTCTATGATTTCATGTGTATAATTGGAAGCACGCCCTTCCAACAAGTAGGCTTTGGACGGTGAGACAATGAAACAATCGTGGAAAAATGTTTACTGTTACCTACCTACCTGTCAAATTTTCAGTTAGTCTGTTTAGGCAGGGTAAAGATTTTTCTATTTTTGTATAATAATTTATAACCTTTATGACATACCTACAATGAAATTTGAAAGTTATGAAAATTGGGATATGATAGTCTGTTTTATACAATCCGGTTTAACTCGTACCTACCTTTTTGGCCCACTATTAATCAAATCTATTAACTATTACTCTAAGACTATTAATCAAATTGTGTCGCAATCTTGCAAAAATGTGCTTGAAAGGATGTCTTCTCTCTATGCTATCATATCCCATTTTTCATAACTTTCAAATTTCATTGTCGGTATGTCATAAAATTTATTAATTACACAAAAATAGAAAAATCCTTACCCTGCCTAAACAGCCTAACTGAAAATTTGACAGGTAGGTAACAGTAAACATTTTTCCACGGTTGTTTCATTGTCTCACCGTCCAAAGCCTACTTGTTAAAAGGGCGTGCTTCCAATTATACACATGAAATCATAAAAGCTATTAATAATTGATAACTACTTAAGTAAATCATTAAGTGTTAGTTATTTTTGGAATGGTAATTCTTGCTCTATTAAAAAATGCAAAAATATACAGGGTGTTCTATTTGAAAAATAATAATTTTTATCCGTAACTCTTAAAGCATTGACTAGAAAAAAAAATGTAGTAGCAGCATTGGATTCTACGTAAAAATGTGCTTTAAGAATGTTTTTACAGAAACACAAAATTTTCAACCCGAAAAAAGTTACGGCCACTTTTCGAAAACGCACATTTTCGAAAAACGCCCTGTAACCCAAGAACGGTGACAGATATCGATTTGCGGTTTTCGCCATTAAGTTTATCATAAAAAATGAGCCTCAGACACCGATATCAGTTTTCGTCTATCTCCGTCAAAAATAGAAGTTTCCCTTTAAAAGTGTCCAATTTGGCCCGCCATGTACAGACCCGTCGTCGGCCGACTTCAGTCGTCTTGGCAGTCGTTCGAGTGATAACAAGTCGCCACGCGTTTGCTGTCTGGTCCTTTTTGGTTCCCCGGCCGTACCCTATTTGTAATGGACGAAATTGTAAATAATTTGCTGCAACAGTGGAAACAGGATCACAGCTTACCCTAACATAACAGGATCATCGTTTAAAGACTTGCTTTGTAAGTTTAATATAATTGCAAATAATAAGACTGATGATTATTTTAATACTAAGTATTTTTGTTGTAATAAGTAGATATACAGATATATACATAATAGGGTACATGCAATGACGTCAAAACTCTGACGTCATTGGGTACATGACAATATTTTTAATTGCTCTAAAATTTTACTCGGTTTACAGTAGATGCGCCAACATAACACGTAATAAATGAAACAACGGCTTTTAACCCTTATTTATTTATGATAATTAAAGACGAATTTGCACAATTTTGTTCGGGCTAAAATCTACAGTTTCGTCGTTCTATTGCCCAGAACGCCAAACGTGGCAACTCTGTGCCTCTCAGGAGAAACGGAACTGCAACGTTGCCGGTGCCCGTTTGCAATAATTCGTGAAACAAAGGCAAATTTTACTTTTCTATTCAAATGTCTCCAGCTTGCCTACGAATATCTGTTACTTAATGTATTGCAACCTTTGAGCTTTAACTAACGCAATTGCACAAAAAAATGTTGGCACATAAAGACTCTTTATTACGAATATGTTCTGTATATTGACTCCTCTATAGCAAAATGGTGTCTGTTTATGCTGCACACGCTGGAAACTATACATTCATCTCTTTCACGTGACACTTTGATTAAAATATCAGTATACGGACGGAACATAGGTACTATAAATATTCAGGAAGTATAATATGGAAAATTTCGCGTATGTGGCAACGGCATCTGCCCACCTAGGCATCTAACCATATACATATATCCACATGTCATCTAACACATGTATGGTTTTCTGATCGGCAGTTGACATCCCGTTATGTCAACTGCCACTGTCATTCCGTATGTCTCTAAATCAAAATATTAGTAGATAATATCTGTGTGATTTATTATAATAGTTTGTTATTGATATTTATTATTATATATTGTTTGCGTAGTTATCGTGTTGATAGTGAGGAGGTTCGTTAGTGTAAGGTATCATGGACCCCGAAAGTGCAATCCGTAATTTGCCGAAATTGGATGCTTTCTTGGTAGCACAATTTTTTCTAATAATCCGATTTTCGCGTCTGCCGAAATTTATGGGATAAAACTGCAAAGGTTTATACCTACCTATATGTTGTAGTAATAGTAAAATATTGTGAGTTATAAATAAAGGGAGAACTTGGGCTATATAGGGACCATCTTGAAGGCGCGTTTATAAAGGCGCCATTTTAGTGCTTAAAAACACTTCTTCACTAAATGTGTAGTGAGGTTTCACGGGGCATCCTAAATCTGGGGGGGTTTGAGGTTAGAATTTTGGAATTTCAATTTTCCTTGCATCTTTCACCGCAGATTAAGGTTATGTCTCAGAACACTTCAGTGGTATCGCCATGTTGCCAAATTGCCTTTATAAAACATTTGTGACGTCATAAGTGCTTTCCCGCCAAATTTCGAAGAAAGTTTAATAACTTGCTAATTAGGTACCTAAATATATTTATTTTTTAAATAATCGTAGGGTCTTAGGCAAGTGTCCAGGAATTGTTTTATCGTGTTCCTTAATGACATGCTAATACTTAAGTATTAGCACTTAAGTATTAGCATGTCATGAAGGAACACCCTGTATATATATTTTTGTTTAGTTTCGTAAACATTAGTCTTTGAATTATTTCGATGATTTCTAAGTTTATTTTGCATGTGATCATATGGTAAAAGAAATGTTTAGGTTTCGTTTTGTGAACAAATATGTTTTGGATTTGAAAAATATTGTAATCCTTGAAGGAATAAATGTTTTTTTGGAACGTATGATTATTGATATTTGCACAATCTCCTCCTTTACATATACTCACATAAATACGTAGGGTGATTCAGTTGCATATACATTAACTTTAATTGGTGGTAAAATTTGACAAATTAAAAAAATACATTTTATTTTCAAATTTTAAACCGATAAACCTATTGAAACCAATGACGTCAGAACCTATAGACAGGTTTGTTTTGATAAACGGTTGACGCCCAGAACTAATCATAATCTAAGCGCTCCATTAAATTATTCCGAAAATGTCGCGAGATTGTCAGAAATTGCTCCTTTTTGTCGAGCCGTAGCGAACTTATTTCGACTCTGGGCTCGGAGGCTGGCGTCGTTAGACCATCCCCCGAGTCTTCAAGTGAGGTTTCGATGCTTCCGGCGCCCCTAACATGCGATATCTAAGTGTGATTCTGGAGGAACTACTATAACCGGGAATCACCGGGTGTGTATAGGTGTGACTTCCTGTGACTTCCTGTCTTTGTTTGTAGCATGTTTTTAGAGTAGTATGGTTATATTTAATCTTGAAGTCAAAATAAAGGGCATTTTAACAATGGGGCACCACGTCTATAGGTTTTGACATCATTGAATGAAACTCAATATTACCTATCACTGAACCAACAGGTATACATTTAAAAAACTGAACAAACTATTGTTAAAAAATGGACAACTTGCGTTTAAAAATCAAAGTTCAGTGCAAAATATAAATAAATTGTGCATATTTAAGAAAACCAAAGTAGTGAAACGGCAATAAATTTTCACAAATCAAAAAATATTGTCAAGAAAAATAGTAAAATATATTTCAAAAATAATAAAGCACAAAATATAAAACGTGAATACCTAATTTGTTCATTTTTGTATGCGTATAATTATATGAAAATACAAACATATTGTTTATAAAAATTGTACAAAATATTTACAAAAAAAAAACAAAGTTGTGGTATCAAATATAAACTAAGTAATTGTATCTAAATTTTAAATCAAAATCTTCTTTCTCACATATTTTTATTGAAATATCAACTGGTTTTGTTTATAAAAACCAAATAGTTCGTGTTTCAAAAATGTTTACAAAAATATATGGAAAATATGAAATAGTTTGGAAAAAACCTTGACAAAATTAATCTACAAATAAATGTAGTCCACTTTCGCACACAATTTGTGCGAAAAAAATCAATATTTGTTTTTAAATAATGCACACAGTTTTTAGAGTGTAGCAGAATCTTTACGGTAAACCTCAAAAAAATGCGGAGACTAGCCGCCCCCGGCCAGCTTGATAATCCGTCCGCCACCCTCATCCGCATAAACGGCCGCCTACCTCGTCGACGAGGTTATCAGGGGAAGTGCCCCTGGCCATCAACCGGAGTGCAGGTGCCCCCCACCCCGCCCATCAACCCAGCAAGAAGTTAAATGAAACACTCCTGGTGTATTAGTGGGGGCGAGATAGCGCCGGCGATACTTCTGGGTAGACGCGCTGAACTGCAAGAGGGAGGCAAGTATTAACCCGGGGATAAAAATTTCATCAAAACGTATCTCCTAAGTTAGCGGTATTGTCGTTTCATCGCCAACTTGAGTCTGTTCGGCTTCATTAGACTACACACAATACAGGGTATCCCAACGAAAACTTGACCCCCCCCCAAAAAAAAATTCGAAAACCGAACAATATTTGAAAATTCGCCGAGACTCGATTTTTGTTTTTGGGTGGGAGCTTTTTTGAAATGGTTTATTCTATCATGGAAAGGTTAGAAATTGTTGCAATTCGTGCTGTAGCTTTAGCGCAATCATGATTTCGATAACAAATTGCAACAATTTCTACCCTTTCCGCGATAGAATAAACAAACCATTTCGAAAATACGTTTCCACTTTAAATAGCAGGCTGAAAGTAACGATTTCGTGGTTAGAAGCAAAAAACGGGAACTTTTTTTGTGACAGTGACTTTTTGTTACATATTTAAAAAATATATAAGGTTTGAATTCGTATGAACTTTTTTGTTTTGCTTCTGCTTTTTCATTTGTGATTTTTTTGTAAACTGATCGAGATCTAGAAACTATGTAATTTGGTCGTGTGTAGTAGATGAAAAAGTTAATAGTGGCGGGCAATTGTGTAGAAATTACTACGCGTACAGTGGATTGTCAACTTTCCGGTTTTAGCCAATAATTTTGTCAAATCTCAACATAATTATAAAAACGATACATCACTGTATTCGCAATAAAAAGGGCTTTAAAATGATGCGCCACAAGGGGGATAGTTCCATTTGAAATTTTAAAGTTGGGGTTGCTAGGAATTAGCTTGACTGTCAAAAAATCTCCCCCCAAAAACAAAAATCGACGGGTCTCGGCGAATTTTCAAATAATGTTCGGTGTTCGAATTTTTGGGGGGGTCAAGTTTTCGTTGGGATACCCTGTATATTATAGAAGCGTTATTTTTGATATTTGTTCGGTATTCAAAAGTCAAAAGTTTAATTTTGTCTTTACAGAATATTAACTAATATCAATGAGTAAAGGAATACTATACTTACTAACAAAACTATACCTATTGAAATCAGCAGTCGCTAATTAAACTAATATGCTAATTATAGATATAGGGTTACCCGGTTGAATTACGAACAGGAACAGATTGTGCTGCCACAACAGCCGTAGCTAAGCGCTACAATAATATTTTGAACTATTTCGGCTACAAATCGTATCTACAGGATGTTTCATCTTAAGTGCGAACACCCCCGTAAGAGTTATATTCTTCACCCGATTTTAGCCGTTTTTTTTTTCTAAAAATAGGCCACAAAAAACTCTTACATTGGTGCAAAATTTCAGTTCTTAATCTCAATTATAAAAATAAAAAATTAAGAAAATCATTTAGCAATTTTTTTTATTTAAAATCTGACACCTCAGCGTTAATTAGGACACAAGTTACGTTCCCACGAGAGGAAGCAAATCCAGAAATTAAGTGTAATATGATTTTGTATACTCAACACTTCTCTAATGTTATAAAAGATGTAAAAAACCCCAGATGTAACCAGTCTTGTACTCCGTTCTCTAATAAATTGTTTTTAAAAAGCAATTGCCGTGGTCTCGTATCGTAATTGGCGCAGTCGGTAGGACGCTGCCAATCGGTCGTTAGTCTGTTGCAGATTCGATCGCGCTGTATCAACGATTAAATTGGTATCGATCCGAACACCGGGCCCCACGGATCCAGCAAGGACAGCATCGCCTGCAGGACACCGAGAGACCCACAACCGAGACGAACCACGGAGAGAACGCCTAGGGAGAAGTCCAACTTCGACAACTCTCCTCTTAGGACCTTAGGATACGAAGTCCTGAGTACCTGGACAAGCATCGCCGGGACTTATAGGCACTAGGTATAAGAAGAAACAAATGAAAACATCGAGCTTCATCACACTGCTTTTGTAAGTTGCTTAATCCTTTTTGCCAATTTCCTTTTGTACAGTTGATTTTTTAGTTGTAATTTTCGTATTTTTAAGAAGCCATTTTCCCAATAATTTTTAGTTTATGAGCGATAGTATTATTGAAAGTTTAGCTGATTTCTTTTTAAATTTAAATATTGAGAACGAAATCAATATGCCAGCCGATAATGTTAATGTTCCTCTTCTACGTTACCAAGCAGATAATATTCCCTTGTTTGACGGAAACCCAAATTTGCTTAATAGATTTATCTCTTCTTGCGAAAATCTCCTCAGAAATTTCTTTGACACTAGAAATGCCGAAAATGTTGTAAATAATTGTCTATTAGATACCATTTTAAGTAAACTAAGAGATCGCGCAGCTGATTTAATAGGTTCTAGATCAGAAATAACTTCTTGGGCAGATATAAAAAATGCTTTAATTAATACTTTCTCCGATCAACGTAGTATAGACTGTTTGATACAAGATTTAATTTCAATGAAACCCCAAAGAAATGAAACTCCTTTACAATTTGGAATGAGGATCCAGGATGCACGAAGTTTACTTTTTTCCAAGTTAAATTTAACGAATATTAATGCAAACGAAAAAGTTATTACCATAAAACATTACGATGATTTTGCTTTAAAAACATTTATCAATGGCCTTCCCTATCAAACTCAACTTGTTGTTCGACTTAAATCTCCTGATTCATTAGAAAAAGCCTTATCTTTAGTAGTAGAAGAAGAAAATTTCAAATATCTGAGTACCGGACAAAACCAAAATTTGACTCACCCTGTATATAAACCCCAACCAAGAATTAATCCTTTTCTAGTTAACAAACCTAATTTTTCTAGACCCCAATTTTCCTCCTCACCAATTTTCTATAATAGACCACCAACACAACTTCCTACTTTTCCAAATCAAAGAATATTTCCTAGACCCCCAATATTTCAACCTCAAGTTACACAACCCCAATTTAGACCAACTACACAACCCCAATTTAGACCAACTATTCCTACTAGACCTAATTTTCAACCTCGTTTCACACCTTATTTTCAACCTCAGCAAAGACCCAATTTTTCTAATTTCCAATCTCGATATCCAACACAACAGCACCCCTATTTTGCTAATCAAAGAACAAGCGCAATTTTACGAAACCAACAACAACGAAACCCAAATCAACCCGAAGCTATGGAAACCAGTAGCACTCAATCTCGAACCAATAATCCAAAACACGTGTCTAAATTTGAAGAACTTTTCAATCACGAAATTAATCCCGATCAATCCGAAGCATCAATCACTGAAATTGACGAAAATCAATATCCCGATTATTTCTACGAAAACTTTTACTCGCCTGAGTACGACAGTTATTCTTTTTCCCACGATTATGACACTGATTATTCCCAGAATCCATACGAGACTTACCTACCTCAAATTTCACATTGCGATCCCATGCTTTCCGCTGACTTTTCACAAAGTACCTCGAACTCTGATATGAACTCTGGACAACACGTAAATTTTACCAAGGACAACTTGAAAGACAACCCGTCTTAATCGACTTAAATAACATCCGCCAAGACTTACCTCATATTTACATCCCAGAAATTGACTCATATTTTCTCATAGATACCGGTAGCTCACGTAGCATACTAAATCCTAGAATAGCACAAACTTTTTACAAAGAATTCATTAGAAATGAGATATTTAATATTCAGACAGCACACGCAAGTACTTTCCATGACGAAGTCGCCGTTATTCCAATTTTTAAAATTTTTAATACTCCGGGATATCATAAATTTTATTTATTTAACTTTTCTGAAAAATTTGATGGCCTCATCGGAGCCAATCTAATTGATAGATTAGATGCCAATATTAAACTATGGCGCAGAAGATTAAAAACTCCAAATTCAGACATTCCAATAATTTACTCAAATAACGACGCCGATAGTACACCTCAACTTTTAGAACCCTTTCAATCCTATCAAATTATTATACCCCCTAGAACAAAACAAATTGTCAAAATACCAGTAGATTGCGATATTCGAAATTCTTTTGGAATATTAGATTATTTTAAATTCGGAAAAGGTACAGAAATGCCTCGCGCTATCGTAAACATAAAAAATAACTTTGCTATCACTACTATTACCAATATAAACGAAAATCCTGTTAAAATTGTACTAGACGAACCCTTCGAAATTGAACCAATAAACATATGTGATGTTAATTTTTGCGAGAAAATGGAAACTGACGAAATACTTGAACCCGACCAAGACAATATTTTAAAATCAAATTTAAAAGAATTAAGACTCGATCACTGCAACAAAGAAGAACGAGACGCTATTCGAAAACTCTGTTTTGAATTTAGAGATATATTTTACTGCGAAAAAATTCCTTTAACTTTCACAAACAAAATTCGTCATAAAATTAATGTAACTAATGAATCTCCAATTTTTACAAAAAGTTATCGTTATCCCGAAATTCACAGAAATGAAGTAAAAATCCAAATTTCCAAATTACTCGATCAAGGTATCATCCAAGACTCAACTTCTCCATGGTCTAGCCCCATTTGGATAGTTCCAAAAAAAATGGACGCTTCTGGAAAGCGCAAATGGCGAATGGTTATAGACTATAGGAAACTTAACGAACGGACTATTAATGACAAATATCCCTTACCCAATATCTCAGACATTTTAGACAAGTTAGGTAAAAGTCAATATTTTTCGACATTAGATTTGGCTAGTGGTTTTCACCAAATTGAAATGGACCCAGACGACATACCAAAAACTGCTTTTTCCACGGAAAACGGACACTACGAATTCAAACGAATGCCTTTCGGTTTAAAAAACGCGCCCTCTAGTTTTCAGCGGGTTATGGACAATGTCCTCCGAGGGCTCCAAAACGAAATTTGCTTAGTTTATCTAGATGACATAGTCATATTTAGTACCTCACTTCAAGAACACATTAGCAGACTTAGACAAGTTTTTACTAGACTCAGAGAATCCAATTTTAAGTTACAACTCGACAAGTCAGAATTTTTACGTACAGAAGTTTTATATTTAGGACATGTAATAACCCCAGACAAAATTTCCGCTGTAAAGAATTTTCCCATTCCCAATACTCAGAAGGACATTAAATCATTTTTAGGCTTACTAGGGTATTACAGACGTTTTATTAAAGACTTTGCAAAAATTGTAAAACCAATGACACTCCCGAATTTATGAAATCTTTCGAACATTGCAAAAATTTACTTATCAATGCCCCTATTTTACAGTATCCAAATTTTGAAAAACAATTCATTTTAACGACAGACGCAAGTAACTACGCCATAGGTGCAGTTCTATCACAAGGTGACGTTCCTAATGACAGACCAATTGCATACGCATCCAGAACTCTTAATGACAGTGAAACAAAATACTCCACCATTGAGAAAGAACTTTTGTCAATTGTGTGGAGTTGCAAATATTTTAGACCCTATCTTTTTGGTAGAAAATTCAAAATTTATACTGACCACCGTCCCCTTGTCTGGTTATTTAATCTCAAGGAACCCAATAGTAAATTAGTTAGATGGAGACTAAGACTTGAAGAATTTGACTACGACATAATTTATAAAAAAGGAAAACAAAACACAAATGCTGACTGTTTATCTAGAATCAAAATTAACGCCATAGAAAATGAAAGTGTAATTAATAATCCAGGTGAAATAAACCAAGACATTGAACATGTTTTAAAAGATTTAACAGACGAAGCTTACAAAAAATTCGAAACAATTGACTTAACCGAGGACGAAGACACTTTTACTGACATGAATCCCAATTCTTTAATCGCAGAAAAGCCAAAACCAAGCCCAAAAATTAGAATCTTACAAGGCATTCAAATTAAACCCCCAAATTTCCCAAGACGACTTACTCCTGTAGATGATACACTCGCTACACCTCATTCAACTAGTAACCAATCTAGTTTAAATGATGGTATTCCCATAATCGACGATATAATAAATAATAAAAATAAACAGATAATAGTTTATCCAAACCCCTATAATAGATTAGAAGTTGTTCACGAAAATTTTGAACATTTAAAAGTTTTAAATATATCTCTCCCAAAAAATAATAAAAAACTTATCTTTGAATTTTTAAGAGACTATTTAACCTCTGACAAGACATATCACACTTATTTCCACGATGAATCAATGTATAAGGAATATAATGAAGTATATATCACAAATTTTAATCCCAATACTCTTAAACTTATAAAATGCACCAAAATAGTAAATTCTCTTAAGGAAAAAGACGAACGCTTAATGATTATCAAATTTCAACACGAAGGTAAATGCAACCACCGCGGAATAACAGAAACTTTAGAGCATCTTAAAAGAAATTACTACTGGCCTACTATGAAACGCGACGTGACTAATTACATAAATGACTGTAACCTTTGTCAAACTGCAAAATATGCAAGAAATAAACCATATGTTCCTATCGTGCTTACCGAGACCGTCGGAAAACCTTTTCAGCTTTTACATGCCGACTTATTCAAATATGATAATCACACCTTCCTTACAGTGATAGACGCATTTTCAAAATTAGGACAAGCTTTCCCAGTTCAAGGAAAAACAGCTATAGAAATTTGCTACGCTTTGATTAAATATTTCTCATTTTACGGCATACCCGAAAAAATTACAATGGACAATGGACGAGAATTTAAAAACGAGACAGTACAAGAACTTCTAAAATCTCACAAAATTCAAATTCACTTTACTACCCCTAATCACCATGAATCGAACTCTCCTGTTGAACGTTTTCACTCTTCATTAATAGAACATTTACGTTTACTCCAACAAAAACATACAAATGAAAATGTAACAAATCTAATGACTTACGCAATAATTGCCTATAACAATTCTATTCATTCTTCAACAAAGTTCACCCCTTTAGAATTAACATTAGGTCATACAAATTCACGTGACCCCTCACTGCTAATAGAAAGTTCGTTTTATGCAGATTACGTAAGTTCCCATAGAGATAAATTAAAAAATCTTTATGAAACTGTTTCCGAAAATCTTATAGACCACAAAAGAAAAGTTCTTGGAAAACACAACACTCAGGGACCAGACCAGTACCAGTTCAAAGTAGGACAGACTGTATACAAAACTAATATTCAAAGAAATAAAAAAGAAAATAAATTCATTGGACCGTACGAAATTTTAGAAATTCTCGAAAATAATAAAGTAAAAGTAAAAAATAAGAAAAATAAAATTTTAGTAGTTCATATTAAAGAATTAAAAATTCCTGTTTTAGGCTCGTCATCGGAGCAGGAGCTTTAATGCCAAAATTTCACAACCTTAATGAAAATCCAGGACTTCTACCTTTAAAATTAGGAAATGCAAAAGTCACCACTGATAAATGGTCATTTATTCAAACTTTTGATGTAACAAAAATAGTTGAACAATTTTACACTATTCATGGCAAGTTTTCAGAACTCAAGAATAGCTTTAATTACTCATCTACTTATAAAAAAGAATTTCATAACTCCTACAACTTAATTAATGTTTTGGAAAACAAAATTATTTCACAAATTAATCAAATAAACCCAATAATAAGAAAGAAAAGAGGCATACTTGATCCCTTAGGCACTTTAATTAAAACAATAACTGGAAACTTGGATCAAACAGACGCACAAAAATATGATTCAGCTTTATTTACACTTTCACAAAATGAACAAAAATTGAAGACTCTTGTAAAAGAACAAATAACCCTTTTAAAGATCTATTACCAAATTTAAGAATACTACAGATTTACTTAGCCATAACGAGGAAGTATTTGATGCTAGATTGAAGAACGTAGAAGAAGTTATTAAAGCAAACAGTATAGAAACTATAGAAGTTTTCAGATATTTTGAAATAGATATGGTAATCTCTCAGATATCACTGGCAATCAGACGATATACGACATTTTAGAAAAACTTGAAGTTGCAATAACATTTTCAAAATTAAATACCTTACACAATTCAATAATTGAGCCGCTAGATTTATTAATGGAATTAAAATCAATCAAGAAGCATTTGTACAAATTCAAATTACCTTTTGACACTATAACTGAAAACATATTATTATTTGAAAAAATAGTAAACATAAAAAGTTACAGCAAAGGAAATCAATTAGTCTTTATAATAGAAATTCCATTAGTGCTTCAAGAAAATTACAGCTACTATCGACTTTATCCTATACCAACTCCCTCGAAAAACAATATATTCAAACTAATCCTTCCTCAAGAGAAATACCTTCTCCTTAATGAGCAATATTATATCTCAACGGACAAGCAATGCCAAGAAATTACCACCGAAGAATACCTGTGCCATGAACATAGTCCAGCCAAAATAGAAACTAACGCTCCATGCGAAGTCAGTCTTTTAAATTTTATCAAAAACTCCACGTCGTGTCAACAAATTCCTGTAGAAGTTCCCGAACTCCGAGTACATAAGATGGAAAACAATCAATGGTTAATTATCGCCCCCAAAGAGACTATAGCTACCCTATTCTGCGGATCCAGTGAACAAAAACTACCCTTAAACGGAACCTTTGTGTTAGAAATGGAAGTGAACTGTGAAGTGCAAGTGAATGACTTTAATATTAGAATTTATCAAAGCTCAAAAATTAATTATAAAAATATTGTTTTACCTAGTTTAAATTTCGAAAATAATGTTCATTCTGATTTGATTGTTAATTTTAGAAATTTTAAATTGAATTCTGTAAACACAAATGAATTTAATAATATCAAAAATGCTTTAGATTTGCAAAAAGAAAAATTAGAAAATATTTCTGAAGTACCGATTCATTTTAACCAACTTAGTTTCTGGACTATATTGATTTACCTCATAATAATAATAACCTTACTCTCATTTTTAATTAAATTTTTCTATCAAAAACATATCATAAAAAAACAAAAGGAAAAAGAAAATAACAAAGATATCTTTTGAAATATTTTAACAATTAACAATTTAAAATCACCTCGCACCCTGTGCTCGTTTCTAAGGGATGGAGGAGTTACGTTCCCACGAGAGGAAGCAAATCCAGAAATTAAGTGTAATATGATTTTGTATACTCAACACTTCTCTAATGTTATAAAAGATGTAAAAACCCCAGATGTAACCAGTCTTGTACTCCGTTCTCTAATAAATTGTTTTTAAAAAGCAATTGCCGTGGTCTCGTATCGTAATTCACACCAAAATCCCTACATACCAAATTTGAACAAAAAATATACAGGGAGTTTCATTCTGCAAGGTGTGAAAGTTAAGCAAAATAGGAATTTTAAACTCGTCTGGCGAGTCAAAAGTGGCCGTGTGCCATGGAATTACTTCGAAACAGTTGTATGATGAACAGGATCACTCTCAGTGTCGATGTACAAAGATGAAATAAAAAATATACAAGGTGTTCTTCTCTGTTGCAACTCGAAATGCTGAATTTTTTAAACTTTATACAGGTCAAAAATCGAGTAGGTATATCAAAACCACCCCAGACATTACAAACGAACTAAGTCTAAAAAATACAGAAGCCTGCCAGTCAGAAGTCCATATAAGTAAGGTGGCTGGAAACGCACAGAAAATGTATCATCTTAAACAGTGACTTTATTCATAAAGATCCAACAATTTGAACTGTTTTTATTTGTTGGTTGGATGATGTAAAGAAATAAATTGCTTTTGTGGTTATTAATATTTTTTCAATGATTCCAGAGCTCTCCTGACCAGTATAAAGTTTAATAAAAATTCAGCATTTTGACATCGCCCAGAGAAAAGGACCCTGTACATTTTTGTATTGAATCTTTGCACACCAACACTTTGAGTAGTCCTGTTGATCATTCATCTGTTTTGACGGGATTCCATTGCACACTTGACTCTCCAGATGCCTTTAAAATTCCAATTTGGCTCGACTTTGACACCCTGCAGAATGGAACTCCCTGTATATTTTTTGTTCAAATTCGGTATACGGGGGTTTTAGGTTGTTCTGATTAACGCTGTGGTGTTAGATTTTAAATAAAAAAAAAACGCTAAATGATTTTCGTCATTTCTTACTAGAAAAAAAATTTTTAATAGGCCTTGAAAATTTACATTAAGAACTGAAATTTTGCACCAACGTAGAGTTTTTTGTAGCCTATTTTTAGAAAAAAACGCAGCTAAAATCGGATGGAGAATACAAATTTTACGGGGGTGTTCGCACTTAAAATGAAACACCCTGTATATAAATACCTACACTCGTGTACAGAAAAAAACCTGCATTGATCATATACATATTAATTTGTCAAAGAAACACATGAAATATACAATAGATTCAATCTTTCGTCTTCGAAATAGTGAAATCTGATGTAGATAAATATGCAAATTAATATTTTATTTTATTGTATATTTACTACAAAACAAAAGTTTAGAAAAGGGTGTATATATATTTTGGACATAACAGGTACAGGTCTAGGTAGTACCTACCGAGTATATGCCGTGTTTGCTTTTTTATACCATTATTCCCAACAAACACTCAACTTCTGGATTTTTAATGGGCCATTGCTGTAATTGATGGATTTGTGATGGGATTGGTTAGCCTTCAATGGCCCATTTCAGCTAAAGTGTTGGAATACTACCGATGTAAATATGAGAAGAAAACACCAATGGGCCAATAATGGTTCTTTGCCATTCCACCATCAACAAGGGATGTGCAAAGATATGAATGATGTGCCACTTGTGGTCCACTATAGGCAAAAGTCCATATTATTACCTGTACTTTTTATTTAAATTACCATAAATGGCAAAACCTGATAAGTTTACCGCGCTTGCGCTGTGTCACTGTGCCTGTTGCATCATTTTTACTGCCGTGAGGCCGGCGTCGCTGGCGCCATATTGTGGTGGTGTGTTACCGTGTGTGCGTGCACGCCGAGTTCGTTCGGTCCATAGTGCATCAAAATGTGGCCAAAATATAAGCCGTCCTATATCTGCATGTTGTGAGGAAGCGACTTTAGACTTGGATTATGGATTAGTGCGTTGTGTTATGGTAAATAGATAAGGAAATTTAATATACGAACCTGCGAGCTATGCATACCTGATAAAAGATCCCAACGTAATTTTATTCTTAATCAAACCATCCAAAATATTTGCCGTTTTTAAAGATAATACCTACATAACAATTATAATATAGATATACCTTATAAGTCTTTACATGTACACAGCAATGCGAAAATTGGCAGGCAAAACACCATGTAACCATTTATTGCCCATCGAAGAGCACCCTAGGGAAAAAATTCTAGTTAAAATAAAAAATTAATATATGTATTTGATAATTTCAATAATTTACGTTCTTTCTCTTTTCTGGTAAACATCTGGTGTTTTATTACAATTTTGTATTTTTGTTCTTGTTTTTAATTTTTATAGTGATTTATTTTAAGTTTTTTTTACAATTTTTCAGTTTTGTTTGTTTTAAATATATTTATTGTTTATTATTATTTGCCTTTGATTTAAAAATCACTGTATAGGTAAGTCGGAAACCCGAAAATATTCCTTTGATGGCCATTTGATGTGTACAAATTAAATGACCAACAATGTTTGAAGTATAAAAGACCTTTAATGGTCCAGTATAAATATAACACACAACTTCTATTGGTACTCCTATGGTGGACCATAAATGAATTTGCACTGGCCATCCATGCTGGGAAAGTGACTGATGGAACGCAGCCGGCCACCGGGACATTACGGACCCGGGCCAATGATGGTTTCCATCATCGTTCCAATGATGCAGTGATGGTTACCCAATACATTTTTACAAATGGCCCATTTATCAGTGTTTTTTGGGTTATAACAGTTGAAATCTCCCAAAATGTAAATAAAGATGGGGGGCTAGATGATTTAGAGAAAAAAATGTGGCCATTTGTATTGTATTTAAATGCATATAAATCCAGGTTCTTTATAATCCCACTTCTGAGAAACACACTGGAGATTATGATGAAGATATGAATGCTGATGTGTTTGAAGAATACTATAAACAAATAATGATAAACTTCATCTCGTCAGATTGGGTGCACACGTAATGCATAACGCCAGACTATACGCAAGATAATATGGTTAAAAGCGAATTACTGGCTATAGTTAATTTGAACAAGGAAGAATTTACAAAGTAAGCCGTTGAAGACATCGCATGAAAGGGAGATAATCGTAGTGCTGCGACTTTATCATTAAAAAATGGACCCGACAGAATTAATATTGGCCCAAGTTAAAGGTTTTGTAGCGAGAAGAAACACCACATTCAAAATGGAAGATGTAGGTACTGGACCTTTTCGAACAAGGACATTTTTGAAGAGGAAAAAATGTGGGAAATCATAGAACAAAAATTGATACACTCAGTAGGTAGAAAAGCCATTATACATGAAATAATGAAAAACTGATTATAAAAAAGACAACAATATTGAGTATTAGAAACAGACCTGGACGTGAAAAATGTTCTAAATATATTACTCCACTCAACCTATCTTGATGTTAGTTGTTAAATATTAGTACCTACATAAGGAAGCACTAGTAGATAATGTAGATTGTTGATCAATCAACGCATATCACATACAAGCTTCAACTAGGAGGCTTCTGTGATTAATTTGTTCTATTTCGCATGTAATATGTAGGTACCTACCTATGTATAAAAAATTGTTGCTATGTTACATTCTTGAATAAAATAATAATAATTATTATTGTTGTTACATTATTTACCGATTTCGATTTTTTCGGTATAAAATTAGAAAAATTTGTGCCAACAGTTCGGGGCATAACAAAGGAAGCGAAAGAAGCAGTTGTTCTCCTTGAATTATGATAAAATAGGCAAAATTTAGCGAAAAAGTATACAGGATCACGCTATCATACACAGTGCGGTCGTTTTGCAAAAACCGCGCTGGTGTATTACAGCTTCAGCAAAATGAAATCCACATATTATAATAAAACCAGAGACGGGATTTTTTCCAAAACTCGGTTTGTCCTGAAAAATTGAGAGTATTGGGTCTAAAGAAGTAGAGACCACTTCTAGAGCCCGAAAAACACTAATAAATCTCAAAGTGACGAGACAAAATCAACAACATAATAATTATTGTGATAACAAGCAGTGCAAGTGCAAGCAGTGTTGCTGAGAACAGGCTCTAATTGGTAAAATTTAATAAATTTAATTGCTATGCTTAAACGTTAAAGCCTATTTAACAGCTGTCATTAAATAGCCTTCGGATCTCTATAATATATTTACTATGCTAACAGATATTCAACGGTCAAAGTGTGTATAATCTAGAATAGATTCTTCTATGCTTCTAGTCATATATTAATTTTGGTAATGAGAAGAAATTATCAAAGCAATCATCACCTGATTGGTTAATATTTTAAAAATTATACTATTTCATTGATTCGTATTGGCAGGCGTTGAATTCTCTATTTTGTTTAGTCGCTTACTAATCAATACAGTACCTGTTTCATTGTTGCAGCATTGTGTGAGTGGAATATTCGGGAAGAATATCACTTACTAGTGGTGTACCTATTGTAGATAATGCTGTAACGAAAAATGCCTCTAAAATAATTGTTTTATCGCGCTTTGAAAGAACACATTTGCACGGATTTCTAACCTACTCAAAACTTGACAGATGAATTTTATGTTTCGGTATTCTACTTCCAGTTTTATCATTTTAGTATTAGTTTAGCGGCTCCCGGGGCCCCATTTTTGTCGATGTTTGCTCTATAATGCTTAAAAAAAGTATTCTATAAAATGCTCTAGAACATTTGATTTTGTAGATAGCATTGGGATTATAATGAGTTAATAAATTAACGAAAGGTATTATTAGGGATACCAGGAGTTGTATTTAGGAAGCGATTTTAACAACTGCAAATAAATTATTCAATGTATATGCATAATTTAACAACCAAACTCCTTACGGCTAAATTAACTACCAAAATTATAAATATTTCACCTTTAATATTAGTATAACAAATTTAATTACCATGCTGGCAGCTGTGGTTATTCATATTCTGTTCTGACTTATCTTCTTTGCTAATCGATATTCAACGATCAAAGTTATGAGTAGAGTAACCCAAATATGCAAGTCGAAACCCTAAAAATATGCCCATAAATATGCAAATAATTTAGTCAAAATATGCAGGAAAATGTTGAAAATATGCAAATTAAGAAATACTTTGAAAATATAAATTTATTGTTTCATTTACAAATAAACATATATGTATAATGTACATACAAATTTCTAAATGGATTTATACATAGTAAAAGTAACAATATTTTATTTTAAATTTTCTACATTGAACTAAATCTAAATATGCATTTATTATAAATTATAAAGATCTGGTTGAAATTTAGTTGTAAAAACAATAGACCACTAAATGTTGCTTAAAATTCTCAATTAAAAAATTTTGTCTTCTATCAAAATATTATAAAAATTTGTAAATGGAGGCACTTCTTTCCACATCAACCGATGTAAGAGGTGCGCTTTTAAAATTGCTTACTATCACAGGATCCAAATCGATGGATTCTGTAAAATCTCCCTTTAAAATATTTGCTACTTGGCCCACTATTTTTTCCATCACATTTCTAAATTTTTTAAAAATTTGTTCCCAATTTTACCTGTGACATTTGTTTTAGAAAGGAAACTATAATTTGCTTTAGAAAGGAAAGTTGTTTCTTTATTTCCTTGTTCGAAAATTCTGAAATTAGATCTTTCAGTTGTCAAAAATTTACCTATCTATAATTTATTCTGTCCTTTTCAATAATTGTATTTTATTAAATAGGTATAAATACCTACTTTATTGGTTTTCAGATCACCAGAATTAGTGCCCATAAAATTATAATTTACCTATATTATTTTGGGAAAACCAGGCACCTACCTAGACACCAACCCCTGTTCCCAAAAATGAATGAAACGCCTGCCAAAAATTTAAACTATCCTAAATTCTTTCAATTATGCACAATATGCCATATTTTAAGGATATATGCAAATATTTTAAAAAATGCATATAATATGCTAAATATGCAAAATCTGCGTGTTGCATATTTGGGTTACTCTACTTATGAGTGTGAGTACCTTCTAGTCCAATATTAAATTTGATAATGCAAAGAAGTTATCAAAACGGTATTGCGTGATATCGAGTTTTCGTGATACCAAAAAAAATTATAACGTGTTTTTTATATAGTGAAAAACACGTGCAAAATCAACAGTCCACCAAGACCAAAATGTGTTGGCTTCTTTAAACTTTTTCTCACGAAATCGTTCCAAAATTTTGTTTGTGATCAAAACGGCACGGGATATTGAGCATTTGTTAAAAATAACGTTAAAAAATGGTATTCAGCGAAAACACTCAAAATCATCTTTCGCCAATTTCTAGGATGGTTTTTTTGGCTTGTTGCACTTGTTCATGAAAAATACCAAAAATTTTATAATCCTTGTTGTCAAAACCCTCATCACATCAACCACATTAAAGAAAATTTGTAGTGATTAGATTTTGTAATGTTCTATATAGAATTGATTTCTACTATAGGTACCCAATGTCAATATTCTGATTTAATTTTCTTTTAAGTAAAGAACTTGTAAGGGAAAATAGGAAGGGTCTTACTTAAAGATAAACAAAGATTCCCCGCAAAAACCAGTTAGGTTCCATAACGATATCCGTCTCGGCATTATAAAGTTGTGTTTGTGTTCCCTTTGAAAGCACATTATCTCGGCTTGTATCTTGAAATCGGGTAAACACAAAATACCGAATCTTCCGCTAATCCCGCCGCTTTCGAAAATACCTCTCAGGCATTAAACAACAGATGAATTCACGATTTAGATATTATATTTGTATCCAAACAATTGCCTGCATTTTCAAGTATACCTATATCTACATTTATTAATTAGTTAAATAGGTTAGAGGTTAGAAAAAAGATTTTTACAAAAGTTTTAGATACTAATAAAACGTTTTTTTATGACGCTATTGGACCTTATACAGTGTGTTCTAGAAAGCCTTGTCAGATATAACTTTTGTTTTTTTTAATGGAACACCCTATATATTTTGGGATTATTGAATGCTACGTATTTTTCTGATTCCAACTAAGTATATACCTATGTTATATGTTTGCTCCAACCGCTCATTCAGAACTGAGCCTATTTTGTGACAGATTACTCCTTGGGTCATAGGTTGCCATGGAAGACAAATGCCAAATTATAGTAATAATTATTGACAGTTTGCAAGAATATTCACGCTTTGGAAAACAAAATGGCTTATTTTATGATTTCATTAAAAATGAAGAAGGGAAATTGAGAGAAATGATAAATTTTAAATAGTAACATAGTTACCTAACAAACTTCGTCAAATTTATTGCTTGAAATTTAATTTTTATTGAAAACGACAATAACAATAACATTTAGAAAAATAAAAAAAAATTGTGGAGTTATTTAAAAAATAAAATTTATTATGACATACTGAAAAATGTAGAAACACTTAAAGTTCGGGACGAAATCCACATGATAAATACTGAACACGGCAATTTTATCGTTGACTCGATAAACAGAAAGTTAGTAGGAAATACCAATAAATTTATTGAGCATTTGTAATACGTAGATATATCCTTTTTCTAAATGTTATTGTCGTTTTCAATAAAAATTAAATTTCAAACAATAAATCTGACGAAGTTTATTAACTTTGTTACTATTTAAAATTTCTGATTTACTCAATTTTCCCTCTTCATTTTTCTCTGAAGTCTTAAAATAGCCCATTTTGTTTTCTAAAGCGTTAATATACTTGCCAACAACTGTCAATAATTATTACCATAATTCGGCATTTTTTGTCTTCCATGGCAACCTATGACCCAAGGAGTAATCCCTCACAAAAAAGGCTCAGTTCTGAACGAAGGGTTGGAGCAAACATATAACATAAATATACTTCGTTGGAATCAGAAAAATGCGTAGAATTCAATAATCCCAAAATATATAGGATGTACCATTAAAAAAACATAAGTTATGTCTGCCACAGCTTTCTAGAACACACTGTATAAGGTCCAATAGCTTCACAAAAAACTTTGTATTAGTATCTAAAACTTTTATAAAAAAACTTTTTTTCTAACCTCAAAATCTAACAAGTTAAGGGGGTGTCAATTTATAGTGAGCCACCCTGTACCTCTATAATATTATTACGTAGTATATGTGGAGGTATTATTGTAACACCGTAATAACATTTATTTATTTCTAAGCTTGTCGTATTAACTTGACCCCAGTTAACTTTGCAGTATGGGCAAACAAATATTCGCAAAAAGTTATCGTGTCATCTCCGTCCACATCGAGGTCATCCATCGTCGCTTTTCCTTTTGTGGGTATGCAAAATCGAGGGGGCCGTGTCCTGTCTAATCCACGGGTCTAGGATTAAAAAAGATGGTGAAATATTGGGCGAATTGATGGATTCCATCAGCGGTGACACCGCAGATGGTTCAGAGGGTTATTTACCGTAAAGGGAAGTAGGGGCCACTTTTTCATAGAGAATTAGATCCAGCCTCGAACTGTAGAAAGATTTTACTTCAAGAAGTAGATACAACTTTTTACAGCAAACGTAGAATTCTTCGAACTTCTCCGCAGAAAGATCACTATTTTGTTTAAATTGATGAATGGATTGAGTTGAAATGTGGTCCAAGCATACTCTCGTGTCGTAGCTATCTGACTTAGATTTTTTTATTTTTTATTTTGGGAAGGGTAAGCAAAAAACTAAATGTAAGTGCAATGTCTACCTTAAAACTTTGTTAATTGGTCGTTGATATTGAAAAGTGAACAAATCGTTAATTGAAATTGCGGTAAATTGGACTGGCTATGGAAAAATAACAACACAGCATTACTTATTCTTATTACATATATAGGTATCAATTATTCAATGAATAAAGAACCCCAGGAAGGAGTCAAAGCTCTATGGATTTTATAAAATACTTGAGACGGAAATCCCGCTGTGTAGGAACCAAGTTTTGACGCATTATTTTGATATCTGACACGGTGATAGGTGCGCCACTATGTGGTGTTTTGATAATTTTATGCTTAGCTGTGCGGCTTCTAGGTCTTGCCTGGCTTGCAAAACTAATAGTTCGAGGATGATAATCCATTGGTAAATAATTTTGTAATTTAAATTAACTTTTGAGACCATGCACCAAAGTGGCATAGGCGTTTGTGTGTATTTAAATACTTCTTCATAATTTGGAAATTCAAAATTAGGATTGCTATATTATCAATTTTTGGCCCGTATTGTAGGTACGGATTTCACGTAAAATGAGGATTTCTGACTCGATTAGTTTGTTGAAACCATTCAAAAGTGCAAGCCACTGTGCTCGCCGAGTATAGACGCATGTAGGCGCCTCTTTGAAAATACTCAAAAAAACTGGTAGTTTAAGAGTAAATTTTTTTTTTAAATATATAGATAGTACAGTGAATAGTGTATTTCTACGAACTGGATAATTTGGTACGTGAAGTCTCGTTGTTTATTGCAAAACCGTAGATGTTTCTTTCATATGGAAGTAATATGGCCTAAAATCGCATAAATTCAAATTGCTGTTTTCCGTTTGTCTTTTTTTAACTGCAAAAAAGACACACTTCGAGGCTGGCCGGTCAATGTACACAAAATAAAAATACCAGGATAACTCAGAAAGTTCCAAATAACACGATTTTGAAATGAGTGGTTCTGAAAAGGAACTTACAAACAAAGATCTGTACAAACTACTACTGGACTCACAAAATAAACAAACAGAGAAGATAACTGCAGAATTAAAAAAAAATAATCTAGAGTTGCAGAAAAAAATTGAAAGGAATGAGAAAGAAATAAAGTTTCTAAAAAATCAATATCTCATAAGTGAACGTAGAAGAAGGCGCAACAACATAATATTATTTGGCTTAAACCCGTCTTCCCAAGATTTGGTAGAATATACTATCCATAAGTTGCAAACCTTGCTTAAGATAGAAATCGTATCAAGTGATATAAATAATATATATCTAATAGGTAAACAAGAAGGAAAAAAGGGCATTCTAATAGAATTTGTTACCTATTTAAAAAAACAAACCTTATTTAAGCATATATCAAACTTAAAAGGTAGCAAAGTTGCTATAGTTAATGACCTTTGTCCACACGATCAAAAAACACAAAGAGTTCTAGTAAAGCATTTAAAAGAAGAAAAGAAGAATAATAAGCAAGCCAAACTAAAAGGAAGAAAGTTGGAGATAGAAGGAAAACTATATTCTGCTGAAGAATTGGAAGACAACAATAGTGGAAGTGAGTTCTATAGTGAAGTTGAAGGCGACTCTGAGGACAAAGATTCGAGTGAAGAAGAAAGAAAGGAAGAACAGGCTATTACAAACAAAAATAAAAGAAAAAGACTAATCAAAAACACAAGTCCCAGAACCACAAGACAAACTAAACAAAAGTGATTTACATTTTTTGTATAAATAAAAATTCAGGTGGGGAGGTATGATGTATATATGTTCAGTATCGGCATAATTTCAATTTCTTTATATATACCTACTACTAAAAAATAGTATACTAAATGGATCCTTACTTACAAGAATTTCAAATAACAGAACATTCAACTCAAGTAATAAAACATACTAGTACATTCCTAAAAGTCGAAGAAACAAAACAATCTTTTTCTGTTTTACATTTAAATATTCGAAGTTTAAATAAGAACTTTGAAAATGCTTTAATATTTGTCTTTACAGAAACATGGAATATAGGAGATACAAATTTCTTTTCTATAGATAACTACGAGGCAATACATAATGGTCAAATAAACAGGAACGATTTGGTCATGTTGTACGTAAAGAGTGTTTACAAAAACTTTTTTAGTATACAAATTGAAAATATTAATGCAAATAGAGTTATTATAGCTAATATATAAATGGGTTTTAGGAAAGTGATTCTAATAGCCCTATATAGACCACCAGAAACTTGTGCAATTGAATTCAATTTGGAAATAGCTAACTTTTTAGAAAACCATGTAAAGTCGACTAAAGATATTTATTTCTTAGTAGGGGATATAAATATAAACATAAAATCCCAACAAGAATATTGCCAGAATTATCTCAATATACTTAGTGAATTTGGTTTCCAGTCTCTTATAAATGAATACACGCGAGTGCACAGTGGCTCAAAAACATGCATCGACCACATTTTTGTTCGAAACCCTAGCAATGACATAACGAGATCGTACGTTTTTCATTATGACATAACGGATCACTATCCAGTGGCGGCATGTATTGATCTTAAAGTCCCAGTTTCATGTCCATCTCCTGATATCAAAAAGTCCATAAAAAAGGTGGATAATAAAAAAATGGTTGAATTAATAAAATTGTAAACATGGAACGAAATTTATGATAGTCAAAACGTTGATTCAATAACAACAACTTTTATCAAAAAAATTAAAAACGTTATAAATAAAGGCACAAAATTTTTTTTATTAAAAAACTTTACTAAGAAAAGAAAACCGTGGATCACTCAAGGTATAATGAAGAGTGTCCAAGTAAAACAGAACCTATATAGAAATTGTATGAATAACCCCAATAATGAACATCTGAAACAAAATTATAATAAGTATAAACATAAACTTAATAAACTAATAAAAAATTGCAAATATAAATATTACAAACAAAAGATAGAAAAAAATAAACATTGTAAAAAGACCGTTTGGAAAATAATAAACGAATTTAGTGGTGTCAAACATAAGGCGTGCAATATTTCAGAGATATTATTCCAAGATAAGAAAATTATTGATAAAAAAGAAATTGCAAATCATTTCAATGAATACTTCACCACCCTAGGAAAAAATATGGGAGATAAACTCTGTACTACAGGAATTATTGATATGAGACGAAAATTAAAAAACACAAATTTATTTTTATTCCCAACAGATAGCTTGGAAGTTGAAAGTTGCATTAAAGACCTAAAATTAAATAAATCTCCAGGTTATGATGAAATTTCTGCGGAAACCCTAAGGGAAATTGCACCTTTCATTAAAGATCCTCTATGTGATATAATAAATAAAAGTTTTAAATACGGCCATTTTCCAAATATTCTTAAGATTGGGTTAATAAAGCCCCTTCTTAAAAAGGGAGATTCGAAACTACTTTGTAACTACCGACCTATTACTTTAATATCAAATATCGCTAAAATTGTTGAAAAAATAATAAAGCGTAGACTAGTAAAATATTTAGACAAAAACAATATACTATCTAATAAACAGTTTGGTTTTAAAGAAGGAATTTCGACAGAGGATGCCATGGTTTTCTTAACAAATAATATATACAAAGCTCTAGATCGGGGAATGTCAACTATAGGTGTTTTTCTTGACTTGGCCAAGGCCTTCGACACTGTTAGTCATGATATTTTGGCTACAGTGTTAGAGGACCTTGGCGTGAGGGGCGTTGCACTAAATCTAATGAAATCATACCTGAGTAATAGAGTTCAATATGTTACTATAGAGAATCATATTAGTCAGCCACTAACTGTGGAATGTGGCGTCCCGCAGGGTACTGTTTTAGGTCCCATATTATTTTCTTGTTACATCAATGGTTTACTAAATCTTGACACAAAAGGTATCATTTCTTCCTTCGCCGATGATACAGTTATACAATACACTGGAAAGAATTGGAAGGACGTTAAAAACACTGCTGAAACTGACTTACAAAAGATCATATCTTGGTTTGATACTATGAAACTTACTATTAATTTTGAAAAGACCAAGTTCATGCCATTTAGTTGTGATAAGAGGAAGATTCCGGACTATCGTACACTCGTTGTATCAAAAAGTCCAAGTTGTAATGTTTCTATCAGCTGTACCGATACAATCGCGTACCGATAATCACATATCAAAACTTTCAAAAAAATTAAGATCAGTTACCTACAAATTCAAAATGTTAAAAAAGGTTTTAAGTACACGTGACCTTAAAACTACTTACCACGCATTAGTGGAATCCTTACTCCAGTATGGGATTGCAGCTTGGGGTAGTACTTATAAATCTCATATGCATCGCCTCGAAGTACTTCAAAAATCATTCCTAAAAATCTTACTTGGTAAAGACAGAATGTATCCCAGTATTTTATTATTCCAAGAAAGTAAGGTCCTAGATCTAAGACAATTATTTTTTGAATAAATCCTCAACTTACAATTTAAAAATAGAAATAAACTAATACATATATCACATAAATATCCTACCAAACATAAAGAACACAAACAAATTATAACCTCAAAAGTTTCTAAACGATTAGCACAATGTTCCCTTGATTATATTGGCCCTCGTGTATACTGCTTATTGCCTAAACAGATAAGATCAAATAACAATTTAAACTTGTTTAAACAAAAAACTAAAATATGGCTACAAGAAATTGATAAACAGATACTCAGAAATATATTTAAAATAGTTTAACCTACAATCTATTTATTATTCGATAAGTTACTTACCTCACTTAAACTGCATACTTACCTGAACCAAAATATATATCTAATTACCTCCACCTGCATGCACTACTCATCTGCCACATTTAATGTATAATGCTTAATATCTACTTTAATGACATATTTGTATCCGGCCTGTTGTAGTACTATAAATACTTGGATTTAACCACGCACATATCAACTTGTTTGATATCAGTGGAATTCCGTTTATTTACGTTCTCAGCGGAATTCATAGAAATTATGGCTAATATTATTATTAAATTAATTAAATTTTATTATTATTATACCATAAAATAAAATATTGTAAAATTTTTGAGATAATAAATATCTACTACTACTATATCTACTACTACTGTGAAACTGGAAACGGCATTACGCCATATGCAGGAACTATTCCTGTCGCACGTTAATCCCAAACATGCAATTGCAATGAATAAAGAACCCCAGGAAGAATCCTGGGGTTCTTTATTCATTGCAATTATTACAACAAATTTTCAAATGTTCTGCCCCCTTGACCGAAATAAACTCCTGGACAAAATTAACGCACCACTCATATTTTTCTGGGTATTTTTATATTTTTCTATTTTTTCTCAACAAGTAGGCCATGGACCTTGTTTGACATAGACAGCTGTTATTTAAGCTAACTATAGGATCACATGACGTTGTTTTGACAGTAATTTGTATGAAACCTCGTTTTAGATTAAAACTGTGTTAAGATTTTTTAAAGTGCTGATTAAAGCGAAGTGTCTCTGAAAAGCAAGCTTTAGATTGTGATTGTTTTTATCCCATATACATGTTAGGAAGTTCGTGTGCGAGTAAATCAAGTAAGGAAAATGAACCGTCAAAGAAATTTGTCAATTGAGGATGCAGTGCGAGCATCGACTCTCCTTGATGAAGGATATTCAATGAGATATGTTGCTGGTTTGTTAGGAAGACATCATTCCAGCATCTGCCGCATGGTGAGATGACATAATGAAGAATGATACGGGCTCGTACCATCGAAGACCAGGGCAAGGGCGAAAACGTTGCATTAATCAAACTGATGATCATTTTTTAAGACGACGTGCTCTCAGAGACAGGCGAGTCACTAGCAGTCTGCTAAAAAACGAATTAGCAAATGTTCGGAATATCGCTATATCGTCTCGAACGGTTAGAAGACGTTTGCATGAAGCAGAATTGAGCAACATAATACCGGCCAAAAAACCATTGCTTACCAGAGAATACAAAGTTCAGAGATTTAATTTTGCAGAATACATCAGAATTGGGCCATCAAAGATTGGAAATAAGTTCTGTTCTTCGGTGAAACTAATGTGTCTGGCGGAGGCAAGGAGAAAGGTTTGCCAGCTGCAATATTTCTTCTAAAGTACCTTTTGGTGGTGGCTCTAAAACGTTTTGGGGGGAATTTACTCCGATGCTCGTACGGAGTTGGTCCCGATAGGTAGGAAATCTATGAATGCCCAACATTACTTAGACAACATTATTGTCTATCATGTACTGCCTTTTGCTCCGTTTGTTGGACCTAATTTTTTATTCATGCAGGACAAAGCTCGTCCTTATGTAGCTAGACAGATTATTGGCTTCCTAAATGATGTTAATATCCCTTATTATTACAGTGGCTACCTATAGTCCTGATATGAATCTTATAGAGCATCTACGGGATTACCTCAAAAAAAAAAGATTCAAGATCGTAAACTCCCTGTTTCTAATCACAACCAACTCTTAGAGGTCGCTATTGAAGTATGGGAGAATATTCCGCAAGCCTTTGTTGAAAATTTGATATCAAGCATGCCTCGACGCATCAATGCAGTGATAAGAAGTAGAGGAGGTCCTAGACGGCATTAGTGTTGACCCAGACGCATTTATTCTGTTTTGCTGATTTTTTTCTTTTTTAGTTTGGAGTTATGCTATAGCTTATTTATGCATTTTTAGCAAAAACACAATTTAAATGAATCATTAAGGCAAATTAAGGTCATGTTAGGGTCATGTTTGACTAATTTGTAGGTGTTCATTATCATTTCAATGTAACTTAGTTTTATTTTTTGTTTTTATTGTAAATATTTAGATAAATTAAAGTGGTGCCTTAATTTTGTTAATTAGGTACACAGGGCAGGTACAACCGCATTTTGATATATCTATTAGTTTAGAAGACACAGGGCGTTTTTCATTTTCGCGTTTCTTAAACGCACCATGATTTTTCTTTGTGAATATTTTGGTAAAAACATTTTCTATTAATTTTTTACGTAGAATCCATTGGTGTAGCTAAAGACATTATCTTTTGGTAGCGGTTGTAAAGAAAAAGATCCATGTGGTTCAAATTTGAACAATTTTGGATTTTTTTAAACCGTCCCCAAAAAACTTTCTTTCTACTTAAAAAAAACGAATAAAAAATGTTTTTACATAAATGAAAATATTGACAAACCAAAAAGTTATGGCACTTTTAAGAAATTCGAAAAAGGTAAACGCACTATAGGTTTTATCCCAGAAAAGAGACGAATGTAATATCTTCTACACTGATCGAGACATCGAGATACGGTTTGCGGCATTGCCAGCATATGCGTTTGCTCTTTGTAAATCTGTTAAAGGCCTAGAGGTACACCATTAGGTGTTCGTGCGAGACTACAAAAGGTAAGATAATCCTCATTTTTAATTTGGGCGATTTCCCGCACAAGCTTCCGCGTAAATCCCTTCCGTGACCTTCATCCTCTCGCTCGATTAGCATTCCCTTCCGGCGACTCCCCTGCGCCCTTCCATCCCCCGTCTAGACGCACCCCATTAGGGCAAGGGCCGCGGCCCACTTGCGCATTCGGCCGGTGTGCCCCGGCTTGGATTTGCCGGCGGATGGCGAGCTCGTCCTTTTGTTTTTCGGGCGGTTCCAGCTCGTCGTGCCTTCTCTAATGAAGGTTTTATTCAGCCGTGTGTAGCTGCTTTTAAATTATTAAATATTAATAGTTCCCCAAAATCATTTAACCATTTAACATAGAACACAACCTACCCAAAGAGTTGCAAACCAAAGAGGTTCAACGGAAATAATTGTATTGCCAAGTTGTCATTATGTGCAATCACCATTGGTTCACACTGGACACAGTTGTAAAAGTCTATTAGTTCCATCTTTAGGGGTACTTATTCAAATTAAATATCCGGTGCATGACCAGCCTGTCAATATTCAATATTTCAAATTCGGGCAAGCAGAAACATATTGCATTTTGTATTTTCCCACGGTAACTTTCAAACGGATTAAAGTATGGACTTAAAATTTCTTGCCTATAATATGAAGGTTCGAAAGGATTTTGGGCAACACTGTTCTACGCGACGACGTATAATAGGGTGCTTGACGAAATTTTACAAACTTGATAAAACAATTCCTGGAAACTTGCCTAAGACCCTACGATTATTTAAAATATATACCTATACTTATTTACCTATTACCAAGTTATTAGACTCGAAATTTGGCGGGAATGCACTTATGACGTCACAAGTATTTTATAAAGGCAATTTGGCAACATGGCGATACCACTGAAGTGTTCTGAGACATAACCTTAATCTACGGTGAAAGATGCAAGGAAGTTGAAATTTCAAAATTCTAACCTCAAACTCCCAGATTTAGGATGCCCCGTGAAACCACATTTAGTCAAGTGTTTTTTCGTAAATATTTAGTAGCGTTTTTCTGCAATTTTTTTGGCAAGTTAGTGCCTAGGTACCTACGGAATTTGGGCTCAGTAGGTATTTCTAAGCACTAAAATGGCGCCTTTATAAACGCGCCTTCAAGATTGTCCCTAGCCCCAAGTTCTCCCTTTATTAATAATAACTCATGATACTTTACTATTACTACAACATATAGGTACAAACCTTTGCAGTTTTATCCCATGAATTTCGGCAGACGCGAAAATCGGATTATTAGAAAAAAATTGTGCTACCAAGAAAGCATCCAATTTCGGCAAATTACGGAATGCACTTTCAGCGTCCTTACACTAACGGACCTCCTCACTACACAGCTAACAACACGATAACTACGCAAACAATATATAATAATAAATAATCAATAACAAACTATGTGTAAAAAATAAATCGCACACATAATTATTATCTAATCTAAATAATCTAAATAATTACGTACTAATGTTTTGATTAAGCGACATACAGAATGGCAGTTGGCATGACGGGATGTCAACTGCCGATCAGAAAAACATACATAATGTGTTAGATGACATGTGGATATATGAATATGGTTAGATGCCTAGGTGGGCGGGTGCCGTTGCCACATACGCGCATAATATTATATTTCCTGAATATTTATAGTATGTTCCGTATAGGTACAGATATTTTAATCAAAGTGTCACGTGAAAGAGATGATGGATATAGTTTCCAGCGTGTGGAGCATAAACAGACAAACCTTTTTACTATAGAGGAGTCAATATACGGAACATATTTGTACTAAAAAGTCTTTATGTGCGAACATTTTTTGTGCAATTACGTTAGTTAAAGCTCAAAGGTTGCAATACATTAAGTAACAGATATTCATAGGCAAGTTGGAGACATTTGAATAGAAAAGTAAAATTTGCCTTTGTTCCACGAATGATTGCAAACGGGCACCGGCAACGTTACAGTTCCGTTTCACCTGAGAGGCACAGAGTTGCCACGTTTGGCGTTCTGGACAATAGAACGACGAAACTGTAGATTTTAGCCCGAACAAAATTGTGCTACTTCGTCTTTAATTATCATAAATAAATAAGGGTTAAAAGCCGTTGCTTCATTTATTACGTGTTATGTTGGTGCATCTACTGCAAACAGAGTTCAATTTTAGAGCAATTAAAAATATTGTCATGTACCCTATTAATGAAGGATGACAACATGCAGGGTGATTCAGTCATAATGTAAAAAATTTTAACTACACAGTGGGGGAGGTCTACTAAATAGGAAAATGCGAAAGATTTTTTTTTCTCGAAGTTTAAAACGTGAGACAAATAAATCTTAATACCCGATTAACTCGACGCTTCTGCTTCAATGCCAACCGTCAAGGTTAGCACTGGAGCGCTATGTTGCCCCATTTCAATCCTTTTCTTGTGGAAGATGAAACTGAAGAAATAAGAAATACCTACTTTCATCTCCTTTTTTGGTGTATTCAGTCTTGATTCTACAAAGGGCAGGCGCTATAACACTTCAAGCAAGTTAAGAAAATGTTGTATTCACATCATAAGCACCAGTATTTGCTTAAAGTCATTTCGCGAATCTCCGCACACACATTTTGTATCTCAATTTCTAAATTGCACGAGAATATTGCTATCGGGAAAGCGTAACGACGCCTACTGCGATCCACAATTTAACACGTTTTTATTTTTCATTGTTCCTTCTTAGGAACAAAACAGCCCTGCAGTAGTTATTATGGCATGATTTTAATCATGCCATATTTTTAAATTTGTCATTATTTTGCAGAAGCAAAGTATGAATGATTACGAGGAGATTATATTATATTTTTTTAGATTATAAAAAAAGTATAAAAAATAGTGGCAACGTGTCCATAAATAATTGTAGGATTTGTATGCAATATTGTAATTCACTATTAAATAGTGGACTCAAAAACAATTAAGTGGAAATAACGACTTCATTAGCGGCGGTTTTATATCTGTTTTGATTAATTTTCGTTTATAATTTTTCATATATATGTTCACCTAGGTACATCAAAATAATTATTTTCACAAATGCACTTCCTATAGAAGCTTTTCAGTATTCAGATGGTTGGCCATTCGATATAAAAGAATCTTTTCAAGAAATCTCTTCCATCTAATCCGGCTTCCCAAAAAACACGCCACATCCCTTTGCAGAGTCGCATTGTCGTCGGTAAAATATCATCCCGGACTCCAGCATAATGTAGGTGTCGTGTACTTTAAAAACAAACTCCGGCCGGAGTTCGTATCTAAAAGACGTTCATGTTTGTTTAGCGGTGTTCCCGGAAGAAACTTCGGCGCATAGATAACTCCGGAAGTTGGCGTGAAGAGTTATTATATTCTGAAAGTTGCAGCTCACCTGCTATCAACGCTGAGCAGCCGGGAAGTCTCCCCAGGGAGGGATTTTTATCCAGAGCGGAACATGGAGTTGTTGAAATCATTAGTTATGCAGTATTTTTTAAAGTAAAGAGGCTTTTGAATTGACACAAAGAGAATCACAAAAGTGCAACCACATAGGAAGCACTATGAAATCACAATTTCCCGTAAAGCTTGTTTATGATAATCTAATTGTGTTATGATCACCACTGCTTATAAAATAGGGTAATTTTGTGAGATATGCGAATATGTTTCATATATAAAAGTTGTAGATACCGAGTTGCGTTTTACGGTAATACAAAGCTTTGTACAGGGCGCTGTACAAAACCGTGACAAACCAAACTTTTGTTTTTCTTTTATGGAATACTTACCATAGTATACCTAAGAATATGTATGCAGATCATGAGACCCACAAATTCAAGTTAAATAAATTTAGTGTATTTGAAAATGGAATTCTTCAAGAACTGAAAAAGATAGTGATATGGAATCCTTTTTGCCATTTTAATCGTAGTGACGAGCAGACGGAGCGGGGAAAAATACTTTTGAAAGGTATTTAAATAGTAAATCATAAATACTCCATTATTAAAAAAAGTATTTAAAAACAAAATACTATTTTCAAGTTAAAAGTATTTAAATATAAAATACTATTTAGCATTTCACTCAATTTAAATACTTTTTGTTTTTAAATACTCATTTCTAGTATTTAAATAAAAAAATTACATTTAAAATACTTCAAGGTGTTTTAAATATTCTGTAAGGGAGTTTTTATACTGTAAGGGTAAGGGTAAGGTAAGGTAGGGTAAGGTAAGGTAGTTTTTATACTGGAGAATTTTTTGAAAACTCCATTTATTCATTTTGAAGTTTCAATATATTTGCCGCTATATTTACTATCCATAAATATTTTTCGTGGTTATACTGCTAAGTTAGACCAATTATTAACTATTAATTATTAATCTAAAGCCAATCTAAAAAGCGGGTATTCAATTTCCAAAAAAGTTGACGTCGTAACTGTCAAAAATAAAAACTACATTCTAAGCTTAGTGTGGTTGTTTTGTCACATTATCGCCGGTTAGAAATGTGTATTAATGCGATAATCAGAAATACTATACACTTTTCGCGTCATTCCTTCTTTCGTTATTCTTTGATTATTATTAGTGGTGCCTTCAACAGGATCTGCGAAATAAAAAAAAATGGCCAATATCTCGAAAACTGTAAGACATTGTACGAAGGTAAGTTTAGCTAAATAAGTTTCAAATAGCTTACTCTATCACCCTCTGAATGTTGGTATCGACCTACCAAACACCTTGTATTCAAAACATAATACAGAGATCATTCCTACAGCCTTCAATATATTTTAATACAGTAAATAATTTAGATTAATTTAGTCAAAATAAGTAAGAGGAAACATAAATGAAAGAAATTTTTCCGTTCAATGTATATAAAATAGGCCCAATAAGAAATTGGCTTCAAAAATACCTAAGACTATAGATTGCAAATTTTCGATAACAAGTCTATATTATTAATGGGCAAAATATTAGGTTGAGGACAAAAAACAACAATACCTATCTGTTTTTTAGAAAGTGCCAACGTTTCGACGTATATTTTTCGTCTTCTTCAGGGCACTTTCTAAAAAAACAGATATTGTTGTTTTTTGTCCTCAACCTCATATTTTGCCCATCAACTCAAATAGTAAGGACGCTACATTTCCACTCTATCTATATTATTTGTCAAAATTCAAGATGGCTGACAAACCCTTTACTGTCCAACACTCAGCAGATAAAACCTGGCCGCTTTTGTCAGAAGTCGGTTAGATCTTAAACAAAGGGTTATATAAAACCGTAGTTCCTAGCTGCAAGCTAAGTGGATTCGCAATAAACCAAGTTTACTTACTTTAGTCCACTTAATATAAGTGCAAATACGAGTAGGTCAACTTCCACTTTGTTGAAACCCACGTACCTTGTCAAAGTATTCGTTGTCTTTGAAAAGAACAGACACATCGTTGACTGACGTATTTATAAAGACTTCTCACGGCTATAGCTTTATATCCTGGAAAACAGATGGCTCTCATGGCTAACAATGTATTCTGCATTGTATTTTATCTCCGAAAATCGCATGGTGAGCCAAAAATTTGTCAGACGTGACAGCCGTGATAATATATCAGTCAACGGATATATGCTGCGTCTTTGTAATAACATAACCTTAAAATTTTGAAGTTTGTAATATTGCATGTGTCATGTGACAGATAAGACAATATTTAACCTTACTAGCAAAAATATATACCCAGTTGAAACTCATCAAATCAGTTTCACCCCTAAAAGATATAGATAATTTTGGGTTTCCCCTAATTATTTCTGGAAACCTTAATCCTCATAAATTTCAACTCTCTAAGATACCTAGAAGTGTTAGGACATACATTGCCTTTTATTACAGTATAGATAGATACCTAAAATTGACAGCACTAACAGTGCAGTTTTAATTCGATGATAATAGTCACATGGTTTTATGACAGAATCATTTAATTCATAAAATATGTACATTTTAATAACTTACACAAGAAAATCCCACAACTTTCCTGACCTATAATTTTATTCACACTAGCACAAAACCTAATATCATTAAAACTGCTTTAACTGGAAGTTAAATCCCAGGAGGAAGATTTAAACCTAAACATTTAAAGCATCGACAAAACCTAATACATTATCTTTAATGAGACTACCCTGTAATAAAATTCCTTTTGAGATTTTTTACTCTTATAAGACTCTTGCCACTAGCCAATAATAAAGCACCATTAATAGCAATTGTTGTACTCTGATATAGATACGTTTTGTAAAGAGAGTGATAAAACTGAGTGAGAATTACATTTATAAAAGCAGTCATAAATAAATGAATATAATATTTTAAACGTGCCACAAAACCTTCATAAAACTCAGTCAAGACAAATATAATGTAAAATGTTGATTGGGAATAATATGTTGAATATTTCAAGCTAGGCATTAATACATCTGGACTGTTATTGCAAATCTGGAAATTTTCCTGAAAACCGCAATATTTATATTTATACAAATTTATAGTTGACGCGAAAGTAAATATTAATATGCATTATGCGTCTGTTTTGGACGTTTTAGTTTTTAGGGAATTTATTTATTTTGTCGTCATCGTTAGTAGTCGTCTATCGTAGTTAAGTATTTGTGACAAAAATAAATGTTGGTTGTTCACGACTTTTTAAATACCTAATTATTTTCAACGTTTAAAAAAAGAACACACCGGGCACGAGAAATTCGCATTTCATTTATCCTAAACTTTTTAGAGTCGAATTTGGACCATTTGAGATTAAGTCTTGCTTGGTAATAAACTAATTTCTATATAAACAAAAATAAAAGAAATAAAATTTTCAAAATAATTGGCCCAATGAAGTTATTGAAACCAAATTTAATACGCAATAGAATCGAATCTATTTTTATGTCGATAACTACTACACAAGTAGACAGAAACAGGTCGATATAGAACAAGAAAAATAAAAATAAAGTATTGATACAATGTAAAGTGTTATATCATGCAAATAACTCAAGCTAATCTAAACATAAAATTTATCACTGAATGAACTTCAATAATCTATGGACTCAAAGATACTATAAAAGGAGTTTGAACTTAAAAGTTTTCTTAGATGTTATTCAATTCATTTGTTAATGGAATTGTTTTTAGTGAAGTTAGAATCAGATTGAAATGCCTACTTGCGGCCAACAAGTGAGATTTTTGTAACATTCTAGATGATGCATCCAGTCAATAAGTATATAATTAAAGGTGGTATTTTTATTAGGCATTTTTCCCTTTATAGGAACTTTTTTTTTATCCTGTTACGGACTTTGGCTTATTTAATTTATTTCATTTTTTAGAGTCTACTGAAAAATCATATCTCTCAATTTGTTCTATTGAAATTGACAAAATTTTAAAATCAAATATGGCGGCCGTTCGCCATTTTTAAAAATGGATGTATTTTTTTTTCTTAAAAAATTGCTATAACTGGTAAATCGGCTCTCAAATTATTTAAAAATATCCCATTTCCTGAAAATTTTAGATGGGGAACTGATTTTACGTTCATATTGTCTAATATAATATTTAGGCCATTTCTCGATGGCAAAAATATCAGAGACAGGTGTTTTCTTGCTTTATTATTAACACACTTTACAATGTACTAAACAAATTATAAAAAAAAGTATTTTGTATTTTGTAAACAAGATTTCTTTTAATCCATGTATTAAAACGAATAAAATAGGTTTAGGTTTTCGTTAAGATAATAATTTAACGCAAAACTGCGACAAGCTTCTTCGGGAATGAAGGGCTTCTTTATTTCTTCCTTCTATGCCACCAATCACTGTCCAATCAGATTAATTAGTACGTACTTTTAGGAACACATCGCGCGACAAACTTTTTGATGGCAAAAATCTTGTCGCAATTTTGCATTGAAATACCTTAAGAAAACTTAAACTTATTTTATTCGTTTTAGTGCATGGCTTAAACTTGTTTTTAAAAAGGTTTTTTATATTTTTTATTTTATATTCTGCTTGTTAGTGCGGACGCCATATTGTATTTAGTATGACGTCACTCACCTTATCGTTTTCTACTCGTCAAACAGTTGCATTTGATTCCCATGTTAAGTAGGTTAAGTAGGAAACATGCAATCCGCCATTTAGGTTAAAGTTTGAATAAATTACAATATTGAATATAGTAGATATGTATTCTCACCAGCACCAAAAATTTGTGCAAAATATCAACTCAATAGGTTGAGTAGAAGTGGTTTAAAATTCAGTTGCAACATTTGACCACAAAATACACTAATAGAGCAAGTTAAATAAAGGTTTGTAAAAATGTGTGTGAAAAGCCCAATTTCCAAACTCGTGAGGCAATAACCCGCTTTCAGCGTTGGCTCCCTAAATTACGATTTTGGTATAGCCGAAAAGCGAGATCATATTGGTGCTAGTTGACGCCAATCTGTCATAATTCTGAAGACGAATATCATTTGATAATAGGGTACTTGACAATATTTTTAATTGCTCTAAAATTGTACTATTTATACAGTAGATGCACCAACAAAGTTGCACAATTTTGTTCAGGCTGAAATCTACAGTTTCGTCGTTCTATCGTTCAGAACGCCAAACGTGGCAACTCTGTGCCTCTCAGGAGAAACGGAAGTGTAACGTTGCCGGTGCCCGTTTGCAATCATTCTTGGAACAAAGGCAAATTGAAGTTGTCTATTCAAGTATCTCCAGCTTGCCTATGAATATCTGTTACTTAATGTATTGAAACCTTTGAGCTTTAACTAACGCAATTGCACACACAAATTTTGTCACATAAAGACTTTTTATTACGAATATGTTCCGTATATTGACTCCTCTATATCAAAATGGTGTCTGTTTATGCTGCACACGCTGGAAACTATATCCTTCATCTCTGCCACGTAACACTTTAGTTAAAATATCTGTATACGGACTATACTATAAATATTCAGGTACCAATAATGGGGGAAATATTCGCGTATTTGGCAACGTTACCCGCCCACCTAGGCATCTAACCATATTCATATATCCACATGTCATCTAACACGTATGGTTTTCTGATCGGCAGATGACATCCCGTGATGCCACCTCTCATTCCGTATCTCGCTAAATCAAAATATTAGTAGATAATATCTGTGCCATTTAATATAGTTTTTCTACGGCCATTTAGTAATTTGTCCTTTATATGGGTTATTTTTAAAAAGTTATAAGACTTATTACTCCTCCCGTGAGTAATGACCCGTGAGTAATTGCCATTACTCACGGGCTATGAACCAATCAAATTAAATAAATCACACTTTTGCAATCAAAATTACCACAATTACGTATGCCTTGATTGACAGGGAAGCTTTCATAATAAATTAGTTGAAGTTGTCAAACGGCATTTTTAACTCTTTCCTGTTTAACATGAGTTCTAGTGACGAAGACACCAAAATAAGCACTTCTCCCGGAATACAAAATGCGGCGAAAGAAGCTTCACTTAATTTGTTACCCGAAAAATCCAGGAAAAAGTACGAATTGGTAGGTATATAAACAGTTCATGGATAATGGAGAAGCAGAAAACACACAATCATTTTCCGAAAGTGTTCTTCTTGTATACTTCGAAGAATTGTCGAGAAAATACAAAGCATCGTTCTTATGGTCCTTATTCAATGCTAAGAAGTACAATTACGCTAAATCATGCTATCAACATTGAAGAATATTCCAAGCTGCGTGCACTTTTAAAGAGAAAATCAGAAGGATGTACTCCCAATAGACCCAAAACTTATATAATTGGCTGTGATATATTTTGCTAAAAGAGCCAACTACTACCACAGAATATACCTAATATATTCTAAGAGGCTATTATTATAGCCTCGTAGCCCTATTTATTCTGTGCCACTACCTCTCCTCAAGATACACCCCTGAGAATGTTAAGTTAAAAGTGAAAGAACGTCATTAAAATGTTTTCACATATCTTCGAAAATCTAAGATAGAGACGTAATATCTTGATATGTGTAATCCGTATATTATACTTTTATACGTTAACAAATTCTGTTCGCTGTTATGGCCGTAGAAAAAGTATAGTATTTAACTCGTAAGCAATGGTTATTACTCACTTCAATAAATTTAAACTTTATTTTCGTGAGTAATAACCATCATTACTTACTCGTTGAATTAAATATACTATTTTTATATTTACTATTATATATTGTTTGCGGACCTAGTTATAGATGTGTAAGGTAAGGTATAGATGTGTAAGGTAAGGTGTCATGGACATGGGCCCTGAAAGGACATCCGTAATTTGCCGAAATTGAATGCTGTTAGCGTCTGCCGAAATCCATGGGATAAAACTGCAAATGTTTGTACCTACGTTGTAGTAAGAATACAGTATTATGAGTTATTAATAAAGAGAGAACCTCGGCCTAGGGACCATCTTGAAGGCGCGTTTATGAAGACGCCATAGTGCTTAGAAGTACCTACTGAGCCGGAATTCCGGACTTTAGGCCCAACCTAGCCAAAAAAAAATTAGAGAAAACGATTGAATAGGTATTTACGAAAAAAAAAAACCTTCTTGACTATAATCGTCGATGGAGGAAGGAATCAATCAACGCTAAAAGTGGTTTCACGGGGCATCACAAGACTGGGAGTTTGAGGTTAGAATTTTGAAATTTCAACTTTCCTTGCAACTTTCACTGCCGAATAAGGTTATGTCTCAGAACACTTCAGTGGTATCGCTATGTTGCCAAATTGCCGTTATAAAACACTTGTGACGTCATAAGTGCTTTCCCGCCAAATTTCAAAGAAAGTCTAATAACTTGCTAATTACGTAAATATATATTTTTTAAATAATCGTAGGGTCTAAGGCAAGTGTCCAGGAATTGTTTTATCAAGTTTGTAAAATTTCGTCAAGTACCCTATTTCTTGCAGTGAAAAACATGTAAATCGAAAGGGTTTGCGAAGTATTCGAAAAACATTCGATAATGGTTTTTGTCCAGCTTCATCACACCACCCTCATACCCCCAGAAGGACCGTTTTTACCCTCTCAAGAGACCCTCGGATGATTTATGGAAGCTCGTGACCGGCGGCCGCGCAGATCCGGACACCGGGGTGCTTTATCTCGTCCCGGAGGTCGCTTGATTAAGACCGAGCGCAGGAACATTCATAATTTTCTCGGGGATACCCCCAGTGCGACAATGAGGGCCGAACGGTGATTCATTAGTGCCAGAGGGCTACAGTTTGTAAAAAGGCAATTTCGGTTTAAATGTATCGACTTGTCCAATTTCGAGAAAACCCAACCGCACTATGGAGATGAATTTCAAAAGTTCTCTAACAATTCGCTATATCAATTCATTGAGAAGAATGATTTTAGTTTCAAAAAATCACGTAGATATGCCTTGTAAATTAAGAAAAAATTCACACCAATAAAGTTCTCTTTTTGTAGGTACAATTTGAAAAACCGAGTACACAGTAATAAAATTTGGTAAAATTAAAACACTAAAAGTGGCCACATTAAGTCCACACGGATTCTGGTTAAATTAACCACTTTCGTTTTGGTACAATTTGAATTTTTACACGAATATTTACACGGGCGTGTGTAGCATATTACACGCCTTTAGTATAAAATTTACCATTTTCCATGTACAAATTTTACGACATCTGGAGTTTCATAATACGGTTTTTTATCCATATACAGGGTGTTTACTAAAAATATGGCAAAAATTCAAGGGGTTATAGAGAGGGTTATTTTAAGTATATTTTGTTCCATTGACGATTTTAGGACAGCAGCTTTGTTTCGGCGATACACAACGATGAAGGTTTTTCGACCCAACATTTTTTCTTATTTTTAAAATTATTAGGTATTCTAATAAAATATATTGCAATGCATTGACTCAATTATTTAAAGTCGATAGCTAACATTCAAAATATTGTTATTGTCGAAAAACCTTTAGGAATAGCCTTGTATCTTGTATATCTTCGAAACAAAAGCGTCTTTCACAAAACCATCAAATGACAAGATATTCTTAAAATAACCCCTCGAACAACCCCTTGAATTTTTGCCTTATATTTACTAAACACCCTGTATACAACTAAAAACCGAAACTTGGCACAGAGACACACCTTCCATGGCGTAGCAGGTGCTTTTTGGGCCAGTCAATACTATGATAGGAGGTAGGATTTTTATAGGAAGCCACTTTAAAGATTTATTTATTAAACAAATTTTTAAAAATATACAGGCATTTATTAAATACGAGACTAACATATTTTAAATGCTTAAACTTTGATATTTACTTGATATACTTGGTAGTGCTTAATCACTCGGTCTGGAAAAATCGAAGAATAGTGAATAATCCTGTAGTTATTGGGCTAGATAATTGCTTACCTTTAGGTAAAGCATTGGGGGAAGGAATATATTTATTCTCCACTCAACGGGTATAGTCAGCACATCCAGACAAGTCCCAGCGGTGTCACATGACGGATAATAATAAGGTTTTTGATTTAGATATAATTAGAACTATAATTTTCTTTCGAACCTATAGACAGAACACGTCGCGCAGAAATGCAACAACATACTGACTGAGGGATGAGAAAGTCCAAATATTCCGTTATTTTGACCTTGGTCACAACACGGGCGGTGTTAAAAAAACACACCAACGGTCTAAATGAAACTCGAGCGATATTAAAAAGACACGAACGGTGTTAAAAATAGCATCCATGATTAGCATTAAAATTACACTTTATGATATGTGTTTTTAGAAACACACACCGTGTATTTTGAACATCCGCTCGTGTATCTTTTACATCAGAAGGCATTTTCTGTGGAAAAAATATATTTACCAAAAGTAAGTTGGTAAAAATAATCCAAAAATTAGTTCATTTTTAAATTTACATAAGGCATGCCTACGTGATTTTTGATACTAAATGTATGTCACAAATTGTTTCAATACGAGCAAGGCGGAACCGCAGAACTACAAATTTCAATTCAAACTGAAATTTGTTTTTTTATGAGCATCCCTAATAAAGCTGGCATTTTTTGATGGATCCAACGATATAAAAAACTAGATGTCTCACGCTAATACAAATAACAGGGTTTTATTTTGTTTCTACATTATTTTGTTTATCTACATTGGCATTTCTTAAATTCAGTGTTTCCTATTTTGTAAAGCATAATAAATAGTTTTTTAATAAACTTGTATATCGTATATGTATATGCTTTGAGATATTTATATTTACGAAATAGTATAAATCGTATAAAAAAACTGGAAACCTTGAATGTGCCAACAAATACATCTTTTAAAAATCATGAAACAAAACAAGTTGCTTTTGGTGATGTACCTAGCTATTCCTATTATATCGTTGGATGGATCACTCTCTTGCGAACAAAAACCTGCTGTATACTTTCATTCGCAATGGTAGCGGATTTATAGCTAATTGGCTTATATAATTGATTTCATTTCAAGGCTTTTATGAAAATCCACTAAAAATACTCCCCTCAATTTGTTCCTATTGAAGCTAGATGCAACTTCAGCTGTTCTATTTTTATGCGGATACATATGATATAATTCGTGTTAAGTTGTTCTCACCTGGGCCTTGTCCTGGAACCCGTTCACTCGTCCACCAATAACTCGATTTCATGACTTGTTACGCAGTTCATGTTTATAGTCCGATCGGTGAGAGATAATGGTGAAGGTGACGGGAATGAAGGGCTTCTTTATTTCTTTCTGTTATGTCACCAATTCTACTTTTGGCCCCTAGCCGCCTGGACTATTAGTATACGGGAAAATCCAAGAAAATTATATCGGGACGATAGTGGGAAGCCTTTGACATGACAAGATCAAGCGAAGCTATAGTTATATTATACGGTGTTAACACCTGATCAATGCCCAGTGAAATACATGTGAATCGAAGGGGTTTGCAACATATTCCAAAAACATTCGATAATGGTTTTTGTCCGGCCTCGTCACACCACCCTCATACCCCCAGAAGGGTCGTTTTTACCCTCCCAAGAGACCCACGGATGATTTTTGGAAGCGCGTGGCCGGCGGCCGCGCAGATCCGGACACCGGGGTGCTTTATCTCGTCCCGGAGGTCGTCGTGGCTAAGACCGAGCGTCGGACCATCCATAATTTTCTCGGGGATACTCCCAGTGCGACAATGAGGGCCGAACGGTGATTCATTAGTGCCAGAGGGCTCAGTTTGTAAAAAGGCAATTTCGGTTTAAATGTATGGACTTGTCCAATTACGAGAAAACCCAACCGCACTATGGAGATGAATTTCAAAAATTATCTAACAATTTCCTATATCAATTCATTGGGAAGAATGATTTTAGTTTAAAAAAATCACGTAGATATATTTTGTAAATACCTAATTATGAAAAAATCCACACCAATAAAGTTCTCTTTTTGTAGGTACAATTTGAAAAACTGGGTAAGTGTGCATTTTAAAAACCTAGTCATACTTTGATTTTTTCTGCTAAAAAATTTTAAACTCAGCATACAAAAAGGGCAATTTACTGGTGTGAAAAATTAGTTTATTTTTAAATTTACATAAGGCATGCCTACGTGATTTTTGATACTAAATGTATGTCATAAATCAGTTTCAATACAAGAAAGGCGGAACCGCAGAACTTCAAATTTAAATTCAAATTGAAATTTGTTTTTTATGAGCATCCCTAATAAAACTGGCATTTTTCTATGGATCCAACGATATAAAAGAATAAATGACTCACGCTAATACAAATAACACGGTTTTATTTTGTTTCTATTTTGTTTACATTGGCATTTCTTAAATTCAGTGTTTCCTATTTTGTAAAGCATAATAAATAGTTTTTTGATAGACTTGTATATCGTATATATGCTTTGAGATATTTGTATTTACGAAATAACCTAAATCCTATCAAAAAACTTGAAACCTTGAATGTGCCAACAAATACATCTTTTAAAAATCATGAAACAAAACAAGTTGCTTTTGGTAATGTATCTATTCACCATGGTAGCGGATTTATAGCTAATTGGCTTATCTAATTGATTTCATTTCAATGCTTTTATGAAAAATCCACTAAAAATGCTTCCCTCAATTTGTTCCTATTGAAGCTGTTCTATTTTTATGCGGATTCATATGATACAGTGACCGGCAGAAAGTTGGACATAAATGGAAAACTTTTTTATTATTAATTTCTCAGAAAATTTTATTATTGATAAAAGTTTGTGCATCATGCACATATCAAAATTTAAATATATCTTTTTGGATACGAGGTAGAATCAAAAATGTCAAAATAACTCAAGAGTAAAGTACCCTTATTTTTTAAAATACGGTAAAAAGTTACTTACAAAAGTTGTTTGGAATCAAAGGTGAATGTCAGATTTAAAGTCACAGCCACCTAGTCAAAACAAAATAAATTGATCTTTTTTTATATTTTTTTCGACCACCCTGTGTATTACAAAAAAAACAAAATACCGCAAACGCAACTTATCATCGGATAACACATGAATTTGCTACTAAACTTTAATTTTGTTCGATTAGCAGCTAGAAATTTAAACTAATCGGAATCAGAGTTTAAAAATATTAAATTTTTGTGTCCAACTTTCTGCCGGTCACTGTATAATTCGGGTTAAGTTTTCACCTGGGCCTTGTCCTGGAACCTGCTCACTCGTCCCCCAATAACTCCATTTCAGGGCTTGTCACGCAGTTCATGTATACCTACAGTCCGGTCGGTGAGAGATAATGGTGAAGGTGACGGAAATGAAGGGCGTCTTTCTTTCTTCCTTCTATGTCACCAATTCTACTTTTGGTCCCCCGCCGCCTGGACTATTAGTAGACGGGGAAATTCAAGAATATTAGGTATATCCGGACGATAGTGGGAAGCCTTTGACACGACAAGATCAAGCGAAGCTATAGTTATATTATACGGTGTTAACACCTGATTAATGCCCAGTGAAAAACATGTGAATCGAAGGGGTTTGCAAAATATTCCAAAAACATTCGATAATGGTTTTTGTCCGGCCTCGTCACACCACCCTCATACCCCCAGAAGGGCCGTTTTTACCCTCCCAAGAGACCCACGGATGATTTATGGAAGCGCGTGGCCGGCGGCCGCGCAGATCCGGACACCGGGGTGCTTTATCTCGTCCCGGAGGTCGTCGTGATTAAGACCGAGCGTCGGACCATTCATAATTTTCTCCCGGATACTCCCAGGGAGACAATGAGGTCCGAACGGTGATTAATTAGTGCCATAGAGGGCCGCAGTTGGTAAAAAGGAAATTTCGGTTTAAATTTATCGATATGTCCGATACCGAGAAAACCCAACTGCACTGAAGATGAATTTCAAAAATTCACTAAGTAATCTCCCTATGCGTCAATTCATTCGCAAGAATACTTTTTGCATTGCAAGCTTTTATTTTTATTTGCCAACCGCGAATAATTGTTTTCTTTCTTTCAGGTAAGATATTCGCGAACTTCACGACCAAGTGTTGAATTAGGTAAGTGGGTATGCTGATACACAATCAACTAATAATGTTGATTGAACATTAAAGACTAAACCAGTACCAGTCATGGTACTACTTCATTCATAAAGGTCGAAAACAATTAAAAAGATAAATTCGTTCCGTAAAAAATTATATATAACATAATATCCTCTTTAACCTGATCAAAATAGAAAAACCGTTGGGTTCATCTCCGACATTCATTAGGTTGTGACAACCCCGTACCGCGACAAATCTTGAGTCAATTTAAAATTTTTAATAGACCGTCAATATGGGACCGTCCGATAAATGCAGGAAAACTTCTAGACCCACTTTAATGATTTGTGATTAAATTATAATGAAATAATAAAGATTTCAGAGAAACCAAGTAAACATGCCCCCTCTCCTCAGTTTTCAGTTCTGGTATTTATATTTGAAAAGTTTGCCCTATTGTATACATGGTTATATTAATAAATGTCATACCTGCTATTTTACCTGACTTTCATATGTTTGTGATGTAGGCTAAAACTATTTATGCAATACATTATAACAATAAAATAAAATAATTTGATATTAAAGCCAGTAGCCCAAAAAAAAGCTGTGGATAGGGGGTATCATTATAGAGTTAGGTATCCGAAGTTTTACCATTTAGAAATTGTTTCAACTTTTATGAAACTTCGTACTTCTCTGCAGAAAGATCACTCCTTTGTTAAAACTACAGAAAGGATTGAATTGAAATTTAATCTAAGCAGTGGCGGTTCGTGGCAATGTGCAGGGTGGGCAGTGCCCACCCAACCGGACAACGGAAAAGAAAAAAAAGGAATTTTTTATCGTACTCAACAATGGTATTAAATTCATGACTGAAACGTATAGGTACCTACTAAAATTCAAAATTTGAATTTGGTAATTATTATGGGAGGGCACGCTTGAATTTCCCAAACTATACGCGGTGCTCGGTTCTCCAACAGTCCCAGCCGATGCCGATGGGCAAGCCCGTAGCGGCCCGAGCGGTCGAATCTAGCCAAGCCATACGTCTGCGACGAGAGCTAACGCGCCCGAGCTGCGCGAAGATATAAACGTAGGTTACGCATATGTTCGGCATTTAACTATGAGGGTGGGCGAGCCCAGCCGACCCAGCGGCGAGCGGACTAACTAGAGTGACATGTCCCTATTTCCGTATTTGCGGGGGGGGGGGGGGGTGTCACCTTTATTTAGGCTTTACCTACCTCTTCTTCACCTTGCTCCTTGCTCACCCTCTGCCGAAACCCACGGGTCGTCACTAGATCTAAGCACACTCTATAGTATTGTAATAGCCATTTCGCTAGTGGCGGCTCCTCCATAGGGGCTGTAGGGCTACAGCCGGCACCGTGGCAATGATAAAAGCCTGCCAGCTGGCGACGCGAAACGTCACTATAGAGAGGTAGCTTTTTGTTTCGATTTTCCTGTTTTAAAGAACCTTTGTTGTGTTTATTGTGTGTTGGAGTGTGTTTTTTAGTAATATAGGACGTGGAGTTTTATTAATAAGGTGGTAAAACAGCAATGACTCAGAATAAAGTGATTAAAATTCAATTTCAGTTTATAGGTTTTAGGTCGTGTCTATAGTTGTTTTGGACTTATTTAAATCATGCCACGAACGTGTTCCGTTCCCAACTGCAAGGGAAACTATACAAAGGCGGTCCTAAAGTGTCCGCTTTTTCCTCCCTAAAGACCCTATTTTAAGGGAAAAGTGGATTAAGGCCATCAAAAGAGATTTTGTTCCTACACAGTCTCCCAGGGTTTTGGTTTGGACTGTTGGAGAGTGTTATACCTAATAATTTTACTTGATTAAACGTAAACACCTTGAAATCAGCTAGTTTCATGGTTTTAATCATTCGAATTTAGATATATATAGGCACGCAAATAAGAAATAATTGGAATTTACGAAAATTTTACGGGTAGATATCTAAATATACCAAAAGCACTTGAAAAAGTGACTTTCACTCTCGTAGATTATTACCCGTGTTGTAAAACCATGAGCTATATATGTAAACAATCATTTTAAAGACATCTTGAAATTTGAATTTGGCGCCTTGGGCCCACCTCCCTTGGATGACTCATCGCTATCAGCTGCCGGGCCTTGTCTATTGCGACGGTGCCGCTACAGCCCCCCAGTAGAAAATACTCCCGCAAACAATTGATCACGTACAGTGAGAGTTCGGGCAATCGGGCAATTTAACTAGATACTTTGCAGGAATGCTCGGAATCACGATCACGATACATACAGTATATATCATGTTTGGAATGGATATTCGTGTTGAATTATAGCTGCCGTCTATCTATCCCTAGCTCGATCGCTCATTGACGACAAGGTTGTCAATTATACGAGACCTCTCATTTAAATGCATGCCATAGACACGTGAATAAAGGCGATTCTGATACACTTCGCAGAGGTGCCGGCTAATGGTTTCTTGTCGTCTTTGTTCAAAGCCAAATAGCGCAACGCGAAGTGGATAAAGTCTTCGGGAGGGGGTTACGGCTGGGATTATGTAAACAGCTGTATTCTTACGGGGAAAAGGGGGGCGAGAGGGGGACACGTCAGGGCACGAGGAGGGCATGGAGGGGACGCGTTGGGCGCTTGGTCTGGGGCTGAAAGTTTTTCCGCCGAACTGAAGTATTTCAGTTAATTTAGTTCCGAGCGGTGAGGCCTGTAGTCCCAACTACTTGTAATAAATTAACAAAATGAAATATACACTGTGTCCCAATTTGATACTCCTCAGAAATATATGAAAGGCAAGGAAAACAAATGGTCTCTATTTTTTTATTGGTAGTCCCAATGGATAGTAGGTATGTCATAGGCGCTAGTATTTGGATCGGGGAATTATTTCATGGCCTTCTATGATTTTTGAAAGTATAGCAAATTTTCAAGAAACCCCATTAGGGATTTTTTTACGACAAAATGTTATTAAGAAAACTTGTTCAGAATGAAAAACTGAGTGGATTCGTAAAATTTCAAAAGTCTAGGCCTACTTTGATTTTTAGATTTATCTCCCACTTTTTTCTTAGAAAAGTGTCCTTTTTGGAGCTTTCACGTCTAAGTTTTTATTTTTAACTATGAACATATTTCCTTAATAATATTTTGACGCGAAAGCTCCAGAAAGTACACATTTCTAAGAAAAAAGTGGGAGAAAAAGGCGAAAAAGCTAAAAATCAAAGTAGGTCTAGACTTTTGAAATTTTGCAAATCTACTCAGTTTTTCATTCTGAAAAAGTTTTCCCAATAACATTTTGTCGTAAAAAAATCCCTAATAGGGTTTCTTGAAAATTTGCTATTTTAATCAAGCATAGCAGGCCATAAAATAAGTCCCCATCCAAATACCACCGCCTATGAGATATTCTCCCTTGGGACTACCAATAAAAAAATATAAACCATTTGTTTCCCTTGCCCTTCATATATTTCTGAGGTGTCCAGTATCAAATTGGGACACACTGTAGAGTGCAGGACATTTTAAAAGGTAACTTTTTAAGTTTTTCATTAACCGAAAAAGTTGAAATAAAAACTCTTGGGATACCAACTCCAGATTTGCAATTATCTCAACCGCACGGATAAAGTTGCAAGTCGCAATTTTACGGTACACTTTTATGGAAATATGTACCTACGACAAGGACAAGTGGATATGTGAATGTGAGAAATTAAAATTTAAATTCACTATTTTGGGTCACTAACTTCTTAGAAAACGGAAATTATTGTCTTTTGAACTTTTTATATTAATTATGCAAAAATAAGTAATTTCTACTAACAATAAAAAAGTCCATGCCGAAAGTAAGTACCCACCTATTTTTTTAATTGTCCATAGGTTGTGTCCTTTTCAAAACGTAGCCCCCCTGTACATTAACCCAAGAGCGGCTAATGCATTTGACCCAACTTATATTTTTTATTTACGATTAGTACAGATAAGAAATTTTTATCTTGGATAAAATTGTAATTATTGTTCAACAAACATCAAAATTTACAGGGTGTTCAAAATTGGGGCGTTTCTCCTGTTTCCCGAAGAGATAGGAGAAAAAGTAGCTGGATTGTAATTTGAATTGAATATTGCACACTCTGCATCTCAATTAGTTTAGAAGACACAGGGTGTTTTTCTTTTTTCGCGTTTCTTATACGTGCCATAACATTTTTGATTGTGAATATTTTCTATTTAGATGAAAACATTATTGATTTAGGTACTGTTTTACGTATAATTTATTCTCGGAAAGATATTTGCTTTGGGTATCGATTATAAAAAAATCTCAAATTTGCCCCACAGAATTTTTTTCCCCTCTTCTTTTTTACGCGACTCATACAGAAAAATGTTTCTTTTAACTGTATTAATCCATTATTTCTGCTCTGACTGATGATGGCAACATAAAACTCGATACATTTTAGAGTAAAACTTCATATCCATATAAGCAGCTACATTTGTAACATTTTTAAATAAACCCGTTGCGGCAGGTCTTAAATTTCGGAAAGAACAACTAACTGTATTTGTACCTGCATTCATAAAATAGCAGATATCTTGTTACTCGTATATACTGCCGCTTTTTCAATTCCTATGAACAGACGATTTTTTTAATTTCCATAGAACGAATTCGTATTGGCAGACAATGACGTGCCATAACATTTTTGATTGTGAATATTTTCTATTTCGATGAAAACATTATTGATTTAGGTACTGTTTTACGTATAATTTATTCTCGGAAAGATATTTGCTTTGGGTATCGATTATAAAAAAATCTCAAATTTGCCCCACAGAATTTTTTTTCTTTATATGATGCCCCTCTTCTTTTTTACGCGACTCATACAGAAAAATGTTTCTTTTAACTGTATTAATCCATTATTTCTGCTCTGACTGATGATGGCAGCATAAAACTCGATACATTTTAGAGTAAAACTTCATATCCATATAAGCAGCTACATTTGTAACATTTTTAAATAAACCCGTTGGGGCAGGTCTCAAATTTCGGAAAGAACAACTGTATTTGTACCTGCATTCATAAAATAGCAGATATCTTGTTACTCGTATATACTGCCGCTTTTTCAATGCCTATGAACAGACGATTTTTTTAATTTCCATAGAACGAATTCGTATTGGCAGACAATGACGTGCCATAACATTTTTGATTGTGAATATTTTCTATTTCGATGAAAACATTATTGATTTAGGTACTGTTTTACGTATAATTTATTCTCGGAAAGATATTTGCTTTGGGTATCGATTATAAAAAAATCTCAAATTTGCCCCACAGAATTTTTTTTCTTTATATGATGCCCCTCTTCTTTTTTACGCGACTCATACAGAAAAATGTTTCTTTTAACTGTATTAATCCATTATTTCTGCTCTGACTGATGATGGCAGCATAAAACTCGATACATTTTAGAGTAAAACTTCATATCCATATAAGCAGCTACATTTGTAACATTTTTAAATAAACCCGTTGCGGCAGGTCTTAAATTTCGGAAAGAACAACTAACTGTATTTGTACCTGCATTCATAAAATAGCAGATATCTTGTTACTCGTATATACTGCCGCTTTTTCAATGCCTATGAACAGACGATTTTTTTAATTTTCATAGTACGAATTCGTATTGGCATACAATGAATGTCGAACATCGAACACAATGCGCAAGTAAATTTACATCCAGGTTGCAGAATAATTCACATATTATTTGCCCCATATCCTAAAACAATATAATATTGAGACATTCTTTTTTTACTCGTAATTTTTGAATAATTTGTTTGTAAAATGTTCACTGAAAACAACTGTTACGAGGCGCTCAATTTACATTCCTTCCAGTAAATGCGATTTTGCAAATTTTAAATCTAAATCAATAGCAATCAACACTGCCATATAAGCTAACGGTGGGAGACACCCACGTGCCCACAAAAATGCAAATTCTATTGGTTTAGCTTTGTGTTGTTTGTAGCTATTTTGTAGAATGAAAAAATAGTAATTTGTTAACGACGCAATGATTTTCATTCAAAAAGTGTGGACAGACACAAGAAAATAACAATCAAAAAAGATTATAAGATAAAAGCTCCGTATGAATCTTCAAGATACGAGACCAGAATCATATCATTTGGCCCAGCCAATATTTTATTTTTTATTTTATTTTAGACACTATTATTAAAAACGAAGGAAAACTCTATTAAATCAAACTATTACTGTTCTAATTTGAGACATTTTTATAAATACTAAGATTATAATTGAATCGCTATATGCAGAAACAACACATGTCCAAAAAACCAATTTTAGAGCAAATGTAAAAAACACTTCGAGGTCTATTCCAGGCAATATAGATCGTATTAAAAAGGCCAAAATTATAGTTTAAAGCGATCCTAAGGAAGTGCCATTGTGACTTAAATGAAAAAATATAATTTAAATTTCCTAGAATTTTTCAAAAAAATGGACATGTGTCGTTTCTGCGTAGCTAGGATTTTAAATAAGAAACGTTTTTCTATTTCAAAATAAAAGTATATTAAAAAAGTTTACACATTATTATGATTACTCTCTAATTGGTGGTAGTTGGCCATAGAAGTATTGTTGCATAAAACTCTTGAAAATCTTCCTCCACAAATGCAGCGCATTTTTTTATATGTTCCTGTTCCATTTTGCTTGATTTTATGGCAACTTTTCCTAGTGGATATGCTGCAGCAGACGGAAAAGTCGTCATAATTTTTCCTGGTTGTTGGAGTTTGAACGTATGCTTATAAGCTCCATCAATAAATTCCAAGACAGCAACACATCCCTTATTTTCGCTCTCGTAAATAAACTGCGAGTAGGTACTGATGTTAAAATTAACTTTAGAATTTCGTGGCACGCATTTTGAAATCGTTTCCTCAGATATACAGTTTTTTTTATAAAAATTTGGCCACCAATCTTTAAAGTTAACTACATCACTTGTTGTAACTTCTTTCACTGAAAACTTGTTGGTGGTGCTGCTAGCTACAATAAGCTCTGTTACTTGATGAACTGTGAAAATTCTATCGGTGTTTCTCAATTTGCGTTTTATTATCGCAAAGTCTCTGTCACAGGGGAGGAATGAATGTCCCCTGACTGGAAAATAATGAATAATTTTCGAAAATTGGGCAGTATCGGTTAATGCAAGGAGCATGCGTACTAAGGTATGATTTTTGTTTTGCCCCCAGCAGTTATCGCTAAAGAGGTGCAGCTCAGTCATGTCCTTAGAAAACTCTTTTAGATAATCTAAAAGAAATCAGCAAATGTCATTGCCTCCCCTTCATGATATATGTACATTCTTGCAGTATTTTCTTTAATGTTATGAATGCAAAATACTGAAACAGTTAGTTGTTGATAATAGAACACATCACTAACCGGTGTTTTTGGCAACTGAAGATTCTGCATAAAGTCAAAAGCTAGTGCCAACACATTATCGCTCCTCGTAGATTGATTATTCTCATCTTTTAGTTTTCTATAAAATTTTTTACTTTTGCGTTTGTGCACCATAAGCTCTGCCACTGCTGTTCGTTTGGCAGTTTCATTCAAGTTTTGGTCTTTAATTTTATTATTTAAAGTTTCACAAGTTGCACACACGTCGACTTGCGGGCGACCAAATCGTAAAGAAAAGTTTTCACGGAAGTATCGGGTGAAATAAGGATAACTTATTTTAAGGTCTGGATACTTTTCCTTCAATAAGTCATACATTATTTTAAGGTTTAATTCGTTGCTTAGGTATTTAATTTCTTGATTAGCATAGTGGCTTATTTTAAACGGAAATGATTCAATGTGTTGTCGTACAGCAACCTGAACATGTTCACCAAATTTATGTACGCTTGAATTTTGTCCACGTAAATCTCTTGGAGATTTTCCAAGTATGGCAAGGTCTTTTAGTCTTCTAACTCGGTTTAGAGAAACTGCATACATAGAGGAAAAAGCTGTCAAACATACCTCAATTTTAGTAGATCCTTTGTATACGAAATATTTGAAAACATGTGCCTTCGGTTTGTTTCCTACTTGAACCCTAGATCGACGCCTTTGAACGTTGTTAACGTTTATTAATCCTTGTAAAAACACATCTTGATTGTCTTTATTATCTAGCGAATAAAAGCGTCTAAAATTTTCTTGCCTTTCTTCGTGGGACAATTTTTCGTAGCATTTTCCTCTGCAACTAAAAGAAAATACATTAGTGACTATACAATAAACTTTTACCCTGGTTGTTCCTAACCTATTTGAATTGAAATATTCTACAACAACAATGACTGTGAAACAATATAATATGTAATATTAAACTGAAATATTACCTGCAGACGGGGCCCATGGTTTTACCAGGAATATAAACTCCCTTCGAATTTTTATAGGGCTCGCCTTTTACACGTGATTTTTTCACAACATTGCGTTCGTAATCCTGGGGAGTTGCCTTTCTTTTTCCCCGTGAACTAGTATCTTCAGTATTTTCCATCGCACACTATTAATAACTTATAAAATAACTGCAATGACTTAAACAAGACCACATACATCGAACAATAACAATCTGATAATAAGACAACCACCAAAGCAATCAGCTGACCAATGCCTAACTGTCTAAAATCAAAACACGCATGCTCCGATAACACGCGCTAAGCAACAACCTCACATGTCCGGGACGTATGCTGTTTCTGTGTAGTATCCCTGAAATATACTGGTGTTTATTACGAATTAGACATTAGGACGTGTGTGGTTTTTGCATAGTACTATGGATTTACCCATGTAGATGTAATTTTCATCATAAACTCATTTTAGCCAAAAATGGACATTTGTGGTTTATGCATATAGCGATTCAATTAGAAAACTAGATATATGCTTAGGACACTAAATTAAATAATGTAGAAATGAATCATTTCATTTTGCCCACGAAATAAGTATAGTTTTTTTAGCATCATATTAGCCTTGAGTTAAATCAAAACATTTGCCAATTCTTGGATGTTGTTAGTGACACCAGGAGTTAGTTGTTAGTTAGTTGGTGCGGGGCGGGGTAAAGCTTTGTCTACCGATTTAAGAAAAGTTATTGTTAATTTACTCAATGCTGGTAATTCTTGTGGTAAAATTGCCAACCAACTGCTATTATCACTATTATCACACTGCACCTACGAAATATGGTCAAATTATATAAAACGACAGGAACCGTTCAAGAAAAGCCAAATTTGGGTAGAACTTCAAAAATACCCCCGACCAATATGAGAGGCTTATTTTGAAACAAAACCGTCGTGCCAATAATTGTGGTGAATTTAGTGTAGAATGGAATAGAGCAACCGATAAATGTTTTTCACGGTCAACCTGTGTTAGAGCTATCAAAAAATTGGTATATAAATTCTACAAAGTAAGTTTTTTTCTAGAATTGTCTTCGTACAAACTCAATAGTGAAAAATTTTTAATTCGTAGGCAAAAGAAAAACTTTTGTTAACTGTAAGACAGAAGAAAAATAGGCTAATATGGGCAAAAAATCATCAGAACTGATCACAAATGCAATGGGATAGTATTATTTGGAGGGACGAGTCAAGGTTTGAGGTATGTGTTGGGGATTACCGAGGTAGGGTATATTCAGGACTAAAAACGAAGCTTATCATCCAGACTGTTTGCGCCGAAAAGTGAAATTTCCGGCTTCCGTAATGATTTGGGGGTGTATGTCGGCCCAAGGGGTTGGAAAGTTGCACATCATAGACGGGACTGTTAATGCTGTTAAGTACATTAACATCCTTAAAGACAGTTTAATGCCATCCATTGAAACATTAAAAACAACAGAAAATGAGTACATATTCCATATTCCAACAAGATGGTGCTGCATGCCATACTGCTAAAACGGTAAAGGAATGGATGTTGCAAAATGATATTCCGATTTTGGATTGGGTATCAAGTAGCCCTGATCTCTCACCAATTGAAACCCCTTGGCATAATAATATTATGAAAAAAAAAAGATTACGTACTAAACCTGTTAGAACTGAAGTTTCTGAATTAAAGGGAAGACTAACTCAAATGTGGAACTCGCTTACTGCTGGAAGACTGTAGAAAGTTAGTAGACACTATGCCAAAGCGAAATCAAGCAGTTCTGAATCAAAAGGGAGATGTTACACAATGGTAAAATCTTTGATTCCCCAATATGGTCATGGGGCCAAATGAAATGTTTCATTGTTACATTATTTAATTTAGTGTCCTAAGCATATATCTAGTGTTCTAATTTATAATCTTAGTAAAAAATGTTTATAAAAAGTTCTCAAATTACAATAATAATAGTTTGATTTAGAGAGCTTCCGTTTGTTTTTAATAATAGCAGTGTTTAAGTAGGTTTCGTTCGGCTATGATAATAGTGTCTAAAATAAAATAAAAAATAAAGTATTGGCTGGGCCAAATCGTATATCCAAATCGTATATCTAACAGAAATCTAAAATATTGTAGGGGTTTAACTATAACAACAGTACACAACCTTCAACTGGAACAACCTTCAAAACATTGGAAACACGCTTTATGGTCGTTCGCATCTTTTCTGTGCCTGTAATAGGTATGGGGAATGTTTTAGTGCAGTGTCGATGTGATTTTTATCTCAAATGGTATTTAAGTCGTAGATATAAGTCGGACACGTCGTCGGAAATTAAGCTAATATAAATCTGATAACCGCAGCACCGCCACCGCAGCCTGGTCATATTCCACGTTTTAAATTTTGGATCGCAAATCGCAACTACGTGCCTGGTGCTCCGTTGGCCGTCTGTGATGCATCGCCGGGGCGTTTTCGAGATAATGATAATAAAACCCGGCCTCTTATACATAACTGCTTTCATGGGAGTTTCGCGTAAAAAAACAACACAGAAGTTAACCCGCTGTATCTCGGAGTTGGGAAGTAATGTATTAGAGGTAACGACCTTACAAATCTTAGTTATGAAGTTGCGCTTTAATACGCTTTTACATAATGCACAAGGAAGTAGAAACCAAAGGAAATAAACTTTCAAATTTAGATGAAATGCATAGGTCAGCCCAATCCTTTTACTAGTATGTATTAGGTAACTTATGTGTATATATTTTAGATACAGGACAGAGAGCTACTAGAGGTTTGGTTCTATTTAAAAAGTGCTAGATCGGTGCTGTGTGCCGGGATGCAAATCAAACTATACCGGAGATGTATACAGTCAAGCCAACTCGATATGTTCATCCCCCTAATCAGGGGCGTGCGGTGACATTTTAAGTAAGAGAAGAAATGTTTAAAAACTTACATACTTGTAATGTAATTCGATTCTTCGATCACTTTTTGCGAATTCGTCAATGACGTCATCATAAAAACGTCGATGCTCTAACATGTTCTGGAGAAGTATATTCTCAATAGACAACAGCGATATCTGTGAAAGTCATTCATTCATTTTTGTGATTAAATTTTTCATATAGGGGGTTTTGCTTTTCCGTTTATAATTAATTGAAGCTTATCCGCAAAGTTTAATGTTGAAAATCCCTTTATTATTAAGGCATACACTACACATTCACACACACTCTTCTTACTTAATAATTATCCAACTTTAACATTTTAACGTCATTCCCGACAGCCGCAGTTGACGGTATTTGCATGTCCACGTCCGTATTATTGTCTTCCATATCGCCCGAGATACGACGCGCGCGACGCACTGGCGCAGATCAAAACCAACTAAATTAAACTAAATTAAAGGAACCTACTGCAACGATAGCTTCCACGCCCGCTTAAAACAGGCGTTCTCATTCGCGTCAGCCAGTGCGGTGGAGGTGGAAAGTTCAATAACCTCTCGACTATCGAACGCTACAGAAAAGCTGGCGGCCGGCATAGCTTACATTGTACTGTACTGTCGCTCGGTAGGATGGGCGCAGTCGGAGTCAACGCCGCATTTGCTATAGGCATAACATATTGTAGATTTGATATATGATATATAAGATAATTTTTAGCGTTTTTGATATACCTAGGTAACTAAACTAATTGCTTCCTGTTTAAAAATTAAAAAGTTACATTTTATCATTATACATTGTTTTGGTTTAGGGGAAGCACTGCTTCCCTTGCTTCCATGGACTGCACGCCCCTGCCCCTAATCCCTAGCACCCCCAACTTTAAAATTTCAAATGGAACTAGGTACCCCAATTGTGGCGCATCATTTTAAAGCCCTTTTAATTGCGAATACCTACAGTGATGCGACATCTTTAGAAATCTCTTGAGATTTGACAGAATTATTGGCTAAAAACGGAAAGTTAACAATCCACTGTACGCGTAGTAATTTCTTACACACATGCTCAACATTAATAAGTTTTTTATCTACTACACACGACCAAATTACCTAGTTTTTATTGACGTGTCGATCAGTGCTGAAGCCAAACAAAAGAAGTTCATACGAATTTAAACCTTATGTATTTTTAAAATAACAAAAAATCACTGTCACAAAAAAGTCTTCGTATTTTTGCTTGTAACTATGAAATCGTTAGTTTCAGCCTGCCATTGAAAGTGTAAACGTGTTTTTGAAATGGTTACTCCATCGCGGCAAGGTTAGAAATTGTTGCAATTCGTGCTGTAGCTTTAGCGCAATAGCGCAATTATGATTTCGATAACAAATTGCAACAATTTCTACCCTTTCCGCCCTAGAATAAACCATTTCGAAAATACGTTTCCGCTTTCAGTAGCTGGCTAAAACTAACGATTTCGTGGTTACAGGCAAAAAAACATGAATTTTTTGTGACAGTGACTTTTTGTTAAATATTTTAAAAAGATATACCTAAGGTTTGAGTTCGTATATGAACTTTTTTGTTTTGCTTCAGCTTTTTCATTTGTGACTTTTTTGTAAACTGATCGACACGTCAATAAAAACTAGGTAATTTGGTCGTGTGTAGTAGATAAAAAACTTATTAGTAGAAATTACTATGCGTATAGTGGATTGTCAACTTTCTGTTTTTAGACAATAATTCTGTCAAATCTCAACAGATTTCTAAAAACGACGCATCACAGTATTCGCAATAAAAAGGGCTTTAAAATGATGCGCCACAAGAGGGGTAGTTCCATTTGAAATTTTAAAGTTGGGGTTGCTATAGAGATTAGGGGGATGAACATATCGGGTTGGCTTGGCTGTATATAATAATAAAAATAAAAAATAATAATAATAATTCTCACCCTCACAATACTCCAAACTAGGAGTACCCCAGAAGCAACCACATGCTTGTGCGGGGGAGGGGGGCAATTACTATTATTTTGTCTTCGTTGCCATTTGCGGCTAGGGCCGACTTTTTTCCAGATAGAACTAGATTAGCATTCGCTCAAGTACTACGGAAAACCCTAGAAAACCGTAGTAATCCCAGTGAGTGTAGGACAATTAGTAAATCACACGGATTAAGCTATTTAGGAGCAATACCGTGAACCCACATTTGTCCAGCGCTCTTGGCCATTTATATTTTATTAAATATATGTCAAAAGCACATAAAAGCCTTTTGTTTATTATTATTTTAAGATGAAACTACAACTAAAATAGTTCTATATCGGAAAAATGTCAAGCGCGTACACGCAAAGTTCGGATGTCTACCGACGCAGAGCGAAACGAGTTTCCGTGGGCGCCGTATCTACCCAAGATCCATCATATATTGAGTTCGATTGAAATGGTTGATATGATGAACGTTAACAACAGTGCAAAATTAAAAGTCTCAAATATTATCTTCTGTATATCGGTGGAATCGTAAAAAATGAATAAATACACAAAGTGTTCTGATTAAAAAATCATAAGTTTGGCATGCCATAGTTTGCTAGAATACCAAATAGAAAGTTTTAAACGGCCATAAAATCAATTCAGATATATAGTATATATATTTATCTTTCTACAACTTTTGTTAAAAGCTCTTTTCTAAACTAGACAATTAAAGAGATAAGGTGGTGACATCCTACACTCCATCATTCTGTACCCTGACAAAAAGTCTCTAAATTTGTTTTATTTTAATCTGTTTAAAAAAGGCCAGCGCAAATAAAGAAACGGAAGGCTCTTTCTACAGGGTCTCTTACTTTGAACTCAATGGACCCGCAACTTCTTCATTTATTGAGACAAGATAGAGTAAACTTCCTGAAAATTCTAAAATCGCCTTACAAGTAAGTTGTGTGTTATCATTTTTTTCTGTTCAAAACATAAAAAAATTTTCTTGAAATCGGCAGTGAATTGTCTCAAAATCGTCATTTAGACTATTATTGTACGATTTTTTCAATAAGTAGACCTTGGCGAGATGTAAACATTTATTTTAAACGTCAGGCGCGGAGCCATCTCCCGTCAAAAGTGACCAAATATTAAAAACCCGGCCAATAAATCCCATTTAACTTTTCGTACACATTGCGAAATTTTTACCTATAGCAGTGCAATCTTTCGGTGTAAACATTTTAGTAGGTTTGAATATTAATCTATTTTTTCTACTTCTAGCTAGTAACATACCTATTAAGTGACGGTTTAGGTTGTAAGTAGTCCATTGTTACAAACACTGACACGTAATGACTGACACGTAATAATAGTATATTACATAGCGAGAGTTGTAAACAGCTTATTACGTATGAGTGGAAAAGTTGCGCACGAGCCGCGCAGCGGCGAGTGCTGTAATTCCACGAGTATGTAATAAGCTTACAACTCGAGTCGAGGCACCCGGGATAATTGTGTTTTAATTAAGAACGGATATGTATTTTTTTTTATTACGTGTCAGTCATTACGTGTCAGTGTTCATAACAATGGACTTACTTATAACCTAAACCGTTACTTAATAGGTATGTTACTAGTATAGGAGTAGAAAAAAAATATGTATCTGTTCTTAATTAAAACGCAATTATCACGGGTGCCTTGTTAGCGCGGCATCCGCGTCACCATATCAACTAACCAACATACTAATTGTTGCCTGTCAGATAATCAGAAGTGTAGTTTATCTATTACAATAGTTTTTCTTTCGTCGAAGAAAAATTAGAATATAAAACTCGAGTTGTAAGCTTATTACATACTCGTGGAATTACAGCACTCGCCGCTGCGCGGCTCGTGCGCAACTTTTCCAATCATACGTAATAAGCTGTTTTCAACTCTCGCTATGTAATATATACTATTACATGGAGGCTGCACAACAGGCAGCAGTTTGGAGTTACAGGCCGATAAGTCTTCTAAATACCCTTGGTAAGGTTACCGAGAGGGTACTATTATATAAGTGGTGGTGCAGGTGGCGATATACGCAGATGATACTACCATTTTAGCAAAATCATTTTCTTCAGAATCCGCGCCTAGGAAGATCGATCGGTACATCACCGCCCTAACACTTTACCTACGGGCGTGGAAGATTAATATAAACCCAGAAAAAACCGTGGTAACAAATTACAAAAAAAATTGTTAGCTTGAGTTAACTTATTTTTTGTAAATGACATTGTAGAGCGGTTATCTCAGACACTAGTAATGTTGTATCTTTTAGTTTAAGGATAAGTAATCCGTTCTTAATTTCGGGAAATTGGGGTATTATATTTGGCAACGCCGCGCCAGGTTTCGAAAACCGTTGGTTAGTCTTTTTTGCGACCTAAAAAATATTCAGTTCGGGAATCGATCAGTACCGGTGAAGAAGTCGACAAAAACGGGCGCGGCGGGCGCGTTAGAATTATTTTCTTTATTTCACAATCTTACCGGGTTCCCGGTTGCAGATCGGGACAATAATTATTAGGTGTTTTCCTGTAAATTTCCTTCTTTCCTTTTCCTGCTTACTACCTAAACACCGAACGAGATCTGGATAAGAGCAGAGTATCATCTCCGGTAAGTGACTTATTAATTTTTCGTACCAGCGACCTTTATTAATTACAATTTATCATTTACGTGGTTTTGTGCAGACCGGTGCCAAAACATTTGGTCCTTATCGACCCGGATTACGAATTTGTCGAAATTTTGCAGTAAACTATCGGGGTTTTATTGTAAAATTTACTTGGTTGGAGTTTAAAATTGCTTCAACGTCGGTCACTTTCAACGGTGCTCAATTTATAAAAACGTCTGAGTTTTTTTGTCAGATTGTTTTCGGAACTACGGCGCGGGGCTGTTAGTTGAAAATTTGTTGACGGTTGGTACTGAAAAACGGTTTCAGTACATTATATAGCAGTATTTAATAAACATTTACATTTAGTAACGTTGGTGTTTGGGTTATAATTTACTTTCTTGGTTGAAAATGGGTACAACGCCAGAAAGAGAATTTAAGATGCTTACGGCAAAAAAAGAGTCTTTGTATTCGATTCTCCAGACAATGTATGATTTGTCAAAAAATTTGAAGGTTAAAGGTAATTTAGAAAAATTCCAAATGTTGTATTTTTCTCTGGAGACTACTCGGACCGATTTATTGCGGGTTATAGATGAAATTAATTCGGTGGGATTTGAAGTTAAACAGGATTTTTCCCCGGATTATAAAGTTCTGCCCACAATAAATGAAATTTGTTGTCACATTCGGAGTGCCGCAAACAAACTCGAGTTAGTGCCGTCCACCAATCCTTCTACCGCTAGTTCTAGTCAAAATGTCGGAAATGTAAACGTAGAGGAGTATCGCGGTTTACCGTCGTTGCCAAAAATCGAATTGCCAGATTTTTCGGGAGATATTCGCGATTGGGAAACGTTTTATTCGATTTTTAAAACACGGATTCACGATAATAAATCCATAAGTTCGGTGGATAAGATGCATTATTTGGTCGGTCGTTTAAAGGGTCCGGCACGGAGTGTTTGCGCGGGAGCTTCTCTCACGGGAGAGAACTATGAAATTGTATGGCAAACATTGCTTGATAAATATCAAGATAAGCGATATTTGGCGAATAGTTATTTAGATCAAATTTTTGATTTCAAGCCACTGCACGGGGAGTCGGGAAGAAATTTAGATATATTCTTGGAAAAATTTGATGTGGCAGTGAGCGCTCTTAAGAAGCTAACAATTCCGGATTTGGCGGATTTTATGCTTTTGTATTTAGCAATCGGAAAGTTGGACTGTGAAACGGTAAAAGGGTTTGATATGAGCGAGCGTGGAGCGGGAGAGATACCTTCGTATAGTAAGCTTATCAAATTTGTAAAGGAACAGTCTAAACTACTTCATTTACACAAGCCTGGTTCTTCACAAAACGTCGGTAATAAACAAAAAAATCCAAGAACGTTTTTTGGGCAAGCAAAAGGAAAAGATTATAAATTGAAGACCACTTCATGTGTTCTCTGTAACAAGGTGGGCCATTATTTAAGTCGGTGTAGTCAATTTAGATCTTTGGCGCCTTTAGAACGTTATGAGCTTGTAAGAAAGAATAATTGGTGTTTTAATTGTTTATCTAGCGCTCACGGGGTACGGTCCTGTACAGTGGATAGAACGTGCATAGAATGCGACAAAAAACATCACATACTGTTACATGGGGCTAAGGTGGAGCAAGACAGTAATGCTAGAATTGAATCTTCAAGGCAAGAAAGCCATAAGGAATTCAATGCAGGTGAAACCTCTCATAATGTAACACTTTGTACTTTTATCGATTCGGAAAATAATTTAAAGGAGCACCCGGTAGTGATGTTATCTACGGCGGAAGTGGTAGTTTTGAATAGTCCTTTAAAAAATAATAAGGCTAGAATTATTATAGACAATGGGAGTCAAAGTAATTTATTAACGAGAAAGGCTTGCAAAAAATTGGGTTTGAAGCCTGAGAGAACTTTCGCGTCGATTGTAGGTCTCGGAGAGAATGAACAAGCAATTAAAGGGGTAGTCAATGTGGTTGTCAGCTCACGTTATGATCGCGACAAAAAATTTGTTTTCCAAGCGTTTTTAATCAAAAGCATTACGCGTAAGTTTCCTGATACTAAACTAGGAGAAGAAATAGTTAGTAAGTTTAAACATCTTCCTTTGGCGGACCCTAAATATTATTTACCGGGGGAGGTAGATGGTATTATAGGAGCGGAATTATATCCTTTTCTGATGGGTACCAAAAAAATGTTTGCAGATTCGGCGGCGGCTCTGGAAACAGTTTTCGGTTATGTGATATCAGGCAAAATATTTGGGCCATTAAGTACCGTGGCACGTACATTTTTTACGGCGGAGCAGGGAGTGTCTATTGAACACTTGGTAGCCAGATTTTGGGAATTGGAACAAGTTCCTAAAATTAAGCTGGCTCATCCAGATGATGAGATTTGTGAAAAGATCTACCAAACTACGGTGATTAGGGATTTGAGCGGTCGGTTTTCGGTAGCTTTACCTTTTAAATTTCCTCCTGAAAGTTTGGGAGATTCTAAGCACGGAGCTTTGTCGAGACTCAGATCTTTAGAGAAAAGATTGAGTAAAGATGAGAAATTGCGAATTCATTACAATGCGGCTATGCAGGATTTTTTAAGTCAAGGTCACATGAGGTTGGTAGAAAATTCATCCGAGTCACAGTTTTCGTATTACCTTGCGCATCATCCGGTGATTAAAGCTGGAAGTACGAGTACTCCCGTACGAGTAGTATTAGATGCCAGTTACCCTTCGGATAATAGTCTATCACTAAATGACTTGCTATATTGTGGACCAAAACTTCAAACGGATATTTGCACTCTATTAATTAATTTTCGTCTATTTTTCATAGCAATGACCGCAGATATACGGCAGATGTATAGGCAGATAAAATTAATAGAAGAACATTGGAAATTTCAGAGATTGTTGTTTCGATTTGATCCTAACGAAGATATAAAAACGTATGAAATAACAGTAGTAGCTTTCGGTATAAAGTCTTCTCCATATTTGGCTTTAAGAACAGTTAATGAATTAGTAGCTAGAGAAAGGGAACATTTTCCATTAGTCTCAGAATTTGTTTCTCATGGGTTATATATGGATGATTTTGTATGTAGTGTAGCTTCGGAAGTTGAGGCGCATAAACTTTACAGCGAAGCGATTGATTTATTTGCGGCGGGGGGTTTTGATTTGGTCAAGTGGTCCACAAACTCTGGTAATCTTTTGGAGAAAATTCCGGAAAGCAAACGTCTTTCGGACAAAGTCGTTTTTAAGGCAGACACTAAAATTTTGGGAATACAGTGGAACCCGGACACGGACATGTTCAGTTTTTCCATCCTCATACCAAGTGGCAAATGCACAAAACGAAATATTTTATCCGCAGTAGCTCGTTGTTATGATCCATTGGGTTTAATTACTCCTTTCATATTGCGTTTAAAGTTATTAGTCAAAGAGATGTGGAAACTGAAATTGGAATGGGATGTGCCAGCACCTCGGGAGATTCTTATTGTTTGGGATCAGTTGCGGGATGACTGGAAGTTGTTGGAATCTTTGCAAATTCCTCGGCATGTAGGGGTTAAAAAAGGGTGTCCAGTGATTTTAGTAGCCTTTGCAGATGCCAGCCAAGAGGGTTACGGAGCGGTTGTTTATGTAAAAACTCTAAGTTCTGACGAAAATAATAGTAAAGTGGCGTTGCTTTGCGCTAAATCGAAAGTGTCCCCGTTCAAAATGACCACTATTCCTCGATTAGAATTGTGTGCGGCGGTTCTTTTATCCTCCCTAGTAAAACATGTTTTAGAAGTTTATCAAGAACGGATTCCTATTTCTCAAGTAGTCGCTTTCTCGGATTCATCTACTGTCATTCAGTGGATTCAGTCTTATGAATTAAAAGACATATTTGTGGCCAATCGGGTGGCTCAAATAAAGGATAATATTCCAAATACAAGTTGGCGCCATATAGATGGCAAGGAAAATCCGGCGGATTGTTTGTCGAGAGGTCTTACAGCATCGTTGCTACTGAAACATGAATTGTGGTTTTCGGGTCCGGCGTGGTTGCAGAAAAATGAAGCGGAGTGGCCTATAACAGTCGTTCAAAACTTTTGTAAAACATTGGTCGAAGATAATTGTGTTTTGATGACAAGATCGGCGAAGTTGACAAAAGAAAGTTCGGATTCTTTTTATCAAATGATGGAGAGAAATTCTTCCTGGATGAAAATTTTGCGAATAACTGTTTGGGTTCTCAGGTTTCTAAAACGTTTGCCTATGAAAAACTATATTGGAATTTTAGATATTCAAAGGGCAGAAAAAACCTTGGTGCGGATTGTGCAGTCGAGGCATTTTGCGGTAGATATGTTGACATTAAAAAATTCAAACGAATGTGCCCCTCGATTGAGAAAACTTCATCCTTTTGTATTAGATGGATTACTAAGGGTGGGGGGTCGTTTGCAAAATACCAATTTAAGTTTAAGGCAGAAGCATCCTTTAATCCTACCCGCAAAAGATATTTTCGTAGAAAGATTAGTTGATTTCTATCACAAAGCGCATCTTCATACGGGACCCTATTTATTAGAGGCGATACTTCGACAAAAATATTGGATTGTCGGCGGTAGAAATCTTATTAGGCAACGAGTGCATGCATGTAATACATGTTTTCGGTTAAAACCCTTTTCGCCCACCCCTCTGATGGCCGATTTACCGGCTCATCGAGTGTCAGGAAGTAAAGCTTTTGTGCATACTGGGGTAGATTATTTCGGACCTATTAGAATAACTTTGGGTAGAAAGAGGGGCGCGGCAGTTCATAAGGCGTATGTGTGTCTTTTTATTTGTATGAACGTGAAAGCAGTTCATCTGGAGCTGTCCAGTTCCTTGTCCACAGCGCATTTTTTTACTTTCTTTTAAAAGATTTTTGGCGCGACGCGGACCATGCAAGGTTCTATATTCGGATCGGGGCACTAATTTTGTCGGGGCAAAATCGGTGCTTGCAGATATTAATAAGTTTGTTAATTCTGCAGATTTTCAAAATCACCTTTCTTCCGAGTTAACCTTGAATGGTGTCGAGTGGTGTTTTAATACTCCCGCGTCTCCACATATGGGTGGTCTCTGGGAGAGTAATGTTAAATCGGCGAAAAATCACATTTATCGGGTGTTGGGAGATCAGTTATTAACGTACGAAGAACTGGCTTCACTTTTGACTCAGGTTGAATCGGTCCTGAATTCTCGCCCTTTGTGTAAGCTTTCCAACGACCCTTCGGCTCCGGAGGCGCTAACTCCGTCGCATTTTTTGACCTTACAACCTCTCCAGAGTCTCCCAGCGGAAGACGTCACCGCAATTCCGATAAATAGGCTAGACAGATTTCAATTGATTGATCGGATGGTTCAGGATCTGTGGAAAAGATGGAGATTGGAATATTTAACTACTTTACAAGTTCGAGGTAAATGGACTTCCAAGGTTGCTAATATCACGGTCGGCACTGTGATAGTCCTAAAGGAGGATAACACCCCTCCATTGCATTGGCCATTGGCAGTGATTACCCAGGTTCACCCAGGAAAGGATGGGATCGTTCGAAATGTCACAGTCAGAACGAATAAAGGCACCTTTTCACGGCCAGTCGTGAAAACATGTCCTTTACCCAACCAATAAAAGCAGAGCACGTATTTTTTTTAGAATAAGTTTATTATTTTTTTGGTGTGTGCTGAAAACCGTTTTTCAGGGTGGGGGGTATGTTGTATCTTTTAGTTTAAGGATAAGTAATCCGTTCTTAATTTCGGGAAATTGGGGTATTATATTTGGCAACGCCGCGCCAGGTTTCGAAAACCGTTGGTTAGTCTTTTTTGCGACCTAAAAAATATTCAGTTCGGGAATCGATCAGTACCGGTGAAGAAGTCGACAAAAACGGGCGCGGCGGGCGCGTTAGAATTATTTTCTTTATTTCACAATCTTACCGGGTTCCCGGTTGCAGATCGGGACAATAATTATTAAGTGTTTTCCTGTAAATTTCCTTCTTTCCTTTTCCTGCTTACTACCTAAACACCGAACGAGATCTGGATAAGAGCAGAGTATCATCTCCGGTAAGTGACTTATTAATTTTTCGTACCAGCGACCTTTATTAATTACAATTTATCATTTACGTGGTTTTGTGCAGACCGGTGCCAAAACAAGTAACAATAGGAAAATCGTTCATAGAACAAAAGTTTCTTTGCACCGCAGCGTCATCTATACGCCAATATCAAAATAAACTCGTAGCAGTTGCGAATAAATCTCTCCTCACGTCCTAGCGAACGGCGTTTGCAGAATCAAAATCTCTCTTTTGTTCCCCAGACATCGGCCACGCTAATCCTTATTAAGACACCCTGTAGATATACTTTTTTAACATTGTATACGGCACATTTGCATCTTTCGTTGCGTGATGTACTACCCCACGTATAAAAGAAACGACAGTAGTTGGCAACGATATATATGTATAGATACATTACCAAAGGCAAATTGTTTTGTTTCATGATATTGAAAAGATGTTATTGTTGGCACATTCAAGTTTTTCAGTTTTTTTATACGATTTAGGTTATTTTGTAAATATAAGGATCTCAAAGCATACCTATACCTATACGATATATACAAGTCTATCAAAAAACTATTTATTATGCATTACAAAATAGGAAAGACTGAATTTAAGAAATGCCAATGTAAACAAATTACCTCGTCTTCTTCCCCCCGACCTGCTAATGTAGAAGCAAAATAAAACCGATTTATTCGTATCAGAGTGAGTCATCTATTCCTTTATATCGTTGGTATCGTTGGTATCGTTAGTCTAGCAATTATTTACAAACAAAAATCGTCATATGCATTTTTGACCTTTTAATTTAGCGCCGGTGACAACGAATTAGTCTCGATGACAATTTGTACCGTGCACCGAGTTTTTTTGGCATTCGGGTCAAAATCCGATAGTTTTAAATTAAGATAACGATTCTGATAATCGTCCGAGTCGGAGCCGTATTTCACGTTGTAAAATTTGGAACGTGAAATAATATATAGATAGTACGTGTCTAGCGCAACCGCAGCCACCCGTGATGCATCACCGAAGCGTTTTTAATATAATGATAATAAAACCCGATCTCTTACGTTTAGCTGCAATAGCCAGACTTTTGAAACGAAGTTTGCTAACTGTCGATAGCATAAAATATTAGTACCTACCAAATTTATATACTTAGTAGATTATTTTCCACTTTTTTAATTTGTGTTGATTCCAAATTACTATAGGTAATAAATATTATCCGGATTCTGAAATTAAAATATGGCCATGCGCATACATCAATCTGAGCTTTGATGATTATGGGTATGAATATAACGAAAATTTTTATTAATATCTACACAGACTTAAAGGAAATAAAGACGTTTTGCTATATAGTGCCTTATGATGAGTACCTATGTCATCTGTGTTTTCACTGACGTAGACTGATAGTTAAAAGAGGCATAAAAGAAACAAATACCTAATAAATAGTACGCACAACTTTTTATAAATTAAGGTAATACTCGCCATTCCAATATTTCTGCAATAGAAGCATGTTTTTTTTTTCTATTTCAGCTCATGGTTAGGTAATTTGATTTTGGAGTGGGTGACACTCGATTTATCCTGAAATATAAAAAATCGTTTTTCACAACTTTGGAATGTGGAAGGTGGTCTGTTCACATCTGATGGTCTCTTAGCTCAAACCTAAGATTTCAAAACCTGAAGAAATATTAACATTTTGTGATAAAATGCTCGAATATGCATGCGCTTGTGCATTTGGGTATCGTGCATTAACACACTTAAAGTCTATCCAAGTTACAGAGGCAGTGGGTGAAAACGTTGGCCACCACGTGACCTATTCTCTTATTGGTCTGGCCATCATAAAATGTCAAGTGTTTACGCGGCGAGCAGAATGCAGGGCCGGCTCTTCCCTCAGTCGAGTTTCCTGCATATTTTAGATCGGATCGCGAGCAGTATACTCTGTAAATTTATTTTGCTACTTAATTTAAGGAAATATATAAAGATCCACGAAAGGTAGAAACTCAAATTTTAGAACTTCTAAAAGAATTACCTAGTTCAGAATTAGAAGCCACATATTAGTCCGACCCTGGTAATCGATCGCATGTCATGTGACTTCGTTTATATCTACTACCGCTGTAACTTGTATAGACTTTAAGTACGTGACTCCTAATGCACCGACATAAATCCTTGCTCCTGGACAGTTTAACCCGATTCAGTTTTGCTGTTTCATTGCATAGTTGGTATCACCTGAAATTAAGCTATGTAATTTGAATATGATAACCGGGCGCAGTTGCCTCACGTTTTAAATTTTCGATTGCAAATGACAAGGATGTTTACAAACTACGGCCGGTAGCTGTTCTGATTAAGATAATATTATTATACCACTTCTGAATACTTTCCATTTAGTAAAGTTATAATACAGACATTTTGCTAAATTTTTCTCGCGAACTCTAAGTTATTATAGGATATACTCACTTAAATGTATTTCGAATTTAAAAATATTTTGAAATTACGATAGTGGTATGATACTACCTAATTATTTTGAGGTACCTACATGCGATGGGGGGGGGGGGGGGCATCTATTTTCTTAGATTAAAAAAACCTTTACTGTTTTATTCGATGTTTATAATATATGTAGTGTGTCCCAATTTCATACTGGACACCTCGGAAATAATATCTGAAGGTCAAGGAAAAAAATTGTCCCTACTTTTGATTTTTGAAATAAAAAAATTTGAAAAACCCCATATTAGTGACTTTTGTACGAAAAAATGTTATTAAGAAACTTGTTTAGGATATGAAACTGAGTGCAGCTGCATATTTTCAAAAGTCTAGGCCTATACTTTGAATTTAGCCTTTTCTCACACTTTTTCTTAGAAAAGTGTCCTTTCTGTAGCTTTCACGTCGAAATGTTATTTTTTCACGATGAACAAGTTTCCTTAATAACTTTCTCCATTGGAACTATCAATACAAAAATAGAGATCATTTGTTGTCCTTGCCCTTTATACAGGGTGAGTCACATCTAAAGGCAGAGGCGAAAACACAAGGTAGAACTCGCTAAAATAAGCACATATGCTTAATAAACATTAGCTCAAAAACGCTTGGTTCTCCATATACCACGTGTTGAAAATTGTCCAAAAATAATATATTTTTGAAATTTTTTTCGATCCCGTTTAAGAATTTCAACCAAATTTGGTACACATTATGCATCGGTAGGTTGCCATTTTGTGCAATAATTTGGCCCCATTCAGATGACCAGCGGCGTAGATACAAATAGTTACTCTAAATAATTGTAAAAAAATGAATACGGTCCTGTGCAAAACCAAAAATTTTGCATTTTTTTGGATAGTCCATTCAATTTGGAACAAAAAGCGCCTCTTGGTATTTTTTATTTCTGGTACAGTTTCTTCGTAATTTTGGATTTTTTAAACTAGTGCCAAGGTGATTATGCTGGCATTTAAAATAAAATTATTTGTATCTACGCCGCTGCTCATCTGAACAGGGCCAAATTATTGCACAAAATGACAACCCATAATATGTATTAAATTTTGTTGTAATTCCTAAACGGGCTCGAAAGAAATTAAAAAATATATGTTAAAAGTTTCAACACGCTGTATATGGAGAACCAAGCGTCTTTGAGCTAATGTTTATTAGCGTATGTGCTTATTTTAGCGAATTCTACCTTGTGTTTTCGGCTCTGCCTTTAGATGTGACTCACCCGTATATGCCTGAGGTGTCCAGTATCAAATTGGGACACACTGTTTTCTGTATAACGAGATAAAAACTTTGCGGAATTTGTGAGGTGCTGTTTTTAATTATAACTAGATCAAATATACAGGGTGATTCGGTCAGGATGTAAAAAATGTTAACCTCTCAGTGGAAGAGACCTACTAAAAAGAAACTTCGGAAATCGTTGTTTGTCAAAGTTTAAAATGAGGGGCAAATGAAACTTAAGCAATCTGGTAACTTGACGCTCCTGCTTAAAAGCAAACCATCAAGGTGAACAATTCTGAAAAGCTTTGTTGCCACATTCCGTTATGTAATCAATTATCGGTGTTGCCCATCTTGATTCTACAAATGGCAAGCGTTATAACACTTAAAACACCTTGAGAAAACGTTGTATTTACATAAATAGCACCAGTATTTACTTGAGAACTTGTCCCTGGTTTCCACAAATTACACAAGGAAGTTCCTACCGGCAACACCAGGCAAAATCCGTTTTGCACATTTTCGTCGTGACCGGCTAATGGCCTGTCTAACCTCTAACCTTTAAGTAATTAATGTTATATCCGACCTCAAGCATCACCTTGATCATAACCTTGTTTTTACCCTTGATTCTGTTTACTGTTGGATATTATGTTCTCATTCTCTATTGTTCAAGATGCTTACTACAAAGATATCATTTTCCATTGTATATTGTTCTAGAATGATTACTAGAACATATCATATTCCTTTTGAGTATTGTTAAAACTTGCTTACTGCAAGAATTGCAGAATTTGATCTTCCCTTTGTCTTTATATTCTTTTCCCATGAGAACCACAACACCTCAGCATAACAGATCTGTATAAATAGGACCTAGTAAAGTAAGAGTGGAGAATTCTAGTCTTGTCTGTAGTTTAAGCCGAAACTCTGTAACTCGCGTTACTCGAATAAAAGTTTTTTAAAAAGTCTTCGTCTTCACGTCGCCCGTAACAATTTGGTGTCAGAAGTGGGATCCTCGATAAAAGGGTCTTCAACGAGGGAGATCCGGAGGCACTTAGAAGGACAGTCTCCTCGGGGGTCACCACACCACTACGATTGGAGCCAGCTGAAAAGGGTCTTCGACAGGAAGATCCGGAGGCACTAAGAAGGACAGTCTCCTGAGGCCAGCATCCAGCAACAACAGCAGCATCAACGACATCCAGCGAGCATGAAGTTACTTCTATTGTAAGTGAAAAACTTGAAGTGAATTTTATTTGTGATTTTTTTTTTGAACTTTCTACGTTGCTATTATTGAACTTTCTACGTTATAACCTTTTCATTTCAACATGCCGAATAACGAAGCTATAAACTCTAATGTAAACAATGAAGCAAACGCTTCAAATAACGACGAAGTACCATTTAAATTAAGCGAAATATTTTCTATCATCCCTGAATACGATGGGGATCAAATCAATTTAAATACTTTTATCATTGCATGTGATAGGGCCATGCAAATGACTGTTGGCGACCAAGCCATTTTACTTGTTATAAAAATTAAAAATCAATTAAAGGGACGTGCAGCCCAACTCATTAATTCAAGAGATTTGAGTACCTGGCGCGAAATCAAACAATTACTTAACGTTCATTTCGGAGATCCTCGCGATCTAACTTCATTAATTCAAGATTTACAAAGAATGTGTCAATCCCAAAATGAAAATGCTTTGACTTTTGTAGGCAGAGTTCAAACTCACTGCTCGAAAATGTATGCCGCAATAGGAAAACAAAGCCTTCTCACTAGGGAACAAAAAGAATCGCAAGCTACATTAATCGATAGCATGTGTTTAAACACAGTTTTGACAGGTTTAGAACCAAGAATAGGGCAACTAATTCGTGCTAGCAATCCACCAAACATGATGGATGCTATAGCTTTAATTAAGAGAGAATTGCAACTTTCTTATTTTGAAAATCAAAAATTTCAGAGGCAAAATCGTGTACCAGTCTTCAATAATAATATCAAAAGAACCAGTAATAATTTTCCAAAATTTTGTAATTATTGCAAAAGAAATGGACATACTATCAATGAATGTCGAACAAAAAATCAAAATAATTATTACAGAAATGGTCCAAATCCTTCTAGCTACTCTAACAATTTCCAAAATAACTCCCAAAGAAATAATTTCTCCCAAAATAGGTTCCATCAAAGACCATCTTTTCCTCAGCAAAATAATTTTCAAACTCCTTCTTTCCAACCTAGGAACCACCCTCAAAACTTCCAACCAAGAAATCAACCTCCTAGAAATTTTTCTAATAATCTTCCTAGAAACAATTTCCCAAGAACTTTTAATAATAATTCAGGTTTCCAGCCTTCTAATCAAAATTTTACTCCTAGATTCCCAAATTCAAATCCAAATAACCAAAATAGAACTCCCCAACAACATTATCTGGGCCAAAGCGAAAATTTTCAATTAACAGCCTCGGACCAGAATCCTATTCCCAACTTCAAGAATCTTGGTATGACCAATACGGACCAAACGTTTGCATAAATACCTTTGACAATAGTAACTTATATTATATTAAAGATAATACCGATAAGTACAAAATTTTAATTGACACAGGAGCTGGTATTTCAATTTTCAAACCAGAGACGGTTCAGCAATTTTTAAATCGATGTCCAGAAAATTTTCAAATTAAAGGTATTTCTGGCCAATCAATTCCTATTACTGAAGCGGTATTTGTTTCTTTTACGGGTCCTCTTTCTCCCCATAAAGTTTATATTTGCGATCTAGATATAGGATTCGACGGAATTTTAGGCGCTGACTTTCTAGAAAGGTACGGTGCAATAGTAGATTTTAGGAATAAACAATTAATTACGTACTATAAAGTACACGAATTACTTAAAGACGGAGATGAATTAAACGAGTTAACGAATAATAATGATAATAATAATCGAGTTGTTTATAAAAGACAAGTTAATGTTGACGAAAGATACGATAGCCTTCATATAAACGCTTATGAACGAAATAATAATAATAATAATAATGATTACACGGAAAATATAAATAATTTTGAAAGCGAAAATACGAGTTATAATATAAATCAGGTTACGATAGAACCGCGTTGCGAAAAAATATGCAAGTTTCATACGAATAGATATACGAATAAAGAAATGATTTTATGCGCACAACGAGTAGAAAAGGTATACGTGCCAAATGCTATAGTAAAAATAAACGAAGACGGTAATTTTTATACGACGATATTAAACGCTAATGCCATAACAAAGGATATTTGTTTCGAAGAATTTGAATTTGAGCCTTACATTAAAGAAACGAACGCTAGTGCTAATATTATTTGTAATTTTAATAAAACGAAAAGCAGAGTAGAAGAAATAAAAGAATCATTAAGGCTAGAACATTTAAACGAAGAAGAAAAAGAATTAATTACTAATTTATGTTTGAATTTTGAAGATATATTTTACTTTGACGGAGATTTCCTAAGCTTCACTAATGAAATAAAACATACTATCGATACAGGTGACGCTAAGCCAATTTTTACTAAATCTTATCGATATCCACAAGTTCACAAGGAAGAAGTAAAAACACAAATTAATAAAATGCTTTCTCAAGGAATAATTAGACCTTCTGTTTCACCATGGTCGTCCCCAGTATGGGTCTTTCCAAAAAAATTAGACGCTTCAGGCAAACAAAAATGGAGAATCGTAATTGATTATCGGAAATTAAATGAATTAACAGTTAATGACAGGTATCCACTGCCTAATATTTCAGATATATTAGATCAGTTGGGTAATTGCCATTATTTTACTACTTTAGATTTGGCTTCTGGTTTTCAACAAATTGAAATGAATCCAGAAGACATTTCGAAAACTGCTTTTTCCGTTGAAAATGGACATTTCGAATATTTACGTATGCCCTTTGGCCTTCGTAATGCGCCCTCAACCTTTCAGAGGGTTATGGATAATATACTAATGGGGATACAAAACGAAAAGTGCTTAGTTTACATGGACGACATTATTATTTATTCTTCCACAATTAATGAACATATCTCTCGTATTACTGAAGTTTTTCAAAGATTAAGAAATTCAAATCTAAAAATACAGCCAGATAAGTGCGAATTCTTACGAAAAGAAGTAATTTATTTAGGACATGTTATTACACCTGAAGGGGTCAAACCAAATCCACAAAAGGTACAAGCTGTTATCGATTTTCCTCAACCTGCCAATACTAAACAAATTAAACAATTTTTGGGTCTTACTGGTTACTACAGGAAGTTTATTCCAAACTTCGCAAAAATGACAAAGCCTTTAACTCGACTTTTGAGAAAAGACGTACCATTTATTTTTGATAAAGATTGTCGTGAATCTTTCGAACAACTTAAAAATGCATTAATAACTTCACCAATTCTAATATATCCTAATTTTGAAAAAGAATTTGTTTTAACTACAGATGCAAGCGCTTTTGCTGTAGGCGCGGTACTTTCGCAAGGACCTGTTGGAAATGATCTTCCCATAGCATACTTTTCAAGAACCTTAAGTCCAGCAGAAATGAAATATAGCGTTATAGAGAAAGAACTATTGGCAATAATTGCTGCCGTAAAAAACTATAGACCTTATCTTTTCGGACGAAAATTCTTATTGGTTACAGATCATAGACCTTTAACCTGGCTTTTCTCACTAAAAGATCCCGGTAGTCGTTTAGCACGTTGGCGACTTAAATTAGAAGAATATAATTATCAAATAATTTATAAACCTGGAAAAATTAATCGAAATGCCGACGCTTTATCTCGAATCAAAATCAATCATATAAAAGAAGCTGTTTCCTTTCATACTTCCCTAGACGAACCATCTACTTCCCATGATAATCCTCAAGACATTGACCCGCCTATTGACAATAATGAGACTGACGAAATTGCTATAATCTGTAATGAATTTGACAGATTTTTTGATCTATACAAGACGACTTCAATGATCGATTATTCTAAAATCCAATATACAAATAATCAACTTTTAGACAAAACACACAAGGACATTGTACTAATTTTTCAACAAGACAAATTAACAGACCTTCACGAAAAAGTTATTGATGATTTACTTGAGCTAAATCCTGATTTTAACTATAATAAAGCAAATGTTCTTTCCAGTCAAACCGTAGCTAAAAGAAAATACTATATAATTCCTGTTCCTTTTAATTTTGAAACCGCAATACAAGTACTCTTCATATCTCTTTATTACAGTAAAGATATATTCGAAGAAAATAAAACTTATTACATTGAAAACAATCCAGATTTTCCAATTTTAGAAATGTTTAATTTTTTGTTCTCAGATAAAAATTTCCAACTAACAATTTGTCAGAACATTGTGACTATACCAGACGAAGACCAAATACCTATAATAATAGATCAATTTCATTCAGGCAAGACAAACTTACATCGAGGAATAAACGAAACAATTAGACGCATCAAACAAAAATATAATTGGACAGGACTAACTAAAGACGTTGAAACCTTTATTCGACAGTGCGAAATCTGCCAAAAAACAAAAATTTGTAGACAAAACTTGGACAGTCCCTTAGTTATTACCGAAACTCCTAAAACTCCTTTCGAAAGAATAAATATCGACATCCTAGAAATCCCAGTAAAAAATAATATCCTTACCATAAGAGACGAACTAACAAAATTTACCCAGGCTTATGCACTTCCTAATAAAACAGCGAGATCTGTAGTAGACGCTCTTTTACTCTATTTTCAACATTTTGGAACTCCCTTAAGAATCCATTGCGATGTAGGTAAAGAATTTAATAATCAATTAATGAAAGATCTTTGTAAATTATACAATATAAAATTAACTTTCTCTAGTGTTAGTCATCCGCAATCAAATGGCTCCTTAGAAAGATTTCATGCCACCTTAACTGAAATGATACGCGCATGTAGTACAGAAAATCCTAACGAACACCCATTTCAAATGCTTCCTTACGCTTGTATAGCATATAACAATTCTATAAATAAAACACACGGCTTTACTCCTTACGAATTGCTATTTGGTCACACCTCGTCTCGACCTCCAGAAGTTTTGTATAATCAGCAAGAATTAATCTCTAAGTACGTTCGCGATTTAAACAATAAAATAAAGCATTATTATGAAGTGGCAAGAAAGCGTACGGATATGCGCAAACAAAAGGCGAAACAGCGATTTGATACACACGTTTCGGAGCAGCGACAATTTCGCGTAGGAGAAAAGGTTTATGTCAAGGAGTACCAAATAAAAAATAAACTAGCTAACAAATTTAATGGACCCTATAAAATTAAAGAAATTTATACGAATTCAGCTTTGCTACATAACCCAATTACTAACCAAACTACAAAAATGAATTTTGATATGCTAAAGAAATGTCACGAATTACAGGAAGAAGAACTAACGGTTAAAGAATTCTTTTATACTCTAGATCGAAAAATCCCTATTGAAAATAATAACGTTTCCATTGAACTGGGCAATTTATTTGATGCCCCTGAAAATATTTCCTTAGCCCACTGTGTATCTAAAGACTTAGAAATGAATGCAGGAATTGCAAAAGAATTTAAGAATAAATTTGGACACGCAGATGAACTAAAAAATCAAAATAAGTCAATTGGTGAAATAGCAGTACTTCAACTTCCGACAAGAAATATTTATTATTTAATAACTAAAGAATTTTTCTATTATAAACCAACTTATGCTAATTTATTTAATTGCTTGAAGGAATTACGAACAAATTGTCTCGAGAGCACTGATGAAAAAGATAAAATTATAGCTATACCCAAGTTAGCTTGTGGATTAGACAAATTAGATTGGGATACAGTTCTCCCTATGATCAAATATATTTTCAAAAATACTGATATTAAAATAATTTGTTATATCGAACCAAGTTCCTAATTCTGAAACTTCGTTACAGATTTTCTTTGTTCGCTACCGCTATGGCACAATATACACTGCGACCAATTAATAACACCATAGGCGTGTTCTATCAAGAGCAATCCGGACCCAAAATTTCTAATGACAAGTGGAGTTTATTGGTGTATAAAGACATTTCATCTCTAAAAACAACATTCGAAAATAATAATAAAATTTCAGAAAATATGCAATTTATAATTCAACCAAAAGACGTACGAATGGCCGCCTTTCTAAGCGAAGTTAAGTCACATCTCACTTTACTAAATCAACTTTCCGAAAACATTGCGCTCAAATATGAAGAATTAGCTATTGATGTAAGAAGATATAAAAGAGGTTTAATTAATGGTTTAGGGTCAGTTTGGAAATTTATTACCGGAAATTTAGACGCTTCAGACGGACAGTATTATAACGATTGTATCAACAAAATTAACAGAGACGAACACGAATTAGAAAAATTAATGAAAAAACAAATTTTAGTAACTACTTCAGTTATCAAAAACTTTAACGACTCTATCAACAAATTACAAATTGATGAAATTACTTTTAATAATGACATAAAACAAATCGAAAATTACATTTATAACATTTCTGATAATTTTAATTATTACACTGCAAAATTACAAGTTTTAGAGATGGCCGAAAGACTCCTAGAATCCTATACCTTTATCGAAAGCAATTTAAATGACATTCTAAACTCTATTACTTTTGCAAAACTACATATCATTCACACGTCAGTTATAACTCCTGAAGACCTAGTTCATCATTTGCAAATAATCGCTCAAACTTTAAACAAAAATAATTTGCCCTTAACTCCTCAACTTCTAAATGTTGCAACTTATCTTGATTTTATAGAACTAAAGGTTTTTCAAACAGAAAATAGACTTGTTTTTATATTAGACATTCCTTTAGTAGAACCTCAATGGTATACTCTTTATAGAATTTATCCTATTCCAATTTTCGACAATAAAACTGGATTTTATCACATGGTATCCACTGATGACCGATGACCCAACTCTCTATGTAATTCTCTATGATATAAAAAATTGTAAAGAACTAGCATTTGATTTAATAATGTGCAAAGATTTATATCCTACTCCTATTGACTCACATTCAAGATGTGAAGCTCAATTATTAGAGGTAAAAACCCATTTACCTAATACTTGTGACATAGTCACAATTTCAATTGAAAGTTACAATGTACAATTGATTCAAGAGAATCAATGGTTAATAATTTTAAGTGAAATATTTCCTATAACCATTAAGTGCAAAAATCAAAATCCTTTGACTATAATGCTAGACAAAACTTCAATTTTAACGTTAAAATCTGAATGCATTGCTTATATTGGAAGTACTAAAATTCAAACGAAAAATTTAAATAAATCTAATCAAACCTATAAATTTCACCCAATTAATATACCATTTGAATGTTGCAAAGAAACTCCAAATAAACTAAAATATCCTGACTTAAAACCTTTACAACTAAATAAATTTAATTATGACGATTTAAATGTCGCAAAGCATAAATTAGACGAATATGCAAAGGATCTTGATAATATTATTAACGAACCAACTGTAAATAAGTATACGCCAATATTGACATATCTATCCATTGCTTTAATCATACTTTTAATTATTGTGTACTTTTATTTTAAATGTAAAAAGTCTAGGAACATTAAAATAGGCATTATTACTACTAACAACGGAGACGATCCTCCACAACCTCCTAGAACTCGAAATCACGTTTTTCAAAATTTAAGAAAATTTGTTACTGTCAAAAGAAGACCTTCGTATAGATTGGACGAACCTCGCGAAGAAGAAGAAATTGAACTAAATTCTAATACTAAAACATATGCCTAATTTAATGTCAAAATTTGTTAACACAAATTTTTAATATAAGGGGGAAGGTGTTATATCCGACCTCAAGCATCACCTTGATCATAACCTTGTTTTTACCCTTGATTCTGTTTACTGTTGGATATTATGTTCTCATTCTCTATTGTTCAAGATGCTTACTACAAAGATATCATTTTCCATTGTATATTGTTCTAGAATGATTACTAGAACATATCATATTCCTTTTGAGTATTGTTAAAACTTGCTTACTGCAAGAATTGCAGAATTTGATCTTCCCTTTGTCTTTATATTCTTTTCCCATGAGAACCACAACACCTCAGCATAACAGATCTGTATAAATAGGACCTAGTAAAGTAAGAGTGTTAATTCTAGTCTTGTCTGTAGTCTAAGCCGAAACTCTGTAACTCGCGTTACTCGAATAAAAGTTTTTTAAAAAGTCTTCGTCTTCACCTCGCCCGTAACATTAATAACAATAACCCTGTCCGCAGTGTCCGCGCAATATATTAGTGCTTGAGCCTAGGTTTTTTTCCATTATGTATAATAACGGGCTGAATTTTTGTGAATAGATTCGTTTTGACGAGTCCTACAACTTTTCTCTCTTCAAGAATTCTCGATAATAGTCCTTAAGGCAGCACGCAGGCGTAAAACATGGCGATGGGGTGATTTTAATATTTTGTATCATAACAAATAGTTTATTAGTTAAATCTAGAGGTTATTTTTTAAAAGAGAATGCAGAAGAACGTTTGTCCTACAAAAAAATAGCCTGGCCGACATTGTCCCCCATCCAAAAAAAATGTCGAAATAGCGAGATAAAAAAACTTTTCTTGAAATCGGCAGTGAAGTGTCCCAAAATCGTCATTAAAAGCTCAGAAATCGGCACTGAAGTAGCCCATTATTGTACGATTTTTTCAATAAGTAGGCCTTGACGAGATGTAAACATCAAACGTCAGACGCGGAGCCATCGCCCGTCAAAAGTGACCAAATATTCAAAACCCGGCCAATAAAGGCCCATTTAAGTTTTCGTAGTCATTGCGAAATTGTTACCTATAGCAGCGCGATCCTTCAGTATACATATTTTAGTAGGTTTGAATATCAATAGATTTGTTATGGAGGCTGCACAACAACCAGAAGTTTGGTTTTTCTGTTCGAAGGCGCCGTGCGTCGTCATAGTTGACCTATGTAGAACGATCGTCAAAGTCAAGCAACGCCGCGCGCAGTTGGTTCATGGACGGCTGATCCCGTATAATTATTTTCTTGTCTAATAAAACATTTTTTTTTCCGATTTCAAAAAAAATATAAATATGTACCTCGGCATTGAAGCTGTTTTTTGGTTTGGGGCTTACTAAATGTTTCTATAGTTTAATTAACATTGTCCTACAAATTAAATAGTCCGTTTTCCCAGTCCTACACTCGGAAAATGGAAAATTTGTGGAAAACTTTTTTGTGTCATAACAGGCTGAAATTTTGTGAATAACTTCATTTTGACAAGTGCTGCAACTTTTCTCTTTTTTGGAGAATTCTCGATAATAGTCGCTAAGGTAGCGAGCAGGCGTGAAACATGTCGATCGGGTGATTTTAAAATTTTGTATCATAACAAAATTAGTTGTTTAGTTAAATCGGGAGGGCGGAAAAACGTTTATCCTGCAAAAAATAGTCTAACCAACCTTGTCTTCCACCCCCAAAATGTCGAAATAGCGAGATAAAAAACTTTAGCATAACAAGCTCCGCCGTAGTAGGCACGCCACAAATTAGGTACTGATCTTAATATTTTTATTAACAAACAAAGAAATGGATTGAATTGGAAAATCAAAAAATAATAAATCAACTTCGACATGCTGTATATCGCAAACTGTCTCCAGGAAAATTTTCAAACTTTTAGGTTTTTCTAATTTTTTTTTGTGTGTGAAAATAAGTAAATTTACGATAGATATGTCAATGCAACTGGGCAATTGCACGCCTGTAATCGAACTTTCGAAAATATTTTAATTTTTTTGATTAATATGGGTATATTTTTTATTCGTTTATTTTTTACACCATGACCGAATCAGCTGTATTTGTGTAGATACCCCGAAAACGTAGACGCGAAGCGGGGCAAGATTTAAGTCTCAACCATAGTAACGTTTCGACGGATTAAGTAATAGTACCACAGAATATATAATAGGGCGTGCGCTATTTATTCTGTGGTCGTACCCATTACTTATTTTTGAGTGTACCAAATAAAATTATTCTTTGTCTCCTCCAAGAACTCCCCGGTTGCTTTTCTCTCTCAGTATTACCTAATCCCCCAAAGGCACCCGAGATCCGATTACTCCTACGTCGTGTTTATTTTAATTCGTCCCTGTTATGTGTTTGTGATTTAAAGTTCCTCCGTCCCCTGAGTCCCCCAGAAAACATAAGTGGGGTTTTTTGTTTCCCCCGGCAAGTTTATTTAGTCGGGGGTATTATCGTTGGGACTGTGATTTCTTGCGTCCGCAGAGAATCGAATGTGCCGCTGGCCGTGTTTGCTATGGGGTTTCGCACATTCCTAGTTCGAAATTGTATGGGAAAAGCAAACACGAAAAAGGACGGTTTTACGTTAGAAATGAAATAATAAATAGCCGACAGGGACGGTGGAGATTTTCAACACTTTAAGTAGGTATTTACAGTATACTACAATGTCCGCATAATTTTAAATAATAATAATAAAACCATTTCAAATGAAATCTGTCGTTGTAAGTTATCGTAAGAAGGTTGGCAAATAACTCAGAAAATCCAACTCGGTGAACCTAAAAGATCTGGTAAGTATATTCAACGCAGGTCAATACAAAAGATGAATAATTGCTGTTCCAAGTACAGCGGGAAAATATCCGAAGGGTGAGGAAGTGTGTGGAAGTGCAGGGGCTCATATTGACCACCTAATGAAATGAGTTTTACACGATTATGTAATTTTCGAGACAACATATTATGTGTCTGTTGGAATTTTCAACGCAATATATTCGTACTAAGGAAAAACGGAGTGCTAACTAAGAAATAACTGTTTTAAACAGTCAACATAAAAATTCAATTATCTTGGAAACCGCATGTTTCATCGAAATCAAATGTAAATTACCTTTTCTTTACATAAATGTCCGAGTAACCAAATAACAGCATTTGAGGCTTGATAGGATAACATGTGTCAAAGTTTTGTCCTCTTAAATGGTTTCGCCAGTCCGTCTCTGGCTTCTCTGACGAAGTAAGGGAATAAGCACAAGCGTATCATTATATTATTTTCCCTTACACTGTTTACAAAGCCAGAAAATTTCATTTTACTATATAAGGTAGTTTAAAAGTTACAGCCGAAAATATAAATCGGAGGTTGCCCTTTTGGGACCCTATATCTCCATCTTAGGTATTTTTTTTTTATATGAAACACCCTGTATATTTTTATGTGAGGAATAACATAAGATAGCATAGAGAGTTAAAATCAAAAACAAATTATACAAGCTTATCGAAATAAGAATCGAATATTAAGAAGTTATAAAATTTCAATTTGATTTGTAGAGGTGGTTTTAAATATATAAGTTGACGTAACCAACATCAACAGATAAGCATCTTAATGGTTCCTCCCATCACCAACCCATCCCAAAAACAATCCGTCATTAATTCTTTATTTTAACCAGCAATTTCGCTCTCAGATCCTGGTAATCTTAATAAAGAACTTAATCATCTTGCCAACAATTATTCTTATTATAGTTTAAAGTGCACTATTAAGGAATTTACTAACCCCAACAAAGATATTAACAGACGCGTAAATGACTCACCGACCACTATGGTTTCCCTAACATAATAACCCATCGCATCTCCAAAATTGTAAATCGGGACGTACTATATCAACGCACGTTAAAGAACACGTTTACGTCAACTGAGCCAATCTGCACTTTCCGAGCATTATCTCTACACCAAGTCTTGCTTAATGATATTATAATTATTCTATCAAAATGATACCATCCAAAGAAAAATCTTCGAGTACATTGAAATCCTTATCCACCCTGTCGGTCGGCTACCCAAAAAAACGTGACACTTCGTGATTAAAGCAACAGTCTTTTCACAGTGGCTCTTAAGACCCAAATGGTCAATTTGACTCGAGGAACTTTCAGGATTTCCCGTGAGGACACCCTGTGAAAGGAGGTTGAAGTTCAAAAAAATTATCCTGCAAGATATGAGCAAGATTGGTATCGATTTATATGTTTTTGAGGGTGACAATTCTAAAAAAAAATATATTACAAGCTATTTGGATAATTTCCTGGGGTGGTCGGGGGTAAAACCCTCATTTTTAATGGTTCTATGGAAACATCTATACAATTTTGAGTTACAAGTTGAGTTAGTTATCTCTAATCTATTTAAATTAGTAACTTTAGGTCTCGGTGGCTTTGTGTATCTATAGTGGAACTCCCACCAGGTCCTGGGGGATGAGGGGGGAGAAAAATCTACGAGGTGTTTAGCCGAATTTTTTTTTTTTTTGTAGAGTTGTATCGATAATGGTATTTTTATAGGTTTTCGAGGGTGACAAATCCAAAAAAGGTATTTCAGATTATTTGGATACCTCCTTGTGGCTGTAGGTGTGAAAATCCCTTTTTCATGGTGTTTTTTTATGGCGAAATCTATACGGTTTTAATAGAAAATAGATTAATTGTCATTTAATAAATTGTTGTTTGGGTGTTGTAGATTGTGTTGATCAATAGTGGAACTCTCACCAGGCCCTCCAGATTAAGGAGGGGAGAAAATATATATGGGGTGTTTAACTAAATATTTTTTGAGTTGTGACGATATTGACATAGTTGTATAGGCTTTCGACCGTTAGAAATTTAAAAAACATGTACTTACGGACAGTTATATACTACTAATCTTTATTAAAATGGTGGGGTGAATCAAACTAATAATCTATAGGGTTGATTCTAAGTAGGCACCACTTACTTAATTCAATAATTTGTATTGTTACTTAGAGACTCCAAGGAATGCTGTTAAACTACATCATCATATGCGTCCCCGCTTTCGGTTAAAAGATTTTGGTAATCTTGGCTAAAAAAATAGTAAAGTATTAACTATAGACCTTTTTCCTACTTGCTCGCAAAACTTAGGTGCCTACCTTTTATTTTGATATTCTCCTCTACAGGTTTTACAAGCAGGGATACATGGCAGGCCATTTCGTTTGCACAAACATCTTAAAGATGCACAATCAGAATTGCATCCACATCTATCAAATGACCGACACTTATCCCAAATGTTTAGATAACGGAGAAGGCGGCGGATCACTTTGATTTGAATCGACATATCTTCACCAAATCTGGCCTACTTGAAAAGAAGCTCTTAAAGTATGCTGATGTAGGGCTGCCTCAGTGTAAGGCAGAAGATGTAGGGGCTTGCCTGAAGCAAACAAAATTTGCCTTGCTTTTCAGCATCTTCTGTTCCTTGAACTCCATACGGCCTAACGACATATTTCTGAAGAAGTTTGTGGATTTCGTTTGATATATCTAAGGGTTTTGAAATTGCCTGAAACGTTGGTGTAAATTCATTTTCCCATGCCTTCCAGCACGACCGTTTACCTTTTGAAAAAAAAATTAAACTGTATCGCATCCGGTGAATGTGTGAAATCCACGCAGCTCCTCAGCTTTTTCTTTGGCCAAAATATGCAATTTTATGAGCATGATTTTGCTGTTCCATATATAGGAGCCACAACTCCTCGAGGCCCAGATCTTCCTTAACATAAAAATATGAAATTGCTACTACTACAATATCTGTGTCGGATCATCGAATTACTATTGATTTACACCACTGCTTTACCATGTCATTCACAGGGATTAAAATTCTACCATCAGCTTCTTCCAACTATGTACATTTTCTTTCATTGAGCGATGTAGGGGTATTTCTTTACATTTAAATGTGTCATTCACATTGGTTACCCCTAAACCCCAACAAGTGCAACAATAGATAAATGCCTTACACGAGGGAAATAAAATACGTGGGATGAACAAAACATAAAGTATATTTTGTAACTCTTGGACTAAATTCTTATTTATGTTAAAAAAACTTTCTTAAAGTCGAAAAATTGTGAAACTACCACGTTTTACACCCTGAAAAGGGGATTTTCACCCCCTACAACCACAGGGAGTTATCCAAATAATCTGAAATACTTTTTTTGGATTTGTCACCCTCGAAAACTTATAAACCCATACCAATATCGATACAACTCTATACAATTTTTTTTCGGCTAAACATCTCGTAGATTTTTCTTCCCCCCCTCATCCCCCAGGACCTGGTGGGAGTTCCACTATAGATACACAATGCCGCAGAGACCTAAAGTTACTAATTTAAATAGATTAGAGATAACTAACTCAACTTGTAACTCAAAATTGTATAGATGTTTCCATAGAACCATTAAAAGTGAGGGTTTTCACCCCCTACCACCCCAGGGAATTATCCAAATAGCTTGTAATATATTTTTTTAGATTTGCCACCCTCAGAAACATATAAATCGATAGGTACCAATCTTGGAAAACTTCCCCCTTTGCACTTCAACCCCTTTTCACAGGGTGTCCGCACGGGAAATCCTGAAAGTTCCTCGAGTCAAATTGACCATTTGGGTCTTAAGAGAAACTGGAAAGTTTGTTGCTTTAATCACGAAGTGACACGGTTTTTTTTTAATAATCACTAGCCGGTACACAATCTGGACCGTGATCAGGGTCTATTTTTACATAGTTATTGGAGCGAGTTTTCCACAACTATACGCGGCAAAACCAATCACCTATAATTCTATCCTTGATTTTCCCGCGTTTTCGCCTGTTCCCTCGATTTAGCGTGTTCTTATAAATACCCTCACAGGTAATAGAACAACCAGCCTCAGTGTGATCGTCGCTTCCTTGCAATCGAGGACGAAAGCTTTGAACGGGAAGTTTCGCTGAAGTTTCATCCATTCAAGATAAGTTGGGCAGTTTTATATTTTCAGTTTCAAATTTTCATTTCAACGTATGAATATGAAGAGTAAAAGATTGAAATTCATCTGGTAGGCTGTTATAAAATTTCACAGTTTGACTGAACATGGCTGTCTTATTGCGATCATAGAACATTTATTGCCAAATCTGGCGCCTCGGAAATAAAAAGGTTCTGTAGGAAATTTCTCAATTTATGGTGCTTCTAGCGGTTTTCCATTCCCAAGCCCAAAGAAATGTCTGCTGAGCATAAAAAAGGATTTCTGTATGAGCTTAGTAATATGTTCCTTATACCCAAGTTTAGGTAATGTCCCAGATTAGTCCCAGTCGTAAAATCAATGTAATTTAGGTAATTTGTTGTTTTCAACAAAAACGTTGAGAATGTGTTTCATAAAATCAACATTATTTTCTGTGCCAAATACCAGTAACTGTGTTTTGATTGTGATCAACGGAGAGCAGACGGATATTTCCAAGCTCATTTTTTAAAAGATTGCTAGCTACTCTTGTCAAAACTTAAGTACAATTTCAACGCAAACGGTTGATTTAATCGTTATGAAACAAGAGTACCTTTTTCGTGCAGAATGAAAAGGTGCACTAAAATGATGAACCTGCAGGACCAAAAAGATAACCTCAAAAAAGTTACGCGTAAAAGCGTGATCAAAAAACAGCGCAAGTGGCGCCCTCTGTGAGATACGGTGAAATTGACATTTTCAGCTTATTCTCCACCCCAAAAACATAGCAGTGCCAAGGTTCAGTTCAGCAGCTTGATTATTTCGGGAGATGTAGCCAAAATTCAATTTAAAAAAATGAATTTTAACGCCCTGTATCTCAAAAGTTAGGACGTTTACGACATACGTTTATATGAAGTTTTTTTCTTAAAATGGGCCCAAGAATAACTCCCTTAAGTATTAGCATGCCATTAAGGAACACCCTGTATAACATAATGAGCAGGTTGATAAAAATCGGTATCTAGGTTTTAAATCGAATAATTAACTGTGTTCGTTTTTGTGAGGGTTTTCGAGTTGGTTCTAAGAGAACACAATGAGGCAGAGGCTTTCGAACATAAGTGCATTTTTCGAGAATTGGTGAACTTTATCGCTGAATTAGGTAGATAAAAATCTTTTAGCAGCCAATTTTCGGGCAGCCAAAAATTTCATCGTTTATTTTTTGATTAATATTTCTTCATTTTCCAATTTAATCAACTTAGAAAGTTTTAAAGAAGGATAATAATTACCGTTTAACCAAATCGGCTGCTATAACTTTACACTGGCTTAGCTGGCTTAGTTGTCACATTGATTTTTAAAATATCTTCCGATATTTTTTGGCCCCACCTGTTACCAACCGCCACTGATTCAAATTAAAGATTTAATATCATAAAGTGAATTTAAATGAATTTATTATATTTCTTTCAAAATTAGAGAAGTAGTTGAATAAGTGTCAGCAAATTTTTAACCAAAAAATATCATGGGACGCCCTCTGTTCGAGATTAGAACTATTAAAAGCAGGTAAGAAAACACATTTCGCTAAGATGGTATGGAATATTTAAAGGGCATTTTTTTAAAAGATCCCCTGAGTAATAGTTATTATAATACCAGCCTTGATTTTTCACTGATTCCAATACAGAGTTTTGAACTTAGGGATCCTGTTTATTCCTTGAAAGTATCCCTTCGAAAATAGCACTGGAAGAGATTTTCCGACGGATCCTCAAACCTTCTGTTTGTTTTAACTGGACCCTGTTTCCTTATGAATGAAACCCTTCCCTTCCTTCGCTAAAATCTGGTCCTGGGTTTTTGTTTTCCCCGCCAAGTTTGTTTGGATGTGGTTGGTGTCATTGTTGGGACTCTGATTTCTTGCATCCGGGGGGAATCGAATATGCCCAAAGCCGTGTTTGCGATGGCGCTTCGCACTTCTTCGTTCCGGATTATGTGGGGAAGGCAAACAAGAATAGGGACGGATTTTCCGTAGAAATGAAATAATATAGCCGGACGAAAGGCGGGAAAATCCTCCCGCACTTTTCGGCATGTCAAACAAGGATTTGGCGCTATATCTACAGTGAATCTCTTTTGTACTAAGTGTATGGTAAACCGTAGAGGTAAAGATTCGTATGTCCAAGTTTTTCCAATTTGGAGTTAATATTATTTTCTTATTTTATAATAGCTACTTCCTTAAACATATACAGGATGATTTTTTTCAGGACTAACACAGCGATTTTTTCGCTTACTTTGCGCCCTACAAAAAAAACGTAAGGAACGAAAATGTGGCAATTTTGGACAGCTAAGTGGTGCTGAAAAAGAAATCGGCATCCACGGCCAACTTGTCACGCAATATAAAAAACTCAAATTTAGCAAAACATTTACTAGCCGCAGCATGTTTATTTTGAGATATAGAGGAAAACTTTCATATTGAAAATTGATGGCACTAAGAAGCTTTATGCAACTGGGTACTCAGATAGTTACACAGGGTCTTCGGCTCTCTTGAGGCTTTGTTTGAATTTTTTTGGTTATTTCTTATTAATCGATTTTTTCACTTATTTGAGGCTGCACAGAAAATACGTAAGAAAATAAAATAGGGCAATTTTGGTCAGCCAGGCGACGTTAAAAAAGGAATGGGCCACCATGCCCAAAAATTTTCATGCCCTCAAGAAAGACGAAGATCCTATGTAATTTACTGAAACTATCTGAGCACCTGGATGGATTAAGCTTCTCAGTGCTAGAGGCCCTGTATGACACGGAAAGTGACAGTTATTCGTTTTAACAGAGGTTGGACAACGATCGGATCTCTCTCTCTCTGGCGAGGGTCTTATTTTCCCTATGAAATTCATTTTGTGCAACAGACATATATTTTTTCGCTCTTTCTATCATTCCCCTAGCAGCAGGATGTATCAAAATTAGATTTTAAGGTGAAGCTAACGACATTTAACTGCCATAAACGTAGGTAGATGAGGGCACAGTTTAAAATGTATAAAAATATAGATAAAACCAATAAATTGGGTAGGTAGTAAGTATGTTATTTGCAAAGCTTCACTAATAATAATTATTGAAGTTTGAATGGAAAAGTGAAGAAACATATAATTTGTTCCAAGCAAACAGCAATTTTAGGATATCAGGATAAAAACATTTATTAAATTTTTGTAGGAATGTGGTATACTTATGTAGATACATAAAATTAAACAAGGCTCTAGCATACCAACTAACTAAACTTTCGAATATTTCTTCAATAGGAATCGTAGCTGCAATAATAATTATTATTCCTTTCATTTAAAAATAAAATCAAAAAGGTCTTTTAAATGGTTTAAACTGTATGGTTTCGTTTCTTCAAACTCTCTTCTTATACCTACCGTCAAAATTTTAAGACAATTAATACTGAAATTTGTACGGAATAAAAAGTTGGAAAGTTTGTTTTGGTAATATGAATCAACCACTATTGAAAAACATGGTTAATAGAATTAGGCTGAATAAAAAAATGAGTACCTAGGTATTTAATATCGATATTAGTCTTTCTTTCATTTTTTGTAAATAAAAGTTAATAACTTTTCAATGCAAGAGAGATCATCTATATTTCAAAAAAGAAGACAACAGTGTTTTTGTTTTCAAAGATATATTGTAAGTAAATAGGAAAAATCAAACTAGTACAAGTTCTCAGAAATTTATACATATTTAATGGTTCTTTCTTGCTAAAGTCACGTTCATAAAACGTTGCAGGAGAGGATCGTTTCTTCAGCACAACCTGACACTCAAAATCCATGTCGAAGAAGTGAACCTGTGAAAGTTAAAGAACTAAATTTAAGCTACCTAAACATAATAAAACGCTGTCATCAAATGCTATTTTTTTATCAGCAAGAAATTTGTAATGGAATATTAATACAAAATAAGCTCTGACTACACAAAAAGGGTTCTTTATATAAAATTCCCACCCGTGTTAACTTCTTTTTTGTCCGATTTTGTTGGTCTTAGTGGAAAATAAAGCTCTTTCAAAACTGTCTCTCTCTAACAGTTATTATAAATTCTAAAATATCCAAGTAAGATTTTGTAAGTATTTTATTGCTATTCGTGGCGTTTTTTCCTGTAGGAGGTTTCGAAAAAATGTATTAGAGCAAGTATTTACGAATTAAATTATATTACAGTCTCATTCAAAATTTCACGATAGGAAGAATTTTCTAATTGCAAACAACTTTTTTCGTATTTTTTAGTTTTCTACTTTCGAGAAGCAACGAAAATTTTAAAAAATTAACAAAATAGGTCAAAAAATTATGGAGGTGGAAGTTTTGATGTGGAAGATCCTGAAGAGGATTCTGGAATATACGTCTCTTCGTTATGAGAATTTTGTCGTAGAAAAATTTCCTTTACAGTACCAAAATATTATAAACCAATCCAAAGTTATCACGCACAACTTATATAATAAGTACATTTTTTATTATTCCATGAAACGAAAAAGGCCTATGCTGGTCCAGTAAATACCTATACCCAACAGATTTTACCTCCTTGAAGGCAAAAACTTTAGAATTATCTCTTTAACATTGGGAAATTTTCATAAGAATTCTAATAAGTGGTTTGTATAACCTTATGGACTTTTATTGAAAACAAATAGGTACTAATATTTAATATTAATTTAGGTACCTTATGTTATGTTGCTGATGCAGATTAAGGAAATTATTCTGCAGATTAAAATCACAGATCAAACAAAAAATAAAAAGGAACTAGATACTTATGTAATTCAATTTACTTACCTCGCAAAGTTTCGTATCATTTCCAACTCTCATGTTAGGGTATTTCATTTGCACTTTCCATCGTGCTCGTTCTTCTGCGCTTTTTTGAAAGGGTGTTAAGAAAAATCCATCCTGCTCAGAATTCTTGCAGTTTCTGATTACGCAAGATGTCATTTTTACCTTTTAACACTCCTTTTTGCAAAAGAAAATTAGCACGCTCAATAATCGTATATTTATTTCTTATCTATGCTCAATAATTTGTTGACAGTTTGTTGACAAACTGACACCCGCCAATATAAAAATATAATAAAAACAATGTTACTAGATCTGCCAAAATCTGTTGTCCAACCTCTGTTAAAACGAATAACTGTCACTTTTCGTGTCATACAGGGCCTCTACTCAGTGCCATCAATTTTCATTATAAAAGTTTTCCTATGTCTCTTAAAATAAACATTCCATGGCTATTAATAGTTTTGCTCAATTTGAAGTTATTTTTTGCGACAAGTTGGCCATGGATGCCGATTTATTTTTCAGCACCACTTAGCTGTCCAAAATTGCCACATTTTCCTTCCTTACGTTTTTCTTGTAGGGCACAAAATAAGCGAGAAAATCGCAGTGGTAGTCCTCAAAAAATGATGTAACTGAACTTATGGTCAAAAATGATACCACGTATTCTTGGAGTCAAAATAAGGTCACTTCTTCATACATTTTTTTCTACGGGCCATAGTTTTTTTTACACAGAGCGTAGAAATTTAGTGGAAAGCACACCAATTCCATAGTATCACGTAGAAGTCTCCGAGATATTTTCTTCAAACTTGGCGTGTCCATGAGCGGATGAGCTGTCAAACTTAAGGTTAAAGTAAATGGGTCACCACCACCCCTTTTCCCCAGAGATTAGGTGTCATGATCCTGGTTTTGCACCTCAGGAACTTTTTTATTGTCAGCGTGTTTCCATTTTCTCCCATTTGGAAATTCCTTTCACAGTGCTTTTTAGAGAGGCACTTAGTTGATCAGCTGTTGTTGATGGGTCTAAGGCAAACAGAAAATACCTGCATTTTGCAATATTTAGTTGCAATTTCTTATTGTCACTTGTCACCATGAACCGGGGATGGTCTATCAATTTTAGGATATTTTCGACAATGCTTTACCTCCTTCCGTCCTACGTTTTTGCCAGCTATTTAGTCTTATTGATCTTTATTCTTCCCATGGGCTTTGTTTTTATCCTCTCCTGCTACTACTTTCAACATTGCCAACTGGTTTTCCGGCCGTTGCTTGCGTGTGGCGGTGTTGATGTTTGCAGCAGAACAAAAAGTATCTCTTAGTATTTTTTTCATATTCGCAGTCGTTTCTTAATTATTAGTTATTTTTTTGAGTTACATGTTCAAAGTTTCGTTCATTTACTGTTAGGAATTTGACAATATTCCAGGCAGCTTGAAAACGTTAGTCTTTTAATCACTTTGGTGGCGAAAAACCCAATTAAAAAAATTAAATGAAGTGCCCTTATTTTGACTCCAAGAATACGTGGTTGCAGTTTTGACCATCAGCTCAGTTGCACCCTGTACACGACGCCCGCATTTTTCTTGGGGGAGGGGAGATAAGTACCTGTTTTGTGCTTTTAACAGCTGGATTAATGATGGAATCTGATCTGATCAAATGCGTATAACAATATCTGAATACAGACTAAATTCGTACTCCGCTAAAAAGTTATTGTACATCTAAGATAGAAAAGGCCGTTTTCAACATATTTTTCGATAATTTTTTTCATCAGGATGACTTCCTATGACAAAAATGTCCGGAATGTAATTTGTTCCCAATTAATTTTTCAACAAAATTGTGCAGATCTGATTGTTATAAACTCAATAATTAACTAGCAAAGTTCACTGCTCTGCAGTGCAATTTTTTGTAAGTTGGCCTCCGCGACATTTGACAACCAAACGTCAAATGGGTCCATCGCCCGTCAAACGTAACCAAATATTAAAAATCCGGACAATAAAGTATCATTTAACTTTTCAGCCTCATTGCTGAGTTGTTACCTATAACAACGCAATCTTTCAGTATACCTAAAGTATTTTGGTCGGTTTGAACAACTATAATATTGCAAGAGAGTGACCAGAGGACGCTTGCAGGCGAGGCCTACGATAAAGACAGGCCATGGCGCACAAAAGTCACGTGACCATCTTAGTTCGACGTTACATGTCATTTGTCACATAACTGAAAGCGGCAGCTTGGGTTTTGAGAAGTTTAAAATGTTTAAAGTGACTTTAAACGTCTTAGTTTATATTTTAGAAACAAGTTTGTGTCTAATGCTCGTGTGTCCTGGCGGAGGGGAACCGCCCAGGTGTTAAATTATGGCCTCTGGGTGGGAGCCGTGCCATCCAGGAGTATTGGTGCCGCTCGCGCCGACGCGTGAGCGCTGTAAGGGGAATTCTCCCTCCGGAATGGACAGTGGAGCCTGAGACACAGACGGGTGAACTGCAAACGGGAGATCCGCGAGTTCAGACGGTCCGGGTCGCTAGAAGCCGTTTTCGTTAACCACGTTCGGGTTTGTGTATTTTGTATTCACCATTCACCTTGTGCGAATTAAATCAGGCCTTTCACGCAGCCGATCAACTAAGACCTCGTCAATATTTGCAGTATACTGAGGTGAGTTTTCATTTTTATTTCGTAAAAAATAACCTAAATACCAAATATTGGGTCTGGTTATATTATATTTATACATATTACAACACCCAGGAAGAAAATGTCACCATAACAACATTTGCTTTGCCTCGGGATGAAATTTTCTAAAAAACCCTTAAGTATGTGTGGCTAACACATTTTCAAGAAAGTGAAACAATTAAAGTGGACAAATGTGTTGTGGGAGGAAAATACCTCTAGAGAATATCACCTAAGCTAAAGGAAGGTGCTGTCCCAACAATTTTTGAGAATGTGCCAAAATATTTGATATTTGAGTGCCGTGCCGTTTAACTCTCAGCCCAAAACAGCTGAGGCAGGTTGAAAATTTTGAAAAAACAATTAGAGAAAGCCTGGATGTACAAAACCAATAATATAATAGATGAAAGAAAACTCGCCAAATTGTTGCGAAATTTGTTTTTTCTACTTATCTCGAAAAATGCCTTTTATTATATACGACTAAGTTGGTCACGTGACTACGCGATTATGCGTTAGTGCCATGGCCTGTCTTTATCATAATCATGGCTTAACGAAATTGTATATATCTAGCGCGCCTATAACGTTGAAGTATAGTCTAAAATATATTAGGCATAGAAATGATTGCAAAAAGGGAACCCTTTTTCTAAATTTTGTTTCATATGGGCCTGTATCGTTTTTTTACGTTTTTTTAATAATTAATTTTTACGTAGGTACACATTGTACAGCAATTTCGGATCGATGATAACAGTAAAAAACACAATGTTATTTAAGCAAAAATTGATTTCTTTATTGAATAATGTTAACTGATAAGCATACTATACCCAATTGGATTCTTTAGTACCTAATTAAAGACAGGTTGCTAAAGATAGTCTGAGAGAGCCCAGATGGAAAAGAAAAGATTTACTTTTGACTGCACTCTCAAATAAAAGAGTTCCAGAAATTTTAGATTCTGCCCGCAAAGGTGTTGGAGGCGGGGCAATTCGGTATCAGTAAAACTTTGAGCAAAGTTCTAGAGTCCGATATGAGAAAAACTCCCGAAAACTAGAATTAAGGGCAAAATGATGCAGTATCTGGTTGGCGCACCATTCGAATGAATAGCCATAGACGTAGCGGTACCATTTCTAACTAGCCAATCTGGCAACCGTTTTGTATTAGTAGTCATAGATTGCAGTAAGTGGCCAGAAGTTTACTCTGTCCCCAACCAAGAGACCATGCACTATAGACGCTGAGGTCTTGTTCCAAAATTAGACATGTCTTTTTGGTGTAAGCAGATTACTGCATTCTGACCAAAGCCGCAATTTTAAATCCTTTCACCCTCGATCCGATGGAATGATGGAACGGTTCAATAAAACCCTGAAAACTGATCTAAAAATTTTAGTGAACCAGAAGCAAAATAACTGGGACTCCTGCATACCATCTTTCCTGTTCGCATACTGCTTTGCCGTGTATGAGTCCACCGGAAAGTCTCCATCTAGGGTGGTCTTCCTATAGACATTATAATCCACTAATGATTACTTAAAACAGCTAGTTCATGAAGAGGTCCGCCAGAAACTTCATCCGAATAGTGATGAAATGAAGATCCGTTAGGACCTAAAAGCCAACAACGACGGCTTTAATGTGGGTGAAAAAACGTAGTTATTCAACCCCAAGCAGACCAAAATTCCGTTCACCGAAGCTTGGCAGAAGTTAGGAAGGACCGTCAAGTAATTATGTTGTTTACTTTATTCAGCGAATCCCCACGGCAAAGATGAAGAGAGTAAACATTTTCAGGTTGTAGAAGGGTGTAACGAAAAATGGCTCGAAAGTTTTTAGTGAACGCATTTGCACTGTTTTCTGACCTAGGTATGTACTCAAAGATTTGGCAGTTACATTTTACGTTTAGGTAATCTACTGACAGTTTTATGATTTTAAGACCCAGGGCCCTGTTTTTGTTAATTTTTCATTGTTTTTCCTGTAGAGCTTTCATAGGTTTTCTAAAAATGCTCTCGAACTTTACGACTTGTACATCTGCCATTGGCCAGGAATATTTTATAATAGTCTCCAGTCTTCCATTTGAGTGTATTAGCCCTGGTAATTGTGCCTGCAAGTAAATTAAAAGTTATAACGCGATTTTGGTGAGAATTTTGGAGCTAACGAATATTTTTGGTCAGTGACAGTGCCTGACAAGTCTATTTGTAAAGGCTAAAGGTTACAATAAAAGTGGTAACCAATGAAACGAGTTTGGACTGTTATTGTTGAAAATCGGTACAATAGGTTACAACTCTTCTAAAATATAATATCTAGGGTTCTCATTCCTTCAACTGGTTGAACAGATCATCCCGTGATTTTGAAATCCCATAATGGACTATGCTTCGTGTGCATCATAATTTCATGTTATCAGAAACATATCTACCAAAAACTCTGTTAATATGCGAAACACCGATCGTGAAGACACTTCGGTGCCGTAAAATGAACGTAAATCGTAATAAACCTCGATAATTAATATAATATTATGGGACATTATAAACGCCAGAACCTCACATACCTAGATAAGTATGTGAGGTTATGATAGCCTATTATTATTAAGTCCCCATTTTTTTAATACTTGCGCCATTTTAGATCGCAAACAAAAATTATGACGTCATGCTCGGTTCTTTATCTAAAATAGTGTCGTTCCAGGTTCAAGCACCAAGTTCATCTTATATAGTTCAACTCCACGGTTCACAATGAAAGTTTTCTCGTTCCACAGAATGGCTAATATACATAGGTACCTAAAATACAGGAGCTCCCAGCGCCGGGTTGCAACCGGATATCCGCATTTGAATGGTGGCTCGTTTGCGCGAATTTTCGAAAAGTGCGCGGCGCAGCTCGCCGAATTAGTATCCATTTCATTACATTATCAGGAACTTTTCCTTCTTTTATTTCGCCCCGGACGGGTTTTTACCGCGTTTCCAACTTCCCGCCAGGATTAAATTATCCAATTTGACGACGAAATGGGCGAGTTTTCATAAATGCGGAGGCCAGTGGCGCGCGGTGAATTCTAACTTTGCAAACACAAAAGTCATTACTTCAATCAACGATAGACTTCTTTGCTGTTGTGGAATCTTAATGTTAATTTATCCCATCGAAACGAATTTGGATTCTAAACTAGTGACAGATTATAACAGTACCTAACGAAACTTGATTAAGTGAAACAACAAATAAATCAGCACAACCACGTAAACCAAAAAGAGGCAAAACATGTTTTGTGGGCAATACGTCAGATTCTTCCTTCGTCAAAAGTCTCAACGGTTCTCTGGCTTTAAATTTTTTAATTTCCATTTATTATGCGTTATCTATTATCTATTAGTGGTAGGTATTTGCTCTATAAATATACGATACAGTTTTGTGCTTGTGTTTTTGTTTTCGTGTCAGGGTTTAGTTTAGAAAGTAAAAGTTAGGTACACAGTAAATTGGACTTAATAGCCCAAATAACATTTTCGATTACTTTTAGTAACCATTAGTTTTATAACAGCTTTTTAATAGTAATGAAAGCAACGAAAGGTTTCTAAAGTTTCATATAACTCTCTTCTAGACGACCGGCTACTGATAGGTTTATAGTAAGGCCACGAACTATTGTTTGTAACCTTTTTAATATAACCTCGAGTTCCTGCTACCAAACGTTTTATAACCGAGTTATATACTACTTTATAAAACTTGTAGGGCTAGGTTTTATAGAGGTAACTTTTAAACACCTTCTTGTTCCTTCTGCAAAATTAAGAGACTGCTATATAAATTCTAAGAGCTATAGTTCTATAATGGTCTTCTCCATATCAATTAAGAAACCTTCAGTAATATCAATCCCCTTATGCATATGCAACCGAAAAAAATGATTTCTATCTACGCATGTCTCATAACATGGTGTTTATTTGTAGCTTATGAATACATTCCAACTATACTCTTGTTATACATTATAAGTACATTACATAATTCTTCTGTAGTCCTAGTCTCTTATAATAAAGCTACTAAATAACAGAACTTCAAAAACTTATACGGTAAAACAAAATAACAAAACACAAAACAGGCGTTGAATAATGGTTATTCATTTTATTCACTGCCACTTATATTTTCTTCCCTATTTCGTCTTTATTACTGGTATCTTTGCCTGAATTTCCATTTCTTTCTCCAATTTGCCCATGCGGTCGGTACAACTGATAAACTATAAGTATTTTTGCCAGGTTCTTATGGTTGTATCTATACTGTACAATTTTAAATGACATTTTGCACGTAAAACACACACAATACCTAATCACAATTATTAATAATGTTGTTGATGCAGGTAGTAAAACTAAATTAGATGTTATGGTATCTATTCGTTTTTACAGAATATGCGCGTGCACTCTGGGTGGTATAAGGGTTACTTGTATTGTCAATAGTTGCAAAATTTACTTTTAGTTTTATTAAAGTATCGCTCGAACTCTTAGATTTCCAGGTGTCACTAAAATTGGTGATTAGGAGTTACCTAAGGTTATTACTATGTAACTTTCAGAAACCACATTTTTATAACAGCTGTGGGGTACATTATAAAACCTATGGTGAAATCTATTACTAAAGGTTAATGGCTGCCATTTTAAGCTTTTTACTGTTATAGGTTAGGTTTAAATTCATCAAAGAAAATTAACTACTAGGTTATGTTATGATAAATTTCCTTACTTTCCTCGACATTAACTTATGAATTAATCATTATGTATCATATTTATAGCTGTTTAATGAAAATAAATAAAAATCGAAAATTTCTAATTTCATAAAAAAATTGTTAACACATCATATTTGCAGAGCCCGCGAATTTTCTGGAGGTAGAATCCAAATTCACCCGATGCAGAAAACGTTGCACGTGAATTTACTGCTCTCATCACATCGAATCTTCTTTTTCTATGATCAAAATAGTAAACATATGTCAACTTTAAGAAAACAAACTGTCCAATTCGTTTCAAACGATAAAGATAAAATTCTTTAATATCATAATGGAATAAAGAGAGAAAATTAATGTATTGTAAGACATGCGCAGTACGAATAAAAGAGAATTTTTATAAGGGTGTTCAAAAGCTCTTGAAAAGAAACTTAAGAAACCAGAAGAACTAACGACGCAGTTATAAATTGGTCGATTTAGGTAAGGCATATAAAGGTTTCTTAATTGTAACGGGACAGTTCTGGCAACTTCTTAAGTGGCTTCAACTTTTATAATATTAGTAACGGTTGCTTCTCCGCGACACTTATAAAACAAAAAATATTATTTGGAAGTGGTTTGGAGTTTTTTGGTTTTCCATAGCGCGCTACTACAGTTCTAGATTTGAGGTAAAATAGTGTAACTATAAAACTGGGTAATTTGTAAATGTGTTTACATTCAAAATGCTGTTGGAAATGGTTCCCATAGAATCCGACCTTTATGCTACATTCATGCTACGTTGTCTTGTCTACTTATTGCCAAGTTGAAACCTATATCACCACAGAGAATATAGCCTACGCAAACAGAACAGAAGTCTGGTCCAATGTATTATTTTATAGACTATACGAAAGGAAGCAGACAGCCCAACTTTTTTGCTATCAACAGAAATAAATTATTTAAGAGTTGAAACTGGCCGTTTGAGGATACAGGCGCATCTTGTAATATCTACTATGCATATAAAGTAGGTAAACAAGTGCTTCTACTTCAAACATTCTTAAAATTTTAGGTTGGCGTTTAACAGAATAGCTACAATTTAATCCTTTAATCTAGATTAATCCTTTAAATTTAGAATAAGTCTTCGTTTTCCTCAGTTGGAGCCTGGCGCCCCTCCCCCAATTTTGTCCCAATTTTCCTCCGGCCAACGATCCCCGCCTGGAACGGTCAGATAGCGGCTAATCCGAGATTACGTTCGCCGCCATTTTTCCGCCGGTCCTGCCCGAAATACGGCTGGCGCTGCCGTGCGGAAGATAGGTGGTAATCGGCTGGATGAAACTACCTTCTATTTCTATACCTGAAAAATCGAAACCTGATAATATGTCTGTGCACCAACAATGATGTGAGAAAGGCTCTCTTGGATAGGCCATCGTAAAGAGGAGGCCACGGTTACGTGTCACGTGATGTTTTGAAGATCTTAAATTTTTTTATTATTGAACTAATTTCACCTTTATTGCGAATTTTTATAAAAGCTTACTTTTGGATCGCTCATTGTAAACTAACGCACAAGTTTAGTTGAATTTGCTTTTTTTGTTCAAATGGAAAACAAATTCTGCATACTCAGAAACTGCAAACGTAGGAGGGATGAAGGTAAGTGCTCCCGCTCTATCAATCATTTGCATTTCGCTTTACCTAGTTATGATTCTATATTCATAACACGTGACTTGGAATCAAGTCACGATCGAAGTTAAAAATTTTAACCTTTGTCAAGTCGCTTCTTGCACATAAGAATTTTTTAAAATTATTCCATACAAGTTAATTCTATCGTTTAGAAAAGTTGTTTGTGTTATTGTCAGTTGTTAAATGTGAAGAAAAGGTAATCAATTAATCACCTAACTAATTAATCACGGAGTATCGGTAACGGAGGTTTGCACGGGACAATGCCACTGGTCTTGCTCGGCAAAGACTCACGTCACAATTACCGCCATCTCGCTAACAACCGCCTCCACGGTGTCGGTTAGATAACGGAAAACATTGGTCAAGAAAAAGTTGACTGCCGACTGTCATCTCTTAAACAAAATAGCTAGTCGTCGTGAAGAAAGAATAATTGACTCTCGACTGCCTTCTCTTTCTTGATCAATGTTTCCGGTTATTTAACCGACACCGTGAAGACGGTTGATAGCGAGGTCAGTCAGGTCAGTTGTGACGTCAGTCTTTGCCGCGATTTAGAAGAATGGCTTTGTCCCGCATCTTGGGGTGTGTTACCTTTATAATACTGCGTGATCAATTGATTGCTTAGGTGATTAATTGATTACTTACTTATATTCTTTTATTTTCCAAATACAGGGCGTTAAAATTCTGTTTTGAAATTGAATTATGGCTCCATTTCCCAAAGTAATCAAGATGCTGGACTGAAATTTAGCACTGATGTGTTTTTGGGCATGGGGAATAAGCTGCATGTGCCAATATCTACTTATCTCACAGAGGGCGCCACTTGCGCTTTTACTCGTAAGTTTTTTGACATGTTTTTTTTCTTGCAGGTTCGTCATTTTTGTGTACCTTTCCAATCTGCAACAAAAGTGCATTCTTGTTTTTTAACGATAAAATCAACCGTTTGCGTTGAAGTTCTCAAAATGTACCCCAAAACACCTCACTGCAAAATAAGAAAAATAAGATCTAAATAAACTGATCCATTCTCGATCCCAAAAAAAACATCAGTGGCAAACTTCCGTTCAATAGCTTCATTACTTTGGAATATATATAGCGGCAATAATTCAGTTTAAAAAAAAGAGCTTTAACTGACTATTTGGACAACAAAAGAAAGCATAAAAATGAAATGGCTCGTGGCATATGGGACAATGTGCTTTGGTAATTGGCAACACCAAACTAGTTTCCAATATATCTAATGGAAATTTTGTGTGGGTCTTTCGGAGGTGTGCAGACCACGACAGGTACCTGTTTCGGGCTTGTTGGCCCTCATCAGGCAGACGTAGCGCACCTCATCGGAAAACCCCAATTCTATTGGCTAAGTAAAATAGGAAATAGTATAATGCGGTGAGCATTTACCATCCAATGCCATCTAGCTGGTACTGCCAAAACCAAAACAATGTGAGAGTGTATATATCGAACGGTCGATCGACATATAAAAAGAACTCGGCAAAGCGGCGCGGCGCGGTGGAAAAACCAGAAATCAACAAGGATCGAATCGTGAATTTCAATCCTCGTGTGCGGATAAAAATATTTTTTTAGCGAGATCTGGCGGATTTTTAACTATATCCCATTATTTACGGGACACCCTGTATACAAACTGTTCTTCACGGCAATTAAGTATTCCCGTATTTTTATTCTGAGCATTTGAAATGAAATGTTCTGATGGATTTGTCTATCCTTGAAGGAAAATTCGTAGATGGAAACTAAATAATAGTAATGAGAACGTCAACGGAAGTTATACCTATTTTTTCATACTAAGATATGTGGCGCAATTGTATAATATTTTGATATTTATTTGATTTTAATTAATTAAAATAAATTAAAATTTAATACAAATCATCCTATTTCTTACCACAGTATGACTAGTAACCGGACTGTATAGTCGCTGATCCTTCCTTATAGATTCAGCAAAATACATGTTGCCCCAGGCAACCTTATTCAAGGCTAGTCAAGTCGATTTAAGCAAATTATAATTATGGAAATCAAGGCAAATTATGGCAACTTTATGATTTTCTAGCAAAATTTAAATAATAGTTATTGTTAATAAACAAGCTGCATATAGTTCAATTTTTTTTAATATATTTAATAAATAGGAAGGGGCTCAGAAAGAAAAATGTTTCGATAGTTTAAAACAACACATTTTCTTCCTCTGGACTAGTTTCTTCATAATATGTTGCATGACTAATAAATAATAAGAGTCGAAAATCAGTTTTTAATAAGGTTCGTTTTGGGAGTAGTAAAGAAACTCCACATTATATCTGTCATCTGTCATTAAACCATTTATATAAATTGCCTTGAAAATTACACAGCAAAGAAATATCTATTTAGTATAAAATTAACAACTGGGAATGCCTGGCAAATCGTAATTTTTCTATCGTGTAAGTTTAAAACGTATTTTAATTGCGTATAGGTAATTACTGTAGGTTTCGTCTTTGAAAAAAAGGACTTAAAACGTGTTTTAATTGGACGCTTCCTTGCAAATAAATATATAGTCTTATGCCACCCACCCACAATGTCAGTTTCTTTAGAGAATCCTTCGAAGATGATTTTTAAAATTCTGCTTCTCTCTGTTGCTCTTATGACACATTTTTCTGAAGCCTTTGTATGTATCAAGAATGTTTGTGATGGTTTTAAGTGCAAACCCATCCCTCGATGCCCAGAAAAACAAATAAAGGGAAAAGGAGCTTGCGGGTGTTGCGATGTTTGCATTAACTTAGTGGGTAAGTTAAAAAACTTGTTGACCTTTTGTGTTATTTGTACTCGTTCCTAATAGAAGTGTCGCCAGAAATATTAAGGAGAAACATTTAAAGGACGGGAGTTGTGACGTAGGGCCGAACATTCGCTGAACAAAATGTACGTTAGCGGGCGCTTTGGAGCTCGGTATTTCAGTCATTATAGAGTAATTTAATCACCGGCATTATCTAGTTTATTAAAAGTGTAAGTAAAATATGAAATTGTTGGTAGCAGAAAAAATTTAACATTACACGATACGTAAGCTGTAAACTCTTGTGTGGCCTCGTAGTTACTTTTAACGTTGCCTCGGTCCTTAAACAACCTCCTATGCCAAAAAAGGACATCCTGAAAACTAAATAACTAAATAATACGGGAATATTTTTTGTTTGCAGATTTATTTAAAATTTGACTTCGACCGTAATTTGTCTTTGTTTAAAAAATGACGTATACAAAATCGGTCAAGTGGGAAAACTTTTTAACCACGTATATTTTAGTACCACCATCAAGAAACCCTTGTAATCCTTCATTATGCGGTGAATCTGCCACTTGTCTAGTCGATCATAACCCAACCTGCATATGCCCCGCCAGGTTCACTGGAAATCCATACATAATGTGCACTCCATTAGGTAAGTTGTACATCTACAGTGTGTTCTCAGATAGGGGAAACGACTCTTCTAAAAGACAAAAAAATCGAGTTGAAATTTCGGGGTTCAGCCTTGCTTTGTGACAATAATGTTAGCTTCTAACTTCTAATAAGCACTTATGCCTTGGAAATTTAGAAAAAATAACTATTTTTTTCTCACCAGTAAAGTGACCTTTTTGTATTTATTTGGAATTACCTTGTACGGCATTGTGTAGCTTGTTGCGACAGTGACAGTTGATACAAACATCCAGGGATTCACCTAAAACTCCCTCGGCTTCATATCTCGGCAACGAAATGAGATATTTTAGTTCTGAGAAAAAAGGCTGGTAGAGCTCGTTGAAGACTATTTGTGGACTCAAATTGAATTTTTCTATTGCAAATTTTGGAAAAAAATTCGTTCGCAATGACCAACTTATATCCTACTCGTATAAACAAATTTTGAAATATCAACAGTTTTTCCGTTATCGCACTTTAAAGTTGGCAGAGCATCCATGTGAAAAATCTATAGTAGACAATCATATGATTATTTCCAAAACTTAAAACGAGAAACTAATTTTCAGGGCATTTCTTAAAAACGAAGCAAACCAAACACACTTTTTTTAATGGGAACACCTCATATGTTTTTAGTTTTTTGAAAGCCACTCGTCATTACGGTTAAAACGGTATAAATATTTATAACATTGTATTTTAAAACTTTATAATATTGTCTTTAACCATTTCGAAATATTTTATTTTATTAACCTATTATCGTCGACTGTCATAATATTTATAAAGACTTCTCACGGCTATAGCTTTATGTCGTGTAAAACAGATGGCTCTGATTGCTAACCGAACAATGTATTCTGCATTGTATTTTATCTCCGGAAAGCCCAAATGTGTCAGACGTGACAGAAGTGAGCAGTCTTTAATAATATATCAGTCAACGCTATTATTTAACATGGATTAGAAAATCGCATGACAATCCATGCAATATGTAATAACAAAAAATAAATAAAAAAGGATATTAAAAATTTACAACGTTGGAAACTATTTATTTCCATATAAAGAACCCAGGATGATTCACTGATTCATACTTTATTATCGTGATAATATACGCAGCATAATTCCCTCTGAAAGGCATGGGTACTGGGTAAAATCACACGTTTTAAATTGAGGGTTTCAAATAACACTGCCAAAACCCAATCTACTTATAGAAGAAAAGCACTAAACTTGCCTTTTTAATGTAACCTGGCATTCTCAGAGTTGAATTAATGACACAGTCACCATGGAGGTCAAAGATTACTTAATTTGAAATCAAATTAGGTGTTGCCCGAATCTCTTACAAAGCTAACACGTTGTAAATTCTCGCCATTTAATTTGTGGGACAAATCTATGAGTTGAAGGTTCCTTATAAATATAGTACAGTAAAACTAACACAAAATTAGGCCAAACCCAAACATAAAAAAAAAGTCCTTTCTAGCGCGAAATAGTTCCATACCCTCCTAAGAGTTAGTACTAAAAAGTTACACCACCACCAGCGTCGGGTTTCGCGGGGAGGGGGTGAAAAGGGCAAAATATTCTTATTTTCCACAGTTTTGCGTGAATATCTAGTAAACTATGAGGTTTAGCGCAATCGTCATCCTATACGCAAATGATATACATTAAATTCCGAACAATAATTGTTATATACAGAATTATGGTAAAGTGGACGGTTTCCATGATATGGAGGGGTAAAAATTTCTTTGTTTTTATTTCACGTAGTTTTTGTTGAAAAAACTTAAAATGATTACAGTATAAATTAGTAACTGAATAATGTATGTAGAATATATATAGATATAGTTTGGAGTTTTGTGAGGGTGTGAATTATTATTATTATTATCTATGCATATATAGATACATATTACACCCATAGATTGTTATTTTTTGTCACAACATAACCTCATAAGTATATGACTGTAAATATGTCCAATAAAAGTTAGTAGCCTTAGTTAATTTGTACTCACTTTTTGCCCTCATTCATTATAGCGTTCTGTTTTCCAGTCGTTCTTTTATGTCAAATCATTCCCATATCTAATTTGACCTTAGCTTGTAAAAATGAGAAAGTCTTGAATAGGAAGCTCATGTGAAAAACAAGAAAATATATATTAAACAATCCCCATCATATGCTTCTGCAGAGATGGATGCGTCCAAAACTGCGAGTGATGATGATTCTCAAGTGAACGAAGAACACGAAGATTTGTTTCCTCTCACCAGCCCGAGTGAACTATTTGGTGCTGACTGATAACGCAATTAAGGATTCACCTAAAACGTATAACCTTTTGTATCATTTTGATTTCCCTCCCATTTTTTCAATATAGATTGTTTAATATATTTTCTTGTTTTTCACATGAGCTTCCTATTCATGACTTTCTCATTTTTACAAGCTAAGGACAAATTAGATATGGTAATGATTTGACATAAAAGAACGAATGGAACTCAGAACGCTATACTGCCGCAAATGGCATCGAAGACAAAATAATAGTAATTGCCCCCCTCCCCCGCACAAGCATGTAGTTGCTTCTGGGGTACTAATAGTTTGTAGTATTGTGAGGGTGAAAATTATTATTATTATTATTAATGAGGGGAAAAGTGAGTACAAATTAACTAAGGCTACTAACGTGTATTGGACATATTTACAGTCATATACTTATGAGGTTATGTTGTGACAAAAAATAACAATCTATGGGGGTAATATGTATCTATATATGCATAGATATATCAATATATATTTTACATACATTATTCAGTTACTAATTTATACTGTAATCATTTTAAGTTTTTTCAACAAAAACTACGTGAAATAAAAACAAAGAAATCTTTACCCCTCCATATCATGGAAACCGTTCACTTTACCATAATTCTGTATATAACAATTCTTGTTCGGAATTTAATGTATATCATTTGCGTATAGAATAACGTTTGGGCTAAACCTCATAGTTTACTAGATATTCACGCAAAACTGTGAAAAATAAGAATTTCCTGCCCTTTTCACCCCCTCCCCGCGAAACCCGACGCTGGTGGTGGTGTAACTTTTTAGTACTAACTCTTAGGAGGGTATGGAATTATTTCGCGCTAGAAAGAACTTTTTTTTTGATGTTTGGGTTTTGGGCCAATTTTACTGTACCTACTAATAATGTCATAAAGCAACATTTGTCAGAATTTAGAAATATTCCATTATTTTTTTACAGAAACCAGCTAAATGGACAAGATCCTCTTGAAAGTGGGTGCAGTCTATTGACGAAGTCACATCCCGGAAACCTTCATCTGCATAATATAATAGACAATAATTATACTCTGTCTGATACATTATTTAGTTTTGTTTATGTAAATAAAAATAAAATGGGGCCAGATAAAATTCTTGTGAAACCCCTTATGTTGGTGGGTATTCTGTAGACCTAAATTATTGCAAAGCTAGAAACTGAGAGCTGTTTTTTTATGTGGGTTATTCATCTTAGGAGAACGCCATTTATACCGACCTCAGCAATCCGATAAAATGCTGTGACTTATCTTGTCAAATGCCTTATTACTGAAATCGGTCGCGTTGGGCAAATAATAATTTGTTATACCGAGTGTTCAAAAATTCCAAATTTTGAAATTAGGTTAAGAGTAAAGTATTAAAACTTTAATTTTCGGTTTGCGCTAAGATGGTAAGAAATAAATTCTTGCAGACTAAATTAATTTTAGTTTAGTTGTATAACGTTCTGAATTTAAACTTATGTTTAAATCAATTAGGACAGAAGGTATATCGGCGCTGGCACTGGTAGAGTTTACATAAGATCTTGTTTGTGCAATTTCAACTCTATTTTGTAGGGAATTCTCAATCTAATCTACTGCAACAGCACTGGATTTCCAACCACCAAGTCGTTTAGTGGCTGAAAAATCTGCTCCATTTTCTGAGAGTATCGGGGCAGAAGAACGCTGAAAACAATGCCCAGACAAAGTTGCGGCTGCTCTAGGTGCAAAATGGTTGCCATAAAGGAGGGCAATTTAGAAAATGGACTTACACCTACTGGTTGTATAGTGCATTTGTAATTTTTATAAAAAATAAGAAACGTTATAGGTATCTATGCTTTCTTTCAAGATTGAGGTTGCTTTAAGCATTGAACATTCTGGCCATTAAACTTGCTATTAGGCCTTTTTTGCAATGCTCGAGAAGTTTGCGGCAACACTAGTTCCAAGTAACGCGTTACTTGCTTCTCTCTACACCACAAAATAAATTCGACACAAGTTTTCTGATAGAGGACTTTTTTCCCGCAATAAACTTGAGGATGCTCTATTTGCACTTCCTGCCACTTCTGGTGGAGTTAACTTAAATTTTCGCCCACTCATTATTCCGCAACACCTTTGAGAACTACGAAACTATAAAGCCTGACAGATAAATTGAAACATAGAAACAAAGCGCCTTGGCCGAATTGATTTTAAAAATCATTTATTGATATGAAAAATCATGCATTAATGGGGATTATTAATAAATAATTTTGCATTCGTTTAAATAACTAGTTAATACACGGTCCACGGAAAAAGTAATTTAATAAGTATATTGTACTGTCGTACCTCCACAGAGATGTGTTTCTAATTTGTAGCTTTTTGTTTTGCTTCGGCGCTAATTTTTGTTCGGAGAGCCCTGGGCAGTAGGTTAGGATTTCTTTCTTCGATTATTTTTAAAGGTTGTTAAATTGGGCACCACCCTATTGACTTTATATTAAGTTGTAAATGTCAAATTAACCTCAACCGGGAAAGATTAATTATTGAAAGAAGTACAATTTGAGGGTGAATCGATATAATAAAAAATGAATTTTAAGAGACTTTACAGCTGACACTAATATGCCTGTTATTTTACTATTAATGTAAATTTAAAATATGATAAATAGGTAATTGGATATTCAAATTAAGAGTATACTTATTTTATTATAAATTTTGCACAGATAACTTTACAATTATATCGTATTTTGAATAAAAGTTAAATAAAGTATAAAATGTACTAAAAGGATTAGGTCGAGGCACACATAATTAGAAGAATAAATAAAGAAATGGGTTGTTTCGACCTTTTTTATTCCCGGCCCCGGAGAAATGGCAGAAACGGCAACGATGCGGCCCGCAGCCGGTTACGCAAGTGGGCTGCGTTCCTTGTTGTAGGTTGGAGACAATTTTCTCGGCTTTACTTGACTAGGACTATATAGTTTGTTCAGCGAATGTTCGGCCCTACGTCACAACTTCCGTCCTTGTCTTACTCATGAATATACTATGGATATCGGTCGTATATTCATGAGTCAGACAAAGACGGGAGTTGTGACGTAGGGCCGAACATTCGCTGAACAAACTGTAGGTTCTGTGCCTTCTTTGGGTGGCTCAGAATGCAGGCTGTCGTGATTGCTTGGTTACGGCTTGGGCATCTTCAAAGTTTTGTGGTCGGCAAATCTAATAAACGGAAATTTCGGAGTAGGAAACCGAAAAACGAGAAAATATGAATTTCTTTGTGAGGCAGCTTACCTTTTGAACAGAATGACCGCAAAATTTCGTTGCGATGGCCCAGGACACGTAAGAAAACTTCGGATTTCTCGTCCGTATTTCACGACGGCTTACGAAGAAAACGGAATAAAATGTTAATGGCCGTTCTAATGCGCGAATCGTTTTAAAAATGAACTCTGGGCCACAGTACGTGTGTGTCATGATTGGTGCTACCATTTCGCCGTATATCAACGGACTAAGATCGCGGTAAAATAAAAGTGAACTGGCAATTTTCATTATTTATAACATTAGTTATTGCTTTCTATTGGGAACTTAAGCTGAAAAATTCGGGAATAACTAAGAAATCACAGATACGAAGTAAGATACGGCCTTGCTTAATATTTTTAATAAAATTAACCTAGTGGAAAATATGTCGGAATATCGAGTTACTAGTGACACCTTAGCTTTCGCCAAGAAGTTAAATATTTCTGTTACAAATTACTGCAGTAAAGAAAAACGACAGGTCATGTGACGACAGGAGATCGCGGTGGACCCACAAGCCTTGATGTCAGTTTTCTCAGTTCGCTACTTGGAATTTAATTCGGTTGTGCTATGGCCTATCTCTTACCACAGTATACCTAACCAGCGGCCGGACTAACCTACTCACCAATGCTTTGTTGTCGATTTAGCAAAATACTTGTTCGCCTCTGAAACCCAACTTAAGACCATTCTGCCCCAAGTAAGTCATGTTTGCCAGAAAATTAATAATACCGGTAGGTACTACTTAGTTTGGTGAAAATAAGCAAACCGTTACTATCACTATTGTGGAAAATGTATCAGACATGACTAGAAAGGCGAAGGAGAGAACGTTCCCGTTCGTGTTCGAAGAATGTTCGCGAACGTTCCCTACCTCGTGCGCGCACGTATTCTCATGAGCACAAAAGAGCACGAAAAAGGAATGTTCGCTCGACAATGGTGAATATTTTCGAAGATATTATGGCTACGAAAGTGCCACATGTTTTAATAATTTGACATTGTCACAGATCTTCAAAATATAAAAATAATATTCTTATTGACCATTTGTCTATGGTCTCAAGTTTACTTGCTAAATTGGATATTGAGAGTAATCTTATACCACGTACATCATTGAAATTTGGCATTACTGTGTTTTCGGGGATGGAAAATACGTTAAAAATGTTAAATGTGTTTGTGCTCATAACTTTTTTGAGGTTATCTTTTTGATCTTGCAGGTCCATCATTTTAGTGCATCTTTTCATTCTGCAACAAAAAGATCCTCTAGTTTTATAACGATACAATTAATCGTTTGCGTTGAATTTGGCAAAACGTGCTCCAAACCACCTATTAATTCCAACATTCGAAACATGACATCACATCTTACTGTATTTAGGACATATTGTCAACGAAGTGACATCTGTGGACCGAAGACCAAACTATTTAAATTCATTTCTACTAAATCATAACACGGATAAAGACAACATTATAAAAATGTATAAATACAGGCGTCAATCAATAATAAAACATACAAGGATTGTTCAATAAGATAAACACGTGATGATCGAAGTCCAATCGCCGAGTCGGCAAAATCTGCTAGTATAAATTCGGCGTCAGCCATAAGCTATGAGTATCAGTAAGCCCCGCTTATTAGCAGCTACTCGATCACTGACCACCCTCGGTGGTCTGGCCTGACAACGAATCCCGCTTAGTAGCCTCCTTGTTCAGGTCGGGCTCCGAGGGGCAGACGACAGCACCCCCCCGGGTACTGTTGAAGTCGTCAGCTGGTCGCGCCTGCAAATTTTCACACCTCCCACGGGGAATAGCAGCGACGCGTTACTTTTCTAAGCGGGTGTTCGCCTGTAGCCCTATCATCCCGAAGAAAGAATAATAATATCAAGTTTCATCTAGTACACAAGCACTCACCATAACTTTAATAATCACATTTACCACTACACTAATATGTTTTCATTTTTCACAATAATACTTTCAAGACACAGCACACCACTTCTTAATGACCTATAGAAGTTTTTGCCAAATTTATCATTTGCCTATACCATTCACAGAACGCTACTATTCTTGGCAAATATTCCTCTTTGAAAGACTGAAATTTCAGTTAATCTTGTGCTCATTCAAGAATTTGGTCAATTTGGTCGATGCGATCTTACTCGAGCGGTTTGTTCACGGCCATGTATCTTGCCTTTGATCTCTGGACAATTCTGACAACAGTTCGCCCATTTGAAATATTCCTTTCTGGGAATTTTTCATGATCATGATACATTCTCTGAGCGGTCAATACCTCCTCGCCTGACAAAACATATTCACCATCTCTTCATTGGAATACCACACTAAATTTAGAACACTAATAACGGCGCCGTATGCCGCGATCGCGAATCAAATCACAAAATTATTCTACGATGGGACCTATTAATTGTCGATCTAGACTGAACTGACGCGATACGTCAGCTGTTTGCGGCAGCCTGGTGCCTCGCAGCCTGACGGCGCGTTAATTGTGGCAACATCGTGTCGCGCATCGCATGACAGTCGCGTAAAAAATCAGCAACACTTTGAGATTTACAAAAAAAATCAAAAATAAACTTTAGAGGCTACCCCCAAGGTTTATAGACAGAAAGGTTGCCTCGTAACTTTCAACCATTCACTGCCGAACGCGCGAACGCGTCATATAGTTTGGGCCTAGTTTAAATATAGCGGATAACTGCAATAATACATATTATACCTTCTTAACTTCATTAATAAAGTATGTATATTGTATATTTGTATTTATTTATGAATTAGGATCCTATACAATATTTCATATCTTAGAATGAATCATATGTCAATTATTAAGTAAGTTACAAATACGTTTGTTTCTGGAGTACTACCCTACTTGAAATATGACCTTTTTATAATACTAAATTGGTTATATTAGAAAAAGTTTATAATATAATATATATGTATATCCAATAAGAATACTACAAATGTATATGAATGTTACCCACATACCTGTAGTTGCTATAGGTATATGATATTACCATATAATAGGTTATCACAGTAGATAGAACGTACAAGAGGTTGTCCTGCTGGAAGCTCCTCCGGAAGTACTTTTGTACCGGGACTAGGTCCTGCTAGAAGGACTTAGTTCCGCAAATGCATTTGTCCTTCAACGAGGACGACACAGTCCTGCTAGCAGTACCATAGTAAAAGGTATACTTATTGATTCAGACCTGAAGCATCATATAATCCGCACCATCCTGAAGCATCTACTTATAGCATTCATAGAGGAATCCTGATGATGGATTTAGGAGTATATATGGTATGGCAGTACCGATTATGTCAGATATACAGCGATATTTTGAAAATTAATATGTAGTATATATTTTACATACGAAACACACTATCCTGAAGCATGCATATCTTTGGTACTACCTTGAAGCATGCAATGTTGCCAGAGTTAACGCTGATTTGTAACTGTTACCTCAGTGTTGCACCACATGGTTTATTATTTTCTTACTTGGCAATTCAAAGAAGAGGGCAATCAATATAATAGGAGTTAGGAGTAATTTTTTGTATTGATCTAATTTTATATTTAATTATAAACAGAAATGAATGAATGCTTTCATAATTTCACAACTACTGCTTAGTAACTGTCGACTACCTGTCCAGTCTTAACCACCCAGAACGTCGGAGTTTAAACGGACAAACTACCTGTTTTTTAAGATGAATAAGCAGTATTAGTGCTTTTTTAGATGTTTGGATAGGTTTTACATGAACAAAAGTAATATAAGAGATAGCTTCTTTGGCTTTTGGTATTTTTATACTGTAAACTTGACCAAACATTTTTAAAAATTTATGCCTTTTTTAATTTTCCATGGTTCGGATGTGGGTTGAAATTCGGGAATAAAAAAACAAAACCATAGTCATTAATAGGTCATTCCACCGAGAGCAAAATAAGAGCACAACAAGAATGACTATTCCTTATTTTAAAATAATCCAGGTAAACTTTAGCGACGTATCTATAAGACTGGGAATTTTCAGGGGTCTCGGTTTATGACAGAACTGTATAATTATTTATTAAGCACGTACAAATTCACACTTCTCTTTTGTGGGGTCATAATAGTAACTTATGCAAAATACAAATCAACTAAGAAATTTGTATGATAAGCAAGAAGATAAAACTAAGAACCGAATTTCCGAAAGTATGGTCCCATTACACCAAACACATACTCACTCAATCACTGAACTGGTTAATGATTGATTCATTGTTGCAGTTTCATTTTCTCGCATTTATTTATAAATTACTGTCATTTCAATTTCCAAACTACCTACCTATTTATGCCACACTACTCGAATGATCTTTCACATAATGTACTGCTTTAACATATTACAATAATATCAGGCTATTAGATTTCAAACAATTTTAATAAATTTCGCCGATTACTCAATACCTAATCATTTTATGGAACCCTGTTCATGTCATGATTAGCTGCATAATAATTATTATAGCGTTTTCATAAAAAGCATTTTGGCATAATAATATTTTGTCTACCGCCTAGACGGCACCGGTGGCACCAGTTTGCCGTTTTTTGCCTTTCTGAACCAATCGCATTTTCGGGGCACTTTATTTTGAATAAAAAAGGTGCTCTAATACATCTGTTGGTCACGTTTTTTTTTTTTCTCAAAAATGTGCAGCTCAATTCTACCCTTTAAGATAAGAACAAAAGCTCGTATGCTTAATTTTGTCGAAGAAAATAATCTCCTAGAAGAAGTCAATTTTTTTAGATTTAACATTGGCACCCGTTTCTAAAAAAGTAAAATTTTATCGGGAATGCTCACATAAAAGTTCTTAGAACTTTTCTTATTTTTTTTTTCTGAGTTCCATCACTTTTCAAAATATGTGCCTTTGATTATGGGACACCCGGTTCATTAAGTTTTATACAATTTTATTTTATACAAAAAACAATTTACGTGAAAATTATTTGTGAAATAATTCCAAAACTGCTGTTTTTATTGACTTTAAAATTTCCGAATACTAACGACTATTTGATGTGAAAATTCGAAATTTACTATTTTGATTAATTCACATACGTTTTTGATCGAAAAAAGCTACGAGTTAACCAACGGATTTGTTTTTCGGCAAAAATTACCTGCCTGACAATGATTTCCAGCAGCAACGCCGAACGTGTGACTAGGTATAACCAGCGGGTTCGAGAGGCGATGAGTCATGGTCTGTTTCTTTAGAGCACGTGTTATTAGATCTTTCTGTAATCTAGGTGTCCATAGCGAGAATTCCCGCCTTTTTGAACGACCGTAAGGACAGTTGATTTTGTTTAGGTATTAATTATTATGCTGTTGTTTTCAAACGGTTTGCAAAATAGTTTCGTTTTAGTTTGAAAATTTATATTTCTATTCCTTACCTTCTGTTAGAAATAGGGAATTTCTATTATTAGGGTTATTTTATTTTATTTATACTTCTTTGAAAATATTATGAGCCATTACGTACCTAATGTTCAATGTTTACTCTTTCGGCACCTACTAAGATGAAATGTGTCCCGAATATACATACAAGATGTAACTGAACTGATGGTCAAAAATGAAACCACGTATTCTTGGAGTCAAAATAAGGACACTTCTTCATATATTTTTTTCTCCTACGGGCCATAGTTTTTTTTATACAGAGCGTAGAAATTTAGAGAAAAATACACATATTTCTTAGTATCTATAGAAGTATACGAGATATTTTCTTCAAACTCGGCGTGTCACATGAGCGGATGAGCTGTCAAACTTAAGGTTGAATAACACTCTTAACCTAACAGACAAACTTGGTCAGATTACTTTACCTGAAGTTTCCTTGATGGTTTCTTTCGACGTAACTAATTTGTTTACGACAGTCCCCAAATCGGAAGCTGTCGACATGGTTGGTGATTTGCTCAGGGAAAAAAACATTGACAGCGATGTTATCGTCGACATTCTTTCTTTACTCAATTTTTGCCTTTCTCAAAATTTCTTTGTTTTTAATAACAGGACATACAAACAACCAGACGGACTGGCCATGGGTAGCTGTCTCTCTCCTTTTTTAGCTGACGTGTTTATGGACTCACTCGAAAGGAAACACATCATGACCAACAACAACGACGAGATCCTCCACTGGTTTAGGTATGTTGATGACTGCCTATGTTTTCTGAACTGTAACGAGCCCAAAGCTCAACATCTTTTAACTAAACTTAATAATATACATCCTAAAATCTCATTTACCTTAGAAATTGAAAAGAATTGTTCGATTAATTTTCTTGACATCTCTATTTACAAAAATCAAGACATTTTACATTTCTCTATATATAGAAAACCTACTCAAACGGACCATTCTATCTCTAACTTGTCAAATCATCCATATCAACAAAAAATGTCAGCTTTCTATTGTTACATTCATCGCCTTCTCAATATACCAATGTCCCAAGATAACTACAAAAAGGAAATCAACATTCTCAAACAAATTGCATATAATAATTTCTATAATCCTTCTATCATCGATTCTCTCATAAATAAAATTAAATATAATAAACTAAAACGTGACAATTCTCCTTATATCACTAATTATCATAATAATAACAAAAAATATTTTTCACTTCCTTTCATACAAACAAGTATTAATAATCCCAGTGCATTCACCAAGAATGCGACAACATCTCGATATGTCTAAGAACTAATAATAAGTTAGCTCAGAGCTTGGTTAATTCTAAAGACAAAATAGACCACTTAGCCAAAAGTGGCATCTATAAACTTTCTTGCAATTCTTGTAATAGTACCTATATAGGGAGAACTTGTCGTCCCCTAAAAGTTCGTATAAATGAACATTTAAATAAAGTAAATTCAACCTTTGGAGAACACTTGCATACTTTTAATCATAACTTCAGTCCTCACTCCAATTCAAAAATTTTACGCAATGTCACATCAAAGAATTATAACAGACTTGATTTCCTTGAAGATATTCAAATAAACAGAGAATTATCTAATAATCCAGATTGTTTAAATGTTAAAGTTAATCTTAACAGATCTTTCATTCCTTTACATAGGAGACTCACTCAATGATGATAAAAACTTTTCTTGGCCTTCTTCTTACAGGGTTGTCATGTTATCTCCTCTTTTCGTGTCGCGTTTTTGGGACTTTGGGGGTCTTTTTTGGGCTTATCATGTAAACAAACAATTTTTCGAATTTTTATTTCTATCTAATTTTCATTACCATTAATTAAACATTTATTAAATATAAATTCTTAACTTATGAATTAAATCTCTTCAAATCCTTCACATTCACTCCTCATAAAATATATTTTTACCCGCCTATGACATTTTTTTTTCAAGTTTAAATCTCGCGCGCTTTTTCGACTGACACCCAGTTCCTTCAACGGGATGTCGAACAGGTTATGTCTCAAATTTCACTTCCACCTTCCACGATGCATTTAGTACTTCGGCTGGTTTTTTATTTAAATAATTTGGGTAGCTTGGCTGCCCACAGTTGTACAATTTGTTAGTATTTTAAAGTTTTTAAAATGTGACTTGGTGTGACCTTCTATTTATGGTTTTTACTGTTGTATAATGCTTTATGCTCCAATTTTCCTGTACACACTTGTAAAGTGAGTATGACATGACGTTAAAACAATTTAGTTTTTCCACAGTTAACTTTTTCCAACCCCCTATTTTATGTCATACTTTCTTTTTAGGTGGTACTGAGGATGGCTTAACAGCCGAAAGCGCTTTACCATGATTTTTAATTAAATTATTTGCACGGAAATACACTTCTTTTCCCTTTTCATCTATATATACGTGCACACAGCCCCGCACTCCTTTGTAAACTTAAGGTTGACATGAAGCTTCTGAGGCCCCCAGTTGCGGAGATACAGGGTATTACTAAAATTAATTAGTTCAGAAAAATATGAATACCCTGAATAATCGCATTTTTTAAATTTGTTTTGAGTGGTGAATCCAATGGTTAACAAAAAGTATTTCTTAGTATTTTTTCATATTCGCAGCCGTTTCTTAATTATTTTCAAGGAACGGCAATGCTGCAATAAGCAAGTCATTTTAAGAATAAATCTAGCAAACTGTGGATGTCATCTAAACTTTATTTAACAAAATAGGTACGAAAGCAAAAATGATAATAAAAGAAACGCAATGCTATTAGAAAATTATTAAATGTTCGAAATGACCGCTGTCTCTTTCAATACACTCAACTATGCGTTTCCGCATGTTTATTATTGCCATTGGCAAGTCCATAGCAAAAGTGCATGCCATTCAGTTCTTCGAATGAAAATATGATTTTTCACAATATTGATACTAAAGTGCAAAGTTGACAGCCAAATGATTCAAATACTGCCAAGTTTAATTGACATCCACAGATTGCTAGATTTATTCTTAAAATGACTTGTTTATTGCAGCATTGCCGTCCTTTGAAAATAATTAAGAAACGGCTGAGAATATGAAAAAATACTAAGAGATACTTTTTGTTAACCATTGGATTTACCACTCAAAACAAATTTAAAAATATTAACCTTAAGTTTGACAGCTCATCCGCTCATGTGACACGCCAAGTTCGAAGAAAATATCTAGTATACTTCTAGAGATACTAAGAAATATGTGTATTTTTCTCTAAACTTCTACGCTCTGTATAAAAAAAAAACTATGGCCCATAGGAGAAAAAAGTATATGAAGAAGTGCCTTTATTTTGACTCCAAGAATACGTGGTTTCATTTTTGAGCATAAGTACACCCTGTACAATGTACATATTATACAGTGCGAGTCTCTAACTTTGAATAAATTCAGTAAACCGAAGACAGTTTTTTTTTCGGAAACAGCTTTCTAAAATGATGGGTCTGTGCCACTGTGTGGTGAAACATATAGGTTTTTTACAAAAAATACGTGATACCAACTCACTTAATCTAAATGATCTGCTCTGTACATTTTTAGATTTTTGGAAAGCTTAGAAAATCTTAGCATAGATTTATAAAATACATCATATCGCTACCGTGTCTAGTTTCCGTATTATTAGCCATGTTCCGTCAGTTCGATAATAAAACCATCTTATTCTTATACCTAAACGCACCAGCAATTTAAATTGACCCAACACAACAACAGAATTGCCAAAATTACGCGTGCTTCAACTTAGTGCGGAATACCTTCAAATATATACAGGCATTCATAAAATACTACAAACAGCGCCACACGACCTAAGGGCCAATCCTTGTACTAAAACGACCGACCTGAAGCACTATACAGCATACAATAGGTTGAACGCTATCTAGCATCATGGCACGAAAGTGGGTTGTACCTAGGATTGGCCCTTAGGTCGTGTGGCGCTGTTTGTAGTATTTTATGGATGCCTGTATATATTTGAAGGTATTCCGCACTAAGTTGAAGCACGCGTAATTTTGGCAACCCTGTTGTTGTGTTGGGTCAATTTAAATTGCTGGTGCGTTTAGGTATAAGAAGGTATAAGATGTTTTTCTTCATTTGTTGCTTCCCAAATCATGCCTATCTTTTGATTTGGTTAATGTTACACCGTACTGATGATTGCCAAATAGCATGAAACACGTGTATGCGGTTACTAGTTTTTTCTTTTTGTTAACTTTGAGTGTTTGCCCATTATCACATTTGCAGCTTCAGTCAGCACATCCCCTATTTTGGGGCTTGTACTAACATCGCCACGGAGGCTGCTAAAGCGACCTGCGTGGAAATCTTCATAACCCAAGATACAATGACAATAAGGATGTAAGATTAGCGAGTGTAAATGTAATAATTACAAGAAAAGGTGATAATGGGCAAACACTCAAAGTTAACAAAAAGAAATAACTAGTAACCGCATACACGTGTTTCATGCTATTTGGCAATCATCAGTACGGTGTAACATTAACCAAATCAAAAGATAGGCATGATTTGGGAAGCAACAAATGAAGTCCAGGCAGGAGCCAACAGCACATTTGCAGCTTCAGTCATTTAGTTATTTCTGATTCAGTTTTATTCTGCGACACTTCAACAGGTGATACAAAACTAAAAAATAACCGCACTTTCCTTTATAAACTATATCATTTTAAGGCCTTATTAAAAAGTTACAGGGTGTTACGGTTTTAAGAAACATGTGGTCTTTATTGAATATTTACCTAGTTGATATATTTAAGTCATATTTGGTACACGTTATAACGGCAAGAGTTAGCATAAAACCTGTTAATATCAAACACCTTGAACAACCAGTGGCGTAGAAGTAGGTAATTAGGATAATTGTTTTTAGAAAAAAAAAAGAACCACCTTGTATAGCAATAAAATGTATTAAATTTCTTATGCATATTTTAATTTTAAACAAAAATGCCCTCTTGGTAATTTTTTGTATGTGTCATGGTTTCGTGGCAAATTTGATTTTTTTATTATTTATTAATATAAATCAGTTCTTATTTTTTTATTAAGTAGATACCTAGGTGAGTCTACAACGAAAGAAAAAAAGAATAGGTACATTTTATCATGAAATGATAAATTCAAAAATTACCTTGTTCACAGTCGTCCACTCGTAGGGCATCAAATGAAATTTTGACTACCTTTTTATCAATATCCCAAAGCACTAGAGCCAAATTCTTCGATTTAATAATTTTTCTAATTGTACCATTACACCGTGCCGACCGCCACTGGACACCAAACTGAGAAAAGCTCCACGAATTGTCATATTTCGCGTCAAAACAACTAGCCAAAGCGGAAACACGCTGCCCCACTCGCATTATTTTAGCGACTAAAATACGGGAGATTCGACAGGTCATAACTTCTCTGCGATTTGACGTACAGTCCTGATCAAAAGTTGCGCGGGTAGCTTGAATTTTGACGAATTTTTTGATACTACTTTCAGTCCTGCCAGAAGGATGAAAAAGCCTTAAATATTACGATTTTGCAAGTCCTCAAATGAGTGGTTTTCGTCCTGCCGGCAGTACGCTGTACATTCTATCAAAACGTAGGTACCTATTTTTATAAACATTTGTGTGAATAGGAAATAATAAGAAAGTGGTATTTATTGCTGGAATATTAGTTTTTTGGAAGTTTATTCCTGACATTACCTTTCAATTTATATTTCTTCTCCCGACTTAAAATAATTAAAGATATTGAAATGAATTTAAATTTAAATTATTTATATTATTTATACAGAAAAATGTTACTCAGAGAGAAGAATAGTTTGTTTCTACTTATTTAACACATACACGAATACCTACATGTACATCGGTGTAAATTAAACAGTGAAACCAACCCTGATATCACACCCTGTAGGTAAGCTGATTTTATAATAATATAATAATAATTCAATAAAAGATTCAAAACTTAACATAATGCCGGTTTTCCACCAGACGGACAAAACAAAAACACAACAGCAACTCGAGTCGAAACAGACAAGACTGCAGTTTTTTTACAAACTTTTTGAAGACTGAGTTTTTGCGACAGTTAGGTACTGTTTTGTTTTCGGTGTCCCGTTCGGAAGCTGTAAGATCAAAGAGTTTCGACGTGTTTACGAACTGAGTCCGCCTAGTGGAAACAACAAGTCGCGTTTCTAGTTTCTTTTAGCTTTGTACCTAAAACTAAAGGATGTTCATTACATGCCCATCGCCCATTTTGTAAAGTTGAAATACCTGGGAGAAGATAATGCAGAGTTTGTTTCAAATAAATGTAGCATCTTTTGCTGAAATAACTTAGGTAATTCTTCATCGGTCCATCGTGCTTTTGATTTATTTTTTAAAAAATGTCGACTTGGTTTTCAGATGATAGACTTTCAAAGCTTGACTTAACTTCTTCTTCAAACTGCATATTGGAAATTTTTAACTGTTTTTCCAATTTACATATTTTTGTGTCATTCTTTTCAATATTGTTAATTTTGAATTTTAAATCTTTATTTTCTTCTCCGAGAATTCCTAATTTTCTTCTTAAAATATCTAGAACAGATGCAGGTGTGTCCTTAGTTGTAACATTTTCTTCGCATTGATATAACTCCTGAACTATTTCTTTATTAAGTTTTCGCTCCACGCGCTTGGTTCTGTCCAACTTGCTCTTGACCACGCTCTCATTACTTTTGCCCTCTGATGGAAGCAAATTTAAAGACGGCACAGCTAAGATTTAATGTTTTAATCTAATAACAATTATCAACTAACCATTTTCCTTTAATTTCTATGCTTGTCTACCTAGCAAACGAGCTTGTAATTCGTCTTCAAATTCTTCAGGTGCAAAGTGATCACTACAGATCTTTTGGTACGTCAAATCACCAAGTCTATCTTTTCGATAGCATTTTTGCACTCATGGCTTACATTTATATGATGGCATCTTGGGGAAATGAAAAGAATATTATTTTCTAACCAAGCTCTTTACATTTTTTCAGTATTGTTCTTGCAAGAAGCAACACTACAGTAAGTTCCAGCAGGCAAGGTTACCTAATAAAAAAATAGTTTTAGAAATTATAGAACCAGAAACTAATGTTTACTAGAGTTCCTTACATGATACAATAATAATATTATAATGCCTAAAATTGGCAGATAATGACACTATAATGACTTTATTGTTCCAATTCTCCCAATCTAGAAACCCTAATGTTTGTTAGATCTAAAATTAAATATAATAAATTTCCTTTCGTAAATCAGTAGGTACTTGAAAGCTAAAATCTTTACCTACTATGTTCAAAATATATTCAGATACTAGAATTTGAATTCGTTATCACTTCACAATCTTCATATCCTTTAAAATATGCACTCTCACACCCCTTGACGTTATGTGCACTTACCGTCCAATATAGATGTCCAATAACACTAAAACCCAAATTAATAAATTGTCCACTAAACACTACACTAAAATTTTTTCACAAAAAACTTAATTATTACTATAACATAACAAGAAATACAAGCTAAAGACCAATGGCAAAGATAATAATATAAATAGATACAAATGATGTTTATCAAACAGGCCCAAACGATGACGCGCAATATGGCGACGCCCCCCCCCCCCCCCCACCGCAAACCTTGGGCTACCCCCAGTTAAAATTTCCGTAGGTACTAATCAAAGTTACACCGTATATATGACAAAATTTATACAGGGTTAACTATCACTTAGTACAAAAATTTTTATGGCAGATAAAGAAAAATTAGACTTGCTAAAATAAATTTTCAAAAATTTTCTAACATTTGTCTTAAGCCTAAAAAATTTTTTTTTCAAATTGTATTAAACCCCTCAAAAAACGCCGCCCATGGACGCCCGCGCGACATGTCTAAAAATTTCGCATATGTCAATAGCGCGGCGTTGCCACGTCTATCAATTTATCCGAGGATTCACCACAAAATTTCGATTTCCTTTTAAAAACGATTACTTTCTAAGGAACATGTAGAATGCCTATGAAACACCTACCTTACTGACATTTCCAGGATTGTTTGCACCATTTTCTGTTTTCTTGCTTTTTTACATTAAAAGTCACACAACACAACATTCACATTTTTTAAATCTGTTGGGGATCTCTTGGTTTCCCTCTGCTATTCCTTTTGTTTGAAGCGAGGTACTCAGCCTGACGACCACGACGAGGTAGATCCCCTCCGCCAGGAAAACCCCGAAGGGTAATCGAAAAATCACAACTGCACTAGCACACATTGCACAAACGCACATGCAAAGCACTACAGTAGCTGTTCAAAGAGGCCGCCGTTAACTTCGATGCACAAATTCACTCGGTTAACTAAAGAAGTCCGGATACGTGCAAAAAGTCCATGATTATTCCGGATTTGAACAGCTGCACCTTCAATTCGTTGACGTAACTGCTGCTCGTTGTCGATTTCCTGCTCGTACACAATCGCCTTCATGAATCCCCAAATACAAAAATCCATTGGATTCAAGTCTGGTGATCGCGGCGGCCATGCAATTGGCCCTCCTCTTCCGATACAACGGTTGGGGCATTGGTCGTCTAAAAGTGCACGAACAGGTCTCGCAAAATGGGCTGGTGCACCATCGTGCATAAACCACATGTCATGCAGTACTTGTAGTGGCAAATTATCAAACAAAACATTTGTCAGAAAATACAAGTATCGTTCTGCGTTTAAATTTTCCGGTAGAATGTATGGTCCAATTAATCGATCTCCATAAACTCCAGCCCAAACATTGATGGAAAACCGACGTTGGAAATTAAACCGCCGAACAGCATGTGGGTTCTCATCGGACCAAATATGGCTGTTGTGTCTAAAAAAAAACAAAAATTAGAAATATTCACAATTTTGGCGAAGGCGTTAGGATTGACACAGCCAATTTTATAATAAATAAAAAAGATAATATGGAGGAGAGAAAGCTATACGTAAGTAAAAATTTACATACGTGTTTAAAACCCCAGCACGTGTGAAGCAGCATTCGTCTGTCCAAAGAATGTTGAAAACAAAGTTTGGGTCTTGGGCGATTCGATCACGTAGCCAAGTGCAGTAGGTCATTCTCACCGGAAAATCATTTGCTTCTAATGCTTGGACCTTTTTTATGTGATAAGGGTGAAGGCCGTTTTCCCTTAGAATCCTCCATGCCTGTAAATAATTGTATTGTTACATTTTAAATTTTATGTACGTATTAGGTGCAAGCAAAGACAATACCATCACATGGGATAGTCTTTGGTAGAAGTCAGTTTTATTGGTTTTATTTTACTTGCCTTGTTCTGAGATATTCCCAATCTCCTTGCAATAGCTGTAGTGCTTATGGAAGGTTGCTCTTCCACCAAATCAAGCACTGACTCAACATCGTCCATGTTCATTTGCCCTCCAGGCCCAGACCCCTTCGAGCTTGCAAAACACCAGTGTTTCGCATACGTTGTACAATGTTCACGAAAGTACGTGGGTTAGGCATATTTGCCCTGTTAGGAAAACGAATACGGTATTCTGCTGCAGCTCGATGTGCACTTTCATCGCATCTCCCGTACATTATAACCATGTCCGTTAAGTCGGCGTTCGAATACTCCGGCATTTTCACAAAGACGCTGAATGATTTGCCGCGAAAATCAAGACCAAACTGGGAAATAACTCCATGTTACATTCGCAAATGCCCTCCGTCGGCTACTAGCCAAACTTGAAAAGGTTTGTTCCAACAGGGCCAATAACCGTGCTCAAGCACGTTCAGCGCATGCGCACTACCCCGCTGGCTGTTCCAACTGAATTATGTACCTACCGACACGGGACGATACACGCACTGTTCCAGCCGATTTATGGATCATTTGTGTATCGTCCTTGTACGATAAAAACGGTGCCTGGTCTAAAGCAATAACCGCGTGTACTGACATGCGCAATGTATAGTCATGTGACAGAGATAAACAATAACCTCATATTTTTGTTTTTACGTAGATGGTTTTAAATCGATGGCTGGGATCGTGTTTTTTATTTCTTGTTGGTTTTTGGCTTGTTGGGTAGGGCGGGGAATCGTTGAACAATAATTTTTTAGAGTGAAGAGTGAGGTTAGCCCACCGAACATTCGGTTAGCCACATATTAAACACGCAGGTTAGGTGCGGTCACAAAACGTGATTTGGTCAATTTGATTCACAATCCGTTCCATCTGAAATTTTCTTTGGGATCGCACATGAACGGTGCAAAACTAGCGCATGCGTTCTTTAAGGGTTATCATCTAGTTCATGTACAGTTCTGTGACGGTACGTAAATTCGAGTTGGAACAAATGATCCCAAAGAAAATTTCATATGGAACGGAAAAATTGTTCAACGATTCCCCGCCCTACCCAACAAGCCAAAAACCAACAAGAAATAAAAAACACGATCCCAGCCATCGATTTAAACCTATCTACGTAAAAACAAAAATATGAGGTTAATGTTTATCTCTGTCACACGACCATACACTGCGCATGTCAGTACACGCGGTTATTGCTTTAGACCAGGCACCGTTTTTATCGTACAAGGACGATACACAAATGATCCATAAATCGGCTGGAACAGTGCGTGTATCGTCCCGTGTCGGTAGGTACATAATTCAGTTGGAACAGCCAGTGGGGTAGTGCGCATGCGCTGAACGTGCTTGAGCACGGTTATTGGCCCTGTTGGAACAAACCTTGTATGTACAGTTAGTTGCCTAGCTAGTAAGTTGTGAAATGACGCGGAGCAGTCGAAAAAACGTTTCATATACTCGACCGGGCCGATACGTCGCTTAATTCATACCGCCGAGGCTTCACAACAATAAATCCTTTATCTATGCTTCAGAAGAGGTTAGATGGTGGACAAGAATTCATCAGAGGAGCTCCGGGGGTATTAAGGGAGACGGCTTGTGGTGTCGCGGTACTCAGCTTTCCGCGAGACTAGGAACCGGTCCGGATACGATCTAAGGTAAGGGGAATCTAATAGCGCTGCATCTGTACAGATTGAAACCGATTGTTATTTATGTATTTTTTAAATTTGTTTGAGTAAAAAGGTATTTTCACCGTTCCTAAATCAACGGCAACACCGCGGAAAATCACTTCAGCTGTCAGTACCTTCAGAAGCCAAATTGGATGACGTCATTAAAGGCGGGGATTTACAGGGAAAATAAGGGTCTTTACCCGTTTTTTTAAAGATCGTAAAAAAATCTAAAAATATTTTTCTATGTTTTCTTAAGCCACCCTGCGCACGTGGTAAAATTTTTTGTACTAAGTCATAGTTAACCCTGTATATGAGGCAAAATTTCAATTATATATAAGTTAATCTCGATGTAGTGACGACTACTTAAGACTATTTCATAAAGCCATTAATAATTTTTTTGCTCAGAAAAGTGAAAGTACTTCTGCTGGAAGAGTAGAGTAGCCAGAGTTTTTTTAATCTTACCGATGCTGTAGCCAGTGGGATAATGAATATCGAAGAAGTTCTGGGCTGACTTGGGTAGCAATTTCGCTTTTCGACGTTTGACAAAAAAAAATTATGGAAAAATTATCAGTATAGAAAGAAAATACCACCTTTATATCAGTATAGAACACAAGATAAAATTACTTCACAACTAATAGCAATAAATGTTTTACACGTATATTTATTTAAGTGAACTAAAAGCAAATCAAATATCAGATTGCTGTTGCTGTTGTATATAATATCACGAATTCCGAAAATATTTCTGGTATTAGAGGCAATATTCCGGATTAAAAATTTTCGCTTCGTAAAATATTGGCATTTAACCAAAAATAAAATATCCCCCATAGGGCCTACACCCAATCAGCTTTCATGTTTTAAAAAATAAATAAATAAATGCGGCCAAAAATAAAAACGTCGCAGGCACGCACATATTTGCTGAATATTTATTTTCACATTGTCTATGAATTTGCGTACATATAATATAATGAATTTTATAAAATCGCATCAACTTTTGATAGACGCGGCAAACGCACTGAAAATGTCACGATCCACCCCGGGCCATTGGAAAATTTAAATTTTTGCCAAACTCTGAAGTGAATTTATAAAATAAATTTAGTCTGGCTTCATATTGACCTTTGGCAACTATAATTCAATAATTCATACATATTTATAAAATAGATGTCTTAAATGTATCAGTAGAAACAAATCTAAAAAGATAGGTGACATTTTTAAAACTTACCACGGGCGTAGCCAAGGGGGAGGGGGGGGTTTCGGGGGTTCAAACCCCCCCCCCCCCCGAAATAAGCAAAATATTATATATATAATATATTATATAAGCGGCGCCGCGGCGCGTGACCGCGCTTACGGCAGTATTGTTCCATGCGAACTCTAAGCGAATAAAAGTGAAAAGTGGTGAACGAATAGTGAAGAGAATTAAGTGTACCGTGTAAGTGAGTAATTTTAGTGCACTGTTATTCGATGACCTTGTTAAGGATAGATACGTGAATCATTATTACTGTCGAAAAATGGAGGGGAAAAAAAGGAAGTGTGATAAACCTAAAGGTATGGACTACTGGAAAAAGTAGTGTAGTCAAGGTCAAGGGGTTTCTAATAAAGAAACAAATTTGGATTTAGCTATCAAAGCTTCAGCTACCTTGCATGCTGATAAGAAGACTGCCTACTCCGAAATCTAGTTTGGAGTGCCTAGATATGTGCGATAAAAACCTTTATCCTAATATTTACACATTACTACAAATCTTGGCTACCATTCCTGTATCCACTGCTACCCCAGAAAGGTCTTTCTCGAGCCTAAGGAGACTGAAAAACTATTTACGAAACACTACAAGTGAAAACAAACTTAATGAACATTCACTATGGAACAGAAATTCATGCAGATGAAGTAGTGGATATATTTAAAAGAAAAAGCCGAAGATTTCTTCTTTAATGGTTTTAGATTTAGCGCAGAGGAACGAAATTAATTTATCCATTTCATTTAAAGTTAAGAACTTTATAAATATGTCGTAGTTTTTCGGATGAATATATAGATATTAAATTTCATGTAAGTATATTTTTGTTGTTTTATTTACTTCTCAAACTAAACCCCCCCCCCCAAAACTAAATCCTGGCTACGCCCGTGAAACTTACCTACCACTTCCTATATCTCAGAAAGGAATAGAGATATCACAAACGCTTCCACAACCGTTTCGATATTACAGAGGGAAACCAAAATGGCATAATTGGTATCTCATTCCCTCCATCCTCCTAGGTCGTAGGAACTATCCTCCCCAACTTAAAAATCTTAAATAGCAATCCTAATGTTTAACATATCGCATAAAAGCTTGCATTGGTATACCAAATAATAATAGGTTTTATCAAGTTCTCTTGCGACTATAGTTTGTGAAAGTAGAGTATCTATAAATTTTTCATACACGGCAAATGCACGTCTTTCGGAAAGGTGGGAGGGGGAAAGCCGCGATTAGAAGAAAAGGGTGTTAGACTAGACACATTTATAGGAGGATATGTATTAATGCGCAAACTGTACAACAGATATAGGTGTGTCCTTAGTTGTAAAATTTTCTTCGCATTAACATAACTCCTGAACTACTTCTTTATTAAGTTTTCGCTTTACGCCCTTGATTCTATCCAACTTGCTCTTGACCACGCTCTCATTACTTTTGCCCTCTGATGGAAGCAAATTTAAAGACGGCACAGATAAGATTTAATGTTTTAATCTAATAACAGTTAAACTCAGTTCTGTCATTTCACATTGGCATGACAATATGTTTGAGAAAGAATAAAGATTTATCTCGAGAAACGCAGAAAACAAAATTGTTGAAGTTATATTTTGAGTCAACGTTCAAACTTTTGTTCTTCTAATGTTGAGCATATATGAATTTTCCTAGCAACTTTTTGAAACTGATTAAAAGTTGCCTTTTATTCAGTTTGGTTAAGCTTCTGTAGCGAAAAACCCAATTAAAAAATTGAATGGAAATAATTTTTATCAAGTATTTCAATATTATCGATTAGATCTTATTCTCTTTTGGGAAATAAATTAGGGATTATAAACATATATTATAATTATCGTTCTGAAGTTGTTCCATGATGTCTTAGGTATTCTGAAAATATCATTGCTAAATGTTGATGAGATAATCAGATTATTAGAATATTTTAAAACAAAATACATATTAAAAATTTCTTCCAACCGGTTTTTGTAAGTATCTATACATATATTATACCATGGATCTACGAAAAGACAAAAATGAAAAGGAATGAAGAAATGTTGCCACTTTTTGCCACTTTGTTATTAGAATTCTTTTGATTAGGATAACTATAAAAAAATTGACCTAATTTCGTTGCTTACTGCAATCTTTCAAATGTTTTTTTTTTGTAAATCCACACTCATAGAGCTAGGTATCTTGCAAAATCAAATATGCATCAACATAGATGTTATTTTACAGAGTGTCTCAAATAAAACTGATGGTTGAAAATTTCATATTAAGCAAAAAGTTCATATGAACATAGGTTCCAAAGGGGTCAATAAGAAATACACAGGGTGTTGCAAACGACAGTCTAAATAAGTATTGTATGAAAATGCTTTTAGAAGTCATAACTAAATCTAACGTTGAAAATTACCCAAGCTGCAGATTTGTCTGGTGCAACATACATTTTCATGTGTTATCTACACAAAATCTAAGCATTATAGGGAAAAAAAAGAAACGTGAAATTTAATGGGATTGTTGAGTTGTTTTAGTTAATACACTTGCAGTCTATATCTCCGCAAATTTCTATTTAGAATAGAGAACTAGTAAAATAAATTAAAAAAAATGTCCAGAAACGGTAGCAGATACGAGAAAATGTCAATGACGTTATACAGGGTCTTAATATTTTTCTTAGCAAATAATTTGTCTAAATGCCCATGCCTCCACCAATGGTTGGGTTAGAAAGTTATCCATGTATCTTATATCTAATCTAACATTTTTGAAAAATTTTGTAACCCGATATCTTGGAATCGGAAGGCTTAAGGCGTTGACTGATATGTTATTAAAGACTGCTCACGGCTGTCACATCTGACACATTTTTGGCTCACCATGCGCTTTCCGGAGATAAAATACAATGCAAAATACATTGTTAGCCATCAGAGCCATCTGTTATGCAGGACATAAAGCTATAGCCGTGAGAAGTCCTTATAAATACGTCAGTCAACGCTTAAGGCTTTTTATAAAAATATCTTTACCGCATAACAGTTTTATTTTAATAAGATCTCGCCGTTGTTGTAGTCCTAAACAGAAAGAGGAAATCACCCTCGAGATAAAGGGTGATTTGATCTTGGGGGCATATTAGTATAGTCAAAATAAATAACTGTGCATGTTATTATCCTTTGAGAATTTTCATATACAAGGAAAACTCCATTAACCCAGATTAAAAATAAATGTTAACTATAATATGTATATCCTCTCCTTTAAACGAGCCGAGCATTATCCACCAGGCATATTTACCCTGTCTCCCATTTATCCGCGCCGCGTCTCGACTGCCAAATTATACCGCAATCTTGTGGAAAAAGGCAAAAAAGGGCGAATTTTGCTTTAAACTGGCAGCCGTTTGCCCTTAAGAAATGAATTCAGTAAGCGCCTTGTTCTGCTCCACAATTTGCCAAAATGAAGGCCGTGAAAAAGGAATAACGAGCCTTGCGGTTTATGAGAGAAAGCGGCTGGTGTTGATGAGAAATATGCCTGGGGGTAAACTAGTAAATTTTTAATATTTGCGACAAGAAATAGCCTAGGGGTTTATGAAAGATGATGGCGGGGAATATTTTTGGCATTTTCTCGTTTAACAAAAGGTTACCAATAGTTTCAAAAATGCGTTAGACAAGTTGTTCTATTGAAATATCTAACATTATTAATAATAAAGCAGCCTGGATTTTCTATCAAGTTTCTACTTTTGTTTTGTTATCTCAATAACTAGATTGTATTGTTGTAGGTGGTGAATTGAATTATTATTTCGATATAAATATATAGATAAAACCCCTTGCAGTTTCTTGGTGGTACAAAATTATTAAGAACGGTAGAACCTGTCAGTTGGACCCTTCTGGTCATTTTGTGGGAAGCTGCAGACCCACTCAATATTGCTTGCATAGCTGGTTCCAAACAAGCAAATGGCATTTGGTTTGATTGAAAGTTTGGCACTTTTGAATGTTCAACCTAGACCTCTGAATAAAGAAGCCATTAAGGAGAAAATTTGGGCTTAACGCTCGACCGGGACAGTCTCTGCATATGGAATTACAAAATTACTTACCGATTTGTTATATTCTCAAACATTTTGGTTTTGGCGGTCAGAGAAGTGCCACAAGCTGCACAGTTAAGCATAATAACTCGAAATAGTATATTTCCTAACAAGTGCGGAAAGTGCCACTTTTCCGCACGCGATTGCAGTGTGGAAAAGACACTTTCTGCAAGAGTTAGGAACACTATTTTTTTCTACAAGCGTGCGGAAAAGCAAAGAAATTAAAAGTACACTTTTCCGCACGCATGTTAGTTTAGAAAGTGTCACTTTTCCACACTACTGCGGAAAAGTAGTGCGGAAAAGTATTTTTCCGCACGCTTGTAGAAAAAAGTATCTAGATACCACATACTGACACCTATCACCGTGTCATTTATCAAATATTGTGTCAAAACTCGATTATCTACTATAAAGGGCGATTACCGTCTCAAGCATTTTATAATAACATAGATAAAGCTTTAACTCCTTCCCGAGATTCTTTATTCAAAGACCTGAAACAACACTACATTAAAGACCTGTGTATAGCGCTATTTCAAGCGATCGCTACTGGCGCCACAAGACGAAAAAAAATATACAGGGCGGTTTAGTGTCAAAACACCATTGTTGTAGAATCTTTTAGAAAATAAAAACATGCAAATATGTCTGTTATAACGCATTTAATACCAAAAATAAAATAAAGTGATTGTTTCTTATGTCCCTTTAATTTCTAAAATGTCCTTTTTGAATATAAAAGGTCTGTAAATGGTTTCTAGGGCAGTCAGAAAAAATCAGTCAATTATAGAAAGTGGAAGTTTTGGACCTGCAAGAATATCCTTGGTCAGTGGCAGATTTTGACAAGCAAAATTATGTGAACTGTTTGGAAGGTTGCAATAAAGTTTGGTAACCAAGATAACGAGTTTGGGATCCAGTACCTGTAGTGTTAATAACATACAAAATATTTCCTTGGCGAGTTACCCCTAATATTCACTGGAGACATTTTTCTTTCCTATACCCATATTCCTTTTCGAACACAGTTATATCTTATATCCACAATCTCATAAATGTTCCCACCCTTCGCTACCGCAGCGGCCCCCCTGCCGCCTTAGTGCCTTATTGGACGACGGAGATCCGTCTGGTTCCTTCGGTTGTGTGTTGTATCGCGAGATTGAAAGTTGGATTGCGATTTTGTCTCACAGTCTATGCCTATACGATAGTTTGCGGGGATCGCTTTTATAAATTGGCTGATTGCATTTCTTTGAGAATTCAATGCCTGCCAATATAAACCAATGAAATGATATGATTTTTGAAATATTAACCAATCAGGTGATGATTTCAGCGATAATACCACTAGTGGTATTTTCGTATGTAATATCACAAGTGCCAGAAATTGTATCGATAATTTTTTCGAAAGCGCAATTTGGCTAGAAAGATCACGCTCTAAGGATTTTATCAAAAAATAAAAGCCCAATTTGTACGAGTGGTTTTGCTAATGGGCAAAATAGGGCTTGAGAATAAAATTATCTAGAAAAATTTCCGGCACGAGTGGTATTTGTCGAGATTATTTCTCGAATACGATTTAATAATTTCTGTATTAATTTTTTCTATGTTTACATTTCCAAAACGACTAATTTTTAACAAGTTTATTGACAGCTTCGACTGTAGCGTTCGAGTAAACAAACATGTCTCTTGGATATCCGAGGCAAATGCGATTATACCTACACCCTGTCAGAGTTGGTTTATTTTCTGAATGTGTGTCACCGAGGTCTATTAAGAACAATTTAGCAGTGTAAAAGTTATATAAATTCATTGTTACAATGCTTAATAATACCGCAACAAAATTTATAAGCTGCATAATTTAGAACAGTGTAAAAACCAATTTTAAGAAGTACGTGTTTGTATCGATCAGATTCGCGGTTGCTAAGCAACGAAGTGGTAATTCGAATAGTGGTATTACCGCGATAATTTGCACTAGTGCAATTATCGCTAGCAGAGGCATATGATTGGTTGGATTTTTATGGAAGGAGATACTTTATTGGATGCAAGCAGTATGAGGGAAATAATCGTTGAATTCCTACTGTCTTAGTTACGTCCAGTTACGCTAAACCAATATTGTGGCAGCTAAAACTGATAACCCGATAACTTCTTCACATTACCAAATTTAATATAGGACTAGAATATATGTTTTCAGTTAACACATTGATCTTTAAATATCTATTAGCACAAACAACATATTCAGAACCGAAAGTTCAATCTAAATGACAGCTAGCTGTCAAACTAACTATTTGCAATTTATCACTCATTATAATCCCAATGCCACTCCTGCTGCGCAGTCGTGGTATTTTTAGCTTAGGGATTATAATTCGTAAAATTAACGAAAGGTATTATTGATAATGGGCAGACCACTTGTTATATTACCCCTGAAAAAACGTTTAAATGTGTGTCGATCCAATAAATCAAGTAGGTTGATCAAAAATATCAAATATTTATCACTTTAGAAGACAGAGGTTAGGTGGTTCTTTTAATAAAATATCCATGTATTTTTGTTTTTTGAAATCTACGGTTCTTCCTGATTGGAACTTTATAAATAATAATATGTCATATGTCTGCTCAAATAGACTAGAAGCTGTGATCGAATAAATTTTGAAATTTTCTAATCGAAAATAGGAGTGGCTACAAAAAAACAACCTTAAGAAAGTGCTATGTGCAAAATTGGTTACCAGATTAAGAGAAGTGGCTTTTTGTTTTTAAAATTTTCTTTAAAATAACAGCCTTATATTTTTCTCCATACATAAGCATTTTTTTCCTTCTTGCAACTATATACACTGTTGGCGAAAGTGCACATAATCTTTGGTCTTTAAAATATCCGTGTTAGATAAGATGCGTCAAGATACACATAATTTCTACAGGGTGTCTCAAATAAAGTATTAAATCTGATTATTTTTTTTTTAGTTAAAAAAGAACAACTAAAAACCAGGCTGATTCAGTTTTTTCCGGAGAATCCCAAATTCTTGGTCTATATAGCCTACTTATCAGAGCTGTGGCAAAGATTACTAGTTAATATAGGTATTTTCAATTAATTGGAAGAGACTCTTCCTTATTTCGCAAGTCAACCGGGGAAATAGAGGGTGTTATTTTGTTAAATGAGTTCTCCAGGCAACTTGAAAAAGTTGTCTTTTCACTAATGTCTAATTCATATAAAATAAAAATTATTCTTTTAGTTTGACGTTGCATTATAGTGCAGAGCAATGAAAGCCGAAATAGTTAAAAATTGCGTACAAATCAGATCGACATCAACTACACAGTAGGTACAGTAGATTTCACAATAAGGAATTCTATGATATTACTTTTCTTCCTCAATTTGCTGAAGATTCATCATAACCGACTAGCAGCGAACAAGTTATCTACACTCTATTCAAACTAAATGCAAGTGGCGCGTAAAAATTTACGCGATGGAAGCACGTGAACAATTCTGAGGGCTAATACGAGGCAGGGCCGCTTTAAGGACGATCTTTATGAATTTTATAATATAAAATATTATAATAATATTCCCCAGTATTAAAAACTTTAAGAACAAACTTTTATGGCACACCTATAGTCATTCACTTACCTGCAAATTTCTACTATTAATACAAATCGTAGCTCTAACAATTAATAAACAGCGAACGAATTATATCGGAAAAAATAAAGTTCTACTTGCAACTCAATACACGACTCGCTGCACTCGCCCTCCGGGTCAGATCTTATTGCCGGGTAGCCGGTAGCAAGCCGATCACGTGCGTATCATGCTCTAGCCAAGCAACAACTTGTGTTTATGTTTCACTTGCGTTTAGTTTGAATAGAGTTTAGTATATCTACATACCTCACAATTTGGGATACTAAATACACAATTTTATAACAATAATTTTCATTTGTCATATCAATACATTGTTCTTTCTTGTCCATAATCCCTTGACAGACCCCGTTATGTCCAACATCCAATAAATGTCTCTTCGGTGGGCAGCCACGCTTACTCTCTCACCAGCAAGGGTGGCCCCCTCGCGACTTTAAACCTTATTGGACGGCGGCGATCCGTCACGTCTCTTCGGCCGTATCGCGAGATTGAATGTTTTATTGCGATTGTGTCTAGCAGTCTATGGCTCTAAGGCAGTTTGCAGGAATCGATTTTTAAATTAAGAGGAATGAAAGAGGTGGGATTGAAGTGTTTGTTAGACTACGGCTGAGACGGCAGTCTTTCAAATCACGCATTTGAAATACACCTGGAACTGTAAACTGACCATCCAACAAATTGAGTACGATTAACGAGTGTAAAAGTATTTATGGGTACAGGAAAAAGCAATAATGGGCAGTCACTCAAAACAAATAAAACAGTAGTAGCCGCATATACGTGTATCATGCTATTTGGCAATAATCAGTTCAAAGTAACATTAATAATAATAACCGCATATTATGCGGTTACCTACTAGTTTTTTGTTTATTTTGAGTACCTGCCCATTATCGCTTTTTTTGTAAATTGCGTAGGTTGTTAGAATCCGAATTTTCTGCGAAACATTGTGGTTCACAAAGTGCCTGAGTTCGCCTCAGTTTTTAACCCTATATTAGCAATTTGAATGGTGGCTAAATAAAAACTCGTTAGTGGCTATATTGTAAGTTTGAAAAGCTATTCGAGATCACAAATAATAAGGTCTCCGTAACATCTATTTATAATATTATGCTTCATAAGATTAAAAAAAATGCCACGAAGTCTTTCCCTCCTGACTCTGGGATTACATTCTATGGCTGAATAAAAGTGGGTTTTGTATGCAATGAACATTATTTGTCAGCATGTCAGGACGACGAACAATCAGAACAAATTAGTGACCTTATCCACTACATTTGAAATCTTCATTTTTTAGATTTAAAAAAGAAGGCGTGCTCTTAGAATGGCTAAATAAATTAGCTAGAAGCATCGTCCACTTTACCAAGAATATTCTTGCGGATACTGGATATATACTTACTTAGGATATGAGATGGTCAATGCTGGAAGAAGTACATGAAAGCGAGTAGAATTAAGATAATTAAAAAAACTGTACAATAATTAAAATATCGAACAGAAAACCATGTTTTGACGCCTAGTTTGCATATTCCAATATTCCCGTTTATAGTGTTGCCGGACGTATCGTGTTTTCATATAGTATTTGAAAAATCGTCTTAATCAACGCCTTTATTCTTTAGCGAAAAGCGTGCAAAATGCCGACTACATTTCAGAGGCACCGGTGATTTGCGGATGTCGTACTCCTTTCTTGTATTTATTATCCAAAAATCCTCGCAAAAATCGCAAAAGTACTAACCGGTCGCACTGTTTTCACATGATGGTCGCGAACTAATAGCAATGTGTTGTTCGTTTTCTCGAAAATACGAACAAGAAACACTTTTGTTGTTTCACCGCACACTAGAAACGTCGATTCCAAACATTAGCACAGAGACATTGTTTTTTGGTTTCCCTCAGCTGCTGGTTTAATTCTAACGGGGTACTCAGTCCGAAGACAGTGACGAGGTGGATCCCGCATAATAAACCGGTAAAACGACACCACAGAGAATCTACCCTATATGGTAACATAAACAGAAGTGGAACGCAATGCAATAAAGCTGTCTGCCAAGATACGAAGCTTTCGAGAGCGAGGTTCGCACGATATGCGCAAACTGGAGGTGGCGTGCCAATCAGGAGCTACGGACGAAACCAAGCGACATCTACTATCGAGAAGCAGAACAAAATCCGAGAGACAGCGCCGACTAACGACTAATACAGACAACTCCTTAGCACATATGTGTCAAAAGGAGACTCGCATTAAGGCGAAACGCATCTCCTAAACGAGAAACAAGGTGTGTTTTATTTTATTTTAGGCTAATATAATAGCAGAGAATGCATCACAACCAAATGTATGTTTAAAATACTCGCTATTGTTCTGCTAGCTATACCTATATGTCTGTGTTACAATGAAGACTAGCTCATTTTTGACGCATGTCATTAAGGAGGCTTATGTTGCGAAACTATTTATTCTGTGGTCATAGGTATAGTATAAATGAACTCACTTGGAATAAAGTGATCTACTGGGCGCGATCTATTTCATAGCATTTACCACGCTCTGCTACTGGTAAAAATACCGGATTGCGCTTTATTTTACGGTTTTTGGTTTTGTGTATAAATTTTTGTGTGGTGTTTTTTTGTGTGTAACAAAAATATTGGTTTGCTTTGGTTTCAATTATTTCAAAGTTTATTTGATTTTTTTTTAGAGCATTGTTTTTCAAAGCAAACGTCGCCCAAACGTTTTTATGCTGTTCCAAGTGAGTTCATTTATACTATACCTACCTATAGGTAGGTATAGTTATTTTACCAGCTCCATGCTGATTTCACTTTTGTTGCCGTAGAATAGTGAGTTTTGTTCAATGACGTCAAAACCTATGACGTCATTGGTTTTTTAAGTTATTTAAATAATACTAGAAATGGAAATTTTATAAAAAAAAGTGTAACATCAAACTAACCGCATTAACAGCATGGTTCTTTGTAGAAAGGAACGGAGTTTTTATGTTAGAACTTTTGTAGTTCCAATTATACCTATTATTCTATCGAATGCGCGTGCAATGTGTTGGGTCTCCTGTCTCGTCCCTCGTGTTAATCCCCGGATATTTTGTGCCTAAATCTAGCGTCTTTATGCAAATCCTGAAATCCAACAGATATTTGAAATTGAAGAATCTAGGGATATCTAGGCATTTCCTCAATGAAGAATTTTGACTATTTTGCTCACTGTCCAGTTGACACTGACACCGCCGCCGGTTGCTGGTCGCTGATGGTCTAAACAGGAAACGATTTTACATTACAGATATTCGTCAATAGGGTCAATTTCATTTAATGGCTTGTCCATTTAACATTCCCCCTGCGACCAAGATAAGTGTCTTTCCTAATTAATTTGTGTTTCATTGTAGCAGTATTTCGAAATGTGACATTCGTTTTGGGACCAAAAATGTTGTTCATAATGGAAAAAAGTGCATTATTTTGCAGACAGCGGCCGTTTCCCAGTGCTATAAACGTTCTGTATCGGCAAAGTTGTAAAGATATTTTAATTATGTTTTTTAGTAGATTTCTTCAAATTTTTCCTGCCTATGTGCTTACTTAAAATATCGGTAAAGTGTTAAAATATTTCTGTGGGCCCTTGAAGACAGCAGTAACCAATTCGTGGGATAGCAATGGCATCATAAAAAACATTGATACTAACAATAATTTTGAAGGTAATAAACATTTTCATTCCACTCTGAAATGTGACAATACGGGGCTTTTCAATGGAGGGAAACTGACCTCGGGAGAGGGGAGGGGGCTTCGGCCAGCGCTTGCTGCGAATCCAACGGCGTTACATTACACAGGACCTAAGGTGGATTTGGGCCATTTTCTAAATGTTGAGTAAAATTTTTAAAACGATTACGTGATTAAAATTAATGTACTGAAACAGTAGTATAGTAAAAAAAAACATGGAAGAATATTATGGTCCAATATACAAATCACAAGGTTCTAGAGTATTTCTAGAAAACCTATGGAAGCGTTGCCTAGGGAAAACAATGAAACATTTAAAAATGGAGCCCCCACAGTTGTAAGGTATAATGCGTCCAAACTAATATTAAAATTCGGTTTGTAAGTAACAGACCCAAACAATGAAAATATTTTCATTAAAAGCTAATAGAGTAACTTTAAAGGCATTTTTCGTTACAGTGGGTAAGATATTACCATAGAAGAATCTACCTATATTATTACTTACATAGCTATCATAACGAATTCAATAATACTCTTCGTTCTTTCATTCTTGTGCGAACTCAGTTATATTCGGTGTCCAATAAATGTCGGCCACGTTTACTCTCTTGCCAGCAAGGGTGGATCCCTTCCGCCTTTATGCCTTATTGGACGGCGGCGATCCGTCACGTCTCTTCGGCCGTATCGCGAGATTGAATGTTGGATTGCGATTGTGTCTCGCAGTCTATGGGTCTAAAGCAGTTGCCTGGAATCGCTTTTTTAAATTAAGAGAAAGGGCAGGGGTGAGTCCGAAACTATTTGTTCGGCGACGGCTATGAGACGGCTGTCTTTCAAATCGGTAAATTTTGGAAAAGCCCCACATGGCTTATTCAACCAGATGGGAAAGAATTCGGATACCGTTCCAGGAAACTCTATACCTATCGTCTAGAAGTACCTACAAGAATTATTATTATCATAATATTGAACTACTAGCGGCCCGTCCCGGTTTCGCACAAATATTTATATAAAATTTTGTGACACGAGATTAATAAAATAAATCTAGATAATTTTGTTTTATTTAGGTACCTATAAGTATATTTTTTAATTTTTTATTGTTTTTTTTTTAATTTCCATGTTTTATTTTATTTCCTTTTTTTATTATTTTTTTTTGTTTTTATTTTTTACTACGTTATTATTTTGCATTTCTTTACCTTAAAGCTTCTCTGTACACCATATTGGTGGGGTTATTTGCACCTCGGTATCCCCTCCTAGTTTGATTACATTTTTAAATTTATTGTGATACCTTTTTTTTAAACAGTAATCTACATGTACTGAAACAAACTTCACTACGAACGCATTTATTTGGGTAACGATATAAATATACCAAGATAAGATTAACGTGGTCTAATTTTGGACGGCATTTTTATTAACTTTTTAAATGTAAAAAGTAGGTATAATGACATAACTACAATAGTTCTATCATGAATAGTTTTCGAATCGCATGCGATGTGAGGAGTTTTATGTATAATTTTTTTACACTTCGGTTACATTATTTGAGTTTTCGTAGGGATTCATAATTTAACTCGATTCACAATATAGCCTGTGTTACTCAGTGATAATGTAGCATTCTATTAGTAAAAGAATTTTGAAAATCGGTCCAGTAATTTTTTAGTTAATTACAAACAAAAATACGAAAATAGAAAATAGAAATCTTTCCCTCTTTATTGGTAAATAAAAATTAAGGTCTTGATATTCTCACAGCTCAAATTTATTTTTTCAAATAGGCGACCGGTTTCGTGGTTTTTAAAAAATTAATCACATCTTCAGGCCAAGACTACAACACAGAAATGTAAATAAGTTAAATAAGTTATAAACAAAATACAAACAAATGACTTACGCAGCCATAATGGCATTGTACATTCAAAACTATATGTCATAAGGTAAATTTAAAAGTAGAAAAAGAGGGGCAAACATTATACAAACAAATTATTTGTTAACAAACAGGACCAGGGAATAAAATAATAATGAACCAGTAAGTGCACAAATCCAAAAAAATGAGAAAAAACTACGTAGGAAAGCCAGGAATTCGCTATTGTTAGAGTAAACAGCTATTCAAATTGGCCAACTAGATCGCTATAATAGCTATCAGTGGAAAAGATAATTAAATGTCTTAGATGATTCAAAATCAATTTGAGCATTTAAAACACTATCAAAATTAGTTTTACAATGTCTACATATCTCAAGTGATTCTAAATTATTCAAAATATAACCTTTATTAGCAATATGTAAAATTTGGATATCTGTCGTTTGATTAAAAGTATGTCCCGTGTAGATCAGATGGTTAGCAAAATGAGATTTTCTCGAACCAGTTTTTAAACAATTATGTATGTTCTTTTATTCTAGTTTTAAAGTTTCTGCCAGTCCTACCTATGTAAAAATTATCGCAATCTCCGCACTGTAACCTATAAACTCCACTCCTATCCAGTATATTTATTTGGTCCTTATTTCTAACGAACAGGTTATGTAACGATCCAGAAGCTTTAAGTAAAATTCTAAAGTGTTCTTTAAATATATTAGCTAATTTATAAGAAGTTGGGCCAAAGAAAGTTAATGATCTAAATTTCAAGTTTGAAGCTGAGTCTATAGAAGAAGGGTTAATGATATAAGAATTGTTTAAGTCGATTTTATGTTGTTTTTAAGCAAAAGTTTATCTATGAGTGTCGGGTTGTAATTGTTTCTAGCAGCAATCTGTTTTATTGTTAATAATTCTTTGTTGAAGGATCCTTCTGATAAAGGCACTTTGAGGAGTCTATCCAAGTGACTATTAAAAGCTGATATTTTGTGTTTCTTAGATCTTAGTATTTCTTAGTGTTTCTTAGATCTTAGTATTTCTATTAAAAACAACAAACACAGTTTCGATATTTATAGAAAAAATACTAACACAGGCATAATAATTAACAGTTCATCTAACCATCCCTTTTCACACAAAATATCAGCTTTTAATAGTCACTTGGATAGACTCCTCAAAGTGCCTTTATCAGAAGGATCCTTCAACAAATAATTATTAACAATAAAACAGATTGCTGCTAGAAACAATTACAACCCGACACTCATAGATAAACTTTTGCTTAAAAAACAACATAACATCGACTTAAACAATTCTTATATCATTAACCCTTCTTCTATAGACTCAGCTTCAAATTTGAAATTTAGATCATTAACTTTCTTTGGCCCAACTTCTTATAAATTAGCTAATATATTTAAAGAACACTTTAGAATTTCACTTAAAGCTTCTGGATCGTTACATAACCTGTTCGTTAGAAATAAGGACCAAATAAATATACTGGATAGGAGTGGAGTTTATAGGTTACAGTGCGGAGATTGCGATAATTTTTACATAGGTAGCACTGGCAGAAACTTTAAAACTAGAATAAAAGAACATACTAATTGTTTAAAAACTGGTTCGAGAAAATCTCATTTTGCTAACCATCTGATCGACACGGGACATACTTTTAATCAAACGACCGATATCCAAATTTTACATATTGCTAATAAAGGTTATATTTTGAATAATTTAGAATCACTTGAGATATGTAGACATTGTAAAACTAATTTTGATAGTGTTTTAAATGCTCAAATTGATTTTGAATCATCTAAGACATTTAATTATCTTTTCCACTCATAGCTATTAGAGCGATCTAGTTGGCCAATTTGAATGGCTGTTTACTCTAACAATAGCGAATTCCTGGTTTTCCTACGTAGTTTTTTCTCATTTTTTTTGGATTTGTGCACTTACTGGTTCATTATTATTTTATACCCTGGTCCTGTTTGTTAACAAATAATTTGTTTGTATAATGTGTTGCGTAGAGTAAAGACTGTCATAAGACTGGTTCGTTGCGAATGAAATAATGCGGCAATTCAAATATAAAAAATGTACGAATATTCGCCTACCTTACTTTTTTGCGACTTCTCATGCGTTCGGCGTTGGGGTTGCGGATAGACCGGTACTGGGATGTCCCTCTTGTTCCTCGTCGGTAGAACGTGATGCGAAGCAATAATCTGAAGATGTATGTGTAGCGTGGCACGTGAAAAAACCCCGGGTTTATTTATTTTCAAAACCGGACGTTCAACGTTCAACTCGTGGCTCTCTCTCCCCGAGTTTTTACACTTGACTTCGTCGTGACTTCCCCACCTCTCCTCTTCACGCACATGCGCAGGTCGGCGGGCGAATATATGGTTGCGCGATAAATTTAATTTGAAATTGCATTATATATTAAGAAAATACCCAACATAATGTTTGCCCCTCTTTTTCTACTTTTAAATTTACCTTATGACATATAGTTTTGAATGTACAATGCCATTATGGCTGCGTAAGTCATTTGTTTGTATTTTGTTTATAACTTATTTAACTTATTTACATTTCTGTGTTGTAGTCTTGGCCTGAAGATGTGATTAATTTTTTAAAAATCACGAAACCGGTCGCCTATTTGAAAAAATAAATTTGAGCTGTGAGAATATCAAGACCTTAATTTTTATTTACCAAAAAATGGACTCACACGGAGTAACAGAAATATTATTTCCCTCTTTAGTTAACCTTCAAAGGGCTGTCTGGGGTCTCTGTGTACCCCAGGCCATGATTTTTTCAAATAACTTTTAAAATTTTACGTTTTGAATTGGGCAGCTATCTAACATACCTATCTTTGACATTTATTCTAAATATTTATTGTAATATTTTAAATAACTTCACTTCCGTTTCAATTCTAACCTAATGATATCTACCTAGGGTTCGTTTAGACCCCAGCCCGCCTTTGTAGTGTGTTAAAATATGTGCCTTGTTACCGCCGGGGGTTCCCCGTGTTATGGTCTGGGATTCCCCGTATATTGTAACCGTGCATGTGAATATGCAGAATTCGTTTAGTTTCTGTCAGTAGCTCGTAGTGCATGGTTTATAATGGCTACTACGCCCCGTTTTGGAAATCCCAAACGCCTTACAGATGACGAACTATTGTATTTGATAGAGAATGATGATAGTGATTTTGAAAATTATGAAATGATCGTGAGTGATGAAGAAGATATTGTGACCGAGGAAGATGAAGAGGATGATGTAATTACTGTTGATCAAGAGAAGCGAGGCAAAGAAATCACTGCAGCATCTTAGATGTCAATTTCAAAATGAAGATATTTCAGATCAAAAGACGCAAGCTAAGTTCGAATCTTATGCAGCATTCAGTGATGACATTATATACAGGGTTCCCACAATATGTAGCGAAAGTGGTCCAAGCTACCAATAAAGAGGCGAGCTAAATTACCAAAAGCCAATATTTGCAAAACTGCACTAGGACTTACAAATTACAGCACAAGTATTTCTACCATGCAAGATGCTTTCAATTTATTTTTCAGTGCTGATATAATTAACCCGATCGTAACTGAGACAAACAGAAAAGCTACAGCTTTCTATAATAAATGGAATATTGAAAATCCAAACAACTTTAGAAATTATACGCCTGTGGATGCTATCGAAATCAAGGCATTGTAACGGTCCGGCTAGGACTCTTAATTATTCGTTATGTGAACCTATGATAAAGAGCAAATAAAAGGTAATAAACGAACCAGAATGTAAAGTATATGTATAATTTTTCCCTTTGTAGAATAAGAACAATCACTAACCTACTGCAATTATTTTGACTGGCCAGCCCACTAAAAATACGTACATCTAAAGAAACAAGAATAACTAGGACCTTAACACATTAAAATACGCTCTAGTAAAATTAACATTGACTTGTCTCCAACACCCCAACAATAGTCTCTCATGGAACGAACTCACTCGTGATATTTTGGGACGCTGGCTGTCGCCGCCCGGTGTGAAGGTCAAGGATGTCGTGCTTCCCTCGGACTTCTGATCAATCAGTTCTCCGACTTCAATCTTCCAGGGCATCGTACTATACTGTTGGTGGACAATCCGGCAAATCTCGCTCGACGAAATGTTTATAAATTAATTATATAACCCAAACCATATCTCTAAAATAACAATGAAAAACCCTACTCTTAGTATACATTGATCAAAACATTCATAGACCGATTGCATCTTACCCTGAACAGTATCTGGTTCAGCTTATTTGCTATATGTTAGACACTTTCTAGGAAATATGGTAGCCTGACTATTTTTAATGTTTTCGGTTTGGTGTTGAAGACGCAAATGCCTTTCTTTATGCTCCTAGTGAGCCGTATATTTTTTGTACATATATTATGTTTTTTTCTCGCCCGAGTCGATTTTATTTTAATCGGTCTGCTTTTACAGGGTGGTGCTATATTAATTTAGGCTAAAGGAAACTTTATTTATTTTAATATTATTGCCCTGTCTATAACGTTGCAGCATATATCGGACTGCTTCTCACATTAGGAGCGCTGCATTGTTCTAAAGAAGCTGTTGACATGCTTTGGTGTCGGGATATATCTTATAGCCGACCTGTAGTACCGGCTACTATCTCAGGAGACAGGTACAAGGAAATTACAATATTTCTGAGGTTTGATAACTTTGAGACCAGAGAAGAGCGAAAAGCAACAGACAAACTAGCTCCAACAAGGGAAATATTTGATATTTTTGTCTCAAATTGTAAGAAGTCTTTGAACCCAAGTGCTCATCCAGGGGCTGCAGTCCATGGAAGCAAGAGAAGCAGTGCTTCCCCTACACCAAAACAATGTAAAACGATAAAATGTAATTTTTGAATTTTTAAACAGGAAGCAATTAGTTTAGTTACCTATGTATATCAAAAACGCTAAAAATTATCTTATATATATATCATATATCAAATCTACAATATGTTATGCCTATAGCAAATGCGGCGTTGACTCCGACTGCGCCCATCCTACCGAGCGACAGTACAGTACAATGTAAGCTATGCCGGCCGCTAGCTTTTCTGCAGCGGTCGATAGTCGAGAGGTTATTGAACTTTCCACCTCCACCGCACTGGCTGACGCGAATGAGAACGCCTGTTTTAAGCGAGCGTGGAAGCTATCGTTGCAGTAGGTTCTTTGTTACTTTGTTTAGTTGGTTTTGATATCTTCGTTGGTGCGTCGCGCGCGTTGTATCTCGGGCGATATCGAAGACAATACGGACATGGACAGGCAAATACCGTCAACTTCGGCTGTCGGGAATCACGTTGAAAATGTGAAAGTTGGACAATTAAGTAAGAATGTGTGTGAATGTGTAGTGCATGCCTTAATAATAAAGGGATTTTCAACATTAAACTTTGCGGATAAGCTTCAATTAATTACAAACGGAAGCGCAAAACCCCCTATGAAAAATTTAACCACAAAAATGAATGAATGACTCACAGATATCGCTGTTGTCTATTGAGAATATACTTCTCCAGAATATGTTAGAGCATCGACGTTTTTATGATGACGTCATTGACGAATTCGCAAAAAGTGATCGAAGAATCGAATTACATTACAAATAGGTAAGCTTCCCTTACCACCGCACGCCCCTGTGCTCATCTATGTGTAGACGAACAACTTGTTCCCTACCTGACAAATATGGTATAAAGATATGGTCTCTTTCTGACTGTAACAATTTTTATACATCAAACATGCAAGTTTACTTGGGTACGTATTTATAGAACTATATTACTAATAATTGTAACTAATATATGTGCATTTCACTTTTAGGAAAACAAGGAAATGTACCAGAAAAGAATCAGGGCCAAAGGGTGGTGTTAGATATGGTAGAGCATTTACCGCAGGGCTCTGGTATAACTACTGATAACTTCTTTACAAGTACTAATTTAGCTGATGAGCTGTGGAACAAGAGCATGACCCTGTGCGTCACATTACGTAAAAATAAACCTTTTATTCCTAAGGAACTATTGCCAGCACCAAATAGAAAACTATATTAAAGTATGTTCGCTTTTCAAAACAACAGAACACTAGTGTCTTATGTTCCAAAAGAAAAAAATGCCGTCATCTTACTATCGAGTGAGCACAGTGGTGGACAATTACAAACCAGATATTATATTGCATTACAATAAAACAAAGGGCGCAGTTGATGCTACAGATAAACTAGCCAAAGAAGATACAACTCAACGAAAGACAAGTAGGTGGCCGATGGCAATATTTTACCATCTCATAGATATTGCAGGCATAAATGCCTATAAACTCTGGATTTTGGCAAAACCTGATTGGCTCAAAAATAGGCCAAATGGCCGCAAAATATTTATATTGGAACTAGGTAAGGAACTACTGAAAGAAAATGTACGGCGATACAACAATAAGTGCATCCAAACGAATAGAAAGTGATGTATGAGTGAGAGCTATTAAAAGTTGTTCAAGAAAGGGCCCATGATACAAGTGGTGGGAGAGGACGTTGTTACATGTGCCCAAGAAAGAAAGACAGGAAATGTAAGAACAAGTGTGTAACATGCAAAAATTTTGCATGCATGGAACACTCTCTTCTTGAAATTTCTTGTAATAAGTGCAAAAATTCTCAACTTCGTTGATATAGGGTGTTTACGCTTTGCAAAAAATGCAAGTAAATTCTTTACTAAGTCTTCCCAACGAATTAAGATTTGTCGCCTAACATAGTATCCCCTAGCCCCTAGAGTACCATAAAATATTGTTAATGCAATTTAGTCAAGTATCCAATGGTATATATGTATGGGTAACCAGTACCTATACCACCAAGCGACTGAGAAAACATTATACCATACTAGGTAACATTTAGATTAATTTTTAAATTGGCCCCTAAAGAGTCTCAGATGATATGGAAACGATATATGGAAAGAGCAGAAATGGCGGGCACGGTCAGCTCATGGATGGGTGACCGCCCTGTTTGAATTTAATTTTTTTAATAAACTCGTTTTTTTTTTCGTATTTCGTATTTTTTAATCTCTAACATTTGAAGCATTTGTGATGTTAAACAATATTAAAGAAATAAGGTTTTAGGTAACAAATCCCATTAAAATTCGGTATTTAAAAAATTACAAGAAAATTTATATAAAACAACTAAAATTCATTTCGATTTAATGAAGAAATGCGCAGCTTTGCGCAAATTCGGATGAATACCTTTTAAGAAATATTTAAAAGATGGAACTTTGTGGAACTATTCTAAAAATATAACAGAAAGTTATTCTGCTCAGCTAGCTTTTTATACAGGTTAATTCAGTCATTATGTGACGTAATGTAAAAAAATGTAACCACGTGAGGCTTACTAAAAAGAAAAATTCGAACGAATTTTTTGTAGAAGTTTAAAACGTGGGGCAATAATTGAAACTTAGCATCCTAGTAATTATACGCTCTTGCTTCAGAGTAAACTAAACAGTCAGAAGAAATAAGAAATACCTACTTATCTCTCATCTGCATTGCTCAGGCCAGGCGTTATAACAGTTCAAACATCTTAAGAAAATGTTGTATTTGCATCATAAGCACCAGTATTTGCTTTTCGCCTATTATAGCACACGCATTGTATCACAATTTTTAAATTGCACCATAATATTTCTACCAGCAACGCATAACGACGCCTACCACTATCCATTGTACACGTTTTCGTTTTTTTCTTTTCGTATTTTGTAAGCAACAAAAGAGCATGACAGTATTTATTACGAGTAGTCGCAATTCGTACTGATCCTAGTAAATTTAGAGCCCGCTTACTTTCGTTGATGTGAAGTAGCTGCGGTTCGATAACTATTCCTAAAACAAACAAAAAATGAATGCAGTTAATTTCATAACTAAATCATTATGTATAATAAAATTTAGATACCTATTACCCCTCGGCAATCGGCACTGAAGTTTCTTTTTGCTCATATAGTTTATTTTCTTCAGTTTTGCAGGCTACTGCAACTAAGTTCCACATTTTGTTACAAAAAGTTGAAGTTCAGTGCCTCGGTACACGAATAGATAAAGATATCTTGAGTTGTTTTCGTATCTATGTATTTATATTCATGTGGAGATTTATGGCATTTTTTTTTCAAATTATTTTAAGATTTTTGTAAGAGATAGAGGTAGGACAGTAGTTAACAATTGAGAGTTGTAAATAGTCCCCCCACCCCTTTTTTGGTCCCCCCACTCCTTTTTCGTACATTACCCCCCACTCCTACGCCCCTGGTAGGCCCCGCCCACTTTTCCCCCGCGCATGCGCACCGAGCGCATGACCTCTCAACCGCACCCCGCAGCCATCATACCGTGTAATTGCAGCGTAATGAGTAATTACAATACCGCGGGTCCATATTTCCGCGAAATTCGCACATAAATGTCAATTTATTGGTTAAGTACCGTATGTACGTGAAGAAATATTTAAAATAGATACAATCACTCTCATTCCCCGCGCTTTTTTTGTCTAATTAACGCTATTTACCCCCTTTGCAATGAAAAAAAAAACATTACATATACTGCACTGCATAGCGTATTAGGTTCTATTTACGCATAATTATCTTCTATTTACCTCAGATCTAATAAAAAATAAGCTCTTACTGTCATTTCATACATTTTTTACTATTTAACGCTATTTACCCCCTTTTCAATGAAAAAAAATATTACATGGACTGTCAATGTCAATTTATTGTTTACGTACCGTTTATACCTACATAACTATTTAAAATAGGTACAAATACTCTCATTTCCCGCGCTTTTTGTCTAATTAGCAATATTTATCCCCTTTGCAATGAAAAAAAAAACATTACATGGACTGTCAGTGTCAATTTATTGTTTTACGTAGCGTTTATACCTACATAACTATTTAAAATAGGTACAAGTACTCTCATTTCCTACATTTTTTACTAATTAACGCTATTTACCCCTTTTGCAATGAAAAAAAATACAGTGTACCGCACTGTATGGCGTATTATGTCCTATATACATGCAATAAACAAAAATTAACTTCTATTCTGTCCCACATCTACAAAATCTGAAAATTCCCAGGTTCCGCCACGTAATTAGCTTGTAAAATGTTAGCCAACGCCCTAGAAAAAATACAGTATGGTTTCGGCCCGATATCGCAACAGGCAGTTGGGTAAAGTTTTTCCTACAGATGATGCCCCCTCGTTAGTTTTAATGGGGTTTTAAAAAATAATGATTTTCGGCTTCGTCTTTCTCTGGAATTTTAGAATTTCTTTAATTCGAGGGTTTGCCATTAGTTTTTATCGTATTTTTAATGGTATTTTAGCCTGCTAGGGTTATTTTACAGAACGCATAGGCTCTTATAATAAAACAACCTGAAATTTTATTACCACATATAGTTTAAAGGCAGTTTAAAATAGGTACAAATACTCTTATTTCCCTCGCTTTTTGTCTAATTACTCTATTTATCCCCATACAATAAAAAAAACATTACATGGACTGTCAATGTCAATTTATTGTTTACGTACCGTTTATACCTACATAACTATTTAAAATAGGTACAAATACTCTCATTTCCCGCGCTTTTTTGTCTAATTAGCAATATTTATCCCCTTTGGGATGAAAAAAAAACATTACATATACTGCACTGCATAGCGTATTAGGTTCTATTTACGCATAATTATCTTCTATTTACCTCAGATCTAATAAAAAATAAGCTCTTACTGTCATTTCATACATTTTTTACTATTTAACGCTATTTACCCCTTTAAAATGAAAAAAAAAATACAGTGTACCGCACTGTATGGTGTATTACGTCCTATATTCATGTAATAAACAAAAAAATAAATTATATTTTGTCCCACATCTACAAAAATCTGAAAATTCCCAGGCTCCCCCACGTAATTAGGCATGTGACGTCACAGCCAACGCCTTAAAAATTCCCAAAACAAAGAAAAAATAATAGGTGTACTTACTTTAAAGTGAATATATACTCCTAAGAAGAATAAGTAAGGATATATGAAAACCTCAAACAATGAAAGCAATTAAAAACACTTTCAAAAGCATGGGTTCCAACACATATTCCAAACGTATGATCGCCGTCGTCCAGATGCACTCCCCCAAAACAGCCATGACTCCTCGAAAAACAGTCTCTGTGTAGAACACGCGCGATCTATAGACGCGGGCACCCGTCACAGAGCTACTTTGTACCGTTATGTCGTATCAATTAGCTTCAAAGCAATCGCGACATTACTTAATTATGACAAAAATATGCACACGAAAGAAGTAACCCGACGCCACGGCAACCATTTTTTATCTCAGAACGACTCTCACCGGCTCGCACATTCTCAAGTCGGTCGTTATAGGTCAACGTTGCCGAACGATTTCACCCACATAAGTGTATATCAAGACTCTACCATGAAAATATCCGTACATCTCGGCTGATTTCAGCGGATCCGGCAACACCGCTTCTAGCCCCTCTAGACGTCCGCCAGAAGATCTGATGGTATTGGTCGAGAGGGCAATATTGATTTTTTTTTCTCCTTTTCTCACAACCGGGAGCTATACCTATACCTATCTCACTTTCCAAAAGAATGCACCACTCGCCCTGGGCAACCCTTGATGGTACCTGCCATAGGCAACGAGCCAGCGCGGACCGTAATCTGCCAGAACGGTAGCCCAGGAGGAGAAAATATTTTAAGAGGGGGTTGCCGACAGCGAAAGTGACGTTAGATTTCGTATTTTTTAAGTTGTATAGCATAAAATCTAATAACATTTTACCTGGCAAAATTTTAGTACAAACATCTCTGTCTTCATTTTAATCATAAGATCTTAAAAGCAAATGCACTGGAATTATTATTTTTCCCAAGGTTTTCATAACCTATAAAACAAAACACTGCTTTTAAGATCTTATGATTAAAATGAAGACAGAGATGTTTGTACTAAATTTTTGCCAGGTAAAATGTTATTAGATTTTGTGCTATACAACTTAAAAAAATACGAAATCTAACGTCACTTTCGCTGTCGGCAACCCCCTCTTAACAGCATATAATTAAAATTAACTGGGGATACATTGCAGCGTTTGATATTATTTCAGAGTATACGTATAGCCGAATTAAAGAATAACATTAACACTTCCATACGCCCTATTCCATATACACCCTACCATTATAAAAAAAAGATACAATGCAAGCTTTTCCCACATAATTATTCCCATTATTATTTATTTAATAAACAAAATATTATTCTCATCTTTATACCTACAGAACTATAAAAAAAACTATAGAACTATTAAAAAATAGGTACCCACATACACCTTCCCGTAAGAATACCAAAATCTCTCCACATGTGCAATTAGTTTGCGATGTCACAGCCAGCGCCCCCTAAATCTAATATTTTTCGGGCAATTATACATGTAAGACGAGCACAAAGCGATTACTTGTTTTTCTTTTTAATATTATTAGACAGGAACCCGTCACATCTTCTAAGAAGTTGTTCGCTAGATACCACATTATGATTGCTCTCCCACATTTCTCATCTAGTTAGAATCATTTTATTAATTATTTGACTTATTCTGCCTACATCCCTCATACATTTTGTCTATTTTAAATCAATTAAGCAGAAATGAAAGCTTGTAAAAAAATATCTAATAACGCTTTTCGAATACATTATACTTAAAATAGATAGGTACAACGAGGTGTCATATAAAATATTAGATTTACTTCAACGCAGAAATGGTCGTTATGTATTTCACACAGCGTGTTCCCAATCAAACAACTTTTTATGAAGAAACCACATAACTATACAGGGAGCATCAGAGACCATGAAAACACCATTTAAGGCTACGGGCTGGTGTTAGATACAGGGTGCGCCAGGAGACAGATACAGGGAAGCGTTAAAATAACAAATTAAAATATATGTATATATATTCTTGTGACAGACTCGTATATCTACTTACGAATGTTCTATCTACAAGAAAAGATAAAGACCAAGGTTTCAAATTTTAAGGAACAAGTAATTTTAGAAATACATAAATAAGAGAGGTATACCCGATTGCTGTAAGAAGTTTGGATTTTGTCAGATGACAATTCCTCACAAAATCCCTAAGAATTTTGTGTCATCCACTAGCATATTTGCGTCACAACCGGTTAATGATATCACTCCTTGATTTATTATGGTAAAAGTCACTCAAGTGAATAAATAATGAATAAGAGCTTATTAATAACAATAATAACTTAAAACGTAATATAAAACTTATTAATTTAATATTTTTTTATATAATCAACTGCTTGTTGCAGCGTCTATATGTGGACTCAAGCAAATTGACCTCCATGTGTCAAAGTGTCAGTTAAGGGTACCATTATCGGTGTTGTTCTTGCTCTCCTCGTTACTTTTTGTGGTATGCAAATGGCATCGTTTCTGACCTGAACTTATGAGCCGATTGCATTTTGCTGCATTGATACCAACTTAGGATGTTGAAATTACAAATTGAAAGTTTCGGTAACAACAAAGGCAATTAGATTGTCAGTATAGACAAATTTTAATTGTCTAATATCAGATTTTACAAATGCGGCGCCGAGAACCATACCGGACCATCCCACAAAATTCTTGATATCTAAATAAGCACGGTCTTATGTAGTAAAAAACATACAATTTTGCATGCCAAAGCGAACCAAATGAGCCTTAGATACTCTACTATACAGACGGCAGCACCAAAGAGGATGACCCACATGGATTAGACTAGCAAAAAAATCTCCATGCTATAATGAACTAGATAGCTTGGTCCAATTTACCATTGGTGGAAATTTATATGTTGCAGTGCATTTGGTCTATTGAAACGACTACAGCTGTCAACTATTCAACATAGTATTACTACAGCTAGTCTAATCCATGTGGGTCATCCTCTTTGGTGCTGCCGTCTGTATAGTAGAGTATCTAAGGCTCATTTGGTTCGCTTTGGCATGCAAAATTGTATGTTTTTTACTACATAAGACCGTGCTTATTTAGATATCAAGAATTTTGTGGGATGGTCCGGTATGGTTCTCGGCGCCGCATTTGTAAAATCTGATATTAGACAATTAAAATTTGTCTATACTGACAATATAATTGCCTTTGTTGTTACCGAAACTTTCAATTGGTAATTTCAACATCCTAAGTTGGTATCAATGCAGAAAAATGCAATCGGCTCATAAGTTCAGGTCAGAAACGATGCCATTTGCATACCACAAAAAGTAACGAGGAGAGCAAGAACAACACCGATAATGGTACCCTTAACTGACACTTTGACACATGGAGGTCAATTTGCCTGAGTCCACATATAGACGCTGCAACAAGCAGTTGATTATATAAAAAAATATTAAATTAATAAGTTTTATATTACGTTTTAAGTTATTATTGTTATTTGTAGAGCTATAATCGTGATTGCAATAGGGTTTTTATTTATTAACAAGCTCTTATTCATTATTTATTCACTTGGGTGACTTTTACCATAATAAATCAAGGAGTGATATCATTAACCGGTTGTGACGCAAATATGCTAGTGGATGACACAAAATTCTTAGGGATTTTGTGAGGAATTGTCATCTGACAAAATCCAAACTTCTTACAGCAATCGGGTACACCTCTCTTATTTATGTATTTCTAAAATTACTTGTTCCTTAAAATTTGAAACCTTGGTCTTTATCTTTTCTTATAGATAGAACATTCATAAGTAGATATACGAGTCTGTCACAAGAATATATATACATATATTTTAATTTGTTATTTTAACGTTTCCCTGTATCTGTCTCTTGGCGCACCCTCTATCTAACACCAGCCCGTAGCCTTAAATGGTGTTTTCATGGTCTCTGATGCTCCCTGTATAATTATGTGGTTTCTTCATAAAAAGTTGTTTGATTGGGAACACGCTGTGTGAAATACATAACGACCATTTCTGCGTTGAAGTAAATCTAATATTTTATATGACACCTCTTTGTACCTATCTATTTTAAGTATAATGTATTCGAAAAGCGTTATTAGATATTTTTTTTACAAGGTTTCATTTCTGCTTAATTGATTTAAAATAGACAAAATGTATGAGGGAGGTAGGCAGAATAAGTCAAATAATTAATAAAATGATTCTAACTAGATGAGGAATGTGGGAGAGCAATCATAATGCCATACAGGGTGTGCAATATATTCTCTTTACAGAGCAAAGGGATAAATATAATATTATTATGTTTTATTATTTTATTTTTGGAAATATAGCTTAGAAAAACAAGAGAAATTATGTAAGAATATGGATGGAATACAATAAACTTGTGTATTATTAAATAATTATTAACAAGTTAGAATAAAGCATACAGAGGCGGGTATTGATTTTTATCGCAAAGGGGGATAATTGAATCATAATTATACGAACATATGGTGGTAGGGTATTGCTTCCATATAATATGTTAATTTTACTCTGTGGACGATGAATTTTTAATGTTTTTTTAACTATGTGTGGTCTCCTTCCGCGAGAGTGTACATTCAGTAAAGTAGGTATCTTTTTTTATAATGGTAGGGTGTATATGGAATAGGACGTATATGGAACTGTTAATGTTTTATTGTATATCCAAAATTTAAAGTATCAATGCGTGAATTACTCGTTGGTTTTCCATAAATTACTTTATTCTTTAATCCCTAGTAGGTGTACCTATACGTAACTATGAAATAATATAAAAGCATGGCAATGTATCCGTTTAATTTGTTTTTTTATTCAAAATTATATTTTATAATACTGCCCATTCACGGCGGAGCTACGGATACCTCGGTATCGTCGGTAATGGGGGAGCGCCCTCTAGACATCGGCTCGCTAGTACCTATGGCAGGTACTAAGCGGTCTCTAATTCGAGGGATCCGGTGGTACGAGATGTGTTTTGGAAGTTGGTAGATGGCAGAGGGTGTTAGATTTCTACAAGTATATGGCAGTATTTTTATCTATTGGTCAACCCTTTGTTTGGGGCGAGGGCGGCTCGGCAAAAGGCAAAAGCCGTTCTATATTAAAAATGGTCGCCGTGGCGCCGTGTTATTTGTTTTGTTGGTATATTTCGACATAATTAAACAATGTCGCGCAAGCGTCTTCTGTGAATCGAGAGAAAAATCAATATCAGCCTATATACAGTATTTTCTCCTCCTGGGCTACCGTTCTGGCAGATTACGGTCCGGGCTGGCTCGTTGCCTATGGCAGGTACCATCAAGGGTTGCCCAGGGCGAGTGGTGCATTCTTTTGGAAAGTGAGATAGGTATAGGTATAGCTCCCGGTTGTGAGAAAAGGAGAAAAAAAATCAATATTGCCCCCTCGACCAATGCCATCAGATCTTCTGGCGGACGTCTAGAGGGGCTAGAAGCGGTGTTGCCGGATCCGCTGAAATCAGCCGAGATCTACGGATATTTTCATGGTAGAGTCTTGATATACACTTATGTGGGTGAAATCGGTCGGCAACGTTGTCCTATAACGACCGACTTGAGAATGTGCGAGCCGGTGAGAGTCGTTCTGAAATAAAAAATGGTTGCCGTGGCGTCGGGTTACTTCTTTCGTGTGCATATTTTTGTCATAATTAAATAATGTCGCGATTGCTTTGAAGCTAATTGATACGACATAACGGTACAAAGTAGCTCTGTGACGGGTGCCCGCGTCTATAGATCGCGCGTGTTCTACACAGAGACTGTTTTTCGAGGAGTCATGGCTGTTTTGGGGGAGTGCATCTGGACGACGGCGATCATACGTTTGGAATATGTGTTGGAACCCATGCTTTTGAAAGTGTTTTTAATTGCTTTCATTGTTTGAGTTTTTCATATATCCTTACTTATTCTTCTTAGCAGTATATATTCACTTTAAAGTAAGTACACCTATTATTTTTTCTTTGTTTTGGGAATTTTCAGATTTTTGTAGATGTGGGACAAAATATAATTTATTTTTTTGTTTATTACATGAATATAGGACGTAATACACCATACAGTGCGGTACACCGTATTTTTTTTTTTTCATTTTAAAGGGGTAAATAGCGTTAAATAGTAAAAAATGTATGAAATGACAGTAAGAGCTTATTTTTTATTAGATCTGAGGTAAATAGAAGATAATTATGCGTAAATAGAACCTAATACGCTATGCAGTGCAGTATATGTAATGTTTTTATTCATCGCAAAGGGGATAAATATTGCTAATTAAACAAAAAAGCGCGGGAAATGAGAGTATTGTACCTATTTTAAATAGTTATGTAGGTATAAACGGTACGTAAACAATAAATTGACATTGACAGTCCATGTAATGTTTTTTTTATTGTATGGGGATAAATAGAGTAATTAGACAAAAAGCGCGGGAAATAAGAGTATTTGTACCTATTTTAAACTGCCTTTAAACTATATGTGGTAATAAAATTTCAGGTTGTTTTATTATAAGAGCCTATGCGTTCTGTAAAATAACCCTAGCAGGCTAAAATACCATTAAAAATACGATAGAAACTAATGGCAAACCCTCGAATTAAAGAAATTCGAAAATTCCAGAGAAAGACGAAGCCAAAAATCATTATTTTTTAAAACCCCATTAAAACTAACGAGGGGGCATCATCTGTAGGAAAAACTTTACCCAACTGCCTGTTGCGATATCGGGCCGAAACCATACTGTATTTTTTCTAGGGCGTTGGCTAACATTTTACAAGCTAATTACGTGGCGGAACCTGGGAATTTTCAGATTTTGTAGATGTGGGACAGAATAGAAGTTAATTTTTGTTTATTGCATGTATATAGGACATAATACGCCATACAGTGCGGTACACTGTATTTTTTTTCATTGCAAAAGGGGTAAATAGCGTTAATTAGTAAAAAATGTAGGAAATGAGAGTACTTGTACCTATTTTAAATAGTTATGTAGGTATAAACGCTACGTAAAACAATAAATTGACACTGACAGTCCATGTAATGTTTTTTTTTTTCATTGCAAAGGGGATAAATATTGCTAATTAGACAAAAAGCGCGGGAAATGAGAGTATTTGTACCTATTTTAAATAGTTATGTAGGTATAAACTTTACGTAAACAATAAATTGACATTGACAGTCCATGTAATATTTTTTTTCATTGAAAAGGGGGTAAATAGCGTTAAATAGTAAAAAATGTATGAAATGACAGTAAGAGCTTATTTTTTATTAGATCTGAGGTAAATAGAAGATAATTATGCGTAAATAGAACCTAATACGCTATGCAGTGCAGTATATGTAATGTTTTTTTTTTCATTGCAAAGGGGGTAAATAGCGTTAATTAGACAAAAAAAGCGCGGGGAATGAGAGTGATTGTATCTATTTTAAATATTTCTTCACGTACATACGGTACTTAACCAATAAATTGACATTTATGTGCGAATTTCGCGGAAATATGGACCCGCGGTATTGTAATTACTCATTACGCTGCAATTACACGGTATGATGGCTGCGGGGTGCGGGGGAGAGGTCATGCGCTCGGTGCGCATGCGCGGGGGAAAGTGGGCGGGGCCTACCAGGGGCGTAGGGGTGGGGGGTAATGTACGAAAAAGGAGTGGGGGGACCAAAAAAGGGGTGGGGGGACTATTTACAACTCTCAATTGTTAACTACTTACGACTCAAATCGAGGTAGGACTCAAATCGAGTAGTAGTAGTTTAATGAAAATAACGTTGTTCGATAACCTTTTCTTTACTTTATTAACATTGGTTTTGTTTCTACTAAATGTTTATTCTGTGTCTTCGTCAATTTACAGGGTTAATTCACTTTGTTCGACTTTAAGCGTTGAGTGAGGAATAATAAGAGGCGCAAAGTCCATATAAAATTGCGTGACCGGTTTTCGTGTGCTTACCCTGAAGCCCCCCGTTGCTCCCACTCGCTATAGTCGCCTAGCTACCACGGATTTTTAGAACTTGTTTATGTTTTCGAGAACACCGATCCCTCTACAACGGGCTAACGGTACAATTTTATATATTTTTTATTTTACTGGAAGGATATGTATTTTTTTGTCTCGGGCGCTTTTTATCTCGGACGCTTTTCGGGCCGCGTTTTCGGCTCGCTGCGGCCCGTAAGGTTGCGCCTCTTATTATTCCTCACTCAACGCTTTAAGTCTTACTATATGGATCAAATTGATTTTTCAGAGAAAAAACAAAAATAATAAGTATAAAAAATTCAGATTTTCCATGAAACCGTAACTGATAGAGATAGAGAAAAGTCCGTAAAGACATTACTTGGAAAACATTCAAAATCATCCGAGATTGTGGCATTTTCATATTAGAAAATAAAACTTGGTCGCCTCCTTGCAAGAAATACATCAGAAAGCAGGTAACTCAATATGCTTGCTGCCGGCGGAGCCGTTCGGAACGGCAAATTTCATTTCAGTTGGTTTCGATCCCCCGCCAAGTGTAAAAATATGCACAGCTGCACCCCCCGTCGCACATAGCATTCCCGATGCCGCTGTGATCCCTCTTTGGCTTCATCCCATATTGGCAGACTATATGTAACATCGGTCCGCGTCATACATATACTACGAGTTTATCTATTCCTATCTTTATATCGGACGTGGATATGAGTGGCAGTTTCGCAGAAGAAGCAGACGCCAGAAAGTTTTCGTGTTCAATATGGAAGTCTTGGGCATTACTTTTTCTTTTCGTCGTGCAAATATAATGAAATCTTTTGGAAAATCTACAAATGGAAGCCGTAGTACCTACTCTTGTGGGTAGTTTTGTCAATATCAAACCCTTTCTACTTTTTTGTTATTTGAGATAGTTAGTATCCAAAAATCCATTGAAGAGCCGATGCTATAGTTGTTTGCGGCGAAGTACCTACCTACTCAGCCCCTGAAGATAAATCGAACACTTTTTTGTTGGATTAAGTGACAATCTTCTGCATGTTATTTCTTTAACCATCGTAATCGACGTTAATCTGTCTGAGGAGCCTAGCGTGAATAAATGTAACATCAGAGCCAGAACCATCTATCAGTCGACGGCGGTGCCATGGCTCCCTAATATCATTAAAAATCTGTGATATGCTGTGAATGCACAATGCAGTATACAGCGAGCACGTAAAGGTTGGAATAAATTCGGTAAAATGTTGTAGTTCGATTAAAAATTAAGCCGGCTTAAAAATGGAACTCGGCAGGAAATAAGCACTACAATGTAGGTACAGTCGTCTAATAAAGAATTGTCTAAAAACTTATAATAATTTATGTTAAGTTTAAAATTTATGAAATTTTTTTTTATGTAATGTATTATTATTATTTGCGTATCGATACAAGAAAAGTGCGTCCTTTTAAATGACGCTATCAGAAATGGTGAATGCCATTTAAAATATACTTATAAATGACGTCTAAGCTTGTTTAGTAATGACGTCACAAGAACGACAAATATGTCAAAATATGGGCCTTTCAAAATTATGTTGGGCGTGTCGAAGCCTTTTTTTTAATCGCACAGTACAACATTTTACCGACTTCATTCCAACCTTTACGGGCTCACTGTATACACAGCCCACTCACTAACCAGTGTAAACACTGGTGATTTTTAGTCTCTTTTCTCGCTTAGAAAAAACCGAGAAGTTTTAAAGTAAATTCCTGTGATGTGAATACCTACAACACTTTCATAGGGTGTTTTAAGTGCGCTTGTCATTTAAAGACTCAAGACAAGACTGACAAACACCGATAACACAGATGAGAGATAAGTAAGTATTTCTTGTTTCTTCATAAAATTCAATAATAAGGTTGAATGAAATGTGGAAACAGCGCTCTCCAGTATCTACCTAACTCTGACATTCTGAATAGAACTAAGAGTTTCATTAATAATAATAAATATCTTGAAAAATATATAATAACATATGGTATACATTTAATTTTTAATTGGGTATTCGCCACAGCAACCTGAACCAAACTGATTAAAAGACAACTTTTTCAAGTTGCCAGGAAAATCCGTAAATGCTTAACTAAATAAAGGGAACTTTGAACGTTTAACTCAAAAAATAACTTCAACAGCTTTGTTTTATAACCTTTCGGAGAATAAATCTTCTTCCTTTTTCAAAGTTAATGTCAAGTCAAAATGACATGACCGAATAATAAGTGTCATAACAACAGAAACAATAGCCTAGCCACCTATCTGATATTGTACCCTATGTTCTCTCTACGTATCTATATTAACTACCTATACTTTTTTTGAATAACTGATGGCGATAATATTTTAATGAATTATCAGCAAAACTGTTGCCCGTGTATTTTGCAGAATAAACGCTGATTCCTTAATTTTTCTATTAGTTTCTATTTCTTTTTCGGGAATTGGTTGGGACCTATCACACAAAATTCTATATGATTATTATTAAAAGAGTGTTCACATCGAGGGGGTAATCACTCTGCGAAATACTGTCACATTTTCGGCCTCAATCGCAGAAATCTTTGCGAAATCCTGTAGCAATCCGCGAAATCTATAGGCATTCCGCGAAATCTATACCGAAATCGCGAAATAGCATCGCAATCTTCGTGAAATCGTCGAAATCCTCTGCGAAATCTGCAAAGTCCTTCCCCTATATCGGTCGCCGCCGGCCGGTTAGTTCATGTTAGTCACTTTCTTCTAACGAAATAAATTTTATTCCCATAGCGATCTCAACACGGTAAAAATCACATTGCGAAATCCTTAGAAATCAATGCAATCGTCGCGAAATCCCGCGCAATCATCGGAAATCTCACGCAATCATCGCAAATCTCGCGCATAGTTATCATAAATCTCGTGCAATTATTAGAAATATCGTGCAATCATTGGAAATCTCCCATCACCACCCGAAATGTTACGAAATCACCAGAAATCCGGCTTTTGCGAAATACTGTTCAGTTTTTACCCCAGTGGGTTCCTCCCCGGTTCACATATTTTTGACTTTTAAATTTGATTTTGCATGATATAATTTTTATGTCCTTTGAAACGAACGTTAAATGGCCTACAAGTCTCCTTATTATAGAATTTTCCACATTCACAAGGAATTTTATAAATGCAATTTTTTGAACTTTGTACCCCATTAAATGCGGTTTCGTTTTAACTAGCATCGATCTTAATGTATTTTTGGTTTTAAGTATTGTTCTGACGTGACACTATCTTTGAATAACGAGTAAGATTTTTCTCCAAAAGCTCAGAAAACAAAGTGGTTGAAGTTTTGAGTTAATCGTTCAAAGTTTCGTTCACGCTTGTGTACTGGCAATGGCAATTCGAAATGTTTTTGTAAATAATAAAAATTGATTGATTGTAGCTTTAAATTTGTTAATAAATAATACACTTAATTTGATACTTGTCCTGTTATTTATTCAAACGATCAATAAAAGTAACATTTTCATTTTACTCTTTGCAACTTAAAAAAAAAACTACGCCGAGCCTACGGCTTTCGGCTATAAAACATACAAACAATGTAACAAATACCTAATACTACGTTACTACAAAAAGAAATTTAACAGCATTTGATTGCGATAAAACATGAGGTTTTTAATACCATTTTATAGCGTTATCAAACTCATTTTTTGTATACAGCTTTGGGAAAGGTTAGATTTTGATTAATGGATTATTAACCTCAGGAAATTGTTTTGGAAAACCCCACATTTCTGTCGCGATTGGGCACTGTTAAAATAAATACCTACTTTTATTCACACAACAGGCAAATAAAGGCCACAAAGAATGTACCATTCCTAATCTTATTTTTATTGAATAACTGAGCCAACCGATTCTGACAAGCTCTAGCTGGAATGGAACGCTCTATGCTGATTCTAGCTTAGCTTTAGCCTCGCCTGAACGCCCCCTGTTAGTCTTATTTGAGTTGTTATAAAAAAATTTTACAATTATTCGCCGGACTATGGTATAAAACCGAACGAGCGGAATAAGTTATCATGTTAACCGACCCTTAATTTTAATAACATGTCCCGCAATAGCGGGTAACATCTTACAGGGTTTAAGTTTAGACAGGACTTGTTTATTTTATTGGAAAAAGACTGGATAAAATTGAGTTTCCGAAAATAATTATTTGAAGAGTTCAATACGTGGTTAAAACTTATTTCTGGGGCACCCTGCTCATGGAACCTCCTTATAACAAAGGAAGACAAGCCGGTTTCAGAAATTCTCCCTCAAATACGTCAGAATAGATGGGTAATTCAATATGCTTGCCGCCGCCGAAGTCGTTCATTTCAGTTGGTTGCGATATCCAACGCGAAGTGTCAAAAATATGCACATCTGCAGCCCGCGTCGCACGTAGCATTTCCGATGCGCTCGGAATCCCGCCGTGATCCCTCTTCGGCTCCAGCTCATATTGGAAAGCTATATGTAACACCGGCCTGCGCCTTACATACACAATATTCCCATTCTTATGTTGGACGTGGGCGGGTGGCAGTTTCGCATGAAGCGGGACCAAGAGCTTGGAAAATATGTGCCAAGCAAAGGACGATAAAAGCATACCTTACTCGAGAAAAGGCTTCTCAGCAAGTCTAAAAGGATTCATGTACCTATTTCAAGAAATTCGCTCTCTTAAATTTAGAGAAGTTTTATATTGAAATAAAGAGTAAATAAGCAATTACCTGAAAAATTACACAGTTGATGTACTTATAAGAACTTAAGCGGTGAACGGATGGTTATGTGTTTACCGACTTTACTGTTTACTCTGTTGTTTTCCATCAAGTTATGGAAGAATCTGTCGTAGTAGATTCTTCTATGATGAGGTTCATATTTTGTTGGTCAACGATAGATATTAGCCTCGTTCCTTTTGCCACTTTTCTTAAGAATTCTTACTTTATCTCCGTTGGTGGCAGTTCCTTTAACAAATGAGAATGTGAGCTAAAGTGAGATTTTTTTACCTCCCCCTTCACCCTTCAAGCACATCCTAGCCAGGACACTAACTATCGAGCATATTGGCTCAGTTTGGTGATGGGGAAAATGATCCTTTCACAAGTTAAGCCTTTGACAGGAAAAACAAACTGAGTGACTCGGCTAACAACTAAGCTAAAGTTCTCAGTGTGGGGGCAAAAGGAACGCGGCTATTGTCTGTTGTCTGCTTCGATCGGAAGATGCTATATGCAATAAAATGCTCAAAACCCGAGTCAAAAATCGCAGCATCACAGCCATGTCAGCCGATTATTCCGGGAGTTGCCCGAATCCAAGTCTGGGTCAATGGGGAACTTGCACAGTAAAAAAATCCGTGTGAATCCTCTTCGTGTAAGTGGTGAAAGAAATTTGGTAAAAATTTGACACGAAAATTTGTGGTAAAATTCACACTACAACTAATTCGTTAATTTTTACACTTGGGGGTGTACTTTTTTTTATATTTCTAACACGGATTCGTGTTTGTTCACACCACGCAGTGTTCCTCAACACCATTCGGTGTCCCTTAGCACTAAGCTGTGTCAAATTGAACGTATTAACACAATTTCGTGTTAGGTAGATTTCACCAGTTATGGGTGTAAAATCTTAGGCAATCGGAGCCATGGCATCAGTTGTTTGTCGAACGTGTTGCGCGACGGAGCTTATCAGTTTATGTGACGTGTGACCCGACCGCGTGGCGCGTATAATACTACCGACCGCTAGTGCAAAAATGATGTTGTTATGTAAAGTAAAATTTCATAGTGAGTCAGATGGATTAAAACGAAATGCGAATATGCAGATGTGACGACGAAAAGTACTGTGTGATAGCCGAGGTGATAGCCCCTAACCTATACTCATCGACTGTGTTGAAATGAGTTTGTTCTCACCGAAATCAGAAACCAGTCGCGAATCTGATTGACGGATTTTAAATTATCTGACTGTTCTGATTGTTTTGATTCCTGCTGATTGGAGCCGACTTAGTTTGGACCTGCTTGTGCTTGTGAGAAAAGGCCTATCTAACTAAATCGCTGTGTCGCAACGTTTGAAGTTTCTTTTTGTCTCACACGGACAATTCTATAAGGCAACAGTTACTTAAGTACATTGTATGAAAAATCGTTCAGAACGCAAAGAACCGTTTTTTAAAAATTTTTATTAGTACAAAAATATGTTTTACATCACGAGAGCAGTATCTGACTGGCACAAAAATGGATGCAAAGAGAATTTATAAACTCGGTGTAGCTTGCCGGGGTGCTGAGCCATTCAGCGTTTTTCTTGCAAGCTTCTTAGAAAGTGGTGAGGTAATTCCTCCCCTCGAAGATTCAGCAAACGAGGGTGCGAGGAAGCTGAACGTCTTCACACTTGGGCTGAGGTTTCTTCGAACATCTTGTATAAATCTTCTTGTAGACAACAAAACTTATTAAGCAAAGAACCAATAAGTATATACAGATCGTCCAAAGACTTGGTATATGGAAAGATTGTCCAAATGAAAATGAAGGGCTGTTTTCGATTATCTTATTCTTTATCTGGTATAATTCATCAAGTTTAATGTTTTCTAAATGAAGGCTAACATTTTCGATTTTTGTGTTGCTGATTCTTATGTCCAAATCAGGAAACAAGATAGTTTCGCTTGAATGGTGTATTTCATTTGTTATTGTTTGCTTTGTGTTGGAAATTTTGCATCCCACGGGGATTTCGATTAAATGTGTACCAAGTAGACTCACTGCTTCTTCTTGGTTAAAGCATTTTAATTTTAATTGTCCTTTAGTCGGGAATAGACATATCCATTTATTTGTGTTTTGAATTGGTTGAGTATACGGGAATGGAGTAAAGGTAGTAATAGTCAACTTCAAAAGGGTGAATCAACGGGACATGTAGGATATAAGAAATTCTAATTTTTTTTATATATGATTCAATTTTTACAACGCTTTCAAAAAGAGGAATATTTTGTAAGGTTAATTCAAACGGAAAATATTTCTTTACAGATGTTTCTAATTTTGTTAATTCAAAGAAAAAGTCATTTGCTTTTATTATGCTAGGGTGCATAATTTGAAGTTTGGTAAATACCAGAGAATTTTCAATGTCCTGTAGAATTGAATTTATAATTTCGTACATCGTGCTAATTTGGATAAGGGCGTCTTTAAGAACTAAAGAGCATTCCATAGCACTGAGAGAATTTTTGAGAACCATAAAAACTTTAAATTTTTCTTCCAAAATATTTTCATTGTGGCTTATTTGTGTAATGGTAGAATTGAACTTATCTATTAAGGAAATAGATAGCGAATTCTGTGTTTTAATACTCTTTTCTAGCTTGTTTTCGTTATTTTGAAGTTCTTCTATTACTTTATCATAGCGTTCTGCGTCTGTCGAATCTAAATTTCCGGTTATTGATTTAAATATTGATCCTAGGCCATTGATTAAACCTCTTTTTTCTCTTTTGTAAGAATTTGGAATAATTGCTGTCAATTTAGTATTTATTTCATTTTCAAGAAATGTTAATATTTTTAAATGAGTTGCTAACTCGATTGGGTAGGTTTCGCTGGTATCAATAAAATTTTGTGTTAGCGTTTGCAAATGTTTACGCAGTTTGTTAAATTCTGTCACTACCGAACTTAAGTCATAGTAATGAATTAATTTGTGGGTTTCTTTAGCAATTTTAGCTGTTCCTAGTTTTACTGGGATCAGTCCTGGATTGTTTTCTAAATTTCGAATTGTTATTTTCTCTTGAACTGACAAAATGCAGGGAAATCTGAAAGTAAGTTTAATTGTTAAAATCGGAAGTTTGCCTTAAGGGTCGCTTTAAATTGTCCATATGTATTTTTTCTTGTGAATCAGTAGAAACAGTTTTCATATTTCTATCTACGGTTTGTATTTTAGTTGATTTATTAAATTTATTTGCACTCTTTTGCCTAATATGTTTTTTAGTATAAACCTTTTCTTGAGGTTGGAATAATTCTGGGTTATCACGATTTTGATTAATTTTGTCTATAAGTCTTTCTTTATTTCGCATTAAATTGGAATTTATTTTGGAATAGAGAACTTTTGAGCGTTCTTTATGATCGTTAATATAATCATTTAATAAAATTTGATCAATTTCTTGATTAAATGGATTATCTTCGCTAATGTGACCATTAATAACATCTATTGGTTTTAATTTTGTTGTAGAGTGGATACTGTGGTTGTATGCCAAACTTGCATAAATTATTTTCATTTTTATTGGAGTTTTTTGGAAACCTTTTGTATTTAATAAGCGAATGTGTTCTATAAGAGTGGAATGGAATCTTTCTATAATTCCGTTAGATTGAGGGTGATTAGGTGAACAAAAGTGTATATTGATTTTATGGAGTTTTAATAGCTCTAAAACAACTGAATTCTTAAATTCGGTTCCGTTGTCACAAATTATTTGTTTAGGGATACCGTGATGGGAGAAAAACTGAATTAAATTATCAACTATTTCGGTTCCTGCTAATGAATTTAAATGATAGGCTTGTGCGTATTTCGAAAAACTATCTACAATCGTCAAAAATTTTGATTTTTCGAATGAAAAAGTATCTAGATGAACTATTTCGAAAGGTTTGCTTGCTGTAGGGGTGACGTTCATTTTGATTCTTATTGGATTTCTCTCGTATTTGCTTTGTTGGCAGATTTCACAATCGTTTATAAAGGTTTGTACAGAATTTTTTATGTAAGGCTAATAATATTTATTCTTTACTCGTTCAACGGTTTCGTCTATGCCGCGATGATTAGACTTTCCTTCGTGGTAATTTTTTATTATGTCCTCGATATCATTTTTGTTAGTAACGTCTATTAATTTTTTATTACATAATCGAAAATTGATTGAAGCCCATTTAAAATTTTCTTGTAAAGCATTAGCGAATCTTTGGTAAATGTCAGCATTTTCGAAATAAAGGTGATATTGTGAGTTCGGTAAAACGTAATCTTTGACAAATCGTATTACATCTTGATTAAAATTATTTTCGGAAAATTGAACATTTATTCTTTTCTTTTTCTCAAATAAAATAGTAATTTTGGGTTGTGCGGGTGAGTGGTGTACAACAGAAATTATGATTTGATTTTGTCCGTAGTTTACGGGATTTTCGGAAATGGGAATATTGATGACTGGATTTTGTTCGGCATTCGAGTGTACAGTATTGTTGTCGGTTTCGAGGCGGTCATCGTCGTCTTCGTTATCGCTAAGGTCTTGGGTTTCATTATCTGGTATTACAAGTAGTGAAACATTGTCGGTATCTTGGGTTGCGTCATTATTAAGGGTTCTAGGAACGGAGTTATCGTTACTCATGTTATATGGGAATATATCACGTAAAACGTTCTCTGCAATTTCGTCTATTTCTCAGTAACGGTTTTGGTGTGTATTTCAATTCTTGAAAGCGCATCTGCGTTGGTGTTAAGTTTCCCTTTCTTGTAAATAATATTGTAATCAAATTCTTCTAATCGGATACGCCAGCGCAATAATTTCGAATTCGGATCTTTCAATGAAAAAAGCCACTGAAGTGGTTTATGATCGGTTATAATGTTGAATTTACGTCCATACAGATAGGGTCTAAAGTACTTGGTGGCCCAAATTATTGCTAATAATTCTTTTTCGATAACTGAGTAATTTTGTTCAGAATCGTTCAATGTGCGTGAGGCGTAAGCCACAGGTAAATCGTTACCGATAGGCCCTTGTGAAAGGTCAGCACCAATCGCAACATTGCTCGCGTCTGTTGTCAAATTAAAAGATTTAGAAAAATCAGGATATTGCAGAATTGGAGAATTTGTAAGCAAATTTTTGCAAGTTTCGAAGCAAGAAATAAATTCATCATCATGTACTATTTTAGCATTTTTCTTTAGACATTTTGTGAAAGGCTTAGTAATTTTTGCAAATGAAGGAATAAAGCGTCTATAATAGCCAACTAATCCGAGAAAACCTTTGATTTGTTTGGTAGTTTTGGGTATTGGAAATTCTTTGATGGCTTTAATCTTGTCAGGGTTGGGTTTAACGCCGTCAGAGGTGACTATGTGACCAAGGTATGCAACTTCTTTCTTTAGAAACTCGGACTTATCCAGTTGTACTTTAAAATTTGTTTCGCGAAGTCTTTGGAAAACGGATTTAAGGCTTTCTAAGTGTTCTTGAAGAGAAGTAGAAAAAATTATTATATCGTCTAAGTAGACAAGGCATTTTTCGTTTTGAATACCACGGAGGATGTTGTCCATTAATCTCTGAAAACTCGCGGGCGCATTTTTTAAGCCGAAGGGCATACGAAGGTACTCATAGTGTCCTTGTTCAGTGTTAAAAGCTGTCTTTTCTATGTCGTTTTCGTCCATTTCTATCTGGTGAAAACCGCTAGCAAGGTCCAGTGTAGAAAAGTATTGACACTTTCCTAACTTGTCAAGTAAGTCGTGTATATTAGGTAATGGGTATTTGTCATCGATAGTATTGTCATTTAATTTCCGGTAGTTCACAACTACACGCCATTTTTGTTTACCCGACGCGTCAGCTTTTTTAGGGACGACCCAAATTGGTGACGACCAAGGGGAAACACTAGGGCGGATTATGTTTTGATTAAGCATTTTTTTGATTTGGGATTCGAGTTCTTGCCGGTGAATAAATGGGTAACGGTATGATTTGGAATAAATTGGCGTTTCGTCAGTGGTGCGAATTTTGTGCTTTACTTTATTAGTAAATGTCAAGGGAGTGTCTTCATTATAGAAAATATCAGAATATTCTTTACATAACTTTAAAATTTTACTCTTTTCTTCTGTGTTAAGGTGGTCTACGCGAATTTTTGTCAGGTCCAGAGGAGTTGTATCTGTTTCGTCAAAGTTAAGCAGTTCAAAGTTTTGTAACTCGTTTCTGTAAAATTCGTCAACTTCTAGTGGTTCTGAAAAGTTTAAAGATACTTTGTTTTCTGTGTTATTTAAGATTGTCGTCAAAGCTTTTCCATTTTTCGCTATGGTTAAGCACTCGGGAATTTCGCAATTTTGAATTTTTTGGTAAGGTATTATTATTTCTCCATTTTGAATTGACGTATTTATTTTAATAACTTTTTTTGATCTGGGTTCTACGTGAATAAGATTTAATTCATTTTTTGTTGTATATGGATTAAGTTTTAATTTAGTACAGGGTGTAATAAAGAAATCATTTTCATAGTCGAGATTCGAAATTTTATGTGGTCCATTCCTATTAAACCGTCGAAAAAATCGTGGAATTTAAATAGATAAAATTTCATGTATGTATTATTTGGCATTTTGAAAATTTCTGGAGCCGGTATTGTTGCGCTATAACGGTGAGCAGATTTTTGATAAACCGAAGAGACAATAAAAGGGTCATCTCGAATTAAATTTGGAAAGAATTTTTGAGCTACTTCTGGATTTATAAAAGATTTGGTTGAGCCTGAATCAATTAATATTTTTGCGTTAAATTTCGGAAATTCGACATAATATAAACGTCCAGTATCGGTAAAATTAAAAGAAATAATAGTGTATTTTATGTTTGGTCGTTGTCTCGAGGCAAATTCATAAAATTTTCGTCTGATTGATCAGGGTGGTGGTCAAAATATTCTAGTTCTTCGTAATTTTGAGAATTATTTTCAAAATTTTCGTCATGTTGGGTAGATTCAGTACAAATTGGATTTAATTCGTCTATTTCAGTGTTAAACAATTCTTCAGAAATAAAGTTTCTTGACGTAGATGGGTTTTGTGTAAAATAACTGTTATATTGATTAGGGGTATAATTTAGTCGTTGTTGTTGAGGTTGCCTGTTCATAGTAGAGGGTTGTCTATTCATAGTAGAGGGTTGTCTGTTCATAGTAGAGGGTTGATTTGCATTATTAATTGGGACTGAAACACTCATTGGCGTTGGTCTTGTCATATTCGATACATAGGAATTATTGGGTCTAAAAACATTTCGATTTTGATTTTGCTGGGGATATTTGAAAACTTGGGAATTTGTAAAATATCTTTGTTGATTAACAGGACGGGGTTGAATGGGTAATGGTCGAGAAGGGAAGGTTTGTGGCGCCCTAAATTGATTGTCTTGCGTATGAGCGTTAAAGTTAGGTCTCATTTGTGTTTGTATATTTGGTCTCCTAGACCTAGTTCCTAACTTGGGGTTGGTTTCTATGGGAAAAATTTTGGAAATAGTGGATATTATCTTCTTCTGTAACAAAATGCAATGCTTCAACTAAAGTGGTAGGTTTCATACAACGAATAGTGGTACCTAAAGGTTCTTTAAGTCCAGCAAGGAAAGTTTTTAATGCTAGGCTATTGTACAAATTTCGTTTTAGTGCTTTTGCGTCTGCTGTTTGCTCGTGAATATCTACATAACTACATAAAAGGTTCAAAATATGTAAAACTTTGTCATAAAAATTTTGAGGTTTTTCATTAGGTAATTGTCTTAGCATTACTAAATCTCGGTTTAAGCAGGTTTCATCTCTTTGATCGGCAAAATTTCGATATAAAGCTTCTTTTAGTTCTGTCCATGTAGATATATTTTGAATATTTATTACTAATTTTGCATTTCCAGACAATTTGGAAACGAGACAGTTCAACAAATAAACATTTTGGAAAGAATTTGGATTTTTTAAATCATAAAAAGTATTGATTATCGATTCGCAAGTAACTAAAAATCTATTCAATTCGTTCGGATCACCGTCAAATCTCGGTACACAAGTTAAATATTCAGATTCAAATTCTGCCATATTTTCGGTTTGATTAATACTTTCACTTAAGGATAAGTAAGGGTGTGATTCTAAGGATTGAGAGTCAGATGAAGGTATATTTAAAATCAATCTTTCGAATTCACTTGTTAAATCGTCAATTGACATGAATTGCACTTACATTACTAGAACGGCCCAATGCATTCTTCACTCCTTAAACAACTATAGGGTGGCGAACCAGATCAGCGATGCTTGTCTTCTCCGGTGACGTGCCCCCGCGAATTTGGACGATGCTGTTCCAAATTCCGATGCCAGCTGATGCCAAGCCTCCAATTCAGGTCTGCGATAGACGGGAACCCCGATTTTTGTGAGTCCACACCGAATTAAAGTTCGACACAACGTGACAACTGTTCGATATCCGGTTAATCGTAGATACGAAAATTACTCGAACGCGTCGCGATGCGCAAGAGGGTAACCCGGATATCCTACCTACTGCGCCAAAAATCGTTCAGAACGCAAAGAACCGTTTTTTAAAAATTTTTATTAGTACAAAAATATGTTTTACATCACGAGAGCAGTATCTGACTGACACAAAAATGGATACAAAGAGAATTTATAAACTCGGTGTAGCTTGCCGGGGTGCTGAGCCATTCAGCGTTTTTCTTGCAAGCTTCTTAGAAAGTGGTGAGGTAATTTATGAGAATTTGTACGAAATAGTTTGGTCGCATCAAAGTGTACGAATTTGAAAGAAAATGCTCGTTTGCAGTATAAGTATAAATAACCTCCTATCACGAAGCATTGCTTGCGTGTTTGTGGTTAGTTGCACTTTTCTTACGAATTCGTACGATATTATATATACAGGGTGAGTCACATCTAAAGGCAGAGCCGAAAACGCAAGGTAGAATTCGCTAAAATAAGCACAATATGTGTAATAAACATTAGCTCAAAAACGCTTGGTTCTCCATATACAGTGTGTTGAAATGTTCCCAAAAATAACATATATTTTTTTAAATTTCTTTCGAGCCCGTTTAGTAATTCCAACAAATTTGATACATATTATGGGTTGTCATTTTGTGCAATAATTTGGCCCTGTTGAGATGAGCAGCGGCGTTTAAATGCCAGCGTAATCACCTTGGCACTAGTTTAAAAAATCCGAAATTATGAAGAAACTGTACCAGAAATAAAAAAATACCAAGTGGAGCTTTTTGTTCCAAATTGAATGGGCTCTCCAAAAAAAGGCGTACTACTTTTTTTACAATTATTTACAGTAACTATTTTTATCTACGCCGCTGGCCATCTGAACGGGGTCAAATTATTGCACAAAATGGCAACCGTCCAATGCATAATGTGTACCAAATTTGCTTGGAATTCCTAAATGGGCTCGAAATGAATTTAAAAAAAATTGTTATTTTTGGGAAAATTTCAACACGCTGTATATGGAGAACCAAGCACTTTTGAGCTAATGTTTATTAAGCATATGTGCTTATTTTGGAGAGTTCTACCTTGTGTTTTCGGCTCTGCTTTTAGATATGACTCACCCTGTATATAACTTTTTTATAACCAAATATTTTTGGCTGTGAGAATGAATATTTATTTATAGCTTTAAGAAAAAAAAATATTGATATTTTTACACCTATTTGTAAGTAATCGTTCTTATATTTTGGAACTGAAATAAAGTATTTTCTTTACTTATTACCGTTTATTATTTCTTACAAATAATATAAATTGAAGACCAAGCACATATTATGCCTGGTTCATGCAGCTTCTTTATCTTTTACTTTTATTTGATTTTTACAAGTAACACATTTCCTTAATTTGAACTTATCAATGACATTTGAAATTTCTTTAAAATAAAGTACATCTAAAACTATAAGAGAGAATGAAGAAGAAAAGGGGAATACCAATAAATTAAATTACACCATTTTGACCAAATTACGTGTAAAAGTTACACAACACGATGTTAATCTTACACAACGCCGTGTTAAATATTCATACCAGCATAGTTCTTATTGACACCAGAACATTTGGTGAAATTGGCCAAAAAAGAAGGTGTAAAATTTACCAGTTACGGTGTGGACTTATATATACCACCGTGTCAAATTTAACACCTGATTTTTTACTGTGTGCAGAAAAATTAAATTTGAAAAATATTACTTTCAAGCATAATTTATGGCCATTCAATGAACCACAGTTCAGAAAAGAACTCATTTTTTATTTTTATGTAATAAATATAAGCAATTAAAAACAGGATAATTCAAATCATTCTTGTAACTCGCCCTCCTTGGTTGTGACGTCAAGTAGCTTGTTGGTGGTGGAGCCTCTGGTGGGCGGCGGCACCATGTATAAACTAATATGGGCGGCACATGAATAAAAACTACAGCACCACGCAAGCTTTGTTTCGATCAATCAACGGGAACGTCCTATACTTGTCTATCCGTCTTAATAATATAGTCTATCTCACTCTTGATAGTGTTGATAATGTTTGAAAGGAGTGTGCTGTATTCAATAGTTATTTACATTGCGAGATGAGTAATCGCACTTTCTTGTCCTAGGAGGTTGTTTAACGCCCGTGTTTCCTCGGGTCTTAAAACTCTCTCCGAGGCCAAGAAGAGCTTACGCATCTAGCAATGTATTACATTTTTCCTGCCACTGACAATTTTATATTAGGTAGGTAGGTAAGTACTTTGAATTTAAATACACTATGGAGTATAAATTGTGAGTAATAATCTTCATAATAACCGTTGTCCAATAATTACTAAAACTGATAATCAGTGATAAATATAAGAGTTGTAATGTTCAATTTCCATTCTTCTCTTCTCTTCTCTTCTCTTTTCGTGTCGTTTAAAATGAATAGCTTGCGGTCACAACTTTCTTTATTTATTGCAAATTAAATATTGCGATTTGAGGGCTGACTATTTGGTATGTGCTCTTTCTATAGATAGGCAAATATATCAAAGAAATAAAAAACTGTTCAAGTTCCCCATTAAACGCAGGTGCGATGTTTTATCAACAAACTTCTAATGGCGCATTCCCAACTCCAGTGGCACAGTCGAAAGTTACTCGACTCCATTCACTCCATTTAGTGCGAGGAGGATTATTTTTGCTGCAACCTCATTAGCGTCCAGTTTGCAAAAGGTGGATTATTGCATCTTCATTTCATGAGCAAGTTTTGTCCTTATACGAGATACAAAAGTGAATCAAATTATTCATTGGTGTGGTTTATTGAAGCACAAAACCGGTTTATCTTAATAGTCCTAGGTATTTAGAAACGTCAGGAAGTACTTAACTTGTGAAAATTAAGAAGTAATAATATCCAGTTGCTTAATTTTCGGTTTATGAGATATCGGTAGCTAACACCGACAGAAAATTAAGGTTGACAACGTAGGTACTTTGATAGAACTATAACTGACCTTTACTCTGTCTTGAAAATATTTTTAATAGAAAACACTCCAGGCTAAGGTAAAAATAATTTCCAACAGAAATTCAATCTTCATTAGAACCCCAATAAACATTTTTGGTTTTATTAGAGTAACCACAACTATTAGATTACCTAACTTAAACCACTGTTAGTTATTTAATATAGTTGTGGAAATATTTCGGTTACCTTTATAAACCTATTAAAACACTTAAATGGAGCAATTTATAAAGGTCATCAGCACCTATTTTAGTACCGTTATACGACTTTAAAGTGTATAACCAATAGTAGAGTAAATGTTTCCATCACCTTTATATAACCTACTCATACAACCCGGCTACTTTCAGTGTTAAATTTGGTTCTATAAGGTTTGCAGTTACCCTTATAAACTTTGCCTATAATGGTTTTAGTAATATTTTATGGGATTTAGATATCGGACGCCTACTTCCATCTCTGTTTAACTATTGTTGAGCGCCTTTCCTTTCCACTCACTTCAAAATTTTATGGTTGGGCATGTCCCAGGGCTTGTAAATATTTTTGCTAAGTATAATAATAGATGTTTTGCTAAGCAAACTCGAAATTGTGTGCGGCAAGAAAATTTTTCCGCAAATATGAACAAGATACCTTCAAAAAATTCACGGGCCTTCGAAATACTCCTAAATAAGCAAGGTTGTTCGACAACCCGTTTCACTTTTACACAGTTTCAAACAATTTCTTCTCATTAACAACACATACTTCACTTATTTTTACTCTCCTCCTGTTATACATTTTTCATTAGTTTTTTAATATAATGCTCTAGATCATGCCGGTATCAACAATAATAAGTGCTTAATCAGCCATCTTTAAAATGAAGACATATTTGTATAAGAGTAATTTATATCACTAAAAGTTGTAAAAGCCTATAAAGGTTATTTTGGTACGAAATTGGCAACCAAAAGGTATATTCAGCAAAACACCATTAGCTCCAGGGTTTTATAGAAGTAATTATGAATGCTGTTATATAACTCGGGAAATCATAGTTTTATAATATAGGTATTGGAAACTCTTATACAAACATGTTATATATCTTGTAGTAACGGTCACTCCAAGTGCTATAAAATGGTGTTGGAAACATTTACACCACTTAATTATAACCCTAGTACCCATATTGATATTATATAACCCTTATAAACTCCAATTACTGGAGGTGACAACCGGTTCCTTATAAAACTCCGCAACCTTAATATGACATTTATATAACTAGGTATCACTTGTGGTAACGAAAAATGTTTATTGGGAAAGCAGCAATAAAACTTCAAAACACATTTAGTTTCGTCGTACAGAGATATGTTCAATAAAGCGATCGCAACCCGTGTCGGCATCACAGCCAAGCCCAGGCGATGATTCCGGGAGTTGGTTGCCAGAGGGTGAGTTGAGTCCGGGTTAATTAAACGCAGGTGCGATGTTTTATCAACAAACTTCCACGGGCGCCGTATCACCTCCCGCCGCACCGTCGGAAGTTACTTTACTCCATTAGTAGTACAGGGCGATGAGGATTATTTTTGCTGCAACCTAATTGGCATCCAGTTTTCAAGCGGTTTACATCTTTAAAAGTTACGAACTCTATGAGAAAACTGGAAAGTTTTTTTTATTGTGCGATACAAAGGTCCATCAAATTATTATTATAATATAAATAATTACTTCCATTGCGTTCCGTTCTAGTTCTCAAGAGTTGCCGAAATTATGAGGTTTATTATTGATGTACGCAAAGCTAAAATAATAGAGACACTCTTTTCTTATGGCATAATCAACTTTGATATACAGTATGAAATTAAAACTTTTCTTTTGATGGTGAAACAACTGGTTAGTTTAGTATCCGTAGAGGCCACAAGAGGCGTAGGCAAAAACTATGTTTAGAAATAATGGCTAAAGCAATCAATAAAGTAAGGAAAATTTCTTTCATAGAGGCTTACTCTATATTTTTCGGCAGTCTATCACTTATCAGTTCTCTATCAATTAAAGATGCAAGAAATTACAATGCGTAAACCAGTTTCATTCCCAGGTGCAACACTTGTCAACTCAGTGTGGCTTGGGGAAAGATATGTCGGTCTGTGAGTTATTTATACCACACACAAGGCACGTTATGCATCCCATAGTTATAGAAAACACTATTTTGTTGTCTACAACTAAATAGTCTCATTAATTTATCTTTAAAATGTTTCAGTTTAAATATATAAATTGTTTTATAACCCCTTCATATAAACTTCAGAACGAATTTTTAACAGCCTTATAAATTTATTTTATTACCTATTATTTTTTAGGTGTTCCCTATAGCTTTATAAAACGGTTAGGTTAGAGTGCTGTTGAGAACCAATCGGGTTTAAGAGAAAATCGTGGTCCCAGACTATCTTAAAAATATATTATATAATTATACAATCTGCAGCATTATGGAAACGTCAACGAAGCTGTTATAAAATAAAATAGTTTACTTAAACACAAAAATGTTGCTACTAACCACACAATAAAATATTAGAAAACAGTTATTGATTCTCTATTTTTTATTTCTTATATTTTCTATTGGGTCATAACTGTGAAGTGTTAGCAGAACGCAGGACATCATGCACAATGAAAGATAATAGATGCAATCGTTGTCAATATGCAAAACATACAAAGTAATGCTTATAAAATTTGATAGTTTACCGACCTAATAGTACCTAGGCCAGGCCTACACCACCAAACACACCCGTTCAACAGGCAGGATCGCATTATTGGATTTTGTGTGCACGAGTTTTTTTTTAATCCTATAACATATTTTTAATTATTATCGCTTCTCTTTCGATTTTTAAATAGCGCCAATGTAAGGAAAATTCAAACAGAAAAAAAACATTTTCCTCTCGATAATGCCCAGTAAACATTCTTGTTACGTGACTAAAATTTTACATAAATAAGAGGTTCTATTCAAAGAAATTAGTTACATCAAACAATTTTCTACAGTTTATGTAAATAAAACATAAATCTGAAAGAACAAACTAATGTCAAAAAATTCTGTTAATTTACGTAAATGTGATTTAAAACCTGGTACCTCTTATTTATATAATTTTTTTACGTCAGATTTATGCACCGTCGAAAGAAAATTAGTTACGTCAAGTAATTCTTCATATTAGGTATACTTATGACGTAAATGCAATATAAAACACAGATCCTCCTGTTCACATATCCTTTTTACAGCATAATTACGTAATGTCTACATATTGTGCTTTTATTGTGTTGGCAGCCATAATACCACTAGCGACAGCTGTTGGCGAACCTGCGTCGATCGACGCTGTTTGTTGCACGTCGGTCTCGACGCCAGTTACCAGTTGTGAACATATAAAATACAAAATATTTTATATGGTTGTGAAGTTTGAGACGGCGTTCGGCGTCATGTTTTGTTAGAAGTTCGACAGTTATGAAGTGTGTTGTTGTTCCAGGTGCGAATTGTGCGAACGCGAATGACATTTTCGTTTTGGTTAGATTTGCCTATTTGCTGAGAATAAATTATTATCCAGTGCAAATTTAGAGGCCAAGTTTACTAATTGTGATATGACCGGGTGGAAAATGTGCCAGTGAATCGATGGATTGCTGGAAATTATTTGCAAAATGTTTAGTAGAACCCGGTGGTCAGGGGTGTATGTTTATTGTCTGTCTCTGAACATTTTGGGTTTTGCTCTATTTCACTTCATAGGTATTACTGCGGTAAACATAAGGTTTGTACAAAGGTGTTAGGTATATTCTTTTACCTATTATAAATTTGATCTTTCTTTTTTGCTCTGTACTGTTCTCGAAATTAATTCAATTCTATTTTTTTATTTTATTTTGCGCCGAAATAAAAAACCGACTAGATGTGCGGTTACATTAGGCATGTCCTGAAACTAAAATAGGGCTCGAAAAAATTGGACATGTCTAATGTACAGTCCCATAATTAGTTTTTCATTTCGGCGTAAAATAAAATCCCATTTGTTGGTCCGTTCTGCCGATCACTAGGAATATCTACTCGAGTATCTACTTTACATAACTAATTAATATAAAATATATGTGAGGATATTACAAATATTTTACGGAAATAATAAACATCAGCTTCAAGCAAAAGTGTTACGCGTATCTTACATAATTTTTTGAAGTAAACAAGATGTAAAATTAAGGTGCCGATGAGTCGGACATTTTTACCCAAAATTAACGCATAGTTTAATCAGATTTGCGTTCATTTGTGACGTAACAAGTAGACAAAGATAAGTAAATAATACGTAAATGTGAGTTCAAATTGTTTACTGGGTGAGACCCAAAATTAACTTCCGAGATTGGGGTCCTCTACATCTAACAGCTAATATGAAATGCCGCATATCCTTTTGACAGCGTCCTGTATAACATTATGACATTATAACACAGTCAGCAGTTTTATGAAGCATTAAAAAATATTGTCGTCGAACAGAATATTAATAGCACAGTAGAAAGAGTTATCTACTTGTTATTTTCACCAGGTATTTTGTTTGTTTATTTAGAAAGTCGTAAATAAACCGCCGAAAAAGAACACTTTTAATTTTATAATTTTAAATTGAATAAAAATTGCCATTATGAATAACTTCGTCGAAGGATCGTCGCGGCCATCACGTTTGGAAGACAATTTTTTTATATAGGTTTTCTAATAGAGACCAAAATAGTTTAATTATCTTAATCAACACAAAACTTTTATAGTAAGAAGCCATTTTGAAACTCCGAGGTTCGTGGAATTTAAGTATAACAAAATATAAAAACTTTAAAAACATTTGTTTGATTGCATTTTGTGGCACTCTAAATAGCCCTAATTATAAAGTACCTAATGAAATTAGAACAAACTGGAGTGAAGTTCATCGCCAAAAAATTTCAATCGATAGATTAAATGTAATTGTAATAAAAAAAATTAAATAAAAATTTCTTTGGTGTGTATTTTCTACAAATGAAAATGCGTCTGCGCGTTTGTGTTTGTCTCTCCTTTTTTTTTGTATTGTATTTCGTAGTCAAATTCTTCAAGTTTTAATCGTCATCTTACTAGTCGTGAGTTAGGTTCTTTTAGTGACATAAGCCACATGAGAGGTCTATGATCTGTTAAAATTAAATTTGCGTTCAAATAAATATGGTCTGAATTATTTTGTTGCAAATACGATTGCTAAAATCTCCTTTTCGACGGTGCTATAATTGTGTTCCGATTCATTTAGAGTCCGAGAGGGTATGCAATAGGTTTGTCATTTCCGATAGGTTCTTGTGATAAAATAGCGCCGATCGCGATATTACTTGCGTCAGTAGTCAAGTTAAACTGTTTCGTAAAGTCTGGGTATTGTAAAAGTGGGTTTATTCATTAATAGATTTTTACAGTCTTCAAAGAATTTGATATATTGAGGAGTTATTTCGATTTTTGCGTCCTTTTTAAACATAAAGTGAAGGGTTTAGTGATACGAGCGAAGTCTATAATAAATTTTCTGTAATAACCTAATAAACCTGAAAAGCCTTTTATTTCTATTGTTGTTATTGGGAGGGGTATTTTTTGATAGAAATAATTTTGTCTGGGTTTGGTAATACTACTTCTGGGGTAACAACATGCCCGAGATACGAGACTTTTGTAAAAATTCCGATTTATCGAGCTGAATTTTGAAATTTGTTTCTTTTAGGCGTTGAGATACTTTTGTTAAATTTATTAAATGTTCTTGTGGTGATGTGGAAAAAATTATAATGTCGTCTAAATATACAAGGCATCTTTCATTTTGTGGTCCTCTGGGTATGTTGTCCATAACTCTTTGGAAAATTGCCGGGGCATTTTTAGTCCGAAAGGCATTCTCACGTACTCGTATTGTCCGTTTTCTACGTTAAATGCAGTTTTCGTAACGTCTTCGGGGACCGGGGTTCATTTCTATTTGGTGGAAACCACTTGCTAAGTCTAAAGTCGTTAAGTAATTGCATCATCCAAGTTTGTCTAAAACGTCAGTAATATTTGGTAAGGGTAACGGTCGTCAATAGTTTTTGAATGCAGTTTCCTGTAGTCAAACCAATTCTCCATTTTTCTTTCCCGAGGCGTCTGCCTTTTTTGGAACAATCAAAATGGGAGATGACCAGGGTGAATTACTAGGACGAATTATTATTCCTTGTTCTAACATTTCGGATAGTTGTTTTTGTACTTCAGGTTTGTGTATGTAAGGATATCTGTACGATTTCGTATAAACTGGTACTGTTTTATTTGATTCGTGAAAGTAAGAGAATTTTCCGGTCTGTGAAAAATATCTGAATATTTTCTGCAAATTTTGAGAATTTGTTCGCGCTCTTCTTGGTTCATGTGAGAGGTTCTAATTGAATTTTCTATGTCTGAATTTTCTAAATAAGTGTGGTCGGGAATAATTTCTGCTGATTAAATAAAATATTCGTCTATATCAAATTCTGATGTAGGTACAAGGTCGGTCAAAGTAATTTGGATAACGTCATCTGAATTATTAACTAGTTCAGCCCACGCTAAGTTTTCGGTTGATGTAGAAAGAGAATTTTTAAAATTGCGCCTTGCAATTCTTGTTATTTGAATAATACAGGTCCGTATTCTTCTTTAACGGGTAATTTAACAGGGGTTATACTATGTGGTTCTAACTGTAAATGGTAAAAATGTGATTGACTGGTTTTGTAATATCGAAGTGGTAAAATAGCATTTTGAGTTATAAGCTAATTTCGATTGTTTCTAAAATCTAAGAGTGCTTGTATTAATTTTATATTCTATGCCAACTAATCCGTGAAAGGTTTTGTGAAAATTAAAAAGTTAAAATTTCATTGGTAAATTTGATTTAAATTCTTGAAAACTTGGTATATTTGCGGAGTAATTTTGAGATAACCTTTGGAAACTGAAGATACAATAAATAGATCATGCTGTGTACAATTTTTAAAATTTTGAAAAGCAATATTCGGGTTAATAAAAGATTTGGTGGAACCAGTGTCGATTAAGAGGGAGATTGTGGGGTTGGAGATACAAATATAGGGTAATATTTTTCTGTCAGGAAAATAGTGCAATTCTATTACGTTTCTAGTTCGTAATTTTGAGTTTATTGGAAATTTCCGTCTTGCTCGGTGTGCGCTTCATAGAACTGTTCGTTATTTTCGGTTTCGATTATTGTGTCATTATAGGGTTCATACTGGTTTAGGTCAGGGTGATTGTCATAGTCAATAGTCGATATTAAATAGTTCTTCAGATTGTGTTTTTGTGCGTAATTTTGGAAATAAGAATTTTTATCGAATATTAGAATTTGGTTGTGGAATAGTTTGATTAATTATAGACATTGTTGTAGGTCTGTTAGTCGGTGGTTTATTGGTAGGTTTAAATTGGTTTTGGGGTCTTCCCAATAATACCTTTGAATTTGTAGGATATCTCTGTGGAGGAGGATTTGGAATTCTTTGGATATTGGATATAGGTCCGCAAGGAAATTTAGAATTAAATTGTCGGGGTTGTGTCCAGTTTGGTCTTTGTATTGTTTGGGTTTGATTTTGGGGTAAAGAGGAGCGTTGTTGTGGTTGGGGTTGAAAATATTGGACAGGAGTAGGTTTTCTTAAAATTTGAGTTTGAGGTGTAGTAGATTTCTGATAATATTTTCTTCTTCTTTAATAAATTGTAGAGCGGATGCTAGAGTAATGAGTCTCATAGTACGAATTATGTGTCCCAGGGGTTCTCCTAAACATGCTAGAAAATTTTCTAATGCTTGTTTTGTGAAAAAATGGCGTTTAGACGGTTGACTTGCCTCGTCACATTTTAGATCAATATGGTAAATGGTATTTAATAAATGCATAACTTTTTCGTGAAATTGGTAAGGAGATTCGTTAGGCTTCTGTCTTAAGTTTACAAGATCTTGATTTAGGCAATTTTTAGCGATTAATAGCGACAACATCCGCTGCTCTACCTTCTAGTTTGTTTAAAACTCCATTTAAAACTAAAGTATTTTGAAAATTTTGAGGGTTCACTGCGTCAAAATAGTGCACTAAAATTGATTCTGCTGGGGAAATATATCGATGTAACTTATTTGGGTTTCCATCGAACAATGAAATAACACTAATATTTTTAATATCTAAGCCATAACACTACTTTCAAAAACTGAATTGATTTGTGATTGTTTTAATTTTATTTGATCAGATTCGATCGATAAATTTTGAAGTAATTCAAAAACTATTACAGGACAAAGAAAAGTCTGACATGAAATAGAAAAAGTAACTCACAGTATCCACGTCCTTTCTGCTTCCATCTAGTGCCTGAAGTTCGTCTGGTAGGTGCTGGTGCTCACGTATGTCCACGTTGGATTCCGAAAAAGCCCAAGCCCGAAAACAACTTCGTACACGATAGGTTACATTTTTTCTAAAGCGTTGACTTGTCAGCTCGAACGAGCGATCCAGTCGAACCGCCAAGCCCATGGCAGTTTTAGCAGTGGCCGAAGACGCAACTTCTGGAAAGTGCAGCGATAAAAGTTCAAAATGCCATCGTACAGCGTTATGTGCAATAAAGCGCTTGGAACACGTGTCGGCAATCGCTGCCAAGCCAGCCGATAATTCCGAGAGTTGCCCGAAGGTGAGTCCGGGGCAATTAAACGCAGGTGCGATGTTTTATCAACAAACTTCCACGGGCGCCTTCCCAACTCCGGCCGCACCACCGGAAGTTACTTGACTCCGTTAGTAGTTCGGAGCGAACGCGATTATTTTTGCTGCAACCTCATCAGCAACGAATTTGCGAGCGGCTCGGATGCGGATTATTGCATTGCCGGAAGTTATAAGTTTTATGGAGAAGTTTTGGCCACGTGCGATATACAAGCGAATCGGACTATATACTTCCAGGGCGCTTCGCTCTTCAAGAATTGATGAAATGACGAGATTTGTGAAATAGATTTATGTAAAAGTCATAAATATAGACGATAGATTTTAAATTTATTTGTTAAAGTTTTTTAGATTGCGATATAAGTGTTCCTGTGAAATACCCAATTAGTTTTTATTAAGTCGATTATCCATACTAAGCTTTAGTTAATCAAGTTTTAGTATATGAGTCAGATAGAATGCAATACTTAATAAGAAATTAATACAAAATGCGAAAACTTATGTAAAACAAAAAATCTAAATTTTGCAATTTAAGTTTTATTGAATTAAAAATATATTTAGATTCTTGTTTTCGCTAATATATTTGAAATTTGGGTGTGCAAACATGATCGTAGGAAGGCCCTGTTTGAGAGATTTGTAGGATGTGAAATGCTCCCAAACAGCATCTTCCCACCTCCCATCATCCCGAAAAAGAAGCACACGAATATCTCAAAAATCAAAAAAATTATGAGAATATTCACATTTAAGATGTAACACCCTGTATACATACCACGTTTTTAATATTATTATTATTATGTACTCTTTAAAGTTCTACTATTCACGGTGAAGTGATGCTGTTAAAAAAAAAGTCTGTGAAGTTAATTTTATTAGCCTTCAATAGGTAACATAATTGCATTATTTTCCAACCTACTTAAAATCTAAGTTTTGAATTGCAAGTTTGTGCATTCTACTTACAGTATTGCCTATTCATCATCGCATTTTAGCAATTCCAGTAGGCTGATTTTTCAGTGTTGTTTTCTATAACGTCTCTTACTAGAATTTTGTGACCTATCTTTGGCAAAAAATATTGTGGAACTCTCTCCATCAGTATTCCTTTTTTGACTTATAAATAAGCAAGGTCAAGGAAATGTGCTTGGAAGTTAGTGACATGTTAGAATGCGAGTATATGTACAGAATGTACAAGCAGAGGAATATTCGTATGTAATATCACAAGTGCCGGAAATTTTTTCGATAATTTTTTCGAAAGAGCTATTTTGCCTAGAAAGTTCACGAGTATAAATTAAGTGAAAGCCCAATTTGTACGAGTGGTTTTGCTAATGGACACAATAGCGCTTGAGATTAAAATTATTTAGAAAAATTTCCGGCACGAGTGGTATTTGTCGAGATTATTTCACGAATACGATTTAATAATTTCTGTATTAATTTTTCTATGTGACGCTCGTATATCCAAGGCAAATGCACCTACACCCTGTCAGCGTTGGTTTATTTTCTGAATGTGTGTCATAAATTTAAACGGAGACCGAGGTCTAATAACAACAATTCAGCAACGTAAAAGTTATATAAATTCATTGATACAATGCTCAATAATACCGCAACATAATTTATAAGCTGCATAATTTAGAACAGTGCAAAACACACCAATTTTAAGAAGTACGTGTTTGTATCGGACAGATTTGCGGTTGCTAAGCAACGAAGTGATAATTGCACAAGTGGTATTACCGCTTTGGTTTTGCACAAGTGCAATTATCGCTAGCAGAGGCATATGATTGGTTGGATTCTTATGGAAGGAGCTACCTTATTGGATGCAAGCAGTATGAGGGAAATAATCAGTAATAACAGTGCCTGACCAATGTTTAGTAACCAAGTCAACGAGTTGGGACCATTAGTACTGGGAAATTCAGTACAATATATTGTTACGTCATCTATCCTGCAAACTCAGCATACTATCTTGATTGTACGCTTAATTCATACATGATGTGTCTCTAATACAATATGCCAGGTAGGTGGGAAAGAACTTAACAACCCCTATAAGAAAAACCTTGCAATAAAAGTTCACCAACCCATCTGCTTCATTCGAACTGTCTTTATATGTAATAAAGCGTCGTTCGCAACACCTGTTAGCAATCGCGGCCAAGCCAGCCGATAATTTCGGGAGTTGCGCGAAGGGAAATCGGGGTCAATTAAACGCAGGTGCGATGCTTTATCAACAAACTTCCACGGGCGCCTTCCCAACTCCCTCCACAACACGGAAGTTACCGGACTTCGAAGGTTGCGAGGTTATTTTTGTTGCAACCTCATTACTATCGAGTTTACAAATGGCAGCCGGTGGCTTATTGCGTGTCCGGAATATACCAGTTTTAGGGGAAAGTTTGACCGCGTTTGTGAAATGTGAATAATTCAATCATTACGTCTTAGTTATCGGGAATTGATAAAACAACGGTATTTATTTATGGATGCAAAATAACCGCAACATCTTGATGTATTCATACTCTTTTTTATTTTGATTCTTAATCTGAAAAACAAAATTTACGAAATTTAAATAACAGTCTGGTCCCAACAAAAACACAACGCTCAACCATACTGTAAAATAAACTTTTATCCTGATACGCGAATCTACACAGCTTTAATTCATTCAACAGATTAGCTGATCAGTAAGGTGCCTCACCATACATAAAACAAAATTAAACATTTACTCTTCTGTACATATGTCAGAATAAACATTTATTCACCAGGGGTTTAAGATCCCTTCCTCAGTAGAATTGATATATACTATATTTGATCTGCAGGTCCTTAATTGTTCAACATCCAGTAGGTTCTACAGGGTGATGTAAAAAATGTTAACCCCATAGTAGGGAGGCCCACAAAAAAAGGAAAATAAAAAAAAATTGGCGAAGTTTAAAACGTGGAGCAAATCAACCTAAGCACCCGCGTAACTCGACGCACCTAATTCCGAGGAAACATCTGACATTTCATTGTCAGTGGGCAACCTTATTAATGAAAGTCAATCAGAAGAAAAAAGAAATACTTATCATTTATCGCCAGTATCTGGGTTATCGCAGTCTTGATTCTTCAAATGGCAATTGTTATAAGTTATACATAACACTTGAAACACTTTGAGAAAATGTTGTATTAACATCACAAACACTTGCATTTACTTGAGAAATTTTCGCGAGCTATCACAATTTATTAGATAATTTCAGGAGTGTTCTTTAGCAGTAAAGGTGGTTTATACACTTTAGAATAGAACTTTATTTTTAAAAATGACATATAATAATAATGTGATAAATTAATAATCCTATTATCACTTCATTATGTTTACTAAATCCGATCTCCACAATACCTAAGACTGCTAGCGCCATCTAGTGATAAAAGCAACAACAGCAACTCCTTCACATTCTGTGGGTATTTTGTCAGTTTCTTACACGCTAGGGGGGTTTTGTCTTGTGGGCCGGTGTGTATGGACACCATGTGATTGGTCCGTATCTAGTGCCCCCTAAACAAGTCAAAGCTTCCCCGGATACACAACAGCCGCTAAACTTACTTCTTTCTTACTGACCGCCCTAGAAAGAACGGCGCCTGTACCTACAGAGGTTCTCCGCACTTCGAGTCCTAAGTAAGTATCTTTCTTACTGACCGCTCTCGAAGGTTCTTAAACCCCATTTCATTTTTTTTGGGCAAGATAACGGAGATCTTTTACCCAGATCCCAGGCTTATTTCATCCTCCTTCTTACGCTGGCAGGAGTTGTCTGGCTTGAAGCCATCTCCTTGCCAGCTATATAATACTGTATTATACTTAAACCTAAAGACAAACACACAGCACCCAGGGCACTTCTGTGGTGGGAATCGGACCCACAACGTAGGATGCCAAAGCGTGGGATTATTCATTAGTCTCTCCTGTTTTTGTCTTGGTTATGCAATAGGCGATTTTTATTATTGAGAATTACTAAAGACGATATATACCATTTGATTAAAAAACAATTATTCCTTTACAATACAAAACTACCTTGTTCGATACAATGGTATCCACGGATGTCGTATAATAGATACACTGTTCTGCCGTATAATATAATTCCGCTATCTAGCCACAAAGTGCACGATCTGCCCTTCTCCAACGTAGTATTCAGTCCCCTCTCCAACGACTCTTTTTTGATCATTTAGCAGTCAGTCTTTCTGAAGACTGATACCCGCTTGTACCAGCTATCTCGCAGAAGGTTTTTTAAGCTCAAAATAAATATGCGCATCACAAGCTGCCACAATATTGGGATCTGGAAGCCATAAAGAACCTAATAGCGGGAGCTAATTTTTTTTTTTGTAGAAGCAAACTACAAAGGTATTAGACACAATAAAAAGTAGTGGCGGAAAATTACTGTAGCTACGGTTTAAAACAATAAATCAATTTTGTTTCAATTAAAAAATTTGCAGCTTCGTGTTAATCGTAAATGGCCAACTACAGCAGCAAATCCTTTCTTTTATATCAACTATGAAGTAACTGTATGCTGGGCATGAATGAAAAAAAAGACACTTTATGCATGAGTTTCATACATTATTTTTTATACGATCGTGCTTAAACATTGAAATATTTGGGATGGGATTATTATTATATAAATGCACTATGGTTTTCAATTACGAGGATTATAATATTTAGATCGCGGTCTCACTACGTTTACACATAGTATTGAAATCGATTTGAATATGTTTCTAGAATTATTGAAAACCGCATGAAGAGATTTTGAGATTGATTTGAATCTCAAAATAAATTTTCTTACTTTCGGGATTTAACGCCACATTTACCGTTTATGAAAACGAACTGCATTACACTGAATTCATTTTTATAACGATCGTATAAAAAATAATTTAAAATACAATTTGAAATTTTGTATGTTGGTGCGTTAATTTTGTCCTGGAGTAAATCTAACAAAGTAGAAAATTAAAATCAGAAACGACACTCTTTATTTTTTCTCATTACAATAAATCTCAGAACTTCTAGTCGAGCATGGAACAGAGTAAACTATTAAGCTGTCAATATGCATTAGTCAATCAGGTCAAATATTATAGTTTTAATCGTTTTAATAAAAGAAATACAACAACGATGGACATAAATGAAGATTCTCCGGAAGAATGCATTATTAGGCACACCTCCGGAGTTAAGAGCAGCAAATTCGGTTAGTTTAAAGTATAATGCTAAAATATGGGGATTTAGAACCACCGGCGGCGATAAGGCGCCCGCAAGCCCGCCGTGCGGGGGGGGGGGCAGCTCCGGAAGGGGCCCCTAAAAACTGATCTATCCGCTAATATTAATTTTTGGAAAATATTAACGCTATTGGGCTGAAAATGGTTGGCGACCAAACGACTTAGAAGATTTTTATTTCAGGAATCAATTAGCAGATGGTGAGTAAATTATTAAAACACCCCGAAAAACACAACAAAATGCATTTTTGTAAAATTTGTGCTTTTTTGTGCTATAATGCTATTATGTGTCATGTTTTTTTTATCTTCCCTGCATATTTGGACCAATGTTTACGGCTTTTGCCGGCCGGTTGTATGTTTGTAGCGGAACGTCAATTCTCTCACATCTTTATTTAGATATTTTTTTCTGGAATTAATTTAAACTTAGGTATTTCATACAATACTGGTAAAAGAGCTATTTTTAAAAAGCAAATTTTCGATTTAATTTTTCGTCCAAGTTACGGGCCGTTTTGAGATTTCCAGGAGGTTTAGTATGCCGCCCTTGTGCAACCAATACATTATTTTTTTTTTACTAGCACTAATAGATAGATTTTAGCAATGGTAACATTTTATATTTAAGGCAATTAGTAGATAAGCGTTGACTGACGTAATACGTCCCGTTGACTAAGGGTAGGTATTTGTATTATTCGAAGTGGCAAAATAAAGTTTGGCGAAATACTGCTAATTTAAAAAAAAACGCTCTCCCTTTTATTATACTCATTAAAAATATTTTCTTTGGAAAGTATTTTGCAATATAAATATGAAGATAAATATATTATTAAGTAATATTAAATCATGTCCTATTTATAAAATTAAATGTGAAACATTAGACATGTCCAGTTTTTGTTAAGTTACGCTATAATACTCGCTACAATACAGAATATTTTCCAAATCAGGTAGAAAAACTAAAAATAAAATCTATATACCTACCTATCCCAGCTTTTCTCTTAAAACCTAATATATCCCCTTTTTTATAATTTAGCATCTTAGACACAATTTCGGTATTTCCAGATTTTATTACCACATGTATGCATGACCTGGCACAATTTGGCGGGGGTGGGCCGAATCCTTATCGCCACCACTGTTTAGAACCCGAGGTAAATGATATTGATACACGACGAAAAAGTACTTCTACGAATGCTCACATACCAATCACAACACTCTATATAAAAACTTCATTTTCTATCACAGGTTTCGTCTGAGAGAACAATAAATAGGTATAATTAGTGGAGTCGAATTAGATAAAAAAATCGCGGAATAGAAAAAAAGAATTATATACTAAACTTTTAAAAACTGAATATGGCCAAAAAAGTTTCCACCCCTACCGTGAATGGAATATCCATTTTACGGTGAGGAGCACCCCCAGAATGAAGTTGACGGTAGTTTCTTCCATTTATTTCGTAAACAGTTGCCCCCATTAAAGAAAATATCATTAATTCAAAATTAACGCAAAAGTTCAATTTTCTATAGAAAATGATATACCTATATATATTTTTTTTCTCGTAAAAATCCTAATTATACTAATCCAGAAATAGGATAAACTTTCAAAGCAAGGCGGGGTGCGAGGCGGCAAAGCGTCCGTGGAAGTTTGTCGAGAAAACATCACACCTGCGTTTAATTGACTTCTCCCCCGGTTCCCTCCAGGCAACTCTCTTGAAATTATCAGTTGGCGTAGGGCCGCGATTTCCGTCATGTGTTGCGAGCGCTTTATTGCGATGCCCCCGAGCCCGATTGGAAATAGATTGGTTAGTCGACGATTCCGATATTTTCCATTGGCTTCTCCAGAAAGTAACTATTCACTGTTATTTCGTACGTAGTTTTATACTAAATTATACATCAACTTAGGAATCTAACCGCAGGTCAAGTGTGCACACAGAACGCCCGTCGTCAGCATTAAAATATGTTAGAAATAAAGTGACTTAAAATTATGAACTTTCATTTAAATTATTATTAAATTATATTTTCCACGCAATTTCTTACTGTACGCAAAACACATAGTAAACAAAACTTGGAACACAGAATCATATAGACATTGATCATAGGTAAGTGCAGTATATACATAACTCGAGTTGTAAAACAATTACGCACTCTTTGCTCTACAAACTTGCCATTACATAACTTACTGTAAAATATGCATTTAGAAATTTTTTGCGTGTTACATATTATAAACAGTAACATGGCAACAAATATTTCATTGATTAAAATATCTTAATTTAACAGTATAAACTGTTTCTAAAGGTTTCCTAAAATGTAGAATGAAATGCAAGTTCAATACTTGTATCTAATAATTAAAGTCAGAGCATTCCGCGAGGCACACCAAATACACACATCAAAAGAATCTAAAAAATTATTAAATAAAACACAATTTCCTGGCATATTTTTTTATATTATAGCTGTAGTCTAAATATGCTAATATCTACATACATTCCAGAAAAAAAAATTATGCATGTTTTGTAACATTAAATATTGGCGTCGCTCGTACCGGCGCTGACTTTTTAGACTGCATGTTTTTCTGCCTTCGATCGACCTTGGTTCGAGGCAGGCGCATGAACATGTCTTTAAAGAAAAACACCTCTATGGCCAAGAGCGCTGGACAAATGTGGGTTCACGGTATTGCTCCTAAATAGCTTTATCGTGTGATTTACTAATTGTCCTACACTCACTGGGATTACTACGGTTTTCTAGGGTTTTCCGTAGTACTTGAGCGAATGCTATTCTAGTTCTATCGGGAAAAAAGTCGGCCCTAGCCGCAAATGGCAACGAAGACAAAATAATAATAGTTGCCCCCCTCCCCCGCACAAGTATGTGGTTACTTCTGGTTTGGAGTATTGTGAGGGTGAGAATTATTATTATTATTAATTATTGTTACCACCATTGGAGCGAAAACAAATTAAAACAGATAAATTGTAATGTCTTACAATGCTTAGGACTCGATACTAAGTTGAAGTATATAGGTATTTTAATTTAGTTATTAGTTTTTATGTAAAATTGTATGCAAAATATTTGATGTAGCGTGCGGAAATTTCAACAATAGGTCTGACAGTCTATGTGTAGCTTTGTCTATTAGCCCGGGAACCAGTGACAGATTTTTGTCAGTCATTTCCTCTCGGCCGATAATTCGTAAAATGCTTCATTCAGTTGTGTTATGGAGCATCGTGAACGTCAGCTGGGGTACCAGTGGTAGGCTGGACAACGGCACGCCCCCATACACGTAAAAAAATATTTGTTTCAATCCTCCCGGCTGAAAAGTGGTCACATAATAGTTAATGTAATAATTAAAGGAAAAAAAACGTCAGCTGGCTGTAAGGTGGTCATACGAACATGAAAAAATAAAAACTATTTTCAGTGATTTCATCTCGGTTGAAAATTTGTCATTTGGTATACTTAGGGGTTTGTTTAAATAAAAAAAAGTCAGTTGAGGCTAATATGCCTTATAGAAATGTTGTTTGTTGAAGTTCATTTTTTGAAATTGAATTATGGCCAGATCTCCCGAAATAATGAAGCTGCTGAACTGAAATTTGGCACTGCTATGTTTTTGCGGATGGAGAATAAGCTAAAAAACAATGTTCCAAAAAATGTTCACTTTCAAAATGGAATGGATTGAAACTCGACAAAATTTGGACACCCTATATTTCAAGAAAACGAATATGTTCCGACCAATGTTCATTTGGCATTCTTTTTCTTCATTTTCAATGGACAGTAGTTGATCTATAACAATTTAGGTAACATTTGAAGGTAGTAGGTGAACATATTTTATTTTTCGAATATTGAAGTCAACAGGTGTTTTGGGGCACGTGCGAGTAAAAGCACGATCCAAAAACAGCGAAAGTGGCGCCCTCTGTGAGATACGGAGAAATTGACATTTTCAGCTTATTTTCCAACTCCAAAAACACAGCAGTGACAAATTTCAGTTCAGCAGCTTGATTATTTCGGGAGATTGATGTAGCCATAATTCAATTTCAAAAAATTAACTTTAACGCCCTGTATCTCTTAAACAAAAAACATTTCTATAAGGCATATTAGCCTCAATTGACTTTTTTTTATTTAAACAAACCCCTAATTATACCAACTGACAAATTTTCAACCGAGAGGAAATCACTGAAAATAGTTTTTTCTTCTCTTTCTTCCGGTTTTCTTTCCTTTAATTATTATATTAACTATTATCTGACCAATTTTCAGCCGGGAGGAAATGATTGAAAAAACATTTTTTTACGTGTATGGGGGGGGTGCCGTTGTCCAACCCACCACTGGTTCCCCAGCTGACGTTCACGATCATAACACAACTGAATGAAGCATTTTACGAATTATCGGCCGAGAGTATTTTGGTCGAACAAATCTGTCACTGGCTCCCGGGCTATATGGGCGTACCCAGAATTAAGTTGTCAATGCCATGTGGTTCGATGGCGTTCCATTCATTTGAAAGTATGAAAGTCACTCGAATAGTTGTTGGTCAGTTTGAAACATAACATCTTGCACCAAAAATCTTCATCCGAGCATATTCCATAAGCTATGCGGCTTTTTGCGTTTTGTTTCCTGATTTAAAAAAATACAATGTGCCCCTAGGCACTGAAGTTCCTTTTCATAACTCATATAAGTACCTAACTACAACTAAATTCCACATTCGTTGAAAAACTTTTAACTTCACTGCCTCGATACACAACATTAAACCAATAAAATGAGCATATCCCGTATTCAAATCTATTACCACCACTGTGGTGGTAATAGATTTGCAAGCGTAGATATAGATATTCTTCATTACGCCCATTTCCTGTCTCTTTTGCATGCAAATTGTAGGGATTTCTTTCATCGACAAATAAAAAATGCCCCGGCTCCTAAATAATATTACAAATTTCGCCTTGCGGAGTCAAGCAACGTTTCCTGTAGTATTTGTAGTAACAAAACTAAAAACAGGCAATATATAAAATTAATTAATTGTTGAATTGAATTGAACAATTTTGTTCCAAAAAATTTTTTTGGGGAGGTCATTGACCAATTGACATTTAATAAAAGCCGCCACTGCCACCACATCTTTAGAATACCTTAGTTTTTCAAACACATTTTTATTCCAATAATTCTGTTCTACAGGCCACTGTTTCCGCTTAGATGACCCAACTTACACCTGCAATAATCTGCCAATAAGAGCATTTTCTGTTCTGCTAATAAATTAGTTCTGACTATTATAAAAAAAATCGAAAGTATGTCATTATTTTATAGAGTTCACCCAAAAGAAAGTAAATAATGCCTAATAGTAGTTTTTGTCTGTTCAATATAGAAAGCCTAGAAAGTTCCTTGATTTTATAAGAGACATGATCGAATTTGCGTAAGCCAAAAATACATCTGCAGAAACTGTTCTGCACGGGACGTATGCTGGACCTATAGAACTTAGGCATATCCCATAAACGTAATTGATATGAGAAAGAACAGTTGTCCCGACATGTTTCTCCGGTTTCTACTAAAAGATTCTTTACATGAAGAAAGTAAGCGTAGAGAAAGACAAGTTGCTGGTGGGTAGAAACATCAGTAGTTTCATCATATACTGAATCACTGCAAACCATCATGGCTCTAAAACCTGTTTTATCTCTTCTTGGCAAACTGTTAAAATAGCATCTAATATGTCATTTTGAACCGATTTTTGCGTATCTTTAAAAACACTATTTCTTTGCAAAAGCCATATCGATTTCTGAGTATATTCCTAGATTTGAACTCCCCGATGATTCGTCAGGTCTTCGCAATGCTAACTCGAATACGTGACAAAATTTTACACAATTAATAAGGCGGGACAAGATGTAACGATTTTTTTACTTGGTCGTTAAAGTCTTTTATTGCTTTTCGATAGGCAGAATCTAATAACGTACAAACATCAACATTGCCAATATTCGAGAGCTACAATTCATTTCGTAAATGAATTTGGGAAGATCCATGTTTTTAATTTTTGTTGATAAATGAGATAAATCCCTAACGACCTTTTCTCTGATGTAGTCTTTTCATTGTTTGGAAAAACAAAATAAAGCATTTTGTCACACTCGCAAAACTACCTAGTTTTTTGTATATTGTTCAAATTTTAAAGTATGATTAAACTTTTGTTTTTTTATGGCACATACTTGAACAATGTTTGTCTCCGGCCGATGTGGTCCATTCCTTTTATAAGCACTCGACTCTCGAATTTACGGGCATTTTCTTTTATAAATTTATCCGAACACGATTCAATCCTATTTTACATTTACAAACGTTTAAAAAACGATTAAAAATGTCAAAACTACGAAACAAACACCGAAATCGCAAACACAAAAACACGCCGCGCCGGACACGCCAAGTGACTCTCGTAATTTACGTGCGCTGCACAAAATGACACTAAAAATAGCGTAGGTGGACGTGGCCTCACTCTTTGTTTCACGGATTTGATAACCCCTCTTTCTAACCACAGACATCCGCGGAAGCATCTCGCGTTCAATCTGGATATCGCACCGACACCGACCGAACAACCGGCAAGAGCGATGTTCAGTGGCGCATAAAAAAAGGGATTAATACGTACGAAAATAATAAAAATAAGAATTTATTGTTATTTATTTGATTTCAAAATACTGTGAAATTTAATTGGGTGTTCACTGCACAAATGTACCAATGGAAAAATCGCCCTTGATACCGGGAGAGGTGTATAATGTCCCTTGTCGCTTGTCACTTGTACCCTAGTTCTAGTATCCAACGCCATGAAGCAACACTTAGAAGGCTTAAGTCTTAAGTTAATTGGAATATGGAATACCCACCTTGTATACACCTAACACCTAATATTCTAAAAGTCAGGCTTGTGCGATATACTCCCAAAGAGCCTCTAAACGTTGCCCACGCAAAATTTATTAGGTAAACTATACAATGAAAACTTACAGCGCAACTTTATAATGCTTCATTTGTAAGTTAGCCCCGAAAGCCCAGCGGCATTAACACAGCCGGGCGCATCTCTAGAACTAAATATAATTTCCGTAACAAGATAGCATCGGAGTTTTCCCGATTATTATTACACCGTTGGCCGTGATAACGAGCCGAAAGTGCACAGACAACAAATTAAAACGTAAAGATTTTGACCTTAAAGGGGAAATTGCGTAATTTAAATGTTCTTATTTGTTCGCCGTTTTCCCCCGTAATTAGGAAAGCGAATTTTAATGACGCTGTTGATTTTGTTCTGGCGCATTTAAATTTTAATTATCCACGAGAGGAAGAAGGGGAGAATAAGGGTCACGAGCCTGATATTTCAACTAGTTTTTATGCGAGAGTCCTATTAAGGTGTTTTGAGGTAACGTCGTTTGAGACCGCGGGTGTCGGTTGGAAAAATAACAAAATAAAAATGGAACCGCTTTAGTTCCTTCAATTTAAATGCTAGCCGAGAAAAACACCTCAGGTGTAAATAACGTTAAAAAAGTGCCAGGATTTAATAGCTAGATTTTTTCCAGAGAAAGCAAAACTGAGAGATCACGACCAAAATGTTTTGTCTCATAGCATCCCTAGCATAAAATCGATAGATTAGAGGACCCTAGACCCAAAAATATAAAAAAACATTTTGCGCACATCGTCCAACCTAAGAGCATTTTTAAAAATATCAACAATTTTGTGCAATAAAATGACAATCCTGTTATACCGAGAACACGTTTTTCAGACGCCTCCAGCGCAGCGCGCACCCAAGAGACCGCCAAGAGGCAAAAAAATATTATGGCATCCCGTCCCCAACAAACAGGGCTAGTCAGGTTTGCCAATGTTTGAGTGAAAATTACCTACGAAGGTAAAATATTATCGTTTAGAAAATCGTTTAAAGTTTGAAAAACCTAAGAAATAATTTTTGTTAGCCAAAACTACTAATTTCTAACCTAATTATAAACTACATAAATCCCTATAGGTTTTTGGTCGTTCTTAGGTTTATACGGTAACCTAATAAATACTGTGAAGTTCAAAAAGACTAGTTTTTTGCACTTGAAAGTAAAAGGGGCTTAAAGAAGGTCAAAATTTCTTTAAAAAAATTATCATGAAGTAAAATTATCCCAACACAGTTTTTAAAGTAGAAAAATCTTTTACAGTGTGAAAATGGATCGTGAACACTGAAAATATAAAAATTGAAGTGTAGCTTGTTTTGTTAGGTAGGTATATACCTAAGCTGATATTTAAGATTTGGATTTTGCATTATTTTAGGTTTTGTAGGAGTGCGAGTGTTCCAGAAGTGCAAACAGTTATCAATACGATATTAGAAGCCTCATATAATGATAATAATTTGGAAGAGTACGAACAAATAGTAGAAGAAAATTGATGAATTTCTCCATGGGCAGCTTGAAATGAAAAAGCTTTGTATTTATATATTTATGGATACCTATTCTTGATATTTAACCAAGATTCTCGTAAAATACATAATATTATTAGCTACTATTTAATGCAATATCTCTATCACCTATAATTTTCTTAATCTCGTGTTTACCTGGCAGTAGGTCGGTTTCAGCACAACGAAACAGCTGCCAGAAGCATGGGCGGTTTTGTTTTTGGAACGTCAAAATGAAACTGCGCATGCTCCTGGCAGTTCCAAACTGGTTTAAAATTCTGCCTAAACAGACCTAATTATCACCTTATCACCAAAAATAACCCTGATTGTGGCTTTTATAACTTAATGGTGGCGTTGTCCTTTAATAGGGAAAATGTAACTATATGGTCAAAATTCTTTGTTATATTTTCCCTGATTTAAGAAATTATGACTTCAAAGTCTAAAATACGTAAAATGGAACTTCACAGTTAAAAATTTATTTGCTATCAAACACACAACCATGTCCTCCGTCTTGAAAGCAAGAAGATTAAAAGTTTACCTATGCAATATGTTTCAGAATATGAAAAAGTCACACTTTGGGACACCAAATTAATTCCTCGAAGGTTCTTTTAGCATGTTTCTTGTCCTGTTCGAATTTTGTTAATAAACACTTTTGTCGATAAAAAAAATATGTTTTTTTTAAATAACGGATATATATGAGGCGCACGAGTTTTTCCAAAGTATCTCACCTATAATATGCAGAAATATTTTAGGCGCAAGGAAATTTTTGCACAGACAAAAAAATCCAAAAACCTTTAATAATTCCATAGCTCTCCGCATATCTATTAGTTATACCGTAGTTTCACCGTTTTAGTATACATAGGGCGGCGCGCCGCCGTGTATTCGGCTAGGTTCGTCAGTCGTTGGCGGGGGGCGGGGCGCGTTTTTTGCTCGCAAAACTCGACTGATAAGCGGTGTGGGACTACTGTGTACTCCCCCCGCCAACGACTGGCAAACCTAGCTGGACGCAGGCGACGCGCGGCCTATTCCCCTATGTCTACTAAAACGGTGAAAGTACGGTATGTTTGAATGGGGTCAACGGCAGAGACGACGCCGTTTATAGAATATGTATTTACCGTATTAATAGAAATAGAAAACTGTTGTTTTTCATAGTCAGATTTAAATCCAAGTATAGAAGAGATACAGTACCTATAATTATTACCTAATTTTTACTACTTCAGTGGTAAATTTTACTAAAGCCCATAAAGTTATACTTATATTACCCATTTTTAAATTGAAAATTACTTCCAGTTCATTCCCCACTTTCCACTTTTTTACCTCATCTAGAGGTAAACTGGTTTGGTCAAAATAAATTTCTGACTAGTTGGAAAGTAAAAATTAGGTAATATTAACTTTGAATGTTTCTTGGGTCTGAAATCAATTTTTAGTAAATTTGGATCAGTTGATGCGAAAAAATCATCTTTCAGAAAATGTCTCACCTCTTACATTTCGAGAGTACCTGGTATGAAAAAGTTAACAAATTTTACTCAACGGCATCTCGTCTGAAAATTGCAAGTGTCAGACAAATCGAGTGCATGCAGCACCTAACTCATCAGACAACTTTTAGCTAAGACCCACATTTTTTGGGCACAACTCCCCCATTTTTCGTGCGATTTCCTCACCACCGTATCGCTAACTGAAAGGCTTTCCAACGGCTAATCTCAACCGGTATGGGCCCATTTATAGAAGATAGAAAGTGTCCTCGCCCAAACGAAGGTCGACGGCTGCAAGCAATTTTTCAAAAACCCGCGCAACGTGACGTTGTAGTTCCGCAAAATGCGAATCGACTATAACAAGCGTCGGGGCGTTTGACGGGCGACTTGGGAGTCGAATATTGAAGTCAACAGGTATTTTGGGGCACGTTCTGACAATTTCAACGCAAACGGTTGATTTGATCGTTATGAAACAAGAATACCTCTTTGTTGCAGAATGAAAAGATGCACTAAAATGATGGACCTGCAGGGTAAAGATAACCTCAAAAAATGTACGATCCAAAAACAGCTCAAGTGGTGCCCTCTGTGAGATACGTAAAAATTGACATTTTCATCTTATTCTTTATCCCCAAAAACATAGCGGTGTCAAATTTCAGTTCAGCAGCTTGATAATGTTGGGAGATGTAGCCAAAATGCAATTCAAAAAACAAACTATCTCTTAAACAAACAAAATTTCTATAAGGCACATTAGCCTCAATCCTAATATCTTGTCCCAAAATATATGCGGTTGCACTATGTGCCATTATTAATGACTCATCCCATATATTCGGTATTAGAAATGTAAAACTATTTTGGCAAGCGTAAAAACGATTTTTAAAAAGTTTTAACGGGGATGTGATACGGGTTGGTCAAATTTTTCTATACTTTTGTAAATACGCTCAGGTCCAGAAGCTTCGCGCAAAATGTCTGAAAACAAAAATTTTACTAATAAAACAACAATACCATCTGCCAATTTTGTGTTGACATAACAGAGATGGCCTAACACAAACTGCTGGCTTTATGAGCGTTACTACCCACCAAGTCGGGTTGAGGGTCATCGATTTTATAAGTTTTAGCTGGAATGCTTGGTCCGGGTCTCTCGTACTATAATATATCTACAATGCATAATGGATCTTAATGACTGAGGTATTAATAAAGACTGCTGACGGCCGTCACGTCTGATACTTTTGGCTCACCTTACACTTTCCGGAGATAAAATACATTGTTAGCCATCAGCGTCATCTGTTTCCGAGGACAAGAAGCTATAGTTTGAGAAGTCTTATAAACACGTCAGTCAACGATAATACATTTTAAAGACCACAGAAAATATACGCTACGCGTAGCGTATACAGGGTGTTCCGCATAAGAACCGACACAGAGCAGGGCATACAGGGGAGCCCAAAATAAGTTGCACCCCTGAGAAGTTATAGGCCTTGAAAGTGGGCTTTGAAATTTGGAAAAAAATCAATATCGCAGTTATTTTTGAACTTGTAAAAAACAAATTTGGTATACGTTGTGGGTGTACCAAGGGCATTAATCGACAGAAAACATAGTTTAATTGTACCATTTTAAATGGTTGATAGAGAGTGATGCACCCTCAAAACGTGACAGAACTTTTTTGTCCGTTGGCGCACTTACAAAATTGTTACTTTGTGCTATGAACAATTTAATTCTAAAACTTTTTTTACTCTTGTTATTTTTCGAAAAACTTTATCGCTTTCGCCAAAAACGCGAATAACTGAAAAATAAAAAAAAGACGTATTGCAGACGTGCAGATGTGGTATTTAAAATCTTTGAAAATTCAATAGTTGACTATGAAATTAAACGTGAAACTTAAATAACAACCATTTAATGGAAAAAGAATGTAAACAACAGGAATAACAATAATTGTCACTGAAGAGTTATTTTAAAAATTGTTGAAAATTATAAAACATAAAAATAAGAATTTAAATCTAGCGGAAATTCTTGCCCAGATAAGAATATATTTAACGCATCTTTAATACACGTATGCAAAAACATAAAAAACATTGTGACATTTTCGAGATTTAAATGTTTTTCCATTTCTGGTGTCTAGATATTTTTGGATAAAAGTATAAAAATATCCATATTCGCTTTATTTCCCCAAAAATGTTGTTGTGTCATCCCATTATAACTAACAAAATGGACGTTTACAGCGGAAAAAACATTGTAAAGTTAATCACAATTCCAATATTTTTTACAATTTACATTATAAGGCACTTACAATTTTGGTTTTCCGTTAGTTCAACAGTTAAAACATTGCATCACTACTTGCAGTATTGTTTCATTATAGCGTAAAAAAACTTTGTAAGGTACAATATTAATGTTTTCACCGTAAGATTTATGAAAATTGTGGAATTGTACATACAAAAAAAGGTATAAAACTCGGTTTTTCGAAGACTCATCTGAAATCCTTCTACTGGAAAAAGTACGATACCAATTTTTATTAAGTAGTTAAAAATATATTAACATTTATAATAGCGAAAATCTTCAAACCGCCCTCCTGAAAAGTAAAGATGGGTGTGAAAAATTGAATTAGGTAAAGTTATTCACAATTAAAAATAAGATTTTATAATAATTCCTTTAATTCCAAATTTCTCTCATAATGACACTACTCCGACACTTTCAAGCGTTATTTCACATAAATCCTTCTAGGAAAAATATTATATTTGAGTACAACAGAAACAACTAATATTTTGATATGAGAAAATGTGTCAATTTTGAAAACAATTGGCCTACTTTGAATTTTGTCATTTTTTAAACTAAAGTTATAATAATAATGATAATGATAATAGTTCGCATCCTTACATTACTACAAACTAGAAGTACAACAAAAGCAAATACATGCTTCGGCGGGAAAGGGGTGACAATTACTCTTATTTTTTACGCTTCATTGCCATTTGTTAGTAGGGTCTATAGAACTTGGATAGCATTCGCTAGAAACCTAGAAAACCGTAATAATGCCAATGAGTGGAGGGCAATTAGCAAACCACACAGATATAGCTATTAAGGAGCAGTACCGTGAATCTACATTTTACCCATCGCTCTTGGCCATCGGCGGTGTTTCTCTAAGGACATAATTATTGCATATGCCCTGCTTCGTCCTCGAATCGAACCGAAGTTAAAAGAAGGCAGAAAAACAGTCTAAGGAGTCCGTAACGCTATGTACGTCGCCAGCGCGCCCCTTAGTAAGATATCACAATTTCTTATAGGAACATATTACTCAGGAATGCCTGTTATGACCCTGGGTATAATTTTAAACCAATTAAATATCTAAGTAGGTATTCGGAATATTTTATTTTAATGATTAGTAAGATACAAGAGTGGAGATCTTTATCGGTAACGTGCTACCTGCACTACATCTACACAATATATAACTTAAAAATTTATAAGATATGGTTCATATTAAAATAATAAAAAAATAAATATTGCTTTTTGTTTCAGGTGAGCATCATCCATAATGTGAAACTGATATCTTATATACTGGGTGAGTAACTGCTATTGTAATAACGATAGAAATTAGTAAGGAAGGTTTCCGTATATTTTGTACAATACCTAGAGCCTTTATTTCTCGAGTTAAAAAACTTTTCGAATGAAAGTTGTAATAGTTGTTTTTTGAACCGCCAAGGAGCCAAAGAGCATGGGAAAGTTTTTTTTTAATCCACGTGTTTTCCAGATTACAACGACATAATTATGTAACACGTTTCCTGTACTGGAAACGGATCATTTAAGTATTTTTATTTAAAGTCAAGATTGCTATGAAAGAAACAATTCAACCTGAATAAGATCATTGTTGTTAATTAAAATTAAATTTTTAGTAGATTACAGCTCTTCCTTGTTTAAAAGAATGGGTTATCCTGCACAAGCTAAGTTTGACTGATTATATATAAATAAATTGTTCTTCCATTGTCATCTTGATTTTAACTAAAAGTTCTTTAGAAATATAAAGTGTTTATCCGTTTCCATTAAAGGAAAACGTATGTTGGAATCGGGAAAAGGAGTGAATTTCTTCAAAAGTGCCAAAATATATCGGATATATAAAAAACGCAAGTTTTTCCTGTCGATGCTTTTTTGTTTCATCTAATAGCATCCAAGCCAGGAGCGACCTGTATTAGGTATAGGAGATTTATTTCAGATAACGTGTTTCAAAAAGCTAAATATTATTCTAAAAATTAAGGCCATACCGACTGAATTTTCAAAACTTGTAGGTACAAGATAATGGTCAATGTTTCCTTTTTTTATTAAAAAAATTCAAAAATAAATATAAGTTGGAAATCTCGAAAAAATTTACAATATATACTTCTGGCCAAACTGGTTGTGGCTATGGTAAAGAGGCAGTCTCCAGATACTATGGGTGTTTTAAAAAACAATGTACAGGTTTCTAGGGCTGATAGAACATAGAAAAATAAGACGATAATTTCATATAAAGCTGGGGTCAAAAACGGATACATAAAAAAATATAGGGTAAACATTTAATTTTTATTTTTTATTTTTCCAAATAAATTTTGAACAAATCGAGAGATTGGCACGAAATCTGTTAACTGAGGTTATTTTAAGACGACGAATTCAAAGCATTTCACGTGATTCAAAACGTCATAACTTTTTTGGGTCTAGGTGTATTATTTTTCCCCGACCTAAATATGTTATGCTCTGAAGTTTTTATGCGAAAGAAGTGTTTTAAATCACATGAAATGGTGGCGCGCCCTATAAAATTACATGAAAGCAATGATAAATTAGATAAATAAATTAAATAGGATAAATAAATTAAATTTCGACGCCCTGTACCTTTTTAGATATGCGTTTTTGACCCCACCTTATATGAATTTTCCATGTTATTTCAGTCCTAGAAACCTTTATACTGTTTTATGACACACCCGTATAACGAATAACAATCCTACTTAATCCACCTTAATTTTTAGAATATTTTAGCCTTTTAAAACTTTTTTTTTAATGGATTGCCCTACAGACCGCCCCACCCTGTACCTATTAGATTATTATTGCCTCTTATTATTAGATTATTATTGCCTCTCCCTAAACGCTACTCACATTAAAAATATTAGGGCCTTCTCTATTATAATGAATGTCAAATACCCCTGTCAGAGTTCCTTTATAGTGCCTTATTGAAAACTTACCTGGTGAATGTCCTTATGTATGCACATGATTTGGAACTCCCCTTTGCAAAGCATATCGAATTCTCATATTCCATTCAGTTGCGAAGAAAAGCGCAATAATATTATTCTTATATTCGCCACATTATATTCCCCATGAAAATATTTCAATAGTTTTCCCTATGCGGTATACGACGGTTTTTACAATGTTCAGTATGTACATGGTGTCCTCAGAGCAGTTCTAAACAACTGAGAAACGAAAAAAAATTTCAAAATATAATTTATTTTGAGAATTTTCACTGTTTTCCATGTTGCACTTGATCGAGCCTCGGATAACTTTATTCTTTTTACAGTTGTTTCAAACCACATTTGCTTATAAATTTTAAACGAAAACAGATATAGAAAAAATATTCTTTAACGAAAGTTATTTAAAACTAAAGGTCTTGTAAATATGAAAAAATTCTGGTATAATTCTGGCAAAGTATTGATCACTCGCGCTTCCAGAATTATCAATTTTTTTTTTTCGAAAAATGGACCTCACATGAGGCGTCAACTCTCGGACACTCTGTACAATGATACCAAGGACTCTCCGGGATATCTAAACGAAAATACATCCAAATCCCATTAACAGCTGCAACAAGCTGCATTCTAGATTCCCAAGTACAACCACATAAATGGTTTGTTTTCATCAAGGATTAAAAACCTTCTTTGAGATTGATCTCAGAGTATTACCCTAGCCTTAAAATACAACCGAGGTTTTAAATAAATATAAATCTTAAAGAGGTTTGTTTTTGAACCATTTATAAATACATTAAAATATCCGTTAAAGCAAAAAATATAACCATTCTCGGTATATTCTTCCCGTTTCCTCTTTCGGTACTGAAGCGCATAGGTATCGTACAAAAACAAACTTGTAAGTATATACCTATGAGTGCTACTGCTTGACTCTGGCAGGAAATTTCTAATGAAATATCCTTGAAGTTGTAATAAAATTACATTTAAAGTTGCAAAGTAAAAACGAGCGCATGGCGTGTCCGGTAATGAGACTTCAACCGTATCACACCGTCGTGTGACCTCCTCAAATTACCGACAAAATTACATAATTTAGTTGTCAAATATGGGCCTATCGATTTTGCCAAGCAATATGCTAATTTCGCGGCTTGCATTTCAAACATGAACAGCGAGTTGCTTTCGGTCTATTGCGCACACATTAGCCTTGTTAAATGATTTTTGTACCGGAATTTGGGAGAAGCAATCTATTTTGCACACTGGCGCCTGACTTTTTAATGAATCAACTAATTACCCTAACAAAGCTTTACCTTGCCGTGGTTGTTCTATATTTATTTTGTCGAAATAACTGGATGCAAAATTTTATACAATATTGTTCATAGTAACATAGTGTTTGCAATATTGTCGTTGTTTACAATATGTTAACTAACCGAATATGTGGTGGACATTATGTAAATTATATATTTAATAATATCCTCGTATATGGGAACACGGAGCATTATTTAATTTATAATAGGAGGTATTATTTTACCCATAAATAAGAAAGTTGGAAATATAATTTAACGGTGATAGAACAAAATATTCTGTTAGCTTAGCTGTCCAAAATTGCCACATATTTTTGTTCCTTAGTTTTTTTTTGTAGGGCGCAAAATAAGCAATAAAATCGCCGTGGTAATCTTAAATAATCATCCTGTATACATATTATTCTGAATAGATTCTAGAACACTAATCCAGCTGTTACAACGAAAATGCACAAAAGTGACAACAACTATATCTCCAATTAATGTATGTTTAAATATTAATTAGATACTGTATATCTCAATATTTTTCAAGAAAATTTTATTAAAGAAATTTTAGTTTTCTCTCGCCCTGGATAGTTGAAATTCAAAAGTAAGTAATATTTCTCTTAAAATACAGCATACTTCCTCCCCTCCTTTAAAAGGAGATTTTTACGTTCTCAGGTTTCCATTTCCAAAAATAACAGCAATAAAAGAGTCTCCCATCTCCATTAAAAGAATAAATATCGCAGAGAGGATTACACTAGACACTTCTGAGATGAACATTTTCAGAATTACGGCAATATTCCTTGCTCCGCTCGGCTCAAAAATTACAACGACTGGGACAAATCTTTGCCTTCCGCGCTATTATAGAGGTTTGTCTTTTTAAGGGATCCGTAGTTTTTACAGCAATTTCTAGATTAAATCCACGATAGCGTTCGGTTTAATATCTTAGATCGGCGATCCGGTTTAACGACTTCAACCGACGATAAAAAGTATAAATTTTAAGTGCAGCCAGGATAAAACTGGAGCTGAGCCGTATTGTTCCTTCTTTTTTCCGGGCGAATAAAAATAAAATAAAAACGGATCATTCTGCTAAAAGAGTTTCGCAATCGAAAAACACAAGGTAGAGTAACGAGATTTTAATTAATTACAAAACGTAAAATACCTACGCTAAGTATTGCGACTGATGGTAGGTAAATATAAATAAATATGCTCATTTCATACACTCTAATTCGGTTTTTCGCAACTCGACGATAAATAAACTAAAAATGTTGAGTGGCTAATCCATAGTGCGTAATTGCTTTACAACTCAAGGTGTGTAGGTACTATACTCTCTGTGGTTTATTAAAAAAAAAGTGACGCCTATGTGCACGTCAATGTACACAAAGGAGGGACAATTGTTTGTGATGTCGTGCAAAATATTTTATTTCATTAAAATTGTATGTTAAAGCGCTATGTGTTAAAACCACTTATTTTCAACTAGGAAATGAATTTTACCAGCAGGAATTTGGAATGGCTATGGGGTCTCCTTTATCACCATTCATAAGCAATTTATTCATGGAAGATTTTGAACAAAATGAATTGACTAGATATGTTCACCAACCTAATGTTTGGTGGAGATATGTATAGATGACATATTTGTTATATCGGAACATGGAGTAGATGAGTTAAATTCATTATTAAATTTTATAAACTCTTAAGAACCTTCTATTAAGTTTAACTTAGAAATTGAAAATAATAATGAATTACCTTTCTTAGATGTTTCTATACTGAAATCAGATAATATAGAAACTAGTGTCTATAGAAAACCAACACATACTAATAGATATCTCCATTTCAACTCCAATCATCATATTAGTGTTAAAAAAGGAGTAATTAAAAGTTTGTATGACAGGGCTAGAACGATTTGTTCTAATAACACAAAATTTGAGGAAGAAATTAAACATATAAACATATTTGTTGAGCAAGTTTTTCAGGATTGCCAACAAAATAACAATGCTAATAGAATTAGAGAAATAAATCTGGTGGACCGACCAGTAAATTTAATAATTCCTTATATTCCTGGACTGTCAGATAAGCTAAAACGTATAGGCAATCGTTTTAATGTGAGAACAGTATTTAAAACCAAAAATACATTAAGATCGATGCTACTTAAAACAAAACCCTTTAATGAGTTACAAAGTTCAAAAAATTGCATTTATAAAATTCCTTGTGAATGTGGAAAGTTCTATGTTAGGGAGACTTGTAGGCCATTTAACGTTCGTTTAAAGGAACATAAAAATTATATCAGGCAAAATCAAATTTCGAAGTCAAAAATATGTGAACATTCCTTTAATAACAATCATAGGATATTGTGGGATAGTTCCAAACCAATTCTAAAAGAAGAAGTAGGAAATAGACGAAAAATTAAAGAATCTGCAATTATTCTAGGAAATACGGGCAACTGTGTTGCTGAATGTTCAGTGGAATTCAGTAAAATATTATTGCCACTTATTCAAAGAGAAGTTAGTATAGATAATTAGATAAAACACAGGGTACAATATCAGGCAGGTGGCTAGGCTATTGTTTCTGTTGTCATGACATTTTAACCTGAAATTTATTAATCTGTCACTTCACTTTGACGTGACATGATCTTTGAGAAAGGAGGAAGATTTATCCTCCGAAAGCTCAGAAAACAAATTTGTTGAAGTTATTTTTTGAGTTACACGTTTAAAGTTTCGTTCGTTCAGTGTTAATAATTTATGAATTTTCGAGGCAACTTGAAAAAGTTGTCTTTCAATCAGTTTGGTGGCGAAAAACCCAATTAAAAATTAAATGGATCTGTTTGCGCCACAAATAAATTTTAGAAAATATCTCATGGCAATTAGTTGTAAGTTATTTTTCGCTATTTTCGGATTCTTCACGGTAAATTTCAGATTAAATTTTCGAATCTTATCGAAGGAATATTTACTCAAATTCTATTATTTACCCCCAATATTGAGTTTCCTTAAGAATTACCTAATTCAAGCCAGTTTTCAACCCCTTCCTGTGAATATCAATATTTCTCAATACTAATGGGGTCTACGTCTCTATACATCCAAATATTTATAACACATACATCTAGCAGTAGTAATAATTCTGACATAAAATTTCGATAACAAGCTAATTTCCCAAGTTGCTTACTTGAGGCACGTTCGAGTTGACGGTCGGAGTGTTCAGAGCGCTTGAACAACAGTAGGAGCAACGCTTTGTTGTCAACGCTCGGAGTGCCCTACGAGCATCAACTCGAACGCGCTTTTGTCTCTGTATAATATCTGTCATGCCTTGCCTATTGAATTTTGGTATACAGTCATTCATCCATTCTCAGATAAATGTTGCTCGAAGATCTCAAAAGATATATATTAATTTGACTTACTTCAGAGATGGATGAGACCATTCCTTTAAAAAACTGCAATAAACATGTAGATACGTATAAGAAATCTTCTGAGACATTTAAGGATTGGTGAAGAAAATAATTAAGAAATTCCTAGCCAATGACTTGGTTGGTGGCTAATTACGAGAACAGGTTTGATGATCAGAAGCTTCTCTGGGTGGGAACGATCATTTTGATTTTACAAAGCCATTCATTAAAATGGCGATAGAACAAAGAAAAATCTTTTCAATCAGGATCGTTAATCTAGGGCCGATGGAAATCTCCAGTTTTTTTAAAGCAGATTTTGCTATATAAGCTAAAAATATGATACTGCCATAATAGATTGGTAGAAGCCGTTACAACCACGAGTGAAATAATTTAAGTGGGGGGTTACTTCCGCGCGGCCATGTTCAAGTTCCTCGATACTGTTCGCTCCCTTATGGAGAGAAAAGGCTTGAGTGTATTGGTCTTTGACCAAAACAACTTTATTCGAACCCTAAACAAACGTCAAATATCATGCTTATTGTTATTGACTCTATATAGACTGTTGACTCAATATAGATTGCTGTTGCACACACGATGCTGGGCTCTTATCCTTTATAACGTATGTGCGGCCCAGGAAACGAACCTTCTTATATGACTCGATTATTCGTTTAAGCTATTTTACAAATATTGTTTAATTGACAACTGAGAATTTGAACAATAAAAATGTTCTATAGTTTACAATAAACTGAGTTAATAATAATTATTTGCAATGAGAATGTGAAGATAATTTACAAATTTAATTAATTTAACTAAGTAAATGGTAAAGTTCGAATAAACCATGAAGTGAAATGATAACAAACGAGGTCCAAATCAACTCGACACGTTAAGTCCAAGAAGCTCCAAGCAAAAGTTATGTTCGTACGATCTTAAAAATGGAACGCTTTTGATAGGAAACATCTTACGTGAAAGTTTAACGACACTCAGGAGTAGCTGACCGCTCTCGACTGAGTTCATTAGAAGTCCTCGACACAGCCACAACCTTCTCAAACTTACAAGCCCTGTCCAAACATGTGGCAATGCCGCAGAGGGAGGGCTCAACGGGTCTATGCAGTCTAGAGGGTCTAATAACGATCGGTCTTTTCGACGAACTTTTCGGCACTTTGGATTAATTTCTCTTATCTAATAAAATTGTCAACAATTTTTATAATTATACTAGGTTAAGTAAGTTTGGTTGTTTAACAGATAATAATAAAATCGGTAACAAAATACACAGAAATAAAAGTATTTTAATTAAGGGCAATTCCTGGTGTGGATTAGGTCCATTTTCGAAAAATAATATGGAAAATTTTGGCAAATAGAGGGGACTACATTTTTGTAGTATAAGTCGAATTTTTCCTAGCGTGCTGCCGCCTAGTATTGAGTAATAAAAGTACCACGGCCGTCAAGGCAGAACTATGGAAGAATTCTTCTATAGATACTGCTGAAAGCCAGGGGAAGCCGGCTTCCTTTCGGGCTGCCAAATAATTACATTGTGTGGAATTTCTGTCCGCGTAGCGTATATTTTCTGTGGTTCACATATTTTTGACTTCGAAATTTGATTTTGCCTGATATAATTTTTATGTTCTTTTAAACGAACGTTAAATGGCCTACAAGTCTCCCCAACATAGAACTTTCCACATTCACAAGGAATTTTAAAAATGCATTTTTTTGAACTTTGTAACTCATTAAATGGTTTTGTTTTAACTAGCATCGATCTTAATGTATTGTTTTAAATACTGTTCTCACATTAAAACGATTGCCTATACGTTTTAGCTTATCTGACAGTCCAGGAATATAAGGAATTATTAAATTTACTGGTCGGTCCACCAGATTTATTTCTCTAATTCTATTAGCATTGTTATTTTGTTGGCAATCCTGAAAAACTTGCTCAACAAATTCAATAGGATAACTATTCTTCTCAAGAACATGTTTTATATGTTTAATTTCTTCCTCAAATTTTGTATTATTAGAACAAATCGTTCTAGCCCTGTCATACAAACTTTTAATTACTCCTTTTTTAACACTAATATGATGATTGGAGTTGAAATGGAGTTATCTATTAGTATGTGTTGGTTTTCTATAGACACTAGTTTCTATATTATCTGATTTCAGTATAGAAACATCTAAGAAAGGTAATTCATTATTATTTTCAATTTCTAAGGTAAACTTAATAGAAGGTTCTTGAGAGTTTATAAAATTTAATAATGAATTTAACTCATCTACTCAATGTTCCCATATAAAAAATATGTCATCTACATATCTCCACCAAACATTAGGTTGGTGAACATATCTAGTCAATTCATTTTGTTCAAAATCTTCCATGAATAAGTTGCTTATGAATGGTGACGCTTTTGATAGGAAACATCTTACGTGAAAGTTTAACGACACTCAGGAGTAGCTGACCGCTCTCGACTGAGTTCATTAGAAGTCCTCGACATAGCCACAACCTTCTCAAACTTACAAGCCCTGTCCAAACATGTGGCAATGCCGCAGAGGGAGGGCTCAACGGGTCTATGCAGTCTAGAGGGTCTAATAACGATCGGTCTTTTCGACGAACTTTTCGGCACTTTGGTTTAATTTCTCTTATCTAATGAAATTGTCAACAATTTTTATAATTATACTAGGTTAAGTAAGTTTGGTTGTTTAACAGATAATAATAAAATCGGTAACAAAATACACAGAAATAAAAGTATTTTAATTAAGGGCAATTCCTGGTGTGGACTAGGTCCATTTTGGAAAAATAATATGGCAAATTTTTCACAAAATCCCCGTCAGGCAAATGATAATTATCTAAACGTCAAACCTCAATATAAAACTGCGTTTTGTGAAGGAGAGCAACCTCTTATGATAGAAACTTCAGTTAGGGTAAATTTCATAATACATATATGAGTAACTAAAGTATCTTTTGTCTCTAATTTGGTAGAGAAAATTATGAAACAATATAAAACAATGTTTCAATTATTACAAAAACTTCTTTAATTTTAAACGGTACTTTAGTTTGTGTATTAACCATTTTATACTTAAATTTTTGTCATTTGGAAAGCCCAAAACGAATACAAGTCGACCGCATACAAGATTCCCAGTGGCTTGTAATTCTGAACTAATTCTTTTAGAAGTTCTAAAATTTGTGTTTTTACCTTTCGTGGATCTTTATAAATTTCCTTAAATTAAGTAGCAAAATAAATTTACAGAATATACCTACTGCTCGCGATCCGGTCTAAAATATGCAGGAAACTCGACTGAGGGAAGAGCTGGCCCTGCATTCTGCTCGCCGCGTAAACACTTGACATTTTATGACGGCCAGACCAATAAGACACTAGGTCATGTGGTGGCCAATGTTTTGATCCACTGCCTCTGTAACTTGGATAGACTATAGGTACTTCAAGTTATTATTACGATTCGACTTACATCCAGGTATTCAACTAAGTTCTAGCTTCCCTCGACGATTCTAGGCATCTTGACGCTTCAAATTATAGAAGGAACCAATAACTTCTTTCGCTTCTTCACTTCGAACTTTTACAAAATGTTTCGGTTTTGCACGAACAAAACAAATTTATAAAAAAGCTGTCGCCAGCACTTCGAGCAGTCTCCGCCCAGAGACACACTGCCTCGTCGTAGAAATCTCACGACGATACCACTACCCGCACTATAAAACTAATTCTCGTAAGTTTCTTATGTAAAATCAACTGACAGGGAGTGACAGGCCACGCCACGCAGACCAGCAAGTCATGTTGCCATTTTTCTCAATTTCGGGGCTTGCTTAGAGTCGGATGTGACCCAGCCCCCGATCACGACACAAGTGGACCTGCCAAAGTTTGACAAGACTCCAGCAGATCCATGATCGAACCAAGTAAAATATATAACTATAACTACTCTAACGTGTAACAGTGTGCCTTGACTAATTGGTGCTTACCTTATATCGGAGATGGTGGTCGTATCCACTACGTCACAATAAAAAAGATATTTAATCGTGTTACCCCTAATCGCAGCTAGATTGTACCGATTTACGAATATTTTGCAATTGCAATTTATCGTTTAATCAACAAATAAACATTGTTAGGACATTCAGAGGATGATAATAATTATTTAAATGTGATAACGGAGTTTTAACGCAAAAATTCCGTTACACCTTTGCAAAACCTTAAATACGTCTTCGTTTTGAAGTGAACCAGAATCAGAGGTTATTGATCTTCACAGACACATAATTGTACTCGTATTCTTCTTGCAGCACTTTTTGTTGTTGCACACATGCGATCGGAAGCTTTGGGGTGGTTAAAGAGCAGGGTTCGTGGGTTGTTAGTTGTTATGAGGCTTAGTTGAAGGAAGATATTTTGGACGCCACCTAGCTCTTTTATTTTACATTTAAAAGCGATCTTGGAGAGCTGGAAAACCAACAAAATAATAATAATAATAATTATCACCCTCACAATACTCCAAACTAGGAGTACCCCAGAAGCAACCACATGCTTGTGCGGGGGAGGGGGCAATTACTATTATTTTGTCTTCGATGCCATTTGCGGCTAGGGCCGACTTTTCTCCCGATAGAACCAGGATAGTATTCGCTCAAGTACTACGGAAAACCCTAGAAAACCGTAGTAATCCCAGTGAGTGTAGGACAATTAGTAAATCACACGTATAAAGCTATTTAGGAGCAATACCGTGAACCCACATTTGTCCAGCGCTCTTGGCCATAGCGGTGCTTTTCTTTAAAGACATGTGCATGCCCCTGCCTCGACATCGGTTCGAACCAAGGTTGATCGAAGGCAGAAAAACATGCAGTCTAAAAAGTCAGCGCCGGTACGAGCGACACCACCAAGAAAATGGGATGGAAAACTGTTATTTGTTTTTACTTGGCAATATTGCAAACCATGTGATCACCTCTCACATGCAGGTAATTGTGGTCCACCCTGTAGGTGTGTGTGGTGTCCTCCAAATTGACCAGGCACCAACCACCAAGATAAGCAAAATATGTACTAAAAAAAAAACCAAGAAATTATCCCTATTTGCGCAAAAGAACTAAACCATATTTACAAAAAAAAACTTACCACTTCCTGTGGGTTTTTTCACATAAGAAAGAAACGGCAGTCGGTAGAAAATCGGCAAAAGATACATCTAGAGTTTTTCCGTTTAGAGAATAACAGGTATACGGCAGTATTTCAAAGGTATGACCAGTATCTACGTTGAGAAAATGCCTGGAAGTTGGAAATTGGACTTAGGCGAGCCAAAAAAAACTACAAAATGGAAGTGTACCGGCGAAGCGAAGTGTACCGGCGAAGTGTACCGGCGAGAAATATTCGACAAAGACGGCACTGAGAGAGGCTAACAGGTGAACATTGCATGGTGATATGAAAATAGCTTCATTGCCGAGATTCACTCACTTCTGATCCGCGTTTTAATTCACCTTTTGCTCCGGAAAAACCTTCGCAAATTCTCCCAAGTGACCAGTACGGCGCTTCACGTCGAAAGAGGGCTTTGACTCTCTCCTTTTCTCGAACGCGTGGTTCTCTTAAGGCCTCTATTAACGACTAATCGAAATTGCCCAGGTAAGTACCAGTTGGAATGATTTTCCGTATCAATTTCTTCGAACAAAATACAAAGTCGGACGGAAACACAAATAATGATATACACAACTAACCAAATGGAAAAGAAATAAAAGAGTTACTATTACTTTACTATACTAATAATAAATAAAAATAAACGGCCTGACCTGGTGCGTTAGGCGATAGGGATTAGCTACCTTTAGAAGCGGCACGTGGACCGGAGTACGAAAGATGTAGCGAAATTTTCAAACGCTACAATCTTACTTATTAAATCTTTGCCAGGTGCAATAATTCTGCGTGAAGAAGTTTCTATTTGTTGTTGATTCGTTTTCTTCATTATCTGACATGTATCCTAACTTCATTTAGCGTTGTTTCCTTTTCCATTACATTGTCCCGCTCAATGGGTGAAAAGTTTATTCCTACCCGAATAATAATTAAATACTTTCAGCGATGTAGCTGCTGGATTCCGCACAGTTTACGGTCGCTACAGTATTAATTTTTGGCCCTCGAGTCCCCGCCGCCAACCAGAATAAACCTAATTTATTACGTTATTAATGCGAAAATGAAGCTTAATCCTGGCTTTATATTAGACCTCCTGCACGAGTACACAGCAGGGGTGTGTCGCAGTTAATGGGAAATTTCGCCCCCCATATGGGTAGGAAACTATGTTTAGATTATTTGGTCATTTTGTGAGATTTAGAAAGGGTTTCTTAACGAAGGTGTTGGTCAGAACACAGTTTGCTCAATATTGTCTGTGTAGATTGTAGATTATGTTGGTTTCTGTTGTAGATTCTGTATTGTATAATAACACGATTGTTCCCACTCAATGGCTTTAGTAAAAATATTGTTTGCAATCTGTCAACTAAAATTTCAAATCAAAACTAGTTGGTTTAAACTCTCTGTTACAAAATAATATTGTGCGATAGTGCAACATACATACATGCTAAATCCTATATTGTTCAGGTTAAAAAATTAGTGTTAGAGAAACCACAAAATAAACAAAATCTATTTTCTAATCCCAACATGAAAAACAATCCATTGAATTTTAATTGGGTTTTTCGCCACCAAACTTGTTGAAAGACAACTTTTTCAAGTTGCCTGTAAAATTAATAAATTCTTAACAGTAAATGAACTAAACTTTGAACTTGTAACTCAAAAAATATCTTCAACAAATTTGTTTCCTGAGCTTTCGGATAATAAATCTTTATGCCTGTTTTACACTGACAATTTCTTCATGAATTAATTCATGAAGTCACTTCAAGGACAAATTATTATAAAAAGTCGTGTATTACACTGGCAATTTCTTCATGAATTAATTCATGAATTTCTTCATGAAGTTACTTCACGAATAAGAGCATGTTCTATTTTCCGCCAAGTTTTGCGTGAACTTCAGGAGTACTAACATTGAAAATTTGAACACAAGGAAGGTTATATTTTGATACTGGTTTTGTTTGAGGCATTAGACGAGGAAGAGGAAAGTACATAGTTTTAAAGATAATATACTTAGATAAAAAGTGTGTGAAATGTTACAATATGTTTTATTTATGTATTCCGCTGCCAAGGCACAGCTCCCTAATTCACGAAATAATCACAAAACTCCTCTTGGGCAGCAACGCAAGTATGTCTTGGTGAGCATGTTCGGTAAGAAAGTCCAAATTGAAATATATAGTCTTTATCAAGCTCTTCTAGGATGGAAGTAGGACATTCGGGTCTCAAAAATTATGTAATGTGCAACATGCCTATGTTATGGTTTTCACTTTTTCCACATTCAAATTAATTGTAGTAAAAAAAACTTTAAATCGTTTGGCTAAAATGCCAAATGCATTTTCAACTACTCTTCTAGCCAGAATTAATCTGTAGTTAAAGATGCTTTGGATGAAGATGGATATGGTTAGAAAATATGTTCTGATAGGGGAAATGCAGCACAAAAAAAATATTTTGTTATTTATTCTCTTCTGTTGGTATTAGCTATAATCTGACATAAGGTGACAAAAAAATTCATAAATTTCTTCATCAGTGTAAAATAGAACTTGTCGTGAATTAATTCATGAATTTATTCATAAACTTATTCATGAATTAATTCACGAAGAAATTGTCAATGTGAAACAGGCTTTAATCCTTTCTCTCTGACAGATTAATAAATTTCAGGTTAAAATGTCATGACAACAGAAACAATAGCCTAGCCACCTGTTTGATATTGTACCCTGTGTTCTACCTAATTATTTATATTAACTTCTCTTTGAATAAATGGTAATAATATTTAACTGAATTCCACTGAACATTCAGCAACACAGTTGTCTGTATTTCCTAGAATAAATGCTGATTTTTTTTAATTTTCGTCTATTTCCTACTTATTTTTTGAGAATTAATTGGTTTGTACCTAACTATCCCACAAAATCCTATGATTGTTATTAAAAGAGTGTTCACATGTTTTCGACTTCGAAATTTGATTTTGCCTGATATAATTTTTATGTTCTTTTAAACGAACGTTGAATGGCCTACAAGTCTCCCCAACATACCTAGAACTTTCCACATTCGCAAGGAATTTTATAAATGCAATTTTTTTAACTTTGTACCTCATTAAATGGTTTCGTTTTAACTAGCATGATCTTAATATATTTTTGGTTTTAAATACTTTTCTGACATTAAAACGATTGCCTATGCGTTTCAGCTTATCTGATAGTCCAGGAATATAAGGAATAATTAAATATACTGGTCGGTCCAAAAGATTTATTTCTCTAATTCTATTAGCATTGTTATTTTGTTGGCAATCCTGAAATGTTTTATATCTTTAATTTCCTCCTCAAATTTTGTGTTATTAGAACAAATCTCTTTAGCCCTGTCGTACAAACTTTTAATTACTCCTTTTTTGATACTAATATGATGACTGGAATTAAAATGGAGATATCTATTAGTATGTGTTGGTTTTCTATAGACACTAGTTTCTATACTATCTGATTTCAGTAGGGAAACGTCTAAGAAAGGTAATTGATTATTATTTTCAATTTCTAAGATAAACTTAATAGAAGGTTCATGCGAGTTTATAAAATTTAATAATGAATTTAAATCATCTACTCCATGTTCCCATATAACAAATATGTCATCTACATATCTCCACCAAATATTAGACTGGTGAACATATCTAGTCAACTCATTTTGTTCAAAATCTTCCATAAATAAATTGCTTATGAATGGTGATAAAGGAGACCCCCATAGCCATTCCAAATTCCTGCTGCTAAAATTCATTTCCTAGTTGAAAATAAGTGATTTTAACACAGAGTGTTGTTAGTTCTAATATTGCATCTATATTCAAATTTGTCCTTTCCACTAAAGTCTGATCATTTTCTAACTTTCTGCGTAAAATATTCAATGATTTGTCAACAGAGACATTAGTAAAAGGACTAACTACATCAAAGCTAGCTGATATATAATGATCCGGAAATTGATGTCCCCTAATTTTTTCCAAAAAATGATTAATGTTTCTGATAAATTAATTTGAGTTTCCTACTAACGGATTAACAATTTTAAGTAAGTAAGTAAGTAAGTAAATACGAATGACATGGTGAATTTATTGAACTTACAATGGGGCGAAGAGGAATGTTAGTTTTGTGTATTTTTGGTAAACCATACAAGTGTGGAGGTTTTGAATGATGCTGAGTTAAGAGCGTCCTTTGTGTCTGTGTGATTTGTTCACGGTATTTATATAGTGTTTTGTATAATTTAGTTTCTATTGAAGTTGTAGAGTCTTTGTTTATCCTCTTGTAAGTTCCTTCATTTAATAAATAATTTAATTTTTATCATACACAGTTTTTTCTAAAATAACAGTTGCGTTGCCCATATCTGCTGGTAATATATTATTATATACTATCTGATTTATGCTTTTTCATCCTTGGAAATATTTGATTTTGGTTTAAAATATTTTTCTAAGATTATTTTTGACCTGACTCTCAAGCTCAGGAAACAAATTTGTTGAAGATATTTATTGAGTTACAAGTTGAAAGTTTAGTTCATTTACTGTTAAGAATTCATTAATTTTCCAGGCAACTTGAAAAAGTTGTCTTTTAAACAGTTTGGTGGCGAAAAACCCAATTAAAATTCAATGGATCTATTTACGCCACAAATAATTTTTAGAACATAAATGAAAAACAAACCGCTCTCACCTTTTGCTGTATACCTATAAAATTTCGTAACGTTGTGGGTGCCTTCCCGAACTGCATGCATTTCGAGCAACTTTCGTACACTAAAATATAACTTAAGACGCTGTACAAAGAAAAATGCTAGAAGTGGTGGTAATTTGGAGCGCTCTGCGCCCGTTTTCCACCTATCGCGACGACCAGAGACAGCTCGGAGATTGATTAACTGCAATCATAATTTTCTGACTCGATGAGAAATTATTTACCCAGAAGATACTTTCGGGACAATATATTATACTTGTTTACGTACATCTACTGGAATTGAAACATCCGGAGATTATCATATTTTGTAAATTATAAACCAACTGTAAACACACGCTACTCCTGGGGTGTTTGATGATATTTTCAAAAATATTAGATTTCTCCAAAAAAACCTTACGCATACCAGTGTAAGGTATATTACCCCCTAGTTACATTCGACCCACTTAATACCGCTAGCTCAGTAAGTTGCAACAAATATGTAGTTATTAGCTGATGTAGTATTATTGTGTTATGGGTTACCTATTAGGTGACGGATTGTAAATCAAGATATTCAATAAATGTAAGTCAAATGGAAAACATGTATCATTGAACCTGCTACTTGGCGACCCTGCTACATGCCGACCCTGCCAGGATAAGGACCCTGCCACATAAGGACCCTACCAGTTTGGTGAACTGCCACCCTGCCCACTACAACACTGCCAACTGCTACATAAGGATCCTGCAGACTTCAAGTGGGCACATCAAGTATTAATCAATAGAAATCAAGAACCGAGTGCCCCCAACATGGGAAAAAGTCAGTCAAGACATTTGGACCTAACCGTAAATGGAGTGGTTAACCAAAATTACATAAACCAGGAAGAAGAGTACAGCGTGACCAAGGATGTTAAGATTGTCTTATATTTAATGCTCTTCATAATGTTGGTTCATCTGGTTATCAGAGCTTTCAAACTCTACCGTAACAACGTAAGGAACCAATTGCGCCGGGAGTTAGCTGTCTCAATGGCCAATGTTCAGTCCGTCTAGAGCATAAGCACTAGCGTGATTCCTGCAACGCAGCTGTTGCAGTTAGAGATTTTCTTTACGGGCGTGGTGTACAGTGCTGTTCGTGAGTGAAGTATGGCGGAAAGCGTAGAGTGTTGTGAATAACAGCGTTTGGAACACATAAAAGAGAAGAATTGTAATAAGGTTAGCTGGATTTTCTTATGTATTAATGCTACACATATTTTTTGTTTCTTCGTCTCCTTTTTTTTCTTCTTGCGACGTGAATTTTAAATAGTAGGTTAAAATTAGGGGAAATAAGTATATCTTAAGTATAGTATTGTATGAGGTTTAATTTGTTTAATTTCCTTACAAGTTTTTATGCCAACGGGCAACGAAAAGTTGAATTTAACGTTAGCTCGACTCAAACAAGATATTGTTAACCAATCTAAAAGAGCGATCAAGAAAAATACGCCTAAAACTGATTCAATAAGAGATGAGATAAGGGATAACTTGGTTACATTATTTAATGAATTAACAGGAACCTTAGCGTTATCGTGGAATTCTCTAGATAGCCTAGACAAGCAAATTTGTAAACAGCTCTTTCTTGTAAGTCGAGATAAGGTAGTTAGATCATTCGAGGTATTATCAGTTCCTTATAAACTACCAACTTCGTGTTTAGATGCCATAAATCCCTCAATATTACAGGAGGACTTTAACGAATACGAGGACAAAGAAAGTAAGTCAAGCATTATGGCCATGTCAGTCGTAGATTTTTTTTAATTTTGCCAGCAAATTGGTTACGACTCAATTCGATGGTACCCCAGATAATCTAACATCGTTTATAGACTCTCTACAACTGCTACAAAATAATTCAGCTGATCACGCAGCAAACGCTGTAGCATTTGTAAAAACACGCTTAACGGGGAAAGCTCGGGATCTAATTACAAATGAGAATTCTATTGCCGCTATAATAAACACATTAAGGCGAGGTATAAAAGGCGAAAGTTCACTTTCGTTGTCGGCCAAACTACTAAATTGCAAGCAAATTAATAAGGATACAATGGCTTATGCATCCTAAATTGAACTTATTGCGGAAAAACTTCAAAGAGCGTACATATCAGAGGGTGCCCAAATGGAGTAGACGAAAACTATACAATAAATGCGGCAGTAAAAGCCTTAAGCCACAACGCAAATTCGGAAAAAGCTCGAATTATAGTAGAAGCAGGTACCTTCAGTTCAGTTCAGAGCGTAGTTACAAAATTTGTAAATATAAGTTCAGAACCTTCAACATCTAATAGTATATTCTACTGTAGGCAGGACAGAGGTTTCAACAACGGGCTGCACAGATATACTCGCGGTAGGGGTTATCACAGTAACCACTTTAATCGCGGGCGAGGGCGCGGACAGCAGTTCCGAGGAAATTTTCGCCGGGGCAATTATCGCAATAACAGTTACTCCAATAATAATAATAATTCTAATAGGCAAATTAACACGCGCTATCCAAGAAATGTGCGATTTTGCGAAACTTCTGAAAACTCGTCGGGAAACTCATCGAGCCCCCAACCGGCTCAATTGGGGGAAATGTAAAAATCTATACACTAAATGTAGCACTTAGTAGATAATAATAATAATTAATTAATAATTAATTAATTAATACTAAATGTAGAACTTTCGAATTTTGTAGTTCTTCAAACAGAAATGACAACCAGAAAAAGTATTCTTTTGATAGACAATGTAGCAGATATTTCGATTTTCAAGCGAACAAAAGTAAATCCAAATCAGACCGTAGATATTTCTAACGTTATTAAAATTAAAGGCATCACTGAGGGACTTACTAGTTCGCTGGGTACTACGAAAACAAATATTTTGATTCATGGGCATAAAATAAATCAACTTTTTCACGTAGTTAATGAAGATTTTCCGATACCCGGAGATGGTATTCTAGGGAGAGATTTCTTAGTAAAATATAAGGCTACCATAGATTACTTAACTTGGACGTTAACTATAAGATCTAAAGGTAAAAATCATACTATACCTATTGCTAGTAGCCCCGAGGAAAATGTCATATGCATCCCTCCTAGATGCGAAGTAATAAGACAAATAGAGTGCTTAAAGAAACACACACAAGATTTCTTAGTACTAAATAAAGAACTACAACTAGGTGTTTTTCTAGGTAGAGCGATAGTTTCAAGCAAAAACCCATTAGTTAAAATAATCAATACAACATTCGAAAATGTGACACTAACAATTACAAACCTTGACACAGTTGAACTTAATCAGTTCGATATCTACAATATTGAAATAGAATCTCAGGATCGTAATTCGCAACTATTAAATCAACTGAATGGCGACATTCCGATGCAAGTAAAAGGAGATGTATTACAGTTGTGTAAAGAATTCTCTGATATTTTTGCCTTAAAATCTGACAAAGTAACTGCAAATAATTTTTATACTCAGAAATTAAAATTATGTGACAACAACCCCGTTTATAGGAAAAATTACAGAACGCCAATGGCTCAAAAAGAAGAAATAAATAATCAAATAACAAAATTGCTATCTGATGATATTATACAACCGTCAGTCGCGGACTATAATAGCCCAGTGTTATTAGTGCCAAAAAAGTCTTGTTGTCGATTTTAGGCAATTAAATAAGAAGCTTATTGCTGACAAATTTCCTCTTCCACGAATAGATGATATCTTAGATCAACTAGGAAGAGCTAAATGGTTTTCTGTAATTGATCTAATATCAGGATTTCATCAAATAGAATTGGACGAATGCTCTCGAAATATAACATCTTTTAGCGTCGACGCGGGATCATTTCGATTCAAACGATTACCTTTCGGTCTATCAGTAAGTCCCAACAGCTTCCAACGCATGATGTCTATGGCGTTTGCAGGCATAACACCTGAAAAAGCATTTTTATACATGGACGATTTAATCGTAATTGGATGTTCAGAAAAACACCACTTAAATAATTTACGAAAAGTTTTTGAAACATGCCGAAAGTACAATCTAAAATTAAATCCTGGGAAATGTAATTTCTTTAGAAAAGAGGTAACGTATCTAGGTCATAAAATAACAGACAAAGGCATTTTACCAGACGACTCCAAATACGATATCATCAACAGATACCCGACACCACATGATGATCAAAAGTATACTACAGTAAGAATAAATTTAGATGACAGTATATTTACTCGGTGTAAAATTGGCGAGATTAAACAAGTAGGAAACAAAATTCTTAACAAGTTGTCAATTGTTCTATGTAACCCACGAAAATTGGTTACAAACAAGGAAAATAAAATGAAACTAATTGAAAAATTTCATGATGACCCCGCTTTAGGAGGTCACTGTGGTCAAAAAAGACTGCTCAAAAAGCTAAAGACATTTTATAGGTGGAAGCAAATGTCACGAGATGTTGCTAAATACATTAGTAAATGTCATAAATGTCAAGTAAACAAAGGGCAGGCAAGGCACCTCGAACCAATGACTCTGACGCCCACCCCTCAAAACGCTTTCGATATTGTTTGCATTGACACGATAGGACCATTTCAAAAATCAAATCAAGGGAACGTATATGCGGTAACTATACAGTGTGAGCTATCTAAATACGTGGTTATTGCTCCAGTACCCAATAAAGAAGCGACCACAGTGGCTAAAGCAATCTTCGAAAATTTTGTTCTCATATACGGTCCCATGAAGGAAGTAAGAACTGATATGGGCACGGAATACAGGAATGAGCTTTTTACAAATCTTGCGAGATTGTTAAATATAAAACATAAATTGTCTACACCATATCATAGCCAAACGATAGGAGGGTGCGAGCGGAACCATCGCGTCCTTAACGAATTTTTACGTATATACACTAACGAAGTACACTCAGACTGGGATAACTGGTTGAGATACTTTGCTTTTTGTTATAACACAAGGTGAGCGCAAAGTTAGACTTGATAGTAAAGCGAAAGAAATGAAACCTAATCCAGGGGATTTGGTACTAATAACTAACGAAGATCGCCACAAACTAGATTCGTGATTTGACGGTCCATTTTCCGTTATCTCAGACCAAGGTCCTAATTGTGTCATCAGAGATAATAAAGGGAAGCAGTCCCTTATACATAAAAACCGCGTAAGGAAATACATTAAGTAATAGGATATAGACAATAGTAGACAGGCCTGTCGACATTAGGTACAATGCTTAGTTTTAGCTAGTATTAATACATTGCTCATAAATCGTAATTATAAGTGCAAGAACATAGAGCAATATTAAGTATAATCAACTTCATAAATATACCACTACTTTTAGTATAACTTATCTTATAAAAAAAATGTCCTTTACAAGTGGCCATAGTAAAGGCCATTTTTCTCGAAAAGGGAGGTGTAAGGTATATTACCCCCTAGTTACATTCGACCCACTTATAGCGCTAGCAACAAATATGTAGTTATTAGCTGATGTAGTATTATTGTGTTATGGGTTACCTATTAGGTAACGGATTGTAAATCAAGGTATTCAATAAATGTAAGTCAAATGTGTCATTGAACCTGCTACTTGGCGACCCTGCTACACCAGAATAGAACTCGCAAAAATCAAAAGGTTCGTATGATGCACTTTTATTTTTTAATGCGTCGTTTTCGAGATACAGTTAATATTATATTTTAAGAGAAGTTCGATCTGTTATTTACTGCAATTTATTTTAACAAAAAGTGTCTGTTTCCTTTTTGTTTATTATTCAATAATTTTATTGATGGAATTAAATTTCTTTCGTCCTGCGCGGGCAGATTTTATTTTTTCTCCCGAAAAGTAAGCAAGAAAATGCACGGGACAAAAAATTATTTTTAATTATTTAATTTTAAAATAATATCAAACTTATAGAAAAGCAGTGGTGGGGTCAATTTTTTTCTTAAAATATTTAGTTGCCCCAGCGCTTTCAAATTAACCTTCTTACTTGATACTAAAAGCGTGCCAAGTTTCATCAAAATCGGCCTATTAATTTTGATATTTGAGAACTCTATCTAACACTTTAAACCTCGAAAACGAGACATACAAGCAATACTAGACACAACCACTAAAACCATAACCGAAACAATAAATGAGTGATAATAAAGAGGAAAAGGTGTATTTTCGTGCAAATTATATTTGTAAAATTAGCATGGTAAAGCGCTTTCGGCTACATAGCCATCATCAGTACCACCTAAAAGAGAGCATGACACAAGTTAGAGAAAAGTCAACAACCTATATTAACAATAGGAACTAAATTTATTTGGCTATGTGATATTCACATGTCAGGTGTGTACAGAAAATTAGACTGAGTCTAATTGTACTGTGTATTGTGTGTTAGACTCAGTTGCTCTAATTTTCTGTACACACCTGACATGTGAGTATCACATAGCCTCTTGTTCATATAAGTCCATGCTAATTTTATAAATATAATTTGCACCTAACATTTTCCTCTTTATTAACATTTACGTGCACGCAGCCGAAACCTATTCAATTTTAATAAATGAGTGATCCAATTCAATACCTCTTCAAAATGTATTCCACTGTCATTAGAACCTATTTAAAAATGCTTAATAAAATAAACCGAACTGATAATACAATTTCGCTGTTGAATATTCAGGGCCCGCCGCCACGAGTGGACCTGGGTAGGTACATGCCCACCTAGAATAATTGTAGAATGCTTACCCAGGTGCCCACCAGAAAACACTTATGGAAACATGCCATGGGTCTTAATTTATGGAAACTAAAGATAACTTCGTAAGGTACACTGCACAAGAAAACTTCTTTATGTCCTAAAAAAATACAACTACATATAATATTTGTATTATAGTAGTACAGGCCCGTAAATAAGGGGAGGGATTGTGGGTTCAAACACCCTCACTGAGAAAAGAAGAGAAAAAATATTTAAATCATTTAAATTATTTATTTGTGCTCAAAATTTCAAAAAAAAAATCGTCTGCGGCCCATTTTAGTGAACCAGCCACCTCCACTTTTTTGACTAGTAGCTTTAAAAAACATTCCGTAGGTAAGTATACCAATACGACGATACTGACAGTAAAGCGTGTTTATGCAAAAGTTAGAGATAATGTGGCCCTTTGAAATAAATAAATTAAAAAAAAAATCAATTTAAATTTTAATAGTATGTCGAAAACATTTTATAGACATTAACTTATACCAACAAAGGATGTTTTAGTGGCATACTAGTCAAAGGATAATCAGTTGAAAAAAACTGATTATCCTTTATCTAGTATGCCACTAAAACATCCTTTCTATTTCTTTTTACAAAGTCTATCCTTGACGAATTTGTGTGCTAATAGACTTTTAATATTATTCTCTACTATTTTTTACAAGTTCTTTTACCATTTTATGTTATAATTGAGTATTCTTTGCCCCCATAATTTGAAACCCAGTTATTAAAAGTATAGATACCTTATTTTACGCTAAAACCTTGATTGTCGTTTCTTTTCTATTAAAAATATTGCATTAATAATATTTAATACTTTGATCATTTACTTGTGCACGCACACCCACATTTCAAGTAGCTGTAATTTTAAATTTGATTTATACTCCATATTAAATTTTATCAATGCAGGTATTAAATTACCCCTTGTGTTTCCGGTAATCCTTAAACTCACACCAAAAAGAAATTATTTGTGTTGTGGACCACCCCATACAGTCCGCTCGCCAACTTGCCATCATTTAAGGGTGGCTGCCACAGTATCTCTGCCTAGTCATACCAATAATTTATACGAACGCGTTTATGCAAATGCTGTGCGAGCTTTTCTCCGAAATGTTAGCGCTCGAGTGCTGAAACTTGTATGGAAGATAACATCTTCCTCGTTTATTTAGGCCCGCCGACTGCTTCATCCACTCAAAAAGGAGTCGGCCGGAAGTTGAGCCATCCTCTCCGGCTATATGTCACGCGGTTAAAAACTGAAATGCCGCCGAGCACGTCGAGCTCTCACGTCGGCACCATTTGCCGCCTGCGTCGAACCCCGGAAAATATTAAAATGTGACGTAGGAGGCGGGGCCGGCCGCACCGGAGAAAATGCTTGGATTCATCGGTAATTTTGCGTATTTTCAACGATCATGCCGTCACAACCCAAGGATGGTGTAAAAGACAGGATAGTCCGATCCCTATACTTGCAATGTTGGCCAATCGCCGCTGTCGAGGCCAACGATAAAGACAGGCCACGGCGCTAACGCATAATCGCGTAGTCACGTGACCAACTTAGTTCTATATAATGAAAGGCATTTTTGGAGATAAGTAGAAAAAAACAAATTTCGTAACATTTGGCGCAAGTTTTCTTTCATCTATTACATTATTGGATTTTTGGTATTTAGGTTATTTTTTACGAAATAAAAATGAAAACTAACCTCAGTAGGTATACTGTAAATATTGACGAGGTCTCAGTTGATCGGCAGCGTGAAAGACCATATCAGGGCGTAGGTCGACAACGAAAATCCTCGAGTACGTTACAACACGAATTTATTTCGCACAAGGTGAATGGTGAATACAATAAATACACAAACCCGAACGTGGTCAACGGGAACGGCTTCCAGCTACCCGGACCGTCTGAACTCGCGGATCTCCCATAAGCAGTTCACTCCTCTGTGTCTCAGGCTCCACTGTCCAATACTAATACTGTCCCATGTCCATAATAGTCCATTCCGGGTTCCCTATTCTGTGGTTCGGGGGAGAATTCCCCTTACAGCGCTCACGCGTCGCGTCGGTGCGAGCGGCACCAATACTCTTGGACGGCACGACTCCCACCCAGACACCCAGAGGCCATAATAAGACATGGGCGGTTCCCCTCCGCCAGGACACGCGCACTAGACACAAACTTGTTTCTAAAATATAAACTAAGACGTTTAAAAACACTTTAAACATTGAAAACTTCTCAAAACCCAAGCTGCCGCTTTCAGTTATGTGACAAATGACATGTAACATCTGACTAAGATGGTCACGTGATTTTTGTGCGCCAGGGCCTGTCTTTATAGTAGGCCTTGCGCCGCGGTAGAGTGACGTCACCGCGGACCTCACGGCTTGGGCTCACGCGTTATACTCCTATAAATGTACATATTTCGTACATGTATTGGTTTACAAAATACTATAATTATTTAAATATTGATAGTAAAAATGAGATAATAGGAATAGTTCTCAGACATTATATACAAGGTGTCTACTTTCAAACATATTATACAAATCCATAAAATATTTATTTTTGGAGATAATCGCCTGAACTTTTTTTTGTTTGAGAGGCCTTCAAAAACCGCTTCTTGTGACCTTCCTACCATTTTCAAAAATGCTAATCCAGGGCCGGCTGCGATTTTCTTTATACCCCCCGATAGATTTTCACGAACACCATTTAGCGATTTTTTTATTTGAAATCTGACCCCTCAACGTTAATCAAAACATCCAAAAATCTCCAGGTACCAAATTTGAACAAAAAATATACAGGGAGTTCTATTCTGCAGGGTGCCAAAGTTGGCCAAAATAGGAATATTAAGAGCATCTGTCGAGTCGAATGTGCCATGGAATTACTTTAGAAACAGTTGAATGGTCAACAGGAACACTATTGTGTTGATATGCAAAAATCCAATACAATATTATACAATATACAGGATGGGGCAACTCAATATGTAGGATATTTTTAAACTTTATCGAGATCCAGAGCTGCCTGAAATTATTGAAAAAAATGCTAATAAACCCAAAGTAATTTATCTTTATTTTACAAAATATCAAAACATCTAAAAAAATATCTTACATTATTGGACCCTTCTCGGCGTGCTCTGGACCCCGATATAGTTACAAAATATCCTACATTTTGAGATAACCCAGAAATAAATATCCTGTATAATATATTGTATTGGATTTTTGCACATCAACACTTTGAGTGGTCCAACCGTTTCGAAGTAATTACATGGTAAACTGGACTCGCCAGGTGCCCTTAAAATTCATATTTTGACAAACTTTGGCCTGCAGAACGGAACTCCCTGTATATTTTTTGTTCAAATTTCGTATCTGGAGGTTTTTAGGTGTCCTGATTAACGCTGCGGGGTCGGATTTCAAATAAAAAAATCGCTAAATGGTGTTCGTGAAAATCGGGGGTATAAAGAAAATCGCAGCCGGACCTGGATTTGCATTTTGAAAATGGTATAGGAAAGTCGCAAGAAGCCATTTTTGAGGGCCTTTCAAACAAAAAAAGAGTCCAAAAATGAAGCTTTTATGGATTTGCATATGTTTGAAAGTAGACACCTTGTATATCTGTCTGAGAACTATTCCTATTAACTTATTTTTATTATCAATAATAGATAATAATACCTATATGATTTTTAAACCAATAATTTGTAGTGTAAATTGGAATACATGTATTACATGTACGAAACACATTCATTTGTACGAGCATAAGCCCAGCCGTGAGGTCCGCGGTGACGTCATTGCGCCGATCAACCCTTCCGCAGAAGCTTTAGTTAGCTTATAAGGTATCATTGGGCGTCCAGTTAGGTATTATCATTATTTCGTAGTAGTAGGGGGGAAGGTTGATAATTACTATTTATAGATATTCGTGGAATCGCCACGAAGCGTAGAGTAGGTACGACTTATATGGATCTGGACACCGAATTTTCGTAAAGTAGGTGGAAAACCGCATATCTATAATAGTCACGCACGGTTTATGGTCAAGCGGTTTTTAACGGCGCAATTGTTTTGCGCTGCAAGATCATATTATTAGAAATATGATTAAGATTGGATAATATTTTCTTTAGAATGTCAATTTTCAATATTTATATTTCAAAAACCAGACATAGAAAATCAATGAAACTTACACGAATGTAGGGTAATTTACTTTATAGTATAACTGAAATATATGATTCAAATTGGCAGATCCATTCAAGAATAATTAAAAAACATATACAGGGTGTTAGTAAATAAGTGCGACAAACTTTAAGGGGTGATTCTACATGAAAAAATAATGACAGTTTGCTATATAAACGTAGGTCCGAAAATGCTTCGTTTCCGATATACAGGGAGTCAAAGTTTAAAAAAAATGATAATTTATTTATTGTTATAGCAATGCGCACCTAACTAAAAATGTTTTATTCTAGATATTTTTATTTTCATTTGTTGTTTTGATTTATTGTTGCTGTATAGGATAGGTTTTTGATATTGTTGTAATAGGAATTAAATATATGCGTTATGTTGTTTTATTTTTTTTGCATAAAAATGGCGGCCCCTGTGAAAAAAAGGTAAGAGAGCTTTTTTGTCACTAATTAAACGAGGATTTTAAAAGTAATTTTTATTTTAAATTATCTCAGTGGCGTATTATTTATTTTCTTAAAAATATCGAGGCCATTACCCCTATGCACGCCACGATTAACATACAATTTTTAATCGGGTGTCAAAAAATGCGCTTTCTAGTCCTCTTAAAATCCACCAAATTTCATTTGAATATCTTAATCCGTTTCAGCGCAATAAATAAATTATTATTTTTTTTTAACTTTGACTCCCTGTATATGGGAAACGAAGCATTTGCGGACCTACGTTTATATAGCAAACTGTCATTATTTTTTCATCCCTTAAAGTTTGTCGCACTTATTTACTAACACCCTGTATATTAGGGGTAAAACCTATTTCAACTAATATTTGTAAACACCCCCTGTATAAAATGCGATTGTAACTTCTTGTAGCTAATCATATTAAGCAATTACTATAAGTCTTCCTTAAGTAGTTTTGGCTTCAAAGCTGATTTATTGTATCAAAAAGGCCGTTTTAAGTGACAAATGTTAAAAACATGAAGTATAAAAAACAAACTTTTTTAAAAAATTAGTGTTTTGGAAGAAAGTCAAAACTTTTAAAGAGAATAATTATTCTTGTCATAAGAAAAGATTCTCAATAGAGATATTTTTAATGAAAAATGCTCAGTGCCACTGATTGGGACCAATGATAAAAATTGGCGAAAATGCTAAATTGTCGCTATTTTTGACCCACCCTGTACAATAGGCGGCTTCTTTTGTCTTAACTACCGACTGACTGACATGTCACTTGACTTCCTTTAAACCGGAAATGCTATTATTTTGTTACTAATCATCTAAAAAGTAATACTTTTGGATAAGTGAACCTTACTATGTTTTAGCAAAACAGCCATATTTATGATTTCCAAAAATTCATATCTCCGAAACTAGACATAGAAACTAATTTAAACTTGCACGTGTAACTTATAGTGACCTGTATTACAATATCCCAAAAAATTATCAAAATTGGCAGAGAGCCATTTTCCCCTGTATTTGGTGCGGGGTTCATTAATTTATTTTATAACCTATTCGATAAATAGTTTTAACTTATAATTAATATTATTTTTATTATAGACGTTAGGATAATCTCTATTATAAACATATTAAATTACATGAGTAGTATAGCTATGACAGTTCAAGCACAATTTCCCAATGTATTTCTTATGGGGGCTAAAACGTGATCAAAACGTTGACCAACCGCCGGGACTTCGCGAGACCCCCGACAGCCGCGAGTGTGCACGGGACCTGCCGGGGGGGTACCGAAGGAGCCCGAGTGGTTCTCGCTTCCGCCATTATCCCGATCAACGACTCGAAAAACCTCTAAACGATTCGACAAGCGTCTAAACGAGTCGAAAAACGTTTAAGTGATTCAAAAACGACTCGAAAAACGTCTAAGCCTCTCACTCGAAAAATACGTGAAAAACGTCTCAAACAACTCGAAAAGCATCTAAAGGACTCGAAAAACGTCTAAGTGACTCGAAAAGTGGCTCGAAAATCGCCTAAGCGACTCGAAAAGCGGTCTCAAGACGCTTGCTAAGCTGTACTAGTGTTCTGGAGCGGAAGTAACACCATCATGATGTGATTTTTATTTATAGATTTTCAAGATGGAAACCAAAAAGTGTTATGTTACACCTTTTTGTTTTAAGGATAGTGAAAATTCCACATTTCCTTGCAACAAAAACCAATCTAAAAAATATATGAGTGTCAGTTATATTGATATGATAACAACTATTCAAATTAGCACCATAAATTAAAAATACATTAATTTCCAATAAACTTTCTGCACACGTAACTTGCTTACATTCTTCTTAATAACGCAATATTTTTTTATAAAAAAAATTTTGTTTGTTAACAATATTTACAATTTTATTTGGAAATACACAATATCTTTTTTTATAGAACAATGTCATTTTTAATATAGTTTTTAGGGTCCTCTCTTTCGCAGAGCATTTCACTTCAATGCATAAATCTCAGGTTATGCCATCTGGCGATGCTCCAAAAATTTCGGTAATCGACGGTCTATTTAAATTTTAAATTGACTGGGAGATTTGGCGCCGTGCTGTGTTACGGTATAACTGTTACCACTTGCAACTAAAAGTCGGGGTTATGATTTAATGATTTTCCTTACACGTTTTATTTTTTTATCAAACCAAACTTAAATAATATCTAAAAAATACTGTAGGTTCATACACCTACCGATATCATTAAAAGGGCTTATAAAATAACTGCAATAACATTTTAAAAAATTTAGGGGATGACGATGCAACAGCAGTACCTATACGCTTGCCAGATCATTACTTTCTTAATTACCTAGTAATAATTACCTAAAACATTATTTACAAATTTTTAACCTTGTACCTACTAAGCACGTCACTCGGTCCGTCCACTAGCTATTTTTCAATAATTATCCTTGTCTGTGCTAAATTAAAACATGTGGTTAGCATTTCTACATAATGTGTAGAAGTTGGAAGTAAAAGGGGGTGTCATTTTATTAGTTCCTACTATAATTTGTAGCCTCAAAATAACTAGAACCTGTTGTTGTATACCTTGCTGTAAGTCACATTGCAATAAATGATACCTTGAAATATCTAGGTATTTTTTGCTTGAAGGCAAGCGATCAAATTTTGGTTTTTGACAGGACGGAAATTTATGAATGAAATGATTAACTCGCAGTCCATAATCTAGCAAATTAAAAATTCGAATAGGTCAAAAATCTTTTTGCTTCTTTTTGGCTGTAGCTAAAATTTTATCTAATTTCCGTTACAGCGTTTAAATGCGTTATTTAATTCTTATTAATTCATCACACCCCGTATACACCTACCGATTTTAAAAATGTTGCCCTGCTATCTGCAACCACCTATACAAGCGGATGCATAATAAATTGCCTACCTTGTTGTTACCAAACAAATTGTTTATTAAAGGGTATGTGCGGTTGCAAAAATGTTTAAATTGTATTCATCAATTGAAGGTATGTATTACTAGAACAATTACATTGTTGTGATCACTGTCTGGTGTTAATTGCAAAGATAATATTCACCTTATTCAGTTTACGATTGACTCGCGCGCCACGGTTGTTCCGTGTACTAATGTCATTACTTGTGTTCGACGTTTCTACTGGTCGGATATCAGTGCTAGAATTTGGCAGAATTGACAGTTGACACCGTCGCCTGTTTTCTCCGGTTATAGTTATTTATTTTTTTTTTTTAAAGTTTCACTTTTTAAAACCTTCCAAAGTGTTCTGGAAAGGAAACGGAAGTCATCCGTTGTCCATATTTCAAAAAAGTTATAAATAGAAGCGGCGACAAGAATCGCCACTTCCCTTTCGAACATTCGTGGTAAAGAGTCGCGTGGGTGAAATCCGGCCTTGAATTTTCTGTATCGAAATTTCCTTGTGAAAGTCTCTGTTCAGGCCTAATTTCCCACTAAATGGTCGACTTAAGTGGTTTTGTGTAGCGTGTGCCTTTATCTTCGCTGTGCTAATTGAGGTTTTCTTCTTTTTTTACATGTGTTTGCGAGCACGTGGCATTAGGCTGTGGAAGTGCACGATTTCCACACATTTATCGAGTTTCAACAGCGACACGCTGCAATTGCAACTACAGAGATGACCCCTGGGAACACAGTCTGAGTGAGTATATGCTCAATTTTTAATAACTTTTATTAATAACGTCATTTTGACAACTCCTGAGCTACTCTCACCTAGGCCTGTTCACCCCTTTTCTCTGTGGGCTGCACGCAGCGAGCTGTGGCCACATATTTTGGTCATAAATTTTGTTTACTAGCACAGATTTAGGAAAACGAACCCTTAAGTTGACCAAGGCACGTAAACTTTACCACCGTTCCTTTTTTTGGTTATCTAGCTTTTGTAGCTGTAATATTTTTCGTCTGGTGTTTTGATATCGACTGGGAAAGTCGCCAAACGCTTTAGTATTTATTAATGTTACCTTTTATTTTGTAAATATTGTATAGTAAAATAAGTCAAGTGTAGTCGAGACAATTGATCGTTTTGTATAGTCATTTTCAGCCAATTTCAAGGTTCTATAATTCAAAGTTACATGCTTTAATCTATCTTGGGGTTGTTAATTAAGATTTGCCACATGTAATTGCAAAATCGGTACAGATTCAATTCTTTTTTAACCCCTTTTTACGTAATAAATTTAACTAGTAATTGTAAAAGCGTCGAAACATCGACTGCTGGTTTTCGGAGACTGTTCGTTGTGTTTTCTGTTACATGCACTCCGGTACGTTAGCGAAGCACGTAAGCGAGACAGGGACGGACTGAGTACCAGCACACCAACGTTACAACCGGCTTAGAGTAGTGAGCACACCTTCCGGCACCAGCTCGGACATCCCACGACCCGCTCCGAGTCTCGAGGCCTAGCCGAGGTCCTAATCCACGAACAAGGAGCTTGGAGCGAAGGTGGCCTCTACTCAGCTTTAATTTAAGAAGGCTTTAAGGTACTCTGTAGAACTGTCGTCCAAATTTTCGAAGTGCGCGTAAACAAGACTTTAAATGCTCACGTGAACCTTTCGTGCTACTTGTGTTTTGCTTTTAAGCTCCCGAACATCTCCAATGTTATATTGTAAACTTTAACCTTTTACAAGTTTTTTTTTAACAAATTATAAATTGTAAGTATCAAATTCAACTACTCAGTTTACCTACTGTACTTTGTGTGAACCACTAAATGTACAATTCCAAATTGTAAATATATTGTAATTAGAAAAATGTGCTTTTTATTTAACCACTAAATGGTTCAAGCTTCTGGCGCTCAAACATAACCATTTTGGTTATAATGTGTTCCTCCAGTAGGCTTATTTTTGTTATTTTTCCCACGTTTTTATCTCTGCCAACAGGTGGTTTTTGTTTATGACACAAAATGGGGTAGAACGGGGTCTTAACCTCTTCTCCAGCGAGGCTATCAGCGATTTTATAGCCACAAATACCTTCAGGCCCTGGCACTTACATTAAGTTCAATCTATTTCTATTGCCTATAGCCAGTTGTTGCTTTATATGTGTTTTGCATTCCCAGGCAAATTTAGACTCATAAGTATAAGACTTCAGATCTTTCAATGCTGTCTGACTGTCTGATAAGACGTATATTCTTGCTCCCTTGATGCGTCTGGGCACATACATTTATGACGTCATTTACCTTATCGTTTTCTACTCGTCAAGCCTTTCATTTGATATTCATATCAAGTATAGGTTGTAAAGAAAAAAGGTGATCCGCCATCTTGAAGCGGCGGCCATTTTAAACTAATTACAATATTCATTGATTTCTATAGACTGTAGGTATTATTGCCAGTACCAAAAGTGTGTGTAAAATTTCAACACAATCGGTTGGGTGGAACTGAATTTGAGTGACATACTAACAGGTTAAGTTAAAATAAAATCGTTCACTGACGTATTTATAAGACTTCTCATTTCTATAGATTTGTGTCTTGGAAATTAGATGGCACTGATGGCTAATGTATTTTGCGTTGTATTTTGTCTATGGAAAGCGCATGACCGTTGAATGATTATTCCCTCACTTAGCGGCATGGCGAATCAAAAACCCAGTCAACGATACAAACGTACAATAATAAACTGAAATGCGATACACACAGCGCCATCTAGCGAGTAGGTTCTGAATTTGAATAAGTCAAGAACAAACAGGCATTGTGCGCGTGGTCACTACGTAGAAATAACACGGTACGCTAGTTCTCTCTATACGTATGTGCATCCCTATAATATTGGTGCACAAAAAATCTAATTTCAAAATTCATATCTCAGCTTCTACCAAAGCTTTCGGAAAGTTCAAAAACGCAAAATGATCATCAAGACTTTTACCTTCAAATAGTATAGGCAACTTTTTGTATTACCGGCTAAATTTGCAGTTGAATTTGCATTAAATTATCCAGTTTTGTTGGAGAGGGTAAAATATAAAGCTGACGAAAAATCGATCTACAAAAACCTTTTTCGTAGATAAAGTTGATTGAATGTAAGTAATATGTTCTAACTCTAGTTATAAAAAAAGCTTTGTTCATAGTTTTGAGCATATTATAATCAAAAATGAAAAACGTTAAATAATAACAAAATTGGAAATACGCGCGCACCCGTGCTTTATTTATTTGTTTAACTTGTTAACAAAACAAATGACAGTCAATGCAGGTTTTACAACCATTTATATTATGTACTGAAGAGACAATTGATTATTTCGCGTGTGTTTAAAAATATTCAATTAATGGATATTGAAATATTTAAAAGACACTACATGGAAACAATACTTAAAACTATGGAATTTCTTAAACTGAACAATTTTTTGTATATAGGTTTCATTACACGAATATTAAAAAGAAAAAGAATAAAAGTACGCCATTTTTGTATAAAAAAAGCTTTGTTCATAGTTTTGAGCATATTATAGTCAAAAATGAAAAACGTTAAATAATAACAAAATTGGAAATACGCGCGCACCCGTGCTTTATTTATTTGTTTAACTTGTTAACAAAACAAATGACAGTCAATGCAGGTTTTACAACCATTTATATTATGTACTGAAGAGACAGTTGATTATTTCGCGTGTGTTAAAAATATTCAATTAATGGCTATTGAAATATTTAAAAGACTACATGGAAACAATACTTAAAATTATGGAATTTCTTAAACTGAACAATTTTTTGTATATAGGTTTCATTACTCGAATATTAAAAAAAAAAGAATAAAAGTACGCAATTTTTGTATGGAGCAATCTTCTATTTAGACTTTCATTTTATTGATACATTACAATTAATTAATCACTATCACTGCATGAGGTTGATATAAAACTCGATATACATTTCAATATTCATTAATTGGATATTTGAAACACACTCGAAATAATCATTTGTCTCGTCAGATATACTCGCATAATGCTTAACCGTCATTAGTTTTGTTAGCAAGTTAAAACAAATGAATATTGCACGGTTGTGCGCATATTTCAAATTTCGTTATTTTTTCAATTTTGATTATAATATGGTAAAATCTATAAACAAAGCTTTTTTATAACAAGAACAAGAGATAGAAAATATTACATTCAATCAACTTTATCGACGAACAAAAGTTTTTAATGCAAATTCAACTACAAATTTAACGGGTAAAACAAAAAGTTGCCTGTAAAAATATTACACGAAAGTACAAGTCTCGAGGATCATTTTGCGCTTTGGAACCTTCCGAAAGCTTTGGTAGGTAGAAGCTGAGCTATGAATTTTTAAAGTTGACCACTTTTAGCATTTTTTAAGGAAATTGTTTGCAAAGCGTTTTTTTCATTTTTTTTTTCATTTTGAAAATTGTTTGTTACTAACAAATAACAGGCCACTTTCATGAGAGATCCACAAAGAGAAACTGTACCTACACTTGGGTATAAAGTCTGGAAGTTTTCTCTCTACCTGGTAAGCGTCGCCATATCGTTTTGTTTGCAAATGAATTACTGGAATATTAATTGTTTTAGCTATTCCTGGTAGTGCTGTGGAAAATTGCTCTGCAAATTATCGTTGGTTGAAATTGCAACATGACTTGTACATAAAATTGCTCAGTAAGTTCCTGTTGGTTGTTCCGCGAGTATCGTTGGTTGTTCCACGGGTATCGTTGGTTATTTATATTTAGAAGGAAATACCTTTAGTATCGTAAATTTATCTAGTACAGCCAACGGTACAGCTGTTTATTGTAAACTTCCATTGTCTACATATCTATTAGAAGAACCCACAGACGTGTGGTAAGTTTACACTGTTTTATATCTACAATTTATCTCCAATTTCTCTTACCTACGTCTCTTCTGTGGTATGCTGAATCTCTGGTCTTACAGTATTGTAGACATATTATAGGACTTTAGCAAGTTTTCTTACCTACCGACATCATTCTCTAAGTGAAACTTATTGAACTGATTGACAGCTGTGGCAACAAAGTTTGGGTAAAGGTATTAATTTCTACAGGACTTACAGGCCAGATATAATTTTCTATTCTTTTATTTGCCTAAATTTATTTTAACTGTTTCTTTTTTTTTGCGCAACAACAATTTTGGTCATATAAATAATGCGCTGTAACTCGTTATGTATTAGAGATACAAAAAAAATTTTGGAGAAGTTTTTCAATTCGTACCAGGAGTTCGATTGTGATTTTTTGTTTGAACACTCAGAAGGCAGTCCCCAAGCAACCGTGAAATAATCATCCTGTTTGGAATTTTTTTGCGACTCCTATAAGCCGAGCACATCTTTATTTGACTACTAGTAAATGTGAATTAAAATACCATTTCCTTTTATTAATTTCAAAGTCAGCACAAGTCAATTTTAATAGTCAATTTTTTGTTATCAAATTAATTTTTATAATAGTAATAATAACTGGACTACCAACTCACGAACGTAGTTCCCCTTTGTCCCAATTACAACTAATTCAGCCCCTTTATATATTTTGAGAATTCGATTATTTTTAGTGCAGAAGATAATGTTCTCAATTTTCGTAATTATCGTTTGTGTGTGCACAATAATGTCGACTCTACTCCGCGAATAGCTAGAATATTATCTTTAACACGTCTACGAAGTTTTTCAGTAATCTAAAGCATTTGTTTGTGAGGGAAAATAAATAATATACAATTCCATCTTGTTTTTGAACTTGCTTTTTGTTAAATAACTCACTTGATGGCATGAATAACATAAGCCCTTTACAGTGGCTTTATACAAGACAGTGGCGACACGGCCGCCATGTTTCGTCCAATAAGAGGTGGGACTATTTAAAAAATATATCGACGTTGTGAATCCAGATCCAGTATCGATTTTTTTTATCGATATGACTATTATATATTAAATAAAATCAATTTTATGCCCATTTTTTGAGAAATAAACGGTAAAACGTACCTACCTGTTCCGTTTATATTTTACATTATACATATATAAACTGCTAATATTTAATGGTTCTCACTGGACATGTCTAGAATAAACAAATTTTGAGCGTGTGTTTGTATTTTGAAAAGTTTGGAAATGAGCAGGTATAGCAATAAACAGAAAATTTTAAAAATATAAAATAGGGAAAACACAATATAATTATATGGTACTTTTAGCTTAGGAAATAAAGTAATGATAACTACATTATAATAAAACAACTCCAAACGTAGGCATGTTCAATTTATAATTGGTGTTTATTGGTGCTATTATGTACATACAGAAAACTTTAGAATTAACAATTTTCTTCAGAGCTGTTGAAGTCCTAAAGCACTTGGTACACGAGACTAAAACTCAAAGAATAATTGCTTTTATTTTTGGTTTTTGACACTTTTTATTTACTTATTTTCATAGATACACCATAAGAAAAATGAAAAGTGATATTACAATCTTCAACATCCTTCCCTTTGGATGATTTTTCTTAAGCCCATTGTTTTACAGGAGTAACAGCCTCTCAAAATATGTTTGGTTTAAATAAGTCAAGCTTTCATGAAAATGTTCGCAATTTGCTCCATTGTGCTTTTTGAGACCATAAAAACTTGTCTGGAGTCTACAAAACTCCATTGGTTGAATCTTCATAACCTTTGGGTGTTTCACATAAACATCTTCATCGATTTTTCGATATAAGCGCATGCTGTAGAGACGTCCATCGAGTCAATTCAACATTTTCACCAGCAGCTATATGCTTAATATTCCTTTTATTATCATTCCAGATTTAACTACAGGGCTAAACGTTTGGTCGTAGTCTTCACCTTTTCTTTGTGAACAACCTTTCATTACCAACCTCGCCTAGTATTTTTCTATTGATCCATCCGGAATTATCCTCTCCTTGTATATCCATTTACAAGATACTATACTAATGCTTTCTTGTCTTCTGGAAGTCTCTGTAAAACTCATTTTTGTTTTATTCATGTTACTTCATTTCTTTATCCATTACAGCTAACCGTCACTTTATCCATTACAGCTTCTTCATGGTTATTAGTACCACTCATTTTTAAAACATTTGCAACAGCTTTCATAACAAAGTTTTCAAAGTTTGCTGGTTTCGCAATTTTCTACGGTCCCTCAGCTCCATTATTTTCATTTCTTCATGATCTTCCTCCTGCTAATCAGTGTTCTTTTGACCTTCTGTACCACTTTTTCCGACTTCTTCATTGTATTCTTCCTCTGGATAACTATCATCTTCTTGCAACCTTCCCTCGCTTTTATACATTTCTTGCATGACAACCATCTACGTTGTGGTCACCTTACTTTACTTTTCTCAAAGAAAAACACAGACACAGTTAAAGAGCAGAAATATGATAATACACACATAAACAAAGCGCACGTCCATAATAAGGGACAACACGAATGCCGGATCTGTAGAATGACGAATGACGCCGTCATTATGAAATCGATACAAATAAGTCGATCCTTTGTGACAGAATTTGACGAAACATGGCGGAACCAATCAAAAATCGGACCACGGTTGTCGCCACTGTCTCGTATAAAGCCACTGTAGAGCCCTTCGGGTAGGCTTGTACTTAGACATATCCAAAACATAACCCTGTCGCAGTCTGCGCATCTCGATCGGTTCAGCCCTGAACGGCTATCAGTGGGAAACTGCTATCTATTCACAAACTACCCTGCTTTCTTTCATCAAGATCCATACCGTCCCCATCAATCTCCGATAAATCGATATGTGGCTGGTCTGCGGGACAAATTCGCAGGGCCGCGATGGACCAAGCGATAAAGGCCCGTACACCCATTAATTACGGTGATGCGCGCGGCCCCGATCCCGGGGGATGGACCTGAGTCCTGTGCGGTGGCCGGCCAATTTGCCGCAGGGATATATTGAAATATATATCTATCCAGAACGTGCAATTGTAGGTGATATTTATAGAGGAGGTCACTAAAATTGTTCAGTAGGCAATGGGCGATTAAAATTTTAAAATTTATGATTTCGATTGCCAACTAGAGTCAGGCGCGGTCTTAGGGGGGGGGGGGGGCATGGGGGCCATGGAAAAATGAAAAACATTATAATAAATAAAAAATAAATACAAATATTATTACTAGAGTGTCCACGGAACATAAGGTGTAAATAACAAAAAAATTCTACTTGAAATTTGAGCTTCTGAGGTTTGAAACTAATTTGTGACAAAATTTTACTTTCGAAAAATCGCCTTGGAAATTATGAAGAAACTAATTTTCCACATCAGTAAAGTGTCCTTTTTGTAGATTTTAGAAAAATGCCAAAAAATAAAAGTAGTTCTAGACTTTCGAAATTTCGCAAACCTACTCATTTTTTCATTCTAAACCAGTTACCTTAATAACATTTTGCCGTCAAACAAACAAAAAGGGCACTTTACTGAGGTGGAAAATTAGTTTCTTCATAATTTCCAATTACGTGATTTTTTGAAAGTAAAATAATTATGTCACAAATTAGTTTCAAACCAAGCAGGGCTGATCTCCAGAAGTTCAAATTTCAACTCGAAAATTTGTTGTTATTTAGGTACATCTTATATGAACTCAATCCGTGGATACACTGTATATAACCAACGCACATGCAAACAAAATTGTTTACATACCTAGTTTTTATTATTATTTTTTTATTTTTGTTATTTTTGGTATAGGAATATATTTTTTTGTGATTTTGCCTTATTGAAGTTCTATTGTTAGAGTAAGTACCTAAAACCGCCTAAAGGAGTACATATAGACCGTCAGACAGTGACAGATTTTCCTTACTGATTTTGTCATTTATGCCTTGGAGAGGGTGGAAAGGTAAATCGATGCTGAGTAGGAAAATAGTAATTTTAAGTTTGGCCCGCGGGGAAAATATATGGAAAATTCGATTTTTCAAAACAGAAAAAAAGGTACTAATTCTCACTTATGCCATGTTCGCCGTATGATTTCTTATACTATTCCGACCTCGAAAACCCAAAGGCATAAGTGTAGCGTGTGGAAAAAGGGTTGAATTAAGGGTTTGTCAAATCACACAAAAACCCTTAATTCAACCCTTTTTCCACACGCTACACTTATGCCTTTGGGTTTTCGAGGTCGGAATAGTATAAGAAATCATACGGTGAACATGGCATAAGTGAGAATTAGTACTTTTTTTCCATTTTGAAAAATCGAATTTACCATGTGTTTTCCCCTGGGGCCCAACTTAAAATTACTATTTTCCGACTCAGCATCGATTTACCTTTCAACCCTCTCCAAGGCATAAATGAGAAAATCAGTAAGGAAAATCTGTCATTGTCTGACGGTCTAATACCAAGGTATGCCCCCCCCCCTTCTCAAATGGATATGACCGCGTCTGACTAGAGTCACCTAAATACCCACAGGTAAGCCCATTCTCCAAGGCAAATACTCAGAATCTTAGGATTTTGAAAGTATGCATTTGATTTCCACAGCTAACAAGTGGACTAATGAAGTCAAACCTCAGAGAAATAACCAAGGATAGAGAGAGGAACAACAAAAAGTCAACAGAGCCAATATCTTTTTGAGAGATGCCACATACTCCGTTATGTTTACAGCATTTAATTTAAAAATAGACGTGTTAAATACTAGGATTAAATAAAGACAACCCTCCCATAACAATTTAATTAAGAAATTTTGCTATCATTTGATCTCCGTTCTAATCTCAGACGTGCACATTGAATCGAAATCGATTCTCTAGAGAAAGACATAAGTAAAATATAAACGGTTGTCCGAACTCGACCGTACAGACACAGGTAGTTGTTTTGTGGGTCGTGGGTCCGGTCGTGTCTATAACAATCTGTCGGCTGGTCATGTCATTCTGTCATTCTTTAATATAAACCGAGCTAATAAAACTAAATGTTTTTCTGAAAACCTGCAAAAGTTAAAAGTTAAAGTGTATACCGTATGCTGATTTGAAATCAAATTTAATTGGTCTTGTAATAAGGATGGTGCTAGGCACTTATTTAGCATTATCAGTAGGTATATTGTTACCTCCCTGAAGAACTGAAAAAAGTGATCCCGTAGTTGAGAGAAAGGAGAAAGAAATATTTTGGTCATCCGGAAAACCTTCTGATAGCCATTTTAGGGGATGATAGAAAACACATTCAAGAGTTAGCTTTCAGAATAATATTGCAAAATGAAGAAGATCAACGGCAAAAACCAACGTTGACAGAATATTTGGAGTTAATAAATTAAATTTTGATTGTCAAGATTATGTCTAGCTGACTGACAAAATGTTGTTATAAACCATATTTATTTAGGCTTGAACAACTGACAAGTTGGTGACCATTCTGCAAGTAACTTTTAAGTAAAAAAAAACAGGCCCATTATCACTTTAATAAAATCGTAAACCGACACCTCAAATCCCCCATCATGGCAACGCCACCGGCCGCGCAGTCCCGTTCAATCTCTCTAAATTTGTTTTGTTTTCAACTCGTGTCTCATATCTATTCTCTGACTGTTTAATGTGTATTTTTCATGTTTTCAACTGTTTTTTTTGTTCATTTATAGTCTTTTTATTAGTATTTAGGATATAGTGACTGATTTAATATACAATGGGATACAAAAAGTTTGTGGTGAGTGGCCAAGGTGATATTTCTCAGGATATAACCTATCACGCACAATGTTTGTTTGCTTTGGTAAATTGCCGTTAGATGTTGGTTGACCACAAACTTGTGCAATTTGATGCTTTTGCTCCCTCCATCCTTGGTTATTTCTCTGAGAGTCCAACCAAGGAAATGATTTTAAAAAATATATTTTTTCCAATTTTTTTATGGAACCTCATTAAACTATTAAACTAACGTATCCAGAAAGAGGCGTTTTTTTCAAAAATGCAAAAAAATCAGATCATGCCATTAAAAAAACAAAATTAGTTGCCATAGTACTACCTAACGTAATTATTGTGTCCTTCAAACAAAAAATGAATGTGTTCAGTATGACAAAAAATACACATTTTTAAAATAAGGAATATTTCAGTAAATACTCATATACATAGGCACCTTTCCATATTTTTTATTCACCCTGTATATGACCAGACTAGTCCATTATTTTGCAGAAAATACGATCCGCGTGTACCTTTATGAAATTTAGATAAATTAATTAGAACAGGGTTTTACCTTTGACATGCTTAGTATCTTTCATTTAATTAAGATTGACTTTTTTAACGAAAATGAATGCACGCTCATCCAGTAGTTTCACCAATTTCACTTTAATACAGAAATAATAGAAACAATAATTTATCGATTGTTGTTCTTGTCGTTCTGGTCGTATTTGGTATTGACAAAAGCTCTCAAAATATGTTCTCTGAAAAGCGGGAGCACAGTATGTAGGTCCAACTAAATAAATTTAAAATATCTACGGGAATTGATTGACACATTTGAAGAAATCTAAAGGTAAAGCAAATAAATTCATTGTCAAGAGTGAAGGTCAATAATCAACAATCAATAAGGGAATTATCCGGGCAAGTGGATTTATCAAAATATAACAACTTTACAAGTATCTACCTATTAGGAAAAGTAAAAAATACAAACCTTCAAATATAAATTTTTGTTTATAAACGTCATAAAAAACGAAAATCCTACAACCTATGGATTTGATATTCTGTGGTTAGGGAACCTATACCCTATGGTTTACCTATATTTTGTGGTAAGGACGTATCGCTTGATGTTCAGAGATGGCGCTAAGCTAATACTCCTTAAAAACCCTTCTGCGGATGTTAAATTATTATTCCATCGCGTTTCGCTTTTCGCTTTGTATAAACGCTGACATGTGGGACAGTAAGTACGATTCAAGCTATTCTCTCCTGTTACTTTTCTTATAAGGGTATATGAAATCGAATGCCTTTTTCACCCAACCACAGATTTTTACAAGAGATTCGGTTTTGCCATGAACATTTGGGCGATCATTTCGAACGATAACTAGGTACTGAGGAGTACCATGCAGAACAATAAAAATTGCGGGTAATCTAGAAAAATTGCCATCCGAATCTAATTTTTCCAGGCCTCCACGACTTATAAATACAAATTATCTGCGGCGCTCTTAAAAGGATTGCCGTCATCAAAAATTCACGGGGCCTGTCGCCGTGCGCGATGCCACGAACTGCGGACCCCATCAAATATTCAACGGCGTGACTTTTTCACGAGACCCGCTCTTTTTAAATTTTGTACGAGGAGTGTTCGTCGGTTTACAAGTCTTGGAGGACCGGGCGAGAGGAGCATCGAGCTGGTGCAACCTAGAAAGAAAGTCTATAAAACAGAATCAACACGGAGTGTTTTATGAATGAAGTCCCAAGTCGATATGCTGAATGAGGGACTAATGTCTAAACTCAAATAAGCGAAGATGTTTACGTACTGAGAAAATTATTCAACGTATCGTAAGTTGTAACGGATTTTTCCATTTTATATTTTGTTATTAACATAAAGTCATTATTTTCGAACATATATCTCATAATATATCATACTTAATAACTAATTTATTCTTCGTACAGTTTCAATTCATTTATAACATTGTATTCGATTTTATTACCACTTTTTCAAATTTTAAAATTATAATTAATACTTTCGCCTAGCCTCGAACCCTGGCATATTCAAAAATGCGAAAATTCAAGTGTGTGTTTACATTTCAGCAGGTATGTAGTTAAAGATCTGTATTATGAATTACTCGATTTTTCGGTTCTGTTGATGCATAATTTGAACATAAATACTGTTTAGTTGATTAAATGCGTGTCTTGCTAAAACCTGATTGGTCGGATGACGTAGGTCCTGCCAGCGATCGGCCGGCAGGGTCCAACCTGAGGAGAGTTTGCTCCCGTCTTGGTTGGTATCGAGTCGCGCAGAGGCATCTGCCCATTTCCCGCCAAATTGTCGGCATTTTCGGCTTTTATCTAGTTAAATTTTTGCCATCGGTGATTTATTTGAGTGGTTTTGTATCTTAGTATCGGGGATTGACTTCGTGTGACTAATATTTTTGGGTTTTTCTGTTTTCTATGTCCACGGCGTCGTGAGGCAGCGACGCTTGCCCGAGGCGTTTCCTTTTTGGCTGCGTAGCTGAGGAAGCGCGGGACACAGCAAGCAGGTGGTGGGTGTTTCTCCTGGAAAACCCCACAGGTGAGTAATTTCTTTTGATTTTTGCTTAGTTCAGCAACTTTACTACTCACCTGTGGCATTTTTTTTTGACGTGCTATTTTTTTGAAGGACTCATTTCGTCCAAGGCCCCGGCCATCTTTAACTCAAAAACATAGCATTGTCCTTTTTTTGAATACCCACCATCTTGCGGCTGTTATCTTGTTGAATATTTATATCAAGTTTTGGTCACATTGGTCACACGTTACTTTCTTATTTTTCGGGTTAGGTCTCGATTCTGTGGTACCGGGCCGCTCAAGTAAATCTGACACCGATAAATTCAGTTTTCTAGTAAATTCATATTAACTTATATATTTTTTAACTTTCTTAAATTCTGTATTTACCGTTCAAGTCTCAAATAAATTTTTCGCGTTAAATTGGAGTTAAAATATCATAATTTTCAAGAATTCGGGCTGGAGCATTCTCAAATCTTTCTTCTTATTAAATATTAAGCACTTTGCTATTCCGGTCAGTTCAATAATATTATCTATAAAATTTAAAAAACTATGCATAGTTCCCCTTAGTTTAGTATAGTTCTAAACGTTTAATTTTTATCATTTGACAATATTTAATAACTTTAATATCATAATTCAATTTTAAATTAATAATTAATTAATCGTAACCTATTGGTTTATAAATTTCTGTAAAAGGCTTAGGTAGACCTTGTCTAATGCTACTTTCTTTCTGATCTGTTCACGCTTGCAACACCATCGTTGAGGACGCTATAACCACAGCCCGCTGTCGACAAACAACGTAACGAGAGCTGCGTAGACATCGGGAGGAGTTGCGTTGACATAGGTGTTGACTCCTGGTCAGCTCTACTTCGGCGCAACCCCTGAGAAATTTGCTAGCCACGACACCTGCAACGCCTGTTCGAGCAGGCAAGGACCGGAGGAAGCCCTAGCCACGCCCCACATTACTACAAGCCTCGTTTGAGCGTAAGCGACTGAAGACGCAGTTCAAACTTAAGATTCAGAGTGAATCATAATAGAAGCTGAACAGTCAGTTTAATTATAAAGCCAATTTAATCTTTTTATTTGTTCTCAAACCAATTTTTAACAAAAATTTAACTTTCAATTTGTAACTAAAATTTAACTCATTTTCTAGTTTATTATATAGTTGCTCAATATTAACTTTATTCTAAAGTTTATTCATTTTATATCATTATAACTTAAAAGTTGTACAATCCAAAATTGTAACATCTCAAAAATTGTGATAAATAAATCTTGTATATTTAACGAAGGTAACAGGATTTTATTGGACAGACCCAAGTATAGCAAACCTAGGATTGTTATAAAGTCAATATTAAAGGAGGCAGAATGTGGCAGTTTATGAAACGAGAGTAAAATTGGCGTAAGTTTTGTGTTTTACATATTTTCTTTATGGTTTTAAGAGGGGGTTGCCGACAGCGAAAGTGACGTTAGATTTCGTATTTTTTTAAGTTGTATAGCATAAAATCTAATAACATTTTACCTAGCAAAAATTTAGTACAAACATCTCTATCTTCATTTTAATCATAAGATATTACAAGCAGTGTTTTGTTTTATAGGTTATGAAAAAATAATAATTCCAGTGCATATGCTTTTAAGATCTTATGATTAAAATGAAGATAAAGATGTTTGTACTAAATTTTTGCCAGGTAAAATGTTATTAGATTTTCTGCTATACAACTTAAAAAAATACGAAATCTAACGTCAATTTCGCTGTCGGCAACCCCCTCTTAAGAACCTTGCTGCATAAGAGTTGCTAGGAAACACTTTTCGTAACTAGCAACAGAGATGGTCATTTTAATTGCAATCAAAATTCGCTGAACATGCAATTAGTTACTTTATATATGTAATTTCAATTAGTTGTAATTAGTCTACAATACAATAATTCCTTTTCGAGTTGAAATTCCCTTTTAAATTTGAACATTTTTATAATTTCGTTTCCTTTTTAAATTAAAATTGTTCCATTCTGAATTAAAATTAATTAAAAAAATTTATTAATACAGCTGTATATCCATCTTTCAGTACGTACTTGTTGATTATACCGTAACAAAATTGTAGTTCTAACCAAATTTAAATCAAAAACCTTATTAAATATCTGTTGTGTGAAACCACTGGAATCTGTTCGGATGTGTTGACTATACCCTTCAACGCTATACCTAAAGGTAAGCAATTATCTAGCCTAATAGCTAAAAGTTTATTCACTATTCCTCAACTTTTACAGATCGCTATACTTAAAGGTAAGCAATTATCTAGCCCAATAACTAAAAGTTTATTCACTATTCTTCAACTTTTACAGATGGAGTGATTAGCCACTACCAAGTAAATCAAGTAAATATCAAACTTTAAGCATTTTAAATGTTACATTTTGAATGTTAATCACGTATTTAATTACTGCCTGTATATTTTTAAAAATTTGTTTTTGCCACGGCCGCCTAGGTCTAGACACCTAGCAAGCACTGGCGTGCCGGCTAGCGCAAGCGCACTTACAACATACCGTTAGTTTCGGCAAAGCAATTCACTTGTTGTAAGTGACGGCTCGCTAGCCGCAAATCAATTACCACAGCTGAGTGCATTTTAACAGACTGCGCTCACATGTGGTAACAAAAGGACTGGCTTCAGATAAGTAACTGTGCTAACTAAAAGAAATTTCTAGTGACCCATCCACATAACCGCAAGTAAAAATTTTGCTGTGGCAGCAAAGAAGTTTTAGCAATACATGTTTACTTGTCACAGCATTTTTTTTTGCTATGACAGCAAAATATCTAACTTACCGCATGCAGGAAAAAATCTTCAACTCACTTGGTGGAATTCTTTTAGTGTAGCTATCGACTTTAAACAATTGAGTCAATGCATTGCAATATATTTTATTAGAATAATAATTCAAAAAATAAGAAAAAATTTTTTGTCGATAAACCTTTATCATTGTGTATCGCCGAAACAAAGCTGCTGTCCTAAAATCATCAACGGAATAAAATAAACTTAAAATAACCCAGGTAATAACCCCCTTGAATTTTAACGATATGTTCACTAAACACTCTGAATATAGGTAAAAACCGTATTATGAAACATTACATGATGTAAAATTTGTATACCGAAAATGGTAAATTTTACACTAAAGGCGTGTATTATGGTACGACCACTTTTAGTTTTTTAATTTTACCAAATTTTATTACTGTTTGAATATACCTAGGAAATATTAATTTTCCTTTCGTATAATTCGTGTCTCTTTCAAATCAAAACCAGTTTATAAAACGAGAATAAAATTGGCGTAAGTTTTGTGTTTTTACATATTTTTTATGGTTTTAAGAACCTTGCGGCATGAGAGTTGCTAGGGAACACTTTTCGTAACTAGCAACAGAGCTGGGCAATTTAATTACAAGCAAAATTAGTTACTTTATATGTAATTGCAATTAGTTGCAATAATTAGTCGACAATTAACAATAATTCCTTATCCAGTTGAAATTTATTTTTAAATTTAAACATTTTTATAATTCAGTTTGCTTTTAAATTACAAGTGTTCCATTTGAATAAGAAATTAATTAAAAATTTATATTTATCCAGCTGTATATCCATCTTCCAGCACGTACTTGTTGGTTATACCTTAACAGGATTCTCCATTGGATCTACAGCTACGTGCATTGACAGATATTTGCATAATTCTACATCTCTGTCGCTGTTGCAGCTGTGAGTGGAACGACAACGGCAAAGACCAAACAATTGCAACGTTTGTTACTATATCGTGTCTCTTGGTATAGATATGTTATAATGAACCGTCAATTGTTGCTGGAATTGCTTGGCTCTTGCCTTTTAACTTATGGAGGCGGCGATCGTTTATTACTAGTACCTAGAAGTTTGGTTCGACTATAATTAGAATAGTTATTTCAACCTTTTAAAACGTGCTACGTGCTAAAGCTACGGTCTGCCGTGGTGTGCGTCGTAATCTCTTTGAGTTTGTTACAACAAACAGTTTTTGTACATAACAATACAACCTTACTATATGTCACTTTATAGGTATATTTTTTACCCAACAACGAGTGGACGCACTGACTTTTCAACGCGACATACACACAAAACAAATTTCAGCCACCAATGTTTCCATATATTATTTTCATTAGATTTTGGAACGCGACCACCTATGCATATCGGCTTCTATGTTCGGTCCGCTTTTCGGAAAAGTGAATTTCAGCGAATCAATAATATAATTTTTCGAGCTGAGACCGCTGCGCTTGATTGACGCAATTTATTCATACCAAATATCGAATTTACGAATTCATGTGCGGTTTGGCGGACAGCTGATTTAAAACGTTATTATTTTTAATAAATGTTGACTCTGCATTAATAAATTGAATTGTTGGCACAATAAACACATAAACGTAAATAACATTCATTTATTATGGCGGAATATGCGCAAATTTCATTAGCCAGATACCCGAGTGGAAAACTGCAATTTGCGAGCACTCCAAATTAGTTGCGCAGTGTTCTGTTTCGCCGCTATGGTTTTTGCAGTTATCAGTTTGTTTGGTAAATGTACTATGCAAGTTCCCATTAGGTAATTTTCAAATGTTTACATATGATCTAAATATTATGATCTCATAATTGCTAAGGAAACAAACAATTCATTGTAATATTCCAAACTGATTCATTGTGCATTGATGCATAACGAATTGTATAATAATTAATCCAGGGCATTAAATAATATTAATGGCACACAACAACAAAACTTTAAGCGAGATGCCCCCGACCACAGGACCGATTGATTCTTATCCCCGACCGGTGAGTATCGCCATTCACTGGGTGTGTGATTTTTTCACAACTTCTCAGGCAGTCTCAATAAATGCCGTTAATTTTCGATCACTATTGGGTGCGTGACCGGACCAAAACCTCCTAGGTAGTCTCCACAAAAAGCCTATGCTGCATGGCTTAATCGAAGCAAACCGCAAGGCCGACTTTTCGCGAAACCTAAATTCTAGTACCTAAACTTTCCACAAAGTTGTCTCCTCGCAAGGCAGACTTGATCTATTCCTTGCCCCGTATAGCGAGAGAGTTTACCACGTTCAACGTTGCCAAACTAAATGTCTGCCTCGCGAGACTTCGGTTTTATGGAAAGACTGACTCCTGGGATTTATGTGTCGGTGACGATATCGAATGCTGTGTTGCAAAGGACGGCCTGTAGAGAAGTCGGTCGAAGTGCGGGGATTTAGAACTCGCGGTAGCTAGATGTGGCGCAACGCACTCGACTTACTTTCCAAGCTAACTATTTCAAAGAATTTACAAATAATAGGCCGTCTCTATAACCAACCCGAATATTTTGGGCCACGGGCGTAGCCAGGGTTTAGTTTTGGGGGGGGGGGTTTAGTTTGAGAAGTAAATAAAACAACAAAAATATACTTACATGAAATTTAATATCTATATATTCATCCGAAAAACTACGACATATTTATAAAGTTCTTAACTTTAAATGAAATGGATAAATTAATTTCGTTCCTCTGCGCTAAATCTAAAACCATTAAAGAAGAAATCTTCGGCTTTTTCTTTTAAATATATCCACTACTTCATCTGCATGAATTTCTGTTCCATAGTGAATGTTCATTAGAGCCAAACCATTAAGTCTGTTTTCACTTGTAGTGTTTCGTAAATAGTTTTTCAGTCTCCTTAGGCTCGAGAAAGACCTTTCTGGGGTAGCAGTGGATACAGGAATGGTAGCCAAGATTTGTAGTAATGTGTAAATATTAGGATAAAGGTTTTTATCGCACATATCTAGGCATTCCAAACTAGATTTCGGGGTAGGCAGTCTTCTTATCAGCATGCAAGGTAGCTGAAGCTTTGATAGCTAAATCCAAATTTGTTTCTTTATTAGAAACCCCTTGACCTTGACTACACCACTTTTTCCAGTAGTCCATACCTTTAAGTTTATCACCCTTCCTTTTTTTCCCCTCCATTTTTCGACAGTAATAATGATTCACGTATCTATCCTTAACAAGGTCATCGAATAACAGCGCACTAAAATTACTCACTTACACGGTACACTTAATTCTCTTCACTATTCGTTCACCACTTTTCACTTTTATTCGCTTCGAGTTCGCATGGAACAATACTGCCGTAAGCGCGGTCACGCGTCGCGGCGCCGCTTATATAGCAGCCCAGTAGCCGTCCAGAAACTTCCACGAACTTCCACAAAGTTCCGCTCATTTCGACCGAGAGGCGTGGCGAATAATCGAGAAACAACGCAAAGTGTCCCTACAATACAAAATAGTTCGGCTGCAACTGCGTCTGCCTCTCGTCAAAAGATGGCGCTAGGCGCTACTATTACTACATATATTCAAACGTAATAATAATTTAACTCTTCACTCCTCGTATTTTTTCGGTATAATATTAGGTAATATTTTGCTTATTTCGGGGGGGTTTGAACCCCCGAAACCCCCCCCTTGGCTACGCCCGTGTTTTGGGCTCCGCTTATACGATTGCTTAGTTAAGTCAATTTTCTCTACTCAATAACCGAAATAGACCAGTCGCGGCTAACCGGCCGCTTATCAGTTTATTTTTCTTAATTTTAAAGTGCGTGAAGCGCTTTAGCAACTAAAACCAACCGCCGGCAGAAACCAACCAACTGCTTATCCATTTGTTTTTCTCGTTTTTATCCCTCAATACCCCACAACTGAATCTCTGGAATTTATTTTCTATGATTGTAGTCATCTGGCAAAAGCGGAGAAAATCGCTATAAAAAACTGGCGCCGGAGCAATAATAGAATGCCCAATGCCCAAGATCCAACATCAATAATATATCAATTTATGAACAAATGATTATAATTAAAAGCCCTTGAATTAATAAAAATATTTGATTCCAGCTTCGCATCTCCATTATGAACTATGCAAAAAGGTATTTTTGTTGTTGTTTGTTAAAGTCAATTATATGCAGGTAGCTGTTTCCGACATTAATATGTCATTTTCAAATATCCTACTTCCATTTAGAAACTGATATAACAGAACGAAGCTGTAAAATTTTATAAGATCGATCTCCAATAATGCTTGCTAATCAAAACTCCGCCAATACTGGAAAAAGTGCAATCGCATTACTATAAGATCATACGATATTATATGAATCCGGAGATGCAATCAAATTTTAAGGGAGTAAGTATTATTTTCGCATTTTCCATTGCATTGCATTCTTTCCGGATACAGCCGATTGTTCCTATTGCCCCTAGTTTTTAAATTGAGCGATACGTTAGGACTGAATGGCGCAGTAAATTTTTACAGTCTGAAATAGCGCTTGGGACTGGCATTCATTTTGGTGCTGGCATACTCTTTCAATGACGCCGCCACAGTTGTTTTTACTTCCCTTCGAAGTCACATTATCGATGAATAGATTGTTTTTTAAAATTACATTTTTTTAAATCGGCATTAAAGAGTCGCAAAATCGTCATAAAAAGCTCAGAAATCAGCTACTTTAGTGCTACATTATAGTTTGCTATTTTTTTCTCTATAAGTTAACTTTGGCGAGATTTGAAGATCAGACGCCCGTCTAACTTGGCCAGATATTCAAAACTCGGCCAATAAAGTATCATTTAACTTTTCAACTTATTTGCGGAATTGTTACCTATAACAACATAACCTTTCAATATGAGAAATTTGGTTGGTTTGAACAACAATAATATTTGAATCTGAGTTCCTTCCGAATGAATCCTGCTTCAGCGAAACTTCTCGTTCCAAACTTTCGTCCTCGATTTCACGAAACAACTTCAGGGCGCGAGGTTCACTCTGAGACTGATTGTTCTATTACCTGTGATGGTACTTATTTGATGTAGAATATTGAATATTTGTTCCTATTCCGGATACTTTAACAAAACTAAACGATATTTTTGCTTCTCATAGCATTTCCGCGTGTATCCTAGAACTTAGTGAATTTTGTCCACGTATTTCACTTTTAATAATAGACTTTTTGAACAAACTGCTGGCGCTGCTATGAATTCTCCCTTGTCATCCGTGATAGCCAACATATCTATTTATGGAATCTCTTGACCAAACAACCTCTTGAATACATGACTAAAACCAAAATGTTGGTTTAGATAATATATGGATGACATTTTTTAATTTGGCCTCGCGATGAGGATATCTACACTTGCCGCTTTCCTCCATCATCTTAACTCCGTACATAAAAACATTAAGTTTGTCATGGAGAATAAAAAGGACGGTTTTCTTCCTTTTCTGGATACATGTGTTGGTCTCACATAAAGATAGATATTAACTTAATGGTTGTTGGCGCGCGTTTTTCACAAATACGCGGCAAGACCAATCTCGCATTTTTACCTGTTCCCTCTATTTTCCTCTATTTTCCTTATTGTTCCTCTAGACATCGGTAATAATTAATAGAACAATCAATCTCAGTATGATCATCATACCCTGAGGACGTCGACGTCCCGTACAATTGAGGACGAAAGCTTGGAACGAGGAGTTTTGGTGACACAAAAAGTTTTTTCCATTTGGTACAAATTTTATGAATAGAATATAAAAAATTTAACTTCACTGCTTTGGCATTATGTATACCAAGGCACTGAACTTCAACTTTTTGTGACTCATGTGGAATTTAGTTGCCGAGGCCTTTGGCCGAAGCAAATAAACCACATTAGTCATAAAAAGGACTTCATTGCCGAGGTACGTATTTTTTTAAAATCGGAAAAAAGTTTTATTAGGCAAAAAATAATCATAAGGCGTCACCCGTCCATGAACCAACTGCGCCGCGGCGTTTCTAGACTTTGACGGTTGCTCTACCTACGTCAAGTAATGAGAAGGCACGGCGCTTCCCAACAGAAACTCCAAACCGCTGCTTGTTGTGCAGCCTCCATGAAAAGTAGATTGATATTCAAACCTACTAAAATATGTAGGTATACTGAAAGATTGTGCTGCTATAGGTAACAATTTCTAAATGCATACGAAAAGTTAAATGGGCCTTTATTGGCGGGGTTTTGAATATTTGGTCACTTTTGACGGGCGATGGCTCCGTGGTTGTGTGGCAGAAGTTAAAAACATAATTAGATATGTAAAATAATTGGTAATGTTCAGATCGTTTTCATTTTTAAATCGTTCTGTTCGTGTTCATGATTCTTCTCTTATACTTCTCTTATCAAAAAACCAGAGGTTTCATATACAGATTTCGCTACCTAAGAAATTATTTGAAGGTTCAATATTTAAAAACTCTATACACCACATTAGTAGTACCACATTTGTCGTATGGATTTATGGGCTGGGGTGGAGTTCGCGATAATTACCTACAAAATTTAAATGTAATTCAGAAATTGATACTAAAAATAATATTTCAGAAAAGAATAACATATCCTTCCGAACTACTGTATAGAGAGAGTGGTATATTTCATATTCGTCAGCTATTTTTCCAAAAAACTGTGATATATGTAAATAGCGGTAAAATTCAGCTAGAAGATGTTGCTCATAACTATCCAACACGATACAGAGATACTAATTACAATGTTCCCAGAGCTATGAAGTCCATTGGACAAAAATACGCCAACCACCTTGCACCAAAATTTATCAATATCTTACCAGAAGAAGTTAAATCAACAATAGGAACAAGCGGGTTTAAGAAAAAAAATAAAGATTGGTTGAATGAAAACAATAGAGAAATTATTCATGCAATTATAAAAAATTAAAAAAAAAGGAAAGAAAGTTGTTAAATTCAAAAATAAACTTTACAAACCACGTGTACCTACCTGAATTTGACTTTACTAACATAATATGAATATACATTACTTACCGGCTTTTGACTTACTTACCTTAACATGACGCCAACCTGGATGTGACTGTGTGTTTGTGTCTCTGTCAGATAAATTCATTGCTTCTGCACAGTTTCTGCGATTTATTTGTATTTGCACTAACAATAGAAAATCTGTGTATTATGTATTGCTTTAATTATATCACGCACAAACTGCTTATGTACAATTTCTGTGATTTATTGTTTTTATTTTAACAATAAGGAATTGTACCTCTGAATATTGTAATTTCAATTGTTTGTTAAATAGAAACCTTATTATTATTATTAGTTTTATTATTATTATTATTATTATCGACTTAGCCAAAAGGCATTCGCACTCCCTCTCTGGGGAACATTCACTCAGATCCCGGGTATCCCGGATATCATAAGGATCTGGCTCGGACGAGACCCTTGCCATGTTATCGGGCCTTAGGTGACATTGATGTTGTTGGACGTTCCTGCACGCCTCATGAATTTCCTGACGGTTCGGGCTGTCGCAAGTAGTACCGCTTTCTGCATGGACCTGTAAAGATTATCAGTTAGGCCTAGCTCTTTGATGTTTCTCAGCAAACTTTTTGGTATGAAACCAGTTGTTGACACGATGATTGGAATCGTCTGAACGTTGTCCATTTCCCATTGCCTTCTAATTCGTTCTTCTAAGTCTCTGTACTTCGCGATCTTCTCGACTTGCTTCACACGCAGGTTGTTGTTGTTCGGGATGGCCACATCAATCAGAGTTGTCTTCCTAGAAATTTTATCAACTATTATAAGGTCCGGTCTGTTATGGGCAACTCGTTGATCTGTCAGAACTGTACGATCCCAGTACATCTTGTAGTTGCTGTTCTCAAGAACAGGCTCCGGTGTGTAGCTGTAATATGGGACCCTGTCTGCCTGCACAAGCAGCAGTTTTTCCGCCAGTTCCTGGTGCAAGATATTGGCAACCGAATCGTGTCGTTCCTTATATTCCGTTGATGCGAACATCTGACATCCTCCTGTTATGTGCTGGATTGTTTCTGAAGTTGGGCACCCGTATCTGCATCTGTCATCCACTACCGATGCATCTTCTACAATGAATTTTAGGTAGTTGCGAGTTGGTATAACCTGATCTTGTATGGCCAGTAGGAAGCCTTCCGTCTCGGGGAACATTCGTCCCGAGGTCAGCCAATAGTTCGACGCTAACTTGTCGACATGTTCCTGGTTAACCTCATTAGGATGCCTCCCGTGCAGCGGCTTCCCCAACCACTTCTGTAGTTTATCGTTGTCGGTTCGGTGGTGATTTTGACGCTCGTGTTCCGTCAGACGTAGCGGTGTTGAGACGTCTGCTCCGCATATAGCCCTATGTAGTGTGGAGCTGTTGGCCTGCCTGTAAAAATAATTACGCAGATTTAATATTTGTTCTGCCAATCCTCTTCCTCCTAGTTGACGTGGCAGAGTAGTTCTTTCTACGGCGCTACGGGGATGATGTTTATGAGCTTTTGTCAGTAGTGTCCTAACTTTTCGTTGCAGGTTGTTGATGTCCGTGTTGGTCCAATTCACTATTCCAAACGAATAGCTGAGTACAGAGCACGCATACGTGTTCACGGCCTTAAACAAATTCCTGCTGTTAAGATCAGTTCGCACTACTTGTCTTACTCTCTTGATGAATTCATTCCTTAAATCGATCTTCATTGTTCGATGGTCTATCCTTTGAGCTTGTTTCATCCCGAGATACTTGTATGTATCTCCCATGCTCATTGCTTCGATCTCCTGGCCGTTCTGCATCTCGTGTGCGCCTTGTTCGAACTTTCCCCGGACGATGTTAAGGGTGCGGCACTTGTCCAGTCCAAACTGCATTCCGATGTCCCTGGAGAACTCTTCTACAATTTTAAGCATTTGCGTTAGTTGGTTTTTGGTTGCGGCCATCAGTTTTAAATCATCCATATATAATAGGTGATTCAACTTGATCGCTTCTGCGTTGTTGCTTTTGATAGCGAAGCCGTATTTTGTAGAGTTCAACCGATGTGATAGAGGGTTCATCGCCATGCAGAACCACAGTGGACTGAGTGAATCTCCTTGGAAAATCCCTCTTCGGATGTTGATTGTGTCGGTCTCGATGTTACTGTTTGCGGTTCTGAGTTGTATCTTAGTGCGACAGGTTGTCATAACGTGTTCTAAAAAGGAAACTGTATGATGATCTATTTTATACAGCTTTAAGATACCTGTTAGCCAGTCGTGAGGTACGGAATCAAATGCTTTTTTGTAGTCCACATAAGCCATGTAGAGGTTTCGTTGCTTGGAATAAGCCTGGTTGCAGATGACAGAGTCTATGATGAGTTGCTCTTTGCATCCCATTGCGCCCTTCGCGCAGCCCTTCTGCTGCATTGCAATGATGTTGTTCCGCTCGCAGTGAGCATATATTCGCTGCGTAAGGCAAGGAGTGATTATCTTGTACAGCGTAGGCAAGCAGGTTATTGGGCGGTACTTGGCAGGGTTATCCGTATTCCGCTGGTCTTTTGGTAACAACAAGTAGGGTTATCCGTATTCCGCTGGTCTTTTGGTAACAAGTAGGTGGCACCCTGTGTAAGAAACAATGGCATTTTCAGAGGATCGAGCAAGACTTCATTAATTAAGGTAGTTATTTGTTCATGCGTGCACCACAACTTCTTAATCCAATAATTTTGGAGATGATCTGGACCTGGTGCCTTCCAGTTGTGCGAATTCTTGATGACATTGGAGACCTCATCGGTTGTGAATTGCTCGTGTTGCATCTGGCTATAGTTCCGGCCTATCTCGCGTTCTTCACTGATCCAGCTTGCACTGACATTGCATGGACCTGGTGTGGCAAGTTGATTTCTCCAGAAACCGTCGACCTGTTCTCTGCTAGGGTAACTCGTATTTGTGGCATCGGCGCTAGAATTCAAAGTACGGTAGAAAACATTTTCTGATCGTTCAAAAAGTTTTTTGTCTCGTTTCCTGTTGTTACTAGCCTTGTATCTCCTCAGACGCCCTGCGAAAACAGAAAGTTTTTGTTTTAGTGTATCAAGACATTGTTGAGCAGTGATGTTCGCGGGGTCACGCTGAGAATGTTATTTTTTTATTATATCGACTTAGCCAAAAGGCATTCGCACTCCCTCTCTGGGGAACATTCACTCAGATCCCGGGTATCCAGAATACCATAAGGATCTGGCTCGGACGAGACCCTTGCCATGTTATCGGGCCTTAGGTGACATTGATGTTGTTGGACGTTCCTGCACTCCCCATGAATTTCCTGACGGTTCGGGCTGTCGCAAGTAGTACCGCTTTCTGCATGGACCTGTAAAGATTATCAGTTAGACCCAGTTCTTTGATGTTTCTCAGCAAACTTTTTGGTATGACACCAGTTGTTGACACGATGATTGGAATCGTCTGAACGTTATCCATTTCCCATTGCCTTCTAATTCGTTCTTCTAAGCGAAGTACAGAGACTTAGAAGAACGAATTATTTTTATATTATTATTATTATCTCGACTTAGCCAAAAGGCATTCGCACTCCCTCTACGGGGAACATTCACTCAGATCCCGGGTATCCCGGATACCAAAAGGATCTGGCTCGGACGAGACCCTTGCCATGTTATCGGGCTTTAGGTGACATTGATGTTGTTGGATGATCCTGCATTCCCAATGAATTTCCTGACGGTTCGGGCTGTCGCAAGTAGTACCGCTTTCTGCATGGACCTGTAAAGACTATCAGTTAGACCCAGCTCTTTGATGTTTCTCAGCAAACTTTTTGGTATAACACCAGTTGTTGACATGATGATTGGAATCGTCTGGACGTTCTCCATTTCCCATTGCCTTCTAATTCGTTCTTCTAAATCTCTGTACTTCGCGATCTTCTCGACTTGCTTCACACGCAGGTTGTTGTTGTTCGGGATGGCCACATCAATCAGAGTTGTCTGCCTAGAAATTTTATCAACTATTATATGGTCCGGTCTGTTATGGGCAACTCGTTGATCTGTCAGAACTGTACGATCTCAGTACATCTTGTAGTTGCTGTTCTCAAGAAGAGGCTCAGGTGTGTAGTTGTAATATGGGACCCTCTCTGCCTGCACAAGCAGCAGCTTTTCCGCCAGTTCCTGGTGCAAGATCTTGGCAACCGAATCGTGTCGTTCCTTATATTCCGTTGATGCGAACATCTGACATCCTCCTGTTATGTGCTGGATTGTTTCTGAAGTTGGGCACCCGTATCTGCATCTGTCATCCACTACCGATGCATCTCCTACAATGGATTTTAGGTAGTTTCGAGTTGGTATAACCTGATCTTGTATGGCCAGTAGGAAGCCTTCCGTCTCGGGGAACATTCGTCCCGAGGTCAGCCCGGATGATATTAAGGGTGCGGCTCTTGTTCAGTCCAAACAGCATTCCGATGTCCCTGGAGAACTCCTCTACAATTTTAAGCATTTGCGTTAGTTGGTTTTTGGTTGCGGCGATCAGTTTTAAATCATCCATATATAATAGGTGATTCAACTTGATCGCTTCTGCCTTGTTGCTTTTGATAGCGAAGCCGTATTTTGTAGAGTTTAACCGATGTGATAGAGGGTTCATCGCCATGCAGAACCACAGTGGACTGAGTGAATCTCCTTGGAAAATCCCTCTTCGGATGTTGATTGTGTCGGTCTCGATGTTACTGTCTGCGGTTCTGAGTTGTATCTTAGTGCGCCAGGTTGTCATAACGTGTTCTAAAATGGAAACTGTATGATGATCTATTTTATACAGCTTTAAGATACCTGTGAGCCAGTCGTGAGGTACGGAATCAAATGCTTTTTTGTAGTCCACATAAGCCATGTGGAGGTTTCGTTGCTTGGAATGAGCCTGGTTGCAGATGACAGAGTCTATGATGAGTTGCTCTTTGCATCCCATTGCGCCCTTCGAGCAGCCCTTCTGCTGCATTGCAATGATGTTGTTCCGCTCGCAGTGAGCATATATTCGCTGCGTAAGGCAAGATGTGATTATCTTGTACAGCGTAGGCAAGCAGGTTATTGGGCGGTACTTGGCAGGGTTATCCGTATTCCGCTGGTCTTTTGGTAACAGGTAGGTTGCACCCTGTGTAAAAAACAATGGCATTTTCAGAGGATCGAGCAAGACTTCATTAATTAGGGTAGTTATCTGTTCATGCGTGCACCACAACTTCTTAATCCAATAATTTTGGAGATGATCTGGACCTGGTGCCTTCCAGTTGTGGGAATTATTGATGACATCGGAGACCTCACCGGTTGTGAATTGCTCGTGTCGCATCTGGCTATAGTTCCGGCCCATCTCGCGTTCTGCGCTGATCCAGCTTGCACTGACATTGTATGGACCTGGTGTGGCCAGTTGATTTCTCCAGAAACCGTCGACCTGTTCTCTGCTAGGGTAACTCGCATTTGTGGCATCGGCGCTAGAATTAAAAGCACCGTAGAAACCCTTTTCTGATCGTTCAAAGAGTTTGTTGTCTCGTTTCCTGTTGTTACTAGCCTTGTATCTCCTCAGACGCCCTGCGAAAACAGAAAGTTTTTGTTTTAATGTGTCAAGACATTGTTGAGCAGTGATGTTCGCGGGGTCATGCCGAGAATGCATTTGGGTGCGGCTCATCATTGCCTGCACCGCCCTCTGGATCCTTTTAGTTCTAACTCCTCTGATATATTCCGTCACTTGTCCTATGTCTTTACGGAGACTCTCGATCTTCCGATTTAGTCGCATTTCCCATTGAGCCATTCGTGGTTCTGGTCTTGCACGATTCAACTCTTGGGCCGTTCGGATCTTGGCACCCATTACAGTGGTGACTGCCGTTGCGGCACAGTAGATTAACATGTGCATACGTTCTAATGTTGGTGTCACTGAAACATAGTTTGGTAAAATTCGTGTGTTCATAAGATCGAGCACGATCGCAAGTTTCCTGGAAGAATTTAATCTTGGTAGCGGTGGCCTGCTCAGTGGGTCTGTGCCTTCGTATCGCAATACTGCCTGTCTCATATGTGCGTTTAAGCATTCAAAATGTTCTTCGTTAACCGATTCCAGACTCTCGGTTGTTGGTTCTACCGTTTCGGCTTCTAGTTGTTGTCCAGGCGCTTGAAGTTCCCCATTGTTGTTGTTGTCATCTATGTCTATGTGTTCGCCGTGGATCTCTAGCTCAACTTCCCGTTTGATAGCGTTAAGTCGCGTTTCTGGAATTCGGTTATTTATTATTATTATTATTATTATCTCGACTTAGCCAAAAGGCATTCGCACTCCCTCTACGGGGAACATTCACTCAGATCCCGGGTATCCCGGATACCAAAAGGATCTGGCTCGGACGAGACCCTTGCCGTGTTATCGGGCCTTAGGTGACATTGATGTTGTTGGACGTTCCTGCACTCCCCATGAATTTCCTGACGGTTCGGGCTGTCGCAAGTAGTACCGCTTTCTGCATGGACCTGTAAAGACTATCAGTTAGACCCAGCTCCTTGATGTTTCTCAGCAAACTTTTTGGTATAACACCAGTTGTTGACATGATGATTGGAATCGTCTGGACGTTCTCCATTTCCCATTGCCTTCTAATTCGTTCTTCTAAATCTCTGTACTTCGCGATCTTCTCGACTTGCTTCACACGCAGGTTGTTGTTGTTCGGGATGGCCACATCAATCAGAGTTGTCTGCCTAGAAATTTTATCAACTATTATAAGGTCCGGTCTGTTATGGGCAACTCGTTGATCTGTCAGAACTGTACGATCCCAGTACATCTTGTAGTTGCTGTTCTCAAGAACAGGCTCAGGTGTGTAGTTGTAATATGGGACCCACCCTCTCTGCCTGCACAAGCAGCAGCTTTTCCGCCAGTTCCTGGTGCAAGATCTTGGCAACCGAATCGTGTCGTTCCTTATATTCCGTTGATGCGAACATCTGACATCCTCCTGTTATGTGCTGGATTGTTTCTGAAGTTGGGCACCCGTATCTGCATCTGTCATCCACTACCGATGCATCTCCTACAATGAATTTTAGGTAGTTGCGAGTTGGTATAACCTGATCTTGTATGGCCAGTAGGAAGCCTTCCGTCTCGGGGAACATTCGTCCCGAGGTCAGCCAATAGTTCGACGCTAACTTGTCGACATGTTCCTGGTTAACCTCATTAGGATGCCTCCCGTGCAGCGGCTTCCCCAACCACCTCTGTAGTTTATCGTTGTCGGTTCGGTGGTGATTTTGACGCTCGTGTTCCGTCAAACGTAGCGGTGTTGAGACGTCTGCTCCGCATATAGCCCTATGTAGTGTGGAGCTGTTGGCCTGCCTGTAGAAATAATTACGCAGATTTAATATTTGTTGGTCCAATTGCTTGCTGAGATCTGCCAATCCTCTTCCTCCTAGTTGACGTGGCAGAGTTGTTCTTTCTACGGCGCTACGGGGATGATGTTTATGAGCTTTTGTCAGTAGTGTCTTAACTTTTCGTTGCAGGTTGTTGATGTCCGTGTTGGTCCAATTCACTATTCCGAACGAATAGCTGAGTACAGAGCACGCATACGTGTTCAGGGCCTTAAACAAATTCCTGCTGTTAAGATCAGTTCGCACTACTTGTCTTACTCTCTTGATGAATTCATTCGTTAAATCAGTCTTCATTGTTCGATGGTCTATCCTTTGAGCTTGTTTCATCCCGAGATACTTGTATGTATCTTCCTTGCTCATTGCTTCGATCTCCTGGCCGTCCTGCATCTCGTGTGCGCTTTGTTCGAGCTTTCCCCGGATGATATTAAGGGTGCGGCACTTGTCCAGTCCAAACAGCATTCCGATGTCCCTGGAGAACTCCTCTAAAATTTTAAGCATTTGCGTTAGTTGGTTTTTGGTTGCGGCGATCAGTTTTAAATCATCCATATATAATAGGTGATTCAACTTGATCGCTTCTGCGTTGTTGCTTTTGATAGCGAAGCCGTATTTTGTAGAGTTCAACCGATGTGATAGAGGATTCATCGCCATGCAGAACCACAGTGAATCTCCTTGGAAAATCCCTCTTCGGATGTTGATTGTGTCGGTCACGATGTTACTGTCTGCGGTTCTGAGTTGTATCTTAGTGCGCCAGGTTGTCATAACGTGTTCTAAAAAGGAAACTGTATGATGATCTATTTTATACAGCACCGCCCTCTGGATCCTTTTAGTTCTAACTCCTCTGATATATTCCGTCACTTGTCCTGTGTCTTTACGGAGACTCTCGATCTTCCGATTTAGTCGCATTTCCCATTGAGCCATTCGTGGTTCTGGTCTTGCACGATTCAACTCTTGGGCCGTTCGGATCTTGGCACCCATTACAGTGGTGACTGCCGTTGCGGCACAGTAGATTAACATGTGCATACGTTCTAATATTGGTGTCACTGAAACATAGTTTGGTAAAATTCGTGTGTTCATAAGATCGAGCACGATCGCAAGTTTCCTGGAAGAATTTAATCTTGGTAGTGGTGGCCTGCTCAGTGGGTCTGTGCCTTCGTATCGCAATACTGCCTGTCTCATATGTGCGTTTAAGCCTTCAAAATGTTCTTCGTTAACCGATTCCAGACTCTCGGTTGTTGGTTCTACCGTTTCGGCTTCTAGTTGTTGTCCAGGCTCTTGAAGTTCCCCATTGTTGTTGTTGTCATCTATGTCTATGTGTTCGCCGTGGATCTCTAGCTCAACTTCCCGTTTGATAGCGTTAAGTCGCGTTTCTGGAATTCGGTTATTTCTTAGAATAGTTTGATACTGATCTGACACTCTTTGTTCAGACACTTGCATGTGTGGAAACTCCCTGCAGAACTCGGCATGCAGTTGTTGTCGGTAGACGATAATCTCTTGTCCTAAGTTTGTCACCCTGTAGAAAATACGCATAATCGATTCATTCATGGACACAGTCCATTTCATGCGTCGTCGTTGTAATCCCGCCTCTGTGAACGCTGGCTGAAGTTCCCGCGCAGCACCTTCGGTGGGTGGAACCCTAGTTCTCGTTTGGCTCCCATGTTGTAGATATTCGTGTTGTTGTTGGGCTGTAGCTGTTTGTGCAACAGGGGCCCGCCTCATCAGCGCCCTGTCACCGACGTCCCGCTCGCTGTCATGCCCAGCGCCGGCTCCAGACATGCCCTGGCGATCCCCAGGCAGCGGCCCTATGACAATTATCCTATTATTCTCCATTCCATAGTTTTCTCCCGTAACGTGGGAGTGACGGCCCTCGGTCGCCTTTTACGACTCGCGGAGCCACGATAGGAGTATTCTAACCCGCTACCCATACGGGTCAACTAGGATAACGCGGGATCGTTACTCCCGAGGATCTGCCCCTGTCACCGGCCAAACCCCTCCTTGCGTTAACTGGGAAACACGGGATCGTTACACCCGAGGATCTGCCCCTCTCACAGGCTAGACCCATCCCTGTGTAACTGGGAGTCGCGGGATTGTCACACCCGAGCATCAGCCCCCGTCACCGGCTAGTCCCCTCCCTGCGCAACTGGATATCCCGGGATTGTCACACCCGTAGGTCTGCCCCTGTCACAGGCCAAGCCTCTCCATGCGTAACTGGGAATCGCGGGATCGTTACACCCGTGAATCTGCCCCTCTCACAGGCCAGACCCATCCCTGCGTAAAGGGATGGGATTATTATTATAATAATAATTAGTATTATTATCTCGACTTAGCCAAAAGGCATTCGCACTCCCTCTACGGGGAACATTCACTCAGATCCCGGGCATCCCGGATACGAAAAGGATCTGGCTCGGACGAGACCCTTGCCATGTTATCGGGCCTTAGGTGACATTGATGTTGTTGGATGATCCTGCATTCCCCATGAATTTCCTGACGGTTCGGGCTGTCGCAAGTAGTACCGCTTTCTGCATGGACCTGTAAAGACTATCAGTTAGATTCAGCTCCTTGATGTTTCTCAGCAAACTTTTTGGTATAACACCAGGTGTTGACATGATGATTGGAATCGTCTGGATGTTCTCCATTTCCCATTGCCTTCTAATTCGTTCTTCTAAGTCTCTGTACTTCGCGATCTTCTCGACTTGCTTCACACGCAGGTTGTTGTTGTTCGGGATGGCCACATCAATCAGAGTTGTCTTCCTAGAAATTTTATCAACTATTATAAGGTCCGGTCTGTTATGGGCAACTCGTTGATCAGTCAGAACTGTACGATCCCAGTACATCTTGTAGTTGCTGTTCTCAAGAACAGGCTCAGGTGTGTAGTTGTAATATGGGACCCTCTCTGTCTGCACAAGCAGCAGCTTTTCCGCCAGTTCCCGGTGCAAGATCTTGGCAACCGAATCGTGTCGTTCCTTATATTCCGTTGATGCGAACATCTGACATCCTCCTGTTATGTGCTGGATTGTTTCTGAAGTTGGGCACCCGTATCTGCATCTGTCATCCACTACCGATGCATCTCCTACAATGAATTTTAGGTAGTTGCGAGTTGGTATAACCTGATCCTGTATGGCCAGTAGGAAGCCTTCCGTCTCGGGGAACATTCGTCCCGAGGTCAGCCAATAGTTCGACGCTAACTTGTCGACATGTTCCTGGTTAACCTCATTAGGATGCCTCCCGTGCAGCGGCTTCCCCAACCACCTCTGTAGTTTATCGTTGTCGGTTCGGTGGTGATTTTGACGCTCGTGTTCCGTCAGACGTAGCGGTGTTGAGACGTCTGCTCCGCATATAGCCCTATGTAGTGTGGAGCTGTTGGTCTGCCTGTAGAAATAATTACGCAGATTTAATATTTGTTGGTCCAATTGCTTGCTGAGATCTGCCAATCCTCTTCCTCCTAGTTGACGTGGCAGAGTTGTTCTTTCTACGGCGCTACGGGGATGATGTTTATGAGCTTTTGTCAGTAGTGTCCTAACTTTTCGTTGCAGGTTGTTGATGTCCGTGTTGGTCCAATTCACTATTCCGAACGAATAGCTGAGTACAGAGCACGCATACGTGTTCAGGGCCTTAAACAAATTCCTGCTGTTAAGATCAGTTCGCACTACTTGTCTTACTCTCTTGATGAATTCATTCGTTAAATCAGTCTTCATTGTTCGATGGTCCATCCTTTGAGCTTGTTTCATCCCGAGATACTTGTATGTATCTCCCTTGCTCATTGCTTCGATCTCCTGGCCGTCCTGCATCTCGTGTGCGCTTTGTTCGAGCTTTCCCCGGATGATATTAAGGGTGCGGCACTTGTCCAGTCCAAACAGCATTCCGATGTCCCTGGAGAACTCCTCTACAATTTTAAGCATTTGCGTTAGTTGGTTTTTGGTTGCGGCGATCAGTTTTAAATCATCCATATATAATAGGTGATTCAACTTGATCGCTTCTGCGTTGTTGCTTTTGATAGCGAAGCCGTATTTTGTAGAGTTCAACCGATGTGATAGAGGATTCATCGCCATGCAGAACCACAGTGGACTGAGTGAATCTCCTTGGAAAATCCCTCTTCGGATGTTGATTGTGTCGGTCTCGATGTTACTGTCTGCGGTTCTGAGTTGTATCTTAGTGCGCGAGGTTGTCATAACGTGTTCTAAAAAGGAAACTGTATGATGATCTATTTTATACAGCTTTAAGATACCTGTGAGCCAGTCGTGAGGTACGGAATCAAATGCTTTTTTGTAGTCCACATAAGCCATGTGGAGGTTTCGTTGCTTGGAATGAGCCTGGTTGCAGATGACAGAGTCTATGATGAGTTGCTCTTTGCATCCCATTGCGCCCTTCGAGCAGCCCTTCTGCTGCATTGCAATGATGTTGTTCCGCTCGCAGTGAGCATATATTCGCTGCGTAAGGCAAGATGTGATTATCTTGTACAGCGTAGGCAAGCAGGTTATTGGGCGGTACTTGGCAGGGTTATCCGTATTCCGCTGGTCTTTTGGTAACAGGTAGGTTGCACCCTGTGTAAGAAACAATGGCATTTTCAGAGGATCGAGCAAGACTTCATTAATTAAGGTAGTTATTTGTTCATGCGTGCACCACAACTTCTTAATCCAATAATTTTGGACATGATCTGGACCTGGTGCCTTCCAGTTGTGGGAATTCTTGATGACATCGGAGACCTCAGCGGTTGTGAATTGCTCGTGTTGCATCTGGCTATAGTTCCGGCCCATCTCGCATTCTTCGCTGATCCAGCTTGCACTGACATTGTATGGACCTGGTGTGGCAAGTTGATTTCTCCAGAAACCGTCGCATTTGTGGCATCGGCGCTAGAATTAAAAGCACGGTAGAAACCCTTTTCTGATCGTTCAAAGAGTTTGTTGTCTCGTTTCCTGTTGTTACTAGACTTGTATCCCCTCAGACGCCCTGCGAAAACAGAAAGTTTTTGTTTTAATGTGTCAAGACATTGTTGAACAGTGATGTTCGCGGGGTCATGCCGAGAATGCATTTGGGTGCGGCTCATTATTGCCTGCACCGCCCTCTGGATCCTTCTAGTTCTAACTCCTCTGATATATTCCGTCACTTGTCCTATGTCTTTACGGAGACTCTCGATCTTCCGATTTAGTCGCATTTCCCATTGAGCCATTCGTGGTTCTGGTCTTGCACGATTCAACTCTTGGGCCGTTCGGATCTTGGCACCCATTACAGTGATGACTGCCGTTGCGGCACAGTAGATTAACATGTGCATACGTTCTAGTGTTGGTGTCACTGAAACATAGCTTGGTAAAATTCTTGTGTTCATAAGATCGAGCACGATCCCAAGTTTCCTGGAAGAATTTAATCTTGGTAGCGGTGGCCTGCTAAGTGGGTCTGTGCCTTCGTATCGCAATACTGCCTGTCTCATATGTGTGTCCAAGGCTTCAAAATGTTCTTCGTTAACCGATTCCAGACTCTCGGTTGTTGGTTCACCGTTTCGGCTTCTAGTTGTTGTCCAGGCTCTTGAAGTTCCCCATTGTTGTTGTTGTCATCTATGTCTATGTGTTCGCCGTGGATCTCTAGCTCAACTTCCCCTTTGATAGCGTTAAGTCGCGTTTCTGGAATTCGGTTATTTCTTAGAATAGTTCGATACTGATCTGACACTCTTTGTTCAGACACTTGCATGTGTGGAAACTCCCTGCAGAACTCGGCATGCAGTGGTTGTCGGTAGCCGATAATCTCTTGTCCTAAGTTTGTCACCCTGTAAAAAATACGCATAATCGATTCATTCATGTACACAGTCCATTTCATGCGTCGTCGTTGTAATCCCGCCTCTGTGAACGCTGGCTGAAGTTCCCGCGCAGCACCTTCGGTGGGTGGAACCCTAGTTCTCGTTTGGCTCCCATGTTGTAGATGTTCGTGATTATTATTATTATTACTAGCAGAGCAACTATAATACAAGGTGATGTGTTGTGACTTGACAAAAAAGAACTGTTCGTTTAAAAAATGGTAAGACCACCCATCTGACACGGTATACCTGTATTTTATTTTCTTTGTTTTCTTGATAATTCTAGGTATAAGTATGAAATATTTTTATCAACTTAAACTGGTGTGGCGAGCCTCGCCACGACAATGAAGATGTTACCGGTTGTAAAAATAACAAAATGTTTTGTAAGTAGGTAAACAATCAGTTTAATAAATATGTCAAATCGACAGAGTTTTTAATTTAAGTTGAGTTCATGTTTTGTCATCCAACGCCACCAACTCCATAGTGGTGATCCGCGACTTACGAACCATAACGGTTGGTTCGAGTAAGCATCAGAGGCTCAATTCGAGATCATTCGCATGACTCTGGATACAAATAAGTTCAATTACGTAATCTTCCAGTTGGATGATAGATTTGATACATCAAACTCAAATTAGAACTCATCCGCCGTGTATCAGCTTCCCGAGAATTACTTACTCAAGCTGACATTGGTGATAGGAACCGTCACAATTTCTCCAATATCTTCGAAGTCTTGCCGGTACACACTGAGATCATCCCGGATGTGCTGTTACCATATACCTATAGCAAGGCGCAAGGTGCAAGAGGGACGTCCAACTGGGGGAATAATTTGGCGGCCATTTTTAACCCTAACTGAGGAGGGAAATCTGAAATAATTTATACGGGTGGGTTTCATAAATAATGTAATGTCTTATACAATAGCTACATTATACTCCCCTAAATAATTACTTATAAGAAACATGAAAATATTTTTATTACCTACCTAACATTTTCATACAATATTATTTGGTATAATTTTTTTTGAATACTTATAATAATAATAACTTATTTTCCAGCAACATATCTATACCTATTTGTGAATTTTTAGGCGGCTAGTTTTATTCCCTAGAATTTTTTCTTATTGTTTGTTTAAAAAATACAAGCAAAAGAAAACCTAGTAACTTCAAGTTCTACCACTTTAATCTTTATGCTTCAAAAATGCAAGTGAAGTGATTTCTAATTACGTTCTTCTTTCATAAGCTTCAATAGGCTGATCTGCAGTTAACAGGTTTACTTGCTGCTGCCTGCTGCTGTTTGCATTTCTTCGGTTAATTCGATTTGCTCCAGAAATGCGGTTCTCTTCGTCGTATCGAGAATTACAATGTCTCAATTTCCTCATCTGTATGAGTTACCTACTTCTTGAACCGGAATGAATTTATTTGGTGGTCTTACCAATTTTGATGCCACGGCTTCTTCGGTTAGATGGTAGAGCGACACTTCCCGCGTTCGTGTTGCATTAAAAAATCCTATGTTCATCAAAATGAATAGAACACGCATACATAGAGTCCTTCCAGAGAATATTATTGTCGATGACACCTTTCTAAATTTAGTTTTTTCTCTTAAAAACCTATATAAAAATGAGCAACAAATCAGAAAATATCAATGAAAAAACAATATTATTTGGCATAAAATTATACCTATTGACTTGTGGAATTTCACAATCTGGATGTAAAAGTCTCTTATTCGCATTTTTACAATGCTTTACCAGGTCATTTTTGATCTTGTAAATATGATTAAACTGTAAATATGAATCAACTGTACAAGATATAAAGAAGAAATCGCGATTAAAAACTAAAAACGCATCTCTCAAAAAAGCAAGTCACGCTGACTTTATGATTTTACCTTCGCCAGTATAAAATAATTTAAACATAGGGAATAAAGTAGCCACCATTCAAACTGTCATTATAGGATTAAAAATGGCGGCGAATTTAATATCTTTTCGTTCCCTGCCCCTGGCCGTATAGTTCAGTCAAATGGTACACAAGGAGGGTGCGAAGTGGAAAGTTCTGGTGTAATAGTTTTTAGTGGTTTATTTCATGATCTTTGAGGTGCTGAATACGAATCTGAAGTTGTCCAACACAAATTTTTGCGGAAAATATGAGAAGTCATTAAAGAAACACTAAAAATAATGTTTTTAGTGATTTACTGCTTATAACTTGCAAAGCAAGCTATTTACGCAAAAAGTGGCCCTATAGTAAAATAAACAGGAGAAATTATCTACAATTTGACTGTCTTAACATTTGTTTGTACGTCGTATGGTTTCCACGCAAAAGAGTGTTGAAATGATAGAAATAGGGAAATAAGTAGTTTTTGAAAACAGAAACATTCCAATAAACATAACATCAGGCAGTGCCCACTAAAGAAATACTACTACATTAGGCGCTGTGTAATGCTATACAACCCACAAAACGGTAAGAATAAGGGCGAATATACAGGGTGTCCCATAACTTATCCACCAGAGGGCAATAGGTGGTACTAGACGTCAAAATATACCGTGTGAGCCAAAAATGCCTTGGTAAAAGGTTGCTCGTTTAAAAGATACAGGGTGTTTATTCAAAATTGATACACTTGGGTTTTCGAAAGTGAGAAATCCGAATTCGGTACTAGTTTGAACCTAGTTCTTAGAGGGCGCTTGGTGCGAACTTCGTGATGAATTAAATTCTGCATAATATTTTACCCTGTGAAGCTGGGAATGTTTTGACGATGTAAAAACCATACTCTTGGTCAATATCGATATCGCAAGCCGTTTGCGAGATATTCGTCTCTGAATGTAGAAACACCGAAAAAATCAAAATTTCGAAAATACACCCAATTTATTCAAAGTAAAAAATGTTTTTTGAAATTTACTTCGACAGGTATATGTATTGAAAATGTCCCCCGTTTACCTCGAGTCACTTTCTTATGCTCTTTATTAAATAATGACGCCTCACATTCGGGAAGGTATTTTCAGCATTTTTAATATTATCGGTCGCTTGTTGAATTTTTCCTAATTAATAATAAATTAATTCGGATTTCTCATCTTCGAAATTATATAGGTATATTGCAATTTTTCGAAAATCAAGTTTCATTTTCAACACCCTGTATCTTTTAAACGAGCAACATTTTACTAAGGCATTTTTGGCTCACACGGTATATTTTGACGTCTACTACCACCTGTTGCCTTCTGGCGGATAAGTTCTGGGACACCCTGTATATTCGATATGAATTTTCGGGCTGAAAATTGCGAACTTTGTCATAAAATTTCCGGGAAATATAAAATAAACGAATTGTCGTTTTTCCACAACGGAATATTTCCAAAATATTCTCAATATATTTCAAAGTTCGAATTGAAATATTCGCCACTCACATCACTGCATGGAAGCCGTGTCTAAGAGGGCTCGTATACATAAATACATAAAAATTGTACAGAAATGCACGTCTTTTCTTAGCCTCTACAATAATATTTACTTACATGTAATAAAAATTATAAATTAATGGTGTTTTTTTGCCGTTTTAAAAAAATTACTGAAGTTCCTCCATCTTTCAATACCGAGTTCAATACTCTTTTACGTGGAAACCATACGACTTACAAAAAATGTTGATAGAGTTAAATTGTAGATAATTTTCTTCTCTTTATTTTACTACAGAATCTCTTTTTGCGTAAAGTAGCTTGCATTGCCAGTTATACGGTGAAAACACTATTTTTAGTGGTTTTATTGATGATTTCTCATATTTGCCGCGAAAATTTTTGTTGGACAACTTCAGATTCGTGTTCAGCACCCCAAAAAACATAAAATAAACCACTAAAAACGATTACACCAAAACTTTCCACTTTAAACTACCGTTTGACTGAACTAGTACGCAATAATTGTGCCAAAAGCGATATATGTTAATATACAGGTATGTGGCGGCTACGAACTCTGTGGATCGGCCACTTGTACCAGCATGTTCAAGTCGTCATCGCAACTCATTAATATAAATAAAATATATTATTTGTATTAACCAAGGAAGTATCACTTATAAAATTATAAAATATTGGAGCCTTTTTAGATGATACTGCAACTTGTACCTACCTAAAATATTTTGAGTATTTTGTGATGACAATTAATATGGTCATGATTATGTCCCACATGTGCATAAGGACACCCCTAGACATCATCAAATAATATTAAATTTTGGGGTACTGGATAATATCTGAACACCATTTATATGTTATGGGAAATCCGCGTCAAGGATATACCTAGCATTGCACATTTTTATATAGCTCCCCAGATGTCAACTGGCCCTATCCCCACACTTTCTCAGAAAATAATATTTACCAACTCCGCAATAACGCTTACTAATCAAAACTCCCAATATTGGAAGACATCCAATCGCATTTCCAACATCGTACGATATCCACATGATTCCGCAGATGCAATCAAATCTTATGGGCGGATTATTCTCAGCGGATATATCCGTTTGTACGTCTTCCCGTTTTTAAATTAAGGTTCAAACGGCGCATTAAATTCTTATGGCCGGAAATGGGAGTATCGTTTGGGAGGGGCATGTATTTTGGTGATGGCAAACTTTGCTCCACAGTCACATTTGCAGATACGAGTGTTTGTTTTGGACACGAATCTTTTATCTTGACATTGCAAGATGCACTTTTCATAGGGCTATGACTTTTAATCGCGAAACCTTAGGCACGCACAAACACTAGATACAATTTTGTAGCTCTGTTTTGGAAGTTGCCGATGCATTTTCTCGTTCCAACAACATCGTTTTCTACGATGACCGATTAAACGGATTTGTTTGGCTGGAGAGGGGAATTATTTTTTTAAGACCGTGCAGTCACAGTGAATTACGAATGCTACACTGCGATATTGAGAAACTTCTTGGCTCCTAATGTCATTATTAAAAATATTCACTAATTGCAAACAGAAGGTATTTTATTAGATGTATAGGTATTCTCTAGTTTCAAAATAATTATGTAAATTAGTATTATCTTCAAATTTAGATCATAATATATCATTAGTTAACAAAACGTCGCTGGAACAAAGTGTATCCACACGGATCAAATTATTATTGCAAATTTTGCCGGGACGTTATGGCTAATGAGAGTTTTATCTATTTGAAGGGAATCCTATTTCGTGTAGCGCGCCGTGTTAACATGCGAGCTGGAGATAAGTGCCGTTTTGTAGGGTACACAGCCAAATTAGAATAAGATAGTGTGACTGGGCGTCGTTTAACTTCAAGTAATTAACTAATCTAGCCCTATCCCGGCAAATGGACGAACGGTCCTCGCGTTCGATTCGCTCGTAAAGTCGAACGCTCGGGCTAGCATGGCCAGTTACACTTTGGGATTCAGATAAGATGATATTCTTGCAAGATTTATTGCGAACTTAGATCCAACCGGTGTACCATTTATTTGGTTGGTCTTTGCGCAATAGGAAAATGGAAAGAATTCAAAGGTATCCTGGCCGCAATTCTAACTTAATAACACTTTAAGTCACAAATTTTACTCTCATTTCATCAACTCTCCTAATACAGGAGCCCTAGTGATATTCATGTATTCCCGAATATATAGGTAGATTGATCTGGTTAATGTAAGTAGGAAAATTGGCCGATTCGAAAACACATATACAGTGACCGGCAGAAAGTTGGACGCAAATGGAAAACTTTTTTATTATTAATTTATCAGAAAATGTTATTTTTGATAAAAGTTGGTGCATCATTTCAAACTCAAGACGCACATACCAAAATTTAAATATCTCTTTTTGGATACGAGGTAGATTCAAAAATGAAAAATAGCTCAAGAGTAAAGTACCCTTATTTTTTAAAATGCGGTAAAAAGTTACTTACAAAAGTTGTTTGGAATCAAAAGTGGATGTCAGATTTAAAGTCACAGCCACCTAGTCGAAAAAAAAAGAAATTTAACTTTTTTGTATTTTTTTCGATCGCCCTGTGTATTACAAAAAAAACAAAATACCGCAAGCGCAACTTATCATGGGATAACACATGAATTTGCTACTTGCTTGGACACAAAAATTTAATATTTTTAACCTCTGATTTCGATGAATTTAAATTTCTAGCTGCTAATCGAACAAAATTAAAGTTAAGTAGCAAATTCATGTGTTATCCGATGATAAGTTGCGCTTGCGGTATTTTGTTTTTTTGTAATACACAGGGTGATCGAAAAAATACAAGAAAGTTAAATTTCTTTTTTTTTTTTGACTAGGTGGCTGTGACTTTAAATCTGACATCCACTTTTGATTACAAACAACTTTTGTAAGTAACTTTTTACCGTATTTTAAAAAATAAGGGTACTTTACTCTTGAGCTATTTTGACATTTTTGAATCTACCTCGTATCCAAAAAGAGATATTTAAATTTTGGTATATTCGTTGTGAGTTTGAAATGATGCACCAACTTTTATCAACAATAAAATTTTCTGAGAAATTTATAATAAAAAAGTTTTCCATTTGTATCCAACTTTCTGCCGGTCACTGTACATATTTCAATTATTCAATGCTTTATATATACTTACTTAGTATTAACGATATATTTCTACTGCGGACAAATAATATTTTATACACTGGCGAAAACTAGTTTTCCCTATATTTTTCGTCCTAAGTATTTTAAGTGAAAATAAAAAACGTACGAAAAATGTATTTATATATTTAACCACCATAACTATTATTGCGGTCTCTTTTATAATGTAAGGTCTTCACGCCTTATTTTTTGTCAAAATTTCCAAAGATCACGGATATCAGGTATCTTTTTTACTGTTTTCACCTCCGAAGTCAAAATGTCCCATTCTTCAGGTCTTTCAATCCGCGACCAACCATTCAAATTTCGCCGTAGCTTTATGCTTAATGAGAGTTTTATCTTTTCAAAACGAATCCCATTCCATGTAGGCTCGTAACGTCAACATGCAAGCCGTTGATAAGTGCCGCTTTGTAGTGTATACAGGAAAAATTGAAATAAGCTAGTGTGACTGGGCGTCGTTTGACTTCACATAATTAACTAATCTGACCCTTTCCCAGCTAATGGACGAACGACTCTCGCGTTCGTTCCCCTCGTAAATCGCATATTTGAGCCTCGCATGGGTAGTTACACTTTCAGATTCACATAATATTATATATTTATGTTAATAAAAGTGCTGCAATATTTATTGAGAGAGACAGAAATCGGAAGGAACATGATATTACTGAGGTAGGTACCTTGTAGCAATAAACTGATCTGGATGTCCCAAAGGCTTTTGACAACGTATGGCAGCAATGATTTGAGGCTCGCTGTTCACCGGACCGCACTGTTCCATGATAGGGCATGGAATGGTAGATAATTGACAATAAAACGATATACCAGTTACTTTAAAAGGAAAAGGGCAAATTGCATTATATGATTGGATGACTAGGTACTGCCGACAATTATCGATATTGTATACACTTCAAGGGTCAGCGAGATATTTTTCCTTGGGATTTGACATAAAATGATTTTCAATAAATGTTCTTTTGGGTAAAGGTGATTTCAATGCAGGTTTGCTTTATCATCCTCTTTCGGCAACCTATACATCTTGCTGCTCAATGATTTTAGTATTTTTCAGAATTTTCTACCACTGCCTGCATTTTAGATGCTTATATGAGGATGATGGTAACTAATTAATATTTGTTCAACAAAAATTGCCAACTTGCTTGGGTTTTATTGGGAAAGAATTTTGATATCGCATCTACATTTAGCAAAAAGTATATATTCTTCCTTTCAACTATTTCAACCTGAGAAGTCACCTTTAACTATTGTTTCCTGACTGAGGACGTCAAATGTCATCATCATATCTAGAACACAATTGCAGATGGCACAGTTTGAAGGATCCTTGAATTCTGCCACATTTCAGGTTATCGAAATTTTACGTTTACATTTTGAGAGCCTGTATCACTCAGATTATTTTTATTTGTATATACTATTATATGCGCTTTTAAACAAAGAGTGAACACTTTTCTTAATGGTGAGCTTTTGTAGAAAGAAATAACTAAAATGGCACATTTATAGAGTAATGTTTTAGTTATTGCAGTTGTGTAATACCTTTTCGGGGAAAACAAATTTGTATAGTGTTTTTAAAGCGATCATTTAAAAAATATTTTTGAAAAATAGAAATATATTAGAAACTTTAAGGGCAAAATAAATAGCGAAATGTTTAGTAGAAACTCCGAAAGCCTTTTATAGATTGATAGATTGAAAGTTCGGTGTGGCATTACTCTTCTTATAGTTTAGTTCCAAGCAACTCCAAATTTTGTAATATTAAATATTATAAATATAAAATTATATAATAAAATGTGTATTATATAATTATATAATACACATATAATTATATAATACACATTTTATATAATTATATAATACACATTTTAGCCTTGAAAATGCCTAAAATTGTAGGCGAAGCGTCGGCATAGTAATATTGTTTAAGAATAAATATTATAAACACATTGCTCAAATTGGCCCTTTTGCCAGAACTTGAATCTATTGACCAAGAAACGATCATATAATATGTTAATATTTATTGTTAATAATAAGAGAAAATAAAAGTGCACGACAATGACTTTTAGCTTTTAGTTTAATATTATTGTCCTCTGCGTTTTGCCCATATTGAAACACATTACTTTGATAGGATGTCGTTAACAAGCATTGTCTGTTATGTCATTAGGATAGTTTTAAAGCAAAGAAATTACGAACCGCCATACATTCGTCTCGGAATATATAAGAACATAATATTTATAATTTAAAAATTTTATCAAACTTGAACAAAATTTACTTTCAGAAATACAGTATGTAATAGGGTCTACAGACACAAAAATGTCACTTTAGCCCGTGGTTTGGCCATGCGCAAATATGTCTATTGGATAACGTAGACTGTATATGCAGGTAGTTTGTCATAACATAAAATATTTAGTTTAGTTTATGCCTATTACTTGTACCTAGATGATACGATTTTTGTTAAACATATAAATATTTTTGTTTCAGGTAAGTGCTGCATTTCAGAATTAAATCCTACAAATACATTTCTAATGGTAAGTAGGTACTTAAGTAAGGTTTATATCGACTTACTATTTACCATCATAGCTTCACCTATTAAATTTCATCACGTATTTTGTTGGGTCAACTATAAACTTAATATTATACTAGACGAGCCTCAGTAGTCTTCTTTCATAAAGATCTTCTAAGGAATATATATGAGTATCTACCTATGTAAATTAGTCATTCATTCATATGTATGTCTATATTTCATACTAAGTATTATTTGCCTAACGTGAGAGGAAATTAATTATTATATTAATTGATGTAAAGTTTAAATTCAATAACGCAAAATAAATTTGGAATTTAATAATTATTGTGCCTTAATTCTCTCGTGCGAACATCTAATATTCTGTTTCTCCAGAATATCCGGTAAGTTCCATATTATTTGTGTTCATATCGTCGCCGTTCCGTAATCACGCGAAATTAGTTGTTGCTATTGCATAATAAGTTATTGTTGGAGGTAAGGTTGTGAGGTAGTTGTAGTTGGCAGGCCCTATGGCTTTTCACAAATAGATAATATAACATGTCGTGTCCGGGCACGTGAACATAATACGAGATGTATGGTATCATATAGGTGCCAGGCCATTTTATAGCCAAGGATGTAATATTTGTCTAATTTGATATAAACTGGAATATGGGATGTGAGAAAAAATTATTTATTGACAGCTTACAGAATGACCTTTGATGTTCTAATTAGATTATACCACAGAATATAACATTTAAGAGGTGATCTTATTACAGGTCAGGTTTATTGTGTAAATTTATTCAATTAATAAACAGCAGAACCAACTTATTATTCTTTTGCAGTGACTTGTAAGTAGGTCGGTAGCTATAGTTTATAGGTACACATTAGAGGTCTAGTAATGAATTTTTAGTATGTGTATATAGGGGTCGAGATTAAAAATCAAATTTTTAATTTGTGAAGTGGGAGTATTAAATTATTCCACGTAAATTTTCTGGCATACGATTCATGGAAGAATTTATTAGACCTCGTATTGTGATGACAACACACAGGATGTTAATAAATGAGTGGCTTTATAAGGTCTTATTGTTCTCGCAAAATTAAGAAACCATATTTAGTGTCTTTAAATGTTAAGACTCAATGTACAGCACGTATGTGGTGATTCAACATTTTGTCTCATAAAATGTTTTTTTTCGATCTGTAGCGCTTTTCGTCAATACAAATTTTAATCTAAGTAATTACTCACATATTTATCACAATGACCGTTATTAGACTTTTTGCGCAAACACTAATAACGGCCATTGTGATAAATATTTTTAAATAATTTTTGTCTCAACATGTGAGTAATTATTTAGATTAAAATTTGTATTGACCAAAAGTTTAAAATTATGCGTGTTACTCGCTACAGATCGAAAAATGCCATTTTATGGGTCAAAATGTCAAATCACCACGCACGTGCTGTACATTGAGTCTTAAATTTGAAGAGAATCGTTCAATCCATTCAAAATTTATAAGCAAAAAAATTTAAAGTTGTTAAACGCAAAAAGATTTGTGTATCAAAAAGACTTTAGGTAGGATAGTACTCATTTAGTGCATTGAAATCATGAGAAAATACCATCATTTTCAAGTAATAATCGGTAGAAGGCTTAGATTTCTAAAAGCAATTGCTCAGATACATATCTATAAATTATTACGGTGCTCCCGTATCGCAATGGTAAGAAAATTAAAATACAAAATACCTACCTAAATTTTGTTGGTGAGTATCTAGGGGCCGCAAGCTAACAGTGAAGACAGGCGTGGGAAATAAAAGATTTTAGGCGCCACCTAGTTTGTGCGCTCTACACCACACTATTTTGTTAAGTCCAAACTAGGAAAATCCTTCCTAAGAAAAAATAATATAAAAATATTAACAAGTTTTACTGAAAATGGTGCTGGTAAGCTATGACCTTCATGTTCACTATCAATATTAATGACAATGACTCTACGTGCGGTGTAGTAAAACAAAAGCAAATGGAACCTTACAGGTCGGTTTAAAACCCGGGCTTGTACACGTGCGGTTCACATAAAACTAATATATTTCGTGTTCGCAATAGTTAAACACAACGTCCGCAAGTATGAACACAATTCACGCAATAATAAACACAACGTCCTTAATAGTAAACACGACGTCCGGAAAAAAGGTAAGCTGTAACAGTGTTTACATTCTCAATAATTGTATACACGTACATAAACTTAGTTTTATTAGCCCAGACACGATAAATATAAAAGGGTAAACATGCAACACTTAGCTGTCAGTAAGCTGTCAAAATCTCGAGGTGCTTGATCCTCCTGTAGCGGACTGAACGCCAAGGACAATGTAGAATCGCCAAGTCTAGGTCACGCTCCAAAACTCAAATCCAAAACCAAAACTAGGTCGGAGACAAAAATTCGTACACCTAAAAGTATAACTTGTTGAAATAAACCCTGGAAATAAAACACGCACAATTAATCTTTCCAGATTATATTCATAAAAAGAATATTCGAGAAAATTATTCATTTAAACTCAATCAAATAATCGAAATCATTTGGCAATAACAAAAAAAATAAAGGCTTACCTCTGTTAGAGGGTTTTCTTACTGCACAAACAGAACAACAATTTTATTGACCACAAATAACGTCGGCAGGTGTCCTAGCGAACCTTGGTACATAAAAAACTGTTAAACCAGTAAAGAACTCACCAGAATAATTTCCTTGACGAACTAGGAGGTTTCGTAGAGTCTCAACACGTCGTTGAAGTTGCAAAAACATATACCCCCGCAAAGCGGATTGAAGATCGACACCAAAACACTAAAACATCAACCATAATAGTAGGCAAGAGCAATCAACTTCTCTTGAAACATATCTAAACTTCCAAGTATCTGGAAAAACTTCCAAAACTTTTGCCAACCACCAAGTTGCTAAGACGAAATTCAATGCGAAACTGGCGAATTAATTAGGTACGGCGGAAAATGAAGACCGCAAAAAAAGCTTAAAAAAATCCATATTTTATTCCTTCCATAATATCCCAGTTCTTTAACCATAATTAAAAAATAATTATTTTCATTGGGAGGCCGACATTCGAAATTTTAATGTAAAAACATATTTTTTATATTCTGCTGCTTTTTATTCGAAAATTAAAAACTAAATACCTAATGAGGTATACCATCAAAATAGATCGAGATGACATACAAATTAATCGCAATAAACGCGAATAAGCATCTTCAAAGTAAGTAATCTAAATTTACATTGTGATGTAAATTAAGTTAAATGCTAATTTGTCACACCAAGCGTTGTCGATGCACTTCTATTAGGCTCAAATTGCTGTCGTCATTAGCGATTTTACATAAAATAGGCAACGTAATTATCCGACTGTTTTAAGTCAGTTACTACAATAACAGAGAAGCATCAGAAAAATAAAAAAAACATTTTTGGAAAAATCTTGCCACGGAACTCTACTAATATCTCTACTAACATCCAAACATCCGAAACTCTAGTTTTTCCGAAGGTGAGTAGGTATAATTTTGTCCTTTTTAGACATCTTGTATATTTTGCTTCTGTTGGATGCTCCCTGTCCTTCTTAAGCCAAATATACAGTATCACACAAAATCTACATCATATCTGAAATTTGTTTGTTCGTTTGTTTGGGCGTTCCATTTCCATTTGAAAAAAAAAAATAGTTATTCATATTTTTTTTATGAGAGAATTGGAGATTAATCTTCGATCACCCTATATAATCAATATGAAAATGACTGACTTCCTAGTAGCATACAACCTTCCAACTATAGTAAAGCGTTGACAAAATTTGAAATTTTGCAACTGTCTTGTAGTTAGGGAGAATTTTAACAACTTCCGCAAATGTCAAAAATTTCAAAAAAGGTTGAATATGTCAGAAACTATGAGGTTTAGGTATGTCGTTCATTAAACAAACTGACATTGACATTTGGCAGGGAATCCGAGTATGTAATAATATACAAGATGTTCTATTTAAAATAAGGAACTTGCCGTCAACATCCGGTATAACCGGAAGTTTCAGAAAGTTGAAAATATTTTAGTTCAAGGGGAGGGGTCCGATAATCTATGTATACGAATTCTCAGATTTTTATTCCATTCGATTCTCCAGATACTTTTAATGCAGGGTCTTCGCGCCGCATTCTGTATATTTTATTTATTTTATCTATTTCCGCGTACTAATAAACAACCTATACAGGGTTAACTATCACTTAGTACAAAAAAATTTATGGCAAATAAAGAAAAATTAGAGTGCCAAAATAAATTTTCAAAAGTTTTTTGTTTTAAGCCTAAAAATTTATTTATTTTTTTTTCAAATTGTATAAAACCCCTCAAAAAACGCCGCCTATGGACGCCCGCTTCACGTGTCTTAAAATTTTGCCTATGTCAATGGTAGTGACAGGTAGTGAAATAGCGCAGCGTTGCCACCTCCATCAATTTATCCGAGGATTCACCACAAAATTTCGATTTCCTGTTGGAAATGATTACTTTCTAAGGAACATGTAGAATGCCTATGAAACACCTACCTTACTGACATTTCCAGGATTGAATATTCACATTTTCTATAAATTTGTTGGGGACCTCTTATTTCCCTCGGCCATTCCCTTTGTTTAAAGCGACGTACTCAGCCTGACAACCACGGAGGAGGATCCCCTCCGCCAGGAAAACGCCGAAGGGTAACCAAAAAACACAACTGCACTAGCACACATTGCACATGCAGAGAACTACAGTAGCTGTTCAAAGAGGCCGACTTTAACCTCGATGCACAAATTCACCCGGTTAATTAAATTAAAAATGTTTGCATTTTTACTTCAGGATCTTCTCTTCTACTTATTCTGGGCTAGGCCAAATAAGTGGATCAATAAAAAAAACATTACTTTGACCAAGCGAGGGTGCTTCGTAACTTAGCCGTTAAGTTTGCCTGGTCGATTCCACACAGTACATAATCCTAAGGTACTTCTTTTTTCATCAATATCTCCAGTGGAAAATGTTGGTCGCACGCCTAAAAACATGTTTCACTATGTCACATATAGGCACCTACTTTCAAAACTAAATTAATTTTAGCCCTTCTAACCTGTAATTTTGGGGTCCTAGTGCACTAGTAAAAAGCCTGGCGTTCAATTAATTGCAAAATAGCTTTAAAAGACACCAAAGTACACGAATACGGGAAAATATCGCCGAAAATTCAGAAGGACGCAGGGAAACGTCTAGTAAACATCGGCCCACGATACACAAACAATGTATCAGTATCGTGCATGGGACGAACTACGATGATTCACGCGTTCGCGTTACCCTGCCTTGTCGTGCAGGTTGCAGGCAACCAGACCAGCAACTAGTCTGAGGTGTAGAGATGCGAGAGATGCGACGTCGAAGAAAACTATGCGTCGATTCGATACACATTGACATTCTTTGTAATGCAAAGCGTTCAGTTCAATAACGCCGGCATTATTCTTTTTATTTAGTTTAGTTTCTAGTTTTTAGTTTAGTTTAAAGTTATTTTTTTTGACACGCATATCGCATATCGATAATTATTACGCACCACACCAACCTCTACTGTTTTGTGCGTTGGTGTCCAGTTTTTACGTCTGTCAGTCCGTCATTTCTAGGAAATTTTTCGCCAAGCGACAAATGTGTATGTAGTTTTGTAATTTCTTGGTGCTGCTATGTGAAAATGCAAAAACAAAAAACGTCTAGAGATTCAGGATTACCTAGCCTCGGGACTGAGCTCGGGACTTGGGATTAATATCGTGTTTTCTGTTTTCAAATTTCAAACTAAGGTAAGCTGAATCCAGGCGAACCTCAAGTACCTAAATCTAGCAGCGCTGCGGCTGTATAGATTCAAATCGATTGTTATTGATGTATTTTTTAAATTTGTTTAAGTCAAAAGGTATTTTCACCCTTTCTAAATCTAATCCCTTGCGTGAGAATATCCACGCGTGGCAGGCATGTCTCAATACCTAATGCGTATTTTACATGCGCAAGTGAAACTATCACAAGTATAAATATCTTAGAGTACTTCCTAATAGTTTGCCAATGGAAACCCTCTCAGGAAGAACTCTCTGCCATTGTAAACGATCTCTAATTAAAGGGTAGGTAGGTACATACGTCTCTGGGAGCGTTTACATAAACTATTTTCAAGTACTCTCAGATATAAGACCTGTGATAGTTTTATCTTTCCGTGTAGACTATTCTATAACAGATCGCTGGTAAAATAAATTAATAATTTTAGACCAAATAACGTGGGTTCAAGCAGACCAATAAAATAAAATAAGAAATAAAATAACCAAATGGTTGATTTTTGGCAATTTTTGAGCAGTAATTACAGTTGCCGCAGATGGACAAACAACCACCTGCTTATTTTATTTATCATACAGATTACAGATACAGTTGCACTTTTTCGTATTACAGTTTTTGTCGAAACAAAAACGCTTAAACTTTGGCGTTACAATGTGTGGTATGGATTCTTGAGATGAAAATATATGAGAAGCCAGTTGTTTACTGAGTCCATCCATAAGATCCAGGATCTTATTCAAGTTGTGACTTCGCAACATTACTTGAATACCATATTTTTAACTACGGGCACCTGCAACTGCCAATAATTAAACAATCCAATATATAATTTCAAACTAGCAATACCTCAAAAAATGTTTATGAAAAGCACAGTCAGTATACAGGGCCACATTTTTATTTTTACAGCTCTTTGTTTTTGCGTGATTTTAAAAAGTCACGAAACTTGTGCACCTTTCTACTACCATGCACGTTAAAATCTATAAAATAAATAAACGTTTCATTTCCATAAACAAAATTGTACAAAAATCAGGGCAGACTTTTTCGTCGATGCATCGTTTGACGGGAAGCGTTACTACAAGCGCATTTTAGAAGATTGAAAAAAAAACGCTTTTCAAGTTCTACAGAAGAATATAAATGTGCTTGAAAAATTGTCACAAAATATGTTCTGCTATTATACAGGGTGTCCCGAAATTACCCTGCCATAATTTACCAGCGTATTCTACGACCTAAAAAAATGAAAAAAGTTTCTAGAAACATGGCCTCAAAAATGCCCCCTAATGGGGCTATAGCCAACGGTTTTTTCTAAATATTTCCAGAATGATCAAAGATAAAATTCTGAAATTTGGTATGTGATGTAGCGATAGTTAGACATTATTAATCATAGGCGTCCTAAATTGGGGGGTTAAGGGGTTAAAAATGTTAAAATTTTTTGTGTGTGCTTTTTCGCCAAATTTATTGCGAAATTATAAAATTTCAGGGTATTATACGAAAAAATTGTGCTCTTGTTGAACTTTGATAACGTGATCCGTTTTCGAGTAAAATCGTATTTAATTTTTTTGCAGAGGGTCATGAAAATGCGTACTAGAAATTAACCTGCGATATTTTAGCAGCGTGTTCTGCGACCCAAAAAAAAAAAACATGGCTTCAAAAATGCCCCCTAAGAGGGCTATAGCTCCCGAAATGGACACTTTGGCAACCGGTTTTTTCTAAATATTTCCAGAAAGAGCAAAGATAAAATTCTGAAATTTGGTATGTGACATACCTGGGAGAATAAATCATGAAAAAACCGCACAATTTTTTTTTGGATATTTTTAACCCCTTGACTCCCCTTATTTGGGACGCCTATGATGAAGAATGTCAAACTATCTCTACCTCGGTAAACGTCAAATCTCACAGGTATATCACACACCAAATTTCATAATTTTATCTTTGTTCATTCTGGAAATATTTAGAAAAAACCGTTTGCTAAAGTGTCCATTTCGGGGGCTTTAGCCCCCTTAGGGGACTTTTTTGAGCCCATATTTATAGGACCTTTTTTCATTTTTTTGTACCAAAAAAGGTGGTGGTAAATTATGGCAGGGTAATTTCTAATGGGCATTTTCATGGCACTCTGCAAAAAATTTTCAAAACGAGTTTACTCGAAAATGATGCATGCTATCGAAGTTCAACAAGAGCACCTTTTCTTCGTAGAATACCTTCAACTTTCATAATTTCGCAAGAAATCTGGAAAAAAAGTATACAAAAAAATTTTGGGGTAATTTTAACTCCTGAACCCCCCCATTTGGGACGCCTATGTTTAAGAATGTCTAACTACCGCTACCTCCGTAAATGTCAAATCTCACAGCTACATCACATACCAAATTTCAGAATTTTATCTTTGTTCGTTCTGGAAATATTTATAGAAACCCGTTTGTAAAAGTGCCCCTTTCGGGGGCTATAGCCCCATTAGGGGGCATTTTTGAGGCCATGTTTATACGAACTCTTTTCATTTTTTAGGGCGTAGAACACGCTGGCAAATTATGGCAGGCTAATTTCGGGACACCCTGTATAAATACAAAAATGTAGCCAAGTCACTAAACGATTTACGCCTAGCAATGGCTACCAAATCTAATAAACCTTCTTACGAACTTCCCCCTATTGACTGTGCTTTTTATCAACATTTTTTGAGGTATTACAAGTTTGAAATTATATAGGTATTGGATTGTTTCATTATTGGCAGTTGCAGGTGCACGCAGCAGTTAAAAAGATGGTATTCAAGCAACGTTGCGAAGTTGCAACTTGAAGATCCTGGATCTTATGGATATAGACTTCAGTAAACGACAATTGAATTCGCATATTTTCATCCGTACCAAACATTGCACGCCAAAGCTTAAGCCTTTTTGTTCCGACAAAAATGTAATAAGAAAAAGTGCAACTGTATCAAGGAAATAAGACTGAAATGCTGTCATCAATGTAAGTGTGGCAGGTGCAATAATAGTGATAGTAATGTAGAAAATACCGAAGATGAGTCTGTTGAGATTTTTTAATATTTATTTTATACCTATATTTCCTGTTATTGCTTATATTACAGTCAATTAGATCTTAATCCGGGCCTGTGCATTTATTGTGCGCCGACGCCGAAAATTCCAGCAAGCTGAATCTTGTTGGTTGTCTGGTTGTTGTTGTTAGTCTGTCGGGCTGGTCGGGCCGGTCGGGCCGGTCGGGCCGGTCGGGCCTGTCGGGCCAGTCGGGCCGGTCGGGCCTGTCGGGCCGGTCGGGCCTGTCGGGCCGGTCGGGCCGGTCGGGCCTGTCGGGCCGGTCGGGCCTGTCGGGCCGGTCGGGCCTGTCGGGCCGGTCGGGCCGGTCGGGCGTCTCAGGTTGGCACTTACCGGTTACTATATTTGTCGGGCTAGATCGGGCCACAAAATATATTTACAAAAATAAATCGGGTCGGGCCGAAAAATTCCGGCCCGTGCAGGTCTCTAGGTGCAGCATGCACAAAGATTTAATTATTATAAAAAAAAACAATATAAACAATTTTTATTTTGCAGTTCATTAAATAAATGGTAACTTTAAACAGATACATAAGTATGTGTTTTTTTGTTCATCTGGCAACTGTAATTACTGCTCAAAAATTGCCAAAAATCAACCATTTGGTTAGGTATTTTATTTCTTATTTTATTGGTCTGCTTGAACCCACGTTATTTGGTCTAAAATTATTAATTTATTTTACCAGCGATCTGTTATAGAATAGTCTACACGGAGAGATAAAACTATCACAAGTCATATATCTGAGAGTACTTGAAAATAGTTTATGTAAACGCTCCCAGAGACGTATGTACCTACCTACTCTTTTAGAGATCGTTTACAATGGCAGAGAGTTCTTCCTGAGAGGGTTTACATTGGCAAATATTAGGAAGTACTCTAAGATATTAATACTTGTGATAGTTTCACTTGCGCATGTAAAATACGCATTAGTTATTGAGACATGCCTGCCACGCGTGGATATTCTCACGCAAGGGATTAATTTTGCGTTCTACGTAAGTAGCGCGCGCCACAAAAAAATTCACAGTTCAAAAACTATAGGGGCTATAGGTAAATTTTTTTTACCAAAAACTTCTTTCATGTTTTGGGCACATTTCCCTCGCAGCATGTATATACAAATTTCCACAAATAAAAAAGTTTCTCGCTTAGTGAAAATTTCATTACACTTTTTATAACGTTGCAATTTTGTTGCTATTTAAAGTGGTTAATAAACAATATTGGACAACAACTATGGCATTCGTTGTAAGCGCCCATATGTTAGCTTCAATTTAAAAAAAAAAACGAGTCGATAGCTCCACTACTCTCAAAGATATGACGGTGGAAACGTAAAAATACACAATTTCCGTAAATTGCCAATTTCCACAGTTTTTTCGAAATAAAAAAGGTCTCGACCACAAAAAAATGTCGTAAATCACCATTTCGCATGCAGAGTGATGTACTTAACAAAACCTATGGGTTCCGATCTAGTTCTACCCTCAAAAAATTTTACATTTTTCGAGAACGGAGCGACTTTTTAGCCCGATTTCGCTCCACTATGTAGAGAATGAACTCAATCTGACAGAAATCACAAATAGCGGATTAAGAACAGTGTTGTTTTTGCGTGACCACATGACATATTTCAGCTTTCTTTGTTACTGAAGTAGGTAGCAACTATTCTCACTGGCTAATGCTTTTGGCACCTTTAGGTTTAAAACAATGAACAATGTGCTTGTATAGGTAACAAGTGCCTATGAGGTCACAACGTCATTGAAACAGCAATCGTCCTTTTACTTCTTCGAACAATGAAAAGATTAAAAAAAACAGACAGCTCTCCGGCTTCCACAACGGCCTTTTTCCTCCGGACAATTTCAATTTTCGGAACGAATTGAAGCGTGTTAGTCGCCCGTTGTGCCGGTTGCTCCACATTCAAAAAAAAAGCGTCGCTCCCGACCTTTCGCAAACAGTTTCCGGCTGCAATAAACGCGGATTGACGGAAAACGCGGCGGCAAAAAACATAGAAAGGTGCTCGAAACTTGGACGTGAGAGCCCGGCGCCAACGCAAATTGATGCAATTGTTTCGGCATAAAGTGGGGCATAGAAAATGTGCAAGCTCGTTTGTAGTTTCCAAATGTGTGCCATGATGTAAATAATTTTAGAGGTAGGTGAAAAAAAGATTAACGCGCGTCTGAAATTTATAAAAATCAGAAGTGTGTTATGCAAAAATGCCAAGTTAACTATAAGACAAGTTTATTGCCTATTCGTGAGTGGCTATACCATCAGAACCATCTATCAGGTGGTGCCATTAGAACTTGTCCCCTCTATAGCGTATAAGAAATATGTGATAAGCCCACAGGCGTATAAAGCTGGGAATCCTTGATGAGATATTTCAATAACATTCTTGTTTCGTGAGCGAAAAATGTCAATAAGCAAATAACAGACAAATATCAATGTGGAATTTATACCTCGATACTGTTTCCATTTGGATTTTTTTTTGTCGATTTTTACTCCCTTCTAATAATTATTATCGTATCGATCTGAACAAGCTTTTATGATGATGGAGGTGGGCCTAATGTAAATTCCTTGTCTAGTAGTCCAGGATTAGATAAGCTAGTAGATAAGCTAGTAATAATATAAGGACCGGCCCAAAAATTGGTACAGTTGAAAAATATCCTCCATTAATACGATTTACGACTTTAATAACTTGACTGTATGTAATTTTGTAAAGAAATCTAGCAAATCGATTTTCACCCACTTGAAAGAGTTACATCCTCCATATCAGATACCTGATTAGATTTGGGTACAAAAGACCCTAGAGTACTCTAGATCGGTAAAACTCTAAGTTTAGTTGCGACTAAAAATTAAGAAATAAAACTAACTGCTTAGAAAAATTAAAAACAACCTTTATTGTTGACTAAAAAGTTAAAAATAATTGAAATTGACAGGGTTATTATTTATACATACAAGGCGTCGTATTAAGTTAGAAAATAACTATTAACTTAAAGAAGAACTAACATAAATTATGAAGATATAATTCAAAGTCTTGAACCACAAATATAATCTAGTATATAGGTAACATATAAAATTGTATAAAGTAACTAGTTTCGGCTTTAAGCCATCATCAGACCTGAAATATTAAAATAACAAGAAACTATGTTATTATAGTAATACAATGTAAGTAATTACCTTATTTTTATATGGTTCACAAATAAAATGAAGTTGTAAAGTCAAAATAATTTAAACAATTCGACTTTTTTGAAAGACATTTGGTAGAAGGTGTAATTAAAGGTAATAATTTGGTAATCAAATTGAGACTTCGTTCTTGAGCATGCCTTACTCGTAAATGCGTAGTGCAATTTATTTTTTAATAGGAATTTGTTTTTTGGAAAAACTGTCTTAAAATGACTCTCCGAAAATATAGGAGTAGAGAATAAATGAAAGTATTCAAAATCAAAAGGGAAAGTAATAGGGATTTTTAATAAATAAGTGATTTTGTTATTTAGAATATAACATTCAATATTAATTAGACTTTCAAAAAGTAAAATATTTTCTAAAGAAATTTTTAATGGGAATTGTTCAGGTTTTAAGAATTTTTGAAGTTTAAGAAGTTCCTTGTAAAAGTCTGATGTGTTAATGATGCTTGGATGCATAATTTTTAATTTGGAAAAGACGATTGAATTTTCAATATCTTGTAAAATTGAATTGATAATTCCGTAAAGATTTATTACTTGATTTGTAATATCTTTGATAAAGATCGAGTTTTCTCTATAAGCTTCTTTTTGGACAATTGTTGAAATTTGTTTTATTTTGGATTGAAGTAAATGTTCATTGTGTTTTATTTGTTCAATAGTGTTCTTAAATTTGTCGATAACTTCTGTCGATATTGATTTCTGACGTTTAATATTATATTCTAATTTTTCTTGATTTTGTTGCAATTCTTTAATTATGTTTTCGAAACGTTCGCCATCTGAAGCATCCAAATTTCCAGTCACTGCCTTGAATATAGAGCCTAAACCGTTTATTAACCCTCTTTTATGTCTACGAGCGTTTGGCAAAATTTCTTCTACTTTAATATGTACTTTTGATCTAGTAAGATTTATATTTTGAAATAATTAGAGATTTCGAGTTTGTAGCCATAATTCGAATTAATTAAGTTTTCAATCTGATTGGATTTATGATCCAATTCTTCAATTTCAGTAATCAAAGGGTTCAAGTCGTAAAAATGAATTAAAGTGTGGGTGTATTCTTGAATTTTTGCGTTTCCTAATTTTAAAGGTAGCATTCCAAAATTTTGGTCTAGATTTCTTATTTCGATTTTTTCTTGAAGTCCGAAGACTAGCAAGGGTAAGCTAAAAGAGAAAAATATGAAATTAATTTTGAGAGTTTGCAAAGGTATAGGTTTTCTTTAGTGGGCGTTTAAGGTTATCCATATGCACTTTATCTTGGGTGTCCGTTGACACAGTTTTGCGAGCGGTATCTACAGTAACAGCTGTTGTGGGTTTATTGAATTTGTTAGCATTTTTCTGCCTAATGTTTTTCTTGCTATATACCCGTTGTTGTTCGCTAAACAACTTTGGATCATCGCGATTTCGATTGATCATTTCTATTAAATTTTGTTTGTTTTGAGACAGATTTTCATTTATTTTAGAGTACATTAATTTGGTTCTGTCTTTATGGGAATTAATATAATCATTCGTCAATAGTTGATGATGATGTTTTTCTTGGTATATACCCGTTGTTGTTCGCTAAACAACTTTGGATCATCGCGATTTCGATTGATCTTTTCTATTAAATTTTGTTTGTTTTGAGACAGAGTTTCATTTATTTTAGAGTACATTAATTTGGTTCTGTCTTTATGGGAATTAATATAATCATTCGTCAATAGTTGATCAATATTTATGTCAAAAATGTTTTCATCGCTAATATGGCCGTTTAATACGTCTATTGGTTTGAATTTGGTGGCCGAATGGATTGAGTGATTGTAGGCTAGTATATCATACGTCATTTTTAAAGATACTGGTGTTTTTAAGAATCCTTGCGTATTAAGTAAACGTATGTGTTCGATTAAAGTCGAATGTAAACGTTCTATCATACCATTGGACTGTGGAGTCTTGACTACAACACGCCACTTTTGTTTGCCAGTCGCATCTATCTTTTTGGGCACAACCCAAATAGGTGATGACCATGGCGAACTACTGTGCCGAATGATATTTTGGTCAAGCATTTTTTCGATTTGATTTTCGACTTCTTTTTTGTGAATATAGGGATAACGATAAGACTTTGTGTATATGGGTGATTCATCCGTTAATTTTATTTGATGTTTAATTTTATTACTGAAAGTTAAAGTTGAGTTTTCGTTGTAAAATATATCAGAATATTGAGATAATAAATTAATTAATGCTTCTTTTTCTTCGGCGTTTAGATGATCAAGCCTAAGTTTTGATATATCGAGATTAGGTGTGGGTTCGAAATTTTGAGTGTTAAAATTATTCAGATCAATATTTTCTAAACAATTTTTATCAAATATTTCAACTTCTAAAGGTTCCGAGAAATTTAGCATCACCTCTTTATCAGTCGGGTTTAGAATTGTAGTTATCGCATAACCGTTCTTAGAAGTTGTCAGCGACTCTGGGATTTCGCAATCTTGTACCTTTTGGTGTGGAATTACAATATCTCCGTTTTCTGCGGTAGCTTTAATTTTTATAATTTGTTTACAACGAGGAGCTACTGCTATCAGGTTTAGCGTTTTATGTTTAGTGTAATAGAAGTACATTTTAATTTTTGTATAGGGTGTTACAATAAATTTATCCACATAGTCTAATTTTGATTGCAATAATAAAATATTGTCTAGTCCGATTAAACCATCAAAAAGTTCGTGAAATTTGAATAAGTAGAACTTTAATAGTCTTGGTTCAGGCAGATTAAAACATTTTGAAGCGGGGATCATGACACTATGATCGTGCGAAGATGTTTGCAAAACGGTTACGATAATAAATGGGTCATACTGTACATTTTTCGAAAAAATTTTGAAAACTAAATCTGGGTTCAAAAATGAGCGGGATGCTCCGGTGTCAATTAATAATTTTAGATAATTTTCGGGCCAATAAATGTAAGAAAGTTTACTTTTGTCTAAATTATTTAGCGAAATAATTTCAGGTTTTTTAGTCATAGAATTCGAGTCGGGCGGTTCCGGTAAAGGTGGCAAATCTTTCGAAGGATTCATTAAACTATTAGGGGGTTTGGTTAAAGGAGTTAAAAATGGAGTTTTAGTTATGGGTTTCGAGTCGTAACGAGTTTAATTGGAAATTGTGGAGTCGTGGACAGATAAGGGCATTTTTAAGTGGTTGGAAGTGTGTGGCAGGGAATAGGAAAATTTTCGTCATTGTGGTCAGTATCATTGTGGTCATTATGGTCGAGCGGATTTTCGTAATCAAAATTTTCTTGTTCGTTATTTGTTTCAACTTGAACTTTAAAATGTGAAATTTCAGATTGATATTGATTTTCAGTGTCATATAAATTGGAAATATCATAAAGATCATCGTCATTGTTTTCTTCGTTGATTTCAGTATTGTAAATTTCTTCGATAATAGGTTGTTGACGAGAGCGATAGGAGGTGGAAGGGCGATATGACGTGGAAGGGCGATAGGAAGTAGAAGGTTGGTAAGGCTTTTTATAACTTAGGTGAGTGGTGGTAGACATTGGCGTTGGTTTTGAAAATTGTCTATTTTGGTTTGGTCTGAACACATTCGAATTTTGCGAATTTGGCTGAATATTGATTGGCTGCGACGGAAAACCCGGATTCATCGGAAAACGACATGGCTGAGAATTGTTAAATTGTACAGGTGGAAATTTGGGAATAACGTAATTTTGAGGGCTATTTAGCTGAAATTGTAATTTTGGAAATGGTGCATTTATTTTAGATTTCATAACATCACTGGCACTGGTCATATTTTGAAAATATTTTATATTGTCTTCTTGAGTTACTAATTGCAAAGCTTCGTTTAAATTTGTGGGGCGCATACAACGTATGGTAGTCCCAAGTGGTTCCTTTAAACCGGACAAAAATGTTTTGAGAGCTAAATTGTTATAAAGGGTTCTTTTGAGAATTTTTGCTTCTTGAGTGTCTTCGTGAATATCAACATAGTTAATAATTAAATTTAGGAGTTGTAGAATTCTATCATAAAATTGCTGCGGTCTTTCGTTATGTTGTTGTCGCAACATAACCAAATCCCTGTTGAGACAAGCTTCGTCTCTTTGATCAGCGAAATGACGATACAGTGTTTCCTTGATATCATTCCAGCAAGTGATAGTTTGAATATTTACAATAAGTTTAGCATTTCCACTTAGTTTCTCAATTAAAGAATGCATCAGATAAACATTTTGAAAACATGTTGGGTTTTTAGTGTCAAAAAATTGATTTACTATTGATTCGCAAACAGTCAAATATCGATTTAATTCGGTTGGGTTACCGTCAAATTCGGGAACACATTTTAAAAATTCGGGTTTGAATGGAGTGGTCATTTTTTGTGATTTTTGAGAAATATTTTCGAATAAAACTTCTGGTCGATCAAAATTTTGGATTTCAGTTTCAGTAAGTTCGTTTCAGTCACTTGAAGACAAAGACAAATTGGCAAGATCTTCGACAAATTTATCAAAAGACATCAAAATTGCACTTACATTAAGAGATGAGCAATTTTGGCCATCTGAAGTCTGGGTTCGGCGATGTGGTCCTCTTCCAAAGCTTCTGATTGGTCCGTGCGGGAAACAGACGATTTTGTTCTGATGACCGGCGACGGTTCGATAATCGATCAATCGTTGATACGATCTCGCGGCACGTTCGATACGCGGCGTTTCGATTATCCGGAAGACTGCGACAGTTAATGGTCGGGAGCGTAACGCGGTCTTTTTAAAAAATTAGAATAAGAATGAGGTATACAATATAGCAAAGTCCCGTTTTTATAGGGGACGCTTCGGCGGTGTCTTCTTGTGCAGCGTCAGCGCTTCTTCGGGATCGGTGGTGACATAATTCATGAAATTCGTAAAGTACAGACGTATTAGATTAATACGTAGGCGATTTACGAAATAACAGAAACATTGTATTGTATAATATGGACTTAAGTGTAAATACGAAAGTTGAAGGGAATTATGTCCCCAATGCGGTAATCATGTCCTACTTTCCGCGACAGCTGCCATTTTTGAGATATGACACAAATATGTGTTTTTAAATAGAAACCATAGTTGGTCATGGTCTCAAAAATCAGGCATTTTTAGAGCTTTTCAACGATATAGGGCGAGTTTTGAAAGTCATCAGTCATCACAAATATGTGATGGGATCCATCAAGCCAATCACCTGTGCAAAAATTTTTGAATGCCCAATCACATTGTATTGATGGATTCCATCACATATTTATGCTGACTTTAAGAATTACTGAAATAACTATGGTTTCCTTTAAAAAAAACACGAGTTTGAGTCATATCTCGAAAATGGCAGCTGTCACGGAAAGTAGGACATGATAACCGCATTGTGGACACAATTCCCTCCAAATTTTGGTTTTTACACTTTTTATCTGAAATCAGAAACAACGAAACTAGGTAGATAGATTAGAATAAATCGGCAAAATTTCGTTTCTTCAAAATATCTAGTAAGCCATGACTTTTTTCGAACATCCAAAATATGCGTTAAATTGGGCCCACAAAACTTCAATTCTTTCCCCATTTAACCTTCTCTCTATCTCCGCTAGTTTCAGATTCTAGTAAAATCAGGCTTACTCAATGCAAAAAACGTAGATATACGTTCACAAAATTTCATGTAAATTGAGTGATTTTTAGGAGAAAAAAACGAAAGTAAAAACGATTATCTGCTACTTTTGCGTTGAACGTTGAACATTTTCAGCTAGTAGGTTACGTTTCGCTCAAAAATCGCTAGTTTCAACCCCTAAACAGCACCACCATTTCATTGATGCCGCGTTTAATTTTTGTTTTTTCTCTTTGTTATGACCCTAACTAAATTTTCCTGCTTTTCCTTGCCTCTTGATAATTTTATTTTTCCAAAAATATATTCCAACAGGAAAGCCTTTTCCATTTTTTATTTCCAATCCTCCTATTTCTGAATTTTTAGGTTACAATATGGTGTCTATTAATGACTCAAAATGCCCACAGTTTACGAAAAGCACTACGTCGTAGTAGATTCTTCTATGACGCTACTTAGCGCTTTAAAAAACTATAGGCACATTGAACATGGCCATTATTCTAAAAACTTATTATTTCATTCAAGCTCACAGCCCACAAGACATTTTATAAAATGGCGCGTATATATAACCTAAACATATCTAACCTAAAAATAATAAAAATCAACGTACCTCAAATTCGCCATTGTCGTTTATTTGCAACCTAATTATATTAGAGGATATCTGCTTATAACAACTACTTTGCAAAGTCTTTAAATCCATTTTATAGATTTTTTTAGCTATTTATATTTATTTTAAATATAGGTACATCACAGATCACATCTGTGGAAACGAGTCAAATAAATCCGAATTACAGCGAAAAGAAGTAGGTACTTAGGTACAAGATAAAAATGGTAAATCGCAGACGTATTAGTCTAATACGTCTGCACTTTACGAGCCTCTGATCGCAGCACCCGAATTGTTCCGAAGCGGCTAATGTGTCGGCGAATTCCGAATATGCACCCCGGACAGGTCTCTGACCGTGGTCTCTCTGGGTCGGGCATGTCTTGTCAACCCGGATTTCCAAAAAGAACGGCGGCTCTAGCTGCAAGTTGAGTTAGTACTTCGGTTCTACCCCTTATCGGTGTCCCTCATCCCTCTTGGCAAAGCGAGAAATTATTATTAAGCGGCGGAAAGCCGAAAAGTAATCACAACTAGAATGCAATTAAAATGAAATAATTAAAATATCGAACGCCGGTCTCATATAGAAAAAAAAAAAGAATCATTGGTATTAATATAAAAATATAAAAATAGCGCGGCGAAGAATTATATGGGAATGAAATAAAAATGAAAACTTAGAAACTGGTAACTTCGTTACAACTGTAATTGTATTGTTGAAAATGTTGAAAATGTCGCCAAGAATTTTATCAGTTCACAATAATTAACTATTAAAGACTTCTTCCAAAAGAATGTATCACATTTATTAGAGTGGAAAATATATTGCCTCTCCAATAACTTCAGCTGTCAGTTCTTCTTAAATTTAATCGCCTATCTTTTTAGACAACTTTCTAGATATTGACATTTCACTTAATTTCCACGACTAGTTTAATAAGAACTGAATTAATGAAGTCCAACTCAAGGGGTGAGTTTTATATAGGCAATTTTTTTCCATTTATTTTTTTTCTCATGGAACCACCTTAAAATGTACGCTGACGTTTCCAAAATTGCAAAGAAAATCATGTCTATCACGTCACGCCATTTAAAAAACAAAGTTGGTTATCCTATCGAGGAAATTGTTTACGTCAAGAAAAATGGAACGTAGCCAAATATATTTTTTTATATAATGAATATTTCAGGAAATATAAACACTCTACCATTACTTTTTACTCGTTCTGTATATTCACTGTAATGCGTAAATACAAATATTCTCGAATTTTATTGAAGACCACAAAAGAAAATCTACAATGCAAATATGACCTCGGTGTTTTCTATCCCATCCAATAACTCGATAAATTTGATAAAAATATCTTAGCTCCCGCCAAACCTGCGGTCAAGTTACATGGGATTTGAATTAGCTAAAATAAAAAACTTAAGTATTTGAAATTGGAAAAACTGTAGGGTGTCAAAACCTCATTCAGAGAAAATGTCTCTCTCGCAGTTAAACGATACCTATATATACTGACAGAAAATAAGGTGGATATTAAATGCCATCCATAGAGTAATGCAACTTCTCACATAAAGGCATCGAAATGTGAAAACTTTAAGAATTACAGTTATTGATTAACGGCCACACACACACACACGGCCAAAAAAAGATAGTGAATAAAAACCAGTCTGCGTAGTCTATAAAGAGACGAATTATTAATAACTGATAATATTAAATTTACTAGGTGAAATCAGACGAGTTGAAAATCGGCCAATACCCAAATTGATTTTCTGTTTCCGGTGTGCATGCCGGAGTTTGACAAGTGTTGAGGGCTGTAAGACCCGGTACAAGCTGGGGAAGGCTGGAATTAATTGAAAATCCGAATATGCTCGGATCTAGTTCGGGCCCACGCGAACAGGAAAATTACCAAAAGTTGATTTGGACGTCAAACGGGGAAAATCAACGGTAAAGAGATCGAGGCGAGACGGCAGATAATGAGTTTCTAAAACAAACGGAACGTCACTCTTAAAATAGGGAAATCTACTGCTTTAGTTTCGACTTTTGTTGGGTAGTAGTACTAGGCCACTTAAATCTAAATTGAGAACCTAACGTAACTTTTAATTCTAAACAGCTTTCCTTTATATCTTTTTTTCATATATTCAAATATATAGGTAGTTTACTCTTGTACTAAACTCTAAAACACCCTGTATATAAATCGACTTGACACATCCTCACAGCGTCTCGGTTTGAGACCAGGCAAGAGTTATTCCTAGAAGATTATGTTATTTATTATGCAGTGCCTACAAAAAAAATTTCACCGTAGGGGGTTTAATTAATAATTTATTTTAAAATTCAACTTTGGGGTTACCTTTTGCTTTAAAAAAAGTTGTTATTCTGGGTATAGGACAGTGGACAATTAAATCAATCAATCGCCACATTCCGCTAACGTTTCGACTTTAGTCTTCATCAGAGCATCTAAAATTGAGCGAAAATAACAGTAAATTATGACATGAAATTTACTCCAAATTCTCGGCCAACCTAAACTCCATTTATGCTAACATTATTAATAGGATCATGCTATAGGACAGCTTACATTGCCCAGACAGTAACTTTATAAAAAATACAAAAAAAGAGAGTAAAATACACGAAAGGGGAAAAAATATTTTTTTGTTGTTCACCAGACCTTTTTAAATATTGGATTTATGATTCTCACTTGCCTTTGGTTCATCTTCTGGTTCGCAACTATTATAGATGTCTTGTATGTTACATGTTATTGACTTGGGTGGCGATTATACTTTATACGTTAATCAACTATAAAATTTTTAAAAATATGAAAAATGACTCACTCAAACATGGTTACGTAACTTTCACTAACTGTCAAAAACCGCATAAAATTTCAAAAAGTTTTACTTGAATATATTGTTTCTTTTTCATTTTGAGATAAGTGTGCCAAATTTCAATGCTCTATTAAAATATTTTATTTTTGCAATTTTTTAATAATTTTGAACTTTATGAAATTTTTAACACTTGTAAGAACTATTTTATATCACTGGCTTCATCATTCCAATCACTTTTTATTGCCAAATATCGATAAGAATATCTATATGTTTTTCAAAAGAAAAAATATATAAATATACGCTTTAAAATTCTGTTACGTTTGTTGCAAAATTGATGTACCGTCAAGCACTTAGGATATAAATTTATTTTGTATTAAATTCTCTAGAACAAAATTTGTTCCACAACAATAACAAAAATTAAAATATCATCGAACTACTCACATCAAAAGAATCTAAGGGACAAGGATAACAATTATTAAATAAAACGCATATATTTTCTTATATTATAAGTAGCTGTACTCTAAATAGACTTACCTAATATGTGTCAAAATCCATAAAAGAATTACGAAATCCTTCAAACTTGCATAGTTTCCGCAGACAAATTAATTATGCATGTTTTGCAACAACAATAGAGCAACATTAAATAATAATTAATACAGAGTATTACCACCACGACTGTTAACAACTGCTCTGCATCTACGAGGCATACTTACAATTAGGTTGTCAATGTGATGTTGTTCGATGGGCTTCCATTCATTTCAAAGGCACTCGAATAGTGGTTGGTCAGTTGGAAACACAATATTTTGCGCCAAAGTCTTTGTCCGAGCATGTCCCATAAGTGCTCCATGGGATTAAGGCCAGGGGATTGAGAAGGCCAAGGCAAAACATTAATTTCATTGTCCTGAAGAAATTCGCGCACGACTCTTGCCACTTGAGCACGCGCATTGTCGTGCATTAGTTGAAATTTTGGTCCAATTCTCTCAGCATATGGAACAACGAAAGGCTGAAGAATAATGTTTTGACAATCATTAATTGACATTCAGATACCGCTCCAACCAAACGAGATTAGTTCTTGCTCCTATGTTGATACCGCCCCACACCAAGATCGTGTGAACCGCTCGAACAACTGCATTTTCAGGACGGTTGCACATGCGATGCCTCCTTAAATCCGGCAGAAATCCAAATCGGGACTCATCAGAAAATAAAATTGTAGTCCATTTCTGCTGCTGCCAATTGAAATGTTCTTGTACCCACTATAAGCTGGTTGTGCGATTCTCTTGTGATAATACTGGAACTCTTACAGGCCGGCGGGCATTAATGTTATCCTTATGAAACCTGTTTCGGACAGTTTGGTCACTAACCCTTACATTGTGAGCATTGTGCAGCTGAATAACCAATTGTGACGCAGTGATACTGGCTCTCGCAAGGCTAGCAATCTTAGAAATCTATTATGAATTGGGTTATTTACCCTTGTGCGGCCTGTATGCAGTTCTCTGACGTCTCCTGTTTCTCGGTACTATACAGGGTGGCCCACCACGAATTGCATCGATGTATAAATGGAAAACTAAAAATAGGAAAATTCTGAAAATTTGGCACCTCACCAATGCCGATGGGTGCTGCTCAACTAAAATATTTTGGTGAATGTGGCACTTCCGGTTAAACCGGAAGTCGATATCAACTTTCTTATTTCAAATGGAACACCCTGTATATTATTGCATTTTTCGATTCTAGGCATCATTTTGGAACAAAAACATGCAACATGTCCTATGCCTAAATCCAACCGTTTTTGAGATATTTGCATTTTTCCGAAAAAAGTTACAGGTGCAGACCTAGCAATTTATACGAGGAAACCGCGAAATTTCAAAACGAATTTTTGGCATCGTGTAACAGAAGCCCTGACCTAGTGATCTCTGCTGAGAAATAAATCCGTTTTTATACAGGGTGTTCACCAAATATGAATAAAAATTACATTCAAAATGTGCTTAAATCTCGAAATTTTCAAATGGAAAACCCCATTTTTTTAATGCGATCTTATTCACCACTAAAAATGATGACAACTTTGTGTAAGGTTTCCTATACCTAAATGCGGTAATTTTAGATTAATTTACGAAAAACCCACTTTGCGCCCATAAAATGCGGGGTTATTGCTTAACGCTTGGAAAATCATATTAGCCGTGGACGTTGAAAAGACAATCGTTGCTGAGGAAATGTCACTTGGTTTATAAATTATTGTCAACAATTACAATATTATCCAAAAAGGTTCCGTCTCTTTGGAACCATGTTAAAATAAACTCACAAAAATCTACCCGTTTCATGAAATCATTATCTTTCAGTTCTATTGAACCAGAGAAAAGGAGTATGGATGAAATTTGTGTTTATGTAGTATTCTTTGTATTGGGGTTCTTGATATACCAGATTCCAGTGAACATTGTTTGACAGAATTTTCGGGAAAAGCGGCAAAATATCCCAAAACAACCACTTCAAAATTACCGTCGTCCACGATAGGCTTATTTTTAAGTGATATTTCTCTGACACATACATATACTGTTTAAAATCTTTTATTATTTTTTTAACTGTGTTTGGCAATGATTTTGTTTTTTGTGGATAGCCCCAAAAATGTATTATCGCACGTTCTTGATATTACTTTGTTGCATTCTCCGTAGATAATAAACAAATCTAATAACAAACAAATCGTTCGTGTAATTTAAGCGCGCCGGCATTATTGTTGACAATAATTTATAAACCAAGTGACATTTCCTCATCCGCGATTGTCTTTTCAACGTCCACGGCTAATATGATTAATAACCCCGCATTTTATTGGCGAAAAGTGGGTTTTTCGTAAATTAATCGAAATTTACTGCATTTAGGTATAGGAAACCTTACACAAAGTTGGCATCATTTTTAGTGAAGAATAAGATCGCATTAAAAAAATTGGGGTTTCCATTTGAAAATTTCGAGATTTAAGCACATTTTGAATGTAATTTTTATTCATATTTTGTGAACACCCTGTATAAAAACGGATTTATTTCTCAGCAGAGATCACTAGGTCAGGGCTTCTGTTACACGATGCCAAAAATTCGTTTTGAAATTTTGCGGTTTCCTCGTATAAATTGCTAATTGACTTTAGGTCTGCACCTGTAATTTTTTTTCGGAAAAATGCAAATATCTTAAAAACGGTTGGATTTAGACATAGGACATGTTGCATGTTTTTGTTCCAAAATGATGCCTAGGATTCAAAAATGCAATAATATACAGGGTGTTCTATTTGAAATAAGAAAGTTTATATCGACTTCCGGTATAGCCGGAAGTGCCAGATTCACCAAAATATTTTAGATGAGCAGCGCCCATCGGCATTGGTGAGGTGCCAAATTTTCAGAATTTTCCTACTTTTAGTTTTCCATATATAGATCGATGCAATTCGTGGTGGGCCACCCTGTATAGTGTATATCTTATTCATAAGCGAATAATATAACACTCCTGGATGTGTTAAGAGTTTCTGCGACATCCATTTGTGAAATTCCAGCCTCTAACATGCCAATACGAGTAGTACGTAACATCATTTTACGTTTCAAAATATGTCTCTGCACCATAAACCAAACCTATACCTAGCACTAAATGACAAATACCTATTAAATTAAGAAGGTTTCCCTATAATGATTTTTTAATGTAAAAAACACTAATAGGTACGTATGCATTATTAATTACTAGAACTGCTCATAGTTGAACTTTTTTTTTTTAATGTTTAAATACGAAATAATTACGACAATATGCGCATTTTTGTATTTATCCCTTACATTCTTTAATGTGTGTATTTCACGTACCTAACCAAAGTTCACCACTTTTTAGGTACGGCTAAAACACAATAACGAAGTGTTAGTGGCAATTACTATTAGATATTTAGGCTTCATTGCCCACTCTACAAATTTTCATGGCTCAGGTACACACCTATTCGGACACTTATCCGGGGACGCATTGTATATAGGTATTTTACTTTCCAGGCCATCTGGCCGTTTTCCCACCGCACACCTTTGGCAGCGAGCCTTCGCCCGCTACCCACCGCCATTTAGAAAAAATCCGGGACCTTATTGAAACAAATTCGTCTCCAGGGCTGTCCCCGCTTCGGGGGCCCTTTTAATTTCCTCTGGGATCAGAGTAGGCCGCGCCCGCACGCAATCGACCGTCTTTTTTCTCATTGCGGGCAAATTTCCTCCTCGGCGACGTCGCGGGAGGCGTAGCCATCCCGGGGGGGCCTTCTTGGAAGAAACGCATCTATTTTTAGGGGTTTTGTTTTGATTTGGTTTGCTTATTATTAACCAATTATGTCACTATTCTGGAGGAGTTTAAATATGATATATCTTCCTCCTAAAAAAGTATCAAAACCGTATATTAGTTACCAAATTACGGCATTATTATAGACTAGCAAAGCCGCAAACTTTAACCCACCTCGTATATTTTATAGTCTCCGAGTCTCCCATTAATCGAAATTCGGGCACCCTGTATTTGTGTACCGCAAGCCGCATAAGTTCAACTTTTTATAACGAATGCGTTTGAACATTAGTTATAATAAGGAAAGTTCAGTGTCGAGGGGCACAGTATATATCATATGCTTTTCGAAATCGGAAAATTAAAAAATTTAAAAGCCCCGGATTTCTTTTGGGTCGTGTTATTATTTATATTCTACACGCTGTAACAAAAAAGCAAGAAATCCCGTTAACTGCGTATTTTTGCCACCGAAATATAAGGATTTATTCTAACTAATAATACAATATCACGAACGATGATCCCTATGCGTCACAATGGTCGACAATGTAATTTGGAATTTCCATTGTACTATTGTGACGCAGGGATCACCGTTCGTGATATCCACTAGACCTATTTTCTAAAATGCTTCCTTTGTTCCCCATTTGTTGATTTTTAAATGAAAATTTGGTTAGATTATATAAAACAACAACAAAACAAGCAACAAGAAGCCTTATCTGACACATTGTCTTGTTTCATATTATATCCAACTGAGTATGTTGACAAAAAAATTAATCAATATTTAAGAAACTACTAGGAATACACCAATAATTATTATATAAAGTTAAAAAGCTCTCTTTGCCTATAATATACGGGCTGTTCCATAAAAAAAAACAAATATAGTTTGACACACTTAAGTGAAACATCCTGTGTAATTTTTCACATAATGGTTTCAAATAGTGTTTAACAAGACTCTTGCAAATTTCTTGTTCTTGCAGCAAGAACAAGACAAGACTCTTTTAAATTTCTTGTCTTACTTTGCAAGACAAGACAAGAAATCATTCTGCAAGACTCTTGGAATTTTGCAAGAAATCTTGCTAAAAGCAAGAAATCTTGCAAAAATTACTAGGTATCTATAATTATAATTTAATTTCTGTAAAACTTTAATAAGAGCAATGAATGTAGCTGACGATAATATTGATTTTTAAAAAAATGAGCACATATAAATGGATATTTAAGAATAATTAGTGTATCTACAGTGTGTCCCAGGATAAGTGAAACGAGAGGTGTGAAAGACCAAAAATTTTAGAGTTCGAATTTGGCCATTTGGGGTCCAGGCCTGCTTGTCTAGAAAATAATTTTCACCGTATTTTTAATTTTGAAAAATAAAGCAGACCCTGAGAGGAACGATTTATTTATTTTCTGTGTATAGGTTAAGTGCCCTTTCTCGACAAGATATCTAAAAATTTCATTAGAAAAAGTTGCTGAGAATTGAAAATTATGCCCCTATGCCAATTTTCAAAATAATTGGCCTACTTTGATTTTCGTCCATTTTATTTCCTATAGGTAGGTGAACTATCCTTGTCGTTTAAAATGTCGAAAAAGTTCATTAGAAAAAGTTGCTTAGAATTGAAAACTATGACCCTGTGTCAATTTTCAAAATAATTGGCATACTTTGATTATTTGACATTATTTCAAACTAATCATAGTAGGCCGATTGAGTCAAAATTTCGCAGTCTTGCATACTTTTTTATTCTGAATAACTTTTTCTAATGAAATTTTTCGATATTTTAAACGACAAGGATAGTTCATACCTACTTATAGGAAATAAAGTGAGCAAAAATCAAAGTACGCCAATTATTTTGAAAATTGACGCAGGGTCATAGTTTTCAATTCTAAGCAACTTTTTCTAATGAAATTTTTCGATATCTTGTCGAGAAAGGGAACTTAACCTACACAGAAAACAAATAAATCGTTCCTGTCAGTATATTTTTCAAAATTAAAAATATGGTGAAAATCATTTTCTAGGCAAGCAGGCCTGGACACCAAATGGCCAAATTCGAACTCGAAAATTTTTGGTCTTTTACACCTCTCGTTTCACTTATCCTGGGACACACTGTATACTTACTGGTATATTATTATTATTTAGTAAATATATTTAATTTACTATACTTCTAGTAAGTAATAAATGTGAATCCATGTTTCCAGCCATTACAGGTATTGTAAAAAGAAATTGAAAGTTAACGTATTACGCCGCTTTCGTGGCTGGAAATGCATACTTCTTATAAATTCAACAAATTAGTTAGGTAGGTATGTACTCTTGAATTAATCCGCTACAGTAACGGTAGTTAAAGTCTATAGACTAGCTGTTTCTCGGGTCTATTGGACTTTCTAATGCTTTGTTTCGTTTCATATTAGTGTGGGTCGGGTCATTTTGGGAGAGTGGGTTCCGCGGTTTTCGTCCAGGAAAGTCTTCGACTTAAGAGGTATTTCGAATTGAAAATCCACCATTTATTTCATACATTTATTATATTATACCATTATACCCATGGGCGTACCCAGAAGGGACGGGAGGGTCCTTGCCCCCCCCCCTGGGTTCTCTCTTCGACCACTGCGCATCCGATTTTCCGACTACGCCAAGCAAGGACGCCACAGTCGGCCACCAACTTTTGTGTTGACAGATGTCAGCTGGTGCAGCTTGTGTATTGTTCGATTTAAGAATATTTTCATGGGTTTCCTGCCCATTTCGTTGCGTTTTGTAATGTGTGCAGTGAAAAGTTATAACAATAAGAAATCGCGAAGAAAAGAAGGGTGTATCCACACCCACAATTTGTCCAACGCTCTTGGCTATCAGCGGTGTTTTTCTATAAAGACATAGGTATGTACGCATCTGCCTCGATCTGGTTCGAACCAAGGTCGATCGAGAGAAGGAAAAGGAAGGAAGGGAAGGAAGGAAAACATGCAAATAGTTAGCAATGCTCCGAACATCGGCACCATGAAAGCAAAGTTCGTTCCACTTAACACAGCATGAACATATTATCCAATATCCTCCGTCATGAGAAGGCAATATTTGGGTAAAATATTTTGTGCACAATGTATTTTTACTGGAATGCGCAGTTTATGAACATTGTAAAGACCGTCTAGCCTTTATAAGGGCCGTAAGGAGCTTCCATTCTAGCGGGCAATATGAGTGAAAATTCTTTTTGTTTGTTGCGCATGTTAGTAGATGATAAAAATATACGCGGACATTTATTATAGGACTTTAATCTCGGCAAATGGCTCATTCTGCAATTATTATTTAACCGATAAATTGCATTTTAAGACCGCCGTAACAAATTTGTAAAAGCGAATGTTACTATAGAGGTATTAAAAAACTTGAAAAAATTTAACTTTGACATAGGTAGGTATAATGAAAAACCGTTAGAATACCGATACATGTTTATATGCTCCTAGAAGTTGGACCGCCCTGTACAGAGTCTGAATAATTTGACGACCTTCCAGAAAAGAATCTTTCGAGCGAATTGAGATATCACCTTGACGTAATCTTGCCTACAATAGTACAGTTCGGATTTGACGACATGGCTCCACAAAAAAAACAAAAAGGGTAGGAACGCGGAATGAAAACGTTTGTTTTTTATTTTGTTTGTGATACAGTAATCAGTAATCTTTACATAACTATGTTAGTATGTTAATTCAAGTTATCATTATTTGAAGAAACAGATTGATAATGGTTACGAGGAGATAAAGGTACAACAATGGTTTCTAAATTACACTGTTTTAAGGTTTGTGTCAAATTGTAATTAAATATACATAACAAGGTTTAAAGAAAATTTATGTGGAAATAGGTAGCGATTCTATTATCAGATGTGAATGGTTGAATGAATGGACTAATCTGGTTATATAGGGTGTCTACTTTCAAACATGCAGTGTGTCCGCTTTTTCTTATGAACACTCTACGAAGATCCGAGTAACATTTAGCTTTATATATATTTTTAGATTCACCTAAGGGAAGATGACACTACTATTTCAATTGGGTGATTATTCCATGGCTAATGATTTTTTTAAATGACCAATTTTCAGAATATCATATTAGGCAATTGGTGTTGGTGTTATCGAATTGACCACAGAGCACATGTTGGTGATATTTTTTTGCAAATCCGTTAAGCTTTGCCTAAGGTATTATTGTATGTAGTGTAGCCATACAGGGTGTCCGTAAAAAAATCAAATTTGACGAAATTTGACACGCTGTATACAATAAATCCATAAAATCATTATTTTTGGAGATAATCGCCTGAACTTTTCCTTGTTTAAAAGGCCTTCCAAAACCACTTATTTTAACCTTTCTATCATTTTCAAAACGCAAATTCAGGGCCCGATGTGTTCTTTTATATCAGCGTTAATCAGGCCACCCCAAAACCCCCATATAACAAATTTGAAGAAAATGGGGAAAATATGAAATTTGAAGGCCTTTCCCAACATATTGATATTGATGGCGATCAGTTAGATAATTGGTAAATGTAAGAGCTGCAGAGAAACCAAAATCACTTAGTTTTTGCAACAGACTTCTATTATCAATACGATCAAAGGCTTTGGATATATTAGTGTACATATAACACCCGCCTGTAGACCTTTATCCATGCCTTCAGCAGTTTGGGGTATTGTAAGGGTGAGAAATATTATTATTATTGTTTATTTTTTTAGGAACCACTACCAAAAACGGAGACAACCGTGCGAACCTTAAATCAGATTTCCACTGTCTCTGCAGTAGCCCCATCTACTTCACAAAAGACAAATACAGTGGCTACTAAAAATAGAAATAAAAATATTCGGGCGAAACCTATTCACAGTGAATTCGATTTAAAATCGGTGGCAGCAGCGATTCAGGTGGCCAGTACTAAACAAAAATTCGACGAGGTAGTGTCGCTTGCGGGACCGCAGGCGGCGAACGATGAATGGATGACGGTGGCGCATCGCAAGAGGCGAAGTGCAAACCGTACTGTGATCGGTACCGCCAGTACAAGTACGAGCGCCGTGCTAAAGGCTGCGCCCAGCCTACAGTTTTTTCACATCTATAGGCTGGATCCCAGTATAACGGAGAGTAATATGTTAACGTTTTTGAAGTCCAAATTCGTGGAGGCGAGTTGTGAAAAATTAAACTCAAAATATCCAGATGTATATGCCTCTTTTAAGGTGGGCGTGTATCAGCATAATGCGCAAAAACTGTTAAATCCATGTGATTGGGCACAGGGCATTAGAATTAATCCTTTTTTTCATGTAAAACAGATAACTCAATCGGGGGGATAAAATATCGTAGCGATTGTAGAAATAAGATTATTCATAATGAAACCGACAAAAGCCAGAGCAGTATCAATATTTTTCATATTAATATACAAGGTGTATCTAGTAAATGTGAGGAGCTTTCGGTGTACTTAAAAACCGTATCATTTGACATAGTATGCCTAAGCGAACATTGGATAGTGAATGCTGACATTATATCCAGATTACACATAGACGATTACAGGCTAGCTTCCTTTTTTTGTAGGTCTAAGCTCATTCACGGGGGGGGGGTGTGTATCTTTGTTCGAGATGATATTCAGTTCAAACATGTTGATGTCTCTAAATACTCCAAAGAGCTAGATGCTGAGTTCTGTGCTATTGAAATTCCCTATAAAAAAATATTGGTGGTATGTACCTACAGATCGTGCAATGGTAGTTTGGACACTTTCATGGAAATCTTTGAATTGTTGCTGAGTGACTTGGTGGGAAATTACAAACATATCGTCATACTTGGTGATTTCAATATCGATTTTAATGGTACTTCGAGTTATTTAAAGGATATTGCGTGCTTACTTGATTGTTTCGGTTGCACAATCACCGTCTCTGAAAATACTAGAGTTACGGCCTCTTCGGCGAAATGTATAGATAATATTTTCACGAATCTTTATGATGATCGATTCAGCGTGGGGGTTTTGGACCCCTCTCTGTCTGATCATTATGGGCAATTCATTGACATAAAAACTAACAAAAAAATACTAAATAACACTGGCAATAGAAGAATATGTACTGGTGAATCGATAAAGAATATAAGGTATTCCATGGCCAGTCTGGATTGGAATGTCTTTTTTGATTCGGATGGGGATATAGATTTTATAACACACTATCTGTTAAGCAATCTTCAGAGACTGATTGGTTCGAACTGTCCCCAAAAACATTTTATTCGCAAGAGGTCTCCAGTCGACTGGTTTAATCAGGGTTTAGCTGCAATGAGGAATACTGTCGGTGCGGCTGGAGTTGTCAGTAAGGTGACCGGGGATCCTGAAGACAATAGAGTGTTTAAGTCCCTAAAGAGAGACTATAAAAGGCAAATAACTGCGGCGAAGAAAGACGCTTATGATAAATATATCATCGATTCCATTAACAAAACCAAAGACATTTGGAAAATAGTTAATTACGAGAGAAACCAAGTCCTAAAGGGAAGTGATGGGGGCTGCGATGTGTCGCCTGATCAGTTTAATGCATTTTTTATATCGACGGCGGAGGATATTGTAAAGTCTTTGCCACACATTGATAATGCGGACGTGCTTGACTGGATACCACCAACTAGGTCATCTTTTTTCTTGGGTCCAGTTGTTGAGGAAGATGTGGCTCGAGCTATAAATCAACTAAAAAAGTCAGCATGTTTGGATATCTACGATATCAGTACTGTTATCCTAAAGGAATTAAGCTCGGCAATAACTGCCCCCCTTACCTACCTCTTCAACAAATGCATTGAAGTGGGTACATTTCCTGGGCCGTTTAAGGTCTCCAGGGTCATACCGGTGTTTAAGAAGGGGGATTTGAATAACCCAGATGATTATAGACCCATTTCGGTGATCCCACATTGTGGCAAGATTTTCGAGTGCATTCTTAAGAGCAGGCTTACAGACTATTTTGATAGATGCTGTATCCTCAGCACAGATCAGTTTGGTTTTCGTGCGGGCTGTTCTTCGGTCCAGGCGGTAACAAAGGTGATTGAAGACATAGTTGGAGGCCTTGAGATGGGAAAGCATGTAGGTCTCACTCTATGTGATCTCAGCAAGGCCTTTGACTGTGTCTCTCATAGGTTACTTATCGGGAAGCTTTCCAGGTATGGGATTAGGGGTCCACCGTTGGATTTGCTATGCTCGTATCTTGAGTCTAGACAGCAAAGAGTCGATTTTAATAATAAGTCGTCCTCTCTGGAGATTGTAAGAAGTGGTGTTCCGCAAGGCTCAGTTTTGGGGCCCCTCTTGTTTGTTGTCTACATAAACGACCTCTGCAATTTTATGAGTCCTATTAAGTGTACACTTTATGCCGACGACACATCGCTCGTCACGTTTTCGCGGGATCATCAGCTGAGTGCAGAATGTATGAAGGCGACAGAACTTAAAGCAGTACGATGGTTTAACAAGAATTATTTAAAACTGAATTTAAATAAAACGCAATCCATTGAATTCTCATCTAGTAATACAACTAAAAAAGATTCGGCCAAACTCTTGGGTATTAACTTGGATAACCGGCTGAACTGGACTGCACATGTAGATTTTCTCAGGGGCAGACTGGCCTCCAGCCTTTTTGTGTTGAGAAAACTTGAATGTTTTGTGCACCAAAGCACATTGTTAACCGTATATCACGCGATATTCCATAGTCATCTTAGCTATGGTGCCGGGATTTGGGGAAACTCAGGAGTGGCCGGGCAGATATTTAGGCTGCAGAAGAAGGCCATAAGAATAGTAGCTAAAATTGGATATAGGGACCACTGCAGACCGTCTTTTAAGCAGTTTAAAATTATGCCGTTGCCGACTGTATACATTTATTATCAGTTGTTGGAGGTACATAAACATAGGGATCAGCTTCCACTAAATTCGGCTTTTCATGGATATCCAACAAGGTCGGGTGGACAGATACGTCCGCAAAGATTTAGACTAAACAGGTCACTCAGCAACTCTTTGAATGTAGCTTTGTACAATGTGTTGCACGACTCTGTTAGGCAGATGGGTGATATACAATTTAAGAAAACGGTCAAACGGCACCTTGTTACTCACTGCTTTTATTCGGTTCGGGATTATTTGGAGACACCATCACCAAGGCTCGATAGCCTGACATGACATGAATTAAATTTATTTTTATTATATTATCTGCGTTTGGACGCTAGCTATGTTTAACATAGGGATGTTGTACATATGTATATATCTGTGCTAGTGGACAAGACTTGTACTTGAGATCATTTAGGGGGAAACTAATTACCGCCTTAAGATAATTAATTGCTTGTGGTTTTATCATTGTATGACTATGTGGATGTAGGTTTTTCATTTGTATATCTGTTTTTATTCCTGTTAGTGATAAGACTGCTTGTTGAACTTATATGTATTTTTATTTACTGTATGTGCATAATGACGTACTAAATTGTACTTTTGTACAAACTAGTTAATAAAGTTCTATTCTATTCTATTCTATTCTATTCTATTCTATTCTATTCTATTCTATTCTATTCTATTCTATTCTATTCTATTCTATTCTATTCTATTCTATTCTATTCTATTCTATTCTATTCTATTCTATTCTATTCTATTCTATTCTATTCTATTCTATTCTATTCTATTCTATTCTATTCTATTCTATTCTATTCTATTCTATTCTATTCTATTCTATTCTATTCTATTCTATTCTATTCTATTCTATTCTATTCTATTCTATTCTATTCTATTCTATTCTATTCTATTCTATTCTATTCTATTCTATTCTATTCTATTCTATTCTATTCTATTCTATTCTATTCTATTCTATTCTATTCTATTCTATTCTATTCTATTCTATTCTATTCTATTCTATTCTATTCTATTCTATTCTATTCTATTCTATTCTATTCTATTCTATTCTATTCTATTCTATTCTATTCTATTCTATTCTATTCTATTCTATTCTATTCTATTCTATTCTATTCTATTCTATTCTATTCTATTCTATTCTATTCTATTCTATTCTATTCTATTCTATTCTATTCTATTCTATTCTATTCTATTCTATTCTATTCTATTCTATTCTATTCTATTCTATTCTATTCTATTCTATTCTATTCTATTCTATTCTATTCTATTCTATTCTATTCTATTCTATTCTATTCTATTCTATTCTATTCTATTCTATTCTATTCTATTCTATTCTATTCTATTCTATTCTATTCTATTCTATTCTATTCTATTCTATTCTATTCTATTCTATTCTATTCTATTCTATTCTATTCTATTCTATTCTATTCTATTCTATTCTATTCTATTCTATTCTATTCTATTCTATTCTATTCTATTCTATTCTATTCTATTCTATTCTATTCTATTCTATTCTATTCTATTCTATTCTATTCTATTCTATTCTATTCTATTCTATTCTATTCTATTCTATTCTATTCTATTCTATTCTATTCTATTCTATTCTATTCTATTCTATTCTATTCTATTCTATTCTATTCTATTCTATTCTATTCTATTCTATTCTATTCTATTCTATTCTATTCTATTCTATTCTATTCTATTCTATTCTATTCTATTCTATTCTATTCTATTCTATTCTATTCTATTCTATTCTATTCTATTCTATTCTATTCTATTCTATTCTATTCTATTCTATTCTATTCTATTCTATTCTATTCTATTCTATTCTATTCTATTCTATTCTATTCTATTCTATTCTATTCTATTCTATTCTATTCTATTCTATTCTATTCTATTCTATTCTATTCTATTCTATTCTATTCTATTCTATTCTATTCTATTCTATTCTATTCTATTCTATTCTATTCTATTCTATTCTATTCTATTCTATTCTATTCTATTCTATTCTATTCTATTCTATTCTATTCTATTCTATTCTATTCTATTCTATTCTATTCTATTCTATTCTATTCTATTCTATTCTATTCTATTCTATTCTATTCTATTCTATTCTATTCTATTCTATTCTATTCTATTCTATTCTATTCTATTCTATTCTATTCTATTCTATTCTATTCTATTCTATTCTATTCTATTCTATTCTATTCTATTCTATTCTATTCTATTCTATTCTATTCTATTCTATTCTATTCTATTCTATTCTATTCTATTCTATTCTATTCTATTCTATTCTATTCTATTCTATTCTATTCTATTCTATTCTATTCTATTCTATTCTATTCTATTCTATTCTATTCTATTCTATTCTATTCTATTCTATTCTATTCTATTCTATTCTATTCTATTCTATTCTATTCTATTCTATTCTATTCTATTCTATTCTATTCTATTCTATTCTATTCTATTCTATTCTATTCTATTCTATTCTATTCTATTCTATTCTATTCTATTCTATTCTATTCTATTCTATTCTATTCTATTCTATTCTATTCTATTCTATTCTATTCTATTCTATTCTATTCTATTCTATTCTATTCTATTCTATTCTATTCTATTCTATTCTATTCTATTCTATTCTATTCTATTCTATTCTATTCTATTCTATTCTATTCTATTCTATTCTATTCTATTCTATTCTATTCTATTCTATTCTATTCTATATACTGGGTACCACAGCATAAATTGGATACCGTTGCTTTAGCGAAGTTACAAATTATTATCTAGATATGCCTATAATTAGAGATATCCGATTTTACTCCGTTTTTTAATACGTTGCAAATTTCTGATTTTCTCCAAATGGCAGGCAAACTACTAGACGCAATTCATAAATTAAAAATTATTATAAGTGGTTTTACTAACACATAGACACATTCTGAAATCAGGGCCAGCGATCATCTTGAGTTTTAGTTTTCTTAAAGACTTCTTCACGGACGCAATTTACTTCAACGCAGTTTGTTAAACAACCACCATGGACCATCTCATACCTCCCGACCAATGACGTCAGAACCTATATAGACAAGTTTGTTTTGATAAACGCTTTACGCCCAGAACTAATCACAAGCTAAGCGCTCCATTAAATTATTCCGAAAATGTCGCGAGATTGTCAGAAATTGTCCCTTTTTGTCGAGCCGTAGCGAACTTATTTCGACTTTGGGCTCGGAGGCTGGCGTCGTTAGACCATCCCCGAGTCTTCAGGTGAGGTTCCGATGCTTCCGGCGCCCCAAACAAGAAAAAGCATGCGATATCTAAGTGTGATTCTGGAGGGTGTATAGTTGGTTGATGGTTGACTCTCTGTCTTTGTTTGTGGCATGTTTTTAGAGTAGTATGGATATATTATTTAATCTTGGAGTGAAAATAAAGGGCATTTTAACAATGGGGCACCATGTCTATGGGTTTTGACGTCATTGCTCCCGACACTTTCAGGGGCTTTTACGAACTCTTGAAAAAGTTGGTAAAGGCATTCCATAATGTCGCCAATTTTTTTCAAATAACGGCCCCGGTAAGACATTTCGCTAGGAATCCCCGAGACATTTCTTTTTGGACGGGGGGGTTGGGCACTGGGCAGTCCGTTACCGGCAATGCAGTGACGTGGAGGGTGCGTTTTTGTGCATTGTAGTATATCTACCGTTCTAAGTTCTTAATAGTGATATATTACCCTCAATATAAGCGATCTGAAACCAGTATGACTAACCAAACCTTCCATTTTTTAGATATAGTGATTTGGGATGTTTTACTGAATTTTTTCAAATAAAGAAATCAATTTGTCTGGATATGTATAGAAACAAATTAAATGACTGTAAATCTGTAAAACGTTGTTTGAAATATTTTTAAGACTACCTACATTGAGTAAACTAATAATAAAGGACCTACTACAAATTCCAAAAAAATTTAATTATATTTTCAAAGAGACAGGGAGCCATATTTATATGGTATTAGTATCAGCTATAACCTCAAAAAGCAGAAATAATTCCTTCATTTCATATACCTGCTTTTTTCTTAGCTTTAACAAATATTTTTGTTTATTCTTTCCAATCTTATTTTACTAATTTAACAAAATAGCCTATTGCTTGACAAATTTTACATACTGACCTGTATAATTACTACCACATGATATAAGCTACAAAAACAACTTTCTTTTGTGGTAACAGTTTGGCATTCAAATTATTGATATTTTGGAAACGTTTACATAATGGCTAGCTCAGGTATACCTGATACGAAGACCCAAAGAAGAAGTGGAATGTTTTATATAAAACCATTATTTACGTTTAGTACATATCTATTATCAGGCAAGTACGTACAGATCTACTCTGAAGTTCCTTTTTATGACTCATGTGGTTTATTTGCCTCGGCCAGAAGACTCGGCAACTAAATTCCACACGAGTCATAAAAAGTTGAACTTCAATATGCCTTGGTACATAATAACTATTGCGAAACTGTCCATTTCGGGGACTGTCCATTTCGGAGACTCTTATTAGGGGGCATATTTGAGGCCAGGTTTAGGTATAGGAAATTTTTAATTTTTTTTTTGATAGCATAACGCGGTGGTAAATTATGAGAAACAAATTTCTAACACGCATTCTCATGGCACTCTGAAAAAAAATTTTCAAAATGATTTTACTTAAAAACGGTGCATGCTATCGAAGTTCAACAAGAGAGGTGTTCTGTGATCGAAACCTATTAAAGACTCGTTATTAAAAAATTGGTATTGTCGAGCCTGAACAAAACTGATATTGGATATTACCACCCTAGAAAATAGTAAAATTTTTACATAGATGAAGGGTGATATCTCCAAGTCAATACGGGTTTAGAAGAGGAAAGTCAACACAAGATGCAATAATTGTAGATTCAGCAATAAATTAGTAACTCTCTCGAAAAGAGTAACACCTTCTATTTGTTTATTGATCTCTCAAAACCATTTGACTCTGTCACACAGTCCTTCTGGAACAAGTAAAGACATATGGTTTGAGAGAACATACGGAATAATGAGCGGCTGTTGGTTAGTGAAATACGGTGTTCCACAGGGCATAGTTCTGGGGCCACTTTTGTTTACAATATATATCAATGATTTGATGTACCTGCACAGTAGCGGTTTTTTCCAAATAACTTTTGAACGAATCGAGAGATTAGCAAGGGGTTATTTTGGGGTGAGGAATTCAAATAGTGGCATAGCTTTGATGTGATTTTACAGGGAGCGCCACCTCCTGAATTTCACGGGATTTAAAACGTCATAACTTTTTTGGGTCTAGGTGTATTATTTTTCCTAACGTAAATATGTTTTCCTCTGAAGTAGAAAAGGTGTACTTTGTTGATGGCTCTACAATAGCTGCAAACGTTTTCGGGATATTTGGTCTTTAAAATAATTTTCATGTATAACATTTCTGTCAAAGTTGGCATTCGTTCAGAGTAGGTTTTGAGTAACAACAAACAAAAGTAAACCGCTTTTAACTGAATATCGTTTGTTATTTAATACACGATTTTTCATGTTTTTATTAGTTTTTTCAACATACAATTGGGAAATTTCTCATTTTATATGTTCACATAACTAAAAAAAAATTGAAAATAGTTATTTAAATAACCTGAACCGACACTGGTCCAGATATAACAAATAATTAAAATCGTTTTACTGTTATTTGTTTTAGTCAAAACCTACAATGAATAAAAATTTATTTGGAAAAATTATAAAATAGAATTAAAATTTTTGGCACCCTGTATCTTTTAGATATGCGTTTTTGACACCACCTTTATATGAACTTTTCGTCTTATTTTTCCATGTTCTTTCAGTTCTAGAAACCTGTACAACAAAAATACATATTTTGTTATTAATATTGCGGTAAAATAAAATAGTAACCCATAAAAACTAAATAAAAAAATATATAAATTAAATATGTATTTTTGTTGATAATTAAAAAAAAGATGTCAATTTATACGTATCTCACAGAGGGCGCCACTTGCGCTGTTTTTAGATAGTGCTTTTACGGGTAACTTTTTGAAAAGATGCACTAAAATGATGGACCTGCAACACCTAAAAGATAACCTCAAAAAAGTTACGAGTAAAACCTCCATCCAAAAACAGCGCAAGTGTCGCCCTCTGTGAGATACGTAGAAATTGACATCTTCAGCTTATTCTCCATCGGCCGGAAGCCGGCATATTTTCTCTCGTGAGTCTGTGTAATATTATGGAGCAATTCACTCGGACTCGTACCTACGATTTAGTCCACCGGAATTTTTTCCGGTGTCCAGATGGGTCAATCCGCCCTGGTTGGGCAGAAGTAGCTGAATCACACCTAAAAAAGCTATATACATGATACAAAGAAGGATCCTACAAAAGTATACATAAAAACCAATTGACTAACACAGTGGTACAGCCTAAACTTTCTAAAATATATTTACAAGGGACAAATAAAATTGCAACTGGAAGATCACCAACATGATACCAGAGAATGATTTTTTTAACCACATAAAAAATTAAAATGCGCTGGTCATGGCACAGATCCTTCTGTACCAATCCAGCGATTCGAGCAGTGCTGGTCCAAAACTCGGCGGACTACCCATGCAAAATGTGCTGGGGCCCATCATGCCCACATGTCGCGAAATATACGGTCCTATAACTTGGTCTCCATGGCCCACATGTTAACTGCCCATTGACATTGGAAATATGTAAATTAAATGAACTGCGTCTAAGTTTTCATCTAATCCCATGTTCAGGAGGTGCCAACTGCCATCTAGGGATAATGTCATCAGAACTTGCCAGCCCTCTAGCCCTCTGCTGTATAAGAAATCTGTAACCCTTCCAGCTTGTAAGAAATTGACAAATATCCACCTACAGAATGTGAAGGTGTCGCTGTTGCTGCTTTTATTAGATGGCGCTAGCAGTCATAAGTATTGTGGAGATCGGATCTAGTAAACACAACGAAGTATTCTAAAGTGTATAAACCACCTTTAGTGCTAAAGAACATGCACGCAGTTTTTAATTCACAAAACCTTTCTAACGTTATAGTTTTCAATTAATTATACGTGTTCGAAAACAACTGGGTACATATTTTATTTAAAATACCAAGTAGGTATTTGTGACATCCCAATAAACACACTTACGTTTATTAAACGTAAAATCAACGTGTCATTGGTTGATAAAAAGTGTACGTTAGAAAATCAACCGTTTTATTTTGATATAAAAAAACACCGTTTTTATTCAACGTTCTTTATACGAACATTTTTAACCAAAATCTAAGTTAAGAAAACTTTTAGGTTAATATGACGTTATTTTGAAGTGTTAAATTCATTATATTACGACACGTTTTTATAACTTACATTCTAACCATATTAGCATCTTACACACGTTTTTTAAACGTGTCGATAATACATTAAAAGGTCTAATACAATTAACGTCTTTTAAACGTTATAACTAACATCTAATTAAATTAATTTAACGATTGGAATTGGAATTGGAAATAACAAACAAAAAACAAAATCGTATTTTTTTGACGAAAATATAATAGTCAATATTTTTATGTCAGAATAGCGTACAAACGGATCACATGTTTGACGTTTATAATTACGTGTTTTTAACGTTGTTTGAAACCAATTTCTAAATTATATGCTCATTAAATACCTACAACTAACGTTGAAATATAAGGTAAAAAAATTGTATTCATTTGAACGTATTTATAATGTTTCTATAAACGCGCAACTAGCGGCTTTTAATAAACCAATGTATCTGATTGGTGGACAGAAGATCACGTGACCGCGCGACTCGAGAATACTCGATGCGCGGCTCTATTATTGCGTCAGACCAACATTAAAAAAATCGTCGCAGCTAGATAAGCACGTGTACACCAAGTTTGCTGAATAAATAATATGTGTAAATAGTGATTTTTTCTTATTTTAGGTAAGTACATCTATCAAAACTCTTGCTCTGCATGTTTAATACACTCAATTTACAATTAATAGGGATTGTTGTTAGGCTATGTTACACATAATTAATGTAATTTGTTTATTTTTATTTATTAGGGTCGCACCCTTTATATCACTAACTGCTAAATTAATAAAAATATATTCTCAGGAGCAGACGTGTCTAAAATATTATTAGACCTGATGGAGATAACTACATACTAATCTTTTTTGACTGTTCGTTTTATGGGCATTATGTGTTAATATACAGTGTGTATCACTTTAACTCGAGACAATTCATTACTATTTGGGGTTGAGCTATTCTCAAAATTGTATTTTCTATAGTACAATACTCCAAAGGATCTACATCATGATATATGATTTATGGAAATTTACATTCTCCATCGCCTCCTATTTATTTGATAGCTTTGTTAAATTTTGACCATTCTTGTTTTAGAGGCAGCAAAATTTAACTTCCCAGTTCACGAAAAAAATGATAACCAGGTTGCTTGGACAGTCATGGAATGGTTAAAACATTCAGGGACTACTCGACGAGGGAAAGAAACAAAAATAAGTATTGTGACTTGCATGTAACTTTATTTAACTTATAAGTAGTTCACATATTTTTACACATTGTAAATTCTTATATACTTTATACCTACTCAGTATTTCATAACACAATATGTTACTTAATTTTAATATTTTTCGAAAAAATATAACAAAAAACAAAATAACAAAAAATAGCATTTTATTGGAACGTTCTTACAGATAAGTGACCCACTAGAAATAACAAAATGAAAAGTTCATAGATGAAGAAACCTTTTTTGTAATATCAGTCAACTTATTGTTAACAAAACAATATATTAAGTGATGGCAGTTTCCTTGAAACAAATTGTTCTAGGTATAAAATTTATGTCAAAAATTCGATGGTTATGACAATTATTCAAATAATTTAATAATTAGTTAAGATTCGAAAAAATTTATTAATCTTTTTGGATTTTAAATTTTAAAAATAGAACATTTAAAAAGAAAATGTCTTGTAATAGTGTCGGTTGTCAGACCAGGAATGTCATATTTTCATTACTTATAATTCAAATTGATATACTATAATTGTTTACTATTTTGTAACGGAACATTTTGTATAAAATTTTTAAACAACAAATTAATATTCTATATTACTTCGGGTACAATACGTTAAAGTGTTGTTAAGAAAACACGTTTTTTAGACACATAATTTAACGTCTAATTTACGTTAAAACTGCAATAAGATATAACGTTATAAAGAAACAAAAATACTCGTTATACGACTAAATATCGTATAATATTATTAATTTAGACACTAAAACAACGCGTTAGGAAGAACGTTAAAGCAATCTTTTAACAATACGTCAATTTTGAATATTTTATAAAGTAAAACAAAACGTTTCTTTATGCGTACATTCGCACGTTTAAAACCGCGACATCTAAAAGTTGATTCTACGTATAGAAGACACGCTTTTTTCAATAATTGGTGTCTTGACATTTTAAAACGTTTAATCAACGTGTGTGTGTTTATTGGGATCAGAACCACATATTATCAGTCGTTGCCCACAGAACTTGCCGTCCCTTCTGGCGTAGGTGTACAGAAATATGTAACAAGCAAAGCTTATGGTGTCTACAAGAGTTAAATGTATAATTACTACCACATGATATAAGCTACAAAAACAACTTTCTTTTGTGGTAACAGTTTGGCATTCAAATTATTGATATTTTGGAAACGTTTACATAATGGGTAGCTCAGGTATACCTGATACGAAGACCCAAAGAAGAAGTGGAATGTTTTATATAAAACCATTATTTACGTTTAGTACATATCTATTATCAGGCAAGTACGTACAGATCTACTCTATAGTAAAAGGTTAGGATTATTTCATAATATGGTATAACCATAATTTAGGCAGGCATTGATATTTTTTTTATGGGCTAGATAACGGGGATCATTTACCCAGGTCCGAGGCTTCTTTCATCCTCCTTCTAACGGCTGGCAGGGTTAATCTGGCTCGTAGCCATCCCATACCAGCCTATATTAATTGTATTTCCTTAATCCTAAATTAAACCTAAAGACAAACACAACACCCATGGCACATACCGTGGTGGGACTCGAACCCATGACGTACGGTGCCAAAGCGTGGGTCCAATCGAAAGACCCACTCGGACACCGCCGCCCCAGGCATTGATATTAATAAACTGTATCAACTACAGGGATATTTAAGAATTAATTTTCTAAACAAAGATGTATTTTTGTACCTATATCTAATTATAAATAAAGAGGAATGTGTTCGTGGCCTATTAGGTAAAGAATAATCAGTGGAAGAAATGCACTCCGGCCGGGATTCGAATTCGGGACTCCTACTGTGGCCGTAGGCCGTATCATAGGCACTTAACCAACTACGCTACCGGAGTATACGGATTCCATCGGCTAGGTTGTATTTGTTTCAACTGCGTAATGAATAGCGGTGAGATGTAGGAGACTTCGGCACCTTCTACAACTACTTGAAGAGATGAAGGTGGAGGGTAACCATTACTGTGGTTTATGTGAAATTCCTATTTGCTCTTCTACCCACAATGAAACGTATTTTCCGACTGATTATCCTTTACCTGATATGGCACAAAAGCATTCCTCGCTATTCATTTTCTAATAGTTTTTAAAACGACAAAATTAAAATAAATTCAGATAATATCAAGGTTAGGATATCAAATCACAGAGAATAGATAGTTTGTATGGAACCAGCTGACCCCCCCACAAATCAATTATCATTTGTCATTCAAGTTGCTGCACGCATTTCAGTAAAGAAGATAATTAAAATTATTTTAAAATGGATGTTTTAAAATTTCTAAGGTTTTGAGTTAATGGCCTAATGGGCTAACAGGTATCTGGGTGATTAGGGCACAGTTTCATCGAACCAACTTTAAAATTTTAATCGTACTAGCTCATTCAAGAAAAAAGCAAATTTGTGGCGTCCCTGTTAAGCAAGTCTAGAAAGTACTTGTGCAAAGTTTCCATCCATCTATTACCTACCTTCTAGTCGATAATTTATTAAAGCAGTTTTATTGGGAACGACTACAAATTGTTTGCCACTAAGTTATTTATTCAGCAAGGTTGAAGTTATTCATTATTGCTCCTTTATCAACCAGCTAAATTCCATTTGTCCTCATTCCTAATATAATATCTTTGAATTTCGACATTCAGTATTTGTACTGGGTGCCCGACTTTCGAGACTAAGCATGGTGCTCTCGGAAATTATAAGATATACGAGGTCAGTTAAACGGAGGACAAATTGCGCCTTTGGGTGCCTAATAAAACGCAGATGAAAGAAAGCGCCACAAGTTTAAAAAAAAAATGAAATGCAAAATTTTCTGTTTTATTAAATTTAATGAGTACCCACCAGTAAAGATCTCTAACTTCTAACTCAAACACTGTTGGAATACTTTTTTAAGGTGAATTTTTCGGATTTTCATTATTTTCTAATTTAATTTTAAGTATAAAGGTATAAAATTGATCGTGATCATGAAAACTTTTTTCTGCCTTTTCCGACCCTAGATTCTAGATATGCAAGGTGTTTCTGATATGATAACAATTCTCTCACTTTGAAAACATCAGTGATGTAATAGATGCGCTGTATATACGTGAGTAATAAATTTAAGAACAAATTTATCTAAAATATAGAGGGTATCCCACAATTGTTAATATCATAAATAAAACTGATGGTAATACACCTCATTTTCAATAAAAGAGTTAATATGAAACTTAATAAAAAAGATATATGGTGTAAAAGTTTTTGTAAAAAAAAAACATGTTTTTGAACTGTGAATTTTTTTGTGGCGCGCGCTACTCACGTGGAACGCAAAATTAATCCCTTGCTTGAGAATATCCACGCGTGGCAGGCATGTCTCAAAAACTAAATCGTAGTTTACACGCGCAAGTGAAACTATCACAAGTATAAATATCTTAGAGTACTTCCTAATAGTTTGCCAATGTAAACCCTTTCAGGGAGAACTCTCTGCCATTGTAAACGTTCTCTAAAAGAATAGGTACGTCTCTGGGAGCGTTTACATAAACTATTTGGAAGTACTCTCAGATACATATACGACTTGTGATAGTTTTACCTCTCCGTGTAGAGTGTAGACTATTCTATAACAGATCGCTGGTAAAATAAGTTAGACCAAATAATGTGGGTTCAAACAGACCAATAAAATAAAATAAGAAATAAAATAACCAAATGGTTGATTTTTGGCATTTTTTAAGCAATAATTACAGTTGCCCGATGAACAAACAACCACCGGCTTATTTTATGTATCTGTTTAAAGTCACCATTTATTTAATGAACTTCAAAATAAACATTTTTTTATATTGATTTTTTATATAGGTATAAAATATAGGTATAAAATAAACATTAAAAAAATCTCTTTCACGTTATCAACAGACTCATCTCCGGTATTTTCTACATTACTATCACTATTATTGCACCTGCCACATTTAGTCATTCAGTCTTTCCTTGATACAGTTGCATTTTTTCGTATTACACTTTTTGTCGGAACAAAAAGGGTTAAGCCATGGCGTACAATGTTTGGTATGGATTCTTGAGATTAAAATATGCAAATTCAATTGTCGTTTACTGAAGTCTATATCCATAAGATCCAACTTCGCAACGTTACTTGAATACCATCTTTTTAACTGCTGCGTGCACCTGCAACTGCCAATAATGAAGCAATCCAATATATAATTGCTAGTTTGAAAATATATACCTTAATCAATGCTGTTACGTCACTAACTAAAACGAAATAGTTTTTTGACTACAACAAACTAAGAATTGAATTAAGCAAAGAAAACTGGAAGCTGTTGTATACAACCGATAATAGATGTGGCCACTGATTTTTTTATCAAAACGTTAAACAATTACCTTAAAAAATGTGCCAATACAGTACTTTTAAAACCAAATTAACAAGCAAAGAAACCGTGGGTAGCAAAAGGACTCTTAACGTCTATACAGGGTGTTTCTTAATAACATGCTAATACTTAAGAGGGTTATTCTTGGGTCCATTTTGAGAAAAACTTCATATTAATATATGTCCTAAAAGTCTTAACTTTTGAACTACAGGGGGCAAGAATTTTAAGTAAAAATTGTTTGTTTAATATAACTTTGTTATTACCCTAGATATTTTTGTGAAATTTGGTACACGTCTGTACGGGTTTTGAATTGAATATTTTTAAAGAAAAATATGTTATGCCACTGCTTTTTCTTAAAGTAAAAAAATATTTTTGGAATCCCCATTCCTTTCTGAGCAAATGAGGTCCCTTGATCTATTTTGTTTGACGTACCGTTTTCGCTTAAAAAAATAAAACCCATTCATTTGCACCTTGGTATAAAATTAGATTTTAAGAATGATTCAAAACGATCTTTTTGGCAAGAAGCAGATTTTGTTTTATAAACATAAACAGTTATGACAGTTGTCTACCTAGTCTAGTTGACACATATTTAAGTCATTAACATTAACATTAGTATATGGTCCAATTTTACTACCCTGTATCTCAAAAGTTAAGACTTTTAGGACATATGTTCATATGAAGTTTTTTTGTCAAAATGGACCCAAGAATAACCCCCTTAAGTATTAGCATGTTATTAAGAAACACCCTATATATAATAAAGACAAACTTTATGAGAAGTTAAAACTGAATCGGGATAATGGGGAGCTATAATTGGAATATAAAAGCTCTAAAAATGATCTAAACCGTTTAATATAAAAATCAAAACAGTGCTATATAAATAACGAATTAAGAAAAATAAAAATAGCTCTAAAAGCCTTTGGAGCTGCGTGAACACCATCTGTGGAAGGAGTAGCGGAGAGTAGCCTCTGGGGTAATTCCGGCCGTCAATTTTCTCGCCAGCGCTTATATATGGCCGCCGCTACACCCAACGCCATCTCGTGTTATTGAAACGAAGCTTCAGTTTGAGTTGGACAGCTTAGAGTGAACGTGTTGCGATATTAAAGGCGTATTTTTAAAAACTCAGGCTTTCTTGTAAGAATTTAGTTGCTTTGAACGTCCTAATAATTAGCTCATTTGTAAGTACTAGAACTACCGAGACTATATTAATGGATTGAGTAGAGCCTGTAGATTAACATCGGAATTAACAATTTTACATAATCTCAAATGTTTCAAATTTCTAATTGACTAACCAAATAAGGTATATTGGGGAATACCGGACACAATGTTGGAGGTAATGGCGGCCTAGACATGTGTCATAAAAATATTATTTTTTAGTTCCTAGATGCCGCGAAAAATAAAAATACGCGGACTTCAGAGAGTTTACAAGCAGCCATGGATGTGCAAGAGGGGGGGAGTCGCAGTTTAAAATAAAGGTCGAGAAGATTTAACATACCAAGTTCGTCTTTGTAAGAGAGACGCAGAAAAGGTAACTTTTGAAAAACTCATTTGGGAAGACGACAAACATCATGTGACTTTTGTGAATAATAATTAATTATAATATTCTTGTCGTTTTTTTGTTTTGAGATAATGACGGCCTGCGGTCGGTATTACCCCATGAGTGTGGGTAACACTACATTTTTTATATAACGGTACCTATATAGTTTTCGGTTTGTAGTTTTTATCTAGTATAAAAATTTATTTTGATTCTACACTGTCTCTTAAGCTTTGACACCCCACCATTACTTTACAGTTGAAATGTGTCAATGGCCTTCAAAATTGCTTAGGGGGCCGCCATTCCCCCACTATCCCCTAAACCTGAAACAAAAATAGCTAAATTAATTAACAATGAAATATTACATGACAAAACACAAATTGTAAATAAGTTTAATGTGTTTTTAGCGACTTGGGAAGAAACTATGCTAAAAATAAGATCCGAAACGAGGTCTCGAAACCTTATCACAAAACCGATTACAACAATATTTAACAAATGCTTCGAAATCGGACACTTTCCTGCTTACAAAACTATCTAAATATGGCCTAAGGGTCAGAATATTCGATTTATTAAAGAGTTACCTGACAGACCGACAGCAACAAGTTGTTCTTGTCTAAGCGATGTAAGTGAGGTTATCTTTGGCGTTCCTCCGGGAACAGTTCTGGGACCACTGCTATTTACCCTTTATATAAATAGCTTGTTAAACTTACAACTGAATGGAACCGTTCTCAGTTTCGCTGACGACACCACTGTATTATCAAGGCACCAGCTATGGGCGACTTTAAACACGAGGCTGAGACGGATTTTCAAAAGATCGTGAACTGGTATGCAAATATCTTAGCACATCTAAGAAATCTTAAAGTAGGAGGTAGCGAATAGTAATACCCAAGGCTGAGCCTGTCAGGTACCTGGGCATAACTATTGATAGTCGTCTGAGATGGCACTTTCACGTAGACAAACTTGACTAGAAAATTTAGGGGTTTGATTGGATGGTTTAGAAAACTGAAGCAATGAGTAAAACTCAACTGAAAACTCCTTATAAGACATTACAATGTATCTATTTTGATTTCACTCCAAAATTAAAGTTTCAAAGTTGGTGTAGCGGGAATTTTTGCGGAAGGTTTCAACAATGCTTCTGAGTAACTTCGGCTCCTCTAATCTATGGTCGCTTTTTTTCCATATGTCAGATCCCGGTCAGAGTGTTGTTTAATTATTGTATATGCAAAGCGGCAAAATTATTATTGCGATAGAAAAGAAGATATTATCATGAGGGAAAAACTTCATATAAACTATTAGCTGTTCTGCATTTCAAAGTTTAGGCTTAATAATAAAGTTGGCATCTCCAGATGTCACATCTGTTACCCAATGAAGTAAGTTTTTCCGAGCCACGAGCTGTAGTGTTGGACAAAGGAATGCAGCAAATTAATAATTGCCATTAATCCCCATAAATTTGAAATTTAATTTTTTTCAATCTTAGCAGCGTATGAGAATATCTTGACTTTTCCTACTGCACCTTCGATATATATCTACAGTTTTGCAAATTGTAGTTCCCGATACATGAATAATAAAAATAAAGTAAATACTATAAATCAGTTCCGAAGGTTTTATTGAAAATAAAAATGCTATAAACAACCAGAGAAACCCGCCGTAATTGACAAAATATAAAGCTAAAATTTTAAATAGCCCATAAAACGTAACAAAATCGTGCGAAATCTGTCCAATCTCCACGTATCCTATTTCTAATTTACCATAAAATTTTTCAATAACGGTTTACGTATCCAGTTAGGTTTTTTGTAATAACATTTAATTTCTTGGTGGTTTACAGCGCTATGAATACTGGTTTTATCGTCGCTTTTAATCAGAAGGGCTGCATTTCATAATAAGAGCGCCCTTAATGCGAGAAATATTGGGGTATTAAGTTCAGCACTTTTACCGCGTAATAAAAAGTACACTCGAATTACTATGTCGATAAAATGTGGCGCAGTTTCACTGTGTATATAGCCGTTGAATTCTTTATTCATGAGTCAACGACACTATCTGGGGCAAACACACCCTTGCTACGAAAATGCAATTCTCCAGCCGCATCTAGACATATAGGAAACTTACTGCGAAAATACTGTCTGCCACGTTAAGTTTAAAGTTTCTAAGTTGCACCGTTTAGAAATTGCTTTCTATAATGGAGATGTTTGGGAGATGGATTTTGTTACAGACAATTTGTATTTTTTGATGCCCACATAAAATCTATCAATATGCTATGGTACATGCGGTGTGTAATTCTTAGTCTATTATTATACTGTAAAGTATGAAAAATATATTCTTGAGAGAGCTCAATCTGCTTAAATATCGGGTTTCCCATTATAGTAGGTGTCATTTTAACATTTCAGATACTTTTAACAGTGTATATATAGGGTGCCCACATTTTAATAGGAAAACTTAATAAGTCATAGAACACAATAAATAGAAAAGTTCATAACTATATGAACTTGTATGTTTTAAAGCTTCGTTTTTGAAAAGTACAGGGTGTTAAAGTTAATAAAAAAAATATTTTTGAGATGATGTTTCGGTTGTTGCAATTGACGACCAGAACTTGTCAAAATTTTAAAATCTTACAAGACTTATTGAAAAAAAAAGTAATAAAAAATATTTTAATATTTAATTTTATGGATATGGAATTGGATTTTTTCAGAGTCGGACGAAAAACTTTCGGTCCTAAAACCTATACAAGAAGGTTTCTAGATTCTAAAAATCATTGTCCTGGGAAATAAAAAAAAATTCGCACCAGTAAACTGGCCTGCATGTAAATTTTATGGCTAAATGTTATTAAGCAATTAAGAACTCAGTAGGCCTGCAAAATGTTGAAAGCCTAGACCTACTTTCATTTTCTTTTGCTAAAAGAATAAAATGCACAAAAGTGGAATTTTCAAGAAAGGTACATTTTTCGAAAAAAGTCAAAAATAGTCTTTGTCTTATAAATAATTAGGAAATTTAGTGAAGGCAAAAAACTTTTCCAGTGGCGTACAATTTTTTTATTAAAAAATATTATGCTTGTTCCCTATCTCTCCGGCCCTGGTGGAAGTAGATAGGCTTAATTATTTTTAATGGAGAGTATTTAACGAATGCCTAAACTAAATATTATGTTTGCATTAACTGGCTTTCTATAGGAAAAATAAAAGAAAACTTGAAAAAACAATTTTTGACAACAATTTATAACACAAACGGTTGGGATTTCGATACATGTTTATATGAAAAAATCTACCTACTTATCTTAACGTTTCCTATGGATTCCTAAAGTTTTGCCAATAAAAGTTGGACCACCCTGTATAGCGAAGCTATGTAGGTCTGTGCCAGAAAATCACAATTTATGCATTCGGAGCAATTGTCAACTTCAAAAACCACTCTACATCTGATGTATGTGCTTCAGTCAGTGTGTACAAATCCAAAAAAGCTTTGTTACAAACATAGCCGATGGTAAAAAGTTTAAAAATATTCTCTATCTATAAATAATAGAGGTGTATTAGCGACTGCTTGAAATCTGAATGTGGCACTAAAATTACACTGACTAAAAACTGCAATATCATTTTACTACATAGGCTTTTCTTTTATTTAAAGCTTTACGGACTTTATGAAAAAATCTTATATTTATGGTTTTGACTTTAAAGTGGGAAACCGTCCGGTACAGAAACGCACAACGTTGGAGAATGGGAAGGGATGTTGACAGGCTCGCCTGTGGGCCGTTTTAAAAAAATAAGCACGAAAAACAGAGCCTTGGGGGAGTTCCACCTCTTGTCCCATAGTCGTCCCAAATGGGACACGAGCTCAACAAATTAATCAAAGCATAATAATATGTGGAAACAGGTATTTTCTTGTGCAGAAAAGTATTTCTTCATAATTTAAAATGGGGAATGACAAAACTGCACAGATTTTTTACCTAAGATCTAGAATAAATTTTATTGCAAACGTCGTTTCCAAGTATATCAATAACTTTTCGGTTACGTATTTTTTTGGAAAAATTGCAAGTTCAATTAAATGGAAATGTGAAATAGGAACCGGGAAAAAGAATTCTTTGATATTCCCATGAAGTCGGATAATCTGAAAAGCAGCGAGTGTAAAAAAACAAACGAAGTTTTTATGGGCCCACCCCAGAGAATATATTAGTAGGTTTCCGTGTACGAGAAATTTCCCACCGCCGTATATAGCTGTATGCGTGTATATCCCCTGGCTAAAAAATCAGATTCAGAGGGGTGGGAGAAAGAGATGCAATACAGGAAGTATGTAAGTCTTTCAAATGTGTAGCAAACGCACAAGGCTAAGAATGAATGTATTCACTTTCACTGTTCTTAATATCTCTTAATATAGAAGCACTAACAGTAGGTAAACTTGAACCAACATTCAAAACACTGGTTTGAGATCGTGGTATGATGTATGCTTGACTTCTCTGTAGAAATTTGAAATTTGGATTTCAAAAGACTCTTAGGTATCCCACTTACCTTTGTTTAGTGTGTCACAGGACAAAATTTCTTGTCTTGCTAGGACTATTCTTGACTTTTGTCTTGTAAAGCAAGAAGCAAGACAAGAAATTAAATTCATTCTTGCCTTGACCGACTCTTGCAAATCTTGTCTTGCATAAAAGACTTCTTGCAACTTCTTACATTTTTTTGTTTAGTGACATCATCGCAGTAAGAGTCTTGTTACCAAGAAAGAATCTAGCATTATTTATTACGTGCAAACTTGTCGATGGTTTATTTTTTGCTATTTGTATTTCTTTTTTTTTGTATTTTAATAATAATTTTGTTTTAATGTTGTCATGATTTTCAATTCGAAATACCTCTTAGGTAGAAGACTTTCCTTTCTGTTAAAGTTATTTTGATGTCTGTGGCTTTCGATATGTCTGGACAAAAAACCGCGAAACCCACTCTCCCAAAATGACCCGATCCACAATATGCCACATTAATGTGAACCGAAAGAAAGCATTCGGAGGTCCAATAGACCCGAGAAACAGCTAGTCTATAGGTAGGTAGTCATATAAGTATTTCAGCAAAAATACAGTTAAAGAAAACTACTTATAAAAAATAAATTAATCTACTGATAGTAGGTACAAATAGAATAATTTTGTTCGGCAGGAGTTGGGAAGTATGCAATTCTTGCCGTGAAAGCGGCGTAATATGTTAATTCTCAATTTTTTATTGCCTGTAATTAATTATTACTTACTAGGAGTATTGTAAATAAAATATATTTACTAGATAATATACTAGTATATAGGTACAGTAATTATTCTCAAATAACCATTTATATTTATGCTCGTTGTTTAAATATCAATATTATCACCTACATTAATTATTATTTCTCTTATTAAAGTTTTACAGAAAATATAATTCCAGATATCTTATAGTGATTTTTCCAAGATTTTTGCAAAATTGCAATAGTCTTACGGAATGATTTCTTGTCTTGTCTTGCAAAGCATGATAATAAATGTTAAAGGGTCTTGTCTTGATCTTGGAGCAAGAACAAGACAAGACATTTGCAACAGTCTTGTGAAACCCTACTTTTATTTGCTCATTGGGTATTTTCCGCTATGCTACAAAACAATTTGCAATCCCCAAAATCATTGGCAAAGCCTCCATGTTACCACTGGTAACACCTAATTCCAATTTCCAACACGTCATCAACCTATAAAAATATTACGATTTTCTCTGGCAAAATTTATATTTTAAGGAATTTTTGAACAAACGGTGCAAAGTGCAAACCAAACAGATTAACAAATTATATTCTCCGTCACCAAATCGAAAAGTGGTTACGCCGCCGCGCCGCTCGACTCATGCCCGCGCATCCTCACACCGCTGGTTGCTCCCGCTTAAAATTAATTCCAATTCGCCTGTGTGTTACCATTCTCATTAGTGGTGACATTGCGTTCGACTTAGGATGTGCCGCGCCCGGTGCGTGGAATTAATTAGGTATTGATCACATTTCTGCAACATTATTGTGGTGTATTCACCAAACCAATGTGTTAGAATGTATTGTTGGTTGTATACTCTTAGAATAGTTATAGTTATGATGCTAGGGATTTTAATAACCCACGGTTGGCACAAGCTAATGTCAAGAGATTAGTTTCTGTTTCGTTTAGAATAATAACAAAAGAAGAACCGAATGTACTTTGTATAATAAACTCTCTTAGTGAAGAGAAATTGCCTTTAAATTGAAACTGAAGAGATTAAAACTGGACTGGTAAACGAAACAAACAACACATAACAATTATAATGGAGTTTATTTTTAGTTTTTGATGACCCAAAAGGGATATAATGTAATATTCTCCTCGATATTTTACGTCCTAAAGTATTTATCACCTAATTTTGTCGAGGTTGTTGCCAATCGCATCGGAAAGAGGCAAAATGTATGTTACGAAACGTATTTTGAAAGCAAGCTGGCGGAATTTTTAATTCGTTATTTTATATTGTTTGTCCATGAAAGTTGTAAAAAACGCGCTTTTTAAAAATTCACGCGTCGCTACTGCCCAAAATCAACAATGTCGATATAATGACATCAATATTGGCAACGCTGTAAGTTAATAAACTAGTTATATTTAGTTACATCGACAGACTTATCGCGACCATAAATCGCCGGGTCGGATTGCACGACGGGTTTCAAATTTGACTCGCTGAACCGACAGGAGTTCCCCAAAACTGGCCCAGAGTTGCGGAAGTTGTCGGAACTTACTTAACACTTGAAGTAGGGGAGAATGTCATTTAGCACGGGGAAGCCAGGTATGTTATAGTTTCGAAACGAGGCTCGAGTATCAGTTTTACTAGGGTAAGTAGGTATTGCCTATGTTTTCTAACGTCCGTGTATATACGATTCTTCTTTTTATTATTATATTATTTCTTAGTTATTTACTGATAATGTTATATTTAAGAATAGATATTTTTCTGGCATATTCGATTTGATTAACGCAACTATCTAAGCATAAGTTGCCGCAAAGCAGTTAGACGCCATCATTTTATCGGAAATAGCGCGATCGTAATGGATGACGAAAAGTATTTTTTGTCAATTCAGAAATCAAAGGTAATTTTGTGAATTGCCCTGACGAAGTAAAGCAAAATTTGCCGACTAAGTTTTGGTGTGGTGTGTTATTTCTGAAGCCGGCATTTCAAGACAGTATGTCGAAAGAGTCGGAATTATTCAAAAAAATGGACGCGCCATTCTCTAGTGAATCTGACACATTGACAAGAAGCTAGATCAGGGCAGAATATAATTTCATTATTGTTATGTGTATTAATGAATTGAAGCATTTTAATTAGGCATTTACGAGTGTAAACTTTCGAATCTACTAATTTTTGTACATAGTTAAAGAGGGTCAATATTGCCACAAATTAGAATTCCGTCGTAACTTTTAATTCCTTAGAACTATTTTCCTAATAACACTTTTTGAAAGGTACTCTTATGACAGCGTATTTTCGCGAGCGAAACCCAACAAAACATTTTTAGTTTATTCAAAACCTGCCGTTTTCGCGAGACGGTTTTATCAAACCATAGACATATAAAAAACAATCGTAAAGTTAACACCAACTCGACCATGTACAGCAGATTTTGTCTTTGCGGATTATTTTGTAGTGTTTAATCTGAATTAAATCATTACATTATATTCCATTTCAAAACCACAGAAATAAAATGTACTGACGCTGCAGAACAGCACGCGCGTTCGCACGTAGTATGTGCGTCAGTAAATCAAAAATATAAACAAATTTCTTGTATAAATTCGCTTCCGCATAATTAATAAATCAAATCCAACTCGTTTGTGTTGTTTCTAGTACCTATCGCTATGCCCAAGCCACCTTGGCCCTAGCAGAGAGTAAGGCGCTGGTAGCGATATATGCCCTCACTGAAACCTTTCCCATCATCACTGTGGCCAAGCCAAAACATCTTCGCAGGGAGTGAGGCTGCTCTCTGACACTGGTGTCCGAAACAAACATACTTTCTACAAGTGCCTCGTCTGGTAGTAAGTAAATACCTTCCTTCTGTTTGCTGCAAGTGCCTCGTCTGGTAGTAAATAAATACCTTCCTTCTGTTTGCTACAAGTGCCTCGTCTAGTAGCAACTATGTATATACCTTCCAACTTTTGTCTCCCAGAAGTGCCTCGTCTGGTGGCAGATTAGACCTCTCAGTCATTGCTAACCTTGACAGTACGCAGAAAAGTTGGAAGTATTCCACTGCCGAAAAAAGGCAGAAGTGAGTTCCGGGCAGCAGTGCCAGGACATGTAGCATTGTGTAAGCTTAAGATCTCGTAGATTGAGAGAGGAATTAAATATGTATTTTCGGCATTTTGACAATTTTCACTTTGAATAAATACGAGTTAGAACAGCTTTATAAAAACATCCGTTTTCGCGATGTATATGTTTACATGACGCGTCAGACTTAAATCAAACAAAACCTGCCTAAACCTAAATCCTGTAAGCTTTTGCTCGCGAAAATATGACTTTTAGGCAAATCGCGGGTTTAGTTTTTTTTTTTAGATTTTAGTAGGCATCTAGGTACCTACTTATGTGCTGGCAGTAAAAATGTAATATCAACAAAGTGGTTGGGATTCGGGGTCGTAAACAAACGGAGGCATAAAATTAAATCATCTCTTCACCAACGTTTCGGCTGATATACAACTATCTTCAGGGTTCAAGATATTCTTTTACTTGTCACAATTAAACAATAATAATAGACAGGACTGAAGTAGATATTAAAGCTAGACAAACTAATCAGGTACATGAGTTTTATTTTATTATTTGTCGTGAAAGCGAAAAGCAAATTGACTGTGAAACGTTCTACACATCCTTTTTTACGACCCCGACTCCCAACCACTTTGTACTTTAAAAATCAAATTTGGGTCACGAAATATATTATTAAATGTAATATCAACTTTAGCAACATTAATTTAATTAAGTATGATAAATATATGAATTACCATAATTATTAGAATGTTTTACCTTGGTTTAATATCGAACATAATATTGTGGATACTTCGCCACTACACTATCTCTATATTAACCTGACATTTTCTTATCAAGTGTGCTTGTGTCAAGTATTACCGAGGGCAGCAAAATCAATGTAGGCACGAACAATTTTTTCATCTAATTGAAATTTAAATTGCAGGTCGTGCACAAATAAGTATAGTGTACGACTCGTTAAGCACTGTCTATTGAATGCTCGTGCACTTGAAGGCACTCGGCTTCGCCTCGAGCAACAACCTGTGCACTCGCAGTGCCCGATTGCTTAACTTGTTTCACAATAAAGATACTAGTTTATGTGGTTAAAGAAACTATACCTACTTATGCATAAAATATTCCAGTAAATCAAATTCAGGTTGCTCCGAAATATGAACATAGGTAGGTATTTTTGTCCTTTTTTCAGTGTCTAAAATAGCACAGAATTATACGGGAAGTGGTCGATTAAATTGATATACCATTGTCATATATTTACAGTTCGAAGTCATCGATTTTCTTCGCGCAACATACAATAATTATTGGGCTACGCGACGCCCACCTACCGCGACTTCTAAATCTCACCAGGCCCATCTTCGCAACACCGCATTTGCCCCACAATAATATTTCTAATAATATGCTCCGCTTACAATGGCTGTAGCTCGGATTGTAGGGCACATGTTTATAGGGAGAAAACTAGAATTGAAATATCCGGCCTTAAAAACAAGTATTTGTAGAGAATTTTGAAACACCTTGGACATAATGGAAAGTAAAAATATTTTGATGAACTTATGTATATAAAGGGTTTCCATAATCAACAGACTAACAACTGTACGTTCCGAACATTACACAATAATTTCCTACATAGTTTCACCAAGTTTCCACCGCTCCATAATGTAATCCCATCGATCCCCAAAATCGTCATTTTGCTTTGCAACGTTGTCGCTATATCGTTGCCACACGCCATCAATATCGGCAACACTGTTAATAAACCGGTGTTCCATTTAATTACCTCGGCAGACCGATCGCGGCCATAAATCGCCAAGCCGGGCCGGATTGCATGGTGGGGATCAAATTTAACGCTACCGCTCGCCCAACTCTATAATCGAGTAACGGGAGTTGTCCGAAATTGGTACGAAGTTGCGAGAGTAGCCCGAATTTGGTTAACACCTGAACTTGCGGAGAGTGGCAGATGACAGGAAGGATTAACATAAGAAAACCGTTCAACTTTATTGACTCAAAGATTATTATGTTATATTTTCTTCTTATTACTATTATCCTTGTCTATCCATTACTAGTCGTTCAACGTAAAGCTCGAAAGGATTTTATCAATATTATTCGTATCGTTTGAGAAGCAAAGCGAGTATAAAAGTTGTACATCTAAATAATAATGACTACTGAATCATCCTGTATTCTATCCAGAGAACCGTTGGAATTTTTGTCTGTCGTTGCGATGTTCTGTCCACAAAATATGTGTTATGCCTAATTTATGTGATATGTGGTTTTCCCATCACCAATTTGTTGTTTCACTCACTCAAGTTTGGCTGCCAGTTTCTCTACGCTCCTTCCATACTACTTATCAATTCGATGATTACACAGTCGCCATTATATTATATTGTAAGTTGTGAGATAGGTACCTTGTAAAAATTTCTCAGCTGGAAAGGGGTTAGGGATGATAAACATTAAATGTATACTGACCATGTTGCCAAATGCAAGTAGGCACCCTATTTATAAGTCAATGTCGTCAGAGATGTTTTTAAATATCTAATGTTGTTAACCATTAAACCCAAAAACCCTTTAAACTAAATGAAAAAAAAATCACAGCAATTTTGGTTCTCATCTGACACCAAAAATTATAGCCTCAAGTTAGTTTTAAAAAATTGTCAAGTGTGTAATTATAGATACTCTATTATTTGTCGAAATCTAGAAGTACAGGTTGTCACTTTACACCCACCTTGTATCAACATTAATTATATTATAACAATAATATCGCGTTGTGCCAAGCTTTTACCTAAAATTTCCCTACTTAGGCTACGTAAAGGACTCCATCTAACCCGAGTTTGTATCCGGCAAAGCGGTTTAGGTTGATCGCAGATAAACTCGGTGTGCGCCGCCATAAAATACACCCGCGCCCTCCGTCAACATACGCGAGCCGAACTTCCAACTTGCGTCAATAAGTTAATTTCACTGGCTCCTGAAAACTCGACAAACTCTGGGTATTATAGAGTGACACTCTAAAGAGCTTCGAGCCACCTCTACTCGGTCATTCACAATTTGAGAGTCAAACAGGAAACTGAAAAACTATGTAGTATAGTATTTCTAAAGCCACTTGGAACAGCATAAAAACCTGTGAATTTTATACGGGTGATTTCGGCTGATAAGTCTGGTATTTTTACCAGTAGCAGAGCGTGGTAAAAGCTATAAAATAGATCGCGCCTCGTATATCACTGTGTTCCAAGTGAGTTCATTTATATTTTACCAGGGTAGCTCGAGAACAAGCTCTTTTGGCAATAAAATACGGGTCAAAACACTTTTTTAACCATATTAAACCGCACCTGGTATTATAAGAATTGACTGCATGCTCGCCTAATATAATATATCACCAATACTTGCATGGGCTACAGTGTTTAACGGCCGGCCACTTGTACAGCGAAATGCGGTGGATAGGCGTGCGATAATTTCACAGATTTTAGGATATACTTCCGTAAATAGTTGTAATCGATATGGCTTTTTAGAGACCTTTTGACAATATTGTATGGTGCATTAACCTTTACGTTGTGTTTGACGACAACCTTAAAAAACCCTTAAAAGTGAAATATTATGTTGCTTTTAGAATATGTATAACTTTAAAAAAACTGCGTGACGCTTATGTCCTATATTGAGTTTTTTTATGCAATTAGAGTTTTTTATGCTGTTTCAAGTGACTTTAAAAATACTATACCTACAAATCCGCTGCCAATGGAATCTCATCACACGTTTTAAGTGAAGTACGTGCAATAGGAACTTTCAAGAACTTTTTTGTCCCTTGGCATACAATCCTAATCACTTTCCCCTCAATATTGAACTACTGTATCACGACACTCCAGCCTGCCCTTCCCGTGGAGGAACTGTCACATGGGTATTTACACAGACACCTATCCATACACCCGGTTAAAATCTGTTTTCTGGTCTTTTAGAAAATTATTTGAGATTTTTAAAATCAGAATTAGGTTTATTTTTTTGTAATTGTTGCGCCGCAACTTTAGCCCACATATCATGTGGAAGCATGGTAATTGAATGCAAATAACACTGCTTAGTATAACATTGCATGTTATTGTGTCCCAGGCAATGGCGGCTCTTCCATAGAAAATGGGAAAAAAATTAGTTCCGCGACTACTATATTCTTTATTTTGCTCCTTTGTTCCTGTTCCTGTTCCGTGTTCCTTACTCGCTATATTATATAATAAAATTAATTAGTTCAGAAAAATATGAATACCCCGCATAATCGCATTTTTTAAATTTGTTTTGGGTGGTGAATCCAATGGTAAACAAAAAGTATCTCTTAGTATTTTTTCATAATCGCAGCCGTTTCTTAATTATTTTCAAAGAACGGCAATGCTGCAATAAACAAATCATTTTAAGAATAAACCTAACAATCTGTGGATGCCAATTAAACTTGGCATTATTAGATTCATTTGGATGTCAACTTTACACTTTAGTATCAATATTTTGAAAAATAATATTTTCATTCGAAGAATTGACTGACATGCACTTTTGCCAATGGCAATAATAAACATGCGGAAACGCATAATATTTGCGTGTATTGAAAGAGACGGCGGTTATTTCGAACATGTAATAATTTACTAATTTTCTAATAGCATTACGTTTCTTTTATTATCGTTTTTGCTTTTTTATTTTGTTAAATAAAGTTTAATTGACATCCACAGATTGCTAGATTTATTCTTAAAATGACTTGTTTATTGCAGTATTGCCGTTCTTTGAAAATAATTAAGAAACGGCTGCGAATATGAAAAAATACTAAGAGATACTTTTTGTTAACCATTGGATTCACCACTCAAAACAAATTTAAAAAATGCGATTATACAGGGTATTCACATTTTTCTGAATTAATTAATTTTAATAACACCCTGTATCTCCGCAACTTGGGGCCTCAAAAGCTTCATAACAACCTTAAGTTTGACGGCTCATCCGCTCATGGGACACGCCAAGTTTGAAGAAAATATCTCATATACTTCTGGAGATACTAAGAAATATGTGTATTTTTCTCTAAACTTCTACGCTCTGAATAAAAAAAATATGGCCCGCAGGAGAAAAAAATATATGAAGAAGTGCCCTTATTTTGACACCAAGAATACGTTGTTTCATTTTTGACCATCAGTTCAGTTACACCCTGTATTTACTATTCTTTATAAATTAGCGCAACGCCTATAATGCCCTGTACCCTGTACAGGCGGGCACAGACGTTGCAACTAATCTCCTGACTGGCCGCCTTTGTACAGCGCCCAGGCGTAATTCTGTTTCGGCCGCTACGCCGTTAGTGGCGCTATGAGACTAGGAGTTGATGCCGCCGCGCTCGCTAAACCCCGTCGCCCTTCCACTCTTCCAGTCGATCGCGGGCTGCTCTAGAGAATGCGTCAGCGTTGGCCGCCTCCAGACTCCGCGCGCCTACCTCGCGACCTCGTGTTCTCGTTCTTGTATTCTATTGTATAAACAAATGAAGAATAGCTTACAGGACATTTTGGAACCAAAACTTTTTAAGACTTTCATTGTCTGAAAAAGTTGAAATATAAACTCTTAGAAGGCCAACTCCAGATTTACAATTAACTCAACCGGATAAAAATTCAAACGGCAATTATACGCGACACTTTTCTAGAAGTACGTACGACAAGAACAAGTGGATATCTGGATGCGACAAATTAAATGCACTATTTTGTTTTCCCTGCTTACTGTTTTGTAAAGAAGGAATGGGAATGGACATGGACTAGAATAGGATTCAAAAATTTAAAACATTTAAATCAAAAAATAAAAAAACACGAGCTTTCTATTCGGCACATGAATTGTTCTACAGAACTAGCAGCTACTTTGGCTTATAGATTTTTTAGTAGGAATTACGGATTTTGCGTTATTAACTTTTTCTTTGAAAAACGGTAATTATTGTTTTATGCACTTTTTACTTTTTATATTAATTATGCAAAAATAAGTGATTTCCACTAATATGAAAAAATTAAAAAGCCCATGCCGAAAGTAGGTACCCACCTCCACCTCGGTACCCCCCTATTTTTTTAAGTGACGCACGAGTGTGTTCTTTTCAAAACGTAGCCCCCCCTGTGCATTAACCCACGAGCCGCCACTGGTCCCAGGATAAATATAACAGACATTGATTCATGCAATAATGCATATTATCCTATAAAATTCAATTTTGTCTAGATGCATACCTTGTTGAAAAATTCTTGTTTGTTTATACAAGCTGATCCAGCTTTCATCGGCAAAACTTCTACAACCTATAGAAAATACCCACAAATTTAAAATATCTCTGGTTCTATCTAGCCCCTGCTTCTACCAAATCGTGTGGGCATGCTAACATCTGCACCACCGACCGAAGTCGCACAAATATTATCTACAAAGGCAGAGCGTAGTACAGTTAGCGTTTATATATGTTGCCCAATTCAATTCCTATTCAAGCAGTGACTTGGCAACGTGGGTTGTGTGGAACATTTTATAATAGAAAACATTTACATGACTGGAAAAATCGAGAAGCAAAAGACACGACCTATATAACGTAGCTGGTTTACCTATACATTACATGGGACACGTTGTGTCCGTAATTTTGGCTCCTCCTGTATCTGACTCAATATCTTCTTCGGGGAAGTTCGCTGTGGCATTAACTGTAAAATACATAATCTCCACGCCCGCATGCTAATATGTACGGTATACGGCGCACCGGATCGAAGCAAGCTTGGGATTATCGGCGGGAGCACACAGAGTTTAGTCAGCTGCGGATAACTTATGCAATACACGTCTTGATACATTTCTTGCCAATTGGCATAGTAAGATGGAAAGATAATTGGAGACGACAATGACGTTAAACGTTTCGTCTTAGATTGCAGTATAGGCTCGCTAGAGCCTATACTGTCCCTGTGTACAGCGGGAACTTTGAACAGGCTCGTCACACCCTGCGTGTGAGCATATCTTGATAACAACTTATACATATAGCAGCTATCTCAGATCAATAGATTTTTGGTTGGAAGTATCTATAAAGCATCATATATTATTCAAGATCATATTATTGAATGAAACTTACCTAGGAATAACCTACCTAAATTAATTCTCGCTTGCATAAGGTATCGATAGAATTATTATGAGTTTTCACATTGATCGTTATAATTATACCATTCTACCATTTCTGTCTGCAATTTTTGCACTAAATAACAAAAAGAAATAAATAACGACGCCGGCCTCGACTTCTCGAAGGAAAAATTAGAATTTCCATTAGGAGCATTTTCCCATAATTTTCCTGCGATCTCCGCATTGTTTCGGGGAATGCAGAGGCACCGTCTATTCAGATGGCCGTTATCTAGAAATGACTTTAATTAGTTCTTTTTATGGAGAAAATATGAAAATAAAATGCTCTATTAAATGCCGGAAGGGAACCAGGAAATATGGAGAAGAGTCCAAGATATTTTTTAATTATCTTTCATATTTTTGCTGGGGAGGCATTCCACCGAACCTATTTTTTACAGGTTTAGTTTAGGCCGGTAGTTTAACCCTGAGTCCGAAAGTGTGCCCAAAAAGTCGGGCAGTAGGCGGTCTTTTGTCTTGTTGTTGTTAAATATTCTGTCATTCTCTGTTGTGTCAGCTGTGGACATTTTAAATATACCTATTTGTTTTCACATTTCAGGTAAGAATTACGTACAATGAAAAAGAAAATCCACTATTGTGAACAGGTAAGTCCGAAAAATAGTTTTATCCTAAACCTTATCACCATCTACAGAAGAGATTTAAAGCCAGATGTGACAAAATAACAGCTCTATAAATTTAAAGAAAGACTAGACTAGATAGAGCTCTCAAAAGAGTCTGTAGATAAATAAATAAATAAATGAATAAGTAAGTAAGTAAGTAAGTAGGTAGGTCGGTAGGTCGGTAGGTCGGTAGGTCGGTAGGTCGGTAGGTCGGTAGGTCGGTAGGTCGGTAGGTCGGTAGGTCGGTAGGTCGGTAGGTCGGTAGGTCGGTAGGTCGGTAGGTCGGTAGGTCGGTAGGTCGGTAGGTCGGTAGGTCGGTAGGTCGGTAGGTCGGTAGGTCGGTAGGTCGGTAGGTCGGTAGGTCGGTAGGTCGGTAGGTCGGTAGGTCGGTAGGTCGGTAGGTCGGTAGGTCGGTGGGTCGGTGGGTGGGTGGGTGGGTGGGTGGGTGGGTAGGTAGCTCAAAACTGTTAAAATATTTTTGATTTTTTATACAGGGTGTTCAGTATTTCCAAAAATTTTTTTAACAAGGCGGGCACCTGATTCTTGCGTGTATAATAGAGCAGTTTAAAATCACGGGTGGCTGTGGCTATGACAACCAAATAATGTTTACCACTTTTTGCAAATATTCCTCTACATGAAATACAAAATGTGTATAGAGAATTTATTAGAAGAGTTGAAATTTGTGCAGAAGCAACAAATTGACATAATAGCATTGAAGAAATCGATTATTGTATAAATTCTGCAAATATCAAATAAAGCGGCACAAACAAATTACCTGCGCGCCTTGTTAAAAAAAATTCAACATAAATTCCTGAAACCTCAAATTTGTAACCCCCTGTGGATTCTAAATGACATCCTTGATAATATTTTTCGATATTGTCAAAACAACGGTCCTTTACTCTTGGTGACTAACAAAATTTTTCTAAATTTTTCGAAATACTGAACACCCTGTATACAAAAATCAAAAATATTTTGACAGTTTTGGCCGTTTTGGAACAAGCAGGAGTTTTTATAAAGAGTGACTTTTCGTCATATACCCACGAATAAAAAACTTTTCCCTCTTCTGGACATCAGAGCGGGACACGCTGTAGAAGCAATGAAAACGGGTACTCAAAAACTTTATTACTTTTGTACATAATCCGCTGAAAGTCTAATACATTTCTCGTAACGATGTTGAAGCTCTTGGAAATTTTGAAAATAAAATTTGTTTTTTTGCTCTCCCAACCAGCCGTTTACAACTTCAATCACTTCTTCATCGTTCAGAAATCGAGAACCACGCAGTTGTTCTTTAAGTTTTATATGAAGGACTATCATCACGTAACACTCCATGCATATCCTCCTAAATTTCCTTGGCAGTCATCCCTTTTTTTGCAGGTATTTTATGACCGCCCTCACTTCATTTTTCTTCATTTTCTCAATTTACTATGCACAACCGAAGAACAAAAATTCTTACTCGAATATTCAAAACGATGTGATAATGAAATTTGGCAAGCAAGATTGACAGATGTTGACAGTTGTACTATTAGAGTACCGATTGTTTCGGTCAACGCCAACTAGTCTAGGGACAATAATTACCGCCCTCGTATATATATTTATACTTTGACATTATTATATTCCTCTGGATAAGTTATTGTACAGCTTCACACCCATATATTTAGGATTATTTGCAAATATAGTCATCTTGTGACCTTGGATAGTTAATAGATCATTTTATCTGGTATTATAAGTATGCAAGTCAGTCATACGTGTGAAGCTGCCCAAATTTCGTCTGACACATTAAAATTTCATAAAGAGCAACGTCTCGACTGGATAAGCCCATAATATGTTTAACAGCTCTTTTTATATAACTCCCAAGTCTTTAGCAAACTCTGGTCTAGGGAGGGATTGGCCTTCAAGACTATAATCGAACAAAAAGGGTTTCTTTTTAAGGGCGTGTGACATAACATTACACTTATCTATATTGAGAATGAGTCTATTTTCTTTACACCATTTATTAACAATATTTAAATCATCGTGCAATCAACCACAATCCCCGGTAGGATCAATTTCTGCAAAAATTTTTAAATCATCAGCATACAACAACGAACAGACGGGCAATTTTCGACAAATATCATTCATAACGAAAAGACGAGAGCGAGATGCGGAGAGCAGTTCTTTTATATTTCCTTTGGAACCAGTTATGAGGCGATCAAATAAAACACAGGGTTACTAAAACTAGATTTATGTACACATTGAAAATTTTTGTTTGCATTAAATTGCTCTAGAAAAAGTTATGTTAAGTTAGGTTAGGTGAGTTTAAAAATTTAAATCAGAATTTACTGTGAATCAATTGCCATAATTTACCACCAACCGAGATTTTAATTCGATTCTGTCCTTTCGACTTGGTGAAAATAATACCAAAGTCTAGAGAATACTATAAGTCGGCTCACTTCTTTGTTCTTTGGGAAAAGCCGACAATTTTTGGCTACTAACTAAATCGCCGTCATGCTAGTTATACAGGGGCAGGTTCATATTGACTTTCCATTATCTACCAAAGTCTATAAATATTAGTATACCTATTTGTAGACTTTGGTACAACATTATTTGTGTAGGTAAGTAAGTATACCGTTAGTTTTTGGTAGGTACAGTTAAATTAAAATACAAGGTATCCACATAATTTAATTATACGTTCTTCGCAAATTTGTGTTCTCCGATGAACCCTAAGGCATTCTTCCATTGCTGGCACCTTCAAATTTTCAATATTTTAACATTATATCTATTTCTTCTTCAATTAATAAATGTCACTTTTGAACTGATTTTACAGCCATCCGCACAGCAGGCATCACTACAACCGTTGATTGAATTCCATCGACGCTACAACACAGTCACGGTCGGTCGGTAATATTTTGCGCACACCCGGTAGAATGCGAACGAACCGCTCTCAGCTACACTGTGTAAGCTTATTTTCTTATTAAATAAGATATCGATCGCCATACTCCGATGACGGCGCGCCGAGGGAGCGGGAGAAGGCAAGAGGGAAACGTTTGTTTACACAAGGCCGAGTGCCCGGACTTATTAGTATATCTCTGGACGCTGATAATACAGTCCAGCACAATACCCTCAACTCCTCACTCGTGTTAGCCCGTGCCAAATGTGCGAGAATCAAACCAAACGACTTGTAGCTGCAAACTCTGCAGTGCCGACTAGCAGGGACGTGGGCCTTTGTTGTAAGTTGTAACCGGTGGGTTTATGAGTCTCTCGCTTTGCACGTAAGGAAACCAGAACTCGTGGGGTTGTAGGAGGTGGTGTTGTGTTACCACTCCGATGTGTCTGTGAAGTCGAAAAACCAAGCAGTACCCGATCTCGTAGGTCTGGAAAAAGAATTCGAACAAATAGTATTCATTGATATTATTTACATTTACATAATATTACATTAACTTATTATATAGTTGTTATTAAAATATCTTAATTAAAACAAAGAATACGAATGAATTAATAAGGTTGTGCACAACGATAGCGACAATAATGCAAAATAATTACTTATTAAACGATGGTAAAAATATAATATAAAATTTGAATCTTGAAACTTTGAACTCAGATTTAAAAAAATAAATAACTTATGTGTTATCTTGGTAAGTAAAACAAAAACCGAGGTGACTCTTCGTTACGTTCTTTCGGAGATCAAACTTTGAGGTACCATTGAAAATAAATACAATAAAAAGGTACAGATTTATTATATAACCATGCACGAAGCTCAGGTCGAAATGCAGGGGACAACTCAAGTCCGTAGAACTTCGGTGAGTAGATCTTTTGAGAAAAGGTACGAGAAATACGAAAAAAAAGATAAATCAAATAATATCCACTCACCAGGGCTTCCACAGACTTCTATAGCACTCGAGTCCTTGTGAATTCCTCCTGCACTGCTAATTACCCATATAAATATAATGTTCTATTGTAATCAGCATCTTGTAAACTTTATCAATAAACACTTTTTTAAACAAAATAATTTTTACGCCCGCCCACGTAACTGGATCAAAGTGAACGACCTCTCTGAATGGAAATTAGAATTTCTATAACCCAGCCTGTATGTCGGATGAGGTATTAAAGTAAGCCGAACATGGGAAACCGGACGGGCATTTATAGAAGCTGGGCAGTAATCGTAAATATCGTTTAAAAATCTTGAATTCCACGGGAAAAACGCTCTCCGCCCGTCTGGATATCGGGTCGGAACTGCGTCATAGGGGAGTAATGGGTTGTAACATAACACGGCTGAAGGGAATATAATATGTTAACGTTTTCCTCATTTCGCAGTATGGGCCGCCAACACTGGGAATTTCTTGCAAGACAAGACATCATTTGAATCATTTTGCAAGACTTGCAATTTTGCAAAAATCTTGCAAAAATTACTAGGTATCTGTAATTATAATTTCTTTAAAACTTTAAAGAAATAATTAATGTAGGTGACAATAATATTAATTTTTAAAAAATGTATATCAACGCTTATTTAAGAATAATTACTGTAGGTATCTATATACTGTATCGTTGTATCTATTTACTATGTATATATTATTATCTAGTAAATATATTTTATTAACATTACTCCTAGTAAATAATACTACAGTGGATTAATTTCCACTACAGTGGATTAATTTATTTTTGATAAGTTTGCTTCAACTATATTTTTGCTAAATTACTTAAATGACTATCTATAGTCTAGCTGTTTCTTAGCTTTATTGGACTTCCTAATGGTTTGTTTCGTTTCATATTAATGTGGCATAGTGTAGATCGGGTCATTTTAGGAGAGTGGTTCTCGTGGTTTTTGTCCACACATATCGAAAGCCACAGACATCAAAATAACTTTAACATAAATAAATTCTTCGACTTAAGAGGTATTTCGAATGGAAAATCATGAGAACATCAAAACAAAATTATTATTAAAATACAAAAAAAGAAATACAAATAAGAAAAAATAACTGTCAATAATAATTACAAAAATAAATCATCAACTCGCCTGCGCCAACTTGTCTGGATAAGCTTTGCACGTAATAAATAATGCAAAACTCTTGCTAACAAGTGTCTTGGTAGCAAAAAACTCTTTCTGCGATGACGTCACTAAACAAAAACTGCATGTTGTAAAAAGTCTTGCTTACAAGACAAGATTTTTTCCAGCAAGAGTTGGGCAAGTCAAGACAAGAATAGGCCTAGTAAGACAAGAAATCATTTAATAATGGTATATTTAACACTGATTCAGTCGCACCTACCTACCTACCTACGGTTGAGGAGGAGCGGCAGAGCTATTGTTCGAGCGATCTAATGGCAATTAAAAAAGGGAAGATAAAACAAAATGATATAACTCACCCCTGTCAGACCCGAATCAAAGAAAGTAAGTGTTCAAGTTTGGTTTTGAGTAAAAAATCGATAGACCCAAATTATTTAAGGTCATTCCGGGTGACCGGAAAAAGGAAATAAAAATTAAGATATCCAAAAACAAAATAAGAGCTTGAATACTTACTTATCACAAAGAGTAAATTTTTTACATAGACTAATAAACTTCAAATTTTAAAATCAAAATTAAAATTACATTAATTACCTATGTTATTTATTTTACTTAGGTATTAATATGTATGTTAATGTTGGGTATTAATAAGATTAACTAACTTAACAATCGGTAGGTCACGTTACGTCAGCAACGCAGGATTTATCCGGAAAAATCTCGTCAGGATCTTAAATACCGTTCAAATCCTCGGATAAACACGCTGTGCGGTTGGTACCTGATTCGAAAATAGGAAATGGGACATAATAAGCCTAGAGGAAAATATATGTAACATTTTCTCCTTTTTCTCCAGGGGTTAAATAATGAGAAGGCTTTTGGTAAATACCGCGACGGGAATAATGGAGGAGATAACTGTGGGTTAGAGAAAATGCAACGTAGGTATATGCGCAAACTGGAAAATGTGTAAGTCACGAAATGTACATTCGTTGCGGTAGCTAGGAAACTACTTAGGTACATACAATAAATCCCCTCTATATGTATATCTACAAGTTACCTAAATATACATAATAAAATTTTACCCCAAGTGCGCTACGATTCAATGAACATTACGTGGAATTTTTTTTATAAAATTCAAAATCTAAATAGGAACCATTATTTAATTTTTAATTGAGTTTTTAGCCACAGAACCCGAACTAAACTGATTAAAAGACAACTTTTTCAAATTGCCAGGAAAATTAAATGAACGAAACTGTGAACGTATAAATTAAAAACTTTCTGAGCTTTCAGAGAATAAATCTACCTACTTTCTCAAACATAATGTCAAGTCAAAGTGAAATGACAGAATAATAAATGTAGAAATGTAAAAGAAAGTATAATATAGTCTTTAGCCTGGTTCATGCAGCTTCTTTATCTTTTAATTTTACTTTATCTTTATGAAATAACCAATGGCATTTGTCCCTTGATTTGAACTGACCAATGACATTTAATATTTCTTAAAGATAAAGAAAAATTAAAAGATAAAGAAGCTGTATGAACCAGGCTTTTATTATCCTATAAAAACTTTTATGTGGATTACCGGTTTTGCAAACAACAACCGTTTTGCATCATCAGATCCTTAAAAACTACAAAATTAAAAAAAACTACAAAATTAGTCTTAAATGTAAGTTTTTTTTGGTTTTTTTAACCTTTTATATAGACGTGGTATTTGATGTTAAAGTTTTTAACGTATGTTTTTTTCATTGATTGTAGTTTTTAAGGATCTGATGATGCAAAACGGTTGTTGTTTGCGAAACCGGTAATCTACATAAAAGTTTTTATAGGATAATAAAGACATAGTGTTTACTTTCTTTTACATTTCTACAATAATATCTTCCTATAATGGACACCCCCTTCAACTATTAGGATAATAAATAGAAAGTTAAAGTGTCATGAGGAGAGAAACAGTAACCTCGCTACCTGCCTGATATTGTACCGTGTGTTCTATTTAATTATCTACTAACTTCTCTTTGAATAACTGGCAATAATATTTTATTGAATTCCACTGGCCATTTAGCAACACAGTTTTCCTTTTTTTTTTTCATAGAATAAATGCTGAAGAAAGAGATGTTATAGATAATTATAGATAGAATACAGGGTACAATATCAGACAGGTTGCTAGGCTATTGTCTCTGTTGTATTGACACAGAAAACAAGGTTGTTGAAATTATTTTTTGAGTTATACGTTGAAAGATTATGTTAAGCATTTATGAATTTTCCTGGCAACACGAAAAAGTTGTCTTTTAATTAAATCAGTTTAGTTCAGGTTCTGTGGCGAAAATCCAATTAAAAATTAAATGGATCTGTTTGCGGCACAAAGAAATTTCCGGCAATACCAATAATAATTTCGTTTGAAAGTACTGTATATACAGGGTGTAACTGAACTGATGGTCAAAAATGAAACCACGTATTCTTGGAGTCAAAATAAGGGCACTTCTTCATATATTTTTTTCTCCTACGGGCCATAGTTTTTTTTATACAGAGCATAGAAGTTTGGAGAAAAATACACATATTTCTTAGTATCTCTAGAAGTAGGTATACGAGATATTTTGTTCAAACTTGGCGTGTCACGTGAGCGGATGAGGTGTCAAATTTAAGGTTAATATGAAGCTTCTGTGGCTCCCATTTGAAGATGTACAGGGTGTTATTAAAATTAATTAGTTCAGAAAAATATGAATAGCCTGTATAGTGTATAATCGCATTTAAAAAAAATTTTTGAATGGTAAATTCAATGATTAACAAAAAGTATCTCTTAGTATTTTTTCATATTCTCAGCCGTTTCTTAATTATTTTCAAAGAACGGCAATGCTGCAATAAAAAAGTCATTTTATGAATAAATGTAACAATCTGTGGATGTCAATTAAACTTGGCATTATTTGAATCATTTGGCTGCCAACTTTGCACTTTAGTATCAATATTTTGAAAAATGATATTTTCATTCGAAGAATTGGCTGATATGCGCTTTTGCTATGGACTTGCCTATGGCAATAATAAACATGCGGAAACGCATAGTTGCGTGTATTGAAAGAGACGGCGGTCATTTCGAACATTTAATAATTTAATTTTATAATAGCATTACGTTTCTTTTATTATCGTTTTTGCTTTTGTATTTTGTTAACTAAAGTTTAATTGACATCCACAGATTGCTAGATTTGTTCATAAAATGACTTTTTTATTGCAGCATTGCCGTTCTTTGTAAATAATTAAGAAACGGCTGAGAATATGAAAAAATATTAAGAGATACTTTTTGTTAACCATTGAATTTACCATACAAAAAAATTATTAAAATGCGATTATACAGGATATTCATATTTTTCTGAACTAATTAATTTTAATAACACCCTGTATCTCTGCAACAATAATTTTGGTACGGAATACAAGATAACCAGACACTTTGAACTACAACTATATAGTAACATACTTCATTGCGTAATTGTTATAATATTATTTGGTGTTTAATCGGCATTTAGATAGTTTTATAACCTAAACTAAAAAATTGTGCCAGTTGGAAGTTAATATGCGGTAGTTATGTGTAAAAATTGTAGGAATAGGCAATCACAAGGTCTTAGTATTTATTATTTTCCAAAAGTCTTTGGGTTGCGTTATGTCCACAAAAACTTTTGCAAGCAAACGCCTGGCTATGGAGCCCTCCCTTCTTGTAAAAAATGTACCTACAATATGTTCATCTCGCTTTATAAAAATTACGATTTCCTGTTCTACAAACAGAAAGAGAAAACTGAAACAAAATAGTAATTTAATATTATTATTCTGAATAAATTTCCTTTTCTACGATTTTTTATGAGGTTTTTTATTCTCTGAACACTTAATTTCTGAATAAATATGCTCATTCAATACACAAATATATCTAAATATGAATGTGTATGCGGCTGCGATTTAATACTTATGTCCTTATTCCAATAATTACCTATGCTTATGTAGTAACCTCCCCTTTTGGTATGCTTGAGGTATGCCGTTTTCTGATTTTGAAGAGATTTTATATGAGAGACAGCTATTAAGGATGCTCTTGATAAGTACCACATCACCGATTTTCGGAAAAATTGGGGTTAATATATTTGGAAAAACTCATTTTTAATTTTGCCAAAATGGTAAGAAACAAAGTTGTTATATGTATGATTAAAAAACCACAATCGGGATCTCTCCTTCGTGCTTTTACTTTTGAACTGCCCTAGTCTGTCGCTGTACTTTTTTGAATTTACCTCCAAAAGAAAGCAAGTTTTCATTTCGTCAATCTCCACCTGTGCCAACTAATTACCATGAAATGTATCATTCATTTTTCTTCCAGTTTTCTCCACAAAATGACCATCTCGTTTCAAACTCTTGGGTTACGCGAGAATGAATCCTTCACCTGGCTCGAAGTAGTGTTACAATTGTAGGGTAGGGGAGTAATGGGGTGTAATATTAGCCGGCTCAGGCAAATATGTTGACATTTGCTCCATTTTCCGCTGTGTCACAGACTTTTCAGGACATATTTGACTGACGTTCAAACTCGTGGTGTTAAACAGGAGAGTTCCGGTAAATATCACGATAGAAACTGAAAAGAAAATAACATTGGGATGGAGGAAAAGCAAATATACGCACGTGTAAATGGAAAAACATGGAAGATATTATATAATTTCACTAAAAGTACTTTAAACGCAGCTTAAAAAATCCATCCAGAAAAATTTCCATAAATATTGTCATTTTGTACTATAGCTCATAAAATTTTCCGAAGTTTTTTAATATAAAAGTTGGTCTGCTTTCTTTCTTTTAAGCTCTATGTAAATGACATAGAGGAATGGATATTGGAATTTCTAAACGCCAACTTGCGTCCTGGTTAAGATATTAAAGTACCTAAGCCGAACATTCTACTGAATTAGAATAGACAGTTATCGTAAATTCCATCCAAAACTCTCTGGATCGTAGGGGGCAATGCAGTATAACACAAGGCAAGATTCAAATATGTTAACATTTTCTCAATTTTCCGCTGAGCTGCTTTTCTGGGTGACGCGGAAATTCTTGCGTTAAATAAGACTTTCAGTACATACCACTACGGGGGCGGTACAGTTAAGCAGCTTGGGAGAGAGTAGTTGTAAACTTTGTGGATCTTTTAACAAAAATAATTGAGATGCTGCATATGAGCCCTTTTTGGTTCAGCCTATTTTTTCCAAAACTACGGTTTTTAACAACTTACGTTCTCTAATATTGATGCCCTGGCGTCTTTTTTTTTGTATTTGTCAGATTTGAATTAGAGTATCCTCAATTGTATGGAGTCCTTTATATACTTGCTACCGAATTATGATTGAAATGAACCATCGGAAGTTTTGAAATTCCTATTTTACAAAATCAATAGAAAATATTCTGAGAGAGAAACTCCATATAGAGTACTGACCGATAGATTTGAATTTCAAAGTTTAAACTTGAGAAGACGGAAGTTGGTATCTGTTGCCTTTAGGTCTATTATACAATCTGCTAAATAAAGAAATAAGTTTTCTGGAGCTACTTAGTTAGACAAATAATTGTCCCCAGACGAAGCGACAGAAATAATGTTACATTTTTTTTTTAGATTAGATTCAAATATCTAATATTTATTATTTCCAATAGTTTTGCAGTGTATTAACCCAGAGAAATTCTGTGAAAGTTGGGTCTTACTGCGGTATTTATATTAGGAATAAGGGCAAATTGTTTGCTAACTGGAAATTAGCTGGCTTGATAAAGCATTAATGCATCAAACGTTGCTGAATAAATAACTTAGTTGCGAACAATTTGTCCTCGTTCCCGATATAACCGTTTCGATAAATTATCACCTATATTCCTAGAAGCCCATTATCTATGGCAAATACCCACAGTCTTAGAAATTTGAAAATACTTTAATATATTATTTAAGGTGTATAGAAGTGATCTTCTTTACTGACACGCCGAGAAGCAACTTCACGAAACTAAAGTGATAGCCGATTTGTGGTGTCTTAGCTGATGCCATATAATATAACCTATACTTTGTGATCTTAATGTTAATTATTTGAATTTCTACTACTATCATTTTAAAATTTTAATAATGATTAGAAAATTAAATAATTATTGATTCCTAAATACAGTAAATGAAAATTTATATGGACTAAAGAGGTAGGTCTGTTTAGAATGGCTGATTTGTAAATACCACCATGTGGCAAATGTACTTTCAAGATGATAAAGGACAATTGACAGGCCGTAAATCTGTCATCATGCATGGATTGTCTGCCCTGGACCAACACTATATTAAAGACCTGTGCATAGCGCTGTTTCAAGCGATCGCCACTGGCACCACACGACGAAACAAATTTACACGGTGGTTTAATGTGAAAACACCATTGTTGCAGAATCTTTTATAAAATAAAAACATGCAAATGTGTCTGTTACAACGAAATTAATATCCAAAATAAAATAAAATATTCGTTTGTTATGTCCCTCTAATTTGACAAGTTCGCATGGCATATTTCCATACATTTTCTTAAAAAAAGCGAGTCTAAAAAGCAAGCAAGAGTATTTGGTACCTTTTGGTTTGAAATGAAGTCCATGGCTAGTTGTAGTGTAAGTACCTAAGCATTAAACGCATTAGATTTTCAGTTTCTTCTTTTTATGGAGGACTATTGGTTCGCTTTGGAGCTCTAAACAAAATTTTCTATTTTTATACTTGCATACGTTGCAAAATACCTACTCTTCCAAAATAATATCTAGAATTTTAGCTTCTTCAGCTGGTTATGATCAGATCATCCCATAATTCCAAAATAGTGTTTATTCTTCTGCAATACCTAATGGTCTGTGCAGTGTGCATACCATTTTCTTCATGTGCATGGAAATTCCATGTTATCACAAACAAATCTACCTATAAAAGCTGTGTTAATAGGAGAAAACTGCTAAATACTGCAAAGACAATTAGTTACCGTAAAAAGATGGCAAATCGTAATAAAGCTGTATATTTAAAATTTAGGACATTTTAAAGGTCAGAAACTGACATACCAATAACCACAGCACAGAGTACCCCCTATAACCTATAATAAGTCGCCCTTTTTTTTCGTCGAGTAGCGCCATTTCAGTCCGTAAACAACAATGAAATATGACGTCTGGTCTAAATTGAGCCGCAAGAAGAAAATGGGGTTTAATACGCCTGGTGGCAAATCTAAGTTAGCATTTTCTTTATTTTCTAGACGAGGGGAGCTTTGGTAAATTTCACGACGAGAAATATGAAACGTTATAACTACAGGTTGCAGGAAACACAAAAATGTACGTACGTGCAAACCCAATATAGAGGGAGTCTTTCACATCTAATAAAATGTTTGCACAAGTGTGCTATGATCCCGATAACATGATGGTATATGGTTCTTTAAACAAAATGTGGTTTCATTTAATGCAGGTCAAACTTAATATTGCATATGCTCGCAATTCGCAAATTTAGATTTACGATATCACAGCTACTTGAGTGGATGAATTTGGTGTTCATTTGTATCAGCAGAAATCTCTAGACGAAAGTTTGGGTTGTTTATAAATTCCCAATTCAATCTTAAATGAACTCTGGGACGTTGGACTAGACGGGCATATTATGTCGTCCCGATATTATAAATGTATGGTCTTCAGATGGAGACAAAGAAGATGTTTATATGGATTCTTATGTATTTTATGTATTTTATAATCTTATAATCTCTTTACTTAAAGCTATTGTCAGCGCGATAAACGCATATTCTAAGAATGCTAGTTCGCATTTTTATACATGAGATACTTCTATGCTTTTTTTGTTCCCGTAACTTCAGTGGCATTTAGAGACTCTGTTAAAACCTTTGGAAGGGAGGAAATGGCGTTTAATACATCGGATGGATATGCAAATACGGACTTTTCTGAGCAGATGACTGACAAAGAAACTCTAGGGGTTAAGCGGGAGTGCTGCGGTAAATACCGCGACAGAAAATATGACAGAAATATCAGCGGAATAACGAATATACTTATACAAACTCAGCTAGTTCCAGAAGGGGATATGTGGAATTTTCCAGATATATATAATTCTCATTATTTATCAAAACTGGAATTGGTAAAAGTGGTTCTGATTCTAAGTCAGTCCAATGTCAACCAACGTTCTTGTGAATTGACCATATATTATATAAACTGTTTTCCTAGGGTAAGTGTGAGAGCTATACCATAACATATATGGACAGACGTATTTTGGCCATATCCTCACATCTTACCATCAGGTAAGACATTTTGTATATACCTATGCAGAGGGGGTCTTTCACATCTAACATACAATTTAGCCACAAGTAGTGTGCTATATGATTCCAACAATATGATGATGTTCTTTTGAAAAAAAGTGGATTCACTTAATCCAATAATTTAATATTGCTTATGCTGACAATAACTTATTCCCGCGCCCTCCCTGAAATTCCTTAATTAACCAAAAGTATTCCCAAATTCACATTTACGACATCAGAGCTATTTGAGTGGATGCATTTGGTGTTCCTTAATGCCAATTCCTCAACGAAAGTGTCTGCTTTGCTTATACATTCTGAATTCAATCGCGACGAACTCTAGGAATGGAAATTGGAATTTCAAAAGCCAGCTCGCATAAGTAAGATAATATGTTAAAGTAAGCTGGACGTCGGACTAGACGGACATTTAGAGACTCCGCAGTTATCTTAAATATCATTTAAAACCTTTAGAATCCGCGGGAAAAACCCGTGGCGCGGCAGGACGTCGAGTTGGAATTGAGTCGTAGGGAGGTAATGGCTTGTAATAAGCCGCATGAATATGTTAGCATTTTCCCCATTTTCCGCTGTGCCGCAAATACATGGACTTTCCCGAGCGGATGACTGACATGGAAACTCCGGGGGTTAAACGGAAATGCTGCGGTAAATACCGCTACAGAAAATATCACGTAGAAACCGGCGGAATGGCGAATATACAAACTCGGGTACTGCCGGCAGGGAATATGTAGACTTTTCCAGATATTATTATATACAGGGTTGCTTATGTACTCAAAATAATAATAATAATAATAATTCTCACCCTCACAATACTCCAAACTAGGAGTACCCCAGAAGCAACCACATGCTTGTGCGGGGGATATCTCGTCTATTTTTTTGGAGAAAAAATCGGTGGCAGGTGCGATCGATAGTCTTTCCGGGCGGCCTTCTTTTGTCATGATGAAAATTGTTGCCCGTGGCCATCTACGAAAACTACGGTCAAAAATCTGGAAAAATTCGAAATTTTTAAACTGCTATAACTTTTGTATTTTTCGAAATATGGCAAAAAGTTTAACATGAAAATTGTGTGCAAGAAACTCCAGAATGTACGTATGACCTTAGTTTTGATGTGTGGATTACCGCAAAGTTTGGACTCTCATCGACTCGAAAATTAAATTAACTGTAAAAATATTTAAATATCTGTTTTGTAAAGCAAAATGTCCCATTCAATTTGAAGTGTCACACTTGCCCTTTTGTTCTGTATTTACTTTAAAAAATTAATAAAAAATATTGCTAATATTTGTGGTTGACATAATATCTAGTTACCCATGAAAATAATTAAGCAAAGATAGCGTTGTGGCGTTAGTAATGACATCCCTATTAGAATTTTGCAAATGGGGTTACATATACAGGTGAGTTTACTCAACAGCTCCGCAAAATGTGCAAATACTATACTAAAATATCGAGCAATCCGTACGCCTGGCATAAATAAAACCACGTGTTCAATGTCGAGTGTCGATCCGCCATTGGTCGGTAGCCTATAAAATTTCACCCGAGTCGGAAACAGGGACGTACTCGATCGCAAAAGTGTAGTTACGCGGTTTTACCTTGTTGTCATTCATTCATTTTTGTGGTTAAATTTTTTATAGGGGGTTTTGCCTTTCCGTTAGTAATTAATTGAAGCTTATCCGTAAATTTTAATGTTGAAAATCCCTTTATTATTAAGGTACGCACTACACATTCATACACACTCTTACTTAATTGTCCAACTTTAACATTTTCAACGTCATTCCCGACAGCCGAAGTTGACAGTATTTGCATGTCCATGTCCGTATTGTCTTCCATATCGCCCGAGATACGACGCGCGCGACGCACCAACGCAGATATCAAAACCAACTAAAATAAACAAAGAACCTATTGCAACGATAGCTTCCACGCACGCTTAAAACACGCGTTCTCATGCGCGTCAGCCAGGTGGAGGTGGAAAGTTCAATAACCTCTCGACTCTGGAACGCTACAGAAAAGCTAGCGGCCGGCATAGCTTACATTGTACTGTGGCTCGATAGGATGGGCGCAGTCGGAGTGAACGCCGCATTTGCTATAGGCGCAGCCACCTATTAGCGAAGCTATATAGGTCTGTGCTATATGCATAACATATTGTAGGTTTGATATATGATATATAAGACTAAACTAAACTAATTGCTTCCTGTTTAAAAATTCAAAAATTACATTTTATCATTTTACATTGTCTTGGTTTAGGGGAAGCACTGCTTCCCTTGCTGCCATGGACTGCACGCCCCTGGTGTCCACGGACAGAATTGACAAGGGCAGAAAAAAATATTATTGATTTTACAACGAAAAGATGTTCTTTATAAAAAAAATTCTTTCTACTTTTCTACGAAATACAATTATTACCATATAAAAAAAATCTTAGAGCAGATGTATAAAGTGGGCCAAACTGGACACTTTTAAAGGGAATTTTTAACGGAGATAGACGAAAACTGATATCGGTATCTGAGGCTCATTTTTTATTGTTAACTTAATGGCGTAAACCGCAAATCGATATCTGTCACCGTTCCTGAGTTACAGGACGTTTTTCGAAAATGTGCGTTTTCGAAAAGTGACCGTAACTTTTTTCGGGTTGAAAATTTTGTGTTTCTGTAAAAACATTCCTAAAGCACTTTTTTACGTAGAATCCAATGCTGCTACTACATTTTTTCAAGTTAAGAGCTACCGGTGAACAAATATTTTTTAAATGGAACACCCTGTATATTTTTGCATTTTTTAATAAAGCAAAAAAATACCATTCCAAAAATATATGACACGTAATGATTTACTTAAGTAACTAGTTATCAATAATTACTAATAGCTTTTATGATTTCATGTGTAGGCAAGTAGGCTTTGGACGGAGAGACAATGAAACAACCGTGAAAAAATGTTTAGTGTCACCTGTCAAATTTGCAGTTAAGCTGTTTTGGCAGTGTAAAGATTTTTCTGTTTTTGTGTAATTTATAAACTTTATAAAATACAAAGAAATTTGAAAGTTATGAAAAATGGGGTATATGATAATCTGTTTTATACAATCCGGGGAAAATGCAGATGCAACGAGCAATTTATACTACGAGCGGTATCCAAAGAGAAGACATCCTTTCAAGTACATTTTTACAAGATTTCGACACAATTTCATTAATAGTGGGACTTTTGAAAAGGATAAGCCGAAAATTTTTCATAACATTCAAATTTCATTATAGGTATGTTATCAAGTTTATAAATTACACAAAAACAGAAAAATCTGTACACTGCCAAAACAGCTTAACTGAAAATTTGACAGGTAACAGTAAACATTTTTTCAGGGTTGTTTCGTATTTTTTCTTACATGAAAACTTGAGGTTCTTGATTTATTATTAAGATAGATATATTTTTTACTAGGAATTTAAACCTGCCGTCATATTTTTTACACATTGTTTCCAAAGCATGAATATCATTTTAAGTCAAGTAAATATAATATATAGGACGAAAGTAGACATAAGGGATAAAGATTATGCGGTACTTGTATTTTCAAAAATGAATAGCTATACATCGGTAAATATTTTGAGTGATTCTGGCAACATCCCACCCTAAGTTCTCAATTTCCAACTCTCTATTCTAATCCTTTAAAAACAAAACATTACTTGTTGGTTTGCAACTGGGAGTTTTCCAGGTAATTGGTCTCCATCTTTTATTAATCCGATTAAAACTCCCAAGTTTAATTAAATTCTCCCTTAATCCTCACGTATGCGCAGTTGTTTACACACTGCAGCCGTTTTCATTTTCTTAACGTTTCCGTTTAATTTATCAAGCCACGCCAACGAAATTCTACGGGGAAATTGCAGCGAATTAGGGATATTGCACTCCTGATTCGGCGACTTTCTAAAATATTAGCGTGCTTATCGCAACGAAGTTTAAAGTTTGTAACGAAAACTCGAGTTGGATGATATTTGTAGAGCCGCAGAATGGTGAATTTTGAAAACAATTTTGCCTTTATTCTGATATAGTCTTATTTGGGTTCTTCAATAACCAGATCAAGGCCCCACACACACAGAGAGAGAAGACTCAAGACTTAACCGTACCACGGGAGTGGTGCAGTTAAAAAGTATCGTGTTTGGTCAAATATGTGCGATGCGCGTCCAAGTCTCAATTTGATATTTAGCGTGCACAGTTAAAACCGCGCGGGGATGATTCTGTGAGGGTGTGTGTGGGTGTGTGTGTGTGTCGTTGCGCCCTTCATTATTTTGACATTAGCGTGCCCGCTAGTTCTCGTGGTAGCTGATATAGCTCTCTTTTTTAACGCAAATAATGTCCGCAATAGTGCAATTCCTACAATAGATAAATGTGGGAATATTCGTGGCATTCTAATAGCAGCAACTTTGTCCACCGGGGCCCACGATTTATACTTTATTTTCTTGGTTATGGCGGCGCACGCTACTCTCATATTATAAAGCTCCTTCCTGGATGGAATCACTGACAAACTAGACGCGCAAACTGATGTGTGTGGGATAAACTGAATAGTAAGAGAGAACGCAAAGTCTTAATTGTGCGGTTTTCCCCCTGTGTGTTTGAAGCCCTCTACTAGCTTACAGTTACTCACATGGAATTGACCGAAACCTATATAACGTAAACGTACCGGTGCCTGACACATTGCCTAAACTTGACACGTTTTATTTAATTGAAAAATAAGCTAATCAGCAGATATAAATCACAGTTATGAGTTATGTATGTTCCTAAGTTAGTTATCTTGGTTTCTCTATTTTTACTGACTTGTCAATTTATAGAAGTTATATTCATCATTGTGGTTTCTTGTGCTAAGCCAATGCCTTCGCAGGTGTCACCACTTCTTCGGCAATGACCTTGAAGACTTCTTCGCACAACTGCTCGTGGAGGCCACCCCACCCCTATACGGGGGAGATGCGGATGGACAGGGTTACCAAAGTGATCCAGTATCCCTATAGCTATACTACTGACATGGGTGTCAGTCATTGGGAAACTCACAAGTCATGCAAAAATAGTCTCTAAAGTCTCTAATTATAAACATTATAATGGTGTACAAATTTCACGTCAATGGGTTAAATATTTCTCATGCCTGACACCTCTGTCTGCCATTGGCTATACAATGTGTCAGCTGTAGGTCGCATTTGGCACTGACTATGGTAGACTTCGGAGTACTGTCTTCAAGAGCATCAAAACATGTATAGATTTGTCACTCAACGATTCTGAGCCATGTATTCTTCTTGTCGAAAGTGCTGAACACGACCAATAACTATACTATGACGATCTTTACAAGTTTACCCTGTCAAATTAAATTCAATTATGTATTCAAAATAAGTTCAATGATGTATAGTTAAGAAATGACTAGGGAATTTATGCAAACAATAAAAAATTGAAAACAGAAAATACTAAATGAGAAAAAACAGTTGGAGCTAAATAAAATGGGAATACATTTACGAGAATCAATATTATCATACAAAATAAAAGAAATAGGTAAATAAAAGCGAACATTATTTTTAATAACAACTGTGACATATAAACAAATAACAATTTCCAAAATTGCAAACCAAAAGTTTTCTACTCAAGAATAAGTTGTTATATGTTCCAGAAATGAGAATGTACCAATAAATAAACATTTCTACATACAATAATCACAATCGCTTGTGTTCTCATTTTTAAAAAGTGCTGTGATAATTTTTATCAGTGTCAGGTGTTGGGTTTATCATATTCAGGTTAAGGGTGTAGTTAAAATTCACTGGATAAAAAATATAAATTTTAAAATATTGTTTATAAAAAAATATATTGCAGATTCGATTTGGGTTGTTGGTAATTATTTACAGTGATGTATCTCCTACTTACACCATATTGAGAATCATGAATAAACGCGCCAAATTGATTTTTATAGATTAAAATTTGAGAAATCAATCCTTAAGTTGTCAGGTACTGGTAAGTTTACGTTACAGATCATTTTTTAATAAGTGTCCGACATTTCATAGGTCAATTCCTCAGGTATTTTTAAGATATAAAGTTTGTACTTGGTTTGTTTTATCAGTTTTCGTCCAAATATCGATATTAATACAAATATTAAGTATTTGGAAAAATAAAAGAAAACTAAATATTTAACACAGTGTGTCTTAAAAATGAAGGCCTTTCGGACCCATGTTTATATGAACTTTTTATCTTAAAAATACCTGAGAAATCGTCCCCAAAAATATCGGACATTTATTAAAAAACACCCTGTATATCGTTTCCCAAATTCAACCTTCACCATTGGGATCTCGGTGGCTACAAGAGATAGAGAGTTAGTTAAATGGAGAAGTTTTAGACAATTTTTTGGCCAATCTGATGCGGCTTAGAAATCAGGTCCAACTGTGATCGATTTAGAGTTATTTTAAAAAAACTGAATTTTCCCATTTTCATTTTTGTTCAATATCTTAGAAACCGACGGTTATGCAACGACAAGGCTTTAACATTATTAGAGCACTTTTATCCAGCCTTCTTAATGGTAACGTCAGTTTTGTAAAAAAGGTTTTCGTTTTCGATATTATAACACAAGAATTTGCCTATAGACGCCATCTTGGATTTGTAAAAATTGAAAATCTCGGTGAAATTCTTTTTCCAAAGATGGGTCACTCAAATAATTTTTATTAGTGGTAATTAAAAAGCCTTGTTTTTTCCTAACCTAATCTGTGAGAACGACTGTGGTATTGGCATTACAGGGACCTGGTACCAGGCACAAAACAAAAAGGACAAGCGATCATCGGAAAACAGCTCTTTTGGCCTTTCACTTAGAGCCTCCTCTCATTGTATAACTCAACTAGGATCTGAGGACAGCTGCTTACTAGATATATTGAGCGATAATCATTGAAAACTCCACGTCATCCGTGGCACTATAGGTCAAAGAAAATTAATATTTTAATGTGTTTTTGAAGATTAATTTTTTAATGGCAGTAAATATAGAAAAATTGCTTTATTGAAAAATGTTCTTATAGCTTTCGAACACTGTGACATATCGTCGTCGAGCGTGTAATACCTCCAATGTGAAAAAAATCAAATATTTCAATAAAGCCAAAAAACTTGTCACTGTTTAACTTACTTTAATGCATAGTATATTCTAAAAAAAAACTAATTAATTAACGTGTGAGGAATTATATTCTTGTCCAATGGCACATTGTTGGTATTTTTCAGGCTTGTAAATAGCAATAATTTAAGAAGACATGTATTTTTTTTAATCAAAGTTTAATAATGGAAAAATACGTTTCACTTATATATATTATGGAGCTATTGAAAAACAAACAAGAATCTCAGAAAATGGCCATGAACCTACGAAGGCCTGAAAGGGACATTCGCCTTTTTTTCTAGATCCGCTTCTAAAATTTCGACGTTTAAGTCGAAACTTTAAAGTTTCGAGTTATAAGTGAAATTTTGGGTCAATATTTCGACTTATAAGTCGAAATTTTAGGAGCGGATCTAGAAAAAAAAGGCGAGTGACCCTTCCAGGCCTTCGTATGAACCCATTATCTAGTTCATCTTGTCAAATTTGTCAAATTGAACCCAGCTTTAAACGGTAATTAATTCATTGCAGGTCGCTGTGGATCTTTTTCGTCAGTTTTAAATTAATCTATAATAAATGAAGAACGCAGTCTACTTTATTTATCTGAAAGATCTTATCTGGTGTGTGAAAAATTACGTAAAAGTTGGGCTCCATTTGACATATTTGACAAGATGAGACTCTCTATTCTGGTCCATAATGTCCAAGATCGATGGAAATAAATTCCAACAATATAAGAAATTATTAACGCAATACATATTTACTACAAAACATTATCCTCGGCCTTACCTTCCACCATTGAGTAAAGGAATACATTACTCAATGCGTCCATCTAAAGGTGCATGTGATCCAAATGTAACACGGGAACATTCTTTTTATAGATCAAAGTGAAAATTAGATTTTTAAAATTGTATTTCAGCGAAGCGTATAAAGCGTGGGTCAGCTGGCAAACGAGACAGTAATCTACCTATATACAGTGCTATTCATAAAGTTTGCACCAAATGGGAAAAATTTGTATTATTATAATTTTTGAAAATCTGATATGTTGGTGCATGTCTTGTTTACACTATTGCGCCTAAAGAGGGTCGTGACGTCATAGCCCATGCCTGGCAAATTTGACATTTAAAATAAAAAATTGGAAAAAATCAGGTTTGCCTTGAAAATATCGGAAACAGTTATTAAGAAAATGTATTTGTATTGCATTATTGTGCCCCTATGCAATTTTTCAGAAAGATGTCACGATGTTCGTTTTTTCTTAATTATTTCGCTTCAAATCGGTACTCGATATTTTTTTCCCGCAAATAACGGAAGAAATTTATTTAGTGGTTTCCCTCTTACTAAACCATAACAATACAAATAAATCGCAATACAAAGTTAAGGAGAAACATGAGATTTTTTAAAATAGCTATTCTGTAAGAATGCAATCTTGGTGCAAAGACTCTTTCATTGTAAGATAAGTTTATTCCCTGGGCCAGTGTTGTAATATTTTTACACCAAAAGCATCATTTTTTTGAAATTTAGTGAAACATAATTATAAGGTACAGTTTTGTATCGAATTTTATGGATTCAGATTCAATTCCAGGAATATCAAGTAAGAAACACGAATAATCTAATATCCTTCTGAAAATTTGAATATGGGCGAAATAATACAATACAAGCACATTTTCTTAATACTTTTTTGGATAAATTCAAGGCAAACCTGATTTTTCTCATTTTTTTATTTTAAATGTCAAATTTGACAGGCATGGGCTGTGACGTCACGACCTTCTTTAGGCGCAATAGTGTAAACAAGACATGTGCCAACATATCCCAAAATCAGATTTTCAAAAAATAGAATAATAAAAAAATTTCCCATTTGGTGCAAACTTTATGAATAGCACTGTATATAATTAAAATAATATTCTGTAAATTCATACAATCACATAATAAGGTAAGAAAATTTACATTGTCCAAGTAGGTACCTACTTAAAACTATTTAAAATATTCTACATTCTACAAATATTTGGCGCAGTTATTTAAACAATTTTTTTTAAAAAAGCTTAAAAACTCAAGCACTAAAACTAAATGTACCTAACTATCAAAACATTGAGATTATAAATTGTACACGCAGAATAGCTCCGATGTACTGAATCGAAATATCAAAATATATCCAAAATAAACCAAAATGTGTCAAAACCCGACTTTCACCCTAATTGTCACATTGGAGCTATTACACGCTCGACGACGATATGTAAAAAGTATCAAAATATTTTGATAGGTCAGATTATTCCTTTATCCTATTTCATCCCCCATAAAATAATAACTCCATTTCTTCAACCGTGTTCCACGAACACATGCCACATGCCTGGCGTATAAAAGTGATAACCCTGTACATAATATAATATACTCGGGTGGCCGCCATAACTCGGAATTTAAACAAACACCGAGCAAAAAGCAGCAGGAGGAAAGCCGGGATCTCATCTCCATCTGCATTGCCCCGCGGAATCTCGCCATGTGTGGGCGCCCCGCCCCTAGCCCTTAATTTACTTCCGGATTTATTCTAAATTTCCGAGAGCCCCGCCCCGGAGCCGATTCAACGTCAACGATTGTTTTTCCGGGGCCGCTGAAACTTCGTTCCGTGGTTTTCTTTAGTTTAGCAAAAAATACTTAAATTGTATTAGCGCTTAACGGTTTTCATGACAACAATTATTATTCATAAAAGGGCATAGTGTCTTTTGCAAATGACATGACATGTTCTATATCATCAGGGAGTTCTTTGCTGCAGGGCGCCAAAGTTGAACAAAATATACCCACTTTTGGACAAATTTAACGCACCAACATACAAAATTTCAAATTATATTTAAAATAATTTTGCTTCTCTTTGGACATTTGCTACTGTTAAGACTCAATGTACAGGGTGTTTCCGTATATTTTGACCCACCCCTGGAGCCTATATTTTTCGCGTTAGAAAAAAATTACGTAAATGAAAGTTATAGGGGTTTTTCTGAACCGCTAGGATCTGTTACTAGATAAAACAAATGAGCATCGCAAATTTATGAAAAAATATAAACTTTTTTTTAATGGAACACCCTGTATATTTATAGATTTTTGAATTGCACGCAATTTCCCGATTCCCACAATATAAATATGTTATATGTTTGCTCTAAGCATTCGCATGATATTCCGAATTGCAGATAAATACGATCTTTATTAATCAAGGTTGAACATGGAAAAACATTTCGATTTAGGCAACGGCATTCCTGTCAATCCATTATTCTTGGGACAATACACCTTGGTGTCCTATAACTTTCATTTAAGTAATTTTTTTCTGACTCGACAAATAGAGCCTCTATAGGGGTGGGTCAAAATATACGGGAACACCCTGTACAGCACTTGCGTGGTGATTCAACATTTTGACCCATAAAATGTCTTTTTTTCGATCTGTAGCGAGTAACAGGCAAATTTTAAACTTTTGGTCAATACAAATTTTAATCTTAGTAATTACCTACTCACATTTTGAGACAAAAATTATTTATAAATATTTATCACAATGGCCGTTATTAGCATTTGCGCAAAAAGCCTAATAACGGCCATTGTGATAAATATTTTTAAATAATTTTTGTCTCACAATGTGAGTAATTTTAGATTAAAATTTGTATTAACCAAAAGTTTTAAATTATGCGTGTTACTCGCTACAGATCGAAAAAAGCCATTTTATGGGTCAAAATGTCTTAAACTAATTACATAATGCAATTTGATGCTTTTCGTTTAGTTTCCAATAATTTATTTTTCCATTAATTTATTTTAATTTTTGTGGGGATTTATTACATTGATGCGTTAATTTTGTCCAGGAGTTTATTAATTTTAAAGGCATTTGGCGAGTCAAGTGTGCCATGCAAGTACTTCGAAACAGTTGAATGAAGAAGAGGACGACTCACAGTGTTGATGCATCCAATAAAAAATATACAAGGTGTTCCTCTCCGTGCTAATTCAATATGCTGAATTTTTGAAACTTTATACGAGTCAAAAATCGAGTTTATTGTATAATTTTTATTGGATGTTTGCCCATCAACACTGTGAATCGTCCTCTTCTTCGTTCATCTGTTTCTAAGTAATTTCATGGCATATTTGACTTCCCAGATGCTTTTAAAATTCCTATTTTGCTCAACTTTGACACCTTGCAGAATAGAACTCTCTGTATATTTTTAAAAAATGATTTTCAGGGGTGTTAACATGAAAAACCAAAAACACTGTATCCCAAAGCCTGGCCTTATACTGCGATTTTTTAAAGAGTTTTTCATTTAAAATCTGGCTTAATTAAGTCCTAAAAAATCGAACAAATGCGGTTTCCTATAATATGTTTAGAGGCTCCAGGTGAAAAACGAAGAATTTTTTCTTTATTGTATTAGCCCACTGGAAAAAACTATGTTAATTATTGCACATCTAACCAATTCTTCCATGGTTGGAAGTGCAAGTCTGATTGCCGTTATGAGACGATCATACTCAGCCACATGTGTGGGCGTTGGAATGTCATATACTTCCCTCCAAATATCTAATATAAAAAAGTTCAGTCGCCATCCTCTGAACAAACCGGCGCCGTATGCTCTTAATGGAACAATTTTTAGAACAATTCATTTGAGCGCTTCCCAAATGGAAGTTGCGATTGCTATCTGGGATTGTCTCGTTTATGGTCGGCAATAATCTGGCGGATAATGTTATTTGTACGTTCACAATGCGGCGGATATCTCCTTCATGAAATTTAAAAAGGGGAATACCAACCGAGAATTCGTTAAATTAGGACGGAACATTGGAAAGCTGGCAGAGTGGAATGTATTATTCAGTATTACGGAAGATTGGAGTATTTTATATTGGTGTATTTGTATTGTTGCACGAAGTATTTTTTATTTCTGCAAACTCCGTTTCTGAGCATCTTTGCTATAATGCAGCTGTAATGTAAAATGTAATATGTATTTGTATTTGAAGCAGAATTATTATTCCATGCAAGTTGAGTTACATTGTTGACGGTAACGTAACTAGTGATAAACGAGATTTCATAATTAATTATAATTAGTGACGTAAGGTATAGCTAATCGGTGCCTTTAATTTAACAACAAAAAAGAATAAATCAAATAGTATTACACGCAATATGAACTACCACTTTCGGAAAGTTTTGTCGAATAATGTAGGTATTTGTGTCACGTCATGTCCACATTGAACTTCCTCAAAATTCCTTATTTCCTAAACTGTTTCAATCAACAAATTAAATATGTTGTTTATTTTTATGGATACCTGGGTGAAAATTGTGCTGCGGTATTAGTGAGATAAAAGGTTGGATGTTCATGAAGTCTAATGGCTCTTAGTGCACTTCCTTTCATTTACGAAACTAATTCCTTATCTGCCAACAATCGTATTGCAAGACCGCTCCGAACGACCCAGAAACGTTTTGTATTTTGTCAATTAGCCCTGGAATTTGCCTCGTATTTTTATTTGTGTTCGTAAATCTTGTATTTATTCTTGTAAACTAGTTTATTTATGCTGTTTTTCTGCATTGGTATCCGTCGGACCAAGCTAGTCTGTAGTCTACCAGAATTAAATTAGCTCAAAGTTACAATCTGTCAACACCCTAGCGAACAACAACGATAATCCGTAACCTTTTTGCACCGTATCGAATTGTTAAGCGTATAATCAACAAAATTTACTAGCCAAATGAGAATACCTCCTATAATAGATAGTCACATTCGTCTTCCATCTGTCTCAAGAGAGAATGGGCGGGTTATTATAGGTAGAGTTTGACTTGATGCACGGCATAGGCATGAGGGGAATTGCGAAATGCTTGGGATAGCGAGTATATTCTATATGGCGCAGTTTAATTATTGCTTTTATAGGCAAGTGTCTTCTTGAGTGTTAGATTGACCGACACATATATTTATTTATTGCATTTATTGCAAGAAGCTTTTTTCGTAGTAGCAGAGAAGCAGCTACAGAAAAACAACTCAACAAGGCTAAGAGCGCTGTACAAAATGTCGATTTGCGGTAAATAGGTTTACCTTTGTTATTTACTAATAATAGTTTTCCTACACTCGCTGGGATTACTAAAATTATTATTAGTCTAGATATAATAAGTTTTACAATATTTTTTGAGATTGTGCAAAAGTAGAAATTTCTATTATGTCCATAACCACTATTATCAAGCAGCAGGAAAATCCAATATGGCGACCGGACGCCATATTGTAATATCGATAATCAAGTTTATGGTCAAAAAAGACCTAACCTAAAATTCCAAGCAGATTTTAAAAATTATTAATTTAAAAAACTAAAAATACCCTTTTATTGTCGACTACAATGAAAAACATAATTCATTTGATAATATGCTTGATATTTCTTAATATAATATTCTTCATATAAAAGCGTGGTGCGCTTTCTGGTGCCTTATCGCTCTAAGTTTTTATAACGTTTTAAGCGAGGCCCAATCGATTCCGTTCTACAAATTATGTTAGTTTCTATCTAAGTTAATAGTTATTTTCTAGAGTAATAATAATTTACTTAACTAGTTGTATATGGATATTATTAACGCACGCATGTGAAGTTGTATGACGAGGTCATAGGCCGAGTCGCGATTCACATAAGTGCGATAATAATGCCTATCCCACGTGTTATGTACAAAATTTTATGTACAACCGTGTATTATTATTATTATCATCACAATATTATAAAATATATTTTAAAAAATCCAATTAAACGTAATAAATAGTTAATAAATTCATTTTGTTAAATTTTCAAAGTTGAATAAGAACCATCTAAATAGAAATTAGTCCAAGTGTTGTTTTAAATCTTGTGCCAGAGAAATCACGAGAAAAACAGCAGCTGGCCTATGACCGTTACGATAATGTATGTAGAGAAAAGAAGCTTGGAAGCATGATTAGTGAAAAGCACTATTAGTATATTATAACGAACTAAGGAAGATACAGAAGCCTTAATTTCTTTGGTATGATTAATTCATGTTACAAACAGAATTTTCATTTAAGCAATAAGCAATTTAAAGAAGCACTAGTTCGGTAATATACGTCATTTCGACATTACAAATATTGTCAAATCATACATATTACATGACATTATAGCACCCCACGCTTTTACATAAAATAATTTTATATTAAGAAATATCAAGCCTATTATCAACTCAATTATTTTTTACTTATTGTTATGTTTTTAGTTATTATTATTTTTTTAATTTTAAGTCCTAAATAAACTTTGAATTTTACCGGTCTAGAGTACTTTTACATCCAAATCTAATCAAGTATCTGATATGGAGGAACTAACTCTTTCATTATGATATATTTGCACCCATTCTCTCCATCTCTGCTAATGAATCACTATTACAAGGAACCATTGAGTCCCGGAATTGAATAAATTTGCAAAATTTCAGATCGATACGGCGGTTGGAAATGAGTCAAAACCGATTTGCGAGATTTGTTTACAAATATAGAATATTTTTTAACTGTAATATACAGGGTGATTTATTCATAAATACAATAATTTTAACCACGTCATCAGGGAGGTACATATATGCCAAAAACGCAAAAAAAAAATTTTTCGCTGCATGTTTAAATAATGGGGCAATTTATCCCTAATCCCACGTAACGAGACGCACCTGAACGCATGTGAATGAGGCTTTCTGGTGGGGAACATGGCGCCGGCCGCGATGTTGCCGTTTCGTTTCCATAATTTAAATAAGAAAAAATATCCAGTTTATGAATTTACCTCTGGTTAATGGGACATGGGACAACAAAAGAGTGTTAGCACATCTTGGACTTTCCGCATTCAGCATCTAACTGACACATATTCCTTCAGAATGTCACTACACTTTTCACTGCACAAATCACGATCTCTAAAACAATTTTGGTAAAAGTTCCCCACTGTGTATACGCAGCCTGTTTTTTTTTTTTAATTTTGGCTACCCCCCTATTTTCGAGGTTCCTGAACACCTTAGTTTTTGGTGCTCGACGTAGTTTCCGAGAAAATGGATTTTCGAATTTCCCTTTGACACCTCACTTTTTACGGCGATATTTGTGGTTATAATCGGGGTAAATTTTTACTGTACACAGCTCAAACTAATCACCATACTATTTTGCACCTTTTGCAACATCGACACTTGGCGAAAACCCGCGGAAAAACAGAAAATATCCAAGATTTATGCATTGCCCTGTCCGCTGTCCTCCGCTCCGCTACTTAGGTGCTTAGGTGAAGTTAGCGTCACTAACGCCAGCGCCATGGCGCCGGCGTCAACGCCGAAAAGACAGCGTCATCGATTTTTCGCCCACTAGCCCGTTCCACCATCAATCATAATTAAAGTCCGTGTACCAATATTATTTTTTCTAAGGGTGTTTCTGGCATTTTTTGGGATACCATTCCACAGATTACCTCCTTTGGAAAGGGGTCATCTTCAGTTTCAATGAAAATCTCGGATCTCGAGGGACAGGGGTCCATTCGCCCTCGGGATATATTTCCGTTTTTAATTTTTCTAAGTACCTACGTTCCCCCTACTTTTTGGGGATGCTATTCCACAAATAAGCTCCTTTGGGGACGGGTGGTCTCCAGTTTTAAGGAAAATCTCGGATCTCGAGGGCAAAGTGTACATTCGCTCTCGGGATGTATTGTGGAATGGCATCCCCAAAAAGTAGGGGGAACGTACCTACTTAGAAAAATAATTAAAAACGGAAATACACTCCGAGGGCGAAGAACCCTTTACCCTCGAGGTCCGAGATTTTCATTAAAACTGGAGATGACCCCTCTCCAAAGGAGGTAATCTGTGGAATGGTATCTCAAAAAATGCCAGAAACACCCTTAGAAAAAATAAAATCGGTACACGGACGTAATTATGACCGATGGTGGAACGGGCTAGTGGGCGAAAAATCGATGACGCTGTCTTCTTTTCGGCGTTTTTGACGCCTGCCCTGACATTTGTGTGGCGCTGATTTAAAGTACCACCGATATTAAGAGAAGTAAACTGGAGCACTTGTTCTCAAAACCCGCACGAGGGAATTTGGCATTCAATGCTTTACGTAATGAAGAATTACCCTTCCTTTTTTAAAGAAGTAGGTACAACCTCCTACTTTTAAGTGCGTATTTTGAAGAAAAATAAAAATGCTAATGAAACGAAAATTTAAACATTCATTTTTATAGGTCCAGTTTTGTCAATACCTAACCCTAACATTACTTAAATTGGTGTTGATAGAGGTCCCACAATCTAACATAATGTTGGTAAATACTCTTAAAAAGGCCGTAAATAGTCTCCAAATCAAATTTGTGAAATACAAAAAATAATCATGAGAAACTAAGCAAGCCCCGAATGTCGGGCGAAAATAGCCTACGTAAACACGGCAAAAATATTTCTTATTATTTCTTAACTATTGCCGTAACGCATAGTTTAAAGAAAGGTCATGCATGATTCTTTTTTGTATTTCACAGATTTTAATTTGGAGACTATTGACGGTATTTTTATCATGCCAAATTCCCTCGTGCGGATTTTGAGAACAAGCGCTCCAGTTTAGGTACTTCTCTTAATATCGGTGGTACTTTAAACGTCGCTAACTTCAGGCTGCAAACAGAAAACAGAACAGAAATAAGGGATAGGCAACCGGCATGAAAACAATGCAAAATTAATCTTGGACACACAGATTACCCACCTTATTTCCTGTTTTTCCGCGGGTTTTCGCGAAGTGTCGATATTGCAAAAGGTGCAAAATAGTCTGGTGATCAGTTTGAGCTGCGTACAGTAAAAAGTCAACCGGATTATAACCACAAATATCGCCGTGAAAAGTGAGATGTGAAAAGGAAATTTGAAAATTCATTTTCTCGGAAACTACGTCCGAGCAAAAAAAAACTAAGGTCAGATTCGTGTTCAGGGACCTCGAAAATAAGAAAGGTAGCCACAATAAAAAAAAACGGGGCTGCGTAGGTACATCGTGGAGAACTTTCACCGCTATTTTTGCCATAACAAGCACGAGACGTACACAGTTTCAACAAACAGTGATTGGAAAATACTGAAACTGTTTCAAAAATTTCGATTCTATTGGAAATAGGTATGAGTCCTTAACTATGACAAGAAAACATAACGAGAAAGAAAGGACTGGTGTGTCGTTCGTGTTGGATACGACCTAAGCGGAAAGTACACGGTAAGTTTAAGCAACTAGACCCCAGATATGTTCGCTAATGTTGACGTTCTTATTTCAGAGGAAGCGGAACACCCACAGACGCTATTTTTGCCATTACAAGCACGAGACGCACATAGTTTCAACAAACAGTGATTGGAAAATACTGAAACTGTTTAAAAAATTTCGATTCTATTGTAGATAGGTATGAGTCCTTAACTATGACAAGAAAACATAATGAGAAAGAAAGGACTGAGAAAAGTGTGTCGCTCGTGTTGGATGCAACTTAATGTTGGCTAATGTCGACGTTCTTATTTCAGAGGAAGAGGGACACCCACAGAACACATCTCTAAGAGCGTCTCCGTGCAGTAAAAAGGATTATCAGTGAACTAGTGAGCGGAAAAATTAGTGCGCGAAGTGAAAGTGAATGAAGTTTGTTCTATCAAGAAAAAGATCGTCCTCGGTGGTGTCAAGGTCCACGAAATCATGTAAGCCAGTTTAGTACTTAATAAAGCATCAAAAATCAAAAGGTCGCGTAAGCAGTCGTTTCATTTATTTTTCTTGTTGGCATTTATCCCTTAAGGTGTCTCAGGCCAAAACTAACCATTACAAGAGGTACCTAAACCTAAGTGTTAACATTTTGGCCATAATTTCCGCATGAATTTTGCAGAACATTCGCCTACAATACAAATAATAATCATGTACCGAAACATTCCTTCAAACTTATGAAAGTTCCGTACATCTGGCAACAATGCTGACGCGCATGACGGCAAGCGTCGTCCAATGCTCTGCCGATGCCTCATGCGTCCTGAAAGAAAGTCAGTGGCAGCTGCAAATAGGGGGCCAAATAGGTAAAAATGCGGTTTAGAAAAAAATTAATTCCGGCTTTAAGAAAAAAGTTGGAATTTTTTTAATTGCGATTTCGCATTCAGGATATTTTTCCCTACCCACTGTTAAAATTAATGTAGTTATGAATAAATCACCCTGTAGATATTATTGCCGGCGCTTATCTGGTCCTGGACTTCCATTAGTCAAAGAATTTATATTTTCCTTATATTTTCCTCTCCTCCCTCCTTCCTCCATCATCATAGAAGCTCGATGGTAACATAATAAATATTCCGCCTTATGAAAGTGTCGAAAATCTTAGTGCTTTCTTAAATCGAGTGAGTGAGATGTTGTGCTATCTTCTCCGGGAGATGAATTTGTAATTCTAGGCAATTTTAATGCTGCTAAGTTATCCTGGGTTTTTGATCCTTATGATAAGTGATGAGATCATTGTTGATACATTTAATCTACTATATTTTAATCTGTATTATGAGGTTTGCAACGATAAAATCTAGCTTCAATCAAGTTAAATTTCATTTCATGAATTGGTCAGTATGACAGATTATCGAATATTCATCGGAATAACTTGTTTCACTTTCGAAATTCTGACGATTGTGTTGAGTTTTTTATAACAGGCTAAATTTTGTCATTGAGAGCTGTGTTCCTAAAAGGAAAAATGATAGAGAATTCCCAATATGATATTCTACCAACATTAAAGTTTTAGTCAAGGAAAAGTACAAGTACCACCAGAGAGGGAAAAGATATAATAATAATCGTAACTACCTCACTTTTCTAATCTTCGTAAAGAACTTAGACGTTGATTTGTGAATGACTAAAATAAGTATGTTGAAAATGTAAAATCTAATCTAAAGTTCAACATAAAACATTTTTGGTCAAACTTGTCAAACAAACGTAATCGCACATCCAATCCTCTATCTGTAAGATTTGGTGATAGAGAGTTCAATAGCAATGAGAAGATATATGTAATGCTTTTTCAGAATATTTTGCTTCTGTCTTTGAACCCTCCAGTGTCTCATATGGATATAATTAATGACAACCCTAGAAGCTGTAGTTATTGATTATGCCACCATGGATCAAGTTTCCTCTGAACGGGATAATCCTGATATAAATAAGGGTGCTGGTCCGTATGGGCTTCCCCCTTGCTTTCTCTATTTTCAATGTTTAACAAAGTGCACAAATTATCCCAATTTTTAAAAATGGAGATATGTCACTTGTTACTAATTATAGGCCAATATATATTATCTCAACTACTGCAAAATATTTGAATCAATCCTCACTAAGAGCTGTTCTTTCTATTAAAAAATAAGAATGGAGATAATCAGCAAGGTTGCGAGGATGCGAGGTAGATGCTGTATACACCGACTTTGTTAGTGAAGCTTGAAAATACTGATGTGCATGGCAATCTGGATTTCCCATTCATTTTGGGTTCATCATTATTTTTCTTTTTTATATCCGCTGTTGGTAGTTGTTTCAATTTTGTGAGGTATATGCAATCTATGCGGATGACTTAAAGATGTATGGTGTTATAAATTCGGAGCAGGACTGTAGAGAATTCCAGCTTGATTTAGATAAATTTGTTTCTTATTGTGCCTTGAATAAGCTGCTGCGACTTCCAACAAATTAATTTTTATAGGGAACAAACAAAAAAAGTATAACAACGGTCTGACCAGGTTGCGTAGCAAAACTCCCTTTCTAGCTCAGTCGAATTGGGGAGTGGGTTTCCAATTAAAAAGATAATTAAATAGAAATAAAAGTTATCTACTTTATAGCGCCACTGACTTAGGCAGTTTAAGCCCGAAAACTTATATAATCAAATGAAAACCTGGGCGGACCCCAAATACCTTCATTAATTAGAGGATAAAATATTTATACCAAAACGTACTTTTTAGGAGAAATAATAAGTCTGATTGATTTGGAAAAAAAAGGTATACATTTATTACCCGTTGGGCGTATCACAGGATGATTATCGTAGTAGTAGGTTTCTATGTGTTTTTAATCCCATTATGTAACTTAAGAACAATAATAATAATTATGTTACTATGGTCCTCGTGTGATCACACTCAGCGCACAAGGTAAAATTACTGGATTTACCCACTAAATTGCGAAAACCCCAAAGTTCCTTTATGTAATAAATATGACTGCAATATTAGCTAATCAGCTAAACCGAACACACATTAAAATAAAAGTTTTAAAATACAATTAATAATAAAAAAAGGGTTTACGCCACTTCAGCACGTTATCACAAAAGGTTAGTAAAGCTAATAGGTAGGTATCTTATCTGGTTCGACGCAGGTACAGGGTTCTCCTCTCTATCTCTCGCTGGGGCTGTTGGTTCTCGCACTTTGGACCAGATTGACCTGGGGCACAGCTTCCACACCGCCGTTAGGTAACCCGCAGATCCAAGGAAAATATTGACGAAAATTCGGAAGACGATGATTTCCTGACTTGTAACGAAAAGCCCTAAAAACTTGAATTATGAAATCTTCGTTCTAAAGGTTACGTAATTTTAACTCACAATGATGGTAGGTGGCTTCTGTGTATTCCCAAAGTACATAGGTCGTGGTTTACTTCAAGAAAAACGATATCGAACAGGAATTTAACTTCCTACAAAACGAAAACGGTTGAACATTTCACTTCCCTACAAAATGGCGCACTTACCAATGCAGAAGGTTTTGCTAAAAATCCAGCAAAAAGCTGATAACTGGGTTCCACTCCAACTCAAAACAACTATCGGATGAACACCAATCTTCTGGGCCAAATATTTCCAAAATATCCCAAAATTTGGAAGCAAAAAAAAATGCCAAAACGGAAATATGGTCGAGCAAACACACTCCATGCACGGTCTGGTGGTACTGGCGGGATCTCAAAAGCGAACCAACGGCCGGGTGCCTCCCCACCTGGGTACTTACTACGTTTCACCGAAAAACTGGCGTACACAATTCAAATTCAAACCCCAAAGTCACCCAAACAACTCTCCCCGAGTAAGATTACGGCAATTTGGACACTATAACACGAGTACAACCTAATAAGGACATGGATACCTTGATAAACTATTTAATAATTTGAAATATGAGAAATAAAAATTAAGGTTAATTTGAAATTCGAAATTAACGGGCGGTAGCACCTATCGGAAACATTTGCGCGCAGGCGCAAAGAAGCCGCGGATTAAAATTTGAAATGAAAGTTCACTAGAAAGATTAAACCAATTTAAAAGATAGAATTTTGGAATTTATTATTTTCTTTTAACCGTTACAAAGCCTTTTTTAAAATATGGAAAAATGTTGCTGTATCCGTTTTTCTAGGTTAAGGAATATTGATGCAGTTTATAACTATAATGTTAATGGAAGTTCACTCAAGCGAGTGGACTTCATCGAAGATCTAGGAGTTATTGTTGACTCCACAATATCATTTGATGTTCATGTTGAAAGTGTAGTCAAAAAAGCTTATAAAAATTTGGGGTTTATTTTTAGAGCAACGTCGTCATCCAAAAATCCGAACTCTTTAAAGATATTGTACAATGCTTATGTTCGTTCATATTTAGAATTTTCAACATAAACATACACATAAAATAAATCGAGGTAATTGAAAAGATACAAAGAAAATTTTTATTTCATTTAAATTATCGCTCCAACAACACTCTTATAGATGCACTAGTTTAAAAAAGCATAATTTTATAAAACTGAGTATAGCCGGCGAATAATATCGTGTCTACTATTTTTACACAAGGTCTTTTCAGGAACAATCAGCAGTCATAACATTTTATAGACCGAAGGATAGTGACAGATATTTGGACGTGATTTTACTCAGTATGCCTTTCAAAGGTCATTATGTTGCGTATAGTCGTATTCCCACAATAATAAGGTATGAATCAGAGAATCATCCTGGGTTCTTCATTGAAAAACTGACTTTTCATTTATATGAAAAATATGCGTTTTGATATGATTTTAGTCGGGCCGCCATGTGTTTTATAAACGAAGTTCAAAATATAAAATTCCTCGGAAAACCATAGGCATACCGTTAGCGTGGGCCCAAAGAGTATATTATTGTCACGTGAACTTGTATTTTAATAATTAATTTTTCCGCACGTTTCTTAACAGGCTGCCAATGAGAAGTATGCAAGTTGTACTTGGACATGCGCAAACGGTATGCCATCTTTTCCAAAATCTGTCACTATCTTCCAGTCTACTACAATGTTTATCACTTAACGCTCATATCAGAACAGAACTTCTACTACAGAACTTATCACACTAATTTGGCCAATAAATCGATATTGAATTTATTGCACAATTTATTTAATACTTATTTTACTCATATTGATATAATATTTAATTTTTCTTTGCATGAAGTCAGAAATTAAGCTATTCGACTTTTCTTATAATTCTCCGAATGTTTTCATGGTGTCTTCCATAGGTATATTTTGAAATTTATTTTGAATACTTATTTTTTGTTTGTCTTTTCATTCTGCGTTGCTTGTTTGTGTTTTCTTTAGTTTATGTTTTTTATATTTAAGGTCTACACTACTTTCGTTCTTATAACTTTGTTTAATCTGTAGTGCATTCTTCTAAATTGTAGTTTATTCTATGTGAATGCCTAGTTTGATTAAATAAAAAAATAAAATAATATTCTATTGTCACCGGAATTTAATAGGTAGGTATACAAAATTTCATCGATATGGGTGAACATCGATTTTCTAGATTGGCTTACAAAATTACATACATACGAGTCAAGTTAATAATACAAAATACAAGGGATTATACATATTCGCACATTTCGATCAATTCCAATAGACTAAAAAAGCATCGTGTCTGTGTATTCTCAACGCTTCCGAATTAATCAATTAAAAGCAACAAAAGCCTCAAACACGGCGGCCGTTTCCTATCTGCCGAGAGACGACCCAATTTCCTCTATCCTCCCAGTTAACCTCACTATAGAGCCCCCGCCGGATCCCCGGCGTTCGCCCGATTCCCGGTTAACAGTTCAATTATCTCCCGCCGCCAAATTGTTTATTTTTTGGGGCCGGCCCCGGCCTCCTTGATCCCCAGTCCGGCTAATCCGCGCCCTTAATTCGGCCAACCCTTCATCCTCCGGCGGCGGCAAAAAACCGAGGCGGCTTCTTTACTTCTTTGGCTGATTTTATGACACGAAGTTACTTTCAGACATCTTCGTTTTATTTGTCACAATTAAGTTGAAGTAAATATTGCAAAAGGATGGGCTGGTTTACAGCAATTTTTGTTTATTATTGTGTGTAGTTTTAATTAATTTAAGAACTGGTAACATCGCCGTAAATCTATAGGCTTGTTTTGTGTTTCCGTCAAAAATAAATTACCCAACCTACAAACCATAAACCTTTAACCTAACCTACCGCATATATTTTGTGACCTAGCCATAGATAAAGGATTTATATATAGGGATAGATAGGCAACTCCCTATAATTTTTGGATGCCATACGCCCCCTGGTGACCTAAGTACAAACTAGACTATTTAAGCGGGAAATTTGAAATCTTTTATAGTTATTATACTTACAATTTTTAAGACACTTTTTAATTTTATAACTCCACATAGACATATGATAAATATCTATGTCTATGTCGAGTTATAAAATTAAAACGCGATAAATGACAATATTAGGCTAGGTATAATGAAAGCAAAAATTATATGAGAATATATAATAATTTTATATATTACAAACAGTTTGTAAAATACATTCACCACAATCGAAGATCATGATATTCGAGTTGTGATCTTTGCCACAATAACGCTGAACATCACAGATACAGATATATTACATTTTAGTCTTCTTAAGGGAAAGACATTTTTTGTTTGAGATGATAAAATCTAAAATCTGCATACTTTTTTTTCCGGAGAAGAGATGTTTCCAAGTATTGATGGTTCAGCTGCAGGGTACTCCCATTATAGTAGGTACCTACTAGCTATTAGTGAAATCTTATTGGGTAAATCCTCGGATGAATTTCTCGCTGAATCTGTAGAAAATAATAAATAATAATTATTATTAGTTTTTTATGGAGCACTGGGTATGATACAGAATCATAGATATCATTTTAGTAATTTATTAAAAAGGTATAAAAAAAAGACGCAGTAGGCAAGTTGTTGCAACTAGAATTGAATTTTTAGAAATCTTTCAACAATCTTGAACACGAATCCCGACCGATAAATCCCATGTAGGACAATTTAAAGAAGGCCATGACTCGGGACACGCTAATGTGCCGTTAGATTTACCACTCCAAGAACGCAAAAATTAATAACGGTAGTACTTCTGTTACATTTTCAGAAAAAAATCAAAATACGTAATTAAGGCGCTGCCGAATGCAACAAGAAGGGAAATTTGATATTTTTAAATTACCTACCTAGGTACCTATATATTTTTTTTTTTCGAAAAATATACCATTAATTTTAGCATGCATCACTAATTTTAGCCTTGCTGTGTGGTAAACAGAGCGGCATATAAACGTGCCCCAAATCACAACGTTTGAAGAAACAAACACCATTTGTAATACTTCCTACCAATGCAAACTATGGGCGAAAATAAAGATTGCACAGCATCCTCCTTAATCCTAGAGTTGGACCATTTCCCTCCTGGGTATGTGCACGTACAATCTGGCGTAAAATGCATGTCACAAACCCGTTAGCATCTTCTTAATGATTCAAGATTTAATTTGTTGTTCCCATTTTTTTTAGACCAAGTTTACAAAGCTGTAAAAATAGCAGTTTGTTTTATCACAGTAAAATCGAGATATTTTACTTACCGTTTTGAAATATGCATTTCCATCTTCGACCGTCGCGTCGTCCTTCTTCACAACTAGGTACACAACAAACCAAAACCATTTTAAAAACCAAACCAAATAATTATGAAAATAACGATAAATACATAAATGAACAAAACAAACACTAAAAAACGCAGAAAATGTGAAATAATACACGAAAAACTATAAATAAAACGAACCGTGAATCACAAGCAAAACATGTCAAACGCAACGCCACAAATTAAAATAATGGCCGCCGGACGCCACCTACCAATTTTTGATAATAATTGACAGAAATACGCCATCAGCGCCCTCAAGCGACCTAAGTACAAACTATTGGGAAGGCTTTGATAAGTACAAGGGGGAGTTTCCAGGCCCTGGACCTAGCCTAAAAAATATAACCTGCATTTGTGTCATACGCGATTGAATATACCTATAAGAAATACGCCCCCTGTAGGCTCAATGCTAAACTAAGTATATGGGCCATGCCATTTTGTTGATCCGTATATTATGTTTTCTGTTTTGTTCAAAATCAGTCAAAAAAGCTTTATTTTCTAAATTTGACTATTATAATAATGTGGTAAATAACAACAGTTGAATTCAAATGTTTAAATATTCCCGCCACGCTTGTGCCAAAAAAAGAGAGAAGAGTTAAAGAAGAGTTGTTAGAAAATGAAATAAAACAAGTAAAGTGTGATTTTTATTATGATTACCACGCCCAAAAGGCCTCCCCTCCCACAGTTATCAGAAGTGGAATTTGAACATGCTAAAGTGTTATTCAGTGTAATTACGAAGTTTTAGTGCGAGATTCGGACGAAAAACCGTCTTGATTCGATCGCCGAGGTCCTAACCTAAACAATTTTTGTTCGTTTGTTCCTGAAAACATTTTCGAGATGGAACAAGTTTCGAATCAATTTAGTTTAACCAACAAAGTTCTCCAATTCGAATTCTGCTTTTAGTTCATTTTTAGTTGCCTGTTGCCTTTGCAATTACATAAATCATAAACAATAATGTTTAAACTTTATAATAACCGGTAAGTACAGTTTCCCGCGGTGTATGTCTGCCCCGATTTTTTTGAAATTTTGGCTTCCCCCCTATTTTCGGGGTGCCTGAACACGAATCTGACCTTAGTTTTTGGTGCTCGGGCGTAGTTTCCGAGAAAATGAATTTTCAAATTTCCTTTGACACCTCACTTTTCATGGAGATATTTGTGGTTATAATCCGGATGAATTTTTACTATATGCAGCTCAAACTGATCACCACACTATTTTGCACCTTTTGCAACATCGAAACTTCGCGGAAACCCGCGGAAAATCCGAAATTTCGAAAGATTTGTGCCGTGTTTACGTCCGGCTCGGCCGCTGTTTTCGCCCCACAATCGGCGCGCACCGATTGTCGGTGGGAACTTTTACCAAATAACCAAATAACTTTATGAAGACGACCACAAAATAACAAGAACAATGAACAAGAACAAAGAACAACGCAGTGTAAACCCAAAGTGTGCCCAAAGCTAAAGGTGACAATGGCCCATATAGTTAGTTCACATAGTGCCCGTCGGGGCGTTGGCATCTTAAATTCAGTCGCCTATAGGTATCTCTGTCACCACTACTTCCGTTTCTAGCTGTGCGAGTAAATTTTTGCATGCAGCATTGCATGCAATATTATTTGCACCAATGGTAAGGAGCTCGAGGCGGTTCAGTTGACGTCACGCTCCCTAAAAAAAGTTGGACCAACGACACAGTTCTAGCTACTCTGTATATTTTTAAACAAAGCACCATTTTTATAATAAAGATTCTTGGTTAAAAGTTGCAATACTAGTACAGTCAATCATTCCAAAGAAATAAAGGAGGTATATCTAATAAATACCTGGAAAGCCGAATTTTTATCGTGTGTTACTGTTGGTCCCAGGACTACCCGTCCCTGTTTTGCTGCCATCTTGAAAAAATTTCTAAATCGATATATATCGTTTCCTAATGGTTCGAGGAAAAAAGTATGAGAACAAAAATTTTTGAGCTTGGACTTTTTAAAAATTTTTGTTCTGGCCCGATCTTTCTGTAGTTCATTCCCAAAAAGACAGAAGGCGTCCAAATTAAAAAAAAAACATTTTGGCTGTCACCAAATTCACCTGCCTTAATGTACCAGGGCTTTCTGTGATCCAAAAAAAATTCCTATAAACATGACCTCAAAAATGCCTAATGTGGCTATAGCTTCCGAAATGGACAGTTTTGAGACCTGTTTTTTCTAAATATTCGAACGAACAAAGACAAAAGTCTGAAATTTGGTGTGTGATATACCCCTGAGATTTTACATTTACTGATGTAGAGATAGTTTGATATTCTTCATCATAGACGTCCCAAATGGGAAAGTGAAGTGGTTAAAAACACCTTTAATTTTTGGTGTGTGTTTTTCCAGGATTTCTTCTCGCAGTAGGTATCACATACAAAATTTTAGGTTTTTGCTTTGTTCATTCTTTTATTCTTTGTTATTCCTGGTAGTTTTTAAAATGGTTATGAAAACTTCTTGGGTATCAACCACGTAGATATACCATCATCAGGTTATAATAGTTTCATTTGTTCATAGTTTTAGTTTTAAAATATGATAAAATTATTAATATTGTATTATATTTTAACGAAACTAAAACTATGTAGAACTGAAATTAGTTTAACCTGTTGATGGCTATAAACGTACGTAGTGTTTACTGTGAAGTTGAAATGTCTTGTCAATAAAACTTGGTAGATATCCAGAAAGTGTTCTTAACATTTGTTCATTCTGGAAATACCATTTGCAAAACTGTCCATTTCGGGGGCTATAGCTCCCTTAAGGAGCATTTTTGATACCATTTTTATATAAACTTTTTATTTTTTTAGTGAGCTGGTCCCACAAAAATTCTTGAATCTTACTCGAAAATTGTTGAAGATGATAAATAAAAAAATCCGAGATAAATTATTATTCTTTGCACAATTATTCTGAGGCCCTCAGTTGGGGGTTATTAAAATTAATTCGTTCAGAAAAATATGAATACCATGTATAATCGCATTTTTTATTTTGAGTGGTGATTCCAATGGTTAACAAAAAGTATCTCTTAGTGTTTTTTCTTATTCGCAGCCGTTTCAACATTATTTTCAAAGAACGGCAATGCTGCAATAAACAAGTCATTTTAAGAATAAATCTAACAATCTGTGGATGTCAATTACTTGGCATTATTTGATTCATTTGACTGTCAACTTTGCACTTTAGTATCAATATTTTGAAAATGATATTTTCATTCAAAGAATTGACTGACCTGCGCTTTTACTATGGAGTTGCCAGTGGCAATAATAAACATCCGAAACGCATAATTGCGTGTATTGAAAGAGACGGCGGTCATGTCGATCATTTGATAAATTAATATTTTCTAATCGCATTACGTTTCTTTTATTCTCGTTTTCCCTTTCGTATTTTGTTAAATAAAGTTTAATTGACATCCACAGATTGCTAGATTTATTCTTAAAATGACTTGTTCATTGCAGCATTGCCGTTCTTTGAAAATAATTAAGAAACGGCTGCGAATATGAAAAAATACTAAGAGATACTTTTTGTTATCCATTGGATTCACCATTCAAAATAAATTAAAAAAATGCGATTATACAGGTTATTCATATTTTTCTGAACTAATTAATTTTAATAACACCCTGTATCTCCGCAACTGGGGGCCTCAGAAGCTTCATCAACCTTAAGTTTGACGGGCCATCCGCTCATGTGACACACCAAGTTTGAAGAAAATATCTCGTATACTTCTAGAGATACTAAGAAATATGTGTATTTTTCTCTAAACTTCTACGCTCTGTATAAAAAAAAAACTATGGCCCGTAGGAGAAACAAATATATGAAGATGTGCCCTTATTTTGAGTCCAAGAATACGTGGTTTCATTTTTGACCATCAGTTCAGTTACACCCTGTATAATTGTGTATCTTAATTTTTCGTTAATCAACAGAAATATAATACATTTTTATCTCGAAAACATAAAAAAATTTATGAACTACGGAAATTCCATCCAACTTTAATGCGTAACTAATATGCCACTCCTAGTAACTCAGTTGACTTAAAAAAAAGTTCAAAAACAATACTAATGTTTTTTATATAGATTTTTCTAAGAAAAATTTGTGTCCCACTGAAAGTTCGGCTTCGAACAAAAAATAATATTGAACATTCCAAACTCTACAATTTTTGTTCTCATACTTTTTCCTCCGACCAATATAAAATAATATGAAACAATTTCAAGACTTTTTCAATATGGCGACAGAACGGTAAAGACGGAAATACGCAAATTTCAGTTTCACCTTTCCAGCCACCAATAACATATCAAGAATTCGGCTTTTCCGGAATGTTTTCGACCTCTATAACGACAGATTGACTGCACTATACCCCGTAGATCAACTAGATGCAACACTCGGCTACGATTTCAATCGATCAACTCTAAAGTGTTCGACGTTAATAATCTTAGTTGATTCGAGATTGTCAGATTGTATTTTTATTAATACCTTGTTTCCTTATCTAAAAATCTAACGGCATGTCTCTGTATAATTGTATATATATATATATATATATATATATATATATATATATATATAATTGTTCACTTATCGAGTCCAATTTTTCACACTAAAAATCCTGGCATATTCTTGAATTCTATAAATTTTCATAATTAGGATTAGCGACAAAGCAACAGCTTCTCAACTATGCGGTTTGAAACCACAAGACCACAACTATGTCTGTGCACATGTCCAGGAGTTCTGGGAAACCAGACTATCTTAGATATGCATTCCCGCTTATATGCTCCGCGTGCCTGATGCCTCTCCCGGATCCTTACCATCCCTAGCTTTCTGGGTTTCCAAGACAGACATAGCTATCCGTGTATCGGTGAAATATTCTCATTTATAGCCACTAAATTTTTCGATTACGCCGTCTAGGTAATTCGATTCCGTTCGGAAACTTTCCCGGAAACCCGAGGCGGATATTAGCTGTTCGCCGCGGTGATGACAGGTTGTTAGATTGGAGCAAATTAAAGTCTGAAGGATGAGGAACTTTCGAACAGAACTTTTCTTTTTGGTACTTCGAGTTTGGGGGTTATGGAGTAAACAAGGATTTTGCAGTATGCTGCTGCTTCAGATTTATAAGTAAGAGAAAGTTGCAGGAAAAGGTGCTTGACGTGTGCATAACCACAGAAAACCTGACAAGTTGCTTGAGGAATATCAGAACACTAAATTTTGTTATTTTTCGTTCCGTTTTTCAAAAATTATTCTGTTTAAAATATCCTATAAATAATTTATTGCAATTTAGAATTGTTCAGGGATTTTTTGCAAAAAGTTTTTCATCGCAGATTGCAGCGAACCTATTATTATTTATAATGATGTTCATTATAAAATGGTAGTGCAAAATTAGTATATTGAAATTGTATAACTAGCACGTAATTGCATTCATTTCATACGAGTATGATACTTTGCGGCACAAGTCGCAGGCGAGTACCTAGGTACTGCAAGTCATATGAATGAGAAATGAACAAGAACATTCCGTGCAAGTAATAAACTATACTTTTTCTAGGTTGTATATAATTTAATTATTTTGAACATGAACAAGTAGGTTATAGGTATTCAATTTAAGACAAACAAAATATTTGTTATCTATACTTATTTACAATATTAAATAATTTAATAGTACTTACAGGAATGAGATTTTCTTCCGCCACATTTGCCATCTCCTAAATATGCGATAGTGTCAATTCTATCTTATTGTCGCTGCAATTATTGTCCACTTTTGTTATAAGTAAGTGACTAATTTAATTTATTAACTTTAAAAATATACGAAAATATATATAAATGAACAAAACCGAACTGTCACATTCACCAGCGCCTGTGTATAGTCGCGTTGTTTTACATGGACTCCTTATATTTCACTCAAATTTGTAATATAGCGGACCCGTGCACAATAATATTCCCGCACCGGTTGCAAAAAAACATCTACAATATGTGGTATATTTCCCAACTAAAAACGAACATACAATGATGCCCTTTTTTTAGAGTCATAGAAAAACATTTTATCAAGATAACTTTTATCTAATAAAAATGCAAATCCTTTTCACAAGTACAGCACTGCATCGGGGGTCACCCGGTATAATTTTACCAATATTGAATAGCCTAAGACAAACTGTTTTAGACTCTCGTCAGTGGAGCCATCCTTTCGCAATACCACAGACCTATAAATTATGTATAGGTCTGTGCCATTAGTAATTAAATGAATAAATATAAAGCAGGTGTGGAAAAATAAAAAAAACTAGTAATAATAATTATAGACAAATATATGTTTTCTATGCAAAACAATAACAATACCCATACACGGGAAGAGATCCATTTTAATAATAATATAATAATAATAGGCCAACAGCTCCACACTACATAGGGCTATATGCGGAGCAGACGTCTCAACACCGCTACGTCTGACGGAACACGAGCGTCAAAATCACCACAGAACCGACAACGATAAACTACAGAGGTGGTTGGGGAAGCCGCTGCACGGGAGGCATCCTAATGAGGTTAACCAGGAACATGTCGACAAGTTAGCGTCGAACTATTGGCTGACCTCGGGACGAATGTTCCCCGAGACGGAAGGCTTCCTACTGGCCGTACAAGATCAGGTTATACCAACTCGCAACTACCTAAAATTCATTGTAGGAGATGCATCGGTAGTGGATGACAGATGCAGATACGGGTGCCCAACTTCAGAAACAATCCAGCACATAACAGGAGGATGTCAGATGTTCGCATCAACGGAATATAAGGAACGACACGATTCGGTTGCCAAGATCTTGCACCAGGAACTGGGGGAAAAACTGCTGCTTGTGCAGGCAGAGAGGGTCCCATATTACAGCTACACACCGGAGCCTGTTCTTGAGAACAGCAACTACAAGATGTACTGGGATCGTACAGTTCTGACAGATCAACGAGTTGCCCATAACAGACCGGACCTTATAATAGTTAATTTCTAGGAAGACAACTCTGATTGATGTGGCCATCCCGAACAACAACAACCTGCGTGTGAAGCAAGTCGAGAAGATCGCGAAGTACAGAGACTTAGAAGAACGAATTAGAAGGCAATGGGAAATGGACAACGTTCAGACGATTCCAATCATCGTGTCAACAACTGGTGTCATACCAAAAAGTTTGCTGAGAAACATCAAAGAGCTGGGTCTAACTGATAATCTTTACAGGTCCATGCAGAAAGCGGTACTACTTGCGACAGCCCGAACCGTCAGGAAATTCATGGGGAGTGCAGGAACGTCCAACAACATCAATGTCACCTAAGGCCCGATAACATGGCAAGGGTCTCGTCCGAGCCAGATCCTTATGGTATCCGGGATACCCGGGATCTGAGTGAATGTTCCCCAGAGAGGGAGTGCGAATGCCTTTTGGCTAAGTCGATATAATAATGTATATTTATTTACCATCAACTTACATAAAAATTACAAATACAATAATGTTATAATAAATAAACAGGGTAATACCCACGAAGCAACTTGCAAGTTGCTTGTTTGGGGTAGACAACAATATCCATTTAATAACCACTTCAGCCTGCAAGTACATACAGGCTACAGTGGTACATAATGTCACAATCAGAGAATGAGTCATAACCGGGAATAGGCATCTTTTATAATTCTTGTAGCAGTGGTCGTCAGAGGCCAGGAAAAGATAGGTGCTACTCTATCTCAAGTCTAATTAAATAAGAAGTTAGCAATAATAGTATCCTTCAACTGGTATTATTTTTATTATATTATGTATTTCCGATTTATCTTTTATTTTTAATAAGTCCGATATCTTTTTTTTTTAATAGACTATAATTGGATATCCTCATCAGATCACCAGGCACAAGTGCATAAAATTTTGCAGTTATAGGTATAGACAACTCTTTGCCCGATGCTTTTATGACATCTTGGTATCAAAAACACCCTTTCTTTGTTCCTCGTATGATAATGGTGTTCGTTTTTTGTTAAGGGGATTTTCCCCCCGATACCCACGAAGAATAACTGTCAAGCAAAACAGTTGTCTAATATCAAGAACATGGCTCTCTGTGAAAAGTTCATCACTGGGGAAGGTCAGCTTTTTTCCGTAAATTATTTTTAGAGCCCACTTCTCAACAATGTTCAAAGACACAAGGTGACAATCGCTAACTCCACCCCATCCCACTATTCCATATGATATATGGGACTGAACTAGAGCAAAGTACAGAATTCGCAAGTCATATATATCAAGGTAGTCTTTCAGAAATTTTAGTTTGTATAGTATGCACCTAATTTTATTTGTTACAAATCTCATGTGGAGATCCCATTTTAAATGTCGGTACATCTGCACGCCCAAATACTTTATGGTATCTGTATCTGGAATCTCTGTAGAGGAGTCAATGTGCAATGTCCCCAGATAAGGAAGATGGTTTGTATATACAGGATGTAAACGGTAAATATTTTTTCTTAGTAGTGTTCAGCTTTAATTTATTATGTTGGAACTATTTGTTAATCTCCCCAAAATCGATCTCAGCTTTTTTTTTTTTTTCCCATGATTTATCCGAATAGGTTATTACAGTGTCATCTGCAAAACACACAATACTGCCCCCAGAAGGAAGTTGTAACAGATCATTAATATAAATAATAAATAGTAGTGGGCCTAGAACCGTGCCCTGGGGGACGCCAAAAGTAATTTTTCGTTGTATACTACTTACTCCATCGATATTTATTATTTGTGTACGGTTCGACAAGTAGCTTTCTAACAGTTTGTTTACAGACCCTCGTAAGCCATAAGATTCTATAATTTGTCCAACAAAATGTCATGACTAACTGTGTCGAAAGCTTTTTTAATTCGACAAATATGCTTAAGGTTGGTGTTTTTTTGTCGATCATGTCATACAAGTGTAAATAGTTCAGAGCATTCGTTGTAGTAGATATTAATTTGAAAAAATATGAAAAAATAGATTCCACAGTCTAAGTTACTACAAATCTTCTTTATTTTGATTAAATTAGGTTACCGGCTTCGCAAAACACTGTTTGCATTTAAAAAAAGATATACACCCTGTATACATTTTTAACGTACAACAATGTACTTACGATTATTTTAGATCAACGAGATTTGTCAAAATCTTGTAAAGAGGGTTAATGAGCAAAAAACAGAACATGGCTTGAAGCAAGATTCGAATAATTCATTTCCAACGGGTGCAGATCTTTAGCAAAATTGCACAACCTCACACAGCGCCATTCACCATAAAAAATTCCTACTATTTCCTAAAAAACGATAAATTATTTATACATCATGAATACAGGTAGATACTACAATTCACCTAACCTTACTTTTCGAGGAAACACATAATATGTCCCATATGACACACATTAAAAAATTTTTAAAAATTATCATTAGAGTCGAAAAACCTGACTTTTTTCATTTTTTTGTACTTGTTTGGGCAGCCATTTGAAGGAACTGAGCACAAAACGGTCTTTTCTGACAAGGACAGAACTATTACTCCAAGGAGGAACCAAACAATGGAGATAATAATATTATTGGAGATACTTAGAAATATAAAACTAAAATCGAATAAATTAATTAACTATCAAACTAATTATCCTGATTCATTACTTAATAGTTTATTCAATTAACATTATAACCGCCCCCCCCCCTTTGTATCTTGTTTCGCCTTTTTACTTTTTTACAAGTTCCATTTAGGCTGTTCTTGCATTTTTGGCAGGACCCCAATATATTATGAACTAGGGTGTATGGGTGGTTGCCTATTGTTTGGTTCCTCCTTATTGGAGATAATAATATTATTGGAGATACTTAGAAATATAAAACTAAAATCGAATAAATTAATTAACCCTCAAACTAATTATCCTGATTCATTACTTAATAGTTTATTCAATTAACATATAACCGCCCCCCCGTTTGTATCTTGTTTCGCCTTTTTACTTTTTTTACAAGTTCCATTTAGGCTGTTCTTGCATTTTTGGCAGGACCCCAATATATTATGAACTAGGATGTATGGGTGGTTGCCTATTGTTTGGTTCCTCCTTGGAGTAATAATTCTGTCCTTGTCAGAAAAGACCGTTTTGTGCTCAGTTCCTTCAAATGGCTGCCCAAACAAGTACAAAAAAATGAAAAAAGTCAGGTTTTTCGACTATAATAGTAATAATTTTTAAAAATCTTTTAATGTGTGTCATATGGGACTTATGTGTTTCCTCGAAAAGTAAGTTTAGGTGAATTGTAGTATCTACCTGTATTCATGATGTATAAATAATTTATCGTTTTTTAGGAAATAGTAGGATTTTTTTATGGTGAATGGCGCTGTGTGAGGTTGTGCAATTTTGCTAAAGATCTACACCCGTTGGGAATGAATTATTCGAATCTTGCTTCAAGCCATGTTCTGTTTTTGCTCATTAACCCTCTTTACAAGATTTTGACAAATCTCGTTGATCTAAAATAATCGTAAGTACATTGTTGTAGGTTAAAAATGTATACAGGGTGTATATCTTTTTTTAAATGCATGACTATGTTTAGATTTTCTGTCATTGCAGTTTATGGTCTGATGATGCAAACAGTGTTTTGCGAAACCGTTAACCTAATTTAATCAAAATAAAGAAGATTTGTAGTAACTTAGACTGTGGAATCTATTTTCTCATATTTTTTTCAAATTCATACAAGTGTGTACTAAGAGTGTAGATAGCATCCTCGGTTGAGCGAATACACTATATATAGCTACTGGGTGTTGAGGAATCGGGAATTTTCTAGCTTCAGTTATTATTTTAAAATTATTATATACTTACCTAACTTCATTGCAAATAATTATTTGATAAATTTGGTACATGCAAAGATTTCAGGATTAGAAAGGTTTAAACCGGAAAATATAAGTTTATTGTAAGTCGTCCCCCGGAAATTAAGTACATACAGGGTGTCCAACTTTAAAACTGTACAAATCCGCAAAATCTTCATTTTTTGAGATAATCGCCTAAACTTTTTTATTTGAAAGGCCTTCAAAAACCGCTTCTTTTGACCTTCCTGCCATTTTCAAAATGCAAATCCAGGGCCGGCTGCGATTTTTTTATTCCCCCAATTTTCACGAAAACTAGCAATTTTTTTATTTCAAATCTGACCCCACGGCGTTAATCAGAACACTCCAAAACCCCTATACGCCAAATTTGAATAAAAAATATACAGGGAGTTCCATTCTGCAGGGTGTCAAAGTTGAGCAAAATAGGAATTTTATAGGCATCTGCCAGTTCAAGTGTGCAATGAAATCCCCTGAAAACAGTTGAATGGTCAATAGGACCATTCAAGGTGTTGGTGTGCAAAGGTCCAATACAAAATATACATACACTCACTATAATTGAACTAAATCTAAAAAATACAGAAGCCTGCCAATCAGTAAGTCCATATCAGTTAAGGTGGCTGGTGTGCCACAACAGGAAACGCACAGAAAATGTATCATCTTAGACAGTGACTTTATTGAGAAAGGTCCAATAATTTAAATTGTTTTTGTTTGTTAGTTGGCATTTTGTAAAGAAATACATTACTCTTGTGTTTACCAATATTTTTTCAATGATTCCAGAGCAGTCTTGATCCGTATAAGTTTCATAAAATTTCAGAATTTTGAGATGTCTCAGAGAAAAATACCCTGTATATTTTTGTAGAAAATCTTCTCACACCAACATTTTGAGTGGTTCTGTTGGCCATTTAACTGTTTTGAAGGGATTCCATGGCACACTTGACTCGCCAGATGTCTTTAAAATCCCTATTTTGCTCAACTTTGACACCCTACAGAATGGAACTCCCTCTATATTTTTGTTCAAATTTGGTATATGGGGGACTTGGAGTGTTCTGTTTAACGCTGTGATGTTAGATTTTAAATAAAAAAATTGTTTTCGTGAAAATCGGGGGTAAAAAAATCGCAGCCGGCCCTGTATTTTCATTTTGCAAATAGCAGGAAGGTCAAAAGAAAAGGTTTTTGAAGATCTTTCAAACAAAAAAAAAAGTTTAGGCGATTATCTCCAAAAATGAAGATTTTACGGATTTGTACAATTTTAAAGTTGAACTTCAGTGCTTTGGTACACACCTAACTATTCTATATACTTACCTAAGACACCCAAGGCTAAGACATCAGTCTGAAAACATGCGGACGGATAGACAAAGGTTTTATGGAAAAGTTATAGATTATAGTGTGGCCCCTTCAAAGCATATGATTGTAGATTGTTTCTGTTTATATAGCTTTTTTGTAACGCCCCTTAAAGCTTTATGTTCTCGCTTGGTAGGTATTATCTAGTAGAAAACGAACTCCCTGTTGTTTCATTTCGTGGAGGGGATATTGGCCGGCGGCGAGATAAACGAAGATTTACGCGCGCAATGACCGCCGCATAGGGACACATAAACAAAGTTAAGGCCCGCGCATTTTTCCAACGGGCTTCTCTCCGCCCTCGCTCGCCGCCCGACGACCGGGCGTTCCCCTAATGAAGAACTGCCGTCCGGCCGATGACCGGGATCATCAATCAACGCGCCGGTCAGCGGCTCTGGCAATAGGGAACCAAAAGGTGTGAAAATTAAGATTTGTTATATACCTACATAATATGTTAATTTTAATTTCTTCTACATATAGAGAAACAAGTACAGACCTCGGAGCACCACCAACTTGAGGAGTGCCCAATTGTGGCCGTGCTGAAACCACGGCAGGCTTACAAGGGCCTATACTTATACACAATACTCCATTTATTAAAGCCTGATTTACAAATAACAATTTTCGTGCAACAAATTCCCAATAAATCTTACAATTTATTTTTCTGAGAACTTTGTTGGAAATAAATGATTGCTTTTTAGATAGGGTAACTTTGTGTAACATTTGAGGTCCATAGTCTCCTTTCAGAGATATTTTTGAAAAACCCGAACACTGCCGAAATTTCTTCGGTTTGTAGGTAACTTCTTTGTTTCAAGAGTTACCGAAAAATGTTCCCCAATGTCATTTGTGGGCAAAACTAATTGCTTTAAGCCTACTTTATCAGAATTTAAAACAATGCCACGGTTTAATGGGTACTCTCTTAGTACCTACCGAAAAATGTTCCCATTTTATTGTAGCGAGCCGTGAGCTCGAATCCTGTACCTTCATGTTTTAGGTATTTTTTCCCAACATACTACATTGGAAATCTTGGAAATTTCGTTCGAGGTATCGGTACCTTGCACATTTTTCAAATTTTCAAAATTTTGTAGTATGCATGACATCTATAAATTAAAAAAATGTAAGTCTTAAGAGAGCACATAACAAACCATGGTATTTTTCCAAATTCTGATAAACTAGGGTTAAAACAATCAGTTTTGCACACAAATTTCATTAAGAATTTTTTTCGGTAACTCTTGAAACAAAAAAGTTACATGACAAAGAAGTTTCGGCGATTTTCGGGATTTTGAAAAATATCTCGGAAAGGAGGCCATGGATGTCAAGTGTGTTTTTACGCTAAGTTAGCTCATCAAAAAAGCAATTTTTTTTCAAATAAAGTTCTCAGAAAAATGCAGATTTGTCAAGATTTTCTGGAGTGGCCCGTCTTAAATAGACACCCTATATTTTTGTCCTTTACTTTTCGAGAACACCCTGTTTATAAATTCTGAAGCTATATTTGGATTTCCCAGAGAAAACTGCATCATCGTGGTCTAAGCTGGTCTTTTTATTTCACAAACTAAGGATATAATCGGACTTTATTTGAGATACCTATAATATCCTGAAAAAGTTTCTCTTTTTGCAATACGAAAAACAATTAATTAAAGTGTATTCTTAACTCGAAAGGCTGTGGGTGGATGCCATCTGCATAGACCCAGAAGAAAAAGCAAGATAAATTTTAAATTGCTTCAGACTTGACTTCGCATTATTTTATGTGCTAATTTGTAATAAGATAAAAATTGAAAATACACACAAATGAAAATCAAAGTTATTTTTAGAACTGAGATTCTAACCAAAATAATTAATTTAAACGTACTTTTATATTAAACACAGGCATTTGTAGCTTTCTTAGCTCGATAAGCAAATATATATACATAGGTCATTAATTCGGAAGCTACAACGGTGTAAATAGGCCCAAGAATAAATTTTGAGACTGAGGCTTCGATTGAAAGGTCTACGACAATAGAAAAATCTTCTGATATAAGTACGTTTCACAAAAGACAATAATTCGAGCAAAAAAAATATGCAAAAATAATAACATTACCTGTAGTCGTTGTGTATATCCTCTTGGTTTGGCTGGATCGGAAACAACGAACATTCGTAAAAAATCCGAAGTTAAATACTCTAAAGACGTCAGAAAATCAGAAAGGAAGGCAGACATAAAATCGATATTTTTGGTTCTGCACTGCCAGTGTTACACCCAGTGATATAAAATGTTAAAGTAAAGCATAAACTGAACAGAAAACTTCTTGAGACAAAAGTGAAACTTTATTAATAGATTTAATAAGACATTTAAGAAATATAATAGCAATAATACATTGTATCGGACAAACTGGATCAGTCCCGTGCAGAATTTAAACGCAGCTATCGATAATTTGTGACCAAGGATTATTCGAACGTCAGAACTATACCAACTATGAGAAATAAAGATAAACGAGACCCTAGACACGTACCAAAATAAAAAATATAGAAAACTTCGATAGAGAAAGCAGTCAGCGTTGGAGACGGCGAAATATATCTGAATGAAACGAAAAGTTTAACAAATGTGAAACTTGAATCTTTGTATAAAAAAAACTGCGGAAAATTATTGACCAAATTGTTGCTTGCTATTATGTGGGCGCGTCGGCAGCGTCCCACGCGCCGAGGCGCGTGTCAAGGAGGCAGGCGGCCGTCCACGTGCCAACCACCCAGCCAGCATCGGTACCTGCATCAGGTCTAGCCATGGATCTGGCTCGTTTTCTGATATCTTAATTAACTTGAGATCAAACTGTTTCAAATAAAAAAAATTTTTGTAACTGGAAAGTTAAATATGATCATTAACGTACACTTCAAGATTTATGGTGTATAAGTTGCGACTTATAGAAAATAATCAGAACTGAATGGCTTGCTGTTCAAGAGTTGTTTCAGTTTCAAGTGTCAGATTTTGGAGAACTTAGAAAAACAACATCCTGTATATCGAGAAACAAGCTTTTGGGGCAAACATTTATATAAACTTTTCATCTTAAAATTGTCTCAAAAATCAAAAGGCATGGTATACGCCACAAAATAAAACTCGTAAAATTCCGGATCGTTTTGGACTAGATCGCCAAACCTGGGTGAACTCATGCTCTCAATGTTGTAACCCAAGAGTCCATAACCAGCCGTGTGGAGTAGATCATTTTCCACAACATGTCCTGCTCTGTACGGTATTTGCTCCTCGCCGGAGGCCTCACCTAAACGCTGGAACTCGTCAACAACACTCCGCTGCGGTTGATCCATCCGGAAGTCGTGAAACCGCAAATTCCTGGTCACCTGGGTTGCAACGTCGCTAACGTTCAGGAAAGTGTGAACAATCTGGCAACAACATCGTGCTATAAATGGGTTGGGATGGTCACTTTCTCTATATATTTTTGAACTTCTGTGCCTCGGTGCTTCTGTGTTTGAACGATCAACGTGCCAACTTCAATCAAGACGAACATTTCTGTGTTGAGCGACTACCTCCTGGTATCTGTAAGTTTTACTATTTTCACGAACCTGCATTTGGTTCTCAGTTCAGTCAACTCAGGCCGATAGACAGGAGACTGCAAACGCTGTGACGTTGTCGATAACATTCCTGCAAGTAAAGTCCTGAACGAACGACCTCCATTATAGCTTGCTTTTGATTCACTATCAGCTTGTTTGCATTATTTACATCGATTATAGTTTTTGGCTGTGCTGCTTGCACCCCCGCTAACGAACATAGGGCACTCAGAGCACCCAGGATACGTATGAGAGGGCGAAAACCACCAGACACAACACAATGGGAATCACCCTAGGTATTTGTAATTTCCCCTTTCCACCCATTTTTATGTGTGTACTCGCGCCACCCTCACTGCGGTTAGCTATGATTTTTTAAAATTTTTGAAGTCATTCAACTGGTTGACAGTAAATATTTTTTTAGAACTTTATCCATCTTCTTCGCTACGTCTCTTCGAAACGCCGTTTCATAACCATACCCAACTTTCTTTTAACCTTCATTGCACTTGTGACCAACCAAGCGGCTGCTTTTTCTCCAAATAACGTCTTTTGACTTGTCTATTTCCCAGGCGCGATTTTCCAATTGCCAATCGGCTTTGTGTCGCTCTTCTGGAGATTTATTTTCTACGAGTTGAATCAAGTTTATTTACGCCGGAATCACCTCTAGACTCTAGGCTAAACTAGTAAGCAGGCAATTTGTAAATGAACGTGTTTAACAGTTCTTCTCCTTTAACGAGCGGCATTAGATTGACGTGAGTTTATTCAATCACTCTCTTCCATATGTCATCGTAGTGTCTCGTTGAAGGTCATTCTTCACAAGTAAAGATAATATTAGTCGTTTTTCCAACGGGACCCAAGTTTCTTAAAAAGTACCTTTTGTTCTTACTTATGTCATGTCGTCATTCAGCTCATCTATTCATCCGTAAAATGCTATGGGGTTATAAAGTTCGCGAATTCCACAACCACCTTTTCACCATACTTAGTATTTATTCTCTTAAAACTCTGAACCTCAAATTTTTCATTTACTTGCAAATCTCAAACGTTCACCAGATTTTTCAGCGGCGAATTCCTATTTAAATTATTTAAGAAGGACATGATTTTTATTAGTGTATTAGTGTATATAAATGCTGTTAATGATCTTAGCAACACCTAACAATAGCTATATAGCTATTTCAAGTAGGGATGGATTGGGGTGGGGTTGAGGTGGAGTGGGGGATCCCCGCCAACCCTCTATGAGTGTATTACGCCATCGTCGACCCCCATGAGAGCACCACGGTAGACAAGTCTCGACAGGTTTGGCGCGCCACTATCATAGCCTACTACTCACTCGGGCGGCAGATATCCTAGGCTCAGAATCGCAATAGAAGGTCTGACCGCAAACGAATGTCACCATTTTTCGGACAGCCTGTATATTTTGCCGCAAAATATTATTATTTAGTTTTGGCAATACAATAGTTACCCGGCCAACGAGATACATAATTATTATTATTACTAGAGTGAATGTTTAAAAAGGGGTAGAATAGTAATACAGATCGAGAAATTCAATTTGATATTATTTCTCAGAAACAAAATAAATGGTAATGGTTACCAGGGTAACCATTTGAATATTCCCCCTTTCCTTATTCTGTCATTAAACGGTCATATTCAGAACGTATCTACCATAGCTGCAATATACCTATACAGGGTGGCCCAACGAAAAGTTTCCACCCGGATTATTTAAAAAAGTATTGTTTTTTTCAAAAAACGCAATAATATGTCAATGTAGTTTGGAAGGGGGACCTTCATTGCAGAGCAAAGCAGTGCTGTATCTGCAATCCTCTGGCTGGGGTAGCTACCACCTCAAAATTCTTAAATGGGAATAGGGGTCGAGTGACACCTGAAATTAAAGATAATTTAGTTCTCTTTACAATGCTGTACTTATTTTTAAATAATAAATGATGTTTAGTGGCATATCAGGTAAAGGATATCAATTGAAAAAAATGCACTCCAGCCGGGACTTGAACCCGGGACTCCTACTGTGGCCGTAGGCACTTTAACCAACTAAGCTACCGGAGATAAGGGTTCCATCGGCTAGGTGTTATTTATTCCAATTGATATATAGTTAGTAGCGGTGAGATGTAGAAGACTTCGGCGTCTTCTACAGCTACTAGAAGGGGTTAGAGGGTGTAGGGAAACCATTCATTATTGTTGGTTATGTAAACTTCCTATTTGTTCTTCCACCCACAATATTCGACATATAGCGACTTAATGCAAGTATCGAACGTGGAAATTCTAACCTACAATGTCAAAGCCAGAATATGAAACACAGAAAGATTTTTAGTACATGTAATAATTATAAATAATAAATGATGTTTAGTGGCATATCAGGTAAGGATATCAATTGAAAAAAATGCACTCCAGCCGGGACTTGAACCCGGGACTCCTACTGTGGCCGTAGGCACTTTAACCAACTAAGCTACCGGAGATCCGTCCCGGCTGGAGTGCATTTTTTTCAATTGATATCCTTACCTGATATGCCACTAAACATCATTTATTATTAAATTTAGTGTTGACAAATTCTAACTACAATAATTTTTAGCATTTTTAGCGGATTTTTTCGACAGTCTTTACACTCTTACCATTATCCTTTGTGGTTTTAAAAATATTTAATTTTCCAACTTTATCTAAATATGTTTAACTTATTTGGCTGTTAAATATAGACGATTAATTCAATAACAAAAAATTAATGTTTTTCCAAGAGAATGTCATATTGTGATTCTAAAATGCTTCGAGCTTGTTGAGATTTAACTATAATTTTTTATATAAGATACTTGCATTAAGTCGCTATATGTCGAATATTGTGGGTGGAAGAACAAATAGGAAGTTTACATAACCAACAATAATGAATGGTTTACCTACACCCTCTAACCCCTTCTAGTAGCTGTAGAAGACGCCGAAGTCTTCTACATCTCACCGCTACTAACTATATATCAATTGGAATAAATAACACCTAGCCGATGGAACCCTTATCTCCGGTAGCTTAGTTGGTTAAAGTGCCTACGGCCACAGTAGGAGTCCCGGGTTCAAGTCCCGGCTGGAGTGCATTTTTTTCAATTGATATCCTTTACCTGATAGGCCACTAAACATCATTTATTATTTATAATTATTACAGGTACTAAAAAATCTTTCTGTACTTATTTTTAATTTTGAGACCATTTTTGGTAAAAATAAATGCAAAAATAAAGATACGTAATTTATTAATAAATTAATTTATTAAATGTTCAAAATGCCCCCCCCCCCGACTTCCATGCAGTAATAAAGCCTTTGCTCAAAACTTCTTCGAACATTCCTTAGCATTTCAGGAGTAATTTGACCACACTCTTCTACTATTCGTTGACGAAGTACTACCAAATCAGGTGCCTCTGTTTTATAAATGACGCTTTTTAAGTGTCCCCATAGAAAAAAATCTAATGGGGACAAATCTGGTGATCTGGCTGGCCATTCAATAGGCCCTCTCCTACCGATCCACCGATTTGTAAATGTGTTATCCAAGTACTGCCTCACTGGTGCCGCAAAGTGAGGAGGGGCACCATCTTGTTGAAAATACAATTAATCTTCTTGGTATTCCTGATTGTTTTCCGAAATGTGGGTTATCGCAGGATCAATGGAATTTCGCAATAAGTCCAATTACAATTCACCATTCAATGTCTGAGGGAGAAAGAATGGCCCAACAATGTTATCTCCATAAATTCCAGCCCACACGTTTAACTTTTGGGGGTACTGGCTATGAACTTCACGAAAAATTCTTGGGTTTTCATCAGACCAGAACCGACAGTTGTGACGATTAACAATGCCGTTTAAGAAAAATGAGCATTCATCGGAAAACCAGGTGTTTCTGTGGGTTTCTTGCTGTAATTTCAGACATAGTCTCACAAAACCCAAGCCTTCTATCAGTATCATCCTCATTTATTTCTTGAACCAAGCGCATTTTATAAGGATGATACTTGTTTGTTTTCAATATCCTCTGGATAGTGCTTCTAGAAATTCCAGATGTTTCAGCAAGTTGACGAGTACTTATCGTATTGTCCATTTCAATGTGACCCAAAACAGCAACCTGCATTGCTTCGTTCCTTTGAGGCTGTTCTGGTTCATGTTTTCTATTTGCCACTGAACCAGTGTCTCTAAATTTTTGCATTACTTTACAAACGTACGTATGCGACACATTTTTTTCGGGATGCAATTCGTTAAATATCCTAGAAGTTGCCCTTGCACAATCATTGTTTTTAAAATAAATTGATACCATTTCAACTCTATCACCAATAATGTACACCATGTTTGCAAAATAAGTAACACTTTAGGTATTGTACCTATTTATTTGAAAGCAGAATAAAACAGAATACAATTTAAAAATTAAAAAACTCACGATTTTAATCTATCGGCCAGTGCAAAAAATATGTATTTTTTGTGTATCTGTTCAAAAAAGAAATCAAAGAACTTAGTATGAAATAGCATGGAAGGCGGAGGGGGCATTTTGAACATTTAATAAATTAATTTAGTAATAAACTACGTATCTTCATTTTTGCATTTATTTTTACCTAAAATGGTCTCAAAATTAAAAATAAATACAGCATTGTAAAGAGGACTAAATTCTCTTTAATTTGAGGTGTCACTCGACCCCTATTCCCATTTAAGAATTTTGAGGTGGTAGCTACCCCAGCCAGAGGGTTGCAGATACAGCACTGCTTTGCTCTGCAATGAAGGTCCCCCTTCCAAACTACATTGACATATTTTTGCGTTTTTTGAAAAAAACAATACTTTTTTAAATAATCCGGGTGGAAACTTTTCGTTGGGCCACCCTGTATAAGATTGAGCAATGATTCAAATATTTCCCTATTAATCCACTGAGGGATTCTTGTGGCCAGACCTGTGCCTGCCTAATGAGAACGCACTACTATTTGACGGCTGCTTTCCGGGACAGATAAATCATAATAATATGCTTTTCGCAAATACCAACTTTCTGACACAATGCATACTACAGAGCTCCTGTCCGACATAAACATATTGTTGCTAGTAGATGGGTCTGCCAATTAATTAACGGCTGATATGGGCCCTTTTCAATTATGATTTACAATTTATGCGCCATTTCCGCGGAGGATTGTCCTGATAATTTATTAAACTGAGTCCGGCCCTGATCGATATTCCGGGTGGCTGCGGCTGGAATTTGGCCCAACCGAACACAGGGCGATAAAAGCGACACCTGCTAGAATGAAATAATCCATTGGGAATGAAAATTATATCTGGTAGTTTAAGTTATTATTTTTTTTATTTTTTATAAATAAAAATGTGTCGATCGTTATCAAATCCTACTCAAAAATTTGGACAGATTCCCCCTCTAGACCGCGATATCTACATGAAGCTTCAAGACATGCCTAATGCAGTCCCATTGTCAGTTTATTATTTCGGCGCAAAATAAAAAAAATCCCATATGTTGCTTACATTCTGCCAGTCACTGTATACACTGTGGGCCAAATTAAATTGAAACCCTTTTTAATGCGGAATAATTTTTTTATTTATATAGGGTTTTTTATCATTTTTTGATATGTACGGATTATTGCCCATTTTTACATTTTTATTTTATTTGACTGATTTGTGCGTGCAACAACATAAAATACATTGGTTCTTAGAGATACCTACCCTCTTTTCCGTACGCTACTAAAAGTGACCCGCTTTGCATAGTTCCTTTTGATTCAAATAACTTAAGCAAAAGGTCACAATTTAAATTCACCCACAAGACATGTGCTCTGTTCGCGTTCAATTTTAGGAACGGTCCCAAAATGGTTCTCTTACTGTCATTGGTCTAAAACAGTCCCGAGGATTTTAATCTACTAATGACACTACGAGAATCGTTTTGGGACGGAGCAATAGTTTTAGAAAATTTAAACTATAAATTTTAATTTTGTTCCTATTGATCTGGTTTTTTAATGGTCAATATTCCAAACCCTTCCATATCTTTTTTGACCATTTTTAGATTTTTATTTCATTTGGCCGATCTTTGAAACAACCTGAAACACATTGGTTTTTAAAAATACCCGCCCCTTTTCCGTACGCCACTGAAATTGACTCGCTTTATATAGTTCTTTTTTATTTATATAGTTTTTTTTTTATTAAATTCTCAAAATATTTGGTGTGTGCAAATAAAAAAGTTACTGGACTAAATTTATCATTAGTTTGCATATTTCCTGTTTTAATGCCAACTTTGAAAATCGAAATTTTGTCTTTCACACTTCTTGTTTCACTTATCTTCGAACACCCTGTATAGTAAGGAATTATAAGTAAGTCTATAGAAAGTATAAGAAACTTCAGAAAAATTAACTATTTCTAGCATCATGGTGGAGAACAATGTGTTTTTCTAAGTCTTGCTCATTGAGACAGAAACAGTACAGTTTATTCAGCGAATGTTCGGCCCTACGTCACAACTCCCGTCCTTTTCTGGCTCGTGAATATACGACCGATATCCCTCGTATAGTCATGAGTAAGACAAGGACGGGAGTTGTGACGTAGGGCCGAACATTCGCTGAACAAACTGTACTTAGGTACCTATGGTATAAATGACGTTACTTAAAACTTGGAACAGTATCAAAACCTTTGAATTTTATACGGGTGATTGTTGCTGATAAGTCTGGTATTTTTACCAGTAGCAGAGCGTGGTAATTGCTATGAAATAGAGCGCGCCCCGTATATCACTGTGTTCCAAGTGAGTTCATTTTTTTATATATTTTACCAGGGTAGCTTGAGAACAGGCGCCTCGGCAATAAAATTCGAGACAAAACACCTTTTTAACCATATTAAACCGCACCTGGTATTACTAGTGAAAAGAAATGAAGGAGACAGACAAGATAGATATTGTACTAAAAACAAGTGACTGCATGCACGCGAGTTACGAGGCGGGTTGACGCAAAGTCGTTTTTAAAAAGAACTGATCTTTATTGAATACAAGTAGGAAGTGTTTGCTCTTAGTCTATGGCCCGTATATAATACCTCTGCTGGGCTTACGTTGTATTTCCTTATCTTATGCTGCATATACAAGTTTCTATGCTACCTAAACAATATACAGCTTATAACTCCTCCCCTCTTAGAAGGGCGTAAAACCCTAAAGGTTTTCACGACCTAAATTATTATTTCGTTTTCATTTTCTTTGATAATGTTTTTTGGTTTAAAATATTTTATTTGAATAATAGGTCGTAAATACCTGTACAAAAGGTAAAATATGCCAACTGATATGATTACATAAATTAAAATTGTCCAGACACCAATTTTGTGATAATATACAGGGGTTGATAATAAGTTTTCATTTTCTATTTTCTGATTTTCAATTTCCTTTATAATGCTATTAATTTTTTCAGTATGCAAGGTATTTAAACTTATTGGTGGAATGTTTCGTAACTTTAGCGTTTTTTCACTGCCAAATTTTAATTTTGGTAATGGAATTATTTGAAAGTTATTTCTTTGATTTTTATATGATTTTATAATGATATCGTCTAGGGTTAATAAACATTGCATTTCTAGTTCTACCAAATATGTTCCTTTCATAAGTATATTATTTTTGTTATTTTCACATTCTTTGAAAGCTAATGTTTCTTTAGGAACTATAATAATCCATTTATTGATTTCAACATATTTAACTTGAATTTCCGTTATATTGACAGGAATCTGATTACAGGTGTTATTGTGTTTATATCTTAGCAATTCAATTTCGCAAGGGAAATTTGAAGAAAAACTTTCTGTATTTATATTAGTACATAAATATTCGTTATTTAATATTTTCTTACAAGGATTTGTTGAGAATCCATAAGATTTTTCATTATACAATAAGTAGTTAGAAGTTGGAAAAATTACTTTAAATAGGTTTTCATGTGGCGTGGGTAAAGGGAACATATGGAATAAACTATAGGCTTTCTTTTCAGCTAAAGGTACTTCGATTATAAATATGATTTCTTCAAATATTACATAACTTTTAATTTCCAAAATTTCTTCAAACATTAATGTGTTCTCTGCTACAGGCTCAAAGGGCAGTTTTTCATTTTTAATTTTCGAAGCAACATTTTTGATTTCTTTTATTAATAATTTCGGATGAATAATAGAATTATGAAAGTTATTTAATTTTGCAAAAGATATAGCAACCTCAATTTCATCTAGGATATCGTATATGTTCTGATACATTAAATAGATTTGTGTTAAAATAGTGTGTGTTTGTATCTTAAAAGACATATCAATCGCATCCAACTGATATTCTCTCATTATACTTATTATTTCATTTATTTTTGTTTCCAGGATTTGTTGGTTATGAGAAATATTTTTGGAGATACTTTGAAAGGTTTTAATAGAGTCGGACAATAAAGTTAATTGTTTCTGCATGGCTATTTTCAAGTTATTTTGATTTTGTTTTAACGTTAAAATTTCTGTGTCATATCTTTCGGCGTCTTCTTGATCAAGGTTTCCTGTTATACTTTTAACTATGCTGCCTAAACCATTTATTAAACCGCGTTTATTCCGATGATTTAATGAGATTGAAGGAGTTATTTGAAATATTTGTTGTTCAATTTTTTCTTCTATATTATTTATTAAAACAAAAGAATTATAGTATTCATTATTCAATTCAGAGGTGTTCCGTAATGTAGCGATTAAATTTTTATATTTTAGGGATATATTTTTAAATTCCTTGATTATACTACTAATATTGAATATTTGTACAAAAGTCCAATGATTTATAATTCTTTGAGCATTTCCTAACTTGTAGGGTAGTATACCTGGATTTTCATTCAGGATGTGGAACTGGGAATCGACTCGGGTGGAGCATCCAAGGATGAAGTAGGTCCATCTGTAATAAGTGGCCTTTTAAGTTCTTTTATATGTATAATTTCATGTTTAGTGGGATCGCCTATTTTCTCGATTTTTACTTTATTATTTTCTATCATTTCAATTATTTTATAGGGACCACAAAATTTCTTTTTACTTTTGTTTCTAGAACTTGGAGAAAACTTTTTATAGACGGTTTGATTGAGTTTAAATTCGGTTTCATCGCCTTTTTTATTATGTTTCTCAAGCATTCTTATTTTTTGTGTTTCAGTATTTTGTAAAGCGGTTTCATATAATGTATCCAATTTTTCTTTATGGGAACTGACATAGTCTGTATAGAAAGTTGTAGATATTAAGTCAAAAGGATCTCGGGAGTTCGTATGACCTAAAATTAGTTCATGTGGAGAAAATTCGGTTGTGTTATGAGTAGTGCTATTATAAGCAATTATTGCATATGGGATTATTTCTGAGATTGGTTTTGATTTTTCCTTTTGTCTTAGAATTCGCAAATGTTCAATTAAAGTAGAATGAAACCTTTCTACGGGAGAGTTAGATTCATGGTGACCTGTTGTCGTAAAGTGGATATTAATTTTTTGTGTTTTTAGAAGCTCTTTTAAAAGATCGTTATTAAATTCTGTTCCTTTATCCGTAACTATATTTTCGGGACAGCCGAAAAATGAAAAGAATAATATTAATTTATCGCATACAGATTTAGCGTTTTTGTCGTAAGGAAAAGCTTGTCCAAATTTGGAAAATTTATCAAATATAGTGAGAAAATTTTGATTCTCAAAAATAAAAGTATCCATATGTAGGATTTGAAAAGGTTTTGTAGGCGTTTCTGTTTTTACTAGAGGTACATACGATTTTTGTCTACTATATTTTAAAGTTTGACACGTTACACAGTCATTAATAAATTTTGTTACATTATCCTTTAAATGGGGCCAGTAATAATTTGACTTTACTCTTTCATAAGTTTCTGAAATACCACGATGGTTTGTTTTACTTTCATGTTGGTGTAATAAAAGTAATTTTTTATCTTCTTCACTGGATACATTGTTTAGTAATTTTGTACAGCGTATTAATTTTAACTTTCTAAAATTTTTTAGATATACGTTGTTGAATATATTAAATAAATCTTCTTCATAAAAATATAGATATGCTTGTTGTTTTCCTGAAAAATATTCTTTAATAAAATTTGAGATAATTTGTGGATTTTTAGGAATTTCGCAATGATTTATATTATGACTTTCAAATTTTTCAAAAGTAACTTTAATTCTTTCAAGGGGATTCTTTTTAATTAAATATTGATATGTTTTATTATTAATCATTTCGTCTAGTATAGGGATTCCGTCATTTTCAGTTTCGGTGTTAGTTGTATGAACAGTATCAGATTTTTGTATGTTAGGAGGTCTTATTTGGATGTCAGAAATTATTTTTATTTTTCGTGAAGTCTCTGGAATAGGGTTTTCAGGTGGTTTGTCTTCGTCTAGTTCTGGATTTTCACAAATATTTTTTAAATAGTCAAAAATTTCTTTATTTACTTCGCCAGGGTTATTAATTGTTGATTGATTTTCGTAAATATGGAGTTGTATTCGCGATAGTGCATCTGCGTTTAAATTTTGAGAGCCTTTTTTATATATGATTTCAAAGTCAAATTCTTCTAAGCGTAGTCGCCAGCGTACTAATTTCGAATTGGGTTCTTTTAGGTTGAAAAGCCATACGAGGGGTCTGTGATCGGTATAGATATAAAATTTACGTCCGAATAGGTAAGGCCGAAAATATTTACATGCATAGACTATACTTAATAATTCTTTCTCAATAGTCGAGTATTTTATTTCGGATTCATTTAGGGTCCTAGATGCATAAGCTATTGGATTATCATGGGGAACTTGTCCTTGAGAAAGTACGGCTCCTAGGGCGTAATTACTCGCGTCTGTAGTCAAAATAAAAGGTTTTGAAAAGTCGGGGTAAATTAATATAGGATGATTAATTAATAAATTCTTACTGTGTTCAAAAGCTTGCATAAATTCAGGTGTGTGCTCTATTTTCGCGTCTTTCTTTAAACACTTAGTCATGGGTTTTGTAATCTTAGCGAAGTCTTTGATAAAGCGTCTGTAGTAACCGAGTAAGCCGAGAAAGGATTTAATTTCTTTACACGTTCGTGGAACGGGAAAATTTTTTACTGCTGCTATTTTGCTTGGATCGGGTTTAATACCATCTGTTGTAACCAGGTGACCTAAATATTGGACTTCCTTTCGTAGGAATTCTGATTTGTCGAGTTGGATTTTGAATCTTGCATTTCGAAGTCTGGTAAAAATTTCGCGGAGTCTAGAGATGTGTTCTTGGAGGGATGTACTAAAAATAATAATATCGTCTAAATAGACAAAGCATATTTCATTTTGTAAGCCTCTTAATATGTTATTCATAACTCTTTGGAAGGTACTAGGGCTATTTTTAAGACCAAAAGGCATTCGTAGAAACTCATAGTGCCCGGTATCAGTACTAAATGCGGTTTTTGGAATATCGGAAGGGTTCATTTCGATTTGGTGAAATCCATTCGCTAAATCAAGTGTAGTAAAATAACAACTGCGTCCTAGTTTATCTAAAATTTCAGTAATATTCGGGAGAGGGTATTTATCGTCAATTGTTTTTTGATTTAATTTTCTATAATCAATAACCATACGCCATTTGGTTTTTCCAGATGCGTCTTGCTTTTTAGGAACTATCCAGATTGGTGATGACCACGGGGAGTTTGAGTCTCGAATAATATTTTGAGCTAATAGTTTTGAAATTTGGGATTTAACTTCCTCACGATGTACTTCTGGGTATCGATAACTTTTTGTAAAAATAGGAGAATCATTAGTTAAATTTATATGGTGTTTAATTTGGTTGGTAAAAGTTAAAGGAATATCCTCGCAATAAAAAATATCTTTGAATTCTAGGCAAAGTTTTCGAATTTGGTTGCGCTCTTCAGAATTGCAGTGTTGTAGACGTAAGTTTTTTAGATTTTCTTTTAATTTGTTCTCCAAGTGTATTTCTAAATTTTGGTAACTATCAGATTCATAATCGGAATTTTCTATAAAATTTACTTCGTTAGCGTTGACAGGTTCGACTTCAAAGGGTTCAAAAATATCAAGTTGAATTGGGTTATCCGTAGGGTTTAAAATTGTAGTTAGAGCAAAATTATCTTCTATATTTACTAAACAATGGGTAATTTCCATTTCATCTAATTGTGTGTAATTTAGAATACCTATGCCAGATTGTATATTAACAGGGATTTTAATTTTTTGTATTGTTCTTGGCGGTATAACTTCTGTTGTGGGTTTTAAAATTGGGTTCGGTTGTGGTAAATTTTCTTCGGTGATTTGCGAATATATCGGTATTTTCGCGTTTGGTGATTCTAGAGCTTTTTGACTAAATCGAATATCAGCATTTAATTGTTTTATTAGGTCTAGTCCAATTAATCCGTCAAATTTATCTGAAAAGTCGAAAATAAAATATTTATGATATCCTTCAGTGTTGAAAGTTGGAAATAAGGGTAAAATTGCTATTTGATCATGAAAAGAAGTAGCATGTGCGGTTTGCACCAAAAATATCTCATTTTGAATGTAATTTTGAAAATATGTATGCGCTAATTTTTGATTAATAAATGAACGTGTACTACCAGTATCTATTAGAAATTTTGCATCGAGTTCGGGTAAATATATATATGCAAGGTTTATTGAAAGATTGTTTAAAACTATCACTTCATATTGTTGGTCTGTCCAGTATTGGGAAAATCCAAAGGGATATCGGGATTAGTCTGGATATTAGTTTCAAAATTTTGAATTTCTTCGTTTTGGGTGTCGGGTTGTAAATAGTCTAAATTATTGTAAAATTCGCTCATGTCAAAAGAAGTATCTTCTTCGGGAGTTTGTTCATAAGGGTTGTTATAAGTTTGTTCATTAGGTTAATTATTGGTTTATGTTTTCGGTAGGGAATGATTCCATGAAATTGCTAAATAATCGAGTTTGATAAGGTTTTTTCTGTTGAGTTACATAAGTGGTTGTGTCCATTGGTTCGGGCTTAAAAGTATTTTTTGTTACAGTACTTTGCTGTGGAATTTTTTGATTTTGGAACATTGAAGGTCTCATTTGAAAGGTTGGTTTTTGGAAATTAGGTTGACTATTTTGAAAGGGTGGTCTTTGAAAATTTTGTTGGTTATTTTGGAAAATTGGTCTTTGTAAGCTTGATTGATTTGTTTGAAAATTATTTTGAAAGGGGGGCTTGTACATAATTTGTGGAGAATATGGTTGTACGAAATTTGATGTACTTGGTAAGGATCTAAATTGTGGTGGTGGTGGAATTATATTATGATTGGCTGGTAAAAAGCTAGGTGTATAGGTAGGTAATCTTGGTGGGAAAAATTTTGGTTTTTGGGTATTTATGGTACTGTAGGTTGGTTGTTTCAGATTTTGATTCTGAGACGTTTTAAAATATACGAAATTTTCTTCTTCGACTACAAATGACATTGCTTGCTCGAGAGAATTTGGATTTTTTAACCTTACTACCAGTTGCATGTTATAGGGTAAACCATTTATAAATGTTTTTAACGCAAATTCATCGTAATGTGTAATTTTTACCAATTTAACGTTATTGTCTCGTTCAGAAGCATTCAATTTTGCAAAAAGTAAACTTCTCACATCTTGAATTCTCATACCAAATTGAGTGGGTGTTTCATTTTTGAATGGCTTTAAATTGATTAAGTCTTGAATGATGCAATCGATAGATCTTTGATCTGCGAAAGTCGAAATTATTGAGGTTTTTACTAAATTCCATGTATTTAGTTCTGATCGCGAAGCAATCAAATCTGCTGCTCGATCTCTGAGTTTTCCTAAGATAGTGTCGAAAATACAAATATTAATTGGATCGTTTAAATTTTGTAAGTTTTGAAAAGCCTTAATAAAATTTTCACAAGAATTTACGAAACGTTGCAAAAGTCTGGGGTTTCCGTCAAATAAAGGGATATTGTCCGCCTGATATCTTAATAGATTATAATTAATTGCAGGTGCTCCGTTTGGCATTTTGAAAAATTATTTAAAAATGACAAAAATGTGGAAATTGGGAAAATACAAAAATTGTGCAAATGTACAAAGCAAAGAAAAACTTACAGTTGTAAGAAAATCGAAGTCTTCATGTGATTTTTCTTCTTCGTTGTCTTCTTTTTCTGTCTTCTTAATCCTAAGGTCCTTAACTTAGCGTCTGACAGTGCCGATGTGTGGATGCCAAAGGGTTGGAAACAGTGCCGATGTGGGGATGCTTCCGATGGGTGGTGACAGTGCCGATGTGTGGATGTCGTCCCCTGTGACGTTCCTCCTTGTCTTCTCAACAACCTTGGGCCAACTCCTCGGGGTGTGGAACCAGGTGTCCGTCCGCGACAGTGCCTATTTTTGGATAACGCGGCGGATCGCGAGATTCCGTTTTGGTTCTTTCTTGTGACTAAATCGTTGAAACGAACCGAAGGTGCCGAATTTTGGACTTCGTGTCACGAAAAAAATCCGAACGACTGCGCCAGTTACGAGGCGGGTTGACGCAAAGTCGTTTTTAAAAAGAACTGATCTTTATTGAATACAAGTAGGAAGTGTTTGCTCTTAGTCTATGGCCCGTATATAATACCTCTGCTGGGCTTACGTTGTATTTCCTTATCTTATGCTGCATAAACAAGTTTCTATGCTACCTAAACAATATACAGCTTATAACTCGCGCCTAATATAATATCACCAATACTTGCATGGGTTACACTGTTGGACGGCTGGCCATACTTGTACAGCGAAATGCGGTGGATAGGCGTGCCATATAATTTCACAGATCTTAGGATATACAGTATTAACCATTAACCTTTACGTTGTGTTTGACGGCAACCTTAAAAAAACCCTTAAAAATGAAATATTATTAATATGTTGCTTGCAGACAGGGCCGCGCCAACACTCGGTGGCGCCTGTGTGTAAAAATTTCCGTGGCGCCCATAAAAAGTAAGTTTTCAAAAACATATTTGTTTTGGTTTTGTTAAATAAAAAAGCAGATAAGTAGAAACAAACAAAAATTTATTAAGTATAAAGTAATCCAGTAAATATATCTACTTTGTAATATACAGGGTGTCCCAATTTGATACTGGACACCACAGAAATATATGAAGGGCAAGGAAAACAAATGGTCTCTATTTATTTATTGGTAGTACCAAGGGATGGGGTAATTATTTCATAGCATGCTATGATTTTTTAAAATAGCAAATTTACAAGAAACCCCATTAGGGATTTTTTTTTACGACAAATTGTTATTAAGGAAACTTGTTCAGAATGAAAAACTGAGTAGATTCGCAAAATTTTAAAAGGCTAGGCCTACTTTGATTTTTAGATTTATCTCCCACTTTTTTCTTAGAAAAGTGTCTTTTCTGGAGCTTTCACCTCAAAATTTTAATTTTTCACGATGATCAAGTTTCCTTAATAATATTTTGACGTGAAAGCTCCAGAAAGGACACATTTCTAAGAAAAAAGTGGAAGAAAAAGGCGAAAAAGCTAAAAATCAAAGTAGGCCTAGACTTTTGAAATTTTGCAATTCTACTCAGTTTTTCATTCTGAACAAGTTTTCTTAATACCTTTTTGTCGAAAAAAAAAAACCGAATATGGTTTCTTCAAAATTTAATTACCCCATCCAAATACCACCGCCTATGAGATACTCTCCCTTGGGACTATCAATACAAAAATGGAGACCAGTATCAAATTGGGACACACTGTAAAACATAAAAAAAATAAAATATAAAATAAAACAAATAATTATAAAATTAAAAAAATCTCTTTGGCTCAAAAAAAAAAAACAAATAAGTAGGTACTCTGTGCAAGGTCTAACTATCAATAAAAACAAATAATATTTTTTTTCTGTTCGGTATCTACCTAATACCTAATGTCACAAAATAAAATAATAATTAATACATACAGTGTGGCCTATTTGGAATGGGTCCACCCCTGTTTTATTTTTCATCGGATTTTAGCCGGTTTTTTTCTAAAGATAGGTCACGAAAAATTCTAGTTTGTTGCAAAATTTTAGATCTTAATCTCAATTTTCAAGGCCTCCTTCGATTTTTTTTTTCGAGTAAAAAATGACGAAAATCATTTAGCAATTTTTTTATTTAAAATCTGGCACCAAATTTTGCACCAAAGTAGAATTTTTTGTGACCTATCTTTAGAAAAAATCTCGGCTAAAATCGGATGAAAAATAAAAATTTTACAGGGGTGGCCCTATTCCAAATGGGCCACTCTGTATATAAGATATAAAAAATCTTTCGAATACTATTAAAAGTCAACAATACATTTCAGTAAGCAATTTAGAAAAAAATCCACTTTTCGTGCTTTCTAGTCAGCCTTATAGGCGCCCATCGAATTTTGGCGTTTTTTGGCGCCCCTTCGCACCTGGCGCCTGTGTGCGCCGCACACATTGCACACGTGGACGGCGCGGCCCTGCTTGCAAAATATGTATAGTGTTGAAAACTAGATGACCCTTATGTCCTATATTCTTTTTGTGACGCCAAATAGAGTTTTTATGCTGTTTCAAGTGACTTTAGAAATACTATACCCTGCTCTCTCGCAATAGGTCAACCCTCTTTTAGGTGCATAGATTTGCAGAATAATTTACAATGAAACTGTAATTATGTATAATATAACTTTACGCTATTATTCACTAGTTACCGTTGGTATTGATGTTTATAATTAAAATAATCTCAACGCACGAATGTTGTGCATTTGAAACCGCCAATACAGGTCAACTATTTCGCACATTTTCCGACAAATAAACCAGCCTACGGTAAATTGCATGGCCCACGAAATTAGCCAGTTATAACGCAAAAGACCTCAAAGGCCTCCATAATTGCCTGCAAAAATACGGTCGCTGGCAATAATATAAAACGCGGTTGTTACCGCCGCGCGCGCAATTCGCTGAACACCGCAACTCCCCGTTGTTTGGATAATCTGAAAATGCAAACAGGACGCTTGTTTACGGTGAAAAAATAGTGCTAATTTAGTTTTTTGACCGCAATATGACGGCCTTATTTAGCGGTGTTTAATCCAGGCGCAGATATACATATTACTGACTAACGAGTAATAGGTATCTATTCTGTGATATTACCTAAACTATGCCGAGCAAAATAATGATTGCATGCCTGATATAGTGATATAATATTTCCTAAGAGAAATGTTATTTCTCCGAGTATATTTCCATATTTCTATGAATCAAAGCATTTTTGCGATGTCTATTAAGGTGGTTCTGGTTCTATTCGAAACTATAGCGCGCAAAAGCTCTCGTGTGATAATGCTACTTTGGGGTGGGTATTATTTTTGTTATTGTTATTAGAATTAATTTAATATGATTAATTAAAATATATTATTAGATGAATAAAAATAAATCAAACGAGAAGTTCCGAAAAAGTAAACTAATTTAAATATTGCCCATCAAACTTAATTACAATTATTGGGATATAGATCCTCTGCCTATAAGTATGTGGTGCCAACTTTTCTAAGGTATAAATAAGAAGTTTGTCTCAAATCCGTAACATGAAATTAATGTCCAATGATGTAGCTCTAAAAGGAGAAACGATGTAACAAAAACAAAATGAATTTTAGCTAACAAACCTAGATATTGGTTGGAAATTTAAAATCCTTTGAAAATATGCTTCTCGTCACCCCCACTCAGATCGAATCCTAACGGTTATGCAGAGCCTCAAAGTAATTTTTTTTCTTTTTTTATTTTTCCTAAGGAAATATAGCTAAGGCAAACATATTTGGTATTACAGTTTAGATACTCATTAAATGCTCTAAAATAATTCGACCAGTCTACATCCACCAGTGCCGGAGGGGGCATATGTTTTTGCCTTCCACAGTTTTTAATTCTGAACAACTTTCCTTAATAGCATTTTGCCACTCTCACTGACAGTCGGAATAAGAACGTGGTCTAATCTCCAGTCCGTTTGTTTACTTTTTTTATCGGGGTGCATATTATTTGCTCCCCGACCGTGTGTGTTAGTAGTTAATGAAACAGTATTGCATTAATGATATTGTTGTGAGTTTAAAATCAGTTCCGTTTGCTCGTCGGTCAGAACACGAGAAAAGATAAATTATTCAGATGAAACCGGGGCGGACTAGCTTTGGGCAAAAATGGCGGTAATTCCATATGTTTAAAGTGTATTATAAGAAATAAAATCCGTCGCATTTTCCAGTATTAAGCTTAAGTTATTGGTGCTTCTGCTTGTAGATTCCTGCCAACTGCACGAACATTATTTACATTATTTATGTGGATACAGGGTGCCCACGCGCAATGTCCCACCACCCCTATACCTTTTTAATTGTTTGTGATAGAAATAAAAGTTATATGGGAGAGTAAGAAATTTTATACAGAATGTTTTGCAAATGTGAAGCAAAACAGTGAGTTATTATAGGCATTAGTAATAGGTAGCACAGACCTATATAGCTTCGCTAAGCTATATAGGTCTGTGGTTATGTGGTAATATATACCTGGATTTTTGAATTCTACTTTTTTGTGATTTCTGAAATATACTATTATGTTATATACCTTATAGTTTTTGAAAATGTTAAAAAAAACTGCCTTGGTCACTAACCTTTTGCACATTAAAATTCACTTGTATTAAATGTATAATGAATAATGGAAAAATAATACTAATACCTAGTTTGATTTGTTGACATTTAATAATAAACAGTGGCTTTGAAAACTGGTATACAGCGAAACTTATACAAAAAAAAACGTGTAATTCAGACAAGCACACATATTTAGGATATCACTGTTAAAAAATAATACTTTGTTAGTTGTTTTATGTCCTTCAGTGTTCATGTTGAACATTCTCAGAGATAGGACATATTATGTCCTATCCCTGACAATTTTCAACAAAGAATATTTTGTTTGCCAAGCATTTGCGAAATATTTTACTTCCACATCATCACGTGGTGAGTGGAAGTTGTGTACCTAAGTACTTAACAAAAAAAGTTCAAATTTTTTAATTCGCTAAACCTGTTTAAAATATTCCAAAATCCTGAAAATCAAAATTAGAGCAAGTATATAAAATTAATATGAATAAACCACGACATGTTTTAAGTGAGAATAAATGCAGGAAGCAGTCTCATTATACTTCGTGGAAAATCCGAGACATTCTATTAAAGATGAATCGGGATATTTGCAAATATCATGGAGCTCAGTCCAGAGAGTGTTGAAAATGCATAAGAGAATAATAGAAATAATTATAGAAGGCGAGAATATTGCCATTTAGTGTTGGAGAGGCAAGCGGAAAATGATCAGTTCATAGGTACCTACGTATTTTTATCACTTGTAAATTATCACTATAAAGATTACACTATACTACTATTAACTAACTACTACTAGACATTACTATTCTCTTACTACACTAAGGTTATTAGTTATTACTATTACAGATTCTATATTGTGGACTGATGAAGTCACTTTTAGAACATGTGGCAGAAAATACACGACAGTTGATTTCAATTCAACGACAAGGTCGAACTTCAATAAATGTTTGGTGTGGTTTTTTTCGGAATCATATAATTGGTCCAGTATTTTTTGAAGGTGGTTTAACTGGACTAAAATATTTACAACTCTTAAGAGGAGAAATTTCTTATCTATCGAATCAAGTTGACGAATTAGACTTGACCCCACTCGATTTCTTTCTGTGAGGCACTTTGAATAAGCGGGTATATGCGGAGAGGTCAAATAATATCGACCAAGTTAAAGAGGAAATATCTCAGGAGAACAGAGAGCTGAACGGTGCAGGTAAACAAGAGATTTGAGGGGCTAGAGTGTTATGTGAATTACCCTGTACGATATCGCAATTTACAATTATATGGTGTTATTTATTAGCCTTTATATAGGGATATCAAAAGAAACTGATACTTGTATTATTTGATAATCCCCTAACGCATATAAGAAATAACGGTAAGAAGCCTGCTGGAAGTATAATAGAACTGCGAATCCATGATAAGATATTTCCCTAAGATTGTACCGGTAGCAATATTCTAGTGTAGCTAGATATAGAGTTACAGATGAATCTCAAAAATCGGGTTTTAGTTACATTTTTGTCAATTTTAGAGATATCGACTTGAGATTTTATATTAGTTATTTCTACTTATGTCCAATTAATTCTATCACTTGGAGACATTATCTTTTATCCTTTCCCCCTCCCCAAACTTTTCATGAGGTACGTCTATGGAGTCTGTGAAACATTTTTGTGGTGTAAATATTAAATTCCCCATTTTTCTATCTTCTAATTTTTTTTTATGCGTAACGATATTGGGGTAATGGAAAGTAATAACACTACCCAAGACTCGAAAAAGGTTGTCATAAACATGGGCCCCAAAATTGTTCTTAATACGAAATAGTTTTTAAACTTGACATTTGAGGAAAATTGCTGGAACTCATGCTTATATTTTTTCTTGACTTGCATACTGCGGGTGGCCACGGGATGTGGCATACTATACCTACCCCCAATTTTTCTTTTTTTTTAGATAAAAATTTGAAAGTCGTGTTAAAATGATTTAATGTGAAAGGGTTTTTTGACATAATAATATTTTTTTACTTCCGGTTTTAGCAGAAATAATATCAACTTTGGATTTTCAAACGAAATGCTCAGTATATTTTTACATATTCGGATTCAACATAAAACCGTTGACTGACGTATTAATAAGACTTCTCACGGCTATAGTTTCATGTCCTGGAAAGTAGATGGCGCCTATGGTCAACAATGTATTTTGCATTGTATTTTGTCTCCGGAAAGCGCATAGTGAGCCAGGGAACTGTCAAACATGACAGCCGTGAGCAGTCTTTATTAATACGTCAGTCAACGATAAAATTCTATGCGCCCCACAACATTTCTGTCAACAGTTCTATCACTTTTTATTTAAAATTTTATTTCTGTATCTAGAAGGTCATGAACATACTAAATATGCCTAATTTGCCTTCATAGTTAATCTCAAATCTTTAGCATTTGGACAATTTTCAGAGGCCATTTGGCATTTTTTGGAATGTATACGATTTCTAACGTTTAAATGCGGTATAGGTAAAAATTTTAATTTTTGAATTGTAGAGTTAACAGATGTTTTAAGACATATTTTGCCAATTTCAGCGCAAACGGTTGTTTTTATCGTTACGAACCAAGTATAACTTATGCCTGGTTCATGCAGCAACTTTATCTTTTAATTTTACTTTATTTTTAAGAAATAAGCAATGGCATTTGTCCCTTGATTTGAACTGACCAATGACATTTAATATTTCTTAAAGATAAGGTATAAGTAAAAGATAAAGTTGCCGCATGAACCAGGCTTTACACTTTAATTCCAAAATGAAACGATGCACTGAAATGTCAGAAAATAACCTGAAAAAAGTTACGAGTAAAAGCGCGATGCAAACCCAGTGCCCTCTGTGAAATACGTACAAATTTACATCTTCAGCTTATTCTCCATCCCAAAAAAGACAGCAGTGCAATATTTCATGTCAGCAGCTTAATTATTTGGGGAGATATAGCCATAATTAAAAAAAGGCAGTTACAGGATGCTCTATGTACCATTATTAATGAGACACCCTGTGTAGAACTTGGAGCAAAAACACACGGATTGCTTTATTTTACGAGTAGAATACTGCTGTAGTAAGAGCAGCATTTGACTGTGAAGACAAAGTTCCCTATGTAGTTACTTCTCCTGTATGTATTACTCGAAAATTCACTATCTGCAACATCATCGTATTCGGCGTCGGCTGTAGGCGAAACGGATAAGAAACATTAAAAATGGCCGTAAACTTGCCACTCCCGCAAACCCCGCAACAGACTTCTCAAATCACATGCAAATTGCGGATTGCGAACGGCACTACCAACTTTTCGGCGGCGTCAGTGTTTGATCCGCTTTTATAACTTTTTCCCGCGCCCGTTCGCACGGTTTTCCGGGGCGCAAGGATTCAACAGGCTTTTAAAAAGTTTATGGGTCATGTAACGATGGTGTCGGAAGGCAGGGGCGTGGAGAAATTATATGAGAATAATAAGTGAACTTAACGGGCCTGTTGGATTTGTCCACAACCGTAGGTTCTTGACGTCAAAATGTGGTGATTTAACTATACTATATTCAGAAATGCTGAAATTACTATTATTAATATTATTTATGTCCAATTCGATCACTTGGTTGTCAGTGTTGTAACTCGATAACAAAATTTTTAATGACAATCGCGGGGAAATGATCTCCCCCCCCCCCCCCCCCATTTTTTATGAGGTACGTCTATGGAGTTTGTGAAACATTTTTGCGGCGTGGAATTTAACTTTCCTCGTTTTTGTATCTTGCAAGCTTGCGCCTTAAAAACCATTATTTTCGAGACCGGGTTTTTTTGGAATAAGATACCTAAATTTCAGATGCGTAACGATATTGAGGTAGTTGTAAAGGATATTAAAATAGGAAAAACGACCATGGAAAGTAATAACACAACCCAAGACTGCAATTTTTTTTTATAAACATGGGTCCCAAAATTGTTCTTGGATAAAAAGTGATTAACGCATTTAACACCCTGTCTCCGTCCTAAGAACAAATGCTGAAACTCATACATAAAATTTTCTACTGGTCTTGTGTACATTGTGTCCACGAAATATTTGACCCCCCCCCCCCCTACCTTTTTTATTTTTTGAGCTAGAAACACGAATAAAAAGCATTTTGTAGATAATTTTATTATTTTTTTTGCAGTTTTATTGCATTTTATATAGGGTGTTTAGAAAAAGAGTGACAAACTAAACGTATGTTTTTTTAAATAGAACATCCTGTACTTATATTGTTACATATTTGAAATCTACGCACTTTTCCAATTACAACGATATATACAGAGTGTTTCTAAATTATGGTGCCAACGTAATATGACAGATAGAAAATGTCATTTTGAACAAAAAGTTTCTTATAAACATGGGCCCTAAAATGCATAATAAGAAAGTTACAGGGTGATAAAAGTATAGTTTGAAAAACATCTTTATCGCAATAACTTCTACAGAAGTTATGCAATTTAAATCAAACTTGGTGCAACTCTTTAGTAACTGAAGTGCAACAATTTTGTGTAAAAACGATTTATTCCCATTGACCAGAGGCGGAGGGGCGTGGTAGCACAATGGGTTTTCTACTCATAACTTTTTTGAGGTTATCTTTTTGGTCTCACTTTAGTGCATCTTTTTATTTTGCAACAAAAGCATAGGTACTCTTGTTTCATAACGATAAAATCAACCGTTTGCGTTGAAATCGGCAAAATGTGCTCCAAAACACCGGTTAACTCCAAAATCCCAAAAATAAAATTTTCAACTACCGCTTTCAAATTTTACATAATAATTGTACTATTTAAAGTGACAAAAAATTCCCTATGAACTATGTTTCAAAAATTTTTCGCTTTCAAAATGGAACTGATTGTACTCGACAAAATTTTGAAATCCATATTTCAGCAAAACCAGTGATCAATATCCATTAGGCATTTTTTCTTAATTTTGAACGTACAATTCATCTGTAAAACATTTAAATGCGGTAGGCAATAATTTTATTTTTCGAATTTTGCCGATTTCAACGCAAACGGTTGATTTTATCATTATGAAACGAGTAAATTTTTTTGCAAAATAAAAAGATGCACTAAAATGATGAACCGGCGAGACCAAGAAGATAACCTCAAAAAAGGTATGAGTAGAAAACCCATTGTGTTACCCCGCCCCTCCGCCTCTGGAAATAAATCGTTTTTATACAAAATTGTTGCACTTCAGTTAATAAAGAATTGCACCAAGTTTAATTTAAATTGCATAAGTTCTGTAGAAGTTATTGCGATAAAGATGTTTTTCAAACTATACTTTTATCACCCTGTAACTTTCTTATTATGCACTTTAGGACCCATGTTTATAGGAAACTTTTTGTTTAAAATGACATTTTCTATCTGTCATATTACGTTGGCAAAATAATTTAGAAACACCCTGTATATGTTATATGTTTGGTTCAACCCTCTGTTCTCTGGAGCCCACTGAATACACTACTGCAACGACACCAAGCTCCGATTCAAAAGGGCAAGAATAAAGTAGTAGGCCATGGAACAAAATGTAACAAGTCTAGGAACTGTCAATTTATTACTAGATGTCGATTCAAAGTGTCAAATAGAGTGAAAAATGCGTTTTACATTACAAGAAAAATCAAATATATTTAAGATATTCATAAGAAATAACGAAAATTCGGCCGCATCAAGAAGAGAATACCGCTTACTGTTCCCGAATCAACAGCTCCCCAGTAAAAACTCTTTTAAAAATGTGTTCCAGCTATTTGAGGCGACAAAATTACTTCAAGCGAGGAAGCAAGGAAGCAGATCTGATGAAGACGAAGAATTAAATATTTTATTACATTTTGAAGAATTTCCTCAAACTTCCATAAGAAATGCTTCCGTGAACTAGGTTTGTCGAAGGGAAAAATTCATAAAGTTCTTAAAAAATTTAAGAGAACGCCTTAGCATTTGCCAGTACTTATCGCAGCTTACTGATGCGCACGTTGATGCTAGACGTTTATTTTGCGAAGTTATGGTAAACCGCCTAAATCATTATAACTTATTTTTTGAAGTTATGTCGACTGATGAGTGCACCTTCTCAACATCTAGAGTGTGTTCAATCGGAAAAATAGCCATTTTTGGAGCTCGGATAATCCCCATGCAATCAAACAAGTGCGATTTCAGGGAAGAAGGTCTTTGTCGGTGTGGTGCGGAATATGTAATAGCAAAATTTTCTGTTCTATTTTTTTCAATAATAATTTGACTACAGTGGGATACTTACAATTTCTTACAAGTCAAATTGAACACATATGTTAGAAGAGCTGCCAGTCAATGAATATGCACGAATGATAATATGGCACCAAGATGGGGCACCTCCTCATAATGTCGTGTTAGAAGTACGAAATTATTTAAACCAACAATTTAAGGAATGGATTGGTGTTAGAGGAACTGTCGCGTGGGCTCCTGATAGTCCTGATCTGTCGCTTTGCGATACGTTTTTGTGGGGATGTCTTAAAGACAAATGCTATAAAGATCCAATTCAAAATAGAGATAAAATTACAGAAAATATAACTTTTTTAAACAATAACCCACACATCATAGAGTTAAGTGTGAATAATTTGAAAAAAAAAGGTATCGTTTATGCCTTCAAGTTAATAGACAGCATTTCGAACACTTATTGTGAACAATTGTTTTATTTAGTTTATTATACGTAGGATAACTACTAGATAACATTAACTTTAATTTTAATAATATGTTAGGTAAATTAATTTCAATAAAAGTGTTAACATTTTGTTCCATGGCCTACTACTTTATTCTTGCCTTTTTGAATCGGAGCTTGGTGTCGTTGCAGTAGTGTATTCAGTAGGCTCCAGAGAACATATGCTTTTTTATTCGCGTTTCTAGGTCAAAAAATAAAAAAGTTAGTGAGGGGGGGGGGGTCAAATGTTTCGTGGACACCCTGTACAGTGCACCTTCCATAGTCAGATATTGCACCAAATTTAATATTATTATAACATTCGTATACCTAAACAAGAAACCTATCATCGCAAGTTAATCATATTTCTATCACTTGTGCTACTAGTTCTATCGGGAAAAATTCGGTCCTAGCCGCACATTGCAATAAAGCCGAAATTATAGTAATTCACAACCCTCCCCATAAAATCACGTGGTTGCTCCTCCTCCTAAGTTTGTAACGGAATTTATGCAAATCTTTGTTACTATGGTAAAAACCTTTTGGCTGGCACAAAATAACCACTATATTTAGAAGCAACCTGTGTGACTAGAATTTTATGAACTTGGAAATAGTTTGTTGATATTCAGGTGCCTTGTTTCTTTCCCTTTCGAGCTATCTTTAACGAATTTATATAACTATTTAGTCCTAATGAGGTACTTATGTATCTGGACAACAGCTAAAGCTGAAAGATGATTTCTTGATGAGCGTCTAACTTTAATGTGGACTTTATGGGAAATTTTGAAGGCTTTTTTTCTGTTCATCAACGGGACAGGTGTGATATTTTGTGAGGTTAGGCAATAATGATTTTCATTTTTGAATTCCATAAAATATTTCATCACCGTGCTGAGATCTAGGGTGAGTATTTTTTTTCTAATATTTTTTATTAAAATTAGGCTTTGCCAACTTGTGAAAAAATACCTCCATACCCAGACTTGCCGTGCCTTTGGGGCCTTTTGCTGATGGCTGATTGCTACATATCAGCTTTATTATACTTATTAGTTTTTTATTAGTATATTTTTGGGTTGCGAAATAGTTCACAACGTTTCGGACAGTTAGCATATCGGTTTCTTGTCGAAGATCTTACTGTTCTTCGAGCTTTTCTTTTGCACTAAGTCGACCATAGCTTTGTCGGTTGTTCAATTAATTACTTTGTTCTGTTTTGATATTTTGATTAACGATTTATGGACAGAGAGGAAACCCAACATTTTTCTTGTTGTCTGCTGTTGAAATTGAGCCATTTTTGATTTATAATTAAATTCTTTAACTTTTCCTTTTCTAAAAGTGTCAAGAGAATCAAGTCCTAATTGTACAGTTTGGTGAAATCAAAATCTAATATTTTTCTCAAGTCAAGAATATCACAAATTTAGTTATGTAATTTTTTATTTTGATTACTTAAGCTATTACTATATGCACATTATTTTGTAATATAAATTTTAACCGTCAATTTTTACTTAAAGGGGCTCTCTTTGTAAAAGCAGCGAGCTTGTTTGCTGTGTTCATGCAACTTCGTGAAAAGGGAGACGACTACCCTGTGAAGTACTATATACAGGGTGAGTCTGAAATAACTGGCATCCTTTTTTTTGGGTAATAGAGATTGTCATTCTGAACCACTTTTCTTAATAATTTTTTTCCTAGCGCCGAGATTTTTCTATAATTCATCCCCTCAAAATCCCCCCTCTATGAAAACACGGCACTGGCGCCGTGCCAACAACCGAGTGGAAATTGGTAAATCGTCAACTAGTATAGTATTTTGAGACCGAGTTTACGCTATTCTATCCGCTGTGTATTAAATAAATGTTGGTAAATTTAAAAAAAAAAATGGAGAAAAATTTCGGCGATAGGAAAAAAATTTATTAAGAAAAGTTGTTCAGAATGACCATCTCTCTTACCCAAAAAAGGATGCCGGTTATTTCAGACTCACCCTGTATATACCAGCAACTACTGGACCATACTGATATATGATATGATATCTGTACTCAACTCAGCACACAACTGAACCATACTCAAAACTCACGACTTCGTTTCCAGCGAGAGCTAGCTGCGGAAGTAGTGCTACGTTTCAAAGTAGTCTGGGTGACGAGTGGCTGTACAGCTGTAGACCTTCGTCAAAGTAGAGGTATCCCAATATCCAGTGGTGGTCAGAGGAACTTCTAAACGGGTAAAGTGTTTGAACGATTTAAGTTTTCTCTAATGAACTTTCCAACTATAAGTTAATCAATGTCGATTAAGTAATTGTTTTTATAAAAAGTTTAATAATTTTCCTTAATCCTGTTAGAGAGACGACTTTTACAACCTCTTATTAAACCTTGTAAATTTTTATTGGTTTTTTATTTGAACTAAAACTTTTACTCAGACTTTTAATATTATAAAAAAGTATAATTAATTGTGTAATAACTTGGGGTATTATGAGGGTGAGAATTATTTTTATTTGTATTATTATCTTGAGTTAGCCCGAAAGCATTCGTACTCCTGTATAGGGAAACATTATAATAACGTGTACCAAAAGGGTTTTCTTCGGACGGGACCCTTGCCAGGTTCCCTGACCCTAGGTGACGTTTATGTTTGATGTTCCTGCCCTCGTCATGAATTTCCAGGCGGTTCGGGCTTTCTGTATAGCCCTGTAACGACCTCCAGTTATACCGGCTCTTTGATGTTTTTTTTCAGCAAATTTTTCATATAAGATCTGTTATCAACCAGTTGAGTTGTTGATTGGACTTTTACAAATCTTTATATTTCGAAATCTTCTCAGCTTGCTTCACATTTATATTTTTTTTTAGTAATTACGAGTTGGTAAAACTATTGTATGATTAGTAAGAGGTGCTTTGTTTCGAAGAACGTTCATTCTGAAGCCAGCCAATAGTCCGACGCTAACGTGTCGACATTTAATTGGTTAACCTCATTGCAATGCCTCCCGTGCAGCGGTTTCTCCAACCAAAACCCCAGTTTCTCATTGTCGCTTCGGTGCTGATCTTGATGGTCGTGCGAAGGTTTAGTATTTGTTTGTCTAATTGCTTGTTAATTTCTGCAAACTATATTCCTCCTATATTTTGTGCCAACGTTTTTTTTTTCTACGGAACCTCGGGGATAATGTTTAAGACCCTTCGTCAATATTATTCTAATTTTCGCTATAGATTGTTGACATCCGTGTTGATCCAATTCATTATTACGAACGAATAACTATACAGAGCATGCATACCTGTTAAAGACATTAAACAAAGTCTTACTAGGTTGTTATTATGATCAGGTTGTACTGCTTGTCTTACTCTCTTAATGAATTCACTGGTCGGTCGGTCTTAATTCTTCGATGACCTATTTCATTCCTAGATATTTGTATCTATCTTGCCCGTTTATTGCCTCGATCTGCATATCCCCCTGCACCTCGTTTGCGCCTTGTTCGAATCGCCCCCTCACGGGTTCAGCATTTGACCAATCCAACGGCCTGAAACTTAATCGAATGGTGGCTTAAGTTGTTGTTTTTAAAGGCTAATGAGTCCCAAACTCAGAAATCGAAGAGGGGTGTGGTTAGTTTCTTAGATCCTCTATATGTATTTTTTTAAAAGAGGGCGCCACCCGTTTTTCTCACTTTAGCACTTCCAGAACTGCTCTACAATTTTAAATATGTTTTAAATCATCCGCAACAAAGAGAAAATAATAGTATTGCCCCCCTCTCTCGCACAAGCATTCAGTTGCTTCTGGAGTGCTCCTAGTTTGGAATATTGTGAATTATTAATATTATTATCCGCATACAATAGTTGATTCAACTTGATCGCTTCTGGGTTATTGTTGTTGATACTGAAACCACACCTCAATAAATCTGCTTGGAAAGTCCGTCTTCCAATGAGGATTGGGTAGGTCTTCAGGCTAGTTAATTTGAGTAGTCCATATACACCATGTTGTCATAATGTGTTGTGTTCAAAAAGAAATTGTTTGAGGACTATAGTTTTTATTTTTAATTTCTCAAAAGGATTTGCTCAGAGGACGGATTTTCTGCAGCCAATATAAAATGCTGACTCTGGGCTGATAAATCAGACGCCGGAAAACATTGTGCCTAATATAAAATGCTACTTGGGGGAGCTTCTAAAAATTTTAAATTAAAAACGTCCCATAAAAGTAATGTCCTTGTCAGATCTATAAAAACGAAAATCAGACATCTCGTAAATTGCGAATTCTTTCAGAAGAGGCAAACCCCTTTCTCGGGCTACCCCACTTCCTCCATTAAGGCGATCGATTATGCAAATCGCCCCGCATTTTTATCAAAACGAGAAACCCTATAAAACTGTAGTTTGCGCTGTACGAACGAGGCAAACTGTTTCCATTATCATCTTAAATCCATCTCGCCGCCAGGACGGGAAAACTTTGCCGGGTCTCCCACTCAGAGATTTATTGGGAATGATAGTTATGAAATTCAATGAAAGGAACCTTATTGTGCCGGTTATTTTTGTTCGCGGCAAATTTGCTACCATTATAACTAAACTCCCGGCTTTCCGGAATATAATGATTTACAGTCGTGTCCTTCTTTTCTTGTGCATGTAGCGTGAAATCTTATTTTATTTTCGTCAGAAAACATCATGTTAATGGCCACTTATGTTTGTTGGGGGAATCGGGATGACGATATTATTACCGGGCTTTTACATTTCTGGTTCGGAAAATGCACAAAATATTTACAACGGTCATTGAAAAAAATTGTTTTTTTTACCTGTTGACTTCAAGATTTAAAAAATAAAACTTTCTCCTACCGCTTTCATATGTTACAGATCAACTGTACATTCAAAATGAAGCAAAAAAATACCAAATGGACATTGGACAAAACACCATGGGTTTTCTTGAAATAGGGTGTCCAACATTATGTACAATACTTCCAGTGTTCATATAAATTTAGGTGTTTGCAATAATTATTGCAGAGTAACATCTAATTCTAAGTATTTCAACACCGAATAAAAACCTCGTTTGCATAGCATTTTTTTAACACAAGATTTAAAATTTTTAAACCCCTTGATAGCTTTTCATTATTATTCAATTTTTTGTATAACACAGCACCAATATAATAAGGATTTGACTTGTACAATTCCATATTGTGTAAATTATAGTTTAAATTTTCTCCGTGACGAGTATCATAGTTGTGAAAAGAGTTCAAAGTGGAAAACTTCGAAATGTTGCTCTTAACGAAACACAAGATATCCAAGATAAATAAGCAAGGCACAGTAAAAATATTATTACGTACAAAGATGTCTCTACACGATTCCCTAAACTTCATACCAAACATGCAACGAACTGCTCTTTTTTGGAGTACAAAAACACGACCTGCAGATGTGGAGTTACCCCAGAAAATAATTCCGTACCTTAGACGCGATTCAAAGCTTGAGAAATACTTAAAAGGTTTTGGCAATATCAATACTACAGATAGTCTTTATTCTTTTAAGTGCAAAGCAACTGCTTGCGCACTTTTTACATAACTCGCCTACATGACATTTCCAATTTAAAAACGAGTCAATATATACACCAACTAATTTAAATTCATTTACTTGAACTATAGCCGCAAATGGCAACGAAGACAAAATACTAGTAATTTCCCCCCTCCCCCGCACAAGCATGTGGTTGCTTCTGGGGTACTCCTAGTTTGAAGTATTGTGAGGGTGAGAATTATTATTATTATTATTATAGATCTGTTGTTTAGTCTTACAAGTACATTTTGGTCTTGCTTTGTTCCGACTTATATTTAAATTTTTTTTTGGGCTTAAAGGTTAAGTTGAAATAGTAACAAAATATTCTGTGGAAACACACAAACATTTCAGAATCTCCCTTCGCCCTTTACACACTCTCCCATGAATCAAGGGAGAACATCGATTGAAAATTTTTGAAGTTTAAGTCAGAGAACGACCTGTAAGTAATTTTTTCTTTGGCATTACTGCGATGATATAAAAAAGTAATGGATTGTCCAGTATGGTCGGAAAAACCTGTATGTAAAATATGATATTATTAGAGAAGTTCGTTAAAGTATAATCAATGCCCGTTGGTTCCCCGTCTCCGGGAAATCTCGTTGCTTCACTGAAAGCAGGTGATATACAGAAGGAGTTGCACAAATCCATAAAATAAATTGTATCGTTATTATTTTCACATAGTTGATTTATATTTAAATCACCGCAAATTATGATTTTTTGCAAATTATTAGAATCAGTTATTTTAATTAACGCTTCCTCTAATTTTGATAAGAGAAACGTAGTATCTGCTTTGGGAGCCCTATATAAACACAGTATACGGTAATTTGTATTGTTTAAGTTTATTTTTACAGCCGCACACTCAAATAATCTAGATATCTATGCTGAGATTTGTAATATCCATGATTTCACTATACACAATTGAGTCAGGTATCAATATAAAAACATCACCATGAATACAATTTTTTCTACAATAGCTACTACCTACTTGATAACCGGGAAAGTTAACATATACAATTTCTTCAGCTTTTAACCATAAATATGTCGCCACACAAAAACGTCTTTATAATTCTAGCTTAATAAAATATAACAGGAGCCCCAGTGGCGACGTTCGGAGCATTTGTACCTACTGCACGTTTTTCTGCCGTCGATCGATCGATCGACCTAATAGATTTATCTGTGTAATTTACTCATTGTCCTACACTCTGGGATTACTACGGTTTTGTAGGGTTTTCTGAAGTATATACCTACTTGAGCGAATGCTATCCTAGTTCCACCGAAAAAAGTCAGACCTATCCACAAATGGCAAACGAGGACAAAATAGTAATTGCCACCCGTTCCCCGCACAAGCATTTGGTTGCTTGTGCGGGAGTATTGTGAGGGTGAGAATTATCATTATTATTGTTATACATATTATTATATAATATTTAGGTCAAAAATAACAATTACGTATGCAGGAGCAGGAAGTTGCCTCATTAATGAAATGTATTAATGGATGATTTTACATTTTTCGACATATACATTGGGTAAAGTCACAGACCTATATAGCTAGCGAAGCTATATACAGGGTGTCCAACTTTAAAACTGTACAAATGTGTAAAATCTTCATTTTCAAATCCAGGGCCGGCTGCGATTTTTTTATACCCCCGATTTCCACGAAAACCATTTAGCGATTTTTTTATTTAAGATCTGATCCCACAGCGTTAATCAGAACACCCCAAAACCCCAATATACAAAATTTGAACAAAAAGTATACAGGGAGTTCCATTGTGTAGGGTATCAAAATGTTGGTGTGAAAAGATTTACTACAAAAATATACTTACAGGGTATTTTTCTCTGAGCCATCTCAAAATTCTGAATTTTTATTAAACTTTATACTTCAGGAATGCTCTGGAATCATTAAAAAAATATTAATAAACACAAAAGTAATTTATTTCTTTACAAAATGCCAACCAACAAATAAAAACAATTTAAATTATTGCACATTTCTCAACAAAGTCAGTCTAAGATGATACATTTTCTACACCAGCCACCTCAACCCATATGGACTTACTGACTGGCAGGCTTCTGTATTTTTTTGATTTAGATTTTTGACCCGTATAAAGTTCCAAAAATTCAGTAATTTGAGATGGCACAGATAAGAACACTCTGTATATTTTGTTTTGGACCTGTGCACGCCAACATCTTGATTGGTCCTATTGACCATTCAACTGTGTTGAGGGGATTCCATGGCACACTTGACTTGGCAGATGCCTTTAAAATTCCTATTTTGCTCAACTTTGATACCCTGCAGAATGGAACTCCCTGTATATTTTTTATTCAAGTTTGATATATAAGGGTCTTGGGATGTTCTGATTAACGCTGTGGGGTCAGATTTTAAATAAAAAAATCGCCAAATAGTTTTCGTCATTTTTTACAAGAAAAAAATCTAGCCTAGGCCTTGAAAATAGGGATTAAGACCTGAAATTTCGCACCAAATCTGCCATTTTAAAGTTTTCTATCAATGGTCTGTACAAGAACATGTGCATGAACATGCTTCCAAGTTTTCGTAAAAATCCTACCTGCATTTTAGCAATAAACAATCATTAACAATAAAATAGTCGATTTTTTCGCAATATCTTTTTTGGAATGCATTTTGTCGGAAAATACACATTACATGAAAGTTATCCGTCTCGATCACCTTCAAAAACTTCTGCAAATGACGAAATTGCTGTGTTCTCAAAATCCGTCATCACTGTTTTTGGATGTAGGCTCGGTTGCATATTCTTGAGTCCAACTAAAATGCGTTTGACGGAAGCTCGCTTCTTATCTGGGAATAGGGCATATACCATGGGACACGTGATTTGGTTTGCGAGGCCACGAATACAGGCGCGGCTTCTCCATAAGGTCACACTTGGTCAATGACCCACCTAATTTATTTCAACAAATTTTGAATGTTTAATAATAAACTATCTTTATAAAATGAAATTACATTTTCATGCAAAAACTCACCAATTATTATTACTGAAGCCAAGATTACTAATGTCCAATGTCTAATTCTTTCCTATCCGCTGCCCGAATGGCCGTATTTTAAATTGACCTTATGGGTTATTATGGCAATCCACAAGGATAAATGCATTGTAAGTGAGAAAGAGACACCAGCATACGCGCCCGCTCTGAAGCTGAAAAGAGACAAGTAGAGTCGCTGTCGTCGACGGCCTACCACTCATAATAACAAACGGTTCGGGCGGTTCGGCCCGTGCTTTTTCGGTTCGGTTCAAGTTATTTACGTTTTTTAATTGTTTCGTCTCGTGTTTCTGTGAACGGATTTTCGAAATTTTCTTTTGTTGGCGATATATTCAGATATTATTTCGTTTGTAGACTGTGCAATCGTGTAGTGTTTATATTATCAAAATTTTACCATTGGCTTCCGCCTATGTAGTGACTGTGCAAGAAATACTCAAATAAAGACACATTGATTTATGAAAAAGGTTTAGGAGTAAAAGGAACCTCTTTAGATTCAAAACAAACCACAAACGACAGAAGGAAAGAAATTAACAGGTATTTTAAGCCAGTTATGTACAATATTTCTGACTGGATTTGTGGATGCAATGTAGAAACGCGTTTTTTATTGTTTTCCCTGTAGGTACTTTGTTTTGTAGTGATGATTCGTTATGCACTAAAACTGACATTAGTGACATAAAACATTTAAAAGAAAAAGTGGCAAAACATGGTTCTTCTACCGTACATACTACTCAGTGATGTAATGTATCGAGATACATGTATCTAAATACCATATCTAGATACTGTATCTAGATACTTTTTTATGTACCTAGATACATATCCAGGCTCTGCTTTAGTAGATATCTAGATCCTTTTGAAAGTATCTAGTTACTTAGATACTAGATACATTTTTTTAGCCAAGATGCCAAGGCGTGCCACGTGCCTATATTTAATTTAAAAAAATATACAATACAAATAATAAAATGGGTGTGATTTAGTGATAATGAGAAAGTAAGGCAAAATAGGTATATTTTGAGCAAAATTATTGACTGTGTAAAATTCTGCGGTGCATTTGAACTCCAAACACCAATGATTTCTCGTAACTAAATACATAAAAGGTCAGTGAATTAAACTCGTAATTATCTCAATATTAGGTATTATTTTTCAGAATAACTGTCTAATGGATATCTCAAGGAATATATCTTTTAATTGCTCCCTTTAAAAGTCAAAAAGATAAAAGAATAAAAATACATAGAAGTTAGTTTGTCTGTAGATAACACGAGCCACGCCTGCACGAATGGTATACAGACTTGAGCAAACTGTGGTGGAGTTACTTCAAATGTTCCAATTTTAATTATTTACATTTTAGTAAATTACAATTTTACCAAATTTGTATGAAACACATTTTTCAGAAGATTTTTTCCTCTATAAATTGTTGCCTTAATAACGCTTCTCGTCTTACATATATTATTTCATTTCGGTTAATAGAATTTATTTTAACATACGTATCTGCCTGCATTTCTAATAAAACTTTTAAAAAACAATGAATATTTGGATGAGACGACACATTTCACTCTTAAATTAGAGTGAAAAGATTCACAAGGATTTGTCGTTCTTGAGATGCTGGATGTTTTTTCCGCCCATGTTGTCGGAGGAAACATAGATTTACTGTCAATATAATTTTCGACCAAATAATCTACAAATTGTTCAACTCTAGCATCATCCGGTTTTTCAGCCATAAAATCTTCTACTAAACAATCGCTGACTTCGGATGGTGGAAGAAAAGGAAGTCTAATATGCCTTATAGCCATTTTGAAATTTCTTATTTTCCATCTTTGTACTCATTCGTAAGTCCCAATTGCTGTAGTTTGCGCCACTTGTAAACAATTAGTGTATCGAAAAATTTGAATTTTTGAAAATATACAAATATAAATATTACCATATGACTGAGCAAGATGAAGACGGCATCCAATAATTTTTAAGTCTTCTGGAAAAATTTCTTGTAAGCTTAATTGTATAGAAATTTCAAAATCTATTATTACGGTGCTCGGATTTAAGGTATAACCTAGTAGTTTGCATTTTTTCTATTAACAAGTGAAATAGCTTATTTTATGGATTCTTTTATTTTCCTTTTTTTAATGACATACATCCCTTTGTAGTCTGTGAGCGCAATTCGGTGTAGTATTAGGCGGCCCCTTTTATATCATTACTACATGTTCCAAATCTGGGCGCAATTCGAGTGCGCCCTTGACAGGAGGGCCTGCTGAAGTAAATTGTAAACAAAGTTGTGACATTTTTGTCTACATCTCCATCAGCATCCACCATTACCAAAGCGCATGCATGCGCTTGCTTTCAGTCAGTGACGATGCGTGCAATCACCGGTAGGTACCGAAGAAAGCGTCTCTAACTGGGCAGCAAGTGCATGCATGCACCTTGGTGACGGTAGATGTAGACATTGTCTCAGTTTTTCTACGTATAAAACAAAGGCAGATGTATTAAGCTGCATCCAAGTGATTCCTTCGCTCTGTAAGATATTCCGAAATAATGTATATTATAATAATAACTGGTGTCAGGTGTGGGGTTGATAGATTGAGTATAATAATTTGTTTATGTTTACCTTTAATTTATTTAAAATGTCCCAGTGCTATTACTGTTCCTTAAAGCTTAATTTGCGTTAGCTTTCCTATCAGAAATCTTTAGTTTTTAATGTTTAGGGAATGAAACAATTGAGAAGGACCCAATTATTGCTTTGTTACTTTATTTTGATATAACGCTTCACACAACATTTCTGGATTAGTGTATGTCGTACTGTGAGAGCGAGAATTAATATTATTGATATACACGGCATATCTCAAATATTTTAGTATTCCTAGTAATGCCTCGCGATTATCTCCCTTTTGGTAAATTGCTCAGTAGAGGCCCAGAAAAGGACGAATCAGAAGTGGCACTTGCTTTCGGCGCCTTTGATGTCGCGGTTCCAATTTCCCCTCTCGCGCATAGGAAATGAACTCTCCGCCGTTGACATCTGCGCATTGGCCACGCCCACCGTAGTTTGGACAGAGTAGAACTTGCCCATTGCGTTGGCACGATCAGGTCCGGGCTATAGAAAATTTTGTGTTTTATATAGCAAAATTAATTTTTAGAATAGTAGTTTTTTTCTGGGATTAGATCTAGTTAAATTTGGATCTCCAGAAGTGATTTTAAGTAGGTATTTTACTAATGAAAAAAATATAAATATTAATATTTTACTAATGAGAAAAATACATTTTATTTATTGTACATGGAAATTTCACAATATTTCCTCTTTATTATTTTATACTTACCTATATTAATTAGAAACAACTATGACTTAGGATCAAGTGAACTATTGGACTTAGGTGGTTGAAATATTACAATATTGCAATCGACTTGCGTCAAAACTCATAGCTTGGCAATTAATTTATTTTTTTATATAGATCCATAACAATTATTATTTGCAAAATTGGTTGACCTTCGTATCACTGGTAGTAAAAAAAGTTATTTATCAAAAATGTTTATTACTAAAATCTATAAAAAAATTCAAAAACAATAGCACATATAAAATATAATATCTATAAATACAAAAGATATTAAAAACTACTTACGTACATATTATGCACATGCACACTACAGGCATATCTACATGTTTATACATACATTATCAACTTAGCCTAATTTTTAAAAATAATGACCCCTGGCAGCACTTACAAATGTTGTAAATTCCGAAGTTTATAATTTTTATTAGAAACAATATCACGATTTAAAAATTTTAAAGAAAAATAATAAATCTTACATAAAGGGATAATAAATAATCATGATTAAAACTAGGGCATGGATGTTGATATGAAATGTTTTGCAGCTTATTTTCTAATTTCACACCAACATTTTCTTCTAACTGTAACTTTAATGAATGCTTTCTCGGACTATGTGCACTCAAACTAAGAGGAGTTTGTTGACTAGCATCTAAAAATAGAATTATTCAATAACAAAATAAGTAATACAAAAAATTACAATATACACACACCCAAACTTATAATATGGAATCACTTAGGTAATATTTATTACAATTTATATTGTCGGGTTTTTCACATTTAACTGTTTTTGTTAGTTAACACTTTTGACTTTCCACGACATAAAATTTTTTTTACAAAAAAAAAATTATCGCAAATAATGCGTGATGCCATATAAGTTTGGGTGTGTATACTATAATAACAGTTTGTGAATATAGATCATTACCTTTTGATGCAACTGAAAATTAGGTAATGCTGTGGAGATCGCCTATAGGTGACTGTGATAGATGGGGTGTACTTGGTTGATCCAAAGGTTGAGCGATCGAGACTGGTTGATCAAGTTCTCGTTGAGGTTCTAACAAAGTCAAATTGCTGCATACAGACACAGAAGGACTCTGTGAAGAAGCCTCATCGATATAACCTAGTAAAAAAAAATTAAATGCAGCAAAATTACAAGTATCAGCAAAAAATACATATTATTATCTAATAATGAAGGGGTAATTATGGAAATTAGTGTATGCACCGCCCGATTTTCTTGAAATTTTGGCTATTCCCCTATTTTCGAGGTCCCTGAACACACCCCACTTTTTCACGATGATATTTGGTTATAATCGAGATGAATTTAGCTCAAACTGATCACCACCCTATTTTGCACCTTCTGCAACATCGAAACTTTACGAAAACAGCGGCCGGGACGGACGTACCTAAACACGGCGTAAATCTTTCAAAATTTCGGTCTTTCCGCGGGTTTTTGCGAAGTTTCGATGTTGCAGAAGGCGCACTATAGGGTGGTGATCAATTTGAGCTGCGTACACTAAAAATTTATCCGGATTATAACCATAAATATCGCCGTGAAAGTGGGGTGTCAAAAGGAAATTTGAAAATTCTTTTTCTCCGGAACTATGTCCGACCTCAAAACACCGAGGTCAGATTCGTGTTCAGGGCCCTTGAAAATAGGGGGGTAGCCAAAATGTCAAGAAAATCGGGCGGTGCATACACTAATTTCCATAATTACCAATGAAGGTACTTACATGATGAGAACACAGTTGGTATTGCTGTTTTCTTTAGCCCAGACTTCGACTGGTTTGCAAACATACTATTTTCAAAGTGCATTGAATAAACTTTATAATTAATAAAAAGCTGTGTGGGTGTTTTTTCTAACAAATCCTGCCTTCCACACTTTCTCATCCATGCATAACACCTTGAAAAAAAAATTAAAAACAATAGTTAGGTAGGTATTATCAGTAGGAAACTATTTGTGGATTTTCTGGGGTAGGTAATACCCCAGTAAAAGGGGTAGTACGTAGGACATAAAATTTATAATAAGGATATAATATTGTGGTAACAAGGTAGGGACAAACTACACATAGGTACCTACCTGTTTTCATCAGCAGGTATTTTGAAAAAACTTATCCCAACATTCCTCGTGTTGTTAGAACATCCACGAACACAGCAATATTGCGGGGCCATTTCGTCACAAAACCTAAGCACAAAGTGGGTTTTCTGGGGCACAATTCACTAGTGTAAATACAGCAACGAAGTATTCGAAGTAACAACACAAGCAGTCAAGTTGAGCTGAATACATATTGTACACCTTATCTGGTCCCTGTTTTGGCTAGTTTTATCACAGTCATGATAATAATACTGGGCTTTTTTACTTAGAAATTGGTAATCGTTTTTCGTTTTATTGTTTACGTTTTATAAGGAGCTTAACCTCAATTGAACATGCTGACGCTGTCTGGCGTCTGGCGTTAGGTGGCGCGCCAGCCGTAGGCCACGAACGACGTTGCCGGACTTCGTCAGCTTTTAACCTGACAATTTCCTTAAATTCATTTAGCTATTTTTATCGCCTTCAATTTAATATCAACCAAAATACTATCAAGGACTAACATTTTTACAAGTAAATTATCATCGATTTCATTTTATACTAAGTTAATTTGCATTATATTTTTGTGGGTTGCCTTGGTTACCGGCTCCCGACTGGACGATCTGGCAGTACCGCAAGAACGGAATCTGTGGCGCCGCGCCGCGCTGTTGTCAAGCATTCCGCTTTCATAATCAAGTCCCAGAAAACAGGGGTCAGGTTGTGGGTTTTCTGGGCGCAGATAAATAGAATAAATGGTTCGTAAAACATTATAATTTTACTACCGGCACACATTAGATAATATTAATTGCTTTCATATTTATTTTATTGGTATACCTACCCAAAATGAATAAATGATAGTGAAAAATATGTTGACATGTTTTAACCTTTCTAAGGATCTGGCGGCCTAGCAATACTCTCCGTCCCCACCACCTCATAAAAATACCCCTCTGCCCTCTTAAATTAGCCAAGTGCCACTTCTGATTCGTCCTTTTCTGGGGTAGAGGTCATAGCTTATGACAGTTTGATTCAGCTCTACGTCTGACTACAGGAATATTGTTGACATTGAGAAGGTGCGTGAAAATTGCAGGAAAGATTGTAATAATAACCACATTACGTGTAGAATTACATAGGAATAAGTATTTTTTATTTCGTAAAAGCACCGGTTAGCGTATTCAGTTTATTAAAAATACACTATAGTTGTTAGTGTTTATTTAAATCAGGGATACTTACATGTTGTTTGTTATATTTTAAAACTCACCTAAATCTGACAAATAATACCTAAGTTATACTTGGTAATTTCGCGGCACACTACCACCAGTAGGCAATCTCGCTGATTTGAAGACTCTTTGAAGATTATATGGTTTGTGTGCTCCAGTAGTTTATCGTTTTATTTCATCCCAGTCCGGGATGGACACTTCCTTGGGCGGGCGCGTTTCCTAATTTGCATGCAAATTCGTGGGTTGTAGGAGCACTAATCCCTTGTACCCGACGAGATCGGATGCGGCAGAAACAATGGAATTGAATCGGCAACATTCCTCATTAATAATTCGTTAGGTTTGCCTCTTGAGTGCTGGACACAATCAGTCGCATAATCAACCAGTGGCGGGGATGCCTCTGTTGGATTTCTCTGATGGATATCAGCCACATGATACTTGCGGAGCTGCAACAATGTAATAATGGAAATTAATACGAATGCGTCAAAAAATAGGTGCGCAGTTTCCAGTTACACTAACATAAAGTATATCTACTAATATTTCACTTTGCGTCAGAAATCGTGATGTAGAAATATTGTGAAAAAACCTAAAACTTTGATAATTTTTTAGAGTTGGAGCACAATTTTGGGGAACAGTTTCCTGGTGTGACGATAAATACAACATGGTTTATGCTAATTTAATAAGTACGCTTTTGAACTTCCAATGTAATCAATTTCTTCTTTTGTTAATATTAATAAAATAAATAAATAAGTAAATAAATAAAAGCTCTACAAATTCCAGAAATACTTTCTATTTCATATAAATTATTTAATAAACTAACTTCTATGACATGCAAATGAGAACAGTATTTCTGATTTTTCTTCATAACCTTTAACCAAGAGCACCAAGGTACTCTGGACCTAAAAAATGCTAAGCAAATCTTGGAGGAGTTAACTTAGTGTCCCAAAGTGTGACTTTTTCATAATAATTTGAAATATAATTGCACAAACTTTTAATAATTTTGAATTCAAGATGGGGGACATCGTTGTTTGTCTGATAAAAAATAAATTCTTACCTGTGAAGTTCCATGTCACGTATTTTCAGATTTTGAAGTAATAATTCCTTATATCAGGGAAAAAGTTACAACGTATTTGACCATGAAGGTATATTTTCTTTATTAAAGTATAACGCGACCAATAAAATAAGTTATAATAAGGTTTATTTTTGGTATAAAATAGTGAGATTATTACATTTTTAGCTGACAATATTGCCAGCCATGGCAATTACATTACATTTATACATAGCATCTAACAATATTATGTGTTATGTGAGAGGGCCTCCAAAACAGAAAGGTGTTCATGTAGAGATTTGTCAATTTCTTCTCTAGTTTCTTCGTACCTCGTAAGCTACCAAATTACTATTTTATCTACTGTTGCTTTTAATATGTATTATTCACTGTTTGCACCTCCACTACCTCTGCAATGTCAATATGTCCAATAGATAGAAAACTCACAGTCTTATTATCACTTATCAATCATCTATGTTATTTTTAAAGGGTTCCTTTTTTATCTCCTTTATGTCCCGATATAAAAATACGAAGAATTATAATGCGCAAAGCCTTATGTTATTTAGGTTTAGGCATGTTCCTACAATGCTTTACAGAAAATAATGCTACACCTCAATTATTAATTTTCAGGATATATGTTTTCAGCGACCCATTTAATTTCAGTGTATACCTACACACTGCAAATGATTTCTCTACTTTAAAAACTGTATTGGTAATTCTGATAAGAAATTTTGGCCTTCTATAAGAACTTTTTCACTTTCAAGCCGAAAAAGTTAGTTTTTTATCTTTATAAAATTTATTAGATTACTATATTATATTATATAAACCGAAAAAACATTTAGAGGTATAACAGGTGAAACATTTCTGATGTTATAGAGTGTCTAAAGGGGGTGAGTTTAATATCTGAGGATGATTTTCAATTACAACAATATGATTTAATGAAATATATAATTGTCTAAACCAAAAATTAACCTAATCTAATGACTAACCTAGAAAATAACTTGCTCAAGAACTCATACATACATCCCTTATGTTTTATTTATCTAAACAATCCCTAATCTTGTCTTAATGCGAGTATAAATCCCAAATATATATATTATGAGAAATGCTCTTATAAGCATGGATCACACTCACCATCTCTGACTGCATCTATATACAATTCTTGTTACTGTAATCCATTCTCTTGGTAGAAAAATGTATAAATTCATGAATTCTTCTCCTCTTCTGGTATATGCTATTGATGTTGACTACTCCATAAAGGGTCATAGTAACAGCGGTGCAGTACTACAACAGAGCACGGCTTTGCTGGGAGGCCACAACGTGGTCTTATTTTCCTTTTCTTTTTCAGCCCAGATTGACTGCTCACTGACTTTTCTTCCTTTCAATCTTTTTTTTTAACCAGGTGTCTTCCTCTTAAGAATATACAGTCTCGACTTTTCCACACATCTTAAACTAATTTATGTTTTTTACAGGGCTAATATTGAAACAAAATATACTTCTTTATGACGTCCAGAATTACATGAATTATTATCTTTTGATCATAAGGGCATCTAGAAAGTGAAATAGAAGCAAATATTGACCACAAAATTGATTATAGAATTTTCCTTGTCCTCAAACCCTGATTTTAGGTAATCATAATATAAATTAAGACTAAATAAGTTTCTTAAAAGTTGAGCGTTTAAGAAGCTTATATTTAGGTTAGAAATTACTAGAAGTAGATAACAAAAATTTCTTAGGTTTCATACTTCAAGCAGTTTTCTAAAGAAAAAAATTGGCATTATTTTACCTTCATAGGTAATTCTCATCCAAACATTGGTAATCTTGACTAGGCCTTTGTGTTGTGTTTACACAGATCTCGATCTGTTCTGAATTCATGAATCCCCGCCACTGCCGCAATAACTCAAACGGAATTGGCAGGATTCCGGAGGAATCCGGGCCTGGCTAAACTACATCCGGACGTCCGGATTTCTAAGGGTTGGCCGGCAGGGCTTCGGCTACCAATTAGACTCGCAAGAGGACACCGCCAGTTGCGGTCGGCTCGGTACGAAGTTGGCGACGAAAAGTGGGCCCGGTTTGCGAAAGTTCGCAATCAGGAATTTGCCGCATTGTTTGTTTCATTATAGTTTGAGGTGGGATTTCACGGAGAGGCGAGAATGCTGCTGGTTTCGAGAGTATTAAATGTTTACGCAGTAAGGACGTATATTCTCGCCCCCAATTCATCAAATTTGCATCAGGGTAAATTAAAATTTTAGAAATGAAAGCTCTAGTATGTTGCCGGTATATTCAAAGAGTGTTAATTTAACATAACCGCCTAACCTCTGCAAACTGCAAGCACCACAAAGGACTTTTCACTAAAAAGCCTACACACAGTGTGACAAAGACAGTCTGCATCATTAAGCAACATTTTTTGTTTGCATAACTATTTAAGATTTGACTTTTCCAGTTTGTGCTTGTATGCAAAATTGGACACGCGAGTTGCGGTAACTGTCAAATTTGTCATTTAACAATAGATTACACAAACTTTCCAAAAACAAAACATTTTTTTAAAGTTTATTTAACATAAATTGTCAATAAAACTTGCCGTTTCGCTCTTCATTCGGAGCTTTTTAAAAAATTTTAAAAATTAACATTAAAATCTAATAAAATTTTATACAAATAGAAAAAATCTATGAAATAATATAAATTTAAAAATTGCCTACCTTAACATCAGGTAAATCAGTAGCGAAACATAGAGTGTTATTGACAATTTTGTTACTATAAACATTTAAAAAATGTTCTTAATTTTGGGTAATTTTTGTGTAATGTTACACTGAAGACCGGGAATCTATATTAGCATTTAATAAAAGAAAACATAAAAACGCCACTTATTTGCCAAAATATTGCAAACAGTAGTTATTCTGACAAAACTCCCTTGAGATTCTCTATCATTGTACCAGTTTTGATTAACTTGCAATTATTTATCAGTACCTTGTAAGTTGACCGCATTATTGTCAACTTACACAACATTCATTTTTGTAAATTGTTTTAAAATAATTTTCATTCGATTTTTTCACATATTCTACCTAAATAAGATCTTTGTTTTAAAGAAATTCATAGTTTAAAATAAACAATGTTTAGCAAAATATCGTCTTTAGTACATACAGGGTATATACTTTTGTCTACTTGGGTACATATTATTATACATATCCATAAAATCTTGTATGGAGATATTCACCTTAATTTTTTTTTGAAAAGCCAAAAAAACGACCAACGGGATCAACAGGACCACTCAATGCGTTGGTGTGCAAAGGCCTAATAAAAAATATACAGGGTGGTTTTCCTTGTACCATCTCAAAGTACCGGAATTTTTTGAAACCATCTCAGACATTATAAATTAGTCTAAAAAATGCAGAAGCCTGCCATTCCGTAACTCCATGTGGCTGGTGTGCCAAAAGAGAAAACCTCCGATCAAATATTTGATCGGAGGAGGAAACGCACAAAAAATGTGTCATCTTGGACAGTGATTTTGTTGAGCAAAGTCAAATAATTTAAATTGTTTTTAATTTGTTGGTTGGGCAATTGTGCAAAAAAGGAAAATTATTTGTTAGTTGATATACATATGTAAAAAAGAAAATTACTTTTGCGTTTATCAATATTTTTTCAATAATTTCAGAGCACTCTTAACCATTACAAAGTTTCATGAGAATGGAGCATTTTGAGTGACCCAGAGAAAATACGCTAAATATTTTTTGTTGAATTATTGCACGCCGACACTCTGAGTGGCGCTGTTGACTATTCAATAGTTTTGAAAGAATTCTATGGTACATCTGACTAAATAAAAAATGCTAAATTAATTTCGTGAAAATCGAAGGTATAAAAAAATTGTATCCGGCTCTGCATTTGCATTTTTAAAATGCTAGGAAGTTGAAAATTGTAGTATATTGTATATCTATATCTCCTAAACTAGACAAAGTTTATTTAAACTTTACATAACTGCGGTAATTCGCACGAGAAACATCTCACTAAAAATTAAAAACAATAATTATTGAGCTTGCAGTTTTTGAAATACAGGGATACTTATTCTTCTGAAAAGTATTTATTAGGTATATATTTTTATTTAAAATAAAGCAAACTCAATAGATAATGGGATATTAGGATGTACTGATCATTTATTAATCAATTTCAACAAAAATATCTACATCTTTTAGTAAAATGTTTAAAATATAAAATAATAATGGTCCCGGTTTCTTTCAACAGAACGTATCCAATAATATGTGCTTTCCCCTATAGTCACAGTAACCTTGGTGTAAATATATAAATATTTTATTCTTTTTGCCAGCTTTTATAGAGGGTTTCGCGGAAAGATAGATGCGCGCGCAAACGGGAACAATTCTGGCGGTAAATTCAAATGAAGGTTTTCTGATATTGTGATAAAATTTGAGTATTTATAAAAATAAAATAATACACATTCCAGATTTATAGACTTTATTTAGAAACACAACTAGGTACTTAAAATAATAAAATGCTATAAATTGTTATATTTTTATAGTTTTTAAAATAAAATAAATTATAAAATGGGTTCCTAATTTTCGAGATATTTAAATGAGAGGATGGAAGAGATTCTAGAAAGAGTTTTACATAAAGTAATATACCTATGCGGTAGTATAATTATTTTCGTATTGGTCGTGGGGTAAGTTAAGTAATATTGGAAATGGCCTCATTATTTTCTAAACCAAGTATATTTTTTTAACATTAATTTTGAGAGAATCATTAAATCTTCTTTGGATTTGAAACTACTTACAGTGTGGCCCGTTTGGAATTTTTATTTTTCATCAGATTTTAGTTGGGTTTTTCTTCCAAGGATAGGTCACAAAAAACTCTACTTTGATGAAAAAAATTTAGATCCTAATCTCAATTTGCAAAGCCCACTATGATTTTTTTTTTCAAATGACAAGTGACGAAATCATTTAGAGATTTTTTTATTTAAAATCAGACATCACAGCGTTAATCAGGACACTCTAAAACCCCTATATACCAGATTTAAAGAAAAAATATACTGGAAGTTCCATTCTGCGGGTTGTCAAAGTTGAGCAACATAGGAATTTTAAAGACATCTGGTGGGTCAAGTTTACCATGGAATCTCCTCGAAACAGTTTAATTGTCAACAGAACCACCCAAACTGTTCGTGTGCAAAGATCTAATACAAAAATATGCAGAGTGTCTTTCTCTTTGCCATCTCAAAATACTGAATTTGTTGGAACTTAAATGCTTCACAATCGATGAACTTAAATAAAAAAAAATTAAATTGTCATAAGTATTCAATTTCCGCGGCTTACTTGGGGATGTTAACACGAAAAATCAGACACCCTGTAAACAGCCTGCTACAGACCAAGTCTAGCAATAGAAATATTGTTGATTTTGGTAACGAAATCACGACATTGTATAAAAATGATCATGGACGAACTAAAAACACAAGCGAGATGGACTTTAAATACATTTGTAACTGGTTGAAATACATCAAACTAACTCTAAGCACAGAAAGTACCTACAGTGTAGATGTTACCGTGAAAGACCGAGATTACTGAATGTCGACATTCGCCGGTGAATGTCGACATTCTCCAAGTTGCTTGGTATTACAAGACCGAGAATTACCTATTACCTTTCTCATCCTACTCCAGCGCAGTCTAACAAATATGGTCAAATTTCAGGTTGACGAAACAACTGAAATTCCTACAGCAGAGTCCGTTAAGTACCTTGGGGTGATCTTTGACAGACATCTTAGAAATCATCTACAAATTAAAAATCGTGTAAAAAAATAGACCATTTATATCACGGTTCTATAATTTAAGATATTTCTTGAGTAAACGTCATTTACACCTTCTGTTATTGGCACTCGTTCATTCGCATATCATATGGGATACTTGGGTGGGAAGGGGTGAGTAATGTCTAGTTGAGAGACTTAGAAACGAGCCTAAAACATCTTCAACGGACGGAATATATGAGATGAGCTATGTAAACGATACCAGCAAAGCTTCTGTATAACTGTTTTAATGGCTATAGTGGGGAAATTCTACAGTATAATATAGATCACACTTACCGAAAAACAACATTGTGTTTTGATCGGTTAAAAAAACTGTAGGTCAACGATTGTCATATCCAAGTCATAATAAGTGGTTTATTAACGCAGCTTATTATTTCAGTAAGCAGGAATTCGAGATAAATAAAATCATTATGGTTTTAAATGTAGACAATAATAAAAAAGGCTCAAATGCTCAAATTAATGTGAAGTTGAAGGTCCAAATTATAGGTTAATTATATAGGACAACTAGGAAGGTTGTGTGAACTTACATACAGCGGGCTTTCAGCACATCACTGTGGATTGGATTGTATTCAGCGCCAACTTTTGAAAGCAAAGCGAGCTCAAAATTTACGATTATTTTTTATTATTTAAAAGCTAAGACAAACCGACAAAAATTAAATATGTCAAGGGATCTACTAAATTTCTATTATCCGCTTGCATGAATTTTGTATATGACCAGAGTAAACCATCGTGGCTGAGTTATATTTTGCTCCAGTTATTGTCTCTCTCCTTTTCTCTACTAACCCCCAAAGGCTCCCGAGGTTGGATTACTCCTACCCTGTGTTTATTTTAATTCAACACTGTTATTGGTTTATGACATAAAGTTTTTCCGGTCCCCCGAGGCTCCAGGAAAACATAAGTCTAGGTTTTTGTTTTCCCGCGGCAAGTTTGTTTAGCCAGGATATTATGGCTGGGACCGATTTCTTGCGTCCGGAGAGAATCGAATGTGCCGCTGGCCGTGTTTGCGATGGGATTTCGCACTTTCCTAGTTCGAAATTGCACGGGTAAGACAAACAGAAAAAGGAACCATTTTATATTGCAAACTGAATACATGGTGTAACAGAAATGATGGCTTTGACGCAGATACAGAATTTATTACATGTGCATTTGCGACCAAACGAATTAAATATAGAGAAAAGTCTTGAATAAGAATGTGAAGAGAAAATTATAATTTTCCAGTGGCTTAGCAATTTTATCAAATCGAATATTTACCTCATTCCTTCCCCATCTAGGCCACTGGCGATACCAGGAACTTCAAACTTTTCTTGTAAACTCACCAGTGGCATATAATAATGCACAAACAAATTTTGCCACAGGTTATAAACATATTTGAGGATGTGTAAACATTTTTATCGCTCTATTGACTGTTACAGCATGCAGTATATTTGTTGGGCCAAGGGAACATCATCAGCATCATTTAGTCATGATATTTTTAGTTCGAATGTAGCGTGTACGCCATTTTAAAAATACTATTACACAACTGGCAATTCTCTGAAGATAATTATATTCTGTAACATTTTTTAGTTGTCAAGATAAAAGCTTAATGAAATTTTTCTCTCTCACACACAAAACTTTTTGACACCAAAATTTAGCTTACATTTATATTGACAGCTCTTCCTATGAGACATTTTTGGGTTTTGCTGAACAGAATCTAAGTCCAATAGGGTTGCAGCATCTTTCGAGTCTTAACCTTTCTTGCGTCTTTAACATCACCGGTTTCATCAAATTGTATTAAAGCAGGTACGCAGACACCTCTACTACATTGTACAACTGTATGTATGATTTAAAAAAAATTATGCCGATTGTGTCAAAATTGTGTGCAAGGTCTTAAATTTACATTCTAAATGACTTTTTCTGATAAAATTTTTCGATATATCTTAAGTAAAAGGTAGTTTACTTGAACTGAAAATGAATAAATTGCCCCTGTCAAGGCCTGCTTGGTTTTTCAAATATAAAAATGTGTTGCAAACTAGATTCTAATCAAACAAGGCTGATCCCCCAAAGATCAAATTTCAATTCGAAAATTTTTCGCATTTACACCTATTGTTAATTGATCAATCAATTCGATTGTATTTTTTTATGTTTGTTACCTCAGAACTCCGTCATTTTTTATAAACCGATTTGGACAATTATTTTTTTATTTGAAAGGGTATACCTACAGAATGGTCCCATTTAAATTTGAAGAAAAAATTCCACCCCTAAGGGTGGACAAATAGGGGATGAAATTTCATATTGAACCGATTTCGATTTCGATTCTTTTTTTATTAGAAAGAGAGTAGTGAGGAAAAATAGGGGATACAATTTCATATTGGATCGATTTTGATGATTCTCTCTTTATTAGAAAGGGATTACTTTAGGAGTGGCCCCATTTAAATTTGAAGAAAAAATTCCAACCGTAAGGGTGGACAATAGGGGATTAAATTTCATATTGGACCTATTTCGATAATAATTTTAAATAATTCACTAAAAAATAAAAAATAAAAACAATTTAACGATAAAATTAAAACAGACATCAACAATTTGCCCGCATGCACACTCCACTAAAAATTAAAAAAAAATAACACCGACTTGACAAATTTGCACATTTCAACTAAAATTTTAGAAATATTTTTCTCTTTCTAAATTGAGTTATTATTGGAGTCGGTGACAGTTATGATATATGTAGGATATGATGTATTCATATAGGTATAAATAGATTTAAATTCCTTACCTTGACTGTCACCAAGTCCAGAGATAACTCAATTTAGAAAGAGAAAAATATTTCTAAAATTTTAGTTCAAATGTGCATACGGGCAAATTTGTGAAGTCGGTGTTATTTTTTGTTATTTTTTTTTTTAAATTTTTAGTGGAGTGTACATTCGGGCAAATTTTTTAAGTCATTTTTAATTTTTTTGTTAAATTTTTTTATTGATGTTCCTACTCAAGTTTCTAATCAAGCGTTCCAAGATTTAAATAAACAACAAAATGCAGGTGCTATATCGTTTATTCCTGTCAGACTAAATTGGCAGTGTGGTACCATAATCCTGTATAATCTGGTATAATTTCTCTAAAAATGATAGGAACGTTCTGTAGTTTCGGTAAACAGAAAAACCAAATCTATTTTGAAACGACGCGACGACGTATACAATTAATTCGAAACTGTGCCAATCCTGTATGTTAAAAACGTTCACGTTTTCAGTGGAAAGCAGCCCTCTGCAAGCTTCTAGCTAAAGTGGCAATGTGCATATTGTGTGTCTTACGTCGGCCGCCCGGCTCGCCAATTCCATTACGTTGGCAACCCTAAAATCCCGGCTGGGTCCGCCTTAAATAATTCAGCGTCGGCCATGCCTGTCGGGCAAATAGTTCGCGGGGGCTCATAGTGTAATGGACCGTCAAATTCACTAATCAACTTTGTGTACTTACCCGAGTAGAGCAGACCATGCACATGCATAATATGTCGGCAATGCAAACAATAAAACTGAAAGAAACAGGTTTTCCAGTTTCACCGAAACAAAGAGTCTGGCAGCTTTTATAATCTTATTGTGATGCCTGTAAAGTTTCTGCATGTGCATATACACTGTGAACGATGGATCTGTGGTCTATAATTTCCTTACTATAATCCCGTCCCATAACGCAACGGAAAGAAGCTGGTTTGCAGGTTGATCAAAACAAAGAACCCGCGTTAACAATCTTATCGTGATTTGTATGTGTATACTAACTCCTGCATATACAGGGTGTACATTGATAGAAGGCCTTTATAACAATGAAAATTGGTACAGACAGATTTTAGTTGATACTAAACAAGAATCTGCAGTCAGTTTTTTCTTCTACAAAAAGTGGTCGTAGTTGGTGGAGTTTACAACCCAAAAAGAAAGTTAGCCACTGATTGAATGCGCATTTTCTACACCTACCAAACAAAAAAAGTTTCTCAAAATCGGTCAACAAATATTATATTTTGCAAGGTTAGTAAGTCTTTAACGTGGCCACACTGTACATACAGTGACCGGCAGAAAGTAAGCACCATATGGAATTTTTCTTTTATTTTACATTTATCAAAAAATTTTATTCTTGATAAAAATTTGTGCATTCCCGCAGACTCAAAACGCAGTTTTCAAAATTTGAATAGCTCATTTCGTATAAGGGGGAGGTTCGATAATATGAAAAAGGCTCAGGAGTATTTATAGTACCCTTATTTTCAATTTTAGAGAAAACATGTATTATGAAGGGTTGTTTAGAATTGAAAGGTAAAGCTGAGCCGTAATAAGGTGATACTTGGCAGGAATGCGAAGAATGCTGTCCCCCTTCCTCTCTGAAAGTCTATTGGATATTAACGAACTCCTATATTTGCTGCGATGCCAGATGAGGGGTTTATTTTATAGCGCTCTTAAAAATATGTGGTGTAACCGGCGTTGCATCTGAGTGCGTGGCAACGCTGCATGCCCAGGATCCGCCCCGATGCCTGCCATCGTATGCTATCCACACGTTCTCTCCTTGTCTATGAGATTCTAACTCCTCCCACAGGCCCCCTTTGCCCCTCAGACCACAAGTATCTTTTAAATGCGTCCCCGCTTTAAGCCCAAAAATGCAGTGTCAAGTTTCTATTCCCAAAACACTTTTTCAGCATTTTTTATTAGTTAACTTATTTTTTTCAAATGGAATGACCCATATTTCTATACTTTTTTGGATGCCGGCGTCCAAGCCCCACATTTTATGTAGGTAAATAACATTCTATACCAAAAACTACCCGTTTCGAGATATTTAGTATTTAAGAACATTTCTTTTCATTTTTCATTCAGGTGAGAAGGTTTTATCAAGCAAGCCATACTTATTTTTCCAGACAGTGGCAGAAATAATTGTAATTTTAGATAATACGGGAAGTAAAATTCCTACACCCGTATAGAGCTTGTCACACTATAAAGGTAGCTTTCTTTACATTAGATAGTGATTAGGATATAAAATAAAAAGAAGCAAAAAAATTGTAAAATTGGCTATATTGTATAAAATTATTTCTTGATTTTGAATCAGAGGAAAGATAATATCAAATTTTAGTTTTTGCCCATTCTCTTTCTCATTCTCATAAATGGGCACACAGAAATCCAAAAGCCATAAAATAAATAAAAAAACAAGGGCACAAATCTATGCACGTCTGGTGTGGTATGTTGTGTAGAAGCAGACAAGGACAGGAGTTGTGACGTAGGGCCGAACATTCACTGAACAAACTGTACTTTTCAACCCTCTTTGCTTGTATGCCAAAATGGGACACCCAAATCTGTCACTATCTGACGGTCTATTTGCTTATGAAGTCCTTTATAAACAAAAACTAAAAATTTACTTGAAATAACAAAAAAAATAGTTCCGTCAAACACTCAAATTTCAAATGTGTATGTAGGCCAGTCATCAGGGAGTAAAAAGAAGTCCAATAAGGAAATAATTCCTGGTAATCTGGAATTTGCTTTAATCGCTTTAATTGAATTTCCCAATATTACTAAGTTTTTCCCCGCATGCGAAGTCGGCATTAGCCACCATGGTGCTGAAATTAAGTTTTTCGGGAATATAAACTTTTTGAGAAAGCTACAAGTTATCAATATTAACCCCCATTAAATCCACTACAAGAAAGTTCTTAACACTTTTTGCCTAATATTAACCATTTCGGGGATAAAGTTGTATAGAAAATAAAACCACTTTATTTTATATGCCAGTTCGATTTCAGAGAAGATTTTCATTTATAAACGTGAGTGCCATAAAAATTAGGATTATTAGTTTTTGAACTTGGAAATAAAACAAGGTTAAAAATTCTCCTAGTATTATTTCCTTTCAATTTTGCAGGACCCATAATTACTGAGTGGTTTTATTTTCTATACAGGGTAATTGAAAAAAAATGTTGAAAAATTGTTTTTTGGAATAGAAACTTTAAACTGTATTTATGTGCTTACCTTCCAAGGCGCTGAACTTCAACTTTTTATAGAGAAATGTGGAACTTAATCGCTGAGGCTTGCAAAGCCGGTGCAAATAAACCACATGAGTTATAAAACGAAACTTTAGTGCCAAAGGACACAGTATGACCCAGTTGGTTTCGAGACACTGAAAAAAGTTTATTAATTGTACGATCTGACCCGGATTCTTTTAAATTAGAGAGCTTAATAAAGCGAATTTTTTGTCTAAAAATGACCTTTTTCCTACAAAATCCGAGGCGTACTATGCGAGTTTCTAGGAGCAAAATTTATTAGTACAAACAATTTTGTAGAAAAATTGAAAAAGGACTGGAAACAATATAAAAACTTAAAAGTGTCAGTGTCAAACGCGTAGTGTTTGTGTAATTGTATTGGGATGGATGAAAATGAAGAAACTTTTACTTATATACATCCAGAAATTGTACAATTAATAGTAAATAAAGTAGAGTGGTATAATCTACTATTAACGACAATCCCGAACTAGTATTAGAACGGCTATTTTTCACCTTAATATCCCTAGAGAACATATTAGAAAATGTCTGGCTCAAAACACAATAAAACCTTTTTAGCCAAAATTTTTGCAGGTATTGAAACTGGGAGATGAAGATATAAGATTAGAGTTTTGCTTTTGGCTTCAAGGAGAATATGTAAACAACGGTAACTTTATAAATGAAATTTTATTTAGCGACGAAACCAACTTTACCACAAATGTAGTGGTTTCGAGTCAAAATTGCCGTCACTGGTCAGATAAGTGCAAGGAGAGTAGATATTTGCAAGAAATTAACGTTTGGTGTGGAATCCTAAACGACAGAATAATTGATCCTTTTTTTCTTTAACGGTACCTAATTTGAATGCAGTTGGGTTTTAAATTTTTTGAGAATGACTTTACGTACGCATTAGATGGTAGTCCTATCACAAATGCTCGTTTGTTAAGGGTCTGTGGCTAAATGAACATTTTCCGGTCTAAATTACAGTCTAAACAACATTTCCAAATAACTCTCTCGGCACTGAATTTCCTTTTTATAACTAATGTGGCTTATTTTCCTCGGCTTTAGGGGCCTGGGCAATTGAATTCCACGTTCATTATAAAAAGTTGGATTTCACTGCCTTGGTACACAAATAACTATTTTTTTAATCGGGAAAATAGTAGTTTATGGTGCAAGCACGAAAATTTGAGTTTTTCGGAAGACTGCAGAGTTCGCCGCCCGAGGCGCAGTCCAGGCTGGCGAACCGCAGGAGTACGAAAAATTATTATTTGGTTGTGTATCATACAATATTTTTTGTTCGAATGTGCTTAAATAATGTTTAAAAAAGTAGAAAATTAAAATCAGAAATGGTACTGTTTATTTACAATTTCGACGTCAGTTGCGAATCAGTGTTTAAATTGCTCCATATGTTTTACACTGCAAAATTTCCTTTCTTATGGGTTTTTGCTTATTTTAAACGTTTCCTTTTACATAAATGTTGGTAAACATATGTAGAATTATATTACTAGATAAATGAATGAATATTCTGTTGATAAAAAACACATTTAATTTGAAAATTATAATTTGTTTTCTTTTTGTTTCAGCTAATCGTATGCATGCAAATAAAATTGATGTATATTTTGTTAAATTAACAGGATTTTTCTTTTAAAAGACCGTATATTGGCAGACAATAAAAAAAATCATATATTTTAGGTAGGTATCTAAATAATACATTTATTGTAAGTAAAGTAATCTTGAACTATGTTTTAGCTTCTATCGACACAAAATCTCCATCGAAAAAAAGTATTTTACAGATGACTTGTTATAGGCAAAGATATTGATAAATAAAATTCAAAGCTTTACCAAAAATATAACTTTTTCCTTCCAGTGTTTATGTCGGTTTATGTCAATTAAAGCCTTATTTACCAATTAATTCACAACTAATGCTTAGTTTATAGTTAAACAACAAATAAAACAACATAATAAATAGTGAGTAAAATAGGGATCAAATAATGATTCACTTTAACCATAACAAGGCTAATTTTTTATTGGACATTCTATTTTATTTGCTGTATAAACCAGGCATAAACTCTGTTGAGTCCCCTATTTTGTCTTGTCTGCGGCACGCAGCAATCTATTTTTTGGCAACGATATTGTCCTTGGGAAATCGATAGTACTTAATTTCCGTTCCCTTACTGTTTCTGTTATTATTTGGAAAAACGCTGACTGCACATCCCGGCATTTTTGGCCTATTTTAAAGCACTGTCGAGCTGGACTGACGATCAGTCAGTTGTTTACACTTTTTTCTTGACATATTAAACTGTAAACTATAAAAAATAGTAAAACACAACCGCAACCGCCCATTTTTTAGAATTCGTGATTCGCAACTGACGTAGATGCGCAGAGTTGTCTTGTTTTCGTATTCGTTAGTGACATACCGTGGGTAAGTGTATCGTGGAACAGACAATAGTATAATACATAGCGAGAGTGGTAAACAGCTTATTACGTATGAGTGGAAAAGTTGCGCACGAGCCGCGCAGCGGCGAGTGCTGTAATTCCACGAGTATGTAATAAGCTTACAACTCGAGTTTTGTATTATAATTTTTCTTCGACGAAAGAAAAACTATTATAATAGATAAACTATACTTCTGATTATCTGACAGGCAACAATTAGTATGTTGGTTAGTTGCTATGGTGACGCGGATGCCGCGCGCTAACAAGGCACCCGTGATAATTGCATTTTAATTAAGAACAGATACGTAATTTTTTTTATTACGTATCAGTCATTACGTGTCAGTCATTACGTGTCAGTGTTGGTAACAATGGACTTACTTATAACCTAAACCGTCACTTAATAGGTATGTTACTAGCATAGGAGTAGAAAAACTATTGAACTGTCAATGTGCTTGTGTCAGTCAGGTCAAATATCATACTTTTAATCGTGTTAATAAAGGAATTACAACAAAAAATGAATAGAAATGAGGATTCTCCTGAAGAATTCATTATGGGGCACACCTCTGGAGATAAGAGCAGCGATTTTGATTAGTTCAAACTAATGCTAAAATATCGGAATTTAGAACAGGTATAAATGAAGAAGGATATTTACATGGTGCGTGTTGTGCTTGGTCCGTGAGTGCCCGCAAAAGTACTTTTGCGCTGGTGGTATTCTTTTGGGGTGATCCTACCGACCTAACAGATCCAGTCCATTTATCCCTTGTTCTTTCGATGGAGGTCACTTCCCGACCACTTAGTTTAAACTGATCCGGTGTGTCTCCCCCCGTACCCTTCCAGTTCCTAGAAATTTTGGGATCAGTTGGCACAGTTTGTAATTTTCTTATCTCGCTTTATAAAAACAGATGCGTAAGAAAAAAGTAGTAAATGATAGATTAATGTCCGGAAAGCGACGGTGCTGCTGTGGACATCATAACTTTTAGTTAATCTTTTAGTTCTTTCGATTTCTGTAGATCAGTATGAACTTATATTTTCTATATCAGTTCATTTTGAACCAGATCCGTAGATCAGAACAAAAGAATACCACTAATACTGACTTTTAGTTCCCACTGTGCCGATTAAAAAAATGTTTGGGAGAAAATAGACAGAAATTATTAAGGAAATACTAATTATTTAAAACAGAGAATACGTGGCGGAGCTATGTATGGGACGCCATGTATACTCACAGTAATATTATTACATAAATATTCTTAAAATTTGTCAATAGGAGTATACCTCGATATACCGATTAACTTTGAACTGATTTAACTGCTATTGGTGTTTACCAAGGTAAATAAGTTCATTGATTCGATGGAGCTGAGTGACGCTACTTGTATACTTGGAGGAGCTTAGTTTTCCGATGGAAGCTCTTAGCCGGAGTGCACTGCAAAGTCCATAAAGTCCGGGCTTTAGCCTGCCTGAGCATAAGCAATTCGAATTTATTGAGTTGCTAATTAAGTTCTAAAGCTTTCATTAGATTACGGAGATAATTGAGTTTGCCACCCGATATCGCGTCGACGATTTTAATTCTCAGCTTTTTGGATATTTCATTAGTTTGATGCGAGATTTTCTTTCAGCGTGTAAAACCATTTGCATAGATTATTCTTAATTAGTCTGTAAAAGTTGCACGACACATAAACCGCAAGTCTGTAAATGCCGAGAACAATATCTGGCAATTGGCTGACTTGGTTTCCATTGCAAAAATTTGTGCTAAATTGCACGACCTAGAAATCCAAATTGATGTTTCGTTTCGCAAAAGATTACGTCTAGGAAATTCCTCGCCCAACAATTCACTTGTTTAAATGTCTGCGTGGTTCGTACTTGAATAAACATTGTGTAGGTGCATCACGTCTTATATAAAAAATTAAAATTAGTCCAAGAAAATTATACATGGAGAAAAAAATAATTGTTAACAGGTAGATATTTTCAGGGTTGGTTGTGGGTAGCGTCCTGAGTGCAACCCCAAAAAATCACCATCGAAGTCCTGTTACGAACCCTGCAATAGGGAATAGGGGTGGTTTTGCAAACATTTTTTTGCAATTTTTTTTCTTATGTGTACATTATTACATTCTCTACAACTTTCCCTTATGAAGTTTTTTTTAACTTCAATACTTCACGATATATAGGTAAAAGGTCACCACTAGCTAAAGTGCTTTATAAATGTAAAAAAAAATCTTTAAAACAAGCTGATTTTTTCAGGGTTAACTCTGGGTGCACTCCTAAGTAAAGTATTGAAGTTAAAAAAAAACTTCATAAGGGAAAGTTGTAGAGAATGTAATAGTCAAAACTAGACCCGCTAGACTGCATAGACCCATTTAACCATCCTGCTGAGGCGTTGACACATATTTGCACAGGCACAGCGGTTGTAAGTTTGAGAAGGTTGCGGTTCTGCCATTTCTGCCAGACATACTAAAATACGTCCCTGGAAGGACGCGCCCAAAACAATGCTGCCAACCTTGGATTACCAAATTAAGAAATGTTAATTCTGGTGTACAGGGTGTCCCATTTTGGGTGTTTTTAAAGCTAGAGGGTTGCGGTTTTCACGTAACTGTACTACTTTTTTTGAGAGGAATTTGGTGGACCAATCAGATTTTAGATAAGTTTTATAGTTTCCGCGCATTGGCGCAGGACTGAAATTTTCGATTTTTTGGAAACCTCTCTCCTGGCTACAACTTATATATATCGACAAATTCAATCAACTATTTTTATAGATTTTTTGGCGTAGAATCGAATGGAATAATTAGTTTTTTTGTAGTGTTAATAGTTTTTGAGATATGAACCAAAGTTATATTTTTTTTAAATGGAAATCATAGATATAACTTTGGTTCATATCTCAAAAACTATTAACGCTACCAAAAAACTAATTATTCCATTCGATTCTACGCCAAAAAATCTATAAAAATAGTTGATTAGATTTGTCGATATGTATACGTTGTAGCCAGGAGAGAGGTTTCCAAAAAATCGAAAATTTCAGTCCTGTGCCAATGCGCGGAAACTATAAAACTTATCTAAAATCTGATTGGTCCACCAAATTCCTCTCAAAAAAGTAGTACAGTGACGTGAAAACCGCAACCCTCTAGCTTTAATAATAACCGAGATTTTTGATAAAAACACCCAAAAACACCCAAAATGGGACACCCTGTACAGTTAAGGAGAGATTTTAGTAGATATATCGCAAGCATCTGAAGATTTCAAAAGAAGGTGTGCATAGATATGTTATTTTTAATCAAGTAAGATAAAAACTGTGTTATCGAACTTCTATTTCCTTATTTTGTTTGAAAAAAAACAGCACATTTCGAGCAGTACGCTATCTCTGATCGTGTAAATTGTAATCGTGTCACGTGAGTTAAGGGCTGTCAATGAAAGAAACCGTTTTTAAAAACAATGTTTAATGACGAGCAGCGAACAAGAAGTGTCTGTTGAAATTACATGGGTTATATTTATAAATTCAGAGAAGCAGACTCAGCGTAATGTTATCTTTAGCTACATGTACAAATACAGGGATGTTACTCCTCCACCCTTAGAGGGACATATAAACTTTATAAGTTTCTATGACCTAGACAATAATTTCTTTTGTATTATTTTTATTTTTGGAAATAGATAATTTTGAAAAACTAGGTCTTAGATACTTGCATATAAAATATAAAACTGCAATTATGATTAACACATACAATAATATTGTCCATAAACTTATTTTGTTATAATAAACTGGATAATTAAGTAACTTAGAATTTTCTAACTTTTGTGTATTGATTTCATTCAACAAGTTATTTAGTCTGTCAGTATGAATTACATTTAAATTTACTGGAGGCATCTTCTGTAAAATATAATTATCTGATACATTGATTTGCATTTTTGGTAATGGTATTTTTTTAAACATTGTTTGTACATTTTTATAAGATTTAATAATTGTCTCGTTGATTTTTAGGGAACAAGGGAATTCCAGTTCTATTAAGTAGGTTTCGCTAAGCAGAACAGTTTCTTTAGTATTGTAACAATTTTTGACAGCTAAGGTCTCACTGGGAATAATGACTATCCATTTACTTTCGTCAATTTTTTGTACTTGAATCTCAGATATATTGATGGCGATTTGGTTACAATTATTCTTATGTTTATATTTTAATAATCCGATCTCACAGGGTAAGTCATCGTTAACATATTCTGTGTGTATATTATCAAAACAAAGAAATTCATCATTTATAATTTTCTTACAGGGTTTGTCCGAAAATCCATATCTTTTTTGATTGTACATTAAATAATTTGAACTGGGAAATATTACCTTGTAGAAATTTTGGTTAGGGGTTGGTAATGGAAACATGTGAAAAAGATTGTAAGACTCATTTTCAACTAACGGTATTTCTATAATAAAAATTATTTCTTCAAATTTAGAATAGCATTTTATTTCTAATATTTCTTCAAAGTTTAAAATATTTTCCATAACCGGGTCAAACGGTAATTTTTCGTTTTGTAAAGAAGAGGCAACAGACTTTATTTGTTTTAGTAGTTCAATAGGATGTATTATTGCATTATGGAAATTATTAATTTTTGCGAAAGATACAGCGACTTCAATTTTGTCTAAAATATGATAAATGTTCTGATACATCATTAAAATTTGCGTTAAAACCATTTGCATCCTTGTCTGGATAGAAATATCTAAAGTTTCTAGTTCATAGTTATGGATTACCCTTATCATTTCAGATATCTTTGATTCCAAAATTTGTTGGTTGTGAGATACATTTGCTACGATTTCTTGGAATGTTATAATAGAGCTTGATAGTATTGTTAATTGTTTATCCATTGATAATTTCAGATTATTTTGGTTTTCTTTTAAAACTGAGATTTCACTATCGTATTTAGCTGCATCTTCTTGATCTAAATTTCCTGTTAAACTCTTGATTATATTCCCTAAACCGTTAATTAAGCCGCGTTTTTTTCTAGATAAGTTCGTGGAAGGAGTTATTTGTGAAATTTGTTCCTCTATTTTATTTTCTAGATTGTTGATAAGTATGTACGAATTATAGAATTCCCTGTCATAGTCCGTGTTGTTTTTTATGTGAGATATAATCATATTATATTTTAATGATAAAGCCTTAAATTCAGTAATGATACTGGATATATTAAATATCTGTATGAATGTCCAATGGTTAATAACCTTATGCGCGTTACCTAGTTTATAAGGCAGTATGCCTGGGCTATCGTTCATGTTGTGGAAATTTGATCCGGCAGCTGATTCTACTGAGATTCTGCGGGCGGACCATCTGTAACAAGTGGGCGTTTTAATTCCTTTATGTGTATTACTTCCGTTTTTTGGGGAATTTTTAAGTTTTTAATTTTGACTTTGTTGTTTTCAAGAATTTCAATGATCTCAAAAGGGCCGATGTATTTTTGTTTACTTTTATTTCGAGCGGAAGATTTTTTATACACTTTTTGGTTCAACTTAAATTCAGTTTGTTCGCCTTTAACATTTGTTCTTTCTAGCATTTTAGTTTTTACTTTTTCTGTATTTTCGAACGCTGTTTCGTATAGGGTACTTAATTTTTCGTTATGTGAGTCGACGTAATCTGTGTAAAAAGTGGTTGATATAAGGTCGAAAGGATCTCTAGAGTTAGTATGACCTAGCACGAGTTCATGAGGGGAGAATTTTGTCGTACTATGGGTGGTACTGTTATATGCTATTATTGCGTAGGGGATTAACTCAGAAATTGTTCTGGACTTATCTTTTTGCCTTAATAATCTCAAGTGCTCTATTAAAGTTGAGTGAAAGCGCTCTACTGGGGAATTAGACTCGTGATGGCCCGGAGTGGTAAAATGAATGTTAATTTTTTGAGTTTTTAGTAGTTCTTTGAGAAGTTCATTTTTAAACTCTGTTCCGCTATCGGACACAATAATTGTTTCTGGGCATCCAAGAAATGAGAAAAATATTATTAACTTGTCGCATACCGACTTTGCATTTTTATCGTAGGGAAAGGCTTGCCCGAATTTTGAGAATTTGTCAAATATTGTTAAAAAGTTTTGATTTTCGAATATAAATGTGTCCATATGTAAAATTTGAAATGGTTTTGTTGGCGTTTCAGTTCTAACTAAAGGGATGTATGATTTTTGTCGACTATATTTTTGGGTCTGGCATTTTACACAATCATTGATAAATTGGGTAACATCGTCTTTCATTTTTGGCCAATAATAATTTTGTTTTAATCTTTCATATGTCTCAGAAATGCCTCTGTGATTAGTTTTATTTTCATGTTGATGCATAATAAACATTTTTCTGTCTTCTTCATTTGTAACGTTATTTACTAGTTTAGTACAACGAATTAATTTTAAATCTTTAAAATTATTCATGTAAACTTTATTGAAAAGGGGAAACAGATCTTCTTCGAAAAAATATAAATACGAGTTTTTGTCACCTGAAATATATTCTTTTATGAATTTATTTATTATTTCTGGGTTTTTGGGAATTTGGCAATGGTTAATGACGTTTTTGTCGAGGATCTCAAAGGTTACTTTTATTTGGTCGTGTAGATTTCTTTTTATTAAATATTGATTGGATTTATTGTTTACAATTTCGTCAAGAACGCTGATTCCGTCATTTCTAGTGTCCGTGTTCGAAGTATGTACCGTGTCAGTAATTGTGTCATGTGGGGGTTTAATTTGTATATCCGACAATATTTTAATTTTGGGTTCCTGTTCGCTCGTTGTTGGCTCTTGGAAAGTTTCAGTGTTTTCGCATAAATTTTGAAGGTAATCTAAAATGTCTTTATCTACTTCACCGGGATTATTTACAGTAGATTGATTTTCGTATATGTTAAGTTGAATTCGTGATAGTGCGTCCGCATTTTTATTTTGACAACCTTTTTTATAAATAATTTGATAATCAAACTCTTCTAAACGTAATCTCCATCTGACTAATTTTGAATTTGGCTCTTTTAAGTTAAATAACCAAACAAGTGGTCTATGATCCGTGTAAATATAAAATTTTCGTCCAAACAAATATGGCCGAAAGTACTTGCAGGCATAAACGATTGCTAGTAGTTCTTTCTCAATAGTCGAGTATTTTATTTCCGATTCATTTAGGGTGCGCGAAGCGAATGCTACGGGTTTGTCGTTAGGTACTTGGCCCTGTGAAAGAACTGCTCCTAAAGCAAAGTTACTTGCATCCGTGGTTAATATAAATGGCTTGGAATAATCGGGATAAATTAAAATCGGATAATTAATTAATAAATTTTTGCTATGTTCAAATGCGTTTAAAAATTCTTTAGTATGTTGGATTTTAGCGTCTTTTTTAAGACATTTTGTTAGAGGTTTTGTTATCTTTGCAAAATCCTTCACGAAGCGACGGTAGTAACCTAATAAGCCTAGATAAGATTTAATTTCTTTAGAAGTGGTAGGTACCGGGAAATTCTTAACTGCGGAGATTTTACTAGGATCGGGTTTAATTCCATCAGGTGTTACTATGTGTCCGAGATACTGTACTTCCTTTCGGAGAAATTCTGACTTATCGTGCTGTATTTTTAATTTAGAATTACGAAGTCTTACAAAAATGTCTTTTAGTCGTTAAATATGTTCCTGAAGGGATGTGCTAAATATAATGATATCGTCCAAATAAACAAAGCAGGTTTCGTTTTGTAGTCCACGTAAAATATTATTTATAACTCGCTGAAAAGTTGCTGGCGCGTTCTTAAGGCCGAAGGGCATTCTCAAAAATTCGTAATGCCCTGTGTCTGTGCTGAAAGCTGTTTTTGGGATATCGGTTGGTTGCATTTCAATTTGGTGGAATCCGTTCGCGAGGTCTAATGTAGTGAAATACTGACTGCGTCCTAATTTGTCTAGAATGTCAGTTATGTTCGGTAGTGGGTATTTGTCATCTATTGTTCGTTCGTTGAGTTTCCTGTAGTCAATTACCATGCGCCATTTTTGTTTTCCAGAGGCGTCCATTTTTTTTGGGACAACCCATATCGGGGATGACCAAGGTGAATTGGAATTTTGAATTATATTTTGTGATAGTAATTTTGAAATTTGATCTTTTAGCTCTTGTCGGTGAACTTCTGGATATCTGTAGCTTTTAGTGAAAATTGGGGACTCATTAGTTAATTTAATTTCGTGTTTGACCTGATTGGTAAAACTCAAGGGAATATCTTCACAATGAAAGATATCTCTGAATTCTAAGCAAAGCTTTCTGATTTGTTCGCGTTCTTCGCTGTTACAATGTTCTAGTCTTAAATTTCTGAGATTAGCTTTTAATCGATTATCGATAGATTTATCTAGGGCATGTCCTTCAACATTTTCGAAAAAATTCAGTTCACTTGGGTTTACTGATTCTATAGAAAATGGTTCAAAAAAATATCGATTTTAATGGGGTTTTCCGTTGGGTTTAAAATAGTGGTAAGAGCAAAATTATTTTCAACATTAACTAAACATTCGGGAATTTCAGCTTTTCCTAGTTTTGTGTAATTTAAGATTCCTGTGCCGTTACGTAAACTAACAGGTATTTTAATTTTTTGTACCATTCTCGGAGGAATTATTTCAGTTATTGTTTCAAATTGTGTCGAATTTTGTGGTTCTAAATCATTTTCGTTTTGCCTATAAATTGGTATAATTGAATTTGGGCTAACTAAAGTGTTGTTACTATAACAAATATCTGCGCCTAATTGAAGTATTAAATCTAAACCTATAAGTCCCTCAAATTTTTCTGAAAAATCAAATATGTAGTATTTATGTATACCTTCTGTATTGAAAATTGGAAATAGTGGCAAAATAGCAATTTTGTCATGGAAAGATGTCGCGTGCGCTGTTTGTACTAAGAAAAGTTCACTTTTGACATAATTTGGGAAATATTTAAAGGCTAATTTTGGGCTTAAAAAGGAACGTGTGCTTCCAGAATCGATTAAAAATTTAGCTTCTAATTCGGGTATATAAAAATAAGTAAGTTTTATTGACAAATTATTTAGGTGTATTATTTCGTATTGGAATCCTGACCAGTATCTGGAAAATCCTGATTTTCAGTAATTTCTGGTTGGGTTTCTTCTTGGTTCGGGAATTCACATATACCGTATTGAGGGTAGCAATAGTTTTCGTAAGCGTCATTGTAATAATAGTCATAATCGGGATAATAATTTGGCTGAGAATAATCAGTATATTCCGGATATTGAACTGAGTCAGTTTTGGGGAAATTTTCGATTGCGTCTTGGTTAAAAAGTTCCTGACTTTGAAATGTACGTTGGGGTTGTTTTACAAGTGTACTTGTTGAGGTATCCATTGGTTCTGGTTTCGTTCTAGACATGTTAGTAACATTAGTTTTTTGGGGAAAGTTTGGTCTAAATTGGAGTTGGAAAGGTCTTTGGAAGTTTTGTGTGAAAGTTGGTCTTTGTTGAGTAAAATTTTGAAAATTCGGTCTTTGTTGCATAAAGTTTGGGAAACTTGGTCTTGGTTGATTAAAATGATTAAAAGGTGTTCCAAATGTGGGAGAACGTCCAAATGTAGGTGGTTGGTTAAATGTTGGGGGAATATATTGTGGAAAATTAAAGTTTGGTTGTGGAAATGGTGGTGGTTTAAAATTAGGATTGTTAGGTCTCGGTAAATTTGTTGGTTTTGGTCTGTATGGAATACTATTATGTACTGGTTGTCTAAAATTTTGATTTTGGCCTGTCTTGAAATAAACAAAATTTTCTTCTTCTGTCACAAACGACATTGCCTGTTCAAGAGAATCAGGTTGTTTAAGCCTAACTACAAGCTGCATATTGTAAGGTAAACCGTTAATGAAGGTTTTCAGAGCAAATTCTTCATAATGATTAATTTTAACAATTTTTATATTGCGGTCCTCGTTAGTGCCATTAAGTTTTGCAAAAAGGAGGCTACGCGTATCTTGGATTCGCATTCCGAACTGTAAGGGTGTTTCATTACGAAATGGTCTTAACGAAATTAGGTCCTGAATAAGACAATCAATACTTCGTTGATCGGCAAAAGTAGCTATTAGTGCGTTTTTTATTAAAATCCAATTATTTAATTCTGAACGTGATGCAATAAGGTCTGCCGCTCTATCTCTTAACTTACTCAAAATTGTGTCAAATAAACATATATTAATCGGGTCTGCTGCATTTTGGACATTTTGGAAGGCTTTCAGAAAATTTTCACAAGCGTTTACAAATCTTTGCAAGAGTTTTGGGTTACCATCGAAAGGGGGTATATTATCAGCTTGATATTTTAAAAGGTTATAATTGATTGCATTACCGTTTGGATTTCCAAGTTCCGAATTTAAATTTAAAGTTAAGTTTTCTACAGAGGATATTAAATTTTCTAAATCTTCCAGTTTGGGTAAAACACGCACAAAAAGTTAAAACAAAAAGCACAATTTACACTTACACTAGTAGAAAAACGATGATTCTCATTTTCACTCTTCTTTTTTTCTTCTTAAACTACGGTGCCTCTAGGACGAGCGATGTGTGTCTCCTCCCAGGCTTCTTAACCTAGGGTTCTGCTCACAGACGATGCTTGTTCTGCTGCAGAGGAGGGTTGGATCGATGCTAGACCACCCTTGCTGACTATCTTGCTCCTGTCGTCTCGACGGCTGCTTCACTGACCGTTGGCCCTTGGTATCGACGTTCACGTGGCGAAAGTGCCGATTTTTGGATTCCGCGCGCGCGAATCGCCGACCGATTGGTTCTTTTGCGAATGAACTCTTGAAAGAGACCGAAAGGTAGCGATTTTTGGTTTTTCGTTTCGCTAAAAGTCCGAACGACTGCGCCAGTTAAGGGCTGTCAATGAAAGAAACCGTTTTTAAAAACAATGTTTAATGACGAGCAGCGAACAAGAAGTGTCTGTTGAAATTACATGGGTTATATTTATAAATTCAGAGAAGCAGACTCAGCGTAATGTTATCTTTAGCTACATGTACAAATACAGGGATGTTACTCGTGTAAATTGTAATGACTCAACCCAAGACAACTAAAGTTGTTCTAAGCACGGACTCCAAAATCCTTCTTAGGAAAGATACAAGTTGTTACACTGAAAATCACCCCGTATATTTCTTAAGAATAATGTTATCATCTAAAAAACTTGTTATTGTCTTGGATTGTGTTATTACCTTCCATTCTTGTTTTTCTCTTTAGTTTTCCTTTAGAGTTTCCCTAATGAAGTCACGGATAATCCTAGCTTGGAGTCTGAAGGATTGTGAGGCTGGAGAATTATTGTCATTATTGTATTATGTAATCTATCTGGAAATCAGGTACCTGCATGTCTACTAAAAGTATCTTTGGTTTATTTTTACGATGCTATTGATTTCCTAAATTTGCCAATAATTATTCTGGATGGTGTATCGTTATTATAGATATTAAATTATGTTTGTATACAAACGCCTAAAAATCCCCTATACAACGAGAGTTAGATAGAAGAACATATTTGTATGCAAACAAGAAGTCGACAATAGATGTAGTTTTTAGGATCTTAGCTAGATATACCTACCTACTGCATAAATATCTGAAATTCCTTTTATGCCAACAAGATGCTCCCAGTGTCTGGATAGTAACTTTTTATAAAGCTCGAGACGAAGCCCGTACATATTTTTGCTTGGAACAGGTGCAGTGACAGAAAAATCCACTTCGTGGCGGAATATTCAGCAGATTACCGAATAATTTAGCAGGAGCGGAGTACGCGGACCGCGCTCCTTAAAAATATTGCCACAATATTCACCCGGCGGTGGGTCGTATTTTATGCAAGGCGCATTTTTTATTCAGGGCGGACTTTTATGGCAGTAAAGAGACCCTATTAACATAAAATAACAGCGGATTATCCCCGCCATATTTCACAAAGTCGGCCGGCCGCACTCTCAACGATTTTTCAGTAATGACGAAGGGAAGTGCTATAAATTATTCGCCTTCAAAGACACTAAAGACACTATCGATAGTCTAAAATGATGGCTTAACTTAGGCATCTACTTCATATCCTCTGAGCATTACATTTGATTGATTTGATAAAATCAAAGAACAGTGTTATTACGTAGAGGTAATGTTTATATTGTGTACTTTTATGTTACATTTAGAACATCCCTATTTAGGGTCTTTGAACTCAAACAAACAACCAAGAAATGAATGTGGGTTATAAGCCAAAGGATAGACTTAAAAGCTTGTGAGGCACGTATTTTATTGAATAGGGCTTCAGGGCACCACCAAGTATTAAAGGATGTCAAAAATCCCAGAGTGCCCATAAATCATAATGTTATGAGGTAAATAATACTGGGTGTCCGAGAAACAAAGGCCAACCCATTAACCCTAGATTATTGACTTTACCACATATTCCTATATGTAAAAATGCTTCCCTTCAAGGATACAGGAGGTTACAGTTGAATCTAAAAAATTGTTTTTTGGTGAAGTGTTCCAAAATCGTCATTAAAAGCTCAGAAATCGACACTAAAGTAGCCCATTATTGTACGATTTTTTTCAATAAGTAGGCCTTGGCGCGATGTAAAGATCAAACGTCAGACGCGGAGTCATCGCCCGTCAAAAGTGACCAAATATTCAAAACCCGGACAATAAAGGCCCATTAAAATTTTCGTACACATTGTGAAATTGTTACCTATATAGCACCGCAATCGTTAACTGACGTATTTATAAAGACTTCTCACGGCTATAGCTTTATGTCCTGGAAAACAGATGGCTCTGATGGCTAACAATGTATTCTGCATTGTATTTTATCTCCAGAAAGCGCATGGTGAGCCAAAAATGTGTCAGACGTGACAGCCGTGAGCAGTCTTTAATAATATATCAGTCAACGCCGCAATCTTTCAGTATAAATATTTTAGTAGGTTTGAATATCAATAGATTTGTTATGGAGGCAGCACAATAGGCAGCAGTTTGGTTTTTCTGTCAGAAACTGCCGTTTCTCGTCATACTTGACCTAGGTAGAGCGATCGTCAAAGTCAAGCAACGCCGCGCGTAGTCGGTTCATGGACGGGTGATCCCCTATAATTATTTTTTCTTGAAATCGGCATTAAAATGTCCCAAAATCGTCATTAGAAGCACAGAAATCGTACAATAATGTAGCCCATTATTGTACGATTTTTTCAATAAGTAGGCCTTGGCGAGATGTAAACATCAAACGTCAGACGCGGAGAAATCGCCAGTCAAAAGTGACCAAATATTCAAAACCCGGCCGATAAAGGCTCATTTAACTTTTAGTACACATTGCGAAATTGTTTCCTATAGAAGCCCAATCCTTCAGTATACATATTTTAGTAAATTTTAATATCAATAGATTTGTTGTGTAGGCTGCACAAGAAGCAGCAGTTTGGTTTTTCTGTCAGAAGGTGCCGTGTCTCACCATACTTGTCCCAGGTAGAGCGATCGTCAAAGTCAAGCAACGCCGCGCGTAGTCGGTTCATGGAATCCCTTAATATTATTTTCTTACCTAATAAAACATTTTTTTTTTCCGATTTCAAAAAAAATATAATATGTACCTCGGCACTGAAGTTCGTTTTATGACTCATGTGGTTCATTTGCCTCGGCCAGAGGCCTCAGCAACTAAACTCCACATGAGTCATAAAAAGTTGAACTTCAGTGCCTGGGTACATAAATAACTATTTTCGCCTAATGGAAATTTTTTTTTCCGATTTTTCCTCGGCACTGAAGTTTTTTTCGACACTGAAGTTTTTTTATGACTCACTAAATTCCACATGAGTCATAAAAAGTTGAACTTCAGTGCCTTGGTACATAAATAACTATTATGAGCATGTTTCAGCATCCTTTTTAGGAAAGACAGAGTGTGTTAAATATTAAGCTTAAAAATCACTTGGTATATTTCTTAAGAACAATTTTGGGACCCATGTTTTTAACAAGTTTTTTCTAGTCTTGGGTGGTGTTTTAGAATTACCCCAATGGCGTTACGTATCTGGAAATCACGTGTCTTATTAAAAAAACCTGTTCTCGAAAACAAAGTCATGGTTCGCCTTGGCATAGATTATGAAATGATAAATTTTAAAATTCGCCCTTATTGGAAATGTATTCGTTTAGATCGAATTTATAAGAAACATTAATTTAAACATTAAAACATTAAAAAAATTATAAATGTTTTTAAAAGTGATCGCAGCCACACGTTTATCCAAATCGAATTTATAAATCCGACAAAAACATGTTTCCATGCATTTTAGTATTAGCTTTTTTGATGGTTCGTCGATAAACATTATTTCAACAATTGGCGCTGAAGCTCTCATTTAAATGTACCTGCAGTTAATTGAAAGAGATAAACCAACTGCATTCAATAAAAATAAATGTTGAATTCCATTTAGTTTTAAGCTGTTTCGTTATATGTCCTTTTGCACAAATATTACCTATTTAATGGAGATCGAATGAGTATTGTTTCCACAAATAATGATAAAGCAGTCTCCAGACATGTAGAATTGGCTTCGTAATTTAACACCGCCGTGCGTATCTCCAAGGCATGTCAGACGTGTTACGCGATGTGGTTACGGCGTATTCACTGTTTCTATACCGTGCGTAACTTCGCCGCGTATCTTCGACGCGTACCTAACATCCGGCCATTCCAATTCTATTATTATTATAATCTTTGTTAAAACAGTTTAGTATGGAAATAAATGTTCAATGTTCAACATGGCAGACGCTGAAATTAATAAGGTACGTTAACAATCTCAATCCATAGGCATCATTTGTTTTTATTCTGTTGTAGTATCAAGGGCGGATTTAGGCATGGTCTTTATGGGATGCTGCCCACGGCCCCTTTTATACAAGATTTCCCGTCGGCCCCTGCCCCACCGTGATGAATTTAAAAAAAATATACAGGGTGTCCGGTAAGTTCGGGGAAATCTCTCGCCAGCGTGTTGGTGACGTCAAAATATACCTGGTGTTTCATATATTTTTTTCCCCTAAAGTACTCCGTAACAGAACTACAGGGTCCCAAAGGGGTACTCACTGCTTTACATTTTTTGATTTAACTTTTGAACGCCCTTGTATATTTTGATGAAATTTTGGAATTTTGCATAGACGGTAAAAACCAATTACCTCATATTTGAATCATGCTTGGACAATGCCGTGGAAGTCAGGAACGGACTTCACGCAATACCCATGGGCTCAAAATTTTGACTGGTATAAATTTAAAAAGCCGAAAACAAATTTTTTTAAAGCCTTGAACATTTCTCTTCAAAAAAGGTACTCTTTATTCGTTTCGAAAAAGTCAACCGTTTTCATGGAAAAATCGCTTTTTTGAAATCCGTAACTTAAGATGCAATAATGGAAACTACCAGAATTTAGTGTTTTCACCTGACGGATAACAACAATTACGTGTGACAAGATTTGTCAATAATTTTTATTAGCACACTGCAATTTTCAGTAGGCATTAATATCGAGAAAATGAAAAAAAACAATGAAACTGTTTAAAAATAGTTTAATAAAGTTTGGTTATAAAGAAAATGTTTCGTTTAGTCGGGCAAATGTTCAAAGTGAGCTCCTTCTACCCGAATACATTTTCTTATCCTGCGAATTTTTTCTTGCTGCACCCTAAACAGCATTTCAGGATCATTTCGAATTTGATCAGAATAGTGAAATATTCTTTCCAATAACTCTTCCCTGGTATTTACAGGAGTTGAATATACTAGTCCCTTGAGATGACCCCAGAAAAAAAAATCTAACGGATTGAGGTCAGGAGACCTAGGTGGCCACAAAACAGGTCCTCCTCGGCCTATCCAACGATTGTCAAAGTGCTGGGTTAAGTAGAGACGTACCTCCCGGGAATAATGTGGGGGAGCGCCATCGTGCATAAACCACATTTGATTCCTTATTTGTAAGGGCACATTTTCCAGTAAATCATTTAAATTATTTTGTAAAAAATGTAAATACAGAGCTCCATTCAAACGTTCATCCAAAACAAAAGGACCAATCAAATTATTCCCAATTATCCCTGCCCAAACATTAACCAGAAATCTTTGTTGGTGCTTGATCTGAACTATGGCGTGAGGGTTTTCGTCATGCCAAATGTGCAGATTTCGACTGTTGGTAATACCGTCTCTCGTGAAGCCAGCTTCGTCGCTAAATAAAACAATTTCTGTGAAACTCGGATCGCCTATAAATTGTTGCAAAAACCAGTTTGCATAGTTAAGCCGTGGACGATAATCATTCGGAGACATTGCATGCACTTTTTGGACGTGATAAGGATAAAGTAGCTGTTCTCGCAATGTTTCATGAACAACCCCCTTTGTGGTATTTAACTGAGCTGCAAGCTTACGAACGCTATTAGAAGGGTTTTCGGATATTTCATCCAATATGTGCTCTTCTAAGTTTTGATTTCTTGCTCTCCTTTGCGGCCCTTCCCCACCACGACGAGGTAAAAAACTACCTAATGTAAATTTTAGGAGACTGATTTAAGACATTCTAAACTCGGTTTGTTTACTACCTGTTTCTCTTAAACGACGATCAACTCTCACAAATGTTTTTCGATTTGGCAAATTGCGATTTGGAAATCTTTGAGCATAAATTCTGCTTGCCTCCAGAGAATTGCAGTGTGCTTGTCCATAAATTAAATGCATGTCTGCATATTCGGCATAAGTATAAAAATGCTCCATTGCTAATAAAAATTATTGACAAATCTTGTCACACGTAATTGTTGTTATCCGTCAGGTGAAAACACTAAATTCTGGTAGTTTCCATTATTGCATCTTAAGTTACGGATTTCAAAAAAGCGATTTTTCCATGAAAACGGTTGACTTTTTCGAAACGAATAAAGAGTACCTTTTTTGAAGAGAAATGTTCAAGGCTTTAAAAAAATTTGTTTTCGGCTTTTTAAATTTATACCAGTCAAAATTTTGAGCCCATGGGTATTGCGTGAAGTCCGTTCCTGACTTCCACGGCATTGTCCAAGCATGATTCAAATATGAGGTAATTGGTTTTTACCGTCTATGCAAAATTCCAAAATTTCATCAAAATATACAAGGGCGTTCAAAAGTTAAATCAAAAAATGTAAAGCAGTGAGTACCCCTTTGGGACCCTGTAGTTCTGTTACGGAGTACTTTAGGGGAAAAAAATATATGAAACACCAGGTATATTTTGACGTCACCAACACGCTGGCGAGAGATTTCCCCGAACTTACCGGACACCCTGTATAGTAAACGTACCAGTGCCTGACACATTGCCTAAATCTGACACATGCTTTATTTAATTAAAAAAATAAGATAATAAGCAGATATAAATCCATTCTATTGAAATGTTTATGTTGGTAGAAGTCACAGTTATGAGTTATGCATGTTCCTAAGTTAGTCATTTTGGTTTCTCTATTTTTGCTGACCTTTCAATTTATAGTTATCATTGCAGTTTCTTAGCAAAATTGTTTAGTGCAGCGTTGTAAAAAATAGTGTGTAGGTAATTACGTGTTTTTACAGTAGATTTTTCAACTGTCTTAATTTTTGTGGCTTATACTTCTAAGCAAACAAGGTAACATAATCATTTAGAACTACTTTAAGTTTTTGAAGATTTTGGTTGGGGTGTCAGCTAATGGCTTATGTTTATGCTAAGCCAATGCCTGACATAGGTGTTAGTCACTGAGCAAATCACAAGTCATGCAAAAATGATCTCTAACAATAAACCTTATAATGGTGTACAAATTTCACGTCAATGGGTAAAATATTTCCAATGACTATGACAGACCTCGGAGTACCTACAGTCTTCAAGAGCATCAGAACATGTATAGATTTGTCACTCAACGATTCTGAGCGATGCAATAACTACTATTACGAATAACTACTATTACGATCTTTACAAGTTTACAATGTCAAATTGAATTCAATTATTCAAAATAAAGTTCAAAGATGTGTACGATTAAATAAACATTTCTACATACAATCATCACTTGTTTTCCTTTCTAAAAATTGAGGTGACAGTTTTTATAGGGTGTTAGGTTTTGGGCTTATCAGATTCAGGCTAAGGGTCTAGTCAAAAATCATTATGTCAGTTACTGGATAAAAAAATATATAAATTTTAAAATATTCTATACAAAAAAATATATTGCAATCTGTTGGTCATTATTTCCAGTGATATCTCTCCTACTTACTCCAAATTAAGAATTATCAATAAACGCGCCAAAATGATTTTTATAGATTAAAATTTGATAAATCAATCCTTAAGGTGTCAGGCACTGGTAAGTTTACGCTGGACCAACACTATATTAAAGACCCGAGCATGACGTCATATTTCATTGTTGTTTACGGACTGAGGTGGCGCTACTCGACGAAAAAAATGGCGACTTATATAGGTTATAGGGGGTATTCTGTGGTTATTGGTATGTCAGTTTCTGGCGTTTAAAATGTCCCAAATTTTAAATATTCGGCTTTGTTACGATTTACCTACCTTCTTTTTACGGTAGCGAATTGTCTTTTCGTCGAGCATTTGGCAGTTTTATCCTATTAACACAGCTTTTATAGGTAGATTTGTTTGTGATAACATGAAATTTCCACGCACATGAAGAAAATGGTATGCAAAGACCATTAGATGAATTGCAAAAGAATAAACACTATTTCGGAATTATGGGATGATCTGATATTATTTTGGAAGAGTATTTTGTAACGTATGCAAGAATGAAAATAGAAAATTTTGTGTATAGCTCCAAAGCGAACCAATAGTCCTCCATATAAAGAAGAAACTGAAAAATCTAATGCGTTTTATGCTTACTTACACTACAACTAGCCATGGACTTCATTTCAAACCAAAGGTACCAAAAACTCTTGCTTGCTTTTTAGACTCGCTTTTCTTACGAAAATGTATGGAAATATGTCATGTGAACTTGTCAAATTAAATCAAAATATTAAATTCGTTGTAACAGGCATATTTGCATGTTTTTTATTTTATAAAAGATTCTGCAACAATGCTGTTTTAATACTAAACCACCGTGTAAATTTGTTTCGTAGTGTGGCGCCAGTGGCGATCGCTTGAAACAGCGCTATGCACAGGTCTTTAATATAGTGTTGATCCAGGTTTACGTTACCCTAAAAAAAATAAAAAAAAAGTTACCCGTCAATCGTACCTATATATCAGTTTGAGGTTATTACTTGCTTCTGTATGCTTGAGAAACGCTTCGCTTGACTACCGAACCAAACGGGGACCCCATAATAGTGTTAGCCCAGGGCCCCCAAAACTTACGGTCCGCCCTGTGTAGTATGCAGGATTCTATGTACAGCTCGTGCAATCTAAGTTGACCGGCAGAAAGTTGGACACAAAAATTTAATCTTTTTCAAACTCTGATTTCGATTAATTTAAATTTCTAGCCGCTTATCGAACAAAATTAAAGTTTAGTAGCAAATTCCTGTGTTATCCGATGATAAATTGGGCTTGCGGTATTTTGTTTTTTTGTGATACACAGAGTGGTCGAAAAAATACAAAAAAAAAGGTAAATTTCTTTTTTTTTACTAGGTGGTTGAGACTTTAAATCTGACGTCCACTTTCGATTACAAACAACTATTGTAAGTAACTTTTTACCGTATTGTAACAAATAAGGGTACTTTACTTTTGAGCTATTTTGACATTTTTGAATCTACCTCCTAGCCAAAAAGAGATATTTAAATTTTGATATGTGCGTTTTGAGTTTTAAACGATGCACCAACTTTTATCAAGAATAAAATTTTTTTAGAAATTAATAATAAAAAGGTTTTCCATTTGTGTCCAACTTTCTGCCGGTCACTGTATATATTTTTTGTGTCCATTCCATCATTTATCATTTATCATTCATTTGTGTCCATTCCATCATTTAAATGCAACAAAATGACAAGATCCTAAACTCTAAAGCAGGCAAAATTGCTCTCCTCGAATTAAAATAATAACTTAATAGAATATCGATGCGGTGAAGACACGGAGAAAAGACAAGCGTAACGTGGTGGAGTATATCATCTTCTTTGATTCAGCGCGAGGAAACCGACAAGGAATGGAACTCCGGCCGTGATATTGTATGTTACGATAAGCTGTGATATTGGGGTATTGCGGTATTACTACGTATTACACTGGGGTACTCCTAGCTTGGAGTATGTGAGGATGAGAATTATTATTAAATTATCTACTTTTGGCTCATCCGATATATGAACCTATTAATGTGTGTATGTATATATATAATTTTAATATAATTCGTTATTTATAATGAATGGAATAAATTCGAGATTTTATATTCATAGGCGCCGACTCCGCGGGTGCTCCGAGGCTCGAGCACCCGGCCAAAAATTTGGCTGGGTGCGGAGCACCCGGCCGAAAGTTTGGCCAGTTGTTGGAGGCTCAAGCAAGGGTGACAAGGTCACAATCTTATTTAAAAACAACAATGAGTCAGAAAAGGCTGAATGATATTATGCTTTTAAATATTTATAAAGAATTAGCAGACACCATAAGCCTGGATGAGTTATGTGACGAGTTTATAAAAAAAATCGTCCATAAGACTGCGTTATTTACGCAAAGTTAGGTAACTAGTCGTTTTTTGTTTTGTTTTTTTGTTTTTGTTTAAAGACCGCGACTTAAAATTCAGCGGACTCTCATCCGGATGAATCAGCTGATCTCTCCCTCTCATTTGTTTCCCTTTGGAGGAAATAAGAGACAGATACCCAGCTGATTCATCGGGATGAGAGTCCGCTGAATTTTAAAACGAGGCCTTTCTTATAGAAATATCTTTATTTTATTTCATTCTATTTACGTTTTTTTTAATCATCAGTGTGATAACAATTCGTTTTTTGTTATGAACTTTTATTTTATATTTATAATAACAAAATGTTTTTAAAAAACATTTTGGGGGGGTTTATATTATCAAAATGTTTTTAAAAAATATTTTGGGGGGGTTGTATACCTTGGGCACCCAGCCAAGTTTTGAGAAGTCGGCGCCTATGTTTATATTCAAAATTTATTTGTCTAAAACCTTATAACTGATAATAATTAATTTAAATTGGACGCCATTTTATATAATGCGAAGTTTATTTACCATTACTTCCATTGCGTACCAAAAAATTCTTTTATCGGCGATCATAAATAAAATATTCTATGATTCGACCTGTAAACAATAATTACTGAAACGTCAGTTGTATAAATAACATTAGTATATTTTCGTTTACCCAATCGATTTCCCCAAGTACTAGATATGTATATACGATATAAAAACGCACCTACTGAAACCAGAATATCGATTTATACAGTTAGAATGTGATTGCACATTGCACCTCACCCATCAACATCCTGCTTCTCGGTAGTAGATTTATTTCTACATAACATTCCTTCATCTTTTCATATCCTCCATATTCTCCAGAGAATGTTAGCAGATACAACCTATGACAATCTGTACAGTCCCGTGAAAACTAGAGGAGTAATTTTTTAATTTGTTAATACCAGGCTATTGTAGATAAAATATGACTGTCACCATTTGGGCAACCTGCGATTTTTTTATACACACGATTTTCACGAAAACCATTTAGCGTTTTTTTATTTAAAATCTGACCCTACAGGGTTAACCAGAACACCCTAAAACCCTTATTTGTATAAAAAATATACAGAGAGTTCCATTCGCCAGGGTGTCAAAGTTGAGCAAATTAGGAATTTTAAAGGCATCTGCCAAGTCAAGTGTGCCATGGAATCCCCTCAAAACAGTTGAATGGTCAATTTTTTGTGTTTTTTTAAATGTAAATCACAGTTGGCTATGGCTTTATCAAATCGGCAATTTTTTGAGCTTTCCAAATATATAATACTTGGCATAGTTATTATAAAAAATAAAAGAGCTATGGCTAATTTTCTGTTTTTTTTTAATTTTCACATAGTCAGCCATGGAATATTTTAATAATTACGTTCTATTTTATAATTAGACATACTTCCAACTTTCTAATAGGTATTTTGTTTTTAGCTGGTAACAAAATGTAACAAAATAAAACAAAAATTAAAAAACTCAAATTCAAATTATTATTATTATTATTTTATGGTCACCTTATAAAATAAAAAAGGTGTTCAAACAATCCACCATTATTATTTATGCAATTATTGCGTCTTCTTAAAACTGAATTTGTTGTCTTTCTTAGAGTATTGACAGGCGTATTGACAGGCGTCAATACTGGCAATTGCTTCTAAAACAGCTGCTTTTAATTCAACAATTGCCTCATACTTTATTTTGTACTGTTCCCCACAAAAAGAAATCCAAAACAGACAAATCGGGGGATCGGGGCGGCCAGGAAATAGGTCTGTTTTTCCCTATCCAACTATTTGGATAGAGCTGATCTAGGTAATTTCTTACGGGCAAATAATTATGTGGTGGAGCTCCATCATGATAATTTTTGTTTTATTTTGCTACATTTTGTTACCAGCTAAAAATAAAATATTTGAAAGTTTGAAGTACGTATTATTATAAAATAGAACGTAATTAAGAAAATTAGTCATAGCTATATTATTTTTTATAATAACTATGCCGAGTATTATATTTTTGGAAAGCTCAAAAACTGGCCGATTTGATAAGGCCATAGCCAACTATGATTTACATTTAAAAAAACACAAGTTTATGTCAAATCTCAAAAATCACAAACAACATAAAAAACTGGATAAGATTATCTTATTAAGCCCAAAATTATCTACAATTTTTGTCAACGGTTTTTCTGTATAGTCAGAAATAACGGAGCTACAGAGATCTGATGAAACAGCAAAAATCACTCTTTTCAAAATATCTAGTGAGCCATGAACTTTTTTAAAAATCCAAAAAAGGCATTAGATTAAGCATTCAAAACTGCAATTCTTTGCACATTTAACCTTTGTTCTAGCTCTGCTAGTTTCCGAGATCCCCACAGTGGGCATCGAAAAAAAACCTGTGTAATTATATTATATTAATTATATAATATATAATATTATAATTGGTAATATTAAAATACACATGTTGAAAATATATTAATAATTATGTACTAAGCCTGGTTGCATAGAAGGAAAACTGGGGCAAGCTTAATAGATTTGGCAACGACGCGGCAGGGCCAAACGTCTGTTTCTTTACAGACGCCTTGTTGTAGTGCGCCGAGTACAGGTTAAAAATACCAATAAACTCTTTAAATTTGTTTAACTATCAAACTATTATAGTGAATAGTGATGGGGCGCTTAAAATGCGTCGTGTGTGGTGCTAGAAATACTGGATCAAGCCGAACTTTCCACTGGTGGGCGATGTATTTACGGATCAGCTGTGCACCATTACAGGGTCTTTGTTTTGATATTTTATTGTATATCAACGTGGATTACAATGCCATTTGAATGGGTCATCTAGTATACAGATCATTGGGACCAAATGTTTTGGTTCTTGACAAAACCCAACTAGTTCCCAATATCTAATGGAAATTTAGTATGGGTCTTTCGGAATTGTGCAGACAACGACAGGCACGTGATTTGGACTTGTTGGCCTTCATCACCTAGACACTACGCCTCACGGAAAGGCCTAAACATTCGCTGGCTCTGTGGAATAAGAAATAGTTTAACGCGGTGAGCATTATATACCATCTAGCAATCAATGTGAGTGTGTATAGATCGATCGGTCAATCGGCATATAAAAAGAACTCGGCGCCCGGAACGGTTCGATCCCTGTTGATTTCTATACGAGGTGTATCGGTTATCAGTACATTAATTTTAAGGGCAGGTAGGGAAAAATGCGCTTGTTACGAAGCTGCAATTAAAATTTTTCTAAAGTACATATTAACGTCAGAAATAATTATTTTAAGAACGCTAATAAAACCCCTAATTCCGACGTAACAGTCCGGCGTCCATGACCTTGCCGGGTAGCATTTAAACATTCCGGTATAGGATTCGGCACCTAGGCAAATTTCATTGGTCCATGTGAATTCGGATCGTCAATGAATGCGAAGTGCCGAAATCCGTGCCTGAATGTTGAACGGTGCTGAGCATCAGGTCAGAATGGTTCAGTAAAATCAGGCAGCGTGGGGTGCCGAATCCGAGGTCAAAATGTTGAACGGTGCTGAAAGCCAGGTCGGAATGTTGCTTTGCGTTTGGCGCAGCTTAAATTGTGTATAATGTGTCCAGAGTCAGAGCCTTTCCATCCAATCTTAAATTAGAAACTTTGCGCAGGTTGACCCTTAATCTCCCCATCTCTATTTCTCTGAGCTAGGACCGAACTTTCGTCTGTTTTCCAAGATTAAATTTCCAGCAAACTCATCAAGAGACTTGTGTTGGGTACGGATAGATACAAGTGGATTAGAAAATACATTTTAGATATGTGAGTGCTGCGGTTTCTGCAGCTGTGCGGCCTGCGCGCATGGTAGATTAGGAAATTTTTGGTCACTGGTCGCCCACTTGGTTTGGTAGATTAGGAAATTCGCCCAGCACACGGTGAAACTGCAAAAAAATCGTAAAAAACGAAAAAGAAATTTAGCTCTAGCAGTCAAGTGCAATCAACCTAATGCTAAGTCGCGTGGCATGGGGCATTAGGCTACCAATAATTGCGTTAAAGATTTCTAAAATGCTTATTTTTGGCAAAAAGTACCTAAACTGTTTGTTATTTGTGTTTCCACTTATTGATTTACTGTTCCGCGCTGGCCGATTTACTGCAACATTCCGACCTGTGTTTCAGCACCATTCAACATTATGACCTTGGATTCGGCACTCCATGCTGGCTGATTTTACTGCACCATTCCGCCCTGATGCTCAACATTCAGGTACAGATTTCGGCACTCCGCATTCATTGGCGATCAGAATTCACATGGACCAATGAAATTTGCCTAGGTGCCGAATCCTACACCGGAATGTTTAAATGCTGCCGGGTAGCGAATTTACATAGTATACCATGTGGAGAGCATTGGGTCTGGAAGCCCCGCCTCCAAGCTTAGTTCGCCAGTGAAAATGTCTCGATGTCTGTAATGCGGTATAGAATGTAATCAGGAAATGCGCGCAGTGCGGTATAGTTCGTAGTTGCGTTATAGGCGAGTAATCAGCCACCTCAATTCGATGCGTATGGTGGAAAATAATCTAGAAATGTTCGTATAAATTGTTCGTATCAACACGGACCTCTATCGCTTCCCCGCCATTCTCCATGTGCAACGTTGCCAGACGTATCGCTTTTTCGCGGTATTTGAGGGATCGTCTTTCAACAAATTTTTTGACTACTCCTTAATGGTTCTGTTAGCAAATAGCATGCATTTTTTGGAAATACAAACAAAACACTGATAGTAGGTATTTATACCTATTTGATAAAGTACAATTATTAAAAAGGACAGAATGTTTGGGCCTTTCGGTAGGTGCTCTGCATCTGTCTGATGAGGACCAACAATCCCGAAACAGGTGCCTGTCGTAGTGTGCGCATGCATTTCCGAAAGACCCATACTACCAAAACATTTTGTCACATATGCCACGAGCCATTTCTTTTTAATTATTATTGGGAACGTTAATTTTTCGATAAATAGCTAGTTTACGGCTGTGTAGTTTTACTTAGTAGATAAAATAACGAGTTTTGCAAAACTCGTTATTTTATCTACTAAGTTAATTCTTCGTTTTATTTAAAATGAATTGTACCAATTTTCTTCGCGAATTCCGGTACAAACAGAGAATAACATCCGAGCCTTTTTACAACCAACTTTTAAGTCAGTCCATTAAGCAAATATGCACCTCCTTTTCCCAAAAATTAAATTTTGCTCTCACCAAGCACCTCAATTTTGAACGCTGTTTGGCTTAATTCGGTGGCGCTTTTTCATATCGCGAACCCTATTTCACTTATTAAGGGTCCGCCCGGCTTCGAGGGGTCGCAGACAATAAAAACATGAGCCTAATAAGCTTTAGGGCCCGTAAAAAGATATTACCTATAAAAAAGTGGCTCACGCCTGCGAAATTTGAAACACCACCTTTTTTGCGAGGCAGCGGCTCGAAAGGATGATGTATCTATACCCTCGCATTTCCATGTGTTTCTTGTTTGGAAAAAACACAACCTTACATAACAGATACGCATCAATTTGGAATCTTCTTATAGTATATACATTGATCCGCGCAATACCTTCAAATATGGCCCATCTAATTGAAACAAACTAGAACAACAGTAGAACAAGAAGCTTTATATTATGGTAATATACCATAATATCCCATTTTATGTCTTAAGATCTGCCTGAATGCACTGTCGAATCCCAACATGTGAATTCGTCGAATTGAATGTATAGGCTTAATACTCGAAGCTGTTCTGACGTGATCTATGTGTCGACGGACTTTCTAGCGATTTTGTACCGTAGGTTTGATTTTTTAGCTGTACATGTTTTTTTGGCGAGAGTAGGAGGAACTGATTTATAAAAATATCAACCATACCTTATAAAAGTGCAGACCACATTCGTGGATATATTTTCGGCAGCTTTCTCTAGATATGTTTAACCCAGTTTCTTGATTCCATCTTGCAAGTTTTTACCAAAGGTTTTAAATTTCTTTGAGAAATTATCTTGGGCCTCCCTAGACGTTTGCTACAAAATAATGAAACTGTCTGGCCTTTATGGTATTGTTGGTATTTCAATATCAATACAAAATCTTGAACTAGGCATGACAGCAATCGTTAGTCCTAGTTGTAGCACAATATCTTATTTGGCTTTTGAGTAATAGTATTTTTTCTGTCTTTAATAGTACCGCGGCCGACATAACTCACCCTGTATATTAGATATAGTAGTTGTCTGTGGACGCGAAGAGCTTTCATTCTTAAAAATCTCCCAATAGAAGATTTAGGACGATATAATCTAAATATGCAAAATCACAACCGTCTATAATATAAAAGACTTTCTTTTCGATCACAAGTTTATACAGGGTGGACCCACATGGACTATACGATAGGTGTAAAAGACAAAAAAATTTCGAGTTGAAACTTGAGCTTTGGGGGACCAGCCTTGCTTGATTAGAAAGTGATTTGCACCGTATTTTTATATTTTAAAAATCAAGCAGGCCTTGACATGGGTAATTTATTCATTTTCAGTTCAGGTATACTATTAATAGAATGTTGGCAATTTCTTGTGATTTAGTTTGTAAAATATAAATGAGATTTTCGTTGCTACAAATAATTGAACACATGATCTTCATTTGCAAATAAATGCAGAATCTCTGCTCTTTCTAGTTCGTGGTTTGCTATTCCCGCTTATTAAAATTGGATCGATTCCTGGCAAATATACTTACTTGAAATTGGAAAATCCTCTTCCCCGTTCTATCTAATCTACTCTCCATGTAATCACGTGTACTCCGAGTTCGGAATCTTATTATCTCTAACTGATTCTACAAACTAAGGTCACGTTCCGACAAGGCCGTAACAATTTTAAACTTAGTCTGTAAAGGATCACTAATTTCACAGAGGAAGCGATGAATTCACGAAATGTCTTTACTTTGTACAATAGACGGAGTGTATAATAAAAACGGGAACAGGAAACTTGCTTCTGAGTGAATGAAACAGCGATCGGTGTAGCCTGGTCGACAAATCCTTCATTCTTAATTTTTATAACTTGGAGATTTTAATTTTTGTCTCCTTATGATGTAAAGGGAGAAAGTTTTCATATGCATATAGCAAGAATGTATTAAAATTTCAAAGAAAGTTTCTCGGAGCCCAAAATTATTTTGGATAACATCTTGGGCCTGGCAGTATCCACTAGGGTTGTTTCAACAGCATAGGCTTTGTTGGATCTTGCTTCCAAACCAGAGTGTTCCTACTTGGTGGAAATGTGGCGATGGCTCCTGTTTTTCTTTATTGTTCCAAATCTGATCTACCGGGACTAATTACTATATCAACAAATCTTTCCTTTTTTAAGTATCGGCCCATGATTTTTTAAATTGACAATTACTTCTGCGCGAACCTTATTTACTTCGATAGTGACGGAGCTTGCCGGCAAATTAAATGCATTAATTTCCCAGAGATTTTTTAACTGCAAAACAATCATTTTACATAAGTAACTATCCTGTTAATTATGTATAATTAACTAATATGCGGACCATCTCAAATTATTCTCCACAATTGAGTCGGTAAAGGAGGACCATCAGCTGAAGCAAAATTTAGAGTGTGTACACACTTGTTGTATAAAAAAATAGATTAACCCTGAACGTGTCTGGGTGTATATAATATGTCGTTCACCAATAAATCCATCTATAACACTACTATCGTATTGGAAACGTGAATTTACAGAGACCAGAATCTTTCTCTGGGCATTACATTTGACAGCAAACTTCCCTTTCTGAAGCACATTGCAAATGTGACTACCAAGGCTTCTTAGGCATATGGATTCACTGTACGCTGAGCGCGTGATTTTAAGGATTTAGATACCATCAAGGTTCTCTACTACAAGTACTACACTTGAAGTAGACTGTTCAGTTCCGTTGAAAACATACAAAGAAAAATGTTGAAATATCTTACTTTTAAACAAACTGGGGACTATGACTATAGGGTACTCTCCTGAACATGGGTTTCCGAACCGCACCACTGCATATCTATACAAAATTCTAAACAACTTAATTGCTTCAAAAGGTTAATTTTTATGTGCCAGGAATAACAACACGTCAAAGTTGTCTATTTTATCTCCCATCACCTAGGACAATAATTGCTGTACAGAACTCTCCCACATATACAGAATGTGCAACCGGTATATCCAAGCTGAATACCTTGACTACTTTAACTATTGGAAGAAAAAAAAGCTTGGAATGGCGTTATAAGGGATTTTCTGCACTTAGAGACTATACCTACCTTATTTTTGTTTGTATAATTAATTCACATTTTCATGTGAACAAGTGGATACATCCGCTTTTGAATATAAAATTGTTACATTTAATGATGTTTTAATAGGGAAGTTGACGGTTTTTGAAATTTAGTGCTAATGAATTCCCTTTATCTTCAATAATATTGTAATAATAGGTATTTTTTTGGAGCTTTGTTAGAGGAAAAATCCACTTTCGCTTATAACCTGTCTGTATCGAATAATATGCCTTGAAGCAAGCCCAGATTATTTTTTTCAGTGTTGTCGGACTGTGCGTTTTAGAGACGATTTATAGATATTAGGTCGTTTTCTTTGTACTTTTTAATAATATGTATAATAAATCTGTCATAATATAATTTTAGATTTAAGTTACCTGATTAGTGATTACTTTTGTATCATATAAGTAAAACGCTTAAGATTGGTAAAACTAAAATACACATAACGCATTTGTAATGTGATGCCCGGAATAAATTTGACAACTACGCTCCACCCTATTGACATTTCATACCAGCTGTTTGATTGAGTGAGCTGTTTGTTTACAATTTTCAGGCGTGAGGTGTGAATCATTTAAAAGGAGTTGTATATTTTGTGTAAATTTACTGTATTTCGTTGAAAATGTGCTATTGTACAAATACGTCCGGTAATACCAACAAAATTTATGTGAACGTGCCCGTTGCACCAGATAAAAAGAAACTGTAGTTTGAAGCTGTTCGGGTAACCTCCCTACGACTTTAATTATTACAGTACATTTCAGTTATGAAAATAATTTTCAATCAGCATAAACAAAGTCTAGAGAATACTATTTCTCTAGACTTTGCCATAAATATGTCTATACTGGACAGATTGTCGGTAGTTGATTTTACAAAACCACTACTTTGACCAGGTGCCATTTCACTATTTTATTAATACCCTTTCTAACACAGCTTTTCACAGTCACGCACTATGGAAGAATTCGTATATACCTACTGCTAAACTTCTACGACAGTTTATTTATACTGGTGATTCTACCTGTAATAAATGACAATTATAAAAGCTGTAAACTCCATAAATTGATTATTTTTATTTGGATTATTTAAATCAAGGATTTCCTACCTACCTTTCTCCACAGAAAATGGATAAATAAAATCTATATTTCCTCTACTTTATCATCAGTCATTTTATAAGCAGGTATATTATTCCAAGAGCTAGCCGCATGATTTCAACTCTCATAAGCTTATAAAATAAGATGTTATGTAAAATGTAGAGTACGAGTATATTTCTTTACTTGAGGCGAGTAGGTTGCATTAGATAATATCATTGTTATTTAAAGAAGTTGTGGATAATTTTTATTTTTTTAATAGGTACAACCCGTCCCACGAACATATTTACTACTTTTTCGCAAAAGTCTTTTGACAAATTCGAAAAGTGCCTTTCTAAAAATCGAAGAAGATGGTAATTTTCTTAACTGGGTCTTGTACTTTCCTCCAGTATCAAAATAAACCTCGAAAATCCGATATTTAACCAAATTTCCCGACTCCCGATTTCAAAGTTTTGAGAAACGGGACGGCTGTAGAATTAGCGAAATTGACGGGAAATCCTGAAGAACCGCTCTTAGAAATTGCGTGTTTTTTCTAATTTTTTTGATTTTTCGTGAGCACTGAAAGCATCTGCACCTCACCTGAAGACTTGAGGGAAGCTTTAAAAATTCCGACCCCAGAGCCCCGAGCCGCAATAGCTTAGCTGTAGCTCGGCGAAAAAGGGCAATTTCTGACAGTTTTCGGACTTTGGCTTTTAGGTGACGGGAAATTCCGACCAACCACGTAAAAAAGATGCGTCCCACCTGCGTCGTTTTTTTTTTCGCCAAAAATCCTTAATAACTCGAAAACGGGAAATAATTTACCTGAAAAAGTTTCGTTAAATATGTTGACCCGTTCTCCGGCCATCCCGCCGTACCGTCAGATCTCCCGCAAAACGCGTTTGAAAAATTTTTTTCCTGGTCATCAAACGGTATTTGGCACTGGCTATGTAGCAGGACTTCGCACACAACTCGCGTCCCCGAGGTCCAGACTTGCCCCCGTCTTTCGCGCCGTATTTAACAGCGGAGGATTTTCGGGGCCCCGAAAATACGCCTATCGGATTTCTAAAGGACCAAGGGACCCTTTTTTTCTTGTTGCTCCATGGGCCTTCTTTTCGATGGTACCTATTTTGTTCTATAATCATAGAGAGTAAAATAACAATGATCAGGCCCATATAAATTGAGGAAACCTACTCGCTTCAAGTAAAGAAATATACTATCTACATTTTACACAACATCTTATTCTATAAGCTTATGAGAGTTGAAATCATGCGGCCGGCTCTCGTACTATATACTATTCACTCAAAATAGGAAAAAGTGGGAGTTTGGTCATGTTGTCAGCTGGAGGATATATCCTAAAATTTTATCAATTCTTTAATCAATTCGAAAACTATTGTGACGTAGAAACAAGCCTCAGCAAAGCGAATGAAGCTTCATAAAATCCATACTTTAGTTTGAAACTACTACCTACTTTATGCAACACATCTGACGAAAGTTATACAAGGATGTTACAGAAATGTAGATCAATCAATGGAGCACAGATTCTTCGTGGTAAATTAATACGACTTATTTTATTCCATTTTTTTATTTAGACGCCTCGACTTCAAAGTACAGGGTGTTAAACGAGATGTTACAGTTGAATTTAAAAATGACAAGAATTTTGTTAAGAACTGCTGTTATTCTTAAGACATTTAGTTGAAATTTGGTATTACTTTCTTATTAATAGAAACCCGAAACGCAAAGAAGAAACGGAACAAAATGGACTTGATGTAGACTTTTTCTGCGTACGCCTATGGTTTAAGTGAATCATCCTTTAATGAGTGTAATTTATTAACATTTTATTTCAAAATTCAATTTGAGAAACTTCCCTCTTGTTATGCAGTGACCGGCAGAAAGTTGGACACAAATGGAAAACTTTTTTATTATTTCTCAGAAAATTTTATTCTTGATAAAAGTTGGTGCATCATTTCAAACTCAAAACGCACATATCAAAATTTAAATATCTCGTTTCGGATACAAGGTAGATTCAAAAATGTCAAAATACCTCAAGAGTAAAGTACCCTTATTTTATAAAATACGGTAAAAAGTTACTTACAAAAGTTGTTTGGAATCAAAGGTGGATGTCAGATTTAAAGTCACAGCCACCTAGTCAAAATAAAAGAAATTTAACTTTTTTTGTATTTTTTTCGACCACCCTGTGTATTACACCCAAGCGCAACTTATCATCGAATAATATATGAATTTGCTACTAAACTTTAATTTTGTTCGGTTAGCAGCTAGAAATTTAAATTAATCAAAATCAGAATTTACAAATATTAAATTTTTGTGTCCAACTTTCTGCCGGTCCCTGTATAATACATGTGTGGTCTACCGAAAAATATTCTGTACTGGGACTACATTTCCAACATAATTCTTAATAACACCGGACTTAATAACATAGGAAACTTCACCATGTTATATTATACCTACTAGATTCTTCTATGATTATACACTGTGTCCCGGATAAGAATGAACAGCATGGAGATATTGCAAACGGTGAGAGATAGGGCAACGGTTAAATGGGGAAAAAGTTGCGCAATTTTGAGGTCAATAAAATGGCACAAACAGATTTTTAATATCTTTTTTCGTTTTTGAGTTATTTTGAAAAAAGTAAAATTTTGCGTTTTCGATTTTATTCTTTTCTGAAGTTGTTATCACAGATAGAGAAAAAAGAAAAACACTTTCTTATGGCACTTTTTAACGGGCCTTAAGATGGCGTTTTTAGATTTGTTCTACAACGTTTCGTTTTTGAGGAACCATCTTCATCTTTATTTTTTTAAATACGGACCTGGATTTTTTTTTAGATTTTGAAAGCACTTTTCATTGCAAATACCATGATGTATGACACGAAATATTTTTAAAATGTTTTGAGACAATTGTACTGAAAATTCATTTTTCCATTATTTTTTTTCTAATGCGGCCCTGTATTTAATAACAAAAAGTCTAAATATTAATCAGTATTGTCAACAATTTAACTTACAACTTATCTTTCAATTTTTTGCAATATCCCCATGCTGTTCATTCTTATCCGGGACACAGTGTATATGTTACAGCCCGTATATAAAAACAGACCGTATGTATACGGTCTAGGCTGTATCTATACGGCCTAATTGGCGCAGACCGTATGTAAATGACATGGCATTTCATATACGGACTAGACTGTTAACATACGGACTATTGACATTCAGACTGTATGTGCATTCGTAGTGAATTACCCTCCTTTTTTTATATAGGCCCATTAAAGAAGAATATGCCTTCTTTTTAGTATGTATTTTGCAGAAAAAAAATCTAGGGTACCTATACATTATAATAAATAATTACCTTTTTTCCTTCAAAATACTACGTACCAGAAAGAAGTAATATCCTTCTTTGACGGGCCTATATAAAAAAGAAGGCGTAATTCAGAAATGGCGGGCGTCGAAACGCCCGGAAAACATTGCACATACATTCTGTCTTTGTTTAAATCTCTCTGTGATATACGGTCTAGTTGCAGATAGACCGTATATAATAGGACTAGTCCTTTTGCAAACAGACTAGACCGTTTGTTGACGGACAAGCTTCTTATACATTTGGACTAATATCTTCAGTCCGTTTAATATGGACTAGTCCTTTTCTATGCGGCCTGTTTTACATATAGGGTCTGTAACATATACACACATCAAAATAATCTAAGGGACAAATACAAAAAAAACGCATATTTTCTTAATTATTTCGTATTTAAATACTAAAAAATAATAGTACGACTATGAGCAGTTCTAGCAACTGATAATGCAAACGTATTACTGTTTTTACATAAAAAAACATTGCATTTTTTTAAATTCAATGTTTATCATTTCGTGCTGGGCAAGTTTGGTTTAATTTTAAATATTTTAAGATACAGACACATTATTGGAACCTAAAACAATGTTGGGGGCTGGAATTTCACAAAGGGATGTAGCAGAAGCTCATAACACATCCAAGAGTGTTATTAATCGTTTATGGATAAGGCACCGAGAAATAGGAGACGTCAGTGGACGGCCTACAGGCCGTACAAGGGTTTAACTACCGCAATTCATAATAGATTGCTAGTCCTGCGAGAGTGCAGTATCACTGCGCCGCAATTGGTTATTCAGCTGCACAATAATTACAATGTAGGTACGGGTTAGTAACCTCACTGTCTGAAACAGGCTCCATGAAGATCGCATTAATGCCCGCCTTCCTGTAAGAGTTATAGCATTATCACGAGAAAATCGCACAACCAGGTTACAGTGGGTACAAGAACATTTAAATTGGCAACAGCTGGCCAAATTCAAGGAGTCATCGCGTGTGGAGGCGTCCTGGAAATGCAGAACGCCTTCCAGCTGTTCGAGCGGTTCACACCTTTCAAGGGCGGTACCACCATCGGCGGAAGAACTAATCTCGTTTGGTTGGACAGGTATCTGAATCCTAATGATTATCAAAACTTTATTCTTCGGCCTATTGTTGTTCTATATACTGAGGGAATAGGACGAAAATTTCAACTAATGCACGACAATGCGCTTTCTCATGTGCATGTGACTTTAATCCCATCGAGCACTTATGGGATATGCTCGCGGACAGAGAGTGCCTTCCATACGAATGGTATGCCATCGAACAACATGGCATTGACAATATAAGTACAAATATAATATAAAAAAATATATGGCAGGAAATTGTGTTTTATTTCATAATTTTTACCCTTGTCCCTTTTGATATGTGTACTTAAATACCCGATGAACTGTTTTTTTTATTTATTTACTAAATCCTTTAATCTGTGTTCAAAGACTCTGGTAACAAGGATAACACTTAAAACTAAACAACAGTGCATAATTAACTAATTAAATAACAACGTTTTTTTCCCACTTTTTTCCCTTGTTTTTTTAGATACAATTTTGAAATTTGGCATGTTGATGTTACTTTATAAATGTCACTTTTTGACGTGTAAATTCATTTATTTCCGCTTCCGGTTTTACCGGAAGTGACATTCACTTTTGTTTTTTAAATGGAACACCCTGTATATTATTTAAGCTTCGGATTCTCCTCCATGTACTGAAACCAACGATGCATCACAAGTGACATTTTGGCTGACCGAAAGTGGTTTTTCTTTAACTTATTTGGATTTGCAATAATAAACTAAAGGTGGCTATGAAACAAATGAACTTCGACAAACTGAACATCTTTAATAAACTGTCAAACCGTCTGTCTACAGAAAAGTACTTCTCTTATAATAAATTACGGTATCAATGTGTTGTCAACTAAAACAATTGCAAAAATAGTGTTTGCAAAATGCCGCAAACTTACACAATTTCTTGCAGGGCATTTTCTTTCAGGATAAGGATATCGTTTGGCGTACAAGTTTTTAGCAACAACGGCATTTTTTGGCACTCTCCATAAATCAGCAGCATATCCACTTTTTCCGATCTTTTCTAACTTTGAGACATTTTGCAAGCACTATTTTTGCAATTGTTTTAGTCGACAACACATTGATACCGTAATTTATTATAAGAGAAGTACTTTTCTGTAGACAGACGGTTTGGCAGTTCATTAAAGATGTTCAGTTTGTCGAAGTTCATTTGTTTTATAGCCACCTTCAGTTTATTACTACAAATCCAAATAAGTTAAAGAAAAACCACTTTCTGCCAGCCAAAATGTCACTTGTGAGGCATCGTTGGTTTCAGTACATCGAGGAGAATCCGAAACTTAAATAATATACAGGGTGTTCAATTTAAACAACAAAAGTGAATGTCACTTCCGGTAAAACCGGAAGCGGAAATAAATTAATTTACACGTAAAAAAGTTACATTTATAAAGTAACATCGACATGTCAAATTTCAAAATTGTATCTCAAAAAACAAGGGAAAAAAGTGGGGTGTACCATGATTCAGTTCCACCCTGTATATACATCGAACATTTAAGTTATATATCCATTCAACAATTTTTTATATCTTGTACATAGATTAACAGATTTGATACTATCAGGTAACATATTATATACATTTGCCGCCTGATATATGGGATTAAATAATCCCTTGTTTGTCCGAACATTTTCTTGTTACACATTCCCCTGAGATCTAGTACAATAGTAATGAGTATTTTTTAAGAATATAATATTTATGTTTGTTTTTTGCCTATTATTATTGATGACTTTATACATGTATTTACACTGCTCTAATTCCCTCAATTTATCCAGCTGTCTAACACCCAACTCCCTATACAGGACCTCTGTGTGCGTTAGTAGATCATAACGGTAAAACACCTTTAGTATTTTATTTTGCAATATTTGTATCTTTTTAAACTTTTTAAACACCACAGCTGCCCCATACAGGAATTAAGTATCTAAGGTGCGACAGGAAATAGGCATTATATACAGTGACCGGCAGAAAGTTGGACACAAATGGAAAACTTTTTTATTATTAATTTCTCAGAAAATTTTATTCTTGATGAAAGTTGGTGCATCATTTCAAACTCAAAACGCACATATCAAAATTTAAATATCTCTTTTTGGATACGAGGTAGATACAAAAATGTCAAAATAACTGAAGAGTAAAGTACCCTTATTTTTTAAAATACGGTAAAAAGTTACTTACAAAAGTTGTTTGGAATCAAAGGTGGATGTCAGATTTAAAGTCACAGCCACCTAGTAAAAAAAAGAAATTTCACTTTTTTGTATTTTTTCGACCACCCTGTGTATTACAAAAAAATAAAATACCCCAAGCGCAACTTATCATCGGATAACACATGAATTTGCTACTAAACTTTAATTTTGTTCGATTAGCAGCTAGAAATTTAAATTAATCGAAATCAGAGTTTAAAAATATTAAATTTTTGTGTCCAACTTTCTGCCGGTCCCTGTATATTCATTTTAGTTTTTTGTGATAGGTAATCTCTACATCGATATAGGGCGCTGACCATAGGAGTAATTTTCTTAACAATATGATTAATATGCTCTTTCCAGTTTAAGTTTTCATCTAGAATCAATCCCAGGTATTTTATTGATGACACCTTTTCAATATTAGTATTGTTCAGTTTAATTGTAGTTTCCTGAACCAGTTTGTTTAAATAGCATATATTTAGTTTTTGAGACGTTAATTTTAAGTTTATTACACAATAACCACCTAGAATATATTTGAAGATCAGCATTTATACACTGTTCGAGATTTAATTCATCAACATCAGTGTACAGTAGCACTGTATCATCAGCGTAGGCAAAATATTGAGCTGTGAGTCCACCACGTTTCAGGCTAAGAACATACAAAGAATACAACAAAGGTGCAAGGACTGAACCCTGAGGCACTCCACATTCACTGGTCTCAATTTCGCCACTATTATAGCAACCTATAGTAAAATCGAGCAACTCTTACGCCTGGCGTAAACAAGAGCACGTGAGTTGAAATATTCGCCAGGGCCGCACTGAGGCACGACCTTTATTTAATTTTAGTTTTACAATGGTTTACATCAAAATATCTGGGAAAAGAATTATTGGCTTAATTAAAATGGTTCAAAACATCGATAAAATTATTTGTGGCAGTGTCTAAATAGCTGAAAATAACAAAGTAAAACCGCGTAACTATACTTTTGCGATCGAGTACGTCCCTGTTGCCGACTCGGGTGAAACTTTACAGCCTACCGACCAATCGCGGATCGTCATTGAACACGTGGTTTTATTTACGCCAGGCGTACGGATTGCTCGATTTTAGTATAGTTTTATATATTTTTTCCTGTTTATTAAATATGATTCTATAAGATCCACAAGAACCACAACCACACTTTTTGTTGCAGACATGATGAACGCCGCCGCTGCGTCGACGTCGTTCGTGGCGACGCTGGCGTCGGTGTGCCTGCTCGGCGTCGCGGCGCGCTCGCCAGGTGAGTCAACTCGAGGGCCTGATTAGGCTGCCGCGGCTAACCTGATTATGGTGCGAATGTTTGTTAGGGAGATGAAATCGCGGCGGCCGCGGTAGCGAGGTTTGCCGCCGGGCTTGTTTGCGCCCAACTCGAAATAATATGTGGGGCGAACGGGTCGCCAGTTCGGAGCCAGTTGAAATGGGTCAACGGGAAAATATGGTGCTTTTGCGAAAAAGTTCGCGTTATTACACGACTGTGTTAATACGCGTGCACTGTGTCATGCACAAATTTCTCGGTGGTTTAAGAAAGGATACATTACTCAACAACTGTGAAAAGAATAAAAATGGCGGATGATTGATATGGCTATATTAATAAAATCAACGCTGGCTTGGTGCTAGTGCGCTAATTACAAATATTTTTTTAGATATGTGGGTGGGTGGTGTCCCAGTTGACGTGATATACTCAATTTTCTCGGTAATTTTTAAGATAAATCCATGGTCTAAAAACTGATCTGATGCAGTTTCTTCCGAGGAATCCAATGCCGCGAAGGAATAAATGATTGATAATGATAATATATCTTTTTCATTGAATTTTAATTGGGTTTTTCGCCACGAAACTTTTTCAAGTTGCCTGGAAAATTAATAAATTCTTACAGTGAATAAACTAAACTTTGAACTTGTAACTCAAAAAATATCTTCAACAAATTTGTTTCCTGAGCTTGCGGAGAATAAATCTTCCTCCTTTCTCAAAGATCGTGTCACGTCAAAGTGAAATGACAGATTAATAAATTTCAGGTTAAAATGTCATGACAACAGAAACAATATCCTAGCCACCTGCCTGATATTGTACCCTGTGTTCTATCTAATTATTTATACTAACTTCTCTTTGAATCAGTGGCAATAATATTTTACCGAATTCCACTGAACACTCAGCAACACATTTGCCTGTATTTCATAGAATAAATGCTGATTCTTTAATTTTTCGTCTATTTCCTACTTCTTCTTTGAGAATTGGTTCCTATGATTGTTATTAAAAGAGTGTTCACATATTTTCGACTTCGAAATTTGATTTTGCCTGATATAATTTTTATGTTCTTTTAAACGAACGTTGAATAGCCTACAAGTCTCCCCAACATAGAACTTTCCACATTCGCAAGGAATTTTATAAATGCAATTTTTTGAACTTTGTACCTCATTAAATGGTTTCGTTTTAACTAGCATCGATCTTAATGTATGTTTGGTATTAAATACTGTTCTGACATTAAAACGGTTGCCTATGCGTTTCAGCTTATCTGATAGTCCAGGACTATAAGGAATATTTAAATTTACTGTTCGGTTCACCAGATTTATTTCTCTAATTCTATTACCATTGTTATTTTGTTGGTAATCCTGAAAAAATTGCTCAATAAATTCAGTAGGATAACTATTCTTCTCAATAACATGTTTTATATGTTCAATTTCCTCCTCAAATTTTGTGTTATTAGAACAAATGTCTTTAGCCCTGTCATACAAACTTTTAATTACTCCTTTTTTAACACTAATATGATGATTGGAGTTAAAATGGAGATATCTATTAGTATGTGTTGGTTTTCTATAGACACTAGATTCTATACTGAATATACTAAAATATTCAATGATGTGGTTAGTCTTTTTACTAATGTCCCTGTTGACAAATCATTGAATATTTTACGCAGAAAGTTAGAAAATGATCAGACTTTAGTAGAAAGGACAAATTTGAATATAGATGCAAAATTATAACTAACAACACTCTGTGTTAAAACCACTTATTTTTAACTAGGAAATGAATTTTAGCAGCAGGAATTTGGAATGGCTATGGGGTATCCTTTATCACCATTCGTAAGCAATTTATTTATGGAAGATTTTGAACAAAATGAGTTGACTAGATATGTTCACAAACCTAATGTTTGGTGGAGATATGTAGATGACATATTTGTTATATGGGAACATGGATTAGATGATTTACATTCATTATTAAATTTTATAAACTCGCAAGAACCTTCTATTAAGTTTACCTTAAAAATTGAAAATAATAATCAATTACCTTTCTTAGATGTTTCTATACTAAAATCAGATAGTATAGAAACTAGTGTCTATAGAAAACCAACACATACTAATATATATCTCCATTTCAACTCCAATCATCATATTAGTGTTAAAGAATGAGTAATTAAGAGTTTGTAAGACAGGGCTAGAACGATTTGTTCTAATAACACAAAATTTGAGGAGGAAATTAAACATATAAAACATGTTCTTGAGAAGAATAGTTATCCTACTGAATTTATTGAGCAAGTTTTTCAGGATTACCAACAAAATTACAATGATAATAGAATTAGAGAAATAAATCTGGTGACCCGACCAGTAAATTTAATTATTCCTTATATTCCTGGACTATCAGATAAGCTAAAACGCATAGGCAATCGTTTTAATGCCAGAACAGTATTTAAAACGAATCATACATTAAGATCGATGCTAGTTAAAAGGAAACCATTTAATGAGGTACAAAGTTGAAAAAATTGCAATTATAAAATTCCTTGCGAAGGTGGAAAGTTCTATGTTGGGGAGACTTGTAGGCCATTCAACGTTCGTTTAAAAGAACATAAAAATTATATCAAGCAAAATCAAATTTCGAAGTCGAAAATATGTGAACACTCTTTTAATAACAATCATAGGATTTTGTGGGATAGGTCCAAACCAATTCTCAAAGAAGAAGTAGGAAATAGACAGAAAGAAGAATAGAAATTAAAGAATCAGCAGTTATTCTAGGAAATACAGACAAAGGTGTTGCTGAGTGTTCAGTGGAATTCAGTAAAATATTATTGCCACTGATTCAAAGAGAAGTTAGTATAAATAATTAGATAGAACACAGGGTACAATATCAGGTAGGTGGCTAGGCTATTGTTTCTGTTGTCATGACATTTAACCCTGAAATTTATTAATTTGTCATTTCACTTTGACGTGATATGATCTTTGAGAAAGGAGGAAGATTTATTCTACGAAAGCTCAGGAAACAAATTTGTTGAAGATATTTTTTGATTTACAAGTTCAAAGTTTAGTTCATTTACTGTTAAGAATTTATTAATTTTCCAGGCAACTTGAAAAAGTTGTCTTTTAACCAGTTTGGTGGCGAACAATTAAATGGATCTGTTTACGCCACAAATACATTTTATAAAATATATATTTTTTTAATAAGTTCTTGAAAGTAAGTTTTTGTGTGTGGTCCAATTTTCTATCTCTTCGAGGAATTGGATTCCTTGGAAGAAACTGCATCAGATTAGCTTTTGTACCACGGGTTTATCTTGGAAATGAAAGATAAAAATCAAGTTTTTTTCTGGGACACTTTGTAAAGAAACATCACGCCAGAATTGAAACTCCTTAACTTCAGTATTTTCTGCCGTAGAAAAAAATGTGCCGCGTGGAAGTTGTAAATATCAAGCTGTACCTTTTTAAAAATGGTACCAAATTTGGTACAGGGAATGGCAAAAATAAATATTTGAATTATGTTCGTCACTGCTATTAAAATGATATCAAACTTTATTCCCTTACCTTTCTATCTACAATGCGCACTCACCAGCCCTTACCATATAGAAATTTTTGTTTTACTATTAATGGGACATACTATTGTCTCTGTATCACGTGGAACCTTGCAGCATATCCATGCAACATATCAAAATTGATAAGAAAAACATTAAAAATATATTATTAAAATTAGGACAGCAGGATCATGATGAAAGATGTATACATTTATTAAGAATATGAAGAATTGAAAGCCGTGGGCGACAGTACGCGGTCGTGCGCGGCGAAAGGTTTGTGGACACATGTTGCAAGACTTTTTGTTTTTTTTTCTATGCAAGGAGGTGAATACGAGCAAAAATACCTAAATTATTCTCAATTATTTTGCATTTGCAGTGCATTACAGATATTATTTATTTTTATTAAAGCAATCCGATTGTCAACGCATGCATCAAAATCTTCAAAATTTTGTGGGCAACTTACCCGCTCTTCTTCAACTTCTTCCGGGAAGTTGATAATTTCTTCTGCCAAATCGCCATTAAAAAGGCAGATATTGTGAAAAACACAGCCAGTTACTATTTAAGGACTTAAGGATATAATCGTTTAGTTTCTAAAAATTTTAGTCTTCTAAACCTGCCTTTTAAATAAGCGAATGCACTTTCGATATTAACTCTAGCTTTATATACTTAAGTTTAAATTATAATTTTTTACGCGGTGTAAGGCATCTATTGTTTTTAAAACTAGTGAGAAAAATGTTGAAACTCTATACGCAAGATCGCCTACTAAAAGATTATCATTATAAAATTCAACCTGCTGCTTTAGGATTCTTCGATATCAGATCGTCTAAATAAAGTGTAGTCATGAATATATCCTGTTGCTCCTGCATATACAGGGTGTAACTAAACTGATGGTCAAAAATGAAACCACGTATTCTTGGAGTCAAAATAAGGGCACTTCTTCATGTATTTTTTTCTCCTACGGGCCATAGTTTTTTTTATACAGAGCGTAGAAGTTTGGAGAAAAATACACATATTTCTTAGTATTTCTAGAAGTATACCAGATATTTTCTTCAAACTTGGCGTGTCAGATGAGCAGATGAGCCGTCAAACTTAAGGTTGACATGAAGCTTCTGAGGCTCCCAGTTGCGGAGATACAGGGTGTTAGTAAAATTAATTAGTTCAGAAAAATATTAATACCCTGTATAATCGCATTTTTTTAATTTGTTTTGAGTGGTGAATAGAATGGTTAACAAAAAGTATCTCTTAGTATTTTTTCATATTCGCAGCCATTTCTGAATTATTTTTAAAGAACGGCAACGCTGCAATGAACAATAGTCACTTTAAGAATAAATCTAGCAATCTGTGGATGTCAATTATACTTTATTTAACAAAATACAAAAGCAAAAACAATAATAAAATAAACGTATTGCTATTAAATTAAATTATTAAATGTTCGAAATGACCGCCGTCTCTTTCAATACACGCAACTATGCGTTTCCGTATGTTTATTATTGTCATTCGCAAGTCCATAGCAAAAGTGCATATCAGTCAATTCTTGAAATGAAAATATAATTTTTCAAAATATTGCTACTAAGGTGCAAAGTTGGCAGCCAAATGATTCAAATAATGCCAAGTTTAATAATTGACATCCACAGATTGTTAGATTTAATCTTAAAATGACTTTTCTATTGCAGCCTTGCCGTTCTTTGAAAATAATTAAAAAACGGTTGAGAATATGAAAAAATACTAAGAGATACTTTTTGTTAACCATTGAATTTACCAATCAAAACAAATTTAAAAAATGCGATTATACAGGGTATTCATATTTTTCTGAACTAATTAATTTTAATAAGACCCTGTATCTCCACAACTGGGGGCCTCACAAGCTTCATATTAATCTTAAATTTGACAACTCATCCGCTCATATCACACGCCAAGTTTGAAGAAAATATCTCTTAGACTTCTAGAGATACTAAGAAATATGTGTATTTTTCTCTAAATTTCTACGCTCTGTATAAAAAAAAACTATGTCCCGTAGGAGAAAAAAATATAATGAAGAAGTGGCCTTATTTTGACTCCAAGAATACGTGGTTTCATTTTTGCCCATCAGTTTAGTTACACCCTTATCATATGCTCCTTGCAGCAATAAGGAGGGAAAATTCCTTGGATGAATTCCAAGTCGGTTGAGCTTTACCTGATGTATTATTGTACGTAGTATAAGCCAATCTAGATGATACAAGGTGTTTATATTAATCCAGTGGCCAACCCCACACCTGACACCAGTTATAAATGTTTGTCACTACAAAGCTACAGTTTCAAGAGAACGTTCTGTATATTTTTCTACGACAAAAAAATGAGTTTCCAATTTGGTCTGGTAAAGAATATTTCAGTTTCAATTTTCAGGGATAATACCCCTAGTGCTTAAAAATTGTCTGGTTAGTTTTATAGCACGAATTAGGAACATTTGAACGAATTCAAAAACATCACCTCGCTGAAACGTTGCATTGAAATAAATCGGCCTTTGTTAATATGGTTGACGTGGTTTTTCACTTTGGTGTTTTCGACTTTGCCTCACCGATTATTAATATAGTACCTGTTCTAGAATAAATTGACTTAAAACCGGTCTGAAATTTTCATTTTTTCCAAACCCCACCCTTGACATCAGCGGTAGCTTTTAATTTGTCTCCGTCATAGAACTATATTCTTAGTTTCCAAGTGCCAATTGACACAACTTTCATAATACTCCATTTTAGAGATAGCACTCTTCATATTCTCCGAAATATATTTTGACTTTTACTTTGGCATGCTCAAGCACATTTCAATAATTTAAATTTTCGACTACGGAACATAGTACAAATTTACTGAAAGCCGGTCTGGAAACTTTCTTCTGACCCACCTCACCCTTAGTATATATGTCACTATCTCTATACAGTATGTCCCCGTTTGCTTGTGAACACTGTAAGGTAGTCTGGGCCTTAAGATGTTATTTGGCCTCTTTTGGCAGTTTGTTCGAGCGCCAGGAGTGGTTTTCCTCGGTCCAGAGATGGTTTAGCCAGGGAGGTGTGCAGGGGGATGAAATCAAACACTGATTATCAAATTACCCCGTGTATTAATTTCCCCCAAACTATGTACAAAGAACTAAAAAAAAATTATTCATAAAATAAATAAAATATCAAATTCTTCGGTCCGCTCTGGCCCAGAAGTTTCTGAAAGAGTACAGACGAGATTAGTAATTTAGAAACACTAGGTATACTAATCTAGCAAAACAGTCGGTTTGGGATAGCTCCAGCATGAACTCCTGGCACTATTCAGTCAACAGAGAACGGAATCAGCAGTAGCAGAGCACAGCAAAAGTATCGATCTAGTCTGCTTACTCAACAGGTGGAAGACACCAGACGGAATGGTCCATCACTCTCTTATTACCAGCGGACTAGGACCCGGGGGTTAGATATCGACACACACATTTTTGAACTCGTAGCCGCCGGTTAGCTGCGTCCGTGGTGCCCTCTATCGGCAGTTCGAGCGGACACTTTTGGGCTAGGGTTTCGCGGTGAGATGTAGGCGGAAAACTTGGCAAAAGTTCGGTAACTTCGTTACAACACTCTAAAAATCTCTGTAGGACCGAGTAAAATTCGGCATTAATTTTTTTTTAGATTGGCCCAAGGGAACATATATCTCACAGATACTACTATTTCGGTTGGGCTAGCTATGATTTTTTTAAATGGTCAATATTCAGGATACCATATTAGGCATTCTTTTAAGAATAAAATGGATGGTATCGTCGAATTGACTACACCTAAACACCTTTTGTACAAAATATCAATACTCTAGCAGACCGTTAACAAAGTGGGGCCAAGATTTAAAAAAATGAATGTTCCAGAGAACCTCGTATAAACTACGGGGCACAGGTTGGTGATATTTTTTGCAGGTCAGTTGAGCTTTACCTGATATACCTATTACTGTACGTAGTATAAGCCAATCTAGCTCCTACGGGGTGTTTATTAATCCAGTGATCTAGCCCACACCTGACACCAGTGATACATGGTTGTCACTACAAAGCTACAGTTTCAAGGAAACGTTCTGTATATTTTTCTACGACAAAAAATAAGGTTCCAATTTGGTCTAGTAAAGAATATTTCAATTTCAATTTTCGGGGGTAATACCACTAGTGCTTAAAAATTGTCTGGTTAGTTTTAAAGCACGAATTAGGATGTTTCAACGAATTAAAAACATCACCTCGCCAAAACGTCGCATTGAAATAAATCGACCTTTGTTAATATGGTTGACGTGGTTTTTTACTTTGGTGTTTTTCACATCGCCTTTCTGATTATTAATATAGTACCTAACTCTTCCTAAAATTTCTTTTTCAAAACCCCACACCTGACATCAGCTTTAGCTTTTTATTTTTCTCCGTCATAATAGTTTAGATTTTCGAACACAAAACATAGTGTAAATTTACTGAAAGCCGGTCTGGAATCTCACTTACCTCATCCTTGGTATATTTATTTGTCACTATCTCTATGCAGTATGTCCGCGTTTGCTCGTGAGCATTCTGAAAATATCTGTAGGACCAAGTAAAATTCGGCATTACATTTTTTTAGATTGGCAAAAGAGAACATATCTCACAGACACTACTATTTCGATTGGGCGATTATTCCATGGCTAGCTATGCATTTTTTAAATGATCAATTTTCAGAATACCATATTAGGCATTCTTTTAAGAATAAAATGGATGGCACCATCGAACTGAACATACCTCAAAACCTTTCGTGATATTTTTTTTTCAAGTCGATTAAGCTTTGCCTGATGTATTATTTTACCTATGAGCCAGTCTACTTCACACATGGTGTTCGTAAAAAATCACACTTGACGAAAAAATCTTGTATTTAAAAATACATTGAAATGAAAAATTCGGAATTCCTCTCCATTCTGTCGGTTCTTCCTGGTCAAATATACTTCATTTCAACTGGAGGCATCGTCCTATCCTCCAATCTTAATAATAATTATGCTTTATTGAATACAAAAAACGATAGTTTCTACATATCTGACTGTTACCTATGCTGCCCTGCTTATTAGAAACGCGGTATCTGCAAAAATATCTGAAATCGTCTTTTCTGTATCATTGGGTTCACATTGGACTTATCTCTTTCCATGCTACTTATAAAAGCGGTATCTGCAATATTAACAGTGAAATAATAAATGTTTTATATGCCGTATGTGTTAAATGCAAAGGTTTACTTAATGAAAATGCCGTATATTCATTTTGCTTAGCAAAAAAACGGTACCTGCATATGAGACACTTGCAATTACCGCATTTTGTCTAAGCATACTGCACGTGCCGCTTTTTGTCTTAGCTTTGCCTGTTAATTCCCGCCCTATATTGTACACTCATTAGTCGTAAATGATTCGTTGGGTGAGGTAGAAAAGGAGTTCAACTAAACGGTACGGGGAAGAGCGGGGTGGTGCGAGGGTATGTAGAGGAAGCTGTTGATTTGAGAAGCCGTACCACAAAGTAAAATTTGGCGCAACGTTGCCGCACTTACTCGAAATTCTTGATTTTTTGCTCATTTCTCATGCCTAGTGGACCGATTTGGGCCGCGCATGTACAGGGTGTCCAGATTTGGTTGCAAATGCTGGGTATCTCGGTTATTTATAGAGATAGGGAGTTGCGGTTTTCGCGAATTGTTGCTACTTTTTTGTGAAACCAAAGATACCGTAAACAAATTTTTCATAGGCACCTTCGTTTTTAAGATACAGGGCGAAATTGAAAATTTGCGCTTTTGGGGCATACCTCGTATCTTGGGAACGGTTAATGATATTGAAATGGAAAAAACTGTATCTTATAGACATTTTCATGTAGAATTCAGTGCCGTCTTCAGTTTTTTACTAAAATTGATAGTGTTCGATATATGGACCAAACTTAGATTTTTTACATATAACACCCTGTATATTTTCTACTAGTTATATTCAGATTGTCGAAAGCTTTACAAAAATAATAACACTATGTAGTTATTATCTATATTAGGCTCTAAAAATAACCGAGATACCCCGCATTTACAACCACACCCTGTACATATACAATGATATAAATGTATCCTACTAAGAACAATAGTAATTATCAAAAATGTAACGCATCTCGTTATGTTCAGCGATAGTAAAAAGAATGAGTACAGAACTTCTTTTCTCGAAGATAAAACAAAAACATTGGATTTTCTTATGAAAAAAGCAATGAAGAAAAGTGACCTACTTAAGAATGCCTCAATAGAAAGAATAAAATGGTGTGCTACCACAAAATCAGCAAATATTTTGGGAAAACCCGCCCCGTACTTTTGATGTATAAATAAAGATTGCAAAGAATACCTTGTTCCTATTATTTGCCTAGATGCCATTCTTGAAAAAATTGATTTAATATAAGATATATTATTGTTATAAATATAGAGGATAAATCACGCCTCTACTACTTGTAATAATGGAAACGTTCGTGACAAGTAGGCCTAAGTATTACGTCATAGTAAATTCTTCTATGGTATTACCTACTCGTATTACACCTACCTTGTGCCTGAAATGCCATGAACGTTTCCATTATTATATATTGTTATGAGTAGGTATGTAGATACTGCATTTTGCTTAAAAAGGGTCGCAACTCAATTGGTATGTTTACGAAGTAAATCCGCGGTATCTGACTTTTTAGCAAAAAAATTAAATATACGTTTTTTACGACGTCTACAGTATAATTCTGATATTAGTTAGTTCACACAAACACAGTTTTTGTTAGCGAAAAAGTATTAGTTTCCAAGATATTAACCAAAAACTTTAACGTCCGATTTCTCATTTTAGCGCGGTACGTAGATACTGCGTTTCTAATAAGCACGGCAGTATGGGCCTATTGTAAAATCCTGATTTTTTCTTTAGATGTTTTTTAATAAATAATTTTTTCAACAAATTTGATTTTTTACGAACACTCTGTATGAGCTAAACTGGCTATATTATGTACAATAATACCTTAGGCAAAGCTTAATCGATTTGCAAAAAAAAGATCACCAACCTGTGTGCCCCGTGGTTTACACAGGGTTCTCCGGAACATGCATTTTTTTTTATTTTGGCCCTACTTTGTGAACGTATAAATTAGAGTATTGATATTTTGTATAAAAGATTTTGGGATATGGCTAATTCGATGGCACTATTCATTTTATTCTCAAAAGAATGTCTAATATGGTAGAGTATGGTGTCTGTGAGATATCTTTCCTCAGGGCCATCTAAAAAAATTAATGCCGAATTTTGCTCGGTCCTTCAAAGATTTCTTAAGTTCTTAAGCAAACTCGGACACACTGTAGAACTGTATTTTCGATATTTCGACCAATTGCATGAATCCAAAATGATCCATTTCAGAGGTTTTACATAATTAAATGATTTCCAACTTGAAGAAAATATTGAAGTTTCTAGACCGGTTGGGTGTTGTAAACTATTACCACTGAAATGGAGCCTTATACAGTGACCGGCAGAAAGTTGAATACAAAAATTTAATATTTTAAACTATGATTTCGATTAATTTTAATTTCTAGCGGCTAATCGAACAAAATTAAAGTTTAGTAGCTAATTCGTGTGGTGTCCTTTAAATCTGACATCCACTTTTGATTCCAAACAACTTTTCTAAGTAACTTTTTACCGTATTGTAAAAAATATGGGTACTTTACTCTTGAACTATTTTGACATTTTTGAATCTACCTGGTATCCAAAAAGAGGTATTTAAATTTTGATATGTGCGTTTTGAGTTTGAAATGATGCACCAACTTTTATCAAGAATAAAATTTTCTGAGAAATTAATAATAAAAATGTTTTTTATTTGTGTCCAACTTTCTGCCGGTCACTGTATATGGGGTTAGCGCGCGCCCACTCTATAATGAAATATAGATTTCACTTACATAAACTTACCAAAAAAATCAGTGGCATCACGATTGGGGTTGGAAAAATATTTTTTTCTATATACGGTAGTTGATGCAGAAACTGTAATTACCTTATTACCGCGGTTTCTGCCGCGGACAGTTCTAACAAACTGTACTTTTAAGAAAAATATTTTTTGGTTTTCTTCCTGGTAGTTATAGAGTAATTCAAATAAAATTCCTGGGTATTCTATCAATTTGTATTTAAAAAACGAAGAGCCAAAAGCTATCCTTTTTTTTATAAAAATGTTTACAACGTACGTTTTTTTTTTGAAAAATTTAAAATTATTTTTGTCACGGTATATTTCCGAAATGTTGATAAAAAAAAACCCACTACGTATCTGTTCCACCTTTTTTATTTGATAAAATATTTTAACGCAGAGCATACCTGAACACATTTCGAACCACTTGCTAACATGTAGCCACCTCTGAAACATCTCTTTGTTTAAAATAATTATATCCTCCACAACAAATATGTTTGAATTTATTTTGACTTTTTAAAGAAACTTGTTAATCATTTTGAATGCGACGTAGAGGTTTACTTAAAGAACCGTATTTATAACATAACGTTCATATGGGCGTTATGATTCAAAAATTTAAGTAATTTTAACGTTTTTCTGACTATTTATGTTTTCCTTTTTCGGTATTATATTTTTATATAAACTTTTTAAAAAAATTTTTAGACTGACAACTTTTTAACATGTATCTGAAGATGGCTTAAAAGCCGAAACGTACGTTGTAAACATTTTTATAAAAAAAGAATAGCTTTTGGCTCTTCGTTTTTTAAATACAAATTGGTAGAATACCCAGGAATTTTATTTGAATGTACTTTTAAGTGTGTCGGCTAAAATCCGAAAATTAGCTCTGTATTGGAAAACTTTATGGTGTCAGGTGTGGGGTAGAAAAGATGGAATTCTAGACGTGATTTCATTTAGATGTAAACCACGAACTCGCCTTTAAGGGCGCCACAGTCACCGAGGGAAAACCGCACAATTAAGTCTTTACGTGTTTCCCTTAAATTGACTCGTACTAAGTTCATCCTACACACCGTGCGTCTTCGACGTCAGTTCGCGCGTCTAGTTTGTCAGTGATGTCATGCAGAAATGAGCTTTATTAATGGCCAGTAGCGTAGGCTTACATAATCAAAAAATAAACTGTAAATTGTCGATCCCGGTGGACAGAGTAGTGGCTATTGGAACGCCATGAATATTCCCACATTTATCTGTTGCGGACGTTATTTATATGTTGAAAAAGAGTTATCCGTATTTCCCAAAATAAATGCTGATTTCTTAATTTTTCGCCTATTTCCTTTTTCTTCTTTAAGAATTGGTTGGGACCTATCCCACAAAATTCTATGATTATTATTAAAAGAGGGTTAACATATTTTTGACTTCGAAATTTGATTTTGCCTAATATAATTTTTATGTCCTTTTAAACGAACGTTAAATGGCCTCCAAATCTCCCCAACATAAACTTTCCACATTCACAAATGGTTTCGTTGTAACTAGCATGAATCTTAATGTATTTTTGTTTCTAAATACGGTTCTGACATTAAAAATATTGCCTATGAAATTTACTGGTGGTCCACCAGATTTATTTCTCTAATAATTCCACTAGTATTGTTGTTTTGTTCTCAGGATAACTGTTCTTCTTAAGAACATAATATTTGATGTTTTATTTTTTCCTCGAGTTTTGTGTTATTAGAACAAATCGTTTTAGCCCTGTCAAATAAAATTTTACTACTCCTCTTTAATTAAAATTAATAACTAATTTTTTTATAAGTAAAACTTTATATGATTTATAATAATATATTCAAAGGGAAGTTAATACATTCTAATTCGATACAACACATTGTAGGTACAATATCAGACAGGTGGCTAGGTTATTGTTCTGTTGTCATAATACTTTCACTTGTCACTTGTTAGTCTGTCATTTCTCTTTGACTTGAGAAAAGAGAAAGAATTATTCCAGGAAAGCTCAAAAATCAAAGTTTTTGAAGGTTTTTTTTAAGTTAAGAGGGGGTTTGTATTTTTTTAAGTTGTATAGCATAAAATCTAGTAACATTTTAACTAGGAAAAATTTAGTACAAACATCTATGCCTTCATTTTAATCATATGATCTTAAAAGCATATGCACTGGAATTATATTTCCCAAGGTTTTCATAGCCCATAAAACCAAACACCGCTTGTAAGATCTTATGATTAAAATGAAGTCAGAGATGTTTGTACTAAATTTTTGCCAGGTAAAATGTTATTAGATTTTATGCTATACGACTTACAAAAATACGAAATCTAACGTCACTTTCGCTGTCGGCAAACCCCTCTTAACGTTCAAAGTTTCGTTCTTTTAGTATGAGGCCTTTATGAATTTTCAAAGTTGAATCTGAACTAACCACCGACAAAGCTCCAAAGCTTATTTAGCAGTGGTCTGGAAACTTGAAAAAGTTATCCTTTAAGGAGCTTGTTTCAGGTTCATGTGGCGAAAACCCAATTAAAAATTAAATGGATCTGTTTGTGCCACAAAGAAATGTTCGACAATATAAAATGTACTTTATTATGACTGGAAACTGAAAATTACATTTCAAAAAAAAAAATTCAGCAATCAGTGACAAAAAGTATCTATCACTGGTGTCAGGTGTGGGGTAGGAAAAAAAATGATTTAAACAAATTCATATTATGCGTGGCGCACTCAAATTGTAATTCAGTATTTAGAAAGTTAACTTATCTTAACATCTCAAATAAAAAAAATCGTTTATCATGAAAGTTGGTAACAACAACCGTCAAAATCTAAATATGGTATCAGTTTTGCGTAGGTATTGAATGGACTAATACAGTAAAAAATATTTAACTTTTTGTGTCCATCCCGTAGGTAAGGGTTTTAAAGTCCTAAAGCTTATTTTTTCCCTCTTAATTAAGGCAAAATTTAAATTTAAATTCAAATTTTGTTCAAATAAGTTCACCATTTTCTACTTCTAATAAGCAATAATTAAAACGTTATATTAGAAAGCATAATCTGTGTTTACTCTAAATACGTCAATAAAACCTATTAAACAGTAAGATAATCTTCATCAAACAGAAATGTTCCACTTTTTTAAATTAAACGAACATTTTTTCGGAGAAATCATCATACAAAGCGTAAAAAGCGCATCTGTTTAGGTGGTGCTCGCATTTGAGACATCATAATTGTTCCGGATATGATGTCATCGACAATTTTTTCAAATGGCGCCCTGTATTTTTGAATATATTATGACATTTGATAGAGCATATTTTTCTGCATTTAGAACATTAAAATGTTTGCAATGTTACGTAAGGAAATGTTTGAGAAAATAAATCTGTTATCGTTTTATAATCAATTATTTTTTTAGTAAAATGTCCAAGAATCTAATTGAGTGTTCAATGAAATTGTAAATATCCAAGGCAGTTAATAAATTCTCATTGAACTTTATTGATAGTGTGACAGTTCTTGGAAAATAGCGATACATTCACTTCGAGTCCTAGTTTTTAACTCCTCAATATTGTTTATTTTGATCTATTATTAGACATTTTTAAGATGGTCGCCCAGAAAAAATCTAATGTAGACCTTGTAACAGTTTTTAGCCATTCAGGTATTTCTTGTTGAAGTTTAGATGAATGCGGGGGGAGTTAATGTCGAAATTTAATACTGGTAGGTACAATCGTGCCTAGTGCTTATCTTTGAGGAAGATATACATATATTATAGTTGAAGCTAAAAGCAAAATTAGTATGTGATAGGTGTGTTGTCTTTTATTTGTTATTTTATGCATATGGTTATGAACAGTATATCGAATTTGGCAACTTGATACCAGTGTTCATCTTCTAGATGGCAGCCATGCTATTAGCCCATAGATGGCGTGCGGGAATTTGTTGATTTGTTGTGGACGTAAATTAGAATTATTGTTGCTGAATACTCTTTTTTACTATTCCTGAACCGCGTAATGTTAAAGCTACCTTATTAAATGATCGCAGATTTCTGAGCAGTCTAAAAGAATACGAAACTTATTAGATAATTGGGTACTTTGAATTGATACTTTTTTCTTATTTTGTTTCGCTGTAAAATTCAAAGCCTTCAGTTGGTATGCCTGTTTTCCAGGAGTTTCTACTCGTCGTTTCTGCTGCCAACCGAACCCAATGGTACCACTAAGAGCCATAAAAAATTACTAGGTGCAAACGCCGGAATTCCGATAACGGTATTCCGGTACGTCTCCATTGCCCCATTCTTTGTTGAGTCGCTGGCCAAGAAAGCCACATACACATACAGTGTGTCCCACTTAAGGACTGACCACCCCTGTAAAATTTTTATTTATAGCTCGATTTTCATAAACTTTTTTTTGTTGGATAGAGCTTCAAAAATGGCATCAAACACATAATTCAAGTGCCTCGTGCGTTAAAGTCATGGCCCACTGAGACGGTGTTTTAGTGCTGAAATTTCGAGAAGTACTATTAGGGATTTTTTTAGAGGAAAATTAATGCCAGATTCTTATTAAGCGTTGTTCGAAATCCAAATGTACCAATTTGCATTACCATAGCTCTACAGGGTGTTTGAAAATTTTTAGTGCCCCACTTAATTAGTGTACCCCTATAAAATTTTCATTTTTAGCTCGATTTCCATAAACTTTTTTTTGTTGGATAGAACTTCAAAAATGGCATTAAATGCATAATTCAGGTATATTGTGCCTTAAATTCATGGCCCACTCAGACGGTGTTTTAGTGCTGAAATTTCGAAAAGTACTATTAGGGATTTTTTAGAGGAAAATCAATGCCGGATTCTTATTCAGCGTTGTTCGAAACCCAAATGTACCAATCTGCATTACCATAGCTCTACAGGGTGTTTCAAAATTTTAGTGTAACACTTAATTAGTGTACCCCTGTAAAATTTTTATTTTTAGCTCGATTTCATAAACTTTTTTTTTTTGTTGGCTAGAGCTTCAATAATGGCATTAAATGCATAATTCAGGTGCCTCGTGCGTTACATTCATGGCCCACTGAGACGAAGTTTTAGTGCTGAAATTTCGAGAAGCAGAAGGGGCTTTTTTGAGAAAAATTAATGCTAGATTTTTATTCAACGTTGTTGGAAACCCAAACGTACCAATTTGCATTAAAAAATGGAGGACTAATTGAAATGACTGAAATTTGAGTTTATGTTATGTTGTGTTGTTTATTCATGTATTTGATGATATTAAATTAAATAAAAATTTTGTTCGCTAATAAATTTTTGAAAGAATATGAGTTCCTCACGAATATTTTAGTGACCAACTTACCAGAAATTCAGAAAATAATTAAAATTAACACTTTTTTTGAAACCTCTCACCGCATATAAGAATCCGGCTTTACTTTTCCTTTTATTTTTTTTGGAACACCCTGTAGAGCTACGGTAATGCAAATTGGTACGTTTGGGTTTCCATCAACGCTGAACAACAAACCGGCATTAATTTTCCTCTAAAAAATCCCTAATAGTACTTTTCGAAGTTTCAGCACTAAAACACCGTCTCAGTGGGCCATGAATTTAAGGCACAAGATACCTGAATTATGCATTTAATGCCATTTTTGAAGTTCTATCCAACAAAAAAAGTTTATGGAAATCCAGCTAAAAATAAAAATTTTATAGGGGTACACTAATTAAGTGGGGCACTAAAAATTTTGAAACACCCTGTAGAGCTATGGTAATGCAAATTGGTACATTTGGGTTTCGAACAACGCTGAATAAGAATCTGGCATTAATTTTCCTCTAAAAAAATCCCTAATAGTACTTCTCGAAATTTCAGCACTAAAACACCGTCTCAGTGGGCCATGACTTTAACGCACGAGGCACCTGAATTATGTGTTTGATGCCATTTTTGAAGCTCTATCCAACAAAAAAAAGTTTATGAAAATCGAGCTATAAATAAAAATTTTACAGGGGTGGTCAGTCCTTAAGTGGGACACACTGTACATATAGTTCGGCAATTTTGCCAGATTTTCCAGAATTTCTGCCGAAAAACCTCTTAAAAGGGACTTTGAGTATTTCCCGTCAACATTGGTTGTTGGATTTAGAGAGGAGCATTTTCATAAGAGCAGAAAATCGATTTGAATGTTAATCATCACGGCCATTCCACCTACGGTAAGGTTGATGCATGTTTCCGTATTACCTTCTCCTAGAGCTCGTTGGATTTATTTTAGGCCTTTTGTAAAGACCCTTGCTTATGCGAAACAATAGAGTAGCTTTTGTATGTTGCTGACTAGCTACTTACAAGTATCTATTAGTCATATCCCTATAGATGCTTGGCTGGATAGGTGACTTTGGCCAGTTCTCAATTATCTCTTTTAATTAACTCTTAATAAAAGGGTGGATTGTTTAACTTTTATATGGTTTATTTATTGATTACCCAGTTAAGTAGATAATATTTTGGTATAACAGTTTACAGTTGGTGGTTTTAGTTTTTCGTTTTCATACAGAAAAACAAACAAATGGTTTGACTCTTTGGGTCACTAGAAAGCGGGTGGCGCTCGAGTATTATTTGTTATTATTTTAAGAAGTTTTACCCACGCCACTCTATCGACAGTGGGTTAGATGGGATAATTCTACCAAAAGTACACTGTAACACCTTTTTTTGTAACTATCTACCTGATTTTGAACATTTTTTAAACTTCCCCTAGCAAAGGTGTGTCACAACCATTCAATTCCCAAGAAGCTGTAAAGTCCAACTAAATTTTATTAACTGCCTTGGATTCTAACAGACCCAATTAGGCCCCAAACTGGATTCTTGTTCTAAATGAAAAAAAAATACTTGAGAAACATTCCTTTGAGAAATAAATCCGTATGTAACATTGCAGAAATTTTAACGTGCTGTATGTAGAAGAAACCAAATGGCATACTCAAAAATTCAAAAAAATTGCCGTTGACGTCAGAAGATGCGCTTTTTATATAACAAAAATTTACGTGTGCTATGATTTCTCCGAAAAACTTTTCCTTTTCGAGAAAATGAATGTATTCCTTACTTTATGTACACATTGTATGTAAAACTTGCCCATATATACAAATGACTTTTGCACTTTATTACTACGCCAGCTTCAGCTTGCCATAGTTACACAAATATACCTCGTGCAGGATAGATTATATTTATATCACCATATAGGCCATATAGGCCATATAGGCCATTTAGGATATCTCCTAAACAATCCCTATTGCATGTGATCCACAATCGAGTAATTCAGGCTGTAACTTATTAATTGTGTTCCCTGCGGACCAATGGTGCCAAAACGCGAGACCTGTTGGTTCTGCTCAGGTAACGACTAATTGCATTAGTCACAGGCGACTTATGCCCCGATTTAGAACATTGATCACTGGGCATGCTCATTTGCATGGCAAATGAAGCCAAAGTAATACACAGTGTCCTACAAAAAGTTTGCACCATAGGGGGGAAATTTTTAATTAACGTTTTATTTCAAAATTTAATTTTGGGGTTACCTTTTGCTTTAAAAAAGATAAAAAATGACCCACTCAAACGTGGTCATGCGACTTTGGTTATCTGTTAAAAATGACATTTAAAAAAATATACCGCCAAAAATGGGTTTAGTTGTTAAAATATCAAAAAGTTTTACTTTAAAAAGTTGTTTGTTTTTCAAATTTGAACGCTCTACTAAAATATTTAGTTTTTTGACAATGTTTAATATTTTATGAAATTTCTGAAAATTTTAAAAACTCGATACTTCGTAAAAACTATTTTATATCACTAGCTTTATCATTCTATTAATTGTTTATTACTAATTACCGGTAAGAATAGGTATTTTTTAAAAGAAAATGATATTTACGCTTTAAAATTCTATTATGTTTGTTGCAAAGTTGATGTACCGTCTAGCATTTGAGGTATAAATTTAGTTACATTACGTTTCCCAGTTCTAAATTGATGCCAAAATAATAATAAGACAGTTGTTTTTATTTGACAGTTATCAAACTGTCAAATAAAAACAATTGCTTCTATTCTCTACATGGCCTACTCATGAATATCGATTAATGTGAAATTAAACTTAAAGGTAATAATTATTTATTCCAAAAAAGTCAAGAATGTTGCTTAGATACGTAAAATAGTTTGATGATATTTTAATTTATTATTATTTTGGCATCAATTTAGAACTGGGAAACGTAATGTAACTAAATTTATACCTCAAATGCTAGACGGTACATCAACTTTACAACAAACAACAGAATTTTAAAGCGTAAATATCATTTTCTTTTGAAAAATATCTATTCTCATCGGTAATTGTAATAAAAAATTAATAGAATGATAAAGCTAGTGATATAAAATAGTTTTTACGAAGTTTAGAGTTTTTAAAATTTTCAGAAATTTCATAAATATTAAAAATTGGCAAAAAACTAAATATTTTAGTAGAGCATTCCAATTTGGTACACTTACGTAAAATTGAAAAACAAACAACTTTTTCAAGTAAAACTTTTTGATATTTTAACTAAACCCATTTTTGGCGATATATTTTTTAAATGTCATTTTTGACAGATAACGCAAGTCACATGAACACGTTTGAGTGGGTCATTTTTCATCTTTTTTAAAGCAAAAGGTCACCCCAAAATTAAATTTCAAAATAAAACGTTAATTAAAAATTTCCCCCATATGGTGCGAACTTTTTGGAGGACACTGTATAATCCTGTGGCCCGAAAATGTATAGACTCAACAAAATTAATTTCTCTTAATATTTATAACTTGAATAATAATAAATTATTATACTGTGCTATTCGTAAAGTTTAGGTAGACCAAATGGGAAAACATTTTTATCCGATTTTTTTGAAAATCTGATTTCGGGCTATGCTCAAGCATGTTTTGGGAACACTATTGCATCTAATGGGATGATCATGACGTCACAGCCCATGCCTGTCAAATTTTACATTTAAAAATTAAAAAAATAAGATTTTCTAAAATCTAATAATAAAAACTTTTCCCATTTGGTGCATGCAAACTTTATAAATAACACTGTATTAAGCTAACATTAAGCACTAATTGTCCAATTTAGGTAATGAATATGCGCTTAGGTAGACATTTTTGGGTAAATTTTTAAGAACAATAATATTGTTGTTGTTGAAAAAAGTCGTCGGACATCTTTTATAAGACTCCGGAGCAAAGCATCGGGTTTATGATAAAATTTGCATGAAGTTGTCGAAATATAAGCGGTATCATATCATAGTGCCTCTCTTTTGTTGCAAAAACTGCAAAACTTTTAGAATATAAAAATTTAGATACTGACATGAGAAGGAAATGCGAATAAAGTTTCGATGTCGCGTTATAACGTGTTCTTCGATAAATAAAAGTTGTTTACCGAGTTTAATAAATGTCTCGCAGGAGTCTGACTTGATCGAGTCGAAACTATGTTTTCTTAACACTTATGGAATTCACTGGAGACTTCGGAATAATTTTCTAAAAGGGTTCCTTCACAAGAAAACTTTTACATTATTGAATATATACCTAAGTATCTATAGTTTGTCTAGTAGCATTTTGTTTGAAGTTAAAGAGTCTTTCAAAACTCGCAAAAAATCTGTAAGTTGATACCTCATCACATGATATTATAGATTCGCAGTTTTATTACAATCGAGTGAGCTTATTACCGTATCATAACAGATTGCTTAAACGCGCTAGAGGGAGCTAAGTTTTGACGCTCACAAACAGAATAAACTTGTGTATGTAGTAAAGTTGCTGGTGGCATTTTTGAAGAACCCGTCTAAACAGTACTTACAGGTAGTGTGTTTGTAGGTACGTTTTGTGGGCGGTTTTAATTGATGCTCAAAATTTTTGGGCATATAGGTAATTATTAGGAAGTTGAAAATTGTTTATAAAGTCACTAAAATGGAAAAAATCTTTAATATAAAATTTACTATCCTTGTTATATGCATTAGACAAAATTTTTGTAATAAAACCACATATTTTACTGTTGGGACAATCAATTGAAGATATTATAGGCCTCGTTGACAAAGATGGTTTGTGTATTTTAGATAAAATATAAAAACGAGGTGCTACTATAAATAATAAGGAATTTAGCTGTTATATCATGAACCTTTTTTCTTTTTTAAAGTTGATATTAATTTATTTCATGTTTGTTGTAACATGTTTGTAGGATCTTTTTTAAGTTCGTTATAAAAAAAAATTATCATTTAAAAGCTCTTAATTTCTATTTAAATACTCTTCTTTTTTCAAGCAATTATTATAAGTTAAATTCTTGAAATAATAGAAATTTATAAAAATGAATAAATGGTCAGATATTTAAAATTTAAATAATATTTACACATATTTGCTCCAAATAAATTGATTAATTAATTATTTTACCTGCACATTACTATTATTAGTTTTTCAAAATTTATAACCAAATTTTGTTCATTAGAAAAATCTGTAAACAAAAATCTGTCAAAGTTTAACCAATCTTGACGTATGAGACAATTTGTATTTGTAACAAAATTTTACTCATAAGACATTTTGTAAACAAAAATATGTTAAATTTGTATCCAAATTTGACATATTTGACAATTTTTAATCAAAAAATTGTCATAATTAGAACCTATAAGTGAACTAAAATACTTAAAATCATAACCTAATTCGAAATATTTAGACATTTTGCAAAACAAATGAAAATTAACTAATTTTTATCAATTCTTTCATAATATAAATACATTGTTTATAACCCGTTATAGCGTATGCCAAATATGATTTAAATATATCAACTAGTTTGGTAAATATTCAATAAAGTCCGCATATTTTTTCCAACTTTAACACCCAGTAATTTTTTTCTATGGCCTTAAAAATATATAGTACGAAAAAGTGCCGTTATTTTTTGAAGATCTATCACCTGTTAAAGTCCTGCTACAAAAAACTGATCCACCCTGTATAATACGTACTATACATGAGCTAAACATATTGTATAGCTGTCCTGAAGAAGGGATAAACAATTCCGAAAGCTTGGCTATTAACAAATACCTAGTTTTCTTTAAAGACCAATTTGACTGCAAACCCACTAAAAGTTTCATATTTTATCATGTTTTAAGAAAATATCAGTTATTTGTTATTGATGACCTGTTAAATAACAAAACAAGTATTTATGGCAACAAATTTATATCCCAAAATAGCCGCTCATAGCAACATCTCCGAAAGGAAAAAGGACCCAAACTGAGTTCAAGTTTAACAATCTCAAAATTATGGCTAGTATTAAGCATATACCTATAGCAACCTATACCTCGCAAGAGAGACGTCCGACCGGGGCAATAATCAGGCGGCCATTTTTACCCCTAAATGAGGCGGGAAATTTAAAATAATTTATACGGGTGGGTTCCATAAATAATGTAATGTCTTGGTTGTCGTTTTGTGTGAAATGGAAATAATTTTAGTTCAAAGTACAACATAGGTCCACTATTTTTGTTGGTTTTAATTTTAAATTAATGCATTCGGGAAACGAAGCAGTTAAATAGGTTGAGAAATTGTACAACTTAATCAAAACAATATTTTAATCATCATAAGGAGAAGTAATATAATTATTATTGTACATTACACTTTATATAATATCTACATTATAAATACTTGCAAAAATATGAAAATATTTTTAATTACCTAACATTTTCATACACTTGGTATAATTATTTCTTTGAATATTTTTAATAATAATAACCTATTTTCCAGGAACATATCTATACCTACCTGTTTCTGAATTTTTAGGCAGCTAGTTTTATTCCTTAGAGCTTTTTACTTTTGTTTGTTTAAAAAATACAAGCAAAAGAAAACTTGGTAACTTCAACTTCTACCACTTTAATCTTTGCTTCAAAAATGAAAGTGAAGTGATTTTTAATACGCTCTTCTTTGATAAGCTTCAATAATTTTGCTGGCGGTGATCTGCGCAGTTAACAGGTTTACTTGCTGCTGCTGTTTGCATTTCTTCAGTAAATTCTATTTGCTCCAGAAATGCGGCTCTCTTCGTCGTATCGAAAATTACAATGTCTCCATTTTCCTCATCTCCCCGAATTATTTCTTGAACTTCTTCTTGAATATGATAGTCAATGACACCTAGAGTACTAAGCCACTTTCTAAATTTAGTTTCTTCTCTTGAAAACCTAAAAATCAGCAAGAAATCAGAAAATATCGATGAGAAAAAAATAATATTTGGCAAAAAATTATACCTATTTACTTATCTATGGAATGCGATTTCACAATCTGGATGTAAAAACCTCTTTGCATTTGCACCAGGTCATGTTTCGATCTCGTAAATATGAGAACGAAAAGCTATCAACCGTACGAAAGAAAAAAATCGCGATTAAAAACTAAAAACGCATCTCTCATCAAAAAAGCATGTCACGGTGACTTTTATGATTTTACCGGCGCCTTCAAAAAGTATAATGCAATTTCATTTATACTGAATACAAAAATTTAAACAAGGAATAAGGTAGCCACCATTCAAACTGTCAAAATAGGGTTAAAAATGGCGGCCAATTTCATCTCTTTTCGTTCCCTGCGCCTTGCCGTGCGCAATAGGGCCAAAAGCGGTATATGTTAATATACAGGTATATGGTATTAAGAGTCAAAGCTATTCTGCAATAAAATTAGAACATTCCGTCTCCATTTTCACTAGTGAAGAGAGTATATTTGGACAACAACCAATCACACCGTGTAAGTTTAACTCCACATAAATCGGACGTGGCGATTGGTTATGTCCTTCGCCATTCGCCCAAAATCTGTGTATGTAGGTGCGGACCGTTATGAGCATATTGCACACAACTTCAGAGGTGTAACTTTGATTACTGGCTGGGTAACTTCGGCAACCCGATTGCCGCCTATAAATCCAACTCGTTATTAACTAAGTTGAACAGCATTAATTTTGCACCGTGTGTACGTATGTGATGTCGAGTGCTTTGATTAATACGTTCTTGCATGAATATTGGATTTCGCCGATCCGAAATTGAGAATTTCAGGGCGAGTTCCAATATTAAGCTGAAATCCAATAGAGATTAAATGTTACGGAATACGCGGCAGTAGTACGGAGGTTAGAGTCAAGGGCAAAAAGCAAACAGAATGGTCAATTAGTAGTTAATATACAGGGTGTCAAGAAATTACGTGCACATAGAGAAGGGGGTAAGTCTTTGGCCCATTTTAAGAAAAAAACTTCATATGGACGTATGTCGTAAACGTCCTAACTTTTGAGATACAGGGCGTTGAAGTTCATTTTTTTTAATTGAATTTTGGCTACATCTCCCGAAATAATCAAGCTGCTGAACTGAAATTTGGCACTGCTATGTTTTTGGGGATGGAGAATAAGCTGAAAATGTAAATTTCACCGTATCTCATAGAGGGCGCCACTTGCGCTGTTTTTCGATCACGCTTTTAAGCGTAACTTTTTTGAGGTTATCTTTTTGGTCCTGCAGGTCCATCATTTTAGTGCATTTTTTCATTCTGCAAGAAAAAGGTACTCTTGTTTCATAACGATTAAATCAACCGTTTACGTTTAAATTGGCAAAATGTGCCCCAAAACACCTGTCGACTCCAATATTCGAAACATAAAATTTTCAACGACCGCTTTCAAATGCTACATATCAACTATACATTCAAAATGAAGAAAAAAATGCTAAATGGATATTGGTCAAAACACCATTGGTTTTCTGGAAATAGGGTGTTCAAATTTTGTCAAATTCAATCCTTTCCATTTTGAAAGCGAATAATTTTTGGTGCATTCTTCATAGGGATTTTTTTCTTCATTTTGAAGGTACAGTTGATCTGTAGCATTTGAAAGCGGTCGGTGAAAATTGTATGTTTCGAACATTGGAGGTGTTTTGGGGCACATTTTGCCAATTTCAACGCAAACGGTTGATTTTATCCGTATGAAGCAAGAGTACCTTTTTGTTGTAGAATAGAAAGGTGCACTAAAATGATAAATCTGCAAAACCAAAAAGATAACCTCAAAAAAGTTACGAGTAAAAGCACGATCCAAAACAGCGCAAGTGGCGCCATCTGTGAGACACGTAGAAACTGACATTTTCAGCTTATTCTCCAGCCCCAAAAACATAGCAGTGCCAGTTCAGCAGCTTGATGATTTCGGGAGATGTAGCCAAAATTCAATTTAAAAAAATGAACTTCAACGCCCTGTATCTCAAAAGTTAGGACGTTTACGACATACGTTCATATAAAGTTTTTTCCTTAAAATGGGCCAAAGAATTACCCCCTTCCGTATGTGCACGTAATTTCCGGACATCCATTAGGTAGTTGTGGGAATATTCACCTAAGATAATTTAATTTTCAATTTATTATTGGTGTTTAAATTGTAGACATCTTAATTCTGGTTTTTATACAGGTGTCCCATATTCGACCCTCACCATTGGGATATCGGTAACTACAACAGATAGAGAGTCGGTTAAAATAAGGAAAGGTTTAGACAATTTTATAGCAAATCTGATGATAATTTTGTTTTCAGGATAAGACACACCACTTTTGATTTTCTTATGTATGTCATCTTGAATTATTTGTAAAAATTTTCATGTTCATCGCCCCGCATTGTTCAAAATTCCTACTTAGTATAAGAAAGATAATTGTCTGCCTCAGAACGTGTATAATAAACTCTTTCCGCCACTGTTTTATTCCTGTTGTTTTTGATGTAACAGTAATTGTACCTAAATACACAGAGGTTACATTTCCTATGCCTCAAATTCAACACTTTATCCTTCCCATCGTCCTTAAAACTATACTAATTCACTAATTACTAACTTAACCATATGTCTTTTGTCCAATAACCCCAAAATCTCATCAAAAAACAAGAATAACGCAAAAGTAAACACTAAAAACACATCAACACAAACCGACAAATCTCAACGAACTCTGGATCAGCTGTTGGGGCATAATAAAGCAAATGCACAACGATCACAAAGAGCACATGCAACGTTGCCACGTTAGCCAGAATAAGCAATTCATTAAGGATATTATTTATAGACCAAGTAGGATCAGTAAATTCAAAAAATCAGTAAAATTTATTGTTAAATGCTAACTGTCCAAATGTTTACTATATGTAGATTGTAGAATTGTAGAACTAATTGTTCCAAATTGATGTTTTTTTAACGTTGATTATACATTTATTTCGTAAGTACAAGATAAATTTATGAAGAAGTTTGGCAATGGTGCAATCATTGCATTGTTTTGTTTTAGATTTCTATTACTATCTCAGACAAAAAATGTTACTAAACATTTTTATCTTGGCAGGGTCTGTATTGTATTGAATTATTAGTGTATGTTTATTATTTGTCTGAGGTGAACAGTATTGTTACACATTTTAAGAAACACGCCTGAGAGCTACATAAGAACACAAAAACGGACAGTTTGTTACATTTTTTTGCCAGAGTTGTCATTATCTACTTAGTTTTAGAAAAAAAGAACGCTTTTATGTTTTACGGCTAATAAAAATCATTAGTGAGACACATCATTGGAAAGAGAACTTCATGAAGATAAAGTTTTGTGTTTTAGCTCGAAAACGAAAACGGGTTGTTTAAAAAACTGACACTACTATTAAAGAGACGAGTTAAATGCGCTTCAATAATGTCAAAACCCTGTCCGTTTCTAAGATATTTAACAAAGACGAAAATGGGAAAATTCAGTATTTTTAAATAACTCGAAAATGATCGCAGTTAGCCTTGATTTCTCAGCGGCATCAAATTTATCATACAATTTTCTAAAACTTTCCTGATTTAACCGACTCTCTATCTCTCGTAATTACCGAGATACCAATGGTGAGGGTCCAATTTGGGACACATTCTATAAGACACTTATGAAGCTCGACAACCATATTTTATTTATAGTCAAACACGGTTACAACCATACATCGAAACTTTATTCGCGTTTCTGTGTCACGCCAGTATCTAACAGCGGGGAATAATATACGTTCCCACATTCTGTTATCTTACGTTTCGACCGATATAGGCACCGCATGCAAATTTTATTATAAAATCGATAGTCCGCCCTATGTGTGTATGTATTTAATGTCCGGTATTGGACGATTCAAATGTGGATTTTGTAATTATACGAACGCTGTATGAATGTTATTCCAGCACTTAGGTACTGCAGAACTCAAGCTCATTTTGGAGAGCTACATCTAAAAATTACAATAAATTCAGGGTAAAAATAACGGCAGTCAACGAAGACGGTTGTTGGTTTTTATTTTATGATTTTAGAACTAGTAATAACAATAGTTAACTATTACAAAAATACTGCTGAAGATGTCCTTTGAGTGGCTATAAACATGTGTAGTTTTATTATATAAATACAAAGCGCTATATTTGCTATATTTGTGGAGTCTAGATTGTAATTAATACATACCCCTTTTACTCATTTTGGTAATACAGAGGAACATTTATTAAAGCTTGAACTGCTTATCTGCGTCAGGAGTTCCGCTAGGGAAGGATCGCAGCGTCCCTGAAAGCAGACATTTCGCGAATCCTAAATCCCAGGACTTCCACCAAATCGTCATCTCGCTTCTGTTACGTTTAATATGGCAACGTTGCATTACATAACTGACCTCGGGACAAAATTCATACTGCTGGGATTTCAGTATAGAACAAAACCGGCTACGATATCGTATGTCGACTGCGACGGTGATAAAATAGGTAGGCCCGCCGAGAAGTCGGTCTGGCGCGAAGTCTATCTGACATGAATTCTAAGTGATTGCGAAGTCGCGGTAGCTAGATGCACTCGCAATATTTTAGAAGATATATTTTGTAATTTCCAGTTTACAAACTGTGTGTTCTGCGCATGTTTTAAATTTTATCAATTCCAGACAGTTCACAAACCGCTGTTGCAATCGCGGGCAAGTAACCTAAGATTTTCTTGGATCACGACCATCGACAAATCTACCCTAACCTAACCTTGTGAGTTTAACCTCAAAAACCATATTTTTTTATTAAACTTTTAAAGACCGAAAATTGTTGTTATGTTGTGTTGTAAACGTTCTAGCCTGATGTTGAATACAGTAGCGAAAACGATGCTGGTCCCGGACTATTATATTTATGTTTATTATATTTTGAAGTTGTATAATAGTTGTCACATTCATTACAAAAGCAAAATACCATAATAAAATAAGATTTCCTCTTGTAGACACGATATACGAATTACCAATAGGGATTCCATTTTTACATAAGAAATCATTGGTACACAAAAAAAATTTTAGATAATGAAAGCCGATTTTTTAAATTATATTAAATATAAATTTGATATTTAAGAAAAATTATAAATTTCGTATTCATACCCAATGCTTTTTTTTAAATCTACAAAATTGAGTAAAAAATGCAAGCGCCAAGTAGATAACATCATGCTTTTATCTGTCCTGGTAATCAGGTAGGCCTCTAAGTATATAATAATTGATATTTTTACAAGTTTCCATGATTTCAATTCTGAGGAATTACGAGGAGGATTGTAGTTTTAAGTTGATGTTTCATTTTCATTGATATGTTGAAGTGAAGGTACAAAATTATTTCCTTACAGGGAAAGAACATTATTATATAAATATTTTAATTATGCTGGAATTTAGATCGGTCAAAAATGCAAAATGAAAACTGAAATCAAAATTTTTATCAAGGCAAAATATCACTACCACCGGGATTTTATTTCCACCGCATTTACATTACATGTTTTCAGTTTAACTATAATTATTGTAGTATTTAATGAAATCTTAGCGCCACATGCATCAGCGTGGTTTGCTGCCCCACACCCTTATGCACATACTCAATCACGAAGTGTCGGGATTTTTTTTAATCAATCTTCCGTATGCGTCGGTCCATGATAATTTGGTTTTTGATGGAACTCCAGAATGCTTCTCTCTTTCTGGCTTTCCTGGGCGGCAGAGATAGTGAACCTCGGTCTGGATCGATGGTCGATGTAGGTACTAATTCTCATGTACTGATGCCAAATATAATCGACACGGGCTTCTTTTTGTTAAAAGTTTGCGTAAATGGTACAATGAGTAAACTATTCACATAATAACGCACGGTATAAATAAAACCCACAGTAACAAGAACATATTCATCGGCGAGTGGGTCATTAAAATCGAAGGCTTTCGTGCTTCAAAAATACTCATTATAGCAAGTCTCCATTTAAATTTACATAATTAAAAATAAAATTGAGATTAACGGAAATGGGAATAAAATTACCCACAGGATTGTTTTACTGGATGTGGGGAAAACTGTTTTAAAATTGCCAACCTTTCGCTCAGTATTTGACCATCTTCAGGGTACTTAATTTTATTGATGGTTGTTAGATGAATTACAAAGCATGCAAAAATATCATTAATATTTGGTTTAATATTTAACAAATAAGTGTTTTCAAATTGTTACTTGCATATACAGGGTGTAAATAAATAAGTGCGTAGAAATTAATAAATGCTTGCAATGCTTGCAGAATCCCAAAAGAAGAAGCGCTAACGTTTAGATTTTATTTAAAATTGAATTATTTACGCGGAACTTGATGTCAGAGTTTTTTGGTCAAGAAATTCAATTTTGATATATCAATGTTTATTATAGTCAAACGATGATCAAACAAAATGCATATTTAACGGCCCCAATAATAATTAAAGAGAAATGGGTGGTGGCATATGGGACAAAACGTTTTTGTTCTTGGCAACAAAAAATTAGTTTCCAATATCGAATGGAAATTTAGTATGGATCTTTCTGAGGTGTGCAGACCACGACAGGCCCTGTTTTCGCTGGCTTTCTGGAATAAGAAATAGTATAACGCGGTGAGCATTATACAATCCAATGCCATCTAGCGTGTACTGCCAAAACCAATATTATGCGAGTGTGTATATATGTTATGGACCAAGTGATTATTTAATTACTTTAATAATTTAATAATATAATATTTTTTACAATTTATCACATTGTCGGGTCATTATGAAAAATGTCATGATGTGCCCGATCAAGGGCACATCAAACACATTTTTACCGAAACGGCCTACCTTGAGATGATAAAAGAAGTAAAACAATTTAAACATAAAATGACGAAGAAATTTCTCCCTATAGTACAAACTTGTTGGAGGACATTGTAGTATGCCTAATGTAAAGTAAAAATATACTGTCTATAAGTTGCTGCCAAGCATTATACATAACGCCCGAGCAATATAATAATGTTAACAGTATTTTTATTACATTGACTAGCAGTTTTGGACATTTTTCATATTTCCCGAGTATTATTAATACAGACCAACTAATCACTTGGTCCATAACATACCGGGTGACCTTTTGAAAACTTTCAATGGGCTATATCTCCGAAAATAAAAGAGATAAAAAACGGCAAAACCCGTTTCGATAGTATGGAGGGAGAACCAAAATGGCGTATCAAGTGACGCCCCTCTTCCAACCCCATAAGCCCCGCCCACCCCAACTTTAAAGTCTTAAATGGCAACCCCCCCACTTGTGATACATCGTTGAAAAGCTCTTTAAAAATGCTTTCCAGCGGTACCGATATGAGGTACATTTGGTTTAGTAATTATCGATTTATTCAAGAATATTCGATTTTAGTATCACATATTTTGTATACTACCAGATATTCATAGTTACTCCTATACCACCAACTTTTATTGTCTGTACAAATATATTATAAAAAAAAAGGATACGTACGCTGATGATATCCAAGATGATTGTTAATGCGTGGATCAAGACCATGGCATTATCTTCAATCACGTCATCACTTTTAAACTCAATCAAAATCGAGTTGTTAATAAAGCAACCCCGCCTTCGAACAATTTTATAATTTAGCTACCGTTTTAATGTGACCAAAAGTGCATCGTTATAACCACACTTAAGCAACTCTTTACGGTAGTCAAAATTGGATTAACATCCATTACTTCTGTCGCCCATCTTTATAAATATAAAATAAATTGAAAAAGAGTGACCTATCTCAGACCCTACTACATTTTTTATAACATGCAATTCAAACCAAATTTATGCAGGTTTCTCGTATCTCCTGCGGAATTTTTGAGGGGCAATATACATACTAATTTTTAAATCTGGTCCCTGTATTCGATAACATGTTCAAAAGAATATTAATGAGCCTTAATCCTCTACACTACAAGCAACAACGTGGTTGGCGATCTGGTGCCACCGTATATCGCATATACTTAATCGTTGCCAGGATTCTTTTAATCAATCATTCTTAATCACCAGCCAGTGGCATTGTATGTTAGTTCCTTTCACCCTAGAACACTCAGTATAATCAATTTTATAAATACAGTTCAAATTATGTTTTCTATAAAGTATCCAGATCTCTTTCTCTTACTTTGTATAGTTAGTTATTATAGGTAAGCATAATAATCAATTCTTAAGAATAACGAATTAACCGACAATGGAATATTTAAAAAGTAGGTACTATTTGGAAGAGTTGAATAATCCATTAAATATGCTTTTAGCAGTTTAGCTGATTCTGCCAAGCCAATTCCAACTTTTCATGTGGCTGCAACTAATTGAAAATTTCGTACTTAGAAGACTACCTGCCTCTGATTTCTTACCTTGCTCTGAAATATCTGTATTGAAAGTATAAGTTCTAAGAGAATATTTCTTATGAGTCTTATGAGATTCAAGTTTATGAAAAAAAACAACTACATTTTCATAATAATTACAATACAAAATAAGGACCAATTAACGTTATTTTTTTAAACTTTTTTTCAATTTGTCTAAACCGTGTAGTATTGTGGAAAATGGTATAAAGGAAAGTCAATCCTTAATTTTATATATTAGGGGTGGCGGAAAGTTTTTGGAAGGTTAATATTTAATATTAAAGCTTTAAATTGCAAAAAAATGAAATTCAATATGTCGGGGACTAGGCCCTTTCTTGCTAGGAGTGTAAATGGTGGGGTTTAATTCTTTAAATCATTAATTCCTTAAATCATTAATTAATGAAATCATTAATTCTTTAAATCATTAATTCCAATGAGAGTTTTTAATCTTCAATTATTTAGGTAAAAGAAAATTCTTGGTATATTAGTACTACGAGGGCGGTTCACCAATTAGTATTATTGTCCCTAGACTAGTTGTTGTTGACCGAAACAATCGGTACTCTAGTAGTACAACAACTGTCAACATTTCTGTCAATCTTCCGTGCCAAATTTCAATATCACATATCTTTTCGGATATTTGAGTGAGCATTTTTATTCTTCGGTTGTGCATACTGAATTGGGAAAATGGAGAAAAATGAAGTGAGGGCGGTCATAAAATACCTGCGAAAGAAAGAGATGACTATGAAGGAAATTTACGAGGATATGCATGGAGTGTTAGGTAATGATAGTCCTTCATATCAAACTTAAAGAACAACTGCGTAGGATCGTAGATAGACTTTTTCGATGGGCTAAAAAGTTTATTTTGTATTGTTAAGAATTGCGCCGCAGGCTAAAATTTTCAAATTTTCAAGGTCAGACATTTTTAGTGAACTGAAAAATTGTAATAACCTAATATTACCAAAAAATATTACGCAAATGAACTGATTGTATTTTTTCCTTGTTAACTGTGGAACCATAATAATTTAACTATGCAGTAACTGTAAGAAGTAGGTACTCTTTTTTTTTTCTTTTACATTAAAGCCCGAGAGAGAATTCCTTGAGTGATAGGATACAGAATATAGATAGGTAGGTATCTCGCTTATTGAAATGCGCCGCAGGCGAAATTTTTTAGGAATTTTAAGGACAGACAATTTAACTGAGACAGAAAATTGTAAAGTTACATCACCATGATATGTTTCCTCTTATTTTTTCTCAATGAAAGGGGTTTGAACACTCAACTACCCCCCTTATCTATGACCCTGCCGTATATGAAGGACAGTAGAAACAGAATAAGGCCAGGCGCATATAATTCAGGTTAGATTAGTTTTAAGTTCGGCGCACGGGTTTGGTTAGGTTTGAAGGCCCGCGACGCGAAGCGCGTGTGCGTGTGACTAATGTCAACTACTAATGTGTACCACCGATATCCGATATCCTCAATATCGTAAATTTGATAAATCATAACATAAACTTAAAAAATACAGGTTAAACAAAATACAATTCATTCGGTCTTTTAAGAAACGATCCTGCAGCGTGGTTGGTACGAGCTCGGGGGGGCGCTGCAGCCCGGCAGCCCGGCAGCCCCCCCCCCCTCGTTGCGCTACTACACATAACTATATTTGCTCCATTAAGTATGATCCGAAGTAAAAAATGCATTATTTATTTCGCGAAAGTATTATAATATACAAATTGGCCTTATTTAAATTATTTACGATATTTCTCTCAGACTCAGCAGGTTCTATATAGTCAAAGCTCGTCTTATTTTCGATCGTTCCCCCTCCTGTTCAACCAGAAACCCCCTCAATATGCATATATACCAATTTTTTAATCTTGTCTCGGTAATGTATTCCAAAAAATATTAAAGCGCCTTAACCCGCTACATGCGGCGGCGCCGGGCTCGATCTCTCGCCCCGCACACACTCAATCATAAAATGTCAGGGAAATTTTTTAATCAATCTTCTTTAACCGCCAGCCCATGATAACGTGGTTTATGATGAAAATCCGGAACCCCTCTCGCTCGCACTCTTTTCTCTCTAGAGTAGATGGGGTTCGCGCTTCCCTCGCTGTATTAATTACACTGGAGTGTGGAGATGACGTACTAATGTAAATGATAACCATTCTGTTAAAAGTTTTAACGCGAAGCCCGGTCGATATTCTTTGGAGGTCAGTGTAAAGTATCTCGATTGAGGATTCAGTTTGCACGAACGCACCTCCCAGGTTTCTTGAGACTAGAACAGGATACTGCAGCTTAATACAGATTTTCCATTTACTACTACACTATACATTCTAAAATTAGTTTGGCATATACGGGGTTTCCAAAAAGTGTGTCGTGTGGTTTTAAGGGGGTCTTTCATATAAAATTTTTCGATTTGGGCTTTCCTTGCCATGTTATTCGGGTCTACAGGGTGACCCAATAGTTTTTTTTATTTATATCTCAATAACGGTGCTACTTAAAAATTTGAAATTTGGTGGGTGTTATGTGGAAGACGCCTTTGGCGTATGTTATCTGGAAGACGCCTTAGGGTAGTTTATTCATTTACACAGTGTCCCAAAAAGGGTAAAAACTAACAACCGCTATTAATTTTTTGAGGTTATCTTTTTGGTCTTGCAGGTCCATCATTTCAGTGTATCTCTTCATTTTACAACAAAAGTGTACTATTGTTTCATAACGACAAAATGAACCGCTTGCGTTGAAATTGGCAAAACGTGCCTCAAAACACCTGTTAACTTCAACATTCGAAACATAAAATTTTGACCTACCTCTTTCAAACATTACACAGCGACTGTACCATTTAAACTGAGAAAAAAATTCCTATGAACAATGTACTAAACTTATTAGCTTTCAAAGTGGAAAGGATTGAATTTAACAAAATTTGAACACCCTATTTCAAGAAAACCAATGTTGTTTTGACCAATGTTCAATTGGTACGTTTTGTCAATTTCAACGCAAACGGTTGATTTTATCGTTATGAAACAAGAGTACACTTTTGTTGCAAAATGAAAAGATACATTGAAATGATGAGCAAAAAAATGAATAGGGGTTGTTAGTTTTTACCCTTTTTTAGGACACTGTGTAAATGAATAAACTACCCTAAGGCGTCTTCCAGTAAGTAGATAACACATACCAAATATCAAATTTTTAAGTAACGCCGTTATTGAGATATAAATAAAAAAATACTTTTGGGTCACCCTGTAGACCCGAATAACTTTGTAAGGAAAGCCCAAATCGAAAATTTTTATATGAAAGGCCCCCTTAAAACCACCTGCCGAACACCCCTTTAAATTATTTACTATTCATTCGAACTCACCCTGTATAATGACTCGATTTTTTTATCGCAAATGAAGCCCATCAAAGTATGTTTTTAAGCATTTTTTGCTAAGTACCAACCGTTCGTTAATATTGCTAAGTATATATCTTTTTGCGGATTGATTTTTTCCCTTGAAAGTTTGGTTGTGGAAAATATTTGTACAGGATTTTTAATTTCTTCCCGGACTCGGACTCGGACATTTTCAAACTTAATTTTCTATTTTTCTTTAAATTGAACACCCTACATTCACTCTGCTTTAATTTGATACCAAATTAGGTTCCTTTATCTCTGACATTTTTTTTTTCAAAAATCCAGGATAAAAAGAAAATTTGCAACTTTTTTACCTATTACATGCATAGAAAGTACTCGAGAGTCAAGTCACACTTGTACTTATTTAAATAGCTGTATAAAAAAAACTAATAGATTTATGTCTAGCAAAATGGGCGGCATTTTGAGCAGTTTTTCCGGTAAACAAAGTCAAAAGGTTAACAAAATAATATTATATAAACAACCGCAAGAAAGATATAGGAATATTTATAAACGGTTGGTATTTAGCAAAAAATACTTTTAAAAAATTATAATTTGGCAACGCCGCAGACGGAAGCAGAAATAATTTAGGGATGTTTACTATGATTCAATAGGCTTCATTTGCGATAAAAAAAATCGGTCTTTCCATTAGCAACATATTTTTGTCGCCACACTTTTTTAGAACAACGTGCAACGTGTATATGCCAAACTAATTTTAAAATGTGCTCCATCTTATCTTATTTTGATTCCCCAAACCGATTTTTTTTATCCTTAATAGTATAGCCACAATCAAAGAGGGGAGTAGTATATACTGGTCCTAAAAAGCTTTATAAGCACGCCACTGCTGTATGTTTAAATTTACTAGTCTTTCTGAGTAAAGTTAATAAAAATAAGTAAGACGCCAAATAATATGCAGTAAATTGACGTTTTTATTTAAAAAATATTTTGGGCAAGACTAAGTTTTGCGGGAGTTACCTATTACTTATGCCTGACAGCGCGACATCATGCCTGCGCCTCTCGGGCTATTATATCTTCACGCTCCCTTTCTTAATACTTAAATAACTATCTCTCCCTATCGAGGAACCCTAGTCTTAAAGGTTCTCTAATGGTTGTGTATGTACAAATTTAGATTTTATTTTGCAAAAAAATATTTTTTTGAATGACCATTTTATATTAATCTGTCTCCACATAACACATTTTTTTGTTTGGATGGACCACCCTGTACGAGATAAATTCGATTTTTCTCATATTTATTGCCACTAGTACTTCGTAATTAATAAGTACACCTAAATAATGATATTCTACTAAAAGCATTTACATCACATCGAATCAGAGCCGTATCTGAGGGGTTCAACCCCCCTCCCCCCCGAAATACCACCATTTTATATGCTTTTGCACCACCACTAGAACGAGCTCCCCGAGCATCAGTAAGTGCAATAATGTATTAAACTGGTTTTCCAGTATAGCACGCAAACCCGCCCGAAAACTGCCCACAAAACGTAAATAAGTTCAGTACCGAGTTTTATCATCAGAATATGCTTTCAAATAAAATAAGACATAACTGGCAACACTGGACAACAGTAAACGGTGAACGGTGGTGCATGGCTGCGTGCGCCATGGTTTAGGAGAATAGGGGATTGTATCTTTTATGAATAGATTATTCCTAATTTATATACCTACTGGCAATTCTAAAGGTGTCGTCAGGCCAGGCGAAAAATGTGTAGGAATATATCCGTAATAATGATAAATCAAATAAGTAGAAAAGGTAGGTATAGGTATAAATGCGAGAAGGAATATTCAGCTATTATTATAATTAATATTTAATATTTTTAAAGTTTTAATGTTAAACTTGTTCAAAATAAACCTGTTTCACTTTTTTATTAAAAACCATTTAAAAATAGTAGGTTTTTTTAACCTTAAAGCTATATCAACTTCAAAAGCCACAGGTCTAACCTCTCCAGCGCCGGCTCTAGGCGGGTGCGAATGGTGCGGCGTACGCGGCCTGTGTTTTGACCACAGAAAATATACGCTACGCGTATATTTTCTGTGGTTTTGACTAGCCCCGCGCCTCAGAGTCCCATGTACGGTTATCCAGTCATAGCGTATTTAAAAGGGCGGGGCCGAAATCATTTCAGAATTTGAAAATATTCACTGCAGCTTGAAAATCTGAAGATATTGGGATTTCCTAAGACTAATTTTAAGCGCAATGTTCCTTAACATTTCCAAAAAAATTCGCCTGCGGCGCATTTTACACATTATTGCACAATTGTTTTAAATACACTTGTTTGAATGAAATTCTCAAAAATTGTCCCTCCCCAAAATTTACTTCTATATACAGGGTGACCGTATTACGAGTCTATGCATGGGGATCTTGGTTATCTTAAGAGATACGAGGTCGGTTAAATTGGGGCAAAGTTGCGGAATTTGATGCCGAGTAACATGGTAAAAAGAAATTTTGGCTGGCACTTTTCGTTTTGAAAATAATGCGAAAAAACTGAAAATTGTCGTTTTCGTTTTTATGTTTTTAAACGAAAACGAATGGCGCTGGACATTTCTAAGTTAAACATTATTAAGGCACTTTTTTACAAGGAATCTACATATGACCTCGCATTTTTTTCTCGCCTCCCTGGACAAAGATATGACGATCAACTTTTATTTTTCTTATGGGCGCCATATTGGATTTTTCAATTTTTGAAAAGAGGATTTTTTCTGGTTAAAATGATATGTCACACATTATGCTTTACTTTGTTTTTCTTGCCGTAATATCAAATTAATCGTTTTTGCATAGAGTGCCTTGCAAGCACCATAATGTTTGACGTTTTTGCATAGAGTGCCTTGGAAACATAAGCCTAGTTACGCATTGTTGCAAAGTGTGCTTTGGAATATTGTTTAACGGTTCAGTAAAAATTCAGTTAATGTTAAATTTATTGATTAAATAAATCATAAACGTACCACGAGAGTATGATCTGAGACCTTGTTATTTATTCGTCATTTGCCATATAGGTAACACATTAACACTAAAAGAGTCAAACTGGAAACACAAAAACAACAAAAACCTAGACGAGTAGACAATCCTGTTTTACAATAAATGTTCAATTTGTCCTCCTTGTGCCTCTAGGCACAATGCAGCACGTTTCCTTAAATTGTTTATGGCTCGTCCAATATCCCTTCGACGTCATTTATATTTGAGGAATAATAAATTTGAATCATGTCACGCTTTTCTTCATGTGAAAATGACATTTTTTCAGTAAAATAAAGTATCCGTGACACTTAAAATTGTACTAAACTATCAAACGTTATAGGGGCTTATGTTTCCAAGGCACTCTATGCAAAAACGTCAAACATTATGGGGCTTACGTTTCCAAGGCACTCTATGCAAAAACGATTAATTTGATATTGCGACAAGAAAAACAATGTAAAGCATAATGTGTGACAAATCATTTTAACCAGAAAAAATCCTCTTTTTAAAAATTGAAAAATCCAACATGGCGCCAATAAGAAAAATAAAAGTGGATTGTCATATCTTTGTCCAGGGAGGCGAGAAAAAAATGCGAGGTCATACTTAGATTCCTTGTAAAAAGGTGCCTTATGCCTTAATAATGTTTAACTTAGAAATGTCCAGCGCCATTCGTTTTCGTTTAAAAAAATAAAAACAAAAACGACGATTTTCAGTTTTTTCGCATTATTTTCAAAACGAAAAGGGCCAGCCAAAATTTCTTTTTACCATGTTACTCGGCATCAAATTCCGCAACTTTGCCCCAATTTAACCGACCTCGTATCTCTTAAGATAACCAAGATTCCCAAGCATAGACTCGAAATACGGTCACCCTGTATACGTCACTGAAGTGATCTAAACTCATCTCAAAAATTTGTTCTTAATGGATTAAATAATTCCTTGAAGGGGGGGCACTTTCATCCGGCATACCCAGCCCCACAAAAGCTTGAGCCGATCCTGAACCCCCCCCCCCCCCAAATTTTCGCTAGATACGGCCCTGAATCGAATGGAACTAATAATTTAAAAATAAATTTTGGTTTGACACGTATTATGGAATGTATACTATATACTCCATTCACCAGAAGGAATACACACTACACCTGCCAGTTTTTTTTTGTGAGATGAGAGGTATTTTTAATATCATTTTGTTCATGAGTCAGTCGGTGATTTATACTTGAACGGAATACAAGTTGTTCTACAAACATCTGGAATTATTATTTTATATTTTATTATTTTATTATAATAATAAATAATAATAAAAATGTACTATAAACAAATAAGTCGTAAGTACAAAATGAAAACTCAAATCTCCAATATATTCATATCAAATATAAAATTAATTCCAAATTTTATTTTTTGAATGACCATTTTATGTTAACCTGTTACCGTTTTCAGTCTAACCCAAAAAGTTATACCTATAGCAAAAAGAAAATGTATACTTACCTAATTTTTTAGCATTGGGAGTTCAAACAACTTTTAGGAATGAAAAAGACGATACTAAAATTGCCTTAGGCCCAATTTCACAATCTAAAGTGTACTTCAAAATTAAAGAAGCTTTTATTACAGTCAAAACATTGTGCTTAATATTGTTGCATAAGTGCCTTTAATTTTAAAGGGTACTTTTGTTGATTTTGAAATTAGTATGCCGAGTGAAGAGAACTTATAATGGGAAAACCGCTAGAATCAACGATGAAAAGCGAAATTTTATTTAAAAATATGAAAGATTAATGTTTTTTTGTTTCTTGACCCGTTGTTTCGCTTCCTACTGTACAGGGTGGTCCAACTTTTAAGGGCAACCTATAGAAAACGTAAACATAAGTAGATTTTTTCTTTAAAACATGTTAATTTAATTTCGTTTTCAAAGTTTTTTTGCCTCCTTTTATTTTCCCAAAGGAATACAGTTAAGGAAAACAAATTTGGTACAGTTTAGACAAACATTAAATACCACAAATTACTCAGTTTTTAATTCGGAATAACTTTCCTTAACAAAATTTTGCTGTAAAACCTACAGAAAAAGCACTTTACTGGTAGGAAAAATAGGTTTTTCAACATTTTTCGAATCTCGAAACTTTGATTTTCTTTAGGTAAAAAATTTAAAACGCACAAAAATAAATTTTTAAAGAAATAGTGGGTACATTTTTCGAAAAAAGTCAAGAATCGTTTTTCTTGGAATTGATTAGGAAATTTAGTGAAGACAACAAAAGATTAGTTTGCTCGTGTCGTACCATTTTTTATTAAAAAATATTATGGTTGACACCCGCCTCTCCCGCACTGGTTGAAGTAGACAGATGTTTTTTGATAGGGTATTACATTAAAGGTAAACTTTTGGAAATTTATTACTCGAAAATCAAATAAGATCTTGGGCTATAATTAGGACTGGAGATTGCTCGTTACGTCTAGTTAAGGATTCTTGACAAATATTGAGATAAAATTCTGAAGAACATAGCATGTAATTCACTTAGGTACGCAAATCCTAAGTTTACTCATTATTTTTAATTGGAAGACCCTGTATTTTATTGCATTTTTGGAAAAATCATAAGGACTTTATGCTTTTTGGTACAGGGTATTAAGGGTCTGACTTTAAAGGTTATGGAGTTATTTCCATTTTATTCACTGTTTAACATGTAAAAAAATAAAAAGATATATACCTACTGAAAATAGTTGAAAATCTACCTGTAACAAGAACATGTTTTTTTTTTAAAGCTTAAACAATGATATTTTCAAATCCTAATCTGGTAATCCGCCCTTTTGGGGCCCTTAGAATAAAACGGAAATATGTCCATAACCTTTAAAGTTAAATAAACTCCTTATGAACTTTTAAAAAATGTAATAAAATGCGGGGTGTTCCATTTAGAAGTAAACAGTAAACTTAAGATTTGCTTAAGTGAATCACCCGGTATGTTCTTCAGAATTGTATCCCAATATCAGCCCGAAACCGTCAACTAGAAAGCAATCTCCAGTTATTTGATTTTCGAGTAATAAATTAAAAGTGTGACCCTTTTTTTCGTTAAAAATTAAAATAACTCACTAACCTTTAAAGTTGGGCCCTTAAATACCCTATATCAAAAAGCATTTGAGGGCTTTTCAAAAATGTAATAAACTACAGGGTGTTCCATTTAAAAAAGCATAACTTTAGGTCACCAACTTATTAGACTACCCTGTATATTAGAAAACATTTTAACAATGTAGTAGGTACTCGTATTTCTGCACAAGTTTTGTCTTTCTTTTCTGTCTTTAATGTATAGAAGGTACGCACCACCGAGGCCTTCGTTACTCGCCCTGTATTATTAAGCAGAGTGTCCCCAGATAGGTCAAATTACTCTTATAAAAGACAGAAAAATAATTGAAACTGCATAAACTATGGACCCCAGCCTTGCTTGTATTGAAGATAATTTTAGTAGCGAAAAAATTGCCTTTAATTTCGAAAAATCAGGAGTGCCTTGGAAATGTGGTTTTTTGAAACCTATACAACTTCATAATATTGTGTTTTCTGGGAGTTTCCCTACAATTAAAATATTAGCATTTGTTTCCTGCCATGGTAACTATCAACAACAAATTCCTCCTTGTCACTGTCAGTTATAACAATCACAAATAGCGAAATAGGCTAAGTAGGTATGCCACAGAAGCATAGAACATAGCTACAACAAATTACTTCCAAATTTTGCAACTTCTTTTTACGTCACTCTAGGTATATACCACAGCCGACTCAAGAAGGTTGTGTATATACATAAATATGTCCTATTTATTGATAGGCCAGACGACAGGTAGTTCAATAAGGAAATAATTAGTGGAAAGCTGGAAATAGCTTTATTTGCTTTATTTGGACCCAGATATTACTCTCCCAAGTTTTCCCCCTCGAGCGAAGTAGGCGTTGGCCCTTCTGGCCCTAAGAAAGTACCATTTTTCGTTTTTTTGCAAATATCTCCCAAACCATCAACTTTAACAACAAAATACTTATTTTTGCTACAAAAAAGTTCTTTACCGTTTGTCTCTAATGTGAACCGTTATGGAAATCATATGCCATATCAAAGTTTCTACATGTTTTAAATATTTGTCAGCATTCCAGGTGCACAAGCTGTTAACTTGTTACAATTATAACAGCTTTTCAATGTAAACAGCTGTGGCAAAGTACCTACGATTAGTATTACTAGTGAGTAGTATTGACATAAAATCACTCTTTTCCACACCACCTGGCGGTAGAGTAAATGGCGCGTTTTTTTAATAGTACAGTAAAATTGGGCCAAAACCCAAACATCCAAAAAAAAAGTTCTTTCTAGCGCGAAATAATTCCATACCCTCCTAAGAGTTAGTACTAAAAATTTACACCACCATTATATTATATTATATTATATCGTCGGGTTTCGGGGGGAGGGGTGAAAAGGGCAGGAAATTCTTATTTTTCACAGTTTTGCGTGAATATTTAGTAAACTATGAGGTTTAGCGCAAACGTCATCCTATTCGCAAATGATATACATTAAATTCCGAACAAGAATTGTTATATACAGAATTATGGTAAAGTGAACGGTTTCCATGATATGGAGGGGTAAAGATTTCTTTGTTTTTATTTCACGCAGTTTTTGTTGAAAAAACTTAAAATGATTACAGTATAAATTAGTAACTGAATAATGTATGTAGAATATATATATAGATATATCTATGCATATAGATACATATTACACCCATAGATGGTTATTTTTTGCCACAACATAACCTCATAAGTATATGACTGAAAATATATCCAATACAAGTTAGTAGCCTTAGTTAAGTTGTACTCACTTTTTGCCCTCGTTCATTATATTATATTATATTATATTATATTATATTATATTATATTATATTATATTATATTATATTATATTATATTATATTATATTATATTATATTATATTATATTATATTATATTATATTATATTATATTATATTATATTATATTATATTATATTATATTATATTATATTATATTATATTATATTATATTATATTATATTATATTATATTATATTATATTATATTATATTATATTATATTATATTATATTATATTATATTATATTATATTATATTATATTATATTATATTATATTATATTATATTATATTATATTATATTATATTATATTATATTATATTATATTATATTATATTATATTATATTATATTATATTATATTATATTATATTATATTATATTATATTATATTATATTATATTATATTATATTATATTATATTATATTATATTATATTATATTATATTATATTATATTATATTATATTATATTATATTATATTATTTTATATTATATTATATTATATTATATTATATTATATTATATTATATTATATTATATTATATTATATTATATTATATTATATTATATTATATTATATTATATTATATTATATTATATTATATTATATTATATTATATTATATTATATTATATTATATTATATTATATTATATTATATTATATTATATTATATTATATTATATTATATTATATTATATTATATTATATTATATTATATTATATTATATTATATTGAAAAAATGGGAGGGAAATCAAAATGATACAAAAGGTATAAGTTTTAAGTGAATCATTAATTGCGTTATCAGTCAGCACCAAATAGTTCACTCGGGCTGGTGAGAGGAAACAAATCTTCGTGTTCTTCGTCCATTTGAGAATCATCATTTAAAAATCGTCGTTGATGATTACAGTATCTCTATTGAGACATACAAGTCCTAAGCAATTGCTGCACATACTTGAACAATTGAGACCACTTCTTCGACACTCGCAGTTTTGGACGCATCCATCTCTGCAGAAGCATACGATGAGGATTGTTTAATATATTTTCTTGTTTTTCACATGAGCTTCCTATTCATGACTTTCTCATTTTTACAAGCTAAGGACAAATTAGATATGGGAATGATTTGACATAAAAGAACGAATGGAAATCAGAACGCTATAATGAATGAGGGCAAAAAGTGAGTACAAATTAACTAAGGCTACTAACTTGTATTGGACATATTTACAGTCATATACTTATGAGGTTATGTTGTGACAAAAAATAACAATCTATGGGTGTAATATGTATCTATATATATGCATATATATATCAATAATATAATATAATATATAATCATATATATATCTATAATATAATATATAATATAATATAATATAAAATAATAATAATATAATATATAATCATATATATATCTATATATATTCTACATACATTATTCAGTTACTAATTTATACTGTAATCATTTTAAGTTTTTTCGACAAAAACTACGTGAAATAAAAACAAAGAAATCTTTACCCCTCCATATCATGGAAACCGTCCACTTTACCATAATTCTGTATATAACAATTCTTGTTCGGAATTTAATGTATATCATTTGCGAATAGGATTATGTTTGCGCTAAACCTCATAGTTTACTAGATATTCACGCTGGTGGTGGTGTAACTTTTTTGTACTAACTCTTAGGAGGGTATATGGAACTATTTCGCGCTAGAAAGGACCTTTTTTTGGATGTTTGGGTTTGGCCTAATTTTGTGTTAGTTTTACTGTACTATAAGTGGTGCCCCCAGGAGGTCGAATCCACTGTTCAAATGTCAAAGTTAGTCGAATTTCAAGCGCTTTGATGAAAGCTAGCAGTCTTGATCGTCTGCCTCAATTTCTCCATCATCTCTTTCATCGTCTGCATCGGTACATTTGTCCGACGTCACAGGGCGCTCAAGATTAATATAGATGTCTCCGTCACAATCATCCATATCATCTTCCTCGGCAGCATTTGTACATGACCGCCCATGCAGATTCTGGAGCATCAGAGGCCCGTTTTCCCGAAACCACACGCTGCGTTACATCCTTTCGAACATTTGCAGGACACTGTGTTTAGAAGCGTTTGTGGCGCCGGATCCCTCGTCGTAGGTATGGGAGCCAAACCACATTGAGAATTTTTACAGCCCCAATCCAGTGGATTTGTATCATTTCCATACCATGTTTGAACTTGATGGTATGTTCCTAAAGAGTGCTCACTGTGCTCACGTGCCTCTGATTCGATGGGGTAGGCTTGCGAGTTTAAATCGATGTTTGCTTAGAGATTTTGCAAACAGTTGGAACTGCAACTCATTCAGGGTATTTCCCGTGGTTTTGTTGTCATAAAGCCTAGCCACAACCAACTGGCCCGCTTTGTCAATTTCATCGGGGTTTGTGTTCACAGTGTCCTGCAAATGTTCGAAAGGATGTAACGCAGCGTGTGGTTGCAGGAAAACGGGCCTCCGATGCTACAGAATCTGCATGAATTGTATGGGACGGTCATGTACAAATGCTGCCGAGGAAGATGATATGGATGATTGTAACGGAGACATCGATGTTAATCTTGAGCGCCCTGTGACGTCGGACAAATGTACCGATGCAGACGATGAAAGAGATGATGGAGAAATTGAGGCAGACGATCAAGACTGCTAGCTTTCATCAAAGCGCTTGAAAATCGACTAACTTTGACATTTGAACAGTGGATTCGACCTACTGGGGGCACCACTTAAAAGAACGCGCCATTTACTCTACCGCCAGGTGTTGTGGAAAAGAGTGATTTTATGTCAATACTAATCACTAATAATACTAATCGTAGGTACTTTACCACAGCTGTTTACATTGAAGAGTTGAAAAGGTGTTATACTTGTAACAAGTTAACAGCTTGTGCACCTGGAATGCTGACAAATATTTATAACATGTATAAACTTTGATATGGCATATGATTTCTATAACTTTTCCGCAAGAATCAAAAAGAACTCCAATTTGAATGGTCGTAGCATCGTAACGATTCGCATTAGAGACAAACGGTAAGGAACTTTTTTGTAGCAAATTTATTCCAGATTATTTTTTATAAAAGGTATTTTGTTGATAAAGTTGATGGTTTGGGAGATATTTGCAAAAAGAAACGAAAAATGGTACCTTCTTAGGGCCAGAAGGGCCAACGCCGACTTCGCTCGAGAGGGAAAACTTGGGAGAGTAATATCTGGGTCTAAATAAAGGGATTAAAGCAATTTCCAGCTTTCCACTAATTATTTCCTTATTGAGGCTTTTTTTCCGACTTGTCGCCTGGCCTATGAGGATAATACATTTAAATTGAAATGAAGAAAATGCCATGGGCTTATCATTTAATATTGGGAATAACCAGACGTTGCGCCGAAACTGAACGATGTCGATTCCCTGTGTGCAGCCAAAAATTCGCGTCCGTTTTAACAGACCGGGAGATAGTGACAGATTTTTGGACGTGATTTTACTCAGTATGCCTTTCAAAGGGCATTATGTGGCATATATTCTCACAATAATAATAAGTTATGAATCAGAGAGTCATCCTGGGTTCTTCATATAAAAAACTGAGTTTTCATTTATTCGAAAAATATGCGCTTTGATATGATTTTAGTAAGCTGCCATGTGTTTTATAACGAATTTTAAAATATAAAATTTCTCGGAAAACCATGGGCATACCGTTAGCGTGGGCCCAAAGGGCTATTGTTGCCACGTGAACAACTTGTATAATAAATAATTTTTCCACGTTTCTGAACATGCTGCCAATGAGAAGTATGCAAGTTCTTGTTATGAAACTGCTGAAAAAAGGATGGCATACTGTTTGCGCATGTATTAAAATGAAGACATGAACTTGCCATTTCATATTGGAAATAAGTAACGAGTTAAAAAAAAGTATCGTGCAAATTTTCATTTTTCATAATTCACCTGGGAATTAAAATGAAGAAAATGGCATGGACTTGTCGTTTCATATTAAGAATAACTAGACGTTGCGTCGAAATTATAAAAATATGGATTGCGCCATTCCGGGAGGTACGAATGTTGAACTAGTTGAAAAAAGTAATGGTTGCAGCGTGTTGAAACAGAAGTTGAGACGAAAGTTGAGATGAAAATTGAGACGAAAGTTGAGATGAAAGTTGAGACGAAAGTTGAGACGAAAGTTGAGACGAAAGTTGAGACGAAAATTGGGACGAAAGTTGAGACGAAAGTGGAGACGAAAGTGGAGACGAAAGTGGAGACGAAAGTTGAGACGAAAGTTGTGACAAAAGTTGTTACGAAAGTTGAGATGAAAGTTGAGACGAAAGTTGAGGCGAAAGTGGAGACGAAAGTGGAGACGAAAGTTCAGACGAAAGTTGAGACGAAAGTTGAGACGAAAATTTGAACGAGTTGTAAAAAGTAACGAGTTGCAAAAAGTATCGCGCAAATGTGTAAAATCGCCTCGCTGTTAAAATCCAGAAAATGGCATGCTTGGACTTGTCATTTCATATTGGGAATAACTAGACGTTGCGCCGAAACTGAACTGTGTCCATTCCGTGTGTGCGGCAAAAAATTCGCATCCGAATTAAAATAAAGAAAAGGGCATGGACTTGTCATTTCACATTGGAAATAACTGTGTCGATTGCGTATGTGCGACAAAAAATTTGCGTCCGTATTGAAATAATGGAAATGGCATGGACTTGTCATTTCATATTGGGAGTAACTAGACGTTGCGCCAAAACTGAGCTGTGTCCATTCCGTGTGTGCGGCAAATAAATTCGCGTCGTAAAATGAAGAAAATGGCATACTTGTCATTCCATATTGGAAATAACTAGACGTTGTACCGAAACTGAACTGTGTCAATTCCGTGTGTGCGTGGTAAAAAAATCGCGTCCGTATTAAAATGGATTGAAATGAGGAAAATGGCATGGACTTGTCATTTCATATTGGGAATAACTGTGTCGATTGCGTATGTGCGACAAAAAATTTGCGTCCGTATTGAAATAATGGAAATGGCATGGACTTGTCATTTCATATTGGGAATAACTAGACGTTGCGCCGAAACTGAACTGTGTCCATTCCGTGTGTGCGGCAAATAAATTCGCGTCGTAAAATGAAGAAAATGGCATACTTGTCATTCCATATTGGAAATAACTAGAGGTTGCACCGAAACTGAACTGTGCCGATTCCGTGTGTGCGTGGTAAAAAAATCGCGTCCGTATTAAAATGGATTGAAACGAGGAAAATGGCATGGACTTGTCATTTCATATTGGGAATAACTGTGTCGATTGCGTATGTGCGGCAAAAAAATTTGCGTCCGTATTGAAATAATGAAAATGGCATGGACTTGTCATTTCATATTGGGAATAACTAGATGTTGCGCCGAAACTGAACTGTGTCCATTCCGTGTGTGCGGCAAAAAATTCGCGTCCGAATTAAAATAAAGAAAAGGGCATGGACTTGTCATTTCATATTGGGAATAACTAGATGTTGCGCCGAAACTGAACTGTGTCGATTCCGCGTGTGCGGCAAAAAATTCGCGTCCGAATTAAAATGAAGAAAAAGGCATGGACTTGTCATTTCATAGGGGGAATAACTAGACGTTGCGCCGAAACTGAACTGTGTCGATTCCGTGTGTGCGTGGTAAAAAAATCGGGTCCGTATTAAAATGGATTGAAACGAGGAAAATGGCATGGACTTGTCATTTCATATTGGGAATAACTGTGTCGATTGCGTATGTGCGGCAAAAAATTTGCGTCAGTATTGAAATAATGAAAATGGCATGGACTTGTCATTTCATATTGGGAATAACTAGACGTTGCGCCTAAACTGAACTGTGTCAATTCCGTGTGTGCGGCAAAAAAATCGCGTCCGTATTAAAATGGATTGAAATGAGGAAAATGGCATGGACTTGTCATTTCATATTGGGAATAACTAGATGTTGCGCCGAAACTGAACTGTGTCGATTCTGCGTGTGCGGCAAAAAATTGGCGTCCGAATTAAAATGAAAAATGAAAGTCGAAACGAAACGAAAGTCGAAACGAAAGTCGAAACGAAAGTCGAAACGAAAGTCGAAACGAAAGTCGAAACGAAAGTCGAAACGAAAGTCGAAACGAAAGTCGAAACGAAAGTCGAAACGAAAGTCGAAACGAAAGTCGAAACGAAAGTCGAAACGAAAGTCGAAACGAAAGTCGAAACGAAAGTCGAAACGAAAGTCGAAACGAAAGTCGAAACGAAAGTCGAAACGAAAGTCGAAACGAAAGTCGAAACGAAAGTCGAAACGAAAGTCGAAACGAAAGTCGAAACGAAAGTCGAAACGAAAGTCGAAACGAAAGTCGAAACGAAAGTCGAAACGAAAGTCGAAACGAAAGTCGAAACGAAAGTCGAAACGAAAGTCGAAACGAATGTCGAAACGAAAGTCGAAACGAAAGTGGAGACGAAAGTCGAAACGAAAGTTTAAAAGGAAGTCGAAACGAAAGTCGAAACAAATGTTGAAACGAAAGTTGAAACGAGTAGAAAAAAGTTCACAGTTGAAAAGTAATGAATTTAAAAACATAAAAGATGAAGAAAGTATCGTGCAAATTTGCCTAGGTATTAAAATGAAGGAAATGGGACTTGTCATTTAATATTGGGGGCATGCAATAGATAATAGTAAGGATTGTAGAGAGTATCTGTCGTTTCTGTAATTTGGAGTGCAATAAAATTGTTAGTGACTTAGGTGAACTATTCATGCTTCAATTATATATTGCATGCACCCCACGTTTTTCGGCTAGGAGAAACTATTTTATAATTTTTAGTCCGTTTTAAAAATTAGGTATACTAAAAAAAATTTTTCTCCCTAACCTCCCTGCTCGAAACTCCTCTGGTGCACAATATATTTATGCAGGGTAACTACATCTGTACCCCGGGTCCTACGAGCCCTATCAACTATATGTTGGAACGTACAGTTACTTTGGGTTACTTTGGGAATAATAAGCTGTGTTAGCGCAAGTAGATTCAAAAATTATTTAGTTGCATATAAGATAATACTTTGTAATGTGGCGCTGCTTCAATGTTAAAATTCTCTACGAGAAGAGCGAATTCTACGCGAAGAAGAAGCAGGAGACGCGACGCCAGGCAACAAATAATAAACAAGCATAATGACGGCGAGCGAGACCTTCTTGTTGACGTTTTAAAAATCAAAATAAAAATAAGTTTTTTTAAAGGTCCTTCGTATTTAATTGAAAACACAGCTGCAGTTCGCTGTTATCGACAAGTGAAGAAAACCCAGGTTTCAACAAGCTGTGTAACTAAAATTCATTAACCGATTGTTTTTTAATTGTAAAGGAGCTTAATAATATGTTTGAGATTAAGGCAGAATTATTTTTCCTCTTTTTGGTGCAAATATTTACTCATTTAAGGATGAAATATCCCGACAACTAAATGTTGGAACAAGTTTTGCCGCTTCTTCATATTAATGTTGTCAGTGTAAGCAGATCAAGTAGACGTTAAAAAAAAACAAGCAATGTTTATAAAGTTATTGTTGTCGACGGGATGTTGACACATTATCAATATAAAAAAAAGTGTGCGAAATTATCCAATGAATTCGCTATAGCGAAAACAACAATTTCAACAATATCCTAAAAAAATATATATTGACGTTCGTGGTAAAAGTCCGGTGAGATCTAAGATAGTTTTTCAAAGACTCTTGGTTAAAATTTGCAAGTTGGGATGAAGAAAAAATACACTACGAGAGGAATCAAGAAACTGTATTAAACCTTTCTAGGGAATGCTGGGAAAAATAGATCCACAAAAATGTGGTCTGCACTTTTATAAGTTATAGTTTATATTTCTCAATATCTAATTGTATTTTTTGCTCTTTATAAGCCAAAGGAAACCGTCATTTACAGAATGTCAAAAGGAAAACTGCTTATGTCTGGCAAGCATGAAAGCTTAGATTTTTCCCGTAACGGTTCTCCTTTTGAGTTTCACTCAACAACTTTTTTTTTTCGATTATAAATAGCAAACAAATCATTTCTAGATAAATCCGATATTGATAAATATCAACTTTATTTTATTATAAAAGTGCAGACCACATTTGTGGATATACAGTGTGACCCACTTGAAACCGGAACATAAAATTTTTATTATCATCCGAGCAAAACAGCAAATTTTGCTTTAAAAAACCAATGCCTACTATGACAAATTTTTTTGGGTCAAAATTGGACAAATCATATTTTCATAAAATTTCTGACTACGCCATTGGATTGGGCTTGAGCAACACTTAAAATGGGTTTGTACCAAATTTTGTTAAAAAAAGTATCGAAACCGATTCTAGAAACCTATGAAAATCGTGATTAAAATACCTACTCGCTTAAATCAATTTGCATGTGGATAAAAACGATTAAAACTGTAACTTACTTGATTACAAATTAGTAATAGTAATGTGGATAGGTATACCTAGAGTTCCTGGATTGGGAGAGTTAGGACAATAATGTAACTTTTTAACAGAAAAAATAATTTTTAAAAGGTCACATCAATATGTATTAAAGTTGTTCCATGATACAGGCGCACAAATGGCGGGTTATTTGAAAAGCTCCTCCTATTAGTTTAATTACTATTATTACTGTTATTTAATCGTATTTATTGGCAAAATCTACAGTTTAATTATGAAAAAGGGAAAAGTGTATTGACGGTCAAATAGGTTTAATCTATTTGGTAATTATTAACATTTTCCTTCTTGTTGTTATACTATGAAATGTGATAATGACCACAATTTTTATTTTACTTTTTATTTTAATAAGTTTAGAGCAGGCATTGGTTAAAAGGGTAATCTATGCGTCTTGTAAACCTTCGTGTGACTTTCGACCGTAAATCCAGTCCCAAAAAACTCGCCTTATACATTTTAATTTTAGAATCTGCTGTTGGTAATGTAATAAAGTGTCAGGGAAATTTTTTAATCAATCTTCCTTTGCTGTCGCCGCAAACTTTTGATAATGTGATTTTTAGCGGAAATTCTTTATCTATCTCTCTCATTCGCGTAAATCTACCTCTACCTCTAAATTTAGCACTAGATCAAAGTTCTGCGGTCAAATGAAACTATTTCTTGATTATACGCGTATAGCATGGTAAGAAGTGGTAATCGAGTGTGCGGATAGCACACCCGCCTACCACGGGAGTGGGGGTTACAATGGCCGCAGACTCGCGTCCGATATGAGCAACTATTGTAACTACCACTCCCGCGGTAGGCGAGTGTGCGGCGTTGGCCTTACCATCTTCTATCTTCGCCCTTTTCAGGCAAACGATACTAACTTTCCTCTCGGCTCAAGACATTTCAATAGTTCGATTACCACTTCTTAACATACACGTGTGTACGGTGCCTATACGGCCCGCCAGCGGCCAGTTTTGTCCGGATGCTGCTCTTTTACCCTTTTCACATTTTTATAATAATAATAACAATAATAATAATACCTACAGGTCCATGCAGAAAGAGGTATTACTTGCTACAGCCCGTACCGTCAGGAAATTCATGGGGAATGTAGGAACATCCAACAACAATGTCACCTAAGGCCCGACAACATGGCAAGGGTCTCGTCCGAGCCAGATCCTCATGATACCCTTGATCTGAGTGAATGTTCCCTGTAGAGGGAGTCCGAATGCCTTTTGGCTATATGTCGATATAATAATAATAATGCTCACCATCACAATACTTCAAAATAGGATTACCCCAGAAGCAACTGAATGCTTGTGTTCCATTAGAATAGTATGATGTCACTCGGCAAAACTATCCCAACAGGTACAACCCGTGACTAAAATGCGACTAAAATGCGAATGCACATTGACTGTTCAGACCAGTTTGGGGGAATCAAACTTTCCGTACAAAGTTCCCAAATTACAACTCCAACCATATGGATTTCGAGATAAGAAGTCCGCCAAATCAAGTACACAGCTGCACAATTTGGTGCCATATAACATGGTGAAAAGAACTTTGGGCTGTATTTTTTTTTTCTATAGAAAATATTGTAGAAAATCGTGAATTTTTATTTTAATTCATAATTTTTTAAAGGAAAAATAAAGGTAATATGGGCATAGTATCTTTAATGTTAAGGGCATTATTTTCGAGTAATTTTGTTGTTTTTTCTTGGTTCACTTTTATGAACTTTCTCCGACACATCGGCACACAATAAGCCTACGGCATTATTAAAAATCGATTGGATCCAATACCTATTTGGATAAAGACTGACAATCGACACACGAGACAAATTACAGACGAAACGCACCCACGACTGCTTACGTCAGACGCTGTAACGTTAGAGAACCGGGTGCTAATAGCAACGGTCGAAGGCGTTTATTTGTTGCTAGGCAACGGAATTACGCAATGCCTGCGTAAAGGGTAGATCACGTTTTATTAATAGTGATTTTTATTGACCTTTGTGAGAATTTGGGCACATCTGGAACCCACAAATCCGTAGTTTCAATATCGTAACTTTACCGAGTATTCACAACTTAAGTCCAAAGAATTGATAATAAAAAAAAACCTTTTTAAAAACAAGCTTTTATTTAAGCCATGTACTAAAATGAATGAAATAAGTTTGGGTTTTTGTTAAAATAATTCAATTCCAAATTGCGACAAGTAGTCCGGTAGCCACGGGGGTAAACCCAAAAATATGGGACGAAGTTTTTTTTCATAACGGATTTGACATCTCTAGGACTCCTAGTTTTGATATCCAAGTGATGACAAACTGTCATCCTTGAGCAATTTGAGATACAAGGTGTCCTTTTAATAGGTACCATGTGATGACGTATATTTTTACACCCCCTTATTTTATATATTTTTGACGTTAGGAAAAAAGTTTCAGATACAAAAAAGCAAGATTTTTTCGGCGTTTATTTATTTTTATAACCGTTGTTCTGAAAAGCGGTGCCAAACCAAACTTTTGTTTCTTTAAATCGAATACCCTTCATATTTTTAGATATTTGAAATCTGCTCATTGTCACAGTTTTAATGATGTACATGTACATGTAATATGTTTGTTTCAAGCGTTTGTAAAGTATTCGACCTTGAAACTTTAAATTTTGCACTTTTGATGTTTATTTTTTCGAAAATGAACCTGGCGGGTATCGTTCTTATTTTTTAATTAATTTATTAAAACAGCTATAAAAAACGAAAGACAACTTTTTCTGCTCTACATGCTTTTTATAAGCATTTTAATATAAAGGGTGCGATTACAGATTCGAGAAATTATGAAGATTTAGTGAAGCGGCCCCATGTGGAGCTATGATCCCTCAAAGGGGCTCCACGAAGGCACTTTTTCTTAACTTCAGAACCGTTTAACTGATCGCCCTCAAATTTTGTACACACTGTACTCTCAATAATACCCACTAACCACCTTTAAATGGACCCCTGGTATACAAAATGTCTGTTTTTTAGGTGACTTATTACTATTCACTGTAACAGCAACCCATCGTAATCGAACATCAGCAGCCCAGGTATCATTATGTTCCACACGTTTGTAAAATAGCTTCCTTCATTGCTTTTTCGTATTCTTGTCTTCCACGACTCTGAACGATGGCCATCATTGAAGATTTTTTTATTTTTTCTAAATCGCACTTTTGTCCACAGTACAAACCTTGATCTCTAAAATTAAAGTTTGTCACTTCTGAATGCCGCTGCTTTTTTACAGTTGGAGTTCCAGTATCTGAGAAGCAAAACCCTATTATAGTTGTGCCACAAGACACGATAAGGCTGTTTAAATAAACAACTAAAGTCTATCCAAGTTACAGAGGCAGTGGATCAAAATATTGGCCACCACGTGACCTATTCTCTTATTGGTCTGGCCGTCATAAAATATCAAGTGTTTACGCGGCGAGCATAATGCAGGGCCGACTCTTCCCTCCGTCGAGTTTCCTGCATATTTTAGATCGGATCGCGAGCAGTATATTCTGTAAATTTATTTTGCTACTTAATTTAAGGAAATTTATAAAGATTCACGAAAGGTAGAAACACAAATTTTAGAACTTCTAAAAGAATTAGTTCAGAATTACAAGCCACTTGGAATCTCATATTAGTCCAACCCTGGTAATCGATCGCAAGGCGGTCATGTGACTTTGTTTATATCTATCTACTGCAGCTGTAACTTGGATAGACTTTAGACGCGAGCTGTTTTCCAAGGCCTCCAACTACTTCTCTTAAATCTGCATTGCACAATGACACTCCCACACAGTTTGCTGTGGCAACCCGTGCACAATAACATTCCCGCACCGGTTGCTAAAATGATATTATACACAATGACTTACATTTCTCAATTATAAACTAACATACAATGCAATGAGGCAATTTCTTTTGAGTCTTAGAAAAAGCGCGTTTTTTGTTTCTTAATATAAATATAATAAATTAAAAAAACTTTCTTCTTAAGCATTCAAATTCTAATATAGTAAACGCAAACTGAGAAGGTGAGTTTTGGAAAGGGGATTAGGGGCTAGTAATATAACAATAAATATTTAACTACCAATAAAAGGTATTTTCTAAAATTTATTTGTGGCGCAAACAGATCCATTTAATTTTTAATTGGGTTTTTCGCCACCAAACTGATTGAAAGACAACTTTTTCAAGTTGCCTCGAAAATTCATAAATTCTTAACACTAAATGAACGAAACTTTAAACGTGTAACTCAAAAAATAACATCAACAAATTTGTTTTCTGAGCTTTCGGAGGATAAATCTTCCTCCTTTCTCAAAGATCATGTCACATCAAAGTGAAGTGACAGATTAATAAATTTCACGTTAAAATGTCATGACAACAACCCTGTGTTTTATCTAATTATCTATACTAACTTCTCTTTGAATAAGTGGCAATAATATTTTACTGAATTCCACTGAACATTCAGCAACACAGTTGCCCGTATTTCCTAGAATAAATGCAGATTCTTTAATTTTTCGTCTATTTCCTACTTCTCCTTTTAGAATTGGTTTGGAACTATCCCACAATATCCTATGATTGTTATTAAAGGAAGGTTCACATATTTTTGACTTGACTTTGACGGATTAACTAACATTCCTCTTCGCCCCATTGTAAGTTCAATAAATTCGCCATGTCATTCGTTAGCAAAATATTTACTTAAAATTGTTAATCCGTTAGTAGGAAACTCAAATTCATTTATCAGAAACAGTAATCATTTTCTAGAAAAAATTAGGGAACATCAATTTCCGGATAATTATATATTAGCTAGTTTTGATGTGGTTAGTCTTTTTACAAATGTCCCTGTTGACAAATCATTGAATATTTTACGCAGAAAGTTAGAAAGTGATCAGACTTTAGTAGAAAGGACAAATTTGAATATAGATGCAATATTAGAACTAACAACACTATGTGTTAAAACCACTTATTTTCAACTAGGAAATGAATTTTACCAGCAGGAATTTGGAATGGCTATGGGGTCTCCTTTATCACCATTCCTAAGCAATTTATTCATGGAAGATTTTGAACAAAATGAATTGACTAGATATGTTCACCAACCTAATGTTTGGTGGAGATATGTAGATGACATATTTGTTATATGGGAACATGGAGTAGATGAGTTAAATTCATTATTAAATTTTATAAACTCTCAAGAACCTTCTATTAAGTTTACCTTAGAAATTGAAAATAATAATGAATTACCTTTCTTAGATGTTTCTATACTGAAATCAGATAATATAGAAACTAGTGTCTATAGAAAACCAACACATACTAATAGATATCTCCATTTCAACTCCCATCATCATATTAGTGTTAAAAAAGGAGTAATTAAAAGTTTGTATGACAGGGCTAGAACGATTTGTTCTAATAACACAAGGAGGAAATTAAACATATAAAACATGTTCTTGAGAAGAATAGTTATCCTATTGAATTTGTTGAGCAAGTTTTTCAGGATTGCCAACAAAATAACAATGCTAATAGAATTAGAGAAATAAATCTGGTGGACCGACCAGTAAATTTAATAATTCCTTATATTCCTGGACTGTCAGATAAGCTAAAACGTATAGGCAATCGTTTTAGTGTGAGAACAGTATTTAAAACCAAAAATACATTAAGATCGATGCTAGTTAAAACAAAACCATTTAATGAGTTACAAAGTTCAAAAAATTGCATTTATAAAATTCCTTGTGAATGTGGACTTGTAGGCCATTTAACGTTCGTTTAAAAGAACATAAAAATTATATCAGGCAAAATCAAATTTCGAAGTCAAAAATATGTGAACATTCCTTTAATAACAATCATAGGATATTGTGGGATAGTTCCAAACCAATTCTAAAAGAAGAAGTAGGAAATAGACGAAAAATTAAAGAATCTGCATTTATTCTAGGAAATACGGGCAACTGTGTTGCTGAATGTTCAGTGGAATTCAGTAAAATATTATTGCCACTTATTCAAAGAGAAGTTAGTATAGATAATTAGATAAAACACAGGGTACAATATCAGGCAGGTGGCTAGGCTATTGTTTCTGTTGTCATGACATTTTAACCTGAAATTTATTAATCTGTCACTTCACTTTGACGTGACATGATCTTTGAGAAAGGAGGAAGATTTATCCTCCGAAAGCTCAGAAAACAAATTTGTTGAAGTTATTTTTTGAGTTACACGTTTATGTTTCGTTCATTTAGTGTTAAGAATTTATGAATTTTCGAGGCAACTTGAAAAAGTTGTCTTTCAATCAGTTTGGTGGCGAAAAACCCAATTAAAAATTAAATGAACCAATAAAAGGGTTTTATACATAGGCCTAATTGCTATTAGTCCTTCCCCATAATTCTCATCTCATTTCTGGATATTATAATATACCGAGTAGCGAATGCCATTAAATTAAGTACATTATTAAATTACACTAAAGTAAAAAATCGTAATTTCTTTATTGTAGTAATGCCCATATTGGTGGCGAAGTGTAGGTACCTATAATTACACACAATTAGGAAAAATTACATAATTTAATGTACAACTTTGAGTTTATACAAAATGCTCATTCGGCTGCAGAGTGGACAGAGCATCAAATTTAAGACGCCCTGTATCTGCCATGTAGCTTTATCTCTAAACAAACCCATTTTTATAATTTTATTAGTTTTTAAACTTAGATAGGAATGTTCTAATACAGAGGAATTCATGAATATTTTAAATTCATAACACATGTTTTTAAAACACCTTGTATGTTAATGATAACTGTAACGAAATTAATTTATACAATAATATAATAATAACAACAATTTTACAGCTAAATAGTAAGATTTAGAGTAGAAATTCCATATATTGTCTAATATTTACTGTCTAATATTTGAGATACCCTGTATATCAAATTGCTCAATGACGCCAGCTTGTCATCAGTCGGATATGGTTAATATACATACAAATCTGCAAGAATCCGTTAAAAAAAGAACTTCGTCCCAAATTTCGCACTTCAGGCAAAAAACCCGGTTCCGCTGCCGGACTAAAGTTTTTGCATATTAAAAACTTGGCGCTCGAAATGTTGATGACAGTAGGTACAGTGATTGGTTGATAAGCAAGTACCTATTTGCCAAAGTATGCATTTTTTTCTTTACAAGCGACAAGCTTTTCAATTTGCAAAAACTTAACGAAAACCTAAACTTATTTTATTCGTTTTAGTACATGGCTTAAATAAAAGCTTGTTTATAAAAGGTTTTTTATTTTCAATTTTATTTTGGGCTTTTTATTACCTATTTGATTCCCATGTCAGGAGGGTGGTAAAGAAATTTAGTACGGCATCTTGGGGCAGCCGCCATATTGGATTTCGTATGAAGTCATTTACCTTATTGTTTTCTTCCCGTCCAGCCCTTTCATTTGATAACCATGTTGGGTATCAAATAGGTAATCCGCCATCTTGGAGCGGCGGCCATATTGAATTTAGTGTGACGTCACTACCTTTATCGTTTTCTACTCTTCAAGCCCTTTCATTTGATACCCGAGTATCTTGCAAATATTAGATTGCCAGTGGAATAAGAGTTACTAATATATCAATTCGCACAATATCATCCCCATACCATATACAGAGTGTTCATGTTCATATTAAATACCGAAATATCGAAATATATCAGCCGGGCAGTAGATATTGTACGAGCGCACTTTTCCCCATATTAGTCCCCATAAGGCCGAAACGTGGTAAAAACGCGACCAAAATTTCCCGGGCCTAAGAATTTTTTTTTAATTTTCAAACATTTCAAAGTAATTTTCCGTAGTCTACGTTTCGTTAAGGTTTTTTTCACGCGTCGACGTTTCGTTAACGTTTTTTTTACGTTTTCTTTTTCACGCCTTGACGTTTCGTTGACGTATTTTCATGGGTACTGATGATGTCTCATGGGCGTTGATAACGTTCCATGAATGGTCGCCTTTTTACCACGTTTCGGCCTTATGGGGATTAACATGGTGAAAGTGCGCTCGTACATACATAGTATATCTACTTGTTACTACATGCGACATGAAGTTTTAAACATAAGTCGAGCTTTTATTCTCCATCGCTAAATATTATTTTACAAGAAAGTTCTATCGCTTAAATAATTTCTTTGGCATCATAATGAATATTCCATTCCTGACATCTTTCCATTAAGATCCATCCATTAAGATTGCCATGGACTGATGGACATAAACGAAGCGTCTACAGATTGACAGTTAGTTTTCATATATTATTTGGCATGTCGACTGATGATATTGTGTGAATTGATAGACAAGGTGACTCTTAATTCATTGGCAATCTAATATGTGCAAGACACTCGGTAGGTAGCGTCTACCTCAAAAAGTCGATTTTTAATTTTGTACTTAAATTGTGAACACTCGGTATAAGTTACGATATTGAAACTTGGGATTTGTGGGTACCAGATCTGCCTATATCGATAGAGGTTATTTTTTTCGTAAAAAAATATCTAATATCTACAGTGTGACCCATTTGTTTTGGGGTCAGTCTGTAAAAAGTGTATCAATCGTGCGATTTGGCTGATTTTTTTTTTAAATTGTAGAGCTCGATGAACTGCACATTTTGAACAAAAATTGCCTGGTTCGCATAAAATCCAAAGCCTACTATGACCGTTTTTATGAGCAAAATTTTAAGAAACCATATTAGCGTTTTTTTTTGAAAAAATCTGTGTGCGCCAATGGATTGAGCACCCCTCGAAATGGGTATGTACAAAATTTCATCAAAATATTTCAAGTAATAACGATTTTGTAGAAAAATTAAAAATGCAGCCAAGGTACGTCTTTATTTTCAAAAATTCAAAGTTGGCCATGGAAAATAATTGAATTGTTTACTTTTATTAAGTGTCAAACTGTCTAAATTGAGTTCAGAAATTGTTTGTGCTCAATACAATTAATTATCATAATTATGGAATATTTAAGCATAAGAGACAAAATAGAAATTGTTCGACTCGTGGGCGACAACGAGCGCTCGGCAGCAGAAGCTGCGGCCGAATTTAACAATAGACACCCAGGTAGATCAGTGAGTCGAAGTACTGTACAACGTATAAACAATATTTTTGATGAAACTGGATCGATTTCTAAAAATTTATTAAAAACTAGGCAAAATGGACGCCGTGGACTTGTTGAAAATAACAATCAAATTCTGCAATACTTTAGTGACAATCCTCGAAATAGTGTTCGAACGGCTAGTTTAGACCTTCATATACCCAGAGAGAGTATAAGGAGATGTTTGAGACAAAACAAAATAAAACCGTTTAAGCCAAAATTTTTGCACACCCTGGAACCAGGAGATGAGGAGAGAAGATTAGAATTTTGCTATTGGCTGCAAGGTGAATATCTCCATAATGGCAACTTTTTAAATGAAATTTTATTCACCGACGAAGCCACGTTTACTACAAATGGTGTAGTATCAAGTCAAAACTGCCATCACTGGTCAGCTGAAAATCCAGAGTTTATAAATATATATAAAATATAATATATATAAAATTTAAAATTAAATATATAAAATAAATGCAAGGAGACAATATTCACAAAAAATTAACGTTTGGTGTGGAATACTACGCGACAGAATAATTGGCCCATTTTTCTTTGAAGGGAATTTGAATGCGGCTGGCTTCTTGAATTTTCTAGAAATTGAATTTAGAAATGCTTTAGATGAGTTACCATTAAGATACCGTTTAAATTTAAAGTTACAGTTAGATGGCAGTCCTATTCATAATGCTCGTTTAATCAGAAACTGGCTAGATAATAATTTTGAAAACTGTTGGATAGGGCGAAATAGTCCTTTCTGTGAGTGGCCACCGAGATCTCCGGACTTAACTCCTTTAGATTTTTTTCTTTGGGGTACACTTAAGCAAAATGTTTATAAGTCAAGACCCCATAATTTACAAGAACTGCAAGCTAGGATAAACCGTAGTTGTGAGGAAATTACTCCACAGCAAATACGAAATGTAATTTTGAATGTACGCAAGAGGAACGACAAATGCATTGTAGAAAATGGAGGCTTGGTAGAAGTTACAAAAATTTTATAATTTTAATTGTTTTTATGTTTTGTGTTTATAAGCATAAGGTTGTATTATTACAATTCAATTATTTTCCATGGCCAACTTTGAATTTTTGAAAATAAAGACGTACCTTGGCTGCATTTTTAATTTTTCTACAAAATCGTTATTACTTGAAATATTTTGATGAAATTTTGTACATACCCATTTCGAGGGGTGCTCAATCCATTGGCGCACACAGATTTTTTCAAAAAAAAACGCTAATATGGTTTCTTAAAATTTTGCTCATAAAAACGGTCATAGTAGGCTTTGGATTTTATGCGAACCAGGCAATTTTTGTTCAAAATGTGCAGTTCATCGAGCTCTACAATTTAAAAAAAAAATCAGCCAAATCGCACGATTGATACACTTTTTACAGACTGACCCCAAAACAAATGGGTCACGGTTTTATTTGTCACGGTAGTAGGCTATGGATAAGGCGAATCTTAAAATAATACATACCAGGATGTAGAGCTTTCAGAGTACTATATTTTTAGAAAAAAGTTTTCGATCATCGGCCGGTCCCGCCACTTAAAGTGTGTTCATATGGAAAACAATTTCAGTCCACACAATTGGGTTTTTGATTTTCCATAAGCTTATTTAAAGTTCGCTGTGGATCTCGTAGGAGTGCATTTTAGGGGATATGTTCTAGTTCTAGTTCTAGTCAAATCTTTAGCCTTGTCACCCCACATACTTACATAACCATAATATCACAGACCTATAGGTATAGCTTTAGCGATATATATAGGTCTGTGATAATATGTTTGTATAACCCTACCCACATCAAATTATCCTCATTCGGTTATCGGGCAAATTAGCAATAGAATAGTAGTTGTTAGGGAATATATACTATATCCACCATAAGGAATACACACTACCCCGGCTAGTCAGTTTTTGTGAGATGAGTTTAATAGCTATTAGTATGATGTAATTATTTTTGTTTGTGAGGCAGTTGGTGATGTTGGGATACAAATAATTGTTGTTCTACGAACCTCTCGAATTATTATTGTATTCCCAAAGACCCTAACATCGTGATTGTCATGGACATTTAACCGAATGTAATTCCATCCGCATCCAACTAAAATTATACTGCCAGGACGTATGTCTCATTACTGAGATCAATCGGAATTCAGGCAAGATAGGAGCACATTACAACAAGGCATGCCCCTTCCGCATGTGACCGTTACGTTGATTGGCAGGCGATTTACAGCCAGTTTAGAGATATCGAATGTTCTTAATGTTATAGTGAACAATAAAATTTATATATCGGTATAACAACGATGTTAAATTCTGAAAAAGTCTTTGTTATCGATACTATTAATTTACACGGTCAAGTTTCACATTAGCCTAAGCTATTCAATATAATATATTAATAACGTAAGTTGCAATTTGTTATATTTCTGAAAACCTACGGCGATACGTGTAACCACAGAAAATGTACTACGAAATTTTCTGCGGTGTAACTGTTCCCTACTGTCGTTATGCAACAACCAATAATAAAATCTAATTGAAATAATGTTGACCAGCGGAATTTCTGCCTCAGATGAGCTTCGCCATCTAATTCACAGCTGGATTTATTTAAATTTCTAAACATTACGGTTATGTAATCACTTCCGCGTGTTTGCGTACCTGGTTGCATAACTGTATAACGAGTGTTGACTCCAGTAGCGTTCGGGACTGAGTTGGGAGCATCGGAGTGCATCGTCAATAGTGCGTTGCTATACGAACGCGAATGCTACTCCTTCAGTTGGTACCCCAGTTGGTACTTGACAGTGAGGTACAAGAAAATGCAACAAATTTACAAAATTGTCTTCGCGTTTTTAGGCTATAGTTCCCTCATGCATGCCCGTGTCTTTGGTTGCATAAGTATAATACATTCTACCATTTTTACCGGGTCATCATAATAAGAATTTTGTTTAGTTGCCAGGGCAGTAAAAATGGCACTTTAAAGCGTATTGCCAGTCTACAAAAGCATAGTTTAGTTAGTGACTATCGGCGAAAAATAGTTCTTGATTAGTTTGTTTTAGTAAATTTCACGGAATTGTATTTCACTTCCCGAAATTCTCGTGCAATAATGAAAAAACGATATTTTCGCACTGCCCCTGTTTATTTATATACTACACAAATGGATTACAGTAATTCACGGACAATGATACACCTTATAATAGAAGGAAATTATAATAAATTTTTTAACACTGAACTTTTTTGTGTACTAAAGGTACCAAATATTACAATCACTAATAATACGTCCAACGACAGTGTTGGCTGGTGTCGCAAATTTTGGCAAAGAAATTGTAATTAATAATAATAACAATAGAGATGGATTAACGAGTGTAAAATTGTTTGTAAGAAAACAAACCAAAAACGAAACCAAAGAATTCTTACACATTATCGCATTTTCTTGTAAACATTTTTACACACTTTAATCTTACGTACCTATTTATTGTTATTTGTTATTGTTTCGTTGGTTATGAAAATTTCCACGCAGGTCGCCTTAGCAACCTCCGTGGTGACGTTAGTAAAATTCCCAAAATCTCGGAATATGCTCAGTACTGACTGAAGCTGCAAATAAGCTATTGGCTCCTGCCTGGACTTCATTTGTTGTTTCCAAAATCATGCCTACCTTTTTGATCTAGTTAATTGCCAAATAGCATTAACCACGTGTATTAAGTTTCATCCTTTAGTATTAATAATAAATTATTACTTTATGTAAGTTGTCTGCAAACAATGAGTGCAATTTGAATTGAAGAAATTAGTTTTGATCCAGAGATTTAAGAAGGGAAAATAATAAAATGTTTAATTTTGTGACCACTGTGGCCATCACAAATGTCCTAACCTCCCCACATGCACTAACCACATTGATGTCTATTAATACAAGTTATGTTGTTTTCAACAATAGATTGACATATTTTTTACGATTATATTATTTGTCTGTATACCTTCTCGTGATAATAACCAACAATTTTTTCCATTTGCACTAGAAACCTAATTCAGATTTCTTCTTTTCTCGTGCATTTCTAGGAAATGGGATTGGCACACTGCTGATGGTATCAGCAATTATATCTAACTTCATATATGTGGGGGCATTTTGTTTTATGTTTGGCCATTTTTTCTAATGGTGTGCGTGACTTACTTTTATATCTCGTGTTTTAGAGGCATTATTTCGTGTAGTTACATATTCTGCTACTGTTAGCAAAGTGTTCCACAGTTTAGTACAGCATACATAAAAAATGAATTTTATTATGAAGAAACAAAACTTGTCATGTTTATGTTTTCATATTATGCAGTCGTTTTGAAATGCAAAGATTATTACGGAAGAGGGCATCAACAGCAATCAATTTTGAATTGAGAGCTGGAGCCATTTATTGACAAATAAATAAATTGTAGCAAATCCATTATTAGATAGGTATATGAAAAATTTGTTTTTCTACTCCTATGCTAGTAACATACCTATTAAGTGACGGTTTAGGTTATAAGTAAATCCATTGTTACGAACACTGACACGTAATGACTGACACGTAATGACTGACACGTAATAAAAAAATTACGTATCTGTTCTTAATTAAAACGCAATTATCACGGGTGCCGTGTTAACGCGGCATCCGCGTCACCATAGCAACTAACCAACACACTAATTGTTGCCTGTCAGATAATCAGAAGTATAGTTTATCTATTATAATAGTTTTTCTTTCGTCGAAGAAAAATTATAATACAAAACTCGAGTTGTAAGCTTATTACATACTCGTGGAATTACAGCACTCGCCGCTGCGCGGCTCGTGCGCAACTTTTCCACTCATACGTAATAAGCTGTTTACAACTCTCGCTATGTAATATACTATTATGTGTTCCACCATTTTCAGATCTTTGCATTGTCTGAGCACTATGTACATCTTATTAGAAGCCACTCTATACCTATCTCATATATTTTGCAAGCAACATTTTTTATAAAGGATATTTTTTCGTCGCTCGCAAGCTCGCTCAGCAATAAACAGAAGCCTTAGTGTATCTTAGTGTATGAACTTGTAACATAAAGATGTATTATCGCCGACCGTCTGTAAAACTATACATTACCATACAGATTTCAGGAAGTAAACAAATGCTTTATTTTACAGTGACATCAAAAACTTTACCTGGTAGGGGAGAGGAGAGTAAGATGACGATTGGGGTAAGATGACGAATTGCTTACTAAATCTCCCTCACTGTAGATGGCACTCTTGTCTGTGTTGTCATAGGGCGCCCACAACACTCGTGACGCTCTGACATAATTCTGACCTTGTTCGCTAGATGCCGCCCAAATCATGATCGAATTTGTCTGGCCGCCGTATGCCGTTGTAAAAATTCTGTGAATTTATATAGCGTTTCTATAAGAACTGGTAAGTTATTTCATGTCTGTCTTGTTTAATTTTCTAAATATATGTTAAACTAACAGAGCTTGTAAAAGTATAATGTTTATTAGATGTTGTTTTAAAATAATTTTCACCCATAACCTATAAAATGACACCTTCGGGTAAGATGACGAATTCACACTGAGGATAAGATGGCGAATTCGTCATCTTACCGGCCATTCAAGTATTTGCCATAGTGTTTTCTATTATTTAACTTTATTATAGTTACATCATGGGTAAATATCAAAGAAAAACAAATAGACAAGGATGGTACCATTAAATGACGAAAATGAACCAACTCACAATGTAATCCATAATTCAGTACCGTTAGAAGAAACTAGCCCTGAAGCTGGCCCTTCTCGAACACTTAAACGATAAAAGTTCTGAAGCTGGTCCTAGCTGTTCACAAAAACACAGGTCTAGAAACCTGTTGCCTCCCTTACCAACTGCTGCTCCTAAAATTAAAAAACAAAGGGCGAAATTACCATCTTTGCATATTTCAACTACTCCGGTCAAAGAAGCATTAGATGAAAAAGAAGTAGAGAAGCAAGCAAAAGAAAGGAAAAAAGAAGAGAGAAAAATAAAAAAAGCGGAAAACAAAGAGAAACGGAAAAGGCTTTAGCAGCAAAGCAGAAAAACAAACGAAACGGAAAAAGAAAGGATGGTGTAAGATTTCTTCATTTTGATTCTTCTTCAGAATCTTCGGTATCTGTCACATACGCAGAAGAGGACAATGATGAAGACTCTGAGCCAGAAGAACTACTTATGTGCGGAGGCGAAACAGAAACCCTATATCTGCGATTTTTGTATTTAAATAATTATAAATAAAACCTACTTTACTTCTAATTAGAACATTTGATTTAATTGTTTGTTATCTTACCCAACTAGCAAAGTCATCTTACCCGCATTTGAGGGTAAGACGACGACAATGACATTCTATTGAAGAAAAAATATTATTTTGAAAATCTTTGAGTTTGCAGCAACACCAAAATTAGAAGTTCGAAAGTGGTACTACTGAGCACCTAAAAATAAATTTTCAAGATATTTCCTTAATTACTATCGTCAAAAAAAATTTTAAACCCTTACTATCGTCATCTTACCCTCCTCTCCCCTATAGTAAAATGCTTGATTTATGAACTTAAATCTTATACTTTATCAACTTAGCCATGACCGCGTTTGACAATAGACGAAAATCGTTCGCCGCTGACAGCCGCTGTCACGACGCGTCGCCGCACGGTTTAGTTGAAACAATTTTAAGTTTTTTTAAACACATATCTAGCTCCAGTTTTTAGTTTTAATTTTTGACGGTCGGCGATAAAATTTTGTATGCACACGTCAGTAAAGTGTCTTTATCGAACTCGCCTGTTACTCGCCTCGCTCGCTCGGTTCATAATCTCAGAATCGTTCGATGAAGAATCACTTTACTGACTTGGTACGTAAATAATTATTATTTTTACTTTAGATTGTTTATATTGTTTCAGGTTCCTGCTAGGCCAGGAGCTCCCCAACTAAATAAATTCAAGAAGAGTCTTCGAGAAATGACATTAAGTTAGTGTGCGGTAAAGAAAACAGAGACGTACAGCTGCTGTGTGTACGGATAAGTAACTTTAAATGTCTTAACTGTCTTTAAACGTAATTATTAAAATGGAACATCTCTCACTGGCTTATCCTACTAAAGGGGCCCAGATGGTCTAATTCCAACGACAAAAATTCGATCACTAAGATGCAAGAAAACCCAAATTTTATTTCCGCACAAATGGCAGTCGTATTCAGTAAGTTGTATAAGCCATCGCTACTTTTCGTTGATCTCAGTGAAAGAATTTTTGCAAGGGGACTTTCTCAAATATCATTCTAACGTTCTTGATTTGTAAACCACAAATACGTAATATAGTTTGTAACTGAACAAAAAAAGCACTGAACTGAAAAATGTTATTGTACATACTTAAATAAAATTGAAGATTTTTATATTTCGTATCCATATTACGCTTCTTTATCATAGTTTTTTTTTAGTTCTAGAAGAATACAAATTATAGACACATTTTGTCAATTACTCAAATATTTTTTCGATTTACTTCAAATATAACCTAGGAATTTTTTAACACGCAGCATAAAATATAATATATTTTTTTGTAGCTAGCTAGTTGTTATTTGCATTGGCAAAATGTGTTGAAGATTCAAAGAAACTTATTTAGTGAATAGCATAAAACTGTATGAATGTTTACTAATAAACTATTTGTGATAAAATTTTATGGGAATGTGTTGTAAAAAAGACGAATAAAATTCAAACTACTTGATTATTTATAATTTGTTGGCCGTTGTAAATATATCTATTGAGTAGCTTATATGAAACAATAAAAGGAATAATATGTCACTTCAATGTGCTTTTCGTTTCCCCCAGTAGGCACTAGATATTCCGATTCACATTATATTTTCAATAATCTGTTTCTAACGGTTTCTGGTCCTATTTTTTACTATGAAAACCTTCAAGATTTAAAAAACTTCTAAATATTATATACAGTGTGCCCCAGGATAGGTGAAACGAGAGGTGTAAAAGTCCAAAAATTTTCGAGTTCGAATTTGGCCATTTGGGGTCCAGGCCTGCTTGCCTAGAAAACAATTTTCAACCATTTCCAACCAATTTCATTAGAAAAAGTTGCTTCGAATTGGAAACTATGACCCTGTGTCAATTTTCAAAATAATTGGCCTACTTTGATTTTTGTCCACTTTATTTCCTATAAGCACAGGATAAACAATATCCAGTATGAAAAGTCGACGCCATTACTGGTAGAATGCTTTTATCGCGCAGACCAGAATCACTATATAATGGAATGCGAGGAATGCATCAGGGATGTACTCAAAATATTGGAAATTCCACCAGATTTGGGATTTCCCATTATTCTTTACCTGTACTCTGCCATCAATTTACCCACATGTATAAACAATTATTCCTTCAACTGTGCACAGACGTTATAACAATATCCAAACCATTAATGTAAGAAAATAATTTAATCCCAGTCCTGTGTCCCATCGATTTTTTATAGGGCGTGGTCTAAAATAAAGAAGTAACGTGACTTCAAAGTGAGATTCTATTGGAGAATGAGTTTGTATAGAAAACGAAAGTCACTACCGCCGAGATCAAAGGCGCCGACAGGAAGATATACAACTGGGTATTCCCATTCCCTCAACTGTGCTATAAGTAGGTGAACTATCCTTGTCGTTTAAAATATCGAAAAATTTCATTAGAAAAAGGTATTCAAAATAAAGAAGTATGCAAGACTGCGAAATTTGGACTCAATCGGCCTAGGTAGGTACTATGATTTGTTTGAAATAATGTCAAATAATCAAAGTGGGCCAATTATTTTGAAAATTGACACTGGATCATAGTTTTAAATTCTAAACAACTCTTTCTAATGAAATTTTTCGATATTTTAAACGACAACGATAGTTCACCTACCTATAGGAAATAAAATGGACGAAAATCAAAGTAGGCCAATTATTTTGAAAATTGGCATAGGGACAAAATTTTCAATTCTCAGTAACTTTCTCTAATGAAATTGTTCGATATCTTGTCGAGAAAGGGCACTTAACCTACACAGAAAATAAATAAATCGTCCCTGTCATGGCCTACTTTATTTTTCAAAATTAAAAATATGGTTGAAAATTATTTTCTAGGCAAGCAGGCCTGGACCCCAAATGGCCAAATTCGAACTCGAAAATTTTTGGTCTTTTACACCTCTTTTACACAGATATTTTTAAGCGCATGGCGTCCGTTTCTATAGAGAATCGATAAAGAACTTTCTTTTCTATAGAACAAGGACAAGTGGCGGTCCCAAGGAGGGTGCGGTTCCAGCCCCCACCCCATATATGTCAGTTGTTAGAAAAGTAGAAAGTTATGGAATCTTAAATAATTTAAAAAAAAAACATTTTGAGGATTTTTTAAGTAGGAGTGATTACATCATCAATTATGTTTTTCCCAGAAACATACATGAATTTTTTGAGCCTGTATTTTTTTAAATAACTTTTGTTAAAGAAAACTTTTTCTATCTGTTCTCGCGTAATAAGTATCTACAAACAAAAATATGTTCTGAAATAGCTGAAAAAAAATCAAGTTAGACGAAGCTTGATCGAGTGATTCATGGAAAACAGTGACGGTTGGAGTTGTTTTATATTTGTACCTGTCAAAGTAACATTGGCAAAGTCTAGCAACGGCCCTGATATAAAATTCAGGCCCCCTTGACAAAATCCTGGGACCACTGAAGAGGACTAGTTCCATTCAAACCAGATGTTTTCATTCTCTGATAACAGAGTGATAGACCCGTTGTTTGACATGAGACAGGAAAATTCAAAAGCAAAACTTCGAATTGACAAAAGACCTCGCCGCGCCGCATCTAGATCTATATTTTTCTTCTTTCTTATCCGGAATGACCCTAAAGGTCCGTTGCTCAACATTGTTATCAACAATGTTATGCAACATATTGGCGAAATTCCGGCTTTGAAATACAAGGATTCGACTATTCACAGCTCTGAGTAGATATTATCCATTTACAGTTTTTAGAAATAACCAAGTAGTACCCATGGGCGTCGTTTGGTGTGGGGGAGCACGGTGGGGAATATGCTCCCCCCCGCTGGAAGTTGTCACAAATACATTTTTTCCTACTAAACTTTGCTTCTCAATTTCCTCGTTTATATATTTTATATACTATTCAGCTCTTAGCACTTACCTCTAACTATAGAGCCCCCCCCCCCATATATTTTATTTATTCCTAGCGTATTATAGAGCAGATTAAGCTTGCTGCCATCTAACGGCATTATTACATAATAATAATTATATTCGCTATCCTGAAAAACATTGTTACGACGACCATAGTAGTGTGCGTTATGATGAAACCTTTTGTCTTTTCTGTTTCGAACAGGGTGGAAATTGAGGGATGAAAATGAGAAAGGATGCAATGGGCAATGTGTTGTTTCTGATTTTGGGAGTAAATTGACACATTTTTGAAGTCAATGAGTTCAATGTTGGCATAGTTTTAAAGAAATAATGATAATGACAATAGTTACGAGGAGATGAAATTTCAGAGTCCAAGTGTCGGTTTCTATATTATTATATTATTTTAGGATTTGTGTGAATATAGGAATTTACAATTATAACATAATTTGCTAAAAAAAGTTATGTGGAAGTAGTGAGCTGTGCCCCATTGACAAAGTCTATAACTATATCCCAGTAAGTGGGTACAAAAAAGTTCTTTGGCGTGCAAAAGGTGGCGTAGTAATGATTTTGGAATGTTATTTATTGGTAGATCCTGAACAAAAATCCAAATTTTCGAACCTTGGGGGGGACCGCGCGCTCCGCCATCTTAGATTATGCGTACAAGAAAATAGTTTTTTTCCATGCCACTACCATAGAAAGCAACAAGGAACTTAAGAAGAACTCCGCTACAAATTCAATGTAAAATCATCCACAAGAAAAAATTTAGAACATACCATCAAGTGCAACAATGTTATGGAATCGAAAGGAATGCAGAATACTTGGGATGGAAATCTTTCTCCCGTAGCTATCACAGAGAAACCAGCCCCCGAAATATTATTAACAATTGTTTCCTGCAATTGCAAAAACGGGTGCTTGGTTATGTGTGGATTTTGTAACGGTCAGGAATGCGCCAATGCCACAGACGCTCGCATCGAGAGCGAGCACGAAAATGAGGAACTTTCGCTCACCGATAATGACAGAAAAAAAATCAGGATGAAGGCACAAATCAACCCGGACCATCTAAAAGGAAGAAAACTAACAGAAAATGTACCTGAAAAGTAAAATATGTGGATTAAGCCTACTGGGGACACCACGTTAAAAAAACGCGCCACTTAGCTTTACCTCATGGTGGTGTGAAAGTAAGATTAAATTATTTGCATTACAAGGCGCTGTTTCCATTTCATGGTACCTAAATAAAAATAGCATTCTTAGTTTCCACGATAGTTAAAAAATGGCTTAGTTTGCTAGAAATATCTGTTAAACCTAAAAAATTGCGAGTTTGACGTATTTTCAGGGGTAATATAACAAGTGGTGTGCCTATTACCGATAATACCTTTAGTTAATTTTACGAATTATAATCCCAAGGCTGAAAATTCCACGACTGCGCATCAGGAGTGGCATTTTCTTAGCATTGGGATTATAATGAATGATATATTAACGAAATGTATTTTCTATTATTAAACATACCACGAGTTGTATTTAAAAAGGGAATTTAACAACTGCAAATAGTTTAATTATTATTATTCAGTGTGTACGTAGCCATAATTTATCAACCTAACTTCTTAGGAATAAATTAACTACAAGAATTATAAATATTACCCCTCTTCGCAATATTGTAATTTAAAAAATAGGACAGATTCATAAGCGTCCAGTTAGAAATTATTTACAAAAATTACTTATGACAATGAATAACCCGCAACCAGCATTACCTATTTAGGTTAAAAATATTTAGGAGGTTGTAATAACCAAGACCGGTAAAACATGGCAATCAAATGCAGCAAAGAATATTGTAAATATAACTAGGTAGTTTTTGAAAAGAAATCTGATGAAAAACTATAGAAAACTAGAAATAGGTACTTTTATAACCAATATGGATGTTTTTTTCTAAAAAAAAAACACTAAAAACTCATGTAGACGTACACGCAAGAAAACTGAAGAGATGGAACAACAAAAATACAATTTTTGGAAAACAAACTAGAAAAGAAAAATGAACGGCTGATGAGGGGTCTCAGTGTAAAAAAATGGAAGCGGGGTCGCGTTGGCAGTGCCCGGAGCATTGCTAACTATTTAAAATGCATGTTTTTATGTCTTCGATCGACCTTGGTTCGAATTGTGCATGCACTATCTCTCTGAAGACAAACGAATATTTTGTATAGGCTTATACAGGGTGTTTCACGTAAGTGGTTTATTAGAAGTTTACGGGGAAGTAGTGCGAATTTTGATTTGAAGTTTTGGTTACTTATATAACAGGTTATAAACTTTCTTTCTAAAATATTTTCAACTTCCGATCACTTCCGGTTATACCGGAAGTCGATAGCAACTTTGTCAAATAGAACACCCTATATATTATTACACCATTTGGTTCCCTATTAAATTCCAAATATTTTTTCTGGATATAATGTGTACCCTATTCCTGACCCTTTTCGAGATATTCGCAAATTTTTGATTTTTTTAAGTGTTGCAGCCATCGACCATAGTGATGATAACTTTGAAATTTATGAATCTGGAAAACTGAAATTTTGGACTGTCGTAGGCGAAAGTCAACTTTATTAAACGGTCTGTATGCCATTTCAAAATATTCTACAGGGTATTCGGGAAAAAATTCCCAATATCAACATAGAAAAATTGAACAATCTCATTTTTTCCAAATGGAACCCATATTTTTTTATTACACCATTAATGCTCGTGAAAAAACAGTTCAAAAAGATATAACACTATATGTCTAAATGAAGCGGTTGCTTCGTTATTACGCAAAATACGTATTTTTTCTGCTCCATATCAAGAAACAACGGCTTCGTTATGTTTAATAATGCTTTGCCGATACGTGGAATTTAACTGAGCGGCAATACTAACCTTGCCCAGATATGCTAGTTCTGTAGAACAATTCATGTGCTAAAGAGAAAGTTCGTGTTTTTTTTTTTCATACATATATGTTCTAAATCCTTGAATCCTATTCTAGCCCATATCTTATATCTACTCCTTCTTTATAAAACAGTAAACATGGAAAACAAAACAATGCATTTATTTCTCTTTCTCGCATCCATATATCCCCTTGTTCTTGTCGTATATATTTCTAAAAAAGTGTCGCGTAAAATTGCGACCTGCAGCTTTTCCTGGTTGAGATAAATGTAAACTTGAAGGTGGTCTCCCACGCGTGACAAGAGTCGACCGGACCTTCGTTCGTGTAACGAGAACAGTCGGAACTGGGCCGCGGGCGTGGCGTAGCGAGACTAAATATTAGACTCGGACTCATGCATAGAGACTAGTATAGAAGCTATAGATCATACAAAATTTGAAGGCGGAGAATTCTAGGAAGTAGTTTGTAAATAATACCCAGAAAACCCACCTGCACTGGCTCATTTCACACAGCAGCGTAACAACAATTGGAAAATACTGTGTTATGTTATCAAAACCGAAGTACTTACAAAATGAAATTAATATAGGCATAATCACAGAACAGCTAATTATTACTAATTCCGAAAGTGACTTATTTAAATTACTTTTTAATAAAATTCATCACTGGTAATTTATTTCTGTGCAATTACTCTCCAAGCACGCCACTGAAATCTGTATTAATATTTACGACTTCCTACAAATCCATTCTAGGAATTCTCCGCCTTCAAATTTTGTACTCGTTTACTTGAAATAGTGGCGGGAGAAGCAGAGTCGGGCAAGGGCGTAGATAGCTTTTTCTTTCAGGGGGGGTAATGGTAATACCTACTATTTATAATTCGTCTGTTTCCCAATTATTAGGTTTTATTGCGATTTTATAGGTGGGTAGGTATGCATAAGTAAAGACTATTATAAAGCCAAATAAAACCAACACTAGTAATATATTGAATAACAATATAGGTACTACCTATATACTTAAAACAAAGAACAATGAAACAAACTCAAAATAAAAAATGATAAAAAATATAAAAATAAAATATATACCTTTTCTTTGATAAAAACAGAAACAAAACAAAAAAAAATAACAAGAAAAAAAAATCAGTCTTTAAAAACCCTAATCTTAAAAAAAAACATTTATAAACTAAAAAAAATCAGTCAAAATATAAAAAAATAAAAATATATGCACACATAAACCAGTTTTTATAGAACTAAATCTAAAATCCTTTTGTTACTATTATTGGCAAATCTGTTTAGCACCGCTTCAGGGCAAGGTTTTATATCCCTGTGAATATGTAAAAGCGCCATCCCTACAAGCCTCTCCTGTCCCATAGTGGACCTAAACCAACATTTGAGTCTTTTTAAAGATGAAAAACTTCTTTCGGCCGAGGCTACACTTACAGGCAGTGTACACAGAATTTTCAAAAGTTCATATATTTTTGGATATACAATTATAGGATCACACAAAGGTAATGTTTCAAAAGCCGAATTTGGCAGACTTTCTTTGCTAAAATTTTTAAATTTAATTTTCCAAAGTTCTATTTCGCTTAGTAAACTAGCAGCTATCAGATCCTTACTTCAGGCTGCGCTATTTAGATATGAGATAGAGAGACGAGAGAGAGAAGAGAGAGAGAAGAGAGACGCCGATTGAAGTATGGATAGTAGAATAGAATGCCGCGAATCGTGCGCCGTAAATATAGAATATTGCAGTCGCAGAACTAAATCCTTTTTCCCATTTTCTACTGGGGGGGAGGACTGCAGCCCCACATCCCCTATGGACGAGCCGCCACTGCATGCTACAGTCCATCTTTATGTTCTCTAACTCATTTATTCACCTGCATGCCTCGTCACATTGAGGCCTCTGAATTAGGAAATTGTTAGGTGTGGTGGAACTTTCATTTTTAACCAATAACAATAACAAGTTTGGTAAATCATCATTTTCCCCCCAACAGTCTTTATAGAAAAACACCGCTGATGGCCAAGGGCTCTGGACAAAAATGTGGATTCACGACATTGCTCCTTAATAGCTTTATTTGTGTGATTTATTAATTATTGTCCTACGCTTCCTGGGATTACTATACGGTTCTCAAGGGTTTTCCGTAATATTTGAGCGAATCATATCCTAGTTGTATCGTGAAAAGTAGGCTCTAGCTGCAAATAATAATAATAATAATAATTCTCACCCTCACAATACTCTAAACTAGGAGTACCCCGGAAGCAACTGAATGCTTGTGTGGGGGGCAATTACTATTATTTTTGTCTTCGTTGCCATTTGCGGCTGGGGCCGATTTTTTCCAGATAGAACTAGGATAGCATTCTCTCAAGTACTACGGAGAATTCTAGAAGACCGTAGTAACCCCAATGAGGGTAGGACAATTAGTAAATCACACTGATAAAGCTATTAAGGAGCAATACCGTGAATCCACAATTTGTCCAGCGCCCTTGTCCATCAGTGGTGTTTTTCTATAAAGACATGTGCGCGTGCAGAGTCTGCACGCTCGATTCGAACCAAGGTCGATCGAACAGAAAAACTTGCAGTGTAAATAGTGCGGCGACGCTACGAGCATCGCCACCGCGGCAACGAAGACAAAATGATAGTGATTACCCCCCTCCCTCTCACAAACATTCAGTTGCTTCTGGGGTGCTCCTTGTTTGGAGTGTTGTGGGGATGAGAATTATTATTATTAACAACAAATCCAAATCATACTACTTGTGCAGCTTTTACCTAGATATGGCGGATGAGATGGAAGTTTTAAGTGTAATAAATCAATTAAAAAATAAAAAAGCTCCCGGACATGATTTTATTCGTTCAGAAACAATAAAAGAGGTAAAGTACGAAATTCTCGGTCCTCTTACTCATTTATTAAACGTTTGTTTTGAAACATCCTGTTTCCCTACAGAGTTCAAGGTTGGTATAGTGAAGCCTTTGTATAAGAATGGTCCAAGGGATGAAGTCTCAAATTACCGGCCAGTATCGTTGATTTCAAATTTCTCTAAAATTATAGAAAAAATACTAAAATCAGGTTTAACAAACTTTTTAAATAAACACCAAATTATTGGCTCGAATCAATTTGGCTTTATAGAGAGGGAAAGTCTACTGAAGACGCCATGGATACGCTAGTAACTTACTTATATAATACATTAGACAATAACATACCGAGTTTAAGCATTTTTTTGGACCTCTCTAAAGCTTTCGATACAGTCTCTCATAGCCTATTGTTAGATAAACTACATTATTATGGAATAAGAGGAAATGTTCACAAGCTGTTAAAGAGTTATTTGTCTGGTCGTCGTCAACTGGTAGAAATAGATGGAGTGCGAAGTGGTTCTGGGGCAGTTTCCTGTGGTGTACCTCAGGGAACGGTTCTGGGACCGCTGTTGTTTATAATATATATAAACAGTCTTTTCTCCGTAAGTTCAGCAGAACGAATCATAACATTTTCAGACGATACGACAATCACTTACACCGCGAATTCATGGCCAGAATTGAAAACAACGGCAGAGAAAGATTTCGCTAAAATAAAGAAATGGTTAGAATGGAATAAGCTGACACTAAACTGTGAAAAAACAACATACTTACCATTTACCTGCTATGCTTCAAGTTTGCCAAATATGGGACTCCTGTGCATAGAAAATACTCGTATTCTGGCATCAGCATCGACCAAGTACTTGGGAATTATCATGGATCGGCACCTACGGTGGGACCTACAATTGAGGCATCTTACAAATAAGATTAGAACATTATTGTGGAGATTTAAATACTTAAGAGATTTTTTAGACATTCTAAGCCTAAAAATGTTGTATTATGGGTAAAAATTATCTATAGTAAAGACAGAACTTACCCTAATGAACTCCTCTTTTCAGAGAGTGGTTTGTTTGATGTTCGTCAACTTTTCTTTTATAAGCTTGCACTTTTCACATTTAAGGGGAAAACACATCTGCAAAAAATAGAACATAAATATATAACAAGAGTTAGAGATACTTGTTTTAAAGTACCAAAATGCCATAAATCCATTGGTCAACAGAGCAACATTTTTATAGCTCCAAAAATATATAACTATTTGCCCGAAAACCTAAGAACAATTACTAACTATAAAAAATTTCCAAGTAAACTAAAAATTTATATTCTGGGTTTAGAAAGAAATATAATAAAGCAGCTATGGTAATTTAAAGAAAATAAATAAAAACGAAAAAATTTAACTCTCCTGAATGTGACTCTAAACCGACTTACTATGTAACTTACCTGATGTGAACTTACCTACCTGATTATGTACAATAATAAATGTATGGTCGAGCAACATACAAGCAGCGGTATGGCTGCTTCGTGGTGTTTTTTAATTTAGTTACACTTTGCTTTCTTATACTTTATACCATACCTATATGTAAATAAACATTATTATTATTATTTATTATTATTATTATGGCCGAAAGTTCTTATTCGTTTTCTCGGGTCGACTCTTTCTTTTAGTTATACAGGGTCTTTCAAGAGTTATCGCTATCTACAAAGTAACTTTGAGTGCATTATCGTCCTATTCTCTATATCCCAAATAAACGACTGTGTACTGAGATGGCTCTTCTCGGCTGTTCCTGTGCTCTGCGGACCCGAAAGCAGAAAGCGTCCGGCGCGTGTTCGGAAGTTTTCAGCAGCCGATAACGATGTTAACGGGAAACTTCAAAGGCAACTTGGGAGTCGAGGAGGCACCGCGCGCCGCCCCACTATGACTGGATTCGCACTGTCGCTGTTCTTTATCCGAAACACATCTAACGTCAAGACGAGCGAGGAATCGGCAATTGATTTCTCCTATTTATAGGATGTCGAAATGCTGTTTTCTTCTAAACTGGGCCCTGAGTGGGTGACAAAAGAACTGTGGCAAAGGGAGAAGCTTAAGTACTTTTTATCTTGCGCAAGGCAATTCGTTGAATGGTATTATAATATACTCGGGGTGTTCCAGTGGTAAATGTCCTAATAATAAATCTCATTTTAGCAAGTAAGTCCATATAGTCCACAATAAATCATGGTACCTATTGAAACTATTTACCTGCTGCAAATTAAAATTTCTAATCAAGTGGACATTTTTTTTTCGTTACTACCTCCACTAGTCGATGTAAATAAGTGGTCCTACTCTATAGAACCTTAAACAATCTGTTTGCCCCATATTTCGTACCTACAACTGCTCCACTTCTAGCACAAACGAATAAAAATACATATAGTATAATATGTATAATTGGTCCAACTTTTTAGTGACAAAACTTTAGAAATCTTTAGAAAACGTCAAAGTAAGTAGATTTTTTCTTATGAACATGTATCGAAATCCTAACGGTTTTCGATATACGGGGCGTCAAAGTTTTCCTTATTTTTTTCCAAAGGAAGACAGTTAAGGCAAACATATTTGAAGGGTCCAGTAGAAATACGATGTGTTAGCTTCTAACCTGAGGTATCAACACACCAAACCTTAAAGGGGATAAACAATGATATTCCACTAAAAACTGCGGATTTGTTTGCGGCATCAGGTTTTGCTTGCTCTAGAACCAAAATTGACATTATCAAGTGTTGTGACGTAGTCTCTTTTATATGTCAAATTTGACATTATTGAAAAAAATGTGCGAAAAATGAGCTTATTTAACCGAACTTCGAAAAAAGTCATAAGAAAACTATGTTTTTTTCGCAATTTTATACCCCTGTACCCTCTATTTGTTAATCCATAAAAGTTGATCCTATGTAATTTAAAACACTTTTTGACTGAATACATACTGCACAATACTTAGTTTACGGTCTAATATCATTATTTTCCTTTTTTTGCAAAAAATTAAAATGAGGGCTTGTTGAAGAAGCACGCTTGGTGCAAAACTGATCTCATTTTTACAGATAAACACATAAAGCCAAATACTCGCCAAATACGTATCTCACGTTTACGATTGTTATTTTCACCAGTGCAGCGTTTGTTTCCAAAGCCTACTTCTTATCGATCGCATAGCAAGAACTACAAGATTTAAATTACCTATGACAACCTGGATATTATTGGGCACAATATTTTAAATTGTCTAGATATTTCTGATCAGATCAGCATGATAGAAATATTTGTATGTTTTTACAACTATTTACTATAAAAAGAAGTTTGTAAATCGAATTTATGTGTTTATCTGTAAAAATGAGATCAGTTTTGCACCAAGCGTGCTTCTTCAACAAGCCCTCATTGTAATTTTTTTGCAAAAAAAAGGAAAATAATTATATTTAGACCGTAAAATAAGTATTGTGCAGTATGTATTCAGTCAATAAGTGTTTTAAATTACCTAGGATCAACTTTTATGGATTAACAAATAGAGAAAAGGGCAACAAAGGGCAAACTATGAAAATAGTAGTAGGCTCTTGAAATTTTGCACAGAGGTATAAAATTGCGAAACAAACATATTCTTCTTATGACTTTTTTCGAAATTCGGCTAAATAAGCCCATTTTTCGGACAAATTTGACATATAAAAGAGACTACGACACAACATTTGATTATGTCAATTTTGGTTCTATAGCAAGCAAAACCTGATGCCGCAAACAAATTCTCCGTAAGTTATTTACTAAAAATTTTTCCCATATGGTGCAGACTTTTTGGCGGGCACTGTATAATGTTAAAATTTTCACTTCGCTTTAATTTTGAATTTTACAACCTTGAAATGAATGGAAATGTAGGGTATGCGGGTATACATGATGTTTTTATTCGTGCCTGGGTTCAAAATGGGGTTCTAATAAATTTTTAATCTAGAAAATTACTCTAAATGTCATTAAAAGTATTGGTTCAAACATAAAAATAAAAACTATTTCACCTGTAGTTGTGAAACTTTAAATTTCGTTTTACTCTTCTTTTTAAAAAACGGAACCTTATCGTTTTTCTACTGGGCCCTTCATTTGGTACAGTTTAGACACTCATTAAATTAAAAATAATTCAGCCTATCTACTTGCACCAGTGCCGGAGAAACGGAGTTCAACCATCATTATTTTTTAATAAAAAATTGTGCGCCACTGGAAAATTAATTTTCTTTTGCCTTCACTAAATTTCTCAATCAATTCTAAGAAAAAACTATTTTTGACTTTTTTTTTTTCTAAAAATTCACTTTCGTGCGTTTTATTTTTTTAGCAGATTAAAATCAAAGGCTTTCGAGTTTTTAAATCCGCACAACCTTCCTTAATAGCATTTGGTGCAAAAACCTACAGAATGGTTACTAAATTCGAAAAATCGTGTGTCCTGAGAATTAAAAGCACCAGTAAAGTGGTCTTTATGTAGGGCTTACCGCAAAATGCTAAAAGAATTATTAAAGCCCATAAAAGTGATTTTTTCAAAAAGAGTAGATTTTTAGAGAAAAAGCCAAGAAAAGTCTTTTTCTTAGAATGGATTGAAACATTTTGTGAATTCAAAAAAAAATTACCTTTCCAGTGGCATGCCATTTTTTTATTAAAAATATGATGGTTGACCCCCGTCTCTCCGGCACTGGTGGAAGTAGATTTGCTGAATTCTTTTTAATTTATAGTATTTAATGAGTGTCTAAACTCTACAAAATATGTTTGCCTAACTGTCTTCCATTAGGAAAAATAAAAGAAAACCTGAAAAAAAAATAACTTTGACGCCCTGTATAACGAAAACCATTTTGATTTCGATACATGATTATATGAAGAAATATAGTTATTTTTACGTTTTCTATTGATTCCTAAAGTTTTGTCACTAAAAATTGGACCACCCTGTATAGCTTTGGCAGTTTTATCCGGTGCGCAAACTTAAAATGACCCGACTTTGTAAATATAGGTTCAAAAACGCTCACTATGAAAGATACAGGGAGAGAAAATTGATAGAAAAATAGGTTTTCCTGATTATTTTCCATATTATCATTAAGTGGGATAACCTTAAAAAAATAATATTTAATAGCATGTGTATTGTGTATACCTTCTGAATTACATATTAAATAGTTTTAAATTACATTTCACTAATCTGAATTACTATGGAATAAATATTGGCCAAAAGTAAAGAAACAAATAAATAATTTATTAATTATTTAGAGATATCGATTCATAATATTTTGGAATCGCTGAGTATATGTCTGTTGGCCTCTAAAAAACTTCCAACATGGCAAAAACGCGACACGATTCTGTTTTTGCTAAATACATTTTTCCGTTGATTTTTGGGGGACAAAAGTAAAGAAACATTTGAGTTTAGTCTCATTTCTTATTATGTTTCTAGAGTTGGTAGTACCAAAATTCTGTGGTTCTGAGAATAACACAGTTTTACTAACATGCCTAAAGGGAAAAGTTTAGCGGAAGACATGAGAAAATCAATTATCGAAAAATCTGGCAAGAACAATTGGAAATTGCAAGGCAATTATCACAAATTTGAAATTGCAAGGCAATTATCACAAATTTGAAATTGAAAGGCAATTATCATAAAAAAATTGCACTGTATACCCCGATTACTGTAAGAAGTCCCGATTTTGTCAGATGACATTCTCCACAAAATCCCTAGGAATTTTCTGTTAACCATGGGTATAACATTGGTATATTGTGTCTTAACCAATTAATGACGTCATATACGAAAAAAAGAACATAATAAAATACAAACCCTATTGCAGTCTACAAATAAAAATAACTATGACTACAACTCATTTTAATAATAATTTCAAACGTCATGGAAACACTTTCATTTTGGTATTTTGGTATAATAAGCTACTTGCGGCTGCGTCTATGGTGCATACTCAGGTAAATTATATTTCGGTGTTGTGAAAGTGGCATTGAAGGTTTTCCGAATCGTTCAAAAAGGTTCAAACTTTGGGCAGTGAAAATATTCGCAAGTTTTGTACGTTTCGTGAGTTTTACCGTTATCTGTGTTGTTCTTGTTCGTGTTATTAGTAGTTATTCATTGTGCAAATGGGCTCGTTACTGACCTGGACTTATGACCCGGTTGCATTTTTTGCTGCATTGATGCCAACTTAGGATGGCGAAATTACCAATGGACAGTCCCAGTAAGGACTTCTTAAAATAATTTGACTATAGGTACAATCAGCGAAGAAACTTAAGTAATGTTCCAAAATCGGGAAGGCCGCGTAAAACAGATAAAGCTACCTATCACAGTATAAAACTGATTTCTTCAAGAAATCCATTTTGGCATGCAGGGAGAATAAAAAAGGAAATTCGACAAGTGAGTTTATCTGAAGATCTATTAGGCGTTGGTTGAATGAATTCGGTCTTTATGGGCGAAAACCAGCGAATAAGTCTTTTGTTTCAGCTAAAAACATATGAGCCAGGTTAGAATTTGCAAGGCTGGGAAGTTCGTCAATGGAGAAACGTTTTGTTTTCTGATCAAACAAAGTTTAACTTGTTTAGTTCTGATGGAATACAATGAAAAAAAAGACGTCCAAAGAATGAAAGGTTTAACCCTAAATACAGTAAGGCTACAATTTAATATGGCGGTGGAAATATGATGTTGTTGGATTGTTTTTCTGGATTGTTTTTCTTATTTCATATCGGTGGCATCATGGACACATTTGTTTATATAGACATCTTAAAGGAACAAATTCTCCATTTGCTTAAGACAATTTGTCCTTCCTTATGGTGAATTTTTTAGCACGTCAGCAATCCGAAGCATATCGCTAAATTAGTAAAAGAAAGGTTTACAACTGAAAAATAAAGTAATGAAGTCGCTTGCTCAAAGGCCTGATCTTAACCCTATTGAGAACCTCTGGGATCATATATTAATATTGATAGGAAAATAAGAGAAGAAAAGGATGGATCTATATCTAGAAGATAAGCAGAAGTTATAAAAAATAATAGATATGCGACTCATTATTAAAATATCCCTTGCTAACCCAAATATTAATAAAAAAGTATCTTATTACTAAATTACTAAAATTACTATATTTTATAACCTTTTCCATACAAAATTGCTTTCCAAAGTTTAATGAAAATTTAAAATTCATATAAAATTAAAAGAATGATACATCCAAAGTTTCTTTACTTATGACCGATGTATATTCAGAATTGGTATAAATTATTCAGAATCCTCACCCTTAATAACACAAACTTAATCGACTTAATCTGTTTGAGGCTAAACAAAACATTAGAAGATTTCTTTTAACTTTTTTGCTATCAGTGCAGGTATCAATAATCTATAACGCTATATATAGTGGGAGTTCGGCTGTTCGCCTAAAAAATTAACGGCCGTAGTCGACCGCGGCGGCCGCAGCCGGCGGTATATCACCCACTCGCTTATGAAAAAATCAGACGCAATTCAATTTCCGCCCTGCACGGCCATTAATAAAAGATGAGCCCGCCGCAAAAGTATTGCCGGGATCTAAGTAGGTTTTGATTGGGACGCTTCCGCCGCGCCGGGAAGCGATTACCTGCGACGGGAAGATGGAACCGACCCCTTATTCCCTTATTGGTTCTTGAATATGCCACGAGGGCTGCCTCCATATAGCTGTCCGGAAGGAGGCTAAGTAAGCGGGAATACCCAGATTCACCCATGAGTATTACGCATCCATTATAAACCAGTTATAGTGATTTTTAGATGTTTTATTGTACAGGGTGGTTTAAATTCGCCTTTTTTGAGGCTTTTCCTTTTACCCGGAGAAGTAAAGATAAGGCAGCTTGGAGATTGAGAATAGTTGAAAGGTGCAAACCACATCTCGACTTGTTTGAAAAATTTTCGTTTTTCCGCGTCTGGTTCAACGTTTCGTAACTTTTTTGATTGAGAATATTTTCGATTTTAGTGAAAAAAATTGTGCGTTACTTTTGGCGTACAGAAAGGCTACACGAAAAGGGAAGATTTGACCATAAAATGTCAGGCATAAGGAAGTGTGAAAGGGGCAAGACCATAGATAAAGTATTAATATATAGGGATAGATAGGCAACTCCCTATATTTTTTGGATACGATACGCCCCCTGGTGACCTAAGTACAAACTAGATTATTTAAGCGGGAAATTTGAAATCTTTTATAGTCATTATACTTACAATTTTTAAGACACGTTTTAATTTTATAACTCCACATAGACATATGATAAATATCTATGTCTATGTCGAGTTATAAAATTAAAACGTGATAAGTGACAATATTAGGATAGGTATAATGAAAACAAAAACTATATGGGAATAATTTTATATATTACAAACAGTTTGGAAAATACGTTCACCACAATAATAATTCTAAACGTCACAGATATATTATAACATTTTAGTCTTCTTAAGGTTATTTATACCTATGTAAATTAAGAAAAAATATATTGTTTAAATAGGTAAGTAGTGAGGCAAAGGGGGCGATCCATCTCACTCGCACTCATGTATTTTCCCATATAAGATAACGACTTCCGGTGCGGTCTTATCGCTACTTTTGATCTGTCTCTCTCGGGCGCGGCGTTCGCGGCGTTGCCGGATCCTCGATTTTGTCGTGTAGGTGCGACGTTGCCTATTCCTGGAATGCAATAAAAAAAGCCCGTGTGTGGAATCGAACCGGTTCCGTTCGTGTCCCGATCCCGTCGCCTTGACCACTCGTCCACCCGTCTTGAGCCTGTCTTAGATGTCAAAATGTGCTGAGATTGGAAAAATAGAGTGACGTTAGGTTGAGAAAAAATATGAACAAAAGTTAGGTTGGGAAAAAATAGGATGGGAGAAATATACAGATAGAAAAAAAGATAAATATACAGGATGGTAGAAATATACAGTGAGGACAAATATTAAGAGAAAAAATACAGAATGTGAGAAATATACAGAATGGGACAAAAAGAGAAATATACAGGATGGTAGAAATATACAGAGCGGACAAATATAGGTAGAAAAAATACAGGATGGTAGAAATATACAGAGCGGACAAATATAGATAGAAAAAATACAGGATGTGAGAAATATACAGTGTGGACAAAAATTAAGAGAAAAAATACAGAATGTAAGAAATATACAGAGCGGAGAAATATAGATAGAAAAAATACAGGATGGAACAAAACGAGAAATATACAGGATGGTAGAAATATACAGAGCGGACAAATATAGGTAGAAAAAATATAGGATGGAACAAAAAGAGAAATATACAGAGCGGACAAATAGAGAGAAAAATACAGAATGTGAGAAATATACAGAATGGACAAATATAGAAAAATATACAGGATGGAACAAAATGAGAAATATATGACATATCTTTGTCTAGGATGCCTTGGAGATCGTTTTGGGGGAATCTCTTGGGTCTTAGAAGATGTTAAAAATGTCTTTAGACGATCCTAAAGGAAAATTAATCTTGAAATCAGCTCGTGAATGGATTCAAGTTTCGAAAAAAAAAATGCTTTTTTGACAAATATGATTAAAGGATAAGGGAAAAATAAAAGATACCTATAGATATACATATTTTTTATTGATAAACACACGCAAAAAATAATTACAATAATTACAAATATATAAAAATAACATTTGGGGTAATTTCGTGGGTTAGGTATACAGGTTCACAAAGTCAATATTTAAAACTTTAGCTTAACGAAGGCAAAAAAGAATACAACGAACGCAAAAAAGATCACAACGAACGCAAAAGGATTACAACGTACGCGGAAAATTATATAAAAAAATTTTTGCAATATTTTTACCTTTTCCAACAACAGATTTTTTAAAATTCAATAGCCGAATAGTCGTTTTCATCATGCATATTTTCAAAACATAAATGTGGGTTATACAATTCGAAGAGGGGAGTTCTAGAACAATTTTTGCACCATTCTTGCGGATTTTTAATCCACCTGTCCATGACTTGAGTAACGTGCGATGAGAAATGCTTGCGTTTTTTCTTGGGTGCGCGACGAATATTCTTATACTCTTCAAGTATATATTGAACTACACCTTTGCAGTAGAAACAAACTTTCAAATTTTCTAACTGTGGAAACGTAAAATATTCCGTGGAAACACAAAAAGGCATGTCATATTCTTCCGGTAAAAAAATCATTCTTTCATCGAACCAGAGATCATCCCACGCGGGTTGATTTATTAAGAAAGTCACTTCTCTGGGCGTCAGCTGTTCATCAAAATTTATCGAGTCCCAATCTGCATCCTGCCAATCGTGAATGGTTTCTTTGTAAATTTGAAACTTGTACTTCGTAAAATCACTAATAATTTCATATTGTAGAAGCTGCGGCAGATCCGTCTTTAGAATGTGACACGACATTTTGAGATTTCGGACAATTTCTTTTTTAACGAGATTTTGTAATGACAACATTTTTTGTGTGGTGCACTTAAAACGAATTAAATTGGTAAATAATACCCGAGATGTATGCGAGTTTATCAGTTTCCGCTAACATTTCCCGTTGACGACCGTCTTATCAACCCGCACACCGCATACATTTCCTGTTATGCAGTTATGCAAATTTGAAAAATATATTATGGTCAATCATCGTAGCCTAACGGAACTGTACTAATTTTATCTTCGAGGATTTTGCGTTTGTCGTCAAAGTTGCTCAAGGCATTTTTATTAACCGTAAATGAATAAATATTATGTTTTTCGGATCTTATCGTATTAATTTGGAATACAGGTTCGAAGCAGTGCCGAAAAGAATATCTTTATAATTTTGAAATGTTAAGTTATTAACAGCGAATTTTCCCACACCCTTAGCTTTCTTTATCGAAATTTCCGAATCATCGTCTTCATTGTGAAATTTGAACGCGTACATTTTTGCGGCCAGGCCGACAAATTCTGAAATAATGTTACCTTTTACCTCGTCTTTAATATACCCGATTTTCTTCTTGTTAAATTTTGCAATTTTAAACACGTTCCCGTCCGGATAATCGCTGGTATCGAATGATTTCGTAAAAATCGCGACAAAAAATATGATACATGAGGGAATCGGTATCGGAATACAGCAGCTTTATTTCCCTTACAGGTAATTTTGTGAAATAATTATAGTGAAAATCGTACACGAGGCTTTTGGAAATGTCTAGCACGGAAATGCCTACATAAATAGGTTTATTAAACAACAATTCGGTTTTTTTCATTTCTACGGCTATCAGATTTTCCGAGAAAATTTGCAAAGAATCAAAATTGGGTTGGGCAATAAGTTTTCTGGCTCCGTATCTCCCGTCCCAGCTAGTGACTAACCTAATATCCCTGTTATTTCTTATATTCTGGAGCGTTTTACCGTAAAAAATGTTATTTTTTCTTTTGTATAAATCCTGTTCAAATTCTGATTTTGCCTGAGCGCGCAAACCCGTGTTTAGATCCATATATTTTTTTAACCAGGCACTTTGTTTAAATTTTAAAACCCTATGAATTTGTATCAATTTAATGCCCAAATTTAAAGCTTGGATAAGAAGTTTGTAATGTACAACGTACTTTTCTCTTTTGAAAAATGTGCTGGTCAATTTCTTAGGTTTTCCCGACGTTGTTTCATAGTGGTGCGGGAGCAACGGAAAGTCTCTGTGTTTTTCAAAAAGTTCTTGGGGATAATCGAGCGTTACTTCTAAAATATACCCAATTCCTTCGCCCCAACCGTTAATATAAATACCTGTTTCCGTGATATATCCGTGTCTAGAAGATTTTATGAACATTTAAATTTTTTCTAAATCATGTTCCCATTCAAAATTGGAGACGGGAAGTGGACAGGACATAGAAAAACCATAAAGGTTATTTACATCCCCATAAAAAATGTATGAGTCTGGGGATGATTCGTCATAATTTTTCATGTATTTATTATTCGCTTTCGCGTATCGATTGGAACAAATAACGAGCCCTCCTCTAATGCCTTTTTCGATAAACAAAATCATATTGTAATCGGTCAACAATTCCATTTCAACTTTCGTCATCTTTAGCATGGCGTCCCAGGAAAAATGGGCCGCGGTGAAGAAATGTGCAGCGTCTAGACCGTAATTATTAATGCAAAAATCGCGATAGTTCTCAAAAATGTCCGCCAGTAAGATTACATCTATTCGGAGATATAGATCGCTATATTGCCCCAAATTTTGTATTTTGAAGGTTTTCCAAACATTTTGAGCATGCAAGTATTTTTCATTGGAAATTGTTTCCCCCGTCAATTTACTGTTAAAATGGTGCATGGCGGGCAGTTCGTTTTCGCTTAATTTTGAAACAGAATCGAGATAGTCGTATGGAAACACGCCCTTCTTAATAGCTAAATTAAATTGATCGGGGTCTGGAAAAGTCTTACGCGTTAAAACGAACTGATCGGCATTAAGCGATTCAGCTAACTTTTCCAAGGAAGCGGGTAAAAATCTCAAACTGTCCAAAAATCGCATATAAAGAGTTCCCGACCTTTTACTGAAAGAAATAAATTTTTCAAACGAAATCGGCAATAGGGAAATTGGCTGATCGTCAAAATTCAACTCCCTGATAATAAAATGTGCGTCATAGCCGCTTAAATTGTGAAAAAATATAGGCACAAAATTCACGTTTTTACATTGCAAATTACAGTTATTACAAAGTGTTTTTCGATGTTCACCTGTCACATGATTATGATCGAAAACTTTCGGGTTACTTTCCGAAAATAATTCATCGCAAATCATACACCTGATGACGTTATCATGATTTATTTGCTGTTCTAGAGAAATTTTTGACATTGGTAATTTAGTTTTTAATATGTCCTCAATTGTTTTCATTTCAAGACGAATTTTGTTAACGAACCATTTTACTGGGGCTTCTCCCCTGTATATCTCAAAGTGTGATAATGTTTCATCGAACGAGCAGACTACCTGATAAGCTATACTAAAAGGTTCGTGTTTTTGGTAGGGATTGGTGTACGATTTCAAGGGATTATTTTCACAATTTTCTATATTGACCGTTAAACATTCTATATCTGCATAAATGGAAAAGGGAACCTTTACGGTTTTTTTGATGTCCTTAAATTTTAAAATGTTTTCATTTTTATTAGGTAAAATAATTTTGACTGGATCTACTCTTTGACAATCCTCTAAATGTGTCGTTAGTTGTTCATTGGAATTGAAATTACACAAACAGCGATCACATATGAATTTTTTCTCCCTATGTTTGTTAATTTGATTTCCCGTCAAACTACCTAAATCTAAAATGTAGCAAAAATGTCCCGAACTCGATCTGAACTTGGTCAAATAAAGCAAATTTACGTGAATTTCCTTAAGTTCTTTTGTGTGATAAATCGGACCGTTAATTTTTTTCTTTATGCTATCGTACCCAAAAACATTCACCGAAATGGTAGGATTTTGTTTTTCAAATTTAGACAAGTCTGTTATTTTCATAGGTAGTTCAATGTTTCTGAAATTTAAAAATTCATAATAATTTTGCGGGTAGTCAGATGGATCGGTGGATCTAGTTTTGGTAACACCCGCCAATATGCACCAAACAAAACAACGCCTATCTACAGATTTTATATTTAAGATACATTGTTTTCTTTTTAATTCCACAGGTAAATCGATAAAAGATCCTCCATTTATCGGATCATACTTATTGATATTAACAGTTAAATTAATAATTTCTTTTAAAGTCCATCCCGAATTCCCTTCTTCGAATTCAGACATACTATTCAAAATAAGATCAGTGAAAAAAGTAAAAACATCTTGTATGTGCGTTTCCTCGATAATTTCCTTGTTTGGTGTTGAAAAATGTTTAATTTCGCTTATTTCAACTTTCTTCGGAATCCCTAACGGTTTTCTTAACAAAAACAGCGTATAAAATAACGTTACACTTGATACATTTTAAACGAGACAGAAAATAAATAATCTTACGTTTAAAAATCGGGAAACAAGCTGACAGAAATTCATCGGGCAGAAGGTAGTCGCCGCTGTTGACTAAGGCACCTGTCACCAGACGTCTTTGTAATGCTGAAGTAATCTGTAAATGCAGGAAGATGTAGAGAAATTTTTTAAAAAAATAAACCAACCTCAATCCACTTTACTTTCTTGCTTGAAGACGTTTCCGGCAATGGTGCAGGAATGGTGCCGCCCACCTTTGCATTTTCCAGTTTTTGAAAAAGCTTAAGTTGAAAGGATTCCAACGTCGCCAGGATGAATTCCAATCTTCTTTTTTCGGAGAGTTTTGCTGATCCGAGAAGGAGGCTTCTGCAGCGATCGATGTATTTTCCATTTTTTCCGATTAGGTTCGATAAATCACCCTCTGTTTGCGCCAAATAATACAAGTTTTGAACGGACTGAATTGTGCTGTGATCCATTTTGTGTGTTTATCTGTAAAAACGATTCTTTAGATTTTCACCGGTAAAAAACAAAAAAACTTACTGTTTATCGGTTCGGGTTCTGATGTCGATTAGCGCACACTCTTGTCCCATCACCGTCTTCACCTCCTTCACCACTAACACCATTTTACCAGCCCATCGCTGTTTGAACTCCTCCACGGCCGCCCGATCAAAAACGTGTAGGAATCTCTTCGGCAGCCAGCAACTAAATTCACCCAACTCGGTTCGGCTACGAGGCGAAGGCTTATCGCTCGTCGCGCGCCCAGGCGGGGAAAGGCTTATCGCGCGTTAAGGCGGGGAAATATTAAGAACGGGATTCCCGAAGTGTGCAAAGCGCCCGACCCTAAGAGGGCACCTGTCAGGTAGCTTTAAAGGACGAGGGTCCGGAGGCCTGAGAGGGATAGAAAGATTTGATTTTTTCTTAATCTTTATTCAAAAATATCTTCTCATGTACAGGTCAGATAACAACTTATTTCTATCGAAATGGAGTAGTTCGAATATGCAAAATGTTTCCAAGGTGAAAGAGGCATTACAAATTTCTAACATTATTTCTATGGGATTCAATACATAATTACACCTAATCAGTAATTCGTTAACTCTATCTAAAAAGTTATCGTAAAATTCGTTAATTTTCAGTTTTAACAATACGTCAAATTTCGCAGAAATAAACTTATCGATTACATTGACTAATTCAAAAATATCGGATTCCAGAAAATAATGACACACTTCGTTCATGGAGAGTACTGCAATCTTGAGCCCGTCCAATCCGACCATCATGCTAAGTTCCAGATTTTCGTTTGTGGTAAATTTCAGGGAAATATCCCGTGTTGACGTCATCCCGAAGAATTCTCGCGTAAATTTATTCAATAACGAAATAAACTCGTTCCATTCCTCGTGATCTAACGATATGGTGGCGAAATCTCTCGTATCCAAGTGGTTGGTGATATTGACCGTGGGCTTGAAATAAGAGTCCGGCTTCAGGCCGCAATGTATGGTGAAAACGTTGTTCGGAATTAACACAAAACACGTGTTTAACACAAGTTGTTGTCTCTTCTTTTCGTCGCAGAGGTTCGTAATGCGCCCGACTTCGTGATTGCAATCGCAACACGGTCGCGAGGAACCGTAACCGCTATCGACGCTCATCTTTTGAAAACTAACGCGGAGGGTTTTGGGCAACATCTTTTATCCCCACCATTTCACAAAACATTAACGCCATCTATCCACGAATCGTGAGATTTGTCAAGGCCAAGCCAGCGTACCAAAACTTTCCCTCCTTTTTTTCTCAAAATTTTTTCCACGAGGTAAACGTCCGAATTTGCAGTTTTCTGTAACTCTTCACCGTAAAAACCTCCTTTTATAGGGTTTCCGGTCGTATCCTCCAGCAAATACGTAGCGGGATTGGTCATTTGTACTTTGACTATTTTAAAGAGTTCCGTGGTCCAGTTTGGTGTGTACCCTTTATTGAAAATATGCTTGGCTTTGCTGATTCTGACCATATCACCCATTTTGAATTTTTGCCTGCCTAAAATCTTCATGTGACTGTAAACGGTTTTCTGCAAGCGAGGTTCACTGCCCTTGTTCACATCTTTAGGTTTCATTTGAATAGTTCTATGTCTTTGATTATTGTACTCTCCTACTAGATCGGGTAGTACATCGAGCCATTTATATTTCCCGCTTAAACTGAAATATTTGAATAATTTTTCTTTTAAGGTACGGATCACTCTTTCCACAATGGCGGCTTTCGTATTGCTAAACGTGCTGTAATGGTTAATGCCGTACGACTTCATCAGTTTATTAAAGTGTGTATTATAGAATTCCTTTCCGTGGTCTGTTTGAAGATTTTGCGGGTGTCTAGATTTTTTTAAAATTTCACCAAAAGCCTTTGTGACCTCTTCGCCCGTCTTTGATTTAAGTGGTTTACACCACACGAATTTTGAAAAACAATCGATCACGACTAGAATAAATTTAAAATTTCTGTTTTGCTTCGCATATTGATCCAATTGACCGAGATCTGCCTGCCAGAGATCGTCTAACCCTTTAATTACCGTCCTACGACGAGGATAATTTTTTCGGGCTGGTTTATGCAACTCTTCGACAACTTGAATTTTTTCTTTTGAATGATCGGGCATATTTTAATTTTTATGTTTCTTTGTGGCAGGAGCAGACGTTTCACCCTGTTGTTCGGACGTTTCTATTATTTTCCGAGCCCCTTCCAGCTTTTTATTGATTTCCAAAATGGCTTTATCCGCAGCTATTTCGACGGAATTTACTTTAGTTTTAAGACCAGTTTCTACGTTTTCAATTTTGCCGCGTAAAATTTTCATGTCACTGTCAAGGTCTGTCAAACGTTTTATGAAGCCCGTTTCCATTTGTTGAATTTGTTTCTTAACGTCTCTTATGTCCTTCACTCTGTCATTTAGCTCGGAATCCATTTTTGTCTTTAATTCTTTTTGTAAAGCGACGTGTTCAATACGAGATTCTTTTATGAACTTATTCGCGTCTATAATAACCGACTATAATGTTTTGTTTGCACTAATTTGCGTGTTTTTTACGCAACGATCGATATATTGTTTGGTGGCGGCGTCTCCGTTTTCGGTAGGTTCACTTAGGTTGGCAATTTTCAAATCTATTGATCCGTCGGGAGTTAATTCCAAAATAACAGCACCCAAAGGCGTGGAAAGGTGGGAACTTTGACCTGTTTTGGATTGGGAGTACTCTCCAAACTTGTTGACACTCATTTTGAAAATAAACGAAAATGTTGTCGTGCACTTAATAAATAAGGTTGCTTTCTAGTAATTCGTTTAGGATAGCCACAATCTCGTTGTCGTGAGAATTATTTCCGGCGTTTTTGGATGCCACTAGCAGTCTCAACCTGTCCACTAATTCGTTTATATCGTCCCAGTACACGTACTCTATCGGTTTCTTGTTAAAAGCCAATTTCATACCCCCACCTTTAATCGATGACGTTGATTTTGAACGTGTACTAGCTTTCCTTTCGGGTACGGATATGGAGCTAGGTGTTCTAAAAAAAGGTTTAATAATTTCCATGTACTTGTGACGAGTGGTACCCTTCAATCTGCCAAGCGAATCAAGATGAATTCCAGTAAGAGTTAAGATGGACTTATATTTTTCCCTGTCTTCCTCGTTGCTTTGTGGGTCATCGTGAAAAATTAAATTATAAAGCCCTTTTGTACCTTTAAATTTATCCTTTCCGTCTACAATAATATCTCCCGTCGTTTTATCAAAATCGATAAGTTTGTTTCCTAGAAACCATTTTGACTCAGAGGCATCATAAAACGGTCCATACACTTTATCTATAAGCTGCGATTTATCGTGATATTCTCCGATGTAGGGTTGAGCAATCTCCGGGTACGAGTCCATATATTCTTGAAAAACTTGTGGTGGATATTGTGATGTGTCAACATCGTCATCACGCAGCGTCGTCTCGTCAGCGGGACGAATGGGATCTTCCCAGTAGGTTTCATCTTGAAGGAAAGGCGAACGAGATCTGTCAATGCTGGCTTTCAACTTGGCGAGTTTTCTGTTTATTCTGTCTTCAATTGTTTCTTCTTGCTCTACTTTTGCTATGTTTTCTGGTGCTTCTTGCTCTACTTTTTCTATAATTTCTGGCACTTCTTCTTTAGGTTCAAATTTTAAGTTATCGATCAACGATTTATTGGCTTCAATCTTTTCAAGTTTACGTGTTACCGGTTTAAACATTTTCTCGAGAGATTCATCCTGTTCGAATTTCCCCAATTTTAGGGCCGTATACTTTTTTCTGATGGAGCGCGCGAGTTCTTTGATTTTCTTGGAACGTTGTGCCTTTAGGATGTCTTCTTGCGTTGTCAAAGGCATATTGACAAATGATTAATTGCGCAACAAAATCAAAGTTTTATATATTGATCGAACCCCTTTCTATAGCGCCCATTGTTCAAATTAAAATCCTTAATAATCACCAAAGTGCCATAGTTGTCGTTCCAGCACTGCGAACATAGGCTCTTAAATTCTTCATAGGTTAAATCGGGCGATACGTGTTCGTCGTACACATGCCTGAGATTAAGATCATCCTGCCTAAATAGTACAATGACATTACAGTTATCGCGGATCAATTGTTTAGGTATTTTCGAATAAGTCTGACAGAGATAGGCCACATCTATACCCCTGTGTCTTCCCATGGAATAGAATTCCCTTATTTTATTTTGTCTATCGCTGGCCACATCGTCAAAAATGAAAATGGAATTGCGACAAGCTTCCGATGGTTCAATAACCTCCTCATTATCTTTAAAAGGAAAATAGCCCACACATTTGATATTTTCTAGAACGTTTTGCAATAATTGATATTTCGGTTGGTACAGAGATTTGCTATACACATAGACGTTTTCGAATTTGAGTCCGTTCGGATTAAATATTAAACTTAGTAGCGCGTTCGTTTTTCCGCAGCCGCTAGGTCCGCAAAAAATCGCCCTTATCGAATTTGGTAGCAGTTTACCATGTTTTGATTTTGAATGACCTTCCTCCTTTAAAATATCCAAATTTTCAATGGGAAGTGTCGTTTGTTGTTTCTGCAAACGCATCTTAAGTACTAAGGAAAACTCGGGTATTTTACTATTATATATCACTCCCTTTACGGTTTTCGGGTTGCCTGTCAGGAAGTATGAAAAAATAGACGCATTGTAAAGGAAGATAAGCTCGTATTTTATTAATTATAATTTTTCTACACAGCGGACATGTATCTATCGAAGGTGAACACTTCCCGCAAAATACTAGATGTCCACAGGGCACAAGCAAAATTTCTATATTATTTTCATAACAAATTTTACATGAAACATCACATTTATTCATAATTTTGTCACAGGTAAAATTCTCGTCTTCTACCACGGCATTGGGACGAATTTCGGCGGCGGTAATGGCTTCATCTCCCCCGTTTAGAAAAGGACAGTTGGGACTCCATCTTGCGTGATCTTGTAGAGGGTCATCTTCGACTTGCCACTGATAACCTTCGATGAAACAGTACGGGCACTGAACAACGTCTTCGAAATTTGTGTAGAAGAATCCGGCCTCCGCTAGTTTTTTGGGTGAAATCACGGAAGTGTCCGGCCACGTTTCGAAAGATTGGATTCTATTGTGTAGTTTTCGATAGTCCATGCTACTGCCTTTGACGAATCACTATCGCGGCCCTTTGAATCGTTCTAACAGTCGATTTCAAGACGAGCAATGACAGACATACCGTTATGTAGTAAATGAATCCCAACACTGACGATGCGTCTATTAATACGGTATCCGCGCAGTTTTTGTTTTCAACGTCACTATTCAAAGATTTCCACGCCGTATCTCCATGAGTGCAATTTTTGAATATCATTCGCAATTTATATTCGGTGATATTTTTGGGCAATGTACTCATCAGCACCGATTCCAGATCTGACGGATATAAAGACAGGCACTTATCATATTCATCTACACATAGACCGATTTCGGCCACGTCACTCGGTTTATGAACATATAAAATATTATTAATTACGGTGCACAGTATGACAGAGTCTGCTCTCAACAACATTTTGATATTAAATGAAAAATTCGCTCGGAGATTTTCATTTTATGAAAAGGAGTGGGGGAGGATGAAATCATCAGGCATTGGCGTTACATATATTTATTTCAAAACAATTTTTTTAGACACTACATTCCAATTCTTAAATCTATTTTTATTGGTAAAAACGTTCCTCTCCCATTTTTCTTCAAGATCGAGTTTTCCAAACATTGCAGTCATTTGATTATGTGACTCACGCATTTCCAGTAATCTTTTCACCTCTTTGATTTCCGCTAGATGATTCTCGATGCGGTCGTTAAGCGACATGGTCCTTCGGTAGAAACGTGTAGACCCACTCGTACAATTTTTCGCAATTGTTTAAACTGCACAACCATTTAGTTTTTTCGCTGTGGTACATACACAATGGTACTGCCCTCTCGTATTTCGGTATTTTCAACCAATCACCATTCACTAGATTCTCCACATTTATTATTTTGACTGTTTGGTCGACGACGGATCGTAGGAATGTTTCCTTGACTTTTCCCTTGACATAAACGCAGTCGACATTGAACAAAAACTTTTCTATTATTTCTCGTAGAAGTTCGTACGCCACATAGCCGCTGGAGTACCAAAAACCCAATAAATTTTGCTCCAAATATCGCACCTGTTTTTTATCTGAATCACCGAGTGTGAGAAAATCCCTGGGTGGTTTCAATAGCACATGCAACGTTTGTTTGTTGATTTTAATTGACAATTCTTTGGGGTAAAAACAGCCCTCCAACGTGAAACCCTGAACATCTACTACCGCTACCTTCATCGTCTCATCACCAACTAGTCGGCAATTTTCTAGATCACGTTCCTAACAATTTCACTTAACGGCAAATACTCCATGACGCAATCGTGCACGATGACGCAATAGACTCGAGTTTTTTCCGGAAAACCCTTAGTGCTCTCTATGTCTAGTTTTACGTCGACCGTATTGGATTTCATTGATTCATTTCTTCGGGAACAATCGATGACAAAGAGGGGAGCATCTTCTCCAAAATCATTATAGCTTAGTAGAGGTTGTTTGTCTCCAACGTTCGTAAAACTGGGATAAAATTCCACATAGTTATGGTAGGCGTCCACGTAGTCGTTTTTTGCAAAATTCAATCTGAGCCGCTCGAACGGATAATAGTCACCGTTCAATATTAATCTTACATCAGATATGTCCACGTGATCGAATCTTGACGAATCCTTTTTAGCGTTCTCCTTACGATCAGTTTGAAACCCTACGATAACATAACGGGGACTTTCCACGGCCGCCGAAGTTTTGACAGACCAGATTTCTCTTTGTGAGTCCTTGGTGAGAGCCGGAAGCTCGTGCACTTCCCATTTTCGAAATGGAATTATTATAGGTTTATCCAGTTTGATTGATTCCAACAGATCTAACCTAATCATGTCGTTTGGTTGAATATGTTTCACTTTTAATTCAATGTTATTAATTGTTAATTCTGCCGTTAATTCTACCGTCGTGTCTGGCGTTTGTTTTAACATCAAGGAGTTGTTATTATTGCGGGATCTTATTAGTCTTATGGTTTGCTTCCCACAAATAGCGTATTGATAATCGTTAAAAATTCCAAATAAATGTTTAAGTGGCATTCTTATATTGAACGTTCCATCATCGTTTACTGCTAAACCTTCATGGGGATAAGACCATCCTGAAGTTATCAGATATCTGTCAGAGTTGGGAGGATAGCACAAATACGCTCTTATGGCGCTTACAATTCCCGGGTCTCGCACGCTCTCCAATTCCTTACTATTTATTTCGTAGGAGACAGAGTCAAATAAAAATCCGGCGGCGTTATTGGCGAGTTTACACGAACCAGTTCCGCCGGTCTTAGTTAACTTTCCCTTAATACAAATTGCCGCATCATACATTAATAGCCAGGAATCACCTTGATTAATAGTAATCTCCACTATATCATTGTTCATGAATGATTTAACAAAGGGATAGTAGGTGCGCGTCTCCAGCCGTTGAATGGATTCGTCAAAATTTGGGTTTCGATGCACGTCGAAAACTTGGGGCGTTAGAGACATTGTAACCGAGAGATTGCAAAAATAAACGGTTCTCGAGAGTAAGATTTTTACCACGATCTAAACACCTCAAAGGTGCGGCAGGTTGTGATCCTCGCGAATAACTTCGATCGTTTTTATATGGCTGGTATCTGTTATCAAAGACTAGACCCATCAAGATAATCTCTTTAATTCCAACCTCACAATAATTTCTCTCTTAGTCACCGGTACGTAGAGAAGATTTCTTGGCGTTTCGTCAATGGCGTAACCGGGATCGGCTCCTATCGCAAACTCGTATATCGTATGCGTGGGACGATTATTATAATAAGCTCCGACTGTTATATTACTGTCTATATGCACGGTTCTAACTTTAACGATGTTTACGGGTAAATCCGACGAATGCAGTATGCCCGGCTTTAATATACGTTCCGAGAATCCCAAAATTTTTCCTATCGAACCTTCTGTTTGAAAATCTATCGAATCGTTTTGACTATAAATCTCACACTGGAGAGTGCTATTGTTGGCCTTTAACGAAAACTCGTTTTGAGGTTTGTCCCCTTTGACAAAATTTAATGATTTAATTATCTGAGATTCTATAACGCTAATCTCATATGAACCGGTGGGAATTTCTATGGTCTTTCTCTGATTATTTTTATCGATGAAGTAAAATTTGTTTATGCCCGCGCTCTTGTCAATATTCGGTATGCTGTTATAGGAGTGAAATCCTAAAAGAGCTAATCCGTATTCGGCGCCCTGATCTAAATAGATTGGCGTGTCGAAATCAATAGATAACGTAGAGGAGGTACCGTGCACAGTGAATATCAGCGAGGACATGACTGAACGTTTTTCACATGAAACCACATCTTTTATAGAGAAACTCCAAACAAAGATGGCCACAATTTATTTCGCTGTATTTTTGGTATGGACTATTATTATATGCAATTTTCACACCTTTCCCTAAATAGGTAATCAGTTCGGGGGCCGGTTTTAATCCGCCAAAACTGTCAAAATATTCCACATGATTGCCGCATTTCTTATAAGCTACCCAATGCGTTCCGCTGTTCCGCACCACGTCTAAATTTACAATTGCCGATTCGTTCTTATGTGGCCCGTTTCGTGGAAGAGTGTCTCGCATAAAGACCCCTCTAAAATTTCTTAATTTTAACTTTTTGGCAAAATTTATCAAATCTCTGTCTGACAGCGGTCTATTAGGTAGCTTTATTGGTAGTTTTTTTGTTGTTTTTTGAGAAAAAGACCAAATCCTCCACGATTCTTTTTCGTAGGTATAGTCCCGAACCGTCTTTTCCTATCTTTTCCATGGCTGTGTTGTGCCTTTTTTCCTCTTCCAACTTCTTTTGCGCTTGTTTCGCGTCTAGTATAGTTCTTACAACAGAACTAGTTCCTCCTGCCACCGACCCCAGAGCTCCTAAGGCCCCAAGTAGAGGTAAAAGCGGTAGAAATCCACCAGTTTTTCGCTCGAACGGGATAATTCTCGGTATCCGAATATTTTTCTTTCCTCCTGCTTTCTTAATAGCTATGCGAGCGGCTCGGATGGCTGCCAACGATGATTTTTTCAAATTTTTCATATCGTTAAGTTGGTGTTCATCGAATGATCTTTTCAGGGACTTTGCAACTTTTTTTACGATATCTCGTCTAAATGATGTCGGTCTCTTTTGTTTTGCTCCCATGCCCAGCTTTCGTTTCGTCTTCATGGCTGTGGTGACGAACCAAGCGGCGGCCTTCTCTCCAAATTTAGCGTCTTTCGATTTGACCCTATCCCAGGCGCGATTTTCCAATTCCCAGTCTGCCTTGTGTCGCTCTTCCACAGATTTATTTTTCAAATATGCCAAGTCGTGAATTCTACAGGCTGAGTCAAGTTTATTTACGCCGGAATCACCCCTTTCGATTCTTTACCGTAATTTTGTTCCTGGCCCACAAAACTGATAGCCGGGGATATGTAATTCGACGGGTAGTTTGTTAATTAAACTGTTTACTAGACCTTCACCGGTGACTAGCAACATCGAAATGAATATGTTCCCACTCGCGCGCTCATATTTATGAACGAACATCAAATTCGTGTTCCCGACATCGAGACGAGTCCAACGAGGTGCCGCAAGGGCGTATTCCTCGCACCGGAAATGGACACCGGAAGTTGACGTTTTTGGCTTCTCCTCGATCCCCTGATCATTATTTAAGTGTCAGAATATTTCTACCTAGCGCCGATCTCCCGCGATAAGACTTTAAAGCTTTTTTATGCGAAATTCGTGTTCCCGACGTCGAGACGAGTCCAACGAGGTACCGCAAAGGCATTTTCCTCACACCGGAAATGGACACCGGAAGTTGACGTTTTTGAATTCTCCTCGATCCCCTGATCATTATTTAGGCATCAGAATCGTTCTACCTAGCACCGATCTCCCACGATAAGACTTTAAAAATTTTATGTCAAAATCGTGTTTTCCTCGAACCGGAAATGGAGACCGGAAGTTAACGTTTTTGGATTCTCCTTGTTCTCCTCTACATTTTCATAAAAGGCGGTTTGGTTCTAGCAAGCACCGATCTCCCGCGATAAGATTTTAAAGTTTTTTATTTCAAATTCGTGATCCTCATGACGAATCGAGTCCAACGAAGTGTCACAAGGGCATGTTTTATTTTTACCTACAGTCACTCTGTATATTTCTTACCTTTTGTTCCATACTGTATATTTCTCCCATTCTGTATATATATTTTTTTCCTGGTCTTATTTTTTGTTCCAACGTGTATATTTCTCTTTTTGTTCCATCCTGTATTTTTTCTCTTAATATTTGTCCACACTGTATTTTTTTTCTATCTGTATTTGTCCATTCTGTATATTTCTCTTCCATCCTGTATTTTTTCTCTTAATATTTGTCCACACTGTATTTTTTTTTCTATCTGTATTTGTCCATTCTGTATATTTCTCTTCCATCCTGTATATTTATCTTCTTGTTCCATCCTGTATATTTCTACCATCCTGTATATTTATCTTTTTGTTCCATCCTGTATATTTTTGACAGGCTCAAGACTCCCCTCCCTCTCAGGCCCCCGGATCCGGATCCTTTCACGCTACCTGACAGGCGTCCCTCGAGGTGCAAGCGCGCGCGCGCCCGAACGGATGACGTCGGCGAGACAGAACCTTGCCATTTCTACGGTGCGATTAGAATATGGACGGGTGGACGAGTGGTCAAGGCGACGGGATCGGGACACGAACGGAACCGGTTCGATTCCACACACGGGCTTTTTTTATTGCATTCCAGGAAAAGGCAACGTCGCACCTACACGACAAAATCGAGGATCCGGCAACGCCGCGAACGCCGCGCTCGAGAGAGACAGATCAAAAGTAGCGATAAGACCGCACCGGAAGTCGTTATCTTATATGGGAAAATACATGAGTGCGAGTGAGATGGAAGATGGATCGCCCCCTTTGCCTCACTACTTAGGTAAAATCTTAAATCTACATACTTTTTTGTTTTTTCGGTGAAAAAATGTTTCCAAGTATTTGTAGTTCAGCTGCAGGGGACTCCCAACTAGTAGGTTCCTACCTACTAGCTATTAGTGAAATTTATTGGGTAAATCCTCGAATGAATTTCTCGGTGAATCTGTAGAAAATAATAAATAATAATTATTATTAGTCTTTCATGGTGCACTGGGTATATAAGTAATTACTCACATTTTGAGACAAAACTTATTTATAAATATTTATCACAATGGCAGTTATTAGGCTTATTGCGCAAATGCTAATAACGGCCATTGTGATAAATCTTTTTCGCCTCAAAATATGAGTTATTACTTAGATTAAAATTTGTATTGACCAAAAGTTTATAATTATGCGTGTTGCTCTCTACAGATCGAAAAAAGCCATTTTATGGGTCAAAATATTGAATTCTGAATTCCGCCTTTGCGTTCACATATCTGAAATTGAATAAAAAATGTATTTGGCTTCCACACTTTCCCAATTAAGGGGGGGTTGCCGACAGAGAAAGTGAGGTTAGATTTCGTATTTTTTTAAGTTGTATAGCATAAAATCTAATAACATTTTACCTGTCAAAAATTTAGTACAAACATTTATGTCTTCATTTTAATCATAAGATCTTAAAAAGGTATAAAAAAGATAAAATGTCTATAAAAAAATTACTAATATGATTTCCAAGATTTTGGGAGAATACGAAAATTCACAGTAGGCAAGTTATTGCAAATAGAATTTAAGCTTTAGAAATCAAAATTAAGGCAGCAAGAAGGTAACTTATTTCATTTTTTAATTACCTAGATGTATATATATATTTTTTCCTGCCTGTGTGGTAAACATAGCGGCACATACACGTGCCCCGAGTCACAACCTTTGAAGAAATAAACACCATTTGTAATACTTCTTACCAATGTAAATTGTGGGCAAAAATAAAGATGGCACAGCATCCCTCTTAATCCTAGAGTTTGACCATTTGCCTCCTGGGTATGAACATGTACAATCTGGCGTAAAATGCATGCCACAAACCCGGTAGCATCTTCTTAAAATGATTCAAGGGGAAGATCATTTAATTTTTTGTTCCCATTTTTTTTTCAGACCATAAGTTTACAAAGCTGTAAAAATAGCAGAGTTTGTTTTATCACAATAAAATCGAGATATTTTACTTACCGTTTCGACTTTGGGAAGAATATGCATTTCCATCTTCCAACTCGACCGTCGCGTCGCGTCGTCCTTCACAACCAGATAGGTACACAAACAAACCAAAACTATTTTAAAACACCAATCCAAATAATATATGAAAATAACGATAAATATATAAATGAACAAAACAAACACTAAAAAACGCAGAAAATATGAAACAATACACGAAAAACGATAAATAAAACGAACCGAGAATGACAAGCAAAACATGTCAAACGCAAGGCCACAAATTAAAATAATGGGCGCCGGCTGCCGCCTACCAATTTTTGATAATAATTTGCAGAAATATGCCATAAGCGCTCTCAAGCGACCTAAGTACAAACTATTGGGAAGGCTTTGCTAAGTACAAGGGGGAGTTTCCAGGCCCTGGGCAAGACGGTGAGAACCAGTCATTAATCATTTTATAACTGCACCTAATTCGCTAATTGTTTTGCATTTATTTCGTTAAGAATTCTATTGAAAGTAGTTTTTTTTATTTATGCATGTTTCAATTCAGATTTATCTATTTTGATTAAAACTGAAAATTAGTGAATATACCTATTATCGCCTTTCCAACTTCAGTATTATGGACCTGTTCAATTTTCCTACACTAATTGATTGCATTTTTTTGCCATAGGAACCAGAAACAAACTTTAAAAACCACTCTTTAAATTACTAGGAAAACTACTGCTTGATAATCTGGGTAATTTGTCAGTTGTTAATAATTTAGAGTCAACTTTAAAAAACTATAAATGTAAAAACTTTAGTTTCCTGGATATTCAAAGGGCAAATATATCCCTCCGTTTAAAAAATGCCAAGTCAAATTGACATCAAAGAATAATTTGAAGTTCAAATTAGCCAAATTTTTTACGATTAATTGTTGGTTTGTAATAAATACCAGACATGAGTTAACAAGTATATTTTTTCTACTTCCACGTGGATATTTATAGTTTTCTTCACAGTCTAAAGAATAGATAAACCTAGTCAATTCCAGTTAACTGAACGGATATGATTTCATATCCATCCTAGGTGGGATATTAAATCGAAATCAACCGATCCAGCAATCCTTAAATTTATTTTATTCCAAAACGTCCGTGTGATCAATCAACACCATCTATTCAAATATCAGCTATTAGATGTAGAAAAAATATACTGTACAAGTCGAGTGGAATGTCCATATCGCCCTTGAACGGTTAAGCACGGCGTCGTGCTCAATAGCCCTCGTCGTCGTGCCATATGGACAACATAATCCACTGTTGTTGTGCAAACTACTGTTTTGAATCTGCTGGGGCCCATTTAACTACTTTTGCAGTCGCACCTTATTAGGTAGGTCTCCGACGAAAAGCTATTTTTCAACGAACTTTGTATGGTGCACGCCATACGTATATATTCTGTGGTGCACACTATAAAAAATCTTTCTTTAGTTGAAAACGAAAAAGTCTTCCGGGTCAGATGCAATTTTCGAAGTAACGCCCATCTGCTCCAAATTTCTTACATTGCCTTACAGACGAAAATTTTGCAGAACTGAAAAATGTGTGTGGAATGCAAGACATCTCTGTTGTGTCTATAAACTACAGTCTACTTTGTTTTCACTCCATAGATAGACAGGGTGTCTCTTTAGTGGGAGATAGTTGACGTCAAAATATGTTGAAGTAAGTAGGTATCCTTATAGAATCGTTTGTTTAATCCCTTATATGTTGCACAGGTTTAATAATATACTGCGTGTTACAATAACATAGAGTCCCGCTCTGATGTCCGGAAGTGGGAAAAGTTGTTTATTCGTGGATTTACGACAAAAAATCACTCTTTATAAAAACTCCTTCTTGTTCCAAAACGCCCAAAACTGTTAAAATATTTTTGATTTTTTATTCGGGGTGTTCAGTATTTCAAAAATTAAAAAAAAAATGTTAGTCACCAAGAGTAAAGGACCGCCGTTGTTTTTGACAATATCAAAAAATATTATCAAGGATATCATTTAGAATCCACAGGGGATTACAAATTTGATTTTTCAACAATTTATATTGATTTTTTTTTAATTTGTTTGTACCGCTTTATTTGATATTTGCAGAATTTATACAGTATTAAATTTCTTCAATGCTATTACGTCAACTTATGGCTAACAATATGGAAAATTTACTTAAACAAGAAATAATGTTATTAAAGTTTACAAAAATAAATTTTACTCAAATTTATTGCCTCCAACTTCTGCAAAAATTTCAACTCTTCTAATGTAGAGGAATATTTGCAATTGTATTCCTTATTCTGTTTTTTAAAGTGTCCACATTATTATCAAGAGGTTCAGCATAAACTTTTTGTTTTAGATTGCCCCACAAATACCAGTCCATTACGGTCAGATCAGGACTTCTAGGAGGCCATGAAACAGGACCTAATCGTCGAAGCCATGGATCTTCAAAATGTTGGTCCAACCATTCTCTAACCATAATTGTGGAATGAGATGGATGACCATCTTGTTGAAAACAAGCCCTCTCTCAGTCTGCTAAATTCATACCGTTTAGGTTGTTCAAATGTACCTACTTAGTAACTACAAATAAGTATGCTGGTTCAAGTTTCCCTCTATAAAATATGCATGGTCCAACTATTCCAAAATAAGAAACGGCACACCAAACTTTAACTTTTTGTGAATACGAATACTGTCGTCAACAACTTTTTGTGAATACGAATACTGTCGTCAAGAATTAATCAGAAAATTAGGATTTTCCGAAGCCCAGTATCTATACAATTTTGAGAGCTAACTATTTCATTAATGAAAAAAGTCGCCTCATCCGAAAAATAATGTAGTGGGGAAAATTTCTACTCTCGAGATGGTGGTCACCAATCCATAAACAAAATTCCAACCTTTTAGAATCACCCCCTTCTTGTATGGACAAACTTCGGTTTATAAGATTATATTTTTTTAACACTCTTTGCAAACGAGATTTATTAACGTTTTCAATTTGTAATGATATGTTTCTTAAAGAGGTCTTTAGTGCATTTGTTATTGATTGCATCACCAATTCGACAACATTGTTTTCTTCTTCGTTAACGGCTGTTACCCTTTTCTTTGTTAATTCAGAACCAGTGTTTCTAAATTTTTCTGCAATCCGTTTCATAGTCTTATCTGTGACTGTTATGTCAGGCCATTTCTCACTAAATCGTCTTTCCACTGCCGCGAATGATATTTCTTCACCCAAACCATAGCATTGAACAATAAATACTTTTTGTTCGAGAGTTAACATGGTAGTCCCAAATAAAATATTACCTAACTAATTAATCACGAAATGACTGGTAAACATTATTTGGTTGTCATAGCCACAGCCACCCCTGATTTTAAACTGCTCTATTATACACGTAAGAATCAGGTGCCCGCCTTGTTAAAAAAAATCAACATAAAGTGCTGAAACCTCAAATTTGTAACCCCCTGTGTATTCTAAATGACATCCTTGATAATATTTTTCGATATTGTCAAACACAACCATCCTTTACTCTTGGTGACTAACAAAATTTTTCTAAATTTTTCGAAATACTGAACACCCTGTATAAAAATCAAATATATTTTAACAGTTTTGGGCGTTTTGGAAGCAGGAGTTTCCATAAAGAGTGACTTTTTGTCGTAAATGAGATACTTTAGTTCAGCTCGTCGAAGTCTTCATTGGTAGCACAAAATTGAATGGTTTGTATTGCAAATTATTATTTAATGCATATTTTTCGTTCTCAGGCCTGGAAAAGTGGTCCATCCGAATTTTCCTTCAATTTGAAGCAAATTAAGTGTTCCAAACAAATTTTGAAAAATCAAGAAATTTAGTTGGCAATGGCAGTGCATGCATGTGGAAAATCTGTAATAGTTAATCCTAAGATTATTTCCAAAAACGTAGGAAAACTAAATGGACGAAAGCGAAAAACATTTTTTCCTATAGGCTTTGCTAAGCCAAAACAAATGTAACTCAATGTTATTAACTGTCCAAATAGTCTTATTAATAATTAATTGTGTGTTGCAAGCAAAATGACAGAGCAGCTGCGAGACTGTAGTCTCAACGCTATCCAGAGAGAAGGCAGCCAGCTCGGAAAAAGTTTTACAAATTAGTTTCCAACACTGCGTTACTTCTGTTTTGGCCTAGTAACGATGCCATAGGTACTAGAAAAAAACAGTTATTTTATTAACACACTATTCGCCTTAACCCATATCCTTGACTATTGTATACGATTAAAATGATGAAACAACTCTGTGATATATTAGAATAGTTTTGTAACAACTCGTAAGAAAATTAGTTTATCATTTTCAGTTTTGGAAATAATCTTTGAATTATCTACTACAAATTTTGCACATGTATCCACTGCCAACTTCAAAGTGATGTAAGTAAAAAACTGTTTATATTTCAAAATTTGTTTTATAGCACATAAGTTGCTTCAAATTCAAGGACAATTCAGGTGCATCACGTCTCAAGGTCACTGCGAACAAAAAGTGTCTTTCGACCGCAGAGCCACCTACAATAATTATTTGCAATAGAAAAATTCTATTTGGGGCTACTAAGATAGTCTTCGACGAACTCTACGAACCTTTTTTTATGGAACTAAAATATCTAATTTCGTTGCCTAGATATAAACCCGAAGTTTTTAGGTGAATCACCGTGTAGATGCCTCTTCTTAAATTTTTGATTATTTTATTTATTTTGGAGTTAGAAAAGAAACTATTGTCTTGACAACTTTGATTCAACTTAACAGAGAACGTGAGTTTAGAGAGCTATCGCTCTGCACAGGAAACTCTGGCTAGTTCCATAACTTATAATCTTTTAAAATCTTTCCAAAATTTGAAAGTATGAAGTTAGTGAATAAATATTAGTTCATTTCTGCTTAGAGCCAAACTCAGCACAGCACTCATCATATTATTCACTATAGATTTTCTAATTCCTCACGTTATTGACTTCTTACGGCATCTTAATAAAATCAGATTCGGCCGATTTCTTTCCCATTCCACACCAGTGCTGGCCAACCTCTCAATTACGTTTTTATGGAGTCGTTAAGGCGATATAGAACTACGCGAGCGGGCGCCCTTGGAATTCTGGGTTTCTTCCCAGAATGTCGATAATAGTAGGTTATAATTCTCTGAAAGGGAAAAGAAGACTATATAGCCTGACCTGACGGTATATACCATCGATGATGGATGGTGCTATCGAACCCTGAAACACTGGTGGCGAAATGAAAAATCATAACTTCAAATCTATTTGTACAGTCAATATAGGGTGTTTAACTTTTCTGTCAATTATTCGGTCACAACTTTCCCATCTGTCTGAAACCATAGATTAAAGGAGCCATAGATAGACAAAACATTGTTGAAAGCGTCAGCAGAAAATGCCGCTGAACCAACTTTCAAACTTTAATTTTGGAGCGAAAACAAATTAAAACAGATAAATTGTAATGTCTTACAATTCTTAGGACTCGATACTAAGTTGAAGTATAAGTATTTTAATTTAGTTACCTATTAGTTTTTATGTAAAATTTTATGCAAAATATTTGGTGTAGCGTGCGGAAATTTCAACAATGGTTCTGACAGTCTATGAGTACCTTTGTCTATGCTGAAACGTCACTTTTCAAAAATCAGTTATAGTATTTCTAAAGTCACTTGGAACAGGCTATGAAATAGATCGCGCTCGTATATCACTGTGAGTTCATTTATATTTTACCAGGGTAGCTCGAGAACAGGCGCTTCCGGAAATAAAATACGAGACAAAACACTTTTTAACCATATTAAACCGCACCTGGTATTAGAAGTAAGGAGATGAAGGAGACAGAGACTATAGATATTGTAGTAAAAACAAGTGAATGCATGCTCGCCTAATATCTCAGGCTAAGATAATATAGACGAAACTTCAAATACAAAACTTTGTGGCCAACATTTCTATGTTTACCAAAAACTTTGTTGTATTGCCACTTGCTCTGTATAGAATTCATTGGTACATTTAAAAACATATTAGAATATAATGGAGAAGAAGTCGTAGCTTCCCTACGTTGCAATTTTGATTACGTTACATAATAATGGGATATTTAAATAAAAATAAGTGGGTAAGACTATACTTTGTTTTATATATTTTGTGAAAAAACATAAGGAAAAGTTGTAAATTGCGCTGAATCGCACAACTCGGCAATGCCGCTATCGCCGCCGCCACGTTGTAGCCATGTGCGTTTGTTGTCGTGGCGTTTCAGATACAGTTTCGTGCGAATTCTTCCGTTTGTGTCGTTTTCTGTGATCGATAGATTGTTTATTAAGTTGAACTATACAAGGGACATTAAAAAGGGAATAGGTACATAAAGTGCTTTGTGTGTGGTATGAGTAATTTACAGAATCGCATAACTTTTCACAGGTAATTGAAGTCAGTTACAATGAGTTCAGAGGCGTTGCACCTCCTAGGAAGGAAACTGCCTTACGCATTGTTGTAATTTCTTGTGATTTTTAAATGAATTCCACCTCAGAATCCGTATTGCCAGAATTAAAAATTCATTCAAATTAATAAACCATAAATACCTAGGCCCCAATTATATAAATTTTCCTTGTTCTATTTATTTCTTTAACCATAAAAATATTTTTTTTGCATACGCTACTGGTGGGCTTTGTGCAACCAGCTGCTCCACTATCACAAGGAATGTTTTGTTTCCGTATTGTATATGCTGGTTGATTACAATGTCATAAGAAAGGAGAGTCTATATTATCTTTAGTCTGAGCTTAATATAAAATATCACCAATAGATACTTGCATGGGCTACACTGTTCGACGGCTGGCCACTTGTAAGTACAGCGAAATGCAGTGGATAGGCGTGCGATAATTTCACAGATTTTAGGATAGACTTGCGTAAATAGTTGTAATCGATATGGCTTTTTAGAGACCTTTTGACAATACTGTATGGTGCATTAATCTTTACGTTGTGTTTGACGACAACCTTAAAAACCCTTAAAAGTGAAATATTATGTTGCTTCTAGAATATGTATATCTTTAAAAACTACGTGACGCTTATGTCCTATATTAGAGTTTTTATGCTGTTTCAAGTGACTTTAGAAACACCATACATTTTACTCTTTGTCCAGCGAACTTTTTCGCCACTTCTTGATGGCGTTGACGCCATCAACAACTATTTATTTAATATAAAGGTAAAATATGCACTAAGTTTGACCATGCATGGTTAGCAATTTTCACTTAACAATAATTATAAAAGTTATCGGTTAAATTAATCCCATTGTCTTTTTATAGAAGATATAACTTTCCATAGAAGAGACAGTATACTAGTCTGTAACATGTTTTTGTGATTTATTGCTTGTTTTCCTGTCTTTTTGTTCCAGATACGACCATAACCTGACTTGAAACCGTTCCAATATTACAGCCGAAGCACCTACTGGCATAATTACATAATTACTGTGGTAACGTGATTACCATTACAATGACGCGTCATAACTCGTGTACACGTCGCAGAGACGAGAAGGTTCCAATTTCTTCTTCATCCAAAACTTTCCTCTTTAAATAATGAATGGAATTTTTTTATCGTCCCATTGTTATTTTGAGAAAGTCCACCAATTCGAGTCGGCAAGACTATTACTGCCTAGCATACATCTGAGTCATAAAACAAATGAAATAAAAGTTAATGGTTCATTTATAGGCGCATAAGGTGCATAAGGTGAGAAGATGGCATGCACAAGGATATCCCAGCTTCAAAAACAGCAAACAGGACAGTTAATGTGTCAAAGATTAGTCATCTGAATGGACAGAAAACGTATTATATTATATTATATTATATTATATTATATTATATTATATTATATTATATTATATTATATTATATTATATTATATTATATTATATTATATTATATTATATTATATTATATTATATTATATTATATTATATTATATTATATTATATTATATTATATTATATTATATTATATTATATTATATTATATTATATTATATTATATTATATTATATTATATTATATTATATTATATTATATTATATTATATTATATTATATTATATTATATTATATTATATTATATTATATTATATTATATTATATTATATTATATTATATTATATTATATTATATTATATTATATTATATTATATTATATTATATTATATTATATTATATTATATTATATTATATTATATTATATTATATTATATTATATTATATTATATTATATTATATTATATTATATTATATTATATTATATTATATTATATTATATTATATTATATTATATTATATTATATTATATTATATTATATTATATTATATTATATTATATTATATTATATTATATTATATTATATTATATTATATTATATTATATTATATTATATTATATTATATGTATATATATATATCCATCCATCCGTCTATCCATCCATCTATAGATATATAGATGGATATATATATAGATATATATATATATATATATGTCCATATATATATATATATATATATATATATATATATATATATATATATATATATATATATATATATATATAGATGGATGGATAGACGGATGGATGGATGGATGGATCGATGGGTAGATAGATAGATGGATCGATGGGTAGATGGATACATGGATAGATGGTAGAGGGTGGCCCGTAAGTCATGGATCAAATGGCTGTGGGTGACAGGAGACGCCATTTGCGACAAGAAAGAACCTACATGTTGTTATCCAATTGTTAACCGTTGTCAGGGGTGTTGAAATTTTTGCGAAAAAAAATGTATGTATATGTCCGAAACTAGAAAATATAGGTATTTGAACCAAATGTTTTATAGGACATGATGTGATGAAAAGCCAAAACTCCTGGAAATATCAAGGTCCCCGGCCCACTTGTATCGGAGGTAGAGGTCACCAAGGAAAATATTTTTAAAAAAATAATGTTACACCCGGTGTATAATTAAAAATATAGCTTTTAGACACATAATTTAGTTCTTAGCAAAAAATGACTTAGGGCATTTTTTCGTATCTGCTAGCAGTAAATGCGATTTTTTATATATTTTTTAATTTTTATAGTTTATTTAGTTATTTTCAAATATGTTCAATTTGCAACAACGAAAAAAGTTTCTTTCAATTCGCTGTAGGGCTTGCTCATTGCCCCATTTGCTCCGCTCCGATTTTTTGACGGAGTGTCTGCTCATCAGTCGATTATGTCAAGTAAATTTGTTCTTAGAATTGAATTAAAAAGTTTGGATCTTGGCTGCACTTCATGAAGATTTAAGATTCCCCTACGGAACTGTTTCAAGCAGGCCATGAATTATTGTAAGTAGATAATTTTCCGCGATGCAATGGCTGTACATAGTATGTATACTCATTTTGAATATGCAGAAATGCACATCCTTTATGGGTTTGGTGATGGAAACGCTAGAAAATATCGCAACTGGTATCTAAATCGAGAATATCCTGATTATCATGTTTTCATACGTGTCCAATGAATAACGAAACCCAGGAAGGAGCATGTTTGGGATTAACGCGCGACAGGGATAGTTCCTGCATATGGAGGAATGCCGTTTCCGGTTTCACAGTAGCGTGTACCTTTGAGTTGTTTCAACAAACTAAGCGAGGCAGAAATCCTCATTTTTCGTAAAATCAGTACCTACCTACAATACAGGCCAAAAATTATAAGGCACGTGTATGTCTTTAAGTTTAGGAATCCTTGATAATATAGCGATTCTAATTTATGGAGAAGTAACGCCTATGCCACTTTGGTGCTTTCGGCCTCAAAATTTAATTTAAATTACAAAATTACTTACCGATAGATTATTATCTTCAAACATTTAGTTTTGGCAATCAGGGAAGAGGCACAAGCCGTACGTACAGCTAAGCGTAATAACTGTAAAAATTATCGAAGCATCACATACTGATACTGGCATCTATCACTGTGTCAGATATCAAAATATTGTATCAAAACTTTGTTCCTACACAGTGCGATTTTCGTCAATCATAAGATCCTAGAAAATAGGAAACTATATTTCTGTCCAATAGAAATGTTATGTTATATCCAGCGATCGTTTATGAAAAAATATACACGAGCTGCAAGAAATTCAAAGTCCTTTTTATGTAGATATCAGCTACCCTGCAACTGTAATATTAGCTAAATATGAGGCTGTTGTTAAAAACAATGTGTTCGACGTCCCTCTTTCAAAACCAGCCTGGAATTTAATTGCCAAGGCATGCAAGACCGGTGCAAATAAACCGACAAAAAAAGAAGTTCAGTGCCGATTATACAGGAAGCCCCTAAAAGGTCTTTACAAAACTCTACCAGATATAGTCTAGCCCAAGCTTCGTCTGAGCGATTTAAATCGGGCTGTACAGGGTGTCTCATTTTCGATATTTTTGCAGGGTATCTCGCTTATTTTTAGAGATCGGGAATTGCGGTTTTCGGAACTCTGGTCTACTTTTTCATAAAAGGAAAGGCCCCTTAAACAGAATTTTTAATGGCCTCCTTAGTTCTTGAGATACAAGGTGATTTTTGAAATTTGCCATTTTCGGGCAACCCTTGTATATCAAGAAATCTTGTCTTGTGAAACGCTAATTTAATCGCCTTCATTATTTTTCGTCAAAAATTATTAGTGTTTATGTTTAAAAACATTTGAAGCGAAATATCTCTAAAATTAATGGAATTACCAAGTTCTGACTAGAATACCTTTTTGATGTCGAAGGAGTTGCTTAATCAAACTTATTAACTTACAGACCTATATTTTCAGTGGCGTAGAAGTTAGAGATATCATAGAAAGTTTTCTCGTATCTCAAACATCAGCGGTTTCTGCGACCCGTCCTACCGACTGCGCCAATTACATGGATCATTGCAGCAGTATCGGCTTTAAAAGGCATTTATTGGTTTACCTTAAAGGTACGTTTAGCTATATCGATTTTTCTTAAGCTAGACTATATCAGTCTGGTATTGTAGAGTCTTTTAAAGACGTTTTAGGGACACCCTGTATATTTTTCTGAAATCGTAAAATTTGCCGGGTTTGGAATGTCTGTTTAGCTACGTTTGACGGACGACCAGTCTGTCTTACGTTTGGGGCGTTACCTAATCTCGGCAAAGCTAACTTAAATAAAAGAAGCGTACAATAATGACCGATGACCTTCACTGCCGATTTCAATAAGGTGTGTATAGCTAGAACCAAGCATCTCTTTGATGTAGATACCTAAATGTGAACTTTCAGTTTGAAATAGTGTAATCCCATCCATTATTGCCGACAAAATAATTCGAACCGTTGATATAGCACGAAGAAATTCTATATAGCCCGATAACTCGGTGGGACAACTGGGGACATTACGCCACAGTATATTGCTTTCAATTTGACGCATTTATGATTCCCATAAAACCGTAACATGAATTGATACCGCTCTAACAATGGCAACCTAATTGTCGTGGCGTGATTAGAGCCACAATGGCGGGCCATAACTCATGTACGCGTCGCCGCAAGCCGCCACCCAAATTTCCAATTTCCTCTTCGTATTTTCCTCCGAAAAATTATCGGCCGGCCATCTGACAGCCATGCGAAATATTCCTAGATGCCGTGTCAACACCTCGAGCGAAAAACCGGCATAAATAATGGGAAATAATGAAAGGAAATGGTAATCGACTCATTATTGCCATGCGAAAGGTCGCCTAAGATCGCTCAGCCAGTGGTGTCCTATTGTAGACAGGCAGCGGTTGGGTGCGTGATATGATTGAACAAAGTATAGGAAGTTAAATGTCAACCCTTGTATGAAAAACAGTATCTATACGAGTATGTACATCACATTCCTATGTATATTAAGATATAGATAGCACTGTTGACCCTATTATACGCACGATATGCCTCAGGGATCGAAAAGAAATAGAATACCTAATAATGGCAGTTTGTATGGATGCTAAATACGAATTCTTCTGTGGCTGTTTTGAATACTGTTTGCCAATCCATCGGATTCTTTATATATTTATTTATTTATTCTGTATATGGTGAATTCAGAAATGATCTATAAATGGAAAGAAGCGTGGTTAGTAAAAATGTGATTTTTATCAAATTAACAATAAATATAGCGCATTTTATGAAGGGAGACAATTAGAACAATGTCATGAAGTCTCCATGTTTTTAAGTTTCCAAAAGAAGCAATGTTTTAGTGTGCCATCTTCAAAAAAGGCAATAAATAAATAAGAAATACAGTGGGGAAAAACTTCAAAATCGAGATTAAACAAAGTAGAATAAACCTTGGAGACTGACAAGAGCCGATGTTCGCTACCTCCTTGATGCAGATCTACGAGTACAAAACGGCCGCAATCTAAAAGTGAAGGCGGGCTCCGCACTATGACAACCTGTAATGTACGAACGTCACTTGTTTTATTTAACGTGTTGGTACAACAACAGCTAGGTCTTCCTAGATTTACAACATTTTATTCTATAACCTTTGCGGTGGAGCGTACTATCCCTACGTACAGTAATAAAACATAATCTAAAGTTTAATGTTTCTCACAAAAAAAAACCAAGAACATGTACACGCGCAGTTCACACGACGTCCGATAAAAATCACAACGAACGCAAAATAATAACAACGTACGCAATAATAAGTAGTACAACGTAGGCTCTCAATTGTGCATTGTGCTTGTAACAAGTTTAGTTATACTAGTTAGGGTAGGCTAAAACAAAGTAAAAGTGAAATACAGTCGTTAAGATGTCGTTAAATCTTCTAAACCACGATGTCCTCGAGTAGTGATCAATAATTACCCAGAACGGTTAGATGGTAACACAAAATACAAACACAGGCAGATCTTAGCTGTTGGTGACCACACTCCAGAATCCAGGGTCAAAGTACTCCGAAAGAGGAAAAACACAGGTCTTCGATGTTAGTGACTACACCAAAAAAACACAGGTCCCAAACGAATAAACACAGGTTCTAAAAAGCCTGAAACAAAAACGTGCTGCTAATCACCTTACAAGGTCGACCAAGAAAACTTTGTTGAGGGTTTTCTTCCAATTAAACAAAAAAATCAACCACTTCGTGGTTGGCTCCAATTGACCTTCTCGGTTGCTATGCAAAATATCTAAAATAACTCAATCAAACAACCATGCGATCGTGGTGGGTGCTCAAAAATTTCGTACTGGTTCGGATGAAAGTTATCCGGTCCCATGGAAAAATAAAACGCCAAAGTAATAAGACGTGGGTGGCTTCTGACTCCTATATAATGGCGGAGCCCCGGAGAATCACACTACGAATATCGTCAGTATTCCAATGTTTCCAACTCTGGGTGCTTCTTTAGTGGATCCAGTGACGGTACTCCCTCCTTGTGAGGTTCACCAGCAATTCCGAAGGGCGAATTATACTAAAAATCACTTCCACTTATTATAAGCCACCAACAGCCAACGTTTTCAATTCAAAAGCCGAGAATCCAATAAAATCCGAGGCCACGCGTACATTCCTTTTCCGGGAGGTCGGAAACGGATGCGTGCCGTCAAAATTCTAATTGTTTTTGCGGTCAGTATTACGCAGTTTTGCTACATTAGTAGAGTTTTTATAGACAGATTTGTTTGTGATAACATAAAATTTCCATACACATGAAGATCGTATGCATAGACCTTTACTTGAATTGCAGGAGATAAACACTATTTTAGAATTATGGGATGATCTGTTCAACCAGTTGAAGAAGCGAGTAGTGGACCGGGAGATAGTGACAGATTTTTGGACGTGATTTTACTCAGTATGCCTTGCAAAGGGCATTATGTGGCACATATTCTCACAATAATAAGGTATGAATCAGAGAGTAATCTTGGGTTCTTCATGTGAAAAACTGAGTTTTCAATTATTCGAAAAATATGCGTTTTGATATGATTTTATACAGGCTGCCATGTTTTTTATAATGAAGTTCAAATAGAAAATTCCTCGGAAAACCATAGGCATACCGTTAGGGTGGGTCCAAAGGGCTATTATTGCCACGTGATCTTGTATTTTAATAATTAATTTTTCCACGTTTCTGAGCAGGCTGCCAATGAGAAGTATGCAAGTTCTTATTATAAAAATGCTGAAAAAAGGATGGCATACTGATACGTGTTCTAGCTTTTGAATCGTTACATACCTTCCCAAACTAGCTAGCCATACAAAAGAGAGACATGAGATCTGTACTTTTAGGGGAGGTATTGAAATAACTTCTGCCAAGATTTTGGATCCCCCTTAACTAACTATATTTCTAAGTACTAGGCTGTACAATATATACTTACATAATATTTGGTTTACAAACAAATTACAAAGTTTAACCTTTCATTCAGGTAAAAGCTAAAATTGACAATTAAGTATAATAAATCAAACCCAATAAGGGTTGGTGAAAGGAAAGTAAAATTGTACACAATTTTAATGTGCCATTCAGGCACAAGCTATAAGTAGACCCACGTAAAACTGAATAGCTGAATAGGTACTTAAGGGTACCAAGTAGGTAGTAGTATAAGGTAGGCTGGCTGCAACCCCCAGCAGACAAAGGCAAAAACTTGGTGTTCCCAATAAGGTAGGCTGGCTGCAACCACCAGCAGACAAAGGCAAAAACTTGGTGTTCCCAGCAACACTCAGGTAAAAATAAACTCCAAACTTATTGTTCCAAACCAAAATCCTTTCCACAAATAAACACCCTTATTCAGGACACCTTTATTCACCAGGCAACAGTACTCGGGATCTTGTTTTCGTGAAAAGGGTTTCCAAACGACAGAAGTTGCTAGTTGTCAATATTGCTGGTGGTAAAATAAAATTCCCCTAGTGGTGTAGATGGTAGGAAGCACTCCACCGGTCGTTGCGTAGTTCGTAAAGCCACATCCCCAAATTTGGGTGGTTAAACACAATACACATCACACTCTACTAGCGCATTACACTGTGCTAACCGAAAACTTTGTTCGAAACAATCCTCAGAATGAGTAGAGTCCCAAAATTTCAACAACTCTTAAAATTCGAACAAATACTTCACGAACTGAAACCTGCTAGCCGGCGAGATTTTTCAAAGGAAGAGAGAGAGCAAGAGCCCCAAGAGAGAAAACCTTTACCGGTCACGCCAATAAGGGACCATAGTTTTATGGCCAATCAGCGGACAGTTTCAAGTGATGGACATGTGACATTTGAAAACTCTCAAATTTATGACATTAGGCTGCGTCAACGAAATGTCAATTCATTTACCAACAACAATAATAATTATTGCTTATAGCAATAATTACACCAAGGGATCATCGCAAATAACTAAAATTCATTATCTAAATAGTCTCAAATGACCAATCAGGTAAGCATCTATTTATTTGAGGTGTTTTTTTTTTCAAATATTTTCCAATCAAAAGTTATAAAAGTACAAGACTCTTTCCCAAAGTGAATACAAACTTCTATGAAGGTATCCTTACCATTACAGGAGTACTGCACTGATTAGAACAAAAGGATTCCCGAAATTTAAAATATAAACTTGTCCAAATCCTATGTAAATAAACAAACAAGAGAAGACAACTACAAGTTAATTCCCCACATCGAAATAAACAATGTACAACTCAATATAATGCGGGTAAGTTCAACCTCGACAATAAATACGTCTACCCTACAATTATATAATATATTTTTGTATATTTCAGAAAAGCATTTCCACTAATAATTAATCCAGTAAGCAAGCAAACCGGCGCATCCACCAAAACTAAAATTAGAATACAATGGTTTCCCTTTTGAGCATAATATCGAAATAAAACCCTTTATTTAACAATGTTTTAAATGAATTCATTTCAAACGTAACAATACCTTTCGCGCATGTCCAAGTACACTTTACATCGAATAACTCGTTTAAATGATTAAATAACATTCAATTTAAACAGTACTTGGACATGCGCGAAAGGTATGCCATCCTTTTTTCAGCATTTTCATAATAAGAACTTGCATACTTCTCATTGGCAGCCTGTTCAGAAACGTGGAAAAATTAATTATTAAAATACAAGATCACGTGGCAATAATAGCCAGTTTTACACATGAAGAACCCAGGATGACTCACTGATTCATACCTTATTATTGTGAGAATATGTGCCACATAATGCCCTTTGCAAGGCGTACTGAGTAAAATCACGTCCAAAAATCTGTCACTATCTCCCGGTCTATAGGTATTTTGTAACGCATGAAAGAATGAAAAAAGAGTCCCAAAGCGAACCAATGGTCCACTACATAAAAAAAGAAAACAGAAAAATCTAATGCGTTCTATACCTACTTACACTAGTGTCATGGACTTCACTTCAAACCAAAAGGAACCAAAATAAACTTGCTTGCTTTTAGACTCGCTTTTCTTAAGAACACGTATGGAAATATGCCACGTAAACTTGTCAAATTAAAGGGACCTAACAAACTAAGCATATTATTTTATTTAGGATATTAAGTTTGTTGTAACAGACACATTTGCGTGTTTTTATTTTATCAAAGAATCTGCAACAATGGTGTTTTTAACATTAAACGTCTCTGTTGATTTTTTCAATGTGTGACGTCAGTTGAAACAGCGCTATGCACAGGTCAAATATTAAAGGAGAAAAATGCGAAATGGGAAATTCAATATGGCTGTCACTACCATAGAACATTCTTAATATTGGTCCAAGTTGGACAGTTGTAGTTATTTTAAATTTCGTACCTCCCAATGGAAAATCGTTTGCAATGCTACACACAGCGCCATCTAGCGAGTTCCGCCAGGGCACGTCGTCGTCGGTACGCTAATTCTCCTAGAGTAGCGACCGATTCTCCAACCGAGAAATTGTATTTTGGGACGGATTATGTTTTGCTTGGTTGAATTTGTTTTATCTAGTTTGTGATCTCGTTCCTCTTCTCTATGTATAGGTTATCTTGCAGTTTAAGAGTGTACAAAACGGTCGTTACCTGGTAGTTGAACAGTGGATATTTTTGTTTGTCCGATGGAATTTTTCTAGAAGTGAAGAGGTAAGCGGCGGATCACGTCGTGTCCCATTTTTGGCGATTATCGGCATCGAAGATGTGTTTTTACTTTATTATCTTTATTCCAACACATAATTCTGAACCGGTTCTAGCGAATCAGAATGCAGAAAAGTAATTCGAGAACTATTTTAGACCAATTAGATCGCCGAGAACCAGTTCAGAACTGCTGTTGGAACAAACCCATTATTTCCCAAGCCCCGTAGTCGCCGAATTTTCACAATTTCCTCCTTTATCCTGTTTGTAGGTATTTGATCTAAAGTCACCTGCTCTTCACTGTTGATAAAGATCAATCTTCAGGGTCCACCCAGGAAAACTTGTTCTGTTTACACTTTTTGTACACCTCATCACAGAAAAAAATATAGTAGTAGTATCTACCTAATAGTTCTGTTAAGTATACCTACCTTTTGTTTTGTTTAGTATACCTACCTATTTTAGTCATTGTAGTTCTACTGGTGAACCGTGGGATACTACATGAACCTATTAGTGTTGATCATTTAACTATAAATTCTTGGAGCAAAAATTTGACGATTAAACTGTAATTTAAACTCTAAATAATTCTTTGCTTACATGTTTTCCTCAAAATTAGGGATAGGTACCTATTTGAGTTATTATTTTTATGGTCAATTCAACCACTTTGGTTGAATACCCACGTAGGTGGGTATTATCATTTTATCTTCTACAACTTTTGGTAGAGTCTGCGAAACAATAATTTCATAGTGGGTAATTTAATGTTCCTTATGTATTTTGAAACTTTGTCTTAAAAGCTCTGTTTTTATGAAAGTAATATTTTTTTAGGTACCTACCTACTGATTTCCAAATTCCTGATATAATAAATAAATAAAATCTAGTAGGTACTAATAAAATCAGAAATGAACACCTCGACAAAATTAACGCACCACTCAATTTTTACTCGATATTTTTTATATTTTCATATTTTTTCTCGACAAGTAGGCCCTGGACCTTGTTTGACAGTAACAGCAGGGCCGTGCATATGGGGGTGCGGCCGGTACAAATTACCGGGGCCCGGGCCCCATAGGGGCCCGGCGCGTTGTTGGCAGTGTCGGCGTGGCGTTGACGGCGTTGTACGTAATAATATGGAATATGTAACATGTAAAAAATACCTCTCGCGCTCTTTACCAATGTCATAATTTCTCTCAGGATTTTTTGCGCTATTCCAGTGACAGTTGCACAAGGAAAAAGGTCATTTAGTACCTTAGCTTGAATAAAAAAAAGTTCTTAGGTCTACTATGTACCCAGAACGGTTAACAAGTCTAGGAACTCTCGCATTAGAATTTTCTTTAGCTCGAAAAAGTAATTTTGACCAAATCATAGACAACTTTGCCAATATGAAGGCTCGAAAAGTCGACCTACTCTAAATCATAGCCGAACGAGTAACATAACCTACCTAAACACTGTCTAAATATGTAATGTAAATAAATAATCCTGGGATTCGACCAAAAGTTATATATTAATTTTTTGTGTTTGTGTTGCTTATACAACGCGTTTCGGCATGTTCGCCATCATCAGATATATAAAAGTTGTAAATATATATAAATGTCATTTATTTTGTAATAGGGCGAGATTTATACAAAAAGTGACATTTAAAAATATATTTGTTTTCTACTCTATCTCAAAAAGATGTACATCAATAAACAATTTAAAATTCTTTGGATATTTTTGAAAACACGATTATTTTTATATGATAAAAGTTATTAAAAATATATCTGTGCATTGCGTTTTGTGTAGGTGGTAGTGAAGGAGTGACTCCTTCAACAAAAATTAATATATAACTTTTGGTCGAATCCCAGGATTATTTATTTACAAAACAAGAACGACCAGGAAAGAAGAGAAAGAATTTTTTTTTCTATAAAGAATTTTCTTTTTTAATTAAAAAAAATTAAATATGTAATGTGAGTAGCATGTAAATATTTGAAAGAGACCAAAGTTTATTTATTTTATTTTTATTTTTTAGGTTTTTATTTATTTATTTTGTTTTATTGTTGTTGAGAGGCAGAAAAAATCCAATTTGTTATATCAAATTTAAAATTTAAGTTCCTTTTATATTTCTTAAGTCGTTATGTTATGTGTACCTTATATTTGCAATACAGGATAAAGACTGGTTATTTATTTTGCAATTATACGTAATAAAAGTTCATATTTCCATATGGTTCCTTTGTTTTTGTAACACTTTTTGCTTGACGTATTTTTGAAAATGTGAACTTTATATGTATACAATATACAATGTACATATTTGACACTATAAAAATGTTGAATCCTACATCGCTTTGTCTGTAAAATAAATGTAATATGCACTTTGGCGGTAGAGGGGCCCGTCGAGATGGTAGTACGAGGGCCCGTGCGAGCTCTGCACGGCCCTGAGTTGTTATTTAAGTTAACTATACCTAGTATCACATAACCTTGTTTTGACAGAAAGTTCTTACTATAGCAAAATGTCTGTGAAATGCAAGCTTTCGATTGTGATTGTTTTTATCACATGCATGTTGAGAAATTTGTCAATAATGGAGGACGCATTCCGAGCATCTAAGACCAGGGAAAGGGCAAAAACGTTGCACTAATGAAATTGATGATATTTTTTTTATTCAACGTGCTCTCAGAGACAGGAGAGTCACCAGCAATCTGCTAAAAAATTAATTAGCAGATGTTGTAAATATCTCTATATCGTCTCGAACGATTAAAAGACGTTTATGTGAAGCAGGATTGAGAACACAAAGTTCAGAGATTGAATTTTGCAAGACTACATCAGAATTGATCCATCAATGATTGGAAACAAGTTCTGTTCTCCGAGTTAGCCTTAAAGCTCCAGATGGACGTGAGTGTGTCTGACGAAGGCGAGGAGAAAGGTTTGCCAGCTGCAATACCTCTCCTAAAATACCTTTTGATTTTGGTTTCGATGCTCGTGCGGAGTTGGTCCTTATACGTGCGAGGTCTATGAATGCCCAATATTACTTAGACAACAGTATTGTCGAACATATAATGCCTTTTGCGCCGTTTGTTGGACCCATTTTTTTATTCATGCAGGACAAGGCAATTTCCCACGTGGCTAGGCTGGTTATTGGCTAACTAAATGATGTTAATATCCCTTTATTACAATAGAATAGCCACCTAACAGTCCTTATATGAATCCTATAGAGCATCTATGGGACTATCTTAAAAAAGAATATTCGAAATCGTACACCCCTATTGCTACATAGAGGTCGCTATTGAAGAATAGAAGAATATTCCGCAATCTATTGTTGTACATTTGATATCAAGCATGCATCGACGCATTAATGCAGTGATAAGAAGTATAGAGGAGGGCCTACATGGTATTAGTGTTGACCCAGATGCATTTATTCTGTTTTGCTGATTTTTTAATTAGGAGTTATGCTAGCTTATTTATGCATTTTCAGCAAAAACACATTTTTAATGAAATATTAAGGCAAATTAAGGTCATTTTTGACTAATTTTTAGATATTCATTGTCATTTCAATGTAACTAAGTTTTATTTCGTGTTTTTATCGTAAATATTTAGATTAATTAAAGTGGTGCGTTAATTTTGTCCAGAAGTTTATAATTTTCATGTGTCATCTTGTACATGTCGCTACCTTGTCATCCTTTAAATTTCGATCAGCAACTGTAGACGCAAAAAAATTTCCAGCGCCACCTTGTTTTCGACATAATGAACGACAGGGACCCTGATTTATCTAAGGAAAATTCACGGTGTTCTTTGTTCAGGAAGTGGTGTTTATTCGGAGAAAGTACCGACAGCAAAAGGAGAAACAATGGGGTCGGACTGACACGAATAACGCCGTGAACGATGGCGTAGGGTGCCGGATTAACGAAGTAGTTATATGCTTTGGGGAGGCTGAATTGGAATTGGAGAGTGCTTCATTTCGAGTGTGGGGGCAATTAGTTCCACAATTCGGAGTTGTTTTATGAGACTTAATGTACCGGGTAATTCACTTACTGACCCAAAATAAATTTAAAATTATCGGGATTCAGGAGAAACCGCGATAAGGGTGTCGTGGGCGGAACTGAAAAATACTAAAAATACCAAAACGTCGAATCACAAATCATAGAACTTGATGAAATAGGTACCTACATGTAGAGGGTGTTACTTAATGATAGGCCGTAATTCCAAGGGCACATTCCTGAACCAATGTCAAGTAGAAAAGTTCATATAAACATGTGTCCTAAAAAGTCTGGTTTTCAAGATAGAGAGTGTCAAAGTTTAAAAAAAAACGTTTTTTTATTAATATCTCAAAGGTCCTTTTGCCGATTTTGTTTAAATTTGGCAAGGTTGTTCATTGTGATAAGACGCTAGGTTGGCACTAACTATATGATAATTGTGAGTTCCCGTGGCGTCCAGGAGGACAGTCTCACGAATAATATTGACAAAAAAATGTACCCCACTGACTTTTTTTCTACCAGGACACCTTAACGGACAATCTTACAATCTTTGCCTTTACTTCTTGAAAATTTTCCTCTTCCGTTAGGGCAACAGCTTACCAAAATCGGTGAATAGGTCGTGGAACAGCCTAGATTTTTATTTGTGGGGGCACCTAAAATCAATAATTTACGTTACACCAATCGAGACAGTAGAACAACTAAGGAATATAATTTTTGACGGATGTGAAACCACACGCTACACTCCTGAAATTTTCGAAAGAGTTCGTCACTCGATGAGAAGAAGAGCAGAAGCCTGCAAAGAAGCGGGAGGTAGTTATTTCTAACATTTGTTGTGAATGTTCTGTTAAATTGTTATTATTTTTCATTTTTGTTAGACTTTAAAAAATGGCTTATAACTTGATTTTATTTTAACAATTTTTATAATAATGAAGTGGTTTTTATTTTTTTCATCGAAAACGAAGTAAGATACGAAAAAATATCAAGAGACAAAAAAGTTGTATTTCGAGCTGCTTAGTCCGAAAAAAGTATAATTTTTTTTAAAGTGAGTGGCGGACATTTTTTTGTCAATAATATTCATGAGGCTGCTCCCCGGGACGTCACTGGAACTCATAATTATCATCTAGTTAGTGCTAACTTAGCATCTTGTCACAATGCATAACACTGCCACATTTCAACAAAATCGGCGAAAGGACCTTTGAGATATTAATAAAAAAAAGGGTTTTTTTTAACTTTGACACCTTGTATCTTGAAACTAGAATTTTTAGGACACATATTTATAGGAACTTTTCTACTCGAAATTGGTTCAGGAATTCCTCCTTGAAATTACGGCCTATCATTAAGTAACACGCGCTCAACTAATGTAATGTGATGTAGATAAGAAGTAATACCTGGTTTATACAAAGGGCCAGAACCGGTTTTAAGGGGTGCTAGGGCGCTTATAGCACCGGGCGGTTAATTTTAGGAGCCGGTATAAGCTGGTCTAATAACTAAAAATAAATCACATTTTATTGCTATGTCACTCACGACGCGACACTTTCATTTTAATCGTCGTCTGCAAACATAACATTTGAAACGTTCTCATATTCATCATCTTATTCATCTGTACGTTGAAGATTTTACTCCCCCCCCCTGGATTTTTGGACGAAAATAAAAATTTCTAAGGAAAAATATCCTAAACGCAGAATGTACAACATTGGTTCATTGATTGAATATAAATTGGAAATTGTCATGTAATAATGTGTAACATAGATACATTTATTGAAAAATATACATATTATTGTCAAGCAGCTAACTACCGATTCCACGAGACCTGGCTTTTCCCATACATAGCCCAGGGCTTGTATATGGTTTGGGGGTTCAAGCCCCCTACATTGAGAAAAGACGAAAATACATTATACTGTTATGATTTTGTAATTTCCTATACCTCTTTTAAACTATCTGTGCTTTATATTTCTTAAAATTTTCGCCTACGGCGCATTTTAGTAACCAAACACCTCTGCTTCCTTTTTTATAGCCGGTTTAAAAAGCAATGCTTTTTATGGGCTCACACTAAAACAAATTTCGAAATTTCTATTGGTCACAGTTGTTCTATAAAGGCAGATTGAGTAGGAATTCTTGGCTACAAATGTTATGAATTATAGTGATCAAAAAAATACCACCAGTTAACAAGAATATGTTTTGCTTGGACTGTTTGACAATGAATATTTGAAAAATTTTCGCCTGCGGCGCAATTTTTTACTACAAAATTTCATTTTTTTTATTTCTGACTACCTCCACCTCCCAACAAAAAAGTTTAGCTTTTTGGGCAAAAGTAAAAAATTGAGTGGAAAGATAACGCGTTTTTTGAACTTTGCACCCGGCGGTAGTCAAGCTAAAACCGGCGCTGCAAAGGGCCCAATAATTACAGGAAAGCGTAGGCATATTCTAAGAGGAAATAAATTAAGAGGCAATAATTATTATAGGTAGGTAGGTAAGGAAATATTTTAATTTAAGCCTGTAGGGGAGCGACTGGTAATTGCGAATTGCCAACACCTAAGCAAAAAAATTCGTAACTCTAAAATTATTTACATTACGACATTGCGGATTAACGTGGATGAAAAAGGAAAGATTGAGGAAGTAAACATATCAGCAAAAATATGGTACGCCATATTAATACAGAAAACAATAAAACTCGAAAAAAGGATTGCAAATTCCGGATTACCAGAAGGTTTCGGGTAATCCACGTACAATTGGTAGATAACCCTGACATAATATGTTATCTAATAGCCACTGATGCAAGTTGGCAATCAATTTTTTGGAATGTGGTTCAGGCACACTCTTGTGGACAACATTTCGGTAAATAAAATAAAAAATATAAAAACCTTTTTAAAAACAGGCTTCTATTTATTCCATGTACTAGAGCAAATAAAATAAATTAAGATTTTTGCTAAGGTAATTCAATACAAAATTGCGACAAGCTTTTTTATATCAAAAAGCATGAAATGTTCATAAAAGTATGTACTATGTACCTACCAATTAAGTTCACTGGACTGTGATTGGCTGATAAACAAACACTTGCCGAAGTATGTATTTACTGTACATTTCTGCAGAATTGTAATTTGATTAAAACACACAAGGGTAGGTTAGACGTGGTAGAAAACACACAAGGGTAGGTTGCAACGGGGTAGAAAACACAAGGTTAGGTTAGACGGGGCTAGAAAACACGCAAGGGTAGATTATAAGGGGTGTATAAAACACGTAAGTGTTGGTTAGACGGGGATAAAAGGAGTGGGGGTGTAAACCAGAACTCTAACTCTTCCTACAAGAAGTAGGGAAGGTAAGAGATAAAATTTAGTATACTATATTAAAAAAAGGTAATATCCAAAAAAGGCAACAGATTGCCAGTACATACCTATAGCGGCTTTTAAACATAGAGGCGCGTGCCTCTGCGACGGTCTGGACGGCGGTTTTTTCCATCGCGATCGTGGCTCCTTTTATTGCACCCACTCCCACGGTAATATTTCAAATACAAGTTTTCAGTTTTCATTAGCTATTATTTGCACCATGAAATTCTAGTACTTTAGAAAAATATTAGATTATTGTGGTATAAATACACTCTCGAATGTAAGTTACATTCGATCTATTACAAATTTTTACTAATTTTAAAGTGGGAATTTGGGAAAAAGTTGCAACTAGTAGAGTTTGAGCATTTTAAAACTAGAGTTTGAGCATTTTAAAACTAGTCACAATTTTTACAAACAAAGCAAAATTAATTGGATTTGAATACTACATGAAGGCCCATCATCACTTGCATCTCTATTAGAATTTATAATGTTATTTTTGCTACCAAACGATTTTCTGCAAGAAATATGAAACGAGTATCTGGTAGGATGGGCAAGTAAATTATGTTTTGATTCCAAATTGTTTTTCGAAATGTCATTTCTTTCAATTTCACGTTTTAAAATAGTTTGAAAGCCAGAAACAGATGTTTTTTTACCATTACATTTTCGGTAGATACTCTGTTTCCAGGCAAAATAAACACGCCTTACGTTCCATTTTTTGAAATACTATAGATATTCCAAAATACTTTTAATAAACTTTTTATCCAACTTTCAAACTGTACAAGAGGTATTCACCTAATTTTTTTTTTGTTTGAAAGGCCTTCAAAAACCGCTTCTCTTGACATTCCCACCATTGTCAAGATGCAAATCCGGGTCGATTTTTTTATACTTGCCCCCGATTTTCACGAAAACCATTTAGCGATTTTTTTATTTAAAATCTGACACCACAAAGTTAATCAGAACACCCCAAGTTGATCGAAAGTAGACACAGCTGCATCGCCGATCGTCGTCCATTTTCTGTCGTGCCAAGCCAGCTCCGGCAGCTCAGGCTCGTAAATCATGGAGAGATAAATGAAATGCGACGTGTATGGACAGCTAATGGCCCTGGTGTGTGGAATTAGGGCCTCGGCGACAATATTGGAAAACTTTTTTCGCCCTTTATTAAAAGTAATAAATTACTGGCTCATTATTGGACGTCTTACGATGTTATGACGGTCCAGATATTGCTTATTGGGTCTGTTGCTGTCAGGGCGAGTTAGGAATTTCTCTCATTTTGGCCTTTGGGAATGTTTTGCCCTACTTTTTATTTTGTTTCTTTTTTCTTTTAGTAGCGAAAATACGAAGAGACCACAATTCTGTACCGTGGGCAAAGATGGCAAAAACAGTTACTGTTGATAACTAGAATGTGGATGTTGGAATTTTTTAGGTGAAAACTGCGTATTTATTTTGCAGATTTTCCCGCTTTTTAACCGACTTCAAAAAAGAAGGAGGTTATCAATTCGGTTGTATTTTTATTTTTTTTATGTTTGTTACCTTAGAAATCCGTGATTTATGAACCGATTTGGACAATTCTTTTTTTATTTGAAAGGACATACCCACAGAATGGTCCCATTTGAATTTGAAGAAAAAATTCCACCCCTAAGGGTGGACAAATAGGGGATGAAATTTCATATTGGACCGATTTCGATGATTCTTTCTTTATACCTTAGGTGTGGTCCCATTTAAATTTAAAGAAAAATTTCCACCCCTAAGGGTAAATAAATAGGGGATGAAAATTCATATTGGACCGATTTGGATGATTCTTATTTTATTAGCTTATTGGGGTGGTCACCTTTAAATTTGAAGAGAAAATTTTCAATCCTTAGGGTGGACAAATTAATAGAGGATGGAATTTAATAATGGACCGATTTCGATAATTCTTAACAAGTATCTAACTAAAATATAAGAAATAAAAAAAATGGTAACAAAAAAATTAAAACTGACTTCAAAAATTTGCCCGTATGCACACTCCACTAAAAATTAAAAAAAATTAAAAACAAATAACACAGACTTCACAGATTTGCCCGTATGCGCATATTTCATCTAAAATTTTATAAATATTTTTCTCCTTCTAAATTGAGTTATCTTTGGAGTCGGTGACAGTAAGTTATGATGTATTCATATCTAAATAGATTTAAATTCCTTGCCTTGACTGTCACCAAATCCAAAGATAACTCAATTTAGAAAGAGAAAAATATTTCTAAAATTTTAGTTGAAATGTGCATATGGGCAAATTTGTGAAGTCGGTGTTATTTTTTGTCATTTTTTTTATTTTTAGTGGAGTGTGCATACGGGCAAATTTTTTAAGTTGGTTTTAATTTTCTTGTTACAATTTTTTTAGTGCGAGATCCAGTAGATTTAAAATGCAATGTCAACCTAGCAAATAAATTAACTTGTTGATGTAGTAGTCCTATGGCTGTATTCTTTAGTAAAAGTACCAGTATTTTAAAGGTTGTAGATTTAAAGCAAATAGGTATAGTTATACATAATTACACTTACTAATTATATTAAAAATTTATTTTTCAACTTGTTTTTAAAAATTAACAGTGAAATAGTGAAAACGTCAAAGTCTGAGCAACAATCATTGGTTAATATCATCATTCTATATAATGGGGAATTTTGAGAACAGTTTGTATGTCTTACGGGGATGCGAAATAAAGAATGGTTTCTGAGATTTATATTACATTGAGCATTAAATGATATTTTTGACAACAGTTGAGAAGAGTCCATCTTATTATTTATTACTTTATGAATAGTAAGGATATCTGACACCTTCCGCCTCTTCTCCAGTGTTAGTATTTTAAAATGTATCCGAAGATCTACTATTAGTTACAATATTATAATTTTCCATGAGAAAATTTTTTTAAGAACTTATTTTGGACACTTTCGATTCTTTTGATATAAGCTTGCTATTGAGGATTCCAAATAGATGACGCAAAATTTAATCTTTGAAAAACATATACATAATATAGCGAAACATAGCACCGAGAAGAAGTAAAGTTTTTTATTTGACCATTTATAAAATAAATAATTTGAAACCTTCTGTAACGATATAATTTACATGAGAATGAAATATTAACTAGCTGTCAAATATCACTCCAAGATCTCTAATTTCGTTTACCCTTTTTAACACTTTGTTATCTATGATTTTCAGACTGCAAATCCATTGCCGGCTGCTATTTTTTTATACCCCCGATTTTCACGAAAACCATTTAGCGTTTTTTTTTATTTAAAATCTGACCCAACAACGTTAATCAGAACATCCTAAAACCCCCATATACCAAATTTGAACAAAAACTATACAGGAACTTCCATTCTGCAGGGTGTCAAAGTTAGGAAAAATGGGAATTTTAAAGGCATCTGCCAAGTCAAGTGTGCCGTGGAATCCCCTGAAAACAGTTGAATGGTCAACAAGAGCACTCAAAGTATTGGTGTGCAAAGGTCCAATACAAAATACGCAGGGTGTTCTTATTTGTGCCATCCCAAAATATTGAATTTTTGGAACTTTATACGGGTCAAAAATCTAATATATCAAAACCGCCCCAGACACAAATACAACCGAATTGACAACCTCCTCTTTTTTTGAAGTCGGTTAAAAAGTGGGAAAATCTGCAAAGTAAATACCCAGTTTTCACCTAAAAAATTCCAACATCCACATTCTAGTTATCAACAGTAATTATGAGGTTCTTTGTTTTTGCCATCTTTGCCCACGCTACAGAATTGTGACCTCTTCGTATTTTCGCTACTAAAAGAAAAAAGAAACAAAATAAAAAGTGAAGCAAAACATTCCCCAAAGGCCAAAATGAGAGAAATTCCTAACTCGCCCTGACAGCAACAGACCCAATAAGCAATATCTGGACCGTCATAACATCGTAAGACGTCCAATAATGAGCCAGTAATTTATTACTTTTAATAAAGGGCGAAAAAAGTTTTCCAATATTGTCGCCGAGGCCCTAATTCCACACACCAGGGCCATTAGCTGTCCATACACGTCGCATTTCATTTATCTCTCCATGATTTACGAGCCTGAGCTGCCGGAGCTGGCTTCGCACGACAGAAAATGGACGACGATCGGCGATGCAGCTGCGTACCTATACTTTAGATCAACTTGAAGTTTTTTAAAAAACTTCCTGTAGCTAATTTTGATCATATAAAAGTTGGTCATTATCTTAGTAATTCGAGGACGAGTTGCTCTGGTAAAATTAGGAATACCTAATAATAGAATGGTAGGTTTAATTTCGGTAACAACGTAATTGCATACGAGTATTTTAGTTTGTATTTTCAATTTTTTTGGGCTCAGATACTAGAAGAAACATTTGCATGGACTAAATAGTTGGTAAGTCATATTTTGTATATAAATCCGTTCATTTTTAAATTATCCCATTTACAAAAGCTGTTAATTAAATCCTTCAAACTTATTAATTTATTCGAATTTGAATTTCTTTCAGGTTTTTGTTAGTAGTAGAGGTTATTTTATGTATTTTTTCGAACGGAAGACGTCGTTGTGGTTTAGTGTAGTAGGTAAAGTTCAGCGCCGGTTTTAGGGGGGTGCTAGGACGCTAATAGCACCCGGCGGTTAATTTTAGGAGGCGGTGTAAACTGGTCTAATAACTAAAAATAAATCACATTTTGTTGCTATGTCGCTCACGACGCGACACCTTCATTTTGATCGTCGTCTACAAACATAACATCTTACTCATCTGTATGTTGAAGATTTTACTTCCCCCCTGCGGATTTTTGGACGAAAATAAAAATTTCTAAGTGAAAATACCTAAACGCAGAATATACAACATAATAATGTGTAACATAGATACATTTATTGAAAAATATACTTATTATTGTCAAGTAGCTAACTATACCGATTCCACGAGACTTGGCTTTTCCCATACATAAGCCCAGGGCCACAGAAAATATACGCTATCCGCGTAGCGTATATTTTCTGTGTCCAGGGCTGTATATGGTTTGGGGGTTCAAGCCCCCTACATTGAGAAAAGACAAAAAATACATTATGCTGTTATGATTTTGTAATTTCCTATACCTCTTTTAAACTTTATGTGCTTTATATTTCTAAAAATTTTCGCCTGCGGCCCATTTAGTAACCAAACACCTCTGCTTTCTTTTGTATAGTCGGTTTAAAGAGCAATGATTTTTATGGGCTCACACTAAAACAAATTTCGAAATTTCTATTGGTCACAGTTGTTCTATAAAAGAAGACCGATTAGGACTTCTTGGCTACAAATGTTATGAGTCATAATGAACAAAAAAATACCACTAGTTAACAAGAATATGCTTTGCTTGGAATTTCTTTTCGTTAATTTAAACTGTTTGACCTTGAATATTTGAAAAATTTTCGCCTGCGACGCAATTTTGTACCGCAAAATTCAATTTATTATTTTTTCTGACTACCTCCCAACCAAAAAGTTTAGCTTTTTGTGCCAAAGTAAAAAATTGAGAGGAAAGATAACGCGTTTTTTAAACTTAGCACCCGCCGGTGGTCAAGCTAAAACCGTCGCTGGTAAAGTTAAGAGAATAGATATAATAATTGTTCTAGGGGCCGGAGTGGCGACGTTCGTAAAACTACATATTTGGACTGCATGGTTTTCTCGTTTTCTGCCTTCGATCGACCTTGGTTCGATTCGAGGTGGGGGCAGGGTACGCATTCACATGTTTTTGTGGAAAGCTGGGCAAAATGTAGACTCACGGTATTGCTCCTTAATAAAAGATTTATCTATCTTTATGATTTACTAATTGTCCTACACTCACTGGGATTACTATGGTTTTCTAGGGTCTTCTGTAGTACTTGAGCAAAACCTAATTCTATCCGGAAAAAGTCTGTCCCTTAGAGAAATAACCAAGGATGGAGGGAGTGAGAACAAAAAGTTTACAGCATTTCATTTCAACAGACGGTAGATGGGTTTAATAATGGGATTATGAAGATACATCTCTCATAAACTCATAACATTAAATGAACAAATATAGTAATGTCTTTGTATGTGACAATTTTAAACTAAAACTAAATTGCGATAACGCGATTACTATCACTTTAATAAAATGGTCAACAGACACTTGAAATCGCCCAACATGGCAACGCAGCCGTCCGCCGCCGTGCGCCGTCGCGTTCAATCTGCATTGTTTGTGTTGTTTACCCCAGTGTGTCATTTTCTCTGATTGTTTACGTGTGCAGTTTTCGTTTTTCAAGTGTTTTTTTTTTGTTATTTTGTAACTATGTAAGTATTATATTAGTATTTAGGACTTAGTGACTGATTTTGTATTCAATGGGACGCAGAAAATGTGTGGTATGTGATGTGGCCAAACTGGAATTTCTCAGGGCACAATCTATCGCAGGTAAACGTTGTACACACGGGCGAAATGTTTGTTTACTTCGCTAAATTGGTCTACTACCTAAATAATAGTAATTTCCACTCCTCCTCTGTACAAGCATGTGGTTGCCTCAGGGGTAGTCCTAGTTTGGAGTATTGTGACGGTGAGAATTATTATTGTTATTATTATATGCATCAAAATTATGTGTGCTTAAATGTAATATGTAATATACTTAATATTAATTAAGAAAGATGTATCTACCCCACTTAGTCAATGCTTATACAGATTACCCAAGTATACCTACTTGTCTGGTGTTTTGTTGTATTGCTATTTGTTAGACAAATTTGAAAATACACAAATACACAATTCATATTTTTGCATTTTATCACGAATTTAACATTTTGCACTATTAGGTAAACAAAAAATGTTTGATGTTGTTAAAAAATCTGCTCTTTGTATCTTCCTCGCAGCTTCCACGTCAGAAGTGAAGCGAATTCACTCAATTTTTTTGTAAAATTTTAGAAAATATGAATAGCCGGACCATTTCTTTACTTTATACATCTTGTATCTTGTACCTACTTCGCGCAAGCCCCCCAAGAAAGTGTTTCCACCGAACGTGGAAGCACGTAACATCGCGAGGGAATCTCGGAGCAATCAGGTGCGAGATTTGAAATAAATTTGTTGGGCTCTATCTGGGCCCAAATCTCCTGCTAATTTCCGTATACTCCGGAAGGTTCTACGGCTCTATCTGGGTCTGTACTTAAACGAATTTCTCAGCCAGAAATTACTCCTTGAGAATGTTTGGAAAAGAACGAAGAATCTCAAGTATATCTTCATGGTTAAAAATATGAAATATATAAATACATAAAAAATAATTTCTGGTAAACCTTGAACAGCTGCTGAATTATTTTTGTATGGTGCATACAAAATTTTATGCACGATGGGTTTAAATGATCGAACCGACGCTATGGGCATTTATTAATCAGTAACCGCACCTGCGTCCATCAACATGCATCGCTTCTCCTCGAAATTCCGTTGATACAAAGAAATAATGTAGAACAGAATCTCGCTTTGACTTATCGGCAGACCACATATTATCTGTTCTCTTACAAATCTTAACTAAAGATAGGAGCGCTGAATCCGAATCCTGTGGCATGCACAGATTTTTTCTAAAAAGTCGCCGAGTTCATTTACTAAAATTTTGCTCCTAGAAACTGGAATACTAGGCTTTGGTATGAAAGGGGTCGTTTTCCCTCAAATAATGCAGTTTATTAAGAGCTTTACAATTAAAAAAGGCCGTGTTAAATCGCACGACTTATAAACTTTTTACAGGGTAACCCGAAAACAAATGTGTCAAACTACATATCAAAATAATAAAAGCCATTACAGAACAAAAGAAAATATCCCCCGAGCATCAATTTGAATTCCACAATAAGCACGGAATAATTGATCAAGTGCATAGGCTGGTGAACGAAATCAACAAAATCAATGCTTAAATTTACTGTTCAGCTGCATTTCTTGATATAACTCAGGTGTTGGATAAGGTTCTGGCTGATTTGATTGCAAGGCAAACTAGATAAGCTTTTTTCATATCCATACTCTCAATTTCTTAAATCAATTTATCAAGTAGATACTTATTGGTTAATGAATGCTGTGAGTACCTACCTATCTGCATCTGCACACATATCTGCATCCATATACATTCCGGCATTCTACAAGGATCAATTTGATATCTCCTGTATACCTACTGCAGACCTGCCAACAACACCAGGACGATTGCTGATGGTACAGCTATTTTAGCTTTACGTACTGATCTCCCATCAGCTTCAAGATACCTACAAGCAAATATTTATAAAATCCAGAACTGTCGCATCAATGCTAATGAATAAGAGTTCACATAGTATGTAACATTCACCCACCATACGCAGAGAAACGTGTCGACCAGCAATAGACAATAACCAACTTTCTTGAAAGGGTCAAATATAACTTGGTATGAATCTAATTAAACTCACGTAACGTTAGGATATATTTTAAAGGAGCATGACATGCAGTGATGCTCTGCATGTCATATATCTGGCGCCTTATTAGATACAAAATTCCTTACCACGACTTAAGATTTTTTTCTCTTTTAGGGACACGGTGTATGGACACGCAGTGATTACGGTGAGGAACCCAGCGCCAGAAAGTTTTTAATTTAGGGAAAAGTTGAAAAATGTTTAATGCATCAACTGTTGACCGTAATCTTTGTCATTTTTTGGAGTTTTATTAGCAGATTGCGAATTAAAAGTGAGGCGGCTGGCGCTCCCAGGCGAACCCTGTTTGACTTCTGCTATGGAAAAGTTTCTTAATAACGCGGGAGGCAGGCCCTTAGGTTACCCAGGTCCACCAGTGCCGTCGAACACGATGGTGTCTAAATTGTTCATTTCCTGATATTATAACAATTAAAGCAAGTTCAGTTCCAGTGCAGTGCACATAAACGTTGATATGCACGTGCGTACGTCATCGGTCGTTGCTGGAGTTGCTATTGGCACCTTTTTTGAACAGGTCTGGACTCACACGTCCGCACTTCTGGTTGTCATGATTTATGTTTTAAAAATTCCACATTTCATCGGTTATTATTATAATTATTAATGTTTATACATTTAGTTATATTTATTATTTACATACAGGGTGTTTGAAAAACAATGTACAGAATTCGAAAGATAAGACGAAAACTTCATATAAAGGTTTATTAAGATTTATTTTTTCCATATAACCTTTGAAGAAATCGAAATATTTGGACGAAATTTGGTAACTGGGGTTTCCTTTGGGCGAGGAATCCAAATATTAGCATAGTTTTGATATGATGACATAAAAATGTTTTGCTCCCAGGTTTGTAAGAGAATAAGGTGTATTTTGTAGATGGGTCATTCTCCAGAAGTGGTCAAATTAATGTCCTTCTGATTTTGCTCTTCACTCCTTCACGAAATTATTATTATTTTTTATTGGGTATAACATGCATTGGGTATTGGGTATAACATGCTTCATGAAACTCAGTTATGTGTAATTTTTTCCAATGGAAAATTTGGAACACTGACACCGAAATCTCAGCTCCGTGCCTGTCCCTACTTACATTTTAATATGATTTATTTGCCGCTGTATGAGATTTTTTGCTAATAAGATCATTATTATCCATTACTTATGCTGAGATGGATGGAACTTAGTTACAATGTATTGTAAATATATTATTTTTTATATTTTGTCCATATTTTGTGTAATGCAAAGTTTGTCCTCGATAGGACCCCTCAGCTCCGTGGTCAATTATATAAACTTAGGTAAACTGGCTCATAGATGGTACCAGCTTCGCTACATACAGCAGCTTGCTTTTAGTGCATCAGGTGATGAATATAGAGTCACAGAATAACTACTAAATTCTGTGATAGAGTGCAGTGCTCTTATGCAGTTGTGACAGTTTTTGGGTAAAAAGGTATGTTTTTTGCAAAAGCCATCATCAACAACCATGCCTTATCAAATCCGTGACCTCCCTAATTAATTAATGACAGTTATTATTCACTAACATCGTTAGTATTTACTTAGTAGTAAAACAAAGCCCAATTCTGTGTTCCAAGTTACAAGAAATATGGTTTAAAAACGGTCGCTAAAAATTGCGGGATATATAAAAATTCTCAACTCCGTGGTTCTCAGCTCCGTTACTGTTCATTGTCACGGAGCTGAGAATTGATCACGGAGTTGATATATTTGGCTCAACATGTTAGACCTAAGTGAAAATCACAGGGATTATTTTTCTGTGTGTGAAGCTTGAAAAACTGACACTAAAAAAATGCATTTAATTTCCAGTTCATCACGGTAAAATCAAATTCTGTTTTTTTTTAATATCAGCTCTGTGATGACTTCTCAGCTCCATGGCATTAAAAAATAAAAAGCCTATAAGAAGCATGCAAACTATTTTTTGTCAGTGTAGTCGAAGTACACAGGGTGTACTTATTTTTGTAGAAACATTTTTTTTTGTTTGGAAGTTACACATAGTTATTTTAGGTAAAATGCTAATTTTATCAGCTCCGTGATACGGCTGTCAACTCCGTGGTATTCAGAACTAAAAAAACATGTTTTTTATGACATTACATATCTGGGAGGTGGGAAAATGTTATTTTTCGTTTAATTTCGACTTTCTAATAATAATTTTAGAAAATGAAGGTTATCATGTAACATTTGTATTTGTCCAATTGTGTCCTCGAAGTATGAACACTTCTGGAGAATGACCCAGATGTGTCTAGGGGTATCTAACGGTTTTCGGGATAATTGCACTTTAAAATTTTTCTGTAATAAAAAGTAACATTTCTATCAAAGCTCACATTTATTCAGAATAGGTTTTGGCTAAGACAAGCAATACTAACACCCTTTTAACCGAATTGTTTTTTATTAGCTTTCAGGTTTGTCAACATGCAATAATAATTATTGGCGGGTTTTTCACATTGACACCCTGTATCTTTTTGATATGCGTTTTGACCCCACCTTTATATGAACTTTTCGTCTTATTTTTCGGTGTTCTATCAGCCGTAGAAGTCCGTACACTGTTTTTGAAACACCCTGTTTTATATTACTGCAAAGTTGTCCGGTGTGGTTCTTAATTTGTCCCTGTTCAGCTAGAGTGTCCAGGTCTGCCTATATTTGTTTATATTCACTGCATCTTGAAATAGAATTTTGTAGAAAAAGTCTTTATAAGGTGGATTGCTCATATAAACGTAGGCCCTAAAATTCTTCATTTCCGAGATACAGGGCGAGGTAATTCTCTTTTTGAAATTAAATTATGGCAATATCTCCCAAAATAATCAAGCTGATGAACTTAAATTTGTCACTGCAGTGTTTTTTGGGATGGACAATAAGCTGAAAATGTCAAATTCTACATATCTCACAGAGGGCGCTACTTGAGCTATCGTTGCATGGTGCTTTTCCTCGAAACTGTTTAGAACTTATCTTTTTGGTCTTGCAGGTCCATCATTTTCGTGCTTCTTTTTATTCTGCAACAAAAAGGTACTCTTGTTTCATAACGATGAAATCAATCTTTTGTATTGAAATTGACAAAACGTGCCCCAAAACACCTGTTACCTGTAACATTCCAAACATAAAATTTTTACCTAACGCTTTCAAATCTTACAGGTCAACTGTTGCATTTAAAGTAAGAAAAAAATCCGCATGAACAATGAAATCAAAATTATTCTAATTTCAAAATGGAAAGGATCGAATTTGACCATAGGGACACCCTATTTCAAGAAAGCCAGTGTTGTTTTGACCAATGTCTATTTGGCATTTTTTTTCATCATTTTAACTGTAAAGGTGATCTATAACATTTGAAAGTGGTAGGCGAACATTTTTTGTTTCGAATGTTGGAGTTGACAGGTGTTTTGGGGCATGTTTTGTCAAGTTCACTGCAAACGGTTGATGTTGTCGTTATGAAACAAGTGTACCTTTTTATTGCAGAATAAAAAGATGCACTAAAATGATGGACCTGCAAGACCAAAAAGATAACCTCAAAAAAGTTACCATCCAAAAATAGCGCAAGTGTTCTGTGAGATACGTAGAAATTGAAATTTTTAGATTATTCTCCGTCCCCAAAAACACAGTCCCAAATTTCAGTTCAGCAGCTTGATTATTTTGGAAGATATATTGCCATAATTAAATTTCAAAAAGTACAACGCCATGTGTCTCAGAACCGGAGAACTTTAGGACCCAAGATTAGTTTATAGGAAGGTTAGGACATTCCCCCACTCTTAAAAAAACCAAAGGTAGTCCCTTTGCACCGGCATCATCGCGCGACAGTGCCGCTCTCACCAGCTGGCCTTCGGCTTGATACCAGTGGCGTATCAAAAGGGACAACACACGTATTGAAGACCGAAAACAACACGAACATAAAACTGCGATGCACCAACGTACTCCACAAAGTTCCATTCATTACACAAACATTAAAATGAAGAAATAACCGAAAACAGCCAAAACAACATAAATATCTATACCTACGCCATAAACAAAGAACATGCCAAACAAGTCTGTGTGCGCCTATGGCTGGAAGATTCAAATATTTAGGGAGTTACTAAATCGCCAATTCACGTGTAAATGCTACCTACCAACTTAAATTCTGCTTTCTTCCCCTTGCCTTTTTCACCACCACCCCCCCCCCCCCCCCACTTCCCTGTCAAGTCGTCGAATGACCTATCCTTCCTATAAACTAACCTTGTTAGGACCTATATGTTTATATGTATGAGCAACCCACCTTATATTGATTTTTTCTTCAAAATGTCAAAGTCCTGATCGGTAACTTAGGGGCACCTAATTCATTTAGTGATTTGTGGTAGGTTTGTCAGCTGATTTCAGATGATAACCTTAATTAAGTCATTGTCTCATACAGTATATTAATAGCATTCTCTATATATGAAAAAATATCGTGATTTGCCATGTGATAGACATTTAGACAAAACCATAAAATAAGTTGTTTGCAGTATTTTATTTCCACATCCACCTCGCCTCGTTTTTAAGATACATCGTTTTTACTCGATTTTTAGATATTCAAACGAAATTTGTTACACAGTATACAGTGATCTAAGTGATCAGGTGTTAAAAAAATGTTGTAGTAGTAAGCTCCCCAAATACCCTATATCTCCGCCACTGGCTCTTTGGGGAAACTTACTTAAATAGGGAAAACTGGGACCATCGTTTTCAGTTCTACTGCACAAGCCCGTAGCACACCGGACTAAAGAACACACATACGTCAGATTCCCGCATCTTCTTTTAGTATTACACTAATATGTCTTCGTTTTTCTAAACTTTCGTCTTTGACTGATTTGGCCATATTGATTTGTCGTTTTCGGTCGTTTGTCTGTCAACTTAGAAAATTGATGATGTTAGTGAAAAGCGAAAAGTGACAAAACCAAGTTACAACGTGAGCTTACTCTACAATTACAATGTGATATCTCAAATATCCTCAAGTGTGATAAAAACATCATTGCTAGCTCTGCAAGCAAGTATAAATAAACTGGACGAAGTGAAAGCTAAAGCCAAGAAATACCTGTCTATTATTACTGCTGTGGTGTGATTCCAGGAAATGGATTGTTAGTGGATATATGAAAATAATTAATTGTCGTCCAAATGTCTAAATAGATATTAAAAAGTTGAATTTCAGAGATTTCAATAATTAGGTACATATCATGTTGTAAGGCGACTGAATTGGCAAAATAGTTGTTTCAACAAACAGTTTTAAAAGGATTCTGACAGTTTCAACCAACTTACAATTCTTTGGTTTTGGATGGATTAAAATTGGCAAAATCAGTTCAAAACTGTTTTTTGTAGTAGCTCCAATAATAAAATAAAAATTCAAATGTACCATTGCTGAAATTTCCGCACGCTACACCAAATATTTTGCATACAATTTTATATAAAAATTAATAACTACATTAAAAAACCTATACCTCAACTTAGTCCTAAGAATTGGAAGACAGTACAATAATTTATCTATTTTAATTTGTTTTTGTTTTCGCTCCAAAATTAAAGTTTTAAAGTTGGTGTAGCAGGATTTTTGCGGAGGTTTCAACATTGCTTTTGACTATCTATTGCTCCTTTAATCTATGCCCGTTCCCATAATCAAACGTGTTCCTGTCCTTTACTGTAGGATTCGACAGTCTCTCCTTTATTACGCCTTGTATGCGTTTACATATTTATTGCTGATATAGTTCTGCCAATTCCAAAGACGTCGTTGAAACTATAAAATCGTTAATTCTCTCATTATTTTAATACCTACATGTTCAGATTGGTACATCATAAGAATAATATAAAAAAATTGTATTTTGAAAGTCTTAATTCTCACAGCTCTTAATTTTATTTGGCGACCGGTTTCGTAACCTTTAATATAATTACATCATCAGGCCTAGACTAAAAACAAGAAAAGAACGATGTTAAATGTCCAACTGTAGTTGAAAACAGTTACTTACGCGATTATTACAATCTTGTCATAGGTACATCATATACGTACAATAACATCAACAAACATTTAAAAAAGTTAAAATATTTAAAATCGTTGTTAAAATTACATAGTGGTGTCTGAAGAGCAAGTAAAGGAATTTTTAGAAATATATAAACTTTTTAAACTACACAAAGAAAGCAAAAACAGCAAAAAAGGAGGCGTATGTTTGACCATAAATGTGGTGGAAATTAGTAGGCTAGATTCAAAAATGTAATCCTCTAAAAAGGTAAGAAAAGGTTTGAGAGGCTTCAAAATCCAGTTGTGTATTAAGTGTAATATTATTGTTATTTCGAGAGTGACGATAAATTTTCAAAGACTCTAGATTGTTTAATATCGGTCCCTTGTTACAAACATGTAATACCTTAAGACCAGCATCTACGTTAAAGGAATGTCCAGTTTCTATCAAGTGGTCTGCGAAATTTGATTTGCGAGAGCTTAATCTGAGACAGCTGAGATGTTCTTTAATTCTAGTACTAAAATTTCGTTCCGTTCTACCTACATAAAAACAGTCACAATCCCCACAAGTCAGTTTGTAAACACCTGATCTCTCCAAGATATCAACTTTATCTTTATTTCTAATGAAAAAATTTGCAAGGGAGTTTGAGCATCTAAAGGAAATATTGTAATAATTTTTAAATATATTAGCCAATTTGTAAGATACCGAACCAAAAAATGTTATTGATCTATATTTTAAAATTGAATTGGGAGTATTTGTGGGATTATTAATATATGTATTATTTAACTGAATTTTGTTTTCTTTTTTAATTAACAACTTGTCCACTAAAGACTCATCGTAATTGTTTTTTACGGTTGATTTTATCGTTATGAAACGAGAGTAACTTTTTGTTGCAGAATGAAAGAAAGCCAACATCTTTTTGAGTGATGCCGCGTACTTCATTGTTTACAGCATTTCCGTTTCAAAATAGAAGAGTTTAATAATGGGATTCAATGAAGGCACACCTCCCATAACGCTAAATTAACAAATGTAGTTATTAATTTCATGTATGTAACAATTTTAAACTAAAACTAAATTGCGCTGTAATTATAGTATCTAATTATCACTTTAATAAAATCGCCACATATACCTCAAACCGCCCGACATGGCAACGCTGTTTTTGCTGCCGCGGGCGCCGCGTCCGTTAACTCAGGGGTATTTGTTTTGTGTATGCCCAGCATGTCAAGTTTTCCGATTGTTTACGTATGCATTTTTCCCGTTTTTAAGTGTTTTTCTGTTCATTTATAGGCTATTTATTAGTATTTAGGATACAGTGACTTATTTAGTATACAATGGGACGCAGAAAGTGTGTGGTATGTGGCTAAATTGGGATTTCTCAGGATATAAACTTTCTCATGTAAACGTTGTACACACGGGCCTCATGTTTGTTTACTTCGGTAAATTTGCATAAGATGTTGGTTGACTACAAACGTATGTATTTTAAGGCTGTTGCTCCCTCTATCCTTGGTTATTTCTCTGAGAGATAACCTCAAAAAAGTTAGGAGTAAAAACACGATCCAAAAACAGCGCAAGTGGCGCCCTCTGTGAGATACAGCAAAATTGATATTTTTAGCTTATTTTCCATCCCCAAAAACACAGCAGTGCCAAATTTCAGTTCAGCAGCTTCATTATTTAGGGAGATGTAGCCATTCAATTTCAAAAAATGAACTTCAACGCCCTGTATCTCTTAAACGAACGACATTTCTATAAGGCATATTAGCCTCAATCGTCATATTTTAGCCCCAATATGTGCAGTTGCTCTATGGACCATTATTAACGGGACACCCTGTATAATAAGTTTAAATAGGTTGGTAGTTGGTAGGTATATGTACACGCGCGGCCTCATAAATCGTTCCACTAGGCATGAGAAATAAGCAAGAAATCAAGAATTTCGGGCAAGTGCGGCAACGTTGCGCCAATTCCACGGCTTCTCAAATAAACAACTTCCCCTACATTCCCTCGTACCGACCCGCTCCTCCCCGTAGAAAATAAAAATTGCGATACGTCAGTCAACGAAAATAGGTTAATAAATCGCTGGATTATCATTATAATAAAGTGGATTTAAAGTTTTACACAGTTTCTTGGTGCTTTGAGATTCACGTAACGTGAAATTACGCGGATTTCTTTGATTGTCAAAGTGGTATTAGTTAAATAAGGTATAATATCTAAGTATAATTGTGTTATTATAGAAGAATCTCGTAAAAAATAGTGGTTTTTTACATTGGTTTATTACACTTCTTTATCTTAACCGCGAACCAAACCTTTGGTTTATTTCAATTTTTAAAGCTTCCCAGGACTCCTCGGGTGAGGTTCTGATGCTACCCGGGCCCCCGAAAAATCGAGAAATGAGAAAAAACAAGCAATTTCCAATAGTGGTTTCAGAGGATTTTCCGTCGGTTTCGTCGATTCTACAGCCGTCCCGTTTCTCGAAAGTGGTTAATCGTGAATCGGGAATTTCTCTTAGATATTGGATTTTCGCGGTTCTTTTTGGTACCGGAGGAAAGTACGACACCCAATTAAAAGATTTACCACCTTCTTCGATTTTTAGAATGGCTCCATTCGAGGTTGTCGAAAGACTTTTGCGAAAAAAGTCACCAATGTCCGTGGGCAGGGTTATAAGATTTTCCACTATATTCAGGTAATCTAAGGCCAACCCAATGACTCTTTAAAATAAGGGGACCCAGCATGTCACAGTCTATCACATAGGAAAAGTGAAGCCTTGAGGGGAAGTTTGTTTTTTATTGACTCCAAGGAGACCACAAGAGGGCTGATACAAGGTTATGTTATATGTCAGTGTCCAACTGCCATCAGGTTTTATGTGACATGCCAGTGCCATAGATTCCAAAGGAGGCAAAATATTTCCCATCATAGTTCACAATTTTTAAGTTTTCTAACTTCCAGATAGTCAATTAAAGGTAATGCGGCCGTCTGTAGTAGTCCCAATAATTGCAACCAGATTTTTCTTGTCTCACCTTTAGTAATCCTACAATTCCCATTACGTGTGGGCATTACGTATAAGTAAGTAGTTCAAAACAAAAATGATATTTCCTAAATTTTAAATTATTAAGCAGATAGCTTCAGTCAGGTCTTTTTTTAAACAGTTTTTATCTACAACTATAAGTTTATTTTACGTTTGTGAGGTACCTTATGGGAGAGAAATAAAATTACAAAAATTTTATAATGAGCACCGAGAAAAACTACATGATTAGAACTAAGTACAAGACCTAATCTTATTAGTCCATCCCGAAATCTGTGAAAGTTCTTTGGGTAGATATACATTCAACAAGGGAAGAAAGTTCAAGTTCGTACCTATTATACCTACATATTACAAATGGTTTGAGGAACCTGGTAACAAGGTGCATAAGCGACAAATTCTCAAATAAGCAAAATCGGCACTGACTTGCCATACTGGAAATAATTGTAGGAAATCAAATTCAAATATAAAATAAATTTAATCCATTTGGCACTTGCCATATTCTGTGTCTTTTGACACAACATTGTCAAGTCTAATTTTTAGAAATCATGGAAACCATTATTAATTTTTACTAATAATCAAAGTACCTGTTATATTCATATAGATTCTCCAATAAAATGGCATACTTGGCATCATTGAGACCATTAGAATGGGAAAAGAAACGGCCTCACTTAAGCCCACATAAGTATAATACTGAGTGCCCTTACTTTAAAGGGTCCCTGGGCCAACCTAACAGCGCCGAATTTACTGTTTTTTGCACTGTAATTGGCAATGTCACGTAAGGTAATGTCGCGTAATAAGATGTTAGATTTGCCGTCACTTACGGGAGAGGGGAGGGGTAATTGCAACGTTGTCAGTTGAACGCCTTTGCGTCCGCACGTATTGGAACGATTTCAAGGACCGCGCGTGTACCTATACTATGCTATATTCAATGTCAAAGCATAAAATCTTTGCTCCCACTTTCTTTGACAACTTTACAAAAATTCAGCAGTGAATATCGAAAAGGTACAAAGCCCGTGAAGTTATTTTCCTTCCCTTATGGCACTACGCTACTGAATGCCCCCACGTTGTCCCCACTTAGACCCGTAAATAATGGACGGATTTTTTTGTAAATTCCAAACCCTAAGAGTTTTATCTGAGGCTGGGGACTGTTTTTAATCTTTGTAGCTGGCGCCGCACAGCGTCACTTAAAAATTAACGATATTCAAATTCCGGCAGGGGATTTACGCTGCTAAGCCTGAAAAGTTTTGGGATGTTGTCTTGTTTGCTTATTTAAATGGGTATCTAACGATTTTAAAAATTCAGTCCCTCCCACTATCTCATCCAGTTAGGGTTTTTTACTTTACTAAAAAAAAAAAACAGATAGATACGCTTCCTAGCTATGTACCCGAAGGACAGGAGGAAGCGAAGAAATGCTATACGTTGCTAAGAAAATTGATATTTCGGTGTGGGTAATCGCATAGATTCAAGGTGTGTAGCTTTATCTATTGTAATATATTTTTATTTGTATACCAAGACACAGAAGTTAAACTTTTTATAACGGGTCTTTAATTTAGTGTAGTAAATACATCACATGAGTAATAAATAGGAAGTTCGGTGCCGAGGGACACATTATATCTATATATATATTGAAATCGGGAAATTAAAAAGTTACCGCCGCTATTAAGCATGTCTGTCCAGCGTCCACGGGCATCCATGATTGATCTAGATTGCAGTATGCATATAGAATACATAAACATTGCTCAAATCGACCGAACTGCTCATATTAAAAAATAACAAATAATGATGGATTTTTGTACCTGCGAAATATATATTTCAACTGATAATCTTTTTTATTTACCTGGTATGCCACAAAATCATCTCCTTGATTTATATTTCACAGATGCAAAAGCTTTAATCTGTGGGTACAAAAATCCATCCTTTATTCTTGGCTCGACATTGTAGGTTAGAATTTATGTTGTTGTTGTTGTTTTATTCGTCCTATTGGATTCGGTAACTGGGACCATTATCCATGCTCATTCTATAAGAAATCAGGACCTTTATTTATTGTTCTGGGAATATAAAGTGGCGTGCAGTGCACGTCTGACTTGTGTCGTATCTACCACCTTTATCCCCTTCAGTATTATCAAGTGGTATGCAAATTTTTCTGGTTATCTACTTCAGCTCTTGACCTTCTTGATTATGTAGTTTCTCTTATGAGAGATTGAAATGTTATTTTCCACGTCTATCCCAGGTCAATATTTGCATATTTCGATTGTCCAGCTCTTATATGGGAGCCTTCCCACGCCTGTAGCCTCGAGGATCACAGGATACGACATGTGAACAGAGCCGGACTGGGAGGCCGGGCGATCGGGCGAGCGCCCGAAGGGCCGCCGGGTTTGGGGCTGATGGGGGCAATAGGCCCCCTGCAGCCCACAACCCACAATCACGCGTAATAAATTATAGAAATATCCCGATATCGTTTGGTTGGGGTTCGGTCACAGGTGGCAGTGGGGGGGATATATTGCCCGCAACGGTAGACAGACGGTCGCGACTCGCGACCGTGGGCCGCTGCAGCAACTTCGTGGCCGTAAACTCGACACGATGCTGGGATATTTCTTTCTAATCGGCAACATCGCTTCGGCCTTCAGCCGCATGCCGCACCAGCCGTTGGGCTGCACTTGTACTTGTAACAAATATTTCCCCCCTCCCCTCCCCTATCCCGCTTCCTTCGTCTTAGCCTTCGAATTTTGAGTAGTGACGGCTTATCACGGTTCTTATTGCAGTGCGGGTGGCTGTAAAAGCAATTTAAAAAAATTGTGTCCTTTTTCGAATTCCTAAAGACCCTGAAAGGTAATATTTAGTTTGACGTATAAGAAAAATGTCTTAATCAATTATTTCTGCAGTCATCGAAATATTATTATATTATTACATAATACTCGTATTATGCATAATATTATACGTATATGTTGAATAATATAAAGCCAACATCTCACAGGTGTGTTTTTTTCCTTTGTTGTAAATAAAATATTGCAATTATTGCAGATGTCAGCAATGGAAGAAGACCTTAGGCTTCGTCGAAGACCATAAATTTGCGAATATTGCACCTGAAGGGGCACATAAACGTATAAAAATTTGTAAGGCACATTTTGATGACCAATCATTCGCTTCGTCCGGAAAAAGCTTATTAACAGCTGATGTTCAATTAAGATTATTACCCGAAGCTTATGGTTAGAGAGGCATATTCGTATGTGTAATCTGGCAGGCAGAGACAAGTCAACAATATTTTGCGAACTAAAAGCCTATGAAGACAGTTCAGGACCATTTGGCAGTTTGACAGTACCTATACACGAGAATTTAGTGAATAAATTTTGAAAATATTTTCTTATCAAAATTCAATGACTTATCGCATCAGGATGGCTTAGGTTCTAGCCTACTAAAGGAATTCCGATCAGTAAAATATATATATCCGTGTGCAAATTTCCCCCATGACTATTTGGTTTCAATATATACGCGAGTTCATATTTACTACACACTTAAATTTGCGAATTAACAACCCAAAGACAAAATAAATCAAATCTTACAATTTTGCAAAACTTGTAAACGATGTAAATGATTTTGTATTTTGTTTGCTCCTAGGTACACACTTATGTATATTTTTACTTACCGTATGTTTAGTTATCTTGCTTCATTTAAACGTAAAAAGTAAAATACCTGCATTTTTATTATACATATTATTCTCCTTATTTTTCTGCTATACCACTATAATATCTATATTACTCCATTTTAAATTTTAACATTGTACAAAAAAAAATGCTTCACGGTGAATAATGGAAAGTCAATATAGAGGTGCCCCCGTATAACTTGGTGCAACCAGCTTTACGGTGATTTGTATAGTCCACCTGGTCGCAAAAAATCGGTGGCTTTTCGACAACTTCAAAGGAGTGATCGGGCTTATAGTATTCTCTAGACTTTGCTTGTATCACAGACCTATATAGCTTCGCGAAGCTATATAGGTCTGTGCTTGTATGTAGACGCCGCGCGTCGAGAGTCGTGGGTGGTTACGTATTCCAGTAGCAGTATTGTAGCAAATTGCAAACTACTATAACCGCTATGGGACCTATGCTTACTACCCTTGTCTATCCATTTCACTACGTATAACGAACCAACGAACGTCTTGGTCATACCAAAGATAGGCGTTTTTAGTAGAAAATTATAATTGGATTAATAAATAATAAAATGTTTATGTAAATATTTGTCCCTAAATCGATAGCCCATACATTGGGGGGGGCTTTGGACTTTTCCTTAAATACGCCAATACGCCGCAGGCAAGGTCTAGGTACAGAGGGGCTGGTTGGAAGCCGCGGCCCGGGCGGATCTGATGGTCCAGTACGGCTCTGCATGTGAAAACCGACATTTTGCCGCCGGACACTAACCGGTCTCTGCCGAGAATTTCCACGTTCGACACTTGCATTTAGTCAGGGGCGGATTTAGGCATGGCCTTTATGGGCTGCAGCCCAGGGCCCCTTTGACACAAGGTGACCCGCCGGCCCCGGCCCCACCGCGGTGAAAAATAAAAAATAATAAATACATCCACAAAAAAAAATAAGTTAGGCACACAGCGTCAATTACGGGCCCTGCTGCCATCTATACCTACCCCCTCAATCGTACGTATATCACATTGATTGCTCGCTCGCCGGCGCCGTTCGTTTAGAGTTTGAGGTTATTATTTGCTTCTATTTCTATATGCTTGAGAAACGCTTCGCTTGAATCAACTGGTCTTTCGTTTTGGTGAAGTGTGAAGTGTTAATTTATACATTTTTTGAAGAAGAAAAGGCAGGTTTTTGACAACCGAAACAAATATATGGGGGGCGGGGGGGGGCATAATAGTGTTAGCCCAGGGCCCCCAAAACTTACGGTCCGCCCCTGCATTTAGTAGCTACATATATGTCGATGTTGTGGGTACATGATATATTTTGTGGGTACAGGAACAAATAGGTTCACATAACCAAAAATCATAAATGGTTACTGTACACCGAGGCACACTGGAATAGAAGGCCTGCGGCCATCCCCTTTACCTCCCCTGCAACGTCACACTGTCATCACCGAGCCCAACGATAAAGACAGGCCACGGCGCTAACGCATAATCGCGTAGTCACGTGACCAACTTAGTTCATTATAATGAAAGGCATTTTTGGAGATAAGTAGAAAAAACAAATTTCGTAACAATTTGGCGAGTTTTTTTCATCTATTACATTATTGGTTTTGTGCATCCAAGCTTTCTCTAATTGTTTTTTTCAAAATTTTCAACCTGCCTCAGCTGTTTTAGGCTGAGAGCATATACCTATACAGGTATATACTGAGAGTTGAACGGCACTGCACTCACAATATTTTGGCACATTGTCAAAAATTGTTGGGACATCACCTTCCTTTAGCTTAGCTGATATTCTCTATAGGTATTTTCCTCCCACAGCACATTTGTCCACTTTAATTACTGTTTCACTTTCTTGAAAATGTGTTAGCCACACATACTTAAGGGTTTTTTAGAAATTAAATCTCAGTTGGGATTTGACGAATCCATTTTTGGCGGAAATTTTCATCCCGAGGCAAAACAAATGTTTGTTATGGCGACACTTATTTCTTCCTGGCTTTTGTAATATGTATAAATATAATATAAACAGACCCAATATTTGGTATTTAGGTTATTTATTTTTACGAGGTCTCAGTTGATCGGCAGCGTGAAAGACCGAATAGAAACCATTTCAGGGCGTGGGTCGACAACGAAAATCCTCGAGTACGTTACAACACTGATTTATTTCGCCCAAGGTGAATGGTGAATACAATAAATACACAAACCAGAACGTGGTCAACGGGAATGGCTTCCAGCCACCCGGACCGTCTGAACTCGCGGATCTCCCGTAAGCAGTTCACCCCTCTGTGCCTCAGGCTCCACTGTCCAATACTAATACTGTCCCATGTCCATAATAGTCCATTCCGGGTTCCCTATTCTGTGGTTCGGGGGAGAATTCCCCTTACAGCGCTCACGCCTCGCGTCGCGTCGGTGCGAGCGGCACCAATACTCCTGGACGGCACAACTCCCATCCAGACACCCAGAGGCCATAATAACACCTGGGCGGTTCCCCTCCGCCAGGACACACGCGCACTAGACACAAACTTGTTTCTAAAATATAAACTAAGACGTTTAAAAACACTTTAAACATTGAAAACTTCTCAAAACCCAAGCTGCCGCTTTCAGTTATGTGACATATGACATCACTCATCACCTTTGAATAAAGAATCCCAGTAAGGAGCATGTTTGGGATTAGGCGCGACCGGGATAGTTTCTGCATATGGCTGGATGCCGTTTCCGTTTTTACAGTGGCGCGCACCTTTGAGTTGTTTCGACAAACTAATCAAGGCAGAAATCATCATTTTTTGTCAAATCAGAATCTACAATCCAGGCAATTAGGTATTAGGCGTTTATGTCTTTAAGTTTAGGAATCCATCGTAATATAGCATTTCTAATTTTAAATTTCCAATTATGAAGAAGTAGGTACTTACACAAACGCCTATGCCACTTTGGTGCATAACCCCAAAAGTTTAATTTTAATTACAAAATTACTTACTGATGGATTATTATAATCAAGCATTTAGTTTTGGCGGCCAGGGAAAAACCACAAGCCGCACAGTTAAGCATATCTAATAACTCGAAAAAGTATCCAAGTATCACATACTGGCACCTATCACCGTGTCAGATATCAAAATATTGTGTCAAAACTTGGTTACCACTCAAGGCGATTTCCGTCTCACGTATTTTATATTGCCTATAGAGTCTCGACTCCTTCCTGGGATCCCTTTATTCAAAGGTCATCAGGCTCACGCCGAACGCCTCATTCACGCTTTCACGTCCAGGCAGGAGCCAACAGCACATTTGCAGCTTCAGTCAGCACATCCCCTATTTTGGGGCTTGTACTAACATCGCCACGGAGGCTGCTAAAGCGGCCTGCGCGGAAATCTTCATAACCCAAGAGACAATGACAATAAGGATGTAAGATTAGCTGTTGGCTCCTGCCTGGACTTCATTTGTTGCTTCCCAAATCATGCCTATCTTTTGATTTGGTTAATGTTACACCGTACTGATGATTGCCAAATAGCATGAAACACGTGTATGCGGTTACTAGTTTTTTCTTTTTGTTAACTTTGAGTGTTTGCCCATTATCACATTTGCAGCTTCAGTCAGCACATCCCCTATTTTGGGGCTTGTACTAACATCGCCACGGAGGCTGCTAAAGCAACCTGCGTGGAAATCTTCATAACCCAAATACAATGACAATAAGGATATAAGATTAGCGAGTGTAAATATAATAATTACAAGAAAAGGTGGTAATGGGCAAACACTCAAAGTTAACAAAAAGAAAAAACTAGTAACCGCATACACGTGTTTCATGCTATTTGGCAATCATCAGTACGGTGTAACATTAACCAAATCAAAAGATAGGCATGATTTGGGAAGCAACAAATGAAGTCCAGGCAGGAGCCAACAGCACATTTGCAGCTTCAGTCAGCACATCCCCTATTTTGGGGCTTGTACTAACATCGCCACGGAGGCTGCTAAAGCGACCTGCGCGGAAATCTTCATAACCCAAGAGACAATGACAATAAGGATGTAAGATTAGCTGTTGGCTCCTGCCTGGACTTCATTTGTTGCTTCCCAAATCATGCCTATCTTTTGATTTGGTTAATGTCACACCGTACTTGTGATTGCCAAATAGCATGAAACACGTGTATGCGGTTACTAGTTTTTTCTTTTTGTTAACTTTGAGTGTTTGCCATTATCACCTTTTCTTGTAATTATTACATTTACACTCGCTAATCTTACATCCTTATTGTAATAATAATAATAATAACAATTCTCACCCTCACAATACTCCAAACTAGGAGTACCTACCCCGGAAGCGACCACATGCTAGTGCGGAGGAGGGGGCTAAAGCAATTGGCGTGTAAGTGTTTTCTTTTATTCTCATTGAGTTTATTACGTTTGTTTCTACGTATTAACACTTCAATAACACTTTATTATCATTAATAAAAAGATAAATGTTCATAATGTTGCTTGTTGCATGATAATCTAGTCAAAAATTCTAAAAAGTCCCCTCATTAAAATTTGAGGAGCATTTCATATTACTTTTTGGCAACCGGTCTTTTCCCCTCATTTCGACCCCGCCGAGTCCGAAAATGTCTGTTGCCAAAGCGAAATCGCGACCGGAAGTGAGATATTCAAGATGGCGGCCAATTTGGCGTTTTTTTTTCAAATTGGGCGTATGCCCCCCCCAGTGACATAGAAACGCGACCGATATGTCCAAGTGCACGTTTTCAAGCATCCTGGATCTAAAAATAAACTCTAAAATTATGTAGGTTGGGTATTTTCCAAGATGGCGGCCAACCATAGCTTTATATTCCGCTTGTCGCCCAAAAACTAGTGTGACCTGTCTGCACATATCAAGAATTCGAAAATACGTTGAGAAATTACGTTTGGGCTGAACTTTACTGCAACTTAGCTTGGAAAATAAGGAAAACATTCACACCGAATTCAGGCAGATATTTTTACACGGATTACACAACTTTATGCATGGCCCATTTCCCTTCCTACAACTGCAGTTATTGGTATTGCGAGAGGCTTTACAGTGACAAACGATAAATTCAGGTCGTAGGGATGGGGCGTAGGATGGATGGGTGGCAATGTGAGCATTTTCACACACACATAACTGTAAATTTTAAAAATAATTAAATGCTTTGATCTTCGCCCTAGTTTTAAATTTGCTTGTTTAGTGCAGGACAATTTACTTCATTTTGGCAAAGTGGTAAGCCAGGAGGAGCACAACATCAGTGTCTCTAGTCGTTAGAACACTGTAAACAGCATGAAGAATCATGCGGGTGTCTGCTTCATCGTGTGTTTTTAGGCTATCAATATTGCAAGCTGGATCAATGGATTGGGTATATCGAAATGGCTGTAAGATGGAAAATAAATGAACTAGGAAATCTTCCTTTGCGGCATTGGAATCCTCTCGTCGAATTGGGTGTATAGGGGTTCAAATTCGTCTTCCTGTAAGAAGGGTGTCCGAATATGTCTGCAATAGTTGTGCCCTAAGACTTCACAGATGGATGTGTTTTGAACTCGGTCCATAAATTACGCCGAATTCATTTAAAGGGCAACAATTTTTTAGAAAATTTTGGAGGCTTTTGTTAATTTTGAAGTTTGGTGGGAATTCCTTGGAAATGAACGGTATAATCTAATTTACGAGAAACTTCAGACACCCCTAATTCAAACTGCTTTCGAAATATCTATAGCAGGATTTTGGGAATTTCGTCAAGGGTTAGGACGAGTAAGAAAATATACAAGGTGTTCCGCAACGATGTGCAATTATTTAGAGGAAGTGTTCTACTACAAATCTACTACAAATCTTAATTTTTGGAGATAATCGCCTAAACTTTTTTTTGTTTGAAAGGCCTTCAAAAACCGCTTCTTCTGTCCTTCCTGCTATTTTCAAAATGCAAATCCAGGGCCGGCTGCGATTTTTTTTATGCCCCGATTTTCACGAAAACCATTTAGCGATTTTTTTATTTAAAATCTGACCCCACAGCGTTAATCAGAACACCCCAAAACCCCTATATACCAAATTTGAATAAAAAATATAGAGGGAGTTCTATTCTGCAGGGTGTCAAAGTTGAGCAAAATAGGAATTTTAAAGGCATCTGCCAAGCTGCCAAGTCAGGTGTGCCATGGAATCCCCTCAAAATAGTTGAATGGTCAATAGGGCCACTCAAGGTGTTGGTGTGCAAAGGTCCAATACAAAATATACAGAGTGTTCTTATCTGTGCCATCTCGAAATGCCGAATTTTTATGAAACTTTATACGGGTCATGAGTGCTTTGGAATCATTGAAAAAATACTGATGTACACAAAATTAATGTATTTCTTTACAAAATGCCAACTAACGAATAAAATAATTTAAATTATTGGACCTTACTCAACAAAGTCACTGTCTAAGATGATACATTTTCTGTGCATTTTCTGTTATGGCACACCAGCCACCTTAACTGATATGGACTTACTGACTGGCAGACTTCTGTATTTTTTAGATTTAGTTCGTTTATAGTGTGTGGAGCGGTTTTGTTATACACGATTTTTGATCCCTACAAAGTTCCAAAAATTCAGTAATTTGAGATGGCACAGATAAGAACACTCTGTATATTTTGTATTAGACCTTTGCGCACCAACACCTTGAGTGGTCCTATTGACCATTCAACTGTTTTGAGGGGATTCCATGGCACTCTCGATTTGGCAGATGCCTTTAAAATTCCTATTTTGCTCAACTTTGACACCCTGCACAATGGAACTCCCTGTATATTTTTTATTCAAATTTGGTATATGGGGGTTTTGGGGTGTTCTGATTAACACTGTGGGGTCAGATTTTAAATAAAAAAATCGCTAAATGGTTTTTGTGAAAATCGGGTGTTACAAAAATCGCAGCCGGCCCTGGATTTGCATTTTGAAAATGGCAGGAAGGTCAAAAAAGGCGGTTTTTGAAGGCCTTTCAAACAAAAAAAGTTTAGGCGATTATCTCCAAAAATGAAGATTTTACGGATTTGTACAGTTTTAATGTTGGAGACCCTGTAGAGATGTTTTAAGGGGGGGTTTCTTTTAAAAAATTTCGATTTAAGCCTCCCCTGAACTTATTCCAGCCTTAAGAGGGACAAAATGTATTTTTTCGAAAAAACGGTTGAATGTCGGAACTTAAATTTTGGGACACGTTACCACGTACTTTTTGCTCTTTAAGGGTAGAAACCCGCAACGCCTATTCCTATTTTTTATAGAACTTTTATAAGTTAGTTTATTAAAAAATCACATTTTGTAGCCCAATAAATTTTGATAAATTTTTTACTCTTGATTTTTTTTATTAGCTTAACAGTTTGTGTGGAAAATAAAGAATTATTTTTTGTTCCGTGTAACAGTGGTTAGTGTCAGTTTCGATTATATAAAAACATAGTAGGCGTGTGCCATTTTTGTAATTTTCTTATTTTACTGTTTACGAGCGTGGAAGTGCATAGGTACTTTTCCTAAATTGAGAAACATTTAAATAAATAAATATGTATTTTGGGCAAATTTAAAAAAATGGAAATGGTAGGCAGGTATCTATCTATTCATTTTTTATTTATGTCTTTGAATGTTGGAAAAAGTATTTCCTGCAACGCTCGAAAACAGTAAAATAAGAAAATGGCAAAAATAACACCCGCCCGCTGTTTTTATGTATCTAATCGTGAGTTTCAATAACTAATTTCAATAACTAATTCCCTCAAAGGGAATAAAAGATTATTTTTATTTTTTCCATACAAACTATAAAGTTAACGAAAAAATATGTATATAGTTAAACTGTAAGAAAATTTGGAAAAAATAAAAACAGTAAAAAAGTTTCCAAGTTAATTGGCCATTGGGCCACCGAAAGAGCATTTTTCTTTTAAAATAAACTGACTTACAAAACAAGTTGTGTAAAAAAGACGAATAGGTGTTTCGGGTTAGTACCCTTAGGATGTGTATGGTGCAAAGTAATTCAACCGTAAAGTTTCTTACTACTTGCTGATAACGTGCCCCAAAATTAAAGCTTCTAGGTTCAACCGTTTTTAAGACAAAAATAACAATTATATTTTTGTCTTACTCAAGGGTGGAATAACTTTTCAAAGATTTGCGCATCATTACAGAACACCCTGTATAAGTATATACCTAGTATATTTTCGAGCTAGAAAGAACTTGTGTATACCTAATTAGGTTTTTATAGCTTCACAAATAAAGGCCGTAAGGATAATATACAATGGCGTCGCCAAGGGGGGGGGGGCAGGGAGGGGCAGTTGCCCCCCCTAGAGACTGGAATTTTTTTACCAAATGCCAGCCAGGTCACTTATTATTTAAACAGTAATCGAGAAATTCACAAGAAAATTAATATTTCATTAAGCTTTTTCTTGTACCTACTTATTATTTTGTTATAATACATACTAGACTTTAATCTTTAATATTGACATTATGCATGCTGATATAGTTTTAGTCGGGCTGCCATGTAGTGTTTTAAAAATAAGTTCAAAATAGAAGATTCTTCGGAAAAACATATACATCTCGTCAGCATGGGCCCAAGGAGCTATTATGTTCACATTTACTTCTAGGTATTTTAATAAATAATTTTTCGGCGTTTCCGAAAAAGTTTCAAATGATAAGTATGCAAGTTTTTGATATAAAACTGCTAAAGAAAAGATCGCATACCGTTTGCGCATGCTGAATTACAGTTTCTATTGAATGTCATTTAACAATTTACACTATTTATTCAAAGTAAACGATCTTTGGGCATATACGCAAACAGTAGGCCATCTTTTCTTCAATAGTTTTATAACAAGAACTTTCATCTTTACTATTGGCAGCCTGTTCAGAAACGGAAAAAATTATTTATTAAAATACAATTGCACGTGACCATAATAGCCCTTTGGGCCCACACTGACGGTCTGACTATGGTTTTCCCAAGAATCTTCTATTTTGAACTTCACTTCAAAACACATGGCAGCATAACTAAAATCATATCAAAACGCATTGTTTTCGAATAAATGAAGACTCACTATGATATTATGAAGAACCCAGGTTGATTATCTAATTCACACTTTGGTATCGTGAAAGGCATAGGTACCTACTGAGTAAAATCGTATCCAAATATCTGCCCTATAACGATTGATGATACTGGGCCGTGTGCTGGCCATACAGGCCATACAGGCGAATTTCAGAGAGTGGGGGTGCATTGCATGCCTGGATGTTTTTATTATAAGGGATCGAATTATTTAATTATATAGAGACGTTTTCAACCTGATAGATTTTTTTAAGAAATACTTAGATTCCTAGTTTTGAGAAAATGTAATGTCTTGTGTACTAAAACGGAAAAAAAGACCAACTTGGGACGTTAACTGAAATGCAAATAAATATTAATTTAAATATCTGGATCTTTAAACTAAAATAGTTTCTTTCATTTTAGGGCGCTAACCAACAAATTAAGTGTATTCAATTAACAAACGTTATAAAATTAATTCAAAGTAACGTTTTTATTTCAAGAGTACTGTATGTCAAATGGAAATCAAAATTTTAAAGAAATATGTGTACTACTGAATTTAAGATACTTTTTTTTTCTGTGAAGATAAGCGATACGCCGTCTGGTGTGCAAAAGTCATCAATAAAAAGTTTGCCGGGGTGTACCACTTTAAAGTGGGGTACATATCATCTTGCCCCCCTCTGACCCATTGGCTGGCGACGCCCTTGATAATATACATACCTTTTTGAACCTTAAATGAAGGAGGTGGCATCACATTTCTGACGCAAACCCTCTGGAGATACTAAGTCACAGGTTCTTATTACTGTGGGGTTAATATTGTGCAGAGAAGTCAAGAAGTTCGACCATCTTCCATTATTTAAGTTATAAGTTGGGTTCCTAATTAGTGCTGGGCCAAGTATGTTTTCATGTAAACTTTGTCACCCTCGCCAGGCTAACAGCTTACACTGCTGTTCTGGCTTGCGTCTCCTCGAATATAATGGACTCTTCCGCTAAGGACTCTAAATTGGCAAGGCGCACATTCAGACACACACGCGGCACAGCCCACGCAAGCCACACTTTTTTGTGTCGTTTGGTATTAGCACAGACCTATACAGGGTGTTTCAGACCTAAATACAATAATTTTAACCACATACTCAGAAAGGTGTCTAAATGCGGAAAATCGAAAAAAATATTTTTTCGGAAATATTTTAGAAATAATTAAATAATTTTAATATTTCCCCTAACGAGCTGCTCAGTTTTATTATCGGGTAGACGCGTACCCAAGGCGCCAGGGAGAGGCAAATTCGTTTCAGGTCTTCCTTACGACATTGCCAGATCGCGGCGCCAGGCGAGGAAAACACTCAATATTTTTTTATCTTTTCAAGGTATCTACTGATTTATCTAAATGTGCCTACCTTTTATTATCCCTTTAGGATAATAATCGCTGATAGCAAATGAAAGGTGGTTTAAAAACTATCCTCCTCTGGTAAGTTGAATGGTAAAACCTCGGTAAGATACGCACTCACATTCGCACTTGCCACATTATCACAAAACTCCCGGTTTCGAAAAAAAAGTTCGGCGGCACGGCAGCGCCCAGACGATATGGTACTGCGGTTTTCCACGGCATCCACCGACGGAATTTAGACCTCAACTCGCCCTGCGTCCGAGGGGAATTGTAGTACCTTCTCCGCGTATCTTTTCGCGTTGTCGGCTTCTTGGTTTCTAATGGCCGACTGGCCGACTTTCCTGCGCGGTCTCGCTCTGCGCTCCCTCTCGATGTGGCGACTGTCGTTTTGCTCGCGGTGCGACGTTGCCGATACATAATGGAAGGAACGTAATGGGTGGAGACAAAGCCAGAAGCCATGATTTTAGGACAATTCGAAAAGGGATCTACCTCGTCGCGGTCGCCAGGCCGAGTACCTCATCGCAAAAGTCACAACAATTGAGGGAAACTAAGAGGTCTCTACATAGGACGTAAAATGATGTTGAAGCAAACAAAGCCAACGTGTTTGGATTTTTTCAAGGATTAACAAGAATAAGAACAGAAGTTAACATCATTGAAATAAACGCAAGGAAGGGTAAGTTCAATTGATACTTTAGTTGAGTTGGCCTTTCATAAATGCATAAATAAATGGTAAAATTACTTAAAAGTATTTAAAATCGGGGAATACCAGCTAAAACCTGCAACATTGCACGTCGCCCAAGAATGTAGCTTCTGGCCGGCCCACTTCGCGTTACCTCGCCAGTGGCGTCGTTATTGTCTGTAAAAAAATAGCTCCCTTAAAAAAAATTCTCTCTTTATTATTGACTTTTAATTTTTTAAATTGCGGATTCGTATTAAGCTCAATTTTCTCCACATGTGGTTAAAATTATTGTATTTAGGTCTGAAACACCCTGTATATCTGTAACGAAGCTATATTGGTCTGTGGTATTATTAGATTCACGTCCGCATATTGATACACAGCGCAAGGCAGCGCACGAATGTGTCGGTAGAGCTGTGTGTCGCGCAGTACCAGTGGAGGAGACGAATTTAAAATAATAATAATACTAACGCAAATATGCCTAGTGGAGATGCGCCTCTGCAATTTGAGCGTTTGACAGCGCATGCGCGGGACTGGCCTAGGGCAGTTTTAGACCGAATTAAAACTTTAAAATCTTTCTGGTTTTGTCATCATTTTACGCAATTAATTTGTGTTTAATATTTCGTCTTTTAATTCGTTTCTCGTTGTCTTTTTTGTGTTTGTGTGCTTGCATGTTGGTGAAAAGCAAGAAATATGTTTTATTTATTTGAAGTGTATTGTTACCGGGTAAATATCTTTTTGCTGCTGCATTTTCAATTTATTCTGACGTCTCTGAAAATTTAGCTATAGTAGGTAAGATTGTGTTTGATTCTGAAAATTTCAGGCAACGTTATACAGGGTGAGTCAGAATGTATAGTAAATAGTTTAAAGGGGTGTTCGGTAGGTGGTTTTAATGGGGATCTTTTATATAAAATTTTTCGATTTGGGATTTCCTTGCTAAGTTATTCGGGTCTACAGGGTGACCCAAAAGTATTTTTTTTTTAATTTATATCTCAATAACGGCGCTACTTAAAAATTTGAAATTTGGTATGTGTTATCTACTTACTGGAAGACGCCTTAGGGTAGTTTATTCATTTACACACATTTTGCTCAAACTTTTTTGAGGTTATCTTTTTGGTCTTGCAGGTCCGTCGTTTCAGTGTATCTTTTCATAACAAAAGTGTACTCTTGTTTCATAACGATAAAATCAACCGTTTGCGTTGAAATTGGCAAAACGTGCCCCAAAACACCTGTTAACTTCAACATTCGAAACATAAAATTTTTACCTACCGCTTTCAAACGTTACAGATTGACTGTACATTCAAAATAAGGAAAAAAATACCAATTAAACATTGGTTTTCTTGAAATAGGGTGTTCATATTTTGTTAAATTCAATCCTTTCCATTTTGAAAGCTAATAAGTTTTGGTACATTGTTCATAGGGAATTTTTTCCCAGTTTAAATGGTACAGTCGATGTGTAACCTTTGAAAGCGGTAGGTAAAAATTTTATGTTTCGAATGTTGAAGTTAACAGGTGTTTTGGGGCACGTTTTGCCAATAATTTCAATGCAAACGGTTGATTTTATCGTTATGAAACAAGAGTACACTTTTGTTGTAAAATAAAAAGATACACTGAAATTATGGACCTGCAAGAGCAAAAAGATAACCTCAAAAAAGTTTGAGCAAAAAAATTAATATGGTTTGTTACTTCTTACTCTTTTTTAGGGCACTGTGTAATGAATAGACTACCCTAAGGCGTCTTCTAGTAAGTAGATAAAAATACCAAATTTCAAGTTTTTAAGTAGCGCCGTTACCCTGTAGACCCGAATAACTTGACAAGGAAAGCCCAAATCGAAAAATTTTATATGAAAGACCCTCCTTAAAACCACCTGCCGAACACCCTGTTTAAAGTATTTACTATACATTCTGACTCACCCTGTATATTTCCACACGATCATGAAACGAGATGGGAACGATTGTATTTCATTTCATCAAATTTTTATTCATTATTAGAAATTAAACTTCTTTCAAAACTACTCCAGTTTGTAAAATTAATTTAACATTTTTTATCAGTGAACTTTCCAATTATTATTATTGATTTTGTAATTAATAAAATACTTTCCTGTATATTTTTTAACATTTTGTTAATATGAAAAATAGGAATAGGTGTTGCGGGTTTCTACCCTTAGTATGCTTAAAGAGCAAAAAGTAGTTGTCTTCCAACTCGCTGGTAACGTGTCCCAAAATTTAAGTTTCTGCATTCAACCGTTTTTTCGAAAAAAAAAAAATAAAAATAAAACATTTTGTCCTTCTTAAGGACGGAAATAAAACGTCATCACCTCGCGACGACCTTCATTTGACCGTGTTCCTAACTAGGATAAATGTTGCTAAAACAGAAATTGGGTACTGGAGCGCAAAAATTGCGCAAGTGTCTGTAAGGTGGCGCTGGAGTTGGAGAGCGGCCATTGGTACAGAGCGAGAATAAAAAGTAATGTTTCGCCTTGCTAAAATAAGTTTCCGTTCCTTTTAAGTTGTTTTGTTGCCCGGCAAGGTCGTTGGTCGGAACCAGGGGTCTAGGGGGAGGCAGGCGGACCGACCCCCTTTTTTATACAAATAACAGCACATAGCTTCGTGTCGCTTCCATCCTGGCGTATGTTGGGATTGAAACTGTGAATTATTAAACACAAAATAATAATATGAATATTTACGCTCCTTTATTTTTCTATATTTTTTCATAGTTATTAAGAATATTGTTGAGTAAAATATTAAGTAAGAGGACTACCTACCGGCTGTCAAATCTACTGTCATGACATAATAATTCTCCCTCAAAACCGCATGAATGATCACAATACTTACCCTAACTGACATTTAGAATTTATGTCACTATAGTTTTATCTTTTATCATTCTATTAACTTTTCATTAAGTACTTAATATTGATAAACCGAAAGAAATTAAAATTCTGTTGTATTTGATCCAAAGTTGACGTAAAGTTGTGAATTTTCTTAGATTCGTGAAATACCTACTATTTGCTGATATCTTAATATATGTATTATTTTGGCATACATTTAGAGTAATGGAAAATGTAATGTAAATAAATTTATAGGTACTACCATAGAAGAATTTACGTAAATTCTTCTATGGTACTACGTAAATGCTTGCCGGTACATCAACTTTGTGTCAAACAGAATTTTAAAGCGTTAATATAATTTTCTTTTGAAAAAGACATATTCTTATCGATATTTTTTAGTAATAATAAAAAGTTAATAAAATTATATAATGATACTCGTATATTATGTTGTATAGCTAGAGATATAAAATAGCTTTTACGAAGTAATGACTTTTTAAAATTTTAAGAAATTTTATAAATAGGAAATAGGCGCTTATGTAACATTAAAATAGAAACGACTTTTTCAAGTTAAACGTTTTGAAATTGTGACAAATAAGCCAATTTTTAGGGATTTTGTTTTTTAAATATAATTTTTGACAAATAGCGAAAGTCACGTGACCACGTTTGAGTCGGTTATTTTTCCTCGTTTTTAATCGAAAGGTAACCCCAAAGTTAACTGCCCTATGTGTTCTATTATTATCCGTTAATAAAAAAAATATGTTTAAATTAATAAAAAGATACATTTTGCACCATCTTCATTTTTTCCAAAAAGGTTTTTTGGTTATAACTTTTGTTTGACGTTCGATTGTTTTTTTCCAAACGACATTACATTGTTTGGAAAAATCTGCAACAAACTGGTTTTTAAATCATTAATTTGTCTAAAAAAATACGGAATGGTTAAAGTGAATGTTCCTATCACCTTCAGGCGGACACCCTGTACCTAATAAAAATATTATTAAACAAATAATAGTACTTTTTGAAATTGAGCCCATGTGTTGACAGGTGGCCGTGATTACAGCCCAAAAGTAAAGTTACACACATTGTTTAATGTGCTTTTTGAACCTAACAAAAAAAAGTTTATCAAAATCGGTAAACATATAAAGATATTTTACCAGGGTGGTAACTCCTTAACGGAGGTCACACTGTAGATGTTTAACATATAGGTACAGAAGATGTTCTTTCGCATCAATATATCGTTTTCTTTTTTCATTTTTTATTTTCGAGATATGTATTTATCTTAATTATTGCGTTACTTAAAATGTGTGTTTGAATGTAGTGTTAATGCAAACGAAGAAACACCTTATGTACACATAAAAGACATTTCATTGAAAAAACTAAACATAATTTTGTAGAACTTTTAAGCCAGCAATACTATACCTACAGAAAACGTGCCGAATAACATTCTTTAACTAAAGATATGCCTTTAGCAGTAAAAAACACAGTTGACATTCAAGTGACCTTGAAAACGTCGTCTGCCTACAAGTGAAAACGTGCGTCTTACATTGCACCTCATATGCTTCAACTTTTATGTGACTTTTTGCGATTTTCGTTTTTGAGATATTTATAATAGCTGCATTTATTAAAATGGAACACCCGGTATAGATAATTTTCGACATACCTATACATATAGAGACATAGACATATGAATTCTCCCCTAATGTCAGTTTATATGCTAACGATTGTGTTTTCCTCACGAAAAATACATAACGGCGACATACGTATAAATAATGCAAAGTCAACTAAAGCAGTTTTTAGTGCCGCCGTGTACCTTTCAAGCTAAAAATCAATGAACCATTGCTAAAAAGAGAGGGGTTCAAATCACAAATCGGAGTCTTTGAGCTACGGGGGTCTCCCGAATATACCTTTTGATGTTTTATATTATTTTAATATTAAAAATTCGCAATTCATAGTATATAATAATATGGAAGTAATACAAAAACATAAAAAAGTAATCAGACAGCTTAGTTGCTTAAATATTATATCGCCAAAACGTAAAATTGATCATATGAACATAATATATGTAATTATTAAACTGGACCTGTAACAACAGCGTCAACCGTTCATCGATCGTCTGTTTTTCGCGCCATCTGATAAACAATAGCTACACTTTTGGTATTCCCGCTGCATAATTTAAGGATATTTTGCCTATGTTTTTTATTTACAACAAGACTGGATAATTACAATGTTTACTACCGGGTTTTCGTTCCGAGCATATTCAGAAACCTCTGCCCATCTTAACGAAGGTGAAATTCTGGCTCAAGAGACAAAATAGACGAATTTATGCCGGCATAAAGTTTGAAATTCAAAAAAAATTCTCGCCCATAACTTTTAAACTAGTGTCATTAGTATCTATGGATATTTTAAAAATACCCGTGTTTTTTGTAATCCTTTGAAATTCGCTACTTTTTCCAGCTAGTTGGAAATAAAAATACATTGATACAGGCAACCAAACATACAATGGCGAGGCCCCCCCCTTAAGGCTGGAATAACTTCAGGGGAGGCTTAAATCGAAATTTAAAAAAAAAAACTTAAATCATCTCTAGAACACTTCCTCTAAATAAGTGCACATCGTTGCGGAACACCTTGTATATTTTCTCACTCGTCCTCACCCTTGACGAAATTCCCAAAATCCTGCTATAGATATTTCGAAAATACCGTTCATTTCCAAGGAATTCCCACCGAAGTTCAAAATTAACAAAATCCTCCAAAATTTTCTAAAAAAATTGTTGCCCTCTAAATGAATTCGGCGTAATTTGTTGACCGAGTTCAAAATACATCCATCTGTGAAGTCTGAGGGCACAACTATTGCAAACATATTCGGACATCCTTCTTACAGGAAGACGAATTTGAACCCCTATACACGCAATACGACGAGAGGATTCCAATGCCGCAATGAAATAGGTCCTAGTTCATTTATTTTCCATCTTACAGCCATTTCAATATAACAAGAACAGGACTTTGATTGACAATGCGATTGACAGCAAGACGGAGACAAACAAGGATATTGTTCTATTACATATTACATTGTGTCCATTAAATCACGAATTTATTTGACAATTCACCTAGTAACACCAGGCCAACATTAACCGTTTTCTGACTCACCTCAAAATTTTTACCTGTAGGTATACGCGTATCTTGTTTTAATAATATTAGGTACTATTTGAGCTTACCTGATAAATTCTTCTAGAGATTTCCTAAATTTACTCTCAATTCCGCTATTTAAAGGGTATCTTTTATAGATACTCCTTCTCATCCCGTATGCCCTCAGAAACCGAAGAATACCCTAATCTCTCCATAATCAAAACCTTGGTTACAATAAAGTTACAATAAAACCAAGGCGACGAACTTAGTCTAAAGTATTGTTGAAAAATCCAGTAGGTGCTCCTACCCTATGAATATTTTACCATGGCCTATGCACACCCGTCTAAAGTCGCCATGTCCAGTTATCTTAATAGAGCACGAGACGAGGGGCTCTTATGGGCAATTGGAAACTTGCTACTTTAGACCCAGAGTCCTTCATTATATAATATATTATGTATACTGTCCTTGTCTCCGGAACTCAGTGTGTTAGCGTCATTATTAGAAACCGAACGTCGATTGAGCATTCGGTTTGATGCACGTTTGATGTTACAAGTTGCCAACTACCCAGCCAGTTTACAGAAGTCCTCGAAATCCATACTGGGATATTTATATAAAATATGGTAGGTATGGGAAACTTTATACTTGATACACCTTGAAATATACCTACTCGATTTTTGACCAGTAGATATAAAGTTAAAAAAACACTTTGAGATTACACAGGAAAATCACCCTTTATATTTTTCTATTGGGTCTTTACACACCAACACTTTGCGTGGTTCTGTTGGCCGTTCAACTATTTGAGGTAATTCCACACTTGACTTGGCAGATGCCTTTAAAATTTCTATTTTGCTCAACTCTGGCACCCTGTAGTGTGGAGGAATGTTTTAATTGAACATTAATTGAACCAATATTGAATTCAAATTTAGCTCAGGATAGTAACCCGTGCTGTGATTGTTAGAACCTTTGAATTAAGAAGCCCTCTATTCAAAGGTTAGAGTTAGAACCCTGTAAACAAAACTGCAAACCAAAATAACTAATAAATACTAGGCTAGCTTGTCTGCAGATTTCCTCTATCACTTTAGGCCTTAGGGTATATGTGTCTATTGGCCACTAGGTGGCGCTACTACAAATATTGGGTATAAGAGGAGTAGCTCACAAACTTGTAAGTAGTTACCTAGAAAATTATACCAGTTAATTGAAATGGATGGAATACGTAGTACAAAAAACATATTATTACCTGTTGCATACCCCAAGGGACAGTGGTTGGTCATGTATTGTTTCTCCTTCATGTAAACCAGTTACTTTCCATAAATTGTAGAGGTGATGTGATCTCCTTCGCTGATGATATAGTCTTGATTGTTAGTACTTTCAGCTGTGTTATATACATGTAGTGATTTAAAAAATATCAAACAGTGGCTAGATCACAATATTTAAACATTAAAGGCTCATAAAACGGTCTACTCCCCTTTTTCAATTAGTAAAATTAACCTTCCAACGAAAAAAAAATATATAGTTAATGTCCCTCAGGGAAATGAAAATGAGGCTCTAGATTCTACCACACATAATAACTGGATACCACCACAGACCTATAATCTTGATCCCTGCGTCACAGTGGTCGGCAATGGAAATTGCATTGGTAACTATTGTGACGCAAGGATCCAGATTCGTGGTATCACTTCATTCAAGAAAATGACCTACCTATACGTAACTTAAAGCACCTTAAAGAGTTATACTTTGCGCTAGTGCAATCATTACTAGATGATATAATGGCTTGGGAACAATTTTAAATATAATTTCTAAACTGAAGCCGAGATTTCCTACGTCCGACCATTTCTTCAGACTCGTAGATATTACTGAAATTAAAAAAATAGTTTACAAATCATCACTTATGTACATGATAAAGAATAAAATGCTGAATATGACTTCTGAACATAATTAAGAAACAAGATAAAGAAAGAAGACAACAAGCATTTTTATATTCAGGAATAAAGGCTTACAATGCGTCCTTAGAAATCAATAACAGTTTTAAAACAGTTGTAACTACTTGGATTTTGACCAATAACATAGATATTTAGTATTTAAGCATACCTAGTTTTCTTTTGCTGTTTGCTGTAGTAGATTAGTTAAATAATATTTAAAATTAAAAAGACAAAAATAGTGCTGTGGAGATAACATGTAGGTGAGGTCCGCCAACAGTGGCCATATCAGGTACAGTGGCCACTACACAGTATTATTATTCAGGAACGTCCATTACTGCCGCCCTCTCTTGACTAGACATAAAACTAGTAGTTATTGACGTTACATTCCTAAAATTTTCAGTTCGACCTTGGTCGCAAGCTCCTCGTATTGGATTTGGCTTCCAGAAGTTACTTTTACCTGTGTTTTCCCGGTGTTTAACCCAACTCTAGACTCTAGGGTAAGTAGAGAAGCTAGCTTTTAGTTTTTCCCTATCCCTTAACTTCTACAAACAATGTATCTAATAAGACACACACCCAAAAATTGGAAGTAGATATTTGGGGGTTAGGACAGTGGTCTCAACGGTATTTTATGGTACAGTGGCCACTACTTTTCAGACGAAAAAAGTAGTGGCCATACCAGAGACCCTTTAAAGTAAGGGGACCCAGCATTATACTTTCCAAAGTGAGGCCGTTTCTTTCCCCATTCTAATGGTCTCAATGATGCCAAGTATGCCATTTTATTGGAGAATCTATGAATATAACAGGTACTTTGATTGTTAGTAAAAATTAATAATGATTTCTAAAAATTAGGCTTGACAATGTTCTGTCAACAAACACAGAATATGGCAAGTGCCAAATGAATCAAATTTATTTTATATTTGAATTTGGTTTCCTGTAATTATTTCCAGGAATTTGAGTAATATAAGTATGGTAAGTCAGTGCCGATTTTGCTTATTTGAGAATTTGTCGCTATTGCACCTTGTTACCAGGTTCCTGAATCCATTTGTAATAATATGTGTACCTACTTGAACTTTCTTCCCTTGTTGAATGTATCTACCCAAAGAACTTTCACAGATTTCGGGATGGACTAATAAGATTAGGTCTTGTACTTAGTTCTAATCATGTAGTTTTTCTCGGTGCTCATTTTTGTAATTTTATTTCTCTCCCAAGGTACCTCAAACGTAAAATAAACTTATAGTTGTAGATAAAAACTGTTTAAAAAGAGACCTGACTGAAGCTACCTGCTTAATAATTTAAAATTTAGGAAATAACATTTTTGTTTTGAACTACTTACTTATACGTAATGCCCACGTAATGGGAATTGTAGGACTACTAAAGGTGAGACATGAAAAATCTGGTTGCAATTATTGGGACTACTACAGGCGGCCGCATTACCTTTAATTGACTATCTGGAAGTTAGAAAACTTAAAAATTGTGAACTATGATGGGAAATATTTTGCCTCCTTTGGAATCTATGGCACTGGCATGTCACATAAAACCTGATGGCAGTTGGACACTGACATATAACATAACCTTGTATCAGCCCCCTTGTGGTCTCCTTGGAGTCAATAAAAAACAAACTTCCCCTCAAGGCTTCACTTTTCCTATGTGATAGACTGTGACATGCTGGGTCCCCTTATTTTAAAGAGTCCCTGGGTTGGCCTTATATTACCTGAATATAGTGGAAAATCTTATAACCCTGCCCACGGACATTGGTGGCTTTTTTCGCAAAAGTCTTTCGACAACCTCGAATGTAGCCGTTCTAAAAATCGAAGAAGGTGGTAAATCTTTTAATTGGGTGTCGTACTTTCCTCCGGAAAACTTAAAAATTGTGAACTATCATGGGAAATATTTTGCCTCCTTTGGAATCTATGGCACTGGCATGTCACATAAAACCTGATGGCAGTTTTACACTAACATATAACAAACCTTGTACCAGCCCACTTATGTGGTTTCCTTGGAGATATAAGAAAACAAGGCTTCACTTTTCCTATGTGATAGACTGTGACATGCTGGGTCCCCTTATTTTAAAGAGTCCCTGGGCCATACTGTTCCTAATTATCATTTTTATTTAAGAAAATAAACATGCCTCGACTAAAGAACAAAAATGCTGCTTCCCTTGGAAATATTTCAGCAGAAACCATGCGGAATGCTCTTTGTAGTATAAAGGAACATGGGCTTTTCCTTAAAGCAGCCGCATTTCGTCACAACGTAGGTACCTAGAACCACTGTAAGAAGATATATGTAGCAAAATTTACCGATGAGGACATAACCGATGTGACTACAGGATCAACGCCAAATTATACAGTAAACCGTGTGTTTACTATGTTTACACCAAAGGAAGTTCGAAAATTTGCGTTTTCATTAGCAGTGGAGTGGAGAACAATACGCCAATGCCTCAGTCCTGGCACGAAAACCAAATGGCAGGAAAATATTGGATAACGAACATTCTCAAAAGATATCCTCTTTCTATTCGAACAGCTGAAGCAACATGCTTAGGTCGCGCTATGGGCTTCAAAAAAGTGGTTGTTCAAAAGTTTTTTCACAGCTTGAAGAACGTTTTTGAGCAGCAAATGTTTACGAGTAGATCTGACAAAATATATAACGTGGATGAAACGGCACTGACCACTGTTCAAGAGACAGGCAAGGTGATTGCAATGAAAGGACAACGACAAGTTGGTATATTAACATCAAATGAGAAAGGGACTCTTGTGACTATGTGTGGTGCAATCAATGCGACCGCCCTTACTAATATTCCCTAGAAACTTTTTTAAAGATCACATGATCAAAGGGGCACCAAATGGAACCATTGGTGTAGCGTCACCTTCTGCATGGATAACGTCGGAAATTTGTGTTCAGTGGTTGCAGTATTTTATATCTTATACTCACAAGAGTTGACAGTGCTTTTAATAATGGATAACCCTATTAGCCATATCTCCTACCAAGCAATAAAAATAGCTCGAAAGAACAGCATAAAATTACTTACGCTGCCTCCCCATAAGAGCCATAAGCGGCAGCCACTGGACAGAGCAGTGTATGGTCCTCTGAAATCCCATTACAACAAAGCTTGTTAAACTTGGTTGATGAACCACCCAGGCCAACGTATAACAATATATGATATTGCTGAGATTTTGGGTCAAATTTTTAGCAAAGCCTTTTCCACCAAGAATGGCGTGTCTGGTTTCAAAGCTTCAGGAATTTACCCCTACAATAATAGTACTTTCTTTGATTACGACTTTTTACTAGCACGAGTTACTGACATTCCTCTCGAAGAAAATGATCAAGCCGAAGCACCACATGCTTCACAAGGAGAAAACATTTTAGGAGAAAAACACGGCCAAAAGCAAAAAGCTTGATCCTGATCATGATCAAGCTCCAGAATTTCGCTAGTAAATGAAGGAAAGAGAATGCCACCACAGGCTGTGACTCCTGAGGCTTTAAGGCCCTACCCAATATCAAACGTTAAAGTAAAGGGACAGAAAACTGCAGGAGCAAGAACTCCAAAAAGAAATTAGGCAGCAAAACTTAAATAACAGAAAAACTACCGTAAGACAAATTTTGAACAGTGAAGCATAAAATGTAAACCCTCTGGCCAGTATTAAGAAAAATAGTTTTTAAAAAAATAGGGAAAGCGGTAGTGGTAGCAAATCGAGTGCCGAAAGCTTGAATCTTACCGACTCTGATGACACTGATTAGTCGATTATTGTTATGTATAATTTAAATTTAAATTAAGGAAAGAGAGAAAGAAACTATATAAATATGTAAATAACGGGGAACGGGGTAATTGGTAATAACGAGAAAATTAGGATAGATATAGAGGAAAAGGGGGAAAATAATCTTATAAATTTAATATGCGTGGGTGATGGGCGCTAACAATTTTTTTGTTTTCTTTTCATTTTTCATTCCTCTTCTCTTAAAAATGCCTCACTTTCGGATTCACCCTGTATCGTCGAGTGAAAGATTTATTCATCCCATGTACACTTTATCCCGGACATTAAACGACAGGCCATATGGGATAACCACATACCAATGATACAGTCCAATTAATAAAGATTTAACCAAAGCTGCAAAAGATATACGTATGCGATGCTGGGATTAATTTTAATTAATTTTTGGGCCACGCAACTGGTCGTGTGTAAATATTCAATTTTCCGGGCTTTATCCGGCGAGCGCACTGGGAACATAATAGTTATTTACATTTTCTACTGTATCTCGTTATTAACCCGCACGTCATTATTGAAATATTTTAATAAGCTTCCTGGGAATTTTAAACGGTTTCAGAGATTAACCTCTGAATTGTCCAATTTGGGCTTTATGGCAATTTTAAAGGATATTCTGTGGGTAAACTAAAAGTTTTAAAGCCATCAACAATTTCATCTGAATATAAATTAGTATGTAAAGTGCGACTTCCATGCTCTGAGATTATATGAAGTTAAAAGTAAATACAAAGTTTTCATACTATCCTGTCCAAACTATAACTACTACTTATAAAAGAGGTAGTTATGTACCTAATTGGCATACAAAAACTAAGGGGTAAGTCAGGTAAGGTGTGGATGAATTATCTTCTTTCAAAAAGCTCTCACATCTTGTACTGTGCTGAATATAGTTTCCTGAGAAAACAATCTAAGTGGGGGAAGCTTTTCAAAAGAACATCTCTAATACCTTCAAGTCGTTACAGCCATATGAAAAATAAAAAAATTCTAAGAATGTGTTATGTAAAAATATGGATTGTTTACTCTTTATAAATTGTTTTATCATCAAATATAAATAAGGTAAGATTTATATTGTTATTAGTCCAAATTCAAATCAAAACGTTTTTCGAAACTCGCCTATATTCAAGTTATTGTGCATAATATATCGATTAATAAGAATTGAGGAGAAAATCCAGAAAATCGCTTACTATTTTTTATTAAATACGCGGTATTATAATATCTACCTATATATTAAATTAAATACCTTATACCACAGAATAAATAGCTTCACAAAGCTATTTATTCTGTGCTTATACTCTATGATTTTCATTTTTGCTCTGGGATATTCCATTAAATCAATTAAAAACACGACAGGTGCACACTTTCCACATAATACCAGTCCCTCGGATTTTTAACAATAATGACCGCCACATGGTAAATTGACCGTGAATACCTACTATCGATCAGATCTCTTTCATACTCCTCGAGTGTTGTCTATACAGGCTGAGTGCGGTTTTCCTTTTTTTTTTAAATGTAATCTCGCGGAGAAAATATCAGTCGACTGTGTTAATAATTATAAGATCAACCGACTTACCTGTAAGGAAATGAGCAAAGACCAGTTTCCGCTCAGGGGTTATCTAATAAAATGGGTTTCCAACGCGGCCAACGAAAAATACCGGCCGTGGCGCGGCGCGAACTCACGTGACTCTAGGAGTTCTCATTTAGGTTAGGTTAGGCATTTTGTTGTTAATATTTTTTCGAATTGAGTGCCTAAATTTATTCAAATAAAATAATAAAATATTTACAATAATTCCAATGTATTGCATTTTTCCTACACTATTTTACAAGTGAAGCAATGGTAAAAGTATGCAATGCTAGAACTCCTAGAGTCACGTGAGTTCGCGCCGCGCCACGGCCTGTATTTTTCGTTGGCCGCGGTTTCCAACATCAATCTGCTGACACAAACTGGTTTATTTTGGTGTTCAGGGGACTTTACATTAGGTAGAGTTAAGTTGTGATGTAAATTCTAAAATAAACCAAAACCTACGATAGAATCAAACATTACCAAAATATTAGGCTTACCTAACACCAGGCAATGTTCCCTAATATTTATCAGCGATATGGATATTAATAACTATACGTTATTACGAGTAGTTTGAAGTTGTCAGGACCAATGAATAAGGGTTCTTTATTCATTGGTCAGGACTTAGCAGGTGACAAACCCATGGAGAACCTGACTATAAATAAGTCTATTTCTCCAATTATGAAGGTCTGGTTTTTTCCAACAGCTGGCGGATAGAAATTGGGCCTATAAGGCCTATAACTGACGGAGTCGGTCTCTCCTACCTGGTAGGTGGAAGACACCAGACGGAATGGCCGATCACTCCTTTATTACCAGCGGAGTAGGACCCGGCGGTTAGATATCGACTCCCAGCGCCACCTATCGGCGGTTCGGGCGGACACATTTGAACTAGTGGTGAGAAGTAAGCGTAAAACTTGGCAAAATTTGGTAACTTCGTTACAGTACTACGGTAATAGAGCCAGATATTGTTGTGTAGTGATTTTAATGTTGATTTTTTGAAGTCCTCAACAGAAACAAATAGGATGCTTTCGCTAACGAATTCATTTCAGTTAAGCCAAAAAATTTTTGAACCAACTCGTGTTACACCTTTTTCTTCAACCTGCATCGACAATATATATTTAGCAACATTGAACAAACGGTGAACGAGGTAAGTGTATTAAACATAGGTTTTTCTGATCATTATGCACAATGTATATCATTTCCGGGAAAAATTGTGCGCCAAAATAATAAGTTTATGAAGAAGCGAATTTTCAGTAATAAAAACAAAAACAATTTTTTTAAGAATGTCGCATCTGATATTGAAATGCTAAATAATGCTGTCCCCTATCGATTAAAATTTGAGCATATAATAGATACTTTTTCTTTTAATTTTGATAAGAGTTTTCCAGAGAGGAAGGTAAATGTGAACCATAAATCTTGGATAACACCTGGTATTAAAGTATCTTGTAATAGAAAGAGAATGCTATTGAACAATATAAAACACGATTCCGTAAATTAAGCCCTAAAAGAATTTACTTGCTTATACACAAAAATATTAAAGAAGGTCATTGGTCTTGCGAAAAAAATGTCAATTGAGAATGAATTAATAACCTCTCCTAATAGAAATCAAACTGCCTGGAAAATAATAAAAAGAGAATCATATCAAAATAATTTAGAAAATAATCGCATAAAGGAAGTACTTGTTGATGGCAAACACTTAAAAGATGGTACTGATATCGCCAACGCATTTAACTACTTTTTTGTCAATGTCACCAAGAACAGACCATTTTCCGAGAAAGCAGTATTGGATTCATTTATTAATAAGATCAAGATTAACAAAAATTCATTTCTTTTATATGAAGTAACGGCACCCGAATTAATTGAAACTTGTAAATTATTAAAAAGTAAAAATTCTTGTGGGTACGATTATATTTCTACTAAACTCTTAAAACAACTTATTCCTTTTATTGCTGAACCTTTGTCAACTGTTGTGAATGAATCATTCTCGGACGGTGTTTACCCGGACTGCTTAAAAATGGCAGATGTTCTGCCTTTATTTAAATCTGGTGACAGGGAACATTTAGATAATTATAGACCGATATCACTATTACCTTCGCTTGGCAAGCTTATCGAAAAATTAGTCTACAGTCGTCTTATAAACTTCTGTTGTAAGTTTGATATCTTAAGTCCAGCTCGGTTTGGTTTCCTTAAAGGAAGAAATACTACACTTGCGGTTTCAAATGCATTAGTTGGTATCTTTCATAACATTGATAAAGGGTTACATGTAACTGGTATTTCTAGTGACTTCAGTAAGGCTTTCGATAGTGTTGACATTGATATTCTGCTATGCAAGCTGGAAAGGTATGGTGTACGCGGAGTGGTTTTGAAATGGTTTACATCATACTTGAAGGGGAGGAAGCAGCGTGTTTTACTAAGAAGTGAAGACAGCGTAAACATTTACTCCTCCTGGGAAAATCTTAATTGTGGTGTACCTCAGGGGTCCATACTCGGGCCTTTGTTATTTCTTCTCTACATAAATACATACAAATACTACAGTAACTTTGAGTCTAAGTTACGGTATGGCATAGTACACTGGGGTCATTTGTTCAACTGGCAGAGCGTTTTTATTATACAAAAACGGGCAATTCGAATTTTAAGTGGTGCCAAATACCGAGAACATTGCCGACCATTATTTAAGAGGTTGAGGATTTTGACTTTTCCCTCTTTGTTAATTTTGGAAGCAGCTCTGTTTGTATCAAGAAACAGAAACCTGTTTGCGTTCTCAGGTGCAAACACTCGTCAGATGTCAAACACTGTAATCTTTGATTTACATAGTATCATGTTTTTTGAGAGATCTTGTTTATATTTCTGCAGTAAAATCTATAATAACTTACCACTTCGTCTCAAACTTTTATCTACAAGAGCACTAAATTTTCAACTTAAAAAAATATTGTTAGATAAGGCGTTTTACTATCTAAACATGTTTTTTGATGAACGCTTGGAGTAGGCATTTAGAAAGTATAAAAAATAAAATAAACCTAGAATTAAAATTAACATTATACCTAAAATACATTAGATTAGATGGAATATTATATAGCTATGTTCTCTATTTCTTATTTCTTTTTTTTATTGTGATTGGATATGGTGGCTGGTATGTTATCTACTATAAATGTATACTTGTATAAAATATTTTCTCTGTGTGTTTCCTACGATTGCATTGTACTTTCTTTGGAAATAAATTGTTCTATTCTCTATTCTATATTTTTCGATAAAGACTATTTTTAAGGCTTGAATCAAAACTTTAACTAGATTATATTAGTAGGTATTATAACATAGGTACTTGGAAAAAAAAAGTTGTTATAGCTATTATTGCCCTAGCATATGGAAACCATGCTCCAAGAAACGGTTTCTGGTCTTGCCTGCCTCCCTTGTTGCATATTATTAGTTCCCAATTACTGTAGGAAGAATTTTCAGTTACGTGACTGTTTCCTCCTTTATTACCCTATTATTATGGGGCAATTGACTAGTCCGAAGAGAGTGTATCATTTCTTGACTCAGTTAATAAAACTTTAAAAAGGCCCAAAGTTATCTCAATACTGATATAGGAAACAATATCCGCCTTATAAGAGATGTAGGAATCAATCGGAACAAGATAGGAATTAAGTTAAATTAAACTTTGGGTATCCCGTTTGTGAGTAAACATAAGATAATAAAAAACACTTGAGCATGTTGAAATGACAAGCTCAAATCTCCTGTACTTATCTCAAGATTTCTGGTAGGTATATTCTTATTTTTCAAGGTGGCTACAATAATCTCTCTCTACCTAAATAAATCATGAACAGTTGAATCATGCTGTATGCTTCAACATTTACACACGAGCAGCAAAAACACGCGTATTGCACCGACATTTCATAAATGTAAAACGTGCACCGACAGCTCTTCAACACTCGGGAAATTATTGAAAATATCTGACGGATCTGATAACGTAATGCTATGCATCGAATAAGTGGAGAGTTGTGAAAACATGCAATCATGTTTGATTATTGCTGTCTTTCTGGATGCAATTCATCATGGGTATTCAATTTCTTACATTGTTAACGTAAGTATGAAAGCTTTTAGTAAAATTGATTTTCAAGCTGGCATCGATAATAGTTTAACAAAACAATAATGTTATATTGGAAAAACGAACGTGTTCACATTTAAATTTTAAATCACCGATGTTTGTCTATTTGTTAAATACAAAAAAAAATAAAGTTTGAAACCAAACTTGTGGCAAATATAAGTACCTAATAAGTAAGTCATATTTTAATGTTAAAGAACGTTGCTGGATATAAGCATAATAAATTATGAAACTGATGCTGATGCCATAAACAATTTTCATTTTCTGTAGTACCTAATATCTTGGGAATTAAATTGCTGCATACTCCTCAATACCTAAAAGCTATTTATTTTTTAGGGAAGGAATAAACCGATAGAACCAAAACCAGGTGAAATCCCATACCAAGCTAGCCTCATGGTGAAAGTCAACAATAAGACGTATCAAAGTTTCTGCGGTGGAAGCCTAATTCATCCGAAGTGGGTTTTAACTGCTGCCCATTGCTTGGAACAAAATGACAAACCATTTCCGCCGTATGTAATATATAAATTCCAATATAAAAAAAATTAATATATCCACCACAATTAATTGGGGAGGGTTTGAGGACTTCAGCCCCCCCTTCAAAGTTTCACTGGAGGGTCGTTTTTTTCTTTACCGAACAATAAAAGTTAATAAAGATGTCTAGCCAATTTCTGACTTTCTTGCGTTATTTTTATTTATTTTTTATATTATATGATATATTATTTATTATTACATATTCCTGTACTTATTTGTCAAAAAATTTTTAATAGGTATAGTGCAACTCTTGTAGTAGGTGTCTTTTCAGTCTCACTACTGTCCTAGTACGCCATTCAATAATATTATTTCAGAAACAACTATAGGATTGGGTAAAAATATGGGCCCTCCGAAACTTTTTTTTTGTACTGCGGAGACTAAAACATGCACTTCAGTCTCTCACTTTAGAGAAGTGAAGTGCAAGGTGCGTTTAGTTTCTTTTTTCTTGTTTCTTCTATAGGGATATTAATAATATTGTACACCAAAGGAATGTTCTTTACAAGATTTCATATAAATTAAGGTTGAAGTTTTTTTTTACGTATTGGTATATTATTCAATGTAGGTATTTCACTTTGACTCGAGACAATTCCTTATTTTTCGAGAGACGGAAAGATTTTCAAAATTTTTTCAACCTATAGTATCTCGAATAGCTCTACATTTTAGATTATTTTTTTATATAGTCCTATTCCGTGGCCTACTGTTATTAGAAGAAGACCCACCAAAAGTCATAAAACCATATTAGTTAGGCATTTTTTAAGAATAAAATGGATAGTGCCCTCGAATTGGCCATAGTTCAAAACAAATATTTTTACAAAATTTCAATACTCTAAGTTGTACAGGGCGTTTACTTGAGTACCCTGTATGGGAGAAGTCGTGGGAGAATTGGTATGGATGGGACATTTTTTTATTGGTAATATTGTTAATGAAGTAAAATAACGGGTATTTCAGCCAAAATCATGTGTTATTTATTCTTTACAATAAACCAAGCTTTCGGCCATATTGTTGGCCCTCGTCAGGGCTGAAATAGTGTTAGGTAAAATATATTATTAAGTAAGATTTATAAACTCCTGGACAAAATTAACGCACGAACATAATAAAACCCCACAAAAATTAAAATAAATCAATGGAAAAATAAATGACGAACTAAACGAAAACCATTAATTTATTATTAAATTATTTATTTTTCCATTCATTTATTCTCCATCCCCAAAAACACAGCAGTACCAAATTACAGCTCAGCAGCGTTATTATTTTGGAAGATATTGCCATAATTCTATTTCAAAAAAGAACTACAACGCCCTGTATCTCAGTAATTATTGAGTTTTGACCCATAATTGTTAAGCTCAATCGAAATATTTTGACGTCCCCTACCTGATCCCGCGAGATTGCCCCATACTTACCGGACACCCTTTATGTATGGCCACCCACAACCTCGATCGTTGACTGCAGACGATTTATTTTTCTGACGTCAACTGCGGTACCTTCAGCGCCATCGGAAATTTAAAATTAGCCCTGTCCGATTCATAGCACTTCTATAAACCACTGGGCATATATTGGTGATCTTTTTGCGAGAATAAATGAAGAAGATGAATATTATATGAATAGATGACTCACACTATTACAAATAACACGGGTTTTGTTTTGCTTCTACATTAGCGGGTCGGGGGGAAGAAGACGAGGTAATTTGTTTACATTGGCATTTCTCGGCCAGAGGCCTCGGCAACTAAATTCCACATGAGTCATAAAAAGAACTTCAGTGCCGAGGTACATATTATATTTTTTTTTAAATGGGAAAAAAAAGATTTATTAGGCAAAAAAATAATCATAAAGGATCACCCATTCATGAACCAACTGCGCGCGGCGTTGCTTGACTTTGACGATCGGTTGTGCAGTCTCCATGAAAAACAGATTGATATTCAAACCTACCAAAATATATATACTGAAAAATTGCGCTGCTATAGGTAACAATTTCGCAATGTGTACGAAAAGTTAAATGGGCCTTTATTATGGCCGGATTTTGAATATTTGATCAATTTTGACGGGCGATGTCTCCGCGTCCGACGTTTGATGTTTACTGTGATGTTTACATCTCGCCAAGGCCTACTTATTGAAAAATTCGTATACAATAATGGGCTCAGAGAAATGGAGGAGGGAGAATGAGCGTCCAACATGCGCAAACTTTCTAATCAAGAATCCGCCATATTATACACAGATCAGAGGCGTCCGCAATTTTTTTATAGGGTCTCGAGAATTTAAATTAAAACAATAAAATTATCATTCTGTAATTTATTTTTAAATAGGTATTGAGAATATCGAACAATTCATATTTGCACAGTACTAAGTTAATTTTCTATATAATTTGTAGATATATTTCTAAATAATCGCGTTTTTCATTGGCAGTGGTTTGAACACAAAGTTATCGGAGTTTGAACGGTACCTATCTATTTTATTGTGCATTTTTATTCTAATGGTAATAATTTTTAATAACAAAAATAACAATAACATTGCATTCTACATATATTTAAAAACTATTTTAACTACAAAAATATGTTATTAACACAAACACAAAAATCATCATTGATGGTGAAGTAAAATCACTTTATGTAGTTCTCTCCTAACTAAGGGTCCTTGAATTTTTGCAGTATACTTTTTTGATAAATTATATAGTCTAATTTTTGTATAGGCTGCTACTATTTCTTTTATTAAATTGTAACTATGATTTTCTTCATTAGGCGATTGACACAATATGTTCTTCTAACTCTGGGACAAAGGGTCGCTACCAACTTGGAATTCTAAAATTTATCTGCATTACTATTGGTCAGATTTGAAAATCGCGCAAAAAAATCTACCAATAATATTCCGACATGCTCATCTAAAAATTTAAGTTGGCAACATAAGTGTAGAACATGGCTTCCATTAAATTTGCCTGGAAATAGGATGCGCAGTAGGTCAAAGCGCGTTCTCCTCCTCCATTTCTCTGAATGGGCTACTTCAGTGTCGATTTCTGAGCTTTTAATGGCGATTTTGAGACACTTCACTGCCGATTTCAAGAAAAACTATTTTGTTTTAATTTAAAGTAATTCCAGGCAACAGATTTCAGCATTATCGGCCTACCCTACCTTGATATTTTCACGACGCGACAGTCTAGACCTATTTATTATCGTAGCGTGAGCGAAAAAATTAAAAGTAAGCCGTCTATTAGAAATTAGGTGCCACAGTGATTTTCATACCAAGATTAATATAATTGGCCACAAAATCAAAAGTTTTATACGTTGAGCGTAGATAGAGTTTCGTTTTGATTTTTTGTCCTATTTCTCAATAACTTGTCGGTGTAAGGTAAGTTAGGTAGGTATATTCACATCGTACATTTGTAGGATTGTTAACATCCCAAAAAAACCTAACAGCCTTATTTTCACGAAGAAATGTATGTGCTCTTCTTATCTACTTAAAGAATATTCATTTTCACGAACACTGGGAAAGTGTGTTTCACAAAAGTTTTCAAAATTGTTCCCTTTTGGATTTTCTTTTGGAATCGCACTGCCAATTTTTAAATTTATATAATATATATATATATATATATATATATATATATATATATATATATATATATATATATATATATATATATATATATATATATATATATATGCGTACTATAAACTATAATGTTTGTATCTTTGATCGAAATATTGGTTTAATTCCACACGTATTAAAAGAATATTTCAATTTCATGGTTAATACCATGAAATTTAAAGATAATGTATTTATTTATACACTCCTAGTTTCCCCTTTCTCATCCAAAATCTACTAGATTATAACCCCAAGAAAGCTCGAGGGAAACATTTAGCAACCATATCCTGATTAGGCCAATCTGGTAAACTTACGACTTAAATAATTCAAGCCCGTCTTAAGGAGGATGCTTTTACTTATTAAAACATACTTGAGATAGGAGGAAACATTTCTGGAGAGTGGAACGTTATGTTTATTACATCGATATTTGTAAAACAGGAACATCCTCCTGCAACCATGATCCGTCCTTTAATAATACCATAGAGATATGAAGCTTAGAAATATTAAAAAGATGATAAAATTTCACGTCCCCAATAGATTTTTACAAAAAGAAAGTTAGCGGCTTTATGGGACTATAAATTTTGGCAACTGGTAATAGTAATAGGTTATGGCTGCCTTGATCAACCTAATAAGGGGGAACAGCTGTCGTAGTCTACCTTCCCGAACGATTCAAATATAAAAGCACCGGCACATCCATTAGAACTTGGATGTTGGTATGATATTACCAGTTGCCAAAATTTATAGTCCCATAAAGCAGCTAACTTTCTTCTTAGAAATATTTTTTCATATTGATTCTTTTTTAGAAATGCGGTAACCGTAGCATTAGGAAGCATTTATACAAGTGGCATGGGAGCACAAAAAATTCAAGCCGAAAAACTAGCAATTCATAGAGACTACTTTACCACGGGAAGTGCTGATATTGGATTAGTAAAATTAAAAACTCCTGCCAAACTAGGTAAAAATGCAACTCGTGAATGCGTTTGGTATTTTATAAAACTCACTGCCACTTCAGGTCAGGCAGTGAAGACCATCAAACTACAAACTAGCAAGGAAAACTTGAATGGCAAAACAGCATATCTAACGGGATTTGGAATTTTAAACGGTAAATAGACCGAACTTTGTAAGTGATGGCAGTGGTTCTTTATAAATTGTTAGTCATCAGATCTGTACGTGCAACCTGAGAGATTGAGGAAAGCCATATTGCATGTGGCAGCACCGAATAGATGCTCAATGAGGCCCGAAGATGGATCAACCGAAATTTGTTGTGTTTCTACAATTGCAGAAGGAAAAGCTTGTAAGGTGAGTCGAAGCCTGTGCAAGACATAAAAAATAAAATGCCCCAGGCGATCTCAGCAAACATCAATAATGAGAAAACACTCTCAAAATAGCGAGAGAATAAATCTATCAAAAAAAACTTCGGCCACTTTTTTGTTAAGAATATTCCACGAATACGACTTCTTGTAGGTATACATATTTATGTCTCCAGAACGATTCATTTGTGAACGAGTTTATCTACTGTTTTGAATAATCGCGAAAGTAAGAGCTTCGACTGGCTCGTCCCTCTATACAAACAACATGACGCTTCGACGCTTGGATGTCCAAGGCAGGCGCAACATTTTCACCTTTTGAACACTGGTTTATTTTCTGAATTTAATAAATTTAAATAGAGGTCTGATATAAACAGTTTATCAATATAAACAGACCAAGCAAGAAAGTGATAAACGGTTTTGTGTAAGGGAAAGTGGCCCAAAATGATCCCCCTAAGGTAAATACTCAAGAAGCGTTCACGATAACTGTGGTGGCGAAATATAAAATTATCTCTTGCATTCTTGAGTGCTTATGCCAGTACATTAATATCAGTTTTTTGTTTCAAAACTAATGTGTACAGTTTTTTTTTTTTCAAAAATGTAAAACTGTGTAAAGGGGTCATTTTACACTAACAGGTTGGGAAACAATATTATGTAGGAAAATTAAATGAAACAATCCAGCTCTGCCTTTCAGTCTTGCGCTTGTATTTATGCACCATTTTTACACATGCAATGAATCTGCAAAAAAATTATTATTTGTTTTCATTATTCCAAAGTTCGGGTAAAACGATCCCGAGATCATCATTTTGCCCAAGATTTTGGGGGATCGTATTACCCGACAGAGCATTGTTGTATTTAACGACGGCATTCTACAAAAAAATGGCTACGTCGGCACAGGTATTAAACCTTCTAAATTATAGCCAAATACATGTGTTTGTTACACGTAAATTGGAAAATTGTGAGAGATATCCGTTATACGCGCTATACTAATTGTTTTGTATAACTTTCCTTAGATTAAAATCACAGAAAATCACTTTTTTAAAGGTATAAGCGAATAACGATGTCACCAGCTCGGTATTTGTTATATCTACTACTGAAAGCAGCGCCTTCTAAGACAATATTAACGACGTTAAAACCTAGATGGCAGCAATAGTTTACGAATAACATGGAGGATCATTTTACCTGCAGGGATCATTTTGGGCCACTTTCCCCTATTTATCGGTAGCAGGGGCATATGATTGGATGTTTGCCTGCCGACTCATCCTGTATACGAGTATATAAGTATTGCAAAGTATTTCCCCACAAACGTACAAGTGAGGAACTTAGGTACACAAAAAAATTTAATATAATAATGGTTTGCAAGAACTATCGGAACTGAAATATTGGGTACCTACATCACTTTTGAAATATTAGATTTTACGAAATTTGAGCTATATTGGGATCAAAAATCAAATTAACTGGAAAACATTTTAATATAGCACATTTAGTAAAGTAAAGTAAGTAAAATACATCCCATCACATTTGATGTATCACACTTGCCAGTTTGTTCTGTAGTTTCTATAAAAATTTGATAAAAATCATTGGATAGTGAATATCACGAACGATGATCCCTGGGTCACAATGGTCAACAATGGAAATTACATTGTCAACCATTGTGACGCAGGGATCATCGATCACCGTTCGTAATATCTATTATAATATTTTGTGATTCACAAAAGATCTAGAAGGAAATAATAATCGCTTATGACGTTAAACTGTCATTTGCGAAAATTTGCGTGGCCTGGCCTGGCCCTAGGTAGCCTAGAATACCTACAGTGTTGCAGTTTGCGCTACTCTGCCATTTTGCCTGCATTTAGCAAAAATAAGGAAACTTCAAATTTGTCTTAATTGCTGTATTGAACCATAATTAAATTAAGATAATCAACTTATACAGGTGACAGCAAAACACAATTAATTAATAAACTATTTTAATAGTTTCTAACATTGAGTTGCTTTTGTTTTGCGCTGGTAGCAAAGCATACTAGCAAAAAACTTTTTTCATTAATAAACTCTTTGCCCTAGCCCATATCTTTGGCTATTGTTCATTTAAAATGACAAAACCACTCTGTGATATGTACTTAGTTCTGTAAATAATCTTTTGATATATCTACTACAGATTTTGAACATGCATGTGCAATGCCAACTTCAAAGCGCGATAACTAAAAAACGGTTTGTTTTTCGAAATTTGTGTGTAGAGCATATTTGCCAGATATTGAAGGAAAATTCGGAAGCACCTACAATTTGCAACAGAAAAATTCAATGAAGGATGTTTAGTGGCATATCAATTGAAAAAAATGCACTCCAGCCGGGACTCGAACACGGGGCTCCTACTGTGGCCGTAGGCACTTAACCAACTAAGCTACCGGAGATACGGGTTCCATCGGCTTAGGTGTTATTTATTCCAATTGATAATATATAGTTAATAGCGGTGAGATGTAAGAGACTTTGGCGTCTTCTACAGCTACTAGGAGGGGTTAGAGGGTGTAGGGTAACCATTCATGATTGTTGGTTATGTGAACTTCCTATTTGTCCATCAACCCACAAAATTCGACATACCTATAGCGACCTAATGTAAGTATCGAACGTGGAAATTCAATTTGAACCTACGAATAAGGTCTTCGACGAGCTCTACCAGCCTTCTCTTATATAGAACGGAAAGATCTCAGTTCATTGCTGATAGATAAAGGAGATAAAGAATCATACGTTTGTTTATTCCCTCGACGATCAATTGTTTCTCTATTAACTGCATTAAAACTTTTCGGACAGTATAAAACAATTCAAAAGTTGATATTCGTTCAATATCAACAAAGTACTAAAAATCGTGAAATATCGATTAGTCGGGGACTTTTCAGATATTATCTAATATTTTACTTTGCGTAACTTAGTTACGTAAAGCAGGACGTTGCAACACTTGCATCGGTTATAAAAAATGTCACTTTACATATCAAAATTAGGACAATAAATTAATAATACTTAGTATTTTCAATTTAACTTTAACGTTCTAATATCAGAAATAAGAAAAAATATAGATACAATCAACACGTGTGAAAAAACCTGAACGTTACATACGACTACGTCAACCGACTCGATCTGCACTTGCTGAACATTACTTCGAATCGAAGTAATGTTCAGCAAGTCTTCGATACAGTCCATTCGATCTTCTTTAGAGATAGGCACCTACCAAAATCATTCTACCAACAGAAAAATTCCTGTGTTTCCGATTAATTCCCATAAATTCCGATCCCAGCGATACGAACAACCAGTCTCAGTCACATCGTCGACCCGATCGACAATTGTCGGTCCGATCGACAATTTTCCACTCAATGGTAAACTTTTAGTAAGGTCTTAACTCAGGGCCGTATATAGCGAAAATTTGGAAAATTAAGAAAATAGTATATTTTTTGCATGTCACTTTTTAAAAAAGTAGGTCGGGGCGATGAGTTTAGATCACTTTAGTGACATATATAGAAATTAATTTCGGGTGGGAGGCACAATTGCATAGGTACCTATTTTCTAAAATTTATTTGTGGCGTAAACAGATCTATTGAATTTTAGTTGGGTTTTTCGCCACCAAACTGGCTAAAAGACGACTCTTTCAAGTTGCCTGGAAAATTAATAAATTCTTAACAGTAAATGAACTAAACTTTGAACATATGTAACTTTGAACATATGTAATAAACTTCAGGTTGAAATGGCATGACAACAGAAAAAATAGCCTAGCCACCTGCCTGATATTGTACCCTGTGTTACTAACTTCTCTTTGAATAAGTAGCAATAATATTTTACTGAATTCCACTGAACATTCAGCAACACAGTTGTCTGTATTTCCTAAAATAAATGCTGATTACTTAATTTTTCGCATATTTCTTACTTCTTCTTTGAGAATTCTTTCTTTCTTACATGTTCAAAGTTTAGTTCATTTACTGTTAAGAATTTATTAATTTTCCAGGCAACTTGAAAAAGTTGTCTTTTACCAGTTTGGTGGCGAAATTTTTTAGAAATGTTAAGTAAAATTACTTAAAATTAGTCTTAGTAAATCCCAGTATCTTCAGATTTTCAAGCTGCAGTGAATATTTTCAAATTCCAAAATGGGGTTCGGTCCCGCCCTTTTAAATACGCTACTGACTGGATAACCCTGTACACGGGACTCGGAGGCGCGGGGCCACCTAGAGCCGGCCCTGGAGGGGTTAGACCAGTGGCTGTTGAAGTTGAAGCTTTAAGGTTTAAAAAACTACTATTTTTAAAAGGTTTTTAATAAAAAACTGAAACAGGTTTAAGTTGAACCAGTTTAACATTAAAACTATAAAAATATTAAATATTAATAATTATAATAATAGCTAAATATTCCTTCTCGCATTTATACCTATTCCTTTTTACTTATTTTATTTCTCATTATTACGGATATATTCCTACACATTCTTCGTCTGGCCTGACGACACCTTTAGAATTGCCAGTAGGTATGGTAAAAGATTTCTAAAAAATTTCGCCTGCGGCGCATTTTACAGAATTGTTTTAAATATGCAATTGTCCCTCCTCACCCCAAATTAATTTCTATATGCCTACTTTTTTAAAAAAATTTAGTAGCGTATCAATTTTCAAAATTTGTTCTTAATGGATTAAATAATTCTTTGGCGGGGCCCCGCACTTTCATCCGGCACCCATGGCCACAAAAGCTTGAGCCGATCGTGAACCCCCCCAAATTTTCGCTAGATACGGCCCTGAGTCAACACCATACTGACGGTTTACCATTTAGTGGAAAATTGTCGATCGGGCCGACAATTGTCGATCGGGTCGACAATTGCCGATCGGGTCGACAATTGTCGATCGGGCCGACAATTGTCGATTGGACCGACAATTGTCGATTGCAAATTGCGTTAAAATAAAGAAAAATTCATTGGCCCTTCTACCCCTTCGTAAATTATTCCTCGGAATATTCCGCATAAGGTTGGTCTTGAATTAATAATAAATAATAAATTTATTCTAACCCAAAAATATTGAAATAATGTTAGGTATAGTTGGTTCAATTTATATTGGTACACCCTGAATGCGGATATTCGGTGATTGCTCGGTATGTTCCCCAGTAAAAGCGACAGACCAAGAAGATCTATTTAGACGCTTCTTCGTTAGGACAACCTACAATGATTCGCCTCAAAAGACTCGCGTTTCCGGGCCGGGCCATCCGCCCCAAATGGCGGCCGCTCGCGTCCATTCTGACCGCCATTGTCGCCGGGAACGGCGCGAATACAGCGCGTCAAAAACTGGAAGTATATCGCATAACGCACGCGGCCGATTTATAGGGGCACTCTAAAAGCACTTCCCCAACTATCCGCCGCCCTAAATCCCCAACTTTCTACAATAACCGCGTCACGGCCGGCCGGAGAGATTAATAACGCGGCCCGCGGCGCGCCGGGCTTGTCTCCGCCGCGGCACACTCTCATTATGATTTCTTCATTTTTTCCGGCCGCGACAGTTTGTCTTGTGCCGTGCGGATGGATGGAAATATCTGGGGCCGCGGCGGCGGCGATCGTAGAGTCGCGAACTCTTTAGACTGCGCGTTTTGCTGCCTTCGATCGATCTTGGATAGACTCGAAGTCGGGACAGAGCGTATGCAACATGTCTTTAGACAAACACCGCTGATGGCCAGAAGCGCTGGGTAAAATGTAGATTCACAGTAGTACCTACATCTGTGTACTGCTTTTCTACGGTTTTTCATAGTACTTAAGCGAATGCTTCTATCGGGAAAAAGTCATTAGTAATGGCACATATGCAACCACATATATTTTGGGCAGGGCCGTATATAAGGGGGGGGGTTAGGGTTTTATACCCCCATGATGGTAGAAGGACCTTCGCCAAATATGGGCACCCCTCCAAATATGAGCACCTTCCTGTAAATGCTGTCTGATTTATGTGTTCTAAGTAAAAATACTGTAAACAGTACCTGCCCTCGCCCAGAGACAAAATAATTTTCACTATCGGCTGCAAGAGAGCGCTGCTAACGTCGAACTTGTCATATGTTCAATAGAGCTGTGCGGCCCGTATAAAATTCAGTATGTTATTTTTAAGGCGTTTTTGGTACAATGTATTTCACATAATTAGTTATTTGCATGCAGGACCAAAGGTCCAAGTCCGTGAATTGTGCCGATACATTTTTTTTAGCGAAAACTTTTTTCCGTTTGTTTGAAAATCCATTTTCATGTTTGTAGGTTATGCGTTCCAAATATGGACACCTGTTGTGTTGTGAAATATGGGCAGTGCCAGTGCCCATATTTGGAACAGTTTATAATTTAAAATGTTCAGGTGTTATAATACTTATGGGGAATATTTTATAAACTTTCAAATGTAGAATGTAGTGTTTTTTTATTTAATATATTGTGAAAAATCGACAATTGAAACAACAAATTTTAATAACATTTTTCTTTTTTATTCGTAGTTTATAAGAATTTTGGTCGAATGTTGAGAAACATATATGTTTGAATTTTAAAGTCATCCTTTTAACCAAATCCATTTTTTCAAATTTCGTTTTTGTTTTTAAAATATTTTTCGATTTGAAATTGAAATATTTGTTATATTTTCTATCTCGCAAACTAATGAAAAATCGAGGTTTAGTTCGATAAACACTAAACATTCTTCCAAATAAAAATTCATACCAAATATGGACAGTTAAAAAGCTAAGTTGGAAATTAGAACCTATCTTTTTCAACTTTCGACCAAAATATCTTTTAAACTAAGCATAAAAACGAAAAATACAGTAAAAATTTTTCGCTCTAAGTGTAGATTACTAACGATGTCTTAAGTAAAAACATAACTCTTGAAAGTCGATAAAATTCTCACTGGACATAACTGCTTATTCGCTACAACTACCCGAATCCATAGTTTCATATTTTTCTAGTATTTTTTTATCATTTAAGTCCATTTTTCTTAAGGGTGCCCATATTTAGGCAAGTTACCTTAAATAAAATTAATTAACAGGACCGGCGCCCACCAAAAAAATAAATAATCGTGCTGGTCGATTGTACTGCTTAGACAATTGTAACATGTAACATGCCATCAAGGTCAAGCGTTTGCGTTTGGCAATATATATTTGAGGATAATGCTCAAAAAGTTAACCTTTTTTATACCCAAACCCCCCCATGGAAAACCCCTAGCTACGGCCCTGATTTTGGGTCAATATATTATATTGAGGCTAATATGCCTTATAGAAATGTTGTTTGTTTAATAGATACAGGGCGTTAAAGTTCATTTTTTGAAATTTAATTATGGCTACATCTCTCGAAATAATCAAGCTGCTGAACTAAAATTTGGCAAGGCTAGGTTTTTTGGGGATGGAGAATAAGCTGAAAATGCAAATTACTAACATTTTAGAGAATATCTTTTTGGTCCTGCAGATCCATCATTTTAGTGCATCTTTTCATTCTGTAACAAAAAGGCACTCTTATTTCATACATAACCGTTTGCGTTGCAATTGTCAAAACGTGCCCCAAAACATTTGTTGACTTCAAGATTCTAAAAATAAAATATCCACCCACTGCTTTCAAATATTGCACAACGACTGTACCATTTAAAGCGAGAAAAAAAAAACCATATGAACAATGTCCCAAAAAATGTTTACTTTCAAAATGGAACTCGACAAAATTTGGACACCCTATTCATGAAAACAAAAGTGTTTCGACCAATGTTCATTTGGCATTTTTTTCTTCATTTTCAATGTACAGTTGATCTGTAACATTTGAAAGTAGTAGGTGGAAATTTTATTTTTAGAATATTGAAGTCAACAGGTGTTTTGGGGCACGTTTTGACAATTTAAACGCAAACTGTTGATTTGGGCATTATGAAACAAGAGTACCTTTCTGTTGCATAATGAAAAGATGCGCTAAAATGAGGGTCCTGCAGGGCCAAAGAGATAATCTCAAAAAACACAGCAATGCCAAATTTCAGTTCAGCAGCTTGATTAGTTTGGGAGACTTAGCCATAATTCTATTTTAAAAAATGAACTTCAACGCCCTGTTTCTCTTAAACAAACAACATTTCTATAAGGCATATTAGCCTCAATCGTAATATTTTGGCCCAAAATATATGCAGTTGCACTATGTGAAATGAAAATGAATAGAAACATTTTCGGTGACTGCGAACCTATACTCTGTTGGCTTGCCAATACAATTTTGGCAATCAATTTTTATCATCAAAAGTGCTTATTAACGCATGCCCCAGTAGCTTTAAGACAAATTGACAACAGGCCTCTCTTTCATAATAATTATTAAAAAACTGTTTAAAAAATCTTTAGGTCTGTATATTTTTTACTAAACATTTTAACATAAGATCAAATTGTCTATCGATTATATTTCAAAATTGCTACCCTATAACAGATACAGATCAGAAAAAAGTTTGAAGAATGGGGGCACTAAATATTCATTCATATTATTGATATTTTGTAAGAATGTATTGTTTAGTGGTATTTCCTCCAAATTAATTTTGAAACATAAAGATAGATATGTTTTGGCTAGCGTAATTCCATGCACTGATAAGCAGACGTCTGCAAGTAATTCCGAACCTATTTAATTAATTGAAAACGTTACTATTTTTCAACACGAATTTTGGTGAACATGTATAATATTTTCACGTATATATGTATAAGTATTTCTCCAGGTCATGACCTATTGTATTTTGTAAAAATCGTTATCGATCTTAAATTAAGGCAAGTTAAGCAATTAAACATATTGCATGTGAGTATATGTGAGTGCACACCTTGTGGCACGAGGCGAAGCCGAGTGTCATCAAGTGCACGAGCGCGCGCGCGCAATATGCATTGCTTATCGAGTTGTACCCTATACTTTTTGCACGACCTTGTAGTTCCAGAGCCGGCCGCATGATTTCAACTCTAATAAGATTATAGAATAAGATGTTATGTAGAATTTAGAGAGTATATTTCTTTACTTGAAGCGAGTAGGTTGCCGCAATTAATATGGACCCGATCAATGTTATTTAAAGAAAGAATTTGGATCGCCCTGTAGGTACATAAATTCAATTCCCAGCGAGGCGTCATCCACATGTACCGCACGGCGCACGTAGCAACGTGTTCTGTCCTCTTGGACGCTGACTGCGGCGGAGGTCCACCGCCCACCGCGTCCCAAAATGCTGTCTGCCGGTTATTGGGCCCACCCTGTAGCAGGCAACCTCACCGTATGTTGAAGAGAAAAATTCAGGCTTTCATTTGGCATCGAATTTATTTAATAAGCTTATGAGAGTTGAAAGTCAACAAAACAACACCAATTTAGGTACTGGTGGCTGCCAATACGAAGGAACCACTTAGGAGGTAGCAACCCCTTTTTTATTGTTGCTCCATGGGCCTTCTTTCCGATAACACCTGTTTTGTTCTATAATCATATGAGAGTAGATTTGCCTAAAAATTAACCACAACTTCTTTAAATAACATACTTTGATTGTTAGTAAAAATTAATAATGGTTTCAATGATTTCTAAAAATTAGACTTGACAATGTTCTGCTTGAATATTATGATCTTTGGTTCTGTCAACAAACACAGAATATGGCAAGTGCCAAATAAATCAAATTTATTTTATATTTGAATTTGGTTTCCTGCAATTATTTCCAGGAATTTAAGTAATATAAGTATGGTAAGTCAGTGCCGATTTTGCTTATTTGAGAATTTGTCGCTATTGCACTTTGTTACCAGGTTCCTGAATCCATTTGTAATAATATGTGTACTTGAACTTTCTTCCCTTGTTGAATGTATCTACCCAAAGAACTTTCACAGATTTCGGGGTGGACTAATAAGATTAGGTCTTGTACTTAGTTCTAATCATGTAGTTTTTCTCGGTGCTCATTTTTGTAATTTTATTTCTCTTCCAAGGTAGTTACCTCACAAACGTAAAATAAACTTATAGTTGTAGATAAAAACTGTTTAAAAAAAGACCTGACTGAAGCTACCTGCTTAATAATTTAAAATTTAGGAAATACCATTTTTGTTTTGAACTACTTACTTATACGTAATGCCCACGTAATGGGAATTGTAGGATTACTAAGGGTGAGACAAGAAAAATCTGGTTGCAATTATTGTGACTACTTACAGGCGGCCGCATTACCTTTAATTGAGACATCTGAGTATCTGGAAGTTAGAAAAGTTAAAAATTGTGAACTATGATGGGAAATATTTTGCCTTCTTTGGAATCTATGGCACTGGCATGTCACATAAAACCTGATGGCAGTTGGACACTGACACATAACATAACCTTGTACCAGCCCACTTATGTGGTCTCCTTGGAGATATATCTACAGAAAACAAGGCTTCACTTTTCCTATGTGATAGACTGTGACATGCTGGCTCCCCTTATTTTAAAGAGTCCCTGGAAGCAAACCTACTCGCTTCATGTAAAGAAATATACTCTCTACATTTTACACAACATCTTATTCTATAATCTTATGAGAGTTGAAATCATGCGGCCGGCTCTCATACTATTGGATAATATTATAGGCGCAGCGCCCATATAAAATTGCGTGACCAGTTTTCGGGTGCTTACCCTGAAGCCCCCCGTTGCCCCCACTCGCTACAGTCGCCTAGCGACCACGGATTTTTAGAACTTGTTTATGTTTTCGAGAACATACCGATCCCTCTACAACCGGCTAACATGTCAATTTTATATATTTTATATTTTACTGGAAGGATATGTATTTTTTTATCTCGGACGCTTTTTATCTCGGACGCTTTTCGGGCCGCGTTTTCGGCTACGCTGCGTCCCGTAAGGTTGCTCCTCTTATTATTCCTCAACTGAACGTCTACAATACAATGTTTAATTGTGCGTAGACTGGCAAAGCCACGCATTGTACATTTTCTTGCCGTAGTAGGTTCTTCTATGCTTAGATATACTTATAGAGACGACGACGCAGTAAAGGCTTTGTAATAAAAAAAATATGGCTCTATAATAATTATCATTTATTTAACAACAATATTAGTAATGTTTATTATCAATATTTGCAGGGAGATAGTGGAGGACCGTTGACCATCATCAAAAATGGAAAATACACTCAAATAGGTATCACCAGTCACTTGTCTGTGTTACCTATCTGCAGAATATCCTTCAACAACTCAGTTTACACTCGGGTATCCTCTTACATAGCATGGATATCAAAAACTACAGGAATCGACTTTAGCAAATACAACCAAAGTTAATAAAGTTTTTTGAAATAACCCGGTATAAAATTAAGTGTTTTTTTTTCTACAGGGTGTATCGGTCATCAGTACATTAATTTTAACCACGTAATCGGGGACGCCCATTAAGCCGGAAAACGCAAAAAAAAATACTCCATGTTTAGAAAATGTGACAAATTAACTTTATTCCCTGATAAAGTAACGCCGCTGGACCGGCATTTAGCTACATCTTTGAAGCAAACGTACACTCGTATCAGAGTATTTTCTTATTTTTGAATAGTTAGGATTCGGTAAACTATTAGAAAAGATATTATTATAATGGTGCGATTTGTTCAAACTTCGAACGACGTTTATTAAGATATAGTACTGGTGAAACAGGCACTACCTTCAAAATAACGTACTTTTTCCCATTACGAGCAACACTTTTAGTCCCAAAATGAATATGTCACATTTCGACTACCTACTAAATTAATGTTTTTTCAAAAAATTTTGGTAGGTAATTTTATACAAACTAAAATATCAAAATGTAAAAATAAACTTTTATTTAGTATGTTAGTATCATGGCCGAACTAAACATTTGTTAGTACTTCATATGTTCTTTTGCTTAAGTCCACCCGCTAACCATGTTATCATCATCAGGAGATGATTACCTAAGTCTTAATCAGTTCTTGATGATGCTAACATGGTTAGCGAAACGCGCGTTGAGTTCAAAAAACAAAGTTTTGGTGTGTGGAGTTAAGCAAAATAAGTATTTTCTAAGTGCCAAAAGTTCCTGATTCCCAACTTAGTACTTATGTGTAGGTCAAATCTTGCATGTGAATTTTAAACCTCTTCCACCCAACCGATTGAGTTGACTTTTTGCACACACTTGTAGTGCTGGTGACACTACAATCTAGTATACTCAATAGATTTGTTCCAACAATAGTTCTGAAAAAAGAAGGGGGCGGGACATATACCTACTCTCCTTATGGTGGCAGTCGGCAGCGATGGGCGCTGCCGTATAAATACAGAAGAGGGCATATACCCCTTATGGTAGTGATTGGCAACGACGGGTACTTATGAAAAAAGTGGGTTATTTGTTTATTGTGGCACTTAACCAGCAGAGTGGAAAAAATGGCCGACTCGGGGTAATGGGTACCGCCCAGCCTAAGAACAGTAGACGCACAGAATTGCTCGATCCGACATAATTCTCCGCACGCCTGACGTCACCGCTAGACCTCTACCTGCTAAGCGAGCCGGGCGCTACCGTTTAATTTTAAAATATATAGTGTGGATATTCTATATTATTGAACTAATTTTGCCAATCCTTTGGTTTTTAGATACTACTAAGGGTACAGAGAACTTTTATTTTTTACTCAGAATCTATTAACACTTAACACTAAGTATTAAATCATCAGGTACCTACAAAAAAATCGAAGACAATAACGAGGAGATCTCAAATCTAACTTCTAAGCTATAATATGGCACAACACATTCGATATTGGAGAGATAATTTGACAAAATACAGGATGATTTTTTTAGGACTACCACCGCGATTTTCTCGCCTATTTTGCGCCCTACAAAAAAAAACGTAAGAAACAAAAAATGTGGCAATTTTGGAAAGCTAGGTGGCGCTGAAAAATATGGCCAACTTGTCGCGCAATATAAAAACCTCAAATTGAGCGAAATTATTAATAACCGTTTATTTTAAGAGATAGAAGAAAACCTTTATATTAAAAATTTATGGCACTAACAAGCTTTATATGGCATTGGGTGGGTATTCAGAAAATTACCCAGGGTCTTCGGCTCTCTTCAAGCCATGCAAATGTTTGTCTCTTTGCGGGTTTCTTAGTATTGCTCCAAAATCGTCATTATTTTCTTACGAATTTTCTGTGCGGGCCAAGCTAAGCGAGAAAATCGCTTAATAAGAAATAAACAAAACAAATTTTATAGCCTCAAGAGGGCCGAAGACCCTGTGTAATTTTCTGAAACTATCTAAGTACCCAGTAGCATAAAGCTTCTTAGTGCCAATTTTTAACACGAAAGTTTTCCTCTATCTCTAAAATAAACATGCTACGCCTATATATTAATAGTTTTGTTCAATTCGAAGTTTTTTTATATTGCCAAGTTGGCCATGGATGCCGATTTATTTTTCAGCACCTCCTAACTGTTCAAAATTGTCACATTTTTTATTCTTACGTTTTTTTTGTAGGGCGCAAAATAAGCGAGAAAATCGAGATGGTAGTCCTAATAAAATCATCCTGTATATCAGTTTCTTATGTTTTTAATACTAAGTAAGATGTACTAATTTTTTTGTCTAGCGCTGACGTCACACCCGTCTGCCGACTGGCGAACATTACGCTTATTGAGATCGAGCGATCCTGTGCGTCTACCGTTCTTGGGTACCGCCTTATGGCGGAACGGGCGGAACACAGATTACGTCGGAACAAGGTGCACCCGCGGCTGCACCTAGCTGCCTTGTCGTAGCATACTCGGGACAATACCGCAACAAGAGAAGTAGCCGACTAGAAGATGATGGGCGCTCATTAGTCTGAGGGCGCTGACCTATAGAAAATAAGGTAATGGAGAAGTATACTTAGGAATGAAAAATAATTTTTTGCCTTGGAATTTGTAAAACATGTCTAGATAATCACGAAACCCAACCAACAGATTTTTTTTCCCATTAGTTTGCTCAAAAATTGAAAAAAACGGTCGCAAAAGTAGGGAATGTGACGTCACGATCCCTAATTTCAATAAGTACCTGCTATTTTCTTAGTACTTATTTCGTTTTTTTTTATATAACCAAGCATTCCCAGGCAAATTATTAGATTCAGTTTGTATGCGCCTGATGAGAAATAATCAAATTTCGTAGCATTTCAATGAAATATTTGGATTTTACTGATCCCATTCTGAACTTATTAGATGCCCCCTATAAAATATGACAGATGACATATTACTCAATGCTTTAAAGAAAATCGTCGGCAACGCCGCACTTTGCATATAACCTCACTTTCGCCCGCGGAACGCGGAAGCCAAGGTTAATAACCTTAGTGAAAACTAAATAAATTCTATTCTCAGTTTTAAAAGAATCTTGCTGTGAATACTTTATTTTTTCGGTTTATAATGAAGACAAGATTTGTTAAAGCTTGTCCTGATAACTTGCCTTGCATAGATTTTGATATGGTGTGTCAATTTTATCAATAAAAACGGGGAGCAAAACATGGAGAAATGAAGAGGTATGTTTGTTATTTGATTTGTATATTGTTTTAATATTGCTTAATGATGATGATATAGCTTAAATTCTGGTTTTAGGTAGACTAGAGAATAAATATTATGGTAACAATGTTATTGGAGACACGCAGAGGAAAGAACATAGCAATGAATGCATAATGCCCGGTTAAGGCAAAAATTCCCCCCGAGCACAAAATTAATAAGAAAAATGTTAATGATACTGTGGTTAAAAATGAAGAAATTCAACTGAATAGTTGTGGAAGTAGGTATATTATGTTGTAATTACCCAACATAAGGGTTGGGTGAAGATTTTTCTAGTTCAGTTGCTAGTACAGTAAAGAAATACTTATTGTGTATATACCTATAGTTAAGATATGGGGGAGGGGGCGTGGGGGTGTCGCACAGCCCAATGTTGAAATCGATTATCAAAACAAGAAATCATGCGTTTGTAAAAACGATCGTTGATATCTACATGTGAAAACCATGATTCAGAACTAATTTAAATAATCTAAAGTCAATGCAAGTTCGACAGCAGAGTTTCATTCGATATCAAGTGCTTGACCGTCAATGACTTTTTGCGGGTATTTTTTTCTTGTATGATCTAATGAAGTATTTAATTAATTAAGTCCGTAGTAGTACACTTTGTCGCATCCATTTTGATGCGGAAAGTTGTACTTTTCTGCCTAGTGACATTAACTTTGTCAACTAATAGAACTTGTGACCTACCTTTTCCTTTTCGGAGGCACACCAAGATGAGCCTCGGCTAACTTAGGGAGACTGAGGCCGTGGGTCTTTTACTGTTAAGAAACTATCTAGTGGGAATAACGGGCGCCAACTTAGTTTTATTATTTTTTTTGTTCTTAGAGGAATAAAATTTTAGTTGCAAACCTATAATAAACTAAGTAAACTTATAAAAGTTTGTCTTTTGCTTTTTTCCCTAAATATTCTGCAAAATAAGTGTTGTTACACCAGATAATTCCTTAACGAATGAGAGTAATAATTTTGAATAAAAAAAGGAATGAATTAAATGTATAAAAAAATGTATAATGTAAACTGTGTTAGTATAATGTTAATTTGATGAGATTTACAATTAATTAAATATTTATAAGAATAATAATCTACTAACTAGTAAAAGTAAAAATAACGACGAATGTAGGCATGTATAAACAAAATCTATGTCGTGATGCAGGTACTTAGTTATGGGTTTCATAAATACACATAAAACAATTTGACTACCAACTGATAAAAAAATTTTACAATAAATCCACACAAATTAGCGATCCGGGTAGATCTTTAGCTATCTCCCTTAGGTATCAAACACAAGTTAAAACGTAAAGATGTTATACAATTTATTTTATCTGGACAAAAAAAAAGGGATAAAAATATAATAAGGGGCGGCAGAAAATTTAATTAAACGTTAGAAGTTAGAAAATAATAACTCAATAAATGCGCATTTACTGGAGTTACCCAACATTGACGTACGTAATTTGGGATTATTTTCATACGAAGGGTACAATTTGCCCTTTTGTTTAATCACTATCAAATATGTTCCCTTATTACCTTTACAGTTAAAAAAAATAATGAAAATTACCTCAAGGAAAATAAGTAATAATTTTTGGTAAACCTGTTTGGAGATTTCTTGGAGCTGGATGTTGCATGGGTCTGCGGTGGAAATAGAACACGGCAACAACTAGCTACAGGAACAGCGCCTAATCTTCACGGCAACAGGAACAACGACGGACGATTTGTGCGGGACAGGACTTAACTCGACGTCGGGACCATTACATAACGACATGTATTGACACAACCTTCGAATTTCCCATGAAGGGTTTTCCTTTCCGGAACAAAATTGAGGCCTATTTAATAAAAGAAAATGGACTCAATAACGGTTCTTGGTACTCAAAATGGCTACTCTTACCTTTGATAGTAGGCGGCCTCGTTGTGAGAGTCACAAAAAAAATAGAGAAACTCGGGAATAACCGTATTTTTCACTTAGCAACTATATACTTCGTTCTATCTAACAAATATCCTGTCTAGGATGGTCGAAACGAAATATTTGAATTATTAGATTGCTGTGAACGGGAATATGAATTTCACGATATGCTCTTTGGAGTTTTCGACGGAAGAATGGCCGAAACGAAGCGGCTGCACGACGACCGTTGGAACTGGCGGTTTTTTGTGTTGAGGCGAGGCGCGAATTGAACCTTTTAAAAATCGGGCAGGAAATAACGTATTTTTGGAATAAAGTATTGTCGATATAACAAAAGACGTTACAAACTAAGCACGCTTGTAAAATTTTTGCACATATTAATGGGAAACTTATTTTAGATGAATGTAAGCTGACTTCCTGGAAATAGCGAAGAATCATGGACAACATCAGTAGATTGTTATATTGGAAAAAGTCAACACAAGTGCAATAAAAAAATATGAAGGTCTACCTTACAGGATTTAGTTGACAAAGACATACCGACATACCTCAATAATTATTATACATTGGAGTAGTATGACAGAAGATTTTTGGCAAAAATCAAAACATATTACAAGGAGGGACTGTCTGACATGTTAAAAAACGAAAAATGCCCTGTATCTCCAAAACGAATCAAGATTTTGAGATTCAACTGCTTTCCACTGCCCTCAAAAATCGAGCACAGTACACCCACCTGCTCTTTGTCTATCTCTTCGCAGAATAGAAGAAACCCCCCAAAAAAACATCCAGTTTGTTGCACTCTGTGCATGCGACATGAAAACTATTATTTGATTTTGGAATATTTTCACTAAATTTAATAGATAACTTATTTGGGGTTTTGCCATAGAATGCAAAATAATGTTTTTTTTTCTTGCAAATTAAAGAAATCTTAATTTTTGGCCGGCTGCTGCATTATATTTTTTTATTTTTAACTTCCATTAACCACAATCACAAAATATGCTTATGAAAATTTATTTTCCAGAAAAAATAGGTATATAATATGTATAGTGAAAAAATCCTAAAGAATTATGTCATTTTTTATGAGGATGCTTCGGCAATCACAATATAATTTACCTAAATGGGTCTAAAATAGTTCAAGCTATGACAATAAAGTTTTTCGACTGAAAACTTGGCTTTATTGCGTTTTACATGTTATGTTTCTAACATCACCAAGAACTGGCACCTTCTCCAATATTCTAGCGTTACATTTTTGAACCGATGCAGGTCTAACTACTAACTTAATTCTGTAAGTAAGGGCTCATGAAATTAAAGTAATAAATTTTTTATATTCGGACCAGGTATGTGGTGCTTGACGTCTAGAGGATTGACTTTTCTCAGTTTAGTTTATAACCAATCAATGCTGTTGATTAACACTAGCACAGAATAAATAGCTTCACAACAGAAGCGTCCATAAAGACGTGTCAAAAATAAGCGAGCCTCCATTTCAATTTACAGGAAAATAACCAATAACTTGTACATAAATTTGGTCCTAATACAATCTCTTTGCAATGTGGATTAATGTAAAATCAAACAAAATGCACAATGTTTATCCCTTTAGAAGATATTTCGCGTCAAAGCGAGCATCCTTTTGACACATGTCCTTATGGACGCTTCTGTTGTGAAGCTATTTATTCTGTGACACTAGGTATTGAGGCTAAAATATCATCAGTTTCTTCAAACAACTAGCAGTCGCTGGAATATACTTGATAACAAGTAAGAAATCGTTTGGCAGAGCCACTAATCTAAAATCGTCAGCTAAAATGTTACCCCTGGTTGGTTCTTTATTGTCTTTAATATATCAGCAAGTCTAGATATCTAATTTGTGCAAGTTCAGTTAGGTACTTACGAATTGTGTCGTTTTATAGATAAAATCGACTTGTTTCCAATGAAAAAAAAGTTTTGTAAACCAACCACCTAGTGCTCCCAGCATTTTCCTCAGCAAAATAGAATGGTTCATTTCCGTCATGGATTATTAGAATTAATGGTGAAAATAGTTCAAATCATAAAAAATAAAAGCTTGTAAAACACGCGGGCCGCGGGATCCGATGTTCCGATTTGTGACGCCACAAAATAGATTATGTTTATGTTCTCGCAGGCTGACAGCTTGGCATTGAGGTGCGGCGTTGCCAAACCTGGTGCCACGGCGGTAAATTTAGGGAAAAATAAAATCCAACAGGTAGTTACGTATATTGAACTTTAAAAATTAATTGCGGCAAAACGGGGGCGAAAAAAAAATTTAAAAAAATACAGCAAGTATATCTCACCCAATACTATCCGATGAGCAAATAAAAAAAAAGTGGTGTATTAGTCCATTATGGAACGTACTATATGCACTGCCCGATTTTCTTGAAATTTTGGCTACCCCCCTATTTTCGAGGTCCCTGAACACGAATCTGACCTCAGTTTTTTGAGGTGGGACGTAGTTTTCGAGAAAATGAATTTTCAAATTTCGTTTTGACACCCCATTTTTCACGGCGATATTTGTGGTTATAATCCGAATAAATTGTTTAGTGTACACAGCTCAAACTGATCACCACCCTATTTTTGCACCTTCTGCAACATCGAAACTTCGCGAAAACCCGTGGAAGCCCCGAATGTCGGGCGAAAAGAGCGGCCGGGCCGGACGTAAACACGGCATAAATCTTTCAAAATTTCGGGTTTTCCGCGGGTTTTCGCGAAGTTTCGATGTTGCAGAAGGTGCAAAATAGGGTGATGATCAATTTGAGCGGAATTCATCTCGATTATAACCAAATATCGCAGTGAAAAAGTGGGTTGTCAAAAGGAAATTTGAAACTTCATTTTCTCGGAAACTATGTCCGACCTCAAAACACTGAGGTCAAATTCGTGTTCAGGGACCTCGAAAATAGGGGGGTAGCCAAAATTTCAAGAACATCGGGCGGTGCATACAGTACGTTTCATAATTACCAAAAATAAGGCACACCGGAATTTCGTGTGCAGAAGGGACACAATAGAAGTCAGTTTCTCACAAATTCTTTCAAAGATGTAATGAAATTAAAACAAAATATTGCCCAAAGCCACTGCAAATGCATAACTATTTTTTTTTCTTGCTTGAAGACTTTCGCAGGCTGTATTTGATCATTCCTGCATCAATGTAGCTGATATAGATCAGCGTTTCTGTTCGCACGGGAACTCCTAATTATGTAATGTTTTTATTTTATGTAAATAAATAATTAGGCAAAAATCTAACCTAACTTTTTGATGACATTTAGAAGTGGATGTATTTTCTGGTGACACTGACATATGTCAAAAATCATAAAACAATTGAAAACAACATAGGCGGTTTGTAGAACAAGTACCCCAAAAACGGCGATTTTACAAAGGTGTAACTCGAAAACTACAGGTTTCCACCGAAAAATTCTCGCAGATTCGTGATCAGCGACACAATATAATACACAGGTATGTAGTGAAAGTAAACTTTTACCGAAAATTTAATTTAGCTATGTGGCTATAGGTATTCTCTCTGTTGTAGTTGTAGATTACAAAAAGATGGTCAACTCCTGTTGTGTATTTGGATGTACCAAACGTGGCGGAAAGAATAAGAATAGTGGAGTTATTTTCTCCGGCGGCCTCATATTCTCTCGTTTTGAAACCCTTGGACGGTAGTCCCGGTCGATTTTTTTCTGTCGACTTAAGCCCTGTGGTCTTGCTCGTCCCCTGTCAAAAGCTGAAGGTGTAACCCCCAAATTTTTAAGAAAAAAAATATTTTCTCCGGCGGCGTCAGACGGCGCCATATTGCGCTCGGTGCTTTCACCCTAGCTTTGCAACCCTTCTACGGTAGTTACGGTGGATTTAAATTCTCAGCTTTAACACCGAGGGGTTGTACGTTAACGTTACCTGTAAAAATTTTTGCTTATCCCACCCTCAGGTTAAGGAACAATAAAACAATAATTAATTTATAGAATTAATTATCCTTGGTGCCTCGTTTGGTGCGGGTTGGCCAGATCCGCAATTTGCCACCGCTTTAAAAATTCGTCGCTATAGAAAACCGTCGCTAACTTCACGGACATACCGTTAATTAAACCGTTAGAAATTGCGTCACTGTTTCACTTTCACTGTCTTTTCTAAATCTCATCGCGAAACTACACGTTCTCTTTCCCGTAATAGTTATTTAGAACTATAACAATTTCGTCAAAAGTTTTTGTAGAGGTGTCATGTGGCTTGAAATGATTAACTACGATTCGAAAAGGTTCAGGGCCTACCTTACTATAAGAAGTATAAATTTCGTCGTTTACCTTCTGTTGTTGCGTCAGCTCTGTCAACAAGCCCTTATAATGACAAATTTTTATAACCGTTTGCAAACGTTTATTCGCAAAAAATGCCTATGTCTGTTTTGCTACTTTGTCACTGTATTTAATAAATGTATTTTTTGGAACTTTCTTGATTACGTTGGATTTTGGAACAAAAATAAAGAACCTAAATAAAAATAAGCTCTTTTCAAAAAGTTATATACCTACCTAACAGAGGCAGAGCTCTGAAAGATCGCGTCAAAAAAGATCTATACTAAAATCGAGCAATCCGTACGCCTGATGTAAATAAAACCACGTGTTCAATGACGATCCTCGATTGGTCTGTAGGCTATACAATTTCACCCGACTCGGCAACAGGGACGTGCTCGATCGCAGAAGTGTAGATATTCGGTTTTATCTTGTTGTTTTCAGCTATTTAGACACTGCCACAAATAATTTTATCGATGTTTTGAACCATATTTTAATTAAGCCAATAATTCTTGTCTGAAATATTTTGATGTACACAATTGTAAGACTAAAATTAAATAAAGGTCGTACCTCCGTGCGGCTATGGCAGATATTTCAACCCACGTGCTCTTGTTTACTCCAGGTGTACGAGTTGCCCGATTTTACTATAGATCATAGATCAGATCGTTTTTCAAAAAAAGATCTAAGATCGTTTAAAAATAAATCTTTTCATGCAAAAACGATCTTAGATCAAAGATCGTCTAAAAATGATCAATCAGTTGATATACCTATGGAGAATTAGACTTTTCTTGTAAAAACGTGTTCACCGATTATTTAGGTATGCAATTTATAATTTTATAACTCGGAAATTCGGATTTTTTAAAAATAGATAATAGAAAATAAAATACAAATTAACATAAAGCATTCATTTAAATTTGACCTCAAAATATGTTCTTGTAGTTGTAGGTAAAATGCACGTCAGTTTGTCTATATTATTTTTCATTTTTCGCGAATTCTTACAATTTGCACTTTAGCTGAGACCTGAGACCTAGAAATCTCCTAAGGTAAACTGCTTTAAATGGACGCTCGTTAGTAACGTAAGTAACTGAATTCGTAATACCTACATATATTTTAGAAATAATATGTAGATTATAATATACGAATAAAAAGAAAAATCCTTATGTTCATACAAACAATTCATTCAAAAAATGTATACCTAACTTTCTACCTAAATTATTTTGTATAAAAAAATCACAGAAACGTTTCAAAAACTAACTACTTACAACAATTGAGGTCAAAATGAGAACATATTTTACAAATATGTAGATATAAAAACAAAAACTCTTATTCCTGCAACAACCTAGAGCACTATTTATTCTACAAAAATAAAACATTATTTTATATAAAAAAAAATCTCAGAAACGTTTCAAAAATGAACGAAAACAAATGAGGAAAAGATCCTAGATCGCTATAACGATCTTAGATCCTTTTAAAGATCTTAGATCTTAGATCTTTAAAACTATCTTAGATCTATAAAACGATCTAAGTTCTTTAAAACGATCTTAGATCTTTAAAACGATCTTAGATCTTTAAAACGATCTTAGATCTTTTAAACGATCTTAGATCTTTAAAATGATCTATGATCGTCAAATTAAGATCAAAGATCAGATCTTTTTGAAACGATCTTTTTAAAAAAAGATCGTTCTTTAGTGAAACAAAAAAGATCTAGATCTAAGATCAACTTCGCGATCTTAGATCTTTAAACGATTTTTTTTAAATAGATCTGCCCAGCTCTGAACAGAAGTACCTACCTATTTATATAGCTTTTTATGACAGTACAATTTTAAATATTACCCTTGCTTGTCGGATATTGCTTGAGTCAGCACTGAGAACTTTCGTTAGCTGAGCCACTCAGTTTTTTTTTTTCTGTCAAAGGCACCGTTTTCCTCATCTTGTGAAAGGGGAATTTTGCCCACCACCAAACTGAGTCGTTATGCTTTGTAATGAGTGTCCTCAAGAGGATGTGCTTGAAGGGTGAGGGGAGAGGTCAAAAATCTCACTTTAGCTCACATCCTCATTTGTAAAATGAACTGCCACCAACTGAGATAAAGTAAGAATTCTTAAGAAAAGTGTTAACAAGGAACTATACCCCTATGCAAGCTTAAGTTAGAAAATGGCGGCCCAGGTGATTACGAATTTCGCGCAGGTGCCAGATGTCCTCCCCGCCTCCATATCTCTGACCTCTGTGTGACAGACATGACAGTCACCATTCCGTCACACGTCACACCCTCAGGGAAATCTAACCTATATATAGTTTTTTTTATTAGTCTGAGGCATTGAGGTAATATGAAGTGGAGAAGCTGTCACATGACCCAAAACGGGTTCACCTAGGTCATAGATTACCAGAACAACGTCAATTTGTTGACTCGGTGCTAAAAGTGCATTAAAAGTGGCTAAAAGTGCAGTTTTCCTTGTTATTGCGAGCTATTGACCTCTGGAAATAAATATGTCATGTGCTGTACGTTGTTGCAGTAGCAATTCTAAAGTTTTTTAATTTATAATATCCACTTTGGTACTTTATGAAAATATTACCTTTAGAACTACTCTAAGGTATGTATTTTTCAAGGATTGCCTACAAGGTGTTTCTTCCTTCAATTCAAAATAACCCCATATTTTCTTTCGTAGGTTTTTTATAATTTTACTAGGAATACTGTTTAATCAGACCCTGGCGTGTCAGCCATATTGATCACAGACTTAGCCACACCCCCTGAACCCGTTTGCTTTATGCGACAAAATAATGTTATAGCGCCTCCCCCCATACTATACTCAAATTACTTTAAGAAGTCCTTACTGGGACTGTCAATTGGTAATTTCGATATCCTAAGTTGGCATCAATGCAGCAAAAAATGCAACCGGGTCATAAGTTCAGGTCAGTAACGAGCCCATTTGCACTAATAACACGAAAAGTAACACGAACAAGAACAACACAGATGACGGTAAAGCTCACAAAACGTAGAAAACCCGCGAATATTTTCATTACCGAATCTTTGAACCAGTTTGAACGATCTGGAAAACCGCCCTAGACGCTGCCAAAAGCAGCTGATTATTACAAAATACCAAAACGAAAGTGTTTCCATGACGTTTGAAATTATTATTAAAATGAGTTGTAGTCAGTTATTTTTATTTGTAGCGGCATAATCTTGATTGCAATAGGGTTTTTATTTTATTATGCTCTTTTTTTCGTATCACTTGGGTAACTTTTCACATCTTAAATCAAAGAGTGACGTCATTAACTGGTTGAGACACATATACCAATGTTATACCTATGGTTAACAAAAAATTCCTAGGGATTTTGTGGAGAATGTCATCTGACAAAATCGGGACTTCTTACAACAGTAATCGGGGTATTCAATGGTCCGAGGAAATAACCATCGAACTGATAAACGAATGTCAGTTCGGGGGACGGGGGAGTTTGATGGAAAAATAACAAATATTATTAATAAAATTTTGTGTCCGTCAGTCTACTGCATGCTATATAGGTCTGTACTGGTACATATCACCACAGACCTATATAGCTATATAGGTCTGTGATATCACATATCTATTTTATTTTTTAATCTGTGCTTACATTTATAGATTAGTTTTATTTTAGGGTCATTGAAATGGAAATATTATTGTTTATGGCGATATTTTATACTTATCAAAAAATGAAAATTGTAATAATTTAATAAATAAGTTCAGATGGAAGGATCCAGAGATTCCAAAGAACTCTTTGTTAATGGAGATCATGATGATTTATGTTTTGGGTGTCCTGGATGTCCAGAGAAGTTCCACAGCCAGGAAAAAGTGGATTCGCAGATCCCTATACACAACTTACCTCAAAGTTCATGTTCCGAGTGTGATCTTACCTTTGAAAGTCAAGAATCATTTGAATCGCATATGATATATCACAACATTCGACCATACCAATGTGAAATTTGTAAGAATTGCTTCAAAAGAAAAACCCACCTAGATAGACATAGAGAAATTCACACCAAAGATACCATTGAACATATATGTGCAGTGTGCTTAGAAACTTGTTGTGATCAAGATGATCTACATAATCACCTTCAAAGTCATTTAAATACCAGTTGCAAAAAGTGCGAACAGTGTAATTTAAAGTTTGAAAGTGAGGTGGAATTCAAAACACACCTTAAAAAGCACGATACTCGTCCACATGACTGCAATGAGTGTGGTAAGGCCTTTAAGCATCGACACCACCTCGACCGTCATATTAAAGAAATTCACACAGATAAAGTCAGTGATAGACCTTTCAAATGTTCTTTATGTGTAAGCATGTTTGTACGAAAAGTGCAGTTGGATCATCATTTGAACACACACGGAAATAGTGATTTAAAAACGCCTTTTCAGTGTGATGTTTGCAATGCTTGTTATTTGACAAAGCACCACTTAAGACGGCACATGAAATTCCACATGTTACTAAATATAGGTGACAAAAATGATTCTACTGAGAAAGCTGAAAATTGCGGGCCCTGCTCATGTAAAACATGTGATGCGAAATTCAAGACGAAATATCATTTATACAGGCATGTAAAGATACATCACGTGTTGGAGGATATAGAACAGAATGGTACACAATGTGCGATTTGTGAAGAATTTTTTTATGATAAAATGCAGTTTGTGAATCATATGAGAGTTCATATGAAAGACTGTCATGGAACTGACAATAGAACGGAAGCAGGAATTGAGAATGCTGAAGATCTCACTGGCGAAGCATGTATATTGCAGAGGTAAGTATAATTTTAATTCTAAAAGTGTATTAAACGTTACAAAGTGGCTATTTATACGCCCGACATATAATATAAAAGTTATTGGCTCGGTTATTGGTATACGTCTTGTGCTCTCATTGGCGACTTAAGTCACATGACTTCTTTGGACTTACATTTAACCGAGCATTTAACTCGATCCATACCTGTCCGAAGCAAGGTCCGAAGTAAACGTTGCAATAAGGAGCATAATGGACCTTCCCGAAATTTGTTTTTGTTTACGTAAACAAGGCATAAAATCTTTTAAAATTTCGGGGAAGTGCATTATTTATAATAATTCCTGTATTCCGTTATTCTTTTTTTGTACAGCTGTACCCATCGCTACCAACTGCCACAATGTGGGGCAAATGCCCCCTTCTTTTTTCATATGGCAGCGCCCATCGCTGAGGACTGCCACAATATTAGGCAGAGCCGCAAGAAGGGCATGCTCGCCTTATTGCAGCGTATACTTTGGAGGTGTTTGAAGTTAAATTGGGGTTAAATATACGTCCAAGGAAGTCATGTGACTCAACTCACCAATGAGAGCACAAGACATTTACCAACTATTAGTATATAATGCGCAATAAGCATTGCTTTGTCACCATCAAAGTCGATTGTAGCAGCTGCCAATTGGAATATTTTGTGTTTTTCTTTAAATATCAAGCTAAAATTTGGTTTTTGCTGAAGTTTTTGCTAACATGATTCATAATTGTTTGCCTAACTTGATTAGAGAAACATAGGTATTTCCTAAAATCATTTAATTTTTCATTTTAGGTTAGGTCTTTATTGAAAGCATATCGTCGTCAATATCACGAAGTGACGTAACTCGTTTTTCACAACTTTACAGGAGAGCATTTTAAAGATTTATATAAAGTTTAATTGAGTCGTATTCAATAACAGTAGCAGTGTCAATTCTAATATTCAGTTTAATAAGACATGCATATCACAGAAAATATACGCTACGCGGACAGAAGTGCCAGTAGCATCGGGCTCGTAAAATATGTATAGCACACCGAAACTTGGTTTTGCCTTGGCCTAACAGATAGCGCTCGGATGCAGAATCGTTCAATTTTTAAAACCGTAAAATGCCCACCGCTAAAAGTCACCGCTAGAGGCGCCAGCAGTCAGCTGAAGAGCCTAACCGTGTTGCCGGTGGTTTAGGAATAAAGGTTTCATAAACGCTGTCTATGCTGGCTACCGCTTTCGGTCATCAAAATCTATTTCCCGGCAGATGGTCAGAGGCCTTGAACTATACGAAATAATAGTGGGATTTATTATTTGCTTCGTCTTTGCAGAAGTCGTATGACGTATACTAAGTTATACAGAGTGCTTGAGAGCTAATAATTATCTGATTAAAATATACGAAGATGTTACAAATAATATATTTTATTCGTGCCTATTTTATTTACCAATTACCTATATACTTAGTGTACGGTAAATATTTGTTCTACAATGTAGAAAATATGTACAGGATGTCAATGATGCCAAATTTATCGGTTTTACTATTTAATTTTGGGTCTAACTGAATACTTGTTGCATATTAAATTTATCATTTTAATCACTGTTTCCAAATGTTTTTTTCTACCTCTAAGTATTTTTGTATTATTGAAATATTCATATGATATCATGATCCCCGCAAGGACGTTCCTAATCATTCCAAATGCACGAATTCGTGGTTGAAAAAAATTGTTGGGCGAAAACTACCTCCACTACTTACCCCTTAAAGAAAAAAATGACAACTTTCATGGTACGATTTTTAGCTATAATGATTCCAGATGCTCAAATTCGTGCTTAAAAAAAATTGTTGGGCAAAAACTACCCCCAGCACCGACCTTTTACGAAAAAAAATTATAACTTTATTGTCGGATCCATGCCGATTTTAGAAAGGATGTTCGTAATGATACCAGATGCACTAAATCGTGGTTGAAGAAAAATTCTTGTGCGAAAACTACCCTCCAGCACCCTTTAAGAACAAAAATGATAACTTCATTGTCGGATCCTCGCCAATTTTAGCAAGGAACGTTCCTAATGATTCCACATGCGCGAATTCGTAGTTGAAAAAATTTGTTGTGAGACAACTACCCCCACTACCCCTTAAAGAAAAAAGATAACTTTCATGGTACGATTCCCACCGTTTTTAGCAAGGACGTTCCTAATGATCCCAGATAATGCACAAATCTGTACCTATTTAAAAAAGTTGTTGGTCGGAAACTAACCCCAGCACCCCTTTAAAAAAATTATAAATTCATTATCGGATCCTGGCCGATTTTAGCAAGTACGTTTTTAATGACTAGAGTCATGAATTCGCGGTTGAAAAAATTCCTTGTGCGAAAACTAAGTATACTCTCAGCACCCCTTTAAAAACAAAAATGATAACTTTATTGTCGGATTCTTGCCAATTTTAGCAAGGACGTTCCTAATGATTTCAAATGCGCGAATTCGTGGTTGAAAAAATTTGTTGGGCGAAAACTACCCCCACTACCCCTTAAAGAAAAAAGATAACTTTCATGGTACGATTCCCACCGTTTTTAGCAAGGACGTTCCTAATGATCCCAGATAATGCACAAATCTGTACCTACTTTAAAAAAGTTGTTGGTCGGAAACTAACCCCAGCACCCCTTTAAAAAAATTATAAATTCATTATGGGATCCTGGCCGATTTTAGCAAGTACGTTTTTAATGACTAGAGTCACGAATTCGCGGTTGAAAAAATTCCTTGTGCGAAAACTAAGTATAGGTACTCTCAGCACCCCTTTAAAAACAAAAATGATAACTTTATTGTCGGATTCTCGCCAATTTTAGCAAGGACGTTCCTAATGATTTCAAATGCGCGAATTCGTGGTTGAAAAAATTTGTTGGGCGAAAACTACCCCCACTACCCCTTAAAGAAAAAAAGATAACTTTCAGGGTACGATTCCCACCGTTTTTAGCAAGGACGTACCTGATGATTCTGCACAAAAAAATTGTTGGGCGAAAACTACCCCTAGCACAAAAAATTGATAAGTTTATTGTCGGATCTTGGCCGATTTTAGCAAGTACGTTTTAGATTATTTTAGATTCACGAATTCGCGGTGGAAAAAAATTCTTGTTCGAAAACTACCCTCAGCACCCCTTTAAGAACAAAAATGATAACTTCATTGTTGGATCCTCGCCAATTTTAGCAAGGACGTTCCTATAATGATTCTAGATGCGCGAATTCGTAGTTGAAAAAATTTGTTGGGCAAAAACTACCCCCCACTATCCCTTAAGAAAAAAAAAAAGGAAAATTTCATGGTACGATTCCCACCGTTTTTAGCAAGGACGTTCCTAATGATTCCAGATGCACAAATTTGTACTTTAAAAAAATTGTTGGGTGAAAACTACCCCAGCACCCTTTTAAAAAAATTATAACTTCATTGTCGGATCCTGGCCGATTTTAGCAAGTACGTTCTTATAATGACTCCAGATTCACGAATTCGCGGTTGAAAAAAATTCTTGTGCGAAAACTACCCCCAGCACCCTTTTAAGAACAAAAATGATAACTTATATTGTCGGATCCTCGCCAATTTTAGCAAGGACATTCGCAATGATTCCAGATGCACAAATTCGTGGTTAAAAAAATTGTTGGGCGAATAATACCCCCAGCACCCTTCAAAAAACGACAATAATCAAAATAAAAACAAACTTCCGGCCCGGGGGTAGGAAGGGGTAGGTTTTGCCCCGTAAATGTTTTCAACCACGGATTCGTGAAATAAGGGATATAGTGAATGTCTTTTCAAAAAACGACAATAATCAAATTAAAAACAAACTTTCTGGGGTGGGAAGGGGTAGTTTTTGCCCCGCAAATGTTTTCAACCACACATTCGTGAAATAGGGAATATAGTGAATATATTTTTAAAAAACGACAATAATCAAATTAAAAATAAACTTTCGGGGGTGGGAAGGGGTAGTTTTTGCCCCGTAAATGTTTTCAACCTCCGATTCGTGAAATAAGGTAGGTATATAGTAAATGCCTCTTCAAAAAAAGACTAAATAATCGTCTCGAAAACAATATCTCTGGTGGAGGGGGTAGTTTTTCCTGACAAATTTTTTCAACCACTAATTTGTGCATCTGGAATCATTTGGAACGTCCTTGCTAAAACGGTGAACCTCGAACTAAGAACAATGGAATTTTCAATTTTTCAGGGGGTGCATGGGGTAGCTTTTGTACGATGATTTTTTCTACCACGGATTCGTGAAATAAGAGTTATAGTGGCTACGCTTTCAAAAAACTACCATAGTCGGACATAGTCGGAAGGGATAATTTTTGCTTGTAAATTTTTCTACCACGGGTTCATATGCATCTGGAATCATTTGGAACGTCGTTGCTAAAAATGGCGCAGATAATCGGACCAAGAATAATGTAGGTAGTTATTATTTTGTTCCTTGAGGGGTGCAGGGGTAGTTTTAGCGCAGTAATTTTTTTCAGCCACGGATTCGTAAAATATTGAATGCCCTTTCCAAAAACGACGAAAAAAATAAATCTCTCGAGGGAAGAATTCTATAGTTACTGCTGACAGTGTCACTGTTAACCTTGGATTCTAAATGGGCAAGCTCATTTTATTAAAGATCTTTATATTTTTATAGTTTAGTAAAACCACCGACTGTTTGCACAATCCGGCAACGCCGCTTTCGGATGCTTTTTCCTAGCGTGCTGCCGCCTAGTATTGAGTAATGAAAGTACCACGGCCGTGAAGGCAGAACTATGGAAGAATTCTTTTATAGACACTGCTGAAAGCCAGGGGAAGCCGGCTTTTGAGAGCCGGCTTCCTTTCGGGCTGCCAAGTAATTACATTGTGTGGAACTTCTGTCCGCGTAGCGTATATTTTCTGTGATGCATATATAAACTGCATGTTCATTGATCAGTTGTTAAAAAAATGCTACCAGTTTACAAAAAAAGGACAAAAAATGAGATACCTCACTATATAGGGTTGCCACCTCTCCGGGTTTTACCCGGAGTCTCCGGGTTTGTATGCCTACTCTCCGGGTTTGAAGCCAATTTCTCTGGGGTAAAAAATGTAATGCTTTTACTGAAGATTACGAAACTGTCGAGACGTCAACCTGGACAAAGAAAAAAATATTGTAATTAAATATTATTTATTTATTATTTATTTAACATAAATAATATGATTTTCTTGACCTTGTCTATGAATCGTTGGCGCAGTTTCAACAATACCCGTCAAACTGCGTGAATTTTACCCAAACGCAATACGGAACCCGGAACAAAACCCATTATGCAACAGCAAAAAAGGCGAAAAATAGTTGAACTGTCAACAGGACCACTCAAACTGTTGGTGTACAAAGATCACATACAAAAATATAGAGAGTGTCTGTCTCTGTGCCATCTCAAAATACTGCAATTTTTGCAACTTTATACGGGTCAAAAATTGAGTATATCAAAACCGCCCCAGACTATAAACGAACTAAACTAAAACGTTGAGTGAGGAATAATAAGAGGCGCAACCTTACGGGCCGCAGCGAGCCAAAAACGCGGCCCGAAAAGCGTCCGAGATAAAAAGCGTCCGAGACAGAAAACTATATATCCTCCCAGTAAAATACAAAATATACAAAATTGTACAGTTAGCCCATTGCAAAGGGATCGGTGTTCTCAAAAACATGAACAAGTTGTAAAAATCGCTAGGTGGCTAAAACGAGTAGGAGCAACGAGGGGCTCCAGGGTAATCACACGCAAACCGGGCTCGCAATTTTATACAGACGTTGCGCCTCTTATTATTCCTCACTCAACGACTAAAACTAAAAATACAGAAGCCTGCCAGTCAGTAAGTCCATATGAGTTAAGATGGCTGAAGTCCAACAACAGGAAATGCACAGAAAATGTATCATCTTAGACAGCGACTTTAGTGATAAAGGTCCAACAATTTAAATTGTTTTTATTTGTTGGTTGGCATTTTGTAAAGAAATAATTTACTTTCGTGTTTATTAATCTTTTTTCAATAATTCCAGAGCATTTTTGACCCGTATAAAGTTTCATAAAAATTCGGCATTTTGATATGGCCCAGAGAAAAATACCCTGTACATTTTTATATTGAATCTTTGCACACCAACACTGAGTACTGTTGATCATTCAACTGTTTTGAGGAGATTCCACAACACACTTGAATTCCCATTTTGCTCATCTTTGGAGCCCTGTAGAATGGAACTCCCAGTATATTTTTTGTTCGAATTTGGTATGTGGGGGTTGTGGGATGCCATGATTAACGCTGTGGTGTCAGATTTTAAATAAAAAAATCGCTAAATGATTTTCTTCATTTTTTACTAGAACAAAATTTGTTGTGGGCCTTGAAAATTGAGATTATGACCTGAAATTTTGCACCAAAGTAAAAAGAGTTTTTTGTTACCTATCTTCAGAAAAAAAAACGGTTAAAATCGGATGAAAAATAAAAATTTTACGACTTCCATTTCAAATGGGCCACCCTGTATATATTTTTATAATTTTTGAAACAACTTTTATTCTAGAATTCTCCCCTCCCCTTCCACTTATCCTCGGCTTCTCCCTTTCCCCCACCTTTTCTAAGACCAAGACCGTTCTTATTAGAAAAACTTGTTCAGAATTAAAAAATATGAAGTTTTATTAGATTGCAGAACTAATTTTTTTTAATATAAATGTAATCATAATTTCAATTTATTTATTCTACCCATGTTCCTCCATTTTCAGCACACATCTCAACTGTGTTCTTAAATAATTCTTTGCAGCTATTTTGAATGGCTTGAAGGTCAATTGAATTTATAGCATTTGTAATTTTAATGTTTTAAGCCGCGTACAGACCGAGTTCTAGAGCAGTTCGCAACAGGTTCGCAAACTTAGTGTAGACGCGGGTTCGTGAGCAGTTGGAGAACCCTTTAAAGTTCGCGAGCTGCTCGCGGAAAGTTCGCTCGATAGGCGGTAAATTATTGAGATCAAAGGAATTGTTCACGAGCACATATTGGCGGTGTGGACGTCTCGTATAATTTTATAAATTTTCATTCCAAGAGTCGCAGTTCAATTGAATATTTTTTGTCAAAGTGAAATTTGAGTGACGAGAAAATAATCGAATTAATCGGCCAAAAAATGAATTGCATCCGAACTTGTGGAATCCAAAAAATTCCAATTATAAAAAACGAAATGCTAAAAAATATCTTCTCACGGTTTTTTCAAAACAAAAAACATCACAAATAGTCAGAGCATCTACTTCATCGTCTGTATTCATATTTTCGAAATTATTTTTGCAACTCGATAGCGAACCAATGCCGAACTCCAAAAAATGACAATACAAAACAAGCCGAACACAATAAAATTTTGGTCTGGACACCTTGTTCGCAAACTGCTCCCGAACAGTTCGGTAGCAATTCGCGAGCAGTTCTCGAGCATCGATTTTGGTTTGTACGCGGCTTAAAGAAGAGTATGCCATGGAAACAAAAATAAAAGTGATCCGTCTTTGTGTCAGAATAATTTATTGTTGGGGGAACATGGGTAGAATAAATAAATTTAAATTATAATTGCATTTATAATATTCAAAAAAAATTATTAATAAAAAAATATTTAGTTCTGTAATTTGATACGTCATATTTTTTAATTATGAGCAAGTTTTTCTAATAAAATTTTGCAATATTTCGCACAGAAAAGGCACTTTACCTGATGCGATTTTTATTTTGAAGCTGCTACCAGCGCCCGGTATAAATTTTTTAAAGTCCAAGATACTAAAAATAGTTATTGGGTGAAGCAAGAGCAGAATACAAAAAATTGTGTTTGTAATGCAAAAAAAATTGTCATATACACCTATAATACTGCCTTGCCGTGGACACATTGTATATAAAAAAAAACATTCAACTTAATTATTACATCGGGGCTTTTCGAGTCACGACAGGTTAATATGAGATACGCTACCTATAATTTTAACAGAGTTCGTAAAAAAAATTAACAAAATGAGTTACGTCTCTTCCTGATATTCTTTTTTGGACAATTATCGGATATCTAGGTTAGATACGCCGTCCTATTTTAATAAATTATAATGAATTGAGATACGCTATTTCGTGAAATTGTAGAGCATTCTCTTTTACATATAATTTATCTGTGACTTATCTCAATTTTCAATTTTTTCGATTTACGTCACTTCGTGATATTGACGACGATATGCAAAATTTGAGTTTGATATTTAAAAAAAACTGTTTTTTTTTTGAGTTGCCAAGCCTAAAATAAACAAATAAATGTGGGTTTATGCAAGCCAATTTAACGTAATATAAAATTAACGTAACGTAAGAAATAAGTTGAAATGTATGTTATTCAGTGGGAGTCTTTATGCAGTGTATATTTAACATAATGTAAAAGTTAACCAACTTTTAACTTTTGCGTTAAAATTAAAGAAGATCTCAGTTTGTGCATGCATTATTTCGTTTCCAACACGTGAGGATAAACAACTCACGGCTATTGAGAAACAACTCCCTAGTCACCTAGGGTTCTTTATGGTTAATTTTGTTTATTACTTATTTGTTTTTAGGTTAGGTTTTGTACTTTTGTGCTGAAGGGTAAAGACATATGCTACCCAGCCTCCAATGTTTTCTGTGGTTTAATCTTTTCATTATGATTTGGGACATTTCACCTGTTATCGCACCAGCATAAATTATTAAATACTTAGTTCTTGTATAAACAGAATACAAAATTGTTATATTATATTGAGATTACTATGGTTTTCTAGAGTTTTCCATAGTACTTGAGCGAATGCTATCCTCGTTCTATCGGGAAAAGTAGGCCCTAGCCGCAAATGGCAACGAAGACAAAATAATAGTAATTGCCCCCTCCCCGGCAGAAGCATTCAATTACTGGATTATGTTCATTTTAAATTAGGTACTTTAAATTATTGTATTACATAAACCCAACTTTAGTGCCAATTAAGTTGCATCTGAGGTATCTTTTAAAATTTTACAAATAAAAATATTACTGAAAATTCGAGAGTAAATTTATCCTGGGTCTAAAAAATTGATTCACTTAAACTAACTTTAATATTGGAAATATCGATTATAATTATGACAACAGGGCAAATCAGGACGTACCGTACCTACTCTCATTGATCAAAAATGTGGCGGGATATTTAAATATTGTTACAACTTCTTTGCGCAATAAAAAGATTGTGTGGCACCCTAATGAAAAATCAGGCTCTGATACATGAAAGTGCTGAATACCTATGTTCTTTCTTTTTAATCATACAAATTACCTAACTTCAACCTAGTATAAAAGGCCCATTGCACAGTAGTCCATCGGGCTCCATCTAGCAAGAATAATATGGCAGCAATGGTGTGCAGTCAGCTCATGGAAGAGTGGCACTCTCTTTAAATTATTTTCAATAATAAAACTTGATTTTTTCCTGATCTGAAAATCTATATGATGTATCCATCTGTACTGAAGCTCTTTTTTAACTTATGTAGTTTATTTGCCTCAACCTTGCAGGCCTGGGCAACTAAATTTCACATTCATTATAATAGTTGAATGTACACAAATAACTATTATACAAAAGTTCTAGTTTTTTTTCTGAATGGCCACAATCTACTAGTAGAAGAAACAAAAGAACACATAAAGTTAGGAAATAATATAAACATTTTTGTATGGAATTCTACATGTTTTTCTGAGTCCAACAATATAAATAAGTATGCCATTATGTCTCTTAATGGAAATTGATAATTTGGATGTTTTTACTTAAAATCAATATTTTTCCGTGGAAGAACAATAACTGAATACGAACATTCCTGTCAATAGCATTAATTTTTATTAGGTCACGGCAGAAGTTACGCCACTTCAGTCTTTTCAAAAATGGGATATCCCTTCCGATATCCCACATAACATAATTTTATGCATATAGTAGGTAGGTAAATAAAATAAATTGTTCCTTCATGGCAATCTTGATTTTAATGAAGAACTTCTAAATTATAGTGTTATTTATTCCCATTATAGTCCTGGAGAGCATTTCAAAATTACATCCAACGCCTGAGGCTGTCGAATATTATGACGTCGGATGATTCAAAGCACCCAGAATTACCCTAATCTTCAAGTGCGCATGTGAGTTAAATTTGACGTCACAGCGGCCATTTTCCCAAACATCAAAAAAGCTAATTTTCAGTCAAAATTGGACCTTAGTATGTCCCATTTAAGAACCCCTTTTCGAAATTTTATTTTGAGTTTTCGTGTTCCCGCTGTAGGCCTGGGGCGTCGAGTTTGGATCACCCTGTACATGGTAAGGTTGCTAGTCGAGAAATTCATAATTTATCTAAGTAACTACCAAGTGAAATGTTCTCTTCAAATAGACCTTAAAACTAAACGAAACTATAACAGACATATAGAATTTAACTAAATGAAATAAAACAATAGATATACAGGAACCAGAAACCATGAACTAAGGATAAATAGAGATGAGGTGACCTGACTAGGGTTTCCAATCCCGATATCCCGGGATCCCGAATCCCGGGATCCCGACAATTTTCAGTCCCGAAAGTCTGAAAAAAAACGAAATCCCGAAAAAATCCCGATTTACTCCCGAAATTTTTACATATTTACATTTGCAGCAATGCTATGAATGCTTGCTTACTGTTCAACCCACCAGTGTGGCATCGGAACGAGTTTTTTCTTCTACGTCATCGCTTGCTACAAGAATAAGATCTCGGCTAGCCGATTCTACCTTAGATGCACGTGTGATGCTCAGGAGCCATATCCATTCTAAGTTCTATAATTATTTAAATTTTTATTCATAATACAGGGACCGGCAGAAAGTTGGACACAAAAATTTAATATTTTTAAACTCTGATTTCGATTAATTTAAATTTCTAGCTGCTAATCGAACAAAATTAAAATTTAGTTGCAAATTCATGTGTTATCCGATGATAAGTTGCGCTTGCGGTATTTTGTTTTTTTATAATACACAGGGAGGTCGAAAAAAATACAAAAAGTTAAATTTCTTTTTTTTTTTGACTAGGTGGCTGTGACTTTAAATCTGACATCCACCTTTGATTCCAAACAACTTTTGTAAGTAACTTTTTACCGTATTTTAAAAGATAAGGGTACTTTACTCTTGAGTTATTTTGACATTTTTTAAAGTACCTCGTATCCAAAAAGAGATATTTAAATTTTGATATGTGCGTTTTGAGTTTGAAATGATGCACCAACTTTTATCAAGAATAAAATTTTATGCCGGTCACTGTATAATCTTTCCGAGTTACCTAATAAACACATTACATATTATATTTCAAAGTTCTTTTATTAAAATAGTCAAAAAATATAAATTATTAGAACCACAAACTATTTTTCTAATTTTTCGGAATTTCGGGATTAATCCCGGGATTCCGGGATTGAAATACAAAATCCCAAAATCCAAATTAAATCCCGATGCCGAAATTTGGAAACCCTAGACCTGACCTGGCCCGTAGAACGTCCGATAGGAATTAGCCCACATTTCACGTGGAGAGCACGCGGGAACATTTTAGATATGGTGCTTGAAACTGGAGACGAAGTACCTCCCTAATAGATGACACTACTATTCCAAAATTAAAAGTAAAAATCATTTCTAACGTAGCGGAATTTTCAAACGCTACAGCTGGGAGAAAAGGATGAGCGTCGACAATCAAATTTTGAAACGTAGTTGGTTGCACAGTTGTACGTCTGACGCAACTTTGGACTACACTCCTGGAGACAGTGAATTTGTTTGATACTAATTTTTACATTCAGGAAATGTAAACAGGATATTTCGGTTAGTGATCATTAGTAAAATATGCTATATTATGTATAACGGTTTTCCAGTGGATTGAGATACTTTTTTACAAACTTATTTTTGCACTGATGAAAATGGCTCTATTAACAAGTTTAATTAAATTAAATAAAAAAACAGTCTGGCTGAGCTGTAGGCATGGCAAATATGTCTGGCAAGTGAAAAACTGAAAATATTTAAAAGATAATAATTGCCTTTGGCAGTTCTGAAAATTTGTCAGATAACAGACGACCTACGCCTCTACCAACCTTGTAAATATTACAACACAGTTTGTTGGAATTATAACTGTTATAATATAAATTTTAGTTGTGGAATTAAAAAATAGTGCTAGATAGTTGTAAGATGGTGCAGCTGCTCATAATGCCGAAAATGATACAGGCAGCATAAATATAAAAGCTATTTCAATACATTCCCTCAGACGGTAATGAATGAATAGAGTTTTCTTGCAGTTTTTAAATAAGGATTATTTTAATTTTCCTTTGGTTGGTGGTACTATTTGTAGGCAATTAATAACCTGATATGGTACGTATAGACAAAGATCATGATATTCTATGGGGATCTTTGATATAGACTATCATCTGAAAAATTTTCAGGGCTTTGAAAATAATGGCAATAATTTTCTATTTCTGCATATTTCGAGGTACCGCAAGAATAATTGCTCATAAATCAGCCAGACTTGTTTTTAACTATACTCCATGATACTATCAATATACTATCGCTCTATGTTCACGCGATGAAATATGTGGACCTTAAGGCAAAATATTTCATGTACGCGGATGCCACAATGCTAGTCTTATATGATATTAAGACTCAACATACAGCACGTACGTGGTGATTCAACATTTTGACCCATAAAATGGCTTTTTTCGATCTGTAGCGAACAACACGCATAATTTTAAACTTTTGATCAATACAAATTTTAATCTAAGTAATTACTCACATTTTGAGACAAAAATTATTTAAATAGTGTATTTCCTAACAAGTGCGGAAAGTGCCACTTTTCCGCATGCGATTGCAGTTGGCTGAACGACGCGTAGCGGAGTTCAGCCAAGAAATCGAGTGTAGAAGACACTTTCCGCAAGAGTTAGGAACACTATTTTTTCTACAAGCGTGCGGAAAAGTACTACGCACTAGTGGTGACAGTGACACTTTCTAAACTAAAATGCGTGCGGAAAAGTACACTTTTCCTCACGCATGTAGAAACAATATTTATCACAATAACTGTCATTAGGCTTTTTGTGCAAATGCTAATGACGGCCATTGTGATAAATATTTTTAAATAATTTTTGGCTCAAAATGCGAGTACCAGTTTTATTGGGTCAGCAATAAAGTTTATTTTATTGTTATAATTTTGTATAATAAGTGAAATATACAGGGTGGCCCACCACGAACTGCATCGATCTATATATGGAAAACTAAAAGTAGGAAAATTCTGAAAATTTGGCACCTCACCAATGCCGATGGGCGCTGCTCAACTAAAATATTTTGGTGAATCTGGCACTTCCGGTTATACCGGAAGTCGATATCAACTTTCTTATCTCAAATTGAACACCCTGTATATTATTGCATTTTTGGATTCTAGGCACCATTTTGGAACAAAAACATGCAACATGTCCTATGTCTAAATCAAACCGTTTTTGACATATTTGCATTTTTCCGAAAAAAATTACAGGAGCAGACCTAAAGTCAATTAGCAAAACGAACAACCCACTTTTCGCCCATAAAATGCGGGGTTTGCTTAACGCTTGGAAAATCATATTAGCCGTGGACGTTGAAAAGACAATCGCGGCTGAGGAAATGTCACTTGGTTTATAAATTATTGTCAACAATAGGACATGTTGCATGTTTTGATGATGCCTAGAATCCAAAAATGCAATAATATACAGTGTGTTCCATGTGGGATAAGAAAGTTGATATCGACTTCCGGTATAACCGGAAGTGCCAGATTCACCAAAATATTTTAGTTGAGCAGCGCACATCGGCATTGGTGAGGTGCCAAATTTTGAGAATTTTCCTACTTTTAGTTTTCCATTATATACAGAGTGTCTCACATAAGAGTGAAACAACCCTATAACTTCTTTAATTTTTAACCGACCAGAACGAACTTTTTACCAAAGGTAGATGGCATTGTTGCCTACTTATTTCCAAAAAATTAGTTGCCTACTCCAAAGTCGAAGCCACCTGCGATGCTACAATCGAGGCTAAAAATCCGAAAGTGATAGGCATTTTTTTTAAATTACTAGAAAAAGTTGTTCAGAATCAATTCAGAACCCTAAATACAAAATTTTTTCAAAATAAAAAAATATTAATTTAAAAAAATTACATTTCAAAACCAGCAATTTAATAATTTTCTGCGTTTAGAAAAGTGTGCCATGGAAGTTTTGAAGGAAAGTTGTTTTCATAAAGCAATTATTTTAAAATAAAAGCTACAAAACTAATTTTAAAAATTTAAATTTTATATTTTTACTTAAATTTTATTTATTTAATATTTTTTGATTTTGACAAAATTTTGTATTTAGGGTTCTGAATCGATTCTGAACAACTTTTTCTAGTAATTTTTTTTGAAAAAAAATGCCTAATATGACTTTCGGATTTTTAGCCTCGTTTGGGACATCGCAGGTGGCTTTGACTTTGGAGTTGGCAACTAATTTTTTGGAAATAAGTAGGCAACAATGCTATCTACCTTTGGCAAAAATTTCGTTCTGGTCGGTTAAAAATTAAAGAAGTTATAGGGTTGTTTCACTCTTAAGGCATTACGATACCCCCCATTTTCAAGGGTTTCATAGTTTACATCTCCTACTTGCATTTCTTAATATTTTCACTTGATTTTTTTTAGTGGCTTAGATAAAGCTATGAAGAATCGTCGTTGTGTGTCACGAACTGTGCAGGACTAATGCGACACTGTGAAAAAAAATGCCAAACATACCCGAAATTCGACTATATTAGGTTAAGAATTACGAGTATTTCCGCCGCTCAAAAATAATTCGAAAGACACAACGACGATTGAGGTATTCAATAACATTATTTCAAGACTACTTTCAAGACGATACGTTTGTTCGTTTGGCTATGATTTGAAAACTACGAACCCATTGCCCGGCAATAAAATGTTCCGTGAATTGGCCATCCGAGCAGGAATTAGACGTACGGAGATGAGCGAGCGGGCGGGCGTTCGCTGGAACTCGTGGTTCCCCTACTTCCCCCTACTTCGGCCTACCTCACCGGGCTCGGGAACCACGGCAGGGGAACTTTTAATCAATATCAGATGTTTTATTTTATTAGTCTCCCTTATTTGTTTCGTTTGTTTTGAATGTTAGCAAATATTTTCGAGTACCCGAAGGTGAAGAAAATATTTTCTACCGCGACATTATGTATGTCGACTGGCATATATATACTCATTATTATTATTCCTCCAGGAATAATAAATAAATAATTTTTATTCATAAAGTACTTTTTGCTTTTGTGTAAAATGGTTTAATCCCTAGGGCATAAAATGGCCGAGCCGTGCAAAAAGAGTAAATTTAAATTCTAGACCATATTGTGTGCTTAATGTTTACTTTAAAAATGTGATATTTTTGTCAAATAAATGGGTCATGTGAAGCATTTTTTGAAACCGAATAATATCCTATGTAATACGATTATTGTGTCAAATCGCTGCATGATAAAAGCTTATATAAGTACTTTCCAGAGAGAACGATAATAATTCTGTCAGTTTTAGAAACTTCTTCATTAGAAGATTGTTCGAAAGTCATTGGAGTTGAAAATCGGGCAAAATAAAAATAGTACATTTTATTGTTCCAGTCAGTCAGGAAATTCGATAATTCAGATTTGTCAAAAGGTTCTGAAATTGAACGGCAGTCAGGGTAAGAATACCTAATGTTGTGTGCTTTTATTCCCGTAATATATGGTTTTCAGAATTTGAGACAGGGCTACTAGTGTACTAACACATATTTTGGACACTTATTATTCGGATTTAGGTATAAGTAGTAATGCAGGTGCATAGGGTTTGAGAAAAAAACTTTCTGGGAAAAACAGGGCTTTGAACGGAACATTTATTTACAAGGGATTTGAAATGAATAGCTCCTATTATCTCACAACTATTACTTTATTTAAAAACGGAGACCGGTTTCGTAACTCTATAAATTTACCTACATCCTCAGGGCTGGTAGTAGGTATATGTATAAATAAATAAAGAACCTTTACTTACCTAGCCATTATACATTTTAAATATATACATTTAGCCACAAGTCAAAGTTGAAACAATTAAAAACATTACATCATTATCGTCTTTTTTCGAATATCTAATCCAAATTTCCTGCAAGCTCTTGGACTATAAGTGATTATCCTTTATTTATTTACTTTTTTAAACCTTATATTGTAGTCCGTGATGATGCAATTTTATAGATTAACGAAACCGCTTACTGTTTTAAATAAACAAGTAATAGTTGTGATATAATAGAGCCTATTCACTTCCAATCCCTCTAAAATGAACTCTTACAGGGTAGAAAGTTCTCAATTAGATTTATTTATTATTACACAAATATAAATATGGAATACTATATAAAACATTTTATAGAAGTAGACTTTAGACGCTTTTCTAGTCGTAGCAACACTATTATGCAGTACAATATTATCCAATCAAATATTGATAGATGTTCAATTGGCCCTAATGTGGTTCAAGAGGAATTGGGTAATCGAATCGTTAATTTAGATTTTATAATTGAGCAATTACAGAAGTTTTTTATACACGAACCCTTTGATAATATGCACCTTTGCTGATATGAAAATTATTTAACACCTGTGAAATAATAGTAAAATTGCCTGGGCGTCAAAAAGCTATTCAGTGTGTTGCCAACGAAAAGTGAACGCCCCGAATAATCCCAAAAAAATATCATTTTTCATCATTATCATTTCCATGTGATCCCAACAATATAATCTATACTTTTGACGTAATTGCAGATGAACTAATAAGTTTCAAATAGTTTAAATTTCCGTTAAAAAGACGTATTGTCACTTCGATACTAAAATTAGCATACCTACTACAATGAAAGCATAGCCTCGGATTTAAAATGTCTCATGTTTTATTTAAACAATTAAATTTATTTTATTTAAATAATAATAATTCTCACCCTCAGACTACTCCAAACTATATAAGAGTACCCCAGAAGCAACTGAAAAAACATTATAATTCATTGGATGAAGGATGAACAAAACAATTCTTGCAATAAGAAGGTATAATTAAATGTTATATCGATCTCATCTGCATCATTTTTGTTTTGTCAATTATAAGTTGCTACACTAGCAGCTTGATTTGCATTTTACACATCATTTGCTTATTATTCAGGCTATAATACTTATAACAATTATAATTGATATTAGTACCTACAATTATTACAAATCCAGCAAAAATGCAATGACAGTAGTTGTAATTTAAAAATATAATTTTTTCTGTCGAAATTATAGCAATTATTGTCATAAAATAAAAGTCATATTCTTTACAGAACAATGTTTATTTCAGACATAAATTACTTATTTTTATATATAACAACAGACTACAAAATATAGTGACAAGTAAATGTTCGGACAATCTTAATTAATGAACGTTTCTAGGGAAATCAATATGATGTAACGTCCCCTTTGGCATCTATTACTGCCTTAATCCTCTTTGGCATAGTGTCCACCAAAGTTTTGCAATATTGAGGGGTAAATGCATTCCAAATTTCTTGGATTTTGGCCTTAAGTGCGGGAATCGATCGCTGAGGGCTGTTTCTCAAAGACCTTTTCATGTGATGCCATAGTGTTTCGATGACATTTAAGTCGGGACTGCTCGAGGGCCAGGACAAGACAGAAATTTGATTGTCCCCAAACCATTTTTTTGTACTTTTAGCTGTATGGCAGGATGCCCCATCCTGCTGAAAGATGAAATTTCTACCTTCATAAAGCTCCACCGTACTTGGCAGCAAGTTTATTTCCAAGATGCCTTGATATTTTTGGGCATTTATGATGCCATCCACAAACTCAAGCCTCAACCATTAGTAGACATGCAGCCCCAAATCATAACTCCCTGTGGAGATTTTACTGTACGCTTAATGCAATCTTTATGAAATGCTTCAGATTTCGTTCTTATGACTTGTTTCCGAAAATCACCCACACAGACATCAAATTTGGATTCATCACTAAAATTATTTTAGCCCAGTCCTCTTTGGTCCAATTTACTTTGGATTTTGCCCAAACAAGACGTTTCCTCTTTTGGAGGTCAGTGAGCAGTGGCTTTTCTTTGGCCTAAAAATATAAATTCTTTTAAAGTGTGTTTAGCTAATTGTTACAATTTTTGTTATTTGGCCATATGTCATATTTACCTTATAAAATCCATATCCAGCTTTGTGTATCCATTGTCTGCAACATTCCCTTGATACATTTAAATTTGCTTCTTCATTCCATCGTGTTTGAATATCCCGTACCGTACCTCTTCTTTGTTGCTTACAAATTTTAACAAGAGTCCTTTTTTTCTTTCTGTTACTATCCTTGGTCGCCCAGAACTTTTGCCCCGGACACCAAGGGATCCAGTTTCCCCATACGCCTTTATAACCTCACCAATCGTTGATTTGGCAATATTGAGGTCTTTCGCTATTTTTCCCATGGATTTTCCATTGGCATATTGCCTTATTATGATTTCACGCACTTTTTTGTCAGTAGCAACTCCGCAAGCCATTTTACTAACGAAAGCACTATTGCTAATGTCATAAAAATATATTTATTTAGTCATAGCAACAACTGGCAATTGTTTTTTTCAAAGTTTGCTTGTAATTCATTGATGTTAAAGCAATAGTCCGAACATTAAGTTTTCATCAAATTTTGTTAAATAAACATTATAATTATATTACAAAGCTAGCAAATTAATAATCATTAAAATATTAAATGATTTACTGTTTAAACACTTGACTTAATAGTTACATTTATGTAGATTTTGTTAAATTCCAGACGGAGTACTCAAAAACAATTTTAATATTAAATGTAATAGCCCGTCCGAACATTTAGTTGTTAGGGCTCGTAGAATCAATTCCAGAACATGATATTGAAACAGGTTTTTTTTTACAAAGTAACAGATTTTTCTCAGTGTAGTACCCACGGCCGGCCGCCTCAGTCGTAGCACTGTGAAGGGGCAGGCTGGAGTGGGGAGTCGTGGGACTAGAGGTAGGAAAAGGATAGGCATAGCTAATCGAGCGACGTATGTCCTGAATTGAGTCTGGCACTTCAGGCGGATTTGATAAGTATCGTAGCCTCTTAAGTGAGACACTCTGTAGATCGATGCAGTTCGTGGTGGGCCACCCTGTATAAGAATAAGGGTGTTGTATCCGAGAAATCAATCTGAGTTTCCGATCGGCAGATCTTTTCCTACACTTCAGCGTAACTTACTTTGTTCAACTGGAGATAAGCCATATTGCTTTTTCTGCAAGTTTTATGACCTACTTTAGTAAATAGAAAAGATTCATAACTAGGAAAATAAGTTCAACTCATTTGCATTTGTCACCCATGTAATCCACAGATTTTTTTACTATACTCAGGATTACTGTCACTTAGGCAGCTAGTCAATTTAGCAACCAAAATCAAGAAACCAGTTGTGTGCGACTGTGCAACCAGTCGCAAATGAAAATATCCTACTAAAACAATGCATTTTCGTCCACTACTGCGACTGTGACTCAACTGAAATGAAACCAGTTGCAAACCAAACGCTTCGGTCGCTAAGCAATCAGTTGGATGTTGTGCTAAAGAGGTTCGTTATAAATTCTCCTGAAATCTTGTATTTTTCTTTTCGATTGTTGGGCTAACCAATCTCACTAAGTCATGGAAACGAAGCATCTTGCAAGGCCGACTTTTCACGAAACCTAAATCCCAGGACCTAGACTTTCCACAAAGTCGTCATCTCGCGAGGCAGACTTTTGATATGACAACGTTGAAACTCTCCCGACTCATTCTATACATCTGTGAATTTAACCGGGTTTTCTAAATCGGAAATTGATATCCTTTTTTGTGATTTTCTAGTCAGTGTGAATCCACCACTACTAGATCGTCGGTCGCATGACATATTTCTATTGCTGTAATCAAGAAAACAAGTAGATTTCAAAAATACAAAAATAGGCAGGGTGTTTTTAATAAAAAGAAACGCAGGTTATATGCTCTTTTATTTCTTCGAATAGCAGATTGTGACGGGTCAGAAAAACCAAAACTTTTGTGTAATAGTTATTTGTGTACCAACACCAATGCACTGAAGTTCAACTGTTTGTAACAAATGTGGAAGGCTGAGGCTAATAAACCACAAGTTATAAAAAGTGCAAAGGGACAAATTATGTAATTTTTAAATTGGGAAAAAGAAGTTTTATTACACACAATAATTTAAAGAGCACAGTCACCCATCTATGAGCTGACCAGGCCATTGCTACACCTTCATATCGCTCTACCTAGGTCAAGCTTAATGTAACTATTGATCTACAGGCATACCCTGGCCATACTCTTGCAGTATACGTTTTAAAATATTATTGTTGTTCAAACTGACCAAACTTTGCAATATATTGAATGATTACGTTGTTTTAAGTTATAGGTAACAATTCGGCAATGAGGCTGGAAAGTTAAATGACACTTATTGACCCAGTTTTGAATATTTGGCCACGTTTGACGGGCTATGGACCCGTCTGACGTTTGGTCCTCAATCAATCTCGCCAAGCCCAACTTTATTACGTTTTATGGAATTTAATTAATTAATTCATTTAATTAATGGATTAAAAAAAGGAATCATATTTGGTTTGACCTGCCTGAAGTACGTAATAAAACACCGGCTAGCAGTTCGGGTTCGTACTATTAAAATTTATTTAAGCGACACTGGTTTATGGGCTACCTAAACCAGAAAGTATTTCGTTGTTAGAAGAGGATCAAACCAAAGAATCTAGTATGTTTTGTTTTGACTAAATAAAAGGTAAAAAAGTTCAATTAACATATTATGCTATAATCAAAATTTCCCAAAAGTTAATACATACACATATTTATATGTGTGAATATATTTAAAAAAAGATGCCGGTAAGATCTAAACTAGTACAGATGTACAGATAGCTATCAACAACGCTAAGGTTACATGATATTGAAAATAATGTACACCTTATAAACCTTAACAGGCAGCAAAACAATAATTTCTTTATAGCGGATTCGGAATATCAAAATAGAAAAACTATGTAAGTTTTATTTCCCGACAGAAAAGTGGCCAAAAGTTTCCCAAAACGATAGTGTTTTTTACGGTAAACAAAACTCTCTTATGTTCTACACATCCTACGAGACAACACAACTTGACATCAAACTTATCCAGTTTCCTCTGGTCCTTCGAAAGGCGGCAAATAGCCAGCCAGTTTAATTTTCCTTAACAACTCCCAGACAGCAACTCAGGAACTAACGGGGGGTTTCATCAGTAATGGGCGATAGACGATTACCTTGGCAGCAGCAACTAACAATACTTGGGCAAACTGGGACACAGGGTATACATTCCCAGCTATACAAAAAAAAACCTAAGAAAAACATTGGCCTATTGTAAAATTGACCCCAAAAACAAACATTGAAAATGATAGAAAAGGGTTAAATGTACCTCAATCACTTGTTATGGACTTTGGTGGTAAAGATGACAGTCGACCAAGATATGGTGAATCAGCACATACAAAAAAAGGTGTTTCTCAAATCCAGAATAACGGCTCTGTTTGTGGATTTCCAACAACAAATAATATGTCCAAGTATCAAACCATACTATTCCACAAAACATGTTAACAATTTCGTTGAATACACTATCCCTTTCGGGTACAAAGTATTTTTCTTCTACTCGCCAGAAATTTTCCAACACCTTCTTAGGCCGATAAAAATGATAAACTGAAAGAGGAAATGGCCTCATTTGCTTAGCACAAAAAAAGATACCAGACCATGGAGTGTCAATAACATGGAGACTTTAAAAATAACAAGAATGATGAATTCACAAACTTTCATCTAGAAAACTACAATTGCCTAGCCTAATCAAGAGTACAAAAAATACTATTCTCAAAACCTTTCCAAAATTACTTTCTTGAAAGAAAAGCCAACTTATTTGAGATAATAAGTCTCTGCAAGGCATCCAACTAATATACCGTCGATGGTACCAAATTTGAACTGTAATTTTGGGAAATGCACTGAAATTAGTGGCCTTTCTATTTCAAAATTTTAAACGTAATAACTTGTAGAACAATTCGTGCAATAATAACTTACTTTAGTGCTGGAACCTTGTAATGGCGATTTTGAGACTTTAGTGCCGATATAAAAAATAAACAATTTTTTCTAACTCAAAAAATAAAGGCTGTACCTAGGAGTGATGCAAAATATACGGGTACACCCTGTACAGGGCGATCATTTTTGGAGGCCCTGCCTCTCTTGGTGGAGAACGGTCAAAGATATGGCGATATTATATTATATGGAAGAAAGGAATAAATTGGCCCATTCAGCAACTCTTTGCAAATACAACGCTAGGCGTCGCCACGCCAAGAAATATATTTTTTCTTTTTTCTCACCAACATATCACTTTTGTTACATCTTTCGAAAGCACTGATTTTTCTAAACATTTTTCATTAATGCCATTTTTCTTTAGTCTCTTCCATTAAAAAGTTATTCTTCAAAAACACATTAAAATATAAACTTGTGTTAATCGCCATTTGTAGGGATGATGCAGCAGTCTCGATTATTTTATTTTTGGAGATATTCCCGTTGCCTTTTATGAAAGATCTTCAAACCGCGTGTTTTGACCTTCTTACCGTTGTCAACATGCAAATCCAGGACCGGCTATGATTTGATTTTTTATACACCCCCCCCCCCCCCCCCCGCATTAATTAGGACCCCACAGAACCCCCATATTATACCAAGTTACAAAAAAATATACAGCGAGTTCTATTGTACAGGGTGTCAAAATTTAGCAAAATAGGAATTTTAAAGGCAACTGGCGAGTCAAGTATGGTATTACCTCAAAATAAAGTGAAGTCTATAGTGAAGTTTACTTTAGGTACCGTAAATTTTTCCCATAAGACTAATACATGTTTTATCTGGTTATAATGATCCCGCATATAATGAACTTCCGGATAAAGTGAACCAAATTTTATTCACGTACATTATAAAATTTACATTTATAGCAAACTTTTTGGGGGTTCTCCGGGCAATACCGGTGGTTCCCCGGTAGTTCCCCGATTTTAACTTCAGATGTAAAGTACATTAATTTTATCAGTAGCGTTGAAGATTCTACTGTGTTGTACTATAGTCTCGTATTGGTCATTCGCGATGGAAAAACAAAAACGTAAAGCGTTAACACTAAAAGACAAGTATGATATTGTTTAAAAAATACAAAATGGTGCTAAACAGAGTGACATTTGTCTTGAAATGAGTTTGCCTAAAGCTACCATGCCCGTAACTTGGAAGAAAAGAAAAGATATTTTATCATTGCATGATAATGTTAATGTTAATCTCAAAAAAATGAAAAAATCAGCTCATGAAGAGCTGACTTTTACAGTGGTTTACTCAAAAAATGAGAGATAATGTTCCCATGTGTGGCCCAATGCTTCAAGCAAAAGCTTCTGAAATGGGTGGTAAATTTGCTAAAGAAGACTTTACATGTTCATGTAGCTTTTTATAACTGCATAAGAAATTAAACTGTTTGCATCTAAATGTAACCATATAAAATAGATACATAATATGTTACACATAATAAACATGGGAGATTTTATTTTTTCTTTGATATAGTGAACTAGTTTGTAGGCAATTTTCAAGTTCACTATATCCGGACTCAACTGTAGTTGAATGGTCAACAGGACCACACAAGGTACCTGTTGGTGTGCAAAAATCCAATAAAAAAATATACAGGTTGTTTTTCTGTGTGCCATCTCAGTGTTGAATTTTTTAAACTTTATACGGGTCAAATGCACCCTAGAATTACCATAAATTGTTGGAAATGTATTAATAAATGAAAAAATATTAATTTCTTACAAAATATCATCCAACAAGTAAAAAATGATTTAGATTATTGGACTTTTTCTCAACAAAGCCATCGTCTAATAAAATTATATATTTTTCTATGAGTTTCTGCTGTGGCACACTACCTGCATTAATAAATTTTATACATAGTTTGTTCATAATTTCTGTGGCGGTTTTTATACACCTAATTGATTTTTATCGCTCTTAATCCGTATAAGTTAAGTTACATGTATATTTGTTATTGGATCTTTGCATACCAATACCATGTGTGGTCCTATTGACCATTTTGAGGTAATTCCATGGCATAATTGACCCTTAACCCGTCAGATCCCTTTAAAATTCCTATTTTGGCACCTCTAGAACAGAACTCCCTGTATATTTTTTGTTCAAATTTGGTACATGGGGGTTCTGTGGTGTCCTAATTAAGGCTGTGGTGTATGATTTTAAAGAAAAAATCTAAATGTATTTAGTGAAAATTAGGGGCATAACAAATTGTAGCCGGTCCTGGATTTGGATGTTAACAATGCTAAGAAGGTCAAAAGATTCGGTTTGAAGATCTTTTAAGCAAATAAAAGATAAGGGGAATATCTCCAAAAATAAAATCATCGAAAAAGCTAATCATCCCTGGTAATGGCAATTAACAAAAATTAATATTTTAATTTGGAAGAATAACTTTTTAATGGAAGAAAATAAAAAAATAGCATTAATGAAAAATATTCAGAAAAATTAGGGCCTTCGAACAATGTAACAAAAGTGGTATGTTGGCGAGAAAAGATATTTTTTGGTGTCGCGACGCCTAGCTTCGTATTTGCAAAGAGTCGCTAAATGGGCCAATTTATTCCTTTATGCACCCTATATCATCTCCCATATACACATGTGGCATTTAGTTGCCGGGGCCTCTGCACGAGACAAATAAACCACATGTCAAAAAAAAAGGTATTCAGTTATGATTACCCCCCCTTTAACTTTTTTATTTTTTACCCTATTGAAAAATGGTAAATAGAAAACTTTTAGGAAAAGTTCTTCTCATCTTTATGCACTTATCAGAAAAACAATTGAATGTCGCGTTTGGGACGCATGTAACATAACACTTCGTATTTTCCAATATATACAGGGTGTTCCATTAAAAAAAACATAAGTTTGGCACATACCTCCCAAACGTGACATTCAATTGTTTTTCTGATAAGTGCATAAAGATGAGAAGAACTTTTCCTAAAACTTTTCTATTTACCATTTTTCGATAGGATAAAAATAAAAAAGTTAAAGGGGGGGGGGGGTAATCATAACTGAATACCCCTATACAAATTATATATATTTTTTTTAAATCGAAAAAATAGAAATTTTATTAGTTAAATAAGGTAACTATTGCTTGACTTGAACGCTCACTTTATATTGATCAAGCACAGCCCGTCTTTGAGAAACTACCAAGCTCGAGCATTACATGCAGCTTGGGTACATAATAATTGATGTTCAAACAGGCCAAAATACTTATACTGAAAGATTACGTTGTTATAGATAACAAATGTTAAATGAAACTTTATTGACCGGGTTTTAAATATCTGGAGACGTATTACGGGCGATGTGCGTGTCTGACGTTTGGTTTGTTTACATCTAAAAAAGATTACTTTAGTGCCACATTTTCACCTTTTAATAACTGGCCTTTTAAAGCCGATTTTAAAAAATATATTTTTTCCGAATGACAAAAAAAATTCTCATAACTGAAGCAAAACAATAATAAATAAACGTACAGTGTGTTTCAAGTCGAGACAATTCATTATTTTTTTACGGGTTAACCGATTTTGAAAAACTTTTTTTTAAATATAGTGCTCCGCAAGATCTACATTTAGACTCTATTTTTTTTTCAGATTCGTCTTTTCCATGACCTACTACGATCAAAATTATACCCCCAAAAACTGCAAAAGTACATAAGGCACTTCTTTAGGAAAAATATGAATAGCACTGTCGTATTGGCTATACCCGCAAACCACACATACCATGTTTCACGGTCATAGCTTATACAGGGCATTCAGAAAATAGCTTCAAACATGTCAAAAATACGGTTTTTCGAAGTACCCTGTACAAACACCGAGAGATATTTTAAAATTGATTTTTTGCGGTTTCATTAGGGCTCTCATAAGCCATCAATTCACACGATTTCATGGCCCTGCCTTATACAGGGCGTTCGCAATAAAAATACAAAAATCTACATTTTTAACATAAACAATATTAAATTTTAGGAACTATTTTCAATAAAAAGCACCCTTTTTTATTTGAAAAAAAATTAAAAATTGATTAGTATCCACGTATCCAGGGTGCCCTTTATTGAAAATACTTTCTAAAATTTAATATTGTTTATGTTTTTTAATAGGCATAAGTTAAAATTATAGAAAAAATGTAAAAAAACATCAAGAGAAAATCGATTTTTTTCGATTTTTGTTTTTTTGATGCGAACGCCCTGTCTAAGGCAGGGCCATGAAATCGTGGAAATTGATGGCTTATGTGAGTCCTAATCAAACTGCAAAGAAATAATATATCTATAAAATATCTCTCGGTGTTTGTATAGAGTACTCCGAAAAACCGTATTTTTGCTATGTTTGAAGCTATTTTGTGAATGCCCTGAAATTTATGACCATGAAAGTTGGTATGTAGGGTTTTCGGGTGTGGTTAATACGACTGTGCTATTCATTTTTTCCCAAAAAAAAATGCCTAATGCAGTTTTGCAGTTTTTGGGCGTATAATTTTGATCGTAGTAGGTCATGGAAAAGACGAATCTGAAAAAAATAGTGTCAAAATGTAAATCTTTCGGAGCACTATATTTAAAAAAAAGTTTTTGAAAATCGGTCAACCCGTAAAAAAATAATGAATTGTCTCGACTTGAAGTGAAACACACTGTAGAGTCGTTCCGTCGAAGAGCGAAGATGTTGACAGTTCATTTGACAAACTCCGTAGAGTGCCTGGAATGACAGGAAAACCAGGAAAGTAGTCGAAACGAAACGGCACCGGTCTATTTTTGTATTGTTTCTGTCTAGACGCCCAGTCAAACAACTTTGGAAGAAACTGCAATACATTTCTGCATTTTGTGGTGTAGACAAAAAATTGTGACAAAAATGAAATCCGGCCCTGCCACTCCTGACTTGTCAGTTGGTATGAACTAAATTACCAATGTGCCAATTCTGCGGTCTAGCTATTCAGCAGAACAACTTTATTATTACATTAATTAAAAATTCCAACTTTTATTGAGTAGGTATTTTATTTTTTATGTGTGACCTTTGTTTCTACTTATTTCTAAGTTTGTATAGGTGCAATGCACCCATTCATATGATCTTTATGCCCCTGTTTAGTCGCCGCCCCCTCTGTGATCATTTTCCACCAACAAAGGCTGGGATGTCTAAAAATGATCACCCTGTACAAAGGTACATAATGAATTGTCAAAAGCAGGAAGTTGATGACACCATAATACTAATCGATAAAGTCCACACAAACAACTATAAACATATTTAACACATTTCATGATAGATTAAAATTTATAGCAGAAGTTCCTGAAAACAATACCATGAATTTTCTAGATGTTTCTCTAACATTCGAGAAAAATAAAATTTCTTCTAATTTGTATAGGAAAGACACTTGGTCCGGTAGATATTTAAACTATCACTCGAACAAAATATAAAAAGTCTAGCATAAATAATCTTGTCAACAGAGCCTATCTTTTGTCTGTTGCTAAATTCAGAGATGATAATTAGAATCTTATTTACAATACACTTATAAAAAATTCATATCCATCACCTTTCTTACAAACAACAATAAACAATAGGCTAGGTACTATTCGAAACCAATCTCATGTTGCAAGCATGACATCTACAACTCAAACAATAGACAATCATAATTCTAAAATGTATAATATTAGCTTACCTTATTTTCTTCAACTCTTTTTGCATGAATTTAGATCTTCTCTAACAGATGGCCAGGTGACAAAAATAACTGAAAATTTCATGACTAGTCTTGAGGATGCTCGGGCTAGCTATAAACAATTATTTTGTTTCAATTTTGTATAAATTGGAAAAATACATAAAATTGTTTTAGTGACAGCAATGAGGACTCCAATATAGACTCTGAGGAATATAAACCGAAAATAGAAATTGATGATTTACATGATGAAACATCTAGTGTCAATAACATTGCTGATTCCCCAGAATATCTTAACATTGCAGACTTGCAAACTAATGAAGTGGTCAAAATGGAACCCAACTTGAACATAACTGGTGAAAAACAGGAAGATAATGATATGGAAAAGAAAGAAATGTTTGAACAAAGCAGCAATAGTGATCCTCAACCATTGCGGGTAGCATCTGCATTGCAATTTGTTTGTGACACTTGCTATGAACCATTTGGAAAAAAGAGTGCATTAGTTAACCATAAGAAGACGCACGAAGGATATAAAGAAGACGTGGGCTTTAAATGTGAAGTGTACGTAAGTAGAGATGATTAGTTTATCATAAATTTAGGAGAGTACTATTGCACTGTTAGTACAGTAAAATGGGCCAAAAACCCAAACATCCGAAAAAAAAAGTTCTTTCTAGCGGGAAATAGTTCCATACCCTCCTAAGAGTTACTACTAAAAAGTTACACCACCACCAGCGTCGGGATTCGGGGGGAGGGGGTGAAAAGGGCAGGAAATTCTTATTTTTCAGTTTTGCGTGAATATCTAGTAAACTATGAGGTTTAGCGCAAACGTCATCCTATTCGCAAATGATATACATTAAATTCCGAACAAGAATTGTTATATACAGAATTATGGTAAAGTGAACGGTTTCCATGATATGGAGGGGTAAAGATTTCTTTGTTTTTATTTCACGTAGTTTTTGTTGAAAAAACTTAAAATGATTACAGTGTAAATTAGTAACTGAATAATGTATGTAGATTATATATAGATATATCTATGCATATATAGATACATATTACACCCATAGATTGTTATTTTTTGTCACAACATAACCTCATAAGTATAAGACTGTAAATATATAAAATACAAGTTAGTAGCCTTAGTTAATTTGTACTCACTTTTTGCCCTCATTCATTATAGCGTTCTGATTTCCATTCGTTCTTTTATGTGAAATCATTGCCAAATCTAATTATTTGTCCTTAGCTTGTAAAAATGAGAAAGTCATGAATAGGAAGCTCATGTGAAAAACAAGAAAATATATTAAACAATCTATATTGAAAAAATGGGAGGGAAATGAAAATGATACAAAAGGTTATAAGTTTTAGGTGAATCATTAATTGCGTTATCAATCAGCACCAAATAGTTCACTCGGGCTGGTGAGAGGAAACAAATCTTCGTCCACTTGAGAATCATCATTTAAATCGTCGTTGATGATTACAGTATCTCTATTGAGACATGCAAGTCCTAAGCAATTGCTGCACATACTTGAACAATTGAGACCACTTCTTCGACACTCGCAGTTTTGGACGCATCCATCTCTGCAGAAGCATATGATGAGGATTGTTTAAAATATATTTTCTTGTTTTTCACAGGAGCTTCCTATACATATTCATGACTTTCTCATTTTTACAAGCTAAGGACAAATTAGATATGGGAATGATTTGACATAAAAGAACGAATGGAAATCAGAACGCTATAATGAATAGGGCAAAAAGTGAGTACAAATGAACTAAGGCTACTAACTTGTATTGGACATATTTACAGTTATGAGGTTATGTTGTGACAAAAAATAACAATCTATGGGTGTAATATGTATCTATATATGCATAGATATATCTATATATATTCTACATACATTATTCAGTTACTAATTATTTATACTGTAATCATTTTAAGTTTTTTCAACAAAAACTACGTGAAATAAAAACAAAGAAATCTTTACCCCTCCATATCATGGAAACCGTTCACTTTACCATAATTCTGTATATAACAATTCTTGTTCGGAATTTAATGTATATCATTTGCGTATAGGATGACGTTTGCGCTAAACCTCATAGTTTACTAGATATTCACGCAAAACTGTGAAAAATAAGAATTTCCTGCCCTTTTCACCCCCTCCCCCCGAAACCCGACGCTGGTGGTGGTGTAACTTTTTAGTACTAACTCTTAGGAGGATATGGAACTATTTCGCGCTAGAAAGAACTTTTTTGTTTGGGTTTGGCCTAATTTTGTGTTAGTTTTACTGTACTATGTGTAAGCTTACCTCTGATTTAGATATCCCTGGTTTGTTGGTAGTGGAGCACCTAAATGCTTTTCTGCAGTGTGATTTTAAACTATGTGCCCTCAGTTCAGGGGTCTATTCTGGTCAAAGACAAAAGTTCATACGGCTTTGCTACCACGACATTTATAGGGTGTTTAAAATAATTAAATGTTTAATTAATTAGATATAGTAATCATCACTAACATATGACCGATAGTTTTGTCTTCTCAGTTATTATAATAATAATTAAACAATATATATTTTCCCGACACTTGGTAGTATCATAGCTCAGAGTATTTGAAAAATTCCTTCTTTTCGATTTTCTATCATGTATTAAAGGAAAACCAATAGATGTCATTAAAAACACCAGTAGTCGTGTACCTCATGTAAGTGATTAGAATAAATGAAAATAATAAGACAATCCAGTGGCGTAGCCGGGGGGGGGCACAGGGGCACGTTACGCCAAACGTGTCCGTGAAAATCTTATGCACAGACCATTATGCAGAAGAATAAACACTACTCTGGACTTATGGGGTGATCTGTTCAACCAGCTGAAGAAGCTATAATTCTGGAAAGTATTTTGTCATGTATGCAGAATGAAAATAAAAAAAAATGTTTATAGCGTTGACTGACGTATTAATAAGACTTCTCGCACGGCTATGGCTTCATGTCCTGGAAAACAGACGGCACTGATAGCTAACAATGTATTTTGTATTGTATTTTGTGTCCGGAAAGCGCATGGTGAGCCAAAAATGTGTCAGACTTGACAACTGTGAGCAGTCTTTATTAATACGTCAGTCAACTCTAATAGATAAGCCGTAAGTAATATTCACAGTGAAATTCCTGTATCGCCTGATGAGGTGCTAAACGAGTTGTCTAAAGTAAATATAAAACGTAAGCTTAATATTAAATTGTAAGTTTTAAATAAACATTAAATTTATTTATATATTTTTATTTTGTATTTTTAGTCCGTGCCCCCCCAGACAAATTTTCTGGCTATGCCACTGAGACAATCTATTGGTCTGTGTGAGAATTATACAGATATAACTTATAGAAAATTTAAGAATTCTCTGAAAAAATATTTAAGGAACACTTTTTAAACAGTAGGCATTATTAAAACAATCCAACTGAACACACACTTGGTGATAAGTAAGCTTTTAGGAAAGCTTAAATATGATTATTTACCACATTCATAGATCTACCAATTAGATGGCTATGAAATTTGAAAACCGACCAACCACACCATTTTAGTCATAAAAAGTGCCTCATCTTTTCACCTTTTCGATGCAAAATCGACAAAAAATGCTGGAGAACCTCAGAGAAATAAGGTTATTTCTCTGAGTGGAGAACCCTCTTGAAGATTGCTTTGCTTTTTTCATGTTTTTACATTAAGAATTTTTTTGCAACCTGAGGAATTTTTTTCTTTCAATTGTGTCTACACCTTTGTGTCTATTTGCGATCTAAATTGAGTTCTGATGACTACATGCTTAGGAACTTTACGACTGTGGAGCAACTATTAGTTTTCTACTATATACATAATTGAGTTGTGGCTTAGATACGGGATATGTTTCAGGGGCTGGGCTATGGATGCTAAAGGCGGGTTTTTGGCTCAGGAACGGATTGTGTATTGTATTGCTGGTAAATCTGTAAAACTGTAGATCACTTTTCAAAGAGTGTAATATTCTCAATACCAGGTTTATTTTTGCTGGGAATGTCACTATATTTTTAAAAATAATCGCAATTTTTTGATCACTCATGATGTACAGGGTGGTTCATTATAAATGGATTGTTAGTTTTTGAGGTTAGAAAAAAAGTTTTTGACAATAGTTTTAGATACTAATACAAAGTTTTTTGTGACGCTATTGAACCGTATACAGTGTGTTCTAGAAAGCCGTGGGAGACATAACTTTTGTTTTTTTAAATGGAACACCCTATACAGGGTGATTCACCTAAAACTCCCCGGCTTAATATCTCAGCGAGGGAAAGAGATATTTCAAGCTGCAGATAGAGCTTACGAAAGGCTTCGATTAAGGCATAAAATTAATTTTTCTGAAAGCAAATTGTAGATCTCGCAGCCGTCAGAATCAAATATTTGATGACAAGAATTTTGGAATGCAATTTTTCTGAATCCTTGTTTATTTTTGAAGCTTTTTTGTCCTATAAATAAATTTCAAAAAGTTGATAGTTTTTGAGATATCGAATAGTAAAGTTATGGTGATATCCAAAATGAGCAGAAGTTTTGTTCGAGGCAAATGCCTAAAATTATAAAATCTCATTCCTTTCAGCCACAGAAAGTTCACTTTCATCTAATTTATTTTTAATAAGGTCCTTTACTATGTTGGTAGGAATATTGGTAAACAAATTTGAAACGTCAAGGGAAACCTGGAAACTGGTTTCCCTTGACGTTTCAAGGGAAACCTGGAAACTAATAATTGTAGTTATATAAAGGCTAGTAGTTAGTGCAATGACTATAATAGACTCCAATCTTAGAACTGTGCAGCTCTTGATGATATTTGTAAGTAAAAAACGAATTTTTACTTATTAAGTGATAAAATTAATTTTAGTCATTTATTAGCAGTGCTGCTGACCTTTTTGTAACTTATTCTCCTTTTATTATAGCTTTAGCCTGATGATGTAACTTTGGGAGTTACGAAACCGGTGGCTTTTTTTAATTAAAAAGAAATTGTGGGACTGAGGTCTGTTTCCTTATTTTCCGTTCTATAATATTATTTTGATTGTCTTGATGAGCAGATTTCAAAAATGCAAAAATATATAGGGTGTTCCATTTAAAAAAAACATAAGTTATGTCTGCCACGGCTATCTAGAACACACTGTACATGGTCCAATAGCGTTTAGTATCTAAAACTTTTATAAAAAAACTTTTTTTCTAACCTCAAAAACTAGCAAGTTAAGGGGGGGGGGGGGTGTCAATTTATAATGAACCACCCTGTACATAAATATAACACCAGACAGAAAGACTTGTTCCGGGTTCTCACGGACTAGTAGCGTTTAAATCTCCGAATCTCTTTTTATACAATGGGTAGATTTTTTGAATAACTGGTCTATGTAGGTATCTTTGGTGTCAAGTTTTTCTTTTATGTTAATTTTAGTTACCGTAGTTCACAATAGGTATTCTGTGGCCTCTGAAGTTAAATAAGTAGTTGGATAAATGGCAACGAAGACAAAATAATAGTAATTGCCCCCCTCCCCCACACAAGCAAGTGGTTGCTTCTGGGGTGCCTACTTCTAGTTTGGAGTATTGTGAGGGTGAGAATTATTATTATTATTTTTATAATCAACAGTATTCTGTTGCCCAATTTTGCAATAAATGAAGTCATGAAAATGTTGGTTACGGCGTTCTCATTTAACACTGCAGTGTAGTTCTGCTAGAATAAACATTATTTAACTCTTCTAATTGCACTTAGTACACCAGTGCTGGCTTCTTTGAGATTTAAAACTATATGTCATCTTGCTTTTAGGTGTGAAAAGTCATTCCAAACCCGACGGAAATTGAAGGTACATGTAAGAACCCACAACCAAAGGAAATTCATATGTGAGATTTGTAACAAAGAATTCAGAACCCGGCAAAACTTGGATTTACACGCGAAAATCCATTATGCCATCAAGGATTTTGTATGCCCAATGTGCCAGAAAGCATTCAGGACAAAACAGCACCTTTTGGTTCATGGAAAAGTGCACCTGAAAGAGAAATTGAAAAAAGAAAACTCTGAGAGTGATCTAGAAACGAGTAAAACTTTAATAGATATTAAAACAGAAGATAAAGAAAAACCTGATGAAAAAGAACAACTAACAAGTATGATGATTGATGTAGCAAACAAATACTTAACCGAAACATTCCAGTGTGAATTTTGTGGCAAAAACTTTAGCACCAAGCAGAATATGCAACTACACCTGAAAATACACTTGGATATAAAGGATTTCGTGTGTGAAATCTGTGATAAAGGATTTAGGACAAAGCAACAACTTAAGGTCCATCAAAATAAACATAAAGAAAAAATTACGAGCGACTGCTTGCAGTTCATGTGCGATTATTGCAAAAAAGTGTTTAGCACCAAGCAAAACTTGGGCTTACATTTAAAGATCCACATGGATGTAAGAGATTTCGTGTGCGTGGTGTGTAATAAAGGGTTTAGAACAAAGCAACAGTTGAAAAACCATGAAAATGTTCACAAAACTTTAAATAAACTAAAGAAAAAAGAAAAGGGGAATAGCGAGGAGAAAGAAGGAAGCAGTGTAAATGAGGATACAGCTGAAGACTCACACAAAGCAATAGATGTCACTGAAGGGAAAAGTAAAGAGAAGGAAGGTGTAGAAGAGTTTTTGATGGAAATATCTAATATAGAACAAATGCTGGAATGCAGAATAGACACAGACAATAATGAAAGTAGAGAAAATGTTTCAATGGTGACTCCAAGTTAAATTTCGAAATAAAATTAAATTATGCAGCAAAATAAATTGGCAACTGAAAAGTTATTCAGTAGCATATAGGGAGTAAATATTAATAATTTTTTATTTTATCTTTGTATCCGTTGTATCCATTGTGAATATGATTAGTGCAAAATATATCGATATGGACATACATACTTTGCAATTTACTTTGTTTTAGGTTTTTTGTTTAAAATTTGTAGAAATTCACACAACATTAATACTTCACACATATTTTATTAAAGGACTAACAGAAAAATACTTCAAACTAACAAGATAAGGCACTCTACTCCAACAAAGTAATATTAACTTCATAAAATTTAACAAAGGAATTCCTAACTATATTTACAAACTCCATCATACCTAGTCATCATACTAACAAAATAGAAAAATATAGGTAATATTGAAATATATGTTACACGATTATGTCAAAAATATTTTATTTTTTAATATTATGTAAACTGTAACATAATATATTTGTACAAAGGACATTCCAATACTTATATCATGGTAATATCATTATGTAGGGAAGGACAGTGGTTTCACTAAGTTAATATTTTTGATACCAAATCCATGTGTGTATTTCTAAATTTGTTAAAAGGAACAGGGCTAATGCGGGCTGTAATGGTAGATGAAAGTTTCATCTCAGAGAAATTCAAATGCAAAGATTTTCAAGAATTTAAAATTTCAGCATAAAACGTATATGATATAAACTGAAATTAATTAAATCAAAAACAAAATCTGTGTTGCAAATTTGGAAGCAAAGATAATAACAAAATATGTGTAGAAATTTTGGAATCAAAAATATTAACCAAGTCTTTTGTTTCCTCTTTGAAAATTTATCGATTTATTATTATAATCATTTAATTTGGATATGATATAAGCAGAGAACAATTCTCTGATATAAGATTGTGCAATAAAAATCAATAATCAAAACCATGTTCCATAATATGTCAAAGTAGCTTATAGTTACTATAATAATAGCAAGAAATTTTTCCTCTCTTGGGAGGGGAAATACATACTATTTTTTAAAGGGGTCATAGAAAAATAAATTTAGTCTGATTAAGGAACTTACAAGTGCACCTGCTAAGTGTCCCAAATGGAACCACCATCCTTTCCTATAAAATAAATGGCAGGTATGTATATAAAAGGGTTCCTTTTTACATACACATTATACATTATTCAAATTTTAGTAAAATATAACTGCTTAATCCTTCAATGTTAATATGAAAAATAATTCAATATTTCCAAATAATAAGTAATAAGTCTTCTATTTCATACTGTTGTCAATACCAAATATTTTGTTACAAATGCAAATTTCAAGTTCTTAAGGAATTATTTATCTCACTAATATTTGAATCATATAACATGTATTCTCCTTATTTTCATACCTTTAAAACTAAGTAGCATGGCGCATGGCATATAATAATCTGAGAAATATATATCAAGAATAATATTAATAAAACAACTACAGCATTTTGAATCACATTAAAGATGCCCGAGGGGTGTCAGTATAATAACTAAACTTCTCTGTAATCATTTTCTACGAACTTATTAAAATAAATGTCCACAGCCCGATTAACTTAAAAATAATAAAAAAAAATTAACGGGAGTGCTGCCCTAGTCAGTGAAAATTTGATTCCATCATCTTACTATAATATCTACCTGATGTTTGATTAACAATGGGAAATTTCGAGACACCAGAAATAGTTTAAATGGTTTGTTTTATCATTAACGCACAAGCAACTATCTTCAAAAACGGATAGATACCAAATTAAAAAATAACTTAATTTTCTGTACAAATAATTATGCCCCTCTCTGAGAAACATTAAAATTAGTTTTTATTTTGTTTTTGTTTTTTTCAAAACTGGAAACTTCTATATTATTTAGAGATTCTCTTAAACCAGCAACTATTTTTATGAGACATAGTAGCATTGACTGACATATTAATAAGACGTCTTACGGCTATAGCCTCATATTCTGAAAAGTAAATGGCGCCTATGGTCAACAATGTATTTTTTGCTGTATTTTCTCTCCGGGAAGCGCATGGTGAGCCAGAGAACTGTCAGACATGACAGCCGTGAGAAGTCTATTAATACGTCAGTCAACGCGAATATCAACGATATTAGGCTTAATTGTCAATTCTAATTCCTAGTATGGCCAGTTTACAGATTTCTAATTCTTAAGATGTCTGATCGGCTGACAAATTTTGATTATTTTCTTCAATCTCCCCATATAAATTTCGAGTAGAATATAAAATTACACTCTTTATTACTACAATGACCTTCCACGTCAAGATAGGAAAAATGTAATTCAAAACTGTTCCAAATTTTATTTAGGTAGATTTTAAAAGACTGCACAAAAATAAACACCAAAATTTTCGGTCACACTCGTCTCGAAAACAGTTTCATGTTATGCCTTTACGTAATATGTAACATATTTTATTTAATACTGATGCAAAAGGTGATTGGAAGTTGTATTAAGGAAATTCTCATCATTTGGCGTTAGTCATGTAATTGTGGGATTTTGTGATATAAAAAAAAGGTTTAGATAAAAGTTGTAGGTAAGTTTATGCAGTTTCCTGGGATAGTAAGAAATTTTATACAGGGTGTTTCACAAAGGCGTGGCAAACCAAACTTATGTTTTTTTAAATGGAAAACCCTATTGTTGCATTTTTTGAAACTGGCTTAATTGCCAAGGCAATAAAAATGATAAAAACTTTGTATCGGTATCTTTTTCCGTTTTTGAAATATTGTTTTCAAATTTTTACTAAATTTATTTAACTTTAATTTGAAGATCTCACTATAAAGATTGACAATCAATGCAATAAAAATTAATTCTAACGCGGCATTTTTATTTATTTTATGAGGGCTGTGAATATGACAGACTAAAAATTTGACAGGCATGGCACGCTAGGTATTTAAAATTAAAATTCTTAATGGGACACCCATGAGAAATAAAAATTAATTCAGACAGGCTCGTCCAGTAGTGTAACTTTTATCAGTGTATACAGGGTGTCCCAAAATGAATTCCCCAGCGGCCGGGGGTAGACACTACGACCAAAAATAAATCGAAAAGTGCTTCCTTAAGAAGTTGTAGCTATCTAAAACAGTGAAAGCATGTAAAAAAGAGTTCCATTTAAGTCAAGTCACCTTTTTCGTATCCAAAATATGTAATTTTGAATGTCAAAATTTAGTTGTCACATAATTAGTAAACAGCAGTGTGACATTGAAAAGGTCAATTTTCATAATACTATTATGCCAAGAGCGGACAGCAATTGAGAATATTTAGATATGATTTAATTACTTGGTGTTTCCAATAACAATGCCCATGCTGCGGAACGTCGGTACCGCGACCGTTTCCCAACTAGGCGACACCCAGATCATAAAACGATAAGTGCTCTTGAAATTCGTCTACTTGAAACTGGATGCTTGACTCTTAAAATGACCGTCATAGAAGACTCACAAGGCAACAGCAAGAGCAATTAAGTACTCCACGACATTGAAGAAGATCCTTCTGTAAGCACCAGAATCCTGGAAAGTAATCGTCACCGTCCGCATAGTACTATCCACAGATTCTGCAAAGAGAAAATCGGTCCTCAACCCAATAGACTTTTGGCTTTGGGGTTATCTGAAAAATACAGTTTACCACACCATATTTATGGAGCTTTAGCACAAATTACAAATGAAATAATAAGCCGTGTACCGTGTAGAAAACAATTTTATTCGACGGTTGCACGAATGGCGGGCACTTCTAACATTATTTGCCTTCGTAAATCTAAATGTTAATAATTTTATTATGTGTAGATATGACTTTATTTAAATGAATTAATACTATTTTGCGAAAATGTCTTGATTTCGCTGTTTTAGATGGCCATAATTTATTAAGGAATCACTTTTTGAAATTTTTCCATTATTTATTTTCGTCTTATTTTTGGTCGTAGCGTCTAGCCCAGCCGCTGGGGAATTCATTTTGGGACACCCTGTATGAAGGAGGGTAATAGAAAATCAGCTCAATGTTCTTAATGAAATGAATCATACTGAATTTATAAAAATACCCTTTCTATAGGTTTTTTCGAAGTGAGTTGTGAACAGTTCCCGAACTAGCTAATCAATCATCTGATTCATCGAAAAGTTCTAAATTTATTTTCTTGTATTTTGATTGGTTCGAAACAGTTCTGGAACAATTCAGGACTGCAGTTGGCGAAAGCCTTATGTTGAAATTTTTGGTTTGGGAATTAATGAATCTCAATGATTTTTTTCGTATTTTTTTTTTAGTGTATCACAGCGAAACTAAATCAGATTGTGGAAATCTAAACAAAGTTTGACTGAAACACAATAGTTTCTAAAAACGTGAAAAATTCATCACTAAACCTATTTAATTTTTAATTGGGTTTTTCGCCACAGAAACCTGAACCAAACTGATTAAAAGACAACTTTTTTTTCAAGTTGCCAGGAAAATTCATAAATGCCTAACATTAAAAGAACAAAACTTTGAATGTTAACTCAAAAAATAACTTCAACAACTTTGTTTTGTTTTCTCCGAAAGAATAAATCTTCCTCCTTTCTCAAAGATATTGTCAAGTCAAAGTGAAATAAAAGATTGTGTCAATGACAGAAAATAATAGCCGCATTCCTTTTGGCTCTACACTGAGAACCACAGGAAATATACGCTACGCGGACAGAAGTGCCAGTAGCATCGGGCTCGTAAAATATGTATAGCACACTGAAAGTTGGTTTTGCCTTGGCCTAACAGATAGCGCTCGGATGCAGAATCGTTCTATTTTTAAAACCGTAAAGTACCCTCCGATAAAAGTCACCGCTAGAGGCGCCAGCAGTCAGCTGAAGAGCCTAACCGTGTTGCCGGTGGTTTAGGAATAAAGGTTTCATAAACGCGTCTATGCTGGCGGCGGCTTTCAGTCATCAAAATCTATTTCCGGGCAGACGGGCAGAGGCCTTGAACTATACGAAATATAACCTAGTGGGAGCATAGCTATTTTATTATTTGCTTCGTCTTTGTAGAATCTGTATGACGTATAGGTACTAAGTTATACAGAGTGCTTCAGAGCCAATATTAATTATCCGATTAAAATATAGGAAGATGTTACAAATAATATAGTTTATTCGTATCTTATTTACTAATTATACACTTAGTATACGGTAAATATTTGTTCTACAACGTAGAAAATATGTACAGGATGTCAATGATACCAATTTTATGGGTTTTTACTATTTAATTTTGGGCCTAACCAAAGTTTACAGAATAAAATCATAAATCATGAATAATACTTGTTGCATATTAAATTTATCATTCAAATCTGTTTCCAAATGTTTTTTCTACCTATAAGTATTGTATTATTGAAATATTGGTTGAAAAAATTTGTTGGGTGAAAGTTACCCCGACTACCACCACGATTTTTAGCTAACGATCCCAGATGCTCAAATTCGTGCTTTAAAAAAATTGTTGGGCGAATAAACTACCCCAGTACCCCTTTAGGAAAAAAAATGATAACTTTATTGTCGGATCCTCGCTGATTTTAGCAAGGACGTTCCTATAATGATTCCATATGCGCGAATTCGTGGTTGAAAAAATTTGTTGGGCCCCCCACTACCCCTTAAAGAAAGCTAACTTTCATGGTACGATTAGCACCATTTTTAGCAAATTATTGGGCGGGAACTACTCCAGCATCCCTTTGAAAAATTATAACTTCATTGTCTCTAGATTCACGACCTCGCGGTTGAAAAAATTTCTTGTGCGAAAACTACCATCAGCAGCCTTTTAAAAACAAATATGACAAGTTTATTGTCGGATCTTCGGCAATTTTAGCAAGGACGTTCCTAATGATTCCAGATGCGCGAATTTGTGGTTCAAAAAATTTGTTGGACGAAAACTACCCCCACTACCCATTAAAGAAAAAATATATAACTTCCATGGTAAATTCCCACAGTTTTTGGCAAGGACGTACCTAATGATTACAGATGCACAAATTATTTGTGCTTTAAAAAAATTGTTGGCCGAAAACTACCCCCAGCACCAAAGCAATTATAAGTTAATTATCGAATCTTGGCTGATTTTAGCAAGTACGTTCTAAATAATTCTAGATTCACGAATTTGCGTTTGAAAACATTCTTTTTCGCAAAATACCCTCAGCAGCCCTTTAAGAACAAAAATGATAACTTCATTGTCGAATCCTCGCCAATTTTAGCAAGGACGGTCCTATAATGATTCTAGATGCGCGAATTCGTGGTTGAAAAAAATTTCTTGGGCAAAAACCACCTCCACTACCCCTTAAAGAAAAAAAGGAAACTTTCATGGTACGATTCCCACCGTTTTTAGCAAGGATGTTCCTAATGATTCCAGATGCACAAATTTGTACTTTAAAAAATTGTTGGGCGAAAATTACCCCCAGCACCTCTTTAAAAAAATTATAACTTGATTGTAGGTCGATTTTAGAAAGTACGTTCTAAATGACTCTAGATTCACGAATTCGCGCTTGAAAAAAATTCTTGGGCGAAAACTACCCCCAGCACCCCTTTAAGAACAAAAATGATAACTTCATTGTCGGATCCTCGCCAATTTTAGCAAGGATGTTTGAAATGATTCCAATTCGTGGTTAAAAAAAATGTTGGTCGAAAACTACCCCCAGCACCCCTTCAAAAAACGACAATAATCAAATTAAAAACAAACTTTCGGGGTGGGAAGGGGTAGTTTCTACCCCGCAAATCTTTTCAACCACGGATTCGTGAAATAAGGTATATAGTGATTAAGTGATTGCATTTTCAAAAAACGGCAATAATCAAATTAAAAACGAACTTCCGGGGGTGGGAAGGGGTAGTTTTTGCCCCGCAAATGGTTTCAACCACGGATTCGTGAAATAAAGGATATAGTGAATGTGTTTTCAAAAAACGACAATAATCAAATTAAAAACAAACTTTCTGGCGTGGGAAGGGGTAGTTTTGGCCCCGAAAATGTTTTCAACCACGGATTCGTGAAATAAGGAATATAGTGATTGCATTTTCATAAAACGGCAATAATCAAATTCAAACGAACTTCCGAGGGTGGGAAGGGGTAGTTGCCCCGTAAATGTTTTCAACCCCAGATTCGTGAAATAAGGGATGTAGTGAATGGGTTTTCAAAAAAGACAATAATAAAATTAAAAACAAACTTTCGGGGGTGGGAAGGGGTAGTTTTTGCCCCGCAAATGTTTTCAACCACGCATTCGTGAAATAAGGAATATAGTGATTGCATTTTCAACAAACGACAATAATCAAATTAAAAACAACTTCCGGGGGTGGGAAGGGGTACTTTTTGCCCCCCAAATGTTTTCAACCACGCATTCGTGATAAAAGGAATATAGTGATTGCATTTTCAAAAAACGGCAATAATCAAATTATAAACGAACTTCCGGGGGTTGGAAGGGGTAGTTTTTGCCCCGTAAATGTTTTCAACCCCCAGATTCGTGAAAATGTTTTCAACCACCTATTGGTGAAATACGGTTATAGTAAATAATAAATGCCCTTTCAAAAAACGACTTAATACCTAATCGTCTCAAAAGCAATATCTGGGGGAGGGTGTAGTTTTTTCCTAACAATTTTTTTCAACCACTAATTCGTGAATTTGGTATCATTTGTAACGTCCTTGCTAAAACGGTGAAGATCGAACTAAGAACAATGGAATTATAAATTTTTTCAGAGGGCGCATGGGGTAGTTTTTGTCTTGTAAATTTTTTCTACTACGGATTCGTGAAATAAGAGTTATAGTGGCTACGCTTTCCAAAAACTATGATAGTCGGGCCAAAAGCAAATCTATCTGAGGGTTTTAAGGGATTTTTGCCTGTAAATTTTTTCTACCACGGGTTCAAGCATCTGGAGTAATTTGCAACGTCGTTACTAAAAACGGGGCAGATAATCGGACCAACAACAATGTCGTTATAATTTTTTTTCCTTGAGGGGTGTTTTTGCGCCGTAATTTTTTCAGCCACGGATTCGTAAAATATTGGATGTCATTTCTAAAAACGACGATAAAAATAAATCTCTCGAGGGAAGAATTCTATAGTTACTGCTGACAGCCTCACTGTTAACCTTGAATTCTAAATGGGCAAGCTCATTTTATTAGAGATCTTCCCTATATTTTTATAGTTCGGTGAAACCACTGACTAATTGCACAATCCGGCAACGCCGCCTTCCGATTCTTTTCCCTAGCGTGCTGCCGCCTGGTATTGAGTAAATAAAGTACCAAGGCCGTGAAGGCAGAACTATGGAAGACTTCTTCTATAGACACTGCTGAATGCCAGGGGAAGCCGGCTTTTGAGAGCCGGCTTCCTTTCGGGCTGCCAAATAATTACATTGTGTGGAACTTCTGTCCGCGTAGCGTATATATTCTGTGCTGAGAACTTTAGCTCAGTTGTTAGCTGAGCCACTCAGTTTTGTTTTTTTTTTTCTGTCAAAGGCTCATCTTGTGAAAGGGGAATTTTCCCCACCACCAAACTGAGCCAATACGCTCAATAGTGAGTGTCCTCACGAGGATGTGCTTAAAGGGTGAGAGGGGAGGTAAAAAATCTCACGCAAAAGGAACGCGGCTATTGTAAAGTTAAAGTGAAATGACAGAATTATGTTATTTCACTTTGACTTGACAAAACAGAATTCTGTCATTTCACTTTGACCTGACAATATCTTTCAGAAAGGAGGAACATTTATTATTCTAAGAAAGCTTAGAAGACAAAGTTGTTGGAAGTAATTTTTTGAGTCAAAGTTCCAAGATTAATTCTTTTAATATTAGGCATTTATGAATTTTCCTGGCAACTTGAAAAAGTTGTCTTATAACCAGTTTGGTTCAGGTTTCTGTGGTGAAAGACCCATGTAAAAATTTAGTGTTTGAGCCACAAAGAAATTTCCGATAATATTCATCACTAAAGCTTTACATAGGTACTGTTTAAGTTATCTGACCAAACGAACCTCTTAAATAATTTAGGAGGTCTTAAATAATTTGGAGTTCTGTTTCTCACCCACACCAACCACCTGTCCATTCGGATGTTAACAAGGCTATGGATTGTATATTTTTTGGAAGAAATGTTTGAATTCTTCGAATTGACACCCGCATTTACTCAACGCTAACATTAGTTACTTGATGCCACGCTAATGTTACTCACACTTGTCGCCCTACTGCTCGGCCGAGACCTGACCTCGTCTTTTTTAAAAACAGCGTACCCCCCTTTCACCAGCTCTTCGGCTATGTCCCTATCCCTGTCGTTGCTGACGTCGAACAGATCCACGCCGGGAACGGGCGAACCTTCCCGTTTTGCTCTGGTTCGTTCCCGAACGCAATACCCGTTTATTTTCGCGGATAATTTTTTCCACTGGGCGACATGCGTCCATTCCTCGAATTTGTCAACTGCTTCGCATGACCATTTATCACCCATAGGTTCTAAAACAAGGAAAAAGTAAATATAAATAAGACAAATCGATCATAGTAAGAATAACTACAAGCTCTTCTGTGAGAGAATAAACTGCACCATGGTTTGCACTGACAATAAAGAGCGATAAAATCAAGATTCTCTTCTTGCTATTGGCAGGCAAAAGGGTGGATATTTAAGAGTGTTATTTGAATCATGTGATTCAACTATGCTTTTCTAATTGAGGGAAGCTCTGAGAAACCATGTTATATAACAATAACGAGAAACAGTGCCGTGCATAAGGAGTACGGCCGGTTCAAATTACTGGGGCCCAGACCCCGTGAGGGTAGGACACGTCTCTGAAAATCGCGCATAACGTGTTGTAGCATGTAAAAACTAATAAGTGTTAGCAGAGGAGCAGAGCAGTAACTATACTATGCAAATGACAATACAGGGTCCTATACATATATGTATAATGACTAAAGGGCGGAATATATGCAAATTGCATATATATGCATTTTTTGCATATTTTATTCAATTTCGTAAAACATTGCATATTTCTGGAAAAACCTTATTTTTGTGCATATTTGCATGTTTTTCCTATACTTATTTATAGATATGAGATATAAGCAAGATTATGAGAGCCCAGAGACAACTCGCAGTGTGTAGTGCAAAGTCAAGAAATCCTGAAAAAAGCGGATGTAGTTAACAAACTTGTTTTTATTAAAGTTAATTTTACTTTTATACCAGATATAATTCTTTCATTAGAAAGTAGAAATTTAGGTTTAAGTAAATCGATTGATTTTGTTCAAACAGTTTCCGCTAAATGTAGAAAGGTTCCCGGCGATGTAGATATTAAAGTTAGAAAAAAAATTAGATGCTACCAGGAGTGGGGCCAAAGATCTGTTGCGTGGTATTTATTTCCAAATAAAATTTATTTTAAAACAATAGTTTTACCGTAAATATTACCGAAGAATTTTTTTGAAATAATTAGCCCCCCTCCCAACTTTACATTCTGATTACGCCACTGGATGCTACTGTAGAAAACAATGAAGGGTTCAAATTTTTATGGCAGTAAAGAGTATTTTTGATGGCAAATCATCCAAGGAGTTCCACCTTGACCTTATATCTTACTATCAAAATTCAAATATTATCCTACTACATTTGCAGATGTTGAAGCTTTTCTATATATAAACATATATCTACCAACAGAAGGCAAAGATTTTTATTGGAAAACTTTGAAAAGTATTTAATCATAAATTAATACTACATAAAATTTCCAATTCAAATGTTTTTATATTTCTGCTTTAATATTGGTATTTTACGAGGTATTTTATCTATTTGTTTTCCTTCAATTTTTCTTAAAATAAACCTTTTCTCTAAAATCAGTTTTGGTGTTTTTTTAAGGTATTTGTACATGTAAAATAAATGCATATTATTGCATATTTGGCCAAATAAATGCATATTATTGCATATTTTAAATAAAAAATGATACATATATATGCGCATATTTCGATTGAAATGAAATGCATATATTCCGCCCTTTAATAATGACTAATGAACTTAAATGATATTATTGTTCCTGTGTTTTTGTAACCTTTTTTTACTTAATGTATTTTATGTTTGAAATTTATATTTTTTATGTATTCGACAATATAAATATTTTCAATCCTATATTGCTTTGTATGTAAAATAATATAATTTTGGTGGTAGAGGGGCCCAGGGCGGCTCGTTCTTTTGACTAGCCCCTTGCCTCCGAGTCCCATGTACAGGGTAATGTATTTAGGGACGGGGTCGAAACCATTTCGGAATTTGAAAATATTCACTGCAGCTTATAAGGATGAAGATATCGGGATTTCCAAGACGAAGTAACATTCCTTAAAATTTCTAAAATATTTAAAAAATAAAAAATACACAAAAATTATCCCTCCCCCCCACGTGAAAATAATTTCTATGTACATCACTGAAGTTATCCAAACTCATCATCCCCGCCTACTTTTAGGAAATCGGCAGAATTTTTTAAAAAGGGGCGCGTCGGGTTAGCTGTACTGCGGCCCGCGCAAGCTCTGCACGTCCTTAAGAGGGGGTTGCCAACAGCGAAAGTGACGTTAGATTTCATATTTTTTTAAGTTGTACAGCATAAAATCTAATAACATTTTACCTGGCAAAAATTTAGTACAAACATCTCTGTCTTCATTTTAATCATAAGATCTTAAAAGCATATGCAATGGAATTATTATTTTTCCCAAGGTTTTCATAACCTATAAAAGAAAACACTGCTTGTAAGATCTTATGATTAGAATGAAGACAGAGATGTTTGTACTAAATTTTTGCCAGGTAAAATGTTATTAGATTTTATGCTATAGAACTTAAAAAAAATACGAAATCTAACGTCACTTTCGCTGTCGGCAACCCCCTCTTAATTACTTGAGGTGCATTTTACGTTAAGAGCAATGGCACTGCAAATAGTACAGATAAACGCACGGAATTCCGCTAGCTTTCTACCGTATACTTTACATGGAATTAGTCCCAGGACGTCCACCAAAAATGCAAAACAAAATTTGAAACTTCAAAATCTATCTCCTCTGTTATACGTAAACTGATTTCTGTCAAACCTGTCTCAAACTGTGGCGAAAATATAGGTCTACGATTCGTATGGACAATTTTTTTGTTTTTAATTGTAGTTTTTTAATGGTAACAAAAATACTCCTTCAAATACTCCCGAGAAAATGAAACGGTAGCATTTTTGTAAATTTTACAAGTACCAACAATGTTTTTTAAAAAAATTGTCCATACGAATTGTTCCTCCATCTTTTAGTTACATTTTGGTAAAAAAATCGAATTTCTGGAACTGAAAATAAAAAAGTAGATAGACTTCTAGAAAAACACTGCAAAGCCGAAATCAATATGAATACACTGTGCCCCCACTCCTGCCTTCTCCTCAAGCGAGTTTCCGTAGAGGGGACACTAAATAGACAAAGATAGGTACAATATGTTCGCCCGTTAGCCGTCGCACTCTTGTTTCCGCTTATCGTATTTTACAAGCTTTTTTGTTTAATTTCACCTGTTAGCAGCGTCCAGAGAATACTACTGTTATTGTGTGGGTCGAATCTTGCAAGCTGAATTAGAACCACTTGATGACATCCAATTGAGCTGAAATTTTGCATACACCTTTAGTTCCGGTGACAATGCAATATGCAATACTCAATATTGTAATACTTTCTACTTTCTAATACTTAATATGGGTATCAAATGAAAGGGGTTGACGAGTTCAAAATAATAAGATAAGTGACGTCATACTAAATCCAATATGGCGGACTAAATTTCTTTACCACTCTCCTGATATGGAAATCAAATATGTACTAAAAGCACAAAATAAAATAAAAGATAAAAACCTTTTTAAAAACAAGCTTTTATTTAAGCCATGTACTAAAACGAATAAAATGAAATAAATCATGTACTACATCGAATAAAATAAAATAAAATAAGTCTAGGTTTTTGTTAGAATAATTCAGTGCCAAATTGCGCCAAGTCGTTTTTGTAATTTAAAAGGCTTGTCGCAAGAAATGTTCATAGAAAGTAGGTACCAATTAATTTTAATATTTGGTTGATAAGCAAGTACCTACTTGCCAAAGTATGTATTTTCTTTAGAATTCGCGAGACTAGCTTTTTGATTTACAAAAATTTGTCGCAATTTGGCATTAAATTATCTTAACGAAAACCTAGATTTATTTTATTTTATTCCTTTTAGTAGATACAAGACGTAGGTATTTTATTTTATTCGTTTTAGTACATGACTTAAAAGTTTGTTTTTAAAAAGGTTTTTTATCTTGTGACGGGATTTTTGTAGGTTCAGAGAGGGCTGAGGGCCGTAGACAAAAAGCGGACTAGTTCGGGCAAAATGGGAGGTTTTACTGATATTTTTTTGGACAGGTATAAAACTGGAAAATATACAAATTAAAATGCACACAAACATCATATAATAATTCTAAGATTACCTGGCACCAGACTAGGTATTCAGACTAAAAAGAAATAGCTTTAACCAATTGCCCTAAGGCTGCCAGCTTGTACCTACTAAAAGTCAGGCCACAAAATGGCCTCTTAACGTCTTCAACTTTGGTATTGTAACATTTGCTGGAGGTGGACAGTTTTTTATAGGCAATAGAAAAAACATATTCTGGGAACACATTCAAATTGCCTTGAATATCTCTGGTTTCAGTACTCACAGCGCCACCTACTGGCCAATAGCCAAATATACTCCAAAGGGATAGAGGAAATTTGCCGACAAGCTAGCCTAATATTTATTAGTTATTTGGTTTGGCTTTACAGGGTTCTAAGCATATAAAATAAAAGGAAGCACCGCAACGCAGGTTACTATCCTGAGTTAATTCAAAATCTTTTCCAAAATATATTCCTCCACAATCTTTTATTTTTTTATTATCTACAATAGTTATCTAGCCTAATCTTGATTGAAGGCTTCTATAGGCTGAATTTTATGTTTCTGAAATTCTTCCCAATGGAATTCACAAGTATATAAAACCATAAATGCAATATTTTAAATTTAGGTTGTGTTAGTTCGTCTTTATGTACAGGGAGATCATTTTTATACGCCCAGCCTCTCTTAGTGGAAAACGGTCGAAGATATGCAGATATTATATTATATGGGAGATGATATAGGGTGTATAAAGGAATAAATTGGCCTCATGTAGCGACTCTCTGCTAATACGACGCTAGGCGTCGCGTTGCGGCGCCAAGAAATATTTTTTCCCACCAACATACCATTTTTGTTACATCATTCAAAATCCCTTAGGGTAGTTTATTCATTTACACACTGCCCTAAAAAAGGGTAAAAACTAACAACCCCTATTATTTTTTTCCTCGACCTTTTTTGTGGGTCATTTTTACATATAACAAAAATATGATTTGTGTAGCCCTTTTATTATGGACATATCATTTTGGGCATCTACTGTAACATTATATTTTTGTTTTTTTAATGTTCAATAATAGTACATTATACACTTAGGTTGAGAAGTGAGCCATTAAATAATGGCCTTGTCAACCGAAGTGTCTATAGTTTTTTTTTACTACTAACATTGAAATATTGCCACATTTTACATATTTGATTAGATTTTGATATTTTAGTCATTTCTCGCTTTTTTCAAATACTTCGAAAGCCTGGGAGTTCAGTTGTCAAGCTGATAAAATGAAAATAATTTTTAAATGTCATATAGAAAATTGTTCATTATTTACCTAGGTATTTTTTTATTATCATTATTTACCTAGGGAGAGAAATATTACTTTTCATTGATTTCTCAGGTTAGTAGTAAAAAAAATAATTAAATTGTTGACGCCCGTCTACTATGAATTTTTACTTGATTTTCTGTAGCCAGGGGAATGGCATTTATCATGAAATAATTTTTTTGTAGGAAAAATATTGTTTTCGAGAAAAAATGTACAGGGAAAAAAGTTTCTTAAATAAAAGGGCTACGCAAATCATATTTTTGTTATACGTAAAAATGACCCACAAAAAAATTCGAGCAAAAAAATTAATAGGGGTTGTTAGTTTTTACCCTTTTTAGGGCAGTGTGTAAATCAATAAACTACCCTAAGGCGTCTTCCCGTAAGTAGATAACACATACCAAATTTCAAATTCTTAAGTAGCGCCGGTATTGAGATAAAAATAAAAAATATTTGGGTCACCCTGTAGACCCGAATAACTTGGCAAGGAAAGCCCAAATCGAAAAGACCCCTTAAAACCACCTGCCGAACACCCCTTTAAAGTATTTACTATACATTCTGACTCACCCTGTATAATATCTCCATATCTTTGACCGTGTTCCACCAAGAGAGGCTGGGCCTCTAAAAATGATCACCCTGTACTTTTTTTGTAGGAAAAATCAAACTTTTAAAATTTTTATAAATGGTATTTTCAAGTACAGGGTGGTTCATTATAAATTGACTTTTGAGGTTAGAAAAAAAAGTTTTTTACAAAAGTTTTAGATACTAATACAAAGTTTTTTGTGACGCTATTGGACCGTGTACGGTGTGTTCTAGAAAGCCGTGGCAGACATAACTTATGTTTTTTTAAATGGAACACCCTATATATTTTTGCATTTTTGAAATCTGCTCATCAAGGCAATTAAAATAATATTAAACTTTGTGGCATTATCTTTTTCCGTTTTTGAAAAATTCCGTTTTCAAATTTTATACTAAATTTATTTAACTCAAATTTGTGGATCTCGCGATAAAGATAGATGATCGATGTAATAACAAAAAATATTTGTTTTAAACAAGAGAGTAATACAGTGAAACTCCAAAATGTTTAGGAGCCTTTTCAAATTTTACTGATTATATTCTCGAAATAAAGAACTGTACACGGTCCAATAGCGTCACAAAAAACTTTGTATTTATCTAAAACTTTTTCCAAAAACTTTTTTTTCTAACCTCAAAAACTAACAAGTTAAGGGGCGTGTCAATTTATAATGAACCACCCTGTACAAGGGCAACTAAGAGTAGCCAATAAAAGTGGGGTGCCTTTTTGGCATTTGGACTGGGAAAAATTTTAAAATTAAAATTTTATACCTAAATATAGACGTCGCGATTTTTTGGAAAAACAGATGGAGCCAAAATTGACGAAGTTATATTTAAAACGTTTGCTCCCGGAATTGGTAGATCCGACCACAACACATCTAAAGAGGCACAAAGTAGTAAAAGAAAAAAGTAATAGAAATCCAAAATACCACATAGATATAGCATAACCTACCTACCTACTGTAGAAATAATAATTTATTGAAACACTGTTCTACTTTGGCTGTTTGATTGATAGGAATAATAATTTCATGTCAAAAAAAATTGTAAAAAGTTATAAAAAAATTTCTTTCCAATTCAGTGCACTTATCAGAAAAACAATTATTATTGCATAGAAAATATCGAAATATACAGACAAAACTTATGTTTTTTTTATTTATTTCTATAACCCAATTTTCCGCAAGGCACTGAAGAAAAAAACAGGGTTAGTAAATAACAAAAAAGACCCGAAAAGATACTTCGGAATTCGTACAAATAGGGGTAGGTATGTGTTTAATATTTACATATGTGTTTAATATTTATATTTTTTCAACAATAGCCCAACAAATACACAAACCGAGTCAACAACAAAACGCCATGAAGTAATCAGGTTGCAGCCCTACAACTTTTGTATTTGATATTTTTTAGTTGATAAATAAAAAAGTTATGAAGTGGCCTAATTTCCCGGAATCACCCTGTACACCGGCGCCCTTCCGACCGATTCAGCTCTCGGCTGCCTGGCGGTCCGACTCATTTTTATATGGTCCGACTCCGGACTCGCTCGGGTCCAAAAAAACGTCGTCCGTCGCCCGACACCGTTCCTCGCGCTAAACGCGCTGCCGGTGAGAGGGGAAGGGACGAGAGTGCGTGGTGAGGGGTGACGAGAGGAGAATATTCCTGAGATTGGAGCCGGTCGTCGCGACCGTTAATTATAGATCTTGTCTGCGCGGTCATGACTCTTAAGATGTCGAAATTTCGAAAACCTACTCAGCTTATTGTCATTCTAACAAGTTTCCTTAATAATATTTTGTCGTAAAACATACAAAAAGGGCACTTTACTGATGTGGAAAATTACTTTTTTCAAAAATAAATTTTTGCCAGGTAAAATGTTAATAGATTTTATGCTATACAACTTAAAAAAATACGAAATCTGACGTCACTTTCGCTGTCGGCAACCCCCTCTTAATGAGAAAATATTATATTGATCCGTTTGAAAAAAGACAAATTCCTGATGATACTTTTCTGTCAGTTCTGAATTACTATCATCAGCAAATAATATGTAAGTTTGGGACTAATGAATTACATTTAGTATTTTACTTTATTGTGGCAACATGGTGACCGATTTCAGGACTGCCAACCCACTAATAATTGCTAACGTTTTAAAGAAGTTTTGAAAAAAATCACTGTCTCACTGCAACAACGCAAAAGTTTTCCCCGAAATGAAAGGATTTTGTAAAAAAAAGTCACTACATTATTTAGCTGGTGTTGGTAACATGATCATAGGGTAGAGCGCGTTCGGCCTTAGAATGAGCCCGGTGAGTCATCTCTAGCTGCGCGTGTCTGCCGAGCAGGGATACACACGCTGCATCTACAGCGCTGGCATGGGCGTAAGTGTGTTATGTTTGAAAAAGTGAAGCCAATAATTATTAGAAGAGAAAGATATATAATTCTGACTATGAAAGGCAGGCATTTAACATCTAGCTTGAATGGAGTCGGTGGCCTATTCTAAGGCCGAACGCACTCTACATCAAATTCTTGTCATGTTTGTGAATTATTAGTAATTAAAAAAAATTAAAAGCAACACTAAGTGGTATTTTCAACATATGCAATGATTTTTCGTGTTAGTTTGTTTATTGGATTTCTTGCCCTCAAAAATAAATATATGGAGCATATCTAATACTATTTACGTAGTCAGTTAGGAAAAGTGTGATTTTACGTAACAAGTGGCATATTTGCGAGATGAGCGAAGCGAACTCCTGCAACATCACATGTGCTACGCAAAATCCATCCATGTTATAGACCTTGTTTTAAAGTTTTAAAGTTATAAAAGTGTAATTTAAATCTCCCTGCATTTCTTTCGACAATATTGAACAATTTTCAAAAACTAATATTATTTGAAACCAATAAAATAAAAAATACTGACCTTCCGGGCACTTTTTTGACCGTATCAAATAATTTTCAAAAGTCCATATTCGTTCAGTACCGATGATATTCATTCGCTACTGGTGAATACTGAATACTGAAAATCGAGAAATATCGAATCTCATCAGGGCACTTTTTCCAATCATATTAAACAATTTTCAAAAGTCGATATTCGTTCGCTTCCCCACTTTTTTAATATCGATTAAAACAAGTCATTTTTATCAATATTTCGATATTTACATTAATATATCGATATTCAGATATTTTTCCCAGTCCAGACTGACTGTAGTGAGTGATGTAAAGAATTTTACATAACTGGTTCTGTAAAATGCTTTGAGAAAGGAACACATTTTTTCTGGTACTGATTATTTAGGCAATCATTAGATTAAAGTAGTACTTTACATAACTAGTCACGTAAAGTAAGGCGCTTCAACATTTTGTAGTTTAAAGTACAATGTGTTACAGGAAATAACCCAATTATAAGACAGGATGACAAATTAAATACAAATAATTGTAATACATATATGAGCAATCTACAATTCGGCTACAGAATATATTTAATTTCAAATTCCAGCAATGCAGTAACAAACATTAAGTAAACATTAAAAAGAAAAGAAAAATATTCAGGGTTGAGACAACTTGCAGTTAAATGTGTCCATATCTCTAAAGTCAAACTTGTTATGAACATTACACATTTGATAGAGTGGTGAGAAATTCAGCACATTTGTTCTTGGAGCAGGCAAATAAAAAGTTCTCATTTGTCAAGATGTTAAGCGTGGCACCAAGAACTGCAGGCAACTCAAGATCAAGATCAACACTGCCGTTAAGGACCCTAAACAACATCTGAGAAAAATATTGTGGTCTGACTGTCAGTGAGGAAATTTGAGGAAATAAAATCATCAGAATGTAATAGATATTTAAAGATGTGTCAATTTTCCCTAACTTCTGCACTTCACAGTCTTTTCAATATGTCACTTTCTGCGGGAGTTTTTCCTGACTTTTGGAAGCGTTGTTATTTGAAGCCCATATTTAAGTCTGGGGACAAGAGCAAGGTTACTAATTACAGAGCAATTTGTTCCCAATCTGACATTCCAAAAATTTTGGATGGTCTAGTGTGTCGGAGATATTATGGGATTTCAAACACATCATTAATAATGAACAACATGGTTTTGTTCATGGAAGATCAATGGCAACCAATCTTGTTCTATATCGAAATTTCATTACTTGCAATATCGAGGGGGGTGGACAGGTTGACTCTGCCTATTTGGACTTCTCAAAGGCATTCGATCGAGTTAACCACACACTGCTCATGGCTAAGCTTGAAGTGCTGGGTGTCGGTGGTGCATTTGGTAGTTGGATTCAGAGTTTCCTGTCTAGCAGAGTCCAGTTCGTGAAGTGTGGTGGTTCCTTATCGGATCCCATTCAAGTGCCGTCGGGGGTAACGCAGGGTTCGCACTGTGGCCCCATTTTATTTTCGCTCTTCCTGCTAGATTTGGTGCCCTGTATCCAGCACTATTCATGTCTGCTTTTTGCAGATGATTTGAAGGTTTTTAAAGCGATTGGCTCGGCTGATGGGGCTTTAGAGTTTCAGCATGACCTTGACCGGGTTTTTCATTGGTGCGAGGCTAACCGTAGCATGTCAATATATCAAAGTGCTTTAAAGTAATATTCACTCGCTCGCCTGAGCCATTTAGTTTTCAATACAGCCTTGGTGGTAATCAGCTGCCACTTTGCACCAAGACTCCTTATTATTAAATACAGGGCCGCATTAGACAAAAATGAATGGAAAAAAAGGAATTTTCAGTATAATTGTCTCAAAACATTTTAAAAATATTTCTTGTCATACATCATGGTATTTGCAATAAAAAGTGCTTTCAAAATCTGCAAAAAAAAAATCCAGGTCCGTATCTAAAAAAATTAAGTTGAAGATTGTTTCTCAAAAACGAAACGTTGTAGAACAAATCTAAAAACGCCATCTTAAGGCCCGTTAAAAAGTGTCATAAGAAAGTGCTTTTCTTTTTTCTCTATCTGTAATAGCAACTTCAGAAAAAAATAAAATCGAAAACGCAAAATTTTACTTTTTTCAAAATAACTCAAAAACGAAAAAAGATATTAGAAATCTGTTTGTGCCATTTTATTGAACTCGAAATTGCGCAACTTTTTCCCCATTTAACCGTTGCTCTATCTCTCACCGTTTGCAATATCCCCATGCTGTTCATTCTTATCCGGGACACAGTGTATATTAGACAGACCTAATTCCATTGAGTGACATATAATTTGAGTGGTTTCGATAATACTGAATTACAAAAATGGTAACAAGTCTGGTCCTCTGTAAATTCTTTAATCACTATATTGTTAGCTGTTATGTCAGCGGAGGTAGTGTTGCAAGAAGGTGCAGGCGAGAAACTGCAGACAGTTGCAAAAAAATTTGCAAAGCTGTTGACAATGTCATTTCGTTTTTTAGAAGTTAGTGCCGTTTTTAACAACAAGAACAATAACATTGATTTTAAATTTAATATTTTCCTACATTTAGTTCAATATTTTTAACCTGGACAACTATGAAATTACCTAATAACCTTCTACCAATGTCTCTTTAAAAAAAGTCAAATTATTATATTGACATCTTATACTTTTATTTTATTCGTGAACCATATTACAATTACAATAAGGTACCTAATTTATATTGTATAATATTGTCATATAATATTGTGTTTCTTGTTATTACATATTTTAGGTCTGACGATGGCTTATAGCCAAAACTAGTCACTGTATACTACTTTATACTTATTATACTGGATTTATTATGGTTCAAGAATTTTATCTTACTACCTAAAAAAACATTTATGGTTGTATTTCATTCATTCAAGTTGGCGGGCAATGGACGTATTCTGTTTTTTTAAACATGTTTTAAAAATTTTCTCTTTGTCGAAAAAGGTGCCAGAAATGTTTGAAGCAAGGTGAAGGTCATTTACAATTTTTGCATTGAGTGTTTCTTAAATTTGTATTTGTTTTTATTAAAATGTGTTTATTTGATGTTCATTTTTTATTTATTATTACACTGAAGTTAAAAATTATCTAGCCATATTCACAAGCCAATCAAATTCTTTATTATATATATTTTTAGAATGACCAGAAAAATATCTCACAGAAACTACTATTTCGATTGGGCGATTATTCCATGGCTAGCTATGATTTTTTTAAATGACTAATTTTCAGAATACCATATTAGGCATTCTTTTAAGAATAAAATGGATGGTGCCTCAGAGTTCACCATAGCTCAGAACTTTTTATACAAGATATCAATACTGCAAATTATACAGGGTGTTCACAAAATGGGGCCAAATTTCAAAAAAACTGGATTTTCCGAAGTACCCTGTATAAACCACGGTGCATAGGTTGGTGATACAACTGCGTTGCCATTTTAGGTGTTCACTTTATACTGTCCTCTACATGCATTATACACCCCGAAACCAGAAAATGGCCTAACCTCTCCATCATGATCTCTTTGCTATACAGTAGTAACCACAGACCTTTAACTACCACAGTAATCTGTACAAAATCTAAGGAAAATCGGTGAAACCATGCGAAAGTTAACGGGAAAAGATCTAAATTAAGGGCAAAGTTCAAAGTAAAATTGCTTACCGATTCTTGCCAAAAAACATTCAATGGCTTGAAAATGTAACCTCAAAAAATCTGTGCGTAATTCATACACATCTCTAAACGGAAGCAAATCGGTATCTCCATAATCAACAAAGTATAATTCTGCAACTTTTTCATTGTTTTCTTCTTTTATGTTGATTACTTCAGCACGGTACCTAAAAAATAAAACATTATGCTTTTGTTTAATATGATAATAATTAGAAAGGCATCACCATTTATTGTCATACTGAAACACGGCAGCTACTAAATCTCCTTTATTGACGTCATCCAAACTATGCGCAGAACGATTTTCTGGCTTGTTGTAATACTCTGTCATCTCTTCCACTAAACAGTCGAGTTCTGTGGCTTTGGGACCTACGATTTGTAACCAGAATCTGGAAGGGTCCACCATTGCAGAAACATACACTTCAAACTGAGCATCTGGTTGACCTAAAAGCAGAAACATAGTACAACAATATACAGTATGTCCACGGATGGGGTAAATAAGAGGACAAATGGACCAAAAAGTGAAAGATACGAAAAAATGTTATTCTTTATAAAAGTTTTTGCTTGCTTTAAAAATAAGATCCACGATGCCAAAAATTTGTTTTTTTGTACAGGGTATGCAAAAAATACAAAAACGTAAAATTTGATGAAGAGTAAAGTTGGCTTTTTATAAATTTTAATGCAAAACGTTAAATAAAAAACTTGTTTGAAATTTTAAAAGAATTCTTACTCAAGGAAAAATTTGAAATTTCTAAATTACTCTTTTAAAATCGAAATTTTTCCAAGTCATATTCTGACCTTTTTATTTGATTATGCCATTGATAACTATTACTGTGACATATTTGTCAAAATAAGAACGATGTTGTCTTTAGAGCAAAGAATATTTATCATCCAAAATTACAGAAAAGGCGAGAATAGTTATCGCTACGTTATTGAGAAGTTTAAAGAAAAGTTTCCAAATGTACAATTATGCATAAGTTCAGTACATAAGTTAGTAATCAGATTTAAAAAAAACTGGATCCGTTGATGATTTAAAGAAGACGAAGAAAAGATACGACGAAAACGATGCTTCTACAGTATCAATTTTGCAATCTGTTGATGAAAATCCTATGCTGTCTTTAAGAAAACGAGCCCAAAGTTTACAAATCTGTAAAAAAAGCCATATTCAAAATGTGTTGAAGGAAAATAAAATGTATCCTTTGAAACCAATTTTTAACCGTACTTTGGAAGATAGGGACAGTTACAAACGCTTGGATTTTTGTTTGCGGGTCGGTGATGAAATTCTAAATAACAACGTGAACTTTCATAAGCTGATAATGTTCTCAGATGAGTACAAATGGCACTGTAGCCTCTCAGCATGTGAGATACTGGAGTAGGAAAAACCCAGAGTTTAGAATTGCGAACCGCCGCCAGTATTTTAAAAAAGTAAATGTTTGGTGCGCCATTTCCTATTATGGGACAATAACATATTTTTTTGATAATACGTGTAACAGACATTCTTATTTGCATATGCTGGAGTCATTTCTGTCAGACAAGTTAGAAGAATTGCCTCTTTAATATCGCCAAAATATGTATTTTCAGCACGATGGGTGTCCTGCCCATTATGCTACAGAAGTCAGGGATTGGCTCAATCGCAAATTTGGAAATCGATGGATGGGCCGAAATGGTCCAATTTTGTGGCCCCCTAGGAGTCCCGACTTGACAATTTGTGATGTTTCTATGGGGGCGCATTAAACAACTAACATTTGAAAGACCCATTGAAAGTAACGAAGAAGTTTTAAAGCAGAGAATTTTAACAGCGATAGAATCAATTTCACTAGGAGAAATAAGAAGCAGATTTATATATACATTATATATATATATATATTCTTATTTGCATATGCTGGAGTCATTTCTGTCAGACAAGTTAGAAGAATTGCCTCTTTAATATCGCCAAAATATGTATTTTCAGCACGATGGGTGTCCTGCCCATTATGCTACAGAAGTCAGGGATTGGCTCAATCGCAAATTTGGAAATCGATGGATGGGCCGAAATGGTCCAATTTTGTGGCCCCCTAGGAGTCCCGACTTGACAATTTGTGATGTTTCTATGGGGGCGCATTAAACAACTAACATTTGAAAGACCCATTGAAAGTAACGAAGAAGTTTTAAAGCAGAGAATTTTAACAGCGATAGAATCAATTTCACTAGGAGAAATAAGAAGCAGATTTATATATACATTATATATATATATATATATATATATATATATATATATATATACGACGTCAGTTAAAAAAATGCGTAGAATATGGAGAAGTTTTTGAAAAATAAAAATAATGTGCCCCTAATTGTTTTAAAGTTTAATAAAATAAGAAATATTTCTCGAGTATTACAATTATTATTTAATATTCCATTAGTAATTTTATTTAACCTGTCTGTAATTTTGGATTATAAATATTTTTTGCTCTAAAAACATGTTTCTTATTTTGACAAATACGCCAGTTATCAAAAGTGTAATCAAATAAAAAGTACAGAATATGACTTGGAAAAATTTCGGTTTTAAAAGAGTAATTTAGAAATTTCAAATTTTTCCTTGAAAATCTGGAATAAGAATTCTTTTAAAATTTCAAACAAGTTCTTTATTTAACGTTTTGCATTAAAATTTATAAAAAGCCAACTGTACTCTTCATCAAATTTTACGTTTTTGTATTTTTTGCATACCCTGTACAATAAACAAATTTTTGGCATCGTGGATCTTGTTTTTAAAGCAAGCAAAAACTTTTATAAAGAATAACATTTTTTCGTATCTTTCACTTTTTGGTCCATTTGTCCTCTTATTTACCCCATCCGTGTACATACTGTATATTATTATTATATAGACGTGTGAAATGTTTCATGTCTCATTATAGCCAAATCCTAAGTTAGATGTCAGAGGTATGTATACTAATTTATTATAACAATAACTATTGTTTACTGGATTTTTTCTATGTATCTCGGAACAACTGCTGCTGAATGATATATGATGGTTAAAAATTCTTGTCAAGTCATTATTTTCAGGTTAATTAATAGTTGTTATAATTAGATTCTGCCATGAAAATTATCCAGAGTACAGTTCCTATCATTTATGAGAGTTGTCATTAGTGCTATTATGCACCGATTTTCCGAATAAGACTTACTGGCAAAATTTTTCGATGTATCCAGAACAACAGGTTAGTTTTTAGTTGTCAGGTTCAAGTGATCTCAAGGATAGGAAAGATATATTTTAAGGATAAATAAGGTTTTATTGAATGTATGGATTGCTCTTGCAAAGATGAACAATTTGATATCAAAAACATATAGTTATTGAGCATATAAAAAGGATAATAAGATTATTTTAATACCAATAATCTTACAAAATAAAATATTTGTTACCAAACATTTGGTTTATTTCATTTAGGGCCGGTTGTACAACGTAAGTTTAAACTTCGTTCAGGGCTGACCGGAGTTCAATGTTATTGTGACCGTTGTTCGCTCCGAGTTAAAAATCTAAACGCAGTTCATCAATAAGTCAAGTTGATCTCCGATTCCGAGCAGTTAAACTGCGTTCACTGTTCTATATGACACTATCAGTGTTTTGTGTGAATCACACACAGTGTGAAAAGTAAAAGCTCTCTTCGAAAATGCCCATTTTGGAGATAGTGTATTAGTGGGGGACAGTGGGTATGGAGTTAAACCATATTTAATAACTTCCCTATTAAACCCACAAACACCTTCTGAACACCTATTTAACGAATCCCAGATTAGGACAAGAAACCCGGTTTGAAAAATGGTTTGGGATTTGGAAACGCCGTTTCCCCATACTAGCCCTGGAATACGAAATAAAGTGGAAAAAGCAAAAAATAAAGTGGAAAGCATTGTCGTTGCAGCAGCTGCTCTGCATAATCTTGCAATTATTATGAATAATCCACTACCCATTCTAGATGAAGAACTTGAAGCAGCTATTAACTTTGTAAATAATATAAATGAAAACTTTTTCCCACACCAAGACCAAGAAGTACTAAATAATGTGAATAGAGAAGTATTAATAAGATACTATGAAAATTTACTTTAACTTTTTTAGCTTGTATTTAAAAAATAAATAACTACATTATTATCATTTGTTAAATTTATTTTATTTTCATTAATAACATGTTCTCCTGTTCATATGATAATATATAAAAAAATTATTGCTTTAATTTTTGCAATTGTAAAATTTCAATTCTTATCTTATGTTCCTCGTTCTCCCTTCTCTGTTTTTCTTCATATTCCTTGTCTAAAAGTTCCATTTTCTTCTCATGCTCTTTCCGTATAATTTCTTTTCTCAGCTCGCTTTCTTCAATTGTACATCTTTCTTTAGTCTCCTCAAATGTCCTTTTGGAAGCTACCCACTGTTCCATTTTTTTGGAAATGTTTCTTTTTCTTGAATGATTTCCTGAAAGTCAAAAATATTTTGTAGAACACTCGGTAGAACATATTAAAATTAATTGAAATTACCTGTTGGTGTTTGTAATGCCAATGATTTGGACTGCTTTAATAGAGAAGGTGTTGCTTTCTGCCAATCTCCTTTCTGTCGTTCTGGCTTAAGGGCATCAACTGTACCTAATACCTAATAAAAATTGAGTTTCAATTGTGATATTTGCACAAAGAAATAAACTAATACAAACCTTCTTCTGTTTCCTCTACAATAAAATTAAAATCTTTATTTGGCTCGTTAATATTTGATTTTTGTATAAGTACATTGGTTTCGAGATTCTCTTGATCTTCATTGTCCAAAATATAATCATGATTACTAAAATATCCTTTGTCATTTTCAGTAGATGCTTCTGTACCATCAACTACTACAATAAAGTATGAATATAATAAACAGAATTTACGTAGTGGAAAAAAAAGGAATAAATTAATACTTACGTAATATGGCATCACCATCAAGCTTTGAATCAAGCCCATCAATTCGTACTCCCAATATATCTTTAACTTGTTCTTCAAGGGGAGTGAATGTTACATTCTCCGGGGGTCCTCCACCTGTATAAAATATGGAGCTCTTTTCTTCGGCACATTTTTTCTTTGTCCTTTTTTAAATATTTTCATACTTATTTTTTAATATTTTTATATCCCGATACGTTACTCCCGAAGAGCTATTAAACTCAGAAGCAATCTTTGCTCAACAACTATTTTTCTTCTCATTGTTTACAGCATCCGTTTTACGGCATTCTATAATCGCCTTATACTTTTGAAGAAGGGAAAGCAGAAGAGATTTCTTTGCTATTAAAATTTGAAGCGCGTTTAACACTACACATTGTGCCGGTATACCTACTAATTATTCCGCAAAATTTTCACAAATATGGTAATTCATATTATTATGAACAATTTATTTTGCTACAGCACAGCTGACAGCTGACTGATTTGACAATATTGCGCCTGGGCAGACAAAAAAAGTTGTGCCAACTGTTAATGAACGGACGTTTAACTGAACTGCTCCATTTTTAAGTTTCAACAACGACATGGTGCTTGAACTGAGTTCAAAGATGAACTTAGGTTTACGTGAACTCAAGTTCACTGACAAGTTGTACAACCGGCCCTTAATAATGTATCGAGGACACCAGGTTAGTTTTTAGTTGTCAGGTTCTGACAAGTGATCCCAAGGTTAGAAAATACCTATATATTTATTACAACATATTCAAAAAGAATTTCATTTTAGATACCTTTTCTAGAGAGTACAAAAGTATTTTTAAACCATACTCTATATGAAGTTTTGACTTATTTTGGTGAATAGTAGGTACAAGCGCTTAAATGCCTGAATGCCTTTACAGAAACGCCCTGTACATCCAAACCGCAAGCACCACCATACTTGTCGCACTGCATTATGCTTTTCAGATCACACTTGTCGCTCCAAATTCAACCTTTGCAACTGTCCAACTTTCAGTTGTCTCCTGTATTTGTACCACGCATCCAGGGGGTATAGAACACATTGAAAACTCTTGAAAGTACTCCAATCTTCCAGACACGCGAACACAGACCAGAACTGTTCCAGAACATGCTCTACCAGTGCTACTCGCTACAAGATGGCATTGTATATTTTGACTAACCAAACATAATCGACTTTTTTTGCGTAATTCTGCAGCTAATGTAGCTTTGCTACGTACCGCACTTAACTTCTCTAATCATCGCAAGATGTCACTACTATACTTGTATTACCAGCTCTGACACATATTCTACTAGTCTGGAAAATATAAATATATAAATATTACCCTATAACACTATGGGATTTATATGGTTTTCAGTAGTACTTTGATTTAGAAGAAATCACATTTGCTCCTATAAGCTCAGAACACTACGGTTTGAGAGCAAGATCCAACAAAAGCCATATTAGATGTCTGGATTTGTTCATCTCCGAAAGACTAGTTTATTAATCCACAAATTCTTTGGACACAGGTTTGATTTGTCCATAAGCCACAATTACTGTTTGTTACCAAATTACTTTCTACCAAAGCTGCTATATATCTGGTGAAGCCTGTGATTTAACCCTCCTTTATTCCTTTTTAAACGTATACAGTGACCGGCAGAAAGTTGGACACAAATGGAAAACTTTTTTATTATTAATTTCTCAGAAAATTTTATTCTTGATAAAAGTTGGTGCATCATTTCAAACTCAAAACGCACATATCAAAATTTAAATATGGCTTTTTGGATACGAGGTAGATTCAAAAATGTCAAAATAACTCAAGAGTAAAGTACCCTTATTTTTTAAAATACAGTAAAACGTTACTTATAAAAGTTGTTTGGAATCAAAGGTGTATGTCAGATTTAAAGTCACAGCCACCTAGTTAAAAAAGGATATTTAACTTTTTTTTTGTATTTTTTTCGACCACCCTATGTATTACAAAAAAGAAAACAAAATACCGCAAGTGCAACTTATCATCGGATAACACATGAATTTGCTACTATAAACTTTAATTTTGTTCGATTAGCAGCTAGAAATTTAAATTAATCAAAATCAGTTTAAAAATATTAAATTTTTGTGTCCAACTTTCTGCTGGTCCCTGTATAAAATGTACTATAAAATATGAGTCCAAATGATTCTATACTAGAAGATACAAACCTGGAACCTGGAACACATTTTATCTGCTTTTCCTAACCATTTTCTTGTCAAGAAGCTCATATTGTTTTATAATCTATTCATATTTCTTCTCATAATATTAATTTATTATTTTTATAGTGTACCCCGGGGCTAGAGAGGCGGCTATTTTATTACACGCCGTGTTCATGCCATAATTTAACTTTCTTCTCGTCCGTATCTCGGAAATTTGAATGTTTTAAACTTTTTCACAAACCATTCTGCGGGCAGTGTGCAGTGGTGATTGCAGATTATTAAATCGCTTTAAAGGCAATAAATTCTTGCAAGAATTACAGCTTCTAGACAATTTAAACTTGAGATCTGTACAGGTATATACAGGGGGTGACATAGTCCAACCCCAATTGGTAATATCTCAATTTTCTTTTCTTTTTTTCTCAAGAAATGCCGAAATTCGATTTATTTATCAATATTCCATTTAGTGCACCCATACCTATTTTCAAACAGTTTTTTTTTATTTTTCGTATATTTTCAGTTTTATAAAAGCTAAAGTTTACACCAAATGGGAAAAATTTGTATTATTAGATTTTAAAAATTTTATTTTCTGCTTAATTTTACGTTCTCCGTTTTTATTTGTATTGTTATAATTTAGTAAGAATGCAAACAGCAAATAATTGTGTACTAGGTTATTTGCGGGAAAAATTATCCAGTACCGATTTGAAGAACAATAATTTAGAAAAAACGATTATTCTGATATCTTTCTGAAAACTGGTATAGAGGCACATGAATACAATGCGAAAACATTTTGCACAGCACGTGCATCGGCTACCTCTGCGGCAATGAAATGCCCTTGACACTTTCACTTCACAAGTACTAACTGGAATTTCGAATGGAGCGGAGTCCAACTCTGTGGCCTGAACCGTAGATACCTCACTTGCTGGCTAGGCCCGATACGAAAAGGAGCGTAATTAAACAATACAATATGTTGGAACTTTGTGGAGGAATCAGCCCTTTGGCTAAAAAGTCTCCAACCTCTTGATTAAACCATAGAAGAATCTACTATAACAAGGGGAGCACTTAAAATGCCTTGCGGGAATAAACTGGTGTACTGTTTGCAATATAGTAGGCCAAGCTCTGGCCAAATTGAGTGGAAAAGCAAACGGTATTGCCATGTCCCCAACACTACTATGCTTGGTTCAAGCATATACTAAAATCTCTCTTTAACTAGACACCAGAAATGGCATTTTTTAAATTTAGTTACCCAGAGTTGGCGGCATTCAGACCAGGGGCACATTAAGCCACTTCGCATATCGACAGATGATGTCAGATAAACCTTGGTTTTCTGTATCACATTTAAATAAAAATTAAAAAGAATTCTTTGTTATGATGACCACATAATTAATATGTATGTACATCACAGAAAATGTAACGGATACTGATATTAAAACAAAATAATACCAATATTCTAACCAAACATCAAATTTTCTGAGTACGGCTCTGTCATCACCTGTCATTCTAGGGGCCTTCAGAAATTCTAGGGATATGCAACATAAATCTAGTGTCAAGTTAAATATTGATTTTAGTATACCTGCAAGGCAGTTGGAGCAAGCCGCGAATTTATCATTTTGGGAACGTGGTTCTTGGTGCTTGTGGCGGCACATGACCTGTAACATTTTCTGTTCAGGGATATTTGTAATGTTATCTGTGATAATATTAAGAGAGGTTTGGGTTGATTAGGCAAAAACAAAAAATAATTAATAGACCGGGAGATAACGACACGTTTTTGGTAACGTTTAATGCCCGTCTGCCGTGCAAAGGTATAATGTATTTCATTACTTGAAAGCGATTAAAGCAATAAAAACGACCCCATCCCTGTTAGCAAGTGTAGGGTTATTAATTCAATTGTATAAAAAAAATTAAGAAAAAAATGATCCATGCCCGTCAGCCGTTAGCAATGGATGATTCTTCAGAAAAAAAGATACAGCGCTAACTCATCGGCAGACGGTTTTGAGTGATAAGTCCTGCAGGACCTCCATTTGAAGGTGTTAAGGAAAATTGTGAAAATAACTTATTAATGCCCGTCTGCCGAAGTCAAGATACATTTAAAAGCTCCAAAGAAGCCTCAAAAAACAATCGGCAGACATATAGGATATGTACTTAATAATTAATAAAAATTTGTTTTTGCAATATTTTTGTAACAAAAAAAATTATAGATGCCAGCACCAAAATTGAACGACATGTATTTAACAACCGCAAAATGTATATTCTTTAAACGGCAGATGATTCCACGTGTTAGAAACAAAATGCATTGTTAACAATAATGTCAAATTTTAGTAATAAAAAAACCAATTAATGCCCATCTGCCATTGTAATATTATAATAAATATGCTATTTTGAAAAGATTATGATCATCGGCAGACGATTCTGCATGTTATGGAAAAAAATACAGTATAAAATAATAATGCAAAGTTCTGTAGAGTACCTACCCCCCTCGTAATAGACTCGTCGGCAACAAAAAAAAGGTGGTAAACTTTGACGCGTGCATGTTACCACCAAGCTCTCGAGAACTGCTGCAACACATTTGAGAGCAGTCTATATTGCATAGGTATGGAGTAATGCAACGTTAGCCACACTGACCACCTTGCATGGGTGGAAAATATCGAATACCAACTCGTACACAGGACCGTGTCTGAGGGGGGTTTTTGGGGGTTCAAATCCCCCGAAACACCGACATTTTATATGCTTGTGCATCAACACTAGAACGAGCTCCCCGAGCACCAGTGAATCAGTGAGCGTAATAATTATTTATTAAACTGGTTTTCCAGTAGAGGATGAAAACCCGCTCGAAAACTGCCTACTAAACATAATTTCCGGATCAGTGCAGCACTAGTTTTATCATCAGAAAATGCCTTCAAATAAAATAAAACATAACTGGCAACACTTGACAACAATGAACGATGGTGCATGGCTGCGTGCGCCATGGATTAAGAGAATACTATTTATTATTTTTATGAAAATTTCAACTTAAACCTGTTTCAGTTTTTTATTAATAACCATTTAAAAATAGCATGTTTCTTTTAAACCTTAACTTTAACAGCCACTGGTCTAGCCCCCCCCCCCCCCAGAGCCGGCTCTAGGCGGGTGCGAACAGTGCGGCGATTCAGTCAGTAGGGTATTTAGAAGGACGGGGCCGAAACCATTTCGGAATTTGAAAATATTCACTGCAGCTTGTAAATCTGAAGATATTGAGATTTCCTAAGACTAATTTTAAGTAATTTTCCTTAAAATTTCTAAAAAATTTCGCCAGCGGAGCATTTTACAGAATTATTTTAAATGCACACCTTGAGCAGCGCAATCTATCAGTATAAATATTTTAGTAGGTTTGAATATCAATAGATTTGTTATGGAGGCTGCACAACAAGCAGCAGTTTGGTTTTTCTGTTCATACTTGACCTAGGTAGCATGATCGTCAAAGTCAAACAACGCCGCGCGTAGTCGATTCATGGACTGGAGATCCCTAATTATTATTTTTTTGTCTAATAAAACTTTTTTTTTTCGATTTCAAGAAAATATAATATGTACCTCAGCACTGAAGTTCTTTTTATGACTCATGTTGTTTATTTGCCTCGGCCAGAGGCCTCGGCAACTAAATTCCACATGAGTCATAAAAAGTTGAACTTCAGTACCTTGGTACATAAATATCTATTTTGTTAAAATTTTTAGAATCAGAAACCTATTAGTCTCGTTCGGACTCGCATTCGAAGCCTGAAATCGAAGACCACTACGAAGCGAATGACAATTAAAATACTGAAATAAAAATATTGTTTCATAAATAAAAAAATTATTAATAAAGAATTCTTATTAGTAGTTTTGTGGTTCTGAAAAGAACCGTTTTTAAAAGCTTTTATTTAACTTGCAATGTATGTATGTATGTATGTATGTATGTAATTTGTTCGGGTGGAATCTTGCAACTCAATTTTGAAGCAGATATCTTCAACCGATCGAGCTGAAATTTTGTACACACGTTTAATTTGGATGACAATGCATGATTATATGTGTGACGTCATTCTAAATCCAACATGGCGGATCACCCAAGATGGCGGACTAGTTAAATTTCAACCGATCGAGCTGAAATTTTGTAGACACGTTTAATTTGGATGACAATGCATGATTATATGTGTGACGTCATTCTAAATCCAACATGGCGGAACACTCAAGATGGCGGACTAGTTAAATTTCAACCGATCGAGCTGAAATTTTGTACACACGTTTAATTTGGATGACAATGCATGATTATATGTGTGACGTCATTCTAAATCCAACATGGCGGAACACTCAAGATGGCGGACTAGTTAAATTTCAACCGATCGAGCTGAAATTTTGTACACACGTTTAATTTGGATGACAATGCATGATTATATGTGTGACGTCATTCTAAATCCAACATGGCGGAACACCCAAGATGGTCATTAGAAGGTCTCCTCATTGAAGAGCTAGACTGTTCTAAACTAACCGGCAAACGACCTTGCAACAATGATGCGTTAACTGAGATGGATAGACTCAGACACCTGGCCAAACTAAAAATTACAAAATAAATTAAAAGTAAAAAAATATTTTTAAAAAAAGCTATTATTTAAATGCGCTAAAAAGAATAAAATAATCTTTTCTTTTAAAACTTTTACTATCAACTTATAACGTCATTCCACAATTTATATGATATAAAAGCTTGTCGCGAGATTTAAGTTTTCAAACTAAGTAAATACCACTACTTAAATCTCGCGACAAGCTTTTATATCATATAAATTGTGGAATGACGTTATAAGTTGACAGTAAAAGTTTTAAAAGAAAAGATTATTTTATTCTTTTTAGCGCATTTAAATAAAAGCTTTTTTTAAAAATATTTTTTTACTTTTAATTTATTTTTTCTCTGTAGTGTCGTTGCTGTGCTCTTTCCGCTTAAGGGTGAGGGGAGGGGATGTAGGTAATTGTGGGGAATCGCGAATCTTGTAGTGGGTATTACGGTCAATTGCCAAGAGCCATTGACAACCCCGACAATGGCAGACGGGCATTAAATGTCTATGTTTATTAAATGTTTATACATTATACTTTCTGGTATAATGGAAATTTGCATTATTATTTTATACTGTAATTTTTTCCTAACATGCGGAATCCTCTGCCAACAATCATAACCGTTTCAAAATAGCATATTTATTATAATATTACAATGGCAGATGGGCATTAAACGTTTTTTTTTTTATTAGTACAAAAAATTTACGTTATTATTAACAATTTAGTTTTTTTCCTAACACGTGGGATCGTCTGCCGACAATAATAATCGTCTTAAAATAGCATATTAATTTTAATATTACAATGGCAGACGGTCATTTATTATTGTTAAAAATAACCTAATTTTTTATCAAAAATTTTTCATCTGCCGCTAACGGCTAACAGAAAAAACCGTCAGCCGATTACATTGTCTTATAAGATTGTATTAGCCCTAATTATGCATTAAATTGGCAGACGGGCATCTATAATTTTTTTGTTACAAAAATGCTGCAAAAACAAATTTTTATTAATTATTAAGTACATATCCTATATGTCTGCCGATTGTTTTTTGAGGCTTCTTTGGAGCTTTTAAATGTGTCTTGACTTCGGCAGACGGGCATTAATAAGTTGTTTTCACAATTTTCCTTAACACCTTCAAATGGAGCTCCTGCAGGACTTATCACTCAAAACCGTCTGCCAATGAGTTAGCGCTGTATCTTTTTTTCTGAAGAATCATCCACTGCTAACGGCTGACGGGCATGGATCATTCTTTTCCTATTTCCTATCAAACCGTAATAAAAAAAAATAATAATAATAAATATAAGGAACGACACGATTCGGTTGCCAAGATCTTGCACCAGGAACTGGTGGAAAAACTGCTGCTTGTGCAGGCGGAGAGGGTCCCATATTACAGCTACACACTGGAGCCTGTTCTTGAGAACAGCAACTACAAGATGTACCGGGATCGTACAGTTCTGACAGATCAACGAGTTGCCCATAACAGACCGGACCTTATAAAAGTTGATAAAATTTCTAGGAAGACAACTCTGATTGATGTGGCGACCCCGAACAACAACAACCTGCGTGTGAAGCAAGTCGAGAAGATCGCGAAGTACAGAGACTTAGAAGAACGAATTAGAAGGCAATGGGAAAAGGACAATGTTCAGACGATTCCAATCATCGTGTCAACAACTGGTGTTATACCAAAAAGTTTCCTGAGAAACATCAAAGAGCTGGGTCTAACTGATAATCTTTACAGGTCCATGCAGAAAGCGGTACTACTTGCGACAGCCCGAACAGTCAGGAAATTCATGGGGAGTGCAGGAACGTCCAACAACATCAATGTCACCTAAGGCCCGATAACATGGCAAGGGTCTCATCCAAGCCAGATCCTTTTGGTATCCGGGATACCCGGGATCTGAGTGAATGTTCCCCAGAGAGGGAGTGCGAATGCCTTTTGGCTAAGTCGATAATAATAATAATAATTTTTATTGTAGGGTGGCAATGCGTCCACACAAAGTTACTGTTTGGTGCGGATTTTGGGCAGACGGTGTCATTGGTCCATACTTTTTTGAAAATGATGTTGGTGAAGCCATCATCATTAACGTCGAGCAGTACAGAACGATGCTAACAGATTTATTTTGGCCCAAATTGAACGATATGGAGGTAGGCGACATGTGGTTCCAGCAGGACGGGGCTACGTGCCACACAGCAGATGGACATTCTGCACGATTTGAGGGTATGGTTATCTCTCGCAGAGGTGACGTGAATTGGCCACCGTGGTCGAATTTTGAACGAACTACTTGGTGGGATGGAGTCATTCGTTCAGCGCTCACTTAACTGAGTCGTTCACTTTGAACGACTCATTCATGGCTCGTTCATGACTATGCCAGAAACGACTCGTTCAAGACTATGCCAGAAACGACTCGTTCATGACTCGTTCATGACTATGCCAGAAAATGGCTGCTAACTTCACACCGGTTACCAACATTATCTAAAGTGGATAATTCAGTTCATGATCCTCATCATATAATGAAGATTTAAATCTTGCAATATCAAAAGTATTTGATCCACTTCCAAAAAATTAAAACCCTAAACTCAAATATTAGGTATGTATTTTAAACTGGCTATCCTAGATTTACCTGGAACTGGAGACATTCTTTCAACTTTTGGACTGTCTGCTTTCTTCAAAATTTCTGGAGATTTTAAAGGAAGTCGAGGTTCTCTTCTAGCTAACGTTGCATCAATAACTCGTTGAGAATGTTGAGATCTTTCTACTATATCTTCAATCAAAGATTTTGCCACACTTATCTGTTCTTTTGTGCCTACAATTTACAGGGTTCAACACTTCTGTTGGAATATTAAAATATTCGCAAGGGCTATTTAAATAAAGGAAGTGGCTGTTTATACGTCCGACGGATACAAACGTCAGTATACATCTTGCGCTCTCATTGGCACCATTGGCGGGCTGAGTCACGTGACTTCTTTGGACGTGCATTTAACTCCGTACATGTCCGAAGCCGAAGTAAACTAATATTTAGATACGTCGGAAGTGCATTTTTCTCAAGCATCTTTGCATTAAGGAGCGTATGCACTGCTCCTTTTTGGGGGATAGACGCTGCCATATGAAAAAAGAAGTGGTAATAATTTCCAATGGTGTAACCCACCCCCGATTTTCTTGAAATTTTGGCTAGGTAGGTACCCCGTATTTTCGCCTGATGCGACGTTCGGCGTTGTAACCCACCCCTGATTTTCTTGAAATTTTGGCTACCCCCCGGGTTACATCATTGTAAATAATAAAATAACCACTTCATTTTTTCATTCCGCAGCGCCCATCGCGGAAAAAGTAGGGCATACGCAATATAAAATGAGACAAGATAGATCTGAATAATCTCGTACATCATCCAGAAGTAAGGTTATGTGTCACGTGACTCAATCGACCAATGAGAGCGCAAGACGTATACTGACGTTTGTATCCGTCGGACGTATAAATAGCCACTTCCTTAAATAAATGTCCGACGCCTTGTGTGCTCTTATTGGTGAGTTGAATCACGTGACTTCTTTGGAGGTACATTTAACTCCATACACGTCTGAAGTAAACTTATTTAAAGATACGTCCGAAGTGCATTTGTCTCAAGCATCGTTGCAATAAGGAGCATATGCCCACCTTTTTGGCGATAGGCGCTGCCATAAAAAAAAGGGGGCATTTGTACCATATTGTGAAGTCGGCAGAGATGGGGCTGCCATATGAAAAAATAAGGGGGCATTCGCCCCATATTGTGGCAGTTAGTAGCAATAATCGCTGCCGTATAAAAAAAGGATATAAAAATACAGGAATTATTATAAATGCACTTCTGACGTATCTTCAAATAAGTTTACTTGGTAACTTCGGACATGTGTGAGGTTAAATGTACATGCAAAGAAGTCACGTGACTGAACTCAACAATGGGAGCACAAGACGTATAGGTACTGACTTTTATATACGTCGGACGTATAAATAGCCACTTCTTAAATTATTACCTTTTATACTAATCCTCTTGGTGTTTAGTTTCTTTTCATCTTTTATAATCAAATTAGCACCCGACAAGCTTCGAATTTCATCAATTTTCTCCCCACATCGTCCAATTATCTTCCCCACACACCCAATAGGAACCCAAATATCTTCACATTCTAATACTGGCTGGTTGTTGATGAATTCTTGAATTAAATTCTCAGCAATATTACACGCCTCTATTGACCCACGAATAACGCAAATTCTTTCTTCAATGCCCTCTCTGTCTTTGAAATTAATTCGGGTATTAGATTGCTCTTGAATCATCTTGATATTGTTGCCATTTCGGCCAATCAAACTTCTCACAATGTCTTTCGGTACTTTAATTTCCATCGTCTTGTATTTCGAGCATTTTGGGTATTGATCGATAAAATCATCATCTTCATCTTTTTTCAATAGCAAATAAAGCAAGTATCCGGAAATGCTGCACACTGATAAGCCCAGAAACACGGTTAAAGACTTCGTTATAGCACTGAAAATAAGTTTGGTAAAGTTTTAAAAATTAATAAAAGGTTGAAGATATTAGTAGTATGTTACATAAACTCGTAACATTCCCACGGTAGTGTTATTTTTAAAATTTAATGTAAAATATAATAATCTTTTATGTATAATTAATAAAATGTAAATGGGAAAATTAAAACATTACTTTCAAGGTTAATTTAGGAACGTTTTCATTTACCTCATTATTGCGGTTTAAATAGTAAACAAAACTAGATAGGATTAAGAGAATGGGTAGAAATAGTGTATGATAAAAATAGGATTTATTAATAGACCGGATTTTAAAAAATGCTCTAACTTTTTTTGTTTGATTTCGGAAATTTTGAAAATCGACGTTTGGCGACAGTCACAGGTGACAGGCGACGATCACAAAACACAGCTAAACTAAATGAACTAATCTCAGACAAGGAGAGAGAGGTCGCCTAAAATTTTCGCGGCCGTGTTACCGACTGCCACATCCCGCGACAGGCCAGTGGCGTAGCATGAAACGCGTTCTTAGCCAATATCACAAAAATGTTAAAAATGAAAAGGTGGTTAATTTTGACTTACATATAATTTGGGTAAAACTTTCCTTTGGTGTATGTCTGCCCCGATTTTGTTGAAATTTTGGCTACCCCCCTATTTTCGAGGTCCCTGAACACGAATCTGACCTCAGTTTTCGGCGCTCGGCCGAAGTTTCCGAGAAAATGAATTTTCAATTTTCCTTTTGACACCCCACTTTTAACAGGGTTATTTGTGTTATAATTAAGATGAATTCAGCTCAAATTGATCACCACCCTATATTGCACCCTTTGCCACCTCGAAACTTCGCGAAAACCAGCGGAAAATCCGAAATTTTGAAAATTTTTTCCGTGTTGACGCCCGGCCCGGCCGCTGTTTTCGCCCGACAGGCGGCGCGCGAAAACAGCGGCCGGGCCGGGCGTCAACACGGCAAAAATCTTTCAAAATTTCGGATTTTCCGCGGGTTTTCGCGAAGTTTCGAGGTGGCAAAGGGTGCAATATTGGGTGGTGATCAATTTGAGCTGCATACAGTAAAAATTCATCCGGATTATAACTACAAATATCGCCGTGAAAAGCGAGGTGTCAAAGGAAATTTGAAAATTCATTTTCTCGGAAACTACGTCCGAGCGCCGAAAACTGAGGTCAGATTCGTGTTCAGGGACCTCGAAAATAGGGGGGTAGCCAAAATTTCAAAAAAATCGGGGCAGATGGATTATTCCATCACATATTTGTGATGACTTAAAAATTCGCCCCTTTTTATTGATAACTGACGTATGTCACTGAGACAACGATACACTTACCCACGGTATGTCACTAACGAATCCGAAAACAAGGCAACTCTGCGCATCTACGTCAGTTGCGAATCACGAATTCTAAATAATGCAGCGGCTGCGGTTGTGTTTTACGATTTTTTATAGTTCACAGTTTAATGTGTCAAGAAAAAAAGTGTAAACAACTGACTGATCGTCAGTCCAGCTCGACAGTGCTTTGAAATAGGCCAAAAATGCCGGGATGTGCAGTCAGCGTATGTGCAGTCAGCGTATCAAATTAAATGTGTTTTTTATCAACAGAATATTCATTCATTTATCTAGTAATAAATTCTATATTTTTAACAACATTTATTTAAAAGAAATAAGCAAAAACCCATAAAAAGTATCTATTGCCGTGTAAAACAATGGAGCAATTTAAATTCTGATTCGCAACTGACGTCACAAGATGCGCAATCGAAGCCAACGATAAAGACAGGCCACGACGCTAACGCATAATCGCGTAGTCACGTGACCAACTTAGTTCTATATAATGAAAGGCATTTTCGGAGATAAGTAGAAAAAACAAATTTCGTAACAATTTGGCAAGTTTTCTTTCATCTATTACATTATTGGTTTTGTGCATCCAAGCTTTCTCTAATTGTTTTTTCAAAATTTTCAACCTGCCTCAGCTGTTTTAGGCTGAGAGTTAAACGGCACTGCACTCACAATATTTTGGCACATTCTCAAAAACTATTGGATTCGTTAGTGACAAAGAAAAAACTAGTAACCGCATACACGTGTTTCATGCTATTTGGCAATCATCAGTACGGTGTAATAATATATACCATGGGTAAGTGAATCGGGTTCAACCTGGACCTACACTATATTAATATTAATTAAACAAAATGATTATTTAATGTCCCCCATTTTTATAATTATGTATGGGTCTTTCGGAGGTGTGCAGACCACTACAGGTCCCTGTTTCGGGCTTGTTGGTCCTCATCAGGCAGACGTAGCGCACCTCACCGAAAGACCCAGATTACGTTGGCTAAGTGGAATAGGAAATATAGTATAATGCGGTGATCATTTACCATCCAACGCCATCTAGCTGGTACTGCCAAAACCAAAGCAATGTAAGTGTATATATATATATATATATATATCCATCGACATATAAAAAGAACTCGGAAAAGCGGCGCGGTGGAAAAACCAGAAGAAGCATACATACGGGGAGCCAAGACGCTCGTTTGATTCATCACCGAGTATCTTCTATAGAAATCAACAAGGATCGAATCGTGAGTTTCAATCCTCGTGTACTTACGTCTATAGCCAAACGATGATTAAACAAAATGAATATTTAATGTCCCCATTATAATTTTAAAAGAAATGGCTCGTGGCGTTGGTTTTGGCAGTACCAGCTAGATGGCGTTGGATGGTAAATGCTCACCGCATTATACTATTTCCTATTCCACTTAGCCAACGTAATCTGTGTCTTTCGGTGAGGTGCGCTACGTCTGCCTGATGAGGGCCAACAAGCCCGAAACAGGTACCTGTCGTGGTCTGCACACCTCCGAAAGACCCATACATAATTTCCATTAGATATTGGAAACTATACTAAAATCGAGCAATCCGTACTCCTGGTGTAAATAAAACCACGTGTTCAACGACGATCCGCGATTGGTCGATAGGCTATAAAAATTCACCCGACTCGGCAACAGGGACGTGCTCGATCGCAGAAGTGTAGATATTCGGTTTTATCTTGTTGTTTTCAGCTATTTAGACACTGCCCCAAATAATTTTATCTATTTTTGAACCATTTTAATTAAGCCAATAATTCTTGTCTGAAATATTTTGATGTACACAATTGTAAGACTAAAATTAAATAAAGGTAGTACCTCCGTGCGGCTATGGCAGATATTTCAACCCACGTGCTCTTGTTTACTCCAGGCGTAAGAGTTGCTCGATTTTACCCCAGAAAAGGACGAATCAGAAGTGGCACTTGGCTAATTTAAGAGGGCAGAGGGGTAGTTTTATGAGGTGGTGGGGACGGAGAGTATTGCTAGGCCGCCAGATCCTTAGAAAGGTTAAAACATGTCAACATATTTTTCACTATCATTTGTTCATTTTGGGTAGGTATACCAATAAAATTAATATGAAAGCAATTAATATTATCTAATGTGTGCCGGTAGTAAAATTATAATGTTTTACGAACCATTTATTCTATTTATCTGAGCCCAGAAAACCCACAACCTGACCCCTGTTTTCTGGGACTTGATTATGAAAGCGGAATGCTTGACAACAGCGCGGCGCGGCGCCACAGATTCCGTTCTTGCGGTACTGCCAGATCGTCCAGTCGGGAGCTGGTAACCAAGGCAACCCACAAAAATATAATGCAAATGAATTTAGTATAAAATGAAATCGTTGATAATTTACTTATAAAAATGTTAGTCCTTGATAGTATTTTGGTTGATATTAAATTGAAGGCGATAAAAATAGCTAAATGAATTTAAGGAAATTGTCAGGCATAAAAGCTGACGAAGTCCGGCAACGTCGTTCGTGGCCTACGACTGACGCGCCGCCTAACGCCAGACGCCAGACAGCGTCAGTATGTTCAATTGAGGTTAAACTCCTTATAAAACGTAAACAATAAAACGAAAAACGATTACCAATTTCTAAGTAAAAAAGCCCAGTATTATTATCATGACTGTGATAAAAGTATCCAAAACAGGGACCAGATAAGGTGTACAATATGTATTCAGCTCAACTTGACTGCTTGTGTTGTTACTTCGAATACTTCGTTGCTGTATTTACACTAGTGCATTGTGCCCCAGAAAACCCACTTTGTGCTTAGGTTTTGTGACGAAATGGCCCCGCAATTATTGCTGTGTTCGTGGATGTTCTAACAACACGAGGAATGTTGGGATAAGTTTTTTCAAAATACCTGCTGATGAAAACAGGTAGGTACCTATGTGTAGTTTGTCCCTACCTTGTTACCACATTATTATATCCTTAGGTATTATAAATTTTATGTCCTACGTAGGTACTACCCCTTTTACTGGAGTATTACCTACCCCAGAAAACCCACAAATGGTTTCCTACTGATAATACCTACCTAACTATGGTTTTTAATTTTTTTTCAAGGTGTTATGCATGGACGAGAAAGTGTGGAAGGCAGGATTTGTTAGAAAAAACACCCACAGCTTTTTATTAATTATAAAGTTTGTTCAATGCACTTTGAAAATAGTATGTTTGCAAACCAGTCGAAGTCTGGGCTAAAGAAAACAGCAATACCAACTGTGTTCTCATCATGTAAGTACCTTCATTGGTATTTATGGAAATTAGTGTATGCACGGCCCGATTTTCTTGACATTTTGACCCCATAATTACCCCTTCATTATTAGATAATAATATGTATTTTTTGCTGATACTTGTAATTTTGCAGCATTTAATTTTTTTTACTAGGTTATATCGATGAGGCTTCTTCACAGAGTCCTTCTGTGTCTGTATGCAGCAATTTGACTTTGTTAGAACCTCAACGAGAACTTGATCAACCAGTCTCGATCGCTCAACCTTTGGATCAACCAAGTACACCCCATCTGTCACAGTCACCTATAGGCGATCTCCACAGCATTACCGAATTTTCAGTTGCATCAAAAGGTAATGATATATATTCACAAACTGTTATTATAGTATACACACCCAAACTTATATGACATCACGCATTATTTGCGATAATTTTTTTTGTCAAAAAAATTATATGTCATGGAAAGTCAAAAGTGTTTACTAACAAAAACAGTTAAATGTGAAAAACCCGACAATATAAATTGTAATAAATATTAAGTGATTCCATATTATAAGTTTGGGTGTGTGTACATATATTGTAATTTTTTGTATTACTTATTTTGTTATTGAATAATTCTATTTTTAGATGCTAGTCAACAAACTTCTCTTAGTTTGAGTGCACATAGTCCGAGAAAGCATTCATTAAAGTTACAAATAAAAAAACTCCAAAGAAAGTGGCATCCGAAGTTGGAGCAAGCTGTCGACAGTGCCGACACTGAAATAAATGACGAACAATTTCTTGCCATTTGTGAGAAAAAACTGTCTGCTTCAATGCTACTATTTGTAAGGCATTATTTAGAAAATCCCAAAAAAGATCCACAGGGATATCGTTACTCTTCAGATATGAAACAATTTTCCTTAACAATTTATTTTCTAAGCCCAAATGCTTATAGATTTTTAATGAAACCACTTTATTTGCCATCTAAAAGCACTCTTCAAAGAATAACTAGCAAATGGCATATAACTGCAGGTCTTAACAGTTTCATTTTTGAGGTTATTAAATCAAAAGCTACAAATTTAGAGGGTTCTTCAAAACAGTGCATTCTTTGTATTGACGAAATGTCATTAAAAATGTTTTTATTTTACAATAGATCTTCCGATACCATTGTTGGCTTTCATAATACATTGAAGGAAAAAAGATATGCTCCTGCTAAATATGTTTTAGCTATTATGGCTAGAGCAATATTTGCTAAGTGGAAGCAACCAGTTGCTTATTTCTTTATTGATACTTGTTCAGGGGAGGAATTAAAATTTATTATTTTTGAAGCAATAAGGAAACTTAAATCTGTAGGATTACTAGTAAGTGCGTTAGTGTCTGATCAAGGATCAAATTTTGTACAATTTTCAAAATCAGTTGGTATCTCTCCAAACTCTTCACATTTTTATGTCGATAGCGAAAAAATATTTTATATTTTTGATGTGCCGCATCTCTTAAAATCAACACGAAATAATTTTTTCAATTACACATTCGAAACCTCTGAAGGATGTACAAATAAAACGTATAGGTATTGACCAAATTTATAATAAACAAAAACATAAACGTTTGGCTCTTCGGCTGTGTCCAAAATTTACAGATGAACACATTAATTAGAATCCTTTTAAAAAACTGAAGGTTAGTTTAGCCGTCCAAGTTTTCAGCGCAATGGTAGCTGCGGCACTTAATTCCTTTATTGAATTCGGACAATTCCCCCCTTCGGCAAACGCTACAGTGTCATTTGTAAAAAAAGTTATTTGATATCTTAAATTCCTCAAAAATATCAGGCGGTAAGAAATACAATAGACTTTTCTGCTCAAAGGAGCAGATTACCAAGTCGATTTTTTAAAGGAAATGTTTACATATTTTGAGAATATTAAGATTTTAAAACAAAATATAGAGGTAACCAATAAAGTTAAATTTTTGAAAGGGTGGCAAATCACAATAAATTCATTTTTAGGTCTTTGGGAAAAATTTCATTGTTTAGAGTTTAGTTCCTTATACACTCGACGCTTAAATCAAGATTGTCTCGAAAAATTTTTCGGCACTATTAGGCAGCAAGGGGGAAATTGCTTGAATCCAACACCCATCCAATGCGAAAGGGCTTTCAAAAAATCATTTTGTTTAAATTATTTCCAACACGCGGATGGGGCTAATTGTATTGAGGATTTTGATTCATTATTGTCATACGTAACCACCGAACTTACACAAATTTACGACAAAGTTGTTGTGGGAAATGCAAGATCTATTTTTTTCTGATTTAAGTTCGGTGGCACCAGATTATATTGATTTCGAACTACATGAATCAAATAGTATATCATATGTTTGTGGATATTTATTAAGAAAGTGCTTGGAACAACATTCATGTGAGGTTTGTATTAAATATTGTAAACGTCATACATTAGGGGATACTGATTTGTTTACTTATTTTAAAGCATACAAATCAAGTGGTAACGAAACCTTTGGACATTTATTTTCTCCTCCTGATAATTTCCTAAATTATATTAAAACTCTCGAAGTTAATTTTTGTACCCTCTTTCCAAAGTTTGCTTTAGAAGAAAATGTTTGTGTGAAATTAAAAAATAAGCTGCAAAACATTTCATATCAACATCCATGCCCTAGTTTTAATCATGCCTATTTATTATCCCTTTATGTAAGATTTGGAATCTATTCTTTAAAATTTTTAAATCGTGATATCGTTTCTAATAAAACTAATAAAAATTATAAACTTCGAAATTTACATTTATAAGTGCTGCCAGGGGTCATTATTTTTAAAAATTAGGCTAAGTTGATAATGTATAGTGTGCATGTGCATAATATGTACGTAAGTAGTTTATAATATCTTTTGTATTTATAGGTATTATATTTTATATGTGCTATTGTTTTTTAATTTTTTTTATAGATTTTAGTAATAAACATTTTTGATAAATAACCTTTTTTTACTACCAGTGATACGAAGGTCAACCAATTTTGCAAATAATAATTGTTATGGATCTATATAAAAAAAACAAATTAATTGCCAAGCTATGAGTTTGGACGCAAGTCGATTGAAATATTGTAATATTTCAACCACCCAAGTAGAATAGTTCACTTGAACCTAAATCATAGTTGTTTCTAATTAATATAGGTAAGTATAAAATAATAAAGAGGAAATATTGTGAAATTTCCATGTACAATAAAAAAATGTATTTTTCTCTTTAGTAAAATATTAATATTTATTTTTTTTCGTCAGTAAAATACCTACTTAAAATCACTTCTGGAGATTCAAATTGAACTAGATCTAATCCCAGAAAAAAACTTTACTATTCTAAAAATTAATTTTGCTATATAAAACACAAAATTTTCTATAGCCCGGACCTGATCGTGCCAACGCAATGGGCAAGTTCTACTCTGTACAAAATACGGTGGGCGTGGCCAATGCGCAGATGTCAACGGCGGAGAGTTCATTTCCTATGCGCGAGAGGGGAAATTGGAACCGCGACATCAAAGGCGCCGAAAGCAAGTGCCACTTCTGATTCGTCCTTTTCTGGGATTTTACTATAGTTTGGTGTTGCCAATGGGCTAGTCTGGTCATATAGAAAACTGCATGCAGGCGGATAATAGAAGTTTAGTAGACTTCCCTGGCATATTTAATTTTTGCCAGTTCCTCTTAGCGTTGGGTGAAGAACCTTCAGTCAACGCTCTTAGTTTTTACATAAAAAATAATCCAAAAATTTTAAGGTAGGTATTGCTCCTTTTGCTCTCAAAAGATGGCGCTAGATACAGTCTATATGCTGAAAGTCCTCTGTAGCTAAGTTCACACAATCTTCCTGGTTATTATTTGTGAATTGTCATCTAACCTAACTACTTATCCTTGGTGTATACTTCAAACATTTCAAACTGAAATAATTTTAATTTTGAAATTTTAGTTTTAACGTTATAAGCGAGTTTGTATTATTATCTATATATATATTAAAACCAGAAATGACCTTATTTATCTGCTTACTAAAATAATAAACCTATATAATATTTATAATGTAGGTAGGTAGGAAATATATAGAATTGTCTGTAGGTATAAAATCGGGTGAGGAGAGCGGGAAGGGGAAGGCTGTGACGTCACATCTGGATAAAATGAATACTTGCTTTGAGTTTACATGCATTCAGATGATTTAGCATTCTCTGGTTTAGCTCATTTAAATAACCTCGATTTTAGCTTGTTTGTTTAAACGTGTGTGCCGATTTTTACACTATCTTTGGACAGTTTTATAGGTATTATATTTTTATAGTGTATTACCTTAATTAAAATATAAAAGTCATGCAGGTGTATTGTAAAACAAATAATTAGATATTATTATTGATATTTAGATCTTTACTAACCTTGCAGGCGTACAAGCCACGTACAAGCTAATATATTATATGCGCACTATATCCATATGTGATGTCATCGCATGAACCGTAAAGTTACCGTTCAACACCTATTCTCCACTATACCCCGATTACTGTAATAAGTCAAGGTCTACCTCTCAGACTAATGAATAAAGGGGACACCGCATTGTAGCGTCGTTATACAGATGTAAACAGTAAGCTGAACCCTCTCACTTTATGAAAGAGATAAATGTATTTACAAACACTACCTAAGGAACGAAATATTCTCTTTATTCACTTTAGAGGAAAGACACTTGCACTTTATGCACTTTTTTACCATTTTTTAATATTTTAAACTTGGAACCGCACGAAAAACTCGATTTTAGCATTTGTTCTCTGGTAAAACTAGGCAAATACCGAAGCACACACCAAAACAAACAAAATGGAAAGCAAACAAGTTGAGCAAGCGCTTACTTTGGTCCCTGTCAAACTGCCGCAACGTTGCCGATTAGTGCGAAGAATAATGGGTGTTCTCTACTATATCCATTTTGTCAATAATAAAACAGCTACATAATCTTTCTTGAACACGAAAAGGTTGTTTTACTTTACTGTTCCGCCTGAATTTGTGTGGGGGCAATTTTACGTTCAATGCATCTACTAAAGAAATTGCCGGTTTTATTTATGATATCCCTAGTTATTGTTACTCTTAAATGTGACAACATGTTTGAGGCAGGTCAGTAAGACCAATATTTGTAAGCATGGGGATAGTAATAAACAACTATGCATGTCAACAATTCACTTAAATTTGTAAACAAATTCGTCCCCTTTATTCATTAGTCTGAGGTCTACCTCTCCTCTAGAGACCTTGGTAGAAGTCCCGATTTTGTCAGATGACATTCTCCACAAAATTCCTATGAATTTCCTGTTATGTGGTACAAAAATAGGAAAGGGACAATGGCCACCCCGCCTTTGCGATGCGCAGTAAATTTGTTTATGGGCGTCGTCTAGCATCGGCTTTGCCAGGCAGTCAGACGAGCATACCAGTGGCGCATCAAGAGAACCATAGTATTACTTAGTATTTTTATTGCGTCTTGGGTTGGTGTTTCGTGATTATACACTTAATTTTGCAGTACTGATAGAAGCTTTTTTCTTTTGTTATAATTGTTTTTGCGATCGTGATATCTCCGAAAAAATTGAAATAATGGAAAAAGTGCTTCATAGTCAAGCAAGGGAAATTATTCACGTGGTTGCGAAAAAACTGGGTGGCATCCCAAACTTACTTTGAGCGGGGTTGAAAATCTAACCCGCAGGAGATTTCCTGAGTTACCAGCGGAGGAGTGGTCTAAAATCTGCAGGCATGTCCAAGCGTATGAAAATACCCAAATTGAAAAGGATCATTTGCTTGATTCAACAATAGTCTAGGCGTATATCATATTCAGTAGTCTGATAGAGTGAAATTTTTTTAATAAATCCTTACTAGGGCTGTCAATTGGTAATTCCGACATCCTAAGTTGGCATTAATGCAGCAAAAAATGCAGCTGAGTCATAAGTTCAGGTCAGTAACGAGTCCATTTGCACAATGAATAACTATACTAATATTACGAAAAGTATCAAGAACAACACTAGATAATGGTAAAACTCACAAAACCTACAAAACTCGCGAATATTTTCACTGCCGAATGTTTGAACCAGTTTGAACGATCCGGGAAACCTTCGCTGTCATTTTGACACACCGAAGCTAAATTTGCCTAAAACACCAAAATGAAAAGTGTTTACATGACGTTTTAAAATGAGTTGTAGCTGGACCAACAATAATGTTGGTCCAGGTTGTAGTCATAATTATTGTTGTAATTTGTAGCGGTTTAATCGTGATTGCAATATGGTTTTTATTTAATTTTGCTTTTTTAGTATCATTTGGGAAACTTTTACCACCATATAAATCAATGAGTGACGTTATTAATTGGTTGCGACGCATAGGTATATAATATGCCAATGTTTATACCCAAGGACAACAGAAAATTCCTAGCGATTTTGTAAAGACTTTCATCTGAGAAAGTCCGGACTTCTTACAGCAATCGGGATATAATTCAGATTAGTTTGTTCTATAGTATTTATGAATAAAATATTTTTCCAGTTCAGTTCCATCTTTTAATGAAAATAAATTAAATACATATAGTGCCTTTATAGCAACTGTATAAATCGGTTATAAGAAATGGTAATATTCACTGTAAGAAAAAACATTCCTAATGTAATTACGCATATTACCTACTAGCCATATACCTATTAGCCAATATAATTTCTAGCAACTTCTTGAAATATTTGAATTAAAAACGCTAATGCATTCCAAGGATTGCAACTGAGGATTTCTGTTCTTTTGAACGCGATATATTTGGTACTTGTAAAAATGCAATCTATATAATTTTTCCTAAATTCGCTCCACCACTGGCCTGAATGATAGGCCACGCCGGCCGCCGGCCGAAGTTCGCGCAACGGCGACCACGCCCCTGTCACAAAGCTATATTTGTTGGCCTCTAACCATGGCTATAACATTGGTATATTGTGTCTCAACCAGTTAATGACGTCACTCTTTGATTTATGATGTGAAAAGTTACCCAAGTGATACGAAAAAAGAACATAATAAAATAAAAACCCTATTGCTACTTGCGGCTGCGTTTATGGTGCGTACTCAGGCAAATTTTATTTCGGTGTTGTGAAAGTGACAGTGAAGGTTTTCCGGATCGTTCAAAAGGGTTCAAACTTTGGGAAGTAAAAATATTCGCGGGTTTTGGACGTTTCGTGAGCTTTATCGTTATCTGTGTTGTTCTTGTTCGTGTTATTAGTAGTTATCCATTGTGCAAATGGGCTCGTTACTGACCTGGACTTATGACCCGGTTGCATTTTTTGCTGCATTGATGCCAACTTAGGATGGCGAAATTACCAATTGACAGTCCCAGTAAGGACTTCTTAAAATAATTTGACTTTGACTATAACTCTCCACTAACCTTGCATAGAATCCCTCTATGGACCTTGGGCTTGACCTGAAATAATTGTTAATAACCGTTGATTGAAACTGACGTAGTCAAAGTGCAAGGTTAGTACTAACTTTGGTCAGAGCAGCGCATATAAAACAACCAGCAATATAACTTACTCTTGAGAAATCATCCGCAAATTCAATGACCTTGAGCCATATTGGTGGAATAGAAGTCAGAGGTGTAGTCGGGAAAATCAATTCAGAAATACAGAGTAGTATTAGTAAAGTACTTATATTTATATAGTGTGTGGTAAGCACAAGCAGCTTTGACTCCTTCCTGGGATTCTTTATTTAAAGACACTAGCACAAAGCACAATTTACAAAAAAGCACACTCCACGGCACTGTAATATTTCTCATACAGCCAAAAAAGAACTGCCCAATCGCCCCGACACTGCACCAATTTGACAGAATCTATTCCCACATGGCGGCTGCGCGAACAGGTGCGCAGAATTTTCCCGGCAACGGGAGTAGTACTGCTGGTTGTTTTATGCTCTGGTCAGAGTGAGACTAACTTCAAGACTATTTATTATAAGCTGGCCGCCATAGACAAAGGACCTTTTATTCATTTCTCTATGCTCCCTATATATAAATCCTTTATCTATGCTCTGTGCTGGCCGCGCTCAAGACCTATGGGCCGCGCTTTTGTCGAAGTGACGTAGCCGTGGAGACTGTGCAGAAGATTCTCCTAGCTGACATACCGTTATCTGTGTATCGTGCTCCTCAGCGTGTATTCTTCCTAAAGAGGTCCGTTAGTCCCTTGTTTATGAGACGTTAGTCCCATACATAATCTAAAGAAAGAGCTAAAGACATGAAGAAGAATATCGATTATGATATCCATATCCAGGAAGAACCAGTAAAATAGCGGTGGTGTATAAAAGGTTGCCTGTAAAAAGAGAAGGTAATTTGCCGACATTCCACCACCTAGCAAGGTTTTTAGGTCACTATTTTGTGGGGTCACCTAGGTGGGCAACCTGTGGGGGTCACCTGAGTCCTGACTCCTGGTCCTGAGTCTTTTGCCCCTAATCTGTTCTGTGTTTTGCTCTATTCTGTCCTGAAATTAGTAATCTGATTGCCTTTTTGAGCAAATAAAATTTATTATTATGGTGGATTCAGAGTGAGTAATGAATTCTTAAAATACCACTTCCAGAGATAAAAATATTGTTTGTTCCAGATAATCTAATAATAATTAATTAATGATGTCGTGAACTTCTGATAAGAAAAATTAATTTCCTTTTATTATATCTCCTGCAACTGATTTATCAAGCCGGAGTTCATTCCCTAATCCAATATAAAAATAGTGGATTACAATAATTCAAAATATTACCTACTGACACCACCTGTTGCTCCATATAGAATGTAACCTAAAAATCAGGTTGGAAAGATATGTCAAATATTTTTGCAAAATTTGAAATTTATATTTTTGTTATGCATTTTTTGACTGTTTATTAGAATTTAAAATGGACCTATTCTTTAGAACGAGTTTTAGAATATTGAGAGCACCAATAAAATCATTTAATTTTATTATTAGATCCTCTGGAATTAATAATAAATCGATAGAATGTACTGTTGCTAAGATAAGGTAGATACATAGATATAACATTTTATACTAGTAAATGCTTTTATCCTTTATCTCTAAAATTGTGGTAGTCAATGAGGTTATTATTGTACCATTAGTAGACGGGGGTGAGCAGAACGGGCCTGCAGGCCCCATGGTACAGGGGGGACATCATAAAGGGACCACCAAGCCCAAGTGGACGTTTCCAGGGTTAAATGACAAAAACAGAGTTCTGTAAAAAAACTGCTACTCCTACCCCTAAATATAAAAATCGAGAATAGAACAAAATCTACATTGCAAAAAGATTGTATTAAAACTCAGTTTATGTTTAAAGTACTGGCTATTTTTCTATAAATTGAAATGGAGACTCGCTTATATTTGACACATGTCCTTAAGGAGGCTTCTGTTGCGAAGCTATTTATTCTGTGGTAAAAGTAAAAAAAAACAATAGGTAAATATATGGGGAAGAATCATTTGTAAACTGTAATAAACCATTATCGTTGACTGACGTATTAATAAAGACTGCTCATGGCTGTCATATTTGACAGTTCTCTGGCTCACCATGCGCTTCCCGGAGACAAAATACAATGCAAAATACATTGTTGACCATACTCTACTTTTCAGAATATGAAGCTATAGCCGTGAGAAGTCTTATTAATATGTCAGTCAACGCCCCCCCCCCCCCCCCCACCCCCCCATTATGGTTTATGCCAAAATTATAGATATATATACAATAGGTAATTGGAAGGTCATGCTACAATTTATAGGGTGTCGCGGAGATTTTAAGGAAATTTAATTTTTCAATTTCAAAAGTCATCATTTGCGAAGTATTGGTTTGGCATTGCCACGAAAGCCTAGCCTTCAGCAATTTTTTAAAGGGGTGTGTTTTTCTGTTAAGCATTTTTTAATGGAAAAAGTAATACCATATGATAATTCGGTATTCTACAAAATAGCCCTGTAGCAATTTTGATGAAAAAATATCCATTCGTTATTTTTCTGTGTGGTGCCAATAAACATTTTTCGTTACCACAAGTGATGTCTAGTTATATAAATGTCATATAAAGGTTGCGGAGTTTTATATGAAAGGAACTGGTTATCACCTAGAGTAATTGGAGTTTATAAGGGTTATATAATATCAATATGGGTACTAGGGTTATAATTAAGTGGTGTAAATGTTTCCAACACCATTTTATAGCACTTGGAGTGACCCTTACTACAAGATATATAACATGTGTGTATAAGAGTTTCCAATACCTATGTTATAAAACTATGATTTCCTGAGTTATATAACAGCATTCCTAATTATTTCTATAAAACCCTGGAGCTAATGGTGTTTTACTGAACACATTATATACCTTTTGGTTGCCGATTTCATACCAAAACAACCTTTATAGGCTTTTACAACTTTTAGTGATATAAATTACTCTTATACAAATGTTTTCATTTTAAAGATGGCTGATTAAGCACTTATTATTGTTGATACCGGCATGATGTAGAACATTATATTAAAAAACGAATGAAAAATGTATAACAGGAGGAGAGTAAAAATAAGTGAAGTATGTGTTGTTAATGAGAAGAAATTGTTTGAAACTGTGTAAAAGTGAAACGGGTTAAAATAAATTGAAAATCATTGTCAATCTATCCACCGGTATAAATGAGCCCCATGCGCTAGTGACACATACCTTTATTAAAAACAAAAACAAACACAAATTTAGTTCAGAACGTGAAAATTAGTGTTTAACGGGTTATCTACCGAAGGTTATGAAATTATTGCAGCCCTACATCTCCGAGAGGTCTTTAAAATAGCTTTGGTTTTATAGTAACACTACTGGTAGCATTATATTACCTTTGGTTTTATAGTAACACTACTGGTAGCGTTATATTACCTTTGGTTTTATAGTAACACTATTGGTAGCGTTATATTAGCTAAGGATAGATAGGAAACTTATAGTTTTATAAAAAAAAATACTACAGAAGGTTTATAGCATTGTTTCAATTTATGTAACGTTACTCTAAGTGATATTATTGTCGCCAAAGCTTTTAAGGGTAATCTACTAAGAGACGCCATGATGCAAATATAGAACAGTATCGTCACGACCCACAGTTACGAAATTTATTAGCATATTTTATTTTATTCCGCGGAAACTTTAACAAAATATACTTTTATGTGACATGGGCATATTTTTTTAAACTTTTTTCTCGTAATTTTTGCAGATAAAAAAAATAAGTTTTTTTAATGCAAACAACCTTGCTTATTTAGGAGTATTTCGAAGGCCCGTGCATTTTTTGAAGGTATCTTGTTCATATTTGCGGAAAAATTTTCTTGCCACACACAATTTCAAGTATGGTTAGCGAAACATCTATTATTATACTTGGCAAAAATATTCACATGCCCTGTGACATGCCCAACCATAAAATTTTGAAGTGAGTGGAAAGGATAGGCGCACAACAATAGTTAAACAGAGATGGAAGTAGGCGTCCGATATCTAAATCCCATGAAATATTACTAACACCATTATAGGCAAAGTTTATAAGGGTAACTGCAAACCTTATAGAACCAAATTTAACACTGAAAGTAGGCGGGTTGTATAAGTGGGTTATATAAAGTGACGGAAACATTTACTCTACTATTGGTTATATACTTTAAAGTCGTATAACGGTACTAAAATAGGTGCTGGTGACCTTTATAAATTGCTCCATTTAAGTGTTTTAATGGGTTTATAAAGGTAACCGAAATATTTCCGCAACTATATTAAATAACTAACAGTGGTTTAACTTAGGTAATCTAATAGTTGTGGTTACTCTAATAAAACCAAAAATGTTTATTGGGATATATACAATAGGTAATTGGAAGGTCATGCTACAATTTATAGGGTGTCGCGGAGATTTTAAGGAAATTTAATTTTTCAATTTCAAAAGTCATCATTTGCGAAGTATTGGTTTGGCATTACCACGAAAGCCTAGCCTTTAGCAATTTTTTAAAGGGGTGTGTTTTTCTGTTAAGCATTTTTTAATGGAAAAAGTAATACCATGTGATAATTCGGTATTCTACAAAATAGCCCTGTAGCAATTTTGATGAAAAAATATCCATTCGTTATTTTTCTGTGTGGTGCCAATAACTTTGAAAAAGTGAATGAATCAAATTCGTGATGAGTCTAGGGTGTACCATTTATTTTTGATTTCATAGCACCGCTAGATTCATACCACGAATTTGAAAAATTATTCACTTTTCAAAATTTGGCACTACACAGAAAAATAACGAATGGATATTTTTTCATCAAAATTGCTACATGACTATTTTGAGGGGTGCCGAATAATCCTACATTGTTATTTTTTTAATTAAAAATGCTTAATATAACATAATTTTCGAAAACATACTCTTTTAAAATATCACAGAAGCAGGGACGGATGGGACGGTCGGGCAAATTCCCGAAGGGCCGGTCGCAATCGGGCCGACTTGGGCCGGCCTGGTCTGGCCTGGCCGAATTAGAAAAAAATGAACAGAAAAAATGGAATTTTTTTTTTCAAAACATTTTTAAAATATTTTGTGTCATACATCATGGTACTTGCAATGAAAAGTGCTTTCAAAATCTGCAAAAAAAACACAGCTGTTTTAATTAATTAATTTCTTTTTATTATATGTATTTCAAAATGATGCAAGAGGTTTTAAATAAACTATCCAAATAAAAATAAACCTGCTTTTTATTGAAACATATCTTATTGGGCACGAACTACTAATCTTCCCGGGTCGGTTGACCCTACCCCATCCGTCCCTGCACAGGAGGCCAGGCTTTCGGTGGTAATGCCCAACCAATACCTCACATTCTTCGCAAAAATTATCTATCAAGGACATATCTATAAAAAAAATTGTCCTGTTCAATTTCAACAGCCTACTTAGATTTTTAGGGGTGTTAACATGACACACTCTAGGTACATGGTTATGCGACCAAAGTTGTTTAAACACACCAGAAAAAAATTCACACCAGTTGACTAATTATAGAGGTAGTATTTGATACTCCTAAATTGCATTCATTGCAAACATTTAACCTGTTTTACTTTATTACCTTGAGAATTCGAAAAATTTTGCCTCTAGGCTCGTCTATAACATTGTGGGATATGCCACCCCACAAGAGAACTCTGAAATGAGGACGTCTCCGCCCACTTCCTAGTGGTTTGCCAAAAAAAACTACATGTCGAAAAGAAAGTTTTGGTGTACGGGACCCCACGCTTTTTATGCGGGTGTGGGGGGCAGAATGCATTTGCACTCCTGGTAGTAGATGTAGGTACCCACACATGGAAGCATAATAATTGGTATGGGTCCTTTGGAATATTTGTATCTTGTTTTTGTCTGTTATCTTTATTTTTACCACTAGATTCCACATAGTATGTGGCAATGCATTACATGCTGAGACTACTTAGAGGATGCTGAATGCTGACGTATATCTTATTTTTTATTTTTCACATGTGTGCCTATGTTTTATGCAATATGTCCTATGCTTTATCATGTTTTTCACAAGTAGTTTTGCCAATATCAATAACAATAACAATAACTCTTCAAAAACAACCAATGGAAATATTATATATATACCACACACAGTTTTGCATTTGTTTCATAATAAAAAAAATCAAGTGTTGTCAACATGCGTTGGCCGTAAGTAGAGATTCATCCTCAGATTCATCACTAAATGTTTGTTTAAGTCTGGAATTTTAGAGAATTTTTTTTTCAGGAGGCACGCAGAGCTCATCGATGGAAAACAGATAGCATTGGACATCCAAGCAGAACTTAAAGCTGAAATTGATGAATGGGTGAATAAAGGGCATAGGCCCCCTTGTTTAATAGCCATATTAGTTGGAAATGACCCAGCCAGTGAAAAATATGTTAAAAATAAAATGGTTGCAGCCAAAAATGTTGGTAAGTCACTATTCTCATATTTGCAAGGAGTCGGTAGGCATCTATACCTACTTAAGTAAACTTTTTCTTTCGTTAGTGTTTTGACTTGTTTTTGGACGTTACAGGATGTAAACTGATAGGAAGGTTAACATGGCGCTTGAATATTTAGAAAATGCGAATGTTCAAATGAATATTGTGGGTTTGCAAGAAATGTGACATCAAAAATCGTTATATTTGGGATTAAGATATCAATAAAAATTAACTGTAAAAGTACTTATCTGTATTTGCCACATAGTTGGCAATAGTGGCATACTGTTCTTATTGGATGTCTACTGCTAGGTACCTACTGGTTTTCCGCGGGAAAGTCTTTTATTTAACAAAGTACCTAATATAAATAAGAAGCCATTATTATCGCCCTCAAATTGTATTATAAAAGGGGCACACTTTATAATCTTTGGAACATAGATGGAATTGCCTTATTTTATTGAAAATTTTCTAAGTACCTACTTATCGAGTGGTCATCAGGGTCCTGAAGTAGGTGTACAACTTTGTATACAGGACATCTGCAGTACTTCGGCAGAACTCTGCAGTACTTGTGGAGGACTGAGCAGTGGTTACATGTGCAGGACTTTGAAGTACCTGTGCAGGACTCTGCAGTATGTGTGCAGGTCTCTGCAGTACCTGTGCGGGACCCTACAGTGTCAATGCAGGACCTGTATATTATTTACTATGATGTGTTATTGCCCAGAGGGCATGGGTTGTAATCTCCCAATGACAGCAGATTTTTAGCAATGTAGGCAATGTAGGAATGCTTATTCCTAGATATAGGAATGCTTATTCCTACATATCAATTCTTAAACAAAAATTGCTTGATTTTTGCAAATATTCAGTGAAAAAAATTGTGTGGAAAATTAGAAATCACTTTAAAAATATAAATACCTAATTCAAATATGAAAAAATGTGTTCTCTGCCAAAAAATACTCATTTTTTGTCCATGAATTTATGCTCTTTAGTAATTACCTATAGGTGTATGTTCCTGGAACAACAGTATTAACAGGCATTAGGACATATTAGGACAATTCTGTGTTCTCTTATTCTTAGACACAATGTATATTGTCCTTTGTAATTTATTTACCTACAGTGTGTGAGGAAGCAATAAGGTGTTACCTACTTATAATTTGTTCATACTGAACTAGAAACATAAAATATTATTTATTTCATGATTACAATTTGTCAAAGATAAGTACCACTGACCCCAAGATACCAAATAAATAATGTTTAATATATTATGCAACAGGCAGTTAATGGTAGCTATTATTAAGACCGAGTATGAAAATTACGGTACGAGTCATAGGTGATTGTCATAATGAATACTAATATCTTAATAGGCATTAAATGTGGGTTGGATACACTATTTTTTCTAAGACCAGTGATTGAAAAACAACTAGAGTGGAACTTCTCTTACTCAAATCTCCAAGGAACAGAAAGTAAAATTCGAGTTAGGGAAAATTGAATTATAGAAAAATACACCGTCTAAAGTTTTATAAAATTCATTTTGTATTGAATCTTTGCACTTGCCAGATGTCTTTAAAATTCCTATTTTGCTCAAAAGAAAAAAGTATACACAAAACTTGTAGAGAAACATAGTGCTACATTCTGAAAATATTTTTCAATATACAGGGTGGTCCAATAAGTAGGACGTGGTTACCCAAAGTTATGCTTTTTTAAATGGAATACCCTGTATTTTATTACATTTATGAAAAGCCCTCAAAGAGTCTATGCTTTTTGATATAAGGTATGAGTCTGATTTTAAAAGTTAGGAAGTTATTTTAATTTACATTTTGGGACTTTATTACTCAAATCTAAAATCAAATAACTCTGATGCCTTGCGTAAAAACTCATGTTCAATGGCGTGTAAAAGGTGGTCAATAGGCCATAAAATATCACCCGACTCGAAGCGGGCCTGGCATGAGGGATCTACTCTATCGCAAGTTTTTATTTGTGCGATTTTATCTCGTTTTCATATGCGTGTAAAATTCGGTGAATATCTCAACAAATGTGCTCTTCTGAAGAACATACCTGGCGATTGACTTACGCAAATCCTAAGTTTACTCATTATTTTTAAATGGTCTTTTATGACATTTTTGGAAAACTCCTAAAGAGTTTATGCTTTTGGTATAGTTTATTAAGGGTCTAACTTTAAAGGTTAGGGACTTATTTCCATTTTATTCTATGAAAGGGTTGATTAATCTGCCACTCGACGCGTGTTCGCTAACCATATGTTAGCATCATCAGGAGATGATTAAGTCTAATGATTAGACTTAATTATCTTCTAATGGTGCTAACATGGTTAACGAAACGCGCGTGCAAAAACAAAGTTTTCGTGTGTGGAATTAAGCAAAAAAAGTATTACCTACCTAGTTTATTTTACCACTTTATTTGGTATGGGCATAAACAAAAATCTTGATTTAAAATAGTAAAAAATACATATTTTACACTTTTGATGAAGGCGCCGGTATTCATTTTAATCTGTTAAACTTGAATACCCTATATTCTTTCCCACACCTATTACCTACCTAGTTTATTTTACCACTTTATTTGGTATGGGCATAAACAAAAATCTTGATTTTAAAATAGTAAAAATGCATATTTTAGACTTTTGATGAAGGCGCCGGTATTCATTTTAATCTGTAAAACTTGAATACCCTATATTCTTTCCCACACCTCCACCCATGTTCATTTTTAATATATTGTGATGCCAGCTGATGGCTTTGACTATTTTTATAACCTAAAATATGTTCTTGATTTACGTTGCTACAGAAAGAATCCAAATATTTATTTACCAAAGGATGGAATTACATTTATGTAACTTACGAATAAGATCCTTTGGGGAAGAAATGTTTGGATTATTTCTGTAAGTCAAGAGCATATCTCAGGTTATAAAGATAGTCAAAGTCATCAGCTGGCAACATGACACTTCAAAAACTGAACAAGGCTGGAGGTGTGGGAAGGGAATGGGGTGGGTATTCAAGTTTTAGATATTAAAATTATTACCCGCGCCTTCACCAAAAGTCTAAAAAAAATATCAATTAAAACATTTCAAATTAAACAACCACTTATTATTTTAAACCATGATTAATTTACGAGTGCCAGTAATAAATAAAATAAATGCTAAAATACATTTCTTAGGCAATCACAAGTTTTGTGATAATTGTGATAATTTATGAGAGCTGTTCTTTAATTTAGAAAATATATCCGAACAATGGCATAACCAAAGTCTTCCATGTGCCTCCACTCTGGTTAAAGACTGGTCTGCATAAATTGCTGTAACGGAATGTTTTGCTTTTTATATATCATCCAAAATAGTTCCTGGTGGCTGTGCACAAGGAATATGAGTTAATTTTTTAGTCTAAAAATAATATTATCATATTAGTATATAAGTATGTAGTTACTTATAGCAGTTATGTACCTACCTTATATGTATATCATTCCCACAAACGTTACTTTATTGATTTAGTCTCCATTTATTCCATTCTTCATTGCCATTTTCTGTAATACTAGCTTTGCGGAACATTTTGTGATACTGGAATCATTTAAACAATCATTCTCAGAGTTACTTTTTGCCTAAATGCGCACTGCACCACATACTAGTCTTGCAATAGACACACTCTTTGGTGAGCTGCAACAGATGCAATTATAATGCACATATTTTCTTGAATTATTTTGTAGTTAAAATGACAATGTTGATCTTAGTGTCAAATTTTCATACTGATTTGGTTACTCTCTCAAAAATTTACTTGCAAGCCTATGAGGCAACATACCACATGGTTTTTTCTTTACCTCAGAGTCACTGCTTTTCTGCAAAACCAATTGAAATTTGATGATGACAATTATTGATTGCAACAACTCTCCTAATATGGGAACCCTAGTCCAACCCGACAATATGGAAATATTTTTTTTACAGAAAGGCTTTTTTCCAGGTTATTACCTGGATAGACACAACCAGTGATGGAGATATTAAATCGTTAACTGACGTATTCAGTTAACGATTGATAAATCCACTATATTAAAAAATAGTGTGGCAGACTTAAATGATTTTTCAATAAAATTAATTTGCCACGAAACAGTATAGATATTAATAAATGCCCATAGTATATCTTTACAAATTACATGTTCTATTGGAGAATGCACTGGTTGCATAAAGAACTTAATCTTGCCTCATGATATAGAAATCTATGCAGGTGTACCAAATTTGGTTAAAGTACCTTTAGAAATTATAAAATAAAATAATAAAACTTAAACTTCCTGTAACATGCAAACGAAGCCTTTGTGGAGAAAACGTTATACCAAAAACCCCATTTGTTTTCAGAAAATATAAATGGCTCACCCTATACAGGGTGTTCACTTTTAAGTGGACACAAATCAATAAAAAATTGATTTGTTGAGATATTTTCAAAATTTTTTTTTGATACAAAGGTCTTCAAAATTCGCAAATTTCTACATTCTACATTTGTCAAATTGCAATTCCAGGGCCGGCTAAGATTTTTTTTTTAAACCCCGATTTTCACAAAATCTATTTAGGCATTTTTTTTATTTAAAATCTGACCATACAGCGTTAATTAGGACCCTCTAAAACCCTTAAGTTCAAAATTTGAACTAAAAATATACAGGGAGTTTAGTTTTACAGCGCCTTATAGTTGCGCAAAGTAGTGATTTCGAGGGCCCCTGTAGAGTCAAGCGTGCCATGGAATAATTTTAAAACAATTGAAGAATTAACAGGACCACCCAAAGTATTGATGGATGAGACTACAAGAAAAAATAATACAGGATGTTTTTCTCTACCGCTGCTGAAAGTTCAGACTTTTTTCGAATTTTATTCTGATCAAGTTTGCCATGTTTTTGAAACAAAGTTACTAATAACAAAATTTATTTAATCTTAACAATAAAATAACAAACAAAATATTTAGATCTTAAACTATCGGGGTTTTTTCAGCATAACCGCCTTCTAACGTAATACATTTTTCAAGACTTTTTTGTTATTAGAAACAACCATTGAAATGACAAGTAGATTATCAATTCGATGGAAACAACTCGTCTTAACTCATCTATTGTTACGGAATCGCAAGCTTCAATTATTTTTTGTTGTCGTTATTGTTCCTAGGACGATTTTTATATACTTTGTCTTTTATGGTGCCCCAAAAATAATGATCCATCGAGGTAATGTCGGGGGAACGCGGGGGCCATTTAATCAAAGGACTATTTCGTCCAATCCATCTGCAAGTGGTAAAATTTATAATTAAACGAATAAAAAATCTTGCATGTAAAACAACAATACCTGTTCTCAAAATTATCATTTAGCCACTCAACAACAGCGCGAGTTCCATGGATAGGCGCACCGTCTAATTGTAGTATTAGATCTTTTCTTTCTTGTAATGGTAAATCGTCAAGAGCGTTAATAAAACTTATTTGATTTGAACCACAAATTATGTGAAAAATTCATTTTCCTTGTGTCTACTAATATTTTAGTTTCTGTTTTGAAAATATTTTAAATCAAGTACTAAATCTAAAAAACTCTGTAGAGAAGTTCAAGCCCTTCATAAAAACATTTGAAAAAATCAAATCTGCCATGGAAATGAAAAACAATTGAACAAATGCGTAAATAAACTTGACAGTTTTGCTAAATTTTAACTTTTGGCAATGGAAGTGTTAACTTTAAGAGAAAAAATTGAGATTATTAGATTAACGGGTGAAAATGTGCCTTTCCGTGAAGTTGCTAGAATATTTAATGCGCGGCATGGACAGAATATCAACTATTCCACCGTAGCAAAAATAAACAGGACATTTGACCTATCGGGTAAGTGAAGTTGAAAGTTTGAATAAAATAAAATGCATTAATTATTGTAATAGGCAATATGTCTAAAAAAAACAAGAGCAAATAATGATAACAATGGAAGGGCTGAACAAATTTTGGAATATTTTAGAAATAATCCGAAAAATTCTTTAAATGATGCAGTGAGGGATTTACGAATGAAAAAAACTACAATTTGGAAGCATTTTAAAAAAAAATAAACTAAAACCATTCAAAGCAAAATTCCTTCACACCTTACAAGAAGGAGATATGGAACAAAGACTTGAATATTGTTTATGGGCCCAAGGGGAATACCTAAATGATGCTAATTTTCTAAAAAATGTGCTATTTACGGATGAAGCAACCCTTACTACAAATGGGGTTGTCTCATCCCAGAACACACGTTATTGGGCGGAAGAAAACCCTCATTTTGCTATACATTGTAAGAGTCAGTTCTCACAAAAAGTAAATGTATTTTGTGGAATAAATGGTCACAGGGTGATTGGACCCTTTTTTTCAATCTTTAAACGTGGCGCTCTTTCTGGAATTTTTGAGAGGTGAATTTGAAAACGCTCTTGACAATTTACCATTACAAGAAGAGATCTAATACTACAATTAGACGGTGCGCCTATCCATGGAACTCGCGCTGTTGTCGAGTGGCTAAATGATAATTTTGAGAACAGGTATTGTTGTTTTACATGCAAGATTTTTTATTCGTTTAATTATAAATTTTACCACTTGCAAATGGATTGGACGAAATAGTCCTTTGATTAAATGGCCCCCGCGTTCCCCCGACATTACCTCGATGGATCATTATTTTTGGGGCACCATAAAAGACAAAGTATATAAAAATCGTCCTAGGAACATAAACGAGCATTTTATTTTATTCAAACTTTCAACTTCACTTACCCGATAGGTCAAATGTCCTGTTTATTTTTGCTATGGTGGAATAGTTGATATTCTGTCCATGCCGCGCATTAAATATTCTAGCAACTTCACGGAAAGGCACATTTTCACCCGTTAATCTAATAATCTCAATTTTTTCTCTTAAAGTTAACACTTCCATTGCCAAAAGTTAAAATTTAGCAAAACTGTCAAGTTTATTTACGCATTTGTTCAATTGTTTTTAATTTCCATGGCAGATTTGATTTTTTCAAATGTTTTTATGAAGGGCTTGAACTTCTCTACAGAGTTTTTTAGATTTAGTACTCGATTTAAAATATTTTCAAAACAGAAACTAAAATATTAGTAGACACAAGGAAAATGAATTTTTCACATAATTTGTTGTTCAAATCAAATAAGTTTTATTAACGCTCTTGACGATTTACCATCACAAGAAAGAAAAGATCTAATACTACAATTAGACGGTGCGCCTATCCATGGAACTCGCGCTGTTGTTGAGTGGCTAAATGATAATTTTGAGAACAGGTATTGTTGTTTTACATGCAAGATTTTTTATTCGTTTAATTATAAATTTTACCACTTGCAGATGGATTGGACGAAATAGTCCTTTGATTAAATGGCCCCCGCGTTCCCCCGACATTACCTCGATGGATCATTATTTTTGGGGCACCATAAAAGACAAAGTATATAAAAATCGTCCTAGGAACATAAACGAGCTACAACAAAAAATAATTGAAGCTTGCGATTCCGTAACAATAGATGAGTTAAGACGAGTTGTTTCTAACAACAAAAAAGGTCTTGAAAAATGTATTACGTTAGAAGGCGGTTATGTTGAGAAAACCCCGATAGTTTAAGATCTAAATATTTTGTTTGTTATTTTATTGTTAAGATTAAATAAATTTTGTTATTAGTAACTTTTTTTCAAAAAGCACGGCAAACTTGATCAGAATAAAATTCGAAAAAAGTCTGAACTTTCAGCAGCGGTAGAGAAAAACATCCTGTATTATTTTTTCTTGTAGTCTCGTCCATCAATACTTTGGGTGGTCCTGTTAATTCTTCAATTGTTTTAAAATCATTCCATAGCATGCTTGACTCTCCAGGAGCCCTCGAAATCACTACTTTGCGCAAATTTAAGGCGCTGTAAAACTGAACTCCCTCTATATTGTTAGTTCAAATTTTGAACTTAAGGGTTTTAGAGGGTCCTAATTAACGCTGTATGGTCAGATTTTAAATAAAAAAATTCCTAAATAGATTTTGTGAAAATCGGGGTTTAAAAAAAATCTTAGCCGGCCCTGGAATTGCAATTTGACAAATGTGTTCACGTAGAAAGTTGCGCATTTTGAAGACCTTTGTATCAAAAAATTTTTTTTGAAAATATCCCAACAAATCAATTTTTTTATTGATTTGTGTCCACTTAAAAGTGAACACCCTGTATGTATATTTTCTTTTATCCTTACAGTGACTGGCAGAAAATTGCAGGCTCTTATAACTACTATTTAAACAAATTAATTTTTATGGCACTCACCTTTAGAAATGATAAATCCTCTCTGAAACGGAACTGGCATATTAAATAAAGTGGCTTTATTTTCCAAACAGAGTAAATCATAAAAAAGTGCCGAAAGGTTTTTTTATGGAATAGAAACTTGGGCTTATCTTTTAATTCTAAACAAGTCTTCATGATACATGTTTCATCTAAAATTAAAAATAAGTATGATTTACCCTTGAGCCCTTTTCATATTTTCGAACCTTCCCCACATACGAAAAAAGAGACTCAGATTTTGAAAACTGCGTTTTGAGTTTGCAGGAATGCAAAAACTTATCAAGAATAAACTTGTCAAATCTCATATGGTGCATAGTTTCTGCCTGCCGAACAGTACTTAGTACATATCTATTTGAATTTTATCTTTCTGCATTTTGTATAGAAAAATATGTGAGAGCTTTTGAGAGTTTCTCAATAAAAAATTATAATAGCTTGTTTTTTAATATTGTGAACATTTTTGGAATAGAGAACTTTTGGTTGCAGTTTATAATACAAAGATATATTAGCGTTTTGTCTAATATAAGATACAACAGGTATGCTTTTTAGGCATACATTCGAAAACTATCAGCATGCCAAAAACATCTACAGAAGGACAAATAATTGCCGAAGTTAAAAAACTAAATGAAGATCCTGCAGTTGACGGGATATTGGTTCAGCTGCCTGTGCCTCAAGGTATTTCCGAAAGAAATGTTTGCAATGCTGTAGATCCCAAAAAAGATGTCGATGGGTTTCATTTTGTCAATATGGGCAAGCTTGCCATAAATACGGATACTTTTGTACCTGCCACAGCTGCTGGAGTGATAGAGCTAATTAAAAGGTTAAACAAAATATTTAAATAATATTAAAAAATGTAATAACAATAAATATCTAGGAGCAACATCAAAACGTTTGGCAAGAACGTTGTGATATGTGGTAGATCGAAAAACGTAGGATTTCCTATGATGATGCTGCTACATTCCGATGGAAGAAATCAATTGCCCGGATATGATGCGACTGTTACTTTATGCCACAGGTTTACACCGCCAGAAGAGTTGGAATTTTTTGCGAAAAGGGCTGACATTATCATTACTGCAACAGGTAATTGAACTTAGGTACAGATTGTGACATAATAATTCTTTTGCGCTAGATGATAAAGGTAAATAACAAATGTATGCCATTTCTTTGTATTGTTTCATTGGGACGACAAAATCAGAATTCACTTGAGCAAATTTTATTTAACTGGCATATTTGTGAAGTTCACAAGAATATTCACATGTAACTTTGAAGTATCAAAAGTTATCAAAAATATGAGTGATTTTAAATGAAATGATTTTTTTAATTTCGTAACAATGTGGAGAGTCTTTTTGGTGATGTGCCATTTTTTCAGGTTTAGTAAATTTGATCAAACCAGAAATGGTGAAACCAGGAGCTTGTATCATTGATGTTGGTATAAACAGGATACAAACCCCAGATGGAAAGACCAAACTTGTAGGAGATGTCGATTTTGATGGTATGTATGTCTTCTTGTATATGTTTTTGTTGACCATCGAACAATTTTTTCTCTCAAAAAATTTGGGCCTATAATCTCTAATTATTTTGGAATTGTTCCATGAAGAGTGCACCCCTAAAGTATTTATTATGCCATCTCTATACACGCTGTACCATAAACATAAAAAATTGTCTGTGGGCTGTACCAAATTAAGTGTTCACTATTGCCAACTTTCTTATTTCTAAAGATATACCAATAGTTGATTTGGAAAAAAACTTGTAATTTTTTGTGCTGATTACCATAGTGAAAAAAAAAACAATAAGTACCTATTAACATCACTGAGGTGAATTTTAATTATTCATCCCTGTATATCATTAGCTGTTCATATAAGAAAGAAAAAAGCATTCGAGTTTTATATGCAGAATGAAATGAGTTTTCAATTTGTCAAATAATATACTTACAGGAATTACGTCATATTTGACTGAAGTTGTTTAATTATTTCATACAGTTGTGGCTTCAGAAATGATGGACAAAAATGTATATTTCTAGCAGTTAACCAATCTACCATATTACTTTTTTTAGAATTATTTGTTGGTGCCTTGTCGATTTGTACATTGTGATAAGGTGCATTATTCGTGACAACTACAGTATGTGGTGGTAAATTTGGATTCAGCTTGTCATTTAGCCATTTTTCGTAATTCTCAGAGTTCATATCATTGTGATAATCGCCAAACTTTGATCCAGATTTGAATATTAAAAGGGAATCATGAATGAAACCCATGTCTCCTCCTGCATGGACCATGATAGTATAGCCAGCATGAATATAAGATTCATCTAAAAATAGAATTAAGTGTAGAGCGTTTGCCAGTCCAGCCGTATTCAGTGGTTAACATTGCTTGTAGGTGAGTAAGCGACACTCAACAATTATCTGTTTGAAAATGAAAATGGAAATGGAGAAGAACTTTCATACGTATAGGACGTAGACCAATGGATATGAAAGAAAGAAAATCGGACATCATTTCAGACCCCGGGGGTCGAACCTGGGACCTCTCGTTTGCTAGGCGAGCGTTCTACCACTACACTACGCTGAACCATTGAAATGAAGTCGGTCTGTTTGTATAGTAGCTGAACGGAGAAGCCTTCGTTCATTTTCAATCATTCCTTACGAGAGATTGATTCGTATGTGAGGGACCACACCAGCATGACTTCCAAGATGTATGGTGGTACAACTGTATCTAACGTCAAGGTTGTGTCTATTAGTCTGGTGTGTTTCGGAGGAAATTGGAGAGTATTTTCTGTGGTATGGCGCGAACGAAGGCTTCTCCGTTCAGCTACTATACAAACAGACCGACTTAATTTCAACGGTTCAGCGTAGTGTAGTGGTATATACCCCGATTACTGTAAGAAGTCCCGATTTTGTCAGATGACATTCTCCACAAAATCCCTAGGAATTTTTTGTTAACCATGGGTATAACATTGGTATATGTGTCTCAACCAGTTAATGACGTCACTCATTGATTTATGATGTGAAAAGTTACCCAAGTGATATGAAAAAAAGTGCATAATAAAATAAAAACCCTATTGCAATCACGATTATGCCGCTACAAATAAAACTCATTTTAATAATAATTTCAAACGTCATGGAAACACTTTCGTTTTGGTATTTTGTAATAATCAGCTGCTTTTGACAGCGTCTAGGGGCGGACTCGGGCAAATTTAGCTTTGGTGTGTCAAAGTGACAGTGAAGGTTTTCCAGATCGTTCAAACTGGTTCAAACATTCGGTAATGAAAATATTCGCGGGTTTTCTACGTTTCGTGACTTTTACCGTCATCTGTGTTGTTCTTGTTTGTGTTACTTTTCGTGTTATTAGTGCAAATGGGCTCGTTACTGACCTGAACTTATGACCCGGTTGCATTTTTTGCTGCATTGATGCCAACTTAGGATATCGAAATTACCAATTGACAGTCCCAGTAAGGACTTCTTAAAATAATTTGAGTATAACGTTCGCCTAGCAAGCGAGAGGTCCCGGGTTCGACCCCCGGCGCTGACAGAAAATCCTTTTTAATTTTTCTGAAATGATGTCCGATTTTCTTTCTTTAATTATCTGTTTTATGAAAATTATATATGACTTGTCTTATGTCATTTTTCCCCACTCTTCAGTTGTTCCCAAAGACACTCCAGTGGCTTCAATCACTCAATTATTAATTTTGCCCTTATTTTCATTGGGAAAAAACATTTTCAAATAATTGTACACTTTTAAAACAATTGTTCTTGACTGTGACTGTAATTCTTTTCGTTTTCGTTTCACCTCCATTTAAACTGTTATAGTGTATGTCCAAAAACCTTTAAAACACTAACACAAAACACTAGGAAGCAATTAACAATTATTATTCTGTGTATAAAATAAGTATTATTGCACTTAACTATGCAGAAGCACGCGTAAAAGTGACAACAATATCTAGGCCGAGATCAAGTCCCTCTACCTGCTCTTTGTACCTAGACCCCTGCTCCAATTGTTGTTAGGCTGCTGTGTGAAATGAGCCAGCGCAGGTGGGTTTCTGGGTATTATTTACTACTTCCTACAGTTCTCCGCCTTCAAATTTTGTATGAACTGTATCTAGCAGTCAATATCTTTTTTTACAGTCGTAATCAGCACAAAAATAGAGTTCCCAGTAAACAATTTGAACTCACATTTACGTAATATTTACGTATCTTTGTCTAATTCAAGATCAAGATGGCGTCCAATGAAAACAAAGTGGAACAGCCTGGCAAAGAATTCTATAAATGTTGCAAAAATAAGCCCAATTCAACGTCAATCTGCATAAATTGTGGTAATGTATTCCATAAGTCTTGTTTGCAGAGGGTCAAACATTCGAAATTAAGTGATGATAGAATTATATGTTGCAAACAAACCTTTAACCTGCAAGATTCCCAGGAGCAAAGTGCTCGTCATCTGTCTGGTGAGCAGCAGACAGATCAGCTTGCTAGAGAGGCTGCTTTTCTCAAGATACTGGTCGAGGAAGCCAATAGAAGAAACAAATTGCTTCAAGACAAGAATGATTTACTCATCGAAAACAAGTTACTGTTGGAGGAAAAAATAATCCAATTAGAGAGAAAAAACAGGCAGACCCAGGTAAAAATGGGGACAAAAAATGTAAACACTGATCAAAACAAACATGAAGAGGTGGCTAAAAATAGAACAGTGAAACCCCAAAACAAGGAATGTACAGAGTCTTCCAAACAAACAACTGACAACAACACTGTAAAACAAATGGAAATTATGAGCAATGTAATAAACCTTACATCGACTTTGTTACCATCAGCTGCTAAAAGCTCTCCTCTACTAAATATGGACAATGAAGGCGATTTTACACTAGTCCAATCCAAGAAGAAGCGATCCCATGGTACAGTTAAGGAAACAAATAATAAAGAACCCTTGCGATTTAAAAATAAAGTGGTAGTGAGAGGTACGGCAATCCCAATTAATAATAGATTTACTGCAGTTACAACAGTAAAGAGGAGGTGGCTTCATGTTGCCAATTTTTGTCCCGACTTGACTGCGGAGGAACTGACTGACCACTTAAACTCACAGCATAACAGGAATGATTTTATATGCTATAAAATCTTGCCTAGATATAACCGACCACACTTCAGTTCTTTTAAAGTGGGTGTAGAATCATCAATATATGAATCTCTCCTGATGCCGGATTCTTGGTGTGAGGGGATAACTGTTACGGAATTTAACTTTTTTCGTGCAGCCAGTAACAAAATCCAATTCGACAAATCAGTTACACCCTGCAAACCTGCTGCCACTGCGTAGGAAAAAACTATGTAAACTTACAGCACAAAATAACTCTAAACAGTTTAATTTTTTACCTCAGAATCTACAATGCATTTCAACAAGCATTGCAAAGGTGCAGGCACTGCTGAATGACATTGGGACATGCCACGTTTTGTGCTTCTGTGAACATTGGCAGGATGATGTCGCTCTACCTTTGTACTGCATTGATGGGTTTCAACTCGCGGCATCATACTCAAGAAATCGTGGTGAGCATGGAGGTACTGCAATTTTTGTTTCAAATTCTATATCTTGGAAACCACGTCCTGACTTATGTCAGCTCTCGGAAAAGCTGCACTTCGAATGCAGTGCAGTTGAATGTGCCGTGGATGGTTGGTCTTGTGTGGTGGTGTGCATTTATCGTACTCCTTTGGTGTCCGCGGAGGTCTTGCTGGAGAGAATTGACACTTTGTTGGACTGTTTGTTCAGTGAATCAAAACTCAGTGTTATAATGGGAGATTTTAATATTGATTTTGCGTCTGGCAGCAGAGAGAGGGAGTGCTTAGTGGAGATTTTTGAATCCTATGGCTTTCAAATGACTGTCAAGGATTATACCCGGGTGACTGAAACTAGTTCAAAAATCTTGGATTATGTTGTCACCAACATTTCCGAGGGTCACGCCACTCGAGTCATTCCCTCCCTGGTGTCAGACCATGACGCTCAGCTATTTAGTTTTAGTTTTACAGCCCGGACTGATCAGCCTCAATTCATAATGTCTAGATCTTATAATGAAAAAAACATAACTAAATTTATAGATCATTTAGCATCCACTGATTGGTCTGAGATTTTTAACTCTGATACAGTTGACAGTAAGATGGATATTTTCCTTGATATTCTAAACACTTCCTTCTTGAATTGTTTTCCACTGGTGAAGTGCAAAGTCAGGAAAAGTAACAAGTCCGGCTGGATCTCCAAAGAGCTTGTTGATTTTAGAGAGCATCTTAAATTGATCGAAACTATAGCACGTGTAGATCCACTCTTTAAACCTGTAATCCAGGAGATGAAAGTAAAATATAGTAACAAGTTGCAGGAGGCCAAAAAAGCTTTCTTTCAAAACATAATCTGCAGATCTCCTAACAAATCAAAATGCATGTGGAATCTTGTCAACTCAACAATTGGCAAAACAAGGAATAATAAGCTTCCAGAGACCAGCAATCTTTTGGAGAAGGCTAACGACTTTAATAATTTCTTTGTTAATTCAATACCTACTTTGATCAATCAGGCTGGTTGCAGTGCGAATGTTAAGGATAACTCTCCCTCAGATTCCACTAGAGGGGATTCTTTCTTTATACATGCTACCTCCAGGCAGGAGATCTGCGATGTTGTGAGTAGATTCTCATCCAAGAATTCGAGTGGTTTCGATGGTGTTTCTACTCGTCTATTGAGGAGAACCATCAGTGTACTTTCAGTTCCTCTTGAGGATATATTCAATGCCTCTTTCTCCTCAGGAATTTTTCCAGAGCGTCTTAAATTTGCAGTGGTCATTCCTCTATATAAAAAAGGGGATGTGAATGAAATTGGAAACTATCGCCCAGTCAGTATGTTATCTGTGTTTGCTAAAGTGCTGGAGAGACTACTATACAACAGGGTTGTTTCTTTTCTCGACAAGTTCAACTTCTTTGACGGGTTCCAGCATGGATTTCTCAAAAAGAAAAGCACATCCACGGCTCTTTTTGCAGTTCTGCAGGGAGTGTTGGACGCTTTGGATAGACGCGACATTGCCTGTGGAGTCATGCTCGATTTGACCAAGGCTTTCGACACCCTTAACCACTCGTGTCTATTAGGTAGACTGAGTGACATTGGATTTAGGGGGGTCAGTCAGGATTGGTTTTCGTCCTACTTGCGGAACAGGTCTCAACAGGTACGTTTATTGGCAAATAACCAGTATTTTGAATCTGATATCTTGAGACTAGAACATGGAGTCCCTCAGGGAAGTGTTCTAGGACCACTCCTCTATAATCTACCTGAATGAACTTGCCTCTGTGATTAGAGATCGAAACACTCAAATTATAAATTATGCCGATGATACGACTATCATCTTTACAGGGCAAAAAATACAAGATGTGAATTCACTTGTTAATAACAAACTGGAGACAGCAAGGGTTTGGTTTTCCAATAATCAACTTGTACTTAATGAGTCCAAATCCAGCTGTATTGTATTTAGGACTCACAACTCTTCAGTGCAGGTGCCTATATCAGATGGATGGAGCATCGCTGCAGTATCTCATACAAAGCTGCTTGGTGTTATAATTGAGGCAAATTGCAGATGGTCTCTTCATGTGGCGGAGGTGGAGAAGAGGTTGAGTCGTGTTTGTTATGCGTTAAGAATCCTGTCAAAGACCTTTGATTCGTCAACATTGCGGACAGTTTATTTCGCCAATTTTTATAGTGTTCTGAAATATGGCATTGAGTTCTGGGGCGGATCACCAGATATCGGGAAGGTCTTTGTCTGTCAAAAGAGAGCTCTGAGGATTGTTTTTGACAGAGGCGTACATGATTCATGCAGGGGTCTTTTTCGAGATAATGGTATTCTCACTGCTCCAGGCATTTACATTTTCGCTTGCCTGATGCTGCTTCATTCAAACAGGTCTCAGTTTCGGTCCTCCCTCTTTACGCATGGGTATGCTACTAGGCATAAAACAAATTTTGTTGTGCCTCAGCACCACCTTAGTCTCACCGAGCGTGGTCCATATTATGCTGCGGTGAGGTTTTTTAACAGTCTGCCTGCAAATATCAAGCGCAACACCAGTGCTTCGCAGTTCAGGAGGGAGGTGATCAAGCACTTGTGTAGAGTAGAACCATATTCTGTGTTTTTAAATTTTTGAATTTTTATATTTTTAAATTTTTGAATTTTTATATTTTAAATTTTAAATTTTTTAATATGTAAATGTGTTCGTATTATAATGGGATGTCTATGGCATCTTTATTTGTACTGTCTTTCTTATAAAGTGTGACCCGTTTCATACATTGCATTGTAATTCCTTTATGTTGTAATGTCTTCTGAAACTAAATAAACTTACTTACTTACTTACTTACTTACTTACTCTACTTGTTACGTCACAAATGAACGCAAATGTGATTAAATTATGCGTTAATTTCGAGTAAAAATGTCCGCCTCATCGGCACCTTAATTTTACATCTTGTTTGCTTCAAAAAATTATGTAAGATATGCGTAACACTTTTACTTGAACCTGATGTTTATTATTTTTGTAAAATATTTGTAACATCCTCACATATATTTTATATTAATTGGGATTTTATTTTATTTTACGCCGAAATGAAAAACTAATTATGGGACTATAGTAAAATCGAGCAACTCTTACGCCTGGCGTAAACAAGAGCACGTGAGTTGAAATATTCGCCAGGGCCGCACTGAGGCACGACCTTTATTTAATTTTAGTTTTACAATGGTTTATATCAAAATATTTGGGAAAAGAATTATCGGCTTAATTAAAATGGTTCAAAACATCTATAAAATTATTTGTGGCAGTGTCTAAATAGCTGAAAACAACAAGGTAAAACCGCGTAACTACACTTTTGCGATCGAGTACGTCCCTGTTGCCGACTTGGGTGAAATTTTATAGCCTACCGACCAATCGCGGATCGTCATTGAACACGTGGTTTTATTTACGCCAGGCGTACGGATTACTCGATTTTAGTATAGGTACACTAGACATTTCCAATTTTTTCGAGCCCTATTTTAGTTTCAGGACATGCATAATGTAACCACATACCTAGTCGGTTTTTTATTTCGGCGCAAAATAAAATAATAAAATAGAATTGAATTAATTTCGAGAACAGTACAGAGCAAAAAATAAAGATCAAATTTATAATAGGTAAAAGTATATACCTAACACCTTTGTACAAACCTTATGTTTACCGCAGTAATATCTATGAAGTGAAGATGGCTTGATGATATGTAGCAAGAAATAGAGCAAAACCCAAAATGTTCAGAGACAGACCCTGACCACTGGGTTTTACTAAACATTTTGCAAATTATTTCCAGCAGTTCATCGATTCACTGGCACATTTTCCACCCGATCATATCACAATTCATAAACTTGGCCTCCACATTTGCACTGGATAATAATTTATTCTCAGAATATTGGAAAATCTAACCAAATAGAAAACCAAAACGAAAATGTCATTCGCGTTCGCACAATTCGCACCTAAAACAACAACACACTTCATAAATGTCGAACTTATAACGTGAAAAAATTATGTAAATAAGAGGTACTAGGTTTTAAATCACATTTTATGTAAATTTATCAGAATTTTTTGACATTAGTTTGTTCTTTCAGATTTATGTTTTATTTACATAAACTGTAAAGAATTGTTTGATGTAACTAATTTCTTTGAATATAACCTCTTATTTATGTAAAATTTTAGTCATGTAACAAGAATGTTTACTGGGTTGTTTCCCAAATTAGTCTATCTTTAGAAAGTTGACAATAGTCAAAAATTTCCCTAATTTCCCATGTTTTGTATATCTAAAAATAGAAAATGTTCATTCGTATTTTATACAGGCATTGTAAAATAGTAAATGCAGGTTATTTATTTGATATTTGATATTTCCAATAAATCTGTGATTATCCAGATATCGACGGATGTTTTACAATATTGTAAGCAACAAGTTTTAGCATATTGTGATTTTTTTCTTCAAATTGTCACTCATTGTGTTCTCGTTTCTACAAAACATTGTATCTTAGTTCCACTCATAAATTTATTTACATTAAAGTTTTGTCGCATTGTAAGTTCCAACTCTTTTTTTCTGTTGGCTTAAAGAGACAAAAAATATAGTTTCTGACAAAATATTGTAAGTCCTCCGATAGAAATGCTGTGCCATAGAACATAAAATAATGCTTATCGAACTTCAAATGCTTATCTTACGTAACAAAGCATCATATGAAACTTGAATATTCTAATGCATTAAAAAAGCCTTGTAAGATTTGGTACATAGGTATTCTTGTTTTTCCCCACCAATTAATCAAAATGAGACATCTGAATATCTCTAATTGCGGAGGGAATTCTAGGCGAGACGATTGCATTAACTCTTTAGTCTTTATAGTTAGTCCTGATTAATCAGTGAATCTACTCTCTACCAAATCTAGGCTCGATTTTTATCAGTTACAAGATTTTAATTATTTCCTTATTTGGTTTAGGAGTTAGCAAGGTGGCGGGTCATATAACTCCTGTACCGGGAGGCGTAGGCCCAATGACTGTTGCCATGCTGATGGTAAACACAATGAAAGCAGCCAAGTCACTCGCAGCTGATAAAATGATGAAGGCATTGGAAAGCAGCAATGTTAAATTGTGATAAACACATATTTTTGTGCTCTCAGTATTATGAGTTGGAATATTGTGGTTGAAAATTAAATTTTCAAATGTATATTGATTTTATATAATATTATAAATATAGTCATTTTGACTGAAAGTGTTTTTTTTTAATAAAAATGCATTCATATTTGATACCCTTTATTGAAACAACAAATTAGCACAATGAGTAGTTCAGAAGAAACGTCTTGGATCAAAGGAGCTCGAACTACAAATGCCTAAAAATAAACATATAAAAAAGGTAAAACAATACAACATTTATAACATCGTGATATAAGTTTAAAATTACAAAAAAAAGAGTGATAACATTACGATCAAAATTTTCCAAAAAAAAGAAAAATTAATTTGATTTCAATTGATGTTAGTAATTTTTTGTATATACAAACAATTTCACCATATATATATTTTTTTTCGAGACAGCAAATTTATACAAATAGATCAACGGTAGAAAAATTCAAAAACACAACCTGGGAAATAATTCTCACATTTGTAGATAAAAAAGTTGAGTGTGAAAATTGGAACGATGGTCAAAATTATTATCTGCTCTAAAATACGGAGCAGTTGTTTCATAACTCATTAATTATTATTACAACTTTATTTTTGTTGTTTTGTTTTTTGGATCATTTCTGCTTATTGCAGTGATAATTTTGGCAAACAATAGGCTCTCTTCTCTCAACAATAAAACAGTAATTGCACAATTTTTAATTATTGTGAATTGATCCAATTTGTCAATTCAACGTTTTTATAATAAGTACAAATTAATTGATAAAAAAACATAATTCATAAAATAAACTAAAACTATAAAATAATATAATATAGAGTAATAATATAACATTGAGTGAAATATGTGGGAAGAAAACAGTTGCCAAAAACGCAGGATTAAGTAGGAAAATGCGTAGTATGATTTTCTTTGGTAAAACATATTAAGAACAATTTTATTTCAGTTGTTGATTAAAGTTTTTAGAGTCCTGCGAATTTAGGAAATTTGGCAAAACGAATAAGTAGGTACTTCACCAAATACTTGTTTCACTCAATGGAAATAAGTACATAAACACAAGCTCTTTGGCAAGTTAGCTTTAAAAATTTTTGAAAATATAATTTTTAAACGAATAATAATAGGAACATAACAGGAAAACCGAACAAAAAAATATAAAAATAAAAAATAATACTTTGAAATTAAAACATACAAAAATAAAAAAGGATATAAGTAGTCTTGAAAGTGATAATACTACTGAACCCTTCTGCAGTAGTAACCTAGTTCTTTGCACTTTTGGCAAAGGTGCTGAGGGTGCACTTTCGATTGGTCAGAAACATCAAGTCCATCTGGTTTCTCCAATGGCCTCTAAAAGAAACACAACAAACTTGACAATAATTATTGTTGCTAAAAAATTTAATAACAGTATATTATTGACTGTTTAAACTCTCAGGGCGACACTGAAATATGATACAGCACCCATTTTCCTTTATATGATGCCGCATCACATGGAAAATTTTATTAATTCATTGAGATAAATTTTGACTGCCAATAGTTTCTGCTTAAGAAATGATGCGATGCCAAATAAGGTGCCCAAAAACAAAGGATTTCCTTTTACACTTATCGAATTTTACATTTTTTCAAACGCCAGAAAACGACTTTATCTCAGAATTTTGAGTAAGTTTAGTGCTTAATGCTAAAGGAAACCATATTATCAATTTTCAAACTCATGCTAAACATTTTATATCTTGATAATTTTTTCTACTAAAGGTAATTTTTATTTGACCAAGATAAATTTTATAAATGACCTATATGGAATTCACTGTTTTCACTAAATTCATCAAGCAAGCACTTTCATTGCTAATATTGTTATTTTAATTAATTTTACTTGTGGAAAACATATGCTTATCAATGCTCATCAAAATTGATGCAAAGTCGTTCTATTAGTTTGAAACTCAACTATGTATTTAATTTTGTTTGTGAAGTAGCAGGTAACTATAGTCATGCAGGTTGAATGGCAATGAAAAATAAATATCACTCAGACTGTTTCTATCCCTTACATTTTTTGGTGGAAGTTTAGATCCTAGAACAGCTAAATGATAATTCTTCTCATAAAAAGTACTTCTAACAATTATTGTCATTTATTTTTCTTTAGTATGGTAGGTACCTACTGAGTATTTACGGATATATTTTCCATGCTTGAGTATTTACGGATATATTTTCCATGCTATGATAATATTACTTCTTAAGCTGTATTATGAACTTCTGATCCTTGAACAGATTATTGAACCCTATACAGGGTGATTCAGTTTTATTGTGGGAGATATAAATCCATAAAAGAAGACTATTATTTTGTGGTATACCTACCTAATGTATAACTTCTTTTACAGGGTGCCTCGTTGAGATACATAAGGTGTTTAAATTCTCAAACATTTTAACGTTTTATTTGTTATTTATCCAACTGTTAAAGGTATTCAAATAAAATTTGGTAGACAAGGCAAGGTAGATTGATCAAGTGTCCCAAAATGTGAGAAGTCCCCTAATGGCATAAAAACACTAAACGAAGCTGTTTCCTGTACTAATAACCAGTGGCGGTCATATAGATAGCAATATTGGATATCAGACAGTGGCCCCAAAAAATAAAAGTGACCCAGTCATTGTCTACTAATTTCCTTATATCAAAATTTACCAAAAAATAGCTGGAGAACTTTATTCTCTGCGAAATCTGTCTCCTATATTTTTGTCATTATAAAGGGTGTTTGGTAGGTCGATGCAAACATTCTAGGGTGTGATAGAGTAAGCTATTTGCAACTTAGCTAGCCAAATTTACCTTAGTAGTCTTACGGTTTTCGAAATATTTACCACTTTATAATTTTTTTAAATTTCAGAAATCCTTTGTTGTTTTGAAAACCGTAAGGACTTCGTACTAAGGTAAGTTTGGCTAAATAAGTTCCAAATAGCTTACTCTATCACCCCCTAGAATGTTTGCATCGACCTACCAAATATATTTATGGCAATGGCACACATTGCGGTTAAAGGTCTACATCAAATTTCAACCCAATCCTTTAATTTTAGCACAATAGTGATTTCTATGAAGAAAGGACGAAATTTCTCAAAAATCATATAAAATTAAAAAATAACATCAATAAACTTAAATTTCTGATAACTCTATGGCGCACAGGCTTATGTTGGACTAGTGCACCCAATTATATTTGAATATAGTTCGGTGGACTAGTGTCTCTGGGACACCGTGGTTATTTATTTTGTGCTCAACTGACCTGCTTGTGAGGATAAACGTTAATGTGGCACTTGATGCACTCTTGGCCCATGTTGGACCACGAATTTCCTGACATCCACTTTCGTTTGCACTTCGGGCACTTGTATTCCCCGAAGCAGCGTTTCCTTCCCTGGTAGGGAGTTTTTCCTTCGCCCTTGGGACGAGCCTGTAAAGACATCTATTGAATTTTTGTTATAAATTTTTTTCTATCTCTGTCAATAGGATCACTTGACACTTAGATGTGTATGTCGATATTAGGATTTGTATACGTGGAAAATTGTTCTGGCGCCAGGTATAATAAAATCAGCAAAAAACAATTGAGACTGGTGAGAGTTGTATGTGGTGAATACTCAGTGGTGGTTGTAGTCAAAATATTTTTAAGATTTCTGACCAAAAAAATTTTGATGTGCTTCTGTTGCTGTCTGTAGCTAAAACTAGGTGAATATAACAACCACGTAGCAAAAATGATATGATTCTTAATGATATTTGGGAATTTTTTCGGCTTTTTCGCCACCCAAGATTGGTTGAAAGACCCCTTACCATTTTTACTCAGTGAGCCGGGAGGGACGGAAAGTCCAGGAATGGATAATGCCTTATCAAAGATCGTAATATTATGATCTTTAATTGGTTTTATAACGATGAAAACACTAAGAAAACTCAAATGTTAGTAGACTTTCATTTGTTTTTTTTTATACAGGGTGTTCCTAAATATCATGTACATACGGAAGGGGGTAATTCTTTGGCCCATTTTAAGAAAAAAACTTCATATCAACGTATGTCGTAAACCTCCTAACTTTTGAGATACAGGGCGTTGAAGTTCATTTTTTTAAATTGAATTTTGGCTACATCTCCCGAAATAATCAAGCTGCTGAACTGAAATTTGGCACTGCTATGTTTTTGGGGATGGAGAATAAGCTGAAAATGTCAATTTCACCGTATCTCACAGAGGGCGCCACTTGCGCTGTTTTTTTGATCACGCTTTTACGCGTAACTTTTTTGAGGTTATCTTTTTGGTCCTGCAGGTCCATCATTTTAGTGCATCTTTTCATTCTGCAAGAAAAAGGTACTCTTGTTTCATAACGATTAAATCAACCGTTTGCTTTGAAATTGCCAAAATGTTCTCCAAAACACCTGTTGATTCCAATATTCGAAACATAAAATTTTCACCTACCACCTTCAAGTGTTACAGATCAACTGTACCATTTAAACTGAGAAAAAAAAACCTATGAATAATGTACCAAAAATTATTCGCTTTCAAAATGGAAAGGATTGAATTTGACAAAATTTGGACACTCTATTTCAAGAAAACCAATGGTGTTTTGACCAATGCCCATTTGGCATTTTTTTCATCATTTTGATCTGTAACATTTGAAAGCAGTAGGTGAAAATTTTATGTTTCGAATATTGGAATCAACAGGTGTTTTGGAGAACGTTTTGGCAATTTCAAAGCAAACGGTTGATTTAATCGTTATGAAACAAGAGTACCTTTTTCTTGCAGAATGAAAAGATGCACTAAAATGATGGACCTGCAGGACCAAAAAGATAACCTCAAAAAAGTTACGCGTAAAAGCATGATCAAAAAATAGCGCAAGTGGCGACCTCTGTGAGATACGGTGAAATTGACATTTTCAGCTTATTCTCCATCCCCAACAAGATAGCAGAGCCAAATTTCAGTTCAGCAGCTTGATTATTTCGGGAGATGTAGCCAAAATTCAATTTAAAAAAATGAACTTCAACGCCCTGTATCTCAAAAGTTAGAACGTTTACGACCATATACCTATAGCAACCTACAGGTATATGTTTACGACATACGTTCATATGAAGTTTTTTTCTTAAAATAGGCCAAAGAATTTACCCCTTCCGTATGTACGTACAGGGTCATCCAAACTCGACGCCCCAGGCCTACAGCGGGAACACGAAAACTCAAAATAAAATTTCGAAAAGGGGTTCTTAAATGGGACATACTAAGGTCAAATTTTGACCGAAAGTTAGCTTTTTTGATGTTTGGGAAAATGGCCGCTGTGACGTCATCGATATTATTTTCCCAGAAACATACCAGTTTTTCTCTATATATTGAAAGTCCTTATCATTCTCAACAACTTTTATAGAAATAAATTTTCTGTATCTTTTGTCTTTTCAAATCTACAGGGTTAAATATGTAAAAAAACATGGAATTTTTTCTAAATTTCTAAAATTTTTTCGAAATCTAGGTAGCTATGGAAACAATTGATAATCAGAAATTATTTAAGAGTATGTTAGGGTGCCTGGCGCACCCTTAAATTTATTCAACTGGAATATTTATTAAATTTCTGAATTGTGCTTGTTACTAACTTGTTTGTTATTATTGTTTGTTACAAAATTTTTTTTTAAAATATTCCAGTTGAATAAATTTAAGGGTGCGCAAGGCACCCTAACACTCTTAAATAATTTCTGACTATCAATTGTTTCCATAGCTATCTAGATTTCGAAAAATGATTAGAAAAAATTCCATGTTTTTTTACATATTTGACCCTGTACATTTGGAACGACAAAAGATACAGAAAATTTCTTTCTATAAAAGTTGTTGAGAATGATAAGGACTTTCAATATATAGAGAAAAACTGGTATGTTTCTGGGAAAATAATATCGATGACGTCACAGCGGCCATTTTCCCAAACATCAAAAAAGCTAATTTTCGGTCAAAATTGGACCTTAGTATGTCCCATTTAAGAACCCCTTTTCGAAATTTTATTTTGAGTTTTCGTGTTCCCGCTGTAGGCCTGGGGCGTCGAGTTTGGGTCACCCTGTACATGACATTTAGGAACACCCTGTATAGCGTATATCCCAACTCACCCTATAAATGAAAAATAAAAAAAATGACAACGGTCACAGATTACCCTAAGGGCAAGCTGTGCAACGGTTTTTGGCACAAATATGAAAACTTGTTGATCAGAATATCCCGTAGGGTCAGGATAAACCACTGATTAAGGTACCTTATTCAATGATAATACGAACCACCAACCAATCAACAAAAATAATTTAAATAAAAAAAATACTTTTAAATAAACTAGCTCACAAAAAAGTTCCGTAAGTAAAAAATCTGAATAGGTGTTTCGGTGTTTTCTACCCTTAAGATGCATAGGGTGCAAAACTTAATTCTACCGTAAAGTGTCTTTTAACTTGCTGGTAAAATGGGGATACTTTGGACACTTGTTGGTTAATTTTTTAAATTAAATTGCTATTAGCTTTTTGTTTATTGAGATATGAAACTAACAACTGGAGGCAATTTTCTTTGATGTTAGTAGGAACAAGATTATATATACACAGTAAAATAAAAATAAAAAAATGTTTTTAGTGACTGTCCCAAGTTACCCCGTATTGGGATAACTTTTTAACAGGCCTTGATTTTAAATAGTTACCTAATACCTAATTCATGTTTACCCAACCAACCTAGGGCAACATGGGATAGAAATAATTAAAAATAAAACTATTTTCATAGTTTCTTTTCTTAAAAAATCCAATTCTAGATTAAAATGAATCCAATAAAAGTTAAGAAATTCATTTATTGTAAAAATAAAAATATATGGTTCGATAATAAATAAACAAAAAGAAAATAAATATTCTCAAAAAACTCAACAGATCCTATTTTCAAAGTTACAGTTCCTATTATAGTTCCACATATGACATATGTAACTATCAACTAGAGTGTAATACCAAAGAAAACAAAACTATAACTATAGTCCATTCATTTTAAAATCGAACTAGATGCTTACTATAGCTGAAGCCTGTTAGTGGTCTCTATAATATTGTCCTCTATGTTAATAATTTTCAAACTCGAAGAATATCACTTATTGATACAGGACATATTATACTCAAAGGATTTGTTCTTCTTCTGATAGACAAACCGTTCCTTACATATTATCTTCTATAGCTTTATTCAAATTGTTTTCGAAAAAGTCCTATAGAATTACAGATTAACAAATTTTCTTTTGCCAGTTCTTGGCATCGAGTAAAGAATAGAATATTCCTTGTAAGCATTGTCTCGACACAGTCCAGCCCTGTATACAGAATTAATGCAGAGAATATAATAAAATATCAAATTTTCAATATGAATCTGGGAGTTTATAGGTATATAGCAATAATAATTGTTATATTATGTACAGTATTGGCCAAGTGGATGAACAAGAATAAAAATTTAGTTATTCTGAATTTTTTATCGCAAAAAGTATAAAAATTCAAATAATATTTCTCATTTTAATATTACCACTGACGTCTCTTTTAAGTGCACGAATAAATTCAATGTTGTTTGTTGGCAACAAAAAAAATGCCACATAAACCGATTTTGGGCTTGGTCAAAAGTAGATGAACATCAAATACAATTTAATAAAAGTATTTGTCATATTGCACTCTTTTAGTACTTAGTGTAATATACTTTGTTTTTAACAATTTCCTGGAATCTTTTGCGCATCGATTCCATTAGCCGTTCAATAATGGAGGGATCCATGTTTGTTCACGCTTCTTGGAAGACTGCGTAATAACTGGTCTCGATTGGAATAGTTTTTCACTCGAATTTTACTGTCTACTGTCTCCCAGAGGTTTTCTATAGGATTGACGTCCGGAGACTGTGAAGGCCATTTCATAACAGACGCCATTTCATTTTCCAAAAACTTGCGAATTAACTGAGAAGCATGTTTGGAATCGTTGTCGTTGTCGTGTTGAAAAGTAAAACGCAAGGGCATGTTATTTTCAACATAAGGTAACATGCAATTTTCCAAAATGGTCTTGTAAGAAAATCGGTCCATTATACCCTCATTCCTATACAAAGGGCCCATACCGCCGAATCCGGAAAATCCGGTTGTAAACGGGTGATTGAATGTCGATTTATTACTGAAGTATACACGTTTCCACTGTGCTACTGTCCAGTTTTGATGTTCTTTTGCAAATCTTAAACAATCCTTAACATTTTTCTTTGATAAGAGGGTTTTTTTGGCAGGTCTTCTTGAAAATAAATTCGCCTCAATCAACTTACGCCTTATTGTTCTAGAACTCACGGGTGGCAACCCAATGTAGTCAATCCACAGGCAATCACGGGGCCTGATATGTAGACGCTCCCCCTCCGCGTGACGTATCAGGCTGAAGATAAACAAACACGCGGGCCGCCGACGGGTCGGCCGGGAGATGGGATAGATACCTCGGGGCACTAGGCCTAGGGAGACATTACTTTGTTATACGAATTTATCAATATATATTTACTTAGCGCAATAGTGTCCTCTTTTATTTTAGTCAAAAAATATTAGACGACTTTATCTCAGAAGTGGGATACACCACACGCTCTTGAAGTGTGGCCCATAGACTTTGTTTTAAATTAATAGTGCGAAAGAGAGACGCGTTTCGAGTTGTTTTGTGCCATGAATGCTCCACGATCTGATTTGGAGGAAGCTAGTATCCGATCCATTACTCCACCTTTGACCCAGGAGGTTGTAGCTACAATGGTAAGAGAACTACAAGAGTTACGGGCTGCGGTAAGTGCGGGCTCAATTAGTGCTGGCAATAATGATTTTGTAAGACCCAATTGGGGTTTTTTTAAAGATGATCGCTTGATATCTGACTTTGACCCACAAGGCAGCTTGAGTGTTGATGACTGGCTACATAAGATCAATCAGTGTGCTTTTCTTTATCATTGGGATGAGGTTACAACGATTTATCTAGCATTAGGAAAATTAAAAGGGTTGGCATGCGTCTGGTATGACAGTTTAAAGAGCGCTCAGTACAGCTGGGCTCAATGGCAAGACATGTTGAAAGCCACATTTCCTTCAAAGGAAAAATTTTCAAAAATATTTTACGACGCGGCGGTTTATAAAAGCGAACCAGGACAAAGTCTAAGCACTTACTGTTTTTTAAAACTTAGTAAACTAAATAAACTAAAATTAAATTTCACGGATGATCAAATAGTCGATTGTATTGTCGCAGGGATTTGTGACAAGCAAATTCAATTGTCGGTTAAGGGAGCAAATTGCAAATCCTTTGTTGAACTGACCGAATTCTTGACAAATTTTCCCAGTACCAGTTGTGATTCTTCATCCTCCGCCAGTGGTAGCCGTACCTCAGTAAAATCATCAATTTCTACACAATTTAAACGCACGTTTGGCACAAACAATCGAAGCGATTATTTGCCAAAAAGATTTAAAAGCCGCGATCAGTGTTTCTCTTGTGGAAGTACAGGGCATAAACGTTTCCAATGTTCCCAAGAGAACAATCCAAAAAGATTAAAATGCAATTTTTGTAATAAATTCGGGCACACTGACGATGTATGTAGAAGTAAAAATAAGTCCGTCAATTTAGTGAGTGGGTCCACGAATAAAAATATTTACATTAAGGCCGCCAGAATTGATAAACATCTCATAGAGTCGTTCGTTGACTTAGGCAGTGACTCTACCCTCATTCGAAAGTCGATCGCTGAAAGACTAAATATCCTAAAAACAATAATCACCAAAACAGTCAAGTTATATGGCTTTAACGACCAAACCTACGTCGTTCCGAAATACGAGTGTTACGTAGATATAACTGTTGACGGAGTAACGATAAAGACCCATTCATACATTCTAAAAGATTTGGAAATGAGGCACGATCTGCTTATAGGACAATCTTTTACAGAACACGACTCGCTTATTATGATTAAAACCAAACAAAGCTTACAATTTTATCAACTCCCCTTACCAACTAAGGGGGAATTCGAGACAAGTTTGGGATCTCTCCATTGCAAAAAAATTTCTGTTGCCGATAATAGGAAAGTACACAACCTCTTGAATGCGTTTAAGGATCGCTTTTGTTTTAAATTAAGTACATTAGGAAAGACTAATACAATACAAATGAAAATTGAGTGTTTAACTGATCGACCGGTAGTATATAGACCTTATCGTCTGTCAATTTCTGAGAGGGAAATAGTTAAAAGTGTTGTTAAAGAGCTACTTGAAAATAACATTATAAGAGAATCAGTTTCGCCTTACGCAAGCCCTATTCTTTTAGTTTCAAAAAAAGGACGGTTCCCCGCGGATGTGCGTAGATTTTCGAGCGCTCAATAGAATTACAAAAAAAATTAAGTGGCCCCTTCCCTTAATAGAAGATCACATCGACCAATTAGGCGGTTTTAAATATTTCATTACTCTTGACTTGATGTCAGGATTTTATCAAATACCAGTTAGCTCCGATTCGATTGAAAAAACAGCCTTCGTGACGCCCGATGGGCATTATGAATTTTTAAGAGTCCCGTTTGGGCTTACTAATGCGCCAGCAATTTTTCAAAAGTTGATGAACTCAGTACTCGGAGACAGTGCTCTTGTTTATATCGATGATGTGATAATAGCAGCTAAAACGGTTGAAGAAGGAATAGAGAAACTAAAGGTAGTATTAGAAAAACTACGGGCCCATAATTTGACATTAAAATTTTCAAAATGTTCTTTCTTTGAAACAAAGGTTGAATACTTAGGTCGAGAAATTTCAGAGGCAGGCGTTAGACCCTGTAATAATAAAATTTCCGCTCTACAGGGAATGCCTGTGCCACAAAATGTAAAAGAGGTGCGTCAATTCTTAGGTTTAGCTTCGTATTTTCGCCGATTTATTAAAAACTTCGCCTTAATAGCTGAACCACTTACTCAGCTGTTAAAAAAGGATTGTAAATGGACATGGGGTCAAGCGCAAATTGAAGCTGTAAATTCTCTTAAAAATATGTTGATATCTCGACCTGTCTTAGCAATATTTAACCCCGAATTAAAAACCGAAGTGCATACAGATGCCAGCAAAAAGGGCATCGCCGGTATATTATTACAAATGGATAAGAATAATGAAAAACATGCTGTGGCGTATTACAGTCGCCAGACTACCATTTTTGAACAGAAGCTTCACTCTTACGAATTAGAAACCTTAGCGGTCGTTGCCTCATTACGTTATTTTCGCGTTTACGTCCTAGGAGTCAATTTCACTGTGGTTACCGATTGCTCCGCTATTAGAAGTACAGCAGTAAAAAAGGATATAATTCCTCGCATAGGTAGGTGGTGGATGGAACTGCAAGACTATAGTTTCATTGTCGAATACAGGGCAGGAACTAAAATGTCTCACGTTGATTGTTTAAGTAGGAACCCTCAAGAAGAGGTACCCCTTAAAATTTCTCAGATAACTAATCTTACCGCAGCTGATTGGTTATTGGCAGCCCAGTTGCAAGATGAAGAATTACTAAAAATCCGAGATATCCTATTGGCCAAAAATAAAAATTCGAACACAAAATTTTATTTCGAAACATATGTTTTAAAAGAAGGTAAAGTGCATAGGAAAGTAACTGATAAAATAACAAAGTGGGTAGTGCCCAGGGCGAATCGCTGGCAGATTTGCAAATTATGCCACGATGACATCGGGCATTTTGGATTTGAGAAGACTTTGGCAAAAATTCAAGAAAATTATTGGTTCGCAGGGATGCGCAGATTCGTTTTTAAATATGTTAAGTCGTGCCTAAACTGTTTATATTATAAATCACCCTCAGGACGAAAACCCGGTCAACTTCATCCCATTGAAAAGGTAACGGTACCCTTTCATACTATTCATATAGACCACTTAGGCCCCTTCATTAAGTCAGCGAAAAATAATACTCAACTGCTCGTGATTGTGGACGGCTTCTCAAAATTTTGCCTAATTGAGCCAGTACGAAATACAAAAGCCAAATACGTAACTCGTGCGATCCAAAACATTATTGATATTTTTGGAGTGCCAGTACGCATAATTTCGGATCGCGGCAGTGCATTTACCTCAAAATTATTTGAGAAATTCTGCGTGGAATATGGGATTAAGCACGTGCAGAATGCGGTAGCAACTCCTAGGGCTAACGGACAGTGCGAGAGGTATAATCGCACGATATTAGGGTCACTAGCAGCTTTGAATGGTGGCATGGAAGATGACATGTGGGACACTCATGTAAAAACGGTGCAAAGGGGAATAAACGGCACGGTGCACAGGGTACTACAAGTGACCCCTGCTGAATTATTATTTGGTTGTAAACCACGAAGTGTTCCGGAGGCCGTCTTAATAAACGAGCTCCAAGAAGAAATTGAGAGGTTAGATCTAACTAGCCTACGCAAACAAATACAGGCGCGGGTGGGCGCCGATCAAGAAAAGCAGAGAAAGAGGTTTAACTCAAAGCGTGCCAAGTCCAAGGGCTACGAGGTGGGTGACCTAGTAATGGTTACGAGAACAGACTTTTCAGCAACAGGTCAGAGTAAAAAATTATTGCCTAAATACAAAGGGCCTTACAAGGTCACAGCTGTATTGCCGAACGACAGATATGTGGTTGTTAGCGTAACAGAGACACACCGAAAGTGTCCTACGGTAGCCTGTGTTGATAGACTGAAACCGTGGATAACTTTACGAGAAGATGTAAGTATAGTTTGTTTGGTATGTAAAGCATTCGACGTATACCCGTGTGTATATAAAATGCTCGAGGCATACATTTGATAGTTTGTTTGGTATGTAAAGCATTCGACGTATACCCGTGTGTATATAAAATGCTCGAGGCATACATTTGATAGTTTGTTTGGTATGTAAAGCATTCGACGTATACCCGTGTGTATATAAAATGCTCGAGGCATACATTTGATAGTTTGTTTGGTATGTAAAGCATTCGACGTATACCCGTGTGTATATAAAATGCTCGAGGCATACATTGATACATTTGATAGTTTGTTTGGTATGTAAAGCATTCGACGTATACCCGTGTGTATATAAAATGCTCGAGGCATACATTTGATAGTTTGTTTGGTATGTAAAGCATTCGACGTATACCCGTGTGTATATAAAATGCTCGAGGCATACATTTGATAGTTTGTTTGGTATGTAAAGCGTTCGACGTATACCCGTGTGTATATAAAATGCTCGAGGCATACATTGATACATTTGATAGTTTGTTTGGTATGTAAAGCATTCGACGTATACCCGTGTGTATATAAAATGCTCGAGGCATACATTTGATAGTTTGTTTGGTATGTAAAGCATTCGACGTATACCCGTGTGTATATAAAATGCTCGAGGCATACATTGATACATTTGATAGTTTGTTTAGTATGTAAAGCATTCGACGTATACCCGTGTGTATATAAAATGCTCGAGGCATACAATGTTATGTTTTCGCACGAATTTATGGTTACAGGATGGTAAAAATTGTATTGAGGACAATACAGATGATCAGGATGGCCGAATGTAGTCAATCCACAGGCAATCACGGGGCCTGATATGTAGACGCTCCCCCTCCGCGTGACGTATCAGGCTGAAGATAAACAAACACGCGGGCCGCCGACGGGTCGGCCGGGAGATGGGATAGATACCTCGGGGCACTAGGCCTAGCGAGACATTACTTTGTTATACGAATTTATCAATATATATTTACTTAGCGCAATAGTGTCCTCTTTTATTTTAGTCAAAAAATATTAGACGACTTTACCAAGTTCCTTGAGTTTCCACCATTTTGGAAAATTGCATGTTACCTTATACTGAATATAACATGCCCTTGCGTTTTACTTTTCAACATGACAAATATCCCAAACATGCTTCCCATTAGTTAATTCGCAAGTTTTTGGAAGATGAAATGGTGTTTGTTATTAAATGGCCTTCACAGTCTCCGGACGTCAATCCTATACAAAACCTCTGGGAGATGATAGTAGACAGTAAAATTCGAGTGAAAAACTATTCCAATCGAGACCAGTTATTCGCAGTCTTGCAAGAAGCGTGGACAAATACATGGATCCCTCCATTATTGAACGGCTAATGGAATCGATGCCCAAAAGATGCCAGGAAATTGTTATAAAAATAAAGGATATTACCGGATATTATACTAAGTACTAAAAGAGTGCAATATGACAAATACTTTTATTAAATTGTATTTGATAATAAAAAGTGTTTATAATTTTTGATAATGAAAGTAACTTTTGTTTATCTACTTTTGACCAGGCCCAAAATCGGTTTATGTGGCATTTTTTCTTTTGTCAACAAACATTTAATTTTTTTATTCGTGCATTTAAAAGAGACGTTAGTGATAATATTAAAATGAGAAATATCATTTGAATTTTTATACTCTTTGCGATAAAAAATTCAGAATAACTAAATTTTTATTCTTGTTCAACCACTTATGGCCAATACTGTATATTCAAGAATAACGTATTAGGTAACTATTTATATTGAGGCGATAAGGACGCATCGATAAGCGATATTGCACATTATAATCTAGATCAGTGTTAAATTCAGACAAAACAATAACGCCAGTTCGTCATAAAATTGTTTATAGAACCGACTTATCAGGATGTTTATGTATTTTGCTCCGCTGCGATATTATGCCGTTTCTATATGACTACGTTTCAAAAACGTAAGCAAAATTATTTTTTTAGGGAATATTTGTGATGTAGACTCTTTAATTGTGGCCTTCAGGCTAAGAAAAATAATCAAGTGGTATTTTTTCAATGACTTGTAAAATTATAAAAATCGTCTCAGTAGGTATAGCTACTTTCCAAGATGATAAATAACTAAGTAGGTATATTATGGTGCTACATCCGTAAAACATCATTCTTGTCACATATCTACATATACAAGGTGTCCCAGAATATGTGGGCAATCTCTCGGATTTATACAGGGGACGTTAAAATAACATGACAAGTTCCTATAAAAATGTTCCCCAGGGGGGCCGCCTACGGAGATACAAGCCCCTAAAGGTCGCCCCTGAAAATCGATTTTTTTAAATAAATTTTAAAATACTTTGTGTAATTTAATTTTTTTTAATGGGATGGATAACAGATAAGACTCCCATGAAAACAATTTTGGCTTATTTGGTTTGCCAGGGACGGACTAGCTGTCGCACAATAATGTCAATTTTTCTACACCTTTTACGATAAAGGCACAACAATAATATTTTTAGATAACTTGAATCTTAAACTAAAAAAATACACTTTTGCTTGATATCGAAAAAATGAACTGTTTTCGAGAAAAAAAATATTTTTGTTTGTAAACAGACCAAAACCGATGAAATTTACATTCTTTCTGTGCCTATTTAAAAAAATGCCACTTATTTACATTTTTGTTATATGTTGCTATGGTTGTTTTTTTGACATGTACCGATTTAACAGTCTTCAATTCGTAGAGCTAGGGAATGCATTAACATTAGAAGAAGCTCTTGTTGAACCAACATTCAAAATTATGTACCTAATAAAAATCGTATTATTAAACAAAAATAGTTTTTCTCGTAAACAGTTTTTTTATCGATATCAACCATGAGTGTATTTTTTTTAGTTTATGGTTCAAGCTATCTAAAAATATTATTTTTGTGCCTTTATCGTACAGGGTGTAAAAAAATTGACATTATTGTGCTATTTGTGCTAGTCCGTCTCTGGCAAACCAAATAAGCCAAAATTGTTTTGATGGGCCCTTTTTAGCGAGTCTTATCTATTGTCCATCGCATTAAAAAATAATTAAATTACACAAAGAATTTTTAAAGTTATTTCAAAAAAATCGATTTTCAGGGGCGTCCTTTAGGGGCTTGTATCTCCGTAGGTTGGCCCTCTGGGTAAATTTTTTTATAGGATATTATTTTAACGTCCCCTTTATAAATCCGGGAGATTGCCCACACATTCTGGGACACTCTCCCGTATAACCCTTGCCTTTACTCAATGATATAACATATACAGGGCGCCTACTGTTATAACAATTTCGGATCGTGTTGGGGCCAATCTCAGACAAGGCTCAATGTTATAAAACATTACCTGCCACTGAACATTCTGCATCCAAGCAATATTTACAAAGTATATTTTATGTGTCCCATTTCTTAAAAACATCAATTTTTTGTGGAAAATACAGCTTGCCCAGAAACATTGTAGGTATTCTAAATTTCGTGAGATGATTCTAAAAATAAAAACAGTTTCTTTCTATTAACAAACAACTTGCGTTGTTCTCAAATTAGGTACCTACATACTTTCAGATCTTCACACTTCTGGCGAAGTCGCCGGTTTGAATTGAATTAAACCTTTTACCGTTGGGTTCAGTCAACGCTTTTCCGTTTCCTCGCAAGTAATACCATAAGGGCATCTAATTTTTCCGAAAAAAATCGAAAAAACACGTTGCTAAGTAATATTTTAACAAGGAGCATGAGTGCTGGTGGCAACAAAAATCCGAGTCGAAGACGAGGATTTTTGCACCTGCACGGATGCATTTTGTTAAGAAAATATTACTTAGCATTGTGTTTGGATTTTTTTCACAGGAAAAATTAGATGCCCGAATGGTATTTGACAAGACTATTTCATGAGTAACAGATTATTCTGCATACACATAGCTTACAAAACATCAACTTATTATGCAATGCCTACATAATAAATATGTAGGTATTAATTTGAAAACTGAAAAACAGGTAACTTATTTAATCACAACAGCTGTCAAGTTTTGCGGCGGGTAAACTCGAAAAAACTGCTGACAGGTGCTGTCATACAGTTTTTCCATCTAGAAACCATTTTTAATTCAAAATTGCGCGTTTGTAATTGGTGGAAATTAGGACGAGGGAAATAGTCATTACTAACACGCCCATCGCACCCAAGGTCTATAGTTTTCTCTAACCAATAAATCCTACTTGCGTAGAGTATCGGGAAATAATGACACTAATGACTTTTCTTGGATTGACTCTTTCCTCTAGTTATACAGGGACTCTAGACCTATCCACCCCCATAAAATTGTTATCTATGGGCCGATGTTAAAAATCTTTTTTCTTTTGTTTGTAATACATTTTCAAAAATCGAAGTCACAGTCTACAGCGACCTGAAGTTTGGGTTGAAAAGTCTAGGAGTATATAATTACTTACTATTATATCGGTTATTGGTTAGCGGTCTCAACCAAATTTTACCCTCAATTTTTTTATATTAGAGTGTTGAAAAACTCTTATAAAATTTCTATCAGAATATGACAAAATAACAATTCTAACTCTCACAATACTCCAAACTAAAGTAAAATCGAGCAATCTGTACGCCTGGTGTAAATAAAACCACGTGACTTGTGATATTCGCCAGGGCCGCACTGAAGCACGACCTTTATTTAATTTTAGTTTTGCAATTGTTTACATCAAAATATTTCGGAAAAGAATTATTGGCTTAATTAGAATGGTTCAAAACATCGATAAAATTATTTGTGGCAGTGTCTAAATAGTTGAAAACTACAAAATAAAACCGCATAACTCCACTTTTGCGATCGAGTACGTCCCTGTTGCCGACTCGGGGAAAATTTTATAGCCTACCGACCAATCGCGGGTCGTCATTGAACACGTGGTTTTATTTACGCCAGGCGTACGAATTGCTCGATTTTACTATAGGAGTACCCCAGAAGCAACGACATGTGTTTGGGGAGGAGGTAATTACTATTAGCAATTAGCACTGACTATAGAAAGGATTCTATAGTCACTGCTATTAGGTATTTAGGCTTTATTGACATTTGCAACTAGGGCCGAATTTTTTCAGGTAGAACTAGGCTAGCTTTCACCCAAGTGCTATGAAAAACCCTAGAAAACCTTACTAAGCCCAGTAAGTTTAGGACAATTAATAATAATTAGTAAATCACACAGATAAAGTTATGTATTAACGAGCAATGCGGTGAATCTACACCTAACCTAACCAGAGCTGTTGGCCATCAGCGGTGTTTTCCTGTAAAGACATGTGGATACACTCTGCTTCGATTTCGAATCGAACCAAGGTCGATTGCAGGTAGAAAAACATGCAGTACAAATAGTTCGCGACGCTTCGAAAGTCACCAACGCGGAGATAATAATAATAATTATCGTTTCCTACTACGGAATGAGATTTGTACAATTGTTTTACAACAATATTTTCGCCAAAAGTACCTACACCCTGCATTCTAATCTCAATAAATTGGTAACCCTATGGATTTGAGACCGTTGTTGTCGGTTTTTATTTAAAAAAATCGCTAATACTTCTCGACCTTTCGACCTAAACTCCCAGGTCGTGGTAGGCCTTGACTTTTTTATAAATCACCGATTGATACTAAAAGCATTTCCATTCCATGAGGTAGCTAAAGATGAGCATTAGGAATTTCAAAGGCATCTGCGGCGAGTCAAGTATGCCATGTATTACCTCAAAGGAGTTAAATGGTCAACAAGGTCCAATAAAAATATGCAAGGTGTTTTTCCTGCTCCGTATACATGTAAATAGTTTTTACTTGTTGGTTGATATTTTATACAAAAATCAGTGGATAAATGCAAATCAATTATTATCACGACAGGGATGAGGTAAGACAATTTCTTTCCTATGAGATTGTTGATGAAGTCCATCCACAGAATAAATGGTTGAAAATTGAAGAAGTTACAGATAACTTACTAAGACAGATTTCATGCCTTGCGAGCCATTAACAATTGTTCAACAATTAGGTAGGTCATTTATGAAAAGTCTCTTTATAACCAGTTACTTATGATGAACAAAATATGTTGACCAATATAACATCTAGGTATCTTGTATGCAAAATAGCAATTCCATTGTTTCTTTTTGGTAAAAAAATTTTAACCCTCTAATTGCGTCACTGCTTCTTCATTGGTATTGTGAATACTGGCTACTATCATTGAGTAAAGGAAGATGTAATGGCTTTTACTCAATAATACTATCGAAAATTTCAAACAAAGTTCTCTGAAAAGTTTATATTTATCCAGGGATAGCATGTATACACTTTCGAAGGGGGTGTGACGTGGTATACAGAGTGTTTCATAATATATGCGCAGGACTTCAGGATGTGATAGCTCGTTCAAAAATATGAAAAAAAGCCTCTATTAACTTACTCTACTCTACTCATAATAAGATATGTTTTTTGCCGAAAAAATTTTTTTTAACTCATACGTGTTGAAGTTTTTGAAGGGGTGGTGGGTGTTTTTCTCCCCAACTTCTTTCCAAAAAAATTGACCATGTTTTTCAACATAAAAGTTGATTTTTCTCGAAAACGACCGACTTTAGAGCCCAAGACCAACAGTACCTTTTTTGTGAAGAAAACATTGGCGGTTGTTCCAGTAGCGTAGAAGTTGGGGAGAAAAACTCCCACCACCCTTTCAAAACCTTCACCACGTATAACTTAAAAAAAATTTTTTTCGACAAAAACATAGCTTATTATGAGTAGAAAATGCTTACAAAAGCTATGTTCCGTACGATATACGGTTCCGGAGATATTCGCAAAAAACTAATTTTTTTTTCAACTTCCACACCCTGTGTCTCTAAAATGGTGCATTTTAGAGGGTAAGTTAATAGAAGCTTTTTTCATATTTTTGAACGAGCTATCACATCCTGAAGTCCTGCGCATATATTATGAAACACCCTGTATAGTACCTACTTAGTGAAATACAACATTAAAATTTATTAATTTAAAAATAATACCTACATTTGAGAGCATTTCATAATATTTTTTCTTCTTCACTCCAGTTTTGAGTGATGATTATTATTCAAGGTTGTTCCAACAACCTTGATTATTATTCACTTGCATCAGTGACTATAGACTATAGTCACTGCTTGCATTATTAGTTCATTACTTATTTTAGACATTATCTATTAGTCTATCCAAAACTTTAGTGTGGTATTTAAACAGGCCCTCAGACCTCGATTGTAAATGATTATAAATCACAAATATTGTTTACATGAGGCCAGAAATTAAAACAAACATACGACAATTAGCTTTCTATAGGTACTTAATATAAAAGGCCAAATAATATGATGAGTGCTGATAACTAAAAACGATGTACTAAAAATGTATTCAGGACAGGGTGTTCCAACGAATTCCAGAAGTATTGTTTTAATAAAGAATAAAGACCATTTTATATATTTTGCTGATTTTAGCTCAATAGTAGATTTTAAGGTGTCGTTACCTCTGAGAAGTCGATCCAGAGGAATCTCAATGAAATCTTAAAAAACATTAACCGAAATATTAAAAAATATATGTAGGTATATACAGGGTGAGTCACGTCTAAAGCCAGACCCGAAAACACAAGGTAGAATTCGCTAAAATAAGCACATATTCTTAATAAACATTAGCTCAAAAACGCTTGGTTCTCCATATACAGCGTGTTGACATTTTTCTGAAAATAACATATAGGTATATTTTTAAATTTATTTCGAGCCCGTTTAGGAATTCCAACAAAATTTGATACATATTATGGGTTGTCATTTTGTGCAATAATTTGGCCCTGTTCAGATTAGTAGCGGCGTAGATACAAATTATTTTATTTTAAATGCCAACTTAATCACCTTGGCACTAGTTTAAAAAATCCGAAATTACGAAGAAACTGTACCAGAAATAAAAAAATACCAAGAGGCGCTTTTTGTTCCAAATTTAATGGGCTATCCAAAAACAATTTTTGGTTTTGCACAGGACCGTACTACTTTTTTTTACAATTATTTACAGTAACTATTTGTATCTACGCCGCTGGTTATCTGAACGGGGTCAAATTATTGCACAAAATAGCAACCGTACAATGCATACTGTGTACCAAATTTGGTTGGAATACCTAAATGGGCTCGAAAGAAATGAAAAAAATATATATGTTATTTTTGGGAAAAATTCAACACGCTGTATATGGAGAACCAAGCGCTTTAGAGCTGATGTTTATTAAGCATATGTGCTTATTTTGGCGAGTTCTACCTTGTGTTTTCGGCTCTGCCTTTAGATGTGACTCACCCTGTATATTATGCGGGAGTTATTAAGAATAGTTCATTTTCTTTTGGACAGTCAGTATAGAAATCACTGTCTGATCAGAAGTAAGGTACCTAACAGTAGAATTCAGTTTCCTCAAGGATAACCAATTGAGATAGAAATGAGTTTAAGAAACAATAATAAATAATTGTGAGAATTAAGGCGGTTCCAACGACACATTTTTGTGAACAATCTTTAGAAAGGAAATAGGCTAAAATCGGATGAAAACAATTGGGGGTGCTTCTATTTCGAATGTGTGTAATTTTTGAAAAGTACTTGACAGGTGGATAACACCATTTGTGTAATTATTCTAAATGAGAAAAAATAGCATAACCAAGTAAGTAGGATATGGTTCTTAAGAAATATCAGTGATCTTTCGACTTGACCATCGACTAAAGGATCCTTTACTCAATGATGACGTAACACCCTTTATCTTTCCTATATTCTGCTTCGAGAGTGAAGATTTTTTTGGAGTGCCGATATTACTTTTTCTGTAAAATACATATACAGTGTGACCCACTTCAAACCGGAAAACCCCCATAAAATTTGTACTTGTCATCTGATTCCAAAACTGTAGTATCGGGCAAAACGGCACGTTTTATTTTGAAAAAACCATGGCCTACGAGTACTATGACATATTTTTTGGGTCAAAATTGAACAAATTGTATTAGGCATATTTTTATAAAAATTCTGACTCAGCCACTGGATTGGGCATTTCTTAAAACGGGTTTGTACCAAAATTTGGTATGTTGCAGTAAGCATTGGTTTTTTAAAATAAAATGTGCCATTTTGCCCTAAAGTGCAGTTTTTGACGACCTGTCAGATAGTGACCGGATTAGGTGCCCCATTTTCGTAAACAAACCTCGAAGAGGGTTAAAAAGTACATCGATGTTGAGTAGAATGAATGGAAATTTACAAGTGGCCCCTGATGAGGATAACATATGAAAAATTCGATTTTCCTTAACAGAAATAAAAGGTGTCTGTTGCCCATATTTTCACGCAAGCCGTGTGCACTAAATGATTAATTAATAGAACCTGGCTTAGGAAAACCAAAGGCTTGAGTGTTGTAGGTGGTTAAAGGGTTGAAATAAAGGCGTAATCATGTAAGGAAAAATCGAGATTTTGACCGATTTTTCCACACAAGCCCATCGAAAGTACCTATAAAAAAGTACGTTATGTAGCTAGCCCGAAAAACCATAAAAACATATTATACATAATTAACAACAGTGTGGTCATTTATTTGCACAACCAGAATACACATGTTGCCGAAAGTTGAAGCATGTTCAAAAATCATATTAGATGCACTTGGAATGGTTGATATTTAAACAGCATACAGGGCAGGTAAAAAATATAAAAATTGTACAAGAGTAAAGTACCATTATTTGAGAAAATTCAGCAAAATGTTATTTAGAAAAGTTGTTTAGAATTAAAAGCTATGCCTAAATACCAAAACATGATCTCGTAAGAAAAAAATGTTCGTCAATTAAATTCCAGTTTTTTAATAAACATTTAAAATAAAAATGTTGCACCTTAAATGAGAGTTTTTTAATATACACATTATCATTCATAATGTTTTACCTTGTTCAGAAAATTTTTTGCGAAATTTTAAAGTTTTGTTTAATATCGTTGCAACAAACATGAAGTTCGTGATTCCCTAAAAAATTAAAAATCTAAGTTAATTTTACAAATATGCTTGAATTTGAATAAAGTAATGCGAAATTTATTTAATTTTGATTAATTTATGAAAATCTTTAGGGTGAATAAAAGAAATCGGGAAATTATTAATGTTTTAAAAAAATTTAGGAGGCCATATTTTGGTATTTAGGTAATACTTTTAATTCTAGACAACTTTTCTTAATAACATTTTGCTTAATTTTCTGAAAGGGTACTTTACTTTTGTACAATTTTTATATTTTTTTGTATATTTGTAGAGTTATATGTTTGTGTTTTGGTTGTGCAATTAATAAAAAATCCCATATGTTGCACCCTTAAATGACCACATTGTATATTATATAGGAAAACCGAATTTTTCATGTTATCCCCAGGGGCCACTCGTAAATTTCCCTTCATTCTAGATGTACTTTTCAACCCTTTTCGAGGCTTGTATGCGAAAACGGGGCATCTAAATCTGTCACTATCTGACTGTCTATTATTTTATAAATTTTTTGAGATTCAACTATAACTTTTGTATACCTATATTTCAAGGGAATTATTTCTGAATGCTGGTGATTAAAATAGAAAATAAAAAGTTGATTTTGACTTTTCAAAAACAAATCTGCAAAACTACGATTTCTATAAACTTGCCTGCGGACAATCCTTGATGTAATGACCTTTTTGGAAACACAGATGGCATAAGTATGACGGCGGGGGTCTCTTGAAGTGTCTCCGTTCTATAACGAGATCAGTAAGCTGATCTGTCAAGTCAGAGATCAGGGAATCTTCAATCTGAAAAAAAAAAAGAATTTGGTAACTTACTAAACCGTAGCTTAATTTAGCCTTTAGGTATACGGGCATCAAAGTTATATACTAACCGCTGTTCCATGATTGGAGTAGGATGGCGGAGTGTTGTAAATGTAAGAATACTGCGTATTGAATGAATTCCAAGTTGGACTTAGAAGTTTGGGCTGAAACAAACAAAATTTCTATAACCATAAACTTAAAATTTTGAACAATCTATAGATTACATATATTTGGGCTTTATATTCCGAGAAAAAAATATTTTAATTAAGAATAAATTGAAAAATCGTAGTCAAAGTGGGAAAAACATAATACTAGTGCGGTTTCGCGCTGTTCCACTCGTTAAACTCTAATTGAATAATGGGTAGATACTTACTGATTTTATATCTAGTGCTAGTGGTGATTTTTATGTGGTTGGCAATGAAAATTTGACTTACAGACTAAAGTTGGATTAGAAATTTTATTCCTTGACATTTTCTCTGGCAGAACTTGAGAACTGGTATTTAGTGAAACAACAAAAAAGAGCAGGTGAATTTTAGAGGAAGCAATTTGATTGCACTCCAAAAGTGGCTGGATAAGTGATAAGTTAAGTTGCTTGATATTCTTCAAAATGTATTATGCAAATAAAAAAACAACTGCTGGGTAACCAGGAACAAGATTTATCGGCGCTGGAACTGAAAATTTTGTTTTTAGAGCTACTCTATTTTGTCGAAAACGTCAAAAGTATCCTTTCCAATCAGCTGGACATAACGGTTTGGATAGCTTTTGGTCAAAATCGCTTTACGCAAAGGATAAAAACTATGGGAGATGAGAACATATATTTAGTTTTCGCAAATATGCAATACCTAGTTTTTAGCCAACGAAATTAATATACATACAACTAGAGAGAATGTTTTACGTTACTATAAAAAGGTAGTGGCAGCTCCGGTTTTAGGGGGGGTGCTAGGGCGCTAATAGCACCCGGCGGTTAATTTTAGGAGGCGGTATAAGCTCAAGACCTATATCCCTATAGGTCTTGGTATAATCTGGTCTAATAATTAAAAATAAATCATATTTTGTTGCTATGTCACTCACGACGCGACACCTTCATTTTGATCGTCGTCTGCAAACATAACATCTGAAACGTTCTCCTATTCATCATCTTATTCATCTGTACGTTGAAGTTTTACCCCCCCCCCTGGATTTTTGGACGAAAATAAAAAATTCTAGGTGACAATATCCTAAACGCAGAATATACAACATTGATTTATTGATTGAATATAAATTGGAAAATTGTAATTTAATAATGTGTAACATAGATACATTTGTTGAAAAATGTACTTATTATTGTCAAGTAGGTAGCTAACTACCGATTCCACGAGACCTGGCTTTTCCCATACATCATACATAAGCCCATGGCTGTATATGTTTTGGGGGTTCAAGCCCCCTACATAGAGAAAAGACGAAAAATGCATTATACTGTTATGATTTTGTAATTTCCTATACCTCTTTTAAACTATATGTGCTTTATATTTCTAAAAATTTTCGCCTACGGCGCATTTTAGTAACCTCTGCTTTCTTTTGTATAGCCGGTTCAACAAAAAAGTACCACCAGTTAACAAGAATATGTTTTGCTTGGAATTTCTTTTCGTTATTTAAATTGTTTGACCTTAAATATTTGAAAAATTTTCGCCTGCGGCGCAATTTTGTACCACAAATATTAATTTTTTTGTTAAATTTCGGACTACCTCCCAACTAACAAGTTTAGCTTTTTGTGAGTAAAAATAAAAAATTGAGAGGAAAGATAAGGCGTTTTTTAAACTTAGCACCCGGCGGTAGTCAAGCTAAAACCGGCGCTGGGTAGTGGTTGAGGGGATGGCAAGAAGTTAATTCGAAAATAGCGGGAGATGTAGTTTTCTATGTTTTTGGGGCCAAGGAATTAAATGTTGGCATTATTTTGCGCAGAAACAAAGTAAATGAGAATGGTTACGAGGGGATGAAAGTCTAAGAAGAGTGAAAACGTGTCGATATATTGTAGAATTTGCGTAAAATATTGGAATTTACTAATATTAAATAATGGGTTTGAAAAGAGTGATATGCAATAATAATTCTATTGGCAGGGGTTTTGTGTTACGTTTATAAAACCGGCGGCTCCGTGTTATTCCTTTCGCACCATAACCTCCATAACCAAAGGATACTAGAAAGCATCATATTCGATATAAAAAAATTTAACCCTCCAATTTAAAAAATCTAGCGCGATTTAATTGATTTGTCTGTACCTTATCTGTTCCTGTATCCTAAGTTGGGTACCATTTAACGGACTTTAATGAAACTTGATTTGCAAGTCCGCTCGCTTGTGTAGGTAACCCCATAACCCCATAAAGAAGCGAATCTTCTATTATTTTGTCTATGAACGCCATTTGAAAATAATACAAATTAAAGATTCTTTTTTTTTTGTTAAAGATATCTTAACATTTTATTAGCAAAGTATGCCTGATTATCAAATTTTTAGTATATGAAATCGGGATCTTTTTACATTATTGTTTGTTTCTAATTCATAAAAGCTATGTATGGTTTTAAACAAACTCTATGGCATTAAAACGAAACATCGAAGAGGGAAATAAATCTCAAATCCGGACAGAGTTAGATAATGATAAAATATTCGATCAATTTTAACTATAATTAAACTCCCTTTTTATAATTTTATCTTATTTAGCATTAAAAATAAGGGTGACTTTGTATAGGGTTGTATATTCCGCAAAATGCTGCAAAATTTTCAAAATTTTCCAAAGTCTATTTTCCGAGGAATCGATCGCGGCAGTTCGTCGTGGGACACCCTGTTTAGTGAGTAGTGGTGAGATGTAGATAGATGTAGATGACTTCGGCGTCTTCTACAACAACTAATAAATACAACCTAGCCGATCGCTCCGTTAGCTTAGTCGGTTAAGTGGCTACGGCCCCCAGTAGTCCTGGGTTCGAATCCCGGATACAGTGCATTTTTTTCCACTGATTATCGATTATCCTTTACCTTCTATGCTACTAAAACATCCATCTTGGTATAGGTAGATATACACATTTTAGTTGCTGTTTACCAATTTCTGTTGTTGTTTACCTTTTGTTAATGAATCTGCATGCCTCAATTATTATTTTTCTTATTTAAAGCGGAGTAAAAGGTATCAATTTACGGGAAGATAGTGCTAGCGGGCGTTAAAGTGCCACTTAATGTCCGAAAAACTTAGCCACACCGCTTGTACTAAAATGTGCTATTCGGAAGCATGTTTTAATTGCAAGGAACTTTTCTAACAAACTTTTTTCGTATCTTTTAATTGTGTCACCTGCGAGAAAGGAACGAAAATACAAAAAGTGCAAAAAGATTAAGGCAGACGATTACTATGAATAAGGTGTTCCAAAAAATAACCGGGCTTTTACTTCCCATTATGGACAATACAAAATTGACATTAATAACTAAACTAAACTAAAGCCAGCTAGAACTTGCCAATTCCAATGAGAAAATTTTTTTGTTGTGTTTTGCCAGAGGACATGCCAAAGGCATAGATGTCCAACTTCCATTGCCACAGCCATATAAAAATGTAACACTATACAGTGGCGCACCCAGAAAATATGATTGGGGGGGGGGGGGGCAACCAAAATTCTCGTTTATTGTTCCAAAAGTAACCAAAAAAAGTAAGTGAAAATGTTGAATTGTCTACTTGATTGTCAGTTTTATTGTCAAGGCTGGCCCAATTTTTCATAAACCTGGTTCTATTTTTTGGCCTACTTGTATCAAATACCAGACACTGACATAACAGACCGTGCTATAGTTTCTTGGGAAAGATAGGTTAAATTGGTAAATATTCAGAAATACTACTTGAAGATTCTCTAATGGTCGTGTAGATAAATAATTAGTTTTTATTATTTAATAAAAATATTTGTCACGATAACTTTTTTATGACCCAAAATCCGAGTATCTATATCTATACCCTCGAATTTTCTTTAATTTTGACTACAAATTTGTTTTTTGAATGCCGATTTTATATTTTATGTGAACCTGTCTCCACGTAACAGACTTCTTCCATTTGGACGGGCCACACTGTACTATCTTAATGAAAAATTGGGCTCCACTACATGAAAGTACTTAATATGTTCTTTTTTAAATCATACAAATCAGCCAAATTAACCTAGGCCCATATTTAATTAGAGAAAATCACAAAAAAAATGTAAAACTTCACTTGCACTGTAAGTATCTATTCAGTAGTCAAAGCTAACATTTTGCATGCCACCCAAACCACCAATAACTAAAAAAACCTGTGGTGATTATTCCTAAAGAAACCGGTACCGTAAAATGGGGATTCTTGAGACACTGGGGTAATTTGGGACAGATATCTCAAAGCCAACTTTGAACGTACTCCTGACCGGGGTCAAGTTTTATCACAAACCGTTATGTTTTATGTTAAATAACATTGAAGGAAAAACATAAGGAGAAAATGACAATTTTTTTATTATTTTAGATAGCTTTTGACAACCTTCAAATTTCCCTATTGTAACCTCAAAAAATAACAAGAAAAAACTTTATGTGGTAGGAATAACAAACAATTGTTTAGATTAGTAGCAACAGTCCAGATATTTTATTTATATAATTGTTAGAATATGTCAGTAAGTACTTTCGGTCACACTCTAAAGTTAGAGCTGGTGGACCAAAAAAATATCTAACCCTCATCTTTGGGGTAAGTTGGGACAGTGGTCCCAAGTATCCGTTTTGTGTTTTTCATTCAATCATTTTTCAGGTGCCCTTTCTTAAAAAATACGCCAAGAACTCACAGAAGAAAAGTTATTCGTCGGTATGTAGGTAATACTATGACTTTTCCGAAAACAATTATTTGAATCAAGCTATAGAAGATGTAAGGAACGCGGTTTGTCTATCAGAAGAAGAACAAATCCTTTGAATATAATAGGTAATATGTCCTGTATCAATAAGTGATATTTTGGAAGTTATGAAAATTGTTATCATAAATAGAGGACAATATTCATTTCAGGAACTTAGACACCAACTGGCTTCTGCAAGTAGGCACACAGTTCGTTTTTAAAATTAATGGACTGTTTTTGTTTTCTTTTGTATTACTCTAGATGATTGGTATGTGGAACTAGGAACTGTAACTTTGAAAATAGGTTCTATTGAGTTTTTAAGAATATTTTTTTTTAAGTAGGTATTTGGTATCGAACCATATATTTTTATTTTTACAATAAATGCATTTCTTAAGGTTTATTGGATTTATTTTAACCTTATAGAATTGGAGTTTTAGAGAAAAGAAACTGTCAAAATAATTTTATTCTTAATTATTTCTGTCCCATGTTGCCCTAGGATGGGTAAACATGAATTATCTATTCAAAATCAAGACCTGTTCCAAGTTATCCCAATATTTTGGGACAATCATTGGGACAATCATTAAAAACAATTTTTCTCCTAAGGGTTTAATTTTTATTTTACTGTGAATATATAGGCCTGTTCTACTAACATCAAAGAAATTTTTCAGTAATTGTTAGTTTCATATCTCTCAACAAAAACTTATTAGCAATTTAATTTAAAATATTAACCGAAAAGTGTCCCAAATATCCCCATTTTACGGTAGGTACCTATAATTTTTGAGAGAAACAGATGGAATTAATTGAAACTGAAGCTGCAAAATAGTTCGTGTTGGACCTACTTGGTACTGGTCGCTCTGGTACTGCGGGTACCACCCGTTGGCGTACGACGGGGTGTACAACGAACCGCCGGACAGGGAGCCCCCCGAGTACTCCCTCTGGGTTCCAGCCCACCCAAGGGGGGAACCCATACTCCCCGGATTGGCCACGAGTGCCGCCGTCGGCGACATCACGTTGTGGTTGAGGTCCAGACACAAAACTGGATGCTGCAGCTGGAACAAGCGGCTGGAAGGAAGAATAAAGTCCTGTTTGAAGCATAATGAAGGCTATGATTTTTTTAGTTAGCTAGACCTACATGTTGAAGGCGATAATAACCAGCGTACCTTCTTATGTTCCTTGTCCCATCAATGTAAAAACGTTTCAGAAAAATAAACTCCTGGACAAAATTAACGCAACATCTTAAATGTGCCACTTATTAGATGCTATTTTTGTTCTGAATTTATGATCCGATTTGAATGATTTTTTTTTGCATTGTAGGTTGGTTCCTTGACAATGTCATAGTTTTCGCAGTTTATGATAAAAAAATAATTTTCGATTTATACCTGGTGTAACAAAAATGTTATGTTTTTTTCCGAAAATTCGTATCACCCTGTGGAGTATACTAGCAACCGAAACATATAGCAATTGACATTAGACGGTAGGTCCATCTTTCTTCCACAGTTTCTTTTCTGGTTTACTTCATTATCTCTGTTATTAAAGGAGATACACTGTTTTATATCGTAACATATTTTTATAGACTTTATTATTCAACACAGTCATTGTTGAATATTTTCAAGTAGGCTATGGAACTTTTCTGACATTTCAAGCGATGTGTCAACAGATGTTGTGTTTTAAAGTTACAAAGGTCAAATAAAATTCGCCATCCCGATAAAAACTGTTCGGAAACTGCTTATTAAACGTTCGTTTCATATGCCCAGTTGCCCGACGAGTATTTTAAAATTGAAAAATGAATCGACCAAAAAATTTATCGGCAGAAGAAGCAGTAAGAGCTTTAACTTTGGTGGATGAAGGCTATTCGATGTGTCATGTTGCTAATGTGATAGGAAGACATCGTTCGACTATAAGTCGTATGGTTGAACGATTTAACGAGACAGGATCTTACTCTCGAAGGTCAGGCCAAGGGCGAAACCGATGTACCGATCCAAGGGATGGGCGTTTTATTAGGAAAACTGCTCTAAGAAACAGGACTATCACTAGTACTAGGCTAAAAAGGGAGCTTAGAACTGGTCGCCATCTTACAATATCGTCTCGAACAATCAGAAGACGTTTAAATGAGGCTGGTTTAAACGACAGAATAGTCGGGCAACTGGGCATATGAAACGAACGTTTCTGAACAGTTTTTATTGGTATGGCGAATTTTATTCGACCTTTGTGACTTTAAAACACAACATCTGTTGACACATCGCTTGAAATGTCAGAAAAGTTCCATAGCCTACTTGAAAACATTCAACAATGACTGTGTTGAATAATAAAGTCTATAAAAACCTGTTACGATATAAAACAGTGTATCTCCTTTAATAACAGAGATAATGAAGTAAACCAAAAAAGAAAATGTTGAAGAAAGATGGACCTACCGTCTAATGTCAACTGCTATATGTTTCGGTTGCTAGTATACTCCACAGGGTGATACGAATTTTCGGAAAAAAAAACATAACATTTTTGTTACACCCGGTATAAATCGAAAATGAACTTTTTATCATAAACAGCGAAAACTATGACATTGACAAGGAACCAACCTACAATGCAAAAAAAATCATTCAAATCGGATCATAAATTCAGAAAAAAACTAGCATCAAATAAGTGGCACATTTATGATGTTGCGTTAATTTTGTCCAGGAGTTTATAAACGAACCACTTCGGTATGTTGAATGTTAAGAAAGAAGCATTTTCGGCAAACATATTTTCACGCAAGATTAAGGTACTTTCTTTGATTTTTTGATTTCTCGAAGAAAAAAGATAAATGGAAGGGTTTTCAAAATGCGCATTCAACAAAGTGGGTAAATTTATTCTTGGGTTGTAAAAGGGTTGTCATCATTGCAAACAACTACCGTTATTCGTTATGCAGTCAAATTTCAAAAAGTACTAAGTACTTACATATAAGGAATTTTCTTAGAACAAAACTGACTACATATTTTTATTTAGGATTATTCAAAACCTACCTGTATCAATTTTCGAGATAAAAAAATATATTATTGTTATTGGAATGTTAATATTAACTGTCGTTAACGTGGACACACTCTATATGAAAGTCAACAATTTAATTTGTTATTATGCATGTATGTACATCTCCGATCAAGAGATGTACATATTATGAAAAAATAAAAATATCCAGAAGAATCCAGTGCCTAGCACCCCTCAAAACCAAGTCTACTGACCCAATTTGCATTATTATTTCCAACGCTGAATGAAATTGTTTCAGTGCAATTGAATTACCTACAGATTTTAGATTAAGCAAATAATACATGCACTTATTTAATCGAATCTACTTCTGCAAAATGCAAAATTAAAAATTATATTCTTCAAAAATGTCATAATTCAATTTGCTAAGTAAATATGTAATATATCTATAGTAGTTACAACAGGTACCTATTTTTTGTAATCATCGTTATCGTTAGTCATTCTCATCCTATCAAAGTTGTAAAGAAAAAAGGATTATAAAAATCACCTTTTCACGCCATTGGGTGACAGTGCGAGGTCATTCGGTATTTCTATGTAAATCTCTTTCATTTTTGCCAACACCGCACTGGATGCTTGTTAGTATTTTGAGGGTGTTAAGCTGAAATCACAAAAAAATCCATTGTCAATATAAGCCAAACATAAAAAATGATAAAGATGCATACATTTTTTACGGAAAAGAAGAGCTTTCAAGAAATAAAAGGTGGAGACATTTGGCAAAAAAGTGTCAAGTCTCTTTTCATTTACGCTAATAAACAAAACGATAATAAAAATCACTTAATATCATTTATATTAGGTATTCCACAAGATTCAATGCTGTTGCACAGCTCAGAGTTGAAATAATTTCCATGTCAGAGAGCAATACAGGTAATTTTAATTATGTTATGTGTGTGAAATGTTGTCTGACACACATTCACATTATGTTATTTTGTGTAGTCCTTACATTCATTTTAATCAATCGTAAATTTTCTTGGCAAAAGATCTGGAGATTTGGCTCTTCAGCCATTATTAAATTTATAAAAGTATTTTATTCTTACAGTAGGTATGGCCATAAAGGATCATTTTTGGCACGACCTTAATTTACCAATATTATAAATAAATATTTCCTTGTGACTGTATAAGTGGCATGAAGTCTCAGTTGCAAAAATCTCAGCAGCCTTTAAGGGGTGTTAAGGAAAGCTCATATAGTTCCGTATAGTTAATGCTGTGTTTGTCTAATGTTTATCCTTTATCCACCGCAAAATAACTACACTTTTATTCTAAATCGGTGTCTGGAAAACTAATAAATAGTTCGGCCGTTCTATACAAGAATACCTTTGCTTTTTCGATCTGTGTGCTCTACTTAAGTCAACAATCTATTTATAAAGCCGTGGCACATTTTTCCTAGCAGCACCTTAAAATAATCTCTTCACGCTTTTCTTTTCCGTTTTTAAATAAAGGTAGGTAGCAAAATTACAAAGCCGAAACTCGAAAATCTACTCCAAAACAGCTTCTCAGCTTCCACTCACCTCGGCTGGGCTCCGCGAAGTCAAAAATGTATCCAGAAATGGTCACTAATATCGCTTTTTTTCACTCGTTCGTTCAACTACTCGCTATAACTACCCGAACAACTTTCTACATCTTAATAAAAACGAACTCAACTCGTCCCAGGTTGGTGTGCCTTAACGCCAGCCGCTCGGTCTCACTCTGGATCTGGGGTCCAGACGTGTGTCGTCATCGAGGTAGTGGGGGTGGCGCTAGCGCGGCTGAGCGAATCAAGTAGGCTTAAAATAAGTCGCTGGGCATAGATAGAGACCAAGATATGTGCTCAAGAAACGTTAAATAAGGATGGCAATCTATGGGTGGTTTATAGGCGTCAGCTACTTTCAAACAGGGGTGTAAATATGCCTTTTAGTTTATTTAGGGTTGCATTTAAAGTGGCTTGAGGGGGTAGTGATTTAATAGAATAATCCGTTTGCCTTTTAACTTAGGTACTATTAGAAAGTCGAGAGTGACCGTATTTGACACCTAATTAATTGCAATGGATGTGGGAATATTTGCTATGGCTATATGACTTCGAAATTTATTTGGCAAAAACTTGTATCAGACAGAAGTTGCAAGTTCCACTCTTATTTGTTGTCCTATTTTTGTTTTGTACCCGTATAGCTTATTTTACATATTTCCTATTATTATGAACACTGTTCTTCTGGTTTTGCTTCCTAGCTCCTTTCTTGAAATTTCATTTTTCAACTCCCACTCCCACATGGATGTTTGTCGTTTTCTTCACAGTCTACAGAATAGAAAAGATAATTTTATATCCACCCTAGGTAGGGCTTGAAATCAACCAATCACGGTTAACCTTTTCCAGTCACGTGTTGGCGTGTTTGCAAAATTATAACGTATTGGAAAATCAAGGAACTCTTAAATTTAATTTATACCTTCAGTGTGTTGTGTGTTTGCCCAATTATTTTCATTGTTTATCAATATATTAATTTAGCAGCTATTACACACTACCTATATGACTCGAGTGCAATGTGCATTTCGCCATCGAACGATTGAGCACTCCACCTACGACCTACGGCGTCGTGCTCAAAGCTTGTCCTCGAATATAGACATCATATCCACCCTCGTTGTACAAACTACTATTGTGTACGACCGACAATGTTGGCTATTTTGTCACAGCTGACAGTTCTACAATGGGTGTCCTTGCCAGAATTTGAAGCTATTGTACACTGTTGTGCCAAGTAATGTCAAGAAATATTGGCAAGAATATTTCTTTTAAATTTCAGTCTTTTTTTTTTTCAAATATCCAAGGTGGCGTACAACGTATAGTGTACAACCCGTTAAGCAATGCATATGCTCGTGCACTTGAAAGCACTCGGCTTGGCCTAGTGCCACAAGGTGTGCACTGACATGCAATATACCTAACTACTTAACTAGCTGAAGAACATACTTACTCTTGCACAATATACTATTGTCTTTATCTGTCTGTGTGTTTGTTCCCTATTTATAATAATAAATCACACGACATCTGGATAGGTATGATATAGAAACATCGAATTGATAAGTGCAATGGAAGTCGCACAGGTATTGTTGTTTGGGGCAGCCAACTCTAGAGAGAGATAGGTTTCAAATGGCAATAAGTAAGACAAGGACGCCCAATGAACGTGTCAGCTGATTCAGGCAAAGGAGGTATATAGGGATGTTGCATATTAATGGGCGAATTTAATGGGCATGTTCCGTAATTCTCTTTATTGTATGATCTGTATTCCGAAATTCGGAGCTTGTTTGTAGGAATGAGAATTTTTCTATATAACCACAATTATGTAAATATTGCACAGAAAAAAGTAGTGAATTGATTAAAAAAAATTACCTACATGGCAATTTTATGTACCTGGAAGTAAATTGAGACAAATAAAATACAAATTCCAAAATAAAAGTTTATTAAAATTAAAATAAAGGCGACAAAATATCTAGGATAAGGTATACATTTTCAACTTTAATTAGGTACTTATCTTAACTGATTTATTAATTTTAAAATTCAATTTAATACGAAAAGCATGTAAGACAGGTAGATTTTACATATTTTTATATAATTTTTAATGTTTAGGCATCTAACAAAAAGAATTACAAATAATTACCTTATTAAAGGGACCAGAACCTCAAGATTAATTCCATCTTTGACTACGAAGAGCTAGGTTCATTAGCACAATATTTTGCCAGTTTTTCCCTTGATAGAGTTTCTATCATGACTTGGAAAATAAAAAACTGTAGTGATTAGGTACATACTTTTTAAGTTTGCGCTGCCCAAAATTCTCTATGAAATTGCTCTTAATAAATTGTTGACTACAAATGCAAGTAAATACTTGAGACAGTACAAAATTTTTCCTTTTTATTGCTGCAATCCACTTGTCTCTAATATCACCTTAGGTATCTCTTATAAACAAATAAATTAATTATCCTATGTGTTCTGATTTGAGCATCAAGTAGATCATTGATCATTGGAATTTAACCAATAACAGATTTTTTCTACAAGCTGCGCGTCGTTCAGCCAACTGCAATCGCGTCCGGAAAAGTGGCACTTTCCGCACTTGTTAGGAAATATACTATTGGTGCCTTTAAACAAAAATATTGATGTAGGTAAAATAGGTAAGTAGTGTAAATTTCGTATTCTTAGTCCGTAATCTTTAACATCTCGTTAGATCAATGCTTGAGATTTTACGGAATATACCTGGGCTGGGGTAAATGGTTACCTATTGTTTTTAAGTTGCTTTTTTTTTATTTCCTATGAAGTAAGCTCTTATAGCAGTTCAAAAATATGTCGCCTATTTTTAAACGCGTAGTTCTATTTTTGCACGAGAATAACGAATTTTTACCTAGTTTTATTTATATGATGAACTTGAGGAAACAGGTACCAACCTATAAATTTCAAGGAAGGAAACAAATCTTTTTTGAGTACCCAGAGAGAGAGAAGTTCATTTTTTGATCGAATTAGTGTTCCTTTATTGTAAATTGTAATAATACGAGCCACTGCCATCCCCCCTCTATTACCTTTCTGAAGGATACATGAATTATGATCATTATTATTTACCTTATCATAATATTTATTGGTTGTGATTCTGCCCCTTTTGACGTATTTAGTCAGTGTCAAATTACAGAAATTTTTAATGTGACTATTGTCAGAAACTGCTACAGTTTGAAAGTTAAAAAAAAAGTGTTAGTGTTGCGGCGACTGGAGAATATGTTTTGAAAACGATATATTTGGTTCTACTTCTTTTTCCATTATGGTAAGTAGGTACCTTCCCTCGTAGATTTTTGGTTTTAATAACTTTGTATGTACCACTTCCACAAAATGAGTACTAGTTATTAATAAAAATATGGCTTGAATATCAAAATCAAGAATGAAAATCAAGAATTCATCATTATTTTAAGTGCCCTTCGCTCTACAATATCAATAATTTTTAAAGATATGAAATTACTGGTAATTAATAATTTGTACAAGTACAAGTAGAATTTCTCTAGTACACTGCGGGACCATGCACATGCTAAGAAAATACCACTCCTGCTGCGTAGTCGTGGTATTTTCAGCTTTGGGATTATAATTCGTAAAATTAACGAAAGGTATTATCTATAATAGGCAGACCACTTGTTATAATTACCCCTGAATCATACCTACCTTTTTTGAGCAATCAGAGGCTCGTTTTTGCTCCGTTGTCATATCACTTTTTTTATATAATAATTTCGTTTAATTTACGTGTAGGGTGTAGGTATGGAATTTTCTTACCGAATCCCCCACGTTCTTGAATTAATATCCGTAAATTTTTCTCTAACACGAATTTTATAAGAAAATTAAGAAAATTCGTGTACTCTAGGGCGATTACTAGTGAAAATTAATTGACAGATGTCATTATTATACCTAATGTGACATTGTAACATATTATACTCAACAAAAACTCGTGATAATTTTCAAAAAATTCGTGTACTCGATAAATTTCCGGCAATATTTCAAGCACTAGGGCGATTACTAGTGAGAATATATTACGCAACATAATGCCCTTTGAAAGGCATACTGAGTAAAATCACGTCCAAAAATCTGTCACTATCTCCCGGTCTATTACGTTCAAGATGACACTTTCAAAAATAACCACCCTTCCTAATCCTTGCAAAGAAAATCCTGTGCCAAGTTTTGGAATATCAGCACTACTGAATAATATATCTACCTATATTTATACAAGCATGTGGTTGCTTCTGGGGTACACCTAGTTTGGATACCAAACCTTTTTAGCGCCATAGTCCCACAGGAATTGTAATGTAGGTAGGTACAGCGTGTCCCAAATAGTTTGTCCTACCCCCTGGATCTCAGGAACCGTAAGAGATACGAAAAAAACTTAAATACAAAAGTTGTAAGGTTGGTAGTGGACGTAACCTATCTTTTATTTTCACATATACAGGGCGATTCTTATTTGCGGGACAAAAATAAAATATTTAGAATTTGACAATTGCATTAATCATTTGGAATATTTGCATTCTCCATGAAATTTGCTACAGAACCGTTTTTTTTGTTTTGTATTTTGGATGCAGCGTTGCCAAGATATCAAATTTTTCTTGGAATTTAGGGACTTCGTGGAGGTTATGGAAACTGAATGCTGTACCTATTTTAATAGATATCAAAGATATATTTTAGTCGAAGTATGACAGCACAACCGTGTGTGGTGTGGTATGTCGAAATTGGTTGTTGCATATACAGTGTGTTCGTAACAGGCTCTCAAAATTAGATAATTTCAAACAGCAATAACTTATTTTTTTCAAATGGAATGACCCATATTTCTATAGTTTGTTGGATGCCGGCGTCCAAGCCCCACATTTTATGTAAATAACGTTCTATACCAAAAACTACCCGTTTTCGAGATATTTAGTATTTAAGAAAATTTCTTTGCATTTTTCATTCAGGTGAGAAAGTTTTATCAAGCAAGCCATAACTATTTTTCCAGACAGTGGCAGAAATAATTGTCATTTTAGATAATATGGGAAATAAAATTCTTATACCCGTATACAGTATGTACACGGATAGAAATCCCAAGAGGACAAATGGATCAAAAATTTCATTTTTCGACAAAAAGTCATTCTTGATAGAAGTTTCTGCTTCTCGAAAAAATGCGATCAAGAATAAACTGCCTTTATTTTTAAAAATATCAAAAACTTTTACTTAGAAAAGTTGTTTAGAATTAAAATGTGTCCGATTGTCACTTTTCAAACAAATCAGCCAACTCCGATTTTTTTGATTTTCAAGTGTGAAATTCCTTTGTTTTTAAAAATATCAAAAACATTTATTTAGGAAAGTTGTTTAGAATTAAAAGACGTGTCAGAGGGTAATTTTTTACCCATTTAAGTCAAAGTCGTCCGATTTGCTTAAAAAGTTACAATCAGGCACGTCTTTTAATTCTAAACAACTTTTCAAAATAAATATTTTTGATAATTTTAAACACAAAGGAGTTTCACACTTGGAAATAAAAAAACGGAGTTGGCTGATTTGTTTGAAAAGTGACAATCGGACACATATTTTAATTCTAAACAACTTTTCTAAGTAAAAGTTTTTGATATTTTTATAAATAAAGGCAGATTATTCTTGATCGCATTTCATGTTTTTGTATTTTTTGGAAACCCTGTATAAAAAAATCGAAAATTCTCTTCGTGGACCATATTTTTTCGAGAAGCAGACACTTTTATCAAGAATGACTTTTTGTCGAAAAATGAAATTTTTGGTCCATTTTTCCTCTTGGGATGTCTATCCGTGGACATACTGTATACGGGTATAAGAATTTTATTTTCCGTATTATTTAAAATGACAATTATTTCTGCCACTGTCTGGAAAAATAATTATGGCTTGCTTGATAAAACCGTCTCACCTGAATGAAAAATGCAAAGAAATTTTCTTAAATACTAAATATCTCGAAAACGGGTAATTTTTGGTATAGAATGTTATTTACATAAAATGTGGGGCTTGGACGCCGGCATCCAACAAACTATAGAAATATGGGTCATTCCATTTTAAAAAAATAAATTATTGCTGTTTGAAATTATCTGATTTTGAGAGCCTGTTATGAACACACTGTATATGCAAAAACCAATTTCGACATACCACACCACACACGGTTATGCTGTCATACTTCGTCTAAAATATATCTTTGATATCTATTAAAATAAAGATACAGCATTCAGTTTCCATAACTTCCGCACGAAGTCCCTAAATTCCAAGAAAAATTCGATATCTTGGCAACGCTGCATCCAAAATACAAAACAAAAAAACGGTTCTGTAGAAAATTTCATGAAGAATGCAAATATTCCAAAGGATTAATGCAATTGTCAAAATCTAAATATTTTATTTTTGTCCTGCAAATACCAATCGCCCTGTATATGTGAAAATAAAAGATAGGTTACGTCCACTGCCAACCTTACAACTTTTGTATTCAAGTTTTCTTCGTATCTCTTACGGTTCCTGAGATCTAGGAGGTAGGGCAAACTATTTGGGACACGCTGTACATTGACTGACAGTCCTCACAGTCGATAAGGAATTATGACGAAATAGTATATTTCATTACGAGTCTGGAAATAAAGATTTTTCCGTGCGCGCGTGACAAATTCCCGTGTGAGGCGCAGCCAAACACGGGAAGTCATGCAAGCACGGAAAAATCTATTTCTGGACGTGTAATGAACGATATTTTTTATTATACTTGTTTGAAAACGGGAACTTAAAACATTTTATCGGCATATTATAATAAATTTAATTGACAAAAAATAAACAATGCAGACAATATACCTACTGTTTGGTATGTATGATGCGTTTCCATGGTTACTCTCAAATTATTTCAAAGGTGCTTTGTTGTAAATTAGTTATTGTCAGATAAGGTGAATAGAACGTCACAAATATTACAGAAATGTATCTAAATATTGAAACACTTACGAATTCAAATACAAAATAGGTACATGTTAAATATCAGACAGCATATAGAGTTTCTTAAATTTAGTTTACTTTGCTGTATATTTCTATTTTAAAGCCATATATTCGGTATTTTTATTCAGCGCACGGAAAGTTTTTCTGTGCGCTGTTTCCGTGCGCTAGCCCGAAAAACCCCATCTTTCATTATTGCTAAAACAGATGAAAATAAGGTGTTTCAAAGAAGTATAATAAAAAAGACATTTTACTTACATAGCATAGATAGACATAGACAAAGCTGGACATAGACTGTCAGAACCATTGTTGAAATTTCCGTACGCTACACCAAATATTTTGCATAAAGTTTTACATAAAAACTAATATTTACATTAAAATACCTATACCCCAACTTAGTATCGAATCCTAAAAATTGTAAGACATTATAAATTTATCTCTTTTGTTTTGTTTTCGCTCCAAAATTAATGTTTGAGAGTTGGTGCAGCAAGATTTTTTGAGGACGGTTTCAACAATGCTTCTGACTATCTACAGGATGTCCAACTTTAAATCTTCATTTTTGGGGATAATCGCCTACACCTTTTTTTTGTTTGAAAGGCCTTCAAAAACCGCTTCCTTTGACCTTCCTGCTATTTTCAAATTGCAAATCCAGGGCCGGCTGCGATTTTTTTATTCCCCCCATTTTCACGAAAACCATTTAGCGATTTTTTTATTTAAAATCTGACCCCACAGCGTTAATCAGAACACCCTAAAACCCCTATCTACCAAATTTGAATAAAAAATATACAGGGAGTTCCATTCTGCAGGGTGACAAAATTGAGCAAAATATGAATTTTAAAGACATCTGCCAAGTCAAAAGTGCCATGGAATCCCCTCAAAACAGTTGAATGGTCAATAGGACCACTCAAGGTGTTGGTGTGCAAAGGTCCAATACAAAATATACAGAGTGTTCTTATCTGTGCCATCTCAAATTACTGAATTTTTGGAACTTTATACGGGTCAAAAAACGAGTATATCAAAAAAGCTCCACACCCTATAAACGAAATAAATCTAAAAAATACAGAAGTCTACCAGTCACTAAGTCCATATCAATTAACGTGGCTGGTGTGCCACAACAGGAAACGCAAAGAAAATTTAACATCTTAGACAGTGACTTTGTTGAGTAAGGTCCAATAATTTAAATGGTTTTTATTTGTTAGTTGGCATTTTGTAAAGAAATACATTACTTTTGTGTTTATCAATATTTTTTAATTGATTCCACAGCACTCGTGACCCGTATAAAGTTTCATAAAAATTCAGCATTTTGAAATGGCACAGATAAGAACACTCTCTATATTTTGTATTGAACCTTTGCACACCAACACCTTGAGTGGTCCTATTGACCACTCAACTGTTTTGAGGGGATTCCATGGCACACTTGACTTGGCAGATGCCTTAAAAATTTCTATTTTATTCAACTTTGATACCCTGCAGAATAGAACTCTCTGTATATTTTTTATTCAAATTTGGTATATAGGGGTTTTGGGGTGTTCTGATTAACGCTGTGGGGTCAGATTTTAAATAAAAAAATCGCTAAATGGTTTTCGTAAAAATCTGGGGTATAAAAAAATGGCAGCCGGTCCTGGATTTGCATTTTGAAAATGGCAGGAAGGTCAAAAGAAGCAGTTTTTGAAGGCCTTTCAAACAAAAAAAAGTGTAGGTGATTATCTCCAAAAATGAAGATTTTACGGATTTGTACAGTTTTAAAGTTGGACACCCTGTATATGTGCATAGTAATTCTTCATCCTGCGCCCCGCACATAATACTTAAGGTGAAGTGAACAGGAAGAATTTGCCTGAGAAAGTGATTGCGATTTGCCTCTCCCCTTGATTTATGGGTTACCGGCTCCCTTGTAACTTGAAGGATGAAGTATATGAGTAGAGGAACAATGGTTGTCAAAATCGTTTCCAAATACCTAGTTGCCTTTTAGGAACAATTTTTACCACCTCTATTCATATTTTTCACTCAGCGGATATTAGAGGAATATCGAATTTTTCATGTTATTTGTATCAAGGTCCAAAAATTAATATTGTTACTATAATAACCTGTTATTAATTAAGCACCTAATTGACTTACATGCGTTGCTGTAAAACGTTTCATAAACTATTGGGTGCTTCAAAAGTAACCAATTCTATCTAATTTTATTTCTGAACTTTCTAAGCGCTGAAGTACCTACCTGCTAACGAACACTCCAGGGCTATATACGTACCTTACTGTTCACACAGAGTGACAACAACGAATATTTTTTTTATTTTTACTCTCCCTAGTGAGATTTGGCAAGAAAATTTCACACGTAGATAAAGAAAATTAAGAATCAGAAAATAATGACTTTCCAAATCTCCTAAAAACAGAAACTTAAATGGGTCTAATATGTCAGAAAATGGTGAAGTATATACAGGATGTCCCATTTATGCTTCAAACAAGCCATGTGCTACTACTGGTCAAATCTCAATAGTTACTGAGATACAGGCCATTGTAGTTCTTTCTTTTAAATTGAATTAAGGCAATATTTTCCAAAATAATAAGCTGATGAACTCAAATATGGCACAGCTGTGTTTTTGGGGATAGAGAATAAGCCGAAGATGTCGACTTCTAATACGTATCTCATAGAGGGCGCCACTTGCGATGTTTTTGTTTCGTGCTTTTACTCGTAACTTTTTTGAGCTTATCTTTCTGGTCTTGCAGGTTCATGATTTTAGTACATCTTTTCATTTGTCTGCAAAACTGTATATACCTTTTTATAAAGATAAAATCAGAGCTTTTGCCTTGAAATTGGCAAAATGTGCCCCAAAACACATGTTTACTCAAAAATTCTAAAAACAAAATTTTCACCTACCACATTTTAGGTTGAGTAGAAATGCCTTATGAACAATGTACTAAATATTGTTCGCTTTCAAAATGGAGATTGGACTCGCCAAAATGTTGGCACCCTATTTCAACAAATCCATGCTCATTTGGTATTTGGTATTTTTTTCTTCATTCTCAATGTACAATTCAGCTGTAACATTTAAATGTGGTAGGTGAACATTTTATTTTAGAATTTTGATGTGAACAGGTGTTTTGGGGCACATTGTGTCAACTTCAACGCAAACTATTGATTTTATCGTTATTAAACAAGTACCTATACACTTTTATGTCAAAACGGCAATATTCACTAAAATTATGAACCTGCAAGAGCAAAAACAGAAGCTCAAAAAAATTAGGAGTAAAAGCACTAAGCACGATTTAAAATGAGGTACATGAGGTACATAGAAGTTGACATCTTCAGCTTATTATTCATCGCAAAAAACACAGAAGTGTCACATTTCAGTTCAGCGGCTCACGGATTTTTTTGAAGCATAAATGGGACACCATGTAAATACTATGTAGGTTAGTACACAGGAAATACATATTTTTAAAGATAATTACCGCAGGGTTGAAGGTAAAATATCGTATATAATACGTGCGGTAAATTGGTTTACACAGAAGCTGTCAGAACCAGAACCATTGTTGAAATTTACGCACGCTTCACTAACTATTTTGCACAAAATTTGATATAAAAACTGACTATACTTCAACTTTGTATGGAGTCCTAAGAATTATAAGGCATTGCAATTTATCTGTTTTAATTTGTTTCCGCTCCAAAAATAAAATTTAAAAGTTCTTGTTGCGGCATTTATTAATTATAATTGCTTCTTTATTTTAGTGAATTATTGAATCAAACACAGCCTTGCAGAGACTTGCACGGTCTAACACGTGCTACCCCAATCTAATTTTAGTCGTGCATTTTTTACCAAGCCCGCTCTATTAGGTATATATTTTTACCCCGTAAACGGCTGAGGTCATTGTTGAAGAGCCACGTCAATATTTGAAATCAAACGACTAGTATTCTGTGCTTACAAGGAAAGTACAATGTTTTTGGGTACCTACTGTATTTCTAACAAAATAAGTCCACTATCTTTTCAATTAGGTAAATAATTATTGATGTAAACGAGATTAATTATTAAAATGCATAGGGATCGCATTTTCAAGTTGTTAAAAATATCAGAATGTTGGGATAGATTATGGTGATTTTAGGCTATGTATGGTACAAGTACAACATACTGCTGTATTGAAGAATGATGAGGTTTTAACAAAAAATTAACATTTATGATATTGAAGCAAGTTCGATAGAAACCTTGCTTCGAGGTACCTGCCTACTTAAGTTTTTCAAAAGGTGCGGGTTGACGTTTGGATTTCACATATTGCCAAGGCCGACTTACCTATAGAAAAAATTAATGACGATTTTGAGACTCCTTAATGCCGATTTCAAAAAAGTTATAATATAAAGAAATCTAGTTTAAAGCTCGTCAATACCGATTCAAAGCAATTTTGATGACATGAAACGAACAGTAGGTAGGTATCTATATGTAAGGGGAAATTTTAAAATCGTAAACTTTAATCGTAAAGTTCGAGGGAAATTTTTGGATTAAACGTCCAAAAATGTTATCCCTTTCAGATACGGGCAGAAAATTTTTTGGTGGTAGCTATGTTCTATGTTAAATATAAGTCCTACTCTAACGCAACTCTAGTTCATACTGAATCAGTACGCCTACCAAGAGAATACTGTTTCAAACTCGTCATACTGAGTTCTCGCTATTCTTGCGCGAGGAGAAAATAGTAATTACCTATTTTTCTTCTCCGAAATTTATATTTGCCGTTTCCTTTGCAACCTACAGACTGGATAAGTAGGTAGTTTTAGTTAAATGACAGCATATGATTTCATATCGATCATAGGACAGATAAAATGAAATCGAAATCAACCATTCAGTCAAGCTCTTTCTCCGGTGCATGTTGACGTGTTGGAAAATCAAGCAACCCTTGAATTTAATTTAGGGTATTTTCCGAAATTAACCAACTGGTAACCAGAGTTGACGGATTGATTAGCAGAAGAAATCAGAAAATCTCTTGTAATTTCTGATGAGCTGCTTTTGGTTGCAGTGTTTCAAGTTCCCAGTGTATGAAACACTTATTCGGGTTAAGTAGGTACTGGAGCTGTTTGGTTACTATATTACTATATCTGTGGTCAGAACCAGTGGTGTAGCCAGAATGTAAAATTTGGAGGGAGGCTAAGTTATTTCCCAAAAAAATAATAATAATAATGATTAAAATTAATGCTTGTGTGGAGGAGGCAGGCAAATAGATAACAAAAATACGATCTATGATTTGGAGTCGCTACCTATGTGTTGATAATTATTATTTTAAAATAAAAATCATACCGCAGATTTGAAGGGAGCTAACGCCCCCCAAAGTGTCCCTGGTTACGCCACTGGTCAGAACCAATAATAAAAATATTATAAGTTGTTCCCACCTCTCGACCCTTCTTGAGTGGTTCAGTGAAAACCGCCTCTATGTACAAGATATGGACTCTGGGTCCTTATTAGTTACAGCCAAAATTCGATCTGAATGTTTATTTTCTTTTTCCATAATACATGTTATGATGTAGAATGCAGTTCAGTGTTCAGTGCAGTGTACTTTGGCAAGTTAGGTATAACTTATTTATCGCCATATACCTAATACTACTATTCCGGAACAATAACTAGATCAATGAACGGGTATTACGGTTTAATACTTAATACTAATAATAGATGGATTGAATGCATTATTGATTATTACTTTTACTTTTTACTACTACCACTTTACGCTAAGTTATAATTAGGAACCACCTACCTACGGAAGTAAACATTCCAGAGATATAACCACAATATAGTGTATGAATTGATTTTTGTCCAAAACTGCATGAGTATTTTATAAAAAAATTAAAGACAAAACCCAAGAAAAGTCTCAGTCAAACTTAGTGATGGTAGAGAATATCATGCTTGAACTGCTAAGGAACTTACACCCAGACAAACGAAATAAGAAACTGACCAATCAACTCATTGCTACAGATCTAGACAAAATTTTGACCTTAACAATCCTAAAATTCTTTGTTTTGTAAACACCCACCAAAAAATAACATTTAAACAATCTATTTTTTATTAACATTGATGAAAATTCTATAAATTTTAGAACTCATAATAACAAAAACAATTTAAATATTATTGATTCAAATGTGATTAATAATGTATGTTTTTTGGCCAATTATGTTAAATTCTTTAAAATAAAAATAATAATTATTAATGAATTCCTATATATTATGTTAAATATATTAAGGTTGCAAGATTTCCCTATTTATTGCAATATGTTGTTGTTGTTGTTGTTGTTAAGAATCGTCAAATTAATTCCATCATTACAATAAGCTCTGGTGAGTTCTATTTTACGTTTTTTTTTATGTTAATAAAAATGTTATTAACTTTTTATTACTAAAAAATATCATTGAGAATATGTGTTCAAAAGAAAATGATATTAACGATTTAAAATTTTGTTTACATTACATTCCATATTTTGCAATTGGAAAAATTAAATTTTTCCATAGAGAGTTACAATTTGGATAAAGAAACGATTTCTTCAAGTAAAATGTTTGATATTTTAACATAAGCCTATTTCTAGTGATCATAGTTTTAAATTTAAATTTTGGTAGACAGTTCAAGTGGGTCGTTTTCCATCTTTTAAAAAGTCAAAGGCAACCCCAAAGTTAAATTTCCCTCTATGATGTGAACTTGTTGGAGGACACTGTATAGTTTATTAACTTCTAATATATACCTAAACTGTCAAAAAAACGTAAAAATTTTTATTTGTGTTTATAATTTTGTTCGGAATTTATAATAAAAATCGGTCATTGTGTTCTCGAGATATTTCCAAAAATGTAAGAACATATTTGAATGATGCACAAAAAAACCTTTACTTGTGTTTACAGCGAAATGTGAAATTTTAGAGTACCTAGGTATAATATAGGTACTTATACAGGGTGGTCTACACTTTATCAGCAATACTTTAAAAACTGCTAGAAAAGTTCAAAAAAGGGGGATTTTTTCCTATACCTAAATATTGTTATTTCTTCTAAAGGAAGACAGCTAAGGCAAACCTATTTGGTACAGCTTAGACACTCATTAATTACTGTAAAGTAAAAATAATTCATCCCACCAGTGTCGGAGAGACGGAAGTCAATCATATTTTTTTAATAAAAAAATGGTACGTCACTGGAAAGTAATATTTTTGCCTTCGCTAAATTTTCCAATAAGTTCCAAGAAAAACAATTCTTGTCTTTTTTTGTTTTTGAAAAATTCGCTTTTGTGCTTTTTAATTTTTTTAGCAGAAGAAAATCAAAGTAGGGCTAGGCTCTCGAAATTTTGCACACATATCTACTGAGTTTTCAATTTCGAACAACTTTCCTTAATAACATTTGGTCCTAAAACCTACAAAAAGGTTTCTAGATTCGAAAAATCATGTGTCCTGGGAAATTAAATCTAATTTTTCGCACCAGTAAAGTGGGCTATAGGTGGGTCTTACGGCAAAATGTTATTAAGGAAAATTGTTCGGAATTAAAAACTCAGTAGGTGTGATTCAAACCGCTAGGATTTCGATACATGTTTATATGAAAAAAATCTCCTTTTTTGAAATTTTCCAGCAGTTTTTAAAGTATTGCTGATAAAGTTTGGACCACCCTGTATAGGAAAGATGCCTTTAGAGGTTAAAAGAACATTAATTATTAGGAAAGGAGAACACCTTTCCAATAAGTCCAAAATTGAAGCCATAATGAGTACAATGAGAGTCTTTTGTATTTGTATTGAATGGATTACTAAGGACTCTCTGGGATGAAAAAATGGACCAGTTAGTTCTCGTTCTCGTTTTCTGATGCTCTAATCAATGCTATAGTCTAGTATATAGCAACTGACTGCCTTTTATTGCCTTCTCTCTTCTCTGCAGGTGTTGTTAGCTCTACAGTCATAATTCATAATTCCAAAGCCTACTTAGATATACATATAGGTAAGGAAAAGATAAATTTGTTGAGTTGACAGAAACTTTATTCCTTGTTTCCTACAGAAGTGAAGTTTTATTGCGAATAGTCGTGACACCGTTCAGCTAATGAACTCTTGATATAAAGAACTTCAAATTTTTAGTATTATTATTTATATTGAAATTAGAAATTTGCTGCCCCTCATCTTGAAATTTAAGGTAGTTACTGTGTGGTCATATTTTAATTTAACCTATTAATATTAATATAATATTTTAATTTATCTGAAAAACAGAGGAATTTAATAAGCGACTTTATTTTATCTGGGCTTTTATTCGAATTTAATTATGCGATATACAGGATGATTTTTTAGGACTACCACCGCGATTTTCTAGCTTATTTTGCGCCCTACAAAAAAAAAGTAAGAAACAAAATGTGTCAATTTTGAAAAGCTAAGTAGTGCTGAAAAAGAAATCAGCTTCCATGCGCTAATATAAAACATTTCTAATTGAGCAAAACTATTAATAGTCGTGGAATGTTTATTTTAAGAGACATAGGGACAACTTTTATATTGAGGGCACTGTGCAGGTTTATCCATCGAGGTGCTCAGATAGTTTCATCAAATTACACATGATCTTCGGCTCTCTTGAGGGCATGAACATTTTTGTCGATTTGAAGATTTTTTAGCACAGCCCGAAAAGTTGGGCATGGTGGCATATTTCTTTTTTAGCGTCTCCTGGCTGACCAAAATTGCCATATTTTATTTTCTGGGCGGTCCAAAATAAGTCAGAAAATCGCTTAATAAGAAATACACAAAAAATTTCAGCCTCAAGAGAGCCTAAGACCCTGTGTAATTTTTTGAAACTATCTGAGTACCTACCCAGTTGCATAAAGCTTCTTAGTGTCATCAATTTTTAATATGAAAGTTTTCATCTATCTGTTAAAATAAACATGCTACGTCTATTAATTGTTTTGCTCAATTTGAGCTTTTTTTATATTGCGCGACAAGTTTGCGATGGATGGCGTTTTCTTTGCAGCACCACTTAGCTGACCAAAATTGCCACATTTTTGTTTCTTACTCAGACAAATAATAAACATAGACTAATAATTCAATACAATACAGATACCTTGCCAACATAAAAAATGTTTAGGAACATTAGGTATTTGTCCGAGTTAGTAAAACAATGCAATGATTGCACCATTGCCAAACTTCTTCACAAATTTATCTTGTACTTACTAGAGTTCCTGAATCCAGGAACCCTAGTACTTTCGAAATAAATGTATAACCAACTTTAAACAACATCAATTTGGATATCTGCAATCTACATATAGTAAAAATTTGGACAGTTATCATTTAACAATAAATTTTACTTATTTTGTGAATTTAGTGATCCTACTTGGTCTACATATAAATAATATCCTTAATAAATTGCTTATTCCGGCTATGGTGGAAAAGTTGCAGGAGCTCTTTGTCATCGATGCGCATTTGCTTTATTATGCCCCAACAGCTAGCTGATCCCGAGTTCGTTGAGATTTCGCTGGTTTGTGTTGATGTGTTTGGAGTGTTTACTTTTGCGTTATTCTTGTTTTTTGAGGAGATTTTGGGGTTATTGGACAAAAGACATATAGTTAATAGTTAAGATAGTAATTAGTGAATTAGTGTAGTTTTAAGAACGATGGGAAGAGTAAAGTGTTGGATTTGTAGCATAGAAAACGTAACGTCTCGTCAGTGCAGGCTTAAGTGTCAAATTTGTTGTTTTTGTTTCGAGTAGGCATTTCGGGGGCGTGCGGTGACATTTTAAGTAAGGGAAGCAATGTTTAAAAACTTACCTATTTGTAATGTAATTCGATTCTTTGATCACTTTTTGCGAATTCGTCAATGACGTCATCATAAAAACGTCGATGCTCTAACATGTTCTGGAGAAGTATATTCTCGATAGACAACAGCGATATCTGTGAAAGTCATTCATTCATTTTTGTGGTTAAATTTTTCATAGGGGGTTTTGCTCTTCCGTTTGTAATTAATTGAAGCTTATCCGCAAAGTTTAATGTTGAAAATCCCTTTATTATTAAGGCATACACTACACATTCACACACACTCTTCTTACTTAATAATTGTCCAACTTTAACATTTTCAACGTCATTCCCGACCGACAGCCGAAGTTGACGGTATTTGCATGTCCACGTCCGTATTATTGTCTTCCATATCGCCCGAGATACGACGCGCGCGACGCACTGACGCAGATCAAAACCAACTAAAGTTTAGTTGGTTTTGATCTTTGTATAGTTTAGTTACTAAACTATACAAAGAACCTACTGCAAGGATAGCTTCCACGCCCGCTTAAAACAGGCGTTCTCATTCGCGTCAGCCAGTGCGGTGGAGGTGGAAAGTTCAATAACCTCTCGACTATCGAACGCTACAGAAAAGCTGGCGGCCGGCATAGCTTACATTGTACTGTACTGTCGCTCGGTAGGATGGGCGCAGTCGGAGTCAACGCCGCATTTGCTATAGGCATAACATATTGTAGATTTGATATATTTATGATATATAAGATATTTTTTAGCGTTTTTGATATACCTAGGTAACTAAACTAATTGCTTCCTGTTTAAAAATTCAAAAATTACATTTTGTCATTTTATATTGTTTTGGTTTAGGAGAAGCAGGCATTTTTATGTTGGCTGATTACAATGCAGCCTTTAGGTTAGTCTATGTTTATTATTTCTCTGAGGTTTCTTACGTTCTTTTTTTAGGGCGCAAAATAAGCGAGAAAAGCTCGGTGGTAGTTCTAAAAAAATCATCCTTGACCTACATTCAGTATTCAGATAAATACAAACCGTTCCATTTTAAATGGAATCAAATAGTGAATGTAAATTTTACTTATATTTTTGCTTTCAATACCTTTTCTGTGTCTTGAAACTGACTTTCCAACTGTATTGACCACGAGCCGAGGTTATACCTTCGTTATTTTTGCAGGTAAAAACCTAAATGAAAAACCAAATATAAACAAAATTCAAACATTTTTGGCATTTATATAATATTTGTGAGAAAAGATAGAGTCCTGAGGAGAGGGGGGTGGCTGCTTACTTTAATACTCAGCTTGAGGTTGCTAGGTTGGAGCTGGATGTGCCTTTGAAGTCGAACATGGAGTATTTGATTTTAAATTTAAGTTTTAAAAAAAATAGATTTGCGGTGGGAGTTTTATATAGACCTCCTGAAACCAATTAATTTAAACAATTGTATCAAAGATTTTGATAGTATTCTTTCCTACATATGCCCACAATATGATGAACTTTTCTGTTTTGTTGATTTTAATGTGAATTTTTTCAATGTAAGTACCTAATCCTCTAAATCAATGCTTGGAAAGTTACAATCTCTTTCAGATTATAAATGAACCGACTTGCGTTCAGCCCACATCTGGCTCCTTGTTGGACCCTATAGTGGTAAGTAATCCGGAGTTAGTTGAAAGGTGCGGCACCATAGCGAATGATATCTCGGATCATAAAATTGTTTTCTGTAAATTGAAAAATAATAATAACAAAACTGTGCCTAAGATCGTTAAATTCAGGTCTTTTCGTAACTTCAATCTTGATCGTTTTTCTCAAGATTTATATAGAATCAACTGGGATAACATCTTATATGGAAATTTTATCGATAATAAGATTGCCATGTTCAATAATTTTAATTTGACTTTATTTAACATAAATGCTCCTCTATTGGAAGTAATAAGGTTTGTCTACTGTGGTCGATGACATTATCATTGCAAGAGATAGAGGTAGGGATTGTTCTTTGTTGTTATTGGACTTTTCGAAGGCCTTTGATACCATTCACCATGACCTACCTATAGCGAAATTAAAGTTCTATGGCTTTCGAGATGAGTCGCTTAATTTGATCAGGTCTTACCTACGGAAACGTACTCAACGAATACTTTCTGAGGGAAATTTATCTGACTCTACTAAAATCCTCTCAGGTGTTCCTCAGGGTTCAATTCTTGGGCCCCTACTATTTCTTATTTACACTGCAGATATTTTGCGTTCGGTTGCAAGTTGCAAAGTTCAAGCGTACGCTGATGACACTCAGCTTTACCTGGATTTTAATTTCGATGACTTTGAAGAAGCTGCTTTGCTAATTAATGAAGATCTTGAATCTTCTGCTAGAGATAATAATCTTAATTTGAATCCCAGAAAGTCCAAAGTTTTATTTTTTTATAACAGAAATCATGTATCACTTCTCAATGAAAACCTTAATCTAAAATTTAATAGCTCCACTCTCCCGATTTTGGATACTGATCTGATTACCTACTATGTACTCATTTTAATATATGTTTTTGTTGGCCCATCAGCATATTAATATTAATAATAATATCAAGTTGTAGAAACACATTAGATGCAGATGTCTGATCTGTATCTAGTGTGCCAGTTCTAATATATGTAAGGATTAAAGTAAATTTGTTTTTTCTCAGTGTATGGTGGTTGAGTAGAATAGCCCTAGGCTAGACTTCGCCTCTACACTGTTTGTTTATCTTGTGTATCTTAATGGCCACTGTACACTCTTCATGAATAAAGAGGATATTTATTTATTTATTTATTTATTTATTTATTTATTTATTTGTTTGTTTGTTTGTTTGTTTATTTATTTATTTATTTATTTATTTATTTATTTATTTATTTATTTATTTATTTATTTATTTATTTATTTATTTATTTATTTATTTATTTATTTATTTATTTATTTATTTATTTATTTATTTATTTATTTATTTATTTATTTATTTATTTATTTATTTATTTATTTATTTATTTATTTATTTATTTATTTATTTATTTATTTATTTATTTATTTATTTATTTATTTATTTATTTATTTATTTATTTATTTATTTATTTATTTATTTATTTATTTATTTATTTATTTATTTATTTATTTATTTATTTATTTATTTATTTATTTATTTATTTATTTATTTATTTATTTATTTCTTTCTTTCTTTCTTTCTTTCTTTCTTTCTTTCTTTCTTTCTTTCTTTCTTTCTTTCTTTCTTCTACAAAACTGATAAAAAATCATAACAAATCTAGTTATCACTTTGGAAAATCGAACAATTTGTACTGTCTAATATGTCCTAATACCTATTGTACTCAATGCCATGCAACACTGTCCTTAAATTAGCTTCAAATGGAGATCCATATAGATGTTGCCTGAAAGTATTAAGAAAATGAATTATTCTGGGAGGTTTCCTGTTTATTTCAGAAAAACAACTTGTTCCGATTCGAAAAGGTGGTGTGTTTATAGATATTTAACCCACCAAAAACTATAAATATCCTTAAAGTGTAAACACTCCATATATTAATATTTTTTATATTTACCCATATACCGTTCATTATAATTTAATTTTTTTTGGGTGATATCTTAGTGCCATTAGTATTCCTCGTCCAGTTGTCTTCCACCCGCATGTACTTAATTACCTACTATGTACTCATATCTGCTTTAGAGCACCGTTATTTGTGAGCTTCTCTTTCCACGTATTTTATCTTCGCATTGCCCTAATGTCTGTCCTCGTCTTTCCGTGGGGTAAGTTATGCGAGTCGTTTGGAACTCTACATTTCGTATTTGTACGGTTGCGTGATAGGTGAAATGCAGTGACGTAGAAAAGAACAATGCGGAAATAGGTAGGTTATTAGAAAAAAATATTTTTTAATTATTGTAGAACTTTCCAAAAGAGACTTTGTCACCATGACCCCTTCTAGATTATAACTAATATTTTGAGTACATTGCAGTTTTTTGCATTTTATTTGTAACCCTACAGCGACCAGCGTTGAGTGAGGAATAATAAGAGGCGCTATCTTCATGTCTATCTACTAGCAAAGAAAAAATACTCACAATCTCAATGCCGATAGATCCCGGTCAATTGCTTTAGGACTTGATGCGGTTTCTCGTTGATTAAGTCGTCCTAAAGCAATTGGCCGGGACGTAGAAATCTGGCAGAAAATCTCCTCATCCGATGCGCCTCTTATTATTCCTTCCCTCAACGCCTACAGGCAAGCAGTATAAATAAATTTTTCCTATGTTAACTACATCTACATAATGTTTTTTGTATAAAGAGGCATTACAAATTACAAATTTATCCTACCTGTCTTAACCTACGATATCCAAATGTATAACTAGGATATGGAATTGTTATTTATTTAATTACTATCCTACCTTATCCTGCGATTATTCGAGTGTTTACCTTGTATATAAAATTATTTATTTATTTATTTTTATTTATGGACAGTGTTTATTTTCAAACTAGATACTACAGGCTAATTTATCCTAACCTATCTTATCCTAAGCTGTCCTAATCTATGCATATATTCTATTTTTTAAGGCGTAATATAGCGTAATATAGCAGATATGTTATGTAAATTATGTAACATTTTTTCTTGTTTTTTAGGAAGTTCAGAATATTTACTTAGATTTAGGTTTATTAATAATGTGTGCTATAGGCTATAGGTTTACTAATATGATTAGATAAAACTTTTAAAGTTTCCGCTGAAATCCCATCTTTTCCCGGAGAGGAGTTGTTTTTTGGGTTGTATATCATGCACATTCTTTATTTCGGTTGCCGACACCTCTTCTAAGAACATTGAATTCAGATTTAACTTGCGCCAATGTCTATGAAAAATTTGTTGAAGGCGTTTGCTATTTCTTCCTTATTTGTAATTTTTATATCATTTAGGATTATTTTTTCTACTCCGGTGCCACCTTTTTGGTTTCGGTTTGTAACTTCAGTCCCATATTTTTCTATAATTACTTCCTGCCCTCTGTATTTTTTCATTATAAAAGACGTTTTTTTGCTGTTTTAATTAGCGTCGTTACTAGATTTTTGTAGTATTCCTTTAAGTGTGTATTATGTCTGTTTTTAGGATTTTCTGCTTGAGTTTATCACGTTTTCTTTAATTTTTAATGTACCTTGGGGGTCATCCATGTTTTGATCTTAATATTTTTATTTTAACTGTGGTGGTAGATTGTTTTAAGTTTGACAGAATATTCTTATAGAAAGGATTAATTGTGTCAGTGGCATTTTTTTATAGCTCATCCCAGAGTTTGACGTTATTTACTTTTTTTATTTCTCTCGTTCTTCCTGTTCGGATCTGTAGTCTTGTTAAATCGTATATTCGGTATTATTGGATAATGGTGTGTTATGTTATTTTGAAATACTATGGGGAATAGGTCTATATCTGTTTTTTTATTTAGTTTAACAAAAATATGTTCGGTTTCTCTTGATTAATTTGTGTAAGAAATCCGGTATGTTCCAGCATATTTACGTACGTTAGAGCAGTGAGGTTTGAGCGGTTATACCAGTGACGTCAGAACATATAGACAGGTTTGTTTTGATAAACGCTTGACGCCCAGAACTAAACACAATCTAAGCTCTCCATTAAATTATTCCGAAAATGTCGCGAGATTGTCAGAAATTGCCCCTTTTTGTCGAGCCGTAGCGAACTTATTTCGACTCTGGGCTCGGAGGCTGGCGTCGTTAGACCATCCCTCGAGTCTTCAGGTGAGGTTCCGATGCTTCCGGCGCCCCCAAACAAGAAAAAACATGCGAAATCTAAGTGTGATTCTGGAGGAACTATAACCGGGAATCACCGGGTGTATAGTTGGTTGACTTTCTGTCTTTGTTTATAGCATGTTTTTAGAGTAATATGGATATATTTAATCTTTGAGTCGAAATATAGGGCAATTTAACAATGGGGCACCACGTCTATAGGTTTTGACGTCATTGGGTTATACTTTTGTCTATGTTTATGTCACCGATTCGCATCACTATATTATTCTTGGTTGTTGTTTTCGTGTAGTTGTCGATGTCATTAATAAATATATTGCAATTTTTGGATGGAGGTCTCTGTAGACGCCCGCATTCACGTATTTTATGTCGTTAAAAACAAATCTGCTCTCCAATAGTGTTACCTGTGTTAGTTTTTATTGCTCTGACATCTGCGAAAAAGTCGTTTCTTACGAACATTATTACCCCATCGTTTTGAAGATATATACAACCATATCTTTGATTATACTTAAATTAGCCTCCTTGTAAAGGTTTTATATCCGTCTATAGAAAAATCGTTCACATCTACCACTGACCAAGTTTTACGTAGTATATAAAGCATTTTTTGGCGAGTTCACGTTCATGCACGATGCAAATAAAATGTAACGTGCAAAGTTAAACAAATGTATGGAGATTTTTTATATTTTAGAGCGTGGCATATTTTATTTAAGTGTAGGTACGTTGAAAAATGATTTTCGTGATTTTTTTATATCTGGGTAGGTAAATCGGTATATGGTTGACTTAAACTTGTTCACCTCCATCTTCTCCAATAGCACAGAATAGCCACCTTCTGTGCTAATAGGTACACGGTACACATGCTAGCGATAGCGTGAACAAATATAGTTCTAGGTGCGGAAGTTGCTTACGTCATACTACTCTCGCCTATCCCCGTTTTCTGGCAAAAATGAAGCGTGTTGTCAATTTGTCTTCCCGCTAGTGCATGCTGGCTCTCCGTAGTTCGATAGGTACATCTGTAGTCTCACTATCTTGCTAGAAAAGGTACATGGAACTGTGTTCTCTAATCTGTAAATCTTACTGTATAAGGGTACGTTAAGTACGAAACCACGTCTATACGTTTGGACTGATTGGGGTTACCGAGTGTGCCACAATAAGCTTTTTGCAACGAATCTAACCAACTTTTCATAATAGCAATCTTGCAACATAATATTAACAAAAGATTCAGTTTCCCGTGTCATTTCTCCTCGCGCAACCCCGCCACTGGCAAGCCGACTCACCTGTGGAAAGGCATAGTTGGCCGTGGTGTTTCCCTAGTTTTTCCGACGTCAGTCGCGTGCCCGACGCGCCCCCGCATAGTTTCCGAACTGGGTGGCGATTGTTGTGGAGTTCTTCGGCTGTTGGTTTCTTTGTTTCTCCAATTTTCCGGCTGCATGGAGCTTCGGGGACAACTTTGAGGTTGTTTCCGAGACTAAATCCCATGGATATTTCGATGGGAGGGTAAGTTTGCATGGAGATGTTTTATAGGTTGTGTTTGGTGTGTAAACAAATGTTCGTGTCAGGGTGGGTAGAGTGCCGGGTTATGCTAAAGGTTCATTTGAATTATTGAAAGAAAATATCGTTTCACAGATGGAATCGTTTATTCGTTCAAATTTTATAGAAAATTATTTAAGTATGTGTTCTCGTTCTCAGAGTATTAGAAACTTCACCCCTTAGGTAGATATACTTATATTTTATTATTTTGGTTCACGTCTATAAAAGTCTGCTACTCGAATCATACATTAAAGAAGACATAGACACCATTATTCTGTGACATAGATAATCAGAAGCATTGTTGAAACCGTCGGCAAACGCAAAAAATCCTTGCACGCGAACTTTCAAGCTTTAATTTTAGAACGAAAACAAACTAAAGCATATAAAAAATTGTAATATCTTATAATTTCTTAGGTATCGATACGGGTAGGTACTAAGTTGAATTATTTTAATTTACTTTTTATATAATGTTTTATGCAAATATTTGGAGGACAAATTCAACAAGGGTTTTGATTTTCTATGTGTAGCATCTATGCTCGAATTTACGAAAGAGTGATAATGTTGGCAAGTCTATAAGTGGGTCCATAAGAGAATAATTCGTAAAATGAAAATTTTCTTTTCAAAAGTGGCGGAGTGTAAATTGAAATTTGATGAGAATCATTGGTTGCTTGTAAAAACTTTAGCATTTATTGGTACACAATTCAAATCGGCGATGTAGAGAACATTCAGCCTCTAGAGGGCTCAAGCCATGGCATAAATCCATTTGAAGCTTTTTTGACCCTCTCCTTTGTTGCTAAAAATTATCAAAGTAAGTAGGTATGTATTAATAATTCTAATCAACTTGAAAAGTTATTTTCCCTCGGATGGCTTGAAAATAGGAAACAAAAGTAAACCTAGTAATCTTTTTGTCGGTTTGGGTTTGCACATAAAAGTACTATTGGTGCAATTATTAACACAGCACGATGTCTTCCCAAGAACGTCTAAATTTCTATAAAATCATGGATACATTAGAACACGAACTGTAATAGGTAAACTAGAAGAAATGAAAGAAACTAAACGCAAATTGACAATGGCACAAATTATTCAGAGAAGGTCTGTGGAGTATCATTCAAAAGTCAAAACAACATTTATATAAATCTGCAACTTCTTCAGGTACTGATATTTAAAGAATACTACTTATCCTTTTATTTTAGGTAGTTTTTGCAAAACAAAGAAGAAGAAGGCCACGTTGAAATTCATCTCCCCGTGAATAAGAACTGTAGACGTGGATTTATCACACATAGTGCCAAATCAAGTGTGTTTGTTTGTTTTTAAAATTACTAGGTTTTTCAAAAAACCAATGCTCAACTCGAATACTACATTATTATAATTACATATAAAACATATTTATCAGCCAAGTCTGATGTTTCATTTGCGAAAACAATATACCTGAAATGTATTTTCTTCTTCTTATCTATTACAAAATTACCAAAAACGTTAGGTATAGGTACTGTTTTTTCAAACGGTACATCGGAATTGACTAATTTTTTGGCAAAGCATGCGCAATATAATTAATATTGAGGTTGAGCATTGGTTTTTTTGAGAAACATAATAATTATTTTCAAAATAAACACAAAAAACTCACTTGGGTTGGTAATATTTAATGTCATGTGTGGTTATGCCACCTTAAATGGTACTTACACCAGGCGCGGACATATCCATTTGCGAAGGGGGGGGGGCATGCCTGGATATGTACTCCTTTAGAATAAGGCGATATCACAAAAAATATATTCCTCACAAAAATAACAAAAATAAAAAAATATATATTTTAAATAAAAATTATGTAAACAAAATTTAGTAGAAGTAAACAAAATTTTTTGCATGTGCGTTGGTTATACAGGATGTAACTAAACTGATGATCAAAAATGAAACCACGTATTCTTGGAGTCAAAATAAGGACACTTCTCCATATATTTTTTTCTCCTACGGGCCATAGTTTTTTTTATACAGAGCGTAGAAATTTAGAGAAAAATACACATATTTCTTAGTATCTCTAGAAGTATACGAGATATTTTCTTCAAACTTAGCGTGTCACATGAGCGGATGAGTTGTCAAATTTAAGGTTAATATGAAGCTTGTGAGGCCCCCAGTTGCGGAGATACAGGGTGTTATTAAAATTAATTAGTTCAGAAAAATATGATAACCCTGTATAATCGCATTTTTTAAATTTGTTTTGAATGGTAAATTCAATGGTTAACAAAAAGTATCTCTTAGTATTTTTTCATATTCTCAGCCGTTTTTTAATTATTTTCAAAGAACGGCAATGCTGCAATAAAAAATTCATTTTAAGAATAAATTAAAAAACAATCTGTGGATGCGTTGAATGGGGGATTATTCACTCACTCAACGGTGGATGTCAATTAAACTTGGCATTATTTGAATCATTTGGCTGCCAACTTTGCACCTTAGTATCAATATTTTGAAAAATTATATTTTCATTTGAAGAATTGACTGATGTGCACTTTTGCTATGGACTTGCGAATGGCAATAATAAACATGCGGAAACGCATAGTTGCGTGTATTGAAAGAGACGGCGGTCATTTCGAACATTTAATAATTTAATTTTCTAATAGCAATACGTTTCCTTTATTATTGTTTTTGCTTTTGTATTTGGTCAAATAAAGTTTAATTGACATCCACAGATTGATTAAAGTGACTATTGTTCATTGCAGCGTTGCCGTTCTTTAAAAATAATTAAGAAACGAATATGAAAAAATACTAAGAGATACTTTTTGTTAACCGTTCTATTCACCACTCAAAACAAATTTAAAAAATGCGATTATACAGGGTATCTCCGCAACTGGGAGCCTCAGAAGCTTCATGTCAACCTTAAGTCTGACGGCTCATCTGCTCATGTGACACGTCAAGTTTGAAGGAAATATCTCGTATACTTCTAGAAATACTAAGAAATATGTGTATTTTTCTCCAAACTTCTGCGCTCTGTATAAAGAAACTATGGCCCGTAGGAGAAAAAAATATATGAAGAAGTGCCCTTATTTTGACTCCAAGAATACGTGGTTTCATTTTTGACCATCAGTTTAGTTACACCCTGTATACAATGTATCCACAGATTGAGTTCACGTAAGGTGTAAATAACAACAAACTTTCGAGTTGAACTTTGAGCTTCAGGGGATCAGCCCTGCTTGGTTTTATACTAATTTGAGACATAATTTTACTTTCGAGAAATCACGTAGGTATGCCTTGGAAATTATGAAGAAACTAATTTTCCTCCTCAGTAAAGTGCCTTTTTTGTAAGTTTTACGGCAAAATGTTATTAAGGAAACTTGTTCAGAATAAAAAGCTGAGTAGGTTTGCGAAATTTCGAATGTCTAGGCCTATACTTTGATTTTTTGGCATTTTCACACTTTTTTTAGAAAAGTGCATTTTGTGTAGTTTTTACATAAAAATTTTAATAAGAAAATTTGTGGACAAACTTGATAGGTGTGAAGACCGCGCCTGACTTACACACTGTACACTTCTGAAGTAAGCAAAAATATACAAAGTGTTCATACAGTGTGTTCTAATTTGATACGGGGCACCTCGGAATACGAGTATATTAAGGTCAAGGAAAACAAATTCAAATTCGTATTGAAAATGTCCTAAACGCATAGAATATACAATATATAGATTCGTTGATTGAATACAGGGTTATGGGTTTCCTTTGGAGGAGGTAAGGAGTAAATTTAATCATATATGCATTATGCAAAATTCAATATGGTATTTAACCGTTTTTCAAATTTTATTTTGTTGAAAGCCTGTATTGATGCAGACTACACTAGTAAAATTCTAAACTAAAAAATTTTACCTCCTTTGGGAGAAAATTGAGTTTAAAATTATTTCCGTTTTTAACGGTTTTCTTAATTTTGACGTCATAATAATTTTGAGCTATGTGAATAGGACCGCAAAGCCTTGCAGCTTTATTCGTTAATTGTACGTTGCCAACTCGTGTGATTTTTCCTTGCTGGTCGAATATTTCGTTATTAGAATAGCTGTGTTCTAGTATGGAAACTCAAATTGTCAACATAAAGTTGATTATACAGTTCAAATTCTCTGACTGTTTTTAACTCTGGTTATTGGTTCGGACTAGTTTGAGATTGCTTCCTAAAACAAACCTATTAATTGCAATAAATAATAACAGCAGTTAACTTTATAAAAAAAACACTATATTCCGTAAAGATATAATATACTTTCTCAATGTTTGTTGAAGAATAGTCGGTCTTTGGAGTACAGGATTCACTTCTGAATACAAGTCCGAAAGGGGACCGTCCTAACCTAATCTTGATGTTTTGTGGGTATCGAAACATAACCTAGCTTTCTAGCTTTGCAGTTTTCGCGTTTCGCGAGATTGTTTCGCTTTGGCATCTCGCTTTAAAAATTGTGAGAGCATAAATATGTCAATTTCCGGAAGATTGTCTGAACTTGCTTTAACAAAACCCACATTCACTACAGGAGGAGCCATTACTTTACTCTTTGTCAACTTCTTCGCACTGAAACAGAAAGCAAATTAAGCACTCTATCTACTCTCATACCTATATAAATGCATCAGGTAGGTAGGTATTTCTTGGAATTTAAATGATTACCTATTTATATTCTTTAGGTACCTACCTACAATCAAATTGAGAAAGAGTGCTTACTAAATTATGCTCTCAAACACTTTTATCTGGGGATTGAACAACCTACTACCAATATCAATTTTAAGGTACCTATTCATTTTTCTTTGTAATTGAAACTATAGGGTATAGGATTGTACCATGTACATAAGTTAAGATTTGCATTTGTAATTAATTAGATTTTATTACACTATCTCTCTCAATTTGAAACACAAGCACAATTTTAAATTATTATATTATAAGAAAGGAGCAATGATAAACATTTACATTGCCTACTTGCTTACCTTATTTTAATCGTTGATTTGTGAACACTTAGGTCAGGTATAAAAATGAATTAATACCTCATTTAGTCCTTTACTATTAGGACGACGCGATAAACAATGGTTTTATTATAAAATATAAAATTCAAAATCGTTGGAACATCTCAATAACTTTGATAAAATTACAAATTTTGAAATGTAAACAAAACTCCAGCTGATATTATTTGACTAGTGACATATCAAATAACAAAATAATAAGATTAGGTCTCCAGTCCAAGTCCGTATCACATGATAAAAAAACGTTCGGCTCGTTATTATGACGTCAACACGCGGTCGGGTCCCGAACGCAAATTCAAATAAATTCAAATTTTATTTTGAAAAATCTAACTTCGTGGATACTTATTCGGGAAATAAAAAATGGTTAAAGCTATCTTAGGGCTTGATGAATCAAGTTCTGTGCAATTTATTTGAAAATTTGATTAGAGGAAACTACCCTATTGTTTAAATATGTTTGACAAACTTTTTTTTTAATTTTCCTATTATCTAAATATTTCCGGAATTTCTTCATTCCAAACATAAGACCATAGTGTTGGACAAGTAATGCAGTTGAAAAGTTTAAAAAAAGTTCGGTAGATTTTTTTGAAAAATTGAAATATCTCAAAAACCATTGAGTTTTGCATAATGCATATTAGGATTAAATTTACTCCTTACCTCCTCCCCTATCACATCTCTAAAGGAATGTATCGAATTACTAATTACCCTGTATAATGTGGAAAATCGACATGTAATAATGTGTAACATTGATACAATTATTATTAAAAAATATATATACTTTTTTGAAATCGGCGCTAGACAGTCTTAAAATCGCCAATAAAAGCTCAGAAATCGATACTAAAGTAAGCCATTACTGTACGATTTTTTCTATTTGGAACACTGACTCTATAAAAGAAAAAATAGTAGGTTACTTCTTGTCTACAAATGATTATGGGCCCATAGTTAACAAAGAAAAAAATACCCTCAGCTGACAGTAATATTTTTATTTCGAAAAAGTTTTTCGGACTAATCAACTTTGATCTGGTGTTTTAATACCATTTTATTTTTGTAAAAGTCAGTGCTCCTTCTACACGAGAAACACCCCTTTGATAATTATTGTTTAAAATAAAATTATATGGGGTATGGTTCACGTCGGTACGTAAACCATACCCCAATCTCTTATCAACAACCACCTGCACACAGTGAATTTCTTGATGAGCTAAACATGTTATGGCGACAATGGAGGCATCTTGAGGCAGAGACAGGAATACATTTATTAGAAAGAACACGTTCAAGTACGGTCCGTGTAATTTCCTCTAATTTGACGTTTATCCATGTTAAACTGGAAATTGCAGATTTCTGTCATCTGACGAAATTCGCTAGATTCTCGGCGCGCGAATATCTGGAAAGGCGTTTCTTATTGTTGTTTAATAAAATAGTTGTGACTTTGTTTTCAGAAATAATTTTGCGATATCTACTTCATCTAGCTATTCAGCTTCCTCTATACCTAATGTCACTAAAATTATAGGTACACTTTTTAGTAGATATATCGTGAACGTAATACGTAGCTATAATGTTGCTGTTGCCCTTCTAGAAATAAACGCAGTAGCTGTAATTGTTCGAAATGACGAAAAGCCGCAATAAAAAGCATTAAGTCTATTTTGGTAAATAGTAATCACAAGGGGCTCGCGTAGCATGTATCGCGCCTATTTTTAGAGCAACAACGTCACATAATTCAAACTCAAAACCGACAACCGGCGGTTGTGAGCGAAATAATCGATGTTCATGAAGATATAATTAGGGTTTTCAATTATCGGTTCAACGGCCTTCGCGGTTTTTACAAATCTATATAAATTTCTAACGTAAATTAAATAATGTGAGAATGATGTTACAATAATATACCTACTGTTATCTACGTGGAATAAACGATATCGAAAATTATGGTTTTACAAGTTTATTGGAATTCTAAAATATGGAATACAAAATATACGTTCTAATGCTTATGCTAGACCGAAGGGATCTGCCGTGAGGACCACCCCCGTCAGTGGCGTCGCGTGACTTTAGAAGCAGGGGGGCACCTTATTTTTTTCCTCAAGACAATGAACAGCATTTCAAGATTTTTTTATCGCAATTTTAGTTTAGATGAAAGAAAAATGGGAAAGGAAACAATTACCCTACTCTTTTATTTTCCTATTTTTAATAAACCAACGAGACAAATAATACATGAAACAAAAACAAAAAAAATACTTCCGAAATAAAACAACTCGTACTGTCATTGTCAAAAACAAAAACAAACACTTCCAAAATTAAACAACTTGTATGTACTGTCCTATCATTAATACAAACAAAAAATAAATAACAGCTATAAAATAAAATGCAAAAAAAAACCTTTTTAAAAATATTCTTTTATTTAAGCCATGTACTAAAATAAATAAAATAAAATAAGTCTAGGTTTTCGTCACTGTCCAATAAAATAATTCGTACCTACCTACTTTTATGAATATTTCGCGCGATATGCTTTTTGATTTACAAAAACTTGTCGCAATTTGGCATTGAATTATCTTAACGAAAACCTAGACTTATTTTATGCCATCTTGGGGCATCCGCTTCCGCTATATTGGATTTCGAGGCCAACGATAAAGACAGGCCATGGCGCTAATGCATAATCGCGTAGTCACGTGACCAACTTAGTCCTATATAATAAAAGGCATTTTTGGAGGTAAGTAGAAAAAACAAATTTCGTAACAATTTCGCGAGTTTTCTTTCATCTATTACATTATTGGTTGTGTGCATCCAGGCTTTCTCTAATTGTTTTTTCAAAATTTTCAACCTGCCTCAGCTGTTTTGGGCTGAGTGGTAAACGACACTGCACTCAAATATTTTGGCACATTCTCAAAAATTGCAAGCAAAGCAAATGTTGTTATGGTGACATTTTCTTCCTGGCTTTTGTAATATGTATAAATATAATATAAACAGGTATTTAGGTTATTTTTTACGAAATAAAAATTAAAAACTAACAACCTCAGTAGGTATACTGTAAATATTGACGAGGTCCCAGTTGAACGGCAGCGTGAAAGGCCGTATACGCCATTGAATATAAGAAATACGCCCCCTATAGGCTCAATGCTAAACTAGTGTATGTGCCATGCCAACAATGAACAACAACAAATAACAACGCAGTGTAGACCCGGTGGCTACCACCGTTCACATGGTGACGATGGCCCATATATTAATTCGCATAGTCCCGTCGGGGCGTTGGCATCTTAAATTGAGTCGCGTATAGGAACAGTATCAAGGCGGGGTCGACGACGAAAATCCTCGAGTATGTTACAACACTGATTTATTTCGAACAAGGTAAATGGTGAATACAATAAATACACAAACCCGAACGTGGTCAACGAGAACGTCTTCCAGCCATCCGGACCGTCTGAACTCGCGGATCTCTAGTAAGCAGTTCACCCCTCTGTGTCTCAGGCTCCACTGTCCATGTCCATAGTCCATTCCTGGTTCCCCTATTCTGTGGTCCGTGGGAGAATTCCCCTTAGAGCGCTCACGCGTCGGTGCGAGTGGCACCAATACTCCTGGACGGCACGACTTCCACCCAGAGGCCATAATAACACTTGGGCGGTTCCCCTCCACCAGGACACACGCGCACTAGACACAAACTTGTTTCTAAAATATAAACTAAGACGTTTAAAAACACCTCGAAAAACACTTTAAACATAAAACTTCTCAAAACCCAAGCTGCCGCTTTCAGTTTTGTGACAAATGACATGTAACGTCGGACTAAGATGGTCACGTGATTTTTGTGCGCCAGGGCCTGTAGATATTTATCGTAGGCCTCGATTAGATTTAGTATGGCGTCACTTACCTTATTATTTTGTACTCTTGCAGAAATAGGTATCTAATAAAAATTCTTTTCTGCCCGACCCATGTCCTTTACCAGAGCAAAGGTAATAAATTTAGTGTGATGTCACTAACTTTATCGTTTTATACTCTTCAATCCCTTTCATTTGATACCCATATTAAGGGAGTTGGCAAAAAAAAAACATATCATCCGCCATCTAGTGGCGACGGCCATTTTGAAAGTATTACAATATTGAGTATTGCATATTGTATTGAACGCAGAACTAAAGGTGTACGTAAAATTTCAGCTCAATAGGATGTCAAGAAGTGGTTCTAATTCAGCTTGCAAGATTCGACCCACACATATTACAATGGTCGACAATGGAAATTACATTGCTGTGAATTATTTCCTTTTTTACCTTAGGTCACGCTGCGCGTATATTTTCTGTGCCTTAAATAGGTACTATTATAAAAATCCCACCTAAAAAAACCGGGGGGGGGGGCGTGCCCCCCCTGCCCCCCCCCCCCCCCCGACGCGACGCCACTGACCCCCGTCCCGACTTCAGGTCCCTCCCTCCGGGTGACATGACACAGGGCCTGGTTAGTGTCTCAACCCGGGGGCCGGCCGTTATGAACTCTACGGGCGTTCCGAATTTGAGATTGGCTAACACTACCTATAATAAACCTAGATATTACTATATTTTTTATTTTTGTTTTCCAAAATACGTCACAGAAGTCTTCAAAATGTATCGGATGTATTTTCGAGAATGAGAATGTTAAGGATGCACTTCCATATTCCTATAATAAAATAACTACCCAAAAGATAGTTGGTCGTTGTGAGAATAAAAAATCAAGTTGTCCTAAATATGCCTATCACCTATGATGCTCGAGCGACTGGAGAGGTCGTTAATCATCGTGAAGTTGGTTGGTTGGTGCCAAAACAAGGGTTGATTTCTCTAAAGAGAAATTAGTTCACTGCAATGTTACATGAACATTATTTTCTAGTTACATCGATGTCACTGTATTTAGAAAACTAAAGTTAGGGTAAGCTGTGACTAAAGCATAGAGTATTTCATAACATGTTTTTGATTTCAGCGATAAAAGGAATGGTATAAAAGTGTTTAATAAAAGTTCTCGAGACATAAACAGTGCCCATAGTGTTTTGACTTAGAAGCGCTTATTCGTCAATCTCGTTACGTCAAGTAAATAATGATCATTACTACTGCATCATCAGTTTCAGTCAGAACAAAATATTCCATAATATTTTGCTTTCTCGACATGTCGTAATAATACGTTTTTCCGAAAGATAAAAAATTCTGGTTTCTGACATCAAAAATTTCATATGCCTTGAAATAAGCAGAACAACTTGTAACCTAAAAAGGCAGATCTTCTGTATATGTTTAGATTCTATACAGCCCGTCAGGCACTTAAAACTGCAGACATCTCTTTGAAGGAATACCTATTCCTATAGGTACCTATTTAGGACCCTATATTATGTATATAGGGCATTCTCTTTAACCCAATACCATACGTTGTACATTTTTTATATATCTCGTGTTTTCATCACGCAAATAAACAATACGTTACAAACTATTTGTTGTTTGTCGGTCCGATTGTCTGACCCCAAACTTGAGAAACAATTATGTGGCACTTATGAAAGATCCATTTTGTGGCCTCTCCGGTCTCCGGATTTAAATCCTCTGGATTTTTCTGTTGGGGCTGCTTAAAGGATTTGCTTTATCATTAACTGCGATCAATAGCGGAACTATTCAGGGTTACACAGCAAAAATTATAATCATAGAATATGGAATTTTGTATGCTCTACCACTCGAAAAACTAATGTAAGGTTTCACCAAATTATTAAAAGTGACAATATTCGAAAACTAAGGTCTAAGGTATTTAGTTATTTTTGGGCGATTTTGCAAGTCTTGGGAAGGTTAGTAACCTAGGTAGCAAAGTTTTTGGCGTTTTTCAGTACGAAAAAACTAATTCTGCAATAATTGAATTGTTTAATTTTTTTGTTATTCTGAAGGTGGGTTAAACCCCAATTTTTCAAAAACTATCGGCTTTGTATACTTGACAAGGGTTGAAAAGCCGCACTTACGTACACAAGAAAGAAGCTGGAAATTCAAACAATGAGTAAAAGACTACTAGGTACAAAATTTAAACTATACAAAAAAAACTTATTCTATTAGGTAGTTACTTTCTCTGTAACAAATGGGTTTCTTTGGAATGTCCCGTAAATCTCGAGGGAATACCTATAGGCCTTAAGACTGAAGAAACAAAAATCATTGGAACTGTACTAAAATGTTAAGCAAATATAAATAAAAAGGAAACTGAGGAAATTCATTAAGGTTAAAAAAGTTAAAAAAAAAAGTGCAAAATAATGGTTTGCCAAATCCTGCAGTAGAAATTTATTGGGCTCTTTGCACTCTTTTGTCATGAAATCGACCCAAATTTTTCATGTTTAAAGTCCTTACTAGGGCTGTCAATTGGTAATTTTGACATCCTAAGTTGGCATCAATACAGCAAAAAATGCAACCGGGCCATAAGTACGGGCCATTAACGAGCCCATTTGCACAATGAATAACTACTAATAACACGATAAGTAACAACACAGCGAACGGTAAATATTTTCACTGCCGAATGTTTGAACCAGTTTGAACGATCCGGAAAACCTTCACTGTCACATTGACACACGGAAGCGAAATTTCCCTGAGTCCGCGCATAGGCGCTGCAACAACCAGCTGATTAGGTATACCAAAATACCAAAATGAAAAGTGTTTACATGACGTTTTAAATTATTATTAAAATGAGTTGTAGTCATAATTATTATTGTTATTTGTAGCGGTATAATCGTGATTGCAATAGGGTTTTTATTTCATTATGCTCTTTTAGTATCACTTGGAAAACTTTTACCACCATCAATCAATGAGTGACGTCATTAATTGGTTGCGACGCATATATGCCAATGTTATACCCACGGACAACAGAAAATTACTAGGGATTTTGTGAAGAATTGTCCTCTGATAAAATCGGGACTTCATACAGCAGTCAGGGTATAGCATCATTGTGAGACTGCGTTTTCGAGATAATGACAAAAGTTCATATTTTTTGGTGATCCGCAAAAAAAACGCGCAAAACGAACCTTTCCCAAGATTTTCATTTTTATCGTCAAAAGGGACTGATATATCGAGTTCGTGGTTTTAATTTCCCGAGAAAAAAATTCAACCTAGGATTTGGTACTGATAACCACAAAAAAATAAGAACTTTGTTGGAAATTTTTATGGTCGATGTCATGAGAACATAGGGCAAAATACCTAAATTTCCTGTCGATGATTTGGTAGACTGTGATTTTTATTATACCTACCTTTGTAAATTTATAGATTAAGTTATACATTTACATATTTCATTTCATTCGTCCTCATGTTCTTATAAACGAATAACTCGTTTCTGAAATTTTCTCGAAAGCATGTTGTGTCCAAGGGCGCCCATAGAAAATATTTTAGGGGGGGGGGCAAAATTATCTCATCTAACCTTGTTCTTTTTAGAACTACCTGCTCTGAATCGATAATAATTGGTTTATGTGATTGTAGCCCAGTTAAATTTTGTATAAACTGTTTCAGGGGTTTGTTTTATACAGGGTGTCCCGAAATTAGCATGCCATAATTTACCAGCGTGTTCTACGACCTAAAAAAATGAAAACAGTTCCTATAAACATGGCCTCAAAAATGCCCCCTAATGGGGCTATAGCCCCCGAAAGGGGCAGTTTCACAAACGGGTTTCTATAAATATTTCCAGAACGAACAAAGATAAAATTCTGAAATTTGGTATGTGATGTTCCTGTGAGATTTGACATTTACCGAGGTAGCGATAGTTAGACATTCTTAAGCATAGGCGTTTTTGTATACTTTTTTCAGATTTCTTGCAAAATTATGAAAGTTGAAGGTATTCTACGAAGAAAGGTGCTACTTCGATAGCATGCATCGTTTTCGAGTAAACTCGTTTTGAAAATTTTTTGCATAGTGTCATGAAAATGCCTATTAGAAATTAGCCTGCCATAATCTACCACCATGTTTTTTGATACAAATAAATGAAAAAAGTTCCTATAAACATATGGCCTCAAAAAAGTCCCCTAAGAGGGCTATAACCCCCGAAATGGACACTTTGGCAAACGTTTTTTTTCTAAATATTTCCAGAACGAACAAAGATAAAATTATGAAATTTGGTGTGTGATATATCTGTGAGATTTGACGTTTACCGAGTTAGAGAGAGTTTGACATTTTTCATCATAGGCGTCCTAAATAGGGGTTAAAAATATCCCAAAATGTTTTCTGCGCTTTTTCATGGTTTATTCTCCCAGGTATGTCACATACCAAATTTTAGAATTTTATCTTTGCTCGTTCTGGAAATATTTAGAAAAACCAAAGTGTCCATTTCGGGAGCTATAGCCCTCTTAGGATGCACTTTTGAGGCCATGTTTATAGGAAATTTTTAATTTTTTTGGGTCGCAGTACACGCTGGTACAATATGGCAGGCTAATTTCTAATAGGCATTTTCATGGCCCTCTGCAAAAAAATTTCAATACGATTTTACTCGAAAACGGTGCACGCTATCAGAGTTCAACAAGAGGCACCATTTTTTCGTAGAATACCCTGAAATTTTATAATTTCACAATAAATTTTGGGGAAAAAGCACACACAAAATATTTAGGGTATTTTTAACCCCTTAACCCCCCCCCCCATTTAGGACGCCTATGATTAAGAATGTCTAACTATCGCTACCCCGGCAAATGTCAAATCTCACAGGTACATCACATATCAAATTTCAGAATGTTACCTTTGTTCGTTCTGGAAAAATTTGGAAAAACCGTTTGTGAAACTGCCCCTTTTCGGGGCTATAGCCCCATTAGGGGGAATTTTTAAGGCCATGTTTATAAAAACTTTTTTAATTTTTTTAGGTCGTAGAACACGCTGGTAAATTATGGCAGGCTAATTTCGGGACACCCGTATACCTGGAAGGATATGAAAATAATCTTTTCCTCAACTATAATAATATAAAATATAACGCGAAGGGATTTTGAGAATCTCCACGTGCCCCCCCTTGCCCCTCCCCTATGGGCGCCCATGGTTGTGTCACTATATTGATTTGATTTTTATTCATTTTCCTATATATCAGTTTGGGACCAAGTGAAGTCAATTCCCTGAATATCACCTATTAACATTTTTGTTTTTATAATTTATACATATTCTATAGTGCTGCAATCCCATAGTGCCATATAATAATACATTTCCAGGGATTGTTTATAAATTTTGGTAATAGGCAAAGAAAACTTATGGACTTGTTAAGGACTTAGGGAATCAAATAAAATCTCTCCATTTTCATAAGGAGCAGTAGAAAAAGAGGGCGAAACGCGATGCAAAAGTATAGACGTGAAAAAAGTAGGTATAGGGTAATAGAAAGTTATGGACAAACTTGTTAGATTTACGCTCGCTATAAATAATACCTATACCTGCTATTCATCCAAGAATCGCAAAGAAAAACGTTCACCCGTTCCGAACACATCATGACTTAGAATTTAGATTTTTTCCGTTTTCACTTAATTTTTGCAATGCATTTTCTCTTTTTATTTATAATATTTCGACTACAACAGCAATAGCTTGGTGTAATTTCCTGACTACAATTGACTGACATGATATTATGTCTAACATTGCGTGCAAAAATCGTTAAGTTACCATTTTATCACGCTAGCTAGATGCCGGTCAGTTAATGGTCAGAACTTGAAGGGTTAGCGACCTCCGCAAAGGCTGGAAATACCTATTTCCTGGAAAATTGCATATTATAGAACGTTCCAGAGAAATTCATGCGGCAACTCTTATTAAGGATAAAAGTGGTTTCCACGACATACTGGGAGCATCTTGATTTGTGCGTAAGTTTCTTTTTTAGTAATTTATTATTGATGTTATGGGTGTAGGTGGAATAAAATACTTTGGACCAAAGACTATATATCAAGCAATTATATCCTAAAACGTTGAGTGAAGGAATATATTATTTTATTAATCCCAATTATTTTTATTGGAATTTCATAAAAAATAAGTAAAAATTAAAAAAATTAGATGGTACGATAGTAGCGATTTGTTAGGGTGATTAACCTAAGATTGGTAGTACCTAAATTTTTTTTTTCCGACTTAGAAAAAAATAATACAAAAATTGTAGGAGTAGTAAATTTTGCTTTGATGTTAGTACAGTTAAGGTTGGAAATAAAACGCCATCAAAAGTATGTTCGCGGTTGCCTGTATTGATAGAAATGCGCTAGCTAGAAAAGCTTGAGGATTTATTTATTTGAGAGTATGCAAAATATATATCTACTAATATATATCTACTAATGACACTATTTTAAAACTCATAGCTGCTAAATTAATTATATATTTTTTAATTTCGAGCAGCTATAATTTTGTTAATAGGTAGTAAAATTTTGAAAAAACTAATTTTTTAATAGTGAGGACATGTCCCAACAAAGATAGAAATATCTTTGACGTTACGTTGGTGAAGGAGAAAACTTTGATCTATGCAAAGTTTATATTTTTTCATAAATTTGTGACGTTCATTTGTTTTATCTAGTAACAGATCCTAGCGGTTCAGAAAAACCCTACAACTTTCATTTAATTAATTTTTTTCTAACTCGAAAAATAAAGGCTCTAGGGGTGGGTCAAAATATACGGGAACACCCTGTACAGCGCGCTGCGTCACACAAGTGGCCACCGTCAAAGGTGACTAGTTTCGGCTGTATTTACATTATTTACATTATAGATAATGTATAAGTAGAGACAACTAGCCTTTTTTAAACTTTTTCCTTTTAACTCAAAAATTCAAATATACCTACCTTCAGACTTGGGTAGTATTCGAATCCTCAGTATTCGGAATCCTATTCAAGCTACTTTGCCAGTAATCGTATTCATATTCAAATACTCCCGAGAAGCAGGTATTCTTATTCTTATAGCTACTTTTTAAAACAGGTATTCTGTATTCGGTAATTTAAATACTGATTTTTTGAGTATTCTCTTAGAAAGAATACCGATATTCAAATCTCAGTATTCAGAATCAGAATACAGGATTCAAAATTTGAATCCTGTATTCAAATGTTGAATACTAATAAGATTACAAAAAAACGTGGACAGTGATCGGTATTTCTTAGGTATATTCAATGACGTCAAAACCTATAGACGTGGTGCCCCATTGTTAAAATGCCCTTTATTTTGACGCCAAGATTAAATGTATCCATACTACTCTAACAACATGCTACAAACAAAGACAGAAAGTCAACCATCAACCAACTATACACCCGGTGATTCCCGGTTATAGTTCCTCCAGAATCACACTTAGATATCGCATGTTTTTTCTTGTTTGGGGGCGCCGGAAGCATCGGAACCTCACCTGAAGACTCGGGGGATGGTCTAACGACGCCAGCCTCCGAGCCCAGAGTCGAAATAAGTTCGCTACGGCTCGACAAAAAGGGGCAATTTCTGACAATCTCGCGACATTTTCGGAATAATTTAATGGAGCGCTTAGATTGTGATTAGTTCTGGGCGTCAAGCGTTTATCAAAACAAACCTGTCTATAGGTTCTGACGTCATTGGGTATATTAAATTTTTTTGTTTTTACCTATATAAAGTTATGACTTTTATTGTATGTATAGATGAAAATAATCAAATATACAGTGTGTTTGGAAGATGGGCCGCATTTCAAAAAACTTTTCAACTTTTTAACCTGCAGTTCTCGAGAACTCTACATTTCGGATTATACTTTTTTGAAATAGTACTATATTATGTGGTCGACTGTTAATAAAAGAAAACCCCCAAAAATTACAAACCATATTAGGCATGTTTATAAGAATAAAATGCATAGTGTCATCGAATTGGCCCTAGTTCAAAACCTTTGGTTATCCACCAAATGGGGCAAAATTAAAAAAAAAGAGTTTTCCGGAGTACCTTGTATAGTAAACCACAGGTCATACATTGGTGATCCTTTTTCGCGAATCGATTAAGCCTTTCCCAAGATATTATTTTACTTAGTATAACCAGCCTAGCTTATACAGGGTGTTTCATATAAGGTAATTAAATGAACACAATATTCATTATATGAATACATGGATTCGAATACTATTCGGTAATTGAATACTTTTGTTAGAATAGTATTCAAATCTCTAGGATTCGAATCCAGTTCAACTTGAGTATTCTGTATTCGTATTCGAATACTGGTTTTTGGTATTCTACCCAAGTCTGCCTAACTTAAACCAAAGTCGAAATAAGCTTGGACCCTTTGAAGAATTGGAAACCATTCAGCATATAAAGCTATTTAAAAACATTGTGTTTTAAAGTGTTAAATATACTGGGTCCTTCCATATACAGTGTGTCTCACTTAAGGGTAAGCCACTGCTCTAAAATTTTCATTTGTGCGCCGATTTTGAAAAAAATTTTTGTTGAATAAATCTCTGAAAATGGCATGCGACGCACTATTCATTTTTTTAACCGAATACATGGCCAACTGGGATTAGTTTTAATTGTCCAAATTTGGAAAAGTGCTATTAGCGAGTTTTTTAGGACTAAATTGATGACGGATTCTTGTTTAGGATCACTTAAGACATAACTCTATAAAGTTTAATCTTGTTCCCATACAGGATGTTCAAGAAAATAATTTTTAAAAGTTACAATATACAGGGTGTTCGAAAAATAGACGGAGATATTTTAGAGGGTGATTCCCTGTTAAGAAATATGAAAAAAAGTTTCTATAAACATGGGTCCGGAAATGCAGAGTTTTCAAGATACAGGATGTTAAATAAAAAAAATAAAACATGAAATTATTAATGTCTTAAAAATTATTTACTCGATTCTGTTGAAATTTGGCAATGTTATTTGTTGTATTAAGAGGCTAATTTCGCCCTAACTAGATTAAATTTATTAAGTCCAGTGGCGCCCCGGGGGGCACCTTAGCGAATATTATTATCAAAAAAATGTACGCCACTACCTTTTTTGTAACTTTAATATTTTTTGTTTGATTAAGCATCTAAAAATACAACTTCTTTCCCTCTTGTATTGTTTTCCTATCTCACTTCGTTTTCGAGAAAAAAAAAATAAAAACCGTTTTATTGCATGTCACTGGACAAAATTGGTTGTAGTGTACTTTATGTTATGATATTGGAAAAGTTGCAATAACACTCTTTCCTAGAAATGCTTTTGATTATTTGTTTTCCAATGCACTTGTGATTTTTTTTGCAAAAATTGATAAACCAATTTTGTCCAGTGACATGCAATATATTTAACATCCTGTATCTTGAAAACTCTGCATTTCCGGACCCATGTTTATAGAAACGTTTTTTCATATTTCTTAACAGGGAATCACCCTCTAAAATATCTCCGTCTATTTTTCGAACACCCTGTATATTTTTTTATAAAGGTTATTTTGATTTTCCTTAGTTAGAAAAACAAAATGTTATTAAGATAATTCATGCGTTACATAATTACGTAATCTGGACAAAAGGATAGGAATGTTTCATAAAATCTACATGTATGTACCTATTCTGTTTTTAATTTGGAAAAAATTTAAGATCAGAGCAGGCCATGGAAACCTGAAAATAAAAATTGTTGATTGTCAATCACTTGTCAATGTCAATGTTATGTGTTCAGAAGAATTTTTGCGAAATTTTAAAGTTTTGTTTAATATCGTTGCAACAAACATGAAGTTTGTGTTAAGTTAATTTTACAAATATGCTGGAATTTGAACAAAGTTAATTTTGATTGATTTATGAAATTGTTTAGGGTGAATTATTAAAACAAACTTTTTTCGAGGAAATTATTAATGTTTTTCAAAAAAATATATTTCCCTTAGGAGGCCATGTTTTGGTATTTGGGCATAACTTTTAATTCTAGACAACTTTTCTTAATAACATTTTGCTGAATTTTCAAAAATAAGGCCTACTTTACTCTTGTACAATTTTTATATTTTTTGACCTACCTTGTATGCTGTTTGACTTGCAACCATTCTAAGTGCGCCTAATATGATTATCGAGCATGCACCAACTTTCGGGAATATTTGTATTTTTGTTGTGCAATTAATAAAAAAAATCCCATACGTTGCACACTTAAATGACCACACTGTACAGGGTGTCCAGATTTGGTTGTAAATGCGGGATATCTCGGTTATTTTTAGAGCCTAATATAGATAATAACTACATAGTGTTATATATTTTTGTAAAGCTTACCAGTAGAAAATATACAGGGTGTTCTATTTAAAAAAACCTAAGTTTGGTCCATTTATCGAACACTATCAATTTTAGTAAAAAACTGAAAACTGCACTGAATTCTAGGTGAAAATGTCAATAAGGTACAGTTTTTGCCATTTCAATATCATTAACCGTTCCCAAGATACGAAGTATGCCCCAAAAGCGCAAATTTTCAATTTCGCCCTGTATCTTAAAAACGAAGGTGGTTATGAAAAATCTGTTTACGGTATCTTTCGTTTCACAAAAAAGTAGCAACGGTTCGCAAAAACCGCAACTCCCTATCTCTAAAAATAACCGAGATACTCCGCATTTACAACCAAATCTGGACACCCTGTATATATAACAATTTTTAAAAATTGTTTTCTTGGACATTTTGAATGGGAACAAAGTAAAACTTTGTAGAGTTGTGTTTTAAGTGGTCTAAACAAGAATCCCTTTAGTCCTAAGAAAATTGCTAATAGCACTTTTCCAAACTTGGACCCTTAAAACTAATCACAGTTGGCCATGTGTTCGGTTTTCAGAAAATGTAATAGTGCATCGAATGCCATTTTCAGAGAACTATTCGACAAAAAAAAGTTTTTCAAAATCGGCGCACAAATTATTTTTTCTGTTAAAAAACTATTTATGTGGAAGATATGTTTTCTATATAAACAGAATCAGGTAAACAAATGAACCTCACAAAGTTGAAGGAAAACGCGAACTCGCGGTTTTTAATTGTACCTACGTTTATTTAACTCGAATTTGGGGATCTCGTGTAATGAAGATAGATGATGGATCGAATTTTAAAATGTTGGTAGGCTTTGAAACTTTGCAAAAATTCTCAAAATACATAAACAATTTTAGGTATTTTAGTACCTAATTTTTGTACAATCTTAAATGGCTCATAATATTTTAGAATTTTTAATTTTGTTGATTAAACCATATAATAATGATGAATAATAAGCTTACACCTTTGCTTAGGTAACTACCTATAAGTACCTAAACTTAATTGACCGTTGAACGTACAGGTAAAAATAAGAGGCTCGGTGCCCAAAATGCAACTTTTGTAACGAGGACCTTTTGGGTCGGTGCCCAAAATGCATCTTGGATTAGTCCATTTATTGCCTTTGTGCCCAAAATGCAAACTCCCAAATCCACAAATCCAAGTGAAATAAATGTGGTAATTATCCATAGGGATAAACACCATATCGATTAGAAATAATAAAATTTAAATAAAACATTTTTTTAATATACCTACCATGTTTTTAAAAAGGCCTAACAGTATAATATAATCATGTAGAAAACTGACTAAAAGGTATAAAATATATTTTTTTAATATATACTAACCTGAGAAATCACCATTATTTACCTCATTCCTCTAATGAAAAGTAATATTTCTCTCCCTAGGTAAATAATGAAAAATTCTCTAGATGACAAAATTAGTTTCATTTTATCAGCTTGACAACTGAACTCCCAGGCTACTTTATTTCGAAGTATTTGAAAAAAAGCGAGAAATGACTAAAATATCAAAATCTAATCAAATATGTAAAATTTGGCAATATTTCAATGTTAGTAGTAAAAAAAAATCTATATACACTTCGGTTGAGAAGGCCATTATTTATAATAATGGCTTACTTCTCAACCTAAGTGTTTAATATACTATTTCCTAACCCCATAAAAAATACGAAAGACCTGGGACTCATGCAAGGAGTAAGGAGTGTAGAGAAGTAGGTAGCTGTAGTTGAGAAAACATTCACAGTGCAATACAGTTGTTAGTGACTGAAGTGCATGCATCCATAATAATTAATTATTTTTTACTACTAACCTGAGAAATCACCATTATTTACCTCATTCCTCTAATGAGAAGTAATATTTCTCTACCTAGGTAAATAATGATAATAAAAAAATATCTAGGTAAATAATGAAAAAATTTCTATGTGACATTTAAAAATTAGTGTCATTTTATCAGCTTGACAACTGAACTCCCAGGCTACTTGATATTTTGAAGTATTTGAAAAAAGCGAGAAATGACTAAAATATGGCAATATTTCAATATTAGTAGTAAAAAAAATTCTATATACACTTCGGTTGAGAAGGCCATTATTTACCTCGCATATTATATCCTTCGGCGCTACGCGCCTCAGGATATAAAAATGCTCGGGAAATAATGGCTCACTTTTCAGCCTGGGTGTATAATATACTATTATCAAATTATCGAATAATTAGCGAATCTTTATGGGCCTAGAAAAAAATATTTTATGCTTTTTAGTAAATTTTTTATATTATTATATTATTTTATTATCCCTACTTTAGCCCTTTTTAAAGGTGTCATCCCATTTTTGTTTTCCCATTTGCGGCGACCAGTATATTTCTCTAGTTTTATTGGACAGGTGACTTGCGGCGGATAACAAATAAATACCTACTATACTACACTTAATAAGAATAAGAAGTGTAATAATTGAAGACACAGTGGATAAAGGTGTTATGTAACAAAAAAATAGTTTGGAGAAGGTTTTTTTTTTGTAATTTTTAGCTTGCAATATGACCTGGATAATTTATTAACAAGTTTATTTAATCTAATTTTTTGACATAATATATTATGCCTTCCAGATTCAAATACAATCTATCGTACTCCAAACCTGCAGCCTTGCCTTCATTTTTCAAAGCACTCAGATGCTTGAAAAAAATGCTTTTTGTCTGCACAATTGAGTTGATCAGATTTTCCAGCCTTCAACTGTGTTGTTAGTTCGGTGTCGTAATGATCCACAGTTCACAGTTCCAAAGGTTCAGTGGTGCACTGGGGTTTAAAAGCCATTGATCTACAAAATAGTCACAAAATTGATGGAGCTGGGGGCTGGAAGGGCAGGTTTCTTGAATGGCAAGCCAGCCATAATCTATATCTTCTTTCGGCAAATATTCCAGAGCCACGCACATTCTGACATTCTGTCAGCTTATGCTTCATCCCCAAAAACACAACAGTGCCAAATTTCAGTTCAGCAGCTTGATTATTTTGGGAAATGTAGCCATAGTTCAATTTCCAAAAAGAACTTTCACGCCCTGTAGGTATCTCTTAAACAACATTTCTGTAAGGCGTGTAGTTGGCCTCGAGCTTCATATTTTGGCACGAAATATATTATGCAGTTGCTATATGGACCATTCTTAACGCGACACCCTGTATATCAATCTGTTTAATTGTTATTTTCCTGAAAAATAGAGTAAAGAAGGAATCGAAATTAATATCTTAAGATTTTTATTTCAATATTAAAACCAATTAATTCCAGATCCTTCTTAGTTACCAAGTTATGGTGCTGGAGGTTCTATAGTTGTCGCATTTTTCCAAAATCTTAAATTACTCGCCTTCTTGTCTGTCTGCTTGTTTGTCATCCTTTCTTCTCAACGCGTTTTCAACACGTTATTTTTATTTATCACCAGCTTATGGGATAAGCTTATCTGTTCATAAAGTTCCACTAGTCAAGAATTTTTATTTAGTATTAATTTTTTTATAGTAACAAATAACATAATAATAATATGTAGATATAAGGGAGTTAATATTGCATTGTCATCCAGTGCTGAGCTATGTTTATAATCGATTGATTAATAAAAACGCGGTACAAAATATTGTCAATAAAATGTTATATTTGCTAATATGATGATGTCGATCTCCAAACTGCAAATAAAAAGCTTAATAAATTGAAAATGTGTGGTAATTGAATTACATAAAATAATTTCTTTCTGCAAGAATTCTAGCGATTTAGTTCCCAAAATAATGTCTGGCAATAATAGTATGCGTAGGTATCTACCTTGAGTAACAAACAAGTAATGCATGCACAATTTAGGTATCGATCTGAGAAAAATATCAATACGAAACATATTAGGCACAAGCAGAACAAATTGTTTAGGGACATGAAGGGTAGGTAATTCCACTTCTAATTATTGTAGTTGCTCGATCGGGTAGATTGATAAAAGGAATTGCTGAAAAAAATTTAGGCCATTTCCGTATATCGTGCGAAGGGCTTTTTTGTACCCATTTCCAGGGAAAAATGGATTAAGTTCGATGACTCTTAAAGTTCGTAATATCATGGAAGAATCTACTTAGATTCTTCTATGGTAATACATAATACATAATAGTAAATAACGTTTTGTGACACATTATAAAAGACAATAATAGGTACATACCTACCTACCAATATGTCAGTTAAATTATCTTTATTTTCTTTTCTGTAAAAAAACTGCTCAATGTTTTGTCTCCAGTGATATCTATAGGAATGTTTCCAACATATATATGCGCATTAGCAGTAATCTTATTAAATAAATCGAATGAGACATTATTATGGCTATCTGAGATATCGATTAAATTTGCTTCGTTTTCATTTATGGGACAGCGACCGATTACGGAGAATTTGCATTTCTAAACTAACAAATCAATTTTAGATAATGGCATCCAAGTAGGAAAGCAAAAAATTGCCAGAACATAAATAAAAATTTGTTTGTGCTTTGGAAGTCAGATTTAACAGTAGAAAGACTTCACTTCACTTCCATCCTAAATTAAGGGGTGAGCAATCTTTATATAATACCCCAGTAGGTAGTTTAGATTACAATATTCGAAGCAAATTATAACAGAACATTAACTTCCTTCGACCTTCCCAAGACATAATTATTTGCTGTGTTGTAGGTAAATACTCTACTGATCAGTAGCAAAGTCTAGAGAATTCTGTAGACTTTGTCAGTAGTTAAAGCAAAGTCTAGAGTTTGGTTAAAGTTGATTACAAAATTATATTTCCAATAATTTTAAAGGTTGAACTATACCGATACAAACCGTAAGACGAAAAATATTTCGTTTTTGCTCAATATAAATCCCGAGTTCAAGATTAAAATATTCCGGAAATCGATAGGATTGTCATCCACGAGGTAACCTAGCACGAGAAGGTGAAATGTTTAGAAAATCGAAAACGAAAACATGGATCCCTGCCAGAAAACGGCAGAAATAAATAACGTTGATTCTAACCAAATCGTAAAAGATTTTAAATCTCCAACCTTGAAAAAACTAAGAGAAAGTTAAGCGACACACAAAATACCTATAAAAATTTACAAATGCTCTGAAACAAAAACTGCTCGCAAATTTGACTTTGACTTCATGATTTCTTGTCGAGGTTTTATCTCATTCTAAATAAGAGCCTATAGGTCCGGCAGGACCGGTATTTTTCATATGTGTTATAGTTTAATGGCAAATTTGATTTTTTGTATAATTTTTGGGTATTTCTGAAAAATTAACTACGAAATTTCCTGCATAAGTAAGACTCAAAGTAGAAAAATGTGCTTCCTACTTTAAATAAGGTAACTTCTTCCAAACAACTTATCCATTTAAGACTATACTTTTGAAAATACAGGATCTAAAACATTTAGGGAAAGTACAATCACAGAATAGCCACCGTAAGGCTATTCTGTGGTACAATTAATGTTACGCTCTGTCAAGCGCGGTCATATCCATTTGCGAAGGGGGGGGGGGGGCATACCTGGGTATGCACTCCTTTAGGCGGTTTTAGGTACCTACCTACTCTAACAATAGAACTTCAATAAGGCAAAATCACAAAAAAAAATATTCCTCACAAAAATAACAAAAATAAAAAAATATTTTAAATAAAAATTATGTAGGTAAACAAATTTTTTTGCGTGTGCGTTGGTTATATACAGTGTATCCACGGACTGAGTTCATATAAAGTATAAATAACAACAAATTTTCGAGTTGAAATTTGCGCTTCTGGGGATAGCCCCGCTTGGTTTGAAACTAATTTGTGACATAATTTTACTTTCGAAAAATCACGTAGGTACATACTTATGCCTTGGAAATTATGAAGAAACTAATTTTCCACCTCAGTATATAAACTGCCCTTTTTGTAGGTTTGACGGCAAAATGTTATTAAGGAAACTTGTTTAGAATGAAAAAATGAGTAGGTTTGCGAAATATCGAAAGTCTAGGCCTCCATTGATTTTTTGGCATTTTCCCCACTTTTTTTTAGAAAAGTGCATTTTGTGTGGTTTTTGCATCAAAATGTTATTAAGAAAACTTGTTGACAATGAAAAACTGGATAGGTGTGAAAAATTTCAAAAGCCTAGGTCGACTTCGATATTTTCTGCTAAAAAATTAAAACGCACAAAAATCAAAGTAGACCTAGGCTATTGGAATTTTTCACACGTATCAAGTTTTCTTAATAACATTTTGATGTGCGAAAACTACACAAAATGCACTTTTCTAAAAAAGTGGGAAAAATTCCAAAAAATCAAAGTAGGCTTAGACTTTCGAAATTTCGCAAACCTACTATGTTTTTCAATCTGAGCAAGTTTCCTTAATAACATTTTACCGTAAAATCTACAAAAAGGACACTTTACTGATGTGGAAAATTAGTTTCTTCATAATTTCGAAGGCGATTTTTCGAAAGTAAAATTATGTCACAAATTAGTTTCAAACCAAGCAGAACTGATCCCCAGAAGCTCAAACTTCAACTAGAATTTTTTTTGGTATTTACACCTTATGTGAACTCAATCCGTGGACACTGTAGGTTATATATAATATTAGTAATAATATTTGTATTTATTTTTTATGTATTATACTTTATAATTTTTTTCATTTTGTTAGGGGGGGGGGGGGCATGGCCCGCGCCTGCGCCTGCGCCTGCGCTCTGTATCTTAAAAAGTTAAACCTTAAATGGGTAGGTTTATTGGAAAAAGTTACCTACTTTATTTAAAGTAAGAAACACGTTTTTTTCTCTTTTAAGTCTTGCTTATGGAGCAAATTTTTTAATTAATTTTTAAGAAATATCCTGAACTAATACAAAAGGACACTTTTGTCTATAATTAAAATCTACATAGTAAATTCAATACGTTTTGTTAGGTACTTATACAAGCTAATTCTTTTTTTTTTTTCCTAAAAACAATTGCACTAATCAGCCACTCCGCCACTGGTTGTTCAAGATGTTTAATATTAACAGGTTTTATGCTAAACCATGCCGTCACAATGTGTACCAGATATGACTTAATTATCCTAACTAGTTTGGTAAATATTAGATAAAGTCCACATATTTTCTAACATTTTAACACCCTGTAACTTTTTTATAAAGCGTTAAAAAGATACAGTTTATAAGAGAAAGTGCAGTTATTTTTTGAAGATCTATCACCTGTTAATGTTTTGCTACAAAAAACTGAGTCACCCTGTATATTATGAAGATTGCATCTTCTTCAACAGTTGAATCGCAAAAACGGTGATTCTTAGGGAAAAAAGTTTAAGAAAAGTTTTTGTAGACAATTGCATGCTCTACAATTTTTGTCTGATGTGTTATGATAAAATTTACTGTTTGGGTGAAAATGCCCAAAACCCATTTTGTGAAGTTTGACCTTGAAATACTTTTTTTGCACATGCGGGACTGATAGGGACTTTTGACATTTCTTTTGTATTGATGATATAAACAATCAAACCAAGATTCAGCTCTATGCGAATTAAGGTAACCTTGAATGTCTATTTTGACCGGACTAATGTCAAGATATGTCCTCTTTTACAACTCGACAATACAAAAAAATGCCCTGTATCTCCCAAACGAATCGAGCTATCAGGATCCGGTTTGGGGCGTTCAACTTTTCACGAAAATCGAACACAGTACACCTTAGCTACCTTTTGTCTATCTCTTCGGGAAATAGGAGAAATCTCCCTAAACCGTGGGACTCCCTTTAAAACTAGGTAACGTACGCGTCCGTTTCCCAAACGCCTACTGGGAATAGAAAACGTTATTTCATGGCTTAGCACCTTAGTGGATCTTTCATTATTCCTCAGAGTTTGTTACCTTCTCTTCTTGCAAAGTTTTCGCATTCCAAAGGCTTATCGTTTAAAGTCTTAAACAAAACTTGCCTTTTCCAGATGGAGAAAGAAGATGACGTAACAGGCTAAACTAGAGAAAATGGAAAAATATGAGCAAATATCGATAGTGGGTGAAGGCTCCTACGGCCTCGTGATGAAATGCAGACATAAGGAAACCGACACCATTGTAGCCGTCAAAAAATTCTTAGAAACCGAAGAAGATGCCATCATACGTAAGATGGCCCTACGAGAAATTAGAATGCTTAAGGTATAAATTAATTATTCTTTCTTTTATTCTAAACACATCTACTAAGTATACCGTAATTGTTAATTATATTCAATTAGGTACCACAGAAAAAATACATATTTTTAATTCCTTTGCTTTTTCAGAGACTGAAACACGAAAACCTAGTGACAATGATAGAAGTATTTAGGCATCGTAAACGCTTCTATTTAGTATTTGAATACCTAGAAGGCACAGTTTTGGACGAGCTGGAAAAAATGCCAGGTGGGCTAGGAGACGAAAGATGTAGGGAAAGGATATTCCAGGTCACCAGAGCCATCAGCTATTGCCACAGTAATCACGTAGGAATTTGTCTAAATCTTTAAGCAAAATCTTGAAGTTTTGTTTGCAGATAATCCACAGAGATGTAAAACCAGAAAACGTCCTAGTTTCTTCCTTAGGAGTAGTAAAACTCTGTGATTTTGGTTTCGCCAGAATCATCAACCTTTCTGGAGAACCGTGTACAGAATATGTAGCAACAAGATGGTATAGGTAAGTTGTTGTCATAATTATAGCTCCGTACTCCGTAAAACCGATGAAACCTTGGAGCTGTCTATAAATGCAATCATAGCAATATTTCAAAGTCAATTTTCTTCTTTAGGCCGCGGACGAAAACAAAAACTTCTAGTCTTTCATTATTGAAAATGTCTTAAAATTATAATAATTGTTGGACGCAATTATTAGCCACAAAAATTAAATGTAATTTTCTTAAATTATATATGAGTTTCTTACTTATTGTCCCCCTCTAGCAAATGCCGTAACTGCGACTAGTAGATATTCACAGTTGTAAAAACTGATTCGGAGAGTTTTGGAACATGGAACATATTTGAAACCTTATCAACTAAGTCGTAGAACTTTTATTAGATATGGGGAGCAAACTATAGGCCCCCTTTTCATCTTATTATCCTTAGTTCTTAGTTTATTATTCTAGTCTGATATAAGGTCCAGAGTTTTATTTTCATTGCCTGGTATTGCCAATGGGCAATCTTTGGTTAGTTTGTGGAGTTTGAAAACATCAGTTTGGAGTCATTAGAAATTGAAATACGAGACTCGAAATTCTAAAATTTATCTACAATAGCATCGAAAATGTACTAGCTCTTTTTGCCATACTAGGATATATAGGTGGGGCCCTTTAGAAGAAAGAGTTGACCCGATTAACTTCAAAATAGAACAAGTCATCCCGGATGATGTAACGAAAATTTAAAATATTTAGGAGTTATAATTATTCCTTAAGCTATGGTAATAGTCAGGGACTCTCTTACTTTAAAGGGTCCCTGGTAATAGTTCATATATTTCTTAGTAATTATTGACGAATGGAAGAAAGTATTCCATGTTCCGAATAGAACAGTTAATAGAAAATCTAAAATACAATGGGGTAATTCCTTGTGAACAAATAAAATGTTTGGGAAATACTAGACAAGAAGAATGAAAAACTGTATTGATGGTTATGAAAAATTATTAATAGTAATTTCGGATCGTATATCCCATTGGTCTCAATCTCAGACAAGGCTCAATGTTATAAATAAATATTACCACTGACATAGGCCTGCAAATTTCACTGTGCATCCAAGCAATAGTTCAAAACTATATTTGATGGCGGATGTGCCCCATTTACTTAAAAACATCAGGTAAATTTTAGTCAGATCTTGGGCACTTCTGGTGAAGTCGCCGATGTGAATTTAATAAAATCTCCTCACTGACACGCTAATTGCACCATTTCATAGTTTTGAGACGGGTCTCTAACCCAAAAAACAATTCTGGCATAACATTTCATACATTAATTTCTAACCAACAAACGCTAGGGTACGAGAGCCGGCTGCATGATTTCAACTCTCATAAGCTTATAGAATGAGATGTTGTGTAAAATGTAGAGAGTATATTTCTTTACGCTTGAAGCGAGTAGGCTGCCTCAATTTATATGGGCCCGATCATTGTTATTTAAAGAAGTTGCGGTCAATTTTTAGGCAAATCTACTCTCATATGATTATAGAACAAAATAGGTACCATCGCGGCGTGTTACTTTGCCAAGTGAATGTGACTTTGCCAAATGGTGCCTCATTTTATGTAAATTCAATTTGTCTACGCACCAATTGGCAACAGCGGGCGGTGTTATCCTCAAAGCAAAGCTAGCATCCTTGCCGATCATTTTAACGGTCTAAATACGTGCCCTGTATTTCCAGTATACCGTTAGCCGCCCCAGAGTGTAGAGGTAAGTTTTTGTTGTTTTTACAAATACGAAATATTAAGGGCTGGCACATCTTCTGTGATAAATATATCAACAAAATTGACTATGGGTAGTGTCTGTAGGAATATTTTGTACATGTAAATGAAAATTTATTTTTTAATTTTTATAATTTCTGGGAAAAAACAAGGTTCGAGAAAAAGTTCATTTTTTAAGTGTGACTTTGCCAAAGCATTCTCTTACAAAATTAACTTTGTTCTAGAATTTGCAATATGGGGAGACTCTATAAAAAAAAATTAGGCACGCGCAATTACAAAAATTATACTGAGGCAACTTTAAGCACTGCTATTAATGCTGTCCAAGGGAGAAATATGACAATATATCAAGCATCTGAAACATATAAAATTCCAAGGAGGACCCTTTGGAATAAATTGCATCGTCGTCATTTGGGTAGTGTTGGAGGTGTGACAGCACTAACGGAGCTTGAAGAAAGACACATTGTTGATGTTCTTCTAGCCGCTGCGGAATATGGTAGTCCGTTAACGTCATTTGACCTGCGTATGTTAGTCAAGCGTTATCTAGAAAAAGGTGGAAGGAGAATCGAAAATTTTCCTGATAATTTACCTGGGAAAGATTGGTGTCTAAATTTTTTAGACAGGCATCAAGGTCGTCTGTCAGTTCGGGCCTGCAAAAATATAAAATGCGCAAGGGCAGAAAAGTCCGAAGATGAAATAAGTGCTTACTTTGACAATTTGGAAAGGAGTCTTGCAGGAGTTCCCCCAAGCAATATTCTGAATTATGATGAGACGAATCTAACAGACGACCCGGGGGCGACTCGTTGTATTTTCCCACGGGGAACCAAATACCCGGAAAGAGTCATAAATGTATCAAAATCGGCAATATCCATCATGTTTGCGATTTCAGCAGCTGGAGAGGTACTTCCACCATACGTGGTTTATAAAGCAGATAGGCTTTATGATCAGTGGAGACTCGGTGGTCCAACAAATGCAAGATATAACAGAACTAAATCGGGCTGGTTCGACGGTTGCGTTTTTGAAGACTGGTTTAATTCAATTGCACTTCCCTGGGCACATAAGCATGAGGGTGTTAAAGTATTAATCGGGGACAATTTATCATCCCATTTAAATGTAGACATTATTGTCAGCTGCCAGAAATCAAACATAAAGTTTATATATTTACCTCCGAACTCAACACATATCACTCAGCCACTAGACGTTGGATATTTTGGCCAATTAAAACGTTTCTGGAAAGAAATATTGGTAAAATTCAAAATACAAAATCCAAAAGAAAAAGCCGTGAACAAAATTGTTTTCCCTAGTTTGCTAAAAATCCTGGTAGATAAACTCAGTTTTAAAGATAAAACCAATATAGCAAGTGCCTTTAGAGCTTGTGGAATATACCCAACTGATAGAGAACAAGTTTTAAAAAGACTTCCAAATCGAAGAACGAAAAATATTGGCGAAAATGTGAGTGAGACTCTTTTGGGATATTTGCAAGAAATCAGGTCTAATGCATCTACCTCGGGCACCAGAAGGAGAAAAAAATTGATTAAAATTATTCCAGGAAAGTCCGTAGGTAATGAAGACCTCAGCGAAGATAAATAAAATAAGTCATCTGATGAAGAGCCAGAAGTTGTACCACCCAATATTGAAGATAATACAAATCAAGAGGAAGATATGGAAAGCGACAGTGAGGAGGAGCAGATTCGGAAGCCAAAAATCGATGATTTTGTAGTTGTTGCTTTTGCAACAAAAAAAACTCTACGACACTTTGTTGGGAAAGTTTTAGAAATCAAAGATGACTTATTGACGATACGATTCCTAAGAAAAAAACAAGAAGGTTTCGTGTATCCAGATATAGAGGATATTTCACAGCAAGAAGAGAGAGACATTTGCTGTTTCCTAGATAAACCAAGAATATCTCCTCGAGGATATCGCTATTTTAAGACAAATTTGTCTAATTTTAAGCTGTAAGCACTGTTAGTTTATAAGTACAAGACTGTCAAAGAGATCCTGTGATTTGTTTTTTTATTAACAATATTTTAAGTCGAGAAAACATGTTTATTTTGTTATTTAAAAACGTTTTGCCAGAATAAAGTTTATTTTTTACATCTAATTGGCTTTTTTTTACCGAAAAAATATTTTTTAAATTTATTATAAACTTTTTAAAATTATATCAGGGGGCAAAGTCACACATCAGAGTGTCCTACATTGCGAAACAAATGGTTTTAAAGGGGTTGGCAAAGTAACCCTTTTTAATGGGTGACTTTGCCAATTTTTTAAAAAAATTAAAAAATATTTTCAATGCCGCTGCACATTACTTTCATGCAGAAACCTATAGGAAAAACTTGAAAATAGCACATACTTTTATTTCATAATTTTCTCATTACTATGTTCATAAAAAATACACAAAATCTCAAAAAACTGGTGCAAAGTAACACGCCGCGATGGTACCTACCATCAGAAAGAAGGCCCATGGAGCAACAATAAAAAAAGGGTCATTTGGTCCTTTAGAAATCCGATAGGCGTATTTTCGAGGCTCCGAAAATCCTCCGCTGTTAAATAAGGCGCGAAAGACGGGGGCAAGTCTGGACCTCGGGGGCGCCAGTTGTGTGCGAAGTCCCGCTATACAGCGCTTGATGCACAGGAAAAAAAATTTTCAAACGCGTTTTTTGGGAGATCTGACGCTCTGACGGCACGGCGAGATGGCCGGAGAACGGGTCAACATATTTAAAGAAACTTTTCCAGGTAAATTATTTCTCGTTTTCGAGTTATTAAGGATTTTCGGCGAAAAAAACGACCAACACAGGTGGGGCGCATCTTTTTTACGTGATTGGCCTGCATTTTCTGTCACCTAAAAGCCAAAGTCCGTAAACTGTCAGAAATTGCCCTTTTTCGCCGAGCTACAGCTAGGTTATTTCGGCTCAGGACTCTGGGGTCGGAATTTTTAAAGCTTCCCTCAAGTCTTCAGGTGAGGTGCAGATGTTTCCGGTGCCCCCGAAAAATTAAAAAATGAGAACGCAATTTATAAGAGCGGTTCATCCAATGACGTCAAAACCTATAGACGTGGTGCCCCATTGTACAAATGCCCTTTATTTTAACTCCAAGATTAAATATATCCATACTACTCTAAAAACATGCTACAAACAAAGACAGAAAGTCAACCATCAACCAACTATACACCCGGTGATTCCCGGTTATAGTTCCTCCGGAATCACACTTAGATATCGCATGTATTTTCTTGTTTGGGAGCGCCGGAAGCATCGGAACCTCACCTGAAGACTCGGGGGATGGTCTAACGACGCCAGCCTCCGAGCCCGAAATAAGTTCGCTACGGCTCGACAAAAAGGGGCAATTTCTGGCAATCTCGCGACATTTTCGGAATAATTTAATGGAGCGCTTAGATTGTGATTAGTTCTGGGCGTCAAGCGTTTATCAAAACAAACCTGTCTATAGGTTCTGACGTCATTGGGTTCATCAGGATTTCTCGCCAATTTCGCTAATTCTACAGCCGTCCCGTTTCTCGAAACTTGGAAATCGGGAGTAGGGAAATTTGGTTAAATATCGGATTTTCGAGGTTTCTTTTAGTACTGGAGGAAAGTACAAGACCCAATTAAGAAATTTACCAATCTTCTTCGATTTTTAGAACGGCACTTTTCGAATTTGTCAAAAGACTTTTGCGAAAAAGTAGTAAATATGTTCGTGGGACGGGTTGTACCTATTAAAAAATTAAAAATTATCCACAACTTCTTTAAATAACAATGATCGGGCCCATATTATCTGAGGCAACCTACTCGCTTCAAGTAAAGAAATATACTCTCTACATTTTACATAACACCTTATTCTATAAGCTTATGAAAGTTGAAATCATGCGGCCGGCTCTTGGACTATACTAATTAAGCAGCGTTTTCCTGGATATGGCCGAATTTTTTTGTCAGTAAAAGCACAAACAAAGCTACACACCAAATAGTTTCCATAAAATTTTATACAAGAACTAGTACCTAGATTAAAATACCTCTACCTACCTCAACTTAGTATAGAGTCGTTAGAATTGTAGGACATTACAATTTAAAATACAGAAAGATTTTTTAGTACCACTAAAACATCAGTATTACAATTTAACTTTTTTAATTTGTTTTCGTTCCAGAATTAAAATCTTCAATTTTTTGTACATTTTTTGCGCCGAATTGTGTCGACTCTTTCTTCTACTTAGACAGGGACTCTAGTACTACCTAATCCTCATGCCTGTACAGTTTGATTAAATACTTACAGTTTTTTTAATATTGCACGAATTTCACGGATGGCCTTTTTATAGAGCTCCAGAACTCTTAGTTGGAGATGCTAGCTATGGACCTACAGTAGACATATGGGCAATAGGATGCCTCTTCGCCGAAATGATGACAGGAGACCCTTTATTTCCCGGTGAAAGTGATATAGACCAACTCTTTCTGATAGTTAAAATGCTTGGTAATAGTTTAAATATTCGACATTCCGAAAACATGTAATGAATTTTCTTGTAGGAAAACCATGTTTAAAACACCAACAGTTAATGTTAAAAAATACACAGCTCAGAGGCATGATTAAAGCGACCTGTAACCCAGATGAAAGCTTATACAAACATTTTAATTCCTGGACGATTCATGCTATCGATTTTATGAATGGTTGCATGAGAATGGACCCCCAGCAAAGGTTTACCTCTGATGAACTCCTGAAACATTCCTACTTCACTCACGATAGGTAGTTATCAGAAAATTGAAATACGCTTAGCTTAGTTAATTTGTTCATAGGTTTCCTCAAAGATTTCTCCCTGCGCTACGGGAAAAAGTAAACATGGAGTTCAACAATCCATTGCTTAGGAAGCTCAAGACAGAAATACTGATGTCTACGGATAAGAAAGATGAAAGCAAGAGCAGTATAAGGAAGCAAGTGATGCCCACTGATAGTTCGAGGTGGCGGGTGAATCTTGGAGAAGGTACAATGAAAAGGAAACTTAGCTGTGATAACGTGAGTATTGTCTCATTGAATCAAAAGATTGGTGGTTAATTCTTGTTGTATATCAGTATTCTCTTGGAAGCGACGTCAACTTGGACAATAAGGAGCAAAACAAAAACCTCATTACATTGGCTAAATCCAGCCAAAAATTAAATATCATTAGAAACAATATGGCCAAACAAAATTCAAAAGAAAAATCTGGTAAGTAATACTTACCTTGAAATAATGATTTTTTTACACCACAAAAAAATCGCATCTTTAAGGCAAACAACAACAAACATCTAATACGATAAATGCAGAAATGCAAATGTTGGAAAAATCCCTCGAATCTTTAGCAAAATTACACACCAAAGACGACAGTGGTAGATCATGTTGTTCTGCCCACCAAAAAGATTCAACTGGTGATTCGATGACTGACTCTCCACCACCATTCCAGTCACTCCACGTTGGTTATGGTGACTGTACAAAATCACCAAACTTCCATGCTATCTTGCATCCTTCCATAAACAATATTTCTTTCAATAAGGATCCACCAAAGAGGTAGGTATTTAGATTTCTAGTTATTTAAACCGCATTAAAACATTGTTTGTTTTAAGATCACCAAATCTGCTACAAAGCCTGAATACTGGAAATCACAAAACCAATCAAACGCCTTTGCTAAGTCATTCGAGGCCACAGTTTTTGAAAAAGTTGGACAGGAATGTTGTAATGGAAAACATCTTCGCGAATGGCGACCAAGGAAATTTGAATACAACCCCGATTTGGTTGAACAGTTTTTCCAGCAATTTGCAGCACAGAAAAAAAGACAACGTGGCAAAGAAAATTGACGATTTCTCGTTGCCGAATTTACCAGGAGGTATGAACAATATAAGCGAAAATTAATCAAGAGTTGATAAAATATAAATGAAGAAATATTTTGATTAGTTAGTTTTTACCCCAAGCGCAGCAGAACTAACATTTTTCCATATTAGATCTGTCGGCTATACCAGAGAGAAGAAAAAGTAAAGTAAATATTGAAGACCCAGGCACAAAAATATAGAAAATAACCATTAAAATTTTAGATCCAGTTTCAAATATAAATTTTTCATTGCGACTTTCTTCATGTTTGTGCTCTAAACATTATCAAAGATAATCTAATCTCTAATAAGATATCCAGAGACATTGCCGACTGGTGGCGCAAATTTTAGTTTGGTTTTAGACGCGGCTTCCACATGGAGCCTCAAACATTACATACCATTATTTTTATTAGATTATACTATGTCATTCAGTGTTGGCCGCGAAAAACATCAAATAGAATATTGTTCATATTATTACCTATACCATAAGATAATAAGAAGGGCGCTAAATGAAGCTTAAAATAAAAAATATAATATTTATGGGATAGCATAGCCAAAAGCAAGTTAAAAAGTATTTTCGAGAAAAACCTACATTAAAAATTTATGGTATTTTGAATCAACAATATGTCGACTGTTTCTTAATAATAAATAATTAATAAATAGTATATTTCCTAACAAGTGCGGAAAGTGCCGCTTTTCCACACGCGATTGCAGTTGGCTGAACGACGCGTAGCGGAAAAGTGACACTTTCTAAACTAAAAAGCACACTTTTCCGCACGCTTGTAGAAAAAATGATTATTCTTACCACAGATTAAAGGGACACAGATAGCGGCAATGTTGAAACTTTAAAATTTTAATTTTGGAACTGAACCAAATTAATAAAACAGAAAAATTTTAATGCCTTAAAATTATTAGGACTTGATACTAAGTTGAGATATAACCTAAAGATATTGTGAGGTATAGTTTTTGTATAAAATTTTAGGCAAAATATTTGGAGTGCTCCGCGGAAATTTCAAAAATGCTTTTTATTCTGTCATCGAACTTAAGATACCTGGTGATTTCTCCATCTAAAATATATTTTTTCATGTTGTTTTCAACTATGGGTGTGAACGTCTTATTAGCAGATTATCTTTGTCATTACTTTCTCTCTGTGTACATATAAATAATGTAGGTACCTACAGGGCGCAAAAGCTCTTATATGTTCCTATAAAGCTAAAGCTATATAGCTTTAAGGTTGTATATGGGTCTGTGCTACAAGCTATAATTCGAATTTCCCGTATTGTAAACTTATATAGTTTTGTTCTAGCCACTGCAAGTCCAAATAAACCAAAAAAGAAGAGTTTACCTGAAATTGAACCTATACACTCAACAGAGGTCACTCCGGTAAGAAATTTTACAATTTCTTTATTTTGCTCTTAATATAATTTCATTCATTAATTCGTTAAAGTGTCTTAGTACTTCTAGAGCTTGTCCAATTTAGATTTAGGCTATAAAATAGAACCTGAATAATTTTGTTCCATCAGCATTTTTTTATTTTTTTATTTAAATCCACAATTACATCTTTGTTCCTGGTTTCAGCGAGTACACTCTGCGTCACCTTCAAAAACTCCACCACCATTAAAAATGCAGAACTTGTAGAAAATAGGGATAGAGAAAAAATTCGAGGTAGAAAAATTGTAAATATTTTATATTGTTTGTAGGCCTATAGATACAAGAAGACAAAGAGGAAACGTAATGTTTTGGATATCACCTTGCCATTTCCTGTGAAAGAGAAAACACGGTTCCTGTAAAAGTCTATTGTATAATTTTTATTATATTTTATAAAATTTTGTTTTATTTAAATGAATTACTTTTTCCTATTTTTCTACCCCTCCCATCGTGTTTCTGGTCGAAAAAATAAAAACTGGGTTTTGTATTTCATTTATTAATATAAAATATATCATACATTCAATAATAATAAAAAAGGCACACAAAGACTCGATGTTTCTCCATGTTACAAAAAGAACTTAATACGGACTTAATAAAATAAGCGAAATCAGATTGGCTACTTAATAGTTAATAAGTCATAAAGTAAAAAAATACAACCTGCACTTTAAAAACAGAAAATTTTCAGCCAAAAGAAATTAAACATAATCGTTGTTTAAAGTGCAAGTCCTCGATTCTTTGGGAGAACGAAAAATATAAGGAAACTCAATGTTATCTTTACCTTAAAATAGGTAGCAACCAATAACTGCTAAACATAAATAAGAAAAGTAAATAGGTACATACCATTCTGGGCTGGGGGCCATACTTTAACAAATTGCTATTCCGATTTTTCGTTCACCCAATGCATTTGATGCAAAAAAATACACGAAACAAAATTGTTTTTATAAAAAATATCGCAAAAATTCGCAGACAATGCCAAGTAATCACAGAAACCGACAATCTATAATGCAGAAGATAATTTTAATTGAAAAGTTCTTCGATGGCAGTCGATGACAGTCTGGGGCAGGGGCGAATCAATTTCTCACCCCCAGTAAGAGGCTGGGAGTAGTGGTATATCACCAGGTCACCTATAGGACAATAAAAAGGTACCTAAGTATCATTTCCAATTAGTAGTATTATTTTGGCCTTGATCTTATATCGACTTCAAGGCAAGTTTTTCGTAAGATTTAAAGAATTTAGGTTTCCTCTCGAAATATTCATTTTCCAGAAATGTGCTCCCTGTCCTACAATCCTATCAAAGCAATCAAAATATTGTGCAGGGGCAACTTTTTTATTTTTTGCCATAGCAAAACGTGGTAAACGGGGAGGAGGAGGAAATGGGGCAAAGGCCGCTTTATAATGCTTACTTATACTTCCGAAAATCAAATGTCAAATGTTTTGCAGAAAATTCTTTTGTTTTATTCGATATTTGGCAAATATTGGTTTGTTCCAACAGAAAGCTTCCAACTGGTCAGAACCAATCAAATGAGAAGAAAGGTGTCAGAAACAGTCAGAGAATTTAAATTCAACCAATTAGATTGACACTGACTGGTTTGTGCTTTCTGGTGGAACAGGCCTATAGTAAAATCGGGCAACTCTTACGCCTGGAGTAAACAAGAGCACGTGGGTTGAAATATCTGCCATAACCGCACGGAGGTACGACCTTTATTTAATTTTAGTCTTACAATTGTGTACATCAAAATATTTCAGACAAGAATTATTGGCTTAATTAAATGGTTCAAAACATCGATAAAATTATTTGGGGCAGTGTCTAAATAGCTGAAAACAACAAGATAAAACCGAATATCTACACTTCTGCGATCGAGCACGTCCCTGTTGCCGAGTCGGGTGAATTTTTATAGCCTACCGACCAATCGAGAATCGTCATTGAACACGTGGTTTTATTTACATCAGGCGTACGGATTGCTCGATTTTAGTAGTGTTAAAACCACAATCGAATGCCCTTTGCACTGTTATAAAAGCTACCATTTAGATTTAAATTGTCGGAGCATGGTATAATACTCCTAAAATATGGGGATATAGCCCTCGCCTATTTTTCTTGATATATTTTTTATAGTGCAAAATAAAATAAAGTCGTCTAATTTGGCCGACCCTGTGAAAATAATAGCTATAGTACAGGATGGTTTTTTTAGGACCGCCACCTCAATTTTCTGGTTTATTTTACGCTCCAAAAAAAGAAAACGTAATAATATAAGAATAATATAAGAAAAACGTGGCAATTTTGGATATCTGGAAAGAAAATCGGCATATATGGCCGACTTGTAGAAAAAAATCTAATAGTAGCCGTAGCAAGTTTAACAGGGCCCTAGTAGACCGGAAGATAGTGACAGATTTTTGGACGTAATTTTACTCAGTATGCCTTGCAAAGGGCATTATGTGGCACATATTCTCACATAAATTAGAGAGTCATCCTGGGTTCTTTATATGAAAAACTGAGTTTTCAATTATTCGAAAAATATGCGTTTTGATATGATTCTAGACAGGCTGTCATGTGTTTTATAATCAAGTTCAAAATAGAAAATTCATCGAAAAACCATAGGCATACCGTTAGCGTGGGTCCAAAGGGCTATTATTGCCACATGAACTTGTATTTTAATAATTAATTTTTCCACGTTTCTGAACAGGCTGCCAATGAGAAGTATGCAAGTGCTTGTTAGGAAAATGCTGAAAAAAAGATGGCATACCTTTTGCGCTATGGTAGTCTGTAAAAGTTATTTATATGCAGAAATCTACCACTACGGAAGCACAATTCCTTTTATTGTGTGCAAGCTACTGCAGAGGAAGTTCCTATCTCCATGTGTTTTTTACCCCTTGAGGTTCTTGTACCATCCGACTTCCTACATTATAACTTTCTCATGTACTTACTTATGTTAAACAGTGTCTCAGCGCATACAGCATACATACATATTTACTTATGCGCACTTGTCATTTAACGCTTGGCTTATTTGTAATTTTAATCAGCCAACGCCGTAGATACAGGATGAATAAAAACCCACCGCTGTTTCTTGAACAAAATAATGAAAACATCACCTGCAATAATTGCATTACAACGGAAATCGGTCCAATAGAAAATAGGCGGAATAGGAACTTTTTAATAAACGCCCGTATATTAAGAGGTCATTTTACCATAACAATGCAGACGATAAGAAAGGCATAAATATTTAAACTCTAACCACAAGTTAAGAGTCGCATTCCTTTTAATGCGCGTCATATAGCCTTAAATGTAAGTAAGTTTATGTGGCGATTAGAATTTCAAAAAAGCTAATCCCTTTTCGGAGTCTGTCTACGTGTCCCCCGTCATATCTTCTCTATCTACATTTATATAGGTATATAAAGCCGCTGCTATTGGAATCACTACTTCCAGCTTATTTTTTATATTACGTACCGAGTCTTCACTTGAAAACTTTGACTCCCCCTAAGAAATTTTGAATATTTACTGCCATTTTGTTATTATTTTGATTTATTAAAGTAAAGTAAAGTACTAAATTGAAAAGCAAGTAACAACACATTATACAGTGTTCGGCAGAACGTACTTACCATATGGGATTTTTTTTATTTATCAGAAAATTTTATTCTTGATTAAAAAAAAATCCCGATAGTTATTGTATAACTTTTCTATAAAACTATTTTCATTATCAAAAATTAAAGAAAGAATAGGGGGATCGGAGTTTTCACATGAAGACTATGAAGACTGTACCTACTTAATAGTAAATAATTCCAAAATCCGAAATCAAATATAATATAGAAACCGACAAACTGACACTTGTTTGCGCCTCGAAACCATTCTGTCCCTTTATGCGGGCCTCGATCGTAAATAAATATATACGTAGTATCTTGGTTTGTAACGAATTCCACACAGTCCCCAAAGTCAAAAAACGCCACCCTGTTTGTCGACCCGACGTCTCCCGTCAGAGTCGTCACTCTTTGTTTGTGTGCCGAGTTGTTCACACGTCATTCAACGGTTTTTCTTCGAGCATTGGACATTATCGTGCGGTACAATGCCAAAGCATCAGAAAAAACGTCATCGAAGCCGGAGTAGTGACGATGACCATGCGACTAAACGGCTAAAGAAACGAATCGCCGATATGGAACGGCGAATGGCAGAGATGGAACGGGCAGGCAGGCGTTCTCCGAGCCCGAAGACTCCGCCACGGCCGCCACTGCGACCAACTCGTCCCACAGATATCATTTCGGAGATGGGCGATAGCCGCGACCGACATCACCGGGTTGGGGAGAGGACTGCCGCAGGCATTAGTTGCATTTCGGAGGACGTTATAGAACTAGGTAAGTTAAAACCCCCGACGCCGATATACAGGTACCCACAATAGGATAACGTGCTTATGAAAGCACGCTCAATGAATGTTTATGATGACATCACTCCGATTCCTCAGACATTCGCCCTTATGACAGGGCGATGGTGTTTATGACAACACCCTAAATAAATGTTTATGACAACATTATTTAGATTATTCAGGTACAACGGATTGGATTAATCTCCTATAAACAGCCGCTGTTAATGATAACACGTGGCATATATAGTTGGGCACATTTCCAGGTGATAGTAAAGTATGATCTCCTTTCCAGATGATCAGGAGGATTGCCTAGAAGATGTAGAAAAGGAAAATATGGACCCTGAGGAAGTTTCTGAATTAAGCGACGATATTTTACATATTCTGGGCAAAGATTCTTCTGAACGGAAAGACAAACAACCGAATTTCCAAAAAGACATAGCTTCTCGTTGGACGGCGATATTAAAAAGCGGTCTTCAAGCAGATGATCGCAAGGAAGTTTTAGAGAAGTATTCCCCACCCGATAACTGTCTTTTGCTAAAAGCCCGCACCCTGAATCTCGAGGTAAAAGCTGCTCTCACAGAATCTGTCATATGTAGAGATGGTCGCTTGAAAAAATTACAAGAGCGAATTGGTGCCAGCTTAGTGTGCATCGGGTCAGTAATGACTATGCTTTTAAAAGAAGAGGGGGGGGAAACAGAATATATATAGAGTTACTTAACGATGCTGGGCGTCTGTTAGCGGATTTACAGCATACAGAAACACTGGCCCGAAGGGATTTAATTTCAATTAATTTGAACAAAGACTTCAAGGATACATTGACAAATGTAGTTGCAGATGGTTTCCCTTTCGGTGAAAATCTAGAAGATAGATTGAAGGCAACAAAAAATCTCGAACGCTCTAGCAAAGACCTAAAACCAATAAAACAACTTCCGAAGACTGCCGCCCCTCAGAGGCATTTAAACTATCGGGGTCTGTCTCGTCCTCAACAGGGGGTTCGCCGGGGCAGACAGCAAAGCGTTCAAACTCCCTACCGTCACTAGCAAAGTCTTCAGACTCCCTACAACCGTCAGTACCGCCAAGAAGAAATTCACAAGAACAGAAGACCCATGCAGAACTACAACCGAACGAACATCAGGAATCGGCAGCAATAGATAAGGTCCGTAAGCCAGCGGGCAGATTATCTCACTTTGCTCACATGTGGCTTCAATACACCAAGGTTACAACAATTTTATCTTGGTTAAAAGGGCTTAAGCTACCTTTTTTAAAATACCCTATACAAAAAATTATTCCTAAAGAACCTAAGTGGACTAAACAGGAGAGTAAGATTATAGAGGATTCATTAAACAAACTTCTCGAAATGGGCGCAGTTAGTCTAGTAAAACCAACCAAAAATCAATATATCTCTAACATATTCTTGCGGCAAAAACACAATGGTTCATATAGACTCATTCTGAATCTTAAATCACTAAACAGATATGTAAAAACCAACCACTTTAAACTAGAAGATCAAAAAACCGTAGCAAATTTAATTCAAAAAGACTGTTACATGTCTACGGTGGATCTTAAGGACGCATATTTTTTAATAAAAGTACATGAATCATACAGAAAATTTTTACGAATTAAATTTAAATTTTGTATGCCGTTTGGTTTAAACTGTGCCCCTTTTGAGGAGAAAAGGTTACATTTCCGTTGTTTATTTAGATGACTTCCTTCTCATAGGTAGCGATTTTTCTGACTGTCTAAATGTGTCCGAGACAATTAAGACGTTAGAATCTGTAGGTTTCATAATAAATTATACCAAAAGTAAACTTACTCCGGAAAAAAGTGTTCTCTATTTAGGTTTTCTATACAATTCAAAAGAAATGACTATTTCACTCTCTCCTGAGAAGAAATCAAAAATACAGAAACTTATAAAAAAGGTCTCAAATAGCAAGATGTGTACAATAAGAGAGTTTGCAAAATTTATTGGAAACTTAACATCCATTTGTCCGGCAGTAAAATATGCTTGGGGTTACACAAAATTGTTCGAACGCGTGAAATTTTTAGCACTAAGGAAATCAGCCAATAATTATAATTGTGAAATGCAAATTTCTTCATGCCTCAATGAAGATTTCAACTGGTGGTTGAAAACACTTCCCGAAGCAAAAAATACCATTCGAACAGACACCTACGCTTTCGAAATTTTTTCAGATGCATCAGGGACTGGTTGGGGTGGTTTTGCGGAAGGAAAAAGAATGCACGGGTTTTGATCAGACCAGGAAAAAAACCACCACATAAATTATTTAGAATTACTGGCAGCTTTCCAGAGTCTAAAATATTTTGCAACTGAGTTATCACATTGTAACATCCTCTTACGTATAGACAATACAACGGCCGTTGTCTATGTGAATAAAATGGGTAGCATCCAATTTCCCAAATTAAACTCCTTAGCGCGGACAATTTGGAAATGGTGTGAAATGAAACATATATTTATTTATGCAACTTACATTAGATCTTCGGATAATAAGGAGGCAGATGCCGAATCACGGATGTTAACTAAAGAAACAGAGTGGTCACTAAATGAAGGTGCTTTTCAAAAAATATCTATAACTTTTGGGAAAATTGATATAGACTTATTTGCTTCTGCGACCAACTATAAGTGTATACCTTATGTATCATGGCTGGGAGATCCAAATTGCTTTTCAGTAGATGCCTTCACGCTAAATTGGGGAAAATATTATTTTTACGCCTTTCCCCCCTTTAATTTAATATCTCGGGTCTTATACAAAATTATCAACGATAGAGCTGAAGGCATAGTTGTAGTACCCTTGTGGGATTCTCAGCCGTGGTACCCAGTATTTTGTTCCTTATTATCCGAAGAGCCTATCTTATTTGACCCTGCCGAAAATTTGCTCTCTTTTAATAGAACGCCTCATCCACTCTGGAGGACAATTACCTTGGTGGCCGGACACTTATCCTCCAAGCGCTCCGACGTGGCAATGTGCCTAGTGAATCGCTAGACATTTGCTTGGCTTCAGTGACGGCGTCTACTATAAAACAATATAATGCTGGCCTTCGGCTCTGGTGGCAGTTTTGTAAGAACAAAAACATAAGTGTGTTTTCTGCGTCAGTACCCACTGTTATTGAGTTTCTAACTTGCCAGTTTAATAATAACGCATCTTCTGGTACACTAAATTCATATAGATCCGCCATTTGCCAGATTCTTGGACCAGCTATAGGACAAGATTGTAGAATTAAGAGATTTTTTTAAAGGCGTATATAGTATACGGCCAAGTCTGCCAAAATATGTAAATACTTGGGACCCGGGATTGGTCTTAGATTTTGTTCGGAAAATGCCTAATAATACCCTAACATTAGAAAACTTAACTTACAAAACAGTCGGACTTTTAGCACTATCGACAGGACAACGGGTGCAAACATTGGCGTCTATAGAAATAAAAAATATTGTTACACTTGATGATAAAATCGAAATAAGAATCACTAAAAGATTGAAGACCTCTGGTAGAAATAAGCCGCAACCTACCTTAATTTTGCCAGTTTACCTCACGGATGAGAATATTTGTCCCGTACGGACACTACAGTATTATTTGGAAAAAACAAAGAATATTAGAAAAAATCTTGGAAATTTATTTCTCACATTCAAAAAGCCCCACCATGAAGCAACAACACAAACCATCAGCCGATGGATTAAAACTCTCTTAAAGAATAGTGGTGTCGACACTAACAAATTTACTGCTCACAGTACACGCCATGCGTCGACATCGGCAGCTAGTAGGAAAGGAGTCAGTTACGATGCTATTCGGTTAGCCGCGGGGTGGACCGAAAAATCTACCACTTTTGCTAATTTCTATCAGAGGCCGGTCGTATCACAAGGGTGTTTTGCCAAATCTGTTCTAAGCAGTTAGGTAAGGAATTACATGTTCCTTTAATTAATTACCTACCTAATAATATAGTATATAAGGTAGGAAATATAATATGTTTATGTTCAACTTTAGTAAATAAGCCTGACTATCTGTGTTGATAATACAGGAGGTTGGTTGTTTTTATATATTCGTTTAAGCAGTTTTGATCAATAAATTCACTCTGAAGAAAACGTTGTTGTAACACTCTTTAAATAACTACGTATATATTTATTTACGATCGAGGCCCGCATATAATTAAAAGATCAAACGAACTTACCTTAAGTGAAGTTCGATCTTGATTATATGCGGGCCTCGTGAAGTAAATAAATCCCTCTCCCATCCCTTCTTACGACACCCCATAATAATTGGTTCCAACAACGTAGCTTTGAAGAAGAGTGACGACTCTGACGGGAGACGTCGGGTCGACAAACAGGGTGGCGTTTTATGACTTTGGGGACTGTGTGGAATTCGTTACAAACCAAGATACTACGTATATATTTATTTACTTCACGAGGCCCGCATATAATCAAGATCGAACTTCACTTAAGGTAAGTTCGTTTGATCTTTTAATTTTGTTTCATCAAAATAATACAAATCGAAAATTGAAATTTTAAATTTTCCCGAAACGGTTCCAATGTAAAAATTAATCTTAGCGCTGCCGCCCTGTATATTAGTTATAATACGTTAATAATAATAATAATCTACCGACTTACCCAAAGTATCGTGCTCCACTTGGTTGCCTCCGAGAAAACAGTACTTCGGACAGGCGTTCACCAAGTAGTGCTTGCACTTTTCTGCCGCTCTGTACGAAATAGCGTATCCCCAAATCCGTTCGGAAAGTCTTACCAAAAACGAGCCATACGGTTGGTCTAACAGAAGCTTCTCTGATTCGTGACGAGTGATCAGTCCTGAAAAGGACTGGATATCAAGTTCTTAAAGTTTAGGTTAAAGCAACTCTAGAGCGAGCTCTAGAGCTAATGTTTGTGTTAGTGTGTAGGTACCACAGAATATTTTAGTTAGTCTGTGTAGGTACCTACTCAGTTCTATAAAATCGTAAATATGCAGCTAACACTAGAAAATGCCGAAAATCGAAATTGAACTAATTGAATTGAATTTTTTATTCTCAGTTTAAAATTTAAAAAAATACGAAATTTTACAACAATTCAGAGTTGAATCATAATTAATATGTGGAAAAATTTTACAAATTTATAATACATTATCCCCAGAATTTATCGAATAAGCTGAATGCGTTAAGTGAATGAATGCAATAAGAGACGTAACTGTGTATGAACACTAGGGAACAAAATTACGTATAAACCAGGGGAGTTATTAATGTTAATAGCGTGTGGAGACTTATTCTCCCTCGTGCTAATAGGTAACTAATAACCTAATACCTCGGTGATTAACATTACCTACTAACTCCCTTGGTTCATAAATAACTATTTTAGAAATTTAGTCATTTGAATTTACTTAGGTAATTCTTAAATATGGAAGGAAACAATTTTTAAATTTGATTAATGTAACATTGGAAAGTAGTTTTTCAATTTTAATTTCCAGTACTTAATCTCCCATTCGGATATATCCCATTATTAATTTAAGTCACTGTATTTACGAGTCACTGGTTCACAGACAGCAACAGATTACATGATTACCTATGAATTTTTAATTCTACTCATTGATGATTATTTTTGTCAAAGCACAAAATATTACGGTCTTCACGTCGGCAAATCATTAATCCGTAAAAAATCGCATAATTAAAATAAGATTTGTCCCATGAAGGCTACTTCAAATTTAATAAGATAGTCTACAATGAATAATCAGTAATCACTATCCCCTTTAACATTGTTGTATGACCATGAACTTAGTTTTAAACCTTGTTTTAAGAGCAGCTCGCTCCCGAAAGACAGCTCATTCTTATTAGATGTCAACATTAACCTTGAAAATAATACTGTGATTTATAAAACAGAGTAAACTTATTACGTATTAATATTCTTTGGCGAGATTAATATCTGAAACGTAACTAGAGGAAGATATTTGATATTGTGCTACAGCAAACTGGTATGTTGTTTTTTTTACGAATATTCACGTAAACAGATATCAAGGTAACCTTTTATTCTTTAAGGCCCACATGTATAGGTGTAACAGTCTAAACAAAATTAGTTTGTTTATTCGCTAGGAGCCGCCGAGATGAAATTATCTATTACGTTGAACTAAATCATACTAAACACCCAATACTAAAAACACAAGCAATTTATCGAACTTTAACTTATGATATTGCGATGAGCCACAAAAATATGTGATCATCATCGTTGGCTACGTATTTTCAATGTCAGATTTCTAAGCGATTGCACCAATACCAATCAATATTTCAGTCAATCGACAGTTTAAAATGTGCACAGTTTGCTACACTAGCACTACAACATGACAACGACAACCGCAAATCTATCACTCACCATGGAACCATTTCTCCGTGTTTCCATCAGCATCTACCCCAGCCTTCCTGCTTTTCTCACTTTTCTTGTACCAGTCAACCACAGCTTGTCTCCCAGGCGGGACCCCCGCAGTAATAGCACTATACACGGGTTCTACATTAATCGTTGAATTCAACCTGTGTTCTTCTCTAGCCCTTCGAGCTATTTCCCGTATTTGCTGCTCTGCTTGTTTTGCTTTCCGTTCTGCAAATTTCCAAAATAAGAGGGTTGGTATATTTTGATTGATTTACACACTGCAACAAAAGTTTTTACCTTGCTCTCGCCATAACTGGTCTTTCTTCTTGTCTTCCTCTTCGGCTTCTATAGCAGTCTCCCTTTGTTTCTTTTGGATTTTTCTAAAGATTTCACAAGTTCTTTCTTCAGTCATTTTCTTCTCCCATAAAGCAACTTTGTGCGCCACTTTTTGAGTGTTGAAAGTTATTTCGTGGAGGACGTCTCTGGCTTCCCCAAATAACTTTGTAGTCGGGTAATGGTTCAAGGCAAAATTGCTCAGCTTCGGCTGAAACACCTGAGGGAAGTCTGAACTGAGCTGCGCAAATATTTTAATGTGTTGATCTTACCTTATTGGAATTATTGTTTATCTTTTCCCTGAGTTCGTCTACCGAACAGTAAATATCCATATCATCTTCGATTTGGAGTTTGGCAGAAGGCTGAAGATCTTGGAGATCTTCAATTTTAGGAGTTAGATCTATGTATTCTGAGAGTTGCGCTTCCACTTGCTTTCTCAGTTCTTCTGTTTCTTTTTCGGCCATTTTTCGAGCCTTTTCTATCGTTTCTTCTTTCACTATTTCTTCGATAGTCTTGTCATTTTCGTGTTCACCCATCACCCAAACCCAAGGTTCTCCATCCGAACCGTTGAGAAAATTCACCTAGAAAAATAATTGAAGACATGTGGTTCACGTCAGTGTATCATTTAAATAGTCGAAATATGCTGGTTACAACTGATTTTATTGTAATTTTAGAAGGGTGTAAAGGAAGTCTACTTTTAAACGCAGAGTGGCCCAAGAGTGGCGCCCGCGACTGGACCAACACTATATTTGTTGGTCCAGCCGCGACAGAAGAAGCCGTGCAGCATTCAGACTAGCTAAGATCGCTCTCCATTCGTATTAGTAAATAAATCCCGTGTGCCGGAATTAGACATTTATTGGGGTTATTTAACAATGTACGTTAACACATAACTATACAAATCCATAAAATCTTTATTTTTGGAGATAACCGCCTGAACTTTTTTTGTTTGAAATGCCTTCAAAAACCGCTTCTTTTTACCTTCCTACTATTTTCAAAATGCAAATCCAGGGCCGGCTGTAATTTCTTATATTTTATTTTTTTATTTAAAGTCTCACCCCCCGGCGTTAATCACGACACCCTAAAACTCTCATATTCCAAAATATACATAAAATATACAGGGAGTTCCATTCTAGAGAGTGCCAAAGTTGAGCAAAATAGGAAATTTAAAGGCATCTGGCAAGTCAAGTGTTCCATGGAATCCTTTTAAAACAGTTGAATGGTCAACAGAACCACGCAAAGATCCAATTCAAAGTATACTTTCTCTGAGCCATCTCAAAATACGTTGTTTTTTTTGCCAAAAATCAAACATATCAAAACCGCACCAGAAACTATAAACGAATTAAGTGTAAAGAATACAGAAGCCTGCCAGTGAATAAGTCCATATATGAGTTAAGGTGGCTGGTGTGCCCCAATAGGACACGCTCAGAAAATGTATCATCTTAGACAGTGACTTAGTTAACAATAGTCCAATAATTGAAATTGTTTTTTTACTACTAACGTGAGAAATCACCATTATTTACCTCATTTCTCTAATGAGAAGTAATATTTCTCACCCTAGGTAAATAATGATAATAAAAAAGTACCTAGGTAAATAATAAAAAATTTTCTATATGACATTTAAAGATTAGTGTCATTTTATCAGCTTGACAACTGAACTCCCAGGCTACTTGATATTTCGAAGTATTTGAAAAAAGCGAGAAATGACTAAAATAAACTAAAATATGGCAATATTTCAATGGTAGTAGTAAAAAAAATTCTATATACACTTCGGTTGAGAAGGCCATTATTTACCTCGCATATTATATCCTGAGGCGCGTAGCGCCGAAAAAAGCTCGGTATGTAATGGCTCACTTCTCCACCTAAGTGTATAATATACTATTATGTGTTGGTTGGCATTTTGTAAAAAAAAAATATTTTGTGTTTATTAATATGTTTTCAATAATTCCAGAGCACTTGGATTTCATAAAAATTCAGCATTTTGAGATGGCCCAGAGACGAATAAATAACCTGTACATTTTTGTATTGAATCTTTGCACACCAACACATAGAGTGCTCCTGTTGACTAAGTATTCAACAAATGTTTCGAGAAGATTCCATGGCACACTTGACTCGCTAGACCCCTTTTTACTCAAATTTGACACCCTGCACCCGGCAGAATGGAACTCCCTGTATATTTCTTGTTTGAATTTGGTACACTTATGGGGGTTATGGCAGAGCATATAAAACAATCAGCAGTATTACTCCCCATGGCGGGAAAATTCTGCGCACCTGTTCGCGCAGCCGCCATGTGGGAATAGATTCTGTCAAATTGATGCAGTGTCGGGGCGATTGGGCAGTTCTTTTTTGGCTGTATGAGAGATATTACAGTGCCGTGGAGTTTGCCTTTTGTAAATTGTGCTTTTTGCTAGTATCTTTAAATAAAGAATCCCAGGAAGGAGTAAAAGCTGCTTGTGCTTACCACACACTATATACTTTACTAATACTACTCTGTATTTCTGAATTGATTTTCCCGACTACACCTCTGACTTCTATTCCACCCATATGTCTCAAGGTCATTGAATTTGCGGATGATTTCTCAAGAGTAAGTTATACTGCTGGTTGTTTTATATGCTCTGGTTATGGAATGTTCAAACAAAAAAGTCGTTTAAAGTTTAAAAGTAGACGCTGTATGTTGCCATGTGATGAGAGTAGAGAGTTTTTTTACCTGTTTCTTTTTATCGCTTGTTTTGAATCTATCGGGTTCGGGTTCATGGTCAGCAAATTGTTCGTTCCAAGTTTTCCACCTCCGCACTTGTTCTTCCCTCATCTTGCAGAACAGGGTCTGTTTCTGTTGGTCGTCCAATTCTGCCAGAATCTCTGGATCGACATACATATCCCTTAAGATTTGCTGCAGCATTTTGGAAGGTAATCTGAAGCAAAACGCAAAGCGAAAATGGTTTGGATAGTAGACACCGGAAGACTAAATAAATGATAAATGTGTTTGTGCTATCAGAATTTTGCAAACAGCTTATCATGGAAGTTATCAAGAAATGTGTTTACATATCAGGTGTAACATACATTATATGAAGATATTATCTGTATGTACGAAAAACACAAATATTGGCAAAACCTGCTTTGACCTAATAACAAGACTGTTATCGAAACAAAGTTCATACGCTATTTGACTTTGTGTATAGATAGCGAATGGCAAACAATTCTCTTAACATTTTGCTTGATATTACAATCGATTTCTTCGCTGTTCCTTGATCTTAATCTGCATTAATATTACCTATAATTTACAGATAGTTTACAAACAAATGATAATTAATCAAGATTCACTTTCGTTCAATTATGTGGGTCTAAAAAGTGTTAATGATACGGGAGAACAATAAAATGCAATGGGAACCATAATTTTATGGCTATGAACACGCTCTGAACTAATACACTTTCACTTGAACTTCACGTTGAATTTGCCTACACGTGAGTAGATATAGATTTTTATTATTATTTATATGTACCCGGTGCCCGTATGATTTGCAAAAAGACCTTGATGCGTTGACTATCTTGACTATAAAAATGATAGTAGGTATTATAATATAGCTACAATTTGATCACTTAAAACTAATTTTAATAATCAGAACTTGTCAAAGTTAGAAAAAATATTAATATGATTGTAAAAATAACATAAATTAATTGTATATGCGGGTAAAAAATTTAATCCGTATCAAGTCCAAATTTATAAAAATGCCACACAGTTATGTACAGGGTGATCCAAACTCGACGTCCCAGGCCTACAGCGGGAACACGAAAACTCAAAATAAAATTTCGAAAAGGGGTTCTTAAATGGGACATACTAAGGTCCAATTTTGACCGAATATTAGCTTTTTTGATGTTTGGGAAAATGGCCGCTGTGGCGTCATTGATATTATTTTCACTAGTAATCGCCCTAGTGCTTGAATTATTGCCGGAAATTTTTCTAGTACCTACACGAATTTTCTTAAAAAAAATTTAACGAATTTTTCCCTGACACGAATTTTCTTAAAAAAAATTTTCTTAAAAAAAATTCGTGTCAGAGAAAAATTTCCGGATATTAATTCAAGAACGTGGGGGATTCGGTAAGAAAATTCCATACCTATACGTAAATTAAACTAAATTATTATCAAAATATTTGTGGAGTTATGTTACAATGCCACATTATAATAATGACATCTGTCAAAAAATTTCCGTTGTAATCACCTCCTGTTGCCTAGAGCAAGTGAGAATATTTTCGGAAATTTTTTGAGTTGCCATGACAACGAAGCAAAAAACGAGCCTCTGATTAGTCAAAAAAGGTAAGTATGGAATTTTCCCAGAAACATACCAGTTTTTCTCTATATATTCAAAGTCGTTACATTCTCAACAACTTTTGTAGGGAAAGATTTTCTGTATTTTTTGTTGTTCAAAATATATACAGGGTCAAATATGTAAAAAAACATGGAATTTTTTCTAATCATTTTTCGAAATCTAGAGAGCTATGGAAACAATTGATAGTCAGAAATTATTTAAGAATATATTAGGGTGCTTTGCGCACCCTTAAATTTATTCAACTGGAATATTTTTAAATTTATTTTGTAACAAACAATAATAACAAACAAGTTAGTAACAAGCACAATTATTCAGAAATTTAAATCATCAACTTCATCGGCTTCGTGAATTGGCTGATCTGTTGATGGTATCCGATCTTCAACTATATCTTCATCTATATCTCCACCATTACTATAACTATCTCTTCAGTCGCGGCGCTCAAACAAGATTGCCCACAACGATGCATATACATACCTCAGAACAGCGGAGACCTAGTTTTATGCAGCTACAACTAGCGTTACAACCTTTGGTACAGTTGCAGAATATACTATTGAGCAACTGATCGGGAGCCGGTGACAAGAGCTTCTGAATAGGTCAGATCTACCTATTATTGATGATCTTCCATCCCCAGGCAACCAGGCTTAACACATCAGTGAAATTGTCCAATCTACCACCCGCATTCAGTGCAGCCTGAGAGTGCAGCACAACAGAATTTATTTTTAGAGTGTATCTCCATGTCCAAAAATTTATTGATGATGAGTTAAATCCTGAAGACCGGGCTTGGAAGATCATCAACAATAGATTGAACTTTAAAAAGTAGTAGCTAGACTGCCAACTCACTATTGGTAATGGGACCTACGATTTGCATCTTGAACCTTTCAAATGCCAAAACTTTCAAAGCGGCATGATTACTCCTTAGTCCTTAACCAATAGCAATAGTTGGAGGCGTTGTCTTATGCCAATAGATCGTTAGGCTCTTATTAATCTAATCTGCACAACAATAAATTAAAATTTCATACTCTCCATTCCAAATGTGTTTCATTGTCGCAGCTACCTACTGTTTACTCTGTTTTGAAACACTTTTACTTTACCTCTAACGTTGAACGAAGAAAGTTAATACATTATGTATGGCGCTATAGTGCAATACATGCCTAGGTATATTATTTATATTTGGCCTGCCATTCGTGAGCATTGGCTTATTTTGTGGAATAATACATAATACATGGACAGACATAACAATAAAATTATGTAAATAACATAATAACGATCTAATTGTGCTTTCTTTTGCTCATGTCGTGATCGCAATTTCTACAAAAACGTTGCGAAATCGGTAATCGGTAACAAAATTCTATTATCATAAAGGGAAATGTCAATGGCGAAACTAAATAATGCAGTCTTTACTCGGTTTATGCACTGAGAAATTTGGAGAACAATTCAGTATTAATTCGAAATCAACTAATAGATCAGAAACAATGGATTTACGTCAGCTCATTCTGATATTGTCGCCAATGATTTGGAAATTTGAATCATATTTTTATCGCCCTGAGTCCATGGGAGTGTCAATAGCAACATAGCAACGACCATCGAATATAATCTAATCTGTAATAGATCAGCTATTCAAGTTTAAAAATAATATGAAGATGCAACCAAATCAAAAATGTCAAATGAAATAATGTTGACAAGAAAATAAGAATGTTGCCAAACTTTCAGCGTGAACAGTATTTATTCACATCCACGCTGTCTGCTTGGGTATGGTTGCGTTTATTTCTAAACTCTTTTTCCATCAGTCTGGAAACTAGTAACAGAAAGTGAAGTACCTAGTTCTCGAAGTATCAAAACAGCGACACAAAAAAATAAACATTCACGTAGAATAGGGTGGCGCTTCCAATGACGACAAAATGAATGGATGCGGGAAAACATTACATAGTATAGTATATAGTCAAGCTGAGAGAGATTGTGGAAAATGTTGTTAAGAGTATAGGTACGCGACGAAGAGACTGAGATCGCATCAAGCGTTTTTTGTGCCTTCTATTTTCTATTTCGTGTTTCCTGGCGCAGATCAACGATACTGCTCAAATTCCAAATATATTCCGATCATGATCATAATGGTTTATTGAACCTATTACGTATTCCCAAATCCGAATTGGTATTTTAACCCTGCACAGACAGACCACAAGAATGCCAACTTAAAATTTTCCTCTTTCTTTTCTCCGGGCGTGCATTGCATTTTTATGGGCTTTATTTACAAAGAAATTAGCATACCCGCTTTAGAGGTTTTTTGCCGTCGCAATCTTTCTGTCGTGAAGTATTTTGACCCTGAAATCCATAAAGAAGCAGCCGTTGCAAGAAGGCAAACATTTCGCAATAACAATATCGATATTAGTGGGCGCTTCATCAACAATGTTTATAAGCCCAGGTTCACTTCCGGCGACCAAATGTGGTCAAGTGTAGGGCAAAGTACTAGCAAGAAAACCTAGGAGTCTTACTTGTACAGATTATGTAAGCGACTGCAATAGTAGTAGGAAGTCTAAAATTTGAAAACCCGCACATACATTATTAATAGTTTTCAATGAAACCATTGTTCTATCTATCCATGCACGTGAAAGTATAAGTTCAGTCACTTTAACCTTTAGGAGTCAGATCACCTTGGCAAATTCAATACAGGTACCATTCTGCGTCAGATTCACAAAGGATCCATGATTGTATAGAATCCAAATAAAATAAGACAAAAGACAGAGCATCAATAATAACTTCATAAATCAATGATCAATGATTAAAGCAAGATCAATGATTATCACAATTACCTCCACAATTTTTGTTTGCCCGTTGACTGAAGTACTTACTCAAAATATTTCAATCGACGATTTTCTGATTTTATATGCGGCGAAAAGTTGTCAACAATCTTATGTATTATGTAACATTACGCAGAGTACATAGGACCTAGACCTATACATACCGTAAAAATTGTATTGAAATAAAGATAGGAGGAAACGGGAATATTTCCGCATATTTAGGTTGATTGAAGTACCTATAGCGAGAGTAAGATTATTATTATTATTTATTAAAATGAAACCCTATTAAAAAATTAAGATAACCAACTGATAGTAAGAATGTAACTATATTATTTTATTATATTACATTTATTTAAAGATCGATAGTTGATTGCTACCGCCTAATTCTAGAAAAATCAAAATCTTCTATGTCACTTACCACTTACCTATATATTCACTAAATGGTTGACTGAGTACTTATGTTCCAAATATCACGGTTACGTATATGCATTTCACATAATCTGCAAACGGATCTAACGGTTGGATATTAATGTAAAATTTAGAAATTTTGCACCACTATAAATCTTTTGAAAGTTGAAGCTAAATACCAATAAATTATTGTAACTTTATGCAGTGTCGGGAAAAGTCGGCCCTAGCCGCAAATGGCAACGAAGACAAATTAATACTAATTGCCCCTTGCCCCCCTCCCCCGCCCAAGCATTAAATTGCTCTGGGTTACTTCCAATTTGAAGTATTGTGAGTATTGTGAGGGTGAGAATTATTATTATTGTTGTTATTATTATCAAGGCACACATGTCAACAGAATCATATAACGGGTTTATGTTTTCTCAAAACTGCACACGTATACCCAGTTATCTTAAGGTTCAGTCATGTGTGTCTGAACGTAATAAATATTAGGTATTGTTGTTATTTTGTAGGTTATAACAGTCCGATTCGAGACAATAATATAAAAAACAATTTAACGCACTAGAAATCAAACAAAAATAAGAACGTGGTAATGAACTTTCTCAAGGGTTTTGGTGGTGCGTTAAATCATGTGTCTTAGTGACTTAATTTCTAGGATAATCTGACCTTTTAGTAATGTAGGATTTGCAATATTAAATAACCTGGTGACATAAATTAATCTTCAACTACATAAGTACCTGACGTGTGGTTTATGTTAATGAATACTTAAATAAATAATGGTCAAGCCAATAAAAAATGCATAATATGTAAAGGCGTGTAGGTGAGGTGTGTTCGTATCGATTTATAAATATTAACGTTTATTTAAACCGGTAGTTATAGATGTTATTATAGATGTATGCTGTATGCTGTATGCTCCACACCATTAGTTCACATTCTACGTGCATCATTGCAGAAAATCAGTTTTATGTAATTGAATGACTTCCAGTATTTAAAGGAAAAAAGGAGGAATTCAGAAATTGCAATGGAATTACAAATCTCAAGAAAGTAAAGTTCAGTTACGACATTATTTGCGTTCAGCTCGGAATACAATGATGTCATTTAATTTGCCCAGAAACCATACTGTAAACCGTTTACCCAATGTTCTAAGCACGGTTATTGAAGTATTTAGATCATGAAATAGACACGAATATGTAATCTATGGAATTAGGCTTGTCGCTATAGTTTTAACGGAAAAGCATATCTACATTTTTTAGAAAATTATCTAAAAAATTATCTAAATTGTAAAATACTATATGGGTCCGTAAACGCTTAATATTCAAGATTCAGGGCGTTGTGGGAGGTTTGTATGTGTTTCAATCGATTACGTATTCCTTGGTTTAAACACCACTCCACATGTTTTTAAAAAATAATTTAATTTCATTTTAATTTTTTTTACCAATCGTCATTTAATCGAAAAAGTGAAATTAGACATGGAACCGTAACAGATGTAATAGAAACGAAGAGACACTTTTTGTAAAAAAATTTGCAAAGTGTATTGAGGTACCTACCAGTTTTATAGAGAACCGTATCATCTTTTGAAATAACATAATTAATTGCCTGTGCAATGTATCTGGACATATTTCATCAAAATTCATTTCAAGATCTCTGATCTACTAAGATAAAAAAGATATAAAAAATATTCGATTTTTTGAAAATGACTCGTTTGTAAACTTATATTGATATGAAATGAATATCATTTTCTATATCCAATGTTAAAGTCGTGCTCCTGCTACAAAAAAACTGATTCACCCTCTATTATTGTTACTTTAATTACAGTGAGCGGTCCCTTGTAAAATCCAAAATAGACTGTAAAAAATATAAATTTTGGAGGATATAAATTTGACAACTTCACGCTTGTAGGGACGTCATTTTAGAAATGTTCAGTAATACCTCAGAAGCAGAAGGGACTATCGGCAGTAGCAGTATTTTCCAAAAGAGGTTTTTCGGATTTGTAAGATTATAATGATAGGGTTGTAAGAAAAAATTATTTTTTTAATGTTTATATTTTCTCACATTCTTAATGTCCTCAAGTTCTAAAAATAAAATGAAACATATGTATTTATACAGAAAATAAAACTTTACTTTTACGCCTATCTATTGTACTGTATATTGTATAACTTCAAACTCTAAACACCTCCCCCCACACAAGCATTCTGTTGCTGCTGGGGTACTCCTAGTTTGGAGTATGTGAGGGTGAGAATTATTATTATTATTAAAGATAACTTGTATAAAATAATTAACAATTTGCGATGGATCTCACGAATTCTAACAAGATCCAGTTTTGTATGTAATTTACTATTAAGTCATTATTAGATATGTCTACTTTGTTCTCCAATCTTCCAGACAAACTCTTTCATCCAATAGAAAATAAATTCCTATTTCGTAACAAACAATTTAGTACCTACATATAAGTATCATATAAAAAATAAATTGGTATAGGTTCATAGGTTGTTCTAATTTCGAGTATAATTATTATTTCCGGATTGCTACAAATGCGGTCCTGCGCAAACCTAACGGTTCGAGAGCACATGGCACATTGTGCCGCATGTCTCTCACATTGCCTCCTGCACTAGATAAAAAGTAGAACTGCGAGCTTTGAGCATACTAAACTAGTTATTTCAGCGAAATTAACTATAATAATAAACTAGTACTTATTATCTTATTATCTTTGTTAACCTGCGTAAAAGAACAATAAACTACCTAACCCAGTATTTTTATAGAAATATGAAAAGACGTTTTAAGATCTTTTACCTACAAGTGCGCCTACTTTAGAAAAAGTTGAACATTTTCCCTTTAGAAGCAGAGGCACTACGGCCATAGAAGAAGTAGTAATAGATTTTTCTATGCTACGACATAGGTTTAAATTTAAAGTTGCTATTATTTACCTATTCATCGTGCGTTATATTGGCAATTATTCCACACTCACTGAGATTACTTCGGTTTTCTATAGGGTTTTCCGTAGTACCCTTGTTTATCATAAACAAGGGTAGTACTTGAGCGAATGCTATACGCCATTGAATATAAGAAAAACGCCCCCTATAGGTTTAATGCTAAACTAGTATATGGGCCATGCCAACAATGAACAACAACAAAGAACAACGCAGTGTAGACCCAAGGCTAGCACCATTCCCATGGTGACGATGGCCCATATATTAGTTCGCATAGTCCCGTCGGGGCGTTGGCATCTTAAATTCAGTCGCGTATCCTAGTTATATCGGGAAAAGTCGGCCCTAACTGCAAATGGCAACGAAGACCAAATAATAGTAATTGCCCCCCTCCCCCGCACAAGCATTCAGATGATTCTGATTATTATTATTTGCAAAAAAATAACGGATATGGATCTGCTTTGTGGAAGTTATTAATTTTAGTTAATGATACTTAATGAAGGATGCTGTTGATTTAGTCTAGGAAATACGAAGAAAGTGATAGTGGTTATAAGAGCTCCTTCAATTTTCCAGTCAATTATACGGAGGAAACTCAGTTTCTCTAGTTGTATAACGTCCTGTTAATGTTTAAAATGTAAAAACTACACAATCTAAAGTAAAATAATAGTCAATCAATACAGAATATCCACTTAATCGGATATAAACAAAAATAATGTCATAGCCTTAACTTATTTCTACAGCTTAGAGATACCTAAATGTCAGAGTTTCCTTGAAGTAACTTATCGGGTTGCCAAGTGCAAATAAAATTGTAAGCAATAATTTTTATCTTTGAATTTACTATGGGTTACTCACGCATGAAGAACAACGTTCTTGGGATTTACACTAGGATTTATATTTAATAGGACTTAATTCCTTGACTGTTCTATTAATCTGCTGTAATTGGAAATTAATAATAGATTTATCATGGTTCCACATACTTTTTTGCTGTTTTAGATTTGTAAGATCTGAAAAAAAATCATCGCGTGCTAATCTTGATGAATAAAGTAAACAGTAACCCTATTAATAATAATTGTCTCTGTACTATTGCATCAAGATTTTGCTTGGATAGAGGATAGGTACAGGGTGGCCCATAATGCGGAAAAAGAGTGTTACGAGGAGACAGGTTAACATAAAATCGTCATTCAAAAATGACTTTGTAGTAAAAATTAAGGGGAATTCGAGGATCTACCCGAATTTTGTATACCGTATGTATTTTTGTATAAGTGTAATTAGCAAAAGAAAAAATGGAGGAGGAATTTTAAATTATCTCAGAAGAAATAACGAAAAATCACAGAGAGATGCAAGAGACTTACAAATTCCCCGGTCTACAATACAAAGGGTAATGAAATTAAACAAATTTAAAGCCTTCAAAATATTACCTGTTCAAAGGCTTATTCCCTGGAGATGCTGAAAAACGACTGGAATATTGTCAAACAATGTTAAACCTTCATTTTGCAAGAGGTGGAGCTGGATTTTTAAAAAATATATATTTTTTGTGCGATGAACAACGGAAATATACAACCGGAAAAATATTATTGATAATAGATGTTTCATAATTCCACCAGATTTTTACTTAAGTTGAAAGTAGTTGAATGGCTATAGCCAATTTAACATTCTATCTACTAATATATTAGATAGAATGTTGAATTGAGAGCCTACTTGATTGTCAGTTTTATTATCTATCATGGCTGACTTGATTTGTCATAAATTTGGTTTTATTGTTTGGCCAACTAGGATCGAACATCAGACACTAACCATGTATGTAATTTGATGGAGCTTTTTTGGTAAATATCTCGGAAACGGTTGGAGATAAATAAGTCGAGTTATACCTATATCGTTGGATTCAGAATTCAAAAATAATCCTATAGTGGTTTAATGAAATGTGTAAAGTGTAAAATAGAGAAAATCACTCATTTCCGCTATATCCGGAAGTTATTTCAAAAAAACTAAATATTCGGGAATACTACTTAAAGGTTCTCTAATTATTGTGTAGGTAAAAATATTTTTTTTACTTTGCAAAAAAGGTTTATTCGCGATAACTTTTTTACCAACCCCCGTATAATTGTGCGCGGACCCAATCATGTGTCTCGTAGCTTCAACCTTGAATTTCAAAAAATATTAACAAAAACAGCTAGAAACTGGTCAACTTCCTTGTTGGCAACTAATTTTGTGATTGAAATTTTTAACTGAATCACAAGACCAACTGAACGAGTTATATGATGTACCTACCTATACCTATGTATATTTAACAAAATGTAAAGTTAAAACTCACTGGCTATAAACTATCAACCTTAATTTTGCTCAGAGATCGTTGTAGATCTAATAAAAATAGTGCACAAATTATTGTGCTACTTCTATCGACCAATCTAGCAAAAAAATATATGAGTCCACACCTGTGTAACATTGGCAACAATATTATTGGAATTAAAATATATCAGCTGTGGTCGGTTAACCGGAAAAATCAGTTCATTGAATTTGAATACCATTCATGTGTTTGTTTATACTATATGAACTTTAATATAAAAAAATTATCTCTATGTATTTTGCCTTTTATTTACTGACCTCCAGTAAACATACATTTAATTCCCAATCAGATTTTGCCTTTGCCAGTTTTTTTGAAAAACAGATTTTATATCCATAATATACGTTAATATGTATTATCACGCATCACGCATATCTATATGTTATTAAAATAATTATTATTCCAAGGAATCTGCAAATCATAGACACAATTTGGATTCCAATAAAATTCACCGAAACAATCATTAAAAACTATTGTCTATATACATACATATGTATAATATAATAGCTACAGGGAGTCGGGTGTTAAGTCCGTTTATTTCCTTAGTTTTTGAGATAAAAAGCCAACTAAAAACCAAGATGATGGCACTTTTTTCGGGGAATCCGAATCTAGTTTCAGAATTGATATACTTACGGGCTTTTCGAAAAGTTAAGGCCAAAAATCTATTTTTACGAAAAAATAAAAATTACTTATTTTTTACTTGCATTTTTGATATTAAGGGCCAAAAATAACAAAATCGGCTCATTTATAATTTGAGGTATCACTTCCGGTTTAATCGGAACTAAAAAAATATTTTTAGAAATTGTTATTTTCTGTAGATGTCATTAGATAGCCCTTAAAATTACCTTTTCAGGGAGTTATAACATTATATGGTTATCTTTTACCGTTTCCGAGATATTCGCCTATGATTTCCCGGTTGGCATCGCTTATAGAAGTAACTGAACGTACTACACAACCACAACCATGTTAAGTAGACTGAGAATTCGTTTTATCCATTTGGTTGTAACAAACGCTTTCCGATTCTATGCCAACATGGAAAACATACGCAAATATTTCGAAAACGCTAAGAGATAAGATATAATGTTATATACCTAGGTATATCTGAAAAGGTAATTTTAAGGGATATCTAATGGCATTTTAATTTACAGAAAAATAACAATTTCTAAAAATATGTTTTTCTACCAGTTAAACCGGATGTGATATTCAAATTGTAAATGAGCCCTTTTTATTATTTTTTGTTTTTTTTATTATTTTTTATCATGATTAAAAACAACTTTTCTATAACAATTCTGAAGCTGGATTCGGATTTCCGGGAAAAAACTGGGTCATCCTGGTTTTTAGTTGACCTTTTCATCTCACAAACTAAGGAAATAAGAGGACTTAACACTTTATTTGAGTCACCCTGCACATGAACAAAGAAGAATATTAAATATTTTTCTAAAAAATGTACGTTATACGAGACTCCGCGAGGCTCGCTGTGCAGATGTTATAAACTTGTTAATAACAATTATTCTCAATTGTTGAACCAGCGGGATGTTCCATCCATGTGCTAAATTTTAAACAATAACAATAAAACTTCTGCGTGGCAAATGTTTTTTATTGTCTACCTACTTACGCTGAGAACTAAAGCATACTATTGACAGAATTACCTATCCATCTCTTTTGTAACGTACCCATAGCAAGAGTAGGCAGAATTCCGAATGAATTTTGAAGGGTCCTGAAGACCATAACCTAACGCTATTTACTACCAGGTAAAGGAGTAAAGGAATAGAATTACCTATTATTTTACTTAATGGAATAATGGAATAATAAATGTGCGCCAAGCTACTAAGTAGGACATTCTTCTATAGTAGGACCTACTATTTCCGATATCACAGCAATAGTTGGGAATCGCATTCGTTCGTTGTTCGTCGACTTCATGATTAATATTCTAACAACCAGCATCGACATATAGATCTAAGACCAGTTTAAGATTATAAAAACAATTAAAAACTTCCCATATCGTCCAATACAACTGGACCACACCACACAAACATTTTGTAATATGTAGCTCTGAAACTACCAGACTGAGACTAGACTCCGTCTACAGACCAGAAGTTGGTAGAGTCCTTACATTACAACTTCTTCTGGAGTCAGGGCACGCGAAGCGTTCTCAGTTTATTTGTCCCAGTCCTCGTAACAAATACGGCATAGGCTTCCACGTCATACTAAAAGTTAAATCAATAGCTTTGTCGTCCGATTCAGAATTGGTTCTTTTATAAACACACTATAACAAATTTATATGCATCAATAGAGGTAAAAAAAAATTAAGAAAGAGAATAGAGGGTTCAATAGTATCGTCATAATAAGAAAAACACGATGAAAATAGTTTTTATAAAAAAAAATGCCAAGTGCTTTCCTACGTGCATGGGGAGTGAGCTCATTAGCAATTAACTAAAATATCTTATGTAAATAATTAAATATTGTGCAGAGAGCCGAATTTTTATTACGTACAAAATCACAATATTGACTCGTGAATGAAGTCATGATGACCATTACTGTATTGTGATAAAAATAATTAATTTGACTGTGTGTTTCATTTTTATTTTTACCATGATAATGAATCTACAGATAGATATTACTATAATTTAAATAAAAGATTGCTTGTTGGTCTGCATCGCAGATTATTGTAATTTGAGACCGAGAAATGGACCTTCTGTTGTTTCATAAAATCGGAATCCAATTTCTGGCCGGCCATCTGACTATATCTACATTACCTAGAAAAGTTAAAGAATTCTACTTTTTTTTCTATAACAAGTCGCATAAGGAGGAGAAATCCCTATCATGAAGAAAGTATGTCTGCTTTCTTAGCCCACAAAACTGGTTTTTGCAGAATTTGCCATTAAATTTAGAACATTACCGCTTATGTTTATGTGTATTTAAAATACTGCCTAAGCTGGTAAATAGGTACCTACACCTACCGTTAGGAATTAAATGGTATCCCATTCTGACAAACACACTTTTGGAACACACCGGTACATAAATAGTTGTCTCAGTTCGATGCACTTTTTAAGGTCAATTTTGAGTCAAGGCCAACCAAATGACACTTTTCAAGATAAAATCCATTCTATTAAATTTTGTCTTTGCTGAAAAGAGCTAATATCGGTTTAAAGTCATTATTTTACGAAATACTGTTGACCATCATCATAAATTATTATGCACACATTAATTTACTTGTTTGAAAACTTTATCAATTTCTTCTAAGAATGTTAAAATTACAAACAAAGACGCCTTAACATTTCCTAGAAACCAATTCATGAAAACACTCATAGTAAGACGATACCTACTGAAGCAATCCTCGATGATTCACCTAACTTCTAATGTAGAATCGATATTAGGTGGGTATATGCGCTTGTTCGTAGAAGCAAGCTGAAGTACATTTAAAATAAGCTACAAATAATCCTTTTAAAATTACTAGTATACAAATATTTGAACACATTATTTACCTATTATACCTATATGAATTTCATTAAAATAAGCATGTCAACATTCTTTCACAACCAGTTCGTGGAGATTTTCTCAAAAATTATCAACACTATGTGAGTATAAGAAATACGTTAATATTGAAATGAGCAACAATAAATTCCTGACCTTTCAAACGTTAAAAATTAAAGTTTCATTCAACCGTGAAATTATAGGTACTTTACAATAAATACCTATCTTACTCTCTTACACTTCTTTGTGACGAATATTTATTTAAAATGTTTTATAAAAAATCTGAAAGCATAGCCAGAAGAATGAAAAACGACAGTGATTCTATTCACGATAGAATATCTAAACCACCTTTCAGAATCTATCTATCTAAACTTCATCTTCATTCATTCTCTTATGTACACCTATACATACTATAAAAATGGGATAGATTAATTTTAAAGGAACGAATCGGTTATTCAATAAATTCGTTATTCTTAATTCCTAAAGAAGTTTTACTCTGTAACTCAACAAGTTTCTTTATACTTTATACTAACAAATTTCAATCTAACATGAAAAACGCGAATACGCGACTGAATTTAAGATGCCAACGCCCCGACGGGCACTATGCGAACTAACTATATGGGCCATTGTCACCTCTAGCTTTGGGCACACTTTGGGTTCACACTGCGTTGTTGTTTGTTCTTGTTCATTGTTCTTGTCGTCTTCTATATATTTTGTGGTCGTCTTCATAAAGTTATTTGGTTATTAGGTAAAAGTTCCCCTCGACAATCGGCGCCCGCCGATTGTGGGGCGAAAACAGCGGCCGGGCAGAACGTAAACACGGCCCAAATCTTTCCAAATTTCGGATTTTCCGCGGGTTTCCGCGAAGTTTCGATGTTGCAAAAGGTGCAAAATAGTGTGGTGATCAGTTTGAGCTGCATATAGTAAAAATTCATCCGGATTATAACCACAAATATCGCCATGAAAAGTGAGGTGTCAAAGGAAATTTGAAAATTCATTTTCTCGGAAACTACGCCAGAGCACCAAAAACTAAGGTCAGATTCTTGTTCAGGGACCCCGAAAATTTAAAAAAAATCGGGGCAGACATACACCGCGGGAAACTGTACTTACCGGTGATTATAAAGTTTAAACATTATTGTTTATGATTTATGTAATTGCAAAGGCAACAGGCAACTAAAAATGAACTAAAAGCAGAATTCGAAATAGAGAACTTTGTTGGTTAAATTAAATTGATTCGAAACTTGTTCCATCTCGAAAATGTTTTCAGGAACAAACGAACAAAAAAAATGTTTAGGTTAGGACCTCGGCGATCGAATCAAGACGGTTTTTCGTCCGAATCTCGCACTAAAACCAAAGTCTAGAGGATACTAGACTTTGCTAAAACTTCGTAATTACACTCCATAACACTTTAGCATGTTCAAATTCCACTTCTGATAACTGTGGGAGGCCTTTTGGGCGTGGTAATCATAATAAAAATCCCATTTTACTTGCTTTATTTCATTTTCTAACAACTCTTCTTTAACTCTTCTCTCTTTTTTGGCACAAGCGTGGCGGGAATATTTAAACATTTGAATTCAACTGTTGTTATTTACTACATTATTATAATAGTCAACTTTAGAAAATAAAGCTTTTTTGACTGATTTTGAACAAAACAGAAAACATAATATACGGATCAACAAAATGGCATGGCCCATAGACTTAGTTTCGCATTGAGCCTACAGGGGGCGTATTTCTTATATTCAATGGCGTATAACAAATCTTATACAAAAAAAAAGTATAGATCAGTTATGCTTTTAAATGTATGGATAACTATACCGGGTACCACAATTAAAGTCATCTGTGCGGGTACCGGGTACCCTGTAAAAAGTTCTGCAATTGTTCCAATCCACACTATAATAAGACAAATTATTGTAAAACTACAACTGAGAATGTTTAAGGTTACTTTCATGCTTTAATTATTAATTAGCACTTATTAAGTCTTCTTAATTAAATGCATGTAATTAATTTAAGGAACAATGGCAATACGTGCTTCCTTCCTTTACACTTCAAATTAAGCAGTTGTGTAACTACAAGAAAGTAAAATAATATAACACGAAACATTTCACTGAATATACAATATTATACTGGAATGCGCATATCTTACTTATTTAGATCAATTTTTTTATAAATACTTGCATATGATCGCAAAGGAATGGGAAACTTTTTGATGCGGAGAAATTTTGTTTGAAATTAATTAGGGGAAATTATTAGAAATATCCTAATTTTCTAGATTTTTTAACCTTAAGTAGATAGCTAATTAATAATTTGTGGGCTAGCTTTGAAAGCCATATACGAATAAAAATATAAATCATTTGCTGGCGATTAGAGAAATTTATGACCGTAGGAAATGCATATACCTACCTACCAGACCAGGCTTGTTTATTATTTTTTATAAATTTTAAATTGTAGCAGGTTCTTGACTAACTTTTCAAACATTGTGCATATGTTTCGTACCTACTTCCCGTTCTCCATTACCAAAGCAACAATGTACCTATCTAATAAGGCACTGTCCGACACAAATCTAATAACAAAAACAAAGAGACAAATCAGCCGAGAAGTCTAGACAGTTGATTATTGCACCAGCAACCCCATGTTGGTCGCCCACACACGTTTGTTTTGCTATTTTTGTATTTAAGGAGTGTTTCCAACGAAGGCATGTTGTGAGGAGGTCCTAAGAAAGCGAGCAAGTTTGAAGCTCAGATATTTTGAAACGGTCTTTTCCAGAAATTTGGAAGATGCAGTGTTGAATAGAAACCAGTACATTATTATATTACATCTTATATGATGGTATTGGTATTACCCTCAGACTATCTTTAGTCTGAGGTATTACCAAATGCTAAAATAATCACTATCCTATAAAGTCACAAACTTTTTAATTAATATTATGATTATTAATTATTTGTATGTAGGTAGATATATCTATTATTATGAAAAACACATAGGACGTCCTGATCAAGATGGTTCGGAATAATTTATTTATTCTAATTTAATGAAGATAATGTGGATAAAAAGACAATAAAAAATTATGCCTCTTGCGTGCATGTATATTTATTATATTCTAGTGTAGATATTATATATTCTAGTATAGCGGATAGGATACATTATTGAATAGAATTTTAATGATGCTTGAATTGAACATCACTGTTGAAAAGGGCAATACACCATACAGCCCTATCCAAGCCCTATCTAAGCATTTGTGTCATCGAATAAAGCCTAATAAAAGCTTGATTCAATTTATAGGTATCTAGATCGAATGTGACCTGCAAAAATTGTAATCAACACTTGAGAAAGGTTTAAGCAACCCCACAGCCGCAAACGGATTGTTTGAATATGAGTGTAAAATGAGTATATCATTTATAGTTATTCCTTTAAAAAACCCGACGACGAGAACAAATAATGACTGATTTAAGGACATAATCGTTATTTCTGAGCTACTAAAATGCCACTTATTTTCTGTTAAGACGGTTTAAACTTGATCACATTACAGTGTCGGACAGTCTGGCGCCTCTCACAGTATGGCTGTTCCATTTTGAAATCCAACTGCCAGGAACTTTAAATACCAGTGCGCCTCGGAAATTCGAATGAGCAATAAGTCCAAAGTGCATAATTTATGAGCCCGATGTTAGATGTGATTGAGTACAAAATTATGCCAAATATAACTACTTAATTAGTCAGTAGTATGATACAGAAAATTTTCCAGGATGTTGTGATATCATTTCCTATGTTTAAAGGTAATAGAAAAGGGAAGAAAAATAACATTCACGTCACAACCTGGTGATGAATGGATGCTAAGGTAAACCATCTACAGCGTGTCCGAGCAATGATTTGAGCTTTCGGCAAAGATCCAAGAAGGTCGGTTATTATTATTATTATTATTATCGTTGAACGGTATAATGTAAGGAAAAGGCAATATTGTCTAGCGTTTTCGATGGTTTTGAAGGTCTACATATTATATACTATCAGTGACTATTTCTATAGTCACTGATACAGTATCAGTGTGTGCATAGTATCAGTGATATTATGCACAATGTACATAGACATAGATTAAAAACTTATGGCGTTAACAGCAGATTTCTTTAACCTATTCGGGTAGAATATGAATGTAGCCTTTGTACAAATAGCGATACAATTATACCTATTTATTTTATTCTGATTTTGTTCAGAAAATGGCAAAATCCTTCAACTAGAACCGAAGTAGGTTAAAGAGCGTAGAAAATCGGCCATAAAATGCACTGTAAATGTGAATAGGATTCAAAAAACTGATTTCTATTTCTATTCTATTGCCTGTCTTTCAACTAGATATCTGTTTTTCAATTCCAAAGCAAATGCAAATGCAAAAAATCCAATTTGCGGGGATTATTTAAACATGCTTTGGGAATTAAAGTTAAATTATGTTTAGAATCACACATAACATTATTTGTGGGCGTACAAGCAGATTCACATAAGTCCGTAAAACATGTTGAAAAAAACGCGATTGAAAGTTTGAAATCACCTGTAAAATTTGTTTTCTTGAAATCGGCAGTAAAGTGTCCCAAAATCATCATTAAAGGCTCAGAAAGCGGCACTGAAGTAGTCCATTATAGTACGATTTTTTCAATAAGTAGGCCTTGGGGAGATGATAACATCAAACGTCAGACGCGGAGCCATATCGCCCGTCCAAAGTGACCAAATATTTAAAACCCGGCTAATAAAGGCCCATTTAACTTTTCGTACACATTGCGAAATTGTTACCTATAGCAGCGCAAACTTTCAGTATAAATATTTTAGTAGGTTTGAATATCAATAGATTTGTTATGGAGGCTGCACAACAAGCAGCAGTTTGGTTTTTCTGTTCGAAGGCGCCGTGTCTTGTCAGACGTGACCTAGGTAGAGCAATCGTCAAAGTCAAGCAACGCCGCGCGCAGTTGGATCATGGACGGGTGATCCCGTATGATCATTTTTTTGCCTAATAAAACATTTTTTTTTTCGATTTAAAAAAAATTATAATATGTACCTCGGCACTGAAGCTCTTTTTATGACTCATGTGGTTTATTTGCCTCGGCCAGAGTCCTCGGCAATTAAATTCCACATGAGTCATAAAAAGTTGAACTTCAGTGCCTTGGTACATAAATAACTATTTTATTAATAAGACATTCCAAACACCTAATAAGGGTTTGTTTGCTAAATCTAAAGCCAAATATACAAATAAAACAATCTTATTAGAGAAAATTTCATTTTTATTTAAGGTTTATTTAGTTATGTTTGGACTTGCAGTTTTTTTCATGTTTTTATTTTTTGGACTAAGTGTATCAATTGAGGTATCAATGGACGCTCATCATCAAAATCACTCAGGCTTCCTACGTCACTATCATCCACACATAGTTCTGCAGATAGATCAAAGGCATTTTTTGAAGTGGGCAGGGATTGATACACCATCCTTGGAATTCCAGGGGAATTGATTCACTTCTGCATAGTTTTAAAAGAACTTGTTTATTCTTCTCCAAACTAATTGCCAGTAGTGTTCGGTACAGCTTTTTCAGATATTTTGGAAACGTTGGTTTCTTTCCCGTACCAAAAACATTCACACATTTATATGAGCCGTCGTGTACGAAGGTATTTGAATTCGATTATGCCAGGATTTCTCTTTGAATACCTTAAACTCTTGATAAGTGAAACTTGTTGACACTTTGTCCTTCCGTGTCTTTATTTTTGTTTCTGATGAAAGTTTCTGACAATGCCTTTAAATCGTAAAAAAAAAAAAACATTACATTTTAGTTCGCGGACATTGTAGGGATAATTTGTTTGTTTTTGTTTCGTTTTGATCTTGCCAGTCCAAATACAGTCATTTATTGTGCACACTGGTACAAATTTCTTAGCATGTTAATGGAACTGTGCATGGAATGGGCTTTCATATATGCGTATGTCCAATGTCCACAGCAACATCTTGATTACGGTTCTGTCTTTCATGTATCAGACCTCAGGCACACTTCTTTTACATGTAGAGGCAAATTTGTTAGGTGCAGGAAGCAGGAATAAACAAGAACCTATTTCGGAACTGCCCCTTTTCTATTTAATTCTGACCATCAATAGTAATATCGTAATATGCATCAATTTGGTGGGGCTGAATTATAAATTGTGAGATTATTAGATTATACACACAAATTGTTTTGTAGTAGTACATTATACTTCACTGGAGCAGGGTATTTGTAGTACTGACTTTCAAAAATTTCATTTCTACCTCATTGTCATTATTGCGAAATGGACTAATAGGATTTTTCCTGTCTATACTTGTCGCGTATTGATAACCCAGGTAGAAGACGTCATGATGACGTTCTGACGACATCCAACATCCAAATGCCATGACCAGAAGACGTCTTATGTGGACATCTACAAGACGTCTCGTATGGATGTCTACAAGGCGAAAGTGTGGCGTCACTTGGGCCTGGGAAAATAAAAAAAAAATGCCAATGGCAGCGCCGGGGTTCGAACCTACGACCATAGGTTTACAAATCCGACGCTCTGACGAACTAGCTATCAATGCTCACGAACTAGCCATCAATGCTCCATCCAATTCTAATTTTTTATCTACAAACATTTCCGTAAATATCTTAGATTTCAATATTACAATTAAAAATGTGAAACCTATAGGTACGTAGAACTTTTTTTATTAAAAAATTAAGACTTGCAAAAATGTTTGTAGTTATTAAAAAGGTTTGGATCATGGTACTATATACAGCGGTATTTTTTAACAAAAAAAGTTTAAATATATAGTTCTGGATACGTCTTGGATAAGTAGTGGCTTGAAGATACGCGCGACCAAGCGAAAACGTCTCCCCATACGTCTTCTATGTTCCTAAAAGAGTCGTCTTGAAGACGGCTTTTAAAGATGTCTCTAGGACGTCTAAGAGAGACGTCTTTATTCGTCCAGAAGACGTTGCGACGAACCGAGACCAAAAAATGGTCTTCCACTGGGAAATAGAAAACCGCATAAGTGCACTAAATGATTCTACATGTTAAAAATATCATAAACAGAGACTTAGGTACATCGATATTTTTTTCATTAGTCATATTTACTAAAATGTAAAATATATGAGAAGTGGACTTAAATGTTTATTTGCCCGAAGCGTTAATCTAATTTAGACATGACAAATTTCTCATTTCGCAAAAAAGTGGACTTAAAGGGTTCTGCTTGTACGCCCACGAATAATCCACATATTTTTGTGATGTTTAGAAGATTGTTTGCTCCATTTCTGATTTAAATGTTTCGAATAAGAACATTCGATTGGTATATCATAGGAAATGAAACACATTTTTTAATCCGTGAACAACATCCCGTGATAAGAATGTCAAACTTCATTATGTTTGCAAGTGCAATCAGGGAGTTAAATACTTAACTAGTACCAACCAAAAACTAGTATATTTTGAAATATATGTATATAACCCATAGTAGGTAAATTCCTGAAGCAAATAAATGCCGGAGGGCGATGAAAGGAAAATAAATATTATTTCTGTAACTTAGCATTCACGTGGCTAAGTAACTAGGTAAGTAAAACTATAGGTAATAATAGAATCCCAAAAATGTAAATTGTGATTGTTTATTTAATAACAATATAAATTGTTTCGGCTAACATAGCAGATGTAGATAAACACATTCGGGTTAAAATATTACCTCTACCAAAGGTTTAAGTAAAGATCATTTGTAAAAATACACTTTAGATTAGACAGAATTTATACTAACTTAGACAACTAAGACATTGCAGTTGAGAGTATGTTGGGTTTAAATTTTAGATAAAGTTTTTTGACACCAAACATCGTGATTTGAATTATCTATACGTCATCAGAATCTATTTAACTTCCTTCAAATATGAGAATAAGAACATGAACTTTTGCTCAGTTCGAATCGTAAGTAGGCACACCTACCTACCTAGTTGATAAGTGTTGTCTTGTCAAGGTAAAACTAAAATTTTAGTGTGATGAGTTTTATTTATCATTGAAACTAGCTTCCCCTTAAATTTCAATCTGAATAGCTCAAAATTTTTTACATGATTTGCATTAAACTTGGTGCATAGATACTTTTATGATTTATGTACCTACCAAGATGTTTCCATCACAACATCATGAAAATCGGGTGGTGATGTGATATAGAAGATAATATTTCAAAAATTGAAATTAAGAGTCTAGATTCACTAAATCAATAGTGATATAGACAAAAAAAAGTTTAAAAAAATTATTAAGAATTTTTTTCACGTAACCCCGAAGGATATAAAGTAGTGACGTAAGAGTCAAATTGATTTTCGCGAAATAACAAATCTGTGAATTTTCTCGCTCAATAAAGCGTAGTAGAGCCCCTCAGATATATTTGAAATCGCCAAAATTGGTAGATTGTACGGTATAGGTAATGTGGTGAAGAAACTATCAAAGATTGAATGCCTGAAGAGTTTTATGTAAGTGTTTTTCTCATAAAATAGTCATATCAACCACCGGGACTTCATGTAGGATCAATCAGAGGTTTCTTCTTCATCTTAAATTCGCTTGAATTTGCAACTTTCCACACATTGGTCTAATATTATCAATGCAGGTTTTTACAAAAATAATTCTTAATTTTCCCCAGTTGACATACTTGACTTACTTAACGACCCATTATCTTCTACTATTATGTGATCTCCTTTGTCTTGAAAACTTTAAAACTGCGTTAATATAAGTCATTGTACAAAAACTATGCCAATCCTTTTACTTGTAGAATTTATTTTTCAGTGGGCGGTTATAGATATGTGCACCGCACCAGTGATTATATCTAACATTCAGACCGTACCTAGGTTGTGTGTGTTTCGAGGTACGTTTGTTGTGGAAACAACGAAGCCCATGCCTCTTTGAGAAAGCAATAAAAACACCACGGCAATTTGTTCAATGCCAATCACCAGCCGATGCCTTGTACAGTTACGAGCATTTTTGCTGGCAATTCGCGGTACGGGAGACACTGCTTGCTGGTTGTTAGTTTATCGGTTTTAGAAGACTGTACCGTTTTGTTGCAGAAGAAAATTGCAATTCGCACCGGTAAATCTAAATTGACAGCAAGTGGACGGGTATTGGTAAATTCATTAGGTATCTAGGTACTGTTGTTTCTCGGACATCGAGTCGAATGGCAGAATAGTTTGCATTTTGTCACTCCATGGGAAATTCGAAGATCATATTGCCACAGATTACCACATTACCAGCATATTGCACCATTCGCCATCACCGGAATTGGTAGGTACAGTTCACGTGGTCGCTATGGCAAGCTTCGTCTTGCAATAATAGGGGTGTTTATTAATTTAAAATTCTAACCAAAATAGATAGTCTAAGCACAGATTATACCTATACCACAGACCTATATAGCTTCGCTATATAAGTCTGTGGTCTGTGCCTATACACGGGTCATACAGACGCTATCATCCCTAGTTTTAGGGCGCCTATTGTGGGAATTCAGTAAATCTAGTCTATTTATGCTGTGATAGTTAATTTTCTAGTGTGGTAACATGCACAAAGAACAACTCAGCTCGAGAGACGCGTTCGTGTTTCTCAATTGAGGCAATTAAAAAATTGGTTTGATTTTTTTTTGTATTTCACATATTTAATTTGGAAGCCATTGCGTCCTTTTCATGGCGTTTGACCATTTTTTTTTGTCAATATTCACTGTTTAGGTACACAGTATACCTTTTTAGGGTAAAAGTCCATTAATAGCTACTGTATCATTCATCTCACAAAATCCGTAGTAGGTACACAGTGAAATTTGTCTCAGTATTAAAGTTTAATTAACCGACTATTAGTGTGACTATGCCATATTCTGCTCCAATTTAAACAAAGCAAATTATAATATGTAGGTAGATGACAATAAATTAAGGTATTCCTGATATAATATGTCAATAAATGATTCCATAGGTATATAACATACAACATACATTTTAGGGAATGTGTTAGTTGGGCATAGGTATGTACATACAGGAATGCAATTTATCATTAAGTACCTACCTAGGTACCGACCGAGTTTAGATTTAATAAAGAGATTTCCGTGGTCCCTTCCAATTCCAATGATGTTTTGTACAGTGTAAAACCTCAAGTAAAGGTCAAAATATTTTTATGTGGGCAAAATAATACCAATTTGGAAATGTTTACGATTTTTTCAACACAAGGTCGATTTTTATATCTATTTGCCTTTAGCGATCATACTGGCGGTGATCTCAAAGTAGGAAGTCGATTCAAGTAGGAATCGACCTTAACTATTTGTCACGAGGATACAATGAATGGAGTGGAATAATAAATTTTGCACCAAAATTTTTCCTACGGGCTTTCTTTTAGTTGGCATACCGAATACCTAATACCCTTGTATAAATAAGGCTAATACCAGTGAAAAAATTCTTTCTATAGTCACCGCTAATACTTACAAAATAAAGCACTTATTATGCTGGTAAAGTGATAAGTAGGTTATTACCTAATATTTTAATAAATATGTCACCATAAATTTAACCCCTTTTTCAAACAAAGGAGACAGTGATATATTAGACGGCTTTGAAAAGAAAGATCCGATGAATTTCAGCCTTATATTATCATATTATGGATGACTCTTCACGTAACGGTTCCTGCTGCATAAAATTCCAGTTTAAAAAAGGCCAAAAAGAAGTAAATAAAATATATAATCTCTCGCAAATACAAAAGTTTCATCGTCTTGAACACCAGAGGGTCACAAGAGGCCAAAAATCTCGTATTACAAAAACACAACGACAAAAAGAAGAATAACCTTATTCCGTGTAGTACCTATCTACCTACAATATCTAAATATTACGTGTTTTATATTATTTATTTATGCCTGGGTAGGTATTGCGTGTCATTTATACCAACCAATGATATGATATCAGTCTGTATAGTTTAGGTATTGATATTGATAACAGGCGAAGACTAATCAGAGCAAGAGCTAAGTACATCTCTTTTAGTTTTATATCATAAGTCTTGGTTTATACTAATAGAACAGTATACCTGTCTTCCTCTCTAAGTTTGCTAGCTAATGCGAGTATCAGAAAATATACCTTAGATGGGTACTGTGTAACCCTGTTACGGCGTCATTGGTAACCCCCAAGATGATCAGCCCTTTTTTCTGTGGCTATTATTTTAGTCAAGAACTGATTTTTTACCATAATATTATGGATCTAAATATTTTATTTCTTCAATTCTAAAATAATGAATGCTGATGCTGACACGTTCTGCAAAAAAAGGTTAAGCAAAAATAATATATTCTTATAGCCAGATTTTTGGCACTCTTATATGTACCTAATCTCCTAGGCGGGCTATATTGACTTTTTATATACAGGGGCTACAAGGGCACTCAATGGAAACAAACAAGTTATCGATTTTTTAGAAGAATTTATAAACACCTGGTGCAGAAATCACACGTTAACGCCAATTTTAGCCAAGCACTTAATAAGTTCCTTAAAGATTTTTAAAAGAATACCAGCACAATCAACAGCAAGTTTACGCTACCTATAAAATGATTTGACGGAAACCCCAAATGAAAATTAGATTTTTTTATTACCTAAATACTTATTGCTCGTTTTCTGGTCTTCCATAGCTTATTTTCAACCACTAAATAAAATCTTCGAATTTTTCAGTAGGTAGGTCAGGCGGCCAACGGGTCAACCGTCAACCCATAAAAATATTCAATACCACCAACTTACCTTCTTCAAATTCTTCACTCAAAAACCTCCGAATAATATCCTCGGCCCCAAAGATGTCGCCACGGACTCTAACCGCACAGGGTTTTTCTCATCTTCCTCAAAAAATGACGCGAGGGGAAGCACGGAGAGACTTCGGCGACGCAAGCACGTTTCACTAACAGGCCTACTGCGATCAGCCAGATGCCCACTCTGAAAACGACCAGCGCCGACTGCGACCGGCTGGTGCTGGTATACAGACGGGCGATTTGGATGGAAGAGCCGAGACGGCTGGGCCTGGGCGTGCGAGAGTGGCATGTTGTGTACGAGGTGGGGTTCGTAAATGAAATCAGTCGCTGTAAATATTTTATCCAGAACTAAATATATCTCGGAATAAGGTCATTTCGACTTACAAGTCGGAATAAGTTCATTCCTACTAACAAGTCGGAATTCCGAGATGTAAGTCGGAATTCCGAGATGTAAGTCGGAATTCCGAGATGTAAGTCGGAATTCCGAGATGTAAGTCGGAATTCCGAGATGTAAGTCGGGTAATTCTGGTTTTAGCGGAAATGGGTGCGATTTGCTCTATTTTACTTACAACTTGCAAATTTCATTTAACCATTATAAGATTCCCTCTTTAATTCTGAATCCAACAATATATAAATTATTAACCTGTTTTTCTTCAACCAGTTCCGAGATATTTTCCAAAAAAGCGCCACCAAACTAGATAACACCGTCTCTTACGAGTCGGTATTTTATGTTTGATGCAAGTAGGCAAAACATTAGAACCAGATTTGTGAAATATCAAGTCAGCCATGCCAATAAAACTGACAATCAAGTAGGTTGTAAATTCAACATTTCTATTTATTTGCCATATTAATTATTTCAGTCGAAATAAATCTTATATACACGAAGCACAATTCGTAAGAGACCAGCTCTTACATTTTTTTAAACTGTTACTAGTAACTATATCTTCAGCAACAAAAGTTGAAATTAATCTGACAAGTAAGTAGAGATATTGAATTGACAGACTACTTGATTGTCAGTTTTATTGTCATGGCTGACTTGATTTTTCATAAATCTGGTTCTAATGTTTGACCAGCTTGAATCGAACATCAGACACTGACACAAGAGACCATTGATGGAGCTTCTTTCGTTACCATTTGGGAAACGATTGGACACAAATAGGCCAAATTATATAAATATCGTTGGATTCAGAATTACAAAAGGAATCCTCGAGGGAATCCTATTGTGGTTAAATGATGTAAGTTGTAAAATACAGCAAATCACTTTCTTTTCCACTAAAACCGGAAGTTACTATTTAAAAAAACTGAATATTCAGGAAGTTAAAGGTTTTCTAATAGTTATGTAGGTAAAAAAATAGATTTTATTAATCTGCAAAAGAAATGTTTGGTGATATTTTTTTTATCGGCCCCCTTATACTTCAAATTCATTTTTTGAATGACGGTCACTTTTAAAGAGAAACTTCTATTCAATAACTCTTAAACTATTGATTTGCAAAAAATCTACTTACACCATTAGGTTCTACTACAGAGAAGACCAAAACCAAAATACAGAGAGTCCATCTTGTGAAATATGTCAAATGGAGCCCAACTTTTACGTAATTTTTCACCCACCCGGTAAGATCGTTAAGATAAACTATGAAGTAGGCTGCGTTCTTCATTTATTATACCTAGATTAATTTAAAACTGAAAAGAAGATCCACAGTGACCTGCAATGGATTAATTACCGTTTAAAGTTGGGCTCCATTTGAAATTTATCTGTTTTAATTTGTTTCGCTTCAAAATTATAGTTTGAAAGTTGGTGTAGTAGGATTCTTTGCGGGCGGTTTCAAAAATGAGGACTCCTTTAATCTATGCTGTACATGAAATATTTTCAATTTTAGTAGTAAATTTAGTCCTTGCACAGAGCCCACTCAGTACTTAAATTATTTGCAGTTGTTAAATTCTCTTTCTAGATACAACTTGTGGCATGCCTAATAATAGATAATAGGTGAATTTATTAACTCATTATGATCACAATGCTGGGTAGTTGTGGTTGTGGTATGTTCAGCTTTGGGATTATAATTCGTAAAATCAATGAAAGGTAATTGTGGAATGTTGGTACAAAACAAATAATAAAGATATAAAAGTTTATTGTATAATTTTACAGAATATATCGCCTAGCTATCCCCCAACACGTCATTGGTTACCAAAAGAAAATCTAAGGCATCCTCGACGATGGTTTTCAACCTTATATAAAACTGTTCCGGTTCGGTCTCATAAGCAGCCACCCGCTCCGTTTCGTGTTCTATTTCCCTAATTTTATCCAAAAAATCCTTGTGCACTTTCAACATCTTATCAATAGACTGCACCGGAATTATTTGTCCCTCGACTTCCTCATCAACTTTTAAAATGCTTTGTGTACCAAAATAACTTCCCAAGTGTCCTCGTTCTTCGTATTTACTCGTGCTGTTAACGTCCCCACCTCCTAACTCCTTCACCCTATCCGCGTACCTCAAGGTATTCAAGGTATTCTCACAAGAACTTAAATTTGGGGACACCATAGCGATCATGCATGTTTTGGAGTTCACTCCGACGAAAGAATCTCTCAAAATTTGTGTTAGTTTGGAGCCCCTGAACGGCAGATGTGCTCCCTTTCTACCTAGTGCTCGAATACACTCTTTTAGAGACAACAGACTTTGGTTGATTTCTGCCCCTTCAAGCCTGGTTATTCTGGATGATGAAAATGTATCTGCTCCCCTTTCATTCCCTGCCAAATCAATCAACGAAAATTTGCCGTAAACCTTGTCAGTATTTCTTGCAGCTCTCAAATAAATTTGGAACACTACGTGTGACCTAGAGGAGTTCAAATTTGCTGAAGTCTGTCCTGAAACCCTTTCTTCGTTGCCTTGTTTGATAAGTCTTAAGACGTCCTTAACAGATTGTACCGGTTTTTCAGTTAGACCCACAACTTGTACTTGCTGTCTACCATCTTCAAGTATCTTCAAAACTTCTTTGTTATTCAAGAGATCAAAGACCTTTTTCACGTATATTTCGAAGAAACTACATGAAACAACGAATCCAAAAGGTTTGTACTTTGCGGAGTTTACCAAATTGAAAACATCTGATGCAGCTAGCGCATATATTCCTTTCTCGAGGCAGTTTGAATCAGTATTTCCACTCATCGTGTACGTTTTACCAGAACCAGTTTGTCCATACGCGAAGCACGTTGCAAATCCTCCATCAAAAACCGTTCTGACTAGTGGTTGAGCAGTATATTTATACACCACGTCATTGGAACAACTCTCGTTAAATGTGTAATCGAATCTAAACATATGGTTTTCCAAATACTTTGTCAAATCTAGTTTCATCTTTGGTTCGTGGACAACGATTTGATTTCGGCTGGGCACAGTAATGATGTCTATTTCTCTCTTGTGAAGTTCGCATCGGTTCAAAGGCCTTTTTCTCACGGCGACAGTGATCAAGTGGTCCTCGATGTCCGCGTCTGAAGTGAGTGGTTGGAATTCGACTTGGTTCCTGTAGCTATCGATCATGTTGATCAGTTCGTGGTTGGGGGTTTTCTGGGTGATCCTCGCGAATGCTTGCTTTTCCGCCAAGAGGACGGCTTGCTTTCTCCTTCTTTCGAGTCTGGTGAGGTAAAAGCAAAATTAGATAATACTGGAACAACCTAAAAAATCAGTTCAAGTAGGTACCTAAGATAGGTAGTACAGACCAGGGGAATATGGGCACCTGGGGTAATGTGGGCACTACTCTTTTCTCTCTACCAGTTTAATGTACAGGCTGTCCCAAACTCGACGCCCCAGGGTTATTATAGGCAATCAAAAACAGCCAGTAAAAATTTGACTTGTGGATTTGTTGTAGGACCACTCAAGCTTGCTGTTGGGCCAAAAGATAGTTTTTAGGAATTTGGGAATTATAGGTTATGACGTCGTCAAATATATTTTTCCCAGGACCATATCTACCTGCTTCTCTTTATATTTGGAAAGAGCACGTTTTTCTGATCAACAAAAAATTTTATTTACGAAAGTTGATCAGAAAAACGTGCTCTTTCGAAATATAAAGAGAAACAGGTAGATATGGTCCTGAGAAAATACCTATATTTGATGACGCCATAACCTATAATTCCCAGATTCCTAAAAACTATCTTTTTGGCCCAACAGCAAGCTTGAGTGGTCCTACAAGAAATCCGCAAGTCAAATTTTTACTGGCTGTTTTTGATTGCCTATAATAACCCTGAGGCGTCGAGTTTGGGACACCCTATACATTAAACTGATAGCAAATAAAAATAATAGAGGTACCACAAAAGAGGGGCAAGGAACGGAGTGGGGAGGGTAAGGGGCAGGAAGTCAATAAACTAGGGCACTGTATGAGAGCTAAATTGGCAGTTTTGATAAATGAATCACGATGCTGCCACCATCGGCCATATTTTGAATTCTGACCTGCCGAATCGACCTTATTGTTGTGGTATATTCCTCTTCGCTATAAAGAAAGACAAACAAACCTACGTGGTTTTGTAGTTTAGTACGGTTATTATTTTATTATTAGTAAAATTTTTAATATCCGGGATAATTCGGACCCCCTGTCAATATTACCCCACTCTCATGGGGTAATGTAGACACTCCATAAAAAAGCTGCGCAGAATGGTTACTTATTTATTTTAAATAAATGCCATGCAAAATTATTGTGGCGTCTTACTCGAAGTAGGCCTCCAAACTTTTTCTAGCCAAATACCTCAGTACATTCAAATTTCAAATTTTAGGAGGTTCTAGAAGGTCCTCTTTACAAAAGTTGCATTTTGGGCACCGAGCCTCTTATTTTTACCTGTACGTTCAACGGTCAATTAAGTTTTAACACATAACATGTTATTATTTTTGTTACTTAGACCCAGATAAGCCCACTTATCTATGACTTATGCCCAGATAAACCCTTTATCTGGGACTTAGGTAAAGGTTGTTTAAATAAGTAAGTACATACCTCCCAGATATCTACCTACCTGTAATTATAACTATAGCCAAAGAGCATGGATCTTTGCTATAGCCCAGATGTGTGGGTTTATCTGGGACTAATTTTTGAAGGAACATGCCGATGTATGTTTTGTTTATCGAATTACTTTAAATATATGTTTTTCTGTTAGATGTGACCTTTCGACCGACTGACCCTGCGATTTCCAGCGCGGACGATGCAGTAGATGCAAGTGGTACTGAAACTAAGGGTGGTAGGTTATTTCATTTTGTTTAGGAATCCATGCTTCAGTGTGAGCTTGACAAGGCTGCCTTAAGTTTGTTAATAATGGCTATAAGATACCTTACATCATTTTTTTGGTTATTTCAATTTCAACAAAATCTTTTTAGGTGTAAATGACGATCGATGGAAATATCTCTTCGTTGACCCAACGCCCAGCTGCAGCAGAGTTGTAACGCCTTCATTACCATCTTCAACCACCACACAGACCTCACCAAGGTTCAGTAAAGCCCAATCAAGTGATTCCCCTCGAAAGATTAAATTACGGTGTGAAGTGAGAACATTGAAAAGGCGCTTATTACTTACCCGCAAACAAATTCAAACTGAAAAACGTGAAAAACAGCAGTTTCAACAGTTCCACAAATTATGTGATAAATTTTTGAGCAAGCACTTGGCTGAGATTGTTAAATTGCAAGCCATTTTGGAAAAAAAGCCTGTGAAAGCAAGTCCATACTCTCAGCAGTATAATAATTTTGCCATAACATTGTATTTTTTAAGTCCTAAATCGTACAAGTTTTTACAAAAAAATATTTGTATTGCCCTCAAACCGAAAATGTTCGTTGCGAACCTGGTTTAGAAAATAAGCACATATTTGATTCTTTATTGCTTAAACTCAAAACAATGTCGGAACTAGACAAGTAGCATCACCACGTTTATCTGGGCATCTGCATTGATGAAACTTCCCTTAAATCTAATCTTTTCTTCGATAGAAGTGAAGATAAGATTATTGGTTTTGAAGAGATCGGATTTAACGTAAAAAGTCCACTTGTTGCGCAAAATGTTGCGGTTATTATGGCTAAGGGGCTTTTTACCAATTTGAAGCAACCTATAGCGTACTTTTTTGTTAACACTCAATTGAAAACTGCTCAAGTATGTAGCATTTTACAAGCTTATGTAAAAAAATTATTTTCTTTGGGATTATATGTTCAAAGCCTAACAAGCGACATGGGACCCAACCAACGATATATATATAGGTAGTATAGATACATTACCAAAGGCAACTGGTTTTGTTTCATGATATTGAAAAGAAGTTATTGTTGGCACATTCAAGTTTTCCAGTTTTTTTTATACGATTTAGGTTATTTTGTAAATATAAGTATCTCAAAGCATATATACGATGTACAAGTCTATCAAAAAACTATTTATTATGCATAACAAAATAGGAAAGACTGAATTTAAGAAATGCCAATGTAAACAAATTACCTCGTCTTCGTCCCCCTGACCCGCTAATGTAGAAGCAAAATAAAACCAATTTATTTGTATTAGAGTGGGTCATCTAGTCCTTTATATCGTTGGATCCAACTTTATCCAACATTCCAACCTTATTAAAGTTGGTCCAGAAAATCCAGAGTTTGAATTAGGTGATTTCAAACTTATTTACATTCTGATCCTCCTCATTTGCAAAAGGCCACGAAGAATAATTTAATAGCAATTTCATTTTCATTTGATGGCAAGAAAACATCGGGTCAGTTTATTGAGAAGTTCTATTTGGAAGAGAAAAACCAACCGTACAGATGCGCCCCCAAGCTAACTGATGCGCACATTTACCCAACAAACTTTCAGAAAATGAAAAAAAAAATGTTGTTCGGGAGACTTCAGATTTTGGCCGAACCGAAACGTAAAAAAAATAATTTTGTTACGCGCCTAACGCTTATAATAGTAGCATACGAGAGGGCTCGTAGTCGAGCCCCAGTCCCAGCCAGTCAAAAGCGTGGCACGCGTCGCTGCCTCCTTACAAAACTTCTCTCGTTGCCTCGCGTGTTCTAAGTTAACAAAATGAAATAATAGTGTGCAGGACATATCGAAAGGCAATTTTTTCAGATTTTCAATTTATTTCAGCCGGATAAAGTTACAACTTTTCTCACTTAATATTAGGTATGTTGCCTGCTGAAGCTGAAGGAACTATTAAAAATGAAATTAAATGAAAAATTGTATAAATTGTATGATGTTATAAATTCTATTATTGTTTGCCATCCAAACAAATACGAAACCGCTTTCAAATAATTTTATTGAATGAAATATGGCATTTTTTTAGTTTGAATTTTTTTAACCGTAATAGCCAAGATGTAACCTTGAAATGCAAATTTCGTCGCTGCTGGATGATAACAATTAAAGGCGGTTCAAGTTCTCTGGCAACGCTTATGTCAAGTTGAATTTAAATACTTAGAAACGAGACGAGTTAACCAAGACGGTTTAGAAAATTATTTTGGAAGCGTTAGGCAGCAAAGTGGAAATTCCGTAAATCCCATCCCGTTTCAATTTCAACGAGCCTTTAGAAAATTATTCTGTATGAATTTTTTACACTCGACCCATATGAATTGTTCAGGTGATCTGTATATTCTTCTCAAGCGGCTAAATCATCTTTCTTTAAGGAAAATAAAAAAAATCGAATCAACCAGCAAATGCAAAGCAGTTACGCTCCCTAATTATGATAACAGGAATGAAAAATTAGTTATACAGAATGCATTTTCCTAGGTTTGTGGATATCTAATAAACAATTCTCGTAAAATCCATAGTTGTGACATCTGCATAACATTTTCCAAAAGAAACCAGACGCTTTAGATAAAACAGCCCTTTTTACCCATTTTAAAGCTTACGAAAATGAGAGTAGTAGTAGTATGGAAAGTTTAAAGTCTCCTAATGAAGAATTCATATACTTTATTTATAGATTAGAAAAGATCTTTCGCATTATTTCTTGAACTTTCAACAAATAAAGGAATTTCCCAGGCATATTTAAATGAAATGAGAAACCAGAATTTTTCACATCCATATTCTGAATAATATTCTATTTTTTATTTTTGTATTGCCGCTGTACCGCTTTCACTACTCTTGTTTCCAAATTTTATTTTTAAAAAAGGTCGTAACCTTATTGCTATACAGAAAAAGAATATTACGTAGAGGCGTAAATGCAAACTTTTTTCTTTTTAAAAAAATACCTAATAAATGTATTAACAAATAATGCACCAGCTTAAACTACGTTCTTTTGTCGTATCACTATAAAAATATTTTGATTCTATCGTGGAAGTTACATGTGAGAGTATTTAATAGGTTAACCAATTTTGTTTTTTCCTCTTCCTGTAAAATAAGTAAAAATCAGATACGCCCATACGTGAAAAGAGGGACGAAATGATTGTCCACTGTCCAGTAAGGTCATTTCGACTTTCGTGGTCGCCGCTAGAGGGCGCAATTTGAAAAATTTCCCTTTTATCAAAATGTTCTCCGAAATTTTAAATGCAATGATATATTTATTCTGTTATAATCGAAAAGTAGATTAAATTTACAACAAAAAAATACCCAAGGTTCAAATCGATATCTTCATTAGTTTCGGAGTTATCGCCAAAAGAATAATTATTAACATTTTATTTGAAAGAAGAATGTAGGTATTTGTTGTCGAAGATTTCCGTAGGCATAAGTATACAGGGTGTCTCATTTTGATTTGGAACACCCCTGTAAAATTTGAACTGGCTTACGGATTTTAACGATTTTTTTTTGTATACAGGGTCCTACTAGACGCACTTATCAAACACTTTTCAATGACCATACGATTATTCCAGGGCCGGATTAAAAAATTTTTTTTTACCCAAAATTTCGAGTTAGGTATCAGCGATTTTTTTATCGGAAATCTGATAACGTGGCGTTAATCAGCGCCCCTGAAAACTCCCAGATTCCAAATTTCAAGAAATTAATCCCACGAATTATACTTTTACACTGCATCACAATTGCAAAAAATCAAAATTTCAATTTGAGTTCAGCTATTAAGGTGGCTATGGAAACAAGTAAAAATGGTAAAAAGAGGTCCACAGGGGACAATGGTAATAAACCTGATCGGAAACTGTACTCGGTTTCTCTTTTCATTATTGCTGTACAGGGTGTTCCCGTATATTTTGACCCACTCCTAGAGCCTTTATTTTTCGAGTTAGAAAAAAATTACTTAAATGAAAGTTGTAGGGTTTTTTCTGAACCGCTAGGATCTCTTACTAGATAAAACAACTGAGCGTCGCAAATTTATGAAAAAATATACTTTTTTCAATGGAACACCCTGTAGATTTGTGGATTTTTGAATTACACGCATTTTTCCGATTCCAACAATATAAATATGTTATATGTTTGCTCTAAGCATTCGCATGATATTCCAAATTGCAGTTAAATACGATCTTTATATTTAATCAAGGTTGCCATGGAAAAACATATCAACTTAGGCAAGAACATTACTGTCAATCCATTATTTTTGGACAATACTCCTTGGTACCCTACAACTTGCATTTAAGCAATTTTTTTCTAACTCGAAAAATAAAGGCTCTAGGGGTGGGTCAAAATATACGGGAACACCCTGTACAGTACAAATTTTATGCCATTTGAGACGCAAGATAGAGGTCGCTGCCGTCGCAGGCAGCCGTGGAAAAACAGTGTCTTGCAGATATGTCAGTTTATGCATTTTTACAACAAATGTTATTCAGGGGTTGATGTTGCTAAAATAATTTAGGTGTTACAAATAATTTAGCGGGTATAAAATGTAATTTCTAATCGATTCGTCAATACATTTGTGCCGTTTAAAATATTGCTGCTTTTAATTACATTCTTCAAATACGTACTTCGTAGTAAATAATCTTATATTTTATTATTTGTAACAAAAAAATGTTAAAATTAACGTTTCTCAAAGTGTTTGCACTTGCACGACTGCCTGCGAAGGTAGCGAGCTCTCTTGCATCTCAAATGGCATAAAATTTGTACTGTACAGCAATACTGAAAAGAGAAACCGAGTACAGTTTCCGATCAGGTTTTTTACTATTGTCCCCTGTGGACCTCTTTTTACCATTTTCACTTGTTTCCATAGCCACCTTAATAGCTGAACTCAAATTGAAATTTTGATTTTTTGCAATTATGATGCAGTGTAAAAAGTATAATTTGTGGGAATAATTTCTTGAAATTTGGAATCTGGGGGTTTTCAGGGGTGCTAATTAATGCCACGTTATCAGATTTTAGATAAAAAAATCGCTGATACCTTAACTCGAAAATTTGGGTCAAATTTTTTTTTTAATCCGGCCCTGGAATAATCCTATGGTCATTGAAAAGTGTTTGATAAGTACCTCTAGGAGGGCCCTGTATACGAAAAAAAATTATAGTCCGTAAGCCAGTTCAAATTTTACAGGGGTGTTCCAGATCAAAATGAGACACCCTGTAGGTATGCCATGAAATAAATAAAAATCTGCTTGCATTTTTCGTAAATTGCTATTTTTCTCACTTTTTATTCCGTTAAACCTATTTATAACTTACTTACCTTACCTAAAAGAGTAGAATGTTATATGGATAACTCTTTACCTACAGGGTGACACCCTGAGGGTATCCCAATTAAGACGTTACGAACGACTATCTCTGTAATTTTAAATAAATTAGTGGTTCGAACTAAACTTCTGTAGTTTTTTTCCAAGGAATTGGATGCCGCTAAGAAAAAAATTAATTTCAAACAAAGAAATTAGGTATCATAAAGTAATCGATTTTTTTTTTAAATTAAGATGGCGATTTTTCGTTTTTTTTATTAAACTATAGTAATGCGTGGATAAAAAAATGTGAACCGCACATTGAATATCACTTCCGGTTTGGCAAGAAGTTACGTTCATTTGTTGCAGCTAAGACCTTACGAGCCTTTATCTTGGTACAAGTTGGCCATGGATGCCGATTTATTTTTCAGGTATATATACTATATATACTAGGTCTTCAAAATTACCATGTTTTTGTTTCTTGCGGGTTTTTTTTGAAGTGCGCAAAATAAGCGAGGAAATCGCAGGGGTAGCTAGTCCTAAAAAATCATCCTGTGTATAGGTAACTTAGAAATCCAAAACTATCGTGATTTTCCACGTCCCATTTAAACAATTTTTCCTGCGATAGCCGCCTATCTTTGTAAATAACCGCTTAATAATCTGATTAAAAAAGATGGGCCCACCCCGAGGAAAATTTCTGTTCAGGGTGTCGCGTAATTCTATTGATTGATTGATTGATTGATTTTAATAATCTACAGTTATTGTTTCTAAACAAAAACTTGGGTACTTCTTGACCTATTTTTTTGAAAAATCTGTTTTTAATAAAATCCTACATGACATGAATATCGAATAAAGCGTCATTTCTTGAATTTGTGAAAAATATAACTTTATGTAAAAAGCAATAAAATTATAAAATAAAGTTTTTGCACCGCAGAGACTAAAGTTATCACTTTACTCCCTCACAAATAATAGAAACTATGACCAAGTATGTAGCTATACTCCAAGGGCGTATCCAGGGTGGGGCAAGGTGGGGCAGCTGCCCCACCTTCCAAGTTATTGTAAAAAAATATTTAAAAGGTTAATTCGGTACTTTAACAATAATTGAAGATAAAGTAATTAATTATTCGTCTTAGGCTGGTATTGGTATTACAATAATTGCCCGCTCGCCGCTAAAAAGTCAGCTTTGCCTCCTCCTCTTCTTCCTCCTCCTCCTCCTCCTCCTCCCACAATGTTAATTCACTCGCCGCCGTGGGGCGCTACGCGCAGTGCCGAATATCTAGCGAAAAATTTTGGAGGGGGGTCAGGATCGGCTCAAGCTTTTGTGGGGCTGGGTAGATCACTTCAGTAACGTATATAGAAATTAATTTCTGGTGGGGAGGGACAATTTTTGTGAATTTCTTTCAAACAAGTGCATTTAAAATAACTCTGTAAAATGCGCCGCAGGCGAAATTTTTTATAAATGTTAAGTAAAATTAGTTAAAATTAGTCTCTAGAAATCCCAATATCTTCAGATTTTCAAGCTGCAGTGAATATTTTCAAATTCTGAAATGGTTTCGGCCTCGCCCTTTTAAATACGCTACTGACTGGATAACCCTGTACACGGGACTCTGAGGCGCGGGGCCAGTCAAAACCCGGGCCGCTTACGCCGCGCCGTTCGCACCCGCCTAGAGCCGGCCCTGGAGAGGTTAAACCAGTGGCCGTTGAAGTTAAAAAATGGTTTTAAAAAAACCTACTATTTTTATAAATGTTAAGTAAAATTAGTTAAAATTAGTCTCTAGAAATCCCAATATCTTCAGATTTTCAAGCTGCAGTGAATATTTTCAAATTCTGAAATGGTTTCGGCCTCGCCCTTTTAAATACGCTACTGACTGGATAACCCTGTACACGGGACTCGGAGGCGCGGGGCCAGTCAAAACCCGGGCCGCTTACGCCGCGCCGTTCGCACCCGCCTAGAGCCGGCCCTGGAGAGGTTAAACCAGTGGCCGTTGAAGTTAAAAAATGGTTTTAAAAAAACCTACTATTTTTATAAATGTTAAGTAAAATTAGTTAAAATTAGTCTCTAGAAATCCCAATATCTTCAGATTTTCAAGCTGCAGTGAATATTTTCAAATTCTGAAATGGTTTCGGCCCCGCCCTTTTAAATACGCTACTGACTGGATAACCCTGTACACGGGACTCGGAGGCGCGGGGCCAGTCAAAACCCGGGCCGCTTACGCCGCGCCGTTCGCACCCGCCTAGAGCCGGCCCTGGAGAGGTTAAACCAGTGGCCGTTGAAGTTAAAAAATGGTTTTAAAAAAACCTACTATTTTTATAAATGTTAAGTAAAATTAGTTAAAATTAGTCTCTAGAAATCCCAATATCTTCAGATTTTCAAGCTGCAGTGAATATTTTCAAATTCTGAAATGGTTTCGGCCCCGCCCTTTTAAATACGCTACTGACTGGATAACCCTGTACACGGGACTCTGAGGCGCGGGGCCAGTCAAAACCCGGGCCGCTTACGCCGCGCCGTTCGCACCCGCCTAGAGCCGGCCCTGGAGAGGTTAAACCAGTGGCCGTTGAAGTTAAAAAATGGTTTTAAAAAAACCTACTATTTTTATAAATGTTAAGTAAAATTAGTTAAAATTAGTCTCTAGAAATCCCAATATCTTCAGATTTTCAAGCTGCAGTGAATATTTTCAAATTCTGAAATGGTTTCGGCCCCGCCCTTTTAAATACGCTACTGACTGGATAACCCTGTACACGGGACTCTGAGGCGCGGGGCCAGTCAAAACCCGGGCCGCTTACGCCGCGCCGTTCGCACCCGCCTAGAGCCGGCCCTGGAGAGGTTAAACCAGTGGCCGTTGAAGTTAAAAAATGGTTTTAAAAAAACCTACTATTTTTATAAATGTTAAGTAAAATTAGTTAAAATTAGTCTCTAGAAATCCCAATATCTTCAGATTTTCAAGCTGCAGTGAATATTTTCAAATTCTGAAATGGTTTCGGCCCCGCCCTTTTAAATACGCTACTGACTGGATAACCCTGTACACGGGACTCTGAGGCGCGGGGCCAGTCAAAACCCGGGCCGCTTACGCCGCGCCGTTCGCACCCGCCTAGAGCCGGCCCTGGAGAGGTTAAACCAGTGGCCGTTGAAGTTAAAAAATGGTTTTAAAAAAACCTACTATTTTTAAATGGTTTTTAGTAAAAAATTCAAACAGGTTCAAGTTGAACAAGTTCAACATTAAAACTTTTAGCTATTATAATAATAGCTGAATATTCCTTCTCGCATTTATACCCATCCCTATTCTACTTATTTGATTTCTCATTATTGTGGATATATTCCTACACATTCTTCGCCTGGCCTGACGACACCTTTAGAATTGCCAGTAGGTTTGGTATAAGATTTCTTCGCGCCACTTGCCTAACTAAACCTTTCATAAAAATAATAAATAAATCTTCAAATACAAATTAGTACCAATATTCATAAAAGAGTCTCCGGGAATCCCCTATTCCCCTAATCCATGGGGCACGCAGCACGCAGCCATGCACCACCGTTCACCGTTTACTATTGTCCAGTGTTGCCAGTTATGTTTTATTCTATTTGAAATCATATTCTGATGCTAAAACTCGGTACTGCACTGATCCAAAAATTAGGTTTTGTTTGCAGTTTTCGGGCGGGTTTCTATGCTGTACTGGAAAATCAGTTTAATAAATTATTACACTCACTGGTGCTCGGAGAGCTTGTTCTAGTGGTGGTACAAAAGCATATAAACTGGTGAAACGCCAGAAATCATTGAGATTTTAAAAAAGAGCATTTTTTTTCCGACTATTCGGAAAGCGCTAGTGATACTGCTTTCACAGCCCTGCACAACTAGTATGTAGAGCGTTCATTTAGCTCCCTTCGTCGAATTACAATGTGGTTAAGAAGCACTATTGGTGAAAATATGTTAAACGGGTTATCTATGCTAAGCATTCACCGTCAATGGGTTTTCGCAAACAGGGAGCAATTAGTGAAAGATGTCGTTAAAAAAAATTAGTAATAATCCTCGCAAAACTATTGTTCAAAAATTATTATTAGTGTTTTTAGTCAACGGTTTTAATCCTTTAGTTATTCTACATTTTATGCCCCCCCTCCATTCACTATGAACGAGGTTTAATTCAGATGGCTGCCCCACCTTCTGTTTTGAGCTGGATACGCCCACTTTATTCAAGAACATTAATTTGATGAACAGTAATAATAGGTATGAGATTATAGAAGATGTTATGTAAAATGTAGACAGTTTTCTTTACTTGAAGCGAGTAGATTGGCTAAATTAATATGGGCCCGATCATTGTTATTTAAAGAAGTTGTGGTTAATTTTTAGGCCAATCTACTCTTATATGATTATAGAACAAAATAGGAAAGAAGGCCCATGGAGCAACAACAAAAAAGGGTCCCTTGGTTTTTTTGAAATCCGATAGGGGTATTTTCGGTGCCCCGAAAATCCTCCGCTGTTAAATACGGCGCGAAAGACGGAGGCAAGTCTGGACCTCGTGTGTGCGAAGTCCTGCTATACAGCCAGTGCCATATAGCATATACCAGGATTTTTTTTTCAAACGCGTTTTTCGGGAGATCTGTCGGTACGGCGAGATGGCCGGAGAACATATTTAACGAAACTTTTTCAGGTAAATTATTCCCGTTTTCGAATTATTAAGGATTTTCGGCAAAAAAAAACGATCAACGCAGGTGGGACGCATCTTTTTTACGTGATTGCGTGAAGCCAAAGTCCGAAAACTGTCATAAATTGCCCCTTTTCACCGAGCTACAGCTAAATTAAGCCTGGTTCATGCAGCAACTTTATCTTTTACTTTTACCTTATCTTTAAGAAATATGAAATGTCATTGGTCAGTTCAATTCAAGGAACAAATGCCATTGCTTATTTCTTAAAAATAAAGTAAAATTAAAAGATAAAGTTGCTGCATGAACCAGGCATTATTTCGGCTCGGGGCTCTGGGGTCGGCATTTTTAAAGCTTCCCTCAAGTTTTCAGGTAAGGTGCAGATACTTCCGGTGCCCCCAAAAAATCAAAAAATGAGAAAAAATACTCAATTTCTAAGAGCGGTTCATCAGGATTTTCCGTCTTCTACAGCCGTACCGTTTCTCGAATCTTGCAATCGGGAGTCGGGAAATTTTGTTAAATATCGGATTTTCGAGGTTTCTTTCGGTATTGGAGGAAAGTACAAGACCCTATTAAGAAATTTACCACCTCCTTCGATTTTTAGAACGACACTTTTCGAATTTATCAAATGACTTTTGCGAAAAAGTAGTAAATATGTTCGTGGGATGGTTTGTAGGTACCTATTAAAAAAATTAAAAATTAACCACCACTTCTTTAAATAACAATGATTGGGATTGGGCCCATATTATCTGCGGCAACCTACTCGCTTCAAGTAAGTACATTCAAGTACATTTTACATAACATTTTATTCTATAATCTTATGAGAGTTGAAATCATGCGGCCAGCTCTTGAAGTATAACGAAACGCAATAGATAAACAAATTAGGATTCTACCGAAAATTCTAAACACATCGAAAGAATTTATTTTTTAAAAAAATAGTACATAGATTCTGAGCTATGAATGGTTGAAAATAGAGGCATTTGAATACTTTGCACCGCTGTAGCGACAAAACTGGTTAAGATAGAATAAAATGAATTTCATATTCCTATCTTAACTTTTCAAGAGCTATCCGGTGGTGTAACTGATTTTGATCTGTCTCAAACAGTTTCCTCGCTACGAGGACGGTGCAAAAGTAAATGTTTATATTTCTATAATATATCTTGTCAATTTTTAAATTTTAGTTCTTGCGGCTTGCTGTGCAAAATATAAGGCATGTACGTTCAATTTGAATGAATTGTTTTAAATATGTTTAAATAAATTATTATTTATACTGCCGAATTTCTACTAATAATAAAAATGAAACAGTTCCTCGAATTTCTCATCATATGCAATGATTAATTTTTTCAAAATTGATCAAGATGAGCTACCTCTTTATTGGTTAGAAAAATTATTGGATTTTTTAAGGAGATTCAAAATGATGAGAACGAACAAATTGGAAAAAATAAGGTTGGTTAATCCAAAAGAAGAGATGGTAGAGATCCCAAAGGGGCTATTTAAAAATCGATACTTCTTTATACACTTAGATTGAATCTAACATAAAATTTATGAAAATTGATAGCAAAATTAAAGAGTTATCAGAATATAGGTAAATGCTAGATATTGGCCCCCTTAAGGGGCCTAATCTCGGCAGAGGGGCTTCGGAGCCAAAAATTTTATTAAGAAGATCCTCATTATTTGACGCGAGGAACACTTTATATAGAATTACGGGACGCCTTGTACCTATGTACTACTGGAAGGAGTAGTATTAGTAGGGACAAAAACTAATATAATGGCACCAACCTGTCCCTTTCAAGCTTATTAATTTTCTTCATACCAGTCGGGTCCTTAATCTGAGTGGCAACACTTTCTACGACAGACCGCGCAGTTTTGGCACTCTGAATTCGCTTTCCTTCGATAATTATGTCGTCCATCGTCTCGTCCTGCTTATTGTGGGATGATTTGGCTGACTGGACTCTTTCCTGCGAAGTCCTTCTCCTTCTGTTCTTGTGTTCCAATGGAGTAAGTTCCGTTGCAAAACCTCTTTTATGGCTATTTACGAAGACACTATCCGGGGATTTGGGTGCGCGGGTTGGCGGGTGGATCCTGAGGTGCGGGTTAAATTTGAGAATATGGTGGAACTGGATTTCTTTGCCCTTGGTTTCTTCGTTTTCAAACCATTCTACTTTTACGCAGTGCAAATCGAAATCTAAGCAAGATACTACGGCGTCTTGAACTCTTCCGTCCGTTCTTTGAATTGACACTGTTTTGCCTACTGTTAGGAATCCTTCCTCCATTTGGAGAATTTCTTGAGGGGCTTAATTCAAAAAGCACAAAAAATTAAACGTCAAAACTTGGAACATATCCTGTCAAAACGCAGAATTTCTGATAGGAACTTGGTATAAATAATAGTAGATGGCACCATAGAATCATCAAAAATACAGTACCCTTAGGGTACGCTTTGTTTATGTGTGTATTATCATATTTTTGTGCTTTATCTGTGTTTTTCCTTGAGAAAATGAAGTAAGGTGACCACAACGTAGATGGTTGTCCTGCAAGAAATGTAAAAGTAAAAGCGAGGGAAGGTTGCAAGAAGATGATGGTTATATCCAGAAGAAAAATACACTGAAGAAGTGGAAAAGGCGGTACAGAAGGTCAAACAAAGATTGATTAGCAGGAGGAAGGCCATGAAGGGATGAAAATAATGAAGCTGAGAGACCGTAGAAAATTGCAAAACCAGCAAAATTGAAAACTTTGTTATGAAAGCTGCTGCAAATGTTTTAAAAATAATTAGTGAACCTAATAACTATGAAGAAGCTGTAAAGACCGGTGATCGAAGCTACTGGAAATGAAAATGAAGTCACATGAAGAAAACAAACATGAGTTTTACAGAAATTTCCAGAAGGCAAGAAAGCATTAGGTATAGTACAGGCGCGGCCCTTGAAATTGTTCCAATACGTGCGATCATGCAATTTTTATTTTCTATGGGGAGGAGCGGGGTGGGACGAGGGAATGTAGGGGAAGCTGTTGATTTGAAAAAACGTTGCCGCACTTACGCGAAATTCTTGTTTTTTTTTTTTGCTCATTTCTCATGCCTAGTGCCATGTATATACCCCGATTACTGTAAGAAGTCCCGATTTTGTCAGATGACATTCTCCACAAAATCCCTAGGAGTTTTCTGTTAACCATGGGCACAGAATAAATAGCTTTGCAACAGAAGCCTCCTTACGGACATGTGTCAAAAATAAGCGAGTCTCCATTTCAATTTACAGAAAGAATTCTAAGCATAAATTTGGTTCTAATACAATCTCTTTACTATATAGATTAACATAAAATCAAATAAAGTGCACATTATTCATGCCTTTAGAAGATATTTCGCTAAAAAGCGAGTATCCTTTTGACACATGTCGCTAAGGAATTGTCTGTATTACTCGTTCACAATATTCCTAGAGAGGCCCCGCATTCCAGATTTTTAAGACTTAAAAACTATCCATTTCTATGAAGTTTGACCAGGCCATACGTGCCAAGGTTAAACGCGAGGCCAATATTCTTTGAAGAAGCTCAGGCCACCTGCGCCGCGAATACCAGCGAAAACCGACTAAAACCAGATTTCCTAGCTGAGGACCCCATGAGAAATTATATAAAAGGGCTCCCGACAGGAGCTACCAGTAGTAGTAAACCGACTACCACCATTTGCAGGGCGAACCCCTGATGGTTTCCCGCCAGAAATCAGAATCCTGCCACCACAGGTCCTGCTGCCCGCCGTAGAAATACCCTCTGACTATTGACCGACCTAAAAGTAAGCGATCTTGAATTTTTTTGTAAGTTTTTGAACCCTGAGCGCCTTTTATTTGAATTTATTCGAGTTATTTGATTTAAATTATTTTAGTTGAAAATTTCCAGTTATTTTAAGCCAATTAATTTAAATATTCTTTCACCAAGTTAGACGTGAAACTTTTGTAAATGTTAGTTATTTGCTAATCTAAATAGTGGGAACAAATTGAAACTTCAACTCTTTTAATTATTTTTTTTTTGTATTTTGACAATTGCGATAAGAGTTAGTTCTTAACCATTTTAATTTTAGATAAAATTGTCGAAATCTTTTTAACGCCAATTTTCCCAGCGGCTAGATTAGTCGAACGGACGAGTGTAATTCTAGTCTATAACCAATAATCGATATTATAAATAATCTTTTTATTATATTCCCTATAAGTTCTTGTTTTCAATAAAAATAAATAGGTTAAAATTACCCTGTGTCTCCGTTATTCACCTTTAGGCCCACACTCAAAGTAAATAAATTGTGGCTCACCCCTTTATAATACCGCTCGCCAACTACCACCAACAAGGGGTGAGATTTCCACAATTGGTATATGTATGTGTCTCAACCAGTTAATGACGTCACTCATTGATTTATGATAAAATAAAAACCCTATTGCAATCACGATTATACCGCTATAAATAAAAATAACTATGACTACAACTCATTTTAATAATAATTTCAAACGTCATGGAAACACTTTTTATTTTGGTATTTGGGTATAATCAGCTGCTTTTGGCAGCGTTATGTGCGGACTCAGGCAAATTTAGCTTCGGTGTTTCAAAGTGACAGTGAAGGTTTTCCAGATCGTTCAAACTGGTTCAAACATTCGACAGTGAAAATATTCGCGGGTTTTCTACGTTTCGTGAGTTTTACCGTTATCTGTGTTTGTGTTGTTCTTGTTCTTGTTACTATTCGTGTTATTAGTAGTTATTCATTGTGCAAATGGGCTCGTTACTGACCTGAACCATTGAATAAAATACCTTAATCAATGCCTGAACTTATGACCCGCTTGCATTTTTTGCTGCATTGATGCCAACTTAGGATATCGAAATTACCAATAGACAGTCCCAGTAAGGACTTCTTAAAATAATTTGACTATAGTACCTATCTTCTAAATGGATATACAAGGAGAGGATAATTCCGGATGGATCGATAGAAAAATATAGGCGAGGTTGGTACTTAAAGGTTGTTCATAAAGAAAAGGTGAAGACTACGGCCAAGCGTTTAGCCTGTAGTCAAATCTGGAATGATAATAAGAGCAATATTAACCATATTATGTCTCTACAGCATGCGCTTATATCGAAAAATCGATGATTACATGAAACAACAAAAAGGCTATTATAAGATTATACACAAATAGAGTTTCGTAGACTCCAAACAAGCTTTATGGTGTCAAACAAGTCCAATCGATGAAATTGCGGACATTTTCTCGAAAACTTTGTTTAAACCAAAAACAGACGTTTTATGCTTACGAAAAATCATCCAAAGGGAAGGAGGATATTGAAGATTGTAATATCATTTTGATTTTTCTTATGAATAATTTGTTATTGTATCCATGAAAATAAGTAAATAAAAAAGTGTCAAAAAACAAAAATAAAAGCAGTCATTCTTTCAGTTTTAGGCGTGTGTACCAAGAGCTTTAGCAGCTTTAACAGCTCTGAAGAAAATTATAATTCTAAGGTTTTCCGTATGTATATACAGGATGATTTTTTTAGGTCTACCACGGCGATTTCCTCGCTTATTTTACGCCCTACAAAAAAAAGCGTAAGAAACAAAAATGTTTCAATTTTGGACAGCTAAGTGGTGCTGCAAAATAAATCGCCATTCATGGCCAACTTGTGGCGCAATATTAAAAAAACCACAAATTGAACAAAACTATTAATAGCCGTGGGATGTTTATATTTTAAGAGACAGAGGAAAACTTTTATATTGAAAATTGATGACACTGAGAAGTATTTATCCGTCCACGTAGTCAGATAGTTTTAGCAAATTACACAGGATCTTCGGCTATCTTGAGGCTATGAAAATTTTTTTGTTCATTTCTTATTAAGCGATTTTCTCGCTTTTTTAGGCCGCACAGAAAATACGTAAGAAAACAAAATATGGCAATTTAGGTCAGCGAGGCGACTTTAAAAAAAGAATGGGCCTCCATGCCCAACTTTTCGCGGTGTACTAAAAAAACTTTTAAATCGACAAAAATTTTCATGGTCTCAAGAGAGCCGAAGACCCTGGGTAATTTGCTGAAACTATCTGACTACGTGGATGGATAAAGCTTCTCAGTGCCATCAATTTTCAATATAAAAGTTTTCCTCTGTCTCTTAAAATAAACATTCCACGGCTATTAATAGTTTTGCTCAATTTGAGGTTTTTTTAATTTTTTTTATTGCTCGACAAATTGGCCATGGATGCCGATTTCTTTTGCAGCACCACTTAGCTGTCCAAAATTGCAACATTTTTGTTTCTTACGCTTTTTTGTAGGGCGCAAAATAAGCGAGAAAATCGCGGTGGTAGACCTAAAAAATCATCCTGTATAGCACCCGCATATAAATTCAACATACCTACGTTTGGAGTTGTTTTATTATAATGTAGTAATCATTACTTTATTTCCTAAGCTAAAGTACCATATTATAATTATGTTATGTTTTACCTATTTTATATTTTTATAATTTTCTGTTTATTGCTGCTCATTTCTAAACTTTTAAAAACACACACATGCTCAAAATTTATTCATTTACTCTAGACATGTCTAGTGAGAAACATTAAATATTAATACTTAAGTTATTGTTATTAATCATAAAATATGAACCAAACGGAACAGGTAGATAAGTTTTACAAGGGTCTTACGGTTTATTTCATTTAATATACAGTGTGTCCCAGGATTTCGAGTTGAAAATTGAACTTCTCGGGTTCCGCCCTGCTTAGTTTGAAACTAATTTTCGACATAATTTTACTTTCAAAAAATCAAGTAGGTACGCCTTGGAAATTCTGAAAATCTTACTGATTTTGTGCACTAGTAATAAGTGCCCCTTCTGTAGCTTTTACGACAAAATGTTATTAAAGAAAGTTGTTCAGGACTGAAAATTGTGTACGTATGCTAAATTAGCAATAATGGGCAACATTAATTTTTTGACTGTTATTTTATCATTAGGTGTGCTTGGTTTTTCTATTGTCTGTGTAGGTAGAGTTACTGTCCAAGTTATTTTAATGTCATATTGTAATAATTATTGTTGAACTAATCACAATCTAAGCGCTCCATTAAATTATTCCGAAAATGTCGCGAGATTGTCAGAAATTGCCCCTTTTTGTCGAGCCGTAGCAAACTTATTTCGACTCTGGGCTCGGAGGCTGGCGTCGTTAGACCATCCCCCGAGTCTTCAGGTGAGGTTGCGATGCTTCCGGCGCCCCCAAACAAGAAAAAACATGCGATATCTAAGTGTGATTCTGGAGGAATTATAACCGAGAATCACCGGGTGTATAGTTGGTTGATGGTTGACTTTCTGTCTTTGTTTGTGGCATGTTTTTAGAGTAGTATGGATATATTTAATCTTGGGGTCAAAATAAAGGGCATTTTAACAATGGGGCGCCACGTCTATAGGTTTTGACGTCATTGGTTGACCCTAATTTATTTTACTTTGTCTTGGAATTTCAAAGAAAATGTTAAATTTGGAACAGAAAATTTTCATTGTCATTGAAGTATGTTCTACATCTTTTTCGAGAAAAGTATCCACAAGTGAAGGTGACCATATTTACCGCACTACGATTAATTAAGCTATTTAAGGCCACAGGTAGTGTAGAAAGGAGAATAAAGCATACAAAAAGCTATGACGAAAATGATGCTGCCACAATTGTAGCTCTGGAGTCAATTGCTGAAAATCCTCGAATGTCACTAAGAGCTAGGTCAACAGAGCTGAATATAAGCAAATCTGAATTACAACGTATTTATGCTTTCAAAAACATCAAAGCATTCAAGCCAAGATATTTATACATAGGTACTTTAGAAAAGGGGGATGAAGCACGCCGCTTCTATTTTCGGTATTTTTTTCAGCGCACGGAAAGTTTTTCCATGCGCTGTTTCCGTGCGCTAGCCCGAAAACCCCAGCTTTCATTATTGCTAAAACAGATGAAAATAAGGTGTTTTCAAAGAAGTATAATAAAAAATATATTATGTACCTCTGCACTGAAGTTCTTTTTATGACTCATGTAGAATTTAGTTGCCGGGGACTCTGGCCGAGGCAAATAAACCACGAGTCATAAAAAGAACTTCAGTGCCGAGGTACAGTGGACATAAATCGATAAAAAATGTATTTTGTGAGATATTTTCAAAAACCTTTTTTTGTTCGAAAGGCCTTCAAAAACCGCTTCTTTTGACCTTTCTGCCATTTTCAAAATGCAAATCCAGGGCCGGCTGCGATTTTTTTATACCCCCGATTTTTACGAAAACAATTTAGCGATTTTTTTATTTAAAATCTGACCCCACAGCGTTAATCAGAACACACCGAAACCCCGATATACCAAATTTGAATAAAAAATATACAGGGAGTTCCATTCTGCAGGGTGTCAAAGTTGAGCAAAATAGGAATTTTAAAGGCATCTGCCCAGTCAAGAGTGCCATGGAATCCCCTCAAAACAGTTGAATGGTCAACAGGACCACTCAAGGTGTTGGTGTGCAAAGATCTAATACAAAATATACAGAGTGTTCTTATCTGTGCCATCTCAAATTACTGAATTTTTGGAACTTTATACTGGTCAAAAATCGAGTATATCGAAACCGCTACACACACTATAAACGAACTAAATCTAAAAAATACAGAAGTCTGCCAGTCAGTAAGTCCATATCAGTTAAGATGGCTGGTGTGCCACAACAGGAAACGCACAGAAAATGTATCATCTTAGACGGTGACTTTGTTGAGATAGGTTCAATAATTTAAATTGTTTTTATTTGTTGGTTGGCATTTGGTAAAGAAATACATTACTTTTACGTTTATCAATATTTTTTCAATGATTCCACAGCACTCATGACCCGTATAAAGTTTCATAAAAATTCACCATTTTGAGATGGCAAAAGATAAGAACACTCTGTATATTTTGTATTGGACCTTTGCACACCAACACCTTGAGTGGTCCTATTGACCATTCAACTGTTTTGAGGGCACACTTGACACGCCAGATGTCTTTAAAATTCCTATTTTGCTCAACTTTGACTCCCTGCAGAATGGAACTCCCTGTATATTTTTTATTCAAATTTGGTATATAGGGGTTTTGGGGTGTTCTGATTAACGCTGTATGGTCAGATTTTAAATAAAAAAATGCCTAAATAGATTTTGTGAAAATCGGGGTTTAAAAAAATCTTAGCCGGCCCTGGAATTGCAATTTGACAAATGTGTTCACGTAGAAAGTTGCGCATTTTGAAGACCTTTGTATAAAAAAAAATTTTTTGAAAATATCCCAACAAATCAATTTTTTATTAATTTGTGTCCACTTAAAAGTGAAGTATATATATTTTTTTTAAATCGGAAAAAAAAATGTTTTATTAGGCAAGAGAATAATCATAATCGGAATCACCCGTCCATGAACTACATGGGCTACTTCAGTGCCGATTTCTGAGCTTTTAATGGCGATTTTGGAACACTTCACTGCCGATTTCAAGAAAAATTTTATAATATTATGTATGAATATTTTGTAATTGGATGCCTAACAGCCAATGCCGTGTTCGTACAATATAGTACCGTCGATGGAGGAATCCTCAATCAAAGGTAGTACACAGTACGACCTGGGTAAGCCCAGGTCGTACTGTAAGCAAGGTAAGGGGTCAGTTTATTTGTATGCAATTGTTTTAAGCGAAAAATGACAAAAATCGTTTTTGCACTCGATCAGACTTGATAATATTAGTTAAATAATTAAATTATCTATAAAAAACAGTAATTTATCTACAGTTTTATAAAAAACGATAGGTCAATTACTGATTCCAGCATTTCAATAAATAACTTTACCGAAATTTCATAGTTTTCTTCATCAATAATACACAAAAAACTTTAATATTTAAAGCACTTATTATTTGACCTATCTTTTTCTGTCTTTATTCATAAAAACAGAAAGAAGCAACTACCTAGGTCAATGATTAAGGTTATATTCGGTCTATTACTAGAGTAGGTAATACATATCAAAAATTGTTGCAGATATTAAACACTTCCTTAATGGCGCCACAAAAAAACCTTCATACTCGGACAAAGATTTACAAAATGCTCTTAGGGCTCTAAAAGGCGGCATGACGTACCACAAGGCATCAAAGGTTTATAAGATTCCTAAAACCACCCTTATTTATAAAAATACCGGCAAAACGCCTCTTGTTAGAAGAATGGGCCCAGAAACATATCTAACATCTACCGAGGAACGTCTTTTGGTGGAGTGGATTCTTCATATTTCAAGCCGTGGTTTTCCTCCCTCTAAAGAATTTCTTTTGGACAGCGTACAAATGCTAATCAAAAAGATGAATCGTGACACTCCTTTCAAGAACCATAGACCTGGAAAATGCTGGTATCGAGCTTTTTTAAGAAGACATCCGGAACTAAGTGAACGAATATCTCAAAATTTAACATCCAGTAGAGCACAAGGCAAGATTCGTCATTGGTTTAATGAAGTTCAGGGTTATCTGCAACAAGAAAATTTTACTGAAGTTCTAAGTGACGCCAGTAGAATCTACAACTGTGATGAAACAGCGCTTTACTTGTGTCCAAACAATAATAAGGTACTGGTTCGGAAAGGGGACAAACTTGTGTATAACTTTGTTAACAATGATGACAGAGAATGACAGAGGTAAGCCTCGCGGTGGGCAGTGATGCCAACTTTGGGAATTTCTTTCTGGTTCTAATTATTCTTGTACCATTTATGAGAAATAAGGAGTTTTAAGTTATTTTAACAGGTACTGCCTCTGCCTGTTCCGGTTGTTTTTAAAGAATTTTTAAGGTATATGTTAAGTTTTTGAGTGTTTTTTAATGAATTGTGAGTTTTTATGGTTGTGTTATAATAAAGAAGCATTAGTAAAAACTTAAGATTTAATTTTCTATTTTCTGTGGAAATCTAGGGACCTATATCCATATTCTGGAGATATTTTATTTGAAACTAGAATATATCTACGGAATTCTAGGGACTTATTTGTATTTGCTCATTAAAACCTACTTGGCGTCATTGGCGGTGGGACAAATGAATTGTCTCGGCCCGCTACAATAGCAGAGCATATAAAACAACCAGCAGTATAACTTACTCTTGGGATATCATCCGGAAATTCAATGACCTTGAGACATATTGGTGGAATAGAAGTCAGAGGTGTAGTCGGGAAAATCAATTCAGAAATACAGAGTAGTATTAGTAAAGTATATAGTGTGTGGTAAGCACAAGCAGCTTTTACTCCTTCCTGGGATTCTTTATTTAAAGATACTAGCAAAAAGCACAATTTACAAAAGGCACACTCCACGGCACTGTAATATCTCTCATACAGCCAAAAGAGAACTGCCCAATCGCCCCGACACTGCATCAATTTGACAGAATCTATTCCCACATGGCGGCTGCGCGAACAGGTGCGCAGAATTTTCCCGCCATGGGGAGAGATACTGCTGGTTGTTTTATATGCTCTGACAATAGTAAGCACATTTTTTGAGGAGGGTGCTGGTGCTAAGAGCAGTGCACCTACTATAAACCGTGGCATTTCTCCAAATTCTTAAATTCTAATAAAGTAGGATTAAAGCAATCACTATGTCATTAGGAAATATTTTCAATAGCGCTTGAAAAAAAATTACAAGCCGAAAAAGTTTCAGGCATTTTCGAGTTTTGCAAAATGTGTCCTAAAGTAGACCATAATTCTCGAATGTGCTCTTTAAACGGCCTTCGTAAAATAAACTGGACCACCATTGGGCCCTAGTCCCTCCTCCAAAGTTTAGCCATCTGGCAGAGGGCGCTGGCGCCCGCCTGCATTGCTGCCATTTCTAGGGGAAAAGCGAAATTTGTGGTGGCAACACAAAAAGACATTTGACAACGGCCATCCACGGCCCTCGTATGTATATGGCCCTCGTGCATTTAACATGGTTCAAAGTTAAAATATCCCTCTAAAATTCCGTATTGTAATTGGACACCTAACAGAGCCAATGACGTGTACGCCCAATATGGCCGACCTTTTGGTAGGACATAAATTATATTATGGAAGTGCGGACTCAATAAGTAGGTACCCCGGGCACTGGTCTCTGTTCGCTTTAAATAATAATAATGACACTTTTTGCAAACCATTGGGTTTTATTTCGCTTGGTACAAAATCGTGGCCATTTTATGTTCTAATCTATTCTAGATGATTTTTAGATTTTGTCACAAAAATATAAAAAAATGCCTAGATATTCACAAATATTAGAGCATATAAAACAACTAGCAGTCTTTGTCCTCATGGCGGGAAAATTCTGCGCACCTGTTCGCGCAGCGCCAATTGGGAATAGATTCTGTCAAATGCATGCAGTGTCGGGGCGATTGGGCAGTTCTTTTTTGGCTGTATGAGAGATATTACAGTGCCGTGGAGTGTGCCTTTTGTAAATTGTGCTTTGTGCTAGTATCTTTAAATAAAGAATCCCAGGAAGGAGTCAAAGCTGCTTGTGCTTGCTTACCACACACTATATACTTTACTAATACTTCTCTGTATTTCTGAATTGATTTTCCCGGATACACCACTGACTTCTATTCCCCCAATATGGCTCAAGGTCATTGAATTTGCCGATGATTTCTCAAGAGTATAATTTATACTGCTGGTTGTTTTATATGGGCTGATAAATATGGTCATGGTCAGAGAACCACCATGTTCTCTTTCATGGTCGTGAGCCAGTGTAAATGTAAAATCGTTGATATCGACGGTGTAAATTTAGCCAGTCCGGCCAGTCGTATATCTGGTTGCATTAATTATTAGGCTTCTCTATATTGATTTTAATTTTGCAATCTATTTTTATAATCCTTTGTATTATTTGTGTTTCAAACATTTGATTATTGAATTGTTTTTGTTTGATTTAAGTATGACCCTCTCTAATCTGTGAGTATGACGTCATGAAATTTTTACACTTTTGGCCTTGGAACTATATTTTGGCGGGACATCTGACATCTGTCACAAAACGCGGCTTTTTCGTCATCCATTTCCTTGGTTGTGAGCGTGGTTAATAACATTTAAGAAAATACTCGGTACTTTCTACCTTTGTTGTCTCTGATTTTATACAAAAATCAGAAATGGGCGACAAAGGCGATGCAGGTGAGTGTCTGTTTTCACCTAAAATGTTTGCCAAGTTTTGGTTATCTGCTTTGATAGTGTAGTGTCTTGTTTCTGGTGTTTTTTCATAAACATTTTTCTGCTTATACATTTTATACAATGATGATTTTGTGCAATTGTAATAGGCAGAGATTGTCTAATTTATTGTTTTCAAAGAACAGATTACAACCCCTAGTTATTGAGTATTAATAACATATTATGCATCAGTTTCATAACTTGCAATCGACATTATTAATCATCGCTGTGAATTTTCTCAGTATATTATGCTTAGTTACAGTAAATTTTGTGATTCCATGTCTTCAGAAACGTTTGATGATGCTGTCGAAGAACGTGTCATCAATGAAGAATACAAGATCTGGAAGAAAAACACCCCGTTCCTGTATGATCTCGTGATGACACATGCCCTTGAATGGCCCTCACTGACTGCACAGTGGTTGCCCGATGTGACCAGACCAGATGGAAAGGACCATTCCATCCATCGACTTATTTTGGGCACACATACATCTGACGAACAAAACCATTTGCTTATCGCTAGTGTCCAGGTATGTTTATCAAATGGAATTTGGTCATCCAGATGTGCTCCAACCATGAGTAAGCAGTCACAAATGTGTTGAGTCAATAGTCAGTTAATAAATGAGGTATTCTAACTTTTTTATATATCTTAATTTGTACCCATTTGGATCACACACTTTCATTAAAAAATGAAAAACGTTCTGGGTTCCAAAATGTTGAAGTTAGTGTAAACTCTAGTCATAGCATCAAGCCCAAACCCTGATCTAAATAAACGTAGTTGTACAACAGTCCATAAAAATTAAAATATAGATGTTGGGAAATAAAAGCACCATACCTACATATAACACCTAGGAGACATATCCTCGATACCTTGATCTCGTTGGATCAAAGCATTGCCGATATAGTCTATAATCGCAGCATGTATATGGGAATACTTGATCTTGTTGGGAATATACTTCGATGAAATTTTTTTTTACAGCGACAACGTTTTGCGAGAAAACTTAAAGTTATAATTTTCATGAAAATAGTTTGGCTCTAATAAAATCGTTTCTTAGTAGTAGTCATTTTAGAAGTTATTCTCTAGTTTAATTCCTGGGGATGATTTACATGGACCAATCGAAAGGAAAAAATCTCCGAAATAATATTCTCAGTAATTACCAGAAATTAATAAAAACTACTAATTATTTGTGCACCAAATGTCAATTTCATGTGTGACTTCATGAAAACAATCTCCAGAATTGGATGTAGCCTAATGGGTAAAGGCGTGAGCCTATAAAAGCATCATTTATTTCATCATAGTTTCAAATCCCACACGATGCATTTTTTAATTACCAACAAAGATACAAGTTTTATTGTTTACTATTTTATTTTACCATAGTAAACAATAAAACATGTATCTTTGTTGATAATTAAAAAAAAATGCATCGTGTGGGATTTGAACCTACGATGACATACATGATCCTTTCATAGGCCGGTGCCTTTACACGTTGGACAGGTAGCGGGATATTCAAATATTGTTACAACTTTTTTGCTCAATAAGATTGTGTGGTACCAGACTACTACATGAAATTACTGAATATGTTCTCCCTTTTTAATCATACCAACTTCAACCTAGTGAAAAAGGCCTCTCAAGTGTCTACCTAGAAAAAACATGCTGGTGACAGTGTTGACGCCACTGGATGTATATCCTTGAATTTGAGACACACGCCGCCTCATAAATATACTGGTGTCTCATATGGATTTATGGCGTTCGGACTGCCTTGGCCATATTCACGCTTTTTTAAAAGTGACACTACTAAAGTCTATCCAAGTTACAGCGGCAGTAGATATAAACAAAGTCAAATGACCGCATTGCGATCGATTACCAGGCTCTGACTAATATGACATTCACAGTGCCTTGTAATTCTGAACTAATTCTTTTAGAAGTTCTAAAAATTGTGTTTTTACTTTCGTGGATCTTTATAAATTTCCTTAAATTAAGTAGCAAAATAAATTTACAGATATACTGCTGGCGATCCGATCTAAAATATGCAGGAAACTCGACTGAGGGAAGAGCCGGCCCTGCATTCTGCTCGCCGCGTAAACACTTGACATTTTATGACGGCCAGACCAATAAGAGAATAAGTCACGTGGTGGCCAATGTTTTCATACACTGCCTCTGTAACGTGGATAGACTTTAGGTACACCGTACTTGAAACATGTACGGTGGGGGCATGTATAAGTTTGGGCATATTGTTTGTTGAGCCTATATGTTTTCTATTTCCCTAAACTAGACTACTTAATAATAGGTGTCCAGTGTTCCATTATGAAAAAGTTAAATAGACCTGGTGGTATATTAATATATATGTCCACACTTTTTCTGTTCTTGATAATTATTTGTAATGGTTGCACTTTTAGTAAATACGCTTTTAACTCTTTCGCTGCATGCAGCCATTCCAGAGCCACGTGCCAGTGATGGCATTTAAGTAATTAGAAAATCTTCTACAGTTGTAGGAGATTAGCTTGTCCCATATGCTCGGGTCTTAATACAACTTGATATTTGGCGTGGGAAGACTTGTATGTTTGCAATATTTTTAGCCAAATCATAACTGCAAAATTTCATTTACTATTATTATTGCAATAATTATTATGAGCTGGACTATGACAAATAATAGAGAGAAAACTAGAAAATTTATTTCTTGAAAGGACGTTATTTAATTGAAGCAAATAAAATTTAATTTAAATTTAAATCAAACAAATTTGACATTTCACAAAAATACAAATTTTTGTTCATTTTAGCATGGCTCTATTTTCCTACTGCACTGAAATTCTTTCACAAGTCGAACTCGGTATTAATTTATGCTTTGAATGTTTCCATAACACTATAAAACCTTAAGATTCATACCTTGAATTTTAACTATTCACTTTTTCAAAGTTTGGCACCACACAGGGAAATAATAATTATAATAATAATAATAATGGATATTTTTTTTTATCAAAATTGCTACATGACTTCTGTGAGGGATACCGAATAATCATACGGTGGTATTTTTTTCAATAAAAAGTGACTAAAGACATTTATTATTATTATTAACATGAGAAACCAGACACTTTATATCGGCCACTCGTCTTATGGCACATTGACTGTAATAGTCACTACACAGTGTGGCCCACTACCAGAACACCCATAAAAATTTTATTCCTGATGTTGATGGTTTTTTAACCTAACATTTTTCAACAAAATAAAGTTTGACGGCTTTAACAACTTTGGCTACACCAATGGATTGGGAATCCTTTAAAATGAGTTTGTTCCAAATTTTGTTAAAAGATATTGAACAATACAAATCCTAGATAGAGACCAATGAAAATCGCGATTTAACTGCCCACTTTACCTTCCTAATCGCTTAAATCAAGTTACATGTGGATAAAAAAAATGACACTAATTTACTTTATTACAATAAAAGTAATTATTTAATAAAATTCCTGGAGTTCAACCATGTATAATATTTAATTTTTAACACATTAAACTAATTTCAGTAAAAGAGGTTTTGCAAAAGACACTACACGTGTTTCGACAATTTTAATGCCATTAAAATTTGTTGTTTCAAATGTTAAGAGGAATACATTACTCCAAAAAGTTCGCACCTTAGGGGGGAAATTTTTAATTAACGTTTTATTTTGAAATTTAATTTTGGGGTTACCTTTTCCTTTAAAAAAGATGAAAAATGACCCACTCAAACGTGGTCATGTGACTTTCGTTATCTGTCAAAAATGACATTTAAAAAAATATATCGCCAAAAATGGGTTCAGTTGTTAAAATATCAAAAAGTTTTACTTGAAAAAGTTGTTTCTTTTCCAATTCTACGTAAGTGTACCAAATTTGAACGCTCTACTATTATATTTAGTTTTTTGCATTTGGGGTATAAATTTAGTTACATTACGTATTACGTTCCCCAGTTCTAAATTGATGCCAAAATAATAATAAATTAAAATATCATTAAACTATTTTACGTATCTAAGCAAAATTCTTAACTTTTATGGAACAAATAATTATTAGATACCTTTAAGTTTAATTTCACCATCAAGGCCATGGATAGAATAGAAGCAATTGTTTTTATTTGACAGTTGTTTTTATTTGACAGTTATCAAACTGCCAAATAAAAAGAATTGCTTCTATTCTCTCCATGGCCTACGCGTCAATATCTAGTAATCTGAAATTAAACTTAAAGCGTTGGGTGAAGATTAAAGGTAATAATTATTATTTGTCCTGTAAAAGTCAAGAATTTTGCTTAGATACGTAAAATAGTTTAATGATATTTTAATTTATTATTATTTTGGCATCAATTTAGAACTGGGAAACGTAATGTAACTAAATTTATACCCCAAATGCTAGACGGTACATCAGCTTTTCAACAAACATAACAGAATTTTAAAGTGTATATATCATTTTATTTTGAAAAATACCTATTTTTATCGGTAATTAGTAATAAAAATTAATAGAATGATAAAGCTAGTGATATAAAATAGTCTTTACGAAGTTGCGAGTTTTTAAAATTTTCAGAAATTTCATAAAAATATTAAAATTTTGCAAAAAACTAAATATTTTAGTAGAGCGTTCAAATTTGGTACACTTACGTAAAATTGAAAAAGAAACAACTTTTTCAAGTAAAACTTTTTGATATTTTAACAAATAAACCCATTTTTGGCCGATAAATTTTTTTAAATGTCATTTTTGACAGATAACGAAAGTCACATGACCACGTTTGAGTGGGTCATTTTCCATCTTTTTTAAAGCAAAAGGCAACAACAAAATTAAATTTCAAAATAAAACGTTAATTAAAAATTTCCCCCCCTATGGTGCGAACTTTTTGGAGGACACTGTATAAGTTTTCTGCGAGAGAAAGGTGTTTCATTAAAATTCCCATGGGAGGTAACATACAATAAAAATTCAAGAAAAGCAATACATTCAAAAATTAATTAGTACCTTAGAACTACTTACATTAATTAGGTACTAATTAATTTTTGAATGTATTACTTTTCTTGAATTTTTATTGTATGTTACCTCCTATGGGAATTTTAACGAAAAACCTTTCTCTTGCAAAAAACTAAACTTATACCTAAAATAAAAAGTACATTTTTGTTTTTCTGATAGGTAAATCACCATTAATATTTTCGATACCTGTTTCATACATTTTCCTTCATTAAAAAGTTCAAAAATAAATTTCCGTTTCTATTTTGCTTTTCTTCTACAAAATTATTGGTCCCTTTTCTGTGAGCAAAATTAAAATAGAAACATATTTTTGAACCTGAACGAATGAAAAAGTATAAACAAGTGTATCGAACCAAATCATGGATTATTAGAAAAATAAAAACTTAATTTTTACTTTGTTCTTTTTTGTATGCTATGCTGAAAAATAAAAAAAATTACATCATGAAGTGCCCTTTGTGTAAGGATTGTCAGTTTCAATTTTTTACATCAGCTAGGTGAATAATCACTAGTAATCGCGCTAGTACTTGAATTATTGCCGGAAATTTTTTGAGTACACGAATTTTCTTAAAAAATTCGTGTTAAGAGAAAAATCTCCGGATATTAATTCAAGAACGTGGGGGATTCCGTAAGAAAATTCCATACCTACCCTACACGTAAATTACACGAAATTATTATCAAAATTTTTGTTGAGTATATGTTACAACGTCGCATTATAATAATGACATCTGTCAAAAAATTTCCGCTGTAATCACCTCCTGGTGCCTAGAGCAAGTGAGAATATTTCCGGAAATTTTTTGAGTTGCCATGACAACGAAGCAAAAAACGAGCCTCTGATTAGTCAAAAAATGTAGGTATGGAATTTTCATTAAAATTTCTGTTTTTTTCCAAGGTTTTATCATAGGAGAACTTTTACATGAAATAGTTTCTGCCTGGGTCAGTTTTAACAAGTTTTTGTTTAAGTCAGTCACCCAGTCCCAAATGAGGACAGATTTTAGATCATGGGAATTTAAAATATTATAATTTAGTAATAGTGTAATTACCCAGTAAAAAGTAATTTTCTATCCAATTTTGTCATTTTTGTCTAGTTGCCAAACGAAGATGCCCAGTTTGATGCAAGTCACTATGATAATGAAAAGGGTGAATTTGGAGGATTTGGTTCTGTTTCTGGAAAAATAGAAATAGAAATAAAAATAAATCATGAAGGCGAAGTGAACAGGGCTAGGTACATGCCACAAAATCCCTGTGTTATTGCAACTAAAACACCATCGAGCGATGTTTTAGGTAATTTATCTGCTTAAATTGGTTTCCTGTAATTATCATTTGTTTATTTTAGTCTTTGATTACACAAAGCATCCAAGCAAACCTGATCCCAGCGGGGAGTGCACACCAGACTTGCGATTGAGGGGCCATCAGAAAGAAGGTTAATAGACCCAGACATGTTTTGAATCTTTTTTACTTGTTTCTTTTTTCTTAGGTTATGGTTTGTCGTGGAATCCCAACCTTAACGGGTATCTGTTGTCGGCCAGCGATGACCATACCATTTGTCTGTGGGACATCAACGCCACCCCCAAGGAGAACAGGATCATCGATGCTAAAACTATTTTTACAGGTAGTTGTCGTCGTGTTACCCCTTCATTATTTTACAGGCGAACTTTGCAGGCCATACCGCAGTGGTTGAGGATGTGGCGTGGCACTTGCTGCACGAAAGCCTCTTTGGTTCTGTCGCCGATGACCAAAAGCTCATGATCTGGGATACCCGGTGCAACAATACCAGCAAGCCGTCACATACCGTGGACGCCCATACTGCCGAGGTGAACTGCCTTAGCTTCAACCCGTATTCGGAGTTCATCTTGGCCACCGGCTCGGCGGACAAAACGGTGGCCCTGTGGGATCTGCGCAACCTCAAGCTGAAATTGCACAGTTTCGAGTCGCACAAAGACGAGATCTTCCAGGTGCAGTGGTCACCGCACAACGAGACGATCCTGGCATCGTCGGGCACTGACCGTCGTTTGCACGTGTGGGATCTGAGCAAAATCGGCGAAGAACAGAGTCCCGAGGATGCGGAGGATGGTCCGCCAGAGCTGCTTTTCATCCATGGAGGACATACCGCCAAGATTTCAGGTGAGAGGACTTATTTTTAATTATTAACATATCTCATCATATTTATGCTAGTTTGTTTATTCCGAAGTTTATTTGTTTACTATTCTCTGAAAATTGCTTTCATTTTTTCATATTTTTGTTACAGATTTCTCATGGAATCCGAATGAACCATGGGTGATTTGTTCCGTATCGGAAGATAACATAATGCAAGTGTGGCAGATGGCAGAGAACATCTACAACGATGAAGAACCTGAGCAGCAACCATCGGACTTGGAGCCAATTGCGGCCAATTAATCTAATTCTTAAATTTTTCTTGTTATTTTTTAATTTATTATATTAAGGACCCACCAGTATCCCATGTAGACTGTATTTTTATGGAATTAAATGTCTTTTTCAAACTGTCTCGTATCTCTTGTGAAATTGAATATTATAAATTTAAATGAGGAAAACGAGAAAAACATCTGCAGTTTCATTGTTTGTTGTGAAACTATTTTTATAGAAAACTGGTAAACAAGAACTGGTTTATCAAGGAATTATAATGATATCGGTTTCGCATAAAACAATAATCTTGGTGGTTGGTAAATAATAGTATTTGGAGTATTTAGTTGAATTTGTGAACTAGTGGAAATATAAAATGGCTGAACTTAAGGTAAGTAAAAGACTATACGATGCTACCCGCATAAGCCGGTATTCTATTGTTTTCTGAATGTTAACTTAACATTCCTTGAGAGATTGCTAAGTCTGTGGCTAATCTATACAGTGTGTTTCAAAATTCAACCATCATACTTTAAAAGGTGATTCCCCAGTAAATTCATTTTATAGAACCCAGGGTAGCACTTTTGAGGCTCGGGGCGCTAAAGTTTTTTTAACATTCAGTTTCCGCAATTTTTAGGTACATTAGTATTGTAAAGTCCATTTTACCCAATATAAGTTTTGTTAAAAAATACTACAAGTAGCATTCCCACTTAGTGATGACACATTATTTGGCACGGATTTATTCCTTATACAAGTTGTTTTTGTATTGAAAATGGTTAGTAGGAAAATGAAAATGGTCAGTAGGATATCTCCGATCAAACATTTTTGGTCGAGGTTCTATTCCATACTCATGGTCGGAGATCAGCCCATTATCAGCTTGTCAACAAATTAACAAAACTTAATAACAATAAACAAAAGTACAGTAAAAGGACCTGGCACAAAACAGTTGTAGAGTACCATCCTAAGCCATTAAAAGCTTCATCCACAGAATAAGAGGCCTTGTCTAAAAACTTTATTTTTAAAACATAGCAAAGACTGCCATCTTTCAAGTTGAGGTACTTTAAAACCAACTCATTTTAGACAGCTGGTCACAGATATGTTTGATATTTTGAGATATTGACAGTCTACGAAGGGGTAAATTCAAGTGGACTTTCTGTCGAGTATTATATTCAAGAAAGAAATTATATTTCCTTACTAAATTAGCAAGAAAGCAACATTAGAAAAACACAAGAGTCTAATATGGACCAACACTATATTAAAGACCTGTGCACAGTGCTGTTTCTAGTGATCGCCACTGGCACAGAACAAATAGCTTCACAACAGAAGCGTCCATAAAGACATGTGTCAAAAGGATGCTCGCTTTGACGCGAAATATCTTCTAAAGGGATAAACATTGTGCATTTTAATTGATTTTACATTAATCCACATTGCAAAGAGATTGTATTAGGACCAAATTTATGAATAAGGTATTGGTTATTTTTCTGTAAATTGAAATGAAGGCTCGCTTATTTTTGACACATGTCTTTATGGACGCTTCTGTTGTGGAGCTATTTATTCTGTGCCACTGGCACCACATGACAAAAAAAATTGACAGGGTGGTTTAATATTAAAAACACCGTTGTTGCAGAACCTTTGATAAAATAAAAACGTGGCTTTTACAACGGATTTACTATCCAAAATTAAATAAAATGCTTATTTGTCATGTACTTTTAATTTGACAAGTTTACATGGCATATTTCTATACATTTCTTAAGATAAGTGAGTAAAAAGCAGGCAAGAGTTTTTGCTACCTTCTGGTTTCTAATGAAGTCCATGGATAGTTGTAGTATAAAGTATACAACACATTCGATTTATTAGATACTCTTCCAAAATATAATATCTAGAATTCTCGCTTCTTCAAAGGATTAATCAGATAATAACAATAATAACATCCCATAGTTCCAAAATATGTGTTTATTCTGCTGGAATTCATGTGCATGGTAATTTCATGTTATCACAAACAAACCTACCTATAAAACTTGTCTGAATATGATAAAACTTAAAACTGCGAACTGGCCACAAAGAGAATTTGGTATCATAAAAAGAAAGTAAATTGCACTAAAATTGGATATTTAAAATATAGAACATTCTAAATGTCAGAAACTAACATACCTACAACCACAGAACCTATAATAAATTCGCCATTTTTTTGTCAAGTAGTGCCACTGCGGAGATCGCTATGACGTCATGCTCTGGTCTTCAATATAGTATTGGTCTAATGAACTCCCTACAGGGCATTTGAGTAGAAACATTTAACATAATGCAGGTACATGTAATAATTACCTATTGATATTGTTTGGTACTCAAACACACACCACATCACTATTACCACCCGAGAAAATCATCATGATTACTGAAAAATAATAAATTCAAAGAAAAATTTAACAAAAGGACAACTTCAATGGGTGCCAGATATCATTTTAAGGTACAACGTTTATTGTCCTTCATTTATTTTCCAAATAATCATATTTTTAATTGTTGCCTAAGCACATGGTCCTTTTGGTTAAACTGGTTTAAGAAAAAATTCTTTAATCGTTGTGTGATTCACTCTTCAGTCAACGCTACAACGTTATAGCATCTATAAAAATAAAAAGTTTATCCAAATTCTGATCATACAATATAAAAAATATCTCATTGGTTTAAATCTAGAATATACTTTATAATCCTCCAAAATCAGACCTTATTTGAAAAAAATATTTTCAGGGGTAATATAACAAGGGGTGTGCCTATTATCTTTACCTAATAACATTGAGTAAAGGAATAATCCTTTACTCAATGTTGTAATCAAAGGATTAAAAAATTTCACACCAGTAAAGTGCCCTTCTTATAGGTTTTAGTTTTTACCACAAAATGATATTAAGGTCGTATTTTCGCGAGCAGGGTTTAGGATCTTCACCCAACGGTTTAGGTTTAAGCAGGTTTTGTTTGATTTAAGTCTGAAAATATTCCCCCTACAAGTAAATTTTCTTATATCGCAATAACGGATGCTTTTGAAAGGCTGCTTTAACTGGTGTGTATTATATTAATGCTACAAAACAATCCACAAAGAACAAAGCGAGACCTCCCCTCTGATAAAACCGCCTCGGCAAAACGACAGGTTTTGTGATAAACCTAAAAGATTTTGTAGGGTTGTTCTTGCAAAAATACGCTTCCTATAGGCCTATACTTTATTGTTTTGCCTTTTCCCCCGTTGTTTTTTTTTTTTTTTAGAAAAGCGCCCTATTTCTTTAGGTTTCACATCAAAAATGTTTTTAATGAAACTTGTTCATGATGTGTTGTGATTATGAAGTAACTCCTGCAAAAATTGAAATTGCACGGAATTTGGTGACAGTTTTTTTGTGACGATAAATTCAAATCTGAGACTAACTTTTCCTTTTGATATACAGGGAGTTACACACGTTACCAATCACTTTTTTATCTATAAATGTTTTTTTTGCCAAAATGTTTTATATTTTTTAAAAGTGAACTAAATTGCAAAAAAAAGGTCATCTGAAAAACCCCTGATATCAAATTCCATGCAAACATTTCAATAGTTATATTTGAAGAAAACTAAAATACAATTTAAATTTTAATATCTCTCTATCATTTTCAGAGCTATGTTTATAGTTTTTTTTTCTTCTTTTTAGAGTCTGATACACCCCTGAATTTTTCGCACTAATTCATTGTAGAATCTTCTGAATTTTTTTCATAGAATCACATTAAAAGGTGTTGTTTCAAAGTTAACATGAAAAACTTTTGCTTTTTTAAGTCTGCAATTAAATATGAAACATGATATCTGGTAAACATTTTGCAAATTTGCGAATCTACTCCACGAATAGCGGCTCGTATAGGTATAGACATTAGCTTTTAGCCCTTAACAGTTTACTACATCTATGCCATTAACTTTACAGCAGACAAGAAATCACTGTTAAATCTTTGCTTTGCCTAATAAAGACTAGTGAAATATTTAATCTCGTTAATAGAAATCACTTCCTTCTAGTACCTAAGCGGGTTTGGCTGTGAGTTTTCCTCAGAGGACCCGCTCTGCCCAAACTCACTGCCGATAGGGCAAAACAGTCCCCAAAAGTGCCCTTATGGCACCTATGCCGAGCAACTTTCTGGCTCTGCGTTTACTGCGCCCAGAACAGAAAACAGACGCTCTTGGTTGTATCGCATTAAACCATCAGTATGTCACAAGCCATTCAACAAGTTTACAAAAGGAAATATCACACACAACTGGGATGAGCAGGAACCAGATCCAAATCAGGTAGGCTCTTGATATTTTTACACATGAATTTGTATCGATTTTAAACGATGATTTTAGATGAGATGGAATCCATTTGACTTGCCAAAGTCAATAGACAAAATAGATTTCGTGGAAGGTCTGAACACAGTTTGTGGTTCTGGAGATTCAAGGACTAAAAATGGACTAGCAATTCACATATATGCATGCAATATGTCGATGAAGAATAGAGCATTTTATAACGCAGATGGAGATTTTCTTATAGGTAAAATATTTTCTGTGGGTAAAATTATATGGTGCAAAAAGTTTTTATTGCAGTAAATTTACATTTCCGCACAATTTTTTAAATGAATTTCGTAATTACAATAATTTATGCTATTTTATTATTTATTTATGGTCCCTTTAAGCCCCTTTTTATTGGAACAATTAAGTTTTCTGCTTTTATATAACTTTTACTAAATTTAAAAAAGTATATCTTGCCGCACACTTTTTAATATGGAAAGTGAATTTTTGGCCCTTCAAGGGCAAACCGAATTGTGCTATATGAAAAGTTAGCTAAATAACTCATCTCATAGACATGAACTGTTAGAAACATTGTTGACATTTCCACGAGGCACACCAAATATTTTGCATATTTTAATTTTATATAAAAACTAATAACTACTCTTGGGTGTAATGGTGCATAGAAATCGGCCCGCCGTAAACTTTTGACTTTAACTATATATTTTTTTAGAAATTATTCATCAGATAAAAAAATGGTGTTTGAAAGGCAATTTAATATAATATGCTTTAATATAAAAACTACCACCTCGGTCAGTCAAGGTTTGAAAGTTGAAAAAACCATAAGGGTATAAATGGGAGCCTCAAAAAATTCGGGCGAGAATCCTTCTGAACCACTCTTAGAAATTGTGTTTTTTCTTATTTCTCGATTTTTCGGGCATCTGAACCTTACCCGAAGACTTGGTGGAGGCTTAAACGAAGCCGGCCCCAGAGCCCCAGGTTGAAATAACATCGGTGTGGCCAGGTTGTCCTAGAATTGTGCTCAAAGGATGAGAAATAGACAGAGGGAGGGAGAACGTGCTTCGGGCTGGAATGGTCTAAACAACCGATGTCATATATACAGTGTCCTCCAAAAAGTTCGCAGCATAGGGGGAAAATTTTTAATTAATGACTTTTTTGAAATTTAAGTTTTGGGGTTACCTTTTGCTTTAAAAAAGATGAAAAACGGCCCACTCAAACGCGGTCACGTGACTTTCGTTATCTGTCAAAAATGACATTTAAAAAACAATATTGCTGAAAATGTGTTTATTTGTTAAAATATCAATAAGTTTTACTTGAAAAAGTTGTTTCTTTTTCAATTTTACGTACGTGTACCAAACACAGTTGTTTTTATTTCACAGTTATCAAACTGTCAAATAAAACCAATTGCTTCAATTCTCTCCATGGCCTAACCCAACAATATCGATTAATGTAAAATTAAACTGAAAGGTAATAGTGAAATAGTTTGATGATATTTTAATTTATTATTATTTTGGCATCAATTTAGAATTGGAAAACCTAATGTAACTAAATTTAAAGCGTTAATATCATTTTCTTTTGAAAAAGACACATTCTTATCGGTAATTAATAATAAAAAGTTAATAGAATGATAAAGCTAGTGATACAAAATAGTTTTTATGAAGTTACAAGTTTTAAAAGAAATTTCATAAATGTTAAATTTGGCAAAAAACTAAATCTTTTAGTAGGGCGTTCAAATTTGGTACACGTACGTAAAATTGAAAAAGAAACAACTTTTTCAAGTAAAACTTTTTGATATTTTAACAAATAAACCCATTTTCAGCGGTATATTTTTTTAAATGTCATTTTTGACAGATAACGAAAGTCACGTGACCACGTTTGAGTGGGTCGTTTTTCATCTTTTTTAAAGCAAAAGGTAACCCCAAAACTTAAATTTCAAAAAAGTCATTAATTAAAAATTTTCCCCCTATGCTGCGAACTTTTTGGAGGACACTGTATATGCGATAGTATTTTTTTCTGCCATGCCTGCACACCCACTGCCAGAAATATCCAACACCATTAACTTGCATCCAGACCCAGTGCCTTACATATCTGGCACTGATACAAAGCCTCCACACCCAATGCCATATTAATACGTCATTTAGCAGTGCCTCATGTTTCTATTCTATTCTGTTGTTGAACACTGCATAAGTGTGGATTTTCTTTGTTAAAAACATATGAATTGTTAAAAAAGATACAAACGGAAATACAAATTTATATTTATAAAGTATCAGCTGCACTTTTCTGCATTTTTTTTATGCCTGATGTATATATACGACGGTGGGTCTGTAGCCATGTAAACTGGCTGGGAATTATGACACTAAACATTTGAAGTGGGTCGGTAGCGAAAGGGTAAAGAGACGCAAAAATTGTAATTTTTGCTGATGATACAACCATGGCGATATCAGCCTCCTCCGAATCGGAGTTAGAAACCAAATCCAACCTTATTCTCTCTCAATTTTATTCATGGTGCAAAGAAAATCGACTCGTCATTAACATCTCCAAAACCGGTTACATATCTTTTCGTAAAAGGAGACCAGACACTACTATTCTTCTCCATGTAAATTCAACACCAATACAAAAACATGAAAATTGCAGATTTTTGGGGCTTTTTATTGACGAACAACTGACTTTGCATGAACACCTAAATCACGTAGCATCCAAATTAAACTCCGCATATTAAGCTATTAGAAACTTAAAAAATGTCATATCAAGGAAACAATTATTACAGGTGTATCATGCTCTTGCCTACTGCCATCTAAAATATCTGATCATGTTTTGGGGAGCTGCAACTGGAATTGAACGAATTTTCATACTCCAGAAGAGACTCCTCAGACTCATATTTTCCAAGAATCCACTAGACTCATGCAGACCCCTATTTGTTGAGCCCAAACTCCTTTCTGAATGTGTCTTATTTGTAAAGTTAAATTACACAAACTTTGACAAGATCAATACCCTACACAATTATCCAACACGACAAAGACACCATATCCTCCAGAAGAGTTTCAATTTAACTACCTTCACTACATTTGCGCAAAACTATATAATCTTTTACCAAATCATATCAAAGAAACTGTAAACTTAGAGAAATTTAAGAAATCCGAAAGAACTTTTGTCAGTAAACTGTTTTTATACCCTAAATGAATACTTTCAACACAGAACGTGAAATTGTATATAAACTGCACAAAATCACACACTAACACGTACCCTATTAAACAATTTATATTACTAGATTTATGATAGTGAAATTTGTATATATTTGTTTCCATTTATTTGACTGTACATATACCTACTTTGTAGGTCACTTGTGTGAAATAAATAAATAAATATTGGACACTTGCTTGAATGCGCAATTTGAACACCTATCTAACAAAAAAAAGTTTACTAAAATCAGGGATGGTAAGTTCTTAACTTGGACACACAGTGTAGTGGCCCTACCCTGTTAGAAGTTAATTGGCGAGCGGTATTATACAGAGTGGTCTACAAGATTTTCTTTTAGTGTGAGTCTAAAGATGTAACGGAGACACAGGGTACAGTTCAACAAGTTTATTAAGAATAAAAAATGAATAAAAGTAACAGAGTCAGTTCCAATGGGAATAATAATTATTAGTTGCACTCCGTGCAGTACACAAGACATTAGAAATCGATCCCTCTCCAGTAAACAGTCAAAATTTCAAAAACACAAGTGAAATAATCTTAAGCTAAAATATAGCACAGTACCGAATGACAATATGGCATAAATAATCAGGTGAATCCCAAAATAATTAAATGATAAAATAATTACATAAAATGAACAAGGATATTTAAACTGTGAACAATTATTATAAAAGACTCAGTATATATTAATAGTACTCAGATTATAGCATCAAATATAGACAAGAAAAGACATAAATTTTCCAAGAATTATTTTTTGTAAAAAATATTTTAAATTTAAAATAAAATCCCCAATTTAATATTAAAAATTACTGATATTAGAAATAAACACAAAAGAACATTTTTTATACTGTAGCTAGTAATCAAAAGGCAAATTAATTATCAAGAGAACAAACAAAACAAAATTATTACTTTTTGGTCAGTCCAACACTCGGCAAGCAGGGTTGTTCTAGGTAGTACTTGGGTCTCGTAGTTTTCTGGCAGAGCCTTCAGCGGCCGATCGTTGGTTCGGAACTGATTTGATTTACAAATGCTTTCCTATATTTATACCCAGTCTCCCCATGATCTGCGCATCCTATTTTTTTAACTTGAGTTTTCAGGATTACCTTATATAGTCAGAGCAGTCGGACTTCTGCGAATTCGGTGGCGTGAGATCTCGTTCGCCTTTCCACCAAATCAGGTCACCTGTGAGGCCGGGATTTGTTTATATTAACACCATAAAAATTTGCAAAGAATCTATTCATTCGATTGAAGCCAGGGTTCCAATATCAATATAGCAACTTGAATTTAATAATTTTATAAGAATTTTCTGGGGCTCCTATCGGGGCACCACAACAGAATAAGTTTACTAAAATTAAGGTTGACAAATTCTTCCTTTGAAGTATTTTTCAAAACAAAATCAGTTTAAAGTGTGTGGGCACCTTCTTAATGAATATTAATTTGACTTTCAGTTCCACAAGTTGGTATTTTGAACATTAAAACGGAATTCGGAAAATTGGAAGTAAAACCAAACGAGATATGTGTAATTCAACAAGGAATGAGATTTTCCATTCAAATCGACAAACCAAGCAGGGGATATATTCTGGAAGTTTTTGGACAGCACTTTGTTCTACCTGACTTAGGTAAGGATCCAAAATCTTCCAGAAGTTTTGTTAAATGTCGTTTTAAATTTTAGGCCCCATTGGTGCAAATGGGTTAGCAAATCCAAGAGATTTTCTTACACCAGTCGCATTTTATGAAGATATTCAAGAAACTTTTGAAATTATAGGAAAATATCAGGGAAAACTATTCATTTGTGAGCAGGATCATAGTCCATTCGATGTAGTAGCTTGGCATGGAAATTATGTCCCATACAAATATGACTTATCAAATTTTATGGTCATAAATTCTGTTTCTTTTGACCATTGCGTACGTACTTTCACCAGTTAATAGGGGGAGACGTAAAACTCTCCCATCATAACATTTTAATTAATATATAAATATAAATAATAAAATATTCCATCGTTTTCAGGACCCCTCTATCTTCACTGTCCTTACCTGTCAATCAGAAAAAAAGGGCACAGCTATTGCAGACTTTGTAATATTCCCCCCTCGATGGTCTGTGCAAGAACACACTTTCAGACCTCCGTATTATCACCGTAACTGCATGTCGGAGTTTATGGGTCTGATCTTCGGAGAATACGAAGCTAAGAAAAGTTCATTTCTGCCTGGCGGGGCCACCTTACACAGCATTATGACACCACATGGCCCAGATGTCAACTGTTTCGAGGGAGCTAGTAAGGAAGTACTGAAGCCGGGAAGAGTTGCAGAAGGAACGCAGGTATTTGGTTTATCCGCAACATTTTTATTAAGTTTAGTGAAGAATGTGGCAAAATAAACAATAATTGTCAAATCAGCCTCCCAAAAAGATTAACTAACAAATATCTCTCAGGTGTGACAATGTGGTTCTTCTTGACAAATCTAAACAGTTCAGTTCAGCTTTTGGAATGATGATATTTGACAGTGCCGAATGGGATTGTTCTTCTTTAACGCTGGCTTCACTCTCTGGAGTTAACGTTGGCTCCATCAACGTTGATCAAGTGTAGATGAACAAAATCTAGCCAAAATAGTGTTGGCGCCAACTTCGGTGCCACCTTTGGACGCGATCCGTCAGCTGTCGGTTTTTCAACAAAACATAGAAGGTATTTGCTTTCAATGATGACGTTGCCGATCACACGTTGGACCTTGGCCTTGGGTGCTCAGTCAATTTTTTAATCGTATTCGTGAGGGAACACCTATCTACGTCCGGGACGGGCCAAAAAATATTCACAAATAACAACGATATCTGAACAACTCGCAAACATCTTGTAACTTTGGAGAGCACTGTTGACTGTAATTTACCGGTTTTAAGTTATAAGATTTTAATTAGCAATTTCCCAATTTTTTTGTTATAGTTCGAAAATAGAAACATTTACACAAAAATTGTCATAAGGATGTTTTTATCAAAATAAAAAAACACAAATTAGAATGTTACGGGACCGTGAAGAAAGTGCGACATTTTGAGAAACACTCTGTATCTCCTGAACTAATCAAGATATTGAGATGCAGTTTATGGCATTCAACTATTTCAGAAATCAAGCTCTAGACACACCTTACCTACTTTTTGTCTATCTTTAGGAGAATACGAGACACCCCCTCCAAAATCTCCAATTTGGGACACCCTGTACAATAGCAGAATTAAAAAAGAAATGAGAATCCTTAATGACAACTTACAGTCCCTATAACAAGACAATTCATTTAAAGAAGTATTTGATCGGTCATAATTTTCCCATCAATAATAATCAATAACATATAATACTTGCATAGTTGCAGGAATGGTTTTGTCATAAAAACTGTACATAATTGAAAATTCTATTTAGAACTTTCATACATAACGGTTTAATCGTTTTAGTATAGTAAGTGATACTTTCCTGTTGGGATTTTGACATTCTTATTCCTTTGTTATTTGTATTACTAATTGTAATTACTGCTTGAAAAGAGCCACAAAATATATAACACAGATCAAACATACACATAATATATAAGTTGAATGAGCTACTCTTTTACTTTACTGATGATAATTGATGCATAATAAGCTAATCATAAGGTATGAAAATCTAATTTCACATTTAATGTAAGAGTTCCAAAAAAATTGTAGGAAATTAAAAATTTTGACAAAATGGTCAACTTGACCAGTTAAGTTGACCATGTCCTCGACCACCTGGATATGTTGCTAAATGACCTGACTGCCGAACGTTGACCTGACCAGTAATTGACAAGTCAAGATGACTGTGACCAGCTGACTGCCAACACTAATTTAAATGTAATCGGATTGCGTATGACTTTATAGCAGCAATTTCCAAATCATTATCAGGCATGTTCGTTGCTCAAGGCTCTACGTGGATCTAACTAAGTGATCTTCAACAAATCTCAACATATGCATGCTCCATGAACGACAGCATCAATACGAGTAACTGTTATGTTGGCACCAATGTTGGCCCCAGAGTGTGGGGCCAGTGTTAACTGAGGACGATTTTAAAACTACAGCACTATCAAATATTATTGTCGAAATACACAGAAGAAAGTAGCAATAATTTTATGGCACATATAACTTAAAAAATATATTCTGATTATCTCTATAGAACATAGGTTTATCGTCTTTATTGGTTTTGTGAAAGTAAATAACATATCGCGTAAGTTTGTTACACCTAGGTTGCTGACAAATTAATATCCCGGTTTTATTAGTTTTTAGGTAGATACCTACAGAGCATTAGTTAAACTTGTAGACTCTTCTCCAAGAGATATTTTAACTCACAACTTTTTAAAAGTTAAGAGTTCAACAATTCTCAAAAAACTCAAAAAAGGGAAGCGTTTACGAGAAACATATGTCATATTTCATAAAGAACTAAGATATTCTGGGTTCACACACCTGGATGAATAATTTATCGAATTATCAATAACACTTTTTGGTGAATAACATTAATATCTATCTATCTGTCCATCCTTCCATCCATCTATCCATCCATCCATCCATCCAACAACAGAAACTAGCAAACACAAACAACGAAACTATTACCGAACTGAATGTGTTCAAAAGACCACCATTTTCAGGAATGCATAAATTAAAGGCAATGTATGGCATATATGTGGCGATTAAATATTTTGATCCATAAAATGTCTTTTTTATCTGTAGTGAGCAACATGCATAATTTTAAACTTTTGGCATTGAGTAAAGGAGTAAATAGTTTACTCAATGCTTTTGGTCAATACAAATTTTAATCTAAGTAATTACTGTAATTACTAACATTTTAAAATATTTATCACAATGGCCATACATAGAATTTGAATTCAAAGCATTTGTCTGAAGCCATCCTGAAGTACTTACTTTATTTATAAGTTTTTCTTAAGATATAATTTATTTTAAGACCCTGATGATCTCAAGAACCAAAGATGGTGAACCCATGGTCCATATATAAAAACAAACCAGATTAATTTTTGAGATAAAATTATTGCTGGGTTTCTCTCAAACACCTTTCCAAAGATGATAAACTTGTGTCGTTTTAGGCCTTCATGTTCGAAAGTTGTCTAGGACTAGCCGTTACGCAGTGGGGAGCGGAGACATGTGAGAAGTTAGATCCAGACTATTACAAGTGCTGGCAGGGTTTGAAGAAACATTTCACTGGACCAAAAATTTAAAAACTAATTTGTATTTTATCAACATGTTTACAAAGATCATACATTTATTTCATTTCAACACTGCATTTTCTTTTCTTTTTGATACCAATGTTGTTCAAATTAATTATTACAGGTTCTCACATATTTTGAAGTTGGCAAATTGAAGATTGGTGTAAATCAGTTTAAAATGAATCTCAAAATACAGAGGGTGATTGCATAGGCCAAACTTGGTTTTAACGTTTTATCAGAGTATAATAAACCAGTAGCAGTAGCCCAAGTGATCCTTTGTTTTCGATCAGCAAAATATCTATTTTCCCTTTGAGTCTTACTTAGCATAATACCGTACTTAATAAATGATGCCAGGAAAAATGCTTGAGAAAATAAAATTCAAAATTATCATCTGTTGATACTAAATGGAAGGAAAACCTGTGTACAATTCTTTCTACAGCCTTTGGACATGCAACATCTTATTGTTCATGTCACAATAGGGTACTTGACGAAATTTTACAAATTTTACAAACTTGATAAAACAATTCCTGGACACTTGCCTAAGACCCTACGATTATTTAAAAAATATATATTTACGTAATTAGCAAGTTGTTACACTTTCTTCGAAATTTGGCGGGAAAGCACTTATGATGTCACAAGTGTTTTAAAAAGGCAATTTGGCAACATAGCGATACCACTGAAGTGTTCTGAGACATAACCTTATTCGGCATTGAAAGTTGCAAGGAAAGTTGAAATTTCAAAATTCTAACCTCAAACTCCCAGACTTATGATGCCCCGTGAAACCACATTTTAGTCAAGAAGGTTTTTTTTTTCGTAAATACTTATTCAATCGTTTTTCTGTAAATTTTTTTGGCTAGATTGGGCCTAAAGTCCGGAATTCGGACTCAGTACTTCTAAGCACTATGGCGCCTTCATAAACGCGCCTTCAAGAAGGTCCCTAGGCCGAGGTTCTCTCTTTATGAAACTAAAAAGCCTCCAATATCGGCAAATTACGGATTGTCCTTTCAGGGTCCTTGATAGCGGCAGTAGATATAAACAAAGTCACATGACCACATTGCGATCGATTACCAGGGTCTGACAAATATGAGATTCCCAGTGGCTTGTAATTCTGAACTAATTCTTTTAGAAGATCTTTATAAATTTCCTTAAATTAAGTAGCAAAATAAATTTACAGAATATACTGCTCGCAATCCGATCTAAAATATGCAGGAAACTCAACTGAGGGAAGAGCCGGCCCTGCATTCTGCTCGCTGCATAAACACTTGACATTTTATGATGGCCAGACCAATAAGATTATTGGTCACGTGGTGGCCAATGTTTTGATCCACTACCTCTGTAACGTGGATAGACTTGAGGTCCGCAAACACTATATAACAGTAAATATCAATAACAAACTATAAATAAATGGCAGATATAATATATTGATTTAGCGAGATACGGAATGACAGTTGGCATCACGGGATGTCATCTGCCGATCAGAAAACCATACGTGTTAGATGACATGTGGATATATGAATATGGTTAGGTGGGTGGGTAACGTTGCCAAATACGCGAATATTTGCCCCATTATTGGTACCTGATTATTTATAGTATGTTCCGTGTTCCGTATACAGATATTTTAACTAAAGTGTTACATGGCCGAGATGAAGGATATAGTTTCCAGCGTGTGCAGCATAAACAGACACCATTTTGATATAGAGGAGTCAATATACGGAACATATTCGTAATAAAAAAGTCTTTATGTGACAAAATTTGTGTGTGCATTTGCGTTAGTTAAAGCACAATACATTAAGTAACAGATATTCATAGGCAAGCTGGAGATATTTGAATAGAAAACTGCAATTTGCCCTTGTTCCACGAATGATTGCAAACGGGCACCGGCAACGTTACAGTTCCGTTTCTCCTGAGAGGCACAGAGTTGCCACGTTTGGCGTTCTGAACGATAGAACGACGAAACTGTAGATTTCAGCCTGAACAAAATTGTGCAACTTCGTCTTAAATTATCTTAAAAAATAAGGATTAAAAGCCGTTGTTTCATTTATTACGTGTTATGTTGGTGCATCTACTGTAAACAGAGTACAATTTTAGAGCAATTAAAAATATTGTCAAGTACCCTATTATGTACTACGAAAACACACAGAGACGATCTGATATGTTTCTACCGAAATTGAAAATATTCACAAACAAAAAAATTATGGCACATTTGTCGGAAAAAACAAAAACCAGATCCATTTAATTTTGAATCGGGTGTTTCGCTATAGAAGCCTCAACCAAACTGATTAAAATACAACTTTTTCAAGTTGCCACATCCTGATATCTCAATTTTCCTGGCAATGTGAAAAACTTTTAATTGGTTTGGTTGAGGTTTCTGTGGTGAAAAACCCAATTAAAAATTAAATATATCCGTTTGGGCTACAAAGAAATTTCCCACAATCTGTGCCATAACTATTTTGATTGTGAAAATTTTCATTTTCGGTAAAAACATTTTTTGTTTATTTTGTATGTTGAATTAGACAAGGTAGTAAATTTGAACCCCTGGATTTTTTCTTTTAAATAAAATATATTTCCCCATCAATCAATTAAAAAATAAACAAAAAATGTTTCTGCCAAAATCAAAAATTGAGATATAAGGGTGCAGCATGCGGCATTCAACTTTTCTCGAAAATCGAGCAAGACCTTAGCTACTTTTTGTCTTATCTCTGTGGCGATAGTTATGGCATGTTTAAGGAACAGGACAAAACGAGAAAAGCCCTGTATACCCGAATTGCGGCAATTTTCAGGTTTTTCAAAAATATCTGGGAAAATAGGAGCTCGAATGCATTTTTACACAAGCCTAGCTAGCTCATCAAAGTGGCAGTTTTTTTCTCAAATAGTTTCTTCTTAAAATGCATACCTATTTGCTGACATATTTCAAGTGGTCCTTCACCAATAGATACCCTCTGTATATTGAGGATCCAGGTTTTTGATATATTTTGATCTAATTCCTTGGTTTAAAGGACCCTTATTTTAATTCCCTCCCCTTTCTAGGTTTGCCAGGTTGGTGGGCATCCTACTACAGCTAAAGAGGGTATTCCTCCTCCTTTTGTTACGAAATAAAATTGTGGCTTCAAACGAAAATCAAGGAACAAAAAAATATATTTCTAGATTTACCTATGTATAAACACAGACTTATAATACCAATTATTCAAATTTAGTCCTTTGCCTTACAGAATTTCTGTCTTTGTCTTACAACACTAATTCAAAAACCATATATTATGGCTATGGCACATTAATGCAACAAATCAAATTGCCATTCAATAAATCATGTATATGATTCTTTCAATTGGATTGCCCTGCACTTCATCATATTTGCAAATGGGCCACTTTTTATCACTCACAAACATACCCCAACACCGAGCCTAACACTTCACGCATCCTTGAACGCCAAAGCAGTAACCGCTTTCGAATGCCCCGCATATTCCCTCTCCATCTGCCCACTTCTCACATTCCACAACCTGGCGGAACCGTCTGATGATGCCGTGAATACATACTGTCCGTCGGCGCTGAACGCGGCATCCCACACCCACCGCTGAGTCTCCTGCATCAATTCTTGCACCAGCGAGAAATCCGTGGTGTTCCAAATTCGGGCTGTCGTATCGGCAGAAGTCGTGACGAGCAGGTCGGAACCGGGGCTGAACTTGCACTTGAGGGCGTGTCGTTTGTGGGCATCGAATTTGTGTTTCGGCGTCTGAAAGTAACAAATTGTTTATTGTAATTGTTGTTTACTGCTTTGAAAGGGATTAATTCATGTAATAATTAAGAAGTAACTTTTAAAATAAATATTCACAAAGTTTAGACATAAAAGTATATCTAGAGTTGCCTTTGATCTAGGGAGGACGTAGCCTCTGCTTATTTCTGAACTTCAAGGGCCAAAGGCGGCCAAAACTATTTCACTATTAACTAAACAACTAAACTTTTAGTACCAAAGGAACTTAAATTGGAAGTAAAATATTATACATAAAGCTTTCTACAGCTTTGATGAGTAGGTACCTAAAAATAGATTATTAGGTAGGTACCTAGAAATAGATTATTGCATTGAGTGTCAATATAGCCCCCCATTTGAAAGGTAGAATACCTATGTGTGTAGGTACGGTTCAAGATACTATAACTAATAAGATGTGATCACTTGTGGAACAAATTTTGAAACTATTCGTTCATCGCATGACAAAATGTATGCCAATAATCAAACTTACCAAAGCTTTTCATGTTATATTTAAACAAAAAAGGATCGCTAAACCTCCAGCCCACCATACTTGCTCCTTTTTATCCTTCTTCTAGGCGTCGGGGCCGCTTGATGATCGATATGAGAGGCGATAATGGAAAAGCAGAAATTTGTGCCTTTTCTATAATATGTAATTGAACAGCCCATAAATACTCAACAAACCTTATTACCACACTCGCATTCAGTCAGCGCCAGCGCGGTGCGGATGACAAAGAATTTGCGTTTCAAAATTGCCTAAGTAAGTATTTAGTAAAATAATAAAATGAGTTGAAGATGGTGTCCAAAATCAAGCTTATTGAGTGGAATAAGGCCATCCCCCGAACGGACAGAAGCTTGACTTCTAATGATCGTGTATGCGAAAAACATTTTAAAGAAGATATAATAAGAGAACTTAAACTTAAAACAGATTCATACTTGGTAAATTTAGTATTTATCCCTTTTATAGATTCTTAACATTGTGTCTTTATTTTTACAAGATTTTATTTAAGTTGCAATGTTTGTTTGTTTAGGTAATGCCCCCCCCCCCCCCCATTGGGAAGGGGGGGGGGGAAACCTACTTCCCGGTGTTCAATTGATCAGGTGGCAATAAAATACTATGATATCAGTAAACTGGTTCAGGGCCTTACTTAGGAGGGGGTGCAAAATGTTAAATTTAATCCTGTCTTGGTGGCGATTAAATTTTGTGTCATTGTGTTGGCCCAGGGCCGTACTTAGGGGGGAATTTAATAATAATAATCATTCTCACCCTCACAATACTCCAAACTAGGAGAACCCCATAGAAGCAAGTACATGCTTGTTCGTTGCAATTTGCGGCTAAGGCCGACTTTTTTCCCGATAGAACTAGGATAGCATTCGCTCAAGTACTACGGAAGACCCTAGAAAACCGTAGTAATCCCAGTGAGTGTAGGACAATTAGTAAATCCCACGTATAAAGCTATTTAGGAGCAATACCGTGAACCCACATTTGTCCAGCACTCTTGGCCAAAGCGGTGTTTTTCTTTAAAGACACGTGCATGTGCCTGCCTCGAACCAAGGTCGATCGAAGGCAGAAAAACATGCAGTCTAAAAAGTCAGCGCCGGTATGAGCGACGCCACCGAGATGAATTTAGCTCAAACTGCGCCGATTGTCGGGCGAAACCAGCGACCGGGCCGGACGTAAACACGGCACAAATCTTTCAAAATTTCGTTTTTTTCCGCGGGTTTTCGCGAAGTTTCGATGCTGCAGAAGGTGCAAAATAGGGTGGTGATCAATTTGAGCTGTGTACACTAAAAATTTATAACGGATTATAACCACAAATATCGCCGTGAAAAGTGGGGTGTCAAAAGGAAATTTGAAAATTCATTTTCTCGGAAACTATGTCCGACCTCAAAACACTGAGGTCAGACTCATGTTCAGGGACCTCGAAAATAGGGGGGGCGGCCAAAATTTCAAGAAAATCGGGCGGTGCAAACACTATGTTCCATAATTACCCAATCCAGGTACTCTACTCACCAACTCACCATAACAGTTGGTGTTTCACCAGATGTACCAGTTTGCAAATCCCAAATGTAGGCACTGCCTTTATTATTTACAGAAGCCATAAGGGAACTATCTGACGAAATATCTATATCTAATATCATTGCATCGTTCTCTGGTATTAGCTGCTCATTATTATCATTTCTGAGATCCCAACGATAAATAACACCATTTTGGTCACCCACAAACAACTCTACTTGATTCGGGTGCAGGCAAGCACAATTTATTGGAGCTTGAACTTCAAATATCTTTGGACATTGGTTGCTTCTGGATCGTAAATCCCAAATACGAGCTCTGCTATCTTCGCCACCTGAATACATCCATTTGCCGTCCACTTGAAAGCCAACGCAGGTCACGTTTTTTGTTATTCCTTCGTAATTCACTACAGGACTGGGATTGTTGGAAACTAAGTCATACATGTAGATGTGCAGGTAGCTTGCTGCTGCTAAAAATTTCTTATCTGGTGTTATTTCTAAAGCGTTTACTTGTGATTCTGCATGCTGCATTGTGCGACTGCACATGGCCGAGTGAGTCTCCCATAGTTTGATGGTATGATCATATCCGCCAGTAGCTAGAATGATTTTTCCGCTCTCTAGGGATTCTATTTTGTCCACAACCATGTTGATATAATTAAAAAAACAATTAAATATTAAATGAATAAATTAAAGATGATGAAAAATATGGTTATGGTTGCCCTGAACCCATTGTGGTAGTATGGGGGGGGAGGGGTCATAATATTACTTTGTCCCATATATTATAGCAAACGGGTTCAGGGGGTGTGGCTATAAAAGTCTGTGATCAATATGGCTGACACGCCAGGGTCTGATTAAACAGTATTCCTAGTAAAATTATGAAAAACCTACGAAAGAAAATATGGGGTTATTTTGAATCGAAGGGAGAAACACCATGTAGGCAATCCTTGAAAAATACATACCTAGAGTAGTTATAAAGGTAATATTTTTCTTTTCATAAAGTACGAAAGTGGATATTATAAAGTATATTGATACGGCTCTGTCTATTGTTTATATACCTGTGAAATGTAATTCCTGTGAATTTCTTTTTGTCCACTTTTAGAATTGCTACTGCAACAACGTACAGCACATGACATATTTATTTCCAGAGGTCAATAGCTCGCAATAACAAGGAATACTCCACTTTTAGCTAATTTTATAATGCACTAGCGCCGAGTCAACAAATTGACGTTGTTCTGGTAATCTATGACGTAGCGAACCCATTTTGGGTCACGTGACAGCTTCCCCCTCCAATACTACATCAATGCCTGAACCCTGAACCAATCCAATGCCTAAAATCACACCACAAATCACACATAATTATTGTATATTGTACCATATTATGTTATTTAATCTCTGATTGTGCATATAAACGTGATATAAACTCACATAGACAAAAGGAAAAGACTGCTTTGCGCTTTGCGTTGGCGAAAAAAAACATGGGAAAACATTCAGCACAAAATCTTGTTGTCTGATAACAGTCTGATTCGCTTTCTTTCTTTTTCTTCTTCTCTTCTTTTTATGGTCTCTGCTCTTTCAAGCAATCTGGCCACTTGGGGCCTTCGTCACCTCTTCGTTGGGACGGAACTGTCCAGCTGCTGTGTCCGTCCAACTTGGTCAATTCGTCACTACTTGAACAAATTTGCCACTTTCCTTTTTCAATCCTTTCCTTCCCAAGATTACTGTTCCCATGTGGATCTTTCTCATAATATTTTCTTCAACACTCATTAACATTAAACAATTTCAGATATATCATAGATTTTTACTGTTCATCAATCCTCTATATAGACCAAATTGTTCAATCGTTCTAAATCTAGTTGTACCTCATCCGCAGTCCTTTATACCAAAATTTGTTTCACTCCTTTCCTTCTCAAGATCATGGTATCCATGTAGACGTAGATCCTTCATTAACTTTTGCAAATCCGTCAAAATCTTCTACATCTCATCATCTTTACAGATGATGATCCCAGGATTCATTCATAAAGCATAATATATGTTCATAAACTTTGTTTTGTTTTGCAAACGATATGGCTGCATTTTGTCTCTGTCTTATCCATTGCAATGAAACACTAAGCATAGATAAAGGATTTATACAGTGTGGCCCGTTTGGAATGCTCTGTAAAAATTTTATTCTTCAATCTTATATTAGCCGTTTTTTTCTACAAATGGGTCACAAAAAACTCTACGTTAGTGCAAAATTTCAGGTCTAAATCTCAATTTTCAAGGCCTACTACCAATTTTTTTCTCTTAAAAAAAAGACGAAAATCATTTGGCGATTTTTTTTATTTAAAATCTGACACCACAGCGTTAATCAGGGCACCCCAAAACCCCAATATTCCAATATTCAGGGAGTTCCATTCTGTAAGGTGTCAAAGTTGAGCAAAATAGGAAATTGAAAGTCATCTGGCGAGTCAAGTGAGCCAGGGAATTACTTCGAATCAGTTGAATGATGAAGAGGACCACCCACATTGTTGATGGGAAAAGATTCAATAAAAAATTTACAAGGTGTTCTTCTCTGTGCCAACTCAAAATGCTGAATTTTTTAAACTTTCTATTATGCGTCGAAAATCGAGTATATCAAAACCACCCCAGGCATTATAAATGAACTAAGTCGAAAAAATACAGAAGCCTGCCAGTCAGTAAGTCCATATGAGTTAAGGTAGCAACAGGAAACACACCAAAAATGTATCGTCTTAGACAGCAACTTTGTTAAAAACGGTCCAATAATTTATAAATTGTTTTTATTTGTTGGTTGGCATTTTGTAGAAAAATAAATTACTTTTGTGTTTATTAATATTTTTTCAATGATTCCAGAGCACTCCTGATCAGTATAAAGTTTCATACAAATTCAGCATTTTGAGATGGCCCAGAGAAAAAGACCCCGTACATTTTTGTATTGAATCTTCGCACACCAACACTTTGAGTAGTCCTGTTAATCATTCAACTGTTTTGAGGGGATTCCACGACCACGACACACTTGACTCGCCAGATGCCTTTAAAATTCCTATTTTGCTCAACTTTGACACCTTACAGAAGGGAACTGCCTGTATATTTTTTTGTTCAAATTTGGTATGGGGGGGTTTTGGGCTGTCCTGATTAACGCTGTGGTGTCAGATTTTAATTAAAAAAATCGCTGATTCGTTCTTTTTTTACTAGAAAAAAAATTCATAGTAGGCCTTGAAAATTGAGATTAAGACGTGAAAATTTGCACTAATAAGAGTTTCTTGTGGCCTATTTTTAGAAAAAAATCGGCCAAAATCGGATGAAGAATAAAAATTTTACAGAGGTGTCTCCATTCCAAACGGGTCACACTGTATATAGGTCACTGCCCATAGCGCTAAATCATTTGACGGGGGGGGGCAGCACCAGGCGTACTATTTTTATTTCTGAAGAAAGAAATGAGAAAAAAATGTTTATTTATCGTTTTTTTACAGATTTTTATATCAATTTCTTGGTTTTATTAAGTCATATTTGCAGAAAAAATTAGCATTACGTAAGTTTAGTTGGCAACTTTGTTTCTTTCTTGTACCAAGTAGATACTTACCAAAGATGGCGTAAAACCAATCCATTTCACCTGTTATAGTTACCATTGTAAAGGAAAATCAAACAAACAAATGCACATAATAAATTATAATCATAAGTTGGGAGGTAACAACATTTTTATTAGTATACTTTTACTATTACAAGTGGTTGAAAAGCTAATTACCTATGCAAAGACAGAAGAATTCAATATTTATTGAAAAAAAAATGGATTGTGAAGCTTTAATGCACTATAAAAACATAAACATTAGAAGAAATAACGAAAGTTTACTTTTTAAGAAAATCACTATACCTAGGTACAGGGTGACCCACCCAGGATTAACACCCCCCCCCCTTAACTTCTTTATTTTTCAAGTTAAAGAAAAAACGGTAGAGATAAAAGTTTTAAGATTTTTGTTGAGCTTTTTCGTGGTCTTGTTGAAATTGATACAGGATGTTCCTCAAAAGCCGGACAAATCAAACTTACATTTTTCAACGGAACATCCTGTTTATATAAAGTTAAGGGGGATGTTAATCTTGGGTGGGTCACCCTGTACCTACTGTTTTTTTCTATTTATTCGTTCCTAAATAAAACAGATTTCCTGTTGATGCTTCGAATACGGCCCCTTTTCATTATATCAGTTTTTTTTGTCAGTTCATGGTAAAATCGTATTTTGAAGAAAGTTTTCAAAATGAGCTCTAACACTTCACCTATTTTAATAATAATAATAATATTTTGCTCTCAGAAAAATAAAAAACGTAGAACTGGTTTTGTTTTGGCAAGTTTGTTCCCATAATAAAAAAAATAATGTTTACAGTTCGGGTGACAGATCTGGTGCTAAGGATTACAAAGCAGTGGCGTACCTCTTATTTTTTAAAATAGTTATAAAAATAGGAAAAATATATTTGCCTTTATATCTCAATTTTTATAAAAATTGAAGTGTAACCCCAGGTACAACTAGTACGCGCCAATTCTAAAATTCAAACCTGGACCAACACTATATTAAAGACCTGTGCATAGCGCTGTTTCAAGCGATCGCCACTGGCGCTACACGACGAAACAAATTTACACGGTGGTTTTAGTTAAAACACCATTGTTGCAGAACCTTTTATAAAATAAAAACATGCAAATATGTCTGTTACAACGAAGTTAATATTCAAAATAAAATAAAATATTTGTTTGTTATGTCCCTCTAATTTGACAAGTTCACATGGCATATTTCCATACATTTTCTAAGAAAAGCGAGTCTAAAAAGCAAGCAAGAGTATTTGGTACCTTTTGGTTTGAAACGCAGTCCATGGCTAGTTGTAGTATGTGAAAGCATAAAACACATTAGATTTTTCAGTTTCTTCTTTATATGGAGGACTATTGGTTCGCTTTGAAGCTAATAAACAAAATTTTCTACTTTTATTCCTGCATACGTTAAAAAATACTCTTCCAAAATAATATCTTTAATTTTCGCTTCTTCAGCTGGTTGATCAGATCATACCATAATTCCAATTAAAATAGTGTTTGTTCTTCTGAAATTCACCTAATGGTCTGTGCATACCATTTTCTTCATGTGCGCGAAAATTTCATGTTATCACAAACAAATCTACCTCTAAAAGCCATATTAATAGGATAAAACTGCCAAATACTGGATGCAAAGACAATTCGTTACCGTAAAAAGAAGGTAAATCGTAATAAAGCTGGATATTTAAAATTTTGGATTTTTTAAACGTCAGAAACTGACATCCCAAAACCACCAGAATGCCCTCCTATAACCTATAAATTTTTTCGTCGTGTAGCGCCACCCCAATCCGTAAACAACAATGAAATATGACGGCATGCTCGGGTCTTTAATATAGTGTTGGTCCAGTTCAAACTTATCAATGTCATTGACAGTTACTAATTGGGGATTGTTCGGCGAACACAATATTAAAAAATAAAAACTTTTTAAAAACAAGCTTTTATTTAAGCTATGAACTAAAACGGATAAAATAAGTTTAGGTTTTCGTTAAGATAATTCAAAATGTCACACTGCGGCAAGCTTTTTACAGAGTATATAAAACAAACCAGCAGTATAACTTACTCTTGAGAAATCATCGGCAAATTCAATGACCTTGGGCCATATTGGGGGAATAGAAGTCAGAGGTGTAGCCGGGAAAATCAATTCAGAAATACAGAGTAGTATTAGTAAAGTATATAGTGTGTGGTAAGCACAAGCAGCTTTGACTCCTTCCTGGGATTCTTTATTTAAAGATAGGTACTAGCACAAAGCACTGTAATATCATATCTCATACAGCCAAAAAAGAACTGCCCAATCGCTCAGACACTGCATCCATTTGACAGAATCTATTCCCAAATGGCGGCTGCGCGAACAGGTGCGCAGAATTTTCTCACCATGGGGAGTTATACTGCTGGTTGTTTTATAATAAAAAGCTCGTCGCGCAAGATGTTCATAAAAGTATGTACCAATTAATTTTATCGGAGAGTGATTAGTTGATAAACAAGTACATGCCAAAAAATATATTTTCTTTACAGTTTGGCACTGAATTATCTTAACGAAAACCTAAACTTATTTTATCCGTTTTAGTAAACGGCTTACTTAAATAAAAGCTTGTTTTTAAAAAGGTTTTTTATTATTTATTTTATTTTGTGCTTTTTTAGTACCTATTTGATTCCCATCTCAGAAGGGTGGTAAAGAAATTTAATCCGCCATCTTGGGGCATCGGACATCCGCCCTATTGAATTTAGTATGTCACCTTATCGTTTTCTACTCTTGAAATCCTTTCATTTGATACTCATGTCGAGGATGTTGTGAAGAATTAGGCAATTCGCCGTCTTGGGGAGGCCGTCATATTAGTTTATTATGACGTCATTCACCTTATTGTTTTCTACCCCTCGAGCCCTTTCGTTTGATACCCATGTTGAGAATTATTTTCCCTCTGGTGGTAAAGGTATCTTTTACCGTGCCCCGAACTAGGTACGCCTATGTACTGACGCATGATATGTAACCTCCTTTGGCGAGTTGCTTGATTTGCAAACAATACACTTTTTTTGCCCATAACGTATAACTTAATTGTCTATATAAGCATTTTGAACCGACGAATACTTAAGAAACACTTAAAAACAGCGAAAAATTGCTTCTAAAAGACACAGCACCAGTTATGTCAAACACAAGGTGAGGCACACTCTTGACCGATTTGCGCATTTGTCAGATTGTACGATTAAAGATTAAAGTACTACACGTAGTATAGAAATACTGCCTAATAAGTGTCTAGATAATTATAAATACTAGATTCACCTATTAGTCAGGCAGACCTTATCTCATCAATACATAAATATCATATATTATCTACCATTATTTACTTCAAAGCAAACGTATTTGCAACTGATTGGGTATGTCCCTAGTGCCTATACATAGAACGGAAACCACTGTTGCAAAACTATTATTTGCAATTTGATCTTGAAGATTATCTTAATTTACCAGAGAAATAAGTTTTTCATTATGAATTATTGGCAACGCTGTTAAACTTTAACTAGTAAATAAATAATAGAGTATAAAAAGTGCTACCCCTTACACACATCTCAATCTACAGATGCCATTTCTGTTTTTTATTTTTCTGAGATTTTGCTGAATGTTCAGTGAAATTCAGTAAAATATTATTGTCAGTTTTGTTGAAGTTATTTTTTGAGTTACACGTTTAAAGTTTCGTTCATTCACTGTTAAGAATTTATGAATATTCCAGGCAACTTGAAAAGTTGTGTTTCGATCAGTTTGGTGGCGAAAAACCCAATTAAAAATAAAATGGATGTCGTGCAAATCATTAAATATTCGAAGAAATTCTGCGGTTGCCTGTGCATTGTTAAAATCAGGATAACTTGTGTGGTCTACTAAATAAATCAAGGAATCTGACACACTTATACTAAATACCTGTACAGCAAAACGCACCTTAATTTTTCACATTCCCAATCTAAATGTCTATATTTTAATTTGTTCGCTAAATGCAAGCCCTCGTCATACTGTATTTTTACCAACTGTTTAATGTATTTCCATTCAATGTTTTCATTTTTGCCGTTTTTCAACACCTTGTAAGAACCAAAACAGTTTCTTACCAATTTAAGGATATGGCAGGGACCAAAAAAATGTGTACTTCATTGTTAGTTACCGGATGTTTAAACTTCGTTTTTAAATTAGCTACATTTTGAAAATCTGCACCTAATTCTTCCATCATTATCAAATTACTGAAGTAACAACTAATCCTGATGGGTTTACAAATGTTAGCATTTGTGTACTAAATTAGCTTTCTCCTTTCCCGTTAAACCATCTATAAGAAAGTAGCCTATTGGAATCTTCCAGTGGCCATTCAACACTACCAGCAGAAACACCAATGCTTCTCTTGCTCCAAGGAGTCCATCCGAATCCAAACAATTCTCAATGTCAACGTAACCGGTAAATCTTTTGCCAGTTCATTCTACCTGTTTACGTATCGACATCTCGTCCAACACCAAATTACATAGAATTTGATGGCCTTGTTCCATGGCTTGCTGTTGTTTCTTAACCAATATGGTCAAGGCCTCGTCAGTAAAACCAAGTGAACCATCTACTGACATACCATTGAGAAATAGTTCCCAAATGTGGCAAAGTCTTATTGAAAGTATTTCGTACAAATTCATATGCATTCGGAGAATAGAATGATAAAGTAAGTGCAAAACATCTTAGAACTTCATTATATTTTTTAGTAGATGGGCCTTTTAATAATCTTTCAAACATTTCTGCCGGAACGCCAGAATGTGAAGCCTAGAAATAATAAACAATTAAATGAAACAGGAATAGAAAATATTGATTGATCTTACTCTGAATACACATTCTGATGACTCCGTAATAAGATTTTTTTGTTTGAGAATTTTAATTAGATCATTTAGGTCAGTTATTCTGGCCTTTGAACGACTAATGGTCCCCTGAAGCATATTGACTTTACGCCTTAGTCTTTTTATTTCCTCTATAAGAAGGTGACAGTTCCCCCTTGCTTGGTCATGAGTACCAAAGTCATCGCTACTTAAATCACCAACATAACGTTTCCTTCTACAAGAACAAGAAATTAGTCATGTTAAAGTAATTTCTTCAAATAAATTGTACTTGTACTTACTTTTTCCTGTGTTTATAGACTATTTTTAGTAAACCCCTAAATTCTGGTTGAGGTCCAAGTACATCAGGCTCCTCTTTAAGAATTGCTTCGGTTTCGGATGCTGTTAATGTTGTTGAACTATTATTTTGACGGTCAGAATCCTTAACTGCATCTGCTTTCATAGGCAATGAACTATTACTTGAACTATCTGAGGTAAGAATTGTTTTTTGACTGTAAATAAAGATTGAAATGAACAAAATTACACAACAAAATAACTATTTGCATAAGTTATGAAATTAATGTCTTTTATGGTACACGAAAATTATCACATGAAGTGAAACCAACACGTCACATGCTTAAAATGTAATGTTTATTTAGAAAATAATAAAATACAGGGGCGAATCTATTCGAGTGACTAGTATGGGGATCTCGGGAACTAACGCAGACAGGTGTTATATCTCATCAGTAAGTTACAAGAAAAATTTTAATTGAGGACATGATTATCTACAAATTTTGTCTTTACACTTTTTCTTTACAATCAATAATACAAAGGCGTAGAGGGGTCACACCAAACTTAGCATGTTTCGATCAAAAACGAACTGCCACAATAGATTTATCGGAAAATAAACTTTGAAAAGTTTTGAAAATTTGGCAGTTTACCAAAACCGATGAGGACAAGTCGGATAAAGTATGTCCAAGTGTCACTTCCAGTTATACAGGAAGTTGGTACCGATTTGCTTATTTTAAATAGGGCACCCTATATATTACTTCATTATAGATTCTACGCAAAATTGTACACATTTTATGTATAAAGTCCTATAAATAAGTCTAACCGTTTTCGACATATTTTGAATTTTATATAAAAAATGACGTTTGCAGGCCTAAATAAAGCTATCAATTTCTTCTATAGGAAAGCCTTTATTATTTAATTAGGGTTGGTTTCCTTGTAGAAGTGGACCTACTTTAGTGGACTGTGTTGATATTTTGATAATAAAGAAATACAAAGCGATCAAAAAGTAACATTAAAAATTAAATTGAAAAAATCGTTAAAAGTATTTTTTTTTTCAAATAGAAACCCATATATTTATAATTTTATCTCATTAAGCATTAAAAATAAAAATTAACATTGTGTTGTTTATTTCAAAATTTTGTGGTCGTTTGATGTTTTCCATCGGTTGCTCTATTATTGCTCGTAAAAGTTAGACCACCCTGTATAAAATTGTAGATCGAAGATTGAACGAGCCTACAGTTGTAGATCGAACCTACAATAGTTAGTTAAAATTGCAAATATCAAAGTCAATTTTTGGTCGAAACTTGTGAAATTTGGTGTAAAAAGTACAATAAATGACCTCAAAACTGCAAATAGTTTCCATTTAACGGATGCTATATTTTCACTATTTTCTGAGATCTTTATGTACGTACCGGTCCTTGGAAAAGACTCATCCTGTAAATTGTTGTAGGGACAGCTTTAATTGTAAAAAATCCTATCACACTTACGATATTCCCGAGGATATTCCTGACTGACCTGCGACATTATGAGGATCCTGGTTATCTTTCTCTCCTTCTTGGGATGTATTCCTAAAAATCAAAATTTTAATAAAAAAAATCACCGATCAAGAAGGGTGGCGATTAGGGTTTCCAAATCCCAGAACTGAAAAGGTATTCGGGACTTTGGTCCCAAATTTTAAGTCCCGGTACTAGTCCCGAAAGTCCCGAAAAATGGTCCCGAAATCAAAATTTTGTTTCTTTACAACAAATTTTTGTTAAGAAAAAGTTTATAAAAATTAAATATTTTTATTTAAATGTGGGTAGAACCTACCTACAAAATACCAAGCATAAAATAACAAACTAAAAGTAAGATTACATAAACACACAACTAAAGTAGCTCCAACTGCAACTAATTTAAATGTATGACTTGATACAAGTAAGTATTCTTATTTCTTATTTCAGTTTAAAATCTAAAAATTTTAATAATTCCACCATTTTATGTACTAATTCAAGAACTATATATAAGAATATGGTTAATCACACCAGACAACCACACAGTACTGTATTACACTAAGGGATAAGGTCACAGCGTCACGGGCTTCACGGCCTAGAATCGTAATAATACTAAAAAAAAAGATGAATGCCAGTGAATCCCCTACGACCCCTACCCTAGTTCTTTAGGTTTTCAGGGAAATTGGTGGCGTGTTTATGACGTAATTAAAAATTCGGGACTTTTAAGGTTTCGGGACCATGAGGAAAATCCCGGGACCATACTTTTTGGATAAAATGATGGGACAATCCCGGTACTAAATACCGGCACTGGAAACCCTAGTGACGATTAACACCCTTTTCCTACAGATAAGTAACAAAATAGTTTCGGTATAAGTTGTTTACGAGCTTGTATAGCTCTAGTTTATAGAAATTACCTATTAGAGAACGATTAGAAAAAAATATAAAGAAGTATCATAAATAATATTTTTACGGTATTGTTTTACTGTAAAAAAAATTGGATTTGTTAGTATCTTGGGTAAAAGTTTCCCAGGGTGTATGTCTGCTCCGATTTTGTTGAAATTTTGGCTACCCCCTATTTTCGAGGTCCCTGAACACGAATCTGGCCTCAGTTTGTGGCGCTTGGACGTAGTTTCCGAGAAAATGAATTTTCAAATTTCCTTTTGACACTCACTTTTCACGGCGTTATTTGTGGTTATAATTGAGATAAATTTAGCTCACACTGATCACTACCCTATTTTGCACCCTTTGCCACATCGAAACTTCGCGAAAACCCGCGGAAAACCCGAAATTTTGAAAGATTTTTGCCGTGTTTACGACCGGCCCGGCCGCTGTTTTCGCCCAACAGCCGGCAAGTTTCGATGTGGCAAAGGGTGCAAAATAGGGTAGTGATCAGTTTGAGCTACATACAGTAAAAATTCATAAGGATTATAACCACAAATATCGCAGTGAAAAGTGAGGTGTCAAAGGAAATTTGAAAATTCATTTTCTCGGAAACTATGTCCGAGCGCCACAAACTGAGGCCAGATTCGTGTTCAGGGACCTCGAAAATAGGGGGGTAGCCAAAATTTCAACAAAATCGGAGCAGACATACACCCTGGGAAACTTTTACCGTATCTTGTTACTTTTTCTAGGTAATTAATAATTAATAATAGGTATAACAATAGATATCTACTTACGGAAGGCCACCATAAAAAGGTACTGGATTTGCATGTGTAATTAAAACTTTTGTTCCATTTCGCCTCGGGTAAAAATCTCTTGCAGTAAAATGATCAGAACATATAAGGACATTCTTTGGAAGAATTTTATCAGCTTTAAAGTCCAAAATTTCAAACCAAAGCCTTCTCATTTTATGTTCGGTGGGAAATCTGGAACAAAAAAATGAATACCTAAATATTACAACAGGTAGGTATCTCTTTACTTTATATTTATTACAGAGTAATAGCGTTGACTGACGTATTAACAAGACTTCTCACGGCTATAGCTTCATGTCCCGGAAAGAAGATGGCGCCTATGGTCAACAATGTATTTTGCATTGTATTTTGTCTCCGGGAAGCGCATGGTGAGCCAGAGAACTGTCAAACATAACAGCCGTGAGCAGTCTATATTAATACGTCAGTCAACGGTAATAGCGTTGACTGACGTATTAATAAAGACTGCTCACGGCTGTCATGTTTGACAGTTCTCTGGCACACCATGCGCTTCCCGGAGACAAAATAAATGGAAAATACATTGTTGACCATAGGCGCCATCTACTTTCCAGGACATGAAACTATAGCTGTGAGAAGTCTTATTAATACGTCAGACGTCAGTCAACGGTTATAGCAGAGAACATTGTTCTCTGGTTATAGATAATAAATTGTTTAGAAAAATCTGACTGACTAATTATTATCATGTTATAATAAAGGAAGTGGCTATTTATACGTCCGACGGATACAAACGTCAGTATACGTCTTGCGCTCTCATTGGCGGGCTGAGTCACGTGACTTCTTTGGACGTGCATTTAACTCCGTACACGTCCGAAGCCGAAGTAAACCTATATATTTCGTGAAGTAAACTAATATTTAGATACGTCGGAAGTGCATTTTTCTCAAGCATCTTTGCACTAAGGAGCGTATGCACTGCTCCTTTTTGGGGGATAGACGCTGCTGTATGAAAAAAGAAGGGGGCATTCGCACCATATTGTGGCAGTCGGCAGCGATGCGCGCTGCCGTATGAAAAAAGAAGTGGTAATAATTTCCAATGGTGTAACCCACCCCCGATTTTCTTGAAATTTTGGCTAGGTAGGTACCCCGTATTTTCGCCCGATGCGATGTTCGGCGTTGTAACCCACCCCCGATTTTCTTGAAATTTTGGCTACCCCCCGACCACGCCGAATGTCCGAATGTGGGTTAGGTACATCATTGTAAATAATTACCACTTCATTTTTCATTCTGCAGCTCCCATCGCGGAAAAAGTAGGGCATACGCAATATAAAATGAGACAAGATAGGTCTAAATAATCTCGGACATCATCCAATCGACTTCATGATATAATACATTGTATCATGAATCGACTTAGTAAACAAGCCGATTCATAATCCATCGGACGGTAGAAGTAAGGTTATGTGTCACGTGACTGAATCGACCAATGAGAGCGCAAGACGTATACTGACGTTTGTATCCGTCGGACGTATAAATAGCCACTTCCTATAATAAATTAGGTATGTTCAGTTTCTGAACCCGCCACTGAACGGAGCATGTGTATTGTAAACATTTTTACCTGTGAAAGGATAAAACGGCCCATACACTATGCAATTGGTTGTACGACAAGTTGTACAACTCAAGTCAATTCGACTGTCGAAACGATAATGGACAAGTATACTTAGGAATGAAAAATAATTTTTTGCCTTGGAATTTGTAAAACATGTCTAGATAATCACGAAACCCAACCAACAGATTTTTTTTCCCATTAGTTTGCTCAAAAATTGAAAAAAACGGTAGCAAAAGTAGGGAATGTGACGTCACGATCCCTAATTTCAATAAGTACCTGCTATTTTCTTAGTACTTATTTCGTCTTTTTTTATATAACCAAGCATTCCCAGGCAAATTATTAGATTCAGTTTGTATGCGCCTGATGAGAAATAATCAAATTTCGTAGCATTTCAATGAAATATTTGGATTTTACTGATCCCATTCTGAACTTATTAGATACCCCCTATAAAATATGACAGATGACATATTACTCAATGCTTTAAAGAAAATCGTCGGCAACGCCGCACTTTGCATATAACCTCACTTTCGCCCGCGGAACGCGGAAACCAAGGTTAATAACCTTAGTGAAAACTAAATAAATTCTATTCTCAGTTTTAAAAGAATCTTGCTGTGAATACTTTATTTTTTCGGTTTATAATGAAGACAAGATTTGTTAAAGCTTGTCCTGATAACTTGCCTTGCATAGATTTTGATATGGTGTGTCAATTTTATCAATAAAAACGGGGAGCAAAACATGGAGAAATGAAGAGGTATGTTTGTTATTTGATTTGTATATTGTTTTAATATTGCTTAATGATGATGATATAGCTTAAATTCTGGTTTTAGGTAGACTAGAGAATAAATATTATGGTAACAATGTTATTGGAGACACGCAGAGGAAAGAACATAGCAATGAATGCATAATGCCCGGTTAAGGCAAAAATTACCCCCGAGCACAAAATTAATAAGAAAAAATGTTAATGACACTGTGGTTAAAAATGAAGAAATTCAACTGAATAGTTGTGGAAGTAGGTATATTATGTTGTAATTACCCAACATAAGCAGATTAGTCCTAAATTATGCACATACCACGATGTACGAGGATCATACATCGTGGCACATACGTAGGTACAGCTTTTTGTGCTTCTAGTTTAGTTGCTAGTACAGTAAAGAAATACTTATTGTGTACCTATATACCTATAGTTAAGATATGGGGGAGGGGGCATGGGGGTGTCGCACACCCCAATGTTGAAATCGATTATCAAAACAAGAAATCATGCGTACATGTGAGAACCATGATTAAGAACTAATTTAAATAATCTAGTGCAAGTTCGACAGCAGAGTTTCATTCGATATCAAGTGCTTGACCGTCAATGACTTTTTGCGGGTATTTTTTTCTTGTATGATCTAATGAAGTATTTAATTAATTAAGTCCGTAGTAGTACACTTTGTCGCATCCATTTTGATGCGGAAAGTTGTACTTTTCTGCACTAGTGACATTAACTTTGTCAACTAATAGAACTAAGCACGCTTGTAAAAGTTTTGCACATATTAATGGGAAACTTATTTTAGATGAATGTAAGCTGACTTCCTGGAAATAGCGAAGAATCATGGACAACATCAGTAGATTGTTATATTGGAAAAAGTCAACACAAGTGCAATAAAAAAATATGAAGGTCTACCTTACAGGATTTAGTTGACAGAGACATACCGACATACCTCAATAATTATTATACATTGGAGTAGTATGACAGAAGATTTTTGGCAAAAATCAAAACATATTACAAGGAGGGACTGTCTGACATGTTAAAAAACGAAAAATGCCCTGTATCTCCAAAACGAATCAAGATTTTGAGATTCAACTGCTTTCCACTGCCCTCAAAAATTGAGCACAGTACACCTACCTACTCTTTGTCTATCTCTTCGCAGAATAGAAGAAACCCCCCAAAAAAAACATCCAGTTTGTTGCACTCTGTGCATGCGACATGAAAACTATTATTTGATTTTGGAATATTTTCACTAAATTTAATAGATAACTTATTTGGGGTTTTGCCATAGAATGCAAAATAATGTTTTTTTTCTTGCAAATTAAAGAAATCTTAATTTTTGGCCGGCTGCTGCATTATATTTTTTTATTTTTAACTTCCATTAACCACAATTACAAAATATGCTTATGAACATTTATTTTCCAGAAAAAATAGGTATATAATATGTATAGTGAAAAAATCCTAAAGAATTATGTCATTTTTTATGAGGATGCTTCGGCAATCACAATATAATTTACCTAAATGGGTCTAAAATAGTTCAAGCTATGACAATAAAGTTTTTCGACTGAAAACTTGGCTTTATTGCGTTTTACATGTTATGTTTCTAACATCACCAAGAACTGGCACCTTCTCCAATATTCTAGCGTTACATTTTTGAACCGATGCGGGTCTAACTACTAACTTAATTCTGTAAGTAAGGGCTCATGAAATTAAAGTAATAAATTTTTTATATTCGGACCAGGTATGTGCTTGACGTCTAGAGGATTGACTTTTCTCAGTTTAGTTTATAACCAATCAATGCTGTTGATTAACACTAGCACAGAATAAATAGCTTCACAACAGAAGCGTCCATAAAGACGTGTCAAAAATAAGCCAGCTCCATTTCAATTTACAGGAAAATAACCAATAACTTGTACATAAATTTGGTCCTAATACAATCTCTTTGCAATGTGGATTAATGTAAAATCAAACAAAATGCACAATGTTTATCCCTTTAGAAGATATTTCGCGTCAAAGCGAGCATCCTTTTGACACATGTCCTTATGGACGCTTCTGTTGTGAAGCTATTTATTCTGTGACACTAGGTATTGAGGCTAAAATATCATCAGTTTCTTCAAACAACTAGCAGTCGCTGGAATATACTTGATAACAAGTAAAAAATCGTTTGGCAGAGCCACTAATCTAAAATCGTCAGCTAAAATGTTACCCCTGGTTGGTTCTTTATTGTCTTTAATATATCAGCAAGTCTAGATATCTAATTTGTGCAAGTTCAGTTAGGTACTTACGAATTGTGTCGTTTTATAGATAAAATCGACTTGTTTCCAATAAAAAAAAGTTTTGTAAACCAACCAGCATAACGTCCGAATCATCAATACCAATACCTAGTGCTCCCAGCATTTTCCTCAGCAAAATAGAATAGTTCATTTCCGTCATGGATTATTAGAATGAATGGTGAAAATAGTTCAAATCATAAAAAATAAAAGCTTGTAAAACACGCGGGCCGCGGGATCCGATGTTCCGATTTGTGACGCCACAAAATAGGTTATGTTTATGTTCTCGCAGGCTGACAGCTTGGCATTAAGGTGCGGCGTTGCCAAACCTGGTGCCACGGCGGTAAATTTAGGGAAAAATAAAATCCAACAGGTAGTTACGTATATTGAACTTTAAAAATTAATTGCGGCAAAACGGGGGCGAAAAAAAAATTAAAAAAAATACAGCAAGTATATCTCACCCAATACTATCCGATGAGCAAATAAAAAAAAAGTGGTGTATTAGTCCATTGCATAGTGTGTAGCGCTGTCGTCCAACAAGTCGTACGACACGGTTGAGTCGTTCGGAAGTTTGGCTGGTTAAAAATTTGTTGTACAACCGCGTTTGATATACGACAGATCGTTCTAGTGTGTGTGCAATTGGCGACTTGTTGAAACAATTTCAAATCAGATCCAGATCGCCCGTTTCGTTGTCATCGTCGTTGATGTTGCGGTGCATTGTGCGATATTAAATAATATTAAAATTATCGTAAATATGGAAAATAATCATAGTTTTTGGAGTGAATTTATTGACCTGTATCGTGAGCAGGTCTGTTTATGGGATGTGAAGTCCAATGAATATTCAAATAAACATAAAAGGAATGCCAGCTATGAAATTTTATTAAAAAAATTACAAGAAATAAATTCAAAAGCAACCGTCGAGGTTTTAAAGAAAAAAATTAATAATATGCGAACAGCATTCAGGCGTGAGCTAAAAAAGGTAAACTCAAACAATTAATAAAGAAGTACGTCACTCAATAATATTATATTTTATAGGTACAATCTTCGAAGGGCACAGGAAAAGGGCACTAATTGCGTCCCTCAGTTTTGTATCTTGTTTTGTTATTTTGGGCCGAACCAATTCTAGTAATAAGTTAAACGCGTCGTTGTCCATTCTCAGATAATTTTTAAAATCTGATGGTTCACTGGTGCGTAATAAGTCTTTTAGCAAATTCATGTGTGTGTAGATTCGTCGCTGCAATAACCAGTTTTTGCACCATTTTCTTCTTTTCCTAATTTTTCTTTCATCTTCTTCAAATAAAGCAACCGCTATTGCAGCTATAGAGTGTTTTGATAAAGTAGGTGGCATGATGCTTTTTAATTTGCAGACAACTAGACACCTTCAAAGTTCAAACGTACTACAAATCTTCACGACCGATTGATATTTTTACGTTTGTGTGTGTGGCCAAAATGCTATGCAACTTGTTGCATCGATTGTCTGTTCAACCCGTAGTACAACTTGTCGTACAACCAATTGCATAGTGTATGGGCCGCTTAAGCCTGGAACTCCCTGGGTTTTGTGACAAACGCTGCACTTCCTCACCATTTTCGTACCCGTACCTATTTCAGACCACGACCACAAAATATATAGACCACGACTACAGTTCTTCAGCTTCAGGGCACACACACTCACACAATAATCTCTTGAATTGAAAGTCTTTAAATTGAATTCTTCCAATAATCACTATAAACAGTACAGTGACAGTGACTATTTCTATAGTCACTGCTATAAACAACCTAACCTATATATTTTGTGCTATAAACCACCGCTTTCACAATCCGCCATTGAGGTAGTATGGGGGGGAGGCGCCATAACATTACTTTGTCGCATATAGCAAACGGGTTCAGGGAGTGTGGCTAAGTCTGTGATCAATATGGCTGACACGCCAGGGTCTGATTAAACAGTATTCCTAGTAAAATTATAAAAAACCTACGAAAGAAAAAATGGGGTTATTTTGAATCGAAGGAAGAAACACCCTGTAGGCAATCCTTGAAAAATACATACCTAGACTAGTTATTAAGGTAATATTTTTCTTTTCATAAAGTACCAAAGAGGATATTATAAATTATATTGATACGGCTCTGTCTATTGTTTACATTACCTGTGAAATGTAATTCCTGTGAATTTCTTTTTGTCCACTTTAGAATTGCTACTGCAACAACGTATAGCACATGACATATTTATTTCCAGAGGTCAATAGCTCGCAATAACAAGGAAAACTGCACTTTTATCCACTTTTAATGCACTTTTAGCACAGAGTCAACAAATTGACGTTGTTCTGGTAATCTATGACGTAGGTGAACCCGTTTTGGGTCACGTGACAGCTTCTCCCCTCCATACTACCTCAATGATTTGTCCTCAAAAATACAATTTTTCATGACAAATCGTAGATTTGTCATAAGAAAATCAATTTTTAATTGCAAATCGACGACATGTGCTAAAAAATAGAATTTTTGATGGCAAATCTTCGATTTACCATACATATTTGATTTTTATTATAAAAATCTCGAATTGCTCTTAAAAATGTAAATAGTTTGTGACATTACTAATTTTTTGCTAAAAAATTCGATGTGTGCTATTTTTTATATAAAGTATTTGGAGTGTATAATCCCAGAATTTATAGAGAATAAATATTTCGCGGTTCAGGGTCTCTAAGGGTGCCGGAACCGAACGAGTGCTTTAGCCACAATTTGGTTAACAGGAAAGGGGGCGAGAATAAATATTTCGCGGTTCAGGGTCTCTAAGGGTGCCGGAACCGAACGAGTGCTTTAGCCACAATTTGGTTAACAGGAAAGGTTCACCGGATTGTTTTGTCTCGATTTTTGAGAAAAAAGTCCCAGCGGCGGGGGGCTAGGGGGCGAGAATTAATATTTCGCGGTTTAGGGTGTCTAAAAGTGTCGGAACCGAACGAGTGCTTGAGCCACAATTTGGTTAACAGGGAAGGCTCACCGGATTGTTTTTTCTCGATTTTTGAGAAAAAAGTCCCAGCGACGGAGGGACTAGTATATTATTCATATAAAGAATAAGGTTGCTTCTTTTCTGTATATGAAAATATAAATGGTAAATTATTGCAAATCGATGATTTGCGATTAAATATTAAAAAGGCACCCCATAGTATGACCACTGCCAGACACATTTCTTTGCAGATTTGCGAGTTGCCTGACTAATCTAAGATTATACACAAGCGTCTAGAGTCTGGCTAGAGACTTTTCAACCGGCCAATCACAGGCGGCCGTCCAAGGCCGTCGTCGAAAGAAATTTGGAGGTAAGTCGAAAGCCAGCGGTTCGCGGTTGTTGACGTTTGTACATGTGTTATTGTATTGTTATAAATAATAATGTTTAGTTGTACCGCCTGTGACAACAAATATCATAATTACAGTTCTTTGAAACGTCACGTAAGCAAAAAACACTCTCCCCAACATTCTCAAAAGTTCGTCACACAAAAAAACTTCAAGTGTTGTGAATGTAATAAACAATTCAACAATAAACAGTGCATTTCAAGGCATGAAGGGAAACAACATAATATTGCATATGTTAGGACTAATCAGACTTATTACAAGTGTACATACTGCAAGTATCGATATCACAGAAAAAATTCGATGCTGACCATTTAACAATAAGTCATAATAAATCTGATTAGTCCTCACATATGCAATATTATGTTGTTTCCTTTCATGCCTTGAAATACACTGTTTATTGTTGAATTGTTTATTACATTCACAACACTTGAAGTTTTTTTGTGTGACGAACTTTTGAGAATGTTGAGGAGAGTGTTTTTTGCTTACGTGACGTTTCAAACAACTGTAATTATGATATTTGTTGTCACATGCGGTACAACTAATAAACATTATTATTATTTATAACAATACAATAATAACACATGTACAAACGTCAACAACCGCGAACCGCTGGCTTTCGACTTAACCTCCAAATTTCTTTCGACGACGGCCTTGGACGGCCGCCTGTGATTGGCCGGTTGAAAAATCCCTAGCCGAGACGCTTGTAGATTACAACGAACTTCAAGGTTAGTACGTTAGTACTAACCTCGACCACAGAATAGGGGAATATTCTGTGCCTTGACTGACCGAACTTAATATTTATATTTTGTGATCAACTGTGCTTTCACAACCTAACCTTTTTGTATTTAGTATTTAGTGATTCAGTCTAGTGCTGAGTGCTGATTCTGATTCTGTCATTCTGTGGATTCTGTCTGCGGTGCTTTCCATATATTATATGGGTGCTTCTAAACAATTTGATTTGAATAGGAAGATGACTTGCAAAATTTGGAAAAAAATATACTTAATTTATTAGATAAATACAAGCTATTCACGGAGGATACAAATTATAAAAGTCATACATTACACAGGGTTCCAGAAGATATTCTAGAAAATGTCTCCGGAACCCAGAAAACATGAGCGCAAACCTGTAAGTAGAACAAATTTCGAATTTGAAAAAGTCAATGCCAAACATGCAAAACAAATATGTTTTAAGGCTCCTCTATCGCCTTCACCCATCCTAGACATTTCTGATGAAGAATTAGTTACAATTTCTGTTAGAGATTTAAATCGGCAACTAAAAATGAGAGGGTTATCTAGAGAGGAGATCATTCACATGAAGCAACGACGGAGAACCTTGAAAAATAGAGGTAACGAAAATGTAAAAAAAGGCAACATTATTAATTGTTCCCCTTACAGGCTATGCAGCTTCATGTAGAATAAAAAGAATCGAACAAAAAGATGACTTGGAATCAAAGAAATCGTTGGAATGGCGAGATATGGAAGTAATGCAAGATGACTTAAATAAACTGCATGAGGAGATGCATAACATTAAATCGAGATATGTAGCACTGAAAAGGTTTGCAATTCAAAACAAAATTGGCATTCCATCAGAACTTGAAGAATTGTAATTATAAGATACCTATATACCTAGGTAGTATGTGAAGTAAATTATATAAATGCCCATGTACTTATGTGTCTTGTGCGTTTCTGGCATTTGCTTGTTGTACAATAGTCTCTCCGAATAACTCTGGCGTTAACACCTTGCTTGACATTAATTGCTAAACTCCCTAGCTTGGACACAAAAAATCATATAAGGGCATATTGGTTAAGCTGAATTTTCGGACATTTAGGACAAATAGAAATATATATGGCCCTAATACCCCTGAGAAGTGAGAAATTGGCCGTATTCGATTGACAAAAAGAAAAAACAGAAACAGGTTATCCTGAATCACTAGAGATCAGCTGAATCGAGGAAATTTTCATGTGTCAAATGAATGCTCCGAGAAATAACCTAGGTTAACTTTTTTACTTTATCCTCAATTTTTTTATAAATTTGAAAAAGATATGTCCTCTACTGCACCTTCCCATCTTTCTATTTTTCTAAACATGTTAATTTTATTTTTATCTATTTGGGTCTCCAAAAACTTCATTCCTTCTTCAAATTTTTTAAGTTCAGCAAAATCTGCTTTTTTTCATTATCCCTTTTAACGTAATCGTTTTGTAACTGCACTTTTTGAGGGTTCCATGGACATAGACCACATTTCCTAAAACCATTTTTCAGGATATTAGGATTGAGCCTTTCGTCCATAGTATATTTCAAAAGGTTTGCGAAATCAATCTTTTTTATATATGGACTATGACTGCGTTCCAGCCTAACTTTTCTGGTGTTTTCTCTCCAACCACCCTTCAGGTTTCTGAACACAGCTACATCCATAGGCTGTATTAAATGCGTCGCGTTTGGGTAGAGGGCTACTAAAATAATCCTATGTTGTTCACAAAAACGGCTGGTATGAAGTGTAAGGTGCGATGCATGACCGTCTATAAATAAGATTACTGGCAACTCGATTTGTTTCTCTATAAGCCATGGGTAAAATATATTTGCTATAAATAAACTCGTAGAAGGTCTCCCCCATCATCCACCCCGAGTCTGATTTTCCAATGCCCCATGATTCTGGAACACTGAAGGCAGTGTCTTTGGGAATTCGTTCATACCTAAATAAAATCATAGGTGGGGGCATATCCCCGGCTGCATTTCCGGTGACAAGAACTGTTAGGCATTCTTTTTCATCATTATTAACACCCTGGTATATGTTTTTCTCTCCTTTTTTTGGCTAACACTTTATCCCCCTTGGGATTAAGGAAAAAGACTGCTTCATCACAGTTGAAAACTCGTGCAGGGTAATTGAGAATATTGTTGTGGTTGGAATTCTGGAAGTATTCAAAAACCTCTTGGAACCAAGCACCAAGCCGTTGTTGAGTGACGGAAGCTCTGGAGTTTGTTAGATTTTGTGGCGTCCTTAGCGAAATTTGGGGATTTCTCTTTTAAAAAAGTGCGCACCATTTTTTACCTGGTCGGTCGTTTTTAAAAGGGGTTGGCCGCTTCAGTTCTGTGATGAGTTGTTGCACGCTGTCTAGTAGCTGATTTTTGCTAATTGGAAACCCTGCCTTTGCGGTATTAATTATCCAATCACAAAGAATTCCTTCCTCCTCTTTGTTGAGATAGGATTCTGGGCCCATTTTCGAAGTTCTAGGATATTTCCCATTTGTTTTATAAAGTAATGTAATTATGGATACACCATGTTTTTTTAGCCGATGCAGCTACTGATAATCCTGTCACAATCTTCCAATGCCGAAAGCATACTCTCTTCTGTGTACTTTTTAAGAGTTTTTTTCTTTGGAGTAGCCATTTCTTCCACCTTCAAGACCTGAAAGGATCGAAAGTTGACATATCAAGCACCAAAACCTGACGGGGTGTCAGCTATTGGATATCGGCACGTTAGAATTGCAAAAGTCACATTTATGAATAATGTATTTTAAGAGGGATGAAAAGAGATAAAAACAAATTCAAATAATATAAACGGCCTTGGAACCAAAAGTTGACACCTCTGTCAGCTTTTGGAGCCACATTATATTTTGGAACCAATACCTGACAACCTCCTGAAAAACCTAACCTCCAACAAATTAAAGGTAAACAACTACAGAAAACATTCACTTTTCCTTTCTACTATAAGCTGAACTTTACTCATCACAAAAATATGATACATACCTTGGCTATCACAACTTTTCCACTCAAGATTTCTTAACACTTTTACTAAAAAACAGTATTTAAGTTCACAACAATATGCACCTGTTAATACAACAATACATGGCACCATTTTGGCGGGAAAAGTACTGTCAAGGCTAAAATTGTACATTGGCTAAAAGATGGAGCCAGTTGTCTTATAGGCATGTTTTAGTGGTTTATTGCAGACAAACTCTTATTTTATCGAGATTTTGGTAAAGCTGTCAACTATTGGAGACCTGCCAGCTACTGGGTCCTTTACCTTAAAATTTTGCTAGAATAACGCTACTAACACCAACAATTTAATATTTATTTTCTAATATGTGTGATTCAAACCTATAGTTTCCCGCCAAAACTAATATCAGATCACAATAGCTGATTTCATGAAAGGGCAGGTTCAGCTAAATACCTGTCAATCAAACGCCTTATATCTACTGATCTGGAATCAGTTTGAATCAATCCAGATCTCTTATTTATTGCCAATCGAATACAGCCCTTGTCAGTTGGTATGAATTAAATTACCAATATGTTAATTCTCACACTAGAGAAAACAGATAAGACACCATTGATTGTACATTCGGTACATTCCTCTACACATTTTTAATTAAAATTCAAATAATGCAAGTTTTGACTAATTACAATGATCAAAATATAAAACTACTGGACAAAAGCAACGGTTTAAATAAGTAGCGTTTTTTTGAAGCAGACGAGATAAACATTTCGGTAAACATTTCCTCAACAACATACATAGATATTGAGTGTTCATTTTATTTAGATTCGATTTAACTTTCTCCAAGGTGGTATTCATATCCCCAAATAAATGCTGAGATGTACAGGAACAATCTTTATAATTTAAACATGTTTTGATACACAGTTTAAAGCAGTTCGATATGTTTCTGTGACATGACCCAATAGGAAATGTTTTTCCCATAAATCCAAGCGTGTGGCTGCTTCTGAGCTGCATGGGTCATCTCTGGCATATTACAGACAGGCAAACATGTAGGTAGATGTAGATACTTAATAAATTCAATAAAATTATGGCAGCGATTCTTGAGAATTAACCATTTTGAGACGACAACATTCCTAGACATATTTTTATTAAATATAATAGCGATTTTTATTACTTCTCCTTTTTTCTTCCATTAGAATAGGCCTTACACTTGACACAATATGTATTCTGTAAGTTCGTTTTGGTGAGGTTGGTTCTATGGTACCATATTATTTTATTAGTATTAGTAAATTTAAAAATTAAAAAGTTATGTTTGAGTTAGGACTATGAAATCAATTACCTTACATTTTAAATAATTTTGGACAAGAAATAAAATATGATTCAATTGTGGTATTTCTTAATTACTCCCTATTCCCATTAGCTCAAAGAGCTTCCTCCCTACTAGTACGAGAGCCGGCTGCATGATTTCAACTCTCATAAGCTTATAGAATAAGATGTTGTGTAAAATGTAGAGAGTATATTTCTTTACTTGATGCGAGTAGGTTGCCTCAATTTATATGGGCCCGATCATTGTTATTTAAAGAAGTTGCGGCCAATTTTTACGCAAATCTACTCATATTGATTATAGAACAAAATAGGTACCATCGGAAAGAAGACCCATAGAGCAACAACAAAAAAAAATAGGGTCCCTTGGTCCTTTAGAAAACCGATAAGACGTATTTTCGGGGCCCCGAAAATCCTCCGATGTTAAATAGCCAGTGCTATATACCATTTGATGCACAGGATAAAAAAATTTCAAATATGTTTTTCGGGAGATCTGATGGTATGGCTAGATGGCCGGAGAATGGGTCAACATATTTAAAGAATCTTTTTTACGGTAAATTATTTCTCGTTTTCGAGTTAAGGATTTTCAGCGAAAAAAACGACCAAAACAGGTGGGACGCATCTTTTTTACGTGATTGGCCGGCATTTCCCGTCACCTAAAAGTCAAAGTCCGTAAACTGTCAGAAATTGCCCTTTTTCGCCGAGCTACATCTAAGTTATTTCAGCTCTGGGGTCGGAATTTTTAAAGCTTCCCTCAAGTCTTCAGGTGAGGTGCAGATGTTTCCGGTGCCCCGAAAAATTAAAAATGAGAAAAAACACGCAATTTATAAGAGCGGTTTCTCAGGATTTTCCGTCAATTTCGCTAATTCTACAGCCATCCCGTTTCTCGAAACTTGGAAATCGGGAGTCGGGAAATTTGGTTAAATATCGGATTTTCGAGGTTTCTTTTGGTACTGGAGAAAAGTACAAGACCCAATTAAGAAACTTACCATCTTCTTCGATTTTTAGAACGGCACTTTTTCGAATTTGTCAAAAGATTTTTGCGAAAAAGTAGTAAATATGTTCGTGGGACGGGTTGTACCTATTAAAAAATTAAAAATTATCCACAACTTCTTTAAATAACTGATCGGGTCCATATTATCTGAGGCAACCTACTCGCTTCAAGTAAAGAAATATACTCTCTACATTTTACATAACATCTTATTCTATAAGCTTATGAGAGTTGAAATCATGCGGCCGGCTCTTGGACTATACCTAAATATCAGTAGCATCTTTTATACCTAAGAAGTTAACTAGTGATTTTTGGAAATCCTGTCTGCATTTATAATACAAATTTTAATTTGACACCTCCCATACATTAATGTGTGGGAGAGTCAAGCATTAACTTGCTTATAACTGTAGAGTACTGGCAGAGCATAATAATTATTTTTCAGATATGTCCAGATAATTTTTCTTTTTCCTTTTATAGAAAAACTTCAAATGTTCTATATACAACCACACTAGAAGGAGTATTCATTTACTGTGATATAACCTCGGATATAACTTTCACACAAAATGGCAACAATACGAAAAAACTACAGTATTTTTATAATAAGATTTTTTGCCTATATTTATTCGGAAATCTAACAAAAATATCCAAATATGTTTAGTGAATATACTAAATTATCAAGTTAAAATAATATGCATTATTAGTTGATATCAATAAATCATACTTCTTTATACCACTCGTTGCACATAACGACATAACTTAATAAAATTGAAATAAAAAGTTTATGTCAGCATAGTAATTATAACATAACCTTAATCTCTTCTCTTCTTCTTATCTCTGTCATCCCTCTTTTCTGGTTCCTTCCTCTTGCTTGCCCTCTTAGCTTGCGACAAGAACTGATCCAAACCGAACGGATCTTCTTCCTTTTCGAACTGCACTGGACCAGATCTACCAGCCGAACGATCTGTACCACTGAACTCTTTATCAGGAACAAACCTAAAAGAAAAGAAATGCTCGAAAACGTTCACCTCAATGAAGGAACCGGTAACACCTGTTTGTTTTAATCGCCTTTTCCAATTCTTCCCCACCGTACACGTCCTTATCAACATTCTTACTAGGTCTGTACAAATGGTTGGCCATCGAACCGCCCTCGCGCCACGGTTTATCGTAAACGTTGTAAGCCTCGTCGTCCCCATAACCGTGGCCCAAGCCCTGATTTTGGCCAAACAGCCTTTGGTCGAACTGAGTCTCATTCGACGAAACTCCTCTGGCCGGCATTCCCAGAGCGATTTGTTCGGAAATGTCCCTTTCTCGCTCCCGTTGCAGTTTGCTCCTCTTGTCCGGTGCGGCTCTCTGCAAATTGCGATCCCTCGCTCGTTCCTTGTGCCGATCTTGTCTCAGCATTTCGCGCTCCTGCTCTTCTTCATCTACAGTTTTCGAGTGATGGCCTGGACCTAAAAAAAATAATTTACAAATAGAAAAAATATTCATTTTTTTATATTTATGACTTACCGGCAGTTCTTATGCCAGCACGCTCATCCCTAGCTTTTTGGGCCAGTTGCCGCAAGTGTTCTTCTTTTTGTTCTTTTTCCTTCTGAGCCAGTTTCTTTTCCAGTTGGGCTCTGGTTTCAACGGCTTCTCTGGCCTTTCTATCAGCTATGTACAAAGCTTCAGCCAGCTTAGCAAAGTTTTCATTTATGTGGAGCTGTTGCAATCCTCTGCCATCTGCAGCTAACCTAGGGAATACAATTGACTAAAACAGTGTTTAACTGGTCTAAAGCCTACTAGATATCCAAACAGCTATTGAGAGAATAATGACACAGTATAACAACCAGTAGCACTTGCAATACAAAGAAGATTGCCAATCCTTTGTTCTCGACTCAAAAAAATATCTATCGCCACAGAATAAATAGCTTTGCAACAGAAGCCTCCTTACGGACATGTGTCAGAAATATGCGAGTCTCCATTCCAATTTACAGAAAGACAAGACAGTATTTTAAGCATGAATTTTTTCTAATACAATCTCTTCGCTATTTCGTTGACTGAAAATTTCAGTCAACGGCTATGTAGATTAACATAAAATGCACATTATTCATGTATCCAGAAGATATTTCGCTAAAAAGCGAGTCTCCTTTTGACACGTCACTGTATTACTCATTAGTCTGTGCTATCGCCCTTTGCAGCCTTACTCAAAGCCATTCTGTGTCCAGAGCACAGGATTGTATTTAATAAATAGACATAAGGAAAACCCTAGAAATTGTAACACTCTCTGCAGCTTTTTCTTTCCCAAACAGGAATAATAATAATAAATAATTTATTCTTTTGTTAAAATGCACATTATATTACATTACAAAGTTCAAACAAGCACATGTATTTAAACCCCTATAAGAGAAATTCATTAATAGAGTAACAAGTTTTTTCAAGCAGAAGTTTCTTTAACTTACTTCTAAAAACATGAACATTACAAACATATTTCAAGGTATATTCTAACTTGTTAAACAATTTACAACCTATGTAGAAAACACCTCTCTGAAACATTGCTTTCCGATGCTTAATAGACATCAGCACATCTCTGCCTCTAGAGGAATATAAATGTTCAGTTTTACTTTCCAAAAAAATGTTTCTGTTCTTATACACATAAGTACAGAGCTTGTATATAACATGATATATGTATCTGATCAAGATTTTTTCTACATGAATAAAGTTTTTATACTCCGGCACTGACCGATAATGTTGTTTATATACATGGCACATTGAATTGAATCTATTTTAGTGCACTAATAATCCATATACCTATAGCAACCTATACCGCTCAAAAGAGATGTCCAAGATTTGTGTGTGTGATTTGTTCTAGTTGTTCGCCTTTGTAACATTCTGACAAATATAAAAAAAAACATACTTTTACTAAGCCATAGAATGTAGTCTCACAGTCTGGAGGTAAAAGCTTCTCATTTTTAAATCCTCATGAAGCCCATCCATTTCTTTAGTACAACATGCAGACCATGGTGAATCCTCGACAACAACGAAAGATAAATTAATAACTTGTTTTCAACCCCAAAATGAATCAAAACCCCAATATGAAACCTGATTTCCAAAAGACATGACAATTTTTTAACCTGCCACGGAGACATTTATACAAATATACAAAAATAGCCACCAGCGAGTTTTTATTTATCCACCACACAAACTGCCCATATAGAGTTCAAAATAAAACAAACAAATAAATGTGTTCACACAATAAAATCTGACAATAGAATGTGCCTCTGGGTTTGGCACGGCTCTCGTGGCCTTTTAAAATTGTAAACAAATATGCGCATTGCAGTGATTGCAGTGGCGGCTCGTCCATAGGGGTTATTGGGCTACAGCCTCCCAGTAGAAAATGGGAAAAAAATTAGTTCCGCGACTGCTATATTCTTTATTTTGCTTCTTTGTTCCTGTTCCTTGTTCCTTCCCCGCTATTTATACTATTATATTTACTATTCTTTATAAATTAGCGCAACGCCTGTACTGCCCGGTACCCTGTACAAGCGGGCACAGGCGTTGAGGCTAACCTCCTGACTGGCCACCATTGTACACCGCCCGGGCGTAGTTCTGTTTCGGCCGCTACGCCGTTAGTTATTTCTACTAATAAGAAAGATTAAAAAGCCCATGCCAAAAGTAAGTACCTACCTCCATCTCGGTAGCCTCGGTACCCCCCTATTTTTTTAAGTGACGCACGAGTTTGTTCTTTTCAAAACGTAGCCCCCCTGTGCATTAACCCACGAGCCGCCACTGAGTGATTGGCTGAAATATTGCAGACTTGCCATGTTTCTACAAGCTTTATTGAGAAAATATTAATTTAGTTTTAACCTTATGTTATTACCGTGTGTTATTATTGTGTTGTGTTTTGAATTCCCCGCCTATAAGAATATAATCTGTCCATTGCCGATATTGGATGCGTCTAATGTTACCAGTTACCAAGCCTTTTGAGAGATTTGCTTGCGGCGCTTTCAAATTGCGCACGCAATACTTTAGACGGCTCACGGATTTGATGTTTATGTCGGTATAAACCCCAAAGATGATTTATAAGTGTTTTTCAAATGGATCCTCTAGATTTCCGGATTTTCGATGAGGGTGATGACACCATATTACCAGTTCTAAATATTGGAATATTGACTGCTGCCAGCAAACTCAAGCTAATCAAATAATAACCTTTGTTTTGGTTATTTGCCGTACTCTAGTTTATTTAAGACTAAAAAACATGGTTTTATTGTTGACTAAAAAGTAACAAATAATTGATTTGATAATATGCTTAATATGAAATTATTTTATGATAAAAGTGCGAGATGCTTATTATTATTATTATTTGCTATACAGGGTGTTCCAGGCTTTTTGACCAGGACTTTGATATTTTGTAGAAAAACTCATTGTAAGATGGATTGCTCATATAAACATAAGTCCTAAAATTCTTCGTTTCTGAGATACAGGGCGTTATAGTTCTCTTTTTGAAATTGAATGATAGCAATATCTACCAAAATAATCAAGCTGACAAACTGAAATTTGGCACTGCTGTGGTTTTGGTGATGGGCAATAAGCTGAAAATATCAATTTCTACGTATCTCATAGAAGGCTCTACTTGTGCTATTTTTGCATCATGCTTTTATTTGTAACTTTTTTGAGGTTATCTTTTTAGTCTTGCAGGTCCATCATTTTAGTGCATATTTTTATTTGCAACACAAGTTTACTTTTGTTTCATAACGACAAAATCAACCTTTGGCATTGAAATTGCCAAAACGTGCCCCAAAACACCTGTTAACTCCAATATTCGATACATACAATTTTCACCTATCGCTTTCAAATGTTCTGTACCATTTAAAGTGAGAAAAAATCCCTATGAACAATGAACCAAAAATTATTCGCTTTCAAAATGGAAATGTCTGAATGTGACAAAACTTGGACACCCCATTTCAAGAAAACCAATAGTATTTTGACCAATGTCCCCCTTTTTTATTTTTGCATATTGTCTTATATTGTCTTAGACATTAAGAAATTGACATTTTCGGCTTACTCTACATTCAAAAAAACACATCAGTGCCAAATTTCAGTTCAGCAGCTTGATTATTTTGGGAGATATTGCCATAATTCAATTTCAAAATGAGAAATACAATGCCCTGTATGTCAGAAGCAATGAACTTTAGGACCATGTATATATGAGCAAACATAGGCGCCGACTTATTAAAATGCCATCGGGGGCACAACCCTTTAGTTTATAAAGATAGGTTGGAGAGTGGGTATTCATGTAAAATATCGTCAAACATGATTTTTTATAATACCTACCTAGGGTAGGCTCAAATAAAACGGAATTATATTCAAAGATGTTTAATTTTTCAATAGATTGTTTTTTTGTTCTAGCCTTGTCTATCCATTATCTACTACTTAGGTAGACAAAGGTTATAATTTTTTTCGAAACACAAATTTTTGTGGCTCAAGTGAAAATTAGGTTATTCGCAATTGCCGGCTCACAAACAATAATATCTAGGTACTTATTTCTTATTTTCTAGTTTGCACATAATAGTCACAGAAGATATAGAATGTTACAAAATAGGACAAAACGTTACAAAATAATAGCACAAGGATAACAAGTTGAGTTTTTGGGACGACTGCAGAGTACCTAACCGCACGAGTACAAAAAAACTACTTTGTGGATGCTCACGGCAGTCACACAGTCCGGCAAACGAAAGAAGTCCAATGAAAAACTCAGTCTAACCGCCCATGCCCACATTAATAACATACGGATGGCGCTTAGACTGAGTTTTTCATTGAACTTCTTTCGTTTGCCGGACCGTAAATGTCCTTCTTTTCGATCATAAATTATATTAAAAATACATACCTACAGGTTGCTAAAGTTGAATTTAAAAAAGGGTTTTTAATCAAAAATTGTTTTATAAATGTTTAGTTGAAATTTTGCATGAATTTTTTTCTTTTTTTTTATGTAAAAATTGTACTGTCAAGCAATTATTAGTTATTTGGGTACCTGACGAGGAATTTACAAGTTATAAAAAAGAAGTTCAGTGCCAAAGGGGTACATTGTAAACATTTTTTAATTTGGTTAAAAAGTTTAAAATCTTCGCGATTTTTTATTAATTTATGTTGTAAAGTGTGGCGTCTAAAAAGAGCAGCCCAAATTACCACGACTAAACATGTCTGTCCAGAATTGGCGAACGCCAGATTCGCGCACGTCCACCTCAATTGAAGTCTACATACAGAATTCTATCGTTGTTTGGATAAAATTGCTCATGTGCTCATATTGAAAGATCACATTGTTATAGATAACACGAGAGGTGCCAATTCAGCATGGAGGTCGAAAAGTTAATTGATCCTGTATTTGCCGGGTTTTAAATGGTCATGTTTGATGAGCAATCGGCCTCTTTGATGTTTAATCGTTAAAAAAGTCTCGACATTGCTAAACAAAAAAACGTACAATAATGGATCACTTCAATGACGATTAAATATAACTAAGTACTTACATAATTGAACATGAAGTAGAAAGAAAGAAAGTGATTAGGTATTAAAGTACATTTTTGGTACAATTATTAGTTGGAGACTTTGGCGGTTAAGTACGGAACTTGAAGTGTGGGGCTCCGCCCTCCACGGATTCGTATTGAGGAGGCACAGGCCTCGGGGCACCCATGGAGTCGAGCCTATGGCAGTACCTAATTTGAAAATTCAACGACTGAGTCGTTGAAATAAATATTTAAATTTGCAAGAAACAAGGAAGTTGTTAATAGGTCCACCATTAGTGAAAATACGAAACCGATTTTTGGACAAGTAGGGACAGTACAGGAATTCTGACGTGTGAGGCACTGCCCCCACGGATTCGTCATGTGGGGGACACTGGGGCCTGTGCCCCATGGAGTCGTCGCCTATGTGAGCAACCCATCTTACAATGAGTTTTTCTACAAAATGTATCATAGTCCTGATCAAATAATAAGACCCTAAAAAGCACGTCACGCTTTTATATTAAGAAATAATAAGCTTATTATCACAGACCAACAAATAATACAGACAACTCCTTAGAGACATGTGTCAAAAGGAGATTAATTTTTAGGTGAAATATCTTGTAAAGAGATAAACATTGTACATTTTATTTGTTTTCACGTTAATCTACATAGCAGAGATTGTGTTAAAACCAAATTTAAGTTTATAATTCTAGCTATTTTTCTGTAAATTCAAACGAAGACTCGCTTATTTTCAACACACGTCTTTAAGGAGGCTTCTGTTGCGAAGCTACTTATTAATAATAATAATAATTCTCACCCTCACCCTCACAATACTCCAAACTAGGAGTACCCCAGAAGCAATTGAAATCTTTTGCGGGGGAGGGGGTTATTACTATTATTTTGTCTTTGTTGCCATTTGCGGCTAAGACCGACTTTTTCCCGATAGAACTAGGACAGCATTCTACGTAAAACCATGGAAAACCGTAGTAATCCCAGTGAGTGGTATGACAATTAATAAATCACACAGGTAAAGCTATTAAGGAATAACACCGTGAATCCACATTTTTGTCCAGCGCTCTTGGCCAGCAGCGGTGTTTTTGGTAAAACTTTCCCGTGGTGTATGTCTGTCCCAATTTTTTTGAAATTTTGGCTACCCCCCTATTTTCGCGGTCCCTGAACACGAATCTGACTTTAGCTTTTGGCGCTTGGAAGTAGTTTCCGAGAAAATGAATTTTCAAATTTCCTTTTGACACCTCACTTTACACGGCGATATTTGTGGTTGTAATCCAGATGAATTTTTACTATATGCAGCTCAAACTAATCACCACACTATTTTGCACCTTTTGCAACATCGAAACTTCGCGAAAACCCGCGGAAAAACCGAAATTTTTAAAGATTTATGCCGTGTTTACAGCTGGGCCGTAAACACAAAATTTCGGTTTTTCCGCGGGTTTTCGCGAAGTTTCAATGTTGCAAAATAGTGTGGTGATCAGTTTGAGCCAAATTCATCTAAATTATAACCACAAATATCGCCGTGAAAAGTGACATGTCAAAAGGAAATTTGAAAATTCATTTTCTCGGAAACTACGTCCGAGCACCAAAAACTAAGGTCAGATTCGTGTTCAGGGACCTCGAAAATAGAGGGGTAGCCAAAATTTCAAAAAAATCGGGACAGACATACACCACGGGAAACTTTTACCGTGTTTTTCTATAAAGACATCCGTAATATTATCAAATCAATTGAGTATTTTGTTACTTTTTACTTTATAGTCAACAATCAAAGCATTTTTTTTAGTTTTTTAAACTATTAATTTTATTTATTAACATTTATTTCCATTAGGTATGTGAAAAGGACCTATTTTCTCACCTTTTGTCCAAAGGCACTGTATATCCTTTAGCGTTCTTCCAATTTGAAATACAAGGCGGAATCTTCCACTCCTTCTGCTCTTTCACAGTCACCCTCCTCGTTGGACTGTGCAAAACAGGTGCAGGTGGGCTAGGCGGTCCTCTCGGTATCTTCTTATTAATCTTAAACCTTGGCGGCTCCATTGGATCAACTTGCGCCTCTACCAATCGTATAATCCTTTGTTTTGCTCCCGAATTAAAAGCAGCCCCTTGCTGTGATGGAGTGTATCGAATGAATTCTGCTGGCCCAAGCTTTTCTGCAGCTCTAACAGGCATCGCAGCGGCTATTTTGGAGTTTGTTAGTCTCATTAGCGACTGTCTGGTACGTTCGGTGACATCATCAATTTCTTCTTGTGGCGGTTTCTCGAGACTTGGGTCGTTTTCAGCTGTAACTTCAACGGGAAGCAAGTCCGAAAGTTTTGAGTACACAATCTTATCCTTAGAGTGCCCTTGCCTAGCTATAACGTCATATTTAACTTTACCGTCAGCGTCCAGTTGAACAGCCAGTGCATTTGAGGTAGTTTCCTTCGTTCTGCCCATTTCGAGGGGGTATTGGGCCACGTGGATCTCTGGAAAGGCACCACCATCTCCATAATCGGTAACGTTGCGTGGCACCCAGCCTCTACGTTGGCCATAAGGGGGAGCAATCGCTTGAGCGCTCACTAAAACGTTAGATGGTTTTTCAACTGCTGCTCGTTTTTTCCGTTCGTCGTCACGGTCCCAAACTGGTTGGATTGGAGCTGGGAGGATAGTGGATAGCTCCATGCTGGAGGTTCAGTGATTACCTGACAGTATAAAATTAATTTAAGTTTTTTATATTAATTAATATAAATTTCAACCAGAATTGTTATATCGTAATAACGATCCGTATCCTGTTATTTTATATTATTACAAATTTAAATGTTTGTAGAAGTTTCATACGTCAAACCCCCAAACCATTTTTAATTTGTCATCAGTCATCACAAAATATATTATAGGTTAGTTTGTCATTGTCAAACTCAGAAAAATAAAAAAAGGGGAACTGATTTTAAATTGGCAAGTTTGTTCCCATAATAAAAAAAAAAATAATGTTTACAGTTCGGGTGACAGATCTGGTGCTAACGATTACAAGGCAGTGGCGTACCTCTTATTTTTTAAAATAGTTATAAAAATAGGAAAAATATATTTTTCTTTATATCTCAATTTTTTTAAAAAAATTGAAGTATAACCCCAGGTACAACTAGTACACCTCAATTCTAAAATTCAAACTTATCGATGTTATTGACAGTTACTAGTTGGGGATTGTTCGGTGAACACAATATAAAAAAATTAAAAATAAACACTTTTTAAAAACAAGCTTTTATTTAAGCCATGAAATAAAAGGGTTAAAATAAGTTTAGGTTTTCGTTAAGATAATTCAATGCTACACTTCAAAAAGCTCGTCGCGCGAGATGTTCATAAAAGTATGTACCAATTAATTTTATCGGAGAGTGATTAGTTGATAAACAAGTACATGCCAAAAAATATTTTTTCTTTACAGTTTGCGCGACAAGCTTTTTGATTTAAAAAAGCTTGTCGCAGTTTGGCACTGAATTATCTTAACGAAAACCTAAACTTATTTTATCCGTTTTAGTAAACGGCTTACTTAAATAAAAGCTTGTTTTTAAAAAGGTTTTTTTATTATTTATTTTATTTTGTGCTTTTTTAGTACCTATTTGATTCCCATCTCAGAAGGGTGGTAAAGAAATTTAATCCGCCATCTTGGGGCACCGGGCATCCGCCCTATTGGATTTGGTATGACGTCAGTCACCTTATCGTTTTCTACTCTTCAAATCCTTTCATTTGATACCCATGTCGAGGATGTTGTGAAGAATTAGGCAATCCGCCGTCTTGGGGAGGCCGCCATATTAGATTTATTATGACGTAATTCACCTTATTGTTTTCTACCGAGGCCTTTCGTTTGATACCCATGTTGAGAATTATTTTCCCTCTGGTGGTACCGTGCCCAGAACTAGGTACGCCTATGTACTTACGCATGATATGTAACCTCCTTTGGCGAGTTGCTTGATTTGCAAACAATACACTTTTTTTGCCCATAACGTATAACTTAATTGTATATATAAGCAATTTAAACCGACGAATACTTAAGAAACACTTAAAAACAGCGAAAAATTGCTTTTAAAAGACACAGCACCAGTTGTGTCAAACACAAGTTGAGACACACTCTTGGCCGATTTGCGCGTTTGTCAGATTGTGTGATTGGTATTGGTAATTGTAGGTACCTCTAGTACCTATATTATTGTTTCCTTAGTTGTATCACAGATTAAAGTACTACACGTAGTATAGAAATACTGCCTAATAAGTGTCTAGATAATTATAAATACTAGATTAATCTATTAGTCAGGCAGACTTCATCTCATCAATACATAAATACATATACCATATACCTACCTATTATCTACCATTATTTACTTCAAAGCAAACGTATTTGCAACTGATTGGGTATGTCCCTAGTCCCTACATACAATGGAAACCACTGTTGAAAAATTATTATTTGCAATTTGATCCTGATGATTATTTTAATTATTACCAGAGAAATAAGTTTTTCATTATGAATTATTGGCAACGCTGTTAAACTTTAACTAGTAAATAAATAATAGAGTATAAAAAGTGCTACCCCTTACAAACATTTCAATCTACAGATGCCATTTCTATGTTTTTTATTTTTCTGAGTTGTCAAATAACTCGCTCAGTCAACTCGCAGAACAAGAACAGGTTAGGTTTAGGGTCAAAAAAATAATTTTTCTGAGGGTTTAGGTTATTCTGTTTCTTCTCGTATTTTAATGGCCTCTGCTCTTCCAAACAACTTAGTCACTATGGGACCTTCGCCACCTCTTTATTGGGTCGGATATGTCCAGCTTTTGCTGTGTGCTGTGTCCGCCCAACTTGGTCATATGAACAAATTTGCTACTTTCCTTTTTCAATCATTTCCTTCCTAAGATTACTGTTTCCATGTGGATCTTTCTCACATACTTTCTTCAACATTACAACACTCATTCACATAAAACCTCTGTTATATCACAGATTTTTACTTTTCATCTATACTGTCTTTGGGTCAAATTGTTCAATCGTTCAAAATCTATTTGTTCCTCTTCAGACCTCTCTTCAAATCTTTTTATTTATTTATTAACCTCTACAAATCCATTAAATACTTCTGCATATTACCATTTTTGCAATATATATAAACAAAAGCACATGAACGCTTTACGATCGATTACCAGGGTTTGACTAATATGAGATTCCATGTGGCTTGTAATTCTGAACTAATACTTTTAGAAGTTCTAAGAATTGTGTTTTTACCTTTCGTGGATCTTTATAAATTTCTTTAAATTAAGTATCAAAATAAATTTACACAATATACTGCTCGCGATCCGATCTAAAATATGCAGGAAACTCGACTGACGGAAGAGCCGGCCCTGCATTCCTCCGCCTAAACACTTGACATTTTACGACGGCTAGACCAATAAAAGAATCATATCGCCACCACGTGATTGTCAATGTTTGAATGTTTCGATTCACTGCCTCTGAATGTTTTGATTCACTGCCTCTGTAACTTCGATATATGTAGTCTAAGGGCCGAATTATTTAAAATTGCACTTACGGAGGCGGCCACCATTGGAGCAGGTTGTAGTAGGTTTAGGTTTTAGGTTATCCTTCCCTTCTTTTAATGGCCTCTGCCTTACAGCAATTTAGCCACCATTCAATCGCCGGATGGACCGGTCGACGGTCACCGCCGACCTGCTGCTTCGACGACCACAGGTAGACTCCATCGGTTTCGGTTATGTCGTCGATGATTCTCTAAAATTTGATAATACAATGAATAAAGAACCACAGAAGGAGCCTTGTGTTAAATAGCGGGGACTGATTCTTACTCGAGACTATGTAGGCCAACGATAAAGACAGGCCATGGCGCTAACGCACAATCGCGTAGTCACGTGACCAACTTAGTCCTATATAATATATGATAAAAGGCATTTTTGGAGATAAGTAGAAAAAACAAATTTCGTAACAATTTGGCGAGTTTTCTTTCATCTATTACATTATTGGTTTTGTGCATCCAGGCTTTCTCTAATTGTTTTTTTTTTCACAATTTTCAACCTGCCTCAGCTGTTTTGGGCTGAGAGTTAAACGGCACTGCACTAAAATATTTTGGCACATTCTCAAAAATTGTTGGGACAGCACCTTCCTTTAGCTTAGGTGATATTCTCTATAGGTATTTGCCTCCCAGAACACTTGTCCACTTTAATTGTTTCACGTTCTTGAAAATGTGTTAGCCACACATACTTAAGCGTTTTTAGAAATTAAATCTCAGTTGGAATTTGACGAATCCGCATTTTTGGTGCAAATTTTCACCCGTCTGTGTCTCAGGCTCCATGGCTCCACTATCCATGTCCAATCCGGGTCCGGGGGGAGAATTCCCCTTACAGCGCTCACGCGTCGGTGCGAGCGGCACCAATACTCCTGGACGGCACGACTCCCACCCAGAGTGTCCCAGAGGCCATAATAACACCTGGGCGGTTCCCCTCCGCCAGAACATAGGCGCACTAGACACAAACTAGTTTCTAAAATATAAACTAAGACGTTTAAAAACACTTTAAATATTTAAAACTTCTCAAAACCAAAGCTGCCGCTTTCAGTTATGTGACAAATGACATGTAACGTCGGACTAAAATGGTCACGTGATTTTTGTGCGCCATGTCCTGTCTTCATCCTAGGACTCGAGCGAGGTTATAATGACGTGGAATGTGGATGAACAATATGGCCACTTCCTTATACATATATGTATCTTTATATGTATATGGGCCACTCCCGTCGGCATATTTACGTTTCCTATACGGTCAACGCTACTCGTTGCGGCAGCCAGCTAGGAAACATAACGCGCTATGATCGCTCTTCACCTTCAGCCTTCAACGTTTACACAAAAGAGATATTTTTGCCCCTATTATTATTTTTTTAATTTATGGATCTAGATGAAAATTGAAATCACTACACTTTCCTATATCAGCAAATATATTTTTAAGTTTTGAAAAATTCAAACTCCCAACAAATTGGCAAATCTAGCAAATGACATTTGTTGTTTTCAATAACCGCGATAATTACCCTGCTCCTGAGTTGGTTAATTCCGCGGCGGTTATGACGTATGAGTATGAAGGGCTTCTCTTTGTGACGTCAGAGAGCTATAACCAGAGCATATAAAACAACCAGCAGTCTCTTCCCATGGCGGGAAAATTCTGCGCACCTGTTCGCGCAGCCGCCATGTGGGAATAGATTCTGTCAAATTGATGCAGTGTCGGGGCGATTGGACAGTTCTTTTTTGGCTGTATGAGAGAATTACAGTGCCGTGGAGTGTTCTTTTTTGTAAATTGTGCTTTTTGCTAGTATCTTTAAATAAAGAATCGCAGGAAGGAGTAAAAGCTGCTTGTACTCTGTATTTCTGAATTGATTTTCCCGACTACACCTCTGACTTCTCTTCCACCAATATGGCTCAAGGTCATTGAATTTGCGGATGATTTCTCAAGAGTAAGTTATAAGCTGGACCAATAATAACCGAATCGCCTAAACGTGTTTGGTATTTACCGGTTATTAACGGTTATTCGCCTAAAATCGACTATAATCAGTTGCAAATCGAAACTATCGAATGAGGCGAGGGACACAATTAATTTTTGTTTTGTCTGTGCTTCTCGACAGGAAGAAGAAGAATACCACTTGTGTGACGCAGACACAATCGTCAAAAAAAAGACAAAATAAACAATTATTTATTGATTTAACCCTGTGTCGAATTAATGAATTAATAAAAGAAATCGCATTCTTTAGTTCGTCCACGCGTTAAACCGCTTTCATCACACCAATTTCACCAGCAAGAAAAAAAGGTATACCTACTACGAAATACTTAATACCATTATGATCGACAAGTAGACCACAAACCACAAGGTACACAGTAGCAGTTTCAAATACTATTATTCATTACATTAATACTAGGTAAAATCAGGACTTTTGTAAAATAAAATGTAGATATAAAAATAAACTACAATGTCTGGACACGCGGTTGTGGTGTGGGAATATGAGGTGAGACCTGGCTACTGGAAGCCCTACAGCCCTGCCGTTAGCCAACACTTGGAACGTGCAAGCGCCAAACAACTAACCAGGGTTATATTGTCTGATGCTGATCCCAATCTCTTAAACTACTTTGTAAACTTGAGGACGTTAACCCAGGAACAGGAAGAATCTGACATAGTTGTTCCCGTAAGAAGGAAATGCTATCCACCAAGTTCCCCTGCTGGCAAGGGAGCCAAATGGGAGTGTGCTGGCCCAGAACCCCAAGAATGGCATGCATTCGACATGGACATACAGTGTTTGATAGAGGAAGCTTGGGCAAAGGGTGATCAGACAATAGATATGTCCCAAACGCACCTTGGGTTTCCATATTTGATTAATTTTAGTAATTTAACGCAAAGGTGGCTCACAAATGGGTATGTTAGGAGTGTAAGGAGAATTAAACAAGCACCATATCCTTTGGTTAAAGTGCGATTAGAAGAATTGGCCCCGGTGACTGGTAAGTCTGAATTAGAGTAGAGAGTGACAAAGGGAAGAGCTGAGACATTTAATTCTGTCATAGTGACACTTTTTTGGAAAGATTGAAAATAAGGCAGTGGCATATGTCCGACATATATGAAAGACGGGATACGTGTTGAGCTCTCATTGGCGAGTTGAGTCACATGACTTCTTTGGACACACATTTAACTCCATACACGTCCGAAGTAAACTGATTTAGATACGTCGGAAGTGCATTTTTCTTAAGAATCGTTGCAAGAAGGATCCTATGCCGTCCTTTTTTGGCGATGGGCACTGCCATATGAAAAAAGAAGGGGGCATTCGCACCATATTGTGGCAGTCGACAGCGATGGGCACTGCCGAATGAAAAAAGAGTGGGTAATTATACAGGGTGATTCACGCCTCATATCTAAGCAACGAAATGAGATATTTTAGTTCCGTAAAAAGAAACAGGTACTTAGAGCTCGTCGAATACTTTATTCGTAGGCTGGAATTGAATTTTTCTTTTGCAAATTGTAGATGGCGCTGCGGTTGAAAGAATAAGTTCGATCGCAGTGACCTTGAAAAGTGATTCATCCGAATTGCCCTTCAATTTGAAGCAAATTATGTGCTATAAACAAATTTCGAAAAATCAATAGTTTTTGAGTTACCTAATGTACTTTAAAGTTGGCAGTACAGGCAAGTGGAAAATCTGTAGTGGACAATCCTAAAATTATTTCCAAAACTAAAAAGGAGATAATAATTATCTCACACAGTTGTTTTGTCATTTTGAATATACAGGGTGTCCGAGGGAACAACCCCACTACCCTTAACTCTTTAAGTTTTTGAGATACAAAAAAACTTCATAACAAAAGTTGTAGCTTATAAACAGTTTTTTTATTAACCGTACTATGAATATACAGGGCATTTCTTAAAAGCGGAGCAAACCAAACATACTTTTTTTTAACGGGAACACCCCATAGGTTTTTAGTTGTTGAAATCTACTCATCATTATGGTTAAAACGGTATACATCTTTATAACATTATCTTTTAATGTTTTTGGAATATCTAATTTTCAAATTTTATACTAAACCTACATACCTATTTAACTTAAATTTAAATGTTTACTTGGTTTCTTGGTTTCTTTCTTCTTCTTGTTATTGCATATTGCATGAATTATCTATCTTTATCAAGCGATCCACAAATCCAAATTAAATAGGTTTAGCATATTATTTGAAAACTAAATATTTAAAAAACGGTTAAATATAATGTTAATACAGTTTTGCACCGTTTTAACCGTAATGACGAGTGGCGTAAAAAAACTAAAAACATATGGGGTGTTCCCAGTTCCCATTAAAAAAAGCGTATGTTTCATTTGCCCCGTTTTTAAGAAATTCTCTGTAGGTATAATCACAAAAATCTGTTTATAATAAGCTACAACTTTTTTTTGAAAAAATTTTTTTATCACAAAAACTTTAAGATTTAAGGGGCTGAATTGTTTCTTGGGACACCCTGTACATTTGAAATAATGATAAAACAACTGTGTGAGATATTAGGATAGTCGTAAGCACTCTTCAGAAAATTAATTTATAGTTTTTTGTTTTGGAAATATTCTTAGGATTGTCTACTACAGATTTTCCACATGCATGCATTGCTAACTTTAAAGTGCGGTAACGAAAAAACTGTTGATTTTTCAGAATTTGCTTATGGTGCATAATTTGCTTCAAATTGAAGGACAATTCGGATGCACCATCTTTCAAGGTCATTGCAAACGAAAAAATTCTTTCGACCGCAGCGCCATCTACAATTTGTAATGGAAAAATTAAACTTGAGCATACAATTAAAGTGTGTATCTTTTTTTAATGTCCTTCCACCATCCATCAAAGAGTTGGAGCATTTAAGTTTCGTGAGAAAAATTAAACAATATCTAATTTTAAATTCCTTTTATTCTTTTGAGGAGTACCTCGGTAGCAACTTTAATGACCTGTCTTGATGTATAACTATCACATGTACCTGTACTGTTTGTGTTACTAATTGAGGTGTCATTGACTCTAAATTTTAAATTTTAAACAATTTTTTAAACTTTAAACATGTTCTCTTTTTTAGAGATTATTTTATATATATATACCTATTTTTGACATGTAAAAGCACTTTTGTGTAATAATTATGAATAAATATTTACTTACTTATTTACTTACTTACTTTTACGGAACTAAAATATCTCATTTCGTTGCTGAGATATGAAGCCGGGGAGTCTTAGGTGAATCACCCTGTATATTATATCCCCTATTTTCATCTCACATTCGGGTGCGGAATGTCGGGAGAAAATAGAGAGGTAGCCGAAATTTCAAGAAAATCGGGGGTGGGTTACACCATTAATAATTACTTACCCTTTTTTTTCATATGACAGTGCCCATTGCCAAAAAAAGGAGGGCATACGCTCCTTATTGCAACGATGCTTGAGAAATATGCACTTCCGATGTATCTAAATCAGTTTATTTCGCACTTGTATGTCCAAAGAAGTGAAGTGATTTAACTCGCCAATGAGAGCGCAAGAGGTATACCGACTTTCATACACAATGGACGTATAAATAGCCGCTTCCTAAAAATTTTATTTTTTTTTTTATGGACACCCGTTAAGTGTTAAGTTTCTCCATGGCAACCTCACTTGAAATACAACCAAAACTTTTTATCAAGTGGGCTTTTTCTCCGTAAAATGTACAATAATAGTTACCTATTTACATTGCAAGATGCATAATCCCACTTTTTTGGCCGAGGAGGTTGTTTAAGGACCTAGGCAACGCCCGCCTTGCCTCGGTTCTTAAAAACCTCCGAGGCCAAAAAAGAGCTTACGCATCGTGCAATGTATTATATTTTTTCCTGCTTCCGAGAAGTTCGTATAGGTAATTTTAATTGGAGTAGATTGTGAGTAATAATATTCAAAATATCCATTGCTCAATTAACAAAAGTTAAAATCAGTAATAAATATAAGAAGTAGAATGCAGCAATAATAAAAAATAAATAAAAAAACTTTGGTTTTGTGTGGGACTCGAACCCATGACCTACGGTTTACTATCCGGATGCTTTTAACCCAGCGCTATGTTCACTGCTGCTTGACATTGCTATTAGCCACATTATTTGACACCGAAAAATAATAAAAAAAAACAGTTTATAAAACAATCAATGTGAAACATATTAAATTTGATGCCAGTTTTAAGTTGCTACATATATTTTATTGATGGTTTTAAGGTCCTTGCTACAGAAGCGCAGATAGGCCACCTGTGACAAAAAAAAAATTTCTCGGCGTTATATTCCGACTTGTAACTCAGAATTCTGACTTCCAACTCAGAATTCCGAGTTGTAAGTCGGAATTCCAACATGTAACTCGGAATTCTGACTTCTAAGTCGAAATTCCGACTTGTAACTTGGAATAATTCCGACTTGTAACTCAGAATAATTCCGACTTTTACCTCGGAATTATACTAAGAAAAAGTTGGAATTATTTCGAGTTACAAGTCGGAATTATTCCGAGTTACATGTCGGAATTCCGACTTACAACTCCGAATAATTCTGAGTTAAAAGTTGGAATAATTTCGAGTTAAAAGTCATTTTTTGTCATAGGTGGCCTCTCTGCGCTTCCGTACCTTGCTGAACAATCGTTGCATTGTTGCTAGGCAATACTTTTTGTACTTAGCAACCACTACTTGTACCTAGCAACAGGGCACCTCGAACATTTCACTTTTGCTTTCGGACCTCTTGGCGAGCATGTAAAGTAAACTCACGGGGGAGGGAGCAGGAAAAAAGTTTTCTCTCTTATTGACTCTTACTGTGGAGATACTGTACATTTCAAATACATGTTATGGTTTTAAATCATTTTATTTATTTTTATACATGATCATTTGTTTAATTCTGGTGAATACACTAGGATTAAATGATATTAATGTAGTGCACAGGCCAAAGCTTTAAAAATCTGCCAGTAAAGAAAAATAACTGAATTCGACACTGTAGTGTCGAATGTACGACCTATGACTAGAAATAAGGATTGCTAAATAATTGTGTCCTTAAATACGTAGGGGAGTTACGAAAATAATAATTATTGACAATGTATAAAGTTGTAGAGCAAAACTATTTTTTTAGGTCGGCGAAATGTAGATATAAGAAAATCTCAGTCGGCAAATCATTCCCAGAATCAAAGTAAGGTGATTGGTAGCAGTGCTGCCTTAAATGCCACAGAAAATACCAAAAAGACTGCAAGCAAGAAAAAGTCTAGTGGGAAAACTAAAAGCAGTAATGAAACAACACCTGCTAATTTGGCGAGGGCTATTTTAAACAACCTGAACATTTTCAGTGAGTAAATTTTGTACCTACTTATTTCACATAGGTTAATTTACGTTTTTACTGCTGTAGGTCATAAATCGGCGAATACATCCCCATCTCGATCAAATGAGAATAGAATATTGTTAGATGCAGACAGTAGCAGCACAAAGTCCGGACGCAGACCAAGCTTAGATACCGTTTCGACATATTTGAGTCAGGAGAGTCGAGAAAGTCAAGCTACGGCTTCTACCGCCGATTTGATTAACTGCAGTGGTAGTGATGATGGTATTGTCGAAGATTTGCCTTCTATAGTGGGTAAGTGAAGTGACTTATTGATTTGTCAGGATCTTAATAATAAATTTGCAAAAACAATTTGCATGTAAGATTAATATATTATCCAAATCCCAATAAATCATTCGGTAATTGAATTTGGAGGGTTTTTTGGAATCCCAGCACAATAATTTTTATAGAATGATGTTTTTGGGCCCCGTGTAATTTTCTGAAATTATCTTATTTGAACACGCGTTGCATCAATTTTCAATAGAAAAGTTTTCTTCTATCTCTTTCAATAAACAAGCTACGGCTTCTTATTAATAATTTTGCGAGTTTCTTTTATATTGCCTTGGATGCCGATTTTCGTTTTAGTGTCACCTAGCTATCCAAAATTGCCATGTTTTTTTTGCTTCCTACATTTTTTCTGCGTAGCGCAGTGTCAGAAAATCGTAGTAGTAGACCTAAAAAAATCGTTCTATATAGGTAAATCTGTCATAACTGTTAAGCTGGGTGATTGATTCTAAGAGTGTACACTTAGTGAATAAAGTACAGGGTTGTGCACGTAACATTCTAACTTGTTTGTTTTTGAATTTAGAAAAAAAGTAGAAAATTTGAAATTTTATTAAATTTTCTAGCGATTTGAGATATGTATTCAGAAGAATAATAGAATGTCACGTTTCGGAGATATATAGCAAATTTATGTTTTTTGGATGGAACACCTTGTAGATTTTTCGATTTTTCAATGATTATATATATTCATGTTATACAGGGTGAGTCAGAATGTATAGTAAATACTTTAAAGGGGTGTTTGGCAGGTGGTTTTAAGGGGTGTTTTTCAATATAAAATTTTTCGATTTGGGCTTTCCTTGCCAAGTTATTCGGGTCTACAGGGTGACCCATATACCGTAACATCTTTTTTTGATTCTGAAGCCCTCTATACCTGTCTAAAGGTCCCCATCAAACATTATAGTCGTTTTTATTACTGTACTGAATATACTTAATTTTTATTTTTGACATAAATGGATGTAATATTTAAATTTTTACATTTACTAATTTCTCTCAGATCACTCGATACTCGCGCGCCCAGGGTTTACAACCTTTTTATGGCTTCTGCCCAGGTATTGTGCTATCAGTTACTCGCATTATAGACTGATTTGGCAATGACCAATACAAGATTTTATCTGCCTTTAATTTTTACTGTTACTATTCTATATATCATTATTTTGTGTAAATAATATGTACCAGGTAACTACTTTTAAATTTACTAAACCTTTTGCTAGTATTACAAAAGAAACATTTAAATATTACCTACTCCTCGCAATTCATTCCGAGATTTATTCATAATGAGTCTTGGAGTAAGTATCTGTGGTATAAACAAAAAGTTACTCGCATCGGTTGGAAAACTTATTCGTAAAAGCAATGGTATCGGCCAAAAAATCTCTTGTCGACCAATCCCTATTTTAGTTCATATTGTCAGTTATACAGGGTGTATCTTTGATAAATACAGACATTTTAAGGGCAGCTGGGGAAAAATGCGCTTGTTACGGATCTGCAATAAAAAAGTTATTAAGGTTAAAAATATTTTTTTAAAACCCTACTAGGACCCCTAAAACCAGCGCCCGCAGCTAGGTGTTCATGACCCATCTGGGTATGATGTATGACTAGGTTTATCTCTACGCGTTCGATCCGATTGAGAGAGGTTTGAATTCACTGGAGCGGATTCAAATAGGCGGCGTAAACCCTACAGATTGAAATTCAATCATATTTAAAATTTCAAGTCAAGCCGCTATTTCCAAACAGAAGTTGGCTAGAATGTGCACCAACCTACTGTGGAATAAGTATAATAAGTTAATGTGCCTAGAGAGGATTGAAAACCGTAGGATTCAATACTGATGATGTAAACGTAGGATTATAAAAGATTTGACATAACTCAATCAGATCCATTTCAATCCGATCGAGTTGTCACGAGATAAACGTAGTCAGTATCACGGACCGCTATCGCTTCCCCTCGATTCCTTGTTCAGCGTTGCCCTCGGCGTTGCCGGACGTATCGCTTTTTCTTTTCTACTCTTACAAAATTTGTCCCAACTCCTTTAAAGAGAAAACTCGCTATCTTCGTGATTTTGAATAAAACCAGAAACGAGAAATACCCTTTGAAGAAATTTGTCTGGTGTAAACAATCTCTCCCAATCTCCTTATCCCATTCAGGACAGTTGACGTACCGGTACTATTTTGAAAGGGAACTTGAGGGCCGGGTGCCGTACATATACTACTCATAAAACTTAACCGAATGCCGTACATTACGTCAGAAATATTGTCTCAGAAAGACTGACGCCGCATGGGTACGGCAATCGTAAAATCGATTAGGTAGCAGAACGGCTGACGTACAGGTACGGCATTTTGTTGCTTGCGTCTCAACAATAGGCATATGAAAATTATATTATTTTATTATTATATTATGACTATAAAACAGTGAAATGAAATAAATATAGAAATTAAGAAATGTTTTGATACGTAACAAATAAGGAAAATGAATAAGTGAAAACTAATAAACTAATATAACAAAGTTATACATATTTTTCTTTAAATTTTTTTAATAGATTTAAATTGTCAAAATATTGGTATGCACACAAACGTAGAGAAGTTAACGAATGAGGCAACAGACTGACTGACCACGTCCTGAAGCACGTTCTGCGTACCAAGGTCAGGTGACGTAATAGTATGACAGCCGTCCCCCACCTTTGGATTCCCGGCATCGTCTGACACGGATGCGCGTGGCATGTCGACCTGTCCCGAATGGGTTAAAGAGAAAATTCTCTAACTTCGTTATTTTTAAGCAACACATCACGATTTTTTTTTGGCAGAACCATCCTTAATAATGCCTGGAAGGAGAAACAACATTTTGAAAAAAATTGTCGGGCCTAAACAAGGAGTTGGGAGGGGTTGTCTACGCCCGACAAATTTTGTAAGAGTAATTGATGTTTTACTTCATTTTTCAAAGAAAAAATTCACTCATCCATTAGAAAATGTTACTAGTAGGGCACCAATAAAACCCAGCTTCACACCGGTTAATTTTGGACAACTCCCTAATGGTTCTTTTAGCGAATATCGTGCAAAAAAACTACCTTTCAGATGCATCAATGATCAGATGTTGTGCTCCTTTCTTGTGTTTATTAACAAAACAAAACTGTTATTTCACTGCACACTTTTTTTGCATTCTAAAAACACTTCCCGTACATTAAAATAATGTTGGATATTGGATAGCTCGAGATTCGTATAGACGTCCATGTTTTGGAAAAATTCGAAACTAGTGCTTATTATTAGAGCTTTGAGCTGCACACTATTAGGTACCTACAGCTAACAGGTTATTACATCAACGCTATGGGTGATCCCCACTTCTACTAATTTGTGCGTGATATTAGCCAATCGCAAGCATCAACTTCATACTCACGGATCCCTACTTCTCGTAGGCGACAGTGACAATGTTGTCAGGCCTGGTGAAAATTCACCAGATTTGTTGATTTGATTGTTTTAACTGTCATGGGATGCGCGAACTTTTGTTAGAATTGTCCAGAGATTAAGAGATTTTGGCAGATTTGGACACCAAAGGCAAGATATTGCTTGTGAAAAACAGCTCGAATAAGACAGTTGCATGACTTGCATGACTTTCCATGTTTGGCTTCGCCTCACACGACAATTTGTCACATGTGCACAGAAAATTACTTATTTCCAGACTTGTAATGAAATTACTATTTCAAGAAAGATTTTCTTTAAATGTGTGGGCACGAATTGTTAATGACAATCTTGTTGGACCACATATTTTTGAAGAGCGGCTAAACAGAGCTATGTACCCGGACTTTCTGGGGAATTATCTTGAACATTTTTTGCACGATGGTGATTGCCTCTTAGGCATAGCTGCCCAAATAATAATAATTCTCACCCTCACAATACTCCAAACTAGGAGTACCCCAGAAGCAACCACATGCTTGTGCACGGGAGGGGGGCAATTACTATTATTTTGTCTTCGTTGCCATTTGCGGCTAGGGCCGACAATACTTTACAGGTTATTCTTTATTTTCTTGATTACTGATCAGACATCCATTGCCCCAAGGTGCCCCAAGAGATGGCTAATTATGATAAAAAAAAAATCACAGCCTGAAAGTCACTTGTAAAGTAGGTAGGTAGATAGGTACTCCGCAAAAGATTTGACAAAAATAGGATAAAAAAAAAGTGCGGTCTGAAAATCAGTTCTAACGTAGGTAGGTAGATACTCCGTAAAAGACTCGACAAAAAATGACAATTAAAAAATTATCTTTATGACAAAAACTCGAACGAAAATTGTTGACTTTCTAACCGATATTGTAAGTCTGAGTACAAGTTCTTTTTACTAGCATTATTTAAACTTCCACTGCCTAGGTACTTAAAATATTGGTAAAGTGATAAAAAGTGATGTGTTCGTTACATTAATTGTATGTGCACTTGAAGAAGGAATAATGAGTTTGTGGGATAGCAAACGAGATTAAAAAAACATGGATACTTAAAAACAGGAATTTTCCAAGGTAAATTCTATAAGCATTTTTATTCCATTCTAAAGTGACCATGTCTCAGAGCTTTCTTTTTGAATCTAACTTTTTTCCCTACATTGCTTAGGGACAGGGGAGACCGGCTCGCCGAGCCTGCATCTACCTTTTGCTGTGGGCCTAGCGGCGTTACATTATGCAGGGGCTAAGGTTGATTTGCCCAATTTTCTAAACATAGAATAATTTTTTGTGTTTTTCGGCTTTATTGGGTTCCCCGATTATGTGGTTAAAATTTCTGTACTTATCAAAGATACACCCTCTATAAGGGTAAGAAAAATATGCCAACTTTTGGCAACAGTATGTCCACTAAGTCTAAAGATATCTGTTTATAAGTTTGCATACCTTACGTGTGCAAATAGACGATGTGTCCTTCTAAAAATTGTGGTTTCCCATTAGGATTGGATCCGGCGAGCTCCGTCATCTCCCGTTTTGTCCGCGTGTCGAAACCGAGCGAGTGGGCCCCGCGGCAGCCCTGCCCCCTCTGCCGCCAGCCTCTCAAGCCGGTGGTGGTGGTGATTGCCCTTCCGTGCAACCACGTGCTGCACTTGGACTGTCTGAATTACTCGCTGACAGAACAGCAAGAGAGCGGAACCCAGTTGCACATCCAGTGTGCGGTGTGCGGGTGCATTTACGGCGAGAAACACGGAAACCAGCCGCCCGGAAGCATGGAGTGGGGTGTGATCGACAGGAGTTTACCGGGCTATCAGAATTACCGGACCATTCAGATTGTTTACAAGTAAGTCGTTTAATTTCATTATTAGTTTCCTGATATAGCCGTATGCCAGAGAAAAGTTTTTGAATACATACACAAAGTATTCTGAGAAAAAGTATTTAAAACGCCAGTTTGTATTAATATATGTATTACCTGCTTTCATGACTGGTATCATCAGTTTTTACCCTTTCCATTTTGTCTTTATACAGGGTGGTCCAAACTTTATCAGCAATACTTTAAAAACTGCTAGTAAATTTCAAAAAAGGAGATTTTTCATATAAATATGTATCGAAATCCTAGCGGTTTTTGATATACAGGGCTTCAAAGTTCAATTTTTTTTCAAGTTTTCTTTTATTTTTCCTAAAGGAAGACAGTTAAGGCAAACATATTTGGTACAGTTTAGACACTCATTAAATACTATAAATTAAAAATAATTCAGCCCATCTAAAGGGTGTTTTTTTTAGAGGTGGAGAACTGAAATAAAACATAAAAAAAAATGTTTTTAATATCCATGAAATTATCTTTATTTGAAAGATAATTCTTTGGCATTAATGTTTGAATATGATTTCGGGCATCTGGCCTCCGCGGCTGACGCGTACATGGCATAACCTGGAGGTCCAATTTTCACACACTCTTAGCTGTAAATCAGGCTGTATTTCGGCAATAACGCGTCGAATATTGGCTTTCCAGTGCTGAGTTGTTTCTGGTTTATCGGCGTAGACATGTGACTTTACATAACTCCAAAGAAAATAATCTAATGGCGTCAAATCGCACGAACGAGGTGGTCAGTTATGGAGGTCAATTTCGTGAAATGAATCGTAGGTCAAAAGTTTCTGTCAGTAAATTAATTTTATCGCTCGCTGTGTGGCATGTGGCCCCATCCTGCTGAAACCACATGTCTGCAACATTACTGCCTTCCAATAATTGAGGCACGAAAAAGTTAGTGAGCATGTCTCTGTACCGCTTGCAATCGCTTGTTTTGTGCGCACTGTATGATGTCTTACGGGATGCGTATTATCGTTTAGGTTTAGAGTAAACGTATTGCGAAAACGATCCATAGTTTCTCGATTTAATCGCTTGGAAGGACGATTATGAGCACCATAAAACTCACGTAATTCCCAATGTGTTTCTCGAATTGAACCATTTTTTTTCAGAATAATTTTGAACAATTTGCAAACGTTGCTCCGGCGTCAGTCTAGTCATAATAAATTGCCAAACCAAACTGATTTAAAAAAAAACAAAAACTGTCAAATCGGCTGTCGCAGGAAACAGTGTTGCCATTTTAAAGTACTCCGCCTCTAAAAAAAACACCCTTTACTTCCACCAGTGCCCGAGAGACAGGGGTCAACCATCATATTTTTTAATAAAAAAATGGTACAGCACTGGAAAAGTAATTTTTTGTACCTTCACTAAGTTTTCCAATTAATTATAAGAAAAAAACTATTGTTGACTTTTTTTCGAAAACTACTGTTTTTGAAAAATTCACTTTTGTTTTTAATTTTTTTAGCAGAAGACAATCAAAGTAGGTCTAAGCTTTCGAAATTTTGCACACCTACTGAGTTTTTAATTCCGAACAATTTTCCATAATAACATTTTGCCGTAAGACCCACCTATAGCCCACTTTACTGGTGCGAAAAATTAGATTTTTTTAAATTCCTAGGACCAAATGTTATTAAGGAAAGTTGTTCGGAATTGAAAACTCAGTATGTGTGGAAAATTTCGGGAGCCTAGACCTACTTTGATTATCATCTGCTAAAAAATTAAAACGCATTAAAAGTGAATTTTTCAAAAAACGGTACATTTTTTGAAAAAAGTCAAGAATAGTTTTTTTCTTAGAATTTAATGGAAAATTTAGTGAAGGCAAAAAATATTACTTTTCCAGTGGCGTACCATTTTTTTTTATAAAAAAAATATGATGATTGACCCCGTCTCTCAGACACTGGTGGAAGTAGATGGGCTGAATTATTTTTAATTCATAGTATTTAATGAGTGTCTAAACTGTACCAAATATGTTTGCCTTAGCTGTCTTCTTTTAGGAGAAATAAAAGGTAATTTGAAAAAAAAATTGAACTTTGACGTATATCGAAAACCGTTAGGATTTCCATACATGTTTATAGGAAAAATCTCCTATTCTGAAATTTTCTAGCAGTTTTTAAAGTATTGCTGATGAAGTTTGGACGACCCTGTATATAACATAATATGTTTATCGCAGTTAGTCAATGGGGTGTACTGATTTTACTGATTAGACCTATACTACATACATCAGTATATCATACAGTTATTGTGGGACCGAACTAGGAACTTTCTTGGATTATTGTTGGTCTATATTAAGCTTCAAAGTTGGAGTCCATTTGACAGCTGCCATTAAGGGGCTCTCTGTTCTAAATAGGTATATTTTCTGTGATAATAGGCATATGCAAGTAGTACCTGTTAAATATACATATGGTTCAAAAGAATTGAAATTATGCATAGATCACTCTAAAACTACACAAGCAAGAACAACAAAGCTTAAACAGTTAAAAACTTAAAAACTAAAAAGACAATAACATATAGTAAGCATTAACATGGAGGGCCAGAGACCAGAATATTCATAGAAAGGCCAGCGCTGATATATCATAGTTTCCATCGATTCAGTTGAGACATAAAACTCGGTTTTTCTGAGAACAAATCTATATCATTAGCATTTGCAAGTCTACTTAAACGGGAGATAAAAGAGTTGTAGCCATAATTAATCCTATGGAAATGGAATGTTTCATGTATACACGTGTCTGTTCAATTGGATTGCAATAAATTATTATTATTGTTGTTATTATACAATAAGTATTTAATGATAGCTATTAACACATGAGCGCGAATTACGTCACGAGTCGTAGGTGAGTTTCGTAATTAATATGAGTGTCTTAATAGCTGCTACTTAAATGTGTTGCACACACTTTTCTTCTACAGCCAGTCATAATAATGAAACTAAGTACTTTAATTTCCAAAATTTATTACAGTTTATAATGAAATATTTCCAAATAGCCCTTAAACTCGTGGATTTCAATTTCTTCAATAATAGGGAACTTGACGATTTTTCAAAACTATTTTTAAACTATACCTAAGTGATAGGGAAGTACGAAAAACGCATTAAAAATTTTTTGTTAGCTACTGTTACTGAGATATGAATTTTCTAATTTCAATTCCTGTAAAACAACCGGTGACGTCACTTATATGGATATCGAGTAGATTTGGCAACATTGTAAATTTATTTTTATATCTATGATTTTGAGATCCTTTTATTTAATGGGACTGGCAGAATCCTTCTCGGTTCCCTTCCACAAAATGAAGAAGAAGAGCTGAACTAACCTAAAAAGTTGTTTTCTGGTTATAACCTATAAACTCAGAAAAATACCTAAATTATTTGTTTTAACTCCCCCAGCCCAGGCCTTAGGTTTTTATTATAGTCTCCTTATTATTCATTATACTACCTGCTGGATTATAATTATAAATATATTGATTGTCAAAATATTTAGTTGTGTTGTCTTCTCAGTGTTGTGTACTTTTATAACTGGGGTTCTACTTGCCTAAAAGAGACTGCGAAATGTATTATTATTGGTGGTAAAATCATATGAGAATACGTCTTTAAATTCAAATTAAACATTTATACAAGATCTACAGACTTGGCACAGAAGAACAAAATTGTTGGAAGCTATAAAACGTAAAAAATATTTTTCCACTAAAACTCTTATATTTGTATGTGAAGATCATTTTTATGTAAGTCATAGCCAGGTGATATTTATTGGTTTGCATTTTTATAATGCTTTTTAGCTAAAAGAAGATATGGAAAACTATATATATGATGGAAAGATGTAAATGGTGCATCCCAGTTCTTACATAAATTATTTATTAGGAAAATTAGAGTGGTTTCTCTGAACATATTGATACAAATGATGTTTATGATTCAACTTTACAAGACTTCTTAAATAACTGTAGTGCTTTTAAATTTGAACGTAAGTCACGAATCATGTGTTGGCATTTCAGTTTCGTAATTACATATTGGATTTCATTCTAAGCACCGATATACACCTCGTGAAAGAGAGCAGAGAAAAGAAAAAACTGTCTAGGTAAATTATGTTAAAAATAAACATTGATTTCTAACAAAGGCACTATTTACTATGCCTAGGTATGCCTTAAGTTCAAATTACTTCAAAATACAGTAAAATCCATGAATTGGCCACCTTTATTTATAATTTGAGCACGTTTTGTTACCTATAATTATTATACAATTATTATCTTTACACTGCCTACGCCCGTAAATATCGCTCAAACGCTCGGCCTAGTTCTCCCACTCCTGGGTGTCAATAACATTTCATTTTCGTAGCCCGGCGACCACACAGTGGATAGTGGATACACTTGTCTTATTCACTTCGGCTATGTCTATGCAGCCACGTTAAAAATGCCACGGAATGTTTGCAACTTCCTTGGGAAGCCGCGCAGTCTAGACATTCTGCTTGAATGATCTTCTCAGCCACTTCATCTATTTCACAAACTACTGCATAATTTTTGTAACGAACCTTGTGTTCTGGGCATATTTTGGTTTTTACAGTATACTTTCCTGAGTGTCTCATTAAGTGCACATAACAAACGGCTGAATCATCATATCTCTTGCCGCACTGAAAGAAATATTATATATTAGGTACTTAACTAATCAACAATATTGTTTTTTAGCTTACCTCTGTGTCTTAACTCTACGAATTTCTGCTGAGTTATAGAGCTTGCTATTTGTAAAATAATCTGACACAATGAAGACATCTAGCTTTGGCAAATTATTCGATTATAAGCTTTCACAAAATTTGCTTCCATTGTTGTATCACGTTCAAAATACGACAACAACACTTCCTAATGGGCATTAGTACATATTTGATTGAACACTGAATTTCCAAATGCAAATAATAATCTATCAACATCAGCATTCACTAATAAGGTTATGATTTCAGTTTGAAGCCTGACACTGACAGCTGCTATTCCATAAAACACAAAATATTCCAGCCAAAACCCCATGTTGCCAAATTTACCATGTTTAGATATAAGTGATGTCAGAGCTTTGTTTAAGCGCGCATTCAAAAAGCCATTTTCAGAATCAGTTTGCCAAAAAGGAAACAATTATTTTGCAGTTTTTATTTGAGGAATGTTATTCTCCATACAAAAACTTTTCATTAAATATAAATTGAACAAAAAACAAAATTTGTGCAAGTACCCTATTATTACTTTTCTTCTTATTTCTCTCTCCAATTCATAGACTGAAAAATCTTCATTTGATTTTGCTGATTTTATTGAAAACAAATGTGCTAATACATTTTTGTTTTAGTGGCTTATCCACTTGTATAGGGTGAGAAGACTCCCCTGTATTTTTAAAATTTTTTGTCGACCGGGATTTACCCGAAAAAAAAGTTAAAATTCAAAAATTTCCGTTATGATCGGGTAAAACATGTGCTTGTATTCCCGTCGCAGTTAAACCACTGAAGGGGCATTTTGTGTACACGCATATTTGCTTCCCCATAGTGGCAAAAAGCAAAGCCGAACAGCATTTAATTTTCATTATTTCTTAGTTTACCTTGTGACAAATGTTTTCTCATAATGAAAGTAAAAAGTGCTGTAACTCAGAGAAATTACTTGTGCATAATATGCTGTTAGGCAAAATCAATGGTTGCAGCCAACAAATAAGAACATATTTTCTATTGTATTGGGAGGATCATTTTTATCTACCATTAGATTTTTGTAATACTAAAGTTCAGCTCTTAGTTTTCCCTGTGTTTAATAACTTCCAGATTCATGTAATTCCGATTGTTGTTGGTAAACGCACATACCGTGTCGAACTCAACATAATAACATAGCAATAAGTGATCCCAACATTGCTTCACAAATCCGTCTTCTATTTTTGCAAAAAATGAGAAAATGGTAAAAATGCAGCGTTGCCTACGCAAGCAGGAGATATCTATCAAGGTAATCCGCAAAGTTTAATTTAAAAGAGTGGAAAATTCTAGTTTAAATTAGGATTATCTTACTATTTAATAGGTTTTAGTGAGGTATTTAAAATATACACAGATAATATTCTTAAAGTTTAATTGCTTCCTAGAAGTATAAATTATGTAATAATGAATTATACCATGTATTTTCGGAAATACCCTCGTATGGTACATAACAGTGAGGGCATTTTTTCTGAAATCTAAATTTCTGTTTTCATGTTTGGCTTAATTAAACCCCCAAAAAATTGAATCACTGCCGTTTTCTGTATATATCTACATAAAATGCAAGTGAAAATCAAGATATTTTTATTTAGTGTATTAGTTCATTGTTCTTCTGGCCGGTCCCACAATTTCTGGTGTAGGCAGATATTCTCCCTATAGCACATCTTACTGATTTTTGCTGCCAAAAACCACAAATTTTAAACAGTAGCTGCAAACTGTCAAAATTGATAAAGTTTAAATCTGTCATGGTCATGGTCATGATATTAAATGTGCATCCTTATTGGTTGCAAACTTGTAGCCTAATGAAAAATCTGTATCATAATAGCTATGAACTAGTAATCGTCAATGTGATTGTCTCAAAGAAATTCAAACACTGAGCTGAACTCCATCATAGCATTTTAAATTGCCCATCACATCCATCGGGCTTGAAGTCTGCTGTACCCTTTTGTTTATTGATGAATTTGACATTATTTGTTGGCATTTGCAAATGACTTTTTAAGGTTAAAAGTTAAAATATAAAAATACATGTTGTTGTTAATTTTTGAGTCTTGTCTCAATATTTGATAAAATTCAGAAAAGCAATAATTGCTTTTATTGCTGATTAGTGAGAAAATGGAATTTATTTTTATCGCGAAAATATCAAGCAACTCAGCAACCTCAGATAATCTTTTGTCTGAGACTGAAACGTAAGATTCAGATGATGAAAGTAGAATCCTGCAAAACTCCAAAAACACAAAAAAATATAGCACTTGTAGGTACACTATTTATTATATAACATTGGAAATGTTTTAGGTACCTAAGTAATTACATTTATTCTAAGAAACCGGTAACTATAAATAATATAATAAATTGTACGTTTAATTTGGGATCTCAAATTATTGTTCAATGTGCTTAAGCCAAATCTGTAATAAAAACATTCTTCATAAAAATTCCTGCAAAAAAACAGGCCTGTACAAAAACTTCGTCAGTTCTTTAGTTATTGTCAATGAGAACTTAATAATCCAAAAATTATGGCAACTAATTTTTTCGATATTTTGGATAGATAATCCTTTTTCCAAGCTTTCTAGAGCAGAAATAAAATACGTCCTGGTCTTTCACAACTATTTGAAGAAGCAAAACAAAGAACCCCTTTTTCTGTTGCCTTCAGCGATAAGGATTTGCAAATTCTGGGGCTATCCATCTGGCCTAATTTTATAGGAATGTTTTGATTTCCATAGTCATTTTTGTCCTCTTTATAGAAAAGTTAAAATTACGAAAGAAATAATAATTGACAACAGGGAATATGGTATGTACTATCATTGATCCAAAATGCGACAGGCCGACAATATATTTAAATTTTGATTAACTTTTTTAAAATATGATTCAGGAGTGTTGGCATGCACGTCATCAATTTATGTCACTGAATCAAGCAAATTGTTGCTATAACCTCCAGTGCCGTAGATTTAAAAAGGGAACATTTATAGTTCTAAACGCAACCAGATAAACACAGACCACCATTCTCGGTTGTGGCTGTTCACCCACATTTTTATTTATAAATAATATAAAATAGTACGTTTTACCAAAGAGCAAAATCAAAATTTTAACCACATCCTTTAATAATTTATCAGACAAGGAAGATATATTGACCAACCTCCAGGGTAAATAAACAAATCATTTTTTTAAATAAATATACAAATGCATCCTAGGTATACAGGTAAGGATGAATCTAAATTTGCACAAAACCACAGAATTTTTTAAATTTATGCTGTGACAATGACATGTGACAAATGTTCTTCGTCCATCGCTTGCTTACCCTGCAGTTCGGTGGTTATAAACTCTACGCCATACGATCTATTGGCGTCTTTATCTGACACACGTACAGATGGATTGAAATCAACCGTACGTATGTCCACTAATCAAAGAAAAGGGCAGACATAGTAACTCAGTTCTGCGCGTATAAGAATAGATCTTGTGTCTCTGATTGATACAAATATTGATGAAATGTATACCAACACTCCAGAGACCTACTTTACCTAATAAAAAATTATGTAGCGTCTTAATGGAAAGTCTATTTCTATTGCAAGAAAGTACTGAATATGGTATTTTTAATAGTACAAATTACTTAACTTAAGGCTAATGAAGAAGGCCCAACATTAGTTTATTTGTCACAGTTTGAACTTTTGTGAAGGAAACATACTCAACTGCTTGATTGTCAACGGTTGGATATTTATGTCAATTTCAGTATCCAGTCTGGCATACAAGGGCTAGATCACCCTAACCCTGGCCGGGAATACTACGCTGTGGGCTTCCCCCGCGTCGCCTACCTTCCGGACAGCACCAAGGGCCGGAAAATACTGCGGCTGTTAAACGTTGCCTGGCAACGGAAGCTAATCTTCACCATAACCCGCTCGAATACTACCGGGTGCGAAGACGTAGTCTCCTGGAACATACCGCACAAGACAGAGACCGGTCCCAGCAATAACAGCCACAGTTATCCAGACTCGGGGTACATAAATCGGGTTCTGAGGGAGCTGGAGGCGTTGGGGATAGTGGAGGAGAATACAGGGAGGAGATAAAGGGGGTATTTTGGGGGATTTCAGCTTTAACCTATGTGTAAGTTTGTCTTGAGTAATCACAGATAGTAGGTGTACTCAGCAACTGGGATCCTAAATGTGGGTGTCTGTATTTCTCTTAAACTCTCAAATAGACTGAGAGTTTTGGGTTGTTCGTTCCTTGCCAAGCATCAAGGTGGATATTATAGGAACTGGCACAGAAATCTCAAGGGGGGAGACGTGAACTAGGTAGTACCTTTGTTTATGGATAGTATAGGTAGCCAATGAGTGACATTGTCATATGGACGTGGCAAATTCTACAAAAAACTAAAGTTCCTAGCTAGTTTTTGGTAGGTTTCAATATAACAAAATTAATAGGCAAGACTGTCACTCATATCCAGTATTGCTTTCATACCCTTATGACACCGTGTAACATTGGCAATATCTATCACCAATTGCAGTCTTACTCAAGGTCATTCTACGTCTGGTAGCGTAGACTGCACAGGACTATTTTAATAAATCGATGCCTGGATAAATGATAGAAAAACCTTTCATTTTTCCTTTATTATTCTTAACTAACTGGACAGTTTAATATCGAGAATATAATAAAAAAACCAAATTAATGAAATTAAATTAAATAAATCAAAAATCTTTTTTTACAATAAAATGTTTCTTAAAAATGTATTAATTTTTAGTGTTCAATATTCGTCAGAAATCAAAAAAGCTAGCTGCACAATTAAATTGAAGTCTTTGGTCCCACAATGTCCCTTAACACTCATGTTGCAATTATGTACTACTAAAACAAGGACGAGCCTGTCAGATGATCTGACACAGTAAAACAATTAATTACAATAGATACCTCTAAGGGAAAATATTTGAGAGTCAAGGTACTGGTTATATTGTGGTAGTACCTACGTTCTGTGTGGAAATGATCAAAGGAATCTGCACATGTGCAATATTCAACAAACCCACATTAACCACGTCTTTCTCCCCCTAAGAGTTCTGTTAGATTAGAGCATTTCCTGATTTGGAAGAATGAGATATCTATCCACAACCTTTCCCTACCTTCTTATTTTGATAAATGTGACAGCTGAAACTGTCGATATATTGGTGCATCAAATTATTATCCTGCCAAAATTGTCCATTTTAAATGAATACCTTCAATTATTTTTGTAATTTTTGTGCTAGAAGAATATTTTGTGTGGTGATTCAAATTTTCTACCCTGTATGCCCTTGTTTACAGGGTGTTTCCGTATATTTTTACCAACCCCTAGAGCCTTTATTTTTCGAGTTAGAAAAAATTACTTAAATGAAAGTTGTATAAGGTAACAAGGTGTATTGTCCCAAAAATAATGGATTGACAGGCATGCTGTTATCTAAGTTAACATGTTTTTCCATGGAAATCTTGATTAAGTATAAATATATAACATATTTATATTGTTGGAATCGGAAAAATGCGAGCAATTCAAAAATCCACAAATATACACGGTTACATTAAAAAAAGTAAGTTTATATTTTTTCATAAATTTGCGACGCTCATTCGTTATACCGTACTTTCACCGTTTTAGTATAGAAAGGGCGGCGCGCCGCCGTGTATTCGACTAGGTTCGTCAGTCGTTGGCGGGGGGCGGGGCGTGTTTTTTGCTCGCAAAACTCGACTGATAAGCGGTGCGGGACTACTGTGTACTCCCCCCGCCAACGACTGACAAACCTAGCTGGACGCAGGCGACGCGCGGCCTATTCCCCTATGTCTTCTAAAAGGTGAAAGTTATAGTATCAGATCCCAGTGGTTCAGAAAAAAACCCTACAACTTTCATTTAAGTAATTTTTTTCTAACTCGAAAAATAAAGGCTCTAGGGGTGGGTCAAAATATACGGGAACACCCTGTACAATGTTTTTTATTATACTGATAATTATTAGCATACTGTAACAGGGAACTTGAACATTTTTTTACTTCTTTAATATATTTGCCTATCTATAGAAAGATATATCAGCCCCCAAATCACAATATTTAATTTGCAATAAATAATTAAAGTTGGTGACCGCAAGCTATTCATTTGAAACGACACGAAAAGCGGAGGAATGGTTGTGACGTCACGTCGCTCGATCGATTGGAAGGCAGTTAAATAACTATTTAATACAGCACAATCTTTTCAAACATTATCAACAATATCAAGACTGAGATAGATTATAATAAGACGGATAGACAAGGATAGGGCATTCTCGTTGCTCTTTCTAAACAAAGTGTGCGTGGTGCTGTAGTTTTTCTACATGTGCCGCCCATATTAGTTTATATATCGTGCCGCCACCCACCAGAGGCGCCACCACCAACGAGCTACTTGACGTCACAACCATGGAGGGTGCATTACAGGAATGATTTGAATTATGCAGTTTTTAATTGCTTATATTTATTACATAAAAATAAAAAAATAGTTTTTTTGTGAACTGTGGGGTTCATTTAATGGCAATAAATTACGTTTGAAAATAATATTTTTTATTATACTTCTTCGAAAACACCTTATTTTCATCTCTTTTAGCAATAATGAAAGATGGGGTTTTTCGGGCTAGCGCCCGGAAACAGCGCATGGAAAAACTTTCCGTGCGCTGAATAAAAATACCGAATATATGGCTTTAAAATAGAAATATACAGCAAAGTAAACTAAATTTAAGAAACTCTATATGCTCTCTGATATTTAACATATACCTATTTTGTATTCGTAAGTGTTTCAATATTTAGATACATTTCTGTAATATTTTTGACATTTTATTCACCTTATCTGACAATAACTAGGTAATTTACAACAAAGCACCTTTGAAATAATTTGAGAGTAACCATGGAAACGCATCATACATACCAAACACTATATTGTCTGCATTGTTTATTTTTTGTCAATTAAATTTATTACAATATGCCGATAAAATGTTTTAAGTTTCCGTTTTCAAAGAAGTATAATAAAAAGTATCGTTCATTACACGTCCAGAAATAGATTTTTCCGTGCTTTCATGACTTCCCGTGTGAGGCGCAGCATGGAAAAATCTTTATTTCCAGACTCGTAATGAAATATACTATTTCAAATTTAATTTTTGTGCAAGTTCCCCATTACAGCACAATTTAGTTTTAGTTTTAAATCGTCACATAAGGAATTAATAGCTATATTTGTTAATTTAATGTTATGGGAGGTGTGTCTTCATTTTATCACATTATTAAACCTGTCTATTTTGAAATGAAATGCTGTAAACAATGGGGTATGTGGCATCACTCAAAAAGATGATGGCTCTGTTTACTTTTTGTTCTTACTCTCTCTATCCTTGGTTATTTTTCTGAGGTGTCTCCAGATAAGTGGTATAGGTGTAAATGACAATGTTAGATTTGAACTTGACAGAAACAATTTATTTTCTGTGTAGGTTAAGTGCCTTTTCTGTACAAGATATCTACTGATTTTCGAACAATTAACCTACTTTGATTTTCTCTACTGATTTTCAAACAATTAGCCTACTTTGATTTTCGTCCATTTAGTCGAATTTGAGTCACTGCGTATATTTCTATTATTCTACTCTTGTATCTTATCCTCTTCAAAGTCATCAAATTCCCTTTTCTTTTCCAATAATCTCCACGTTGGTCAAGCACTTAGTTTGCAACTGAACTATGACTATGTCACTAAAGAAAAGAGTGACTTCCAAATCTAAACACTTATTCATAGTTAATAGCAAAGGAACGAAGAGTCTATGTTTACTGTTTAATGTTAAAATAATGCCAAATATTTAGATTTTGGATGGAACCATGACAAAATTCGAGAGAGATGATAGTATTTATTATGTTAATTTAAGTAAGAGAGGTCAAGATTATTCTGTTCTTTTCCAAAATTATTATGAGTGTGTTTTTAAATTTATTGTTTTTCTTTAAAATCTCTGAACGATAATGGGATAAGGCACAGAATAAATAGCTTTGCAACAGAAGCCTCCTTACGGACATGTGTCAAAAATAAGCGAGCCTCCATTTCAATTTATAGAAAGACAGACAGTATTTGATGCATAAATTTGGTTCTAATATAATCTCTGTTATGTAGATTAACGTAAAATCCAATAAAATGCATATTATTCATGTCTTTAGAAGATATTTCGATAAAAAGCGAGCCTCCTTTTGACACATGTCGCTAAGGATTTGTCTGTATTACTCCTTAGTCTGTGGGTAAGGTTGACTAGGAGATTGCTGAGGTTAATGTTTATTTTCTCAACATAAATTTTTCTGAAGCTATAATATTGGCCACTGTTACCACACTTACCTGATGCCTAATAAGTTTCTTTATACATTACAATTCAGTCATGATGTAAATAGTTTTAACCCCAGGTGGAAAAAATTGCTTAAGAAATTTAAAAAAATGTAAAGTCAACAAAAAGAAATAAAAGTATTATCCGAAGTGTATTAAAATCCCTTATTACCTGCACTTTGCTGATCAGCTGGCAAACTAGTGTGTCCAGGATGGTGACCCCCGGCATGCTCAGTTGTCAGTTGCACAACATCTCGTAAATTGCCGGACAACGAATAGAGATCACTTGGCGACGAGACGTAGAGCGAGAAAGGGGAGAGTCTTCGCCTCTATCTTGAATCCCACCGACTGACTTAACGCAAGCACGATGCGACTTGATCTGCTGCTACCGCGGACTGCCGCGTCGACGTGCCACTGCTGAGCTGACGACTTGGCAATGGAGCTCAAGAGAGTTGAGTCGTTTGGGTGCAAATGTTGATTTGCCCCACATTTTAAACTTCGACTAAACATTTTTTTCCTTTTTAGTAGGCCTCCCCTACTCTGTGGTTAACATTTTTTACATCATGACTGAATCACCCTGTATATTGGATATTTGGTTTCAAAACTGCATTTGGCCTTTTGACACCCTCTATGTTAGTGCCATGAAAATGTCATGTTCAACCTTTGAATACAGAATCCCAGGAAGGAGTCTAAACTCTCTAAAATGCGTAAGACGGAAACGGCCATCTTTAGGCTTCAAGTATGACTCATTATTTTGACAGTGAGCATGGTGATATGTGGTGATCGATACTTCTCCGTGATATATATAAATGCGTTTTAAAAGTTGTAAGACGCGTTTGTTAGTTTTTTAATACAGATAAACTTCACATACATAAAGTAAGGAATACATTCTTTTTCTTGAAAAGGAAAAGTATTTAGGAGAAATCGTCACACACAAGGTTAGTTTATAGGAAGGTTAGGACATTCGATGACTTGGAAGGGAAGGGGGGTGAGAGAGAGAAAGGGGGAAAGGCCGCAATTTAAGTTGGTAGCATTTACACATGAATTGGCGATTTAGTAACTCCCTAAATAGATATAACGCTTCCAGCCATAGGTGCACACAGACGTTTTTGGCATGTACTTTGTTTATGGTGTATATTTATGTTGTTTTGGCTGTTTTCGGTTATTTCTTCATTTTAATGTTTGTGCAATGAAATAACGGAACTTTGTGGAGTATGTTGGTGCATCACATTGTTGTTTTATGTTTGTGTTTTTACTTTGTTTTCGGTTTTCAATCCCCGTGTTGTCCCTTTTGATACGCCATTGGCATCAAGCTGAAGGCCAGCTGGTGAGAGCAGCACCGTCGCGCGATGTTGCAGGTGCAAAGGGATTGCTTTTGGTTTTGTTTAAGAGTGGGGGTATGGCCTAACCTTCCTATAAACTAACCTTGGTCACATGTAAATTTTTGTTGTAAAAAACGAGCGTCTTTTGATGTTGTCTTCGCATTTGTTACATTATCAATGTTCCTGGTATGACGTCATCAGCTTTTTTTTCCAAATATTTTTGTGTTCCATTTGATAGAGCATATTATTTGTCTGCATACTGCAAGCTAAATTTTTTGATATGTTACTCAAGGAAAATTTTATTTAATCTAGTTAAATTAGGTGTTCAAACTGGTCCTTCCTGAGCATGCCAGTCTCCAAGACAGTTAATGCATTTTCATTGGATTTTACTGTCAGTTTCTTGAACATTGTTTCCAGACAGATTTCTTTCTAGGCAACCGTCTTAAAACTTCAAAATGAATAAAACACAGTTTCCCAAAAACTGTCAGTAAAGTCCATTGAGATTTTACTAATCGTCTTGGATATTCCCTGGATTTTACTAAATAAGATAGATGAATTATTGTTGTAAAGCCATAAAGCCAATAAAACATTAATTTTCTCGAAAATTTCCTTATGTACTTAACATGTCAAACATTTTAACATCTTGTATGTAGACAAATATGCTCAAATGGCACACTCAAAAATAAAGATTACTGTTTGAAAAAATTGTCGATTACAACAAAAATTAATGTGTATGAGGATTTCTCCAAAATACTCTTCCTTTTTGAGAAAATGTATTTATTCCTTACTTTATTTACATGCTGTATAATAATTATAATAATTATTTACTCTAAAATGGTTGCCAACTTTAATAGACCATCAGATAGTGACAGATTTAGGTGCCCCATTTTCGCATACAAGCCTCGAAGAGGATTGGAAAGTACATCGATGTTGAGTAGAATGAAGGGAAATTTACGAGTGGCCCCTAGGGATAACATATGGGAAAATTCGATTTTCCTTAACATGAATAAAAGGTGGCTGTTGCCCATATTTTCATGCGAGCCGTGTTCACTAAAAAATGATTAATTAATAGAATCTGGCTTTGGAAAACCAAAGGCTTGAGTGTGGCAGGTGGCTAAATGGTTGAAATAAGGGCATAATCTTGCAAGAAAAATCGAGATTTTGACCAATTTTTCCACACAAGCCCATCGAAGGTATGGAAATGTACAACGTTTAATAGAAAATTAACATAATTATTATATATTTATATTGTATAGGAAAACCGAATTTTCCATATATGTTATCCCCAGAGGCCACTCGTAAATTTCCCTTCATTCTACTGGGGCACCTAAATCGGTCACTATCTGACAGTTTGTAATATTCTGTGTGTGAATTGGAAACAGCATTCCATATGCAAGCTCCATCCTGGTCGCACTTTAATCCCAAAGACGCTCCTTCCTGCAGTTTTTTTATTCAGTGTTCAACTATGGTAAGAATGATATCCTCTAAATACTAGCACCATTCCTGCCCACATTCCTCTAACAACAAATTAAGAAACCTAGATGTGTCCACCTGTTCGACATAAAAATAACAACTGTAGTGAAACCATCTTCCTTCTCTACATTGTGATATTTATTTATGGATGGAAAATTTGTTTACAGCAAAACATGCTCAATGTTTAATCCAACATGGTGCATCAATCTATTTTAGCCTCAGCAATCTAACAGTAGTTAGCCTTGTTCCTTTAGAAATATCAGCTTAAAGTAGTTTCCCACATAAATAACTTGAGTATGGTACACAGACAATAATAGGTTAATCTCAGACAAGTTTGTCTGAGAGATTAAAAACACAGGGTGATCTTTTGCACAGACCAACAGAACAGGTACACGCCCGGCCTCAGAAATCGTTCCACTAGGCATGAGAAATAAGCAAGAAATCAAGAATTTCGGGTAAGTGCGGCAACGTTGCGCCAATTCCACGGCTACTCAAATCAACTTCCCCTACATTCCATCGTACCGACCCACTCCTCCCCATAGAAAATAAAATTGCGCTGACGTATTAACACGCCAGTCAACGAAAATAGGTTAGATAATAAATCGCTGCATTATCATTATAATAAAGTGTATTTAAAGTTTTACACAGTTTCTTCGTGTTTTGAGATTCACGTAACGTGAAATTACGCGGATTTCTTTGATTGTCAAAGTGGTATTAGTTAAATAAGGTATAATTAATATCTAAGTATAATTATTGTGCTATTATAGAAGAATCTCGTAGTGGTTTTTTACATTGGTTTATTACACTTTTTTTATCTTAACGGCGAACCAAATCTTTGGTTTATTTCAATTTTTAAAGCTTCCCTGGAGTCTTCGGGTGAGGTTCTGATGCTTCCCGGGCCCCCGAAAAATCGAGAAATGAGAAAAAACAAGCAATTTCCAATAGTGGTTTCAGAGGATTTTCCGTCGTTTTCGTTGATTCTACAGCCATCCCGTTTCTCGAAAGTGGTTAGTAGTGAATCGGGAATTTCTCTTAGATATCGGATTTTCGAGGTTCTTTTTGGTACCGGAGGAAAGTACGACACCCAATTAAGAGATTTACCACCTTCTTCGATTTTTAGAACGGCTCTATTGGAGGTTGTGAAAAGACTTTTGCGAAAAAAGCCGCCAATGTCCTTGGGTAGGGTCATAGATTTTGCACTATTATTCAGGCAATCTAAGGCCAACCTAACAGCGCCGAATTTACTGTTTTTTGCAATGTAACTGGCAATGTCACGTAAGGTAATGTCGCGTAATAAGATGTTAGATTTGCCGTCACTAAACCGCGAGAGAGGGGAGGGGTAATTGCAACGTTGTCAGTTGAATGCCTTTGCGTCCGCACGTATTGGAACGATTTCAAGGGCCGCGCGTGTACATTAGGCCCGCTTGCCTTTTTTAAGAATAATGTAAACTTTGCTTCCGTTTGGCACATAAGTCATTCAGGAATAGCAAAATCTGCCTCTTAAAAGGTAGAATTCCCGCATATTAGTTGACTGAAATATAGATAGCATTTTTCCAGTTTAACATAGAATTTTGTACCTACATAATTTAGAGAGATAAATATACCTCGAGTTATCTATAGGTAGTTAAAATCTTGAGACTATGGTAAACCATGTAAATTTAAGCTTAAAATGAAAATCTCTCCTAATCGTAGATGGAAGAAACAGGATCAAGACTGACATTTACAATTTAAAAAATATACAATTATACACCTGTAGCATTTTCAGTTCATTTCTATCGGATAATTTTTAGAATGAGATTTAACATTAATAGTTCGTGTGGTCTAATCAAGTTACTAGTATTGTTGTGGTACCATGGTTTAAATCTGAATGAATGATAAAAGAATATATTAATACCAAGTATTGTAAAAAATGAACTGATCTATTTTCGGACCAGTTTTCTTTAATGAAAAATATATACTTAGTTGCAATAATTGGTGTCTTCCACCAAAACCTACAATTAAACTAGTCGGCAAATTGTAGTGGTTCGCTTGAAATTTTCATTTATCTGTGAAGAATTCCATGTAACAAGAATAATTTTTATGGTGAAGTTATATAACGACCCTTACATTGTTGTAAGAAGGGATAAGTGAATATACAAAATCGAAAACACTAAAGTGAAAACCACCTTGTCACGTTTGTTTTGTCAGTTTGACAAGTTGTTTTTAAAATTATTATCAAAATGCAACATTTTGGTGAGATTTGATGATTTTGTTTGTGAAATTGTCTTCATAAATACCACTCGTGCTTAAAAATTAACCAGATAATTTTTAAGCACTCTTGGTATTATTTCCGAAAATTTCAGATAGACCACATGAATGACTGACTGGTTGACATTACATAATTATATTGAAAATGTCTAGATATATTATTTGCAAAATGTGATAAACAAACAAACTATTTGCAATTGAAACTTGAATTAAGTTTTGTGTTTGTCTAGCTTTAATGTTGCAATTTTTATTTTTGCACTAGAAAAAAATATTTTCCATTTTTTATAGACTTTGAAAAAGAGTATTATTACTATATTTTTTGTTAATTTGTTTCCAATTTTATTTAAGAAGTTTTCAACTGGAATCTAGAATTAGTTTTGAAAACCGAGAATCTGTTTTAGAAGTTTATTTTGTACAATTAATTTCTTTACTATAGCAGCTTAATTTGTATAATAAAAGAAAAGTACAAAATGTCGCAGCTATTTTACATATCGTGTAAACTGTGTAATAATATAAATTTTATTCCTATTATTTTAATAAAAAATATACTTCAAAATAAAAATTGTTTTATTACTTTATAAAGAAATCTTTAATGATGATTCATAATAATCATCAACAGTTGTAAATCGAACTGACAATTGAATATTTGTTAATTCCACTTGGCCAAAATAAAAATCTTGGAATTCTTGCAAAATGTTCGTTGCATCAAACTTGCTTTTCTCTTCATCCTGATTCCTGAAGCTTGTGTTCATAAAAGTTAAATGCAATTTAACTTGGTCATAATTTCTTCTAGCTAAACCAGCTTTATAATAATATTCAGTAATTTTATCAGCCATTTCTCGAAGTTCGGCACCAGTTTTATCTATTTCTATACAACCATAGAGTACATTTACTTCGGACGGATCGTCATTCATTATTTGCAAGCCTAAAAGATAAGATAAATTAACCATATTGTTGCCAGACATTTAGGTAATCATGTGTGGACATGGACATCACACATTAAAAAATGTCTGGACAGTTTTGAATGTGATCATTTATTCTAAAAAATCGCAGAAAATAGAAACTTTATTTTTTTAACAAATAAGCCAGTGCAAAAGTACCTGTCTTGTGTAACAATCGGCTAAGTATGTTGGAAACATATCGATGGTGTCATGATTCCTACCTACTCTTTTTTATTGCCAATGAGTCACAATAGAAAATTCAACTTTATACCACCATACCAAAGATCATAATATTGTAGATCAAGATTGTTGATAGTAGCACACACCTATAGATAGCTTTGCTAGACTGTGCCTGAATGAGGAACTTGAATTTTTTTTTATTTCTTTAATATATTTGCCTATCTATAGAAAGAGCACATACCAAATATCAGCCCTCAAATCGCGATATTTAATTTGCAATAAATAATTAAAGTTGTGACCGCAAGCTATTCATTTGAAACGATACGAAAAGCGCGGGAATGGTTGTGACGTCACAGCGCTCGATCGATTGGAAGGCATAGTGACAGGAGTGACAGCTACACAGAATTAGAGAAGGGAGAATGGAAATTGAACATTAAAATAGACAGTTCGGCAACCTATTTCCAGAGGGCTCTGATGTAGGTCAAAAATAAGAACCGCCTAAAAGTTTAAATTTAACACTTCTTTAACTGAGTGGTAAGGCCACGGGACTAGTAATTCGTAGGTCCCGGGTTCAATCGCACAAGAATTTTTTTAATTATCATTGCATTCTACCTTTTACATTTATCACTAATTATCATTTTTAGTAATAATTGGACATTGGCTATTATGAAGATTATTACTCACAATCTACTCCATAGTGTATTTAAATTCAAAGTAATTACGTACCTAATATTAAATTGCATTGCTTGATGCGTAAGCTCTTTTTGGCCTCGGGGAGAGTTTTAAGACCCGAGGCAACGCGGGCGTTAAACAACCTCCTTGGCCAAAAAAGTGCGCTTACGCATCTCCCAATGTAAATAACTATTTAATACAGCATACTCTTTTCAAACATTATCAACAATATCAAGACTATAATAAGACGGATAGACAAGGATGGGACGTTCTCGTTGATCTTTCTAAACAAAGCTTGCGTGGTGCTGTAGTTTTTATACATGTGCCGCCCATATTAGTGGTGCCGCCGCCCACCAGAGGCGCCACCACCAAAGAGCTACTTGACGTCACAACCAAGGAGGGCGCGTTACAAGGATGATTTGAATTATGCAGTTTTTAATTGCTTATATTTATTACATAAAAATTAAAAATGAGTTTTTTTGTGAACTGTGGTTCATTTAATGGCAATAAATTACGTTTGAAAGCAATATTTTTCAAATTTAATTTTTGTGCAAGTTCCCCATTTGAATAAGCAAATGATGATTCACTGGCCTTGAAAAGCAACTGGGCCCTGAAAACTCATCGACGTTATCAGTGCAAATGTAACGTTAATTTTGTTATTTTTTCAAAAAAGAATAATTATTCACGCAATACTTAAATAAATAAAAAAATGGAAGGTTGGGAAATTGTAAGAGACAATTGCGGAAAAGTGGTTATAACTGCTTTTTGTATTATCAACTCTGTATACCTAGTTGTTTATTATTTTTTGGGTGTCATTATAAAAATTAGCCAAAATGGTAAAATATCGACAGAGATAATCAAGTTATTTTAAAAACGAAAATAGAAAATACCGAAAATAAATACATAAACACCTAGTTAAATTGGTCGTTCAACTTACCACGGCAGCGATTACAGTGCTGTCAAAGGTTGACAGATAGCGCTACCTAGCGATTACAAAAATTCGGACTGCATTGAACGCAACCATTCTTTCTAGTCTATATTTTAATAAAAAAAAAATAATCCCAAAAAGCAAAAACAACTAAAATTTACCAAAGGTATCCCCAACGATATATAAGAATACCTAGATACATTACCAAAGGTACCTTTTTTTGTTTCATGATTTTAAAAATGTTATTGGCACATTCAATGTTTCCAGTTTTTTTATATGATTTAGGTTATTTTGTAAATATAAGTATCTCAAAGCATTATATACGATATAAAAGTCTATCAAAAACTGTTTATTATGCATTACAAAATAGGAAAGACTGAATTTAATAAATGCCAATGTAAACAAATTACCTTTAAGTTTAAAATTTTCCGCAAACAATGAAAGCATGACTTATGTTTTTGCTATTCTGCCTTTTGCCCACAGACAACTTTTATTAGACACACAATTTGAACTATATAGGGGAAATTAAGTTGAGAAAGAGGAAACCGCCAAAGCTCCTCTCTACCACCTTTTACTTTGGTGGATGTTCTCGCTCACTCACTCGCGCAGACAACAGGTCACGGGTTACACCTAGACTTTGGCAAAGTTTACAGAATATTTTATTCTGTAAACTTTGACTTTGGTTGCTTTGGTTACACTCGTGTTACAACGCCGAACGTCGCATCGGGCGAAAATACGGGGTACCTACCTAGCCAAAATTTCAAGAAAATCGGGGGCGAGTTACACCATTGGAAATTATTACCACTACTTTTTTCATACGGCAGCGTCTATCCCCCAAAAAGGAGCAGGGCATACGCTCCTTATTGCAAAGATGCTTGAGAAAAATGCACTTCCGACGTATCTAAATATTAGTTTAGTTCGGCTTTGGAAGGGTGCGGAGTTAAATGCACATCCAAAGAAGTCACGTGACTCAGCCCGCCAATGAGAGCGCAAGACGTATACTGACGTTTGTATCCGTCGGACGTATAAATAGCCACTTCCTAAAGAAAAATACCAACCTTTAACAGTCAAATATTTCTTTTTAGTCTTATCAAACAATTGTGAAATATATCCCTCATAGCAGGTTTCTAGAACTTTCTTGGCCGTTGCTAATTCATCTTCATCAACTAAAGTTAACACACAAATTGTGAGATGTAATTTATCAGCCTTTTGGAATATTGTTGGTGTAACTCCTCTTGGTGGATTTGCTAGTATTTTCTCTCTAAATTCTTCAAATTTTTGTTTAATGTTATCAGTATTCATAGGTATTGAAATAAAATGGCTCACAGGCAATCTATCCTTTCTTTGCATTACAATCATTGATATTTGAGTCCTAGCTGAAGCTACCTTTCTTTCAGTATCCCCAGTAATCTTTACATCGCCTTTTTCGTTTGGTCTAGGGATTTTAATCAACGTCCCAGTATTTCGCTGGAGGCTTTTTAGTTTTGACCCTTTTGCACCAACGATATAAGAAAGCAGACTTGAAGGTACATAGAAACTGGTCATAAATCTTCCAGACTTGGTAAGAACAATATCATAACTGTCTTCTATGTCTCCGCAATCTAAAATTCCTTCATCGTTGTCTTCATATGGTTTCAAATACAGTTTTCGTTGAGTTGTATCAGATTCATTTTCGTTGGCAATCTTACACATCCAATAAGTGTCATTTCCGAATTTTAAGGGCGTTACAGTGGTTGATATTGGGTCCTTGGATGTGAAAAAATCTGGGAATTCTTTGTTATGATTCATCTTTTTCTTAGGTTAGGGTTAGGTCACAGAAATTGAGGTAGTATAGGGGGGAGACGCTATAACGATACTACGCCGTATGTTAGAAATGGGATCAGGGGGTGTGGCTAAGAGTAGTAACGATGTGGCTGACACGCCAGGGCCTGATTAAACAGTATTCCTAGTAAAATTATAAAAAATGTAAAAAAAAAACGAGAACTAACAACGACGAAATCAAAAGCTGGGTTTAGTCAGTCAGTCAGTCAGTCATATACATACCTAGAGTAGTTATAAAGGTAATATTTTTCTTTTCATAAAGTACCAAAGTGGATATTATAAATTATATTAATGCGGCCTTGTCTATTGCTTATGTTACCTGTGAAATGTTATTCCTGTAGATTTCTTATTGTCCACATTATTCCTACTCGTACAACTCCGTACAGCGCACGACACCATTGTTTTAATTACTTTTTGTACACACTTAGTTCAAAATAGAAAATATATCTCACAAAAATTGCACATTTAACACTGAACAACCAACTGACGCTAAAGTAGTAACTACGCGACGAAGGTGCTCCCGTTTGTGGTCACGTGACAGCTTCTCCCCCCCCCCCCCATACTATCTCAATGGTCACAGAATAGGGGAAGTTAGCAGAGCATATTATATGCTCTGAAGTTAGGTAGATTGTTGTTGTTGGCCAAGGTTAGTGAACCTCTACAAACCATGGTTGTTGTCAACGATCTGTATGTTGTTGTTGTTTTAAAATTCCGGACCTCCTTTTACCTTTTGTTGGATTCGGTAGCTACGACCATTATCCATGCTCAAGACCCGTAAACAGATCTTGATCCATGCTCAGCCCATAAAAAAATCAGGACTATTTTTTTGTTCGGGATATAAAATGGCGTGCAGCTGCAGTGCACGTCTGACTTATACCACTTTTATCCCCTTCAGTATTGATATTATTATACGGCTTTGTCTACGGTGGTATACAAATTTTTTCGACTTTCTTGATTGTATCTTATCTCTTGTGAGATCAATATTTTCATAATCTTCGATTCTCCAGCTCTTGTATGGGAGCCCTCCCCCGACTGTAGCCTCGAGGATCACAGGATACGACCACGAACCACAGATAACAACGGCATGCCAGCTAGGAGAACGAAAATTAAACTCTTCTGCGCACCTACATCGCTTCGACAAAAGCCATTTCTCTGCTGAAAATACAACAACTATCGCTGAAAACAAACTGCAAACGTCAAACTGGGGACAATATGCCGGACATTACATTTGCCTGGAAATAGCATATACCTAAATATACAGGTATATGGGAAATAGGATGCGCAGTAGGTCAAAGCTCGTTCTCCCTACTCCATTTCTCTGACTCAGAGGTTAGGTCAGAGTCAGAGATATCTCTGGTCTCTGGGTTAGGTACACAAAATATATAGGTTATAGGGTTATTGTTGTTGTTTTATTCGTCTTGTTGTATTCGGTAACTAAGACCATTATCCATGCTCACCCCATAAAAAATCAGGACCTTAAAATAGACTTCTTAGAATAAAACTACAAATTTCACAAAATTTATTGGTATCGAAAACAATTGATTTTTTCCATGAAAGGGAGAAACTTAACAATAAAAGACAATTATATGTTTTATTGACAGGCACTCAGCTCCTAAAAATGAATTTAGTGAGAGGGAAAAATGTAGTTGTGAGAGAGGCTCAAATTTGGCCAGAATCTTTTGTAAAAAAATGGCCTACTCCAAGATCTTACAGAGTCAAAAAAGATAACGGTCAAGTAGTTAGACGAAATAGCTTTCACATAAGATCCTCGACTGTACAGAACGTGCATCCAATGTGGTTATATACCATAATGAAGGATCTCACAGTGACTCAGTGGATGAGTGTTGTAGAGATAATAGTCCCTCACTTGGGACTATTGATATTTTTTACTGTACAGATCAATAGGTCAAAGATGAAATCAAAGCAACTAGTAAAATGCCAGTAGACCTGGCAATGCTCGCTGGTTCGACCGGCGCCTGGTCAAATTCAAATTTTGCCGCGAACTCCAAAATCGGAAAACTAGCCCAAACGGCCGAACGGCTCTAGGCATCATGCCCTTTTACAGGCGTAATGTCCACGCGAAATTTGGATTTTAAAAATAAAAAACTGCGCCCTGTCTGTCAAGAAAAAAGCGTACGGACATATACAGAATTACGCATACATACGAACAGACATCCTTGAGAGAAGCGAGGACCTTATAAACACCTCTAAGGGCAGGACCGGCGTAGGCGTTTATAATAAGAATCTGTTGTCTGTTTTTGTCTAAAAACTCCCTAATAATAGTACTATTTGAAATTTGAGTTAATAAAAGTGGACGTAGTTGACCATGATTACAACCCAAGAATAAAGGTACCTATATACTCATTGAATGCGCATTTTAATAACCTACCTAACAAAAAAGTTTATCAAAATCGGTCAACAAATAAAGATTTTACAAGGATGGGACTTACTATAGTTACCTACATATGCAAATTATGTTGGACCATAGACTTAGTCTATGTGTAGGACCCTTGCTTAAAGTCTATGTGTAGGACCTATGTATTATTAAATAAACTTTTTTCCAAACCGCATAAAACTACAGCGATAAATTTACCGAATTTATTTAATCAATCAGTTCAGTTCATATTATTCGTAACTTATAACGTAGGAATTATTATAACTTAAGTATAACTTTTTGTCCCGGAAATCGTAAATCCGTATGCTGTAAATTCTTTTCAATCCAGTCGTCTGCTTTCTTATTTAATTCTTCGTCAAAATAGTTTCTCCAATTGTCATTTTCTCCTTTTCTGACAAACCCTTCTTCATTTTTCCTTAAAATTCCCAGTTCCCTCAGCTCTTCACCGTTAACAGACGAATTTCTCTTGAAATTTTCAAACTCTAAGTGACTTTTAAGAGTGCCTATTTGATCATTTGTGTATGACTTTCCCAAGAATTCACAAACTTGTTGAATGCTGGCCGTTGTATTCTAAAAAAATATATTGATATTATTTTATATAGGGTATCCCCAGTTTGGGTTGCTTATACCACAACATGGCAAACATTTTCAATTTTCGAAAAAAAAACCAGTCGTCATACAAAAATTTCTTGCATCGGTATTTTTTAACGGAACAACCGATTTAATTATTTTCTTTTTGAGTACATTGAACTTAAAGAGCTCTACTCTACTAACCCCAAAAATTGCGAAATCTTATTAGGCATTTTTTAAAGAAAAAAAAATTGTCCAATCGATTTAGCCATGCATCAAAACCCTTAATACCAAGTTTCAAAGTTGCATCTTATACAGCGTGTTTAAAATTTAGGTGCGCAAATTTCGAAAAATACCAATGTTTGCGGGCACCCTGTATTAACAGAATAAAACATTTTAGTGATTTTTTTCTTTAGATAAAGCTGTACTACGGCTTTGAAATTGCACTATTTTTATTGGCCTAGTTAATACAGGGCATTCGTAATAAAAAGTAAAATTTATTGAAATATCGGTTTTTCTTCGTTTATTTTTAACAAAAGAAATTAAACTGAACATAACAACTAACAACCAAATAACCAAATATGTCTAAATTTTAGTATTTTCTATTGTCCCTCCTTCAACTTGAATACATCTTTTTTGGCAATGGCTCATTACCTTAGCCAGTTGCCAAAGAAGATTAGAAAAATGTATTCAAGTTGAAGGAGGGATAATAGAAAATACGACAATTTAGAGATACTTGGTTATTTTGTTGTTAGTTGTTATCTTCAGTTTAGGTAATTTATTTTCCTTAAATTCGACTTTTTATTAACTACGCTAATACAAAATAGTGCTATTTCAAAGCCGTAGTACACCTCTATCGAAAGAAAAAAATATCAATAAAATATTTTATCCTGTTAATAGGTAGGTACCCGCAAACATTGGCATTTTTCGAAATTTGCACCTAAATTATAAACGCTCTGTATAAGATGCAACTTTGAAACTTGGTATAAGGGTTTTTAAGCATGGCTGAATCGATTGGACAATAAGTTCTTTTCTTTAAAAAAATCCAAATAGGATTTGGCCATTTTTGGGGTTACGTTTTATATCATAGCAGGCCATGCAAAGGGCTTAAATAAGAAATGCTGCACTGAGTAAGTACCTAGAGCCAAAGTTTACAGAATATTTTTATTCTGTAAACTTTGCTAGAGCTCTTTAAGTGCAATATATTAAAAAAGAAAAAAAATTAAATAGGTTGTAGTTATTTTTCATAAAACAAAAAACAAATATACAAGAAACGTAATTTTTTTACCAATACCTTTATTTTTCAGGGTTTTATGAGCATTTTTTATTATGGAGAATGACTTTTTCTCGAAAGGTGAACATTTTTTTCTATTGGTGGTACCTACAGTGTGTCCCAATTTGGTACTGGACACCTCAGAAATATATGAAGGGCAAGGAAAACAAATGGTCTCTATTTTTTTTATTGGTAGTACCAAGGGAGAGTATCTCATAGGCGGTGGTATTTGGATGGGGTAATTATTTCATGGCCTGCTATGATTTTTTAAAATAGCAAATTTTCAGGAATCCCCCTTGGGGATTTTTTTACAAGAAAATGTTATTAGGAAAACTTGTTCAGAATGAAAAACTGAGTAGACTCGCAAAATTTCAAAAGGCTAGGCCTACTTTAATTTTTAGATTTATCTCGCACTTTTATCTTAGAAAAGTGTCTTTCTGGAGCTTATACGTCAAAATTTTATTTTTTCACGATGATCAAGTTTCCTTAATAATATTTTGACGTGAAAGCTCCAGAAAAGACACATTTCTAAGAAAAAAGAGGGAGAAAAGGGCGAAAAAGCTAAAAATTAAAGTAGGCCTAGACTTTTGAAATTTCGCAGTTCTACTCAGTTTTTCATTCTGAACAAGTTTTCTTTATGACATTTTGTCGTAAAAAAATCCCTAATAGGGTTTCTTGAAAATTAGCTATTTTAAAAAAACATAGCAGGCCATGAAATAATTACCCCATGCAAATACCGCCGACTATGTGATACTCTCCCTTGGGACTACCAGTAAAAAAATAGAGACCATTTGTTTTCCCTGTCCTTCATATAGTTCTGAGGTGTCCCGTATCAAATTGGGACACACTGGTACATATATAGGCATAAGCAACCCAAACTGGGGTAACCCGGTACCTACTACTAATCTTTAGGCTTTAAGCGTTAAGTGAATTCCTCACTCAACGCTTTAAGGTACACCGACTACCGGGTGATCCAAATATTGCGCTCTGGGCTTATTATGGGAAAACAAAAAGTAAAAAATATAATTCTTCTTTATGGTTACTAAATGGGACGTGATAGGGAAGGGTTATTGGCAAAACCACAGAAAATTGGCAAGCATCGCTGGACGTCGTGACGAACGTGGATATTATTCTTTAATTTTTTAATAAAAGCATGAGTTATGAGGAAAAACCATTTCATTTTAAAACTTACTAAGAAATGGGTATTAAAACTGAAATTTTCGAATATTGTATTGCTTATCTATACAGGGTGTAAACCTTAGATCAAAGATAATTGAGGTGAAACGTGAAACCTTCGATGATTGAACAGGATGGACCTAGCATAGCATGAGGAAATCAGGTTGAAGCTAGGGGAAGGTGGATGTTTAGGAGAAAATCGAGGGGTTAAAACGGGCTGTTGCCTTGCTTGCGAAATAATTGCGGTTTAAGGCAAAATTAAGGGTAGCATTTTTACATAGGTAAGTGGTGGTTACATCGCCATATTTTGACATCAAGAATGTGCGGTTAATGGGTTGAACTTCTTTTCTGGGTCACCCTATATACGGGTGTATGAATGCAAATAATATTATACGTCTGGTGTACCAAGAAAGTCTTATAAAAGTTTTATTTACTATGAGTATAGTAATAAAGAAAATATTGTATAATAAAATGTAATTTTCAAAGAAATCACAGACATGTGAAAATGTGAAAATTTTAATTAGTACTTAGTAATTAGTAATTTTAATTAGTACATGACTAAAAAGTTAATTTCACAAATGAATGTTATTACAGAAATAATTTGTTCGACACTCCTGAAGGTAACATTTTTATGAAAAGATTTTTAAATACTCATATAGGTAATATTGTTTAAAAGATATAAGGGGTTACCGTTGAATTTTAAAAGTCGGTTTTCAGGTAGGTAAGTATACTTATTTTCGTGAATTTGAGAGATATTGAGTTGAGATTTGGTACTCAGGTTATTATTATTTATATCCATTTCGACCAGTTGGTTCTCATTGTTCTAACTCAAAAAGTAATTAAAATCGCGACATTTGATCTATTATTCTCCAACTATTAGGTCTAAGGAGTCTGCAAAATATTTTTATGGAGCAGAATTTTAATTTTATTCAAGTTTTGTGTCTTAGATATTTATGTCTTAAAAACCATTGTTTTTGAGATAAACATGCAGGGTTTTTGGAATAAGATACCTACATGATTTCCAGATGGGTTACGTCATTGGGGTAACTATAGGAAAAGAAAATAGGGGAAAATCTTTCTTAGCAAAGATACCGTTACAATGTGTTACATGTCAAATATAAAAATCACTTAGTATATTTCTTATGAACGATTTTGAACCCCATGTTTATAACAACTTTTTTCTGATATTGAGTTGTGTTATTACTTTAATAGTTTTCTAATTTTCTTTCCCAGTAACTCGCGCTTCTGGAAATCACGTATCTTATTCCCAAAAAAACTGTCTTGAAAACAATGGTTTTTAAGACAGATTTCTAAGATACAAAAATGAAGGAAATTAAATTCTACACCATAAAATATCTCAGAATATTCACGGAAATAAGTATAACCAAAAACCAATTTTTGCGATTCAATGACATTTAATATTTCTTAAAGATAAAGAAAAATTAAAAGATAAAGAAGCTGTATGAACCAGGCTTAAGCATTTTTGAATATAGGTAAGTGTTTTGACATATTTTGACATCAAGAAACTACGGTTATTGAGTTGGTCTTCTTTTCTAGGGCACAGTGTGTATCACTTTAACTCGAGACCATTCATTATTTTTAACCGGTTGGGCTATTCTCAATTTTTTCCCTCTATACCACTCAAAAATACAATTTTAATATAATATAATATAAATATTTTTTTGGAAATTTACGTTTTCCATATGACCTACTATGATTAAAATAATAATAGTACCAAAAAATGACGAAAGTGTTAGGCATTCATTTAGGGACAGAACGAATGCAGTTGGTTTGGCCATACCCCAAAAAACCAAATACCGCTTTTCACTACCATAGCTTACCAGGGTGTCCACAGAGTGTCTCACTTAATAGTGAAATAACCTTATAACTTCTTTAATTTTTAACCGACCAGAACGAAATTTTTACCAAAGGGAGATGGCATTGTTGCCTAGGTACTTATTTCCAAAAAAATAGTTGCCTACTCCAAAGTCAAAGCCACCTGCGATGCCATAGAGGCTAAAAATCCTGAATAATATTTAGGCTTTTTTTTTAATTTCTAATAGAAGTTGTTCAGAATTGATCCAGAACATTAAATTCAAAATTTTGTCAAAATCAATAAAATATTAAATAAAAAAATTAAATTTAATTAAAGAATTTCCTGCGTTTAGAAAAGTGTGCCATGGAAGTTTTGAAGTTGTTTTCAAAAAGTAATCATTTTAAAATAAGTAAGTTAAGTAATTAAAATTTTTTGATTTCGACAAAATTTTGGATTTAGGGTTCTGGGTCGATCCTAAACAACTTCTTTTAGTACATTTTTTTTGAAAAAAAAATCATAATATGACTAATTTTCTGGAAGTAAGCAGGCAACAATGCCATCTACTTTTGGTAAAAATTTCGTTCTGGTCGGTTAAGAATTAAAGAAGTTATAAGGTTGTTTCACTCTTAAGTGAGACACTCTGTATGTAAAAATATCAAAAATCCGATTTTCCGGAGTGTTAGTTGTTAATGGATTTTTCGCAAAAAAGCCTATTTAGGCATAAAAACTAAAATGTTTTATTTTTTATTTTTCTAATTTTTTTGTGTATAAGATAGAGCAACGGCAACGGGACTACAGGAATTAATATTTTACGTGAAACTTAATCCATGAATAGAAAAATCTTTTTAAAATACCTACTTCCTATTGTTCACACAGTTTCCCTTCTTAATTTTTCTCCGAAGTCTTAAAATAGCCCATTTTGTTTTCCAAAGCGTGAATATACTTGCAAACTGTCAATAATTATTACTACAATTTGGCATTTGTCTTCCATGGCAACCTATGACCCAAGGAATAATACCTCACAAAAGGCTCAGTTCTGAATTCATCATTGTTCGAAACCCAAACGTACCAATTTGCATTGCCGTAGCTCTACAGGAAGTCTCAAAATTTTTATTGCCACACTTAAGGGCTGACCACCCCCGTAAAATTTTTATTTATAGCTCGATTTTCATAAACTTTTTTTTGTTGGGTAGAGCTTTAAAAATGGCATTAAATGCACAATTCAGGTGCCTCGTGCGTTAAATTCATGGCCCACTGAGACGGTGTTTTAGTGATGAAATTTCCAGAAATACTATTAGGGATTTTTTAGAGGAAAATTAATGCCGGTTTTTTGTTCAGCGTTGTTGGAAACCCAAACGTACCAATTTGCATTACCATAGCTCCACAGGGTGTTCCAAAAAAATTAAAAGGAAAAGTAAGGCCAGATTCTTATATGCAGTGAGAGGTTCCAAACAAAAACGTACTAATTTGTAATTAATTTTCTTAATTTCTGGTAAGTTGGTCACTAAAATATTCATGAGGAACTCATATTCTTTCAAAGATTTATTAGCGGACAATTTTTTTATTTAATTTAATATCATCAAATACATGAATATAAACAACACAACATACCTACTTAACATAAACTCAAATTTCAGTCATTTCAATTAGTCCTCCATTTTCTAATGCAAATTGGTACGTTTGGGTTTCCAACAACGTTGAATAAAAATCTAGCATTAATTTTTCTCTAAAAAAGTCCCTAATAGTACTTCTCGAAATTTCAGCACTAAAACTTCGTCTCAGTGGGCCATGAATGTAACGCACGAGGCACCTGAATTATGCATTTAATGCCATTATTGAAGCTCTATCCAACAAAAAAAAGTTTATGAAATTGTGCTAAAAAATTTTTTATAGGGGTGGTCACTAATTAAGTCGGACACTGAAAATGTTGAAACACCCTGTAGAGCTATGGTAATGCAAATTGGTACGTTTGGGTTTCGAACAACGCTGAATAAGAATCCGGCATTGATTTTCCTGTAAAAAAATCCCTAATAGTACTTTTCGAAATTTCAGCACTAAAAAACCGTCTCAGTGGGCCATGAATTTAAGGCACGAGGTACCTGAATTATACATTTAATGCAATTTTTGAAGCTCTATCCAACAAAAAAAAGTTTATAGTTTTGAGTTATGGTAAAACAAAAACAATAATTATATATAATATACCTACTTAATATTTCGTCATTTTTGGGGTCTTATTTTAATTAGGTATAGTAGGCCATGGAAAATATAAACTTCCAAAAATTTGATGCAGGTCATTTGAAGTACCTACTAAATTATAGAAACAAGAGAAAGAAAGTAATGTGAAAGTGATACACAACTGTATTTTTTTTAAACTAAACAAAATATGGGAAAATGGCTACGTCTAAAAGGTTACCAAAAACTTTTACAGCGCCTATGACGGCTTTTTTCGTTTTATCATAATAAGCCCAAGGTGCGAATATAGACCACCCTCTAAATTTTTTCCTGTCCTCACGTTTATCATATTTTCATAAAACAGAAACAAGGCATTATCACAATTTCTTCGATCCCACCCTTCCTTAAGATGCTCCCAATACGGTGTCCAAGGTTCTGAAACGAGGAATAGATAGAAAAATCGCCAGAGATGTCTCAAACTGCAGCTTACGTAAATTTCTTTGGAAATAATTCCAATATCTGGCAAAATCTCCCACATATCCCTGAGTTCTAATTGACCTGTTTAGATGGTAAAACGAGACCGCAACGTCTTTAGGATTTCTTGCAACGTAAATCACCTAAAAGTAATCAAAAGTAAAATAAAAAAACAATAAAAATTAATCGACCCTGCCAGGATTCGAACCTGGAATCTTCTGATCCGTAGTCAGACGCGTTATCCGTTGCGCCACAGGGCCAGTTAGTTTTAATGTCAAGCAAGGCGAACAAACAGAGACAGGCCTTCGATGTTGAGGAAAGGCCAGAATAAACATTAGCAAATATGGAAAATGAAAATACACATATACAATACTTACTTTGCATCCTACCTCTAACAGATTTGGAGGTAACAAACTAAATGGCAAATGAGTTTTTATAAATCTCCTATTTGTAGATTTCGCAAAGATTTTCCAAGCAGGAACATCGATTTCCTGGACAGCTCTGTATTTCTTTAGATCTAAAATATTTTCGGCTAAGATTTCGGCTTTGGTGTCTTTATGAACGAAACAACTAAATCTATAATGAAAAGGTTTAATGTGTAATATAAGTGTTATATATTTGTGATCTTTCTATAGATAATATAGGTGGCTAGGTAAGTACAGTGTGTCCCACTTTTAGGGGTAGGGGAGAGTGGGCAACAGTGAAACAATTTTTATTTTATCACACGTAACTTATATGGTCTACCTACATATCTTTATGGTTTATCTAATATCGTTGAGTGAGGGAATATTCCCTCACTCAACGCTAATATGTTTTTGAACCGGAAACATTATGCAGGTTTTCTGTTTCAATTTATCTGTACTTACACAAAAAAACAATTTTCAAGAAATAAAATTTTTATTAATATTTTTTTCTACAAGCGTGCGGAAACGTACAGTTAGTTACACTTTCTAAACTAAAATGCGTGCGGAAAAGTAAATGCGTGCGGAAAAGTGTATACTTTTCCGCACGCTTTCCATGCGGAAAAGTGTATACTTTTCCGCACGCTTGTAGAAAAAATAGTGTTCCACTCTTGCGGAAAGTGTCTTTTCCACACTCGATTTCTTGGCTGAACTCCGCTACGCGTCGTTCAGCCAACTGCAATCGCGTGCGGAAAAGTGGCACTTTCCGCACTTGTTAGGAAATATACTATAAAAAAATTGTATGATACACAGTGAAACGAAAACTGGTACACAGTAAGATATATTTGTAAACATCTATTTAATAAGCAAGAAAAACAATAATTCAACCAAATTCTTTGAAAGAGGCAAATATAGAGTCATCAAGAGGCAATAAGAGGTTGTGTTTTATTGCTAGTATATATGGAGGCAATGCCAATATGAGCACTCCTGAATTTTTACTGCTTCCTGTGTGTTTAATGAAGTGATCCATTACAGAAGCAAACTACTCAGAGTTCATCCAACCTGAAGAGGAGGCCAGACCAAGAGTTCCTGCAAAGCCACCCTTCAGCATGTTCTCTTTAATTTTTTTTTCTGGGGAAAATCATAACCGGGGGTATATAGGTGCCTAAAGCATTGTCTATTTTCCTAGGTTTTGGTTTTCTCGCCCCCCTGCAAAAATCAAATCGAGTTGGAAAAAGTATACCTATAGTGAAACGGAAAAGTACACAATGAAACGTTTCACTGTGTACCTTTCCGTAGTGTGTTTCAGTGTGTATATTGCACTCAAATGCTATAAAATCCCGCAGAAATTGAATATTATACAATTGAACAAAAATGGTCTCTAGGTTATGTTAACAAATGTTTAAAACTTCCGAAAAATCAAAGCAGCAATAATTTATTATCGTATTACTTTTGCAATATCAATGTTAAAAAAATCTTACCTTAAATCCCACTTATTTTTACTAGGACCAAAAATACTTGTACCTACTACCGAAAACATTAATCGACTGCTACAAATTATGTATCAGGTGACAATTACCAACTATAAAAGAAATGGCTTGTGGCATATGGGACAAAATGCTTTGGTAATTGGCAACACCAAACTAGTTTCCAATATCTAATGGAAATTGTGTATGGGTCTTTCGGAGGTGTGCAGACCACGACAGGTACCTGTTTCGGGCTTGTTGGCCCTCATCAGGCAGACGTAGCGCACCTCAGCCGAAAAGACCCAAACACGTTGGCTTAGTGGAAAAGGAACTAGTATAATGCGGTGAGCATTTACTATCCAACGCCATCTAGCTGGTACTGCCAAAACCAAAGCAATGTGAGTGTGTATATATATCGACCCATACACAATTTCCATTAGATATTGGAAACTAGTTTGGTGTTGCCAATTACCAAAGCATTTTGTCCCATATGCCACAAGCCATTTCTTTTAAAATTATAATGGGGACACTAAATATTCATTCTGATTACCAACTATTACCAACCACTAGTGTTTCACCGTAGACATTGTTTCACTGTTGCCCACTTCCCCCTACCTAATAAGCTAAACTTTTTTGTTAGATAGTTATAGATACCTCTCTAATAGTGGCATATCATGGGCATAGTTGATGGACCATTCAATTAATTTAAACCATACATGGCCAACTCCGATAACTTTTAAAGGGGTCCAAATAGCAATAAGTGCAATTAGAAATTTTTTTATAACAGAAGTGTGGACGGATTCATGTTTAGGATCACTTAAATATATACCTTTACTGAAATCTTAGTTTTATACAAACATGTTTATATAAATATATGTTGTGGTAACAGTCACTGCATGTGCTAAAGCTAAAATAATATAATTAAGATGTAAGGTAAGTAAATTGTCCCGTAAAAAGTCCTGAATTTTGGTTAGGTACCTACGTGAAGTAGTGATATTATTACCCTAATTGCTTCATGGTACCTACATCAAATTTGCACCAAACATAACGATATAATTTTCATTTTAAAAACACATAGGTATTTTTATCGGTATTTATAGCAAAAAAAGTGAATAGAATGAAAGCTAGTGATATAAAGTAGTTTTTATGCAGTTACAAGTTTTTAAAATTTTCGGGAAGGTCAAATTTATTAAAAAGTGGCAAAAAGTTTTAATAGAGCGTTGAAATTTGGTACACCTATGTAAAATTGAAAAAGAAACAACTTTTTCAAGTGAAACTTTTTGAGCGATTTTATTTTTTAAATGTAATTATCACAGAAAATATACGGTATATTTTCTGTGGTAATTATATTTAATGTAAAAGGTAACCAAAAAGTTAAATTTAAAAATAAATCATTAATTAAAAACCTTCCCCCTATGGTGCGAACGTTTTGGAGGACACTGTATACGCAGGTATCACTTGTGATAACGAAAAATGTTTATTGGAAGTGATTCCAGTTGGCCATGTATTTGGTTGTCTAAAAGATCGAATGGTGCATTGAATGCCATTTTTATACAGCTATCTAAAAAAAAGGTTTTCAAAATCGACGCAGAAATAAAAATTGTAGGGAAGTGACCCTTGAATGGGACACACTGTATAAGTTTTTCTTACTCTAAGAATGGAAATCTTGCATTTAGAGAAATTTTTGAAGCTCGTTTATAATTCAAATCATTGGCTATTAACCAAACCATTTCTTGGGTCCATGTTGTTCCTGAAATAATAAATTATTATTACATATATGCCAGTGATAAAAATTAAAAAAGAGGTTTCGAAACTAAGATCAAAACGGCGAGTAGTATACATATAATAATAATAAGTAGGGGAGAGGTGTACAAAATGACATACCTACCCTTTAGAATTGATCTTTAAAAAGTTTCTAAATATGAATGGTTCAGGAAGTTAGGTAGGTATATTAAATAAAATTATGATTTAAATGCCTTTATTTTGTTTGGAGGTTGGTATGCAAATAATGCACTAAAAAAAATGTTATAATTATTTATTAATAATACGAGTCCATTACAATATAAGTATTTAAAAATAGGAATAAATAAAAAATACATAAAAAATTAATACTGGGCTCCAGTATTTACCGTACCATCGTAAATGTTGTAAGTTAAAAATGAGTGGTGTATAATTAAGGCATAGGCTATAGTGTCATTTGGAAACTTGCTCACTCGTGTTTCGAACTCCAGTTTAATGTAATGATGATGCTTTCATATGGAATCCGATTGGTTTTTCAAAAAACCAATACTCAGCTACATTATATTGCGCATATTTATGGACCGGGAGATAGTGACAGATTTTTGGACGTGATTTTACTCAGTATGCCTTGCAAAGGGCATTATGGGGCACATATTCTCACAATAATAAGGTATGAATCAGAGAGTCATCCTGGGTTCTTCATGTGAAAAACTGAGTTTTCAATTATTCGAAAAATATGCGTTTTGATATGATTTTAGTCAGGCTGCCATGTGTTTTATAATGAAGTTCAAAATAGAAAATTCCTCGGAAAACCATAGGCATACCGTTAGGGTGGGTCCAAAGGGCTATTATTGCCACGTGATCTTGTATTTTAATAATTAATTTTTCCACGTTTCTGAACAGGTTGCCAATGAGAAGTATGCAAGTTCTTGTTATGAAACTGCTGAAGAAAAGATGGCATACCGTTTGCGCATGTCCAATACACTTTACATCAAATAACTCGTTTAAATGATTAAATAACATTCAATTTAAACAGTACTTGGATATGCGTGAAAGGTCTGCCATCTTTTTTTCAGCATTTTCATAATAAGAACTTGCATACTTCTCATTGGCAGCCTGTTCAGAAACGTGGAAAAATTAATTATTAAAATACAAGATCACGTGGCAATAATAGCCCTTTGGACCCACCCTAACGGTATGCCTATGGTTTTCCGAGGAATTTTCTATTTTGAACTTCTTTATAAAACACATGGCAGCCTGTATAAAATCGCATCAAAACGCATATTTTCCGAATAATTGAAAACTCACTTTTTCACATGAAGAACCCAGGATGACTCTCTGATTCAGACCTTATTATTGTGAGAATATCTGCCACATAATGCCCTTTGCAAGGCATACTGAGTAAAATCACGTCCAAAAATCTGTCACTATCTCCCGGACTAATATTTGGACAAAAGATCAGCCAAATCTGATGTCTCGTTTGCGAAAACAATATACCTGAATATATCTTCTTCTCTAATATAAAATTACCAGAAACTTTAGGTATATTGTTTTTCCAAACGAAACATCAGATTTGGCTCATTTTTGGTCCAAATATGAGCAATATATAATGCAGTATTTGAGTTGAGCATTGGTTTTATGAAAATCATAATGATTTTCAAAATAAACACAAAAAACTCACTTGGGTTGGTAGTATTTAATGCCATGTGTGTTTATACCACCTTAAAATCCAAGTTCCAAAGCTCGTATGGGAATAATACTTCTGAGTTTAGAAATAGGCCAACATTGCTCAGATTAGCGTAGGTAAATTGGGTCGGGGTACTCTGCATAGTTGTCATAATTTGTAGATGTTTGAAATCCTATGACAATAAAACGTCTAAGGATGTTTCGCTGAGGCTGGGTTACTAAGTAGAGATACTACGTACGATACACTTTCGGATGATTTTGGACTTTTAAGGTTAATAAAAAAATTTAAACAGTAAGTATCTTTTATTTCACTGGTTAGCTATGATTTTTTAAGTCATACAACTGGTTGCCAGTAGAGGATTTAGAGCTTTATCCACTTTCTTCGCTATGCCGCTTTGTAATATTTCTTATTCCATATAGCTAGCGAACATATTTAGGTTTTTGGCGAGGTGCGCGGCCTGATGGGGACCAACTCTGAAATCTGTCGTGGTCTGCACACCTTCGAGGGACCATTTCCATTAGATATTGGAAACTAGTTTGGTGTTGCCAAGAATATTTTGTCCCATATTATGCCACGAGTCATTTCGTTTCAAATGATTGAGGATGTTAAATATATTTTTTTATTTTCAAAATTTTTGTCTATGGCATAAACTTTTTATTTAACTCATACATAATAATGATGCTTTTCAACTTTTCCAATTCCTCCATATGGCATCGCAATCTCTCGTTCATTCTTTAGAACATATAATAGGAGTTTTTCCAACGGGACCCAAGCTATTTAGAAAGTATCTTTTGTTCTTACTTTTTTACTTATGTTCTCATTCAACTCATCAACTCGTTCTTGTGTCAATTCCTCCGAAAACCGCTGGGGTAGAATGGTCTTGAAGTGTGCGAATTCCAGAACCACATTTTCACCATACTTACTAGGTACTTATAACTAAATTTTTCAATTATTTCAAAATCTCGAACGTTCACCAGATTTTTTTAAATTATTTAAGGACCTGTTTATAGTTTGATGATTATTTAAAGACCTGTTTAGTTTGCTCTTAGTTACTCTATATAACTATTTCAAATGAGTGGGGATGGGTGCAGCTTCCTCCCCTACCACCATAACCCTAATCGATATCCCGCCAAATTCCCATGAGACAAGTCTCGACTTGTTTGGTCTAGAACTCTCTTTCTCTTACTACTTCCATGATTCTTAAAAACTAACAATACCTACCCACGAAATTTACATACTTACTAAAAACATATTTGTACCAAACTTCAAGACAGTATGACGCTTATTGTAGAACATATTACCTAACTAAAATTCGATTTTATAAAATAACTTTTATTGTCCTGTATCGCAAAATCAAAAAATGAGAGACACATGGTTCATAGGAAAAGATCCTCTTATTTTTCTTGCATTCTGTTTGTACTAGAATTAATGTCACCTTTGTTTGAACATCTTGTATATTGTTTATAATTAATAAGTCAGGTTATACAAGTAACGAATCATATAAGAAAACTATAACTGCAAAATTTACCTTATACATAATATATACAGTGTGTCCCAGGATTAGCGAATTTATAGGTGTAAATGACAAAAAAAAATCGAGCTGAAAATTGAGCTTCTGGGGTTTCGCCCTGCTTAGCTTGAAACTAATTTTTCACATAATTTTACTTTCGAAAAATCAAGTACACCTTGGGAACTTTGAAAATACTGATTTTGTACACTAGTAAAGTGCCCCTTCTGTAGCTTTTACGACAAAATGTTATTAAAGAAAGTTGTTCAGAATGAAAAACTGAGTATCTGTGCAAAATTTCAAAATCATAGGCCTCGTTTGATTTTTGTCCCTTTTATATTGGAAAAGTGGGAAAAAGTGACGTTTTGGTAAAAGATATTAAAAAATATTATTAAAGAAAGTTGTTCAGAATTGAAAATTGTGTACCTATACAGTAAAATAACTTTGACAGTAACTCTACCTACACAGACAATAGAAAAACCAAGCACACCTAATGGTAAAATAACAGTCAAAAAAATAATGTAGCCGATTATTACTAAATTAAGCATACAATTTTCAATTCTGGACAACTTTCTTTAATAATATTTTGTAATATCTTTTACCAAAAGGTCACTTTTTCCCACTTTTCCAATAAAAAAGGACAAAAATCAAAGGAGGCCTGGGATTTTGAAATCTTGCACAAACACTCAGTTTTTTATTCTGAACAACTTTCTTTAATAACATTTTGTCGTAAAAGCTACAGACGGGGCACTTCACTACTGTACAAAATCAGTATTTTCGAAATTTCCAAGGCGTACTTGATTTTTCGAAAGTAAAATTATGTCAAAAATTAGTTTCAAACTAAGCAGGGCGAAACCCCAGAAGCTCAATTTTCAACTCTGATTTTTTTTTGTTATTTACACCTATAAACTCGCTAATCCTGGGACACACTGTATATATATATATATATATATATATATATATAAACCTTCTCCTGCCTTTTAGATTTGTTGGCGGCATTTTACTGTCAACGTCAACAATATAACAACAAAACTACAACACTAACAGCAAACATAACAGAGGCAATAATACAACAATACAATTTTCAATACTAACGTAACAACAAAACAACACAATAACACCCAAGCACACCATGAAATATCTATCCGCAATCCGTTGCAGTTGCAATCGACAGACAAGTTCCTGAGCAAAATTATCATAATATTATTTAATGTAATAATAATAATAATAGTAATAGTACAGAATAAATAGCACTACAGGCTATACATAATATATTCTGTGCTAATATAGCAAAATTATTTTAAGAAGTCCTTACTGGGACTGTCAAATGGTAATTTCGCCATCCTAAGTTGGAACAATGCAGCAAAAAATGCAACCGGGTCATAAGTCCAGGTCAGTAGCGAGCCCATTTGCACAATGAATAACTACTAATAACACGAACAAGAACAACACAGATAACGGTAAAACCCATGAAACGTACAATACCCGCGAATATTTTCACTGCCCAAAGTATGAACCCTTTTGAACGATCCGGAAAACCTTCACTGTCACTTTCACAACACCGAAACAAAATTTGCTGAGTCCGCCCCATAGACGCTGGCGCAAGTGGCTGATTTTAACAAAATACCAAAATGAAAGTGTTTCCATGACGTTTGAAATTATTATTAAAATGAATTGTAGTCATAGTTATTTTTATTTGTAGCGGTATAATCGTGATTGCAATAGGTTTTTTTTATTTTATTATGTTCTTTTTTCGTATCACTTGGGTAACTTTTCACATCATAAATCAATGAGGGACGTCATTAACTGGGTGAGACACATAAACCATTGTTATACCGATCGTTAACAGAAAATTCCTAGGGATTTTGTGGAGACTGTCATCTGACAAAATCGGGACTTCTTACAGTAATCGGGGTATAGATGATCTAGTATACCTAACTATCAAAAATCCGACTTAATTTCATGGCTAACTGCGATCTTTTAAATATATTTTTTTAAATTTAGGACTACATAACTTGCTAAAGAGAAATGCAAATATCAACATGTTATATATTGTTGCAATCAGAAAAATATACAGGATGTTTATTATTAAAAACAAAAATTATATTTTGTCTCACTCTTACGATACACCCTGTTTAATACGCAAGGCCATCTTTCTAAATCCCGATACTTACCTTGCAACTTTTATATAAAACTTTTTCTATCTGCAAAAATTAGGGAAATAATAGGGCAGTCGCGGGGTTTTCGCGTGAAGACCTTGTACCAACCTATATAAAGTAATATGTCTATTTTTCAATAGCCATGTGAGAGCGCAAAAAAATATACTTTTCAGGCACTGAATCCGATGTGCGAAAATTATATGCCTTCAGGAAATAGTAGGTACCTACTTTAAAAAACGATTTATTATTTGTTTTAAAAATTTACCTGATCTTGGAAATGTTACTATGAACACGTCGTCCTTACGCAGCTCAAAATTATAATAGTTCGATGCTTCTTTGGCAAATCCACTGGGAAAGAACCATTTCTTTGGACCCACTTGAACGAAACCAGTTTTTTCGCCTAAATTAAACAAAAAATTGTTTAAAATTTATTAGTTCGTGGCACATGGGAAGATAATTTTCCTTCTGTTTGCTATGTCGACTGTTAACCTAGATGCCATCATATCTATTCGTATTCGGTCTGATTCCAACTTAATCACTCAAAAGGATTAGGTATCTGGTACCCCTGTTGTTCGTGCCTACACCCAACACATATTTAAAAAGACCAAACAAAGAATTAAAATTAGAAATTGATGAACACGTGAAAGTTGTAGATGTACATCATTCAGGTATTGCGCAATTTTTACTAAGAGGAGAAACGTCTTATATTTTGAAATGTAACTACAGCCATTGTTGACACTATGAACGTGTTCTAGCATAAACAAAAGTACACTACATCTAGACTGTCAGTCATTGTTGAAATTTCCGCGATGTACACTAAATAAATTTTATACAAAAACGTTAAGAGGGGGGTTGCCGACAGGGAAAGTGACGTTAGATTTCGTATTTTTTTAAGTTGTATAGCATAAAATCTAATAACATTTTACCTGGCAAAAATGTTGTACAAACATCTCTGTCTTCGTTTTAATCATAAGATCTTACAAGCAGTGTTTTGTTTTATAGGCTATGAAAACCTTGGGAAAAATTCCAGTGCATATGCTTTTAAGATATTATGATTAAAATGAAGACAGAGATGTTTGTACTAAATTTTTGCCAGGTAAAATGTTATTTGATTTTATGCTATACAACTTAAAAAAATAAGAAATCTAACGTCACTTTCGCTGTCGTCAACCCCGTCTTAATATTACATCCTTATTGTTAATGAATCTTGAGTTATGAGGATTTCTACGCAGGTCGCTTTAGCAGCCTCCGTGGCGATGTTAGTGCAATCTCCCAATCCAAGGGTTGTGCTGACTGAAGCTGCAAAGAATAATGTGCTGTTGGCTCCTGCCTGAACTTCATTTGTTGCTTCCCAAATAATGCCTATCTTTTTGATTGGGTTAATGTTACACGTGTACACGGTTACTAGTTTTTTCTCTTATAATTTTGAGTGTTTGCCCATTATCACTTTTTCTTGTAAATATTTTTACATTCGTTATCACTTATTGTTATTGATCTTGGTTTATGAAGATTTCCACGCAGGTCGCTTTAGCAGCCTCCGTGGCGATTTTGATGTGCTGACTGAAGCTGCAAATGTGCTGTTGGCTGATTGGCTCCTCCCTGGACTTCATTTGTTTCTTTCCAAAACATGCCTATCATCTTTTTGATTTGGTTAATGTTACACCGTACTGATGATTGCCAAATAGCATGAAACACGTGTATGCGTTTTTTTTCCTTAATTTTGACTGCTTGCCATTATCACTTTGTCTTGGTATTAGTAGATATATTCTAGTAGTTAAGGGATGGCCCATATTCCATAAAAGCGCAAAGTTTATAGTCCGAGGACTAATAATGGTTCGCGAGTAGTAGACTATATTTTCTCTAACGAGATTTTAGAAACACACAAAAAATTCGAAACAAACCAGAAATAAATATCTTATTTTTTTGTAATGACGTAAACATAGCAACTGATATATGCGACTAAATAGCTTATTCCACACAGTGTGTTGGAATTATTACTGTCCAAATAAAATTTTAGTTGTGGGATAGTTTCTAAAATGGTGTTAGAGAGATAGTTTCTAAAATGGTGTTAGAGAAAGTATATTTCACCATTGAGTGGAATATAATATATAGTAAAAAGGCAAATAAGATGACAGCTGTCAAATAATCTCCCCAAAAACGCAATCACCTCTGGGTCTATCAGAAAAAATTATCTTTTATATTTGACAGCCGTTGATGCTCTTACTATAAAATGATTTCACTCAACTATTTTACTTACTCTGTTTTTTATGTCTACTAGAGTAGGTAGGTTAAACTTTTGTCCCTAAAATTACACTGTAAGTATTAACCTTCATTAAAATCTCTGTTAACTTTCAATACCTACAGCATTGGGTGAACAATGTTAATTTCAAACCAGTTTTATTGCCGACAGAAGGAAAATAATTGCGTGGTTAATAATTATTGGAGTAATAAATACTTAGTTACTATTGAGAAGAATCTAAAATTACCTCATAAGAAAAGCAAATTCCACATTTGAAATCGTTTCTATTAGAAATAGGTAAGTATCTAACTCTTAATAATATTATTTATTGTCTTAAATTGGGCTAATAATATTTTTTCTGTGTTTGAAGCTAAATATTTTGTTATAAAAAATTACTAAAAATTAAAATGAAAAAGTAGCTTATTATACTTGTATCATTGCGGACACAACGTAAAAGTGAAATTTAAAATTTTTCACATTGGAAGCACATAGTAACAGTAAAAACTATATTATTACCTACCTTTAAAATATTCCAGCAACTCTGCGTTAATTTTTGTATCAATTTTATTTATTTCGTAAGAAAATTTCAATTTCTCCCGGTGTTTCTCGTTATTATTCAACACACTCTCCTTGCAACTCAAAATTTCGCCTCGGACACTTTCCGTTCGAAACATCTTTACCGAGTAAAAGTTGCGAGTGACACTAAAATTTCGTCTGCTGATTTCGGCAGTTTCTCTTTGCTGTTTGTAACTTCTTGTGGACATCTATGCAGCCGTGGGATCGCAATTATTATCTGGGCGTTATTCATTTGTTTTCTTGCAAGTGCGCATTCCTTATGCGGTGAAAGTATCTACTTAGCTTTTGTCTTTCCCGTTTTTTATATGTGTATTGTTTGATTTTTACGTAGATGAATTAGCTCGATGCTCAAGTCAGGACCATGACGGAACGAAAGTAGTATTTTTCGTAATGAGGTGGGAAAATCTATCATTAGAGTCGAGGTTTAAGTAAGCGATATCCCGCGGCTGTAATGAAACTTCCGCCGAGGTTCTTATCTATACTATTTTGTTCTCAGTCTATGACTACGTTTATCTCGAAGCGTTCGATCCGATTGAGAGAGGTTTGTATTCACTGGAGCGGATTCAAATAGACAGCGTAAACCCTACAGATTGAAATTCAATAATATTTAAAATTTCAAGTCAAGCCCCTATTTCCAAACACAAGTTGGCCAGAATGTGCACCAACCTACTGTGGAATAAGTATAATAAGTTAATGTGCCTAGAGAGGATTGAAAACCGTAGGATTGAATACTGATGATGTAAACGTAGAATTATAAAAGATTTGACATAACTCACTCGGATCCATTTCAATCCGATCGAGTTGTCATGAGATAAACGTAGTCATAGATTTTATAAAAATATTTATACTTAGAAAAAGTCGTTTATTCGTCGTATTATTGTCATTTTAATTGAATATACAGTGTGTCCACGGATGGACTTAACTATACTTGAAAATTTTTTTATTTTCAATTCATCGAAAAAAGTCATTCTACATAAAAAAGTTGGCTTGTTCTTCTCAGTGGCGCAACCAGAAGTTATTGTCAGGGGGGGCTGCTGGTTGACAAAGTTTATTTTTCATTATTAAGAATTGCGTCGCAGGGAAAAATTTTCTAATTTTCAAGGACAACATTTTTAATGAACTAAAAAAAATTAAGTAACCTAATTTTTGGAAAAAAAATATTAGGCAACTGATTGTAGTTGTCTCTTTGTTAACTGTGGAACCATAATAATAATAATTTAACTATGCAGTAACTGTAAGAAGTTAGATACTCTTTTTTTTCTTTTACATAAAAGCCCGAGAGAGAATTATTGCCTATAAATTTACATATTGCCACATCCACATCCTATAAATTAACATGTCCTCTCAAAGGGCCAAATGTAGAATAATAATATATGTATATGTAGATAGGTATTATTGATTTCTAAAAGTAGGAATAAATAAACCAGTGTTAAAAAGGTCAACAAATCGCACCTGCCTCCGACATCCAAGCGTCATGTTGTTTGTTTACATGTTCGCCTCAGTCGAAGCTGTCACTTTAGCTTTTATTCATAATACATCGTTTTGGAAATATAAGTATACAAGAAATTAGTAAAGGAATCGTATTCGTGAAATAAACTCCTGGACAAAATTAACGCAACAACATAAATTTACCACTTATTTGATGCTATTTTTTTTCTGAAATTATGATCCGATTTGAATGCTTTTTTTTGCGTTGTAGGTTGGTTCCTTGACAATGTCATAGTTTTCGCTGTTTATGATAAAAAGTTAATTTTCGATGTATACCGGGTGTAACAAAAATGTTATGTTTTTTTCCGAAAATTAGTATCACCCTGTGGAGTATACTAGCAACCGAAACATATAGCAGTTGACATTAGACGGTAGGTCCATCTTTCTTCAACATTTTCTTTTTTGGTTTACTTCATTATCTCTGTTATTAAAGGAGATACACTGTTTTATATCGTAACATGTTTTTATAGACTTTATTATTCAACACAGTCATTGTTAAATGTTTTCAAGTAGGCTATGGAACTTTTCTGACATTTCAAGCGATGTGTCAACAGATGTTGTGTTTTAAAGTTGCAAAGGTCAAATAAAATTCGCCATACCGATAAAAACTGTTCGGAAACTGCTTATTAAACGTTCGTTTCATATGCCCAGTTGCCCGACGAGTATTTTAAAATTGAAAAATGAATCGACCAAAAAATTTATCGGCAGAAGAAGCAGTAAGAGCTTTAACTTTGGTGGATGAAGGCTATTCGATGTGTCATGTTGCTAATGTGATAGGAAGACATCGTTCGACTATAAGTCGTATGGTTGAACGATTTAACGAGACAGGATCTTACTCTCGAAGGTCAGGCCAAGGGCGAAACCGATGTACCGATCCAAGGGATGAGCGTTTTATTAGGCAAACTGCTCTAAGAAACAGGAATATCACTAGTACTAGGCTACAAAGTGAGCTTAGAACTGCTCGCCATCATACAATATCGTCTCGAACAATCAGACGTTTAATGAGGCTGGTTTAAACGACAGAATAGTCAATAGTAAATCGCGGTGGTACTCTTAAAGAAATCATCCTGTATTTTTAAAGCGGCACACCCTGTAAAGTAAAATTTCACAGACACGAATAGACAGTGTCACTGAAACTGAAGTTTGTAAACTTATTTTTATTTACTTTTTTGTAATCAATTTATACTTACCAAAATGGCAAAAAGTACTACAGTGATATCCCTTCCCCAGATGGTGGATCTAGCCTTAAATTCTCCAGAGGTAATACTATCTTCGGCTCTATAGTTCCCCTTTGATTTTCTCAATTCTTAAACTTACGTTGCATTTCACAATTCACAATGTTACTTGTAGCACAATGAAAATGCTTTTTTCATTTACCGAGCTTAGGTGGGCATAGTCAACTTCACAGTCTTGCACTCCTTGCTCCACGTCATCGTGAATCAATTAGATCTTGGAGACTGCAACGTAGAGTTCAGAGGAAGTGACAGCGAAAGACTACAAGGATACATTGCGTCGGCTAAACCTGGCCCCATAATTACCTTAACTGAATATACGGTTGGACCAGATGGAAAAGGCAGGACTAAGAAACGCAAGAAAAGCAAGCGGGCTAGCACAGGCAGCATAACTACGCCTGGACCAGGTAGGTTATTTATCAACATCACTAGGACTTAATAGAGTGGAAAGTTGGGTATCTTTGCTTCATTAGCGACTTGGGGTGTTCTTTGTGGTGAGGGACCACTAAAGGGTTAGCCCGTCCAGTTCTTGGTAGATAGATCAGATAGATAAGAAGAAAGATAAATATACTGATGGATTGAACAAACAACAAGTGGTATTGTTTAAATCGAAATAGAATATTAAAATATATGAACTTTGGGAACAAAGAACTGAAGGTGCCATGCTGTACCTATATTATAATCGATATTCAACTTATTGGAAACCAGAATAATGTTAACGTAAGTCTTTCATTTTTCTTTATAGATGAGAAGGGTAAAGCAGATGAAACTCAGAAGGAAAAAGAAATAGCCGTTATTAAGAAGGAAGGGTCTTCTAACTTGAAGTCAGGTACATTCTAGTAACTTTATATTTAAAAAAACCTGCAATTGATGATTGTTTTTAGATAGCTCTGCATCATTTCAAACGGTAGTTGTAGTAGAACCTGCCTCAAAAGATAACATCAGTTCTCCAAAGTTTACTATAGCCCTAACAAAAGAGCAGTACAACAAAACGCAGGAGGATATAAGAAATCTTGAACAGAAAATTAAGGAACTGACGGATATGCCCGCAAATATTGGTCTTATAGATGCCTTGAGGTTCGCAATATTTATTCCATACTTTTCTTGCTCAAGGGTCGTTCAATTCTAGGCAAAGTGGTTCAGAGAAATCTTCGCCAGTGTTAGATATGTTCCAGATAATGACTCTTGCAAAAAGGTTGGATGCCAGTGAAGCTGCTTTAGAAAAGTTGGCCAGTATGATCGAGGATTTGGCCAAAGAACAAATGACTCTAGGTTTATAAACCCGCAAAAAAATTGTTTTTATTTGATAACACTTATTACTTTAGCTCAAAGAACTTCTGTAGCGCCGCCTATCTTCATGACTCCGTCCCCTTCGCAGGACATTGCCTCAAAAGCTACGGAGTTGCGCAAGTCTTTAGATAGTGGACAATCTAAGTTCAGTTCCATGCAAATTCAGGAGATTGAGAGAAGACTTGGCGTCTTAGAAGATACTATGAAAAATATGGATCTTTCAGGTAAAGGGATTTTTTTTTGATAAATCTATTTTGAATATCCTTATATTTCCTGTCTTTAGGTCTTTGCAATAATAGATTTAATAGCTTATCTGAACGGTTTCTTTCATCTTTTGAATATCTTGTTTTTATGTTAACACCCTTGAAAACCTAAGTAGGCTGGGAGAATTGAACGGGTGATTTTTTTTTATTTTTTAGAGTGGTGCGTTTTCAAAAACCAAATTAGGCAATTTTTATTTAAAATCTGACACCACAGCGTTAATCAGGACAAGCCGAAGTATCAAATTTGGACAAAAAATATGCAGGGTGTCAAAGTTGAGGAAAATAGGAATTTTGAAGGCATGTGGCGAATCAAGTAAGTATGGCATGTAATTAATTCGAAACAGTTTAATGATGAAGAGGACCTCTCACAGAACAATAAAAAATATACAAGGCGTTCCTCTATGTGCCAACTCAAAATGCTGAACTCCAAATTTGGTACTTGGGGATTTGATGAGTCCTGATTAAAGCTGTGGTGTCAGATTTTAAATAAAAAAATGCCCAATATGGTTTTTCGAAAAACGCACCCGTTTAAAAAATCACAGTAGGCCAGGATTTCGCGGCAAGGTTCAACCAATACTTCGCAAATGATGATGACCTTTATAAAAAAATATATAAAAAATTCACCCGTTCAATTCCCCCAACCTACTTAGATTTTCAGGGGTGTTAACATGAAAAACGGGACACACTGTAGGTATATCGGTTTCATCAGGAAAATTTAGGGAATGCCATATGCACAAAGCTATACACGTAGACTGTCAGAGCCAACGATATATAGGAATAGATACATTACCAAAGTCAACTTTTTTGTTTCATGATTTTAAAAAGCAACAGGGTGTTTGGTAGGTCGATGCCAGGGACTCTTTAAAATAAGGGGACCCAGCATTATACTTTCCAAAGTGAGGCCTATTCTTTCCTCATTCTAATAGTATCAGTGATGCCAAGTATGCCATTTTATTGGAGAATCTATGAATATAACAGGTACTTTGATTGTTAGTAAAAATTAATAATGGTTTCCATGATTTCTAAAAATTAGACTTGACAATGTTGTGTCTACAATTACAGAATATGGCAACTGTCAAAGAAACAAATTTATTGTATAGTTGAAATTCTTTAATTGTCACATCTGAGTATCTGGAAGTTAGAAAACATAAAAATTGTAAATTATGATGGGAAATTTTTTGCCTCCTTTGTTGAATATATGGCACTATCTATCACATAAAACCTGATGGCAGTTGGACACTGACATATAACATAACCTTGTACCAGCCCACTTATGTGGTCTCCTTGGAGTTTACAGAAAACAAACTTCCCCTCAAGGCTTCACTTTTCCTATGTAATAGACTGAAATGCTCGGTCCCCTTATTTTAAAGAGTCCCTGGTCGATGCAAACATTTTAGGGGGTGATAGAGTAAGTTATTTGGAACTTATTTTGCCAAACTTACCTTAATACGAAGCCTTACGGTTTTCGAGATTAAATTTTTTAAAAATTATATTTGTTTTGTCGAAGTATTCAGTTAGATTTTTTTTGTTTTCATTACACCTGATTATTATTTTGAACTTCTTTTTTTAAAAAATTCAATTCAAAGTCAATACTTTTGCGAGCTTATAATGACATTTTATTGTTAATTTTTCATTTATTTTATTTTTAATGCACGGAACTCAAGTAATACACATTATGTTAATATAACAAGTAAAAACGATTAGGATAGTATTCCTGATTATCGCATTAATAGCGCCCAACTAAGGATTTGTGAAATAAAAAAAAATTGGTCAAAATTAATATTTCAAAAAAATATTTCAAAAACCGTAAGACCTCGTACTAAGGTAAGTTTATACTAGGTAAATTCTAAATAGCTTACTCACTCCTATAATGTTTGCATCGACCTATCAAACACCCCTATACGATATACATGTCTATCAAAAAAGTATTTATTATGCATTACAAAATCGGAATGACCGAATTTAAAAAATGCCAATGTAAACAAATTACCTTCCTCCTACCCTCTTTCCCCCGACCCGCTGATGTAGCAGGAAAATAAAATCGTGTTATTTGTATTAGCGTGAATCATCTATATCGTATGTGCCAGAGCCATTGTTGAAATTTCCCTCAACTATCTACGTGAAATATTTTGCATACAATTTTATACAGTAACTAATAACATTAAGAAAGATAGTATCGAGTCGTAAGACTATTAAGACGAAGTTTATTAACAATATTACTATTTAAAATTTCTCATTTGTCTCAATTTTCCTTTTTAGTTTTTTCTGAAATCTTAAAATAGCCCACTTTGTTTTCCAAAGCGTGAATATACTCTTGCAAACTGTCAATAATTATTACTATAATTTGGCATTTGTTTTCCATGGCAACCAATGACCAAAGATCATAATATACAATATCATGATCTTTGCTATGACTCAAGGAGTAATCAATCCCCCACAAAAAAGGCTCAGTTCTGAACGAACGGTTGGAGCGAACATACAATATATTATATACTTCGTTGGAATCAGAAAAATGCGTAGAATTCAATAATCCAAAAATATACAAAGTGTTCCATTTAAAAAACATAAGTTATGTCTGCCACGGCTTTCTAGAAAACACTGTATAAGGTTCAATAGCGTCACAAAAAACTTTGTATTAGTATCTAAAACTTGTGTAAAAAAACTTTTTTAAACTCAAAAAATAACAAGTTAAGGGGGGTGTCAATTTATAGTGAACCACCTTGTACATATACAGTTATTGTACATTCTTCGATTATTCCCATATTTCCCTCCAAGTGGGTAATCTTTCAGGGATATTTTATATTTGTTGTTTGTACACCAATATTTATATATAGACCAACCTGTTCTGAAAGATTTCCGAGTTTCGTTCAACGTTGGCAACGTTATGTTTAATTCAGTTTCGTAGGCATTATTTAGACGTTTATGTGCCTTTCAATGAAATATTTCCTGTTGCATCTAATTGTTTCTGAAACGGTTCACAGGTTTCAAAAGAAACGTATCATTTTCAGTTTTTAAGACGTTTCTGAAACGTTTATGTCTAAATAAAACGTTTCTGAACGGTATCACCCAGGTTTAATTTTTTTATGAAACGTTTCGTAGGTATGACATTTTTAGTTTTTAAGAGGTTTCTGAAACCTGTATGCACGTTTAATTGAAACGGTTCGTGATATTCTTGACGGTTTCAGAAACGTTTCAGAGACTTAAATTGTTTAGTGGGCATTGTTTTTGTATGAACAATTATTTATTCAACTGAAAACAGACCATTTTTCTAACGCACGGTCAATACGAATTTATAATTTAGCAACAATTATTTTTACATGCGCGTAAGTTTAGATTTCTGTATTCTGCGGTTCGAGCTGATTCTGGTGCGGTTTGGTGTGTTAGAACTTGGATTTTCTTTTTAAAAATATTTCAATTTCTAATAAATAATTTAGGACAACGTCCCTCTACTGTATCTGGAGCTAACACCAGAACAAAAAGGGGTCCGACAATGTCGGTAGTTCCAGAGGAAAACGAGAACGAAGCAGACTTTGATGCGTAAAATCTTTCATTTCAGTAATTTTTTACTGCGTGTCATATATTTATTTTTTTTAGTATTGATTTTTCTGAGATGTCTCCAATGCAAGCGATACTTATCCTTCAACAAGAGTTAATAAAACTTAAAAACAGCTTTCAAACAGATCTTCTCGCTGAAACAATTAAGGACATAGCAGATATGAAGAATCTTATGGCTGGTAACATTTCCTTCCTCCCAAAATTATCATTGATTTAACTCTAATTTTGTAGCAAATACCGAAAGTTTACCCCCTGATATAAGACTTGCTCAAGTCGAGCTCAGATTCAACGATTTTGTTGAACAAGTTAACGCTTTAGATACATTGTTCAATGACCACTTCAGCAAAATTCAGGAAAGAGTGACCCAACTAGAAAAGGAGTTTTTAGATGTTTGGGAACGGATAAACTTAGGGTATACACATTTAAAGTTATTTTGCACAAATACGTAATTCCCTTCTTAGTTTACCTGCTGGGGATGCTTCTATGGCTGGAGCAGGAGGAAATGTCGGAGATCTAAGCGAGAAATTGAGAGAATTGCAAGAAGATTTTGCTCAAATTTCTGATACAGCTCAAAAACTTATGGAAGATAAAGATTTGAGGCAAAATACGATGGATGTAGGTCGTTTCAATTGTCTCCAAAGTATTTTCAACTTAGTCCAGTTCTACTATTGTCATAATCACAGCATACTAATGTCTACTATCTATACATTGACATAAACAGTTTGCTGTTCATTAGTCGCAGAGCTATGTTTATAGTAGTTTGAACCTTATTTGTTTTTAACAGTATATCGCGTCTGCTTTCTATTATCTTTGAGTTTCCGTTCAAGATCAAAGGTAATAGGTACTAAATTTTGACGGATATTGGTAATATTTTTATGCTTTGTTCCAGAACTACAAGTTTATTTAATAATGTGTCTCGTTCTCTGTATAAATAGAATTTTATTTACAACCAATTTGAAAGATTTACATAAAATAAGGGTATTTTTAAAATACTCAAATATTAATGACACTATTTTAAAAGCGATAGTTGCTAGAAAAATGAAAAAATATCTAATAGTTAATATCGCGGTTATAACTTTTAAAATAGTGCCATTGGTATCTATGAATATTTTAAAAGTGCCCTTTTTTGTAAAAAAATCGCTGATTTCTACATATATAGTTGTAAATAACAAAACACACTTTTGATGACGTTTTTAGTCCGCCCTTGAAAGACCACTTCAAGTATTTAAGTACTTATTCATTACTTTCTGTTGGTGACCAGTACATGGTATATTTCAACAGCATATTTGACTAGATATCTTATCTAGGGCCGGGCCATCTAGAATCATAATTGAATACCTAGATGGATGGACCTGTCAACCTATTTAATCCCAGGCAGGCAATTGATTCATTTTTATTAGTCTGGTTTAGTTATACCTAAGTAAATGGATAGCGTTTAATAGTTCTACGGTCTAGGTGCTGATAGAACAAATAGAACTCTTGAAGACTGTTAAAGCCGACCGAGAGGATTTAGAAGACGCTTTGGCAGATAAAGCTGATGCTTGCCAAATTAACAGGAAGGTCTCACACGATCAGTTTGACGCTGCATACGATGAGATTAGTAAGAGTCTACAAGGTACATTGGATAAACTGGAAAAACAAGAAGAGATCTGGCATCAGGCCCTTGACGATATTCAGAAGGAAATCGGAAACAAACTAGACAAGATGGAGTTGAACCCTTTAAGAGATTTCATCAACAGCAAGTTGAAGGCCATACAAGATAAGTTTAAGAAGATTTCGGCGTTGAAGTCTGAACATGAAGCTGCGGGTACAAAGAGCAAATTTTTGAGGTACGATGAAAAATGAAAATTGTAGACACAAAAAAAATATAAAAAAATTAAATTCAGGAACGTAAATTGCATCTCTTGTGACAACGAGGTGATTATGAGAACTGAAACAGATGCAACAATTAACCCAAGGCCATATGCAATGCCGCCGCCAAAAAGTGTTGGACCTTATTTAGCATTTGAATTGGACCAACTGAGAAAGAATCAAAAATCGTAAGTTTCTGGTTCCAAATAATCGCATTTTACTTTATACCCACCTTAGACTCCCCAATACAAAAAATATGAACATGCTGGAGAATGCGTTACTGTCAGCACGGGGTGAGAAAGGGTAAGTTGCTTGATGCCATTCTACGCCAATTCAACTGGACTAATTCACTACAGAGGCAAAGACCATCTTTGCAATCGATACTGTGGCGGTAGCCATACTATAACAACTCCACAGCAAAGAGTAACAAGGGTTGGACACTTCATGGAGCAATGGGGACCAGAAATAGCACCAGCATACGATTGCCTTATTAAAGGAACAGACGGCCAGGTTGACTTGAACTATTATTTATCCAAAATTCTCATGGAACTATGTTTTAGCTTTATCGAGGTAGAGACGATGATGCTTTGAAAAAATTATCCCAGACTCGACCTCCGGCAGCTGGAGCCATTGTGGAGCAGCCTCCAATCATTGTAAAATCTGCCGCAGAACAACCTTCGACTGTAAGAGAAAAGGAGCATAATTTTAGTAAGGAAGTTAAGCAGGGAGAGATCTTGGAAAAGAAAGATATAGAACGCCGCAGTAAGTGCCATAAATTAGTAGACCTCGCTAAATTTTTTTTCGGGATGTCGACCATAGACAGTGGTCTGAAATATCTTCAAACTGTACTATGTGTGTCAGATATTATGTTAAATTTTTTATTTTAGCTTCCGGAGGAAGTGCTGTACGACAAAAATCTGCTGAAGTGGCAGTGACAGTGACCAAGTCAGCATCTAAATCTTCTCAAAGACGTGTTTCTTCAAAAGTATCAATTCAACAGAAGTAAGTCTCAGTATTACCTATATAAAAACAAAAACATACCTTACGGCATTATACTAAGAGAAAATAAATAACCAAGATAAAAATAGGTAAAGACGATGCGACAAGCACAACTGTTTTGCAAATTAATTTATTCTTTGTATTTTTAGACAAAAATTTCAAAAAGGAAATAACAATAAATAATACTTAGGATAAAAATAAAAATGTCGAAACTTGGCACCCTTCCTCTGAACTGAACTCCAGAGTATAGCGTTGAGTGAAGGAATATATATAGGCTAGTGCCAAATCCGATTTTAAAGGCTAAAAAAATAAAATTATTAACAGGGAAGGACCAGCCGGGATATATTGATTGTGCCATCGATTTGTGCTTGTCGGAGGATGAAAAATGACGGTGGTATCTGTCAAAATTGACATTTTCTCAAAAATCATCCAAAAACGACTTACTTGACACATTTTCGATAAAAGTTATTAGGAAAAGTTGTTTCTTCTGTAATTGATGGCCTACGTACTAATTTTCAGATACCCATGATGACATTATTTGTTTATTGCAGGTTTTTCTAAAAAAATTCTTCCAAACATTTTATTTATTTACTTATTTATTAAAAGTTGTAATTTTTTGACAGATCGACATCTTTATTACACTTTTAACGTCAATTCTAATTCTAGCCAGTAGCTTTCTTAGAAAATCTCTATTTGGTTTAAAAAATTATGTCAAGTTGGTGCAAAGTTGATTTAATTTCAAAGGTTTGATGAACACTAGGTTAGTCTTTTCTTCTCCTCGTTAAATGCATTCATATAAAAGGAGTTATGTAAGGAAAATACAAATAAATGAATACATTTGGGTATTAAAACACTACATTTCAGTAAGACTTCCTTCGCGCACGATACAAATAATGGTTCTCCTTGAAACATCTTTTACAAAATTTTTGTCACAAACTGGGTAACTATGTCTTCAATACACCGCCGAATATCATTTAGAAATTTTCTAAATGGAATTGATTTATAGATCTTTTGCTTAAGATAACCCCAGAGAAAAATATCTAAGCATTCAATCACGAGATCTGGGGTGCCAAGTTACCCCCTACTAATCTAGTAACATACCCCGAAGGCAACTTGTCACCGCTTGTGTGAATGGAGCTCAATCATGTTGGAACCACAAAATTTGTCTGACATTAAGTGGCATGTGATCAATTATTGCTTCACTAAATCTCATCAAAAAAAAAAACAAAAAATATACTTACTTTACCATTTAGAGTTTAGGTAGTAAGATAAAATTCCACAATAAATCCAGTATAATAGGTAAGTATAAAGTAGTATGCAGTGACTAGTTTCGGCTACAAGCCATCGTCAGACATTCACAAATAAAATAAAATTATAAGATGTCAATATAATAATTTGTCTTTTAAAATTATTATATGACATATAGAAATTTTTTTATTATTTACCTAGGGAGAGAAATATTACTTCTCATTAGAGGATTGAGGTAAATAATGGTGATTTCTCAGGTTAGTAGTAAAAAAATATATTTTTATGTTTGTAGCTCTTGTATAAGGGATAATAATATACAATAATAATTATGTTAGTTCTTTTTATGATTATTAAAATATGTTGTTTTGACTAAGTTGCATCAGGGACTCTTTAAAATAAGGGGACCCAGCATGTTACAGGAAAAGTGAAGCCTTAAGGGGAAGTTTGTTTTCTGTTGACTCCAAGGAGACCACAAGGGGGCTGATACAAGGTTATGTTATATGTCAGTGTCTAACTGCCATCAGGTTTTATGTGACATGCCAGTGCTCTACATTCTAAGGGAGGCAAAATATTTCCCATCTTAATTCACATTTTTTAACTTTTCTAACTCCCAGATATACTCAGATGTGTCAATTATACGAAAGCGTAGAATTGCCACATACTACTTTTTTTTACAATTCACACTTTTTTTGCGAAATTTCGTAAAAAGTTTGTGAATTCACACTTTTTTTACAAAATTTCGTAAAAAGTTTGTGAATTTTAACTTTTCACACTTTTTTTACAAAATTTCGTAAAAAATGTGTGAATTCACACTTTTTTTACGAAATTTCGTAAAAAGTTTGTGAATTCACACTTTTTTTTACGAATTTTCGTAAAACTTTTGTAAATTTGCAAGTGGCCCTTACATTCTTTATTCATTGTCACGGTAGCTTTTCTTGTCAACTTCATAGGCGTCGGTTAATCATTTTTCAAAAACTTTAGAAGCGTAGTCAAAAACTTTTAAATGTGAGATGATTCTTTACAGAAATGCACACGAGAAAATTAACGATTGATAATTGGGAATATAAATCTCTGAATTTCACCTACAAGGAACTAATTTAAAAAACGTAATATACAAAATATTGTACTGGATCTCAACAATAACAGTCCAAACTCGTTGACCTATTGGTTACCACCTTTATTGTTTAGCCTTCACAAATAAACTTGTCAGATACTGTCACTGACCAAAAATATTCTATCAGCTCCAAAAATCGCACTAAAATCGCATTATAACCTTATAGTATAAGCCCTATTCCCAGGGCTTATAGAGTATATAGTATAGAGAGTATATAGAGTTTGAGAATTCTATACTCAGAGTTTAGCTAATAAACTTGCGACCTTTAAAATCAGTTTTACTCGTCTCTCTACCGCATGATCAGGAGCCTAGCAGTAAAATTATTCACCACGAAAAAAATGTCAACCTTGACAACGTTAAAAGAAATACTTACACCCAGAAATCATAAAGAAAAACAAAATAAGCTTTAATTCGTAGTTAATTACCTCTGTCAGCTTGGAAGATATTTTAGAAAGCAATAAACTCATCAAGTGTAACATACAATTTTTATATTTTCATATCGTTCAGCACGTTTCAATAATAAATTGTTAGAAGGTCAATCAGCTTCCTCGGTAATAAAAAAGCACTTTCCTCCCTCTTGTCAACTTTTCGTATTCATTCTTTATATTTTGAACCCTTCAAAGGCGCCACAAATATCTTCTCATACACAGGTCAGCTAGCAACTTATTTCTATTAAAAATACACGAGTTCAAAAATATAATACGTCTCTAACGTAAAGATGCCTTACATAAATACAAAATTAAATCGATCAGGATTAAAACATAATTAAAGAATCTGTAAAGAATCATCTCACATTTAAAAGTTTTTGACCACACCTAAAGTTCTCGAAAAATAATTAACCGACGCCTATGAAATTGACAAGAAAAGCGAAGCTACCGTGACAATGAATAAAGAATGTAACGGCCACTTGCAAATTTGCAATTTTTTACGAAATTTCGTAAAAAAGTGTGAAAAGTTGAAATTCATAAACATAAAAAAGTGTGAATTCACACTTTTTTTACGAAATTTTGTAAAAAAAGTGTAAAAAATTGAAATTCACAAACTTTTTTACGAAATTTTGTAAAAAAAGTGTGAATTCACAAACTTTTTACGAAATTTCGTAAAAAAAGTGTGAATTCTAAAAAAAAGTAGTATGTGGCCCTTCTACGCTTTCGTACAATTAAAGGTAACGCGGTCGCCTGTAGTAGTAGTCCGAATAATAGCAACCAGATTTTTCCTGTCTCACCTTTAGCACAGACCTATATAGCTTAGCGAAGCTATATAGGTCTGTGCCTTTAGTAATACTACAATTCCCATTACGTGGGCATTACCAGAGAAGAATTTACTACGCCTAAATTCTTCTATGGCATTACGTATAAGCAGGTAGTTCAAAACAAATCGTATTTCGAAAATTTTAAATTATTAAGCAGGTAGCTTCAGTCAGGTCTTTTTTTAAAGAGTTTTTATCTACGACTACAAGTTTATTTTAAGTTTGTGAGGTACCTACCTTGGGAGAGAAATAAAATTACAAAAATTGTATAATGAACACCGAGAAAAACTACCATGATTAGAACTACTAGACCTAATCTTATTAGTCCATCCCGAAATCTGTGAAAGTTCTTTGAGTTCAACAAGGGAAGAAAGTTCAAGTATACATATTACAAATAATGGAATGAGGAACCTGGTAACAAGGTGCAATAGCGACAAATTCTTAAATAAGCAAAATCGGCACTATACTGACTTACCATACTTGGGTATTAGTTAAATTCGTGGAAATAATTGCTGGAAATCGATTTCAACTATAAAATAAATTTCTTTCATTTAACAGTTGCCACATTCTGTTCTTGTATACACAAAACTGTCAAGTCTAATTTTTAGAAATCATGCGGAAATCATTATTAATTTTTACTAACAATCAAAATACCTGTTATATTCATAGATTCTCCAATAAAATGGCATACTTGGCATCACTGAGACCATAAGAATGAGGAAAGAGTAGGCCTCACTTTGGAAAGTGTAATGCTGAGTCCCCTTACTTTAAAGAGTACCTGATTAAATCTTATCATAAATTATTTTGACACCTAGGCCTAGTGAGACTCAGGAAGTGATCACTGAAGATGTTCCACAGGAAAATGTTCCAATTAAGGAAGAAGGAGAACCGGAATAAAACATTGTTAATTTGTTCCAATATTTATAATAAATTTTCTGTTTATTCTTACTTTTGTACGCTTTCTATGATGTATGTTCTGTGGGAACATTCTTTCCTATTGAAAACCTTACTTTTTCTGCCAATATTGTAGTACTGTTAATTTATGAGTAGGTATACAAGTTTTTGTTATAAAACTGCTGAAGAAAATATGGCATACTATTCCCAGTTCAAATAGAATGTTATGTTATGTTAAACTGTAGTTTCTATATAAACTTTAGTTGGGCATACGCGCAAACGGTATGCCACTTTTTTTCACTAGTTTTATAACAGTAACTTGTACCTACACCTCTCATTGGCAGCCTGTTCAGAAACGCGGAAAATTCTCTATTTCTTTGGGCCCACGCTAACGGTATGCTTATGATTTTCCCAGGGTATTTTTATTTTGAATTTAATTTTAAATCGCATGGCAGTACTCGGTCACAGAATAACCAAATACTGAGACCGTGTCTAAAATTGTACTAAAACGCATAGTTTGCAAAGAAATTAAGGCTCACTTTTAGTACAAGAGCCAGTGACCAAAACCATGTTGCATAGCATCGCGGCTAAAACCGTCTAAAATCCGTAGATTAGATGATCCTAGGCCGACTAGGTGATCAGTAACGGTCAGAAACCCGCAGCAGCTTCGCGGAAGACTACCTGCTTTTAATAATTTAACAAAAAAGAAGGTGCAAAAATAATATTTTTTTAATGAAAAAAATGTAAATGTTAAAAATGTTTGACACCAGTGAGAGCTACAACCGCTGTTACCAGTCCAATGCTCTACCAATGAACTGAGTTCAAATCCCCACTGAATTAAAAATAATAATCGTTCCTAGTTGTGTTAGTAGCGGCTTGGTAGGGAAGAATAAATTTGGGGGGAGGGGGGCTAATTCAAGATTTGGGGGAGCTTAGCCCTCCCACAACACTTAGATTTCTTGACATTTCCTAAATGCTACCAAAATGTAAGGCTAATGTCTAAAAATTGATTTTTCCGAATCAACTGATCCCAATTTACTTATGAAAATGATTTTCATACGACGGTGCTGAGCTACAACGGCGCAAGTAAACTTTTTTTTATACCTATATGATTTACACTTCATCTGTAAATACACTTTATCTGTAAATTTACACTTTATCTGTAAATTCACACTTTTGTATATGTATGGGGATGGTTGGGAGACCCCCTCCACTTTCCCGCCCCCGCCGTTTTGAGGCGACTTCGAAAAATTTTCGGGATCGGGATTAGATATAGGGTAATTTTCTGTGTCATAAAAACATGAGTCACCAGTGGCGTAGCTAGGGGTCTTGGGGCCCCGGTGCAGAATCCTTCAGGGGGGCCGTCCCTCTTGTAGTCCAATAAAGAACATAATTATTCAAATGAAGAAATTGCGGGAATGTAATTTTTTAAATTTATTCAGATGCTGTTTCCTGAGTATCCAACCTAAAAATCACACTTGGACCCCTATTATAGAGCTCGCAATAGGGATGGTTTCTTACTTAATGTCAACAAAGAAAACCATTGATAAAAGTTATTTACAATCTTGCTTTATGAATTTCTTTTATGTATAATTTTATTATTTTACAAGAAATAAAAAAGTTACAAAAAAATTAAGAAAACTTGTAGGGAATTAAATTACCTATAGCTACGGCTTTTGTTGACATATTCTTTTGTTAAAAAGTAAATATCGAGGTAAATATGAAACCATCTCTAGTGCATTCTTAATTAACATATTTTTTGTTTGTTAAAAAATAAACCCGAAACCACCTCTATTGCATTCTTCAATGCAGGGGTTTGAGTATGATCTTTTGGTTAGATACTTGGAAGAAAATCCAAGAATAATTATTCTAAAAAAATCAGCTGGTCCGCAATAGCTTTTACTGAAAATTAATAATTAATATACATATATAAGGAGCATAATAATGTAATCACTACTGAGAGTTGAACAAAACGACTCTGTGACTCTGTTGACTTGAGTGTTACGCCGATGAATAAAGGAATATGTGTATTTCAAAGAGATTATAGAAATTTGCCTCTCACACAGTACCTACGAAATCAGGTGCGACTGCATGTTTAATAAATGTTTTCCTTCTTAGTAATGAATAAATATTTATTTCGGGAGAGAATTATTGCCAAGTACGAAAGCAATGTCCCAAAACCCGGGGCAACGCACCGAATTGCCCTAGCATAGCTACGCCACTGTGCGTCACATTCGGTTTGGGGGTCAAAATCATATAGGTACGAAACCACATCATTATACCTATACTTTCAACTACCCTTGTTTCAACTACCTACATCACCATGGTACCATTATGGCGTTCCATGGTAGTCCATGGCGTTGGTTGCTACGCATGCGCGGAAGTGCATGAATAAGTAAAATGGATTCTATATAAAACGGAGATTTGCAATCAAATTAATTATTAGTTTCCAGACATTCTCTGTGCGAACAGATCGCTGTCTGTATACGGCACGAGGTACGGCAACTTTTAGTTATTGTTGTGGTGTGTTTGAAGTAGTGGAAAGTACAATGTCCTTTTCTCAGTTTGTGAGAATGAGTTTAAAACACTTTTTATGCGAAAGTGGTCGAATCTGGAAACAACAGGTTCCTATGCAATTTACGCATTTGTGGTCAACACTAAAGATTCTTTTAGCTATGTGGGGGTCCTTGCCGAAAATCATAACAAGAAATCTGTTTACCTAGTATTTGAAAGGTTTCCATAAAAATGTGTTTATGGAACTGTAGATCTTCCACTTTCGGATAAATGTTTCCCCTTTAAATAAGGCTAGATTCGTAAATGCAGCATTGACAACAAACGCAGAGACAATCATTTAAATTTTGTTTTTTTACCTTGTAAAGAGTTCTTTGCATCCTTTAAAACTAATGGATTCTCGAATTTTGAGGGAAACATTTATCCGAAAGTGGAAGATCTACAGTTCCATAAATGGCACCCGGGAGGGAACTATGCAATATGATCAAGTCGTCGATCAAGTTAATAATGCGCCAAGGTATGCAGACCATAAATGGGAAAATAAAGTTTAAAGTCTGTAGTAGAGAGAATTTGAAAGAAGGGACAGAATTTTTTATTTGTGGTATACAAGAAGTGGTGTACCTACCGACATAAAACTCGATTTATTTTACAGTTTGAAAACCTAAACACAATGTATTGTTCTAATTACTGGTTTGAAAAAGAATTAGAAAATGAAGACTTAAATTATAAGTAAGGGAGCCCACGATGCTGAATGGGGATTTACTCGAGCGTTGTGGGAACCTATTGTATTTTTCAGATGGTGGAAAGAAAAAAAGGTTATATGATATATACCCTTCCACCGGTGGGGGGAGCGTCGACAGGCTTTCACAAATATGATAAAAAAAAATAGTCACATGGAGATACTCTAGCGCGTCAGATATTGATAGTGTATATGCCCCACGTGTCTCCTATGACGTAGGTATGTTAATCTGCCGGTTTGCATGGTGCGGGCGGCCGTATGGAAGGGTGAAAAATGGGAAGAAAAAAAATTACTCGAGCGCGTCAGCTATTCAGAAGGGATGTTAAGTGAACCCGACAGAAGCTCCCATTCAATAGACTGACGATTCGGATGTGGTGCCAGCTCGTGGCGGCTTTTTGACATAGACGGTTCGGTTTGATGTCCTGGTCGTGCTGCCATAATCTGACGATTATTTGGGGGGATTTTCTTAATCTGACGGTTTTAAAAAAATTTTTTTCATGATTTTTTTTTAATGAATAATTGCGTTTTCTAAGAAAAATATGTTGTCTGTTAAAAATTAAGGAATTTTTGTCTATAAACATATGCCCTTAATATTGTATTACCTATATTTCTTAAACTAAACAAAATTTACAAAACGTCTAAAATAAAACTTATAGATAAAAAGCAGGTCTATACAAATATTAAATAAAAAATGTACGTTCGTTACAATAAAAATTCGAAGGGCACCGCGACGCAGAGCGTCGTATGTCAAATATTCTCAATTTTATCTTAATTTAGTCTTCGTTTGGTCCCAGTTAAGACCCCGGAAGCAGATATATTTTTCTCTTTTCGTTTGCCCATAATAGGCCAGGGACATCGAGTTTGAATAACCCTGTACGTATAATACCACGAGTGCTGTGATCAGATGTGATGGCGTGATGGCTGGCGTGTGGGGACGTTGCGAGAGAAAGAGTGAAAGGGAGAGAGAGGCGCGGAGTGGGGAATACATGCTTCACTGCAGCTAGCTGCACACGCTAAACTTTATCGACGATTTTTGTTACATCGGCTTGCGGAAATCGGCAGATTATATTTTTCCCGTTATCCTTGAATTATTTCTTTCAAAATAAAAAAATATTCGACCGCGCTTGACGTCACGCTCAAATCGTCAGATTATTGAAATGCGCACTTTTCAACATGTAATTAACCCATCATATCTTAATCTGACGCGCTCGAGTATATCCACCTATCGATTTTTTTTACTATTCTGATCGGCTGCCCTACACGCGCGGCCCTGTATAGAGGGCTTAGATATGGTGGAGGTACTCAATATAATATATGGGGGGATACCTTGCACCCTGTTAATATAATCTGTCGCGCTTGAGTAAATCCCAAAATCCCCTCTTGGGCTCCCCTACTATAAAGATTAAATTGGATAGACTTAAGGTTACACATAGTAAGAATAGAGAAAAAGTTGTATTTTGTATATAAATATATTGGTATGAAAAAAGTTGTTTCTAATTGTTTGTGTGTACCTATGTATTCCTATTCCCCGTTAAGATATTTTTGTGTAAGAGAAAATATTTAAATATTTGGTTATTATTAAAATAAAATATGTACCTAATGGTACTATGGTGATGTAGGTAGTTGAAAGAGGGGTAGTTGAAAGTATAGGTAGTGATGTGGTTTCGTACCCCCAAATCGAATGTGACTCATATTTTTATGACACAGAAAATTACCCTATACCTATACCCTATACCTAATCCTGATCCCGACAATTTTTCGAAGTCGCCTCAAAACGGCGGGGGCGGGGCCTAGGAGGAAAGTGGAGGGGATCTCCCGTCCCCATACCTACTAAACTGTGAATTTACAGATAAGGTGTAAATTTACAGATAAAGTGTAAATTATATGTAAAAAAGTTTACTTTCGCGGTGGCAGCTCAGCGCCGTCGTAGTAAGCTAACTAGATTCCGCAAATCAGACGGGATGCTATACAACTCTTAGGTCAGATTTCTTGACATTTTTGAAAATGTGCTCAGCTCAGGCGCTGCGCGCAAAATGTCTGAAAATCGCATTTCTGGGTACTTATAGTCCCATAATATAATCTATGGATTTCATAAGGTTTTATGCAACAAAAATCTTGATCACTGGCTCTCGTACTATTTGGCATATTATGAAGAACCCAGGATGACTCTCTGATTTATTTATCATTATCATGAGAATCACGAACCATCACAATGCACTCTGAAAGGCAACAGAGTTTTCATTATCCTTATCACGTTTGACTGATGCATCCCCAATACTTTTATTTTTTCTTTTTAACTTAATCAATGACTAACACCCATTTTATTTTAGTTGGTATGGTTTTAAAGGGCCAGTGAAACGAGGATTGTATTTGAATATGTTTTCAACTTTTTAAATTTACTATGTGTAAAAAAGTGCTGCCAAGAATTTTCCAAATTGTTAGTTACTATTGAGTTTGTTCCAGCAGTTCTGAACCGGTTCTCAGTGATCTAGTGGTTGAATGATTTTTTAGAACTGTTGTTGGAACAAAGCTATTATAAAAATGGAGGTTTGGAAAATGTGAAAAATGACAAGACATGAAATAATTTTTTCCAACATTTTATTTTACTTTGGGGTATATGTTACAGCCTATCTGCTATTACATGTCTCCTTGCATACCATGTCCTTGAAGCACCAAAAATATCAGTTTATTCGGACAAAGTTTCATCTATATACACCTCTCCGCACATTGCACTATATAATATAGGTTTATAATTATATAATTTGAAACGATAATATTTACAACTATTTATAGAAATGACTTTTAAAATTAAAATTTTTGTACTAAAATAAAACTCGTTCACATATTATGTTGAACCGTTGACTGAGTCAACGGTTGAACACATAAAATAGAAACTATGATATGGACTAAATTTGAAACATTATTTAACAAGCGGATTTATAGAATTCTAAAAGTTTCATATTTTCTAGATTTTCTCCAGGTAAAACATTTTTAATAAATATAAACTATCTTAAACGTATTTGGTGTTTTATAGACGTTTGAAAGCCATTTTCAATGACTCTGGAAAAACATCTAACAGACATCTAGTAATTTATTAATTTTTTTAATAGAGGATGTTTGGGATATTTATATTCAAACATTTTGTATACAGCACTCAATTTAAGCAAATAGGTAAATTACGTTAGATATGCTGCATATTTGTCATGTTTACTCTTTGTAAATTATTTATTTTTAAAGCTCTAGATAGGTAAATATGATAAAAAAATTGGGGGTTACCATTTTCATCTTCAAAAAAACTCATTTAAAATAATATTTTTAAAGGCATTAGATATATCCAGTCTAATGTTAGTACGCACTGGCGAATATATTTACTATATTTTGATCATCGCTGTTGTATTAAAAACGATAAAACTGGACCCCCATATAAAAATGAAAAATATCCTTGAGTATTCTTGGATGGCAAAAATTTCCTACAGATATTTTAACACCTAACTACCTATTGGTCGAAACTTAAAAACACCATCGAAATATATATCTAATAGTATTCGATTCAATACTTTTCTTTTGTCAGTCACAAAGTACATTGTTTTGACGTCTGATGTAGTGGTCCTAAACATTCTTTTTTACGTTTAATATCATCACAGTGTCGAAAAATACATCGATCAATACAATAATCATAAGACGTGTACCGTTTGTATGTTTCTTGTTTTCTAGCACCATAACAAATTTGACTAAATTCACTGAAGTCGCAAGTTGCCAGTGGTCATTGGACATTTTTTCTCACTGATAACTTGCCTGATTCTAACAGCCTCATCGCTACTGCGACAAAATTCCCTTGACGCATACCACACCAAAGAATTTCTATCACAGTATTTAGTATATTGGTGAAAAGATGTCAGTTCGCAATTTTCATTTCAACTCAAACTGACATTTCTCGCTTTAACAAAATCTATAATTTCTAATTCCAGATCAAATGACAGCTGAGTGTTTGCTGCTATGTTCTAAGGCTGCCAAGACATCTTGTTTTTGTCTAACGTACAGTCTGCCTTTCTTCCAAGGATTTTGTAGTTGCAGAGGTTTAAAGTCATCCCTGAGACACCTAAAATTCCATTGCCTATAAGCAAATTACCACCCGAAACAACCAAAATTTAGTTTTACCTCTCTCTGGCCCCTATAACTGCAACCAAACAAAAATCTTTCAGCTGCTGCGCACTGTATACAGGTCCATCTCTCCCTCTTAAAGCAGCAGCCATGTTTAGCTGACGAACAACTAAATCGACTACTTCCCTTGCTGTTGTTCTCGATGTTACATGAAGTTTTAGACTTGTCCCACTCGCCAAACCTGTTTTATATGCTGCATACACCTGTAGGATACCTAAGACATTAAATATAATTCAATTCAGAGTCACGACGGCATTTTAAAATAATTCGCCTACCACTCTGGCCACTATGCTCCTCCCCACGCCCACAGAACAAGTCAGGTGCCACGTCACGCCCTCTCAGAGCATCAGGCGGCCTAAGAAACGTCCCTGATTCGTTGGCCACTCCCTCAACTGCCCGCAGATTGGTTAGGCTACGTGACAGCCCCCCATCTAAACCAATTAATGGTGAGGCCAGGGGAGGTTGAACAGACAAATGGGCGGGGCGGCATCTGTTGGTCGATCTAGGAGGGGTATCTGGTTGCTTGATGTTTGTCATGGATCTACAAATAACAATTAAATGTATTGTAAGATGCTATTTTTACCATATCTAAATAATTTGTTTTACCTTGAAGGTGTCATTTTAAGTTTTCGGGGCGACGTTGGCGCGTTGTCACTGTCGCTGCTCAGGCTATTGGCACTGCACGAGGTTGCGGTGGTGTTCAATGTGTTGACACTGACAAGACTACCTCCGTAGAGGGGCCTCACGCTTAATAGTGGACTGGCACTGGCGCTGCTGACGGTGCTGGGTCTACACCTAGGAGCAAATTAAATGAATAAGCAAAGAAACGAATATAAAACGGCAGATAATCATTTTGTCCAGGAAAAACATTACTCACCTCTGTGGCGATACTGCTGGTACTGCGAACAGGGTATCTTCCGATCTGCTGGGCGGCAAATTGGCAAAGTATTCACTGGAGAAACTGTCACTGTTTTTCCGGGAGCCACCGTCACTGGCAGCCGACAGGTACCTTCCATGCACGAGGCCCGCTCCGCCCCCTGCAGCGCTCAGGTGCTGTTCCGACCTGCTAAACTCGGCGGAGAGGGAGTGGCCTGGATGGCGAGAGGTGGGGCCGCTACAGCCACCGGGACCTGGCCAAGAGCCTCGGCCCGGTGTCGCTTTTACAACCTGGAATGAAGAAGAAAGTAATATCCACTTTTGGGTAAAATTGACTATTTCCACTACATTTGTGTATTAAAATATCGCCGATCGATTGGTGCAAGAATCAGTCAAGTCCAAAGCAGAATAACGTTGATATATAGCTTTAGGACTTGACTGCTCGCATTCTTGGGTGCAAGAACCAGACAAGTCTCCGGGAGTTTGTTTCATTTTCCCAAAACTTATAAATATGGGTAAAATTGACTTTTTCCACTACATTTATGTATTAAAATATCGCCGATCGATTGGTGTAAGAATCAGCAAAGTCCAAAGCAGAATAACGTTGATATATAGCTTTAGGACTTGGCCGCTCGCATTCTTGGGTGCAAGAACCAGACAAGTCCGGGAGTTTCTTTTTCATTTTCCCAAAACTTATAAACTATGGACTTGTCCGGTTTTTGCACCGAGGTCTTCAATTGTACAATTAATTAATTATTATTGTATGCGGTTAACACGTAACTAAACTCTATTCAAATTAAACGCAAGTGAAACATAAACACAAGTTGTTGCATGGCTAGAGCGTGATACGCACGTGATCGGCTTGCTATTGGCTAGCCGGCAATAAAGTCTGACCTGGTGGGTGAGTGCAACGAGTTGGTGTTTCTGACAGAGGTGTACTGAGACCTGGACCTTTATTTTTTTCCGATATAATTCTTTCGTTGTTTATTAATCGTTGGAGCTACGATGCTACGATTTGTGTTAATAGTAGAAATTTGCAGGTAAGTGAATGACTAGGGGTGCCATAAAAGTTTGTTTTTAAAGTTCTTAATACTGGGGCATATTATTTTAATATTTTATATTATAAAATTCATAAAGATCGTCCTTAATGCGGCCCTGCCTCGTATTAGCCCTCAGAGTTCTTCACGTGCTTCCATCGTGTAAATGTTTACGCGTTTACTTTGCATAGAGTGTATAGTAATAGTAGGCAAACAGTTTAGGTCCAAATTAGACATTTTAAGCCTATATTGTGTTTTGTTTCTTAAAACCTTGATTAGGGGATAGGCAACGTTCTGATTTAAAAAATGTATAGGTACTTTTAAGAATTTTGAGCTATTGAATTCCGGTTAACGTAAAGTACCTATCCCTCTCACAAAGTTCAACAAAGGCATTATAAGCGTGAGCAGTATACAAATACGGCATAGCCAAAAAGTTGAAGTTATATTATGCTGAGGTAGTTTTAATTTTTAATTTTCCATTGATAGATATTATTGAGAGAAAAATCAGTGTAATACGCTTGCGGGCAAAAAAGATCATCAGTGGACAGTCTCCTTTTAAATCTAGTCTGATTGATGGAAACTTATGAACACTACAGTTAAAAAACGTTATGATTTCTTAAAGTTATTATTGTTTAGTAATATTGGCCAATATAGTTGCACGAATCTTATTACCTTACCTTGCTGTCCCTTGAAGGTATTTGCAACAAACTTCTCTTCGGACTTGTGCACGTTCCAACCTCTTTCTCCAAAATATATCTCATGGAGATACCATAAGTTATCCTATCTCTTGCGAACGTTATAACATCCATAAGCCATCTCACACTTTTCCAAATTGAGTTAAGCTTTGATTGGAGTTCATTTAGTTTAGTAAGACGTTCTTTGGCTACTGCCACCTGAAAATTAATTTCAAAATGATAATTACGTAAAGGATATTTTGTGATAGTGTTTTACCTCGCTATTTGAAAATGCTTCTCTATGCAAATGGCTAGCAGTTGCTGCATCTAGTTCTAGTAAACAGCTAAGTTTTGAATATTTTCTAACGATATTGTTTTGGTACGTATTTAAATGAATCATTTCGAAGACTTGGATTGGAAGGCTCAAAAGATCCCCTAAGATAGAAATAAGTAAGTAAACTGTTAAAATTGTGGTACAATACGTTACTTACCTCGTTGTAATAGTATCTCTCGTTGACCAGGAACCGAACAAGAAAATTCAGCACTTGGACATATTACGATGAAGCTCACTTCGTCTGTTAAATCTATTACTTCAGTATCATACAGTCTATGACTATTTGCATCTTCTCCAGTAACATCCATGTAGTTGAACAACCGTTTTGCTGCACTTGTTACAAGCTCCAAAAATGTCCTCTGCAACTCTGTACCATTGTCCAGCACATCTGGTAAGTGCTGCTGCTTCAAGTATTGCCATTCCTCTCTGAAATAAATTGTTCCATAAATTGAATAGTTACGCCTCATTTCCAAATAGAACTCACGCTGACACGTGTGGGTTATCTCGCACTTTACAATGAGGTAACATATTTGGACTTTTCGAAGAAACTACAACTTGAATGAGATCTACAGAACTCTGCATCTTCAGGTAAGCAAGATACAGTCCTCTGCTTAATTTCAAGCTGCTCACTTGGTGATAGTTGATTTGTTCTTGAATGCTGCCCATTAGTACCTCAGAAATGTTGTGGTCATCGTTGAGGACGCCTTTTTTGAAAACCTTGTTCATGGGAAGCCAGCGAGAGTTCAACACACTGACACTTTTTGGTGTTTTCACATAATTTATGGTACTCAGCACAACGGTACCTAAATAAAACTGTTGTTAATTTTTTCCTTAAACCCCACTTTATTGTTCCTACCTTGAGAATCTCGTAAAGGCGTGTAATACAACTGTCCTAAATCTTGGAGGCACAAGGAATTCTGCATTTGCATTGCGGCTTGGAGCAACTTGATCCTGAAGTGAATAGCTGAGGAAGCATGTTCCTCCATGACAGTTCTTAAGCTTTTTGTATCGTCCCACGTACAGGCCACTTTCATCAGCCAGTGGAGGTCGGAATGGATGCAGCTTGGAAATGTTTCGTCTATTTCTATCACAGGGAGAAAGTCCTCATTTGTCACTAACACTTTATCTTCGTGGTAGAGGATGCAGGCAAGGTAAATACCTCTGGAATTAAAGATAGTTGAGTTGACAAAATTTTGAACCACTCAATTCACTTTTTAATGTTGCGGTTGCAATCGCTCAAGTAGGTAAATTTTTTTACCCACTTACATCATTAGCTTGAACTTTGATTGAATCAGGGGATATTATTTTGTTTTTCATTAGAAATTTTATCCAATGTAATATCCAAAACATATTATTGCAATCACCAAGTTAAAAAAGCTTGTTTTTGCTTAAACCAAATGGTTTAAGCAATTATATTATGTAAAAAAATAAGTGAAATCTACCTCCTTAGCGTCTTTTGAAACTTGCTGGCAGCTGTAAACAACTGCTTTATAGTAGTTTTTTTCCTTTGGGTTCTTCTTTGTGGACCTGGAGTATCTAGAATTTCGTTGCCAGGCCTAATTTCTTTGACTTCGTCCATTAATTGTTCTAATTGTTTCAACTTGCCACCAAATCTAAAACAATATTCTAAGTTAGGTTACTTGTCTGTTTTGAAATGGGGGAATATGGTAATAGAAAGATTTAATTTATGAAGTAAAGTGTACGAGAAAATGTTATTGAAGAAACTATCATGTTAAAAACTCATTATTGACAATTATTGTGGATGAACGTTATAGAAAGTAAGTAGGTACCAGGTTTTTCACAAAAGTGCACAAAAATGTATCCCTATTCTTTTTATAAATATAAATTTTACCTGAGTTCTTTGCTTTCAATCTCTCGCCATGTCGAAGGTATCACACTTGAAGGAGTAGAAGTTAAAAATGCCCCCCATCCCTTTAAATTGCCACAAGAAGCCCTGAAGAAATATCTTCTACCCTGCGTCAATTCTACGCAACACCTGGGGTTGGACAGTTCCAGAATTTCTTTTTCTCCTGTTACTAGCGAGAAGTCGGCCCTCGTAGACCATTGCACTAAAAGGAAGCAACAAAGTTACCGATTTCTATATACTACAGGGGCTGTGAAGTACCTTTGAATTTAGTTGCTATTGCAGAATCGCTAGAGCTAGGTTCTTGGAGTCTCACAGCGATGGTTGACATATTAACAATATCGAGAGCTACTAGTGAAGGCGGATCGGGCGGTCTGGCTTGCGCAAATCCTAAAACTAGCCGCTTCAACGTTTTCGTCCTCCTTCCCCAAGCTATCGCTTGTTTTTCAGTGTCTCCACCTGCGCAGCCTAGTGAATAAAGTTGCCTATAAGTAAACATTTCGACTTTTTGAAATCAAGCAGAATCTACCTGTCATGGCAGAAGTGGGGTAGTTTCCGATGATGCTAGAAAATGAAGCTCTGGTGTTCAGTGGTGCCCCACAGGGTTCATCTAGGAGGCCGCCTAGTTCCTGCAGTCGCATTTCTGCTTCACCTAATAGTTGTTTTAAGTGGATTCCCATTTTATCTACATTCGAAACTGCAAGAAAAATAAGTTAGTCATTAGTGCAGTAAAAGTATATCACGTAGATAACTTTCGCGATATGTCAACACTTGAAATTATTAACGGTATACTTCTAGAGAAAGTTGTAAGAATCATTGTACATTTAAAATGAAGCAAAATTTTATTGCAGATTTGAAGAACAATGAAATCAACTATCTTAGTTGAGACGCGTGAGAAATATTTCACCACAGAACACCAAAACAAACATTAACTGAAAGTACTATTTGATGTGAAAATAAATAAATATTGAAATATTATACTGGTAGGTTTGCGGGCAACAAAGTGAAATGGAATTATATTCTATGAAAATATTACTGCCAAGTTTTTTTTATTGATTTGTGGTTTCTGACATTTCTTCATTTTAATACAATTTACTTACATCTATTGCTTTCTTTGGCTCCAAAACTTATCAGCATTTTGACTAGTGGTCGATTGTTACTTAACACAGCGACATCCAATGGTGAAAGTCCATCGTTACTTAAGCTGAAACAATAAAAAGTATACTTATTTCATTGAATAATAATTATTGCAGTTAGAAACTTTGGTACGTCATAGAAAAAAATTTTCGTAGTATATCATGAATTTTGTAGGACCACCATCCCGATTTTGTCGCATATATTTTGCGCCCCACAAAAAAAACTAGGGAACAAAAGCGTGGCAAATTTGGATAGCATCCATTGCCAATGTGTCGAAATTTAAGAAAAAGTTAAAATGGGCAAAACTATAGCAGGCGTAGCATGTTTGTGCATGACAGTTCTTAAGCTTGACAGTTCTTAAGCTGTTCGTATCGTCATTGTAGTGCAAGAGCCGGCCGCATGATTTCAACTCTCATAAGATTATAGAATAAGATGTTATGTAAAAGGTAGAGAGAGTATATTTCTTTACTTGAAGCGAGTAGGTTGCCTTAGATAATATGGGCCCGATCATTGTTATTTAAAGAAGTTGTGGTTAATTTTTAATTTTTTAATAGGTACAATCCGTCCCACGAACAACTCGCGTCCCCGAGGTCCAGACTTGCCACCGTCTTTCGCGCCGTATTTAACAGCAGATGAGGATTTTCGGGGCCCCGAAAATATACGCCTATCGGATTTCTAAAGAACCAAGGGACCCTTTTTTATTGTTGCTCCAAGGGCCTTCTTTCCTATTTTGTTCTATTCTATAATCAATATGAGAGTAGATTTGCCTAAAAATTAACCATAACTTCTTTAAATAACAATGATCGGGCCCATATTAATTGAGGCAACCTACTCGTAAAGGAATATACTGTCTACATTTTACATAACATCTTATTCTATAATCTTATGAGAGTTGAAATCATGCGGCCAGCTCTCATACTATTAGAAGGAAACTTTTATCTTGAATATTGACGGTACTTAGAAGGTTTATGCAACCTGGTGCTCAGGTAGTTTCAGATAATTACAGTCACTCAGGCTCTCTTGAGGCTATGAATGTTTTTCTCGATCTGAGGTTTTTTAGTACTTATTGCGCAAAGAGTTGGCAATGGATGAACCTTACGTCCTTTTTGTGGAGCGCAAACTAAAGGAGAAAATGTAAAAATCGCTTTGAAAATGTTTTCTCCTATATCTCTTACAATAAACATGCTACGCCTACTAATAGTTTTGCCCAATTTCAGTTTTTTCATATTGCGCGACAAGTTGGCCCTGAATGCCATTTTGTTTTTCAGCGTCACCTGGCTGCCCAAAATTACCACTTTTGTTTATTACTTTTTTAAAGTAAGAAAAAGCGAGGAAATTGCGGTGGGATTTACCTAGATGCTTTGCCCATTTTCACCATACATACTTTTGGTGTAAGTATAAATATGTATGAATATGAACAGTTACTAATTTGTCAATTTGTACTTTTGATATCTAATAGGCAAAATTTGAAGTGGGTCTAGCTGGGTCTTATGTCTTATATTCTTATACAACCTATTTTTACCTATTTTTTTCGTAAGATCTCGTCGTAGTGATATATGAAATCTACAACTCATTTATGCTAGACCCTATAATTCCTCTATAGATTAATTTTAACCCGATTTAACGAAAAACTTTGAACACTCATAATATCTAGATGATTTGCTCATTTCCCCCTTTTTCTCCTACATATTAGGGATTGGCGTATAAATAAGTATGGATATGAATATAGATTTGTTGTCATTCATTTGAAGTAAACAGATTGTTTATTAAAATCTATATTTTGAACTTGCTTACAATTAGATGCAACAGAGGAAGAAAAATAAAGGGAATTAAGGATTTTATGACTACGAGTATACTGTTAAAAAATATCGTGTCATATTTTTAGGTCACATTCCCATCTCACTTCTTTTTTTTGACATTTTCGTCATAGCGAGAAAAAAAAATCGTATGGAATAAGAATTCAGAGAGGTTTTTCTAAAATAGACAAACTTTTCTTTGCGGGTTTTGCCATGTGAACATATCAACCTTATACTTACACCCATGCGGGAACACCCAAATAGTCAGCCCCGTAACTTTGTAGACGAATAGTAATAGTACCCATCAACTTCATAGAAGTCAGTATTACCATAAGTTTTATGGGACATGCTATCTGATATTCAGATTAATTTTAATTGAAACAAGAGAACCGGGTGGCAATGCAAAGTTTCATGGCCGAAAAGTAATGAGATAATAAAGGGGTTCACTTGTAATTAAAACACCACTTCATTAGGGCTATTGCTCCTGACTAATTGATGGGAAGATAGGGTTGAGGCGAAAGGAGGGGCAATTTAAATTTCGACTATTTCCTGGAGCAAGAAGTAATATACATTGTTTAACAAAGGTACAGGTAGGTACGGTATTAATAAGCAAAGACACAAAATCGGAAATATCAAAGCGAAAATAACACGTCATCAGGACAACTAGCAAGGCCTACTATAAAGACAGGCCCTGGCGCACAAAAATCACGTGACCATCTTAGTCAGACGTTACATGTCATTTGTCACATAACTGAAAGCGGCAGCTTGGGTTTTGAGAAGTTTTCAATGTTTAAAGTGTTTTTAAACGTCTTAGTTTATATTTTAGAAACAAGTTTGCGTCTAGTGCGCGTGTGTCCTGGCGGAGGGGAACCGCCCAGGTGTTATTATAGCCTCTGGGTGTCTGGGTGGGAGTCGTGCCGTCTAAGAGTATTGGTGCCGCTCGCACCGACGCGACGCGACGCGTGATCGCTTTAAGGGGAATTCTCCCCCGAACCACAGAATAGGGAACCCGGAATGGACTATTATGGACATGGGACAGTATTGGACATTGGACAGTGGAGCCTGAGACACAGAGGGGTGAACTGCTTACGGGAGATCCGCGAGTTCAGACGGTCCGGGTGGCTGGAAACCGTTCCTGTTGACCACGTTCGGGTTTGTGTATTTATTGTATTCACCATTCACCTTGTGCGAAATAAATCAGTGTTGTAACGTACTCGAGGATTTTCTTCTTCTTTCTTATTTACAGTATACCTACTGAGGTTAGTTTTCATTTTTATTTCGTAAAAAATAACCTAAATACCAAATATTGGGTCTGTTTATATTATATTTATACATATTACAAAAGCCAGGAATAAAGTGTCGCCATAACAAACATTTGTTTTGCCTCGGGATGAAAATTTCCGCCAAAAATGGATTCGTCAAATCCCAACTGAATTTAATTTATAAAAAACCCTTAAGTATGTGTGGCTAACACATTTTCAAGAAAGTGAAACAATATTTAAAGTGGACAAATGTGTTGTGGGAGGAAAATACCTATAGAGAATATCACCTAAGCTAAAGGAAGGTGATGTCCCAACAATGTTTGAGAATGTGCCAAAATATTGCGAGTGCAGTGCCGTTTAACTCTCAGCCTAAAACAGCTGAGGCAGGTTGAAAATTTTGAAAAAACAATTATTGAAAGCTTGGATGCACAAAACCAATAATGTAATATATGAAAGAAAACTTGCCAAATTGTTACGAAATTTGTTTTTTCTACTTATCTCCAAAAATGCCTTTTATTATATACGACTAAGTTGGTCACGTGACTACGCGATTATGCGTTAGCGCCGTGGCCTGCCTTTATCGTTGGCCTCGGACAACTAGTATCAACATATCAACAAAGTTTGCTTTATATCAGCTTGACAAGTTGATTGATTATCAAAATGCAAAGTTTTGGAGAGATTTTATAATTTTGAATTTGTGAAATACCTGTTTTAAAACACCACTAGTGCTTTAAAATTACCTGACCAGATAGTTTTTAAGCACTCGTGATATTACCCCCAATAATAGTTCGCTCATGCTTTGAAGTACTCGTGGCTCTAAATTTCCATACCTACCTTTTTTGACCAATCAGAGGCTCGTTTTTTGCTTCGTTGTCATGGCAACTCAAAAAAATATTCTCATTTGCTTTAGGCAGCAGGAGGCTATTACAGCGGAAATTTTTTGAGGGATGTCATTATTATAATCTGACATTGTAACATATACTCAAAAAATTTTTTGATAATAATTTCGTTTAATTTATGTGTAGGTATGGAATTTTCTTACCGAATCCCCTACGTTCTTGAATTAATATCCGGAAATTTTTCTCTAACACGAATTTTTTAAGAAAACTATCCCTCGTCGCTACGCGAAATTTGTGTACTCAAAAAATTTTCGGCAATAATTCAAGCACTAGGGCGATTAACTAGTGAAAAGATTTCGGTGATATTTATAAACACTTCATAAACTTTGGTTTTCTGCAGAACTCATAAATCTATAGCCTCCAATAACACGAAAATCGTCTTACGAACTGAACATATTCAAATGAATCTGCTGCGTAAACCATAGATAAAGGATTTATATGTATATAGGGATAGATAGGCAACTCCCAATAATTTTTGGATGCCATACGCCCCCTGGTGACCTAAGTACAAACTAGACTATTTAAGCGGGAAATTTGAAATCTTTTATAGTTATTACACACCGAGAGAAAACTTTAATTGTTAGTATTAAAACTTTAATAGTCTCTATTAAAAAGTTGTGTACCATATGGGACAGGTAAACAGTTTAATTGCCGTAGGCAAAAACGTTTTCTTGAACTTCAACTGCATAGTTAGTTACCGCAGGTAGGTAGTAAACTTGTTGTTATTAAACGGGAGTGTAGTGGTAATTAAATTTTTTGTTTACAGCTTATAGTTCCTTAGTAGCAGTTATTAATTTTATTTCTTGTAGCAGTTATTCTGATGAATAGTTACTAAAATAAAATTAATAATGTTAGACAATAGGGAAGTACTAATAGCCATAGGCTTTTATTACTGTTGTGCGACACTTTAATAAAGGCTATGCAACAATATAATAGCTGTTGTATAAATCATTAATAATTAAAGTGTAATAGTTTAATAGCAGTATATACGTGCCTTTGTCAACTTCATCCCTGTATCGATTTTTTCTTATGTCCTATATTGATTATCCAGGCACTTCTGTTTTTTTCTTTATTTATCTAGTTTTTTTTAAATTTAAATGTAGGTATTAGGTACCTTAAATTCCATACAATTAAATTAAGACAGCGAAAGTGACGTTAGATTTCGTATTTTTTTAAGTTGTATAGCATGAAATCTAATAACATTTTACCGGGCAAAAATTTAGTACAAACATTTCTGTCTTCATTTTAATCATAAGATCTTAAAACCATATTCACTGGAATTATTATTTTTCCCAAGGTTTTCATAACCTATAAAACAAAACACTTGTAAGATCTTATATAATTACAATGAAGACAGAGATGTTTGTACTAAATTTTTGCCAGGTAAAATGTTATTACATTTTATGCTATACAACTTAAAAAAAATACGAAATCTAACGTCACTTTAGCTGTCGGCAACCCCCTCTTAATTACTTGAGGTGTATTTTACGTTAAGATGTCGAAATTTCGAAAACCTACTCAGCTTATTGTCATGCTAACAAGTTTCCTTAATAATATTTTGTCGTAAAACATACAAAAAGGGCACTTTACTGATGTGGAAAATTACTTTTTTCAAAACTTCCAAGGCATACGTGATTATTTTGAAAGAAAAATTATGTCACAAATTAGTTTCAAACCATAAGCAGGGCTAATCAACAGAAGCTCGAATTTCAACTCGAATTTTTTTGTTATTTACACCTTATGTGAACTCAATCCATGGACATACTGTATAAAACTATATATCATTGGAATTGGGAAAAGGAAAGGAAGGCTAAAAACCCAAAATATAGTGTCTCAAAGATTTGACCAAACTTTCGGTCAAATGCGCACAAATATTTTAAGGAGGTGCTCTACGAGACATTTCCAAAAGTGTTGTAGGAAACACCTCTTAAATGGCTCGTAGAACACCCACTTAAAATTTTCGTACTCACTTACGGGACAGCCTTTACAGTCTATGGCATAAGTATATTATAAATTCAGACGAATCTATGAATGTTTTGAGTGTATAATGTTATAACATTGGTAAGGTAATCTCCAATAAAAACAATAGGTCTAGTCTATAATATATTTATGGTCTATATTATCGCAACATAATATTGCATATTGCACATATTCCTAAATATAAAAAATACATAAAAGAAAATCAAACAACCTTCATATAGAGATCAAAACCACACACAACATTTTTCATAAAGCATAAAGATTTAAACCTATGTTACAATACCTAAATACTTTTATAATTATTGAAAAATACATGTACCTAGTTATATGTTCCTTACCAACAAATGTTTGTGAAAACTCGTTAAGTCCCCAATGCTTCAAAACATCGAGGAAACTCATGCCTTCCATCATTAAAAAAAAACGTAAAAAATCATGCACACATCATAGTACACACTCTCGACCTCGACTGCTCCCGTGCTCCCGACAAGTAGGCAACGCAATTAATAACGGGCCCAGCCGCAGTCGGTCTGACTGGCGGAAATGCGTCGTGTCGATCTTTGCCGATCTTGGCCGAATGGCTACCCGAATCTGGCGCTATTAAAAACTTTAATAACTGTTAATAATTAGTTAACTTGCAGTTGCAAATGTTGTTCTTGCCATTATTGTATCAAAGTTAGCAACACCAGGTTAATAGTGACTATTAACTAGTTTAATTGCCATTGGAAAATTAAATAACATAATGCTAATTGCAATTGATCAGGTTAATTGTGGCAAGAATTAAATTTCAGAAACCTTTTTTTTACTTGTGGTTATTGTACAAAACTTCATTAGTTTACTTACGACAATTAAATTATTTTTAATTAAACCTGTTTAATAGGGCCATTTTCCTCAGTGTACTTACAATTTTTAAGACATTTTTAATTTTATAACTCCACATAGACATATGATAAATATCTGTGTCTATGTCGAGTTATAAAATTAAAAAGCGATAAATGACAATATTAGGATAGGTATAATGAAAGCAAAAATTATATGGGAATAATAATTTTATATATTACAAACAGTTTGTAAAATACATTCACTACAATAACGCTAAACATCACAGATAGATATATTACATTGTAGTCTTCTTAAGGTTGTATATAAGTAAATTAAGAAAGACATGTATTGTTTGAGTTGATAAAATCTAAAATCTGCATACTTTTTTTCGGGAGAAGAAATGTTTCCAAGTATTGATGGTTCAGCTGCAGGGTACCTACTCCCATTAAAGTACGTACCTACTAGCTATTATATAGTGGAATCTTATTGGGTAAATCCTCGGATGAATTTCTCGCTGAATCTGTAGAAAATAATAAATAATTTCATGGTGCACTGGGTATGATACTCGCAGAATCCTAGATATCATTTTAGTAATTTATTAAAAAGGTATAAAAAAGACACAGTAGGCAAGTTGTTGCAAATAGAATTGAATTTTTAGAAATCTTTCAACAATCTTGAACACGAATCCCGACCGATAAATCCCAGGTAGGACAATTTAAAGAAGGCCATGACTCGCGGCACGCTAACGTGCCGTTAATTTTACCACTGCAGGAACGCTAAAATTAATAACGGGGGTACTTCTGTTACATTTTCAGAAAAAAATCAAAATACGCAATTAAGGCGCGGCCGAATGCAACAAGAAGGGAAATTTGATTTTTTTAAATTACCTAGGTTTTTTTTTCGAAAAATATACCATTAATTTTAGCATGCGTCACTAATTTTAGCCTTGCTGTGTGGTACACAGAGCGGCATATAAACGTGCCCCGAGTCACAACGTTTGAAGAAATAAACACCATTTGTAATACTTTTTACCAATGCAAACTATGGGCGAAAATAAAGATTGCACAGCATCCTCCTTAATCCTAGAGTTGGACCATTTGCCTCCTGGGTATGTGCATGTACAATCTGGCGTGTCACAAACCCGTTAGCATCTTCTTAATGATTCAAGGAGATTATTTAATTTGTTGTTCCCATTTTTTTAGACAAAGTTTACAAAGCTGTAAAAATAGCAGTTTGTTTTATCACAATAAAATCGAGATATTTTACTTACGGTTTTGTCTTTGGGAAAAATATGCATTTCCATCTTCGACCGTCGCGTCGTCCTTCTTCACAACCAGGTACACAACAAACCAAAACCATTTTAAAAACCAAACCAAATAATTATGAAAATAACGATAAATATATAAATGAACAAAACAAATACTAAAAAACGCAGAAAATGTAAAATAATACACGAAAAACTATAAATAAAACGAACCGAGAATCACAAGCAAAACATGTCAAACGCAAGGCCACAAATTAAAATAATGGCCGCCGGCAGCCGCCTACCAATTTTTGATATCAAATTGATAATAATTTGCAGAAATATGCCATAAGCGCTCTCAAGCGACCTAAGTACAAACTATTGGGAAGGCTTTGATAAGTACAAGGGGGAGTTTCCAGGCCCTGGCGTAAACATAGTGCCTCCGATCTGTCAATCTTTTCAAGTAACTTATACAGGGTCCGTCAAATGTATGGAATAATGGGTGTATCTTTTTTATTTTTGTTTTTGAAAAAAAAGCGTTATACAAAAGTTTCTTGGTTAATTTTTTGGCACTTTCTGGTGACCTTGAATTTTTTCCATCCGTCATAGTTACGTTGCTATGGTGACCAACTTTTTTTTTTTCAAATGGCACCCCCTATTTTTTATTTAGAATTTGTGATCAGCGTTCATTTCTGCATTAGGTACTTCAAAAATATCTAATGGTTGCATAAGAAAATAATCGACAAAAATCACTTTCACGAAAAATCAGCGTTAATTTGTTTTTACAACCTTAATAAAACTTAACTTAAAGATAATGTTCAAAGTGTGCACCGTCACGCTCTATACAAAGTTCCAGTCTTTCTACAAACGATCTTCTTACATTTTGAAATACTTCATCCCTCAGATTCCTCATTTCTCCAATAATTCGCGCCCGTAAGTCATACAAGTTATTTGGCCTATCCACATAAATTTAATTTTACATAAATTACAAAAAGAAATCACACGGTGTGAGATCTGGTGAGCGTGCTGGCCACTCAATTGTTCCTCGTCGCCCAATCCACCTGTTTGGAAAAACATTGTTCAGGTAGTTCCTCACGTGTCTTCCAAAATGAGGAGGAGCCCCATCTTGTTGAAACCACACTCCATCCTCATTTTGTCCTATTGCGGGTAGGACCTGATGTTGTAGCAAATCTAAATATCTTTCTGCTGTCAAATTTCCGTCTATAAAAAATGGACCTATGATGCGGTTGCCTAGGATGCCCGCCCAAACGTTTAACTTTTGGGGCCTTTGCGTATGAACTTTATCAAACCAGTGGGGATTTTGTTGAGCCCAATATCGGCAGTTACGCCTATTAACATTTCCATTAAGCATAAAGGTGGCTTCGTCAGAAAACAAAACGTTATCCACAATTTTTTTTTCCTGTATTCTGTGAAGAAATGTCTCACAAAACTGTACCCTTCGGTCAAAATCGTCCTCAAGAAGCTCTTGTGATAAATGCACTTTGTAGGGGTGGAATTTTTCTTTCTTTAAGATTCTGCGAACAGACGCTTCCGAAACATTATTGTTTAAGGCCAAGTCATTACAAGATGTTATTGGATTTTCCTGCACAGCCAATAGCACATTCAACGCTGGATCTCCACTTGTAGCTAATTTTGGTCGGCCTGTCTTCTGTTTATCTTTAACACTACCTGTTTCTCTGAATTTTTTTACCACCTTGGAAACACAAGACTGACTGATAGGTGGTCTATTAGGATAAGTCTCATTAAATAGTATAACCACTTCTTCTTGAGTCCTTTTTCGGTCGCCGAAACCTACCATGATGAGAACATCAATCCTTTCTGTTTCTGACAAATGAACCATTTTGTTAAAAATGTGTTCTAATGTAAAATATTCAACGCAGATAATGAAACGTGTCAAAATAACAACAATGGAGGTACTAGTTGCCCAGATCCACGGGTACCTCGAAATGCAAAAAGTGCAAAAAGCCGCAAACAGAAAAAGAGGACAGTAAAAAAAGTGCAAAAAACCGCAAACAGAAAAAGAGAACAATAACAATAACACCTTGCTGTTAACGATGATTTTTCGTGAAAGTGATTTTTTTCGATTAGTTTCTTATGCAACCATTAGATATTTTTGAAGTACCTAATGCAGAAATGAACGCTGATCACAAATTCTAAATAAAAAATAGGGGGTGCTATTTGAAAAAAAAAAGTTGGTCACCATAGCAACGTAACTATGACGGATGGAAAAAATTCAAGGTCACCAGAAAGTGCCAAAAAATTAACCAAGAAACTTTTGTATAACACATTTAAAAAAATATATACACCCATTATTCCATACATTTGACGGACCCTGTATATGTTTGTTAATATTATTTCCTGAAATGTATTCTCAGAGTTGACATTTTGTACGTTTTTAAGTTGGTGTTGTTGTTACTTTGTAAAGAACTTGGCGACATTTTAAGTTTCAGAACTTATCTGTGACACGCCATTAATATATTCTATATTCATTGTTTATTTTCGGTTCGTTAGCAAGGCCGTGTTAAGGTAAAAATTTGCCCGGGGCAAAGTTATTTTTTGGCGCCCCCCCCCAAATCAAAATTATATTAATTAAATTAAATAAAATATGTATACTAAAATCTCTCTTTAACTGTAGGTACACCAGAAATTACAATAATTGGCATGCTTGTTTTGGGCGCCTCCAGGTGCGTATTTAGCATGTCTGGCAGAAATGCCAATTCTTGTTACAGAGGCCTAACCTTAACCTTGATATAATATATGGTTCTAACCAGGGACTCTTTAAAATAAGGGGACCCAGCATTATACTTTCCAAAGTGAGGCCTATTCTTTCATCATTCTAATAGTATCAGTGATGCCAAGTATATGCCATTTTATTGGAGAATCTATGAATATAACAGGTACTTTGATTGTTAGTAAAAATTAATAATGGTTTCCATGATTTCTAAAAATTAGACTTGACAATGTTGTGTCTACAAATACCGAATATGGCAACTGCCAAATGAAACAAATTTATTGTATAGTTGAAATTCTTTAATTATTGTCACATCTGAGTATCTGGAAGTTAGAAAACTTAAAAATTGTAAATTATGATGGGAATTTTTTTGCCTCCTTTAGAATCTATGGCACTATCACATAAAACCTGATGGCAGTTGGACACTGACATATAACATAACCTTGTACCAGCCCACTTATGTGGTCTCTTTGGAGTCTACAGAAAACAAACTTCCCCTCAAGGCTTAACTTACCTATGTGAAATGCTGGGTCCCTTTATTTTAAAGAGTCCCTGGTTCTAACCTAACTTAGAATACAGAAGAGAAACTATAACTATAGCCTTTTTATGTACTTCAAAGAACAGAGTTTAATGTTAATTTCTATCTACACAAATTTAGAATTCGTGCGCGTCAAACGTAAATTCTATTGATTGCGGTCCTTTCCTCTGTTAGGTACCTACCTATCAATAATATCAATATGGCCGCCGCTTACAGAATTCTAGGGACATTAAATATTTACCTGTCACAATCTAGTGTACAGTTAAAGAACAATTTTAGTTTAGTTACATATTTTTCATTTATACTTCACAAGAGCAAATAACTTTTAATTTTTATTTTGCACCAGAAAGCAGAACCTCATATACCAGAAAGAACATTTTTACAATTTACAAGATACGAAAATTTGCCACAATAGAAACCACCAGGTTGGTACGTTATTCTAAACACAGTGTGTGATTGTTTAGTACGTTTGCTATTTGCCATATCAAGAATTGAGCGATAATATTAAAATTCAAGTTCAACAAAACCAAGTCATCTCGGGGAGAATAGCGAAATCAATTAAAATATTCCACAACGACATAGACATCGGTAGACCTAGACAAGTTCCGAATTCACAACTTACAAAGATTTCAGTAGTTGTATGCGAAATCATCGTCTTAGAAAAATAAAAGTCGGTAGGTAATTGAAAAATTAAAATTTTTTAAAATGTTTTTTAAAGCAGTACTATTATACTATTATTATTATTATTAGTACTAGCGTCTTTGTTGATTTTGGCGCCCCCTTGAATAGGGCGCCCGGGGCGAACACCCCCTTCGCCCCCCCCTTAACACGGCCCTGATCGTTAGTAACGATTAAGCCACTTATATAATATATAAGCCACCCTGTATATTGAAGTGTGTCAAAAACTGAATATTATTGTCTCCCTCTGCTACCATATCGAAACCTATAAACCTATTTGTAAACACTGTCTGCCACTATGCTTTTTTAAAAAAGTAATTTTTGGAGAAATTATGTTGGTCATTATTTGATTGAAAAACTTTACGAGACAATGCTAATCAGAATCATTTCAAGTCCCTAAATACAGAATTTTGTAGAAATCAGAGAAAGTAAAAAATCCTTTTCTGAATTTTGATTAAAAAATTCTTTCATGATAAGCTTTGTATAAGTGATTCCAAAAAGTTCTATTCTTATTTTGAAACCTTCAAATTTTGTATTAATAATTGAAAAATAGTTATTTATGTACCAAGGCACTGAAGTTCAACTTTTTAGGACTCGTGTGGAATTTAGTTGCCGAGGCCTCTGGCCGAGGCTTCTGGCCGAGGCCTCGGCAACTAAATTCCCGTCCATGAACCAACTGCGCGCGGCGTTGCTTGACTTTGAAGATCGCTCTACTTAGGTCAAGTGTGACAAGACCCGGCGCCTTCGAACAGAAAAACCAAACTGCTGCTTGTTGTGCAGCCTCCATAACAAATCTATTGATATTCAAACCTACTAAAATATCTATACTGAAAGATTGTGGTGCTATAGGTTAACAATTTCGGAATGTGTACGAAAAGTTAAATAGGCCTTTATTGGCCGGGTTTTGAATATTTGGTGACTTTTGACGGGCGATGGCTCCGCGTCTGACGTTTGATGTTTATACCTCGCCAAGGCCTACTTATTGAAAAAATCGTACAATAATGGGCTACTTGAGGCCAACGATAAAGACAGGCCATGGCGCTAATGCATAAACGCGTAGTCACGTGACCAACTTAGTCCTATATAATAAAAGGCATTTTTGGAGATACGTAGAAAAAACAAATTTCGTAAAAATTTGGCGAGTTTTCTTTCATCTATTTCATTATTGGATTTTTGCATCCAAGCTTTCTCTAATTGTTTTTTCAAAATTTTCAACCTGCCCCAGCTGTTTTGGGCTGAGGGTTAAACGGCACTGCACTCAAATATTTTGGTACATTCTCAAAAATTGTTGGGACAGCATCTTCCTTTGGCTTAAGTAGGTATTTTCCTCCCACAACACATTTATCCACTTTAATTGTTTCACTTTCTTGAAAATGTGTTGGCCACACGTACTTAAGGTTTTTTTTTAGAAATTAAATCTTAGTTGGAATTTGACGAATCCATTTTTGGCGCAAATTTTCATCCCGAGGCAAAGCAAATGTTGTTATGGTGACATTTTCTTCTTGGCTTTTGTAATATGTATAAATATAATATAAACAGACCCAATATTTGGTATTTAGGTTATTTTTTTACGAAATAAAAATGAAAATTCATCTCAATATACTGTAAATATTGACGAGGTCCCAGTTGATCGGCAGCGTGAAAGGCCGAATAGGAACCGTATCAGGGCGTGGGTCGACAACGAAAATCCTCGAGTACGTTACAACACTGATTTATTTCGCACAAGGTGAATGATGAATACAAAAAATTCACAAACCCGAACGTGGTCAACGGGAACGGCTTCCAGCACAGAATAAATAGCTTCACAACAGAAGCGTCCACAAAGACGTGTCAAAAATAAGCCAGCCTCCATTTCAATTTACAGAAAAATAACCAATACCTTAGACATAAATTTGGTCTTAATACAATCTCTTTGCAATGTGGATTAATGTAAAATCAAATAAAATGCACAATGTTTATCCCTTTAGAAGGTATTTCGCGTCAAAGCGAGCATCCTTTTGACACATGTCTTTATGCAGTTCACCCGTCTGTGTCTCAGGCTCCACTGTCCATGTCCATTCCGGGTCCGGGGGAGAATTCCCCTTACAGAGCTCTGAGCGCTCACGCGTCGGTGCGAGCGGCACCAATACTCCTGGATGGCACGACTTCTACCCAGAGGCCATAATAACACGTGGCCGGTTCTCCTCCGCCAGGACACAAGCGCACTAGACACAAACTTGTTTCTAAAATATAAACTAAGACGTTTAAAAACACTTTAATTATTTAAAACTTCCCAAAACCCAAGCGGCCGCTTTCAGTTATGTGACAAAAAATGACATGTAACGTCGGACTAAGATGGTCACGTGATTTTTGTGCGCCATGGCCTGTATTTATCGTAGGCCTCGTGGGCTACTTCAGTGACGATTTCTGAGCTTTTAATGACGATTTTGGAACGTTTCAAGAACAATTTTTTTTCTCAAACTTTCTCTGATTTTGACAAAAATTGATGGAGAGGATTCCGAACAACTTATAAACTTTCCGATACAAATATGGCTAACGAAATTTTTCCAAAAATTGCTTTTTAGAAAAATCGTAGTAGGCTGTGTATTTGCACCTCGAGAAAGGCAACAGGGTCATCAGATTCAGTTCGTGATGCCCCCTCAACACAAAAAGATTTTAAAAACCGCATAAAATGAATATCACGAATTTCAGATATTTTTCAATATTTTTGATCATCGAGATGTTTTGCGCAACTTCTTTCTGTATTCCTTTTAGTTCCTTCGACTTTCTCAAATTATGTTAACTACATTTGGCTACTACACCGTACCGATGCGAAGACGAGAAGTTTTAGAGTCAGCAGATCTAAGTTTAAATATGTTGACGATAGCGTTGTCATCTTCTGACCCCACGGTGAAAACAGCCTTCCAGCTTTCCTATCATCTCCTGAACTCCCTACACGGCAACATTAACTTGGAAAGTGGAAAAGGAGGATTGTGCTCCTTTCCTTTTCCCGAAAGAATGAGAATTCTTTGGGATATTCGGTTTATCGGAAAGCATCAGTATGTGTTCACACATTGTGTCCATACCTATCTTAATGGCCTCTTCCACCCTCACCCATCCTAAAAAACAATCCGTTATTAACTCCTTAGTACATAGAGCTGTTTCACTTTCAGAACCCGATAACCTCAGTCGCGAACTTGACCATATTACTAATATCCTACTAGATAATAATTACTCCTTTCCAAGTATCAATTAAGTATCCAACAATCCATACACAAATTCATTATTCCCAGAAATACTAACAGAAACATTGAATCCATCCCTCCTTCTTCCATGGCCTTTTAGATAGAATTTCTAAATTACTGAAACGACCTAACATTATTATACAATCCGATTTTCTAACCTCCCAAAATTGTCCCAACATGAACGTAATATACGGCTACGTCAAGCGACTCAATCTGCATTTGCCGAACATTAGATACTTATGGATACCCTAGGCCATTCGATCTTGTTTAATAGAACCAACATTATTACCAAATCATCTCATTCTATAGCTCAAAAAAATCCTGGAATCTATTAAAATCCATCATTTAAACCATGATGAAGGCTCAAGACATCTTTCTGCATAAACTGTTGGCGGCCCTGTTTCTCGTAAAATTCCCGGCAAAACCAATCAAAAGATTAAATTATTTACAGTTCACACGACTTTTCTGCTACCGCCAAACCTACCCGCACCTTTTTCTTCCCTGTTCCCCTATAAACACCGATCCCAGTGATACGAACAAGCAGTTTCAATCACATCGTCGTGCTCTGAAGATGTCAATGTCGTGTAAATGTGGATGAAAGCTTAGCTTAAACAGCTCCACTGACGTATCCGATAATCCGATGTAGGTATACTATACATATTTATAAAAGAACTAAAGAAGCATGCGGTTTCCCTCTGCATGGTTACGGTATTAGCTTTATGCATTGAAGAATCTACAGTAGGTCCTTCAATGATTTATGTCAAGAAACTTAAAAATAATTGATTTATTCATAGAAAGCTTGGGGCGCTTCATTCGTTCCTCCTAAGTACAGGGTGTGCACATAATATTTTACCCCTTAACTTCTTTATTTTTCGAATTAAAGAAAAAAAATTAGAGATAAAAGTTTCAGGTTTTTTGGTGGGTGTTTCCATGGTCTTATTGAAATTGATACAGGGTGTATGTACCTATTAACAAAGTGAAGAATAGGTTGATTTAAATTAAATAATAATGAATAATTGAATAATTTGAATAAAAAATCTTCACTTCTAGCTTAGAAGGAAAAGTGTTTTTTTGTTAAAAAATAATATTAATTTCTAGTAGTCTTAGCTGGGATAAAAAAGTCCCTTCCGCTAAACCAGAAGTGATATTCAAGTGTGCGGTGCAGATTTTTTTATCCAATTTATCCAAAAACTAGTCTAATGAAAAAAAAAAACGGTTATTTGGAGATAACTTTGTTGTTTCAAATTCAACTGCGTTTTTCTTGGTGGCATTGGAAAAAAGACGACATCTTAAAATATAAACCCTAGTAACGTCTTAGAGGAAGAAGAAAAAGTCACTTCCGCCTAAACCGGAAGTGTTATTCAAATGTGCAGTGCACATTTTTTATCCACTTTAACAGTCTGATGAAAATTGTAAAAAAATCGCCATCTTAATTTTTTCAAAACAAAATCGGTTATTTTGCGGTAACTTTCTTTGTTTGAAATGCAATTGTTTATTTTCTTATATATATTATATCTTAAAAATTACCGAGATAATCACTCGTATGTTTATTCCAGTCTTTATTTTCCATTTTTACCCTATACGCCAGACATATCTAGTAGTAGTGGATTCGATATTTTCCATATAAATATCAAGGAAATTCCTTTAGGCGATAAATCCTGCGCAATTTTCAGGCGGTTGTCAGACGGCGTTTTTGGTGCACATGCACAACACAGAGCATATTCAGCAGAGTTCGTTCCGGGACTCGCGCAGGACTCTGGATTTATGCGGCCCAGAAAATGAAATTTCGCCCGCATCGGTGCATACGAGGGCAATATTGAAAACCTAACTCCACGTCCACTGTCACGTAGGTATCCCTTTTTACCTTATTTTTTCTATGGGATAATTACTGAAGCAACGCGCAGGTCAATTTTGCTGAGATATACAGGAATTGAAAACGCTTGCTTTTTAACAATGTGTTCTTTTTTTAATAATTTGTTTTAATAATGTATTTAATAACTATTAAACGAGTCTCACAACAAAAGTTATTAAAATGTTGTAATTTCCCCACAAAAATACAGTTCTGAGACTTTGACCTTTATTAAAACTCCAAAAATGTTGTTTTCTAACTAATAAGGTCAGATTAAAATTTCCAACATATTAATTATTAACACAAGTATTACACTTTTTTATCCATAAAAAAACTTCATTATTATTTTTGTACAAAATATATTTTGTACAGGGTGTCCCAGTTAAGACGTTACGAGCGATTATGTCGGTAATTTTTAAGATAAATTGGCCGTTTAAAACTATACTCCTAAAGTATTTTCTAAGGGATTGAATGTCGCCAAGAAAAACATATATGAATTTCTAACAAAAAACTTATGGCAAAATAACCGATTTTTTTGAAAAAATCATGATGGCCATTTTGTGGCATTCGTTCATTAGACTGGTAAATCGGATATAAAATCTGAACCGCAATATCACTTTCGGTTTAGTCGGATGTGATGTTTTTTGTTCCAGCTAAGACGATACGAGTGATGATCTTAAGTAAATTTTAAGATAAATTGATGTTAATGGTTGAAACATCAAACTTTGTACTTTTTCCCAAGTAGTGTAATGCCAACAGAATAGTTGAATTTAAAACAAAGAAGTTATGGCCAAATAACCGATTTTTTGTAAACAATCATTAGTGTGAATAAATAGAATAAATAAATAAAGTGAATACAATTTTTTTTTTTTAACAAAAAAGTCACTTCCTGCTAAACCGGAACAAAATTGACATATTAATTAAAAAAATCGGTTATTTGGCGATAACTTATTTGTACTTCAACTGTATTTTTATTCAATTTCCTAGGAAAAACTTGACAAGAGTAGTGCTTCAACCATCAATTTATCTTAAAAATTACGGAGATATCGCTCATAACGTCTTAGGTGGAATAAAAAGCCTCACGTCCGACTAAACCGGAAGTGATATTCAAAACGCGTGCAGTACAGATTTCTTATCAACTTTACCAGTCTAATGAAAAATGCAACAAAACCATCATTTTGATTTTGTAAAAAAATCAGTTATCTTGGAATAACTTTTTTGATTGAAATTAATTTTTTTCTCGGTCTCATTCAATTTCTTGGAAAAAACGACACAGGTTTAGTTTTTGAATGTCCAAAAAATTACCGAGAAAATCGCTCCTAACGTCTTAACTGGGACACCCTGTACATTGTGCTATTAATACGAATACCGCTTCCAATAGAACCAATACTTCGCCTTTTTAAAATGCACAATTTGCACATTATAAATCCTACAATACATCACTTTTTAGACTTTCATTCCCTCTTAACCATTCCCATTTGCTTTGATCTACCGTCAAAAAATCACATGCATTCTCTTGCTGTCAGTTAATGACGTCGTCTAAATTTTTTTACATATAAAACAAAGGCAGATTGCGAGCGCCTCCTTTGCGAGGTAACGGTGATTGCACCCAATGCGGGGAGTAACACAAAATTGTCAGTTGTCATTTTCGACTTTTGGTTTAACCGAATGTTGTTCGTTTTTTGAAACACCCTACATACTTTTAATTTTTTTATTCCTCTAATTCTCTCGATTCCCGATACCTACAACACATGACGTATAATAATTTTAAAAAATAACTATCAAAAATATTGATATATATTGTAAGCAAGTTAGATAAAAAAAACACGTTTAGAAGAAAAAAATTATAAAGTTTTAAAAGTTTGGTTGTGAACTCCCAGTAGGAACCCGAATAAAGATCCGAAGAGTACCCACCCCCCCAGGGGGGAGCTTCATCCCCTTTTGCCCAAGAAACCACCCCCAAACGTGACCATGACGGCGTTTTTTGCGTTTTGCACGTAAACCGTAACTTTGACAGAAAAAGTTATAGGACTTTTTAGAGTCTCCATTAAATTCTCCACAAAAATGGTCATATAATTTTTTTGCGTATCCCCCACCCAACGCTAATAAATGACCTTGGAAAATAGGCATAGATTTCAGCGCGCCGTCTTTTGCGTCGATTATCTCGAAAAGTAGTAGCGTGAGCAAAAAAATGTATAGAAGCAAAATTGTACAGCAGTTCTTTCTCTACAAGATCCATATTGGATAAAATATTGTTGAGAAAGTATTAGTGTTTCCACACCACCCATGAGGTAACGCTCTCGGTGCGTTTTTTTTTAAGTGGTTTTCCCCTATAGGCCTATTCCACTAATGTCATTTTGTCATTTTGTCCAGACTACCACCTACATCTGATGCAGTAAGACAACATTCCTATCGCGTTTTTCACCAAATTCATTTGTGGAAAGGAAGACATTTGAGAGCAACTGAATGGGGCTGGAGAAAAACTAACAACATTCTAATGCCAGTGCTCGCGACTCAAGCACCAGCTCCAGCCTCAATTCTGCAGCTCATATCTTGCGGCTGTAAAAAGGGCTGTGGAAAGCGTTGTACATGTGGAAAGGTTGGCCTGCACTTCCCTACAATGTGTTCTCATTGTCATGGGCAGAGTTGTTTAAATTCCATCGAGCAGGACCATTTTGGCAATTGATAAAATATTTATATTTCCACTTTAAAAAAACGCACCGAGAGCGTTACCTCATGGGTGGTGTGGAAACACGCTTAAAGTGCAGAATACACATGAATAAAAAATCATCATATGTCCACTAATACTTTCTCAACAATATTTTATCCAATATGGATCTTGTAGAGAAAGAACTGCTCTACAATTTTGCTTCTATACATTTTTTTGCTCACGCTAATACTTTTCGAGATAATCGACGCAAAAGATCCGGGGGAGTGGGAACTCTTCGGATCTTTATTCGGGTTCCTACTGGGAGTTCACAACCAAAATTTCAAAACTTTATAAATTTTTTCTTCTAAAAAGTCTAACTTGCCTACACTATAATAGGTATGTTTCTGGAAAAATCATTTCGATACACGTCGCGACATCGAGAATTGCCTAATTTTTGCGTTTTTATAAAAACAAATATTCTTTACTTTTTTTACCTCTTGTTTCTACATGCCCTAGTTATCCAATGCTTGTTTCCAATGACGTCAGAATCTATAGACAGGTTTGTTTTTATAAAGGCCTGATGCCCAGAACAAATCGTGAGAATATATACAGTGTGTCCCCAGATGGGATTACTACGTTTCTTTAGGGTTTTCCGTAGTACTTGAGCGAATGCTATCCTTGTTATATCAGGAAAAAAGTCGGCCCTAGCCGCAAATGGCAACGAAGACAAAATAATAGTAATTGCCCCCCTCCCCAGCACCAGCATGTGGTTGCTTCTGGGGTACTCCCACATACCTGTATAGCTATAGGTATATGGGTACTCCTAGTTTGGAGTATTGTGAGGGCGAGAATTATTATTATTATTTATTATTATGGGGTACCGCCGAGGGTACCGCATTCTTGTAAATGACAAAAAAATTTCGAGTTAAAATTTGACATTTTGGGGTTCAGGCCTGCTTGGTTTGAAACTAATTTGTGACATAATTTTACTTTCGAAAAATCAAGTAAGTATATGCCGTGGAAATTTTGATAGTAGTATTTTTTTACATCAGCAAAGTGCTCTTTTTGTAGGTTCTACGACAAAATGTTTTTATTGAGGAAACTTGTTCAGAATGAAAAATTGACTTGGTTTGCAAAATTTCAAAAGTCCACGCCTACTTTGATTTTTTCTGCCAAAAAACTTAAAACGTATAAAAATCGAAGTATAGGCTCAGGCTTTTGAAATTGTTCACACCTTCGCAGTTTTTCATTCTGAACAAATTTGTTTAGCAACATTTTGTCGTAAAACTTACAAAAAAAGCACTTTACTGATTTAAAAGAATATTTTATCAAAATTTCCAAGGCATACTTGATATTTCGAAAGTAAAATTTTGTCACAAAAATTAGTTTCAAACCAAGCAGGCCTAAACCTCAAAAGGTCAAATTTGAACTCGAATTTTTTTTTGTCATTTACAACAGTGTGGTACCCCATCTGGAGACACACTGTATGTCTTAAAAAATAATTCTAAGTAGAAAATGTATTTTTCTATAAAATAAATTTTATAGTGTAACAAAATTCTGGGTTTGCTTTGGTTTGATTTATTTCAAAGTTTCAAATAAAAGCTTGTTTTTAAACATATTTTTTTATTAATGATTCTATTTTCAACTTTTTAGTTCCTTTAGACAAAACAAATGAGCCCAAACTCGATAGAATTGCATTGTTTTATGAACGAGTTCCTGTAACCACCTTCTGGTTCCATCATCAGACGCCGTTCACCATTGAAGAGTTCCCTCGCTGGGAGCCAACCCTGAGTGCAGCAGCCATCAGAAATCTTGGAGCGGCGGCCATGTTGAATTTAGTGTGATGTCACTAACTTTATCGTTTTATACTCTTCAAGCCCTTTCATTTGATACCCATATTAAGGGTGTTGAAAAGAAAATGTAATCCGCCATATTGGCGGCCATATTGAATTTAGTGTGATGTCACTAACTTTATCGTGTTCTACTCTTCAAGTCCTTTCGTTTGATACCCATATTAAGGGAGTTGAGAAAAAAATACATCATCCGCCATCTTGTGGCGACGGCCATTTTGAAAGTGAGTACTGCATTTATGAAAGAGAGTATTGCATATTGTATTGTCACCAGAACTAAAGGTGTATGCAAAATTTCAGCTCAATCGGATGTCAAGAATTGGTTCTAATTCAGCTTACAAGATTTGACCCACACATACCTACATACTAACAGGGCAAGTTAAATAAAAGCTTGTAATAACAATAAGTTAAATAAAAGCTTGTAAAAAATGGGAAGAGGTGTGAGTGTGAGTTGAAATATCTTCAGCATCAATGATGAGGTGTAACCTCATTACAGAGACGTGAAATTTGACTAGAATAAGGTGATCTCATTCAGGGTAGAGACTAGCTAGAACAATAATACAAGGAGATTCTTAACCTATATAGGTACCTATGCATAAACTTGGGAAATTGAATCATTTGGCAAGCTATGACTAATAATAAAAAATGTAGTAAAAAATAAACTGGACTTTTATTTTTTGGGTCACATACAAACCATGGTTTACGTAACTGAAGTTAACACGGGGGAAGAGTAGCGAAATCCCCTACATGCTGCGTTTGAGGTAAACGGATTGTCTTTGGGTAAACCGACAATACTTTGAAATTTACGTTTCCAATTTTTTTCTATTTTCTTATATTTTGAAAACTAAAAAACTTTTATTATACCTATTTTTCTTCTTTTATTAGTGATTTCGTGCCCAAGTCAATGCGTATACGCACCTCCCTGTATAATCACAACAGTTTCCACAAAAATTAATCCATGATTTCTTTTTATTCAGTGTTGAATAAAATTCAATACACTAAAGAAGGGACCTAATGAACTACGCTTTGTATGCTAGAAGAGTTGTAACCCGTAGTTGAAAACATTTCAACTATAAACTCCAGCGGAATTAGAAAACATTCGTTGTACTCGAAGTTCCACATTTACGTAACTCGCAATTATACTACATTTTTCAGCGCATAGAACATAATTTCGCCATTACGCCCCGCACCGACACCTCTAGCCAACACGGCACTACTCCCTTGCGATATATTTTCATTAACGGGCTTATAACTTAGAGGAGGAAAAAGAGAAAATAATGTCAATTTTCTTCCGCATTTGCGAGCTTTTCTCGCAATGTATTTGCTGCAAATTTGCTGCAGCTTTTAACCTCGACTATTTATCTCTGAAATTGAAAAAAGTGCTCAAATAGAATTGACCTGCAACCTACGGAGAATTTACGAATATTTTAGGTACCTGCCTACCTACATAAGAAATTGCACATTTGATTTTCATTAATTAATAAATAATGTGAAATACGCACGATTACTAATAATAATTATTATCAAGGTACATAACCTTAAGTCTAAATAAAAAACCTATACCTATGTCGAAAGTAAATAGAGGTCGCGACATACTTTTTTTAGACAATGTCTCATACCAGGCTGCCTCTTATTGGCCCAATAAGAGTCTGTTCATTTCATCGGGAATTTCAACCTGCCAAACTGGTAACCTCTCTGAAATGCTGCAGATACGGTCTAACCTTTTCAAATTATTAGTCTTGATTTTTCAGTGCAACTAGATGGCACTGCTATTAGACCGGGAGATAGTGACAGATTTTTGGACGTGATTTTACTCAGTATGCTTTGCAAAGCGCATTATGTGGCACATATTCTCACAATAATAAGGTATGAATCAGAGAGTCATCCTGGGTTCTTCATGTCAAAAACTGATATTTCAATTATTCGAAAAATATGCGTTTTGATATGATTTTATACAGGCTGCCATGTGTTTTATAATGAAGTTCAAAATGAAAATTCCTCGGAAAACCATAGGCATATCGTTAGGGTGGGTCCAAAGGGCTATTATTGCCACGTGATCTTGTATTTTAATAATTAACTTTTCCACGTTTCTGAACAGGCTGCCAATGAGAAGCATGCAAATTCTTATTATGAAAACGCCGAAAAAAGGATGGCATACCTTTCGCGCATGTCCAAGTACTGTTTAAATTGAATGTTATTTAATCATTTAAATAACGAGTTATTCGATGTAAAGTGTACTTGGACATGCGCAAACGGTATGCCATCTTTTTTTCAGCAGTTTCATAACAAGAACTTGCTTAGTTCTCATTGGCAGCCTGTTCAGAAACGTGGAAAAATTAATTATTAAAATACAAGATCACGTGGCAATAATAGCCCTTTGGACCCACCCTAACGGTATGCCTATGGTTTTTCTAGGAATTTTCATTTTGAACTTCATTATAAAACACATGGCAGCCTGTATAAAATCATATCAAAACGCATATTTTTGGAATAATTGAAAACTCAGTTTTTCACATGAAGAACCCAGGATGACTCTCTGATTCATACCTTATTATTGTGAGAATATGTGCCACATAATGCCCTTTGCAAGGCATACTGTGTAAAATCACGTCCAAAAATCTGTCACTATCTCCCGGTCCATATTATGGGTAAACCAGCCAGTCCCTCTCTAGCTAGCCTTGTAATGAATGAGCTTATGAGTGAATGCATATGACAATTATACCTTTTACTGTACCTTTCATTAAGATTTATGTTGATGACACTATTCTAGCCATTCCAGCAGAGAAATCTATTTTCTTGTTCGACCCTCGTATAAAATGTACGATGTAAGTAGAAATAAACGGAGAGTTGGCGTTTTTGGATGTTCGGGTGTCACTCCGAAGTGATGGTTCTCTTGAAACAAGATGGTAGACAAAACCTATATTCCGAACGTTTATACCAAATTATAATATTAATAATCACAATCACAAAAAATATGGTAAAAAAATAATTTTTAGATCAACCAAGCTGAGTATACAGGGTGCCCCATATGTATGGAATAATGATTATATCTTTTATTTCTGACCGAGATATTATAAGCTTATATCGTCATAGTTACGCTATCAATAAAGAGGATCATAACTCCCTTGGGACATTATAGATTCTATAATTCCCTCTACCTTTCACAAGTTCTGTTTATAAACAAGTAACATAGCAACAACCTATAGCAACAACAAAACTCTTATAATCACTGGTACCTGTTTCAAATATACCGGGAAGGTAATAAATTGGTACATTTTTTTCCGCTTTAAAAATGAACAATATTTTATTGAAATCGGTCAGAAATAAAATTTTCTATGGACCACGGGAATTAATGAGCCTTAATAACCTCAGGCAATTGCTGTCCCTCGGGCCGGAGGCCCTCGGGACGCAAACTTTGCCATCGGTAATTAAGGCCCTTATAATTCCCTTGATACATAAATAACTATTAAAAAAATATATTTAGAAAAAAATTTTTTAAATAAAACTTACAGTGTGACCCATTCTGCATAATCCTATCAAGTCGATTTTGTTTTACCTCTCATAATATGGTTGCTATGGCAACGAACTTTTTTTTTCAAATGGGATCATATCTTTTTTAATCGATTTTTGGAATCAGCTACTTATTCTGCATACAACAGCATACAAAAATCTTTAGGTTACATAAGGAAAATTTTGAGAAATAAATTGTTTATTGTTTAAACAATGATGAAAATAATTAACAATATTTTATGGTATCAAATGTTGAAAATGTCAAAGTCATACGTGGGTCAAACTAAACAGCATTTTAAGACTAAAATAAGACAGCATAAATATGTATAACTGTAATGACAAATTTAAAAATAATAAAAAGGAAAATACAGCTCTGACAGTCCATCTTTTTGAGGAGGGCCATCATTTTGACTATAATAATAACATTATCATAGATAGGGAAGCCAACTGGTTTGAGACAAACATTAGTGAAATGATACATCTCAGACTTGTATAACTGATACACTAAATAATATGAGTAGAGTATATAGTAATCTGTTAGATATATCCAAGATAAACACGAGAATAGCGAACTAACACCTACAACCAAAATAATCATGTATGTATATGGACTTTAAATAAAAACCGTCCGTCTATTCTACCTTAGACGTTACGGTGTATAATTCCCTCTACCTTTCACAAGTTCTGTTATTATCATGCTATTTATGTAATGACAGTGCGTCTTTTAATTGCCTATATTTAGGTATGTGGTTTATCAATATTTATATAAGTAAGTGCTATAATGTTCAACTGATTTAACTTGGCGAGTTGTTTACCTTTTACTCTTCTTTTTACGTTTTTTTTTACTCTGTTTGCGTCAGCAATTGTTTAAAAGGTTGCACTGGTTGCAGTCTTTAAATAAAGAATCGCAGGAAGGAGTCAAAGCTCTATGTATATTATAAAATACGTGAGACAGGAATCGCCCCGAGTAGTAACCAAGTTTTGGCACAATATTTTTATACCGGTGATAAGTGTCAGTATGTGGTAATGTGGTATTTAGCTATTATGCTTAGTAGTGCGGCTTGTGGCACTTTCCTGACCGCCATAACTAAAATGTTTAAGGATAATAACCCATCGTTAAGTAATTTTGTAATTTAAATTAACTTTTGAGGCAATGCACCAAAGTGGCATAGGCGTCTGTGTAGGTAGCTAGGTACTTTTTCATAATTGGAAATTTAAATTTAGAATTGCTCTATTACGATGGATTCCTAAACTTAAAGACATAATCGTGTCTTATAATGTTTTGCTTGTATTGTAGGTACTGATTTCACAAAAAATGAGGATTAGTTTGTCGAAACAACTCAAAGGTGCGCGCCACTGTAAAAACGGAAACGGCATCCCGCCATATTATGCAGAGACTATGCCGGTCGCATTTAAGCAAAACGTACATGGCCCGGGCACCTACGCTGTAATGAACAGTTTTCATTGGTCAGTGCCGAATAACAGTACGGATTGCCGATAAGGTGCTACCGCGCGTACGTTTTGCTCTCAATGCGCTCTCGCATTGAAACCCGCCTATCTCCATATTTTAAAATATATTTTTAACAATTAAACCAGTTTGCATCAAAAATACTATGATTACCGATAAATTTCAACGCTAAATCAACGAATTTTTGAATTATCTGCACATTTCATTTGTTATTAAAAATCACAATAGACTGAAGTGAGCAACTTTTTAAATTGTCCGCGTTATTATTTATTTATCTTTGGAAAACGACGCACACGAAGGATTCGGTGCCGCGGAAATACCAGAATTTCTCAAAGCACATTTCGTGATTGCAAGCTATACGATTGACGGAGAAAAGGTGGAAAGACAAAAGGTCGAATTTTAAAAAATGTTGAAACCAGAAAAGGTGGAATAATCAAAAGATCGGACAAGGTCGAATCACAAAAGGCCTAACTGATTAAAAAAATAGTTCTAATTTAATTATTTAGCTTTGAAATTTATCCGTATTCAGTATTTTTGATGCAAACTGATTTAATTATTACAAATATATTTTAAAATATGGAGATACGCGGGTTTCAATACGAGAGCGCATTGAGAGCAAAACGTACACGCGGTCAGCACCTTATCGGCAATCCGTACTGTTATTCGGCACTGACCAATGAAAACCGTTCATTACAGCGTAGGTGCCCGGGCCATGAACGTTTTGCTTAAATGCGTCCCGGTCGAACGTTAAGCCCAAATTTGCTCCTTCCTGGGATCTTTATTTAAAGGGTTGCAGTGTTTATTTATGTCCTATCCCTGTGAATTGTCAATATGATTACTGAAAGTATTGAAGGTCGTGAAACAACCAACAATATACAACAGTTTACAAGTCAAAGTATCCATGATTTGTACTTGTATGTACAGGGTGTCCACGCTAAGTCTCCCACTACTGCTATAACTTTTTATTTTTTTGTGAGAGGAAAAAATTTGATAAAAGTTGTACGGAATTTTATGGAGCTTTCTGGGATAGTAAAAAATCTCGGAATACATGCTCTGCCCCAACCACGAATCAAATCAAGGTCGATCGAAGGCAGAAAAACATGCAGCGCAAGGCGACGCTACGAACTTCTAAACCGCGGCCCCAATGTGTGACAATAAATGGGCAGAGTTGTTTTTAGTTGGAGAGTAGTGTGCGGGCTGGAAAGAATTTAAAGACTGAGAATTTGATTTGAATTAATAGGAAAAAAATGCACAATTCGTCAACAAAATACCAGCATTTGCCGGGCGGAGTCTATAGAGTAGATCTGAATTCCGCGCCATCTTTTTCAGAGAGTAGCAGTAACTCTATAGCCGAATTTGCCAAGGAATATAGGTCAAGGATGATTCACATAGTGTAAATTATATCGTTGCTCCCAATGAATTTCCAATAAATCCCTCAACGATAGGACGGTTCCGGTGTATTATTAGTTCGTTGTGATTTTGTGAAGTTTGTGCACTCTAAGCTGACACGCGAAAACCTCAGTCTAACCGCCAGCGATAAATAAGCAGCTTATTGTGCGGCGCTTAGACTGAGGTTCTCGCGTGTCAGCTTAGAGTGCTGGGATATAGTAGTTTTTAGCGAGAACAATTAATAAATAGTAGTAGAAGCATTGATTAAGGTATTCGGAATTCCTTATTCAATGGTAGAAGTTAATAAAGTTGTGATTCCAGTGGTAGCGGCTTAGATATTCATGTTAGTCTTAGTAGGTCTTAGTTGCGTATAAAATATATAACAGTTAAAATAGACCTTGAGGCGAATTCCCTAAACTCTAAAACATACAACTCGTGTAGGCACGTTAGGTGGTAAAACTTCGAAGTTTATTATTTAAAGTACGCGGGTACCGGCGGGTTAAATAAACCTGCTCGACTGAAATTTAATTCACGGTTTTCATTCGCTCCTCGGAAACTTCGGGACGTTTTTGGCATGAACTTAGAAGAGGCGGGTTTAGATCAAATAAACTAAATGTTAGGAAGATTTTCCTAGGTAGGTATCTAAGTGTAGGTAATTAGCTACACTCATCTAGGAAGTAAGAGGCAGATTATTGTTTAATATTTTGCAGGTGATACGCGAGTTCATGTGGCTCCAAATATTGGGATTCGGGCTTCGCGCAAAGTGGGACCGTGATGCTCCCAATATAAGTAGATGCTTATAAATAATATAGACCGTCAGACAGTGACAGATTTTCCTTACTGATTTCCTCATTTATGCCTTGGAGAGGGTTGAAAGGTAAATCGATGCTGAGTCGGAAAATAGTAATTTTAAGTTTGGCCGGGGAAAACATATGGAAAATTCGATTTTTCAAAACAGAAAAAAAAGGTACTAACTGTCACTTATGCCATGTTCACCGTATGATTTTTTATACTATTCCGACCTCGAAAACCCGAAGGCATAAGTGTAGCGTGCGGAAAAAGGGTTGAATTAAGGGTTTGGCAGATCACACAAAAATGACTTGGTTTACTGACTCCGTCAGTTATGCCGTTCGAAATGGTGAAAACTTATATCCTCACTAGCCCAAAAATTGATTCTCAGAAGTGACGCGTGGGGAAAAATGCACTTTTGTGTCGGAAAATATATAGGAAATTTTTTTTTCGTCAACTGATTTTGTCAGGGATAAGATGAATTGCAATAAAACTTTCTATATAGTTTCAGATGAGGCATAAGTGCAGAAATCAGTTGACGAAAAAAATTTTTTTCCGACTTATTTTCCGAACCAAAAGTGCATTTTTCGCCACGCATCACTTCTGCCAATCAATTTTTGGGCCATATAAGTTTTCACCATTTCGAACGGCATAACTGACGGAGTTAGTAAACCAAGTCATTTTTTGTGTGATCTGCCAAACCCTTAATCCTTTTTCCACACGCTACACTTATGCCTTTGGATTTTTGAGGTCGAAATAGTATAAGAAATCATACGGTGAACAAGGCATAAGTGAGAATTGGTACCTTTTTTCTGTTTGAAAAATCGAATTTTTCATACTTAATATGTTTTCCCCGGGGGCCAAACTTAAAATTACTATTTTCCAACTCAGCATCGATTTACCGTTCAACCCTCTAAAATGCGTAAATGAGAAAATCAGTAAGGAAAATCTGTCACTGTCTGACGGTCTAATAATACCATCTAAAATTAAGGGTTGGCTTATATTATAGCATTGATTACGGTATTGAATTCCTTATTCAATGATTATAGTGTTGTATCTAGCTCGCTAAGAAAAGTTACGTTCGTTTTGTCAAAAGAACACTTTTTTTCCGCCTGACATGGACTTGACTGTCATTATGAATATCGTTCATTTCTTAATCAATCAATGAATAGTTTTGCCCATGCTCTAGACGGGTATGAATGAAAAGTATCGAGTCGATACGATATGGCGGGACATCGAAAAGGCTCCAGCGGAAAAGGCACTGTTTGAATTTATCAGCACATCCAATTTAAATTATTTATTATGGCTACGCTGCGAGCACATCCCTCCAAATTGAAATGCTTGGAGGAAGGACGTTGCCGGTTTAAGAGCACATAATACCGTTAATCTAATATAATATAGGGTATGTTGGTTTTCTGGTGTAAGATTCAACGAGAATACCGCGTTTTCCAAATGATCCCAGAGGGAGTAGTACCAACGAGGCTTGTGGATAGCGGACATCACTAGAATGGCGTTAAACCCTATATAGGGCCATCTCAAGTTTAACGGTTTAAAAATTATTACTTGAGCTTTTATTATTTTACAGAACTTTGAATTTATCCTCAGAAAGTTCACTATTTTGTAAAAAACTAGTGAAAGGATTGAGTTAAAATTTGGTCCAGGCATACTCTGGTGTCTTATAGCTATCTGATTGATTTATTTGAACTTTCAATTTTATTTTTAATAAAAGTGAAATTATTGTCAACGCGAACATTAACCAAAAACTACCTTGAAGACGGGTAAATAGCAAAAAACTAAATGTACAGGGTGGTCAGATGAGAATGCAAAGTGCTGTATCTCGGAAACTATTCGTCGTAGAGACTTGCTCTAAAAAATGTTTAGAATAAAGTGGCCAAGAGAAAAACCTGGAAATTATTTTCAGATTTCCAAGATAGTCACCAGGGGGCGTAACCGCCATCTTAAACTTTTAAAGTGATTTTTTACTGAAATCCACCTAGTAATGTTAACAAAATAATATATGCTTTTTAAAGGTAAGCTTTATTCGAGTAATTTTTGTTTACATTTTTTTGACATATCTAATAAAATAAAGTGGTGGGGAGTGATTCATTGCTTTTTTTAAATAAACAGCTGTAGGTAACTCCTAAATGACTGAACGGATTTTAACAAACTTGGTCTCGTTGGAAAAAGCATTTATTGGTCCATTAAACCCATCTTATGCGTGATATGTCTAAGTCTCAGTGATGCCACTAGAGCGCGTTTTTTGATATAATAACAGAAAATTGCAAAATTCTCGAAAAAATTAAATGCAATAATATTACTTTTTTTTTCATAAAAATGTAGTGAAATGGTACCTACTAGATAGGCTAGTGAAAACCGTATGTCGATATCCTATTCCTAGCTGAAAATATCAAAGAAAGAAAATTTAGTTTTATCATAAAATTTTAAAAAGACGCTGTTACACCGGTATTTATTCTTACTTGTCTTTTTTTTTAAGATTTAACGGTAAACTTTCATAACTTTATCATTTTTTAATTATAAAAGAATACTTAGTTCAAAAAAAAATTAAAAAAAAACGCGTAGGGGCATAATAATCAATGCATTGAATATGCAAGTGCAAGGTAGGCAAAATACGAAGGGTAGGCCATGGAGGAAAAACAAATGCCTAAAATCAGAAAATATATAAAAACACCAATGAATTTCACGTAAAAAAATGTTTTTACCGAAATCGAAAACATGCGTAGTGGTATTCATAAAGTTTGCACCAAATGGGAATTTTTTTTTATGATTAGATTGTTTTAAAATCTGATTTCGAGCTATGTTGGGATAATAATTGATATTCCTGCAATTGAAATTTAAACAATAAAATTCAATACAAAATTGTACCTTATCATTTCGTTATACTCAATTTCAAAATATGTGTTTTATGTAAAAATATCACACCAGTGGCCCAGGGAATCAACTTATCTTAAAATTAAAGATTCCTTGAGCCAATATTACATTACACAGAATATTATGCAGAACTATTAAAAACAGAACTATTAAAAAATCATTAAAAACTGTTATTTGCGGGGAAGAATATAGAGTACCTACCGATTTAAAAATCCTGATATACTTTTGACAATTGCCATAAATGCACAATAATACAATACGAACACATTTTCTTAATAACTTCTTTCGATATTTCAAAAGCAAATCCCATTTTTCTTAATTTTAAATTTTAAATGTCAAATTTGGCATGCATGGTCTGTGGCATCACGACCCTCTTTAGTCGAAATAGTTTACTCAAAACATGTACCAACATATCCCCAGAACAGATTTTCAAGAAATATATAATAATAAATGTCTCCTACTTGATGCAAAAAATACGTATAAAGTGTCTTCTAACTTGCTGGTGAAGTGTTCCAAAATTCAAGTTTCTAGATTAATCCATTTTTGAGAAAATAATCAAAACCAAATTTTTTTGTCCATCTTAAGGCTGGAATAACTTTGCAGGGGAGGCTTAAAACGAAAAATTTTACATGAAGGACGCCCCTGAAACCACCTGTAGAACACTTCCTCCAAATATTTGCACATCATTACGGAACACCCTGTATAAGCAAAAAAAGTTATGGTACGTTTCAGAAATGCGAAAAAAGAAAAATGTATCTCCGTAACCATGGAGATTTGACAGGTAGTTGTTAAGCTCAATCGTAATATTTTGGCCCAAAACATTATGCAGTTGCTCCATGGCATGGCCCATTAATTTTGAAATACCTTGTATATAAACTTTTTTTTTTTAATTTTATTTTCCTCTTATTATTATTTTTAGTCCCGACTTTACCTACACTAGCGAAACGTTCTCTTAATTTTAATTTTTAACTTTAAAAATAAATGACTACCTATCTAGATATATTAATCAAAATGATCAAAGGGTATAAATACCAATAAACAATACGCAAAAGCTACATATATCTACCCATGGATGAAACACAACAAATGTGGCTTTTCATAATATTTTTGAAGGATTAATGAAGGAAATCCAAAACAAACATTTGAAAGCTACTCCTCTTCTACTCTATCAAAAAAGGAAATGATATCGACGTAAACATAAAACCGAGAATGGTTCCCTTTTCCTTATTTCGCTTCAGCATGTACTTCGTGTGAGTTTTATTGGCTTTAATTTGATGTAATAAAATCATATAAATACCTACCGCTTTATAGCCTTCCATATTGGGATAACAAAACGACATTTGGTTTAACGATATTTTTAGTTTCTAATTATAATACAGAATTTATGGAAGTACCTACACATTTAATATTCAAAGTTTTGGTATCAATTCCGTTAGTTTGCTTGTATCTACAATATGTCCCAGAAGCGACTTATATGTATATGTCACAATGCGAAAAAAGTTATTATTTAAATTTTTGTTTAAAAAACGTCTACTTACAAAATTTTTTATTCGGCAGGTATCTACAAAATATAGAAAACTGAAAACGGTACAGAAGGCGAACAAGTCAGGTATACCGTATTGCTAGGTTTGCTTTGCAAGTCCCAGATTCAATGTACTACCACAGACCTATGCTATATAGGTCTGTGGTACTACTCTGGTATTAGTTCTACTAAGTAGGGAGGGGGAAGTAGGGAGACAGACGGTGGGAATGACGCGGCGGGCGCATTGGGCGAGATCATCCGCTTGATGATTCCGATTGGCTCCTACCAGGGACCCTTTAAAATAAGGGGACCCAGCATTATACTTTCCAAAGTGAGGCCGTTTCTTTCCCCATTCTAATGGTATCAGTGGTGCCAACTATGCCATTTTATTGGAGAATCTAAGAATATAACAGGTAGGTACTTTGATTGTTAGTAAAAATTAATAATGGTTTCCATGAATTAGACTTGAAAATGTGGTGTCTACAAACACGGAATATGGCAAGTGCCAGGGACCCTTTAAAGTAAGGGGACCCAGCATTATACTTTCCAAAGTGAGGCCGTTTCTTTCCCCATTCTGATGGTCTCAATGATGCCAACTATGCCATTTTATTGGAGAATCTATGGATATAACAGGTACTTTTATTGTTAGTAAAAATTAATATGATTTCTAAAAATTAGACTTGACAATGTTCTGTCAACAAACACAGAATATGGCAAGTGCCAGATGAATCAAATTTATATTATATTTGAATTTGGCTTCCTGCAATTATTTCCAGGAATTTAAGTAAGGTAAGTGAGTGCTGATTTTGCTTATTTCAGAATTTGTCGCTATTGCACCTTGTTACCAGGTTCCTCAAACCATTTGTAATATGTAGGTATAATAGGTACGTACTTGAACTTTCTTCCCTTGTTGAATGTATCTACCCAAAGAACTGTCACAGATTTCGGGATGGACTAATAAGATTAGGTCTTGTACTTAGTTCTAATCATGTAGTTTTTCTCGGTGCTCATTTTTGTAATTTTATTTCTCTCCCAAGGTACCTCACAAACGTAAAATAAACTTATAGTTGTAGATAAAAAGTGTTTAAAGAAAGACCTGACTGAAGCTACCTGCTTAATAATTTAATATTTAGGAACTACTTACTTATACGTAATGCCCACGTAATGGGAATTGCAGGATTACTAAAGGTGAGACAAGAAAAATCTGGTTGCAATTATTGGGACTACTACAGGCGGCCGCATTACCTTTAACTGACTATCTGAAAGTTTGAAAACTTAAAAATTGTGAATTATGATGGGAAATATTTTGCCTCCTTTGGAATCTATGGCACTGGCATGTCACATAAAACTTGATGGCAGTTGGACACTGACTTATATAACATAACCTTGTACCAGCCCACTTATGTGGTCTCCTTGGAGATATACAGAAAACAAGGCTTCACTTTTCCTATGTGATAGACTGTGACATGCTGGGTCCCCTTATTTTAAAGAGTCCCTGGCAAGTGCCAAATAGATCAAAAATTATTTTATAATTTACATTGATTTCCAGCGAATTTAATTAGAAATATGGTAAATCAGTGCAGATTTTGCAAAAAGCTTAATTATTATAAGCACCCCCACTTAACTTTCCACAGGTAAGAACCGATGTAGTTCTAGAGTACAGCTTACAACAATTTTCAGTGGCGTGTTTCTAGTCAGGAAAGTAGGTACGTTTAATCAGGCCGTAAAATAAAGTTTATACTTATTTACAATTTGTCGCTAATGCACCATGTTACCAGGTTCCTCAATCCATTTGTAATATGTATAATTGAACTTTCTTCCCTTGTTGAAATGCATCTACCCAAAGAACTTTCACAGATTTCGGGATGGACTAACAAGATTATGTCTAATAGTTCTAATAATGTAATTTCTCGGTGTTCATTAGTCCTTATAATTTTTTTGTAATTTTATTTGTCTCCCAAGGGTACCTCACAAACTTAAAATAAACTAGTATGATAAAGTCTTACAAAAACTTTGTAGAATGCTGCAGGTAATAAAGTGAAGACCTGACTGAAGCTACCTGCTTAATAATTTAAAATTTATGAAATACCATTTTTGTTTTGAACTAACTATATAGGTAATGCCCACGTAATGGGAATCTTAGTATTCCTAAAGGTGATACTGGAAAAATCTGGTTAAAATTATTGGGACTAGAGGAGGCCTCTTTATCCAAGAGAGTATTAATTTGCTCTGACCATTTTCGTGCCTGCGATTTTATTAACAATCCTTCAGGCCGAAGGCACTTGAAAAAAGGTGCATTACCTTTAACCGAAACAACTGAGTTTCTGGAAATTGGGAAACTCAAAAATGATTCGAATGCATATGTTGCTGAGTCCACAAGAAGGTAAATCATTTCTAGAATTAAGAAAATAAATTGAACGACACATTTATAAACACTACTACTTTCAGAGTTAAGTCACCATTGGGACAAAAGAACTTGCTTTCGATTACCTCTGAATGCACACCTGAGTCTGAAGCCGCCACTGGTGAACCTAGTAGGAAAAGGTAATTTCATATTTCAGACAATAAATATATCCACATAACCAAATATATGTACAGGGTGTGTCAAGGAAGAATCCCACCCCATTAACTTTTTAATTTTTCAACATAGAAAAAAACGTTTCAAATGAAAGTTGTGGGGAATTTTGTGTTTTTGATAGTGTCAACCGTTTTTATACAGGGTTTCTAAAAGAAGTAGGGCAAACCAGATTAATAATTGTACATTCAAAATGAAGGAAAAAACGCTAAATGGGCATTGGACAACACACCATTGGTTTTCTTGAAATAAGGTGTCCAAATTTTGTCGAGTTCAATCCGTTCCATCCCCATTGTTCATAGATTTTTTCTTTTGCCTTTTTGTTGCAGAATAAAAAGATGCACTAAAATGATGGACCTACCTGCAAGACCAAAAAGTTACGAGTAAAAGCACGATCCAAAAACAGCGCAGGTGGTGCCCTCTGTGAGATACGGCGAAATTGACACTTTCAGCTTATTCTCCATATCTCCATCCCCAAAACACAGCAGTTCAGTTCAGCAGCTTCATTATTTTGGGAGATGTAGCCATAATTCAATTTCAAAAAAGAACTTCAAACAACATTTCTATAAGTCATGTTGGCCTCAATACATATTTTGATCCTCCCTATCTTCGGTTTCGGGATTTCCCATTATCAATGAATCAATTTGTATAATTTGATAAACAGCTGATAACACGCATGTGCGTAAAGACAGGAAGTTCAGTATAGTTTTATAAATAAAAATGTAAAAATTGTATTTATTAGATTAGTCATATAATATGTTCAACCTCAGCTTTATTTGCTTGTATGAGTGTTCAATATACATATTTTTTAAATTGAATTTGACTTTTTATACTTTTAGAAGCTCATAAGCCCCCTTGTGGTCTCCTTGGAGTAATATAAAAAACAAACTTCCCCTCAAGGCTTCACTCTTCCTATGCGATAGACTGTGACATGCTGGGTCCCCTTATTTTAAAGGGTCCCTGGCTCCTACGCTTCAAAATCCCAACTCCTAGTCCCACGCCGCGCTCCCCCCCCCCCAGGCGGGCTTCTTCCCCTACTTTCTCCCTACTTATTAGTAATATTATAGCCGGACTTGCAAAGAAAACCTGTTTATACGGTATATCTTTACAGACAAATTATACTTTAATATCTCGTAAAGAGCATTTTATAAAAATAAAACCTATAGTCCATATAGGTACTTTATTTAGAATGAAATTCTATGCTACATAAAGTTTCGGAAACGGAACTAACTAAACCATGCAGATATTATTGGCATTTATTGATGGTTTGCTTAATTCCAAGCGCAAGTGATACTTTGTTGGATGGAAAGAGATGCTGTTAATCTGTTGGTCTTTGGTTTAATAATAAACCCAGCTAAATTTTCTAAACCATCAGAAGAAACATGTTTCTACTTTCTGTATTTCCTGCATCAGATCATTCGTGTTTCAGGTTTCATTGGTAATTATTATAAACTCTGTCATTTTTAACATTAACATTAATCAGTCACCCACGTCGTTGAGAGATTTGGAGATGTTCTTGTTGGTGTGGGAATCGAAACAACATGATATCAATTGATTGACTGTTGGTGATTACACCTGGCCAATGCACAACGTATTATAACACCCAAAAAACGCAAACTGCCTCTATGAACTATAAGTCAGTCATAATACAAAAAACGAATCGTCGAAATTTTAAGATCTTAGACGTCACCGTGTACGTATACGTCACCGTCATAGACCTCGCCCACAATGTGCGCACGTCATACGGAGGGTGTTCCACGACGAACTGCCATGATCGATTGATCGTAAAATAGATAGACTATCATTTTGGAACAGACAACCTTGTACAAAGTCATCGTTATTTTTAATGCTAAATAAGATACAATGATAAAAATAGGGGGTTTCCATTAAAAAAAAAGACTTTTAACGATTTTTTCAATTTAATTTTTAATGTTAGTTTTTGACCACCATGTATTTATTTATTATCAAAATATCAACACAGTCCACTAGAGTAGATAGTAGATCCCCTTTTACATGGAAACCAATTCTAATTAAATAATAAAGGCTTTCAGATAGGAGAAATTGATTGATGTTTAGGCCTACAAACGCCATGTATGACATAACATTTAAAATATGCCCAAAAACGGCTAGACTTAGCTATAAGACATTATACGTGAAATGTGTCTAGAGTTTTGCGTAGAATCTAAGGATGAAATAATATATAGGGTTTCATCGACTTTAGTAAACTGCCAAATTTTCGAAATGTTGTAAAGTCTATTTTCCTAGAAATCGATCACGGCAATTCGTCGTGTGACACCCTGTATATTTTTTCATTGTATCATGATTCGATTTATTAATAAATATCATTCTATCTCGCAATGGGTCTTCCCACAACCAGCTTAAATAATCCAAGCCCTGAACAGACATATGGCAACGCCGTAGCGGGGCGGGTCAACGGGTCTATGCAGTCTAGCGAGTCTAATAGCGATCGGCCTTCTTGACTAACTTTTCGGCACTTTGGCTTTAGTTTTCCTTTCCTAATAAATGTTCAACTCTTTTATTTGAATGGCCTTTTTTCACTAGATTGAAGTGAAGTAATTTGTATCATTAAAAATATAGCACATTCAGTACTTTCATGTTGTAGAGTCCGATTTTTGATTAAGGTACCACATAATTTTTCGTTGGACAAAAAATTTGTAGCAGAAAAACATCCCGCCACATTTTGGATCAATGAGAGTATAGTCTCGATTTGCCTAGTTGTCGATCGATATTTCCAATAAGCCAGCTGTTTGAGGTTTGTCATCCATTCAAAATTTGAAATATATCAAAATTTTTTGACAACTCAAAAACGTGAGAACCAGATACAGTAGCAGGACGTTGACAGCAACGCAAAAAATGAAACAATCAGCTTTGTAGGGGTATGACGTCACGCCCCTAGAAAATTTCATTAACATATTTAATTTTAGGGCTTTCCCCGATTGCAAAAAAAAACCGGAAAAAAATATTGTTGGCCTTTATTTTCAACATACTTGCGAAACACATTTGAGAATTTCGCTTAAATAATTATTATTGGGCATATTTTTTGTCCAACAGACAACAAAAGTACAGACAGTATACAAGGAGATTGAGACATGATGAAGAAAACGAACCACATAGTAGAAGAGGGGCCACTAAAAAAGAAATTACAATTTTTTTGTTTAAAACGTGGGGGAAATCAACCTTATTACCCAAGTAAATTGACCCTCTTAGTTGGAAGATGAGCGCTGTTGTTGTTGTCACATTTCATTGAACACTGTTAATAATTGCTAAACGCTAGGTTGAAGGTTATGAAGAAATAAAAAAGATACTAATCTTTCATCTGTAATTTATCGCTGTTTTCAGGCTTGATTCTATAAATGACAAGCGTTGTATTGTCTCACATCACAAGTTGCAGTTGACTTTTCGAATTTCGAATATACATTTTTCGCAATTTTTAACTTACACATTAATATTAGTAACATCAATACAAAATCGTAACAACGTCTACACAGCGATCTCTTTTGTAATAACTGTGAGGGTTATGGTGTTATGATGCCGCTATGCCATGTCTACTAGAGCCTAGTGCATCGCGCATTTGGTGGAGTGATCACAGAACAGAAGCAGCAACGTACTATGCAACACTTTATTACTTGCAGATATTTTGAAAAAGCGACTAAGAAGAATAATAGGCGGGTTAGAATAACAACCAAGGAAAGAAGCCGCATTCTGTATCAAAATACCAAGGAAGACCTGAAGCCGGAACAGATCGTGGATAGAGGGAAAAGGGGAACGTGTTTATTTTACCTTTCGGGCCATGGGCGGGTAGCTAAAAGGGGTCTGAAATGAAGTATATGACCATTGATTCAAGCTCTTTTTTAATTCACTATCACTAAGATATCTAGAAGAAAAGACATTATTATTTACTTGCTCTTGCTAGCTTATTAACTGCGAGTTATTCCAGCCCGCTGAAATGGAACGTTCTGATTCGTTGGCCGTGTAAACGATATTGCATCTCTCTTGCGGTTACATTATTTTGACCGGACCCGGCTTCTTTCCTTGGTTGTTAGTCTAAGAGTCACAAAAATAGAGGGGGGGATAAGGGAGAAAGCGCTTAATATGGCGTAGGCCAAAGTTATCTGTAAAGGCAAAGGTGGACCGACAGGCGCACTATGCGAAATGCAGGACGGTAGGTACGAAGCAAATTTTGACCCTATAAACACTTTCAAATCATTTACAAATAAAACAACAAAAGCTTTTGGATAAATACCTTTACAACAAAAGCTTTTGGATAAATACCTTTATTACTATTTTATCCATCGCTATAAAAACATATATTTTATATTATATTCGTTTGAGTTCGTCCCTGTACGTAGACAACAGATGATACGGCAAGTAAAGAACAAAGTTTACATATATACATACCTGAAATAGTTAACTCCGGGTCTACGATTCTTATTAGGGCAACTCCAAACGACGCTTTGACATTAATTTGACAGATAACTCTAGGTACAGGGTGGCCCATCCAAGCGGAAAAAGTGTGCTACGTGGAGACAGGTTAACATAAAATCGTCATTTAAAAAATGAGATTGTAGTAAAAATTAAGGGGAATTCGAGGGTGTATCCTAATTTTGTATACGAGGGTCGGTAAAAAAGTTATCGCGAAAAAACATTTTTTGCAAAATAAAAAAATAATATTTTTTTACCTACACATCCATTAGAGAACCTTTAAGTAGTATTCCCGAATATTCAGTTTTTTAATATAACTTCCGGTTATAGCTGAAATGAAAGTGGTTTTCTCTATTTTACAACTTACACATTTCTCTTAACCATCACAGGATTCCTTTTTTAATTCTGAATCCAACGATATATAATTTGACCTATTTATCTCCAACCGTTTCCGAGATATTTATCAGAGAAGCTCCATCAAACCTCATGGTCGGTGTCTGATGTTCGATCTGAGTAGGCCAAACAATAAAACCAAATTTATGACAAATCAAGCCAGCCATGATAATAAAACTGACAAGCGAGTAGGCTGAATATTAAAGTGGCTATAGCCATTCTCGTGGAAATTATGAAACATTTATTTTTTTTACTACTGTCATATTTATTATAAGAACAACAATATGATTAGTTATTAAAAATTAGTTAGAAGTTCATTTACATTAAATGTTCAAAATGGTTTCCATTATTATTATAGTCTTTTAATCTCCTCAACATTTTCGGGGCGGTTCTTATAAACTTTATTTTTTAAATGCCCCCACAAGAAAAAATCCAAGGGGGTTAAATCTGGACTACGTGCCGGCCACCTTATCGTTCCATGTTTACCAATCCAATTTTCAAACGAATTGTTCAAAAATTCCGTTATGGGCCCACAGTTATGGAAGGAAGCGCCATCTTGCTGCCATATTAATTGTCTTTCTTGGTTAAGAAAAATTAATGGCAACTGGTCAAAGTATTGTTCCAATTGGTTCTGGATTAAATGTAGGTATTTCCTATACTTCCTGATTAAAATAGAGGGCCCATTATAAAATTTTCCACAATTCCGCACCAAACACCCACGGAATTTCTGCCGGATTTCACAACTTCACGAAATGCTCGTGGATTGTCAACAGACCAAAATATACTATTTTTCCGGTTGTATATTCCCGCCGTTGTAAATGTAGCTTCATCGGACCAAATAATTTGTTTTAAAAATCCAGCTCCACCTCTTGCAAAATAAAAGTTTAACATTGTTTGACAATATTCCAGTCTTCTTGCAGCATCTCCAGGGAATAGCCTTTGAACAGGTAATATTTTGAAGGCTTTAAATTTGCTTAATTTCATTACCCTTTGTATTGTAGACCGAGGAATTTGTAGGTAAGTCTCTCGCTGCATCTCTCTGAGATTTTTCGTTATTTCTTCTGAAATAATTTAAAATTCGTTCTCTCTCGTCCTCACTAATTCTAAACCCTTTTTTTCTCTTGCTAATCACACTTCCTGTCGATCTGAATCTTCGATACAGCTTACATTATAAATGAAGCACTCGGAACATTTCTATTTGGATATTTACGAGAATACTCCCTCAAAGTTTCTACGTATCTTTTATCATTTTTGATGAAGATTTCTAAAATATCACAGCATTCTTCTTTCAAAAACATTTTTTAAACTGCAACTACTAACAGCTTCAGCAACAAAATTTTAGACTAATCTGACACGTAAATAGAAATATTGAATTGACAGCCTACTCGATTGTCAGTTTTATTATCATGGCTGACTTGATTTGTCATAAATTTGGTTTTATTGTTTGGCCTACTCAGATCGAACATTAGACACCGACCATGAGACCATGTATCTAGTTTGATGGAGCTTCTCTGATAAATATCTCGAAAACGGTTGGAGATAAATAGGTCAAATTATATATCGTTGGATTCAGAATTAAAAAAGGAATCCTGTGATGGTTAAGAGAAATGTGTAAGTTGTAAAATAGAGAAAACTACTTTCATTTCTGCTATAACCGGAAGTTATATTAAAAAACTGAATATTCGGGAATACGACTTAAAGGTTCTCTAATGGATGTGTAGGTAAAAATTTTTTTTTTATTTTGCAAAAAATGTTTTTTCGCGATAACTTTTTTACCGTCCCCCGTATACAAAATTAGGGTACACCCTCGAATTTCCCTTAATTTTTACTACAACCTCATTTTTGAATGACGATTTTATGTTAACGTGTCTCCACGTAGCACACTTTTTCCGCTTCGAAGGGCCACCCTGTACGCCGAAAGGCGTCCTCATAAACCCCAATCTGCCTTATCCTGTCTCTATTTATGTAGGTAAGTAGACACCTATTTTGAAAAAGCTGCTAGGAAAAAAATTACAATACTTGGGCAGCTGAAAGCGCGCGCTGGAAGTTGCTAGTAGTACTAGTATGGCCTCTAAAGTCTTTGATTCGGGTCGCCGATTAGTCAGCAGAAGCACTGCGCAGGAAGATGAAAGATTGTAGAATAAGAAAAGAAGTCGGTATATCGATGTTCTATGGGGTGATAGGACGGTGTGTGTGGTTGAATGGTCTATGTGACCAGGGTTAAATGAGCTGAGACAAACTTTCCCTGGCATTTTCTTTTATTCGGCCCTACCTCGGGCACAAGAATGAAAAAATTAAAAAAACTAGAGGAAATTACCTACTGCAAAGAAAACCTCTTTAAATATTTTTTATTTCTTAATTTGCTTTTTAATGGGTATACTATTAAGGGAAGAAAATTAAAAAAATAAAAATATAAAAAAATTATTTAAAATAGTAAGAAAATAACAGTAATATAAAAAATTAAAATATCAACTGGGATACAGCAGTTTAGTGAAATTTCACGCTGATTTTAAAACGAAATAAAAAAGAGTTACTTCATAAGAAAAATATTAACTTTGTACCTACCTCAAAAACTAAAACCAACAGATTAATTTAGTTTGACAGTTAAATTCTACAATACATTTTTATTTAGCCACATAACGTATTGCGGGTGCCCTCCTGTGGGAGGGCAGAAGCTAGGAGGGGGAGGCTGCGTGGGCAGTGCCCGCGTCAGAATTTGTTTTACCCGCTCTCGAAATATCCTCCAAACATAAAAAAATAAGAGCGTGTACACGAAAAAAAAAATATATTTTCGAATTCTTGAAAATAAATGCACCCGTCCTTGGAACCAGTTCATACCAATCTATTTATCACTAGCAACCTCTCGTTAACAAAGTCTGAATCGGTTAAAGCGTTTGACTGCAGTAGTTCCTGGACGAACGATAATATTAATGACCTGTGCATAGCGCTGTTTCAAGCGATAGCCACTGGCGCTACACGACGAAAAAAATGGACAGGGTGGTTTAATGTCAAAAACAGCATTGCTGCAAAATCTTTTAAAATAAAAACATACAAATGTGCCTGTTACAACGAATTTAATACTTATCCAAAATAAAGTAAAATTATTGTTTGTTATGTCCATTTAATTTGGCCATATTTCCATACATTTTCTTAAGAAAAGCGGGTCTAAAAAGCAAGCAAGAGTGTTTTGGTACCTTTTAGTTCGAAATGAAGTTCATGGCTAGCTATAGTGTAAGTAAATATTGAACACATTAGATTTTTCAGTTCCTTCTTTATAGGTACCTATAGTGAACCATTGATTCGCTTTGATGCTTTTCTAAAATTTCATTCAACTGGAATTGGAAAGAATAGAATATTACAGTTATTTTAATAAGATAATAATTTTTATTTGTTTTTACCTTCATGGCTAGTGATAACGCCGATAACGGAGGTTTCTTTTAATTTGTGATTTTTTAGATCCTATGCTAGTGCGAAATCTATAGTGGCAAAAAATGTGCTATTTTTTTGTATTATATCTATTTTATTTACTGTTTATTTTCAATAAAAAATTGTATTTTTATTTGAACACGATATCACTTTCATAACTCAATAAAAACGGCAGGTTTCATGTTTCAATACAGATGTGAAATGTGGGGGTTTGTTTCACGGTTTGACCATTATACCTACTTATAGTCTATAGATTATGGATGGGTTGACATTACAGTTTTAGAAGCATTAAGAACAAATTTTTGAAAACTGATACGCCACTAGAATGGTATGTTTTTGCATGTCACTTTTTAAAACAGTGGGCCGGGGCGATGTGTTTAGATCACACTTCAGTGACGTATATAGAAATTAATTTCGGGTGGGGAGGGACAATTTTTGTGAATTTCTTTCAAACAAGTGCATTTAAAATAATTCTGTAAAATGTGCTGCAGGCGAAACTTTTTAGAAATCTTAAGGAAAATTACTTAAAATTAGTCTTAGGAAAGGCCAATATTGTCAGATTTTCAAGCTGCAGTGAATATTTTGTCTCAGTTTCGGCCCTGCCCTTTTAAATACGCTCTCATTATTACGGATATATTCCTACACATCATTCGTCTGGCCTGACGACACCTTTAGAATTGCCAGTAGATTTCTTCGCGCCACTTGCCCAACTGAACCTTTCATAAAAATAATAAATAAATCTTCAAATATACAAATTAGTACTAATCTATTCATAAAAGAGACTCTATTCTCCTAATCCATGGCGCAAGCAGCCATGCACCACCGTTCACTCTTTACTCTTGTCCAGTGTTGCCAGTTATGTTTTATTTGATTTGAAAGCATATTCTGATGATAAAACTCGGTACTGCACTGATCAAAAAAATATGTTTTGTTGGCAGTTTTCGGGCGGGTTTCCATGCTCTGATGGAAAACCAGCGTTTAATAAATTATTACACTCATAATGATGCTCGGGGAGCTCGTTCTAGTGGTGGTGCAAAAGCATATAAAATGGTGGTATTTCGGGGGGGGGGGGGGGGGGTGTGGAACCCCAAAACCCCTCCCTCAGATACGGCCCTGGCCACCTTACCATCTCTATTAAAACCCATGGTGGAAGGATTTTCCGCCATGTTAAATCCCAATACATAAAGAAAGAACGCAATATTTATCGGTTGACTAATAACTAGAAAAAGATCGCCCTTTACAATGTTTCAATGATTCACTGCGTTAGAATAGAAGAACTCTCCCAACTGTTCGCCTAGTTTAAGTTTAAATATTGTTTTATATCACTCTCTCGGCGTCCTTAGCTGCGAACGCGGGAGACCCTTGGCATTCGAGTGGTTGCTTCGAGTGCCAGAAGCCCAGCTTGGCGCCCTCCTCTGGGAGCCAGTTGCGAACAGGGCGCCATAATCGACCTACAAAGTGGGAATGCCGGAGTTGGGGGCATCCCCCTCCGGCGATAAATCTTTTTATACGCCAATAAAAACGACTCCTGTTTCGGATTTCGCCCCCTTGGCCAAACACTGCGGGGGCAGGTGGGAGGACGTATATTTTCCGAGGAATTCCACCACCGAAAGGAAATAATCCGGTTTTACTGGCGGAGGCGAATACAAGCCCGAAGGGTATTTGAGCTTGCATCTTCGCGCATACATTGTGTATGTCTGTAATAAGCACAAGAAATGACAGCGCACAAAATATACCCACAGATAACTAAAAGTGAAACTTCCCTTCATATCCTAATAAATATGTTGTTGTCAGTGGCCAAATGATTTTTTTTACCTTTGCACCAAAGTTCGCAAGCTACAGAGTGAGTTAAAAGTAAGAGGTCAAAAGTGCAATTGTCTAGGTGTTATGTATAAGTAGAAATTGGAGTAGTTCTAGACAAAGTTGCTGCTGACTTAAGTATATTTTATTTTCAGACATTACAATATAAACCCCTAAGTCTTATCGAAAGATATTCTTGATAAAAAGTTTTGCTTGTCTTTAAAATAAGATTGGTATTTAAAAAGATTTTTTTATTTTAACTACAGATGAAAAGTTGTTTTATTTTAACCTATCTATAGGTAATCTGTGAAGCGCGGTCCTTCTTAACGCAAGAAAAAAAATTAAAAGCGCAGGTTTTTCTTCCAACAACTTACCTATTTACATCAACATCTGTTGATTCTAAAATGGTCCTAGCTTTCTCCAGATGTCCATTTTCCACCGCCGCAAATAACGCTGTAACAAAATATATAAATAATAAAAGTGGTAAGTAGATATTAGTATTTGCTAATAAGCAGGTAAATTGTAATTATCACTATAAATAATATAATTGATGAGAATGTAGTGCAGAATATGCTTCACATTTGAAATCTATTGTTGGTGAAATAAATGAAATGTATATTTTCATCATGGATAACAATCCTTTCCAAATTATCGTCACCATAGACTACCGTAATCCTATAAACATGGCTGTCCCAGATGTTCTTCGGGAACAATTATGATGAGGATATTCTTAATAAAATTTTTGGCTCCCTGCCCTTAACAGTTATATTCTCTAATAATATTTTTATTTTGCAATTAATCTCAGTAATGTTTGCTTCAGTTTCATTCAATGTGAGGCCCTTTGGTACGAAGGTATCATTTTTTATTTAGCCCCTTGCCAGGGGACGGAGCACTTTGGGGCTACATAACCTTGAATTCAATTTGATTCTTGGGCTGCTGGGCTACGAGCGTCGACTGAAGAGTAAATAAGACCAGCCACGTAGCCTACCCCAACGCTACTAGCACTTTTTCATTATTTCTAAGAAAAAATGAATCTATTATTTACCAATTTTCAAAAAATCATCCGTTTTCGTCAAAATCGCACTAGAATATTTAAAATGGCGTCATTTCATGATATTATTTGAAAGTTTACTTTTGTGAATGTAAAAAGCAAGTTACGAAAGTTTTTAGTAAAATACTTATACTAGGTCATCGTTCAAACCGAATGAACTATTTAGTGTCAACCCAAGTGTGTTTGTGGTGTTGATTTTTAAAACTATTAGGTTTTTCAAAAAAACAATGCTCAACTCAAATACTTACTACATTATATTGCGCATATTTGGATAAAAAATCAGCCAAATCTGATGTCTCGTTTGAGAAAACAATATATTTGAAATGTATTTTCTTCTTCTTCTCTAATATAAAATTACCAGAAACTTTAGGTATATTGTTTTTCCAAACGATACGGAATTGCCTGATTTTTTGGCAACGCATGCGCAATATAATGTAGATATTGGGCTGAGCATTGTTTTTCTGAAAAACGTAATGATTTTCAAAATGAACACAAAAAGCTCACTTGGGTTGTTAGTATTTAATGCCATGTATGGGTATGCCATCTAAACACATTAAATTATTATTTCTATTGCTGAATTTTCCTAATAGAAATTAGATAATTACTCGAATTTTTCACTTCATTACGATTTTCTGAGAAGTGATTTATTTTTTCAAAATGGACCAAGAGTAACTTTTTACTTAAAAATAATAGTAGACTCTTAAAGAAATTAAGTTATTAGTATATGTAGTTCAAAAATGCTCTGTCCCAGGGCCCCCAAAAGAGCTATTTAAAAATCGACACCTACACAGTAGGGCTTCGGCTTCGCATAGAAAGAAATTTAAGCACTAATGATTAAAATAACAGTTATTATGTAACCTCATTTAAGGTGCCCAATCTCATTAGGTAGACTTGGGAGCCAAAGATTTTATTAATAAAATTCTCATATTTGGTAAAGTATACCTATAGAACCCATATATTTTCTCTTTGAGATTTTTCCTATAATAATTGCGTATAGAGCCTGGACCGAAGGAAGACTTGGTTTGTGGGCTAATAATACTGTCGACCTCTCAGAAACATAAAACTCGATTTTTTAATAGTTAAAGAAGTTGTATAGCAGCACTGGTTTTTACCAATTGGCTGCCAGCCTATATAGGGCCTTAAAATGGCAAGAACAATGCAGCAAATTTCAATATGCCAAAGTAACTATGTGCAGGGTCTAATGTGTCAAATTAAATGTGTCCAATGAATACTTTCGGCTCCCAGGTTCGTGTGCACCCGATGAAGTACGAGAGATTTAAATCCAGACTTAAATTTTACTTAAAAGAGAAGGGCGCTGCTGTAGGAAATCATAAAGGGGCATTTGCTTATTGCCACAATACGGGGCGAATGTTCCCTTCTTTTTACAAACTTTTATTTTTCATATACAGCAGCGCCCATCGCTGCAAAGTGCCACAATAAGGGGCGAATGCCTCCTTCTTCCTTCCTACGGCGAAGCGCCCTTTTATTTTAAATAAAATTTAAGTCGGAATCTAAATCTTTCGTACTTCATCAAGTGCATATGGGAGCTAAATGTATTGGTCTACGCCTAAGGTTCAGTAACCTAAATGACCAGAGGACAAGATATTAGGGAACAAAAAAAATCACTACCAAATATTTTGATATTTTACCGAAGAAAACTATTTATTTGCCACTCTCTTCTGACATGACCTGCGGCAAATCGCATCCTGATATAACAATTAATTCATTTTGGAGATATAGAAAGCGTTTCTCGTTTTGTCGCTTTTCTTAAATATGTGCCATTAGTTTTTTGTTTGGGAATATCTTCGTTTGGTGTAGAGATAAACTTTACGATTTTACCAGTTTTAAAGCAAAAAATACGTTTAGCAAAATAGAAAAAATTAGCACAAACAAAAAATTATGGCACATTTAAGGATGGTGGTTTACGGCATTCAACTTTTCTAGAAAATTGAACACTGGATACCTTAACTACTTTTTGTCTACCTCTTGGGATACAGGAGAAAACCCCCCAAAAGTGTTCAATTTGGGACACCCAGTACATTACAACAAACTTTCTTCATTGGTTTACTAATTTGTGTAAACATGTTTCTGGTAATAAAATTGTCGGAATAGCGACACTCGCGGGGATCAGATAAGCAGTTCCAGTAAAATTAATTATAATCTTGTTCGAATTATGTCCGATAAATTTTTAAAAGAAAGTTCCCACTAAGTAACAATTAAAAAAAAAACAAATAAAATATTTTCTAGATTAAGAAGTGCAGAAAACTTCAACAAACGGTCCAAACGAATTTTAAGGAGTCCTAAACACCACTATACTATAAAGAGATGTATCAAAGATTAGGTTATTATTGAATGTGTTACACGAATTGTGAAATTTGAGGCACATTAAACCTAAGTACCTGATAGACAGACATCCAATAGGCATGTTTACAAAAAAAAATGTTTAAAAGTCATACAAAGTTAGAAAGGCCGTAAATAATGGAATTCAAACTAAATCTGTGAGGTAAAAATCAAGCAATATTTTCTGTAGAAAAATAGCTACAAGGAGGCACCTGTATTCGTTTGACTCCGGGAAACTTTGTTTCATTAGCTTGACGTCACTGCCTTAATTAAAAAATACGCGCTTCCCCCGAGCTGATGTGTCCTTTGTGCATATTACCACAGTAGAAACTTAACTATCGCAGCATAAATTAGTTCTATTCTCTGTGTTCCCATAATAGGCACCGTAAAACTGTGGATTACAGCAGCTGTATGCAGCACATAGAAATTCGCCTATTCTGACTAATAATAATAATATTATGACGATTTTTTTATTAACAACTTTTTCAATCGCAATCGAAACGATTTTTATATCGCCCTTTCCCAAGCAAATAAACCGCCCCATAAAATTCCATAGAACTTCCACCGTCCGAAGTCAAACAAAATATTCGGTCGACTTTTCTCTTATTTCCGTCCCGCCCAACTTTTTCAAGTATTTCTCCGCTGAAAATTACTTTTTCTCGACTTCCGTCCCGACCCGAATCGATTCCCGCCTTTCTACCGCGGAGACCACCCAATTTTTCCCAATTTGTCCTGCCACTCTTCGTCGAGTTCTTTTTTCCGTTCATTGCCGGATAGGGGTAAACCGTGGGTTTGCATCAAATAGATTGTGATGAATAAATAGAAAGAGTGGGTGTCGAGTCAATTTAGAAAATCTTATTTATAACAATGGAATAGAAGAATGGGTGAAATATGAGTTCCTAAACATACTCAGTTCATTTCTGCAAAGTTTTATCCGGGACAAGAATTAAGCTAATTTAAAAATTGTTACTTAGTTTGTAGAAAAGAAAAAGCAAATTTTTGTGGTTTATAATGCATTAAGTACAATTTATTGTTTTACCATTTTGGTACTAAATTTAACTAGTTACAAGCAAATGAACACTCTATTACGCTACGCTCCTCTATGAATATTTATCTCAACAAACGGTTTTAGTATTAAGAGGAATGTTTTTGTGGCATATAGCAGGAAAAGGATAATCAGTTGAAAAAATGCACTCTCCCTCTTGATTTATGTATACAGGTATACATATTGGTTTTACTATTTTCCAATTTTCGATAAAAAAATGTCATTCAATGTTTAACATTTTTATTCTAATTATAATTAGATACATTAGGTATTTGTGAATCTCGCTTCAGTAATTGGGTTTGTTCCATCTTGGACCGACCCTGTCGGTCCAGGTTCAACAGACAATAATAACAGCAGGAACAAAATATACACACAAGTTGGGTACTTCTAAGTAATATTACTGGTATTGGTAGGTATCTACATCTTTGGCAAAATAATATGGCAAATTTTATTTGTTGTGATTCTCTTTACTTAGGAAAAAATTTCCGAAAAATATGGACAACAGACGAACAGACAACTAAATGTTGTGAAGGAGATAAATCTCTTCTGATTGAACTGGCAGTTTAGAGCCAATTTAATAATACAACTAAACTATGAAACATTTGCAACAATATTAAACAATGTGTGGGTGTTACAAAAATTCATTTAATTTAAAAAGGTACCTACTTTGGTTTATTTATGAAATTTTTATTAAATGTTCGTTCTTTGGAAAGCCAAAAGCGAATACCGTTCACCGTCTGCCTTCAAGCAAAGAAAACCTAGCTTCTTCAAGATATTAGGTATAGCAACTAGACTTACAGCAGTATTTAGGTACGTTCGGTTATGCTTACAGCACGTAGGGGAATATCAACCGCGGGGTAGCCGACCTCATTGACATCTACTTTGTCTAGGGCCGTATGATGCCAGCGCCCTCTTTCATCGTTAGTAGGCATGGCTTGAAACTACCAAATCCAGGTTTTGTTAGTTCGGCGATTCCACTTTTCGACTTAACTGGGTTGTGCAAAATCGAAAACTTGTATAGATTTGTTATAATTTATCCAGTGTTATTGTTAACATACGATTTGTGTTCTATAGATTCGTCCTTACTTATTTCATGTTTTGTGATCTGTTTAATTTTGTCGTTAGTAGTAATTTAAATGTATTTAGCTCCGATTTTCCAACAAAAACTCCAACTAGAAGATATTCGAAAATATTGGTTTTCCAAAACATTAACATAATTTTCCGCTTTTTTAAATTAAACACAAGGTGTCTCATTTCTGGGAAAATGTAAGTTTTTTATATACAATTATTTTTCTCTTAGACGCCTGTTGACTGAAACACAGGGTCATGTAGTTCTTTTTTTGAAATTGAATTATGCCTATATCTACCCAAATAATCAAGCTCCTGAACTGAAATTTGGCACTGTTGTGTTTTTGTGGGTGGAGAATACGCTGAATTTAAATTTCTAATTTCTACCTCTCAATTGCGGTCTTTTTGTATTGCGCTTTCACTCTTAACTTTTTTGAGGTTTACCTTTTTGGTATTGCAGGTTCCTCATTTTAGTGCATTTTTCATTTTGCCGTTATTTCATAATGATGAAATCAACCGTTTGAGTTGAAATTGCCAAAACTTCAACATTCGAAACATAAAATTTTCACTTACCTCTTTCAAATGTTATAGATCACCTGTACCTATATTCAAAATGAAGAAGCAAAATGTCAAATGGACATTTGTTAAAACAGCATTGATATTCTTGAAATAGAGTGTCCAAATTTTATCAAATTCAATCCGTTCCATTTTGGAAGTAAACAATTTTTGGTACATTGTTCCTAGAGAAATTTTTGTCACTTAAGATCAACGACATAAGGCAATAGATGACTCACTGTAATACAAATAAATTGGTTTTATTTTGCTTCTATATTAGCGGGTCGGGGGGACGAAGACGAGGTAATTTGTTTACATTGGCATTTCTTAAATTCAGTCTTTCTTACTTTGTAATGCATAATAAATAGTTTTTTTGATAGATTTGTATATCGTATATATGCTTTGAGATACTTATATTTACAAAATAACCTAAATCGTATAAAAAAACTGGAAAACTTGAATGTGCCAACAATAACATCTTTTCAATATCATGAAACAAAACAAGTTGCCTTTGGTAACGTATCTATACCTATATATCGTTGCTTAAGATAATTATATCTACAATTATTTTGTAAAATTTGAAAGCGGTAGTTTTGCAGTTAGAATTTTGGGGTTAACTGATCTTTTGGGGCACATTTTGCCAATTCAACACTCTGTATATTCCAGTCAATAGCGTCTACCTAAGAAAAACATTTTACCCGCACACGGATTTTTTGTGACCTGAATGGGACCCTCTGTATAATTAGAAAGTTATTGCATTTGTATAAGATTTTAAATGCAAATCTAAAAGAAGAGTTAGTTCATATACAGTCAAAAGTTCCGGCATTTATAGCCATAAATTAAATCAAAAATTTGATATTGTTCTTAGAGAGTTAATATTACCCCGATTAGGCCGTAGAGTTTGCTACAGTAAATTTTATCGACATTTTGATTTTGCCCATGCGAGAATATGACCAATTTTGATATAAATATTTTTTTTGTACATAAAGCCTTTAAATGGGAAATGAAATTGAGCATTTTTTTAAATCTACGTTCCTATTCAAAAAATTCTTTAAATGCTATTAATGTTCCAGCTCAATTATTTCGTTCAGATACAACCAATATTTTATTGCTATATATTATCGCTCAAATCGAACCCCGGACACATTATAATTTGTGTATAAAAAACGGGAAATACTTTTTGCTATTCCAGAGAAAAATTTATTTGTATCCACGCGTTGAGGGCTGGACGCAACTAATCCAAGTTATTCGTAAAATAAAGTAATAAATTGAAATAAATCTTCGTAAAATAAAGTAATAAATTGAAATAAATCATCAAGAAAATAGTGATAGTAAGATGAGTTATTATAACAACAATTTAGCTAAATACAATATCCATGATTATAGAATATGTACCTTATGTACCTGGACTCGTAAATTATGGCAGTAACGCACAGAAACTTCATGATTTGGTATTTTTTCTTCTTGCACCCCCATTTTCGCCAAACTTTGTATACCTCCTATTTTGGGGCCGCAGATTACGAAAATGACGGAAATATTTGGCGGAAATGCGTATTTTTGGAGATATCATGATAGCTTCAGTTTCTCACTCACTCTCAATGAGTTTCATTTCGGTGTGAACTTTGCTTTTGTTCAGACTGAGTTCAATCCTCATATTACCAATTTCTGTTTTCACTTTATTCGTTTATTCTTCGACAACTTCTTCAAAATTGTTAATTTTTGTCTGCAGCTCTCTATTTAGGTCTATTTTTATTTTCTTCAGATACTGGTTTGTCTCGGACTGGATGGCCTTAATTTCTTTCTTCATTTCTTCTTGGTTGGTCTTCATTTCTTCTTCGAGGTTTCTTGTTTTGTGTCCCTTTCTTCTTCATTAATTTTGAATTATTTCTTCATTTCTTCCTGAAGATTTTTTTATTAAGTCTTGTTCTTGTTTATTTTCTCTGTCTTCTGATTTTTCTCTGCCTTCTTTATTTTCTCTTTCTTTATTTTTCTTGTCCATTTTGTCAAATTTCATTGTTATCACCTTCATTATGGCCTTCACACATATTTCATACTTGTCAAATACTCTGCCCACGCCTGCCACCTCTGACACTTTTTTGGCTCACCATGCGCTTTACGGAGACAAAATAAAATGCAAAATACATCGGTAGCCAACAGCACATTTTTTATACGACATGGAGCTAAAGCCGTGAGTCTTATAAACAGGTACCTACTTCAGTCCACGTTTGTATACTCAAATGGAAGATTCGATACTATTTTAGAATATTCCTGACTAATGATAGATTTACAAATCATAACGTTCTAGAGTATTTCTATAAAACCTATGGACGCGCTTCAGTTAAAAAACGTTCAAAGTTTGACCAACTTTGACAACGTCCGCCATCTTGAATATTATCTTTGTTGTAAAGTCGCAATAATATTTTTATGCATGAGTAATTAGTTATTGCAACGAGTATCGTTGATTTACAGCGATTTTTTAAAGATAACTGTATATTATTACTTTGCGGTTTGTTGTATTCGAAAACAATGGCTTATGAGTTGCTGATAATTGTAGGTATATCATTATTATTCCAATTTATGTGGTGATTCTCCGTTCCTATTTTATTCATTGATTCTGGGGAAACAATTTTCTTCTGTTATAACATTACACAATATAATACCAAGGCATAAATAATGCGATATACATATTATCTATAGCAAATTTAATCCAGAACTGAGAAGGTCTGCTTCCTGTGGTCTCTCTACATCGACGATAATAATATATTCGTATTACACTATGCATGTGCGGTTGAAGCAGATGTGGTGCGCAGGACGGCAGATAAAAGCCAAAAGCCTCTATGCTGAACTGATAACATTCAAAGTATGGAATCGGTTTAGTAAACTGAGAAATTTTCTGTAAATCAGCAATTGAAACATTAACGTAGAGGAACAAGGTTTTTTGTTTCTAAAATAATTTAATGTAGGCAAACGCAGCATGCAGGACGATTTAGATTTTTATTGGAAAATAATGTGTTTTACAGACATTATTAAACACTATCTGTGGCGTAGGGCGTCATTTAGGGGGGCAACTTTCGTGACAGATTTAGTGGTAATAAAATTAATAATAATGGTAGGTTGTGGCAGGGGCTTTTCTAAGGGGGGGGGGGGAATTCGCTTAAAAATTAATTTCATTTAAAATTTCATTGTCGCAATTGCAAATTGCACAAATTTTGCAAATATTTTGAATGAATTAAAAACTCAACGTAACCTATTATGAGCCAAAAATATTATGTAAATGAAGTGGTGGATACACATTCATTCTTAATCCATTACAAGGGTGTTTATAGGGTATCCCAGGTTTTTTGATCAAGACTTGCAGAACAACTCATTTTTAATAAAAAAATTAAATTAAAAAGAGAATTAAATCCCTGCCTACCATTTAAATTCTTTTAAAATTGGCTTGAAATATGTGTTTTATTTAAATGCTTCCGATTATATAAGAAAAAAGTATTCACTACCAGCCTATTGTGTTCAATTTTAACTGTTATCTAAATACGGAAGAAAAAATAATTCTATTTTTTTTTCTGTCAAACTATCGAATTAATGAAAAATATCAAGAGTAAACAAGTTTCTGAATTGATTTGGTTAGAGAATACGATTCTTTCTTTTTCAAATACTTAATCTAACTTGCAAAAAGAAGATAAAAAGAGCTTTTCAAAAACAAGCTTTTAGACCAAAATAAATAAAATAAGTTTAGGTTTTCGTTAAGGTAATTCAATGCCAAATTTCGACAAGCTTTTTGAAATCGAAAAGCTTGTCATGAGAAATGGCCATAAAAGTAGGTACCAATTAATTGTATTGGACAGTGATTGGTTGAGAGGCAAGAATTACCTATGCCGAAGTATGTATTTTCTTTACAATTCGAGGGACAAGCTTTTTGATTTAAAAAAAGCTTTTTGATATAAAAAAGCTTGTCTCAATTTGGCACTTGGCACTGAACTAAACTTATTTTATTTGTTTTAGCACATAACCTAAAAATCATATTAAGGAATACTTATTTATAACTTAGATATGACCGAATTCTAATATGCAAAGTGGACAGAATATTTTTTAAAGTATAATATAGCATTAGCATAATTAAAAAGTAGTTATAAGGTGGCATTTGAATCCGTGTTCCGAATCTTCTTCTTGGAATAATCACCACATTATAGTTTTTCAATAGATAAGATCTATAATACCGAATATTTTTTTTAACTAAAGAGACTTCCAAGCCACCACGCCTCAAGGCAAAAATACCGTTTACAACTTTTGTCAGTCTCTCCAGACAAAGACTTCAGCCCCAAGAGGTCTATGAATAGTTTTGAGTTAATTATTAAGTACCTACTTGGTTAATATGTATACACAACAAAAACATATTACATATTGTGTTTTTTCTTCATTATTAGATATTTTTGGATAGATTTTACATGTCTTTCCAATTTATTTAGGTATATATGCTTGCTGTTCACAATAGTCAAATATCATCGATCTAAAGTGCGACTAAAGTATTTTTTAGTAATTTCAATTATAACATGCAACTACATATCAATGGGTGTCTGATAGGGCTGTTCGATCTCCGAATTTCAGTATCGGAAATCGATACTGAAAAAATATCGACAAAATCGATAAATCGATAAAATCGATAAAATCGATCTTATCGATAAAATCGATCTTATCGATATAATCGATCTTATCGATAAAATCGATTTTATCGATATAATCGATAAAATCGATCTTATCGATAAAATCGATCTTATCGATAAAATCGATCTTATCGATCATATTGATAAAATCGATCTTATCGATAAAATCGATCTTATCGATAAAATCGATTTTATCGATAAGAGTTGATCTTATTGATAAATCGATATAATCAATTTTATTTAAGAAGCTAGACAAAAAAGGGCCGATCGGCTTGCTGCGGGCGCGGTCTGGACGCAATGGGTGCAGCAATTTCCTTTATTTTTGCAAGCAATTTCAAAAGATAGATATAATTGGAAAGATCGATAAAATCAAAAATATCGATAAAATCGAAAAGATCGATAAAATCGAAAAGATCGATAAAATTGAAAAGATCGATAAAATCGAAAAGATCGATAAAATCGTAAAGATCGATAAAATCGAAAAGACCGATAAAATCGAAAAGATCGATAAAATCGAAAATATCGATAAAATCGAAAATATCGATAAAATCGAAAAGATCGATAAAATCGAAAAGATCGATAATATCGATATTTCTATTTATCGAAATTGAATATCGAGTATCGATAAAATCGATAGTATCGATACTTTCGATTTTATCGATATTTTGTCTCAGGCCTAGTGTCTGACAAAACATCGTAAGCACCAAGATTAAATTTTACAAGAATCAACTTTTTTTACTAATATCTCAGAAGCGACAAAGGACATTATCGAAAAATTTGGTATAAAGTGCAATACAATGAAGCTACCAGCGTTTTATTGTCTTCACCACTGACGTGCGGGAAGGTAGGTCACGCCCCCTATTCATTTCATAAAAAGTGTCTCTTGTCAATTGGTCCTAAAACTATTCGATTGTGAAAAACAAAGCTAATTGAAATTTCTGCTTAGAAAAATTTCGGAAATGGGTAAATTATTTAGAAAACAACGCATTCTGGCTCCTGCGTTTATGTAAGCACTGTTTTTGCTCCTTTTTGAAGGAAAATTAACTTGCACGGTTTGAGACGAATACCCGGGCAATTTTTTAATTAACTTTGAATACTAATAAATTTTGCATGTTGGTAGTGAATAGATAATTTTTATAGAAAAATATAAAAGAGCTTTGTTTGAGAATGCCCTAGTACCAGAGTTTTATCGGCAGTCCAAGAAAATTATACATGGAGAAAAAAAATTCTTAACAGGTAGATATTTTCAGGGTTGGTTGCGGGTAGCGTCCTGAGTATAACCCCAAAAAATCACCATCGAAGTCGTGTTACGGACCCCACAATAGGGGTGGTTTTGCAAACATTTTTTTTTGCAATTTTTTTTCTTATGTGTACATTATTACATTTTCTACAACTTTCCCTTATGAAGTTTTTTTTAACTTCAATACTTCACGAGATATTGGTAAAATATTAACCACTACTAGCTAACTTCATAAGAGAAAGTTATAGAGAATGTAATAATGTACACATAAGAAAAAAATGTACATATAAGAAAAAAAATTGCAAAATTTTTTTTTGCAAAACCACCCCTATTGCGGGGTTCGTAACACGACTTCGATGGTGATTTTTTTGGGCTTATACTCAGGACGCAACCCACAACCAACCCTGAAAATATCTACCTGTTAAGAATTATTTTTTTCTACCTCTATAAAAAATGACAATTTTCTTGGACTACGGTGCCTCATCACTTCTAGAGCTGGGGAATCCAGTGACATACAAGCAAGAGGCAAGAAAATGGATTTATTAAACAGATGTCACAACAGTCAGGAGTCAGTGAAACCAATAAAACACAGCTATTGTCATAAGGATATGACAGAAATACAATTGATATGAGAGACACATTTCGCAAAAATAATATAATAAAATAGTCCAGCTATTTTGGGAGATAATGATAAAGTAAATTAGTAGGCAATTAGGTAGGTACTGTTTATTCAATTTTTAACGTTGGCATCTAATAATGCTTTCATTTTCATTTTCTTATGGCACTGTCATACATTGGCTAACTAGGGGGAATCTATAAGTAAGGGTAGGCGCTTCAGAAATTTACACAGCTCTTTGGGTCGACGTGGGTGATTTATTAGTTGGTCGTATAGTTTGTCAAAGTGAAAAAAGCGGCGCTTTCACTCCCCGATCCTTACCGTGAAGATGGATGTTGACCCTGGCGAGCCGCTCCAGCCGCTGCTGCATCAGCTTGGCCTCTTTTTTGGAGGGCTTGTGGCCGGGAGGCGGCAGCCCCGGCAGCCTCCTACCCCCGGCGGCCAGCCCGGCCGCCACCTCCATGGCCAGCAGCTCGCCCGCCGCCGGCACGGGCAGCTCTGGGCGGGGGGAAGGAAAAAAGGCGAATAAATAAAAACGAAACAAAACAATAATATAGGAAAAAAAACAATGGAAAATAACTAAAAACCTGGTGATATTTAGGCCAGTACCCAGACCGATATAATCTATTTAAAGCTGCATTAATTTATACCTGCACGCCAATTATTGGATAAATTGTCTCGTGCCGACCTGAATTTAAAGCATTCCATTTTGTGACCTTGGGCTCAGAGCGGAAGGCATTGAGAAAACAGAAAACCACAAATACGTATAATTTCTCTGGCCCTGTTGCGAAATCGTAGAAAACCTTAATTAGGGTGTTTTGTGTTCTCTATAAAATTAATAGTATGATAGCCGGCCGCATGATTTCAACTCTCTTAAGATTATACAGGGCGGGTTTTTTTCGATGCCCTCTATGGGGATCTCGGAAACTAGCAGAGCTAGAACAAAGGTTAAATGGGGAAAGAATTGCAGTTTTGAATGCTCAATCTAATGCCCCTTTTGGATTCAAAATTCAATTCTGTATAATCAGAAATAACGGAGCTACAGAGATCTGATGAAATAGCAAAAAATCACTCTTCAAAATATCTAGTGAGCCATGAACTTTTTTAAAAATCCAAAAGGGGCATTCGATTGAGCATTCAAATCTGCAATTCTTTCCCCATTTAACCTTTGTGCTAGCTCTGCTAGTTTCCGAGATCCCCATAGTGGGCATCGAAAAAAACTCACCCTGTATAATAAGATGTTATGTAAAATGTATAGAGTATATTTCTTTACTTGAAGCGAGTAGGTTGCCTCAATTATTATGGGCCCGATCATTGTTATTTAAAGAAGTTGTGGTTATTTTTTAGGCAAATCTACTCTCATAATATGATTATAGAACAAAATAGGAAAGAGGGCCCATGGAGCAACACAAAAGGGGTTGCCACCTCCTAAGAGGTTCCTTCGCATTGGCAGCCACCAGTAAAGTGGTGTTGTTTTGTTGACTTTCAACTCTCGTAAGCTTATTAAATAAATTCGATGCCAAATGAAAGCTTGAATTTTTCTCTACAAGATAAAGTCGAGGTTGCCTGCTACAGGGTGGGCTCAATAACCGGCAGCCAGCATTTTGGGACGCGGTGGGCGGTGGACCTCCGCCGTAGCCAGCGTCCAAAAGAAGGACAGAACACGCTGCTACGTGCGGTACACGAGCATGACGCTTCGCTGGCAATTGAATGTATGTTTTTACCTACAGGATGATCCAAATTGGTCACTTTTAGGGGGTTTCTCCTATTTCTCGACGAGATAGTCAAAAAGTCGCTAAGGTGCCTGGAACTCCATTTTCGAAAAAAGTTTAATTCCGCAGACCGCATCTCGATATCTTGATTAGTTTAGGAGATACAGGGTGTTTCTCTAAATGTTTCATTTTCTTCAAAGTCCCATAACTTTTTTTAACAGGGCGTGGTAGTTTACTACAAAGGTGCCCCAAAACAACTGTTAACTCCAACATTCGAAACAAAATGTCCGCCTACCGCTTTCAAATGCTACAGATCAACTGAACAGTCAAAATGATGAAAAAAATTCCAAATGGACATTGGTTAGAACATCACTGGCTTTCTTGAAATAGATTGTCAAAATTTTGTCAAATTAACCCTTTTTTCGCTTTGAAAACGAATAATTTTTATTTCATTGTTCATAGGGATTTTTTTCTTACTTTAAATGGTGCAGTTGATCTGTAACATTTGAAAGGTAGGTGAAAATTTTATGTTTCGAAATGTTGGTGTTAACAGGTGTTTGGAGCACGTTTTGTCAATTTCATTGCAAACGGTTGATTTTATCATTTTGAAACAACAGAACTTTTTGTTGAAGAATAAAAAGATGCACTAAAATGATGGACCTGCAAGACCAAAAAGACAACCTCAAAAAAGTTACGAGTGAAAACACCATCCAAAAATAGGGCAAGTGGTGCTCTCTGTGAGATAGATAGGTAGAAATTGTCATTTTCAGCTTATTCTCCATCCATCAAAACACTTCAGTGCCAAATTTCAGTTCAGCAGCTTGATTATTTTGGGAGATATTGCCATAATTAAATTTCAAAAAGATAACTACTAAATATGTATTTTAAAGGCATCTGGAAAATCAAGTGTACCATGGAATAGTCGACAGGGCCACTCAAAGGGTTGGTGTGCAAAGATCTTTAATACAATATTATACAGAATGTTTGTATCTGGGCCATCTCAAAATGAAGAATTTTTTTAACCTTTATCGGGGTCCAGAGCATCCTGGAATTATTGAAAAACTGCTAATATACACAAAAGTAATTTATTTTTATTTTACAAAACATCAACCAACATGTAAAAAAGATTTTACATTATTGGACCCTTCATTCATTTTAATGTATTCTTTTAGGCAGATAGGACGAAATTATTGACAAATGAGAGACCCCCTGTACTCTATAATTTTATACGATTTCATGACAGGTTCGGAGATATTGAGCAAAATGTGAAAAATTTTACCCATTTTTGTGATTTTTCCAATTGTTTCTGTTCTGAATCCACGGTCACAAACTGGAATGCTTCAAGTTCAGGGCGGAATGAGACCATTCGTCCAATAATTGGCGTAGCATAAAACTAATGCATTTATCTCGGAATTTTTATGTCTGAGGACGACCTAATTGTTTAATTTTTTGTCAATAAATTAACAAATAAATAATAAATATGGGAAAAAGAAAAATTATAAAAAGGGAACAAAGAATAAATAATTTTAGGAAGAACAGTTAAGGATATGGGTATACTTAACGCTTCCCAGGTCAGTAACGAGTAACTTTTTATTTCTTAAGAGAAAATCTTAGTTCGGAACAAAGCTTTTTGCAAACTTTTTCTAATGCTAATGGAGTTTATAAATTGTAAAATCGCCTTACTTGGTTTTGTAAGTCTCTCATTTATATATTTTTTTATATTTTTTCCAGTAACGTCTATTATTGAACGTACAATACCTAAAAATTAATTTTGTATGTACTGGATATTTTTTCAAAAATAAAAAAGCAAACCATAATATACGAGAGGACATTAATGTTAATCACAAAAAAAAAACAATATGGCGCTTACAAGGAAAAAAATAGTTGAGCGTCACTTGGGTGTCACAAGAAAGAAAATAGGTAGGTATCATTATTTAACTGCTCCTTAAATGTCCAGTATCTTTGGTTTTCGTTTCAAAAATTAAATGCGAAAATGATAATTTCTATTAATAATTGATATTCAAATAGATCAAATCCTAACTTTGACGTTACTTCTTGCTTTAAAAAAGACGAAAACCTGTAAAATATGGCATTTTCCATTGCTTAAAATTTCCAAAAAGTTTCACATTATTAAGTGTTGTTTCTTTTCCGATTTTACATAAGTGTCTTAAAATTTGAGTGCTTTATTAAACATATCCATTTAATTTTTAATAGGGTTTTTCGCCACCAAACTGATCGAAAGACAATTTTTTCAAGTTGCCTGGAAAATTCATAAATTCTTAACAGTGAATGAACGTAACTTTGAACGTGTAACTCAAAAAATAACTTCAACAAATTTGTTTTCTGAGCTTTCGGAGAATAAATCTTCCTCCTTTCTCAAAGATCATGCCACGTCAAAGTGAAGTGACAGATTAATAAATTTCAGGTTAAAATGTCATGACAACTGAAACAATAGCCTAGCCACCTGCCTGATATTGTACCCTGTGTTCTATCTAATTATCTATACTAACTTCTCTTTGAATAAGTGGTAATAATATTTTACTGAATTTCACTGATCATTCAGCAACACAGTTGTCCGTATTTCCTAGAATAAATGCAGATTCTTTAATTTTTCGTCTATTTCCTACTTCTTCTTTGAGAATTGGTTTGGACCTATCCCACAATATCCTATGATTGTTATTAAAAGAATGTTCACATATTTTTGACTAAAAATTTGATTTTGCCTGATATAATTTTTATGTTCTTTTAAACGAACGTTAAATGGCCTACAAGTCTCCCCAACATACAAGGAATTTTATAAATGCAATTTTTTGAACTTTGTTCCTCATTAAATGGTTTCGTTTTATCTAGCATCGATCTTACAGGATTTTTGGTTTTAAATACTGTTCTGACATTAAAACGATTGCCTATGCGTTTTAGCTTATCTGATAGTCCAGGAATATAAGGAATAATTAAATACTGGTCGGTCCACCAGATTTATTTCTCTAATTCTATTAGCATTGTTATTTTGTTGGCAATCCTGAAAAATATCTTTATTAAACATATTATGTATAGTTTTTTTAAATCTTTTAATGGTAGTTACTTGTACGGGCAAATTGGGCACTTTTCGGGGGTTTCTCCTATTTCCCGAAGAGATAGACAAAAAGTAGATGCGCTCGATTTTCGAGAAAGTTGAATGCCACAAACCTATTCGCTTGCGGGAGATAAAGGGCGTTTTTGATTTTGTCGCCTTTCTTAAACGTGTGCCATGCATTGTTCATTGTTCGTGAATATTGAAAACATGTTTTGTTTATTTTTTACGTACAATTCTTTGGTGTAGTGAAACATTTTCTTTGGATAGCTGCTTTAGGGGAAAAATCCACAGATATGTCAAATTCTAACCACAGGATTTTTTAAAACCGCTGCGTAATAAAATATTTCTCCACCCCAGTGAATTCTACGTAAAAAATGAACAAAAATGTTTTTACCAAAATCGAAAATATTAAAAAACAACGAGTACGGCGCCCATCATCTTCCAAACGAATCGAGATATCAGGATGTGCTTTGATGCATTCAACTTCTCTCCAAAATCGACTACTGGACACCTAATTAAAGGTGCGTACTCACAAAGTTCTGAACCTGTTCAGAAACAGTTCGGAATAAAGTTCTGAACTTGGTTGTGTACAGCGTGTTCCAAACGTCGGGTTCCGAACTTCGTTCTGCCCGATCCACCTGCGGTTAAGGGAGGGGTTTCGCAATCTGTTCTGAACTCCGTGCTTATGTGGACGCTTTTCGAGCTTCACTGCTATTCATCGTGTTAACAACTAATTTTAATAAAATATCTAATCGGTTCTCGATCCCTGTTCTGAACCGGGTTCAGAACTTTTGAAATTTGGTGTGTACTGAACCGGTTCCGAACTAGGCTCTGAACTTTGGTTCCTGTATGAGTACGAACCTTCAGCTACTTTTTGTCTGTCTCTTCGAGAAATAGGAGAAACCCCCCAAGAGTCTCCAGTTTGGAAAATCTTGTTGATGTCCATATCATATCACATGATAGCAATAGCTGCTAAACGAATATTTGAATAAACGGTGAAAATAATTTGACGCAGATTAGAATAAAATAAATTCAAGGGTTGCCTTGACTTTCCAACACATCGACACTAGCCAGAGAAAGCTTAACTGTGATTAGTTTCATGTTTCGTATTCTATTTAGGATTTCAGTTAACTGGAATTAACTACTATTTATTCATACTGTAGATTGTGACGAAAACGACAAAAAATTTCCACGTAGAAGTATAGCAAACTATTTTATATGTCAGTAGATTTATCACACACAACACACATACTACTAACTTTTTATTAACTACTAAATATCGATACAAGTACCTATGTATGTATTAAAAAAATGTTAATATAGTTTAAACATTTTAATTGTTTTGTTAGATACAAAGTTCCAACATCATGCATTTAGGATATAAATTTATTCACATTAATTTTTTCAACTTAAAATTGCTACCAAAATAATATGTACCTAATAAACTAAAATATCATCCATGCAAAATCCGAATAAATAGACAAATAAGATGTACTAAATCTCAAATCAAAATGTTACGAAAGCCAAAACATCACAAAAAATTAACTGTCGATCTAAGAAATTATCCTGTTATATAGGCGTACACAACAAAAAGTTGGAAAAAGGGGACAATAATTGTTACAACACATCACTTGTTCCGTTCGTTTCTGATTTGTTTGTACCGGGTGGGCTAAAAAGTTTTCGACTTTTCTTGTTTTGGCCATAATTTTTTTTGTTTATCAACCGATTTTAAAAAACGAGGTATCGTTGCTTGCATTAAAGAACGGACTACTATTGACTATTGACAGAAAGCTCCAAAATGGCTTTAAAATCCAACATAGAAGCGATGTTTAAATTTAGTCGTTTGTTTGAGCAAATTCTTATTTCGAACTTTTATGTCAATATTCCGTCCTTTCTTCAAGCATCGGTGCAACGTTCACCAAAATTGGTTAATAAAGTAAAAAAATTATGGGAAAAAGCAAGAAGGCAGTTTCAGAAATAGGGTAACGTTGAAGTGATGCTTTCTGTTATTTCGTTTGGCTCCGCCCCCGATGGACCAATTTTCCTCGCATAGTAGTCTTAAAATGTAGAAGAATGCCCATTTTATTCATTTTTTGTACCTACATACGTACCTAGTAGTTGCATCATTGCGACAGTTTTTCTTCAAACGGTATATTAGCCCAAACAAAGGGCTATTTTAAACATTGCCGCAATTAAAAAGTCGTTTTTTTTCTGCAAACAACGATGCCCCGTTTTTATAATCGGTTGATAAACAAAAATATTATGACCAAAACAAAAATGTAAAAAAAAATGTTGGCTCACACGATATAATAATGTCTGTGCCAAATTTCAAATTCAAATTTAAAACCGTGTATTTTGAAGCGGAGCAGGTGTCTAAATGAAAAATGGCATAAGAAAAGTGCCATTATTTTAGCTTAAATGGGTGTAAATGAATAAGTACGAAAAAATTTAAGGGGTGAATCTTTGAGTGATTCTAAGACCAAAAGTCTATATAAACATATGTTCGCTAATGCTTCGTTTTAAAAATACAGGGTGTCAAACATTTTTTAATAATTATTATAATAAAACAAAAAATTTTTATAGCTAGCATTACCGTTTATAGCAATTTTTAAGACTAGAATAAACTATTAATATGGAAAAAATATCGGGTATACCCTAGTTTTTGTTAATTATTGGTAGTTTTAATTTTTTATTATGTTTTCCCGGAGACATGCAATAAAGTGATTTTTATTTTTTTTTCAAAAATGAAGCGAGATACAAGAATAATTCAAGAAACAAAAAAGTTGTAGTTTTAGTTGCTGAATGCGAAAAAAAAAAAAGATTTAAAAAAGTCAGTGGCGCACACTTTTTTTACAAATTTATTGGTTAAGGTGCCCTCGGGACACCATTGTACTTAATAATTTTAATCTAGTAGTAGCCTCTTTCTACCATAAATAACACTGCCAAATTTCAAGAAAATCGGCTAAAGGATTATTAAGATATTTACGAAAAAGCGATTTTTTAAGAAGAGTTTGACACCCTGTTTCTTGAAAAGGAAGCATTACCGGTCCTATGTTTATATAAACTTTTCGTCTTAGAATCACTCAAAGATTCACCACTTGAATTTTTTCGCACATATTCATGTATATTGACCTACCTTTTTGTAACACCGTGTGTACTGAAATGTACTCAGAAGTATTCCTAATCACCAAAAAAATTCTGTTCTGAAACTGTTCTAGTCTTTTCTGATATACCTAAGTTTTTCACCGCCTACCGCCTACCAGAAAAGAATATAGGAATGAGGTATAACCTTTAACAAATTTCTCTAATTTTTTTAAAACATTTTGTGTAGAAAAAAAATCTTAAATAGAACCTTACTTTCATAAGGAGATTTTATAATTTATTAACTCCTCAAAAACAAGTTTTATTTAAGATCAAAATTAATAAAATTTCAATACAAATACCAGCCTTGGGCGTTTTAAGTATCGGACCTTTTATAGGGCTGGGCGGATTTTTGAAGCAGACACGACATTAATGAGTTCCAATTTTGCGATTTCCTATTTTACCTTTTTAGATAAAATACGTCATTATTATTGTGTATATACTTAAAAATGATACGGTTTCAATACTTCCGACAGCCCGTTGGGTACTTGGCTCACTATAATTCTTTCAAATTATCTCCACGTTAATTAAGGAAAAAAGCCGCCTCGACATTTTCAATTAATTCAGATATAATGCGTCAGTGGCAGATTTAAATTCGTATTAATTTAATTCGTTCCTGTTTGGCAACAAATTCCCTACGCGAATGGATTTTTTTTCTCCGGTGCAGTTAATGTTAATAAATAATCAAGAGCGCTATTTGTTTTAAAAACGACCATTAATATTGCGTCTGGCCATTTGTATCCGCTGTGTTTGGAAACGAAACCCATGTAGGCATCTGGTTTTGCAACGCCGCGTGCGCGCAGCGGGCAGCGGGTAAAATGCTTTCGCCTTTTATGTGCAGTTTTACGGAAATTTGATTTATTCACCTTGCCATTATGTTCTTACTACAGAATTACTATTACTACTAGAATTTAAAATGTTAGGTACAATATAAAAGCGCGCTATAAAGAAATACGTGTAGTCATTTGTCAGGATTTTTTTTAATATCCATAAATTTAAATTTGCTATATCCCTGTCAACTGACTTGACTACCCAAAAATAAATAATCCAAAACTTTGGTGATTGTCTCGCTTGATTCGCTTATGAATGACACTAGCTTCGCCATGTCGCGTCGTTCGTTGCCAGCAATGCTGGTCCATCATGTGCAAGTTGTCGCCAGTAAGTAAGTAAATAAGGAAGAATAATTTGTTTTCTTGAAATTGGCAGTAAAGTGTCCCAAAATCGTCATTAAAAGCTCAGAAATCGGCATTAAAGTAGCCCATTATTGTACGATTTTTTCAATAAGTAGGCTTTGGCGAGATGTAAACATCAAACGTCAGACGCGGATCCATCGCGCGTCAAAAGTGACCAAATATTCAAAACCCGGCCACAAAAGGCCCATTTAACTTTTCGTACACATTGCGAAATTGTTACCTATACCAGCGCAATCTTTCTGTATAAATATTTTAGTAGGTTTGAATATCAAGAGATTTGCTGTGGAGGCTGCACAACAGGCAGCAATTTGGTTTGACTTATCTTACTTGACCTAGGTAGAGCGATCATCAAAGTCAAGCAACGCCGCGCGCAGATGGTTCATGAACGGGTGATCCCTTATGATTATTTTCTTGCCTAATAAAACATATTTTTTTCCGATTTAAAAAAAAATAATATGTACCTCGGCACTGAAGTTATTTTTATGACTCTTGTGGTTTATTTGCCTCAGCCAGAGGCCTCGGCAACTAAATTCCACATGAGTCAAAAATTGAACTTCAGTGCCTTGATACATAAATAACTATTATTTGCATCGAATCCACTCTGCAATATCTACCTACCTAATATATTACAAAAGAGCATTCTTTATAATGTTATATGTGACTCCCTATATCTACAGGGTGTCTACTTTTCTACCTATTATAGCAACAGATCCATAAAATCTTTATTTTGGAGCTACTCGCTTGAATTCTTTTTGGTTGTAAGGTCTTAAAAAACCGCTTCTCTTGACATTACTAACCGTCGCGTCGTGAAAATGCAAATCGAGTGCCGGCTATGATTTTTTTGTACTCTATAGCGACTTTCACTAATACCATATAGCAACTTTTTTATTTAAAATCTGACACCACATACATCGTTAATCAGAACACACAAAAACCGCCATATACAAAATTTGAACAGGGACTTTGGTTTTAAAGTAATCCCTTGACATACAGTACAGTCTACTTTTAAATATATACAAATCTATAAGGCCTTCAAGAACCGCATTATCTGACCTTTCTACCATTTTGAAAATGAAAATCCAGGTTGGGCTACGATTTTGTTATACCCGCGATTGTCACAAAACCATTTAGAAATTTCTGTATTTAAAATCTGACACTACAGGGTCAATTAGGACACCCAAAAACCCCAATATACCAAATTTGAACGAAAAATATACAGGGAGTGCCATTCTGCAGGGTGTCAAATTTGAGCAAAATAGGAATTTTAAAGGTCTGACGAGTCAAGTGTGCCAAGCAATCCCCTTCAAACAGTTGAATGGTCAACAGGACCACTCAAAGTGTTGGTGTGTAAAGATTCAGTACAAAAATATACAAGTTATATTTCTCTGGACCATCTCAACATGCTGAATTTGTATGAAATTTCTCTGGAATTATTGAAGAAATATTAATAAACACAAAAGTATTTTATTTCTTAACAAAATGCGCACCAACAAATATGAAAAACAATTTAAATTATTGGATCTTTCTCAACAAAGTCACTGCCTAATATGACATAGTTTATGTGCGACTGGCAGGTTTTTGTATTTTTTAGACTTACCTAGTTCGTTTATAGTGTCTGCACTCGATTTTTGACCCAAAAAATTCAGTACATACTTTGAGATGGCACAGGGAAGCACACCATCTATATTTTGTATTGGATCTTTGCAGACCAACACTGAGTGGTCCTGTTGGCTCTTCAACTGTTTTGAGGGGATTCCATTGCACATTTTTTGACTGCCAGATGCCCAGGAGCGGTCCTGACCGTTTAGGCGCCCGCGTGCAAAATAAAATTTGGCGCCCCCCATTCCTTACAAAAACGTTAGTACAAAAATAGTAATTTTTTATTTAGAAAAAAAAAAAATACAAATTTAAAATGCAAATTACAAAAACAAAAAAATATTTCCAAAAAATAATAAAAAATATACAGAAAAGGAAAAAAATAGCACAAAAATCAAAATGTCATATTTACAAAAAACACAAATTAAAGTAGGTATTAAAGTAACTCTTTCATAATAATAAAGCTATTATAAAAAACTATAGAATAATTTAAATCACAAAATATTAAAGAAATCACAAATTCTCGTTGGGGAAATACAGATAATGCTCATATTTAAATAAAAAATAAGTTCTTATCTAAAGCTTTCAATATTTATAAAAATTAAAAGTTACCTCTTTTATAAAAAACTGAGTTTACATTAAAATAAAATGAAATAGGGTAGGTACTTAATACATAACACAGACCTGCGAGCTATATAGGTCTGTGCTAATAATTACCCACTTCATAACTTCACACTTCTGGCTTTTAAAGAGACCACTTAGTTTTTCTTGACTTAAACTAGATCTTAGATAATTCTTAATAATTTTCAGTTTCGAAAAACTTCTTTCAGCTGAAGCCACTGTTACAGGCAGCGTTAACAGTATTCGTAAAGTGCTAAATTTGGAAAACATGGCTTTAATTCACAATTTCAATATGTTATCTAAAATTTGTTTTAAATATTGCTCCTTAGTTTCTTTGTAAAATTGAATTTTATTATATAATTAAATTGAATAAATAATTTGAAAAAAATAAAATAATCATTAAATAATTCATCGACTTTTAAAGTCGGAATTTCGATTTTGAAAGTCGTAGTCCGACTTTCAAAGTCCAAATTCAAAGTCGAAACTTCGAGTTTAAAGTCAGATTTCGAGTTTTAAAGCCGAAATTTCGACTTTAAAAACAAACATAGCTGAAGAGCTAAATAACATCTTGGCTGGTGCTGATCGGGATTGTCCGACTCAAACAGAATATCGCAGGATATCGTAAAGATTTCTGCATTGGATATGCAAGATATTATTTTTTAAGAAAATTTGTTATGTAAAACTCGTTAATGGTTCCAATTAATTATTATGTTATATACTGTATCTATCATTCAATAAATTGTTATCGCTAATTGCATTTTATTTAATGCCAACTTAAAATTGCCACATTGCCAATTTGATTTTGATAAATACCAATTTGATTTTGATTAATCCGAATTTGATCTTGATTAATGCCAGTTTGAAGTTGATGTTGCCAATTTGATTTTGACTAATGTCATTTTGATTCTGATTAGCGCCAATTTGAAGTTGAAAAGGTATAGTTTCTAAAATTCCGGATTTACTAGTTTCCAAAAAATGGTAAGTAAAATATTTAATACAATATGTTATGGAATGGCCCATACTCCACAACAGTGAGAAGTTTGTAGCTCGAGCCGAAGGCGAGGACTACGCTTCGCGAGTGTGCGTGGAATATATTATATGCCATTCCAAACGTGTTGTAGACTTTACTTTCTCTAACAAGATTGTAAGAAGCTCAAAACTTAAAAACGTCAACCGGTAGGGGAAAACGTCGGGTAGTACCGGACATGAATTAATTCCCCTTACAAATGCCGCATTTATAATAAACCTGATGTTTTTCTGCCCCAGAACAATTTTTATGGGTCCAACCATGGCACACACATGCATTGTATCTAATTTGCGACGAAGTCTTCACCACAGATGATACACTCCGTTGCTTCTTGTTGCTGTTCAGAGCACATTATCTTTGCTATATTTTTTGTCCTTTACATTTTTATTTTTCCAATGTAATCCTCTAGTTGGTCAATTTTTCTTTTTCATTTTTTGTTCTTGGGGCATTTTTTAAAGTTAATATATGAAAATAAGAATGTTCAGTTAAAATTTCAGTATGTCCGATATCACCCGAAATATGTGTGTCCGATACTACCCGAACAGCACTGTTGGAAAAAAGTGGCCAACTTATTTTTCACGACCCTCCGATAATTTCCATAAAACCATGTTTATATTCCAAAATAACAAACAAAAATGTTATATAATATGAACATTTTAAAAGAACTTAACGTTTATGTAAAATATAGACTGGTAAATTTTATGTCCGGGAAATTTGTTTTGGGCAAAAAAATAAAAAATAAAGCACACGACGTACACCGGTCAAAGCTAGGCCTCATACTGAACATATGTGTCTACGGCAATTCTAATAAAGCATTTTTGGCAAATTCGGAACGCCATCTATTAGGGAAATTGAGAAGATGGGTTGTTCAATTCAATTTACTCTGTCAGCAATGAGAAGAAAAGTTTGAAATTTCAGGAAGCAAGTTTGGGTGCACTGTATACGGAAAAACAACAGAGAATAGAGTATAATACTAATATACGCATGGTGTGAGATGAAGTAATAAGATTATAATACTCCAGTTCTTGACATCACGACTTAATATGACTGATTACCTACCTGTGAATATAGCATGTGCAACAAATGTGGAAACAGTAGACACCGACTTGTAAATCCATTCAATGAAGACACTATACACTGATGAAATCACCATCTTACTATTATAAATTCTTACACCTTCAATCATTCACTAATATTCAAATCACAAACGTTTTATGGCTACATTTATGATTTCATGCACTATACACTCATATTAATATTTGTGTTCTCCGCACAGTTATTTAGAAATTTAAAGCGTTGATATAATGTTATGAAAACTGTCATTGCATATGCCTTGGCTAAAGGTCTGTTCAGCACTAAACAAGAAAATTTCGTTCAAACCTTAGTAAGGTAAACGTGAATATCCAATTATAATTTTATGTGTACTCAATCCTACACAAAATGTTATAACATACCAGTTTGCGTGGTGGTTCGAATTTAGAGGACACTGTCTAAAACAAATTTAATGAGTGACTATATTAAAAAGCAATTAACATATGGTTCAACCAATGAAGGAATGTAAAGAAGATATACGAATTAATGTACCCAATAGGTATGTTCACTAATTTCAAATTATTGTAAAAGTCGATAGATGTACATAACTAACCGTGTGCCTATATCAATCACAAAAATGTTTTAAATTAAATATGTACCCAAATAAATGCAAATGAAAACAGCAAGTTAGGTGCCAGCTACTTCCCTCTATCTTTCTTTGTTTAATTTTTTGTATTTCAAATATTTAATGTAGATTTTTGTAATTTTTTTTTGTGAATATCCCTACTCATAAATTATTTAGTACGCGAATTTGGTGTTCAAGTTCAGAATTGACTCTGTTTTGGGCATTCTATATATAGTGCCCGAATTACCCAGTAAAATTGCTCTGAACTCAAAGAATATTTAAAAACAAGTCTCTATATGTAAATTCTTACATAATCGGTCTGGTACTTTTGCACTTCTTCGAAAAGATTAAATGGAAATTTAGAATCCGAAAGTAAATTTCGGAAATGATCAAGTGACATCTGACCGCGTAGCCTCCTCCTACGATTAATATCTGGATATACCTACTCGTATGGTGAGGAAGCAACGTCAAGAAAAGGAGAGGGTAATCGGCATCGGTAATTCCTTTCAATATCAAGCACGCAGTTCGAAGATCATGGGATAATTGGTACAACAAATAAAAAGTAGCTACTTCCAATTTTTGCAATCAACTTCTAATCCTTAACAAAATACACCTTACAGTAAGTTAGTCTTCTTCTATCTTTGTTCCATGGCAAATTAACTTCTCTTGCATATAGTGCGTGCGTGCACATGATATTTATAAGCTTCTGAAAAGTGCATTATTGCACTTATACCTACGTCGAATTAACTTCAATTGGGTAGTTCCTTATTTAGTCTTGTTGCTATTTCTTATTATACAGTTTATTCGTTTAGTCGGTACTTAGAGTGCATGGCAATTTATCAATTTAAATTTGTTAGAAACAACGCACAGCAAAGTACCTTTAAATGTCTTTAATGTCAGTGTTACTATAATATATATTTTATTGCCTACTGCGACAAATTTGAACTTTTTGCATTTATACCGTAAAATGTAATAAGTGGATGTTGCTCGTTGTCCGTCCTGTTACGATGTTGGACCCAAATTTTTCCATTATAGCCCTGAAAAATAATTTGCTCCTCCGTGCAATTTCTAAGAAGCAATTCATCACCCCTGGAAATACCTATTGGAAAAATGGGACTAATCAATAACCACACATTTTCCCAACATTACACTGCGAGCACGTAAAGGTTCGAAAAAATTTGATAAAATACGCCCTTAGACACGCCAATATTATTGTTTAATTACCGTGCGTGATTAGTTTTTTTAAGACATCATTGTTACTCTGGCTCGTCGTCAACATTTTTGTCGCCAAACATCATTTTTCATAGAGCACATATGCATACAGAGAAAATTTTCGAGAAAAAATGTTATAATGATGCCATAAAATTTAATAATACGTTATTGATGCCATTTAATTTGTCAATCGGTACCTATTATAAGATTCGTTTAATAACGATTACGAGAATTTTAAATTAAGGAACCCATATTAATAGCAGGCAATTTTAATAGTTAATTTAACCGTTGACTGAAGAGTGAACATAACTAGTACTTTCTCCCTCCATCTTCCTTATTTGAAGGCACCTCATTCTGCAAAAGAGAATTAGATAGATAGAAGAAAAAACTATTGGTTTTGTCGCTCGTCTCTTCCTCTTCTTCATAGACATATTCAGGGTGTTCCATTAGTGTGTAAGAGCTGTTTTGATACATTTTTTCATTGTTGAATGATATAGACCAATATAAAGATATTAGGGTTGGGAGGGTTTAGGTAGCACTTTTGGAGAGAAGCTAGTTTAAACGAAAAAGGGCCTTAGTTTGGTCGCTGGTACACCCTGTATAAAGGGGCATATCAAAAAGGTATCTTTACTACAAAATTGGATTAGAAATTGACACAATGACGAACAACATTCAGGGCGTCCCATTAGTGTGTAGGTAGTCCTTATAGCTTTATAAGATAGTCCTTATAACTTAATAACCTAGGTTGAGCACCCTGTATCAGGTGATCGCTCACTAATGGGACGCCCTGTATGTTGTTCTTCATTGTGTCAATTTCGGATAGACCATGACAAAGCTATTAGACAGTCAGATACTGACAGATTTAGATGCCCCATTTTCGCATACAAGCCTCAAAGAGGGTTGAAAAGTACATCGATATTGAGTAGAATGAAGGGAAATTTACGTATGGAAAATTCGATTTTTCATTTTTCACAATTCGATTAGATATTTTCACACAAGCTGTGCTCATTAAATGATTAATTAATAGAACCTGGATTCGGAAAACCAAAGGCTTGAGTGTTGCAAGTGGCTAAAGGGTTGAAATAAGAGCCTAATCTTGTAAAGAAAACTTTTGACCACTTTTTTCACACAAGCCCATCAAAAGTATGAAAACGTACATCATTACTAGCCCGAAAACTATATTGGCTTGAGTGGCGCGAATGGATAAGTACATTTTTGGGTAGGAAAATTTAACAGCATTTTTTTCGATTTTCCATATGTATATTTCCTTTTGTTCTACACAGCATCGATGTACTTTTCAAACCTCTTCGAGGCTTGTATGCGAAAATGGGGCACCTAAATCTGTCACTATATGACGGTCTATATGGGTCTATATCTCACTAGTTCCATTAGATTTTGACAATAGGTTTTTTAAAACTGTCAAAATTCAAGTTTTCAAAATAGCCTACCATTTGTCCCTGCTTATCAGATATCGATTTGTGAAATGAAGCCAATATACCTACATTTAAATATTGATATGCATAGGATAATATTACAAAGCAAATAGACAAATTTATATACATTTATGGGTACCAGAATTTGTTGGTAAATACACGTATCATACAAACTTAAATGAAGTAGCTACCTATATGCCCAAACAAATTTGATCTTCATGTTTCTTTAAAAAATCGTTCTGAATTAAAAAAAAACACGTCCAAATACCAAATTCCCATTACTTTGATTTGTTTGTACTTGTAAATATTATTTTTTGGTTACTTACAGAAAAAATTTAGAATGCTTTTCTTATAACTAAGTCCTTTAAGTATTTTTGCGCAAATGCCAAATTGCTCTCATTTTGTAGAACGATAGATAGAAGTATAATCTTAATAATGTTATAAAAGTTGTCCTCATTTACTTATCAACACACAGTGGAAATTGTGGTAAACGTAACGAACCTTGAATGTTTTTAGAGATATTATCGCGTGTTCATAGTGCTTTAAAAAATCTAACTGGTTTTCAAACTCTGTTAAAAAATTCAGGTATCTATTATTTCACAGCCAAAGCACTTTGACCGCGATTCTTTTCGATCCCCTTCAATAGGTATACCAATTCAAGCGCCAGAGAGATCTGAATATTTTCCCTCTACATTTTGCGCCTAATAATCCTCGAATTCACAATGGCGATAAAATCGTAAAGAAGCCCGTTATGCTCTGTTTGGTCACTATTGCAACGGGATTGTGTAACACAATAAAAGCTTCGTTATTAGCCGGCGCGAAAGCGTAAACGCCAACAATAAAAGTTCGTATAATGACGACGCAAAGCTGCCTATATCGAACGATCACAAATTTACCTAATCACTTGGAACATCGATATGGTCGGCATAGGTTATGCTCTTAAACTGGCCAATTTCCATTTTTTGAAGGTTTTGGTTGAAGATTAGAATATTCCTTTGTTACGATTGACAAAATTAGATGCTGGCAGTCCTTGTGATCTGCCCCAACCTCTAATCGAAAGAGGGTCGATCGAAGGCAGAAAAACATGCAAGTCCAAATCACCGCGGCTCTTCTAACACTGGCGTGCAAAAATCGCTCATTGCATTAAGCAATTGTTTGTAAGAGGGACCCTAAACATCGTTACAGTTAAGTGATTTGTAATTAAACGACAAGCCCTTTATGCGGTCCCAAAACAATGACACAGATCCGCACAGGCGGCCATGACGGCACTCCAACTTCTTAGCACCATAAAATATGCAAACGCACCCTCCGAGCATATTTGACCAAGCCCACCCTTAGGTCTGGGGGATACCGGATCCCGCCAGTGGCGTCACCGGACCGAATAGCATTACATTCGAGGGTTCTAGGCAAAGTCACACCTTCGACAAGCGCCTATAAATAGCAATAATTTATTATAACCTTTATATTTAACAATTTATTAGTTGGCATCTTGATCTACGTTTTATTTATAATTCTACAACTTATTTTAAGCAAAAAACATCTTCATGCATACAGTGTCACACATAACATCCGCATCATATATGGGATTTTTTTTTATTATCCGATTTAAGAAAATGAAAAATGTGTTTGCTTTAAAAATGATATCAAGTAACGTGCTAAAAATTTCAATACTTCTCAAAATATTAAAAAATAGTGTACAGAAAAATTGTTCTTTCAATTTTATGACGCAGATGCATATGTCTGACTTCTATAGAAATAGTTAACTGTGTATATCAAGGCATTGAAGTTCAACTTTTTATGATTCATGTGGAATTTAGTTGTCCGAAGCCTATAATATTAAGAACTAGTCATTCACTTACCTGCAAATTTCTACTATTAATACAAATCGTAGCTCCAACAATTAACAAACAGGGAAAGAATTATATCGGAAAAAAATAATGGCCCACTTGCAACTCGATACACCTCTGTAAGAAACACCGACTCGCTGCACTCGCCCGCCGGGCGGGGTATTGTACAGTACATTATTCTAAATTTTAAAAAATAATGCCATTAAAAAAATTGCATTGCATTTGAGTACACATTTGTCATCATTTTTTAAATACCTTTAAGCACCTTGTCATCATTTTTTAAATACCTTTAAGCACCTTGCTATACGCGGCGAAGTTATGTTTTTACCCAAATGTCTCAAATTTGAACCACAAGATTTCTTTTATTTAAAACCGCCAAGCTAACGAAAGAAAATATCTCTCTACACTAATGAATTCTACGTAAAAAAATAAACAAAAAATGTTTTTACGGAAATCGACAATATTCCCAAACAGAAAAGTTTTGCCACGTCAAGAAACGCGACAAAGCGAGAGACGCCCCATATCCTATACTCTACCAAGTTTATGCAGATACATTACTGTTATTTTTAAATTATAACAATAATTCAAGCCTAGATATTTTCTACGGAGAAGAATTTTTTCGTGGAAACCTCGAAATTGATCTTGACTTTCCTTATAAAGTTTGTTTAACGAATCCTTCTTCGCAATTAGCTTTACTACGAGTTAATTCCACGCTAACACGTTTTCCAATTCTCAACCTAATCCCTATAACACTAAAATCCCTTATTATGCTGCTGTTTCTTCGGAGTAATCAGTACCTACGTAGGGAAATTTCGCCCCGGTCCCGCTCATTAAGGTAATTCTGTTAAGACGGTAGACCGAATTTGACTACCCAAGTTTACACGCATATATTAGGAAACCCTCAAGTTTCTCCCTTAGATACCTTCTTATCCCAATAATTACACTACTGAGCATCGCCATCATCAGTAGGAATACTGGGCCAGAATAATTATGTTACCAGTGGACTGATCAGTGATCAAAACAGATTAAATGCAACCATATAAAATTTAAAGTTAAACATAAATAGTTATTTATGTACCAAGGCACTGAAGTTCAACTTTTTATGACTTATCTGGAATTTAGTTGCCGAGGCCTCTGGCCGAGGCAAATAAACCACATGAGTCATAAAAAGAACTTCAGTGCCGAGGTAGGTACATATTATTTTTTTTTTTAAATCGAAAAAAAAATGTTTTATTAGGCGAAAAAATAATCATAAGGGATCCCCCGTCCATGAACTGACTACGCGCGGCGTCGCTTGACTTTGACGATCGCTCTACCTCCATAAGAAATCTATTGATATTCAAACCTACTAAAATATTTATACTGAAAGATTGCAGTGCTATTAGGTAACAATTTCGCAATGTGTACGAAAAGTTAAATGGGCCTTTATTGGCCGGGTTTTGAATATTTGGTCATTTTTGACGGGCGATGGCTCCGCGTCTGCCGTTTGATGTTTACATCACGCCAAGGCCTACTTATTGAAAAAATCATACAATAATGGACTACTTCAGTGCCGCTTTCTGAGCTTTTAATGACGATTTTGGGACACTTCACTGCCGATTTCAAGAAAAAACATTTTTTATATTTACAAGATGATATAATAACATACGAATAGTTACTAATTTTTAGTGTTTGGTACTATAATATGGTGATAATATATTGTAGAAGAAGTTTTGTCGTCGATATTAACATAATTATTGTATATAGCTTATTTGATCAGTTAAGTTTCTACGGTAGTATGCACAAAGGACAGCACCTCGAGGATTCCGCGCGATTGAGGCAGTGACGTCAAGCTAATGAGTCAGAGTTCCGCGAATTTAAAATATTGTTTGAATTGTTTGTACTTCACAGATTCCAATTGGAGGCTACTTCATAAACAACAAAAATGTGAACAGAAATAGGAAAACGTAAACAAAATTCAATTTTATTTGTCATTCCTTATTGGACATACCTTTATGCATAAGTAAAACAATCTTGCATATACAAACTGCAAAAATTATTCTAATAGTAAAATGAAGTACAAGAGGCTATTTCATATTCATGATTATTGTTTGTGTAAGTATACCAAACACTAAACACGGGGCTGGCATTTGAGATTAAAAAAATTGTTGCCTTGAAAAACATTTGTGCGAGGTATTGTTATGTTTTTCTGTCCTGGCCTTTGAACTTTACACAATGCACCAGGGATAGTTTCTGGGAAAGCAGAAGTGAAAGTGATCTGCACATTGTGAAAGAAAATATTATGCTCAAGAGTAAAGGCCACTTTTGATTTTTTGAAGTTGTTAGGCAATAACAAAATAATAAATATTATGATCTTGGGTAATAAGTAATAAGTGCTTAAGATGCCTCATTATAACAGGTTAAAGAACAATAAGAAAGGAGTTTATAGGTTGTACTTCAAAATCATCTAAAATGTCATATTCCAGAAAGGAGAAAAAACATAGTAGCACAGACGTATATAGCTTTAGCGAAGCTATATAGGTCTGTGATAGTAGTCTCCCATTTATGTCGAATGTCAACTTATTTCGTTGTTCACTTAGCCTTAACCGACGAAGTGGGGGTTCAAAAATAAGCAAAGTATCGTAGAACCATTGACCAGAATTTGCCGGACATAGTCGGCTGATTAGGAAACTTTTTATATTTAACTCTGGTAATAAATAAAGAAATGCGTATTGAGAATTTTTAATATCATTGATTAAATGCCATTGTAGGTTGAAATAGAGGCGTTATTTATTAATAATGCATAAAGCCTCTTCCCCAAATCACTCGTTTCCAAATCCATTTGGTGTAATTAATCCTTTGAATTTTTAACCACCATTCCTGCTAGTTTATTTTGGGAAATAACTTGGCCGTTCCGCGTTTTTGAATTTCCTGTCCCCATTTCGCAACTCTATATCCACAATCAGCGGAATGGCACCTCGCAAGAGAGGAAGCTTCGCACACTCGATACCGCAATAATTGAATGGCTGCACTAATTAGTTTTAGTTTTGTAACGCTATCGCTGTTGTGAAAACGGCGTAATTAGGTAAAAAAGGAAATTAAAGAGTTTTGCGTCATCCGTTTGTTGATTTTGGAATACGGGACAATGGCAGGCTTTCAAGCCATAATAGGATACCGTGCGGAATTCTGAAAACCAATAGAAAATTGCATATGCTATAAAGAAACACTTCATACATATATACCGCTATTCATATTGAAGATAATTAATTGCAGAAAATAATATTATCTATATTTGTGACCTAGGCCCAAAAATATCAGTGTTCAAAAGAACACATTATTTATGTAAATTTAGTATGGGGGATGAAAATCCCTTTTTCACTAAATGCATTTGCAATAATGTTACTTCTTACTGTATGTAGTTATTATTTGCTTGTTAAAGGATTCTATTAACTAGGGTATGTGAAGTAGAAGACATAAATGGTCTAATGTCTCATTTTAAAAGACTGTACTGAAGTTATTGGAATGATTAGTCTCTAATAAAATGTGTTAAAAATCCGATGGGCTATTAAATTTACTAAGCATAAGAGGTTTGGTAAGCATTGCTCTATTAAAATTAAAAGGCTCCTAAAAATATGAGAATAAGGCACAACAAAACGGATACCTACGTACTCATGCAGGCATTATAATAATAATTATAACAAACTGATAAATGTCTCAAAATGGACATTAAAAGCTGAGAAATCGACACTATAGTAAGTCATTATTCTACGATTTTTTCTGGTGACATTATTTGAGGATCAAACGTCAGACGGGCCCGTCTCCGTCAAACATCTATAATAACCTAATCTTTCAATTTGAGCAGTTCGGTCGGTTTGAATAATTTATAATTCAAGGTAAGAGAAATTGGCCAGAGGTCGCCCGCAGATCAATTATTGCACGGTAGTCTGGGCTCGATCGTAGCCTACCGAACTCTCGGTAGGCTACGGCTCGATCTAAGTAGAGGGATATGGAAGATGCAAATATAATATAAGTATAATGTCACAAATGACAGAAGCACAGAATATATACCCTACGGCAAGCGCTATTTATTCTGTGATAGAAGAGAGTAATATTGTTTTAAGGTTACCAAAATGTTTGACAATAAAAGTGGCAATTTTAAAACCGAAAACTTGGTAAGGTAAGAGTTATTGTGATTGTTTTTTATCTAAAAGTAAAATGTAAGTATAAATGCAACTTAGATCTTCTATATCAGTTGTTTTTTGTTCATTGGATAATTTTCTTTATTCTTTTCAAACATCTCAAGGAATAACTTTTAAATGAATAAAGAAAATTATCCAATGAACAAAAGAAATGATATAGAAGATCTAAGTTGCATTTATTCTTACATTTTACTTTTAGATGAAAAACCATCAAAATAACACACTATAACCCGTATTAAAAGTTTTTTTCTGAAAATTTATTGTATACTACCCTGTATTTACCATGTTTTCGGTTTTCAAATTAACATTTTTATTGTCAAGCATTTTCTAACCCTTTTGACAAATAACTTAAAATTTACATTTCTTTTGATTATTGTCAAATTTTTTGGCAAGCTAAACATTTTTATAACCTTAAAACAATATTACTGTCTTCTATCATTTGTTTTTTCATAACTTACCTACTTCATAATATAAAAATTTTCTTTTATTTCAAATTTCTATGATAATTATAAATATTTATTATACAATTTTCAGTAGACAATAACAAATATTTAGAAAATAATTTATTCCATTTTTGCAAGTTTATATCCATTAGGATCATAACTTTTCAATATTCATTTCAATAGTAAGTAGGTGTATATAAATAAATCTTACTTAATAATATATTTTACCTAATACTATCTCAGCCCTGACGAAGGAAAAAAATATGGCCGAAAGCTTGGTTTATAGTAAAGAAAAAATTACACCTGATTTTGGCTTAAATATCCGCTATTTTACTTCAGTAATATCGAAATATAGCCGTTATTATAGAAGATCTATATTATTATTATAAAAATACATTATTGTTTTTATTTTTTACGTGTGGTTTTATCTTCCATCTCGTGTTTACTGTATATGTATATATAATATATGTAATATGATAATAACGTTTCCTTTACCATGCGACTCACACAGTGACATCCTTAATGCAATGGAGGTTATATATGATTATATGATTAGCAACTTTGCACATTTTGTTTTCTTTGTGTTCATGGATAAGAGTCTCATCATTACAAATTGAATTTTATAATTCTGAGAATTCTTTTCTACTTTATCTAAAGCGGGTACTTTCACGAGTTTTATTAAAAATTCCAAGATAAAAAAATAAATACAAACACACATGATTTGCCTACTTGCATAGAATCCTATAATTTACAGCCAGAGTCAGACCATCAGGCTACTTGCATTTATTTGGCATATTATTATATTCCCCTTCCCTCGTAAAAGAACCTGGTTGATTCTGGGGTTGATGCAGTCCTATTAGAATATACCTGGGGGCACAATGTACAATTTCCTGAAACGTTAAATAAATAGAAAATTACAGCTTAACAAATGTATCATTATCATATTTGTCGTTGCACGATTTGGTTTGGATTTGTTTTCATGCAAACTGTAAAATCCGATCTACGAATAGGAGAAGACCTTGCATTTTTCTATACAATGCCTTCCAAGTACAACCAGATAGCTATTGGACTCCTCCTGAATAATTATTATAAACGCCAAATTTAGCATGGTAATAACGTCACACGATGTTTATCAGTTCACCATATTAAAATAAATTATTTTCTCGTTAAAAAAGTTTAATTACCTAAATCCGTTTTCAAGTTTGCCGCACACAAAACCATATTGTACCGAAAAGGATGTTCTGTACCTGTTTCCTGTACGTACAAACAATGAATTTTTATTGTCTTGCTTTTCTGTAAGGCCGTTATATACAAACGGACGTGGTTTATGATGGCGAGACGAACCCTACTAAATTTCAAGAAGCAAAATAAATGCGCTCACGAAGCTCCCACAAATATAAACTTTATGCTGAAGAATAACGAGGTTGGGTTTTGGAAGCTCTTTTTTTATACAAAGTGTGCGGTTAAAAATAATGCAGTTCCATTTTAATTAATGGCACAGAAATATTTTTTCCTCTCATTAAATAAATTTGTTTTTATATATTGTCCAGATATTATTAAACACCTTTCAAACAAAGGAACACAGAAAAATAGTAGGAGATTTCTGCTTAAAATCTGCTTCTTCGAAAAATTTCGTTTATGAATTTTGTATAGTTTATCTAATTTCAATTGAAACACTTCAGTAGGAAGTGATTTTTCGCAGGTTAGTTTGAGAATGGGCACCTGGGCAATAAAATACTAGACAAAATACGTTGTTTAACCATTTAAACCGAACCTGGGATTCGTAGTAGAAGGAATGAAGGAGACAGATAAAAACAAGTGACTGTATGCTCGCTTAATATAATCTCAGAAATACTTGCATGTATTATGTACACTTCAGAAAAATATTTATTTTATTTTATTAATAAAAATAATAATTATAAAACATAATAATATCGTCATCCCCAAAATTCCCATCTTAATCAATTTAAAAAAAAACGTATACCTACCTATATTGTGAGATAAAGTATGGTATTTCCTAATCTAGATTATTTCCCTGGATAGATCCTTTACAAATCCTAAACCCTATATATCCTTTTCATTTGCCATTTTAATTTGTTTCGTTCGTGTTTTGGTTGCTTTTAAATACAAATAATTGCGTTTATAATTTGCTGCCAAACGAACGTAACTTCAAATGGTGCTTGGGATGATACACGAATACGATTTGCTTGAAATTTCCTCTATTACTAATATTGAAAATATTCAATTAAAAGTTTGATTCGTAAAGCTTATATGAATATATACCTTAATTATTTTGCAAACGGTTCATAGTTGGCTAAACAAAAGCCTATCAAATTTGAATATAGTTTTGATATGCCTAAATGGTGTAGTTTGCCAATAATAAAAACATTGGCACGTAACACCGACTTGAATTATTGTTTATTTAATGCGAAGTAGATTTACATAGGTGGGTGGGCAGGTGCAAGTCAGATTTCTTCATATTATAATTTAATTTATAAAATAAAAGTGTGACCCAACTACTACCAAAAATACCTTGTTATAGTAACCCATTTGACCCCAATGTGCCGGTTTAAGTAATTATTATTAGAAATCGTGCGCCATTTACACCTATTCCGACAATAATACAGGGATTGTATCCTTTGCCTATAGAAATGTTACAGTTGCGTTTTATACATTTTTGATTAGGAAACATTAAAATAGAAATTAAAATGTCTTGTTACACCTACCTAATTTTAGTTAAAATAAAGTTACAATGGACAAGAAAATGAACCAGTTATAGGGTATTAGGTACGAACGGGAAATCTCAAATGAATAGGTACAAAAGTCGCAGTTTACAGAATATAACTCGGAATATAATATATTTTAGGTTAATAACACCTATTAGGTATATTTATGAATTCGGTACTAATGGCTTCCAAAAGGGTTTATAATAAAAGTTCAGAAATAATCAGCCCTAAAGTAAGTCATTATTGTGCGAAAATATTAAGTTGGGTTTTTGTATATACGAGCAGTTCGGTCGGTTCGAACAGATCTCTGTAAATTGCAAGAGGTTGGACAGAGGACGCCCGCAGATCAACTGCAATTGAATTCAGTATTTAAACTCAATGCAAGTATCGAACATGGAAATTCAAACCTACAATATCAAACTAAGAATAACAAATAAGGATGGATCTATATATCTCACTATATACTCAGTTGAATAAAATGCTCCTAGCCAATGGAACTCGTAGGACCTATACTTACTCCTGTAGCTTAGTTGGTTCAAAGCGCCTTCGGCCTCAGTAGGAGTCCCGGGTTCGAGTCCCGGCTGGAGTGCATTTTTTTTCTCAACTGATTTTTATTTACAGGTGCGAAAATCCATCTTTATTTCAGTATTTCTAAACAATAATTGTTTTTATGAATAAAAACTATTTTGAAATTAATATTTAACCTTTCATCCCAAAGAATCGCTAACAGACGGACCTATTTTTTTAAATAAGCCAATAAACTTACTAAGTTCTTCCAAAATCGACGTATTCCTGGTATTCCTCTTCCTAGCCGACAGTCTCAAGGACGTCCGTTGAAAGCCGCTGTGCCGGTAGTCGAAATGGAATTCCTCGAAGCGTCCTTGAAACACATTCCTTATGCTGTGACCGGCTCCTTTAAACAAACGGGGCTCGAAGTTTTCTTTGACTGGGATGTGAAGAAGTTGTGCTGCCTTCGGTGCCACCAGCTGGGGAGGAGTGGTCGCTTTAACGTGTCCATCTAAGAGGTCTCTTCTGTTTTTGTTTAGTTTTTCAGGTTTTTTAAAGGACAACGTGTTTTTTTCTCCTGGCCTAAACATCGGCGTTTTGAGTATTGTTTCAACGGACTCTTTGGCGTAAAATTCGCAATTGATCATCATATTTCTCTTGTAATCATGTAAGTTGGACATTGAGGGTGCCCTACTTGCGAGTACTTCAGTGTCCGAAGATTTTGGATGGAGAAGTTTTGTACCAATAAACTTCAAAGATGCCCTAACAGACTTTGACCGTTTTAAATTTTGAGATTTTCGTCTTTCTGTGACTACTTCGTCCATCTTTTTGTATTTCTGCGAAGATTTCTTTATTTTACCCATTACCGACTTAATATTACAACTTTATTGCTAATATCCATTGCGATCCTCAAACAAGATCAAAAGGTAAAAATTCTTTGGGCTTGTCGACTAGTTGCTTCCATTTATCAGGTTTTAGTGGTCTTGTCGACATTCTTTGAATAATTGGTATCTACAAAGTCGTCAAGATCGCCAAAATAGATATGGACTTACTTCTATGCCAGTGTTATTGACCTATTAAACACTTTTCCTTGCTTCTTCTACCATTTTCCCAGGCACTCGCAGCTATTCCACTTTCCAAATAAAATGTTGGTGCCCAGTCACTCGAAATAACCGAACCAACTCTTTTAAATGATTTCAGACTACGGAATACAAGTTGTTTCATTCACAAAACCGCGGAAAAACGTCTGCGTTTAGCAAAAACGCTCGTCGCGTGTCAGTTAGAATTCAAATCTATCGCTCGCGTGCTGCGACGGAAGACTGCGCATGCCGCACTGCGTTCCCACCGTGTGAACAGCTGGGCCTGATGCCACCGCTTCTCGGATCAATGTAAAAGTTGAATGGACAGGCTCGGCCTAGGTAAAATTTCAACATTATATCATTGTGTTAGGCATTTGTACCGGACTCTGTTGGGCACCGAATACCCAAACATAAAACAGGTACATTTTTCAGGGCTTTATTCTTAGAGCGTTACAGGTTAGAGAAAACCAAGTCGAATGGAAGCCTAAAGAGCCCCACACACACAAAAGGCAGACCGCACAATTGAGTATTTGCGTGTTTCCGTTAAGTTAAACCCTTACTCAGTTCATCGTACACACTGTGCATCTTCCAGATTGCGCGTCTAGCGTCTAGTTTGTCAGTGATTTCATACTATCCAGAAAAATGATCTTTATTATAGGACAGTAGCGCGCGCTTCCATAATGAATAAACTAAATTGCAAATCGTCGATTGTGGTGGATAAAGTAGTGGATATTAGAACGCCATGAATATTCCTACATTCGTCTGTTGGAGGAATTACATTATCGCCAAAATAATGAAGGGCGCACCACACACACAGATTCATCCCCGAGCGGTTTTAATTGCGCACGCTAAAAATCAAATTGACGGACTTGAACGCCCATTCGAAAGGTTTGACCACACACGATACATTTTAACTATACCACCACAGAATAAATAGCTTTTTCGTTAGTCTGTGATACCACGCACGTTAAGTCTTCACTCTTCGCTCTGTGTTTAATAATTATAATAATTATAACTAAGAAATAAATCCAACTTCAAAAGTAATTCTTATGCCATTGGATAATAAATCACCTCTGCAGTATCCCGTTTTCCTTTATACACAGAGCGGTCGGAAAACGATTGAAAAACACCTAAAAATTTTTTTAGCCGGTTGTGCGATTTTGGATTTGACACTTCCTCTCAATTCTAAACAACTTTTCTCGATACAATTTTTCAATATTTTGAAAAATAGGGGTACTTCACTCTTTAGCCTTTTTCATATTTTTGAATTTCCTTTGTACACGGAAAGATATACAATTTAGACCTGGTTCATACAGCTTCTTTATTAATTTTTCTTTATCTTTAAGAAATATTAAATGTCATTGGTCAGTTCAAATCAAGGGACAAATGCCATTGGTTATTTCTTAAAGATAAAGTAAAATTAAAAGATAAAGAAGCTGCACTCAGAGAAATAATCCTTGGTTATGCATGAACCTTTTGACTTTGAAATAACACAGATATATTTTTTGAAATATCTAGTTAATTTCATTTTAAAAATTTACCAAGCTTGACCCTGTGGGTCCTGTCGATGCTCAAACAAAAAAGTCTTGTTTTGAGTTGCTTTATAAGAAATCACATTATAAGTTTGAATATTCCAAACCCTCGTCCAAAACTTTTATTTCCGAATATTTAATATTTACTTACAACATGATTTTTATTCACAATGGCCAAGAAGAAATCCCTGACCACAACATAAGTGAGCGAACAAAAGTGACAACTATAAAGGATCATTTACGCTTATGATATCCTGATGGAGGTTGTGTTGTTTTGGTAAGCTCGATAAATCATATCTATTCCGGCCCTGCCTTTGACAAGTAAGAGGTAAGTTATGGACCCCTCTTGAATTCTCATTACACGAATTGCACCGATTGCAACTATTCAACCATTTCACACGAATTTGACCTTAGCGGCCGTCGACGCAGGAACTATAATAAGCATTTGCTCGAAACTCGTCCCGAATTCTTCAGGTAGTCGGTGACGCGAAGAAGAGGCGCAAAGAAAATACCTAAGAGGTGGTCGGTGTCTTTGGTAGATCCGATAACGCAAAGTGGGCGATACCCCACGGGGGGAAAAGTTGCCGTAGTCACAGAAAAACAGCAAAGATTCTGTGCAGAGAAGCTTTAACACTATTTTTAGGTGTGAAAGATATAACAACAATAATAATAGTCTTTCCTATAAGAACTCCAAATAAAATTTTCATGGTGCCCGTTGTCAAACTCGATATTTATATATAACATCTCTAATTTGATAATTTTTTTGCACATTAACATACAGGGTGTCCTGTCAGTGATGATACATAGAGCAACTTCAAATAGGTATTTTGTGTAAATATTACGATTGAGCTTAACAACTACAGGCCAAATCTCAATGGGTACTAAGATACAGGGCGTTCAACTTCATTTTTTGAAATTGAATTTTGGCTAGATCTCCCAAAATAATCAAGCTGCTGTCATTGGGGGTTTTTCCAAATGACGTAAAAAACAGCAGAGGTAGAAGATTTGTGCTATAATGGTTATTTGTGATATTATTATAATGGTTACAATGAACAAATTTGAAATAGCCGTTCAATGTCCCTACGAATCTCATCCTTATAATATTTTGTTCTGCTGTAACGAACGCGACTATTATGGTTTCTGGCTGTAGGTTGTTTTTAGGCCGCCATAATGTGTCAATTTATAGGGTTACTGTTGGTATCATTTAGGTTTACATCTAGATCTTGCTCTTTTTCACTTCGTTTCAAAAAATATAACGCCGCTTTCTTATTGCTTTGATTTAGTGATTGCGTAGTGAATTTATACGTATATATAGGTATCATTAAACATGTCCATTTCATGTCCGATATTAAGAGAGCTATAGTATCGAAAATACATTTCTATGTTAGATTACTTTCCAAATAATACACAATATAGGTAGGTACTGATTTATATTTAGTTTTGAATTTTGGTGCATTTTCAATAAAAATGTACAATTAACAAGAAATTTGTTGTCAGTCTTTATTATAACGAACGCGCGCATATTACGAACCAATTTTACGGTCTCTATAAACATAGACTAATAATTCAATACAATACAGACCCTGTCAAGATGAAAAGTGTTTAGTAACATTATTTGTCTGAGTTAAGAAAATAAATCTAAAACAAAACAATGCATTGATTGCACCATTGCTAAACTTATTCATATCGTATAACCAACGTTAAAAAACATCAATTTGGTACAATCTACATATAGTAAAAATTTGGACAGATATCATTTAACAATACATTTTACTGATTTACTGAATTTATTGATCCTACTTGGTCTATAAATAATACCCTTAATAAATTGCTTACTCTGGCTAACGTGGCAACGTTGCACGAGCTCTTTATGATCGATGCGCATTTGTTTCATTGTGCCCCAACAGCTGATCCATAGTTCGTTGAGATTTCGCCGGTTTGTGTTGATGTGTTTCGAGTGTTTATTTTTGCGTTATTCTTGTTTTTAAAGAAAACTATTTGTTATTTGTCAAGCTTTCGGAATATTTTATTCCTTCTTCAGGACAACTACAATAAACATTACATTCAGTTAAATAAATAAAATTATAGAGTTTACAATGTACTTACTAACGTTAGTACGTTACTGAAACTTAAGTGAAACCGTAGAACCTATTAGTAGATTCTCCTATGGTGAAACCTCCTTGCATTTTCCAAGGCATTTTCTGACTCAACTCACCGGAAAACCACTACACAATAATAGTAATAAGAATAATCGACTTTATTGATAAATAATGAATACAATGTTACATAACACTAAAAATCATGCCAAATGGCCATTTATCAGCAGTAATACAATATCACTCTAACACTAGAGACAACATGAAATTACAGAATCAGTAGACGAATAACAATACAACAATAATGAGACAACCAATAATGTAGTGTGACAAACTATGGATTTACCTTGTGTTTGGGGTTATCACCAAGTGTATAAAAGTTTTTTAATTGCAATTTGAAATATTGGCATAGGATATTCCTTTACATGACTAGGTATCGAAATGATCGCTTCAATAGAGTTGTTTTTGTTGTCTAGGAGAAATACACTTTCAATACCTTGTTGGAAAATTGTGAACTTGGTGCCCAGTTTTATTAATTTTATCGACTTCATGACAACGCCATGATAAAGGGTACAGCAGTGGAAAAAGCGTCTTTGTTGCATATTCCGCCATTTTAACTCCTCAATTATACGTGCTACTGTGCTTCTTCAACCGAAAAATGGATCGAACACAGGCGTTTTGCATTTTTTGTTTTCGCATAATAGCACATTTTAAAATATTTCCAGGAAATCTTTTCTCTTTTTCTTTGGACCGAACAATATGATTGTGGATTCGCTAGGATTTATAGTTAATCAAAGTTTACAAGACACACCAATTTTTAAGATCAGCATTCAGATGAGCGACAGCAGAGATTTTGTCTTCTGATAGAAAACAAATATAAACCTGTATATCATCCGCTTAAAAGTGTGACCGGCAATGATGTAAGCGATTTCTCGAATTAAATGTGTATAAAACAAATAGTTGGGGGCCCAAAATAGAACTTTGTGGAACACCACAATCAAATCTAAGCTCACAAAACACTTCATTGCCAATCTATGCATTACTACCTGTCTTGCAAATTATGAAATTAGTAACCGTCTGTGAAAAATTCACATAATCCAAAATGCTAATTATAAAAGATGGTTAGGGCGCGGGCGGTCAAAAGCGTTTGAGTAGGTAGTCCAATAATACAAATGCTGTTAAATGATTTTTGTCGCATGCTCTTAAAATGTCATCCAAAATTTTGTGCAAGGAACTTATCCATATGCAGTTATAGCCTTTTCGGAAACCTGCGATTGGTTATAGATGGTATAACTTGGCATGTTCGTTAATGAGGGCACTTATTATCTTTTCAATTACTTTTGATAAATTTTTCAACAATACAATATGGGATCAATATTTAAACCATCAGTGCCTTTAGAGGAGGACTTAATAGCTTTCAATATCTTCCATAGAATATTTTCGGTTGATATATATAAACATATAGTTCCTCAGAAACAGCTTGATTTGTATTATTATAAACAATGTAATATGGTGTTTTGTGAGGTATAGGTAGATAAAATGTGTATTTATATGACCACAGTTTGTTAGCTCAGGCGGAAGAACCCTATGTAATTGATCTGTTTGTAAATTGTATACCGTACTTTCACCGTTTTAGTAGACATAGGGGAATAGGCAGTGCGTCCAGCTAGGTTTGTCAGTCGTTGGCGGGGGGAGTACACAGTAGTCCCGCACCGCTTATCAGTCGAGTTTTGCGAGCAAAAAACACGCCCCGCACCCCGCCAACGACTGGCGAACCTGGCCGAATACACGGCGGCGCGCCGCCCAGCCATGGCTATGTCTACTAAAACGGTGAAAGTACGGTATATATACTATATTTTACGTAGAATCACTAACTGAACAATCCTATCGATGTTCACTGACTGAAAAAATAAGTACCAAAAAATAATCATGAGATCCTGGACTATAGCCCTTGTGTGTACACTTCTAATTCCTAGGTATACCTCCTAAAACATTTGATGGGTTTCGATCTTCTAGAATTAAAATTGTCGAGGCTATTTGCATGGTTTCTGCATATGTAAAACTGTGATTTGAACCATTGTATAAAAAGTACTTATGACATACATTCAAATAGTTCCACAAATAAATTCTACAAATAAATTCTCCATTTATTTCCAAACTAGACAATTTTCTTCCCATATCAGTTTCCCTCTTCACTCCATATTTAGCCTTTCGCCCACGCAACTTACTTAACTGTAGAAGGAAGCAAAACTCACGAATTTTCTCAAGACAGTGATTCCTTTTCTTACGCTTGTCATCGCGACAGGGAAAACAATATGTTAACCCTACAAGTAACAACTTCTTATTGTTCGACGTCCATTAACTTTCCTGAAGTTGGCCGTAAACAACTTCCAATTCCTAGGAAGCTCCAAGAATGTATGACGAACTTTTATAATCGAGTTTCGGTTAGTTTTCTGTGTCGTTGTCGGATTTTTACGCTTTTCGTTATCTGTGAAGGATGCCGTGGGACTTCCTGCGATAAGTGTGTTTGCTCGTCGGATAGAAATGTTTAAAAAATGCATTTGTAACAATGGGATTCTTGTAGGGCCGACAAACGAAGTTATAAAATAAATTCTGAAACTAAGCACATTAAAGACAACAAACTTATTGTTTATTTGTATGGACGGTGTAAATAAAATATACAGGGTGGCTTATATAAGTGGATCACGGCTAGTTTTTGAGTTACAATGCATGATTTTTTCTTGATTTTCTAACCAAATTATGTACACAGTGTGGATTTGGAAAAATGTGGACCGTTTTTAAAAATCGATTACTTGTTGCCTTCGGTATTAATCTCAGAGTGCTCATTTTGCTCCGAGAAAATTTTAATTACCTATATATAACAAATAGCAATTTTTAAAAAATGTCATTTATTTTTGAGTTTTAAAAAATTACTCATAGGAGTGCTCCAACTTTACCTTCGTTAAAATTTCGGTACTAATCCAAGAAATACCCAGTATATAGTAACTAGCGGTGAGATGTAGAAAAGACTTCGGCGGTTAGTTGGGTAACCATTCAATGAATGGCATTAATTATTGTTGGTTATGTGAACTTAATATTTTGAATGCAACTTTTGGGGAAAACGTTGGCGAATTATAAGAAAGGGGGAAAAGTTGTTTTTGCACTAAGATATATTCTGAAATGTTGTTTGAACTGCCCATAGTTTGAAATTGGGTCTACAGTTTCTTCCCCATAATGTTCAAACTTTGTAAAACTGCACAAACGTGTTCTTCCTTATCTTTAAAAAATATTTCCTGAAGTAGGAATAGATGATAGGTACCTACCTGCTATGGCTGCTCTTACAGTTATCATTTTTGTCGTGGGACAACTAAATAAATTACTTTTTCTTTTCCCAGGCTATTATTGTTGTGAAAATAAGAAAGGAAGGTTGACTTGACTAATTACCTATCGCTGTGTCTCATCTCAAATCAGCTGACTTCTCCTCACATCTGTGAGCAAATTACCGAGCTAGCCCATTGTAAGAATCCGGATTTTGTCAGATGACATTCTCCACAATATCCTCTAGGAATTTTCTGTAGTTAATATTAGTCGAAAACAGTTAATTACGTCACCCATTGATTTATAATGGTACAAGCGTTGACTGAAGGAAATCTTCACCCAACGGTAAAAGGGTTTAAAAAAGAACATAACAAAAGTGAAAACCCCATACTATAATCACGACTATGCAAATACAAATAACAATAATAATCGGAGAGACGCCCCATTTTAATTAATAATTTAGAATGTCATCTGAACACTCCTTATTTTGGTATTTTAGTAAGTATATTTATCTGCTTGTGGCAGCGTCCTGGGCGGACTTAGGAAAATTTCAATTTCGTGTGTCAAAGCAACAGTGAACGTTTTCTTGTTGTTCCATACTTTCGGCAGTGAATATTTCCTGTGTTTTTACGTTTGTGCCCCTGCATTTTACAGTAGTCGAAGTCGTTACTTCGTATTTTGAGTAAAGTAAAGTTAGTATGCCGTTTATGCAAGGATTTTTTAAAAATTTAAGTCTGCCCAAAACAGGGGAAATGTCAAAATCAAATTTTCGCACGAGATCTATTAGTCATCGATTTCAACATCGGAGGCCCCCCGGGCAACTTAGGCCCCTCAGCAGAAAAATACAAAACCTAACCCATAACCATCCTAAATAATAAATAATCAATGCTAGGGAGTTTTTGTTCTCACTAGTTGTGAGTTTGTTTCTTACTGTTGGCAATGAAAGTACGCATGCGCAAACTGAGTTTTTCTTTATGTTTAACGCAAAAGTTAAAAGTTGGTTTACTTTTACGTTACGTTAAATTTTGCTGCATAAACACTCCCATTGATAACATAGATTTTAACTTAATTCTCTCTTACGTTACGTTAATGTTAAATTACGTTGAATTTGCTTGATATACTAAATATCTCGAAAACGGGTAGTTTTTGGTATAGAATGTTATTTACATAAAATGTGGGGCTTGGACGCCGGCATCCAACAAACTATAGAAATATGGGTCATTCCATTTGAAAAAAATAAGTTATTGCTGTTTGAAATTATCCGAGCCTGTATATGCAAAAACCAATTTCGACATATCACACCACACACGGTTGTGCTGTCATACTTCGGCTAAAATATATCTTTGATATCTATTAAAATAAAGATACAGCATTCAGTTTCCATAACCTCCACGAAGTCCCTAAATTCCAAGAAAAATTCGATATCTTGGCAACGCTTCATCCAAGATACAAAACAAAAAAACGGTTCTGTAGCAAATTTCATGGAGAATGCAAATATTCCAAAGGATTAATGTAATTGTCAAAATCTAAATATTTTATTTTTGTCCTGCAAATACGAATCGCCCTGTATATGTGAAAATAAAAGAGAGGTTACGTGAACTGCCAACCTTACAACTTTTGTATTCAAGTTTTTTTTTATATCTCTTATGGTTCCTGAGATCCAGGGGGTAGAACAAACTATTTGGGACACGCTGTACATTATGTACAAATGAGATTTTCGTTATAAAATGTGAAATCTGATATAGAAAAACAGACAAAACCTCTGCATGACCAGCAGTAATCAAAAACTAATAACACCGAAGAAATTGGCATACAAATTTCAATTTCAATACTTTGCTTATTGTAGAACATGTGTAAATTCGATTTTGTAAAATCACTTTTATCACCCTCTATCCCAAAAACAAGAAAAAAGTAATTAATTATCATCAAATTAAGAGAGCTTTTTTCAGCTGAATGTCGTGGAGCTCACTGGACTGCATGCTTTTTGCTTTTGATCGACCTATGGTTCCATTCGTCGATGCTGATAGTCAAGAGCGCTGGACAAACTGTATACCCACGGTATTTTGCTCCCTATAATAGCTTTTCCTGTGTGTTTACCTAATACACTCTACACTCGAATTGCTATGTTTTCTAAGGTTTTCCTTCCGTAGTACCTACTTGAGCAATAAATGCTATCCCACTTACATCTAATAGTAGTAATTGCCGCCCTTCCCCGCACAGGCATGCAGTTGCTTCTGGGATATTTCTAGTTTCAAGTAGTTAGAAGTAAAAGTAATTGTACTACAGACGAATCTGTGAAAATTTAACCTTTTAAAGAATACCCTTTATTATACTACGTATGGATATTCCGTGTCATAGTGTTGCATAGTGTCAAAACCGCGCAGGGTGATTTTATTAGTTTATTTAAAAATCTGGCGGGGCCGCCGGGATATATATTTATGTATGTACGGCTGCGTAGCCTCTGATATTTTACAAACGATTGTATGGGGTTTAAATATGAAAGAATCAAAGTGACACTTTGGTCTCTCAAAATATTATATGAAATTTCACACAAGTTCCGAAATACAAATATTTCATGTTGCCAATACTTTGGTGGTCTGCGTCTCCTCTATGGACTCCAGAAATACCTATCTGTTTAAAAATGAAGGATAAAAATGCTTTATTTACGATACTCCCAGAAATAAAAAAAATCTTCTTTGTCTTCTTCTTACGTGCAAAAGTGGTACTTTAGCAAGTTAACTTTTGGAAAAAATTAACTCGTTTCAAGCTACCTACTAGAAGGAAATATAACTACGATTAAGTTTTTTTAATAAAATTTGTCGATATCTCCAATGAAAAAGAAAAAGGCAACCTATTTTTGTGTATAGGATGCTTGAAATTTGACGCTTTTGATTGCAAATGTGATTTTCATTTTTGTGCAAGTGAGAAAAATCTAAAAAGGTTCCAACATCTGAACAGGTATTCCTCCGTGACCAAAGAACATCCAGGAAAATGTTTATAGGCGACTATCCAAAAACGTCGAAGGGCCGAAAAAAGAAAGTGGAAGAAAGAAGCTAGAAAATCAAAGATACGAAACTCAGACCAGGGTGCTTCAAATACTGATGTTGTCGACGAAAACGACACAGAAATTACCTTCGATATGAATTATAATAACATAAACCTAAATCTACATCACCCTGCTTTGTTCCAGACATTCCAGAGCCATCGACAACAAGTGGGCACAAGGCTTTAAAAAAAGATCATTCGTCAAGTGCGTCAAAGATTGCCAAATTTGGCCAAGACTTGTGTCAGATATGGAATATCTGACACGGCAGGGGCAGCTATTGCGTCGGCTGTTTTAAAGGATGTTGGTTTGATTACTCAAGACAATGACATATTTTTTTTATTTTTGATCATGAATATTAATAGTAAATAAAACACGAAAATATTTTCTTTCGATTTTTTTTCGGCCGGGAAATGTGCTAAAACGTTTTTTAAATTTAAATTCCTTGATGTCACGGGCCCAAAAAGCTGATTGGCTACTGTTTTGCGACGTTGACACGATTTACGGCAATATCGATATGTTTCTATTAGAGATTTGTGAAGACTGAAGAAGAAGAAAATGTACCTAACTTATATTTTGTGGCAAAAGTCAAATAGACATAGACATAACACATGACCTCAATATCAGGGGGCGGCGCGGCGGTGCACGAGTGGGTGGGTCTTTCGTGATACCCCACGCTTTGCCACCATACGTCTCCCCATAGTGGCTAGATTGCTCGAAAAGAGCAGAGGCCATAAAAAGAAATAAAAAAATAACCTCAGTATCAATTAATTTAATAATCGCAATGTTTTTCCCTTTTTTGAGTTAAACGTTACTTGCAGAATGATCACCAACTTGTAAGTTGTCCAAACTTAAATAAATATGGTTTATAACAACATTTTGTCAGTCAACTATACATAATCTTGAAAATAAAAATTTAATTTATTAACTCCAAATATTCTGACATCGTTGTTTTTTGCCATCGATAATCGTGTTCATTTTGCAATTATTTTTAAAGCTAACTCTCGAATGTGTTTTCTATCATCTCCTAAAATAGCTATCAAAAGGTTTTCCGATTGACCAAAATATTTCTTTCTCCTTTCTCTCAGTTACGGGATCTATCACTTTTTTCAGTTCTTCAGGGAGGTAACAATACTGATAATGCTAAATAAGTGCCTAGCACCATCCTTATTACAAGACCAATTAAATTTGATTTCCAATCAGTATACGGTATACACTTTAACTTTTAACTTTTGCAGGATTTTAGAAAAGCATTTAGTTTTATTAGTTCGATTTACATTAAGGAATGACAGAATGACGTGGCCAGCCCACAGATTGTTATAGACACGACACACGACCCACAAAACAACTACCTGTGTCTGTACGGCCGAGTTCGGACAACCGTTTATACAATTATTGTCTTTCTCTAGAGGATCGATTTCGATTCAATGTGCACGTCTGAGATTAGAACAGACATCGTATTTTTGGGGCTTCGATTACTAGTATAACCGGCAACGTCGCCTACGCAATTTCATTGCTCCAAATTAAGGCGCGCAGTTTAAAATTTTTATAAATTTTTTTAGTTAATATCAAAATTAGGTATTGACGAGAAAGATGCTGAGGGGGATTTTATTAAAGAGTTATGTGAGTAATTTCATTCTAGTAGTAAGTAATCTCTAAATTCGATTGAGTGAACAAGGCCCATTCATTTCAAGTAATTGATAAGTGCAAGGTACAAAGGGAAAGACAAAAATCACGAACCCTGGCCACAGATGAACATCTGAACTTAACTGAAATTCGTGGTTTGTATTTCGATGGGAGGAAAGACAAAACACTAATTCAAGACATGGTGGAAGGTAAATATCACCGTCGAGAAATTACAGAAGAACATCTCGTAGACAAAAGAGCCTTCCACATTTTCAGGGCCTATAGGCAAACTTTTAGAGAAATTGGCTATAGTTAAGTATCACCCTATTAATATCGACTATAAGATTATCAATGGTGACAGAGCACATTTGAGCACAGATCAGAAATATCTTCTTCAGATATCTCAAGCGGTTTCCAGGGGTGAATGTCAAGCCTTGCTCGTCGCAATCCAGGAAAACTTTCTCACTACAGCCAATCGTTTACTAAGATTATACATATGTGTCTACAGATAGCCCATCCACTGCCCTCATAAATTTGATATATTCGTGATGCATGGTTCCGAATAAAAGCTAAACCTTCTTGTAAAGACGGCGCCCGCTATCTCAGTGCTGACTTAAAAAATAGTTGATCCTGTCATTGCTAGAAATGCCTATTTTGCTCACTCTGAAAATTTAATACTAGCAATGTTGACAGATGCAAAACAACATGTGAGGGAACTCGGCCTGTTTTGTATTGTGAAATATAGAGAATCTGGAGAAAATACATCGAAGATTAGGCAATACAAGAACCCATCACTTAATTTTGACGCTGATAATACGTGGATCCAACTGACTGGCATAATAATGACATCCCAGAACTCCAAATTACATCTACCTTTTCTACTGAAGACTTACAGCAATTTATCAATAATCCTGAAACACCTATCGTGGATTTTCCAAAATTTCCATGTCACACTCAGGCAGTAGAAAGGTGTGTTAAACTAGTAACAGAAGCAGAACATCTGTGATAGGACCGGTTGCAAGAGATGGGTTTATTCTTGCGAGAATTCAAGGAAGGCAAGAAATGCATAATTTTAATCTAAACAAGATTTTCATGTTTAATAGCTTTCAGACAGAGGTGTGGATGGGAGGGTGGAACTCGATTTGCGGCCAAATCTACGCGGTGAGTTCTGGGATAGTTTAGCAATGGATAATAACCATTAACCAATTAAAAAAGACATTATAGATTATGGATTATCTTTACACTTATAACATAGATTAACGTTAACGCAAAATTAACTTTATTTCTAAACTAGTAGGACATCCCCCTTATGGGACACAGCACAGCGAAAACTGGAACTGAGGATAGACTCACATAACTCGGAACGCCAACAAAACGTATCGCCTCAGCATGTATTATTGTCTTTAGTTTTACTTACTCGCTTATACTCATACTCATTCTAATTTAGTAATACCACCCCCGCCACCTCTCTCTCCCATGTGTGATATTGGCATATCAGGGGTCCACGATATAATATTTCACTGGATAACACATGCCCGTCTGACCCTTATTTTGATTGAGTGCCCGGGTGTATCGCCCAGAAGCTATCCGATTTATAGCCGGATAATATACATTAAGGTCACACGTGTGTTACACCCGACTGATTCCGGCAATTCTGTAAGTACCTGTCAAAAGTTGGCTGGGAAATCTCTTAAATAAGATCATCCTTGGTTGGTTAGAGTGAAATCTCGTTACTAAACCCGATTCCTGTAAAGAATCCGGATTTTGTCAGATAATATTTTTCACAAAATCCCGAACAATTTTCGGTAATTCATCCATAACTATGCGACATTGTGTGACGCAACAAGTTAATGACGTCATTTATTGATTTATAATGGTAAACATGTTACAAAAAGATCAAATGAAAAGAAAACTCTATCATAAGAACTTCGTATCTTGGTTAATGCAAATGTTTTTAATCAATTATTCATTTAATGAAAATTATAGTTTTGGCGTTGACTGGCGTATTAATAAAGACTGCTCACGGCTGTCATGTTTGACAGTTCTCTGGCTCACCATGCGCTTCGCGGAGACAAAATACAATGCAAAATACATTGTTGACCATATAGGCGCCATCTACTTTCCAGGACATGAAACTATATCCGTGAGAAGTCTTATTAATACGTCAGTCAACGGTTTTAGCTTATCGAACAAAAAAAAAAAGAGACACTTGTGGTATAGGGTGTACAATAAAAATAATATTATGCTTAGATGTCCCGAATTTTAGCATGCAATTCCATATAAAAAAAAAATGGCCCAAGCTTTTATTCAATGTATAACTATTAGTATAAAGGAAAGAGTCAAGGTACCTATAGTTAAATTTCATATTAATAATAGTAAGCTTTTGAAGAGCAACAGGCAACATTTCCAAGTGGACGAAAATTTGAAAAATTGTTATTATTATTATTCTTTCAGTCGTCAGGAGTAAATATATATGGATTTAAAATAGTAGTAGTATACGAGTAGTAATATACCATTTTAGTACGTATGTCTACTCGTAGTTCAAAAAATAGTTAAAGTAAGTTGGTTTTAGACCTCTGTTTAAAATCCTCTTGCAATAACTACCACATTACCTATAGTTTTTCAAGAAATATCCTAACTACTATAAAATATATTTTTATAATATTTTTAAGCCTCCCGCAAGACAGATATTTCGCGAAACCAAAATCCCAGGCCTTAGACCTTCCACCAAATCGTTGTATCGCGTTTTCTAATAAATGATCGTTTTTGAAAGTACACGTTGCGACAACGATGTCACGTAGGCCACTCAAAATTATCTAATAAGTGCTGGGATTTCGGAGTATAATTACCTATACATACGCAGCGCCGTGAAGAGTCCCGAAAGGTAAATATTTGGGGAAGCCTAAATGATCCTTCTCCTTCTCCAAAGTACCTACGCGTTGCGACGACATCATGTGGCAAAAAATGCGGTGTTGGGAAGGAAGGACTGCCGAGAAGCCGGTCTGGCGAGAATTCAGAGTGTTGGAATTTCGGAGCAGATGAGGTAGGTAGGGGTCGCGTACCATACTCCAAAAAATGATATTAGGGTTTGTATATAATATAAATTAATGAATCTAGTATCAATCTACCTAATATTATTTACGTAAATACTCAAAATATTTGGTGTGTGTAAATAAGCTCATTTCATTACTGACCTGAATTTAGGACCGGTTACAGTTTTTCCTGCATTGATGACCAGGACCGGAGAACTTTCCATAACAAAAGTTCAGACCGTTCCCCAGTATAGCTGACTGCCAATAATTGATAAGGAGAAAAAAATTCTTTCCTCACTCGGTGTAGACATTTGACTTATAAAATATTATATTTCCATGAAGATTATTTGTATTATAAATAAATTGAATTGATCAACTCTTTAGGTCGTTCGGTTGTTGGTTGTACTGTGTACTGTGTACAGAAGAAGCCCTTTATTAAGACCGCATTATTTATAAGTTATAAGCTACGCAAGATTATATAAACCGTGACATAACTACATTTTGGAGAATGAAGATTCTTATGCACTTTTAAATAGTTTCTAAAATAGTTATTTACGTACCAAGGCACTGAGGCTCAACTTTTTATGGCTCTGGCCTCTGGCCGAGGCAAATAAACTCCATGACTCATAACAAGAACTTCAGTGCCGGTATTGAAGAATATACTCCGGAGTATATTCTTCTATGGTGCCGGGATACATATTATATATACCTACAGGGTTTCCCAACGAAAACTTGATTCGTCGATTTTTGTTCTCGGGGGGAGCTTTTCTGACATTAAGCCAACAGCCAACCCGATATGTTCATCCCCCTAACCCCTAGCAACCCCAACTTTAAAATTTCAAATGGAACCACCCCCGTTGTGGCCCATCATTTTAAAGCCCTTTTTATTGCAAAAACAGTGATGCGTCGTTTTTAGAAATATGTTGAGATTTGACAGAATTATTGGCTAAAAACGGAAAGTTTACAATCCACTGTACACGTGGTAATTTCTTACACAGATGCTCGCCACTAATAAATTTTTTATGTACTACACTCGACCAAATTACCTAGTTTTTATTGACGTGTCGATCAGTTTACAAAAAAGTCACAAATGGAAAAGCTGGAACAAAACAAAAAAAGTTCATACGAATTCAAACCTTATATCTTTTTATAATAACAAAAAGTCTCTGTAACAAAAAAGTCTCCGCTTTTTTGCTTGTAACTACGATAATTTCAGCCTGCTATTGAAAGCGTAAAACGTGTTTTTGAAATGGTTTATTCTATCGCGGAAAGGTTATAAATTGATGCAATTCGTGCTGTAGCTTTAGAGCAATCATGATTTTGATAACAAATTGCAACAATTTCTACCCTTTCCGCGATAGAATAAACCATTTCGAAAATACGTTTCCACTTTCAATAGCAGGCTGAAACTAACGATTTCGTGATTACAAGCAAAAGAACGGGAACTTTTTTTTGTGACAGTGACTTTTTGTTACATATTTTAAAAAGATATAAAGTTTGAATTCGTATGAACTTTTTTTGTTTTGCTTTAGCTTTTTCATTTGTGACTTTTTTGTAAACTATTCCACACATCAATAAAAACTAGGTAATTTGGTCGTGTGTAGTAGATAAAAAACTTATTAGTGGATGGCATTTGTGTAGAAATTACTACGCGTACAGCGGATTGTCAACTTTCCGTTTTTAGCCAATAATTCTGTCAAATCTCAACAGAATTCTGAAAACGATACACCACTGATGTATTCGCAATAAAAAGGGCTTTAAAATTATGCGCCACAAGGGGGGTAGTTCTATTTGAAATTTTAAAGTTGGGGTTGCTAGGGATTAGGGGGATGAACATATCGGGTTGGCCTGGCTGTCAAAAAAGCTCCCCCCAAGAACAAAAATCAACGGGTCTCGGCGAATTTTCAAATATTTTTCGGTTTTCTATTTTTTGGGTGTCAAGTTTTCGTTGGGAAACCCTGTATTTTTTTAAATCGAAAAAAATTGTTTATTAAGCAAAAAATAATCGACTGCGCCCAGCGTTGCTTGACTTTGACGATCGCTCTACCTAGGTCGAGTGTGACGAGGCACGGCGCTTCCTAACAGAAACTCCAAACTGCTGCCTGTTGTGCAGCATAAATTACAAGTGGGAGTTCTGAATTACAAATGACACTTTCTGAATTACAAGTGATCTTTTCCGAAATTGAACTGACGAATCTGAATTACATGTGACCATTTCTGAATTGCTTACATCTGACGCTTTCTGAATTACATCTGACAAATCTAAATTACATTTGATCGTTGACTGACGTATTTGTAAAGACTTCTCACGGCTATAGCTTCATGTCCTGGAAAACAGATGACTCTGATGGCTAACAATGTATTCTGCATTGCATTTTATCACCGGAAAGCGCATGGTGAGCCAAAAATGTGTCAGACGTGACAGCCGTGAGCAGTCATTAATAATATATCAGTCAACGATTTGATCTTTTCTGAATTTTATTTAACGAATCTGAATTACATCCGACGCTTTCTGAATTACAATTGACAAATCTAAATTTCATTTGATGTTTTCGAATTACAACTGATATTTTTGAATTACATCTGACTTATTCTGAATTACACTCGATGCTTTCTGAATTTCAATTGACGCTTTCTGAATTATAATTGACGTATTCTGAATTACATAAGGAAAAGGTGTAGTTGTTACATCATCTAATTTGAAGCATTAAAATTCATTAGAACAAGGAAATTTTGGAAACTAAAACCAATGGTTTAAAAAATATAGAAGTTAAACAGAGACTTTTACATAAAGACCATCTTGCCATATCACAGATAAGCCTTTTATACTATAATATGTTGAAATAGCGTAAAATTATTTTATAAAATTATTATCAAATCATAGTTTTGCCATCGAGGGTGCTCATACCAAAATTATTTTACCTTACTTTAATTTTAAATTAAATTGTGCACTGCGCGTGATCACGCCAGGTAAACGTTGCAAACCTAGTATAATCAGTCTGGATTAATATTATTTAAGTCGGAAACAAGAGTACCCTACGTTTTCGTTATTATAATCCTCCATTTAAAAAGTGAAAGAATATTTCCGGAAATTTATCGTAATTAATAATTGTAAAGGACTGAAGTTTCGCAACAATCATACTCTAGTTTAATATTGTTTAAAAGGATCTAAATACGTACCTACCCTACATTTTGGCTATAATACCACCCTTATAATTAGAAACTTTGATGTGATCTCCTGGTGTAGATTGTTCAATATATAGCAAACCGAATCGAGATTTTGCTGCCTTTCATTTGTCTTTTTTTTTTGAGACTGCATAATATATATCTATATAGGAAACTTACCGAATATCGTAGGCTTTCTGGTTTAGACCAGTGGCGCTTTAATAATTCCTTTTGGATACCCATTTTTGTAAATCTTTTCGCTCTCCTACATCAGACCTAGCCGGATTTAGTTGCCAACGCAGTTTACACTTGTTCGCTTTCTCTAGTACCTACTAATATTTCTTTTTTTTTGCAAAAAATCGAAACATTTAAATTGATTTTTATTTTTTATTTTTTTGAGAAGATTCTACGTGGCAGGCTAATAGATAAATTTCAGAAATTTATTCTTACAAAATACATTTTTGGCGGATGGTGAGTGTTGTATGGTCATTTTGTGGAGAAAATTGGAAGAAAAAGTCAAAGCTGGAGATTTACAAAATGTAAACTTCCTTTCTTCTGAGGGAGAGATCCTTCATGTTCTTACTTTTGAACTCCTGGGATAGTTGAAGGAATCTCTCCTTCATGTAGTTACTTTTGAACTTCCCTAGTTCGTCTCGAGGATATTTTCAGGGGTAATATAACAAGTGGTCTGCCTATTATCGATAATACCTTTCGTTAATTTTACGAATTATAATCCCAAAGCTGAAAATACCACGACTGCGCAGCAGGAGTGGTATTTTCTTAGCATTGGGATTATAATGAGTGATAAATTAAGGAAAGCTATTATCTATTATTATACTACAGTAAAACTAACACAAAATTAGGCCAAACCCAAACATAAAAAAAGTTCTTTCTAGCGCAAAATAGTTACCCTCCTAAGAGTTAGTACTAAAAAGTTACACCACCACCAGCGTCGGGTTTCGGGGGGAGGGAGTGAAAAGGGCAGGAAATTCTTATTTTTCACAGTTTTGCGTGAATATCTAGTAAACTATGAGGTTTAGCGCAAACGTCACCCTATACGCAAATGATATACATTAAATTTTGAACAAGAATTGTTATATACAGAATTATGGTAAAGTGAACGGTTTCCATGATATGGAGGGGTAAAGATTTTCTTGTTTTTATTTCACGTAGTTTTTGTTGAAAAAACTTAAAATGATTACAGTATAAATTAGTAACTGAATAATGTATGTAGAATATATATAGATATATCTATTACACCCATAGATTGTTATTTTTTTTTCACAACATAACCTCATAAGTATATGATTGTAAATATGTCCAATACAAGTTAGTAGCCTTAGTTAATTTGTACCCACTTTTTGCCCTCATTCATTACAGCGTTCTGATTTCCATTCGTTCTTTTATGTCAAATCATTCCCATATCTAATGTGTCCTTAGCTTGTAAAAATGAGAAAGTCATGAATAGGAAGCTCATGTGAAAAACAAGAAAATATATTAAACAATCTATATTGAAAAAATGGGAGGGTAATCAAAATGATACAAAAGGTTATAAGTTTTAGGTGAATCATTAATTGCATTATCAGTCAGCACCAAATAGTTCACTAGGGCTGGTGAGGTATGGCTGTTGGTATGGAACTATTTCGCGCTAGAAAGGACTTTTTTTTGGATGTTTGGGTTTTGGCCCAATTTTACTGTATCTACTATTAGGCATACCACGAGTTGTGTTTAAAAAGAGAATTTAACAACTGCAAATAGTTAGTTTAAAAGCTAGCTGTCATTTAGATTGAACTTTCGGTTCTGAATATGTCTTTTGTGCTAATAGATAGGTATTTAAAGATCAATGTGTTAACTGAAATAGTATATTACATAGCGAGAGTTGTAAACCGCTTATTACGTATGAGTGGAAAAGTTGCACACGAGCCGCGCAGCGGCGAGTGCTGTAATTCCACGAGTACGTAATAAGCTTACAACTCGAGTTTTGTATTATAATTTTTCTTCGACGAAAGAAAAACTATTATAATAGATAAACTATACTTCTGAATATCTGTCACGCAACAATTAGTATGTTGGTTAGTTGCTATGGTGACGCGGATACCACGCTAACAAGGCACCCGTGATCATCGCGTTTTAATTAAGAATAGATACGTAATTTTTTTTATTACGTGTCAGTCACTACGTGCCAGTCATTACGTATCAGTGTTCGTAACAATACGATTTAACAATTTCTGTATTAATTTCGTCTATGTTTACATTTTCAAAACGACTCATTTTAAACGAGTTTATTGACAGCTTCGACTGTAGCATTCGACTAAACAAACATGACCCTTGGATATCCAAGGCAAATGCGATTATACCTACACCCTGTCAGAGTTGGTTTATTTTCTGAATGTGTGTCATAAATTTAAACGGAGACCGAGGTCTAATAAGAACAATTTAGCAGTGTAAAAGTTATATAAATTCATTGATAAAATGCTTAATAATACCGCAACAAAATTTAAAAGCTGCATAATTTAAAACAGTGTAAAACACCAATTTTAAGAAGTACCTGTTTGTATCGATCAGATTCGCGGTTGCTAAGCAACGAGGTGGTAATTGTACTAGTGGTATTACCGCGATAATTTGCACTAGTGCAATTATCGCTACCAGAGGCATATGATTGGTTGGATTTTTATGGAAGGAGCTACCTTATTGGATGCAAGCAGTATGAGGGAAATAATCGCTGAAATCATCACCTTATGTTCTGCAGTCGCATTAATTCAAATTTTAAATTTTCCTTTTTTTTTGGTTGTTTTAGAACATTTACTTTATTGCCTAATATTGTATAGCTTTTTCTCCAGCCATTATAACTTCGCAATAAAAGCATACAGGCCTATACCCATTACTGACCAATTTCGATATTAAGTATAGCCCAAATTGGTATCGATTGCCTATCTTTAATCCATTTGCCATTCTTTGTTGTAGGTAGGTATCCGCTACCTTCTGTGTCGATGTTTTCTACTTCCCGGGCACGGCCTCCCGCCTTTGATGCCTGTCGAAATCCTGGTGGTTGTGCCGAATACGAAAACGTAAATATTTACCCTTTAGGGATCAATTCCATTTACGCATGGTTGACAGGAAGCCACCGGCTGCCTGGAAATACCAATCTGGAAACATGCGGCGTATTGATAAAGGATAGGAACATAAGAAGTAAAGGATTCGAGGGAAAATACTAAGAAAATTGTTAAATTTCACATTTCTTTGTATTAGGACCCTGTAAAACAATAGAAACAAGAAGTTTTTTGGGGCAAAACGGAAAAAAACTGGGATTTTAGTATGTATCTACTTGGACGTAAACATACAGCAAAACTTAGATATGCAAAACTGCATATTCAGTTTACCATCTTGGAAATCAATAAGGATAAGATGAAGAGGAAACCTTGATATAGGCAAACGGTTTTTATTCTCAAGGAAAGTGGTTGATGAGCAATTTAGTGGGAACCATTTCAACTATATTTGGACTCAAGTTCGATATAGAATTCCTGTATTGAGATAGTTGGTGCAGACACTACAGTTTGAGAATTTATTTTCGTAGAAAGCCTGATCACATGGTGGACCAAAAGCATTCCACTTTGATTTAGTGGGGGGGGGGGGAGTCACGAATAAGTTATTTAAGTTTATAAAAACACTAGGTATAATATTTAAAAACAATAAGACAACAGTAGTTATAGGTATACAAAAATATCTTGTGGCGGCGAATGGGTTTTCAGATTCCATGGTAATATTGGAAATCGTTACAGTGAGATTTGTAGGTTAGTACTTAGCTACTTACAAACTAATAATTAATGCAGTGGGTTTGAGAGTCTTTGCCCGGCCACCAAACTTATTATTATTTAATTAAATGCAGATACCTTGTACTTTATCGAACGTTGTCTTTACTTAACTGAGTTATTAACAAGCAGTTAGAAATCGGACTCCATAAAGTCAATTAATTTACTTAAGGCACAAGAACAAAAGTTAGGACAATAACGAACGGGAGTATGGAACCGTCTTATATATTACGACGATCTTAAGTCGTGGCTGAATTATAAACTAAGGTGGTTTAATATATATAATGTAAATTGATAGCAACCCTATTAAACAAAATGAACTTTACTTTACGCAAACGTAGTAAAACAGAATTAAGATTGCAAATGCGGCTAAGTTATGGTGGATATAATATTCTGCCCGAAAGTATTAACGATGGAAATTGTTTAAGGTGCAATAATGTAACGAGTTCCTTGGGTAAATAGAAATTAATTTCCCCGCAGAATTGGATGAGTTTCCATTAAGGCTGCCACCAACGGAAATTAGTTCCTAGATTAGGTTTATATTCGTTTTAATTTTTATCTCTAACCTAAAACTATTTTACCGACACCGATGACTTGAATGTTTCAATAATAACTTCCGATTGTTAGACAAGAGAAGATTTTGTTAATTCAGGATAATTTTAATTGAATATCTAGGGGATTAACCCTGACATGAAACTATTATGCATTTTCGGCGTAAAAACGAGTTCGTGGCAGACTGAGGTTTTGAAGTTCTGGGGGATATACTTAATGTGCTCTCTTTCATACTAAAATAGAAAATAATTCGCGATTGTGTCAAAAATCGTTATTTTCTTCGCATATCTACTCTTTTCTATCATTACACAACTACAAAAAGTCGATAATATATTCTCGAACAGATTTTACATTGTTGAATAAAAAACTCACATTTAATATGAAGACTTCATGGATGGGACTCCAAGGAACTTTTTGACAAGGAGCCTCACCCCGTGATACCTTTTCTACTTGCCTCCTTTATGGAAATCCTATTTTTACTACCTTTACGTCCCAGTCGAGACCCTTGTACTACTTCGATAAGTTAGGGGAAAAGTAGACCACAAGAGTGACACTGGAAACATTTGTTGTGAGAAAATATACTTAAGCCTACTTATTTACGCTCCCGATATACAGTGTATCATAGCGTTGTTGTCAAAATATGTAGAAATGTTCGCATTGGATCTTATAATATCATCTGAAGAAATTGGTAAATATTCATACTTCTTATTTTGCTATTGTACCTACTTCCTGATTCAATACAGAACTTGATACAGGGTGACAGTGGGTCAAGGTTCACCCTACTTTTTTCTCAAAAAAGCGCAGCAGAGTTGCACTAAGCATAATAATATATTCGTACATACGCGCAAGAAATAAATGTAGGTAGATTTAGGGATTAGTATAGAATATAATTAACTTATGTTTTGGGATTTAATTAAAGGCTAAGGAAGGGAACACGAAATGGTATGTTTATCTATTTACTATCAGAATTGTAGAGGATTGGGAGGAAAGCTACAGGAATTTTATACGTCGAGTTTTGAACAAGACAGGGATATAATTGTAGCAACGGAAACTTGGCTAACTGAAGGTATAAACGATGGGGAAACGTTGGATTTGGCTAGTTACTCAGTGCTTCGCGCGGACAGGAATTTTGAACTGACTGGCAGGGGTAGAGGGGGTGGAGTGTTAATAGGGGTAAAAAGAAATTCAAAGTCTTAAAAGTAACACAAAGAAGTGCTTTCTATGAGGCACTTGTTGCGGAAATCAAAATAAACAATACAGTAAAAATTAAAATAATAGGCGCATATATTCCTCCAGATGCAAATATAGCTACTTACAATGACATGTTCGAATTTATTGAAGAACACATTATTTCCAATATAACCATATACATAATAGGACATATTAACATTGGTCTTGTCTGCGGTAAACATACAAATTTTAGTTTGCAATGTGCAAAGTTGAAGTTACTTAAAAATTTCTTAGATTTGAAGGAATTTTCACTTTTAAATAATGTCCTGAACCCAACGGCAAAATACTGGATCCAGTAATCGGGAAAAACACGAGTAGTATTGAGTGTTCTGTAAGTGAAGGACATATGGCTTTTGTTAATAGAGATCACCCTCCACTAGATATTTTCTTAAATATCAAAGATGGAGGGGGCTCTATTGAGCGCAGAGACAAAATGAGACACCAATTAAATTTCAAAAAAGCTAACTTTGAACTAATGTACCAATTATTTAGGGAAGATACCTGGGAAAATGTTCTAAGGGAAACAGATGTAAATAGTGCGGTAGAAATTTTTTATAGGATCGTTATCGTATTTATGAAGTGCGTCCCAAAATTTAAAAATGGAAGAAATAGAAAATATCCAGTTTGGTACAGCACTGAAATAACGGAATTGGTGTGGGAGAAAAACAAGATGCATAAACAAAGAAATATATTCGAATCTCATTATAACAAATTTGTGGAAATTAGGGCAAAACTAAAACGCGAAATACGTAAAAGACAAAAGGAATATTTAAGTTCAATTGAAACGAACCTAGCAGCAAATATGAACGAATTTTGGAATTATGTGAAAAACAAAAGATCGTCACATAAAATTGCAGAGGAGTATTATTTAAAAGGAGAACCAGTATGCCGTCAAGAAATTGGGGAGAGTTTCGCGAAGTCTTCTGTCTCGGTATATGATAGAGAAAAACCAAAATACTGATTATAATGGGGAAATATTTTTATTGGATATCATCAGTAGTGATGAGTACGAGGCGGGTATTAAAAAGCTTAAACCAAAAAAATTAAAGCATGCAGTAAGTTGTTGAAAGCCCCCTATTTACAACTTAGCAATAAAACAGGAATATTCCCAAGCCAATGGAAATTAGCAAAATGTATACCGCTACATAAATCAGGAGAAAAATCGGTTATCGAAAACTATCGATGTATGTATATCAATTATTAGTGCGCGAGCTAAAGTTTTAGAACAGATTATATACCAGAAACTAAACAAGCACGTAGAGAACTCTATAGTTGAGTTTCAACATGGATTTGTTAACAAGAAATCTATTAGTACTAACTTATATTCATATTATACAAACGAAGTACATAAATCGTTTGCAAAAAAAGCTCAAGTAGATACAATTTTCACAGACTTCAGTAAAGCATTCGATAGGGTTGACCACGATATTTTATTAAATAAATTGAGTAACTTTGGTGTCCACAGTGAGATGTTGAGAAGTTATTTAATGAATCGAAAATTTATTGCACAATTTAAAGATTACACCATAAACTCAGGAGTCCCTCAGGGATCTAATTTGAGACCTTTGTTATTTTTATTGTTCATAAATGATTTACCAGAAGTAATTAAATTTTCAGACTGTTTATACTCTTTGCAGACGACCTTAAAGTATTTAAAACAATATTTACTATCCGAGACTGTGTAGGGCTACAAAAAGACTTAAACAGCATAATGAACTGGAGCTTACAAAATAAACTATATTTTAATATAAACAAATGTAGGGCAATGACCCTAACACTAAGCAGAAACATATTGATTTTTAATTATGCCATGAATGGGGTTTCACTACAAGGAAAGAATCAGTTAAAGACTTAGGGGTAACTTGTAATCAAAAGTTATCTTATCAGGTTCATATAGAAAATATAGTAAGCTCAGCAAACAAAATGTTGGGATTCGTTATTAGAAACTAGAGGTTTAACATCACGAGAAAAAAACAGGAAAAATTGAAAAAAACAAGGTTTTTTCCGTTTTTTCCCGAAGCCCAAAAATTGGAAAAATTGGAAAAAATTGAAAATTTCAGATAAAATTCGAATAAATAAAATAAACAAAGAAAGTTGAAGAAACACTCAAATTATATTTTTGTATACCTACATATTTTGCTCGAAAAAACCTCAAAGAGTATAAAAATAACATATTTTGATAGTAATGCATTATTTAAAACAAATTAAAAAACAAAACACTTATTGATCAACAATAAAAAACTAAAAACAATAATTCTATTTAACTTTTTATTGTATATTATATAAATTATTTTATTTATAAATATATATTTTGTTTCTTTTTATTTTGTATCATTAAAAAAATTGTTTTTTTCCGTTTTTTTCCAAATTTTCCGGGAAAAAAACCGTTTTTTTCCCGACGATCAATTTTTCCGGAAATTTTAAACCTCTAGTGTGTGACTTCACAAATGTAAATGTTTTGAAAAAATTATATTTTGCATTGGTTCGACCTAAATTGGACTTCGCGTCAATATTGTGGTTTTCCCAACCACAAATATACAAGAGGTAGAGAAGGTGCAGAATAAATTTCTAAGATATTTATATTACAAAAAATATCATCACTGGCCAAGTTATATAACTTCCACAGATTTAAGGGAGGAATTTTTAATTGACTCCTTAGACATCCGGCACAAGTACATGTCGCTTTTCTTCCTGTACAAAATTATGAACTCAGAAATTAATTCACCTCAGCTGCTTTATTAAATTCCCTTCAATGTGCCTCGAGTAAATTCAAGATCCAGTATATTGTTTAGATTACCTACCTTAACTACTACTGCAAGTCAGCGTTCTCCATTAAACACTAAGTATGTTGAGTCTAGCGAATGAGTGTAACGTGACCACCGACGTCGATTTTTCTGTCGGCTTTCCTCAATATAAAATCACAATTGTAAACTACTTAAAAAATTGTTACGCTTAATTATATTTCGTATTCTGTAGCTACTTAGACGGTGTAATGCCTACATTAAGTTGTTCTAGCCTAGGTACGTAAAAATGGGTCATACTTTAAATATATATTAGGATTATTCATCCATGTAATAAGGATTATTAGTCTGTATGGGTTTAAATAAGTAAATAATTCAAGTTTACAATAAAGAAAGCCTTGATTTTACAAAGAATGGGTTTAAACTCAATTAGATAAAAAAAAAGAAAATATTGTCTCAGCTATTCATTTGGTCGATTGGACAGCAAGAACCTGTTGTGTAAGATTACAAAATTAGTCTCCTGGCCAAGGTACGCATTGTGTTGCAATGTTACAAGAAGCCCATAAACGTCAATCATATTCTCAGCTGATATTACAGTACTGATCTAACATTAACATTAGTAAACTCCTGTGTCCCATCGCTCTGTCCAAATACCTAAATACATTTTGCAGTTGAATTCATTTCTCACCGTAATACGAGCCGTAATATATCTGGAAAGGCAGGGAAAAAATTTTCAGGTCACGGTTTATGCGTTTAGCATTCAATTTATTGTACCACATTTTGACAGTAACTTAGGGATGTAAAATAGCTCTCCTAGAGATATGTAAATTGCCAATGCATTTGCCGGTTACTGCTCGCAGGAACACGTTAAGACGGGTAAAATATAGCTCCTACAAGAAAACCAGTGGCGCAGTAGGTGGACCAAGTCCCCCACAAGAAAACAATCATTACATGTTAAATACCTATCTGGAAACCGACTTTCACAATGTGTTGTCTGTTTTTACAATCCACAAAAAATGTCCTAATATTAGCTTGAATCTCCTAACTAATGCAGATATCGGAAAAGTTCCTTTATTAAAGTTGTCCAAGAAATACATAAATCTAATTAATTTGTTTTCCTGGAAAAATTGTGATTTTTTAATAGTTTTTTTTGCATCAAGGGGAGTTTTCACTAATAGTTTCTCTTTGATAATTTATATCCATCAATTACCTATCTTTAAACAAAAAAGATGGACTTTACATTGAATGAAACACAATAATTAATGGATAAATACAAAAGCCTTTAATAAAATAAAAACAAAAGGGCTTCAATACCATTTTTCTTTACAAAATATTATTGTACGTAATACTCCTTGTCCTTGGTAAAAAAAACACTCGGGCCACTCGGTTCTACTTCTGCAGGGGTGGATTCGAAATAGAAAAAAATATATGAGCGTCACGTAGTCTAAAAGTCAATGTGGCAGTGATAGCAAAACAAAGTCTAGTGCAGACCACGAAATTTTTTTAAATGTAAACACCTGATGTGATTACACTGTACAGGGTGGGCCAAATTGGACACTTTTAAAGGGAAACTCCTATTTTTGACGGAGGTAGACGAAAACTGATATCGGTGTCTGAGGCTCATTTTTTATGATAAACTTAATGGCGAAAACCGCAAATCGATATCTGTCACTGTTCTTGAGTTACAGGGCGTTTTTCAAAAATGCACGTTTTCGAAAAGTGGCCGTAACATTTTTCGGGTTGAAAATTTTGTGTTTCTGTAAAAACATTCTTAAAGCACTTTTTTTGCGTAGAATCCAATGCTGCTACCAATGGTTTACTAGTTACCGATAAAAAAATATTATTTTTTAAATGGAGCACCCTGTATATTTTTGCATTTTTTAATAGAGCGAAAAATTACCATTCCAAAAATATATAACACTTAATGATGTTGATGAAGTAGTTATCAATTACTAATAGCTTTTATGATTTCATGTGTATAATTGGAAGCGCGCCCTTTCAACAAGTAGGCTTTGGACGGTGAAACAATGAAACAACCGTGGAAAAATGTTTACTGTTACCTACCTGTTTCAGTTAAGCTGTTTAGGCAGAGTAAAGATTTTATAATTTATAAACTTTATATCATACCTACAATGAAATTTGAAAGTTATGAAAAATGGGATAGTCTGTTTTATACAATCCGGGGAAACATCAGATGCAACGGGCAATTTATACTACGAGCGGTATCCAGAGAGAAGATATCCTTTCAAGGACGTTTTTGCAAGATTGCGACACAATTTAATTAATAGTGTAAGATAGGTATTTTCCCCGTATTATATAAAACAGACTATCATAATTAATTAATAATTTTTTATAACTTTCAAATTTCATTGTAGGTATGTTATAATAGAGTTTATAAATTACACAAAAATTGAAAAATCTTTACCCTGCCTTAACTGAAAATTTGACAGGTAGGTAACGGTAACAGTAAACATTTTTCCACGGTTGTTTCATTGTTTTACCGTCCAAAGCCTACTTGTTGAAAGGGCGCGTTTCCAATTATATACACATGAAATCATGAAAGCTATTAGTAATTGATAACTACTTAAGTAAATCATTAAGTGTTATATATTTTTGGAATGGTAATTTTTCGCTCTATTAAAAAATGCGAAAATATACAGGGTGTTCCATTTAAAAAATAATATTTTTTATCGATAACTCTTAAACCATTGACTAGAAAAAAAATAGTAGCAGCATTGGATTCTACGTAAAAAAGTGCTTTAAGAATGTTTTTCCAGAAACACAAAATTTTCAACCCGAAAAAAGTTACGGCCCCTTTTCGACAACGGACATTTTCGAAAAACGCCCTGTAACTCAAGAACGGTGACAGATATCGATTTGCGGTTTTCGCCATTAAGTTTATCATAAAAAATGAGCCTCAGACACTTATATCAATTTTCCTCTATCTCCGTTAAAAATAGGAGTTTCCCTTTAAAAGTGCCCAATTTGGCCCACCCTGTACAGGGTATCCCAGTTAACGTGATAAACCCGATTTTCTCGGTAATTTTAAAGATAAATTCATGGTTCGAAAACCAGACTTGTGTAGAATTTTCCGAGGAATTCGAATGTGACCTCCGAGGTGACGTCATACCTCTTAATATACCGGGTATTTTTAAAAAGTTATTTCAAAAAATACCGTTTTCCAAAAAATTGTGTAGTTGGATTTTAACAAGAAATGCTAGTAATGAGTATACGAGGAGTAACGAAAAAGTGTCGGTTTTCATTTCTGACTTCCGGTTTTACCGGAAGTGAGCATCACTTTGTCAGATATTTGAGACAACCTGTATATTTTGGATATATTTTGGATATATTTTAGCATTCCATGCAAAGATGTGAATTTGTCATATTCGACAAACTTTATCGTAGAAAAAAAATTTACTGATGCTTGGTTATTTTTAGAGATAACTATACTATAAACATATATGTATATGGTTGGAATTGGGAGAACAAAAGTAACTTAAAAAACCCAAAATATACAGGTTGTCTCAAAAATCTGACAAAGTGATGCTCACTTCCGGTAAAACCGGAAGCCAGAAATGAAAACCGACATTTTTTCGTTTCACCCCGTATACTCATTACTAACATTTCGTGTTAAAATCTAACTTCACATTTTTTCGGAAAACGGTATTTTTTGAAATAACTTTTTTACAACACCAGGTATATTAAGTCACATTCGAATTCCTCGGAAAATTCTACACAAGTCTGGTTTTCGAACCATGAATTTATCTTTAAAATTACTGAGAGGTTTATCACATTAACTGGGACACCCTGTACAACGGCAAGCGTGTTAACCCTGTACAACACGCATACCGTACCAATAACCAAAGGCCCTCTATATATACATCAATTCGCTGAGCAAGGGATAAGGCGATTTGAGTGGCCGGTGTATATAGTAATAGTAGGACCTTGATACAACCGCCTTTGTATCAACCTCGGACAAACGCCTACCGGCCCTGCCGGACTAATAGGCGCTTGTTATGGCGTTTACCCCTGTATAGTAATGTCTACCTACTTTCTCCTCGACAGAACGCAGTTTCCGATTTTTCGAGCCCAAATTTGGCATACGGCCGACCGAGCTCATGGGCAAGAAGCCTATTATATGAAGGGCGTCCAAATCGGAAAAGCCGTTCGGCCCCGGTTTTTTTTTTATATTTTTTTTTTGGAAAAATGGCTAGGGATTCGAACGGGGAGCACCGCTCGAGTTTAATTTTCGTTTGGGGCCGCTGACGGATATGGGCCTCTCGCCTGCCGCCCGATCGGAAAAGCCGTTCGGACGTTTAGGCCGCTTTACAATTTTTTTCGCTGTTTGGCGAACCCCCGAGAGCATACTGTATACATCGTGGCAAAGGCGCACGCGCGATTTTCGGAAACAAAATTAGCTGACGTTTGGTTTTGTTTTGGTGTGGAAAAATTTCCAACGAAAAATATGGATAAACGTAGGTTTTTACGTTATGCCTGTTTTGTTAATAATGCACTTGTAAAGGAACATGCGGCAAAAGTGCCTTAATAATGTTTAACTTAGAAATGCCAGCCCTATTCGTTTTCGTTTAAAAAATAAAAACGAAAATGACAATTTTCAGTTTTTTCGCATTATTTTCAAAACGAGAAGGGCCAGCAATTTTTTTTACCATGTTACTCGGCATCAAATTCCCCAACCTTGCCCCAATTTAACCGGCCTCGTATCTCATAAGATAACCAAGATCCCCATGCATAGACTCGAAATACAGTCATCCTGTATACCTCGAACCTGTTTCTGTCGATATATAGGTTATGTTACCTTAAATTTCTGCTTATATAGTTGTCCCAGAATTACTGTAGCTGAATGCATAAATTTTGTTTCAGGTGTGAAGCACGCTCGCTCTAGCACTCTTCTCGATTTGGTAGCCTTGGCTTAGACCACCAGGTCAAAAATATAGGTTATCTACATTTCAGTCTACATTATTATAAAATAAATTAGAAAAAAAGAACATATTACGACCTGACAGTGCCAACCTCAGCTTGTGGAAAACTATTAAAAGACTTAGACGTAAAAAGGTATGTTACGATTTTAATACCTAAGAGCCGCGGTGGCGACGTTCGCAGCCTTGCAAACTCTGGTGGGCCATAATGTTCGGTGGATTTTAATAATTAATTAAAAAAAAAACAAGAAATAGAGCACAAACAAATCATTATGTAAATAAAAAAAGGAATATGGGAAATTAATTTCTTAAAAATAATATCATCCAGATGTGCACCACCCCGCTGCAAACACTCTTCCAATCTAGACGTCAAATTGGTAAAAACTCGCTGGCACCTTGCGCGTGGAATAGCGGCCAATTTAATTGATGTTATCTTTACTTTTGTTTTGGTTTGGTAGAAATGAATTTAAATAATTCGGTCAACGGTCCACAGATGGCACTTGTCAAAAATATTTGTATTACCAGAGTCTCCTTTATATCTGAATTTGATCTCGTATAACAAATTGGAAGCCGATATCTTCATACGTAAAAAATTATCGCAAGAACACACCAATATTTTTTTGCGGTAAATACTGGTCAATAAATTCTGTGACTTGGTGACAGGCAATTTTGGAACCATTTATTTAATTTATTTGTGTTTTATTTAGTTTGAAATACATAACCCATCACTTTAATTTATAAGCATGTAGCCATGCAATCTAATAGATATTGGATGATAGTTTACTCTGCCAGTTACAGAAAAGCCGTTAAACTTAATTTTGTTGTATATTTGGGGACGTTAATTATTATCATATCCTAACAAAAATATTTTTAAGTAAGTCAACTGGTGTTATTTTTTCTTGGGCTTTTTCTTTATTTTTGTTCAAGCAAATTTTTATGCAAACTTTTTTGACAGATGCCTATCAATCTTATACCTAAATAGGTTTCTGACAACCTAAAAACAAAAATTATCAGAAAGCTAAAAAAATAATTAGCTAGTTTAAATTTTCAACAAAAATTCTCTCCATATATCTGGGGGGCTAGCTCCCCTTCCATCCCTCCGACGCTATGCTACTGATCATGCCCAGTTTACGAAAATCAGATAAATATTAGCAACTCTCCCTAGATTCAGCGCCATCTATTGGGAACTAGAACTATTAAAAGCAGGAACCGAGGATAACACCTGTCGTTCCAAATCAGTCTTTTCCGAGCTCTGGAATCAAGAATTATAGTATGATCGCGAATGAAAATATTTGCTGTTGACTTTTTTCTATTATGTCGAATCACTGCCTGCGGCGCACATCTCTATATTATGAACACATTGTTTATCTAAAGGTTGCCACCCACCCAATCCACCTAATTACTCCAAAAAACCGGGCGAACCGTAGGACGAGACATCTGGGGAAGTAATTTCTGCGAAATCACCAGATACTCCCAGTTTTTATCGCGCAAGGGGTGGAAACCTATTTACTGGAAGGGCGGGGACTCTCAGAAAAAAAGTTACGGGTTTATTATTTCCGCGGTGTCGCCTTATCCGCCACAAGGAAAAGTTATTGCATTGCGCCGTTGGTAAGGTCAGGGTTACGGCTCGTTCAATTTTGAGACGTTTTAGTCAACCCCGAGAAAAGCTGTTTCCTTTTGCGTTTTAAGTCGACACGATAAAAACTCGTCTGGGATATTATATTACGTATTCGTGAACACTCGTGGAAAGCAGGAAAGGGAGCATATTATGCAATATACAATGCCTCCCCGGATAGGTGAAACGGACAAAAAAAAATCGAGTTGAAAGCAGTGGCGGCTCGTGTGTTAATGCGCAAGGGGGGGGGGGTACGTTTTGAAAAGAACACACTCTACGGTCAATTAAAATAAAATAGGTGGGAATCAAGATATCGAGATACGGTTTGCGGCATTCAACTTTTCTCGAAAATGGAGTTCCAGACACCTTAGCTATTTTTTTACTATCTCGTCGAGAAATAGAAGAAACCCCCTAAAAGTGACCAATTTGGACGTTCAATTGCCAGCGAAGCGTCATCCTCGTGTACCACGTAGCAGCGTGTTCTGTGCTTCTCTTGGATACTGGCAACGGCGGAGGTCCACCGCCCACCGCGTCCTAAAATGCTAGCTGCCGGTTATTGGGCCCACCCTGTAGCAAGAAACCTCACCTTCTCTTGCAGAGAAAAATTGAAGCTTTCATTTGGCATAGAATTTATTTAATAAGCTTATGAGAAAACAACACCACTTTACTAGTGGCTGCCAATGCGAAGGAACCGCTTAGGAGGTGGCAACCCCTTTTTTATTGTCGCTCCATGGGCCTTCTTACCGATGGTACCTATTTTGTTCTATAATCATATGAGAGTAGATCTGCCTAAAAATTAACCACAACTTCTTTCATTAACAATGATCGGGCCCATATTAATTGAGACAACCTACTCGCTTCAAGTAATTAAATGATTGGCCACAGCAGTAGGCTTTTAAAAAACTTTATTCGAAAAGCTTTTGACAAAGATCGGTCTTAATCTGAACGCGCTTTGTGATACAATAAATATATAAGATTTCGGATTGCTGAGTTTGCAGGAGACGAGACGGTTCTGGAGCTTCTACAGTTTTCTTGATGATGCATGAATTTCTGCCTAGATAACTCCTCCATCCTTAAGAGGCTTCTTCGGAAGTGTAGAGGATCGAAGTAGCCGTAGCTTTTTCTTCCTTTTCTTTTCTAGGTTTTCGGAACTTCCAATATTTCCAAATTCCATATCCAATTAATATTAAGAGAACCATTACCATTGTTATCCATAAAATCCAATTTGTTGTGTACGTATTTGCAACTTCTTCGACGACCACAGGACTAATAGAGTTAATATGTTTTCGAAGAGCATGGATATCGTCCAGTGATATGTTCCTGATGTGGAGTTTGCCAAATGTATTGATGTTTTCTTGAACTTCGCCAATTTTAATCGCCGGCAATACCAATGAATGGGTTTTACTGTTTGATTTATTATTTCCATAAGAAATTCCATTAATTTCCATGCTGCATCCGGTAGGTAACCAAATTAAATGCGGTGTCTTTATTATGGCATATTCCATGTTTTTGCATAACAATTTAATTTTCGATTCTTCTTTCGGGACAACAATTATAAATTCGTCGTTGACTCTTTCAATTATTTGATTGTGAGTTTGAACTTTCATAACGTTACAACTTGGTTCTTCGCCAGAAATTAGTGCAGCTATGCAATCTTCTTTTGGAGTTGCTTCTAACCGTTCTTGTAGACAAATATAAGTTCCATTTATTTCTTCGCAGGAATTTTCCATATATTGGTAGCTAGTAGTACTAAGAGCCATGTAGGGTTTGGAAGGAATAATTATGGTATTTTTGGAAGAAGGTAAAGGATATAAATGATAATAATCAAAATTATCTGGATGAACTAAAGGGACATCTAGGGCAAAAACAATTTGATTTTTTGAAATATAACTACTTGTTTTAATTACAGAGTACCAATCATAAAAATTAATATTAATAATTTCGTTTTCTGAATAATGTGTTTTTAAGTCCGTTAATATCTCTTGTAAGTCGTCGATATTCAATATATCAGGGTGAATAGTATGTAAACGTGAAAAGGTTATAGCATTTTCCAAGTTGTCTAGGAAAGTAATTATTACATTAGCATTGATAAAAATTTGATTAAGTATACTTAAATATACAGTATATTTATAGAATATATCAGTTTCTCTTTTTATTAATTCATGGTAACGTTCTAAATATTCAGAAATTTTTCGTTGATTATCAATTATAGTTTCAATTGAGGTTCCGTAGTGATCAATTAATTTTTTGAATAAGGAAATTTGTGTGTTTACTTCTGATACAATTTTCTGTTGATTTTTCTCAAGTATTCTTATAGCGTTGTCGTATCTAATACCGTCATTTGCATCAAGCGATCCAGTAAACCATTTATTTACCGTTCCTATAGCATTAAAAAGTCCGCGTTTACTGCGTTTATTTATATTTTTCTTAAATATTATGTTATTAAATTTACGTTCTATTTCTAAGATTAAAGGTTTAAGACTATCATAGTTATTTCGTAAGCTAGAAGAAAATACAAATTGTGTTTCTTTAAAAATAGAAATGTTTAAATCATTATGAACCGATCTAAGATTTTTTATTTCGTTACTTAAGGCTTTAATTTGAACATAATGTAGAAAAGTGTGTTTTCTAGTTATGATCTTTGCATTTCCTAATCTAAAAGGTAAGACTCCAGGTGAATCTTTCAAATCCGTTATTTTAATTTCCTGTACTTGGACCTGGGATATCAGGATCAGGGATATCAGGATCATCAGGTGGTTTCTCATGTCTGTCTGAATGTCTGTCCTGTAATAAAGATTTTTCTGTCAGTTTTCTTGGTCTTTTTAAATTCTTTTTGTGAATTATTTTGCGTGGTAATTTCGCTTTTATACCTAAGTTTTTCTGAACGATTACCTTTTTAAAACGGGGTTTTATTTTTAACGGTTTTGAACTCTTTCGTAAGCGTATTCATTTTCATTATATTCTATAGGATCTTCGCGATTTTGGTTTCTTTTTTGAATGATTTTTTCCTTTGTAGATTGATTGATTTCATGAATTTTGTCATAAAGTAGACGTGTTCTATTTTTATGTTCGTTAACATATTCATTTATAATTATTTCAGAAGTAGTATCGAAAGCATCAAAACTATCGGTATGTCCACTAACAATGTTATATGGAGTTTGTTTTGTTACTGAATGAACTGTATTATTATATGCCAAAATTGCGTAGAGCATGAGTTTGTCGATTCGACTGTCTTTGTCAGTTAATCTTAAACATCTTATGTGTTCAATTAATGTAGAGTGTAAACGTTCAACTAAACTGTTGCTATTAGAATTATTAGGAGTAATAAAATGAATATTAATTTTGTGAAGTTTTACAAAATCTTTTACGGTTGTATTATTAAATTCTGATCCATTGTCAGATACAATGGTTCTTGGTAGACCATGATGTGTTGCGAATTGTAAGAAACAATCAATGGTGTTTATAGCTGAAGCTCCACTTATTTTGTATGCTTGTGCATAACGAGAGAATGAATCTATTATTGTTAAAAATTTATTGTTTTCTATTTGGAAAGTGTCAACATGTATGACTTCAAAAGGTTTGGTACTAGTGGGCGTCAAATTAAATTTTATTTCTGCGGGTTTTCTGTCGTATTTAGCTAACTGACAAATTTCACAATTATTTACGTATTTTTCTATATCAGTTTTTTGTTTTGGCCAGTAATATCTTCGTTTTAGGGAATTTTCCATTTCATTGATACCTCTGTGGCAAACTTTACCTTCATGATAATATTTTAGTTTTTCTTGTTGTTCGTCAAAAGTATAAATATCTTCTAAATAGGTTGAACTTTGTATTAGTTTAAAAGAAGAATTTTGGAATGTCTTTTGGATAATGTTGCAAAATTCTGGGATTATATTAGGAGTTTTAAAATATACACAGTAAACCTTTTTATCTTCTACGTATTCTTTTATAAAAGCTATTGTTTCACTTTCGAAATTTTGGATAGGTAAAGATACCGTTAATCGTTTATTTTCGTTAAATGGTTTGTTTCGAATTACATATTTATGTTGTGTCTTGTTAGAAGAAACAATTATTTGATTTTTGTATGAGTTTACCGATTTTTCTGTTATTGGCATTAGTAAAACAGGACTGCTGTATGGACAGTTTCGTTTATATTATTTCTCGGAGCGTTTTCTTGGACATTGAATGCCGGTTTAATAAGTATATCGGAAATAATATTAATTTTTGGTTTTTCAACAGGTTTTTCGTTAGGGGTAATTCCTAAAATTTCATTTACATCTTCGCTTGAGATTTCCGGAAGGTTTCCTTCATCTAAATTTTCTAAAAAGGTAATAATTTCGTCATCTGAATCACCTAAATTGGCTATTATTGATTCGTTTTCTAAAGAATTTTCTAGTGCATTTATTTCTACTCGAGAGAGTGCATCCGCGTTGGTATTTGATTTTCCTTTTTTATATACTATTTCGTATTGATATTCCTCAAGTTTGAGTCTCCAACGAACGAGACGTGAACTGGGGTCTTTAAGGGAAAATAGCCATTGAAGGGGTTTGTGGTCAGTGATGATTTTAAATTTGTGTCCAAACAGATAAGGTCTAAAGTAATTTGTGGCCCAGACAATTGCTAACAATTCCTTTTCGATAGTTGAATAGTTGCATTCTGCGGGATTAAGTGTACGAGAAGCATATGCCACTGGAAGATCTTGGCCTACAGTACCTTGTGATAATACTGCACCTATAGCGTAGTTTGAGGCGTCTGTCGTCAAGTTAAATGGCTTAGAAAAATCTGGATATTGTAAAATTGGGTCATTCGTGAGTATATTTTTGCACAACTCGAAAGCATTAATAAAAGATTCATTGTGAATGACCTTTTCTCCCTTTTTTAAACATTTGGTGAAAGGTTTTGTGATTTTTGCAAAGTCTTTTATAAATTTTCGATAATAACCTACTAAGCCTAGGAATGATTTTATTTCTTTTGCCGTTTTAGGAATTGGAAACTTTTGAATAGCCTGAATTTTTTTTATGTTTGGTTTGATTCCGCCTGGTGTTATTATATGTCCTAAGAATTCTACTTCCTTGCGGAGGAATTCACACTTATCTAATTGTATCTTAAGATTGTATTCACGTAATTTTTTGAAAACTAGTTTGAGATTGGAAATATGTTCTTCTAATGATGATGAAAATATTATGATGTCATCAATGTAAACTAAACAAACTTTTCCTTGGAGTTCTCTTAGAATGTCGTCCATAACACGCTGAAATGTGGCTGGCGCATTTTTTAGGCCAAATGGCATTCTATTATATTCGTAATGACCGTTGTCTACACTAAAAGCTGTTTTTTCTATACTTTGGGGGTGCATCTCTATTTGGTGAAAGCCGGAAGCTAGATCAAGGGTAGTAAAATAAGTACATCGGCCTAACTTGTCTAAAATTTCATTAATGTTGGGAATTGGATATCGGTCATCAATAGTTTTTTCATTGATTTTCCTGTAATCGACTACTATACGCCACTTTTTTTGTCCGGAGGCATCCGATTTCTTGGGGACAATCCAGATTGGTGAAGACCATGGACTTGAAGAAGGTCTAATGATTTCGTCATCTAACATTTTTCTTATTTGTCTTTGAACTTCATTTTTTAAGGCATAAGGATACCTATAAGACTTTGTGTGAACAGGGACCTCGTCGGTGGTTTTTATTTCGTGTTTTACTCTGTTCGTAAATGAAAGTTTTTCTCCTGTATTATAAAATAAATCTGAAAATTCTTGACAGATTTTAAAAATTTTTTCTTTCTCTTCAGAATTAAGATGATCGGATCGTATTATATTTTTCACATCATATTTTTGTTTAGATTTGCTTTTTTTGTTATTAAAAATTTGTTCGATATTAAAAAGAGAGTAATCATTATTGATTTCTTGAAAACTAGCTGTAGTGAATGGTTTATTTAGAGATAAGACTTTTGTTTCGTCTGAATGATTTTGAATTTCGACAATAGCATAACCATTCTTAGCAGTGGTTAGAATTTCCGGAATAAAACAATTTCTTGAAATGTCTTTTCTTGGAAAATAGATATCTCCTGAATTTACAGAAACAGGTATTTTCGCTTTACATGTTTCGTGAGGGTTGACTTGTATAGAAAATAAGTTAGATTGTTGATTGTGTCTATAAAAAATATTAATACAGATATTTTCGTTATAGAGAATATTTTTGTCAAAATCGGGTATTAACTTTAGTCTTTTTATATCTTCGAAGCCTAGTAATCCATCAAAAAAATCATGAAATTGAAACAAGTGGAAAGTAATCTGATCGTTTAAACCTAAAAGTTCATTTATTGGTATGTCAGCTTTGAATCTACATTTATTTGTACCGTTACACGTTTTTATTTGAAAGTCTTCATGATAGATTGTATTAGGGAAATATTTTTCTGCAAAACAAGGATTTATTATTGATTTTGAAGCTCCCGTATCAATTAAGAATTTAAATTTCGGGTTATAAGTCTCAATATAGGGTAAGATATTAGTATGAATGTTATTAAGATCAATTATTGTCATTTTCTTTTGTCTACGACATTGGTTTCCTGAAAATTTTCATTTGAATTTTCATTTTTTATTTCCTCTAGATGTTCTGAATTTTCTGGTAAACTAGTATAACTTTCATATTCCGTATTATAGAGGTTTGAATAGTAATGTTCAAAAAGATTTTGATTTGAATTTTGGTTATATTCTTCAGGGATATAATAATATGAATTCTCTTCGTCGACAAATAAATTTTGGGGGTCGTAAATTGGGTTGTCGTCTTCTATATTATATAGTTCTTCCGATATAAAGTTTCTGGGACCTGAACTTTGGAAGTAGTTCGGTACACGTTGCGGTACTTGTTGGCGTAAACTTGGTATTGTCGCGTTTACTGACATAGGGGTTGGTTTGTCATTAGTTGTTCGTCCGGTTGATTTAAATACGTTGGTTTGGGGTTGTTTTGACCCGAAAACTTGTTGGTTTGTAAAATACTTTTGTTGTAGTTGTCTTGGTTGGGGCATGTTTATAGGACCTCTGGGAAATTGGTTATTTTGTGGAAATCTTTGGGGTTGGACATGTTGTGGTAATATTTTTGTCATTTGTTGGTTTTGGAAAAAGTTTGTCCTTGGGGTATTTGGGAATTGCATCTGAGGATTGAAAAAATTAGGTTTTGGGATATTTTGGGGATAGTTTTGCGTCTGAATTGGTCTTTGAATTTTTTGGATATTATTTTGAGGTTGAATTGAGGAGAAAAGGCGATTTTGAGCATAGAGAAAATTTTGTTCTTCAATTACTAACGCGATAGCATTTTCGAGACTATCAGGGTCTTTAATACGCACAATGTCTTGTAGTCTGCCGGTGAGACCTCTTATAAACGTCTTTAAAGCTAGTTGTTTATAATTATTCAATTGTAACTGTTTCATATTTGGTGCTAAGTCGCTAGAATTTAATTTGGAAATAATTAAGCTATGTGCATCTTGGATCCTAGATCCGAAATTTACAGGGGATTCATTTTTTAACGGTCGTAAAACTATCAAATCTTGAACAAGACAGTCGATGTTTCTATTATCTCCAAAAGTTAAGCGTAAAGCATTGCGAATTTCATCCCATGTCTGAAGTTCTGTTCTTGTCCCTATTAATGTTAGTGCCCTACCAGCGAGTTTTCCGATTATTGCACGAATTAAAAATTTGTTTATTGGATCGTTAGGAATCGCTCGGTTTGTATAAGTTTGTACAAGATAATTACAACTGTCAATAAAAATTTCGAGAGTATGTACATCACCAGAAAATTGAGGTATATTTTCAATATACATGCGTAGTAATTGATAATTAACATTTTGATTTTGGTTTTGTTGCTGGTTGTTCATTGTAGAAAGATTTACTTGCCCAAACAAATCAACTAAAATTGCTAGATCTGTATCGTGATCGATACCTAACCTTCCTACGTTTTCGTTCTCCTCTTCACTTTCTGAATTACTCATAAAAATTAAATTTTTGCTACTAAAATTACTTAAAATTAAGTTTTCCTAAAAGAAAATCAAAATTTGAAAATGTGAAAAATCGTTTTTCGAATTTGAATTCTTAACCTAGTGAGATTAAGTCTTTGCCCCAGCAGAGAGTATAGGATAGTTCAACGAAGGGAAATGGCTCTTACCGTTGGTAGCTAGCCCTTTTCTTCTTCGGAACCTCAGTCCTTGCCCTCCTGGTTGAAGCCCAGTTGCTGCTTGGCCCGAGTCGTCTAACGGTGGAGACGATGTTGCAGGACGAACCGCTTAATCGGAACCCGAAGGAAAAACGCGAGTTTCGGCGACTGCAAGGCTTGCCCGAATCGCAAACTTCTGCGATTTTCCGCGATACGTCCTACCGACTGCGCCAATTAAATGATTGGCCACAGCAGTAGGCTTTTAAAAAACTTTATTCGAAAAGCTTTTGACAAAGATCGGTCTTAATCTGAACGCGCTTTGTGATACAATAAATATATAAGATTTCGGATTGCTGAGTTTGCAGGAGACGAGACGGTTCTGGAGCTTCTACAGTTTTCTTGATGATGCATGAATTTCTGCCTAGATAACTAAGTACATTTTACATAACATCTTATTCTATATAATCTTATGAGAGTTGAAATTATGCGGCCGGCTGTCGTACTATTAGTACATTATAGAATACAGCAGACGCGGAACTAAATTATTGTTTCTCATTTTCTACTGGCGGGCTCTAGCCCCAGAGCCCCTATGGACGAGGCCACTGGTTGAGCTTCAGCCTTGCTTGTTTTGAAATTAATTGGTGACAATTTTAGTTTCGAAAAATTACGTGTATCTTAGAAATTTTGAAAAAACTAATTTGTTATATCAGTAAAGTGCCCTTTTTGTAACTTATGTGATATGTTATTAAGAAAACTTGTTTAGAATGAAAAACTGAATAGTTTTGCAAGATTTCAAATATAGGCCTACTTTGATTGTTTGGCCTTCTCCACATTTTCTTTAGAAAAGTACCCTTTTTGTAGCTTTCACTTCAAGATAAGAAATTTGCTCATGATGAAAACTGAGTATAGGTGTGAAAATTTTCAAAAGCCTATAGGTATATACTTTTATTTCTGTGTTTTCAATTTTTTAGCAGAAAAAATTAAAGTATGCCTGGGCTTCAGCTTCAGAAATTTTTCATACGTACATCACCAAAAAGTTTTTTTAACAACATTTTCACCTGAAAACTACAGAAAGGACACTTCTAGAAAATGGGAAAATGCAATGAAATCAAAATAAGCCTAGGCTTTTAAAAATATTCACAATTATTTAGTATCTCATTCTAAACAAGTTTCCATACTAACATATTGTAGTAAAACCTATAAAAAGAACACTTTACTGGTGTGAAAAAAATGTTTTTTCAATATTTCCAAGGCATATGTGATTTTTCGAAACTAAAATTATATCACAAAAGTAAAGCTGAACCCATAAGCTTAAATTGCAACTAAATTTTTTTTGTTTCACAACAGTCGTTTCACCTATTTACGGACACACTATTTTAAAGAGAAAATAAATAATTGGTATAGAAAATTCTAAAACTCCAATAGTAAGGTGTACACGAGCTATGAGCATGCAATATGCATTGTTTAACGAATTGTATTTATACTATACTTTCTGCACGTCCATGGATAATATTTGCAGAAATTCCAAAATAATTTTAGACTGGTACCTCAAAATGTGCCCTCGGCCTCTCATCAGTCTGCCCGAGAATATTTTAAAATTCCTCCGTAGAATTCATGAAACTCACGTTCTTTGGCTTTGCATAAATCGTGAAGGCAACTGATAATTTATGATATTGGTGATCGTTTATCTACAAAAATTTGGTATGACTATGAAAAACACACCACTACGAGTATATTTACGATAAAAGCAAATAGTTCAGCTTTAGATAAAGGGAAAGAAATTTTTTTGTTTAAAATAAATTCGTTTGGAACCAACCATCCGTGATTCAAACACGACTTTCTTTGGCCATACTTACAAAATTCAAATTGGCGTACGCTGTTATAATTATTCATTTCATAGAACCTTGAAAGGCATAGATGAAATATAGGGTCTCGAAAGGAGCCGTCATTTTTTCAGAAACATGAGTGCTTTTGAAAAATTTTGTAACTTTTGTGGCTTTCAAGATTGGTTAAGCTAATCTCAGAAAATCATTTCTCCGAAGTGACTTGGTGGCTGCATTTTCCGATCCCTTCATTTGCCAACGCCGTCTATCGTCTTGCCATCTCCTATTTAAATGGAAATGAGGGAAAGGAAAAAACGGACGTGTGTCACGTTTCTATTTCAATTTTGCAGTATTAAAATCGGGAAAGAGTCAATCCTGGATACCCTCCGGATATGCTGTCAATTGAGGAAAATAAATAGAGCGGCATTTTGAGTGATTACCGAGGAAAGGGGGATTTACGTTGAAACGAGCAGCCGACAATGTTCTATCAGCCTTTAATGAACACATTTGCATTGTTTCCGAACCTACTCGAAGATTTGGAAGATAAATTTTACATTTCGGTCTGTATTCTACTTACAGTTTTATAATTTTATTATTTTTGTTGGCAAATTAGGTCAAATAAGACCCTTATCTCGTAACATCTGTTTAATTCCAATTCCACTTGCCCGTTTGCTGGTTTGATAGAATTTGTATAGTCATGATTGTTTATAAACTTAATTACTCGAGTGTAGGTACACTTGCTTCTGTAATATTTCTGTGTCCTGATGATGTAACTATTTATACAGTTGCGAAATCGGTAGCCAAATTAATTATTAGAAATTCCAACATAAGGGTCTTATTTAACCTAATTTGTGAACAAAAATATCGAAAACTCGTATGGGTTGTTTGGAGGCATTTTCCATCACAATTATGCCATGACGGCCCCAAGGCCCCATTTTTTTGTAAAGTTCTCATTGTTTATTTTTATTTTTGACTTGACTACTTTTAGAGATACATATACAACAAAAAACTTGTTTTGAAAAATAAATTTTATGGGTAGGTATTTAGTTAAATTTCAGATTAAAACAAAATTTGAAAAATAAATTTTATGGATAGGTATTTAGTTAAATTTCAAATTTGATGTCCTTTTATTTCCAAACAACATTTTAATTTTGAATTTTTCTCTAAAATTACAAATCGAGGTTCTTTGCATTTTCTGTACTGGGTGTTCACGTATGCTATACCTAACTGCCTTATTTTGCGTGACAAAAAAAATGTTTAAAAAAGGGCTTGAAATCAGTCAAGTTTTAGAACTGTTGTCCTGGTTAATCTGTGACTGTGTTTCAAAATTCTACACAGGGTGTTTCATAAAAGCAGGCCAAATCTACTTACAGTAGATAAGTGTTTACATATTTAAATTTCACGTTTTGTTTCTGTCAGTTTCTAATTATAGCGAAATTTAAACATGAAATAAAGAGTATAAGTAACCTTATTTCAGATCGGTCTTCGATTAGGAGATATTCAGTTATAAAAATAACTTTATTGTTTTTACAACGTTAAAAACTACAGTAGATGTTCAAAAATGCCACTTTTTACATTGATACATGCCTGGCAAACGCAAAAGAAGTGAATTGCAAAATTTACACTGTATTCAAAAACCAAGCCCGATCTAAAGAAAGTTACTCTTTATTTTATGTTTAAAATAATTCAATTTTACAGACGACATTTCATTTTGGCTGTCCAGTTACGAAACACCCCGTATATATTGTATATTATCTGCTACATTCTTCTTCATTATGTGCAACAGAAAGTTGGTTGCTATACTCTCCCGCAGTAGTAAAAAAATATTTCAATTTTATCATGGTCATGTTAGCCATGGAAGAAACAAAGGGCTTCTCTTGGGCTTAATAGTAAGTAAGTGTTAACATGTGCTACCTATAGGTTTTTTATTTGAAAAAAAAACATTACTTACACTTACTATTGAAAAAATATAAATTTGGTTTGGCCTGATTTTACCATGTACCCTGTGCAGAGCTTTGACACTCAGTTCTAATACTTGACTTATTTCAAGCAACTTTTGTTTGAAACATTTTTTGTGTCACACCATTGAGTAAGATAAGGAAATTATAAAGCAGTTATAGTTTATACGTGAACACCCGGTATATATGAGAAGTAACAACTACATAATATGTTATTCTTATTTATTTTGCAGGCAAAAGTTTTAATGAAGAATATTTTTTTGCAAAAGTCAAAAAATAAACAAGCTGTCCTTCATACTGTACAGGGTGATCATTTTTAGACGCCCAGCCTCTGTTGGTGGAAAACTGTGAAAGATGTGGGGATATTATGTATGGGAGATGATATAGGAGGTATAAAGGAATAAATTGGCTCATTTAGTGACTCTTTGCAAATACGACGCTAAGCGTCGCAACGCCAAGAAGAATTTTTTTCTCACCAAGATACCACTTTTGTTACATCGTTCAAAAGCGCTAATTTTTCTGAATATTTGTCAATAATACCATTTTTCTTTATTCTGTTCCGTTAAAAACGCATTAAAATATTATTTTTTTTGTTAATGGCAACTACCAGGGATGATGTTATTTTTGAAGATATTCCCCCTGACCTTTTATTTGTTTGAAAGATCTTCAAACCGCGTCTTTTGACCTTCTTACCATTGACAACATGCAAATCCAGGACCGGCTACGATTTTTTATACCTCCAATTTTCACTAAATGCATAGCAAAACAGGAATTTTTAAGGAATCTGGCGGGTCAAGAGTCAAATATGCCATGGAATTACCTCAAAATAGTTGAGTGGCCAACAGGGCCATACGGAATTGGTATGCAAAGATCCAATAACAAATATACAAGTTGAAAAACAACCTGTATATTTGTTATTTCATATTTGCATACCAATAGGACCTTCTGTGTGGTCCTGTTGACCATTCAACTGTTTTGAGTTAATTCCATGGCATACTTGATTAACTTGACTCATACTTCTTATTATGCTAAATTTTGGCACCCTGTAGAATAGAACTCTCTGTATATTTTTTGTCCAAACATGGTATAATATGGGGATTCTGTGGTGTCCTGATTAACACTGGGTCTTAGATTTTAAACAAAAAAAATCACTAAATGCATTATTTAGTGAAAATTGGGGGTATAAAAAAATCGTACCGTTGACAACGGTAAGAAGGTCAAAAGACACAGTTTGAAGATTTTTCAAACAATGAAAAGGTCAGGGGAATATATCCAAAAATAAAATCATCGAATACCTACGCTACGTCAATCCTGCGGTAATAGCCATCTACAAAAATTAATATTTTAATGTGTTTTTGAAGAATAACTTTTTAAAGGAAGAGAATAATAAAAAATGACAATAATGAAAAATGTTCAGAAAAATTAGGGCTTTCGAACGATGTAACAAAAGTGGTATCACAGAATAAATAGCTTCACAACAGAAGCGTCCATAAAGACATGTCAAAAATAAGCGAGCCTCCATTTCAATTTACAGAAAAATAACCAATACCTTATACATAAATTTGGTCCTAATACTATAATCTATAATCTCTTTGCAATGTGGATTAATGTAAAATCAAATAAAATGCACAATGTTTATCCCTTTAGAAGATATTTCGCGTCAAAGCGAGCATCCTTTTGACACATGTCTTTATGGACGATTCTGTTGTGAAGCTATTTATTCTGTGGTGCTATGTTGGTGAGAAAAAATATTTCTTGGCGTAGCGACGCGTAGCGTTGTATTTTCAAATGATAAATGGGCCAATTTTTTCCTTTATACACTCTATAATATCATCTCCCATATATAATATCTCCATATCTTTGACCGTTTTCCACCAACAGAGGCGTCTAAAAATGGGCGTCTAAAAATGATCACCCTGTACAATATAAATATATGCTTGCAGACCGCGTTCTGATGGCCAGACTTTCACTTTGTCGGTAAAAATCGAACCTTTCTTTACTCGGTAAAATTTCAACTGCGCACCGAGTCATGTGCCCAATCCCAACCCCAACCTATGAGGCCAGCTCTCAGGCTATATAGGTATAAATCAAAGAGTCATTAATTTTTTTTGCAAAAACACAAAAATAAAAATTATCTCCTCTTGTCAATCCAACCCGCGGACAAACTGTATACCGAGCTGTATACCTACTCCTACTACAATAGAGGAAAGTGCCGTCTCCCCACGGGCGTAGCCAAGGGGGGGGTTTCGGGGGTTCAAACCCCCCCGAAATAAGCAAAATACCTAATATTATACCGAAAAAATACGAGGAGTGAAGAGTTAAATTATTATTACGTTTGAATATATGTAGAAATAGTAGCGCCTAGCGCCATCTTTTGACGAGAGGCAGACGCAGTTGCAGCCGAACTATTTTGTATTGTAGGGACACTTTGCGTTGTTTCTCGATTATTCGCCACGCTCCTCGGTCGAAATGAGCGGAACTCTGTGGAAGTTCGTGGAAGTTTCTAGACGGCTACTGGGCTGCTATATAAGCGGCGCCGCGGCGCGTGACCGCGCTTACGGCAGTATTGTTCCATGCGAACTCGAAGCGAATAAAAGTGAAAAGTGGTGAACGAATAGTGAAGAGAATTAAGTGTACCGTGTAAGTGAGTAATTTTAGTGCGCTGTTATTCGATGACCTTGTTAAGGATATATACGTGAATCATTATTACTGTCGAAAAATGGAGGGGAAAAAAAGGAAGGGTGATAAACTTAAAGGTATGGACTACTGGAAAAAGTGGTGTAGTCAAGGTCAAGGGGTTTCTAATAAAGAAACAAATTTGGATTTAGCTATCAAAGCTTCAGCTACCTTGCATGCTGATAAGAAGACTGCCTACCCCGAAATCTAGTTTGGAATGCCTAGATATGTGCGATAAAAACCTTTATCCTAATATTTACACATTACTACAAATCTTGGCTACCATTCCTGTATCCACTGCTACCCCAGAAAGGTCTTTCTCGAGCCTAAGGAGACTGAAAAACTATTTACGAAACACTACAAGTGAAAACAGACTTAATGGTTTGGCTCTAATGAACATTCACTATGGAACATAAATTAATGCAGATGAAGTAGTGGATATATTTAAAAGAAAAAGCCGAAGATTTCTTCTTTAATGGTTTTAGATTTAGCGCAGAGGAATGAAATTAATTTATATATTTCATTTAAAGTTAAGAACTTTATAAATATGTCGTAGTTTTTCGGATGAATATATAGATATTAAATTTCATGTAAGTATATTTTTGTTGTTTTATTTACTTCTCAAACTAAACCCCCCCCCCAAAACTAAATCCTGGCTACGCCCGTGCGTCTCCCCCTCGCAGGAGGATATCATCTTGTAACACAAATAGCTATGTTATACATTATGACATGTATGGATTAAATAAAATCAAAAGAGAAGAGGCAAAAAGTCGTGTGTCACTGCCAATGTTGGTCGCAGTGTGGTTTAATAAAGGACTGTTATATACAAGCAAGCAATTTTGATATTAAATACGCATTTCAGCTTACCAGCATGTAGGATAGGGGCGTAGGCGTATAGGGAGAATTCATATTTTGATTTATAATAAAACGGCGAGAGGATTTATTATGCTGACAGTTGAACTTTATAGTATAATGTATATCTCTGAAATTAAACGGCAAACTCAAATCTAGTATTTACTTAACCCCAAATTGGTAGATATTATTTGCCTACTTAACATTCGACCGAGCACTAGACTAGCTATGGGCAAAGATCATTTATTTGAATATTATGATCTTTGGTATGGGGTTGAGTAATCTGCGCCCATAGTGCATAATGACATACTTAATTACGCTTTTTTTCTTTATAGCCTTAGAGTTTAGATTGGCAATACTTTATAGGTACATCATTTCTACTATAATATGATCAGTGATCGTACAAATAGCTGAGTTGGCAATCAGAATCAGATGCTGTAGCACACGAAAAATCGCTATTTTCGCGCAGTGTGTAAACGGCCTTGATTTATTCCGAGCTTTACTCCAGTCAGTTCCAATACAAAAAGTGAACATTTTACCGACAATGCACCCCAAATCTCAAATACACTTCATGTCAATAATAATAAAATAAATAACAAAAAATATATACCTAATTAAAAGCAAGCTGTTATTTAAGCTATGTAGTTACTTACTAAAACGAATAAAATAAGTTTTTGTTTCCGTTAGGGCAATTCAATGTCAAATTGCGACAAGCTCTTTGATTTCAAAAAAGTCACGCGAAATTTTCATAAAAGTATGTATGTTCCAATTAATGTTATTGGGCAGTGATTTGTTGGTAAACAAACTTGCCACAAGCATTATTGATTTCAAAAAGCTTGTCGCAATTCGGCATTGAATTAACTTAGCCAAAACCTAAAATTATTTTATTCATTTTAGTAGTTACCTACAATGTTAAATAAAAGCTTGTTTTAAAAAGGTTTTTTTTGTACCCGCCACATTGGATTTACTATAACGTCACCTCTGAACGTCACTCACCTTATCGTTTTCTACTCGTCAAACCCTTTATATTGATACCTATATTAAGGGGGTTGCATATAGAAAAAGGTAATTCGCCATCTTGAAGCGGCGGCCATTTTGAATAAATTACAATATGGAGTAGGTATATCAGGTTATATTGTCACCACTACCAAGAGCGTGTGCAAAATTTCAGCTCAGTCGGTTGGGTGGAATTGGTTTAAAATTCACTTGCAAAATTGGACAGTCACATAAGTACTAACAGACGTACTAACAGGTGGTGCAGTTAAATAAAAGCCCCTAAAAAAGCGCCTTTTATGTTCGATGGGTTCATCAAGCATTTTCTGCGCCATCTCTATAGTACCTATAATTAACAAGTTTCCGTAACCTAAACCAATAATGCACCAGTAAAGGCTACCAGATAATATATCAGATGGGATCAGTGTAGACACGACGCGAAAACGAGTATGCAAACACGTTATTATCGGGCATACTCTTACAAAAAAAAAAACAACAAATTTTATCGCCATCATTTTTCGCAAAGGAATAGTCAAAGGTATGAGGCAAAACCTGACGTGTTTGATTTTTTGCGAAACGCAGCGTTTGTGGCATATTGGCTCGGGCCCGTATTAAATAAGTTCATTTCTCCATAAAATCTGTAGCGAATTGGAAAAAGCATCATCTATTGGAGGGAACAAGCAAACACCATAATATGAAACCGTTTTATAAAAGGGTACGACCGAAAATTTAGAGTTAATTTCTACGCCACCTCTTAATCTCACCTTATTTTTATAAGGTTAAACATTTTCCCTTGGCGCTATTTATTTGTTTACTTACTTAAAACTTAGAAATTGTTCAGGCCTGTGCTGTTTTAAGAATACATCATAATATCGATGTTATATCCGACCTCAAGCATCACCTTGATCATAACCTTGTTTTTACCCTTGATTCTGTTTACTGTTGGATATTATGTTCTCATTCTCTATTGTTCAAGATGCTTACTACACAGATATCATTTTCCATTGTATATTGTTCTAGAATGATTACTAGAACATATCATATTCCTTTTGAGTATTGTTAAAACTTGCTTACTGCAAGAATTGCAGAATTTGATCTTCCCTTTGTCTTTATATTCTTTTCCCATGAGAACCACAACACCTCAGCATAACAGATCTGTATAAATAGGATCTAGTAAAGTAAGAGTGTTAATTCTAGTCTTGTCTGTAGTCTAAGCCGAAACTCTGTAACTCGCGTTACTCAAATAAAAGTTTTTTAAAAAGTCTTCGTCTTCACGTCGCCCGTAACAATTTGGTGTCAGAAGTGGGATCCTCGATAAAAGGGTCTTCAACGAGGGAGATCCGGAGGCACTTAGAAGGACAGTCTCCTCGGGGGTCACCACACCACTACGATTGGAGCCAGCTGAAAAGGGTCTTCGACAGGAAGATCCGGAGGCACTAAGAAGGACAGTCTCCTGAGGCCAGCATCCAGCAACAACAGCAGCATCAACGACATCCAGCGAGCATGAAGTTACTTCTATTGTAAGTGAAAAACTTGAAGTGAATTTTATTTGTGATTTTTTTGAACTTTCTACGTTGCTATTATTGAACTTTCTACGTTATAACGATATTACCTTTTCATTTCAACATGCCGAATAACGAAGCTATAAACTCTAATGTAAACAATGAAGCAAACGCTTCAAATAACGACGAAGTACCATTTAAATTAAGCGAAATATTTTCTATCATCCCTGAATACGATGGGGATCAAATCAATTTAAATACTTTTATCATTGCATGTGATAGGGCCATGCAAATGACTGTTGGCGACCAAGCCATTTTACTTGTTATAAAAATTAAAAATCAATTAAAGGGACGTGCAGCCCAACTCATTAATTCAAGAGATTTGAGTACCTGGCGCGAAATCAAACAATTACTTAACGTTCATTTCGGAGATCCTCGCGATCTAACTTCATTAATTCAAGATTTACAAAGAATGTGTCAATCCCAAAATGAAAATGCTTTGACTTTTGTAGGCAGAGTTCAAACTCACTGCTCGAAAATGTATGCCGCAATAGGAAAACATAGCCTTCTCACTAGGGAACAAAAAGAATCGCAAGCTACATTAATCGATAGCATGTGCCTAAATACAGTTTTGACAGGTTTAGAACCAAGAATAGGGCAACTAATTCGTGCTAGCAATCCACCCAACATGATGGATGCTATAGCTTTAATTAAGAGAGAATTGCAACTTTCTTATTTTGAAAATCAAAAATTTCAGAGGCAAAATCGTGTACCAGTCTTCAATAATAATATCAAAAGAACCAGTAATAATTTTCCAAAATTTTGTAATTATTGCAAAAGAAATGGACATACTATCAATGAATGTCGAACTAAAAATCAAAATAATTATTACAGAAATGGTCCAAATCCTTCTAGCTACTCTAACAATTTCCAAAATAACTCCCAAAGAAATAATTTCTCCCAAAATAGGTTCCATCAAAGACCATCTTTTCCTCAGCAAAATAATTTTCAAACTCCTTCTTTCCAACCTAGGAACCACCCTCAAAACTTCCAACCAAGAAATCAACCTCCTAGAAATTTTTCTAATAATATTCCTAGAAACAATTTCCCAAGAACTTTTAATAATAATTCAGGTTTCCAGCCTTCTAATCAAAATTTTACTCCTAGATTCCCAAATTCAAATCCAATTAACCAAAATAGAACTCCCCAACAACATTATCTGGGCCAAAGCGAAAATTTTCAATTAACAGCCTCGGACCAGAATCCTATTCCCAACTTCAAGAATCTTGGTATGACCAATACGGACCAAACGTTTGCATAAATACCGTTGACAATAGTAACTTATATTATATTAAAGATAATACCGATAAGTACAAAATTTTAATTGACACAGGAGCTGGTATTTCAATTTTCAAACCAGAGACGGTTCAGCAATTTTTAAATCGATGTCCAGAAAATTTTCAAATTAAAGGTATTTCTGGCCAATCAATTCCTATTACTGAAGCGGTATTTGTTTCTTTTACGGGTCCTCTTTCTCCCCATAAAGTTTATATTTGCGATCTAGATATAGGATTCGACGGAATTTTAGGCGCTGACTTTTTAGAAAGGTACGGTGCAGTAGTAGATTTTAGGAATAAACAATTAATTACGTACTATAAGGTACACGAATTACTCAAAGACGGAGATGAATTAAACGAGTTAACGAATAATAATGATAATAATAATCGAGTTGTTTATAAAAGACAAGTTAATGTTGACGAAAGATACGATAGCCTTCATATAAACGCTTATGAACGAAATAATAATAATAATAATGATTACACGGAAAATATAAATAATTTTGAAAGCGAAAATACGAGTTATAATATAAATCAGGTTACGATAGAACCGCGTTGCGAAAAAATATGCAAGTTTCATACGAATAGATATACGAATAAAGAAATGATTTTATGCGCACAACGAGTAGAAAAGGTATACGTGCCAAATGCTATAGTAAAAATAAACGAAGACGGTAATTTTTATACGACAATATTAAACGCTAATGCCATAACAAAGGATATTTGTTTCGAAGAATTTGAATTTGAGCCTTACATGAAAGAAACGAACGCTAGTACTAATATTATTTGTAATTTTAATAAAACGAAAAGCAGAGTAGAAGAAATAAAAGAATCATTAAGGCTAGAACATTTAAACGAAGAAGAAAAAGAATTAATTACTAATTTATGTTTGAATTTTGAAGATATATTTTACTTTGACGGAGATTTCCTAAGTTTCACTAATGAAATAAAACATACTATCGATACAGGCGACGCTAAGCCAATTTTTACTAAATCTTATCGATATCCACAAGTTCACAAGGAAGAAGTAAAAACACAAATTAATAAAATGCTTTCTCAAGGAATAATTAGACCTTCTGTTTCACCATGGTCGTCCCCAGTATGGGTCGTTCCAAAAAAATTAGACGCTTCAGGCAAACAAAAATGGAGAATCGTAATTGATTATCGGAAATTAAATGAATTAACAGTTAATGACAGGTATCCACTGCCTAATATTTCAGATATATTAGATCAGTTGAGTAATTGCCATTATTTTACTACTTTAGATTTGGCTTCTGGTTTTCAACAAATTGAAATGAATCCAGAAGACATTTCGAAAACTGCTTTTTCCGTTGAAAATGGACATTTCGAATATTTACGTATGCCCTTTGGCCTTCGTAATGCGCCCTCAACCTTTCAGAGGGTTATGGATAATATACTAATGGGGATACAAAACGAAAAGTGCTTAGTTTACATGGACGACATTATTATTTATTCTTCCACAATTAATGAACATATTTCTCGTATTACTGAAGTTTTTCAAAGATTAAGAAATTCAAATCTAAAAATACAGCCAGATAAGTGCGAATTCTTACGAAAAGAAGTAATTTATTTAGGACATGTTATTACACCTGAAGGGGTTAAACCAAATCCACAAAAAGTACAAGCTGTTATCGATTTTCCTCAACCTGCCAATACTAAACAAATTAAACAATTTTTGGGTCTTACTGGTTACTACAGGAAGTTTATTCCAAATTTCGCAAAAATGACAAAGCCTTTAACTCGACTTTTAAGAAAAGACGTACCATTTATTTTTGATAAAGATTGTCGTGAATCTTTCGAACAACTTAAAAATGCATTAATAACTTCACCAATTCTAATATATCCTAATTTTGAAAAGGAATTTGTTTTAACTACAGATGCAAGCGCTTTTGCTGTAGGCGCGGTACTTTCGCAAGGACCTGTTGGAAATGATCTTCCCATAGCATACTTTTCAAGAACCTTAAGTCCAGCAGAAATGAAATATAGCGTTGTAGAGAAAGAACTTTTGGCAATAATTGCTGCCGTAAAAAACTATAGACCTTATCTTTTCGGACGAAAATTCTTATTGGTTACAGATCATAGACCTTTAACCTGGCTTTTCTCAATAAAAGATCCCGGTAGTCGTTTAGCACGTTGGCTACTTAAATTAGAAGAATATAATTATCAAATAATTTATAAACCTGGAAAAATTAATCGAAATGCCGACGCTTTATCTCGAATCAAAATCAATCATATAAAAGAAGCTGTTTCCTTTCATACTTCCCTAGACGAACCATCTACTTCCCATGATAATCCTCAAGACATTGACCCGCCTATTGACAATAATGAGACTGACGAAATTGCTATAATCTGTAATGAATTTGACAGATTTTTTGATCTATACAAGACGACTTCAATGATCGACTATTCTAAAATCCAATATACAAATAATCAACTTTTAGACAAAACACACAAGGACATTGTACTAATTTTTCAACAAGACAAATTAACAGACCTTCACGAAAAAGTTATTGATGATTTACTTGAGCTAAATCCTGATTTTAACTATAATAAAGCAAATGTTCTTTCCAGTCAAACCGTAGCTAAAAGAAAATATTATATAATTCCTGTTCCTTTTAATTTTGAAACCGCAATACAAGTACTCTTCATATCTCTTTATTACAGTAAAGATATATTCGAAGAAAATAAAACTTATTACATTGAAAACAATCCAGATTTTCTAATTTTAGAAATGTTTAATTTTTTGTTCTCAGATAAAAATTTCCAACTAACATCTTGTCAGAACATTGTGACTATACCAGACGAAGACCAAATACCTATAATAATAGATCAATTTCATTCAGGCAAGACAAACTTACATCGAGGAATAAACGAAACAATTAGACGTATTAAACAAAAATATAATTGGACAGGACTAACTAAAGACGTTGAAACCTTTATTCGACAGTGCGAAATCTGCCAAAAGACAAAAATTTGTAGACAAAACTTGGACAGTCCCTTAGTTATTACCGAAACTCCTAAAACTCCTTTCGAAAGAATAAATATCGATATCCTAGAAATCCCAGTAAAAAATAATATCCTTACCATAAGAGACGAACTAACAAAATTTACCCAAGCTTATGCACTTCCTAATAAAACAGCGAGATCTGTAGTAGACGCTCTGTTACTCTATTTTCAACATTTTGGAACTCCCTTAAGAATCCATTGCGATGTAGGTAAAGAATTTAATAATCAATTAATGAAAGATCTTTGTAAATTATTCAATATAAAATTAACTTTCTCTAGTGTTAGTCATCCGCAATCAAATGGCTCCTTAGAAAGATTTCATGCCACCTTAACTGAAATGATACGCGCATGTAGTACAGAAAATCCTAACGAACACCCATTTCAAATGCTTCCTTACGCTTGTATAGCATATAACAATTCTATAAATAAAACACACGGCTTTACTCCTTACGAATTGCTATTCGGTCACACCTCGTCTCGACCTCCAGAAGTTTTGTATAATCAGCAAGAATTAATCTCTAAGTACGTTCGCGATTTAAACAATAAAATAAAGCATTATTATGAAGTGGCAAGAAAGCGTACGGATATGCGCAAACAAAAGGCGAAACAGCGATTTGATACACACGTTTCGGAGCAGCGACAATTTCGCGTAGGAGAAAAGGTTTATGTCAAGGAGTCCCAAATAAAAAATAAACTAGCTAACAAATTTAATGGACCCTATAAAATTAAAGAAATTTATACGAATTCAGCTTTGCTACATAACCCAATTACTAACCAAACCACAAAAATGAATTTTGATATGCTAAAGAAATGTCACGAATTGGAGGAAGAAGAACTAACGGTTAAAGAATTCTTTTATACTCTAGATCGAAAAATCCCTATTGAAAATAATAACGTTTCCATTGAACTGGGCAATTTATTTGATGCCCCTGAAAATATTTCATTAGCTCACTGTGTATCTAAAGATTTAGAAATGAATGCAGGAATTGCAAAAGAATTTAAGAATAAATTTGGACACGTAGATGAACTAAAAAATCAAAATAAGTCAATTGGTGAAATAGCAGTACTTCAACTTCCGACAAGAAATATTTATTATTTAATAACTAAAGAATTTTTCTATTATAAACCAACTTATGCTAATTTATTTAATTGCTTAAAGGAATTACGAACAAATTGTCTCGAGAGCACTGATGAAAAAGATAAAATTATAGCTATACCCAAGTTAGCTTGTGGATTAGACAAATTAGATTGGGATACAGTTCTCCCTATGATCAAATATATTTTCAAAAATACTGATATTAAAATAATTTGTTATATCGAACCAAGTTCCTAATTCTGAAACTTCGTTACAGATTTTCTTTGTTCGCTACCGCTATGGCACAATATACACTGCGACCAATTAATAACACCATAGGCGTGTTCTATCAAGAGCAATCCGGACTCAAAATTTCTAATGACAAGTGGAGTTTATTGGTATATAAAGACATTTCATCTCTAAAAACAACATTCGAAAATAATAATAAAATTTTAGAAAATATGCAATTTATAATTCAACCAAAAGACGTACGAATGGCCGCCTTTCTAAGCGAAGTTAAGTCACATCTCACTTTACTAAATCAACTTTCCGAAAACATTGCGCTCAAATTTGAAGAATTAGCTATTGATGTAAGAAGATATAAAAGAGGTTTAATTAATGGCTTAGGGTCAGTTTGGAAATTTATTACCGGAAATTTAGACGCTTCAGACGGACAGTATTATAACGATTGTATCGACAAAATTAACAGAGACGAACACGAATTAGAAAAATTAATGAAAAAACAAATTTTAGTAACTACTTCAGTTATCAAAAACTTTAACGACTCTATCAACAAATTACAAATTGATGAAATTACTTTTAAAAATGACATAAAACAAATCGAAAATTACATTTATAACATTTCTGATAATTTTAATTATTACACTGCAAAATTACAAGTTTTAGAGATGGCCGAAAGACTCCTAGAATCCTATACCTTTATCGAAAGCAATTTAAATGACATTCTAAACTCTATTACTTTTGCAAAACTACATATCATTCACACGTCAGTTATAACTCCTGAAGACCTAGTTCATCATTTGCAAATAATCGCTCAAACTTTAAACAAAAATAATTTGCCCTTAACTCCTCAACTTCTAAATGTTGCAACTTATCTTGATTTTATAGAACTAAAGGTTTTTCAAACAGAAAATAGACTTGTTTTTATATTAGACATTCCCTTAGTAGAACCTCAATGGTATACTCTTTATAGAATTTATCCTATTCCAATTTTCGACAATAAAACTGGATTTTATCACATGGTATCCACTGATACTAAATTTGTAGCAAAAAGCGATGACCCAACTCTCTATGTAATTCTCTATGATATAAAAAATTGTAAAGAACTAGCATTTGATTTAATAATGTGCAAAGATTTATATCCTACTCCTATTGACTCACATTCAAGATGTGAAGCTCAGTTATTAGAGGAAAAAACCCATTTACCTAATACTTGTGACATAGTCACAATTTCAATTGAAAGTTACAATGTACAATTGATTCAAGAGAATCAATGGTTAATAATTTTAAGTGAAATATTTCCTATAACTATTAAGTGCAAAAATCAAAATCCTTTGACTATAATGCTAGACAAAACTTCAATTTTAACGTTAAAATCTGAATGCATTGCTTATATTGGAAGTACTAAAATTCAAACGAAAAATTTAAATAAATCTAATCAAACCTATAAATTTCACCCAATTAATATACCATTTGAATGTTGCAAAGAAACTCCAAATAAACTAAAATATCCTGACTTAAAACCTTTACAACTAAATAAATTTAATTATGACGATTTAAATGTCGCAAAGCATAAATTAGACGAATATGCAAAGGATCTTGATAATATTATTAACGAACCAACTGTAAATAAGTATACGCCAATATTGACATATCTATCCATTGCTTTAATCATACTTTTAATTATTGTGTACTTTTATTTTAAATGTAAAAAGTCTAGGAACATTAAAATAGGCATTATTACTACTAATAACGGAGACGATCCTCCACAACCTCTTAGAACACGAAATCGCGTTTTTCAAAATTTAAGAAAATTTGTTACTGTCAAAAGAAGACCTTCGTATAGATTGGACGAACCTCGCGAAGAAGAAGAAATTGAACTAAATTCTAATACTAAAACATATGCCTAATTTAATGTCAAAATTTGTTAACACAAATTTTTAATATAAGGGGGAAGGTGTTATATCCGACCTCAAGCATCACCTTGATCATAACCTTGTTTTTACCCTTGATTCTGTTTACTGTTGGATATTATGTTCTCATTCTCTATTGTTCAAGATGCTTACTACACAGATATCATTTTCCATTGTATATTGTTCTAGAATGATTACTAGAACATATCATATTCCTTTTGAGTATTGTTAAAACTTGCTTACTGCAAGAATTGCAGAATTTGATCTTCCCTTTGTCTTTATATTCTTTTCCCATGAGAACCACAACACCTCAGCATAACAGATCTGTATAAATAGGACCTAGTAAAGTAAGAGTGTTAATTCTAGTCTTGTCTGTAGTCTAAGCCGAAACTCTGTAACTCGCGTTACTCAAATAAAAGTTTTTTTTAAAAGTCTTCGTCTTCACGTCGCCCGTAACAGCTATATAAAATATTTGACTAGATTCGGACAATTCGAGGTAAAAAAAAGAAAAGAAAAAGTACAGACAAGAAAGAAAAAAAGAGGAGAGATACCAATGAGTGGTTGCAACACATGCCTATCCGTTTTTGGATGGTGTCATTTAATTTTGTCAATAATATTGAAGTATGCAGAATTTAAACCATCTACAGTGTGTCCCACTTAAGGACTGACCACCCCTGTAAAATTTTTATTTATGGCTCGATTTCCATAAACTTTTTTTTGTTGGATAGAGCTTCAAAAATGGCATTAAATGTATAATGTTTTCGAAAAGTACTATTAGGGTTTTTTTTAGAGGAAAATCAATGCCGGATTCTTATTCAGCGTTGTTCGAAACCCAAACGTAATAATTTGCATTACCATAGCTCTACAGGGTGTTTCAAAATTTTTAGTGTCTCACTTAATTAGTGACCAACCATGTAAAATTTTTATTTTTTAAGAATCCGGCCTTACTTTTCCTTTTAATTTTTTTGGAACTCCCTGTGGAGCTATGGTAATGCAAATTGGTACGTTTGGGGTTCCCAACAACGCTGAACAAGAAACCGGCATTAATTTTCCTCTAAAAAATCCCTAATAGTACTTCTCGAAATTCAGCACTAAAACACCGTCTCAGTGGGCCATGAATTTAACGCACGAGGCACCTGAATTATGCATTTAAACACAAAGTTTATGAAAATCAAGCTATAAATAAAAATTTTACGAGGGTGGTCAGCCCTTAAGAGTGGCAATAAAAATTTTGAAACTCACTATAGAGCTACGGCAAAGCAAATTGGTACGTTTGGGTTTCGAAGAATGCTGAATAAGAATATGGCATTAATTTTCCTCTAAAAAATCCGTAATAGTACTTCTCGAAATTTCAGCACTAAAACACCGTCTCAGTGGGCCATGAATTTAAAGCATGAGGCACCTGAATTATGCATTTAATGCGATTTTTAAAGCTCTGCCCATCAAAAAAAGTTTATGAAAATCGAGCTATAAATAAAAATTTTACAGGGGTGGTCAGTCCTTAAGTGGGACACACTGTATATCAGTCTTCATGTTGATCCTTTTGTCCTTTTTAATTTCTATCATCTCGTCCAATAGTCTTTTTTTTTGTATATATTATGACCAGTATATATTTTGTGTTCCACCAGTGCTGTAGGATTTCTTTTGATAAGGGCATTCTTTCATTTATTAATTTTTTGATTGCAGTTGCGAACTGTATTTTGTACCTTTGTAGCGCCCTGATCATGCCAATATAAGTTGGCGAAACGTCGGCAATTTAAAACTGTAGTTTTTAACCACAACTACAAATTCCATTTGCATCGAAGCCATATTCCAATAAATATTAATTTCGTTTGTGCAAATAAAACTTCAATTATTGCAGCATGTTCCGTAAGCTGCGTTATATCTACAATTATTTAATTTTCAATCGCGGGCCCATTAAACGTACTAATAATAATAATGCATATTGAATTTTAAAGTTTTATGTACATATTCTATAAATATTTCATTACAGTTATGTTTTGCAAGTTAATTAATTGCGTAATAGTATTTATAATACAAACTTTTTACCCGTCTACCAAGTTCAGAAAATACCTGGCTATAAATTCATGTGGAGTTAAAATTGTATATCATGGAATGCAGTTCTGTGGCTTGGGAAGTTCCTCGGGAAGTCCGACATTAGCATTCAATCAATTCAATAAAAACATTGTTTTCAATGTCAATTATAAATATTCAAAGATATCCATATTATTGTAGTGACACTGACTTTTATTGCTGACTTATTGCTCAAATTCAAATTCCTTTGATAACAGAATACAAATCTGTCGTAGGTCCTATGCATCCGAAATAAGCATATTTATTAATATGCTGCTGAAATGTCACTAGGTCTGCAATCGAATAAGTCACTTATTGTCGTTGTCCACAAAAGGCAGGCCATTGTTTACAAATCCGCCTGACCTTAGAATCACATTTTACAATTGTCCTTTGGTTGAAAAACACCGCAGTGCCAAGTTAATTTTCGCATGCAGTTCACGATTTTTGCAATAATATTAGCGAGCTGTCCTTAGTTATATTTTAATAGTCTGGTTACTTAATTATAGCCATTTATTAATCACGTGAGTTCAGTGAAAACACACGAAATGTTGGTACAACTTCATTACGATATTAGTCTGTTGCATGAGATTTCTAGGTAATAAGAGGCGCAAAATGTTTCAGTATAATTAAATTTCAGGAATTTTTAATCCCACAAATGAGATTTCAGCGTTTTGTTATGAAACATGCATATCTAATAGTAGGTATGTACCTACCTAATAAAAAGAAACATCGCCTATTAATTCAATACATTGTGTCCCCAATGTGGTTATTATGTCCTGCTTTCCGTGACAGCTGCCATTTTTGACACAAAATTGTGTTTTTGTAAATGGAAACCATAGTTATTTCCGTTATTTTTCCGAATAACCATATCGAGTATTATATCGTTGGAAAGCACTAAACACAATTCCCTCCAACTTTTGTATTTACACTTTTTATCTAAAATCAGAAACAACGAAGCAAGATGGATTAGAATAAATCGCCAAAATTTCGTTTTATCAAATCTAGTAAGCCATGACTTTTTCAAAAAACCAGTAGGTGCATTAAATTGGGCCTACAAAACTGCAATTCTTTCCCTATTTAACCGTCTTTCTATCTCCGCTAGTTTCCGAGATCCCCATTCGGATCATAAAAAAACTCACCCTGATATACAGGGTATCCCAACGAAAACTTGACCCCCCCAAAAATTCGAAAACCGAACAATATTTGAAAATTCGCCGAGACCCGTCGATTTTTGTTTTTGGGGGGAGCTTTTTTGACAGTCAAGCCAACCCGATATGTTCACCCCCCTAATCCCTAGTAACCCCTACTTTAAAATTTTAAATGGAACTACCTCCCTTGTGGCACATCATTTTAAAGCCCATTTTATTGCAAATACAGTGATGTAGTTATCGTTTTTAGAAATCTGTTGATATTTGACAGAATTATTGGCTAAAAACGGAAAGTTGACAATCCACTGTACGCGTAGTAATTTTTACACAAATGCCCGTCACTAATAAGTTTTTTATCTAGTACACACGACCAAATTACTTAGTTTTTATTGACGTATCGATCAGTTTACAAAAAAGTCACAAATGAAAAAGCTGAAGCAAAACAAAAAAAGTTCATACGAATTCAAACCTTATATCTTTTTAAAATATGTAACAAAAAGTCAGTCACAAAAAAAAATCCCGTTTTTTTGCTTGTAACCACGAAATCGTTAGTTTCTTTTCTTTTTCTTATTGTGGCTGGTCGTAGACAAAATAGTGTAAACAACTCACATTTATGGCTACCAAGACATGACTAAGAGAATTACGTAATAATTAGGAGCCATTTCATGTTCATGGTCATCACGGGCATTATTTAATGCCTGCATCAGCACATCATGAATTTTGCAACTAAGATTGTCATAAAAATTCAGTGAACAAGTCAATTATGGGGAAATTTGCGGATAAAATAATAATGTAGTTTCTTCTTAATAAAAGTATATTTTTTTACTATTACAAGTTGAATTACTAGAATTATTATCATCATTTTGCATTAAGAAGAGCAATATCTAGCCAACTTGAAAATGAAGTTTTGCTAACATAATCTGCAGTTAATTGTTAATACACAAATGAATTAAAACACCATAGCAAGTCCATTGTTTACTTCACAATTATTGGTTAACGCCGTATTTCCTGTTTAATCATCTACATATTGTATAACGGTATACGCCATTGAATATAAGAAATACGCCCCCTATAGGCACAATGCTAAACTAGTCTATGGGCCATGCCAACAATGAACAACAACAAAGAACAACGCAGTGCCAGAGAACAAGGAAGGCAGTGCGCAGTATCCCAAGCAGCATTAAAGTTGCGGTAACTGAGATGGGAACTTTGAATAAGTAGTTATTACGTAATTATTACTTAAAAATCGACTTATTAGTTTTTCTTACTTATATTGAGAAAGTATGAGTAATTACGTAGTAATTATTACTACAAGTTGGAACTTTATGGTTTCAGTACTTCTAAGTAGTTTTTGAAGTATCTGGAACGGAATTGTTACTATGCAAAATTACGTTAAAGTCACGTTAACTCTAAAGTTATATTCAATGGTCACAATTACTTTGTTGTGTTAATTGTTTTTCACTTAAAAGTTTTCATTACTTTATGGTAACGGTGAAAGTAACTTCTACATCTTAGCGACTTTAGAAATACCTCCAAAGTTACGGAACTATATAGTCATATTTAAAGTGAAATTAACTTTCCCGCTACTCGAGAAAACTACTATGGTAAGTGTTACTTCCCACTCCATTTTAAAATTACTAGAAAGTTCCAATTACTACAAAAAATACTTTAAAGTAACTGTCACTTCTATAGGGACCAAAATGGAAACTGCATTTAGTTCCTTAGAATCGTTTGAAGGATTGGGTCGTTTTTGCGAAGTGATGAAAATGTCAGCCATTAGAAAGAAGAAAAATTATAGACACACATTCACATTTTATAGAAAATTAAAGCAGCAGTTGGATGAAACGAATCGAAATAGGAGCACTTGTCTTCAATAGAAAATTACAAAACGCTTCTCTTGAGTGGCTAAAATTTTAAATATCAACATTTCGAAATATAGCACAAAACATACCGGCTGAAAATAACACTATCATATAAAAATTATAGGTTAAAGTTCCAAATGAGACCTAGTACTAGCATTCGGAACTTAAACGAGGCTTCTGGAACTTTGAAGTTCTCTTGTAGTAATTGCGACTTTAGAGCTTAAAATATCTAAAACTAATTTTCGTCTTAAAGTGAAAAAAGTCTAGTTGCCGTTACTACCAGTTAAGTGGCAAAGCCTTCAAACACCCATTTTAAGGTAAATAATACTTAGAAGTAATTACTGAAAATTACGCCATATTTTCTTATAACATGATAGACGCCATGAATATCAAATGTCAATTTCCTTTGGTACTGAAATAGTTATTTCTTCAAAATTGTCCCAAAAAAGATAAAAATGAACTCGTATAACTTATAGAAATATTAAAAAAGCATTTTTCAGCATTTTTAGGCAATTTCACATTTTCGTAATTTATCCTCCCGATAAAAAAGTGTTAAAACATGCATTTTGAGAGGGCGCTTTGTTACTTTTCAATCTATCAACGTCATATTTGACAGAAAATTTTCAATCGTTTTAGTTTCTTGAATCTAGCAACGAGAAATAAATCAACAAATTAATACCTTTCTTATACCTACCATTATTCATAGATATGAGTTAAAAATAAATATTAGATACTTCCATTTTCCACGGTTATTGAAAAATGACGGAAGATGCTGGGCTAGAATACTTTTTTAATTATTTAGACAAAGACAAAGCGAGGACGCGAATGTAAAGAAGCAAACAAATCCAACAAAGTAGCGGTGACCACGCTGCTACGTCTCCACCACGTTGCCGGAACGTAAGCGCGTCGTAGCGGTGTAAGTTGCTAGGTGGTCGCCGTTACGTATCTATCACCCTCAAAATGTTCCCATTTTGGTCGCAGGGACGTAATAGGAACGTAGTAATTACGTTCCTATCAGTAGTAATCACAACTTTAAAGTTGCAAACAAAAGTCGCCGCTAAAAATGCTGCTTGGGATAGACCCAAGGCTAGCACCGTTCACATGGTGATGATGGCCCATATATTATTTCGCATAGTCCCGTCGGGGCGATAATAATAGCAATAATCACTAGATTTCTAAGTGAAAATGAGAGTGGTAACATCCCTAGCTAAAATAGGAGATAGGAGCTTAAAATTTGAATAGATTTTAAGAAATTCATAATTATTATTTCATTAATTCATACATAAAAAGACAGAAGAAAAAATTGTATTGCTAAATTGACGTAGGCAGATATAACGCTTAATTGGTACGTAAAATGTTTTGCCCGCTACCTACATGTCCCTTCGTTTGCAAAATACGTGACATGCAACCCAAATATTCGAAATTGATGACAAAGAAATGTAACTGTCCACGACTCCCTTTTAAATTTCCACAATTCTGCCATTGGTTGAAGTAGAAGGGGTGAAAAGGTGACGAAAAAACCTTCTGAGGGAGAGAGTCGTGGCGGGAATTAGAGCAGCACATTAGTAATTCAAAAAGTTAAACGAGAAATGTGGTTCAATCAATATATTACTTTTTTTTTAATTAAAAAGCCTCAAAACAGTCATTAAAAGATCAGAAAGAGGCATTAGAAGTAAAGCCCTGTTTATGCGCACTTAATTTAAGAATTTAATTAAATATTAACTATGGCCCTATCATGGCTGTAAAATATTCAAATTTCAGGAAATAACAGTTCGTCAGCCAATCACATATTTATAGTAATAAGCCAAGCTTTCGATCAACAACGTAACCTTCGCCATGGCTGAAATTTAATTTTATTATGTTAAATTTTTATAAATTTAAAATTATAATTCAACTTAATATTAACTAAAGTTATGTAATTTGATAATACGTAGGTATTTTGCGAATCTTCGAGGGCTTTCATAAGAAAATAGGAAAATAGTATAAAAGTGTAAAAAACATTTTAAAAAATTTATTCATTATTATCAATATAGATTTTTCAAAAATATAAAAATTTGTTTGATTTTTTATAAATTTAAGGTTATATTACGTCAAATGTAATATACAGGGTGTTTCATCTTAAGTAAAATTGTGTTTCATCTTAAGTAAAATTTGTATTCTTCACCCGATTTTAGTCAGTTTTTTTTTCTAAAAATAGGCCACAAAAACTCTAAGTTGGTGCAATTTTTTTTCTAGTACAAATAGTAAGAAAATCATTTAGCATTTTTTTTATTTAAAATCTGACACCACATCGTTAATTAGGACACAGCAAAACCCATAAATACCAAATTTGAACAAAAAATATATAAGGAGGTCCATTGTGCAAGGTGTGAAATTTGAGCAAAATAGGAATTTTAAACTCATCTGGCGAGTCAAGGGTGCCATGGAATTACTTCGAAACAGTTGGATGATGAACAGGACCACTCACAGTGTCGATGTGCAAAGATCCAATAAAAAATATGCAAGGTGTTCTCTGCAACTCGAAATGCTGAATTTTTTAAACTTTATATAGGTCAAAAATTGAGTATATCAAAACCACCCCAGACATTACAAACGAGCTAAGTCTAAAAAATACAGAAGCCTGCCAGTCCATATCATATAAGTTAAGGTGGCTGGTGTGCCACAACAGGAAACGCACAGAAAATGTATCATCTTAGACAGTGACTTTATTGATAAAAGTCCAACAATTTAAATTGTTTTTATTTGTTGGTTGAATGATGTAAATAAATAAACTGTTTTTGTGTATATTAATATTTTTGAATGATTCCAGAGCACTCCTGACCAATATAAAGTTTAATAACAATTCAGCATTTTGACATGGCCCAGAGAAAAAGACCCTGTACATTTTTGTATTGAATCTTTGCACACCAACACTTTGAGTAGCCCTGTTGATCATTCATTTGTTTTAACGGGATTCCATGGCACACTTGACTCTCCAGATGCCTTTAAAATTCCTATTTTGCTCAACTTTAACACCCTGCAGAATGGAACTCCCGGTATATTTTTTGTTCAAATTCGGTATAATGGGGTTTTAGGTTGTTCTGATTAACGCTGTGGTGTCAGATTTTAAATAAAAAAATCGCTAAGTGGTTTTCGTCATTTTAACTAGAACAAAATTTGTAGTAGGCCTTGAAAATTGAGATTAAGACCTGAAGACCAACGTAGAGTTTTTTGTGGCCTATTTTTAGAAAAAAACGCGGCTAAAATCGGATGAAGAATACAAATTTTACGGGGGTGTTCGCATTTAAGATGAAACACCCTGGATGTACAACAAATCTCAGCCCTGACGAAGATCACATTGTTGACCGAAAGCTTGATTTATTAAAAAGAAGTTGATTTGATGATTTGATGATTTAATTTCTTTTTACAAGCTTTTATTTAACTTGCCCTGTTAGTATGTATGTATGTGTGTGTGTGGGTCGAATCTTGCAAGCTGAATTAGAACCACTTTTTGACATCAGATTGGGCTGAAATTTTTTCATACACCTTTAGTTCTGGTGACAATGACAATACAATATGCAATACTCAATATTGTAATACTTTCAAAATGGCCGTCGCCACAAGATGGCGGACGATATATTTTTTGTTAACCCCCTTAATATGGGCATCAAATAAAAGGGCTTGAAGAGTAGAAAACGATAAAGTTAGTGACATCACACCAAATTCAATATGGCGCCGCTCCAAGATGGCGGATTACATTTTATTTTAAACCCCCTTAATATGGGTATCAAATGAAAGGGTTTGACGAGTACAGAATATTAAGGTAAGTGTGAAGTCATACAAAATCCAATAAGTATAGCGGATGCCCCAAGATAGCGGACTAAATTTAAATAAAATAAAGGTAAAAAAATCCTTTTTAAAAACAAGGTTTTATTTAAGCCATGTACTAAAACGAGAAAATAAAAACATAAAAGATAAAGAACCCTTTTTAAAAACAAGCTTTTTAAGCCATGTACTAAAACGAATAAATTAAAATAAGTCTAGGTTTATAATTCAATGCCAAATTGCGACAAGTTTTTGTAAATCAAGAAGCTTGTCACGCGAATTGTAAAAAAAATACATACTTTGGCAAGTAGGCACTCATTGTCCAATAAAATTAATTGGTACCTACTTTTATGAACATTTCGCACGACAATCTTTTTGATTTACAAAAACTTATCGCAGTTTGGCATTGAATTATCTTAGCGAAAACCTAGATTTATTTTAATTTATTCGTTTTAGTACATGGCTTAAAAAGCTTGTTTTTAAGAAGGTTTTTTAATCTTTTATTTTTTTTATTTTATCCGTTTTAATACAAACAAAAGCTTGTTTTTTAAAATGTTTTTTTTAATAAGTTAAACTTACACAATTTAAAAACTGAAATTTGGGACATTTTAGACAGTCGCAATGCAAGTTTGTTTTGTGCAATTTTTGCACAAACGCGTATTCACACAATCTCAAAGTGAAATTTTTGGCCTGTTTGACTTTGTTTTTTCGTTTTAAAAGCCTACGTTAAACTTGACCTTAAATTAAGGCCTCCATAGGGAATAAGCCATTATAGTACGATTTTTTTTATCACTTGTCTTTGGCCAGATGTCAGAACCAAACGTCTGAAGGGCCCTCCGCCCTTAGCTAAATATTTAAACACTCAGCAACGGCGGTCGCAGTCGTCTCATGGATGGATTACCTTTTCTAAATTATTTTGCCTAATAAAAAAACTTTTTCCCCATTCAAAAAAAAATAGAATGTATACATCGGCACTGGAGTTCCTTTTTATGACTTTGTATTTAGGTACCACGGCCTTAAGGCCTCTGCAACTAAATTCCACATGAGTCATGAAAAGTTGAACTTCAATGCCTTGGTACACAGATAACTATTTAACGAGCTCTTTAATGACCATCTTAAGAACTGATCTCGAAAACTATAAGATATAGATAATAGCGACGACAATATAGCTATTTGGTAATAGATACAAACTTTTTTCACGAAAGTGAAAATTTTTTAAACCGTAAAGTACGACCCGTACAATAGAAAGAATTCTATAGTCACTGATTAGAAGGAAATTTTGCCAATCTTTTTCGGGAATCTTCCAATTTATGTTAAAATGTTTATGTCCGTGAAGTTGGCGATGGTTTTCCAGCGACGCATTGTTAAAGCTGAGGCAAATTGCGAACATGGCCAATCCGCACCAAAGCTGATTCAAAAAATGAATGGTTTTATTTTTCCTTAACCTGAGGGTGGGATAACCCCCAAATTTTTACAGGTAACGTACAACACCCCAGGGCTTAAGCTAAGAAAAAAATCGACCGTAACTACGGTAGAAGGGTGCAAACCGAGCGCATATTATGACGCCGTTTCACGCCGCCGAAGAAAATAATTTTTTTTCTTGAAAATTTGAGGGGTTAGTGCTATTTACATGAGATGAGCGACACTACAGGGCTTAAGTTGATACAATGTAACGTACCGAAGTAGGTACCACATACCTCTACACCTACTACCCAAGCTACTATGTATTTTTCAAAATATCAACACAAACACACACATCCAAGCGATGACTTTAATAAAAACACTAAGCACGGAATAAATTCATTTTCACGAATAGGAAAAGTTTTATGTAGAAATCCTAGCACACGTCAATTGTTGTTGTAAAAAGCGTATCTTTTGATGTGCGGTACCCCCACTTGTTACACTACTGTTCCGGATATGACATCAAAGGCTTTTTTTTTTCAAATGACTGAATGCTTTTTTGGGAAATATTGTTACATTTATTTCGAATCCTAGTTTTTAATTCTTCAGTATTATCTGAGTTTCTATGCGACTTTTAAAGATAGTCACACATAAATAAATCTAATGGATTTAAGTCCAGAGACTTTTGGGGACATTCATCCCCAAGAAACTGTCAGCAAAGTCCAACGAGAATTTCTTAAACGTCTTGGATACTGCCAGTCTAAGAAAGGTCTTCTGCAGCTACGTCCTCAGGCTAGCTACCATGAGAAAGTTTAACTTACAAGCAGTTATGATACCTAACCTGTAATTCAACATTGTTATGTCAAAAAGGGGGTACTCACAAATATCACCAAGAGGTTCAAAGTTCTAAAACTTGGATATACAGTCATTGCATTGAACTACTAGGTATTGTATAAGTCAAGTAAGACAAATTATGGCAAAATACAAACAACTTAGACTAATATAATTATACTTTGTCTTACTTGACTGATAGATATATATTGGATACCGACTAGTTTAATGCAATGACTGTATGTTTATATATCAAAGTCGAGGGGGTAGTCACATGCGATTTTTTGGGACAGAAAATCTCCATTTGTGGTGATCTTGTTGTATCTCCATAGATCTCCATGGATATCCTGGGATCTCCACGGATATCCTTGGATCTCCACGGATATCCTTGGATCTCCATGGATTTCCATGGATCTCCATATATTTCCTTAGGACCTCGATATACATTAATAATTATTCAATTTTATATGGAATTAGATCTTTGAAAAAAAAACAGGTTTTTGCTGTCAGAAAGTGGTAGTTTATAGTGTATCCATATTTTCGAGTATATTTTGTACAATATATGGATCTCGATATGGATAAATCACAAACTTTTTACAGGTAGTAAACGAGATTACGAATGGTATACAGGTTGTTACAAATTCGATGGCAACCAGGGGATCTCGGAAACCATAAGAGATACGGGGTTGGTCAAAATGGGGCAAAGTTGCACCTTTGGGGGGCCCGTGATATGCCGCCGAGAAACTCGAGAAAGTTTCATGAGCTGCTGAGATTTTTGCAAAAACCTAATTTTCCGGAAATCGTTTTTATTTTTTCCTGGAAAAACGAAGTTGACCCACCTCCCACTTAAACGAAATATCCCACCAAAAAACTAAAAATGTTATCTTGTAGAGCATAAAAAGTGGCAATGACAATGTGCGATTTGTTTTTTGATATTTTAACAAATAGCTCCAGGAAAAATTAAAAACGATTTCCGGAAAATTCGGTTTTTTGCAAAAATCTCATCAGCCCATAAAAATTTCTCAAGTTTCTTGGCGGCATATCACTGGCCCCAGTGGCCCCCCAAAGGCACAACTTTGCCCTAATTTGACCAACCCCGTATCCCTTACGGTTTTCGAGATCTCCATGCTTGCCCTCGAATTTGTAACACCCTGTACTCGACATAATAATAGTAAAAAAAAGATTATTATTTATTACTTTTATTATTATATTTATTATATGATTCTTTTTAGTGTACATGCCTCGGTACGCGCTTTATGTCACATTTCTCTTTTTTTGTTACGAATAGATTGGTTATACAGGGTGATTCAGTTCCGGTGCTCAAAACATGGGGATCTCGGAAACCGTAACAGATACGAAGTCGGTCAAATGGAGGCAAACTTGCGCCTTCGGGCCCCTAACAATATGCCGTTAAGAAAGTTAAAATATTTTCATGGGTTGCAGAGATATTTAAGAAAAACGGAATTTTTGGAAATTAGATTTTATTTTTTTCTGGCGTCATTTGCGATAATATTGAAAAATAAATTACACTTTTTCATTGCAACTTTTTCTGGACTACGTCCTGGTATTTTTAGATTTTCGGGGCGATGTTTCGTTTTTGAGATAGAGGGATCATCTTAATTTTTTTTTAATTCGGACCTGGATTTTTTATTCCATATTTCGAAATAAATCGTTGTCCTGAGTACAACACATACATATTTTTTCCCGTTTTGGCGGCCAAAATGCACATTTACTACGAAAAAATTAATACGGTCTTGGACTGTGCATTTTTCTCTCTTTTTTTTCAAAGCTATTCCAACTAACTATAACAAGTAATCAATTTGTTATACCTACTGAATTAATTAAACTCTATGTTTGTCATATTTTGAAATTATTTTTTATACTTTAGGTAAAATGTATCTCACTATTGTTATTATTTGTTGTTATTTACCTAAAGTATAACAAAAATTTCAAAATATGACAAACATGGAGTATAATTAATCCGGTAGGTATTAAAATAATGATCACCTGTTATAACTGGAATAGTTTTGAAAAAAAAGAGAGAAAAATGCATAGTCCAGGACCGTATTAATTTTTTTCTTAGTAAATATGCAATTTAGCAGCTAAAACGAGAAAAAATATGTATTTGTCATACATCGTTGTACTCAGGACAGCGATTCATTTCGAAATATGCAATAAAAAATCCAGGACCGTATTTAAAAAAATGAAGATGATCCCCCTATCTCAAAAACGAAACGTCGCCCCGAAAATCTAAAAATACTATGACGTAGTCCAGAAAAAGTTGCAATGAAAAAGTATATATCTATTTTTCAATATTATTGCAAATGGCGCCAGAAAAAAATAAAATCTAAATTTCAAAAATTCGGTCTTTCTTAAATATCTCAGCAACCCATGAAAATATTTTTACTTTCTCAACGGCATATTGTTAGGCGCCCAAAGGCGCAAATTGCTTCCATTTGACCGACTTCGTATTTGTTATGGTTTCCGAGATCCCCATGCTGAGCACCGGAACAGAATCACCCTGTATTAGTTATTTAGATTAGTTGATAGCTTGGTTCTAAGTTAAGGTCGAGGTTAAAGTTAGGTTAAGGTTAAAGTATGAATAGCACTTGTTGTCGGACTGTCCAGCCCGGACATCGCCATACATAAGTTGTATTTGTAAAATTATTATATTATTATATAAATAATATCAATCACACACACATCTACTCTTTACATAATTTAAAGTTATTCTAGCCGAAAACTCGCCGAAAACAGACGTGCACGCGTGCACGACGTGCTCGTGTTGCCGAAGACCTATCGCAAATGACCGGCGGCGGCGCGCGCCGACCGCGCTGGAATGATGTTAGATGAGGTGCGCGCGCAATTACGTTTTTCCGATTCTACACGACTGTAGCCGAAGTTCTTGGATCTCCACGGGATCTCCACGGATCTCCACAGATCTCCACGGATCTCCATGGGATCTCCATCCCGTAGGACAGAAGATCTCCACAGTGACTACCCCCTCGATCAAAGTTTTAGAACTTTTATACCTTTTGATATTTAATATTTGTGAGTACCCCCCCTCCCCTTTTGAGTTAACATTGTTTAATTATAGATAAATATCCAGCACTACTGTTTGTTAGTTACTCGGTTAGTTATGAATATATGGTTCTCTTTTCCATTGTAGCTAGCCTGGTGATTGATGTAGCTATAGAAATTTACTAAACCGGTAGCTTATTCAAGTCGTTAAAAATAAAATAGAAATTGTGGGATATAGGTAGGTATAGGTACAATTTTTAAATTTTTACCTTTTCTAAAATAAATTATGTAAGCACTTCGAAACCCATATAACATGTGTTTTCTCAAAAATTTCTTATGTAACATGACAAAAATTGTAACCTGTTGTATGTAGACAAATATGCTCTTCTCAAAAATATAGGTTGCTATATGAAGAAACTGTCGTTGATGTCATATCCGGAAGAGTGAAGATGTCAAAAATGCGAGTATCACATCAAAAGATGCGCAATTTACAACAAAAATGTACGTATTTTAAAAGAACATAAAAATTATATCAGGCAAAATCAAATTTCGAAGTCAAAAATATGTGAACATTCCTTTAATAACAATCATAGGATATTGTGGGATATTTCCAAACCAATTCTAAAAGAAGTAGGAAATAGACAAAAAATTAAAGAATCTGCATTTATTCTAGGAAATACGGGCAACTGTTTGCTGAATGTTCAGTGGAATTCAGTAAAATATTATTGCCACTTATTCAAAGAGAAGTTAGTATAGATAATTAGATAAAACACAGGGTTTTAACCTGAAATTTATTAATCTGTCACTTCACTTAGACGTGACATGATCTTTGAGAAAGGAGGAAGATTTATCCTCCGAAAGCTCAGAAAACAAATTTGTTGAAGTTATTTTTTGAGTTACACGTTTAAAGTTTCGTTCATTTAGTGTTAAGATTTTATGAATTTTCGAGGCAACTTGAAAAAGTTGTCTTTCAATCAGTTTGGTGGCGAAAAACCCAATTAAAAATTAAATGGATAAAAATGTACGTACCTCGGGATTTCTCCAAAATACTTTTCCTTTCCGAGAAAATGAAATAGTACCAACATATGAGTCACTTTCTTTCTTCTAGAGGCGAGGTGTTATCAATTGTGGGAGACAAAATATATGGGATCTTTGACACATTATCTTTTTCCTGAATACAGTTCCTGTGTAGTTCGTGTTCACATCTAGGTACTAACTTTATTGTTTATACATTAAAATTTCAACCCCAAATAATTAAACCTTTTGTATTCCTCCTCGCTCTGTACAATAAAAACAAAATACCTATACTGCCCCCATTGTCCAATAGAAAATAAAAAAAAACGAACTGAAAATAGTATAGAAAACTTATTTTAATCCCTTAAATTTCCACTTTCTATGCCAGGGTGATTTTACTTAAAATTAATTTGAACTGTTGTTCTGTTAGTTTAGGTAACATTGTATCGGATTTAAAAAGAGTACCCACCCAAAACTGAAACTACGTATCGAGGGAACACCTTCGTCTTGTATTATTAGCGGTTTCAATAGCGGAAATATATAGGTACCTACCTAAAAGGGCAATAGTAATATAATGGCATAGGTATATGGTATATATTACTTTATTATTTACCCGAAGTAATAATAATAGTTATAGGTACGGTAAAATAATTCCTCCTCGAATTCCTCCAACAAAAAAAATTATTAACAGTTAACATTGTCTATAAGAAGGTTGAAAAGTGATTGAAAAGTGGTAATACGTGTTGTAACAAATTTGAGATTAAGATGCAAATCAGCGAATATAAATAAATAAGAATTATTGTATTATATCAATCTTGTCTTCGATCTTGCCTGGGTTTATGTTTTCAAAATCCAAAAACCGGTTCCATCAAGTCTAATTTGGGAATAAGCTAATCGCTTTTCGTTTTTCTTACCGTACTTTTTCTTCAGCTTGCCCAGCTTGTTTGCAAAATCCACCAAAACAGCAACTCCACTATACACAAGACACCACCATAGATCAGATAAAAATTATCGCATGCATCTTTCCAAAAAACTGCTCAGAACTTCTTCGTAAAAGTACAGTTACTAGGGCCACCCAGACATCGCGCACCGTTGCTAAGCAACACGCTCACTACATAACCTCACCTGTTCTTCGCGGCAATAAACAAACGAACATCGAGCACCTGTTCGTTTTTCGCGCAGGTCTTCGGCTATTTTACCGCCAGCTCGATTTCTCAAAGGAGGTATATAAGTCGCACTTCGATTTCATGTCACAAAACCGATTGTTTTTATTTGGAAAACCTTGAAAATGTGACCGAGAATGCAAGTGCCGTTCGGCAAGAAATCGGGTACGGCGGGTACTGGAAGGAGTAGGTGCTCGATACCAAACAGGTACCGCTTATACAAAGAAGCGGTAAGAAAGTATGCCCGTCTTTGTCGGTTGTCCGCGAAGGCAGGTAGGTCGCCTTCGTTTAGTTGCCGTGACTTAGGGGGCCCCGGGTTCAAAGTTAACGGATGTTTTCGCTTGCGTTTTCTTGGCCGTAAGGTGATATAGGCAATTTGGGCATTTGAATGGGGTTTGTTTACTTTATTAGGCAATTATTAGTTTTTCATTAGTTTCAGGTACAGATATGCAGGTATATTTAAAAATCTTTAAAAATATGTACCTAGTCATGAGGCACGTCCAAGTTCTTCACGAGATAATTTTTCAAATATCATTGATAAGTAGAAGCTTATGATAAAAGGACAAAAAACTACTTTTAGTTTGTGTTTATATGAGCGACATTTCATTTAAAAATAAAAACACTTTTAACACGTACACATACATCGTAAAACATTTTTTCTACAGACGTTATTACACGTATAATTTTTAACACCAAAGTTGGAGGGTATTGTGTCCTCAATGCGGTCAGCACATCCTACTTTCCGCGATAGCTGCCATTTTCGAGATATGACACAAACTTTTGTTTTTTTTTAATGGAAACCATAGTTATTTCCCTAATTTTTGAATAACCATATCGAGTATTATATCGTTGGAAAGCTGTAAAAATGCCTGATTTTTTGAGACCATGGCCAACTATGGTTTCAATTTAAAAAAAAGTTTTTGTCGAAAATGACAGCTGTCACGGAAAGTATGAAATAATAACCGCATTGGGGACACAAATCCCTCCAACTTTGGCTTTTACACTTTTTGTCTAAAATCAGAAACAAGAAAGCTAGACGGATTAGAATAAATCGCCAAATTTTTTTTTCTTCAAAATATCTAGTAAGCCATGCCTTTTTTCAAAAATCCACAAGACGCGTTAAATTGGGCCCACAAAACTGCAATTTTCTCCCCATTTAACCTTCCTTCTATCTCCGCTAGTTTCCGAGATCCCCATATTGATCACCAAAAAAAACTCACCCTGTATATAAAATGTCCTTCGTTTCCATCGTAGGTTCCCTTCGAGAAACGTCAATATTAGACATATTATAATAAAAATTTCATTTCAAGACAGTAGTGTTATAAGTAAATTACTTTTATATCTGGTGACTGTTTTAACACTAGTGAATCACATTTAACACTGATATCTTAAAATGACATTTTTGACAATAACAATAATGATAATGTATTTTTAATAATGCCTGTAGAAAAATATATTTAAAAAGTAGAAAATTAAATCCATCAGTAATGATATCGTTCTATTTAAATTTTTTTCATTTCAGTTAACTATGAATTTCTTTCTAGTCGGCCATGGAACAGAACTGTTAATGTGCTTTTGTCAATCAGGTCAAATATTTTTAATAAAAGAAGAACAACAAAGACGAACAATAATGAAGATTCTCCCGAAGAAAGACATTAAGTATTGGCACACCACCAGAGATAAGAGAAGAGATTGAAGACAAGTTGCAAATTAGGTCGATTTAAAGTAATGTTAAAATATCGGAATTTATAACTTATCGTTCAACGTAAATAATGTTGATAGCGTGCTAAAATAGGTACTTTTGCGCACGCTCACGGGCCAATCATAACACTAAATGTACAAATAAAAAGAAACGTACGTAGGTAAACATTAGACACATTCGAACAAAAATGGGGATTTCTTTATTAAAACTGCTCAAAATGTCAATGTCAGTTCAGTGGATTTGGGTGGGATTTTTCATGAAATCATGACAGTTATTTAGTAATTATTCAACATTTAGAAATGTAGTATGAAGTAGCCGTCGAAATATACATTTGATTATAAAATAAATAATATAAGGTAGGTAGGTGTTGTTCAAAAATAAGTGTAGGGGCCTTTCTGATGAAAGAAAGAAGGTAATACAAAAAAATCAGGACCGTAATAGTAAAAAAGTTACAAGCAAAATTTCAAATTCTTTAAATTATTTGAGATTTTTTAAGATTACGCCCAATTTTGTTACACCACCAGCATTTTAACCAGCAGATTTGAAAAAAAAAATCAGGGGCGCGCTATGGGTATGAAGTAGTCGCCGATAGGTATACATTTGGTCATAAAATAAATAAGATAAGGTATTGTTTAAAAATGACTGTGAGGCCTTTCTGATAAAGGAAAGAAGGTAATACAAAAAAATCAGGACGGTAATAGCAAAAAAGTAACAAACAAAAATTCAAATTCTTTAAATTATTTGAGAATTGTTTTAAGATTACGCCCAATTTTGTTACACCACCGATTTTTACCAAAAATCAATTGTAGCAAGAGAAACAACCTGCCCTAGCAGATTTGAAAAAAATCAGAGGCGTGCGATGAGCTAAAATATTCTCAACCCTGATTTTTTCAAACCTGTTACGGCGGGGGTTTTTTCTTACAAAAGAATTTTGAAAAAATTTTAACCCATAGTGGGCCCCTGATTTTTTCAAATCTGCTGGTTGTTTCTTTTGCTACAAATGACTTTTGTTAAAAATCTGAGGTGTAAGAAAATTGAGCGTATAATCTTTAAAAATTCTCAAATAAACTAAAGACTTTTATTATGCTTATAATTTTTTTGCTATTGCGGTCCTGCCTTTTTCGTATTACCTTCTTTCCTTCATCGGAAAAGTCCCTACAGATATTTTTAATCAATACCTTATCTTACTTATTTTATGATCAAATGTTTATTGACGACTACATTAGGTACCCTTGTAAAAATGTGATTTTCATTTCTGAATATTGAATAATTTTCTAATAAACTAATCTAAAGTACACTAATAGTAAGTAATTAAATTGTTGTTATTTGTTTTCTTTGTTTCTCACTTCTTTGCTCGCTTCTTTGTAGTAGATTTTCCCACTACTTAACTGGGTCCGCGGTAAAAATTCGATTTCCGAATCTGAATCTGTGGCTGTCTTCAGCGACGTCCCATTCCCACTCAAGCACAAAACGAAATAATATACTTCGTTTGTCCTGTATTTTGCCTGACCCACGTCAAATGATTTTTCGCAAATACTTAACTACGTGTTTACCAAGGACGAAGTAATAATTCCACCATTTTAATCTGCATAATCAAACGATAATTAACTCGACACAGGAAGACAACAATGCTGAATGGGTTTATTATAAAAAGTGCTGGTTTCTGGTTTCTACGTCTGAATAATAGTCGCCTGAGAGGACGTCTGATTGCATTTTAAGTGAATCACAATGGTACAATTTTTACTTAGAAAATGAAAAGTTTTTGTACCCAAGTACTTGCAGTTTCGTATAATACACGCCTAGAAATAAAAATTTCTACATAATTGTTAATATAACCTATTGTTACCTTCACTTTTACTTTTGACGAAGAGAGTCTTCTCTCTTCTCATTCAATTAAAATTAGTCGTTACCGCTATTGTATAATATAAGTACTTGATTTTCCCAATGCTAGTCTTAATGAATGATGCGGTGATACTTCGATTAATTAGAAAGGCGGATTACGTTTTCTCACTGTTGTCCCTGCCTTTATAACACGGAACACCTCGAAAGTTTACCATTTCTCCCTTCTCCTGCCTTAAGCCCTAACCGATCGATCTAACCCTTCCCACGGGTTTAGCATGGTTTAGGTTTAAGTATTTGTTGTTTGTAAAAAAGAGGTGTCTATAAAATTTTGACTAGAAAATTGAATCCACAAAAAGCCTGTTGCGCCTCTCTATTACAATAACGCAACAAAAAGTTTATCGGCCTTAGATTAGGTATGTTTATTAATAATCATTGTAACCAAAATGAATAGATCTAATTCGAAATAAATGCCAAATAAAAAAGTCAATTTGGCCCTAACTCAGATTATGCAAAAACCATACATTTCGCACATCTATAACTTTGAACTTTCGCATAATACAAGATTCACATACTAATGGCAAGGTGCATATATAGTGTAAGATAAATGCAAACATATTGTATGATACTAGGAATCCAACTCTTTTTGCAAAATTCGATTTTGTTTATTTTTGTGACTTTGGTGACGTTTTTATGGGTGCATAGTTTTACGTTTTTTAAATAATACCTTTTCTGTACAGTTAGCATAGCAATTTCTTGAGTTTGTTAGTTGCATATTTGTATTAAAAACCAATGTAAATTATTATAAAATAAATGCAAAAGAAATAAGGTACAAAGTATTTTTTTAATATGCGGAAAACGAAACGTTATGGCTTTGAAAAATTTTCCCTAATTTTAGAGACAGTTTAAGAGCAAGGTCCCTTGAAACGACGACTTCCTACTACAGCGTTGCCTTACCGTCAGATAATTCCATGAAAATCGCAAAAAAATGGCAAATTTCCAGACCTCCCGTGGGGTATTGGTAGCAGCGGCGCGTTACTTTTTTAAACAGGTGTTCGTCTGTAGCCGTATCGTCCCGCATAAAGAATAATAATAGCAAGACTCACCTAGTACAGAAGCACTCACCATAACTTAGTAATGATCACATTTACCACTTCACCAAATTGTTTTCACCATTCACTATATACACTTTCACGACACAAAACACCACTTTTTAGTGACGTAGCAGTCATAGCACTCACCATAACTTACAGTATTAAATTATATTTACCACTTCACTAACTTTTTCATAGAAGTTGTTCGAAATGTTGTCCTCCATTCCTAGTATAGAAGCTTCAACTCTTCGCTGCGAAGATTCTTTTATTTTAGCTAATACATCGGGCTATCTTGTATTTCACTCTCAGCGGCTCCTACACGAGCTTGTCGAGTGTCAACAGTGGCCAAAAACCTATTATCGGTCAATCACAAATTCCAGTCCTCGTTCCAGTCATTACCCTCGGCCGGCTGGCTGCGATCAGCTGTCGCGTCGCCCTAGAGGCGACAGGGACGTTCGAACCAGCAGCACTAAAAAGTTTCATTGTAGACATAAGAGCAATTTTTTTTTTCCTAAAATAAACTCCATGGTCGTGCTTTTGGGGTCGAAACTTGCCGCCAGTTAACATTTATGTACTAATCAAAGTTACACCTTGTATAATATAGTACACTGATTTCTAATCACTTTTTCTCCATTTCTGAACATCAAACACCAAATTAGAAAAAAAATTAAATCGATATTTCCAAAAGAGAGGAAGACCTTACGAAATAGAGAATTTATATATGTACTAATGTAAAAGCTAGAACAAATCCCTCCCCAGTAACAAATCACAAGGTATATAGCACCATCTTCTATCAAACAAATATCCCTAATTCCTATAGCAATCCCTAAAATTTTAACTGAAAAACTGACAGTGCTTAATAACGTAAGTGCACTTTCCCAGCTCATTTTTTGTAAATGACATTGTAGAGCGGTTATCTCAGAAATTAGTAACAATAGGAAAATCGTCCGTAGAATAAAAGTTTCTCTAAATAACCCAATATTCCAGATGCGCTACATTCCAACGTTCCTAGGATCGAAAAGTTTCTTTGCACCGCAACGCCATCTATACCTACGCCAATATCAAAATGAAAGCATAGCAGTTGCAAATGAAGCCCTCTTCACGTCCTAGCGAACGGCGTTTGCAGAATTAAAATATATCTTTTTATTCCCGAGATATCATCGACGGGAGTCCATAATGGGACACCCTGTAGTGTAATTATGAATAATATATGTTTTTGTATGTTTGTCGGGCTAGTGACGATGTACATCTACATTTTCATAGTTTCCATGGACTTGTGTGGAAAAATCGGTCAAAATCTCGATTTTTCCTTAGAAGATTATGCCCTTATTTCAAACCTTTAGCCACCTACAACACTCAAGCCTTTGTTTTTCCGAAGCCAGGTTCTATTAATTAGATATTAATGATTTAGCGAACACGGCACGTGAAAATATGGGCAAAAGACAACTTTTATTTCTGTTAAGGAAAATCGAATTTTCCATATGTTATATCCCCAGGGGCCACTCGTAAATGTCCCTTCATTCTACTCAACATCGATGTACTTTTCAACCCTCTTCGAGGTTTGTATGCGAAAATGGGGTACCTATATCTGTCACTATCTGGAACGGTACTGTCGTTTTTCGTTTTTATATTTACCGTTTTCGTAATACATAAATATTTTTTGTTAAATTTGTATTTCTGTAAAAATGAAATAATGCAATAATTAGGCAAAAATATACTAGAAATGATGAAATATTTTTGTACAAAAAGATTCCAAATATACTAGATTAGTATAATTATTGTACTAACTCTGGCAACACATGCTGTGCGCGTAAGCTCAAGGATATTTTACATTGTACAATTATTTTTTGAATTTTTCTTATTAGCCAAGCAACTTTCGGAAACTACCGAGACATAGTTGAAGCCAGCCTCGGCTAAACCAATGAAGTTTTAAAAATTCTATATTTTATTTTGAAATTATTACTGTCATGCTTACTTTTAAAAAAGTTATGCATGAGTTACGTAATTTGTTGATACTACATCCACTATGATTTATTTCGAAATTCAATTAGAGGAAAGTTCCCCATTCTTCTAATAAAATTTATGTGACTTTCCTCGAGGTAGGTAGGTATACTTAATACTTACTCTTTATGTAAAAAATATTTTTAGAGTAAAGTCGACATAGGCTTACTAAAACATCGTTATGCAAAAAGTGACAATTTCTCTAAATTGTGATTGTCGTTTCACATCGACTTGTCATTATTTTTTTGCGAAAGAAGGAAGATTTATTCTCCGAAATCTCAGAAAACAAAGTTATTAATGTTATTTTTCAAGTTAACGTTCAAAGTCTCGTTCTTTTAATGTTAAGCATTTAGGTATCCATTTTCCTGGCAAACTGAAAAAGTTTTCTTTTTTTTTCAGTTTGGTTCAGGTTTCCTTGGCGAAAACCCAATAAAAAATTAAATTAATATAGATTTTTCTTAAAAAAAAGTTACATTTGGCCATATGTTTCGTGAGTAGATCCTTTGTTCGCACAAGCCTCCCCAGTCCCCATTATGGCCAAGGCCGGTTTCGGTTCGATACCACTTCTTAAGCAATTAAGTTTGAAAGCAACTTTGCTCTATAACATTTCTGAAGGGAGAACTGGGTACAGAAGTAATACAGATCAAAGGCACGATTCGACGATATTAGGTAATCTTTATTATTTTTCTTACCACAGCCTAATTTCTGGAAAATCCTTAAGGACTAGATTAACAAGATCGCATACACACTTGACTTGCCAGATGCCTTTAAAATTCCTATTTTGATGAACCTTGACAACCTGCAAAATGGATCTCCCTTGATATTTTTTGTTCAAATTTGGAATGCGGGGGTTTTGGTGTGTCTTGATTAACGCTCTTGTGTAAGATTTTAAATAAAAAATGCCTAATATGGTTTTCTGAAAAATATCTATAAAATATTTCCCCGTTCAGTTCCCATAGCCGACTTAGATTTTCAGGGGTGTTAACATGAAAAACCATACACACTGTAGATATAAAACAGACGCTTATGTTCTCTATACTTTTTCTTCAAAAATATGTTTATACTGGAGAGCAAAGATATAAAATAATTATTGGTTAAAGTTTTCATAGCTTTCACAGGTTTTAATTTTTATGGTGGAAACTGGTTTTTAATCATTTACTTGTGCATATAACAACATAAAAAAAATCTTCAACTGTCATCTTTAGTAACTCAAATGTGGTAAAACTCCACTCGAAACAAGCTTTAATGTAACTTACTTCAAAAACATACACATGTTTCACAAAAATTCTTTAAATTTTAATTCATCTTAACGTGTAGACACTGTATACACGTTACCATAAAAAATATGGTATATACTATACAGCCGTTCAATAGAAAATTGACTATTTTCCATTAAAATGGGCCGCAAGCTAAGTTTTTTTTAGAAATTTGAAGAAACTTGAGCCACGGAAAGAATGCGTAACAGAACTGAAACTACGTAGTAATTTATTGAGCTCAGCATTCACCGGCGACTGCTATGAAATGTGACTTTATTTGCTAAAAAAAACCTACCTACAATAATAATTCCATTTAATGGAAACAGAATCTAAACAACAAGAATAACAATAAAATAAAAAAAACTAATTTATTAAATAAATTTTCAACAATTTCTAAAATAACTCTTCAGTGCAAATTATTGTTATTCCTGTTGTTTAGATTCTTTCTCCATTAAATGGTTGTTATTCAAGTTTGACGTTTAATTTCATAGCCAACTTTTGAATTTTAAAAAATTTTAAATATCACATCTGCAGTTCGTGTTTTCAGTTATTCGCGTTTTTGGCGAAAGCGATAAAGGTTTTCGAAAATTGACGAGTAAAAAAAGTTTTTGAATTAAATTCTTCATAAAGTAACAATTTTGTAAGTCCGCCAACGGACAAAAAAGTTCAGCATAATAATGGCACACATGGCATCAGCATCGGTGCGTATCTTGTCGCCAAAAAATAGTTCGCGAAACTGCTTTCGAAGAGCTGACATTTTGCTAAACATTAGTGTATTTAATACAATACTAACCCTGAAACAAACAGTCAGTCTTTATTTCTATTTCCGTAGAACCCAACCAGTCAGTCAGCAGTCAATCGAACACACATAGTCTTCTGTCCTCGAGTGATACGTTCAAACTGACTGAGGTTTAGCACACATTTCTAAATTGAGAGCGCGCACGAGGCTTGTCCGTAACTCAATGGGAAAAAATTAAATTATTAAATAATGTAAAATGTGAGATTGACGATTTGTTTTTATATTTTGTTTTATAATGTACTTAATATAAGACACACTTTCGTTTTATATATATTTGAATTATTTGGAAAATATAAGGGAAACAATAAAGCAGCGAGAAACGTTGGAGCAGGTAAATGGATATTTAAAACCATACAATTTCCTGATTTCAAGGTGGTTACGTTTAATTAATAATAAAATTGATAGGTATAACACTCTCCGACAGTCCAAACCAAAACCCTGGAAGACTGTATTAACAAAATCTCTTTTGATGGCCTTAACCCACTTTTCCCTTAAAATGGGGTCATTAGGGAGGAAAAAGCGGACACATTAGGACCGCCTTTGTAGTTTCCCTTGCAGTTGGGAACGGAACACGTCCACGGCATGATTTAAATAAGTCCTAAACTATAGACAACAACCTAAAACCTATAAAATAAAATTGAATTTTAATCACTTTATACTGAACCACTGCCGTTTTACCACCTTATTAATAAAACTCCACATCCTATATTACTAAATACTAAAATACATTAATGTTTAGGAAAATTTTAGCTCTTAGAAAGCAGTTTCACGAACTATTTTTTGGCGACAAGATACGCACCGATGCTGACGCTATGTGTGCCATTATTATGCTGACTGACTATTTGTTTCTAGTTCCTAATTGAATGAACTATTTACAGATAAATTTTTAGTTGGCAGAAAACAGTTTCGAGATATAAATAATTTTTAAATGTTTACTAGCGAGCCAGCGCCAAGTGTCCCGCCTGACTGACTCAACAGTGGTAATGTACAGCAAAAGTATAATCCAAGTTAAAAATATTAGCTTGTTTAAAACATTTCACTTTTTGGACATGATCTTTTGGACCAGATGTGGACAGGGTGCTGATTATTCAAAAGAAGTTTGTTCGGCTAATTTTTGACCTTGTGCTCGTGCAGGGAGGCCTTTATGGACCGGGAGATAGTGACTTTACATCGAATAACTCGTTTAAATGATTAAATAACATTCAATTTAAACAGTACTTGAACATGCGCGAAAGGTATGCCATCCTTTTTTCAGCATATTCATAATAAGAACTTTCATACTTCTCATTGGCAGCCTGTTCAGAAACGTGGAAAAATTAATTATTAAAATACAAGATCATGTGGCAATAATAGCCCTTTGGACCCACCCTAACGGTATGCCTATGGTTTTCCGAGGAATTTTCTATTTGAACTTCATTATAAAACACATGGCAGCCTGTATAAAATCATATCAAAACGCATATTTTTCGAATAATTGAAAACTCAGTTTTTCACATGAAGAACCCAGGGTGACTCTCTGATTCATACCTTATTATTGTGAGAATATGTGCCACATAATGCCCTTTGCAAGGCATACTGAGTAAAATCACGTCCAAAAATCTGTCACTATATCTCCCGGTCTATTAAGGCGCATGGAATAATGACATTTGCTGCCATTTACAACTGCCAACTATTTAGACAACATATTTTTCTGCCTTCGATCGACTTTGGTTCGAATCGAGGTAGAGGCAGATGCTTGCACAAGTCTTTATGAAAAACACCGCTGATGCCAAATAGCAATGGAAAAGATGTATATTCACGGTATTGCTCTTTAATAGCATTATCTGTGCGATTTACTAATTGTCCTACACTTACGATTTTCTAGAACTTGAGGGAATGCTTTCCTAGTTCTATAGGGAAAAGTCGGCCCTATAGCAACGAAGACAAAATAATAGTAATTGCCCCCTCCCTCGCACAAACATTCAGTTGCTTCTGGGGTACTCCCAATTTGGAGTATTGTGAGGGTGAGAAGAAGACAAAACGACGGCTCTTAAACATCGCATAGGTATTTGGAGAAGGAGAAATCACCTCAATGTGTTGGCCTCTCCTGCAAAGTGAGGCAAAGAGAGCAAAATTGTTAGCCATACCATTTAGTAAAGAATATATATTTTAAAATATATATTCTTTTACTTAATGGCGTAAAGAATACCTTAACTTCTAATATTTTCTACATTAAAGTAGGGAACTATGCATAGACGTAACTAGGGGGGGAGGGCTAAGCCCCCCTTATAGGTACATTTCTATTAGCCTTCCCTAAAATGTAAAGGATGTGCGAAGATATTATCACACAAAATATACTTCGTAGTATATTTGTCCGCAAGAGCAAGCGATTCGTCGAAACTGGTGAATCTAAAAGGGCGCGTGCGGTGTTCGCCGTGTTGCGTAACGTTGCGCTGTCAGAATGTTAGATCTATTCTGTTTACGAGAAGCATGATATCACAGAAAATATACTACGAAGTGTATTTTACTACGAAGTATATTTTCTGTGATATTATGCTTCTCGTAAACAGAATAGATCTAACATTCCGACAGCGCAACGTTACGCAACACGGCGAACACCGCACGCGCCCTTTTAGATTCACCAGTTTCGACGAATCGCTTGCTCTTGCGGAATGTTGCGCCGTGTGCCCCCACAAAATCCGACTGAAATTTAAACGCGCAAGCGAGAGCGAACACACCGTGCCTGCTGCCGAGAGGAAGAGAGTAGAGACGGGCGTCCGAGAATGTACTTTTGCTGTGCCAGACTCCAGACTGTTCTTTTGTTATTCATCCAGTGTATTGTTGTTTCGTTATAATATGCACTATGTAAATAATCACATTCCCAACATTTTTTCTCTGGTTTCTACTCGGAAACCTCTACTTTTTCATAATGTTTTTTCTTAAATGAATTAAAGATGATTCAAAATTACCAGTAGATAGACCCATGCATTATTTTTTGAAGAATTAAAATTAACGTTTTCGGGTGTGGCACCTCAAGGGTGGTACAGGGTGATCCAATCAGTAACGTATTTAGAAGAGCGGGACCGAACCCATTTCGGAATTTGAAAATATTCACTCCAGCTTGTAAATTTGAAGATATTGGGATTTCCCAAGACCAATTTTATGTAATTTTTCTTCAGACTTTTAAAAAATTCATATCGGCAAGTATAACCAATGATAGTATATTATACACTTAGGTTAGAGAAGTGAGTCACTATTTAGCGAGCATTTTTATATCCTGAGGAGCGTAGCGCCGAAGGATATAATATGCGAGGTAAATAATGGCCTTCTCACTACTAACATTGAAATATTGCCATATTTTACATATTTGATTAGATTTAGACTAGGAATTTAGTTGTCAAGCTGATAGAATGAAACTAATTTTTAAATGTCATATAGAAAATTTATCCTTATTTACCTAGGTATTTTTTTATTATCATTATTTACCTAGGGAGAGAAATATTACTTCTCAATAGAGGAATGAGGTAAATAATGGTGATTTCTCAGGTTAGTAGTAAAAAAGGATAATTATTATTATAAAAAAAAATTGGGCTGGGAATATAAATAGGTAATCTAGTCTATATGGTTTTTACAAATATAAATAACTTTCAAAGTTGCTTGAAAGATCTCAACACTGGTATATAGATGGCATCTTCAAGACAGTCCCTCGCCTATTTTATCAGCTTTACACTATCCATGCCATAAAAGGAAAGGTTTCTATACCCTTGATTTGAGCGCTGCTGCCAGACAAAACTAAAGAAACGTACACAAGGATGTTGCAAGAACTGCAGAAATTGGAATCGACGTTGTCACCACTCACTGTTATGACTGATGCTTTTTCCATTTTCGATAATATCTTTTCCGGAAAATGCAAGAGAAGGGACACAAGCGACAGCGACCTCCACAACATGTTGTTGACTCCTTTGATTATTTGTGCGATAACAATTATTTGTTACCCAGGACCCAGGATGTTGTTGACTATTTCGAGGACACATGGACCGACCGCCCGAATCAACGGCGGGAACCACTCTTTGCACATGGAATATGGAATTGCTATTCGAATGTATTGACTTAGGCAAAAATAATAATTGAAGGATGTCCTAGGAGTTTCGAAAGTCAGATATCTGCAAGCCATCCATTCATATAGAAATTCATTGAAGCAATAAGAAGAGAGCACATTTAAATGAGTTAAAAAATGGGGAATACATTGTTCCTTTTGAGAAATGCACGTGAGAAAAAGTATGTTTGGCAAAATTGTGCATACGAAGAAATATGAATTCGAAAAATTGTTTTAAAAACTTAACTTCTAAGTGAAATTTAACTTTGTCCAGAATCAATATTCCCCTTGCAGAATGGAACTCTTTGTATATTTTTTGTTCAAATTTGGTATATATGGGGATTTTGGGATGTCCTGATTAACGCAGTGGGGTCAGATTTTAAGTTAAAAATCACTAAATGGTTTCCGTGAAAATCGGGGGTATACAAAAAATCGCAGCCGGCCCTGGATTTGCATTTTGAAAATGGTAGAAAGATCAAAAGAAGCGGCTTTTGAAGGCCTTTAGAAAAAGTTCAGGCGATTATCTCCAAAAATAAAGATCTTATGGATTTGTATATGTTTGAATGTAGACACCTTGTATATACGTCGTCATTATATTTTTAGTTAATTTTTTTCTCTATTGGTTTATTGGCATGTTAATCCATGTCACCTACCACCAACGTCATCTCCTTTACGTTTACAAAGGCACAAATATATACAAATTTCTCCTTTTTTATTTAGATTTGCCATGGTGAAAAGAAAATCTTCCTCAAGGGATGCCAGCCTTGTCGAGAAGACGTAGTTTTTTAATACCAACCCCGAGATCACCGAGATCAAACCCATCTTTGCAATGCAACCAATATTATTTTTCTTTACATGTAATATGCCAGTTTAAAACGCTGGACTAGTTTTGTTTCAGTTTTGAATTTCAGTTTATGTAGAAAATTGCATTTGACGGTTATATCCATAATGTCACATTTCTATATACCTAATATATTTTTTAAATAAATGTTCAGAATTTAAGAAGAAGTGTCATCACATTTTCGTCAAATTTCGAAAACAAGGTACCAATAAGCTCAGCCACCACTTCTGAGAAGAGGGGGCTGATCTTACAATCAGAAAATTCAACATAAAAGCTTTAAGTTAAGCCATGTTTTTTCTCTTTTTAACCTCAAAAAGGTCCTTCTTAGTGATTATAAACCCAAATACGTTTCAGAACAAATGTTCACAATCTTAATGTAAGAAGAAAATCGTTGCTTGCCACTTCAACCCATAGAACGGCCCTGTGCGGCAGATCTACAATATAGCTAAGATTTTTTTATCACAATACATTCCCCGAGAAAAGAGGATGTGTAAAACACAGACCTTTAAGCTGAAACTTATATAATATGATATTTTGGACAAGCAATAACTTTGGTTAGTGATGGATGTAATTCCCCCTCCTTCCTATAATTTGTTAATTTTTTCTATCCATTTATATATACTGTTTCTAATTTATTATACAATTAATAAATGCCATTTATTATTAGTATTATTATAAATAAAATGTAAGGAAGAATCAAACACAGCTATACAAATTGAATCTATCGAAAAAAAATTTGAAAAATTATTACTTATTTTTTCTACAGCCGATACCCAGCTATTTTTAGATGTGGGTGTAGGTAAAAAGAGATCAGTCAAATGATACAAACTTTTACGAAAAATATCCACGTTTGCCGCAACACGAAAAATAAACGCTAATATCTCACGTAATGCGTTGACGTCGAATTCGCAGATTTAAAAATTCTATCTGTAGCTGGAAATAGGGAAATCCCACTGCGAGATTGCAAGGCAAATTCACTGATTTGAATTTCACAGGCATCATCACAGGGTTTCAATGAAAACGCAATTTATTAACTTTTTATCCGATAGGGGAACTATTTAGGATTTTGCCTCTAAGTTTGTTCAACGGCGGATCTTTTTGATCCACGTGACCGAATTCAATTCCCCCAGGACCACTACAAGAGGTAGAGAGTTGGTTAAATGGGGAAAGTTATAGATAATTTTATGGCCAATCTGCTGCTCTGAGAAATAAAGGCTAACTATGCGATCGTTTTCGTTTTTTTTTTCAAAAAAAAAACTGAATTTTCCCATTATCGTTTTTATCCTAGAAACCCATGGTTATACAAAGACAAGGCTTTGACGCTATTAAGGCACTTTTATCCGGCCTTTTTAACGGTAATGTCGGTTTTTTAAAAAAGGTTTTCGCTTTCGAGATATCGCACACAACTTTTGATTTTCATATGGACGCCAACTTGTATTTGTAAAAATTTTAAAACTACATGAAATTCCCTTTCCAACATGGACATGTGTTTATTAGTTGTAACACTTAAAAGCGTTGTAATAAAGAAGAAGAGGTGTATTTTGGTGCAAATTATATTTGTAAAATTAGCATGGTAAAGCGCTTTCGGCTACATAGCCATCATCAGTACCACATGTCAGGTGTGTACAGAAGATAAGAGCCACTGAGTCTAATACAGGTATTCTGTACACACCTGACATGTGGTACTGATGATGGCTATGTAGCCGAAAGCAAATTTTACAAATAAAATTTTTACGAAAATACACCTCTTCCTATTTATTAACATTTGCGTGCACGCAGCCGAAACCTATTCAATTTAACCCTAAGTAGGCGAGTACAGTACAGAGTGTTTCTTAATAACATGCTAATATTTAAGGGGGTAATTTTTGGGTCCATTATGAGAAAAAACTCTATATGGACATAATATGTCCTAAAAGTCTTAACTTTTGAACTACAGGGTGCTAAAACAACATTTGATTCAATTTGTTTCGTTGTGGGATTAGGGTAATTTTCTGTTACCATTCCAAAATGTATGTACATTACTTCAATTTAATGATTTTACCGTTAAAAAAATATTTTCTTGAATACATTGTTCAAAGTTATTGTTCTCGTAAGTGGTCTAGCGCCGTGCAAATGAATGAGTTTTATTTTTTTATGCGAAAACCGTACGTCAAACAAAAAAGATCATGAGACCTCATTTGCTTAGAAAGAAATGGGGATTTCAAAAATAATTTTTACTTTAAGTAGAAGCAGTGGCGTAACATATTTTTCTTTAAGTTATTCAATTTTCGAAACCCGTACAGACGCCACTGGTAAAAGTAATAAAGTTGTTTGTACGTCAGAAAATGTATCTTGATGCATAGAAGGCGTGTACCAAATTTCACAAAAATATCTAGGGTAATATACCAAAGCTATTATAATACAAAAAGAATTTTTTCTTAAAATATTAGCACCCTGTAGTTCAAAAGTGAAGACTTAGGACAAATGTTAATATGAAGTTTTTTTCTCAAAATTGAATTAAATATTAGCATGTTATTAAGAAACACCCTGTATAGGTATGTGTATTAATAATTTATTATTATCACAAGCACATATGTATCTAATCCTACACGATTTTTTACTTCGCTAAGTTTGGGGGAACATAATATAATAATCGTCCCTCTTTGTCCACGTCAAAAATACACTATGAAGAAATTTCATTTTCCACCAATATATTCGTGTTGCTTCTCATTGTTTTTTTGCTAAAATTTCGTTTTTCTTGGTTTGCACAAAAGGGCGCTTACCTGCCTGTATCGATATCGTAAATTTTCCTCGCAATAAAACCCTGGGCTTAGGAAAGGCTAAAGTTCAAGGAAATAAATTTGCGGGGCTTGTAAAATAAGAGGATTCTTTTACCGAGGTCGTTATTGTCAAAAATCTCTCGGAACAGAGCCCATCGAAGCATCAGCAATTTGCCGGAAAATTGCAAATTTGGGGAATTTAGACAAGGCACGATGTAAGCTATAACATCGTTAGGGCAACGAATGGGCAGGAAATATGAAAATGCAGTTGTAATATACCTACTATGCACAGTATTTTTTATCAGGTAAATTCGCGAGCAAAGCCCTTTCAGCCATCAACTGGGCTGTGGTTCTTGTCAAACATGGGGAGAATTTGTAGCCCCATAAAAAATAGAATCAGTATGCACATTGCACATTCAAATAAAGAACAATCCGCACACTGTGTGTGCGATACACAAAAAATTCCAAACACAACGTTAGCCCTTCAAAAAACTCAATCAAATTTTGTTATCTCAAGGAACATTATGAAGTTCAAGCAGTAGTGAAAAAAAAAAAAACAAAAATATTACAAGTTATAAAGTTGGAAACTACAGAAGCAGTGACCAATACATTGGCTACACGTGGTATATTTCTTAATCTAAGCTGCTAAAACTTAATAACAATTTAAACCTATTTAATACAAAAATAAGTACCCATTATTATAATATATGTACAGGGTGTCCAACTTTAAAACTGTACAAATCCGTAAAATCTTTATTTTTGGAGATAATCGCCTAAACTTTTTTGTTGGGAAGGCCATCAAAAACCGCTTTTTTTGACCTTCCTGACATTTTCAAAATGCAAATCCAGGGCCGGCTGCGATTTTTTTATACCCCCGATTTTCACGAAAACCATTTAGCGATTTTTTTATTTAAAATCTGACCCCACAGCGTTTATCACAACACCCAAGAACCCTCATATACCAAATTTGAACAAAAAATATACAGGCAGTTCCATTCTGCAGGGTGTCAAAATTGAGCAAAATAGGAATTTTAAAGGCATCTGCCGAGTCAAGTGTGCCATGGATCCCCTTAACACAGTCGAATGGTCAATAGGACCACTCAAAGTGTTGGAGTGCAAAGGTCCAATACAAAATATACAGAGTGTTTTTATCTGTGCCATCTCAAATTACTGAATTTTTGGAACTTTATACGAGTCAAAAATCGAGTATCTCAAAACCGTCCACACACTATAAATGAACTAAATCTAAAAAATACAGAAGCCTGCCAGTCAGTAAATCCATATCAGTTAAGGTGGCTGGTGTGCCACAACAGGAAACGCACAGAAAATGTATCATCTTAGACAGCGACTTTGTTGAGAAAGGTCCAATAATTTAAATTGTTTTTCTTTGTTGTACGACATTTTGTAAAGAAATGCATTACTTTTGTGTTTATAAATATATTTTTAAATGATTCCAGAGCACTCTTGATCCGTATAAGTTTCATAAAATTTCAGAATTTTGAGATGGCTCAGAGAAAGATAACCTGTATATTTTTGTAGTAAATATTTTCACACCAACAATCTGAGTGGTCCTGTTGACCATTCAACTGTTTTTAAGAGATTCCATGGCACGCTTGACTCGCCAGATGCCTTTAAAATTCCTATTTTGCTCAACTTTGACACTTTGCAGAATGGAACTCCCTGTATATTTTTTACTCAAATTTGGTATATGGGGGTTTTGGGGTGTTCTGACTAACGCTGTTGGGTCAGATTTTAAATAAAAAAAATTGCTAAATGGTTTTCGTGAAAATCGGGGGTATAAAAAATAGCAGCCGGACCTAGATTTGCATTTTGAAAATGACAGGAAGGTCAAAAGAAGTGCTTTTTAAAGGCCTTTTAAACATAAAGAAGTATAGGCGATTATCTCCAAAAATGAAGATTTTAAGGTATTTGTACACTTTTAAAGTTGGACCCATATAAAAATATTAGGGATTTAAAACGAAATATTTGTCTTATGTCATGTATGGCTTTCATGGCTATCTTATAAAGTAAGTAGATGGGTAACGTATATTTTTATTATGTATTATCTTTAGTATCAAGTTTTGCAGAGTATTTCAGGTGTGTGTGTAGATATGTCTCACATACCCCTTCCTAACCAACAATCCTATAGGAGAGGTGTGGTTGCACCAAAGCATTGTAAAGAATAATTGAGTTGTCACATTTAGATAATAATTTCAAGAATTTGAATTTGTCACATTTAGATAATATTTCAAGAATTTGAATCTAGTTGCTTGAACTATTTCCACAGCTTACCCTAACATGGTAAGCTGTGCTATTTCTTTAATTTGTAGGTTCCATCGCAAGTGGCAACAATAGCACCAAGGTATTTTATGGAGTCTAGTTCCGAAATGTTTATATTATTATGATCAACTTGTAAAAACCCCAGGTGTAGTAAGTCATTAAGTCATCAACAATGACATCCCCAACAGCTCCACAAAATGGAAATACTTTAAATTAAATGTTGTTGAATGTGAAATGTGTTGTGAAAAGTAGTTGTACAGGGTGTTTCTAAATTATGGTGCCAATGGAATATGACAGATAGAAAATGTAATTTTGAACAAAAAATTTCCTATAAACATGGGTCCTAAAATGCATAACAAGAAAGTTACAGGGTGATAAAAGTATAGTTTGAAAAACATCTTTGTCGCAATAACTTCTACAGAAGTTATGCAATTTGAATGAAACTTGGTACAAGTCTTTATTTACTGAAGTGCAACAATTTTGTATAAAAACGATTTATTCCCATCGACCAGAGGCGGAGGGGCGGGGTAGCACAATGGGTTTTCTACTCATAACTTTTTTGAGGTTATCTTTTTGGTCTCGCCGGTTCATAATTTTAGTGCATCTTTTTATTTTGCAATAAAAATGTATTCTTGTTTCTTAACGATAAAATCAACCGTTTGCTTTGAAATCGGCAAAATGTGCTCCAAACACCTGTTAACTCCAAAATTCGAAAAATAAAATTATGGCCTACCGCATCTAAATGTTTTACAGATGAATTGTACGTTCAAAATTAAGAAAAAATGCCTAATGGATATTTAGGAAAACAACACTGGTTTTGCTGAAATATGGATTTCAAAATTTTATCGACTTCAATCAGTTCCATTTTGAAAGCGAAAAATTTTTGATACATAGGTCATAGGAAATTTTTTGTCACTTTCAATGGTACAATTATTATGTAAAATTTGAAAGCGGTAGTTGAATGTTTTATTTTTCGAATTTTGGAGTTAACAGGTGTTTTGGAGCACGTTTTGCCGATTTCAACGCAAACGGTTGATTTTATCGTTATGAAGCAAGAGTACATTTTTGTTGCAAAATAAAAAGATGCACTAAAATGATGAAACTGCGAGACCAAAAAGATAACCTCAAAAAAGTTATGAGTAAAAAACCCATTGTGCTACCCCGCTCCCCCCGCCTCTGGTCGATGGGAATAAATCGTTTTACACAAAATTGTAGCACTTCAGTTACTAAAGAATTGCACCAAGTTTCATTTAAATTGCGTAACTTCTGTAGAAGTTATTGCAATAAAGATGTTTTTCAAACTATACTTTCATCACCAGTAACTTTCTTATTACCTATGCATTTTAGAACCTATGTTTATAGGAAACTTTTTGTTGAAAATGACATTTTCTATCTGTCATATTATGTTGGCACCATAATTTAGAAACACCCTGTATATACTAGGTTTCACTGAGCATTACTAGTACAATATTTTGTTATTTTCATTTTGAGATAATTGCTATGGCATTAGGTACCTACCTGGTAAGTGTTAAATTGAAGTTAAATTGAAAATATTAAGAATTTTGAATTTCTTTTAATAAAATAAAATAATGTCTATGAGTTTAGTATTGTTTTATTTTTATTATTTAAAATAACAATTCTAGGTTAGCTAATCAACATCCGATTGAGTAGGTATACCGTACTTTCACCGTTTTAGTATACATAGGGCGAAGCCGCCGTGTATTCGGCAGGTTCGTCAGTCGTTGGCGGGGGGCGGGCCGCGTTTTTTGCTCGCAAAACTCGACTGATAAGCGGTGCGAGACTACTGTGTACTCCCCCCGCCAACGACTGACAAACCTAGCTGGACGCACTGCCTATTCCCCTATGTCTACCAAAACGGTGAAAGTACGGTATGTAAAACACAACTGGAAAGTCATAAAACCACTTTAGTGTAACGTCATAATAGATTATTTATTTTCAGGGGTAACTGGATCTTATACAAATCACAAATTTTACCAATAATTTCAAACACAGAAATACAGAACAAAGTAACAAATTAAATTGGATATTTCGCTTTAAAAAATGAAAGAGGGCCTAAATTTAGTCATATCGAGTATTTCTAAACTGATTTAATATTTGGGTTCTGACAGTTCTTGCAAACAATTTTTATATCTAACATTTTTGTGTACCTCTAGAAATAAGAATTGGATTTCTTTTATAAACTTTTCTCCAAAATGCATGGCTTTTCTGCAAATTGAAAAAAAATTACAAAATAATAGCAAATTTTAGATTGAGAAAAAAATTTGAAAGTGTTGAAATACAGATTTTTAAAATTTTATAAAAGAAAGCTTATCTAGTTGACGAGTAAGCTACAATATACTTATAGTATCACTGCTATAACATTACAAATAAGCTTCCAAATTTTGGAATAGATTTGATCACTAATTTCCAACTCTAAGCAACATCGATGGATCTAAATACGTATTAATAATAAAACCGTTTACTTAAATAAATGCAAAATAGAAACAGCGAATGTGGTGCGGTTTTAAAACGGTTAGAATGAGTGCAAGTTATTGCCGAACACGACATGCTGCATACAGCCAGTATTATTCACAACTAAGTTGGGAATTTGGAACCTATTGGCGATGCACTATTCTTATTAGGTACGCTGGAATCCACATACCAATAATAATCATCTCCTGATGATGCTAACTTGGTCAGCGAAACGCGCGTCGAGTGCAAAAACAACGTTATTGGTATGTGGATTTAAGCGTAATAAGAATAGTATTATTCACAGTTTACGGCTGGTGGTATTTTTTTTATATTTTTTCTTTAATTTTTATTTTATTTTGAAAAAACAAAAATAAATATGCAAAATAATTTGTTTGACAGATGTCTTTTAAATTTATAAACAGAATTCTGTCAACATAACAAAACAAAAATTATCTATACAAGTTAAAAAATCGTACAATGTCAAGCCCGGAAAATCAACAGTAGTACCTGTAAATTATAAACAATAAAGGATGTTTTAGTGGTATATCAGGCAAATGATATCAATTATTGAAAAAAAAATGCACTCCAGCCGGAGTCGATTAGTTGGTTAAGTGCCTATACGGCCATAGTAGGAATCCCGGGTTCGAGTCTCGGCTGGAGTGCTTTTTTTCAATTGATATCCCTTACTTGATATTCCACTAAAACATTATTTATTAAAAAATCCTATTGAAACTAGTTACACAAATTACCGATGGATTTAAGTGGTTAGTTCAAATTTTTAAACACAACAGTTCTCTCCAAAAATATCTGGGGACATTAGCCCTCTCCCCAGCCCCCCTCACTTTACGCCACTGGTTCGTAGAACTATTTAAAATTTGTCAGCAGTTTGTGCTTGTACAAGGATACAAAATGTCACATGAAAAAGCGATCATGTGACTTGCCGTAACTGTCAAATTATACTTGAAAAAAGAAAAACTTCCGAAAAAAGTTGCTTACTTATTACAACATAAACATTTTGGAATTTGTTAGAAAGGAGACTTCCTGCTCCCTCTATAATATAACATAGGGAGCAGTCGGGTAATAATGCGCGGCGGCTAATTGTACGCACCCCAATAACTATCTTCATTTCTGACTGAAATAATTTCAAAGCAATTATTGGTTTGCCAGCTCGTGTATTAGTATTGAAACATGCGACTTCCAAAAGTCATGGTTTGTTTTTTGCCGACTCACAATATCCGCTTTTGTGTTAATTTATTTCTTGCTTTCTTGTGAATTTCTTGTCTTCTGTTTAAATAATAAGTGATCTGGCTGGCATTTGGTAAAAAAAAATCCAGTTTCTAGGGGGGGCAGCTGCTCCCCACCCTGCCCCCCTTTGCGACGCCCTTGTCGCCTGTCTAGCATCAAAATGACAGCTCAGTGCGAACTACCTTATTTTTCTAGATCGTGAGATAGTGAAAGAAACAGATGTCAAGTCAAACCTGACAGATTTTAATTGTCAACATGCTTAAATGTTACTTATCTACTTTTCAAGGTATGCAACATCACCCTTGAAGTAGAATTGGGTAGTCGTTTTATCTTTCCTTTGCCATAACCTAACTAGTACATAAATATGTGGAACTTACCGTTGATGCCACGCTGTCCCTTCATCCGCCTGCCCACGGATGGCGACACTAACGCCATCGTTCTGTCGGGTCTCAAGGACCCACGCTTCTCTGGCAACAGAGTAGGCTCCGAAGCTTCTGCCCACACCGCTTCTACCATCGAGTCGATGCTTGATGACCTCGGCAGCCTGCTATTCAGGGTGTCCCTCCTAGAAAGAAAAAACTGTTCATTCATGTGCAGAATAATTTGATATGGTTGGATGTTGATGGTTGGATCTCTAAAATCGGAATTAGCCTGAGGAAGCACAAAGCGCGGTCGATCTCACTTCACAAACTTTCAAAGGGAAAATTAATGGTTTCGATTCCACAGGATTTAGCTTGTTGAGATTTTGTAAGTAAAGTCAGAGAAGTGAGGATGAGTGTCGTCTGCGCGCAGTGTTTTCCAGCATACTGGTCTTACAATGTCTTAAAAGAGTATAAATTAATTGTAATTTATGACTAAAGGTGCCATTTTACTCTGTGAGACGGGAAATTTTGTTTGTTTGTTGATTGATTCAACCTTTAAAGTCTTGATCTATTCGCCCGTGAATACTATAAACAATAATGAATTAAGACTAATGACGGATCTCCTTACTGGACACTGCCTATTTTAAAATGGATAGTATCAAAGAATAATGGAGGAAACCTATCAATATTTTCCTGCACCGAATTTAAAGACCATCATTGCTTTAAATTAAAGTTGCAAAATACATTTTTTTTGTTGCAAGGTATTTATTGTTTACACTTAAATACATTACCAACGATTTTAATTTAAGATAATTATCTATTATTATGGGTATTTACCAGAGACTCTTTAAAATAAGGGGACCCAGCATGTCACAGTCTATCACATAGGAAAAGTGAAGCCTTGACGGGAAGTTTGTTTTCTGTTGACTCCAAGGAGACCACAAGGGGGCTGATACGGAGTGTACAACTGCCATCAGGTTTTATGTGACATGCCCTAGATTCTAAAGGAGGCAACATATTTCCCATCATAATTCACAATTTTTTACTTTTCTAACTTCCAGATACTCATATTTTCTAAAATTTATTTGTGGCGCAAACAGATCCATTTAATTTTTAATTGGGTTTTTCGCCACCAAACTGATTGAAAGACAACTTTTTCAAGTTACCTCGAAAATTCATAAATCATTAACACTGAACGAACGAAACTTTAAACGTGTAACTCAAAAAATAACTTCAACAAATTTGTTTTCTGAGCTTTCGGAGGATAAATCTTCCTCCTTTCTCAAAGATCATGTCACGTCAAAGATCATGTCACGTCAAAGTGAATCTGTCACTTCAACGTGAATCACGTCACTTTGACGTGACATGATCTTTGAGAAAGGAGGAAGATTTATCCTCCGAATGCTCAGAAAACAAATTTGTTGAAGTTATTTTTTGAGTTACACGTTTAAAGTTTCGTTCGTTCAGTGTTAATAATTTATGAATTTTCGAGGCAACTTGAAAAAGTTGTCTTTCAATCAGTTTGGTGGCGAAAAACCCAATTAAAAATTAAATGTTCCAGATACTCAGATGTGTCAATTAAAGGTAATGTGGCCGCCTGTAGTAGTAGTCCCAATAATTGCAACCAGATTTTTCCTGTATCACCTTTAGTAATCCCACAATTCCCATTACGTGGGCATTACGTGTAAGTAGGTAGTTCAAAACAAATAGTATTTCGAAAATTTTAAATTATTAAGCAGGTAGCTTCATTCAGGTCTTTTTTTAAAGAGTTTTTATCTACGACTACAAGTTTATTTTAAGTCTGTGAGGTACCTACCTTGGGAGAGAAATAAAATCACAAAAATTTTATAATGAACACTGAGAAAAACTACATCATTAGAACTACTAGTCCTAATATTATTATTAGTCCATCCCGCAATCTGTGAAAGTTCTTTGGGTAGATACATTCAACAATGGAAGAAAGTTCAAGTATACATATTACAAATAATGGAATGAGGAACCTGGTAACAAGGTGCAATAGCGACAAATTCTTAAATAAGCAAAATCGGCACTACTGACTTACTGATTTACCATACTTAGGTATTACTTAAATTCGTTGAAATAATTGCTGGAAATCGATTTCAACTACAAAATAAATTTGTTTCATTTGACAGTTGCCACATTCTGCAGTTGTACACACAAAATTGTCAAGTATAATTTTTATAAGTCACGGAAACCATTATTAATTTTTACTAACAATCAAAGTACCTGTTATATTCATAGATTCTCCAATAAAATGGCATACTTGGCATCACTGAGACCATTAGAATGAGGAAAGAATAGGCCTCACTTTGGAAAGTATAAAGCTGGGTCCCCTTACTTTATAAAGAGTCCCTGGTATTTACACTTAAGTACGATTTTCTTTGGTTTGAGTACATTAGTAGTTTTTCCACTGAAAAGAAAAATCTGTTGAACTCCGCTATTTCCAGATATTATGTCGCCCAACTACTTTTTCTTATGGAGAAAAACTTATTTAAAGGAAAATCTTGGCTAATTTCCGCAGAGAGTTTTATGGCAGGTTAAAAACTTGAAGTCGGACGATGTGCCCAAGGCCCGCCCTGATCACAATGTAAAAATAGCCAGGCGCGATCGAACACGGGCTTCTAATTGGTAAGGGGAAACAGACATGCTGGTTAAGGATAGCAATTTTAAGAGAGGTGTATTTAACTTCACTACTTTATCTTTTTCATAAAGGGTGGCCTGTAGGCTGTTTCTCTCCCTTCAGTAGGAAGGTATATTTTACCCGAAACGTTTCTGCCTCTGGTTCTGCATATAATATATACTTATTTGCATTAACTGAAATTAATTTTAAGTGTTGGTTAACGCTGACGAGCGGAGCACACAAAATCTAATAAGCTGTTAATTAAATGATCTGATTGTTAATGACATTTCTACTTCAATATTCGGATTTAATTCATTACAGTAATTATTGTCAATACAATTAACATAACTCCTGGCCGCTGCCTCACTCTGGGTTGGCGCCATTGTTTGTGCAGCTAATTTATGTGCTAAATTGGCGCTGTCGCGGTATCGCTGAATGATTTACATTGCTGGCGGGGGATGGTTATTGCGGGAATTCAGAGACGCTCAGGCCGCTCAGTGCTTTCTATAGGATTCGTCGTAGATAAAAAATGTTATCCAGAGCTTCCTCACAGTCTTCAAAGATATAAATTTTACATTAAATATTAGGGAAAAATACGTACAAATTTTTCAAATTTGCCAGGTGTTGCCGAACATTGCTCGTTGGATACCAATACTTGGTGCGGCTAGGCAGGAGGCCTGGACCTTTACGAAACCTTTTAACCGAAGGCCAAAAGAAACCGAACCTGCCAACAGGCAACGTTCCGAATCCGTTTCACTTATTTCTTCTAAACGAAAACCAGATACCATTACCTGAGGCATACAAGATGAATCTATTTGGCACACTATCTGAAGAGGGAGTTTTTTGTCTTTGTTTATCGCCGTAGATTCCACTATACTCATCAATTTTCTTTTATCACCGACCACTTCACATACGTTGCTTCTCTGTTTTAGTTATCTCGTTTATTTGCTTCCGCCACATTTCCTATGGCTACTGCCGACTCATTGATTAGGTTATCCGCCGCCTGTTATACATAAAGTAATTTGTTTACAGATTACATAATTTTTTCTTATAGGTGGAAGGGCGTTATTCTTTAGTTAAAGACTCCGTTTTAAAATGTAGTAAAACAAGAAATTCCTTTATATTGATCCAAAATTTAGGAACAAAACGCTCCACTCAAAAAAATAATATCTTGGATTAAAGTAAAATACGTTTGGCTTTCATATGTGTCGAAGAAATAGATTTTCAAATTAAAACCGTCGATGATGTTCTTCAAAGAAGGAAATCAGAAGCTAGACTCAAGTATATTAAATGGGATTGGTTTAATACCTAATTATATTGTTAGAGTAGAAAGGTTGTTTTGAAAAAATAAAAACTTGACTCAAGTCCTGATAATCTTGTTACAATACACATTTGACTTTAATATTAGCAAAGCTTTATTTTAATTAAGTACAACAGTCTTAATTTAAGGAAATGTAAACTTGATTCAAGTCCTGATTATTTTGTTATAATGCATACCAGACTTTAATCTTAGAGTCTCGCCAGAGTATTTCATATTGAAATTATGCGGGCTGATCTAGTTTTAGTCAGGCTGCCATGTGTTTTAAAAAGAAGTTCAAAATAGAAGATTCTTCGGAAAAATATAGACATCTCGTCAGCATGGGCCCAAGAGGCTATTATGGTCACATTTACTTGTAGGTATTTTAATAAATAATTTTTCGGCGTTTCCGAACAAGCTGGAAATGATAAGTATGCAAGTTTTTTAAATAAAAGTGCTAAAGAAAAGATCGTATAGGTACCGTTTGCGCATGCTGAAGTACAATTTCTGTTGAATGTCATTTAACAATTTACACTATTTATTCAATATAAACGATCCTTGGGCATATACGCAAACAGTAGGCCATCTTTCTTCAGTAGTTTTATAACAAGATCTTTCATCTTTATCATTGGCAGCCTGTTCACAAAACGGTTTTTTTTTATTAAAATACAATTTAACGTGACCATTAGGGCTGTTCGATCTCCGAATTTCAGTATCGGAAATCGATACTGAAAAAATATCGATAAAATCGATCTTATCGATATAATCGATCTTATCGATAAAATCGATCTTATCGATAAAATCGATCTTATCGATACATTCGATCTTATCGATCATGTTGATAAAATCGATCTTATCGATAAAATCGATCTTATCGATATAATGGATCTTATTGATAAAATCGATATAATCAATTTTATTTAAGAAGCTAGACAAAAAAGGCCGATCGGCTTGCTGCGGACGCGGTCTGGACGCAATGGGTGCAGCAATTTCCTTTATTTTTGCAAACAATTTCAAAAGATAGATATAATTGGAAAAATCGATAAAATCGAAAAGATCGATAAAATCGAAAAGATCGATAAAATCGAAAAGATCGATAAATTCGAAAATATCGAAAATATCGATAAAATCGAAAAGATCGTTAAAATCGAAAATATCGATAAAATCGAAAAGATCGACAAAATCAAAAAGATCGAAAAGATTGATAAAACCGAAAAGATCGATAAAATCGAAAAGATCGATAAAATCGAAAAGATCGAAAATATCGATAAAATCGATAACATCGATATTTCGATTTATCGAAATTGAATATCGAGTATCGATAAAATCGATAGTATCGATACTTTCGATTTTATCGATATATTGTCTCAGGCCTAGTGACCATAATAGCTCTTTGGGCCAACACTGATGGTCTGAGTATGGTTTTCCGATGAATCTTCTATTTTGAACTTCAGTTCAAAACACATAGCAGCCTAACTAAAATCATATCAAAACGCATTGTTTTCGAATAAATGCAGACTCACTATGATATTATGAAGAACCCAGGTTGATTATCAAATTCACACTTTGGTATCGTGAAAGGCATGGGTACTGAGTAAAATCGTATCCAAATATCTGTCACTAGATCTAGGTCTATAACGATTGATGATACTGGGCCGTGTTCCGTGCCGTGTGCTCAGCGAGTCCATACAGGCGAATTTCAGGGGGTGCAGTGCATGCCTGTATGTTTTTATTCTAAGGAATCGAATGTTTTTATTCTAAGGAATCGAATTATTTAATTATAGAAACGCTTTCAACCTGATAGATTGGTTTTAAGAAATTCCTAGATTTCTAGTTTTGAGAAAATGTAATGTCTTGTGTACTAAAATGGAAAAATCGATTCTATCAGAATTCGGCTGCGTCTAACGAAATTACTTCAGTTTAAGACCAACTTGGGATGTCAACTGAAATGCAAATAAATATTAATTTAAATATCTGGATCTTTAAACTAAAATAGTTTCTTTCCTAACCAACAAAAATTAAGTGTATTCAATTAACAAACGTTATAAAATTAATTTAAAGTAATGTTTTTAGTTCAAGAGTACAGTATGTCAAATGGAAATCAAAATTTTAAAGAAATATGTGTACTGAATTTAAGATACATTTTTTCCGTGTCCTAATATTGGATAATGGTGCCCCTAGTAAGGAATATACTTAGTTTAAAAAAATATTACTAGCATTTATTATCGAGAACTCAAAGAAAATTCGATAGACATGTAGCTACTAGGTATACCTACCCCATGCTGATCAAATTTTTTATACATTTTCTGTGATATTAGTTAGACACATCTCACAGATATATAATTTTAGAACCTTGCCTGAGTTAGGTGCATTTTTAATGCGAGCCCATTAGGGTCTTACAAAATGGAAACAGGGCGAGTTGCAAATTACAAAAACGAATTAGATTTTTGTGGTGCTTTTGGATAAATTTAGAAAGTTTGAAGAGCAAAAGATCTTAATTTCCAAATACAAGTTATTTTAAGGCCCAAGTGTTCATCTACCTAATAATTATGAAGTTTTAATAAATCACAAATTTTAAGGTATGGTCCTACTTTAATTTTAAGGTCCATATTTGCTATTTATTATTGTTATTATTTCCCCCACCTATTACCTACCTATTTGCACTGAAATAGCTATAACATTCTAACTGGCACATACTACTCGCTACTCAAAGAGATGGCGCTAGAGTCAGTACTGTGTACGAGTAGTAGATTCTTCTATGGTACGAGTTAGGTTACTGAATGTGTTTACAGGAATAATGTTCTAAGATTCTTTGGGTTTAAAATAAGGATTCTCAGAAAATTTAATGGTAGGTTTGCATGTTTCTATCAGTAATCACATCCAGTAGGTTTATACAAATTGTAAACTTGATATGGCGTGTGTTGATTTTTGATTTTTGTTTAGTATGAAGGATTTTTCTTTTCAGGGTACCCGTGGGGCAAAATGGCGGGGGCAAGGTGACGAAATCGTCATCTAGTCACAGCCATAGTAATCGTCATCTTGCCCCAGTGATTTATGATAGGTAAATGGTAAATCTGAAGACAGGATAGAAAGTATTAATTGGTGCGAATCGTGGTGCGGCATGAATCATGCACAGGGTATGAAGGACAATGTCTATTTAAATGTGACATTTGTACATAATCGTCAACTTGCCCCAATATGCTCGCCCCATAGGTGGGGCAAGATGACAAAAATGCATAAAATTATAAAAAAATATTTTTTAAATGTCATAGAACAATATTTAATTCTTTTTCTTTTTGTAATAGATAGCAAACATGTGTAATGTGTACCTTTAAAATTATTACAAATTCGTTTATAGAAAATTGCATAATTCTTTGTTACAACCCATTCTGTACAACTTGCCCCACCTTACCTATTAGTATTGTCAGGTTATTTTTGAACAGAAAAAACTATATCTTTCCGAAAACTGGCATTGAGGCACAATAATACATCGAACACGTCTCCCTAATAAAAACTATATCTTTCCGAAAACTGGCATTGAGGCACAATAATACATCGAACACGTCTCCCTAATAAATTTTTCCGATATTTCCAAGGCAAACCCGATTTTTCCCAACTTTTAATTTTAAATATTAAATTTGACAAGCATTGTCTGTGATGTCATGACCCTCTATAGGCGCAACCGAAAACATGCACTAACATGGCACCAAAGAAGATATCCAAAAAATCTAGCTAATAATAAAAACTTTCCATTAAGTGTAAATTTTAGAAATTTAATATTAATTTTTTTTTTTCAAGAGAGTCTGACAGTCCATTCAGATGTTACAGCTGAGGGCTGAAAAATAAAAACTCGCTCACGTCCGTATACTACTATGTTTTAATAATATCTTACAAAAGTTTGAAAGTAAAGAAATTCCTTTACTCAATGAAAGTACCTAAAAATACCATGTCCGCTTTATGCGCTTACAGCTAACTTCAAGGTCTTAGAACTCGGAATTTCTTGGCAAATGTTCAGGACAGTTCAGGCTTTTAACTTCTTAGAACAGTAAAGATTCTGTTGAACTCAAATCGTGACAACAACCCCTTTCTGTTGCGAAGGGGTACAAATATATTATACGAATAGAGTTTTCATATAGGAAAAAGCCAATTTACCGTGATGTTCATCTGGTTCATGGCGCTACAGTGTGGAAGCATTTTTTTTAATTGAGCATATTATAAAAATAAAACATTACAAATAGTTAGACTCTTAACTTTAATGTCAATGTTAAATAACAGTGAATTATAATTTCTATATTATGTTCTTGTCATTTTAAGTTATATATAACTTACAGTACACACTTAATAAGTACACAAATTGTGTTAAGTTAAACTTCATTAGGTCACTTAAAATAATATAATCTAGTAATTTAAATTGTACAACAAATGCTCAAAATGGGAGCCCCTCTGCTCAATGCATAAGCTTTGGGTCTTTAATTTAATTACAGTTCGACCTCATTTCGTATTTTTTGCTTCAGGATATTTATATCATCTCGGCCTGACTTTTTCTTTATAGACTTTGGTCTTAAGATATACCCATAAAAATATGGTCCAGTGGCCTGAGATCGGGACTGTTATCCGGCCACACAATGGTGCCATTTCTGTCTATCCGGTCTTCATAACGATTGTCTAAAAATTGACGCACAAGTCTAATGTTATGCTGGGGGCATCTTGCTGCCAGATCATTGTTTGACGATAATTCAAGGGCAATTCTTCAATCAAATTAAAAATATCCCTATTTAGAAAATTTAAATACCTTTCACCAGTCAAAATAAATAATTTATTATTAAATTATGTCATAATATAAAAATATAAAATTTACAGTTAGCTAAACATTTTCAAAAATAATGCCCCAAGATCGTTGACCGATATATTATTAAAGACTGCTCACGGCTGTCACGTCTGACACATTTTTGGCTCACCATGCGCTTTCCGGAGACAAAATACAATGCAGAATACATTGTTAGCCATCAGAGCCATCTGTTTTCCAGGACATGAAGCTATAGCCGTGAGAAGTCTTTATAAATACGTCAGTCAACGCCAAGATGGCGTACTAAATTTCTTTACCACCCTCGTGACATGGGAATCAAATACTAAAAAGCACAAATAAAGTAAAAGATAACAAATATTTTTTAAAAAGAAGCTTTTATTTATCTAAGCTATCTACTAAAACAAATAAAATAAGTTTAGGTTTTCGTTAATGTAATTCAATGCCAAATTGCGACAAGCTTTTTGAAATCAAAAAGCTTGTCGCGCCACAACTGTAGAGAAAATACCTACCTACATCTACTTCGGAAAGCTTTTTGATTTCACAAAGCTTGTCTCAATTTGGCATTGAATTACCTTAACAAAAACCTAAACTTATTTTATTCAATAAAATTTTTGTTGAACCAGCTTGGTGCCAAATTAAGATAAGGTTTACATTAAACTAAAGTGAACTCAGCAGAGATTTATGGGAAAATCGTGGAAACTGTCCATTTCTGGTTCAAGTAAATATATAATATGTCCACTTTATTTTTTCTGCTACTGTGAATTAATTTAAAAAAATTGTTTCGCAGTATTGCTGCCGCCTCATGAATTCTCGTGCGTTGCCTTCTGTTGCATAAATATCAAGAGAAATAGTAAGGTCAGAGCGATCACCAGACTAGGGTGTTTCCAAGACCGATATAGATTCGGAGTACCTACCGTGCCGATACGAATTGGCGGGACACCGAAAAAGGCTCTCTAATAAAACAAATGACATTTCGTAATGTAACAAAATTAATTTAAGAGCCGCTTCATTTTTTGAACGCATCTGGGAACTAACCAACCTTCCTCTAATGGTCCAAACAAAAAAAATTACCTGTAACGTTCTGCAAAATAATTTTATCTCTAACAACTGGGTATCCGTTCCCCAGAAATAACGAACATTCTTACATATTTTCAAAAAGTTTTCAATTAATAAACATCAACATGAAAATCTTAATTGGTTGTCTTGATATTCTAATATGGAAGTGATAATTAAGTATAATAACCGGATTCGGCAGAGCTTTAGTTTTGGGGTTAAGCCAGAGGGGTTAAGCCCGAGGTCCTCGGTTCAGATAGCATAACACTGCCTTTGACTTTTGCTTAATGCGCAAACTCAGTAATAATTAAAGCATGAAGAAGCTCGGTAAGGAATGGAGTCTTCAAACCGTTCCCTCGGCAACTTTTGCATATTTTATGAATGCTTGAAAAGGTAATCCCACGGTAACAAATCAGAATTTATAAACGCACTTTATAGTAGGAACTCTTTAAGAAATGTGTACTTTGTAACATTTTCTGAACGCATAGCCCTGCGCTCTGTGGGCATTTTTAAAGCACATAATCCTGTTTTTTAAAGCACATAATCCTATTTTCATCTCGTAAGATTCAACATGAACTACACGTTGCCCAAATGATCCTTCTTCAAAATACGCATGGGCCAGATGGTTTCAAGATGCGACGTTTCAGTTTTCGGACTCTTGACAATTTGATGCTGCATTTTCTCATATATTGCAGCATCCGAAGCCCTGTTCTGATCTTTCTGCGTACGCGTACGCGTAACAATGTAACATTTTTTGGGTCGACCGTTTCTTTCCCATAATTTTTTGCTCGTTCAAAATTATTGTATCATCACAACTTACGTTTCGCTTATTTTCAGATAATTTTGTGGGTTGACTCATCTAATTTGAAAATTGAAAACATGGAATTAAGCTGGTAACTTGGCATTAGGCAATGTTTCCAAAACCTCTTCAATCTTTCAACACAGAAAGCCCAGCTACGCAAGAGAGGTCTGGTCCAATGTCCAATGTAGTATTTTAGAGTGCATTGAATGAAATTTCAAATAAAGAAGACTTCATTCCATATACGCAAGCGCAAATTCGATTGCAATTACAGCTCCTCTCTAGCAGATGGCAGGGCAGTCCGAATTCTGGTACCTTGTTGCCAGATTGTGCGTCTTCTCCCTACTGATATAAATCAAATTTCTTTCCGCCCTGTACCTACGTCACTCTCAAACCTGAAACAACCTGACGAATCGTCACATTTGAGTGATATTTCTCGACAGTGTCAAAAAGACAATTCATAATGTTCTTGAATCGTCAACAGTACTCGCAGCTTCTATTATCGAGAGAAGGTGAACAAAATTCGATGGTCATAAAATATAGTTACTTGCTTTCGATTATAGAAGCAATATATAGGTACCTAAACTCTATTCAAACTAAACGCAAGTGAAACATAAACACAAGTTGTTGCATCTATAGTAAAATCGAGCAATCCATACGCCTGGCGTAAATAAAACCACGTGTTCAATGACGATCCGCGATTGGTTGGTAGACTATAAAATTTCACCCAAGTCGGCAACAGGGACGTACTCGATCGGAAAAGTGTAGTTACGCGGTTTTACCTTGTTGTTTTTAGCTATTTAGACAATACCACAAATAATTTTATCGATGTTTTGCACCATTTTAATTAAGCCAATTATTCTTTTCCCAAATATTTTGATGTAAACCATTGTAAAACTAAAATTAAATAAAGGTCGTGCCTCAGTGCGGCCCTGGCGAATATTTCAACTCATGTGCTCTTGTTTACGCCAGGCGTAAGAGTTGCTCGATTTTACTATAGAGCATGATACGCACGTGATCGGCTTGCTATTGGCCAGCCGGCAATGAAGTCTGGCCCGGCGGGCGAGGGCAGCGAGTCGGTGTTTCTTACAGAGGTGTATTGAGTTGCAAGTAGACCTTTATTTTTTCCGATATAATTCTTTTGCTACTTATTAATTGTTGGAGCTACGATTTGTGTTAATAGTAGAAATTTGCAGGTAAGTGAATGACTATTAGGTGTGCCATAAAAGTTTGTTTTTAAAGTTCCTAATACTGGGGCGTATTATTTTAATATTTTATATTATAAAATTCATAGAGATCGTCCTTAATGCGGCCCTGCCTCGTATTAGCCCTCAGAATTGTTCACGTGCTTCCATCGTGTAAATGTTTACGCGCCACTTGCATTCAGTTTGAATAGAGTGTATACCTAACTAATGACACTTTTGGAAAGTGGTTATGCGCTCGGTTATTAAACTTCCTTCCAAGCGATATTAAAACTTTTGTTAAAATTGTAAAACCAACCTTCAAGGGTATAGTAAACAAATTTGTCTGTCTCTCTCTGATTTCGTTTTTCGCTATTTTAATGTTTGGGGCTCAAGATCAAGAGTTGCTTGCATGAATATATTTTAGAAAGCCAGTTAATGAGATGCTCGAATAAGTACCTCCTATTTCCCCAAACCAAATACCTACGCTATTAACTTTTCAAGCAGTTCCTATACGCTTTCACCAAAATGTAAAATCGAACATATTTCCCAATTCAAAGGAACTCTCCGAATATGAAGGGAGTTTAGGACCAAATTGCGGAGCTAGTAGTTACACACAGCTGACGCGAATATACAGCTCCGAATTTTGTCAGGAATTCAAGGTATTTCGAGAGGTAAATGTAGATTGCTGTGAAGTTTTGAGTAAGATGAACGATAGGCTTATGCCACAGCAGAAATGGAGGGATGTAATAGGAAGTGAATCTCTTGAAATAAGTTTACTAAGTTGCGAGTTTCTTATGTTATGTTTCCGAAAACTTTCTTCTATAATATTCCGGTCTAAGTGACGCCGTTTATGACATAGAGAGAGTGTCGGGTTACTTTTTTTTATATAATTTTTAATATATTTCGGTAAAAATGAAGCCTTTTTAAAATAGTAGTGTGCAGTACAAATTAAATTTAAAGGGTTGTTTGATTTTGCAAACAGTTCAAAACGTACCAGGAAAAGCTTAGGTAACTGTGAATGGTTAATTTCAAACCCAACCTAGGGTGGATATGAAATTATATCCATTCAGTTAACTGAAATTGACTTTTTCTACAAGCGTGCGGAAAAGTACACTTTTCCGCACGTATTTTAGTGTGGAAAAGTGACACTTTTCAAATAAATTTATAGGTGTTTTTAATATTGAAAAAGAGTAAGAAACTGCAAATACATTACTTTTTCAAATTTTATGTTTTCAGCTTTGAATAATTTAATAACTTTTGGTGTCAATTCTTTTACGTAAGGTAAAGACTTGAAACATATGGGTTCTTGTTGTTGAACAACATTAGTGTTATTATGAATGACTTTATTTTTGTTTATAGAAAAAATAATTTTATTAACTAATTTTTTAGGGTAAGAATTTTCAATTAAAATATCTCTCAATAATTTAATTAGAGCATTCTGTTTTTCCTTGGATGTTAAAGTTTGTGGACTCTATGTTTTAAACCTTTAACCAAATAAGTTTTCATATTAATAGGATGGTAAGAAATAGTTAGAAATGATACTAGTTCCATATGAACATCATAGTTCATCGAACGTGTATCATTTAAAATTTAATCTACGATGGTCCAAATAGATTTTATTCGCATATTTTTGATTTTTCTTAAATACCAGAAACGTTTTTATAAATTAAAATTTAAAATTATCAAAAGTGCCCATATTAGTCGATGCAACGATATACCTATATATCGTTGAGTCAATGTCATGGTAACCGCGCTTGTTGATATTTTCAATTTTGACTTTGGCAACTTAATTGTTGAAGTCCAATTTCGTGACACGTTCACTTTCAGTGAAAAATAATATTAATATGGGTGATTCTCAATGACGTCAGAACCTATAGACAGGTTTGTTTTGATAAACGCTTGACGCCCAGAACTAATCACAATCTAAGCGCTCCATTAAATTATTCCGAAAATGTCGCGAGATTGTCAGAAATTGCCCCTTTTTGCCGAGCCGTAGCGAACTTATTTCGACTCTGGGCTCGGAGGCTGGCGTCGTTAGACCATCCCCCGAGTCTTCAGGTGAGGTTCCGATGCTTCCGGCGCCCCCAAACAAGAAAAAACATGCGATATCTTCTGGAGGAACTATAACCGGGAATCACCGGGTGTATAGTTGTTTGATGGTTGACTTTCTGTCTTTGTTTGTAACATGTTTTTCGAGTAGTATGGAGTTATTTAATCTTGGAGTCAAAATAAAGGGCATTTTAACAATGGGACACCACGTCTACAGGTTTTGACGTTATTTGTGATTCTGATTCCGAGAGTGTGCCTTCGGATATCGAGGGCATTGCGCAAAACGTTGTCGATTCTCTACTTCCCGAAAAATCAAGACAGACGTTCGAGCAAACCTATCGAAAATTTGAAGATTGTTTTTATTTGTTAATTTGCGTGTTATTATGAAGGCCATAATGACATCCAAATGACAATGCTAAATGTGTCATAATGACACCGTCGTAGATTAAATAATTAATGAATCTGTTATACTACAAATAAATGGGCTTTCGATACCATCTGTTATAATAGTATTATGTTCAGTTCTAGTCAACATCATATCTAGAAATGGAATTTTTATACGATCGTTATAAAAACTTTACTTTTTTAACCTTTTTAAATGCCTAAAGTATATCTTTTTTTAACAAGTTAAAAAAAACTTACTTTTTTTCACTCTGAGCAGTTTAGAGTGAAAAAAAGTTAACTTTTTTTCACTCTAAACTTCCTTACTACGTTTACATGGAGTTTGGAATCGAATTCAGTGTAATGCAGTTTGGTGTTTTCATAAATGGTAAATGTGGCGTTAAATCCCGAAAATAAGAAAATTTATTTTGAGATTCAAATCAATCTCAAAATCTCTTCATGCGGTTTTCAATAATTCTATAAACATATTCAAATCGATTTCAATACTATGTGTAAACGTAGTGAGACCGCGAGCTAAATATTATAATCCTCGTAATTGAAAACCATAGTGCATTTATATGCCCTTTAGTATATAACACAAAAATCCCATCCCAAATATTTCAATGTTTAAGCACTATCGTATAAAAAATAATGTATGAAACTCATGCATAAAGTGTCTTTTTTTCATTCATGGGATTGCGCGCACTCACCTACGGTTCGTGCGCGCAACTTTCCCATTCATGAAAAAATGTACTACTTTATGCACTTGTTGCATAAATAACTATTTCTTATTAATTTCTTTTTCTACTGTAAATTGTAAGTAACTATTTTAATAGTATCATCGACATATTTTTTTTATAAATGGTAAATTATAATTAAGTTGAGAAATACAATTACAAAATAGGTCATAAATAACATAATTTGCTAATACTGGTAAAGTAGATACTTGAACCCATAGGAGTATCAAAAAGTTGTTTAAAAAACTTAAACTTAAAAAAGTGTTAAAATCAAATTCACAGTGTTTAAATTATATTCAAATTTTTAATTATACTTGATGTTACTAGATCTAACGGTAAAGAGAGATAATATCAAGACTTAAAATATAATTACTAGGAAGTTGAAAATTGTTTATAAAGTCACTAAAATGGAAAGAATCTTTAATATAAAATTTACTGTCTCTTATAAGCATTTATAGTCAAAATTTTTGAAATAAAATCACATATTTCACTGTTAGGACAATCAACTGAAATTTGTTTTTATTATGAAGATTTGTTTTTATTATGTAAATTTTGATTTAGCTTTTGATATAAAATTTTTAATTTTTATCGGTGACCGGAATAGTATATTTTCATTACGAGTCTGGAAATAAAGATTTTTCCGTGCGCGCGTGACAAGTCATGCAAGCACGGAAAAATCTATTTCTGGACGTGTAATGAACGATATTTTTTATTATACTTCTTCGAAAACGGAAACTTGAAACATTTTATCGGCATAATATAATAAATTTAATTGACAAAAAATAAACAATGCAGACAATATAATTAGTCTTTGGTATGTGTGATGCGTTTCCATGGTTACTCTCAAATTATTTCAAAGATGCTTTGTTGTAAATTAGTTATTGTCAGATAAGGTGAATAAAGCGTCAAAAATATTACAGAAATGTATGTAAATATTGAGACACTTACGAATTAAAATACAAAATAGGTACATGTTAAATATCAGAGAGCATATAGAGTTTCTTAAATTTAGTTTACTTTCCTGTATATTTCTATTTTAAAGCTATATATTCGGTATTTTTATTCAGCGCACGGAAAGTTTTCCATGCGCTGTTTCCGTGCGCTAGCCCGAAAAACCCCATCTTTCATTATTGATAAAACAGATGAAAATAAGGTGTTTTCAAAGAAGTATAATAAAAATGTAATTGTTAACTAATCGATTAATATTTCGTTGGATTTTCGGCACTAAAATTACCTGTAATTATTTCATATGGTTTTAAATTAGTGGTAGAATGTATAGTATTGTTATAGGCTAGTATCGCATAGCTAACTTTAACAACAATGTTGTGAACTTATAATGTAATTTTATTTTATGTATTGGTAGTAATTCTTTTTTAATAAAATTTTTAAATTCGAGGCCATTATCGGATATAATTTGTTCGGGGATACGAAAAATATTTTAATAAATTATTTGCAACTTATATAGCCCGCTTAGAATGAAGTTTGTATACCCTTGTGGATATTTAGAAAAGGAATCGATAATAGTCAAAAATTTACCAGTTTTGCTAACTTAGCAGTTCTATGTGGTTATGTGTTAAGTTATGTGGCCCTATATAAGCTAAGATTTTAACCACATACCTATATAGTGGGGGCTCCCTACTAAAAAAGAAATTGCTATTTTTTTGTGGAAGTAGAAAACATGGGGCAGAGCAACCTTAGCACCAGAGTAAATCGACGCTCATGGTTGAAAGATGAGCGCTGTTATCACACGTCATTGTTCAAGACCCAGTTGAAGGTTATGAAGAAATAAGGAATATTATACTTATCTATCTCTTATTTGTTATGTCACAAATCGAGGATTAGTAACAGCAACAATAAACAGTTTATCAACACAAAAAGGTGCTTGCGCTAAAAAAACTCCGTTAAGGTATTTTATTTTTCAGGGATATATTTTAATAGTCACATAACATTTTGGGACGGTCATTGAGGCTAGAAGTTGTTCCTCCAAATGAACATTACCTTCCCACGAAAAATATCGCAACCTTGACGAGTGTCCTAGCCCTAGACTCACCCGTCTGGCTCCCACTTCTAAGTGGGTCATTACTAGGGTAATTTACCAATTACGGCGTATTATCCCCAGAGGGGGAGCTCCAATTTTGGGGTGTAATTGCTACTTGTTTTCCCGGTTTTTGGGGAGGATCTTGCCATAAACCGGCCCTGGAAAACTCGCATCAATAGCTTCTCATTAGGAAACCGAATATTCGTTCGGAAAACTCGTGAAAATTTGATGAATGTGGCCATTTTGTATGGCAACTTCGGACAACGAATTATACGCATGCTATCTAAACAAAATAATATACGACTCATACTGATGGACAGTAAGTGCTCAATGCTTATATTTATTTGGTCGGGTCTATTCTTGACAAGGCTTGGGACCTTATGGGACGATTATCGACCAAAATCAATAGCTAGAGTAGAGTCGTGGTTCACCAAAATTGCAATACATTTAAGATTCAATGTACAGACCCTGAAAACACCAGTGTCTTCACCAAATTTTCAACGAAATCCATGAATTTCACCTGATTTCACACCCTTATAACATTCTTATTTCTGTGTATTTTCTTAATTTAAAAGCTCCAGTCTGTAACTAAGTTCAAATGCAACAATTTCTATTGACTACTTTTTCAATTAACTATTTTGATTTTAAACTGCAGAGATTAAAATTTCTTCACTAGCACGTCAGCACTCTTTTAATGTTTACTTTCTCCAAACGAATTTAATTCCAATTCTGTCAATACAAAAGTTTTATAATCTAGTCGTCACGACTTTGCCGGTATACTCTTGTTCTTCTGGTGAAAATGGCTTGTTTTTAGACGTTTTCCTTAATAAAATGCATATGGAAATATGTCAAATTAAAGGGACAAGTATTTTATTTTATTTATGATATTAAATTGGTTGTAGCACGACACATTTGCTTGCTTTTATTTCATAAATAATTCTGCAATAATGATGTTTTTAGCATTAAACAACCCTGTCGATTTTTTCGTCATGTGGCGCCAGTGTACAGGCAGTAATAATTATTCTAATACTATAATCACCTGCACAAGTCTGTTGGTCAGGTCAGAGACATATATAGTTATAGACCAAGAGCTGGCGTCAAAAAAGTGCTAGAGTTTTCGGAAGGTTGATATTTTCATATTGAGTATTAAGAGCCACCGCAGAAACATTAATTAGCATCCCTAAACTGTTTCGGAAAGCACAAAATTCGTATATATTCATTTATAGTGAATGTAATATCAAAGATGATGATATATTATGATCTTTGGTAATATAGAGCACGAATGCAACAGTTCGATAGCGAAATAAAGGGACGCATGGCTTCAGCACTACAGTATACAGGGGTATTATTTAAAGATTGCCCAACCCGTTCACTTTTTAAATTTTGGACCTAGAAAAAAACGATAAATATGAAAATTGTAGGAAATTTCCTGGCGATCTCAATGCAATGATCAGAAAAACAAGTAACATTTTCAGATAGGTATAAACAAAACATATTTGTTTAATAGATCACCCTATACAGTATTGGCTTTTTTGAATCTACGTTTCATCCCGGTTCCAACGATATATACATGTCATATTTGCTCCAGCCGTTTTTACATTACAGGAATTTCAAACTTTACTTTTTAGACATGTACAGGGTGTTCCTTAATAACATGCTAATACTTAAGGGGGTTATTTTTGGGCCCATTTTAAGAAAAAAACTTCATATGAACGTATGTCGTAAACGTCCTAACTTTTGAGGTATAGGGCGTTAAAGTTCATTTTTTTAAATTGAATTTTGGCTACATCTCCCGAAATAATCAAGCTGCGGAACTGAAATTTGGCACTGCTATGTTTTTGGGGATGGAGAATAAGCTGAAAATGTCAATTTCACCGTATCTCACAGAGGGCGCCACTTGCGCTGTTTTTTGATCACGCTTTTACGCGTAACTTTTTTGAGGTTATCTTTTTGGTCCTGCAGGTCCATCATTTTAGTGCATCTTTTCATTCTGCAAGAAAAAGGTACTCTTGTTTCATAACGATTAAATCGACCGTTTGCGTTGAAATTACCAAAACGTGCCCCAAAACACCTGTTGATTCCAATATTCGAAACATAAAATGTTCACCTACTGCTTTCAAATGTTACAGATCAACTGTACATTCAAAATGATGAAAAAAATGCCAAATGGGCATTGGTCAAAACACCATTGGTTTTCTTGAAATAGAGTGTCCAAATTTTGTCAAATTCAATCCTTTCCATTTTGAAAGCGAATAATTTTTGGTACATTGTTCATAGGAATTTTTTTCTCAGTTTAAATGGAACAGTTGATCTGTAAAACTTGAAGGTGGTAGGTGAAAATTTTTTGTTTCGAATATTGAAGTCAACAGGTGTTTTGGAGAACGTTTTGGCAATTTCAAAGCAAACGGTTGATTTAATCGTTATGAAACAAGAGTACCTTTTTCTTGTAGAATGAAAATATGCACTAAAATGATGGACCTGCAGGACCAAAAAGATAACCTCAAAAAAGTTACGCGTAAAAGCGTGATCAAAAAACAGCGCAAGTGGTGCCCTCTGTGAGATACGGTGAAATTGACATTTTCAGCTTATTCTCCATCCCCAAAAACATAGCAGTGCCAAATTTCAGTTCAGCAGCTTGATTATTTCGGGAGATGTAGCCAAAATTCAATTTAAAAAAATGAACTTTAACGCCCTGTATCTCAAAAGTTGGGACGTTTACGACATACGTTCATATGAAGTTTTTTTCTTAAAATGGGCCCAAAAATAACTCCCTTAAGTATTAGCATGTTATTAAGGAACACCCTGTATAATGTATACTGTATACTGCAGTATAGTGCTGACGCTAGGCGTCCTTTTCGGAAAACAGTTTAGGGATGCCAATAATTAATTTTACTTAGTATTATTTATTACTGGGAATCGACCAAAACATAAAACGACGGGTTGTTATATAATAAACATAATGTCTCTGTTGGTCATAGACCGAACAACAAAACTAATTTGTATTTTTCTGAATTAAAAAACACAACTGAAAAAATGTTACAATCCAATTTAATATATAAAGTCAATTGCCAAGACTGTCCATCTGTCTACAGGGTGGTGCGAACACCCCCGTAAAATTTGTATTCTCCATCCGATATTAGCCGCGTTTTTTTCTAAAAATGGGCCATAAAAAACTCTACGTTGGTGCAAAATTTCAGGTCTTAATGTCAACTTTCAAGGCCTACTACAATTTTTTTTTCTAGTAAAAAATTACGAAAACCATTTAGCGATTTTTTTATTTAAAATCTGACACCACAGCGTTAATCAGAACAACCTAGAACCCCCGTATACCAAATTTGAACAAAAAATATACAGGGAGTTCCATTCTGCAGGCTGTGAAAGTTGAGCAAAATAGGAATTTTAAACTCGTCTGGCGAGTCAAGTGTGCCATGGAATTACTTCGAAACAGTTGGATGATGAACAGGACTACTCACAGTGTCGATGTGCAAAGATCCAACCACCCCAGACATTACAAACGAACTAAGTCTAAAAAATACAGAAGCCTGCCAGTCAGTAAGTCCATATGAGTTAAGGTGGCTGGTGTGCAACAAGAATCGCACAGAAAATGTATCATCTTAGACAGTGACATTATTGATAAAGGTCCAACAATTTGAATTGTTTCTATTTGTTGGTTGGATGATAAAGAAATTAATTGCTTTTGTATTTATTGATATTTATTCAATGATTCCAGAGCACTCCTGACCAATATAAAGTTTAATAAAAATTCAACATTTTGACATCGCCCAGAGAAAAAGACCCTGTACATTTTTGTATTGAATCTTTGCACACCAACACTTTGAGTGGTCCTGTTTATCATTCATCTATTTTGACGGGATTCCATGGCACACTTGACTCTCCCGCTGCCTTTAAAATTCCTATTTTGCTCAACTTTGACACCCTCCATTCGGAACTCCCTGTATATTTTTTGTTCAAATTTGGTATACGGGGGTTTTAGGTTGTTCTGATTAACGCTGTGGTGTCAGATTTTAAATAAAAAAATCGCTAAATGGTTTTCTTAATAAACGATTATATAAACACAAAAATGATATCGAAAATAGTAATAATTTAACTTCAGCTCTCAGTCAACATGCTATTAATAACACCCGTTCTTTCGATTTTGACAATACTAAAATTCTCAGTTTTGAAAATGATTTTACTAAGAGAAATTATCTTGAAATGTATCACATACACATGAATAAAAATACAATAAATTTGAAAAATGATTTAAAAAACTAACTTTTCAATTGTTTATAAAAATTTTATTAATTAAAAATATTTTTTTAAATTTTACTTATATACTTTTTCTCACTGTATATTATTTCTAATTTTTTACCTTGAATATAAAAAAATATAAAATATAAAAAAAATATCAACTGATATATCGACTCCGAAATGCGGCCAGTTTGCTTCTCGGCCCCTACCATTTATGCAATAAATTTTATTAAGTTTTTAATATGTTGTAATAATTAAGGTCTAAAACGTTTTATATTATGAATACTTACGAATAAGTAAACGTAAGTCTAACAGGATAGATTTTAAAAGGAGAAAAATTTTTTTCTCGTTGTATAATTTGTTTTTCTCGTTATATAATTTTGGCAGAGATAATATTTTGAAATAATTATTAAAAACATTTTTAGCACTCCATGTAGATATTTAGATGTAGATGTTTTTACTTAAAAACACAAGTTTTACAATATTGTGCTATCTTGTAGAGAAGATCGAAACATATGTTAGCAACAAAACCAAACAAAAATTTTTTTTAATGGACAAGTAATAAATAACAAAAACTGATGTTTTTTATATGACAACCCGTCGTTTTATGTTTTGGTCGATTCCCAGTATCTAATAAATAATACTAAGTTTCACACGACCCGGCAAAAAGAAGAAATTTAGGAATTAATTTTACATGCCTTTCCGGGCGTCCCAGCTCCAGGTGTACCAACCGCTGAAGTGCTGACTCTACACCGTGGCTCTCTATCACTAAAATATAACTCAAGCTGCAAGTATCAACCTTCCGAAAACTCTTGCACTCTGTTTTGATGCCAGACGCCAGATCTCCGACTATTAAGTACTCGGCTAAATATTCTTCGCAGAGATGGCCAAGCCGCAAGTTTCCTGGATTTTCCAGAATTTATCCGGACCCACACATTCCGTCTAGGGGATAATTCGCCGGATTCTCCGGCCTGGAGAATCGCATTACATTACTGTAGCGCAGGTCGGGAAATTGTTTCGACATCTTGGCTTTTTAAATTATGGACGCAGCGGCGACGGAAGGGAAAAACAAGGATGCCCACGAATCTTATCTTGAAAGAAAAAAATCCTTTTGCCTTCAAATCCCCAATTGTAAAATATAACTCTTCGTCCTCAAAAATATCAGCGTCGTAGTAGGTAAATACGAAGTAGATCCCACATTATTACACTCATATTGAAAAATAGATAATACCCTGTTGATTTTTTAGTCAAAATAATTCGAGGGAGGTATTTAACAATAGATTCGCAAGAATATCATACCAATAATAATATAAATCCCTTATTTTCCCTTAACCAGACTCATGGTCGGTTTATACAGATATTTTTCTTATTACCTTCTTCTTTTAACTTTTATTTAAAAGTTTCGAGCATTAGTTAATTAAAAAATTAAAATGGTAAGCAGGGGTTCAATGTTTTTTTATTCGAACACATCTGAACGTAGGAAAAAGTATTCACTATCACAATCGCATAAACAGTAAAATAAGGAATTGAGAATCATAAAATCCGCCTACAATATAATCAAATAACTCGTACGCCTGGCATAAATAAAAAGACGCGATCGAAGTCGTTCCGCGAAATAAGGCGATTGGTCAATAGGCCATAAAATATCAGCGCTTCTGGCAACAGGGATGTCCTCGATCGCAAAAGCGTATTTATGTGGTTTTATCTTGTTGTGTTCAGCTATTTAGACACTGCCACAAATAATGTTATCGATGTTTTGTCTCATTTTAATTATGCCAATAAATTTTTCCCGAAATATTTTGACGTAAACAATTGTAAAAGTAAAATTAAATAAAGGTCGTGCCTCAATGCGGGTCTGGCGAAAATCTCAACGCACATGTTCTTGTTTATATCAGGCGTAATTATTTATTTGATTTTAGTATAGACTCTTTTATATATACAGGGTGTAACATTGATTAGTACATAAACTTTAACTGGCGGTAGGTTCCGACCCCAAAAGCACAATCATGAAAATATTTTTTTAATGTGCAGAAAATAATAATTTATGGCCTTTCAAAAATGTTCCTGATGTTTAGAGCCACCGGTCGCAATGTCCCTTCATGGCTGAATCGATGGCTTCCTACTACCGTGTTGCCATGCCGTCAGATATTTCTTTGAAAATCTGTAAAATTTGCAAAAGCGGCTGTTCGCCTGTAGCGCAATAATAATAATAATATTAAGCCTCACCTAGCACAGAAGCACTCACCATAACTTAGTAAAAGTCACATCACGACACAACACACCACTTTTTAACGACGTATAACTTTTTCATAGAAATGTTGTCCTCCATTCTTAACACAAGCTTCAACTTTTCGCCGCATAGATTCTTTTATTTTATCTAATGTACCGTGTCTATTTTTTTATTTCATTCGCAGCGGGTTCTTCTCTACACAAGTTCGTCGTCGTCGAGTGGCAACAGTGGCCAAAAACCTATTATCGACCTACTGTGCCCTGTACAGTACGTCACTAAAAAATGCCGGCAAGCCCAAGTTTTTGCTCTCCATCTCCCAGAAGGCCAATTTTGAGGGGGTAATTACCCGCTTTGTCTTTATTCTTTACCCTTGTATTCCCGCCTGGTAATCTTATACAAAAGCACCAAATGAACATCTGTGGACAAATTTCACAGCCTTCTTATGAAGATAAGATCATCTCGTCTGATTGGACCTCTAGGTAAATATAGTTTCGTCACCGTAGATTTTAAACTGGCAGAAGTGTGGTTGTGGTTCTAGGATCTAATTACTATAATTTTGCTTCCTCGCAATTTTCGACGTTTGTTATCTGCATATGCTTTCTAATGTACGTCGGAAACCATCAAACGGTTATGAAGTGGATACTCATTTTAAGCCACCACAAAAATATTATACTATTTTCTAAAGGCCAGAGTGAATGAAGTAAACCACACAACAAAATAATATTGCTATCTCATGTAAATTTTCGAATGGAAAATCAATACAATAAAATAAATACGAAATTATAGTAAACGAATTAAGTATCTCCCAATACAACATATTATACAGACACTTTTATATATAATTCACAAAAATCCTCTGTATGAAATATTAAATTCAGAAATTAGTTTTTCTACGACCCCTTTCAAAAATAGCGTTTTCGACTCTCCCCATCCTATAAAATAGAGTCCTTCCTGTTCTCATGATAACTACAAGCTACTTTGATATTCGGAAATCATTTTTTGACAAAGGATGACATGGCTTTGATTATTGAAGGTGTCGCAGAAAAAATAATAGTTAGTACAACCTGGACCGACACTATATTAAGAAGGGGTTGCCGACAGCCAAAGTGATGTTAGATTTTGTATTTTTTAAGTTGTATAGCATAAAATCTAGTAAAGGTTTTTGGTGCACATTTTGCCAATTTCAACGCAAACGGTTGTTTTGATCGTCATGAAACAAGAGTACCTCTTTGTTGCAGAGTGAAAAGATGCACCAAAAAGATGAATCCGCAAGACCAAAAGGATAACCTCAAAAAAGTTACGAGTAAAGGCATGATCCAAAAACAGCGCAAGTGGCGCCCTCTGTAAGATACGTAGAAATTGACATTTTCAGCTTATTCTCCATCTCCAAAAACACAGCAGTGCCGAATTTCAGTTCAGCAACTTAATTATTTCGGGAGATGTAGCCATAATTCAATTTCAAAAAATGAACTTTTAACGCCCTATATGTCTTAAACAAACAACATTTCTATAAGGCATATTAGCCTCAATTGACTTTATTTTTATTTAAACAAACCAAAGTATACCAACTGACAAATTTTCAACCGAGAGTAAATCACTGAAAATAGTTTTTATTTTTTCATGTTTGTATGAGCAGCTGACGTGTAGTCCACCACCTCACAGCCAGCTGACGGTTTTCCTTTATTTATTATATTAACTATTATTTTTATTATTTTTTATTAAAAAAATTTTTTACGTGTATTGGGGGTGCCGTTGTCCAACCCACCACTGGTACCCCAGCTGACGTTCACGATGCTCCATAACACAACTGAATGAAGCATTTTACGAATTATCGGCCGAGAGGAAATGACTAACAAAAATCTGTCACTGGCTCCCGGGCTATATTCACTGGAATTATTATTTTCCCCAAGGTTTTCATCCTATAAAACAAAATTCTGCTTGTAAGATCTCTAAAGAGAATGTATGGAAATATGCCGTGTGAAATTAGAGGGACATAACAAACAAATATTTTATTTCATTTTGGATATTAAATTCGTTGGAACAGACACATTTTCATGTTTTTATTTTATAAAAGATTTTGCAACAATGGTGTTTTAACATTAAACCACCCTGTAAATTTGTTTCGTCGTGTGGCGTCAGTGGTGATCGCTTGAAACAGGGCTATGCACAGGTCTTTAATATAGTGTTGGTCCAGGTACAACAAGAGTGGATATGATGTATAGTACGTAGGCATTTATGCAGTTGATCTTTTGCCTACCATAAAACGGTCATTATCCCTTTGACCATAAAATGCCTACAGGGTCGGAGTAGGTATATACCTGCAACCGTAATTCATAAAATAAATACAATTTTAAGCAGGTATTTTTTTTATACTTTATAAATATAGCTAATTGTATCAGCGTTGTATTAGTCTTGTCTTAGTGTTATAGTGTGGCGTTCTGGTGCTTGTGCTTTGTGCTGATAGTGGGTCATCTAGTGTCCTCTTCAGAAGAAAGCATTTATCTCTTGATGCTAAAGAAATAATTAAAAATGTGTATCAATCGTTGCTGGCACAGAGATGCTTTAGCGGAAACGACTCCTTTAACTTCGGTAAGGGTAAGGGACATAGTATTAAAACCCATTATTCCCCAAAAAAAGCGCAGTGACTCCGGCACAATAAGAAGTATTGACGAGTATGATGTGGATTTATTAAGAAGAAAGATTTATAAAATGTATGAAGAACAATCTGTACCCACCTTGGTTTCCCTAAAGAAGAGGCTGATCAACGACGAAACAAACATTTCATGTGGTATTACTACCCTTAGAAAAATGATGCTCAAAATGGGATTTAAATATCGCACAATTAATAAAAGACAAACTTTAATGGAATCTCAACGTTTACGAGAATGGCGTCATCAATATCTAACAGCTATTACACAATATGTATAGAGCAGAAAATCGCCCAATTATCTACATTGACGAAACATGGTTTGATACTCATGACACTGCAAAAAAAGGATGGGTTGATTTTTCACAAAATTGTCAAACCAGGGCCTCTTCAAATAAAGGCATGTATTTTATTAAATTCTATATCGTACCTGTATAATTTAATATATTTAATATTGTTTTGTATTTTCATTTAGTTTAGAATGTCTACTTATTTTAAAATAAAAATAAATAAATAATATCTCAATCATGTTTAAGCCGTCCCTGCACCCCAGTAATAGGTATGTTATACCTATATACAATGGGGTATTATCAGGTAGTTGATTTATTTCAGAAAGGTCAACGGTATAAATCCGTACACACTATACACACGGGGGTTGAGCATGACGTCGTAGGCGGAATGTTCAATCGTTCGAGCACGATATGGACATTCCACTCGAGTTGTATTTTTTCTACGTGTAATAACGAATGTTTGGATAAACGGTGAAAATATTTTGACAGATCACACTGGCGTTTTAGAATAAAATTATTTATAATTCGGTGCCACTGTAGTATGCGCTCTACCTGCGTTACCCTACTGTAGTCTGCGCTCCACCATATTTTAGTGTAATGTGCGCTCTGGTAGCTTGTCAACACGCAAAAATCAAATCAAAAATATACATTGAAACATAACTTCCCTATGCAAATTACATTTTATAAATCTGGGCAGAAAGGTGAGGGGCGTATATGGCTTTTATAATTGCTCGTTACCGAACACATCAAACCAGTCTCCGACGATTTCAAATCTCCAAAATGGCTAGTCTGGATCAGAGCAACGCAATTATTGTCTCTTGTATTCACTAACAGTTTTATTACCTATTTTTAATTCTCTATGAGACCAGGAATTACCAAATTTCGAACTAAATTTTATAACTAGGAAGGCGATGTGCTTTTGTTTGTATCTGATTCGTCCAGAACCTGGGAGGCATCAAGGAAAAATGAATGAATAATTCGGCTAATTTCTCCTATAAATTGCATCAAAACTCCATAAACAAAAAAGATAAAATCGTTGGATGAGGATTACTACTCAGTCAACGATAAAATTCCACTTATTTGTCAGGAGGTATTATATACATGCAAAAAAATTTGCTCGAAAGTTTATCGCGAATGTTGTACAGCCGGCCGGCCTCCTCCCCCCCAAACAAATTTTTATTCAGTTATTATTTGATTTTTATGCTGTTGGTTTTAAAATTCTGATGTATACTTATCTAAAAAGTTTTCATTTTACGCAATCATTATACAAGGTGATTCAGTTCCGGTGCTCAACATGGGGATCTCGGAAACCGTAACAGACACAAAGTCGGTAAACTGGCAAACTTGCGCCTTTGGGCGTCTAAAAATATGCCGTTGAGGAAGTTAAAATATTTTCATGGGTTGCTGAGATATTTAAGAAAACCCAAATTTTATGAAAATTAGGTTTTATTTATCTGGCGCCATTTGCGATAATATTGAAAAATAAATTATACCTTTCCATTGCAACTTTTTCTGTAAATACTACATCATGGTATTTTTAGATTTTCGGGGCGACGCGACGTTTCGTTTTTGAGATAGAGGGATCATCTTCACTTCTTTAAATACAAATCTGTATTTTTTATTGCATATTTCTTCGCAACTTCTCCGTTGAAGAACGGATATTCTATTCTAAGGATTAACTTCCCACAAATGAAAAACTTACGAAATTATTCATCGACTTTCGCCTACCCAGCTTTTTCCCTTTTATGTGTTTGTCTCAGTCTGTTTATAACTACTGTCTGAAGTGTGCAGCACTATACATCTCGTATATCTTTATCTGGTTTCGCGGGAAATATCGAATTTTTCTCCAGTCTGATCAAAGAAAACTGTGACCTTGTTCTAATTTGTCGAGCTACATTTTCGCTACATTTTCTTATTTCCTTTTGGGGGGAAATTAGGCCCTCCTTCGTTCATCAAAAATGGAAATACATAAATACGTATCTGGGCAAATAAATGCAAAGCAGGCTAAGCAGGACAGGCAGGTGAACGGTGACGATATAACTGGTACTAGAGAAAATATAGACTAAGATTTATGTGGTAGTAGGTCCAATCCTCAATTTCGCGTAAATCGTCAAAACGTCTAGACAAAGCAAGTGCCGCTTTTATTTCTCAAGGGTAAGTAGATATCGCCAAATCTCGGATTAAACTTCTGAATTCTTGGGAGACTATGAACTGCTATTGTTTTCGTCTGTCACTGACCGAGTAACTGGGAGGCATCATACTATAACTATAAAGATAAGCCCACGAGCATAATATTTTGACGTTTCGGATATACCTACGTCATCGGGTGACAAAAATGTCACCCCCGTAGGGGCGAAGCTACTAATTTTTATTTGCGAAATGGAACAACTTTTCGGGTAAAAAAAAATGACGCAAAGTTACTAGGCGATGGCTGCGATGTTGCAGGTGGTTGCCCATCAACTGTACTTCGCCCCTAGGGTCGCAGATCCAATGTCATCCCCGTAGGAGCGACGCTACTAATTTTTATTTGAGAAACTGAACAGCAGCTATATAAAAAAAGAAGTATAGTTGATGGGCAATTATCTCCATCATAGCAGTACCGCAGCCATCGCCTATTATCGCGTTGAATTTTTTAACCTAGATGTTCAATTTTACAAATAAAAATTCTTAGCGCCGCTGCTACGGTGGTGACATTGGATCTGCGACACTAGGGGCGGAGTAGAGTTGATGGGCAACCTCCTCCAACATAGCAGTACTACAGCCATCCCCTAATAACTTCGCGGCAATTTTTTTATCCGAAAAGTTGTTCCATTTCGCGAATAAAAATTAGAAACGTCGCTCCTACGAGGGTGACATTGGATCTGCGACCCTATAGGGGCGAAGTAGACTTGACGGGCAACCACCTCCACCATAGAAGTACCGCAGCCATCACCTCCCTGTGTTTATTTTAGTCTAAATATTTCATATTGCGCCCTTTTAGTAGCCAGATTTCGGGGACAACAATGGAGAAAACATACATTTTTTTAAATATTTTCGTGGATCATCCAGGCTTAATCTAGTGCAGTTAATGTCGGAATTTCGTGGCTAGTCACTGTATTGTGTGGTGGTGCCAGTAGTTGCTCGACCGTGGATGGAAAAACCGTGAATGTCTTCACATCAGTTCCTATTTCAGATTATCATGTTTGGGAGGCAACAAACAAACGACTAATTCGGTTAAGTCCACGTAAAGTAATGACACTACAGGCAAAAGGGGATAGATTCCAATTTTATTCATATTGCGTATTTTGGATTCAGAAAGTGAATTTAAAATAATTATACAGTGGCTGCCAGAAAGTTGGATACAAAAGGGAATTTTCTTTACTTGAAGTTTCTCAAAAAAATTATTCTTGATAAAAGTTGGTGCTTGTGCTTAAACTCAAAATCCACCCGCAAAAATTTTGAAATTTCGATTCGTATACAGGGTAGGTTGAAAAATATGAAAATTTCTCAAGAGTAAAGTACCCCTATTTTTAGAACTACATCATAGTGGCACTAAGAAAAGTTGTTTGGAATCTCAAGACAATGTCAAATATGAACTCACAGCCACCTACTCAAAAGAAAAAAAAATCACACTTTTCGCATTTTTTATTCATCACGCTGTATAATTTTTATAGTTGAATTCTCATTTATGAAAAAAACTCTTAAATTGTTGCTCTATTAAAATATTTTTATGTTGCACACATTAGATGCTATGTTATGTTTGAAATTGTAGGAGTATTTTACCTGGATACAAAAAAACGACAAACTTTGCAGAACTTTCCCTTATTTTCCCTATATATACTGTCATGCTCGAAGATGTGCCTCAAAATACATATCTAACATTATATATTATACAGCGTGATGAGTAAAAAATGGGCAAGTGTGATTTTTTTTCTTTTGAGTAAATGGCTGTGAATTCATATTTGACATTGTCTTGAGATTACAAACAACTTTTCTTAGTGCCACTCTGATGTAGTTCTAAAAATAAGGGTACTTTACTCGTGAGGAATTTTCATATTTTTCAACCTACCCTGTATACGAATCGAAACTTTAAATTTTTTCGGGTGGATTTTGAGTTTAAGCACAAGCACCAACATTTATCATGAATAATTTTTTTTGAGAAACTTCAAATAAGGCTATCATTGCATATTTATTTTCATTTTTTCTTATTTTTTTAAGTAAATATAGAACAAAAGGGGAAGTATGTCACTTCAAATTGATTGGGACATTTTGCTTTAGAAAACACACATAATTAAATATTTTTACAGATAATATAATTTTCGAGCCCAAGAGAGTAAAAACTTTACGGTAATCCACACATTAAAAATAATGTCATAACGTAAATTTTGTCGGTTGAAATTACCTGTAACGCCATCAATAATAAAAAAAAACCTAGGTACTGCACATGAAGAAATCAAGTTACTGCTTAATAATAGTAGATATATTATACACTTAGGTTGAGAAGTGAGCCAACCGAAGTGTATATAGAATTTTTTTTACTACTAACATTGAAATATTGCCATATTTTACATATTTGATTAGATTTAGCCTGGGAGTTCAATTGTCAAGCTGACAAAATGAAACTAATTTTTAAATGTCATATAGAAAATTTTTCATTATTTACCTAGGTATTTTTTTATTATCATTATTTACCTAGGGAGAGAAATATTACTTCTCATTAGAGGAATGAGGTAGGTAAATACTGGTGATTTCTCAGGTTAGTAGTAAAATAATTATTTTTATCGGCTTATGTTATTTCGTTATGGCATTACAGGTAGGTTTTCAATTATTTCCCATGCAGCAAAAATTAACAAGAATATATCTCCTTATTTTTTACAGCTTTAAAAGTGACTTTTTGATACCCTAATCATGTAATCGGCTCTTTTAATGTCCTTTCTTAGAATAAAATGGAAATAACTCCCTAACCTTTAAAGTTAGACCCATAATAACCTATACCAAAAAGTTTCTACTCTTTAAGGGATTTCTAAAAATGTGATATAATATAGGGTGTTCCATTTAACATTAGCGAGTAAACTTAGGACTTGCGTAAGTTTATCGCCCGGTATGTCCTTCAGAACTTTAGCTCAATATCGTTCCAAAATTGTTAACTAGACGTAACAAGCAATCTCCAGTCCAAGTTGTAGCTCAAACTCTTATTTGGTTTGTTGAGTAATACATTTCCAAAAGTGGCTCCTTTTTTATAATATAATAATATAATACTCCCTATACCCTGTACCAAAAAGAACATACTCTTTAAGGGCTTTCTAAACATGTAACAAAATATACGGGGTGTTCCACTTAAAAAACAACATAACTTTGGGTTGCCACTACTCATGAGATCACCCTGTATATTAGAAAATATTTTCGGAATGTAGTACTCATGTTTCTCTACAAGTTTTGTCTATACCTTTCTTTCTAGCATTAACAATGTAGAAGATATAGACCACCGCGGCCTACGTAACTCATACCCTGTATGCTTCTAAAGCGGCTCTACGCTACTGTGGCTAGTGAAAACACCCGCGATAGATTGAAAATTTAAACTATCGGCATTCCTTTGGCTGTGTAAAGTACACCTTTCAATTTCAATTATTTTATATTGGGATCAAAGAAATTATTTCCCTTGTTCGAATCTCCCGACAGTGTTATGGGTATTACATTAACATACCAATTACCTTTGGAAATACTTGTAATGCAAAGGACTTTTATTAGCCGCGGCAGAACGGTAAACCAGCTTCCAGTTTATCCAAATCGTCAGAAAGGCTAGAAAGAACGGAGATACCTAAAGCAAGTATATTTTTGTACATAGGGTATGCAATCAATCCGCAACCGAACCAGATAATTTTTAAATTATTTCTGAAGTGTGTCTCTATCCTTTCCCGGTATTTTGTATGTTTTCTGTCCACGGCTTTATTTTTATTTGTCAAGGGGCGAGAAAGGTATCGCCAGATCTCGGATTAAATTCTGTATAAAGGGGAGAGACAGCGAACTGCTATTGTTTCCGGCTGTGACTCCCAAGTAGCTTGGAGCACCAAAGAAATGAACAATTCGGTTAATTTCACATAATGCAGTAAATTACTCTGAGGCTCCAGAAACAAAGGGAAGGAAATGCCAATTACTTGTATTGTGTCTCTTAGAGAAAGGACCTAAATTTAAAATGATTAGCCTGAAAGTATATTTTTAATGGAGAACATAAAATTAGCATATTATAATATTTCAGATATTCAAATTTTTCCTACATGTTGATCGGCATTACTTCACTCGTGGATTCTCTTTAGGAAACTACTTTTTATATATACCTACTAAATTCACAATAATAAAAATACCTACATAGTTTTTTAGTATTTAAATAAAATCGTCCGTTTCTTTGGAAATTATAATAGTAGACATTATAGTAGGCAGGAACAGCAAATGTAATGAGTAAAAATCTGTTGTCAGACTTCCATTGTCTTGATTTATTTTATTTGAAGTTTCGATCAGTACAAACCTCTGATATCTTTTTTAGTGAATATGAAGAGTACAAGAAAGACATTGAGGTTTTATAGAGAGTATTTGCATAATGATTAATCACTAATCAGTGGAAGCGCTAATGGATTGACTTGGTTGTCTCCCCGCCTGCTTGGCTCGAGGGCCCCAATTAATGGGAATGTCTACAGTAGCTTGGGTGAATATTTGTTTTCTATGTGGTCTGCTTCTTTAATTTTTTTCGGTACCGGTGAGTCTCTTCTCGATTATGTTCGCATCTGACCAATTCATTCGATGTTGATTGGTCCACACTCAGATAAACAAATAAAAGGAACACATTCAAATATCTTTATACAGATGTAAATGTAAACAGTAAGCTGATTCTTCCCACTTCCCACTAAATGCTGCATTTATTATTCGATCGAGTAATGCATCTCTAGTGTTTACTTTACTTGAATATAAACCCCCGAAAACAATAATTCAGAGGATTAAGGTTTGGCGATCTAGCTGGCCAATTATGCGAACCACCACCACCAATCCACCGGTTTGATAGTTGTTGTTTAAAAAATTTCGTAGGTAGTTGTAAACTGTAGTGTGCATCATGTTGTAATGCCAGGACCGTAGCTAGGGGTTTTCCATGTGGGGGGGGTTAGGTTTAAAAAAAGGTTAACTTTTTTAGCTTTATCCTCAAATATATATATTGCCAAACGAAAACGCTTGACTTTGATGGCATATTACATGTTACAATCGTCCAAGCAGTACAATCGACCAGCATGATTAATTATTTTTCCATTTTGGCGAGCACCAGGAGTGTTAATTTATTTTATATATTAATATTATTTTTAGACTAAAAAAATTAACTCATATTCCTGGTACACAGCCACCAGGAACTAAATTTTGTATGATATATAAAAAGCAAAATATATTCCGTTACAGCAATTTTTTACACAGACAAGTTTTCAACGGTGAAAAAATTATTGGAATTGGACAGATGTAAATTAAAACCAGAGTGGAGGCACATAGAAGACTTTGGCTTTGCCATTGTGCGGATATATTTTCTAAATTAAAGAAGAGCTCTTATAAATTATTGAAATAAGGCGCTGCTGCTAAATGCAAGTTTTATGTATTCTCCTGAAAGAATTTACCAAAGTTACTTACCAAATTATGAAGTAAAACTTGTGATTACCTATGAGGTTTATTTTAGCATTTATTTTATTTGTTACCGGTACAGGCAAATAAATCATTGTTTAAAATAATAAGTGGTTGTTTAATTTGAAATGTTTTAATCGATATTTTAGACTTTTGGTAAAGGCGCGGGTATTAATTTTAATATCTAAAACTTGAACACTCACCATTCCCTTCCCACACCTCCAGCCATGTTCAGTTTTTGAAGTATCATGTTGCCAGCTGATGACTTTAGCATTTATGTCACACAAGTGGCATATCCCATTAAAGTTATTGCTCATTGTGAACATAGGAGACTTAAGGTATATATTAGTTCGTGCTCTATTACAATAAAAAGTGAGTGTATGTCTCGCCTGCAATCTTGGCACATAGATGTTAATTTGCCGTAACAAAGTAGGAGAATCAATTTCGCCATGCAACAATTTCCACAAAAAAGATATCGAAGCTATTCTTCTTCACGATTCAAGACATCCAAACTTAAACCTAGAAATAAGATCCACATATGGAACACCCCGGTCCGGATACCTTCCATCCAATTTGTAAGAAAGGAATTTAAAAAAATTTCTTTGAATTTTTTCCACTAATGATATATGGTTACTATAATAAGGACACCAGACCAGAGAGCCATATTCCAACTTGGATCTCACATATGAACAAAATAATGTTACTAGAGCATCAATATTTTGAAAGGAACCACAATTACGCATTATAAACCCATAGGCCTTGCCTGCTTCGGCCGCCTTTGCCTCAATGTCCCCCACAAAAGACATAGCATCATCGAAGGTGGCTCCCAAATCCTTAACGGTTTTATTGCGTTTAAGTGTTGTATTGTCAATTACGTAGTCAAACGTAACTAACCACCGAGCATTTGGAGGCATTCAAATACAATCGGTTACTATCACACCACACACGGACTGTCAAGCTCCTTCTGAAGCGCATCACAATCATCCCGACAATTTATGGTAGAGTATATTTTCATATCATCTGCAAAAATTAATTTCTGACATGATAGGCTCTCCCCAAGGTCATTGATAAAAAGGATAAAAAGAAGACTGCTACCAAATTCATTCACCTTTCGTAGCAATATGTAGTGGTCTATTCGGTCAAAAGCCTTCGCAAAGTCCGTGTGCAGTACATCGACCTGTCCACCCTCATCTACTCTTTCAAACAAGTATTGCGACAACATGGTAAGGTTAATAATTGTGGATCTCGAACTCATAAATCCATGCTGATAATCCACAATTTGAGGTCGCACAAGCTTAGCAATTCGCTCACAAACAATCATTTCAAATAGTTTAGAGAAGTTTGACAAGATGGATATAGGTCTGTAATTGACAACGTCAGATCTATCGCCGCACTTGAAGGAAACATATTATTCTGAATTGATAGATTAAAAATATATTGTAGAGGATGAACAAGAGCTCGAATAGTATCCCTTACAACAAATGACCTAATGGTCTGTCCATACCATTTTCTCCATGTGCGCGAAAATTTCATCTTATCACAAACAAATCTACCTCGAAAAGCCGTATTAATAACCCCTATAACTTAAAATAAGTCGCCATTTTTTTCGTCGTATAGCACCACCCCGATCCGTAAACAACAATGAAAAATATGACGGCATGCTCGGTATAGTGTTGGTCCAGCTTTGACTCTCTTTATAACCTGAAATTGCTCTTGATTTACGTTGCTACAGAAATAATCCAAATATTTCTTCCCCAAAGGATAAATGTCTTATTCGTAAGTTACATAAATGTAATTTACGAATAAGATATACGTATCTTCCATCCTTTATGGAAGAAATGTTTGGATTGTTTCTGTAAATCAAGAGCATATTTTAGGTTATAATATAAATCAAGAGCATATTTTAGGTTATAATGATAGTCAAAGGCATCAGCTGGCATCACGATATACATATAAAAAAATGAACATGGGGGGAGGTGTTGGAAAGAATATAGGGTATTAAAGTTTTACAGATTAAAATTAATACCGGCGCCTTCATCAAAGGTCTAAAATATTGTTTTTTTTACTATTTTAAATCATGACTTTTGCTTATGCCCATACCAAATAAAATGGTAAAATAAACTAGGTAGATAATCACAATTTTATTTCATAATTTAGTAAGTATCTTAGATAAGCTAATTCAAGAGAATACATAGAAAATGCAATCATTCTTTCAGCTTTTCTTTAATTTAGAAAATATATCCTATTAAAGGTAAAGCCAAAATCTTCTAAGTAGCCCCCGCTTTGCTTTTAATTATTTATATTTGTCCAATTCCAATAATTTTTTCACTAAGGGATTCCGTAAGAAAACAGGATGTTCCGTAAAAAAAAGGATGTTCTGCTTTTTATATATCATCCAAAATAGTTATTAGTGGCTGTCACTAGGAATTTGAGTAAATTTTGTAATCTAAAATATAATATTACCTTATTAAGTACATAAATGTAGGTATGTAGATACTTATAGTGACTATTTACACTATTTAGGCACAATATTTACCTTATTATTGTGTATATCATCTCGAGGTTATTACTTTATTGAGTTCAAGTCTTCATTTATTCTATAGGACCTCTGCGTTACCATTTCCTCTAATAATAACTACTTTGCGGAAGGTTTTGTGATACTGGAATAATTTTAAATAATAATTCTCAGAGTTAGGTATGTACTTTTTGTCAAATGCACACTCAACCTTGAACCACATATTAGTTTTGCAACAGGCAGTCTTTGGTGAGCTGCAACAGATGCTTGTAAGTTTATGTGCATATTTTATAATCTTCTTGAATTATTTTGAACTTAAAATGACAATGTCGTTCTTAGTGTCAAATTTTCTTACAGCTTTGATTACTCTCTCAAAAATTTACTTGCAAGCCTATCCTATGAGGCAACATCCCACATGGTTTTTTTCTTTACCTCACAGTCACTACTTTTCTGCAAAACCAATTGAAATTTGATGATGACAATTGATTGCAACAACTCTCCTAATAAAGGAACCCTAATTGTTGCAACAACTCTCCCAATAAAGAAACCCCACCTAATGCAAATATTGCAGTACCTATGATTGTAAGTAAAAATGACCCATCCAGCTTTGGACTGTTTTTTTATCATACGGTGTAGCAGATTTTGTTTAATTTTCTACAAGAACGGAGCAATTTCGATCGAGTAAAACACTTTAGTGTTTAGTTTATTCGTTAGGCTGCGTTATTATGTACTGGTTACAAAAATGTATAACGTTTAGTTATTATAATTCCCTATATTTTTCAGGTATGTGGGATACGTGAACATTTTAGAAAGTTCCTATATTTAAAAATAATAATTTGTATATCAGGTAAAGGATACCAATTGAAAAAAATGCACTCCAGCCGGGACTCGAACCCGGGACTCCTACTGTAGCCGTAGGTACTTAACCTACTTAGCTACCAGCTATCGGAGACCGAGTTCCATCGGTTAGGTGTTATTTATTCCAGGTGATATTAGTTAGTGGCGGTGAGATGTAAGAGACTTCGGCGCTTTCTACAGCTACTAGAAGGAGTTAGAGGGTGTAGGGTAATAATTGATATGCCACTAAAACATCCTTTATCATAAAAATCTGTGTTCTGTTTACATAGGAATATTGATTTTACTCCTTGAGCCAATACAGCAAGTAATAGAGGAATGATATAAAATATTACCGCTTACCTTTCCCAACTAAGTCTTCTAGGAACATTGGTATCATCTACCACCATCTGACTTCTGGAACCACTTTGATTTAGGAGTTTCCCTATCCTGAACAGTGGAGTGCTGGAAGAAGTGTTTTGCATCTTGTACGCTTTGGCTGCCACCACATGGGGGGCAGGCACCCTGTAACAAAATTTTCTTCTTCAATAAACCAAATACAATAAATAGGGGGAATATACAGGGTTGTCCAAACTTTATCAGCAATACTTTAGAAACTGCTAGAAAATTTCAAAAAAGGAGATTTTTTCATATAAACATGTATCGAAATACTAGCGGTTTTCGTTATACAGGGCGTCAAAGTTCAATTCTTTTTTTTTTAAGTTTTCTAAAGGACGACAGCTATGGCAGACATATTTGGCACAGTACCTATAGACACACATTAAGTGCTATAAATTAAAAATAATTTTACCTCTCTACTTCCACCAGTGCCGGAGACGTAGAGGTCAACCATAATATTTTTTAATAAAAAAATGGTACGCCACTGGAAAGTAATCTTTTTGCTTCCACTAAATTTCACAACCAATTCTATGAAAAATGCACCGTTTTTGAAAAATTCATTTTCCAGCGATTTAATTTTTTTAGCAGAAGAAAATCAAATTGGGTCCACGTTTTTGAAATTTTGCACACCTACTCAGTTTTTAACTCTGGACAACTTTCCTTAATAAAATTTTGTCATACAACCTACTAAAACGGTTTCTAGATTCGAAAAATCATGTGTCTTGGAAATTTTGAAAAAACAAATTTTTCGCACCAATAGTGTTCTTTAAGTAGATTTATGACAAAATGTTGTTCAGGAAAGTTGTTTAGAATTAAAAACTGAGTAGTTATGCAAAATTTCAAAACCTATACCTACTTTGATTTTTTTCTGCTACAAATTAAAACGCTCAAACTGGTGGAAGTAGAGAGGTCAATTTATAGCACTTAATGTGTGTCTATAGGTACTGTGCCAAATATGTCTGCCATAGCTGTCGTCCTTTAGAAAAATAAAAGAAAACTTAAAAAAAAATTGAACTTTGACGCCCTGTATAACGAAAACCGCTAGAATTTCGATACATGTTTATATGAAGAAATCTTGAAGAGAAAATAAATGGAAACAAATTTTGTGTCCCTCTTAAGGCTGGACTATCTCTGCACGGCTTAAATAAAAAAAAAATTACATGAAAGACGCCTTTAAAACCATCTGTAGAACACTTTCTCCAAATGTTTGCAAATCCTTACGGAACACTCTGTATACGTATTAGCGTTGAGGAGGATATGGAAATCCAAAGTTGGATTAAGGCTTATACAGTATGTTCTTAGATTGCTGCCGAAATTAGGATGGTTCAGAAGGGCCGCCACTATATATTTTTTAAGGGAAACTTGCAGTGCCAGATTTTAAGTCGCACTTCCAGATGTTAAGTCCCACTGCCAGATTTTAAGTCGCACTGTATCCATAAAGGACACACTATAATATTAAACCAATACTTTTTAAATAATTAGCCATCAATGTCTACGATATCTCTTGGCAGAGCAATTCTCGTATCTTAAATTAGACCTTAGGGACTCCATTCGCATTCATTTGCCAGATAAAACTTTCGGAACTTCCGCAGGAGTTTTATTATTATTGGGTCGACTGTCAAAACTTAACGCATAACCGTTTGGGTAACACCTCCTCCCCAAAGTTTGGAAGGAATTAAGAGAACGATTAAGAAAATATAGAAACAATAAGAACAATTTTGCGTAAATGATATTTGATATATATTTACTAAATCCAATCAGGGGCTTTTCCAGGAGTCAAGAATCACAATCGCAAAACACATCGATTTTTAATAATTACATTGGAATGTTAGTCAAGAATCACAATCGCAAAACACATCGATTTTTAATAATTACATTGGAATGTTACAATCAACGAAACCCAATTTATATTCAAATTTGACACAGAGGCATAATTTTATATTTTGAATAAGTTTTACTAATGACATTTTTTTCGTTGTCTTTTACATAAAAAGCATTTTGCGAAAAATTAGTTTTTGGCTTCCCATTTCTGAATTTATGAAAAATATGTCTCAAACTACTTTATAACAAAGCAGACCCAACCCAAACATCACATTGCCAAACACGGCAAGTCACACTTTTGGGAAATTATAAGTTTTATATATTATACTATTTTGTTCGTTTTCTAAAACGCCATCGATTTCCATATTATTTCCTTGCATAAACCAACGATATATAGGAATATATGACTAACTAATACAAATAACACGGTTTTATTTTGCTTCTACATTAGCGGGTCCGTGGGAAGAAGATGAGGTAATATGTTTACATTGGCATGTTTTAAATTCAATCATTCCTATTTTGTAATAAATAATAAATAGTTTTTTGATAGTCCTTCTGTAGTTTTTTGATAGACTTGTATGTATATCCTATACATGGTATATACTTTGAGATACTTATACAGGATGTTCCGCTTAAGAACCGACACAAAGCAGGAGCATACAGGGGAACCCAAAATAAGGTGATTTAGCCCAACTTACCTCTATACTAAGTTGCAACCCTGAGAAGTTATAGGCCTTGAAAGTGGACTTTGAAATTTCGAAAAAAATCAATATCACAGTTATTTTTTAACTTCGAAAAACCAAATTTGGTTCACGTAGTAGGTATACCAAGGACATTGATCGACATCCCATCTGTTTAATGGATGAAAAGTATTTTATATCAAATTTAATATATTAGAAAATATATCTCGAGTGGGTTGTCTAAAAATTTCCTGGCCAGACTATGGTTAATTAAAAATTGAAAAATGACTTTTTATTAAATATTGCACTCATGAGTTTAACGAATAAATTTAATACTAACCGAAAGTATGAAGCCTACAGAATATACAAACGTTGGGTTGTCTATTTTTTTCCTGGCATAACTACTGGGTTGGCGGGTATAAACAGGTAAATCGATAATAGTTATTTTTACCTATTTGTTTAATAAATAAATCTTATATCAAAATGGGCGCTATTTAATTACGAATACGATAATATAGGGTTGGCTGTAAAAAATCTGGCCTGAATGACGGTTGACGAGTTTTGAAAGGTGAAAATTTTATGCGTATGTAAGTTACGACAAAGTGGTCCGAGCTAACTATCCCATGCGATAGAAGAGGACACTACATTGTACCTACGCGCGACGAGACCTCCAGATGAAAGAGATGTGCGCATGCTATTTGTTCATGCAACAGAGAAGGATAGCGATACATTAGTAAATACTAAACATTATTTTGGAGCAACTGGCATTAGAGTTGAGAAAACAACGATAAATATATAATATATTAAATAATAATATAATCGCGTGCCTAATGCCAAAAAGATATAAATATGCTATATATACCGTAGGAGCCAAAAGGCGTACAAAAAATTGTTTTTGCTTAATCGTTTTGAAATCACTTCAAATTAATATATTCTTACAATAAAAGAAATTAATATATATTTTTTCCAATAGGCTTTTTTGGCATTTATTTTTTATTCTATTATTTTTATACTTCTGAAGTGATTGGCAACCTAAAAAAATATTATATGCCTTTTTGTCATTAGACACGCGATATTAATGTTCTTCTGTATATAAATGTGCATATTTATATCTTTTTGGCATTAGGCACGCGATATGCCACATATAAAATTATATTATATTATTATTTAATATATGATATACCTATTTATATCGTTGTGTTCTCAATTCTAATGCCAGTTGCTCCAAAATAATGTTTAGTATTTACCAATGTATCGCTATCCTTTGTTTGTACATTCTGTAGGCTTCATACTTTAGGTTGGTATTAAATTTACTCGTTAAACTCATGAGTGCAATATTTAATAAAAAGTCATTTTTCAATTTTTAATTAATCATAGTCTGGCCAGGAAATTTTTAGACAACCCACTCGAGATATATTTTCCAATATATTAAATTTGATATAAAATACTTTTCATCCATTAAACAGATGGGTGAAGGTCGTTTCTAGTGCGGATCCTCTACTACAAAATATAGTTTGATTGTACAATTTTAACGGGTTGATACAGAGTGATGCACCCTAAAAATGTGACAGAACTTTTTTGTCCGTTGGCGGACTTACAATATTATTGTTACTTTGTATTATGAAGAATTTAATTCTAAAACTTTTTTACTGTTGTTAACAAGCGCCTACCGGCCCTGCCGGACCATAGGCCTTGTTGTGGTCTCCGCTCCTGTGTAGTTATACGTGCACCTATGCTCTCGTTTACAGGACGCAGTTTTCGATATTTCGATCCCAAATTTGGTGTACGGCCGTCCGAGCTCAAGGGGAACAACCCTATTGAAGGGCCTCCGAATCGGGAGAGCCGTTCGGCCCCCGGAAAATGGCTAGCGATCGGAAGGGGGAGCGCCGGTCGAGTTCATATTTCGCGTGGGGGCGCCGAAGGATGCGGGCCTCTCGCCTGCCAGAGGGCACCCCGATCGAAAGAGCCGTTCGGCCGTTTGGGCCGCCTTTTTTTCGCGATTTGGCGAGGTCCCCGGGATCATACTGTATACATCGTGGCCGACGCCAAGCACCGCCCCCCGATGCGTATTCGTAAATATCGAATGACATTTGGTATTGTTTTGTTGTGGAGAATTTCCAAATTTCCTACCGATTTTGGACTTTGGGGGCTCAGAGGCCCATCTGTTACTCCATGTGTGACTTTTTCAGGTACGGGCGAGCTGCATTGTTATATATAATAGAATATTTAGAAAATCCCAACTATGCCTTATGGGGCTGTATCTTTTGAATCGTAATAGGTAGACACTTGAAATTTTCACAGAGTGTGTATGGCCGTTATAACAACAAATAATAAAAGTAAAATAAAGTTAAATATAATAGTTTCGATTTTTATAAATAAAGACAATCCCATCAACTAACTACTATCGAACATTTCTCAAGGCGCGAAGCAGCGCCATAACCCAGAGGTCCAGCGTTCGAAACCACGCTCTGGGCAAACTTTTTTATTTCTTTTTTCTATTTTTTACTAAAGTATTTTTTTTAAATATGTAGTGTTAAATATTGTACGGTGGTACAGAACCCTTCGTGTGCGAGTTCTACTCGCACTTGGCTGAGTTTTAACGTATCCTCGATCATTATTTTTAATAAGCGGTAAAATTAGAAGTTTTAATTTTGTTGAAATGTATTGCAAAAATGCATCCCTTCGTCCCCAGTCTACCAGTCACACTAGATTCTTTATAAGATATTATAACGGAAAATGCTCCGTTCAACCTGTTGGTATAAATACTTTTGATAAAACTTCAATTTCTAAAAAAACTGAAATAGCTGCTCAAATTCTGGAAGGTGCACCAAGTACCAATACCGGAAACTTCACAACAATTCGAAAAAGAGTTTTATGTGAAGAACCTGAGACCTTCACAGGCAATGAACGGAAATTCAAAAAAATACTGGAAATGAAGTTTGTCCATCCGTGACCTGGACTGCGTCTCGAGCTGAAAACTTCATGCCTCGTGCAACAAATATGCACTTTCTGCACTAGTTGCACAAATAACTATTTTTCTTGGTATAATAGAATTGTGTTTTTCGCATAGCAAAAAGAGAAACTTTTTCAGGGTATACCTAGTATGTAATAAAGTTCGATTATATCTTTAGTTTTTTAAATGAAAAGACCAGCTTAAAACCAAAGTTATATATTTTTTTGAATGGAAACCATAGTTCATATCTCAAAAACTATTAACGCTACCAAAAAACTAATTATTCCATTCGATTCTACGCCAAAAAATCTATAAAAATAGTTGATTAAATTTGTCGATATACAGGGTGGGACTGAATCATGGTACACCCCACTTTTTTCCTTTGTTTTTGAGATACAATTTTAAAATTTGGCATGTCGATGTTACTTTATAAATGTCACTTTTTGACGTGTAAATTCATTTATTTCCGCTTCCGGTTTTACCGGAAGTGACATTCACTTTTGTTTTTTAAATGGAACACCCTGTATATTATTTAAGTTTCGGATTCTCCTCGATGTACTGAAACCAACGATGCCTCACAAGTGACATTTTGGCTGACAGAAAGTGGTTTTTCTTTAACTTATTTGGATTTGCAATAATAAACTATAAAGGTGGCTATGAAATTTTAACATCAAAAATATTTATTGAAAACAATGTCAATACAAACAAATGGCAACTCTGCACCGATTTTATAGTAAGTGTTCGAAATGCCCGCCATTCACTTGAATACATTTTTGGATTCAATATATCCACTTTTTCTGATCTTGTGTAAGTTTGCGGCATTTTGCAAACACTATTTTTGCAGTTGTTTTAATTGACAACACATTGATACCGTAGTTTATTATAAAAGAACTACTTTTCTGTAGACAGACGGTTTGACAGTTCATTAAAGATGTTTAGTTTGTCGAAGTTCATTTGTTTCATAGCCACCTTTAGTTTATTATTGCAAATCCAAATAAGTTAAAGAAAAACCACTTTCTGTCAGCCAAAATGTCACTTGTGAGGCCTCGTTGGTTTCAGTACATCGAGGAGAATCCGAAACTTAAATAATATACAGGGTGTTCCATTTAAAAAACAAAAGTTAATGTCACTTTCGGTAAAACCGGAAGCGGAATTAAATGAATTAACACGTCAAAAAGTGACATTTATAAAGTAACATCGACATGCCAAATTTCAAAATTGTATCTCAAAAAACAAGGGAAAAAAGTGGGGTGTACCATGATTCAGTTCCACCCAAAAAATCGAAAATTTCAGTCCTGCGCCAATGCGCGGAAACTATAAAACTTATCTAAAATCTGATTGGTCCACCAAATTCCTCTCAAAAAAATAGTACAGTGATGTGAAAACCGCAACCCTCTAGCTTTAATAATAATCGAGATTTTTGAGAAAAACACCCAAAACACCCAAAATGGGACACCCTGTACTCGTAATCAAAACCAATCTTGTCACATCTTAACATGAGAAACTCGACAGGTCCAAATTAAAATCCTAATTTACAAAAAAAAACAAGCTCTATTAGATTTTTGGGCATCAAGTTTTAAGGACATAAAGCACTAGAAGATAATCATACCGCAAGTTTGGCATTATCATAATGTATTATTCAGCTAATCTCGAAAAAAAAATCACGATTTCCTCAAAATTCGATTTAGTGGAGTTGTGGGTTTTGCACTTAGGGTCCTGATTTCAACTCTTTTTTTTTTTAAATCATACCCACCTACCTCATGATTCGATATGTCTGTGGTTGGTTTTAGCAAAAACTTTACTTTTCCCAACATCTAAATAGGTTTTCAGGATTTTTGGGTCTTGAGGTTTTGGACTATAGGTAAATTGACTTACAGAGTAATATTTTTCCAAACGCGCCAAAAGCTTTAGACAAATGAGAAAATAATACGTCCAAACTTCATATGGGTAAATATTGAAATCTACTTTCCCCCTTCAATAATATTCAAATATAAAACTCTGAAATATGTTTCGACGATTTACGCCCCCTCCCAGTACGCCTCCCTCCAGTGCGGCCCTGCTGTTGCCTCGAAATATGTGCCCCTGGATCTGGAACCGCACTCTAGATAATGTGCTCTTCAGGGATCCCCAAATACATAAATTTGGCACATATTAAAATTCACCACCGCGGCGGCGCCCCCAGAAGAAATTCCGGTCGCGAATCTTTTATACCGGCGTTTATTTTAAATCGAACCTTTGATTAGGAAGGAACTTTTCTCTCTAAGAAATTTATACACATGACTGGGTAAGGGGTCCACTTCTTTCCCTATAAAAATGTATAGGTACACTAAAATGTCTACTTTCATATTTAAATTCGACAAGGCTCTTTGGAAGGATGTTGTTAGTTTTAGATATGTAGGTATACCTAACTAGTTGAAAAGCAAAAACCTATATTTTTCTAATTTAGTGGCAGTGTATTCCGTTTGTCTTCAATACTATCAGTGTTTAGGTTTGTTCTGCTATGATATTATGTCTATCCAAGTTACAGCGGCAGTAGATATAAACAAAATCGCATTTACTCGTTGCGAATGTTGCGATCGATTACCAGGTCGGATTAATATATGAGATTCTGCAACAAGTATTCTCGCGATCCCACCTATGCAGGAAACTCGACTGAGGGAAATAGGTCACATCGCGACCACGTGGTTGCTAATGTTTTGATTCACTGCATCTGTAACTTGGATATAGTATAATAGTGGTCTATGGAGAGAGAGAGAGAGAGAGAACTGCATTTGACATGTGATAGAGCGAGAGGGGTATGTCTAGACTACCTCAACCATCCCACTACCTATTACCTTTAAGCACGCAAATTGTTTGGCCATGACCCTTTAATATTTTTGCGGAAATGATATAAATTGTTTTCTGTGGGAAAACTATATATGAAGATCAAAATAGTCTGCTTATTTATTCAACAGGGGGCGGACCATTAAATATTATTATAGCCCTCCCCTTATTTTTTAAAAAGTTTCATACCTATAGCACTCCTTTCATACCTATAGCCCTCCCCCCATTTTTTAAGAAGTTTCATATCACGATACACTTACCCACGGTATGTCACGTCAGTTGCGAATCAGAATTTAAATTGCTCCATATATTTTACACAGCAATAGATACTTTTTTGCTTATTTTAAACGTTTCCTTTTAAATAAATGTTGTTAAAGATATGTAGATTATATTACTAGATAAATGAATGAATATTCTGTTGACAAAAACACATTTAATTTGATAATTATAATTATACAAATAATTTGTTTTCTTTGCGTTTTAGCTAATTGTATGCATGCAAATAAAATTGATGTATATTTTGTTAAATTAACAGGATTTTTCTTTTAAAAGACCGTATATTGGTATACAATAAAAAAATATCATATATATCTAAATAATATACATCTATTGCAAGTAAGGTAATCCTGAACGACCTGAACTAAGTTTTGGCTTCTATAGACACAAAATCTCCATCGAAAAAAAGTATTTTACAGATGACTTGTTATAGGCAAAGATATTGATAAATAAAATTCAAAGCCTTACCAAAAGTATTACTTTTTCCTTCCAGTGTTTATGTCGGTTTATGTCAATTAAAGCCTTATTTACCAATTAATGCACACAAGCCTCGACACAAGCACAACCTGCACAACTAATGCTTAGTTTATAGTTAAACAACAAACAAAACAACATAATAAATAGTGAGTAAAATAGGGATCAAAATAATGATTCCCTTTAACTATAACAAGGCTAATTTTTTATTGCACATTCTATTTTATTTGCTGTATAAACCAGGCATAAACTCTGTTGAGTCCCCTATTTTTAATGCTCTGTTCTATAAATAATCTGTTTCCTTATCATTTTTTAAATTGATACTGTCTTGTCTGCGGCATGCAGCAATTCATTCTTTGGCAAGATTATTGTCCTTGGGAAATCTATAGCACTTAATTTCCGTTACCTTACTGTTTCTGTTATTTGGAAAAACGCTGACTGCCCATCCCGGCATTTTTGGCCTATTTTAAAGCACTGTCTAGCTGGATTGACGATCAGTCAGTTGTTTACACTTTTTTCTTAACACATTAAACTGTAAACTATAAAAAATTGTAAAACACAACCGCAACCGCCCATTATTTAGAATTCGTGATTCGCAACTGACGTAGATGCGCAGAGTTGCCTTGTTTTCGGATTCGTTAGTGACATACCGTGGGTAAGTGTATCGTGTTTCATACCTATCGCATTTTTGACGAAAAAAGTTTGATTAACAATATAATAAGTCAACTTACCTGTCATGTTATTTAGCGACATTATTACACAAAAACGCCACAATAGTCCTTGACGACCATAATACGTTTTCTTTGGCAAAAAGTTGTACCTACCCAATTATTATGTCATAATTATTACTTACATGGAATTTGTTTTTAATAAATGTTAGGCATAGCCTAATATCTACTAATTGGACACAAAAGAAAATTGTAGAAAATCTTAAATTCTGAGCTTGTTTTTGAAAATAATTGTAAGTATACAAATATACAAGAAAAAGTGATAATGGGCATAATTACTCAAAGTTAGAAAACAAAAAGAAACTAGTAACCGCATACACGTGTTTCATGCTATTTGGCAATCATCAGTATGGTGTAACATCAAATAAATCAAAAAGATAGGAATGATTTGGAAAGCAACAAATGAAGTCCAGGCAGGAGTTTTCTAACTTTGAGTGATTATGCCCATTATAACTTTTTCTTGTATTTACATTTACACTCACAATCTTACATCTTTGTTATACAAATATAGGTACATTTTTGGGAAACCCACCTTATGCCTAATAAATATAAAAAATAATATACAGGGTGTTCCATTTAAAAAGACATATGTTTTCTTCATAACTATAAAACGAAAGGGTCTAGAAAAAACTTACTACGCCACTGAATTCTAGATAGCATTTCTAGGGATGGATCGTAATTTGTCGAACAAGGATAGGTGACCCACTTCCGCTGCTGGGCTCGTGTCATACAGTTTAAAATTTTAAAAGCATTTCATTATACCATTGATTCTTCAATCGACGATTATAGTTAGATAAAAATTTAGCGTTCAATAATATTAATAATAAAGTAAATGACTTAGTAGGACTTAGTAGGATCGATTAATTTGGCCTTACACTTTTATTCATAAATATCCAATAATAGAATATTAGGCAATACCTATTGATTAGATTCTAGATAGTTTCGACTTTGAATAAAAAATTACATTAGTAGGTATAGATAGGTTCACTTGAGGGAGACAGACGGCTAGACGTACCCCTCTCGCTCTAGCACATGGCACATTCAGTTGTCTTTTTCTCTCTCTCCCTACAGCAGTGACGTCAAGCTAATGAGAGCGTTTCGCGAATGAAAATGAATGCAAAGTACCTAGTACCTACCCGCTATTTTTTTCCACAGAAAGTATTGTTTGATTTTTTCGTATTTCACAGATTTAATTTCAAGGCTATTTATATTGCCCTTCTACGGCAGTTGACAGATTTTTTTACGCGTTTATTAAAGTAGGTATTGATGCAGGTGACTATAACTCACGTATACTATTGGTTTTAACGCAAAAAGAACCTGTATCGTGTGCGGAAGTAACGAAACCATTTAATGAGTTACAAAGTTTTAAATTGCATTTATAAAATTCTATGTTGGGAAGACTTGTAGGCCATTTAAAGTCCGTTTAAAAGAACATAAAAATTATATCAGGCAAAATAAAATTTAAAAGTCAAACATAATTATGTGAACACTCTATTAATATTAATCTAGAATTTTGTGAGATAGGTCCCAACCAATTTTAAAAGAAGAAGGAAACAGGCTAAAAATTAAGAAATTGGCAACTATTTTGGAGAATTCAGTGGAATTCAGCAAAATATTATTGCCAGTTATTCAAGTATAGACACTTAATTAGATAGAACACAGGTGGCTAGGTTATAATTGTTCTTTTGTCCTGTTGTCATGACACTTTGACTTGATATTTATCAATCTGCCGTTTCACTTTGATCTTTGAGAAAGAAGGAAGATTTATTCTCTGAAAACGAAATTGTTGAAGTTTTTTTTGAGCTAACGTTCAAAGTTTCGTTCTTTTACTGTTATGCATTTATGAATTTTTCTGGCAGCTTGAAAAAGTTGTCTTTTAATCGGTTTATTGATTCAGGTATTTCGATAGCGAAAAACCCAATTAATAACTGAATGGAACGATTGACATTTCTTCTAAAAACGGATTTATAAACAGATTGCATTCTAAACACTGTAGAAATCTGGCCAAATACGTTATAGATCCGGTATAAGGCCAATACTGCCAATAGCCATTTTGTCGCACCATCAGATGGGTTTTCAATCCGCTATAGATTTAGCCGCAAAACCGCACTGTATATCCGATTCTGACTGACCTGAGTAAAAGTGTGCCATCTGATCCCCTCTCCGGACCGTAGTTGGCAACACCCGCTGTACAAAGTCGACTGGCCGCGGATTTTCTTCGGGAATCCAATGTCGCCGAATCATCTCTGCTGAAGGACACCCTCGAAGATGAAAACCGGGAGAAACTTGACCGGCTGTTAGATGACAATGATGGCTGCAGAAGGGGATCTGAAAAATGAGATACATTTTATTTAATTTATATGTTAGATGCTAAAAGTGGTAAAATATTATAGGTTTTTCCGGTAGCACTTAGCACTATAGTACTACGGAAAATCATAGAAAACCGTAATAGTCTAAGAGCCAGCGTACATGTTCCAGTGATGATTTAGTTAAGGCCTATTTTTTGCAAGAGTGTTGGGGGGGCCATAACCAAGTGTCATTCGCAAGGATTAACCCTGACTCCAGTCATAAGGGGGGTGGCAGAACGCCACTTACTGGTAAAAAATGCATCTTTTTATTATTTAATTAAGGCTGAAATGTTTTCCAGTGCACCTCTGATGACCCGCAATTATCGATTATATCTAATATTTGCAGAACGTTTGGACAGTCATAAGGGGGTGGCAGATCACCCCCAAGATGTCGTGTGAGCAATGAACTTTTTATTATTTAGTTAAGTTTAATTTTTTAATATGTTGTTATGACAACTATTTAAAGTGTAAATGCCAATTTACAGAACAAAATGGCAGTATTAACACTCTGGCAGAACGATTCGAATGTTCCGTACGCGCCTTCATTGCGTACCATCAGTCACAAAATAACTTTGCAATTATAAGGGGTACGATGGTACGAAAAAGTGGTCTGAATGTTTTTTGTAGGAAATGTATGTCTCTACGTATAATAGATCTCTCGGCATTTTTTCTAATTTCGCTTACTTTCTGAGATATAGTGAAGATAAAAAATAATTTGCAAATATTTTTTACATTCAGGCACGAGTATCTTCAGAACTATACAAAATACGAGCACAGGAGTAAGAACCAATTGTGTAGAAAATTGAATAAAAAAGGTTTTTTGATATCTTAGTGTATCTCGTTTAGTTTCTGAGATATTGTAAAGAAAAAAGAATTTTCTTTATGAATAGAATGTTCGAAAATGACATTTAGCAGAGAATTCAACGCCTGCCAATATGAATCAATGAAATGATATGATTTTTGAAATATTAACCAATATCACTAGTGCCAGAAATTTTATCGATAATTTTTTCTAAAGCGCTATTTTGCCTAGATTTTATCTCTGAAAATAAAAGCCCAATTTGTACGAGTGGTTTTGCTAATGGGCAAAATAGGGCTTGAGAATAAAATTATCTAGAAAAATTTCCGGCACGACTGGTATTTGTCGAGATTATTTCACGAATACGATTTAATAATTTCTGTATTGATTTTTTCTATGTTTACATTTCCAAAACCACTCATTTTGAACGAGTTTATTGACAGCTTCGACTGTAGCGTTCGACTAAACAAATATGACGCTTGGGTATCCAAGGCAAATGCGATTATACCTACACCCTATGTCGGCGTTGGTTTATTTTCTGAATGTGTCAAAAATTTAAACGGAGGCGGAGGTCTAAATAACAAGAATTTAGCAATGTAAAAGTTATATAAATTCATTGATATAATGCTTAATAATACCGCAACATAATTTATAAGCTGCATAATTTAGAACAGTGTGAAACACACAAACTTTAAGAAGTAGGTACGTGTTTATATCCAACAGATTCGAGGTTGCTAAGCAACGAAGTGATAATTTGCACAAGTGCAATTACCGGTAATTGCACTAGTGCAAATTATCGCTAGCAGAGACATATCATTGGTTGGATTTTTATGGAAGGAGCTACCTTATTGGATGCAAGCAGTATGAGGGAAATAATCGCTGAAATCCTACTCTCTTTGTAACGTCCTAGTTACGCTAAACCAAAGATCATAATATTTAAACCGATATTGTTTGTGGCAGCTAAAACTGATAACCCGATAACTTCTTCACATTACCAAATTTAATATAGGACAAGAATATATGTTTTCAGTTAACACATTGATCTGTAAATATATGTTCAATCTAAATGACAGCTAGCTGTCAAACTAACTATTTGCAGTTGTTAAATTCTCTTTTTAAATACAACTCGTGGTATGCCTAATAATAGATAATACCTTTCCTTAATTTATCACTCATTATAATCCCAATGCTAAGAAAATACCACTCCTGCTGCGCAGTCCTGGTATTTTCAGCTTTGGGATTATAATTCGTAAAATTAACGAAAGGTATTATCGATAATAGGCACACCACTTGTTATATTACCCCTGAAAAAAACATCTGTGAAATACTGGGCGGGGTCTCCACCACCTATAGTGCGCAGCGACGCCGGCGCTTTTCCGTAGCGGCTGTGACTGACAGGCAGCGTAAGAAACTTTCATGCAAATAGCAATTATTTGAAAAATTTCACCATTTACTTGAAATAATGACATTACGATTGTAATATTTTTATTTATGTATTTCGTGTATGTTAATGATTCAACAAACATTATTGTATATATTTTTCATTTATTTACATCGTAGAACTTCAATAATTTCGATTTTGTTTAAAACGTTTTTTGTAACTCTTTTCATGGCAATCGGTTTTCCACTTTATATTGTCCTTATAAAAAACAGATACCACGAGTGCCACAAAAAAAATTGATATTCGAGCCTGAATGTAAAAAATATTTGCAAATTCTTTTTTATCTTCACTATATCTCAGAAAGTAAGAGAAATTCGAAAATGTCAAGAGACCTATTATGTAGAGAATTAAATTTCCTACAAAAAAACATTCAGACCACTTTTTCGTACCCCTTATAATTGCAAAGTTGTTTTGCGACTAATGATTCGCAATGAAGGCGCGCGTACGGAACATTCGAATCGTTCGGCCAGAGTGTTAATACCGCTATTTTGTTCTGCAAATTGGCTTTTACACTGGAAATAGTTGTCATAACAACATATTAAAAAATTAAGCTTAACTAAATAATAAAAAGTTCATTGCTCACACGACATCTTGGGGGTGATCTGCCACTCCCTTATGACTGGCTAATCGTTTTGCAAATATTATATCGATAATTGCGGGCCATCAGAGGTGCACTGGAAAACATTTCAGCTTTAAATAATAATAAAAAGATGTATTTTTTTACCACCCCCTTATGACTGGAGTCAGGGTTAAGCCTCGCGGATGACACTTGGTTATGCCCCCCCCCCAACATCCTTGCAAAAAATAGGCCTTAACTAAATCATCACTGGAACATGTACGCTGGCTCTCCGACTATAATAATGCGACTTCTATAGCACAGGCAGAAAACTTCTTATCAAGTCTCCAAGTTCATATACTACGACAATATAGTTCCACAAACAGAAAACTTCTTATCAAGTCTCCAAGTTCATATACTACAAAAACCATCAGATGGTATTTCTTATAAAATGATACTTTCCTAAAATATAATCTTCCCAATTCGTAAACCAGCCAACATTAAATATTACATTATATACATATACCTTAATATATCCATGCAGTTGGAAAATATAGAGCTTAAATATTGGAGTTGATTTGGCAGCTGTTATTAAGGAACCTTCTGTTCTGAATATATTTTCTGTGCTTCTATAGCTATTAACTGGATAGTCAGCGCCTATAACCTATATTTGTCATATTTAAAAAAAGAGTGTATTCCAGGATTGGGTTAAACCAGGGACCCTTTAAAATAAGGGTTAAACACTTGTACAGATTTCTGTTTTTTGTTTTCCGATAAAAAGTCATTCTTTATACAAACTTTTACTTGTTTTGAAAATTAAAAAAAGTGTTATCTACTATGCCAAAAATTTTAAAAGGATGTTCAAAACAATTATAAAAAATTAAATACGCCAAGAGTAAAGTGGTATTATTTAAACGTTACTACAAAATATTGTTTATAATATTAAGGTGAATATAGCTAAATTCGGACAAACTTTATAAAATATCTCCAAATTTTGATCAAAATTTAAAATTAAAAAAGTTAGGTAATGTTTTGGTGCGGAATCTTGAGCCATATAATAATGGAACCCAATTTCTTTGGCTGGAACTTCAAGCGAGATTATAAAATTTTAAATAAATGTTAGAAACTATAGTTATAAATTATAATCGATGAAATGAATTTTGAAAAGAAGCAAGTTATTCTTTCAGATCGCTGTCCTTCAGACAATGCAGTTTCCGTTAGAAAATGGGTAGATAAGTACCTACTTGGCCGAGGAATGGTTAGGAACCTCCTTTGGGCCATTAAATTGGCCAGCATGAGCGCCAGATCTCACTCCCCTCGATTATGAGACAATGTGGACCTACTTTAAGACAACATTAGAGAAGCGGTATAAAATGTTACGCCGAAAATGACTGAAGTCTGTGGAGAACACTTTGAATAATAATATGTTGATCAGATTTAGAATAAAAAGGTTAGGTACCCATCTGCATGTGTGTGTACTGTGTATGATATTGTTCCTTGCGCTTTAAAATAAATTGAATTTTAAGTTGAGTCGAGTCGAGGATTTCTTTTGTCTATTTATTTCTCCCAACCCATCTCTGATAAATTTTCTTTTTACTCCTAACATTATTTTGAAACAAAACTAAATATGGCCAGTTTGTTAAGTTCATCTAAATTAGGTAATCGATATTCGATAATTGAGTTCACAAACCATTTTTTTATAAGGACTGACTTTTGTCGAAAAATGAAGAACACAAATTTTACATGAGTATCTAACCCAATAATAATAATAATAATGCTCACCCTCACAATACTACAAAGAGTACCCCAGAAGAAACTGAATATCTACGCGTGCGGGGGAGAGGAGGCAATTACTGTTATTTTGTCTTGGCAATCGGAGGACACATTCCTTTGTCATCTTTCTGTTGCATGGGCTAATAGTAACTACTGTGTTCGACCTTTACGCAACAAGCCGAAAAGGGCAAAAGGACACTCGAATTTCCTCCTGTTTCACAGGAAAGCATTAAACCAATCGCCCCTTCTTTTAGTTGATATAAGACGAATCGAAACGGCCATTCTCGCGCGATGGATCGCTGTTTTGATTAAATCTTTAATGAGAAGCGGAAATCGAGACAAATCACGAAATCAGTTTTCCAGCAGGCGGGAATGAGTTTGGTTTTCTTTTTAATTATTTACTTTTTTTAATGCCAGCTGTCGAAAGACACGCGTCTACTGTAGTAAGATATCCTGCTGATTTTATTAAAGGAGGCCAGAAGGTTCAGTTTGATTCATTTGTCACGGCCGTCACGGGAAATGCGATTTTCTCGTAAACGGCTGGAGGAAACTTCGTCCTTTAAAAATTTTGTTATTTGTGCACAAATTCACTCAAAAATAGTATATACTTATGTATTTTTCAAAACCCGAAGCCGACACTAGGCATCGCGACGTCTTATATAGTTTAAAAAATCGAACAAGTTTGTTAAGACAAACATGAAAATTACTATACAGGGTGTCCCAGAATATATTGACAATCTCCCGGATTTATACAGGGGACGTTAAAATAACATGACAGTTCCTATAAAAAAAATTCCCAGAGAGCCCCCCTACGGAGATACAGGGTGTTGAAATTCTTTTGTTGAAATTAAATTATTGCTATATCTCTCAAAATAATCAAGCCACTGAACTAAAATTTGGCATTGTTGTTTTTTTGTGGATGGAGAATAAGCCGAAGGTATCAATTTTTATGTATCTCACAGAGGGCGCCACTTGTGATTTTTTTGATCGTGCTTTTACTCGTAACTTTTTTGAGGTTATGTTTTGGTATTGCAGGTCCATCATTTTAGTACACCTTTTCATTTTGCAACAAAAGTGTACCCTTGTTTCATAACAATAAAATCAATCTTTTGCGTTGAAATTCGTAAAACGTGCTTCAAAACACCTGTTGACTTCAACATTAGAAACATAAAATCTTTACCTACTATGGTGCCCAGCGGGCATCCCAAGCAGAAAAGTCTTTAATTCATGATATTTCTACGATATCCCAGTAGGGCCCCAGGCAAAATTATAAAAATATCACACTTATACGTGAATCTACTGTGGGCCTGGAAAAAGCCGCGGCCGGCGGTACTCCTTTGAGATGCCGAAAACATGTACCCTCCCAAGTGCTTTTCGATGTTCGTTTCCTTTGATTCCGATGCCGCCGAGATCCCAGGTGTTGGGCTCCCTAAAGAAAATTGGGTAAAATTCGGTATATATAAGGAGGCGAGCCGCGAGTCGTGGTAGCAGTTTCGATCCAGAAGGCATTTTCCGCTGAAGGCCCTGCCCGAAAGAAGAGGGCAGGCGGCCGCCCCTGCGGCCAGCCGGCCGCAGGCCATCACCCAATTAGTAATGAAGAAAACCAAAAAGGAAGTATTTTCCTAAGCACCGCCGTAAGTTTGGACTGACCAAAAAGTAAGATATTTTTGTTTTAATTCCTTTGTGTCTGAATTGCAATGACATCAGAATCTATAGACAGGTTTGTTTTGAAAACGCTTGACGCCTGGAACTAATCACAGTCTAAGCGCTCCATTCATACAATTTTACTATCCTAGTAAATTTGTACATGGACTCCGTAAGTCACTTGCCAAACGTCCCGTTTTGTCACTGAGTCAGCGACAAAACTGACAGCAACATGTTTCTATGAACAATTAAATCATATAAATAATAAAGTTTTAGTGGGTAATTTTGTAATTATTTGTAAGGTACGTACCTAAAGATTAAGATATAACTACCTACCGAAATAGTTATCATGGAATTAAATCAAACCCATTATTTGAGGAATTAAATCCTGCAATGCCGAACAAACTTCACATTCTCCCAGAATATATAAAGACTAAAGCCACGTTGCCAAATGACCTACTTTGTCTGTGGGTGCAAGATGTATAAAGTTTAAAGAAGTTAATTAAATCAGGAGAATATATTGTTTACATTCATAATGGCTTATAATTGTGTTTTTGTTAGTGGGTAACACTTATTTAGTCCAGCACCCCAATAATTATCCCAAATTAATTGGAATTCACTATTCAAGGATTTAAATCTGGCAACATCCAACGAACTGTTGTTAAATCAGGGGTAGCCATAATAATTGTTTTATTGCATTAGGTGTGATACGAAGCGTCAGTAGATAGCGTCGGTTGCATTTTGCTTTAATTTCGGTGCCTTAAAACGATTTTTTAATTGTGAAACAACGATGGTTCGTTATTGCTGTGTTTGCAAGAAGAACGATGCTTCATATCCTCAGCTGTCATTTCACAGGTATGTAATTTACTTATGTACTAAGTTCAGTAGCGTAGGAATTTTCATTATATCCCGTCGATGTGGTCCGTCTATTACATCTCAATATTTATTTATATATTATTATGTGATTATATGTACGAATGTACGTATACAAAGAGCTTAATAATTTCTCCTAATAAATTAATAATTTTTATTAATAATAATTTGTAATAAGATGTCCAGAGATATTATTTGACTGGTGGCAAAATTTTAATGATGGTTTTGGTTTTGGAAGTTATTATGATGAATTTGAGACATAAAAATGAGAGAATAAATGCGGCAACATAATTTATTAACAGAAAAATCAAGAGAAGCTTCTAAAAAGGAATAGACGGTACCTATGTGATATGACATTACTAATTAGGAATTCAAAAGCTTGACTGAAAGAGTACCTATTATTAGATTACTTTTTTTAAGTAAAAGCCTATACCTGTTTAAATCTAAAATTTTATGGCAAACTAAAATTTTGAAGGAACAGTGTGTTTATAAGTCAAAGTTTGTGATATATAGGTAAAGTGACCGACAGAAAGTGTGCACCATAGATAGGTATGGGATATTCTTTATTTTTGAGTTGAATTCAAATTAAATGCCGAGGGTAAGTTCTGCATGTCCGTGAACTACAATGAAACGTTAATATTAATTAATAATTAGGTATATAGTTTTCAACAATATGGCTGGACATCTTATTTGCACATAGATTATTATTACAGAATTAATATTGACTAAATCCAGAATTTCCATGGTTTTATCTATTGCTTTCTTTTCAGATTTCCAAGGGAGGATATCAAGCGCGCCCTTTGGTTTGAGATATTAGAATTCCTCCCCACTAAGGTGCTGCCAAAACGTGCCGAAATATGTTCAGATCATTTTAGGAGTTGCGATTTTCAAGTAAAGTCCAATGGGGTGAGGTTTCTAATAAGTCATGCCCAACCTATACCACAAAATGATGAAAATAGAAGTGCGGATAGTTTGGAAAACTCTTCTCAGAAATTTCAAAAGGGGTAAGTAAGTGTTCAGTTCACTCAAAGATGAATAATAATAATAATATTAATAATTCTTAAAATATTCATCTGTGAGATGAAAGGTAGCTTTTTAATAAAAAAAAAAAATAAAACATGCATTTTTTTTGTTTTCTGTGAGCAGGTCTGCATCTCTTCCTCTGGTTGAAATTCGACTACAACAAGCTTGTCATTTACCACCTCAAAGTGTGGATGAATTATCAACTGGTGAAATTAGGGATTGTCGTGAACTTGGCCTAAATATAGAGTCAAATCCATCTGGATTAGGGTAACAAAATTAAAATTAGGTTGAATATTTGAAAAAAATATATTTTTTTTCATTTCAGAGTCGAAAAGATGCAATTGGAGGAAGGTGGCTCTTCTTCAAGTACACTTACAGCTTCTGACACAGAACGTGAATTGATCACTTTAATGGAATCAGCAGAATATCCTATATCTATATCACAACAATTCACAGGACCTGACTCTGGTTTCACAGGCTTTCTTAGCACATTGAAAGCACCACAGAAAAGGTAATAATTTTTTGCTTATAATAATGTACAGTGTGACCGACTTAAGGTGATGACACCACTGTTTTTAGTTTATTTTGGTGATAGAAATTTCTGACTTGGCACTGTTGTAGAACGTAGAACTCGATGAGCTCTCACTTATTTAACATAAATGCCAGGTGCATCCCCAGCTTGCTTCGACCTCACCAATAAGGCCCAATATTCAATATTTTGTTAGGTGTTAAAGATATCGGAAAAGGTTATAAAGAAAAGTTGTTCAGAACCGAATTTTTACCCCGCGTACCACATTTCAATGCCATATTTGAATTTTACTTTTTTTGTAATTTTTGGTCAGTCCCAATTTTATTACCGAAGTTTAAAAGTCTGGGTATAGGTAGCCATGGCAATCATTGAAAATAACAGAGGTAATCTTTTAATGAAAATTTCATACCGCCATTTTTAAGCCAATCAGAGGCTTGTTTTTTTGTTTGGTTACCATGGAAACTCAAAATATTTCCGGAAATATTCATCCTCCAGCTTACGTATCCTGCACGATATTAATAAGTGGAAGTATTTATGTCAAAATAATGACACATGGCATAGACTTGAAATTTTGCTTTAAAAATTTTAGGTATGAAATTTTCTTACCGAATCCCCCTTGCTTGAATTAATAACCAGAAATTTTTTCGAATTCAGAAATGTTTTATAAATTATCCAGAGTCGAAGACGAAAAATTTCCGGTAATAATCCAAGCACTAGGGAGATACAAGTGATAATAAAATTAAATATTAGAAGTAATCTTTTAATGATATTACAATGTAAAAAAATGAAAATAACCTCATAATTATTGAAAATAACGAAAAAAAAAGAAAATTCAAATGTCGCTGAAATTTGGTACGCGGGGTAAAAGTTTGGTTCTGAACAACTTTTCCTCATAACTCCTTTCCATATCTTTAACGTGAAACAAGATATTGAATATTGGTCCTATTCGTGAGGTACTAGGAGGCCGGCGATGAACTTGACAATTGAGTTGAGTTGATTTAAATTGAAAGTTGAGAAATAATACAGAGGTGTTGTAAGTGGATCATACACATACAGTATAATTATTTTGGAGTGTTTTAAATTGAATGTAATTTGTTTATTAAATCAACGGGTTGTATACCAAATTTAGAATATAAGGAAATGCAGCCATATTTTAAGGGCGAATGCTCATAAAGTATACCAGCAAAGGTTTCATTTTCGAATCAGTGGACATCAAAAGTGCAAAATTGGAAATTTAAAGGTCGAATATCTTCCAACCGTCTGAACCAAATATATAAAATCTATATACCATTAGAATCGAAAAAATACGTATATTTCAAAAATATAGAGATATACAGGGTGTTCTATTTAAAGAACCATACTTATATTATATGTCTATGTTACTCGATGTTCAATTGTTTTTTTGAAAATGCATTGCAATAGCCCTGTAGGAAAAATAAAAAAAACTTGTGCGGTCGGGGGACCCCCGTCAGGAACGAAGTTGTATTTTTCCATGGGACTTTCTCTCTCTCTCTCTCTATGTTCTCTGTATATTTATTTTTTAGTTTGTATTACATATACTCGCTTCAGTTTCCATTTTTCGAATCTTCATTGCAAAATTGCAATAATAAGACAATATAACTCACGTATGATTTAAAACAAAAACAAATAACCAGTAATTTCCACGCGTTCAGGTTATACAACCACTCACACACCACTCGTATATCGGGTTGCCTAGCTATTCGATCCGACGATTTCTACCATTTAGGTCCTACCTATAAGCCGCGTAAAGGAACTTCGTTCCAAAAAGTTATTAGGGGTGATCCATATACTTGACCACCCTCTACCGGGTATTCTAAATTTCTTGCCACTCCCCCACGCATTTATGCCAGAGGAAAGCCAACAATGAAAAATCAAGCACGGATTCTTAAATGAAACCTACTAAATTTGTTTTCTGGCTGCCGTGACGTAATCAATATCTTTTGCCCAGAAACATACCTACTATTTTTTAACTTTCATGGCCAAACTTTAAACAGAGTTAGGAAATGCCATTTTAAGAAAAACAATTCTTATAAACATTGGTCTGCAAACGCTTTGATTTAGAGATGCAGGGTGTTGCCATTTCCCCTGAAAAATCGACCATAAGTATTTCAAATTATTCTAAGCCAGTAAAGTTGAAGGGCATGAAGTGCAGTTACGGGTATTAATATCAGGCCCTTCGAGCTACCAGTGGCGGAAGCCTAGGTAGCCACTAGCCAGTAGCAATACCCGAGAAAAAATTATCGCCCTATACCAAATTAAATTTTATCCCACATTTAGACGTGCAATTTAATTACAATTAAAAAGTGTAACTCAGAATTTCTTTGAATTTGTTACCGATTTGCGAGAAATTTCATTTATTACAGTTTATCTTAATATACAGACAAAAGGGCGTTTTTTTTTCGATAAAAACGTGCAGGATGCAGAGAGTACATTTGTACTCGATAGCCTGGTATTATAGTATCCTTGATTGCTTCATGTTGTTATATTGGATACAAAATATGGTTTCCCCTGGCTTAGAATATTTCGAAGTAAGTTGATTTTTCAGGAGAAACTTCAACCCTTGTGTCTCGAAAACGAAACGTTTACGGACACATGTTTTTTTTAATGACATTTTCTAACTCTAAGTTGGACTGTTTACATTGTAATATAATACGACATAGTCGAGACCTCATTCAGAGGTACTACACTCTGGAGAAAGCGAAAATATACAATATTACAATTTCTACTTAATCTACAGTATGTCCACAGATTTAATTAATAAGAGCAGAAACTTTTTTAATTTTAATTTTTGGCGAGGAATCTATTCTTCGTAAAAATTGTTGCTTGCAAAATAAACAAATTGGATTGGTGTCTTCTCAAATATATACATTACGACTGTAAGATCGAAATGTCTGAGAATGGTGCAAGACTAGACTCGCTCTATTTAAAATTTTAGAAGAAATTACAAAATAAAAGAGTTGAATTCGGTAAGATTATATAAACCAGGATTTAATCGTCGTATATGCCTAGCTCAGTCAGGCAATGCGATAAAAATGAGTTTAAATCAATTATTAAACATATCTGTTTAAATAACATTTTTTACAGTGTACAAGAATTTTTAAATTGTGAACTTTAAGTTTCTTTTTTTAATTGATTGTATTTTAATAGTACCTACCTAATTAAGCACGTAGAGTGGGCGAGTAGTAATGTATACTATTATGAAATTTTTTTCTGTCATTCCCAATACGTGTAAAATTTAAATTGACTTGCTCCACATACTTTTGTATTTTGTGGTCAAATAAACAGCTATCTATCTATCTATCTATCTATCTATCTATCTATCTATCTATCTATCTATCTATCTATCTATCTATCTATCTATCTATCTATCTATCTATCTATCTATCTATCTATCTATCTATCTATCTATCTATCTATGCCATAAGAATAATTGCAAATAGTGTATATAAATCATTGCAAATTAAAGCATTATTATTTTGAAAAAGACCTGAAGCGAAAAGTAAAAAAAAATAAAAAAGTTTTTATACTGTATAGATATTTGGAAATGTGAAGAAAAAATAGCACGTTCACAAACATGTAGTTTCAAAATAATTTTTCTCCTAATAAAACTAAATACTTTTTCAGGAAAAGACGTTATATCGGTGATATGTCCAGTGGGGATTTTTCTTCACCTACCAAAGCCAAATCAAATTTCAAAATTTTGAAAACAGAAATTGAAACACAAAAGAAGAAAGCTAAAACGTTGCAAAGGAAAGTTAATCGATTAGAAACCAAAGTGGGAAATTTATACGAGCTTTTGAATGTACTCAAAGAAAAGTTCTCTCTCTCGGAGTCTTCGACATTATCAATCCAGGTATGTGCTTTAATCATTAACATTGTGCATAAAGTATTTTGATATACTCTATCCGATTCTAGGCTTCATTAGATGGACCTGCTGGGGACATTTTCGAAAAGATGCTGAAGGGAAAACGAGTAAAATATTCTCCACCTTTAAGGGCATTTGCATTAACATTATCGTTTTATTCCGCAAATGCCTACGAGTTTGTAAGAAACAGTTTGGATAAAGTCCTGCCACATCCTCGTACATTGTCAAAATGGTACAGATCTGTGGATGGATCCCCAGGCTTCACCCAGGAATCTTTGAAGGCCCTTAAAATAAAACAAGAAGAATCCTCGTACCAAATACTTTGTAACTTATGCCTCGATGAGATGAGCATCAGGAAACAAGTTGAATGGACTGGTACCAAATTCACGGGGTATGTTGATATAGGCACCCAACTCGACTCGGATAATATTCCTGAAGCAAGGGAGGTCTTATGTTTCATGTTGGTAGCACTAAACGCAACATGGAAAATCCCCGTAGGATATTTCCTTCTGGATGGAATATCAAGCATAGAGAAAGCAGGCTTACTCACAAAATGTTTGGAGTTTATTCACGAAAGCGGTATTTTAGTCACTTCAGTTACATTCGATGGTGCTCCTACTAATTTTGCCATGGCGCAGAAACTTGGGGCTAATTTTAAGGACATGTCAAACATTAAATCAAGCTTCAAGCATCCTATAACAAACGATGATGTTTACATTTTCTTGGACCCATGTCACATGATAAAACTTGTAAGAAACTGCTTTGGGTCACAAAAAGTGTTACAGGATGGTTTGAACAATTTACCAATAGAATGGAACTACATGACAAAACTGGTAGAGAAGCAATATTCAGAAGGGTTACATGCTGGTACAAAAATAAAACTCCGACACCTAGATTGGACGCGAGAAAAAATGAAAGTCAGGTTGGCTGTCCAAACTCTTAGTAGAAGCGTTTCTGATGCTCTTAAATCATTACAAAATCAATTTCCTGAGTTTTCCGGCTCCACAGGAACTTCAAATTTTATTCGGTTATTTAATGATCTTTTTGACATTTTCAATTCGAGAAATAAACTTGCTAAATATAAGTACAAGCAACCTATTTCCAATAAAAATGCTGACGATTTTTTTGCTTATCTGCTCCACATTGAAAACTATATTAAACATATACAACTTTTTGGAAAACCTGTGTTAAAAAGTAACAGAAAAACTGGCTTTTTAGGATTTTTAATTTGCATCCATAGTTTAAGGCAAATGTATAACAAGTATATAGTACAAAACAATATGCTGCAATATTTGCTTACCTATAAACTGTCTCAGGACCACTTGGAGTTATTTTTTGGTGCTGTTAGAAGTAGAGGAGGCCACAACAATAATCCAACTTCGCGACAATTTGAGGCAGCATATAAAAGATTAATAGTCCATACTGAACTAGTTACATCAAAAACAGGAAATGTTCAAGACTTGGAAAAAATTTCAATATTAACTTTTGGCGGAGGTCTCACAACAAACGAAGATGGAGAACGTTTAGACAAGACATCAGAATTTATTCAAGAGCAAGCAAAAATATCTGAAGAAGTAGGTAAAACATTTTTTAATTCGCAGTCTTGGGATTTAACCCCTTATGTACAAGATATAGTTGGCTACATAGCTGGGTTTGTTGTAAAAACATTGAAAAAATGTGTGACATGTATCAAATGTTTATTATTATTGAAAGGACAAGAATCGTTATCAGAACTTCAAAAAATTAAAGCATTTGGTAAATTAACTAAAGCATCTACATTAATTGTAGAAGTGTGTAAGGAAGGAGAGACGACTTTTAGAATATTTACAAAAACTACAAAGTTGCCAAAATCTGTACAAAATCCTATACCTCTTCTAACAAATCAAACATTAAATAGACTATCATCCAATATTTATGACTTTTTTGGTGATCATCTTTATGAAGATGATCCTATAGATGGACATGCGCCGAAATTAATAAAATTAATTTTAAAATGTTACTTCAACATTAGAATACACCACGAAACCAGCAAAAAACTTGACACTGACTTAAAGGGTCGTGTACGAAGTTTACACACGAAGACGATTTTGTTCAAAAATCAATAATCCTTGCTGCTATTACTTTTAACACTACCTATACTGTCTTAAGTAGTTATTTGTGTAAGTAGTGCAAAAAGTGTATTTTTGTTACACGAGGCATGAACTTTTCAGCTCGAGACGAAGAGAACATACTGAGTGCAAAAAATATGCTTTTTGCACATGTTGCACACAATATTTTTTCTACGATCGAATTGGGGAGTACAACTCGACATTTTTCACAGCTTTACACAACTAAATATTAAAATTTTAAACTGACAACTTGAAATTAATTACAGGAATTGTCACTGTCAGGGGCCATATATAGGTAACTATGATTATACTTTTGGCACAGTAGATAGTGCAAAAAGTTACTACTTTTTCGTAGAAAAAGCAATTATTTACTGTAAATTTTATTAAGAGGGGGTTGCCTACAGCGAAATTGACGTTAGATTTCGTATTTTTTTAAGTTGTGTAGCATAAAATCTAATAACATTTTACCTGGCAAAAAATTAGTTCAAACATCTCTGTCTTCATTTTAATCATAAGATCTTAAAAGCATATGCACTGGAATTATTATTTTTCCCAAGGTTTTCATAACTTACAAAACAAAACACTGCTTGTAAGATCTTATGATTAAAATGAAGACAGAGATGTTTGTACAAAATTTTTGACAGGTAAAATGTTATTAGATTTTATGCTATACAACTTAAAAAATACGAAATCTAACTTCACTTTCGCTGTCGTCAACCCCCTCTTAATCCAAATCTTGTTACTAACGAAAGCATAATCAATAATCATAGTTACCTATGGATGTGTCCCCTGACAGTGACAATTCCCGTAATTAATTTCAAGTTGTCAGTTCAAAAATTTTAATACTTTGTTGTGTAAAGCTGTGAAAAATGTCGAGTTGTACTCCTCAATTCAATCGTAGAAAAAATGTTGTGTGCAACGTGGGCAAAAAGCATATTTCTCATATACATCTACAAATGATACTTTCCAAAATTCAAACCACGTTTTCCGAAATACATATTTATGATGTTTTCTGAAATCCAACTTACTACTCTGAAATTGGAATGACCATTTTAAAATCCAAATGACCATTTCTAAAATCCAAATGATTATTCTAATATACGACTGACGCTTTGTGCAATACTGTTGGAAAAGGTGTAGTGCAAAAAGTAAGTAATTTACTAGTCCAAGAAAATTAAACTTTTGTCACAGTAGATAGTGCAAAAAGTAGTAACTTTTTGTACGATCGTAGAAAAACGACATTTTTGACGCTCACTATAAAATAAAAAAATGTGATTCTTTTTGTAGGTACCTTCTTTAATAACATCTGAATTAAAAAATATAAAATATTTTTCCGCTTTTTCGCAAACTTTAATAATTAAATTGGATGCCTTTGTTAAATGCCCATATGCTTTAAAATTTGCGCGCGGGAAAATGAACCTTCTAATTCTAATAATACACAAATCCTTTCTTAGAGTATACCTATTTGCTTCTGATCTAAAATTATTTGAATAAAATATATTTTTGCCATCTTCGTTTCTTGTTAATTTTCCAATAGCACTAGTTAAAATTGCTATATTTTCTAGTTTTCAAGCATTTTCTGTTTCAGGCGCCTTTACCTCGCATTGCACTATTATAGGCAGCCAGCCTCGAACTGTCGTGCAGATGAGTGATTATTATAAGCTTATCGTCTTTGAATTGCTCCAAATAATAACTGGTGATAACTTGTATGTTGTTATAATAACGCCTTTTTGCAAAACGTATTCGCCATACATTTCTCTAAGACTATACATATCAAAAAGCCTAAATAACGAGTTTATCTTTCGACAGAATGGCCTGTGTTGTGTATTTCCAATTTTTAAACCCAATATCTAGTCTGTGACCTTTTATAGAAATACTCGTACTGTCAGTCGTGTCCTTGAATTGAATATGTACAACAAGTCATTAAATTTTAGTATTAAATTTGCAGTTGGTTCCGCATTTATAAAGTCCTGCTCATGTTTTGACAAATATTTTAAGACATCAGACACACTCTTATTACAGAATGCCTAGTTGCCATCTACCGAGGTGCATCCACGATCAGAATTGCCGCTTGGTATCGCTCAAGTATAAAAATATCCGCCTATGATAGGAAGAAAGCAAGGAAATTGGAGTTTGAATGACTTTCATTTTTTCCCATATCTACTGCAAGTCCTTCAGTCTTATTTCTACAAGTTTTGTGTAAAACGTTCATTCAATGTCATATTCATCTTTGTATTTTAGGTAATTCTTTTTGTGATCCGAAGTAATATCTTACGCACATTCGAAAAATCAGTTTCAAGTTTTTGGGCCTTGCTGATATTATGGTGTGCCCCATCAAATATCATGGCTATTACGTGCGCGCCATTTTCATTATAAAATAATTTTTCTTACTTTGTAGTCAAGAGATCAAATTTTCTTTCTTTGGGAAATTGCAATACTAAAACAGGATTTAAATATTGGCGTGGCCCAGAAAATGTACATATTATGTCTTGCCTATTGCCTATTTTTTTTTATTGATATTCTTGATTGGGTACTTTTACAGGCTGAATGTGATGCTTATTTGGTTCTTCCAGATACGTCCGGAGTCGCTGGAGCTGTTTGAGCCAAGCTTTCGTCCACGATTACACTGACATTCTCAGGGCACGATTCGTTCACTATAAAGAATAGTTCGTTTGAACTAGTTCGTTCACGAATTACACACCTCTAGCGACGAGTCGAGGAGAGTGAACAATTCGTTATACAGCGCGTCCCGCGATCGGAATCACCTGAGCGGTGTAGTAGGTATATTTAGCAGTGGGTTCGGCACCACAATGTCACTGAATCTCAGTCACATCGTCGTGCCCTGAGGCTGTCCGGTGTAATCGTGGACGAAAGTACAGACTAAAGAGTACTACAGACAACTCCTTAGCGACATGTGTCAAAAGGAGACTCGCTTTTAGGCGAAATATATTCATTTTATTTGATTCTACATTCACAACAAACAGATTGGAACCAAATTTATTATTTGATTCTACATTCACAACAAACAGATTGGAACCAAATTTATTATTTGATTCTACATTCACAACAAACAGATTGGAACCAAATTTATCTTTAAATTACTGTATATTTTTCTGTAAATTGAAATTGAAGACTCGCTTAGTTTTGACAGATGTCTTTGAGGAGGCTTCTGTTGCAAAGCTATTTATTCTGTGACCAAAGCTTGGCTCAAACAGCTCCAGTGAGGCAGGATGCACCCGGAAGAACCAAAGAAGTATTTTTCTTAAGTATTTTCATTTATTTGTATACTAGTTATATTTATTAATAATTTTTATTTTATGAATCATTAAAAATATATTTATAATAGTTGTAAAACGGCTTTTCTTAAAATTCCCAACAAAAACTTCTTTATAAAAATTGTGGTATTATGCAAAGGTTTCTTTTTTAATGTACTACTTCAATCAAAATTATTTATATCCGATCGAAATTTTATAATTCGATTTATTATGTACAGCCTGAGTCAGAGTTCGTATATAACAAATTGGCAACATTTTTATTGTTGAGATATTAAAAAAGTACCTATTCTGGAGAATCTTTTCTGCATGTCCAAGGGCCTAAGAATCGATTTAGACATATATGTTAAATCACCACCATAATATCCTACGAGTTTAGAAAAGTGAGCCTTGGAGGTTTTGAAGGCAAGTGGTTTTCAAAAAGTAATTATTTTAAAATAATGCAATAATTCAATTTAAAACTTTCATGGCACACTTTTATAAACGCAGGAAAACTTTAATTTTTTTATTTAATATTTTTTGATTTTGACAAAATTTTGGATTTACGGTTCTGGATCGATTCTGAACAACTTTTTTTTGGTAATTTTTTTTGATAAAAAAATGTCTAATATGACTTTCGGATTTTTAGCCTCGATTGTGGCATCGCAGGTGGCTTTCACTTTGGAGTAGGCAACTAATTTTTTTAGAAAAGTAAGCATCAATGCCCTCTACATTTGGTAAAAATTTCGTTCTGATCGGTTAAAAATTAAAGAAGTATAAGATTCTTTCAGTATTATGTCAAATCGATTCTTAGGTCCTTGGACATGCAGAAAGGATTCCTCAGAATACTTTTTTTAATATCAACAATAACAAATTTTCACATTTGTTAGGTACGAACTCTTTGGCCCACACTGTATAACGTTATTTATCAGAAACTAAATACATAATTCCAAAATTTTAAGAAGTAATAAATATTGTGCGGAATAACCTCATCCTTGCATTCTGAATATAATATAACAATAGTTAGTGAAGAGTTTTTATCCTTTCAAATATATCGATTTTTCTAAGAATTTGCTACGCCATTGGTGGCCGCAAATATCACCGGGGAAGGTCATGACTACATAGCTGGTGGCGTACTTTCTATCTTTGTTTTTAGAGTAGTATGGAGATATTTAATCTTGGCGTCAAAACAAAGGGCATTTTATGAATGGGCCGCCACGTCTATAAATTCTGACGTCATTGCTGAATTGCCTTTTTATTTTTGAATTTTGAATTATTTTGGAAACTTTTAGAGAAATTGAATTATTGTGCATTTTTAATTAATTAGAAATAATTTCGTAACTTTTGTGAACCATATTATGATTTGTGGGAATTTATTTTGAACCATATTATTTTACTGTAGATGTCAGAGTTTTAGTTTATTCAAACAGAAATAATATCTTGTAACTTTTGTTGGAAAGTTGAAAGGGATTTGGGAAACTATTTATAGAGTCAATTATTTTGGGGGTTGAAATCAGAATTCTGTGTTTAATTGAACTCTTTTATGTCAGAATTTTCGAGCAATTTGAATTACATCCTTATACAAACTTGGGCTGGAAATTAAGCAAAGCTATACAGAGTCAAGTAATTTTATTCTATTTAGGAAATCAAGTATTTTATTCTATTTGGGGAATCTTTTGCAATTTTTGTATTTTTATCTGAAGGTTTGTCATTTTATGCCATAGTTTATGTATTTGTGCCATTTTGTCATATTGTCTTGTGTCTTATTCTAAATTCTATTGTTTATCAGTGTACCTTTTGAAACGTTTGGGTTTTGCTACTTAGAAAAGGGTTATATTTCGGATACCTTGAGTGTAGCGTTGTACGAATTCATAGATTTTTAATTTTATTCATTAATAAATTATTGCGCAGGTCTTAAACTTCCTCTTAACCTGTATTTTGTTAACGCAATGTACTGTGTCGTACTTAATTTTAATATACACATTAAACTATCCCTGTGTTTCCGTCATACACCCTTAGGCCCACACTAAAAGTAAGTAACTGTGACTCACCCTGTACATTACCGCTCGCCAATTAACATCTAACAGGGTAGAAGCATCACACTACCGCTTTCAAACGTTACAGATTGGCTGTAGAATTTAAACTGAGAAGAAAATCCTTATGAACAATGTACCAAAAATTAATAGCTTTCAAAATGGAAAAGATTGAATTTGACAGAATTTGAACATCCTATTCCAAGAAAAGCAATGGTGTTTTGTCCAATGTCCATTTGGTATTTTTTTCCTAATTTTGAATGTACAGTTGATCTGTAACATTTGAAAGCGGTAGGAGAAAGTTTTATGTTTCGAATGTTGAAGTTAACAGGTGTTTTAGGGAATGTTTCGCCAATTTCAACGCAAACGGTTGATTTTATCGTTATGAAACGAGAGTCAAAGACCAAAAAATAACCTCAAAAAAGTTACGAGCAATAACACGATCTAAAAATAGTGCAAGTGGCGCCCTCAGTGAGATACGTAAAAATTGATACTATTTCAACTTATTCTCCATCCCCAAAAGCACAACATTGCCAAATTTCAGTTCAGTATCATGGTTATTTTGAGAGATATAGCCATAATTCAATTTCAAAAAAAGAATTTCAACACCCTGTTCTGGAATTTTTTTATATGTCATTTTAACGTCCCCTGTATAAATCTGGGAGATTGCCCACATATTCTGGAACACCCTGTATACAACCATTAATAGGTTCTTCTGCTAGAACATAACTTTAATGAAGCTTCGTTATGATGAACTAAGTTCTTATAAACGCACAAGATCTGAAAGATCTTTGTTTTATTATAAAGAGAAAAGGCTACTTTTCTTAAACACCTAACATCTCAAAATGATAGTAGATCCTTTTACAAATCTATTAGGTCCCTTAATATATAAAAATATGTTAACTATGTAATTCCAAGCCACATGCCGAGTATATAAATGACTTTTTCGTGTCTGTTTTCCAGAATAGCGATTTGCCCTGCAAAGGTAAAATTCAATTTTACAACAATTCCCAAGGCTTCTATGGTATAATTACACGTACGATACGGTACTTTGTATTATACCTGTTATCGCTCCACACATAATACACATTTTAAATGTTTGTATCGAGCGTGGATATGTTCCAGCCTCTTGGAAAACAGTTCTTGTCATTCCTCTACGCAAGGTGCAAAATCCTATGTGGATACTCAGAGTCCTATTAGTTTGTTGCCGGTCTAAAGTCTTCGAAAAAGTTGACTGTGGGTAGCTTGTAAAAATTTATTGAGACTAACTAGTTGCTCTCAGAATACCAATCTAGATTTCAATAGAGGAGAAGCTATAGTACTAATAGATTTTCTGGATTTTAGTGAGGCATTTGACCAACTTAACCACACCTTGTTGATTGTCAAGTGAAAATAATATCTTGGCTTTGATAATACTACAGTGAATTTAATGACTCTAGTTATTCACCGATTCCATCTGGGATCAGTATTGGGACCGGCGCTGTTTATAATTTATACCTTCGACCTATTACATTTTACCAGTAGTTCAAATGCACAGGCTTTTGCAGATGATTATATTGCTGCTAAGCGCAAAGTGAACAGCAGCAATCTGCCGACACAACTTGTTTGCGGCGATGTATTCATTTCTATGATCACGATCAGGTGTATCATCACCCCCGCCGGGAATACTACAATGGACTGCAGTGGCAAAAAAATACAAAACTATTCAGAAAATGTACAAAATAGGCACCAAGACGCAGTAGTTATTTCTATTTAGAAGAGTTGTTTGAAAACGCCACCATCAACTCTACTTGACTTATTTCTGTGCGTGAATCAGTATAACATCAATGCCATCTATCAAGTGGTGCCGTCAGATATTCCACAAGATTCTTGTTTTATGAGTGACTAATCTCTATAAGAAGCAAATAAACAAATATACAAATTGAAACAGTGTCTAGATACAGTTTCCACGTTGATGTGATACAGTTTACACAATGATTGGTATTTGTCTCTTATTGAGATTTTTCTCTCGCAAAACAAGTTTTTTATGCAAACATCTCATTGTGGATTCGGACCTTTAGAATTTTGTAGTAAGTGTCGAAGGCTGGATGTCACAGGGGTTGCTTCTCCTGTCCATACATTGCGATATTGCTCAGTAGACAGTGACAATCATAACCGCTAGGCTTGTCAGCGCTTTAAGCAACTCTTACTTGTAAAACGAATTCCGATGTAGACGTCGTTACGATTTAGTAGAGTTACCGGTGTCAATTATGCGTTTCCCAACGAAAACTTGACCCCCCCCCCCAAAAAAATCAGAAAACCGAAAAATATTTGAAAATTCGCTGAGACCCGTCGATTTTTGTTTTTTAGGGGAGCTTTTTTGACAGTCAAGCCAACCCGATATGTTCATCCCCCTAATCCCTAGCAACCCCAACTTTAAAATTTCAAATGGAACTACCCCCTTTGTGGCGCATCATTTTAAAGCCCTTTATATTGCGAATACAGTGAAGTATAGTTTTTAGAATTCTGTTGACATTTGACAGAATTATTGTCTAAAAACGGAAAGTTGACAATCCACTGTACGCCTAGTAATTTTTACATTAAATGCCCGCCACTAATAAGTTTTTTATCTACTACACACGACCAAACTACCTAGTTTTTATTAACGTGTCTATCAGTTTACAAAAAAGTCACAAATGAAAAAGCTGAAGCCAAACAAAAAAAGTTTATACGAATTCAAACCTTATATATTTTTAAAATATGTAGCAAAAAGTCACTGTCACAAAAAAAAACCGTTTTTTTGCTTGTAACCACGAAATCGTTAGTTTCAGCCTGCTATTGAAAGTGTAAACGTGTTTTTGAAATGGTTTATTCTATCACGGAAAGGTTAGAAATTGTTGCAATTCGTGCTGTAGCTTTAGTGATTTCGATAACACATTGCAACAATTTCCACCCTTTCCGCGATAGAATAAACCATTTCGAAAATACTTTTCCACTTTCAATATCAGGCTAAAACTAAGGATTTTGTGGTTACATGCAAAAAAACGGGAACTCTTTTGTGACTGTGACTTTTTGTTACATATTTTAAAAAGATATAAGGTTTGAATTCGTATGAACTTTTTTTGTTTTGCTTCAGCATTTTCATTTGTGACTTCTTTGTAAACTGATCGACATGTCAATAAAAACTAGGTAATTTGGTCGTGTGTAGTAGATAAAAAACTTATTAGTGGCGGGCATTTGTGTAGAAATTACTATGCGTACAACAGTGGATTGTCAACTTTCCGTTTTTAGCCAATAATTCTGTCAAATCTCAACAGAATTCTAAAAACGATACCTCACTGTATTCGCAATAAAAAGGGCCTTAAAATGGTGCGCCACACGGGGGGTAGTTCCACTTGAAATTTTAAAGTTTGGGTTGCTAGGGATTAGGGGTATGAACATATCGGGTTGGCTTGACTGCCAAAAAAGCTCCGTCCAAAAACAAAAATTGAAGGGTCTCGGCGAATTTTCAAATATTTTTCGGTTTTCTAATTTTTGAGGGGGTCAAGTTTTCGTTGGGAAACCCTGTATCTCGGGTAATGTAAAAAATATAAAAAATTATGCTGAGTACCAAAAAGTTCCAAGTAAATGCTGATGCCAGTGATGTGAATACAACCAAAGTCTAGAGAGTATTCTCTAGACTTTGATACAACATTTATTTAAGGTGTTGCAAGTGTTATAGTATTCCATTTAAGACAAAATAATAGTAATTGCCCCCTCCCCCCGCACGGTATCACGTCAATAGGTTCCCGCCAAAACGTCGCCGTCAAAAAGTCGCCGTCAACACGTCGCGGTTAAAAACGTCCCCGCACAAAAACGTCCCTGCCTATAACGTCGCCGTCAAAAATGTCGCCATGCTAAAATGTCGCGCCACAAAAAAGTCGCCGTTATTCGGGGACAACTCTTTTAATGTAAAGATTGCAATTGAAGACGATCTCTAATCATGTATTCTTCTGTAAGTGTTTTTATGTTGTCCTCGGTGTGGGGGCACCCCCGGATCTCAACCGAAAATGCTGCAGTTTCAAAATCTGTCATCACTGTTTTTGGCCGTAGGTTGGGTTGAATATTTTTGAGCTCAACTAGAAGTCGTTTGTACCTACATAGCTCGCTTCTTATCTGGCAGTATAGCGTACACCATTGGACAAATAGTTCGGCCATGAATGGTGTAGACTTGTGCAAATAATGGCGGAGTCACTTTAAATGTTCCATCGGAAAACCAGTGGTGACATTTTGACAGCTCTTGGAGATTTCTTGATGTCCCAAATACCACAACTCTTTGCGCTTCGCATCCGCTGTCGAACAACAGAAACGGGTGGCCGGAAAATGTTGTTTTATATTGTTCGGCAATTTCGCGATCTGTAAGGGATGTCGGGGAAGGAAGAGCTCCGCTAGTTGCGACCCTTGTTCTTTGAATTGTCCTCTTCATAGCAGGGACCGATGGTAACTGGGCTGTCGCAGATATTGACGCTGACTGTAGAACCTCGCCTATTATTTGGACAGGATTTTCTACGTGGCGGAATGCTCGTTCTTTCATGTTTCGGATGATGGTTTTGACTTTTACCGTTGCTGGTCTGGCTGCATGGTTGTGGTCGTTGGATCTCCAAGTAACTGATTCTTCCGTTAGTCCAACATCTTCCTTTACATTTGAAATTGGTACATTCAACACACTTCCAAATTACTTTTCCTCCGGATCCATCTTTATCTTTCTTATAGATAAAACCTTCGTCAACGAGAAGATGTTTCCCTTTCTACTTGCAAGCATTCATTATTGTTTGTTTTTAATATAAAGTATCATGTACCTACTGCTTTTCACACCCCGACTGGGGCTTAAATAAAATCATTGGAACTCAGGTAAGCGATATCGAGACAAAACGTACCCGCATAACGGCGACTTTTTTGTGGGGCGACATTTTAGCATGGCGACATTTTTGACGGCGACATTATAGGCAGGGAAGTTTTTAACCGCGACGTATTGTCAAACCCTTCCCTAATCTGTGGTTTTGTCACGGCGACGTTTTGACGGCGACTTTTTGACGGCGACGTTTTGGCGGGGACCAATTGTCGTGGAAGCATTTAGTTTCTTCTGGGATACTTCCATACTTTGGAGTATTGTGAGGGGGAAAATTAATATTATTGTTATTATTAGGTATTATCTGAAAAATCGAGACTGACAACACCCATAATGCAGATGAAGAGTATCTAAATATTTCCTATTTCTTCAGAAGCCTTCAACAATAGGATTGAATAGCGAAATGTGGCAACAACGCTCTCCAGAATTTACCTTGGTTGTTTGCTTTCAGCCAGGAGCGTTGATTTTGCATATTTAGCATATTATATTTATGCATTTTTTTTAAATATTTGCATATATCCTTAAAATATGGCATATTGTCCATAATTGAAAGAATTTAGGATAATTTACATCTTTCGCGGGCGTTTCATTCATTTTTGGGAACAGGGGTCGGTGTCTAGGTTTTCCCAAAATAATATAGGTAAATTATAATTTTATGGGCACTAATCCTGGCGATCTGAAAACAAATAACGTAGGTATTTATACCTATTTAATAAAGTACAATAATTATTGAAAAGAACAGAATTATCAACATTTTTTCTTCCTATACATGTTCCTACCGATAATTTTTTGCTCGTTTTGTCAGATGCAGCACCGTAGGTACATGGTAAGAGCCAGGCAAAATTTGAAAATCTTTTATCCGAAGTTGATACATGTAACATGCCTTGCTCATGCTTTAAATATAGGGTTGCTGAGGAAATTAGGAAACATTTTCCGCTTGTAAATAGTTTAATTTCCAACATGAAAAAAGTCTTCCTTAAAGCGGCTATAAGGGTTCAGTTCTACAAAGAAAAACTACCAAACACTCCTCTTCCACCTCAACCTGTTATTACAGGATGGGGCACTTGGTTGGAAGCTGCATTTTTTTATTGCGAGAATTTTTGCCAACTGAAAGATCTAATTTCAGAATTTTCGAACGAATCTTCCCAGTCTCTTACAGATGTTAAACAACTATTCGAAAACAAGGAAATAAAGAAACAACTTTCCTTTCTAAAAGAAAATTATAGCTTTTTTTCTAAAACAATAACACAAATGGAGGAATCTAATTTGCCATTAACCATTAACCCGAAGTGTAGAACTAGTAAAACAATCTAAGGTTGCTTGTCAAAATGTCACAGGTAAAATTGGGGACAAAATATTTCAAAAATTTAGAAATGTGATTGAAAAAAATAGTGGGTTTCAGTTTCTTAGCCAAGTAGCAAATATTTTAAAGGGAGATTTTACCGAATCCATCGATTTGGATCCTGTGATAGTGAGCAATTTTAAAAGCACACCTCTTACATCGGTTGATGTGGAAAGGAGTTTCTCCATTTATAAATTTTTATATTCTGATACAAGACAAAATTTTTTAATTGAGAATTTTGAGCAACATTTAGTGGTTTATTGTTTTTACAACTAAATTTCAACCTGATTCTTATAATTTATAATAAATGCATATTTAGATTTAGTTCAATCACCCTATATGTAGAAAATTTAAAATAAAATATTGTTACTTTTACTATGTACAAATGCATTTAGAAATTTGTATGTACATACATTATACCGTACTTTCACAGTTTTGGTAGACATAAGGGAATAGGCCGCGCATCGCCGTGAGTCCAGCTAGGTTTGTCAGTCGTTGGCGGGGGGAGTACACAGTAGTCCCGCACCGCTTATCAGTCGAGTTTTGCGAGCAAAAAACACGCCCCGCCCCCCGCCAACGACTGACGAACCTAGCCGAATACACGGCGGCGCGCCGCCCAGCCATGGCAATGTCTACTAAAACGCTGAAAGTACGGTATATATGTTTATTTGTAAATGAAACAATAAATTTATATTTTTAAGTAGGTATTTCTTAATTTGCATATTTATGCGTACCTATATTTTTAGGGTTTCGACTTGCATATTTGGGTTACTCTAGTTATAAGGTTGATTTGTCTCACGTTTTCTTCGTCTGCAAAAATATTTTGAAATTTCCTTTTTCTGAACACTGTATTGGTATATGACATACCCAAAAAGCATTTTATCTATAAAAACGCGATTTGATTACTGAGGTCCACACCAAATTTCAATTTTTTAATGTGAACCGTTTTTGAAAAAAGTCGATAATGTGATTTTGCATCACCCTATATAAGCAAATAACTTTGCAGGGAAACGCCCAATCGAAAAGTTTCTCGTTTAAAGTACGATTCACGAATTGTGGCGTACACGTCATCAATTTTTGTATCAATCAGAGACATAAGATCTATTCTTATACGCCCAGAACTGATTTACTGCATACACCCTTTTGTCTTTGATTAGTCGACATATACGTTCGGCTGACTTCAACCCGTCCGTGGATGTGTCAGACAAAGACGCCAATAGGTCGTATAGCGTAGAGTTTATAACCGCCGACTCGGGAAAGATATTATTTTATGACACTGTCACAGCATAAATTTAAAAATTCTGAGACTTTGTGCGTACCTATTTTATAAGAATTTTCTTTGTTTTCAAGTTTGGTTCTTTTTTTTTTTACTTGTTCTTGTTGTGGATTCTTTTGCTACAAGTTTTGTAATAATAGTTCGGCTTTGGTAATATCTGTTACCTACTGCGTTACGGGTTTGTGAATAAACATTTCCTAATAATCTTAAGATGCCTGGCCACAGACTTAATTTGCAAGCCATTGTAGCGAAGTTATTAAATTATTTCAAAGATGAAAAACGCAATGGAGGACCACTTTTACCAGTTCATGCAGTCCAAGAGGTAAATTGCAAACATTATAGCAGTAGATAGTGATTACGGAATCAAATATTTTTCAGCGTGTTTCTCAAGCTTTGGGCATTAGTTTCCCACGAAGTGCAGAGAGCAGAGGGTCAAGATGGTCCCCAGGAAAGTTCAACTACTTCTGCCGCGAAATATGGACCTCGACAAAAAAAAACAAAACCACGGACTTGCCAGAGGAAACGAAAATGGAAGTCAGAAATGTTATTTATAATATGTATTCAGAAAGTAAGTTTGCATTCTAGTTGAATTCGGTATGTGTAGTAGTTAAATGTTAAATTTTCTTTTACGTTTCTACATTGCTATAACTAGATAGTCAGACTATCACTTTACAATTTCAAGACACGATAATAATAATAATAATAATAATAATAATATATGTTTATTTTCCTCTGCATATATTGATACGAGACTTAATATTAATATTATTGCTAAATAAGTAATTAGACAAAAAATAAACAAAAAGTTTCCACGAAGTAACTTACATTACTTGTTTGTGGCGGACAAAACTCTGGATTTTTGACATAGTCGGTAGTTGACACAATCAGGGATATTTATGCCTTCTCATTTGAGATCAAAACATAATATAAATGTATTTTAGAAACTATTACACTTTAATAATAATATTCTAAAGCTATTGCACTTTATTAATACCTAACAGTTACACAGATCCAGTTGGGTAGATTCCGAAATGACTAAAAGACACTATGTACTTCGACTCTAGACAATGTTTCTCTAAGTAAGTGCAATACTCCTTTCTTAAATAAGTCAAAATTTTGTATTTTTCGCAGGTTTTCGGGTACAAGTGCATACAACTTGGGGGCAAAATATGAACAACTTCTTTGTCCTATAGTTTTATCACATTTAGGTGTGAGAAAGTCCCGTTCTTTGTTTCTTGTGCAATAGTTATGCTCATTTCTGGATACAATTATTTTTATTTTATATACAGAAACTTACATTTAAGCAAAAAAGCTGTCTGGCATCCAATATTTGACTTTCACGAAAAAGGGCATCGCTGGGGTATGTTAATGTTTTTTTTTTCATATATAATCTTAAGTGCCCATTTTTGTGCTACGTTTATTGGTTCTAGGTGACTGTTGCAAATTAAGTTATATGAGACTGAATTAGGGAGCAGTACAGACTGAATTAGGGAGCAGTACAGAATTTTCAGGTGGTGAACGTAGATGTAATCTCTTAGGAACTTATATAGTATGCAGCGGATTTTATTTGTGACATATTTGGTATGTATTTCCCACCTTAAGTGTCTATCAACATATATGCCTAAGTATTTTATGTTTTTTGTTTCAGGTATTTTTGTATCTGGATCGATACATAAAGAGCCCATATGCGGAAGTTTGTTGGAGTAGGAAGTAAAGGGTAAGTATTTAGTTTTTTTCTGCATTTAGAGTTAAATGTATAATGTGTAATGTATAATTATAATATATAAAAGTAAAACCACACAAAGACCTAATACTATAACTTCTCTAAAAAGGTGATGGTAAAAAGCATTATTTTATAATTGAAATTTGGGTGAATTCACCGGGGTGAAAGGTCTGGGTAATCTGGTAGGTATATCTGGTTGCGTTTTACAAGTAAAATGTGTTAATGCCAGGAAAAGAGCTGAAAAAATATTCTAAAATACAAAAGATATTTAGGAGTTTTGTATCTGGGTTAATGTTTTAGACGTCAACTTTTAAATTATCAAATTACCTTTTTTTCATTCTTGCAAATATCAAAATTTGCTTACAATGTATTTGTTTTAGGGTTAGGGGTAGCTGGAGTGGGTTAGAGTTAAACATATATATTTTTTAAACTTTAAATTCATTTATTATTTACAGAAAAGCACCTAACTCTGAAGACTTTGAGGGAGGAATTGGCTATTAAAGTACCACTTGATATTAGTAAGTCATCCTTGGGTCGTTTATTACCACAGATTGGTTTTAAATATAAAAAAGACGACAACCGCAGGGCGTTAATGGAAAAGGGTCAGATAGTCTTGAGAAGAGCAGAGTTTCTGCGGAAATATAAAAATAATCAAAACTCTGAGTTGAAGGGGCAAGTTGTTTTCCTTGACGAAACTTGGATATTTGCAAGAGAAAACCAAAAACGATCTTGGCAGGATGAGGTCCCGCTAGTCAAAGCAGTCGCGAGGTTCCGCTAGTCACTTCTTTTTCCACAACGTAAATTTTTTACAGGAATTCGCCCAATCCAATACAGAGTGAGAAGAATGATAATTTCAGGCGTATCAAAATACGCCAGCCGCTTTTTTGTCTTATTGTTACAAAATATACCTAGTTTAAAAATAAACTAAAAAAACACGCTTTAATAGCAAATCCAACTAATAAGTAAAAATAATAATAGCAAACCGAATTTTATTGTAAAAAAGAAGCGTGGGGTGCATGACATCAATTGTTATAAATATTTCATTAGTAGCTATTGATAAAAGTAGAGTTATCATAAAAATATATTAAAAAGCACCCATGCTTTTTTACAATAAAATTTGGTTTGCTATTATTATTTTTTACTTTTTAGTTCGGTTTGCTATTAAAGCGTGTTTTTTTAGTTTTTTTAAACTATATTTTTTTATTTATTTTTGGTTTGAAGTATCTGTTATTAATGTACTTTATCTGGGTTCATATATTTATTTCGAAATTTGTTTATTTACCCTGGAGTTGGTCAAGCTATCGTTTGTATTAAATAGTCAATATATTTATATTCTTTGTGTTTGATAAATTCTTAAAAGATGTGGTCAATTTTTTTTTATTTAGTTGTATCTAGTTATCTTTTGTCTTTATAACATCCTTTCAGTTAGCTACGTACATACATACTTAGCAACATATCCATACTTACCTACATTGCTATAACTGGATAGTCAGATAGTCACTATACAATTTCAAGGCATGGTAAAATGTATATAATATATAAAAATAAAACCACGGACCTAATATTACAGCTTCTCTAAATAGGCCTGTGATGGTAAAACGCATTATTTTACAATTAAAATTTGGGCGAATTCACCGGGTAAAACGCATTATGTTACAATTAAAATTTGGGTGAATATCTGGTTGTGTTTACAAGTATAAATTTTCCCCATTTAAATCTACGGCACTGGAGGATGCCGGCTAGGTTTGCTTGATTCAGTGACGTAAATTGATGACGTGTACCCCACAATTCGTGAATCGTACTTTACGTTCCGTTACACTCGCTTAATACCTACTTACCTCTATCTGGAGGGTGGCCGTCTAGCTGCGCGCGCAGGATGCCGACGCCCGGAGCGACGATGGCGGGCAGAGTCCGGGAGCGCAGCAGGGGCGGTGGACCGGTGGGGCGCCGCGACGCCGCCGCCGCACCCTCCAACCCCGCGCACGAGGCGCCCCTGTCCGTGCGTCTCGCCACCCCCAGCTGAGCACTGCAACAGAGGAGAAAAATGTCAACAATAATAAATTACGACAAAATTGACTGTCCCAAATACAGGATAATATCATTCAGTAAAATAATAATAAGTAAACAATATATCGGGACTATCGGGAGTGTAAAAATGTAGGGAAAAACTTAACTAACAATATATTATTAAATACCCGAGCATGACGTTATAATTTTATTGTTTTTTTTTTTGCAATCTGGAGGGGGGTAAAAAAGGGCGATTTAGACATAGAACATAAAATATACAACATAGAAATATAAAACCAAAAAGAAAATACTAATTAATATCTGCTCTAGTTTTAAAATTACAAGAAAAATGAATACCAAAAAAATAAATTAAATAGTACCTAAGTACCTCAATAATTTTATTAAAGTTTCAATTCCTGGTCGTATATATTTAAATGTTAATTTTTGTTTTTTTCTGTCATTCAACCATTAAAAGGACGTTGTTTTAAGTTTTTCGTTTAATAAAAGTACAACACATGTTTCGGCTTATAAGCCATCATCAGGTACAATATACAAATGTAAATGATTTTTTTACAAATTGTGTTTATCTAAAATGGAAGAGAAAATTGTTTTTATATAAATTATTTATATATAGAGAATGAGGGGTTTATAGTTTCACAATATAAAAGGGAAAGTGTATGAGAAAAACATTACTTAGGTACATATTATTTGAATTGTAGTTCGATATTATAAAATTACGATATATTACTAAGATTGACACATTTGTTATTATTTATGATATGAAAGAAAAGGTGAAATAATTATATTTTTATTTTATATGGTAACAATTGTGAATAATATAAAAAATAATATAAAATAACGATTGAGTACCTAAACAAAAGTCATCCAACATCCAGGCAAAGCCTCGGGCAAAGCATTCTACAAATAATATAAAACAAGAAAAGGGCAGAAAAAAAAGAACAATGAAAACATATTATAGTATTGCCCAAATAGGTACTTTTTATAATTTAGCCTAAATGAAGCCACAGACACAGTGTGAAGTGTTTGGATAATACGAGTGTTATATTTTAGGCACAATGTATGTGAATCAACGATGTATTATTTATAGGAATAGATACATTACCAAAGGCAACTTATTTTGTTTCATGATTTTAAAAAGTATTATTGGTGGCACAATCAAGATTTCCAGTTTTTTGATACGATTTAGGTTATTTTGTAAATACAGGGTGCGGCCCCAAGACCGTGCATTAAAATTATCTGGAGAACCACACGGAAAAAAATCTGAAAATTTGCATACTTAGGTTATCGGACCCAAGCCACTTGAAGTAAAATATTTTCAACTTTCGGCAATTTCCGGTTATACCGGAAGTTGACAGCAACTTCCTTACCTATTTTAAAAAGAACACCTTATATATTATTACATATTCGGATTTCTTGCTAAATTTTAATGTCAGTTCGTCTAATAAACTCTATACTTAAACCTCATAGTTCCTGAGATATGTAACCTTTTTTAAATTTTTGATATTTGCGGGATTGCTAAAGTTCTCCCTATAACTTCAAGACAGTTGCAAAAGTTCAAATTTTGTCCGCGCTTTATTAAAGTTGGAAGGTTGCTCCTACTAAGCCGGCAATCATTTTCATACTGATTTTACAGGGTGATCGAAGATTAGTCTCCAACTCTCGTATGAAAAAATATCAACGACACATTTTTTCAAATTGAACGATCTATAAATATTATTAAAATTGAACTCTCTACTAAAATGTCGACTTTGTCTAAACAACTACATACCTAAAATCGATAGTTTTGAATCTATTTGTATTTTTTCCAATTACCTATTTATTATTCTTGGCTGAAGCATACCATCTAGAGTGCTTTGGGAACTAAATATATAACGAATATTTTCGTAAACACATATTTATTTACACTTACAAAGAAAATATCTCTTTCATACATACCCCAATAATATTTAAAATAGTGGAAACATTTTACATTTAAATTGACATACCGCTCTTGGTTGAATTATTTAGGATGCCTTGGAAAAAAACAGAAAACCACTGTGCCATGACAGATACGTTACCACCGTTGATTGAGGAAGGGGTCCATCGACGGTTACCACTACCAAAGAAAACTTTCAGAATAAAGTTCTTCGGGTCGCGTTCCAGAACAATAACGGCATCTCAATTTAACTTGCTACGAACAATAACGGGTAGTATAGGTAACTGCATGCTTAGGGCAAAACGGTAGAGTTTTTTTCCAGCCTTCTAAAGGTCTGACTAAGACTAAAAGTTGGACATTTCCCTACTGGCAAACTCCTGAAAATTTCAAATTTTTATTTCAAAAACAACTGATGCAAAGAAAAGCGAATGATCATGCCTTATGCCGCCCCTTTATTATAGAGTAGGTACTTACCTAAAAAATTAAAACTTTTTGGATTCTTTGCAATAATATTTCCGAAGTACCTACCTAACACTTTGAAAATTTGTACATTTACTTTAAGGTTTCCAGTTTTTTTTATATGTTTTAGGTTATTTCGTAAATATAATTATCTCAAAGCATATATTATACAACATACAAGTCTATCAAAAACCTATTTATTATGCATTAAAAAATAGGAAAGAAAAATTACCTCGTCTTTACAATAGAGCCACACGAAGTTGTTTTTTTATTCGATCTTGTGTACCTAAGCATTTTGTAAGCACTATTATTGAAATTGTTGTAGTTGACACCATATTACTACCGTAGCACGTAGCGTATTATAAAAGAAGTATTTTTCTATACACAGAACGTTTGACAATTCATTAAAAATGTGCAGTTCGTCGAAGTTTATTTGTTTCAGTAGCCACTTTTAGTTTATTATTACAAATCCAAAGAGGTTTGTGACGTCACAGCCTATGACTGTCAAATTTGACAATTAAAATAAAAAATTGGGAAAAATCAAGTTTGCCTTGAAAATATCGGAAAAAGTTATTAAGAAAATGTGTTTGCATTGTATTATTTTGCCCATATGCAAATTTTCAGAAGGATATCAGAATATTCGTGTTTCTTACTTGATATTCCTGGAATTGAAACTCAATCCATAAAATTCGATACAAAACTGTACCTTATAATTTTTTTTATATAGAAATATTACAACACTGGCCCAGAGAATAAACTTATCTTAAAATGAAAGAGTCTTTGCACCAAGATTGTGTTCTTACACAATAGCTATTTTAAAAAATCTCATGTTTCTCCTTAACTTTGCCTTGAGATTTATTTGTATTGTTAAGATTTAGTAAGAGAGCAACCACTAAATAAGTTTCTTCGGTTATTTGGGGGAAAAAATATCGAGTACCGATTTGAAGAGAAATAATTAAGAAAAAACGAACTTCGTGATATCCTTCTGAAAATTTGCATAGGGGCACAATAATGCAATACAAACAACTTTTTCCCATATTTTAGTACTGGAAAATATAACGTAAATATATTGATATCCTAAATGCTTGTACGGTACATCAACTTTGCAAACAAACATAACTATCATTTTCTTTTGAAAAACAGATATTCGATCTTATCGATATTTAGTAATAACATTGAATAAGGAATTTGGTAATAAAAAGGGAATAGAATGATAAAATCAGTAATATAAAGCAGTTTTTATGCAGTTACAAGTTTTCAAAATTTCCGGAAAGTTCAAAATTACAAAAAAAATCAAAAAGTAAATATCTTAATAATGCCATGAAATACGGTGCAATTATGTAAAATTGAAAAAGAAACAACTTTTTCAAGTAAAATTTTTGAAATTTTAATAAATGAACCCATCTTTTTTATTTTATTTTTTAAATATCTTTTTCACAGATACCTATAGCGAAAGTAATGTGAGCAAGTCATTTTTCATCCTTTTTAAAGCAAAATGTAGCCCCAAATTTGAATTTCAAAATAAACCATTCATTAAAAATGTTTACCCTAGTCGCAAACTTTTTTTAGGGCACTGTATATATGGTGTCCCGAAATTAGTCTGCCATAATTTACCAGCGTTCTGTGACCCAAAAATGAACAAAGTATTGCCATGTCCGCAATTTGCCTCCGCTTTAAAAATTCGTCGTTGGAAAACCGTCGCTAACTTCACGGACATCAAATATATGTCCATCACATACCAAATTTCAGAATTTTATTTTTGTTCGTTCTGGAAATTTTTAGAAAAAACCGTTTGCGAAACCGCCATTATTCGGGGATATTATAGCCCCCTTAGACCATAAAACATTATTAGCACCCTTAATGTCTATATTATTTCAAAAGGCCACTTTTAATACCCTGCAATATAAGATTAAGACCATATTATACGAGGGGCGTTTCACTGGTCAAAAAACGTACAAAACTTCCCTCTGAAAGGGAAGTTCTGGTGGATTTCCCTAAACTTCCCCGAACTTCCCTAAACTTCCCCGAACTTCCCTAAACTTTCTAGGATTTCCTCCGGACTTCCTTGGACTTCCCTATAAATTTCCGTGAATTTCATATACAGTGTGTTATGGACGTGCCACCCCTCTAAAATTTTTATTGGCACACCAATTTTGGAAAATTTTTTTGTTTGATAGGTTTCAGTTTTAGGTGCGAAAATTGTAGAAATTACATTAGAGATTTTTTTAGGGGGGATCTAATATCAGACTCTTGTTCAGAGTGGCCTAAAACCCCTTTGTACTAGTGTTTTTTTCGTCTTAAAAATATTTTGTCCCTCTTGCGTAACTAGAAAATTTGATTGTCCCCATTTGTAAGAGTATTTTTGAGATTAACATTGGTCTGCTACAGAGACTCTCGTCGCTCCACTATGGCCACTCCTATTCAAATACCGTTGCGTAAAATCACAGAGCGACAAGCCACGCAGGTAGCCTCTATCGGAATCTGAAGTCTCGTCGCTCCATACTATGAACGTACTCCAGAACGTACCCTAAGGGACGAATAATCTTATGCTTGATCTTATGTCATATTATGGCAACCTCGATGACAACCTATACAAATAAGGGGTGTGTACCTACTAAACTTAAGTGGTTTATGGATGGCACAATAATTTAATTTTAAAGTAATGTTTAAAGACCAACCAATGAAAATGCTACTTTATTTCAAAACCGACCAATAGCCTTTCTTATTTCTTAAATGTTACATTAAAGTTAAATTAATTTGCCACGCATATTTCAGGCCAAAGTTTACAGACTAAAATATTTTTCTGTAGAATTTGCCCAGGCCTTAATTACAATATCTTTAGGGTTTTAGAAATTATAAAATAAAACAATATTAAAAAAGTTTAACATCCCACCCCCACTAATTTGAAAACGAAGCTTTTTTGGAGAAAATTCTATATCAAAACTCCCATTTATTTTTAAAAACACTATTAGGACACGTTGACGGGACATATTATTTTCATTTTTTATAATAAGTAATTTATTTTGTTTCTTACTTGATTGCTTTCTTTTTCTGTTAACGGCGACAAGTGTTTTGAGTTGAAATGCTTGTAAACATTTGAATAGAGCCATCGCTTTTTATTTCCAATCTATTTGGCTACTTTTGAAATCGAATGAGTAGATGAGGTGCTATATTTTCACAGCAGAAGCACGTGAATTTTCCCATTAGTCGATCATTGTCATCCAAGATCCAAGTAAATATTGATTTTAATTTTTCCAAGAAAATTTATCCACCGGTTAGACCTATTCTTTATCCAAGATAACAATGCGTTAGAGGCTGTTGCAATTTCTTTTTCATAGTTGACTGCTTGGTTGACTGTTACTGCTGCATCTGCATCTGATGACTCTTCTACAGATTGTTCGACTGACCTTATTTTCTTTTGTGTTTTCCGAAGCGTTTTTTTGTTAATTTGTTCGGGAATATGAAAAAGAATTTTTCTATGAAATTTCGCGGAAATTTTATAAGATGTAGGATTCTTATAATAAATTCCCATAATAGCGTTGACTGTCGTATTAATAAAGACTGCTCACGACTGTCATGTTTGACAGTTCTCTGGCTCACCATGCGCTTCCCAGAGACAAAATACAATGCAAAATACATTGTTGACCATAGGCGCCATCTACTTTCCAGGACATGAAACTATAGCCGTGAGAAGTCTTATTAATACCACAGACCTATATAGCTATATAGGTCTGTGTTTATACGTCAGTCAACGATAATAGTTTTGAAATTAATTTTTTTCTATTACGAACTAAAGAAAAATAATAGAGTCTATAAACCCTCGACTCTAGACCACACTGTAATTTTGCCTCGAATTTTGTTTTACAATGGTTCTTCATAATAATCTAGATCGAGATGTGGACTGAACATCCTTCGAGACATCCTTACAGGCAAGCCGTTTAATCTACGATTAGGTACACTTACTTTAAGTAGGATAAATATAAATTTGAACTAAGACACTAAAACACGTAGCCGCGATGCTGTTGTGACCGCTTCTGACTTTTAACTAAAAAGTTAGGTTAGAATGGAACGGCCTGCTTCACCTCGTTTTTAGGAAAATGGACTCGTCCAAAGCTACGGACTTCCCCGGACTTCCCTGTGACTTCTTTTGATTTCACCCAACTTCCCTGGATTTCCCGAAACTTCCTCGAACTTCCTTGAACTTCCTGAAACTTCCTTTGGACTTCCCTGCAAGTGTACAGGACTTCCCCCTCTGAAACGCCCCTCGATATTATAAGCAAATATCCCTTATTTTCCGCAAGAGAAAAAAATTTCTCATCCAGTAGAAATAAATATAAAAGAAACTTCAGGGCAACTACACTTTTCTTAGTAAATGTGAATGAAACAAACATTAAAACATGTGCTTTCTTGGAAAAATTAAGAAACTTTCTTCTCCGATCAAGAACTTTAACGTTAAATTTTGATTTACTATAGTTTTTCCTATAATGGCTTGTAGTTTTCAAACAAAATGAAAAAAGTAAAAACTGACTTAAGTTAGGTGAGGAATAAAACAACTTTCAAAAAATAGTTGATTTTATTTTAGAATTAGTTAAATCGAAAATTCTGCGATACCATAGTATTTGTAAGCTAGCCAACAAGCAATCACCGTTTTTTGTGTTGTAAATCCAAAGTGAGTCAAGCAAAATAATATTTAATAAATTAGGAATTCTGTGAGTGAGTTTGCCCCCTTTAGCCGACGCCTATGAGTATCTATTTGTAACACTGTAATATTTTACCACAGACCTATTTAGCTTCGAGGACGAGGATCCGACCAAAAACAACTTCAGGAGTGGGAAGGGGTAGTTTTTCCGGCAGTTTTTTATTTCTGAGACTTTGTGAATGTCCTTGTAAAAATGGCGAAAATCGGACCAGTACTACACAATGGAGTTATAATTTTTTTTGCTAAAGGGATGCAGGGGGTAGCTTTGTCTTGCAAATTTTTTCAACCGGGGATTGGTGCTTCTGGAATAATTTTGAACGTCCTTGGTAAAAATAACGAGGCTCCGACCAAATACAACTTCGGGGGTGGCGAAAGGGTAGTTTTTCCGGCAGTCTTATTTCTTTATACGTCCTTGTGAAAACGGCGAAAATCGGATCAATCGAGTTATCATTTTTTCCTAAAGGGATGCAGGGGGTAGTTTTGTCCGGCAAATTTGTTCAACCGCGGATTTGTGCATCTTTAATAATTTTGAACGCCCTTGCTAAAACTGACGAGGTTCCGACCAGGAACAACTTCGGGGGTGGGAAGGGATAGTTTTTTCCGGCAGTCTTTTTATATTTCTGAGACTTTTTTTGGACGTTCTTGTGAAAACGGCGAAAATCGGGCCAGAAAAAATGGAGTTATCATTTTTTCCCTAAAGGGATGCAGTGGAGTTTTGTCCGGCAAATTTTTTCAACCGCGGATTGGTGCTTTCGGAATAATTTTGAACGTCCTTGCTAAAAATGACGAGGTTCCGACCAAAAACAACTTCGGGGGTGGCGAAGGGGTAGTTTTTTCCGGCATCTTTTTATTTCTGAGATTTTTTGAACGACCTTGTGAAAACGGGAAAAATCGGACCTGAAACAATGGAGTTATCATTTTTTTCCTAAAGGGATGCAGGGGGTAGTTTTTCCGGCAATTTTTTTCAACCGCGGATTGTGTGTCTGGGATAATTTTGAACGTCCTTGGTAAAAATAACAAGGTTCCGACCAAATACAACTTCGGGGGTGGCGAAAGGGTAGTTTTTTCCGGCAGTCTTTTTTCTTTACACATCCTAGTGAACACGGCGAAAATCGGACCAATGGAGTTATCATTTTTTTTTCCTAAAGGGAAGCAGGGTGTAGTTTTGTCCGGCAAATTTTACAACCGCGGATTTTTGCATCTTTAATAAGTTTGAACGTCCTTGCTAAAAATGACGAGGTTCCGACCAAAAACAACTTCGGAGGTGGCGAAGGGGCAGTTTTTCCGGCAGTCTTTTTTTTATTTCTGAGATTTTTTGAACGTTCTTGTTCTGGAATAATTTTGAACGTCCTTAGTAAAAATGAGGAGGTTCTGACCAAAAACAACTTCGGGGTGGGAAGGGATAGTTTTTCCGGCAGTCTTTTTTTTATTTCTGAGACTTTTTTTGGACGTCCTTTTGAAAACGGCGAAAATCGGACCAGAAACAATGGAGTTTTCGTTTTTTTTCCTAAATTGATTCAGGGGGTAGTTTTGTCCGGCAAATTTTTTCAACCGCGGATTTATACATCTGTAATAAGTTTGAACGTCCTTGCTAAAAATGACGAGGTTCCGACCAAAAACAACTTCGGGGGTGGCGAAGGGGTAGATTTTTCCGACATTTTTTTTATTTCTGAGATTTTTTTAACGTTCTTGTGAAAACGGGGAAAATCGGACCAGGAAAAATGGAGTTATCATTTTTTCCCTAAAGGGATGCAGGGGGTAGTTTTGTCCGGCAATTTTTTTCAACCGCGGATTGGTGTGTGTCTGGAATAATTTTGAACGTCCTTGCTGAAAATGGCGAGGATTCGACTAAAAAAAAATTCGGGAGTGGAAAGGGGTAGGTTTTTTGGCACTTTTTTTACGTCCTTGTGAAAATGGCGACAATCGGACCAGAAACAGTGGAGGTATGAAGTTATTTCGCTAAAGGAAATCGTAAGTAGGTAGTTTTTGGCAAGCAATTTTTTCCAATCGCGGATTGGTGCATCTGGAATAATTCTAATAATTTCGAATGGTGGCCGCCGTATTATTACTACTCGTATACCGGCTATTTCACATGTTCTTGCACTGACTGACACTGACAACGTTGCACCGTTTTTTTATGGGAGAGGTCCTTTCAAGGCCACTGAATTATATTATTGTCGTCAGGCCGGCCGATTATATTTTTATTCGAATTTCCCACATACGGCGCCCTCTATTGGTGCCAGCTCAAACAATTGGGTCCACAGGCCCCCAGGCACTGTCTGTAGCGAAGCTATCTATATTACTATTATAGGCAGTGAGTCACTGTTATATAGGTCTGTGGTCAGTGATTTTATCTAACCAGAGGCGCTTTCGGGTATGATGTGTCAAGCTCTGTGTGTTTGAGACTCCGTTTTGCTTGTGTGTCGTTCATACCCGAACGATATATAGGATCCAGTTATTATTTTTGTTTTATGTCTATGAACTAACCTTAAATTTACGATGCAAATGCTATAATTTGCAAAAAGAAATGGAAAAAATGGTTGATAGCGAAGTTAAAGTAAGTTATATTTTTCGTTAATTAGCATAGACTCCGCAAGAGAATCAAGCGAAGGTCCATAAAACATCAAACTGACTATCAATGATTCTACTGCGCAACTCGGAGCGTCACGTACCTACCTCATAAACAGATACTTACCTATATAAACGGCTGATGCTCGAGGGGGCAGGGGGGAGAAAAAAAGAGCAACTCTGGAGCATCAAGCTCAAGCATACCCCCTCAGACTAATTTAGTCTGAGCCACAGAAATTTTCTGTGGTCTGAGCATACCCCGAACCACAGAAAACATGTATGTTTTCTGTGCCCCGAACCACAGAAAACATACGCTACGCGGACAGAAGTGCCAGTAGCATCGGTCTCGTAAAATATGTATAGCACACCGAAACTTGGTTTTGCCGTGGCCTAACAGATAGCGCTCGGATGCAGAATCGTTCGATTTTTAAAACCGTAAACTGCCCTCCGCTAAAAGTCACCGCTAGAGGCGCCAGCAGTCAGCTGAAGAGCCTAACCGTGTTGCCGGCGGTTTAGGAATAAAGGTTTCATAAACGCTGTCTATGCTGGCGACCGCTTTCGGTCATCAAAATCTATTTCCCGGCAGATGGTCAGAGGCCTTGAACTATACGAAATAATAGTGGGATTTATTATTTGCTTCGTTTTTGCAGAAATCGTATGACGTATACTAAGTTATACAGAGTGCTTCAGAGCTAATCATTATCTAATTAAAATATACCAAGATGTTACAAATAATATATTTTATTCCTGCCTATTTTATTTACTAATTACCTATACACTTAGTATACAGTAAATATTTGTTCTACAATGTAGAAAATATGTACAGGATGTCAATGATGCCAAATTTATCGGTTTTACTATTTAATTTTGGGACTTAACTGAATACTTGTTGAAATTGAAATATTCATTTGATATCATGATCCCCGCAAGGACGTTCCTAATCATTCCAAATGCACGAATTCGTGGTTGAAGAAAATTGTTGGGCGAAAACTACCTCCACTACCCTTTAAAGAAAAAAAAATGACAACTTTCATGGTACGATTTTTAGCTAATGATTCCAGATGTTCAAATTCGTGCTTTAAAAAAATTGTTGGGCAAAACTATCCCCAGCACCGCCCTTTTAGGAAAAAAAATGATCACTTTATTGTCGGGTCCTCGCCGATTTTAGAAAGGACGTTCGTAATGATTCCAGATGCACTAAATCGTGGTTGAAAAAAATTTCTTGTGCGAAAACTACCCTCCAGCACCCCTTTAAGAACAAAAATGATAACTTCATTGTCGGATCCTCGCCAATTTTAGCAAGGAACGTTCCTAATGATTCCAGATGCGCGAATTCGTGGTTGAAAAAATTTGTTGTGCGAAAACTACCCCCACTACCCCTTAAAGAAAAAAGATAACTTTCATGGTACGATTCCCACCGTTTTTAGCAAGGACGTTCCTAATGATGCCAGATAATGCACAAATCTGTACCTACTTTAAAAAAGTTGTTGGTCGGAAACTACCCCCAGCACCCCTTTTAAAAAAATATAACTTCATTATCGGATCCTGGCCGATTTTAGCAAGTACGTTTTTAATGACTAGAGTCACGAATTCGCCGTTGAAAAAATTTCTTGTGCGAAAACTAAGTATACCCTCAGGACCCCTTTAAAAACAAAAATGATAACTTTATTATTGTCGGATCTTGGCCGATTTTAGCAAGTACGTTCTAAATGATTCTAGATTCACGAATTCGCGGTTGAATCTAGATGCGCGAATTCGTGGTTGAAAAAATTTGTTGGGCAAAAACTACCCCCCACTACCCCTTAAGGAAAAAAAGGAAAATTTCATGGTACGATTCCCACCGTTTTTAGCAAGGACGTTCCTAATGATTCCCGATGCACAAATTTGTACTTTAAAAAAATTGTTGGGCGAAAACTACCCCAGTACCCTTTTAAAAAAATTATAACTTCATTGTCTGATCCTGGCCGATTTTAGCAACTACGTCCTTATATAATAACTCTAGTTTCACGAATTCGCGGTAGAAAAAAATTCTTGTGCGAAAACTACCCCCAGCACAACTTTAAGAACAAAATGATAACTTATATTGTCGGATCCTAGCCAATTTTAGCAAGGACGTTCGCAAAGATTCCAGATGCACAAATTCGTGGTTAAAAAAATTGTTGGGCGAATAATACCCCCAGCATACCCGCAAATGTTTTCAACACGGATTCGTGAAATAAGGAATATAGTGATTGCATTTTCAAAAAACGACAATAATCAAGTTAAAAACAAACTTCCGGTCCGGGGGTGCGAAGGGGTAGTTTTTGCCCCGTAAAGGTTTTCAACCACGGATTCGTGAAATAAGGGATATAGTGAATGTCTTTTCAAAAAACGATAATAATCAAATAAAAAACAAACTTTCTGGGGTGGGAAGGGGTAGTTTTTGCTCCGTAAATGTTTTCAACCAAGGATTCGTGAAATAAAGGATACAGTGAATATTAGTGAATGTCTTTTCAAAAAACGACAATAATCAAATTAAAAATAAACTTTCGGGGGTGGGAAGGGGTAGTTTTTGCCCCGTAAATGTTTCCAACCACGGATTCGTGAAATAAGGGATATAGTGTATGTCTTTTCAAAAACGACAATAATCAAATTAAAAATACGCTTTCGGGGGGGAAGGGGTAGTTTTTGCCCCGTAAATGTTTTCAACCACGGATACGTGAAATAAGGGAAATAGTGAATGTCTTTTCAAGGAACGACAATAATCTAATTAAAAATAAACTTTCGGGGGTGGGAAGGGGTAGTTTTTGCCCCGTAAATGTTTTCAACCACCGATTCGTGAAATAAGGTAATGTAATGCCTTTTCAAAAAATGACTAAATAATCGTCTCAAAAACAATATCTCTGGTGGAGGGGGTAGTTTTTTCCTGACAAATTTTTTCAACCACTAATTTGTGCATCTGGAATCATTTGGAACGTCCTTGCTAAAACGGTGAACATCGAACTAAGAACAATGGAATTATCAATTTTTCAGGGGGTGCATGGGGTAGCTCAGTGGCGTCGCGTGACTTCGGAAGCAGGGGGGGCACCTTAATTTTTTTTTCTCAAGGCAATGAACAACATTTCAATATTTTTTTATCGCAATTTTAGTTGAAAAAATGGGAAAAGAAAACAATTAGGTACTCGTTTATTTTCATATTTTTAATGAACCAACGAGACAAATAATACATGAATCAAAAACAAAAAAAAACTTCCGAAATTAAAAAAACTTGTACGGTCACTGTCAGAAAAAACTTCCAAAATAAAACAAGTTGTATGTACTGTCCTATCATTAATACAAACAAAAAATAAATAACATCTAAAAAATAAAATAATGTAGAAAAACTTTTTTATTATACTTCTTTGAAAACACCTTATTTTCATCTGTTTTAGCAATAATGAAAGATGGGGTTTTTCGGGGTAGCGCACGGAAACAGCGCATGGAAAAACTTTCCGTGCGCTGAATAAAAATACCGAATATATAGCTTTAAAATAGAAATATACAGCAAAGTAACTAAATTTAAGAAACTCTATATGCTCTATGATATTTAACATATACCTATTTTGTATTTTAGTTCGTAAGTGTTTCAATATTTAGATACATTTCTGTAATATTGTTGACGTTTTATTCACCTTATCTGACAATAACGAATTTACAACAAAGCGCACCTTTGAAATAATTTGAGAGTAACCATGGAAACGCATCAAACATACCAAACACTATATTGTCTGCATTGTTTATTTTTTGTCAATTAAACTTATTATAATATGCCGATAAAATGTTTTAAGTTTCCGTTTTCAAAGAAGTATAATAAAAAATATCGTTCATTATACGTCCCGAAATAGATTTTTCCGTGCTTGCATGACTTCCCGTGTGAGGCGCAGCCGAACACGGGAATATGTCACGCGTGCAGGGAAAAATCTTTATTTCCAGACTCGTAATGAAATATACTATTTAAAAAGAAACTTTTATTTAAGCCATGTACTAAAATGAATAAAATAAAATAAGTATATAGTAAAATCGAGCAACTCTTACGCCTGGCGTAAACAAGACCACGTGAGTTGAAATATTCGCCAGGGCCGCACTGAGGCATGACCTTTATTTAATGTTAGTTTTACAATGGTTTACATCAAAATATTTGGGAAAAGAATTACTGGCTTAATTAAAATGGTTCAAAACATCGATAAAATTATTTGTGGCAGTGTCTAAATAGCTGAAAACAACAAGGTAAAACGGCGTAACTACACTTTTTCGATCGAGTACCTCCCTGTTGCCGACTCGGGTGAAACTTTATAGACTACCGACCAATCGCGGATCGTCATTGAACACGTGGTTTTATTTACGCCAGGCGTACGGATTGCTCGATTTTAGTATCGGTTTTTGTTAAGATAATTCAATGTCAAATTGCGACAAGTTCTTATAAATCTGAAAGCTTTTCGCGCGAATTTTAAGGAAAATACATACTTTGGCAAATAGGTACTTGCTTATCAACCAATCACTGTCCAACAAAATTAATTGGTACTTACGTTAATGAACATCTCGCGCGACATGCTTTTTGATTTACAAAAACGCAATTTGGCATTGAATTATCTTTACTGAAAACCTAGACTTATTTTATATTATTTTATTCGTTTTAGTATATGGTTTAAATAAAAGCTTGTTTTGACAAAGTTTTTTTACCTTTTATTTTATTTGATTCTCAATATCAGGAGGGTGGTAAAGAAATTTAGTCCACCATCTTGGGACATCCGCTATATTGGATTTAGTATGACGCCACTTATTTTTTTGTACTCGTCATTTCATACCCATGTCAAATAGGTTGTGCAGAAATAGCATTGACTGACGTATTTATAAAGACTTCTCACGACTCGACTATAACTTCATGTCCCTGAAAGAAGTTGGCGCAAATAACCAACAATGCCTTTTGCATTGTATTTTGTCTCGGAAGGGCGCATGGTGGCCCAAAAAAGTGACGCGACAGTCGTAAGCAGTCTTATTGATGCGGACAAGTTAAATAAAAGCTTGTAAAAATATCATGCATCTTTTACAGGTCAGACACATCATATTTACTCAATAAAACTTCATTCTTCAACTGCTTTTTTGGGTAAAACATTCTATCAAGTGCGAGGCGAGTCAGGTTAAGACAAATCTATGCACGCGCGGCCATGCGGTGCCTACCGTAGCCCATGAGGCCAAAACTATAGGCACCATCACACCGCTCATGTAATTAATTCAGTGATTGCTGTGATTTATTTCCATTTTTACCTTAGGTAGTGTTATAAAATTCCCACCTAACAAAAACTGGGGGGGACCGTGCCCCCCCTGCCCCCCCCCCCGACGCGACGCCACTGGGGTAGCTTTTGTACGATGATTTTTTTCTACCACGGATTCGTGAAATAAGAGTTATAGTGGCTAGGCTTTCAAAAAACTATCATAGTCGGACCAAAAGCAATCTAAGGGATAATTTTTGCTTGTAAATTTTTCTACCACGGGTAGGGTAGGCAGGGGTGGTTTTTGCGCAGTATTTTTTTCAGCCACGGATTCGTAAAATAATTATTGAATGCCCTTTCCAAAAACGACGAAAAAAATAAATCTCTCGAGGGAAGAATTCTATAGTTACTGCTGACAGCGTCACTGTTAACCTTGGATTCTAAATGGGCAAGCTCATTTTATTAAAGATCTCTTTATTTTTATAGTTCGGTAAAACCACCGACTGTTTGCACAATCCGGCAACGCCGCTTTCGGGTGCTTTTTCCTAGCGTGCTGCCGCCTAGTATTGAGTAATGAAAGTACCACGGCCGTCAAGGCAGAACTATGGAAGAATTCTTCTATAGACACTGCTGAAAGCCAGGGTAAGCCGGCTTTCGAGAGCCGGCTTCCTTTCGGGCTGCCAAATAATTACATTGTGTGGAACTTCTGTCCGCGTAGCGTATGTTTTCTGTGCCCCGAACGAAAGAAATGGAAGTGGAGTACTCCTGATAAGCTCTGGAGTGCTCTAAGTGTATTACCCGAAAGCGACTCTGGTACGCTCAGTCGCTCAGCTTGTTCCATACAGAATTTTGAGAGCCAGTGCTTCAATATTTATGTAGTTTAGTGTATCTATTATTTGCAAGCGTCTATGTTTATTTTTATTGTGTATTGTTCATGATGAATATGGGCCATAATTTGCACAAAATGTGCTCAAGTAAGTAGAATTCTTGTCTCACAGACCAAAAATAAAATTATTTTTGGTATGAGAGTACAACTGTCTTAGTGATTGTTTGGTTGCCTACATCTTGTTCGCGTAGTCTTGCGGTCCTTGATGTCTATTGTACCTATTCGGTAGACCTTTGTAGAAAGAAGTAATTAGTAGACAAAAAAAGAGTTACGCGATACGCCTAGTACCTACACCTATCTCGGTCGAGATCCCGATTAAATTTGTATTAGAAAATAGAAAGGCACCGTAGTATAGCGTTTTTCTTTTATTTACTAGGTACAGGTACTTATCATGCATGCATAAATACAAAAAGTGATGATTCATTACACCTGGTACCTGGGTACTTGTTTGTGGATACAGATATTTCTAATTTCTACTAGGTATGGGGGATGCGGCCGCCCCCACGAATTTTTGGACATACCTACCTACCTACCAAAATAAAGTAGAACATTGTGGTGTACAAATGTATATTCCATGAAGTTCCATCGGTTGTAACTACATCAAGAAAAAACCCTGCTTTTTCCAAAAGAATGATGCATTGTACACCTAATAATGATATCTGGGGGCAGATTTTAATTTTAATGGCAAATATTTTTGCTACCCCCCCCCCCCGGCAAATGCCTCAGATATTGATAAGCTCTACGTTCTACTCAGAATGCGCAGTCAGCGTTAGTTATCAAGTGGCTATAATAATTCTCTTAGTGTGTATTTTACAAGCGTGGACTATCCACGCGTTGAGTTTGAGTGGAGGAATTTCCTCAACGATCTAGATTACTATATTATCCTAATTAGGTATAATGTGTATTTTTCATAAGGCGTAATCTTATGGGAATTCGTCTGGGCAAAATGTCGTCAAGTAAGTAAACTTTTATTGCTGATAATGCTGATTTAGATCAGTGGTTAGGTGGTTGCCTATAAGTAGGACCTGCTAGTTCTAGTCTCGTAAAGTTAATGATTTATTATTATAAGTGGCGGGGTCATTCATTCGAGGATTCCGAGGCATTTACAATAAATTTTTAATTAAAACAAAAACTAAAAAATTTAGGTGCATGTAGAGAGTGGGTTATCCAAGCGGAAACATAGGTGGCATATAGGAGAATAAATAAGATAATTAAAAAAAACGAAGTTAGGTATATTATATTGGTGACATTGGCGGAGCGAATGTTGAAGAGAAATTTTATTTCTCGTGCTTAGTGAAACTCTGACACAGCAACGAGGTTTAGAAGCGCGCTCACGGCTGAAGACTGACTCTGAAAAGTAAATTGCCAATAAAATGTAATTTTAATTTTGGGTGTAAACAGTTTTCCTTGACTGCCCGTTTTAAGAGTTGAAAAAAATTAAAATTTGTCAAACCCAGAGGTAATTTGCCAATTCAATGCGAATTTACCAAGTTTTCCACTCTCGTTTCACGAGACCAATACTGCAGCTAGAGGAGGGGCGAGAGGGCATATACTTGGGGGTGAATTTGGGTGTAGACAGTTTTCTTTGTCTGCCCGTTTTAAGAGTTGAAAAAAATTAAAATTAGTCAAACCCAGAGGTAATTTGCCAATTCAATGCGAATTTACCAAGTTTTCCACTCTCGTTTCACGAGACCAATACTGCAGCTAGAGGAGGGGCGAGAGGGCATATACTTGGGGGTGAATTTGGGTGTAGACAGTTTTCTTTGTCTGCCCGTTTTAAGAGTTGAAAAAAATTAAAATTTGTCAAACCCAGAGGTAATTTGCCAATTCAATGCGAATTTACCAAGTTTTCCACTCTCGTTTCACGAGACCAATACTGCAGCTAGAGGAGGGGAGAGAGGGCATATACTTGGGATTGAATTTGGGTGTAGACAGTTTTCTTTGTCTGCCCGTTTTAAGGGTTGAATAAAAAATTAAAGTTTGTCAAACTATTTTATTGTGTCGGCACTAAAGATGAGTCATTTAAATAAATATAGTAATTTATGTAGGTAACAAGTATGAGGCGCCATTTCGGACTAAATTATTATTTTTGAATATATAAATTTCTCGGGCTAATATATTTGTTTAATATGATATTTATAGAAATTTGCGTGAATAATCTTTTTTTAGTCAAATTTATATATTACGCATCGCCCAAAAGTATATATTACAGTAAACGCAAAAAATATATCAAAACACGGTATATTAATTTGGTGCGCCAATATATAATAATTTAGGGTACCACTGGTCGTCACCAGAGGTCGCGCCGCGCATCCCTAAAGTGCACCGGTAACGCTGCAGCAGAAAGCGCAGAAGCCCGAAGTCGAGTGATTATGATTACCGACGTACTGGATGTTCTTTTTCTGTGTCAGGTTTGGGATTTGATGTTTTGTGGTGTATAACCCCACAATCAGCTTACATATTAGTTTCCCGCCCCCATGATCGTTTTCGTTTCGCTTTCGTTTTGTTGTAGGAAGTGGCTATTTATACGTCCGACGTATATAAAAGTCGGTATACGTCTTGCACTCTCATTGGTGGATTGAGTCACGTGACTTCTTTGGACGTACATTTAACTCCGTACACGTCCGAAGCCGAAGTAAACATTTGATACGTCTACGTCGGAAGCCCTCAGTGCATTTTTCTCAAGTATCTGTGCAATAAGGAGCGTATTCCCTTCTTTTTGGGGGATAAGCGCTGCCGTATGAAAAAAGAAGGGGACATTCGCATCATATTGTGGCAGTCGGCAGCGATGCGCGCTGCCGTATGAAAAAAGAAGTGGTAATCTTTTCCAATGGTGTAACGTCGAGCGAAAATAGGGGATAGGAACCTATCTAGCCAAAATTTCAAGAAAATCTGGGGTGGGTTTTACACAGGGACCCTTTTTATTTTAAAGAGTCTCTGGTTTTACACCATTCTGCGCTTTCTGCTGCAGCGTTACCGGTGCACTTTATGGATGCGCGGCGCGACCTCTGGTGACGACCGGTGGTACCCTAAATTATTATATATTGGCACACCAAATTAATATATCGTGTTTTGATATATTTTTTTGCGTTTACTGTAATATATACTTTTGGGCGATGCGTAATATATAAATTTGACTAAAAAAAGATTATTCACGCAAATTTCTATAAATATCATAGGTATAAAAAAATATTTCGACTTCGGGCTTCTGCACTTTCTGCTGCAGCGTTGCCGGTGCACTTTAGGAATGCGCGACGCGACCTCTGGTGACGACCAGTGGTACCCTAAATTATTATATATCGGCGCACCAAATTAATATATCGTGTTTTGATATATTTTTTTGCGTTTACTGTAATATATACTTTTGGACGATGCGTAATATATAAATTTGACTAAAAAAAGATTATTCACGCAAATTTCTATAAATATCATATTAAAAAAATATATTAGCCCGAGAAATTTATATATTCAAAAATAATAATTTAGTCCGGAATGGCGCCTCATAAACAAGTACAGTCGCGGACAGTTGGTATCGAACGACCTGAAGAGGTTTCTCGTGGCTATCGTTACAGGGCGCGCGGAGACGGCAACAGCGCGCGCCTTCGGCATCGGATGGTTCGAACGGGTGTCTTGTTCCGAGAATTCTTTGCAAGCGATTAAGCCGATGTCACCGAAAGGGTTAAAAAAAATTAAGGAATCAGTATTAAACTATTTATTAAAACAGTTCACAAGTATACAGTATGATTTTTTAAACTACCACCGCGATTTCCTCGCGTATTTTGCGCCCTACAAAAAAAACATGAGAAACAAAAAGGTGACAATTTTGGACAGCTAAGTGGCCCTGAAAAAGTAATCAACATCCATGGTCAACTTGTCGCGCAATATAAAAAAACCTCCAATTGAGCAAAATTATTAAATAGCCGTAACATACCTATTTATTTTAAGATACCGAAGAAAACTTTTATATTGAAAATTGATGGCACTGAGAAGCTTTATGCAACTGGGTGCTCAGATAGTTTCTGAAAATTACACAGGCTCTTCGGCTCTGTTGAGGCCATTGTTTTAGTTATTAAAGGCCATTGTTTTAGTTTATTAAAGTAGTTATTTGGCTCCCTACTGAAAAATCTTAAGAAACAAAAACGTGTAAATTTTAGATAGTTGGTTAATGTTAAAAAAAGAAGTCGGTATCCATGGCCAACTTTTCGCGCAATACCAAAAAAAACTTAAATCAACAAGAATCTGAAAACAATCAATTTATTTTGAAAGTCGAGGGAAAATTTTAATTGGAGATTAGCGGCAATTAGATCACGCAAGAACATTGACAAAAGAAAATTTTCATACAATTTGTACTAGTTTTCCCGCTAATTTGTTTAAAGTGTGAAGTCGAAATAGCAATTAAAAACATCAACAGTTATTCAAATTAAAGACAAATTTTCTCATATTAAAGATCTTGTTTGATCAAAAAAAAAATAAATAAATTGATAGTTTTGATTTCACATTTTTGTCGACTTGAGTTTTTTTTTGTATTGCGTGAAAAGTTGGTTATGGATGCCGATTTATTTTTTAACATCACCTAGCCGTCTAAAATTGCCATATTTATTATGCTTATATAAGCTTACTTACATAAAAAAAATATATTTAATGCAGTGATAGGGCCAAAGCGAAAAATGTTTTTCAAATAAATCAAAGTGTGCCAATTGTTTCTAAAATTGGTAGTATGGAGTATCCTTTACTTTTGAACAACTTTTCCTAGCAACTTATTTCCACATAAGAAATGTTAGCAAAGTTTTTATCAAGAGTAACTTTTTGCGGTAAAATTAAAGATAAGAAAGTGTTCCTATTCAACACCTCTTCTGTGGACATACTGTATATACATAGTGTATTTGGAAATGAAAGGAAGGTTTATGGCTTATTATAAATATAAATGCAAATTCTTTATCAGAGGCTCGAGAGTCCGTCATAAAATACTACATAACTCGCCCGAATATTAATTTGCGTATTTATCCTCATCAGATTTTTAGCAAAAGAGCACGCCACTGAAATGGTCGAATTTTCCTTCTCAATCAATATTTATGGCCTCCTTTCATTTCCAAATACACTAAGTATAGTTGTCAGCGGTTTTAGACATTAAGTTAATAAATATTTTGCGTTGCAACAAAAATGTATTTTTATGTTATAATAAAAAAATATGTAGTAACACTAAAAATATATTTAGCTAATAACCCTAGAATTAAAAAAGTTAATTAAAAGGATTTTCATAAATTATTCTTTTCTTTGCAAAATAAGTATTTGTTCCAACATTTAGTTGTTAGGTCTCGTAGTCCTAAACATAAATGATTATAAAATAAAAGGGGTGTCCCTTTTATTTATTTTTTCTTATTTTTGAAGAAATTGGTCAGAAGTTTTAATAAATTGGTTTTCGTGGTGCTGCAATGCTCCATTGTTTCTCATAAAATGCCCTTCAACAGATAAATGAGATTAGGGGGTCACAGACATAAAATTACCCTTGTAACTTAATAGAGAGTTATTGCAGAAACTGTTTTTGGCATTAAGCAGTATTTAAGACGACCTTATTTGAATACTCTCATACGTTATTTATGATTCTGACAATAGTTATTGCAAGTCGTAATTTATGTATCCAAATTAAGGGCTTGTTTACGTTTACTTTATTGTTTTGTATTTCTACACTTTCACTAGAATATTATGTGCTTTTATAATTTTGCTCCGGAAAAAACTGGGAAAACAGCCAAATAACCACGGAACACCAAGGTGAAAGACTAATGAAAACAAACAAGGTGCAAACGCAAACAAGCAACGAACATTTTAGGTTAAGTCCTACTTTCACAGAACACTAGCGTTTTCTGACAAATCAGAATTTATTTTAAGAATTGTGACAAATAAGGTAAAAATAACGTATATTATGGTATACACAATAAACAAAAATAAAGGAAAATAACCTTATTATGGACGACCTTATGTCAAACTACGACTGCGCATGCTCAAATGTCAAAATAACGTCAAAAAAGAGCGCGAGTTATTTATTTCTGCAATAACTCTCTATTATTTAAATTGCATACCTTTATCAATAACATCAGAAGACACACAGCAGGGACACGTGTCAAGCTTTACACACCTCCCTGGACCTCAATGTGATTACCTGGATAAAATAAAATAATTTCAGGTGATTGAGGACTTCCACAAGCTGGATATAATGATTACGAAGTTTTATTAGAACCACCGACACAGGAAGAATCCGAAAAAACTATAAACCCATTAAAATCTTTATGACTATAACATAATTAAATAAAGGCAAGAAATCAAATGCATTTTCCATTATTATATTATATGTATATTAATATTTAGTATACCCACCTTGGGATAGGATGACTTTCTGAACTCTCCTGCTCATCGAATCTATGAGTTGGCAGCAGAGATCATGGGTTACGACTTCATCCCACGTTTGTTGAATCTTCTGCCAAAGTGCCTCCCTATTTTCGGGTACGAAGTTCTCCATTGTCCGCGCCATTCTGCCCCACACATTCTCAATGGGATTCAAGTCAGGACTCTTCGCCGGCCATTGCAACTTTTCTACGTTGTTTTCGGTGAACCATTCGCGAACTATTCTTGCTGTATGCACAGGAGCGTTATCATGCTGGAAAACGAAGCCATCGGGATACATTTCCGTTGCAGTTGGTAACAATCCGCCTTCGAGTATCTCGCAATAGCGAGCTGCTGTGAAGCGGTCGTCGATTCTCCAACAAATGCCAGGTCCACGGTAGCTTATCCAGGCCCATATGTTGACGGAAAAATGCCCACTCCTTTTCCTGGGTGGCACAAATCTTTCGTCATATCTTGAAATCACCGAAGGTCTATATACTCGCACTTTGCCATTGTAATGGCTTTGAAAGATCTTTTCGTCGCTAAATATTACCTTCTCCCAATAATGTGGCGGTAAACGCTGAAACTCTCGGCATATCTGCAACCTGACTTCCTTATTAGCCTCGGTCAGCTGAATTTTGTTGCTGGCCGTGCGAGATTTCAGATTGGCTGCATCTAATCTCCTTCGGGCAGTTCTAACACTTGCTGGAAATTGTGTTGCAGATACTGCTTCAACGGCGGATTTAAACGGATTTGCAAGGCAAAAATTAGCTAGTTGCTCATCTTGTTGGTCAGACGTAATTTTCACATTTCCTCCTCTATGTATGTTTTCCACGCTTCCGGTTTCGTCATATTTCTTCTTTATATTGAAAATGGTGCTTTTAGATACACCAAATTCTTCGGCCAGTCGGGAAATAGCCCAACCATTTTCTAGTTTGGCGATGATACGGTGCTTGACGGATTCACTCAAACGAGGCATAACGAACACTGTTAGTTACTCTCTCGAATTAGGATACTGACTAAATAATTTTAGCCCACCCACCTTAGTATTTATACAAAGGGCTAGGAGCAGGTATAATCGATATTTTCAAAATCTACATCCAATTCAATATTACAATTATTAAGTTAATCCCCTAAATTTAGTTATATTAAGTGCAGGTAGGTATAATTAATAAATACCTATTTAAAAAGATATAAATATCTATGCTAAAATATTTCAACTCAGGTAATCCGATAATCCATTAATTTTGTGCCATACATTTTCTAATTAATATTAAGAGCCCCCATATCTACTTTTAAACATATTATACAAATCCTTGAAATCTTTAATTTTTGAGATAATCGCTTGATCTGTTTTTTGTCCGAAAGGACTTCAAAAGCCGCTTATTTTAGCAATCCTGCCATTTTCAAATTGCAAATCCAGGGCCGGCTACGATTTTTTTATTCCCCCGATTTTCACAAAAACCATTTAGCCATTTTTTTATTTAAAATCTGACACCACAGCGTCAATCAGGACAGTCGAAAACCCTTTATATACCAAATTTGAACAAAAAATATAGAGAGAGTTCTATTCTACAGGATGTCAAAATTGAGCAAAATAGGAAATTTAAAGAAACCTCTTCAGGCATCTCTGGCGAGTCAAGTCATAAAAATTCAGCATTTTCAGATGGGGCAGAGAAAAATACCCTGTATTGAATCTTTGCACACCAACACTTTGAGTGGTTCTGTTGACAATTAAACTATTTTGACGGGATTCCATGGCACACTTGACTCGCCAAATGCCTGTAAATTTCCTATTTTGCTGAACCTTGACATCCTGTAGAATAGATCTCTCTCTAAATTCTTTGTTCAAATTTGGTATATAAAGGGGTTTTAGGGGGATCCTGATTAACGCTGTATTGGTAGATTTTAAATAAAAAAACACTCAAAAATCGTAGCCGGACCTGGATTTGCCTTTTGAAAATGATAGGAAGGCTAAAAGAAGCGATTTTTGAAGGCCTTTCACACAAAGAATGTTCAGGGATTATCTCCAAAAATAAAGATTTTATTAATTTGCATATGTTTAAAAGTAGACACCCTGTATATTAAATTATTGTTTTTGAGAAATTCTTCGGAATTCTATTGTGGCTCAAATTGACTATGGATTTACCTAATTTCATATTCCTAATTAATACAGGGTGCTGGCAGCAAAGGAAGGAAACTCGAGAAAAAGCAACTTTTATTGTGGTGTTGATTCTAATCTCAGCCTTGATATTTATTATTTTTTTATTTCATTATCATAAATACTAGACGGTATAGTAACATGATAAAATAGTACGAAATATTAAATACCAACACTGGGGTTGGAATTATTACCAGCACAAAGTTGCATTTTCCTCGAATTTTGTTCCTTTGCTGTGAGAGGCTGGAGGCTGTAATTTGCATTTTATGGTTCTATTTTTAGCAGACCGGCCGGCTGCAGACTCCAGCGCGATGTTGCCGTCTCCGCGCGCCCTGTAACGATAGCCACGAGAAACCTCTTCAGGTCGTTCGATACCAACTGTCCGCGACTGTACCTACGTAAAATATTGTTTTTTTTTGGCACGAGTACGAAACTTTTTGGAAAGAAGGAAGCCAGTTCAAAATGGAAAAATTTTCTATGTTTTACCGTTGAATGAAGGAATAATCACTCAACGGTTGCACCTAAGAATTTCAGTGAAATCTATAAACTCGCTTCTAACTTTTAGTCTAATTAAATTACGAAAAAAAGACCCCTCGAGCTTGCATTAAATTGTAACTGGATGAAACAAATTGTATCTTATGTATTTTGATGCGCTCTGTCCAAAAAAATAAAAAATAAAAGGTAGCCCCGGGTCGAAATTTTCTAAATTGGGAAAAACCGGGTTTTCCGGATTTTCCCATGGAAAATTGCTCGCCAAGTACTACCCCTATGGTAAAAATAAATGCACCAGTAGAAAGAGGAGGCAAAAATAGTTCGGAAATTCATATACCCATATTTTTAAGGCGTATTTCTCGCCGCCAGAGGCGCTTATACCTACCAAAAAGTTGCTTTTTTCGTTTTTTTTATCAGAACCATGAACACGAAATTCACGTTGAATTTGTGGCGAAACTATAAGTGTTAGGCCATAATATGTGCCTATGAGAGATTTTGGGTTTTTTTTGGCTTTCAAACAAAATAGGTCCCGCGGCGAAATCTGCCATAGTTTTTCGGAAATTTGAAAAAAACTGGAAGGGGAAATTTTTTTGAAATTCTTTCTCGTGCGATTTTGGCGCGGTTTTCCGGGACTATCTAAAAAAAAATTTTTTTGGTAGGAAGCTTACTTCACCTTCGGAAAGAGCGCAAAAAAATACACAAAAAATAAACTGTAAATAATTTTAGAAAATTAATCCTAAGCCTGTGTGTAAGTTCCAACTTGGTGATAAGTTTGTTTTTGTTCTCTAAAATCTGTATTTTCGTGATTTCCAAAAAAAAACTTGAAATACTAGAAGATATATATGCTAAACAAAAAATGCGTATTTTCTGGTTACCTTTCGAATGAGATAGGTCGGGTGGCGAAATCTGTAATATTTTGCGAAAAATTTGCAAAACATCAATTTTTTGACCTACTTACTGATTATTATGTATTTTCAGGCACTCTTGTAGATGGAAACAAAACGAAATTGGGCTATTGTCTGTAAGGTGCCCAAATTACGGAAAAGGTCGACAGTGTGCTTGTTCTTACTCGAAAAAAATGAAAATGTTGGATTTAAGAGAAAACCACTTTTGTTTTATGAGCAATTTCCTAAGACCAAAAAATGAGTATTTTTCGGATATATTTTGAATGTGATAGGTCGCATGCCCAAATCTGCAATAGTATGCGAAAACATGACCAAAAGTTTTTTCCGGATTTTTTCCCCATTTATTTTTCTCTCTTTCAGTAAATCGACAAGTCATTGTTCAATTCAACGAAATTTCTCTCCATTTAAAAGAAGACGGCAGAATATCTGGAAAGCAATGGCCTTTATCTCAACGAGAACCTGAACATTGACTTTTGGGATGATTGTCAATAGAAGCCATTTTGTATACATTTCTCTGGCAATGTTCGGCACTCAAAGCGCGCAAATGGAATGCAAGATTTAATTTAATTTTAATTTCCAAATGAACCAAATGTGTTCATTTATTTGTATTCTCTTTACATAACTCCTTTTAGATGAAAGTATTTAACGACGTGAAAAATGGACTAGGTTTGTGTTCATCAAACCTTTGAAATTAAATCAACTTTGAAGCTTGACATAATTTTTTAAACCAAATAGAGATTTTCTAAGAAATCTACTGGTTAGGTTAGGTAAAAATACAACTTTCAATAAATACATTTTAGTTGAAATGTTTGGAATTTTTTTAAAAAAACACGCAAAAAGTTAAATGTTATCAAGGGTCTCTGAAAATTGGTATGTAGGCCAAAAATTGCAAAAGAAACAACTTTTTCTAATAACTTTTATCGAAAATGTGTCAAATAAAGCCGATTTTGGATAATTTTTGAAAAAATTTCAATTTTGACAGATACCGCAAGTCACGTGGTCGACTCTTGTGACGTCATTTTCATCCTCTGACAAGCACAAATCGATGGCAAAGTCAAATTAACATTTCATCCAAAAAGAAAAAAAATCCCTTATGGTGCCTACTTCAATAGTGACACTGTACGATTTTTGGATCCCGCGGAGCGCGTGTAACGGGACTTTTGTCGGGGGAATTCTACAACTTAGAATAGACATACAGACTTGTAACTTCGTACACATGTTGAGACGACATCCAATTTAGGTTTGCCCACCTTTCAGACAAAGTAATTGAAACTTGCCAATTTTAGGCAACTTTTCCCAAAAACCATGTTTTTTTGGTACTCACACAATGAACAATGTCAGAAAAATAGACAAAATATTTTTGACGAATTTTCTATAACCCCAGAAAAGGACGAATGACGAATCAGAAGTGGCACTTGCTTTCGGCGCCTTTGATGTCGCGGTTCCAATTTCCCCTCTCGCGCATAGGAAATGAACTCTCCGCCGTTGACATCTGCGCATTGGCCACGCCCACCGTATTTTGGACAGAGTAGAACTTGCCCATTGCGTTGGCACGATCAGGTCCGGGCTATAGAAAATTTTGTGTTTTATATAGCAAAATTAATTTTTAGAATAGTAAAGTTTTTTTCTGGGATTAGATCTAGTTAAATTTGAATCTCCAGAAGTGATTTTAAGTAGGTATTTTACTGACGAAAAAAATATAAATATTAATATTTTACTAAAGAGAAAAATACATTTTTTTATTGTACATGGAAATTTCACAATATTTCCTCTTTATTATTTTATACTTACCTATATTAATTAGAAACAACTATGATTTAGGTTCAAGTGAACTATTCTACTTGGGTGGTTGAAATATTACAATATTTCAATCGACTTGCGTCCAAATTAACTCATAGCTTGGCAATTAATTTGTTTTTTTATATAGATCCATAACAATTATTATTTGCAAAATTGGTTGACCTTCGTATCACTGGTAGTAAAAAAAGATTATTTATCAAAAATGTTTATTACTAAAATCTATAAAAAAAATTCAAAAACAATAGCACATATAAAATATAATACCTATAAATACAAAAGATATTATAAACTACTTACGTACATATTATGCACATGCACACTATACATTATCAACTTAGTCTAATTTTTAAAAATAATGACCCCTGGCAGCTCTTATAAATGTAAATTGCGAAGTTTATAATTTTTATTAGTTTTATTAGAAACAATATCACGATTTAAAAATTTTAAAGAAGAATAGATTCTAAATCTTACATAAAGGGATAATAAATAGGCATGATTAAAACTAGGGCATGGATGTTGATATGAAATGTTTTGCAGCTTATTTTTTAATTTCACACCAACATTTTCTTCTAAAGCAAACTTTGGAAAGAGGGTACAAAAATTAACTTCGAGAGTTTTAATATAATTTAGGAAATTATCAGGAGGTGAAAATAAATGTCCAAAGGTTTCGTTACCACTTGATTTGTATGCTTTAAAATAAGTAAACAAATCAGTATCCCCTAATGTATGACGTTTACAATATTTAATACAAACTTCACATGAATGTTGTTCCAAGCACTTTCTTAATAAATATCCACAAACATATGATATACTATTTGATTCATGTAGTTCGAAATCAATATAATCTGGTGCCACCGAACTTAAATCAGAAAAAAATAGATCTTGCATTTCCCACAACAACTTTGTTGTAAATTTGTGTATGTTCGGTGGTTACGTATGACAATAATGAATCAAAATCCTCAATACAATTAGCCCCATCCGCGTGTTGGAAATAATTTAAACAAAATGATTTTTTGAAAGCCCTTTCGCATTGGATGGGGGTTGGATTCAAGCAATTTCCCCCTTGCTGCCTAATAGTGCCGAAAAAATTTTCGAGACAATCTTGATTTAAGCGTCGAGTGTATAAGGAACTAAACTCTAAACAATGAAATTTTTCCCAAAGACCTAAAAATGAATTTATTGTGATTTGCCACCCTTTCAAAAATTTAACTTTATTGGTAACCTCTATATTTTGTTTTAAAATTTTAATATTCTCAAAATATGTAAACATTTCCTTTAAAAAATCGACTTGGTAATCTGCTCCTTTGAAAGGTCTATTGTACTTGTATTACTGCCTGATATTTTTGAGGAATTTAAGATATCAAATAACTTATCAATTTTTTCTACAAATGACACTGTAGCGTTTGCCGAAGGGGGGAATTGTCCGAATTCAATAAAGGAATTAAGTGCCGCAGCTACCATTGCGCTGAAAACTTGGACGGCTAAACTAACCTTCAGTTTTTTAAAAGGATTCGAATTAATGTGTTCATCTGTAAATTTTGGACACAGCCGAAGAGCCAAAGGCTTATGTTTTTGTTTATTATAAATTTGGTCAATACCTATACGTTTTATTTGTACATCCTTCAGAGGTTTCGAATGTGTAATTGAAAAAATTATTTCGTGTTGATTTTAAGAGATGCGGCACATCAAAAATATAAAATATTTTTTCGCTATCGACATAAAAATGTGAAGAGTTTGGAGAGATACCAACTGATTTTGAAAATTGTACAAAATTTGATCCTTGATCAGACACTAACGCACTTACTAGTAATCCTACAGATTTAAGTTTCCTTATTGCTTCAAAAATAATAAATTTTAATTCCTCCCCTGAACAAGTATCAATAAAGAAATAAGCAACTGGTTGCTTCCACTTAGCAAATATTGCTCTAGCCATAATAGCTAAAACATATTTAGCAGGAGCATATCTTTTTTCCTTCAATGTAATATGAAAGCCAACAATGGTATCGGAAGATCTATTGTAAAATAAAAACATTTTTAATGACATTTCGTCAATACAAAGAATGCACTGTTTTGAAGAACCCTCTAAATTTGTAGCTTTTGATTTAATAACCTCAAAAATGAAACTGTTAAGACCTGCAGTTATATGCCATTTGCTAGTTATTCTTTGAAGAGTGCTTTTAGATGGCAAATAAAGTGGTTTCATTAAAAATCTATAAGCATTTGGGCTTAGAAAATAAATTGTTAAGGAAAATTGTTTCATATCTGAAGAGTAACGATATCCCTGTGGATCTTTTTTGGGATTTTCTAAATAATGCCTTACAAATAGTAGCATTGAAGCAGACAGTTTTTTCTCACAAATGGCAAGAAATTGTTCGTCATTTATTTCAGTGTCGGCACTGTCGACAGCTTGCTCCAACTTCGGATGCAACTTTCTTTGGAGTTTTTTTATTTGTAACTTTAATGAATGAGCGTGAAAGCAGCAACGAATTTTCTAGCAACGGATTTGTTGCGCGTCGCGCGGTGGTTCCCGCGGGCGGGACAATACCGCCTGCATGGATAGTCTAGGCCGCCAGTTCTTTCAAAAAACAAAAAACGTACGTATTTTAATTTGCATGGAAAATTGTCCTGCGGGAAATGGATGCTAATATGTTCTGAGAATCTCAGAATTTGCTTCTCTTAACTTACCCCATTTTCACCCCTCTATCCGAAAACATAAAAAAAAAACGTGCAAATGCGCATTTTAACTTGTGTGAAAATTTTTTTTGCGGAAAATGGATGCTAATAGGTCCCTTTGAATGTTCTGAGAATATCAGAATTTGCTTCCCTCAACTTACCCCATGTTCACCCCCCAATCCGAAAACATAAAAAAACGTGCAAATGCGCATTTTAAATTGCATGAAAAATTTTCCTGCGGGAAATGGATGCTAATAGGCCCCCACATATGTTCTGAGAATCTCAGAATTTGCTTCCCTCAACTTACCCCATTTTCACCCCTCCATCCGAAAACGTAAAAAAACGTGCAAATGCGCATTTTAACTTGCATGCAAAATTTTCCTGCGGGAAATGGACGCTAATAGGCCACCTCGTATGTTCTGAGAATCTCAGAATTTGCTTCCCTCTACTTACCCCATTTTCACCCCTCAATCCGAAAACATAAAAAAACCGTGCAAATGCGCATTTTAAATTGCAGGACAAATTTTCCTGAGGGAAATGGATGCTAATAGGTTCCTTCGAATGTTCTAAGAATATCAGAATTTGCTTCCCTCAACTTACCCCATTTTCACCCCTCAATCCGAAAAATTATAAAACCGTGCAAATGCGCATTTTAACTTGCAGGAAAAATTTTCCTGCGGGAAATGGATGCTAGTAGGTCACCTCGTATGTTTTCAGAATATCAGAATTTGCTTCCCTCAACTTACCCCATTTGCACCCCTCAATCCGAAAACATAAAAAAACCGTGCAAATGCGCATTTTAAATTGCAGGACAAATTTTCCTGAGGGAAATGGATGCTAATAGGTTCCTTCGAATGTTCTAAGAATATCAGAATTTGCTTCCCTCAACTTACCCCATTTTCACCCCTCAATCCGAAAAATTATAAAACCGTGCAAATGCGCATTTTAACTTGCAGGAAAAATTTTCCTGCGGGAAATGGATGCTAGTAGGCCACCTCGTATGTTTTCAGAATATCAGAATTTGCTTCCCTCAACTTACCCCATTTTTACCCCTCAATTCGAAAACATAAAAAAACCGTGCAAATGCGCATTTTCAATTGCAGGAAATATTTTCCTGCGGGAAATGGATGCTAATAGGTTCTTTCGAATGTTCTGAGAATATCAGAATTTGCTTCCTTCAACTTACCCCATTTTTACCCCTCAATCCGAAAAATTAAAAAACCGTGCAAATGCGCATTTTAACTTACAGGAAAAATTTTCCTGCGGGAAATGGATCCTAGTAGGCCACCTCGTATGTTCTGAGAATCTCAGAATTTGCTTCCCTCTACTTACCCCATTTTCACCCCTCAATCCGAAAACATAAAAAAACCGTGCAAATGCGCATTTTAACTTGCAGGGAAAATTTTCCTGCGGGAAAAGATGCTAGTAGGCCGCCTCGTATGTTCTGAAAATCTCAGAATTTGCTTCCCTCAACTTACCCCATTTTCACCCCTCAATCCGAAAACTTAAAAAACCGTGCAAATGTGCATTTTAACTTGAACGAAAAATTTACCTGCGGGAAATGGATGCTAATAGGCCCCCTCGTATATTCTGAGAATATCAGAATTTGCTTCCCTCAACTTACCCCCTTTTCATCCCTGAATCCGAAAACATAAAAAAACGTGCAAATGCGCATTTTAACTTGCATGCAAAATTTTCCTGCGGGAAATGGACGCTAATAGGCCACCTCGTATGTTCTGAGAATCTCAGAATTTGCTTCCCTCTACTTACCCCATTTTCACCCCTCAATCCGAAAACATAAAAAAACCGTGCAAATGCGCATTTTAAATTGCAAGACAAATTTTCCTGAGGGAAATGGATGCTAATAGGCCCCCTCGTATATTCTGAGAATATCAGAATTTGCTTCCCTCAACTTACCCCATTTCACCCCTCAATCCGAAAAATTAAAAAACCGTGCAAATGCGCATTTTAACTTGCAGGAAAAATTTTCCTGCGGGAAATGGATGCTAGTAGGCCACCTCGTATGTTCTGAGAATCTCAGAATTTGCTTCCTTCAACTTACCCCATTTTCACCCCTCAATCCGAAAACTTAAAAAACCGTGCAAATGCGCATTTTAACTTGCACGAAAAATTTTCCTGCGGGAAATGGATGCTAATAGGCCCCCTCGTATATTCTGAGAATCTCAGAATTTGCTTCCCTCAACTTACCCCCTTTTCATCCCTGAATCCGAAAACATAAAAAAACGTGCAAATGCGCATTTTAACTTGCATGCAAAATTTTCCTGCGGGAAATGGACGCTAATAGGCCCCCTTGTATGTTCTGAGAATCTCAGAAGTTAAAAAGCGCGTTTGCACGTTTTTTTACGTTTTCGGATGGAGGGGTGAAAATGGTGTAAGTTGAGGGAAGCAAATTCTGATATTCTCAGAACATTCGAAGGAACCTATTAGCATCTATTTCCCGCAGGAAAATTTTTCATACAAGTTAAAATGCGCATTTGCACGGTTTTTTTATGTTTTCGGATTGAGGGGTGAAAATGGGGTAAGTTTAGGGAAGCAAATTCTGAGATTCTCAGAACATACGTGGGGGCCTATTAGCATCCATTTCCCGCAGGAAAATTTTTCATAAAACTTAAAATGCGCATTTGCACGGTTTTTTATGTTTTCGGATTGAGGGGTGAAAATGGGGTAAGTAGAGGGAAGCAAATTCTGAGATTCTCAGAACATACGAGGTGGCCTACTAGCATCCTTTTCCCGCAGGGAAATTTTTCCTGCAAGTTAAAATGCGCATTTGCACGTTTTTTTACGTTTTCGGATGGAGGGGTGAAAATGGGGTAAGTTGAGGGAAGCAAATTCTGAGATTCTCAGAACATACGTGGGGGCCTATTAGCATCCATTTCCCGCAGGAAAATTTTTCATGCAATTTAAAATGCGCATTTGCACGGTTTTTTATGTTTTCGGATTGAGGGGTGAAAATGGGGTAAGTTGAGGGAAGCAAATTCTGAGATTCTCAGAACATACGTGGGGGCCTATTAGCATCCATTTCCCGCAGGAAAATTTTTCCTGCAAGTTAAAATGCGCATTTGCACGGTTTTTTATGTTTTCGGATTGAGGGGTGAAAATGGGGTAAGTTGAGGGAAGCAAATTCTGAGATTCTCAGAACATACGTGGGGGCCTATTAGCATCCTTTTCCCGCAGGAAAATTTTTCCTGCAAGTTAAAATGCGCATTTGCACGGTTTTTTATGTTTTCGGATTGAGGGGTGAAAATGGGGTAAGTTGAGGGAAGCAAATTCTGAGATTCTCAGAACATACGTGGGGGCCTATTAGCATCCATTTCCCGCAGGAAAATTTTTCATGCAATTTAAGATGCGCATTTGCACGGTTTTTTATGTTTTCGGATTGAGGGGTGAAAATGGGGTAAGTTGAGGGAAGCAAATTCTGAGATTCTCAGAACATACCTGGGGGCCTATTAGCATCGTTTTCCCGCAGGAAAATATTTCCTGCAATTGAAAATGCGCATTTGCACGGTTTTTTTATGTTTTCGGATTGAGGGGTGAAAATGGGGTAAGTTGAGGGAAGCAAATTCTGAGATTCTCAGAACATACGTGGGGGCCTATTAGCATCCTTTTCCCGCAGGAAAATTTTTCATGCAATTTAAAATGCGCATTTGCACGGTTTTTTATGTTTTCGGATTGAGGGGTGAAAATGGGGTAAGTTGAGGGAAGCAAATTCTGAGATTCTCAGAACATACGTGGGGGCCTATTAGCATCCATTTCCCGCAGGAAAATTTTTCCTGCAAGTTAAAATGCGCATTTGCACGGTTTTTTATGTTTTCGGATTGAGGGGTGAAAATGGGGTAAGTTGAGGGAAGCAAATTCTGAGATTCTCAGAACATACCTGGGGGCCTATTAGCATCGTTTTCCCGCAGGAAAATATTTCCTGCAATTGAAAATGCGCATTTGCACGGTTTTTTTATGTTTTCGGATTGAGGGGTGAAAATGGGGTAAGTTGAGGGAAGCAAATTCTGAGATTCTCAGAACATACGTGGGGGCCTATTAGCATCCATTTCCCGCAGGAAAATTTTTCATGCAATTTAAAATGCGCATTTGCACGACTTTTTTATGTTTTCGGATTGGGGGGTGAACAGGGGGTAAATTGAGGGAAGCAAATTCTGATATTCTCAGAACATTGAAAGGGACCTATAAGCATCCATTTTCCGCAAAAAAAATTTTCATACAAGTTAAAATGCGCATTTGCACGTTTTTTTTATGTTTTCGGATAGAGGGGTGAAAATGGGGTAAGTTGAGGGAAGCAAATTGTGAGATTCTCAGAACATATTAGCATCCATTTCCCGCAGGACAATTTTCCATGCAAATTAAAATACGTACGTTTTTTGTTTTTTGAAAGAACTGGCGGCCTAGACTATCCATGCAGGCGGTATTGTCCCGCCCGCGGGAACCACCGCGCGACGCGCAACAAATCCGTTGCTAGAAAATTCGTTGCTGCTTTCACGCTCATCTTTAATGAATGCTTTCTCGGACTATGTGCACTCAAACTAAGAGAAGTTTGTTGACTAGCATCTAAAAATAGAATTATTCAATAACAAAATAAGTAATACAAAAAATTACAATATATGTACACACACCCAAACTTATAATATGGAATCACTTAATATTTATTACAATTTATATTGTCGGGTTTTTCACATTTAACTGTTTTTGTTAGTAAACACTTTTGACTTTCCATGACATATAATTTTTTTGACAAAAAAAATTATCGCAAATAATGCGTGATGTCATATAAGTTTGGGTGTGTATACTATAATAACAGTTTGTGAATATATATCATTACCTTTTGATGCAACTGAAAATTCGGTAATGCTGTGGAGATCGCCTATAGGTGACTGTGACAGATGGGGTGTACTTGGTTGATCCAAAGGTTGAGCGATCGAGACTGGTTGATCAAGTTCTCGTTGAGGTTCTAACAAAGTCAAATTGCTGCATACAGACACAGAAGGACTCTGTGAAGAAGCCTCATCGATATAACCTAGTAAAAAAAAATTAAATGCAGCAAAATTACAAGTATCAGCAAAAAATACATATTATTATCTAATAATGAAGGGGTAATTATGGGGTCAAAATGTCAAGAAAATCGAGCGGTGCATACACTAATTTCCATAATTACCAATGAAGGTACTTACATGATGAGAACACAGTTGGTATTGCTGTTTTCTTTAGCCCAGACTTCGACTGGTTTGCAAACATACTATTTTCAAAGTGCATTGAACAAACTCTATAATTAATAAAAAGCTGTGTGGTTGTTTTTTCTAACAAATCCTGCCTTCCACACTTTCTCGTCCATGCATAACACCTTGAAAAAAAAATTAAAAACCATAGTTAGGTAGGTATTATCAGTAGGAAACCATTTGTGGGTTTTCTGGAGTAGGTAATACTCCAGTAAAAGGGGTAGTACCTACGTAGGACATAAAATTTATAATACCTAAGGATATAATAATGTGGTAACAAGGTAGGGACAAACTACACATAGGTACCTACCTGTTTTCATCAGCAGGTATTTTGAAAAAACTTATCCCAACATTCCTCGTGTTGTTAGAACATCCACGAACACAGCAATAATTGCGGGGCCATTTCGTCACAAAACCTAAGCACAAAGTGGGTTTTCTGGGGCACAATGCACTAGTGTAAGTACAGCAACGAAGTATTCGAAGTAACAACACAAGCAGTCAAGTTGAGCTGAATACATATTGTACACCTTATCTGGTCCCTGTTTTGGATACTTTTATCACAGTCATGATAATAATACTGGGCTTTTTTACTTAGAAATTGGTAATCGTTTTTCGTTTTATTGTTTACGTTTTATAAGGAGTTTAACCTCAATTGAACATACTGACGCTGTCTGGCGTCTGGCGTTAGGTGGCGCGTCAGTCGTAGGCCACGAACGACGTTGCCGGACTTCGTCAGCTTTTATGCCTGACAATTTCCTTAAATTCATTTAGCTATTTTTATCGCCTTCAATTTAATATCAACCAAAATACTATCAAGGACTAACATTTTTATAAGTAAATTATCATCGATTTCATTTTATACTAAATTAATTTGCATTATATTTTTGTGGGTTGCCTTGGTTACCGGCTCCCGACTGGACGATCTGGCAGTACCGCAAGAACGGAATCTGTGGCGCCGCGCCGCGCTGTTGTCAAGCATTCCGCTTTCATAATCAAGTCCCAGAAAACAGGGGTCAGGTTGTGGGTTTTCTGGGCTCAGATAAATAGAATAAATGGTTCGTAAAACATTATAATTTTACTACCGGCACACATTAGATAATATTAATTGCTTTCATATTAATTTTATTGGTATACCTACCCAAAATGAATAAATGATAGTGAAAAATATGTTGACATGTTTTAACCTTTCTAAGGATCTGGCGGCCTAGCAATACTCTCCGTCCCCACCACCTCATAAAAATACCCCTCTGCCCTCTTAAATTAGCCAAGTGCCACTTCTGATTCGTCCTTTTCTGGGCTATAACGTAGTGGTATTCTAGACACATTGAGGTACTGAAAAAAAAATTCTAGTCATTGGGTGCATTTTTGGCATTTTTGTGCCATTTCAGATTTTCAAAAAAAATTATTTTTTTTTGGGGAAAAAAAATATTTTAATTCCTTAATATCTTGGCCAATTATAGTCCGATTTTGGTAAAACTCATACAAACATTCTTATGGACATTCAAGAGTAAGCTCTGTAAGTGGCATTAAAAAATTTCAAATAGTTTGCCTGTTACAGGCAACCAATGAAATTAGGTCATGGGTACACTTTGCCCCTCCGCCATATGCCCAATTTTTTTTGCGTTTCTTGCGTCCCTCTGGATATCAATAGTCTCGTCCCTTACATTCAAAACGCATTTTTGTTTTTTCAAATATATTAATTTTTACCAAAGTTATGAAAGCTTTAGTGTTCGAACATTCAAATATTCGGCCTTCAGCACCCAATTTTTTCTCAAAATACTACATACATTTCAATCGTCTATATCTCGGGAACGGTGCCTCGGATCAAAATTTTTCAAGGGACATGAAAATTGCCATTTTTCCTATGCTTTAAAATGGTGTAAACCCCGTTTCAAAATATTGATTCGTTTCCAAGATACGCCTGCGCAAAATTGAAAAATGAACATAACCTCAAATTTGGGCAATTTCGACCCGGGGCTACATTTTTTTTTGCTTTTTTCGGAAAGACCGTCTCAAAATACATAGGATTCACTTTAATTCATAATGTTACAATTTTTTGCAAGCTTAAGTCCGTAATTTGATTCGACTATTTATAGAATTTTAATTTTGTATTCCTTTGATTCCAACATTTGTTGTCATATTATTAAATGACTACGTTTATCTCGTGACAACTCGATCGGATTGTAATGGGTCCGATTGAGTGAATCTTTTATAATTCTGCAGTAATGAATCCTACGGTTTTCAATCCTTTCTAGGGACATTATCTTATACTTATTCCACAGTAGGTTGGTGCACATTCTGGCCAACTTCTGTTTGGAAATAGCGGCTTGACTTAAAATTTTAAATCTTATTGAATTTCAATCTGTAGGGTTTACGCCGTCTATCTGAGTCCGCTCCAGTGAATTCAAACCTCTCTCAATCGGATCGAACGCGTCGAGATAAACGTAGTCAATGTCTATCTTTATCACGAGATACACAAATTCAAGTTAAATATACAGGGTGTCTACTTTTATACATATACAAATTCTACTATTTTCAAAATGCAAATCCAGGGCCAGCTCCGATTTTCACTAAATCCATTAGCGATTTTTTTATTTAAAATCTGACACCACATTGTTAATTAGGACACCCAAGAATCCTTTGGAATTATTGGAAAAATATTAATAAACGCACCTTTCTCAACCAAGTCACTGCATCTAATAAGATGATACATTTTCTGTGCAAACCATCTGGACTTACGGACTGTCGTCTTCTGTATATTTTTTTAGATATTAGTTCGTTTATGATGCCTGGCGCTGTTTTGACTCGATCTTTGATCCGTATGAAGTTTAAAAAATTCAGCACTTTGAAAAGGCACAAGATTGTATGGATTTGTATAGGTTTAAAGTAGACACCCTGTATCTTGCCCTGTATATGATATACAATTTGAAAATTCAATATTTGAAAACCGGCGGTATAAAGTTTAATGCGAGGGGGAAGTACTAGCAAAAATGTGTACACTAAAAATACCACTACCCGAAATACCGAGCGCAATACCAAACACTTCCCGGTATTTTTTTGAAATACCGTCCAAACTTCCGCACTTCCCACACTTCCCGGTATTTTTTGAAATACCTACCGTCCAAACTTCCGCACTTCCCATACTTCCCGATATATTTTTTTGAAATACCATCCAAATTTCCGCACTTCCTGGCATTTTATCCAAGTAGCAAAAAATAAAAACAATGTTGACTTTTTGTTTGTGCTTCTCCGATAAAGAAGGGAGTGGAGGGGAGGGTAAACAAATAATTTATTTACGAGGTAATTTTCTACATACCTACTTACGACAAATACCTACCTAATAAAAATGTGATGTTGTGGAAGGTTCTTCCAATTTACTAATTCTAGTCAATCATACACTAGAAATAGATTGTGTCTTTTTAATTTGGAATTCTGGATAGAAAAAAATCGGAAAAACTGGGGAAAAAAGTTAAGGAAATTTAAAAAAATTAAAACTCTCAATTCAATTCAATTTCTAAAATAAAGTAGGTATTTAGACAAAAACATCTTGCTGAACAAAGTATATTTATAATACATTATACAGTGACAGGCAGAAAGTTGGACACAAAAATTTTATATTTTTATAAACTCTGATTTCGATTAATTTAAATTTCTAGCTTTTAATCGAACACAATTAAAGTTTAGTAGCAAATTCATGTGTTATCCGATGATAAGTTGCGCTGACGGTATTTTGCTTTTTTGTAATAGGTACACAGGGTGGACAAAAAAAAATACAAAAAAAGTTAAATTTCTTTTTTTTTACTAGGTGTCTAGCACTTTAAATCTGCCATTCACTTTTGATTCCAAACAACTTTTGTAAGTAAGTTTTTACCGTATTTTAAAAAATAAGGGTAATTTACTCTTGAGCTATTTTGACGTTTTTGTACCTACCTCGTATTCAAAAACAGATATTTAAATTTTGATATGTGCGTTTTGAGTTTGAAATGATGCACCAACTTTTATCAAGAATAAAATTTTCTGAGAAATTAATAATAAAAAAGTTTTCCATTTGTGTCCTTATTTTCTGCCGGTCACCGTATATAAATATACCTACTAAGTAATAGGCACCTACTATATACCAATACAGAATATCATAGGCTTTCATTACAGGCTAAAAAAACAGCAAAAACAAAAAATTAGAAATGATTTATTTTATTTTAAAATTTAACTGTGGAGTTATGTAACTTTTGCTTTTAAAAAGGTGTAAAATGACCTACTCAAACGTGGGTTACTAGACTTTCGCTAATTCAGTTTTACATACTTACTTAAATGTAACAAATTTTATTTTTTTAATATTTAAGAAATTTCTGAAAAATTTTTAAACTTATACCTAGTTCCGTAAAAACTAGTTTATATCACTAGCTTTTAACTGTTACAAAATATTGATAAATCAATTTTTTGGAAATCAAAAAGCTTGTCTTGCGAATTGTAAAGAAAAAATACATACTTTGGTAAGTAGGTACTTTACTTGCTTATCATGACGCCCCTTACCTTATCGTGTTCCACCTGTCTAACCCTTTAATTTGATACCCATGTCAAGTAGGTTGTGAAGATAGGTAATTCGCCATCTTGGGGCGGCCACCATATTGGATTTAGTATAACGCCACTTAACTTATCGTTTTTACACCCGTCAAATTCTTTCATTTGATACCTATGTCGAGGAGGTCGTAAAGAAATAGAGATAATCCCCCATCTTGGGGCGGCCGCCATCTTGAATTTCGTATGACGCCACTCACATTATCGTTTTCTACTCGTCAAATCCTTTCATTTGATACCCATGTCGCGGAGGTTGTGAAGACATAGGTAATCCGTTATCTGGGGGTAGAATAGCAGCCATTTCGAATAAATCACACTACTGGGTAGACTAGATTGCACTGTCAGCAGAACCAAAAGTGTGTGCAAGATTTTAGTTCAATCGGTTGGGTGTAGGTGGTTTAAAATTCAGTTGCTAGATCTCAGTACACACAAACAGAGCAAGTTAAATAAAAGCTTATAAAAATAGCTTTTATGTCGGTTTTTAAAGAGTTACAAGTTTTTAAATTTTTCAGAAATTTCTTGCCATTGACACCACTGTTGCCAATATGAATGCCGAACGAGTGGCTACATACTTTCGCCCATGCTCTGGGTAAATTGCGCAGTGAGTTTTCAACAGCTGATAAGTGGCTTACCTACGAATCTAGGAAATAAAATCCACGAAAAAATCCACATAATAAATCCACTAACGACGACGACGGTGATGACGACGACGCGTGCGCGTCTTCGTCGTCGTTAGTCGATTTTTCTGTGGATATGTTTCCTCCGGATTTGTTCGGTGGATTTTTTCCATGGATTTTATTTCCGTTCACCACCGCCGCCATACCTTTGTTAAAAAAAAAAACGAGTTTTCGGGTATTTCGGGACAGTAAAGTGTACCTAATAGACGATTTTTATTATTATTTTAATGTTATTGTCATTTTCTTTGGCATTGTCTTTGTTTTGGTTGTTAATATTATTCTACTCAGTATTATTGGTATTATTTTATACAGGTTATTTTTTTATACACCCCTTTGGTCTCACTGCGCACCGCAACATTTTTTGCTATGTGCCCAACTTTCTGTAGTTTTCATAACAAAAAAAGAGATAGGGCAAGAAAATGTACAGGGTGGTCAGATAATAATGCAAAGTGCTGTATCTCGGAAACTATTCGTCGTAGAGACTTGCGGTAAACAATAATTTTTAGAATAAAGTGACCAAGAGAAAAACCTGGAAATTTTCAGATTTCCAAGATAGTCACCAGGGGGCGTAACCGCCATCTTAAACTTTTAAAGTGATTTTTCACTGAAATCCACCTAGTAATGTTACCAAAATAATATATGCTTTTTAAAGGTAAGCTTTATTCAAGTAATTTTTGTTTAACACTTTTTGACATATCTATTAAAATAAAGTGGTGGGGAGTGATTCAATGTTTTTTTCGAGTTTTTTTTTAAATAAACAGCTGTAACTCCTAAATGACTGAACGGATTTTAACAAACTTGGTCCCGTTGGAAAAAGCTTTTATTGGTCCATCAAACCCATCTTACCCGTGATATGTCTAAGTCTCAGTGATGCCGCTAGAGCGCGTTTTTTGATATAATACCAGAAAATTGCAAAATTCTCGAAAAAATTAAATGCAATAATATTGCTAGTTCATAAAAATGTAGGGAAATGATACCTAAATAGTCTAGTGAAAGCCGTATCTCGATATCCTATTCCTAGCTGAAAATATCAAAGAAAGAAAATTTAGTTTTATCATAAAATTTTAAAAAGACGCTGTTACGCTGGTGTTTATTCTTATTTGTCTTTTTTTAAGATTCAATGATAAACTTTCATAATTTTATCATTTTTTAATTAGTTCAAAAAATTTAAAAAAACGTGTAGGGGCATAATAATCAATGCATTTAATATGCAAGTGCAAATCAACATGTCAACAAATATTAAAATCCTATTCCTAACTGAAAATGTTTTTTTAATGGAACTAATGCTTCCTTAAATGCTCAAACTGATTTCCATGCATTGTTGGAGCCGCTGATGCGTGGACATTACAGCAGCTCCAATGTCGACAAGTTGATTTTAGGCATTTGTTTTTCCTCCATGGCGTACCCTTCGTATTTTGCCTACCTTGCACTTGCATATTAAATGCATTGATTATTATGCCGCTACACGTTTTTTTTTTAATTTTTTGAACTAAGTATACTTTTATAATTAAAAAATGATAAAATTATGAAAGTTTATCATTAAATCTTAAAAAAAAGACAAATAAGAATAAATACCGGTGTAACAGCGTCTTTTTCAAATTTTATGATAAAACTAAATTTTCTTTCTTTGATATTTTTAGCTAGGAATAGGATATCGAGATACGGTTTTCACTAGCCTATTTAGGTATCATTTCACTACCTTTTTATGAAAAAAAAATATTGCATTTAATTTTTTCGAGAATTTTGCAATTTTCTGGTATTATATCAAAAAACGCGCTCTAGCGGCATCACTGAGACTTAGACATATCACGGGTAAGATGGGGTTTGATGGACCAATAAATGCTTTTTCCAACGAGACCAAGTTTGTTGAAATCCGTTCAGTCATTTAGGAGTTATAGCTGTTTATTTAAAAAAACATTGAATCACTCCCCACCACTGTACTTCAATAGATATGTCAAAAAGTGTTAAACAAAAATTACTCGAATAAAGCGTACCTTTAAACAGCATATATTATTTTGGTAATATTACTAGGTGGATTTCAGTGAAAAATCACTTCAATCAGTTTAAGATGGCGGTGACGCTTCCTGGTGACTACCTTGGAAACCTGAAAATAATTTCCAGGTTTCTACGACGAATAGTTTCCGAGATACAGCACTTTGCATTCTTATCTGACCACCCTGTACAAAGAAAACAGTTCTTCGGCATTTTGACCAAGAAAAATTAATTTAATAAGAAAAGCTTTTTCTTGAAAAATCTATAAAAAGTATTGCTATTGATTGTTTTTTTTTTAAACCGTCTGAGTTACAACGAGTCGCATGTTGACAGAAAAAATAAATTTAATGGTCTCTATTTTTTATTGTTAGCCCCAAGGGAGAGTATCTCACAGGCGGTAGTAGCTCGATTTGGTAACTATTGCATGACCTGCTATGGTTTTTTAAAATTTTTCGGGTTATTTATCATAGCGTGATGCAGCACCATTCAAAACCGCCGTAACCAAATTTGGCAAAATATAACTCATATACAGGGTGATTCAAAACTATGCGGCACCCTTTCAGGGGCGTAATTTACTCGTTAAAATAAGACGAAAAGTTCATATCAACATGGGTCCAAAAACGCTTCGTTACGAATATACAGGGTGAATAATCTTTCAAAAAAATATTATTATTATTATTATTTTGTGCCTTAGCGCCTTTTTAGTATCAAAAACTACCTACTCCTACTGCAATTCCATTTGAAAATCATTTCGTTTACTTAAAATAATAGTTACTTCAAAGTAAAGTAAAGAGTCCAAAATGATGAGAAATAGGAAAAACTCCAATTTTCCGCGAAAGGGAGAGGGATATGAAAAAAATGAAAGAGACATTTTTTGTTTCATATTTTATTGTTTGTTCAACAAGATAATAAATTTTTGTATTGTACAGGGTCGTACTATTTTTTTTGTTTAATTAATGGTACTGATTACCCATACCTCCGCCACTGGTTACTTTGAAGACCTGATATTAACAAGTGTTATGTCACCCTATGAGGGTATTATTGTGTAATAAGTTTGGTTTAAATATTCTTATTGGTTTGGAAGGTGTAAACAAAAATCGATATTTTTTTGAAAGCTTAATCACCCTGTATTTTCGTAACGAAGCGTTTATGGACCCATGTTGATATGAACTTTTCGTCTTATTTTAACGAGTAAATTACGCCCCTGAAATGGTGCCGCATAGTTTTGAATCACCCTGTATAGCCTACCTATCTATTATTTTTACAACTGTATATGTTTTTATCGAGGTTTTTATGATTAATTCTTTAATGCCATTCTGAGTGTTATTCATAAATTATTGTTGAAAATTTAGTAGGTATGAGCAAAAATATTGCAAATCCCGAGACGAGATCATCGATCCAAAATGTTGCCAGGATGGCAGCGAAACGTAGTGGGGTGGAGAAAATACCCAATTTGGGCAAATTATATAGAAAATTTTGCTTTCCCGGAATTTTTCTGATCTATAAACTTTTTTCGATATTTACTACTACTACGGAGAATATAAACGCAGAATGCAGTGAGTGACCCCCATCCCCCAGACATATAAAAAATACCCAAAAATTCGCCGCACTTCTATGAAATACCATAAATTTACCCGAAATACCATTAACTTCCATGCATTTCCATAAAATACCATGCACTTCCAACACTTCCGTGAACTTCCAAAAAATACCAGGTCGTTCCACGAACTTCCCGGCTATTGTACACTAAAATACCACAGTGACTTCCCCCTCGATTTAATGTTATTTTAACCGAGTATTTTACAAATACAAAAATATACCGGGTGGGCCGAAAAATTTTGAATTTTTTTTGTTCTGTCCCTAATTATTTTGTTTATGAAGCGATTAAAAAAAGGATTCGTTGCTTGCCTAAAAATATCGAACTATTGACAGAAAATTGGCAAAAGAACGAAGACAGTTTCAGTACTACCGCATAACAGTGATGAAAATTACGCTTTCGATTATTGCGGATAGTTCCGCCCCCGATGGACCCATTTTCCCCGCAGTAAAAATATTTACAAAACAAAACAGTGCAAATTTTTCGGCTCACCCGGTATAGGGTTCCGTTTAGAAAAATATATAAATTTAGTTAGTATTTTGACAACACTCTGTAAAATACCACCCTTGATAATCCCATAAGACTCGTCAGAAAATTTCCTAAAACTGCTGTATACGGACTATACATAGGTACAGTGTGTCCCCGGATTGAGTTCACATAATATCTAAGGTGTAAATAAAAAAAAATCAATTTGAAATTTTAGCTTCTGGGGCTCAGCTATCCTTCGTTTGAAACTAATTTTTGACATAATTTTAGTTTTGAAAAATCACGTATGCTTTGGACATTATAAAGAAATTAATTTTACACATCAGTAAAGTGCCCTTTTTGTAGGTTTTACGGCAAAATGTTATTAAGAAAACTTGTTAACAATAAAAAACTGTATACCTAGGTGTGAAAAATTTCAAAAGCCTACTTTGATTTTTGTGCGTTTTAATGTTTTAGCAGAAGGTAGTTAGGTAGTTAGTAATTAGGTTAGGCTGAATGTAGTTAGTGATTCGTGTTGTGCTTTTTGTGCTCTTTGCAGTATCAAGTCAATACTAGATAGTAAGCCCATAGCTTTTCTTTTTTTCACTATTTGTTCCTGGGTATCAACCGAGGTATCAACGATTATAATCATGCGTTTGATTTTAAATTTTTCATTTTTTCGAAGCATTATTTATTGCTAACATATGTTTCGATTATTATATCAATCTTCATCAGAGCAAATATATATTTTTTTATAAAAATTTGAAGGTGCTAAAATAATAAAAACTAAAATTAATACAATTAACATTTCAACATATTAAAATTTCTTATTCAATAATATTTTTTTTTAAAGGAAATACTTACACAATGTTTAAATCGGCATGGTTTAGTGTTTACGTCATTATATAATATTTAAAATTGTTCAAACATTTATAGTTTTAAAAATGTGTCGCATTTCGCGCGTCGGTACAAAAAAGGCAATTTTTTTATTAACACAAGGTAAAAAGTCAGTATCGATCTATAAATATTGTAAATGTTTGAAAAATTATTTAAATCATTTTTTATGTTAATAGTATTGTCATTTCTATGTATGTGATACATCTCAAGACAACTTCTTTTTGTAAAATCACTCTCATAATTTAACACTTCAGTGTTTTCGAAATCAAAAGAATCGAGTGTACCATGGATTTGCCTCAAAACAATTGAATAGTGAACAGGACCACTCAAGTGTTGGTGTGCAAAGATCTAATACAATAGTATACAGTCCCTGCAGTGATGTAACAGATACATTTTTTTCGGTATCTAGATACAGATACTGTCTGGCCAAAGTATCTGGGTACAGACACAGATACGTTAAAAAAGTATCTAGATACTTCCAGATACATTCAGATATTATCAGTTAATTAAGAAAATTTCAGACCTCATAAGGCAATCAGTATATCTACCTACTTAGATATTTATGAAACAAGTGTGTGTCTAGGTAAAGTAGAACTATTTAGACGAATGTGAAGTTTATATTGTCACTAATTGAAACAAGTTGTGGGGTTAGTAGTTTACCGTGTACGTCACTCCAAAGTGAGCACCGAGTAGGTTCTTTATGTACGGAATTTTAAAAAATCACTAAATCACTCCCCATTTTATTATTTGTATTGTTTCTTTTTTTAACATTAATTATCAACATTTCTAAGTTTTCATCGCTGAGCCTGTTACGCCTTGGCGTTAAAATTTGTCCTCCTGTATTAAATAGGCGCTCGACTGGCGCAGATGATGGTAAAACCGTGTTATATTTTTTGCCTCATCGATTGCACAAAGCATGTAATCGTTGACTGACGTATTAATAAAGACTGCTCACGGCTGTCATGTTTGACAGTTCTCTGGCTCGCACCATGCGATTCCCGGAGACAAAATACAATGCAAAATACATTGGTGACCATAGGCGCCATCTACTTTCCAGGACATGAAACTATAGCCGTGAGAAGTCTTATCACAAGATATAGGTCTGTGGTCTTATTAATACGTCAGTCAACGATGTAATCCTATTTGAATTACAAGAAACTTAGAATTAATTTTTTGGAACGGTTTAAAAATTAAATATAGGCACGTGGCAAGCCTTGGCATCGTGGCTAAAAAAATGTATCTAGTATCTAAGTATCTAGATACTTTCAAAAAGATCTAGATACTAAAGCAGATACTGATTTTTGTAAGTATCTAGATATGTATCTTGGTACATGAAAAGTATCTAGATACAGTATCTAGATACATGTATCTCGATACATTACATCACTGAGTCCCTGGGCCATCTCAATATGCAGAATTTTTTAACCTTTATCGGGCTTCATAGCATCCTGGAATTATTTAGTGGCTAAACGTAATTTTCCCAACAGGTACTGCTGAAGTTATAAGGTTCCAGTTTCTTGTACCATTCATTGTAATGTCTTATTTTAGATGGATAGGACGAAATAGTCCCAGATGAACCTTAATTTTTGGGGTGCGATAAAAAATCGAGTATATCACAACCGCTCCAGAAATATACAAAAACGACGCCTAGAAATTACAGAAGTCGAAATGAGTAGTGTTCCTTAACAGGAAACACATAGAAAAATGTATCATCTTAGAGGGTGGGTCTAGTAAAGTCTTTTTTATATGTTGATATTTTGTAAAATAAATATAAAAATTAGGTACTGTTGTCTTTATTAGCGGTTTTTCAATATAAAGGTTAAAAAATTCTGTATTTTGAGATGACCCAGAGACAAACATCCTGTATAATATTGTATTGGATCTTTGCACACCAACACTTTGAGTGGTCCTGTATATTGAACTGTTTTGAACTGTTTTGAGGCGATTCCATGGCACACTTGATTCGCCAGATGCCTTTAAAATTCCTATTTTTCCCAACTTTGACACCCTGCAGAAAGGAATGGATGTATATTTTTTGTCAAATTTGGTATATAGGGTTTTGGGATATCGTGATTAACGCAGGGGTATAAAAAAAATCGCAGCCGACCTTGGATTAGCACTTCAAACAAAAGAGTTCGGGCGATTATCTCGTAAATAAAGATTTTATGGATTTGTATGTTTGAGACACCTTTTATAAGAAATATTTTCTTAAAATTTGTCTTACCTACTTGTTCATCCTGAAAATAATTAAATTATATAAAACTATAAACATAGCTTTTCTTGTACTGATGCCTGATTTGATGCTAGTATTTCTGTAAAATCAAGTGTTGACTTTCTCGGTAGATAAAGTACTTCATATTTAATTTTTTAAGTACCAGTTCAATTTGAATTGGAATAATCTTATTAAGTACCCTGATGTTGCCTCGTCCGGTTTTGATACAGACCCAGGGAATGTGTCGGTAAAAAAGATTACTACTACCTTAATTATTTTAAGGTATTTTACCCTATCTCAATAATAAGAGTTCACAAATAAACTTGTCAGATACTGTCACTGACCAAGAATATTCTTTCAGCTCCAAAACTAAAATCGGACTATATCCTTCAACTTTTTTCAGGCCCAATTCCCAGGGCTTATAGATATACTTAAACGGAAGAGTGAAGACTACTCTAGAATATTCCTGGCCAATGATAGATGCACAAATCACAAAGTTCTAGAAAAAGAAAACGTATGGAAGCTCTACAGGGAAAGCAATGAAAACTAAAAGAAATTATTGGGGCCCTGGGGGCCTCAGGCCAACAAAGCTGTAACGGAAAATGCCTCCAAACCAATCATAAAAATTATAAAACTGTCAGTAAAATATCGAAACCTAAAATTAATATGTCAAATCTTTGAGTAGGTTAGAAAACAATGCAAACGTGTTCATTAAAAGCTGATATACCAACTTTAGAGGCATTTTTCGTTACAGTATATTAAACATTCTAGGATTTTGGATATGTATCTAAAATAGAATTTTTTTGCAGAAGAGGGGAAAAATAAATACTCAGGATCTGAAAATTCTGATATACACCAGGACGCAAATAGGTACCAGGCCAGAGATTACCGACTAAAAAATACTAGATCAACGGGAACTGTTCATCATTACCAACCACGACAACAAGACGAGACTTACAGTAAGAATGGTAGATATTCAGAATTATCTAAAAATAGTGAAGGGGACAAAGGGAAATATACAAATGCCGTACCCACTAGCGATGAAAAATGTTGTAAAATGTCGCCTGCAAAAGAAACAGTCTATTATTGGAACACCCCAACGCATTGCTATCCAGATTTACAACGCCGGGAAATAAAAAATCAACCACAATCTACAATATATTATCCACAACCTTATCAATCTAAATCTGCCCGCTTTGATTTAGATGGCCGACGACAAGGTGCAGTAAAACAAAGCGCTAGTGCAAGAAAAACTGCAAGCCAAGATATAATATCTGAAGATCGTAATAGAACACCCAAATCCAATCAATCAAATATTGAAAGTTCATCATCTAGAAAATACGACTATGAAGATAATGCCGCAGAAGCATCAAATAATGTTATAGTGACAAACCTTGACGAGCCTGCCGAAAAAATTGAATCCTTTAAAAGTAGGATTTATGTAAGTCAAGCTAGGGAAGACACCAGAACAGATTCAGATTTGATGGAAGATGAATTCCCAGACGGTCTTGATAATCTGGAAGAAGAAAATCCAGATAAAAGACTAATTTTTCTCGATAAGCTCCGTAAAACTACAGAGGAGAAAGAAGTTGTGGAAAAGTTCATAGCGGAAGTAGAGAGATCCAGAACATTTATAGAAATGATTATGAACTTTGAGAAATCCGATAATATGGAGCAGACATTTAACTGTATTAGCGGTAGTTTGTTAAGGAGCATAGACAAGCTAGACAGACTGGAAATAGACGATTGCAAATATTTGAACAATGAAAGAAGCCGAATATTCAAATTTATTTACGGTTTGCAAAATATTCTCCAGAATAAGACTTTAGACTACGAGGCGAAAAGTGGCAAAATTTTGGAAAAATATTCCTATCGCCTTTGAACATGTTTTGTACACCTACTTACCTATGTTTTGTATTTAGTAGTTGTGTAAGTTTCGTTGTATGTGTTTTGCTTAATCAGTTGTGAAGTCCCATTTTGATGTTAAAATAAGATTTATTCTTGTTCAATACATTCAAATATATTGAGTAAAATTTACACATTAAAATTAAAGTATAAAATTTTTTCAAATTCAGGTTTAGAAATCTATATATAACTAGTTATGCAGATTGTCTCTGATAAGGGTAACAAATTTTAGGATCAAAATAAGAAAACAACTTATTACTTTATTACAACGATATATAAGGATAGATGACTCACGGTAATACAAATAATACGGCTTTGTTTTGCTTCAACATTAGCGGGTCGGGGGGAAGAAGACGAGGTAATTTATTTACATTGGCATTTCTTAAATTCAGTCTTTCCTGTTTTGTAATGCATAATAAATAGTTTTTTGATAGACTTGTGTATCGTATATAAATATGTTTTGAGCGGCGGTGGTAATTGTGCCACCAAGAATAATATTGTACCTGCTACGAATTTAGGATTTTAAAATTCCACTGGTATTCCTGCCACCAGATACTACCTGATAGGGCATAATTATTCGGGAGGTATATGCAATTGGATTATTAAATTTCCGACTCATATTGGGGGTTCGATTGGGTTATATATTAGGTAATCAGTCTCAAATGTTCTTTAGTACACGTCGTGCTATTTTCATAATGGATCTTAAAATTATCAAAAGTATTTACGGAAATGAGCTTTTGGTGGTCAATAATTTTAAATTTAAAAAAGAAAAGACTTTAAAAAGTGGTGAAACATTTTGGCGGTGTATAAAACGAAAAGAAAAGTGTTCTGCAAAAGTGTTTACTGTGCTAGGACCCGATCATGTAATCAGCAGAAGAGAAAATGACCACAACCACGAAGCTGATATACAAGAAGTAAACCGCCACATTGTATCCACGAGCTGCAAAAGGAAAGCTGTTGAAGAGATCGCAGAAAAACCCTCAAAGATTATACGACATGAGTTGGAAGTCCATTTACCAACCACATTTACGATAAAGGACAGAGAGTACGTAAGAAATAATGTTTATAACTGCAGACGAAAAGTTTTGCCGGGACCGTTACCAAAAAACATAGATGAAGTAGTTCGGGTTCTTGAAAATTACAATCCCAAAACGTGTAGAGGCGAAGACTTTTTGTTTTTAAATAGTGTAGAAGAACATATTTTAGTATTTTCTTGTGAAACAAATATTCGCCAAATGTGTGAAATGTCTCAAGTGCACCTTTACCTACTGTACTAAATTTTCTCAATCTTATAAAACATTATTTAATCTGTTGAAATCTAAAATTTTAAGGGATTTTGATTTAAATTTTTATCCAAATGAAGTGTTTGTAGACTTTGAGAAGGCCATACACAATGTATTACAATGTATTTGGCCTGAATCAAAAATTAATGGGTGCCGATTTCATCTTCACCAAGCATGGTACAGAAAAATTAAAAGTTTGGGACTAACACAGCATTATAATGATAAAAACTCAGAAATAGGAAAGTGGTTGAAATACACTTTTGGACTCACCTATTTAAACCCAAACGATGTTGGAGACTGTTTTGTATTCGACCTATGTTCAGTACGGCCAGAAAATGAACAAGTAGTTAAGTATTGCGATTATCTTGTCAAGTCATATATTGAAGAAGACTCAGATATCCCACCGTATTTATGGGCAGAGTGTAGTAATTCAGTAACAAGAACTACAAATGCGTGTGAATCATTCCGCTCGAAATTTAACGAATCATTCTACTCTACTCACCCAGCAATATACATATTTGTGGAAAAATTGAAAGAATTTCAAACTGATACTTATGTCAAAATTCAAAGTCTACAAACGCCTGCAAAAATTAAGGACGCCTCTGTTAGAAGTAAATTAAAAATATTGACAGAATTATGTGAGAAAGTTAAGAAAAATGCAATATCAAAAATTGACTTTGTTAAATGTGCTTCCTATTTAACCTTACCGAACTAAAATAAGAGGTTTTATTTATCTGATGTACTTTAAATATGTTTTAGATAATAGCCTCAAATTAAAAATTTTGCTAGTTTTTAAGACTTAGTATAAGAGAGTGACTAATTAATCTTGAATGTTCTTAATAACTTAAATTTAAATAAACGCTAAAATATCAGTAAAGCATTATTCTTTATTATTACCATAATTTCTATCTATTAGTGTTAGTGGCACAAATACCTGTGTGTTTTTAAAGAACCCTTTTGGTCGGTGGCACGTTTACCGGTACCCTTCTCTGGACAGGTATATTTGGTGGCACCTTTACCTCCGCCCGTTTTGAGATACTGATATTTACAAAAGAATCTAAATCGTATAAAAAAACTGGAAAACTTGAATGTGCCAACAATAACAGCTTTTCAATATCATGAAACAAAACAAGTTGCCTTTGGTAATGTATCTATACCTATATATCGTTGCTTTATTATAACTTATTATTAACATTTTAAACATTCTAAAATTTTGTACACTTCAGTTGTTTTTCACGGATAATCTAAGGCTTGCAAAGTTGTAAGGGGTAGTTTTTGAAAGGATGAGGAATGTTTTTCATCAGAACTTGGTCCCTTTTAATGGTGTCTAATTGGCGTTAGGTGTGTGTTGTGTTCTGCTGAGCTTTTGGCAAAAAAAGTTCAACATGTTTCACTGCGATAACTATTTAAAACAAATTTCGAGAAAATAGTCTTTGAAGTTGAGGATGCAATAATAAATATAGGTATAAAGGATTTGACTAATTTTAGTTGTAAATTGAAATTATTACAATGGCCCTAGTAGGTGTGCCCTGATGAAAACCTATTTTACATATTTTATTTTGAAGAATCCTTTCTCCCTTTAATTTTGTTACCATTATCCCGGGAAACCCTGTATACGGGCTATCCCGATTTGGTTACGTTGACCCACCTAATTTAAAAAATTATCAAATTGTTTTAATAAACATTCTTTGAAAGTTACATTACAATCTATACCTAAAAAAAAAAGTTCATCCAAATCGGCCTACTTTGTTTTTAGGAAATTTGTTTATAATTTTTGCAAGAAACACAAAGCATTTGGGTAGGTACATTTTTACATTTATTATAATATAAAAATATGGATGGATGAAGATGAATCTTAAAAAGTTCGCTCAGCAGATTGCGAAATAATCATGCTATTGAAATATGAAATACTCATTTTTATAGGCTCGCAGATAAAATATACACGGTTAAATAAATTATAACTTGAGTGACGAGGGAAGATAAATATACTGTGTGTCTCAGAATAGGTCGATACAGAATAGGTAGTAGACATCTACCTACTTGAACCAAGAGTTTTTCCGAATTAAAAATCATACTAAGGTACCTACCAAAATTGAAATCAATAATTATTGATGTAGCAGATTATTGAAATGAAGAAAAATGCGGAATTCAATTGAATTAAAGTACGGTTGGCGTCACACCACACGAAACCGAACGCTAAAAATTATCTAAAAATCAATCTCCTCGGGATATTTGCATAGACGCCCGCAGAAAAAATCTGGAGGAGGAGGGCAAAAGTCAAATTCAAACTTTATTATTTTTGTTTATTTCAAACACGTTTTAATTTTCTAAAAATAAAAATGCCTGGTTCATACAGCTTCTTTATCTTTTAATTTTACTTTATTTTGAAGAAATAACCAACGGCATTTGTCCCTTGATTTAATCTAACCACTGACATTTAATATTTCTTAAAGATACGGTAAAAGTAATTAATATTAAAATAACATCATTCCTAAACGAAACAACACGACAACAAAAAATATCAAATCCTAAACGAAACAAAAAACTAATATTTCTCCGTATCTATGTTAAATATTGGATATACTCTTTGGCATATTGGCACAAAACAAACACCAATTATATTATCACCAATGTTACCATACGTCTACATAGACATCTTGTGTACGTACAGTACGATACACGAAAGAACTCCGTATGTATGTTATTAATGTGGGGATGGGCGATTACGCCAGAGTTTTTCATTGGACTTCTCTCGTGTGTCGGACTGTATGTATGTACAAAACAAAAGTAACAAAAAGTAACAAATCCTAAATAAAACAAAAAATAAATATTTCTGGATTGCTACACGTACCTAATATGCTAATACTTACAATATCTAGTTATTTTATGATGTAATATACCATTACACAATATGTCAATGTAGACTTTGTATGTATAATACAACAATCTTGACAATAATAATAAAATTAAGAAAACGCAAATTTTAACCTTTGCGGCGGCGGCGGGAAATTTGAAATCAATATTTTGCACTCAACAGGCATGAATACTCATAAAGAAAGGTGAATTGTTACACCTGTAAATAAGTAAAGAAGGATGTTTTCTTGAAATCGGCAGTGAAGTGTCCCAAAGTCGTCATTAAAAGCTCAGAAATCGGCACTGAAGTAGCCCACTAATGTACGATTTTTTCAATAAGTAGGCCTTGGCGAGATGTAAACATCAAACGTCAATCGCGAAGCCATCGCCCGTCAAAAGTGACCAAATACACATTGCGAAATTGTTACCTATAGCACCGCAATCTTTCAGTATAAATATTTTAGTAGGTTTGAATATCAATAGATTTGTTATGGAGGCTGCACAACAAGCAGCAGTTTGGTTTTTCTGTTCGAAGGCGCCGTGTCTTGTCAAACTTCACCTAGGTAGAGCGATCCGTCAAAGTCAAGCAACGCCGCACGCAGTTGGTTCATGGACAGGTGATCCCGTATGATTATTTTCTTGCCTAATAAAACATTTTTTTTTTTCGATTTCAAAAAAATATAATATGTACCTACCTCGGCACTGAAGTTCCTTTTATGACTCATGTGGTTTATTTGCCTCGGCCAGAGGACTCGGCAACAAAATTCATAAGTCATAAAAAGTTGAACTTCAGTGCTTTGGTACATAAATAACTATTTTGTGGCATATCAGTCATTATTTCACTCTAAATTTTTATAGTCTTTTGTTTATGATTCTTCGCACGTGGTTATAAAAGTGAAGCGAAACAATGATTTTCGTCGTGTTCGTCGGTCACTTCGACCCTCGATCTAAGCTTGAATCCTTTGTTCAATGGATTTTGGGTATTATTACTCCAAAAGTCTCAAGAAAATGGCTTTACGTCGTTCGTTTTCATCTGACGCCAACTGTATAACACAACTTTTCGACACACCTTGATAGTTCGATGCTTACAAATAAATTAAGTTTACCACTCCTATTACGCCATCTGCACGAGATATAATATGTAGATCGAGTAAAAGATGCTATCCGATTAGGTTCTACCAAGCGGATTAAATTCAAAAACCAAAAATATGAAATATACCAGGGGATTTATTAAACTTATCTGCCCCCCTTTGTCGAATGCTTCCTTTCGATAGTGAACACATAGAGATATAATATACTAGCTACTCTCATTATTGATGCATCGGTTCTTTCAGCTTAAATCAGATATAGGTAGCCAATAATTTAACAAATTTCAGTTTGACTTGTCTCCTAATAACTCGATATGAAAATTCCATTCCTCATTTGTTATACACTGACAGTCTTCAAAAATTAGGAATAATTTTAATTCATGTTTTTTTATCATGTGGGACGGGCCACGTTGGAGTAACCATGCAGATAAAAGGCAAACCCTATAGTTTGTATTATTAGGCTGCGGTTGTGATGTTCGAATCATTGCTAACTATTTAGAACAAGCTTGGATACACCTCGCGTCACCATCTTGAGGGGTGCTGAGTTGTCGCCTCGCTGAAACCGCGGCAGACTTACAAACGCCTACGCGCAATACTCCATTTATTAAAGTTGTTTCACAAATAACAATTTTCCCCCAACAAATCCCCCAATAAATCGTACAGTTTATTGGTATAAATCGTAGAATTTTTTGTTTTCAATTTAATGGTAGGTATAAATTACAAAATTGGCGAAGAAATTAAAATATTGAGATGACGATTTACAGATTAAATTATTCCAAAATTCCAGAGCTGTCGACACAAAGCATTCTGCTGTTTGCGGCAACTTGTGGCTAATTTCGAGATTTTTCTATTTTACTGTATAGTTTTTTTTAACGAATTTTGAAATTCAATTTTGAATTTCTACTGGGAGGGAATTTTTTTATCATTTATTTTACTTTGACGGGGCTTATCTTAATTCAAATGTTGTATCAGTTTCGATAGAACTAAGATGAGTGCCATGGAAAACCCAAGTCGTTTGTATATCGCTAATAATAATAAACTTGTTAACCTCCAAACAATTCTGAAAATAAAAAATTGTTAAATTCCCTTATACATTCCAAAGACAATGCAAGTTGTTCCAAATTTTTATCTTTAATAATAAAAAAAAGTTACGCCTCTTTCGAAAAATAATTGAAATATTGACCGTTCGGATTGCTTTCTGTCTATAATAATACACTAACTTCAGAATTTTTGCGCTTACCATCGATGAAATAAAAAATATTTTTCAAAAACTATTCTTTTTACGGCCGTTTTCTTCTTTTTGATATGTGGGGTCAAACAAAAAAAAATCCCATGTCTCTACCTGCTCTAATAATAAAAAAGTGATTCACTTCCAAAAAATCCTTGGTGGCCATGAAAAAAATTTGGTTCAATCCCTTTTTACATTCTCAACACAACACAAGTTATTGTCTTAATTTCTATCTTCACTAATAAAAATAAGTTAGATTTTTTTTGTAATGTCATGGGATGTTTTGTTGATCGACATTTAAAAATCGCACACTTTTAATTGGAGATTAGCGGTACTTATATCAAACAAGTCTGAAATAAAAATATAGTTTAAAAAACTAAAAAAAACACGCTTACGCTTAGCAATTGAACTAAAAAGTAAAAAATAATAATAGCAAACCGAATTTTATTGTAAAAAAAAGAAGCGTGGAGTGCATGATATCAATTGTTATAAATATTTCATTAGTAGCTATTGATAAAAAAAATATATACAGGGTGAATCAGTTTTTTGTGGCAGGACTTTAAGAGGTGATATATCTTCAAAAAATAACCGCACTTTTTCGTATAAACTATATCTTTTTAAGGCCTTAGAAAAAAGTTACAGGGTGTTAAATTTTGAAAAAATATGTGGACTTTATTGTGTATTTACCAAACTAGTTGAGATATTTAAGTCATATTTGGTATAAGTTATAACGGCGCGGGTTAGCATAAAATCTGTTAATATCTAACATCTTTCACAACCAGTGGCGGAGAAATGGGTAATTGGTAAAATTATTTTTCGAAAAAAAAATGAATCACCTTGTATTGTAATAAAAGGTATTGAATTTTTTATGTAGATTTTAATTGCAGACAAAAATGTCCTCTTGATATTTTTTCGCATGTGTTATAGTTTAATGGCAAATTTCATTTTTTTGTATTTTCTCGGGGTATTTCTGAAAAATTATTTAAAAAATTTGCTCCATAAGTAAGACTCAAAATAGAAAAAACGTGTTTCTTACTTTAAATAAACTAAGTTTTTTCAATAAACTTACCCATTCAAGGTTTTACTTTTCAAGATACAGAGCGTAACATTAATTGTATTTTCCTTAAATGTTTTAGACCCTGTAACTTCAAAAGTATAGCCTTAAATAGGTAAGTTTATTGGAAAAAATTACTATATTTAAAGTATCAAACACATTATTTCCACTTTAAGTGTTACTTATGGAGCAAATTTTTTTGATAATTTTTCAGAAATACCCCGAAAGAATACAAAAAAATGAAATTTGCCATTCAACTATAACACATGCGAACAAATAACAAGAGGGCATTTTTGTCTGCAATTAAAATCTGCATGAAAAAAATTCTATACCTTTTATTACAATACAAGGTGATTCATTTTTTTTCTAAAAATAATTTTACCAATTACCCATTTCTCCGCCACTGGTTGTGCAAGATGTTCGATATTAACAGGTTTTATGCTAACCCATGCCGTTATAATGTATACCAAATATGACTTAAATATCTCAACTAGTTTGGTAAATATTCAATAAAGTCCACATATTTTTTCAAAATTTAACACCCTGTAACTTTTTTCTAAGGCCTTAAAAAGATATAGTTTATACGAAAAAGTGCGGCTATTTTTTGAAGATCTATTACCTGTTAAAGTCCTGCTACAAAAAACTGATTCACCCTGTATAATAATAAAAGCACCCCGCACGCTTCTTTTTTACAATAAAATTCGGTTTGCTATTATTATTTTTTACTTTTTAGTTCGGTTTGCTAAGCGTAAACGTGTTTTTTTAGTTTTTTAAACTATGTTTTTATTTCAGACTTGTTTTGAGTTGAATAAATTTTTTATAATTGGAGATATATGTAAATGAATAAGTGCGAAAAAATTCAAGAGGTGATTGCCTTTTTAAAAATAAGGGGAGGTTCTCGTATAAAATTTTTCGATTTGGCGTTTCCCTGCAAAGTTATTCGGGTTACAGGGTGACCCAAAAGAATTTTTTTTTATTTATATCTCTAAATAATCAAGTTGCACAGCTGAAACTTTGCACTGTTATGTTTTTGGCGATGGAGAATAAGCTGAAGGTGTCAGTTTTTATGTATCTCATAGAGGGCGCCGCTTGTGCTGTTCTGTGATCGTGCTTTTACTCCTAACTTTTTTGAGGTTATGTTTTTGGCCTTGAAGGTTCGTCATTTTAGTGCAACTTTTCATTTTGCAACTAAAATGTACTCTTTTTCATAACGATAGAATCAACCGTTTGCGTTGAAATTGGCAAAACTTGCCCCAAAACACCCGTTAACTTCATCATTCGAAACATAAAATTTTTATCTACCGCTTTCAAACGTTACAGATTGGGCAAAACACCATTGGTTTTCTTGAAATAGGGTGTTCAAATTTTGTTAAATTCAATCCTTTCCATTTTGAAGGCTAATAAGTTTTGGTACATTGTTCATAGGAATTTTTTTCTCAGTTTAAATGGTACAGTCTACAGAATACGCTGGTAAATTATGGCAGGCTAATTTCGGGACACCCTGTATATAACCTCTATCAAACTATCAACAGTTGTCTGAAAATGTTTCTACCTGCGAAGATTATCAGCTCTTTGCCCGGTGCGTTAGCAGAAAATAAGCAAGTGATCTTACTAGTTAGTTACTAGTTTGCGCGTCGTTATAGTCATGGAGGTTGTTCGTTTCCTCTTGTGAAAACAACAGCAGAAACTTTGGAAAATTATTTTTATCGACACAGACGAAATTCGCCGAAAACGGTGGTTGGAAACAGTTGGCCTTCCAATGAAGAAAAGTTTTTGTATTGTTGCGAAGACTATTATTTGCTCGTAAGTACATATATAGATAGGTTGAAGCACTTTTACTTCTTTTTTAAAGATAGGTTGAAGCACTTTTATTCCTTTTTTACTGCTTACTCTCTTGGGGTTATTATTTGAACTTGGGGTTATTACCCGAATTAAATAAACCTCTTCCCGCCATTTTCAAAATGCAAATACAGGGCCGGCTGCGATTTTTTTATACCCCCGTTTTTCACGAAAACCATTTAGCGATTTTTTTTATTTAAAATCTGATTTCACAGCATTAATCAGAACACCCCAAAACCCTTATATACCAAATTTGAATAAAAAAATATACAGGGAGGTCTATTCTGTCAAAGTTGAGCAAAATATGAATTTTAAAGGCATCTGCCAAGTCAAGGGTGCCATGGAATCCCTTCAAAACAGTTGAATGGTCAATAGGACCACTCAAGGTGTTGGTGTGCAAAGGTCCAATAGAAAATATACAGAGTGTCCTTATCTGTGCCATCTCAAATTACCGAATTTTTGGAACTTTATACGGGTCAAAAATCGAGTATACCAAAACCGCTCCACACAGTATAAACGAACTAAATCTAAAAAATACAGAAGCCTGCCAGTCAGTAAGTCCATATCAGTTAAGGTGGCTGATGTGCCACGATAGGAAAGGCACAGAAAATGTATCATCTTAGACAGTGACTTTGTTGAGGAAGGTCCAATAATTTAAATTCTTTTTATTTGCTGGTTGGCATTTTATAAAGAAATAAATTACTTTTGTGTTTATTAATGTTTTTTCAATGATTCCAAAGCACTTTTGACCAGTATAAAGTTTACTAAAAATTCAGAATTTTGAGATGGCTCAGAGCAAAATACACTATATATTTTTTTAGTAAATCTTTTCAAACCAACATTTTGAGTGGTCCTATTTAACTGTTTAACTGTTTTGAAGGGATTCTATAGAACACTTGAATCGCCAGATGTCTTTAAAATTCCTATTTTGCTCAACTTTGACACCCTACATAATGGAACTCCCTGTATATTTTTGGTTCAAATTTGGCATATGGTTTTCGTGAAAATCGGGTGTATGAAAAAATCGCAGCCGGCCCTGGATTTGCATTTTGAAAATGGCAAAAGAAGCGGTTTTTGAAGGCCTTTCAAACAAAAAAAAGTTTATGCGATTAGCTCCAAAAATGAATATTTTACGGATTTGTACAGTTTTAAAGTGGGACACCTTGTATAGAGAATAAAAGTTGATACTAATATTAAGTATTTGTAGTTTATAATTATTATTGTACTCCTAAATCAATTCCTTTCATTATAAATTCAAAATTTTATTTCAAATTTAAGTACTTACTTTTTAATCGAGCAAATTTTATTGCAATAATTTTTGTGAGATTAGTAAGAAACAGTTTTCTTTTTTAGCTTGAGCGTAATGCTAATAATTTGATGTTCTTCAAAACTGTGGGAAGCAAGAAGCAAGATTATCTTGAAAATGGAAGTTGTGCCTCAGCGCTGCATAAAAAGCAAACGAATTGCTTCCCTTCCAATTCATGTAGAGAGGATAATAAGACGAATTCCAGAATTTGCCATGCTCAATATACCTACATTCGAGGGTAAATCATCAATTAATATAACTTTTAGAGCACGTAATGTTTATTGTGTGCGGCCTAAATATAGAAGCCTCTTTAATTTTATGAAATATATTAAGTAAGTTGTATTGTAAATTATTTATCAATAAACAGTAAATTATGTTGTGTTCATTCTTTCCCTGTATTTGGTTATCCTGTTATAGTAAAGTTTGAATAATAGTTCATGTCTAAAGTGATATTTTCATTTTCTTTTTGTTAATTACTCTCAAATAACAAATATTCAGAACCTAAAAAGAAGAAACGTTCTACAACCAAAGCAGAGGCACCGGGGAGGCGGGAAGGGACGTGGGCTTCGATTTTAAATTGGCGGCGAATCCCGCGCGGCGCGGCCGTCCGCGAAGCGGCCGAACATCGCGGCGGCAAAGCCGCCGCACGGCCGAACCTCCGCGGTCCCCGCGAGTTTATTAAGCGAACACACCAATAATTCAAATTCCACATAATATGGCAGATGGTCCGATGTCGCATTCACAGATTCTTGCTCCATACTTAGAAAAGTTGGATTTCCTATGTAAAAGACTATTCAAATAATATCACCTAAGTTCTCATCACCCCGGGTGGCCGCCTCCGCGAGAGCATGTTCAATTTATTTAAATAATTCGGTCCAAATGGGCCATGAATAGTTTTGTTTTAAAATAATGTTCAGTGCATGGTGCAGATTATGTAGTCTAATGAAGTTTGTTTCCGAAAAGATGAGGATATGCAGAAGATAATAACGGATTTGGGATTTGTGAAGGTTAAAATATGAGAAGTGTCTATGAAAGTAAATTATATTTTATCAAATTAATATTTGGGATATTAAACTCTTTAATAATGAATTTAATAAATCATTTAATATAGTTTAGGTACAAAAAAATTAATAAACTTTCCATACTACGTATCGAATCTCCTCAGTGGTAAAGTCTTCACACGTGGCGGGAAAGTTGTAAATTTAAATTTACAGAGAAAGTAAAGGAAAAATCGAAAAACTAAAAGACACGGGTCCGTTTTTCCCCATATTCAGGGTGTTCCTAAAGATCATGTACAGACGGAAGGGGGTAATTCTTTGGCCCATTTTAAGAAAAAAACTTCATATATGAACGTATGTCGTAAACGTTGAAGTTCATTTTTTTAAATTGAATTTTGGCTACATCTCCCTAAATAATCAAGCTGCTGAACTGAAATTTGGCACTGCTATGTTTTTGGGGATGGAGAATAAGCTGAAAATGTCAATTTCATTGTATTTCACAGAGGGCGCCACTTGCGCTGTTTTTTGATCACGCTTTTACGCGTAACTTTTTTGAGGTTATCTTTTTGGTTTTGCAGGTCCATCATTTTAGTGCATCTTTTCATTCTGCAAGAAAAAGGTACTTTTGTTTCATAACGATTAAATCAACCGTTTGCTTTGAAATTGCCAAAACGTTCTCCAAAACACCTGATGATTCCAATATTCGAAACATAAAATTTTCACCTAGTGCTTTCAAGTAATTTGCAGTATCTTAGACAAAAAAATTATAATAAGAATTCATGTAGATTTGAAATTGTTAGGAGCTGACTCCGCCTTATGAGAATGGTGCTCTCTCTCTCTCTCTATCAAAGCACTGATCAGTAGCGTATACATTAATTATTATTTGACAATAAAATAAATTGTGGCCCTGCCGACACTTTCTTAAGTAGTATAATTAGGTATTTTATATTTAAAATTTGATTTTTTGTAACTGAAGTCTAGGGGTAGGTATAAGTATTCTATTAATTTTGTATTTGATTGAGTCGTCTTCGAAAATTGAAAGTGCATTCAGCACTTATCAGGAATGGCGGACCATAAGTTGTGGGGGCCCTTGGGCTAACACTATTAATGTTATGGCCTCCTCTATTGTTTCGGTTGTCAAAAACTTGCTTTTGCTTTTTTAAAAAATGTATAAATTAAATTATACCGGAAATAATTTTAAATAAATAGGAAAAATCCGACAAACATAAAATATATTATACATAATATTTAATAAGAATAAGAATGAAAAAAGTAGTAAATACCAAACAAAATAACAAATGACAAAATAACAAATTCTCATTTAGATAATTAAGTACCTAGGTACCTACCTAAAATAAATATATAAAACGAACAATATCATTCTAATAATTCTTAAATAATATATAGAATATATATAAAATATGAAATTAATAATAATTCTTGAACATAAAATAAATTAAAACATAATTGTAAATTTAAAGCGTATTTACCTATTAGGTAAATGAAGGTTTACTTTTTTGCATTTTTGTGTAGAAAATTCACTTATTTGTTCATCGCATGCAGTCTAAATTTTTCGTCTTATCACAGTTTATACCTAGTATTGATAAATAATTTAACCTTTCGTTTGTCATCGTTGTCCTATAGATTTTGAAACAATTTGGTAAAACACCGACTAATGTTTTTCATAAACTGATCTGAATATCTCCTCACGAGTCATAATAATTATGTGTCTGGCATAGTTTGTAATAAGATTTTAAGTGGATACAATCATTGACTAAATGCTCGTCAATGTCATTAGAATAATAATTAACAATCCATTGAATTCTATAATTGGGTTTTTCGCCACCAAACTAGTTAAAAGACAACTTTTTCAAGTTGCCTGGAAAATTAACAAATTCTTAACAGTAAATGAACTAAATTTTGAACTTGTAACTCAAAAAATATCTTCAACAAATTTGTTTTCTGGGCTTTCGGAGAATAAATCTTCCTCCTTTCTCAAAGATCATGTCACGTCAAAGTGAAATGACAGATTAATAAATTCCCACTTAAATGTCATGACAACAAAAACAATAGCCTAGCCACCAGACCTGTCTGATAGTGTACCCTGTGTTCTATCTAATTATCTATAAGCGTTGACTGAAATCTTCACCCAACGCTATAAGTACTAACTTCTCTTTGAATAAGTGGCAATAATATTTTCCATGGCACACTTGACACGCCAGATGTCTTTAAAATTCCTGTTTTGCTCAACTTTGACACCCTACAGAATGGAACTCCCTGTATACTTTTTGTTCAAATTTGGTATATGGGGGTTTTGGGGTGTTCTGATTAACGCTATGTGGTCAGATATTAAATAAAAAAGTCTCTAAATGGTTTTCGTGAAAATCGGGGGTATAAAAAAATCGCAGCCGGCCCTGGATTTGCATTTTCAAAATGGCAGGAAGATCAAAAGAAGCGGTTTTTGACGGCCTTTCAAACAAAAAAAAGTTTAGGCGATTATCTCCAAAAATGAAGATATTACGGATTTGTACAGTTTTAAAGTTGAACACCCTGTATAATCATATATTCTAGATATTTATTTATAAATATTACCTAATAATTTCCCAAGCATTTTTAAGCTTTAATGTTAAATTAGCTTTCTTTTATGTTCCGAAAAACAACGAAATTAACTAGGAAACCTCAACATTACAAATAACTATGGACATATAATGGGAAACCCTGTGTTTTTTTTTTGTTTTCGTGAATAAGTTATTGTAGTTCTTAAACATATATTTTCCCTAATAATTAATTTGTGTTTTTTTCTTGGGACAGCCAAAAATAGTCCACCTTTTGTTATCTTTACTGGTATCCATTTCCAATTACACTATTAGGTATCTACTCTTATTTCTTATTACACGACAACGCAAAATGCCGAGAATCCTCACACGACACGACACGCCGGTGGTTGGCACTGTAATAATTAATAATCTTTCGTCTGTGATAAAAATTATCGTAGCGCCACTGGTCAGGTGATTTCACAATATAATAATTATTTATGATATATTATTTATGATATATTAAAGATTATTTTTAGGACGTTCGGACTGGCTGAGCAGAGGAGTCTAAAAATGTTCAAGTTTGGACCCACTTTAACGTATGGAACCCCGCCCCCAATACTATTCCACGCACAGCTATATGACTGAGAATTCTAGAGTGACCGTCGAGTTGTGCATTTTTAAGCCCCAAAACCGCGTTAGTTCCGCTTGTTCCCGCGTCATAGGCCAAACGTGCTCCCGGTCTTTTACTTTGGGATTGGTATTGAACAGTGTTGCGCCTCGTTCCAGTCTCGGTTAACCTAACCTTTTCCGTGGTCTCTGTCTCAGTCATTCCTTCAACAAGTGCGTGATACGCGACGCAGTGTCCTTCCTTATAAGATTATTCTCGGTGCCTCGAGTGTTCTAAGAAATAGGACATTTTGTTTAAGTCTTTTAATAGCAGAAAAAGTTGAAATAAAAACTCTTGGGAGACCAATTCCAGATTTACAATAATTATCTCAGCCAGATAATATGAAGGCCTGAAATTGACACTCGCCTTTTTTCTAGATCCGCTCCTAAAATTTCGACTTATAAGTCGAAACTTTAAAGCAAGCTTCGAGTTATAGTCGAAATATTGACCGTCACTATTTCGACTTATAAGTCGAAGCTTTAAAGTTTATTAATTCAATATTTCGACTTATAAGTCGAATCTTTAAAGCTTCGACTTATAAGTCGACTTATAAGTCGAAGCTTTAAAGTTCTGAGTTATAAGTCAAAAATGTGGGTTAATATTTCGACTTATAAGTCGAAATTTTAGGAGCGGATCTAGAAAAAAAGGCGAGTGTCCCTTCCAGACCTTTGTAAAATAAAGTTGCAAGTCTTAATTTTACGCGACGTTTTTCTAGAAATATGTACGACAAGAACAAACAAGTTGCAGGTTGTTAAATTTGTTAAAGATATGTGGACTTTATTGAATATTTACGAAACTAGTTAAGATATTTAATTCATATTTGGTACTCGTTATAAAGACATGGTTTAGCATAAAACCTGTTAACAACTTGAACGACCAGTGGTGGAGAAGTGAGTAATTTAAACAATTGTTTTTAGAAAAAAATAATAAAAAATTACCTTGTATAGAAATTAAATGTATTGTTTTTTTATGTAAATTTTAATTGTAAAAAAAATTACTCGTGGAATTTTTTCATATGTGTTGTTGTTTCATGGGATATTCGATTTTTTTGTATAATTTCAGGGTATACCTTTGAAAAATTAACTACCTAACAAATTTGCTCCATAAATGCGACTCAAAGTAGAAAAAATGTGTTTCTTACTTTAAATAAAGTAACTTTTTCCAATAAACTTAGCCATTCAGAGTTTTACTTTTCAAGCTTAATTTTATCTTCCATAAATATTTTAGTCCCTGTATCTTCAATAGTGAAATAGGTAATTTTTTTGAAAAAGTTAATTTAATTAAATTAGGAAACACATTTTTTCTACCTTGAGTCTTACTTACGGAGCAACTTTTTAGTTATTTTTTTCTGAAATAGGTACCCTAAAGTAATGCAAAAAAATCAAATTTGGCATGAAACCATGACACATAAGAAAAATACTAAAAGAACATTTTTATTTATAATTTAAATCTACATAAAAAAGTCAATAACTACATTTTATTAGTTAAATCAACTATTTCGAAAAATACGTTTTTAAAACAATTTATTGTGACAGGTGGGCAGCGTCTACTGCTACAGATCAAGACTTAAAGCTAGTTACATGGAGCAGAGCTCAAATTTATAGATTTACAATATTATGCAAGCTTAGTCTACACGTGCCCGCGCACTCAGCACTTTGTCCGCACTTTTACACAAACAAGACCATAGTTCATATTACTATGGCCATAACTCCTCCACCGTTAGAGGAAAATATCAACCCGGAGGGTAGTTTTTCCGGTTCCTTCTTTTCTTCTCCAATTTCAAAATTAACTTGTCTTTTCTTCTTCTTAAATATTCTCTGGTATATTTTCCATATTATAATGATAATTGTGGCAAATCCATAACTTAGGGTGTGTATTTTCTGAATGTCGGGAACTTGCAGAAGTGTAGACTTTTCTTGTAATTTATGAATATTTTCTAAATCAATTGTTTGTAATTGCCAAGGGCGTATTCAAGGGGGGTGGTACAGGGGGTAATTACTCCCCCCCCAAGCCCATCAAATGTCCAATTTCTCAACTCTATAATATTTAGGTAAATTTAGTCAAGAGTCTGACGAAGTAATAAAAATTAAATTGCAAGGAGAGTTAGATTTATGGCAAAAAACATGTAGAGTCGACAATAATATTTGAGATATCCTTACAAGTTATAAAGACTATAAAAAAAAATTCTACACATAGTAATTGCTCCGCCAATTAGTGTTGCTTCAGCAGAACGAAGCTTTTCTTCATTGAAAATACTGAAAACCTGGTTACGCTCCACTATGGGCGAAGAGCGATAAGTAGGATTGGCACTGCTATTTACTCACAGAGATATGTTGATGTTTCTCGGGTTATTGAGCGATACCAAAGAAAATGGAGTACCATTTTCTTTGGCGATAGGCCAAAAAACCAAAAAGAAACATTGATTTCATATTATAATAGATAACTATATTCCTATTCCTATAATCCATTGTGATATGTATGTGATTTTCAAGAGTTTTATATTCTTTTAATGAATTTTATTTATTTTTAAAGAGTATATTTCCTAACAACTGCGGAAAGTGCTACTTTTCCGCATGCGATTGCAGCCAAGAGTTAGGAACACTATTTTTTCTACAAGTGTGCGGAAAAGTACACTTTTCCGCACGCATTTTAGTTTAGAAAGTGCCACTTTTCCGCACTAGTGCGGAAAAGTACTTTTTCGCACTACTTTTCCGCACTAGTGCGGAAAAGTGACACTTTCTAACTAAAATGCGTGCGGAAAAGTAAATGCGTGCGGAAAAGTGTCTTACTTTTCCGCACGCTTGTAGAAAAAATAGTGTTCCTAACTCTTGCGGAAAGTGTCTTTTCCACACTTGATTTCTTGGCAGAACTCCGCTACGCGTCGGTCAGCCAACTGCAATCGCGTGCGGAAAAGTGGCACTTTCCGCACTTGTTAGGAAATATACTATTTTCTACAAGCGTGCTGAAAAGTAAGACCGCACGCACTTTAGTTTAGAAAGTAGTGCGGAAAAGTACTTTTTCGCACTAGTGCGGAAAAGTGACACTTTCTAAACTAAAATGTGTGCGGAAAAGTGTACTTTTCCGCACGTTTGTAGAAAAAATATTTTTATACCTATAATGTTTTGTATTTTTTTATGTAGGTAATAAAATACCACCATATTCAGTTCAAATTGCTTTTACGAACGCACCAAACCCCTAATGCTAAAAAAATATTTTATATTACCCCTCCCAAGGCGAAATCCATAAAGTTGAGGTCGTTGACTTGGATCGTGGATGTCGGATAAAGTAAACGGTTTTCCTCTAATTTCTTCATTTCTGTTGGTAGATTGGAAGTCTTTTGTTTTGATTTCACAATTTTGTATTGTGTATTAAATTTGGATAGGCGATAATCTTGATTTCTTCGTTCTTTTGGCAGTTCGTTGAAATTTTTAGTGCTTCTTCGGCAAGGATAACAATAACATATTCGCTGTTTATTGCTTGAATTATTGAAATAATTATATTGATAGGTAAACCATGACAAAATTTTCCTTCTGCTTTTTTTTATCATGGAAATTATATGTTCATTTGAGTAAGGCGTAAGTGAATTTTGACAAATGTATAAATTTTCAATCTTCGGGCATTCTGCCAAGTACAAGGTAGGGATGACTCGGGATAACAATCGAATTTTGAGAATAATCGATAAGTTTGGAATTTTTCGTGTAAGAAAATTGGAAAATGAACGGCAAATATAATTTTTTCATTATTGAAATTTACTTGCATTTCAGCAATTGGGTAATAAGAAATTACATTTTTTTATTTTAAAATACAGTCTGTAGAATAGAGATTTTTCAAATATTTTATCAAAATGACCAAAATATATTGTGCTTGCAAGTATGCTGAAATGTCATTAATTGTTTTATTAGTATTAAATTCGAAATTTTCTAGTCGTTCTTTTATTACATTTTGGTTTGGCTGTAAAATGGTTATTAGTAGAAGTATAATTATCAATAAGTTGTTTCGTGAATGAAATTTGCAAAGAAACTTTGAAAAGGATTGTTGATTATTTTGAAGGGTATAAATAATTGCCTTGTAGTATTTTTCACCATCGTCGGAATCTAGTGTTCCAAAAAGCCATTTTGAAGCTTTACCAACTATATTAATTAAGCCTCTTTTATTCCTATTATGTGGAGTAATATTATCCAATTTTCTTTCTACTTCCATTATTAAATAATCTATATGTTGTAATATAGTATATTTCCTAACAAGTGCGGAAAGTGGCACTTTTCCACATGCGATTGAAGTTGGCTGAACGACGCGTAGCGGAGTTTAGTTTAGAAAGTGTCACTTTTTCGTACTAGTGCGGAAAAGTAGTGCGGAAAAGTACATTAGAATATGAACTAGTAGTAACTTCTGATATATTATTATTATCTAAGGATAGCTTCATTATGCTGTAAAACTTACGAATATTATTAAGTTGGTTAATTGTGGGTTTAATTTTAATATAATGAACACAAGTATGTTTAGTTTCTATAATTTTTGTATCTCCTAGCTGAAAGGGTAGCAAAGGAGTTTTTATCGGGGTAAATGTCATATCACTCGTCGTTGTCATTGTCAGTACCGGAGTCAATGTTAATAATATTGTCGTTGTCAGGAATAACATGACTGCATGAAGGTTCATTTTCCTGCAACCAAGGATTCGATAATATAGATACCTTCTTACGACGAAATTTTCCATCGTGTTAGACTTGCAAAAAAACCATGTTTCCTTGGCACAAATATTAATGACGTTTAAAAGGCAAATTAATAAACTCCTCAGGCATAGATATACACTTTTAACGGTGCATTTTCTTCGCTCTGCAGGATATCAGAGGGCAGCAAAGATCCCAGAGTACCTAAAAATCTTAAGATGAAGTTATCGTATATAAAAACGCTCCCCATACCTTTCTATACGACTCAGTTTTCCGTTCTTCCTGTTAAGCCGGAACGGGGCAGAACACTATAGGGGCATGGGCCTACCAATAAGTTCCTTCTAACCTGGGTTTTAGAGTTTCTCCAGCTTGATTTTCCACAGGTAATGTCCAAATATTCAGTCTTCCGTGGCGTTTTCTAAAATATTCTACGAGATTTTACATAAAAAACCTACACATGTCCTATATGTGCGCCCGTACCTGGAAAAGTCCCCCCCCCCCCCATGGAATAATAGATGGGCCTCTGAGCCCCCAAAATCGATACGAAATCTGAAAATTCGTCCACACCAAAACAAAACCAAACGACAGCCCCCGAATATCGCGCGTGCGCCTCGGCCAAGACGTATACAATACGTTCTCGGGGGGCCTCGCCAAATCGCGAAAAATAAATGGAAAAAGGGCCCAAACGTCTGAACGGCTTTTTCGATCGGGAGGCGAGAGGCCCATATCCCTCAGCGGCCCCATGCGAAAATTGAACTCGAAACAGACTCGAAATAGATATCAAAGATGTAAGTTTTTTTTTGTTTTCTAACTTCGAGTGCTTATGCCCATTATCACTTTTTCTTGTATTTATTTACATTTACACTCACGATCTTACAACTTTGTTGTGATTGTATCTTGGGCTATGAAGATTTCCACGCAGGTCGCTTTAGCAGCCTCCGTGGCGATGTTAGTACAAGCCCCGAATTGGGGATGTGCTGACTGGAGCTGCAAATGTGCTGTTGGCTCCTGCCTGGACTTCATTTGTTGCTTCCCAAATCATTCCTATCTTTTTGATTTGGTTGATGTTACACCGTACTGATGATTGCCAAATAGCATGAAACACGTGTATGCGGTTACTAGTTTTTTTTTGTTTTCTAACTTTGAGTGCTTATGCCCATTATCACTTTTTCTTGAAAATAGATATCTATGTTTTTAAAAGTATAATAAACAGCACAAAATTTTTAGAGAAACTATACCTAATTGGCGTTACGAAAGCACTACGATAAAGAAGACTCTCAAAGTCGTGGTATTTTCTAGAATTAATCGATTTTAGATCCGAGTTAGAATCTATTATGATAATAATGTACCTAATAATGTATAAAATGTAATTACTACTAAAAATAAAAAATAGAAAAGCCTAGGCCAAGAGTGTGTTGCCTTTTCTTTTCAAAACATAGCCCCCCCATGTGCATTAACCCACGCGCCGCCACTGCCTTACAACTTTTCTATTTAATTTTTTTCTAGCTTTCTAGCACCCTGTGCGGTTAATGAGAACTTTTTATTTGAGAATATACGGTGCTGAATTGTCTTCGAAAAATTATTTTATATTAGGACATGATTTATAAACCAACCGTTCCAGAACAGGAAAATTGCAATTGCCTGTTTAGTAATTGGAAGATAAGGTGCGTTATCTCAAGATAACTGTGTTTAAGTATGAAACAGCCAGTCTATATTTTAATTTTTTTAGAATACGCTACGTAAGTACCTGTTAATCCTTAAGATTATTTATATTTAATTTTCATTTATAGATTATTATTCTAAGATGACTACCCTGAAAGATCTCTGTTTTCATTTGAGTCAGTGTGTTGAAAAAATAGAAGGACAAGTACTGGTTGACATGAACGACTTCGAAAACAAAATAACCTCAAACGAAATGGGAGAAATCAAACAAGCTATGGAAAAGGCAAAAAATTTCCACTACAAGGAAATTGTTATCTCGTTAAGGGAGATTCTAGACAAAGTTAAAATTATAAAATTTCATCAAGATAAAATATACATTCTCAGCGATGAGAAAAATCTATCGCAGCAAGGATTGAAGAGGTATGTAAAAACAGAATTAAATTAAAAAATCTAAAAGAATAACAAAAATTCTCATATGAAAAGAGGCTTAAAGTTTTATTTAACTTTGTTAATATGACACCCAATGGTTCCTGAAGCATGTATTTAACAATATATGTATTTTCAAAATATCTAATTATTGTATCTAAAGTCTATCCAAGTTACAGCGGCAGTAGATATAAACAAAGTCACATGACCGCCTTGCGAACGATTAGGTACCAGGGTCGGACTAATATGAAATTCCAAGTGGCTTGTAATTCTGAATTAATTCTTTTAGAAGTTCTAAAATTTGGGTTTCTCCCTTTCGTGGATCTTTATAAATTTCCTTAAATTAAGTAGCAAAATAAATTTACGGAATATACTGCTCGCGATCCGATCTAAAATATGCAGGAAACTCGACTGAGGGAAGAGCCGGCCCTGCATTCTGCTCGCGGCGTATAGGTACACTTGACATTTTATGACGGCCAGACCAATAAGAGAATAGGTCACGTGGTGGCCAATGTTTTGATCCACTGCCAAAGTTTACAGTATAAAATATCTGTAAACTTTGCCACTGCCTCTGTAACTTGGATAGACTTTAGTGGGTACCGTTCTCAGGGATAATAGAAGTGTGTCCAGGAGCATAGGGGCACTTTTTTTTTATTCGGCATTACAGTTTTTGAAGATTTTAGAACAATTTCGATGCCAAAAATCTTGAAATAAGATATTAAAAATTGTTTGTCGTACAAGTTATAAAAAACACTTTGAAATTCGTTTCTGAAAAGTTATAGACTTACGCAAAATTGCAACCACCTTTTATTAACAAGTTTTTGATATTATATTTCCGATTTTTGCTCAATTTTTTTCCCTGACAAATACGCGAGACATCAGCGGCATAACCTGATTTGAGCCAAAATAGCTATTCAAAATAATGGATTTAAAAAAATGACTTTGTGGAAGTATTGTTTCTACTAGCAGCGGTTTTATTAGCAACATAATACACCATAAATATTAGTAGCCAACAATGAGCAATGTATGTCGTAGTTTTTCAAAATGTTTAATTGTTGACTGTTGCCCTATGCGAGTATAATATGCCCGCAAGCTTTACAAATTTTGAAATTAAAATGTATGGTAGGTAGAGGCTAAGAGTAATGTGGAGAATACAGAGTATGCTTGCTTATTTTATACAATACAATAGTATTTTATATCCTTTCCATATCGTATTCCTAATGCTAAACATTTATTATAGTAACTTCAAAACTTCAAAGTCAAATCAATAATATTTTATTATTTCGTATGGTAGGTGAAATGTACTCTTTTATTGGTGCACTAGTACATTGAGAAAAAAATAATATATTAATGGTTATTTAACCAACAAGTGTATTAATAAGGCCTATTAGATAATGATCGATCAACATATTTTAATTTTCTTCAAGATCATTAATACCTTAAAACATGAGTTAGTTACAATATTCTTCCGTTGACTGTGCTTTAAATAAAATAGGGAAAATTTGGCTTTCACTCTTGATTTAATAATTACATTAAGTAACTACAAATTTAATTATTCATATTAATTTGCATAATTTAATTATATTTATGTTAGAAGTCTGTACAGGGTGATCCATCCAAGAGGAACACCCCCTTAACTTCTTTATTTTTCAAGTTAAAGAAAAAATTGCAGAGATAAAAGCTTTAAGGTTTCTCGTGAGCTTTTTCATGAACTTACTGAAATTGACACAGGGTGTCCCGTAAAAGCTGGACAAACCAAGTTTTTGTTTTTTTTTTTAGCAGAACACCCCGTATATTATTGCATTTTAGGAATCTACACTTCGTCCCGATTCCAACGACATATATATGTTATATGATTTCTCCAGCCGTTTTTACAATACAGGGCGTTCGAACTTCATATTTTCATGTTTTCACATCCTGTATCTCAGAGACGAAACGTTTGCTGATAAATTGAGTATAAGAAAAAATGATGACAATGATGCCCCTAAAACGATAATAGTCATTTTGTAATCATCCACACAAAAAAGTTGAGGTTGATATTTTTCTAGTCCAGGGCAAAATATGGAAATATGAACCTTGATTCGGAGTGGGATCAAAATGAGCGTTTTAGAGGCACTATTTTCATCATTTTTTCTTATACTCAATTTCTCCGCAAACTTTTCGTTTCAGAGATACATGATGTGAAAACATGAAATAAATGGAGTTCGAACCGCTGGTATTGTAAAACCATCTAAAGCAATCATATGACATATATATGTCGTTGGAATCAGGACGAAGTGTAGATTCCAAAAATACAATAATATACAGGGTGTTCTTGTGAAAAAACATAAGCTTGGTTTGTCCAGCTTTTACGGAACACCCTGTGTCAATTTCAGTAAGTTCATGGAAAAGCTCACGAGAAACCTTAAAGCTTTTATCTCTACAATTTTTTCTTTAACTTGAAAAATAAAGAAGTTAAGGGGGTGTTCCTCTTGGATGGAAGGATGGATCACCCTGTACAGCGTGTCCCAAATAGTTTGTCCTACCCCCTGGATCTCAGGAACCGTAAGAGATACGAAAAAAACTTAAATACAAAAGTTGTAAGGTTGGCAGTGGACGTAACCTCTCTTTTATTTTCACATATACAGGGCAATTCGTATTTGCGGGACAAAAATAAAATATTTAGATTTTGATAATTGCATTAATCCTTTGGAATATTTGCATTCTCCATGAAATTTGCTACAGAACCGTTTTTTTGTTTTGTATTTTGGATGCAGCGTTGCCAAGATATCGAATTTTTCTTAGAATTTAGGGACTTCGTGGAGGTTATGGAAACTGAATGCTGTATCTTTATTTTAATAGATATTACATATATATTTTAGCCGAAGTATGACAGCACAACCGTGTGTGGTGTGGTATGTCGAAATTGGTTTTTGCATATACAGTGTGTTCATAACAGGCTCTCAAAATCCGATAATTTCAAACAGCAATAACTTATTTTTTTCAAATGGAATGACCCATATTTCTATAATTTGTTGGATGCCGGCGTCCAAGCCACACATTTTATGTAAATAACATTATATACCAAAAACTACCCGTTTTCGAGATATTTAGTATTTAAGAAAATTTCTTTGCATTTTTCATTCAGGTGAGAAGGTTTTATCAAGCAAGCCATAACTATTTTTCCAGACAGTGGCAGAAATAATTGTCATTTTAGATAATACGGGAAATAAAATTCCTATACCCATATATAGTATGTCCACGGATAGACATCCCAAGAGGACAAATGGACCAAAAATTTCATTTTTCGACAAAAATTCGTTCTTGATAAAAGTTTCTGCTTCTCGAAAAAATATGGTCCACGAAGAGAATTTTCGATTTTTTTATACAGGGTGTCCAAAAAATACGAAAACATGAATGCGATCAAGAATAAACTGCTCTTATTTTTAAAAATATCAAAAACTTTTACTTAAAAAAGTTGTTTAGAATTAAAAGATGTGTCTGATTGTCACTTTTTAAACAAATCAGCCAACTCCGTTTTGTAACTTTTTAAGCAAATCGGACGACTTTGACTGAAACGGGTAAAAAATTACCATCTGACACGTCTTTTAATTCTAAACAACTTTTCTTAATAAATATTTTTGATAATTTTAAACACAAAGGAGTTTCACACTTATAAATAAAAAAAACGGAGTTGTCTGATTTGTTTGAAAAGTGACAATCGGACACATCTTTTAATTCTAAATAACTTTTCTAAGTAAAAGTTTTTGATATTTTTAAAAATAAAGGCAGTTTATTCTTGAACGCATTTCATGTTTTTGTATTTTTTGGACACCCTGTATAAAAAAATCGAAAATTCTCTTCGTGGACCATATTTTTTCGAGAAGCAGAAACTTTTAACAAGAATGATTTATTGTCGAAAAATGAAATTTTTGGTCCATTTGTCTTCTTGGGATGTCTATCCGTGGACATACTGTATACGGGTATAGGAATCTTATTTCCCGTATTATCTAAAACGAAAATTATTTCTGCCACTGTCTGGAAAAATAGTTATGGCTTGCTTGATAAAACCTTCTCACATGAATGAAAAATGCAAAGAAATTTTCTTAAATACTAAATATCTCGAAAACGGATAGTTTTTGGTATATAATGTTATTTACATAAAATGTGGGGCTTGGACGCCGGCATCCAACAAACTATAGAAATATGGGTCATTCCATTTGAAAAAAATAAGTTATTGCTGTTTGAAATTATCCGATTTTGAGAGCCTGTTATGAATACACTGTATATGCACAAACCAATTTCGACATACCACACCACACACAGTTGTGCTGTCATACTTCGGCTAAAATATATCTTTGATATCTATTAAAATAAAGATACAGCATTCCGTTTCCATAACCTCCACGAAGTCCCTAAATTCAAAGAAAAATTCGATATCTTGGCAACGCTGTTAATTGTCAAAATCTAAATATTTTATTTTTGTCCTGCAAATACGAATCGCCCTGTATGTGTGAAAATAAAAGAGATGTTTTTTCGTATCTCTTACGGTTCCTGAGATCCAGGGGGTAGGACAACCTATTTGGGACACGTTGTACCTATTATTACTAAAATTGCTAGAAGATAGAAGAATTATTATTAGTTGTATGATGTTCTGAATTTAAACTTAGTTTTAAACCATGTAGGGCAGAGGTTATTTCGGCGCTGGCGCTGCTATTTGTAGGTTTACATAAGATTTTTTGTTCAATCAACTCTATTTTGTTGGGAATTCTCAATGTGACCTTCTGCCACTGTAATGGATTTAAAACCACCAAGCCGTTTAATGGCTGAAAAATCTGCTCCAGTGTCTAAGAACAATGTCCAGTATACACTGTGTCCCGGATAAGAATGAACAGCATGGCGATATTGCAAACGGTGAGAGATAGGGCAACGGTTAAATAGGGAAAAAGTTGCGCAATTTTGAGGTCAATAAAATGGCACAAACAGATTTTTAATATCTTTTTTCGTTTTTGAGTTATTTTGAAAAAAGTAAAATTTTGCGTTTTCGATTTTATTTTTTTCTGAAGTTGTTATCACAGATAGAGAAAAAACAAAAACACTTTCTTATGGCACTTTTTAACGGGCCTGAAGATGGCGTTCTTAGATTTGTTCTACAACGTTTCGTTTTTGAGAAACCATCTTCAACTTTATTTTTTTAAATACGGACCTGGATTTTTTTGCAGATTTTGAAAGCACATATCATTACAAATACCATGATGTATGACAAGAAATATTTTTACAATGTTTACAGTATTGTCAACAATTTAACTTTCAACTTATCTTTCAATTGGAGAACTAAAAAAAGGACGGCACATACGATAATAAAAAATAAATAAAAATCCTCCACCTAGCCTAGAAGGCTTTGAAACAACGAAACCAATCCCTTGTCATTTGTCATAACTCCCACTGTATCACTTAGTTAACAATTTATTTCATTACAAATGGAGGGTGCTTTTTCAAATGACGACAAATTTAACATGTCAGCATGATATATCTTGTGTCTCAGAAATAGTGTAGAGGCCGAACGAATGTACCTATTTTTGCAATTAATAAATGGCAAAAGCTTAAAGCTTTCTTCTCGCAATTAGGAAAAGCGAAGAATTTACTCCAAAACACAATACGACACTGTTTGCTGTACAACAACAGAGGAAAACACTTTACCAGACGCAGGGCCGTAAAATTTAAAAATATTAAGTTCTCGAAGTAAAAATAAACTGTAAGTTAAATTGTTGGCAATACTGATTAATATTTAGACTCCTTATTATTAAATACAGGGCCGCATTAGACAAAAATGAATGGAAAAAAAGGAATTTTCAGTATACCTAATTGTCTCAAAACATTTTAAAAATATTTCGTGTCATACATCATGGTATTTGCAATGAAAAGTGCTTTCAAAATCTACAAAAAAAATCCAGGTCCGTATTTACAAAAATTAAGTTGAAGATGGTTTCTCAAAAACGAAACGTTGTAGAACAAATCTAAGAACGCCATCTTCAGGCCCGTTAAAAAGTGCCATAAGAAAGTGTTTTTCTTTTTTCTCTATCTGTGATAACAACTTCAGAAAAAAATAAAATCGAAAACGCAAAATTTTACTTCTTTCAAAATAACTCAAAAACGAAAAAAGATATTAAAAATCTGTTTGTGCCATTTTATTGACCTCAAAATTGCGCAACTTTTTCCCCATTTAACCGTTGCCCTATCTCTCACCGTTTGCAATATCCCCATGCTGTTAATTCTTATCCGGGACACAGTGTATATGTATAAAGACGCAGTCACTCTAGTTGAAAAAAGGTCGCTATAACCATTGATTAAGAAGGTATCCTTATTCAACGCTATATCGGAGGGCAATTTAGAAAATGTATTTTCGCCGATGGGTTGTATAGTGCATTTGTAATTTGTATAAAAAAAATAGAAAAGCGCTCCCTTTCAAAATTAGGGTTGCTTTAAGCATTGAATATTTTAACCATAAACTTGCGATTAGCCCTTTTTTTGCAATGCTCGAGAAGTATGCCGGCAACACTATTAGTTGCACCACGAAATAAATTCCACCTAAGTTTTCTGATAGAGGACTTTGCTTTTTTCCGGAAATAAACATGAGGAGATCTGCACTTTCCGCCACTTCTGGTGGAGTTAAGGTAAAGTTTTCGTCAACTTCCATTATCACCTTTGAGAACTACGAAACTATAAAGCTTGACAGTGGTAGATATATTGAAAAATGAAAACATAGCGTCTCCGCCGACTTCATTTAAAAAATCGTTTATTAATGAGGGGTTATTAATAAACGATTTTGCATTCGTTAAAATTACTAGTTAATACACCATCAACGGAAAAATATATTAAAACATATGTTTAAAAATATTACTAAAATATTGTATAGGTATTCTTTTACTCAATGGCTAGTAACAGTTCTCATGAAAGTCAATAGATCGGAGACACTATATAGAGTTAACTTTTCTCGAAAATTACGCAAACCTGTGGCATATTGTAATAATTATTGTCATATGCAACACCTTTCTTTCTTATTAAGCCTTTTTGAAGCCATGTTAATATGAACTTTTTTAAAGTAAGTAATTTGTAACATAATTTTAGTTTCGAAAAACCAAGTATGCCTTGGATCTTGGATATTTCGAAAAAACTTACCTTTTACACTAGTACTGTGTCTTTCCTATAGAAGTGAAGGTAAAGTGTTATCAAAAGTTGTTCAAATTGAAAAAATTAAGTCTAAAAAATTTCAAAATCCTAGCCTAACTTGAATTTTTTGCTTTTTTAATAAAAAAAAGTAAAGAAAAGTGCCCTTTTGCTTTTAAATTTTGCTGCTTATTCATTTTTGCATTCTTAACAATTTTTCCTAGTAACATTTTGTATTATCTTCTACCCCACTTTTCTAGTAAAAAAGAGCAAAACTGAAAGTAGGAATAGGATTTTGAAATTTTGAACACTTACTCAATTTTTCAATTTTAACAACTTTTTATAACATTTTACAGTAACTTCTATAGGAAAGGCGCTTTACTCGTGTAAAAAATAAGTTTTTTTCCAAATATCGAAAGTAAAATTATGTCACAAATTACTTTCAAACCAAGCAGGGTTGATCCCCAAAGGCTCATATTTCAACTCGAATTTTTTTCACCTATCCGGGGACACACTGTATAAATTATTACTGGATGTTGTATGTTCTATTTCAGTCAGAATATTATAAAAACTGTTGATGTTTTAAAAAAGTTTTTGTCCTCTATAGGAATAATAAATATTATTGGTTAGCTGTTAGCATTGTAGCATTTATTTGTGCAAAACATTGCAATAGTAACTTATATTGTTATAGGTTCTCGTATGTCCAAAGACAAGTCAACAATTTTTCAAGAAGCGAAGGAAATCTAACAACAGTAGGTGTAAGCGACAAAAGAGAGAAAAGGCGAGTGGCTTCAGAAATATCAGTGGAATATTTAGATACTTGGGAAAAATTTCTGGATTCCAATAAAGGCGAAGCAGAGATCTTACAAAAAGAAGAAAAAAGGCTGCCAACTGAAGCAATTCCCAAAAGGACAACAAACAGCATAAGGAGAAAGAAAAAATTTGTATCGTCTACCTTAGATGGATTCCTGGATCGCGATTTCAGATGTTCCAGTTTAGATTCCATAATTGAAGAATTGTCTGATAGTGAAACAAATTTAGAAAGAGGTTGTAGCACTCCTAATCTATGTAATTATAAGGATTTCATTGAAAATCGACCTTGGTTAAACAAAGAAATAGGCGGTTTGCCAGATGGAAATAAGATTATTGTTAAAGGAAACAGCGAAAAGGTTGGTGACAAGGAAGCATATGATATCCAAAGCGAGAAATCAAAAACTGTGGAAGCTGTTTGCTCAGAACATAAACCTAGAATAGTAGATATTGTAGTAAGTAATTTTTTTCAAGTTTTTCGCGGATACGTATAAACAATTTTGCCACCAAAGAATAGATTATATATTATCATCACATTCATCGCTAAGGGTATCATCGCGTACCTAACTCTCCTCGATGGCAGTCTCTGTGAATTACCAGTACCTACTTTCACTACTAATCTTGAATTAACGTAGAACGTACTACATACCTATGATTTTTCATCATTTATCATATACCTATATCATTTAAATTTCATTAGCTTTGAAGTACATCGTGTAAAGTACGGCTATACAGGGTGGCCCACCACGAACTGCATCGATTTATATATGGAAAACTAAAAGTAGTAACATTCTGAAAATTTGGCACCTCACCAATGCGGATGGGCGCTGCTCAACTAAAATATTTTGGTGAATCTGGCACTTCCGGTTATACCGGAAGTCGATATCAACTTTCTTATCTCAAATGGAACACCCTGTATATTATTGCATTTTTGCATGCTAGGCCTCATTTTGGAACAAAAACATTTAACATGTCCTATGTCTAAATCTAACCGTTTTTGAGATATTTGCATTTTTCCGAAAAAAATTACAGATGCAGTTAATTAGCAATTTATACGAGGAAACCGCGAAATTTCAAAATGAATTTTTGGCATCGTGTAACAGAAGCCCTGACCTAGTTATCTCTGCTGAGAAATAAATCCGTTCTTAAAATATGTATAAAAATTACATTCAAAATGTGCAAATCTCGAAATTTTCAAATGGAAACCCCCTTTTTTTAATGCGATCTTATTCACCACTAAAAATGATGACAACTTTGTGTAAGGTTTCCTATACCTAAATGCTATAATTTTCGATTAATTTACGAAAAACCCACCTGTCGCCCATAAAATGCGGGGTTTGCTTAACGCTTGGAAAATCATATTAGCCGTGGACGTTGAAAAGTCAATCGCGGCTGAGGAAATGTCACTTGGTTTATAAATTATTGTCAACAATAATGCCGGCGCGCTTAAATTACTCAAACGAAGATTATTTAAATTTGTTTATTATCTACGGAGCATACATAATCTTCGTTTGCGTAATTTAAGCGCGCCGGCATTATTGTTCACAATAATTTATAAACCAAGTGACATTTCCTCAGCCGCGATTGTCTTTTCAACGTCCACGGCTAATATGATTTTCCAAGCGCCGCACTTTATGGTCGAAAAGTGGGTTTTTCGTAAATTAATCGAAAATTACTGCATTTAGGTATAGGAAACCTTATACAAAGTTGTCATCATTTTTAGTGATGAATAAGATCGAATTAAAAAAAATGGGGGTTTCCATTTGAAAATTTCGAGATTTAAGCACATTTTGAATGTAATTTTTATTCATATATTGTGAACACCTTGTATAAAAATGGATTTATTTCTCAACAGAGATCAGTAGGTCAGGGCTTCTGTTAAACGATGCCAGAAATTCGTTTTGAAATTTCTCGGTTTCCTCGTATAAATTGCTAATTGGTCTGCACCTGTAATTTTTTTCGGAAAAATGCAAATATCTCAAAAACGGTTGGATTTAGACATAGGACATGTTTGCATGTTTTTGTTCGAAAATGATGCCTAGAATCCAAAAATGCAATAATATACAGGGTGTTACATTTGAGATAAGAAAGTTGATATCGACTTCCGGTATAACCGGAAGTGCCAGATTCACCAAAATATTTTAGTTGAGCAGCGCCCATCCGCATTGGTGAGGTGCCAAATTTTCAGAATTTTACTACTTTTAGTTTTCCATATATAGATCTATGCAGTTCGTGGTGGGCCACACTGTAAAAAAAAACTAGCCACAACCGACTTAGATTTCAAGTAAAATTTTGCATAAAACCAGGAACCAGATAGCCGGCTTCCGCATTGTTTACAAACACCAACTCCAACACAACATGTTTCAGTTTAGCACAACCAATATCACCTCTTTTCAAATCAACTGAACCGCAAGCTTTGTTGTCAGTTTTCTCAATTCATGGCTTGGAATTTAAGTTGGTTGTGGCTTGGATCTCGAAAATTACGCTAGAATATATTGTTAGCATAGATTATTTTAAGGCATTAAAAACTTTTCTTGATTTAGTTACTTTATTTTCAGTACAAGAAGAAACCAACTTGATAACAAGCGTAGCTAGATATACAATGGGACTTGGTGTACGAGAAAGAACCAGAAATTCTGTTAGTGTGATATATGGGAAGCGTTAGTAAAAACAATATACCTATTTATTATGTTAAGAGGCTACGATACTTATGAAATCCGCCCGAAATGCCCGACTCAATTCAGGACAAACGTCGCTCGATTAGATATGCCTATCCTTTTCCTTCCTCTGGTCCCCACGACTCCCCACTCCAGCCTGCCCCTTCATAGTGCTACGATTGAGGGGCAGGCCGGCCGTGGGTACTACACTGAGAAAACTCTGTCACTTTGTAAAAAAACCCTGTTTAATTCAATATGAGATATTATTCCTCAAACTCAAGCAGAAGCTTTTTTGTAACTAACAATAATCAATTCAATTACAATTGATATTGAATTCTAATGAATAATTTAAATGTAATATTTTATTTCAATAAATAGCGTGTTCTGGAATTGATTCTATAATACTTCTTTTCTAAGCACATTCTGTTGTCAGAACAACATAACGTTTCATGGTGTTGAATTGAATAGGGATACATTTAACTGTTCATTATACTGAAATTACAACTATTGTCACTGAATTTTTGCTGGATTTGTAATACTTAATTGTGGGTACTAATATCAATTATAGCCATTCACTTGCAGTGTTCATTATGACTACGAACGATATAGAGTGTAGGGTTGATTCAAAACCTTTAATTTGCGATCACTGTGTGCACTCCTAAGTTAACCCCCAGTTAACCCTGAAAAAATCAGCTTGTTTTAAAGAATTTTTTTTTACCCTTATAAAGCACTTTAGATAGTGGTGATCTTTTACCTATATCTCGTGAAGTATTGAAATTAAAAAAAAAAACTTCATGAGAGAAAGTTGTAGAGAACGTAATAATGTATACATAAGAAGAAAAAAAATTGTACACATGAGAAGAAAAAAAATTGCAAAAAAATGTTTGCAAAACCACTCCTATTGCGGGGTTCGTAACACGACTTCGACGGTGATTTTTTGGGGTTATACTCAGGACGCTACCCACAACCAACCCTGAAAATATCTACCTGTTAAGAATCATTTTTTTTTCTACCTCTATAAAAAAATGACAATTTGCTTGGACTATGATTACTTACATTGATGAATATAAAAGTTGCAATTAAGTTTTTTGTTCATCCAATGAATTATAATGTTTTTTCAGTTGCTTCTGGGGTACTCTTATATAGTTTGGAGTAGTCTGAGGGTGAGAATTATTATTATTCAAATAAAATAAATTTAATTGTTTAAATAAAACATAAGATATTTTAAAACCGAGGTTATGCTTTCATTGTAGTATGCCAATTTTAGTATCGAAGTGACAATACGTCTTCTTAACGGAAATTCAAACTATTTTAAACTTATTGGTTCATCTGCAATTACGTCAAAAGTATAGATTATATTGTTGGGACCACATGGATTTGCTTGTATATTTAAAGTAGGTAATGGAAAAGTGACTATATACACGAACTCACTAAAATCACAACAGTCTTTTTTTCCTGTGTAGACGTGTAGATAATATGAAATAATAACTCGTGCCGGCCGCCGCCGACGGCCGCCGGGGTCACACGAGTCTCGCCGATGCCGACGAAGAAGCGCGAATATATATTTAAAAAACGGCGGTGGCCTGTTTGCTTTATTGCAAAAGTGATATTTTTCAGGGCGTTCACTTTTCGTTGGCAACACACTGCATAGCTTTTTGGCGTCGAAGCAATTTTACTATTATTTTTCATATCAGCAAAGGTGCCATGCTATGAAGGGTTCGTGTATAAAAAAAACTTGTAATTGCTCAATTATAAAATCTAAATTAACGATTCGATTACCGAATTCTTCTTGAACCACATTAGGGTCAGTTGAACATCTATTAATGTTTGATTGGATAATTGTTCTGCATAATAGTGTTGCTACGACTAAAAAAGTGCGTCTAAAGTCTACTTCTTCAAAATGTTTTATATAACTAGTAGGTATTCCATATTTACATTTGTGTAATAATAAATAAATCTAACTAAAAACTTTCTACACTGTAAGAGTTCACTTTAGAGGGATTAGAGTGAATAGGCCATATTATATCACAACGGTTTCGTTAATCTATAAAATTACATCCTCAAGGACTAATTTATAGAGTTACGAAACTGGTCTCCCTTTTTAAATAAAGTAATAGTTGTGAGATAATAGGAGCTATTAATTTCTAATCCCTTGTAAATGTTCCATTCAAAGCCCTGTTTTTCCCAGAAAGTTTGTTTCCCAAACCCTATGCACCTGCAGTACTACTTATACCTAAATCCGAATAAGTGTGCAAAATGCAAAATATGTAGGTACCCCTCTCTCAAATTCTGGAAACCATATTAGGTACCTACGGGAATAAAAGCACTCAAGCCCACAAATTACTCCTATTGGTTTCACTACATGTGACTGTTGTGACATCATTATCAAACATTATAGGTATTCTTGCCCTGACTGCGGTTCAGTTTCAGAACCTTATTCTGACAAATCTGAATTATCGAACATCCTAGAAAATGTATTAAAATGTCATAAATTCGACAGACTGGAACAATAAAATGTACTATTTTTATTTTGCCCGATTTTCAACTCCAATGACTTTCGAACAATCTTCTAACGAAGAAGTTTCTAAAACTGACTGGATGTCAGAATTATTATCGTTCCCTCTGGAAAGTATATAAATTAGCTTTTATCATGCAGCGATTTACATAGGAATTCGTTTTCAAAAAATGCTTCACATGACCCATTTATTTGGCAAAATTATTACTTGTACCTATCACATTTTTAAAGTAAAAATCAAGCGCACAATTTGGTCTTGAATTTAAATTTACCCTTTTTGCACGACCAGGCCATTTTATGCCCTAGGGATTAAACCATTTTACACAAAAGCAAAAAGTAGGTACTTTGTGAATAATAATTATTTATTTTCTAAAATTTATTTGTGGCGCAATGGATTAATAATTATTTATTTATAATTCCTGGAGGAATAATAATAATGAGTATTATTATATGCCAGTCGACATACATAATGTCGCGGTAGAAAATATTTTCTTCGGGTACTCGGAAATATAAATATTTGCTAACATACTAACATTCAAAACAAGCGAAACACAAATAAGGGAGACTGAGACTAATAAAATGAAAAATGAACCATCTGATATCGATTGAAAGTTCTCCTGACGTGGTTTCCGAGCCCGGTGAGGTACGCCGAAGTAGGGGGAAGTAGGGGAACCACGAGTTCCAGCGAACGCCCGCCCGCCCGCCTATCTCCGTACGTCTAATTCCTGCTCGAATGGCCAATTCACGGATCATTTTATTGCCGGGCAATGGGTTCGTAGTTTTCAAATCATAGCCAAACGAACAAACGTATCGACTTGAAAGTAGTCTTAAAATAATGTTATAGAATGCCTCAATCGTCGTTGTGTCCTTCGAATTATTTTTGAGTGGTGGAAATACTCGAAATTCTTAACCGAATATAGTCGAATTTCGGGTATGTTTGGCATTTTTTTTCACAGTGTCGCATTAGTCCTGCACAGTTCGTGATACACAACGACGATTCTTCGTAGTTTTATCTAAGCCACAAAAAAAATCAAGTGAAAATATTAAGAAATGCAAGTAGGAGATGTAAACTACGAAACCCTTGAAAATGGGGGGTATCGTAGCGCCTTAATTTTTGAATTTGATTCATTAAAATTCTTTAATTCCTTGATAAAATAGGGACCATTAACTTATCAACTCAAACTCGTAGCTCAAACCTCGATTAATGATGAAACCTGTCTCCTTCTTATGAATGTTAGAACGAATAATGGTACCTACTTCTTATATAAGATGTAATAATTCTCCTCACAAAAAGGAATAGCCATACCTATTCTAATATGTAATCTAACCAGATTTACATGGTGGATTTATACATTGTTATCTGGTTAGCTTTTTTCATTCATTTAAACTGTTTGAGCTTGAAAATTTAAACAATTTTCTCCTGCGTGGCAATTTATATCACCGAACAATTTATTTAATTTTTTTTTAATTTGATGATCCACTATCGCCATACTTCAGCTCCTCCCAAGATTTTTTCTTGGTGCACCACTGGTGGTACTAATAGCAACATAACACTTCTAATCCCACTTTTAGTGCCTAAATAGTGACGTGTGAAGAAAAATTAAAATAGGCAGCTACATAAATGGCTTTTATCGTGCCAAAAATTCAAGTTAAGCTTGTCGCTTTTTCTAAGAAAAAGCAAGATAGGTTTATTTCACCCATCAACACTAACGTGTGAGGAAACAATACGCTATTACTTATCATCTTATTTTCGCTTTTGCTCGGCTAGTTCGATTTTAATTCGCGTAAAAATGCTAATTTTCATAAATTGTGTCTTAGCAAGTATTTGCATTTGAACTTCTGAGTAACAATTATTGGTACATCTGGATCCTTGAATTTGACCTCAATTAAAGACCATAAAAATCTGTCAATATTTACATATTTTCAGCCAAAATAAATCCAATGAAATCACGTGTCAATTGCGATGATCTCGCCTACAATCGAATGTTTTGAAACGAAATATTTTCACAAGTTACTTTAGGTACTATACCTACTACTTTTATAGAATTTAGTTCCAACACACAGGTATTTTTTTATTTTTAGCTATAACTGGTGCTTATAGAATATATCCTTAACAAGTTTAGCCGTAAGGCTAACTTTCAAGGAGTTATAACAAAACTTATTCCTTCCTGCAGCTCTGAAGGGTAGGTTACTTCAAAAAGGTAAATTTGAATTACCTACTTCGAAAAAATAAAAACGTCCTTCTTCTTCTAAACTACTCGAGATATCGGGGAGAAGTTTGTGGTTCAGTTCAAAATTTAATTCTAGGCACCTCAGCTACTTTTTGAATATCTCTTCGAGAAATAGGAGAATCACGAAAGCTTTTAATTTTGGACACCTTGTGCTATTTTGGTCGAGGGCAGAACATTTATGGAAATTTTTAATAATAAATAATGTTGTGTTGTTGTTGTTTTTTCATTACTCCTCCAATTTTAATCTTAATTGGCCTGATATCTACAACACCATAAGTATACTTGATCCAAATTTCAGCTCAATCCTTGTACTTGTTTTAACAAAATAGTGATCTTTGTTCGGAGAAGTAGGAATTTTCTCGAAGATCAAATAAAAGTTCGAATAATGTCTAAAGGCCCCCACACACAGAGGGAAAAGCGCACGATCAAGTCTTTGCGTTTTCTCTTAAGTGTCCCACACACTATGCGTCTTCCACGACAGTTTGCCTTGCGCGTATTAGTTTGTCAGTGATGTCCTCCAGAAATGAGCTTTATTATAGGACTGTAGCGTGCGCTTGCATAATCAAGAAAATGATTTGTAAATCGTCGATCCCGGTGGACAAAGTACTAAGTACTGGCTATTAGAACGACATGTATTTTCTCACATTTGTGGACATTATTTATGTTAAGAAAGAGAGCCATCAGCTACCATGAGAACTTCCGGCTAATGTCAAATGAATGAAGGGTGCAACGACATGTCGCCGCACATTCACAGAATCATTCTTGTGCATGCTAAAAATCAAATTGACGGACTTGAATGGGCATTCCACAGATTTGGCAATGCACGATACTGTCCCACGCACGTGGTAGGTACAGTTTAGTCTTGAGTGTACGGCACCGTCGCTATTGCGACGGTGCCGGAGTGTAGGCCACCTAAACCGTCAAACTTAGTACAACCTAGGGTTCCTGGATTTCCAGGAACTCTAGTACAACCCTACATAGCGTTCAAGGTTATGCTAGTGATGTTCCCTATCCTTGTTTATTGAAGATAAAAATAAAACAAGCAAATCCACCACTACTTTATTCTTGAATCTAGAAGGTTAAACACATCCTGTACATACATTATAGCCTTTTTCCTCTCGTCTCTTACTTCATCTATGTCCCTGGTATCCACTTTATCTAGCTGTATAGTTCTCTGTATGAGGGCTTCTTCAAACCTTTTAAAGTCCTCCTGCAGCTGGGCTTTTTCCATCTGGGTGATTTCTTCTGCCAGCCTCCCAACTTCATCTCGTATCGCCATTATCCGGTTCATCGCCTCTTTCTCGTACTTACAAAGAGATTCTTTGCATTTTTGCTCCGATTCTGGTGGTTTTTGAGATTCTTCTTCATCTTCGTCTGAAGAGGGAGGGGTGTCATCTGTTAAAGTGCTCAATAGATATTCCGGATTTTCGTCTTTCTGGAAATTTTGGTTGGCTGTCATTGTATTATCAAAAAATATTGACGAGAGTTATTGTAGCCAGTGGCAGGAATGAAGGAAAATATAACCAAAGGGCATGATACACTACTGTCAACGGTGTGTATGTCACATGGAGTAAATGGAATTATCGATTCAAACGCGTTCGGATTAAATAATTTGGAGTAAAGAGTTGTCCCCAAAAAATTCTAGCTTTTTATCGGGTGTTTCTAGAGCAATGCAATTTTTTACTTTATTCATGGAAGTATAATATGTCGATGTTGAGGTCTTCAAAACTTTTCAAAAATCAAATCGATCAAATTTTGGTATTGGAAAAGGTAATCTTAGGTTTTAGAGTTTTTGTGAATCTTATGGTGTTAGAGCGTTTGCGTTCCAGTCTGCACCACATAGGTACTTATTATACAGTTTGTTCAGCGAATGTTCGGCCCTACGTCACAACTCCCGTCCTTGTCTGACTCGTGAATATACAACCGATATCCATCGTATATTCATAGGTAAGACAAGGACGGGAGTTGTGACGTAGGACCGAACATTCGCTGAACAAACTGTACATAGGTACATATCGCTCATGGCCCCATTCTGCATAATTCTGCGCTTGGGAACAAAAATAGATAACTTGCTTATGTATATAACAGCCATTTGTATGTAGGGTTGCTTATCATTTCCTGGACATTACTAGTTAGATATTTCTAAAGGGAAAGGAAAAATACAAATTATTTCAAAAAGTATATTTTAAGAAAAATTTTGTTACCTAATTATACACAGTTAAAAATCGGATTGTAGTATATTACTTTTTTCGGATGTTAATATATTTGTGTCAAAAAGTGACATACATTGTTACTTAAATTAACGCACGAGCAATATGTCGAATCATCTAGATACGTCAATGTGTAAAACTGTAACATTTTAACTCGCACAAATGTTAAAAATATTTCTGAATATGTACAATGTGTTGATGTAACTATCTTCTGTATTAAGTTTAACATTTATTATTTAACTTATTTCGATATGTTTTGAATAACAGAATACGTGCATTTAGTACTTTCATGCATGTAGAGTTAACATATTAAGTTATTCATTTTGCAACGCAACATAAACTTCAGTGTCATTTCGACTCATAAAAATGTAAGTCTCTACGCAGTATTTGTTAAAATCGAATGATTGGTCTGTTGTTTTCGCTTCCCTATTTAACTTATTTCGATATGTTTTGAATAACAGAATACGTGCATTTAATACTTTCATGCATGTAGAGTTAACATATTAAGTTATTCATTTTGCAACGCAACATAAACTTCAGTGTCATTTCGACTCATAAAAATGTAAGTCTCTACGCAGTATTTGTTAAAATCGAATGATTGGACTGTTGTTTTCGCTTCCCGGCTATCACACTTGGTCAAGTCGTTTTCATCTCAGTCGGTCCAGAATTGCGTCGCGTGCCAGGTGCCAATTCCTATCGATTAATAGCGTGTGTTGCTGTGTAGTAATTGTACGGTAATAGTGTGTGTACAAAAAATCCACGTAAGTGATATTTCAAATTCCTACACATATAATAATAATAATAATTCTCACCCTCACAATACTCCAAACTAGGAGTACCCCAGAAGCAACCACATGCTTGTGCGGGGGAGGGGGCAATTACTATTATTTTGTCTTGACGATATTATTATATATAAGTACCCACTTCCAGGGTTTTTATATGTAGGTATTATGTTAACCAGGGGTGGCTCTTTAATTATGAATTTGCCGCACCTAACAAATGCCCTTATTTCTCATTTTTATGTTGTTCTGCCTAGATCTTTAGATTTTATACCTACATTATTTGAATAATTCTTAATTTTACCTGTTATTAAATTGTTTGGATAAATTTAAAAAGTTGCCTTTTGTATATTGGTATACCTATAGTGATCATAGTTATTAAAAGATAATTTGATATTTATTTTATATAGTATAGATGTATCTGCTATTATTATTATTAATCTGCCTAATCCTAATATGTAACCCTTTTGTTTTGAAATAAAAAAAACACAAATCAAAATTGTTGTATTCATTTTGCAAGTATCACCCATTTACTTCACATAGTTGCTAGTTGCTAAAAAGATGTTATTGCCCGAGATTTATAAAACAAGTGATAGTCATGCAGTGTTGTTCCAGTCCTTTGCAGTGCAAGAAACAGTAAAAGTATAAAGTTTATTAAAAGGTAAGTATCGAGAAAGGTATTATTACGAGACACTTATTATATATAGACATATATATATATATTTAATATAATATATAGTGAGTCCACATTAAGTACCTATTTACCACCCCTGTAAAATCTTTATTTGTTGACCGATTTTGATATACTTTTTTTTGTTAGGTATACATTAAAAATGCGCATATTAAACATTTGTTCTAATGTTAAAAAACAATAAGTAATAACTAGAAATAAAAAAAATAATACTTTTTTTCTTATATGATTACAACCCAAGAATAAAGTTACGTACTCATTGAATGCGCATTTTGAATACCTATTATACCTATAAAAAACTTTTATCAAAATCGATCAAAAAATAAAAATTTTACAAGGGTGGTAAGTCCTTAATGTGGACACACTGTATATAATAATGTAATTATTACGTAATATATTTATTTACTATTAATCTTATGTTAAAAGTACTATTTATATGTGTATTTTTAACTTTAGATCAAAAATGTTAATTTCACTATAGCTATATGTTACAACTACGTAGATCAAATGTTAAAAACCACTGTCGTTTTTCCTCTATTTAACATATGCCATATGTCAATTTAACTTTTATTTTCACAAATCTGTATGTATAAGTTGACATACAATAATACTTCAAAATAATATAACACTTTCAGTTAATCATTTTCTACACAACGCATAACGTAAAATTTGACAGACACGTACATCAGCCATTTTACATATTTTTGTGTGTGGACCAGATGGAACATCAAAAAAATGTTAAATTTAACATATTATTTTCAACTGTGTATATTTATCGCTAGATTTTGGCATTTTTACAAATTTTTCTCGGTTAATGTCTTGCAAAACTGACAATTAGTAAAAAAAATTATTCGGGTATTCCGGGACAGTAAAGTGTAATGACAACAAACGGGACTATATAGACGCAAAATTCCGGGACTTTCCCGAATTTACCGGCCATCTGACAACCCTATTTGTAGTGACCTGGACCAACACTTAATATAGCGTTGGTTCAGGTTGGATATAGAATTTTCAATAGTTCTTATTCCACTTATTCCGCGTATTTTGAGCTTTTTTCTTGTACCTTCTTTTTCCTATTTGTTTTAGATATCATAAACAAGACATTGGGCGCAAGAAATAAAATTTTAACTTAAAAACATATACCGACAATAGGGGCGCTATAGTAGTGTGCCCATATACCTATAGCAACCTATACCGCTCAAGAGACGTCCCACCGAGGAAATATTTGGCAGCCATTTCGATACAGGATTGTTCTATAAATTTAAGTGCTTGAGCTTTTATACAAAATGCAAAAGAGGTGTAGAAGACAATGATTTTCTGTTTGATATTTTATTATTTGTCATAAAGTTTTTTTCTAAATTATCATAATTCTACAAGCGTTTGCTTGTTGATGCGACCGCTCTTTCATGTTCCAAGTTCCAATATTTCGTCGAGCATTATCTCTTTATCGTAAGTACCATCACCATCCATATTTCTATATCCGCAAGGGTTTTTTGATGGAGTGGTTGCTGTTTGCCACCCCCAAAGCATAGGTATGACTTTTCTTGAAAATCTAAAACCATAAAGACTTCAAAACACAAACGCTAACTAATTTGTTCCGATTGTTTACCTTCGTAAAATGCTAATAAATTAGTATATTTTATTTGATAAAAATCGTCTTTACTGTAACGAAAGGTGCCTCTAAAGTTGTTGTATCGGTATTCTATACTTACAGTTTTATGATTTCTAGATTATTTTGGAAGCATTTTCCGTTAAAACTTTATGTTGGCCTGAGGACTCCAGGGCCCCATTTTTGTTAATTTTTCATTGTTTTCTCTGTAGAATAGCCTTCAATATTCTATTGGAGTAAAGCTCTGAGAATTGTCCCTGGAAGTAAGTATGCGAAAGGTAAGGACGCGATTTTGCTGCAAGTTGAGAGCAGAATAATTTTCTTGGGCAGTAACAGTGCTTGACAAGTTGATTTGTGAAGTGTGAAGACTACAATAAAGGGGCAAAACCAGTGCAATACCATTTTAAAATATCTGGCTTCATTTTAGGGTTCAAACACATTTCTCCAGTCGGACGTCTCTTTTGCGCCGTATCATTGAATAAAGAATTCGTACCTTAATCAATGGCCGTATACACGGTGGTGACAATTTCGATGCCCACCATTGGTATCTCGGAAACTGTGAAAAATACAACGTCTGTCAAATTAGACAAAAGTTGCGGTATCAGACCCTCTACAATATTCTGATATTAAATCTCAGATATATTGATTCGTTCGTGAGTTATACTCGAAACGGCAAAATTAGATTTTTTCATTTTTGTATCTTCCACATCGGTTACCCGAATTTAACGAAAATTTTTAGTTTTAGGTTCTTGGTCAGGGCCAACTCGATGCCGGTTTCAGAAATTTTCTAGGCCCCTAAATTTCGAGCAACCACCGCCGAGATACCAATCGTGGGCATCGAAATTGTCACCACCGTGTATAGGTTACTATAGGTAGGTATATGATATGGCCATGGAAAATAGAACACATGATATTTTGCATTCACAACATCCTGAAAATAGACAATATCCGTGTTAAGTTTTTTATACAAATATACGAGTGCCAGAGAGAGAATAATGTTCAATCACAGGAAATATACTTTCGTAGTATATTTTCTGTGGTTAAATGTTTCATCGACGTTTCATTGACGTTTCGTTGCCGTTTCGGCGACGTTCCGTTGACGCGTTTTCAGGCTTTTTCGCGTTTTTCACGCGTTAACGTTACGTTGACATTTCGTCCACATTTCATTCACGTTCTCTTTTATTCACGCTTTTTCGTGCTTTTTCAAATATAAATAGATAACGACTGCCGCCTAGTTTTTAAAAGAACAGCATTAGTCCTTATTTGTTATACAGGATTGCCCTCCGTTTGTCTTGGGTCCACGTAAACCACAATAATAATATGGATGCTCACACAAAAATAAATTTCTCTTTAAACCCCATAAAGAGGTCGTAAATAGCCTCTGAATTATATATGTGAAATAAAAAATTAAACAATATTTTCTGAAGACAAAAATAGCAAGAAGTATATACCTGCATCCGAGCCTGCATCCGTTGGAATTTGTGAAAGCTCTTATTAGCTTGGCGCCATTGCCGCCATCGGGAGAGCGCACGTCCCTGTCCTTTGTGCACTTTACCACAGTGGAAATTTTATCTATCCCAGCATAAATAGTTGGTTTTCACAAACTGCGGATGATGGTGGCTCAGAGCTGGGATAGTATTTATATATTAAAACTATTTAGTATTTAACTCGATTTAAATACTTCTGGTAGTTGTTGTAATCCTTCGGAGAATTAATGTTAGGAATATTTCTGTGGCAACGTATGTACATCAATAGCATATTTTAAATGAGATGTTTAAAAAATAACATGGGTGGAGGGAGGTGCCAGCGCCTTCACCAAAAGTATAAAATATCGATTTAAAGCATTTCAAATTAAACAACCATTTATTATTATAAACCATGTTTTCTTTGCCTGTGCCCATAATAATTAAAGTGCTGCAGTAAACTGGTAATCACATTTTTTTTCATAATGTGGTAAGTATATTTGGTAAGTTATTTCAAGATAATACATACATACAAATTGCATTTAGTAGCACCATTGAGTGAAGTCAAGACGAATTCCTTATTCAATGGTGAAGTGAAAGTGAAAGCATGTAATAAGAGGCGCAACCTGTGGCGAATCTAGCCGCCAACAATCAGGGTTGGTTCAACAACAATATTATTTTTATTGTTCTTGGATTAGCTTAGATTGTTGACATTTAGATTTGACAGCCGTTTCTCTTTATATTCCTTCACTCGACGGTAGCACCGAGCAAGCAAGATGCCTCAATCGTTCTTTCAAATACTGATTTAAATAATTTATAAGGGCTCTTCTTCAATTTAGAGAATATATCCGAACAATGACAGTCAAAGTCTTCTATGAAGTCTCAGCCCTGATTAGGAATTTGAGTTATTTTTTAATCTAAAATAAATATTATCTTATTAAGCATATAGGTAGTTTCCTATAGTGACTCTGTACCTTTCATGTATCGTCCCACAGATGTTACTTTATTGATTTAGTCTCCATTTATTTATTCTATAAAGCCGTTTTCCATAACACTAACTTTGCGGAACATTTTGTGATACGAATCACTTTAAATCATTTTTTAAATTTTTGCTCAAATACGCACTGAACCAGGGCCGTATCTAGCGAAAATTTGGAGGGGGGGTTCAGGATCGGCTCAAGCTTTTGTGGGGCTGGGTGCCGGATGAAAGTGCGGGGCCCCGGCAAGGAATTATTTAACCCATTGAGAACAAATTTTTGAAAATTGATACGCCACTATAGTCTATCCAAGATACAGTGGCAGTAGATATAAAAAAAGTCACATGACCGCCTTGCGATCGATTACCAGAGTCGGACTAATATGAGATTCCAAGTGGCATGTAATTCTCAACTAATTCTTTTAGAAGTTCTAAAATGTGTGTTTCTGCCTTTCGTGGATCTTTATAAATTTCCTGAAATTAAGTAGCAAAATAAATTTACAGAATATACTGCTCGCGATCCGATCTAAAATATGCAGAAAACTCGACTGAGGGAAGAGCCGGCCCTGCATTCTGCTCGCCGCGTAAACACGTGACATTTTATGACGGCCAGACCAATAAGAGAATAGGTCACGTGGTGGCCAATGTTTTGATCCACTGCCGCTGTATCTTGGATAGACTTTAGAATGGTATATTTTTTGTATGCCACTTTTTAAAAAAGTAGGCTAGGCGATCGCTTTCGTGACGTATATAGAAATTAATTTCGTGTGGAGAGGGACAATTTTTCTAATTTTTTTTCAAACAAGTGCATTTAAAATAATTCTGTGAAATGCGCCACAGGCGAATTTTTTTAGCAATGTTAAGGAAGATTACTCAAAATTAGTCTTAGGAAATCCCAATAGCTTCAGATTTTCTAGCTGCAGGGTATATTTGAAAATTCTTAAATGGTTTCGGCCCCGCCTTTTTAAATACGCTACTAACTGGATAACCCTGTACACGGGACTCTGAGGCGCGGGGCCAATCAAAACGCAGGCCGCTTACGCCGCACCGTTCGCACCCGCCTAGAGCCGGCCTTGGAGGGGTTAGACCAGTGGCTGTTTAAGTTGAAACAGCTTTAAGGTTTTAAAAAACCTACTATTTTTAAATGATTTTTAATAAAAAACTGACACAGGTTTAAGTTGAACAAGTTTAACATTAAAACTTGAAAATATTAAATATTAATTATAATAATAGCTGAATATTCCTTCTCGCATTTATACCTGTCCCTTTTCTACTTATTTGATTTCTCATTATTACGGATATATTCATACACATTCTTCGCCTGGCCTGACGACAGTTTTAGAATTGCCAGTAGGTATGGTAAAAGATTTCTTCGCGCCACTTGCCTAACTGAACCTTTCATAAAAATAATAAATAAATCTTCAAATACAAATTAGTACTAATCTATTCATAAAAGAGACTTTGGGAATCCCCTGTTCTCCTAATCCATGACGCACGCAGCCATGCACCACCGTTTAGGTATTGTTGCCAGTTATGTTTTATTTTGTTTGAAATCATATTCTGATGATAAAACTAGGTACTGCACTGATCCAAAAATTATGTTTTGTTGGCAGTTTTTGGGCGGGTTTCCATGCTCTACTGGAAAACCAGTTTAATAAATTATTACACTCACTGATGCTCGAGGAGCTCGTTCCAGTGGTGGTGCAAAAGCTTATAAAATGGTGGTATTTCGGGGGGGGGGGGGGTTGAACCCCCAAAACCCCCCTCAGATACGGCCCTGCACTGAACCACCCCAACAAACACTCAACTTCTGGATTTTTAATGGGCCATTGCTGTAATTGATTGTGATGGGATTGATTAGCCTTCAATGGTCCATTTCAGATAAAGTGTTGGAATACTACCGATGTAAATATGAGAAGAAAACACCAATAGGCCAATAATGGTTCTTTGCCATGAAACCATCAACAAGGGATGTGCAAATATATGAATGATGTGCCAGTTGCGGTCCACTATAGGCAAAAGTTCATATTATTACCTGTTCATTTTATTTAAATTACCATAAATGGCAAAACCTGATGAGTTTACCGCGCTTGCGCTGTGTCACTGTGGCCGTTGCATCATTTTTACTGCCGTGAGGCCGGCGTCGCTGGCGCCATATTGTGGTCGTGTGTTGCCGTGTGTGCGTGCACGCCGAATTCGTTCGGTCCATAGTGCATCAAAATGTGGTCAAAATATAAGCCGTCCTATATCTGCATGTTGTGAGGAAGCGACTTTAGATTTGGATTATGGATTAGTGCATTGTGTTGTCGTAAATAGGTGCAAGATAAGGAAATTTAATAAATGAACCTGCTGGCTATGCATACCTGATACCTGCAGGTTATGAGTCTCACATTGATCCCAACGTAATTTTATTCTTAATCAAACATCCAAAATATTTGCCGTATTTAAAGATAATACCTACGTTATATATAATGATAATATAGATATATCTCTTTACATGTAGCAACCCTAAAATTGGCTGGCAAAACAACATCTAACCATTTATTGCCCATCGAAGGGCACCCCTCGGAAAAAATTCTAGTTAAAATAAAAAATTAGTGTAGGTATTTGATAATTTCAATAATTGAAGTTCCTTCTCTTTCCAGGTAAACATGTGGTGTTTTATTACAATTTTGTATTTTTGTTCTTGTTTTTAATTTTTATAGTGATTTATTTTAAGTTTTTTTAGAATTTTGCATTTTTGTTTTTGTTTTTAATATATTAATTGTTTGTTATTATTTGCCTTTGATTTAAAAATCACTGTATAGGTAAGTCGGAAATCCGAAAATATTCCTTTGATGGCCATGTGATGTGTGCAAATTAAATGGCCAACAATGTTTGAAGTATAAAAGACCTTTAATGGTCCAGTGTTATAACACACAACCTGTATTGGTACTCCTATGGTGGACCATAAGTAAATTTGCACTGGCCATCCATGCTGGAAAAGTGACTGATGGAACGCAGCCGGCCACCGGGACATTACGGACCCGGGCCAATGATGGTTTCCATCATCGTTCCAATGATGCAGTGATGGTTACCCAATACATTTTTACAAATGGCCCATTTATCAGTGTTTGTTGGGACATTATATTATATTTTTTATAATTCTTGACAAAACTTTGTTTTTCTTCTCGCTCCGTGATTGCAATTTACAACTTGCGGATAAAAAAATGTCTTCATAATGATAGGTGTAAAAATGTCCATAGCCATATAAAAATATATACACAGATTAGGGAGAATATATAATAATAATAATCATTATAATTCTCATCCTTACAATACTCCAAAGTAGGAGTAGGAGTAGCTTAAAAACAACTGAATGCTTATGCGGGGGAGGGGGGCAATTACTATTATTTTGTCTTTCTTGTCATAAAACATACCTACATAAACCCTAGAAAACCTTAGTAATCCTCCTGAGTGTAGGACAATTAGTAAATCACACAGATAAAGCTACTGAGGAGCAATACCGTGAATTTTGTCCTGCGCTTTTGGCCATCAGCGGTGTTTTTCTATAAAGAAATGGGAGCATGCAGTCTGCCCCGACTTAATGAAGGAAATCACATACCTTTTCGCCATTAGAGTATGCGTTGGGACGCAATGTAACATTTGTATTTTATTTTTATTATTTATACAGGGTGTTTCAGACCTAAATACAATAATTTTAACCACATGTGGAGAAAATTGAGCTTAATACGAATCCGCAATTTAAAAAAATTAAAAGACAATAATAAAGCCAGAAATTTTTTTTAAGGAAGCTATTTTTTAAAGACAATAACGACGCCGCTGGCGAGGAAACGACCGGGAAGTAGACGGGCCAGAAGCTACATTATTAGGCGACGTGCAATGTTGCCGATTTTAGCCGGCATTCCCCGAACTAAGAGCCGTGTGTTCTGGGACGACAGATCCTCGGCTCGGAAACGCAGCAAAGAACTAAAATAAAAAAGGGCCTGCATAGCAACAGAACATGCAGTCGCGAAAAGGCTCGAGGCGGTGCAGGGAGGGGGAGACAGCCGGTCGGCCGGCCGGCGAGACGAAAGTGTGGGTCAGTGGGTCAAGCGTGGTGACAGTTGGGTGACAGACGTCGCGTCGCGAAATGCGGGACCGCCCGGACCGGACAGCCCGAAAAAGTCTTACTCAACTCGATTATCTTTTGGACTGTAGGTAACGTTGTGAACGCGACCAGGAAGCTCGCGTACCGACCTCTGGAGCAATTTTGTGATAATATGGCAAGTGCGAATGTGAGTGGCGAGGAGGATAGTTTTTAAACCACCTTTCATTTGCTATCAGCGATTATTATCCTAAAGGATAACAAAAGGATAGAAAAAGGTGGGCACATTTAGATAAAAATTTTCGTTGCCTGGCGCCGCGATCTGGCAACGTCGAAGGAAGACCTGAAACCAGTTTGCGTCTCTCTCGCGCCTTGGGTACGCGTCTACCCGATAATAAAACTGAGCGGCTCGTTATGAGAAATATTAAAATTATTTAATTATTTCTAAAATATTTCCGAAAAAATTTTTTTTTCGATTTGTCGTATTTAGACACCTTTCTGAGTATGTGGTTAAAATTATTGTATTTAGGTCTGAAACACCCTTATAGATACAGGATGTTTTTTTTTTAGAACTACCACCGCGATTTTTGCGCCCTACAAAAAACGTAGAAAACAAAAATGTGACAATTTTGGACAGCTAAGTGATCCTGCAAAAGAAATCGGCATCCATCGCCAACTTGTCGCGCAATATAAAGAAAACCTCAAATTGAGCAAAACAATTAATAGCCACAGCATGTTTATTTTAAGAGATAGACGAAAACTTCCATATTGAAATTTGATGGCATTAAGAAGCTTTATGGGTACTCAGATAGTTTCAGAAAGTTCTTGAGCTCTTGAGGCTTTGAAATTTTTTTCTTTATTTCTTATTAAGCGATTTTCTCTCTAATTTTGGGCCGCATAGAAAATACGTAAGAAAATAAAATATGGCAATTTTGGTCAGCCAGGCGACGCTAAAAAAGAAATGGGCCTCCATGCCCAACTTTTCACGCTGTGCTAAAGAAATTTAAAATAGACACAAATTTTCAATCCCTCAAGAGAGCCGAAGACAGAACTATCTGAGCACCTGGATGCTTAAAGCTTCTCAGTGCCATCAATTTTCAATATAAAAGTTTTCCTATGTCTCTTAAAATAAACATTCCACGGCTATTAATAGTTTTGATCAATTTGAGGGTTGGATGCCGATTTCTTTTTCAGCACCACTACTTAGCTGTCGAAAATTGCCACATTTTTGTTCCTTGTGTTTTTTTTGTAGGGCGCAAAATAATCGAGAATATCCCGGTGGTAGGCCTAAAAAAATCATCCTGTATATTAATAATTTTATTAAAATAATATTCCAACGGTCAAAATCTAGTTTCGATGTGTGGTTATCCAAGCCATGTGAACTGAATTTGTCTCATGTTGACAACGTTTATATTAGCTAACATAAATTACAGGGAATGAGATGTGATTAAATTACTACGTATATATTCTTAGATCAAGATAATTTCTTTGACATTGATGAAAACAACTTACGTTTAACAATTTTATAATTTTCAACTGCTTTTTTATGTATTTCAGTTGACTTTTTTTATAGTATAAATTGGCTAAAGATACACTTTGACTGGCAAAATAGTTAGGAAATTATCTTTCACACATGTTTACCTATAGACCTCGCGTTATCTAGGACTGTTTTCCATTTGCTCACAATTACACACAAAGTGAACACAGGTCGCTGTTTCGGTGTTTAATGAACGGATTGTTATCAATTGTTATCAATGGTTATCAGAAATACTGCACAATATTTGATCCAAACAATTAGGTGAGGTGTAAATGTGTTAGTACACATTTTTGTGAATATTATAGGAAAAACAAAAAGGGCGTTTTTTGAAACAATTGGATTGATACACAAAGTGGGGGGTGGTGTGAAAATTGGAAAGGAAAGGATTAGTGGAACAACACATTACAATACATTTGGTGAGTATTAGAAGTGATTTATCTTTCGCATGAGTGCATTATCATCTGCGAATTCATTTGTTGACATTTCACAACTTTATTACGAAAACAAATTCTGGGATAAAGTTTTTTGATAATTGTAAAGATTGTAAATAAATTAAAATATAAATATAATAATAAGAACAATAAATCTTGCCAGAATCATTCAACATAATATATAATAAACATTAATTTATTACTTAACAATATTACCCAAAGTATTAAATTAGACACAAATATCCGTCGTAGTTCAATGAATGGATTGGATATTGACAGTTATCCAAATTAGATTTCTTATACATCAATTTTGTGTTTGTGCAAGTACGAAGCTAGTGTTATACCTAAACCAACACTATATTAAAGGCCCAAGCATGACGTCACATTTTCATTGTTTACGATCTAAAGTATCACTAGTGTACGAAAAAAATGGCGACTTACTATAGTTTATAGGGGGTTATTCTGAGGTTAGGTATAGCTAGGTATGTCATGTTCTGACGTCTAGAATGTCCCATATTTTAAATATTCCACTTTTATACGATCTATACGTTATTCTTTACATTTGACACTCACTGGGGGTTACTAGGTACGGTTTTATAGATTTTTCCGTAGTATCTACCTACTTGAGCGAATGCTTCTCTTAAGAAAATGTATGGAAGTGTAAGTGTAAACTTGTCAAATTAAAGGGACATAACAAACAAGCATTTTATTTTATTTTGGACATATTTAATTCATTCAACATTCAACAATGCTGTTTTTATAACATTAAAGCAACCTGGCGATTTTTTTATGCTAATATAGTGTTAGTTAGTGGAGCAAAATCGGGCTCCGTTTTCGAAAAAATTTTTTTGAGGGTAGAACTAGATCAGGCCCCATAGGTGTTGTTGTGTTGTTAAGTACATCACTCTGCGTACGACATTTTTTTGTAGTCGACGCCTTTTTTATTTAGAAAAAACTGTCGAAATTGGCAATTTACGGAAATTGTGTTTTTTTAAATTTCCATCGTCATATCTTTGGGAGTAGTGGAGCTATCGAGTCGATTTTTTTTAAAATTGAAGCTAACATATTATGAGCCCTTATAATGAATGCCATTGTTGTTGTTCAATATTGTTTATTAACCACTTGAAATAGCAACAAAATTGCAAGGTTATAAAAAGTGTAATGAAATTTTCACTAAGCGAGAAACTTTTTTATTCGTAGAAATTTTTATATACATGCTGCGAGTTTTTGGGAAAAAAATTACCTATAGCGCCTATAGTTTTTGAACTGTGAATTTTTTGTGGCGCGCGCTACTCGCGTGGAACGCAAAATTAATCCCTTGCGTGAGAATATCCACGCGTGGCAGGCATGTCTCAAGAACTAATGCGTAGTTTACATGCGCACGTGAAACTATCACAAGTATAAATATCTTAGAGTACTTCCTAATAGGTTGCCAATGTAAACCCTCTCAGGGAGAACTCTCTGCCATTGTAAACGATCTCTAAAAGAGTAGGTAGGTACGTCTCTGGGAGCGTTTACATAAACTATTTGGAAGTACTCTCAGATATACGACTTGTGATAGTTTTACTTCTCCGTGTAGACTATTCTATAACAGATCGCTGGTAAAATAAATTAATGATTTTACACCAAATAATGTGGGTTCACGCAGACCAATAAAATAAAATAAGGAATAAAATAACCAAATAGTTGATTTTTTGGCAATTTTTGAGCATCAGTAATTACAGTTGCCAGATGGACAAACAACCACCTGCTTATTTTATGTATCTGTTTAAAATCACCATTTATTTAATGAAATGCAAAATAAACATGTTTTATATTGATTTTTTATAATAATTAAATCTTTGTGCATACTGCACCTATATATCATAGCAAATAAATATTAAAAAATCTCTTTGACGTTATCAACAGACTCATCTTCGGTATTTTCTACATTATTATCACTATTATTGCACCTGCCACATTTACATTGATCACAGCATTTCAGTCTTTCCTTGATACAGTTGTACTTTTTCGTATTACACTTTTTGTCGGAACAAAAAGGCTTAAGCTTTGGCGTACAATGTCTGGTATGGATTCTTGAGATGAAAATATGCGAATTCAATTGTCGTTTACTGAAGTCTATATCCATAAGATCCAGGATCTTCAAGTTGCAACTTCGCACGTTACTTGAATACCCTCTTTTTAACTGCAGCAAAAAATTATGCATGTTTTTGCAACGCATAATAAACGACAATAAAGCAACATTAAATAATAATTATAAATACAGTATTATTACCACCACGACTGTTAACAACCGCTCTGTATCTACTAGGCATACTCAGAATTAGGTTATGTCAATGTCATGTTGTTCGATGGTGTTTTATTCATTCGAAAGGCACTAGAATATTTTGGTCAGTTTAAAACACAATATTTTGCACCAAAAGTCTTCGTCCAAGCATATCTCATAAGTGCCAGATGAGATTAAGGTCCGAGGATTGAGAAGACCAAGGCAAAACATTAATTTCATTATTCTCCCGAAATTCGCGCACGACTCTTGCCACATATAGGGACGCGCATTGTCGTGCATTAGTTGAAATTTTGGTCCAATTCTCTCAGTATATGGAACAACAATAGGCCGAATAATAATGTGTTGATAATCATTGGCATTCAGATACCGCTCCAACCAAACGAGATTAGTTCTTCCGCCGATGTTGATACCGCCCCATACCATGATCGTACGAAAGGTGTGAACCGCTCGAACAGCTGCAAGGCATTCTTAATTTCCAGGACGCTCCACACGCGATGCCTCCTTAAATCTGGCCGAAGTCCAAATCGGGACTCATCAGAAAATAAAATTGAAGTCTAATCCTGCTGCTTCCAATTTAAATGTTCTTATATACCCACTGTAACCTGGTTGTGCAATTTTCTCGTGATAATGCTGGAACTTTTAGAGTCCGGCGGGCTCTAATGTGATCTTCGTGGAGCCTGTTTCGGACAGTCTGGTCACTAACCCGTAGATACATTGTGAGTATTGCACAGCTGAATAAACAATTGGGAGGCAGTGATATTGCGCTCTCTCAAGGCTAGCAATCTTAGAAATGTAGGTATCCTGAATTGAGGTAGTTACCCTTCTACGGCCTGTATGCCGTTTCTCGGTATCTTATCTATAAACGATTAATAACACTCTTGGATGTGTTAAGAGCTTCTGCGCCGATTAGGTCGATTCGCGCGCTACAGCAACATTTGAAACCGTTTTAGCGAATATCGTCCCGTTCGTTATAATTTTCACTCCCGTATAATCGCCTACTAGCACAGAATATATAGCGCTATTTATTCTGTGCTATAGTAGCTTCCAATTTGGATAGGCGGGACTGTGGGTAGAGTTTAATAAATCAAATTAAGGTGAAGTTATGGAATATTTTCTAATAGGTGGCTCTAACAAAGATTTACTAATATAGGTTGGGTTATCTCTAATGAAACCATACTATGTTATTCTAAGACCTCAACTTGCAACACCACATGAAAGGTTTATTAAAAAAAAAATAAGACGTTGGTAATTATTTTTCATATTTCAGATAGGGGCGATTTAAAATGGGAAGCGTATCCTCTAAGTCACAGCTTGAAAGAAGAAATACAGTTTTGCGAAGATCACAGCGCCGTACCATAGCAAGTTTAAAACCAAGAATTGAAGATGTCTACAAAAATATCCGAAAACTAAAAGAAACTGAACCTGGTCCACAGTCCGAAGGTATACTTTCGGAAATAGCAAGATTAGAAGGTGAGTTAAAGAAGAGAGGGGTACATCTACAACCCCAAATTGTTGTTATGCACGAAGCATTTGCAAAGAAGTTGATCGTCGCTAAAGAGATGCTCAATGTCAAGTTGGAAGAGAACAATAGCAGGGCAAGTGAGAAAAAGGAGAAAAAGAACAAAGTAAAAGTTGAAGAGGGAAGTGAAGATGCAAAGGTCCAAGAATCATCTGAACACAAAACCAAAGTGGAGATGGAGAGTTTGGAAAATGCAGAAAATAAGAGACATACAGTAGAACTGAAGTTAGTGAAAGTTGTGCCGGAAGAGGCAGGTAAGATTATAAGAAATTATTTAGTACTTAAAATTAGTTGCACATGACATGTATGTAAGCAAGTTCTATTGGCTATGTTAAATATAAGGGGTGTTTCAATTTGGCCGACTCAAACATTCACCATATTATGCATACCTACAAACAGAATGTGAAAAAGTCCCATTCTGTATTTGTAGGTACAGAAAGAACCATTAGTTAACATGTCTTTGTGTTCTTTGGCGTGTTTGAATAATATCGATACTGGTTTAGAAAACATTCAGGCTTTTTCTCAGAAATTCACAAAAAGATCAGTTGCTGAATCAAACGGCAACAAATAAAAAAATATACAATAACTTTACGAAGCGAGATAGTTGGTGTATTTATCAAAATCACATACTTATTATAGTAGCATGACAAGTTTGGCATACCTACAAATAATATGGGATAGGTGCAGATAGAAAATTTTCTATATATATATATATATATATACCTTGCAACTTTTATATAAACCTTTTTTTTCTATCTACAAAAATTAGGGAAATAGGTACTAGGGCGGGGTCGGAGTTTTAGCGTGAAGACCCTGTACCCTGTCAATCAATTAATATTATTTGCTTTACAAACTTTCAAAGTAGAAAGGTGGAAGGTAAGTCCATAGATGAAAATTAAAAATGCCTATTATAGACGAAACTTTCCACAGAAACCTTTATGGGCAACATTTCTATGTTTAGTAATACCAAAGATATAATAATATACTATATCGTTGATAATACAATTTTTTTTGCCAACTATTGGAGTTTTTTTGTTTGACACGTCTTCGAATGCCGCTTCTTCTGGCCTCATTGTCGCTTTCTGGCAAATCCAAGACCAGCTAAGTCTTGTTTATACTTTTATCTGGCGAGTCAAGTGTGCCATAGAATTACCACAAGCCAGTTGAAGGGTCAACAGAGACACACAAAATGTAGATGTGCAAAGGCCCAATAACAAATATATATATGTACATGGTGATTTCCTCTGTGCTATATAATTTTTTAAAACTTTATACGGACCAATGAGGATAAAAATTCAGTTCCTATATCAAAACCGCCGCAGAAATTATAAATGAACTACACCTAAAAATTACAGAAGCGTGCAGTCAAGAAGTCCGAAGCGAGTCTATACTCTATTCAAATTAAATGCATAGGTAGCGCGTAAACATTTACACGATGGAACCACCTGAACAATTCTGAGGGCTAATACGAGGGCCGCATTAAGGACCATCTCTAGGAATTTTATAATATAAAATAATAAAATAATATGCCTCAGTATTAAGAACTTCAAAAACAAACTTTTGCGGCACACCTAGACTTCTTAAAAATGTAATCGTAGCTCCAACGATTAATAAACAGCGAAGTAATTATATCGGAAAAAATAAAAGTCCACTTGCAACTCAATACACCTCTGTAACAATCACCGACTCGCTGCACTCACCTGTCGGTTAAAACTTTATTGCCGTCTAGCCAATAGCAAGCCGATCACGTGCGTATCATGCTTTAGCCATGCAACAACTTGTGTTTATGTTTTACTTGCGTTTAGTTTGAACAGAGTGTAGTATATCCTCCATGCTGAATTTCGTTTTTTGCAATTTACCGCTTTTAAATTTTGAAGAGTCGTCTTATTTTTGGTTTGCGGTCGGTCCAATCTATAAATCTAACGAGTTTTTTGTCTATTTTTTTTCATTATGAATTTAAAGCCGTTCTAGTTCGTAAACCTGCTGATCGATTTTAAACTTCCTTGGAAAGGCTCTTTAAAATCATGTGTCATGTGATGGTGGTTCAATTTTATAGTGAGGATGACTGATAGGGAAGCGGTACTGAACTTCCTCCTCGTTTTCAAAATTAATGTCTTTTTGTAAAAAAATATTTTCTTCAAAAGCAACGGGCGGTTGATTTGGGAATGTAAGCCCAGTATATAAAATAGTTATTTTTCATTTCAGGGGACGTCACCGAAGCTGACGACCACAACGGCGTAGTCCAATTGCGCACTCCAGAAGAAAGAAGGAGGTCCATTCTTCGCCAAGGTGGTGTAGCAGTAATGCCAGGCGCTATGCTAAACGAAATTACCCACCAATCCAATCGCATTTCGAGGCAATATGATCAATCGGTCGTGCATGAAGCTCCAGAAGACATGCTGAAGTCCATTAACGACACGATAGAGCAATTACAAGAGCTGGAGCTGCATATAAGCGAATTTGTTGGTGAGAAAAATGGTAAACATTACAACAAAATTAGAGATGTCTTAAATAAACATCTGGTTAACTTGAATTTGATGAATCCGACGGAAGAAGATGCTGTCGAGCAAGTGAAGATTTGTAAGAATTATGTTGGAAGTTGCTTAAATTTTTTGGATGAGAAAGCAGTGGAAAGTACTAATGTAAATGTCGGCAAGTCTGTTACCTATAATGATGAGGTGTTCGAAAGTGATAGTTCCATCAAAAGTGGAGATATCAATAACTACCAAAAACTTCGAAAGTTGACAAAAAATACATCAGTTTAAGGTCCTGTAAATGACACAGATGTAATTATTTATAAAAAGTTTCGTAATTTACTAAAAAAGGACAGTATTTTGTTATATTGGTATTATGACCTTGCATTTTATATCTAGTTTTAATTGAATATAATATGGTTTTGTTTGTAAAGTATTTATTATTTAAATAAACCTATAACAACTAGATTTGAAAGGAGGGGGCCCTAAACACGAAGAATCGAATGTTGAATGAGTAAGCTGAGAAAGTTGGAGTAGAGATTTTATGCTTTTCTCTGGCGTAGGTACACAAACATAAAATAGTGTTCGTCAAGCTCTGGCAAAACTGACAACAAATAACACTATTGCCAGGTAATTGCAGGTTGCAGTACCTATATTTGCAATTTGCATGAGTGGGAAGTAGGCTTGAGTTTCCCTACATATTAGACCATTTACGAGCCCTACGATAAAGACAGGCCATGGCGCACTAAAATCACGTGACCATCTTAGTACGACGTTACATGTCATTTGTCACATAATTGAAAGCGGCAGCTTGGGTTTTGAGAAGTTTTAAATGTTGAAAGTGTTTTTAAACGTTTTAGTTTATATTTTAGAAACAAGTTTGTGTCTAGTGCGCGTGTGTCCTGGCGGAGGGGAACCGCCCAGGTGTTATTATGGCCTCTGGGTGGGAGCCTTCCAGGAGTATTGGTGACGCTCGCGCCAACGCGTGAGCGCTGTAAGGGGAATTCTCCCCCCGGAATGGACAGTGGAGCCTGAGACACAGACGGGTGAACTGCTTACGGGAGATCCGCGAGTACAGACGGTCCGGGTGGCTGGAAGCCCTTTCCATTGACCACGTTCAGGTTTGTGTATTTTGTATTCACCATTCACCTTGCGCGAAATAAATCAGTGTTGTAACGTACTCGAGGATTTTCGTTGTCGACCCACGCCCTGATACGGTTCCTATTCGGCCTTTCACGCTGCCGATCAACTGGGACCTCGTCAATATTTACAGTATACTGAGGTGAGGTTTCATTTTCATTTCGTAAAAATAACCTAAATTCCAAATATTGGGTCTGTTTATATTATATTTATACAAATTACAAAAGCCAGGAAGAAAATGTCCATAACATTTGCTTTTCCTCGGGATGAGAATTTGCGCCAAAAATGGATTCGTCAAGCTCCAACTGAGATTTAATTTCTAAAAAAACCCTTAAGTATGTGTGACACATTTTCAAGAAAGTGAAACAATTAAAGTGAACAAATGTGTTATGGGAGGAAAATACTTATAGAGAATGAGAATATCACCTAAGCTAAAGGAAGGTGCTGTCCCAACAATTTTTGAGAATGTGCCAAAATATTTGAGTGCAGTGCCGTTTAACTCTCAGCCCAAAACAGCTGAGGTAGGTTGAAATTTTTGAAAAAATAATTAGAGAAAGCCTGGATGCGCACAAAACCAATAAGGTAATAGATGAAAGAAAATTCGCCAAATTGTTACGAAATTTGTTTTTCGACTTATCTCCAAAAATGCCTTTTACAGGACTAAGTTGGTCACGTGACTACGCGATTATGCGTTAGCGCCATGGCCTGTCTTTACCATTTAAATGTGACGTCACTTGATAAATGTCATTCTGCTGAGGGGCAAACAAACCAGGAGTTGCCTTTGTTGACATGGGTTTTTATTGTGAAAACCGACAAAATTTCCTGCCTTTATTGTAAAGTGTAGTGCGCAATAGGAGATAAATATTAACAACCATAGGCGCCGTTCACAAATGTGGAATATACAACATTGATTCATTCATTGAAAATAAAGTGGAAAATCGTCATGTAATAATGTGTAATATTGATACATCTATTGAAAACTCTACTTATTATTGTCGATTCCACGAGATCTGGCCTGACCGATACATAAGCCCATCAGGGCTGTAAATACATATTATGGGGTTTCTGATCCCCACATTGAGAAAAAAGTGGAAACATAGATCATAATGTTGTGATTTTCTAATTTCCTACGCCTCATGTAAACTATTTGTCAACAAACATATCTGTTTCTTTTGCATACCCGCTTTAAAATTTCTATAAGTATATTGGTGACACTGGTTAGGTTAGGTAATAATCAAAAAAGAATGTAGATTCTGGAAATCATTTAAAAAAATGAAAATTTGTGTCATATCACTTTTATGGGAAGACCTGTATAATTTCGAAAAACACCATGAAGTAGACAGGTTGCAGCCCTACAAATTTTTATATATTTGATATTTTTTTATAAGATGGAAAATAAAAAAGTTATGGGGTGGCTTAATTTCGCGTGATCACCCTGTACTATAGAGTACTGGAACGAAAAAATAAATATTTTAGATCTAAGTAATGAATTTTGTTTTTAATAAAAGAAAACTGTAATCATACGACACTAGTGTCTTGTAATGCAATCAATATTTATTCCGTTACGGAACACCCCATAAAATCTGTATTTATCATCCGATTTTTATCTAGTTTTTTAACGATATTTTTTGAGTAAAAATTGGATGAATCATATTAGGCATGTTTTTATAAAAATTCTGACCACGCCACTGGATTGGGCATCCCTTAAAACGGATTTGTACCAAATTTTGTTAAAAAATATTTTGAACGAAAAAATCTAGAAAGCGAGGAAAATCGCGATTTAACTAGGTAGGTAACTATTTTGCTTGCCTACTCGCTTACCTAAATTAAATTGTCGATAGAACTTGAAAGAAGTGATTAAATAAATATTTTGTGTACAAAAATAGCATGATATTTTCAAATTTCAAAGATTTGCAATGCAGTATGTTGTGAAAAAATTCTGAAAAAGTACAGGGTGTCCCATTTTGGGTGTTTTTGGGTGTTTTCTCAAAAATCTCGGTTATTATTGAAGCTAGAGGGTTGCGGTTTTCACGTCACTGTACTACCTACTTTTTTGAGAGAAATTTGGTGGACCAATCAGATTTTAGATAAGTTTTATAGTTTCCGCGCATTGGCGCAGGACTGAAATTTTCGATTTTTTGGAATCCTCTCTCCTGGCTACAACTTATATATATCGACACATTTAATCAACTATTTTTATAAATTTTTTGGCGTAGAATCGAATGGAATAATTAGTTTTTTGGTAGCGTTAATACTTTTTGAGATATGAACTATGGTTTCCATTTAAAAAAAATATACAACTTTGGTATCCAAGAAATAATGATCATATATAAATCCTCTATGTATTTATTTTACGAAAAGCCAGGCCACGAAACAGGAATCAACAATCATCAATGCTTTGCATCAGGCTTTTTATACACACTGAAAGTAGTTTCGTATCGAGTAATTTTTATCATTTTACCTGGTTCATAGTGTTTGTACGTACACATCCGGTAAATTATAACTACATTCCATTATTTTATTATTGAACACAAAATACATACAAAATGTAATTGGGGCACCTACTTTACCTTATTAGGTATGTACACTCAATCCATGCTTTTTGTGCACCAAATCTAGTTGGAATATTGTAGCTAGAAATTAAACAAAACTTAAACTTAAACTACTTAAATGTATGTGCGTATATATGTATGTAAGCATGTATGCATGTATGTATGTGTGTAGATATGTAATTATTGAATGCATGCATGTATGTATGTATAATAATAATATAATAATTTATTTTCCAAAATATCAAGTACATAATAACAATAATTAAACTCCATTTTTGGAAAATAAGTGGCAACCCACTGAAATCAACTAGTGATTCGTGCGTGGAAGAGGACACTTCTTTCACAAGGATTCCGACAAATAAGCACATCTTAAATCCTATAAAATTATGCACACATATAGGTGCAATTACAACTTATGACTAATGCTAGTAAATTTAAGGAATTTTAAAGGTTTTTATATGTGAAAAATAAGAAAACACGTTTTTTTGCACTAATATGAATAAATAAATAAAACAAAGTCTGGAGGAATTTATGCTTTTTCCATCAGGGAGTACCTACTAAGTAAGTATAATGTATGTCCTAGGTACATCCATCAACCAAGACTTTACTCGACCATTAAAGTGATTAATTTCGGTACAATTTTTTATTTCTACAGGTAATTTTGAATGTATGTATGTATGTATGTATGTATGCATGTATGTATGTATGTATGGATGGATGCATGCACGCACGCACGCACGCACGCACGCATGCTACTTAACAACATTTTTCTTGTCACAAGCTTCTAAAATCAAGAAAAAATCATGGCAAACAAACTCTGATTTAAGAAATTAGTAGAAATTCCGAAAATATGAAAAAAGTTTTGCGGCCTGTCTTCTATGTGTTAAAATCTTGGTCATTCAAGCATTTTCGGATTTACAAAAGAGGCTAACCGGGTATGCCAATTCGCTTTGGCCCCGAAACCGAACCTTGAGGCACACCGCATCGGACCGAATCTGGGTTAACACATTTTTTCCAGGACGACAGCATGACGATTATCTCGTTGTCGCGATATCGCCCGCCGTATCTTATCTGCAATAATAATTAATTAACGAACACACAGCGCGAGACAAAGTCAGTAAGTTTCTAAATCGCTTAAAATCGACCAAGTGTGATCTGTGGTTATTGTTATTAATTTCTTCTCAATGCCAGCCTCGTGATCATCTGTTTAGTTAGTCTGCGTAAGTTACGGATTGGTTCGGTTTGGGAAGTTAATATATTCTATTAATAGATGCCGCGTTTATCACGTAAACGGCGCGATCAAATATATTTGGAAAGTAGGGAAAGATGTGAAACACACCGAGTTTAAGTTCTAGTTAAACAGTTATGACGTCACGGTGTTTGATTGAGCTGTTTATGCTTAATTGTGTGGCTGGATGAATGGAATTAGGTACGCAAGCGGTAAGAAACGAATGTAAACTATTTTTACTAAAATGTATACATGGGACATTCAAAAACAAATAATACTGATATAGTGATAATACAAAATCTGACGAAGGAAATTGAGCAAAAATACATAGCCCATGTTGTAAGTTAAAATATCACTACCGATGCAAGGGTATGTACCTACCTCTAATAAGACAACAAAATTAACCTAGGAATTGCTATGCCGGAATTGAAAAAAGATGAAAAATATTAAAAAAAGAAAAATAGCTGTCAAAATATCATAACCAAACTTTTGACCTATATATCTAAATTTAAAATAAAAAAACTACAAAAAGTATCTAAGTACCTAACTTGAAATAATTTGTGGACAGCAAGAATACTCATGAGCAATGTTCTTATTTTTCTAGTCATATCCCGTATTTACTTTTAGGTTGTGTTATTATTTAGAAATACTAATATTACCGCTTGAGCTGTGCTTATATGGATAAAAATTATTGTCGATTAGGTTTATTGTAATATGAGGTGTAAATTCCCAGTATAGTGTACTCCAAAACATAATAATACTCGAATACTACACTAACTTATCTACGATTAAACCAATAAATGTACATGGTGTCCCATTTTCGATACTCTTGCAGGTTATATTTATATTTATATTTTGAAATTTTTACCTCCTATAAAAAATCCGTGTACACCACTGAAATCTGCAAGAATCTATTTTTACCATTTCAACATGTTAGCGTATAACAAAAATACGGGGGGTGCCTGAAAATGGCAAATTTTGAAAAACTAAGGAGTCCATGCAAATTCTGTTTTTTACGGGGCCTTTCTTCTTATGGAAAAGTAGAGCAGTGGGACACTGACATTTTAAAAATAAATCCTTATCTACTATTCCCTTGAAATAAAAATGTGGAATATGTTTCTTTAATTTTCTATCCATAAAAGTAAATAATTCTGCGACATCTTCTTGGGCTGGCCGTTTACAGGTGGGTTTAGATCAGGAGGAAGGGCGTTGTTCCCACAGATTTCATACAAAAATAAAAATGTTGTTGAAATTTTCGAAAATCAATATGTCATTGCTGGTGGAATGAAATGTTAGGTAATGCAAATTTTATAAATTTAATAAATTCTTCAAATTTCCTCAAAAAAATTAGATACATTATTACTAATGCACGAACAAAATGCATATCTGAGAAATCTCGACTAAAGACTGACTTTGAGAAACACCACGCATCGCAAAAACTATGAAACACTATTTGATTTACATACTATATTTTCAAATATTCATACGTCAGTGCCCTTTCCCCTCTGGAAAATTCTTCGCTAAACTTTTAAAGAAAATTTGAAATTTTCTAAATCAACCACTAATATTTTGGATGGTTTTTAGTTAGATAATTGAGTTAATACTTAGCTCAGGCATTTCAAGAAAAAAATTTAATTGATATACAGATGATCGACATAAGTCAGGCAACGCTCTCGAAAACGGCATAAGTCAGGCAACGCTCTCTTCTTAATGCAAATTTGTTGCCTGACTTATGCCGATCCAATTTTTTTTCTTAATGCAAATGTGTTTCCTGACTTATGCCTATCCCGTATGAAAAGTGGAGAGGCGATAGTTTTGACTTTTCAATCGCTCGCTAGAGACAAATGAAAGCATTTTAAAATGCATTGTTTTCCATGTCTATTGAAAAATATATTTTTTATACATTCGAAAACTTATAAAAAATTGAACCTATTACCACTCATCAGGGGCCAAAAGTGTATAGGTAGTTATAAATTCATAACCATACACATTTTGGCTAAGCACGAAACTGCATTTTCATGACTCAACACTGCAGAAAAAATTGTTTGTTAAACTGGGCTATGGGCTGTGGTTGCTATGACTACACAACTCAAACAAACATCTGACAATTTGAGATTTTTTTTTGAATGTTCTGGTGAAATCATGATTTCTTTCTTCATTTATTTGTTGCTTACGTATTATGTTTCAATCATTTTAGATCACCTTCGGAACATTCATTATATTATACCTAATACATGTTGTTAACATGAACCATTATTATATATTATATTTAAAATTATTAAGTACCTAGGTGCTAAAATGTAAAAAACTTTTCTCATACAAATAACAAACATACTGGAATGTCAACTGTCAATAGCATTTAGGTACAATTGATTAGGTATAACATTATAGAGGAAGAGACCCAAATTTGAGACACTTTTTTTGTAAATTCGAAATAAAATTCACCCTTATAATTTTTTTTTAATAATTTTGTATTGGAATAATTGCTTAGTGCATTGACAAAACAGTGATGCAAAGAAACTACATTAAAATAGCGATCTAGACATATTATTCAACTTAAACTTTTTTTTTGTCAATTTCCCCATAAAATAAAAGGTTGCCTAATTTGAGACAGGCTGACTAATTTGAGACAGACTGACATCCCAGTTACGCACTTCCTTTACATCTTCTACCATAGTATGAGAGTCCCATTTCTTGTGTTTTTTTGGCATCTGTAATAAAAAAAAAATGAAAATATTTTTTGGGTGCCTAATTTGAGATAGTCTCAATTACAGTACAAATTTGGTATCTCAAATTAGGAACTTTCAGTATAAAAAATTGACAACAGTATTTTAGGATAGTTATGAAAAAATAGTGCCAGATTTCAATAAAATATCATTAGGCAACACCTCCTATACCAACTACTACGACTTAGAATTTTTTTTACACTTCACCTTGACTGTAAATGCCAGTTTATTTACACTATCAAAAAAATTTTAGCAGTCAAATTGCACCAAACGTGCTTTTGTACAGAAACAAACTAACTGAAGCGCTCAACTACCACTTTAACACTACACCCCAGTTTATTTTAATTAGTCTAGGCTATTTCTGTTAGATGGCGTTACATATCTTTTAATATAAGGAGCTATCTCAAATTAGGCACATATCTCAAATTTGGGTCTCTTCCTCTAAACTACATATTGGTATATTTCCATAATAATTATGAATTAGTTTCAATATTTTTTCTGTATGGGCAGGTATTGTTATGATATTAAAATGCGGCCATACTTTTGCATAATAATGAATGCTCCGAAGATGATCTAAAATGATCGAAACATATGCAAGCAGCAAATAAAGAAAGAAAAATATATAATTTCACAAGAACATTAAAAACTTGTTAAAGAGAAATTGTAGAAAAAGAAATTCAGAATATTCGAAATGATTTCAGATGATAGTGAAACTGAAGTTATTTGTACGCCTTCCTAAATATCGATGGTGGTAAAAGCAAATATTTAAAAATGTATTTTCGCAGTGGTCTAAAAAATACATATCAAAGTACACAACATTTTTTCTAAAATGGTACAGTGGTAAAGATGATGTACTATGTACTATAGAGATAACGAACGAAATCTTCAATGTACCGTTATCGGTTGCGTTTGTGGCGCCATCTCGTGTGGGCAGCGAGAAACCTTTCGAATGCGCGAAATTTGAATAGAGAGGTTATACAAGTATAAATTAATTTTTTTACTACTAACCTGAGAAATCACCATTATTTACCTCATTCCTCTAATGAGAAGTAATATTTCTCACCCTAGGTAAATAATGATAATAAAAAAATACCTAGGTAAATAATGAAAAATTTTCTATATGACATTTAAAGATTAGTGTCATTTTATCAGCTTGACAACTGAACTCCCAGGCTACTTGATATTTCGAAGTATTTGAAAAAAGCGAGAAATGACTAAAATAAACTAAAATATGGCAATATTTCAATGTTAGTAGTAAAAAAAATTCTATATACACTTCGGTTGAGAAGGCCATTATTTACCTCGCATATTATATCCTTCGGCGCTACGCGCCTCAGGATATAAACAAGCTCGGTATATAATGGCTCACTTCTCAACCTAAGTGTATAATATACTATTTTTTAACAATGGCATAAATCTGTCTTCTAAGTTAAATTAAGCCTAATTAAATTATTATTAATTAATTAAACAAGCTGGGATGATCTGGCAAATAATACAGTGGCACATATTTATTGAATAGGTACAATGTATGCATGAGATATTTCCGTAAATTCGGAAAACTGACACAATCGCATGAGTGTTGAATCGGTAGTTGATTTGTAACAAGAAAATGCAAAATTTTGTTGACCCTAACTTAACCCAAATCCGATTTACTCATTACAGAAATATAACTTGCATTATTCAGTAAATTCAAGAAAATATATGTACAGTATGTCCACGGATGGGGTAAATAAGAGGACAAATGGACCAAAAATTTCATTTTTCGACTAAAAATCATTCTGGATAAATGTTTCTGCTTCTCGAAAAAATATGGTCCACGAAGAGAATTTTCGATTTTTTTATATAGGGTGTCCAGAAAATACAAAAAATGAAATGCGATCAAGAATAAACTGCCTTTATTTTTCAAAATATCAAAACTTTTACTTATAAAAGTTGTTTAAAATAAAAAGATGTGTCCTTTGTTTTTAAAAATATCAAAAACATTTATTTCGAAAAGTTGTTTAGAATTAAAAGACGTGTCTGATTGTAACTTTTGGAGCAAACCGGGCGACTTTAATTTAAATGGGTAAAAAATTGAAAAATCAAAGTCGGCGGATTTGCTTCAAAAATTACCCTCCGTCTTTTAATTCCAAATAAATATTTTTAGGTTTAGGTTTTAAGGAGGGTTTTTCATGTAAAATTTTTCGATTTAAGGCTCCCCTGCAAAGTTATTCCAGCAATAACAGGGACAAAAAAATTGGTTTTAATTTTTTTTCTCAAAAACGGTTCAATTTAGAAACTTGATTAATTTTGGGACACTTTACCAGCCAGTTGGAAGACACTTTATGGTAGAATAATTCTACCGTTTGCACCCTATCCATCCTAAGGGTAGAAACCCGAAACACCTATTCGTCTTTTTTACAGAACTTTTTTCTATGTTGGTTTATCTGAAAATAAAAGTACTTATTGTTCTATAGCCCGATTAATTTAGAAATTTTTTTTACTCTAGTTATTTTTCATTAACTTAATAGTTTTCCTGGAAGAAGATTAAACTATTTTTTTGTTCCTATTTAAATACAGTTATTGACACTCACGACTGCGTAAAATATAGTAGGCGGCTAGGCGGGTGACATTTTTGTAACTTTTGCCTACCGTTTTCATTTTTTAAATTTACCCGAAATATATTTTTATTAAGTATTTATATTTCCAGAACAAGCAAAGACAAAATTCTGAAATTTGGTATGTGATTATGCACTTGAAAACAAATCATGCAAAAAGAGCACACATTTTTTGAGTATTGACCCCCCATTTGGGACGCCTATGATGAAGATTGTCAAACTATTTCTACCTCGGTAAATGGCAAATCTCACAAGTAGATTTATCTATCACATCTACCAAATTTCAGAGCTTTATCTTTGTCCGTTTCTGGAGATATAGAAAAACCCTTTTGCGAAACTGGCCCTTTCGGGGGCTATAGCCCCCTTATGGGCCATTTTTGAGGTAATGTTTTTTTGGTAGCGGAACGCGCTGCTAAAGTATGGCAAGCTAATTTCGGAATAACCTGCATTATAAAAACTATTATATTCTCATTATTGTGTTACAAAAAGTCAATCTGTTTAATACATATTTTTTGAACCAAAACACTCTCATGTCATTTTTCATTTAGGCGACCATATTTCAATGTACAGGGTGTTAAAGTTGAATTGTAGAAAACGAATTTTATTAATAACATCTTCGATTCTAAGACATTAATTTGAAATTTGGCAAGGAATCTTTTCTTATAGATACACATTATTATACACGATATTTCTAAAAGGCAAAAATTTGTTTAGAGGTACCCAATCTAATATAAACAATAAATCCTAATAAATAGCCAAATCAGTTCAAATGTATTGAAAAGCAAATCTTAAATCAAAATTTTGCAAAAGTTTGAAAATTACAGAAAATTAACTGTGGACCTATTGAAAAGAGTACAGGATGAGCTTTTTTGATGTTTGGGAAAATGGCCGCTGTGACGTCATCGATATTATTTTTTCAGAAACATACAAGTTTTCCCATATATATTCAAAGTTCTTATCAGTCTCAATAACTTTTGTAGGAAAAGATTTTCTGTAGCTTTTATTGTCCAAAATCTACAGGGTCAAATATGTAAAAAACATGGAATTTTTTTCTAATCATTTTCCGAAATCTAGCTAGCCATGGATACAACTGATAGTCAGAAGTATTTTAGGGTATATTATGTTGGAATATGTTTTAAATTTTTGAATTGGGCGTGTTACTAACTTTGTTTGGTATTATTGTTTGATACAAAAAAAAAATAAAAACATTCCAGATCCAGGGGTTCAACACTACCCCTGGTTGAAATTTCTGCATTATTTTAAACAAAATTGAAAATTAAGATTCCACGCTTTTCTATATAAAATATCGTCTATAATACGGGCGGTAATCAAGTTTTTGCCGCACTTTAGTGATTGCACGACTGGCCTAGGTACAGCTCTTTTAGAAAACTTCACTCCCATGGGGTAGAAGCCGAGCTAACACATTTATGACCGGCAGATAGTGACAGATTTTGGACGTGATTTTACTCAGTGTGCCATGTCATTGTGTTTTATAATGAAGTTCGAAATAGAAAATTCCTTAGAAAACCATAGATAGGCATATTTTTCGAATAAATAAAAACTCAATTTTTCATATGAAGAACCCAGTCTCTGATTTATACCTTATTATTGTGAGAATATACGCAACATAATACCCTTTGAAAGGCATACTGAGTAAAATCACGTCCAAAAATCCAGGTCTGTTATGATATTCAGGTACAGTCTGTTAAATAAACTATTTCTTCATTGTATTTCCTAAATTGTTTAACTTGTTTAGGTACTTGTAGTATTGAAAAAAGAATGTTTTGGACTTTATGAGAAACTCTATATAGCCCAAATAAACAAATATAAACTAGATAGACCTATTAATCTTGCATAAAACTCAGCGTCCTCCGAAAAATGCGGTGTATTAATATCCTATAGACCCGTAAATAAATCTCGAGCTGTTTTCGAAAGTCAACAACAGTCAACCTCTACACCTGACGGGTAAATTAAAAAAACAAGGTTTTGTTTAATTAGTATGGATTTTCATTAATTGAATCCTAGCTTTATACCACCATTAATTATTATTTTTACTTGCTTTGCAGGAATATGGGAGGGCTACCTTCAAAGCAAGATGAGAGACTACACCACATCAATAAAGAAGTCAACTCGGTACGATCGAGCCTCAGGGGTTCCCGTCGCAGTCTTTCAAAAGAAATAAAAGAAGACCTCGTTCAAAATTTGGTGCAAAAATCCGGAGAAGCAACCGCCCTACATGGAAAAGTCAAACAGAAAAAACTCGATCAAACTATGAAGAATATTTCTCAAACCATGAACGAGGTTCTCACAGTCACACCACGAGAGTCACAACTCGATATGGAGGCAGTTGAAAGCAACTCCTTCGTCCAAATTCCAATTTCCAAACGACGTTCTTTTACCAGCACGGACTCTGTTCCATCCAAAAAAGCAAAGGGGTCTGAAGAAAATCTTTCAGAGCCAAGGAAATCGAAGCAAAACATCACCAAAACAACTTTGCCAACTCTTAAAGACATTGAAATGAAACTTAACAATCTGAGACCTAAAATCGATTACGCAGTAGATGCTAAAGATTCTAAGCAGTTAAGGTTTCAAGAACAAACTATAAAAGTTCTAGCTGGTGACCTTGAAATGATTCATACCGATGAGGGCACTATTCTTCACGAGCAGAAAAAGAAAATTGAAAAGCAGCTTACCTCAAACTACCAAAAAGTCTCTAGGGCCAATAAAGAAATTAGGAGAAACAACGACGTAGAATATCTTTCAAAGAGAAACAAAAAGGAAAGCGCTCTCAAGCAATTGCAACAATTAGATAAAAATCTTCAAGAAAACGAGTCGTTACTAAATTGGGCACTAGAAAATAAAGAAAAGGAGACTCTGCTCAGAATTAAAGAAAACTTGGTAAAAAATAACCAAAAACTGACCGAAGTGGAACTGGTAGACGACCATATTAAAGAAGAGGAAAGGAGACTTACTGCAAAAACAATAGAGGTAGTGAAGAAAATTGATGAAAGTTTAAATATACACACTTTCGAAAAGGACATATCGTTAGCTGAGACAAAATATCAACAACTAATTGATGACATAGAAAACCATGGAAGTAAAGAAGACTCGAGCAAAAAATTGCGGAATCTGAAAAATTTTGTTAAGAACCTAGAGCCTTTTAATGAAGATAGTAAAGTTAAGAAAGAAAACCTGTTCAACCTAGTCGAGAGAACACTATTCAACGTTATTAGTAGTTTAAAGAAGGCTGATGTCCAGAAAACAGTAGCTGATATAGTAGAAGAAAATGTTATACTTAGAAATAAGCAGAAGAAAGATTTGATGGACCTGGAAAAATTCTATAGCCACTGGAGAACGGTCAACGATAAATTCGACGTAAATTCTTTTTCTAAAGATTTTTTGTTAAAAATTGACGCCATTTTACGTGAAATGCAAATGTCAATAATTGAACTTAGGAAGAAAATCGCGGTTTGTAATAATTGTTCCCCACAAAACTCTACAACTAAGTTGGGATCGTTTGGAAGCTGCCAGAGTCTAGTCGATGGTACGCCAGAAATAATAAAAGTAAAAACGAAATATTACAATATATCGTCACCGGAACTGAAGCACGTTGACGACCAACCACCAATTGATTTCTATGAGTTTGACAGCAGCGTCTTTTCAAAAATCGAAGAAATAAAAACTCAAGTTTATTATCTCAACGAGAAAATAAGTGAGTGTCAAAATACCCAACACTTAAAGAACAAACTGGAATCATATATACAGATATTAAGGAAATATCTTTTTCACAAAAATCAGACAATAGCAAATAATGCTAAGATAGTTACAAACGATGTAAACGATATTCTTTGCGATCTGTCCAGCAAGGAAAATATCCCAAGCAGAAGAATTTCTATAGAAGATAACTTTGAAGATATAGTGGGTATTCAGGAAACATTAGAGGCCTTAGAAAAGGAGGTACAAACGTTTTACGGAGATAGAAATAACAAAAATTACGAGAGATTAAAAATGGCGCTTCTAGAATGCAAGGGTAACTTGGAAAGAATACGAATTTCCCCAAGATATGAGATGGTCCAACAACAAAAGGAAGAGTTGCTAAAAAACTGCAGCAGTCTCGTTAATATTTTAGAAAATAGAGCTGCCAACTATAGTATTTATGAAGAAAACATAATAAGGGAGCGGAGGAATAGCTTAGACAAATTAAAAGAGAAAGTCGATAGATTCTCTGGAACTTACAAAGGAGTGTTGTACAACAAAATAGAAATGGATTTAAATAAGCTCTTACTGCAAGTGAACGAAGGTATAGACAGCAAAGATGTCGCAGAAGAAATCGGTAAAACTGCAGAGAAATACCTAAAAATTTTGGAACAAAGATCCTCGAAAGCTCAAAGCTTTAGAAATAAAATATCCGACGAGCCTAAATCTTCGGAACAGGTTAATATGATTAAAATAAAAAACGATTTAATCGGAATTAAAAAAGAAATAGATTTAACACCAGACAGTAATGCTCAAGCATTTGTGCGACTTAAAAGCAGACTAGATTTAGTCAATTTGGAACTAGATCAAATTGGAACTAAATCTAACGAAGTTTTGGAGAAAGACAAGGAAATTTTTGCAAATGAAGCACAAACTTTAAAAAATTATGTCGAAGCAAAAATAGCCTTAGCCAGCCAAAGACCTTCCCAAGATTTAACAAAAAAGACTAAAATTGCGTTCATTAAGAGCGATCCTATCAAAGATTTAAAAAATATCGAAGAAGAGTTCAGGTTAATTAAAACTGAGGTAAGTAATTTTGAAGATGTTCATTTAGATGACAAATATTTTGCTTTAGATAAGCGACTGAATTGTTTAATAGCCCAGTTAGACAAATATAGTTTTATTAGAGGTACAGACCTGAACACCCAAAAATCGAACCTTTTAAAGAAAATGCATCAATGCAAGCAAGAATTGGACAAAAATGAAAAGGTCGTTAAAATGTTGCTTAAAATTGAAACCGATTTAAAAACCATTGACAGTAACTTTGAACAAGAAAAAAGTGAAAAAGACCTGCAAGAAAAATTGCAAAATATCAAGAATTCCATAGAAAAATTGGATATCCCTACAAATTTAGAAAAAACAAAGGAAGAATTTTTGAAGAAAGTAATTTCACTTCTAGACCGATCAAATAAAGACGAAAACATTAGTAATGACGAAAATGATTTCACTAAAATTGAAGAAATATTCAAAACGTGCAAACCCGATGTAGACACATTTGTAGGGTTAAGAACAGATCGTAGATTTGTCGACCTCGATGAATGCATCATTAAGCTTATAGTTAAATTAGAAAAGTTTGAATTGTCCAAAAACAGTATCCTTAATGCGAAAAAATCCGACTTGCTAAGAGAATTGCATAAGTATAGCAGTATACTTGATGATAGAGCTAAACAAACAGAAAGTGTATTCGAGTTAGAACAAAAGTTGACAGAAATCGACTCACTGATAAACAATTTTTCTGGAAGTCAAGACGACAGGAACTTTATCAAAGATAAAATGCATATCCTACAACAGAGGCTTAATTCGACCAGCGTAAATAACAATTTAATTGAGCGAAAAAATAACTGCAGGCAACAATTTAGCATTATGTTTAACAAGTTTTCAATGTTGAATCCTATAAGTAAAGAACGAACTGAAAAAAACTATGGGTACAGCTCCGTAGTCTACAATTTCACAACAAATACAAAAAAGGAACTGGAAAAAATCACCAAAACATTAGAACAAATTAAAGATGACGTCGAATACTTTTCAAATGGAGAAACTAGTGACGAATATAAAGCCATCGATGATGTGCTTACAAACGTAACTTCCAAGCTTAATAAGTTGGATATTAATAGAGATAACAATTTATATGATACTAAAATGGCTTTAATGGAAAAAATACAAAACTGCACGGATATATTAGACGAGAAAGCTCAGGAAATCCAAGCTATAATGGAAATTGAAGAAGAACTGGGTAATATTGATCGAACGTTATCTCAAGATATTTCTGAAGATGTAAGAAACAGCATAGACGAGAAATTAATTCAATTGCAAGCAAAACTAGGAAGGCTTTCAGTAAGTGAAAATGTGTTTGAGAGAAAGGAGCAATGTAGTGCCAAAGTATTGAAGCTTATGAAGACACTGAATGAAGAAAAATATAAACTCGATTCATTTGATTTTGGAACCCAGATTTAATGTAATTCAAGGGAATCCGAAACAAAATTTTAAAAAGGGTACCCAAATAATTTCAGTACAAGTAGGTATTTAGGACTTTTAACAAATAATATTTTATATGTAGTACCTATATGTTGGAATATACTTAGCTATAGTTTTCTAGTTTACTTTATACAGAAATAAAAAGCATTGGTCTAGTTATTTATTGATTATTATTGTATATTTGAACATGTTAATTTCATGTACTTAGTCTGAATTTTTCTATAATATAATTACTTCCGAGTGAATCTAAGTACATGGTAGTCTTAGTTATTTTGACCCTTCCTCTTCCTACAGGCTTTAATTATTATGAAATTTAGAAAAAAGTAGGCAACCCAAGTTGTACATTTTCAGGAGTATTCGAGTATTATCTTTTGGAAAACAAAATAGCATCGCAATATAGGGGAGCATAAAACGTCTTCTTAATCATTGAATGCACTACATAACTGAAATAATGGATATCTAAAGCCGGGTTAATTTCGACCATAAATAAAACATATTATAAATTATATCGCAATACCTATGAGGCAGCCTGAAAAATAAGGGCTAAAAGAACAACATACAGAAATGTATTGATTTTTTTAATTAGAAAAGCGAAGACTGACTACTATAGGAAAAAATTAATAAAAAACAAACATAATGCAAAGGGTCTGTGGAATGTAGTAAGTGATTAGAAATAAATAAGAACACTCAATGCGAAATAGCAACTGATAATTAAAAAAAGGCAAATATTTTTAATAATAACTACAAAAACATCTAGGACGCCAATATCATCTTCTCTATTCCTTAAACCTACTGATTCCACCAAGGTGTCTGAATTAATATGTAATCTGAAACATAATAAATCTCCAGGTTTTGACTGCACAAAGGCAGAAACCTTGAAGAATGTGAGCAAGTATAGAGCCATGATGTAAAAAATTGTAACTACAGGTGAAAAAAAGCTTAATACGAAATACGAATCTGAAATTTAAAAAAAAAACAATAAAGTGAACCAAAAAGAAACTAAAAAATATATTTTCAGAAATTGCATTAAAACCCCTGGTGGCTGGTGCGCAGTAGCCAGTTGCACAAAATATCGTAAATTTACTTTTACTTGCATTTTTCTCAAAATGTAGAAATATTGAGAAAATCTTAAAAGGTGGATAATTTTTTGTGATTTTTAAACTTTTAGGAAATTTGTGACTATAAAAACATAATGGTTAGGTAATTTACTTATTACCTACCTTTTTGACTAACTTTTTTATTTTCCAATGAGAATCCTTTTTTTCTTTTGCAAATATGAATGTACAGTTGATGGCGGAAGGAAGGCTGGTTATAGGTACCTACATTGTGTCCCTATTTGCATGAAAATGTGCATTTGCTCGGTAATTTTCAACATAAATTGATGGTTCAAAAAATTTACTTATGTAGAATTTCCCTTGCCATCTGAATATGACGTCAAACTGAATATACAGTCTTGTTAAAAAGTTATTTCAAAAAATACCCTTTCCAAAAAAATTGTGAATTAAATATTAGTGATGAATATACGGGGAGTAATAAAATATTGTCGGTTTTCATTTCTGACTTCCGGTTTGACCGGAAGTGAGCATCACTTGGTCAGTTTTTGAGACACCCTATATATATTTTTGTTTTTTAGGTTCCTTTTCTTCTCCCAATTTCAAACATACGGCGTGTCCCGCTCTGATGTCCGGAAGAGGGAAAAGTTTTTTATTCGTGGGTTTACAACAAAAAGTCACTCTTTATAAAAACTCCTGCTTGTTCCAAAACGTCCAAAACTGTTAAAATATTTTTGATTTTTTATACAGGGTGTTCAGTGTTTCGAAAAATTTAGAAAAATTTTGTTAGTCACCAAGAGTAAAGGACCATTGTTTTTCACAATATCGAAAAATATTATCAAGGATGTCATTCAGAATCCACAGGGGGTTACAAATTTGAGGTTTCAGCAATTTATGTTGACAAGGCGGGCACCTGATTCGTGCGTGTATAATAGTGAGAAGTTTAAAATCACGGGTGACTGTGGCTATGACAACCAAGTAATGATTACCATTTTTGCAAATATTCCTCTACACGAAATACAAAATGTACACGCGCGGCCCTTGAAATCGTTCCAATACGTGCGGACGCAAAGGCGTTCAACTGACAACGTTGCAATTACCCCTCCCCTCTCTCGCGGTTTGAAAGCCAGCGATAACCTTAAAAGCGCAAGTGACGGAAAATGTAACATCTTATTACGCGACATTACCTTACGTGACATTGCCAGTTGCAGTTCAACTTAGATTGCTTGAATAATAGTGGAAAATCTCATAAACCTGCCCATGGACATTGGCGGCTTTTTTCGCAAAAGTCTTTCGACAACCTCGAATAGAGCCGTTCTAAAAATCGAAGAAGGTGGTAAATCTCTTAATTGGCTGTCGTACTTTCCTCCGGTACCAAAAGAATCTCGAAAATCCGATATCTAAGAGAAATTCCCGATTCATGATTAACCACTTTCGAGAAACGGGACGGTTGTAGAGTGTAGAATCAACGAAACCGACGGAAAATCCTCTGAAACCACTATTGGAAATTGCTTGTTTTTTCTCATTTCTCGATTTTTCTGGGGCCCGGGAAGCATCAGAACCTCACACGAGGACTCCAGGGAAGCTTTAAAAATTGAAATAAACCAAAGATTTGGTTTGCGGTTAAGATAAAGAAGTGTAATAAACCAATGTAAAAAATTATACTTAGATATTATAGGTACCTAATACCACTTTGAAAATCAAAGAAATCCGCGTAATTTCACGGTACGTGAATCTAAAAACACCAAGAAACTGTGTAAAACTTTAAATCCACTTTATTATAATGATAATGCAGATTTTCGTTGACTGACGTATCGCAATTTTTATTTTCTACGGGGAGGAGTGGGCCGGTACGAGGCAATGTAGGGGAAGTTGTTGATTTTTAGTAGCCGTGGAATTGGCGCAACGTTGCCGCACTTACCCGAAATTCTTGATTTCTTGCTTATTTCTCATGCCTAGTGGAACGATTTCTGAGGCCGCGCGTGTACATAGAGAATTTATTGGAAGAGTTGAAATTTGTGCAGAAGTTGGAGGCAATAAATTTGAGTGAAATTTATTTTTGTAAATTTTAACAACATAATTCCTTGTTTAAGTAAATTTTCCCAATTGTTAGTAATAAATTGAGGTAATAGTATTGAAGAAATTGATTATTGTATAAATTCTGCAAATATCAATTAAGGCGGCACAAAAAATTACCTGCCCGCCTTGTTAAAAAAATTCAACATAAATTGCTGAGACCTCAAATTTGTAACCCCCTGTGGATTCTAAATGACATCCTTGATAATATTTCTCGATATTGTCAAAAACAACGGTCCTTTACCCTTGGTAACTAACAAAATTTTTCTAAATTTTTCGAAATACTGAATAAAATAAATAAAAAAATATAAATAATCAAAAATATTTTAACAGTTTTGGGCGTTTTGGAACAAGCAGGACTTTTTTTATAAAAAGTTACTTTTTGTCGTATACCCACTAATAAAAAACTTTTCCCTCTTCCGGACATCAGAGCGGGACACGCTGTATACAATTTTTTATAGTTATCTCTAACAACATAGGTATGTACATTAAAGAAGCCATAGACCTCGGAAGCATTGTTCGCAAAAAATTCCTCTACAGCAACATTCAAACTTTAATTTTGCAGCGAAAATAAAATAAAACAAATAATATTATTGTAATATCTTGCAATTCTTAGGACTCGATACTTAAGTTGAGGTATAATAGGTATTTTAATTCTGTTTTTATATAAAATTTTACGCAAAATATTTGGTGTAGCGTGCAAAAATTTCAACAATGGTCCTGACAGTCTATGTGTAGCTTTGTCTATGTATATTTTTAGCATTTTATGCGATTTGACGAAATTTATCAAAGTATGAAATTCGCTACATGGTTATTTGTATTACGTGGGCCCAGTTCCTGCATTGTAGCCGATTGGTTTGAAATTTTGAAACCAAACTAATTTGAAAATAGAAGTAGTATAAAATTTATGGAAAAGTGTGACGAAAGGACAGAATTTGATCAAACAGAAACTGGATTGCTAAAGAGGGTAAAACGTCATAGATTACCACATATAGGGTGTGTACTGGTATATAGAGGGCCACTCAAAAATATCTCCAGAAATATGCATTTATCCGAGAACTTTATTTGAAAGAAAAATCGCTTTTTGATGGACTAACTCTGTGTAATACCACTTTCGAGGTCCATTGCCCACTTTCCGAGATATTTTTGAAAAACCCGATAATTGACGAAATTTAATCGGCTTGTAACGTTTTTGTTTCAAAAGTGAAACCGAAAAAATGTCCTAATGAACTTGGTGGGCAAAACTGATTGCTTTAAGCCTATTTTATCAGAATTTTGAAAAATTACATATTTTGGTGGGTGCCCCGTTAGCACTTAAAAAAAATAGTCAATTTGTAGTATGTTGTGGAAAAAAAACTGAATACATGAAAGTTTGTCATTCCAGCCTACACTAAACTGAGTGTTTTCTTTTAGGTAAATGTTGAGAGCACAGCGGCGTTTTATCACTGATTGCTTAAAAGCAATCAGTTTTGCCCACGAAGCACATTAGGAAATTTGTTCGGTAACTCTTGAAAGAAAAAAAGGTACCTACAGAAGTTTCGTCAGTCTTCGGGTTTTTCCAAAAATATCTCGGAAAGTAGGCCATGAATCTCAAATTTGTTTTTGCACAAAGCTAGTCCGTCAAAAATCAATTTTTCTTCCAAATAAAATTCCCCGAAATGCATATTTTTCGATATTTTTCGAGCGGCCCTCCATTAATAAATTCCTTGTATATCATTTTACCTATATTTTGTCAAATTTAGTTTAAACGTAGTATTGTAATTACAACACCCAGGAAATTGATATGTATTAAATTTAATAATACAGGCAACATGGCAACACTCATATCACTAGAATACAATATAAAAAAGGATTTTCGCATCTGTAAATACATGTATCGGCACAGTAGGCAAAGGATAATCAGTTGAAAAAAAAAATGCACTGCAACCGTGACTCGAACCCGGGACTCCAACCGGGGTCGTAAGCGCTTTGAATCAACTATGCTACCGGAGTACATATATTATGTAGGAGACTTCGGCGTCTTCTACAACTATAATAGAAGGGGTTAGAGGATGTAGGGTAACCATTCATTATTGTTGGTTATAAGAAGTTCATATTTGTTCATCCACAAGCAAATTCTACAATTTCGCGTCTTAATGCTAGTATCGAACATGGAAATTGTAACCTAAAATATCAAGCAAGGAATAACAAATAAGGAAGGATTTTCGCACCTGCGTAACTCAAGAGGCACAGCAGGCAAAGGATAATCAGTTGGAAAAAATACTCTCCAACAGGGACTCGAACCCGGGACTTCTATTGGGGCCGTAGGCGCTTCGAACCAACTAGGTTAGAGTCCCAGTTGGAGGACATTTTTTCAACTGCGATTTTCCTTTGCCTGCTTTACCGATGCAACACCCCTCTTGACAGAATACAATATATTTGCTTTACCTAACTATGTCTTTTTGTATCCCTCTTTGACTCATAAAATAAATGCAAATAATGCATTATTGCATTTTTGTTTGTTTTCGTAAATCTTATTATTAAATACATAAAGTTTTAAAAATCTTTGCTAATAACTTTGCAGTTTTCCAAGAGATAAGGTGGATTGCAGCAATGAAAAATTTTGTATCGTTTACAAAGGTACTTACTTGCATTTGCAGTCAACAATTTATTGATAGCGATTTCATGGAGAATTTTGGGCAGTGCAAACTTAAAAAGAATGTAATTACTACAGTTTTTTTATTTTCCAAGTCATCTGATGATAGAAACTCTATCAAGGGAAAAACTGGCAAAATATTGTGTTAATGACTCTTCGTCGTCAAAGTAGAGGACTGAAAAAGCGGCAAAAATGTTTCAAAAATTTTTTTTAAGGTACAACTACATGTGGTCTTTACAAAATGATAGACTAGGTCCCTGTCCATCTGAAATCGGCAATTACAACATTTTTTAACAGGGACAACATTTGTTATTGCGAAATTAGTCAAAAATCTGCCAAAACTATGTTTTATTACTTTTTCATACATACCTCGCGATATCTCCGGAACCAATGTAGATACTAAAAACTTCTTTTTTTTAATCGATAAAGGAAATATGGGCGAAGGTAACGGCGGTAATTTTGTTAGTATGAAAAACTTAGTTTTCTTGTGAAACTAGAAGAAACTTTAATATTTACTTTTTTGCAGCACTATTTTCAGTAAGCGAGAAACTTTTTTGTTTTAAGAAATTTTGCTATACTCTCTGCGTATGAAATAAGGCCAAAGCTTCAAAAAAGTTTTTAAAAAAAGAATCATTATTCTAAGTCATATAGTTTTCGAGTTATAATCAGTTAAATTTGAAAGTTTCCGCGCCTCCTACTAAGCATGGCGTACTAACTGCAGACCGCGGCCGCCAGCCGTGCGGCTAGCCGTAAATAATACAACAATTCAGCTTCAGGATAAAAAAATAGTATATTATACACTGGTGGAGAAGTGAGCCATTATGTTCCGAGCATTTTTATATCCTGAGGCGCGTAGCGCCGAAGCATTTTGAGCATATACTGTAGCATTTTGAGCATAAACAGTAACATCTTTTTTTATTCTGAAGCTGAATTGTTGTTTCCTGATATTTTTGTTGTTTTAATGTAGAGGGAAAAAGTTTTTTAAATAAACGGGCTACACAAATCATATTTTTGTTATACCACAGAATAAGTAGCTTTGCAACAGAAGCCTCCTTACGGACATGTGTGTCAAAAATAAGCGAGTCTCCATTTCAATTTACAGAAAGACATATACATAGTATTTTAAGCATAAATTTGGTTCTAATACAATCTCTTTGCTAAGTAGATTACCGAAAGATCAAATAAAATGCACATTATTCATGTCTTTAGAAGATATTTCGCTATAAAGCGAGTCTCCTTTTGACACATGTCGCTAAGGAATTGTCTGTATTACTCGTTAGTCTGTGGTTATACCTACGTAAAAATTACCCGTAAAAAGTTTGAGCAAAAAAATTAATAGGGGTTGGTTAGTTTTTACCCTTTTTTAGGGCAAAGTCTACTATACATTCTGACTCACCCTGTTTATAAGTGTGGGCGACTTAGAAAAATAACTATTATTTTTACCTTTTGAAATGTTGTCTAAAAGCATGATCAGTAGGAGCATTGATTAGGAGGCAACTCGGATGCTAGATTTGATTCCGTTATGTCAGAACATCGTAATTGATGCAAGGAAAGAAAATTTCTGTTGTTGTTTCTATACAAATAAAGTGTATTATTTAGTACTAACTTCCAAGGCTTTATCTTCTGATAAAAACGGAAGATTTTCTAGATCTTTTAAATCATCAATATTTTTGTATAACACATCAAATGCTGCTTTCTTGCCTATCTTATACATTGCATTTGTTGTGTCGCAGAATTGCTAGTAGTTTTTTTTTACATATTTTTGCCCCTAAATTTACTACAATATTTTCAATAGACAAAAAAATGTGAATTTTTACCATGTCCTAATTGTGTTTGCTTGGAACATATATGATATTTCACAGTAAAAATGTAAGAACAAGATCAAGACATGTATTATCTGCTTTTAGTTCAGCTAAAACGTGGAGCATCAGTCTTGTGCAGCCTCTTCCTGACTGGTATTTAGTCTTTTCACCTTTTTTGGCCCCCTAATTTTACTTACTTCGAAAAAAAGTCGAGGATTTTGAAAGCCACCTACTACTACTAATAATAATAATAATAATAATTCTCACCCTCACAATACTCCAAACTAGGAGTACCCCAGAAGCAACCACATGCTTGTGCGGGGGAGGGGGGCAATTACTATTATCTTGTCTTCGTTGCCACAATTAATGTTTCACAGTCATTAAGTAAATTTGGTACTTCTGTCAAAAAATAGTTTGTAATGAATACTAATAATGATCGTTTATTCACCGAAGACCTTATAAATTCTAGAAATTTTGTTTTTAATCCTTGCAATCTCGAATTTTGTGTCACGTGTTTGTCATTTTCTTGTAAAGTCTGCTCACAAAATAAACACTTCATTGTCAACAAAACAAATTATGTGTAGATACACACATCAAAATGTACGTATTAATACGTCATCTCACTAACGTTCATCCACAATCCACAAAAACTGTTTGTTTAATAAGCAGTTGAGTCAAGGTTGCAGCATGCGGGACGCGGAGAGAGCGAGTATCTGCTCTCCGGCCTTCAGTAGGCGAGGTACAATAAATAAAAGCGGCTGCGGAAACTCTCAACTTTAACTGACTACAACTCGAAAACTATAAGACTTAGAATAATGATTCTTTTTTTTTAACTTTTTTGAAGCTTTGGCCTTGTTTCGTACGCAGATAGTATAGCAAAATTTCTTAAAAAAAAAAGTTTCTCGCTTACTGAAAATAGTGCTGCAAAAAAGTAAATATTAAAGTTTTTTCTAGTTTCACAAAAAAACTAAGTTTAAATGTTGTCCCTATTAAAAAATGTTGTAATTGCCGATTTCATATGACCAGGGACCTAGTCTATCATTTTGTAAAGACCACATGTGGTTGTACCTAAATAAAAAAAAATCGAGAAGGAAGCGACTTTTTCCCGGTTTTTCAGTCCACTAAAGATGGAAATTGAGGTTCTGGTCCCTTTAATAAGGTAGGTACTTATTTGTACCTAATTGTAATTCTTTTTGTCAGATGCCTAAACCTTAAAAAATATATAAAAATATGCAAAAGCTACCTGTCTTAGGTGTTTTTCCTATATTAAATTGAATTTTAAAATTAATATATCAGTTAAGATAAGAAATTAAATATGAAAATGTACACCTTACATTATATATATTTTCTCGCCTTTATTTTAAAATAAACTTTTATTTTGAAATTTTTGAATTTTATTTGTCTCTATTTACTCCCAAGTACATAAAATTTCCATGTAATTTTTTTAATTAATTCACTACTTTTTTCTGTGCAACTTTTACAAGTGGTTGTGGTTATATTCAAAATGCTATTGAAAACATGGAATTGAACTAGGAAAAAATTCTCGTTCCTTCAAGCAAGTCCCGAATTACGGAATACCTACAGATCATACAATAAAGATAATAACGAAATATGCCCATTAAATTCGCCCATTAATATGCAACATCCCTTTATACATTCTCTAGAGTTGGTTGCCCCAAACACAATGAAAATCACATCTGTGCGACTTCCATAGTACCATTGAGTAAAGGATACATATTCTATATATAATATATATCCTTTACTCAATGATAGTACTTATCAATTCGATGGTGGATATGAACTAAAGGTGGGTTAAAACTGGCATTATTCTGACATTTGACAGAAAATAATTCCCTTAAAAATCGCCCTAGCTCATTCTGTGCTCCCATAAATCAATTTTTATTGGGAATTAAATAAAAAACTGGATTTCAAAAAGAAAAACAAACTGTTTCTGGTATCTTTCTTTTTGTTACAACCACAATAGCACATACGCAGTACCTACACATTTCCTCATAAACATAAGTGAGTTTAATGAACTTTCTTATGAATTTATGTTAGTCTGTATAAACCAATCAATAAAGAACCCCAGGAAGGAGCATGTTTGGAATTAAAGCGCGACAGGGATATTTTCTGCATATGGCGGAATGCCGTTTCCGGTTTCACAGTGGCGTGCACCTTTGAGTTGTTTCAACAAACTAATCGAGGCAGAAATCCTCATTTTTTGTCAAATCAGTACCTACAATACAAGCCAAAAATTATAAGGCACGTTTATGTCTTTAAACTAAACGTTAATTTAAAATTTCCAATTATAAAGAAGTAGGTAAAGTATAGATGAACTCACTTGAAACAGCATAAAAATGCTGGGGAGGCGGTTTGCTTTGTAAAACAAGACCGAGTCATAGTGCGGCCCTTAATAATAATATATTATACAAATTTTATTTAAATACTCGAAAAAGTATAAAATAAACTTTGAAATAATTGACACCAAAGCAAACCAATAATTTTGTTATTCACAAAACAATACCTCACAAAAATCTACACACAAAACCAAAATCCGTAAAATAAAGCGCAATCCTTCTTTCCGTGCACGGCACTGGTTATACTGGCCTAACTGGCCCACGTCGGCACCTGTTCCATGGATCTCCGAAACGATGAACAATCAAATCGCAACGCTCGCTTTCTTACTGGCTGCCTCGTTGACTAGGTCGACGTCGACCGCATAAAAAGCTTTTAATTTTATATACGGTCTATTTCTGCTGATAAGCCTGATATTTACTAGTATAGCAGAGCGTGGTAAATGCTATGAAATATATCGCGCCCCGTATATTACTGTGTTCCAAGTGACTTCATTTATACTATCTACACAAACGCCTATGTCACTTTGGTGCATGGCCTCAAAAGTAAATTTAAATTACAAAATTGCTTATCGGTAGATTATTATCCTCAAACATTTAGTTTTGCAAGCCAGGAAAGAGCCACGAGACGCACAGCTAAGCATAAAAGTATCGAAATATCACATACTGCCACCTATCACCGGGTCAGATATTAAAATATTGTGTCAAAACTTGGTTTCTACACAGGGCGTTTTCCGTCCCACGTATTTTATAATATCCATAGAGCTTTGACTCCTTCCTTGAACTTTATGTTTATGACTATTTTTATGCTATGCCTGTTCCTATTACTAAAACATCGAAAATAACATTTTGTTCATTTGTTTTTGTTTTTACTCAGAGGCCAGAGGCACCTAAATTATAGTACATAATTCGGTACTTTATGCTTAAATAATTTACGCTATTAGAAAATTCTCCCAAAACTTTCGTTATTCCTTATTCCATACGTTACTACCTACCTACGCCGGGGAGATAATCTTTCTGTGTATACTCAAATTATTTTAAGAAGTCCTTACTGGGACTGTCAATTGGTAATTTCGATATCCTAAGTTGGCATCAATGCAGCAAAAAATACAACCGGGTCGTAAGTTCAGGTCAGTAACGAGCCCATTTGCACTAATAACACGAAAAGTTACACGAACAAGAACAACACAGATGACGGTAAAACTCACGAAATGTAGAAAACCCTCGAATATTTTCATTGCCGAATGTTTGAACCAGTTTGAACGATCTGGAAAACCTTCACTGTCACTTTGACACACCGAAGCTAAATTTGCCCGAGTCCGCCCATAGACGCTGCCAAAAGCAGCTGATTATACCAAAATACCAAAATGAAAAGTGTTTCCATGACGTTTGAATTATTATTAAAATTAGTTGTAGTCATAGTTATTTTTATTTATAGCGGTATAATCGTGATTGCAATAGGGTTTTTATTTTATTATGCTCTTTTTTTCGTATCACTTGGGTAACTTTTCACATCATAAATCAATGAGTGACGTCATTAACTGGTTGAGACACATATACCAATGTTATACACAGAAAATTTCTAGGGATTTTGTGGAGAATGTCATCTGACAAAATCGGGACTTCTTACAGTAATCGGGGTATATGCATCCTTGAATATTGACATGTCAACGGAGTTCTAGCGGTTTTGTTTCTTATACCGTACATATTATAGCTGAACTTGTTCCTTCGAGTGAGCGCGAGAAAAAGGAATTCATCTCTGCATTGATTATTAATTTGGATTCTTATATATTTGACAATACCACCACGTAGCAATAAAATATAGGTATTTATTCTACCTATATGATAAAACCACGATGTTTTCCACCACACCACTGCTCCACGGTAACTAAATTTGACAAGAAAAAATACACGGCAAAGTTTGCATCGTTAGGAAATAGAAATATTTGTTGTTGCGAAATTTATTTGGTGTTATTTTGATTTTATTTATTTCCAGCTATGTCTTGGCTCCGCACATATCGATAATAAATCTTAACATTATCCTAGCACTCATTCATTGTTTTTATTTTATACTTAATGTAACTTTAAACATAAACTGCGAAGCAAAGTACTTAGACCAGCCACTGCTTATACCTATCTTGATTGCCTGGTCAGATTCAAACTAAAATATACCCCTGGACAAAATTAACGCAACATCATAAATGTGCCACTTATTTGATGCTATTTTTTTCTGAATTTATGATCCGATTTGAATGATTTTTTTTGCATTGTAGGTTGGTTCCTTGACAATGTAATAGTTTTCGCTGTTTATGATAAAAATTTCATTTTCGATTTATACCGGGTGTAACAAAAATGTTGTTTTTTCCGAAAATTCGTATCACCCTGTGGAGTATACTAGCAACCGAAACGTATAGCATTGACATTAGACGGTAGGTCCATCTTTCTTCAACATTTTCTTTTTTGGTTTACTACATTATCTCTGTTATTAAAGGAGATACACTGTTTTATATCGTAACATGTTTTTATAGACTTTATTATTCAACACAGTCATTGTTGAATGTTTTCAAGTAGGCTATGGAACTTTTCTGACATTTCAAGCTATGTGTCAACAGATGTTGTGTTTTAAAGTTACAAAGGTCTAATAAAATTCGCCATACCGATAAAAACTGTTCAGAAACTGCTTATTATACGTTCGTTTCATATGCCCAGTTTCCCGACTATTCTGTCGTTACGTCTTCTAATTGTTCGAGACGATATTGTATATGATGGCGAGCAGTTCTAAGCTCACTTTTTAGCCCAGTACTAGTGATATTCCTGTTTCTTAGAGCAGTTTGCCTAATAAAACGCTCATCCCTTGGATCGGTACATCGGTTTCGCCCTTGGCCTGACCTTCGAGAGTAATAAGATCCTGTCTCGTTAAATCGTTCAACCATACGACTTATAGTCGAACGATGTCTTCCTATCAGCAACATGACATCGAATAGCCTTCATCCACCAAAGTTAAAGCTCTTATTGCTTCTTCTGCCGATAAATTTTTTGGTCGATTCATTTTTCAATTTTAAAATATTCGTCGGGCAACTGATCCAAGGGATGAGCGTTTTATTAGGCAAACTGCTCTAAGAAACAGGAATATCACTAGTACTAGGCTAAAAAGTGAGCTCGCCATCATACAATATCGTCTCGAACAATCAGAAGACGTTTAAATGAGGCTGGTTTAAACGACAGAATAGTCGGGCAACTGGGCATATGAAACGAACGTTTAATAAGCAGTTTCCAAACAGTTTTTATCGGTATGGCACTTTTTATTTGACCTTTGTAACTTTAAAACACAAAATCTGTTGACACATCGCTTGAAATGTCAGAAAAGTTCCATAGCCTACTTGAAAACATTCAACAATGACTGTGTTGAATAATAAAGTCTATAAAAACATGTTACGCTATAAAACAGTGTATCTCCTTTAATAACAGAGATAATGAAGTAAACCAAAAAAGAAAATGTTGAAGAAAGATGAACCTACCGTCTAATGTCAACTGCTATATGTTTCGGTTGCTAGTATACTCCACAGGGTGATACGAATTTTCGGAAAAAAACATAACATTTTTGTTACACCCGGTATAAATCGAAAATGAACTTTTTATCATAAACAGCGAAAACTATGATATTGTCAAGGAACCAACCTTCAATGCAAAAAAAATCATTCAAATCGGATCATAATTTCAGAAAAAAATAGCATCAAATAAGTGCCAAATTTATGATGTTGCGTTAATTTTGTCCAGGAGTTTATCTAGGTGTTCTATCATTGAGTAAAGATTTATTCCTTTACTCAATGGTTCTATGCAGTAACTTGATTTTATAGGTATCATTGAGTAAATTACTTTTTCTACTCCTATGCTAGTAACATACCTATTAAGTGACGGTTTAGGTTATAAGTAATTCGATTGTTACGAACACTGACACGTAATGACTGACATGTAATGACTGACACGTAATAAAAAAAATACGTATCTGTTCTTAATTAAAACGCAATTATCACGGGTGCTTTGTTAGCGCGGCATCTGCGTCACCATAGCAATTAACCAACATACTAATTGTTGCCTGTCAGTTAATCAGAAGCATAGTTTATCTATTATAATAGTTTTTCTTTCGTCGAAGAAAAATTATAATACAAAACTCGAGTATTACGTATGAGTTTCCACTCATACGTAATAAGCTGTTTACATCTGTCGTTATGTAATATACTATTACCTACTCAAAGCTATACTTCATAAAAAAAAACTAGACGAAGCAACTTTATTTTATGATTGCATAATTCGAGATTCAATGTCAATGATTTGAAGATATATTAATTATGTTCCTATCATTGTGATACTAATTTAATGTAAACAGTGAAATAAAGTATGTATAAGTAAAAAAAATCATGATATAGAAATAAACAAATGTTTGTTTTTTGGACAATTTCTAGGTTATTGATCTGACACACCGCAATTAGCTAGGTACTAAGCAGTGAATTTTTGGTACTATACTAAAATCGAGGAACTTTTACGCCTGGCGTAAACAAGAGAACGTGCGTTGAGATATTCGCCAGGGCCGCACAGAGGCACGACCTTTATTTAATTTTAGTTTTACAATTGTTTACATCAAAATATTTCGGAAACAATTATTGGCTTAATTAAAATGGTTCAAAACATCGATAAAATTATTTGTGGCAGTGTCTAAATAGCTGAAAACCACAAGATAAAACCGCATAACTACACTTTTGCGATCGAGTACGTCCCTGTTGCCAAGTCGGGTGAAATTTTATAGCCTACCCACCAATCGCGGAACGTCATTGAACACGTGGTTTTATTTACGCCAGGCGTAAGGGTTGCTCGATTTTAGTATAGTATTGCTATGCAATTAAAAAACAGCTTGTATGCGTTCGTTCAAAACGAATCGATTTATTTTGTTGATAATTATTTAATTTATTATTTATTTTTGACATATTAAAAATGTAAAACATTTTGGTAAATATTTGAAGACACAACACATCGTATCAACCATATCACAACAATTTATCACTAGTCGAAGTAAATCAAAGATCTACTTAAACTAACTAACTACTAACTTTAAAATTTATCAGTCTCATTTTTATAGCTTTCGAAAACTTTCACTATTTCCGAATGTTCATCCTCGGCACTTTGTTGTACAGGACTATAAACCACTTTTTCGTGGTCGTTCTCATCGGTGACGATAATTAAGGGCAAAACAAAAATGATCTTCCTGATTTTCCCACCGTCTTTCTTTCTGATGTCATTGATCACGTTTCCTTTGGAATCTGTGATTATCACCACAACTTCTGTATCGGTTTTAGATCTTCGTTTCGATGGTTTACATCCCATGCTAGTGCGCTAAAAGATAATTCAATTTATTATTTGCATTACAAAAATAAGATCGGGCAAATTTTACTAATAGATCCTAGAGTACAAGTACTGTGCTACCTATGATGTGCCCATTTTATTGGTACCTACTGTACTGCTGTAGCAATTTCCTCATTAACGAGATATTATTCAGCACAAATAAATGGAACGGACAAATAATAAATGGACATTTTTTCGAATGGACATAAATGTTCGAAGGACATATTATGTTCGAATGGACATAATATTATATTCGAATATTATTAATAATTATTTTTTACAATTCAAAAAAGGTTGAGTAGAAAAGTTTTTATTTTCAGATTTTATCAATTAAACATGTTGGTTTCTGCTATTTTTTAATATCTGGTGAAATAAAGTTTTGAATTTTAAATCACCATTGATATTCACGTATTAGAAAGATAATGACTGATGTACTACATTACTCTAAACATCACACTGTCTACAGGGTGGAAATTTTTTTTTTCAAAATTTCCAAGGCGTTCGTGTTTTTTTGAAGCTAAAATTATGCCACAAATATGTATTATAAATTTATCCAATTGTCGAGAAGAAAATTATTATAAATGGAAAGTTAGTCCTTAATAATAACTAGTTTAGTTTTGTCCAACAAGCTGCTAATTAATCTGTAATAAATAACATATACCTACAAGAATACAAGTATGTACTTACATTGTACCCCAGTCAGTACATGAGAAGGTATACACTGTGCTTGTACTACTGTTTGCTATTTTCGAATAGGTATTCACGTGGGTAATAATTCACATGGCCGAATGCCATGCTTATTAAAAATAAAATGTTTCCGATTGTTTACTTTTTACCATCAATTCAATATGTATCATATTTGAGTGTAAATTCAAAGAGATCATTCGCATTATTTTTACACAAAAATAAATACATGATACTTACTCTTATTCATAATAAGAATAAGTATTATTTGAAAGTACCTACAAAACACTCTGAATTCATCTCAATATCTCGAGTTCAAAGATAAGATATTTTTAGCGTAATATTTTGTAGCATCCGGCTGCTTACTTTTTTTTCATGTTGACGGATTATTATGTATAGTTTGCTCCTATGAATGCGAATAAACTAGGTACCTACATGCTTTTAAATTGCCCTTTTAATTTTATAGATCTGCTTTTACAACAAAATACTGAATCCATTTCAAATGATAACTACATACCCTCTTTTAACCAGCAGTGACAACACTTGGCTAAATTAAATTCCAAATAAAGATCAGAGAATATATAGGCAGCAACATATCTATCACAACATAAAATAACAAATAAAATTTCCGCGTTTAAATTATTTTCATCACATTTTTGTGCTTTCGACCAAAAAGTTCTAACCCGTGGCATACTGATAACTGAAACTACTTACTGTATTTCTGTAGGCCCACAAACAACCATAACTCGCACTAAAATTGATAAAATATCTATTTATACGGGGCAATATCAGCGGTGTATGCTCGTCCTGCCACATATATATTTTAATAAAGGAACAAATCTATGGTTTCGGGGGAATTCCAGCTACAGTACGGTAGAGGCAGGTTAATATCGTATTATTAGAGGACCAATTAGATAGATTAATCCTACTGACGCATTTATTGTAGATTTCGAGATGATAGGTTTGGTTTTATCTCAATTATATCTGAAACATAGGTATTATGTACCTATAGAGTGATTTAGAAAGTAGAAGAACATACGTAAACGACGATGTACAAGGTGGTACATAAAGTATTCAAACTCGTTATCCCAGAAATATTGTGGACAAATTAAAAAATCTGTTTCTATCTTACCATTGAGTGCTCTACATTACCTTTGAGTCAAGGAATAGACAACGATATAGTATGATTCTAAGTACCTATTTAAAGGTGACAGTGTATGAATAGGGTGTTTAAAATAAAGTGTTATGTCCGATTATTTACTTAGCTTTAAGATAAAAAAAATGCCATCTAAAAACTATACTTATGCAGTTGTTTCCTATGAATCCGAATCTAGCTTCACGGCACTAAAACAAGTAAAGCAAGTAAAAACCATTTTTTCTATAATTTTACTTTGGCAAGATTTGGGGACCAAACGTCATATAGGCCCACCGCTCGTACGTGGCCAGATATTCAAAACCCGGTCAACAAAGTACCGATTAACTTTCCAACTACATTGCGGAATTGTTACTTATTATAAAGCAATCTTTCGGTACAATAATATTCTATAACGCAGACTGCAAAAGATTGGCAAGAGGACGCTTGCAGATCAATAATTATTGCACCGTACTGCATCAGGCTCAACCGGTTGTCAAGCAACAAGAGCAACATAACTTCGTTGCATCTTGTAAAGCAAGACAGTAGACAATATAATATAGACACCCTTGTTTAGATACAGAAGTTGCTGTTGGGCCTTGAAAAAAAAGAACGAAAGTTCCGCCCTATAGAGCTTTCCTTATTTATCAGCGCCTCCAAAGTAATATTTATTTTGGCATTGAACAATTCACTTTTTAGTGTCACTATTTGCTGTTTTGTGGTACCATAGAAAGATGAAGAAGAGATATTACCACGTAACCTAACTGTGGAATTTTCGAGATCAGCAGCAAATTTCGTTTTCTGCGATGGAGATACAATCGGGTGTTCTCGATTTTGCCATTTTGCCAAGTAATTTCGATGTTCTAAAGCCGATTGTTACCACAAACCATCATCAATATTTTGTTGCGAATATAGCCACGCAACGACAAAATTTTCATAGTAAATCGTTGACTGGGAAAAATTAGGTCCAATATTGCCATCGTTTGCAATTTTTGTGAAATTTGCGACAATAATAATTAGTGAGTTATTCAATACATATAATACGTAAATATTATTTTGGCTATTGGCTATAAGTATTTTAGTAGGTTTGAATATCAATCTATTTTTCATGGATGCTGCACAACAGGTAGCAGTTTGGAGTTTCTGTTGGGAAGCGCCGTGCCTCGTCATACTTGACCTAGGTAGATCGATATCGATCGTCAAAGTCAAGCAACTCCGCGCGCAGTCTGTTCATGGACGGGTGATCTCTTAGGATTATTTTTTGCCTAATACATTTTTTTTTCAGATTTCAAAAAAATATAATATGTACCTTGGCACTGAAGTTCTTTTTATGAGTAATATGGCTTATTTGCCTCGGCCAGAGGCCTCGGCAACTAAATTCCACATGAGTCTTAAAAAGTTGAACGTGCCTTGGTACCTAAATATCTATTTCTGGTTAAAGCAGGGACTCTTTAAAATAAGGGGACCCAGCATTTCACAGTCTATCACATGGGAAAAGTGAAGCCTTGAGGGGAAGTTTGTTTTCTATAATACTCCAGGAGACCACATAAGTGGGCTGGTACAAGGTTATGTTATATGTCAGTGTCCAACTGCCATCAGGTTTTATGTGATATATAGTGCCATAGATTCTAAAGGTGGCAAAAAAAATTTCCCATCATAATTCACAATTTTTAACTTTCTAACTACGTAGTTAATTACTTTTTCAGAAAAAGTAGTTGTACTCGAACTACTTTTTGCATACCTTAAAGGCGAAAGGTGAAAGTCTGAAATTTGGTATGTGATATACCTGGGACGAAGAATGCCAAACTATCTCGACCTGTGTGAATGTCAAATCTCACGTGTATATCACATACCAAATTTCATAATTTTATCTTTTGCTCGATTTGGAAATATTTAGAAAAAGCCGTTTGCGAAACTGTCTATTTCGGGAGCTATAGTCCCCTTAGGAAGCATTTTTGAGGCCACGTTTATAAGAACTTTTTCATTTTTTTTTTGGTCGCAGAAAGAACGAACGGATTATGGTAGGCTAATTTCTAATAAGGTACCTATTTTCATGGCACACTGCAAAACATTTTCCAACGATTTTACTCGAAAACGGTGCGTGCTATAATCGAAGTTCAATAAGAGCATCTTTTTTCGTAGAATACCCTGAATTTTCATACTCGTAATTTCCTAAGAAATCTGGAGAAAGAGCACACAAAAAAATTTGGGTAATCTGAGCCGCAATAAGGTGATACTTGGCGAATGCGAAGAATGCGAGAACACCCCTTCCTCTCTGAAAGTCTATTCGATATTAACGAACTCCTATATTTGCTGCGATACCGAATGAGGAGTTTATTTTATAGCGGATATCTCCAGCACTCTTAAAAAATACGGGGTAACCGGCGTTGCATCTGAGCGCGAAAGTATTTTTTAAATGCGTCCCCGCTTTATTTTTACCCCTTTAACCTCCATTTTGGACGCCTATGATAAAGAATGTCAAACTATATCTATCTCGGTAAATGGTCACATGTATATTATATACCAAATTTCAGAATTTTATCTTTGTTCGTTCTGGAAATATTTACAAAAACCATTTGCCAAAGTGTCCATTTTGGGGCTATAGCCCTCTTATGGGTCAACCCGAGACACATAACTACCTAGTCGATTAACTTGAAAACGAGACATATTTAATTTTACATTTTACTCTACACAATTTTTAACAATATTCATTAAACAGGAAGTGATATTCAAATTACAAATGAGTAGTTTTATTATTAATATAATTTGATCAAACTTTTTTTTTATATTTTGGAAAAAAAATGTTTTCCTTGGCCTGAACTTCCCGAGAACACCCTATTTGTCAATTCTGATTCCTCAAAATTATCTCAAAAACTAAGGAAATAATCGGACTTCATACTTTATTTAAGGCACCCTGTACAGAACGTTTGACCTATCACTGGAAGTTCATGAACTCAGTTTTTCTGATTACTTAACTTTGACAATAGCAGGTTTTTAGGAGCATAAAGAGGTAGCTGGCGATTCTCGCTGCAGCTGTCACCATTTGCGCGGCAGGACACCCTTCTCAGAAGTCACTACCATTGGGAAAAGCAAACCCGGTCCGGATGGGATATCAAAATTGAAGGTAGTAACGTTGACTTGACAGACCGAAATTTTTAGTCCCTCGCCAATAGCCGATATTCTTGCTTGAGATACAAGGAAATCGTTCAATTTTTGCAACATCCAAATAATGTTTGGTAGGTACTTAACATTATTCAAAAGTTAAACAAATACACGTCATAAATTAATTTTTCAGTAAATATCGCAAGATAAAAAGGCTTAGAAGTTTATTGCTGCATTTAGTCCCTGGTTTTAAGGAGGGTATATTTTGTCTATAAAATTTAATCAATTATTTTCTCAATACTATCATAGTGTGTTTCCGGATATCTCAAACGACGCTCATAAATGGTAAATAAAAATTCGATTTGAATTTTGAGTCCAGTTTGTTTATGATGAAAACTTAATAGGTGTGAAAAATTTTAAAAGTATAGATACCTAGAAATTTTCGCGTTTTAAATATTTTATCATAAAAAAGGTAAAGTAGGCCTAGGCTTTTCAAATTTCTGATATCTACTCAGTTTTTCATAATGAACAAGTTTCCTCAATAATATTTTAACAAGTCACAGAAATGGCACGTTTCTAAAACAGCTGGGGGAGGGCAAAAACGTCAAAGTAGGCCTAGACTTTTGAAAATTTTCACACCTCAGTTTATCATAATAACAGTTGACTGTAAAACGTACACCGATGCGCACAGGTACGTGATTTTTCTAAACTAAAATTACTTCTGTCTCAAATTAGTTTCACAACTAAGGCTCAACCCCAGAAGCTCAAATTTCGATTCATTTTTTCCTCTTTTACAAGAGTCAATTCACCTGTCGGGACATATATAATAGTTATAATTTTTCATAATTTTAAAATTATAAAGAAATTAATAAATTACAGTTAACAATGCTCAAACTTCTTCCGCATGGAAACTACCTACCTCTACCTCTAACATTGGGTGTCCGCTCGCACGAAGGTTGATAGGCGTTTTTAACCATGTTGCAGCGAAAATCGGCAGCTACGACTTATTGATGTTTTGACCTGTCCTGCTATTGACAAAGTAAAGTAATCGAAAAAATTTAGCTCATAAATAATTCAATTTGTTTAAATTTCCGCTAAATGCGGCACGACGGACCGAGCGTTGTGTACTACGAATACGAATACTTAATAATACAATAATTTATACATGTCACACTGCGTTTTTGTAATGGTAAGGGTTTGAGCCGCGACTTGACTTATAAATGAAAACAATATTGACAATTTTTGACAAGTTACGAACCTATGCTCGACGTCGCCACGCCAGTAATATTTATTTTTGTAACGAACATGCCTTTTTATTGAATATTTAGATAGACCTATTCTTCTTTCTTTATTTTATCCGTCACTGCTATAGACGTGACAAGTATTTGTAAATACGTCAGAAAATGGAAGATGCGATTTTTTTTAATCGAATTTTAAAATGTTTTTCATGGCTACCTTGATTTTTTCCAATTATTTTGCCGTGCTTCCCGCCGTAATTTTTGTTACAAATAATGGGCGTATAATACTCCGTGTTCTGTTCTGTTTTGAGTAATTTAGCATTACTTTTTATAGAAGCTGAAGAAGTTGTAGCAATGGATAAAAGCGAACTAATTAAAGTTCATCGACGTCTCCTGCATCAAAGACTATGATATCATCTAGGTATATTAAGCACCCTTTGTAGTACGTTACTGTGGCAACCTCATTGTGCATCAAACGCCTAAACTTTTTATTGTTTGAAAAGCCTTCTAAAACCGCTTCTTATTTGACCTTTCTACTACCATTGTCAAGATGCAAATTCAGGGCCGGCTACGATTTTTTTGTACCCCCGATTGTCACGAAAACCTTTTAGCGACTATTTTATTTAACCTGAGACCACAGGGTTAATGATAATACCACAAAAAATATACGGGGAGTTCCATTATGCAGGGTGTCAAAGTTGGGCAAAATAGGAAATTTAAAGGCACCTGGCCAGTCAAGTGTGATATCAAATCCTTTCAAAACAGTTTAATGGTCAACAGGACCATTCAAAATGTTGGTATGCAAAGATTTAATACAAATATATACAGGGTATTTTTCTCTGGGCCATCTAAAAATGCTGATCTTTAAACAAACTTTATACGGATCGAGAATGCTCTGGTATCATTCAAACAATATTAATAAACACAAAATTCTGAACAAAATGGTAACCAACAAATAAAAACAATTTAAATTATTGGATCTTTCTCAACAAAGTCACTGTGTATGATGATACATTTTCTGTGCGTTTTCTGTGCACACCAGCCACCTTAACTGATATGGACTTACTGACTGGCAGGCTTCTGTATTTTTTTGACTTAGTTCCTTTATAGTATCTGGGGCAGTTTTGATATACTCGATTTTTGACCCGTATAAAGTTCCAAAACTTCAGTAGTTTGAGATGCCATAGATATTAACACCCTGTATATTTTGTATTGGACCTTTGCACACCAACACTTTGAGTAGTCATGTTGACCATTCGACTGTTTTGAGGGGATTCCATGGCACACTTCTGGCAAATGCCTTTAAAATTCTAAATTCTTATTTTTTTCTAAAATTTGAGACCCTGCAGGATGGAACTCCCTGTATATTTTTGTTCAAATTTGGTATATGGCGGTTTTGAAGTGTTTTGATTAACGCTGTGTGATCAGATTTTAAATAAAAAATTGCTAAATGGTTTTCGTTCAAGCAAACGCAGAGACGCTGTAAAGACCTATAACTAAATTAAAATACTCGTACCTCAACTTTGTATCGAGTTCTAAGAATTCCATTACAATTTACATCTTATGTTTCAATTTGTTTTCGATCCAAAATTAAAGTTTGATAGTTGGTGTCCCAGGATTGCTTGCGGATGATTTCAACAATGCTTCTGACTATATACTGGGTGTCCAACTTTAAAACTGTACAAATCCGTAATTTTTGGAGATAATCGGCTAAACTTTTTTTTTTGTGTGAAAGACCTTCTTTTACCGTCCCGCCATTTTCAAAATGCAAATACAGGGCCGGCTGCGATTTTTTTTTAAATTAAAATCTGACCACACGGCGTTAATCAGAACACCCAAAAACCCTTATGTACCAAATTTGAATAAAAAATATTCAGGGAGTTCTATTCTGCAGGGTGTCGAAGTTGAGCAAAATAGGAATTTTAAAGGCATCTGCCAAGTCAAGTGTGTCATGAAATCTCCTCAAAACAGTTGAATGGTCAATAGGACCACTCAAGGTTTTGGTGTCCAATAAAAAGGTCCAATACAAAATATACAGAGTGTTCTTATCTGTGCCATATCAAATTAGGTACTGAATTTTTGGAACTTTATACGGGTCAAAGATCGTATATATCAAAACCGCTCCACACACTATAAACGAACTAAATCTAAAAAATACGGAAGCCTGCCAGTCAGTAAGTCCATATCAGTTAAGGTGGCTGGTGCGCCACAACAGGAAACGCACAGAAAATGTATCATCTTAGACAATGACTTTGTTGAGAAAGGTCCAATAATTTAAATTGTTTTTATTTGCTGGTTGGCATTTTATAAAGAAATAAATTACTTTTGTGTTTATTAATATTTTTTCAATGATTCCGAAGCACTCCTGACCAGTATAAAGTTTAATAAAAATTCAGAATTTTGAGATGGCTCGGAGAAAAATACCCTGTATATTTGTATAGTAAATCTTTTCACACTAACATATTGAGTGGTTCTGTTGACCATTTAACTGTTTTGAAGGGATTCTATGGCACACTTGATTCGCCAGATGTCTTTAAAAGTCATATTTATAATGTATAAAAAAATCGCAGCCGGCACTGGATTTGCATTTTGAAAATGGCAGGAAGGTCAGAAGAAGCGGTTTTTGAAGGCCTTTCAAACAAAAAAAAAGTTTATGCGATTATCTCCAAAAATGAAGATTTTACGGATTTGTACAGTTTTAAAATTGGACACCCTGTATATGTCTCCTTTGTATGACATTTTCAGATTGGGGTGACGAAAATATTATCGAAACACAAAAGATCGAAAATGAATGATAATTACATAGAAAATAAAAATTGCCGAATATGTTAGGTCGAAAACACAAATTGTCGAATATGTTAGGTCGAAAAACAAGATGTCGAATAAACGAAAAATTGAAATTACAAAAAGTAGAATACAGTATGTCGAAAACAATTTGTCGAACCAACAAAATAGCGAAAATAAATAGTATAAAATGCCAAAAGTACAAAATATCGAAAAATAAACTGTCGAAACACACAAAATATCGAAAATGAAAAATTCTTACCATCGATGGAAATGGAAATTGATCTTCTGATTATATTTTGAGCCAAAAAGAGAAACGGCAGCGATGTGTTGGAGGCTACTTTTATATAAATGAAAAATTATTGTTAGTAGCACAGACCTATTATATTGCTTCGCTATATATAGGGGCAAAGGGGAGGAAATAGGGGGGATGTAAATTGGGTTTAAAGATTTGACAGTTTTTTGGACACGCTGACTCTTACAACCTTTCAAAAAAACTTTTTTTGTAAATAATATCATTGATATAATGATAATAGGTAATTAGAAAATAATAAGAACAAATTATTTTTCAATCTGACCAATTCAGAATACAAAAATTCGATTTTTGTTTATTCGACATTTTGTTTTCAATCAATACTGTTTACATTGTATATGTATATTATTTTTCGATGTTTAGTAGCTTCCATATTAATATTTTTAATGTAATTATATCATTCTACATTTTGTAATTCGACATTATGCATTCAATTATTTGTTTTCGATCTTTGTGCTTCGATAACATTTCCGTAACCCTCGTTCAACGAGAACTGCAAGTTGTGTTTCAAAGATAAAATATCTGATATTATATAGGGCAATGAAAAAGTAGATATGGAAAATTGCTTATATTTACTTAAATTCGAGTGATGTTAGTAAAACTTGCCATAAATAAATCAATTTTTCCTAACGTAAACAATTTCAATGCTATGGCATCTATTTTTTAATAGCATGGCATGATTTTCTTTGACTTTTTGGAAAGACCCCCTCTTTCTGGATATGGGACTATAAATTGTGATGTAAGAAAAACTTGAAAAAAATAACTCCTTCAAGTTAGCCAAAACAAAAAAATTAATTTTCTGAATTACAAGACTATCTTTTACATACAGAAAGCAATATTATACCAACTCGAGCAAGTGACTTTGGCATGTGAAATGAGAAATAAAATTGAAAATTTAAATTAAAAAACTGCGGCCTAGTAAAAGAATCAGTTTACCGAATATGTTTTCACTTAGGTAAAACATAATTATTATAAAGTATCAGATTTAGACAAGAAGTTATTTTCCGATCAAGTTGGCTCGTTTATGCATTCTAATTATTAACCAAAATAAAAATAAAAAGTAGAAAATAGTGACGTGTGCAAAATAGGTATGGTATAAACCATAATTTCTTACAGAATACTACCTACCGTTTCTTTAAACTTCGGTTCCATCTAACGATGTTAGACCCAACGCTATAACCTGTTCTTCCAAAACCCTTTTCAAAGTTTTTTCATTTTTCTCCACCCTATCTTCCAGGATCTTTACAAGGAAATCAACACCTTCCAAAAATTCTCTCTTCTCTATTTCCTCAATATTATCTCCACTTCTAACTTTTACAACCTCAGAATACAAATTTGTGAGTTTGTTGGACAGGACTAAATACTTAATATCTCTTCTAAGTCCTTTGAAGTGTTTAATTTCGTCCGAAATTTCATTCAGTACTCGTCGGTATTTTTCCATAGACTCTACTTGATTTTTCTTGAGTTTTTCAACTATCTTCATTTGAATTTTTGACAGGAATGTTTGCGCCTCTTCCACAGTTTCCAAGATATTATCCAACTCGTATCTTTGAATATCTTCACAATCATTTCGTATTATATTTTCCAAAGCGCTGCATTTATTCAAAAGCCCTTGTAGCAGTTGGTGATTTTCATTGAAGGGTATTCGTCCATATAGAGGGTTTTCGACAGAAAAGTTTTCAAGGGGAGGGTCATGTGGGTACCTCTTAGAATTTGGATGTACTCTCGGTTCTTGAAGTTGCTCTTTGAAAGAATCGTTGAGTGAGAGAGACAGATCGCGACTGACAAATTCTTTGGGTTTGGATTTCAGCTCTGCATATAAATGATCCATATTAAGTGGTGAACTAATATTTAGTCTTGTAGAAGTGCCAATGATATTCTCTATTGAAATGTTTTTATTATAACTCGAATCTTCTTCGTCAGAACTAATGTCCGTTGCTGCGCAAGCTCCAAAAGTGCTAAACAATTTTCTCATACCGGGTGAGGGAGTTTTTGGCAAATCTAAAGCTTTTGTCATTTTCGGAGATGGTGGTATTTGCCCTGTCAGCAAAATGAAAGTTCAAATGTTAAAATTCTATAGTAAGGGAAATTGGCAATATAAAGAATTCGATAATTGTCATTAAAATACGTGAAATAAACTGTAATGTGGTATTGTACGAATTTTTCGTCAAGTTGGCGTTGGCGAGTTTAAGGGTAAACGTCAGACAGGCCAGTCCAAACTCGGCCAATAATAAAGGTTATAGTATAATAAAACAAAAGAAGTGATGTAGCTGCTAAACTTTTTAATTTCTCGATATCAAAAAATAAACATTGTGAGCCATTTCTACTATCAGACCCGACAATATGTGATAATTTCAAAAATACTATTACGGGTCGGGTCCGGTCGGACGATAGAAATAGCTCACCCTGTATAATGTGCCGTTCGGCACGGAACTTCTCTTTTTATAACTGATGTGGTTTACTTGCTTCGCAGGCCTTGGCTACTAAATTATACATTCGTTATAAAAAGTTGAACTTCAGTGCCACACAAATATAACTATTATTGTGTACCAAGGCACTGAACTTCAACTTTTTATAACGAATGTGGAATTAACTTGTCGAGGCCTGCGAGGCCGAGGCAAATAACACACATGTGTTAATTATTACATTACCTACATATTTTTGGAAATCGGGAAACGAAAAGTTTTTACAAATTTGTGCTGTTTTATTTTTCTTCTAATTTTTGAAATACCCACTTTTAGTATTTTCGGAAATTTATTTGTGGGACAAACAGATCCATTTCATTTTTTAATTAGGTTTCTCGCCACCAAAACTGATTAAAAGACAACTTTTTAAAGTTGCCTGGAAATTTAATAAATTCTTGACAGTAAATGAACGACACATTGAACGTTTAACTCTGAGCTTTCGGAGAATAAATCGCCCTGCTTTCTCAAAGAACATGTCCCGTCAAAATTAAATGACAGATGTCAAGTTAAAATGCCATGACAACAGATACAATAGCCTAGCCGCACCTGTCTATGATATTGTGCCCTATGTTCTATCTAAAGATCTATACTAACTTCTCTTTGAATAACTGGCTATAATATTTTGCTGAATGTTCAGTGGAATTCAGAAAAATATTATTGCCAATTATTTAAAGAGAAGTTCGTATAGGTAATTAGAAAGAACACAGGGTATGATATCAGACAGGTGGCTAGGCTATTGTTTCTGTTGTCATGACATTTTTAACTTGACAATTATTAATCTGTCATTTCACTTTGACGTGACACGATCTTTGAGAAATGAGGAAGATTTATTCTCGGAAAGCTCAGAAACAAATTTGTAGAAGATATTTTTTGAGTTCAAAATTTCGTTCATTCACTATTAAGAATTTATGAATTTTCCAGGCAACTTGAAAAAGTTGTTTTTAATCAGTTTTGTGGCGAAAAACCCAATTAAAAATTTAAATAGATCAACTTTTAGTGTAATTTTTTACGTAAAACCTTATTTTTTAATGTTAATAAAACAAATCCTTCTAATGTCGTTCAAAAAATATGATTTAAATAATTAAGTGACCCATCCATGAGACGACCGTGCACGTCGTTGCTGTATGCAGTCTGCATACAGAACATTATCGTTGTTCAAACCGACCAAACTGTCAATATGGAAAGGTTACATTGTTATAGGTACGTAACAACTACGCAATGAGGCTGAAAATTTCAATGATCATTTATCGGATAGGTTTTCAATATCTGGCCACGTATGACGGGCGACGGGCCATTCTGACATTTGGCTGTCATATTTCGCCAAGGCTTACTTATAGAAAAATTCGTACAATAATGACTTAATTTAGGGACGATTTCTAAGCTCTTAATTACGATTTTGAGCCCCTTTAGGGCTGATTTGAAAAAAATATATATTACTTATCAGTTTACCTGGTTCTACGCTTTTCCTCGCCAAAGTACTTTTTCCAATAGACATCTGAGGTCTAATTTCATTTTCGTATTGTGTGGTGTTTAACTTATTTTCTGCAAATTCATTTTCTTCGGTATGTTCCTCAAAACCGGAGCTGCTTTCACCGATACTTTCCATGGACTCGCGAAATGTCTTTCCAATAATTTTGTCTTGCACAATAGATTTTAATCGTGGCATTGGTGAAGTCTTTTGAAACGCTTTGATGGCATCTTCGATTTCAAGGCCATTTTCATTCCTTTGCTCTGCTAAGCGTTGCTGCTCATCCACAAATCTACTAAGCCTGCTTAATCGTTTTTGTCGCATACGCTTGAGATTTTCTTGTATCTCGTTAACTTCAACTTTGCCTTGGACTGGATTGCCTGCGATTAGAGTAATGTCTTCTAAACAAAGAAAATTGCTGTGAAATTTGTAGGAATTAGAAAAAGGGCAAGAATGAACTACGCCAAGTACAATTGCAAATTGCATCATAAAAAATATAAAAAATTCACGAAATATGCAGCTATATTGTTTAATTCTTATAGTCAAAGTATCGTAAAACAAAGCTTACATTTTGGCTTAACATTATTATTTAGTCTTGACATTTACCTTTATGCTTTCGAAATGAAAAAAGGTACCTAATTAGTCTGTCAAAAAATCGAATAAATTAATTTTCCAGATATAAAGCTTTCTTTGGGAGAAAACTTATTGTGTTTTTTTTTATGTTATTATACCGTTTATACATAATATGCCAAAGTATGTTGACAGTTCATTTGATATGGGTATTCTAAAATAATTTTCCCTATTTTTATCTTTTACAGAGTCTCTTAAAAAGTTCGCATCATGGCCGGGGGAATTTTTTTAAAAAAGAAATTTTGAAATTGCCTTTGGCGTTATCCATTGCACTATAAAACATAAAAATTACCCACTAAATTTTTAGTTAGCTTATTTTAGTTAACTTGGTTTTTCATTTGATTGAATTTATTATTATTGCTTATATTATTATAACATCAATTTAATACCCGTTGATGCATTTCTCCCTATATTGGCCGTTGTTGTTTTGATTTTATTTTTGCGAACTTCAAATATTTATAAACAATGATATATATCATGTCATATATCCTGCACCTATATAGGTAAGCTTTAGCAATCATCCATAATAACCCTACGAGCAATATAATTTATTTATTACCAAAACAAATAAAAATTTCATACTTTCCACAATTTCTTATATTAGTCATAGGAGGCCATCAAGTTTTAGTTAGGTACTGTGATAGAATAACCTACTGCGACGTTCTATGATGTAGTAAGTTCTTCTATGGTACCTACCTACTGCTGCATAATGTTACTACTTATATCATTAATAATATTAGTATATAGTATAAACATATTATAACATAATATATAATATAAACATGTAGGAGGAGGTACAACAAATTAATTAAATTTTGTTTTGTCAAAATAGATAGATTACGTTTCTAAGTTTTGTTTTGATTTGATGACTGATGTGTGTACCTATAGGTGAACATTTTTTAATGTTAAATTAAAAACAATATAGGTTCATTATAGTCACTGCTTAGAAGTATTGTTTATAACTAAAATATAACTCTTAAACGTTCCTTCAAACATTTTTGTGCAATATGGGGCAATATGTGTACAATGCGCAAGTTGATGATGATTTGGTTAAATCATAATATTATCTTTTGGAGAGTAAATTGTAAATGGTTAAATATAGTACTTACTTTTCTCAGAGTCAATAAATATCCTAGGCGACGGAATAGGCAATTTTCTTTTTTCTTTCACACTGTCCAAGTTTTCTTTTAAGCCCCTAAGTTCATCAATAAGCCCTAGAATCTTTTGCTTCTCCACAAAATCGGCTTTTTCCTTAATCTTGTCATATTCGGCAATCTTATCGTCTACACATATTGCTACCTTGACAGCTGCCTCCTTGTCTAAAAGCTTCAGCACTTCTCCAACTTGATCCTGCAGGATACTCACTTCCTTCTTCAGGGTGTCCGTAGGTTGCATACTCTTTTGTTTTACCTTCCGCTTGTAGAAATCCATAATCAGCTGGTTCACTAGCAATTTTTTTAAAACTGAATTAAAAATTGCATTTGTTCGTGTTTAGTCGCTTTATCTTTCAGATAAGATAAAATATATCGGTATATTTTTGTTGCGTGACTGGTGAGTGTAGCGACGAAAACTCGGTTCGTTTAATAGGTTCGTTATTCGTCATGTTCTGATAAAGCAGTAGTACACGTACTGGGACCGAAATTATTCAATTAATGATACGTTTAGTCAGTTTAAAATAAACACTGGAAATCGTAAATAAACTAAGACCTAAATAATGTTCAAATTAAGCGTCCACGTCGAAGGTTGGTATTAAGTTTGATTTTCTATATAACAGCGAAGATTGAGATGTACCTATCTTTACACCAAACCCCAAACCGTATCTTTAATATCTAGGTAATAAATAATACTATGCTCAAAACATTGTAGGCGGTTTTTACATTCGGTATAATTCTTTAGGTACCTACTACTTTACTTACCGTTAACTGAAGGAAGTATATGGCAGTGCAATAACTTAATCTCAGTGCAAAATCGTAACATAGGTACTAAATAGGAATAGGAAATAGGGGACAGATTCTCCAAAAAACTAACAGCTATGTGGTTACTTCAATGTATGCGAAATATGTGATGTTTTTCCTTTTAGATTGCCAGTGTTTGGCACCAAATTAACATAATACGTAGGTACTTTAAATAAAATATTTACGTTACAGAGAGTATGCAGCCAACATTGCAAAAACGGGCTAATATATAGAGATAATAGTATAATTTTGTCATAGGCAAGAAGTATTATCGATCGATGATTTCCGCTATACTGTAATTATTGTAATTAAAATTGATTAAGTGTAGTCAATTGACTAAATTTTATTAATCTGTTTCATTCATTTTTGTGTCATAGGTAGTAGAGGATATTTATCGTGTGCATGCCGACTTCTTTTAATTTTTAGTAGCTTTTCTACTAGCTGAAAAGATAACCAAAATCCTTAGAGTTAGAGTATAAATACATTTTATTTATACTTCATAATTATTGTTTAGTCACTTCAGAAGAAAAATCATTTGGAGGATTTGACAGTCCCTGCTTCTAATCCGTTTTCTCGGCAGTTTTATTTTCATATTTCAAAAGAGGAACACTCTACCTTTTAGATCTTTAATATCTGCAGGAAGTGTCTTTTCCGTTACCAACAACCATAGCAACAAACTTATCGAGTTATTGTTGCAAAACAAGCAAAATATTACATAAGCTAAAAAGAAAGCTTATTCTAGTGTCAAATATCTTATCGATTGAAACAAAGTGTAAATTTTTGCCGAATACAAGATAAATAATACCTAACAATTACAGAAAAAACTACTAATTCTATAGAGGCGAGATACCTACACTTTATTGTGCCAATTATATTGGGCAAATATAAAACAGGAAACTATACTTTATATGCATTACAGACAAGGGTAGTATCAGAGAATGTTGTGTTCTAAATTCCAACCAATATTAATTTGAACAAATTAATATTAAAAAAAAATAGGTACACATAATTACAACTTTTGCTAAATAGTTTACTTCATAGTTTTGAAGCTATTATAAAACTGTATTAAATTAGCTAGGCTTCTGCCCACTAGATGTCAATAAGTTGGCAATGCCGCCGCATAAATAATTCAATTCCTCCAACAGATAAATGTGGGAATATTCATGGCGTTCTAATGGGCACTACAAACTGACGTGGACGTGGACGTGGAAGACGCACAGTGTGTGGCATGAACTGAGTACGGGGGCGGACGGAAATACTTAATAATTGTAATTGGGGAAACGCCAATTCAAAATTACTTAGTAGTTACTAGATGGTAGAGCAAAGTTTACTTATAATCATACATTTATCATTTATCAGCTGGAATGCAGTGGTAGGCAGATGAGTGGTCTCCATATTAAGAAGACTTCCTTGGACAAATCAATTTACTTACTAACTTCTTTATATTTTGCACCCTTTATGCAAATAATAATACAATGTTGCATATATTGAGGTTAATGAAGATTTTCTTAATTAAGCTCTTATAAAAGCATCAGAAAATAATTGTTGTTTTTGGAAAAAGTAAAAGTTTTTCATGTATCAAATAAAAACTATGGACATTTTTAATAACTCGCAAAATCGCTTCTTTATTGTACCTAATTTTTTATTCAAAATCAAAATATCCAAAAATACTTATCTACTGAAAACGCAAGCCAAAACAAAAAACCACGTGTTTTCCGACGTTCCAAATTTAACTCAATATGACCATTTTCTAGTCGGTCATCTGTGCCAAACCATAAAAAAACTTAAAATTATTGTTGCTTTACATTCTGGTATTTTATAATAATTTAAAATTTTAAGGTGTCTTACTGCATGTGTGTTTTAGACTGGAATATTCTATAACAATATCTAAATGTTTTTATTTCGCTATTTTTTATGTCAATTTTATGTGACCATTGGTTTACTAATATAATCAGTAATCCAAAATCAGGAAAGAGATGTCTGGATACAACCACGAAACTCCTACATAAATATCCCCGACATGAAAATCATTTCTATCTGTATATTTTTGGATTTATCAAATTACCAGACATTTTTGTTCTGTTTTATCTGATTTGTATTTCTGATTATCATGTTAATAAGGTACTTAATAGGTATAAAAACGGGAATAAGAACAACTGAGATTGTATTTTAGTGTCTATTTTCAAATCAAAAGAAACGGGGCCGAAGCGTTTTTGATAAAAAAAAATGTTACCGAAGAGAATGTAAAGTCTTAATCGCAAAGTATTAATCACTTGTAACAAGAAACGGTTTATTAAAATAAAATTGTGTCTGTCAAGGAAACCAAATAATCCGCTCTACAGTAACATAACCTAAAAACTAATTTATAGAGGGTGTCCAACTTTAAAACTGTACAAATCCGTAAAATATTCATTTTGGAGATAATTGCCTAACTTTTTTTGTTTGAAAGGCCTTCAAAAACCGCTTCTTTTGACTTTCCTGCCATTTTCAAAATGCAAATCCAGGGCCGGCTGCGATTTTTGTATACCCCCGATTTTCACGAAAACCATTTAGCGATTTTTTTTTATTAAAATCTGAGCCCACAGCGTTAATCAGAACACCCAAAAAATTTTGAACAAAAAATATACAGGGAGTTCCTTTCTGCAGGGTGTCAAAGTTGAGCAAAATAGGAATTTTAAAGGCATCTGCCGAGTCAAGTGTGCCATGGAATCCCCTCAAAACAGTTCAATGGTTAATAGGACCACTCAAGGTATGTGTATGCAATGGTCCAATACAAAATATACAGAGTGTTCTTATCTGTGCCATCTCAAATTACTGAATTTTTGTAACTTTCTACGGGTCAAAAATCGAGTATATCAAAACCGCTCCACACACTATAAATAAACTAAATCTAAAAAATACAGAAGCCTGACAGTCAGTAAGTCCATATCAGTTAGGGTGGCTGGTGTGCCATAACAGGAAATGCACAGAAAATGTATCGTCTTAGACAGTGACTTTGTTGAGAAAGGTCCAATAATTTAAATTGTTTTTATTTGTTAGTTGGCATCTGGTAAAGAAATACATTACTTTTGTGTTTATCAATATATTTTCAATGATTCCTGAGCACTTTTGATCCGTATAAGTTTCATAAAATTTCAGAATTTTGAGATGGCTCAGAGAAAAATACCCTGTATATTTTTGTAGTAAATATTTTCACACCGACATTTTGAGTGGTCCTGTTGACCATTCAACTGTTTTGAAGGGATTCCATGGTACATTTGACTCGCCAGATGCCTTTAAAGTTCCTGCTCAAATTTGACACCCTCCAGAATGGAACTCCCTGTATATTTTTTATTCAACTTTGGAATATGGGGGTTTTGGAGTGTTCTGATTAACGCTGTGGGGTCAGATTTAAATAAAAAAAATCGCTAAATGGTTTTCGAGAAAATCGGGGGTATAAAAAAATCGCAGCCTTCTCTGGATTCGCATTCAATTGAATTTTTTCATGATGATCAAGTTTCCTTAATAACATTTTGACTTGAAAGCTCTAGAAAGGACACATTTCTGAGAAAAAAGTGGGAGAAAAAGGCGAAAAAGCTAAAAATCAAAGTAGGCCTAGACTTTTGAAATTTTGCAATTCTACTTAGTTTTTCATTCTGAACAAGTTTTCTTAATAATATTTTGTCGTAAAAAAATCCCTAATAGGGTTTCTTGAAAATTAGCTGTTTTAAAAAATCATAGCAGGCCTTGAAATAATTACCCCATCCAAATATCACCGACTACGAGATACTCTCCCTTGGTACTACCAATAAAAAAAAAGAGACCATTTACTTTCCTTGTCCTTCATATTATAGTTCTGAGGTGTAAAGTATCAAATTGGGACACACTGTATAGAAATTAATTTCGGGTGGGGAGGGACAATTGCATATTTAAATACAATTGTGTAAAATGAGTCGCATGCGAAATTTTTGAGAAATGTTAACTAAAATTACTCTTAGGAAAATTAGTCTTAGAAAATCCCAATATTTTCAGATTTTCAACTGCAGTGAATATTTCCAAATTCTGAAATGGTTTCTGCCCCGCCTTTTTAAAATTAAATAAATTTTAATAAAAAACTGAAACAGGTTTAAGTTGAACAAGCTTAACATTAAAACTTTAAAAATATTAAATATTAATTGTAATAATAGCTGAATATTCCTTCTGGCATTTATACCTATCCCTTTTCTACTTATTTGATTTCTCATTATTACGGATATATTCCTACACATTCTTCGCCCGGCCTGACTACACCTTTAGAATTGCCAGTAGGTATGGTAAAAGATTTCTTCGCGCCACTTGTCTAACTGAACCTTTCATAAAAATAATAAATAAATCTTCAAGCAGTACTAATCTATTCATAAAAGAGACTCTGGGAATCCCCCATTCGCCTAATCCATGGCGCACGCAGGGTGCACCACCGTTCACGGTTTACTGTTGTCTAGTGTTGCCAGTTATGTTTTATTTTATTTTGAAGCATATTCTGATGATAAAACTCGGTACTGGACTGATCCAAAAATTATGTTTTGTTGGCAGTTTTCGGGCGTGTTTCCATGCTCTACTGGAAAACCTGTTTAATAAATTGTTACACTCACTGATTCTAGGGAAGCTCGTTCTAGTGGTGGTGCATGTCACTTTTTAAAAAGTGACATGCAAAAAATATACCATTCTAGTGGCGTATCAATTTTCAAAAATGTGTTCTTAATGGATTAAATAATTCTTTGGCGGGGCGCACTTTCATCAGGCACCCATACCCACAAAAGCTTGAGCCAACCCTGAACCCCCCCCCCCCAAATTTTCGCTAGATACGGCCCTGAGTCAAGACCATACTGAAGATTCACCATTAAGTGGAAAATTGTCGATCGGATCGACAATTGTCGATTGCAAATTGCGTTAAAATAAAGCAAAATTCGTTGGCCCTTCTACGCCTTCGTAAAAACCCGACCACTAAAGTTTCAGTGAACTTTTCAGCCTCATTGTGCAATTGTATATAACATCGCAATCTTTCAGCACCTATAGTTATTTTTTTGGTAGTATATATAGACTACAAGAGAGGCGCCACCTTGATTATTTATGTCAGGTTGTGCTGTACCGCATCGCGAGGTTTTTTTCACCCTCTGGTGGTTTCCCTTTAATTCAACTTCGAATTATTAACAAAACTCTGACAGCAAACAATCTCAGCCGGTAATGGAAGAAACACTTCGTGTAGACCATATCCACTCCACCCGCAGGATAGGCCCCATGTTGGGCAGGATCCACTAAATAATGTCTATACCTATGTATTGTAAATATCTGTAAATATTTTTTATTCACGGTTGTGGTACTCCTTTGTATTAATATACGAAAATAAGGGGTATTCAGCCAAAATTATATTATATTACTGCTTTTTAATAACCATGTGGTTTTCATCAGGGCTAATTTTAGCACTGATGAAGTTCAAAATGCTGGTTGAAAGCTTGGTTGTTAAAAAGTAGTAATATAATATACCTTATTTTGGCTGAATACCCGTTATTTCCGTATATCTGTAAATATATAAATAAATGTTTGTTGACGAAAGAGATGTTACTTTTTTAATTATTTTGCCTAACAAAACTTCTTTTTTCCGATTAATAAAATATCGTCACCATTGCATGAAGTTTGTTTTTATAAAACATGTGGTTTATTATTTACCTCGGACTTATAGGCCCTGGCAACTGAATTCCACATTCGTTATAAAAAGTTGAACTTCAGTGCCTTGGTACACAAATAAACTATTTTGAGTTTTTTTCTAATTTCTCCGTATACAGAAAAATGTGATCATTTACTGATCGATTATAATCAGCAGTAATATTGAAAGATTCAATTTTCATAATATTTTTTCGTAACGTGAGAATGTTTCTCAATAATAGGAAATTGAATTTATCTCAAAGTCAAAGTAGAAAATAAACGGAAGAACCTTGCAAACGCAATAGGTACCTAGCGAAATCGCAGTTTTACGGTGCACTGTATAAATATCTTGTTGTTTAAATTAATAGATGCAATAATGATCTTATAGTTCTCCTTTATATAACAATTAAAAAAATAGTTTAATTTCCTACCATTTTAAAATACAACTAAGATATTTACCATTTGCGTTTTTTAAGGTCAACAGCCTATCTTCTGCATGGATAATGCCTGACTAAAATAGTTGTTGGTGAAATTCCTTTCCTGATTATAAATATTTACTTTTTTGGCTCAAAATCCATTATGTACCGCACACAAAAATAATACAATAACATGACGTCAACCGATTTTGATTCTCCGCCAAATCATATGAGCAGTGTAAATCGTTTGTGTGTGTGCCTCATTTTTAAAACCTTGTGTATATTACGTGGAGTTCATATGACTATACACGAAAGCGTCTAATTGTATACGTACAAGGAACTACCTATTTAAATCTAACTAGAGAGGAAATTAATACGGAAATCAAATTCTATAAAACTAATTTCATTTGAAAACCTTATTCTATTTTTAACACCAACTGATTTGGGAAAATTCTTTGTTGCCTGAAAATCTAATAATTCTGTAATTTTTAGAATGGTTTAATTTTTCCGGGAATTGAACATATTTTTTTCTTACTTAATTGACTTGAATTTTAAGTAGAAAAGAGATAATTAAGGTAAGAGGTGTAAGTTCTACCTATTATAATAATTTATCTTTATAGCCACAAAAGTTGCATGCTTCCTCTTTCGACTTCTTACACTTTTATTTTTTATATCCTAACCTTTACTTAAATTAGTAGGTAGGCATTCCAAGTTTATGTATTCAGTTTTCTAGTTCGCGATAATTTTAATCTCTCGGAGAATGTTATCGAGTCGGTATAAAAAGGAAAACCGTGTCATTTTCATTATCATTATAGTCCCACATTCTGTTAGAAATATTTAGCTAGTATTCCGTAAATCAGCAACATGTAAGTACTTCTTATATACCTAAATCTATCTCTGTACTAACATTGTGTTCTATTACAGCCCCAACATGTCTGCCGCAGCAACAATCGATTATCCAAGAATAACTAACAAGCTTCAGAACTTCGAAAAACAAATAGTTTCCTCATCGTGGACAAAGTCTGATACTTCTTACCATAGTGTCAAGCATTCACTCCATAATGTGTTCTCTGAAGTGTACTCCAGGCAGAAATCTGAAGAGCAGAAGGATACTTTGAAGAAAATTGAAAAATGCTTGAGTGGTCTAGAGAAAAAGGTGGAGGAAAATGAGAAGAAAAAATATTTAAGTTACTATGAAAATATTCCTAGGAAAATTAAAAGTTAATGTAAATTGGGTAATATGTTGTAATGTCTAAGTGTCTTGTGATAAAATCAGTATTCCTATTACTTATTATTATTGGAATTTAGGAAATGTATTAATAATATGTGTATATAACTTAGCAAAGAGTGGGGAGTAAGTTGTGCCTAAAATCACAATATAGATGTATGTAATTATTTATTGTAATAAATGATAGATTAATATTACATGTTTGCAATACCGATTACTATATCATCAATGTTATTACTTTTAAGTACCATTCCCATATTATACAACCATAAAGTCTGGAATATGGAATGTATAATGGTTCCATCTGAGAATAGTCAAAATTAATACAGTCAGACTTGAAAATAATCAAAGTTTAAAGAAGTTGAGCTATGATATTTTCCAACTTAAAAAGAATACCTGAATCTATAAAATCAAAGCTTATGGCAGGCATATATTATGTGGGTCCCAGGATAAGTAAACAAACAGTTGTTACCTAAAGACGGTTGTTTTGTGAAAATCACGCAAAGAAGCTATTATTATTATGTACAGAGATTCATAAAATAAATAAACTAGGGAGATTTTTCGGAAATTGCATTGGAAAATATTAAACAAAAATAAACTGATTGCCTTGAAATTCGACAGGCGAGCATAATTTTTAATTCTCAAACACTTTGTCGAATAACTTTTTGCGATGTTTTGCATCTCCACCTATTCAAAGGTAGGTCTAGGTTCTACTCTGAAAACAGAAAATAAATTTATATCGTTTCAGTCAAGGACGAGTTCAAGGGACTTCGGTGCTTTCCAAATAGAAATACAGTAATACACAAAAGTAGGTAATCGACTAAACATACAAACTAATTTTCACATAAACTATAATTTATGCATTTTGTTTCCAAAATGTTGCACTGTTTCGAAATTACAGCATCCTTAGGATAGCACGCAAGCAAATAAATGTTATAAAGAAAAGTTGATCAGAATTAAAATAGACAGTATAGAATACCCATTTTTAGGATAATTATTTTTATGTTTTTTATTATGTTCCCAACAACTCCTTTACAAATTTTATACAATGATACAATATGTCTAGTAAATTTTCCAGAGAACTTTAAAAAAAAATGATGGTTCTTTCAAGGATTACCTAACACAATAAAGTTTTTATTTTAATTTAACTTTCGAGTTTCCTTTTGCTTTGAAAAAGTCAAAACACGGCCCACTCAAACATGTTCACGTGACTTTATTTGTTAAAATTTCAAAAAGTTTTACTTGAAAAAGTTGTTTATTTTTCGGTTTTACATAAATGTACCAAATTAACTTATTTTTTTTATCATTTATGAAAATTCTGAAAATTTTAAATATGGTCGTTTTGTTTGAAATTGCAATAAATAAGCCCATTTTTAGCGATTCTGTAATTTTGACAAATATCAAGAGTCGCGCGACCACGTCCGAGTCCGTCATTGTTCGTTTTTTTAAAGCAAAAGGTAACGCCGAAGATACATTTCTTTTTTTTAATAGCATCTCGGCGGCCATGAATTTTTGAAGGTGTATTGTGTCCGATCAGTGAAAATGGCGAAAAAATTACACATAATTATTCATTCGGTAGTAGGTACTTTTTCTGCATCCCTTGAATTAAAAATGTTATAAGTGGGTGATAAGTAGGCATGAATTTTAAAATTTATTTTTACGCAATACTATATAGTCACTCTAAAAAGCAAATTGAAATGAAATTTTGTGAAAAATGCGTAAAATATATGATATTTCTTAAATATCTTAAAATACATTGAATATCTCGAAGTTTTCCTCAGTTACTAAAAAGTACACACGCTATGTATTAGATATCGTTGAATGAAGAATAATAAGAAGCGCTACCTTCATAGATAATGACACATACCTAACACATTTCATTATTTCAGTTGGAAATAAATAGATGGTTTCTCCTATTTCAACTTAGGTACTCTAGCTAAACTAGATGTAGGAAATACATACATATATGGAAAGAGAATTTTAAATGACGGCTTTCGCGAGTTTTGGACTACCTTACGCGTTTAGGTAAAAGCTAGCGGAAATTGGATTGTTAAGTTCTGCATTAATTTGAGCAGACGACTTTTGCAAGGATTATAGTATATGAAAGAAATTTATTTTCAACGTGATTATTATTGTCTTAGCATTTGGCAGTATAGAGGATACACGAATACGCAATTTATTCTGAAAAAAAAGTGTGCCGAAAATTATCTTAAATTTTTTATGAACAGTCAGAGACACACTAAAATATTATATTGTGCAACGATGCATACGTGAGTGCACATGTTGTGGCATGAGGCCAGATTTGGGTAGTATTCGAATCCTCGGTATTCGGAATCCTATTCAAGCTACTTTGCTTTGCTACTACTACTATTCAAATACTTCCGAGAAGCAGGTATTCTTATTCTTATAATACGACCAACTCGAAAAATATAGGTTACTTCGGGAGAGATGTTTTCTACTAGAAATATCTACAAGGAAGAATAATATTTTGGTCTTCGGTCTTAAGTATAATAAAAAGGATGATTTACTGAAATTCGCGCTAGAATAGTTGAACGATTTATTACGTGTGAATCTACGGGAATTAGATGTCAGTAATGTCTATTGTTTGAGCAGTCGAAGTGCTTCCCCAATAATAAAATTACAACTGTTAAGTTATCTAAAAAAAAATAAAATTTTTAAAAATGCGCCAAAGTTTAAAGGAACCGGGGTCTATATTGCCCGTGATCAGTGCCCTGAGGACCAGAGCGACAGCAAGGAATTAAGACATCATCTTAGACTTGCGAGGGAGAAAAACGAAAACGCTAAAATTAAGGGTCTTATGCTCTACGTAGATGGAGAAGCTTATTCGGCAGCGCAATTGAGATCTATGCATGATGATTTTGAAGAAGCTGCTGATGAAACTCACTCCGTAGAGAAAATAATCAAGTCTAAAACAAATAGTGCTTCGTCCACACCAGCCCCTGTAATCCAACAAAGTTTGGAGGTAGACAGTGTTGTGCAAGAGGAAGTACAGCAATCCGCCGCAACATTCAGACCGGTTCCACCTACTCTTGGTGAGCTGAAAAGCTTTTTGGGAGCATCAACAAAAGAAGTACTCCTATCCGCAAACTAGATTGAATGCCAATAAACAGACAAGCCAGATTAAAAGGACCTAAATATTGTTGTTTGGAGGCCTTTGATAACTTGCTTTAGAAGACGTATTGATTCAGTTACTAAAGTGGCTGGTCTGTTTATTTTTTCACCGGGATGGGCTGGGTTGGGTTGGATTATTGTGAGATAATGTCTTGTCATTGTATCAGGTTGTTATGCTCATATTTCTGAATTGTGATGGTATGATGTATATTGTTTGTTACTGGAGATTGAATCCTTGTGTTCGGGATTTTGACTCCAAAGAGATATCCACTACTATCATTGATGATGTAAGTTACTATAATAATAATTATTGCGGTGTGATAGATTCTCTAAGGGTGTTCCATGTAAATATCAGAAGCCTTTTGTGTAATTTTGATGGTTTGCTAGTTTTTCTTTCTCAAATAAATAGAAATTTTGATATTCTTGTATTGACTGAGACTTTCAGGATCCAGAACTTGGATCTATTTAGGTTGGGGTTGGCAGGGTATACAGTGTTCTATAATGAGGGAATAGTGAACAGAAATGATAAGGTGGTTGTATTTGTAAACAAAATGTTCAATTTTAGCACTAGGGTTGTTCATCTTTGTGAATATAATTAATATAAATTAAAATACAGACCTCCGAGTACATGCCCAACAAATTTTTGTGTAGAACTTCAGGAATACCTTGCAAATAATTAAAAGATGTGATGCCCATCTTCTCATAGGTGATTTTGATGTGAATATTTTGGAAGAAAATTACATTTCAGACAATTATTACAGAAATGCATTAAACAGTAATGGATACCTTTCACATATCAATATAACTAGTCGTCAAGCGAGTAGAAGTACAAACCAGTTCGTTTGTTTTTAATTATGACCTTACAGATCACCATCCAATTGCTTTCAACTTGAAGTTTTTGCAGAGGCCTGAGTCGATCCGTGCAAAAGCAGAGAATTTGTTTAAAGAGTATACGAATTTCAGATCACTGCGTTCTGATCTTCAGGAACAAGATAGGACTTTTTTGTGTATTCAATTAAGAATGTGCACTTTTTAACTGAAAAATTTATAAACATAGTCAAAACTGATTCCTAGTTTTAATTTAACTCTTCAGACTTCATCCAAGTGGCTGCTGTCTTTACTTCCTCATTCCTCATGTATTAATTAATGGCAATCGTTAGGTATTTCCTCATATTTAAGACCTACTAGGTGGGAACCTAGTATTGAGTATTATTGTTTTGCATTTATTTAAATATGGCAATTAAATGAACACAATATTCATTACTTGAATACATAGATTCGAATACTATTCTGTAGTTGAATAATTTTGATTATAGTATTCAAATCTCTAGGATACGAATCCAGTTCGACTTGAGTATTCTGTATTCGTATTCGAATACTAGTCTTTATGCATATGCATTGCTGAACGAGACACTATTTGTTATTCGATGTACCTACCACCTAGAACTGGAATAATATTTGAAAAAATCGTAATTTTAAAAATCTGCGGCCATCATTCCGCAATAATTGAAAGTAGATATATTATGGTTAATCATAAAAGTTCTTTTCCTGTTATTGTGAGGTGCATAACTTGTGAAAAATCCGTAGGTATACTTTTCGTAAATAGTCTAAATAGTTACCAAAAATAGTAGGGAAGACCGGAGAATAGGGGCCCCATAAGCTAAATTATTGGTTACAAAATCTTTATTTTTAAAGAAATCAAAACAGGAAACTGTCCGTGGGTCATACCAATTATACCCAAAGAATATATTGCAATTAAATTTATTAAACAATAAAAACAAAAATGTTCTACACTTTTTTTAAATATGCTATAGTTATAACCCATATTATCCCTTGACAATGGGGTACTACTGGCCGAGGATCAAGGCTCCTAAAGAGACACAATAAGAGAACAATTATTATTAAACACAAAAGTCACATCACATATAATTTTGCAACGCTGCTAAATTTGTCTTATAGCTTCCCACTGGCCTTCTCGTTTTACTTCGTATCGGGTTGCCTGATGGCCTATATTCCACCAAATGTTACATAATCAGTGACGGATTAACAAGTGATAAGCGTGATAATTTTGGGACATATTTCATAATTCAATTTCAAAAAGAGATCTACAACGCCCTGTTTCTCAGAAACGAAGAACTTTAGGTCCTATATTTATATGAGCAACCCACCTTATAATGAGTTTTCTGCAAAATGTTATAGAAAATGTGTTTTTCTATAAAATAAATTTACACACGAAAATCTCGCTCGGTCGGGAGCGTAACGCGGTCTTTTTAAAAATTATTTATTGAACATAAAGTTACAATACAAAGTATAGAATAAGAATGAGGTATACAATATAGCAAAGTCCCGTTTTTATAGGGGACGCTTCGGCGCTTCTTCGGGATCGGTGGTGACATAATTCCTCCCTCCGCAGAACCAACTCTACGGCACCGTAGGAGTTGGATATCTCCTGGTTGTGGAACTTCTTTCTTCTCTTTGTTACGTCTTCTTGATTTCCATCTTCTGTAGCCGTAATAAATCGCTGGTAAAATCAATAAACCATAAATAATAATTGTCCAAAGGCTTGGTATATAGTGAACTTTAGTAAAAGTAAGTTCGGGGTTGTTTTGAAGAACTTCTGTCTTTAATTCTTGAAGTTGGTCAAGTTGCAGATTTTCTAATTCGAAGTCTAAGTTGAGCGTCGTATTGCTTTTTAATTGCATTTCTAGTTTTGGAAAGAGTACTGGGTTTTCGATTAAACTTGTTTCTTGTTCATTTATTATTTTTTCTCGATTCGTCGACAGCTTACAATTTATTGGAATCTTGAACAGGTGAGAGCCGATGAGTTGTAGCGTTTCTTCTTGATTATTGCAACTCAGTTTAACTGTTACAATTTTTGGAAATAGACCAATGTATTGATTGGTTTCGCCAAGTTGTTTGATAACTGGTTTACTAATGGTAATGTCGAACTCTTTGCATGTAGTTATACTTCTTGAAGTGAGGAGTTGAATTCCACAAGGTGCGTCTTGTCGGATTTCTTCTAGGTCCAGTTTTTTACAAACGTAGTCTTGGGACTTCGTTCTTGAGCATGCCTTACTCGTAAATGCGTAGTGCAATTTATTTTTTAATAGGAATTTGTTTTTTGGAAAAACTGTCTTAAAATGACTCTCCGAAAATATAGGAGTAGAGAATAAATGAAAGTATTCAAAATCAAAAGGGAAAGTAATAGGGATTTTTAATAAATAAGTGATTTTGTTATTTAGAATATAACATTCAATATTAATTAGACTTTCAAAAAGTAAAATATTTTCTAAAGAAATTTTTAATGGGAATTGTTCAGGTTTTAAGAATTTTTGAAGTTTAAGAAGTTCCTTGTAAAAGTCTGATGTGTTAATGATGCTTGGATGCATAATTTTTAATTTGGAAAAGACGATTGAATTTTCAATATCTTGTAAAATTGAATTGATAATTCCGTAAAGATTTATTACTTGATTTGTAATATCTTTGATAAAGATCGAGTTTTCTCTATAAGCTTCTTTTTGGACAATTGTTGAAATTTGTTTTATTTTGGATTCAAGTAAAAGTTCATTGTGTTTTATTTGTTCAATAGTGTTCTTAAATTTGTCGATAACTTCTGTCGATATTGAATTCTGACGTTTAATATTATATTCTAATTTTTCTTGATTTTGTTGCAATTCTTTAATTATGTTTTCGAAACGTTCGCCATCTGAAGCATCCAAATTTCCAGTCACTGCCTTGAATATAGAGCCTAAACCGTTTATTAACCCTCTTTTATGTCTACGAGCATTTGGCAAAATTTCTTCTAACTTTAATATGTACTTTTAATCTAGTAAGATTTAATATTTTGAAATAATTAGAGATTTCGAGTTTGTAGCCATCATTCGAATTAATTAAGTTTTCAATCTGATTGGATTTATGATCCAATTCTTCAATTTCAGTAATCAAAGGGTTCAAGTCGTAAAAATGAATTAAAGTGTGGGTGTATTCTTGAATTTTCGCGTTTCCTAATTTTAAAGGTAGCATTCCAAAATTTTGGTCCAGATTTCTTATTTCGATTTTTTCTTGAAGTCCGAAGACTAGCAAGGGTAAGCTAAAAGAGAAAAATATGAAATTAATTTTGAGAGTTTGCAAAGGTATAGGTTTTCTTTAGTGGGCGTTTAAGGTTATCCATATGCACTTTATCTTGGGTGTCCGTTGACACAGTTTTGCGAGCGGTATCTACAGTAACAGCTGTTGTGGGTTTATTGAATTTGTTAGCATTTTTCTGCCTAATGTTTTTCTTGGCATATACCCGTTGTTGTTCGCTAAACAACTTTGGATCATCGCGATTTCGATTGATCTTTTCTATTAAATTTTGTTTGTTTTGAGACAGAGTTTCATTTATTTTAGAGTACATTAATTTGGTTCTGTCTTTATGGGAATTAATATAATCATTCGTCAATAGTTGATCTATATTTATGTCAAAAATGTTTTCATCGCTAATATGGCTGTTTAATACGTCTATTGGTTTGAATTTGGTGGCCGAATGGATTGAGTGATTGTAGGCTAGTATAGCATACGTAATTTTTAAAGATACTGGTGTTTTTAAGAATCCTTGCGTATTAAGTAAACGTATGTGTTCGATTAAAGTCGAATGTAAACGTTCTATCATACCATTGGACTGTGGATGGTTGGGAGAACAGAAATGAATTTTAATTTTGTGTAGACGTTGGTACTCCATGGTGAGAAAAGAACTGAATTAGATTATCCACTATTTCGCTTGAAACTAATGACTTTAATGGGTATGCTTGAGCGTAACTATCTATAATTGTTAAGAATTTTATTTGTTCTAAAGTGAATGTGTCCATATGGATAATTTCGAAAGGTTTACTAGCGGTTGGTGTTATATTCATTTGCATTCTTACAGGGTGTCTTTCATACTTGCACTGTTGGCATAATTCACAATCATTAATAAAGGTTTGAATTGAATTTTTTAGTTGCGGCCAATAGTATTTTACTTTTATTCTTTGTTCTGTTTCATATATTCCACGATGATTAGTTTTACTTTCATGGTAATTTTTTATGATATCGAAAATATCGTTTTTATTGGTGACATCAATAAGTTTTATTGTGCAACGTTTTAATTTCAGAGAGGGCCATTTAAAGTGTTGTCTAACAGTTTCGCAGAAAGGTTCGTATATGTCTGGATTTTCAAAATAAAGATGATATTGGACATTGGGTAACAAATACTCTTTAGCAAAGTTAGTTACATCTGATTCAAAATCATTTTTGGAAATTTGAACTTCTATTCTTCTTTTCTTTTCAAAAAGAATTTTAATTTTTGCTTTGGCAGGGGAATGAAAAACGCTATAAATTATTACTTGATGAGAACCGTAATTTACAGGGGTTTCTGAAATAGGAATGCCGACAATTGGGTGATTTTCTGCATTAGAATGGACTGTTTCATTTTCATCAACATTTTCGTTTGTGCTTTCATCAATATCTAAAATATCGTTATCGGGTTGAACTTGAGTAGATAAAGTGTCTAAATTTTGAGATTGATTTTCGTTTTCTAGTTCCTCATTAAATCTGTGAATATAATCAAAAATATTTTGGGCATTATCGCTTGACTTAGTTTCTTTTGTGTTTATTTCGATACGAGACAAAGCGTCTGCGTTCGTATTTAGTTTTCCTTTTTTGTATATGATGTTATAATCATATTCATCCAATTTAATCCGCCATCTTAACAATTTTGAACTTGGGTCTTTAAGAGAAAACAGCCATTGAAGGGGCTTGTGGTCAGTAATTATATTAAATTTTCTGCCGTGTAAATACGGTCGAAAATATTTAGTTGACCAGACGATACAGAGCAATTCTTTCTCAATGGTACTGTAGTTTTGCTCGGATTCGTTCAACGTTCGCGACGCATAGGCGATTGGTAGATCTTTACCAATAGGGCCTTGAGATAATACGGCGCCTAAAGCAACGTTACTGGCGTCAGTTGTCAAATTGAACGGTTTTGAAAAATCCGGATATTGTAAAATTGGCGAATTAGTTAACAGATTTTTACAAGTTTCGAAACATGATATAAATTCTTGATCGTGAATAATTTTAGCGTTCTTTTTTAAGCATTTTGTTAGGGGTTTTGTGACTTTTGCAAACGATGGAATGAACCTTCGGTAGTAACCGACTAGTCCGAGGAAACCTTTGATTTCTTTTGTAGATTTGGGAATAGGATATTGTTTTATTGCCACGATTTTGGAAGGATTAGGCTTCACGCCTTCTGTTGTGACTACATGTCCTAGATAACCTACCTCTTTACGTAAGAATTCGGATTTATCTACCTGAAGTTTTAAGTTTGCCTCTCTAAATATATCAAATACTGATTTTAAACGATCTATGTGCTCTTGTAAACTCGTCGAAAAAATTATAACATCATCCAAATATACCAGGCACATTTCGTTTTGGATACCCCGTAGTATATTATCCATTATTCGCTGAAAGGAAGCCGGCGCATTCTTTAAACCGAATGGCATACGAAGGTATTCATAATGACCGGTTTCACAACTAAAGGCAGTTTTTGGGATGTCATTTTCTTCCATTTGAATCTGATGGAAGCCGCTTGCTAAGTCGAGAGTACTGAAATACTGGCAACGACCCAGTTTGTCCAAAAGATCAGTAATGTTCGGCAGTGGGTACCGATCATCGATAGTCTTTTCATTAAGACGTCGATAATCCACTACAACACGCCACTTTTGTTTGCCAGTCGCATCTATCTTTTTGGGCACAACCCAAATAGGTGATGACCATGGCGAACTACTGTGCCGAATGATATTTTGGTCAAGCATTTTTTCGATTTGATTTTCGACTTCTTTTTTGTGAATATAGGGATAACGATAAGACTTTGTGTATATGGGTGATTCATCCGTTAATTTTATTTGATGTTTAATTTTATTAGTGAAAGTTAAAGTTGAGTTTTCGTTGTAAAATATATCAGAATATTGAGATAATAAATTAATTAATGCTTCTTTTTCTTCGGCGTTTAGATGATCAAGCCTAAGTTTTGATATATCGAGATTAGGTGTGGGTTCGAAATTTTGAGTGTTAAAATTATTCAGATCAATATTTTTTAAACAATTTTGATCAAATATTTCAACTTCTAAAGGTTCCGAGAAATTTAGCATCACCTCTTTATCAGTCGGGTTTAGAATTGTAGTTATCGCATAACCGTTCTTAGAAGTTGTCAGCGACTCTGGGATTTCGCAATCTTGTACCTTTTGGTGTGGAATTACAATATCTCCGTTTTCTGCGGTAGTTTTAATTTTTATAACTTGTTTACAACGAGGAGCTACTGCTATCAGGTTTAGCGTTTTATGTTTAGTGTAATAGAAGTACATTTTAATTTTTGTATAGGGTGTTACAATAAATTTATCCACATAGTCTAATTTTGATTGCAATAATAAAATATTGTCTAGTCCGATTAAACCATCAAAAAGTTCGTGAAATTTGAATAAGTAGAACTTTAATAGTCTTGGTTCAGGCAGATTAAAACATTTTGAAGCGGGGATCATGACACTATGATCGTGCGAAGATGTTTGCAAAGCGGTTACGATAATAAATGGGTCATACTGTACATTTTTCGAAAAAAATTTGAAAACTAAATCTGGGTTCAAAAATGAGCGGGATGCTCCGGTGTCAATTAATAATTTTAGATTATTTTCGGGCCAATAAATGTAAGAAAGTTTACTTTTGTCTAAATTATTTAGCGAAATAATTTCAGGTTTTTTAGTCATAGAATTCGAGTCAGGCGGTTCCGGTAAAGGTGGCAAATCTTTCGAAGGATTCATTAAACTATTAGGGGGTTTGGTTAAAGGAGTTAAAAATGGAGTTTTAGTTATGGGTTTCGAATCGTAAGGAGTTTCATTGGAAATTGTGGAGTCGTGGACAGATAAGGGCATTTTTAAGTGGTTGGAAGTGTGTGGCAGGGAATAGGAAAATTTTCGTCATTGTGGTCACTATCATTGTGGTCATTATGGTCGAGCGGATTTTCGTAATCAAAATTTTCTTGTTCGTTATTTGTTTCAACTTGAACGTTAAAATGTGAAATTTCAGATTGATATTGATTTTCAGTTTCATATAAATTGGAAATATCATCGTCATTGTTTTCTTCGTTGATTTCAGTATTGTAAATTTCTTCGATAATAGGTTGTTGACGAGGGCGATAGGAGGTAGAAGGGCGATAGGACGTAGAAGGGCGATAGGAAGTAGAAGGTTGGTAAGGCTTTTTATAACTTAGGTGAGTGGTGGTAGACATTGGCGTTGGTTTTGGAAATTGTCTATTTTGGTTTGGTCTGAACACATTCGAATTTTGTGAATTTTGCATTTGCGGTTTGCCAAATACTTGTGAGTTAGTCGGGAATCTTTGATTAGCGATTGGTTTTGGCTGAATATTGATTGGCTGCGACGGAAAACCTGGATTCATCGGAAAACGACATGGCTGAGGATTGTTAAATTGTACAGGTGGAAATTTGGGAATAACGTAATTTTGAGGGCTATTTAGCTGAAATTGTAATTTTGGAAATGGTGCATTTATTTTAGATTTCATAACATCACTGGCACTGGTCATATTTTGAAAATATTTTATATTGTCTTCTTGAGTTACTAATTGCAAAGCTTCGTTTAAATTTGTGGGGCGCATACAACGTATGGTAGTCCCAAGTGGTTCCTTTAAACCGGACAAAAATGTTTTGAGAGCTAAATTGTTATAAAGGGTTCTTTTGAGAATTTTTGCTTCTTGAGTGTCTTCGTGAATATCAACATAGTTAATAATTAAATTTAGGAGTTGTAGAATTCTATCATAAAATTGCTGCGGTCTTTCGTTATGTTGTTGTCGCAACATAACCAAATCCCTGTTGAGACAAGCTTCGTCTCTTTGATCAGCGAAATGACAATACAGTGTTTCCTTGATATCATTCCAGCAAGTGATAGTTTGAATATTTACAATAAGTTTAGCATTTCCACTTAGTTTCTCAATTAAAGAATGCATCAGATAAACATTTTGAAAACATGTTGGGTTTTTAGTGTCAAAAAATTGATTTACTATTGATTCGCAAACAGTCAGATATCGATTTAATTCGGTTGGGTTACCGTCAAATTCGGGAACACATTTTAAAAATTCGGGTTTGAATGGAGTGGTCATTTTTTGTGATTTTTGAGAAATATTTTCGAATAAAACTTCTGGTCGATCAAAATTTTGGATTTCAGTTTCAGTAAGTTCGTTTGAGTCACTTGAAGACAAAGACAAATTGGCAAGATCTTCGACAAATTTATCAAAAGACATCAAAATTGCACTTACATTAAGAGATGAGCAATTTTGGCCATCTGAAGTCTGGGTTCGGCGATGTGGTCCTCTTCCAAAGCTTCTGATTGGTCCGTGCGGGAAACAGACGATTTTGTTCTGATGACCGGCGACGGTTCGATAATCGATCAATCGTTGATACGATCTCGCGGCACGTTCGATACGCGGCGTTTCGATTATCCGGAAGACTGCGACAGTTAATGGTCGGGAGCGTAACGCGGTCTTTTTAAAAAATTATTTATTGAACATAAAGTTACAATACAAAGTATAGAATAAGAATGAGGTATACAATATAGCAAAGTCCCGTTTTTATAGGGGACGCTTCGGCGGTGTCTTCTTGTGCAGCGTCAGCGCTTCTTCGGGATCGGTGGTGACATAATTCGCGAGAACATTGATTTATTTCAAAGTTTATTTTCTTCTCTTCAGAGCAGTTAAATGAAAGCTTGTTTTTAAAAATATTTGTTTCCTATTAATTTATTATTATATTTTCAGTTCAATACAATTATTCCGCCTTATTGGAGCTGTGGCCATATTAAATTTAGTGTGATGTCACTATTTTTATCGTTTTCTACTTTTCAAGTCCTTTTATTTGATACTCATATTAAGGTGGTTGACATAAGATAAATCATCCGCCATCTTGGAGCGGCGGCCATTTTGAAAGTATTAGGTACAATATTGGGTATTGCTTATTGTATTGTCACCAGACCTGAAGCGTTGACTGACGTATTAATAAAGACTGCTCACGGATGTCATGTTTGACAGTTTTCTAGCTCACCATGCGCTTCCCGGAGACAAAATACAAAAAATGTCAACAAGTGGTTTTAATAATTCAGCTTGCAAGATTTGACCTAAACGAACAAACAAACATACATTGCAAGTTAAATAAAAGCTTGTAAAAAGATTAGACGCCCGGCGCGCCAATAGATCTAAAAAATATTTATTATATAATTTAATACAAAACTGTGAAAGGTGAACAAAAATATAATAATTGTTTATTTAAGCGCTTTACTGGTTTACAAAAATAACATAAATATTGGCTATACCGGGTGGATACTTTTTAATTGCTCACCATAGGGATTTTTTAAACTACACACAGTTTGATAAATTGCCGCACCGTAAAGTTTGCCGCCCCAGGCCAGGGGCCTTAATGGCCTAAGCGTTAATCCTACCCTGTACATAATATTATGTTTTCAGTGCAACTATGTACTGCATTAATTTTTGGTTGAAACAGAGTTTTAGGCGTGCAAGTTTGGGAAAAAATTAAATACTTCTAACACGTATAATATCATAAAACAATAGATATACAGGGTGTTCACTTTCAAAATGCCCACCATTGGGATTTTTGAAACGTTAAGAGCTACAAGGTTGGTTAAATTAGAAAAAAGTTGCGCATTTTAACGTGTTTCAAGAATCTGTAGAGATATTAGACATAGCTCACGTGGTTACTAAAATAACCTGAAAAAACTGAAAACTTGCACTTTTTATTTTGTCCGTAACTTTTTTAATGTCAAACGGAATTAAAAAAAAATTAGTGGAATTACGTAATTAGGTGCGGGCTTTCGAATGCACTATTCAGAAAAATTCTGTGCCTACTGAATCTTTAGGTATTCATAACCAAATTTCGATTTTCTTATGGCGGCCATATTGGATTTTATCACCATTGGATAGAGAAAAAGATTACGAATACAACCACGTATCACAACACCTAATTAAACCCACTTAAATGTAAAATTTCTAATATTTAGGTATTTTTAGTCACAGAAGCGCGGCAGTAGGCCATGATTCCGAAAACAATATCAATAACTGTTACCTAATAAACAGAAATGCCAAATTTGATGTCAAAAGTTTATTTATTTAACGTTATTTTACTAGGAACAAGAAACTAAATACTAATAAAAAAAGGACGTATTAAAAGTTAACAACAACTCCGTTTCAAAGCAGTTGCTGCAAATGCTGTCCATTATTTTGAATGCAAAGTAATGTTCTGCGATCCATATCATACATTGCTTTCAAAATATAATCTGATGGTATGGACTGAAAAACTTGCATAATTCTGTTTCGCAATTCATCAACATTTGTAACAGACCTATCATAAACAATGTTTTTGCATATCCCCATAAGAAATAATGTAAGGGGTTTAAACAAGGTGACCTTGGTGGCTACTGGACAGGACCGTTAGTTCCGATCCAGGATTCTGGGAAACGGCGATTTAAATAATCTCGAACAATTCTTGCGTTATGGGGGCCAGCCCCGTCTTGTTGAAACCAAGTTAAGTTTCTAATTATTGCAAGTGGCACATTGTCTAACAATTGTTCAAAATCGTTTTGAAGGAAGTTAACATATGTCTGTTCACTTAAACGATTCTCAATGAAGTATGGGCCCAATAATTGATTACCCAAAAGTCCACACCAAACGTGTAAGGAGAAATGAATTTGTGGCCTCACCTCTTGTACCAACTGAGGATTTACAATGGCATAAAAATGTTTATTTCTTGTGTTAAAGATTCCACTGTTGGTGAACAAAGTTTAATCTGTGTAAATTACTTTAGTCACAAAACTAGGATTTGCAGTTAATTGATTGCGAAACCAAACACAAAATTCATGCCTTCTTTGAGCGTCCCGTGGATGTAACTTGTACGGGATGAATTTTAAAGACATGGTATCTGTGCTTTTTTAAAATCTTGTTAACTGCCCCTAACGACAAACCACATTCCCTAGCAATTTTCCTTTGCGATGTCTCTGGATTTAAATGAATTTGAGCCAAAACATTGATTTCACTTACAGCTCCTCTAGCTCTTTCAAAATCATGTATCCTTTTGTTTTGTAACGTCGCATCCGCTTCCATACGCCTATACACAATCTTCGGAAAATAGTTCTATTAGGCTGCCTTCGTTTGGGGTATAATTCTTGATACTGGCGCTCAGCGTTAATAGAATTACGGTATTTTCGAATATAAACTTTGTACATATCCAATCATTCATTTATTGGATATTGTTAGGGCATGATTCAATGATCTTTAGTCACTTAAGACGCTTAACACACAATTTTAAGGAGTTATCAATAGTTATGGGAACTAACTGACGTTTCAGTTTACTAGGTGACAGTTATTGATATTGTTTTCGGAATCATGGCCTACTGCCGCCCTTCAAAATATTTAAAATATTAGAAATTTGACATTTAAGTCGGTTTAATTAGATGTTGTGATTGTATTCGTAATTTTTAGCTCTATCCAATGGTGGTAAAATCCAATATAGCCGCCATAAGAAAATCGAAATTTGGTTATGAATACGTAAAGATCCAGTAGGCACAGAATTTTTCTGAATAGTGCATTCGAAAGCCCGTACCTAATTACGTAATTCCACCAAATTTCATTCAGTTCCGTTTGATATTAAAAAAGTTACGGACAAAATAAAAAAGTGCAAGTTTTCAGTTTTTTTAGGTTATTTTAGTAACCACATGAGCTATGTCAAATTTGCAGATTCTTGAAACACATCAAAATGCGCAACTTTTGTCCAATTTAACCAACCTTGTAGCTCTTACCGTTTCAAAAATCCCAATGGTGGGCATTTTGAAAGTGAACACACAAACAAAAATATCGTGTTTTTATTACACAGACCGAGATGGCACCACTTACTTCGCTACAGATGCTAAACAGGATGCTAAATAGCGTGGACCAAACTGATTACCCCAGTGGCCCATATTCCCCCGGTGTACCCTACGTTTCGTCATCTGCTTCGATTTTGAAAGATATTATCTAATTTATTTGTTACACCAAAAAGTCAGACCAGTTTTTTAGTAGATACCGTATGTTTAGTTCAAATTATTCACACGTTATCACAAGTTCTGCATTCATAGTTCATATACACTAAAATTACACAGAAATTAGGAGATAAACGAAAACTGCAAATTTTGTACCTTAATTTATATTTTAACAGCAAGAAATCCATTCCGAGAAAGCTCTTTATTGCTACCATTTATCACTCGATTTTATGAAACCCCAGCTCTGCTGGGCATTAATTAAACTTTAGTCGCAAAACTCACATAGCCGCTGCTAGAAACGGAATTTAAACCCTTTGAGACAGTATAAAACTTACCTCAAAATAGGTAGTAAAATACCATAACTTTAAGGAGTTAATTCTATATAAAAAAAATTCCCCTGAGAAATCGCTCGTGGTATTATAAAATATTATGTAGGTCTAGTCGTGATCATATGTTATGCCGCCAGGCCCCTAGCGTTTGTACTTTCCTCCAGAATACTTATTGGCAGGAAAAGAACTGCGGAGGGAATTTAGAAATTAGAACTCCCATTAATATAGCTGCAGCCCTCACCATGTTGCCAATAATAAGTATTGTTCTATTCTATTAATAATCTATTGTTCTATTGTGCTAAGGGTCTGGCGACATAACATATGAACATGACTACATTCAAAATTCAAGTACCATCATAAATCCGACAGTGTTTATAGGTTGTTTCTAGGCAGGTATGCACTAATTAATATTTGAATTCGTAATTTTTAGGTCCAAAAATGAAAATCCTTACCCTTCTAGATTACATAACTCATATTGGTGGCAATATTAGTTACTCTATATCAGTATAGTTGAATGGAAGGAAGTGCTTAATGTATAGAACACATTATTATGCACAACAAAAACAAGAAAAAATATCAAAAACGCAAAAAAAAGAATATCATTGAGCCTAGTTCTGCATTTGGCCTTTGGACGCCAAGTAGGGTATCGCTTAGCATAAAATTCCAACTGATGTAAATGACAAAAAAGATAAAACCTATAGATATCTATACAGGGTGTCCGGTAAGTATGGGGCAATCTCGCGGGAGCAAGTAGAGGACGTCAAAATATTAGGATTGAGCTTAATAATTATGGGTCAAATCTCACTAGTTACTAAGGTAAAGGGTGTTGTAGTTCTTTTTTTGAAATTGAATTATGGCAATAACTCCCAGAATAATCAAGCTGCTGAACTGAAATTTGGCACTGCTATGTTTTTTGGGATGGAAAATAAGCTGAAAATGTCATTTTCTAAGTATACTTGCGCGGTTTTTGGATCGTGCTTTTACTCGTAATTTTTTTGACGTTCTTTTTTTAGTCTTGCAGATCCATCATTTTAGTGCATCTTTTCATGGGCAAACAAAGGGGTATCTATACCTACTTGTTTCATAACGTTAAACCGATGTTTTGGGGCATGTTTTGTCAATTTAAACGCAAAGAGTTGATTCTATATATATGAAACAAGAGTACACTTTTTTGCCAAATGAAAAGTCACACTAAAATGATGGACCTGCAAGTCCAAAAAGGTAACCTCAAAAAAGTTAATGAGTTAATGCAAGATCCAAAAACAGCGCATGTAGCGTCCTCTGTGAGATACGTTGAAATTGAGCTTATTCTCCATCCCAAAAAACACATCAGGGTCAAATTTCAGTTCAGCAGCTAGATTATTTTGGGAGATATTACCATAATTATATTTCAAAAAAGGAGCTACCTCGGTAACTATTGAGATTTCACCAGTAGTTGTTAAGCTTAATCGTAATATTTTGAGTAAAAGCAAGATTCGAAAACAGCGCATGTAGCGACCTCTGTGAGATACGTAGAAATTGACATTTTCAGCTTATTTTTCATCCACAAAAACACATAGCAGTGTCAAATTTCAGTTCAGCAGCTAGATTATTTTGGGTCATATTATAAAAAAAAGAGCTACAGCGCCCTGTATCTCAGTAACTACCGGGATTTGACCCGATCGTAATATCTTGACCTCCCCTACCTGCTCACATGAGATCACCCCATACTCACCGGACACCCTGTATATGTATACGATCGAGATCGAAAAAATATTATACCTACATATTAAGAAAAATGTTTAGAGTAAAAAGAACACAGTAAAAATTCAACAAAGTTTACTGCTAAAATCGAAATTCTGGATAAATTTTACCATAATTTTGAACCATTGAACTATTTCGGAAAATGTGTTTTTGAATCTTCATCTTCAACACCCAGTAGCTCCCTTATTTCTCTATGTTTATAGGGCTGATTAAAAATCTCAGGAGTTATGATCTTGTCTGAACAATTGACCAAATGGACGAAAATCGCGACGCGTTATAGCAAGACTAAAAATAATTATTCGGAATTATGACTGTGCATATCAATAACGATGGCATAATATCCAATATTTATAATCTTGCTAGTAATGCCTCGAAGTTATTGTCGTTTTGGTAAATTGCTCAATTAAGGTCACAGCCCATGAGGTTTTGAATCAGCTCTACAAAATATATTCTCTTAAAAACACACAAAATTGCTAAAAAGTACGAAAAAAACTACTATAGTTTATACCTATATACCAAAAATGTTATAATGTAGATTAAGCGTCTTGACGGTTCTTGTTTTATTTTATAAATATTCCTAAGGTGTGCTTGCTGCCTACATCTTTCACCAAAATGTATTTTTTCAGCTTCAGAATCAATAAATATAGGCGTGGGGTAAGATAAGTATGAGAGTTGAAGCAAATTGTTTTATCGGCAATTTTTGTTTTCAGTGTAACGTTTGATTTGAGTCTAGTTGGGTAGTTATTATGGTTCATATAGCTCTGCAGTGGATCGGCTTTTAAATTATTGATAAACCACAACCGACGCAAAATACTGTTGCATTGTATCAGGCATATTCTTTACAAATTAAGTCAGTGAAATCAATGGATAAAGAACCTCAAGAAGAAGTCAAAGCTCTATGGACATTATAAAATACGTGAGACGGAAATCGTCCTGTGTAGAAACCAAGTTTTCACACTGACACTGACATGGTGATAGGTGCCAGAATGTGGTGCTTCGATAATTTTTCCAGTCATTGTGCTTAGAGCTACGCGGCTTGTGGCTCTTCCCTGACTGCCAAAACTAAATGTTTGAGAATAATAATCCATCGGTAAGTAATTTTGTAATTTAAATTAACTTTTGAGGTCATGCACCAATGTGGCATAGGCATTTGTGAAAGTACCTACTATTATGTTATCAAGGATTCCTAAACTTAAAAACATAAAGGTGCATAGACGTAACTAGGGAAGGGGGGTAGGGGGGGCTTAGCCCCCCCTACATTTCTATTAGCCCTCCTTAAAATGTAAAGGATGTGCGAAGATATGCTTCTCGTAAACAGAATAGATCTAACATTCTGACAACGCAACGTTACGCAACACGGCAAACACCGCACGCCCCTTTTTAAATTCACCAGTTTCGACGAATCGCTTGCTCTTGCGGAATCTTGCGCCTTGTGCCCCCATAAAATCCGACTGAAATTTAAACGCGCAAGCGAGAGCGAACACACCGTGCCTGCTGAGAATGTACTTTTGCTCTGTGCCAGACTCCAGACTTTATTTTGTTATTCATCCAGTGTATTGTTGTTTCGTTATAATATGTACTATGTAAATAATGTTGCATCACAAAATCGCAGACATTCCCAACATTTTTTCTCTGGTTTCTACTCGGAAACCTCTACTTTTTCATAATGTTTTTCCTTAATGAATTAAAGATGATTCAAAATTACCAATAGATAGACCTATACATTATTTTTTGAAGCCTTAAAATTAACCTTTTTAGGTGTGGCACCTCATGGGTGATCCAATCAGTAACGTATTTAGAAGGGCGGGACCGAACCCATTTCGGAATTTGAAAGTATTCACTCCAGCTTGTAAATTTGAAGATATTGGGATTTCCCAAGACTAATTTTATGTAATTTTTCTACAAATTTTTAAAAAATTTAGCCTGAGGCGCATTTTTTAGAATTATTTTAAATGCCCTTGTTTATAAAAAAAGACACAAAAATTGTCCCTCCACCACTCGAAATTAATTCCTATATACGTCACAGAAGTGATCCAAACTCGTAGCCCCGGCCTACCATTTTACAGATTGACATGTAAAAAATATACCTTTGTATGCGTACTGACTTTCAAAAATTTCTTCTTAATGGATTAAATAATTCCTTGTCGGGGCCCCGCATTTTCATGCAGCACCCGGCCCCGCAAAATCTTGAGCCGGTCCTGATCAGCCCCCCCCTAAAAATACGACCTAGTTACGTCTATGTAAAGGTGCCTTATAATTTTTGGCCTGTATTGTAGGTACCTACTGGTTTTACTAAAGTGAGGATTTCTGCCTCGATTAGTGTGTTGAAACATCTCGAAGGTGCACGCCACTGTGAAACCGGAATCGGCCGTATGCAGAAACTATCCCGGTCGCGCGTTAATCCCAAACATGCTCCTTCTTTGGAGTTATCTCGGAGCGATTATTCCCTTGCAAAGCAGAATCTAACACAGGAACAGGGAACAGCACGGAGTAACACAATAAGTTTATTGATTTCTGCTTGGAATAAGGTCAAGTCGAATTTTTGCAATCGTAAACGTTTCAATATTGAAGTTGACGATTTTCCAAAGTTGGCATTATTTGTTTCCTTTTGCGGTTCAGATTGGTGTAAAGCGATTTAAAAAAAAATAAAATGTTCATGTACTATAAAAACTTTATTTTTCTTCATTTACAAAATATAACGGTTTTTCCGAAAATTACGTCATAATGTATTTGTACTATGTAAACAAATCCTATCGAATTTTTGATCGGATGTAAATCAGGCTTTCCTGGTCATAGGTTAAGTTAGCTACAAATCAACAATCGCGGCGGACCTTACTTTTCTCATTTTATGGAATGAGGAAATCCTAACCTAGCTTTGTTCTGTGTATTATAAAAGTTTTATGTTTACAACGTTTATAAGTGATTTGTTTGCAAAGTTTCTGTAAAAACTACCACATTATGTTTAAAAAGTGTTTTGTGAGCTATTGCAGTAATAATAGTAGGTAACAACAGCAACAAGATTTTTGTTCGATTAGGGGAGAGTCGGGTAATATCGGACACATTTCGAAAAATTGAAATAATTTTTATCCAAAGAATTATATATTAACATATTTTTGCTTAAAATAAACTATACTCTTTGCCGAATAGAATACATAATAAAATTAAACAAAAAAACTTAAACAAAAACTCCACTCGTTAAAACAAAAGTGGGCCTCTTTTTGTAATTTTCTGAAAACGTCGGGTAGTATCGGACGTGAATTAATTCTCCTTACAAATGTCGCATTTATAATAAACCTGATGTTTTTCTGCCTCAGAACAATTTTTATGGGTCCAACTATGGCACTAGATGCATTGTATCCAATTTGCGACGAAGTCTTCACCACAGATGATACACTCCGTTGCTTCTTGTTGCTGTTCAGATCACATTATCTTAATTTTTATTTTTCTTTTGTGTTCTTGGGCATTTTTTAAAGTTAATATGAAAATAAGAATGTTCAGTTAAAATTTCAGTGTGTCCGATATCACCCGAAATATGTGTGTCCGATACTACCCGAACACCACCGTTGGAAAAAAGTGGCCAACTTATTTTTTACGACCCTCCGATAATTTCCATAAAACCATTTTTATATTCCAAAATAACCAACAAATGTTATATAATATGAACATTTTAAAAGAACTTACCGTTTATATAAAATATAGACTGGTAAATTGTATGTCCGAGAAATTTGTTTTGGGCAAAAAATAAAAAATAAAGCACACGACGTGTACCGTTTTAAGCTCGGCCTCATACTGAACATATTATGTGTCTAGGGCAATTCTAATAAAGCATTTTCTAACAAATTCGGAACGCCATCTATTAGGGAAATTGAGAAGATGCTATTGTCCGATGCTACCCACTGTCCGATATTACCCGACTCTCCCCTACACCTGGATCCGATTGATTTCGATGCAGGTCGCTGTCATGGACCTTCTTCCAAACATATGTTATTTTTGTGAGGATAATTTTGATGTAAGACGTCCATAAAATGCCGTGTTTTCTTGTGTGGTTAGGTGTGCAACATAACGGGATAGGTACAATGTGTGATTGTTTGGAATTCTGGGGGTTTTGCGCAAAAATAGGGTCTCTGATCCCTTCTGTTAGGAGATGATTGCCTTTTAGAGATTTGAGATTTATATATCACAAATATGTGGTTTTCTGTTTATTGTTAAAAAAACTGATATTTTCATTCAGAGTACACTTCTTTACGTATTGTATAAAGTGTAGTATTGTACAATTTTACAATAATATAAATATCTATTAATTATCCCATTTCAGTAGCGTATGATGAAATTTCTCTTTTATTGAATAAACAATTAATTGCTTAAATCTTTATTTTCTTCACTCCAATATACAGAAAAGGACATATAATATATATACCCAATGTGTTAACGAGTGTGTTACTTAGATACTTTTAAGCACAAGAATCATGGTGAGACCACAGCATTGTGACCATTATATTTATTTCGTAGCGGAATAAACAATAAATGCATTAACTCTCACATGGTTGTACCGAGGGTTCTACAGAAATAGTAAAAATATATTATCTTAGCAAAGAAAATAAAAGTTATTCTGCCTTCTAATTTAGCACACGTGTTTGTCATGAATTCCTTATATATGCCCCAGGGCTCTTCAAAGCTCTTAAATTATTGCTTTTTATAGTAGCAGTGATTTATTATTGAATAATTAATAACTAGATCCAATAAAATCAGTTGGCATAAGCGATAAAATTATATAGCGACATAAATTTCGCCTGCAGTATGTACGTAGGTGTGGATCTCGGCCAATAATCATGGTTTCTAGATCATATCACCTCTTCACACCACTTTCAAAATCACCATTGTACATACTAGTCTCTGTTTCTCAGAAAATTCTTAGAAAAACGACCGAAACAAAGTTCAAAACACTTCTTACTACGTTAAAGCGTTGAGTGAGGGAATAATCATTCAAGGGTAAAAGCTATTTTTCCAGGTATTCTAGGCAGATTTTCAAACATAATTTTTGCTATTATAACTGTAAAGTACCATTGATATTGCTATAATGACAGTTAATTTAAATGGTCTTATTAATTAGTTTACAATTCTCGGAAAAAGTTTAAATAACCTAAAAATTTAAATCTTCTTGCACCAAATCACAAAACTTAACTGATGAATTATTGTAGATCAGGAATCAGGATTATTGAACACTTGTCACTTTGCTTTTGGCAATATTCGGCCCTACACAATGACGTATTTTTACATCCGGCTCTCATTCGGAAATTCAAATTTTATTTTCAAATTATGGGCTTTTACGGGCTTTTTTTCTAACACCGCTGTTTTGAAAATTTGGTAGAAGGAAACAACCCTATTTTGAAAATAATATTTTAATGTCGCGCTTCCGTTAAAACATATTAATTGATGATGAAACAATAATCAAATAAACTAAGTATCATATGTGTGGAATTAATGTTGTTCTCCATATTAGTTTTCTAACACATATAGGTACATACATACGAGTATACTTAAGACGCCTGTATCTATTTGCCATTTGTAAACAATTGTAATTAACATGTAGTTGGTACCTACTGTTAACTACGCACGTTCAAATTTTGTCGTCAGACTGTTGTCACACTATTTAGTTTTAATATCAGTTCAACAGGAATGTTTAATTGTTTACTTGTCTGCCATTCTGGTAATTTTTAACTATTTATTTTATAGAACTGGTACATAAAAACCTTGTCTTAACAACAAACTATTGTTTCTATGAATGAAAAGAATATTAAGCTGCAAAAGACGCATGCTATATTGCTTGGGCAGCTTATTTTTTTTAATTAATTCTTATTAATTTTTCTGATCTTATTATGTCAACAAACCAGAAAAAACAGCAGGATTAAATTAAACACTCAGCATAATTGTGCAAATAAAAGGAAAATAATGATTTTGAGTTTTTTCAATAGCAACAGAACAACGTTATTTTCAAAAAATTGTGCTTTCTTTAATTTTATTTTAAAGAGGCAAATGTGTCTATTATTGAAATTTTTTATCCCAAGAAATCGCGTCGTCTTCAATATTTCAAAACTGACATTAGCTGCAAAAAAGTTTTTAAACTCCAAATAATAACTATATTTATTTTATAAACGTCAGACGCGGAGCCATCGCTCGTCGAAAGTGACTAAATATTCAAAACCCGACCAATAAAGTCCCATTTAACTTTTCGTACACATTGAGAAATTGTTACTTTATAGCAGCGCAATCTTATATAGTAACTATAAAAATTTTAGTAGGTTTATTGAATCTATTTACATGGAGGCTGCACAACAGGTAGCAGTTTGTATTTCTGTCAGAAAGTGCTGTGTCTCGTCATACCTGCTTGACCTAGGTAGAGCAATCGTCAAAGTCAAGCAACGCCGCGCGCAGTCGGTTCATGAACGGGCGATCCCTTATGTTTATTTCATCATTTTTTTTTTATTAAAAAAAATGTACCTGGGCACTGAAGTTCTTTTTATGATTCATGTGGTTTAGTTGCCGAGGCCTTTAGTATGACATGAGTCATAAAAAGTTGAACTTCAGTGCCTTGGTACATAAATAACTCTTATGCACCAAGGCATTGAAGTTCGGCCAGAGATCCTGTATTTTCCGGGAATGTTCCATTCTCGAATGTTTTGCCCACATACCTGTATATTAACATATACCGCTTTTGACCCTATTGCCCACGGCAAGGCGCAGGGAACGAAAAAAGATGAAATTCGCCGCCATTTTTAACCCTATATTGACAGTTTGAATGGTGGCTACTTTATTACTTGTTTAATGTATTTTATACTGTATGAATGAAATTGCATTATACTTTTTGAAGGCGCCGGTAAAATGATAAAAGTCAGCCTGACATGCTTTTTTGAAAGATGCGTTTACGGTTAATACCTTTTCGTTTTTATATTTACGAGATCAAAAAGTGACTTGATAAAGCATTGTAAAAATGCAAAGATACTTTTACATTAAGATTGTGAAATTACATTCCATATATAGATAAGTAAAAGCAAAGAAATTACTACATTTTCTTTGGTAAAAGGTATAATTTTTTTGCCAAATACCTAATATTGTTTTTTCATTGATATTTTCTGATTTCTTGCTGATTTTTAGGTTTTTAAGAGAAAAAACTAAATTTATAAAGTGCCTTAGTACTCTATATAGGTGTCATCGTCAATCATATTCTCTGGAAGGACTCTATGTATGCGTGTTCTATTAATTTTGATGAACATGATTTTTTAATGCAACACGAAAGAACGCGAAAAGTGGCAGAAACCTAACCGAAGAAGCAGTGGCGTCAAAATTCAGACCACTAAAGAAATTCATTCCGGTTCAAGAAGTAGGTAACTCATGGAGATGAGGAAAATGGAGACATTGTAATTCTCTATACAACGAAGAGAGCCGCATTTCGGGAGCAAATAGAATTAACCGAAGAAATGCAAACAGCAGCAGGCAGCAGCAAGTAAATGTTAACTGCAGATCATCGCCAGCGAAATTATTGATGCTTATCAAAGAAGAGCGTAATTATAAATCACTTCACTTGCATTTTTGAAGCAAAGATTAAAGTGGTTTAAGTTGAAGTTACCAAGTTTTCTTTTATAATAATAATAATAATTCTCACCCTTCGCAATACTCCAAACTAGGAGTACCCCAGAAGCAACCACATGCTTGTGCGGGGGAGGGGGGCAATTATTATTATTTTGTCTTCGTTGGCATTTGCGGCTAGGGCCGACTTTTTTCCCGATAGAACTAGGATAGCATTCGCTCAAGTACTACGGAAAACCCTAGAAAACCGGTTACCACTGTAAGAAGACTCAGTACCTGCTACACCCTACAGTAGAATCTTGTCAAGTTCGGCCTTGACGTCACTGCGAAGCAGCATTCGGGTCGAGGTCGGCTACGTCTGCTCTTTAGAATCACATTAGGATTAGTATTTTATATAGCTGCAAAAGTGAATAAATTTTGTGCCGTACTAATATTTACATATTATAATATTTCTTGGACTTTCTAAAGTAAAAATTTGTTTTCTGCCATGTCTGGTTATGCAGTTTCGACTTGTATTAGGGCAACAATAGGAAGCAATATTGAATCGGCAAACAATGACAACTGTTTATTTCCTGATATGTTTTGTAACGACATTACCCAATTTATGGCCCCGCTCAGAGATAGGTAGATATATCTCACCGCCAAAAGCATCTCGTGAAAGAAAGAAAGTCGGACATTATTTTATAATTATTAATTATTGGCATTGGCGCGCCGGTTCAACTTCATCTAGTTCATCTAAAAAAACTAAAAAGGCGCATTTAATTATTATTATTTATATTATTTAAAAGCATCTCGGCAAACGTTACCTCTCACCGCTTTCTCCGATTCGAAAAGTAATCCTCCTAGTTTAAAAGCATCTCGGCAAACGTTACCTCTCACCGCTTTCTCCGATTCGAAAAGTAATCCTCCTAGTCCTCCCGACCGCCGATAGATTGCACCGCGGCATAACCGGCACTAGCCGGCTGATCGGTTCGTCTGATGTCTTCCTCCTGCTCCTGCTAGAGAGGCTACACCGCTACACTAATGGGGGTAGGTACCATTTTAGGCCAACCTTCCCCTGTCCGCTGTTGGGATAGAACCGATAGATAGTACTATGGGCTTTTTCTTATGTTTGTACGTAGTGGAATTGAGGTTAATAAATAGGGCAATTTGGCGCAAACTGGTTGTTTGGTTTCAACTCCTGCAAACCTTCCTGGCTCAACCAAGTCTGTACCGAGAAAAACCACCACTGGCGCCTAAACAACTGCCAAAAAGAGACCAAACAACATCTTAAGGTCCGAACTATACCTTACAGTTTAAAAGGTTATGCCACAATGTTGAAACTCCTACAACTCGTGAACATAATTTCGATCAAGAGTCTTTTATCGAGATGCAGAATCCAGAAATTACTTTACCAGAAAATGAATCTACTTCGGAAACTACATACGATAACTTAACCTAAATCCTAGAAATATATAGCTGGATATGATGGCTATAAATACAGAAATAAGTACACTTTAGGCTCTTATGCAGTTAAAGGAGCATTAAGCTCAGCAAGACTGGATGATTGGATAGGTATATTTTATTTCCAGGAGGCGGCCTTTTGTATCCTAAAGAGGACCTTATACGGATGCTGCAAAAATACTAGATTTAGAATAATTTATATTTACTAGATTCTAAGCTGATAATAATTTCTCTAAATTAGTTAAATATTGTAAAATGCCCTATAAAATAATATCTTGCTTAACTGAAGCTAGTGTGATTTAAGCAGATTATTAAGTCGCACTAGAACGTATTAGAGTACGCGATTTGAATTAGGCAAATCAGTTTTCGCAACTGCAAAAAAACGGGAAAAAATTCTGTTTGAGTTTACCAACATAAAGAAAAGCCATTTTAAATTATTTAAATACTTTAAAATAAAAACGAAAACGACAATTTTCAGTTTTTTCACCTTATTTTCAAAACGAGAAGGGTCAGCCAAACTTTTTTTTACCATGTTACTCGGCATCAAGTTCCACAACTTTGCCCCAATTTAAACGACCTCTAATCTCTTAAGAAAACCAAGATCCCCATGCAAAAACTCGAAATATGGTAATCCGATATCGTCGTATAATAGAAATTTCAGTTGCCTATCCAAATATGGAAAAGAAAGTTGGGATTCACTTTCAAAAAAGTGAGGTTAGATCCGTAACTTTTTTGTTTGATGCTCGATTGTTTTTTTGACAGCAGATTCTGAAAATTTCGAAGAAATTACTACAGAAGTGCCTTTTTTCTGGTTAAAATACCTTAAAATTAAGAAAATAAATGGAGGTGGTACTTTTTGGGGGGTCACCCTGTACTCGTCTGGCAGACACTTGCAACCGCCAGAATAGGCTGGCTGTTTACATATTCTTTTAAAACTATTAAAAGAATATTCCCTCAAAATTTCAGCCTTGTGGGAGCAGGTTACGAATTACTATCCTATGACAACTTTACTGTCTTCTGGCACATAGGTACTTGCAACCCTCAAAATAGGTTGTCAATTTTTTTTAAGCCTAAACTTATGTAAATTAAAACATATTGAAATTGTAGCCTTGTGGGAGTAGATTTACTTTTTTTATTTTTTTACATTTTCAAAAATTTAAGGGATGATGACGCAACCGCGAGTTGCCTGCCAGAACGGTACTTTCTTAATTGACCGATAGTAAAACATTATTTAAAAAATTTCTAGCTTTGTGGGAAACGGGTTAGTCGGATGAACCGCTAGCTCTCCTACTATGTACCGTATCGGTTACAATTATGGGAATGCACATCTTCGGCAAAACATAGAACCAGTGGCGTAACCAGAATGCAAAATTGGAGGTAATATTTACGGCAAAACTATTGTTTTAAAATAAATTTTATTTAGTAATAAATACCACGCGGCAGATCTTTGGGGGGGGGGGGGGCAAAGCCCCCAAAGCCCCGCCACCGCATAGAACAATACAAAGTAGAACTGTACGCAGTCACCATACCGAAGCATCACGCGAGTTCCACTTTCCTCGAAGCCCAATTTCGTTACAGCGCTGTCTCGCCAGGCCCACCTTTTGAATGGATTGATATGCCAACGTTGTGTTGCACAGATGATCTATTCTGAGAATCTATAATATTCTCTCCTTTTGCGGCGATACGCGATGATGCGAAGGTGGACCTATCGGCAAGTGGACCTGGGAACTGGGAGTGCCCACGCCCACATACGTGGGCCCCGCGTAGCGCACTTCTTTATGCCCATCTCCTACTGATTTGTTTCCTTATTAGACATAATATATGCTCTGAAACTGTAGAAAGCGTTCTTCTTACTCGAATTTTTGAAGCCTGCACCGACGATACAGCTTTCGGTCTGGAATACAGATTTACATTTCTTTTCTTATTTGCGCGCGGGAAACTTTCCGTTTAAATTAAACCAGGTCCGGGCCCGTCTAATGAAATGACGAGATCGGGCCCGGAATGATGTGCACCCTAATTCCGGGCAAACAAACTCGGCCGTACTAAACATGCAGCCAAATATTTGACCGAATTAGCCAACGTCCCTAGTTCAGGTTGATTATACCACAGTCCACAAACAATAATTATTGGGGAGTGGTAACAAAAACACAACAGCAATTTGGTTTTTATACAGGGTGTTCCATAGTCCAAAAGAGGGCGGCCTACATCAGTACCGTAATTATTAATATGTAGAATACCGAAACGGTAAAATTTATTAGCTAAATCTTTGAGTAGGTTAGAAAACAGATAGAACAACATTAGAGGCATTTTTGGTTACAGTTCTTTTAAATCGTTAAAATTCCTGACTTTATATATCAGCAACGAAATGAGATATATTAGTTCCGTAAAAAAACACTACTAGAGCTCGTTGAAGATTTTATTTGTAGGATCTAATTGAATTTTTCAATTTCAAATTGTAGCTGGCGATGCGGTCATTTCGTTCGCAGTGATTTAGTGCACCTGAATTGTCCTTTAATATGAAGCAAATTATGTGCTAAATATTTTTTCAAAAATCAACAGTTATTTAGTTATTGCACTTTAAATTTGGCAGTGCGTATCAACGCGCATATCAACTGATTGATTGCGTAACCAGTTCAGTTAGGGTAGTAACTTTACGTAACTAGTTACGTAAAATTTTACTTTACACAACTAGTTATGCGAAACTGAACGTATCATCACTTGCGCAGGTTTTGAAAGATGTCACTTTATACAAAATGTCAAAATTAAGAAAAGTATTTATAGACATCTATATATCTATTAACTATATAATATCCTGAATTTTGTTTAAAGATCTTAGATCGTTTAGAGGATCTTAGATCGTTTAGAAGATCTTAGATCTTTAGAAGATCTTAGATTGTTTAGAAGATCTTAGATTGTTTAGAAGATCTTAGATCGTTTAGAAGATCTTAGATTGTTTAGAAGATCTTTCGTTTAGAAGAACTTAGATCGTTCAAAAGATTTTAGATCGATTGATCTTTTTTAAATAGATATTTTTTAGACGATCTTTGATCTAAGATGGTTTTTGCATGAAAATATCTATTTTTAAACGATCTTAGATCTTTTTTTGAAAAACGATCTGATCTTTGATCTAGATCTTTGTTGGCGCGATCTTTCCCAGCTCTGTTTCTAGATAATCACGCACTTTTTACCTTTTTCGCCTATACAGGGTGTCCAACTTTAAAACTGTACAAATCCGTAAAATCTTCATTTTTGGAGATAATCGCCTAAACTTTTTTTTGTTTGAAAGGCCTTCAAAAACCGCTTCTTTTGACCTTCCTGTCATTCTCAAAATGCAAATCCAGAGCCGGCTGCGCTTTTTTTATACCCCCGATTTTCACAAAAACCATTTAGCGATTTTTTTATTTAAAACCTGACCCCACAGCGTTAATCAGAACACCCCAAAACCCTTAAATACCAAATTTGAATAAAAAATCTACAGGGAGTTCCATTCTGCAGGGTGTCAAATTTGAGCAAAATAGGAATTTTAAAGGCATCTGCCAGGTCAAGTGTGCCATGGAATCCCCTCAAAACAGTTGAATGGTCAATAGGACCACTCAAGGTGTTGGTGTCCAATACAAAATATACAGAGTGTTCTTATCTGTGCCATCTCAAATTCCTGAATTTTTGGAACTTTATACGGGTCAAAAATCGTGTAGATCAAAACCGCTCCACACACTATAAACGAACTAAATCTAAAAAATACAGAAGCCTGCCAGTCAGTATGTCCATATCAGTTAAGGTGGCTGGTGTGCCACAACCGGAAACGCACAGAAAATGTATCATCTTAGACAGTGATTTTGTTGAGAAAGGTCCAATAAATTAAATTGTTTTTATTTGTTGGTTGGCATTTTGTAAAGAAATAAATTACTTTTGTGTTTATTAATATTTTTTCAATGATTCCAGAGCAGACCAGTATAAAATTTAATAAAAATTCAGAATTTTGAGATGGCTCAGAGAAAAATACCCTGTATATTTTTGTAGTAAATCTTTTCACACCAACATTTTGAGTGGTCCTGTTGACCATTCAACTGTTTTGAAGAGATTCCATGGCACATTTGAATCGCCAGATGTCTTTAAAATTCTTATTTTGCTCAACTTTGACACCCTACAAAATGGAACTCCCTGAATATTTTTTGATCAAATTTGGTATAGGGGGGTTTTGGGGTGGACACCCTGTATATCCCAGTATTTTCATGAACAGATGAACACCTTGTGTAACTTTGATTAGTACGTACATATTAACTGACGGTAGGTTCCGACCCCAAAAGCACGCCAGTGGCGTAACTACAGGGTGTTCAGAGTGTGCGGTGAACACGGGCCCAGAACTGTTAGGGGCCCACCGCCACCAAGATTCAAGCAGGGCGCATAAATTTCGGTTTTTCCGATGCGAGCCGCAACAATAAAAATGCAGTAGTACAAAAAATGTATAATGGCTTAAGAGTAAATGTACTTACAGGATGATCCAAAATCGACACCCCAGGCCTACTGCGGAAACACGAAAATTGGAAATAAAAATTCGAACAGGGGTTCTTAAATGGGACATACTATAAGACCCAATTATTACCGAAAATTTGCTTTTTTGTTGTTTATGGGGAAATGACCGCTGTGACGTCATCAATATTTTTCCACAGAAACATACCATTTTTTTCCCCTAAATATTGAAAGTCTTTATCTCAACAACTTTTATAGGAAAATATTTTCTGTATTTTTTATTGTTCAAAATTTACAATTGATAGTCAGAAATTAGGTATTTAAGATAATGTTAATGTTAAATTTTTTCAACTGGAATATTAAAAAACAATTTTTGTAACAAACTATAATAGCAAACAAGTCAGTAACAAACACAATTCAAAAGATTAAAAAATACTCCAGTCGAAAAAATGTAATGGTGCACAAGGCACCTAACATACTCTTAAATAATTTCTGACATCGCAATTGTTTTCATGGCTAGCTAGATTTTGGAAAACCCACGCTAGTGAATAGAAAAATTCCATGTTTTTCATTCTATTCCATTTAAGAGCCCCTCGATGCGCCTACAGAGTGTCCCATTTTTGATACTTTTGCGATGTATCTCGGTTATTTTTAGAATTACGGAGTTGCGGTTATCGGGAAACTGACCTACTTTTTCATAAAAAGAAACGCTCGTATACAAAATTTTCATGCGGCCTCCTTAGTTTTATAAACACAAGGTGATTTTCAAAATTTGCCATTTTCAGGCACCCGCCTATATCCGTTATATCTATGCTAACTTGTTGAAATGGCAAAAATCGACCGTTATAGATTTTTCATGTAGAATTCAGTGGCGTACACAGGTTTTTTCTAGGAGGTAAGAATTTTCAAATATAAATATAACTTGCAAAAGTCTCGAAAATGGGACTTCTTGTACAATGTTTGTCATTGTTACACCACTTTCAAACATAAAAAAACACAGGCCGGGCCCCCCTGAAATTTTGAACACGGGCCTACTCTTCCGTAGTTACGCCACTGAAGCACGCCCAGGAAAGTATTTTTTTAAATATGTCAAAAATAAAAAGTTATGGCTTTTCAAAAATTTTCCCGAATTGTAGAGACTGTTTGAGAGCCATTAGTCATGACGTGGCTTCATTCACCGTCAGAAAATTCCTTGAAAAATGTCTGTAAAAATTTGCAAATTTCCGCACTGCCCGGGAGGTATAGTTCGCGAAAATCGGAAGATTTCAGGAATTCGAAGGTGCGTGAGCTTTTGTGCTCCTTCCGTTTGGCGGCATAGAGGACTGGCGCTTATGTGACGCGTTGGCTGCAACGCAGGATTCCGAGAGGTCGGTGACCGTCCGTCGGTAACAGCTGTTTTACATGCGAGGGTGAACCAGTGGCACTAAAAATGTTTCGAAGTATAACAGCCATTTTGTCATTTGGTAATTTGAAAAAATGTTTTTCAAAAACAAACTTTATAGGCGTCCCTTCGGGGTCGAAGCCTAACGCCAGTTAAAATGTATGTAATAATAAAATTTACGCCCTGTATAGGTATTCGTTTGACTTTGTTGCTGATTTTTTTTACATATTTGAGCTTGCATCCTGTACATTTTTCACACTAGCTGAAACTTACTGGAAGCTGAACAAACACTATCGGTCCAGGTTAGGGACACCTGGATCAGTTACACAGGCTGGTTCAAAATTATTGGTACACCCGGTATAATTTGTGCAAATTAAAGAAAAATTATTACTTTGAGTATTTCTCAACAGAAACAGCTTCCTACTTTTGAAAACGTCATTTTCATAAAATTCCTCCTACCTTAAATGTATTGTAAAAAGGCAAGTGAGTCTATTATTTAGCCCTATATTCCTTTGTTTTCCATACAGGATGTTAAATTTATTTCTTTAAAATTTAGTTACGTTTATATTTCAATTTCAAAAAGGAAGTTTGACAACTTATTTAAAAAACAAAAAAAAATAGGGCCATTCTCGTTAGAATAAAAATGATTTATGTTCTGTCAGACTTTTAACTAAGTGCCATGTCTTTTGGACCACCCTGTCTTGTATACTGTATAGATGTCTCAATACTGGTTTTGGGAGCGCATTCATGATGTTTCATATTATGATAAAAATCAGAAGCACATTTTACGATAGTTGGAAGGTGCGTGTCGTATCAGTGTGCAAGCATCATAAGCACGCGATTATTGCATCCAGCAATAAATTTCTTCATGATCACTTTCCCGCGAATTTTAAGACCCATAACTTTCAAAAATGTGGGTTTACGTGCGTGCGCATCCACTTTATCGCCGAGGTGGACGGAAGTGACCCCCAATGTAAGGGGCCCGGAATAGGGCACTCTAATAAAAATGGAGAGTCACAGCCGACTGCATTTTTTTATATATGTGACTTAAATTATAATTAGGCCAAGCGCCAAGCGTTGGGTCGAAATAATTCCCCAAAAGTAAAACATCATTAGCTTGACGCCACTGTCTCAATTATTGGTAAGCGCGCCCTCGGGCTGCTCTTCTTTGAAAAAAATTAGTACGTAATAATTGAACCACTTCAATTTTTGGCGCCATCTGTCTCTGATAGGCAATATTGCTTTTATATCCATACTTATGACATTGTCACACATGAGCTAACTAGAGTACCTTCTCAAGCTTACAAGCCGTGTGCAAACATGTGGCAACGCCGCAGCGGGACGGTTCAACGGGTCTATGCAGTATAGAGTAGTCTGCACTTTGGCTTAGTTTATCTTTTAGAATAGATGTTCAACCCTCTTTTTAATTATAATTAAATACATTTGTGAACTTTGTTTCAATTATTGGGTACCTAAGTAAGTAGGTACAGGGTGTCCAGATTTGGTTGTAAATGGGAGGTATCTCGGTTATTTTTAGAGATAGGGAGTTGCGGTTTTCGCGAACTGTTGCTACTTTTTTTTGTGAAACGAAAGATACCGTAAACAGATTTTTCATAGCCACCTTCGTTTTTAAGATACAGAGCGAAATTGAAAATTTGCGCTTTTGGGGCATACCTCGTATCTTGGGAACGGTTAATGATATTGAAATGGCAGAAACTGTATCTTATAGATATTTTCACGTAGAATTCAGTGCCGCATTCAGTTTTTTACTAAAATTGCTAGTGTCCGATATATGGACCAAACTTAGGTTTTTCCATTTCCATTTTAAAAAACCTAAAGTTTTCTCTACTTCAGGGCTTCTCCTACAGTCGACTGTGGTACTATCCATAAACAAGGCAAAAGGTTAAGATTGAGCTATACAGTATGTTACAAAAAAGTGGGTCAATCTACTGACCACAGATTCTATTGGCTAAAATTATCTGATTTTTAGACAATTAAAAATGCAAGGTCCTGAAAGTTGAAGTTCAAACAACGAATTTTATTTATAACTCCTTTGTTTTTTTCTTAAGACATTTAGTTGAGCAGAGCTATTATCTTCGATATACAGACAAATGTTTCGTGTTATTTTAGTAAAAAAAATCGAGGAACAAACTGAACAAAAGGGAGAGGGTGGTGGTGGTGTACTTTTTAGATCCAGAGTTTATTTTCCGCCATATAGTTAAAAAAGTGTGCACAAATGTCTGTCGACAATCAATTTTTCAGCATTCATTAACTGGGTTACAAGGAACTAATTCAGCTTGTTTCGGAAGCATTTTTATATTCAAGTTTTGACTTATTAAAAATAAGGTGGGATTTCAGGATTTTTCAAATGGATAGTAATTTTTTATTATCACCATTTAATTTTATCTTTATTGATTTGTCACAACTTGATAATAATTGTGTTTAAACTTGTAGTAAAAATTAAATATACCTGCTAGGTATATCACTAAATAATAATTAATAAATTCTAAGAAAGAACAGAACCAAAGTAGACTGATCGGAGCAGGGACTTCATCTGCATTCCTGGTAATCATATTTTGTTAGAAACTTTTTAGGTGTATCTTCATCGCAAAAATGGAATTAGGCCGATTATTTTCGAATTTAACATAGCACAATCTTCCATTTTGGACAACGTCTTTAGATGAAGTTACGGCCTACCGCCTCCTAAATTTATAAAAAATAAAATTTTCAATTAGTTCCAAGAGACACTTTTTATTCCATGTCAATCGGGAACTCATAATCGAAGATCTTGAAAATGGCGAGAGATAACCCTACATGTGACTGAAAAGCAATTTTAAGGGCCATCGGAATCTGAGGGATAATAAAAAATTCTAAAAATGCGTCTACCCGCAGATATTCAAATTGGAAGCAGGTTTTATTATTTTTGGTCCCTAATACAACAACACTTTGTGACTGAGACCAGTTTAGGATGTCCCGGAAAAACTTCATGATCCTGATTTTTGATTGGTGTTTTTATCTCAACAACTAAGAAAATAATTGCGCTTCACAATCAACAGCTCATAGTACAGGAGCATAATGTATTCCGTGGGACCTTTTGTGAACGGAAGTTGAGACTATGCGGAATCTTTTTATTGTATGCTACGTAATGGCGTAGTACCGGGTGTTTACCTTCGAGTTGCGGTGTTTGGTTTTTTATGACGTCATAAATCCAAGATAGCCGCCATACAAGACATTTATTTATTCCATCAACAATAACTCCTTCCAGAGGGCTCATACGGAAAATGTGCATAGAACGTTTTCTATTCTGCATGAGCAGACGAACAAATTTAGTAATTATAAATGTTTCCATATCTTCTACCGTCTATGAGTTAAGAGTGAAAAAATAATGATTGTGCTGCAACAAACATTACAAATAGAGCTTTTATACAATGGTATGAAACACACTTTAATAACACATACAGGGTGTCCGGTTAATAATTATCCAAATAGCAACTTACACATATTTCGGGCCAAAATAATATAACGATTGAGACTAGCATGCCTTAATAGTTAATAATTGTTTAAGAGATACAGGAAGTTGAAGTTCGTTTTTTAAAATTGAATTATGGCTATATCTCCCAAAATAATGAAGCTGCTGAACTGAAATTTGGCACTGCTGTATTTTTGGAGACGAAGAATAAGCTGAAGATGTCAATTTCTATTAATCTCACAGAAGGCGTCACTTGCACTTTGAATCGTGCTTTTACTCGCAAACTTTTTTGAGGTTATCTTTTTGGCCTTACAGGTCAATCATTTTAGTGCATCTGTTCATTCTGCAAGAAAAAGGTACTCTTGTTTCATAACGATAAAATCAACTCTTTGCGTTGAAATTGGCAAAATGTGCACCAAAACACCTGCCGACTCAACATTCGAAAACTAAAATTTTTACCTAACACTTTTAAATGTTACAGATCAAGTGAGAAAAAGTCTTTATGAAAAATGTATCAAAAATGTTTCGCTTTCAAAATGGAACGGATTGAAACTCGGCAAAATTTGAACACTATTTCAAGAAAACAATTGGCTTTTGACCAATGCCCAAAGCGGTAGATGAAAATTTTCTGTTTCGAATGTTGGAATTAACAGGTGTTTGGGGGCACATTTTGCCAATTTAAATGCAAACAGTTGATTTTATCGTTATGATATAAGAGTACCTTTTTGTTGCAGATTGAAAAGATGCACTAAAATGATGGATCTGAGACAACAAAAAGGAAACAACAAAAAAGTTACGAGTAAAAGTTTTATTCAAAAACAGCACAACTGACGCTCTCTGTGAGATACATATAGAAATATAAATTGGCATCTTCAGCTTAGCCGCAAATAACAACGAAGACAAAATAATAGTAATTGCCCCCCTCCCCCGCACAAGCATGTGGTTGCTTCTGGGGACTCCTAGTTTGGAGTACTGTGAGGGTGAGAATTATTATTGTTATTATTATTAGTATTCTTCGTCCCCAAAAATACAACAGTGCCAAATTTCAGTTCAGCAGCTTGATTATTTTGTGAGATGTAACCATAATTCAATTTCAAAAAATGAACTTCAACGCCCTGTATCTCTTAAACAAACAACATTTCTATTAAGGCGTATTGGCCTCAATCGTTATATTTTGGTCCGAAATATGTGTAGTGTAGTTGCCATATTATGGACAATAATTATTAACCCTGTTTGTAGATATTATAAAAGTGTGTTTCATACCATTGTAATGACTCTACTTGTAATGTTTGTTGCATATAAGTGTAATATTAAAGTTATTGTGAATAAATAGCAGCACAATCATTATGTTTTACCCTTAATAAATAACCGATGGTTCTAAACCGATGGTGACATACAATGAAAATAATTAACTTTCACTGCATCAACTATCCTAATACAGAAACAATTGGAACATTTTTCTTTTATACAGAGACAAATGACCGCGCCGGAAAAGAACATTACGAAGATGGTTGTTAGAAGAATAAGCAATTCTATTTTCATTACTCTTCCTCTACTCGAAATGCACTTCGGATAATTATCGTTGTGGACGTTGGGTGAAAAATGATAGGCTTCTCTTTGCGAGGGCACTTCTAAAAGGTAACGTCTTGTATTAAAGGTAAATATTTTAATCCCATATTAGCAAGAGAGCCGACAGCATGATTTCAACTCTGATAAGCTTAGAGAATACGAAGTTATGTAAAATGTAAAGAGTATATTTCTTTACTTCAAGAGAGTAGGTTGCCTCGATTAATATTGGCCCGATCATGTTAATTAAAAAGTTGTGGTTAATTTTTAAGCAAATAATATACTCTCATAAGCTTATAGAACAAAGTAGGTACTATCGGAAAAAAATCTAAAAGAAAAAAGGGGTTGCCACTTTCTCAGCAGTTCCTTCGCATTGGCAGCCACAGTAAAGTGGTGTGATTTTGTTGACTTTAAACTCTCATAAGTTTATTAAATGAATTCGATGTCAAATGAAAGCTTGAATTTTTCTCTACAAGATAAGGTGAGGTTACCTGCTACAGGGTGGGCCCAGTAACCGGCAGCCAGCATTTTGGGACGCGGTGGCCCTCCGCGGTAGCCAGCGTCTATGACAAGGGCATAACCAGCTGCTATACGTGCGGTAAACGAGGATGACGCTTCGCATAGTAGTGATGAAAACTTATATCACCACTTCTACCCAGTGGCCATTACGTAATCACCACTAAATCTACAACTTTGCAGTAAATTTACTTTATTTTCTAAGAAAATAGTGGTAATCACGTCAACCTTTTAGTGGTGCTTAAGGTCTTTGGAACGTCGTGATTACTACCGAAAATCACCTTAAAGTTTCAAAGTGGAAAATGGAAGTGGCTGCGACGAAACTGTATTACTAAAATATATCTTAGAAGTGACGACAACTTTAGCATGCTCATGATAGTGGCGGCGTGGCGGCCACGTTTTGGTCGCCTCTACTAAACCTTGAAAGTGACGAAATTTGTTGGTGATAACTAGTGGTCATCGCCAAGTTTTTGCCACGTGTAGAAGAGATTTTCACGTTCGAATATGACATCAAAGCCACTACAAAGTTATCATTACCATCAAAATTCACTTTGTAGTGACCGTCACTATCAAGTGAGGCTTCCTTGCTGTTTTGCTGTATGCGCGTGCATATTTCTGCTAACGCGGTGTGAATGTGGTGATTGTATTGCAGTGAGATTTAGTGTTCAATCTTTGAATTAATTATTCTATTTGTGCGATTTAAATAAGAGTGTAGTGTAGTCAATATGAACGACATGATGATGTGCATATTACACTCTGAGAAAGCAGGACCTACTTCCAGAATATTGTCGCTTGCTAACTTCACACCGGTTTAGTTAGGCACATTGATTTTTAAAATTTCTTCCGATATTTTTTGGCCCCACCCGTTTTTTAAATACTCACGAGCCGCCACTGTTCTATAGTCACTGATTACAGTCCATCTCAGTCTTGATATTGTTGCTGTATTAAATAGTTATAACATTGCGATATGCGTAAGCACACTTTTTTGATGAGGAGGTTGTTTAACGCTCGCGTTGCTATCTCCGAGGCCAAAAAGATCTTACGCATCGAGCAATGGTATATATTGTGAGTAATAATGATAATCATTGATAAGTATAAGAGGAAAAATGTAGTAATAATAAAACATTTAAAAAACTAGGGCTTCATGTGGGATTGAACCCGGGACCTACGAATTACTAGTCCCGAGGCCTCACCATTCAGTTAAAGAAGTGCTTATTAAATTTAGATTTTTAGGCGGTTCTTATTTTTGAGCCCTCTGGAAATGGGTCGCTGAACTGTTTATTTTAACCTTCAATTTTCATTCACTCTCCTTTAATTCTGTTTAGCTGTCACTCCTGTCACTGCCTTCCGATCGATTGAGCGGCGTGTCGTCACGACCATTCCCGCCAACTTGCCCGTGTTTTTTGTCTTTGTTAGGTAATACCCAGGCGGTTTTTATTATTGAGAATTTACGAAAGACGATAATATAGAATTTTATTACAAAATAAATATGCCTTTACAGATGCTTCTGTAATCACATATCTGTTCCGCGGTGCGCTAGAGGCTAATAGACATGGCGACTGAAGTCATATGAGCACCATAACCCTCAGGTTCTTTCTTACGTAAAAACCAAGAGAAAGACGAAAATGTGCAAAAGGGATCCCTGTGTAGACATCGTTACGACTTTGTAGTGTTATCGCTAGTAATATTGCTGTGTAATTTAAAAATTTTTAGAAACGTGTGTGCGGAAATTCGTGAAAAGTTCTCAAGCAATTGCTGTAACTTGTGATGTGAATACAACATTTCAACGTTTGCCATTTGAATAATCAACACTGATAAAATGCAGATGTTCAGAGATAAGTATTTCTTATTTTTCTTCATAACCTTCAACCCAGCCTTCAACAATAATATTGTACAATTAAATGTGACAACTGCGCTCATCTTTCAACTTTGAACGTCGAGTTACTCGAGTGCTAAGGTTGATTTGGCTCGCATTTTAAGTCCGTACAATATTACAGAATAAATATAAATGTCGGCTTATTTAAAATCTATATTTTATTATGCAAATAAAAATGCGACAAAAAATATCTGTGAGAAGTATAATGTACTAACCATTTATTTCTTAAAAAATGTCTAGTTACATTCTATCTGGATACTTCGAGAAACCTGTCTACTTTTTTGCAAGGGGCATTTTATTTATTAATTTTTTAAATACTACTATTTCACTTAGTTTTTAGAAGGAGGTATTTTTTTCCAGTACTTTCAAGTTTTCTTTTTTGGGAAATATCGAAGGTGGCTAGTTTTCAAAACGGAAATTTGGGGGGAAAATGGGAAAATTGTCAGGGAAACTAGAAAACCTGTGCAAAGTTATGGAACAGTAAATAGCTACACTAAACAGCTAAGTGGAAGGGATCAGTGGTCAGTAGAAATAAAACGGGAGGTAATTGATAAGGTAGGTGCTAATATATTATGTATAATAGCATTTACTGATAGTTTGAAGATAGTATAGGCCAACACTTTTGTTTTTATTTTTCCCCGACCAACCTTCTTTTATCTAATAAGGATCTTATGCGGCAACGTAATCAATAGGGCGGTATTTTCCAAATCACAAGTACGTGTGCTAGCATCTCAACGGGCGATTCGTTAAACGGTGCCAGTGCTAACAAAAATCTTCACCACTTAATACAGCAATTCCAGGATTACATACCTACCTACATACCCACTCCAACGGCAGGCTTTACTTGCCAAGTTTTAAAGCGACCACGGCTGCTGAATATTAATTCGAAAAGGGGTTTTTGTTATCTCGAGTGCGTTTAATTTACATCAAAAACGTGTCAACGAACAAGCGTCGCTGAACACAAACAAAAGCATACCTACCAGCCTTAATTAAATTTCTCACTTCTAAAAGAGCTATGTGGCTATACGTATACTTAACACAGAACATGTGTTTAACGTCCATGTAGACTTCGTTAACATTAACTGGCTCTATTGTAAATTGTATCAACGTACCGTTGAAAAATTCAAGTCCTATATTTTATACATTATGATGAACTTTGTCTAGGCTATTTATTCTATGAAGAACTAATGATCACATTCGCCGTGTTTCTAATTAGATAAGTAGAAACACAGGAATAGCAACAAATATAAAAAGAGATATGTGGAAATCTGTGAGTTTTAAAAGTTGAAGCCGGTACCGAAACAGCAACTAAGTTTAAGGCCCTTTATTTGAAAAAAATTTCCCACCGCGAGCGAACCATTGTTGTTCACTAATTTCCAGTTGTAACCAAAATTGATAGGTCTAAGTCTATAGAGACATAACAGGATGTGTCCCCGGATTGTTTGGACGACTCTTGTAAATGACAAAAAAAATCAAATTAAAATTTGATCTTTTGGAGCTCGGCCCTGCTTGGTTTAAAACAAATATCACATACTTTTACTTTCGACAAATCACGTATGGCTTGGAATTTTTGAAAAAAGTAATTTTTCACATTAGTAAAATTACTTTTTTTGTAGATTTTACGACAAAATCTTATTAAGGAAACTTAATAAATACAACTGGGTAGGTGTGAAAAATTTCAAAAGCCTAGTCTAAAAAGTAAGGCCTAGAATTTAGAAGCTTCTTAGTTTTTCATTCTACTGAATTTCTCTCAATAACATTTTGTCGTAAAACCTACAAAAAGGACACTTTACTGGTGTTAAAAATGAGTTTTTTTTAAATGTCAAAGACATACTGATTTTTGAAAGTAAAATTATGTCATAAATTAGTTTCATAACCAAGCAGGGCTGAACCCCAAAAGATTCCCAAATTTCAACTCGAAATGTTTTTCTTGTTTACAAGGATCGTCTAGACAATTCGGGGATACACTGTAGGTATATAAATCATAAAGCTCCTTTAAATAAAACTTTTACCGAAATACATGCAAAATAAAACGTAAAAAGATCATGTCACGTCAAAGTGAAATGACAGTTTTGACGTGACATGATCTTTGAGAAAGGAGGAAGATTTATTCTCCGAAAGCTCAGGAAACAAATTTGTTGAAGATATTTTTTGAGTTACAAGTTCAAAGTTTAGTTCATTTACTGTTAAGAATTTATTAATTTTCCAGGCAATTTGAAAAAGTTGTCTTTTAACCAGTTTGGTGGCGAAAAGCCCAATTAAAATTCAATGGATCTGTTTACGCCACAAATAAATTTTAGAAAATGCCTTGATAGGGAGTTTAGCAAATAGCAAACGAACTGTCAACGTCTACACTATTCAGTTAGACGACTATAGATACCTATATTATTTGATATATACAATAGATACGGGGCACCAATGAAAAACGGGCGGAGTCTGCCACTGAAATTACGTCAAAAAAATAAACGATCTGTATTTTTTTGAGGAAATTACTGTCGGCGTTTAAGACTACAGCGACCCAGAAAATTAATCAGCGGCGTCTTGCTTACCTGTACGATTGTAGCAGTACGCCACCGATTAATTTTTTTGGACCGCTCTGGTCGTAAGTTGCAATACATTTCTGCGTTTTGTGGTATAAAAACAAGGTGACAAAAAAATAAAACACGGCCCTGGTACCCCTGATTTGTTGGTTGGTATGAACTAAATTACCAATGTAATTCTGTGGTATATACCGTGATTCTGCAAGACGTTTATACCAGGCAAAATACTCCACTAATTCACAATGAAAATGATGATGATTGAATTAACAATTTCTGTATCACCTTTGGCTTTATGGCTAGGACGCCCTTGTTAACTCGCATCCTTAATTAAATTTCTTCTAGCGGAATCTCGCCCTCGCTGTGGGATTTCGCAGCCAGCCAGACCACATTTTAATTAATCCGACTTATGAAATACCAGCGCGTTGCTCTGCGAAATATTGTACAATTTTGCTATCGTCAAACTAGTTAAGTAGATGTATGTTTGTGTTTGGTTTTGACACTATTGTGCCGTATATATACCCTTTCGGAATTATTCGAAAAATTGTACTCGTTTTAATACCTGCTTTCAAGAGAATTTTCATTTATGCCCCACAACAAGTTATATTGTTAATTCTGCGAATATGCTATTTCAGTCTACATATTTTAGCTATTCAACGAAGGCTATATAAAATATAATTTAATGGGAATATAGAACCTGTAATGAAAGTGACACGGTGGGTAAATTATAAATCATTCCAAGTTAGAACTTCTACTTGTTTTGGATTTTGAGGGAAATATGGCAATTTCTTAATGTGGAATACTGCCTACAGTTTTTACTCTTCATCCAACATGCTATAAGTAGTGACTATAGTCACTGCTATATAAGGTAATATCGTTCAGTGGCATATCAGGTAAAGGATATCAATTGAAAAAAATGCACTCCAGCCGGGACTCGAACCCGGGACTCCTACTGTGGCCATAGGCACTTTAACCAACTAAGCTACCGGAGATACGGGTTCCATCGGCTAGGTGTTATTTATTCCAATTGATATATAGTTAGTAGTGGTGAGATGTAGGAGACTTCGGCGTTTTCTACAGCTACTAGAAGGGGTTAGAGGGTGTAGGGTAACCATTCATTATTGTTGGTTATGTAAACTTCTTATTTGTTCTTCTACCCACAATATTCGATATATAGCGACTTAATGCAAGTATCGAACGTGGAAATTCTAACCTACAATGTCAAGCCAAGAAAATGAAACATAGAAAGATTTTTAGTACCTGTAATAATATTACAGGTACCTACTAAAAATCTTTCTATGTAATTTCGTTCGGGGAACACCGCAGTCGTCCGAAAAACTGAAGTTTTCTTCTTTAGCGACAGCGACGTAATAACTCTTAGAAGTTGTGGTCAAAACCTATAATCTATTACAAATTCCAGTCATTGCCCCCGGCCCGCTGGCTGCGATCAGCTGTCGCGTCGACCTGGTGGCGCGTCGTAGCACCAATGGACTAACAGAGATGTTCAAACCAGCAGTACCTACTAAAAAAGTATAAGAGCAATTTTGCCATATATTTTGTGACTAATTAAAAAAAATGAACTTCATCTTCCTACTTTGCACTAATTAAAGTTACTCACTGTATAATTTACTTTTACGATATTATTTACTTGGTTTCTGTAATTAGACCTTGATTCGTCATTATTTCATAGTTTGTCACGTTAGTCAGCCGATGTTCTACTGTCCCTGAGAGAATAGCAGCATACATCAAGCGCCACCTCTGCCAGCTGTCAAGAGTGTAAAGACCTGGTCGTGGTCATCATCGACATCTTGTTAACATATCATTGCGTCTGCACAGTCAAGTAAACGTTCCAAATTTAAAGATCACAAACTAGGGCAGGACAATTTCAAACTTCTCTGAGTTTACACTAGGTACTACCATCTAATATGTATAAACAGGTTTTGAGTGTCAATAACATTCGATCCAAGTATTAAATTGGTTAGGTAGCGTTAGGTAGATTTGATTCATAAAACTAAATTACTTGCTTTAAATGGAAATTCACAAATAATTATAAATCCGACAAGAAACAAAGATAAACAAACAGAAATGAGTGCTATCTATGACATGCCGCCCGTATTATTTACAAACCGTCTGGCTAACACAAAGCATCTAAAATCGATTTAGTACTTTGTGACACTATAGAGTAACGTCAGAACAAAGTCTTGCTTGCTCCGCTTGGACTGACGGCGACGGCCAGGCATCACGTGCAAGCGGTCTTCACATGTTTACATTGATTTCATGTCACAATTAAATATAGAGTAGATTGTATAAGTTCTTGTTTTAATTTTGATTGTATTTATCAATTCTGAATAGATTTTATATATTATATATTTTTTTAAAGCGCCATATCGAGTCGCTATAAGAAATTTTCGTTTCCCAATGGAAATTGTCGTACCTATATCGAGTGCGCCGTTTGCCCGGAAAAGTATTTCAATAAGTAGGTAGCTGAAGCGCTCGAGATTTTTCCAAATAATAACAACCAATTCTCACGACTAATTTTTGCGCAAGGAAATTGGTGTCTGAGTAAAAATTGCTTAGAACGAACGCTACAGCCTCGAATATAAGTATAGGTATGGTATAAATTAGGGATGTACCGGATCGGGTATTTGGCCGATCCGGCCGAAACCGGAATTCCGGCCGCTAGCCGGACCGGGCCACCGGAATTCCGGCCAGACCAGGACCTATAATATAGAAGTATTTCAAATTTAGAAAAAAAAATGTTTTGAACAAGTTTTTTAAATTTCAAAAACTTCGAAAATTTTGGAGTTCAACACCAAAATATTTATAAAACACTATTTTCGGAAATTGGTAACATATACAGGGTGATTCAAAACTATGCGGCACCCTTTCAGGGGCGTAATTTACTCGTTAAAATAAGACGAACATGGGTCCAAAAACGCTTCATTACGAATATACAGGATGATCAAGCTTTCAAAAAAATATTATTATCACTCGAATTATTATTATTATTATTATTATTATTATTATCTCGACTTAGCCAAAAGGCATTCGCACTCCCTCTACGGGGAACATTCACTCAGATCCCGGCTATCCCGGATACCAAAAGGATCCGGCTCGGACGAGACCCTTGCCATGTTATCGGGCCTTAGGTGACATTGATGTTGTTGGACGATCCTGCACTCCCCATGAATTTCCTGACGGTTCGGTCTGTCGCAAGTAGTACCGCTTTCTGCATGGACCTGTAAAGACTATCAGTTAGACCCAGCTCTTTGATGTTTCTCAGCAAACTTTTTGGTATAACACCAGTTGTTGACACGATGATTGGAATCGTCTGAACGTTGTCCATTTCCCATTGCCTTCTAATTCGTTCTTCTAAGTCTCTGTACTTTGCGATCTTCTCGACTTGCTTCACACGCAGGTTGTTGTTGTTCGGGATGGCCACATCAATCAGAGTTGTCTTCCTAGAAATTTTATCAACTATTATAAGGTCTGGTCTGTTATGGGCAACTCGTTGATCTGTCAGAACTGTACGATCCCAGTACATCTTGCAGTTGCTGTTATCAAGAACAGGCTCCGGTGTGTAGCTGTAATATGGGATCCTCTCTGCCTGCACAAGCAGAAGTTTTTCCGCCAGTTCCTGGTGCAAGATCTTGGCAACCGAATCGTGTCGTTCCTTATATTCCGTTGATGCGAACATCTGACATCATTATTATTTTTATTATTATCTCGACTTAGCCAAAAGGCATTCGCAGTCCCTCTACGGGGAACATTCACTCAGATCCCGGGTATCCCGGATACCAAAAGGATCTGGCTCGGATGAGACCCTTGCCATGTTATCGGGCCCTAGGTGACATTGATGTTGTTGGATGATCCTGCATTCCCCATGAATTTCCTGACGGTTCGGGCTGTCGCAAGTAGTACTGCTTTCTGCATGGACCTGCAAAGACTATCAGTTAGGCCCAGCTCCTTGATGTTTCTCAGCAAACTTTTTGGTATAACACCAGTTGTTGACATGATGATTAGAATCGTCTGGACGTTCTCCATTTCCCATTGCCTTCTAATTCGTTCTTCTAAATCTCTGTACTTCGCGATCTTCTCGACTTGCTTCACACGCAGGTTGTTGTTGTTCGGGATGGCCACATCAATCAGAGTTGTCTGCCTAGAAATTTTATCAACTATTATAAGGTCCGGTCTGTTATGGGCAACTCGTTGATCTGTCAGAACTGTACGATCCCAGTACATCTTGTAGTTGCTGTTCTCAAGAACAGGCTCAGGTGTGTAGTTGTAATATGGGACCCTCTCTGCCTGCACAAGCAGCAGCTTTTCCGCCAGTTCCTGGTGCAAGATCTTGGCAACCGAATCGTGTCGTTCCTTATATTCCGTTGATGCGAACATCTGACATCCTCCTGTTATGTGCTGGGTTGTTTCTGAAGTTGGGCACCCGTATCTGCATCTGTCATCCACTACCGATGCATCTCCTACAATGAATTTTAGGTAGTTGCGAGTTGGTATAACCTGATCTTGTATGGCCAGTAGGAAGCCTTTAGTCTCGGGGAATATTCGTCCCGAGGTCAGCCAATAGTTCGACGCTAACTTGTCGACATGTTCCTGGTTAACCTCATTAGGATGCCTCCCGTGCAGCGGCTTCCCCAACCACCTCTGTAGTTTATCGTTGTCGGTTCGGTGGTGATTTTGACGCTCGTGTTCCGTCAGTCGTAGCGGTGTTGAGACGTCTGCTCCGCATATAGCCCTATGTAGTGTGGAGCTGTTGGCCTGCCTGTAGAAATAATTACGCAGATTTAATATTTGTTGGTCCAATTGCTTGCTGAGATCTGCCAATCCTCTTCCTCCTAGTTGACGTGGCAGAGTTGTTCTTTCTACGGCGCTACGGGGATGATGTTTATGAGCTTTTGTTAGTAGTGTCCTAACTTTTCGTTGCAGGTTGTTGATGTCCGTGTTGGTCCAATTCACTATTCCGAACGAATAGCTGAGTACAGAGCACGCATACGTGTTCAGGGCCTTAAACAAATTCCTGCTGTTAAGATCAGTTCGCACTACTTGTCTTACTCTCTTGATGAATTCATTCGTTAAATCAGTCTTCATTGTTCGATGGTCTATCCTTTGAGCTTGTTTCATCCCGAGATACTTGTATGTATCTCCCTTGCCCATTGCTTCGATCTCCCGGCCGTCCTGCATCTCGTGTGCGCTTTGTTCGAGCTTTCCCCGGATGATATTAAGGGTGCGGCACTTGTCCAGTCCAAACAGCATTCCGATGTCCCTGGAGAACTCCTCTACAATTTTAAGCATTTGCGTTAGTTGGTTTTTGGTTGCGGCGATCAGTTTTAAATCATCCATATATAATAGGTGATTCAACTTGATCGCTTCTGCGTTGTTGCTTTTGATAGCGAAGCCATATTTTGTAGAGTTCAACCGATGTGATAGAGGGTTCATCGCCATGCAGAACCACAGTGGACTGAGTGAATCTCCTTGGAAAATCCCTCTTCGGATGTTGATTGTGTCGGTCTCGATGTTACTGTCTGCGGTTCTGAGTTGTATCTTAGTGCGCCAGGTTGTCATAACGTGTTCTAAAAAGGAAACTGTATGATGATCTATTTTATACAGCTTTAAGATACCTGTGAGCCAGTCGTGAGGTACGGAATCAAATGCTTTTTTGTAGTCCACATAAGCCATGTGGAGGTTTCGTTGCTTGGAATGAGCCTGGTTGCAGATGACAGAGTCTATGATGAGTTGCTCTTTGCATCCCATTGCGCCCTTCGAGCAGCCCTTCTGCTGCATTGCAATGATGTTGTTCCGCTCGCAGTGAGCATATATTCGCTGCCTTCCAGTTGTGGGATTTCTTGATGACATCGGAGACCTCAGCGGTTGTGAATTGCTCGTGTTGCATCTGGCTATAGTTCCGGCCCATCTCGCGTTCTTCGCTGATCCAGCTTGCACTGACATTGTATGGACCTGGTGTGGCAAGTTGATTTCTCCAGAAACCGTCGACCTGTTCTCTGCTAGGGTAACTCGCAATTGTGGCATCGGCGCTAGAATTAAAAGCACGGTAGAAACCCTTTTCTGATCGTTCAAAGAGTTTGTTGTCTCGTTTCCTGTTGTTACTAGCCTTGTATCTCCTCAGACGCCCTGCAAAAACAGAAAGTTTTTGTTTTAATGTGTCAAGACATTGTTGAGCAGTGATGTTCGCGGGGTCATGCCGAGAATGCATTTGGGTGCGGCTCATTATTGCCTGCACCGCCCTCTGGATCCTTCTAGTTCTAACTCCTCTGATATATTCCGTCACTTGTCCTATGTCTTTACGGAGACTCTCGATCTTCCGATTTAGTCGCATTTCCCATTGAGCCATTCGTGGTTCTGGTCTTGCACGATTCAACTCTTGGACCGTTCGGATCTTGGCACCCATTACAGTGGTGACTGCCGTTGCGGCACAGTAGATTAACATGTGCATACGTATTATTATTATTATTTATTATTATTATTATTATTTCGACTTAGCCAAAAGGCATTCGCACTCCCTCTACGGGGAACATTCACTCAGATCCCGGGCATCCCGGATACCAAAAGGATCTGGCTCGGACGAGACCCTTGCCATGTTATCGGGCCCTAGGTGACATTGATGTTCTTGGACGATCCTGCATTCCCCATGAATTTCCTGACGGTTCGGGCTGTCGCAAGTAGTACCGCTTTCTGCATGGACCTGTAAAGACTATCAGTTAGATTCAGCTCCTTGATGTTTCTCAGCAAACTTTTTGGTATAACACCAGTTGTTGACATGATGATTGGAATCGTCTGGACGTTCTCCATTTCCCATTGCCTTCTAATTCGTTCTTCTAAGTCTCTGTACTTCGCGATCTTCTCGACTTGCTTCACACGCAGGTTGTTGTTGTTCGGGATGGCCACATCAATCAGAGTTGTCTTCCTAGAAATTTTATCAACTATTATAAGGTCCGGTCTGTTATGGGCAACTCGTTGATCAGTCAGAACTGTACGATCCCAGTACATCTTGTAGTTGCTGTTCTCAAGAACAGGCTCAGGTGTGTAGTTGTAATATGGGACCCTTTCTGTCTGCACAAGCAGCAGCTTTTCCGCCAGTTCCCGGTGCAAGATCTTGGCAACCGAATCGTGTCGTTCCTTATATTCCGTTGATGCGAACATCTGACATCCTCCTGTTATGTGCTGGATTGTTTCTGAAGTTGGGCACCCGTATCTGCATCTGTCATCCACTACCGATGCATCTCCTACAATGAATTTTAGGTAGTTGCGAGTTGGTATAACCTGATCTTGTATGGCCAGTAGGAAGCCTTCCGTCTCGGGGAACATTCGTCCCGAGGTCAGCCAATAGTTCGACGCTAACTTGTCGACATGTTCCTGGTTAACCTCATTAGGATGTCTCCCGTGCAGCGGCTTCCCCAACCACCTCTGTAGTTTATCATTGTCGGTTCGGTGGTGATTTTGACGCTCGTGTTCCGTCAGACGTAGCGGTGTTGAGACGTCTGCTCCGCATATAGCCCTATGTAGTGTGGAGCTGTTGGCCTGCCTGTAGAAATAATTACGCAGATTTAATATTTGTTGGTCCAATTGCTTGCTGAGATCTGCCAATCCTCTTCCTCCTAGTTGACGTGGCAGAGTTGTTCTTTCTACGGCGCTACGGGGATGATGTTTATGAGCTTTTGTCAGTAGTGTCCTAACTTTTCGTTGCAGGTTGTTGATGTCCGTGTTGGTCCAATTCACTATTCCGAACGAATAGCTGAGTACAGAGCACGCATACGTGTTCAGGGCCTTAAACAAATTCCTGCTGTTAAGATCAGTTCGCACTACTTGTCTTACTCTCTTGATGAATTCATTCGTTAAATCAGTCTTCATTGTTCGATGGTCTATCCTTTGAGCTTGTTTCATCCCGAGATACTTGTATGTATCTCCCTTGCTCATTGCTTCGATCTCCTGGCCGTCCTGCATCTCGTGTGCGCTTTGTTCGAGCTTTCCCCGGATGATATTAAGGGTGCGGCACTTGTCCAGTCCAAACAGCATTCCGATGTCCCTGGAGAACTCCTCTACAATTTTAAGCATTTGCGTTAGTTGGTTTTTGGTTGCGGCGATCAGTTTTAAATCATCCATATATAATAGGTGATTCAACTTGATCGCTTCTGCGTTGTTGCTTTTGATAGCGAAGCCATATTTTGTAGAGTTCAACCGATGTGATAGAGGGTTCATCGCCATGCAGAACCACAGTGGACTGAGTGAATCTCCTTGGAAAATCCCTCTTCGGATGTTGATTGTGTCGGTCTCGATGTTACTGTCTGCGGTTCTGAGTTGTATCTTAGTGCGCCAGGTTGTCATAACGTGTTCTAAAAAGGAAACTGTATGATGATCTATTTTATACAGCTTTAAGATACCTGTGAGCCAGTCGTGAGGTACGGAATCAAATGCTTTTTTGTAGTCCACATAAGCCATGTGGAGGTTTCGTTGCTTGGAATGAGCCTGGTTGCAGATGACAGAGTCTATGATGAGTTGCTCTTTGCATCCCATTGCGCCCTTCGAGCAGCCCTTCTGCTGCATTGCAATGATGTTGTTCCGCTCGCAGTGAGCATATATTCGCTGCGTAAGGCAAGATGTGATTATCTTGTAAAGCGTAGGCAAGCAGGTTATTGGGCGGTACTTGGCAGGGTTATCCGTATTCCGCTGGTCTTTTGGTAACAGGTAAGTTGCACCCTGTGTAAGAAACAATGGCATTTTCAGAGGATCGAGCAAGACTTCATTAATTAAGGTAGTTATTTGTTCATGCGTGCACCACAACTTCTTAATCCAATAATTTTGGAGATGATCTGGACCTGGTGCCTTCCAGTTGTGGGAATTCTTGATGACATCGGAGACCTCAGCGGTTGTGAATTGCTCGTGTTGCATCTGGCTATAGTTCCGGCCCATCTCGCGTTCTTCGCTGATCCAGCTTGCACTGACATTGTATGGACCTGGTGTGGCAAGTTGATTTCTCCAGAAACCGTCGACCTGTTCTCTGCTAGGGTAACTCGCATTTGTGGCATCGGCGCTAGAATTAAAAGCACGGTAGAAACCCTTTTCTGATCGTTCAAAGAGTTTATTGTCTCGTTTCCTGTTGTTACTAGCCTTGTATCTCCTCAGACGCCCTGCGAAAACAGAAAGTTTTTGTTTTAATGTGTCAAGACATTGTTGAGCAGTGATGTTCGCGGGGTCATGCCGAGAATGCATTTGGGTGCGGCTCATTACTGCCTGCACCGCCCTCTGGATCCTTCTAGTTCTAACTCCTCTGATATATTCCGTCACTTGTCCTATGTCTTTACGGAGACTCTCGATCTTCCGATTTAGTCGCATTTCCCATTGAGCCATTCGTGGTTCTGGTCTTGCACGATTCAACTCTTGGGCCGTTCGGATCTTGGCACCCATTACAGTGATGACTGCCGTTGCGGCACAGTAGATTAACATGTGCATACGTTCTAATGTTGGTGTCACTGAAACATAGCTTGGTAAAATTCTTGTGTTCATAAGATCGAGCACGATCGCAAGTTTCCTGAAAGAATTTAATCTTGGTAGCGGTGGCCTGCTAAGTGGGTCTGTGCCTTCGTATCGCAATACTGCCTGTCTCATATGTGTGTCCAAGCCTTCAAAATGTTCTTCGTTAACCCGTTCCAGACTCTCGGTTGTTGGTTCTACCGTTTCGGCTTCTAGTTGTTGTCCAGGCTCTTGAAGTTCCCCATTGTTGTTGTTGTCATCTATGTCTATGTGTTCGCCGTGGATCTCTAGCTCAACTTCCCGTTTGATAGCGTTAAGTCGCGTTTCTGGAATTCGGTTATTTCTTAGAATAGTTCGATACTGATCTGACACTCTTTGTTCAGACACTTGCATGTGTGGAAACTCCCTGCAGAACTCGGCATGCAGTTGTTGTCGGTAGCCGATAATCTCTTGTCCTAAGTTTGTCACCCTGTAGAAAATACGCATAATCGATTAATTCATGGACACAGTCCATTTCATGCGTCGTCGTTGTAATCCCGCCTCTGTGAACGCTGGCTGAAGTTCCCGCGCAGCACCTTCGGTGGGTGGAACCCTAGTTCTCGTTTGGCTCCCATGTTGTAGATGTTCGTGTTGTTGTTGGGCTGTAGCTGTTTGTGCAACAGGGGCCCGCCTCATCAGCGCCCTGTCACCGACGTCCCGCTCGCTGTCATGCCCAGCGCCGGCTCCAGACATGCCCTGGCGATCCCCAGGCAGCGGCCCTATGACAATCATCTTATCATTCTCCATTCCATAGTTTTCTCCCGTAACGTGGGAGTGACGGCCCTCGGTCGCCTTTTACGACTCGCGGAGCCACGATAGGAGTATTCTAACCCGCTACCCATACGGGTCAACTAGGATAACGCGGGATCGTTACTCCCGAGGATCTGCCCCTGTCACCGGCCAAACCCCTCCTTGCGTTAACTGGGAAACACGGGATCGTTACACCCGAGGATCTGCCCCTCTCACAGGCTAGACCCATCCCTGTGTAACTGGGAGTCGCGGGATTGTCACCCCCGAGGATCAGCCCCCGTCACCGGCTAGACCCCTCCCTGCGCAACTGGATATCGCGGGATTGTCACACCCGTAGGTCTGCCCCTGTCACAGGCCAAGCCTCTCCATGCGTAACTGGGAATCGCGGGATCGTTACACCCGTGAATCTGCCCCTCTCACAGGCCAGACTCATCCCTGCGTAACTGGGGAGCGCGGGATTGTCACACCCGTGGATCTGCCTCTCTCACAAGTCAGATCCCCCCTGCGTATTTATTATTATTATATCGACTTAGCCAAAAGGCATTCGCACTCCCTCTACGGGGAACATTCACTCAGATCCCGGGCATCCCGGATACCAAAAGGATCTGGCTCGGACGAGACCCTTGCCATGTTATCGGGCCCTAGGTGACATTGATGTTCTTGGACGATCCTGCATTCCCCATGAATTTCCTGACGGTTCGGGCTGTCGCAAGTAGTACCGCTTTCTGCATGGACCTGTAAAGACTATCAGTTAGATTCAGCTCCTTGATGTTTCTCAGCAAACTTTTTGGTATAACACCAGTTGTTGACATGATGATTGGAATCGTCTGGACGTTCTCCATTTCCCATTGCCTTCTAATTCGTTCTTCTAAGTCTCTGTACTTCGCGATCTTCTCGACTTGCTTCACACGCAGGTTGTTGTTGTTCGGGATGGCCACATCAATCAGAGTTGTCTTCCTAGAAATTTTATCAACTATTATAAGGTCCGGTCTGTTATGGGCAACTCGTTGATCAGTCAGAACTGTACGATCCCAGTACATCTTGTAGTTGCTGTTCTCAAGAACAGGCTCAGGTGTGTAGTTGTAATATGGGACCCTTTCTGTCTGCACAAGCAGCAGCTTTTCCGCCAGTTCCCGGTGCAAGATCTTGGCAACCGAATCGTGTCGTTCCTTATATTCCGTTGATGCGAACATCTGACATCCTCCTGTTATGTGCTGGATTGTTTCTGAAGTTGGGCACCCGTATCTGCATCTGTCATCCACTACCGATGCATCTCCTACAATGAATTTTAGGTAGTTGCGAGTTGGTATAACCTGATCTTGTATGGCCAGTAGGAAGCCTTCCGTCTCGGGGAACATTCGTCCCGAGGTCAGCCAATAGTTCGACGCTAACTTGTCGACATGTTCCTGGTTAACCTCATTAGGATGTCTCCCGTGCAGCGGCTTCCCCAACCACCTCTGTAGTTTATCATTGTCGGTTCGGTGGTGATTTTGACGCTCGTGTTCCGTCAGACGTAGCGGTGTTGAGACGTCTGCTCCGCATATAGCCCTATGTAGTGTGGAGCTGTTGGCCTGCCTGTAGAAATAATTACGCAGATTTAATATTTGTTGGTCCAATTGCTTGCTGAGATCTGCCAATCCTCTTCCTCCTAGTTGACGTGGCAGAGTTGTTCTTTCTACGGCGCTACGGGGATGATGTTTATGAGCTTTTGTCAGTAGTGTCCTAACTTTTCGTTGCAGGTTGTTGATGTCCGTGTTGGTCCAATTCACTATTCCGAACGAATAGCTGAGTACAGAGCACGCATACGTGTTCAGGGCCTTAAACAAATTCCTGCTGTTAAGATCAGTTCGCACTACTTGTCTTACTCTCTTGATGAATTCATTCGTTAAATCAGTCTTCATTGTTCGATGGTCTATCCTTTGAGCTTGTTTCATCCCGAGATACTTGTATGTATCTCCCTTGCTCATTGCTTCGATCTCCTGGCCGTCCTGCATCTCGTGTGCGCTTTGTTCGAGCTTTCCCCGGATGATATTAAGGGTGCGGCACTTGTCCAGTCCAAACAGCATTCCGATGTCCCTGGAGAACTCCTCTACAATTTTAAGCATTTGCGTTAGTTGGTTTTTGGTTGCGGCGATCAGTTTTAAATCATCCATATATAATAGGTGATTCAACTTGATCGCTTCTGCGTTGTTGCTTTTGATAGCGAAGCCATATTTTGTAGAGTTCAACCGATGTGATAGAGGGTTCATCGCCATGCAGAACCACAGTGGACTGAGTGAATCTCCTTGGAAAATCCCTCTTCGGATGTTGATTGTGTCGGTCTCGATGTTACTGTCTGCGGTTCTGAGTTGTATCTTAGTGCGCCAGGTTGTCATAACGTGTTCTAAAAAGGAAACTGTATGATGATCTATTTTATACAGCTTTAAGATACCTGTGAGCCAGTCGTGAGGTACGGAATCAAATGCTTTTTTGTAGTCCACATAAGCCATGTGGAGGTTTCGTTGCTTGGAATGAGCCTGGTTGCAGATGACAGAGTCTATGATGAGTTGCTCTTTGCATCCCATTGCGCCCTTCGAGCAGCCCTTCTGCTGCATTGCAATGATGTTGTTCCGCTCGCAGTGAGCATATATTCGCTGCGTAAGGCAAGATGTGATTATCTTGTAAAGCGTAGGCAAGCAGGTTATTGGGCGGTACTTGGCAGGGTTATCCGTATTCCGCTGGTCTTTTGGTAACAGGTAAGTTGCACCCTGTGTAAGAAACAATGGCATTTTCAGAGGATCGAGCAAGACTTCATTAATTAAGGTAGTTATTTGTTCATGCGTGCACCACAACTTCTTAATCCAATAATTTTGGAGATGATCTGGACCTGGTGCCTTCCAGTTGTGGGAATTCTTGATGACATCGGAGACCTCAGCGGTTGTGAATTGCTCGTGTTGCATCTGGCTATAGTTCCGGCCCATCTCGCGTTCTTCGCTGATCCAGCTTGCACTGACATTGTATGGACCTGGTGTGGCAAGTTGATTTCTCCAGAAACCGTCGACCTGTTCTCTGCTAGGGTAACTCGCATTTGTGGCATCGGCGCTAGAATTAAAAGCACGGTAGAAACCCTTTTCTGATCGTTCAAAGAGTTTATTGTCTCGTTTCCTGTTGTTACTAGCCTTGTATCTCCTCAGACGCCCTGCGAAAACAGAAAGTTTTTGTTTTAATGTGTCAAGACATTGTTGAGCAGTGATGTTCGCGGGGTCATGCCGAGAATGCATTTGGGTGCGGCTCATTACTGCCTGCACCGCCCTCTGGATCCTTCTAGTTCTAACTCCTCTGATATATTCCGTCACTTGTCCTATGTCTTTACGGAGACTCTCGATCTTCCGGTTTAGTCGCATTTCCCATTGAGCCATTCGTGGTTCTGGTCTTGCACGATTCAACTCTTGGGCCGTTCGGATCTTGGCACCCATTACAGTGATGACTGCCGTTGCGGCACAGTAGATTAACATGTGCATACGTTCTAATGTTGGTGTCACTGAAACATAGCTTGGTAAAATTCTTGTGTTCATAAGATCGAGCACGATCGCAAGTTTCCTGGAAGAATTTAATCTTGGTAGCGGTGGCCTGCTAAGTGGGTCTGTGCCTTCGTATCGCAATACTGCCTGTCTCATATGTGTGTCCAAGCCTTCAAAATGTTCTTCGTTAACCCGTTCCAGACTCTCGGTTGTTGGTTCTACCGTTTCGGCTTCTAGTTGTTGTCCAGGCTCTTGAAGTTCCCCATTGTTGTTGTTGTCATCTATGTCTATGTGTTCGCCGTGGATCTCTAGCTCAACTTCCCGTTTGATAGCGTTAAGTCGCGTTTCTGGAATTCGGTTATTTCTTAGAATAGTTCGATACTGATCTGACACTCTTTTTTATTATTATTATTATCTCGACTTAGCCAAAAGGCATTCGCACTCCCTCTACGGGGAACATTCACTCAGATCCCGGGCATCCCGGATACCAAAAGGATCTGGCTCGGACGAGACCCTTGCCATGTTATCGGGCCCTAGGTGACATTGATGTTCTTGGACGATCCTGCATTCCCCATGAATTTCCTGACGGTTCGGGCTGTCGCAAGTAGTACCGCTTTCTGCATGGACCTGTAAAGACTATCAGTTAGATTCAGCTTCTTGATGTTTCTCAGCAAACTTTTTGGTATAACACCAGTTGTTGACATGATGATTGGAATCGTCTGGACGTTCTCCATTTCCCATTGCCTTCTAATTCGTTCTTCTAAGTCTCTGTACTTCGCGATCTTCTCGACTTGCTTCACACGCAGGTTGTTGTTGTTCGGGATGGCCACATCAATCAGAGTTGTCTTCCTAGAAATTTTATCAACTATTATAAGGTCCGGTCTGTTATGGGCAACTCGTTGATCAGTCAGAACTGTACGATCCCAGTACATCTTGTAGTTGCTGTTCTCAAGAACAGGCTCAGGTGTGTAGTTGTAATATGGGACCCTTTCTGTCTGCACAAGCAGCAGCTTTTCCGCCAGTTCCCGGTGCAAGATCTTGGCAACCGAATCGTGTCGTTCCTTATATTCCGTTGATGCGAACATCTGACATCCTCCTGTTATGTGCTGGATTGTTTCTGAAGTTGGGCACCCGTATCTGCATCTGTCATCCACTACCGATGCATCTCCTACAATGAATTTTAGGTAGTTGCGAGTTGGTATAACCTGATCTTGTATGGCCAGTAGGAAGCCTTCCGTCTCGGGGAACATTCGTCCCGAGGTCAGCCAATAGTTCGACGCTAACTTGTCGACATGTTCCTGGTTAACCTCATTAGGATGTCTCCCGTGCAGCGGCTTCCCCAACCACCTCTGTAGTTTATCGTTGTCGGTTCGGTGGTGGTTTTGACGCTCGTGTTCCGTCAGACGTAGCGGTGTTGAGACGTCTGCTCCGCATATAGCCCTATGTAGTGTGGAGCTGTTGGCCTGCCTGTAGAAATAATTACGCAGATTTAATATTTGTTGGTCCAATTGCTTGCTGAGATCTGCCAATCCTCTTCCTCCTAGTTGACGTGGCAGAGTTGTTCTTTCTACGGCGCTACGGGGATGATGTTTATGAGCTTTTGTCAGTAGTGTCCTAACTTTTCGTTGCAGGTTGTTGATGTCCGTGTTGGTCCAATTCACTATTCCGAACGAATAGCTGAGTACAGAGCACGCATACGTGTTCAGGGCCTTAAACAAATTCCTGCTGTTAAGATCAGTTCGCACTACTTGTCTTACTCTCTTGATGAATTCATTCGTTAAATCAGTCTTCATTGTTCGATGGTCTATCCTTTGAGCTTGTTTCATCCCGAGATACTTGTATGTATCTCCCTTGCTCATTGCTTCGATCTCCTGGCCGTCCTGCATCTCGTGTGCGCTTTGTTCGAGCTTTCCCCGGATGATATTAAGGGTGCGGCACTTGTCCAGTCCAAACAGCATTCCGATGTCCCTGGAGAACTCCTCTACAATTTTAAGCATTTGCGTTAGTTGGTTTTTGGTTGCGGCGATCAGTTTTAAATCATCCATATATAATAGGTGATTCAACTTGATCGCTTCTGCGTTGTTGCTTTTGATAGCGAAGCCATATTTTGTAGAGTTCAACCGATGTGATAGAGGGTTCATCGCCATGCAGAACCACAGTGGACTGAGTGAATCTCCTTGGAAAATCCCTCTTCGGATGTTGATTGTGTCGGTCTCGATGTTACTGTCTGCGGTTCTGAGTTGTATCTTAGTGCGCCAGGTTGTCATAACGTGTTCTAAAAAGGAAACTGTATGATGATCTATTTTATACAGCTTTAAGATACCTGTGAGCCAGTCGTGAGGTACGGAATCAAACGCTTTTTTGTAGTCCACATAAGCCATGTGGAGGTTTCGTTGCTTGGAATGAGCCTGGTTGCAGATGACAGAGTCTATGATGAGTTGCTCTTTGCATCCCATTGCGCCCTTCGAGCAGCCCTTCTGCTGCATTGCAATGATGTTGTTCCGCTCGCAGTGAGCATATATTCGCTGCGTAAGGCAAGATGTGATTATCTTGTAAAGCGTAGGCAAGCAGGTTATTGGGCGGTACTTGGCAGGGTTATCCGTATTCCGCTGGTCTTTTGGTAACAGGTAAGTTGCACCCTGTGTAAGAAACAATGGCATTTTCAGAGGATCGAGCAAGACTTCATTAATTAAGGTAGTTATTTGTTCATGCGTGCACCACAACTTCTTAATCCAATAATTTTGGAGATGATCTGGACCTGGTGCCTTCCAGTTGTGGGAATTCTTGATGACATCGGAGACCTCAGCGGTTGTGAATTGCTCGTGTTGCATCTGGCTATAGTTCCGGCCCATCTCGCGTTCTTCGCTGATCCAGCTTGCACTGACATTGTATGGACCTGGTGTGGCAAGTTGATTTCTCCAGAAACCGTCGACCTGTTCTCTGCTAGGGTAACTCGCATTTGTGGCATCGGCGCTAGAATTAAAAGCACGGTAGAAACCCTTTTCTGATCGTTCAAAGAGTTTATTGTCTCGTTTCCTGTTGTTACTAGCCTTGTATCTCCTCAGACGCCCTGCGAAAACAGAAAGTTTTTGTTTTAATGTGTCAAGACATTGTTGAGCAGTGATGTTCGCGGGGTCATGCCGAGAATGCATTTGGGTGCGGCTCATTACTGCCTGCACCGCCCTCTGGATCCTTCTAGTTCTAACTCCTCTGATATATTCCGTCACTTGTCCTATGTCTTTACGGAGACTCTCGATCTTCCGATTTAGTCGCATTTCCCATTGAGCCATTCGTGGTTCTGGTCTTGCACGATTCAACTCTTGGGCCGTTCGGATCTTGGCACCCATTACAGTGATGACTGCCGTTGCGGCACAGTAGATTAACATGTGCATACGTTCTAATGTTGGTGTCACTGAAACATAGCTTGGTAAAATTCTTGTGTTCATAAGATCGAGCACGATCGCAAGTTTCCTGGAAGAATTTAATCTTGGTAGCGGTGGCCTGCTAAGTGGGTCTGTGCCTTCGTATCGCAATACTGCCTGTCTCATATGTGTGTCCAAGCCTTCAAAATGTTCTTCGTTAACCCGTTCCAGACTCTCGGTTGTTGGTTCTACCGTTTCGGCTTCTAGTTGTTGTCCAGGCTCTTGAAGTTCCCCATTGTTGTTGTTGTCATCTATGTCTATGTGTTCGCCGTGGATCTCTAGCTCAACTTCCCGTTTGATAGTGTTAAGTCGCGTTTCTGGAATTCGGTTATTTCTTAGAATAGTTCGATACTGATCTGACACTCTTTGTTCAGACACTTGCATGTGTGGAAACTCCCTGCAGAACTCGGCATGCAGTTGTTGTCGGTAGCCGATAATCTCTTGTCCTAAGTTTGTCACCCTGTAGAAAATACGCATAATCGATTCATTCATGGACACAGTCCATTTCATGCGTCGTCGTTGTAATCCCGCCTCTGTGAACGCTGGCTGAAGTTCCCGCGCAGCACCTTCGGTGGGTGGAACCCTAGTTCTCGTTTGGCTCCCATGTTGTAGATGTTCGTGTTGTTGTTGGGCTGTAGCTGTTTGTGCAACAGGGGCCCGCCTCATCAGCGCCCTGTCACCGACGTCCCGCTCGCTGTCATGCCCAGCGCCGGCTCCAGACATGCCCTGGCGATCCCCAGGCAGCGGCCCTATGACAATCATCCTATCATTCTCCATTCCATAGTTTTCTCCCGTAACGTGGGAGTGACGGCCCTCGGTCGCCTTTTACGACTCGCGGAGCCACGATAGGAGTATTCTAACCCGCTACCCATACGGGTCAACTAGGATAACGCGGGATCGTTACTCCCGAGGATCTGCCCGTCACCGGCCAAACCCCTCCTTGCGTTAACTGGGAAACACGGGATCGTTACACCCGAGGATCTGCCCCTCTCACAGGCTAGACCCATCCCTGTGTAACTGGGAGTCGCGGGATTGTCACCCCCGAGGATCAGCCCCCGTCACCGGCTAGACCCCTCCCTGCGCAACTGGATATCGCGGGATTGTCACACCCGTAGGTCTGCCCCTGTCACAGGCCAAGCCTCTCCATGCGTAACTGGGAATCGCGGGATCGTTACACCCGTGAATCTGCCCCTCTCACAGGGCCAGACTCATCCCTGCGTAACTGGGGAGCGCGGGATTTATTATTATTATTATTATTATTATCTCGACTTAGCCAAAAGGCATTCGCACTCCCTCTACGGGGAACATTCACTCAGATCCCGGGCATCCCGGATACCAAAAGGATCTGGCTCGGACGAGACCCTTGCCATGTAATCGGGCCTTAGGTGACATTGATGTTGTTGGACGATCCTGCATTCCCCATGAATTTCCTGACGGTTCGGGCTGTCGCAAGCAGTACCGCTTTCTGCATGGACCTGTAAAGACTATCAGTTAGATTCAGCTCCTTGATGTTTCTCAGCAAACTTTTTGGTATAACACCAGTTGTTGACATGATGATTGGAATCGTCTGGACGTTCTCCATTTCCCATTGCCTATTATTATTATTATTATTATTATTATTATCTCGACTTAGCCAAAAGGCATTCGCACTCCCTCTACGGGGAACATTCACTCAGATCCCGGGCATCCCGGATACCAAAAGGATCTGGCTCGGACGAGACCCTTGCCATGTAATCGGGCCTTAGGTGACATTGATGTTGTTGGACGATCCTGCATTCCCCATGAATTTCCTGACGGTTCGGGCTGTCGCAAGTAGTACCGCTTTCTGCATGGACCTGTAAAGACTATCAGTTAGATTCAGCTCCTTGATGTTTCTCAGCAAACTTTTTGGTATAACACCAGTTGTTGACATGATGATTGGAATCGTCTGGACGTTCTCCATTTCCCATTGCCTTCTAATTCGTTCTTCTAAGTCTCTGTACTTCGCGATCTTCTCGACTTGCTTCACACGCAGGTTGTTGTTGTTCGGGATGGCCACATCAATCAGAGTTGTCTTCCTAGAAATTTTATCAACTATTATAAGGTCCGGTCTGTTATGGGCAACTCGTTGATCAGTCAGAACTGTACGATCCCAGTACATCTTGTAGTTTCTGTTCTCAAGAATAGGCTCAGGTGTGTAGTTGTAATATGGGACCCTCTCTGTCTGCACAAGCAGCAGCTTTTCCGCCAGTTCCTGGTGCAAGATCTTGGCAACCGAATCGTGTCGTTCCTTATATTCCGTTGATGCAAACATCTGACATCCTCCTGTTATGTGCTGGATTGTTTCTGAAGTTGGGCACCCGTATCTGCATCTGTCATCCACTACCGATGCATCTCCTACAATGAATTTTAGGTAGTTGCGAGTTGGTATAACCTGATCTTGTATGGCCAGTAAGAAGCCTTCTGTCTCTGGGAACATCCGTCCCGAGGTCAGCCAATAGTACGACGCTAACTTGTCGACATGTTCCTGGTTAACCTCATTAGGATGCCTCCCGTGCAGCGGCTTCTCTAACCACCTCTGTAGTTTATCGTTGTCAGTTCGGTGGTGATTGTGATGCTCGTGTTCCGTCAGACGTAGCGGTGTTGAGACGTCTGCTCCGCATATAGCTTTATGTAGTGTGGAGCTGTTGGCCTGTCTGTGGAAATAATTACGCAGATTTAGTATTTGTTGGTCCAATTGCTTGCTGAGGTCTGCCAATCCTCTTCCTCCTTGTTGACGTGGCAGGGTTGTTCTTTCTACGGCGCTACGGGGATGATGTTTATGAGCTTTTGTCAGTAGTGTCCTAACTTTTCGTTGCAAGTTGTTGATGTCCGTGTTGGTCCAATTCACTATTCCGAAGGAATAGCTTAGTACAGAGCACGCATACGTGTTTAGGGCCTTAAACAAATTCCTGCTGTTAAGATCAGTTCGCACTACTTGTCTTACTCTCTTGATGAATTCATTAGTTAAATCGGTCTTCATTGTTCGATGATCTATCCTTTGAGCTTGCTTCATCCCGAGGTACTTGTATGTATCTCCCACGCTCATTGCTTCGATCTCCTGTCCGTCCTGCATCTCGTGTGCGCCTTGTTCGAGCTTTCCCCGGACGATATTAAGGGTGCGGCACTTGTCCAGTCCAAACTGCATTCCGATGTCCCTGGAGAACTCCTCTACAATTTTAAGCATTTGCGTTAGTTGGTTCTTGGTTGCGGCCATCAGTTTTAAATCATCCATATATAACAGGTGATTCAACCTGAACGCTTCTGATCTGTTGCTTTTGATAGCGAAGCCATATTTCGTAGAGTTCAACCGGTGTGATAGAGGGTTCATCGCCATGCAGAACCACAGTGGACTGAGTGAATCTCCTTGGAAAATCCCTCTTCGGATGTTGATTGTGTCGGTCTCGATGTTACTGCTTGCGGTTCTGAGTTGTATCTTAGTGCGCCAGGTTGTCATAACGTGTTCTAAAAAGGAAACTGTATGATGATCTATTTTGTACAGCTTTAAGATACCTGTGAGCCAGTCGTGAGGTACGGAATCAAATGCTTTTTTGTAGTCCACATAAGCCATGTAGAGGTTTCGTTGCCTGGAATGAGCCTGGTTGCAGATGACAGAGTCTATGATGAGTTGCTCTTTGCATCCCATTGCGCCCTTCGCGCAGCCCTTCTGCTGCATTGCCATGATGTTGTTCCGCTCACAGTGAGCATATATTCGCTGCGTAAGGCAAGATGTGATTATCTTGTACAGCGTAGGCAAGCAGGTTATTGGGCGGTACTTGGCAGGATTATCCGTATTCCGCTGGTCTTTTGGTAACAAGTAGGTTGCACCCTGTGTAAGAAACAATGGCATTTTCAGAGGATCGAGCAAGACTTCATTAATTAAGGCAGTTATTTGTTCATGCGTGCACCACAACTTCTTAATCCAGTAATTTTGGAGATGATCTGGACCTGGTGCCTTCCAGTTGTGGGAATTCTTTATGACATTGGAGACCTCATCGGTTGTGAATTGCTCATGTTGCATCTGGCTATAGTTCCGGCCCATCTCGCGTTCTTCACTGATCCAGCTTGCACTGACATTGTATGGACCTGGTGTGGCAAGTTGATTTCTCCAGAAACCGTCGACCTGTTCTCTGGTAGGGTAAGTCGCATTTGTGGCATCGCCGCTAGAATTCAAAGTACGGTAGAAAACTTTTTCTGATCGTTCAAAAAGTTTGTTGTCTCGTTTCCTGTTGTTACTAGCCTTGTATCTCCTCAGACGCCCTGCGAAAACAGAAAGTTTTTGTTTTAATGTATCAAGACATTGTTGAGCAGTGATGTTCGCGGGGTCACGCTGAGAATGCATTTGGGTGCGGCTCATTATTGCCTGCACCGCCCTCTGGATCTTTCTAGTTCTAACTCCTCTGATATATTCCGTTACTTGTCCTATGTCTTTACGGAGACTCTCGATCTTCCGGTTTAGTCGCATCTCCCATTGAGCCATTCGTGGTTCTGGTCTTGCACGATTTAACTCTTGAGCCGTCCGGATCTTGGCTCCCATTGCAGTGATGATGGCCGTTGCGGCACAGTAGATTAACATGTGCATATGTTCCAATGTTGGTGTTACTGAAACATAGTTGGGTAAAATTCTGGTGTTCATAATATCGAGCATGATTGCAAGTTTCCTGGAAGAGTTCAATCTTGGTAGCGGTGGTCTGCTCAGTGGGTCTGTGCCTTCGTATCGCAATACCGCCCTTTTCAGCTGTGTGTCTAGGCTTTCAAAGTGTTCTCCGTTAACTGATTCCCGATTCTCAGTTGTTCGTCCCGTCGTCTCGGCGTTTTGTTGTGGTCCAGGCACTTGAATTTCCCGATTCTCAGTTGTTCGCTCTGCCGTTCCGGCTTCTTGTTGTGGTCCAGGCAGTTGAATTTCCCCATTGTTGTTGTCTATGTCTATGTGTTCGCCATGGATCTCTAGCTCAACTTCCCGTTTTATAGCGTTGAGTCGCGTTTCTGGAATTCGGTTATTTCTTAGAATAGTTCGATACTGATCTGACACTCTTTGTTCAGACACTTGCATGTGTGGAAACTCCCTGCAGAACTCGGCATGCAGTTGTTGTCGGTAGCCGATCATCTCTTGTCCTAAGTTTGTCACCCTGTAAAAAATACGCATTATCGATTCATTCATGGACCCAGTCCATTTCATGCGTCGTCGTTGTAATCCCGCCTGAGTGAACGCTGGCTGAAGTTCCCGCGCAGCACCTTCGGTGGGTGGAACCCTGGTTCTCGTTTGGCTCCCATGTTGTAGATGTTCGTGTTGTTGGGCTGTAGCTGTTTGTGCAACAGGGGCCCGCCTCATCAGCGCCCTGTCACCGACGTCCCGCTCGCTGTCATGCCCAGCGCCGGCTCCAGACATGCCCTGGCGATCCCCAGGCAGCGGCCCTATGACAATACTCCTATTAATCTCCATTCCATGGGTTTCTCCCGTAACGTGGGAGTGACGGCCCTCGGTCGCCTTTTACGACTCGCGGAGCCACGATAGGAGTATTCTAACCCGCTACCCATACGGGTCAACTAGGATAACGCGGGATCGTTACTCCCGAGGATCTGCCCCTGTCACCGGCCAAACCCCTCCTTGCGTTAACTGGGAAACACGGGATCGTTACACCCGAGGATCTGACCCTCTCACAGGCTAGACCCATCCCTGTGTAACTGGGAGTCGCGGGATTGTCACACCCGAGGATCAGCCTCCGTCACCGGCTAGACCCCTCCCTGCGTAACTGGATATCGCGGGATTGTCACACCCGTAGGTCTGCCCCTGTCACAGGCCAAGCCTCTCCATGCGTAACTGGGAATCGCGGGATCGTTACACCCGTGAATCTGCCCCTCTCACAGGCCAGACCCATCCCTGCGTAACTGGGGAGCGCGGGATTGTCACACCCGTGGATTATTATTATTATTATTATTATTATTATTATTATTATTATTATCTCGACTTAGCCAAAAGGCATTCGCACTCCCTCTACGGGGAACATTCACTCAGATCCCGGGTATCCCGGATACCAAAAGGATCTGGCTCGGACGAGACCCTTGCCATGTTATCGGGCCTTAGGTGACATTGATGTTGTTGGACGTTCCTGCACTCCCCATGAATTTCCTGACGGTTCGGGCTGTCGCAAGTAGTACCGCTTTCTGCATGGACCTGTAAAGACTATCAGTTAGACCCAGCTCCTTGATGTTTCTCGGCAAACTTTTTGGTATAACACCAGTTGTTGACATGATGATTGGAATCGTCTGGACGTTCTCCATTTCCCATTGCCTTCTAATTCGTTCTTCTAAATCTCTGTACTTCGCGATCTTCTCGACTTGCTTCACACGCAGGTTGTTGTTGTTCGGGATGGCCACATCAATCAGAGTTGTATGCCTAGAAATTTTATCAACTATTATAAGGTCCGGTCTGTTATGGGCAACTCGTTGATCTGTCAGAACTGTACGATCCCAGTACATCTTGTAGTTGCTGTTCTCAAGAACAGGCTCAGGTGTGTAGTTGTAATATGGGACCCTCTCTGTCTGCACAAGCAGCAGCTTTTCCGCCAGTTCCTGGTGCAAGATCTTGGCAACCGAATCGTGTCGTTCCTTATATTCCGTTGATGCGAACATCTGACATCCTCCTGTTATGTGCTGGATTGTTTCTGAAGTTGGGCACCCGTATCTGCATCTGTCATCCACTACCGATGCATCTCCTACAATGAATTTTAGGTAGTTGCGAGTTGGTATAACCTGATCTTGTATGGCCAGTAGGAAGCCTTCCGTCTCGGGGAACATTCGTCCCGAGGTCAGCCAATAGTTCGACGCTAACTTGTCGACATGTTCCTGGTTAACCTCATTAGGATGCCTCCCGTGCAGCGGCTTCCCCAACCACTTCTGTAGTTTATCGTTGTCGGTTCGGTGGTGATTTTGACGCTCGTGTTCCGTCAGACGTAGCGGTGTTGAGACGTCTGCTCCGCATATAGCCCTATGTAGTGTGGAGCTGTTGGCCTGCCTGTAGAAATAATTACGCAGATTTAATATTTGTTGGTCCAATTGCTTGCTGAGATCTGCCAATCCTCTTCCTCCTAGTTGACGTGGCAGAGTTGTTCTTTCTACGGCGCTACGGGGATGATGTTTATGAGCTTTTGTCAGTAGTGTCCTAACTTTTCGTTGCAGGTTGTTGATGTCCGTGTTGGTCCAATTCACTATTCCGAACGAATAGCTGAGTACAGAGCACGCATACGTGTTCAGGGCCTTAAACAAATTCCTGCTGTTAAGATCAGTTCGCACTACTTGTCTTACTCTCTTGATGAATTCATTCGTTAAATCAGTCTTCATTGTTCGATGGTCTATCCTTTGAGCTTGTTTCATCCCGAGATACTTGTATGTATCTCCCTTGCTCATTGCTTCGATCTCCTGGCCGTCCTGCATCTCGTGTGCGCTTTGTTCGAGCTTTCCCCGGATGATATTAAGGGTGCGGCACTTGTCCAGTCCAAACAGCATTCCGATGTCCCTGGAGAACTCCTCTACAATTTTAAGCATTTGCGTTAGTTGGTTTTTGGTTGCGGCGATCAGTTTTAAATCATCCATATATAATAGGTGATTCAACTTGATCGCTTCTGCGTTGTTGCTTTTGATAGCGAAGCCGTATTTTGTAGAGTTCAACCGATGTGATAGAGGATTCATCGCCATGCAGAACCACAGTGGGCTGAGTGAATCTCCTTGGAAAATCCCTCTTCGGATGTTGATTGTGTCGGTCTCGATGTTACTGTCTGCGGTTCTGAGTTGTATCTTAGTGCGCCAGGTTGTCATAACGTGTTCTAAAAAGGAAACTGTATGATGATCTATTTTATACAGCTTTAAGATACCTGAGAGCCAGTCGTGAGGTACGGAATCAAATGCTTTTTTGTAGTCCACATAAGCCATGTGGAGGTTTCGTTGCTTGGAATGAGCCTGGTTGCAGATGACAGAGTCTATGATGAGTTGCTCTTTGCATCCCATTGCGCCCTTCGAGCAGCCCTTCTGCTGCATTTCAATGATGTTGTTCCGCTCGCAGTGAGCATATATTCGCTGCGTAAGGCAAGATGTGATTATCTTGTACAGCGTAGGCAAGCAGGTTATTGGGCGGTACTTGGCAGGGTTATCCGTATTCCGCTGGTCTTTTGGTAACAGGTAGGTTGCACCCTGTGTAAGAAACAATGGCATTTTCAGAGGATCGAGCAAGACTTCATTAATTAAGGTAGTTATTTGTTCATGCGTGCACCACAACTTCTTAATCCAATAATTTTGGACATGATCTGGACCTGGTGCCTTCCAGTTGTGGGAATTCTTGATGACATCGGAGACCTCAGCGGTTGTGAATTGCTCGTGTTGCATCTGGCTATAGTTCCGGCCCATCTCGCGTTCTTCGCTGATCCAGCTTGCACTGACATTGTATGGACCTGGTGTGGCAAGTTGATTTCTCCAGAAACCGTCGACCTGTTCTCTGCTAGGGTAACTCGCATTTGTGGCATCGGCGCTAGAATTAAAAGCACGGTAGAAACCCTTTTCTGATCGTTCAAAGAGTTTGTTGTCTCGTTTCCTGTTGTTACTAGCCTTGTATCTCCTCAGACTCCCTGCGAAAACAGAAAGTTTTTGTTTTAATGTGTCAAGACATTGTTGAGCAGTGATGTTCGCGGGGTCATGCCGAGAATGCATTTGGGTGCGGCTCATTATTGCCTGCACCGCCCTCTGGATCCTTCTAGTTCTAACTCCTCTGATATATTCCGTCACTTGTCCTATGTCTTTACGGAGACTCTCGATCTTCCGATTTAGTCGCATTTCCCATTGAGCCATTCGTGGTTCTGGTCTTGCACGATTCAACTCTTGGGCCGTTCGGATCTTGGCACCCATTACAGTGATGACTGCCGTTGCGGCACAGTAGATTAACATGTGCATACGTTCTAATGTTGGTGTCACTGAAACATAGCTTGGTAAAATTCTTGTGTTCATAAGATCGAGCACGATCGCAAGTTTCCTGGAAGAGTTTAATCTTGGTAGCGGTGGCCTGCTAAGTGGGTCTGTGCCTTCGTATCGCAATACTGCCTGTCTCATATGTGTGTCCAAGCCTTCAAAATGTTCTTCGTTAACCCGTTCCAGACTCTCGGTTGTTGGTTCTACCGTTTCGGCTTCTAGTTGTTGTCCAGGCTCTTGAAGTTCCCCATTGTTGTTGTTGTCATCTATGTCTATGTGTTCGCCGTGGATCTCTAGCTCAACTTCCCGTTTGATAGCGTTAAGTCGCGTTTCTGGAATTCGGCTATTTCTTAGAATAGTTCGATACTGATCTGACACTCTTTGTTCAGACACTTGCATGTGTGGAAACTCCCTGCAGAACTCGGCATGCAGTTGTTGTCGGTAGCCGATAATCTCTTGTCCTAAGTTTGTCACCCTGTAGAAAATACGCATAATCGATTCATTCATGGACACAGTCCATTTCATGCGTCGTCGTTGTAATCCCGCCTCTGTGAACGCTGGCTGAAGTTCCCGCGCAGCACCTTCGGTGGGTGGAACCCTAGTTCTCGTTTGGCTCCCATGTTGTAGATGTTCGTGTTGTTGTTGGGCTGTAGCTGTTTGTGCAACAGGGGCCCGCCTCATCAGCGCCCTGTCACCGACGTCCCGCTCGCTGTCATGCCCAGCGCCGGCTCCAGACATGCCCTGGCGATCCCCAGGCAGCGGCCCTATGGCAATTATCCTATTATTCTCCATTCCATAGTTTTCTCCCGTAACGTGGGAGTGACGGCCCTCGGTCGCCTTTTACGACTCGCGGAGCCACGATAGGAGTATTCTAACCCGCTACCCATACGGGTCAACTAGGATAACGCGGGATCGTTACTCCCGAGGATCTGCCCCTGTCACCGGCCAAACCCCTCCTTGCGTTAACTGGGAAACACGGGATCGTTACACCCGAGGATCTGCCCCTCTCACAGGCTAGACCCATCCCTGTGTAACTGGGAGTCGCGGGATTGTCACACCCGAGCATCAGCCCCCGTCACCGGCTAGACCCCTCCCTGCGCAACTGGATATCGCGGGATTGTCACACCCGTAGGTCTGCCCCTGTCACAGGCCAAGCCTCTCCATGCGTAACTGGGAATCGCGGGATCGTTACACCCGTGAATCTGCCCCTCTCACAGGCCAGACCCATCCCTGCGTAACTGGGGAGCGCGGGATTGTCACACCCGTGGATCTGCCTCTCTCACAGGTCAGATCCCCCCTGCGTTTTATTATTATTATTATTATTATTATTATCTCGACTTAGCCAAAAGGCATTCGCACTCCCTCTACGGGGAACATTCACTCAGATCCCGGGCATCCCGGATACCAAAAGGATCTGGCTCGGACGAGACCCTTGCCATGTTATCGGGCCCTAGGTGACATTGATGTTCTTGGACGATCCTGCATTCCCCATGAATTTCCTGACGGTTCGGGCTGTCGCAAGTAGTACCGCTTTCTGCATGGACCTGTAAAGACTATCAGTTAGATTCAGCTCCTTGATGTTTCTCAGCAAACTTTTTGGTATAACACCAGTTGTTGACATGATGATTGGAATCGTCTGGACGTTCTCCATTTCCCATTGCCTTCTAATTCGTTCTTCTAAGTCTCTGTACTTCGCGATCTTCTCGACTTGCTTCACACGCAGGTTGTTGTTGTTCGGGATGGCCACATCAATCAGAGTTGTCTTCCTAGAAATTTTATCAACTATTATAAGGTCCGGTCTGTTATGGGCAACTCGTTGATCAGTCAGAACTGTACGATCCCAGTACATCTTGTAGTTGCTGTTCTCAAGAACAGGCTCAGGTGTGTAGTTGTAATATGGGACCCTTTCTGTCTGCACAAGCAGCAGCTTTTCCGCCAGTTCCCGGTGCAAGATCTTGGCAACCGAATCGTGTCGTTCCTTATATTCCGTTGATGCGAACATCTGACATCCTCCTGTTATGTGCTGGATTGTTTCTGAAGTTGGGCACCCGTATCTGCATCTGTCATCCACTACCGATGCATCTCCTACAATGAATTTTAGGTAGTTGCGAGTTGGTATAACCTGATCTTGTATGGCCAGTAGGAAGCCTTCCGTCTCGGGGAACATTCGTCCCGAGGTCAGCCAATAGTTCGACGCTAACTTGTCGACATGTTCCTGGTTAACCTCATTAGGATGTCTCCCGTGCAGCGGCTTCCCCAACCACCTCTGTAGTTTATCGTTGTCGGTTCGGTGGTGATTTTGACGCTCGTGTTCCGTCAGACGTAGCGGTGTTGAGACGTCTGCTCCGCATATAGCCCTATGTAGTGTGGAGCTGTTGGCCTGCCTGTAGAAATAATTACGCAGATTTAATATTTGTTGGTCCAATTGCTTGCTGAGATCTGCCAATCCTCTTCCTCCTAGTTGACGTGGCAGAGTTGTTCTTTCTACGGCGCTACGGGGATGATGTTTATGAGCTTTTGTCAGTAGTGTCCTAACTTTTCGTTGCAGGTTGTTGATGTCCGTGTTGGTCCAATTCACTATTCCGAACGAATAGCTGAGTACAGAGCACGCATACGTGTTCAGGGCCTTAAACAAATTCCTGCTGTTAAGATCAGTTCGCACTACTTGTCTTACTCTCTTGATGAATTCATTCGTTAAATCAGTCTTCATTGTTCGATGGTCTATCCTTTGAGCTTGTTTCATCCCGAGATACTTGTATGTATCTCCCTTGCTCATTGCTTCGATCTCCTGGCCGTCCTGCATCTCGTGTGCGCTTTGTTCGAGCTTTCCCCGGATGATATTAAGGGTGCGGCACTTGTCCAGTCCAAACAGCATTCCGATGTCCCTGGAGAACTCCTCTACAATTTTAAGCATTTGCGTTAGTTGGTTTTTGGTTGCGGCGATCAGTTTTAAATCATCCATATATAATAGGTGATTCAACTTGATCGCTTCTGCGTTGTTGCTTTTGATAGCGAAGCCATATTTTGTAGAGTTCAACCGATGTGATAGAGGGTTCATCGCCATGCAGAACCACAGTGGACTGAGTGAATCTCCTTGGAAAATCCCTCTTCGGATGTTGATTGTGTCGGTCTCGATGTTACTGTCTGCGGTTCTGAGTTGTATCTTAGTGCGCCAGGTTGTCATAACGTGTTCTAAAAAGGAAACTGTATGATGATCTATTTTATACAGCTTTAGGATACCTGTGAGCCAGTCGTGAGGTACGGAATCAAATGCTTTTTTGTAGTCCACATAAGCCATGTGGAGGTTTCGTTGCTTGGAATGAGCCTGGTTGCAGATGACAGAGTCTATGATGAGTTGCTCTTTGCATCCCATTGCGCCCTTCGAGCAGCCCTTCTGCTGCATTGCAATGATGTTGTTCCGCTCGCAGTGAGCATATATTCGCTGCGTAAGGCAAGATGTGATTATCTTGTAAAGCGTAGGCAAGCAGGTTATTGGGCGGTACTTGGCAGGGTTATCCGTATTCCGCTGGTCTTTTGGTAACAGGTAAGTTGCACCCTGTGTAAGAAACAATGGCATTTTCAGAGGATCGAGCAAGACTTCATTAATTAAGGTAGTTATTTGTTCATGCGTGCACCACAACTTCTTAATCCAATAATTTTGGAGATGATCTGGACCTGGTGCCTTCCAGTTGTGGGAATTCTTGATGACATCGGAGACCTCAGCGGTTGTGAATTGCTCGTGTTGCATCTGGCTATAGTTCCGGCCCATCTCGCGTTCTTCGCTGATCCAGCTTGCACTGACATTGTATGGACCTGGTGTGGCAAGTTGATTTCTCCAGAAACCGTCGACCTGTTCTCTGCTAGGGTAACTCGCATTTGTGGCATCGGCGCTAGAATTAAAAGCACGGTAGAAACCCTTTTCTGATCGTTCAAAGAGTTTATTGTCTCGTTTCCTGTTGTTACTAGCCTTGTATCTCCTCAGACGCCCTGCGAAAACAGAAAGTTTTTGTTTTAATGTGTCAAGACATTGTTGAGCAGTGATGTTCGCGGGGTCATGCCGAGAATGCATTTGGGTGCGGCTCATTACTGCCTGCACCGCCCTCTGGATCCTTCTAGTTCTAACTCCTCTGATATATTCCGTCACTTGTCCTATGTCTTTACGGAGACTCTCGATCTTCCGATTTAGTCGCATTTCCCATTGAGCCATTCGTGGTTCTGGTCTTGCACGATTCAACTCTTGGGCCGTTCGGATCTTGGCACCCATTACAGTGATGACTGCCGTTGCGGCACAGTAGATTAACATGTGCATACGTTCTAATGTTGGTGTCACTGAAACATAGCTTGGTAAAATTCTTGTGTTCATAAGATCGAGCACGATCGCAAGTTTCCTGGAAGAATTTAATCTTGGTAGCGGTGGCCTGCTAAGTGGGTCTGTGCCTTCGTATCGCAATACTGCCTGTCTCATATGTGTGTCCAAGCCTTCAAAATGTTCTTCGTTAACCCGTTCCAGACTCTCGGTTGTTGGTTCTACTGTTTCGGCTTCTAGTTGTTGTCCAGGCTCTTGAAGTTCCCCATTGTTGTTGTTGTCATCTATGTCTATGTGTTCGCCGTGGATCTCTAGCTCAACTTCCCGTTTGATAGTGTTAAGTCGCGTTTCTGGAATTCGGTTATTTCTTAGAATAGTTCGATACTGATCTGACACTCTTTGTTCAGACACTTGCATGTGTGGAAACTCCCTGCAGAACTCGGCATGCAGTTGTTGTCGGTAGCCGATAATCTCTTGTCCTAAGTTTGTCACCCTGTAGAAAATACGCATAATCGATTCATTCATGGACACAGTCCATTTCATGCGTCGTCGTTGTAATCCCGCCTCTGTGAACGCTGGCTGAAGTTCCCGCGCAGCACCTTCGGTGGGTGGAACCCTAGTTCTCGTTTGGCTCCCATGTTGTAGATGTTCGTGTTGTTGTTGGGCTGTAGCTGTTTGTGCAACAGGGGCCCGCCTCATCAGCGCCCTGTCACCGACGTCCCGCTCGCTGTCATGCCCAGCGCCGGCTCCAGACATGCCCTGGCGATCCCCAGGCATTATTATTATTATTATTATTATTATTATTATTATTATTATTTTGTGCCTTTCTAGTATCAAAAATTACCTACTCCTACTGAAATTCCATTTAAAAATCATTTCGTTCACTTAAAATAATAGTTACTTCAAAGTAAAATAAAGAGTCCAAAAAGATGAGAAATAGGAAAAACTCAAATTTCCTGCGAAAGGGAGAGAGATATGAAAAAAAATGAAAGAAACATTTTTTGTTCCATATTTTATTGTTTATTCAACAAGACAATAAATTTTTGTATTGTGCAGGGCCGTACTATTTTTTTTGTTTAATTAATGGTACTGATTACCCATACCTCCGCCACTGTTTACTTTGGAGACCTGATATTAACATGTGTTATGTCACCCTATGAGGGTATTATTGTGTAATAAGTTTGGTTTAAGTATTCTTATTGGTTTGGAATGTGTAAACCAAAATCGATATTTTTTTGATAGCTTGATCACCCTGTATATTCGTAACGAAGCGTTTTTGGACCCATGTTGATATGAACTTTTCGTCTTATTTTAACGAGTAAATTACGCCCCTGAAAGGGTGCCGCCGCATAGCTTTGCATCACCCTGTATGTTGACAATAGGTGTAGGCTTAATTCTAGAGATGGGTCGCTGGGAACATTCCGGGGAATATTCCCGGGACGGGAGCCTTAAAAAGTTGGGAATATTCCCATTAAATGGGAGCATTCACTCGAAAATAAAACGTTCGTTTTTTTTCTTGCTTTTTACTTATGTTTAACCTATTTCAGAATTTTAGGTAGTTTCGGCCGATTGGCCGGATCGGCCGGATTTAGTGGTACCGCCGGAATTCCGGTACATCCCTAGTATAAATGAAGTTACTTGGAACATCATAAAAACCTTTGAGCGTGGTAAATAATGCTATTAAATAGATCGCGAACCGTATATCACTATGTTCCAAGTGAATTCATTTATATTTTACCAGGGTAGAGAGCAGGCGCCTCGGCAATAAAATACGAGACAAAACACTTTTTTGAAGATATTAAACTGCACCTGGTAATAGTAGTAAAAAGAGATAAAGGAGGCAAAGAAGATAGATATTGAAGTAAAAACAAGTGACTGCATATAATGCCACCAATACTTGCATGGGTTACACTGTTCGACGGCCGGCCACTTGTGCAACGAAATGCGGTGCATAGCCGTGCCATAATTTTACAGATCTTAGGATATACTTGCCTAAATAATTATAATCGCGATATGGCGTTTTAGAGACCTTTTGACAATATTATATGGTGCGTTAACCTTTGCGTTTTGTTTGACGACAACCTTAAAAAACCTTAAAAGTTAAATATTATGTAACTTGTAGCGTTGACTGATCTCACGGCTGTCGCGTCTGACACATTTTTGGCTCACCATTCGCTTTCCGGAGATAAAATACAATGCAAAATTCATTGTTAGCCATCAGAGACGTCTGCTTTCCAGGACATAAAGCTCTAGCCGTGAGAAGTCTTTATAAATACGTCAGTCAACGCTTGTAGTAATGTATATTATCAGTGACTATAGACTATAGTCTATAGTCACTGATATTATTGAAAACTGCGTGACGCTTATGTCCTATATTCTTTTTGTGGCCCCAATTAGATTTTTTTATGCTGTTTCAAGTGACTTTACAAATACTATACCTATACTTAATTTCTTATAGAAACTATACTTTAGATTATGTCTGCTAAATTTGCGTTTCCAAATCTAAACGTAATTATCAATAATATAAATATAAAGTTTTTAAAGTAACATACGAGACCAGAATCATATCATTTGGCCCAGCCAATACTTGTTACATTATTTAATTTAGTATCCTAAGCATATATATCAAGTTTTCTAATTATAATCTTAGTAAAAATTGTTTATAAAAATGTCTCAAATTACAATAATAATAGTTTGATTTAATAGTTTTCTTTTGTTTTTAATAATAGTGTCTAAAATAAAATAAATAATAAAATATTGGCTGGGCCAAATGATATGATTCTGGTCTCGTAACTGCAGAGTTTCTTTCTTAATTCCCAGTTTAGTGTAGCAGAGTGTAGGGCAGAGTCCCGGGTATAGTTTACACCACGAATCTTGATCCCTGCGTCACAATGGCCAACAATGGCCAACAATGCATTGTCGACCATTGTGACTTAGGGATCAAGATTCATGATATTCACTATTATACAAAATCAGGGCGCGTCAGTAAATGTGGCAAAACAAAAGCGACAACACAATAATTATTTCGATAATTTCTCTCCCACTGCCTGCATCCAATACGGCATAAAGTAGCTCCTTTATTAAAAAAACAATCAATCATATGATGCCTTTGCCAGCGATAAATTCCCTTGGGAAATACCACATCGGTAAGACCACATGTGATCTTACCGATGTGGTATTTAATGTGGTATTCAATACCACATCGGTAAGATCACATGTAATTTTATCAATTCGTCACCTGCCTAAATTAACAAATGTAGTTATTAATTTCTTGTCTGTAACAATTTTAAACTAAAACTAAATTGCGCTGTAATTATAGTAGCTAATTGCCACTTTAATAAAATCATCAACAGATACCTCAAACCGCCCAACATGGTAACGGTAATGTTTTTCTGTTAATTTATAGGCTATTTATTAGTATTTAGGATATAGTGACTGATTTTGTATACAATGGGACGCAGAAAGTGTGTGGTGTGTGGCCAAATTGATATTTCTCAGGATATAACCTATCACAGGTAAACATTGTACACACGGGCCTAATGTTTGTTTACTACGGTAAATTTGCATAAGATGTTGGTTGACTACAAACGTGTGTATTTTGACGCTGTTGCTCCCTCTACCATTGGTTATTTCTCTGAGGCAACCGCACGAATCTACTCAATACAAACGGCGACTTGCCAAAATTTGTAAGTTCTAAATTATGGAGTGAAAATTAAGTTTTCAGCGGTATTATACCCATATCGAGAAATTCACTATCATCCTAAAAATTACTATCGGTTCTGCTTGTTTTGCACAAATAATGTTTATAATAAACCGTATATGGAATCTGTTGAAATAATGGCGTTTCATGCGGTGAATTTCCAGTGCTCCGGATTATAATGGACTGAAGGTATATATATTATATCTGCTGTATAGGCTCAAAAACAGATTATCTGGCTTTCCCGCAAAGTGGCTGAGTCCGTCTGCATTTATACAGTCCCCTCAAGCAACAAAATGGTCCCTTTTCAAGGAAAAAATACCTCTGTAAAGTGGAAGTTCGCTTTAACTTCATGTTTTAGACGTATAAAATTTCAGTGCACGTCGTTTTGGGATAAATTCCAAAATATATAAGTTATATTGATAATAATTTAGTCGCCACTAAGTAATGTGTTGAATACCGGATAATGTTAAAACAACCAATCACATCATAAAAAAATAATGGCAGAATGTCCATCAAAATGTATGTTTTAATAAGAAACCCACCTTGACAGGAAATATCACCACTATTCATTCTGAGCGCAACCGCTATTAATTTATCGAACAATAAGAGTATCAATTACCGAACTGGGGAACAAACTATTAAAATCAATGAAAAAGTAAAATAGTTATCAAATCAAATTTGCTTTTGAATTCAGAATAATTATGGCGTATTCCAAGAAGATTTTGTAATTTAACATTAAGAAACATTCCTAAAATACCAACTTGCCAAATTAGATGAACTGCAGCTGAAAACTTAAATATAAATTAAATAAATATTAAAGTATATAAAATTATCATCGGGAAAACATTTTAGTCACATGTTCTTTTATGTTATGCATTAACAGATATCGATATTACACCGATAATGTACCATCAGGATTTGATTTGTTTCCGATTTGGCCTTTGGGTTCAGTCGCGGCAGGCGCAAATTAATATTTTTGAAGAAAAATTCCTCCTAAGCCACGGAGAGCTGAGGAAAATGTTGATTCATGATACTGTTCTTATAGTTTTGTAGAGTATTTCCAAATAATATCGTCACGAAGTGACATTTTATTGAAATAATGGCAACGAAGACAAAATAATAGTAATTTCCCCCCTCCCCCGCACAAACATTCATAGTTGCTTCTGGCATACCCCTAGTTTGCAGTATTGCAGGGTGAGAATTATTATTATTGTTAATTAAAATTAAAGTTTGAATTTATAAAAGGAGAGCGAACTTATAAAAGCAAAGTGACATCATTCAGGGGCGTGCGGTGACATTTTAAGTAAGGGAAGTAATGTTTAAAAACTTACCTATTTGTAATGTAATTCGATTCTTCGATCACTTTTTGCGAATTCGTCAATGACGTCATCATAAAAACGTCGATGCTCTAACATGTTCTGGAGAAGTATATTCTCAATAGACAACAGCGATATCTGTGAAAGTCTGTCCTGTCCCGTTGAATTTCTTACGAAATTTTTTATACGTTTAAGTGTTGAAAAATTGCGTTCCACTGATGAACTTATGGCAGTTATTGTTAACACTAATTCACACAATTTAGACACTTCGGTGTAGGCATCTTCCAGCTCCTTGTCTTTTAAAAATTGCATTCATTCTTTAGCGTTATTTTTTGCACTTATGTCATCAGTTTCGTAAATCACTTTTAGTTCAGATCGCAGTGACACTCGGTCGAAGAACTGGCCATAATGAAGAAAAAGAGATTTAAACGCATCTTCTGGAAAAGTTTTTCCCTTAAAAGCATCAAAATTGCAGAGCTCGAGGAATTTAAAATCATTTAAACCATCAAATCTATAGTTTAATTGTTGCTGCGTTTGATCGATAATTTCATAAAAGAGGCATCTGTATGATGTTTGAACATCTCCCACCCTGTCTGTTCGAAGACGCTTGGCTTTTGGCCTCCTCTATTTGAAGAATCCCTTGTTTCGTCATGACCTCTAAATCCCAATTCGTGCTGTCCGAGAAAACAAACAACATCGATAAGCCTTTTTAATATTTGCCTATTTTTATCGACTAGTTCATTGTGTTTTTGGTGACTAATTTCCAACTGCTTATCAATGGCGTGTTCAATTCTTGTTTTGCCAAACATGTCTTTTTACAGCTTTATGTAAATTGTTTAAATCGGAAAAACCAGTTTTATTCCAGAGACCTTTTTCCGTATCAAAAAGTAAACAAGGCCAACAAAATAATTTGCTAACATTTTCACACCCTGTTAACCATTTAAATTGCTTGTAATGTTTTTCCGGATAAAAATGTCTAATGCAGTTTTTCATTTTTGTGGTTAAATTTTTCATAGGCGGTTTTGCCCTTCCGTTAGTAGTTAATTGAAGCTTATCCGCAAAGTTTAATGTTGGAAATCCCTTTATTATTAAGGCACACACTACACATTTACACACACTCTTCTTACTTAATAATTGTCCAAATTTAACATTTTCAACGTCATTCCCGACATCCGAAGTTGACGGTATTTGCATGTCCACGTCCGTATTATTGTCTGCCATATCGCCCGAGATACGACGCGCGCGACGCACCGACGCAGATCAAAGCAAACTAAACTAATAACAGAGAACCTACTGCAACGATAGCTTCCACGCACGCTTAAAACACGCGTTCTCATCGTGTCAGCCAGTGCGGTGGAGGTGGAAAGTTCAATGACATCTCGACTCTCGAACGCTACAGAAAAGCTAGCGGCCGGCATAGCTTACATTGTACTGTAATAAACTGTCGCTCGGTAGGATGGGCGCAGTCGTAGTCAACGCCGCATTTGCTAGGTTTGATATATGATATATAAGATAAATTTTAGCGTTTTTGATATACCTGGGTAATTAAACTAATTGCTTCCTGATTAAAAATTCAAAAATTACATTTTATCATTTTATATTGTTTTGGTTAAGGGGAAGCACTGCTTCCCTTGCTTCCATGGACTGCACGCCCCTTTTAATCAATAATAATTATACCCAAATAATTATTATTTAATTATACCCAAATAATTATTATTTGGGTATAATCTCGGCGCATCGGCCGCCAAGGTTTACCGACCCTGCTCATCGTGTGTCTCCGGCAACCTATCACGAGCTGTTGGTGTTGGTGTGTCCGAAGGCGGTCCAAGGATCTGAGAGATTTCGCTCGGCACGTAGCTCAGAAACGTGCCTGCAGTCCGCACCCATCCGATTCGCTCAGCCTGGGTCACCGCCAGCAAGATGCTGTTTCCGTGATGTGTTGTTACGAACCCGACTCCGTCTTCTCCATTCTGGACCTCTCCTACTTACGTCTATGTGGGCGACGGCCGACCAGAAGCAGACCGGACCCCGCAGACAGATGATCCTGGCAAGTTCTGGGGGACAGGTTATGAAATCCGCCGGGACACACTCTCGGGGCTAATAACCCCAGGACGTGACAATATTTAAGCAAATTTTGTGCTAGTTCTCCGCACGAGCAAGTGGGTTGCTTGTATATATATTTGACGATCCGAAAAGCCTTGCATGCCGTTAATTCGCTTTCGAGTGTAACTCTAACACGAAATTAATTTCATCAGGTAACATGCATTAACCAGAGTTAAACTAGTTAAGGGCATGTTCTAATTATAAATCAGTGGTGAACATGAAGTAAAGGTTTATGGTAACAAACCCTGCCAGGAACGAAAGTAATTAAAATTTCCAACAATGCTTAAAAGTTCCTAGCTTAACCAATAAAAGTAAAATCCTGCCGGCGCAGGTTTATCGATTCGCGCCTAGATTAGAAGTAAACTTTTGAGAGCATAATTTAGAATAAGAATAATCTGGCATGATTTTCAAATAACCTGCAGCCTTTGAGATGTTACATTCGAGATATATGATGTGTGTGTGTGAATAATATAATTAATACAGAAAATTTATCAACTCTGTGAACCGAATCATCTTCAAAACGGTTAACCTTACGAATAAAAGTCATAGCACCTTTTTTGTAAAAATTTTACTATTAAGCTGCAAATAATTTCACAATCAATTTTGTTCTATAAACGAGATATTCACCAAAAAATATTTTTGTTGACTGAGTAAAATTTTTAGCGGCCCTCAGATCGGTGGGGACTTTTGACATTTTGTTAGAAACCCAAAGTTATCAAGGTTCATATCAAAATCCAGCTTTCCCGGAATTTCTCCGAAGTTGGGAATTTTATTGTCCAATTTTTCTGGAATGAAAATTTTGGAAAACATTTCAAGGCCTAAATATTTAAATGGAGAATATATTAAGAACGTTGAGGGTAACTGAAGATAAGATAATCAGGCAATAACATTTCTAGAGACTAAACTCTCTTTCCTTGTGCATGCTTATTTTTGTAAAGTTTGACCACAATTATTTTATATGCTAAACAGATACCACTAAATAATGGAAAATGTGGCAGATTTACTATAGTCACATACTATTGCAGGTGAAAGTGGTAACGGTAATGGGAAGTGGAGTTTGAATTATTGCCCTACATGTATCCAATGAAATTTTGGATAAAAAAGTTGAGGAAGCAGGGATATAGAAAACGGAGCATGATGGAGCTGGACCAACACTATGAGAAAGATCCGATTACATAAATTATAATTTAATTGTTGTTTGCGATCTGGAGAGGCCATTAGCCTTCCACCAATCATCGGGATAGCAGATGGAATAGCAGATGTAACGTTTTGTTATTTAGTCCGGGAAAGATAGACATAAAAAGATGGAATAAGCGAACTTTTTCGCTCTCAGATTTTCTTCTAGAAAAGTGTAGGGTTTGAGGTCAGAAAACATATGTCACACACGCTACCACCAGCAACATACAGCGTTTTGAGATATAGACATATACCTATATACGATTTTTCTCGTTTTTTGACTAAAAACTGCTAATATCTTAAAGAAGATGCATTTTTCGAAAAAAAGTTTCAAGTGAAAGTAGTTCAAAATTAAATTTTCTATAAGATTTCTCCTACGAAAAATTTCGATTTTCCTAATCGTTTTTAAAACTTTAAAAAAAAACCGCATATATATATTTTAAATGAATTAAGCCAAAATAGTGGTCAATCCATTTATAAATAACAAAAGTTAATTAAAGAAAAGAAAATTGTGGAAAATTCTTGGAAAATCTTATATAGTTTTCCGAGGTTTGAATATTTGTGAGCATCAAACGTATCATTTTATAGGTTTTCGAGGGTGTACATTAGGAATTAATTACGCGCTTTTTAATATTTTCTAGAAAAATCTCTTTTTGATTTTTTTTACTTATATAATATAAATAATATAAATTATATATATACAGTGTATCCCAGGATAAGTGTAACGAGAAGTGTAAAAGACCAAAAATTTTCTAGTTCGAATTTGGCCATTTGGGGTCCAGGCCTGCTTGCCTAGAAAATAATTTTCAACATATTTTTAATTTTGAAAAATAAAGTAGGCCCTGGCAGGAACGATTTATTTATTTTCTTTGTAAGTTAAGTGCCCTTTCTCGACAAGTATATAAAAAAATTAAAAAATTTTTAATAGGTATAATGAAAATTTAAATTTAAATTTGATGACAATAGGAAAGAAATTTTTGGAGCTGCAAAGGTATAATGAAAAAAATATATTAGTATTAATATGAACAAATCACTTATTTATTCATTATATTTTACATTACATTTTCCGCAATTTTCTTTTCTTTAATTCACTTTTGTTATTTAAAAATGGATGGACCATTATTATGGCTCCAAAACATAAATTGTCACATAATCTGTAGTTCATTTTATAATATACAGGGTGGTCACTCTTACAGTGCATACCATTGGGATATCCGAAACGGTAAGAGATACAGCGTGGGTTAAATTAGAGAAAAGTTGCGTTTTTGTATGCCTTTCAATAATCTGAAAATAAATCTAAGATACCTTGGGTAGTTCCTGAAATATTGCTGAAAAACTGAAAATATGCGTTTTCTTTCTTCCTTCATAACTTTTTTATATGTAATGGAAAATTTATGAAATCTGGCAATCCTACATTTCTCGATGTGAGCTTTTCAATGGAAATGTCAAATAATTCCTACGCCAACTAGATTCTGAAATATTCGTTTCGGATATCCCAATGGTATGCACTGTAAGAGTGACCACCCTGTATACATGTGGTTTTTCCGCATTTACGGGAAAACGATTGGGAAAATCGAAATTTTTCATAGAAGAGATCTTATAGGAAATTTAATTTTGATCTACTTTCATTTAAACCTTTTTTCTAAAAAATGCATCTTCTTTAAGATATTAGCAGTTTTTAGTCAAAAAACGCTAAAAATCGTATATATATGTCTATATCTCAAAAGCTGTATGTTGCTGGTGGTAGCGTGTGTGACATATGTTTTCTGACCTCCAAACCTACACTTTTCTAAAAGAAAATCTGAGAGCGAAAAAGTTCGCTCATTTTTTCCCTATTTTCCTGGAGTAATTGGTAATAACATGAAATTAGCTATTATGTTCAAACCCATTATGGTAATGATTGAAGAATATTAAAGGCTATTATGAAATATGTTCATAAAAAATAAATTTTTATTTAAACTCCACAAAATGGCCATAAAATGCCACTAAATTAAATTTGTGGAATAGAAAAAATCAAATATATATTCTGTGGTAAAAAAGCGAGAAGTACCAGCATTCATTATTTGAATTAGTTCTACGTCACTGCCTCAATTAGAAAGCGTCCTCGAGCTGCTGTCCTTTGTGCATAATATTATCTACCACAGTAGAAACTTAAGTATTGTACTATAAATAGACCATATTTTCTGTGTTCTGTTTATAGCTTGCATTTATTTCGGTTTAGGATTTTATTTCAAGCATTCAGTTGCTTCTGGGCTACTCCTATTTTCGAGTATTGTGAGGGTAAGAATTATTATTATTATTTCAAGAGGTTTTATGATTGACATATGTTCCTATAGACTTAGTCAATCGATTTTGGTTAAAATTGGAAATTAGTGAACACATAAATATTATTATTATTATTGGAGGAGTTATCCAACAATTTTTATAAGCGAGAATGAGGTATTATAGAAGTTTTTTTTTAAATACCTACATTTGTACAAAATTTGTTCCAAGTTCAAATTCATTCTATTCAAAAGTAGCGTTTTAAAAGTACTAATAACCACAACTAATCATCAACCATTTACAAATGTGTATTATTATTTCGCTATTATGGTAGACCCTATTGGAAATAAACGTTGTTTTAGTCAAAATTCTTGCAGTCTAGGTTTAGGTGTATTTGCAAAATTCTACTTAGAGTAAGGAACCGGTGAAATACATTTTAAAATATCAAATTTGTCCTGAAAAGCTAACACATACGAAAAAATTTCGAGATTAGTCTTTTGTAGAACATTGATTGGTGAATCTGAAAACAATGTTTCTGTAAAAAGATGTAATATAAGATTTTGAAAAAATTGGCGCATTGTAAGTATCATGGAAACGAAAGCTTGATATACAAAAATTTAAAACCGTTTTATTTTATTCACATCTTGTTGCTGTTAGAGTCCTAAATATAAAAGTGGATCACCCTGTATAAATAAAGCGCAGTTGGTAATACCTAAAACTCTCACGCCAACATGGTCTGAGCTAAAACCACATGAATAGCATATTGGACTGGAGCTGAGCTAACCTAATTTTTATTAGGGCGATTTCTCCTTTCAGGGTTGGGTGGATATCGTTAAAGGCTATTGGCCAACCTCCAACTTATAAGTACATAGTTTAGCTTTAATCTGCCCTCGAGCAGATTACATTGGTGTATGGGAGCAAATTAGTTTAGCTTTAATCTGCCCTCGAGCAGATTACATTGGTGTATGGGAGCAAATTAACTTATTTTCTGAAATTGTTTATGTTTGTAGATATCGGAGAAGGTTGGATAATTATTGTGGCTCTTAGGCTAATGGAGCCACCGCCATTGTTGGCTTGGGTTAGTGCTTTAGGCGGAAAGTTCATCCTGACAATTTGTTACTGCGTAATTAAATTAATGTACTTAAACCATTACTTCTCAATGTGTTATCAAAGACCATGATCTTTGATGTTATACAGGAGCAATGGGTACTGAAACGACTTATACGTACCTACGTTCAAGTGGAATTTCAGTCAAATTGCACTCATTATTGTCTTAATTTCTGTCCAACGAAGAATAGGTATACATGGTGTGTCGTAATTAATGGAACATACTTACGAATCTGACAGATTTCGCTAAGAAGTGCAAAAAAATTGAAAGTTTCAAAGTCGAATATCTTCCAAACAGCTAGACCAAATACATAACATTTATATATATATATATATATATCGTTGGAATCGCAAAAGTAGGTTTATTTCAAAAATAGAAAAATATACATGGTGTTCTATTTTAGAAAAGCATAATTATCTACCTATACAGGGTGTTTCATTAAGGATGAAGAGGTACCATATCTCAGGAATTAATAGTCCTGGAACATTGGGAAGAAAATCTTCTTAAGCAACGTGGTCACGAAAAATCGCTGGAAATTATTTTTAAGTTCGAAGGTCGGCCGCTAGGGGGCGTATTCGAAACAGTAAATTTGAAAAATGAGTTTTCTCAAAAAATTACTAATAAAGCTAGGTATATAAAAAATATTTTTTTATATTTTATTGCACTCTTCAGCAAATTCTGAACAATTTTTGTTAAGGATTTTTTACTCTAGCTCTTCAAATAGAGGTGAAACGGGCGAATAAACCTTGACTTGAAAAGATGCCTGTAACTCCGGTTTGGCTTTACCGAATTGGTCTAATTTGGGCTTGTTGAAGAGAGCTTTCCTTCTTCTATCAAATGATTGTCCACTAAGGTCATTTCGAATTTCGTGGTCACCGCTAGAGGGCGCAATTTGAAAAATTTACCTTTTATTACAAATTTCTCCGAGATTTTAAATGCAATGGCATATTTATTCTATTATAATCGAAAAGTAGATTAAATTTTGAAAGAAAAAGGTAGGTATTTGTTATCAAATATTTCCGTGGTCAAGCATGCTATGAAATAAATAAAAATCTACTTGAATTTTTCGTAAATTGCTATTTTTCTCACTTTTTATTCCGTTAAACGTATTTCTAAATTTACTTACCTTACCTGTCGTATCTCGTATCGATATTAAATTATCTCGGACATCATCTAGTAAGCCATGAAACAAAATCGTTTGGTACCTGACAGCATATTCACGTTCCGCAAGTGGAGCATGTTCAAAACTTTGAAAATATACGTCAGGCATATCGTAAGCTTCGGCATTCGCATTTTTTAATAAATGCAACACACAATTTTAACTCAAAATTTACAAAAATCAAGATTTGACACAATACTTATTAAAGCTTGATTCATGTGACATTTACTTCTTTGCTTCACTAGAAACCAAACGGTTTTGTTTCATGGCTTACTAGATAATTTCCCAGATAATTTCATATAATACGACAGGTAAGCTAAGTAAATTAAAAATACGTTTAAAGGAATAAAAAGTGAGAAAATAGCAATTTAAGAAAAACTCAAGTAGATTTTTATTTATTTCATGGCATGCTTGACCACGGAAATATTTGACAACAAATACCTACCTTCAACTTTCCAATAACATGTTAACAATTATTCTTTTGGCGATAACTCCGAAACTAATGAATATATCCATTTGAACCTTGGGTATTTTTTATTCTAAATTTAATCTACTTTTCGATTATAACAGAACAAATATACCATTGCATTTAAAATTTCGGAGAAAATTGTAATAAAAGGTAAATTTTTCAAATTGCGCCCTCTAGCGGTGACCACGAAATTCGAAATGACCTTAGTGGACAATCATTTGATAGAAGAAGGAAAGCTCTCTTCAACAAGCCCAAATTAGACCAATTCGGTAAAGCCAAACCGGAGTTACAGGCATCTTTTCAAGTCAAGGTTTATTCGCCCGTTTCACCTCTATTTGAAGAGCTAGAGTAAAAAATCCTTAACAAAAATTGTTCAGAATTTGCTGAAGAGTGCAATAAAAGTATTTTTGATATACCTAGCTTTATTAGTAATTTTTTGAGAAACTCATTTTTCAAATTTACTGTTTCGAATACGCCCCCTAGCGGCCGACCTTCGAACTTAAAAATAATTTCCAGCGATTTCTCGTGACCACATTACTTAAGAAGATTTTTTTCCCAAAGCTCCAGGACTATTAATTCCTGAGATATGGTACCTCTTCACCCTTAATGAAACACCCTGTATATACATCTTTGTTACTTACTCAATGTTCAATTGTTCTTTAAAAATACATTCAAATAGCTCCATTAGAACCCTATAATTTTTCTTTTCAATATTTTTTTTCTAGGTCAAAAAGTAAAAAAAATTAAGGGATAAAAAATAACTATGTACACCCTATACATATCTGTTATTTAACCATACTTGCAATATTTGTATGTCAGATATTTTGCCACTTAGAACAATAATGACCGAAACACCAAACATATAGTATTTTTGGACATTTGAAAATGTATGGCTGATTAAATAAAGGCACTATATTGTATAAAACCAAATCTTAAATTTTTCAAAGATCGCGGATATCAGGGCAAAAAAAAACTGGTTAATTATTGTAACTAAGCCAACGTTTCGTTGATATATTTCAACTTCTTCAGGGCTAATTAACTATAGTGCACCATCTCCGTTATACGAGTATGCATAAAGTGTCCAAACTTACTTTTAAACAATGGCTAAAACCGTTACACTGTAACGATAGTCAACTAGCCCTGAAGAAGTTGAAATATATCAACGAAACTGTGCCTTATTTATAATTAACCAGTTTTTTTTGCTCTGAAAAAGATAAAAGATGGGGCGTGAAGACCTTACACAGATATTAAAGTAGAATTTTCAAGAAAATAAGGGTCACGAGGAGTAGCTTTCAAAAATGCAATTGCAATAATATATAATTTGGTATATTAAAAAGGAAATAAAGTTTTTGATTTTTCCTAGCAGTCAGCTACCCAACCAAGTCATAATATTTACTACTCGTAAGATTCTCATCATTCAGAATGAACGAAAAAGATTATTTGTAATTCTTCATTCGATCTAAACGACGTACTAGCGTTGACTAACGTATTAATAAGACTTCTCACGGCTATAGTTTCATGTCCTGGAAAGTAGATGGCGCCTATGGTCAACAATGTATTTTGCATTGTAGGTATTTTGTCTCCGGGAAGCGCATGGTGAGCCAGAGAACTGTCAAACATGACAGCCGCGAGCAGTCTCTATTAATACGTCAGTCAACGGTACTAGGTTGCCTCTAACTCTTAATAATTATTAAGATATAATTTAATGGAATTGTCAACCAACACCAACTTAAGAAAAAAAGAAGGCCTGCATGCTTCCTGGGGCTCGTTAGATTATGTACGGTTATACTATCTACTATCCTTGCCCCTTCCTCGTCGACTGTCATAAACGTTAATAGGTCATCCAATCCCTTTTTTAAGCTAGATAATGTCCTTTCTTATTTGTCGTTTCTGAGGGCGCTCAATGTCCCGCTCTCAGGAATGAAATAAATTTTACCCCGAATTTTTCCCCAACTTCGATATTTTCTTTTCCATTTGGCGAAGGACATAATTTGATACTCATTGGAACAGAAAAAAAAAGAGGAACGTATTGGGTGTCATTCTAGTATCTGGTATATACAGATATACGCGCTATTGAATTCTTGAAGATAAAGCGAAATATCTGCCCGTATCTATTTTTTTGTTCTCAATATTATGTATATACACTGGTGGGCGATCTCCATTCATGATACTTATACAGGATGCCCCAAAAAGTAATGGGACATAGAGCAAATGCATATATTTTGGGCCAAAATATGACGATTGAGACCAATATGCCTTATAGTTAAAGTTAAAGTTCATTTTTTGAAATAGAATTATGGCTACATCTTCTAAACTAATCAAGCTTCTGAACTGAAATTTGGCACTGCTATGTTTTTGGGGATGGAGAATAAGCTGAAAATGCCAATTTCCCCGTATCTCACAGAGGGCGCCACTTGCGCTGTTTTTGGGTCGTGCTTTTACTCGTAACTTTTTTGAGGTTATCTTTTTGGTCCTGCAGGTCCATCATTTTAGTGCATCTTTTCATTATGCAAGAAAAAGGTACTCTTGTTTCATAACGATCAAATCCACGGTTTGCGTTGAAATCGGCAAAATGGCCCCAAAACACCTGTTGACTTCAATATTCGAAACAAAATTTTCACCTACCGCTTTCAAATGTTACAGATCAACTGTAAGTTTTACTAGGGAAGAAAATGTTACAGATCAATTGTAAGTTTTCTCTAATCGAATAAACATTTTGTGCTCTTCTAGCATTTTTTTCAGGTTCTCCATAGATTAATAATATATCAAACTTTTTCATTGTGTGTGTTACCATTATTGAAATTTATGATACATTCAATGACTGGATACAATAATTAAATGTCAAGAGAAGGTATGTCAATTATGACAGGTAAGAATAATAAATTATCAACTGTCAATTTTTTTCAATGGATACCCGATCAAGCCAAGGCTAATTTGATTCAGGACAGGTATATACTTTGTAAGTAACTTGAGGAAATAGTCCATATCTTGAAGTGGAGTAGGAGAATAGAACGATAAGGGTAAAACTTACAGTCTCAGCTCCACAAACACAGTTTCTTTAATAAAAACTTCGTACATATGTTTCAACCCTCCTGGGGGGTCATCTTCAGCAGTGTAACATTACAGCTTTAAATTTTCTGTAGTTAAAATTAAAAAATTAGAATTAAAAAGTTAAAATTAAAACACATTTTATCATGATCTAATTAAAATAAGGAATAAGTGCAATTTAAGGAATAAGTGCAATTTTAATATCCATTTATGAATTTTATGTGTTAAATTTTAAATATTAAAGTTACCATAAATCCGTAGCAAATACCACAGAATTAATAGCTTCGCCCCAGAAGCCTCCTTACGGTCATATGAAAAAAATAAGCGAGTTTCTAAGGAATGGTCTGTACTACTCGTTAGCCTGTGCAAATACTAAAAGATATGCAGAATACTTTTACAAATTTGTGGAAACCTATACTAGTAATAAGTATAACAAATTTTGTTCTAATGGCTTTACCTATCAGTTTCAGAGGTATTAAAAAATGTCTTTCTTTCCTTTAGGAATATTTGGAATGGGGCCACCCCTGTAAAATTTCTATTTTTCATCCGATTTTAGCCGGGGTTTTTTCTAAAGACAGGTCCCAAAAAATTCTACTTTGGTGCAAAATTTTTGGTCTCAATCTCAATTTTCAAGGCCTACTACGAATTTTTTTCGAATAAAAAATTACGAAAATCATTAAGCGATTTTTTTATTTAAAATCTGACATCACAGCATTAATCAGGACACCCTTAGAACCCCATATTATACCAAATTTGAATAAAAAATATGCAGGGAGTTCCATTATGCGCGTTGTCAAAGTTCAGCAAAGTAGGAATTTTAAAGGCATCTGGCAAGTCAAGTGTGCCATGGAATCCCCTCAAAATAGTTGAATGCTCACCAGGACCACTCAAAAAAAAAAATTGAGATTAAGACCTAAAATTTTGCAACAAAGTAGAATTTTTTGTGAATAAAACTTTTAGAGGGGTGGTCCCATTCCAAATGGGCCACACTGTATAATACTTTGTAGCTCCATAAACATTAAGTTTACATGAGAGAGCGGCATTACATTTCAAGTTTGAAATATATATATACAAGTTCTATTGTTTCTATAGTAGTTTGTCAATTTAAAATTGAGACACCCTGTATTGTAAGACTAAAAAATTTCAATTGGCAGAAAATATCGTTGCTTCGAGGTAGGGTGCTGAATGTAGAAGTAATATGATACTTGCGTGACAATACTTTGATCAGATTATTAGGTAATTACCAAAATGCCAAGATACTTATCCACCAAAGACAAAATTAATGGCGTAGGTATCCTACTTTCATCAAATTAAACATCGGTCTTTTAATTGTTTACTTTTATTTTTTTTTGCTTCCTACATTTCCTTTACATTTATGCCTCATTTCGGGAAAACATAATAAATCAGTGTGACCCACTTCAAACCGGAAGACCCCCATAAAATGGTCATTCGATTGATCGAGTTTTCTTTAGTGATAGGTCATCAAAAACTATACTTTAGGGCGAAACGGCACATTTCATTTTAAAAAACCAAGGCCTACTACGACATATTTCTTGGGACAAAATTGGACGAATCGTATTAGGCATACTTTTATAAAAATTCAGAGTACACCACTGGATTGGGCATCCCTTAAAACGCGTTTGTACCAAATTTTGTTAAAAAACATCGAACAATGAAAATTAACGATCAAAACTGTAACTTACTTTATTACAAATAATAGTAATGTCAATAGGTATTTTATTTTTTATAAAATTATGCCTAATATGATTTGTACAGGGTTATTCACTGAGAATTAGCCCCCCACCTAACTTTTTTGTTTTTTAAGATAAAAGGGTAATTCAAAAAACAAAATCAATGGTTGGGCGAATACTTTTTTATGCCATGACCGTTTAGTGTACAGGGTGTTCCAAAAAAGTAGGACGAATGGCAACTTAATTTTTTTAAATGGAACACTCTGTATATTATTGGATTTTTGAAACCTGCTCATCAAGGCAATCAAAATGATATAAAACTTTGTGGCATTATCTTTTTCCGTTTTTGAAAAATTCCGTATTCAAATTTTATACTAAATTTATTTAACTCGAATTTATGGATCTGGTGATAAAGATAGACGATCAATGTAATAACGAAAAATTTTTGTTTTAAACAAGAGAGTAATATAGTGAAACTCCAAAATGTTTAGGAGCTTTTACGATTTTCCTGAAATTCTTTATTTCGAGAATATAATCAGTAAAATTTGAAAAGGCTCCTAAACATTTTGGAGTTTCACTATATTACTCTCTTGTTTAAAATAAATATTTTTCATTATTACATTGATCGTCTATCTTTATCACGAGATCCACAAATTCGAGTTAAATAAATTTAGTATAAAATTTGAATACGGAATTTTTCAAAAACGGAAAAAGATAATGCCACAAAGTTTAATATCATTTTGATTGCCTTGATAAGCAGATTTCAAAAATCCAATAATATACAGGGTGTTCCATTTAAAAAAATTAAGTTGCCATTCGTCCTACTTTTTTGGAAAACCCTGTACACTAAACGGTCATGGCATAAAAAAGTATTCGCCCAATCATTGATTTTGTTTTTTGAATCACCCTTTTATCTTAAAAAACCAAAAAGTTAGGTGGGGGGCTAATTCTCAGTGAATAACCCTGTACAATATTGACCCAAAAAATATGTCATAGTAAAAATAAAATGTACGGTGTTGCCCCAAAATATCTACAGTTTATAATAAATAGGTACTAATTTTATGGGGGTGTTCCGGTTTGAAGTGGGTCACACTGTATATATTTTTTTCATTTGGAAAAAACAATATAAAGTAAAATTTCCGGGATAGTGTCCAAAATTTAAACAGCATTTGTTAGTTATATATTGCTAAACTGATATACAGTGTGACTCAGGTTTTAATCGGGAAAATATAATAGCCACCGAACTCGTAAAAATTAAAAGGTTATAGGATCTTATATGTTTTAAAGCTTCGTTTTCAAGACACATGGTGTTAAATTTTTTGTTCATCGTTGTAGAAAATGTGTTATAGGTTACCGATTATTGTCAGTTAGAACAATAGTTAATGTAATTTATTTTAATAAAAAGTTTGGATGTGATCCATTCTTTATTTATTGTTTAATATTATGATAAAAGGATAAACTCCAAAAGTAAATAAGGATACTTAGACAAAAAAGGCGAGAGACAAAAAAAATATTCTTAATTATTTAAACTTAAAATAATATCAAACTTATAAGAAAGCAGTAGTTTGCCCAAATTTTGTCTTAAAATATCTAGCTAGGATGCCCCAGCGTCACCTCTGGAAAAAATAAATTAATTCTAATTATTGCATAAAATCAAGCTCCTTACTTATTTTATTACTAAAACCATGACAAGTTTTAACAAAATCTATTTATTTTTAAGAGTTCTGCACGAGTATCGTTCGTGTTTTAGGATACATAGAAATAAAGCTTTGTATAGTAACAAAAACAAACATGATAGAAGGTCTCAATAATCAATGTTTTCCCTTGAAACGAATTTGTATTACCTCAGAGATCAATTTGCTTAAACGAATTTCCTTACTTGTGCCCACCCTTTCTTTCAACATTCTCTGTCTCCTGCGCCCTAGTCGTAAATTCCCAGGATATTCTTTGAAATGAAAATTAAATTACTCCAGTCTAGCATGCGATCTCGGTCTTATCTTTAATTTATTGTTGCGAAGGAGATAAAAAGACTTAACCTTCTTAAAACCCTCCATAATTTTCGAGAACTTTAATCTACTGCTAAATCGATAAAGATTTTATTAAGGGTAGTCAATTGGCATTATACAGGGTGTCCCAGTTCTAAAACTGATGACAGAAAATCTCATTTTAAGCAAAAAAAGTTCATATGAACGAACATGCGATAGGTTCCACAACGCTGAATGAGAAAGATATAGTGTGTGAAAATTTATATAAAAAAACACAGAGTTTTCTGAATATTTTGGAAACGACAGGTACCAATCTGCAACTTGGTATGGTTTAGAAGAGAGTGGAAGGCAATAGAACGGAGAAGCTAGAGTTCTCGTATTAATGCCTGGATAAATAATAAAGATCTTACAAGCAGTGATTTGTTTTATAGGTTATGAAAACCTTGGGAAAAATAATGATTCCAGTGCATATGCTTTTAAGATCTTATGATTAAAATGAAGGCATAAATGTTTGTATATACTAAATTTTTGCAAGGTAAAATGTTATCAGATTTTATGCTATACAACTTAAAAAATTCGAAATATAACCTCACTTTCTCTGTTGGCAACCCCCCCTTAAGCATTAAAATTGGGACATATAGATACGTCAGTTATTAAAAAAGTTGATTCCTGTAAAATTTTATAACAATGTTGTATCGTAAGAGACGATGATTTGAAATCGGAGATACACTTTATCTAATTTCTATAAATTATTATCCTTTTATTCTTTTTATCCTTTATATCCATTCTTTATTTATTTATATGTACCCACGGCGGAAAAATGTTCTACTTTCCTGGCTATAATAAAAACGAGCTTTTCCGCAATGGTCAGTTACTCGGTCAGTTATGAAACATTTTGATAGCTTATTAGGGTTTTTCCAGGTAATAATCTAAAGTGATATAGTTTCATGCATATTAAACAGTTTGCGGTCGTTTTAAAAAACCCGAGGATATAACGTTTTAATAATGTGTCAATATTGACACTGCGTTCATCGATCCAGCCGCGTGATGGATCCTTTACATAATTTCATGAATATTTTAGATCGGCATCATTAAATTGAATGGTCTATAACATTCGCACAATATAGGTATATTTCCCGGCAAGGGCGAATCCCTCGTGGACAACTTTATTACTTCATTTTTTGCACAAAAACTCTGATTTTAGCCAAATAACTTTCCCTCATATTTTTTTACGGAGGGAAAAAATTTCGATATTAAATTTGAGGTTTTAAACTTTTGTTTCGGGAATTTTGCGTGCTTTAATACATTGCCATAAAAATACGATTACCCCTTTTTATAATTATCTAGAGGAGGAATATTTCTCAGCACCCCAGCACACCGACTTGTCGCCAGACAGACTTCTCGACAGGCATACCTTTCCAATACTGCACTCACTAGATGATATCGTTGTCGCACCGCGCACTTTGAAGATGGATCATTTAGAAAACGCGAGACGACGATTTGGGGGAAAGTCAAAAAATAACTTCAACGCCTCAAAGGTAATGTCACGTCATAATATAATTAATAATACCTAATATAATATTAATGGTTGTGTTCAACGCAACATTATTTTTCAGCAGTTATTTTTCTTTGTGTACATATACAGTGTATTTCACTTCAAGTCGAGACAATTCATTATTTTTTTACGGGTTGACCGATTTTCAAAAACTTTTTTTTTAAATATAGTGCTCCGAAAGATCTATATTTTGACATTAATTTTTTTCAGATTGGTGTTTTTTTTACATTTTTTTTCTACAATTTTAACTTATGCCTATTAAAAAACATAAACAATATTAAATTTTAGAAAGTATTTTCAATAAAGGGCACCCTGGATACGTGGATACCAATCAATTTTAAATTTTTTCAAATAAAAATTGGGGTGCTTTTTGTTGAAAATACTTTCTAAAATTTAATATTGTTTATGTTTTTTAATAGGCATAAGTTAAAATTGTAGAAAAAAATGTAAAAAAATTAAAAAAACACCAAGAGAAAAGAGATTTTTTTTATTTTTGTATTTTTAATGCGAACGCCCTGTCTAAGACAGGGCCATGAAATCGTGGGAATTGATAGCTTATGTGAGCCCTAATCAAACTGCAAAGAAATATCTCTCGGTGTTTGTACAAAGTGTGAACACCCTGTATAAGTTATGACCGTGAAACTTGGTATATAGGGTTTCCGGGTATGGCCAATACGACTGTGCTATTCATTTTTTTCCTAGAAAAATGCCTAATGTACTTTTGCAGTTTTTGGGGGTATAATTTTGATCGTAGTAGGTTATGGAAAAGACGAATCTGAAAAAAATTAGTGTCAAAATGTAGATCTTTCGGAGCACTATATTAAAAAAAAAAGTTTTTGAAAATCGGTCAACCCGTAAAAAAATAATGAATTGTCTCGACTTGAAGTGAAACACACTGTATGTTATCTTTAGTATTCAAGTTTAAAGATAGAAATTTGGACTTTTTTATGTGGTACAAGCCCACGGAATTCATACAAAAAACGGAAATAATTTTATTGCCTAACATGTAAAATGTAAGTAGGTACTTAGGTATGTTAGTTTTATTTAATATCTAACAAAAAACCTACAAAAACCAAACTATCAAACGGCGATCACATTACAATACAAAATTTAGGGTTATGTTGCTCATAAATAAAAAATTGGTGGTTCAACGAGGTATGTTAGCATAAGATAGAGCTATGTATAGCGCTAGCTAGGGCTAACTGATTTATTTGTTGCGTTGCACACAACCATTATATAGATAATGTTAAGATTCTGTAATTTCACTTCCTCATGACATTATCATTTAGAAAGGAGGAGGATTTATCCTCCCAAAGCTCTGAAAAATAGTTGTTGAAATTATTTTTTGAGTTAAACGTTCAAAGTTTCCTTCATTTACTGTTAATCATTTATGAATTTTCCGGGCAACTTCAAAAAGTTGTCTTATAATCAGTTTGATGCTGGTTCCTGTTGCGGAAATCCAAATTAACAATTTAAATGGATTAAACTAGTTAGTTATAAAATTAAACTTATTAAAATTAAACTTAGTTACTTATAACAAAAGTGAAGATAGAATTCGACGTAATCCTATATTTTGAAAGCAAATGTGAAAATGTAATTCCAGAAATTTTTACAGCTATTTTCAAATATACCTACACATCTTTTCTTTCAAGGCTTTTCTTTTAAAGGTCTTCCAAAGCCGCTTCTCTTAACCTTTCTACTATTTTCAAAATGCAAATCCACAGGGCCGGCTGCGATTTTTTATATACCTCCGATTTCCACGAAAACCATTTAACGATTTTTTTATTTAAAATTTAATCCCACGCCGTTAATCAGGACACCCCAAAACCTCCACATAGAAAATTTGAACAATAAATATAAAGAGAGGTAAAATAGGAACTTTAAAGACATCTGGCGAATCGAGTGTACCATGGATCAAACCAGTTGAATAGTGAACAGGACCACTCAAGTGTTGGTGTGCAAAGGTCTAATACAATATTATATAGTCCCTGGGTAATCTCAATATGCAGAATTTTTTAACCTTTATCAGGTTTCAGAGCATCCTGGAATTATTGAGTGGCTAAACGTAATTTTCCCAACAGGTACTGCTAAACTTATAAGGTTCCAGTTTGTTGAACCATTCATTTTAATGTCTTCTTTTAGATGGATGGGATGAAATAGTCCCAGATGAACCTTAATTTTTGGGGTGCGATAAAAAATCGAGTATATCACAACCGCTCCAGAAAGTTAAATTAACGATTTCGAAAAATACGTTTTTAAAACAATTTATTTTGACAGTTACAGCAGGGCAGCGATTCACGCTACTAGACAAGACAAGACTAAATATACATGGAGCAGAGCTCATATTTATAAGTAAACAAAAAGCAAGCTTAGCCTACACGTGCCCGCGCACTCAGCATTTTGTCCGCACTTTTACACAAACGGGACCATTGTTCATACGGCCATAACTCCTCCACCCTTAGAGGAAAATATCAACCTGGAGGGTTGTTTTTCCGTTTCGTCTTTCTTCTCCACCATTTCGAACTTAACTTGTCTTTTCTTCTTCATACATCTTCTCTGGTATATCTTCCATATTATATATGCAGTAATTAATAATAAAATAATGATAATACTAGTGGCAAATCCATAGCTTAAGGTGTGAATTTTCTGAATGTCGGGAACTTGCAGAAGTGTAGACTTTTCTTGTAATTTATGAATATCTTCCAAATTAATTGTTTGTAGTTGAAGAGGTTTCGCTCGTAGATAATTAAAGTTGACTTCGTTGACTTGGATTTCGGGTAAATTAAATGGTTTTCCTTTAATTTCCTCTTTTCTATTAATAAATTGGAAATCTTTGACTTTGATTTCACAATTTTCTGGTAGATGGATCAAATTTGGTTCGTTAATAATTTTGATTTCTTCTTTGTTCTGACATTTTGTTGAAATTTTTAATGTTTCCTCGGCGGGAATGGCGATGACATATTCGCTGTTGACGGCTTGTATTATTGGGTTAATTAAGTTGATTGGTAAACCATGACAAAATTTTCATTCGGCTTCTTTTATCATGGAGATGATACATTCATTTGAGTGAGGCGTGAGTAAATTTTGACAAATGTAGAAATGTTCTATCTTCGGGCATTCTTCATTCTCGAATTGTTGTTGGTTTGAGCCAAGTACAAAGTAGGGATGACTCGGGATAATAATTGAATTGCCAAGTACAAAGTAGGGATGACTCGGGATAATAATTGAATTTTTTATAGGAATTGGGAATAATCGATAAGTTTGGAAATTTTCGTGTAAGAAAATTGGAAAGTGAATTGCAAATATAATTTTGTCATTTTTAAAATTTACTTGAATTCCAGCAATTTGGTAGTAAGAGATAACATTTTTTAATTTTAAAATAGAGTCAGTAGGATATAAATTTTCCAATGATTTAATCATAGAACGTAATTGTGAAGAGGGGATAATAGAACTATGTAAGGTATTTAGTTTTGCGAACATTATCGCGTTTTCCAAGTTATCTAGAAAAGTCACCAAATTTTGACAATTAAGGATAGTTTGATCTAAAATATTTTGTGCTTGCAAGTATGCTGAAATGTCGTTAATCGTTTTATTTATATTCAACTCAAAATTTTCTAATCTTTCTTTTATTAAATTTTGGTTTGATTGTAATATAGTTATAGTAGAATTATAGTTATTAATAAGCTGTTTGGTCAACGAAATTTGTAAAGAAACTTCCTTTGTAAAGGATTGTTGATTGTTTTGAAGGGCGTAAATTGCTTTTTCATATTTTTCACCGTCGTCGGAATCTAGCGTTCCAAAAAGCCATTTGGAAGCTTTGCCTATTATGTTTACTAAGCCTCTTTTATTCCTATTATGTGGAGTTATGTTATCTAACTTCCTTTCTACTTCCATTATTAAGTATTCTACATGCTGTAGTAAATTATATAGAACATTAGAGTATGAGTTAGTAGTAATTTCTGATATATTACTCTTATTTAAGGATAACTTTATAATAGTGTAAAATTTTCGAATATTATTAAGCTGTTTAATTATAGGGTTAAATCTAATATAATGAATAAAAGTGTGTTTAGTTTTTACAATCTTCGTATCTCCTAGCTGAAAGGGTAGCAAAGGAGTTTTTATCGGAGTAAATGTCATGTCACTCGTCGTCAGTAATGTTAATAATATTGTCGTTGTCAGGAATAGCATAGCTGCATGAAGGTTCATTTTCATTTTCCTGCAAACAAGGATTCAAATTAGGTTTTGACCTTTTTAGTTGCGATTTATGAATTATTTTATTGTCATAAGTTTTAACTTTTGTTCCTAAATCTTCTTCAATTTGAATTTTCAAATGTTTTGGTTTAGTTTTATCTCTTAGTGATGCCTTATTTTTCTGAAATTGAGTAGTATAAGGTTCGTAATTTTGTCGTTCTTCTCTATCTTTATTGTGTCTTGTATTTTGTTTATATTTTTCACTTAATGATACCTCATGAATTTTGTCAAAAATTATTTTTAATTTATTCTTACGTTCGTTTATGTACTGATTTAATATTATTTCATCCGTAATATCAAAGGGGTCGAGTGCATTTGTATGACCTGTAACGATATCAAAAGGCTTTTGTTTTGTTACGCTATGGGTGGAATTATTGTATCCTAGTATAGCATACTGCATTAATTGTTTTATATTTGAGTTCGGATGAGTAAGTTTAAGTACGCGTATACTATCAAGTAATGTGTTATGCAATCTTTCTACGGGGCTGTTACTTGTCGAGTTACCGGGTGTAGTGAAATGTAATTTAACGTTATGAAGTTTACAAAAATCAGATAAAAGAGTTGTTTTAAATTCAGTACCATTGTCACATGTTATTGACTTGGGTATGCCAAAATGAGAAACAAAAGTGAAGATTCCTTCAATCACATCAGTAAAATTACAAGATTCTAAGTAATAAGCTTGTGCATATTTTGAAAAAACATCAATTATGGTTAGAAATTTATTTCCTAAGACTTGAAAAGTATCCATATGAACAGATTCAAAAGGTTGCGAAGGAGTAGGGGTAAATGCAAATTTAATTTTAGGTGGATTCCTGTCATATTTAGCGTCACAATATTCGCATTTATTAATATATTCAGTTATATCGATTTTCATGTTTGGCCAATAATATAATCTTTTCAAAGCTAATAAGGTTTCATTTATGCCTCTATGACATGTCTTTGTTTCATGATGGTATTGTAATAATTTTTGTTGTCTATCTCTTTCAGTAATGTCAGTTAAGAAAATATTAGAGAAATTAAGTTTATATGCATGATTTTTGAAAGTTTTTGCTAGTAAATTGCAGATTCTCGGTTTCAAATCAATTTCACTTTTTTGAATATAAATACTGTAAACTGATTTTGGATTTATATACTCTTTGAAAAATTTAATTAATTCATAAGCGTAGTTTTTTAATGTTAGATTGACAGTTAGCCTCATTTTATTGGGAAAAGGGTGTGTTTTGATAACGTGGTATCTTCCTGAATCTTTTAGAATAAATATAATTTGATTTGTGTAAGTATTTAAGCAATTTTCGGTTATTGGAATAGTTAAAATTGGGTCTTCAATAGCAGAGTGAACTGTAGAGACTGGGGTATTGTGATAAACTGTTTCAATTTCACCTGTGGGTTTTATACGTATATCCGAAATAATATTTATTTTTGGCCTAACTCTGTCATTATTTTGATATTCATTATTGTCATTTATATCCGGGTTTTCTTCGGGGAATTCAGCTTCTAAATACTCTCTTATTTCATCATTGGTTATAGGGTTATTCAAAAATCTATGAATTTCTTCATCAATATCACCGGGATTTCCTAAAATTGACTGATTCTCAATAGCGTTAAGGTCATTATTATTTCGACTTTTCCTAATTTTTTCTTTTTGTTGTCTCAAAAATTCATTCAGCTTTAACTCAAATTCTAAATCTGCATTACTCGCTTGAACATTATTTTCGAGAATATATTTTACTGTTATTTCATTTTCGTTAACTGTACGTTCTCTATAGAATTTTATCGGTTCCTCAAAATTAACTGTGCGTTGATTTTCATCTATAGAAACTTTTACATTTTTTGGTAAACCGTATATAGGTTCAGGTGGGTCTTTGTTTGTAGAGAATATTGGGTAACTTTCTAAAATATCATTGTTTATAGAACAAATAATTATTTCTACTGGTATAAATTCAAAAATAAAATTAATCATTGTTTTAATTATGTTCCAGTCTAGCTGGTCAAGTCCGCATCCGATTTTTGGCATTGCTAAGTATCTGATATTATTTTTAATTATATGATCTCTTAAATTTATAAGACATTTGAACACATTATAGTATGTAGGTTTCTCGTAAAAGTACTTTTTGGTTATTAAATAATAAACAAATCGTTTTTTGTCATTTAAAATTGCTATTTGACCTATCTTCATATTTTGGTTTCTTAAATATTCAATATTATTATACCTCTCTCTAAACTGTAGGGCTATCCCAGCGCCTAACTTAAAATCTTCTGATACACAGTGAGCTAAAGAATATGTTTCAGGCATTTCAAATAAATCTTTCCTAACTTCTATGATTTTATCGCTATTATTATCGGTATTTTTCCTAAATTCTTGATATTCTGAGTCGATATCATGAAATAGAAAATTATTAATGTTATTATCACTCTTTAATTGAATTCTAGATAGTGAATCAGCGTTAGTGTTTGTTTTTCCTGTTTTGTACTTAATTTCGTAATCGTATTCTTCGAGCTTCAGCCTCCAGCGAACTAAACGTGAGTTTGGTTCTCTGAGGTTGAATAACCATTGTAATGGTTTGTGATCAGTAATAATAGTGAACTTTCTTCCAAATAAATAAGGTCTAAAATAATTAGTAAAATAAACGATAGCTAATAACTCTTTTTCTATAGTACTATAATTTTGTTCTGCGGGATTTAACGTTCTAGAGCCGTAAGCGATCGGTAAGTCGCTACCAATTTTTCCTTGGCTTAATACGGCGCCAATAGCAATATTTGAAGCATCTGTAGTTAAATTAAATGGTTTTGTAAAATCAGGATACTGTAATATTGGATCGTTACAAAGTAAATTTTTACAAGTTTCAAAAGCTTTCAAAAATTCTTCCGTGTGCTCTACCTTTTCGCCTTTCTTTAAACATTGTGTAAATGGTTTTGTTAATTTCGCGAAGTTTTTAATGAATCTTCTATAATAACCTAAGAGGCCTAAAAATGACTTAATTTCTTTTTGTGTTTTTGGAATCGGAAATCTCTTAATAGCTTCAATCTTTTTCGGGTTTGGTCTTACTCCATCAGGAGTCACCACGTGACCTAAAAATTCAACTTCTTTACATAAAAATTCGGATTTATCGAGTTGTATTTTAAGTTTAGCTTTTCTCAGTGTATAAAATAATAACTTTAAATTAGCTATATGTTCTTCAAGATTTGACGAGAATACTATAATATCATCCATGTAAAGTAAACAAATTTTGCCTTGCAACTCCCGAAGTACATTATCCATAACTCTCTGGAAAGTTGAAGGTGCGTTTTTGAGACCAAACGGCATTCTGACATATTCATAATGTCAATTTTCTACAGTAAAAGCAGTTTTTTCTATCGAATTTTCATGCATTTCAATTTGGTGAAAACCTGACGCAAGGTCAATGGTTGTGAAATATTGACAACGGCCTAATTTATCTAAAATGTCATTTATATTTGGCAAAGGGTACCTATCATCAATAGTTTTTTCGTTAACTTTCCGATAATCTACTACAATTCGCCATTTTTGAACTCCGCTAGCGTCTAACTTTTTTGGTACTATCCAAATTGGGCTACTCCATGGGCTTTGACTATGACGAATAATACCATCGTCTAACATTTTTGAAATTTGTTTCTGGACTTCTTGTTTATGAATAAAAGGGTACCTATAAGATTTAGTATGAATTGGAATTTCGTCCGTAGTTTTGATTTCGTGTTTCATTTGATTTGTAAACGTTAATTTCGTACCATCTTGGTGGAAAATATCAGAAAATTCGCGGCAAAGTTTAATCAAAGCATTTTTCTCTTCTTCATTTAAATGATTCATACGTATTGCGTAAGTAGCGTCAAAGTTATTTTTATTTTCGTGAACGTGGTCATTATCATTATTATTATCAATAAAATTCTCAATATTAAATAAGTAAAAATTTTCCTTATGCGAATCTGGAAAGGCTTGCACGTGTAGCGGTGCATCGAAAGTATACTGTATAGCATTGTCCGTATTATTTTGAATTTCTGTATAAGCAAAACCTTGTTTAGCGGTTGTGAGCGTCTCTGGAATATAAAGGTTTCCTATGTTGCACTCTAAAATAATAATATCATTGTTATATTGAGAGACTGGTATTTTTACCGACACAGCCTCGTGTGCGTTTACCGAGATGGTGTGACAATTTTCCTTTGTATCACGATAAAAGAATGGGATATTTGTTACATTATTTGTTAAAAATTGTCTGTCGAGGTCAATAATAAATTTTAACTTTTAACTTAACTTTAACTTTAATTTATAAGTATACAAAAAGCAAGCTTAGCCTACACGTGCCCGCGCACTCAGCATTTTGTCCGCACTTTTACACAAACGGGACCATTGTTCATACGGCCATAACTAGAAACATAAAAAAATGACGCCTAGAAATTACAGAAGTCGAAATGAGTAGTGTTTCATAACAGGAAACGCATAGAAAAATGTATCATCTTAGAGGGTGGGTCTAGTAAAGTCATTTTTTATACGTTGATATTTTGTAAAATAAATATAAAAATTACTGTTGTCTTTATTAGCGGTTTTTCAATATAAAGGTTAAAAAATTCTGCATTTTGAGATGACCCAGAGACAAACATCCTGTATAATATTGTATTGGATCTATGCACACCAACACTTTGAGTGGTCCTGTGGACTAGATTTAACTGTTTTGAGGCGATTCCATGGCACACTTGATACGCCGGATGCCTTTAAAATTCCTAATTTTCCCAACTTTGACACCCTGCAGAATGGAATGGAGGTATATTTTTTGTCAAATTTGGTATTATTGGTATATAGGATTTTGGGATATCCTGATTAACGCAGGGGTATAAAAAAATCGCAGCCGACCTTGGATTAGCATTTTGAAACTGATAGAAAGGTCAACAGAAGGCCTTTCAAACAAAAAGAGTTCGGGCGATTATCTCCGTAAATAAAGATTTTATGGATTTGTATGTTTGAAGAAATATTTTGTTAAAATTTGTCTTACCTACTTGTTCATGCTGAAAATAATTAAATGATATAAAACTATAAAGGCAATATTTAAACTCAAACACTTATAATATGATGCAGTCGTGGAAAAGGGTAGAGTGTAACTCGCATGGAATATTCATTTCCCACTCATCTGACTTCCTGCACTTCCGCACACTGTAATACTCCTGGGAAATGAATGCCATTCTGGGCTAATACTGTTTTTTAGGAAAAGTATATTTTTGTGTGAAGAATCGATAGAGGAAAGTACCTTAATATGAGACAGTTCCCGATATGAGACCCCACAATAACTCCTGAAGTAAGAGTCTCCATCTAGCTGGTAATGTCTCAAATAATCACTATTGGGATAAGTTCGCCACATGTAGTGCAGTGTCTAGTTCATCTAAATTTTTAGGTTAAGAACGGCATTGTTTCCTTCAACCGTACGTGCACAAACTTTTAAAGGGCTTCGTTTACCATGTAATTCTGAATAACGTGGTAAGTGTTTCATATATTTTTGTAGCTTGTTGTATTGAATAAAATTTATTTTATAATTAGAGTAGTTATATAACGCAATTCATTAACTACATTTGTTAACGATTGCAAAAAAATCTATAATATGTACATCGGATTCCTAATATGAGACATCCCAGTGTTCCTAATATAAGGTATCTCATATAAGGAGAACTCGCTTTATCCAATTTAGATTGCTAATAATTTGAATAACGTGTCAAGTGTTATGTAATTAAAGAGTTGCATCTAGTAGTATTTTTGTTAAACCTTAATATGAGACTGTCTCATATTAGGAACCTGTTCAGAGTGTCAAGTGTTATGTAACTGAATTGTTGTATACTATAGGTTCATTTGATATTCTTTTAAAGTTTTTGAAATAATAATTATTTTGTGGCAAGTAGTGTTTTTGTTTACCTGGATATGGGACTGTCTCATGTTAGGCATCCAATTTTTAAAATAGAAAATTTGACTTTTTCTCCATAATTCTCATTTACGCAACAACTGTTAATATTGAGCAATCCTACATAAACTGCAGTGAAAATAGAGACTATATTAAACGTATTCGACGTAAGTTTGCGCATTATAATATATTATAGTACAAAATACAGAACAAAATGTAATGTGGTCTCATTATTAGGGTACTTTCCTCTTCCGAGTATTACTATTATTACTGTATTTCTTCTTGATATCATTATAAAAAATACATATTCTCCATAGTTACTTCTATTTATACATGAATGTTATAAGTACATGTATGATGTATACATGATGATGTATACATGATGATGTATGCATACCACTGACTCACCCAAGGGGCTGGCATAGGGGCTCGTGCCCCCCCCCCCCCATAGGCCCGTAGGTATAAAAAAACTGGAAAACTTGAATATGCCAACAATAACATCTTTTCAACATCATGAAACAAAACAAGTTGCCTTTGGTAATGTATCTATACCTATATATCGTTGAAATCTGCCATCCTCTCCTGATTCATGGAGTAATGTTGAGGACGGGGAAAATGTAAATTCACACACAGCAGTACTGCCTGGATCGACACTATGTTAAAGGCCTGAGCAATGATTTCATTTCATTGTTGTTTGCGGATTGAAGTGACGCTACACGACGAAAAAATAGCCACTTGTTATAGGTTATAGGGGAGGTATTCTGTGGATATAGGATAGGTATGTCAGTTTTTGGCGTTTAGAATGTCCTATATTTTAAACATCCAGCTTTATTGCCATTTACGTTCTTCTTACTGTAATGAGTTCTCTTTGCGGTCAAAACATAAGCATACTGTGCCCCTCCCATAAGTAAATTTTGGGTGCGCAATTGATTCATACCTGTTATATAACACATATTTCCTTTTTCTTATTTAAAAATCTAATTTTATTAACAAAAGAGCTTCCCACCACACTACTTTTATAGGTGTTATTCGGAAATTGGTTTCAATATTAAATTTCCGTTTTAAAGCTGATCACATATTCATTTTAGTGTAATAAATCGGATGTGGGATCCAACCGCATGCAAATACTATAACACTAACCATTTTTGGTATAATATAATTAAGCCTCGTCAATTTTGCAGTAAGTACTGGCAACTAATAATTAATTTTACCATCATTTACCTACCTAAGGCCAACATTTATATGTAGATACATAGTCCAACGAATGGTTCGGCTATGGTAGATATATAATAATGTTTCTGACTGCAACTTCATGGCAATTTGAATGAAAAGAAAACGCAATCCATTTTTTAAATAGTGTAAAAGTGTACCTGGTGGGCCCAACATTTTGAATTTTTTTGTTTTGGCCATAACTTTTTTGTTTCACAACCGACTATAAAAAACGAGGCACCGTTGCTTGCAGAGAAGAACAGACTATTAAAGAAAACTTCAAATGGTCGATTTTTTAAAATCAACATTTCGGCGAGTTTAAATTTAGCCCTTTGTTTGGGATAATTATATTTTAAGAAAAAATGACGGAATAATGCGATCGGTATAAATAGTACATCAAATGGGCCTTCATCTATATTTTAAGACCACTGCGAGGAAAATCGGTCCCTCGAGTCGGACCTATACGTAATAATAGGGAGCGTAATTTGTCTACTAATTTTCCTAAGTATATTAAAATCTACCAAAAAATAGCTGGACAACTTTATTTATCAAAAATCTGTCCCCTGAATCTACTTTATTTCTGTAATATGCTTATGTGTCATATTTAATATACTCTTACTATGTGAAGGTGGTTTGTTGAAAGTATTAAAAGTCTGACTCGGATGTTCCTATTTTTCCGAATTAATATTCATGTTACAAACCAGGGAAGTATTGGATTTTGTTGAGAAGTTATCTGGCGAGTTGAGAATATTGTCTCGAAACTCGAATAATGTATCATGTTTTTATTTAGCTATATAGGTACGTGACATCCCGTGACGTTATGAGATTTCTATCGTGCTGAGAAAACCTAGCTATATATGGGGTCGTGGGCGTTCATAATGGCGGGGGGCAGTTGCCTCCTCCGAGCTTATGAAGTAACCCCTACCTACGGCGCAGGCCGCAGACGCACATGACTACTCGAATCTACTATCGTTAGGTTAGGAATATTCACCCGTCAGTCAACGCTACTATAATGGTAATTTCACCAACTTGCTATTTAAAAAGCTTACAATTTTCTTCTGCAGAGCTATTTGTCTCTAACTTTTTTCTCAATTTGCTCAAAATAAGTAAAACCAACTACTAAACTAATACTAAAGTTTGTTTATTTTAACTTTAATCGCCCTGTATACAACATAAAATACAAAATACAAAAAACATTGCTCTTTTTTTACCTTTTCATGCAACTTCGAGAAAAGAGAGGTGACTGCCCAGTGGAGTATCACTACATTCCAACAATTACCGGATCATACTGGAATTCGCAATCAGCACACAGCACAGCACTGAACCCCACTCGAAGCTCACGACCTTCCTTTCAGCAAGAGCTAGCTGAGGAAATTGTACCTACCATGTTTAAAAGGATTCTGGGTGACGTGTGGCTGTACAGCAGCCAACCTTCGTCGAATTAGAGGTATCCCAATGTATGTACAGTGTTAGCTAAAGATTCCAAAGAACTTTTAAACGATTCAAGTGTTCGAACACTTGGTTTTATATAATGAACTTTGTAACTATAAGTTTAACAAATGTTTGATGAAGTAATTGTTTTGTAAAAAGCTAAATAATTTTCTCTTAATCTTGTCGAAAAGAAAACTTTTAACACTTCTTATTAAACCTTGTAAATATCCATGTGTTTTGTTTTATTTGAACTCCATCTTCTGAAATCAGTCTCTGTTTCATAAAAAAAAGTATAATTACCTGGCGACCAACTCTAAAAGGCCATTATGCTATAGTACAGTAATTTAAAATTAAAATTAAATCTCTTCCTTCTGGCATCTTTCTGGCACCCGCCTCTCAAAAATTCCAGAAAGAGCGCCCCATTTAGAGGTTGGAAGAAAAAGAAAGGTCCTATCTCTTTGTGGCCACTTATCCCACAAAATAAAATTACTTTTTGCTAGAACTGACTTTTACAGTGTACAACAAAATGAGGATTTTCCTCCGACCAATGACGTGTATTCTGGGATTTAACAACCCCATTTGTTGTGAAAGTTGCTTCATCCTTAAATAATACAACTATACCTATTTTTTAGAAAGTTAGCATGATTCAGGTAATTCCCCTTGCGCCCACAAACAATATTCTACTCGTAGTCTTTGTTCCATGTTTCCTACTTCTAACCTGTGCAGAAATTTTGCTTTAAATAACTTTAATTTTTTTTGTTCAGATCTTCCGTTGTTGTTATTACCTGCTCTTATTTTTAATTTTTAATTTTTTATTATTTTTTATTTTTAGACACATTTCCTACAACTTCACTTACCCGATGGATAAAAAAATGTTCTGGTTATTTTTGCTACGGTAGAATAGTATGGTTATTCCGTTCATGACTTGCATTAAATATCCTGGCAACTTCACGGTGAGGCATATTTTCACCCGTTAATCTTATAATCTACATTTTTTAACTCAAAGTTGTGTATACAAATCTGACAAAAATTAAAATTAGCTGAACTGTCAAGTTTATTTAAAATATTTATTAAGAACTTAAACTAAGTATCAAGAGAGATTTTTTTTAGAATTATTGCCCAATCTAAAAATTCTCTAAATGATGCAGTGAGAGATTTTCACTCGAAGAATATACAATCATTTACCTGAATGCAAATTTTATAACGAAAACTAGAATATTGTTCGTAGATACAAGGGGAATGACTGAGTGACTCTTTTACCTGATATTTTTTTTAAATTTAATTTATTTTATATGTAATAACATTGTTCCAAAAATTTAATGCAAAGTTGACCAGCATAAATTTCGAAAAAAAGTCGGAAATTTCAGACGCTGTAGAGAAAAACATCGTGTATATTTATTTTTGTAATTTCGTCCATCAACACTTTGGGTGGTCCTATTAAATTCTTCAACTATTTTGAAATAATTCCATGGCACACTTGGCTCGCCAGGTGCCTTTAAATTCCCTATTTTGCTCAACTTTTCAACACGGTGTAGAACCGAACACCCGCTGAATTTTTTGTTCAAATTTGGTATTTATTTGATGGTTTTTGGGGTGTCCTGATTAACGCTTTTGTATAAATCAGGGTATACAAAAATCGTAACCGACCCTGGATTTACATTTTGACAAAAATAATACCGTCAAAAGAAGCGCTTTTGAAGGATATTCGAACAAAAAAAAGCTCTTTGAAAATATCTCTCAAAATAAAAAATTTGTTATCGGTTTGTATACACTTAAAAGTAGGCACATTGTATATTGTATAATAAATAATAATATTAAGAGTAGCAACAGCAGGTATTTAAGCATTGCTATGAAATTTTGTGACCCCCACTGTCTTTACGTCCGCAGTTAGACAAAAATGTACTTCACTTGCATTGAAATGACCTAATTTAAATAAAAATGGAAACACCTGCATGAAAGACAGGCCAAACATGCTGAAAGTTTTATCCATACAACTTTCTCTGTCATGCAATATTAAAACTCGTGCATAATATCTAACATCAAAAATAGGGTTCTTGTAGTAAAGGTTAACTGTTTCTGGGTTGCAAACTCTCCCCATTGTCCGTGTTTTGAGAAAATGTCAACGAGTTCATGCCCATAAAATTAAGGCTAGCTTCTGCTGAATAAAGTTGTCATCATGAGCGCTCCCCTTTACAACCCCTTTTTATTAAAACTCCCAGCTAAGCTCGGGGATATAATTATTATTCTATTCGGTATAAATTTACACTCTCTCCGTTTTAAATTATTTTGTCGAGGATAATTATAAATGGAAATTAGTATATAATTAGGTTACAAGTCGTTTATACAAATAATACTAATAATAATATAATAATTCTCACCCTCAAAATAGTCGAAACTAGGAGTAATAACGAAGCAACTGAATACTTGTGCGGGGTAGGGGGGCAGTTACTATTATTTTGTCTTCGTTGCCATGGTTTATTAGTTTCCCGTTGATGTTTCTTTGAACGTAAGGAAAAATTCTAGAAATTCACTGTTTTGTATCCTGCGAACTTAAGCTTAGCCATATCACAGACAAATATAGCTTAGCGAAGCTATATATGTCTGTGGCCATATGTAGGGTAAGGTGGGGCAAGTTGACGAACGGGGCAAGATGACTAATTAACATTTTCTAAAGAAGGAAAAAATAGATATGTGCCCTGAAATAGCTATAATGTTCTAAGATTCTTTGGGTTTAAAATAGGGATTCTCGCAGAAAGTTTAATGGTAGGTTTGCATGTTTCTATCAGTAATCCCATCCAGTAGGTTTATGCAAATTATAAACTTGACATGGCGTGTGTTGATTTTTGATTTTTGTTTAGTATGACGGATTTTTCTTTTTAGGGTACCTGTGGGGCAAGATGACGGGGCAAGATAACGAAATCGTCATCTAGCCACAGTACTCGTCATCTTACCCCACTGATTTGTGGGTGTAAAGGACAATGTCTATTTAACTATGAATAGGGGTTCTTTATTCATTGCTATTTAAGTGTGACATTTGTACATAATCGTCAACTTGCCCCAATATGCTCGCCCCATAGGTGGAGCAAGATGACAAAAATGCATAAAATTATAAAAAAAAATTAAATGTTATAAAGCAATATTTACTTCTTTTTCTTTCTGTAATGGGTAGCAAACATGTGTACCTTTAAAATCATTACAAATTAGTTTTAAAAAACTGCATAATTCTTTGTTAGAACCCATTCTGCCTTAACCACGTCAACTTGCCCTACCTTACCCTACGTCTACTAATGTACACAGTCAGCTTTTTATTTTGTATCATCAGCACACTTGTTCTCGTGCCATAGACGATTTTTGCTGTTTGTAGATACTTTGAAAGTTCCACAGCCACGAGCCTTTCCTTTGAAAGTTCTGTATTTTTTAAAAAGATCTTCACTCGAGCTCCCTTCGTAATTAGCAATAACTACATAGGTACTTACAATAATTTTTTGGGTTATACAGGGTGTCCCATAACTTCTCCGCCATAGGGCAACAGGTGATACTAGACGTTAAAATATACCATGTGAGCCAGAAATGCCTTAGTATAATGTTGCTCGTTTAAAAGATACAGATATTCGTCTCTGAATGTAGAAACAGCGGAAAAAATAAAAATCCAAATTACGAAAATGCAACGCAATTTATTCAAAATACACATGTTTTTTTAAATGTATTTCAACAGGTGTTGAAAGTGTCCCCCGCTTACCTCAAGACACTTTCTTAGACTCTTTATTAAATGACTCCTCACATTCCGGAAAGGTATTTTCGGAATTTTTAATATTATCCGTCGCTTGTTGAATTTTTTTTACATAGAAACTTGGTAAAAATAACAGTTTCCCTTTGTCCACTATATTCCTATTATAAAATGGCCTTTTTCACGCATTTTTTTTATGAATTCATCATGAAGTGTGTTGAAAATAGAGACCAAAAATATGTATCTAATTTTTTTGCTAACAGGGAAAAGTGCTAAAATTAAATATTGAGGTGAAATTTCCTAGGGGGGTGACGTCATGCTAATTGCTTCAATTTTTGCGTTATATATACGTCCTGCTACTGTACCTGGTTCTCATGTTTTTGAGTTGTCAAACGTTTTTCATATTTCAAATTTTGAATGGATAACAAACAGTTGGCTTAAATATTGGAAATGTCGATCATAAAAATAATTATTATTATGACAATAGGGCAAATCGGGACGCACTCTCATTGATCCAAAATGTGACGGGATCAATGACGTCAGAACTTATATAGACAGGTTTGTTTTGATAAACGCTTGACGCCCAAAACTAATCACAATCTAAGCGCTCCATTAAATTATTCCGAAAATGTCGCGAGATTGTCAGAAATTGCCCCTTTTTGTCGAGCCGTAGCGAACTTATTTCGACTCTGGGCTCGGAGGCTGGCGTCGTTAGACCATCCCCCGAGTCTTCAGGTGAGGTTCCGATGTTTCCGGCGCCCCCAAACAAGAAAAAAACATGCGATATCTAAGTGTGTTTCTGGAGGAATTATATCCGGGAATCACCGGGTGTATAGTTGGTTTATGGTTGACTTTTTGTCTTTGTTTGTAGCATGTTCTTAGAGTAGTATGGATATATTTAATCTTGGAGTCAAAATAAAGGGCATTTTTACAAGGGGGCACCACGTCTATAGGTTTTGACGTCATTGGACGGGATGTTTAAATTTGGTTAAAACTTTTTTGGTAAATAAAATATTACGAGGTACATGAAAGTAATGAATATGATATTTTCAATCATACAAATTACCTACCTAACTTCAATCTAGGTAACTACCGAGGTGGACATGCAAAGGCAACCCGAAACACTTTCTTATTGACAGTTACTTTCCAAAAGTGTCAAAATTAATTTAGTTATTAAAAATGAGAAGAGGAAAAGTTGTTGATGAACAAATTCGGACAATTAGTATTAACTTACCAAAAACCAAAAATCAAATTCCGAAATCGGGAAATTATTAAGTTTATCAAGGTAGATACGCTAGAAATATTGTGCGATTACTCAAAAAAGAATAATAAGTGACAATCGTCGTGCTAACTATGGCCAATCAAGTGTTCTCTGGAGCGAAGCTGCGGAGTATCAAGATCTACATGTCATAGAGAAGCTCAAAGGTTGGGATTTTGCAACATGTCTATTATAAGATAGTACTTTTGAACTTATGTTCAAATGTAAATTTTCTAGAATTCAACTTGATTTCTTCCATATATGCTCTATATAGGATTCAGGTCAGGACCGTTAGGTGGCCACTGTAATAAGGGATATTAACATCATTTAGGTAGCCAATAACCTGTCTAGCTACATGGGGACGAGCGTTGTCCTGCATAAATAAAAAATTAGGTCCAAGAGACGGAGTAAAAGCCATTACATGTTCGACAATAATGTTGTCTAAGTATCTAATATTGGGCATTCATAGACCTCGTACATATAGGAACCACATCCGTACGAGCATCGAAGCAAAATCCCCCCCCCCCCTCCCAAAACATTTTAGAGCCACCACTGAAAGATACTTTAGGAGAGATATTGCACCTGGCAAACATTTCTCCTCTCCTTCGCCAGACTCGCTCACGTCCATCTGGAGCTTTAAGTCTAACTCTATAGTTTCATCGGAGAACAGAACTTGTTTCCAATCATTGATGGTCCAATTCTTATGTAGTGTTGCAAAATTCAATCTCTGTACTTTTCATCTCTGAGCATTTCAAATATTGTATTGTATACCTAGGTATATTTTTTAAATAAAACAAAATATGCAAAAATGTGTTTACTGAAATTTAACTTGGGTTGGGCATTGATTTATTCAATGGGTTGGGGCATCGAGTTTGAGGAACCCTGTACATTTTATTATTTAATATTGGTGATGCAGAATTCAGAGTTATCGAACGCGACGCTAATTTCTGAATAGGAAACCTCTCGAATCAGCTTAGCATTTGAAATTGCGATTTCCAAGGAGAAAAAAATCCGTCGCAAATGCTTTTCCGTTGGCAAAGAGAATGGAAAACTGCGGTCCTAGTGACAAAAATGTGGGGCTTTTAGCCTTTAAGTGCCGGAATAAGTAGCGCCTTCCGAATTTTAAATCTTGAATTAAAATGGGCACTTTCAAGGGGTAAGTATCTTATAAATAAGAAATTTAAATTAGGGACAGACTTGAAGATTTAGGAGTCTCTTGAAAAAATCCTTGTAGTTACTTGGTAACGAAGTTTTTGGTCCCCCTATAGGAAAAGAAAAAGGTATATGCGATTTTTTCAGTGTATACCGACGGGTGTACACGCGTTTGGAACTTTTGAATTTTTTTCTACTCGTATATGTTTGGCATTTTTTAATTTTCTGGAACTTTTTGGCATTTTTGGTATTTTATTTGAATTTTTTAGCATTTTGGTATCTTTCAGTATGTTCTTGATTTTATTGGCATTAATTGAATTTTTTCGTCCTTCTATAATAAGGCGCATGCGCAAGAACTGCCCCAAGTCTCAAGGCTGGACTGTGCTGTGCTTGAAGATTTAACTTAACGACAATGATCAGCTTTATGCATAATATATGCGCATCGCAGCTCAATAAGATTCGTTTGTCAATTTTTTTCTCAAAGAAGTTATTACAAAATTTAGAAATATGCGACAATTTTGTTCAAAATAATAAGTGTATAATTCGAAGCTAAGTCAATGTCCAACTTATCCCCCAAGTTTCTGAAAATTCCCCCCAATACTCGAGCAGATCCTTTCCTTTCCACATCCCTATCCCTTGCTTCCGTTTCCATAATATTTACTTGTTTCAAGGATTTTCCAAGAAGTTTTACGAGTTGAAATAAACAATCATTGTAAACTGTAGGAATAATTTATCATCATATCTGGGTAATATTTATTCCTTCACTCAACGGTAATATGAATGTAGGGTCTTTTAAATGAGTTTTAGTTAGTAAAGTTTGCTACGTACATAGATGCCAAATTTTAGCCTAATATTGGTCTACTTTGTTATCATTCGTTTTTTTTTTCAGTTTTCATGCGAAAAAGTATACTACAGAATTTGGGCCACTATAGTCGAATTAACCCTTGGTTCAAGCATTTCTTTTCCAGTTATTCTGGAACACAATGACACAGTGTAGATATATTTAACTTTACTCATCATCGTTCAGTATTGTTATGGATCAATTACTAAATGGATCAAAATACGTCGCTAGGAAACTTGAATCAATATCTATTAACACAGGAAAGACAGAATCCAGCTCATCCTGTCAAATCGATCCCGCAATTGCCCAAACAGCAATTCATCTATTGCGGATCACTGTGGATCTTCTTTCTCAATTTTAAATTAAGCTATAATGAATGAAGTACTTTATAGTTTATGCACAGTGTATTCACTTGAAAAGTAGTCATCACCGTTAGTATTAATATTTGGGTAATGAAAATTATGTAATGGGAATGGCAATTCACTCCTCTATCCTCCACCATTCTCAACTTTAAAACTTTAAACCATGCTTGTGATACCTTATTTTAAAGGTAATTTGAATCGGTTGAATAAGAAAAAATACAGTATAAATACCAGTTTCAGTACTTGGTCTCAAGCAATGAATAAAGAACCCCAGGAAGGAGCATGTTTGTAATTTACGCGCGACAAGGATAGTTCCTGCATATGGCGTTTCCGGTTTCACACAGTGGCGTGCACCTTCGAATGATTTCAACAAACTTATGGAGGCAGAAACCCTTATTTTTCGTAAAATCAGTACCTACCTACAATACAGGCAAAAAATTATTAGGCATGTTTATGACTTTAAGTTTAGGAATTATGAAGAAGTAGGTACCTCTATAAATGCCCGTGCCACATTGGTATGCCACATACTGGCACCTATCACCGGTCCGATATCAAATTATTGTGTCAAAACTTGGTTCCTACTCAGGGCGATTTCCGTGTCACATATTTTAAAATATTCATAGAGTTTTGACTTTCCTGAGGTTCTTTATTATTTATTAGTCTCAAACAACTCATTAACCTTGTTTTTGGTAACGGAAAACAAAGTAAATTATTTTCTGAACTTCTTTATTTTAAAAGATTTTTCGGAGCGAGCTCCATTAGTTTGCCTCATTAATCTTCTAAATGTTGAGTTATTCTACCTTTTAGATCTTCACTATCTGCAGGAAGTGTCTTTTCCGTTACCAACAACCAACAACAAACTTAGTGAGTTGTTTAGGATCAAGTGCTGAAAGTGTTATAAAGTGTTTTTATTTTTGATTGAACAGATTTCAAAAATGAAACCAAAAAATGAGGTATAACAATATCACAAGCATGGTAGAGTTTAGATTTTTGAGTTGAGAATGGTGAGAGTTAGACTAGCAACTGAGTTGCCTTTACATAATGACTAAAAGATGTCATCCTTTTCTGTCAGTGCTTCGTCCTTTCTTAAGCAACGGTACAATGTTCATCGAAAGTAGCAAATAAAACAAATATGGGAAAAAGCAAGAAACAATGCAATATATCGTGGGTGTGGAAAATTAGGTAAATTTTGACATAATTTGATAATATGAGTTTTCTGTATTCTGTCTTATGTGCAAATAATAGGGTGTTTCAGAAGAACGTAGCAATACTTCTTAGCAGGTTGGTATAGAACTTTAAAAATAATGGAATTTTTTTCCTCTAGCCTATCGTCTTTGGTTTTCTATACAGGCTGATTCAGTTCCGGTGCTTAACGTGGGGATCTCGGAAACCGTACCAGATAGGAAGTCGGTCAAATGGAGGCAAACTATTAATTAATAATAGTAATTAAATTTAAAAATATGTGTCTATATATAGACACATATACACCCTATATACAGGGTGTCCATAGTGTCCAACTTTAAAACTGTACAAATCCGTAAAATATTCATTTTTGGAGATAATCGCCTAAACTTTTTTTTGTTTGAAAGGCCTTCAAAAGCCGCTTCTTTTGCCCTTCTTGCCATTTTCAAAATGCAAATCCAGGGCCGGCTGCGATTTTTTTATACCCAGGATTTTCACGAAAACCATTTAGCGATTTTTTTATTTAAAATCTAACCACACAACGTTAATCAGAACACCCCAAAACCCCCACATACCAAATTTGAATAAAAAATACAAAGGGAGTTCCATTCTGTAGGGTGTCAAAGTTGAGCAAAATAGGAATTTTAAAGACATTTGGCGAGTCAACTGTGCCATGGAATCCCTTCAAAACAGTTGAATGGTCAACAGGACCACTCAAAATGTTGGTGTGAAAAGATTTACTACAAAAATATACAGGGCATTTTTCTCTGAGCCATCTCAAAATTCTGAATTTTTATTAAACTTTATACTGGTCAGGAGTGCTCTGGAATCATTGAAAAAATATTAATAAACACAAAGTAATTTATTTCTTTACAAAATGCCAACCAACAAATAAAAACAATTTAAATTATTGGACCTTTCTCAACAAAGTCACTGTCTAAAATGATACATTTTCTGTGAGTTTCCTGTTGTGGCACATCAGCCACCTTAACTGATATGGACTTACTGACTAGCAGGCTTCTGTATTTTTTAGATTTAGTTCGTTTATCGTGTGTGGAGCGGTTTTGATATACACGATTTTTACCCGTATAAAGTTCCAAAAATTCAGTAATTTGAGATGGCACAGATACGAACACTCTGTATATTTTGTATTGGACCTTTGCACACCAACACCTTGAGTGGTCTTGTTGACCATTCAATTATTTTGAAGGGATTCCATGGCACACTTGACTTGGCAGATGCCTTTAAAATTCCTAATTTGCACAAATTTGACACAATGCAGAATGGAACTTCCTATATATTTTTTATTCAAATTTGGCATATAAGGGTTTTTGGGTGTTCTGATTAACGCTGTGAGGTCAGATTTTAAATTAAAAAATCGCTAAATGGTTTTCGTGAAAATCGGGGGTAAAAAAAATCGCAGCCGGCCCTGGATTTGCATTTTGAAAATGGCAGGAAGGGCAAAAGAAGCGGCTTTTGAAGGCCTTTCAAACAAAAAAAAGTTTAGGCGATTATCTCCAAAAATGAAGATTTTACGGATTTGTACAGTTTTAAAGTTGGACACCCTGTAGACACATATTTTTAAATTTAATTTGGTACATCTAGGTTGATGAGAGCAGAGGGCAGCAATAGGTAACCTAGTTTCATTATTTTTTTAGCTACATTTTAAGTAATAGTTGTACTAGTCCCCAGAAAAAAATGTTGGTAATTTTTATTGTCGTGCAGTTTTGTTTTACAATAAAACGGTAGGTAGGTACGCGGTAGGTTCCTAATCTTGTTGGGGAAAAGTAACGTCCCTAATAGTAACAGCACTAAAACTAACAAAAGCACACAACTGTTATTGCAAATGTGCATAAATAAATTCATTTTCTTGAAATCTGCAGTAAAGTGTCCCAAAATCGTCATTAAAAGCTCAGAAATCGGCACTGAAGTAACCCATTATTGTACGATTTTTTCAATAAGTAGGCCTTGGCGAGATGTACACATCAAACTTCAGACGCGGAGCCATCGCCCGTCAAAAGTGGCCCGGCCAATAAAGGACTATTTAACTATTCGTACACATTGCGAAATTGTTAGCTATAGCAGCGCAATATATCAGTATTATAGCTACATATTTTAGTAGGTTTGAATATCAATAGATTTATTATGGAGGCTTCACAACAAGCAGCAGTTTGGTTTTTCTGTTAGAAGCCGCCTTGTCTTTGTCATACTTGACCTAGGTAGAGCAATCGTCAAAGTCAAGCAACGCCGCGCGTAGTCGGTTCATAGACGGGTGATCCCTTATTATTATTTTCTTGCCTAATAAAACTTTTTTTTTCCGAATTCAAAAAAAATTTAATATGGACCTCGGCATTGAAGTTCTTCTTATGACTCATGTGGTTTATTTGCCTCGGCCAGAGGCCTCGGCAACTAAATTCAATATGAGTCATAAAAAGTTGAACTTCAGTGCCTTGGTACACAAATAACTATTGTGTAAAGAAATAATTAATTTTAACCGTTTTAGATATCGGCTATACTGTGGGTAACTTACTGTAAATATATAAGGCAAAATTCGATGAGCGGGTATGAAATGGTGGGTATAAAATACGTATAATAGAGCAAAATACCCTAATATGAGAACACATTACATTTTGTTCTGTATTTTGTCCTATATAATATATTATAATTATTATAATGGGCAACGTCGAATACGTTTAATATAGTCTCTATTTTCACTGCAGTTTATGTAGGATTGCCAAATAATATTAACAGTTGTTGCGTAAATGAGAATTATGAAAAAAAGTCAAATCTTCAATTTTTAAAATTGGGTGCCTAATATGAGATAGTCTCATATCCAGGTTTAACAGAAACAGTACTTGCCTTGCCACAAAATAATTTTTATTTCAAAAACTTTAAAAGAATATCAAATTAACCTAGTGTACACAACAATTTAGTTACATAACACTTGACACACTTAAAAGGTTCCTAATATGAGACAGACTCATATTAAGGTTTAACAAAAACACTACTTACCACAAAATAATTTTTATTTCTCAAACATTAAATGAATATCAACTTAACACAGTATACAACCCTTTAATTATATAACACTTGACATTCTATTCAAATTATTAGTAATCTAAATTGGATGAAGCGAGTCTCCTTATATGAGATATCTCATATTAGGAACACTGGGGTGTGTCATATTAGGAATCCGATGTACCTACATATCATAGAACTTTTTGCCATCGTTAACAAATAATGTTATTAAATGCGTTATATAACTACTTTAATTATAAAATAACATTTATTCAATACAACAAGCTACAAAAATATATTAAACACTTACTACGTTATTCCGAATTACACGGTAACCGAAGCTCTTTAAAAGTTTGTGCACGTACGGTAAGTAAACAATGCCGTTCTTAGCCTAAAAATTTAGATGAGCTAGACACTGCACTACATGTGGCGACTTATACCATTAGTGATTATTTGAGACATTGCCAGCTAGATGGAGACTCTTACTTTAGGAGTTAGTGTGGGGTCTCATATTGGGAACTGTCTCATATTAGGGTACTTTCCTCTATTACATCGCATTATTTAGGTGTCTGGGATATAGAAGATTAAGTAAAAATTGGATTTTCTGTAAATGGCGTACAGTCTTTCTCTTCGTCGAAGATCGAAGATGATCTATATTGCCGAACGTTTTTCATCTGTACTAAGCGTGTTAATTTTCCGCAAGAATAGATCTCTTGATCTCACATAACCTCCTAAAACCGGATATAAGGCTATTTCTTATTGGGTTACCCGAGGATATCAAATTTTCGACCCTCGAAGCTGAATTTCGGGTATAGTCGGCTGTTCTTTCGCACCCCAATTTATCATATTTGCTCCTGTTAGGGGCGGGATATATAAGAGGGGAACAAAAGGTCTCATTTTGGGCACCTTTAGGGGTTAAGAATTTCCTCCTTGAGTAGGGAGTTTTATCTTTTTGCCCAGGCAGGGTAAGTATTTTTACGCCATTTTTCTAAATTAGCTTACATTTTTATGCATTCATTCTTAGCAATAGCCCTATAATTGGGTTTAAAAGGATATTAAAATTTAAATAAACCAGTAACTACAAATTAATATAAACGATTTTTCAGTTTGGGGGGGGGGGGGGATACAAACGAAATCCAGGTTCACTTCAAATTTCAAGCATTGGAATCGGCGACAGAGCCTTGTCGAATTATTAGTAGAACACACTGTGTAGTGGATACTGCCTAGGCAGTAAACAATGAACATTATAGATTAGAGTTTGAACTCTAATAAACAGGCATAACAGTATGCTTGACAAGCACCAAAAAATATTGTTTTCTTGAAATCGGCAGTGAAATGTCTCAAAATCGTCATTAAAATCTCAGAAATCGGCACTGAAGTAACCCGTTATTGTACGATTTTTTTCAATAAGTAGGCCTTGGCGAGATGTAAACATCAAACGTCAGACGCGGAGACATCGCCCGTCAAAAGTGAGTAAATATTCAAAACCTGGCCAATAAATCCCATTTAACTTTTCGTACACATTGCGAAATTGTTACTTATAGCAGCGCAATCTTTCAGTATAAATATTTTAGTAGGTTTAAATATTAATCTATTTTATATGGAGGCTGCACAACACGCAGCAGTTTGGATTTTCTGTCAGAAAGTTCCGTGTCTCATCATACTTGACCTAGGTAGAGCAATCGTCAAAGTCAAGCAACGCCGCGCGTAGTCTGTTCATGGACGGGTGATCCTTTATGATTATTTTTTCGCCTAATAAAACATTTTTTTTCCGATTTAAAAAAAAATATATGCACCTCGGCACTGAACTTCAACTTTTTATGACTCATGTGGAATTTAGTTGCCGAGGCCTCTGGCCGAGGCAAATAAACCACATAAAAAGTTGAACTTCAGTGCCTTGGTAGGTATGTACATAAATAACTATTTTCTATATACTTCTACTTGAGTATTTGTCATTTTCTTTCACAGTCTATACAGAGTAGTCCACTTTTTTGTAGCAGAAAAATTTATTTAGGTAAAGGGGAAATTTTCGTGTAAACCTAGGTCCATAAACGCTTCATATTAAAGATACAAGTTGTTAAAAGTTTCAAAAAATATCGATTATTTCTTATACTGGCCCAACCAACGGATAGCACCACTTTATATAGAGTAGCAGATTTGGTGATAATTTGGTGATAATATACATATACACAAATAACCAATGGCGGAGTTGTGGAGTTTCCCTTCCATGAATTTAAAAAATAACTAGTATGGATCTATCCAAAAGAGCTATTAATTCTGAACAAAAAGTGTCTCTTGACATTTTTTCGTATCTACCACGGTTGCGTACAAAATTTTTAATTTTTGGTCAAATTCAAAAGTAAATTAAAACTTGTTTTGGCTAGAACATCAATTTAATAAATAACACTAACACTAACACTAACATAATTTAAATTAGGAATTAAGAATTTAAGAATTACAGTTAACTATCTAATTTAAAGCACCTATATGTTCAAAAGATTAACCATTTTGTTATATTGTACATGTACAGCAAGAATTAAATTGTAAATTTTTTAATGTGGAATTTATTTAAATAGTGCTATTAATTAAATTGATGTTCTAGCCAAAACAAGTTCGAATTAATTTTTGAATTTGATCAAAAAATAAAAATTGGTCTATCGGTTTTTAAAGTACTGCTGAAAAAAGTGGACAACCCTGTATAGAATGGATAAGTAGTCAATTTCAGTTAACTGAATGGATATAATTTCGTATCCATCCTAGGTGAGATATGAGACCTAAATCAACCAATCACAGTTAAGATTTTTCCGGCGCGTGTTAACTTGATGGAAATTCAGGCAACCCTTGAATTTAAGTTATTGCAAAACGCCGTACCCTGTTACGATACTTTCACCGATTATTCAAATATCCATTTAGCCACTATATACTATACACTATACACGAGTAGAACGTCCATATACAGTGTGTCCACGGATAGAATTCACGTAGGGTGTAAATGACAAAAAAATTTCGAGTTGAAAATTTGAGCTTCTGGGGATCAGCCCTGCTTGGTTTTAAACTAATGTGTGATATAATTTTACTTTCGAAAAATCACGTATGCCTTGGGAATTTTGAAAAAACTAATTTTCCACATCAGTAAAGTGCCCTTTCTGTAGATTTTACGAAATTTCGAAAGTCTAGGCCTACTTTGATTTTTTGGTATTTTTTCCCACTTTTCTTCAGAAAAGTGCACTTTGGGTAGCTTTCACATTAAAATGTTATTAAGAAAACTTGTTCACAATGAAAAACTGGATAGGTGTGAAAGAATTTCAAAAGGCTAGGTATACTTTGATTTTTTTCTGCTAAAAAAAATTAAAACGCATAAAAATTAAAGTAAAGTTTTCTTAATAACATTTTAATGTGAAAGCTACCCAAAGTGCACTTTTCTGAAGAAAAGTGGGAAAAAATACCAAAAAATCAAAGTAGGCCTAGACTTTCGAAATTTCGTAAACCTACTCAGTTCTTCATTCTGAACAAGTTTCCTTAATAACATTTTGTCGTAAAACCTACAGAAAGGGCACTTTAATGATTAGGAAAATTATGTCACAAATTAGTTTAAAACCAAGCAGGGCTGATCCCCAGAAACTCAAATTTCAACTCGAAATTTTTTTGTCATTTACACCCTACTCTACTCTATCCGTGGACACACTGTATAATATAGTGTGTCTGATTTTTCATGCTAATAACACTTACAAAAATCTAAGTAGGCGGCGGGAATTGATCAGGGCAATTTCCTTTATAGATATGTCCTTGAAAAGTCGTCATTGGCGAAGTATTGGTGCGTTGTTCGAAAAACTCTGGCTTTTTTATCGAAAAAATAACAAAGCAGGGTTATTCGACGTCCCTCAAAATATTCATGTATATAAATTTTCGTGAAAAAATAGCCATTCGTTATTTTTCCGTGAGGTGCCAAACTTTGAAAAAGTGAATAATTCAAATTCATGGTATGAATCTATAGAGTGCTACGAAATCAAAAACAAATGACGCTCAGAGCATAAATTAGTATCCAGTAATATCCAACTTGTGAAATGATTTTATTGCTGTAAAAAAATCAACCATGGTTGGGATAGATTCCATGGGTGTACAAACTTCTGACCACAGGAATATCTATATATGTATTAAATTTGTCCGTGATACACGCGCGCCATCTATGAGGAATATACTAACAAAATGGCGGGTTATTTGAAATCCACTCCTATTCGTTTAATTACTATTATTACTGTTACTAAATCGTATTCGTTGTCAAAATCTCCTGTCTAATTATGAAAAATAGAAAAGTGTAATGAAGGTCACAATTAAACTGTATACCTAAGCTTTGGGAACAAATACGACTTAGTAATAAAATTGAAGATTAAAATGCAAATTTGTTCAAATTAATGTATTAAATTTATATAAAAGTTCCAATAATTTTATCAGCTATTGAATATTGCCTGGTCCGCATAAATTACTACTACTTTTGGATACAATCCAAAATACATAGTTTATTGGGGGTTGTGGCTGTGCAATAGGATTTGGAGTTAATTTTTAATCTAAAATACGAGATAAAATACATGTTATTGTATTATGTAGATACTTAATTAAATTATCATTATTCATTTAATTCTATAGGACATCTTCTTTACCTTTTTTTCCACTGTTTTCTGTAATACTAATTCTGCATTCTGCAGAACATTTTGTGAAGTACTGGAGTAATTTGAAATAATTCCCAGAGGTTTTAACTTCTAGCACAGACTAACGAGTAATACAGATAATTCCTTAGAGACATGTGTCAAAACGAGATTCGCTTTTTAGCGAAAAATCTTCTGAATACATGAATAATGCGGATTTTATTTGATTGTAGGTACATTAATTTACATTCATCTACATAATAGCGAAGAGACTGTATTAGAACCAAATTTATGCTTAAAATACTGTCTGTCTTTCTGTAAATTAAAATGGGGACTCGCTTATTTCTGACACATGACACATGTCCGTAAGGATGCTTCTATTGCAAAGCTATTTATTCTGTGCTTCTAGCTAGCATGCGCGCTAAAGGCGATAAACCATATTATTGTCGCCATACCAGGTATTTGCTTATTTGCAATAATCGAGCAGCTGCAACTAATGCTTGAACACTAATGTGCAATGTTTTACATTTTTCTTTTGAATTATTTTAAAGTTGAAATGACAGTGTCATTCTTTTAGTGTCATATTTGCATGCTGCTTTTTTGTAAATTCAAAACTTAAACTATTCGATAATGGTATTCATATTTACACCTAATAAGTTTTCTTATAGAGGGCAACCAGACATACAGTTTCTTATTAAAAAAACTGCGCCCATGTCATCTCAACATTTTTCTTTAATTTGACATAAATCATAACGTAAATACAAGTCTCTAATTTGACATAGAGGTTCTATGGAAATCTAAAATTTTTTGGGGGCAAAAGATAGAAAATAATCTAGCTATCTCTATAATGCCCAAAATCGGCGAATAATAACACTAATGACATTATTGCCCCAATAACTTTCCCTATCCAGGAACCCTAGACGTATCTAGATGCTGATACAAATTAACCAAATAAGACGGAAAACGCAATTTAAAAAATTCCAACTATTTTTTAAAGCCGGAATAATTTTTTTCTAATCCGCATTTTTACCTATTTGGCCCCCTATTTGCGACTGCCACTGACTTGTTTCTAGGGCGTATGATGCATGGGAAGACGCTTGCAGTCGTGCGCGTTAACATTGTTGCCAGATGTACGAAACTTTCGTAAATTTAAAGAATATTTTCAGTACATGAGTAGATATTGCAGGCGAATGTTCGGCAAAATGCATGCGAAAAATATGGATGCTTACCTCTTGTAACTGTTAATTTTGGCCTTAGGCACCTTAAGGAATAAATGCCAACGAGAAAAATAAATTAAACGACTGCTTACGTGACTTTTGATTTTTTTTATGCTTGGGGCTTAGATGATTTCGTGGACCTTGACCCCACTGAGAGCAATTCTTTTCTCGATAGAACGAACTTCACTAGGTACTCGGTGCTCCTTTGCAGAGGCTTAAACAAATACCTACCTCTAAAGGTGGATTTATAAACTCGACGTTTGCGTTGGCGCTGGCAGTTGACGGTGACCTTCGCAGTTTGCGTCCAGAAATGTGAACGACGGAACGTGATAAAAGATGAAATTAGTTTATCTCGGACGGCATCGGACGCCGGCGGCAACGTTCCACGGCGTTTATAAACGGTTACACGTAAAATATTGGGATTCAATTTTCGACGCAAACGGCAACGGCGAGCGCCAACGCAAGCGTCGAGTTTATAAATCCACCTTTAACCTCCAAAGCGCATCTCCGGGTAGACATTTCGGCAATTTGACGAGGACGACGTTGTTAACAGAAGGCATCTCATCAAAATCGAACTTACGAATTCCTTGTTCCAAAATAGCCGGGCAAGGCTCTTGAACCAGCCACAAAAGGACTTTATCTTAAAGGGAATATCAAAGAAGGTATGGAGGAACTCTAAGGGTCCGTTGTTCTTATCATGTTGTCGAAATCCGGCCGATATTTTAGATTAAAAGATATTCTAAATACGAATCCCTTCGACAATGAAATTTCAAAAAAATATATGTATGTCGTTTACCTAATTGTTATTGGATTAAAGTAGCCATGGCGATTGACTTGAAATTTGACACGGGGACATAAAATGCATACATAAAACTCTAAAAAAATTCCTATATACGTTATACATATACCTACATGTTCAACAAAAAAGCACGTCAACTTAACAGAACAAAAATCAAACTATAGGCCAATTATTTTCAAAGTTTACATGTGGGCACAATTTTGAATTATAAATAACTTTTAACAACGAAAAATGCGTGTTGTCTGCAAAAGAACTTAATTTTTCACTAAAATCCGTTACAACTTATGAATTTAGAACACATGCAGATAAATACAGACATATACAGTGTGTCCACGGATAAAGTTCACGTAGGGTGTAAATGACAAAAAAATTTCAAGTTGAAATTTGAGCTTCTGGGGATCAGCTCTACTTTGATTTTTATGCGTTTTAAATTTTTTAGCAGAAAAAAATCAAAGTATACCTAGGCTTTTGAAATTCTTTCACACCTATCCAGTTTTTCATTGTGAACAAGATTTCTTAATAACATTTTAATGTCAAAGCTACCCAAAGTGCACTTTTCTGAAGAAAAGAGGGAAAAAATACCAAAAAATCAAAGTAGGCCTAGACTTTCGAAATTTCGCAAACCTACTCAGTTCTTCATTCTGAACAAGTTTCCTTAATAACATTTTGTCGTAAAACCTACAGAAAGGGCACTTTACTGATGTGGAAAATTAGTTTTTTCAAAATTCCCAAGGCATACGTGATTTTTCGAAAGTAAAATTATGTCACAAATTAGTTTAAAACCAAACAGGGCTGATCCCCAGAAGCTCAAATTTCAACTCGAAAATTTTTTGTCATTTACACCCTACGTGAACTCTATCCGTGGACACACTGTATACATACAAACTCTATGAAGAAAGTAGGTACCTACTCCTTTTCACCTGAATAGTTAAAGTTCAATCAAGTGTATTTTTTAATATGAAAACTAAATATTTACAGATCCCCAGTATAGAAAATACGCCCGCAAACAACCTATAACAACCGATAACGTTCGAGTTCGCAATTTAACTAGACACTTTGCAGAAATACTCGGAGTCACGATCACGATACACCCAGTATATCATGTTTGGAATGCACCTTCATGGGGAATTAGCTGCCTTTTATATCTCCCTACTCTGATAGCATTTGACGACAAGCTTGGCAACTATACGACACCTCTCATTAAATTTAAATTAAGAATAAAGACCATTCTAAAACATTGGCAACGGTGCCCGGCTCGTAGTCTGTTGTCTTTGTTCAAAGAGATATAGGGCAATAGGAGTGGACAAAGCCGTGGGAATTACGGCTAGGGACGTTGTCAACCGGTTACGGTGAAAAGAGGGGGGCCCAACGGGGCTCGAGGGGGCGCGAGTGGAGCGCGATTGGTCCACTCCTAGATGCTCCCTCTGGATCGGAGAGTCCTTTCGCCGGACTGAAGGCTTTAGTTTTTAAGTTCCGCGCCGCGGCCGCTACGTCTGGTCTCTGTGTTCCTGCATGATTGGTCTTCTGAACATGCCCCGCGATCTCGCGTCGTGTAATGTTCTACTGGTAATAAATAAGCAAAATGAAAAATAGTGTGCAGGACATTTTGAAAGGTAACTTTTTAAGTCTTTCATTGACCTAAAAAGTTTAAATAAAAACTCTTGGGAGACCAACTCCAGATTTACATTTATGTCAACCAGATAAAAATACAAGTGGGAATTTTACTCGACACTTTTCTAGAAATATATACAACAAGAACAAGTGCATATGCGGATGCCACATAGTTTTGTCTTCCCTGTTTACTGTTTTATAAAGAAGAAGTATAAAGAAGCTGTGGATAAAAATACATATATTTTGAAAAGAATAATAAACTGCATACAATTTTGTGGAAAACTCGAATTAGCCATACAAGTAAGAAGACTCTCAAAATCGTGGTATTTTTTTAGAGCTATTAGTGGGTTTTACATCCGAGTTAGATTCTATTATAAAAGAACATTTTAAAAGTTCTACAGTATTCAAAGGTAGGTACACCAAAAACAGTGCAAAAAGAAATATTGAACAGCATCCTGGAAGTTTGTCACCGCAAGAAATGGTTATTTAGATACATGATGGAAATGTTTGCGCTATTAACTTCTTAAAAACTGGAATTATTTTTTATGCACTTTTTATACTAAAAAAAAGCCCAGGCCGGAAGTAGGTACCCACCTCGGAACACATCTATTTTTTAATTAGCCACTAGTAGTGTGTTCTTTTTTCTTTTCAAAATGTAGCCACCCCTGTGCATAAACCTACAAGCCGCCACTGCAGTGAGTGCGAACAAATAATTTAACAACTAAAATGCTACACTTTGATTCTTCACAGTCGTTTTATGTTACATTAAACTCACACTATACTTTTATGTAAATATACAAGAAACTTTGTGGGGGTTTAAGGTTTCTAAAACACCCGGGATGTACAAACTGAGGCTGTATTCAGTGTATTAGAATAACCTCGCTAAAGAGAAATGTTTGTGATTAAACTCCACCATAAATATTAATTAAGAAAGTCAGTAATTCATTTAGGACGTTCCTTAATTCGCCAAAGGAGATAATTTATGATGCAAGGCAAATTAGAATTTTTTGGACGAAACAATAAACAAGTCCACTCTGCCTAAAATGACAGTCCAATTTGTTTTTATAGCTCAAATATACCTAAAGGAGGATATTTATTCGTTAATTGTTTGTTGATATGTAAAAAATACTAAAAATTGGTAATATGCAAGGTACAAATTTTTATTTTTATGTGGCGTTTTGAAAAAAAAAGACAACTACGACGCTAAGTACCTCCTCGATCTACGAGCACAACACAGCTTTTAAACAGTGGAGACGGCCTGAGTCAACATAGTATGAAAAACTGTAAAAAAATATACGAGCGCCACTTGTTTTGTCTAACGGGCAGATACTGGTACTATAAAAGCCAAATAAAGAAAAGCTAGGCCTTCCTAGATTTACACCGTTTATTCTACAAAGTGGTTCACAACATAACAGAATTTATCCATTTCACTCGTTTACTATAATATATCTTTACTAGTTGGACAGATCTAAAGTTATACACCCTACGTGCCATATTAAAACGTAAGTATATGGTTTCAGAAAATATACGTGTGGGTCTCGGCTGTGTTGGTGACAGTGACCACACTCCACATACCAAAAGAAAATAACATGAGCTGGCTTTAGGTGTTGGTATCAGTGGCGTAGCTACCATACCGCGAAACCCCGCGGTCGCGGGGGTGCTCTGCTGTCAAGGGGGCCCGGCAGAGCCGGGCCCCCCGAACTCTCGACCAAAGTCTAGAAATTAGTACCTATATCAATCTCTGGACGCTGCCTCGACCGGGCGTATACTCCGTGTTCTGTTCTGTTTTGATATTATATTTTTGACCCTTTCTGTAACTGTAGCTGCGTTGCTTCTTCAGAACGGTAGTTCTCTAAATTAAAATCAATAAAAAATTATTTGAGAAATAAATGTTGTTCCCAAGACAGAATAAGTAATTTAGATTACTTTCTATAGAAGCTGATGAAGCTGCAGCAATGGATAAAAGCGAACTAATTAAAGTTCATCGACGTCTCCTACACTAAAGACTATGATATCATCTAGGTATATTAAGCACTCTTTGTACGTTAGAGTGGCAAATTCATTGTGCATCAATCGCCTAAATTTATTTTTGTTTGTTGTTTTTTATACCCCCCATTTTCACGAAAACCTTTTAGCGAATTTTTTATTTAAAACCTGAGACCACAGGGTTAATCATAGCACCACAAAACCCCCACATACCAAATTGAACAATAAATATGCGGGGAGTTCTATTCTGCATGGAGTCAAAGTTGAGCAATATAGGAATTTTAAAGGCATCTGGCGAGTCAAGTGGGATATGAAATCCCTTCAAAATAGTTGAATGGTCAACAAGACCACTCAAAATGTTGGTATACCCCTATTACTGTAAGAAGTCCCGATTTTGTCAGATGACATTTTCCACAAAATCCCTAGGAATTTTCTGTTAACCATGGGTATAACATTGGTATATGCGTCGCAACCAGTTAATGACGTCACTCATTGATATATGATGTGAAAAGTTACCCAAGTGATACGAAAAAAATAACATAATAAAATAAAAACCCTATTGCAATCACGATTATACTGCTACAAATAAAAATAACTATGACTAGAACTCATTTTAATAATAATTTCAAACGTCATGGAAACACTTTCATTTTGGTATTTTGGTAAAATCGGCTACTTGCCGCAGCGTCTATGGTGCGTACTCAGGCAAATTTTATTTCCGTTTTCCGTGTTGTGAAAGTAAAAACCTATATATATTTTGTGGTTCAAAAGGGTTCAACTTTAGGCAGTGGAAATATTCGCGGGTTTTGTACGTTTCGTGAGTTTTACCGTTATCTGTGTTGTTCTTGTTCTTGTTAGTAGTAGTTATTCATTGTGCAAATGGGCTCGTTACCGACCTGAACTTTTGACCCGGTTGCATTTTTTTGCTCCACCGATGCCAACTTATGATCTCAAAATTACCAATTGACAGTTCTAGTAAGGACTTCTTATAATAATTTTACTCTATGCAAAGATTTAATACAAATATATACAGGGTATTTTTCTCTGGGCCATCTCAAATTGCTGAAATTTTAAAAAACATTATAGGGATCAAGACTGCTCTGGAATCATTGAAAAAATATTAATAAAAACAAAAGTAATTTATTTCTGAACAAAATGCTAACTAACAAAATAAAAACAATTTAAATTATTAGAACTTTCTCAACAAAGTCGCTATCTAAGACGATACATTTTCTGTGCGTTTCCTGTTGTGGCACACCAGCAACCTTAACTGATATCGACTTATTACTGTCTGGCAGGCTTCTGTATTTTTTTGACTGAATTCGTTTTGTAGTGTCTGGGGCAGTTTTGATATACCTACTCGCTTTTTGACCAGTAGAATATATATAAATAAATAAATAAATAAATTTATTGACTTCGTGAAAATTACATACATTTATAGCGATAATCGTTATGTATACACCTAAGCAATAATGCTTGTGCGTGTATATCCACGAGGTAGCCGTTTTTAAACTATCTAAAAATATATTTATAAGGCATGAGACAAAGTATCTACTTACTAGGTATCCCTCTTAAAAGGGAAAAACCTAAGAAAAGAAAAGCGGATGCGGTGGATGATGGCGGGCGCAGTATATTAACGTAACGCAATTGTAAAATAAAATAATAATAATAGATAATAATAATATTATCAATATTTTTTAGGCGGATGGTGAAAGTACTTTTACAAATTCATGTTTGTTAAGTTGTAGATGTTGGGAAACTTTCTTGTAGAATAGACTGGGACTATACAATTGTTTTAAAGTCACTGGAAGTAAATTGTAAAACTTAGGTGCAAAGTATGACACGGATCTTCGTGTTGAGGTATGTAGCATTCGAGGGACAGTCACTCGCCCAGCAAGCACTCCTCGCGTAGGATGCAAGTGTCCGTCTGCCAGCAAGGTAAGCTGATCCTTATTTTTATAACAATACATCAATACAGTCCTGACATACAATAACGCTACATCCAAAACACCAAATTCAGAGAATAAAAGTTCTGTTGGATACCTTTTTTCTTTGCCAATAATAGTCTTAATGATCATTCGTTGAGTGACTTTTAAGACCTCAACACTGGTAGTGTAAGCACCCCCCCAAACGAGCATCCCGTACCTTAAAATAGATTCAAAAAAAGCGTAATACAGTGTTTTTAAGGTATGCACCAGCATGAAGTTTCTAATGTAATAAAAAGTGTAAGTTAGTTTTCGCAATTTTTTATTTAATTCAACAAGCTGTTTAGTCCATTTGAGATTTCGATCTAAATAAATGCCCAAATATTTTATGTCAGTAACAATTCTAAGTTTATTTGAACAACTACATTTTGTTTGGTCCATACTTTTTATTACACAGTTATAATCATGCACTTTTAGGTTATCAGAGGTTGGAAGATACATATCGTACAAACTAAAATACATAACAGAGGTCTTATTCAAGTTTAAAGTAAGTTTATTTTGTTTTAGCCATTGACCAATCCGGGCAAATTCTGTTGAGGCGATATTGGATACCTCATTCCAATCTTTTCCTTGCACCAGAAGAACAGTGTCATCGGCATAGGACACTAATTTACCATTTATTTTCTGAGCTAAGAGATCATTTATATAAATTAAGAACATTAATGGCCCAATCACACTACCCTGCGGGACACCAATATTAGAAATGTCAAAATCACTGAGTAGGTTATTAATTTTAACACACTGCTTTCGGTTTTCTAAATAATTTTGAAAAAGTTTATTTGGAATTCCTCGTATGCCATAGTTGTTCATTTTTTCTACTAGTATGCTGCGTTACCACAGACATTTTTAGCGAATTGGGGAATATCCCAGTAGAGAAGCTTAGGTTAAACAAAAATGCCAACGGTTCACGGATAAACGCACTAATGCTTTTTATGGTCACTGCGGATACCCCGTCTATTCCCGAGCTTGAGCCATTCTTCAGTTTGTATATATTTTCCTTTATTTCATCAGATGAAACAGGTGTTAAAAACATATTGGATGTGCTATAATTAACTTTGTCATTCATAAGCTTTTCAGGTGTAATATTCTTTGCCATTTCCTTACCAATGTTTATAAAATATTTGTTGAATAAAGTTGCAATATCGTACTCCGAGGTGTGAGTCTGATCACCCTGTTTAATTTTTGTAATTTCACTTTTTTTTGCTTTCCTACCCATACATTCATTCACCGACTCCCACATCCTCCTCAAATTTCCCCTATTGTCGTTTATTTTGTTAGTGTAATAATCCTTTTTAACTTTCTTAATAATCCATTCAACTTGTTTCTATAGTCTTTATAGTTTTTAGTGAATTCATTTCCTATATCCCTCTTTTTTAGGATATCTAATTTCATTTTATCTCGTTTGCGTATGCTATTCACAAGACCTACAGTTATCCAAGGTTTTATAGGTCTTTTCCTTGGATTTAATTGTGTTGTTACTGTTGCATTTTTTATAGATTTTTTTATTATGTTCTCGAACAACTCATACGCTCTGTCAACTTCGCCACAATTATATATTTCTTCAAAACTAGTACTTTGTAATGTTTGTATTAATTTATCTTTATTCACCGACGATACTTTGTAGGGTACAGATTTTTGCCGACTTGAGGAATTGTTCGGAAAATTTATTTTTAATATTATGGGATAATGGTCGCTTTCGAAAGTTTGAAGTATGATGGGAATGTATTTAACTGCACTGTTCAAATGAACAGGGGTTTTTATAAACAAGTGGTCTATACAAGACTCGCTCCTACCTTCTACACGCGTCGGTTTGTTTATGTGTGACACAAACCCATTACTGGCCATAATATTTAGGTATTTGTTACTAGTACCGTTTTCCTTTTGCATAATGTGAATGTTAGTAGCTCCCACGAAAAGATTAATTCCTGCTACACCCTTCCCCGGCAATATTTCGGTAAGATCATCAAGAAACAAATCGATATTGGTTGAAGGCAACCTGTATACGGAGAGGATGTTGTAGGCAATGTTGTCTTTGACGAAATATATTTTTACAAAAGTATTTTGAGAACGCTTAATAGTTTTGAAATTTGCCAGAAGGGACCGCCTCACAAGAACCAGAATACCATCACACTTATTAAACTCACCCGCAGAATAATGAGTGTCATACCCTTCTATTGCATACAGTTCCAAGTCCCGAAGAATTCCAGTCTCAGACAAAACTATAACATCAAATTTTTCACCAATACTCTCCATTAAAACGAGAAAGTTATCAAAATTTGTTTTAATGCCTCTCAGATTCAAATGAATCAAACTCAGCCCAGTTTCCTTGTCTGACTTCAGAATTTTGTCACTATGATCGTTTACTACATAAGTCCCAACATCATCCAACGCCTCCAAATATGATTCAAATTGTTGTACATCCATGTCGCTAAAATCTTATGCAATCAAACATCACACAAAAAAGATTAAATACTTATATCTATACAAACCAATTCCAGATAGTACTTATACAAACAAAAAACAAATGAAAAGAAAAGAGAAAAACTGTAATAATATAATAAACCTTCCAAAGACTACACCCACCAAATGTTACACACTAAGCAGTAATTTTATATCTATATTTCCCTCCCCGTAATACTAGTACGTTACAGTGTATGTTTATGTTGAACCAATTACATTAAATACAAGGCTAATTTCTTGTTATATGGTTCAGATCTTCTTCCTTCTTAATTTTTATGCGCTTGTTATTTACATAAACAATTACATTTCCATCCAATGTCGAAACATTTTTCCGTTCGAATAACTCTTGAGCCTTCTTAAACAACTCCATTTTAGCTTTGGTCAAGTCCTCCATAACTCCAATACTAGTGCCCTTAAGTTTCTTCTTGTTTCTGATAATTGTGTTTTTAGCATTTATGTTACCAAATTTAATTAAAATTGGCCTATTTTTATTGTTATTACTCCCAATTCTATAGCAGCTATCCAGATCGTCCTCTTTCAAGGCAAGTCCCATATTGTCTCTAAATATTTTTAACACCTTAGTAGACAATTGTTCGGTTTTCTCTTCAGTAATCCCATATAAACAAAGGTTTTTTAGTTTCTTATCTTGCTGCAGGATTTCAATTTTCGATTCCAATGTTTTGATTTTTTCGGTATGTTTGTTTACAGTTTTTTCGAGGTCACGAACCTTTTCGTAGACTTTTTTCAACATGGACTCAATAAAATATTCGTCCGACAACAGCTCCTTGATAGTTTCCTTTACCAATGTTTTAATTTCACTCGTTTGTTGCACCTTCGGAGCCATTTTTGTATGTTTACCAATATAAGCAACTGGGGGTAACCGTCAGCTAATCAGTGGAGCACTTTTTACTAATTTACACTGTGTTGTTTGGTATTTATTTAGGTTTTAACGAGGAGCGAAACGAACTTCGACTATACGCCGTGCGCCACCTCGCGTAACTAAGTTAAAAGTTCCAAAAATTCAGTTCTTTCAGATGGCATTGATAATAACACCCTGTATATTTTGTATTGGACCTTTGCACACCAACACTTTGAGTGGTCCTGTTAACAGTTCGACTGTTTTGAGGGGATTTCATGGTACACTTGACTTGGCAGATGTCTTTAAAATTCTTATTTTTCCTAAAATTTTACACCCTGCAGAATGGAACTGCCTGTATATTTTGTGTTCAAACTTTGCATAATGGGTGTTTTGGGGTGTTTTGATTAAAGCTGTGTGATCAGATTTTAAATAAAAAAAATCACTAAATGGTGTTCGTGAAAATCGAGTTTATAAAAAAAATCGCAGCCCGCCCTAGATTTGCATTTTAAAAATGGTAAAGATTTCAAAAGAAGCGTCTTTTGAAAGCCTTTCAAAGTTCAGGCGATTATCTTCACTTTTAAAGTTGGACACCTTGTAGATATATTTTTGTTTTAAAAACTTTTTTGCTTTTATTTACTAAGAAACAGAAGTTTGTGATAGTTTCACCTTCATGTATGTTTTTTTTTAAGTTAACTAAAATAGTTTTCGATGATGTATAGGAACGAAATAAAATCAAATATCAAATTAGAAGTCGCTATTACTTAATGATTAAAATGATCCGGTTCGATGGAAAAATAAAACGGGACAGTCATAAATCGTGGGTGGCACTGAATTTGTAACGATTTTTCTGTAACGACTTACTTGCGCATGCATATCGTACAATACATCGTTGCGTTTACAATGTATTTTGCATTGTATTTTGTCTCCGGAAACCGCATGGTGAACCAAGAAAGTGTCAGACGTGACAGGATATTAAGTAGAGCAACTCAAACTTTACCTACTTCTCATTACTGTTAAAGTGAATCACAATTTGTCTGTAACATTTTTATACCGAGTATGTATGAAATCCGACTTTCAAATTCGAAGTCCGAGTTCAAAGTCGAAATTCCGACTTTAAAAAGTCGAAGTCCGACTTTCATAGTCGAAGTTCAAAGTCAGAATTTCGACTCCAAAGTCGGACTTAGACTTTAAAAGTCAAAATTTCGAGTTCACTAAAAATAAAATAATGGCGTGGCCCTTCTACGCTTCCGTAAAAATCTCCTACTGTTACTTTGTTTTTAATTTAACTGTTTAGCTGAAGATCCATACTTAAAGGCCGGTAAAACTCTGAAGACTGAATGGCTGCAGACTGAAGATCAATATTGAAAATATCGGGTATTAAGTTTTAGTTTTTCCAAAACAATTAAAGTTCGCACACATAAAAACACCGTGTGCACACATATACCTAAGTATGTACGGCTGCGGCCAATTGGAATTTGCAATACTTTGGGGGTTTCTGAGAGGCCATTAGGCTACATCGCTAGCCGCCAGCCGCTTTCGTCTGCCTTCCCTTTACCGTCGGCTCTTTTGAAAAGCGATGTGCAGGGCGGGAAAGGGCAGTGTCATTTCGGCATAGAGTTCAGACGGTCTTGCAAGTTCAAATTGGCCGCGAATGTACCTTGCTATGACATGAAATTTGGTTTGGATGATTGATGATGATGATTGCCAAGTACCAAGTTATTATTTTTGTTGTTGTTTTGAGTTGCCCATTATCGCATTTTCTTGTAAATTCTTTTATACTGGCTATAATCTTACATCCTTATTGTTAGATATAGCCTTAGACATAAGTCAATAAAGAGTTATACCTACTAAATAAAAATAACCCGCTAAATTTATACTTAGCTTTATGACAAATCCATAAAAGAATAATATTGAGATACTGCCAGTAAAACTTAGAAGCTATTTTGCAATTTTGAAGAGGGGCAGGAAATTCATTTCAAGAAGTGCTGACAATATAGAATACAGTACCTATATCCACGGTGAGGGTGCCAATAGGAAAAACTTCTTTATTTTAAAGTTTAGCTTGTTCCTAAAATAAGATTGGCATAGAAATAATTAACATTTCTTGTACGGGGTGTTGAAAAAATTAAAAAAATAAATAAAATGGTAAAATAGTAAACTGGTTTATTTATGGAGATAGGGAAAAAGGTTATTAGGAAGATTTGTTCAAAATTAAAAGACAGTCCATAATGCCAATTTTCGAAATAATTTGCCTACTTTGATTAAAGGGCAAGATTAGAGACGCCGTTTCTTCAATATCTCTCTGTGAGATTAGCAGAAGTTTATCTAAATTCGTTTTTCATTTGAAAACATGCTGAATATCAGTGTGTTTAAAAATGATGGATTGTTAATTTGTAATAATTTGATTTGCATTGGGCAATTTTATTGATTAAAAATAAATCAAAGTAAGTAGATTTTTCAAAATTTGCTACTATGGACTGTCTTTCAATTTTGGACAAATCTTCCTAATAACTTTTTCCATATCTCCACAAATAAAAGCAGTTTACTCTTGTACCACTTTTTCAATTTTGTGAATACCCGGTACAAGAAATGTTAATTATCTCTTATTTTAAGGACAAGCAAAAACATTTTATCGACTGTAATTTTTTCAATAAAAGAAAAATAAAGAAGTTTTTCCTATTCGATACCCTAACCGAGGGCATACTGAATATAGCTAGCGGAACTCCAGACTTAGATCATTGAATTAAAATAATTTTTATTTAGAATAAATTATAAAACCATCATTAATACAGGGTTCTCACGAGAAATGGCCCATTGTTTTGTATTCAAAATTTGATATTTTAAAATGTAATAACACTATGCTTTTTCAGTTGAATTATGATGTCTAGAATTAAACCTACAATTTGAAGAAGAAGAAACAAACACATGGAATACCTACCTATAGAAGTATTTGCATTATAGGAATAAACAAAAAAAGGAAAAGCAAAAAGTTAAGTAGACAGTAGCGCTGAAATTTGACACATTCCCAATTTTTAATTCACTAAAGATGGTTTTAATATAGGACCGTCTACATATTAGTCCGGGAGATAGTGACAGATTTTACTCAGTATGCCTTTCAAAGGGCATTAGGATGCTTATATTATCACAAAATAAGGTATGAATCAGAAAGTCATCCTGGGTTCTTCATATGGAAAACTGAGTCTCCATTTATTCGAAAAATATGCGTTTTGATATGAGTTTAGTTAGGCTGTCATGTATTTTATAATGAAGTTCGAAATAGAAAATTTCTCGGAAAACCATAGGCATACCGTTAGCGTGGGCCTAAAGGGCTATTATTGTCACATGAACTTGTATTTTAATTATTAATTTTTCGCGTTTCTGAACAGACTGCCAATGATAAGTATGTAAGTTCTTGTCATAAAACTGCTGAAGAAAAGATGGCAATAAATCGTTTAAATGATTAAATAACATTCAATTTAAAATGTACTTGGGCATGCGCAAACGGTATGCCATCCTTTTTTCAGCAGTTTCATAACAAGAACTTGTATATCTACTTCTTATTGGAATCCAGTTCAGAAACGTGGAAAAATTAATTATTAAAATACAAGTTCACGTCGCAATAATAGCCTTCCAAGCCCACGCTAACGGTATACCTATGGTTTTCCGAGGAATTTTCTATTTTGAACATTATTATAAAACACATGGCAGTCTGACTAAAATCATATCAAAACGCATATTTTCCGATTAAATGAAAACTCAGTTTTTCATATGAAGAACCAGGATGACTCTCCGATTCATACTTTATTATTGTGAGAATATACGCAACATAATGCCCTTTGAAAGGCATTCTGAGTAAAATCACTTCCAAAAATCTGTCACTCTCTCCCGGTCTAATAGCGGAGGAATTTTTTGGTTTTTGTGAAATATGGTTTTATTGAGACTGTATTCCGAACCTAGAAGTATGAAAGTATATGTTTACAATTAAAAGTTAATGTTTACAAATAAAATGGGGAATAAAGTGTACCTAACTGTTAATTTAATAATAATACAGCAAAAAATACCTTCAAGTTTTCCCAAATATTTGCTCCAAATCCATCAACACACCTTATGTCAATTTTTTCAACAAAAAAGCTTTTCTAGTAGGTACCCCAAACGCAATTAGTAGATATACGGATATCTTCATCTATGGAATCCACATATTTCCAGCAATTCCGTATATCCTGAACTGCTGGAAAACCAATTTTCGACGTAATTATTCCAACCGGGCGCCGAACTAGGGCGAGGATTCTGCAATCGATGGACTTACTTAAACCGATCTTTATAAATTATTTAAAAAAGAATGCAAATGAATCACATACCTATACGCGGCGATCGATCAGTTTACTTCGAAAACTCTATGAATTACTTGAGGATTTCATAGATTTCTAATATTAAAATAATTTTGTCAGTAATAGTAGTACGACGGCGTGGAAGGGCCATGATGTGTTATTTTTATTATTTCCACTTCAAAACTGGAAATTCCACTTTAAAACTGGAAATTCCACTCTGAACCTGGAAATTCCACTTTAAAACTTTAAAATTGGTAATTTGACAGTAGTCAGTATACAGGGTGGCCCACCACAAACTGCATCGATCTATATAATATGGAAAACTAAAAGTAGGAAAATTCTGAAAATTTGGCACCTCACCAATGCCGATGGGCGCTGCTCAACTAAAATATTTTGGTGAATCTGGCACTTCCGGTTATACCGGAAGTCGATATCAACTTTCTTGTCTCAAATGGAACACCCTGTATATTATTGCATTTTTGGATTCTAGGCATCATTATGGAACAAAAATATGCAGCATGTCCTATGTCTAAATCCAACCGTTTTTGAGATATTTGCATTTTTCCGAAAAAAAGTACAGGTGCAGACCTAAAGTCAATTATCAATTTATACGAGGAAACCGCGAAATTTCAAAACGAATTTTTGGCATCGTGTAACAGAAGCCCTGACCTAGTGATCTCTGCTGAGAAATAAATCCGTTCTTATACAGGGTGTTCACAAAATATGAATAAAAATTACATTCAAAATGTGCTTAAATCTCGAAATTTTCAAATGGAGACCCCCATTTTTTTTAATGCGATCTTAATTAATTTTCGATTAATTTACGAAAAACCCACTTTTCGCCCATAAAATGCGAAGTTTGCTTAACGTTTGGAGAATCATATTAGCCGTGGACGTTGAAAAGACAATCGCGGCTGAGGAAATGTCACTTGGTTTATAAATTATTGTCAACAATAATGCCGGCGCGCTTAAATTACACAAACGAAGATAATTTAAATTTGTTTATTATCTACGGAGAATGCAACAAAGTACTATCAAGAACGTGCGATACATAATCATAATGGCAACGAAGACAAAATAATAGTAATTGCCCTCCTCCCCCGCACAAGCATGTGGTTGCTTCTGGGGTACTCCTAGTTTGGAGTATTGTGAGGGTGAGAATTATTATTATTATTATTATCTCGACTTAGCCAAAAGGCATTCGCACTCCCTCTACGGGGAACATTCACTCAGATCCCGGGTATCCCGGATACCAAAAGGATCTGGCTCGGACGAGACCCTTGCCATGTTATCGGGCCTTAGGTGACATTGATGTTGTTGGACGTTCCTGCACTCCCCATGAATTTCCTGACGGTTCGGGCTGTCGCAAGTAGTACCGCTTTCTGCATGGACCTGTAAAGACTATCAGTTAGACCCAGCTCCTTGATGTTTCTCGGCAAACTTTTTGGTATAACACCAGTTGTTGACATGATGATTGGAATCGTCTGGACGTTCTCCATTTCCCATTGCCTTCTAATTCGTTCTTCTAAATCTCTGTACTTCGCGATCTTCTCGACTTGCTTCACACGCAGGTTGTTGTTGTTCGGGATGGCCACATCAATCAGAGTTGTATGCCTAGAAATTTTATCAACTATTATAAGGTCCGGTCTGTTATGGGCAACTCGTTGATCTGTCAGAACTGTACGATCCCAGTACATCTTGTAGTTGCTGTTCTCAAGAACAGGCTCAGGTGTGTAGTTGTAATATGGGACCCTCTCTGCCTGCACAAGCAGCAGCTTTTCCGCCAGTTCCTGGTGCAAGATCTTGGCAACCGAATCGTGTCGTTCCTTATATTCCGTTGATGCGAACATCTGACATCCTCCTGTTATGTGCTGGATTGTTTCTGAAGTTGGGCACCCGTATCTGCATCTGTCATCCACTACCGATGCATCTCCTACAATGAATTTTAGGTAGTTGCGAGTTGGTATAACCTGATCTTGTATGGCCAGTAGGAAGCCTTCCGTCTCGGGGAACATTCGTCCCGAGGTCAGCCAATAGTTCGACGCTAACTTGTCGACATGTTCCTGGTTAACCTCATTAGGATGCCTCCCGTGCAGCGGCTCCCCCTATTATTATTATTATTATTATTATTATTATTTATTGTTATTCTGTTAAGATACGTCATCGGTTACCAAATTCTAACAAAAAAAAACATTAGAAAACCTATAAAAATAACAAAAAACATTTCTTGGAAAATGTCTACTATGTCAACGCGTTTGTTAATAATTTATTGTTTGTATAATACAGGGTGGACCCAGATTGACTATACGATAGGTGTAAAAGACAAAAAAATTTCGAGTAGAAACTTGACCTTTGAGGGATCAGCCTTGCTTGATTAGAAACTAATTTGCACCATATTATTATATTTAAAAAATCGAGCAGGCCTTAACAGGGACAATTTATTCATTTTCAGTTCAGGTATAGGTACCTAATACCTTTTCCTTAAGAGGTATCGAAAAATTTTATTAGAAAAAGTTGTTCAGAATGTAAATCCAAGTCCCCGTACCAAATTTTAAAACAATCGGCACATTTTGATTTTTTTATTTTTTCAATTTTTGCGGTTTTAGCGCAAATCAAGTATATTTATCGAAAAATTTTATTAGAAGAGTTGTTCAGAATGTAAATTTGAGACCCTTTACGAAATTTCAAAACAATCGGCATGCTTTGATTTTTTTCCAAAAAATAAAGTTGAAATGTAAAAAAAATCAAAGTCTGCCGATTGTTTTAAAATTTGGTACGGGGCCTTAAATTTGCGTTCTGAACAACTTTTTCTAATAAAATTTTTCGATACCTCTTGAGGAAAAGGTATTATACGCCTGAACTGAAAATGAATAAATTGCAACTGTCAAGGCCTGCTTGATTTTTATATATAATAATATGGTGCAAATTAGTTTCTAATCAAGCAAGGCTGATCCCCCAAAGGTCAAGTTTCAACTCCAAAATTTTTTTGTCTTTTACACCTATCGTATAGTCGATCTGGGTCCACCCTGTATATTGGAATAAGGAATGATTGGAGTAAAATTTACGGTTTTAAAGTGGAATTTCCACTTCCAGGTGGCATTTCTAGTTTTAAAATGGAATTTCCAGTTTTAAAGTGGAATTTCCAGTTTTAAAGTGGAAATAATAAAAATAACACATCACGGCCCTTCTACGCCGTCGTAAGATATTATGTATATAAACATTGGTCAAATTACAGATAACTATTTCGAGAGTAAAACCAAAGTCTAGAAATTAATATCTCTGGACGCTGGTAAAACTACCGAAGCATTAAACATCCATGAATTTTCTGGTCCTCTGTAACTTACACCGCTCTAGTTACAGACTTATAGTTATTTGTTAACAGGCAATAACGCCTATTTTGTTATATTAAATATTTTTCATGATACCACCTCTATCTAAAGTAAAAATTCCGTCGGTAGATAATATATACAGGGTGATTCAGTCATGATGTAAAAAATTTTAACCACACAATAGGGTACCCAGTACCGCCACTCGGCCGGCGGCAACTCGCCACGTCCGCCAGTGTCGAGTGGAGGGCGGAGGGAAGTGCACATGCCTCTGTACTCTTCCCGCGGATCGACGCTGTGAACCGCTGCCACCGCCAGATTCTTGGATACCATCCTCACCATGCTCGTGCTCCCACATTCCGTGTACGACAGTCGAAAGCGCGCAGGTAGAACCCGCCTGCTGCACGAGAAAATTGCTACAATCTTACGGAAGTAGGTATGCCCATCATAAATTGGCAGTTTTATTATACGCTAGTGGGCTTGTTACTGTATCCCAGCAGATTTCTTATACCTGCGGGCATAGAAGAATCTACTATAGATTTTTCTATGCTACGGGCTAGGAGATGCTAAGATCTGACGCTCACGAACAGAATAAACTTGTGCCTTTAATCTGTGTGGTAGGTATGGCGGGTTTTAAAAAGGTAGGCTTGCGGATTATACAAGGACAAAATGTAAATTTTTGTTTTTAATAACAAACATCCTGTATGTTTGTGGATATGTTGGAAGAGCTAATTTTCCTGATTGTAAGGTTATATTAGGTACAACGTCATGTTGATATTTGCTTTTCTCTTTAGCAAGATAACACGTGGACTTAAAGTTACAAAAAAAATCATTTAAAAGATCTCAGCTATATAATATATAGCCATGAAATTAAGGCGGATATTTGATAGTTATGCCAGATTATTTCTGAGATATACTTACTTACTTTATTAAATCAAAATAATATCAAAATGGCAATAAATATTAAAAATTTATTCCTATCAGTTGTTTTAAGTACAAATTCTACACATATAACATAACATAGGTATTTATATAACATATTTTTGCTATTTTGTTATTATTTTGATTTAATAAAATAAACAAGAAATAATCTAGAATAATTATCAAAAATCCGACTTAATTTCATGGCTAGCTGCGATCTTTCAAATGTTTTCTTTTTTGGAAATTTAAGTCCACATATTTTGCTTAAGGAGAAAGCAAATATCAACATGTTAGACATCTTTGCAATCAGAAAAATTAGCCCTTTTAAAATATCCAAAAATGTACAGGACGTTTATTATTAAAAAATACCTACAAATCTCTACAAATCCGTAAAATCTTAATTTTTGGAGATAATCGCCTAAACTGTTTTTGTTTGAAAGGCCTTCAAAAACCGCTTCTTTTGACCTTCCCACCATTTTCAAAATGCAAATCCAGGGCCGGCAGCGATTTTTTTTATACCCCCGATTTTCACGAAAACCATTTAGCGATTTTTTTATTTAAAATCTGACTCCATAGCGTTAATCAGAACACCCCAAAACCCCCATATACCAAATTTAAACAAAAAATATACAGGGAGTTCCATTCTGCAGAATGTCAAAGTTGAGCAAAATAGGATTTTTAAAGGCATCTGCCGAGTCAAGTGTGCTATGGAATCAACTCAAAACAGTTGAATGGGTTAATAGGACCACTCAAGGTGTTGGTGTGCAAAGGTCCAATACAAAATATACACCCTGTTCTTATCTGTGCCATCTCAAATTACTGAATTTTCGGAACTTTATACGGGTCAAAAATCGAGTATATCAAAACCGCTCCACCACTATAAACGAACTAAATCTAAAAAATACAGAAACCTGCCGGTCCATATCAGTTAAGGTGGCTGGTGTGCCACAGCAGGAAACGCACAGAAAATGTATCATCTTAGACAGTGACTTTGTTGAGAAAGGTCCAATAATTTAATTCCAAGGCACACTTGACTCGCCAGATGCCTTTAAAATTCCTATTTTGCTCAACTTTGACACCCTGCAGAATGGAACTCCCTGTATATTTTTCATTCAAATTTGGAATATAGGGGTTTTTGGGGTGTTCTGATTAACTCTGCTGTATCAGATTTTAAAGAAAAAAATCGCTAAATAGTTTTCGTGAAAATCGGGGGTATAAAAAAATCTCAGCCGGCCCTGGGCTTGCATTTTGAAAATGGCAGGAAGGTCAAAAGAAGCGGTTTTTGAAGGCCTCTCAAACAATAAAAAGTTTAGGCGATTATCTCCAAAAATGAAGATTTTACGGATTTGTACAATTTTAAAGTTGGACACCGTGTATATATATTTCGTCCCACTTTTACGATACACCCTGTAAAATTCGAAAGCCTACCTTTCTAAAACCCGATACTAGGTTACCTGATAACTTTTAATATACGAAAATTAACAGGTATTCAGCCAAAAGAAAGTACCGATATATTATATTACTAGTTTTAATAACCAAACTTAATTTAATTAATAATTAAATTTCTTAATGTTAAAATAGGTTACTACTTGCTAATAAATTAAATTATAAGTGAATTTTTTGAATAAATCATTAACATCTTCTGTCCTCTAAGTTAAGTTATAGTTAAGATTTAATTTCCATAATATTATATTCATATGTTTGGCTTTTTGATAAAGAACTTAGTTTATTGTCATTTTCACACTTTTAGCATTATAGAGTATTGTATTTGTATTGAGTATGTGTATTTCCTTTATAACAACACTTTGTATATATTGCCAAGTTTTCATTCAAAATTTTCAAAATGCAAATTTTACAAAATCGAGCAATGAGGACAATTATTTTAAATTTAGATACTACTACTTCTACTACTACTATAGATACGACGCACACGTAGATTTTATTAGATATCATTTCCTGTGCACATATTAATATTAAGGAATCTTGTTAAAAAAAAATTAGCACCAAAGCCAAGGTTGGGCTTTGTATACAAAAACTTGCCATCATCTTGACGTTTACAGAAACAAGAAACTTCGTTATCTTTTATATTATTTACTAGCTTTGTGTCAAACACGTAGATACGTGCGTATCGTCCGACCATTTTATAGCTAAACCGTGCGTTCACGATTCACTTCTGTTTTTGAATTCAAACTGCACCGAATTTCAATAGAACACTTCGAGCATTCAGAGGTAACACGTTGGAGTGATGGGACCATTATTGTATTAGTCAAACCTAATTTGCCTTCATTCATGCTCATGCTGCTAGCTGAATAATTTATTTCAGGTTGCCGCTGAAAAATTACAGACGGAAAACTTGGCACTTGTATTCTTGACTGAAAACGTGGCGTTTAGCTTAAACGGGAACTGATTTATTGGAGAGAGTTTATCACGCAACCTTAAATTATTGCCTGTAAATTTATAGTTATAGTGCTTATTAAAGAAAATTTCGGTTCCTAAGTTCTTTCCTAAATCCTATCAAATATTATATTGTACAACGTACAGGGTTTGTAGTATTGTAGACAGTTATATTTTGACATCTACCTAAGTACAGGTTTTATTTTTAGAGAAAAAGAAGCCTTGAGTCGAAAGTTATGTAGACCCGTTTGACTATAAAAAGTAATGCGAGAATTAAATCAACATCAACCAACACGGATGTTATGCCCATAACTACTAATGAGAAAATTCCACTACAAAAGTGAATGTGGGTTGTACAAATCTTTCTAAGTATAAAGTCTAAAAGCTGAGATCATTCAGAGCTACTTTCAGATCTTCTGCAGTCTTGGATTTCTCAGTGAATCTAAACCTACGTGACATTTGCAGGATCTAGATCGGTTGAACACTATTCAAATTCTGGCGTGCCTCAAAGCTCTGTCCACTTTCACAGACTTGGGATTTCACACATAACATTGAATATTACCGCATCCAATTTTTGGGGTTTGTTTTTAAAGGAGAATTAGTAGGTTTTTCAAGAAAGCATCCCAACTATTTTTTTCGCGAGCAAAAACCGAGGCAAAAACCTACAAAATCTGTTTAGGTTTATCCAAAATCTGTCGTATTCGCGAGACGATTTTATCAGAGGGGAAGCAACCATATACCTACATAGATAGATAGATGTACGTATGGATGGATGGATGGATGGATGGATGGATGGATGGATGGATGGATGGATGGATGGACATGACTCTTTCACGCCAAGACACAACATTACTCTTATTACTTGTTTTTGCAAACGAAAAGCCTTGATTGCACCTGAGGAGTTGCATCATAAAGAGATTCCATACTGTAATTTGGATTGCCAAAGAGCAAAATATACGTTACGCAAAATATCTGTACCGACCTCAGAGAAATAACCAAGGATAGAGGGAGCAACAGCATCAAAATACACACGTTTGTAGTCAACCAACATCTTATGCAAATTTACCGAAGTAAACAAACATTAGGCCCGTGTGTACAACGTTTACCTGAGATAGGCTATATCCTGAGAAATATGAATTTGGCCACACACCACACACTTTCTGCATCCCATTGTATACAAAATCGCTCACTATATCCTAAATACTAATAAATAGCCTATAAATTAACAGAAAAACAAGCGAAAACACGAAAAATGCATACGTAAACAATCGGAAAACTTGACTGGTTGCTGGGCAAACACAAAACAAATACCGCCGAGTTAACGAACGCGGCGCCCGCGGCGGCAACGGCGGCGTTGTCATGTTGGGCGGTTTGAGGTACCTGTGACGATTTTATTAAAGTGACAATTATCTACTATAATTACAGCGCAATTTAGTTTTAGTTTAAATTGTTACATACATGAAATTAATAACTACATTTGTTAATTTAGCGTTGTGGGAGGTGTGCCTTCATTTAATGCCATTATCAAACACTTCTATTTTGAAATGAAATGCTGTAAACAATGGAGTACGTGGCATCACTCAAAAAGATGTTGGCTTTGTTTACTTTTTGCTCTTACTCCCTCTATCCTTGGTTATTTCTCTGAGGTACCGACCAATGGACGGAGTTTTGTCATTAGATAAATGGTTGAGCTTAGGCTGGCGCAAACACTTGCTCATATGCTTCGTCCAATCCAGTCTGTCGTCGATCTTGAATCCCCAAGAGGGTTACGCTGTCTCCTTTGCTAATCGCGTTATTTGTTTTGAAACGACCAAACTTTGAATTGTTTTGGTGTTCATATGCAGGTTATTTATCGAGAACCAGACCTGAGTTGTGTCCTCCAGACCAGAACGAATCCCCTCCATAACAGAAAGACAAGGGTCTGCGCAGATCAGGGTACTCTCGTCGGCAAACAAATGCGCTGTGTGTGGCATTATAAACTCTTGAAAGTCGTCGACATAGATAAGAAAAAACAGCGGATCCAACACTGATCCCTGTGCAACGCCGTATTTAAAGGGGCAAAACAGAGGAACTCCCGCAGTAACAGATTGACAGTGGTTTTGAAAATAAGATCTGAAAAAGCCAAGAGGTAGATTGTCAATACCCAACAAACGCATCTTATGTAACAGCAGTTCATGATTGAAGCAGTCCAAGGCCTTGGCGAGGTTGCAAAGCCTCAAGGACACTTTTTTACCATCCTCGAGGAACTGAACTATGTCACATGACAGCCTGGGCAGCCCTTGCCGTAGATCGGCCGCGAGAGAAAGCCCATTGACCCTAGGTAAAAACCAGGTTCCTTAAAGATAATATAATCAGTCAACATTCGTTTCAAAATTTAATATATTATATACAAATTATAACACCATCAAAATATTGTAGAAAAAAATTTTGTTTTCACTTAAATACGAGTAAAAACAGCTTTCCAAAAATATCCGTTTTTGGGACATAAGGAAATTTATTTGAAGGGGGAATATTTTCAAACCTGCCTAAACCTAAACCGTGTAGGATTTTGCTCGAGAAAATACGCCGACACTTTAGGATTCACAACTCATGCGACCGTCATAGATTTCATGGTTCATACTTAGCAGATTTACAACAGGTGCCTGAGCGTTATTACAGCCTCGTGAAGTGCCATCAACCTTGTAGCAAAGTAGCGGCGAACGTGAAAATAAAACTTATATTGTTATGGCTTTTCTAGCCATCCGCCAATGCCTCCCGACCTCATACGATGCAGTTATGTTTAAAATATGCCAGCTATTTCTCTAGGTACAGGGTGATTGATTATCTAGTCAAGCAATATATATGCAAATTGCATATTGCATATTTTATTCAATTTCGCAAAACATTAAAACATTGCATATTTATGGAAAAACTATATTTTTGTGCATATTTGCATGTTTTTCCTATTTTTATTTATAGATACAAGATATAACCAAGATTATGAGAGCCCAAATTAGATGCTATTTTAGAAAAGAATGAAGGGTTCAAATCTTTAATGGCAGTAAAGAGTAGGTATTTTTGATGGTAAATCATCCAACGAAGTTGCACCTTGGCCTTATACTTTACTACCCAAATTAAAATATTGTCTTATTAAATCGGTAGATGTTTAGAGAAGCTTTTCTATATATAAACATATTTTTACCGACAGAAGGCACATATTTTTATTGGAAAACTTTGGAAGTATTTAATTATAAATTCCTACTATACAATTTCAAATTAAAATGTTTTTATAATTCTGCTTTAATATAGGTATTTTACGAGGTGTTTTATGTATTTGTTTTCCTTTAATTTCTCTTAAAATAAACCTTTTCTCTAAAATCAGTTTGTGTTTTTTAAGGTATTTTTACATGTAAAATAAATGCATATTATTGCATATTTGGCAAAATAAATGCATATTATTGCATATTTTAAATAAAAATGATGCATATGTATGCGCATATTTCGATTGAAATTAAATGCATATTTAAATATAACTATTAGATACAGTGTATCCATAGACTTAGACTAAGAAAGCGTTATTCAAAATTGCATAATCTGCCTCTACATCAGATTTTAAAATAATTTGTTATTGTTCTATTCGATGGAAATATTTATAAGACTACCTATTACAAATTTATAACAACGGGGAGCAATATTTCTCTGTTATTAGTTACAACATAAAAAAAAATAAGTTTGAACATGAATAATTCCTTCATTTCATATACCTGCTTTTTTTCGTTACCTCAAGAAATATTTTTATTGGTTCTTACCGAACTAATTTTACTAATTTAACAAAATGGCCTTTTGCTTGACAAATGTTACATACTGAACTGTAGGTATACTTACTACCACATCATATAAATAATTGCAATATGAGGTCAAGGTCATTGAATTTACTCCTATTTTCTCAAGAGTAAGTAAAATTGCTTGATGTTATAAAATATTATGCTCGGGTTATATCTATAATTATCTGTTACTAGATGGTCAAGTTTATCTGAAAATGCATACAAATAGCTCTGTTGAAACCCTACAAATTTTCTATTTTTAACATATTCTTTTCTAGGTCAAAAAATTAAAAAGTTAAGGGAGGAAAATAGCAACTATGAACACCATGTATGTACATACTATGAATTTAAAAATATGGAAGCAGTTATTCTATTGGTATTGGTGTCGATGTTTTGAATATTCAGGCGTTGTTTAAATTATTGAAAGTAGATAAAACATAATAAGTATTATTAATTAAAAATAAATGGCTTGTGGCATGTGGGACAAAAGATTTTGGTGTTTGGCAAAACCAAACTAAGTTTTCAATATGTAAAAAAAATTTATGGGCTTTTCGGAGGTCTGCAGACCCCACGACAGGCATCTGTTTCCGACTTGTTGGTAATCATCAGGTAGACACCTCACCAAAAGGCCCAAATATTCATTGGATATGTAGGAACAGGAATGTTATCGCGAGGTGAGTAGGTACTACCAAAAACCAAAACAATGTTAGTGTTGATATATCGATAGGTCGACATACGCAGGTATAGCAAGCTAAAAAGTGGTAATCCAACTATTCTGATGTGTTGAGCTGAAGAGAAAGTTAGTATCGGTTGCTTGAAAAAGACGAAGATAGCAGATCGTTCATTTATGCCCTGAAGCTATGCCCTGTCTGGTCTATCCACTAGAATGGACGGGTGAGCGGAGCCCAAATCTACACTCTTAGCAGTGTTTTTTAGAGTGAGAGCGAAAGGGGGTACCCCACGGGAGTGGGGGTTATAATCGCCGCAGACTCGCGGCCGATATGAGCACTATGAGCAGGTGTTATAACCCCCCACTCCCGGGGTAGCGTGCGGCTTTCGCCTGACCATCTTCTATCTTCGTCCAAGCAAACGATACTAACTTTTCTTTCATTCAACACATTAGAATAGTTCGATTGACACTTTTTAATATGCTATATGTGTACTTATAAAAAGAACTCTGCGCGCCGCCTGGTGAAAAATACAAAGAAGAAGCGTACATACGGGGAGTCAAGAAACTCAATTGGTTCATCACCGAGTATCTTCTAATATATAGAAATCAAGAAGTATCGAACTGTGAATTTCATCTTCGTGTGCTTTCGACTATAGCCAAACGATGATCAAAGAAAAGGAAGGTTTAACCTCCCCCTTAATTATTATTAAAAGTAAATGGCTCGTGGGATGTGGGACAAAAGATTTTGGTGTTTGGCAAAACCAAACTAAGTTTTCAATATGTAAAAAAAATTTATGGGCTTTTCGGAGGTCTGCAGACCCCACGACAGGCATCTGTTTCCGACTTGTTGGTAATCATCAGGTAGACACCTCACCAAAAGGCCCAAATATTCATTGGATATGTAGGAACAGGAATGTTATCGCGAGGTGAGTAGGTACTACCAAAAACCAAAACAATGTTAGTGTTGATATATCGATAGGTCGACATACGCAGGTATAGCAAGCTAAAAAGTGGTAATCCAACTATTCTGATGTGTTGAGCTGAAGAGAAAGTTAGTATCGGTTGCTTGAAAAAGACGAAGATAGCAGATCGTTCATTTATGCCCTGAAGCTATGCCCTGTCTGGTCTATCCACTAGAATGGACGGGTGAGCGGAGCCCAAATCTACACTCTTAGCAGTGTTTTTTAGAGTGAGAGCGAAAGGGGGTACCCCACGGGAGTGGGGGTTATAATCGCCGCAGACTCGCGGCCGATATGAGCACTATGAGCAGGTGTTATAACCCCCCACTCCCGGGGTAGCGTGCGGCTTTCGCCTGACCATCTTCTATCTTCGTCCAAGCAAACGATACTAACTTTTCTTTCATTCAACACATTAGAATAGTTCGATTGACACTTTTTAATATGCTATATGTGTACTTATAAAAAGAACTCTGCGCGCCGCCTGGTGAAAAATACAAAGAAGAAGCGTACATACGGGGAGTCAAGAAACTCAATTGGTTCATCACCGAGTATCTTCTAATATATAGAAATCAAGAAGTATCGAACTGTGAATTTCATCTTCGTGTGCTTTCGACTATAGCCAAACGATGATCAAAGAAAAGGAAGGTTTAACCTCCCCCTTAATTATTATTAAAAGTAAATGGCTCGTGGGATGTGGGACAAATGATTTTGGTTTTAGCAATAACAAACTGGTTAACAATTCTGTATGGGCCTTTCGGAGGTGTGCAGTCCACGAAAGGCACCTATTAATCATCAGGTAGATGCAGCGCATATTTTTTTGTGCTTTAGTTCTCTACATCTTCCCGACTTCTGTATATAGTTAAATCGAATGTTTTTTTTAGCTTATTTGCATACAGAACACTTTGAAAACGGTGCACATTATCAACACAAATTTCTGTAAACATGTAGAAATAATAAATCTACTTAGACCATAACCCCAACCGACTTTTTCTAATGACTATATCAAAATAAACACTGAAAATTGTTTTGCCTTCAACAACGTTGTATTCTCGACTCAATTTCACTAGTCACTAAGCAAGTCTCCTTAGTCGCTTAGTTGCTTTATGATCTGCGAGTTAGGCGGTCGTAACAGATTTCATTGTTCATACTTAGAAGTTTTACAGCATTTGTCAGAGCGTTATATACGGCACCTTGAAGTGCTATTAACTTTGTAGCACGGAGGCGAACGTAAAAGTAACTCCCTTATATGGTTATGGTTACTGCCTTTCTAGCCCTAACCTACCTACGCCAAAACATCTTCGTGCTATGCATAAGTTTAGTGCAAAGGTATTTCTATTGGGTCCTTGCTAAACTGATTAAAAATTCAAAATGGCAAATTTTCCTCACTATAGGTTTGTAGTTCAGCTGCCTTCTCTATCATTTCAGGCATGCTTGTGTCACTCTATTATTAAAGTTGAACATTATTAAGATCAAGCTGGAGATCCCAGAATGATTATCTCACTCGATTTTTCTGTGTATTACACTGTCTTATTCTCACAAAAATCTGGGGCACACAGTAAGGGTAGATATATACGTATATATACAGTGTCCTCCAAAAAGTTCGCACCATAGGGGGGGAATTTTTAATTAACGTTTTATTTTTAAATTTAATTTTGGGGTTATCTTTTGCTTTAAAAAAGATGAAAAATGACCCACTCAAACGTGGTCATGTATCTAACTTTCGTTATCTGTCAAAAATGACATTTAATAAAATATATCGCCAAAAATGGGTTTAGTTGTTAAAATATCAAAAAGTTTTACTTGAAAAAGTTGTTTGTTTCTCAATTTTACGTAAGTGTGCCAAATTTGAACGCTCTACTAAAATATTTAGTTTTTTGCCAATTTTTAATATTTATGAAATATCTGAAAATTTTAAAAACTCGAAACTTCGTAAAAACTATTTTATATCGCTAGCTTTATCATTCTATTATTTTTTTATTACTAATTACCGATAAGAATAGGTATTTTTCAAAAGAAAATGATATTTACGCTTTCAAATTCTGTTATGTTTGTTGCAAAGTTGATGTACCGTCTAGCATTTGGGGTATAAATTTAGTTACCTACATTAAGTTTCCCAGTTCTAAATTGATGCCAAAATAATAATAAATTAAAATATCATCAAACTAGTTTACGTATCTAAGCAAAATTCTTGACTTTTATGGGACAAATAATTATTACCTTTAAGTTTAATTTCACATTAATCGATATTGATGAGTAGGCCATGAAGAGAATAGAAGCAATTGTTTTTATTTGACAGTTAAAGGTAATAATTATTTATCCCATAAAAGTTAAGAATTTTGCTTAGATACGTAAAATAGTTTGATGATATTTTAATTTATAATTATTTTTGCATCAATTTAGAACTGGGAAACGTAATGTAACTAAGTTTATACCCCAAATGCTAGACGGTACATCAACTTTGCAACAAACATAACAGAATTTTAAAGCGTAAATATCATTTTCTTTTGAAAAATACCTATTCTTATCGGTAATTAGTAATAAAAAATTAATAGAATGATAAAGCTAGTGATATAAAATAGTCTTTACGAAGTTTCGAGTTTTTAAAATTTTCAGAAATATCATAAATATTAAAAATTGGCAAAAACTAAATATTTTAGTAGAGCGTTTCAATTTAGTAAACTTACGTAAAATTGAAAAAGAAACAACTTTTTCAAGTAAGACTTTTTGATATTTTAACAAATAAACCCGTTTTTGGTGATATATTTTTTTAAATGTCATTTTTGACAGATAACGAAAGTCACATGACCACGTTTGACTAGGTCATTTTTCATCTTTTTTAAAGCAAAAGGTAACCCCAAAATTAAATTTCAAAATAAAAAGTTAATTAAAAAATTTCCCCCTATGGTGCGAACTTTTTGGAGGACACTGTATAATATTTCGAGTAATTTTTAAAAGCAAAACTTTCTGCATTAGGACATTACGATAACACAATATGATATAACTATAATTGCATTAATATAGGGAATGTCCGGAAATAGGTGCATAGTTATACTCCATGACCTGGACCAACACTATATTAAAGACCCGAGCATGACGTCATCGTTTTATTGTTGTTTGTGACCTGAAATAGCGCTAGTAGACTTAGGAGTGATGGGAAAATTATGAAAGTTGTGGATATTATCAAATATTTAGGTGTTTATGGTTTATGTTAATATGAAATTATAATTTGACTTGCACTTTGTATAAACTATGATTTCAAAATTGCATCAAAAGTTGGTTACTTAAAGCACGTATGTGCCGATTTGAATCTTTATTAATAAAATTAAATATAACACCATAATTTTTCCACATTCTTTATTATTCAACAGTTTTATATTGGTGCTGGGCAAGAAAATATTTTTAAAAATTACAATATTTATAAAATAAAGCATTGCGGGTGATTCCAACTTTAAACAATAATAAATTATACGGTGAATTACACTGGTTAAATATAAAAATGTAAATGTAACAATTTTGGTACATTTACATTCATATTTAATTTAAAACAAAATTTACTCCAACAAACTGCTTACAAAGGTATATCAATTTCAATTTTCAATATCATAGTTAATCATCAAGATCATTTAGTGATTTTCATTTTCAAAATTTTAATAAAAATATTTGTTATAAATCTGTTTTTCAAAAAAGGTTGATCGAGTATAACAAATTTAAAAAAATAATAATAAAATGGTTTTAAAAACCTTAATAGGCGTTCAAAATTATGCAATGTAACTAATAAGAAACAAGAAAATTATTTATTATTAGATGCAAGGTTAAAAATCAACATTTCCGAGATTTTCTCGAAAACCAGTTAACCGAAACAAATAATTTTTGGTAGGTATGCACAACTTATTACACATAACTCTTTTTTTAGTTTACTACTAAATGAACTACCCGCCGTATTTATTTGGCCACAAAAAAAAAGTTTTTACATTATAATAATATTTTTGTTGAAGCCAAGGAATTTACAAACCTTCCTATTTTTGTCCCAAGGGGCTTATGTCAGCTATTATTTTATCGCAGTAGGCTGGTTGGCAATTTGGTTATTATTTGCTTCGAGAAAATCTAAGTAATTTTTATCCTTACCCTACATTTATAGGCTGAACCTTTTTAAGGAGGGTTTGAAAATTTCGAAATCGAAAGTTTTATATGTTATATAATTTTATATATGTCACCCACATAAAATGTGTCAAAAATTACACTGTTTCACTTTTGAAGCCTATTTCCGGAACATCCTGTATAACATGAAAGTTCCTAAAGTAATTGGGTTCATTAACAGTCAGTTTTGATAACGTTTGTATGCAAAGTTTCCAAGAATAACTTGCCAACTCGATAGCTCGCTTTTATCGGCTTTGTGGGACGAATTTTGTGCAGGAAGTGATTGTTACACATATTTTTGGTATACAATACTGGGTTAAAAATATCAAATATAAAACAGAACACCATAGTTAAGGGATTAGGTATTCAAAACCAAATATGAAAGAAAATAACAGTGTTACCTACTGTGAAAATGGTTAGGATTAGGCCTGAGACAAAATATCGATAAAATCGAAAGTATCGATACTATCGATTTTATCGATACTCGATATTCAATTTCGATAAATCGAAATATCGATATTATCGATTTTATCGATATTTTCGATCTTTTCGATTTTATCGATCTTATCGATTTTATCGATCTTTTCGATTTTATCGATCTTTTCGATTTTATCGATCTTTTAGATTTTATCGATCTTTTCGATTTTATCGATCTTTTAGATTTTATCGATCTTTTCGATTTTATCGATCTTTTCGATTTTATCGATATTTTCGATTTTAACGATCTTTTCGATTTTATCGATTTTTTCGATTTTATCGATATTTCGATCTTTTCGATATTTTTGATTTTATCGATCTTTCCAATTATATCTATCTTTTGAAATTGTTTGCAAAAATAAAGGAAATTGCTGCACCCATTGCGTCCAGACCGCGTCCGCGGCAAGCCGATAGGCCTTTTTTTGTCTAGCTTCTTAAATAAAATTGATTATATCGATTTTATCAATAAGATCCATTATATCGATAAGATCGATTTTATCGATAAGATCGATTTTATCAATAAGATCGATTTTATCGATAAGATCGATTATATCGATAAGATCGATTTTATCGATTTATCGATTTTATCGATATTTTTTCAGTATCGATTTCCGATACTGAAATTCGGAGATCGAACAGCCCTAGTTAGGATAAGTTATATTTTTCGCCATTAAACTGATATACATACCCACCATTCACTAAGTATCTATAATAATAGGTTTCAAGCAGGGGCAGTTTCTCTATTGGTTTATTTGTGCAGTGAACACCCAATTAAATTTCATAAAGCACAGTAGATATGTTAAAATCACATAAATGACAATAAAAATATAAATTCAATTTTAATATTTTTTCCGTTTCAATATTAACTATCACTGTCAAGTTTTATAGTTTCTTAGTTCTCAAAGGTGTTGTGAAATAATGGAAGGTGACGAAAACTTTACCTTAACTCCACCAGAAGTGGCAGAAAGTGCATATATAAGTATAGCATCATCAAGTTTATTGCCGGAAGAAAAGTCCTCTATCAGAAAACTTAAGTCGAAGTTATTTTGTGGTGCAGAGAGAAGCAAGTAACGTTTACTCGGAAACACTGCTTCTGGCATTCGCTCTAGTCCAATAAAAATGTGCTCGGCTTATATATACGGGTCGCACAAAAATTCCAAACATGATGATTTTTCAGGGTTGCTTGGGAACTGCCTCCTGACTTTTCAACCAAAAGATCACACTCGAACTCATGGTACGAATTGAGCTATACACGGTGAGTTTTTTTCTATGCCCACTATTGGGATCTCGGAAACTAGCAGTTTTGAATGCTCAATCTAATGCCTCTCACTCACTAGATATTTTGAAAAGAGTGATTTCTTGCTATTTCATCAGATCTCTGTAGCTCCGCTATTTCTGATTATACAGAAAAACTGTAGAGACAACAATTATAGATAATTTTGGACTTAAGGCTCAATGTACAGCATGTATGTGGTGATTCAACATTTTGACCCATAAAATGGCTTTTTGCGATCTGTAGCGCGTAACACGCAACACGCATAATTTAAAACTTTTGGTCAATACAAATTTTAATCTAAGTAATTACTCACATTTTGAGACAAAAATTATTTAAAAATATTTATCACAATGGCCGTTATTAAGCTTTTTGCGCAAATGCTAATAACGGCCATTCTGATAAATATTTTAGTGTCAAAATATGAGTAATTGCTTAGATTAAAATTTATATTGACCAAAAGTTTAAAATTGTGCGTGTTACTCGCTACAGATCGAAAAAAGCCATTTTATGGGTCAAAATGTTGAATCACCACGCACGTGCTGTACATTGAGTCTTAATAAGATAATCTAATCCGATTTTTTATGTTGTTTATGATTTTTGAGATATGACATAAACTTGTGTTTTTTTAAATGTAAATCATAGTTTGTCTGTGGCCTTATTAAATCGTCCATTTTTTGAGCTTTAAAAGAGCTATGGCTAATATTCTGATTTTTTTTTAATTTTCACCTAGTCAGCCATGGAATATTTTCATAATTATGTTCTATTTTATAATGAGACATACTTCAAACTTTCAAATATTTTATTTTTAGCTGGTAACAAATTAAAACAAAAAATATCATGATGGAGCTCCACCACATAATTATTTGCCCGTAAGAAATTACCTAAATCTAGATCAGCTCTATCCAAATAGTTGGATAGGAAGAAATAGACCTATTTCCTGGCAGCCCCCATCCCCCGATTTGTCTGTTTTGGATTTCTTTTTGTGGTGAACGGTACAAAATAAAGTATGAGACAATTGCTAATTAAGAGCAGCTGTTTTAGAGGCAGTTTCCAGTATTGACAGGCGCTCTCTAAGAAAGGCGACAAATTCAGTTTTAAAAAGATGCAATATTTGCATTAATAATAATGGTGGATTGTTTGAACACCTTTTTTATTTTAAAAGGTGACCTTTTAAAATACCTAATAATAATTTGAATTTGAGTTTTTTAATTTTTGTTTTATTTTGTTACATTTTGTTAACAGCTAAAAACAAAATATTATAAAGTTTGAAATATGTCTAATTATAAAATAGAACGTAATTATGAAAATATTCCATGGCTGACTAGGTGAAAATTAAAAAAAAAACAGAAAATTAGCCATAGCTCTTTTATTTTTTATAATAACTATGCCGAGTATTATATCTTGGGAAAGCTCAAAAAATGTCCGATTTGATAAGGCCACAGCCAACTATGATTTAAATTTAAAAAAACACAAGTTTATGTCATATCTCAAAAATCACAAACAACATAAATATTTATAATATTTGTCTCTACAGTTTTTCTGTATAATCAGAAATAACGGAGCTACAGAGATCTGATGAAATAGCAAAAAATCATTCTTTTTCAAAATATCTAGTAAGCCATGAACTTTTTTAAAAATCCAAAAGAGGCATTAAATTGAGCATTCAAAACTGCAATTCTTTCCTCATTTAACCTTTGTTCTAGCTCAGCTATTTTCCGAGATCCCCATAGTGGGCATCGAAAAAAACTCAACCTGTATAGGGTGGTGTCCTAAACAATATGAGTGGTTTCCTAAACATTTTTTAGAGCAAAATAACCCTAATAAAAGTTGTAGGGGGTCAACGTATGAACAACTTTCCCTCATATATTATATTTCCTAACAAGTGCGGAAAGTGCCACTTTTCCGCACGCGATTGCAGTTGGCTGAACGACGCGTAGCGGAGTTCAGCCAAGAAATCGAGTGTGGAAAAGACACTTTCCGCAAGAGTTAGGAACACTATTTTTTCTACAAGCGTGCGGAAAAGTAAAACACTTTTCCGCACGTATTTACTTTTCCGCACGCTTGTAGAAAAATTATTTTTTCTAATACACAACGAGTTACAGCGCATTACATTATGAAAAAAATCCGCACGCTGCAGGGGTGGACTTGTAAACATTTTTTTACAAAGAAATGACCTCAATAAAAGTTTTAGAGGATGAACTTCTGGTCAACTTTTTCTTCTAAACTTTTTTAATGATTTACGGGCCATTATATTGTTTAATTAATTAGAGACACACAAAAAAATTATGAGTAAAAGTAAGTTCATCCTCGAAAACTTGTGTTAAGGTCATTTTTTTGTAAAAGAATGTTTACAAGACCACCCCTAAACGTGAGGAATTTTTGTCATATAAATAATGCGCTGTAACTCGTTAGGTATTAGAGATACAAAAAATTTATGAAGGAAAGTTGTTCACACGATGATCCGCTACAACTTTTATTAGGGTCATTTTGCTCTAAAAAAATGTTTATTAAACCACCCATATTGTTTAGGAAACCAAGCTATAGCTCCATTCGTACCAGGAGTTCAAGTGTGGTTGGACACTCGGAAAGCAGTCCCCAAGCAAACCTGAAAAATCTTCATTTTTTTTTCCAAAACTGACATTTTTAGTGGACTACTCGAGCGCAGTGCAAAAAAGGCCTAATCGCAAGTTTATTGCCAAAATATTCAATGCTTAAAACAATCTTGAAAGAAAGCGATGATATAACGGTTTTTTCTTTTTTTGTAAAAATTACAAATGTGCCTACGATACAAGCAGTCGGGGTAAGTACATTTTCTAAAGTGACCTCCGTTATAGCGACCTTTTTACAACTAGAGCAGCTGCTTTATACTGGACATTGTTTTCGGCGTTCCTCTGCCTAAATATTCTCAGATAATGGAGCAAATCTTTCAGCAATTAAACATTGAGAAGTCCCTACAAAATAGAGTTGAAATTGCGGAAAAAACCTGCTGTAAACCTGCTACAAACTATACCAGCGCCAGCGCCGAAATACCTTCTGTCCTAAATGATTTAAACTTACATTTAAATTCAGAATGTCATAATAATTCAACTGTACCTTCTATCAATTTTAGTAATTGTAATATTTCTAACATAAATATGACCGAAATCGAATGGTGCAAATTAATATGAATAATGAAATTTGTAGTTACTTAATGTAATTATTCAATAAACAGTGAAAACCATATTTGCTATATTCTATTTAAAGCACAGCGGATGTAAAATAATTGTAACTAACTCGTGTCTTAAAAGGCTATTAATGATCTAGAAAATTAAAGCGTTCGCTACGCTCACGCGTTAAAATGTCTTGATCATTAATGGCCTTTTCTAAAACACTTGTTGGTTAAATAACTATTATTATTTTCGTATGCGTAATAGTGAGTTTACACATGCATGGATTTAGTGGCGCCAGTGGTCGCGCCAGTTCTATTTGCATGCCAGAAAAGGTTTAAGTACACAGATGTTCAAAAACAGCAACGTTTGGCACACACTGCACAGTGCCACAGAAAAACGGCAAGCGATGCCTTTTTCCTGTGACAGTGTGCAATGTGGACTGAACTTCGCGAAGCCTGCAAAATACCTGCTGAATTTTTAGTGAAAAAAAAAAAAGATAGAAGAAATACAGAAAAAAATAAACGACGAAAAGGCCGTGTGTGGGTTAAACCACGTCGGCCCTTCCAGAAATTTTATTGTCAGTTCTGCTGACCACTTTTTTAGCCATATTTACACACTATTTATAGCTATCAATCACACGAATTACTAGCTCCACCGTCCACCGTACCGTCTAAAATGCAACTAAAACCTGGCGAGCCGACGTGCAAGTGCTTGTTTACACACGCAAATTATATTTTCTCACCAAATCTATATTTTTTTGATGTGCCACAAAATTTTTTTATTTGTACTACGCTCTTGTCGGCTGTCGGTGCTCCAGCTGGTCAGTCGGTGTCGGTGCGATATCCACATTGAACGCGAGAGGTTTCCGCAAATGCCTGTGATTAGAAAGATAAGTTATCAAATCCGTGAAACATCATTTTGTGCAGCGCAGATAATTTAATGGATAGACAGGGTTTAATACAGAGGACTGATTTTATACGTTTGTAAATTGTAAAATATAAAAGAAAAATGCCAATAATATCGAGAATCGAGTGCTTATAAAAAAATAATGGACCACCTCGGCCGGAGGTAAACATTTTTCAAGAATGTGCTGTAAGAAACAAAAAGTTTAATCGTAGTTTCAAGGTTAAACAATACATAAAAAACTTGGTGGTTGTGCGGGTAAGACAAATTACATACTTTTTTGTTTTAAACAATAAAAAGACTACATCAGAATGGACAAAAACGGGCGTTAATGATTTATCTTATTTATCAACAAAAATTAAGAAACATATTATGGATCTTCTCAAATTCATTTAAGAAATGAATTGCAGCTGTTGAATACTGGCAATGTTGATGTCAGTCATTAGACTCTATGGATGTGAATAAGCAATAAAAGATTTTAATGACCAAGTAAAAAAATCGTTGCATCTTGTACCGTCTTATTGACTGTGTAAAATTTTGTGGCGTATTCGAGCTAGTATTTCGAGGATATTGGAGAGTTTATATCCAGGAATATACAAAGGGCTATTAATTTTGTATAGTAATATTTAATTCGCACTCTTCAAACCATTATTAGAACCTTTAATAATTGACAATCATGCTTCGTTCTATATCCATATATCTTTTTTTATTGTCAGCTTCTGTCCTAAGTTTCATAAAAAAACAATAACTCAAAAACTCTAAACTAAATTCCCTAAATCTAATACTGTCTGTTTAAATACCTAACACTCGGCCATCCTTATCAACATTCGTCCTCAAGTACAAAGTCCTGTAGGTACTTTGGTGGTTTATCTTCCTAATTTGCTCTACCTATCGCTCTTCTGCCTCCATTGGGCTTTTTCTTTCTTCTTTGGACATTTTTTTTTCTTTGTTGTTGGTATTTCTCCATCCTTCAATGGTCTTTCGTCGGTCTTCTTGGACCTTTTGTCGGTCTTTTTTAAACTTTCTTTCCTCTCGTTTCTTAAATTTTTTCTAACTGCTAGTGGTCCTTGATACTTTGGCTGCAGTTTGGTCGACTCTCCGATTGTTGTGGGAACTGTCTTCATATAAACTATATCTCCAATTTCATAGTACACATTGTTCAATATTTTTTTTGTTATTCCTATTCCAGTATTTCGTACGGTCGCCGTTGAGTACGGTCGCATATTTTTGCGCCCCAATAGCTCCGATCGTATCGCTATCGTTAATATATTTGAATATTAAATGTGTCCAAATGGGGACTAAGAATACAATAAGTTCTTCCGAACTTAAAGCCATCGTTGCCGAAATCTTTTGTAGTAAAGATTTTATGCAGCATATATCGGAATGTGTAGAAAAGTGCTTCTTGAAAGTGAATAAGGCAAATGACGGTAGTTTTGTGAACCAAAATAGTAGTATTGTTGAAGAGTTGCGAAAACAAAATGAGGCTCTGGCAAAGAAAGTAGAAGAATTATCAGAAATAATATCTGCCATTTCTGCATCGAAAACCCATACAACTGAAGCGGTTAAACCAAAAAGTGAGTCCGCTAAGTCACAAAAAACGAAAATAGATAAGAAGACGGTGCCCGAGGACGATAAACAACAACAAGGTACAAGTACAGGCTTACTATCAAGAAAGGCTACATCTATTGTAAATAGTGAAAATGAGGAGTTTACACCTGTGTGGAACAAACGACGAAGAAAAAAGCCCGAGGCTAAAATAATTGGAAATGCTAAAGTAGACAAATCGGAAGGTACTCTTATTGGAGCAGCAAAGCCCAAAACTGCATGGCTCTATCTAGGAAAAATCCAAAACAAAAATGCTAAAGAAGAGGATGTACTAAACTACTTAAAAAAACAAGAAGAAATGGTAGATCTACAGAATTATTCTGTAGAAAAATTGAATAATACTGGACCACATGCCTCATTTAAACTTGGCGTCCCCTTCGAATTATTGAATAAATTACAAGACCCGGAGTACTGGGCTCCAGGTGTCATGATAAGACGATTTCATTTTTGGAACGCAAAGAGGAATCTGAACAGAGAAAAGCCTTTTTTATTGCAAGAGACTCTCGCACCTCAAAACAACCAAGAACCAATGCAAAAAAAAATTTAATTATTGCATATCAGAATGTAAGAAGCGTACGAAACAAAACGAATGAAGTATACAAAAACATCCTTGCTGCTGATTATGATATCATATGCATGTCGGAATCATGGCTAAATGACTCTGTGATGGACAAAGAATTCTGTGATGAAAGATATCTAGTTTTTAGAAATGACAAGAATTACGCAGCGTCGGATGTAAACCGTGGAGGTGGTGTGCTATGTTGTGTTAAGAGACAATTTAAACCGGTGCTACTGGCTAAAAGTGATTCTATCAACTATCAATGGATTGCCGTTACCTTTACTGTTGGGTATGCAAAACTTATTATAATATGTATCTATATAAGCTGTGGATCTAGTCTCACTGTATATGAATCTTTCTTGGAATCTGTCAATCATTTTGAAAATCACTTCACTGCGGCTGATCATTTATTGTTTATAGGAGACTTTAACATGCCGGAGATTAACAAAGCAAATTTTAATTTTAGTCAAGGCTCTTACAAGGCCAAAATACTGCACCGCATTGTTAATCAATCTTTAAATAATATATTAATAATAATATATGTAATATTGTTAGCAATAATACTCTAGACTTGGTTCTTTCTGATATAACATCATGTAAAGTAGAGGAAAATCATGAGGTACCCTTGGTAAGTGTTGACAATTACCATCCTCCCTTGTCAGTAACTTTTCCTCTGACGTATAGAAGCAAAAAAATAAACACATGCGAAGACTCGATGCGAAGATATGACTTTAAAAAGGGGGATTATCTGAAGCTCTATAGATTGTTAAGTTGTTATCGATGGGAGCAATTAAATATATTCTGTTCTGTTGATGATTATCTCGAGCATTTCTATCAGGCAATCTATGACATATTTGATCAATGTTTACCTAAGATTAAACAAGTAAAATATTACCATAGTTACCCATATTGCTATACCAAAGAATTAATACAAAAAATTAAAATGAAAAAGCATTTCTTAAAACTGAGCAAAAAGGACTCATCGCGACAAAATTCGTATAAAACGAAATATTATAATCAGTTGAGGGCAGAATCGAAAAATCTTATTAACATTTGTTACAACAACTATGTGCGAAATACAGAATTAGATCTAGTTAATAATCCCAAAATGTTTTGGAAATTTGTCAATAGTAGAAGAAAAAATTGTAATATTGCCACCTGCTATGAATATAATGGAACTGTAGCTAGTGATGATCAAAACATTGCTAATCTCTTTGTAAAGTTTTTTCTTAGTGTTTACTCCGGTGATAAACAAAACGTAGTGCAACATACACTCTGCAGCTCGGATATAGACTTATTTGCTATAAGTAATGTGAATGAGGAAGAGATATTTCAAGCTATAAAATATCTGAAACCCAGGTCCTCTGTGGGGGTTGACAATATTCCATCTTATTTCTTTAAAGCATATGCCAATATATTGAAGAAACCATTGTGTGTTTTGATAAACATGTGTGTGAGTAAAAAAACATTTCCTGATGTGTTAAAGATTGGTCGGGTTGTTCCGATACATAAAGGAGGTAAAACTAAACTTGTAGAGAATTACCGACCTGTGACTATACTACCGGCAATTTCCAAAATAATTGAAAAAACCCTTTACAACCGAATTAACACTTACATAGCTCCAATTATAATACGAGAACAGCATGGTTTCGTAGCAAAGAAGTCGACAACAACAAACTTAATGATATTTAGTGACTATTTAGCAAATAAAATTGGTAACAGAGGGCAGGTGGATGTTGTATATACCGACCTCGCTAAGGCGTTTGACAAAGTTAATCATAGGGTATCATTGGAGAAGTTAAAAAAATGCTATTTCGATTCCAACACAATAGAGCTCATAAGATCTTATTTAACTGACAGAGTACAATTTGTAAAGTACAATGATTGTATATCAGAAAAGTACATTGCGACCTCAGGGGTGCCTCAGGGTTCGATACTGGGCCCACTTTTATTTGTTATCTTTGTAAATGACATTTCGCAATACATAAAGCATTCTAGGTTTCTGTTATATGCAGATGATTTGAAATTATTTCTTACAGTCAGGAGTACAGAAGATTGTTCACTACTGCAGCAAGATCTCGATTCCGTATCTGCCTTTTGCAAAGTCAGTCTCTTAAGCTTAAATGCAAGCAAATGTAAATATATGTCAGTTACAAGAAATAAGCAAAAAATTCAATTTAACTATAATATAAATAATACTGATTTAGTAAATGTCAAAGAAATAAAAGATTTAGGAATATTTTTTAATGACAATTATAAATTTTCTAGTCATGTTGAATACCTAGTATCTGATTGCTCGAAAAGACTTGGCTTCATTCTTCGAACAATTAAGGAATTCCAAGGTAGTGACACTTGCGTCAACATATTTAATTCATTAGTAAGATCCAAATTGGAGTACTGTTGCGTGATATGGAATCCGGATGCTGTAGTGTATTGTGAAATGCTCGAAAGAGTACAAAAAAGATTTTTACGGAGTTTATATTTTAAAAAATTTAAAGTCTATCCTGTTTTTCCAAATCTTGTTTCATATGATAACCAACGAAATGAATTTATGATTAAAACTTTGTCTGCCAGAAGAAATAATGCAAAAGTTATCTTAGTTCACGATCTTTTAAACAACATTTATGATGTACCAGAAATACTAGCTAATATAAATATTGCAGTGCCAGATAATCGTTTAAGAAGGCGTAATTTGGTATTCCATGTGGAAGGCCATATGTCTCCGCTGCAAGCATATCTTCGCTCTTGCAATGATCTTTTATCGCAAACGGAAATTGACTTCTTTGTAATAAAGAAAAATGCCTTGTTAAAATTTTTAAATAGATCATAACTTGTAGCTGTTATATAGGCTTTTTCCTGGTGTAATATTATATTACTTTTTTACACTGTGTAACAAATCTGGAAATTTCTGTAGGTTATGCAGTCTAAATAAATCACTATTTTTTTTATTTGTATGTTTAAACTTTAGTTGTTCATCCAATATGTGCTTCCTTACATCGTTCTGTCGATACTTATCGTTCATTAACGTCAATCTTCTCGTCATATCTGAGAATATAACCGTTCATATTATAATGCTTGTATTACAGGTAATATGGTGTCTTACATATATTTTCATACTTGGAAAATTCTAAAGGCAAGTATTCTGGGCTTCGCTTTTCTCGGTTCTAGTTGCTTCTTTATTTTTCAGAATTCTTATTTTTCTTTGTAGGTCTTCATCACTATGTTAATATAGTATTATTTCTTCTTCTCTGTTAATTATAGTCATTGTAGTGGCCAGGCAAGCGCCTAAGCCAGAATATTTAATTTCACGAAATTCCTACAGTATCCAGATTTCAAAATCGCCGAGATCTACCAAAGTTAAACGCGGAGAAGCCGATATTCTGTGACGTAGCCCACAACCTTGAAGCTTGGCCAGGCCACATGTGCCGCAATAGCCTCGCCAGCAGGTCCCGCAGGCGAAATCCCAAGTGTTCGCGTCAGAGAATTAGTCTCCAATTAGGCCCCAGTTATCTCTCCAGTTTAATATAAAAGAGCTGGAGACCAAGAGCTATTGAGTAGTAGTAAGCCGACTACCAGCAGTTGCCAGGGGAACCCCTGCCCGAGAGAAGAGAGCAGGCAGCCGCCCTGCGGCTAGCCAGCCGCAGGCTATCACCCAGTTGCTGTAGAAATCCCTAATGAACAAAACCAAGAAAGAAGCATTCTTCTAAGCACCCAAGTAAGTTGGACTGGCCAAAAAGTAAGATATTTTTATTTTGATTCTTTTGTGTCTGAATTGCCTTTTTATTTTGAATTTTGAAATTATGTTGAAAACTTTTAGAGAAATTGAATTTATTGTGCATTTAACAGATTATAAATAATTTCATAGCGTTTATAAACCATGAATGATTTTTGGGAATTTATTTTAAACCATATTATTCTACTGTAGATGTCAGAGTTTTATTTTATCAAACTAAAATAATTTTGTAACTGTTATTGGGAATTTGAAAGGGTTTTGGAAAACTACTTAGAGCCAAATTATTTTGCCGTTGAAAACAGAATTTTGTATTTAATTGAACTATTTTATGTTAGAAATTTTGAGTAATTTTGAATTACATTCTTATACAAACTTGTACTGGGTAATTAAGCAATGTTATACAAGACATCAATTAATTTTATTCCATTTGGGAACCTTTTGCAATTTTTGTACTTTTAATCTGAAGGTTTGTTATTTTATGCCATAGTTTATGTATTTGTGCCATTTTGACATATTGTTTTGTGCCTTATTATTATTTCAATTATTCAACAGTGTACCTTTTTGAAACGTTTGGATTTTGTTACTTAGAAAAGGGTCATATTTCGGATATCTTGAGTGTAGCATTGTTCGAAACCAAAGATTTTTAAATTATTCATTAATAATTCTTGCACAGGTTTTTAAACTTCCTCTTAAACTGTATTTTGTTAACTCACTGTACTGTATCGTATTTAATCTTAATACACATATTAAACTATCCCAGTGTCTCCGTTATTCACTCTTAGGCCCACACTAAAAGTTAATAACTTGTAGCAATACCGCTCGCCAACTACCACCATAAAAGGGGTGAGGTTACCACATCATTCGGGCTGCTATTTCATAGCCGTCATCACGAGGCTCTATGGGTGCTCGACTCATTGCATCAAAATGAGCGAACTTGCTCCCTGGTTTGTGAATAAGGTTGAATTTAAATTCATTCAGCGTATTATACCAAAATATGATTTGAGGAATCTTCGTTCGATGCGTGTTCAAATAAATTAGTGCTTGATAATCTATCACTATAAGTGAAATGGATGTTAATGAGCCTGTTTCTTAATCTTTCTATAGCTCATATTATAGCAAGAAATTCTATCTTACTCGAGTGGTAATTCTCTTCTGCTGTTGTCATTCGTCTACTCACTGCATACACTAATTATACTTATTATCTCCGCTCCTTTGTAATAATGTTGCTGCTTGTCCCTTACTGCTGCTATCTCTATGTAGCTCTGTATGTGCCTTTGGGTCAAATAGCTTCGATACTAGTTTATTAACTAAGGCATTATTTAATTCTTGGAAAGCCCGCTCGTCTTGATTTTCCCATTTAAAAGTTCGATATTTTCGTAGTAATTCATAAAGTGGTCTTGCTCGCTGGGCAAAGTTTTGTATAAGAATCGTCGAAAGAAACTTGTTATCCCTAAAAATCTTCGTATTTTGTAAATATTTGTAGGTCGTGAGAAGTCTGCGATTACTGTCTTTTTTGCTGACCTGGTTCTACATTCGATCAGAAATAACAAATCCTAGGTACTGAGCGTTGGTGTTCATAAATGCACATTTCGATAATTTGATAGTTAACTTGGCTTTTCTTAAGGCTTCAAATACTTGAGTCAAATTCTTTTTTATTTCTGGCCAATCTCTAGCGGGCACTAAAATATCGTCAAAATAGAATAGCACAACATCTCGTAGATGCACTAAAACCTTCTCCATTAATCTGGAAAAGTAAAATGGTGAATTCATTCGACCAAAACCCATTCGTTTGAACTCTCCTGCCAAGACTGAATACACCTTAGTGCTACTCAACGATGAAAGGTAGTCGTTTATATTTGGAAAAGGAAAATGCTGTGTTTCTGTTTATTTAGGTATTCAACTTCCTGAAATCTACTAGCTACCATCCAGTGTTATTGAATTTTCGCTTGAAATCATCCCAGTTCCTAATGATATCATGTTTGGGGTTATACCAGTGTGCACTAGCACCACGTAAATCAGCTGTGGGTCTCTCTAATTTACAGTTGTCTGGTTCAAACTTCCACTAGTTTCTACGCTGCGAATCAAATCTTCAGCCCTATGTGCATCTCGATCCCCGTCAAAGTAACCTATAACTTTAGAAAGATCGGGCATAACATGAAATGCTGTGCTATTTGAATGGGGCATTAATCTGTCTAATGCATGTAATTCCTCGTTTGATGAAAAACTACGTTTTTTCGGGTTTTCATTCCATCCGTTTTCGTTCGGCATTTTTCTAGGTTATCTCTCTGTCAATCTTCACTTTTATTTCAAAACTGCTTTCCTTCCTCGGAAATTTGAACTACTTCACTCTAGCGGCTAACTTCAGTGTTGCTCAGTTGACAATTGACAATTGACGCTTGGTTGCTAATGATTGCTAACGACGATGGCGTCACAATACGTTTGGCGGGAAGTGTTACTGAAATTTTCGATTTTCGCAAATTTTCCAGCCTGAAACACAATTTTCGCGAACAATTTCTGGTTTATTACACCTCGGAGCTGTGCGCACTTCTGACTTGTCAGCTGGTTATTTTCGACACACTGATCAAGGCAAGAAAAGCATTTCTTTTCTCTCTCCAGATTTTGCATTTTAGTTGAAAAAAAGGGTTTTCCATTGAATAGTGTCATTTTAAATTTTGCGCTATATTTTAACTGTCGAAATTATGGATGTTATTTTTTAACAGTTGTGAAGTAATAACTATACGATTTAAGAAAATTGAACAATCTGCGCTCCAACAAAGAGTATAAATAAGTAGTGAAAATTCACTACAGACAGATATTGTAAACATTCAGGCAGTTCGTAGAGCTCATGGTGTATTTGGTCGGAATGAGGCACCGTCGCAGACAGGCTAATTACTTACGAAATTTGTGCGAATTGGCCAAGTTAGTGAGGCTGTCACCAGTCCGTCGTCGTGTGTCAGGTTAGCCAGGAACTCTAGGAATTGTCTCGGCGAAATTTTCACCATATCTGTAGTAAATTTTCACTCTTACTATTCTTTGTTGGAGCGTATATCGTTCTATTTTCCTAAATCGGATAGTTATTACTCCACAATAGTAAAAAAATAACATCCATAAGTTTGGCAGAGAAGCAATGGCGCGAAACTTCAAATAGCCCATCTTAATGGAAAACTCTAGATTAAACAAAATCAAAATTCAATGACAAATTTTGCTCCATGATTATACATATCTGACATGATTCTTGAACTCAGTGGCGGCTTGTGGTAATTTACATACAGTGCGAAAAAGAAACGTCAAACTCTTTTTTAATTCCATTGGCATTATAATAATAGTAATTGTCACCCTCACAATACTCCAAACTAGCAACTGAATACTTGTGCGGGGGAGGGGGGCAATTACTATTATTTTGTCTACTATGTGACGCAGGTTTCAAAAATTTCCAAAAACGACCGTGAATTTGGCCGCAAAATAATAACAAGTTTCTGGTAGTTTCATCACACTGAATCGCTACAAACCGTTCTTCAGTTTTTTTGACTTCTTGACAAAGTGTTAAAATAGTAGGTATCATCGAATTGATAAGTACAATGGAAGTCTCACAGCTACCACTTTCATTGTTGTTTGGGGCAGCCAACTCTAGAGGGAGATAGGTTTCAAATGGCAATAAGTAAGACAAGGACGCCTAATGAACGTGTCAGCTGATTCAGGCAAAGGAGGTATATAGGGATGTTGCATATTAATGGGCGAATTTAATGGGCATGTTCCGTAATTCTCTTTATTGTATGATCTGTATTCCGAAATTCGGGGCTTGTTTGTAGGAATTTATATACCTAACCACAATTATGTAAATATTGCACAAAAAAAAGTAGTGAATTGATTAAAAAAATTACATGTCAATTTTATGTACCTGGAAGTAAATTGAGACAAATAAAATACAAATTCCAAAATAAAAGTTTATTTTAAAATAAAGGCGACAAAATATCTAGGATAAGGTATACTTACATTTTCAACTTTTAATTTAATAGGAAAAGCACAAGCTTTTCAAGCTACATAGCTTGTACATATTTTTATATAATTTTTAATGTTTAGGCATCTAACAAAAAGAATTACAAATAATTACCTTATTAAAGGGACCAGAACCTCAAGATTAATTCCATCTTTGACTACGAAGAGCTAGGTTCATTAGCACAATATTTTGTCAGTTTTTCCCTTGATAGAGTTTCCATCATGACTTGGAAAATAAAAAACTGCAGTAATTACATACTTTTTAAGTTTGCGCTGCCCAAAATTCCCTATGAAATCGCTCTCAATAAAATGTTGACTACAAATGCAAGTCAATTCTTGTAGACAGTACAAAATGTTTCCTTTTTATTGCTGCAATCCACTTGTCTCTAATATCACCTCATCTCTTGAAAAACTGCAAAGTTATTAGCAAAGATTTTTAAGACTTACGAATGAAAAGAAACCCCACTATTCTTATTCTTTCCGCCCCGTTTGATACATCCAAATACACAACAGGAGTTGACCCTCTTTTTTGTAATTTACAACTGCAACAGAGAGAGTATAGTCATATAGCTAAATTAAATTTTCTCTCCGATCTCAAAATAATATTAAACCAAACACCAATTAAGAAAACTCAACGGCCAACGCCGTTTTATACGAAACTGCCACCACGACACGAACTCAAATCAAATATAAATAATACAATAATTACTTGTATTGGGATTTGGGACAGAAGGTAAATGACGTTTGACAACGGAATTCGTTTGAAGTTTGAAGCACAGGACACAAAAATAGAAAGTTGGGACAAACACCTCTTTTGTGTTATGTGGTTTTTGCCGGAATCAGCTGATTTATTTACTATTTCACTTACTCAAGTTTGGCTGCCAGTTTCTCTCTCTACACTCCTTCCATCTACTTGTCAATTCAATGGTAGGTATCTGATATATACATATGTCATTTTGAACCGATTTTGACGTACCTTTTGTTAGGAATTTAAACACACAGTATTAGATTTAGGGAATTTAGTTTTACAATTTTTGGATTAGGGTTTTTATGAAAGTTGGCAATAAAAAAAGGTAGATAGGTATAGAACGAAGCGTGATTGTTAATTATTAAAGATAGTAATAATACTTTGAAAAATGCGAATTAAATAGTACGAAAAATAATTAAAGTGTGTTTTGGTGTGCTGAGAGAGAGAGAAGTACTGAAAGCAATTTATTTTAACTATTTCAGAAATAGATGTCGGCATACCTGGTGCTGAAATATAGTGAATTGAAGCTGACAAGGTACCTACCTAAAATGCGTACAACGTACAGGGACGTATATAGGAATGGTAGAAGAACCAAGAAAACCAACAGAGAAGCAATCTTCGCTAGGTACCTATACTATTTATACAGGGTGATTCAGTTCCGGTGCTCAACATGGGGATCTCGGAAACCGTAACAGATACGAAGTCGGTCAAATGGAGGCAAACTTGCGCCTTTGGGCGCCTAACAATATGCCGTTGAGAAAGTTAAAATATTTTCATGGGTTGCTGAGATATTTAAGAAAAACCGAATTTTTTAAAATTAGATTTTATTTTTTTCTGGCGCTATGTGCGATAATATTGAAAAATAAATTATACTTTTTCATTGCAACTTTTTCTGGACTATGTCATGGTATTTTTATATTTTCGGGGCGACGTTTCGTTTTTGAGATAGAGGGATCATCTTCATTTTTTTAAATACGGACCTGGATTTTTTATTCCATATTTCGAAATAAATCGTTGTCCTGAGTACAACGATGTATGACACATTCATATTTTTTCCAGTTTTAGCTGCTAAAATGCACATTTACTAAGAAAAAAATTAATACGGTCCTGGACTATGCATTTTTCTCTCTTTTTTTCAAAGCTATTCCAATTATAACAGTTGATCATTATTTTAATACCTACTGGATTAATTATACTCCATGTTTTTCGTATTTTGAAATTCTTTTTTATACTTTAGGAAAATGACAACAATAATTATTAACAATAATGCATTTTACCTAAAATACCTATAAAAAAGAATTTCAAAATATGACAAACATAGAGTTTAATTAATCCAGTAGGCATAAAAAAATGATCACCTGTTATAATAATTGGAATAGCTTTGAAAAAAAAAGAGAAAAATGCATAGTCCAGGACCGTATTAATTTTTTTCGTAGTAAATGTGCATTTTGGCGGCCAAAACGAGAAAAAATATGTATGTGTGATACATCGTTGTGCTCAGGACAACGATTTATTTCGAAATATGGAATAAAAAATCCAGGTCCGTTTTTAAAAAAATGAAGATGATCCCTCTATCTCAAAAAGGAAACGTCGCCCCTAAAATCTAAAAATACGATAAAGTCCATAAAAAGTTGCAATGAAAAAGTATAATTTATTTTTCAATATTATCACAAATAGCGCCAGAAAAAATAAAATCTAATTTTCAAAAATCCGGTTTTTCTTAAATATCTCAGCAACCCATGAAAATATTTTAACTTTCTCAACGGCATATTGTTGGGCGCCCAAAGGCGCAAGTTTGCCTCCATTTGACCGACTTCGTATCTGTTACGGTTTCCGAGATCCCCATGTTGAGCACCCGAACTGAATCACCCTGTACATACAATTAATTTTATGAATTTCTTGAACCCACTTGACATTTCCCTTTTCCTTAGATTGTCGCCTAACTAGAAAATAACCGTCTCCACAGCATATTAACTGCTCCAATCCTTTCCCAATTAGGATTCTGGAAGCGCTCCGACAATGTGTCTATTCGAGAAATTCTATTATTTCCAGAATTCCGAGGGTAGCAGTCACGTTCCCTAAACATTTGCGGCAAGGGTTGTGACGAATCCCAAACGCGCCGCATGTTGACCGTGGCATTACATTATCCAAATTTTAATAAGGGAAGTTTACATCTGAACTTGACCTTCCCACTGAGTTATCGTATTCAGTGCAGTTCATTTCATTAAAACGTAAACAGAAATACCTACTTTATATTGTAAGCTTTATATTACTGAACTGTGTCTAAATAAGTTTAATGATCATCCATAGTACAGTAAAATTGGGCAAATACCCTTCTAAGAGTTAGTACTAAAAAGTTACACCACCACCAGCGTCGGGTTTCGGGGGGAGGGGGTGAAAAGGGCAGGAAATTCTTATTTTTCACAGTTTTGCGTGAATATCTAGTAAACTATGAGGTTTAGCGCAAACGTCATCCTATACGCAAATGGTATACATTAAATTCCGAACAAGAATTGTTATATACGGAATTATGGTAAAGTGAACGGTTTCCATGATATGGAGGGGTAAAGATTTCTTTGTTTTTATTTCACGTAGTTTTTGTTGAAAAAACTTGAAATGATTACAGTATAAATTAGTAACTAATAATGTATGTAGGATATATATAGATACATATATATTACACCCACAGATTGTTATTTTTTGTCACAACATAACCTCATAAGTATATGACTGTAAATATGTCCAGTACAAGTTAGTAGCCTTAGTTAATTTGTACTCACTTTTTGCCCTAATTCATATAGCGTTCTGATTTCCATTCCTTCTTTTATGTCAAATCATCCCCATAATTTGTCCTTAGCTTGTAAAAATGAGAAAGTCATGAATAGGAAGCTCATTGTGAAAAACAAGAAAATATATTAAACAATCTATATTGAAAAAATGGGAGGGAAATCAAAATGATACAAAAGGTAATAAGTTTTAGGTGAATCATATTAATTCCGTTATCAGTCAGCACTAAATAGTTGACTCATACTGGTGAGAGGAAACAAATCTTCGTGTTCATCATTTAAATCGACATGCAAGTCCTAAGCAATTGCTGCACATACTTGAACAATTGAGACCACTTCTTCGACACTCGCAGTTTTGGACGCATCCATCTCTGCAGAAGCATACGATGAGGATTGTTTAATATATATTTTCTTGTTTTTCACATGAGCTTCCTATTCATGACTTTCTCATTTTTACAAGCTAAGGTATGGGAATGATTTGACATAAAAGAACGAATGGAAATCAGAACGCTATAATGAATAATGAGGGCAAAAAGTGAGTACAAATTAACTAAGGCTACTAACTTGTATTGGACATATTTACAGTCATATACTTATGAGATTTTGTTGTGACAAAAAATAACAATCTATGGGTGTAATATCTATCTATATATGCATAGATATATCTATATCCTACATACATTATTAGTTACTAATTTATACTGTAATCATTTCAAGTTTTTTCAACAAAAACTACGTGAAATAAAAACAAAGAAATCTTTACCCCTCCATATCATGGAAACCGTTCACTTTACCATAATTCTGTATATAACAATTCTTGTTCTGAATTTAATGTAAGCATTTGCGTATAGGATGACGTTTGCGCTAAACCTCATAGTTCTTCTTAGGAGGGTATGGAACTATTTCGCGCTGGAAAGGATTTTTTTTATGTTTGGGTTTTGCCTATTTTTGTGTTAGTTTTACTGTACTAACAATGTAAGTACAAGCGTAATCGCTGGCTCGACCTGGATAGTTGCAGTGGCGGCCCGTGAGTATTTAAACAGGTGGGACCACACCAGTGTGTGGTTAGCAGCCAATTTTCTGGCTTTCTTTAGATTTGTTTTGATAAAACCTTCTAAGCAGATTAAACTGGAAAAGGAAGAAATATTAATCAAAAACAAACCTTGAAATTTTTGGCTGCCAGAAAATTGGCTGCTAAGTTCACTCCTAACTAATACCGGAAAACTTCCCAAGTTTTAAACAAGTTTTTGAATTGAACCAATTTGTTTTGAATAAATAACCAGAGCAATAACACAAAATGAGACACAAGACACAATTTTAAAAGTTCACCTCCGGTTGTCATAAATGTTTGAGTAAATGTTATTAAAAAAGTATATTCGCACTAAAGTTTACCAATTCTCGAAAAATGCCCTTATTTTCGAAAGCCTCTGCCCGAGCCTCTGCCTCATTGTGCCATCTTAGTGCCAATCCGAAAGCCCCACAAAAACGAACACGGTTAATTATTCGATTTAAAATATACCGATTTTTCTGCTCATTATGTTTAAGCAGTGTGTCGGGATAATATGCTGAATTTAGCTGCATTTTTCTATTTATTTTACCCAGAAAACTAAAATTAAAAATGTTATTCATGTGTACCTTTCGATTGTTCGTGTATGTTCATTTTATCCCAAATGTGCACAACATCGTTGGTTCCCTTTTTTGACCAAGTTTCCAAGAAACAAATAAACCACAACGGTCATAAAAAGAAACTTCACTTTCAAAGTACCTACTAATAATGTCTTATTTAATTGGGAAATTAACACTAATAATTTATTATAGGGTTTTAAAAAAATTGTCATCAGCAATTAATCGTAGTTTCATACGTTATATTTATACAGAAGGGTGGTAAATTAACTGGAATAAAATAAATAAAACACATCAGCAATTTTTCTCAATTCAGCTTTCTACTTTGTAATTTATATAAAGAATAAAAATTATACAACTCTATTAGTTTAAAAAGATTTCGGTTCTTATTTGGAAGGAAGAATGTTAAAGTATTTAGTTCTATATATATTTTTTAATTAATATATGTATTTCTTACTTAATTTGCTTTAGTAATTGTCGAGAGCAATAAGAAATAAAAAATACTCTTATTTGGTGCAAAATTCAAAAGATTTTCCAAATATGCACCGTTTATCTCTTATTGGCAACATCCCAGTTAATTGTAAAACTCTTTTCTGAAGTTGTGTACATCTGCATGACACTATTATATTTTAATGACTATTGCATTAGAAATTACATACTACTTAGATACTGATTTCATAAAACTTAATAATATGTATTATTCTAGTCGAGCGTAAATGGTTTTAATCAAACGTATCGTATATTATATACCTACCTCTAATAAAATTTTGTAAAATAAACGTTCTGTTTATTGTTATTATTAGCAGTACCTACTTATTTCTTACTGTTTAAATTTCGAAAACATTATAAATATCTTAAAAGCATTTTAATATGGCGTCATGTTTTTCACAATACATTCTGTACTTTAAACCCATCACTGAAAGAATTCCGCCAAGTGAGTTGCTTTGCTAAGATTTTTTTGCTGCGGTAAATAGATATTATGCTGTCATAGCAAAAAAAATTGCTGTGGCAAGTAGACCTGTTTTGTTAAAACTTCTTTGCTACCACAGCAAAATTTTTACTTGCGGTTAAAGGGTAGGTCACTAGAAATTCCTTTTAGTGAGCCCACTTATACTTACATGAAGCCAGTCGTTTTGTTACTACAGGTGAGTGCAGTCTGCTGCAATGCACTCAGCTGTGGTAATTCAACTGCTCATTTGTGGCTAGCGGGCCCTCACTTACAACAAGTGAGTTGCTTTGCTAAAATTAACGGTGAGTTCCAAATGCGCTTGCGCCAGCTGACAAGCCTGAGCCCGCCATCCGGCCCCGCCGCAGTGGTCGCGCAGTTGTTGGTCCGTGATGATCGTACCGATCGTCTAGACCTAGACAGCTCTGGCATCATTGTTTTCCGGGAACATTGCCGTCTTTGAAGGTACGTAAAAATTAATATTTTCATACTTAATGTCCACTTGGTAGCACATTATCATTATATTATACATAATCTGGCATCCTGTCAAAGGTATAAAACATAGCGCAGCCAGATTTTTTGTTTTTCCTGTAGTTTTCCCATTTCATGTTTTCTTTATAACATGTTGAGTCATTCACTACAAATCCCTAATATATTCTTATTACCTGGCTTCTCAAGATATTTTTTGGGGACACGTAGGGTGTGTAAGGCTAGGTGTAGAAGAAACCTGTAGGGTTGCCGCGTGAACAACATGTTATTAAAAAAAACATGAAAAGGGAAAACTACAGGAAAAACAAAAAATCTGGCTGCGCTATGTTTTACACTTTTGACAGAATGCAGATGATGTATAATATAATGATAATGTGCTACCAAGCGGACATTAAGTCTGAAGATATTAATTTTTACGTATACCTTTAAAGACGCCGGCAACAAATAAATTTGTTGCTATGGTAGTTAAGCAACTCACTTGTGGCTAGTGGGCAGCTTAATTGTCATTAATGAGCTGATTCAATTACAGCAACAAAACCTACATAACCACAATCAAATTATTTGCTATGGTAGCTAAGCAACTCACTGGTGGTTAGTGAGCTGACTCACTTGCCTTAATATAAGGGTTGAATTATCACAGCATAGTGATTTTTAACAAATCTGCTTACTTACTGCAATTGAGTTGTCTTTAGCAAAGCGTGCTTTGCTGCGGTAGCAAAGTAACTCACTCGGCGCCTATTTAATGCAGATATTTTGCTGCGGTAATTGAGTTCTTACTAACCGTAGCAAAGTAATTCTTTCAGTGATTGTTTCTCCACATACTTACACCCTATTTTCGGCTATAAGCCTTGAAATATGAAACAGTAGGAAACCATAACGTCATAAATCTTTCATAAGGAGCCCCCGAAACTTATTTGCATGCTCATACCCTTGGAAGTGCGCCAAAAACTTTGAATAATGAAATCTAGAATGCCGGAGGTCTCTCTCGAACTTCTAAGCATTCGCAAAATAAAATTATCAGTGCAAACAAAAACGATTTTAAAGTAGGTATCGGGAAATGAAATTTCTCAAGAAAGGGTTGAAGATGAATTATTGGAACTGCTTTGTTCTTTTGTGTTCAAATACATTAGAGACGTTAAAGAGTGAATGAATTATATTATATAATAATAACCACCCGCAATATCCCAAGTAAAAAAAGAAGTGACCTTCTTGTTATTCCTCATTTTAAAGTAATTTTACCAGAAATACAAAACATTTTAATTTTTTAAATCGGTTAAAAACTGGAAGAATGCGGCATACAAACTAGTTAAAAAAGTTGAATATACAAATTTACAATGGAATTATTTTATGTTATGTTCTAGGTTACTTATTTATTTAAACAATGCAGTTATTTAAGTTTTCTATCAGTCAAATGTTCTGAATGGCTTACAAAAATCTAGGGCATAAAAAGTTTAGCTGACATAATTTAGGGGATTATAAAAATATTGTCCGGATCACGATCTCATTTTGGAATTTATTTTTAAACAGAAATTTGATTCGTTTGTAGTGAGCTAGGCAACCACATATACATCAAGATGCCTCAAAGTGCTTACATTTTGTTAATTAAATTTAAAAATTGGCATTAAGAAATCGAAATGGTGAAATTGAAGAAACCATAAGGTATAAATAAATAAATGCTAGAGCATTTACATACTATCACTATCTAGGAAACAATTAAAGCCACTGTTCAGTTAGTGAATTATGGACCTAAGGATCCGTTTTAATTATTGTTATTTCTTAAATAAAAAAGAAGCTAAAATAATATTAACCAAGAGTGGTTTAAAAATAAATGATATATTTTTTATAATACTTATATAGGTAAGTTTTTGATAATAGCTCAAAATTTTTCACCAAGACCTTATCTTTTAAATATATTTTTTTACATAAATAAATATGATATTCAGATTTCGAGTTTTAGTCATTCTAATCATAAAAATACAATAATAATTAACGTCAGTTTTAGGCTGCCAGGAATGGGACTTTTTAAAATTCCAGGAAGTAAACCTAACTCTGGAGCACTGTGTGTTCCTTCCTGAAATGACTAGTTAATTGAGTTTCCCTATTTTCTCCATAACTTTTTCCACGCCCTGAAGATGACCCAGGATTTGGTGCGGTTCCAATAGGTGACACCAAGGTGCGTAAAGGCAGCAGCACAGGGGCATTCTGCTCTTGGATACTACTATTTTCGAAGAAAGAACCTAAATGGAAATTAATGATGGCATAGATAAGCAAATGCAAATATCTGAGTAATATTGTCATCTTTTAGATTGCCTGCATTTTTTTGTCAACCTCTTAATATCTTGCAAAAATTTGAAACTTTCTTTCGAATTTTTAAAATTTAAAATTATTTTGTAACTAGTTGTAATACAACACAAATTTAATAAATATTATTATTACAAAATAATTATTTTGTAACAGATAAAATTCATTATAAATTTTCTGACATGAAATCCTCAATCCATCTCTTTGTTAATTCTGGCTGTTTGGGAAAACTGCAGGTAATACTTTACGTTACATCTCTTCGCGTTCAAACTGCAATTTTTACAGTTTTGGACTACACAATTACACAAGTCGGCACTTGACATGAAATTAATAATAGACGTATCTCAGTGCGACTACTTTTTATAAGTTGACCGCGTTTTTGTGTCGAAGTGACGTAGGTTCGCAAAGAGTGTAATTTTAATTGTAATTAAATGTAATTCGAAAAGCTGGTCGACCCCACACCCGACACTAGCATCATGTTTGGGGCTACATTACAATTCTCTATTAGCGGCATTAGCGCAATACGACAGGGTTTTAGACGGTTTTTGGATGAAGTCAATAAATCTTACTACCTCGTAGCTGGGGTGAAATTAATTAGATTAGATATAGACATAGACACTACTCTATGCGTTAGATTCGGATCACACAAATTACAAATCATTATATTATAAGTATATCTACTGTTGTGACTCTAACTATAAATATTCGATTTCAAAGTTCGGCTTTATAGTTTTTATAAATTATATGTACTTTTTATATAGTTTAAATTCTTTAAAAAATTATACCTACCTAAAATCCTATGTTAAAACTTTTTTAATAAGGAACATTTCAGGAAATATGTGCAACTTTCCATACTTTTTACTCACCTTGTATAAACAAAAAAATCTAGTCTTGGGCATCTATTTTCTTACAAATTAGCATAAATTTGATTGGATGTAGGTAGCACTAACATCATGACACCTTCAAAACTGTATTAACCTTTCCAATATTGTAGAAAGCGTATTTCCCTTGGTCTATTTTCACATTTCCCATAACCCAATTATCTCATAATTAATAAGATTGCGAGAATAACCCTATTACTCCACAGGGTGAGTTTCAAAGGGGATCTATAAATACCTGACGTAATTGTCATATTTGAGCCAGTCGTTTGGACGTAATTGCCCAAATATCTACCGTGGATCCTTGCGAGAAATTTGGTGTCGAATTTGTGCCCACTAATGTAATCATTTCTTTGATACTTCAATAATTAATTGATTTTAATTAAAATTTTAGGGGGTATCTTGACTAAAAGAATGTCACCTGAAGTTGTTCCATTAAATCAGGTCTTACAAAGAAAATATCATAGCAACAAATACTTTATTGCCAACTGTACAAACATCCTGCATCACATAAGAAACTGTTTATTTGCGACTAATGTAAAATATAAGTATTTTACTTGTGCTGGTTTTTGCATTATGCCTTATGCCATATATTAATCCATTAGGAAATAATGACGTGGAATTAATAGTCCCCAAACGCGAAGTGTTTGTGTAATTGCATTGAGATGGATGAAAATGAAAAGTCTTTTACTTGTACACCTCCAGATATTGTACAATTAATCGTAAATAAAGTAGAATATACTACTCGCAATAATGGCTAGTAATATCTACTATTAAAGTTTACTGACTTTGACCATATCTACAAAATAATATGTAAGGTGTCGTTGTTATTAATGTATTAATTTAGTAGCATTTCCATGCGGGAATTTACAAAGACACAGGTAGGGTTTTCCCTTGCCACGCCTGTACTCAGTTATCACTTGAGGATTTGGTATTTGGTAGGTTTTAAATAATACTCCAATATCCGTGCTAACGCTCTGCCCGCAAACGTCAACTGACTCTTCGATCGTACATCGTACGCTTTTATTTATCTTACATTCACAAATTCCGATTTGAAGTATTTAACTCTTTAAATTAAATTATTATAATATTTTTCCTTACAAAATTTGGGTAATCTCTAGATACCAAGTTGCGGGTTATGTGTAGCGAGAGAAAAGATCTCAATTTATCAAGTTTGAATTCCCTGCTTCATTTATTTGAACGCTATGTGTTTAAGTTTTTTTTGTCAAAAAAGATCCTAAAGCATGAATTTTCTGTAGTTTAACCTAAACCTCAATTAGTTAACTTTGGCAAGAGTTAGTGCTTCAGATAATTGTATTTTAAATATGAATATACAGGGTGATTTATTCATAACTACATTAATTTTAACAGTGGGTAGGGAAAAATAATCTAAACATAAAATACAATTTTAAAAATCCAACTTTTTTTAAAGCCGGAATTATTTTTTTTCTAAACCGCATTTTTACCTGTTGGCCTCCTATTATCGACTGCCACTGACTTGCTTCCAAGGCATCGGACGACGCTTGCCGTCATACGCGTTAGCTTTGTTGCCAAATGTACGAAGTTTTCATAAATTTAAAGGAATGTTTTCAGTGCAAAATTATTTGTATTGTAGGCGATTGTTCTGCAAAAGCAAAATGCATGCAGAAATTATGGACAAATATTAACGGTTAGTTTTGACTGTAGACACCTTAAGGGTGCATGATTTCATGGACCTCGATACCACTGAGAACGAAGTTCATTCATTTTCATTTGGCGCACTAATTTTTCCCCTTCACTAGTTCACTGATAATTATTTTTACTGCACCCAGGCGCTCTTAGAGTTGTGTTCTGGGGGTGTTCCGCTTCCTCTGAAATAAGAACGTCAACATTAGCTAACATCTCTGGGGCGTAGTTGCTTAAACTTACCGTACTTCCCGCTCAGGTCGTATCCAACACGCACGACACACTTTTCTCATTCCTTTCTTTCTCGTTATGTTTTATTGTCATAGTTAGGGACTGATACCTATTTGCAATAGAATCGTAGCTGTGGGGGTGGTCCTCCCCTGTGACACCAGTTTAGTTGTAAGTCCCTGAATCTTTCAAATCTTTTCCTTTCGATCTTTCTATCTTTCTGTGCTTTCTCTTCTCGTCTTTAGGTATGTTACCGGGTTATAGCCTGATGTGCAACCTACCGAGTTTTCAATTTTTAACTTAATTAAGGTTTGGTCACGTATAGCATCTTTAGGATCCAAAAATGAAGGAGGGCAGCAAGGAATGTGCCGCCGAAACATACATCTACAGTGAGGTCAAGTCGATGTTATTGATATGACCATGGTGTAAAAGTTAAATATCATATTGAAATTTGTTCTTACAATAATTATTTACATTATTCTCTATTATCATTACCTATTCGTTATTTGAGATTGCAAAACCTGGAAAATATAGGTATCCTCGACTTAATGTGCTCATTCTAGATTTATAACTGCCATGAAATGTGCACATTTAATGAACTCAACTCAAGTATATTTATCTTCCAACATCGATATTGACTGAACCTATATAACTTCACGTGATAAGGGCCCAATAAAGTCTATGTTTTCTATATGTTTGCTTCTGTCAGATGTGATTCTGCAAAGAATTGGAAGGACGTGTGCAATATTTAGTTTATTCGATTAATGCGCAATTGGCAAAAAAGTTGGAAAAAATTCGGCGCATTTGTGAAGGTTCAATTAATTGCAGGCCCTAGTTGTTGCTTGATAAAGTTATAAATAATAATATTGACTGCCCGAAAATATTAACTTGTCTGCAGTTCAATACACCACTGTTGATATTTCGGTAGATATACTATTGTAAAATAGGTTATTTGAAATCTTATTTTTATACTACACAATGTAGGTACCTATAGACGATTAGTAAGTAAATTATTCGTTTATAGTTTGTTTTGTTCTTAATTTCAAGTTTAATTTTATACTTAGTATCTAAGAGTACATAGTACTGTTTATTATAATTTTGTTGTGGGAAGATTATGAACTCTGCGGTGTGGATGACATGCAGGCTTTTCGTCAACTGTTCATCGTTTATCCAACTTCAACTGAAACACGTCACTTTGGTATATATTTGCACGCAACCTTGAAAACTACGACTTCCTTTCTTCCCTTCTTTTTATGGCCTCTGCCTTTACAGCAGTTTAGCCAATATGGGACATATGCCATCTCTTTAAAATCGTCGGTACTTTCTTAAACCGGCAACGACATGTGGTACCACGTGGCACTATTATTTTATCGCCGGATGGACCGGTCACCGAAATCCTATCGCCTCGGCCGGTGCAGGAAGACTCCAACCTTGAAAACTAAAAGTGAAATATTATGTTAACCCATCGAATTGATAAGTACTACTACTTGTCAATTTGATGTGTTAACCTCGAATGCATAATTATCATTGATAAAAATACTTTATTCAATGTTAATATTTACAAAAGATGTGTGACGCTTATGTCCTATTTGATGAACCGTGCTGTTTCACCTGACTTGGTACCTATACCTATATCGATTACTTAGTAAATTTTTGAATTTCGGGAAACAGCAAATTGCACATAGGTACACGCGCGGCCTCATAAATCGTTCCACTAGGCATGAGCAATAAGCAAGAAATCAAGAATTTCGGGCAAGTGCGGCAACGTTGCGCCAATTCCACGGCTTCTCAAATCAACAACTTCCCCTACGTTCCCTCGTACCGACCCGCTCCTCCCCGTAGAAAATAAAAATTGCGTTAACTGACGTATTAACACGCCAGTCAACGAAAATAGGCTGCGTTAACATTATAATAATTTATAAGTGGATTTAAAGTTTTACACAGTTTCTTGGTGTTTTGAGATTCACGTAACGTGAAATTACGCGGATTTCTTTGATTGTCAAAGTGGTATTAGTTAAATAAGGTATAATATCTAAGTATAATTGTGTTATTATAGAAGAATCTCGTAGTGGTTTTTTTACATTGGTTTATTACACTTATTATTTATCTTAACCGCGAACCAAATCTTTGGTTTATTTCAATTTTTAAAACTTCCCTGGAGTCTTCGGGTGAGGTTCTGATGCTTCCCGGGCCCCCGAAAAATCGAGAAATGAGAAAAACAAGCAATTTCCAATAGTGGTTTCAGAGGATTTTCCGTTGGTTTCGTTGATTCTACAGCCATCTCGTTTCTCGAAAGTGGTTAATCGTGAATCGGGAATTTCTCTTAGATATCGGATTTTCGAGGTTCTTTTTGGTACCGGAGGAAAGTACGACACCCAATTAAGAAATTTACCACCTTCTTCGATTTTTAGAACGGCTCTATTCGAGGTGGTCGAAAGACTTTTTCGAAAAAAGCCGCCAATATTATTGAGGCAATCTAAAGCCAACCTAAGAGTGCCAAATTTACTGTTTTTTGCACTGTAACTGGCAATGTCACGTAAGGTAATGTCGCGTAATAAGATGTTAGATTTGCCGTCACTTACGCTTTTAAGGTTATCGCTGGCTTTCAAACCGAGAGAGAGGGGAGGGGTAATTGCAACGTTGTCAGTTGAACGCCTTTGCGTCCGCACGTATTGGAACGCTTTCAAAGGCCGCGCGTGTACCTAGGTATTATCTAAACAGTCGAGGTGCATTTTTAGAACGACACGTTTTTTGTAGTATCTTTGCCAGTTTTATTCTGCGACACTTTAACAGGTGATAGAAAACCAAAAAATAACCGCACTTTCTTCTATAAACTATATCATTTTAAGGCTTTATAAAAAAGTTACAGGGTGTTAAATTTGTAAGAAATATGTGGAATTTATTGAATATTTACCAAACTAGTTGAGATATTTAAGTCATATTTGGTACACGTTATAACGGTATGGGTTAGCATAAAACCTGTTAATATCAAACACCTTGAACAACCAGTGGCGTAGAAGTGGGTAATTAGTATAATTGTTTTTAGAAAAAAAAAAAGAACCACCTTGTATAGTAATAAAACGTATTCAATTTCTTATGTAAATTTTAATTTTAAACAAAAACGTTCTCTTAATATGTTTTCATATGTGTCATGGTTTCATAGCAAATTTGATTCTTTCGTATTATTTCGGGGTAGGTACTTCTGAAAAATTAACTTAAAACTTCGCTCCATAAGTAACACTCAAAGCAGACAAAATGTTTTTCTTACTTTAAATAGAATAACTTTTCCCAATAAACTTACCCATTCAAGGTTTTACTTTTCATGATACAGAGCGTAACATTAATTGTATCTTCCTTAAACGTATATTAGTGTATTAGACCCTGTATCTTCAAAAGTATAGCCTTAAATAGGTAAGTTTATTGGAAAAAGTTACTTTATTTCAAGTAGCAAACACATTATTTTCACTTTAAGTGATACTTATAGAGCAAATTTTTTAGATAATTTTTCAGAAATACTCCCAAATAATACAAAAAATCAAATTTGCCACGAAACCATGACACATAAAAAAAATTACCAAGAGGGCATTTTTGTTTAAAATTAATATTTACATAAGGAATTGAATACATTTTATTATTTATACAAGGTGGTTCATTTTTTTTTCTAAAAACAATTATACTAATTACCTACTTCTACGCCACTGGTTATTCAAGGTGTTTGATATTAACAGGTTTTATGCTAACCCATGTCGTTATAACGTGTACCAAATATGACTTAAATATCTCAACTAGTTTGGTAAATATCCAATAAAGACCACATGTTTCTTAAAACTTTAACACCCTGTAACTTTTTAATTAGGCCTTAAAATGATATAGTTAATAAAAGAAAGTGCGGTTATTTTTTGGTTTTCTATCACCTGTTGAAGTGTCCCAGAATAAAACTTAATCGCCCTGTATACCTACCAATTACTTATGACAGCATTTGTCATCTTTTTTTCGGCTGATATTTCCTTTGATACTATTGAAGTATTGAACTGTTATTCTAATTTATTCTAAGTTGGCATTATTTGTTACTCAATGTTTTCTATTTGTAAAATTTGTTAATTTGGTGATTTGGTTAATAGATGTCGCTATTTTTAAGTTACAATGTTATTCCAGTATCAATAAACAATAAAATTCTTGGGTTTCGGCCATAAAAAAAACATCATTTATTTGTTAATCAAACGACGTACGTTTCGGCACAAAGGCATTACACCTGCTTGTCCTGCGTTATTTTGACTAAAAGACAAAATATACCAAATTTTAGTTAACCTGATGATAACCTTTGTGCCGAAACGTACGTCGTATGATTACCAAATAAATTACGTTTTTGTATGGTCGAAACACAAAAGTTTTATAGTTTATTTTTAAGTTATTCTAATTGCTTCCGAGATGTCTCTTTCTTTTTATAAATTCAAACTTGAAATTTTTATTATTTTAACAAGCTGTTACTTCGTGAAAATATAGAACGAACATATTTTCCTAAAAAAATATCATATACCTACCTATATCCAAAGCAAGCCCGAATTTCCTCAATTTTTAATTTTAATTGTCATATTTTACAGGCGTGGGCTGTGATGTCACAACTCTCTTTAGGCGCAATACTATACCAAAAATATAAGCCAACATACTCTGAAAATTATTCCCATTTGGTGCAAACTTTGTGAATAGTATAGTGTATTCTGCTGTTTCTTTATTTAATTCCCTCAATTACGAGCAAAAGCAATTACATTTCATTTAAATATTAATTTATTAAAAGTTATCTTTTGGAAAATCAATATTAAGTCTTAGAAATGTTTGGTACGTATTTATTTTGCCAAAGCCATTTGGTTCTTAGCATTTTGTAGAACTATTTGGATCGTAGAATTTATATTATGTCCTATTCAGATTCTATCAACTTTTCATGTGGTCATTTCGATTTTCACTTGAAATGAAATTATGTGTTATTTCAGACGCCTCTATGCCTAATATTATAGATTCCATATTTGTGTTATTCGAGATAACAGTCCATAGATCACATTTTTGTGTTATTCAAGATATCATCTCTAGTGTTATTCAAGATAACGTCCATAGAACGCCTTTTTATGTTATTCGATATAACATCCGTAGATTACCTTTTTGTGATATTCAAGATATACATCCATAGATCTTCTTTTTGTGTTATTCAAGATAACATTCATAGATCACTTTTTTGTGTTATTCAAGATAACATCCATAGGTTTCCTCTCTGTGTTATCCAAGCAGACGACAATTAAGATCACCTGTTACAAAGTTTATGTATGTATAAACCCCTAGGTATTTTATCATCGGTTATAGACCCTTTCGAACTGTCCCAGTGCGGCGTTGCCACATGTTTGTAAGGGGCTTGTAAATTTGAGAAGGTTATGAGAAACATTTATTTTCCAAAAGCCCACAAAACAAAGTTGTTGAAGTTATTTTTCGAGTGCTTTTAACTTTTAATGTTAAGCATTTATGAATTTTAAATGCTGAATATGAAGTGTGGCGAAAAACCCAATTAAAAATTGACACAAAGAAATTTCCAACAATACGCAAATAGATTGGCTTCACATAGAAACTTTATTCGGTCCATTTTCCTCAGTGCATCGTGGCAGTGGCAGTGTTTGCATAAACGATTTGTTTCCAAGACACGGTGACCAAAGTCGACCACCTCGACAGGCTACCACACCTCTCTTTCGGAAATCAAGTTTTGATTTGTAGGGATGTTTTACACCTCGATTCTCCGGCCGGAGAGACCAAGTCTTCCACGTCATAGGCGTGGATAATTACCACCATACTACCTATAAGAGCCTTTTTTTATTTTATTATGATTTCCAATGTCCATACGTGTACAAATATTTTTCTGTTTATCTCATACGTATTTCTTGGCAATTTCGTCAAGCCACACTCTTCCCTGCAACTTTACTATATTAAGAATTTGTACACATAATAAATTTGTTTCTTTTTTTATCAGATACTTTGTTTTTCCCCTGCGCATACTGTACTTACTTTTTATACACTGTACTCCTTCTACCCTAGCAACAGCTACTTCAGTTATATGTATATAACCAGTAAACCATATGTAATAGTTGTCTTTTCGATAGGTACTTGGGTAAGTAGTTTTTATCTTCGTCGCCACTTGTAGGGTTTTCCCTTGCCACGCCCGCACTCAGTTATCACTCGAGGATTTAAGATTTGGTAGGTTGGACCCCTATGCCCGAAAATATCAGCTGGCTCTTCAAGCATATGTTTTTATTCATCTTACATAATCAGTGTTTTCAATCATCTCCATATTTCAATACACTACAACACATAATATTTTTCATAAGGATTTCTTGTCGAGACTTTCCCCATATTCCGCATTTTATTAAATGCCTCGGGTTTTGTATTGAAGAAATAAAACATTTTCCTTGTTTTACTCTAAAAACGGACGTCCAAACTTATCGCCCTCATTTCTCTCCCTTAAAAACACTTTCCCCTGTTTCCCTTAAGGGTGACAAATTATTTAATATGTTGTCGGACAGCTGCTCTCCTTTCTCGCTTTTTATGGCTACGTGCACTGAGACCTGCCACTTCTAAAGGTTGTATTGATTGTGGGGAATAGTTTTTTATATCCCTATAGTGTATTGCAGAGACTGATACTGATAAAGACCAAAGATGTGAAGAAAAAATAAGTAGGTATATACAAAAATGTTTTAACACTTTAGAGGGCACTCAATTTATTTTAATAATTCACCAGATAATTCATGTTTGCAGAATTAATAACCATTATGTAAAAACACTATTACTCAGAGGGTGCCAAAAGTTCCTTTAACTTTAGTTTCGTCGTCGGAGTTCTTTAAAAAAACACTAGGGCACCGAATGTGGGAGCAGTACCGGTATGTTCTCCAAAATCTGCCCCCTCAGCTTCAGAATCTCCTCATCATTTTGAAAATGACTCTAAAGCTGTTGTTATGCTAAGAAATTAACCGGTAGTGTGTCAACAACTCTGTAAATTATCATACCATTTCGGAAGTGAGTTGTTTATTTTTTTAATTCTTGAGCAAATAATATATACCTACTTCCTACTTTCTTTCAATGGAAACGGTATTTTATTTAAATAAAATAGGTAAATATTTTTTTTGTTTGAGCAAGATTTTCCGGACGGCCTCTCTATTTTCCATACTGAATTGATGGCATCTTATAATTTATCTAGGACCACTAGTTGATTGGGATAATAACATAATATCGCCTATCAACTAAGCCAGGTATATTGTGCACAAGATTTGTCTGTGTAGTTAAGTGCAGTACCTAATTAGCTAAGGTAGGTAACTATTGTTCTCCTCAAGTATATCTCAAAATTACTGGAAATAGAAAAAAACGATTAAAACAGTTTCATTGTGGATTTCTTTTTGATTTGTTTGAAACGAGCTTTTAATTACACATTTTCTGACCATAAAAGTAGAAATCAAATTTTAAAAATTTTAGGTTTTGTGATATTTATATTTTTTATAGAACAAAATATTTAGAAAATTAACCGATTGCGGTAATTTTTTTTTAGAAAAAAGCCTAGCTTTAACGGTAAATAAATTCTATAAAACACGATATCCCATACTTGGATTTTGTTTTTAATAAATTTTAGCCATAGCCTATACTATCTACTAATTGGGCACAAAAGAAAAATGTTTAGAAATCTTAAATTCTGAGCTTGTTTTTGAACACAATTGTATAGAATTATATATTTTTCGAAAGCCCACATTATGCCTAATAAATACAAAAATAATATTCAGGGCAAGAAAAACATATGTTTGCTTCATAACTAAAAAAACAAAAGGTGCTATAAAAAATTGACTACGCTACTGGATTCTACGGAAAAAAATCTATATGAATAAGTTTTAATTTCGTCGATAAGTTTAAAGATATCCAAGATACCAGGAGTACCTCAAAAATGATACTTTTCAATTCAAAAGTGCCGAAAATGGGATAACATGTATACCTACTTAAAAGTTTGACATTTCAATTTGAGTAATTAACTTGATTTGTATTCACTGTTATTGCATGTTTTATTTATTTCTAAGCAAAGTGCATTTTAATTGGAAATGTACGAAAATTTTATTATAATAGGTTATTGATTTAACTGTAATTGTCATCATTCAACATAAGGAATCGAACGAGGAATCAATGTGCTGTTTAGCAGTCTATTTATTTATATTGTGCTGAATGTTTTAATCGTTGGCAATGAAAGTCGTACCAGGGAATTTGTGCCTTCATATTTTCCCTATGCCAGATCTGATGTAGTCGAACAATCGGAAGTTACTGCAGAAGTCAGGTTATTGCGGGTGACAGCGATATTATTCATGTTGTCACTTTAAAGATAGCCTTTATAAATACAAGATCCCGATTTAGCTCGACCTACACTCATCTGTATTCCTAATGATTATTAGAGTTTTTATTGACAATATGATTTCGGTCACCCTATTATGAACTCGGTGAAACATTAAGGGAAAACGTTTGAGTTCAATGGACATAAAATAACAGAGAACCTATAAAGAAAGATAATTTATAACTTGAATAAAAGTCTATTCCACGAACTCCTATGTATTTTCAGTTGATAGGTTCAGGAGTCCCGAGTCCGATATTCTCTTTGAAATGAACTCTCGTAGTTTCGTTTTTCCTTGTAATACTAACATTCAAATCTTCTAAAAGAGGACTCGCTATTTGTGATATTTTATTCGTTTATGACAATTATTGGGACAAAACCAAACTAACAAAACAAAATAACTAGGTAATAAGGGATCATTATCGATGAACTAATATCAGTATACACTGTGTCCCGGATAAGAATGAACAGCATGGGGATATTGCAAACGGTGCAACGGTTAAATGGGGAAAAAGTTGCGGAATTTCGAGGTCAATAAAATGGCACAAACAGATTTCTAATATATTTTTTCGTTTTTGAGTTATTTTGAAAAAAGTAAAATTTTGCGTTTTCGATTTTATTTTTTTCTGAAGTTGCTATCACAGATAGAGAAAAAAGAAAAGCACTTTCTTATGGCACTTTTTAACGGGCCTTAAGATGGCGTTTTTAGATTTGTTTTACAACTATTTTACACTTTTCATTGCAAATACCATGATGTAGGTATGACAAGAAATATTTTTTAAATGTTTTGAGACAATTATACTGAAAATTCCTTTTTTCCATTATTTTTTTTTTCTAATGCGGCCCTGTATTTAATAATAAGAAGTCTAAATATTAATCAGTATTGTCAACAATTTAACTTACAACTTATCTTTCAATTGGAGAACTAAAAAAAAGACGGCACATACGATAATAAAAAATAAATAAAAATCCTCCACCTAGAAGGCTTTGAAACAACGAAACAAATCCCTTGTCATTTGTCATAACTCCCACTGTATCATTTAGTTAACAATTTATTTCATTACAAATGGAGGGTGCTTTTTCAAATGACGACAAATTTAACATGTCAGCATGTTATATCTTGTGTCACAGAAATAGTGTAGAGGCCGAATGAATGTATTTTTGCAATTAATAAATGGCAAAAGTTATTGATTACATTGGCTTAAAGCTTTCTTCTCGCAATTAGGAAAAGCGAAGAATTTACTCCAAAACACAATGCGACACTGTTTGCTGTACAACAACAGAGGAAAACACTTTACCAGACGCAGGGCCGTACAATTTAAAAATATTAAGTTTTCGAAGTACACTTATATGTCCTTGCTAATATTTTACTACGGTTCGATGCAAGTGAAATATGGAAACTATTGGAGTCTACAACAACAACACCTCTAATTCATATATTGTCTTTTTCTTATATCTATTGCTAAACTTGCTTTGCAAAACTGGCTAGAATAACAACAACAACAACAACAAAAGTCGTACCTATCTAAAGAATATGCTTTGAAGGTGCATTTTCTATTGGCTTGTTTATTTTAATAATTGTGGGGTAATTTAATTTTAATTAAAAATTAAGTTAAATTATTGTTGTCAATACTGATTAATATTTAGACTCTTTATTATTAAATACAGGGCCGCATTAGACAAAAATGAATGGAAAAAAGGAATTATCAGTATAATTGTCTCAAAACATTTTAAAAATATTTCGTGTCATACATCATGGTATTTGCAATGAAAAGTGCTTTCAAAATCTACAAAAAAAAACCAGGTCCGTATTTAAAAAAATAAAGTTGAAGATGGTTTCTCAAAAACGAAACATTGTAGAACAAATCTAAAAACGCCATCTTAAGGCCCGTTAAAAAGTGCCATAAGAAAGTGTTTTTCTTTTTTCTCTATCTGTGATAACAACTTCAGAAAAAAAAAATCGAAAACGCAAAATTTTACTTTTTTCAAAATAACTCAAAAAGGAAAAAAGATATTAAAAATCTGTTTGTGCCATTTTATTGACCTCAAAATTGCGCAACTTTTTCCCCATTTAACCGTTGCCCTATCTCTCACCGTTTGCAATATCCCCATGCTGTTCATTCTTATTCGGGACACAGTGTATAGGCTCAAAACTGGACATAGAAATAATAGATAAGGTAATTACAGTAAAGGCCGTTATTGATGCAACTTTTTATGTAGTTCCATTACATAAGATTTTACATGGGATTTGCAATTTGAGTAATCACATTAAGTAGATTCCTACAGCTTTATTTATGCATATTTTACTCATTGTAAATATGCTGTCACCTCTCTTCGTTTCACTTCAGACCTCATTGATTGGCAGCAGTGGCGCCAACTTCGTGGGGGCGACAGGGCGCATGCTCCCACGCAAGAAGTTTACGTAGGGGCATTGAGTAAAGGAATATTATAAAGGTATAAACGATTGGCTATTCTTAATACCTACAAAGCTAATGTTGCGAAACTGAATTTAAAAGAGCACAGATTATTCAAAACAAAGTAATAAAGGTACTATTTAGTTAGAATAGACTCACAAGCACGCAAGAACTGTATAGTAATTTAAAGAGTCTTAATTTGGCTAAGATCTTGGAAATGGAACGATGTAAACTCAAGTTCAAAATAACGAATAATTTACAAAAATGTAATATTACTACAAGAATGAATAATAAATTACACTCCTATTCCACCAGAGGATTACAGAATATTCTTCAGGACAGAATAAAAACTAAGAAAGGCTGGAATAATCCTGTGTCACGTACCTCAACGGTTTTTAATCAATTGCCTGATTCAGTTAGATGCCTGAAGTATGATAATAACCTCGATAATACCCTATGTTAATTTTCTAAAAAAAATCAGACATATTTAAATATTCTTTATAGTTATAGACAAGTATTGTTTAGAGGGTGTTTCACTGTATGTATTTGGATATTTAATTGTCAAATAAAGTATTTAAAAAAATGGATGCAGTAACAAATAATGAGTTTATTAATAAAACTGAATTGAGAAGAAACAGATTTTAGTGAATTAGGTGCGTTTTTCTAGAATCAGTTACTTTAGTGTGCATGGAAATTATAATAAAATATTATTCTACATTTTCACCCTTGTTGGTTTTTGTGTTTACATTTTCCTTGCCCTTGCTCCAGCAGTTTTTGAAAGCCCGGTGCCTATGCATTGGCATGAATGGATTTTTGGTCCGTATATATATACAAAATGTCCTCGGTTAAGCGAACAAAGCCGAGTAGAAAGAGATCAACTTCATTGCAATCGCGAGCAGACGATATTTATGTTTCTACGAATTTTTGAAAATTAGCTGCTGTTTGACGACACATTTTCTTATCTTTCTTTATGTTTTCGCTAATAAAGTTGTCCAAGCTTTTTATTACTAATGTGCTTTCTCAAAACAGCTTGAAATCCATTATCTTTGACCTTTTTATTGAAAACACTAGGTATTTAAAACTACGAAAATTTCACATGAAACCTTTTTCATTAGCGAAGCATAAAATAGCAAATCGGATATATTTTTTTGAATACCTACTTATTAATTACAATAAAAAAGCATTATTAAATTATGAGACTAAAATTAAAAAATAAAAACTGATAAACGCTGTAGCGCTCTTAGCAAGCATTATCAGATACACATGTTTATGAGAGTTTTTGCTGAGAATCAAATTTTCTAAGCATGGTTTACGTTTGGCGGTTTAACTTCGATTCACCCTGTATAAGAACAGTGGCGGATTTACCAATGGGCGCAATGGGCGGCCGCCCGGGGCCCCCTTCATTTGGGGGCCCCGAGCTTCGGCCTGCTCTGATTCCCTGCACGGTTCGGTCCCTCAAATTTGGCCGTAGGTCGTAGTTAGACCGTAGTGGACTAGAAACGCCTTCTAGTATCTGGTAACTCAAAACACTGTCGAGAGTCGACACAACTTTTGTACAGGGATTTCAGATCTGAAATTGACATTTGACGGGCATCATAGCTAGCGCCGTCACGTCGCTCAAATTCTAGGTCTCGATAGTCGCAGGTCTGTGACTGCTACTACTGTGTGAAAAAGTCCTGGCTATTGGCTATATCAAAAGTAAAAGTACCTACCACAAAATATAAATATATAGTAACATTATTTTAAGAAGTCCTTACTGGGACTGTCAATTGGTAATTTCGCCATCCTAAGTTGGCATCAATGCAGCAAAAGATGCAACCGGGTCATAAGTGCAGGTCAGTAACGAGCCCATTTGCACAATGAATTACTACGAATAACACGAACAAGAACAACACAGATAACGGTAAAACTCACGAAACGTACAAAACCAGCGAATATTTTCACTGCCCAAAGTTCGAACCCTTTTGAACAATCCGGAAAACCTTCACTGTCACTTTCACAACACCGAAATAAAATTTGCCTGAGTACGCACCATAGACGCTGTCGCAAGTAGCTGATTATACCAAAATTCCAAAATGAGGTGTTTCCATCATGTTTGAAATTATTATTAAAATGAGTTGTAGTCATAGTTATTTTTATTTGTAGCGGTATAATCGTGATTGCAATAGGGTTTTTATTTTATTATGTTATTTTTTTCGTATCACTTGGGTATCTTTTCACATCATAAATCAATGAGTGACGTCATTAACTAGTTGAGACACATATACCAATGTTATACCCATGGTTAACAGAAAATTCCTAGGGATTTTGAGGAGAATGCCATCTGACAAAATCGGGACTTCTTACAGTAATCGGGTTATACCTAATAATTTGAGTAACAATAATTATAACTACCATTTTCAAGAATTTTTATTATTAAAAATTATAGGCATCTATGTAGAGCATATTTCTAATGTTGTATAGTGCCACCCTTGTTTATAACAGAGACGTGCCACCCATAAAGTTTGCACTATACAGACACTGTATAATTGGTTTACGTTTATATTTTAAGTTTAAAAGAAAACTTTATTTTTGTTGTTATTTTAGACTTTATTAAAAAAGTGTAAAATAGAATTGATGGTTTACTCTACCCCCCTCGTTATAGATTGTCTTGCTCGTAGAATATTTTTCATAAAAAATAACGCCCAGGGCCCCAAAAAGTCTAAATCCGCCACTGTGTAAGAAGACAATAAAGGAGAATGAAGCCATGATTAGACCTGTGAACTCGGTTGTGAATGCGCGGTATTCTACGAAGTATGATGGAAAATGAATGTGGAATTTAGTTTTCGGAGCCTGCAAGGCCGAGGTAAATAAACCACATACGTTATAAAAATGAAGTTAAATGCCGAGGGGCACAATATACAGTGTGTCCGTGAACGGAGTCCCCAAGAGGACAAATGAACCAAAAATTTCATTTTTCGACAAAAAGTCCTTCTTGATAAAAGTTTCTGCTTCTGCTTCTACAGGGTGCCCAAAAAATACAAAAACATGAAATACCATCAAGAATAAACTACATTTATTTTTAAAAATATCAAAAACTTTTACTTAGAAAAGTTGTTTAGAATTAAAAGACGTGTCAGATTGTAAATTTTCAAGCAATTCGGATGACTTCGATTTTTTTGTTTTTTATTTGAATGACTTTTTGTCAAAAAATGAAATTTTTGGTCCATTTGTCCTCTTGGGGACTCCATCCGCGAACACACTGTATAGCTATATCTAATAGTGGGGAAATCAAAAGGCTTATTAAAAGCTACGCAATTCCTCTTAGGCTATGTTGTGAAGCGTGGCGTACACAGTCGATCGAGCTTACCGCGATTAAGCGTGTATGACCAGCGTTCTCCGACCGCTGATTCTGAGGGCGTCCACGAGCCAATCTCGATTGCAGACTACATACGGAATATCGTACCTAGGTCAAACCGACCGAACTGCTCATAATTGAAAGATTACTTTATTATCAAGAAAATGTAAGTAATACTTTATTGGCAGGGTTTTGAACTTCTGGCCACATTAATTGACATTTCGCGCTTTTTAGTAATGGATTTCCCTGTCATTATGGCGGTAAAGACAGTCCGCCATCTCCGGGCATCCGTCATACTGAATTTCGAGGCCAACGATAAAGACAGGCCACGGCGCTAACGCATAATCGCGTAGTCACGTGACCAACTTAGTTCTACATAATGAAAGGCATTTTTGGAGATAAGTAGAAAAAACAAATTTCGTAACAATTTGGCAAGTTTTCTTTCATCTATTACGTTATTGGATTTGTGCATCCAAGCTTTCTCTAATTGTTTTTCGAAATTTTCAACCTGCCTCAGTTGTTTTAGGCTGAGAGTTAAAAGGCACTGCACTCACAATATTTTGGCACATTCTCAAAAATTGTTGGGACATCACCTTCCTTTAGCTTAGGTGTTATTCTTTATAGGTCTTTTCCTCCCACAACACATTTGTCCATTTAATTATTGTTTCACTTTCTTGAAAATGTGTTATCCACACATACTTAAGGGTTTTTTTAGAAATTAAATCTCAGTTGGGATTTGACGAATCCATTTTTGGCGGAAATTTTCATCCCGAGGCAAAACAAATGTTTGTTATGGCGACACTTTCTTCCTGGCTTTTGTAATATGTATAAATATAACATAAACAGACCCAATATTTGGTATTTAGGTTATCTTTTACAAAATAAAAATGAAAACTAACCTCAGTAAGTATACTGTAAATATTGACGAGGTCTCAGTTGATCGGCAGCGTGAAAGACCATATCAGGGCATAGGTCGACAACGAAAATCCTCGAGTACGTTACAACACTGATTTATTTCGCACAAGGTGAATGGTGAATACAATAAATACATAAACCCGAACGGCTTCCAGCCACCCGGACCGTCTGAACTCGCGGATCTCCCGTAAGCAGTTCACCCCTCTGTGTCTCAGGCTCCACTGTCCAATACTAATACTGTCCCATGTCCATAATAGTCCATTCCGGGTTCCCTATCCTGTGGTTCGGGGGAGAATTCCCCTTACAGCGCTCATGCGTCGCGTCGGTGCGAGCGGCACCAATACTCTTGGACGGCACGACTCCCACCCAGACACCCAGAGGCCATAATAACATCTGGGCGGTTCCCCTCCGCCAGGACACACGCGCACTAGACACAAACTTGTTTCTAAAATATAAACTAAGACTTTTAAAAACACTTTAAACATTGAAAACTTCTCAAAACCCAAGCTGCCGCTTTCAGTTAGGTATGTGACAAATGACATGTAACGTCTGACTAAGATGGTCACGTGATTTTTGTGCGCCAGAGCCTGTCTTTATAGTAGGCCTTGACTGAATTTAGTATGACGTCACTCACTCGTCAACCCTTTCACTTGATATCCATGTCAAGGAGGTTATGGAGAAATGGCTACCTAATCTCGGCATGTTCCGTAAACCGGGGTGACTTCGGACTTGCAGGGTGACTTCGGACAAGGTACAATTTATTTTCAAATGTAGACAACCAGATAAACCTGTAGGTGTATATCCAGTTTTTGGTCACAAACGGTCGAAAGTCATTCTAAAGCGAGCCCTCACGCGATTTTCACTGTTCACAACGTAAATTTGTGGCTGCTACAGGTAATTATATTATTATCGCGTTTTTTAAATACCTTAAATAGGTACCTACCAGGATTACTTTGTGGGTGTTAAATATACGATAATATTAGTATCAGTACACCAATCCCTATAGTTTTGTGTATTTATAACCTCAAATTCAAATAAATGGTTCCTGTTTATTAACTTTTTTAATACAGGGTGATTAATAAAAATGTGCATTTTAGGGGGTGACTTTGGACAATGCCACGGACACACAGAGAAACGTTAGGGTCAAGGAATTATAAAAATTACCAAACCAGCACTGTAGAAAAAGCCAAAGTGCCTCTTTGTGATAAAAGTAGATTCAAATATTTATTACGTAGCTGAAGTAAGACAAAATTATTTTGATGATATTTAGTAAGCTTTTTGAGAAAGAGAAGACTGGGCGAAGACGAAATTTATTTCCATTTCCCTCTAGTCCCTGACAAAGGAGAAATAACCAGAACTGATATCCTTACTATATGTGATCCTAAACCTCTAAGAGGCCGATATACATATGTTTTATAATTTACCATGCAATGTGGTATTGGAATAGAGCATTTTTCATTACCTATTTCCAAATATTCTAGACAGAATAGTGTTTTTTTATGTTTTTAAGATTTTATTGGAAAGATGTGTTTTTTTTTTAATTTTTTAACCATACGTTGTTTTAATTTTAAAAATAAATATTTTTGTATGCATTTTTCTTAAATAATATACCTAATCCTTTTTCCTCTATTTTACCTTACACAGTTGAAAATAATATGTTAAATTTAACATTTTTTTGATGTTCCAACTGGTCCACACACAAAAATATGTAAAATGGCTGATGTACATACGTGTCTGTCAAATTTTACGTTATGCGTTGTGTAGAAAATGATTAACTGAAAGTGTTATATTATTTTGAAGTATTATTGTATGTCAACTTATACAGATTTGTGAAAATAAAAGTTAAATTGACATTACAGTTTTGTTGTATTTACGATGGTAGTGTGTCATATTGAAACTTTCCATATTCAAATTAACAAGTCAGGTAATGTTAATTAGACATTTGTCATTATTTATATTAACAAAAGCGTGAGTTGAAGTAACATCTAGGCATATGTTAAATAGAGGAAAAACGACAGTGGTTTTTAACATTTGATCTACGTAGTTTTAACATATAGCTATAGTGAAATTAACATTTGATCTAAAGTTAAAAATACACATATAAATAGTACTTTCAACATAAGATTAATAGTAAATAAATATATTACGTAATAATTACATTATTATATACAGTGTGTCCACATTAAGGACTTACCACCCTTGTAAAATTTTTATTCGTTGATCGATTTTGATAAAAGTTTTTTTATAGGTACCTATAGGTATTCAAAATGCGCATTCAATGATTATTTTTCGGTTGTAATCATATAAGAAAAAAAGTGTTATTTTTTTATTTCTAGATATTACCTATTGTTTTTTAACATTAGAACAAATGTTTAATATGCGCATTTTTAATATATACCTAACAAAAAAAGTTTATCAAAATCGGTCAACAAATAAAGATTTTACAGGGGTGGTAAGTAGGTACTTAATGTGGAGACACTATATATTATATTATATATTATATTATATATTATATTATATATTATATTATATATTATATTATATATTATATTATATATTATATTATATATTATATTATATATTATATTATATATTATATTATATATTATATTATATATTATATATTATATTATATTATATTATATTATATTATATATCTATATTATCTATATATAATAAGTGTCTCGTAATAATACCTTTCTCGATACTTACCTTTTAATAAACTTTATACTTTTACTGTTTCTTACACTGCAAAAGACTGGAACAACACTGCATGACTATAACTTGTTTTATAAATCTCGGGCAATAACATCTTCTTAGCAACTAGCAACTATGTGAAGTAAATGGGTGATACTTGCAAAATGAATACAACAATTTTGGTTTGTGATTTTTTTTTATTTCAAAACAAAAGGGTTACATATTAGGATTAGGCAGATTAATAATAATAATAATAGAAGATACATCTATACTATACAAAATAAATATCAAATTTTTTCTAATAACTATGATAACTATAGGTATACCAATATACAAAAGGCAACTTTTTAAATTTATTCAAAACAATTTAATAACAGGTAAAATTAAGAATTATTCAAATAATGTAGGTACAAAATCTAAAGATCTAGGCGGAACAGCATAAAAATGAGAAATAAGGGCATTTGTTAGGTGCGGCAAATTCATAATTAAAGAGCCACCCCTGGTTAACATAATACCTACATATAAAAACCCTGGAAGTAGGTACTTATATATAATAATATGTGTAGGAATTTTAAATATCACTTACCTGGATTTTTTGTACACACACTGTTACCGTCCTATTACTACACGGCAACACACGCTATTAATCGATAGGAATTGGCACCTGGCACGCGACGCAATTCTGGACTGACTGAGATGAAAACGACTTGACCAAGTGTGATAGCCGGGAAGCGAAAACAACAGTCCAATCATTCGATTTTAACAAATACTGCGTAGAGACTTACATTTTTATGAGTCGAAATGACACTGAAGTTTATGTTGCGTTGCAAAATGAGTAACTTAATATGTTAACTCTACATGCATGAAAGTATTAAATGCACGTATTCTGTTATTCAAAACATATCGAAATAAGTTAAATAGGGAAGCGAAAACAACAGTCCAATCATTCGATTTTAACAAATACTGCGTAGAGACTTACATTTTTATGAGTCGAAATGACACTGAAGTTTATGTTGCGTTGCAAAATGAATAACTTAATATGTTAACTCTACATGCATGAAAGTATTAAATGTACGTATTCTGTTATTCAAAACATATCGAAATAAGTTAAATAATAAATGTTAAACTTAACACAGAAGATAGTTGCATCAACACATTGCACATATTCAGTAATATTTTTAACATTTGTGCGAGTTAAAATGTTACAGTTTTACACACTGACGTATCTAGATGATTCGACATATTGCTCGTGCGTTAATTTAAGTAACAATGTATGTCACTTTTTGACACAAATATATTAACATCCAAAAAAGTAACATACTTCAATCCGATTTTTAACTGTGTAAAAATGTAAAATTATTATTAAAAAAAATACGGTTATAGGACGTTCCTACTTTGATTTTTACATGCAAAACAACGGCTCTCCGAAGTAACCCCCACATGCGGGATGAGTTCGGACAAAAAAAATAAAAAAATAAAAAACAGGTGACTTTTTTTAAAAACTTTTTTGTTCAAAATGCAGCTGAAACATGTGGGAAGGCTATTTAAAAAAATGGATTTCATTAAATTGTCGAAATTGAAAAAAATTCGAAAAAAACGTCCGAAGTCACCCCGGTTTACGGTTTCCAGTACACTTATTTTAGTTATTTTCTAATATTTTGTTCTCTTTCAAAAAGGAACCTTTAGTTTATGACAAAAAAAATGGTTGGAGTGGAATAGGTCCTTAGCCCCTTATCGAGCGAGGACATCAACGATTTCATTGCCATGAACACCGTCATGTCCCGGCACCGAACCGTGATTATATATGAGATCCCGAACTAGGGCTTGGACTGCATCACATCAATCAAATAAAAAAAAAGGTTTCTCACATATTTTTTTAGTACGAAAAAAATTTTAACTATGCGAAATAAATACTAAGAAGATCAGATACAATTCTGAATGAACAGAAATATGTACTTAGGTGCTATACTTTTTCGTTTTCATCATAATTTTTTTATTAACCGATTTCAAAAAACGAGGCATCCTTGCTTGCAGAAAAGAACGGACTATTGACAAAAAACTTTAAAATAGTCCAATACAAAAAGAAAATAAAATGGGCCATCCTCTACATTTTAAGACTGCGAGGAAAATCGGTCCATCGGAGGCTTAGCTATAGAAATAATATCGTTATATTGTTACTGAAGCTGCCTTCTTGCTTTTGCCCATAATTTTTTTATTTGCCAACTGATTTTGATGAACGTGGCACCGTTGCTTGAAGAAAGGACGCATTATTGACAAATAGGTTCAAAATGGCTGATTTTCTGAATTCTAAGATGGCGGCCATGCTTGAACCTTGTCCTTTCCTGGGACTAAGTATTTTTTAGGCAAATATAAGAATGCAACCCATACAAAAAATCACTAACGACCACTATAGCAAAATCGGTTCATCGGGGGCGAATCTACTCATTTTCAAAATTTATTGTTATGGTGTAATAGTGAAAATGCCTTTGTTCTTTTGCCTAGGTAAAATTTTTTATTGGTTAACCAATTTTAATTTAATTCGCTTGGAGAATGGATACGTTATTGACAGAAAACTTCAAAATGCGGCTAATTTTTTGAACGGTCACACTTAAAATGTCCTTTAATTTTACTAATTCTTCTTAAAGCAAAAATGTCGGAATAATGCAACCGATGCAAAAAATACAAGCAAATGGACGTTCCTCTACATTTTAAGACTACTGGTGAGAAAAATCGTTCCATCGGGGAAGGAGCTATATCTACTCAATAATAGAATGCGACATTTTCATCATTTTCCCTTACTCTAGTAACCCAGATGTGATTAAGTCAATAAATAAAACAAATTACTGACAAAAGAAACAAAGGCCTCGTCTTAAATTGTCCGTTTTATTGATTTATTCGTTATTAATATTCCAACATGTCTATAAGGAAATCAAGGGACAATTTTCATTTTGAAGTCTTCTATAAATAGTCCGTTCTTTTCTACAAGCAGGGATGCCCGTGATTTAAAATAGGATTGATAAATAAAAAAAATATGGCCAAAACAAACAAGTCTACAATTTTTTAGCCCATTTTATGCATAATATAATAAAAATGTTGTTTTGAGACGTTCACCGCCGTTGTTCCTATGAAATGAAATTTCCGAGCTATTATTGCGTCGTCCATGGACAGTGGCTGCCCCCCTTCCCGCATATTTCTGGGGATAACTTTGCTGTTTAAAGTGGTGTGCCTATTATCGATAATACCTATTATAATCCCAAAGCTGAAAATACCGCGACGGAGCAGCAGGAGTGGTATTTTCTTAGCATTGGGATTATAATGAGTGATAAATTAAGGAAAGGTATTATCTATTATTAGGCATACCTACCACGAGTTGTATTTAAAAAGAGAATTTAACAACTGCAAATAGTTAGTTTGACAGCTGCTGTCATTTAGATTAAACTTTCGGTTCTGAATATGTTATTGGTTTAGCGTAACTAGGACGTAACTATAAGAGAGTAGGATTTCAGCGAAAATACCACTAGTGGTATTATCGCTGAAATCATCACCTGATTGGTTAATATTTCAAAAATCATATCATTTCATTGGTTCATATTGGCAGGCGTTGAATTCTCAGGGGTAATATAACAAGTGGTGTGTCTATTATCGATAATACCTTTCGTTAATTTTACGAATCATAATACCAAAGCTGAAAATACCACGACTGCGCCGCAGGAGTGGTATTTTCTTAGCATTGGGATTATAATGAGTGATAAATTAAGGAAAGGTATTATCTATTATTAGGCATACCACGAGTTGTATTTAAAAAGAGAATTTAACAACTGCAAATAGTTAGTTTGACAGCTGTTGTCATTTAGATTAAACTTTCGGTTCTGAATAAGTTATTGGTTTAGCGTAACTAGGACGTAACTAAGAGAGTAGGATTTCAGCGAAAATACCACTAGTGGTATTATCGCTGAAATCATCAACTGATTGGTTAATATTTCAAAAATCATATCATTTCATTGGTTCATATTGGCAGGCGTAGAATTCTCACAATAATGAGGTATGAATCAGAGAGTCATCCTGGGTTCTTCATGTGAAAAACTGAGTTTTCAATTATTCGAAAATATGCGTTTTGATATGATTTTATACAGGCTGCCATGTTTTTTATAAACAAGTTCAGATAGAAAATTCGTCGGAAAACCATAGGCATACCGTTAGGATGGGTCCAAAGGGCTATTATTGCCACGTGATCTTGTATTTTAATAATTAATTTTTTCCACGTGTCTGAACAGGCTGCCAATGAGAAGTATGCAAGTTCTTATTGAAAATGCTGAAAAAAGGATGGCATACCTTTCGCGCATGTCCAAGTACTGTTTAAATTGAATGTTATTTAATCATTTAAACGAGTTATTCGATGTAAAGTGTACTTGGACATGCGCGAAAGGTATGCCATCCTTTTTTCAGCATTTTCATAATAAGAACTTGCATACTTCTCATTGGCAGCCTGTTCAGAAACGTGGAAAAATTAATTATTAAAATACAAGATCACGTGGCAATAATAGCCCTTTGGACCCACCCTAACGGTATGCCTATGGTTTTCCGACGAATTTTCTATTTGAACTTGATTATAATAAAATCATATCAAAACGCATATTTTTCGAATAATTGAAAACTCAGTTTTTCACATGAAGAACCCAGGATGACTCATACCTTATTATTGTGAGAATATGTGCCACATAATGCCCTTTGCTGAGTAAAATTACGTCCAAAAATCTGTCACTATCTCCCGGTCTATTAGTGTAACTTGTTTCAATAGGATTTTTTTAGATTGTAGATTATTTTGTTTTTGTTAGGTTGACAGACGGAATTCTGTTTATAAAGAATGACATCTGTCAAAAATAGTTACTTTTGTTACAAGTACCTAAAATAAAGTTTTTCAGGACGAATCATTGCTGTTTCCGGACGAGGCGTTAGCCGAGTCCGAAATAGCAGAAGAGTCCTGAAAATCTTCATTTAGGTACGTGTGACAAACACTATTTTTTCTCATATGCTCCCAAAATTTTGTTATACGTTTTTTACAATTCTTCAGAACGCAAATTTTCCATAATTTTTGAAATCATAATGTTCGAAAAAGTTGGCCTAGAAATTGATATCGTATCATAGCAACAAGATTGTTTATTTGATAATTGATAATTTTGTCATGTCCTTCATTTAGGGACTAGGCCAAAAAAGAAGCATTTTACCGACTTAAATGAGTCCGTAAAATAGCTATTTTTGGGAGCGTATGACAAAAAATAATTTTGCATTTGTGTTGATTAAAATTAAAATAGCAAAAATAAAGACATAGACCAAGAAAAATTACTACCAGTTGATTGACGTAATATTTTTTGCTCATAATAGATTATTTCAAGTTTTTTCATTTATTTAAAACTGTTTAACCTTCAGAACCAGGCCACGAAAATTAAATATTAATTAAAATAAAATAAACTTTACCATTATTCTAGGAAATTTCTTTGTGGCGCAAACAGATCCATTTAATTTCTTATTTTTCTGAAGAGAAAACAAAGTTGCAGCTGTTTTTTGAATTGGCCTTAAAAGTTTAATTCTTTTAATGTTAAGGCACTTATGAATTTTCAAAGTTGAATGTGAATAATTGACCACTGACAAAGCGCCAAAGCTTTTTTAGCTGTTTTTATTGGCAACTTGAAAAAGTTGACGAGTCACCACTGAAGATGCTGGCATCTATGATCAGCAAAACGTCCAGAAGATTATTCAATTCATTCATTGGCATATGGAATGAAAATGGTTCTAACATTAGCAGTGGCGCACCCAGGGGGGGGGGGGCAGGGGGCCTTGGCCACCCCCAGACCTTCCATATTTTAAAAATTCTCGAGGGTGGTATCGTAGATGTACTGTCCGCTATGCGACCCTCGGCAATTATTGCGCACTGACTGGCTAATATCTGACCTTTTTTCTTATTTTGTAATATAGGTACCCGCCTTTATAAAAAAAATTGGAAATTTCTTTGAATCATAACATATTTTTTATGTAATACGTCAAACTTTTTAAGTTGGTCCAGGGCCGTAGCCAGGGGGGGTGCAGGCAGAATGTTTGCCCTGCCTGAGCCACAAGTTCACCTCACCTCACCAGAGCCGTAGATAAGGCGCTGCTCCATTGAGAAAAAAAAAACGAGGAAAAAAGACATCATGTTGATTTTTTTATTTATTACACTTCATTTAAACTGAATTTGCCCTTAAATTTACTGAAAAAAATTGCCTGCGGCGCATTTTAGATTGCAGACACCTCAAATAAGTAAACGTTTTATTGCCCTCTTAAAAAACAATCATCTTTATTGTCCGACCGTCAAACAAATTTCAATTTACCTATACCTACTACACTGGCCAGAAAATGTTTGCAAAAATTATAGACATAATGTAGCCCTTTGAAACAATATGATAATCACAAAAGGGTGTTTAGTGCAAGGATCAGTGTTGTTATTGATAATTACTGGATTTTTCTCAGTTAAAAAGTATTCTTTCTTACTGCATAAATGATTATGGGCCCGCATAATTAGCAAAAAAAAATTACCTTTGACGTCAATTGTATGTTCATATTAAATTTGACCTTAAAAATGTCACAAATTTTCGTCATTTGCCCTGCTTGAAGTTTCTGTCTGACGGCCCTGAATTGCCCCCCCCCCCCCCCTCCCCCAATCATATTTTCTGGGTGCGCCACTGAATATTAGGTTACTTTCCTCTAATATTCGATAAAACTTTTGCAGTTATTAAGCAGGATTAGCTAACAATGGAGGAATATTGAGCGCATGGGAGTTAGTTCCCAACTAAAGTATTTTATTGATGTAAATTTCGAACCATACCGCCCTCGCTCTACGACCAATTCTTCCTATTTAGCCTAATCTGAACAGCGGGAATTTTGATTCAATTAGTGGAAAACACCCTGGAAACCGGAAATGCCATGGAAATCGGCTTACGTGCGATTTCCATAATAAATTTATGTAGTCGTCATTTGTATACGATAAATTTCGCAGTTAGAGTGCATATCGTGACTATGAATAAACAATGTTGCACTTTTACATTTGTAAACTGGGTTGAGTTATACCACAGAATAACCGGTAACCTGACTACCACGTTTTGACTCTGTATACTTTCAACTCGCACAGGACAGGACTTGTAACCAATTGTTTTAAATAGAAAAAGTTTTTAAACAGTAAAAAGTGTTATACAGAATGTTATTTAAGTACGTAGCCAAACTTCAAGGGGTGTGATTCTTTGAGTTATTTTAAGACGAAAAGTTTATATAAACATAGGTCCGGTATCGCTTCGTTTTTAAGATACCGGGTATTAAACTTAAAAAAAAAAATTTCAACAACATCTTAATAATTCTTTAGCCGATTTTGTTTAAATCTGGCAATGTTATTTACGGTAGAAGGGGTTAATTTAGCCCTAAATAGATTTAAATTATTAAGTCCAGTGGCGTCCCTGGGGGCACCGTGACCAATATTTTTGAAAAAAAAAATGTGCGCCACTGACTTTTTTAAAACTTTTATATTTTTCTCGCATTAAGCAACTAAGAATACAAGTTTTTAATCTCTTGAATCTTGTTCGTATCTTGCTTCGTTTTCGAGAAAGCAGCAATGCAACAACAAAGCATTGGCATACAATAAAGTTGTTTTTATTTTTTCTCGAAAACGAAGCAAGACACGAAAAAAATTTAAGAAAAAAAATTGTACTCTTAGTTTCTTAATGAGAAAAAAGTATAAAAGTAGATTACAATTATTATCAAGTCCAGTGGCGTCCCTTAACCAAAATTTTTGACAAAAATAAAATGTGCGCCACTGACTTTTTTAAAACTTTTATACTTTTCGCATTAAGAAACTAAGAATACAACTTTTTGGTCTCTTGAATCTTGTTTGTATCTTGCTTCGTTTTCGAGAAAGCAGCAATCCAAAAACAAAGCAATGACATGCAATAACGAAGCCAGATACGAAAAAAATTCGAGAGACCAAAAAGTTGTATTCTTATTTCCTTAATGCGAGAAAAATATAAAAATTTAAAAAAGTCAGTGGCGCACTTTTTTTTTCAAAAATATTGGTCACGGTGCTTCCGGGACGCCACTGGACTTAATAATTTGAGTCTACTTAGGGCTTAATTAACCCCTCTGTATCGTAAATAACACTGCCAGATTTAAACAAAATCGGCTAAAGGATTATTAAAATGTTGAAAAAAGATTTTTTTTAAAAGTTTGACACCCTGTATCTTGAAAACGAAGCGATACCGGACCTATGTTTATATAAACTTTTCGTCTTAAAATCACTCAAAGAATCACCCCTTAAAGTTTGGTTATGTACTTAAATAACACCCTGTATTTACAACGGGAGATAGATATTTTGCTGAACAGAGAACAAAGGATCTGCGATCCCAGTTGGCCTATCGGTATATTATACTCTGGTTACACCTACTCAGTTTTGAACTTTCATGGAAGCTGTGGTTTTTGTTAAGCATATTTTACCAATAAATATATCATAACGATAGGTATATATATACGACTTCTTTTCTATAGTATTATCCGATTCGGATCTGTATTTTCAACATCCTTGTAAATTTCACTTTCAAACCTCTGATATACCTAATTCTACGTAGAAAGATTCAACCGAACGCCTATGGCATCGTCCGAAAATTATCAGGAACACAACCAGCGAACCATCAATAATGCGCATTACTTCCTGGTAGAAAATATAAAACGAAATTTCCGTATCCGGGAATCCCTTTAGATCGCCGATCGTGATCGGGCGGTAGTTGTTTTCGTCGCCAGGAGCCAACTAGATGGATGGTCCACGGCCAGATGCGATTTTTCGTTGCCGGCAAATCATAAATTACGACGCCACTTCTAGCCGATTTATCCGGGTTAACCGTGACCGGTGAGCAGCGGCGGTCGGCGGCAACTTTCTGGATTCTATGAAAGCTCAGCGACTCACCAAGAAATCTAACGTTGTTATTAAATTGACACAACACATGCACCAGTTTCTCCTTTTCATAATGTACAAACACCGTGACCGAATACGTACCTATAACCAGGATCACTTGCCGAATACAGAACAGGCAGTGCGACCGCTGAAATACACGCAAGACGCACTTCATGTATAGTCATAAAGTCCAGTCGGCGGGAGATAGCTACAAAATGTTTTATTATCTATCGGCTTCGAGAATTTGTTGATATTGACATCCTCAAAACAGTTTACTTTGGACAAATTAATTACCTATCTTCTCAATTATGCAATTTTGTGTTGGGAAGGTTCTCCCTTAGTAAATCAGCTTCTTATTATACAAAAAAGAATACTGAAAACAAAGGCCTTTAAAAACTTGATATATTCATATGACATGCGACATGGTCCCGGTTCGTCTAGATCTAGACGGCCGAGTTTTGTTTGGGTTACAAGGAATAAATAAACCGATTATGCTTAGGTGATGATGTATATGTCGGCGGCGTCGTCATGGTCATGTTATAGTTTAAAGGTAACCTTGGCTCCTAGGTGTTTTGTCACAGATAAATCAGACACATATCTGTGGCTCGGTGTTCTTTGTTTCAAATCCAAAATAATAAATCTCCTTTTCATTGTAAAATAAATCAAAGGGATACCCCAATTAGTGACGTGTCAAAATTAAATAGGTATCTAAGTATTATTGAATATGTATTATTATACTTCTTATTAATAAAAATTGATTCATGCCGAAAAATATATATTAAAACGATTAGGTGTATTTGATTATTCATGATTAAAAATTTTAAAATTAAAAATTTAAAAATTAAAAATTTAAAAATTAAAAATCACGTATACAATTTTTTGAAATGTATATTATTAAAAAGAAACGTTATAACTAAAATAATGTTGGAAGTGGATCTTAGAAACAGCAGATTTATTAATAATTCATTCACCAAAACGGCTTCCAATTTCTTTCAGATGAAAAACACATTAACAAGGGTAAAAATACCAATTTTTGAATTGTTCTCGTTGTTGACACAATTTTTCTCGAAAACTAAAATGTTTTTTAAGTGATGTTTTTCTGTGGCCGCGATCACGGCTCACAGTCTCATTTCATATTGCAGAGCGCGAGGCTCAGCTTATCTTGCGTAAGCTTGATATTTTTTTATATTTGATCCAAAAGTTGACATCGCCAAATTTTTTAAAGCAGAATTTTAAAAGTTCTACGTTACTTGCCGCCTGCCGCCTATATGGTAATTTTAAAAAAGGTGATCATTTTTATAAAAAAATTATAGGTACCTAGGTACCTGTTTTATACTTATAGTTATAAAAAAATTAGTAAACTTTTGTAATTTTAGAATACCTACATACCCCTTAGATACCTACTTCACATCAGTTGCCCAAACGAACGAAAATTTAATATATTTTTGAAATTAAGGAATATTGGAATATAAAAAAGAAGCTGTCCAACTTTTATGCAAGGCAGAATGATAAATATACCAGTGCTATATAAGATTAATTAAGGATAAAATAAAATTGTTAAGTGTTTACAAAAGTTGGTATTATTATTATTATTAGATATCAATGAAAATTTATTGCTTTACCCCTTTTAGTGTCTTGACCTTTAATGTACTGGGCGAGTCAACGATATATAGGAACAGATGACTCACGGTAATACAAATTAATAATACTGTTTTGTTTTGCTTCTACATTAGCGGGTCGGGGGGAAGAAGACGAGGTAATTTGTTTACATTGGCATTTCTTAAATTCAGTCGTTCCTATTTCGCAATGCATAATAAATGGTTTTTTGATAGACTTGTATGTCGTAGGTATATTGCTTTAAGATTCTTATATTTACAAAATAACCTAAATCGTATCAAGAAAACTGAAAACCTTGAATGTGGCAACAATAACATCTTTTCAAAATCATTAAACAAAACAAGTTGTCTTTGGTAATGTATCCATTCCTATATATCGTTGGGGTGAGTCATCATATTTTGTACCCCACCTTTTCGAACAAAAATGTTAGTACCTATAAACATAGAAGAATCTACGCTCGTAGTAGATTCTTCTAGCTATATAGGTCTATGCTATAAGTTAGGTTTCTTCTTAAATCATCAGGATTTCTCATTTAAGGTCCTGAATATCTGTTTTTTTGTTAAGAGTATTTTCAACTTGGTTAATGTAACACATTTCAAGAAAAGAACGCTTAAAATAATTTCTTTCAGTTGCCAAAACTTTAGTATTATCAAAATCCATTTTGTGTCCTGTTGAATTAACATGTTGAGATAAAGCACATGATTCGGGCCTTAGACGAATATCACTTTTATGCGAAATATTTCTAGATTTAATGCTTAACAACAGGTCAATCTTTCTACTAAAATGCAGACAATATGGTTTAGTTCCAAGACACGTTAATGATAGAACAAAAGGGTTGAACCTCATGATTGACTTCCATGATAGTACATCAGGACATCAACTAAGAAATTTTAATCATAGGTTAAACAATAATATCCTTAATTTAGAAATTAGTGTAACACATAGGAATATCAACAGATTAAAGAAGGAACTAACTTTTTTAGAAACTAAAATTAATAGCTTTTTACCTGCATATATCTGGTTTGAAGTTAAACGTAGACAAAATCAATCATATAATAGAATTTTTAATCAAATAAAAGAAACTAATTTACGTAAATTTGAGCATCTTAAAAATGAAAATAAAATCAAACTTAAAATAAATCAACGTTGGTTTAAAAATCTTACAAATGTGGATATTCCTATCGAAGTTAAGAATATTCTATCACTTGGTCCAAAATTTAGTTTCCACCAACTAAAACTGACATTTCTATTAAGAATCTCTTAGCAGATGTGGAATTCTCTCTTGAACAAATAAATATTCACGATCAAAAAAACATTATCCTTTGTCAGATGACTAATATAATAACTAATTTCATTAATCACTTTCCAACGCATTATTCCGAAATTACCTCTTGGTATAATACTACAAAAAAGTTTTTGAAAGAGCACCCAGAAATTATTGTAGTTAAGTCTGATCCCAGAAAAGGACGAATCAGAAGTGGCACTTGCTTTCGGCGCCTTTGATGTCGCGGTTCCAATTTCCCCTCTCGCGCATAGGAAATGAACTCTCCGCCGTTGACATCTGCGCATTGGCCACGCCCACCGTATTTTGGACAGAGTAGAACTTGCCCATTGCGTTGGCACGATCAGGTCCGGGCTATAGAAAACTTTGTGTTTTATATAGCAAAATTAATTTTTAGGATAGTAAAGTTTTTTTCTGGGATTAGATCTAGTTAAATTTGAATCTCCAGAAGTGATTTTAAGTAGGTATTTTACTGACGAAAAAAATATAAATATTAATATTTTACTAAAGAGAAAAATACATTTTTTTATTGTACATGGAAATTTCACAATATTTCCTCTTTATTATTTTATACTTACCTATATTAATTAGAAACAACTATGATTTAGGTTCAAGTGAACTATTCTACTTGGGTGGTTGAAATATTACAATATTTCAATCGACTTGCGTCCAAATTAACTCATAGCTTGGCAATTAATTTGTTTTTTTATATAGATCCATAACAATTATTATTTGCAAAATTGGTTGACCTTCGTATCACTGGTAGTAAAAAAAGGTTATTTATCAAAAATGTTTATTACTAAAATCTATAAAAAAAATTACAACAATTACAATAGCACATATAAAATATAATACCTATAAATACAAAAGATATTATAAACTACTTACGTACATATTATGCACATGCACACTATACATTATCAACTTAGCCTAATTTTTAAAAATAATGACCCCTGGCAGCACTTATAAATGTAAATTGCGAAGTTTATAATTTTTATTAGTTTTATTAGAAACAATATCACGATTTAAAAATTTTAAAGAAGAATAGATTCTAAATCTTACATAAAGGGATAATAAATAGGCATGATTAAAACTAGGGCATGGATGTTGATATGAAATGTTTTGCAGCTTATTTTTTAATTTCTCACCAACATTTTCTTCTAAAGCAAACTTTGGAAAGATGGTACAAAAATTAACTTCGAGAGTTTTAATATAATTTAGGAAATTATCAGGAGGTGAAAATAAATGTCCAAAGGTTTCGTTACCACTTGATTTGTATGCTTTAAAATAAGTAAACAAATCAGTATCCCCTAATGTATGACGTTTACAATATTTAATACAAACTTCACATGAATGTTGTTCCAAGCACTTTCTTAATAAATATCCACAAACATATGATATACTATTTGATTCATGTAGTTCGAAATCAATATAATCTGGTGCCACCGAACTTAAATCAGAAAAAAATAGATCTTGCATTTCCCACAACAACTTTGTTGTAAATTTGTGTATGTTCGGTGGTTACGTATGACAATAATGAATCAAAATCCTCAATACAATTAGCCCCATCCGCGTGTTGGAAATAATTTAAACAAAATGATTTTTTGAAAGCCCTTTCGCATTGGATGGGGGTTGGATTCAAGCAATTTCCCCCTTGCTGCCTAATAGTGCCGAAAAAATTTTCGAGACAATCTTGATTTAAGCGTCGAGTGTATAAGGAACTAAACTCTAAACAATGAAATTTTTCCCAAAGACCTAAAAATGAATTTATTGTGATTTGCCACCCTTTCAAAAATTTAACTTTATTGGTAACCTCTATATTTTGTTTTAAAATTTTAATATTCTCAAAATATGTAAACATTTCCTTTAAAAAATCGACTTGGTAATCTGCTCCTTTGAAAGGTCTATTGTACTTGTATTACTGCCTGATATTTTTGAGGAATTTAAGATATCAAATAACTTATCAATTTTTTCTACAAATGACACTGTAGCGTTTGCCGAAGGGGGGAATTGTCCGAATTCAATAAAGGAATTAAGTGCCGCAGCTACCATTGCGCTGAAAACTTGGACGGCTAAACTAACCTTCAGTTTTTTAAAAGGATTCGAATTAATGTGTTCATCTGTAAATTTTGGACACAGCCGAAGAGCCAAAGGCTTATGTTTTTGTTTATTATAAATTTGGTCAATACCTATACGTTTTATTTGTACATCCTTCAGAGGTTTCGAATGTGTAATTGAAAAAATTATTTCGTGTTGATTTTAAGAGATGCGGCACATCAAAAATATAAAATATTTTTTCGCTATCGACATAAAAATGTGAAGAGTTTGGAGAGATACCAACTGATTTTGAAAATTGTACAAAATTTGATCCTTGATCAGACACTAACGCACTTACTAGTAATCCTACAGATTTAAGTTTCCTTATTGCTTCAAAAATAATAAATTTTAATTCCTCCCCTGAACAAGTATCAATAAAGAAATAAGCAACTGGTTGCTTCCACTTAGCAAATATTGCTCTAGCCATAATAGCTAAAACATATTTAGCAGGAGCATATCTTTTTTCCTTCAATGTAATATGAAAGCCAACAATGGTATCGGAAGATCTATTGTAAAATAAAAACATTTTTAATGACATTTCGTCAATACAAAGAATGCACTGTTTTGAAGAACCCTCTAAATTTGTAGCTTTTGATTTAATAACCTCAAAAATGAAACTGTTAAGACCTGCAGTTATATACCATTTGCTAGTTATTCTTTGAAGAGTGCTTTTAGATGGCAAATAAAGTGGTTTCATTAAAAATCTATAAGCATTTGGGCTTAGAAAATAAATTGTTAAGGAAAATTGTTTCATATCTGAAGAGTAACGATATCCCTGTGGATCTTTTTTGGGATTTTCTAAATAATGCCTTACAAATAGTAGCATTGAAGCAGACAGTTTTTTCTCACAAATGGCAAGAAATTGTTCGTCATTTATTTCAGTGTCGGCACTGTCGACAGCTTGCTCCAACTTCGGATGCAACTTTCTTTGGAGTTTTTTATTTGTAACTTTAATGAATGCTCTCTCGGACTATGTGCACTCAAACTAAGAGAAGTTTGTTGACTAGCATCTAAAAATAAAATTATTCAATAACAAAATAAGTAATACAAAAAATTACAATATATGTACACACACCCAAACTTATAATATGGAATCACTTAATATTTATTACAATTTATATTGTCGGGTTTTTCACATTTAACTGTTTTTGTTAGTAAACACTTTTGACTTTCCATGACATATAATTTTTTTGACAAAAAAAATTATCGCAAATAATGCGTGATGTCATATAAGTTTGGGTGTGTATACTATAATAACAGTTTGTGAATATATATCATTACCTTTTGATGCAACTGAAAATTCGGTAATGCTGTGGAGATCGCCTATAGGTGACTGTGACAGATGGGGTGTACTTGGTTGATCCAAAGGTTGAGCGATCGAGACTGGTTGATCAAGTTCTCGTTGAGGTTCTAACAAAGTCAAATTGCTGCATACAGACACAGAAGGACTCTGTGAAGAAGCCTCATCGATATAACCTAGTAAAAAAATTAAATGCAGCAAAATTACAAGTATCAGCAAAAAATACATATTATTATCTAATAATGAAGGGGTAATTATGGGGTCAAAATGTCAAGAAAATCGGGCGGTGCATACACTAATTTCCATAATTACCAATGAAGGTACTTACGTGATGAGAACACAGTTGGTATTGCTGTTTTCTTTAGCCCAGACTTCGACTGGTTTGCAAACATACTATTTTCAAAGTGCATTGAACAAACTCTATAATTAATAAAAAGCTGTGTGGGTGTTTTTTCTAACAAATCCTGCCTTCCACACTTTCTCGTCCATGCATAACACCTTGAAAAAAAAATTAAAAACCATAGTTAGGTAGGTATTATCAGTAGGAAACCATTTGTGGGTTTTCTGGGGTAGGTAATACTCCAGTAAAAGGGGTAGTACCTACGTAGGACATAAAATTTATAATACCTAAGGATATAATAATGTGGTAACAAGGTAGGGACAAACTACACATAGGTACCTACCTGCTTTCATCAGCAGGTATTTTGAAAAAACTTATCCCAACATTCCTCGTGTTGTTAGAACATCCACGAACACAGCAATAATTGCGGGGCCATTTCGTCACAAAACCTAAGCACAAAGTGGGTTTTCTGGGGCACAATGCACTAGTGTAAGTACAGCAACGAAGTATTCGAAGTAACAACACAAGCAGTCAAGTTGAGCTGAATACATATTGTACACCTTATCTGGTCCCTGTTTTGGATACTTTTATCACAGTCATGATAATAATACTGGGCTTTTTTACTTAGAAATTGGTAATCGTTTTTCGTTTTATTGTTTACGTTTTATAAGGAGTTTAACCTCAATTGAACATACTGACGCTGTCTGGCGTCTGGCGTTAGGTGGCGCGTCAGTCGTAGGCCACGAACGACGTTGCCGGACTTCGTCAGCTTTTATGCCTGACAATTTCCTTTAATTCATTTAGCTATTTTTATCGCCTTCAATTTAATATCAACCAAAATACTATCAAGGACTAACATTTTTATAAGTAAATTATCATCGATTTCATTTTATACTAAATTAATTTGCATTATATTTTTGTGGGTTGCCTTGGTTACCGGCTCCCGACTGGACGATCTGGCAGTACCGCAAGAACGGAATCTGTGGCGCCGCGCCGCGCTGTTGTCAAGCATTCCGCTTTCAGATTCAAGTCCCAGAAAACAGGGGTCAGGTTGTGGGTTTTCTGGGCTCAGATAAATAGAATAAATGGTTCGTAAAACATTATAATTTTACTACCGGCACACATTAGATAATATTAATTGCTTTCATATTAATTTTATTGGTATACCTACCCAAAATGAATAAATGATAGTGAAAAATATGTTGACATGTTTTAACCTTTCTAAGGATCTGGCGGCCTAGCAATACTCTCCGTCCCCACCACCTCATAAAAATACCCCTCTGCCCTCTTAAATTAGCCAAGTGCCACTTCTGATTCGTCCTTTTCTGGGGTCTGATAAAGGTAATGTTTCAGTTATCATGTTTAAAAATGAATACAGTGAACTTGCAAATAATATGTTACAAGATCCAACTTATTATATCAAATTACCAAGAGATCCAACTAATACCATACAACAAAAAGCTAATAATTTAGTTAGTAATTTAACTAAAACTAAAGAAATAGAAAAAGATGTTGCTAAATCTTTAAAAATATACAATTCTATTGCCCCAAAATTTTATGGATTACCAAAAATCCATAAACCTAACCTAGCTCTTAGACCTATCATTGCTTCAATTGATTCACCAACTAGTAAAATCACTAAGTATTTAACTAACATCCTTAGTACATCTTATGAAGAAAATAATCCTTATTTTATTAAAGATTCCTTTAGTTTTGCAGAAAAATTCAATAATTTCCAACTCCCTGAAAATTATGTCATTATAAGTTTAGATGTTGTTTCTTTATTCACTAATATTCCATTAGAACTTACTTTAAGTTGTATAGAAAGAAAATAGAATAGAAACATCATTGTACTATTAAAAAGGAAAGTCTGTTTATATTTTTGAGATTTATTTTTAATAATACTTATTTTTCATTAGACAATCAATTTTATAAACAAATTTTTGGTACACCAATGGGATCTAATATTTCACCAATCATTGCTCAATATGTTATGGATGAACTTCTTGAAAATTGTATACCAAAATTATCTTTTGAATTACCATTCTTATTAAAATATGTTGATGATATAATTTGTTCAATACCTAAAGGTAAAGAGCAAGAGATTTTACAAGTATTTAACAGTTACAACCAATATATACAATTTACTCTGGAACCTGAAAATCATAATAGTGTACCTTTCTTGGACACTAAAGTGATCAGAAAAGCAGATAATAGAATAATATTGGATTGGTATACTAAACCAACTTGTTCTGGTAGATACACTAATCATTTTTCGTACCACACTGAAAAAACTAAAATAAATTTAGTGCTAAGTATGAAAAATAGAATCTCAAAATTATGTCACCCATCACTTATAAAAAAGAATTTAGTTAAATTAAAAAAACTTTTTATTGATAATTCTTATCCTGAAAAACTTTTAAACAAATTATTGTTTTCAACAAGAACATCTAATAATATATCAGATCAGCAACCTTTAGATCAACAACCTAGTACAATTTCGAGTAATAATATTAATTTAAATCTTAAAATATACAGATCTTTTCCTTATATTAAAGACCTAACACCAAAAATTTCAAATTTATAAAAAAAAGAAACCAATGTCATAATTGCTAATAAAACAATAAAAATTGTAGGAAATCTCTTTACGAATCTTAAGGACAAGGTAAATACTCAAGATAGGTCTAATGTAGTTTATCAGATTAATTGCAGTAATTGTAATAAAACTTACATTGGTCAAACATGCAGAAGCATTAAATCTAGAAATATTTCGCATAAAAGTGATATTCGTCTAAGGCCCGAATCATGTGCTTTATCTCAACATGTTAATTCAACAGGACACAAAATGGATTTTGATAATACTAAAGTTTTGGCAACTGAAAGAAATTATTTTAAGCGTTCTTTTCTTGAAATGTGTTAGTTGAAAATACTCTTAACAAAAAAACAGATATTCAGGACCTTAATATAATTTTTTCAAATTTACTTTTCTTAGAAAACAAACCAAATTTTACTAACAACAATAATAATTCAAATATACCTAGATAAAGGTATAATAATAGTAACTAGTGACATTTATATACCTTTAAAAATAAACTATTTTTAAGTGTCATATTGAACTAGATTTTTGTCAAAACTAAATTTAAAAAATGTTGTACTTTTGCCCTGTCCAATGCAAAATTCAAACATTAACATCTTTACATTATATTAGGAACTCACTTAATTGTAAGTAATTTTGAAATTTATATCACAAAAACTATTTTAATGTAATTTTAGAGTGACTGAAGAAGCAGTTAAACAACTGCGAAAGCTTTCACCAATAAAAGTCTTCACACTTAAAAATTGGCTTATTTCCCACTAAATTTGGTTCTTGTTATTATGTCGTATATCATTACATTTTTATACTACACGATAAATTTTTAATAATTTTATGAATCGTGATCTATATTTAAATTTAACCGTTTTCTAAATATTGATGTTTTTAATTAAGGTTTTAATTATTATTAGATGAAATATGAGAATATGAATGTGTTTATTCAAATTGTATAGTTTACGTTTACATGTTTAATGTTTAATAAAATGTTCTAATATGTTATGTACCTAATACCTTTTGTTGAAATGATATATCATGCTAAACAAAATATATGTATTTTATGAATGAAAAAAGGATTTTTATCGGTATGATATTTTCATTAAATTTTTTAAAAAATACAAAATTTACGTGTTTTTCTAGTTGAAAATTTGCGATAGGTGCACTTGCTGCCAATGTGTAAAATTTAATTTCTGTTACTATTCGTATAAAAATCAATGTAAAATAAAATTATTTCTATCTGGTATTTTCAATACCCTTAAGATACTTGCGTAAGATGCGAGGTCGGTGAATTTTTGGTACCAATTCACGAAAATTTGGGAAAAAAATTCATTATGTTTGTTATTTTATTTAGAGTAGGTATCTATTAAATTTTCGCAAAATTTTGTAACTTAAATCCTTGCAGTGGTGCTTAAATAAACATTAACTTCAAATATCTCAATTTTTATTTTCCTTCTTCTTCTTTTATCACTGAAAGTCAAATCGTAGTAAAAATTACACACAAATGATTTCTGACAAACAATTTTAAATTTTCTTCACCATCAACACTTTGTTTAATATCATATTTCCAAATATAAATCTTAGGGTGTCATTTCTTCAAATTAAACAATTTTGTTTTTCCCATTTCGTAACGACCAAAAAATTAAATTGGTTTGTCATAAAACTGTGCAGATACAAAAAAAAATCAAGAAGCAGTTTTTCTTTAAAAGAATTGTTGGAGCTTGGTATTATCACATTTTGTGACTTTAATAAATGCATGCTGATGCTGTGTGGGTCCGCGGAGGCGACGTTCAAAGCGTCGCGAACTATTCGGACTACAAATTTGTCTGCCTTCGATCGACCTTGGTTCAACTCGGGGGGGGGAGCGTATGCATATATGTCTTTATAGAAAAAAACAACGCTGATGGACAAGAGCGCTTGGCAAAATGTAGATGCGCGGTATTGCTCCTTAATAGCTCTATCTATATGATTTAATAATTGTCCAACACTCACTGGGATTATTACGGTTTTCTAGGGTATTCCGTGGTATTACCTACTTGCGCGAATACTGTTCTAGTTGGCAATGAAGACAAAATAATAATAAATGCCACCCCTCTCAAGTATTTTCATTATTATTTATTTGTGTACGAAATTTCGTTTGAACATCTTTAACCATTGGACAAATGTAAAATACCTAAAACCTTAAAATGTTTTGGAATTTAAGCACCATACATTTCGAAAACGAGGCGGCTGTGGAAAGATTTTATACCACAAAATAGTCTTATTTTATGAATCAACCGGCTCGTCCATGGGGCTCTGGGGCTAGGGCCTCAAAGTAGAAACTGGGAAACATAATTTAAATTGCCGCAACGCCCGCCTCCGATAATGTAGAAAGTACTAATTAAACGCCCGAAATGGATATCTTATATATTTGAGCCGCGTCCTTTAGGTACAAAACCTCTCTCGGTACTTCGCATGTCGTAAGTAAACAAAATTAAAAATAGTGTGCATTACATTTTGAATGGCAACTTTTTAAGGCATTCATTGACAGAAAATGTTTAAATGGGAACTCTTGGCACTTTTATAGAAATATGTACGACAAGAACAAGTGGACAAATTAAATGCACTTAGAGTGTGTTCTTTTCAAAACGTACCCCCCCCTGTGCATTAACCCTCGAGCCGCCACTCGAATCAACTTATAAATGAACTTAAAAGTTAGTCGAGTTTCAATATTTTTTTTTGTCTTTCCCACATTTTTGTTCACTGGGGCAGCCTATATCCTGTATATTATGCACAATGCTTCATTACGATTTAGGTATAATTCAAACAAAATTATTGCATTAATCTCGATCCAATATTATTTACAATAGGAGAAATAAAATTAATATGAATACCAGTGGAATTGCATAATTTATTGACATTTTGGCAAATGGCGTGTAGGTTGAATGTTGAATGGAAAAGCATTACATTTGAATAATTGTTACAAAATGCTGCAAGATACTGTCACGGAATATAAATGTACAAGAGGCGTGTTTTTGTGGCATAGCAGGTAACGGATCATCAGTTGAAAAATGCACTCCAGACTAAATTCGAACCAGGGACCGTAGCACCTTAGCTACGGTTTGTTAGAACTGTCCGGTCGAGGCGTCGAACGCTGCGGGAGGCTGGTGTCGTCAGGGCCGTATATAAGAGGGGGGTTAGGGGGTTCAACCCCCCCCCCATGATGGTATATATAAAATTGATTAACACGCCCGGCGCCCGCCAAAATGGAAAAATTAATAATCGTGCTGGTCGATTGTACTGCTTGGACGATTGTACTGCTTGGATGATTTTAACATGTAACATGCCATCAAGGTCAAACGTTTGCTTTTGGCTATATACAGGGTGAGTTTTTTTTTCGATGATCACTATGAGAATCTCGGAAACTAGCAGAGCTAGAACAAAGGTTAAATGGGAAAAGAATTGCGGTTTTGGCTATATACAGGGTGAGTTTTTTTTTTTTTCGATGATCACTATGAGAATCTCGGAAACTAGCAGAGCTAGAACAAAGGTTAAATGGGAAAAGAATTGCGGTTTTGAATGCTAAATGTAATGCCCCTTTTGGGTTTTTAAAAAAGTTCATGGCTCACTAGATATTTTGAAAAGAGTGATTTTTGCTATTTCATCAGATCTCTGTAGCTCCGTTATTTCTGATTATACAGAAAAAAAAATAAGATAATCCTATCCAATTTTTTATGTTGTTTGTGATTTTAGAGATATGACATAAACTTGTGTTTTTTAAATGTAAATCATAGTTGGCTGTGGCCTTATCAAATTGGCCATTTTTTGAGCTTTTCAAAGATATAATACTCGGCATAATTATTATAAAAATAAAAGAGCTATGGCTAATTTTCTGATTTTTTTTAAATTTTCACATAGAAAGCCATGGAATATTTTCATAATTACGTCCTTTTTTATAATTAGACATACTTCAAACTTCCAAATATTTTATTTTTAGATGGTAACAACATGTAACAAAATAAAACAAAAATTATCATGATGGAGATCCACAACATAATTATTTGCCCGTAAGAAATTACCTAGATCAGCTCTATCAAAATTTGGATGAGGAGAAATAGACCTATTTCCTGGCCGCCCCAATCCCCCGATTTGTCTGTTTTGGATTTCTTTTTGTGGGGAACAGTACAAAACAAAGTATGAGACAATTGTTGAATTAAGAGCAGCTGTTTTAGAAGCAATTGCCAGTATTGACAGGCGCTCTCTAAGAAAGGCGACAAATTCAGTTTTAAAAAAGATGCAATATTTGCATAAATAATGGTGGATTGTTTGAACACATTTTTTATTTTAAAAGGTGAGCTTTTAAAATAATAACTCGAGTTTGAGTTTTTTAATTTTTGTTTTATTTTGTTACATTTTGTTACCAGCTAAAAATAAATTATTTGAAAGTTTGAAGTATGTCTTATTATAAAATAGACTGGCTGACTATGTGAAAATTTAAAAAAAATCAAAAAATTTGCCAGCTCTTTTATTTTTTCTAATAACTATGCCGAGTATTATATCTTTGGAAAGCTCAAAAAATGGCCGATTTGATAAGGACACAACCAACTATGATTTACATTTAAAAAAACAAAAGTTTATGACATATCTCAAAAATCACAAACATCATAAAAAATTGGATTAGATTATCTTATTAAGCCCAAAATTATCTACAATTTTTGTCTCCACAGTTTTTCTGTATAATCAGAAATAACGGAGCTACAGAGATCTGATGAAATAGCAAAAAATCACTCTTTTCAAAATATCTAGTGAGCCATGAACTTTTTTAAAAATCCAAAAGGGCATGACATTGAGCATTCAAAACAGCAATTCTTTTCCCATTTAACCTTTGTTCTAACTCTGCTAGTTTCCGAGATCCCCATAGTGGTCATCGAAAAAACTCACCATGAATATTTGAGGATAATGCTCAAAAAGTTGACCTTAAACCTAAACCCCCCCATGGAAAACCCATAGCTACGGCCCTGGGTGTCGTCTGCTGTAATCATAACAATGAAAACGCCCAGGATGGTTTGTTAAATGGTCGATGCTCGATGCTATTATTATCTTACTACTGATCATTTTATAGGTATTATTACAACCATCGGATGTACTGACTGTTCAACGCGGACAATCCATCCCGCTTTGACGTCGGGTCGGGCGCGGCTTTTCCATCGACGCTGTGCACCGCCGACAGTTCTAAACAAACCGTCGTTTTATAAGCTACCAGAGCATGCGGGTTCCATCTGCTAGGTGGTGTTCGATTCGACTGACTATTAGTAAGTAGTGGTGAGATGTAGGAGACTCTAGCGGTTCCTACACCAACTAGAGGATAGAGGGGTAGGGCGACTCATAACTTTCTGATGCGCTTTAACTTGACGATAGTTACTGAAAATGTCTACCTTTTTACAAGCTTTTATTTAACTTGCTCTGTTAGTGTGGGTCTGTGTGTGTACTGAAATCTTGCAACTAAATTTTAAATCACTTCAATTCATTGGGCTGAAATTGTCCACGCGCTGTTGGTACTGGCGACAACCTAGTGTACTCGGTATTGTGAATTTTTTAAAATGGCCGCCACTCCAATATGGCGAATTACCTCTTTTCTCACAGCCTCCTCGACATGGGTATCAAATGAAAGGGTTTGCCAAATGGAAAACAATAAGTTAAGTGGCGTCATACTAAATCCAATATGACGACCGCTCCAAAATGTCGTATTAGGTTCCTATTTCTTCACAACCCACTTGACATGGGTATCAAATGAAAGGGTTTGACGAGTACAAAATGATAAGGTAAGTGACGTCATACTAAATCCAATCGAGGCCAATGATAAAGACAGGCCACGGCGCTAACGCATAATCGCGTAGTCACGTGACCAACTTAGTTCTATATAATGAAAGGCATTTTTGGAGATAAGTAGAAAAAACAAATTTCGTAACAATTTGGCGAGGTTTCTTTCATCTATTACATTATTGGTTTTGTGCATCCAGGCTTTCTCTAATTGTTTTTTCAAAATTTTCAACCTGCCTCAGCTGTTTTGGGCTGAGAGTTAAATGGCACTGCACTCATATATTTTTGCACAATCTCAAAAATTTGTGGGATAGGACCTTCCTTTAGCTTAGGTGATATTCTCTATAGGTATTTTCCTCCCACAACACATTTATGCACTTTAATTGTTTCACTTTCTTGAAAATGTGTATATACTTAAGGGTTTTTTAGAAATTAAATCTCGGTTGGAATTTGACGAATCCATTTTTGGCGCAAATTTTCATCCCGAGGCAAAGCAAATTTTGTTATGGTGGCATTTTCTTCCTGGCTTTTGTAATATGTATAAATATAATATAAACAGACCCAATATTTGGTATTTAGGTTATTTTTTACGAAATAAAAATGAAAACTCACCTCAGTATACTGTAAATATTGACTAGGTTCCAGTTGATCGGCAGCGTGAAAGGCCGAATAGGAACCGTGTCAGGGCGTGGGTCGAAAACAAAAATCCTCGAGTACGTTACAACACTGATCTATTTCGCACAAGGTGAATGGTGAATACAAAATACACAAACCCGAACGTGGTCAACGGGAACGGCTTCCAGCCACCCAGAGCGTCTGAACTGGCGGATCTCCCGTAAGCACTTCACCCGTCTGTGTCTCAGGCTCCACTGTCCATTCCGGGGGGAGATATATCCCCTTACCACTGGCGGCGATAAGGCGCCCGCAGAGCCCGCCGTGCGGGGGGCCCCAGCTCCAGAAGGGGCCCCTAAAAACTGATCTATACACTAATATTAACTTTTGCAAAATATTAACGCTATTAGGCTAAAAATCGACTTAAAATATTTCCATTTCAGGAAACAATTAGCAGATTGTTTATAAATTATTAAAACACTCCGAAAAACACAACAAAATGCAATTTTTCTGTCAAATTTTGAGCGTTTATTTGATGTTTTTTAGATTATCTTTTAAACTGGTATGGAGGTAATTATTACGAAAATATTTACTTATATTGTTGAGTAGTTTTGTACACTCTGTTACTGCGAATTAAGATTTGTGCTTTTTTGTATTAACATATTTTTCATGTTTTAACCTATTTTTACTACTTACTTACTTTACTTACTTACTTTATACAACACTGGTAAAAGAGCTATTTTTAAAAGCAAATTTTCGATTTATTTTTTGACCAGATTACGGACCGTTTTGAAATTAGGAGGTTTAGTATGCAACCCGTTCCAGCGTTGGTAGCTTTGTTTTAGCTTAAAAATTAGCGTATTACTAATACAAATAGCGGAATTTTGAATTTTTATAGAACAAATACATAAATTCTGCGACGTTACGTGGTGTTTGTTTACTAGCACCAGACAGATTTTAGCAATGGTAAGATAATTAGTATATAAGGGTAGGTATCTGTATTATTTGTAGTGGCAAAATAAAGCTTGGCAGAATATTGCTAATTAAAAAAAAACGCTTTCTCTTTCATCATGCTTAATAAATATTTTCCTTCGAAAATATTTTTTAATATAAATATCAAGATAAATATATTATTATGTAATATTAAATTATGTCCCATTTATAAAATAAAATAAGAGACATTGACATTAGACATGTTAAGCTACGCCATAATACCGGCTATAATACAGAATATTTCCCAGGTAGGTAGAAAAACTTAAAATCTATACAGGGTGTAAAAATTTTCTAAAAAATCGCCTTTTCTCAAAACTTTTTTGATCTTATTTCGAGTTATAATTAGTTGTGTTGTCTTGAAACCTCCAAAATTTTGTTTCTAATTGAGAACAAGATCTCGATCTTTTCCCCACCCTTTTTTAAATAACTGACATTTTTTGTAAGTGCGATGAAATAAATTTAAAAAATTTAATTTCCCTCGTAACGACGATAGATACAAAAAGAAGTCAAGAGACACTTTTTGTCCGGAAACAAATGCTCCATCTAAAACTACTACCCACTTTAATTTCGTACAGTGCAGTATTAACTTTTTTCTTGAATTTTTCTTCCGATTTACCCATATCTCCGCCACTGGTTGAATCTAGAGCTTGGAAGTAACACATTTAAATGGGCCCTAGTCAAGTATGATGTGTATCAAATTTGGTTAAAAAAGCTCTACAAATAAAGAAGTTATGGGAAAACGATGATTTTTTAGAGAATTTTAACACCCTGTATATAGAAAAACGTAGAATTTTTGGACATGTTTATATGAACTCTTTTCTTAGAATTGGCTGAGATCACCAACATGAGATATTTTATCATACTTAAGTTACACCCTGTACATATATCCCGTTTTTATTCCTATTCCTGTAATTTAGCATCTGAGACAAAATATCGGTATTTCCAGATTTTATTACCACATGTAGGCATGATCTGTCAAAATCTGGCTGGGGGGGGGGGGCGAATCCTTATCGCCGCCACTGCCCCTTACAGCGCTCACGCGTCGGCGCCAGCGGCACCAATACTCCTGGACGGCACGGCTCCCACCCAGAGGCCATAATAACACCTGGGCGGTTCCCTTCCTCCAGGACACAGGCGCACTAGACACAAACTTGTTTCTAAAATATAAACTAAGACGTTTAAAAACACTTAAAACATTTAGAACTTCTCAAAACCCAAGCTGCCGCTTTCAGTTATGTGACGAATGACATGTAACGGCGGACTAAGATGGTCACGTGATTTTTGTGCGCCATGGCCTGTCTTTGTCGTAGGCGGACTAACTTTCTTTACCACCCTCCTGACACGGACATCAAATAGGTAATAAAAAGCGCAAAATAAATTAAAAAACCTTTTTAGAAACAAGCTTTTATTTAAGCCATGCACTAAAACGAAGAAAATAAAATTTATGTTTTTGTTAAGGTAATTCAATGACAAATTTCGAAATGTTCATAAAAAGGTAAGTGCCAATTAATTTTATATGGACAGTGATTGGTTGGTAAGCAAGTACCTATTTGCCAAAGTATGTATTTTCTTTATAATTCGCGCGACAAGCTTTTTGATTTACAAAACCTTGTCGCAATTCGTCATTAAATTATCTTAACGAAAACCTAAACTTATTTTACTCGGTTTAGTACTTGGCTTAAATAAAAGCTTGATTTTAAAATGGTTTTTTTTGTGATGAAGAAATTAAATTGTTTTATTACTATATTATACAGCAAGCTTAAGTATATCTAATGATGGAAGATGAAGTTCATCGAAAGAGTCGTAGACGAGTGTCGTGAGACGGGCGTAATAGACAGAAAAATGCATATATTTCTTTTTAATCAGTATTTAATTCTTTGAATAAAGAACCCCAGGAAGGGGCAGATAAACTAATCGAGGCGGAAATCCTCATTTTTCGTAAAATCAGTACCTACAATACAGGTAAAAAATTATAAGCCACGTTTATGTCTTTAAGTTTAGGAATCCTTCATAATATAGCAATAATTATAATTTTAAATTTCCAATTATCAAGAAGTAGGTACTTACACAAACACCTATGCCACTTTGGTGTATGACCTCAAAGGTTAATTTAAATTACACAATTACTTTTTGGCGGTCAGGGAAGTGCCACAAGCCGCACAGCTAAGCATAATAACTCGAAAATGTATCTAAGTACCACATACTACTGACCTCTATCACCGTACGCGATAGCGAAAGATTGTGTCAAAACTTGGTTATCGACTCCCACAGAACAAGCCTTGTTCTCTGCTACTACTAAGGGCGATTTCCGTCTCACGTATTTTATAATACACAGAGAGCTTTGACTCCTTTCTGGGATTCCTTATTCAAAACTTTTATCGGAATCACGTCATAACTTTATGTGTCAAATTTGACATTTGACGGAATATGGCATTATTAGGTACTCAATATTGTTGTATATAAAAGTTGTTCGCCTTACAATTGTATATCGCTAAAGTAGATTTCAGACCTCTAGAAAATACTTAAAATGTTTGATATTTTCTAAACTCATATTTCATTCAAATGAAATTTAATAAACCTACATAAAATCATTCAATTTTGCTTCGTTTACTATCTACATGCATTTTGATTATTAAATTAAGTTTTAAATCCACTTTTTTACGGAAAAATTCCCAAGTGAAAATTGTAGTTTTGAATAGTTTTGTCCAAAATTCGCTTTGTTTCAATATTTAGTGGAATAAGAAGACTCACAACAGTCACAATTACATTCATTAGGATAAAAACATCCTCCATTACAAAAAAAATACTTTTTGAATAATGAAAACACATTATTATTTATTCCAATAGCGACGGATGGTAACACAGAAAACTAAGAGTGCCATCTTCAAGTGGGTAATTGGTTTAAAACGATACTTAATAATGAAAATGCATAGGCAGCGTAAACGTAGTAAAATTGATTGACTTTATGCAGGTTACTAACATTCATTTCTCGTTTGAATGGAATATCCGTTAGAATAGAAAAAAATATTATCTAGTGATTATGAAATCTGCAGTGGCGTAGCCAGCATTTAGGGGCGGGGACCGAAATTTTCCGAAATCTTTTTTTTGTGAAATATTGCCGCGTACTATGTTTGGTCGGATTGAAATAGGTAAATAAAAAATTACAATAATCCACAGAAAATACAATGCTATTCATGAACTTTAAACCAAATGGCATGTGACGTCACAACTTTCTTTAGGCGCAATATGCTCCAACATATTCCGAAATCATGTTTTCAAAAAATCGAATAATACAAATTTGTCCCGTGTGGTGCAAACTTTATGAATAGCACTGTATAATATTTATTAAAAAATAATGCCTATACAAAAAAATCATGTTGGTCTTTGATTTAAAATAAAAGTAACACCTGTCACATATAAAAAACAAAAAATAAAATATATTTTTTAATACGTATAACACATTTTAAAAAAACGGACTGAAAACGTGAAGCGCATGCAATAGATAGGTATAGTAAGGGCAGAATGTAAAGGCGAAGTAGGCCATAAAATCGAGAGAGATGGGCTATGATTTTCCTACCTGTTCTCCCTTATGTTTTTGAGCGAGGGAGAACCGCAAGACCAACTTTTTATTGCTCTGCCCTTGTCTGATACATTATGTTAATAAAGATAATATATTCAAATGGGAATACGCCTATAAAACAGGGCAGTAAATAAATATTTGGTTTATTTTGGTGATAGACTTCTTGTAATAACAATGCAGCGTGAAGTATTCAGTGCCCAAAGTAGAAAATTAATATTAAATGTGGTGAAATATTTCCAAGAAAAAAAAGAGAACACGGTAATGTCTATTTGGAAAGAAGCTCTCCAGGAAGTCACTAAAGAAAACTGGTCCAGTTGTATAAAACACACCGAGAACGTTATTAAGGATTATTGGGAAAAGAAAAGATATTGGACGTTGACATAGACCCAATTATTATTAATTTAGATTTATATTGTTATTATTTATTTATTATGTATATACTGACTTCTGACTATGTAAAGTTTATTTTATGTTGATATTTAATTTGTAACTTAAATTATAAATATATATAGGTATTTTTTGCCTTTTACAATAATTATTTAAATACCTAAGACCTACTTTGAATCTCAGGATGATTATCTTTTAATTGCCAGTCTAAATTACCGTATTAATCTTCAAAAATTACAAATGAAATTACAACAGGTACCTAAGTACAAATTTTTAATCCCTCCGTTCACATCAGGTAGTAAAGCAATAATTTATTCTAGGCCGACCCTGCCTGCCTTAAACAATCAACTAGTAATACAAGACAAGTACTAGGTTTTCTATCTCTCTTTCTTTCATGAAAGGTGCTTAGCGAACTTTAAAACGTACCTCTAATCTTGGGGCCGCGGTGACGTCGCTCGTACCGGCGCTGACTTTTTAGACTGCATGTTTTTCTGCCTTCGATCGACCTTGGTTCGAGGCAGGCGCATGCATATGTCTTTAAAAAGAAAATCACCGCTATGGCCAAGAGCGCTGGATTAATGTGGGTTCACGGTATTGCTCCTAAATAGGCTTTATCCGTGTGATTTACTAATAATTGTCCTACACTCACTGGGATTACTACGGTTTTCTAGGGTTTTCCATAGTACTTGAGCGAATGCTATCCTATTTCTATCGGGAAAAAGTCGGCCCTAGCCGCAAATGGCAACGAAGACAAAATAATAGTAATTGCTCCCCTCCCCCGCACAAGCATGTGGTTGCTTCTGGGGTACTCCTAGTTTGGAGTATTGTGAGGGTGAGAATTATTATTATTATTAATACAAATTGGAGGAGGAGACATGAGTGTAATTGTGCGAGTGCAAGTAAAGCAATAGATATAGCGCTCTCCCTTTGACGATTTATTGCCGACTTCGCCTTTAGCTACTTCTCCACACTCCTTGCTATTATCTACTGCACGCGACCCATGTTTTTGGGGCTACAAGAAATTATTTTATAAATATTTTAAAAACGTGTTATAAAAAACATTCTGGCCCGGACTGCGGGAGGCGGGGCAGCGAGCAGTGGGCCAAACCGGCGCAGGCGGCAGGCTGGGGGGCGCTCAGGCTAAAAGGGCGGGGAGGGGGGCACCGCCCCTCCTCGCCCCCACCTAGCTAGCTACGCCACTGGAAATCTGGTCTAACGACATATAGATTTGATAGCGAACAACTTTTCTCTACAAATTTTTTCAGATCAGATAGTAAGTCTAATATTTTCTATCTATACAAACCATTATTTACCCGTGGCGCCGCTGGTGTCTCTCAAGGAAGGACTCGGATTATTTATCCTAATGCGCAACTCCGGATGGCAGTCCATATATCGCGGGCTCGGAGGAAACATTTGCTGGAGAAGCAACGGCGAAAAGATAAGAAAACCAAATGGAGACGGCCTATAAACACTTAAATGGGACCGGAAAGACGGCGTTCTACCGCCCGAGAACGTCTTATTCCCGTTTAAATGCGCTCCCGCCATTGGAAATCCGAAAATAAATGAGATGGGTAGGATTTGCCGATAAACATCTGATTGGTTGGGAAGCTATTTTCATGTTGCGGTTAACACATTGTGTGTAAGTGTAGGATGCAGAACAAATATCATTTATAGGTACAGTGTGTCCCATTTTGATACTGGACACCTCCGAAATATATAAAGGGCAAGAAAACAAATGGTCTCTATTTTTTTATTGGCCGTGGTATTTGTATGGAGTAGGTAATTATTTCATGGCCTGCTATGATTTTTTAAAATATCAAATTTTCAAGAAACCCCATTAGGTAGGGATATTTTTACGACAAAATGTTATCAAGAAAACTTGTTGAAAATAAGAAACTGAGTAGATTCGCAGAATTTCAAAAGGCTAGGCCTACTTTAATTTTTAGATTTATCTCCCACTTTTTTCTTAGAAAAGTGTCCTTTATGGAGCTTTCAAGTCAAAATTTTATTTTTTCACGATGATCAAGTTTCCTTATTAATATTTTGACGTGAAAGCTCCAGAAAGGACACATTTCTAAGAAAAAAGTGGGAGAAAAAGGCGAAAAAGCTAAAAATTGAAGGAGACCTAGACTTTTGAAATTTTGCAATTCTACTCAGTTTTTCATTCTGAAGAAGTTTTCTTAATAACAACTTGTCGTAAAAAAATCCCTAATAGGGTTTCTTGAAAATTAGCTATTTTAAAAAATCATAGCAGGCCATGAAATAATTACCCCATCCAAATACCACCGCATATGAGATACTCTTCCTTGGGACTACCAATAAAAAAATAGAGACCATTTATTTTCCTTGTCCATATAGTTCTGAGGTGTCCAGTATCAAATTGGGACACACTGTATATCGGTATACAGGGTGATTCAGTCATGATTTAAATTTTTTTTACGACAGTTAAATAGGTTAATACGAATTCGAAATTAAAAAAATTCAGAAGTCAACAAAAAGAAGGAAAAATATATATTTTCAAAAGTGTATTAAAACCCCTTGTTAACGGCGTTTACCAGATCAGCAGTTAAGTTTTGCACGTCGAGGCTACCGACCCCAGGGCGCGGAGTTGCCAGTTGCACAACATATCGTAAAATTACTTTTTTTGTACGTTTTCCCAGATATTTCAAAAAATGTATGCATAGTCTGAGTCAATTTATTACCTGTTTGAGTTTTCAATGTCAATCAACAGCAATTAGTGGGTGTGTAGGAGTATAGGGAGCTCTTAGTTTCCCACAACGGATCCACTTGTTTGCAGACACTGCGGTAGCAGACAAAACACAAAACTAAGCACAAAATGTGCAAATATACATCAAAATGAAAACACACTATCTCTGTTCATGGCCTCGCGAATCACAGAACTTTCTACACGCCACGGTCCACACACCTGTACTCAAGATATTGACAAGACTGAGTCGCCTAGTAGCCCCAGGCGCTATATAGCTCTACAGTCGGTACTGTTCCTTCCTACCGCATGCTACTGCCACCACCCGATCATTACTTTTGTTCTTGCGGAATAGTTATTCAACTGCAGTTAGTTCACATCAACGAAACTTTAACGTAGGACTAAAACGAATTGTGACTACTTTTTTAAGAATACCTTGAAATAATTATTGTACTGTTACGAATTAGGTGCGGTTAAATAACTATTTACAAAAACAAGCCTCCTACTTTCCGAGATGAACTGCTTGCCGTCCCGTATAAGTAATCTGTAATAATTGAATTAATTATTGGCGCATTTGATCGACACCGTCGCAATGACAAGGCCCGTCAGCTGAAAGCGATGAGTCATCCAAGGGAGGTGGACCCAAGACGCAAAATTCAAATTTCAAGATGGCAACTTGGTAAATTTGGTAAAAAACACTTTAAAATGAGTGTTTACATATATAGCTCATATGGTTTTACAACATGGATAATAATCTACGAGAGTGAAAGTCACATTTTCAAGAGCTCTTGGTGCATTTTGATATCTACCGGTAAAATTTTCTTAAATTCCATTTATTTCTTATTTGCGTGCCTAGATACAACTAAATTTGAATGAATAAAACCATAAAACTTCCTGATTTTAAGGTGGTTACGTTAATCATGTAAAATCGTTAGTTATAAAACTGTCCACCCAGTCCAAACCAAAACCACTTTTAGCCTGGAACACTGTGTAGGAACAAAATCTCTTTTGATGGCCTTAACCCACTTTTCCCTTAAAATGGGGTCTTTAGGGAAGGAAAAAGCGGACACTTTAGGACCGTCTTTGTAGTTTCCCTGGCAGTTGGGAACAGAACACGTCTAAGGCATGATTTAAATAGGTCCGAAACTAGGGACACAAACTAAAACCTATAAACTTAAATTGAATTTTAGTCACTTTATTCTGAATTACTGCGGTTTTACCACCGTATTAATAAAACTCCACGATCTATATTACTAAAAAAACACAGTCCAAAAAAACACAATAAACTGAATAAACACAACAAGCGTTCTTTAAAACAGGAAAATCGCCAGACAAGTAAACGTAAACAACTACAAAAAGCTACCACGCTATGATGACGTAGTGACGTTTCGCGTCGCCAGCTGGCGGACCTTTATCATTGCCATTGCGACGGTGCCGATCTGATGTGCCTAGTTACTGACAGCCATCGCCGCCAGCGTCTAGTAGCCGGCCAGTTAGTAAACTAAACAATCATGTCAGAATAACCACTGTCAGGCTGTTTGTTGCTTAGAAAAAAAAACAATAAAAAAATGAAAACGTGCAAAATATGTATCGCGGTAGGCGTCGTTACGCGTTGCCGGTAGCAATATTCTCGTGAAATTTAAAAATTGTGATACAAATAGTTTGCGCGGAAATTCGCGAAAAGACTTTAAGCAAATACTAGTGCTTATGATGTGAATACAACATTTTCTTAAGATGTTCGAAGTGTTATAACGCTTGCCTTTTGAAGAATCAAGACTGAATACACCAAAAAGGCAGATGAATGGTAGGTATTTCTTATTTGTTCAGTTTCATCTTCCACAATTTTTTTTATTGAAATGTGGCAACATAGCTCTCCAGTGCCAACCTCGACCGTTGACATCGAAGCAGAAGCATCAAGTTACTCAGGTATTAAGGTTCATTTGCCCCATGTTTTAAAATTTGAGAAAATACATTTTCTTTGGCATTTTCCTTTTTAGTAGACCTCCCCCGCTGTGTGGTCAAGATTGTTTTACATCATGACTGAATCACCCTGTATATGGCATATGGTAAATTCCAATACGTATTTCACACAGTACTAAAACAGATATACAAGAATACCTATCTATTGATGGGGGCCACTTGGAAATATCTCGGCATTTATAAATCTATCCATGTGGTCTACTTTCTAAAATATATTTTTTGGAAAACCCCGAAAATTGCCGAAATTTCTTCTGCTTGTAACTTTTTTTATCTGAAGGGTTACCGAGAAAGTTTATTCATAAAATGTGTGGTCAAAACTGATTGATTTAAGTCTACCCTATCAGAATTTGGAAAAATGCCGCGGTTTAGTGGGTGCTTTATTAGCAAGTAAAAAATTACTCAATTAGGTATAGCAGGCCATGGTGTCAAAAAATTACCTATTTCATGCAATTTCAGTCGATACATTCCAAGCAATACATCCCTTGCGATATTTTCTCGAGAACAAATTAAAATTTGAAGACTGGTCAAAATCTTCTTTCTAATATAAAGTATATTTTTTTAATCAAATGCCTGACAATTGAAGTACATAATGATGACAATTAATAAGTCGTTGAAGGCAAGATTTTTTTAAACATGATTTCCAAAATCCTTCATAGGAGGCGCTATATTCAAATATCGTAAATGGACTAATGCAGTAAAGACTAAAGTTATTTTTTTGTGTGCATCACGTAGGTAAGGGCTAAGAGCTGGCTTGTTTTCCTTTGCTCATCGCCAAAAATTAAAATTGAAATTTGATTTTTTTTGTTTACAAAATATTCTGTTACGAAATCCCCGATTGGTTTTCCGCCTCTCTCTTTCAATGAGTAAACAGCAATACGTCAGTGGGCAGTATTTTAAATTCAGAAAAACATAGAGGAAAGTACCCTAATAATGAGACAGTTCCCAATATAAGACTCCACACTTACTCCTAAACTAAGAGTCTCCATCTAGCTGGCAATGTCTCAAATAATCAATAATGGTACCTATAAGTCGCCACAATATGTAGTGCAGTGTCTAGCTCATCTAAATTTTTAGGTTAAGAACAGCATTGTTTACTTGAACCGTACGTGCTCAAACTTTTAAAGAACTTCGGTTACCGTGTAATTCTGAATAACGTGTTAGGTGTTTAATATATTTTTGTAGCTTGTTGCATCAAATAAAAGTTATTTTACAATTAGAGTAGTTATAGTTAATAACATTTGTTAACGATGGCAAAAAATTCTATGATATGTACATCGGATTCCTAATATGAGACAACCCAGTGTTGCTAATATAAGATATCTCATATAAGGAGACTCGCTCCATCTAATTTAGATTACTAATAGTTTGCATAGAATGTCAAGTGTTATATAACTAAAGAGTTGTATACTGTGCTAAGTTGATATTCATTTAATTTTTTTTTAAATAAAAATTATTTTGTGGTAAGTAGTATTTTTGTTAATCCTTAATATGAGACTGTCTCATATTAGGAACCTGTTAAGTTTGTCAAGTGTTATGTAACTAAATTGTTGTATAAGTACTAGGTTAATTTGATATTCTCTTAAAGTTTTTGAAATAAAAATTATTTTGTGGCAAGTAGTGTTTCTGTTAAACCTGGATAATATGAGACTGTCTCATCTTAGGCACCCAATTTTAAAAATTGAAGATTTGACTTTTTTTCATAATTCTCATTTACTCAACAACTGTTAATATTTGGCAATCCTACATAAACTGCAGTGAAAATAGAGACTACATTAAACATATTCGACGTAAGTTTGCGCATTATAATATATTAAAGGACAAAATACAGAACAAAATGTATTCTGGTCTCATATTAGGGTATTTTCCTCATACTATTTACTCTCAGCTATTCAAGCTTCCAACCTAAGGATGACGTACAGACGCGAAATAAAATTCTTCCTCCATTACTTATAAGTGGATTTTCGGATAAAGAACACGCATCAATCTATTTATAGTCATAAATCTTAAAACAACAGACCATAATTACACTCTTTTCTTAGCGCGTCTTTGATGTTCCCACCCCCTCGTTTTTGGGCCTAATCAAGCATCGGCTTCCGATATTCCGCAATCGATGCCCCCCCCCCGCTTTCCCCCCTCGTCCCACTGCACCCTCCTTTATCGGGGTTTCCATCACGGTAGACATTATACGGGGCTGACTTATCTGCGGCGTTGCCACAAAAGGCATTTCTAGGTCGGGGAGCGTCCCACGGACACCTCACCGTAGACCCGGAGATAGAAGATCGATTCGGGCGTAATTAATTGATTTATTCAGGATTTTGGAATGAAACGCCATCGCTATACACTGCTTGAAGGCTTTGAAGTGATATATCAGATTTAGCTGGTTACTAAGAAATGGTTACAACCAGAATAAATGATAACGCTGACAAGAGTCACATTTCGACGTTTCTATAGGAGCACCGCCCAGTCGGACACCGCGTCGCTGCCAGTTTTAAGGGCTCTAGCTTTGAGCAAAAGGAAAAAACACGGATCACTTTATTTTTCGAGTAGAATATCACTGTGCTACGGGTGGCATTTGCTTTTGAATAACACTGTATAAAACCTTAGTGTTGAAAAATGTTGGTTTGTTATTTTTTTGAACAAACTGCCTCCAAACACTGAAAACGGTTTTTTTATTATATGTTATGGCCTCTAGCACAGACCAAATAATAGCTTCATAGGGGGTAGCGGTGCACGAGTGGGTTATTGGTAGTACCCACGCTTTGGCACCGTATGTCGTGGGTTCGAGTCCCACCACAGTATGTGCCATGGGTGTTGTGTGTTTGTATTTAGTTTTAAGGTAGAATAGGTTTAGTTGTAAGAATTTAAAAAGACTAATAGATGGGGGGAATGGTTTAGAGCCAGATAATCCCCCCCCCCCAACAAGCCGAAGGGGGATGAAACAAGCCCCGGACCTGGGTAAATGGCCTTCGATGTCTATAGCCCATAAAAAAAATAGCTTCATAACAGAAGGCTCCTTAAGGACATGACATTTCAATTTACCCAAAAATAGCCAAAAAAATGTGCAAAACGGTATTCTATGGAGGGTAGAGGTAAGGAGTGGGTGTTCGGCTCAAAAACTGTCGTCTAAAAGCATCAAATAATGGTTCGGGAAGTCTCCAGAATGGCGCTCGTGTTCTCACCGGGTATGACCCGAACTTAGCGATTGTAGACAAAGTGAAGTTTGCCGAGTGGAAAGTAGCATAGTTCGGAGGTATGGAAAAATATCTAATTTATTAACTATCTATCTATCAAACTAATTTTCAGAGATGTATTAATTTTATTATCATTTAAAAATATTATTTACATGATGCTTTGGAAACGGCGCCTTTAGAAGGCGGATGTTGGCTTTTCCTTGTCTAATGTCACTACCAACTTTTGGCGCTTTTTAAAGTTGGTACCCGGTGACAACAGCAACGCTATCCTAATTTAATGTTTTTGACCCTTGTTTATGGAGGTTTTAGTTAGCTTTTGCTTATAGCGGAATTTCTATAACCTTCAAATATGTACTTATGGTCTGTCTGTCACATTCCCACTTGTTACTAAATATTTCTGTCTCGTTCCCTTACATTTCACCGAGACGCGTCGGTACGGTGGCGCCAAATTCCGAACCACGGTTCGAGCCGTCGATGAAGGAAGGAATCGGCAATCGACGGTTCGAGAAAAGCGACGATGGAAGAAGGTTAAATTTTACAGGGCAGGAAACTGTAATTATGTACATACGTACGCTGGCCGGGTATCGATCGCCCAAGCGCATCGTCGTTTTTGCGTTGGGTGAAGATTTTTGCTTTTTGCTGCCGGTTAGGTTAGGTGCTGTGATTCTCGTTTTCTTATTTCCACTTATATTATTGTTACCTGTATTTGGTGGATAGTGTGCGGTTGTGTTCTAGTCCGATAATTAGTGTGTGCATATAAAAAACATTTCGTGTTTTGAGCCATCAGATAAACGATAAATAGGTACAGAGGTTAGGAAGTGAAAATGTGTTTTGTTGTATCAAAATGAGTGTTTTCTTGTGGTTTTAGAATCGATGCAAATAAACGGTTCTAGCCATGCAAGTGTTGTGTCCCAAATTCGTCGATGGAGGAAGGAATCAATCGACGCCCAAATTGGAAAGGCAATTACCTAACCGGGCCAAATCCAAAAGTGTCCGTTTTTGCCTTTCCTAAGAATCCAGTTTTGAGGGCAAAATGGGTGCAAGCCTTATTTATACAAACAAGGGTGCAAGCCATAAAAAGTGCTTACTTTGTAGTCAAGAAACATTCAAGGTATGTTATATGTCACATTTTTTATATATTTTTTATAAAGCTTCGGGTTGTTGTAGGTCTGTGAACAACACTTTTTAACACAAGACATTGAAAGGGAGACTACGTGTGTTCGTCGATGGTCCTCAATTAACGGTGTGTTTAGAATCGACTGGTGAAACTACGTGCACCTTTAAAAATTCCACGTTTAGCTAAAGGTTTTAAATTTTCATGGCAAGTTAATTTTTCGGGTATATTTTTAGTTTAAGCACAAGTACCAACTTTTATCAAGAATACTTTTTTTTCTGAGAAACTTCAAATATAGAAAATTCCCATTTGTGTCCAACTTTCTGACAGACACTGTATATACAGGGTGAGTTTTTTCGATGCCCACTATAGGGATCTCGGAAACTAGCAGAACTACAACAAAGAATTGCGGGGAAGAATTGCAGTTTTGAATGCTCAATCTAATGCCTCTTTTGGATTTTTAAAAAAGTTCATGGCTCACTAGATATTTTGAAAATAGTGTTTTTTTTTGCTATTTCATCAGATCTCTGTAGCTCCTTTATTTCTGATTATACAGAAAAACTGTAGAGACAAAAATTGTAGATATGTACCTAATCCAATTTTGTATGTTGTTTGTGATTTTTGAGATATGACATAGACTTGTGTTTTTTTAAATGTAAATCGTAGTTGGCTGTGGCCTTATCAAATCGGCCATTTTTTGAGCTTTTCAAAAATATAATACTCTGCATAGTTATTATAACAAATAAAATAGCTATGGCTAATTTTCTGATTTTTTTCTTAATTTTCACATTTTCATAATTACGTTCTATTTTTTAATAAGACATACTTAAAACTTTCAAATATTTTATTTTTAATTGGTAACAAAATGTAACAAAATAAAACAAAAATTATCATGATGGAGCTCCATCACATAATTATATGCCCGTAAGAAATTACCTAGATCAGCTATATCCAAATAGTTTGATAGGGAGAAACATACCTATTTCCTGGCAGCCCAGATCCCCCAATTTGTCTGTTTTGGATTTTCTTTTGTGGGGAATAGTACAAAATAAAGTACGAGACAATTAATTGTTGAATTAAGAGCAGCTGTTTTAGAAGCAATTGCCAGTATTGACAGGCGCTCTCTAAGAAAGGCGACAAATTCAATTTTACAAAGATGCAATATTTGCGTAAATAATAATGATAGATTGTTTGAACACCTTTTCTATTTTAAAAGGTGACCTTTTAAAATAATAATAATTTGAATTTGAGTTTTTTAATTTTTGTTTTATTTTGTTACATTTTGATATCAGCTAAAAACAAAATATTAGGAAGAATGTCTAATTATAAAATAGAATGTAATTATGAAAATATTCCATGGCTGACTATGTGAAAATTCTGAAAAAAATCAGAAAATTAGCCATAGCTCTTTCATTTTTTATAATAACTATGTCGAGTATTATATCTTTGGAAAGCTCAAAAAATGGCCGATTTTATAAGGCCTTAGCCAACTATGATTTACATTAAAAAAAAAACACAAGTTTATGTCATATCTCAAAAATCAGAAACAACATAAAAAAGTGGATTAGATTATCTTATTAAGCCCAAAATTATCTACAATTTTTGTCTCTAGAGTTTTTCTGTATAATCAGAAATAACGGAGCTACAGAGATCTTATGAAAAATAGCAAAAAAACACTCTTTTCAAAATATCTAGTGAGCCATGAACTTTTTTAAAATTTCAAAAGAGGCATTAGATTGAGCATTCAAAACCGCAATTCTTTTCCCATTTAACCTTTGTTCTAGCTCTGCTAGTTTCCGAGATCCCCATAGTGGGCATCGAAAAAAAACTCACCCTGTATACCTACATTCGTCGATGGAAATCAACGCTATATTTCACAACATAACTACTATTTTGCAAATCTTGGAAATTTCTCAGGAGTTATTGGTAAAGGTATTGTTTATCCTGTAGTAAAGGTAAAACTATCTCGGGCAGTTTTAAAATTTTCTAGCATGCCAGCTGAGTTTTTTTAGTGCTATAAACGGTGGTCTTTTTCCAAATTCTAATAAAGTAAACTGAAAGCAGTCAGTTTTGCCCACAAACGTCATTAAGAATTTTTTCGGTAACTCTTAAAACAAGGCGGTTTTTACAAAGGTTTTTCAAAATTATCTCGGAAAGTATGGGCCGTAATTCTCGAATATGCTTTTGCATAAAGTTAGACCATCAAAAAAGCAATCTTTTCTTTCAAAGAAAGTTGTCCGAAACCCAAAAATGCATATTTATCAAGATATTCTTGACTGGCTCCCCTTTAATAGACATCCTGTATAGGTCTGTGATCTTATCCTCGTTAAAAGCCTCGTCGATGGAGGAAGGAATCCTCAATCAACAAAAGCATGCACAAGCAAATTTTTCTTGAGGATTATTTCAGTTTATTATTTAAAATGTTTTCAATACCAAGGTATAGCTAGGTATATAATTGTAAATATCTGAATAAACTTTATTATAATTATTGTTTCCGTAATTATTTTCAACACCTAAAATTCATTTGTAATATAAGGCGTCGACCTAGGTAGGGAAGAATATAATGACCTTGGGAGGCATGGTTGTTCGGCTGACCGGTGATGACTCAGCGATCGATACAAAAACTATAGAAAAAATCGTTTTCAACCGTTTTATTACTCTGGTCGGCTGTGCCAAGAGTAAACAAACCGGCTGAGGGCTCCAGTGACGTCACTGCCGATCGATAAGTCTGCGAATATACACCGTATGGGATCTGCGTAGCGTGACAGGTTTCTAAACGAGATCGAGTAAGAAGCGCTAAGGTTTTTGATTTTGATAATAGGTGGCGCCCTTGTGAATCCGATCATAGATCTCCGTTAGTTTTAGATTTTGATAATAGGTGGCGCCTTGTGAATCCGATCATAGATCTCCGTTAGTTTTAGATTTTGATAATAGGTGGCGCCTTGTGAATCAGATCTCCGTTAGTTTTAGATTTGGTCCTTAGAGGCCGACACAAGCAACTAAATCTATTAATATATAGAAATTCCGCCATAAGCAAAAGCTAACTAGTCTCATAAACAAGGTTTTGACGGACAATTTTATAATACAGAATACAGAGATGGTCCACCTTACCTCTACCCTCCATAACGGATATACCTAGACACCGTTAGAGTTTGAGTGTTACTGGTATTAATTTTCTGGAGTAATTTAAGAACTAGGAATACTATTGTGTGTGCGGAAACTTGCGAAATCTTCTCATGTAAATGCTAGTGATTGTGAATGTGATTTAAACATTTCCTCAACGTGTTTCAAGTGTTGTAACGCTTGCCATTTGAAAAATAAAGCCTGGAAACCCCTTTACTGCCGTTAAAATGTAAGTATTTATTATTTCTTCACAACTTTCAATAATAAGGTTGAACACTGACAATGAAATGCGGCAACATCGCTCATTTCAGATGTTTCATTGGAATCAGGTGCGTCGAGCTACTCTGGTGCTAAGGTTGATTTTCCCCGCGCTTTAAACTTCGCCAAAAAAATTTTTTTCGCATTTTCATTTTTAGTGGGCCTCCCCCACTATGTGCGGTTAAAATTTTTTACATCATGACTGAAACAGGGGGTTGATAATTTTCAAATTTAAATTTTCGATTCGCTATACCGCGGAAAAGTTGCTTTAGGTGTAAACTAGACTAACAAAAAAATATCAAAATCGGATAATATCTTATGACCGCGCAAAACGCCGAATGTTTTAAAAAATTACGAATTTGACAGTTTGTTCGTATTTTTTATTTATTATTGCACAAATTGCAAATTTTAAATATCCTTAATGGGTTTATATATCTCTTTTTATACAGACTTATCGTTAAAGAAGGATATTCCTTCTTGATAGTAGATACCTACGTATTTTGACGTGTTAGGATACCTCAAAAATGGGGGTAGCCAAAATTTCAAAAAATTCGGGGAGGGGTACACCATATGAAATAATTACCTATTAAAATTATTCGCACATACAGTGTGTCCCCAGATGAGGTACCGCACTCTTGTAAAGTTTAGTAATGTTAACTTTTTCCATGCCAATCTTATTTTAAGAACAAGCAAAACTTTTTATCAAGAATGACTTTTTCTCGAAAAATCAAATATAAGAAACTTTACAAGAGTGCGGTACCCCATCTGAGGACACACTGTATACTACAGTTTGCAGTGTCATAAAATGGGATCTTTCTTTTAGTTGCACTTTCAATAGGTAGCTGCAAACCACGCTTCTCGTCTTTCCTAATAGCACACAATGTCCGAGGGACGTCCGTATATTGTCCATATTTGGTCGAAACGTCCAGGACATAAAATGTACATCCCAAAGACGTCCGTTTTTGGACGTCAATTGTTCGTACATAAAATGTACATCCCAGGAACGTCCGTATTTGGACGTTAAATGTTTGTACTTAAAATATACATCCGAGGGACGTCCGTATATGGACGTAAAATGAGTATAGGTCACATTAAATTATTTATACCATATATCCATATTATGGTACTAACCACAGAATATATACGTATATTTTCTGTGGTACTAACTAATTATTTCCTAAAGTAGCGATGGTGAAATTTTAAAATACACCTATGCTACATTGATGTTAATTAGGTAATAATTTGGTTGATAGAAAAAGTAGGTACCTATAGAATATTAGCAGGAATAAGAAACATTGCTTATTTATTGCAAAATGTAGTAACTACCTACATAAAAGTAAATAATATATAGCGGCAGTATTCAGAATTGGCATGCATATAAGTTTGCGCATTATAATATATTAAAGGACAAAATACAGAACAAAATGTATTCTGGTCTCATATTAGGGTATTTTCCTCATACTATTTACTCTCAGCTATTCAAGCTTCCAACCTAAGGATGACGTACAGACGCGAAATAAAATTCTTCCTCCATTACTTATAAGTGGATTTTCGGATAAAGAACACGCATCAATCTATTTATAGTCATAAATCTTAAAACAACAGACCATAATTACACTCTTTTCTTAGCGCGTCTTTGATGTTCCCACCCCCTCGTTTTTGGGCCTAATCAAGCATCGGCTTCCGATATTCCGCAATCGATGCCCCCCCCCCGCTTTCCCCCCTCGTCCCACTGCACCCTCCTTTATCGGGGTTTCCATCACGGTAGACATTATACGGGGCTGACTTATCTGCGGCGTTGCCACAAAAGGCATTTCTAGGTCGGGGAGCGTCCCACGGACACCTCACCGTAGACCCGGAGATAGAAGATCGATTCGGGCGTAATTAATTGATTTATTCAGGATTTTGGAATGAAACGCCATCGCTATACACTGCTTGAAGGCTTTGAAGTGATATATCAGATTTAGCTGGTTACTAAGAAATGGTTACAACCAGAATAAATGATAACGCTGACAAGAGTCACATTTCGACGTTTCTATAGGAGCACCGCCCAGTCGGACACCGCGTCGCTGCCAGTTTTAAGGGCTCTAGCTTTGAGCAAAAGGAAAAAACACGGATCACTTTATTTTTCGAGTAGAATATCACTGTGCTACGGGTGGCATTTGCTTTTGAATAACACTGTATAAAACCTTAGTGTTGAAAAATGTTGGTTTGTTATTTTTTTGAACAAACTGCCTCCAAACACTGAAAACGGTTTTTTTATTATATGTTATGGCCTCTAGCACAGACCAAATAATAGCTTCATAGGGGGTAGCGGTGCACGAGTGGGTTATTGGTAGTACCCACGCTTTGGCACCGTATGTCGTGGGTTCGAGTCCCACCACAGTATGTGCCATGGGTGTTGTGTGTTTGTATTTAGTTTTAAGGTAGAATAGGTTTAGTTGTAAGAATTTAAAAAGACTAATAGATGGGGGGAATGGTTTAGAGCCAGATAATCCCCCCCCCCCAACAAGCCGAAGGGGGATGAAACAAGCCCCGGACCTGGGTAAATGGCCTTCGATGTCTATAGCCCATAAAAAAAATAGCTTCATAACAGAAGGCTCCTTAAGGACATGACATTTCAATTTACCCAAAAATAGCCAAAAAAATGTGCAAAACGGTATTCTATGGAGGGTAGAGGTAAGGAGTGGGTGTTCGGCTCAAAAACTGTCGTCTAAAAGCATCAAATAATGGTTCGGGAAGTCTCCAGAATGGCGCTCGTGTTCTCACCGGGTATGACCCGAACTTAGCGATTGTAGACAAAGTGAAGTTTGCCGAGTGGAAAGTAGCATAGTTCGGAGGTATGGAAAAATATCTAATTTATTAACTATCTATCTATCAAACTAATTTTCAGAGATGTATTAATTTTATTATCATTTAAAAATATTATTTACATGATGCTTTGGAAACGGCGCCTTTAGAAGGCGGATGTTGGCTTTTCCTTGTCTAATGTCACTACCAACTTTTGGCGCTTTTTAAAGTTGGTACCCGGTGACAACAGCAACGCTATCCTAATTTAATGTTTTTGACCCTTGTTTATGGAGGTTTTAGTTAGCTTTTGCTTATAGCGGAATTTCTATAACCTTCAAATATGTACTTATGGTCTGTCTGTCACATTCCCACTTGTTACTAAATATTTCTGTCTCGTTCCCTTACATTTCACCGAGACGCGTCGGTACGGTGGCGCCAAATTCCGAACCACGGTTCGAGCCGTCGATGAAGGAAGGAATCGGCAATCGACGGTTCGAGAAAAGCGACGATGGAAGAAGGTTAAATTTTACAGGGCAGGAAACTGTAATTATGTACATACGTACGCTGGCCGGGTATCGATCGCCCAAGCGCATCGTCGTTTTTGCGTTGGGTGAAGATTTTTGCTTTTTGCTGCCGGTTAGGTTAGGTGCTGTGATTCTCGTTTTCTTATTTCCACTTATATTATTGTTACCTGTATTTGGTGGATAGTGTGCGGTTGTGTTCTAGTCCGATAATTAGTGTGTGCATATAAAAAACATTTCGTGTTTTGAGCCATCAGATAAACGATAAATAGGTACAGAGGTTAGGAAGTGAAAATGTGTTTTGTTGTATCAAAATGAGTGTTTTCTTGTGGTTTTAGAATCGATGCAAATAAACGGTTCTAGCCATGCAAGTGTTGTGTCCCAAATTCGTCGATGGAGGAAGGAATCAATCGACGCCCAAATTGGAAAGGCAATTACCTAACCGGGCCAAATCCAAAAGTGTCCGTTTTTGCCTTTCCTAAGAATCCAGTTTTGAGGGCAAAATGGGTGCAAGCCTTATTTATACAAACAAGGGTGCAAGCCATAAAAAGTGCTTACTTTGTAGTCAAGAAACATTCAAGGTATGTTATATGTCACATTTTTTATATATTTTTTATAAAGCTTCGGGTTGTTGTAGGTCTGTGAACAACACTTTTTAACACAAGACATTGAAAGGGAGACTACGTGTGTTCGTCGATGGTCCTCAATTAACGGTGTGTTTAGAATCGACTGGTGAAACTACGTGCACCTTTAAAAATTCCACGTTTAGCTAAAGGTTTTAAATTTTCATGGCAAGTTAATTTTTCGGGTATATTTTTAGTTTAAGCACAAGTACCAACTTTTATCAAGAATACTTTTTTTTCTGAGAAACTTCAAATATAGAAAATTCCCATTTGTGTCCAACTTTCTGACAGACACTGTATATACAGGGTGAGTTTTTTCGATGCCCACTATAGGGATCTCGGAAACTAGCAGAACTACAACAAAGAATTGCGGGGAAGAATTGCAGTTTTGAATGCTCAATCTAATGCCTCTTTTGGATTTTTAAAAAAGTTCATGGCTCACTAGATATTTTGAAAATAGTGTTTTTTTTTGCTATTTCATCAGATCTCTGTAGCTCCTTTATTTCTGATTATACAGAAAAACTGTAGAGACAAAAATTGTAGATATGTACCTAATCCAATTTTGTATGTTGTTTGTGATTTTTGAGATATGACATAGACTTGTGTTTTTTTAAATGTAAATCGTAGTTGGCTGTGGCCTTATCAAATCGGCCATTTTTTGAGCTTTTCAAAAATATAATACTCTGCATAGTTATTATAACAAATAAAATAGCTATGGCTAATTTTCTGATTTTTTTCTTAATTTTCACATTTTCATAATTACGTTCTATTTTTTAATAAGACATACTTAAAACTTTCAAATATTTTATTTTTAATTGGTAACAAAATGTAACAAAATAAAACAAAAATTATCATGATGGAGCTCCATCACATAATTATATGCCCGTAAGAAATTACCTAGATCAGCTATATCCAAATAGTTTGATAGGGAGAAACATACCTATTTCCTGGCAGCCCAGATCCCCCAATTTGTCTGTTTTGGATTTTCTTTTGTGGGGAATAGTACAAAATAAAGTACGAGACAATTAATTGTTGAATTAAGAGCAGCTGTTTTAGAAGCAATTGCCAGTATTGACAGGCGCTCTCTAAGAAAGGCGACAAATTCAATTTTACAAAGATGCAATATTTGCGTAAATAATAATGATAGATTGTTTGAACACCTTTTCTATTTTAAAAGGTGACCTTTTAAAATAATAATAATTTGAATTTGAGTTTTTTAATTTTTGTTTTATTTTGTTACATTTTGATATCAGCTAAAAACAAAATATTAGGAAGAATGTCTAATTATAAAATAGAATGTAATTATGAAAATATTCCATGGCTGACTATGTGAAAATTCTGAAAAAAATCAGAAAATTAGCCATAGCTCTTTCATTTTTTATAATAACTATGTCGAGTATTATATCTTTGGAAAGCTCAAAAAATGGCCGATTTTATAAGGCCTTAGCCAACTATGATTTACATTAAAAAAAAAACACAAGTTTATGTCATATCTCAAAAATCAGAAACAACATAAAAAAGTGGATTAGATTATCTTATTAAGCCCAAAATTATCTACAATTTTTGTCTCTAGAGTTTTTCTGTATAATCAGAAATAACGGAGCTACAGAGATCTTATGAAAAATAGCAAAAAAACACTCTTTTCAAAATATCTAGTGAGCCATGAACTTTTTTAAAATTTCAAAAGAGGCATTAGATTGAGCATTCAAAACCGCAATTCTTTTCCCATTTAACCTTTGTTCTAGCTCTGCTAGTTTCCGAGATCCCCATAGTGGGCATCGAAAAAAAACTCACCCTGTATACCTACATTCGTCGATGGAAATCAACGCTATATTTCACAACATAACTACTATTTTGCAAATCTTGGAAATTTCTCAGGAGTTATTGGTAAAGGTATTGTTTATCCTGTAGTAAAGGTAAAACTATCTCGGGCAGTTTTAAAATTTTCTAGCATGCCAGCTGAGTTTTTTTAGTGCTATAAACGGTGGTCTTTTTCCAAATTCTAATAAAGTAAACTGAAAGCAGTCAGTTTTGCCCACAAACGTCATTAAGAATTTTTTCGGTAACTCTTAAAACAAGGCGGTTTTTACAAAGGTTTTTCAAAATTATCTCGGAAAGTATGGGCCGTAATTCTCGAATATGCTTTTGCATAAAGTTAGACCATCAAAAAAGCAATCTTTTCTTTCAAAGAAAGTTGTCCGAAACCCAAAAATGCATATTTATCAAGATATTCTTGACTGGCTCCCCTTTAATAGACATCCTGTATAGGTCTGTGATCTTATCCTCGTTAAAAGCCTCGTCGATGGAGGAAGGAATCCTCAATCAACAAAAGCATGCACAAGCAAATTTTTCTTGAGGATTATTTCAGTTTATTATTTAAAATGTTTTCAATACCAAGGTATAGCTAGGTATATAATTGTAAATATCTGAATAAACTTTATTATAATTATTGTTTCCGTAATTATTTTCAACACCTAAAATTCATTTGTAATATAAGGCGTCGACCTAGGTAGGGAAGAATATAATGACCTTGGGAGGCATGGTTGTTCGGCTGACCGGTGATGACTCAGCGATCGATACAAAAACTATAGAAAAAATCGTTTTCAACCGTTTTATTACTCTGGTCGGCTGTGCCAAGAGTAAACAAACCGGCTGAGGGCTCCAGTGACGTCACTGCCGATCGATAAGTCTGCGAATATACACCGTATGGGATCTGCGTAGCGTGACAGGTTTCTAAACGAGATCGAGTAAGAAGCGCTAAGGTTTTTGATTTTGATAATAGGTGGCGCCCTTGTGAATCCGATCATAGATCTCCGTTAGTTTTAGATTTTGATAATAGGTGGCGCCTTGTGAATCCGATCATAGATCTCCGTTAGTTTTAGATTTTGATAATAGGTGGCGCCTTGTGAATCAGATCTCCGTTAGTTTTAGATTTGGTCCTTAGAGGCCGACACAAGCAACTAAATCTATTAATATATAGAAATTCCGCCATAAGCAAAAGCTAACTAGTCTCATAAACAAGGTTTTGACGGACAATTTTATAATACAGAATACAGAGATGGTCCACCTTACCTCTACCCTCCATAACGGATATACCTAGACACCGTTAGAGTTTGAGTGTTACTGGTATTAATTTTCTGGAGTAATTTAAGAACTAGGAATACTATTGTGTGTGCGGAAACTTGCGAAATCTTCTCATGTAAATGCTAGTGATTGTGAATGTGATTTAAACATTTCCTCAACGTGTTTCAAGTGTTGTAACGCTTGCCATTTGAAAAATAAAGCCTGGAAACCCCTTTACTGCCGTTAAAATGTAAGTATTTATTATTTCTTCACAACTTTCAATAATAAGGTTGAACACTGACAATGAAATGCGGCAACATCGCTCATTTCAGATGTTTCATTGGAATCAGGTGCGTCGAGCTACTCTGGTGCTAAGGTTGATTTTCCCCGCGCTTTAAACTTCGCCAAAAAAATTTTTTTCGCATTTTCATTTTTAGTGGGCCTCCCCCACTATGTGCGGTTAAAATTTTTTACATCATGACTGAAACAGGGGGTTGATAATTTTCAAATTTAAATTTTCGATTCGCTATACCGCGGAAAAGTTGCTTTAGGTGTAAACTAGACTAACAAAAAAATATCAAAATCGGATAATATCTTATGACCGCGCAAAACGCCGAATGTTTTAAAAAATTACGAATTTGACAGTTTGTTCGTATTTTTTATTTATTATTGCACAAATTGCAAATTTTAAATATCCTTAATGGGTTTATATATCTCTTTTTATACAGACTTATCGTTAAAGAAGGATATTCCTTCTTGATAGTAGATACCTACGTATTTTGACGTGTTAGGATACCTCAAAAATGGGGGTAGCCAAAATTTCAAAAAATTCGGGGAGGGGTACACCATATGAAATAATTACCTATTAAAATTATTCGCACATACAGTGTGTCCCCAGATGAGGTACCGCACTCTTGTAAAGTTTAGTAATGTTAACTTTTTCCATGCCAATCTTATTTTAAGAACAAGCAAAACTTTTTATCAAGAATGACTTTTTCTCGAAAAATCAAATATAAGAAACTTTACAAGAGTGCGGTACCCCATCTGAGGACACACTGTATACTACAGTTTGCAGTGTCATAAAATGGGATCTTTCTTTTAGTTGCACTTTCAATAGGTAGCTGCAAACCACGCTTCTCGTCTTTCCTAATAGCACACAATGTCCGAGGGACGTCCGTATATTGTCCATATTTGGTCGAAACGTCCAGGACATAAAATGTACATCCCAAAGACGTCCGTTTTTGGACGTCAATTGTTCGTACATAAAATGTACATCCCAGGAACGTCCGTATTTGGACGTTAAATGTTTGTACTTAAAATATACATCCGAGGGACGTCCGTATATGGACGTAAAATGAGTATAGGTCACATTAAATTATTTATACCATATATCCATATTATGGTACTAACCACAGAATATATACGTATATTTTCTGTGGTACTAACTAATTATTTCCTAAAGTAGCGATGGTGAAATTTTAAAATACACCTATGCTACATTGATGTTAATTAGGTAATAATTTGGTTGATAGAAAAAGTAGGTACCTATAGAATATTAGCAGGAATAAGAAACATTGCTTATTTATTGCAAAATGTAGTAACTACCTACATAAAAGTAAATAATATATAGCGGCAGTATTCAGAATTGGCATGCATATAAGTTTGCGCATTATAATATATTAAAGGACAAAATACAGAACAAAATGTATTCTGGTCTCATATTAGGGTATTTTCCTCATACTATTTACTCTCAGCTATTCAAGCTTCCAACCTAAGGATGACGTACAGACGCGAAATAAAATTCTTCCTCCATTACTTATAAGTGGATTTTCGGATAAAGAACACGCATCAATCTATTTATAGTCATAAATCTTAAAACAACAGACCATAATTACACTCTTTTCTTAGCGCGTCTTTGATGTTCCCACCCCCTCGTTTTTGGGCCTAATCAAGCATCGGCTTCCGATATTCCGCAATCGATGCCCCCCCCCCGCTTTCCCCCCTCGTCCCACTGCACCCTCCTTTATCGGGGTTTCCATCACGGTAGACATTATACGGGGCTGACTTATCTGCGGCGTTGCCACAAAAGGCATTTCTAGGTCGGGGAGCGTCCCACGGACACCTCACCGTAGACCCGGAGATAGAAGATCGATTCGGGCGTAATTAATTGATTTATTCAGGATTTTGGAATGAAACGCCATCGCTATACACTGCTTGAAGGCTTTGAAGTGATATATCAGATTTAGCTGGTTACTAAGAAATGGTTACAACCAGAATAAATGATAACGCTGACAAGAGTCACATTTCGACGTTTCTATAGGAGCACCGCCCAGTCGGACACCGCGTCGCTGCCAGTTTTAAGGGCTCTAGCTTTGAGCAAAAGGAAAAAACACGGATCACTTTATTTTTCGAGTAGAATATCACTGTGCTACGGGTGGCATTTGCTTTTGAATAACACTGTATAAAACCTTAGTGTTGAAAAATGTTGGTTTGTTATTTTTTTGAACAAACTGCCTCCAAACACTGAAAACGGTTTTTTTATTATATGTTATGGCCTCTAGCACAGACCAAATAATAGCTTCATAGGGGGTAGCGGTGCACGAGTGGGTTATTGGTAGTACCCACGCTTTGGCACCGTATGTCGTGGGTTCGAGTCCCACCACAGTATGTGCCATGGGTGTTGTGTGTTTGTATTTAGTTTTAAGGTAGAATAGGTTTAGTTGTAAGAATTTAAAAAGACTAATAGATGGGGGGAATGGTTTAGAGCCAGATAATCCCCCCCCCCCAACAAGCCGAAGGGGGATGAAACAAGCCCCGGACCTGGGTAAATGGCCTTCGATGTCTATAGCCCATAAAAAAAATAGCTTCATAACAGAAGGCTCCTTAAGGACATGACATTTCAATTTACCCAAAAATAGCCAAAAAAATGTGCAAAACGGTATTCTATGGAGGGTAGAGGTAAGGAGTGGGTGTTCGGCTCAAAAACTGTCGTCTAAAAGCATCAAATAATGGTTCGGGAAGTCTCCAGAATGGCGCTCGTGTTCTCACCGGGTATGACCCGAACTTAGCGATTGTAGACAAAGTGAAGTTTGCCGAGTGGAAAGTAGCATAGTTCGGAGGTATGGAAAAATATCTAATTTATTAACTATCTATCTATCAAACTAATTTTCAGAGATGTATTAATTTTATTATCATTTAAAAATATTATTTACATGATGCTTTGGAAACGGCGCCTTTAGAAGGCGGATGTTGGCTTTTCCTTGTCTAATGTCACTACCAACTTTTGGCGCTTTTTAAAGTTGGTACCCGGTGACAACAGCAACGCTATCCTAATTTAATGTTTTTGACCCTTGTTTATGGAGGTTTTAGTTAGCTTTTGCTTATAGCGGAATTTCTATAACCTTCAAATATGTACTTATGGTCTGTCTGTCACATTCCCACTTGTTACTAAATATTTCTGTCTCGTTCCCTTACATTTCACCGAGACGCGTCGGTACGGTGGCGCCAAATTCCGAACCACGGTTCGAGCCGTCGATGAAGGAAGGAATCGGCAATCGACGGTTCGAGAAAAGCGACGATGGAAGAAGGTTAAATTTTACAGGGCAGGAAACTGTAATTATGTACATACGTACGCTGGCCGGGTATCGATCGCCCAAGCGCATCGTCGTTTTTGCGTTGGGTGAAGATTTTTGCTTTTTGCTGCCGGTTAGGTTAGGTGCTGTGATTCTCGTTTTCTTATTTCCACTTATATTATTGTTACCTGTATTTGGTGGATAGTGTGCGGTTGTGTTCTAGTCCGATAATTAGTGTGTGCATATAAAAAACATTTCGTGTTTTGAGCCATCAGATAAACGATAAATAGGTACAGAGGTTAGGAAGTGAAAATGTGTTTTGTTGTATCAAAATGAGTGTTTTCTTGTGGTTTTAGAATCGATGCAAATAAACGGTTCTAGCCATGCAAGTGTTGTGTCCCAAATTCGTCGATGGAGGAAGGAATCAATCGACGCCCAAATTGGAAAGGCAATTACCTAACCGGGCCAAATCCAAAAGTGTCCGTTTTTGCCTTTCCTAAGAATCCAGTTTTGAGGGCAAAATGGGTGCAAGCCTTATTTATACAAACAAGGGTGCAAGCCATAAAAAGTGCTTACTTTGTAGTCAAGAAACATTCAAGGTATGTTATATGTCACATTTTTTATATATTTTTTATAAAGCTTCGGGTTGTTGTAGGTCTGTGAACAACACTTTTTAACACAAGACATTGAAAGGGAGACTACGTGTGTTCGTCGATGGTCCTCAATTAACGGTGTGTTTAGAATCGACTGGTGAAACTACGTGCACCTTTAAAAATTCCACGTTTAGCTAAAGGTTTTAAATTTTCATGGCAAGTTAATTTTTCGGGTATATTTTTAGTTTAAGCACAAGTACCAACTTTTATCAAGAATACTTTTTTTTCTGAGAAACTTCAAATATAGAAAATTCCCATTTGTGTCCAACTTTCTGACAGACACTGTATATACAGGGTGAGTTTTTTCGATGCCCACTATAGGGATCTCGGAAACTAGCAGAACTACAACAAAGAATTGCGGGGAAGAATTGCAGTTTTGAATGCTCAATCTAATGCCTCTTTTGGATTTTTAAAAAAGTTCATGGCTCACTAGATATTTTGAAAATAGTGTTTTTTTTTGCTATTTCATCAGATCTCTGTAGCTCCTTTATTTCTGATTATACAGAAAAACTGTAGAGACAAAAATTGTAGATATGTACCTAATCCAATTTTGTATGTTGTTTGTGATTTTTGAGATATGACATAGACTTGTGTTTTTTTAAATGTAAATCGTAGTTGGCTGTGGCCTTATCAAATCGGCCATTTTTTGAGCTTTTCAAAAATATAATACTCTGCATAGTTATTATAACAAATAAAATAGCTATGGCTAATTTTCTGATTTTTTTCTTAATTTTCACATTTTCATAATTACGTTCTATTTTTTAATAAGACATACTTAAAACTTTCAAATATTTTATTTTTAATTGGTAACAAAATGTAACAAAATAAAACAAAAATTATCATGATGGAGCTCCATCACATAATTATATGCCCGTAAGAAATTACCTAGATCAGCTATATCCAAATAGTTTGATAGGGAGAAACATACCTATTTCCTGGCAGCCCAGATCCCCCAATTTGTCTGTTTTGGATTTTCTTTTGTGGGGAATAGTACAAAATAAAGTACGAGACAATTAATTGTTGAATTAAGAGCAGCTGTTTTAGAAGCAATTGCCAGTATTGACAGGCGCTCTCTAAGAAAGGCGACAAATTCAATTTTACAAAGATGCAATATTTGCGTAAATAATAATGATAGATTGTTTGAACACCTTTTCTATTTTAAAAGGTGACCTTTTAAAATAATAATAATTTGAATTTGAGTTTTTTAATTTTTGTTTTATTTTGTTACATTTTGATATCAGCTAAAAACAAAATATTAGGAAGAATGTCTAATTATAAAATAGAATGTAATTATGAAAATATTCCATGGCTGACTATGTGAAAATTCTGAAAAAAATCAGAAAATTAGCCATAGCTCTTTCATTTTTTATAATAACTATGTCGAGTATTATATCTTTGGAAAGCTCAAAAAATGGCCGATTTTATAAGGCCTTAGCCAACTATGATTTACATTAAAAAAAAAACACAAGTTTATGTCATATCTCAAAAATCAGAAACAACATAAAAAAGTGGATTAGATTATCTTATTAAGCCCAAAATTATCTACAATTTTTGTCTCTAGAGTTTTTCTGTATAATCAGAAATAACGGAGCTACAGAGATCTTATGAAAAATAGCAAAAAAACACTCTTTTCAAAATATCTAGTGAGCCATGAACTTTTTTAAAATTTCAAAAGAGGCATTAGATTGAGCATTCAAAACCGCAATTCTTTTCCCATTTAACCTTTGTTCTAGCTCTGCTAGTTTCCGAGATCCCCATAGTGGGCATCGAAAAAAAACTCACCCTGTATACCTACATTCGTCGATGGAAATCAACGCTATATTTCACAACATAACTACTATTTTGCAAATCTTGGAAATTTCTCAGGAGTTATTGGTAAAGGTATTGTTTATCCTGTAGTAAAGGTAAAACTATCTCGGGCAGTTTTAAAATTTTCTAGCATGCCAGCTGAGTTTTTTTAGTGCTATAAACGGTGGTCTTTTTCCAAATTCTAATAAAGTAAACTGAAAGCAGTCAGTTTTGCCCACAAACGTCATTAAGAATTTTTTCGGTAACTCTTAAAACAAGGCGGTTTTTACAAAGGTTTTTCAAAATTATCTCGGAAAGTATGGGCCGTAATTCTCGAATATGCTTTTGCATAAAGTTAGACCATCAAAAAAGCAATCTTTTCTTTCAAAGAAAGTTGTCCGAAACCCAAAAATGCATATTTATCAAGATATTCTTGACTGGCTCCCCTTTAATAGACATCCTGTATAGGTCTGTGATCTTATCCTCGTTAAAAGCCTCGTCGATGGAGGAAGGAATCCTCAATCAACAAAAGCATGCACAAGCAAATTTTTCTTGAGGATTATTTCAGTTTATTATTTAAAATGTTTTCAATACCAAGGTATAGCTAGGTATATAATTGTAAATATCTGAATAAACTTTATTATAATTATTGTTTCCGTAATTATTTTCAACACCTAAAATTCATTTGTAATATAAGGCGTCGACCTAGGTAGGGAAGAATATAATGACCTTGGGAGGCATGGTTGTTCGGCTGACCGGTGATGACTCAGCGATCGATACAAAAACTATAGAAAAAATCGTTTTCAACCGTTTTATTACTCTGGTCGGCTGTGCCAAGAGTAAACAAACCGGCTGAGGGCTCCAGTGACGTCACTGCCGATCGATAAGTCTGCGAATATACACCGTATGGGATCTGCGTAGCGTGACAGGTTTCTAAACGAGATCGAGTAAGAAGCGCTAAGGTTTTTGATTTTGATAATAGGTGGCGCCCTTGTGAATCCGATCATAGATCTCCGTTAGTTTTAGATTTTGATAATAGGTGGCGCCTTGTGAATCCGATCATAGATCTCCGTTAGTTTTAGATTTTGATAATAGGTGGCGCCTTGTGAATCAGATCTCCGTTAGTTTTAGATTTGGTCCTTAGAGGCCGACACAAGCAACTAAATCTATTAATATATAGAAATTCCGCCATAAGCAAAAGCTAACTAGTCTCATAAACAAGGTTTTGACGGACAATTTTATAATACAGAATACAGAGATGGTCCACCTTACCTCTACCCTCCATAACGGATATACCTAGACACCGTTAGAGTTTGAGTGTTACTGGTATTAATTTTCTGGAGTAATTTAAGAACTAGGAATACTATTGTGTGTGCGGAAACTTGCGAAATCTTCTCATGTAAATGCTAGTGATTGTGAATGTGATTTAAACATTTCCTCAACGTGTTTCAAGTGTTGTAACGCTTGCCATTTGAAAAATAAAGCCTGGAAACCCCTTTACTGCCGTTAAAATGTAAGTATTTATTATTTCTTCACAACTTTCAATAATAAGGTTGAACACTGACAATGAAATGCGGCAACATCGCTCATTTCAGATGTTTCATTGGAATCAGGTGCGTCGAGCTACTCTGGTGCTAAGGTTGATTTTCCCCGCGCTTTAAACTTCGCCAAAAAAATTTTTTTCGCATTTTCATTTTTAGTGGGCCTCCCCCACTATGTGCGGTTAAAATTTTTTACATCATGACTGAAACAGGGGGTTGATAATTTTCAAATTTAAATTTTCGATTCGCTATACCGCGGAAAAGTTGCTTTAGGTGTAAACTAGACTAACAAAAAAATATCAAAATCGGATAATATCTTATGACCGCGCAAAACGCCGAATGTTTTAAAAAATTACGAATTTGACAGTTTGTTCGTATTTTTTATTTATTATTGCACAAATTGCAAATTTTAAATATCCTTAATGGGTTTATATATCTCTTTTTATACAGACTTATCGTTAAAGAAGGATATTCCTTCTTGATAGTAGATACCTACGTATTTTGACGTGTTAGGATACCTCAAAAATGGGGGTAGCCAAAATTTCAAAAAATTCGGGGAGGGGTACACCATATGAAATAATTACCTATTAAAATTATTCGCACATACAGTGTGTCCCCAGATGAGGTACCGCACTCTTGTAAAGTTTAGTAATGTTAACTTTTTCCATGCCAATCTTATTTTAAGAACAAGCAAAACTTTTTATCAAGAATGACTTTTTCTCGAAAAATCAAATATAAGAAACTTTACAAGAGTGCGGTACCCCATCTGAGGACACACTGTATACTACAGTTTGCAGTGTCATAAAATGGGATCTTTCTTTTAGTTGCACTTTCAATAGGTAGCTGCAAACCACGCTTCTCGTCTTTCCTAATAGCACACAATGTCCGAGGGACGTCCGTATATTGTCCATATTTGGTCGAAACGTCCAGGACATAAAATGTACATCCCAAAGACGTCCGTTTTTGGACGTCAATTGTTCGTACATAAAATGTACATCCCAGGAACGTCCGTATTTGGACGTTAAATGTTTGTACTTAAAATATACATCCGAGGGACGTCCGTATATGGACGTAAAATGAGTATAGGTCACATTAAATTATTTATACCATATATCCATATTATGGTACTAACCACAGAATATATACGTATATTTTCTGTGGTACTAACTAATTATTTCCTAAAGTAGCGATGGTGAAATTTTAAAATACACCTATGCTACATTGATGTTAATTAGGTAATAATTTGGTTGATAGAAAAAGTAGGTACCTATAGAATATTAGCAGGAATAAGAAACATTGCTTATTTATTGCAAAATGTAGTAACTACCTACATAAAAGTAAATAATATATAGCGGCAGTATTCAGAATTGGCATGTTTACCGCGTAATCTGTGGTACCTACAATTATTTAAAAAGACCGCTCGTTTCCTAGTTTCAAAGTTCCAGACTTATTTAGGCGGCAGTTGCCAGATCCACCACTTTAACTTAGATCTGAGAAATTTTTTAAATTCTATAATCTCATATAGTAATACATATTTAATATTTAGTTTACATTCGCACGCTGCTCCTGTTATTATTATGGTATAAGACAGAACTAGTTTCCATAGTGTTTAATACCTATCTAATCATTTATTAACTTTCTAACCTTTTCCACAATATTTATGTTTATTCTACTCGTCAAAAACCGGTCAACAATCTGGCAACAGGAGAAATCCGCCCGCTAGGGTACGCCAACCATTCTGACGCAACGCCACAACGGCATTGGCCACAATTGTCACGTGATCAGAACGCGTAACGCCATTGGCAAAACGGTGAGTTCGCTTGGCGGATACTGCGCATTGTAGGGCATGCCGTGCGAGTACGGACAAGCCGAGGCAGAGAAGATCTGTGGTTGTTTGTAGCATTGTTGTTCAATTAGCATTGTGATCCATGTGTTTTTTTATAATTGTACTGAATGCCAATAGACATCCTGAGGTTTGCATTCCAGATTCCAGCCATACAGGAAGATTACTTATTATTTTGTTGCATCTTTCGTGCATGAACGGATAAGGTAAGCAAAATTTATTAGCTTCTGGTGTTTTAATAAGGATTTTCTATAAAATGCTCAATTTATCTAAATCTAAAAGATTTTCAACTTACAATTAATTAGATATAGTGTATAATTGTCTTCGTTATTTTAAATGGAATATCCTAACCTATAATATACTATTTTATTGCACTTAAGTTTTCATGGTCGATTATTGTGAGAGCGAGAATTATTATTATTAGGTATTATCTAATACCTAATAGGAACCTACCTACCTACTACTCTACTAGGAGGTGTCTATAGTGGGTATATGATTTCGTGAATGTATCATAGTCATACCCAGGAAATTTCGCGATTTCGAAGTATCTAATTAAAATTTTCGATCGAAAACAGCAGATGCAATAAAGCTAGTAGCTAAATATAAAATGCTTATTTAATAATGTGAAAGTTAACATTAATGAATTGAAATAAATTAGGGAATACTTGTACATCCCAAGGTACATCCTAGGTCAATATGCAAATGAAGGAATGCCAAAACTCAATTTTTAAAATTCTAGACAATTATCCTTTCTCAACTCTAATTTGAAGACATTGCAGGTCTTAAACTATTTTTTATACCTACATAAAATGTATTTCTTTTTGTTTTAGGTGCTGAGCAATTAAATCTAAAAAGGAAAATTGCAGCAGAAAAAAGAGGTAGAAGAAGCAATACAAATCTCAGGCGAGTAAAATAATGGTTATAAGCCGTCCTAATCAGTAGTCCAAGGGATGTCCCAAATAGACGTCTTATGGATGTCCCAAGTTGTGACATTTGGATGTCTTACTGACATCCGGTGGACGTCCATAGGATGTTTACGGATGTCCAGGGGATGTCCAAATATCCGATTGAGGATGTCCGTCGAACATCTGTCGGATGTCCTTGTGCTATTAGGCCTTATCCATAGGCAAACTTAGAAAATTTTTTGTGGCATTCCCATACACAAAAAGCGGCATCATTACTAGAACAGCTTGATACAGCAAATAGCACAAAAAAGTAGAACACGAATCACTAACTATCTTCAGCAGAGAAATCTGGGAAGTATCTGGTACCTATCTAAATAGATTTTATTCCTATATTTTTTTATTTATTTATTAATTACTGCATCATTTTTTACAAAGGGGAAAAATGCCACAATTGAACCTGCTCTTCGATTGGACCATATATGACGTGTAGGTACAGGATACAGAAATGACTTTAGTTCATCAAAATGACAGTAGGTGGCTCCGCAACAGTGACATAACTCATATTACCGAGCCCTCCCTTCCTGCGCATTTGTTACCTACAACGATATATAGGAATAGATGACTCACGCTAATACAAATAACACGGTTTTATTTTGCTTCTAGATTAGCGGCTAGGGGGGAAAGAGGACGAGGTAATTTGTTTACATTGGCATTTCTTAAATTCAGTATTTCCTATTTTGTAATGCATGGTAGACTGGTATCTCGTACATATGCTTTGAGATAATTATATTTATAAAATAACCTTAATCGTAACAAAAAACTAGAAACCTTGAATGTGCAAACAATAACATCTTCTTAAAATCATGAAACAAAATAAGTTGCCTTTGGTAATGTATCTATTATTCCTATATATCGTTGATTACCTATATATACCTATGTTTGTGCTCGTGTTTTTGTCGGTGCGTGATTACATGATTGCAATTACGGAAGAAATATCAAAGTTGCAAGTAAGTTATTTCTTGGGTTATGATTATGAATTTCTGGTCCTATACTTAGGATTTAGCTACATCAATACCTAAACACTTGTAAATTAGTTTCACTTTTTCTTCAATTTGACCACTTGTGGTTTCCAAGATTGGACCGGTGCAATCGAGGGTTTCGACTGCTCCAATTAAGGAACATAGAAACAAATCTACCGGATATTGTACAAACCTACCGAATATTGTACCTACATAAATTATTTCTTAGAGAGCGAAAAACATAATAGTGTAAATGGACAACCCTGTGGGACAACCGAAGAACTAAATTTGGCGCTATACGTTGTCCGAAATAGTGAGTTAGGTTTAAACGCACGTGCCAAAGCTTATGACATTTCAAAAGCCACCTTGAAAAGGCACTTAGAATCAAAGAATAAAAGAGCCAAATGCAGGGTTTGTTCCAACAGCAGTTCTGAACAGGTTCTCGGCGATCTAATGGGACGAAAACAGTTCTGAAATTACTTTTCTGCATTCTGAACTGGTTTAGAACAATTTGTTGGACCCTTTTTTGGCTCGCCATGCTCTTTTTGGAGACAAAACACAATGCACAATACATTTTTAGCCATCAGCGCCACCTATTTGCCAGGACCTGTAGCTATAGCCGTGAGAAGTTTTATAAATACAGTCAACGGTGAAATGTTTCGAGCAAATTCAAAAAAATTAAAATGGTTGCCAGGAGTTCGATTTTTTATTTAAACGTTTCTGAATGTATAAAAAAGTATTTCTTAACGCGCTCGTATAAAACTAAAATATGAAAGTGGCAAAGATGATACCCGCAAACCATGTATTTAAATACGGAATAAAATGGAATTTTATTTTTTCCAGGCAAACTACTAAGTTAATGAAAATATAACAAAAGAAAAAAAAAATTAAGCTACAGAGTACAAACTTTTGTTTTTAAATAATCTAATTTACAAAAAAATTCGGTAAAAAAGGCGAATATAGGTGTTTGATGTGTGGGGTGCAAAAAGTAATTTTACCGTAAAGTCTTTTCTAACTTGCTGGTATAACGTGTCCCAAAATTCAAATTTCTAGATTCAACCGTTTTTAAGAAAAAGAATCGAAACCAAAATTTATTTCCTCTTAAGGGTGAGATAGTTTTACAAGCGAGATTTAAATGGAACAAATTTACATAAAACACAACTTAAAACCCCATGTAGAACATTTTCTACAAATACCTGAAGATCATTACCGATTTTAAAATTTAAATGCTTATATTAATCTTTGTACTGGTTTTATTCTCCAAAATCTAAATCGTATATTAAAATAACTTGTTTTATTCGTTGAATAAACATAGACAAACCTACTCATCTAGTTCTTAAAGGAAAATAATAAGATTTGGCAAGAAGCGTCCAATTCTGGCAACTTTCCCCTAGACTTTTCTATGTTTCTTACCTATAATACATTATAAATATATAATAGGTTCCTGTACCTACATTAGTAATGAAAGACTTATTATAACGTTAAGACTAAAATACCAGAGTTAAAATTATTTCAGTTTAAACTATACGAAGTTTGACGTCGTATACCTAGGTTAGGTAGTTAGATTAGCTTTGTAAAAAATCGACAATTCACACATAATAAGTAAAAAGGTTGTGTGAACTTAGCTACAGCCGGCTTTCAGCACATCATTGTGGATTGGATTGTATCCAGCGCCGTCTTTTGAGAGCAAAAAAGCAGCAATGCCTTAAAATTTTGTTGTTGTTTTTATTTAAAAACTAAGAGGAACTAAAGAAAATGAAGGGTGCCATAGGAGGGGAAACAACGTCACTCCCCTAGAGAATATGACCCTTTCCCGGTCGCAAACATCTGAAAAAATATTGTTCATGATGAACTTATAAAAAAATAGTGTGAAATTAATATTTTTTGTTTACACTATAAAATTCAGAAATACTTTATATTGCAGTTTCTTCCAGAGTTCCAATCTAGCAGCATGAGAACCGGCCGCATGATTTCAACTTTCATAAGAGTATAGAATAAGATGTTATGTAAAATGTAGACAGTATATTTCTTTACTTAAAGCGAGTAGGTTGCCTCAATTGATATGGGCCCGATCATTGTTATTTAAAGAAGTTGTGGTTAATTTTTAGGCAAATCTACTCTCATATGATTATAGAACAAAATAGGAAAGAAGGCCCATGGAGCAACGATAATAAAAGGGTCCCTTGCCCTTGGTTCTTTAGAAATCCGATAGGCGTATTTTCGGGGCCCCGAAAATCCTCCGCTGTTAAATACGGCGCGAAAGACGGGGGCAAGTCCGGACCTCGGGGACGCGAGTTGTATGCGAAGTGCCGATATACAGCCAGTGCCATACACCGTTTGATGAACAGGAATTTTTTTTTCAAACGCGTTTTTCGGGAGATGTGACGGTACGGCGAGATTGCCGGAGAACGGGTCAACATATTTAACGAAACTTTTTCAGGTAAATTATTTCTCGTTTTCTAGTTATTAAGGATTTTCGGGGAAAAAAATGACCAACCCAGGTGGGACGCATCTTTTTCATGTGATTGGTCGGCATTTCCCGTCACCTAAAAGCCAAAGTCGGAAAACTGTCAGATATTGCCCTTTTTCGCCAAACTACAGCTGAGTTATTTCGGCTCGGGGCTCAGGGCTCGGAATTTTTAAAGCATCCCTCAAGTCTTCAGGTGAAGTGCAGATGCTTCCAGGGCCCCCGAAAAATTAAAAAATGAGAAAAACACGTAATTTCTAAGAGCAGTTCCTCAGGATTTTCTGTCAATTTCGCTAATTCTACAGCCGTCCTGTTTCTCGAAACTTAAAAATCGGCGGGAGTCGGGAAATTTGGTTAAATATCGGATTCTCGAGGTTTCTTTTAGTACTGGAGGAAAGTACAACACCCAATTAAAAAATTTATCACCTCCTTCGATTTCTAGAACGGCACTTTTCGAATTTATCAAAAGACTTTTGCGAAAAGTAATAAATATGTTCGTGGATGGATTGTACCTATTAAAAAATTAAAAATTAACCACAACTTCTTTAAATAACAATGATCGGGCCCATATTATCTGAGGCAACCTACTCGTTTCAAGTAAAGAAATATGCTCTCTACATTTTACATAGCATCTTATTCTATAATCTTATGAGAGTTGAAATCATGCGGCCAGCTCTTGGACTATAGGGAGATTAGCACATGTCAGAAGAGTTGTTAACGTGCGAATTATTCTATAATCTTATGAGAATTGAAATCATGCGGCCGGCTCTTGGACTATAGGGAGATTTGCAAATGGCAGAAGAGTTGTTAACGTGCGAATTATTCGGGGAGACGACTATGGCAACTGCAATTTTTTCGGTAGTTTGTAAGATTTTATGGGGATTTCTAAAATTCAAAATTTAGTTTCTGTGTAGAGTGTACGTATTGTATGGAATTACGTAGATGTATGTGTTATTCTTCACTGTTTAACTGGATCTTGAGTTTCCTGTTACCCATCTAAAAAGGGATTACCTAATGCAATGATGGTCGTCTTACAACTCGCTGTTCCTGTTCGCCATCTGCTCAAAGGTCCAATGTCGGCAATTCTTTAATGCTAATTTAAAATTCCTACGCGGTCTATCCAATTTAAAAACCTCCTTTGATGGTATTATAAAAAGATAAAAATCCTTCGGTTTTATTCAAGGCGGGCTTATGAATAATTTTCGTTTATAGACGTTTACATAATTTGAAGCTTGCGAGATGTGTTTACGAAATGAAACTCTGTGCTTTGGCGTTTTGAAATTTCTAAAGAAGTAATTTCATAAAAATGCTAGCTAATACTAGTAGACCAGTAGACCTGGATTTAGTGACATATTTTTGGATGCAAGTAAAATGTGAATTAGATCATAAAAATGCTAGCTAATACTAGTAGACCAGTAGACCTGGATTTAGTGACATATTTTTGGATGCAAGTAAAATGTGAATTAGAGGTCATCCTGGTTTTTTATTTGTAACATTGTCATTTCTTCGGAAACTATGCGTTTTGGTATGAAGTCAGGTTGCTTGTTGTTTTAAAATGAAATTCAAAGTAGAAAATTCCTCAGAAAACCATAGGCATACCACGGATCCAAAGGGCCGAAGTTGTATTTAAATAAATAATGTTTCCTCGCTTGTGAACATAGGAGGTCAGTGATAATTATGCAAGTTCTTATTATAAAACTGCTCAAGAAAATATGGCATACCGTTTGCGCATGCCCAAGTACAGTTTACTTGAATGTTATTTAATAATTTACTCTATTTATTCAATCCGATGTAAATTATTGTATGCCTATATGGTTTGCCTCTATCATTTTCCGTGGTATTTTCTATTTTGAACATGGACCCATATGGTGTATATTTGTCTTGAATAGCTATGTATTTCTGTTTAATGACGCTAGGTCAAAAAGGTGGATTCTGAGTTTCCGTCAAGTACCTAACTAATAATTTAATCTAAAACATTCGTTTGTTTTATAAATGCCAACAAGATTATGTCAAATTTAAGTTTTGCTCGTAAACAGTCTGAAGTTTGTGTTTTTTGAGGAAAAAATGCCTTTCTCGCATTCAGAAAAATGCGATATAATTTAATGTTTACATCGTTTCTCAAAAAGTAGCCACCAAGCTCGTGAACTTTTTGACACAACTCTCAAACGCGACGTTCGATTTTCTTACTTAACTAACTTTGTTGCTCCAATAATAACCAAGTTAGCAATAGTGTCGACTTTAGTTTGAAAACCCTGTAGTGTATAACTCGCACGGAATGTAAATTTCGTGGTAGTTATACAATATACCTACTATTTTCTACGACTGTAAAGAAATTGGTATTATTTTTGATTGGGAAATGCACTACATTGTACACGGTTTTTGCAACAAGTGCGGGAATATCATTGTATCATTGTGCACGGGTTGCCGTAGCAACCGGTGCAGGAATATCAGTGTGCACGGGTCCGCTATACAAAGTTGAGTGAAGTAATAGAAGACCATGGAAAACAAAGGCGATTATATACGGACGCTGCGCTGCATGTGTTAGTTACTTATACCACAGAAGAAATAGCTTTGCAACAGAAGCCTCCTTACGTACATATGTCAGAAATAAGCGAGTCTCCATTTTAATTTACAGAAAGACACACAGTATTTTAAGCAAAAATTTGGTTCTAATACAATCTCTTCGCCATGTAGATTAACGTACAATCAAATAAAATGTAAATTATTCATGTATTCAGAAGATATTTGGCTATAAAGCGAGTCTCCTTTTGACTGCTAAAAAATTATAACGCACAAAAATCAAAGTCGACCTAGGCTTTTGAAATTTTTCACACCTATCCAGTTTTTCATTCTGAACAAGTTTTCTTAATAACATTTTAATGTGAAAGCTACACAAACTGCAATTTCCTGAAGAAAAGTAGGAAAAAATACCAAAAAATCAAAGTAGGCCTAGACTTTCGAAATTTCGCAAACCTACTCAGTTCTTCATTCTGAACAAGTTTCCTTAATAACATTTTGTCGTAAAACCTACAGAAAGGGCACTTTACTGATGTGGAAAATTAGTTTTTTCAAAATTCCCAAGGCATACGTGATTTTTCGAAAGTAAAATTATGTCACAAATTAGTTTAAAACCAAGCAGGGCTGATCCCCAGAAGCTCAAATTTCAACTCGAAATTTTTTTGTCATTTACACCCTACGTGAACTCTATCCGTGGACACACTGTAAGTATACTTAGTATAGTGTAAATATGCCCTAGATTTTTCTTTCTTTTTTTTCCTTCAAAATACTTGGAAATTTTTAGTGGGTTTGCAGTCAAGTTGGTCTTTAAAGAAAACTATTTGTTAACTGCCAAGCTTTTGGAATTGTTTATTCCTTCTTCAGGACAGTTTGTTTTAAAAACTATATTATCCATGACAAAAATATGATAAAAAATCTTCAGATGTGTTTTTTAACAAGACATATGATTTTAAATGTTGAAATTTTTAATAGATATCTAAAAATGTAATTTTCAAATTTTATAAACAACGTATTTATATTATGGAAGACTTGATAAAAAATAGTTTTCTTTAAAGACCAACTTGACTGGAAACCCAATAAAAGTTTCCATCTTTTATTATCTTAATACATTCAGTCACGAGATCTATACAGGGTGAGTCACATCTAAAGGCAGAGCCGGAAACACAAGGTAGAACTCTCTAAAATAAGCACATATGCTTAATAAACATCAGCTCAAATGCGCTTGGTTCTCCATATACAGCGTGTTGAAATTTTCCCAAAAATATCATATTTTTTTAAATTTCTTTCAAGCCCGGTTGCTATTTTGTGCTATAATTTGACCCCGTTCAGATAACCAGCGGCGTAGATACAAATAGTTACTGTAAATAATTGTAAAGAAAGTAATACGGTTCTGTGCAAAACCAAAAATTTTGCCTTTTTTGCATAGCCCATTAAATTTGGAACAAAAAGCGCCACTTGGTATTTTTTTATTTCTGGTACAGTTTCTTCGTAATTTCGGATTTTTTAAACTAGTGCCAAGGTGATTATGTTGGCATTTAAAATAAAATTATCTGTATCTACGCCGCTGCTCATCTGAACAGGGCCAAATTATTGCACAAAATGACAACCCATAATATGTATCAAATTTTGTTGGAAATCCTAAACGGGCTCGAAAGAAATTTAAAAAATATATGTTATTTTTGGAAAAATGTCAACACGCCGTATATGGAGAACCAAGCGTTTTTGAGCTAATGTTTATTAAGAATATGTGCTTATTTTAGCGAATTCTACCTTGTGTTTTCGGCTCTGCCTTTAGATGTGACTCACCCTGTATATACTAAAAAGAAGACATAGGCATAAAAAAAAATACCTATATGGTAATTCACTGATATTGAACATACAGTCTGAACGGCAAAAGTCCGTAAGTTAACGGCCTGCTTTATTTAGGCCATGTAGATACGACCTGGGCCATATACATATACATACGGTCTGTTTTCATGTATGGCCTGAAACTCCGCAATTTACACGACTTTGATTGTGCAGTCTCTGCGGAAAAATCTGCCTGCACAAGGCGCTGTATTTCTCTAACATGTTTGTTTCCGCGCTTTCGCCTCGAAAGAGAGAGAGAGAAGAATAAGCGCCGGGCGCCCCCAAATCGTATCTCTCCAATCTCGTAAAGCAGCTAGTAGAGTTTCACGGTAACAATCTGATCGTAGATATTTGCAGAATCATTCATTTTTTCGCTCTGCTACGGGAAATAGCGCTCCTTGACCCGTTTCCTGAGATATTTTAGGAAATATTGGGGTTACACTGCAGGGGTTGCCTCATAAAACGGAGGTACTAACACAGACCTATATAGCTTCGCTAAGCTATATAGGTCTGTGGTACTGAGCAGAACAGTCGGGGCCAGAGACATCAGAGATAAAATGCACAGCTTACCCTAACTAAGCTGTGTAAAATGTACGTCGCTTATTATCGAATAATTGTTTCCATTAATTTCTCCACGTTGTAGGTAATAAAGGTAAGTAGAAAATTACAAATTGAAAATATATACTTATTGCAATATTAAAATATCAGATGTAGTTATGCTTAAGATTTGTTAGGAAGTAACTCTTTGGAGAGGTTTAAATTGAACGTATGTAATTTGATTACTAAACCAACAGGTTGTATTATCAAATTTTTAATAATATTGAGAAATGGAAATGGAACCATATTTAATTAAAGGCGAATGCTGCTTATTGTCATTTATGATATTTTCTTTTCATAAACTATACCCGCAAAAGTTTCATTTTCGAAATAATTTGCATGAAAATATGTCTTACACAAAGGAATAGAACAAACACAAAATAATTTATCCGGCTATTCTGTATACAGAGTGTCCAATTTTATAATTGTACAAATAGGTAAAATCTTAATTTTTGGAGACAAAAGCCTAAACTTTTTTGTGTTTGAAAGGCCTTCAAAAACCGATTCTATTGACCTTCCTGCCATTTTCTAAATGCAAATCCAGGGCCGGCTCCGGTTTTTTTATACCCCCGATTTTCACGAAAACCATTTAGGGATTTTTTTATTTAAAATCTGACCTCACAGCGTTAATCAGAACACCGAAAAACTCCTGTATACTAAATTTAAATAAAAAAATATGCAGGGGGTTCCATTCTGCAGGGTGTCAAAGTTGAGCAAAATAGGAAATTTAAAGGCATCTGCCAAGTCAAGTGTGCCATTGAATCCCCTCAAAGAGTTGAATGGTCAATAGAACCACTCAAGATGTTGGTGTGCAAAGGTGCAATACAAAATATTCAGAGTATTCTTATCTGTGCCATAATTTCAAATTACTGAATTTTTGGGACTTTATACGGGTCAAAAATAGAGTACATCAAAGCCGCTCCACACATTATAAACGAACTCAATTTAAAAAATACAGAGGCCTGTCAGTCAGTAAGTCCATATCAGTTAAGGTGGCTGGTGTGCTACAACAGGAAACGCACAGAAAATGTATCATCTTAGACAGTGACTTTGTTGAGAAAGGGCCAATAATTTAGAAATTCCAGAGTAGGTACTCTTGATCCGTATAAGTTTCCTAAAATTTCAGAATTTTGAGATGGCTCAGAGAAAAATACCCTGTATATTTTTGTAATAAATCTTTTCACATCAACATTTTGAGTGGTCCTGTTGACCATTCGACTATTTTGAAGGGATTCCATGGCACACTTGACTCGCCAGATGTCTTTAAAATTCCTATTTTGATCAACTTTGACACCTTGCAGAATGGAACTACCTGTATATTTTTTGTTCAAATTTGGTATGTGGGGTTTTGGGGTGTTCTGATTAACGCTTTGGGGTCAGATTTTAAATAAAAAAATCGCTAAATGGTTTTCGTGAAAATTGGGGGTATAAAAAAATCGCAGCCGACCCTGGATTTGCATTTTGAAAATGGCAGGAAGGTCAAAAAACGCGGTTTTTGAAGGCCTTTTAAACAAAAAAAAGTTTAGGGGATTATCTCCAAAAATGAAGATTTTACGGATGTGTAGAGTTTTAAAGTTGGTGCAGATTCGGCAAAATTATTATATTTAAAAAATGCAACCATATACAGTATGTTCGATTAAAAAATCATAAAGTTTGTACGCCACGGTTTTTTGAAATAGCCAGTAGAAGGTTTGATACAGCGGTAGAAAACTTCAGATAAATATTTATAACTTTTCTACAGTGACTGGCAGAATGTTCGCAACATATAGGTAAGATTTTTTATTTTCCGCCGTAATAAAAAAATTACTATGGGGCTGCATTAAAGCCATGCCCTGAAGTGCCCTTATTTTGCGTCGTAGAGAAAAATGGTATGTAAGAGAATGTTGTTTGCAATGAATAAGTATATACATAAATATAAAATCTTGGCCTTCTATTATTATTTTTTAAAATTTTATTTTTTTTACTATTACTTACCTAGTTAAGAGTTGTTGTGAAACTTGGACGCTATTTAGCCTATAACGCCACGGTCAGTATAAACGCTAGTATCATATTTAGCACGAATGGGTTGAATAATAATTGTTAGAACATGGTGACGTAAATTTCCTTCACGGGCAAACGAAAAACTGCGACTAATGATAAAAAAATAAAAAAAAATTAAATAGAAGGCCATGGATTTGTATTTGTTTTTGCATATACTTTTTCATCGCAAACAACAATGTGAAAGATGGTCAACAATTTTTAAGACATTTTTTTAGAAATACTGGGTCAAATTTGAACAAATTTACCGGTCAAAATATCAGAAAAACAAAAATTTTATTTTTGAGCTTTTTTTAAATAACTTCAAGGGCTTGCTCCTACATAAAAATGTTGTACCGGTCAAAGATTCACCCTGTATATGTACTTCTTGAAGAAACGAACAACAAAAATAAAATCATTCTCCGAAGCACAAGAATTAATTAAATTTGATATAATTTTTTTAAGCCGCATGATCACAATAACGTTAATGTCGACGGAGTTACTCATTTTGAGATATTGTTGATAAATGTCAAAATATAGTGGGTTTATGAATTTATTCCACTTTGCAAGACATTGTTTGTAGGACCAAGCGTTACTAGAGTAAAAAAATTAACTTCAGTATCGCTGCAATACGAACCTGATAGAACCCTTTCCATCTAAAAATGCTATTTTATTGATTATTGTTATTAGGAGGTGTTGAATTATCTGCATTAAAAACTCTTTAAAAGCATGTGCTTTATCTACCGTCACCAAACAGCACGCATACGCTTAGGGCTATATTTGGTTGTTTCTGTTTTTTTTTTACCTCAATATTTTAACACAAAACAGCCTTAGACATTAGGTATAATCAATAAGTCCTCCGTGAAAAAAGTTGTATAACCCGTATTTAATCTTCTATACCAGTGTTTAAAATTAGTCAAGCACGAATTAAATCAAGGAAAGTTCAATGAAGAGCGTTTTTTTTTTACAAAAGACGGCAATTTCTTTCGATCCTAACAACGCGACGTGGTTTTAGGCGTGGAAGAAAAAGATCGGGGGGATGGTTATTCGGGATACTTTTCGATTTCATTGAGACTGGGATATTACTTCGCTTTCTCGGTTGCAAATTCGTTTGAACTTTCCGGGGGCTCGATGGTTTGATATAAGAATCACGCGTAACAAATCTAACTTTCGATTACTTAAATTTCCGCTGTGACTGCGGCTGGGAAAACTGAAGCCCTGATGTCGAGCTAACTTTGATCGAATCTAGGGGCTTTAGATGGAATATGCAATTGGCCCGTTTTTAAAGTCAGCAAAATATGTGATGGAATCCATCAAGCCAATTACAAGTACAGAAGTTGTTGAACGGCCTAGTCACATTGCATTATATTAACGCGATCTATACAGGGTGGCCCACCACGAACTGCATCGATCTATATATGAAAAACTAAAAGTAGGAAAATTCTGAAAGTTTGGCACCTCACCAATGCCGATGGGCGCTGCTCATCTAAAATATTGTGGTGAATCTGGCACTTCCGGTTATACCGGAAGTCGATATCAACTTTCTTATTTCAAAATGGAACGCCCCGTATATTATTGCATTTTTGAATTCTAGGCATCATTTTGGAACAAAAACATGCAACATGTCCTATGTCTAAAAACAACCGTTTTTGAGATATTTGCATTTTTCCGAAAAAAATTACAGGTGCAGACCTAAAGTCAATTAGCAATTTATACGAGGAAACCACGAAATTTCACAACGAATTTTTGGCATCGTGTAACAGAAGCTCTGACCTAGTGATCTCTGCTGAGAAATAAATCCGTTCTTATACAGTTCAGTTCACAAAATATGAATAAAAATGTGCTTAAATCTCGAAATTTTCAAATGGGAACCCCCATTTTTTTAATGCGATCTTATTCACCGCTAAAAATGATGACAACTTTGTGTAAGGTTTCCTTATACCTAAATGCAGTAATTTTCGATTAATTTACGAAAAACCCACTTTTCGCCCATAAAATGCGGGGTTTGCTTAACGGTTGGAAAATCATATTAGCCGTGGACGATGAAAAGACAATCGCGGCTGAGGAAATGTCACTTGGTTTATAAATTATTGTCAACAATAATGCCGGCGCGCTTAAATTACACAAAAAAGATCATGTATCGCACGTTCTTGATATTACTTTGTTGCATTTTCCGTAGATAATAAACAAATTTAAATAATCTTCGTTTGTGTAATTTAAGCGCGCCGGCATTATGGTTGACAACAATTTATAAACCAAGTGACATTTCCTCAGCCGCGATTGTCTTTTCAACGTCCACGGCTAATACGATTTTCCAAGCGTTAAGCAAACCCGCATTTTATGGACGAAAAGTGGGTTTTTCGTAAATTAAACGAAAATTACTGCATTTAGGTATGGGAAACCTTACACAAAGTTGTCATCATTTTTAGTGGTGAATAAGATCGCATTAAAAAAAATGGGGGTTTCCATTTGAAAATTTCGAGATTTAAGCACATTTTGAATGTTATTTTTATTCATATTTTGTGAACACCCTGTATAAGAACGGATTTATTTCTCAGCAGAGATCACTAGGTCAGGGCTTCTGTTACCCGATGCCAAAAATTCGTTGTGAAATTTCGTGGTTTCCTCGTATAAATTGCTAATTGACTTTAGGTCTGCATCTGTAATTTTTTTCGGAAAAATGCAAATATCTAAAAAACGGTTGGATTTAGACATAGGACATGTTACATGTTTTTGTTCCAAAATGATACTTAGAATCCAAAAATGTAATAATATACAGGGTGTTCCATTTGAGATAAGAAAGTTGATATCGACTTCCGGTATAACCGGAAGTGCCAGATTCACCAAAATATTTTAGTTGAGCAGCGCCCATCTTCATTGGTGAGGTGCCAAATTTTCAGAATTTTCCTACTTTTAGTTTTCCATATATAGATCGATGCAGTTCGTGGTGGGCCACCCTGTACTATAGTCCACTCAGAAAACGAAAACATCAGTAGTTTAAGAATTAAACCGAGGAATTCTTTCTTTTGATTTCAAGTATATATTTTTTGATAATATTTCCGTCAAATTTGATATTTTACGAACACCCTGTATGAGCTATACTGGCTATACTACGTAAAATAATGCCTTAAGCACAGATAACGTAACCCTTAGGCAATGTTTATTCGATTTGCAAGAACAGGGTGTTTTTGGTTTCTGACAAAGTTAAGTAGGTGGCGTTAGCCATGAATCGTTCCTGGGTATTTTGTACTGGCTTATGGCTATGTTATGAAGGCATAATAACCTAGAAAACAGTCGACTGTCTCCGCGTACCCACCTTTGAACGATTCAGCGTGTAACCATACAATCCATTAGATATTGGATGCTGGTTTACTGTGTCAGTTACCGAAAATAGTTTGCCCCATAACACGCACATATATTTATATACAGGGTGAGTCAGAATGTATAGTAAATACTTTAAAGGGGTGTTCGGCAAGTGGTTTTCAGGAGGATCTTTCATATAAAATTTTTCGATTTGGGCTTTCCTTGCCAAGTTATTCGAGTCTACAGGGTGACCCAAAAGTTTTGTTTATTTATATCTCAATAACGGCGCTACTTAAAAATTTGAAATTTGGTATGTGTTATCGACTTACTGGAAGACGCCTTAGAGTGTTTTTTCATTTACACACTGTCCTAGAAAAAGGTAAAAACTAACAACCCCTATTATTTTTTTTTCTCGAACTTTGTTGTGGGTCATTTTTACGTACCTATAACAAAAATATGATTTGCGTAGTCCTTTTATTTACGAAACTTTTTTCTCTCTACATTTTTTCTCGAAAACACAATATTTTTCCTACAAAAAAATAATTTCATGCCAAATACCATTCCCCTGACTGTTCCAGAAAATCAAGAAAAAATTCATAGTAGGCGGGCGTCAAACAATTTAATTATTTTTATTAAACATGAAAACAACAAAAATATCAGGTAACAACAATTCAGCATCAGGATAAAAAAAAGATGTTACAGTAGATGCTGTCCATGACATCTTTCACAAGTATGTAACCGTTTGATAAAATTAAAATTAACTCCTTGCAATGTTTGCACTGAATTTGTTCATCTCGATAGCAATATCAAAAATTCCATTACGTAATTCGTCTATCGTGTTTACTTCTGTGGAATAAACCACATTTTTCATATGGCCCCATAAGTAAAAACCCAATGGGTTGAGATCTGGGGATCTCAGTGGCCAATTTACAGGTGCATCTTGGCCTCTGCCGATCCAACGTTGCGGAAAATTAGTATTAAGCCATTGCTTTATTATCCGTGAATAGTGTGCAGGAGCTCCACCGTTTGGTTTATGAACCACATATTCTGCCGCAGTTGTAAAAGTTTTAATTTTTCCTTGATTTTCGGGAACAGTATAACAGTAAAGGAAAATGAATGGTATTTGGCATGAAATTATTTTTTTTGTAGGAAAAATATTGTGTTTTTGAGAAAAAATGTAGAGGGAAAAAAGTTTCTTAAGTAAAAATTACCCACAAAAAAGTTGGAGCAAAAAAAAAATAGGGTTTGTTAGTTTTTACCCTTTTTTAGGGCAGTGTGCAAATGAGTAAACTACCCTAAGGCGTCTTCCAGTAAGTAGATAACACATACCAAATTTCAAATTTTTAATTAGCGTCGTTATTGAGATATAAATAAAAAAATACTTTTGGGTCACCCTATAGACCCGAATAACTTGACAAGGGAAGCCCAACTCGAAAAATTTTATATAAAAGACACCCTTAAACCACCTGCCGAACACCGCTTTAAAGTATTTACCATACATTGTGACTCACCCCGTATACAGGGTGATTCAGGAGGAAATGTCAATATTTTAGGTACGTATTCGGGGACCCAAAATAAACATAAAAGTTCCTATAAACATGGGTCCTATTCCCGGCCGTTACCGAAATACAGGGGTAAACAACATTCAATTTAAGGTTTTTATTACATTATTTATAACAGGTAGGCTAGGTTTTGGGTGATTCAGGCGGAAATTCCTGTTGCTTAGCGATAGTAGACCTTAATCCTCTGGATTATTGTCTTTGGGGGTGGTTTAAATCATTGGTATATTCAAGTAAAGTAAACACTAGAGATGCATTACTCGATCGAATAATAAATGCAGCAGCAACTATAAGAAACAGGCCCGTATCCATTCATAGAGCGACCCGAGCTATTCACCAGAGAGCTGACTTATGTTTAGAAGTAAACGGTGGCATTTTTGAAAACTATAAAACCTAGCCTACCTGTTATAAATAACGTAATAAAAACCTTAAATTGAATGTTGTTTACCCCTGTATTTCGGTAACGGCCGGGAATAGGACCCATGTTTATAGGAACTTTTATGTTTATTTTGGGTCCCCGAATACGTACCTAAAATATTGACATTTCCTCCTGAATCACCCTGTATATTTTCATAATTTTTAGTCCAGATTTCCTTGTGGACACTGGAGAAACCACAAATGAGGGGTCGACAAAATCAAAGCTTTAAATTTTTGAAAACCACACTAAATCAACTTACTTTTTCTCCCTCTCTTTTCTTTGAAGTTTCTTCTTTTTGAAAGCCTTCTTTACTCGTAAAAGAAGAAAAGCAGCTCTGTCGATGGTTAAGGCAGTGTACTGTTTCTTCTCCTCCATTTCGATGAATCCTTCCCTTGAGTCACTTCATTTTAGGATTAGTTATGGAATAGTTCTGGAACAAACAAATATCATTACTCATTACCGTCGCATTTCCTTTATAGTAGATATAAGTAGATATACTTAGTAAAACTTTTCATGTCCATTTCATTACCAATATGAAATATTTCATTAGCTATATAAGTATTGTTTGTGGATATTCCATAATTATTGTTTAGTCTTTCACCATTATTAATTGTCATTGTCTATTTTCTATTTAATAGAACTATGAAACTATTTTCTGTTTCATAGTACTATGAAGGCATTGATTATTAAATTGTCTTCTTAATTTCTAACATTTTTTGTGTTCAATAGAGAATTCGTTTTTAATAATCTTTATATACCTAAGCCCAGTGTGCCTTTATCGAAAAATCATGAAACGTTGAAATGGCTATCTTGGGACTTGGGACCTTACGGAACTCAAAAGAAAATCCCCAATTTTCTCCGGGTCTTAATTATTCAGATTCATCGTGCTGGCATCCTTGGAAACAAAAGGCGATCGCTGTGAAACTGATCGAGATCACGTCTGCTAGTGCAGGAGAAATACTTATGACAAAATTTAATGTATACCTTGAAGTGTGTAGAGGAAAGTACCCTAATATGAGACCACATTACATTTCGTTCTGTATTTTGTCCTATAATATATTATAATGCGCAAACTTACGTCGAATACATTTCATATAGTCTCTATTTTCATTTTCATTGAAGTTTATATAGGACTGCCAAATATTAACAGTTATTGCGTAAATGAGAATTATGAAAAAAAAGTCAAATCTTCAATTTTTTTAAATTGGGTGCCTAATATGAGACAGTCTCATATCCAGGTTTAATACAAAATCACTACTTACCACAAAACAATTTTTATTTTAAAAACTTTAAAAGAATATCAAATTAACCTAGTATACAACAATTTAGTTACACTTGACACACTTAACAGGTTCGTAATATGAGACAGTCGCATATTAAGGTTTAACAAAAATACTACTTACCACAAAATAATTTTTATTTTAAAAACCTTAAATGAATATCAACTTAACACAGTATACAACTCTTTAATTATATAACACTTGACACTCCATTCAAATTATTAGTAATCTAAATTGGATGAAGCGAGTTTCCTTATATGAGATATCTCATATTAGGAACACTATGGGTTGTCTCATATTAGGAATCCGATGTACATAGATACCATAGAATTTTTTGCCATCGTTAACAAATGTTATTAAATTGGTTATATAACTACTCTAATTATAAAATGACTTTTATTCAATACAACAAGCTACAAAAATATATTAAACACTTACCACGTTATTCAGAATTACACGGTAACCCAAACCCTTTAAAAGTTTGTGCACGTACTGTTGAAGTAAACAGATGAGCTAGGCACTGCACTACATGTGGCGACTTGCACCATTAGTGATTATTATTTGAGACATTGCCAGCTAGATGGAGACTCTTACTTTAGGAGTTAGTGTGGGGTCTCATATTGGGAACTGTCTCATGTCTCATATTAGGATACTTTCCTCTACTGACAGTTCGTCTATATTAGCAGCTCGAGTTTACTATTTCTAGTTGTTAAGTAATTCCATCAACAATTGATAACATAACCTTCATTTACCCATAACTTTACAAATATCACAATTAGAAAAGAAAATCAAACGGGAACACTGAGGAAATTACGTGATATCACTAAATAGTTCAAATTCGAGGAAGAATATACGGTGTGACCGGTGTGAGATTATTATCTACTCGTACTTTTTAGTGCTCTTTTTCGAGAAGAGTCATTCTATTCATTACAATTTTTGACTGTCTTGAAACTTTAAGAAATAGTTAAAAAATCATTAAAATACATAGAGCATAGAGTGTATACACCAACACGTAACCTTTGTCACCTTCGGGTCAATTGTCAATTTTTTGATAGTCCACGGTGTTGAATGATTTCGAAAAATCTATCTATCAAAGTAACCTTGTTCAGGGTGTTTCTAAATTATGGTGCCAACGTAATATGACAGATATAAAATTTCATTTTGAACAAAAAGTTTCCTATAAACATGAGTGTCCTAAAATGCATAATAAAAAAGTTACAGGGTGATAAAATTACAGTTTAAAGAACATATTTTTGGCAATAACTTCTACAGAAGTTGTACAATTGAAAAGAAACTTGGTGCAATACTTTAGTAACTGAAGTGCAACAATGCTGGTGAGCACAATGGGTTTTACACTCATAACTTTTTTGAGGTTATCTTTTTGGTCTCGCAGGTTCATCACTTTAGTGCATATTTTTATTTTGCAACCAAAGGGTACTCTTGTTTGATAACGATAAAATCAACCGTTTGCGTTGAAATCAGCAAAATGTGCCCCAAAACACCTATTAACTCCAAAATTCGAAAAATAAAATTAACGCCTACCGCATTTAAATGTTTTACAGATGAATTGTACGTTCAAAATTAAGAAAAAATGTCTAATGGATATTGAGTAAAACATCACTGGTTTTCCTGAAATATGGATTTCAAAATTTTGTCGAGTTCAATACGTTCCATTTTGAAAGCGAAAAATTTTTGATACGTAGTTCATAGGGAATTTTTTTGTTACTTTAAATGGTACAATTATTTTGTGAAATTTGTAAGCGGCAGATTTTATCGTTATGAAACAAGAGTACCCTTTTGTTATGAGTTATTTATTTAATATACATGTTATATCCGACCTCAAGCATCACCTTGATCATAACCTTGTTTTTACCCTTGATTCTGTTTACTGTTGGATATTATGTTCTCATTCTCTATTGTTCAAGATGCTTACTACAAAGATATCATTTTCCATTGTATATTGTTCTAGAATGATTACTAGAACATATCATATTCCTTTTGAGTATTGTTAAAACTTGCTTACTGCAAGAATTGCAGAATTTGATCTTCCCTTTGTCTTTATATTCTTTTCCCATGAGAACCACAACACCTCAGCATAACAGATCTGTATAAATAGGACCTAGTAAAGTAAGAGTGTTAATTCTAGTCTTGTCTGTAGTCTAAGCCGAAACTCTGTAACTCGCGTTACTCAAATAAAAGTTTTTTAAAAAGTCTTCGTCTTCACGTCGCCCGTAACAATTTGGTGTCAGAAGTGGGATCCTCGATAAAAGGGTCTTCAACGAGGGAGATCCGGAGGCACTTAGAAGGACAGTCTCCGCGGGGGTCACCACACCACTACGATTGGAGCCAGCTGAAAAGGGTCTTCGACAGGGAGATCCGGAGGCACTAAGAAGGACAGTCTCCTGAGGCCAGCATCCAGCAACAACAGCAGCATCAACGACATCCAGCGAGCATGAAGTTACTTCTATTGTAAGTGAAAAACTTGAAGTGAATTTTATTTGTGATTTTTTTTTTAAACTTTCTACGTTGCTATTATTGAACTTTCTACGTTATAACGATATTAACTTTTCATTTCAACATGCCGAATAACGAAGCTATAAACTCTAATGTAAACAATGAAGCAAACGCTTCAAATAACGACGAAGTACCATTTAAATTAAGCGAAATATTTTCTATCATCCCTGAATACGATGGGGATCAAATCAATTTAAATACTTTTATCATTGCATGTGATAGGGCCATGCAAATGACCGTTGGCGACCAAGCCATTTTACTTGTTATAAAAATTAAAAATCAATTAAAGGGACGTGCAGCCCAACTCATTAATTCAAGAGACTTGAGTACCTGGAGGGAAATCAAACAATTACTTAACGTTCATTTCGGAGTTCCTCGCGATCTAACTTCATTAATTCAAGATTTACAAAGAATGTGTCAATCCCAAAATGAAAATGCTTTGACTTTTGTAGGCAGAGTTCAAACTCACTGCTCGAAAATGTATGCCGCAATAGGAAAACAAAGCCTTCTCACTAGGGAACAAAAAGAATCGCAAGCTACATTAATCGATAGCATGTGCCTAAATACAGTTTTGACAGGTTTAGAACCAAGAATAGGGCAACTAATTCGTGCTAGCAATCCACCCAACATGATGGATGCTATAGCTTTAATTAAGAGAGAATTGCAACTTTCTTATTTTGAAAATCAAAAATTTCAGAGGCAAAATCGTGTACCAGTCTTCAATAATAATATCAAAAGAACCAGTAATAATTTTCCAAAATTTTGTAATTATTGCAAAAGAAATGGACATACTATCAATGAATGTCGAACTAAAAATCAAAATAATTATTACAGAAATGGTCCAAATCCTTCTAGCTACTATAACAATTTCCAAAACAACTCCCAAAGAAATAATTTCTCCCAAAATAGGTTCCATCAAAGACCATCTTTTCCTCAGCAAAATAATTTTCAAACTCCTTCTTTCCAACCTAGGAATCACCCTCAAAACTTCCAACCAAGAAATCAACCTCCTAGAAATTTTTCTAATAATATTCCTAGAAACAATTTCCCAAGAACTTTTAATAATAATTCAGGTTTCCAGCCTTCTAATCAAAATTTTACTCCTAGATTCCCAAATTCAAATCTAATTAACCAAAATAGAACTCCCCAACAACATTATCTGGGCCAAAGCGAAAATTTTCAATTAACAGCCTCGGACCAGAATCCTATTCCCAACTTCAAGAATCTTGGTATGACCAATACGGACCAAACGTTTGCATAAATACCGTTGACAATAGCAATCTATATTATATTAAAGATAATACCGATAAGTACAAAATTTTAATTGACACAGGAGCTGGTATTTCAATTTTCAAACCAGAGACGGTTCAGCAATTTTTAAATCGATGTCCAGAAAATTTTCAAATTAAAGGTATTTCTGGCCAATCAATTCCTATTACTGAAGCGGTATTTGTTTCTTTTACGGGTCCTCTTTCTCCCCATAAAGTTTATATTTGCGATCTAGATATAGGATTCGACGGAATTTTAGGCGCTGACTTTCTAGAAAGGTACGGTGCAATAGTAGATTTTAGGAATAAACAATTAATTACGTACTATAAGGTACACGAATTATTTAAAGACGGAGATGAATTAAACGAGTTAACGAATAATAATGATAATAATAATCGAGTTGTTTATAAAAGACAAGTTAATGTTGACGAAAGATACGATAGCCTTCATATAAACGCTTATGAACGAAATAATAATAATAATAATGATTACACGGAAAATATAAATAATTTTGAAAGCGAAAATACGAGTTATAATATAAATCAGGTTACGATAGAACCGCGTTGCGAAAAAATATGCAAGTTTCATACGAATAAATATACGAATAAAGAAATGATTTTATGCGCACAACGAGTAGAAAAGGTATACGTGCCAAATGCTATAGTAAAAATAAACGAAGACGGTAATTTTTATACGACGATATTAAACGCTAATGCCATAACAAAGGATATTTGTTTCGAAGAATTTGAATTTGAGCCTTACATTAAAGAAACGAACGCTAGTACTAATATTATTTGTAATTTTAATAAAACGAAAAGCAGAGTAGAAGAAATAAAAGAATCATTAAGGCTAGAACATTTAAACGAAGAAGAAAAAGAATTAATTACTAATTTATGCTTGAATTTTGAAGATATATTTTACTTTGACGGAGATTTTTTAAGTTTTACTAATGAAATAAAACATACTATCGATACAGGCGACGCTAAGCCAATTTTTACTAAATCTTATCGATATCCACAAGTTCACAAGGAAGAAGTAAAAACACAAATTAATAAAATGCTTTCTCAAGGAACAATTAGACCTTCTGTTTCACCATGGTCGTCCCCAGTATGGGTCGTTCCAAAAAAATTAGATGCTTCAGGCAAACAAAAATGGAGAATCGTAATTGATTATCGGAAATTAAATGAATTAACAGTTAATGACAGGTATCCACTGCCTAATATTTCAGATATATTAGATCAGTTGGGTAATTGCCATTATTTTACTACTTTAGATTTGGCTTCTGGTTTTCAACAAATTGAAATGAATCCAGAAGACATTTCGAAAACTGCTTTTTCCGTTGAAAATGGACATTTCGAATATTTACGTATGCCCTTTGGCCTTCGTAATGCGCCCTCAACCTTTCAGAGGGTTATGGATAATATACTAATGGGGATACAAAACGAAAAGTGCTTAGTTTACATGGACGACATTATTATTTATTCTTCCACAATTAATGAACATATTTCTCGTATTACTGAAGTTTTTCAAAGATTAAGAAATTCAAATCTAAAAATACAGCCAGATAAGTGTGAATTCTTACGAAAAGAAGTAATTTATTTAGGACATGTTATTACACCTGAAGGGGTCAAACCAAATCCACAAAAAGTACAAGCTGTTATCGATTTTCCTCAACCTGCCAATACTAAACAAATTAAACAATTTTTGGGTCTTACTGGTTACTACAGGAAGTTTATTCCAAACTTCGCAAAAATGACAAAGCCTTTAACTCGACTTTTAAGAAAAGACGTACCATTTATTTTTGATAAAGATTGTCGTGAATCTTTCGAACAACTTAAAAATGCATTAATAACTTCACCAATTCTAATATATCCTAATTTCGAAAAAGAATTTGTTTTAACTACAGATGCAAGCGCTTTTGCTGTAGGCGCGGTACTTTCGCAAGGACCTGTTGGAAATGATCTTCCCATAGCATACTTTTCAAGAACCTTAAGTCCAGCAGAAATGAAATATAGCGTTATAGAGAAAGAACTATTGGCAATAATTGCTGCCGTAAAAAACTATAGACCTTATCTTTTCGGACGAAAATTCTTATTGGTTACAGATCATAGACCTTTAACCTGGCTTTTCTCAATAAAAGATCCCGGTAGTCGTTTAGCACGTTGGCGACTTAAATTAGAAGAATATAATTATCAAATAATTTATAAACCTGGAAAAATTAATCGAAATGCCGACGCTTTATCTCGAATCAAAATCAATCATATAAAAGAAGCTGTTTCCTTTCATACTTCCCTAGACGAACCATCTAGGTACTTCCCATGATAATCCTCAAGACATTGACCCGCCTATTGACAATAATGAGACTGACGAAATTGCTATAATCTGTAATGAATTTGACAGATTTTTTGATCTATACAAGACGACTTCAATGATCGACTATTCTAAAATCCAATATACAAATAATCAACTTTTAGACAAAACACACAAGGACATTGTACTAATTTTTCAACAAGACAAATTAACAGACCTTCACGAAAAAGTTATTGATGATTTACTTGAGCTAAATCCTGATTTTAACTATAATAAAGCAAATGTTCTTTCCAGTCAAACCGTAGCTAAAAGAAAATATTATATAATTCCTGTTCCTTTTAATTTTGAAACCGCAATACAAGTACTCTTCATATCTCTTTATTACAGTAAAGATATATTCGAAGAAAATAAAACTTATTACATTGAAAACAATCCAGATTTTCCAATTTTAGAAATGTTTAATTTTTTGTTCTCAGATAAAAATTTCCAACTAACAATTTGTCAGAACATTGTGACTATACCAGACGAAGACCAAATACCTATAATAATAGATCAATTTCATTCAGGCAAGACAAACTTACATCGAGGAATAAACGAAACAATTAGACGTATTAAACAAAAATATAATTGGACAGGACTAACTAAAGACGTTGAAACCTTTATTCGACAGTGCGAAATCTGCCAAAAGACAAAAATTTGTAGACAAAACTTGGACAGTCCCTTAGTTATTACCGAAACTCCTAAAACTCCTTTCGAAAGAATAAATATCGACATCCTAGAAATCCCAGTAAAAAATAATATCCTTACCATAAGAGACGAACTAACAAAATTTACCCAAGCTTATGCACTTCCTAATAAAACAGCGAGATCTGTAGTAGACGCTCTTTTACTCTATTTTCAACATTTTGGAACTCCTTTAAGAATCCATTGCGATGTAGGTAAAGAATTTAATAATCAATTAATGAAAGATCTTTGTAAATTATACAATATAAAATTAACTTTCTCTAGTGTTAGTCATCCGCAATCAAATGGCTCCTTAGAAAGATTTCATGCCACCTTAACTGAAATGATACGCGCATGTAGTACAGAAAATCCTAACGAACACCCATTTCAAATGCTCCCTTACGCTTGTATAGCATATAACAATTCTATAAATAAAACACACGGCTTTACTCCTTACGAATTGCTATTCGGTCACACCTCGTCTCGACCTCCAGAAGTTTTGTATAATCAGCAAGAATTAATCTCTAAGTACGTTCGCGATTTAAACAATAAAATAAAGCATTATTATGAAGTGGCAAGAAAGCGTACGGATATGCGCAAACAAAAGGCGAAACAGCGATTTGATACACACGTTTCGGAGCAGCGACAATTTCGCGTAGGAGAAAAGGTTTATGTCAAGGAGTCCCAAATAAAAAATAAACTAGCTAACAAATTTAATGGACCCTATAAAATTAAAGAAATTTATACGAATTCAGCTTTGCTACATAACCCAATTACTAACCAAACTACAAAAATGAATTTTGATATGCTAAAGAAATGTCACGAATTACAGGAAGAAGAACTAACGGTTAAAGAATTCTTTTATACTCTAGATCGAAAAATCCCTATTGAAAATAATAACGTTTCCATTGAACTGGGCAACTTATTTGATGCCCCTGAAAATATTTCATTAGCTCACTGTGTATCTAAAGATTTAGAAATGAATGCAGGAATTGCAAAAGAATTTAAGAATAAATTTGGACACGTAGATGAACTAAAAAATCAAAATAAGTCAATTGGTGAAATAGCAGTACTTCAACTTCCGACAAGAAATATTTATTATTTAATAACTAAAGAATTTTTCTATTATAAACCAACTTATGCTAATTTATTTAATTGCTTAAAGGAATTACGAACAAATTGTCTCGAGAGCACTGATGAAAAAGATAAAATTATAGCTATACCCAAGTTAGCTTGTGGATTAGACAAATTAGATTGGGACACAGTTCTCCCTATGATCAAATATATTTTCAAAAATACTGATATTAAAATAATTTGTTATATCGAACCAAGTTCCTAATTCTGAAACTTCGTTACAGATTTTCTTTGTTCGCTACCGCTATGGCACAATATACACTGCGACCAATTAATAACACCATAGGCGTGTTCTATCAAGAGCAATCCGGACTCAAAATTTCTAATGACAAGTGGAGTTTATTGGTATATAAAGACATTTCATCTCTAAAAACAACATTCGAAAATAATAATAAAATTTTAGAAAATATGCAATTTATAATTCAACCAAAAGACGTACGAATGGCCGCCTTTCTAAGCGAAGTTAAGTCACATCTCACTTTACTAAATCAACTTTTTTTTTGAAAAGTCTTCGTCTTCACGTCGCCCGTAACATACATTACTCAACAGCAAAAGCCAATTACAGAGTAAGAATATTACTTATAATATGCAAAATAAGACTACAAGATGTGGGTAATAAGAAAAAATATATAAACTCCTGGACAAAATTAACGCAACATCATAAATGTGCCACTTATTTGATGCTATTTTTTTCTGAATTTATGATCCGATTTGAATGATTTTTTTTTGCATTGTATGTTGGTTCCTTGACAATGTCATAGTTTTCGCTGTTTATGATAAAAAGTTCATTTTCGATTTATACCGGGTGTAACAAAAATGTTATGTTTTTTTCCGAAAATTCGTATCACCCTGTGGATTATACTGGCAACCGAAACATACAGCAGTTGACATTAGACGGTAGGTCCATCTTTCTTCAACATTTTCTTTTTTGGTTTACTTCATTATCTCTGTTATTAAAGAAGATACACTGTTTTATATCGTAACATGTTTTTATAGACTTTATTATTCAACACAGTAATTGTTGAATGTTTTCAAGTAGGCTATGGAACTTTTCTGACATTTCAAGCGATGTGTCAACAGATGTTGTGTTTTAAAGTTACAAAGGTCAAATAAAATTCGCCATACCGATAAAAACTGTTCGGAAACTGCTTATTAAACGTTCGTTTCATATGCCAGAGGTAGTTCGTACAATAAATCCATATGTCTTAAATCAATTTGCTATGAGCTCATCAATATGCTGCTTAAATGATAGTCTCCTGTCGAACGTAACTCCGAGATCACAAAAAGTCAGAGGCCTCTTCAATATATGTTCACCTACACTGTAGTTGTAGGTGGTTACCGAGTCACGCAATGAATACGACATTACGTTACACTTGTTGGGATTCAAGTCAAGGCCATGGCTATGGCACCACTCAGCAACACGGTCTATATCTGTTTGGACCCGAAAGCAATCAACCATGTCCCTGATATAGAGATATATTTTAAGGTCATCCGCATAGAGTAGCACTTTCGCTTCGACGTTATCAGCGATGTCATTTATATATACAGAGAAGAGCAGTGGACCCAGTACTGAGCCCTGCGGTACACCAGAAGTAGCCACAAATTCGGCAGAGTTATAGCCACCATGGCTAACATATTTTTACATAAGATTTCCACGCAGGTCGCTTTAGCAGCCTCCGTGGCGATGTTAGTACAAGCCCCGAATTGGGGATGTGCTGACTGAAGCTGCAAATGTGCTGTTGGCTCCTGCCTGGACTTCATTTGTTGCTTCCCAAATCATGCCTATCCTTTTGATTTGTTGAGGTTACACCTGATTGCCAAATAGCATGAAACACATGTATGCGGTTACTAGTTTTTTTCTTTTCTACTAGTTTTCTAACTTTGAGTGCTTCTGCCCATTATCACTTTTTCTTGTATTTATTTAATAATATATTTGTATAACTTTAGATAAAACGGCAGCAGACTTACAGCATTATCACCGAATATACATTTTCGTTGGCACTATTTTCCAGCTTCAAATATTTTCAGTCGTCCGCGCTTTGTGTCAGTTTACAGAAGCATCAGTGATAACCCCCAGACCAAATATAACTAGACAAATTTTTTGCCACGGTCGCAGTTGTTCGGTCGAATGACCCCGGCGAATCAGCTTGCCACACGAGAAAATTGCTACTGGTCCAATCTTATGGAAATATCTTATCATTGATTCTCAGTTTTATTATACGCCACAGTGAGCTTATTACTATACTATAACAGAATTCTTATACACGCTAGGGGATGCTAAGTTCTGACTCTCCAGAACAGTGTCTGTGTTTGTATCAAGTTACTGCTTTGCTTTGCTTTTTGACAATGCTCAAAATAGGGTCGACGTGGTGACGTCTTTGCCCCTTTATAATTTACTGGATGACATTAAAATTAGGGTTTTAGGTGAGACAGACGAAGTTTGGAGGGTGCGGAATTTTTGAACAATTCCTCTAAACATTGCATGGTGACAGATATGTCGTTTTGTTGTGTTTGTACAGTTTGTGCGCAGTTTAAATTGATGCTCAACGCATCATTATATTGATATTTAGTAAAGAAGAAAGGGATTGGATTGACATTGGAAAATCACAAAGCTATTCAAAATGGATTTTAACTTCTACCATGATTTTTTGTCGTCACAGCAGAAAAATGTTTCCCTAAAAATTTAAAAACTACAAAAAAATATCGATCTTTTAGGATTTTTAATATTTCTACATTTTTTGAGGTTTGTGTAAAAAGCACAAAAAAATAAGTACCTAAATATACGATATATTGTGCAACTGGCAACTGCGCATCAGCCGGGATGAGCGAGTTTACCAGCTGACTAGGAAAGAGCCGTTAGTAAGGATTTTATCGTTGACTGACGTATTAATACAGACTGCTCACGGCTGTCATGTTTGACACTTTTCGGGCTCACCATGCGCTTCCCGGAGACAAAATACATTGTTGACCATAGGCGCCATCTATTTTCCAGGACATGAAGCTATAGCCGTGAGAAGTCTTATTAATACGTCAGACAACGATTTTATACACTTCTGAAAAAAAAATTGTTGACTTCGTAATTTTTTAATTTCAGATTTTATTAAGCTATTTTTTCCACCTGTTTGTGCATACGCTAAATCGATTAAACATGTCGATCTACTGCCTATTTATCTACAGAGTGTTTTATTTTGAGTCGAGAGAATTCCGTATTTTTCGAAAGATGGGCCGATTTTCAAAAAATTTTTGTTCAACCTATAGTATCTACTTGAAGAACTCTACATTTTGGATTATAATTTTTTGAAACAGTCCTATTCCAGGGCCTACTGTTATTAAAGGAAGACCCCTAAAAAAGACAAAAACCTTTTTGCAAGAATCAATTACGCTTCACCCAAGGTATTATTTTACCTAATAAGCCTAGCACATACGGTCAGAGGTAAACTGGGTGCAAAGTCATAAATGGAAATTTATTCAATAGGTAAACCAGAGAATTTGGGTCAGCTTAAAGCCTATAGGTAAACTGGGCGCGAAGCACACCGTGGAAAAAAGAACTAAATGATTTTTGATAACATATTTACTTAATTTTTAGGTATAAACTATACTATAGACAAATACGAAGTGCATTTTATATAATCTATTCTACTTATTTCTCCTAATTTATATCTATTTTCAAGCTTTTTAAGTTATTCGAATTTAGCTTTAAAAGTTTTGTCTTTAAGTTTCATGGGTATATGTAAACTTTGTATTTTAACATATGTGTCAATTTGGCATTCTTTTAATTTATCAAGAAATACATAAATAGATGGATGGGTGGAGTAAAATGAAGAATTGAATTTTGCATGGAATGACTCACAACAATTGGTCGTTCTTGTAATCGAAGCAGTTCCCTCTGAACAGACATAAGGAGGGAATAAAGCATGTTCCCCTATATATGTCTCTAGCAAATAATCGCAATATTTATCAAGAAGTTCATTTTGTGGTTTGTATGACATCAAGTCGAAAATAAAACAGTCTTCTACTTCATTTGGGTTTAAATAAGCCAATCCAAAAGTGTTCTTTAGCCAGCTGGCGATTTCAGTTTTTGCTTTATAAGTATTCTGAACTTAATCCAGTTGACTAAATTTTTCGATACCATGACTGATGTAAGTGGAATCGGCAGCCGTTAATTTGAACACTAGGCCAAATACATATTAATGCCGTATGGATAGATTTTTCGAAATCTACAAAAACTTTACTTGGATGTAGGAAAAGGCCATATTTTTCAAAAATTTTATGTTTTAACAAATAAAAACATTTTTTGTAAGCTTCAACAGTTTTGCTTGGTAGCAGACAAAACACTAAAGGAATATAGTGGCCATTATGTAATCCATGGATTGTGAAAAACTGAGAAAAAAACTTAATACTAAAGGAAAATGTGCCGTCCATATACAATATATCAATTTTGGTTCAAACAGTAATGTTTGTTTCACATGTAAACACAATAATGTTATGTTCTATATCATTTATGAACAAGAAATCTTCACCTTTAGTTGTTAGCAGCTTTTCACGATATTTACCAACAGCCTCATGCAACTCTTCCATTCTTTTGGGCAGCGGACCCGGCAGTATTTTTCGGCGGCAATTATCAATATTCTTCCTGATGTAACTTACATCAGTCGTTGTAAGGGATGGTGGCAAGTGGGATTCTAATGCCTTACAAATAATTTTGGAAGGCCTCTCGGATATATCTTCTTTAGCTTTCCTTTTACACGAATTTGAAAGAGCTTTCCTATTTAATTTTTGTTCTTCGGCCTCATGACTGTGTACCCCTTCGTTCCTTGATAATACATTTTCAGGTCCAACGGTGTAAACTTTAGCTTTACAGTTTAACTTTTTTGGCTACACCTCCATGAACTTCACCAGATTTTAAATTTCGATCTTTCGAAAATGTAAAATTCTCGATTACAAGCAAATCTTTTCCACGTTCACTTTTTATGAGCAAAGCCGACATTTTGACTAAGAACCAACAACTTTTCACTACGAAGGATAGCAAGAAACTATCTCGGGTAGATACTTGGAGTTTCGGAAAGTTTTATTGGAAATTTTATCAATAATTTTATTAATGCTTTATTTTTGTGCGCATTAATAATATCCTTTTTTTCTACCTAGAGGGAGGCTGGCGCCCAATTTACCTGTGCAATTAAGGGAACCTTTTGCATATGCAGGTATAGAAGGCATCTTCGTGCCCAGTTTACCACCGCCGGCACATACATGGTATTTCGTAAAAAAATAAAATTTGACGAAAAAATCATTTATTAAAAATTGGGATTTCACTATTTGATCTCCCTTGTAAGAATATATTTCATTTTAACAGTTTCTTACAATGGAAGGCATGATGATGAAATTTGTTAATTTCCGTTAGGTGTATTAGGCAAATAATCTGTTATTGTAGATAACTGTGGATTGGATCCCAGTTTTAAATTAAACTATAGTGGAAATTAAACAAAAAATCCAGAGGTAGATAGGTAAGTACTATTAGACAAAAACCGGTAAAGAATTCTTATTTAGCACAGTCTCAATCCAAAGTGTATTTTTAACAAAAAACAATAATAATAATTATTATTATCTTTTTTTTGTAGTGCCTATATTTTGATGGGACTTTCACTGTATTTTGTGTGATTTTTCAAAATTAAATTTTAATTTATATCTAATCTAAAATAATTGATACACTTGGGTTTGAGACCGTGCTGAATAAGAATTCTAGATATACTAGACTTCCAGAATTTTATTTTCTGTTTAACCGAATTATATCTTTTTTGCGCGCCGTAAACCGACCGGCTTTATTTTATTGCGTTCAATAAGTTTATTTCCGAAGGGAAAGTGGATAAATGGGACACGCCCGATACAGCCACAACGCCACCGTGGACCAATGGAGGATGGAACTATCTCTGGCCGCGTCGGCCATGCTCCGAGTAGGTACCACCGTTGCTTCCGCAAGACCAGGGGCCTATAACACAAACACTACAAGTCCAACAAGTGTATAAATAAATTATACAAGTGTAGATATTCCGTAACACAAAGATACTTGTAGTAGCTAGCGGGGCACTTGTAATTACTGAACTTTCTGTACACTTGTAGTTTCTTTCCATAACACAACGACCACACTTGTACTGTTGTGTTACGGAATTATGAACAATTGTAAATAATTTTCTACCTAACTGGAACGTTGAATAGATTCAGTATAGTGAAGTATTTCACTGTGAACGTATTCATTTTACTATCAATATGTGGTCAAGTGACTCTGAAAGTGACAACGAAAATGCTCCTGCAGTGTATCGGTATCGGGAGAGAATTAATTTTTTGATACTGACAGACGGGGAATTTGTGGAAAGGTTCAGAGTTAATCGAGAACAGTGTGAAACTCTTCTTCAAGATATAGGCCCGGCAATCGCTAATCAAACGATTCGATGGTATGGCTTGTCGCCATTACAGAAGCTACTTATTGCTGTGCACTGGTTTGGAAACGGAGGGCAGTACCATGGGGTATGTGACATGCATGGAGTGTCAAAGATGACTGTCTGCAGATGTGTCCATGAAGTTGTTACTGCCGTAAACGAACTAAAATTTGATGCAGTAATTCGATGGCCCGCCAATACATGGAACGTGGTGGAACGCTTTCATAATTTGGCAGGATTTCCTGAAGTTTGTGGAGCTGTAGATGGAACCCTCATAAATATCGATGCTCCCACGATTAACGAACCCGCTTACGTTGACCGACATGGGAAGCATTCAATGAATGGCTGAATACCCGTGATTTAACTTTTTATAAAATATATAGCCGTAAATATAAATACAATCTAAATATACGGGTAGAAAAAATATTCACAAGTTGCAAATAATACGTTCTTATACTTACCATTGTAGTTTTTTTCATATTTTGCCATAGTGTGTCTCTGGCATATGTCCAATCTTTATCGGAAGGTATTAAACAAACACTCTTTGCTAAATTTGCCAGTTCTTTCCATTTCTCAACTTTGTCTGTTTTTTTCAATCTATCGGAAAAGGCACCGAATAGAATTTCTTTGTTTTCTTTAACCTTTTGTAAAAAATGCAACTTTCTCTCAATGGTTACTTGTCTTCCAGCCATAGCTACCTATACTATTTTTCTTTAAGTTCACTACCAACGCGGAAAAAACACGTTAAAACACGTTATATAGCGATATCATATGTATGTACCTACATAATTGCGACAAAAAAGATACTTAGAAGGAATTACCACGGCCTTTACGCCAAGAACGTCCGATCTAAACAAAACCACGTGATATCTCCAGTAGCAACTACATGTACAAGTGTAGAATATTTTACTGATAAGTACAAGTGTAGAAAATAATATTGTGTTACAGAAAATTGAGGTACTTGTAGGTATAAGCGAATTACTAATAACTTGTAAACTTGTTACAGTTGTAAGCATTGTGTTATAGGCCCCTGGTAGTCGGATATAAAAGAGGCCTCTGGCACTGCAAGAGGAGAGACCGGAAGACCGGTAGATAAGATTCAACTTAAGATTTTACTTCCGAGCGGTGAATATATCGTAGACTGCTTTCATAAACAACCCGAATATTTCAGTCGCAGCTAGATCGTTTACATAACCGTTTAATTAATGCTAGCCGTACCGCTTTCTAGTCAGAATCGATCGGCAACAACTTACTGATTGCTTATCTGTTCAATTATTTATTTATAAAATTTATTTAAATAAAGAAATCGGGGTTTGCCTAGGTAACTGTCGAATATGTAGATGATGCCGTTTTTGTTTTATGGAATTCTGATTTAATTGATATTGTTCAACTTGTTGAATAAACAAAATTAATTAGGGATGGAGGATCATGCCTTCAATTGTAAGAAACTAAAATTAACAAATTTCAAGTACTTTTACTGTAGGTAAATCCTCTTGTGTTTGCAGGAAATTTACCCTATCCACCATTAATTTCCGAACAATCTTTGTCTCTGCATTTTTCCCGGGAAAATTCCAGCCCTTTATTGTGAGTCCTATTCGGGGAATAACAATAGAAAGAAAATAAGAGGAAAATAATTATTCTGATGTACGGATCTTGTTGGGGCTGTGCATATTATAATAATCTCTAGTTTATCTTTCCAAATTTATTTTTGTTTTTACGACGGGGCTTTAACTATTAGGAGCAAGTTATTAAACTGCTGAAAGTATCTACGATTACATTGATAATAGCAATAGTTATTCTCTTAAAGCATGTATATAGGCTAGTACAGAGTAGGTACCCATTTTAGGTATACAGTGTATCCAGGTTAGCTTGTAAAAAATTCGGTATTTTTTAGGTTGACCTATAAGGGAAGATATCTCACAGACACTCTATTCCATGGTGAGCTATGATTTTTAAAATTATCAATTTTCAGAATAAGAATACCATATTAGATATTTTTTTATTGACTATCTGACTCCATGCCGTCATTTCGGGGTATTTCATCTGTAGGTACACAAAATTTCATTGAAATATCCTGATCGGTTTTCTTTGTATAAACGTTTCATTACAACATAATCTGTCACCAACCAAGCAGTTTATCGCATAAGATGTCAAATGTGCCTTGAAACATAATTAAAATACATTAAAACGCTCTGAAAAATAATTGAAAAAATCAAGGTAGTTATGAGAAACAACACGAAAAAGTTTACGTAGATTTAGTTACAGGTTTGGTACATAAAAAATTAATAATGAAAGCAGAAAAGGTAGAATCATTGGAATAAATACGCTAAGCTATAAGGATGTTGCGCAAATAGCACACAGATCGTCAAAATAGAATGATGGAAATACATTTTCACTTATTTTGTCCATGTTTCAAGACGCACTTGACGTCAGTCAACGCTGCTTGACTTGAGCGACAGTTTCTATATTATAATGAAACCTTTATGAAAAGAAAGCCGATCGGTTATAAGATAAAAGGAAAAACCGTACCCTTCCTGTGCTATGTAAAATAATAGGTAATTATTTTACAATTATTTAGCTTTGGTGTAATAGCTTAGGTAAGTTATCTTTTAGTTTTAAATTCTGACAATAAGCGCGCTATATTTGGAGCCACCCGGTGCATTGTGGGATTGTTCAGCAAAAAATATCGAGTCTGCTATTTCATATTCTTGTGGAAGGCATAACACATATTAGTTTGATCTCGAGTTCGGTCTAGCCTTTCGCAGGAAAAAAAACACATCTGAATACGTTTGTTGTTCCCCGGCAAATACAAAAAGGCATTCCAGGTACTTTGACGCTTATTGGGAGCTGATTGGGCAAACAAAAGTCCCTGTTGTTTTCTTTTTAGATTTGCGCTCCGGTGTTTGTTCTCCAAGGAAATAAATACATCAACAAGGGAGCTGGAGAATGTCAGAAGTGTCTCCCTTCGTATATTTTTTCTGAGCTGAAAAGTTTCAGAACGTTTTGGTAATCTTAGTCAACTAGGTATAAGGTCAAATGTCACTTACGTAAACTTAAAAATATATGTTTGCTGTCCCAAAATTTAGAATATCTTACACAGCCACTAGTTCTTGCATGTGACATTTCTCATATTTTTCAAACCTAATAATAAAGCTCTAGAAAATCACAAGAAATAATCTGGATGAATCTTTTAATATAGCGACGTTCGAAGCGTCGCTAACTATTTTTGCACTCCATTTCCCTTTTTTTTTTTCGCTTTCGTCGTCCACTAGTTCGATGTGTCCTCCCCAGACAAAATGTAACTAGGCAAATTTTTCTTAATAAATAAATCGTGGAATGCATCAATCTATACAGGGTGTCCAACTTTAAAACTGTACAAATCCGTAAAATCTTCATTTTTGGAGACAATTGCCTAAACTTTTTTTTGTTTGAAAGGCCTTCAAAAGACGCTTCTTTTGACCTTCCTGCCATTTCAATGCTAATGCAGCACCGGCTGCGATTTTTTTATGCCCTCAATTTTCACGAAAACCATTTAGCGATTTTTTTATTTAAAATCTGACCCCACAGCGTTAATCAAAACGCCCCAAAACCCCCACATACCAAATTTGAATAAAAAATATACAGGGAGTTCCATTCTGAAGGGTGTCAAATTTGAGCAAAATACGAATTTTAAAAGCATCTGCGAAGTCAAGTATGCCATGGAATCCCCTCAAATCAGTTGAATGGTCAATAAAACCACTCAAAGTGTTGGTGTGCAAAGGTCCAATACAAAATATACAGAGTGTTCTTATCTGTGCCATCTCAAATTACAAAATTTTTGGAACTTCATACGGGTCAAAAATCGAGTATATCAAAACCGCTCCACACACTATAAACGAACTAAATCTAAAAAATACAGAAGCCTGCCAGTCAGTAAGTCCATATCAGTTAAGGTGGCTGGTGTGCTACAACAGGAAACGCACAGAAAATGTATCATCTTCGACAGCGACTTTGTTGAGAAAGGTCCAATAATTTTAATTGCTTTTATTTGTTAGTTATCATTTTGTACAGAAATACATTACTTTTCTGATTATCAATATTTTCTCAATGATTCCAGAGCACTCTTGATCCGTATAAGTTTCATACAATTTCAGAATTTTGAGATGGCTCAGAGAAAAATGCCCTGTATATTTTTGTAGTAAATCTTTTCACACCAACATTTTGAGTGGTCCTATTGACCATTCAACTGTTTTGAAGGGATTCCATGGCACACTTGACTCGCCATATGTCTTTAAAATTCCTATTTTATACTCCTTTCGCTCCACTAACTAAATAATTAATAGCAGTGTACAGTTATTTCAACATAGTATATATTTATAAGCGAACAATAATTAGTGATATTCTCTTATCATGGTACTCACAAGAAAATTAACTGAAGAAATTAAAAAGGCAGTAAGTAGTACCATAAACCAACAGTTAAAGGAACCTGCAGTAATAAAAACTATCGCCGATAACGTGGCGGAGGCCGTCACAAATACGCTTGAAAATAAATTATTACAACTTGAGCAAGACATTTTGGACATCAAAAGGCAGATCAAATTCAATTATGAAACCCAAAATGAAAAGATAATTACTGTGGAGAACTCAATTGGTGGTATTTGGAATGAATGGAATGGATTAATAAAAAAAGTTGATTCTATGGAACAAAACTTAAAGCGGAATAATCTTAGAATCTTTAATCTCAAAGAAGACTCTAAAGAAAATACAAGTGAAAAGATTATTGAAGTGCTAAACAAGAAAATGGAAATGGTCATATCGAAGGCAGAAATCGAATGTTGCTACAGAATTGGAAAAACAAATGCGAAAAAACACCGAGGTATTTTTTTAAAGCTAAAATCGTTTGAGAAAAAACAAGAAATGTATCACAAGAAAAAATCTCTCAAAGGCACTGGGATTGTTATTCGAGAAGACCTGTCGACAAGTAGGTTGGACCTTTATAATAAATCAGTTGAAAAGACATCAATAAGAAACGTTTGGACAGACTCTGGAATCATATATGTTTCCTATAATAATAAGATAAATATTATAAAAACCGAATGTGATTTTCTAAACGTATTTAAAGAATAACTTATTAATGCTATTTTAGTGTTTCAACATTGTTAAAATATTATTATTGCTTAAGTACATGTACACTGTAGATATGTTTTAGTTAAATTAATTATGGGGCTGGGTTTTATGCGATTATAATATTTTTCCTTTCGTAGATATAGCTTGCATTGTTGGATCGAGTAATTTGTAACATTTTTTTTATTATTGTTTCTCATTATACCCATTAACAATATGAACGATTTTCCAGATTTTTTAGATGGGCAAGAGAACATAAAAACTAATATATTTGACAGTATACGGGACTACAGGGTGGATCTGCTTGATGGGACGTGCAATGAGAATAATTTTGGGATTATTCATTTTAACATTCGTAGTATTAGAAAAAACTTTGATTAGTTAGTTTACTTAGATACAATTATTGACAATATTAATGTTATTGTGTTATCAGAAACTTGGAACATTGATGAGGTGAGTGATTATAGCATACCCAACTTCACGGGTTATTATAATAAGTCTCGATTTAATCAAAATGATGGTTCGGTTATGTTTATTAGAAATTAAGTGAATTTGTTGCTTGTTGTTGTTTATGATTTTTCTATCTCTGAAAGCAAACTGCTGCGAGCTGTACTTTACTTAAATGGCTGTCAGTTCGCTATAACCTCGACTTACCGTCCACCTTCGACAAACGAAAATAATTACATAGACGAAATAAATGTATTCTTCAAAGGCATCAGTTTCCAGAATATTGAGGTATTTGTGGGTGATGTCAACGTAAATATCCTGGATATTTCACCAACAGCTACTAAATATTTAAATGTGTTATCTGAATCTGGTTTCATATCTTATATTAACAAACCGACCCGTGTACCCGAAAATGTCTCAAGTATTATAGACCACATTTTTGTAAGGCGGTCTAATAATCTAGGTAATATCACAGAATAAATAGTTAGTCTGTGGTAATATTGAGTTAACTGCTGCGGTTATAGAACTAAACCTGACGGATCACTATGCAGTTGCATTGAATGTTTCGCAAATAGAAAAAACTCTCGGTAGTCTAGAAAAAAAGAATAAAAGTGTCAAATTAAACAAACTTAACTGGAGTAACTTAAAAACTTATTTACAAAGTGAAACTTGGGATGGGATATTTAACTCGAATGAGGCGCAAACAGCATATAACATGTTTATTCAAGAATTAAAAAATTACATCGCAAAATCTACTACTTCTTATAAAATACATAGCAACAGAAAATATAAAATAAAACCTTGGATAACTAAAATTTTTTAATGGACTCTTAACATATATTTACAGAAGAGATAATATGAAAAAAGGATTATTACGAAGTTATTCTGAAGAACGGCATAATGAATTTCGGATATATAGAAATAGATTGAATAACTTAATCAAAATAACTTAAAATCAATTTTACAGGAACAAACTTATCGATGCAAAAAAAGATTGTAAAAAAATTTGGAAAGTAATTAATGACGTAACAAATAATAACAGAAAATGTAACACTCTTGAAAACACATTAATTAGAGACAGTGGAACTATTTTAAACACTAACAAAGATAAGGCTAACGCACTCAACAGGTTTTTTGCAAATGTAGGGTCAAATATGATAAACAATATTAAGACATGTGGAAAATTACCTCAAAACTTTTTTAATGATATTTATATCTGCCCATCTTTGTATCTCAAGCCTGTAACAGAAAATGAATCGATTGAAATAATTTCAAAACTTAAAAGTCATTGCTCTCCGGGTCCAGATGGCATTTCGTGTCAGCTGTTGAAGACAATGCACCTTTATTTAACAAAACCTTTAGCGCACATAATAAACTTGGTTTATAAAACTGGAATCATACCTGTACAGTGGAAAGAGTTCGGTCATCACACCTATTTTCAAATCTGGTGAGTCTTGCGATTTAAATAATTATCGTCCAATCTCGACAATCAATAATCTAGCAAAAATCCTTGAACATACTATCAAGAATAGACTCCTACAATTTTTTGAATGCAACAACGTAATTACCGATAGGCAATATGGATTTCTAAAAAATTTGAACACAGAAAAAGCAATATTAAACCTCGCGGAAAATGTGTCGAGTGCGCTGGAGAGATCGCAAAGATGTCTTGCAGTGTTCCTCGACCTGGCCAAGGCATTCGACACCGTGTCGCATGGATTGCTTCTCGATAAGCTATGTAAGTATGGTGTCAGAGGCCCGGCATATAATGTAATAAAAAATTATTTGTCTTCGAGGAAACAATGTGTGAAAATTGGTAATCACTTGAGTGATATTTCTGAAGTCTCCATAGGAGTCCCTCAAGGTACAGTATTAGGGCCATTGCTATTTCTTGTGTATATTAATAGTTTATCTCGTATTACAAATACTACTGGGCATATAATTTCATATGCAGATGACACAACAATAATATATACTGCAGATACATGGAATGAGGTATACAATAAAGCGGATCTACAAATATAGCTAAATTATAATCTTCTAAGCTTAAATATTTCAAAAACTAAATTTATAACTTTTAGCCTCACAAAATCAAATATTCATTTAAGAGATACTTTACAGATTCATCAACCAAATTGTAGAAGAACGCCTAGGTGTAATTGTCCAAACATTGAACTGGTTAACAAAATAAAATATCTAGGTGTCATAATAGATTCACATTTTAGATGGGATGAGCATGTATTGTTTTTAATAGCCCGAATAAGAAAATTATATCACCGTTTTTATTCTCTTCGCGAAATTCTATTTAAAAAAAATCTGCAATAATTGATCTACGACGCTCTAGTGCAATCTGTATTAAGATACGGGATCTTGGTGTGGGGTGCTTGTTTTGTAAATGCGTTGGATTCGCTGCAAACTAGACAGAATCGTTGATTGAAGAAGGGGAAGATATCCTCCCTTAGGGTGGCATGCGAATATGATCCTTATGGTCTGTCTGTCACATTCCCACTTGTTACTAAATGTTTCTGTCTCGTTCTCTTACATTTCACCGACACGCGTCCGTACGGTGGCGCCAAATTCCGAAACCACCATTCGAGTCGGTCGATGGAGAAAGGAATCTTCAATCAACGGTTCGGGCAAAAGGTCACTCCATCAACGACGGAAGAGCGCAGAAAACTACGCGGTCAGCGCACCGCCACCTATGGACAAGGCCATACAACTACTGTCGTCCGACGCGACGACGTCCAGCTGTTTTTGTTTTTGATCTGTATCTGTTCCTCGTTTTCCTCGTTTACTTATTTTTATTTCCACTTATATTATCGTTACTGGGTAATCTGTGATTGTTATTACGTGTATTTGGTGGATACAGTAGTGTGATAATTAGTGTGTGCCTATCAAAAACATTTCATGTTTGAGCCATCAGATAAAGGATACCTAAATACGGAGGTTAGGAAGTGAAAGTGTGTTTTGTTGTATACAGAGACTTGCCATCAAGGCAAGTCTCTCATTGTATGTATAATATCAAAATGGGTGTTTTCTTGTGTTTTCTCAGCCATGCCCGAGAAGTGTTGTGTCCCAAATTCGTCGATGAAGGAACGAATTAATCGACGCCCAAATTGCCTAACCTAACCGAGCCAAAGCCAAAAGTGTCCGTTTTTGCCTTTCCTAAGGATCCGGTTTTGAGCGCAAAATGGGTGCAGGCCATAAAAAGGGCTGACTTTGTAGTCAAGAAACATTCTAAGGTAAGTTACATGTTACATTTTTATATATTTTTCATAAAGCTTTGGGTTATTGTAGGTCTGTGAACAACACTTTTAACACAAGACATTGAAAGGGAGACTACGTGTGTTCGTCGATGGTCCTCAATCAACGGTGTGTTGTAGAATCGACTGGTGAAACTTTACGTGCACCCAGGGTTGCCACCCGTCCCGTATTTCAAGGGACAGTCCTGTATTTAAGTAAAGGAAGTGGCTATTTATACGTCCGACGGATACAAACGTCAGTATACGTCTTGCGCTCTCATTGGCGGGCTGAGTCACATGACTTCTTTGGACGTGCATTTAACTCCGTACACGTCCGAAGCCGAAGTAAACTAATATTTAGATACGTCGGAACTGCATTTTTCTCAAGCATCTTTGCAATAAGGAGCGTATGCACTGCTCCTTTTTGGGGGATAGACGCTGCCGTATGAAAAAAGAAGTGGTAATAATTTCCAATGGTGTAACCCACCCCCGATTTTCTTGAATTTTTGACTAGGTAGGTACCCCGTATTTTCGCCCAATGCGATGTTCGGCGTTGTAACCCACCCCCGATTTTCTTGAAATTGTGGCTACCCCCCGACATTCGGCGCGGTGCCGAATGTCGGGTGGATTACATCATTGTAAATAATAAAATAACCACTTCATTTTTCATTCCGCAGCGCCCATCGCAGAAAAAGTAGGGCATACGCAATACAAAATCAGACAAGATAAGGTCTGAATAATCTCGGACATCATCCAATCGACTTAGTAAACAAGCCGATTCATAATCCATCGAACGGTAGAAGTAAGGTTATGTGTCACGTGACTCAATCGACCAATGAGAGCGCAAGACGTATACTGACGTTTGTATCCGTCGGACGTATAAATAGCCACTTCCTTAAGTAAAATGTCCCGTGTCCCGGCAAACATTCATACGGGACGCTGTAAATCCCGTATTTTCAAAATTTAAGGTGAAAAATTAAAAATGTTACATGCGAACGGCATTCACACAATCACCACCATCTAGAGTCCAAGCCGCGACTCACATGTGAACACAAAATTTACTAAATTATAGTCCTTCATGCCTTCATTGGCGCCACACTACAATTTTCGTAAATGTCAATTTCTTGTGTGTTATGTGATATATCACAAAAAATGTTCTGTGATTTCTTTTTATTTTTAAAGGATTTATTTATTTTTGGTTAGTCGTGATTAGCCAGCCATGATAATTTGTTTTTGGAAGTTTATCCCTTCAAGAAAAAAAAACAAAAAATGTTCTGTTTTTTCTTTTTTTTTTAAAGAATCTATTTAGTTTAGTTTCATAATTTGTTTTGTTTTGTTTTTGTGTTATCTTCAAGAAAAAACAAAAACAAAAAATAGTGGTTTTCTTTTATTCCTTTTCGTTGGCCTTTTTCAGTAAAACATTTTGTAGCCCCCCTCCCCCCCCGAACGCCCGTCACGTCCCGTATTTTAAAATTGAAAAGGTGCCAACCCTGCGTGCACCTTTAAAAATTCCACGTTTAGCTAAAGGTTTTAAATTTTCATGGCTAGTTAATTTCATTATATTTTTACAAAATATACTTACTTTTTAGGTGCAATACCTTGTAAGTTACCAGGTTGCCCAATTTATTTGTCCAAATCGAGCACGAGTCGTAGGGAAGGTCCCCAATAAAAAAAAACAAAAAATTGAACTTGGACAGGTTGAAAAAGCCGTAGCCGAAAGCGTTGTGAGTTGTGAAGCTTAGAAGTCTGCAAAATCGTATTCAAACATTGAAGAAGCGTATTCAAAAATGGTAATTATGGAGCATAGTGTATGCACCGCCCGATTTTCTTGAAATTTTGGCTACCCCCCTATTTTCGAGGTCCCTGAACACGAATCTGACCTCAGTGTTTTGAGGTCGGACATAGTTTCCGAGAAAATGAATTTTCAAATTTCCTTTTGACGCCCCACTTTTTCACGGTAAAATTTATCTGGATTATAACCACAAATGTCGCCGTGAAAAATGGGGTGTCGGGTGTCAGAAGGAAATTTGAAAATTCATTTTCTCGGAAACTACGTCCGGCCTCAAAAAACTGAGGTTAGATTCTTGGTCAGGGACCTCGAAAATAGGTGGGTAGCCAAAATTTCAAGAAAATTGGGCGGTGCATATACTACGTTCCATAATTACCTCAAAAATTTGTTATATTGCCTAGTGGGATAGTCGCTGGTTGAAGGCGAAAGGAAGCGAAGGAAGGGTCACATGTAGAGTAGTCACTGAAATGTTTATTCTCGTAATAATTTTTTTGTTGTGATATTTTTATTGTTGAATTGTCATTTATTAAATAACTTAAATTATTGCTCTATTAAAATATTTTTGTGTTCCACAAATTAGTTGCTAAGTTGTGTTTGAAATTGTAGTAGTATTTTACCTGGACACAAAAAAACGACAAACTTTGCAGAAGTTTCAGTTATTATGCGTTTTTAAGATGCTAGTTGAACGTAAATAAAAATCGTTGGTATCGTACTGTCATGCTTGAAGATGTGCCTCAAAATGCATAGCTAATATTAATATTATCTATTATACAGTGAATAAAAAATGCGAAAGTGTGATTTTTCTTCTTCTTTTGGATAGGTGGCTGTGAATTCATATTTGACATTTTCTTGGGATTCCAAACAACTTTTCTTAGTGCTATACTGCTGTAGTTCTAAAAATAAGAGTACTTTACTCTTCCCTGTATACGAATAGAAATTTTAAAATTTGTACAGGTCGATTTTGAGCTTAAGCACAAGCACTAACTTTTATCAAGAATAATTTGTTTTGAGAAACTTCAAATAAAGAAAATTCCCATTTGTGTCCAACTTTCTGTCATTATTATTATTATCTCGAAAACAGGGCGGTATTGGAAAGTTATACCGTAAAATAGTCTTAAGACACTGTATACAGGGTGTAACTGAACTGATGGTCAAAAATGAAACCACGTATTCTTGGAGTCAAAATAAGGGCACTTCTTCATATATTTTTTTCTTCTACGGGCCTTAGTTTTTTTTTATACAGAGCATAGAAGTTTAGAGAAAAATACACATATTTTTTAGTATCTCTAGAATTATACGAGATAGTTTCTTCAAACTTGGCGTGTCACATGATCGGATGAGCCGTCAAACTTAAGGTTGAAATGAAGCTTCTGAGGCTCACAGTTGCGGAGATACAGGGTGTTATTAGAATATATTACTTCAGAAAAATGTTTAACAAAAAGTATCTCTTAGTATTTTTTCATATTCGCAGCCGATGGAGGAAGGGAACAATGACGTATCTGTTCTCCAAAGTTCTACATCAACGCTTTGATACCTTTAATCCTTGTTTATAATAGGTATATAATCAAAGTTTATATCGTCGGTTCTCAAACAACGGAATATACTTATAATATTATCTTCATGTTTTGTTATTCGATTATCGTCGATCGATATCGTTTATTATACACAATATTTCATAAGCATAAGTATTAACACTGACATACCTAAGTATAAAAAATATTATGTCTAGCTAAATTTATATAGTTGTCATTCATACAGAAAATTTGGTTTAGACGTCGATGGAAGATTCAATCAACGGTTTACAGCATAAATAATATAACAAAAAATTAAAACCGACTTCAAAAATTTGCCCGTATGCACATTTCAACTAAAATTTTAGAAATATTTTTCTCTTTCTAAATTGAGTTACCTTTGGATTTGGTGACAGTCAAGGCAAAGAATTTACATCTATTTAGATATGAATACATCATATCCTACATACATCATAACCAGGGCCCCCATGGGAGACCCCTCCGGCAGGGCGCCAAACGTTGGTCCACCCTGTACTTAAAACTTATAGTTTTTTTTAAATGTTTGTTTCATACTTTACTTTTTGTAATATTTTTTATAAATTTTATATAACTGATCAACTTATTTTTTATATACAGGATGATTATTTTAGAACTATACCACCGCGATTTTCTCACTTATTTTGCGCCCTACAATAAAAAATCGTGAAGAAACAAAAATGTGGCAATTTTGGACAGCTAAGTGGTGCTGCAAAAGAAATCGGCAGCCATAGCCAACTTGACGCGCAATATAAAAAATACCTCAAATTGAGCAAAACAATTTAATAGCCCTAGCCACAGAAAATATGTCTGTGGCCCTAGCATATTTATTTTAAGAGATAGAGGAAAACTATCATATTGAAAATTGATGGCACTAAGAAGCTTTATGCAACTGGGTACTCAGATAGTTTCAGAAAATTACACAGGGTGTTCGGCTCTCTTGAGGCTATGCATTTTTTGTTTATTTCTTATTAAGCGATTTTCTCGGTTATTTTAGGCCGCACAGAAAATAGATAAGAAAATAAAATATGGCAATTTTGGCCAGCCAGGTGACGTTAAAAAAGAAATGGGCCTCCATGCCCAATTTTTCGCGCTGTGCTGAAAAAACTTCAAATCGACAAAAATGTTCATGCCCTCAAGAGAGCCGAAGACCCTATGTAATTTGTTAAAACCCAATTAAAAGTTACCACCTGGTACCAAATTTTGGAAAGATGGGCTAGAAGTGGCTTCTAAATACAAGGTATCGAAAAATTTTATGAGAAAAAGTTGTTTAGAATTAAAACTTATTGCCGTGTACCAAATTTTGAGACAATCAGCCTACTTAATTTTTTCATTTTTTCTTTAGCGCCTTAGAAAAAAAAGTGGGAAAACAAAGTAGGCCGATCTTTCCAAAATTTGGTACCCTGGAGTAATTTTAATTGGGAACAACTTTTCTTAATGAATTTTTTTGTTATCTTTAAAGGAAAAGGCACTTCACCTACAATGAAAATAAATAAATGGTCGCTGTCGACGCCATCTTGATTTTTCAAAAACGAAAATATGCTAAAAATTAGTTTCCAGTCATAAGTCAAGCAAATCAGAACCACAAACAATCAAATTTAAACGCGAATTTTTTTTTTCTTTTACACATATTGGCTCACTTATCCTGGGCCACCCTGTATATTGTAAACAGCCAGTAATTGTTTTTTTTTTAATTTATGTACCTGTGGCTTTGAGTTAAATTTTATTTTTGTTATATTACTTGATCACAAATTCTTTTTTGTTTCCCTTGGGTGGTATTTATTGGTTAATAGCATGAACTAGATCAATAATTCTAACAAAATCATAAGTTGATTAAACTACAAAACTTGACAGTTGCATATTATAGGTAAAAAATAGCTAGGTACAGGGGAGGATGGACTTTACCTAACCAGCCCGGGCATTTGTCTCCCAAGCGGCCCATAAACATCTCATTTGGCTTTAGATTTTTCTTTTCTTAATTATTATCATAATAACAATTAAAAAAACAAACAATGTAGATAATGTATTTTTTTAATAAAACAAAATATACATGTTTTATGAAAACATAAATAAAATCATAACTCTCGTAAAACAAATAAAACTTTTTTCTCTAAATATAAAGTTATAAAAATAACAAAACATTCAGAAGCGTAGAAGGACCACACCGTTATTTTATTTTTATTGAATTCGAAATTCCGACTTTTAAAGTCGAAGGCCAACTTTGAAGTCAAAATTCCGACTTTATAAAGTCGAAATTCCCACTTTTAACTCGAAATTTCGACTTTGAAATTCGAAATCCGACTTTGAACTCGAAATTCCGACATTGAACTCGAAGTTTTGACTTTATGAACTTCCAACTTTCAAAGCCGAAGTTCAAAGTCAAAATTTTGTGTTCAAAATCGGCATTTCGACTTCAAAGTCGGACTGCGACTTTAAAAGTCGAAATTTCGAGTTCAATAAAAATAAAATAATGGTGTGCCCCTTCTACATTGCCGTAAAACACGTAAAGAAATAATAGAACAAAAATAACAAAACAAAAATAATTAATTATGGCCAGTTGCACCGTCCTATCTTAAATTAACTACCTACTTACAACAATTATTGTAACAATGATTGCCTTTTGTTTTGTCAAGTAGTTAAGACTGTCTTAAAATTTAAGATGCGATGGCCGATGAGCCTTCGAGCCTGCGGCGGCCCTCCGGGGCCCTTCGAATGACCGGCCCACCGGACATTTGCCCAGTGTCCCGGTGGTCCCATCCGCCCCTGGCTAGGTACCTAACTACTGTCCCGGTTTTCGTCAGCCAGGAGTTGGTCACCTTGTTGTATATGAATATTATAACCGTCGATGGAGGAAGGAATCAATCAACGTTATAACCACAGAAAATATAGCGTATATTTTCTGTGGTTATAACTCCATTATAAAGAGATTATTTTAAAAAGACTCGAGAAATTTGTTATTAACAATTAATAACGTTACTCGCTACTTTAAAAAAACCGCCTCCATAGGCAAAGAGGGGGGCGGGGCCGCGGCCGGGCGACTCGAATCGAACGCTGGAATACAAAATCTAAAATACCTATATCTTTCAGCCGTCGATCGATGGCGATGACTCATTCGTACCAGCACAAAAAACGCAAACAACCAAGGTCAAATCAACAGATTTGGCAAGCCGCGAAGCGCGCCATCTGCCGAACAAAAGTTCGTCTTGGGAAGCCGCATTACAAGTGCGCAGTGCGCCATCTACCGGACAGAAGCCTCTCTTCCACCTCAACGCCGCGACGTAATCCGAGGATGGTGCAAGTGCGCCATCTACCGAACAACCGTGTCGGACTGGGAAGCCTCGTTTCCCCCACCGCGCCGAGAAGTATTCGACGGTGGCTCCATCTTCTTCCGAAGAGTATTGAGTCAGTCGGTATTTCGCATTAGGAAACTAATCTTTACCTTCCTCCATCGACGACAGAATTCAATAATAAAGATTTTATTTAATAGATCAAGATTGTATTCAAGCAGTTTATTATACTCTGAAACTGAGATCTTAAATGCCAGAAGTCTCTACGTTTATCAGTGTCTTTTGTGGTATTGTTTAATGGTGCACAATGAAGGGACTTACCAATCCAGATTGAATACTGCCAGGCTGCCATTATTTAGAAAATCCCATACACAAAGACAAGCCAGTTTTTATGGACCCAAGTTATATAATTTATTGGCTTCCCACTTAAAAATCTTCAAGAAGACATATTTCTTTAAAACTAAAGTTAAACAGTTTATTAAGCATAACCAGACCACCATCAATAATATATTCTAGTGTTGCAATGAGCGTTCCTTTTCTTCTCTATTAACGTTGTGTTTACTAGGGATTTATGATTTCATTGTTTACGTCAAATCTATATGCCTCCAACTCTGTGTGTCCCATACTGTCTTCGGCATACAATTTTTATACTATATTGCTTATTTATTATCATATAATTCATAGGGATTTCTAATGTATATCATTAATTAGAATAATTGTGTAATTTATTGGTTTAATGAGGGTATACGGTGTAATCTGCTGCTTGCCTCAGGATCAGAACGCAAGACAAGCACCCTTGTGCTTAGGTGTATATGACCTTTGGAGGCAGCGGATGATTAAATTTAATGGGTTTTCTTTCTTTGTGGTGCTATTTTGGAAAATAAAAATAAATACAATAAATACAAAAAAAATTCTTCTACTTTTATATTTTCCAACGTATCATTAACTTTTATGCTAGAGAGGTTGTCACTGGTTTGAAAATTTGTTATAAAGTTTCACATTCATGAAATTTACCTATTTTATGGCAGCATACTTTTTTTTAATCCCCTGAGTTCACTGATTTTCTTTGCGAGCTGCGCTTCTTGAATCTGCTCTTGCATTGAATTGATATCACGATTAATAAGTGTATTGTAGTTTATCATAATAGTCCAAGAAAATTGTCCTTTTTTTTATAGAGGTAGAAAAAAAAATTCTTAACAGGTAGATATTTTCGGGGTTGGTTGTGGGTAGCGTCCTGAGTATAACTCCAAAAAATCACCATCGAAGTAGTGTTACGAACCCCGCAATAGCGGTGGTTTTCGACTGGAGGTGTCACCTGGTATCTCGTCACAATACTATTTTGTATGTGTGGGTTGACGATGGTAGACGGTACAGTATCTTTTTCACGGATAGGGCCAAACACTCTCTGTGGTGTAGTAACCAGAACCTTGTCACTAGTCTGACATTCAAGAACAACCTTTCTCAAACTACTGACATGCTTGTACAACCAACTACCATCTACCTACCCTAATCAGATAGGTGACTGCACTGATCGCCTTCATCACAACACCATCTTTCCATTTGTTACTACAGTAGGGACCCAACTTACCAACAAGAACTTTTTCACCTACTGAGAACCGTTCAGGCTTGACAACATCAAAAGGCTTTTGTAAGGCAATTCTCTTAATCACTCTCTTAATATGGTAGAGGACGAGAGGCTAAAACCCACTTTGGGTTCCACGTTTTCATTGGTCGACTCAAGGTTACATGAATTTGAACATTCGTACGCTTGTGAGGTTGTTTAGAATCACATTGCAATAGTTCCTTCCAGCATAATAATGGCTTAGTTAATCACATATCTGAAGAACATATGGTAATTATATGGAACATACGTACCGTATGCACCGCGCGATGATTTTCTTGAAATTTTGGCTACCCCCCATTTTCCCTGAACACGAATCCCGAATTTAGCTCAAACTGATCACCACCCTATTTTGCACCTTTTGCAACATCGAAACTTCGCGAATACCCGCGGAAAAACCGACATTCGGCGCGCGGGCGTAAACACGGCACAAATCTTTCAAAATTTCGGTTTTTCCGCGGGTATTCGCGAAGCTTCGATGTTGCAAAAGGTGCAAAATAGGGTGGTGATCAGTTTGAGCTGCATACAGTAAAAATTCATCCGGATTTAACGTTATTTCTTAATTCATTTGCATAATTTATGTCACAACGGGCTATTGAATACAAGACGAGAGGCTTAATTCATGTAACCTTGAGTCAACCAATGAAAACGTGGAACCCAAAGTGGGTTTTAGCCTCTCGTGGTAGAGGTGCATGAAAAAACAACAAAAACAAATAATATATATTTTTAATATTTTAACTGGGGGTTAACTTACGTGTGCACCCCGAGTTAACCCTGAAAAAAATCAGCTTGTTTTAAAGAATTTTTTTTTCACCCTTATAAAGCACTTTAGCTAGTGGTGATCTTTTACCTATATCTCGTGAAGTATTGAAGTTTAAAAAAACCTTCATACGGGAAAGTTGTATAGAGAATGTAATAATGTACACATAAGAAAAAAATGTACACATAAGAAAAAAAAATTGCAAAAAAATGTTTGCAGAACCACCCCTATTGCGAGGTTCGTAACACGACTTCGATGGTGATTTTTTGGGGTTATACTCAGGACGCTATACACAACCAACCCTGAAAATTTTTTTCTCCACGTATAATTTTCTTGGACTATATAATAATAATAATAATAATTCTCACCCTTACAATACTCCAAACTAGGAGTACCCCAGAAGCAACCACATGCTTGTGCGTTATATGTTATATAACTATCGAACCCTATTGTACATCGACCGTCATTCATATTGAAATATTTAACGATATCCAACGTTCCAAAATTGGTATCATTCCAACAGAGTGAGCAGAGATTCTTGAAATATCCGTATGAGACGTCTGGTGGCACGTGCTCATCATAAATATGTCTAAGATTTACTTCATCTTGTTTAAACAAAACAAAAACGAAAAATATGTCTGGCCGAAATTTGCTACATCTATAATTTTATATCGACCCATGGAATAAAATTCTCTAATTTTATCCTATTTGTCGCAAGCTACATCATCAAAAATACAAACTGAACTTTCTCTAGTTTCTTACGGTGCAATAACGTCATCGTTTAAGCTAAATGGAAAATTACCTACACATCCTGCTTCTTTAAGCACATCTTGTAGTAACTGATATTTAGGCTTGTAAAGGGATTTACTCTAAAGGTAAATGTTCTAAAATTTCAATCCATCCTCGTTGAATATTAAACTAAGAAGGCTGTTTGTTTTACCACAACAACTAGGACCGCAAAACATTGCTTTAATCGAATTTGGCAAGAGTACACCATGTTTAGATTTTTCGCTCCTAACAAAATCTAGATTTTCGATTGTCCGGGATAGTTGATGCGGTTTGATGTGCATCTTGTAAACATCTAATAGTATAACATGTATTCTTAACATATTCAGTGTGTTTCAGTTTGTATCAAACTGAAACACCCTGTATATACCAATTCGAAATGTTTTAGATGTAAATAATAAACAGTTTTATGTTTCAATCAAGAATATTTATTTTCTGCAGATAGTGATATACATATTATATAATCAATGCAATTTCTGTAACATTTTCAAGGAAGATAAGCTTCAATTTTGTGCTGTACAACACCCTGCATAGCGGACATTTCTCCATGGAGTCTGCACAACTTATATACAGCACACCAAATGGCTGCCTGAAACCATCAAAAATTCTGTCTTTGCAGTACCTTAGCATGTTTTCAATGTTCGGTGGAATGTCCGCAGGTTTGATTTCACCTTTAATGAATGAACAATTGGGACTTCAGATCGCATGATCTTGTCAGGGGTTGTCATCCTTTTCCCATATGTATCCTTCGATGTATCAAAATAGATATCAAACAACATCTTCATAATTATTGGTATAATAAAATCCTACTCGGGCAAGCTTTTCTGGTGATATGACCAGTTTTCAAACATTCTTATAAGACTCTCGTAATTATGTTCCATTTCTCACTCAGTAATGTTTTTACTATTTCAATAAATAATTGTGCTACTAACAGTGAAGTACATATAGTAATGTAATAAATTAGTGGCACGAATGCGAAGTCTGTTATATGTTGATCTTGAGTAGGAAGCCCTCTGGGTGTGACCATTATGAATATGAGTACGACACTAGTTGGGATCTCCCTTCACACTGTTTCACTAATTGTACGATTTTGGTACACTGCTTGAAGTTTACGTTGTGTTTCATTTTTAGGTAGTCTTGCTACTGAAATTTTTTCAACTACCGTCTTGAATGGGAAACATTTTTTTATTATCCTTTGGAATGGTATCACTTCAAATTATTTTTCCGGGCTCCAAGTCTTGGATATAATATGTACGAAATGTTTTAACGTCAAATTCTCGTTAAAATGTCTGATAAATTCTAATGTTTTCGACATGATGAGTTCTTTCCAACTAACGCTCCCCGACGATATGTGAAACAAACCCACAATCTCCCACCAACACCTTAAAACACGCCCCGCCAACCCCCTAAGAGAGTACCACACCACGCCAGTCTCGACAGGTTTGCCGTGGTACTCTCATAGTCTTCATACTAATGCTATTTGTTATTATTCGACTAGTTATATTATATTTTGTCTGGGTGTGTAGTACACTCACTGGGCTTACTAAAACGGTTTTCTAGGGTTTTCCGTCGTACTTGAGGCAATACTATGGTTTTTCTATCGGGAAAAGTCGGTCCTAGCCACAAATAGCAATCAAGCCGAAATAATAGTCCTCCGTCCCACAAGCATATGTGGTTGTTTCTGGGGTATCTACTTCTAGTTTGGGGTATTGCGGGGGTGAACACTATTATTATTATATTCTGGTAGTTGTGCTTAGGTATTTGATATTAAACTGAGTGTTGCTTAAATGTGTCACATCAACTCGAGACAGAATTTAAACTTTAACTGCCTATATATTTTTTATTAAGCATTTTCGAAGAGAGGTATGTTCACGTGTATGTTTTTCTTGTTTTTAGATTCCGAATCCCCTCCTGAATTTGTCGCACTTATTTATTCACACCCTGTATTATACAAATAATGTACACCTAACATATTAGTTTGAAATAAACTCTTCAGTGATTTCTGTCCACCGAGAATAGTAGGCACAACTGCAAAATTTCACTCGATCAGCGACAATGTAGTGAAAAATTGATTTATTTAAAATGACAAACAGAAAAGAAAGTTAATGGGGCGTGTAACGATGCAAAATATTTTGCAGTATCCGATTAAAAAATATCCTGGCCTCGACTTTTGAACGAGTGGTAAATGACGCTGCTTCAGTTCAGAGTTGCGAATGCCCAATTTTTCCGGTCAATTTGTTAAAAGTTTTTATGGCGCGTCAGTGTTGCTGCGCCCAGTGCACACATAAATTTCCAGTCTCACACATCAAAGTGTCAACACCACGTTTCAGATTTATCGGAAACCAGATGAAAAGCTTACATTCTTATTTCACTGGTCGAGTTGTAGGTATGTAAGCGGAAAATTCAGGGTTTTTTTATAACAAGAGGGAAGGAAAACACTTTATTACAAATCACCCCTGCAGTATTCAGAGCTTTGCAATTCACTTTTTAACGACGTTTTATGTATGTACCTATATAGCCGTTTCAAAAGTGTAACCTGCGATTTTTATTTTGTTCATAAAATCGCTCAGATTGTATCAAACTATTTATCTACATCCATTGATTTTTACTTTTTTAAGTAAAACCATTGTCTTTCTTTTGGGTACTCTAGGTGCATTTTGTTGTAAAACATTCCAAACGTTTCAATTTTAATTCTTTAATGAAAACATTATCCAATTGAACAGAACAAAAATCTCCCAAACTGGAATACTCGATATACCTATCATGCAGGATTTTTAAGCTCTTCTTGCCTTTTCGACTTATTTTGTGTGACTCTCCAAATAAACGCGACTCAATGTACAGCACGTATATGTGGTGATTCAATATTTTGACCCATAAAAGAGCTTTTTTCTATCTGTAGCGACTAACACGCATAATTTAAAACTTTTGGTCAATACAAATTTTAATCTAAGTATTTACTCACATTTTGAGACACAAATTATTTAAAAATATTTATCGCAATGGCCGTTATTAGGCTTTTTGCGCAAATGCTAACAACGGCCATTGTGATAAATATTTTTAAATAATTTTTGTCTCAAAATGTGAGTAATTACTTAGATTAAAATTTGTATTGACCAAAAGTTTAAAATTATTCGTGTTACTCCCTATAGATCGAAAAAAAAACATTTTATGGGTCAAAATGTTGAATCACCACGCACGTGCTGTACATTGAGTCTTAAGATTTCGCGTACGGCGCACTTTGTTAATCAAATGTCAACTGAATTTTTTAAATAAATTTTTAAAAACTCCATATTAGCACAGATAACCTAACTATGACTATTACGTGCACTTGAAAATTACTTGGGTTCAATAAACGTTGCAAATAGAATTCACAGAGGGGGTGAAATATAATCTATTTCTATCTCTAGAAAATATATGTAAAGACGCCCATACCTAAAATGAATTTAGAATTATCTGTGGGATATTTTATTTTAGTCGTTAATTTAGAAAAAGAAAAGTGTACCAACCTACTTATAAAAGTAGATAATTCAAGACACGTTATCGGTTCGCCTTCCTTCTCTGGATATTGGATATTTATAGCATCAATATAATTAGTTCCCTATTCTGAGGGACAGTTCAAAATTATTTCCTTATTGAATGTAACAACAGATGGAATCTATTTTAGGGATGTATCTGTTTGTGAAATCTATTTAGAGAAATATCTGCATTTTTGTATAGTAAACGTATTATGAAGTAAAACCTGGTGACCGGAAATATATCCGCTAGTTTTAAAAAAGCTATTATATGCAAGAGAATATACATAATGAACAAATATCAAATATTTAACACCACTGTATATCTTAACTGCTGCTTAATAAACCTTCTAAGCGGATATCAGGGAAGCCTTCAGGTAGAAGCACCCAAAATTTAACCCTTCATTACCTTTTAATTGAAGGGATATACCTCCATGCCCTTAACGTTAACGTAGTGGTTTAGATATAGCTACGATATTCCTATAGTTATAGGATTTTTATTTAAATTGCTAATGTTATTTTACTCACTTAATAAATAAATAATAAATAAATTTAAATAAATACATAAGAAGTGTTTAGTGTCCGAAAAATTATAATAATAGTTATTTACATTACAAGATGCCTAAGTCCACTTTTTTGGCCGAGGAGGTTGTTTAAGGACCGAGGCAACGCCCGCTCGGGCAGACTGCAACTTTTTTCTGACAAAAGAAGGCCGTCCATAATTAATAGGGTTTCACAATATTCAAGAAACTTTCAAATCAAGAAATCTGAAACTGTTTCCAAGGCAAGTCAAGATTTTCTATTTCAAGATCAAGATTTCTTGTCAACAAACCAAGAAATTCTTGAATTTCTTGAAATTAAGTTTTATTAGTATAGACCGGATAAAAAAGCGGAAAAAACTTGAAAAAAAGTGCTTAAAAAAGCACAAAACTTGCCAAAAAAGCATCAAATAAGAAAATTAAGAAAAAATAAATGTTTAAAAATTATGTAAACATACGTGAAAAAGTTCAACGGAAAAAAGCATAAAACCTCAAAAAAGGCAAAACACACAAAAACAGCTATATCGCGATATACTTAATTTTGGGTAATTCATGATGCTTAAAATCTTGTCTTTACTAGAGACTGGAGAAAAAACGCAAAAAATTGGAAAAAAGCACAACAAAACTGTTGCAATATACTTATCGTTTTGCCTAATTCGTGTATAAATTAAATATCATGGTTGCTTATAAAATTCAGCAATAACCGTAATGCTTAAAATCCGGTCTCTCTATATTGGTGACTATAAAATAATAAAGGTAAATTCCTATGATAATTTACTTAGGTGCATAATTTAGATTTTAATATGAATAAAAAAACACGTCTATAAAGCATACATGATTATGATAAACGAAACAATATTCTTTTTATAACACATTAAACAAAAAAAATAAATATGAACTTACAAATACAGCAAACAAAACATATTCATGTTAGAACCCAAAACAAAAAAATATATAATAATGAACTTAAAAATAGAACAAGCAAATTAATATTCTTTGTACAACACAAAACAAAAAAAAATAAAAATGAACTTACAAAATATAACAAGGAAATAATACCTACTGCTTGGACGTATCCAAGTTGGGTATATGTCGGGATTTGAGATCCATGAATTTAAACACTTTAAACTTCGCGCGCCGCTTATTTTTAAGCAATTTCAAGAAATTTCAAGAAATCTTGAATTCAAGTCAAAACTTTTGCTTTCAGGAAACTGTCGAGTCAAGACGTATTTAAGTCCTTGATCTTGAATTTCAAGTCAAGTCAAGAAATTACGTTCAAGTCAGCGCCGGTTTTAGGGGGGTGCTAGGGCGCTAATAGCACCCGGCGGTAAATTTTAGGAGGCGGTATAAGCTGGTCTAATAACTAAAAATAAATCACATTTTGTTGCTATGTGGCTCACGACGCGATACCTTCGTTTTGATCGTCGTCTGCAAACATAACATCTGAAACGTTCTCCTATTCATCATCTTATTCGTCTGTACGTTGAAGATTTTACTCCCACCCTGGATTTTTGGATGAAAATAAAATTTTCTAAGTGAAAATATTCTAAACGCAGAATATACAACATTGATTCATTGATTGAATATAAATTGGAAAATTGACATGTAATAATGTGTAACATGATACATTTATTGAATATTATTGCCAAGTAGCAAACTATACCTACCGATTCCACGAGACCTGGCTTTTCCCATGCATAAGCCCAGGTCTGTATATGGTTTGGAGGTTCAAGCCCCCTACATTGAGAAAAGATGAAAAATACATTATACTGTTATGATTTTGTAATTTTCTATATCTCTTTTAAACTATCTGTGCTTTATATTTTTAAAAATTTTCGCCTACGTCGAATTTTAGTAACCAAACACCTCTGCTTTCTTTTGTATAGCTGGTTTAAAAAGCAATGATTTTGCCTAAAACAAATTTCGAAATTTCTATTGGTAATAGTTGTTCTATAAAAGAAGGCTAAGTAGGACTTCTTGTCTGTTTTGTTTGGAATTTCTTTTCGTTAATTTTAAACTGTTTGACCTTGAATATTTGAAACATTTTCGCCTGCGGCGCAATTTTGTACTACAAACATTCAATTTTCTTTTTAATTTCTGACTACCTCCCAACTAAAGTTTAGCTTTTTGGACAAAAGCAAAAAATGGAGAGAAGGCGTTTTTTAAACTTAGCACCCGGCGGTAGTCAAGCTAAAAACGGCGCTGGTTCAAGTCAAGATTTCTCGACTTGAAAGCCTAATAATTAATAGCTATGGATCCCGCATACGGTGGATTTTTATAGCAAAAATTAGCTGAGATATTTTGACTTAGCTACCTCAGAAGGACATCCTTATAGTATAGATATAGATAATCATGTAGTGATTTAGGCACCATCACATTTTTAAATTCTGCTACAGTTTCGGTTTGGCAGCAAGATCCAAAACTGAGCATACAGGCTGTTGAACCAATCTTACCAGACCCAGCAAACAGTTCAATATGAAACTACAAAATCAGGTGGTAAATGACACGTCGACCAGCCCAAGAATCAAAGAATTGAATTGAACAATAAAGAAGTTGGATAATCGGTAGCATATATAATATCTACAATTACAATACTGTATTTGTATTTAGGTGCATTTAAAGGGAATATCCATGAACTGCAAATATAGGGAATTTTATTGTGCTTCGGACAAAATGTGGTCCAACACTACCGAGTTGTTATCAGGTTTGGTTTGATCAGAAAGTAGAACGTGATATTTTAAGAGATTTACTGAATTTCCTTCATAAATTTTAGGTTTTCCTTGGCACAATTTCATTTCCAACTTCATTTCTGCCATCTCCGCGAACGATAGTAACTTTATTTCTTACGTAGCCAAACTAAATTACCAATTTTGCCCCCTTTCATCAAAGCTCAGATTCGCTTAAGTGCTGGTGGGCCATTTACAGAAGACAGCGCCAATAACGTACTTATCAAATCTGACAGGGGCGCAGGCAGCCTGGATTTTGCACGGAATTGAATTAAATTTCAAGTGTTTCACAAGCCAAGGATTCGTTACGGAGCTTTTAATTTTATTTTGGTGGATTATCAGGTATATTATTTATCCCGTTTAAAATGTATTGAAACATAAACATTAAAAGAGTTTTGTTATGTAGAAGAATACCAATTTCTCGAGTATACAGGATGTCCCGATTTGGTTGTGGCAGGCCCGGCGCTAGGGCTGGGGCAAAGGGCAGCCACCCCAGGTGGCCGTTTTCAAAAGGAGGCCAAAATGGAAGACTTCTTTATAAATCTCTAAAAAAAGTTCTATTATCAAAAAGCAGAATTTTCTGCGTTTATTTCAGCCATCAATGACAATAAATTTAATATCATAATATATCAAATCGGGGCCGATGACGTCACCAGCCCAGCCCACTACAGCCCACAAGTTGTATTACCCTTGCACCTTCACTTTCTTTATTTGAATCTGCATGGCGAACGTCGGGGTAAGGTTGGAGATAAAGGATGTCATCACTGATCACTGCAAATAGTCGGGGAGCTGAGGGACCAAAAATACATCGTCCATAAATGAAAACATTTCTTGACGAGGCATAATACAATGTCATTTTTATAGAAATCAAATTTTAAATTAACTTATTATGTGCCTTTAATGGTTTATTCTGGCACTTTAGTCCAAGAGAGAGCTTAGGAAGGAACCAAAAATGCAACAGTTTTGTAAAGGCTGATATTTTAACATTAGTTCACATAAAAAAATGATGTATATCGCAACTGTTTTATAAAATCTAAAAAATAGTCTGTGGATAGTAAGACTACTAGCAAACTACGTGAGCATGGTCAGTCTTCAAAATATTGTAACATTACGCGTCAGTAGCGCGCTAAAGTCATAAAAAATTAGTTGATGCAAATATTTTATAAAATTTTAAATTTTCAAGGGCAAAACTTGAAGACTCTATAGAAAACGTCAAAGTAAGTAGATTTTTCATATAAACATGCATCGAAATTCTAACGGTTTTCGTTGTTGCCTCAAAGTATTTTTTTTATGTTCCTAAATTTTTCCAAAAGGAGGACAGTTAAAGCAAACATATTATTTTGCACAGTTTAGACTCAGTAAATGCTACACATTAAAAATAATTCGGCCTGTCTACTTCCACCAGTGTCGGAGAAGCGATTATCAACCATCATATTTCTTAATAAAAAATGGTATGCCTCTGGAAAAGGAAACTTTTTCGTCTATTCTTGACTTTTTTCGAAAAATGTACCGTTTTTAACGATTTTATATATTTTTTAATTTTTCTTAAAGACCGTTTAAATTTAATTATCTTGCTTAATATCTATAGAACATGCGTGATCGCAGAGAGCTTAGACTACGACGAAATAATAAATGATTTTGCAGAAAAAAAGACAAGAAAATTATTTTAATTTTAAGACTAAACCCACAATTTTGTTGTCCAAGTTTGCATTGTAGATTCTAGTTAGTTGAATATCTGTAGTTAGTAGCATCAGTTTATTATGGTAGTATTGCGTTTGGTTGTTGATTAAAAATATTTCAGTCAACGGTCTGGTATAGGTTACATATATTATACTATATATTCATTCATATTCGTAGAAAAAATATAACTGTAGATTATGTAGCTGTATTAGTGGTGTGGTAGGTATTTCATGAATAGTCTGGTTGAATATAATGAATATACTATAGTGAATAAAGAAGAATTTGTAAGAAACATTTTGCATGTTATTTTTCTCTCTATGAGGGCGGCATTTTTCGATTTTGCTCCAGATGGCCAAACTCCTAGCGCTTGGCCTGGTTGTGGACATACCACACCACAGAAATCTACATGTATGTGTCCCAACTTCGGACTCTATATTTTTTTACTATGTTTGCCATTTTTAGTTACAATGTCTAAATTTGCAGGATTTACAATTATTGCAATCAATCATTATTTATAGTTTAATTAGCCAAATCAAATCGCCGTGGTGGCGATGTTCGTAGCGTCGCCGAACTATTTGGACTGCATGTTTTTCTACCTTCGATCGAGCTTGGTTCGAATCGATGTCGAGGCACATGTCTTTATAAGTTTTCCGTAGTACTTGAGCGAACGCTCTCCTAGTTCTTCTAGCCGCAAATGGCAACGAAGACAAAATAATAGTAATTGCCCCCTCCCCAGCACAAGCATTCAGTTGCTTCTGGGGTACTTCTAGTTTGAAGTTTTGTGAGGGTGAGAATTATTGTTATTATTATTAATCATAGCAATAGCTTACATCTACCTAAATTAATAAAAATCCTAATAACTTGAACTTAAATTTAGAGATAGGTCAAGCGGCACAGTTTTTGTCTGGTTTTAATTTCTTTATTTAAAACATTTAGTTTTTGTAATTTATTAATGCCTACAAAATTTAGATAAAAAAATACTTCTAACTTTGATAAAACTATTTTACGGAGGGCCACTTGGAAATATCTTGACAAATATGCATTCTTCGGAGAACTTATTTGTTAAAAAAGGCTTTATGATGAGCTATCATTGAGTAAAAACACATTCGAGATCCATGGCCTACTTTCTGAGAAATTTTTAAAAAACCAGAAAATAGCAGAAAATGCATCGGCTTGTAACTTTTTTATTTTACGAGTTAGTGAAAAAGTTTCTTAATGACATCTGTGGGCAAAACTAATTGCTTTAAGCCTATCAGAATTGGAAAAAATGCCGCGGTTTAGTGGTTGTTCTTTTAGCACTTAAAAAACTTACTCGATTATAGCAGGTCATGACGCCAAAGCACCCAATTTGCTCGTTCTATCGATATATCTATCACATGCGCTACATATTACCTGCCTTAGCCAGATTTATATAATATTTTTATCGATGTAATTAATTTCATAACACACTACAGTGGATATCCGGAAGGGATCTGAATCTTGCACATTTTTAAAACTTTCTAGTAAGGGAAGTATCGGCAATATCGACCACTTAAGAAAAATCATCCGTGTCGACCTTTACACATCGGTTTTTTCTACAGTGACATACTTTGATAAAACACTATATTATCGCCAAAGGGTATAGAAAACTAAAAGTGTATTGGTCGGTTTTACCTTAACTGTTTGGATAATTCCGACCACCTTATTGGTTAATACCGACCAAGCAAAACAGATAACACGAAGCTTATTAATAATTATTGTAAATACTACAGAAACTATGGTTGACAAAAATGACAAATTAATATTTACTTGTAATTTCCATTTCCCCATGTTCAGCATGAAAATTTTCCACAAGAGCAACTTACCCACCACTTACTTAATACTTATCATTGGCATCCTGTTCAGAAACGTGGAAAAATTAAGTATTAAAATACAAGTTCACGTAGCAATAATAGCCCTTTAGGCCCACGCTAACGGTATGCCTATGGTTTTCCGACGAATTTTCTATTTTGAAATTCTTTATAAAACACATGGCAGCTTGACAAAAATCATATCAAAACGCATATTTTTCGAATAAATGAAGACTCACTTTTCCATATGAAGAACTCAGGATGACTCTCTGATTTATACCTTATCATTGTGAGAATATACGCAACATAATGCCCTTTGAAAGGCATACTACTTACAACATTACATCAATTTTAGATTAAAAACTGAATATAAATTGTATTAATATCGATAGAATTAAATCCACTAAATCTCTTGGTGTTATTATAGTTGAAAACCTAAATTGGAAGATGCACTGTGAATATTTGGTAACATAGCTTAATTCCATGTGCTACCTGATTTTAACTACTGATCAACTAATATCAGTTTCCTATGCCCATATAGGGTCAAGGTTAAGATGTGGCGTGTGCTTTTGGGGATCTTCCTCTTATGCTAATGATGTTTTTATATGCCAAAAAAGAATATTACAGTGTATTGTGGGTGCTCCTCCGAGAGAATCCTGTAGAGATATTTCCAAGAGACTTAACATCCTGACGCTCCACTCCTAATTTCTTTCGTTATCGAATAGGGCGTCAATCTCCAATAATTTTTCTGGGTACGAAACTGTTTAATAAGTTGAATTTGGATATTGTATAAGCTCGCCTAACTTGAACATTTTTCGACGAAGATTAAAATCTCATTTATTGAAACACGGTGTGTATAAACTAAGTGAATTTCTAGGTGTATAAGGTAAATTTTGTATTTTGATAATTTTGCTCTGGTTTTAATATGTTACCCTTGGTGTATGTCTGTATATATATAAATGCATATTTTATCTGTAGAATAATAACGTTTTCCATAATACTTGTGTTCGTTCGGAAAATAAAGAGAATATTTATTTATTTAGTTTTATCATACTACTAACTTTTATCGCTAAATATCAATGAAAATCCGTATTTTTATAGAAAATTATATCTACTTATAACATAAGGTGAAAAAAAATTGTAAGTGGTAAATTGCAAAGGATTAGTATATTTTAAGTGTAAAATTATTGTTGCCCGAAATTTTCTAGCAGCAAAATATCGTCAAGTGTAAAATAAAACATTTTCTCTTAGGGAGCCTTATGTTTTTTCGCTGTTGTCTACTGATAACTTTACGAGGCAGTTTTTTCCGCTTTTATACTGTTAACGTCAGGAGTTTAGTGAATTCATTGACGAAACCATAAAAATGTTGACATGCCGCACATGTATCAAGAATGATCAATATAACACTTAATGCAGCCCTCATAAATTGTGAGAGAATGGGCAAATATGAGACACGAAATACGTTTTAAGATATTAATTCTGGAATGGGGGCCAACGTTTATTACTTCCCGGCTTTAGGAGTTCGTCGAACGATTTTGTCATTTTGTAATAACAGTAAAGGCTTGTGCCGTCGTTGTCATCTAAAAAAAGGGCGATATACGGTACGTCCCAAGATAGGCAAAACAAAAGGTGTGAAAGACAAGTTTTTTTATTTGAAACTTGACCATTTGGAGTCCCACCCCGCTTGAAAGTAATTTCTGTAATATTTTCATTTCGAAAAATCAATCATTTCTGCCTACCCAAATTAAGTTTTCTGTACAAGATACGGGAAAAGTTTTTCTTTGACAACTCTTGTGTCACTTATCTTGGGACACACATTGTCACAATTTTCTTTGTGGTGCAAATAGATCCATTTAATTTTTAATTACTTATTAGGTTTTTTGCCACAGCAATCTGAACCAAACTAATTAAATGACAACTTTTCCAAGTTGCCAGGAAAAATCATAAATGAACGAATCTTCAACGTTTAACTCAAAAATTAACTATAACAAATTTGTTTTTATGAGATTTCGGAGATTATTTCCCTCATACTGCTTGCATTCAATAAGGTAGCTCCTTCCATAAAAATCCAACCAATCATATGCCTCTGCTAGCGATAATTGCACTTGTGCAAATTATCTCGGTAATTGCACTTGTGCAAATTATCACTTCGTTACTTAGCAACCGCGAATCTGTTGAATACAGACACGTACCTACTTCTGTTTCACACTATTCTAAATTATGCAGCTTATAAATTATGTGGCGGTACTATTACGCATTGTATCAATGAATTTAAATAACTTTCACATTGCTAAATTTTTGTTATTGGACCTCCGTCTCCGTTTAAATTTATGACACATTCAGAAAATAAAGGAACGCTAACAGGATGTAGGTATAATCGCATTTGCCTTGGATATCCAAGCGTCATGTTTGTTTACTCGAACGCTATAGTCGAAGCTGTCAATAAACTCGTTCAAAATGAATCGTTTTGGAAATGATAGAAAAAATTAATACAGAAATTATTAAATCGTATTCCAGAAATAATCTCGACAAATACCACTCGTGCCGGAAATTTTTCTAGATAATTTTATTCTCAAGCCCTATTTTGCCCATTAGCAAAACCACTCGTACAAATTGGGCTTTTATCTGAAAATAAAAGACCAATTTACTCGTGATCTTTATAGGCAAAATAGCGCTTTCGAAAAAATTATCGATAAAATTTCCGGCACTTGTGATATTACATACGAAAATTCCATACCTACCTTTTTTGACCAATCAGAGGCTCGTTTTTTGCTTCGTTGTCATGCCAACTCAAAAAATTTCCGGAAATATTCTCACTTGCTCTAGGCAGCAGGAGGTGATTACAGCGGAAATTTTTTGACAAATGTCATTATTATGATGTGACATTGTAACATATACCCCAGAAAAGGACGAATCAGAAGTGGCACTTGGCTAATTTAAGAGGGCAGAGGGGTATTTTTATGAGGTGGTGGGGACGGAGAGTATTGCTAGGCCGCCAGATCCTTAGAAAGGTTAAAACATGTCAACATATTTTTCACTATCATTTATTCATTTTGGGTAGGTATACCAATAAAATTAATATGAAAGCAATTAATATTATCTAATGTGTGCCGGTAGTAAAATTATAATGTTTTACGAACCATTTATTCTATTTATCTGAGCCCAGAAAACCCACAACCTGACCCCTGTTTTCTGGGACTTGAATATGAAAGCGGAATGCTTGACAACAGCGCGGCGCGGCGCCACAGATTCCGTTCTTGCGGTACTGCCAGATCGTCCAGTCGGGAGCCGGTAACCAAGGCAACCCACAAAAATATAATGCAAATTAATTTAGTATAAAATGAAATCGATGATAATTTACTTATAAAAATGTTAGTCCTTGATAGTATTTTGGTTGATATTAAATTGAAGGCGATAAAAATAGCTAAATGAATTAAAGGAAATTGTCAGGCATAAAAGCTGACGAAGTCCGGCAACGTCGTTCGTGGCCTACGACTGACGCGCCACCTAACGCCAGACGCCAGACAGCGTCAGTATGTTCAATTGAGGTTAAACTCCTTATAAAACGTAAACAATAAAACGAAAAACGATTACCAATTTCTAAGTAAAAAAGCCCAGTATTATTATCATGACTGTGATAAAAGTATCCAAAACAGGGACCAGATAAGGTGTACAATATGTATTCAGCTCAACTTGACTGCTTGTGTTGTTACTTCGAATACTTCGTTGCTGTACTTACACTAGTGCATTGTGCCCCAGAAAACCCACTTTGTGCTTAGGTTTTGTGACGAAATGGCCCCGCAATTATTGCTGTGTTCGTGGATGTTCTAACAACACGAGGAATGTTGGGATAAGTTTTTTCAAAATACCTGCTGATGAAAACAGGTAGGTACCTATGTGTAGTTTGTCCCTACCTTGTTACCACATTATTATATCCTTAGGTATTATAAATTTTATGTCCTACGTAGGTACTACCCCTTTTACTGGAGTATTACCTACCCCAGAAAACCCACAAATGGTTTCCTACTGATAATACCTACCTAACTATGGTTTTTAATTTTTTTTTCAAGGTGTTATGCATGGACGAGAAAGTGTGGAAGGCAGGATTTGTTAGAAAAAACACCCACACAGCTTTTTATTAATTATAGAGTTTGTTCAATGCACTTTGAAAATAGTATGTTTGCAAACCAGTCGCAGTCTGGGCTAAAGAAAACAGCAATACCAACTGTGTTCTCATCATGTAAGTACCTTCATTGGTAATTATGGAAATTAGTGTATGCACCGCCCGATTTTCTTGACATTTTGACCCCATAATTACCCCTTCATTATTAGATAATAATATGTATTTTTTGCTGATACTTGTAATTTTGCTGCATTTAATTTTTTTACTAGGTTATATCGATGAGGCTTCTTCACAGAGTCCTTCTGTGTCTGTATGCAGCAATTTGACTTTGTTAGAACCTCAACGAGAACTTGATCAACCAGTCTCGATCGCTCAACCTTTGGATCAACCAAGTACACCCCATCTGTCACAGTCACCTATAGGCGATCTCCACAGCATTACCGAATTTTCAGTTGCATCAAAAGGTAATGATATATATTCACAAACTGTTATTATAGTATACACACCCAAACTTATATGACATCACGCATTATTTGCGATAATTTTTTTTGTCAAAAAAATTATATGTCATGGAAAGTCAAAAGTGTTTACTAACAAAAACAGTTAAATGTGAAAAACCCGACAATATAAATTGTAATAAATATTAAGTGATTCCATATTATAAGTTTGGGTGTGTGTACATATATTGTAATTTTTTGTATTACTTATTTTGTTATTGAATAATTCTATTTTTAGATGCTAGTCAACAAACTTCTCTTAGTTTGAGTGCACATAGTCCGAGAAAGCATTCATTAAAGTTACAAATAAAAAACTCCAAAGAAAGTTGCATCCGAAGTTGGAGCAAGCTGTCGACAGTGCCGACACTGAAATAAATGACGAACAATTTCTTGCCATTTGTGAGAAAAAACTGTCTGCTTCAATGCTACTATTTGTAAGGCATTATTTAGAAAATCCCAAAAAAGATCCACAGGGATATCGTTACTCTTCAGATATGAAACAATTTTCCTTAACAATTTATTTTCTAAGCCCAAATGCTTATAGATTTTTAATGAAACCACTTTATTTGCCATCTAAAAGCACTCTTCAAAGAATAACTAGCAAATGGCATATAACTGCAGGTCTTAACAGTTTCATTTTTGAGGTTATTAAATCAAAAGCTACAAATTTAGAGGGTTCTTCAAAACAGTGCATTCTTTGTATTGACGAAATGTCATTAAAAATGTTTTTATTTTACAATAGATCTTCCGATACCATTGTTGGCTTTCATATTACATTGAAGGAAAAAAGATATGCTCCTGCTAAATATGTTTTAGCTATTATGGCTAGAGCAATATTTGCTAAGTGGAAGCAACCAGTTGCTTATTTCTTTATTGATACTTGTTCAGGGGAGGAATTAAAATTTATTATTTTTGAAGCAATAAGGAAACTTAAATCTGTAGGATTACTAGTAAGTGCGTTAGTGTCTGATCAAGGATCAAATTTTGTACAATTTTCAAAATCAGTTGGTATCTCTCCAAACTCTTCACATTTTTATGTCGATAGCGAAAAAATATTTTATATTTTTGATGTGCCGCATCTCTTAAAATCAACACGAAATAATTTTTTCAATTACACATTCGAAACCTCTGAAGGATGTACAAATAAAACGTATAGGTATTGACCAAATTTATAATAAACAAAAACATAAGCCTTTGGCTCTTCGGCTGTGTCCAAAATTTCCAGATGAACACATTAATTCGAATCCTTTTAAAAAACTGAAGGTTAGTTTAGCCGTCCAAGTTTTCAGCGCAATGGTAGCTGCGGCACTTAATTCCTTTATTGAATTCGGACAATTCCCCCCTTCGGCAAACGCTACAGTGTCATTTGTAGAAAAAATTGATAAGTTATTTGATATCTTAAATTCCTCAAAAATATCAGGCAGTAATACAAGTACAATAGACCTTTCAAAGGAGCAGATTACCAAGTCGATTTTTTAAAGGAAATGTTTACATATTTTGAGAATATTAAAATTTTGAAACAAAATATAGAGGTTACCAATAAAGTTAAATTTTTGAAAGGGTGGCAAATCACAATAAATTCATTTTTAGGTCTTTGGGAAAAATTTCATTGTTTAGAGTTTAGTTCCTTATACACTCGACGCTTAAATCAAGATTGTCTCGAAAATTTTTTCGGCACTATTAGGCAGCAAGGGAGAAATTGCTTGAATCCAACCCCCATCCAATGCGAAAGGGCTTTCAAAAAATCATTTTGTTTAAATTATTTCCAACACGCGGATGGGGCTAATTGTATTGAGGATTTTGATTCATTATTGTCATACGTAACCACCGAACATACACAAATTTACAACAAAGTTGTTGTGGGAAATGCAAGATCTATTTTTTTCTGATTTAAGTTCGGTGGCACCAGATTATATTGATTTCGAACTACATGAATCAAATAGTATATCATATGTTTGTGGATATTTATTAAGAAAGTGCTTGGAACAACATTCATGTGAAGTTTGTATTAAATATTGTAAACGTCATACATTAGGGGATACTGATTTGTTTACTTATTTTAAAGCATACAAATCAAGTGGTAACGAAACCTTTGGACATTTATTTTCACCTCCTGATAATTTCCTAAATTATATTAAAACTCTCGAAGTTAATTTTTGTACCATCTTTCCAAAGTTTGCTTTAGAAGAAAATGTTGGTGTGAAATTAAAAAATAAGCTGCAAAACATTTCATATCAACATCCATGCCCTAGTTTTAATCATGCCTATTTATTATCCCTTTATGTAAGATTTAGAATCTATTCTTCTTTAAAATTTTTAAATCGTGATATTGTTTCTAATAAAACTAATAAAAATTATAAACTTCGCAATTTACATTTATATGTGCTGCCAGGGCTCATTATTTTTAAAAATTAGGCTAAGTTGATAATGTATAGTGTGCATGTGCATAATATGTACGTAAGTAGTTTATAATATCTTTTGTATTTATAGGTATTATATTTTATATGTGCTATTGTTTTTGAATTTTTTTTATAGATTTTAGTAATAAACATTTTTGATAAATAACCTTTTTTTACTACCAGTGATACGAAGGTCAACCAATTTTGCAAATAATAATTGTTATGGATCTATATAAAAAAACAAATTAATTGCCAAGCTATGAGTTAATTTGGACGCAAGTCGATTGAAATATTGTAATATTTCAACCACCCAAGTAGAATAGTTCACTTGAACCTAAATCATAGTTGTTTCTAATTAATATAGGTAAGTATAAAATAATAAAGAGGAAATATTGTGAAATTTCCATGTACAATAAAAAAATGTATTTTTCTCTTTAGTAAAATATTAATATTTATATTTTTTTCGTCAGTAAAATACCTACTTAAAATCACTTCTGGAAATTCAAATTTAACTAGATCTAATCCCAGAAAAAAACTTTACTATCCTAAAAATTAATTTTGCTATATAAAACACAAAATTTTCTATAGCCCGGACCTGATCGTGCCAACGCAATGGGCAAGTTCTACTCTGTCCAAAATACGGTGGGCGTGGCCAATGCGCAGATGTCAACGGCGGAGAGTTCATTTCCTATGCGCGAGAGGGGAAATTGGAACCGCGACATCAAAGGCGCCGAAAGCAAGTGCCACTTCTGATTCGTCCTTTTCTGGGCATATACTCAACAAAAATTTTGATAATTTACGTTATGGAATTTTCTTACCGAATCCTCCACGTTCTAGAATTAATATTCGGAAATTTTTCTCTAACACGAATTTTTTAAGAAAATTGTCAATTTTTTAAGAAAATTCGTGTAGGTACTCGAAAAATTTCCGACAATAATTCAAGCACTATGGCGATTAGTAGTGCGTTTGAGGTGCGTAGGTTTGTAAAAATATCAGGTGAATTACGACCACGGACGCAGGGTAGGTCTTTTTTAAAAAAATAATTTATTTCTTTAAGCAGATGGGACAGCAAGACGGAGTATTTTATTATTGAGCTTAGATTGTTTAGATGGTTTTATACACATAAGAATATCGTGTCAGCATTTTAGACAAAGAACAGTAAAATAATAGACAAAGACATGTGTTTGAAAAATAAGCATTTTTTATATAACGCTGCAATTTTTATCCATATATCTGGTGCCATTGTTATTCTAGATTTTGTGTCCCAAGAAAATTCCAAATAGGATTTAAAATTATTGTTGTTTTCAAAGAAAACTAAATTGTCAACAAATGACTACTTGGTCAACATTTAAGAACAGTAATTGATTAAAGTATCATTTTGAAAAAAACATTTTTATATTACCAGCATAAAATATTTGCAGATTTTTTAACTCATTCGAGCATTTATCCAATTCATACCTTTTTTTACTCAACTGCACACTAACCCCACACCTGATACCATTGAGTAATAACGAAGTGAAATACATGGTGATTCACTTTTAAATACCGAAAATGTAGGAATCGATAAAAGGTGAATAAATAATCCGAGTTTCCTATATAAACTTAGTTCGTTTGGGCCTTAGTTTTCAAGATACAGGGTGATCAAGTTAAAAAAAACATGGTTTTAATTTTCTTTCTTCGTAAATATTAGAGATATCAAAACTAAATTTAGTACACAAGGTACACGAATATCGGACTATAAAAGTACAAAATATTACTTTTTAAAATTTACCAGTGGCGGAGACAGGGTAATTGGTATCCATAATTCGACAAAAAAAAAATAGTACGGCCCTGCACAAAAAAAAACGTATTTTTGAAAAGGCCATTCAGTTATAAGCAAAAAATTTCTCTTGGCATTTTTTCGTAGATCTGGTCCTTTACATACACATAATTTTTTGTGGTTTTAAACACAAAATCCTTTAGAGCACCCCACACCCGGTACCAACAAGTAATGTGCCTTGGTACATATTAGTTATTTATGTACCAAAGCACTGAAGTTCAACTTTTTATGGCTCATGTGGAATTTAGTTGCCGAGGCCTCTGGCCTCTGACGAAAAATAATCATAAGGGATCACCCGTCCATGAACCGACTACGCGCGGCGTTGCTTGACTTTGACGATCGCTCTACTTAGGTAAAGTATGACGAGACACGGCACTTTCTGACAGAAAATCCAAACTGCTGCCTATTGTGCAGCCCCCATGTTAAAATAGATTAATATTCAAACCTACTAAAATATTTTTTATTCAAAAAGATTGCGCTGCTATAAGTATTCTAGCAATTTTGCAATGCGCATGAAAGGTTAAATGGGATTTATTGACCGGGTTTTGAATATTTGGTAGCTGTTTCCGGACGATGGCTCCGCGTCTGACGTTTGATGTTCACATCTCGCCAAGGCCTACTTATTGAAGAAATCGTACAATAATGGACTACTTCAGTGCCGATTTCTGAGCTTTTAATGACGATTTTGAGACACTTCACGGCCGATTTCAAGAAAATAACTATTTCTTGAAACCGGCAGTGAAATGTTCCAAAATCGTCATTAAAAAAATCAGCACTGAAGTAGCCCATTATTGTACGATTTTTTCAATAAGTAGACCTTGGCGAGATGTAAACATCAAACGTCACACGCGGAGCCATCGCCCATCAAAAGGGACCAAATATTTAAAACCCGGCTAATAAAGGCCCATTTAACTTTTCGTGCACATTGCGAAATTGTTACCTATAGCACCGCAATCTTTCAGTATAAATATTTTAGTAGGTTTGAATATCAATAGATTTGTTATGGAGGCTGCACAACAAGCAGCAGTTTGGAGTTTCTGTTCGAAGGCGCCATGCCTTGTCATACTTGACCTAGGTAGAGCGATCGTCAAAGTTAAGCAACGCCGCGCGCAGTCGGTTCATGGACGGGTGATCCCTTACGATTATTTCTTATTGCCGAATAAAAACTCATGTGGTTTATTTGCCTCGATCAGAGGCCTCAGTCATAAAAAGTTGAACTTCGCAGTGCCTTGGTACATAAATAACTATTGTTCCCCACTGCATATGATATATTATTCACTTCCTTGTTCCTTTTAATTAAATTGCCGCAACGCCGGCCGCCGATAATGTACTACGCGACTCGTGATAGTTTTCAAAAAATTCGTGTACTCGAAAAATTTCCGGCAATAATTCAAGCACTATGGCGATTACTAGTGAATAAATCTTCCTCGTTTCTCAAATATTATGTCACGTCAAAGTGAAGTGATTATTCTGTCAATTCACTGTAGAGGTAACTAATAAATATATGCTTATCATGGAAGCACATACAGTAGATACATACATGATACTATATTATAATATAAAAACCTACAGATTTGTTCAAATCTCGAAGGTCATAAATCCATCTCGCATGTCGCTGAAATGCAAAGCGAAATGTTGCAAAACTTGCCGCGTTATTTTTATTAGACCGGCCCTATTGGGACAGCTAAAATTGTCATTTGAATAGCGCTAAATTGACCGTTTTTATTCGTGGCACGGACGTTTAGGGCAGATCCGTGATTTTGATGGGAGCTGGGAATTTTTACCGCTTTCGGTAACATTTTACTGCACGTTTTATGGCACGCATATTGTTCAATGAGCTAGACGCAGAATAAGTTTTTTATTGGACAGATCGGAAAAGGACAAATAATGTATCAGGTGAGATGACTTAGAAATTGCGGATAAACTCCTCGCTCCGTTGCAGAAAAATTGTTTAGAAATCCATATTGACCGAAAGTTTCTTGGAACCTATTGACAGCCGCTACCTACTTTTTATTTATTTATAATTTATTTCCACGCGTACATTACAAACATTTCACAATGAATTAGTTTTCCCATATATCATGAATACTAATTAAAACAGTGGCGTAAACCAGAGATCTGCCGCGTGGTATTTATTTCTAAATAAAATTTATTTTAAAATAATAGTTTTGTCGTAAATATTACCGAAGAATTTTTTTTAATAATTGGTCCCCCCAACATTACATTCTGGTTACGCCGATGATTGAAAATATTACCTTATGAGTTTATAGGTATATCATTTTAAAGCTAGTGAAATGCTCACTCATGGACCTACTGGATGCGCACAGCAAAACGCAGGAAGCGACAATAAATTGAAATTCGCAGCCATTTTTAACCCTACATTACTGGTTTGTATGGTGGCTAAATAAAAACTTGTTGGTGGCTATTTATATTCGGAAAGAGGGATGTTTTTGTGCGGCATTTTTTGCATTTTTTGCCTGATTATCCTTTACACAAAAGAACACCCCCCCTTTATCTTTAAAAATACGTGCTTTATTTTTTTTTTTCAAAACGACTGACAAATATTCCCCCGGTCGGGCATCTCTTTTTCACAGTACATCAGTGTAATCACAATGATAATGATTCCCTCTGTGGGTAGGTACTAGTATAACATATTTCTAGATAATTGCAAATCTGGAGTTGGTCTCCCAAGAGTTTTTACTTTATCTTTTTCTGACAATGAAAGTCTTAAATGTCCGGCACACTATTTTTCATTTTGTTTACTTAGAACACGCGAGGCACCGCGAGAAGTTTTGTAAGAACGCGCCGACGCGTGCCACGCACTTGACTAACTGGAACTGGGGCTCGAGAACCGAGAGCCCTCTCGAATACTACAATCGCGTATAGCGGAAGCAGCCGACTTGGTCCGATCTCGCCCCTTTCCTTGCGGAATCGCGGGTCAAATATTCGTAGCCTCCAAGCGACGATTTTTCGTTATAATAAGCACAGATCACATAAGGTACCCGTTGCCGGTGTTTAAATAGTACGTAGTACATTATCGGCGGCGGACGTTGCGGCAATTTAATTAAAAGGAAAAAGGAAGTGAAATAATATATAGGAGGTATAGCAGTGTGCTCTAGCTCCAGAGCCCATATGGACGGGCCGCCACTGGCAGCATCCCTCCCTTTGGCTTGTTCGCATTTTCGTTTCGCATTACTTGTTGGTACCGGGTGTGGGGTGCTCTAATGGATTTTGTGTTTAAAATTTTTTGCTTATAATTGAATGGCCTTTTCAAAAATACGTTTTTTTTTATTTTGTGCAGGGCCGTACTATTTTTTTGTCGAATTATTCATACCAATTACCCTATCTCCGCCGCTGGTTTATTTTAAAACGTATTATTTTGTATTTTTATAGTCCTATATTCGTGTACCTTGTGTACTAAATTTAGTTTTGATATCTCTAATATTTACGAAGAAAAAAAATTAAAACCATGTTTTTTCAAAACTTGATCACCCTGTATTTTCAAAACTAAGGCCCAAACGAACCAAGTTTATATAGGAAACCCTTTACTATTTATTCACATTTTATCGAGTCCTACATTTTCGGTATTTAAAAGTGAATCACTATGTATTTCACTTCGTGATTATTCAATGGTATCAGGTGTGGGGTTAGTGTGCAGTTGAGAAAACAGGTATGAATTATGAATTGGACAGATAAATCCTGGAATGAGTTAAAAAATCTGCAAATATTTTATGTTGGCAAAATAAAAATGTATTTTTCAATATGATTCTCCAAATGATTCTCCAAAATGATACTTTAATCAATTACTGTTTTTAAATGTTGACCAAGCAGTCATTCGTTGACAATTTAGTTTTCTTCGAAAACAACAATGATTTTAGATCCTATTTGGAATTTTCCCAATAAGGACTCCCGTCACCGATATCTAGGACGTGAAGAAGGCTTTATTCTCAATTGCTAAGCGTTCATTTTGATATTGGCGTATACATAGATGGCGCTGCGGTGCAAAGAAATTTTGAGTGACCCGAATTTTTCAGTTTAAAATGAACATACTGTATAATTTATCCCTCAGAAGTTAGAAAAGGTAATTTCCAGTGTCATATAATAACAATAACACCATATCTAGATGTATACATACATCTAGACAACGTCAATTTGGCTAAATTTATTTTTATTAACCGAACCGGCTTTGTTTATTGTTTTAATATGATATCGAGGTAATTCCCTATCGTTGTCAATTTGTTTCTTGCCTAATTAGTTTATTAATTTTTGTAATAATGGTTAATCATGGTAATGAGGATAAATTAAATATGGTATTAATTTATGGAGAATGCGGTAAAAACAGTGCTGTAGCCGCTCGTATTTAGGAATGGAAATAAAAACATATATTTTTAGTTTCTATAATGTCACCTTCGGTTAATAAAAATAAATTCAGCCAAATTTTCTTTGTCTACATGTACCTACAAGGTGTTACTGTTATTAGGTATTTTTTTCCAATTTTGAAGGAAATTTTTACCGTATGTTCATTTTGAACTGAAAAATGGGAAACTTCCGGTATTTTCGGTCAAACCGGATGTGTAATAATTTGACACGAACCGCTATCTACAAAGATATTTTTAATAACTTTTCCTCTAAAGTTAATTTTAACCGAGTTACCTCATTTTTGTAAATGACATTGTGTCGGTTGTCTCAGAAACTAGCAACACTAGAAAAATCGTCCATAGAACAAATGTTTCTCCAATTTACCAAGTCTTTCAGATGCGCTACGTTTCAGCGTTCCTAGGATCGAAAAGTTTCTTTGCACCGCAGCGCCATCTATACGCCACTGTCAAAATAAACGCTTAGCAGTTGCGAATTAAGCCCTTGTCACGTCCTAGCGTTTGCAGAATTAAAATATCTCTTTTTGTTCCGGATATACCTATTGGCGACGAAAGTCCTTGTTGAGACACCCTGTATATTCATGTTTACGCCCAATAAGTTTGCTTATCGAGGGCAACCAGACATACACTGTTTTGGTTTCCTATACTTTAAAAAAACACTCCGCCCATGAGTTCCCATCATTTTTCTTTAATTTGACATATATCATAACCTAAATACAAAAAACCTCTAGTTTGATATACAGTTTCTATGCATGATCATGATGTATCATGGTTTCTATGGATATCTAAAATTTTTAACTTAGTATTGAGTCCTAATAATTGTAAGACATTACAATTTAACTGTTTTACTTGGTTTTCGTTCCACAATTAAAGTTTGAAAATTGGTGCAGCAGGACTACCCTTATTATATTAGATATACTTATATAATAATCTCTACAGGGTATTTTTAATTTGATGAACTATCCTTAAGTGAGGAACAAGCACTGAGTTTATTCACACTTTTTAGCTTTGTGGATTAAATTTGTGAACAGACTACCATTCGGTGGATACCAAAACAAAGTAGGTACCTAGTATCCTATATGTTCACGCCACATTACCGAAGAATGTTTTGATTAAAATATAATAATAATAATAATAATTCTCACCCTCACAATACTCCAAACTAGGAGTACCCCAAAAGCAACCACATACTTGTGCGGGGGACGGGGGCAATTACTATTATTTTGTCTTCGTTGCCATTCGCGGCTAGGGCCGACTTTTTTCCCGATAGAACTAGGATAGCATTCGCTCAAGTACTACGGAAAAACCCTAGAAAACCGTAGTAATCCCAGTGAGTGTAGGACAATTAGTAAATCATACGGATAAAGCTATTTAGGAGCAAAACCGTGAACCCACATTTGTCCAGCGCTCTTGGCCATAGAACATCATTTTATAAAGTGTTTAAAATTTGCGTTGTGGTGATATTTATTTATTTCCATTCTGGTTATAGAGGAGAGAGTATTAGTTAAATCCTGTCGCTTGTTAATTGAATTTTTGTACACTAACGTATTTATAAGGATTTAAATTTAACATTCAGGGTTGTATTTAGGATTACAACTTTTTAATTCTCGAGTCCCATATCCCCATTTTTAAGCTTTGGCAAAAATTGTACTAACAAATATTTATTTTTTGGATTTCTACACGCTGTTAAAAAGTCACAAGTAAAGAAAGGCTCTGTATAAAGTCAAAATGGCTGTATTACTATCTCTAATAAGTATTTCTAAATTACCCAAGTTTTTTACACGGTATGAAATAAGCTGTCTTTCAAACACCTTAATTTGTTTATTAATCTCTCATTTCACTTTGACATGACATGATCTTTGAGAAAGGTGGAAGATTTATTCCCCGAAAGCTCAGGAAACAAATTTGTTGAAGATATTTTTTGAGTTACAAGTTCAAAGTTTAGTTCATTTACTGTTAAGAATTTATTAATTTTCCAGGCAACTTGAAAAAGTTGTCTTTTAACCAGTTTGGTGGCGAAAAACCCAATTAAAATTCAATGGACCTTAATTTGTTATTAAAAAATCCTTGCGGAGTACGTAGGTATTATTTACATTACTACGTTATTAAGAATATCTGAATAAAATTAAAACTTATTTGCATTTTGAATATTTAGAGCACATACCAAATATCTTCAAATTTCAAATTAAAGTTGTGACCGCAAGCTATTCATTTGACACGACACGGAAAGCGCGGGAATGGTCGTGACGTCACGCCACGCGATCGATCGGAAGGGATTGGCAGGTATGACGGCTACACAGAATAGGGAACTTGACGATTTTTCAAAACCATTTTTAAACTATACCTAAGTGATAGTGAAATACGAAAAACGCATTAAAATTTTTTTTACCTACTGTTACTGAGATATGAATTTTCTAATTTCAATTCCTGTAAAACAACCGGTGACGTCACTTATATGGATATCGAGTAGATTTGGCAACATTGTAAATTTATTTTTATATCTATGATTTTGAGATCCTTTTATTTAATGGGACTGGCAGAATCCTTCTCGGTTCCCTTCCACAAAATGAAGAAGAAGAGCTGAACTTCTAACCTAAAAAGTTGTTTTCTGGTTATAACAATACCTAAATTATTTGTTTTAACCCCCCCAGCCCAGGCTCTAGGTTTTTATTATAGTCTCCTTATTATTCATTATACGACCTGCTGGATTATAATTATAAACATATTGATTGTCAAAATATTTACTTGTGTTGTCTTTTCGGTGTTGTGTATTTTTAACTGGAGTTCTTTTACTTGCCTAAAAGAGACTGCGAAATGTATTATTATTGTTGGTAAACTCGTGTGAGAATATATCTTTAAATTTAAATTAAACATTTTTATACAAGTTCTACAGACTCGGCACAGAAGAACAAAATTGTTAGAAGCTATAAAACCTAAAAATAAATTTTCCACTAAAACTCTTATATTTGTGTGTGAAGATCATTTTTATGTAAGGTTTGCATTTATATAATGCTTTTTAGCTAAAAGAAGACACGGAAAACTATATATGTGATGGAAACTTGTAAATGGTGCATTCCTGTTCTTACATAAATTATTTTTTAGGAAAATTAGAGTGGTTTCTCTGAACATATTTATACGAATGATGTTTATGATTCAACTTTACAAGGCATCTTAAATAACTCTAGTGCTTTTAAATTTGAATGTAAAAGTCGCGAATTATATGTGTTGGCATTTTTGTTTCACATATTGTTAAGAATTCGATTTTATTCAACATCGAGATATACACCTTGCAAAAGAGAGCAGAGAAAAGAAAAAACTATCTAGGTAAATTATGTTAAAAATAAACATTGATTTATAACAACTGCACTATTTACGTTATGCCTAGGTATGCCTTAAGTTCAAATTACTTCAATATACGGTAAAATCCGTGAATTGTCCACCTTTATTTATAATTTGAGCACTTTTTGTTAGCTATAATTATTATACAATTATTATTTTTACACTGCCCACGCCCGAAAATATCGCTCAAATGCTCGGCCTAGTTCTCCCACTCCCGGCCGTCAATAACATTTCATTTTCGTAGCCCGGCAACCACACGGAGTGGATAGTGGATACACTTTGTCTTATTCACTTTGGCCATGCCTATTTAGCCACGTTAAAAATGCCACGGAATGGTTGCAACCTCCTTGGGAAGCCGCGCAGTCTAGACATTGTGCTTGAATGATCTTCTCGGCCACTTCATCTATTTCACAAACTACTGCATAATTTTTGGAACAAACCTTATGTTCTGGGCATATTTTGGTTTTTACAGTATACAGTATACTTTTCTGAGCGCCTCTTTGAGAACACATAACCAACAGCTGAATCATCATATCTCTTGCCGCACTGAAAGAAATATTATACAATATTAGGTACTTAACTAATTAACAATATTGTTCTTTAGCTTACCTCTGTGTCTTAACTCCACGAATTTCTGCTGAATTATAGAGCTTGCTAGTTTGTAAAATAATCTGCTACAATGAAGACATCAAGCTTTGGCAAATTATTTGATTATAAGCTTTAACAAAATTTCTTCCATTGTTGTATCACGTTCAAAATACGACAACAACACTTAAGATAAGATATTTGATTGAACACTGAATTTCCAAATGCAAATAATCATCTATCAGCATCCACTAATAAGGTTATGATTACAGTTTGACGCCTGGCCTGACAGCTGCTATTCCATAAAACACAATAATATTCCAACCAAAACCCCATGTTGCCCAATTTACCATGTTTAGATATAAGTGACGTCAGAGCCTTTTTTAAGCGCGCATTCAAAAAGCCATTTTCAGAATCAGTTTGCCAAAAAGGAAACAATTATTTTGCAGTTTTTATTTGAGGAATGCTATCCTGCATACAAAAACTTTTCATTAAATATAAATTGAACAAGAAAAAAATTTTGCGCAAGTACCCTATTAGCTTCGGAGATAGTTTTAAGGCCCGAGGCAACGCAGGCGTTAAACAAACTCCTGTCCTAAAAAAAAAGCTTACGCATCTCGCAATGTAAATAACTTATTAATATAGCACACACAACCAAGGACGGTGCGTTACAAGAATGATTTGAATTATGCAGTTTTGAATTTGCTTACATTTATTACATAAAAATAAAAAATGCGGTTTGTGAGTAATATTTTTAAAATTTAAATTTTGGAGTTTCCCATTGTAATACATCACAATTTATCTGTTAAAGTTTTCTTTATAGGCTTTTTTACCCAGGCACCGTCTTCCCTGGAAAAAATTATTCGTAAAATGGTTTATATTATTTTAGGCAAAGTCTCTCCCGCTGAAACGTTCGAGGTTTTTCCGAATAAAAAAAAGCCATTTTCATACTATTAATTTTTTTTCCAGGCAAACGGCCCTTTCGATAAAAATTTTCGATAACACCACAGTCTCTCGTTACATTGTATGAGAAAACACAATTTTTTGAATGAAATTTTTTATGTGCCTAATAAATAAGTCGATTAAGAGTCGATTTATCATATTACCCTGGAGGTATGTTAATAGAATTTGTTCTTGGAAAGTTGTACCGCTACCGAGATGTTTTGCATGCAAAAATGGTTTAAACCGGGATTACTCTTAATCCTGTATAAGCACCCATACCTGGGTCCATAAATACTCAAATTTCTGCGATTCCATGATATTTGTCTGCCGTCATGTCCACTGTCCGATAATTCTACAAGTAAGCCATTGGTGTCTCAGATGTGGAGTTAACTTCCTACTTATACGCAATTTCCCATCAAAAACTTCATGTCTCATGTGCATAATTACTGTATCTACAGGGTTATTAAGTTTCGGTTCTCTACATGGGGATCTAGGAAGTATAAAACATTCGAAATACTCTAAACTTAGGCAATGTTACACAATTTTTGGCTGAGATTTTTAACTGAATTCACAAAAATATATAATTTTAGTTTTCCCGGCGCTATCTTTCCAATATTCAAACATAAACCGTACACCAAACAGTCCCATTGAAACTTTTTCTACCTACGTTTTACTAAAGGTTTTTATTAATAGTAACACGGAATACACGCTCTCGATCTATAATAATATAAGTACATAATATTAGTAATAATTAATTCTTAATTTTAAAAGCTCTGATGGATTTATTATTAAATTTGTGAATTACGAGTAATTCACTATCTACTGTATAATTCACGCTTTCAATAACTAATTTATTAGCTGGGTACTTATTTAAAAATATCAACAATATAAATTAATGATTATAACAATAATAAATAATTTTAAATCTTAGGAGAAATTTTGACGTATTAAGGTATTAACAAAGCTGAACGGAAAAACTTTCATTATAAAGGGCGGTATTCAATATTATTTTTTATTAATCCCTTTTTCGTGAGGAAAACGTAAAACAAAAGTTATTTGTCATATCTACATTTTTTTGTCACCTGATTTGAAGGCACATTAAAAAGGCGGAATTTTGACCTTCTAGTTAATTTTCAATTTTCATTACATTCACCTAGAATTTATATTCCCGTTTTATACAACCACATATTTTTGTAATTAAAATTAAAAGGACGGATGATATTTGAGCCCACACCCAACTTTTCTTTGCATACGCCTGGGATTCTGTGTAATTTTACTTGATTTTGTACTATTGAATTTTAATTGGGTTTTTCGCCACCAAACTGGAAAGCTCAGGAAACAAATTTGTTGAAGATATTTTTTGAGTTACAAGTTCAAAGTTTACTTCATTTACTGTTTCGAATTTATTAATTTTCCAGGCAACTTGAAAAAGTGGCCTTTTAACCAGTTTGGTGGCGAAAAACCCAATTAAAATTCAATGGATCTGTTTTCGCCACAAATAAATTTTAGAAAATATTGATTTTGTACCGTTGTAAAATTAATCGAACTTAAATTTGGTAAACACCATATTGTAAGCCTATTTAGAATTTGACATCTAAACTCACTAGCATACCTAGTAAGAAGCTGGGAGGCCAATGTATTCATAAACGGACAAATCTTTTGTCGATGAACTATTTTTGTAGGTAATTAAACTGCTTCTAGAAACCTTGTGATGTGGAAATAATTATCTCAAAGAACCTCGCCCATTAGTTAAATCTATAGTACTGGCGAATTTTTGCTTTTTTATGAAACTTTAGGCGGGACTTTTAATGAAACTTCCGTTGAACTCAAAGTGAAAAACGGTATAAATCCGCCTTTATTTTTGGGGTCCGGTTTGATAAAAGTTTTATCCAAACTCCATTTAACTCCGAAAACACCGAGAATTAGTAAATTTCCTGGCCTCCGCTAACAACAATTGCTACATTTGTGTGAGTAAGAATTACAGTTATGAAGTTTAATGTTTGTGTTGAAGATTTTATAATGACCTCCTGTCGACAGTTAGATTTAAATAAATTGTTAGAATGCCTACTGCTACAGGCCATTATGTCTCCTTCACCGGTCGTATCTTCTGAGGACTTTTAGGTTTATGGATATTTTTTACCTGTCGGTTTAAAAACTCTTTTATCTGAACCATTTCTTGGAAGTTTTTATGTAATGCATACTGTTCCCTACTTCTTTGTAATGTGACATACCTAAATCAGTAAGTATGAAATTGTGTATTTCTATGGATTTCCAAGTATTGGATAAATTTAGTAGGTATCTTATATTTATACTTTTTACAAATAGTTATTTGCATACCAAGGCACAGAAGTTCAACTTTTTATAACGAATGTGGAATTTGGTCGGCGAGACCTGCATGTAATTCTAATTTTCAAGAATTTTCTTATACAGAGTATATTGGGTCCTATACTTGTGCCTGGGAGCCGGGTCGTCAGCCATTCGATCAACTGGACATTAGAACTTTTAAGAAACTCATAATAAACCACAACTAGATAGGTACAGAGGAAAAGATATAAGAAATAATAATAAAGAAGAAAATAATTAAATGTTTTTATAATAAATTGAAAACTTATTATTTGAAACTATAAAATTAATATATAGTTTAGATATACAGGGTGTCCTAGTTGTAAACCACAATTTAAAAAAAAAGTACATGTGAACATGGTTCCGGAGATGCTTTATAACAAAGATATTTTCCCGCAATGTTTGAATTCACTAATACTATTGTATTCAATTCTATTACGATTTATCAAATTTTAAAACTTAAATTATTTCGAATAATTCATAATTTCCATATTAGAACTTTGAAAATGATACGCCCATGCCACTTCACGCATGCCGTATTCGCCGATCTGTCCTCCATACTGGCGCAAATTTAAAATGCGAAAACCAAGTGCAAATTGTTTTTTACTTATCAGCAGGTATGTAATTAAAAATCAGTTCTGTGAATTAACCGATTTTTCGGTTCTTCTGACACATAATTTGGATATAAAGTCGGTTTTGTTTATTAAATGCTTTCCATGCTAGAACCTGATTGCTGGAAGGCGGACTTGTGACGGTGGTGCTGCTTAGTTTGCTTCTTTTTTTACATTTTCTGATTTTTATCTTGTTCAATAATTATTATCGTCATCGGTGGATTATTTGAAAGATTTTGAATTTTGGTTTTACTAAGTGTGACTTCTTTTTTTGGGTATTTTGCATGTGCACGACATTGTGAGGCATAACGGCGCTTGCACCAGGCATCTCCGCTGCGTGGCGGATGAAACTCAGGACGCAACTAGCAATTGGTGGTTGGTTTGTTGGGAAGACCCTACGCTTAGTTTAGCGACTTTAATGTGAAAATGGTTCCGGATTGTAGTGTTTCTTTACGTGCTGTATTTTTGAGGGACTCATTTCGTCCACGGCCCCGGCCATCTTAAATTTCGTAGTTTTTACTTACCGTTCAAACCTCAAATTAACTTTTTCCTTTAAATTTGATTTAAATCTTGTAATTTCCATTGAACTATGACTGAAGCATTTTCATAATTTTTTCTTTCAATTAAATATTCCGGTCAGTTAATTTATGTTTGAGAATTTTAAAAGCTATGCATTGTTGCCAATAGTTTTGTAGAGTTTTTAAAATTTAATTTTCATCATTATTTGTCTTTATTAAATAATTTTGGTATCATAATGGGATATTAAATATTAATCTAGAAAACTCACCCTGTTCAGTGAAACTCGATGTCTCCGCTCTATTATAACAAAAATGAAAACAATGGAAAAAAATCTGAAAATAGGTTCTTAAATAGGGTTAAGTAGGGTTAAGTAATTTGCATATTTTTCCAAATTTGGACACTGAAGTAATGACGTTTTTGCAAAAAGAGTTAAATTTTCTGAACAAATTTTGCAAAGAAAAAATTAATTATGTATCTTCTTTCGTTAAAAAGTTATAGGCAAATTTGTAGAAAGTATTTTCATACATTGGCATTCGTCGCGTTTTAAACAAGTAGTCTTTGAAATAAATAGCAAAGTCGCATCTGTCAATAATTATTAAACTAATGGTTGACAAATATTTTTTTGTTGTCATTTGACTTTGAAAAATGTTCACGCACAACGAAAAGCTTGAAATGGTCTTATTAATTTATAGGGAATCTCTAAACAACTTTAGAAGAGCAGTTCAGTTATACGCCCACTGATACCCCGAAACGTGTTATTTCAAGCTTAAAAATATTTGCAAATTTGAAATACAATTTACTTGCAAATAACGAGCCATTTTCTTTACGAAAGGGAAGAAAAATTGCTAAAATGGTCAATTCTGACATATACCGTTGCCACTGTTTTGCAGTGTTTTGAATAGAGCACCCAAGAAATTTGACTTTTTCGGTGTACGTGAATATTTTTCAAAGTCAAATGACAATCATTGACAGATGTGACTTTGCATTTATTTCCAAAGGCTACTTCTTTAAAACGTGACAATTCCTAATTTTTGATAATACTTTTTACAAATTTGCTTATAAATCTTTAATGGAAGAAGAGCACATTTTTTCTTTACAAAATTTGTCCAGAAAAATTAGCTTTTTTTAAAATGTTAAAAAATATAGGTTAGTTCCCGGAAAAATTCGATGACGTCAGAAAGTATTTCAGTTACTAAATTTTAAAAAATATGCAAATTAGGCTTAAAATGGACCTTACTCGATCCCAATTGAGAGCCTCTTCAGATGTTTTCCAGTCTTTTTCCTTTTCTCATAATAAAGCTGCGACATCAAGTTTCGCTCACCCTGTACATTCAGGTTATCCTAAAATGAAAGAAATTTGCAAACATAGGCATATACTATGATTTGTTAGGAATACTCGCCCCCCAGACCTCTCATATTTTAAAAAATTATCGAGGGTGGTTTCGTAGATGTACTACTCTCTGTGCGACTCTCGACAATTATTTTCCCAATCCGAGACCTGGCCTGGAAATTTCTTTTAATCATAAAATATTTTGTATGCAATACGTCAAACATTTTAAGTTGGCCCCCCTGCAGTCATATTTTCTGGGTGCGCCACTGCCACCGCGATTTTCTCGCTTATTTTGCGTCCTACGAACAAACCGTAATGGCGGCCACAACGGAGCATCGACCATCGCACCGGACCTCGCCCATCGCCTTTTCCAATTAATTCTCGTGTTTAAACTGTCTTGTTTTATTTACTTCATGCCTGGATGCAATGAAGTTCATTTAGTTGTCGTCTTCGTCGGAATCATCATCCGACCAAGAAGACATTTTATTAAATTCTTGTGCTTCGAAAATGTTCTAAAATGACAGTACACCTTAAAAATAGGCAAAGGAAAAAATTTGGTGAATGTCATATTCTTTATACAGATATAATAAGATCGTTTTCGTGGATATATTGAGAATAGCTCGAATTCACTGTGCGAGGCGAGGGTACAATGCTGTGGTCCTAGGTGCTGAGCGGTGGGTCGATGTGGCCACCCGCATCTAAACCAATGTATCTATTTGCTTCGCTTTCTCAGGCGAAGGGCGGTGCGATGTGCGGTGGGATGTGCGGTGCGCCAATGTGGCCGCCTACTAAGAAACAAAATGTGTCAATTTTGGACAACTAGGTGGTACTGTATCTGTAGCATGATTATTTGAAGAGATAGAGGGAAACTTTCATATTAAAAATTAATGGCACTAAGAAGCTTTATGCAACCAGATACTCCGATAGTTTCAGCAAAATACACAGGGTCTTCGGCTGTCTTGGGACCATGAATATTTTTCTAGATTTGAAGTTTTTTGGAACAACGCGAAAAGTTGGCCATGTAGGCCCATTTCTTTTTTTAACGTCGCCAAGCTGACCAAAATTTCTATATTTTGTTTTATTACGTATTTTCTGTGCGGCGCAAAATAAGCGAGAAAAGCGCTTAATAAAAATCAAACAAAAAAAAGTCATATCCTCAAGAGAGCTGAAGACCCTGTGTAATTTTCTGAAATTATATTATTGCTCAGTTGCATAAAGCTTCTTAGTACAGTCAATTTTCAAACAGAAAGTTTTCTTCTATCTCTTAAAATAAACATGCTACGGCTGTTAATAGTTTTGCTCGATTTTAGTTTTTTTATATTGCGCGACAATATAAGTTGGCCATGGACGCCGATTTATTTTTCAGCACCACCTAGCTCTCCAAAATTGTCACATTTTTGTTTCTTAATTTTTTTGTAGGGCGCAAAATAAGCGAGAAAATCGGGGTAGTAGTCCTAAAAAATCACCCTGTATATATATTATGAGTGCCCACATGCCATGACTTCGAGTTCGAAACAAAATGAATTTATATTATAAAACACTGACAGTTCGAATTGCAAGGTGGTGTATTATTTAGGCGCCACCTGGTTTTGTTTCTTGTTTGCAAAAAATTTATTCAAAATAACCAGGAAAAACCCTCCAATTATACCCTCCAATTAACCAGCATGACTTTAATTTAGTCTCTCCAAAATTTATTAAACATACCCTATTAATAAATAGCATACCCCCGCCTCATATAAGATCTTATATAGGGCTCACAGTCGGGTAATATTAATATGAAAAGGCGAGGTGTAGATTAAGACCATAAAAATTTAAAATACCAAAATCGAAAAAATTGACACTATAGGTCGCACTGAAGGCAACTTTGGGGGGTAATTTCTTCTTCGGCAACCCCGGAATAAAAACAGGATTAGTCTTATGTTAGCAAAATCCGGCGGATCTAACAGTGATGTGGCGGTGGTTGACGGGACTTAGGTCACCACTAGGCGACGATATCCGAAGAATCTTAATTTGGCAAAATGTAACAGGAAAAGCGGCTGTCACAGAGGCACAGCGAACAATGCGAGAGAATAACCACCCTCACTGGAGATATTAAAATTTGGGTGGATGCAGGTTTCCAACGGCCAGGTCTCCAGGTTTTTGGCGAACAAATCTTCCGTTCAACGGACGCCAAGCACGCGATGACTGCCGTAAAATGGCCGACGAAAAGGCTTATGGCTGGCCGTCTAAGGGCTCTCCGAAAATATGGGTTCCTCCTGGAAATACAGATTCCCATCATGAGAAAGGTGATCAGTGTGGTCACAAAAGTGGTTACGGAAGATTTTTACCTGCCGATGGCTCCCCACGCACACACAAACCCCCGTATCCACTCTGCGGCGATACGCGCCCCAAGTAACATTTAAAGTTGCATAAAAAACCTGAAGACGTTGTTGCGACCAATAATACAACTTGTCTATAGACGTATCGTCCTTTTTACAGCTCCTTTATGACTGAATATGGACGGTTGGAAACAGGTTTTCATGACTTTTCATACAACTTTTATCTGACTTGATTGGATATGACTTTTATAAGTCCATTAGGTCGTGTAAATTCAAAGATAGGTACCTTAACGTCATAAAGAAGTAACTCTAACGTTGTGAAGATCTCTATTAAAACCTTCATATTACCAATTAGTCGTAAATATGGAACGTAGTGTTATACCAACAATCCAATATGACTAAATACAACGGTCTGATTTAATTTGACATAATGCGAAGTCATATTGTGCAGTGTTTGCTTGTAATACGAAGACATTATATATTCTGTCTCGGCCGTAAGTATGGTAAAAACGAAATTATACGTTGGTGATATTATTCAATAAAGCATCTCGGTTTTTGACGATTGTATACTCAACGGAATCTTTTGCGAATTTTTATTTACAGTGAAAATTATAAATATAGCTCTAAAATTTACAACGCGCCTTTAAAATAATGGAAATTAAAGGAAATGAAAGAAAAAATGTAAAATATGAACGTGCTTTAAATTAAAATGTAAAGTGTTACAGTTGTACAGGATCGTTCGGTATATCGAAGATACACACACACAAATTAAATTCGAAGTTTTGCTACTTTCGTAAGACAAACATGGTTGTACTATTTAACTGAATTTCTGATGGCAAACATGGCCGACGGTGCTTATATGACCTAGTAGTTGCAAAACTTCAATCAAACTACTAAGAGGTCATAAATAGTTATAAAACTGTCAAGCGACTATTAAGAGGTTATAAAGCAACTAAAATCCAAATTGCAGAATAAGTATTTATATGCACATGCGCCTGGAGGGCTGTCTTTAGAAATTTCTCCCGTCCGGGGTATAAGTGCCAAAGTGCCTCGTCAAGTTTCTTAGTAGTGCTAGTAGTAGTAGTAGTATAAAAAATAAAGATTTGTATGACAAAACTGATTTAATTCCAAATTTTTGTAACTGCTCGTCTATAATTTCCTGAGCATTTGTATTTCGCACAGTCTTTTGTAAAACTCAATAATTTTTAACAGATGTTGATATGCTTATACTATCTTATTACTGCTTTACATTTACTGTATGACATATGGCACATCATATGATACAATAAATTATGTCTCACTTTTACTAATGACCCTATGAAAGGTATTTTATTAAAATTACCACTTACTACTGGGGTCATATTGAAGTTGAAATTAATATTAACGCGCATGTGCTCTACTTTATTACCGTCATGTTTGCTTAAAAATGTTCTACAACATCTATGACTTCCACTTACTGATGTCTTATAATATATTTAAATCGTCTTTATACGACTATCGCTTCACAAAGTTATAATGTGGTCAAATTATTTTCTTTACAACCGTCGTACAACTATATTTCTAAAGTCGTAAAAGTTGTTGTATTCTCAACGACGGAGACCTCTTTACAACCTTATAATAACCTTTAAAAGACTATATAATGTTGACGTTAAAGTAACCATATTATGCCTGTTATAAGAATTTTATAGGACAATTACTTTCACGATTCGAATAAATAACATCATAACAACTACTATAGTTATTTTGTCTACCCTAATACAGCTATTTGGATACATAATTATAACTTAAAATGTTACTACACGACGGCCAACTAGTCTACCCTCGTCGCCTCCCGACTTCGATGCGCCAAAAAATTCCGCCCGGTCGCGCATGTCCCGCATATCCGTCTCTCGAAATCTACGGACTTCCCGCGAGAAATTGCCCCTATTTGTTTAGCGGATTTCAAAATAATAAGAGCTAAAAGAAAACGAATTTATTCGTTACACGTTGTCATATCAAAGGTGGGCAAAAAGAAGGAACAAAAAGAGTGATAGTCGACCATATACAGTACTGTTTCGGGACGGTAATCCCTCATCAGTATGGCTCACCCGACTATCAAGTGGTAGACAAACGTGCCTAGACGATAGATTTACTACCTATATAAGGAATCAATCAATTACCGAAGCAATTAATTGATCATGGAGTATTATAATGATAGCACCCGATCCTTATAATATTCCATGATCAATTAATTGCTTCGGTAATTGATTGATTCCTTATATAGTAAATCTATCCTCTAGGCACGTTTGTCTACCACTTGATAGTCGGGTGAGCCATACTGATGAGGGATTACCGTCCCGAAACAGTACTGTATATGGTCGACTATCACTCTTTTTGTTCTATCGATGTTTTCAGTTGGTTAACCGTCGCCGATGGCGGGTCTCGATAATTGTGGCGTGAGCCTTTGCCGATCAAGACCAGTGGCTTTGTCCCGCACCTTCGGGTGTGCTATCGTTATAATACTCCATGATCAATTAATTGCTTCGGTAATTGATTGATTCCTTATATAGTAAAAAGAAGGAACATTATACGGGATGTTCCGTAATGATGTGTCCAGCAAGTCTGAAGACTCTTTGCAGTAGAATTACTTTTTGTCCTTGAGCATACTAAGGGTAGAAACCCGCAACCATATACTTTTTTGTAACTTAATTTATTTAAAAAGAAAAATTGGTCTTATGCAGGTAGTCCAATTAATTTAGAAACTTAATAGTAGGTCTGGAAAAAATGTAATTCGTTTTTTGTTCCCTATTTAAATAATAGTAATTATCAGTCACGATTACATAAAAACATAGTAGGCGGGTGCCATTTTTGTCACCTAGCAATTTTATACTTTTCTTACATTGAGATGCATTTAAAGAAAAAAAAATGGTTTTGAAAATTGAAAATTGTAGGCAGGAGTTTTTTTTTATTTATTTATATGTCTAAGTAATTTTTTTTACAAACTATTAAGAAAGAAAAAATTTCAAGAGAAAAAGGTTCTAAATTAATTGGGCTACAGAATACGAATTTTCCTTTTTAAACAAAAAAAGTTCCCTAAAAAAGACAAAGAGGTTTCTATCCTTAGGATACTGGCAACGTTTCATAAAATTGAAGTTTCTTGATTCTTGATTTTCTAGAAAAGAAATTAACAATTTTTCGTCGATCCTAAGACTGGAATGACTTTTCGAAAAATTTTACATGAAAGACCCCTGAACACTTTCTCCAAACATGTGGACATCATTCAGGATCACCCTGTAGATTCTAAGCCTAGATTATCTGTACAAAACAACGTTGTCATATCAAAGGCGCTGTAACGGAAAGTGGGCCTCCTGGAATTTAGGCTTCTCGAAAAGTGGAGCACTCGTGATGCTACTACTTAAATCAGTTAACTGTTTTATTTATCGTAGGTACCTAAGTGCTTATCTTGATGCGGAGTTCCGCTAGCTCTCAAATTTAGGTCCATGGATTTTAAATACCGTAAACTGGGGGAACTTCGACAGGTTTTTGACATATTTAGCCTCGCCCACTAAAATGTGTCAACTAAAAACCGTTGACTCTTATGCCATTGTAACACTTGATGTCTTGGCTTTCAACCATGAAAAAATTAATTTTGTCCCCCACCCCTTCTCCTTTTTTTTTGGTCTCTTTTTTGTGTCGAAGTTACCCCGTATATGGGGTAACTTCGACACCTTATGTATTTTAGCGAATTGTCGAACTAGAGAAGCTCCTGGGTAACTTCGACACCAAAAAAAATAAAATCAGATTAATTTTACATAGTTTCGTCATATTTTAAAGTTTAAAAGTATTAGCTAAGCCTAGGTAATAAAAGACCATAATGTTATAAAACGATTTTATAAAAATAAAAACCTTTGGTTTCAAGACAAATTTGGTAAAAAACAAATCACATTCTTTAAAAAATAAAACTAAAAGGAACATTCTCAACAAAAGTAAACAAACAAAGTAAACAACGTAAGTAAACAAAGTAACACATAATATTGAACATATTAAACATAATATTAAAATAAAAACCTTTGGTTTCGAGGCACATTTGGTTTAAAAAACAAATCACATTCTTTAAAAAATAAAAAAAGGAAGATTCTCAAAAAGATTAAAAACGTAAACAAAGTAAAACATAATAATACTAATTATTAGAAAGGCTTTAGTCATCATCATCGCAAACAGGACATTCGTAATTCGCTCGTTTTGAACCATTATTACAATTTCCACAAACCCATTTGTTGCATGTTACGCACTTAATCCAAGCCTTTCGATTAGAGTACTCACAAAAATCTATCAAGCAAATTGAGCACGAGGCACAGGAACGACATTCATATTGGGGGTCATTCGAACCAAGATTACAACTGCCACAGACCCACTTTAAGCAGGAGACGCAACATATCCAATCATTTTTTCCAGTGTAATTATTATAACTGCAATTGCATAGTGAGCAGTAAGAGTCAGCATTATTGCTGCCAGTATTGCTACCAATATTTTTGCCTGTTAGACCACGTGACGTTGAGGGTACTGGCTCCGCGGTGTTTACGTCAGGGTTAAAGCAGGTTGTCATTGATTTTTTCTTCTTTGAATTGGGTTTGGCAACAGTCTTTTTAGGCAACTTTGGTGGTAAAACATCATGTTCTTCGGTGTCTGAAGAATTGGGGAACTCAGTAGCTGCTTCACCTGGTAAAACATCAAGCTTTTGGGCAACTGCAGATTTGGGGGCCATCGTAGCCGGTTTCATTTTCATTTGTTCACCTGGTCTTGTGGAAACTTTCTTTCCCCTTTTACGAACTGCAGTATCATCTTTGTTACCACGAGATTCCTTCAGAAACTCCAGTAGACTTTCATCCAAAGACCTTTCCGAATTTGACTGTGTCGATGGAAGCTTTGCCAAAACGGTTTCAGGGTTAAAAGGGCTTATGCCTGTTGTCCGAAATCCGGACTTCAGGTTCTTCGCTGCATTGTCTTTTATGTGTACCCATAACCGGTTTAACAGCGATGGGAACTGCTCCTTCGGGATGGACCCTTTTCGACGCGATTCCTTTCTCCAGCCATCTAAAACCTCCCTCCACTTTCTTTTCATCGGAGCAAAAAAACTGACATCCAGCGGTTGCATTAAGTGTGTAGAATTTGCCGGGAGAGGAGTAATGTAGATGTTGTTCTCTATAGCAGCTTCCACAACGCGAGGTGAAAAGTGCGAGGCGAGGTTATCCCCTATTACAATTTTCAATTCCTCTGGGGTGTTATTTTGTTTGGTGTAAGGAAGCAATATTTCAAAAAACCATTTTTCGAAGGTCACCATATCAAACCAGCCGCTTAATGTTGAGTCATACACTGTCCCTTTAGGCCCCCCAATCGTCCAGTTTTCGTAAAGATGTTGCGCCTTATAGACAACCATCGGTGGTAGCAAGTCACCTTTTGCTGTGCCGCAAATCATCACACTTATCGAAGTTCTCGAGTGTTCCTGAACCCTTTCTATTCGCTTAGTTCCCCTGGGAACTAAAACTTTCTTGGCCCCGGGATTATCTGTGAAGTTGGTCTCATCATAATTGTAGACATTTTGCGGTAGAGCGTTTTGTAATTGATCTTTAATGTTATTAAAAAATTCGGTTATTTTTGGTGCACCAACCGCAGCGCGCTGGCGTTTAATATTGGTTGCTAAGCGAGTGCTTAAGTTGTTCCTTGCTGCAAAGCAATGTACAAAGTCTTCTCCAGGTTGATTATTCTTCCATATTGGAACCTCTCTACCCTGTTTAGTCACAAATTTTGAAATAACCTGGCGAACATCTGCTTGCGTCAACGGGAAACCCCAGTCGCTCACTGTCCGGAGAGATTTTGCTATCAACGCTTCTTCCTCTTGGGTCAGCACAGTAGGACGACCTGGCTTTAAGGGATGTTTCTGGTGCATTTTTTCCAACAAAGTTGTCCTCGGGACCTTGAATTTTTTGCTTGCAGCCAACTGGGACATCCCCTGCTTCACAGCTTCCACAGCTTTGGCCATCTTTTCTGGAGCATAATTTTGATAACGCCTACCCCCCACCTTCTTTACATATGTGCGCGGCATCTTACTATAGGTAGGTACCTATCTACCTAGATCAATCTGAAAAAGAAGAGAAACCGTGAATCAACTGAAAAAAATAATACAAAATAAAAAACACACACAAAAAGGGCAAAATTATAGCAAAATTATAGTAGGTGTCGAAGTTTACCCGGATGTCGAAGTTCCCCCGGTTTACGGTACTTCATAAATAAACTAGGAGAATTTTCTAACTTAAACAATCTAACCTTAGTGGACCGTTATACAGTGAGCCCTGTGACAAGTATAAAATTTTGCTGTAATTTAAATTGAAAGCATATTTTGAGTTGAAAATTTGGTGTATAGTAAGCATAGACTTTGCTTGATTACAAAATAAATTGCATCTGAAGCAATATATTTTTCTTTTAGTACATAGATAAAGTGCCACCCTTTTCTTTAAAAATAACAAACAGTTCCTTACGGAAACGTTGTCAACCATAATTAATATTTATGCCCACGTGCCAACAGATTGTGGCAGGTCTAATAATATTGTTTTCTTGAAATTGGCAGTCAAGTGTCCCAAAATCGTCATTAAAAGCTCAGAAATCGGCACTGAAGTAGCCCATTATTGTAAGATTTTTTTCAATAAGTCAGACGCGGAGCCATCGCCCGTCAAAAGTGACCAAATATTCAAAACCTGGCCAATAAAGGCTCATTTAACTTTTCGTACACATTGCGAAATTGTTACCTATAGCACCGCAATCTTTCAGTGTAAATATTTCAGTAGGTTTGAATATCAATAGATTTGTTATGGAGGCTGCACAACAAGCAGCAGTTTGGTTTTTCTGTTCAAAGGCACCGTTTGTCATATACCTGACCTACGCAGAGCGATCGTCAAAGTCAAGCAACGCCGCGCGCATTTGGTTCATGGACGGGTGATCCGGTATGATTATTTTCTTGCCTAATAAAACATTTTTTTCCGATTTAAAAAAATATATAATATGTACGGTTGGCGTCAGACGAAACCGAACGCTAAAAATTCATTCCCTTGGAATATTTGGATTCTGTTCTAACATTTGGCAACGTCGCGTTCGTTCGGCGCTTCTTCCCTCGGTCTGAGCTTGAATCCCTTGTTTATTGAATGGATTTTGGGTATTATTACCCCAAAAGTATCTAGAAAATGGCTTTACGTCGTTCGGTTTCGTCTGACGCCAACTGTACCTACCTCGGCACTGAAGTTCTTTTTGTGAATCATGTGGTTTATTTGCCTCGGCCAGAGGCCTCGGCAGCTAAATTCCACACGAGTCATAAAAAGTTGAACTTCAGTGCCTTGGTACATAAATAACTATTTTGTTATATCTTTCCAGATGTAAATTTGCCAGTAAATTATTGAGAAACGTATTTTTAATTGAAAAATGCCTATTATACACAACTGTCCCAATTCGAATCTTGAGTTATAAGGGCATTACAACAAGGGTTACCCCAAGGTAAACAAGCAAAATATAAATTGTGAAGGAAATATCCAAAGTTGAAAGTAGGAAATTCCCCAAAACTTTGTGAAATTATTAAGTTTAGTTAAGTAGCTACATATTTCCTATTATAGTCCTCAGTATAATTTTCTTAATATGCAGCTGCTGTTATTTTGTTCCAAATAAAAATGCTCATGAAGTTACGCAAGCTCGTTAGAATACGAATTCCTACGAACATAATACAGAGTCTTATCTAATGTTCTTGTCTCGCAGGTTGAGAAAAGAAATTAATATTTTTTATCGATTTTAAGACTGGAATAACTTTTCAGGGGGGGGGGGCTTAATCGAAAAATTTTACACGAAAGACCCCTGAATACGTTCTCTAAACATGTGGACATCATTAAGGAGCACCCTCTAGATTCTCAGCCTAGATCATCTGTACAATCTGTATAACACAACGTTGTCATATCAAAGACGCTGTAACGGAAGGTGGGCCTCACGGAATTTAGGCTTCGCGATAAGTGAAGCACGCGTGATGCTACTACTTACATTAGTTAACTGTTTTATTTATCGTAGGTACCTAAGAGCTTATCTTGATGCGGAGTTCCGCTAGCTCTCAAATTTATTTCCATGGATTTTAAATACTTCATAAATAAACTAGGAGTATTTTCTAACTTAAACAATCTAACCTTAGTGGACCGTTATACTGTGACAAGTATAAATATTTGCAGTAATTTAAATTGAAAACATATTTTGAGTTGAAAATTTGGTGTATAGTAAGCATAGACTTTGCTTGATTACAAAATAATAAATTGCATCTGAAGCAATATATTTTTCTTTTAGTACATAGATAAAGTACCACCCTTTTCTTTAAAAATAACAAACAGTTCCTGATGGAAACGTTGTCAACCATAATTAATAGTTATGCCCACGTGCCAACAGATTGTGACAGGTCTGATAATATTGTTTTTGTTATAGCTTTCCGGATGTAAATTTGCCAGTAAATTATTGAGAAACGTATTTTTAATTGAAAAATGTCCACACAACTGTCCCAATTTGGATCTTGACTTATAAGGGCCTTACAACAAGGTTTGCCATGGACCCAGAAGAACAAGCAATATATAAATTATGAAGGAAACATCCAAAGCTGAAAGTAGGAAATTCCCCAAAACTTTGGGAAGCTAGTAAGTTTTGTTAAGTAGCTACATATTTAATATGCAGCTGCTATTATTTTCTTCCAAATAAAAATGTTCACAAAGTTACCCAAGCTCCTTAGAAAACGACTCCCTACGGACATAATACAGAGCCTTATCAAATGTTCTTGTCGCGCATGTGGTAAGTCCTGCATGTGTTTGCGACGTAATTTTTTTACTTCCAGTAACACAGTACTAAAAGTAGTTATGTTGATTATGTTTCTATTAAAATAATATATTCATCATTCATCCATTTGGAATTTCATATTATACTTTGTGCAATCGTCAAGCAATTCTAGCAAGATATTTGTGGCATAAGCCATAAGCCAATCTATACATCAGACTTTCACTAACAGTTTCCTCAAAATTTATTTTTCCGAAGATTTCTGTGTATTTCTGTTCAATATAGCTTTATACTTAGAGCTCTTTAGAAATTTGCCGTTTTATTACTGACATGATGGGATGAGATAAGGCAATTCTCCGGGGCACTCGAGGTCTCCTGGTAATTCATGCACTAAACTGATCGGAAATAATGCGGTAGACATAAGCTCGCATCAGCTGCGATACACATTAAGCGATGCTGTGGAACTTCTAAAACAACTTGACAGCTTCTGATCAGAGCGGCCAAACTAAAATAACCTGTTAACAATGAGTAAAATATTATGGTGAAATGTTATACTATATAAAAGAAACAACGGCTGTCGAATTGATATAAGATTGGGTTGCACAGATGGGTCAAGCTCCAGAATCTAAAATCGTTGACGTATTAATAAGACTTCTCACGGCTATAGCTTCATGTCCCGGAAAGAAGACGGCGCCTATGGTCAACAATGTATTTTGCATTGTATTTTGTCTCCGGGAAGAGCATGGTGAGCCAGAGAACTGTCAAACATGACAGCCGTGAGCAGTCTTTATTAAAATGTTCCTTCTTTTTGCAGCGATATTATCGTATTGTGGATGTAGTGTTACCAAGGTGGGTCTGTCGAGAAGTAGGCCTGACGAGAATTGGGAGTGCTGGGATTTAAAAGTCGCGGCAGGTGAGCGTCGTCTAATGCACTCGCCAACGGGGTGCCAAAATTACTTATAGCTGCGAAGAATTTCCAATTACTCCCATATTCTCTTTAGAAAAATAATTCAATTAAAATTTTGAATAATTTGCCTTGCGCCCAAATATTTTTTATTAAAATAGTTGATAGAGGTGTCCATTATAGGAAGTAGATAATAGATAGAAAATAGTTCGTAAATGTCTTTATTTTCCTATAAAAAATTTTCTCCTTCTTTCTTTGATTGCCGGTTTTGCAATATTAATACAATTGCATCATCAGATCAATCTTAAACTACAATAACAGAAAACATGTATGAGACGTCCAACCTATGTAAAACCTTTTTATATATCAACATGTTAAAACTTTAAAAACTATAAAAATTACTTACATTTCTTATAAGTTAGAGAGTTGTCAATCCCAAAGTGGCGTAGAAGTACATCTGCGAGTAAGTCGTTAAATAGTGTGAAACAGAATATAATTTCAGTTCTCCCAGGTATCAGTCAAACTTATTAGTTAATAACAAAATTTTGGCAAGCTTAACCTCTAAATCTGATTTGTTTCCTCAATTAAATTATCCAACAACAACATGAAGTCAGACTCTCTGAAAAAGTAACAATAGTGGTGTTTTCGCCATTTAGTTGGCTAAAATTCTTATATTACTCACCGATTAAATTAGATTCAACAAATTTATCTTTTAATTCGATTCTACAGGTGAAAACACCACTATTGTTACTTTTTCAGAGAGTCTGACTTCATATTGTTGTTGGATAATTTAATTGAGGAAACAAATCAGATTTAGAGGTTAAGCTTGCCAAAATTTTGTTATTAACTAATAAGTTTGACTGATACCTGGGAGAACTGAAATTCAAGGCTGTTAATTGATTTTGGGGAATAAGCCCGTTGTTTTTTGTCGTTTTTACAATTATGGATGGACCTAGGTTGTTTCACACTATTTAACGACTTACTCGAAGATGTACTTCTACGCCACTTTGGGATTGACAACTCTATAACTTATAAGAAATGTAAGTAATTTTTATAGTTTTTAAAGTTTTAACATGTTGATATATAAAAAGGTTTTACATAGGTTGGACGTCTCATACATGTTTTCTGTTATTGTAGTTTAAGATTGATCTGATGATGCAATTGTATTAATATTGCGAAACCGGTAATCAAAGAAAGAAGGAGAAAAATTTTTATAGGAAAATAAAGACATTTACGAACATTTTCTATCTATTATTTTTCATTACCTTCTTCGTTAATCCGTTCCAAATTTCACGCAAATTGCCGCCATTTTCGTACTGCCCAGACGTTAGAAATTTAATTATTCCCATTCTTCTCGACGTATACGTCTTTTTATTATTTTGTTCTAAAAAACTATTATTAGGTAATTAATTTCATGAAATTAATTGCTAGAATTCATTGATGGTTGTCTCATGCAAATAAACCTCATATTGAACGAAATCTGTTTCGATATCTAAATTATTATCAAAGAGCTCGCATTCAGTTTCTAGAATTTGAAGTTGGTACAGGAACTATAAAATAGCACTGCTGACTTCAAAATTTTCGAAGGTAATACCAGAGCATATAAAACAACCAGCAGTATAACTTACTCTTGAGAAATCATCCGCAAATTCAATGACCTTGAGCCATATTGGTGGAATAGAAGTCATAGGTGTAGTCGGAAAAATCAATTCAGAATTACTGAGTAGTATTAGTAAAGTATATAGTGTGTGGTAAACACAAGCAGCTTATTGACTCCTTCCTGGGATTCTTTATTTGAAGATACTAGCAAAAAGCACAATTTACAAAAAAGCACACTCCACGGCACTGTAATATCTCTCATACAGCCAAAAAAGAACTGCCTAATCGCCCCGACACTGCATAAATTTGAGAGAATCTATTCCCACATGGCGGCTGCGCGAACAGGTGCGCAGAATTTTCCCGCCATGGGGAGTGAGACTGCTGGTTGTTTTATATGCTCTGGTAATACCACGAGTGGATAGAGTTATCTGGTTGATTTTAAAGCATGAGTGGTATTTACTAAAAATATGTTACACATTATTACAATAACACAATGAATAAAGGAATGAGTCAAAGCTCTATGGATATTATAAAATACGTGAGGCTGAAGTCGCCCTGTGTGGGAACCAACTATTCCTGTCGCGCGTTAATCCCAAATATGGGTTCTTTATTCATTGCAATAATATAACAAGTACTGTTACATTATGATAAAATTATTGTTTCAGGAATTCAAAACCATCAAATAATAATAATGAACTTGTCAAACTGACATATATACTCTAAAGCAAACATTGTTGATATCTTTGAATAAAGAATCCCACGAAGGAGATCAAAGCTCTATTTGTATTATAAAATACGTGGGACGAAAATCGCCCTGAGAAGTAAACAAGTTTTGACACAATATTTTAATATCTGATACGGTGATAGGTGTCAGTATGTGGTATTTAGATAGATACCTTTTCGAGTTATTATATGCTTAACTGTTCGGCTTGTGGCACCTCCCTGACCGTCAAAACCTGTATTATCAAGGATTCCTATACTTAAAGACATAAAAGTGCCTTATAATTTTTTGCCTGTATTGTGGGTACTGATGACGAAATGACGATTTCTGAATCGATTAGTTTGTCGAAACAACTCAAAGGTGCGCGCCACTGTAGTGCAGAGACTGTCTTGGTCGAGAGTTAAGCCAAAATTTGCTCCTTCCTGGGGTTGTTTATTCAAAGGTTGATATATTGATATACTGGTTGTCTCGCCGACGTAGTCTTTTCACGTTGGTGTTTTCGATTTTATCTTTTCGTTTATTAATAGAGTAAACACTACAATTTATCGGTATTATTTGTTTTCGATCCAAAATTAAAGTTAGAAAGTTGGTGCTTTCGACTATCTATGTCTTCTTTAATCTATGTAGTTTCAGATATCTATTGACAATTTCATACCCAGGGATTTACACAGAATCTGCCATATAAACAGATCGATATAAGTTTATTAGTTTAATCTACGTATTATACTATTTAACTAGGTGGTTTTATAATATAGGTACCTACTATTTTAACCAGGATATTTGTTGTGCTTTATTTCTTTAAAGCCCAATGACGCGCTACGCTATTTGTATAAAGTTTCCCTTTTGTCTAGAAGTCTGATGGAAAACTAACTTATAATATGAAGCGAAGCCACGGCTTGTCGTATTTTATCGAATTATTTTAACGTCTGCACGTGTGTAGAAGTAATTGTAGTGGATGTTTGCCTCAAGTTTCAAGTGCCATGCCATTGTTCTTTTTATTTCTAATCATGTCGGTTCGAATCGATTTCTTTGTCTGGAATTGGAATTTTTGTGTGAAGGAATGTTATTGTATTTCAAATAGCATTTCTTTTTTATCTTCTGAATCATTTCTAAAAAAATATAGTAAAAGTGAAAAGTTTAATGATGGGCCGGTTTTTATATGCACGCAAGTTTATATATATACTCACCACATTAAATGTCTCCTTGAGCTCGGACCACTCAAATAACTATCACTCACTTTCTACACCTGATAACTAAATAACTGTTACATTGCAACCGTAATCGCAGAAATATTTCGCTAGAGTTTCGGTCGGAAGGTATAATATCAGATATATGTTTGCTAGTAATTTCTCAATCATTTAAGATAATTCACAAAAACTTCTTTCTGGGTATCCAGCTGATGTAAAGTAGATCCCAATAATAATTCTAAATCAATATGATGGATCTTTGATGAAATGGACAATACCACAGATAAAACTACCCCATACCCATTTCCTTTAACAATCAAAACTAACCAAGATTTCTTTTGAACCAATCGATTTCACCAAATAAAATAAAAAAATAGAATTCGGAATACGAAATATAGTCACAGAAAGCTTCCACTGGCATGTTAAATCAATATAAAAAAAACCGTTATGGTTTATTATAAGCCACGAACAGGAAATCAAATTAAATCCCAATATTTTATGTGATTTTAAGTCATGTAGAATTGGTAGTTGCATTAATTTATTTTTGTTTTTGAATAATATGGAAACGGCGAGGACATGTATAATATTGTAGACGAAACAGTGGCGTTACTACCGCTGTATCAGCTGTATCAATGATACAGAGCCCACTGGCCTGGGGGCCCACCGACCAATAGAAAAAATCAAAATTCGATTTGGTTACTAGTTCAAACTTCAAATTAAATTTTTTTTAACACTTTTACTTTTGTATACAGTGCCCGCCAAAAAGTGTGCACCATATGGGAAAAATTTTTAGTAAATAACTTACGGAAAATTTGTTTGCGGCATCAGGTTTTGCTTGCTCTAGAACCAAAATTTACATAATCAAATGTTGTGACGTAGTCTCTTTTCTATGTCAAATTTGACATTAATAAGAAAAAGTCAGAAAAATGGGCTTATTTAACCGAATTTCGGAAAAAGTCATAAGAAAAATATGTTTCTTTCGCAATTTTATTTCAAGAGCCTACTACGATATTCATATTTTGCCCTTTGTTAGATATTATTGGACATAATATTTTAAATTTTATAGATATTTCTGATCAAATCAGCATGACAGAAATATTTGTGTGTTTTTACAACCATTTACTATAGAAAGAAGTTTGTAAATCGAATTCATGCGTTTATCTGTAAAAATGAGATCAGTTTTGCACCAAGCGTGCTTCTTCAACAAGCCCTCATTTTAATTTTTTTGCAAAAACAAGGAAAGGAAGGATATTTATACCGTAAATTTAGTATTGTGCAGTATGTATTCAGTCAATGAGTGTTTTAAATTACATAGGATCGACTTTTATGGATTAACAAATACGGAAAAGGGCAACAAAGGGCAAAATATGAAAATCGTAGTAGCTCACAGGGGTATAAAATTGCGAAAGAAACATATTTTTCTTATGACTTTTTTCGAATTTCGGTTAAATAAGCCCATTTTTCGGACATTTTTTTCATTAATGTCAAATTTGACATATAAAAAAGACTACTTTAAAACATTTGATTATGTCAATTTTGGTTCTAGAGCAAGCAAAACCTGATGCCGCAAACAAATTTTCCGTAAGTTATTTACTACGCATATGGTGCAGACTTTTTGGCGGGCACTGTATATGTAAACAGTGATCGTCGTCCTTGCTAATGTATAAGTGGAGTCAACAAAAAGAGAGATTCTAACAATAATCGTTGTTTTTTTTACTTTTTTTAATTGCAAGAGTGAATCTTTCCAATTATTACTTCAGTAAACGTTGGAAGATAACTTTGAGCTGTTTTATTTTATTTCATCCACACTTACGAAAAGATTGGAATTGACGTTTTGTAATAATTATTATTCCACACAGTGTGGTGGGATTTATGAGTCCAACATAATTTTTAGTTGTGGAATGTATAGTTTCTAAAATAGTATTAGGGGATATTATTATAGGTAGGTATTCTACAAGTTATGGAATAGACCATATCCACACGAGTATACAACATACAACAAATTGTCGCGTACACAGGGTGGCTCAATTTTAATTCCACAAACTTAAATGCTAGCTTTTCATTATTCTGTTTCTTCAAAACGAACGCCCAGAGCGGAAAAGTTTATAAGGAAAGCTATCATTATATTTTTTTATGTTCTAGCGATTCCTATAATAAATAATAGAATTTATGGAAATCGAATCGCCCGTATAAATTGCACTCATAATATCAAGATCAAATGTTGCCTAGCTTTATAACAGTGGATTGCCACGCCTCTAGGGGCCTCTGCAGAAGATTGGTACATGAAACTTTTAAAACTGCTTTTGACTTAGGTTGGAGATTGTTGAAATTTGAGCTTCTTAGGTTCAAACTTGCTTGTTTTGAAACTATTTTGCGGCATAATTTTCGTTTTGAAAAATCATATACGCCTTCAATAGTTTTTTGCGCCAGTGGAGTGCCCTTTTTGTGGGTTTTTCGATAGAATGTTATTAAGGATATTTGTACAAAACTAAACTGAGTACTTAGGCCTTTTTAAATTTTGCACACCTATAGTCGGTTTTTTATTCTGAACAAGTTTCCTTAATAATATTCTGTCGTAAAACATACAGAAAGGGCCCTTTACAAAATATTTTATAAAATTAAGTCATAGAAATTTCTCTGTTATGCAATTTAAGTAAATATAATGCAAGTAGGCATATAATTCATTAAATCTTTAAGTTTCTTCTTCATTACCCTAATATTAGATGGCTTTAAGCTGGCAAAATTGCGGAAACTTGACAGTAAAGATAACTCGTTGCTATATAAAAAGAACGTAAATCGTAAAGAAGCTGCATATTTAAAATCTGAAAGTACCTAAACCTCAAACTAACCATTCATCTAATCTCTAGCAAGCCCCGATTTTTGGAAGGTTCGCCATTCTGGATGTAGTTTTCCAATGATTGCTTCAGATTAAACAGATGGTGATAAAAACAAAAGTGGCCAATGCCTCATAACATAATATTATGTTAAAAACATTCAAAAAATATCTGGATCTCTATAAATGGGGATTGAATGAATTACTGCCCTTATATTACGAAAAAGCTCTCAGGCATTGGACAACAAGGCTGTTGCTGTTAGATAGGCCAGAGCAGACGTATATATTTTTGACTTTTTTAAATTTGTTATTCCTTTTTAATTGAAAATGAAGAAAATAAGTTTATTGCATCCATCCCTAAAAGACTTTATTTGGTGAATTCGAATCTTATAAAGCGAGTACAGCTTGTTTTTTTTTCCAACAATTATTCAAAAAATTGTACTATAATATGTACAATTTTGATATTTTGGAATTTTTTTTGCTTCTACCTAACATTTCGACAACAATATCTGGGCCTTGTTTTTCTAGCGAAACACTAGCGAAAAGTCTTGTCAGGTCGGATCGCGACGCACCGGATCGCGATACGCGGGCGCTCCCGGATTCTTTCCGGGTGGCGCGTGCCGAACGGGCGGGTGCGCGGCGTCGACTGGGGCGTCGCGGCGCCCTCCGCCCGCGGCGCCACCGTCGCCGATGTCTGCGACCAAGAAAAATGGGATGAGACGCGCCCCGTGCATCGCGTTCGCTTCCGTCGCACACGATGACCGTTTGCCGATAATCTTATATAAATCCAATAAAGCTATTAAGCGAACTTGTGAATTTGGGATCGACATTATTTTTGAATAAATGAACTACCGAGTTGAAATGGCTCACCACATATGTTTTGCTTAGAAGGGGATATTTTCCACGTAGTACCTATATGCAGTATGTTTATACCTACTTCCCAGTTAAGATGAAGTCACCCCTGTATGTTTTTCTTTTGAAGTATTTTAGGTTCCGTGAAACCGTCCTTGATATTTCAATATATGTTGCTGGTGGCATAAGAAAATTTTTCTACCCTTGTACCATAACTTGCAAACAAAAGGGGGCAAAAATTGAAAATATCTCCACGTTGTTTCTCGTTCATAGTTGCTGTTGGCTCACATTCACATTTTATTGTTTTATATTCGAATAAAACCGTGACCTGATTGAAGTAGAGGTAGGTTTATGCAAGCCAATTTAACGGAATTTAACATTAACGTAACGTAAGAGAGAAGTTAAAATATATGTTATTCAATGGGAGTGTTTATGCAGCATAATTTAACGTAACGTTACGTAATGCAAGAGTTAACCAACTTTTAACTTTTGCGTTAAATTTAAAGAAAATCTCAGTTTGCGCATGCGGAATTTCATCGCCAAAAGTAAAAAAAACTAGTGAGAACAAAGACTCCCTAGCGCACTGGTTGTTTATTATTTATTATTTAGGATGGTTATGGGTTAGGTTTTGAATTTTTGTGCTGATGAGGGGCGGAGTTCTACGTCGCCCAGGGGGTCTCCGATGTTGAAATCGAGGACTAATTATAGATCTCGTGCGAAAATTTGATTTTGACATTTTCCCTGTTTTTGCACAGACTTAAATTATTAAATAATCCTTGCATAAATGGTATACTAAATTCTTATGTTACGTTACGTTAATATTAAATTACGTTAAATTGTCTTGCATGAACCCAACTTAATAAATTAATAAAATGTTTTATACTGCTATAATAATATGCCAGTTTACTGAAAATGTCAATAATTGTTATTAGTGTCAATTTGTCCGAATTTTATATATTATAAGGTAGCACCAATGAATAAAGAATCCCAGGAAGGAGTCAAAACTCTATGGATATTATAAAATACGTGAGACGGAAATCGCCCTGTGTAGGAACGGAGGTTTGACACAATATTTTAATATCTGACACGGTGACAGGTGCCAGTATATGGTGTTTCGATACTTTTATGCTTAGCTGTGCGGCTGGTGGCTCTTTCATTGCTAAATGTTTGTGTATAGTAATCCATCGGTAAGTAATTTTGTAATTTAAATTAAATTTTGAGGCCATGCACCAAAGTGGCATAGGCGTTTGTGTAGGTACCTATCTCTCCATAATTGGAAATGTAAAATTAAAATTGTTATATTATCAAAGATTCATAAACTTAACGACATAAATGTGCCTTGTAATTTTGGGCCCGTATTGTACAGTAGGTACAGATTTTACGAAAAATTGGCATTTCTGCCTCGATTAGTTTGTCGAAACCACTCAAAGATGCACGCCACTGTGAAACCGTAAACGTCATTGCAGAAACTGTCCCTGTCGCGCGTTAATCCCAAACATGCTCCTTCCTGGGGTTCTTTATTCATTGAACAGCACCGACCAAAATGTGTTTTTTTCTAAAATTAATATCTTATGAGAACATATCAAGTTAAAATGCATGGCCTATTTTCAGAGTTATTTTTGGAAAACTTGCAAAAGCTATTTATTAACGTATTGTCTGGGAAAAATCAATCCCTTTGAGGCTAGTAGGCTAGTTTATCATAATTATTATTGTGGAAAAAGGGTGCAGTTTGGTGGGGCTGCCTTACAATTCGAAGAAATTATCACTAGTAATTATTGATATTGTGAGTAAAGTGTGGTATTATAGATTTAGATTCACACTGTATTCAACTTAGCTATAACGTAAGTATAAAATATGAAAACGTTATCAACAGCATGTATATTCATTTTCTAATTAAAACATAGAGATATTTTCTATTTTCGACCCTTTATTTCTGGCCTCCCCGTAGTTTGCAAACTATGGTACAAGGGTAAAAAAGTTTCCTTATCCCACTCACAACAACATATTTAAATATCAAGGGAAGTTTCAGGGAACCCAAAGTACGTATGATTTTTCCGGTGTCCGTTGTCCTTTCCGACTTGGCAGTTATAGTATTCAACTTAAAATGTCAGGTGCATCCCCAGCCTGCTTCGACCTCGCGAATGGAAGCAATATTCAATATTTTTTTTCGCGTTAGAGATATCCAAAATTTTTACCATGAATATAAAATTTCAGTGACATTCTCATTTTTTAATACCTAATGAGGTTATTTTTTATTTTTATTAATAATACCTTTGTGTTTTAAAAGTATTTACTTAAAATACCTGGCAATTTGTCTAACTTAATTTAAGAAATAATAAGATTTAAAGTCGATATTTCAGAAAACAGTATTTTTAGAGATGTTAATAAGTAGAGTAACCCAAATATGCAACACGCATATTTTGCATATTTAGCATATTATATGCATTTTTTAAATATTTGCATATATCCTTAAAATATGGCATATTGTGCATAATTGAAAGAATTTAGGATAATTTAAATCTTTGGCAGGCGTTTCATTCATTTTTGGGAACAGGGGTCGGTGTCTAGGTAGGAACCTGGTTTTCCCAAAATAATATAGGTAAACTATAATTTTATGGGCACTAATCCTGGTAATCTGAAAACGAATAAAGTACGTATTTATACCTATTTAATAAAGTACAATTATTGAAAAGGAGAGAATAAATTTTAGATGGGTACCTAAATATTTATATACGATTTTTATGAGATTTGTTCAAGAGGAATTATCAACTTTTTTTCTTCCTACACCTGTTCCTTACGATAATTTTTTGCTCGTTTTGTCAGATGCAGCACCGTACATGGTAAGAGCTGGGCAAAATTTGAAAATCTTTTATCCGAAGTTGATAGGTACATGTAAATGCCTTGCTCATGCTTTAAATAGGGTTGCTGAGGAAATTAGGAAACATTTTCCGCTTGTAAATAGTTTAATTTCCAACATGAAAAGTCTTCCTTAAAGCGCCTATAGCTAAGGGTTCAGTTCTACAAAGAAAAACTACCAAACACTCCTCTTCCACCTCAACCTGTTATTACAAGATGGGGCACTTGGTTGGAAGCTGCATTTTTTATTGCGAGAATTTTTGCCAACTGAAAGATATAATTTCAGAATTTTCGAACGAATCTTCCCAGTCCCTTACAGATGTTAAACAACTATTCGAAAACAAGGAAATAAAGAAACAACTTTCCTTTCTAAAAGCAAATTATAGCGTTCTTTCTAAAACAATAACACAAATGGAGGAATCTAATTTGCCATTAACCCGAAGTGTAGAACTGGTAAAACAATCTGAGGTTGCTTTTCAAAATGTCACAGGTAAAATTGGGGACAAAATATTTCAAAAATTTAGAAATGTGATGGAAAAAAATAGTGGGTTTCAGTTTCTTAGCCAAGTAGCAAATATTTTAAAGGGAGATTTTACCGAATGCATCGATTTGGATCCTGTGATAGTGAGCAATTTTAAAAGCACACCTCTTACATCGGTTGATGTGGAAAGGAGTTTCTCCATTTATAAATTTTTATATTCTGATAGAAGACAAAATTTTTTAATTGAGAATTTTGAGCAACATTTAGTGGTTTATTGTTTTTACAACTAAATTTCAACCTGGTTTTTATAATTTATATAATTAATGCATATTTAGATTTAGTTCAATCGCCCTGTATGTAGAAAATTTAAAATAAAATATTGTTACTTTTACTATGTGTAAATGCATTTAGAAATTTGTATGTATGTACATTATATGTGTTTGTTTCTAAATGAAACAATAAATTTATATTTTTAAAGTATTCCTTAATTTGCGTATTTTCAACATTTTCCTGCATATTTTGACTAAATTATTTGCATATTTATAAGCATATTTTTAGGGTTTCGACTTGCATATTTGGGTTACTCTATTAATAATCCTTATATAAACAAAAAATTTACAAATTTCGCAATCGTTGCAACCATCGGAAACATTGGAAATGATAATGCCATATACCTATGAAACATAATTTACACAATTTAGGTAAGAGTTGGTAAGAATAGACATAATTTTTAATTAAACCGACTTATTATATTGGATCTTACTATACTGTTCACGATTCACGTCACAACTTTCGCCGGCAAAGCGATGCGACATCGCGAGACCGCTGTCTTTTGGCTTGCCAATTCGACTCTTATACATACGAACATAAACATTTTCAATGTTAAGATCTTAGTAAATATAGTATAATGATGAATTATGACAAAGCTTGGTTGGGGTTATTTCTTATTCTCATTTATAAGGAAACTGACAAGAAAAGGTACTAGAATATATTCTAGACAAATAAATTCTGCATCTAGGCATCTATTTTAGAGGAAAGTTATACAAAAAGTTGTACGTAAAATAATACTGCACAGTTCCTATGTGTAAATAGCGTCCTTTAGCGGTCAGCACAAATCTGCCTCTATCAGGTTATGTAGAACCATTTTGCAACCTGTGCTAAATCCGTTTAAAAGTTATGGCCGAAAAGCTGAAATTAAAGCAATTTTTAAAGGCCCATATAATATCCGGACTTGTCGATATTATTTATGATCGACGTGTTATCATAGAAAAATCTTTAGTTCCAAATAATAATAGCAGGTAATAAATATTTATGAATCATTAAATTCTTGAAAGTAAAGGCAGTTTATTCTTGTCTAGTATTTTTTTAATTGGCCTCAAAAGCTGTACAGCTGTTACAGCTCGTTGAGGGCAAGCAGAAGGAATGACCAAAAGTTCAGCTTGCAACTGGATTTTTGTCACTTTATTTTGCAACATCCTAATAATACTTATTACGGTTTTTCTTCATTTCAATATAATAATTGCAATAATTTTGAGAAGAACATCAACAAACAACAGATATTTTACTGATATTGAACCTGCTGTCTTTGAATTTGATGCTGCCTTTCCCGCGTCTCGCCTATTCCGTCTCACCTCTCTACTAAAATCCTTTACTGCACCTGAAAGTTAAAGGCATTCTTATGTAATTCGTATTTCCATGAGTTTTGACATTTTACCCCCCTGCTGATCCAAAACGTTTCTAACTCCAAGAGGAACTTGGCAAAGCTCAGTAATACCACTTAAAACCCCACAACCTGGTCCTTTAGCGAAAACTGGTATTAGCTTATGAGAGTTACTATTTTCATTGATCTCAACCACTTCTCCCATCGTATGCGATGTTTCTGGGCATGACCCAGTCAACACTATCAGCGTTTCTTCGGGATTGGTACTTTCAATGACGTGTTTGATGCACTGCACTAAAGGGCTGTTGGTATTTGAAATTTCCCTTAAGTGACCACCAAAAACTACCATGAGAAAATTATCACCGCCATCTTGAAGATTTAAAAGTGTCGATTGTACAGTGCTAAACAAACCCGGATCATCTTTCTTGCTTCCTATGATTGCTAAAGGTGAATTGTTATGATCTGGTTCTTGGGATTTGTTTTCGAAAAGCCTGTCCAAAAATGAATATCTTACGTGAGATATTACATCCAAAACATCCCAAGTTGGCTTCTTCAAATGTCTTCCTAGAGGAATATCAATTATTTCATGTGGAGTCGGTGTGATTATTTGCAAATCCCTCTTTGTTCTTATTTTGAACACTTCTTTGTGCACTGAGCTGGTGATGTAATCTGGAATCTTTGAATTTTTCGATCTTGCTTTTCTAGGAACGTTTATCATTCTCTCGTTAATCTGGGGTGGTATTGCGGGGTCTTTAGTATCCAGATCTTCAGTTATTTCCTTCTCTGATACCGATATTATTGCTGATTTCATTCCCAATGCTTTTTGGCAGTATTCATTCAAAGCTACGATACCTTCTTTCAGTCGTTCTTTGCAAGTCATAACATTTCTTTGAGATATAAATCCAAGGGGTCTGCCAATATTCCCAGTTGTAGAATGTTTTACTCTTGCAATTTCGTGGAGAGAAAGACATTTCAGAGATTCTTCGGAATGTAAAGATTCGCAACTTGAACTTTGTTGGGCGAAGAAAAGAACTGCATTCAGTTTTCTGTGATCTTGCTCGTTCGGAAAACAACAGATCGATGTAAAAAGTTTAAAAAACAGAATGTAACCAATAATGTAAAATGACATTGTAAATGTGAATGCAAATTGTCATTATCTATTCTAACCTAGGACAAGCAACTGAAATTTCATATGTCCATTGTTTTGAGACTAGTTGTTCAACCGCAGATAGTTCACATCAGTGAAAATCAGGGCGCTTGTAATGATGTGTGCCAATAGGCTCCGCTATGTCCAGTATCCGCTAGAGTTTTTTTTTGTGTGAACTGGTTGCTGTTTCTGTAGTTATCCATTCCCAAAATATGTCTTCTTTTGGGAACCTAAAAACACGAAGACCGGATAGGTAAGCTAACTAATTTGTTCTGATTGTTCGCCTTCATAAAATTCTAACAAATATGGTTCATCTGATAAAAAAATCACACTTTTACTAACTCATAGAATGTAGTCTCACATTCTCAAGGTAGAACCTCCTTTGCATTTTTTAAAAGGTCCTATTAAGAACATTGTCACCTTGTTGAAGATCATAAACGAAGTGTCGACCTGGACCAAGTTCAACTTATTTTTAATTAAAGAAGCGACCGTGCTCATCATGTTTAGGTCCTATGAAGACCTTTCCCATAGACTTGACGGCTTTGTTGGTTCTGACGTAAACCCTAAAAGAAGGCAATTGTTTAGCTACCTTGTAGAAGGTTTCAAAATCTTTAGCGTAGTAGAAGATCTTTAAAATGGCAACAGTCTGCTTCAAATGTTTGGGATAGAATGCGGAGAGGTGTTTGTGAAGGAGGCGGTTTCTAGGAAAGATGAAAAAATCATTTTCACAAGTACCGTTCAAATTGTTATTGATGCAATTTACCGTGAAGGAGCTGTCGATGCCATCAATCGTGAAGGATTCAAGGGTATCTAGATGCTCTTTGTTGCAAGGCTGGTTGATGTACCATAATAACGACAGTAGTAGGGTCGACGTGCAAATTCCCTGCCACTTCACTAATTGCGGCTATTTTCAATTATTATCTATACATGTGCCAAAAATCTCCAAATTCGCCCCGTTGCACCCCGTTCTTATAATATCGAAATTGCTCTCTACTAACAATTATTATTAATACTACTAATTTCGTTCGGTAAAAAGTACTGTATCGCGGAAAACATAGATAATAATAAACGTTTTCATCTCACTATTTCCACTCCTTTCCATGGGGCGATTTCGCCCAATGGAAAAATTATTTTTGGCCTGCACTTTTATATTATTTATATAATTATTATACTTTTATATTAAAAGTTATCATTATGACCTGTGCATAGCGCTGTTTCAAGCGATCGTCAATGGCGCCACACGATGAAAAAACGATAGGTTGGATTAGTGTTAAGGACACCATTGGTGAAGAATTTTTTATAAAATAAAAGTATGCGAATGAGTGTTACAACTAATTTAACATCCAAAATAAAATAAAATGCTTGTTTGTTATGTTCCTTAAGTTTGACAAGCTTACATGGCATATATTCATAGATTTTATTAAAAAAAGCCAGTCTAAAAAGCAAGCAAGAGTATTTTGGTACCTTTTGTAATTTGTAAGGACGGAAATGGTAATAAAGCTGGATATTTAAAATATGTTTCATTCAAAATGTCAGAAACTGACATACCTATAACCACAGAATAGTCCTGTTATAACCTATAATAAGTCGCAATTTTCTTTTCGCCCCAGTCCGCAAACAACAATGAAATATGACGTCATGCTCGGGTCTCGGGTCTTTGATATAGTGTCGGTCCAGATGGGGCAGATCGTAGGGCCACTAATAGTACAAAAGTGGCCTCAAATGGGGAAGATTGTGTGGCCATTACTAGGACAGAAGTGGTTTTTTTCTGTTTTAAGTAGGTACCTATATTTTAATGTAATTTCGTACTGTTCAAATCCAGATTATGACATTTTAAACATACATGTATATGACAAAATTGTAGGCTATAAATAAAAACCCTATATTTTTCTTATTCGTTTGGTAGAGATTTTTAGTTCAAATGTTGCTTAAAGTGGCCGGAAGTGGTAACTCTACCCTACTTTCTTTTGTCTTTATTGTCTGGGAATGCCCTAAATTAGTTAAAATACACATTTCACTGATAAGATGGAAGTTTCATATTTTTTTATATGAAAAGTGATATCATACGTGCTAGTGACATTTGCATTTTGAGAAGAACTCTGCAATGTATTCCCCACCCTAACGGCTAGCATCTAAGTTAAAAATTTAAATTTATAAATCTTACCGGATTTTCTTCATAATGAATGAAATAAAAACAGATAGTTGACCAAGGTACTTAAATTATTGTATTGTTTACCTGAATTATTTTGTTAGAAGGTAAGGACAGTTGTTGACAAGATACCTATTTTGTATTTTGAAAGATTTTCAAAAAATTTGTAAAATACGTAAAATGTAGGGAAGATATAAGAACAATAATTCAATAAAAAGTGTTCGCATGTTCTAAAAAGTATAATAATATTTCTAGCATCGGTACATACATTTGATAATAAGTGATCCGGTGAGAAAGTATATATTTTTTTCTACAACCGTCTACAAAAGTATATGGCATTATTTTCAATGCACGAACTACGCAATTTTTTCACTGTGTAAAAAAACAGTGCGCAAAATATGTACTTTGCACACTATGATTTCAGGCGCTCGACTGGGAAAAGAAGAAGAAACATCATGAAGTTATAGAACTGTCAGCCAGCGGCTTTTGTAAATAATAATTATTAGACGCGTAGTTTTGAACGATTTTAGCTTGATTTTGCATGTAATATATAATTGAAACGGTTGTGAAAAATAGTTTATGCAACTCGTGTGCAAAGCGCCTTTAGCACACCTGGATTATATTTTGACTTTGCCTCCGGTTCGTCAAAATACTGCGCGAGTTAAATATGAGTGCTATTGAAACACCATAATATTATTTTACATTTTTGAAACCTACTCCTCACTAGGATTAAAGTGATATAAAGCTTTGTATCATGATCTGTTGGCCTTGTGTAAACATATATTATTTTCAGTATTTCAGTTGGTAAATATTATGTAAGCGTAGAAGGCCCACCAATATATTTTTTTTAATTCCGACTTTAAAGTCGGAAATAATCTAACAGACTATTACGAAAAAGTATAGGTCTATCCCTTGACCAGAGATTCTATGTGCTATAATATATGCGTTTTCTTATGCCATTTTTCATCCAGACGTCTCTACCTTAAAATACGGGTTTCAAATTTGATTAAAAATTTTTATTAATAACTGTGGTTTTTAATATATGTAGATGGTTGAAATTTGGCAGAGATTTGTTTGTTACAAATATACATTTTTGATGTAATTTTAGTCAACAAATCAAAGAACAAAACTAACACCGATTGTAAAGAAAAAGACCATAGGAGTACGAAAAAAAGTTGGGGAGATAAAGGGGGACATTCATCCATTTCCTCTTTGAATTTATTAACTAAAATTTCACAAAAAATGTGTTTTCTTCATCCCTAAGCCCTAAGGAGAAATCCTTGCCAAATTTCAAATAAATATGTCAACAATACAGGAGTTTTGTTTTTACAATTCGACTGTAAAGCCCTATATTATGGAATAGGGGCGTCTAAATCGAAAATTGCACTTTACTTTTTTGTAACCCTGCATTTATAACTCAATCACTTACTCACTCTTCACGAAATTTCGACGTAGGCATCCGCTAAGAAGTGGACTTTCCAAATTCAACTCCTATGAGGTATTGGGGAAGGAGGATCTCCAAAACTATAAAGCCTAAAATAAACTTAAAGCTTGACAGGGAGATTCTTTAACTTAACCTTCAACCCTTAAAGAGGTGAAATGGGAGGGGGGTCTCAAGAATAAAACCTACAAATTTGAAATTTGTCATGTAGATTCCTTACACGACGTGTGCATAGGAAAATGTGGAAAATATAATCTCAGGAACTACTATAAAGCTTAAATACATAAAATCTGGCTAGTACGTTCTATACAAAACGTGGGCATCCGCTAGTAAAGGATTTTCTAAAATTCAACCTCTAAGATGGTGAAGTGGGGGTTCGAAATGTGAATTTCAATTAGGGCGAAGTTGCGAGCATAAGCTTTAGTTCTCAATAAAATACAAATCAAGTGAATCGTTTGGAATTATTATTTGATCTAGAATCCCAAATAATCATCACTAAAGGGCGGAATATATGAAAATTGCATATATATGCATTTTTGCATATTTTATTCAATTTCGCAAAACATTGCATATTTCTGGAAAAACTATATTTTTGTGCATATTTGCATGTTTTTCCTATACTTATTTATAGATATAAGATATAACCAAGATTATGATAGCCCAGAGACAATTCGCAGTGTGTGGTGCAAAGTCAAGAAATCCTGAAAATTGCGGAAAGAAAGTAAAAATTTAGGTTTAAACGAATCGATTGATTTTGTTTAAACATTTTCCGCTAAATGTAGAAAGGCTCCCGGTGATGTAGGTATTAAAGTTAGAAAAAAAAATAGATGCTACGATTCTACTGTAGAAAAGAATGAAGGGTTCAAATCTTTAATAGCAGTAAAGAGTATTTTTGATGGTAAATCATCCAAAGAAGTTCCACCTTGGCCTTATATCTTACTACCCAAATTAAAATATTGTCCTATTACATCGGCAGATGTTGAGAGAAGCTTTTCTATATATAAACATATTTTTACCGACAGGAGGCAAATATTTTTATTGGAAAACTTTGAAAAGTATTTAATCATAAATTCCTACTATACAATTTCAAATTAGAATGTTTTTATAATTTTGCTTTAGAATACCTATAGTATTTTACGAGGTATTTTATGTATTTGTTTTCCTTTAATTTTTCTTAAAATAAACCTTTTCTCTAAAATCAGTTTTGATGTTTTTTATGGTATTTGTACATGTAAAATAAATGCATATTATTGCATATTTGGCCAAATAAATGCATATTGTTGCATATTTTAAACAAAAATGATGCATATATATGCGCATATTTCGATTGAAATTAAATGCATCTATTCCGCCCCTTAATCATCACTCTATACTATAAATTAAGTTTAATAAAATTATTCTATTTCATAAGTCGAAATTAAGCTAATTTCCGACTTTAAAATTCGGAAATAGTCAAACGTGATAATTATTTGGGATTCTAGATCACATAATAATTCCACACGATTCACTTTAGGTATTTGTACTGTATTAAGAACTAAAACGGATGACCGCAACTTCGCTCTCGTGGAAATTCTCACTTTGAACTCCATCAGAGGATGAATTTTGGTAAAATTCTTTATTAGCGGATGCCCACGATGTGTATACAGGATGTTTCCTAAACATGCGGCAAAAATTTAAAGGAATATTCCTTGGGTCAAAATAAAAAAGTTTCTTACAACATATGTCCAGAATTGCTTCATTTCCGAAATACAGGGTGTTAAAGTTTTGTAAAAAATTCTTTTTTTTTATTACTATCTAAGAAATGCTTCAGCCGATTTCATTACAAAATTTTAAGAGTCTTTTTTGATTATTTTATGCGGTGTGTTTTAGACATATTACAGTTGATCCAGAAATTCCAGGGGCGTGTCCACGGGGCAAATTTCAACCATTCACATTATTTTAATAACCACAGTTATTAATAAAATTATTTTCTTTAAATCGACTTTGAAACCCCGTATTTTGAGGTAAAGACGTCTATATGAAAAATGACATAAGATAAAAAAATTTTAACAAAAAAATTAAAACCATTATTAGAATTTGCGCAAAAAGCCTAATAACGGCCATTGTGATAAATATTTTTAAATAATTTTTGTCTCAAAATGTGAGTAATTACTTATATTAAAATTTGTATCGACCAAAAATTTAAAATTATGCGTGTTGCGGGCTACAGATCGAAAAAAGCCATTTTAGGGGTCAAAATGTTGAATCACCACGTACTTGCTGTACATTGAGTCTTAAGTTAGGGATCCTCATGGCCGCCAGCAGGAGGGTCAAAGGGGGCCCGCAGACCCCCTCCTGGTTTGAACATTCCAAATTGACTAAACCAATAACAGATCGACAACGACTAAACCGATAATCGTTGAACTTAATCATCTCATCTCCCAAACCTAGTTAGCGAAATTCATGGAACACTGCTATATCTTATAGACTAGGCACGTTTTCAAAAAAGAACAGTGCAAGAAGCATTTCATGTAACAATTGGGGAAACAACGTTTTTAGGGTATTTCGATCCCGCTGAATACGAATCTGCCTGTTGCCAAAGCGAAATTTGGACCGGAAGCACGGTATCCAAGACAAAACTCTATCTCCCTTGTCCGTTGGCTTCAAATAATGATTTAAACGAATGCTTTGGGGATTTCTCGGATGCCAAACACATTGCAATGCTCAAAATTTACTTACCTTAAGTTGAGAGTGCATGGGTTCCAAGATGGCCCACAACATGGCCGCCGAAACTTTGTTGCTAGGAAGTTCCTACCAAAATGGAGGACTAATTTTTTTACTACCCTCGCGACATGTGAATCAAAAACTAAAACGCACACAACAAAATAAAAAATAAAAATATTTTTAAAAACAAGCTTTTATAACTAAGCCATGTACTAAACCGCATACAATAAGTTTAGGTTTTCGTTAAGATAATTCAATGACAAAAAGCGACAATATTTTTGAAATCAAAAAGATTGCTTATCAACCAATCACTGTCCAATAAAATTAATTGGGACGTACTTGTATGAACATTTCGCGCAATAAGCTTTTTGATTTGGCTTGTCGCACTTTGGCATTGAATTACCTTGACCAAAATCTAAACTTATTTTATTCGTTTTAGTACATGGCTTAAGACTCAATGTACAGAACGTACTTGGTGATTCAACATTTTGACCCATAAAATGGCTTTTTTCGATCTGTAGCGAGCAACACGCATAATTTTAAACTTTTGGTCAACACAAATTTTAATCTAAGTAATTACTCACATTTTGAGACAAAAATTATTTAAAAATATTTATCACAATGGCCGTCATTAGGCTTTTTGCGCAAATGCTAATGACGGCCATGTGATAAATATTTTTAAATAATTTTTTCTCAAAATGTGAGTAATTACTTAGATTAAAATTTGTATTGACCAAAAGTTTAAAATTATGCGTGTTGCTCGCTACGCCATTTTATGGGTCAAAATGTTGAATCACCACGCACGTGCTGTACATTGAGTCTTAAATAAAAGCTTGTTTTTTATTTTTTTTTTAATTATTTTTATTTATAATATTTGTGTTGGCTTTATTGTTGTGGAAACTTCGGGGTTTCAGGAGGCTCTTGTCCTTTAAGAAAAGAAAGAATTGAATATCTTTTACAATTCGACCAATACAACTTACCTACCTAGGTAGGTAGGTACTAGGTAATTTTAGTAGGCCCAGTTAGTTAACTTTATTTTAGTTTGTTATTGCGAATGGAAAACTTAGTAAAATTAAATTACGATTTTTATATTAAATATATATTTTCTACTCGGACGGAGCTTATAAACAGTGAATATACAAAATTTTTAACTTTTCAATAAAAATGTCTTCCTAAGTTTGTATTGGCTTTGCAAGGACTTCCCAAGATAGGAAATGGAATGTACTTTTTTGGAACAACACTTAAAGCTAAACGGTGGCCGAATTTAAAAAGATTTTAAACGAGAAACTTTTAATATTTACTAAGTAGCCTGTTGGGCCCCAAGTGTGTAAAGGTAAAACTGACCATTCGTTTTAAAATTTTTAATTTTCGCTTATAGTCCTCCTATTCTAATGATTATTGATTATTATAGGAAATTTTCATAAAATATTCGTGACCGAGGAAAAAATTTCAATTATAAATTCAATCACTATGTGGATTGGGCAAAAAATGGAGAGCCGAATAAAACTTTAAAAAATGTCGAAGTCTCCTGGAGCCCCTTTATTAGAGGAACTCTAGGTGCCCCAGAGGAAAACAGTTTCTGTACATCTTCCCCGATCACTTTTTCTTTTGTAAAGTTTAGTATTAAAGACGACTATCAGAAATGTGCCCCTTAGTCCCTTAATACTTTAATCTTGAGCTTGAGCAAAGAATTCTATATTAAGATTCATATTGCCAAAACTTTACCTACCCTGCTCAGGTAGGTAGGTATCCCTTCAATTTTTGCTTTTCATTTAAATACCTAATTAGATTGTGGTTATTAAGAACAAGAAAGTAAACAAGATAATTCACAAAACCGCGCTTTTTATTTAACAGCTACTAAGTACAAACTTAACAAATACACCAGTCTTGTTTTCAATGCTCAGAGTGGGAAGCATTGACATCTTCTTCATCTCTGTGGTAGATTTTGGTATCGTAGAAGTATACGTTGGGCAAGTCGTGGAAGACCTTGTCGTGTTCGATGAATTTGTTGAAAGGGTATCCAACTGGGTGGTTGTCTAGTCGAGGTCCACCAACTCCTGGTCTTGGGTACAGGAATTTGTGCTCCTTTTCAAGTGCACCTTCGTATTCTACATAGGGGTAGACAAAAACAAAGAATTGGTACTCGACACCATCGTAGTCACCCTTTGGCAGTAACATTCTGGAAAGATATTCAGTATTAGATATTTTATATCGCTTTGGATAAATTAAATTAAAAAATAAACCCTATTTGAAGAATTTTCTTAACTCACCTCTGAGGCGAGAAAATGTAGTTCTCCCTGGCATCGAAGACAAATTCACCCTGACCCTTGGAGGCACCCAAGACGCGTTTGTAGAGGTCCCTGAAGCTAGTTCGGTCTGGAGTGTAGAAGAAGATTTCGTGGGAGTTCCTGTTGATGACATTGTCTCCTTGTTGGAGATCATAAACGAAGTGATCGAATTGGACGAAGTTCAATCTGTTTTCAGTGAGGTTGATGAAGCGACCGTGCTCATCATGTTTAGGTCCAATAAAGACCTTTACCACAGACTTGACGGCTTTCTCGGCTTTGACGTGAACCCTTAAAGAAAATAATTGCTATTAATGGCAGTTCCACCTGAAGAATAAAATACCTTACTTGTAAGTGAAGGGCTTGTAGTTCATACGTTGCTGCTTAACTCTAACGTGGAAGCTGTCGTCTTCGAGTTCCTTCTCTGAGTAGTAGACAGCATTGCTCAAGTCAGTGTAGAAGGTATCACTGAAGGTGACCAAACGGTCAAATTCAACCTTTGTGATGTCAACACCCTTGAACTCAAGTTCGTCGTAACTGTAGTGACCAGCATGGAAGAGGTACTTTTGGAATTGAAGAATGATCTTCTTGTACAAGATGTAGAAGGCGGGGTCTCTTAAAGAAGTTTCATAGTGTTCCAAAGCGGAAGGTGCTACGTGGTGGCTGTCCAAGGGCAAGAAAGAGTATCCCAACAAGTGACGAAGGTGGTTGATGAGGTCTCCGTAAAACCTGCAATATGACAAACAAAATTAACGAATTTAGTTAAAGGTATAAATTCGGCGCAATTTACCTTGCATTGACGGAATCATGGTTGGAAGAGATAAGGTTACCAAGGATGTTAAGGCCGTCTTCAGAATACAAATCAACTTTCTCTCCTTTGACCTAAGAAAGTAAATATTATCATTAGAGGCTCCTTTGGAGATTTAAATATAACTTACATCAAAGACGTATCCCATGTCAATGGCGTCGCTGATCCTCCTGAAGTAGGTGTGGACAAAGTTGTAACTGTAGCTGTACTGCTGGTATTGTTTCTGCCCGTAGTTATAGAAATAGTCGTGCAAGTTGGCAAACTTGGGCCTGGCTGGGAATTCAAGACCGTTGGGGTATTGCAGACTTGGGTAGTAAGAGTATTCGAAGGGAACTTCGATGTCCAAAACTGGGATTTCTCCTTTGCCGTTCGAAAGACGTTCCAGGTAGTACCTAGCCAGTATTTGTTGATGGAAATAGTAGAAGACTGCACCGCGATGGTCGTGTTCAAGCCCGAATTCTTCGCCACACATCCAGTGAGGATAGTACAAGTTTAAAGTGTAGTAGAAGGCGTTTAAACCAATATCTTCGGTGAAGTAAGACATGGACTGTTCTGGATGGAGGTTCAAATAATGTCCACTATAGTTAGAGTTGACAGTGTAGACATGGCTGCTGCTACCGCTTTCTTTCACTTGCTTGTATACTTGGGCTTCGTGGATAACTTCACTGCTGAAGAAGTAGTGAGGGTAGATTTCGTAGACTGGAGGGAGGATAACTCCGTAGGTGTCTTTTCTGTGGATCACTGCAACGGAAACGGCGTACAAGAATGTGCCTTCATTGATGTGGTTCCTGGCCCACACAGCTACCTTGTAGAAGGTTTCGAAATCTTTCGCGTAATAGAAGATCTTGAAAAGAGCGACAGCCTGCTTCAAATGCTCTGGATGAAATACGGAGAAGACATCGCCTTTGTGGAGGAGACCGTCGTGGTAAAGCTCCAAGAAATGATGGTATACTTCCGGTTTCTAGGAAAGACAAGAATTGTATTTTAATAAGCACCTTTTTTAAATTGCTATTTATGCAATTTACCGTGAAGTAGCTGTCGATGCCATCAATCTTGAAGGATCCAAGGATCTCTGTATGTTCTTTGTAGTGGCTAGGCTGGTTAATGTACCAGAAGAGTGACAGGACTTTCTTTTGTTTCAACAAAAATTCTTTGTCATCTGCAATTATTATTTCAATAAATAGCGTACATTATCGCAATGATTCATAAAATTAAAATTACTAGAAACATGTCCTTATTTTTCTTGAAGAGTTAAATCCTGATTATGTTTTCGTTTATCAAATAGAAAATGAAAATGTGGCGGTTGCGATGTTCGGAGCAGCAATGCTCTAACAGTTAGCAATAATTATTTAGACTGCATCTTTTTCTGCTTTCAATCGACCTTGGTTAGAATCGAGGTCCAGAGAGACTGAGCATGCACATGTCTTTGAAGAAAAACACCGCTGGACAAAAATGTGGATTCACGGTATTGCTCCTTAATAGCTTTATCTGTGTGATTTACTGGAATTACTACGATTTTCTAGGGTTTTACGTAGTAGTTTTACGAGCGAATGCTATTCTAGTTCTATCGGGAAAAGTCGGCCCTATCTGCAAATTGGAACGAAGACAAAATAATAGTAATTGCCTCCTCTCTCACACAAGCATTCAGTTGCTTCTGGTTTACTCCTAGTTTGGAGTATTGTGAGGGTGATAATTATTATAAATTATTATTCTTGTCTCAAGTCAAGTTATCTAGGACTTTCTGAAATAAGGTGTCCCCACGAGACCATCTATTAGCGTGTGCCAGAAATATTCGAAATTACTTATTTTTCCTTGAATTTTTAACGGATTTTTCTATCTTATCTTGTTTAAAAGCTAAAATGATCTAACTTTATTATTTAAGTAATTTTTGTACAAAATCCAAGATGGTGGATGCCGTCAAATTTTGTGAAACTTTGAAAAGCTTTGGATTTTTGCTTAATGATTGAATGGGCTAATACCTACACTAAAAAACAAATTCTCGATTTTGCACGGAAATCGCGGTTATTCGATTTTTTTTTTGGTCTTAATGAAGCCAAAAATGTGAATATAAATTTAGATATCTGTCACGGTTCCGATCCATACGAGGGCATTTTCGAGAACACAATATGTATTACATTTATATAATCTACTTCTAGCCAGCAATTAAAACTTATTATTACATAGAATAATCGTGAAGTCACGACGTTTCATTTAGGTATTGTTGGTTAAATTGCTTATTGTGCATATGTAAAATCTGTAGTCTGGTTCTGAATTTTTCTAACATTTTCTGGCGGCAAAGTTTTATTTTTTTTTTTAGGTTTTTTCAAGAATCTAGAAAACGGTTTGAGATATTGAGCTGAGTTTTGGCACAGATTAATGTGACTTAGGAACGTACTTTTTCACTTAATAAATTGTTTTAAAATTTAATCAGTTTCGAAGTTATGGGTTATCCTTACAGCAATTTTAACAAAAAAAAGTGGTGCGCCCCTGAGCTTTTTCGATCAAGATATTTTTCCTGGATAGACTGTATGAAAAAGTTCTCTTAAGATGTTTTAGCCAAACCGTTGTATTGACCCAAAAAAAATATATTCAAGAATAGCTCCGTCTCCCATGGGCCGATTTTCCTCGCAGTGGTCTTAAAATACTGATGGAGGTCCGTTTTATTTACTTTTTGTATTGGTTGCATCATTCCGACATCTTTGTTTCAAAAATAATTAGCCCAAAGAAAGGGCTAAATTTAAGCATCGCCGCCATATTGGATTTTAAAAAATCTGCGCTTTTAAAGATTTCTGACAAGAATCCGTTCTTTTGTGCAAGCTACGATGCCACGTTTTTTAAAATCGGTTAATCCAAAAAAATTATACGCAAAAATTATTCTATTTTTTTGTAATAATAATAATTGTTCAGTCGAAAAACTACCTAATATGTACAAATTTCCTAAGATTACACTTAATCAAAAAATGCCTGTCTATCCTGCTCAGTGTCATTTTCTCTACAAACATCATGGAGATAAAAAAGACATTTTATTAATACCTACTGGAATATTTTAGATATGGACCAAGAGTGACGATTGTACGTACAGGGTGTCCCATTTTGGGTGTTTTTGGGTGTTTTTCTCAAAAATCTCGGTTATTATTAAAGCTAGAGGGTTGCGGTTTTCACGTCACTGTACTACTTTTTTGAGAGGAATTTGGTGGACCAATCAGATTTTAGATAAGTTTTATAGTTTCCGCGCATTGGCGCAGGACTGGAAATTTTCGATTTTTGGAAACCTCTCTCCTGGCTACAACTTATATATATCGACAAATTTAATCAACTATTTTTTAGATTTTTTGGCGTATAATCGAATGGAATAATTAGTTTTTTGGTAGCGTTAATAGTTTTTGAGATATGAACCAAAGTTATATATTTTTTTAAATGGAAACCATAGTTCATTTCTCAAAAACTTGTAACGCTACCAAAAAACTAATTATTCCATTCGATTCTACGCCAAAAAATCTATAAAAACAGTTGATTAAATTTGTCGATATATATAAGTTGTAGCCAGGAGAGAGGTTTCCAAAAATCGAAAATTTCCAGTCCTGAGCCTATGCGCGGAAACTATAAAAGTTATCTAAAATCTGATTGGTCCACCAAATTCCTCTCAAAAAAGTAGTACAGTGGCGTGAAAACCGCAACCCTCTAGCTTTAAAAATAACCGAGAATTTTGAGAAAAACACCCAAAACACCCAAAATGGGACACCCTGTATATTTAATTTTCGGTTAGTTTCTTCTAAATTGAGAACATTATATTGTTTTATTGGAACATTTATTTGTAATGTCAACAATTAATCAAAATCCAAAAATATGTCGTTTTTCATAAATGCCACAAAATTTAAAAGAATACAAAAGCTAACTAATAATATTGGCATAAGTATAGGTTGATCTTAAATTTCGATATTTCGTATTAAGAATATACCTTGGGTTTTATTGAAATGATTCAATAAGCTCAAATTTGTAAAATAACCAAAAGCAGAATTAGAAGCAGTACGCTAACAATCTAATTTTGAAAAAATGAAAACTCACCAATTTTGATCTGGTACTTCTGGTGGCCGCTAGGGGTTGATTCCTGGACGGGTGTACCCACAGCCAAAGCCACAAGGGCTGCCAACAGGAACAGACTGAGCCTCATCTTGTATCGCGACTACGAGACGATCTGCCTTCTGAGACGACCGATCGTCTTTTTATACACAACAGGCCTACATGCAGACGACGGCGATAAGAACTACTGGTGAATATTACCCTATTAATTTGACCGGTTTAAAATTAGCAACACACTTGTTTGTTAAAAAGTGTTTTTCAAGAAATGGTGGTTAAAGATTTGTGTTGTAAAATTTATTGTTTGTATAATCTAGTTGTTCGGGATAGGAAAGCTATATTCAAGTTGGGTAAAAAATAATAAAAAATAAATTTAATAATTAACAAAAAAGGACTCTAAGTAAGTACTGTTTTTTTGTTTTTCTTTGTTTGCATATTGATAGCTTCACAGCCTTTGATTGGTAATATTATAACTTATGATTGAGACAAGATAAAAAAGCAAAAATATCAACCAAGAAAAGTTACCTACATTATTTTTCTATTTTACATTCTAGTTGTATATTAATTTCTAAAATCAATACATTTTATTACTATACAAGGAGATTCTTTTTTTTTTCTAATCATAATTTTACTAATTTGAATTTGTATTTATTTGTAATAAGTATTTTTAAATATTCAGGGTGAGTCATTAGTAATGACACATAGTGCAACCGCATATATTTTGGGCCAAAATATTACGATTGAATTATAGAAATGTTGTTTGTTTAAGAGATACAGGGCGTTAAAGTTCAATTTTTGAAATTGAATTATGGCTATATCTCCCGAAATAATCAAGCTGCTGAACTGAAATTTGATACTGCAGTGTTTTGGGGGATGGAGAATAAACTGAAAATGTCAATTTCTACGTATCTCACAGAGGGCGCCAATGGCCTGTTTTTGGTGGTGCTTTTACTCGTAACTTTTTTGAGGTTATCTTTTTGTCCTGCAGGTCCATCAGTTTAGTGCATCTTTTCGTTCTGCAACAACTATTGTTTTATAATGGCCAAATCAACCGTTTGCGTTGAAATTGCCAAAACGTGCCCCAAAACACCTGTTGACTTCAAGATTCGAAAAATAAAATATTCACCTACTGCTTTCAAATATTGCACAACGACTGTAGGTACCATTTAAAGCGAGAAAAAACTCCATATGGACAATGTTCACTTTCAAAATGGAACGGATTGATGAAACTCGACAAAATTTGGACACCCTATTTCAAGAAAACAAATGTGTTTTGACCAATGTTCATTTGGCATTTTTTTTCTTCATTTTCAATGTACAGTTGATCTGTAACATTTCAAAGTAGTAGGTGAAAATTTTATTTGTCGAATATTGAAGTCAGCAGGTGTTTTGGGACACGTTTTGGCAATTTAAACGCAAACAGTTGATTTGGTCGTTATTAAACAAGAGTACCTTTTTGTTTCAGAATGAAAAGATGCACTAAAATGACGGACCTGCAGGGCCAAAAAGATAACCTCAAAACAGTTAGGAGTAAAAACACGATCCAAAAACAGTGCAAGTGGCGCCCTCTGTGAGATAAGGCAAAATTGGCATATTCAGCTTATTCTCCATCCCCAAAAACACAGCAGTGCCAAATTTCAGTTCAGCAGCTTGATTAGTTTGGGAGATGTAGCCATAATTCAATTTCAAAAAATGAACTTTAACGCTCTGTGTCTCTTAAACAAACAACTAAGGCATATTAGCCTCAATCGTAATATTCTGGCCCAAAATATATGCGGTTGCACTATGTGCCATTACTAATGACACACCCTGTATAAATTGGTGTTCTCCAAATTCAATAATTTCGCACTATAGAGGATGGTTCACTTCCACGAACCAAACTGTAACAGATGACAGACCTTCAAAAAATAACCGCACTTCCTCGTATAAACTATATTTTTAAGGCCTTATGAAAAAGTTACATGGTGTCAAAATTTTAAAAAAATATGTGGGCTTTAATGAATATTTAGTCAAACTTGGTACAAGTTATAACGACATGGGTTATATCATAAAACCTGTTAATCAAACACCTTGAACAACCAGTGGCGTAGAAGTGGGTAATTAGTACAATTGTTTTTAGGGGAAAAAAGAATCACCTTGATGTGATTTTTTTGTAAGTACCTATTATTTAGGGGTATTTCTGAAAATTTACTAAAAATATGCTGGATAGATAAGACTCAAAGTAAAAAATGCATTCCTTACTTTAAATAAAGTAATTTTTTTCACTAAACTTATACCTATTTAAGGCTACACTTTTGAAGATTCAGGTCCTAAAACATTTATGGAAGATAAAATTAATGTTACGCTCTGTATTTCGAAAAGTAAAACCTTCAATGGGTAAGTTTATTGGAAAAAATTACCCACACTTTATTTCAAGTAAGAAATACATTATTTCTACTTTGAGCCTTACCTATCGAGAAAATTGCCAAGAGGACATTTTTGTTTACAATTAAAATCTACATAAAAAATCAATACATTTTATTACTATATAAGGTGATTCTTTTTTTTTCTAATCATAATTTTACTAATTACCCACTTCTACGCCACTGGTTGTTCAAAGTGTTTGATACTAGCAGGTTTTATACTAACCCATGCCCGTTATAATGTGTACCAAATTTGACTTAAATATCTCAACTAGTTTGGTAAATATTCACTAAAGCACACGTATCTTTTAAAATTTTAATACCCTGTAACTTTTTTATAAAGCCTTAAAAAGGTACAGTTGATAAGAGAAGGTGCGGTTGTTTTTTTGAAAATCTATCATCTGTTAGAGTTTGACACTAAGAGATTGTTGACCGGACTTTGTTGTGGATAACTTGACTATAGGTAATAATCACTTTAAATAATAACTTTAATTACAATGAAGGCAAAAACAATAACTTTGAAATACAACGATCAAGTTTGATATCTGAGCTTTTATTGATATTAAACACATATTTTTCCTGCAAGATTTATATTATTCCTTCAAAAACAGATTCTTATTTCTTAACTTGATTTTAGTTTTTTTTTCTCTTTTTTACTGCCCTGTACGTTATTTCGGAATTTTGAATATTATGGCTATGGGCTTTACAGAATAAGTAAACTTTTATGAAGAATAACCTTTATTAATGAAATCCACAATAAAAAAGTTCAGAAATATAAGTTAGGTCCATTAGGGTAGCTGTATATATACTTTAAAAAGATTTTGTTCAAAATAGAAATTCCTACACGTGGTTAACTACATGTTTTATTGGAAAAAAATTTCTAAATTTTTAAATTCTTAACAAATCATTCCGTGCGTTTTTATTTTCAGTGTTTAGTTCTCAGCTTCTGCCTAGGGTTCCTGGATTGGGAGAGTTTGAACAATAGAGTCATTAGAATCATTATTCCCCGATTTTGGGCATTATTATAAAGAGGGATAAGTAGCTAGATATTTTCTATCTTTTACCTGTGCAAATTTTAGGGGTCCATAGAAACTGTACGTCCAATTAGAGGTTTTTGTATTTGGCTTATGATTTATTATCAAATGGATGGGAATACTCATGGGCGGTTCATTTTTTAAATTGGAAACTGAAATAGTGTATGTGTCTGGTTGCCCTCGATAACAAAATATGGGCATAAATAATATGAATAACGTTAAAGAATATTATAAATTTTGAGACGAGGAAAATAGTCACCATGTTGGACTGTTGGATATTTTAATTAAACAACAAAATGCAAAGCAATTAATTGCTGGACGGTATTCTTTCGAACAGACTAATTTAAAATATAATTTGTATTTTTAGAATCTTATCATCAACTAGGTGATGGCAAATTTTGCACTTATTTTTTTGTACTGTGTAATATATAGGTACCTAGTATAGGTAACCAGTTAAAAATTGTACATTATTTAATATTTTAATTGTTGAATTGTTGCACTCCAATTCCAATTTGCAGGCTACCTAATATTTACCAAAATTTTCTGAAGATATGGTCAAAGGTTTGTTATAGATCTGTGGTCTGTGGTTATAGTAACACTAGATTTCGTAAATAATTGTAACCGTAAGATCCCCATACACATTTTATTTTCAGTGTAGTTTCAATAATTATTTCTTAGCTCCATGAATTTTTTTACGATCTAGATTTTGAATTTGATTTTCGTTAAAGGCCTTTTTCAGTTTCTTAGTGATCTCTTCAGTATTACTTGGGCGATTTGTAGCTTTGGTTTTTCTAATTCATGTTCCAAAAATTGACATTTTTAATTCAAAGTTTGCGATTTTTGAATGGATATTGGATGTTTTATAATTCCCTTATCTGGGTGCATTTTTCCAAATTGGTAATTTTTCCTCATCTTTGACAGTGAAAATAACAGATTGTCTTCAGTTGTGTTCTGGCAAATGAAAACACTACAACACTGCACCATGTTTCTAACATTATTTAAATAAATGAGAAAATTTTTGAAATTTTTTGACTGACTTTTTACGTCTTTGCAAGGAGGTATGTATGCAGATTACGTATTACCCATTTTACCTCATATATATGATTATAATAAATGAAAATAATATTTTTCTGTACTACCTACGAACCTTCTGACGCCATGGAATGTATCCCAAATTATTTTTTTATCGACAAAATTGATATGATTTTCTGATAAATATTACATTATTGTCCTAAAGTAAAGAATAGCTGTCATTGTTATGCCAGAGAAAAGGTTTGAAAGTTGCCAATCCATGACATGGAAATATTTGCTCCCCAGTTATAGTTTCAATCACGTCAGTTTTCTTTCTTGGGGCACCGGGGTCTTGTTGAAAAGTTAAAAAATCCTCAGCGTACTTTTACTTTCCTTCCTTGATTACCCATGTTATCCAAAAGCAAATACGAAATTTTCTCTTTTCTTGAATGATTATGATAATAAGTAGCGCTATCATAGGAATGCCGGCAGCTATATCCTGATATACTGAAGTCCAGCAACTATACCCTAAATCATCATTTTCTCTAAATGACCAACCATCTGTTTCGAGCAAGAAGTAATTTTAGTTGAGTTCCAAAAAGAAGATTTTCAATTTCACCACTTTGTTTTATATAAGTAGGTAGGTACTTATGATTTAATAATGTGACTGATATCAATATCAACCTCCAACAAACCAGTTGAAAAACATTTAATTTCTTATTATGAAAACAATTGTTGAATTATTTTTATAATAAGGCGTTGGCCTGCCAATAAGAACCAATGAAATGAGGTGATGATTTCAGCGATAAAACCACTGCTGGTATAATCTTATGTAATATCACTAGTGCCGGAAATTTTATCGATAATTTTTTCGAAAGCGCTATTTTGCCTAGAAAGATCACGAATATAAATTATTGGTCTTTTATTTTCTGATAAAATCCCGATACCGAAGCTCGAGGGATTTTATCTCTGAAAATAAAAGCCCAATTTTGTACGAGTGGTTTTGCTAATGGCCAAATAGGGCTTGAGAATAAATTATCTAGAAAAATTTCCGGCACGAGTGGTATTTGTCGACATTATTTCACGAATACGATTTAATAATTTCTGTATTAATTTTTTTTATGTTTAGATTTTGAAAACGATTCATTTTGAACTAGTTTATTGACAGCTTCGTCTGTAGCGTTCGAGTAAACAAACATGACGCTTGGATATCCAACGCAAATGCGATTATACCTACATCCTGTCAGCGTTAGTTTATTTTCTGAATGTGTCATAAATTTAAACGGAGGCGAAGGTCTCAATAACAAGAATTTAGCAATGTAAAAGTTATATAAATTCATTGATGTAATGCTTAATAATACCGCAACATAATTTATAAGCTGCATAATTTAGAACAGTGTGAAACACACAAACTTTAAGAAGTAGGTACGGTACGTATTTGTATCCAACAGATTCGCGGTTGCTAAGCAACGAAGTGATAATTTGCACAAGTGCAATTACCGGTAATTGCACTAGTGCAAATTATCGCTAGCAGAGGCATATCATTGGTTGGATTTTTATGGAAGGAGCTACCTTATTGGATGCAAGCAGTATAAGGGAAATAATCGCTGAAATCCTACTGCCTTATTTACGTCGTAGTTACGCTAAACCCATTATCAAGAATTATTGAGATAACCTGATAACTTCTTCACATTACGAAATTTTATAGAACTGAACCAAGACAGCTATAAAAAGCACTTCAACTTTTAAGCATGGTAATAAAATTTATTATTTAAAATTTTTGTAGGTGATTTGTTTATAAGAAGTTTAGTAGTAAAATTACGCATATGCCTACCTACACATTTAATAATTAAATTATTTGCAGTTGTTACAGTTTCTTTCTAAATACAACTCGTGGACCTCGTAGTATGCCTAATAATAGATAAGTACTACATTTCGTCAATTTGTTAACTCATTACAATCCCAATGATAAGAAAATGCTAAGAAAAAATGGTAATGGAAGGTGTGGTACCTTGGGACAAAAATTAGATTATAATTTCATAAACAGATATTTGTTAAGCTAGTATGCATCAAAGTTGACACTGAAAAAAATGCTTTTAAAATACTGTAATAATTTTATAAAACATATCTTCTGTAGACCTCAAATTGTCCCAAGGTACATACTAAAAAGTACCTTGGGACGATGTTGTTTGTACCTTGGGACACGTTTAATAATATCGGAAAAAAATGTGTACCTTAGAATATTTATTTTCGTAAAGGCACTATATAACACTTAAGTAAGTAAGTTAATATTGTAATTCAATATTGTAATTTGTTCAAAATGGCCGCCGCTGCAAGATGGCGGGGTACCTTTTTTCTTTACAACCCCCTTGATGTAAATATTAAATGAAAGGGTTTAATGAGTAGAAAACGATAAGATGAGTGACGTCGTACTAAATACCCAATATGGCGACCGCCCCAAGATGGCAGATATTATTTCTTCACCACCTCCTTGACATGGGTGTCAAATGAAAGGGTTTATCAAGATCACTACTTTACGTCGTTCTAATTTCAATATGACGGATGCCCCAAAATGGCGGATTAAATTCTTTATCACCCTAGTGACATGGGTACCAAATTAAAGGGTACAATATGGCGGACGGCCTAAGATGATGGCTTACATTTTTGTTCACAACCACCTCGACATGGCCATGAAATGAAAGGGTTTGACGAGTAGAATACGGTAACTTGACGTCATTATAAACCCAATATGGCGGACGCCCTAAGGTATATTTCCCATTGTATGAAATTAAAATAATTAATCAAAATAAAAAGTAAACTAAATTGCTCTTATCCTTTGATTATAAGTTGATCAGAATAATATTCATAATTTGTAAAAAGAAAACCATTGGGCGCTCATAAAATATTACTTTATGTCTAATAATTTTCATTTTAAATTAAATTAATATTTTATGAACGCAGAATGGTTTTCTTTTTACAAATAAGCTTATAATCCTTGAAAAAATATAGATTTTCTACTTTTTAGTGCAGTTTGATAGGTATTTAAAGGAAATCATCGTTTTTACAAGCTTTTATTTAACTTGTTTAAAAGTTTTATTTTTATTTTTTATTCATTTGCAGATATCCAGATATTGATTGTGACTATTGTATAATCTAAATGCCAGAAGTTAGTATTTGCATTTTTATAAAAGCATATTGTTATCGTTAAACTACGTTCTCTTGTGATTTTTACAAGAAAAACAAATGCTTAACATGTCTAAAGTCTAATTCGATTGTATTACTTAGGTAAGTATCATTTCAGATAAGGGTATTAATTGAGTTGTAATAGATATAGTGTTTGGTCGGAGCAATTTAGAAACTGACATAGTAACTAGTAATATAAGAAATATATCTTCACACTTCAATCATTCAAGTCATTTGTATCAAGCTCGCAATTTTATTTATTTTATTTAAAAAAATCGATTTTATCACTCTTTTCTCGAACACCAACGACGATAGGCGTGTGGTCTATAGGTACAACAAATTGGATAATTTTTCGCCATTTTACCTGCCTTAGAATTATTGCTACGTTTTTCTGTATGCTCGGTGTATTCAAAGTAGGTGTAGGTACCTATCTAAAAACCGAATATTTTACAAAAAAAAGTTATTTCTTGGCCCAATAAATGATTCGTATGGCAGTATGTGCAATACCTCGAAACAAGACACCTACCTCTTCGTTCCTTAAATATGAATTAGGTGTTTCAAATACAATTAAGCAAAAAATCAGGGGTAGCTACCTTGTCTTTTAATAAATATATTATATAATTATTAGGTGTATTATTATAGTAGGTGTGTTGTAACATGGACTTGGGGTTATCTAGGTATACAGATAATGCCTTTATTTTTGTAAAAAAAGTAGACAGTATCGCGAAAAATTTTGCAAGTATACTAATATAATCGTTACTATACTATAAAAAGATATTTAATTCAATACCGAATAATTAACAAAAGATAAACAAAAGACGATTGTCACTTGTTCTTTGACCATTTGAAAACAAGTAAATAACTTGAAAACAGCAGATTAGGTCCTCGGGGAACAAATACACATGACTGAATAACGGGGTGATAAAAATGTGTGGAAAAGTACCTACACAGAGTTCTGTGACCTACACAAAGAATCTGACCGTGCTCGTTAAATTATTGATAATATAGGAACAAGTGGCAAACAATATTACTTTGATAGACATTTTAATAACGGTAAATAGATCACACTCCTCCACCCGTACTAAAACGTGCATGCAGGTATATTTAGAAATTTATGTTTCTAAACGAAATATTCTCGTACAAGTACTAAATATTAAAGAAAATGACGGTCAATCCATATTGTTCTTTTTTATGTACGCTCTTTTGTCATGGGCGTTTTTTTCGTTCGTATGTGCGGAAGAATGGAAGGTGGCCGGTTTCGATTTCATTGGCCCACCCTGATACACACGTCATGCACATAAAATAGGTACAAATTGAAAATATTCTAGAGTTCTAAAACCTTTTTTTTACCGATTTTGGCAAACTTTATTTTGTTAGGTAGGTAGGTATTCAAAATGCGCATTCACTTTTATGATCTTAAATCTCAAAAAGTAGGTAGGTACCTACTACGCAATATTATGGATTTTTTTACAAAAAAATGACTGCATGTAATTGTTTAAAATGTCTTAAAACCTATATGTTCCAATCTTCATTGTTCTGAAATAAGAAGAAAAATGTTAATTTTTTAATAATTGTAGGAATAATGGATTATTGTTTTTTCTACAAGCGTACGGAAAAGTACACTTAGTTTAGAAAGTACTTTTCCGCAGTTTAGAAAGTACTTTTCCGCACTACTTTTCCGCACTAGTGCGGAAAAGTGACACTTTCTAAACTAAAATGCGTGCGGAAAAGTGTCTTATTTCAATTAATTAATATTTTTCTAAAGTCCAATAATAATACATTGATTGGAACCTTCCACAGGCAGAATGTAATGTGATGAATTTGAGTTTTTTCCGGATGGATCCTGCGTCAGCGAAATTTCTCGTTCCAAGCTTTTGCCCATGATATGATTTAGGGTGATTGGTTTTGCCGCATATTTCAGAAAAACGCACGCTAACAACTATGTAAAAATAAACCCTGATCACGGTTCAGATTGTTAGGATGTTTAAGGATTCCAGTGGATTCAAGGATTTTTCTTTGAATTAGATAGCCCGATTTTGATAGGATCTTAGTATCACTAAGCAAGACTTGGTGCCCCGTGTCCAGATAATGTACAGCGAGTGCAGAATGGCCCAGTTGACTCAACCGTATACAACACTCATGTTCTTTAACATGCGTTGATACAGTACGTCCCGTTTCTCCAATATACGTACACTTGCTCACATGAGCATGAGACACGCTATGCACCACTCGTACTCAATGGTATAATATATCCTTAATCGGTCGGTAATATTGAGATAATTTTAGTGAACTTGAAAAATGTTGTTAGTATGTTATGTCGATTTAGAATTTTGGAGATGCGATCGGTTATGTTATGGATATAAGGAAAGAAAGCCATAGTGGTCGGCGGGTTTAATTAGGCGTCTGTTAGTATTATTGTTGTGGTTAGTAAATTTCTTAATATAGAGCGCTGCATACTATGATAAGAATAATAATTGTTGGCAACTAGAACTTTAGTAAGATGATCCAGTTCTTTATCAAGATGATTATCGGGATCGGAGAGGGATATTGCTCGATAAACTATAAGGAATTAATAATTGATTGTATTTGGGATGGGTGGTGATGGGAGAAACCATTAAGGTACCTATCTGTATGCGTTGGTTTCTATACTAAAATCGAGCAATCCGTACGCCTGGCGTAAATAAAACCACGTGTTCAATGACGATCCGCGATTGGTCGGTAGGCTATAAAATTTCACCCGACTCGGCCACAGGGACGTACTCGATCGCAAAAGTGTAGATATTCGGTTTTATCTTGTTGTTTTCAGCTATTTAGACACTGCCACAAACAATTTTATCGATGTTTTGAATCATTTTAATTAAGCCAATAATTTTTGCCGAAATATTTTGATGTACACAATTGTAAAACTAAAATTAAATAAAGGTCGTACCTCAGTGCGGCTATGGCGAATACTTCGACGCACGTGCTCTTGTTTACGCCAGGCGCAAGAGTTGCTCGATTTTAGTATAGTAGACCGAGTGTCCTAGAGAGCCATCGATCCTCGGTGAGACCAACACATCCAGGAAAGGAAGAAAACCGTCCTTTTCCACCTCCATGGTAAACTTTATGTTTTCGTGCAGAGAGTAAAGGTGAAGATGGAAAGCGGAAAGGGTATCCTTGAATCCATCGAAATCCTTAAACACCCTAGCAATCTGAACCGTGATCAGGGTTTATTCTTACATAGTTGTTGGCGCGCGTTTTTCTCAAATACGTGGCAAAACCAATCACCCTAAATCATATCTTAATTTTCCCGCGTTTTCGCCTGTTCCCTCCATCTCCTTGTTCCTATAAATATCATCACAGGTATTACTTAAAATTTGATATTTAGCCCATGACCTAGTGTAAGTTATCTTTCTAGTAATATCATAGAAAAGTATATATTTTGAGGTAGGTAATATGTATATCTAAAAAATGGCGCCTTTCTGATTATTTTAGCACGATTTTCGCAAAACAAGATCCCCTATAGCTATACTAAATGTATCTTATTATTAATTTTCTGATGTAGGTATACGTATAGGTACCTACCTACTTCATATCGTTTTTGTGGTCATGCCTAACTTTTCAAAGAAAAAACTTTGTGGAGGATTTTTATGGAGAATTTTTTTGATGGGCCACCGTGCAAGTATTAGCAGTTTTTTATTCAACTTAATAAATATCTCATATCAAATTAATTTAAACACAATAAACTGGATAGAAAAGGACAAACAATTACAAATACGTCCGAGCAAATCAGTAGATCTTATTCAGACTGAATTGCAAAAATGGATGCCAGATCATCATATCAGCGGAACATTTTCCCCATCGAATTAAACCCACCCTATTGTTGGCTGTTTTTATTTCCTTATTGGGGAGCGGAAAGTCCATTCCGCGATATCTTTTGGGCATATAAACACCAAACACCACTGCAGTCAGGGGGAGATAAACAGGGATATCTACTCCCAGAATATAAATGGTGGTAAAATGTTACAAGGGAATAGGTGTGAATAACATTTTTCAAATTGAATAATCATATCCTGGTATTATAATTAAATGAGACAGATAGCTAAAAGCATGGTTGTAACCGTCAGCAAAAAATTCGGCACACCGCAACTTTCAAACTTTAATTTTGGAGCGAAAACAAATTTAAACAGACAAATAATTGCAAACGCGCAAAACGTGTTAAATCCATTTTTTACATAAATTGAAATTGTGGCGGACTTTATTTTTGGTAGGTATGATCGAGAGTTAAATCCCTTGGAGAACTCAGAATCAAGCTGTGTTTATTCCCTTAAAAATGCATGGTGAAAATGAGGAAATCCAAAAAGTAGGTATTAAATCGAAATATGCATATAGAACAATAATGATGTTATAGTAATAATAATAAAAGACAAACATAAGGAAAATAATACATCAATCCTAATATGAGGCAAACAAACAGTGAACAAAATTTGGTATAGTTTGTTTGCCTCATACTAATAAAATCAATCACAAAGATCAATCAAAACGGATTAAATCCAAAATTGCAAAAAGCTGCGAAATGGCAAAAATGGATTTAACACATTTTGCGTGTTTGCTCCTCAATTATGGTAATGTCTTAGGACTTGATATTAAGTTGAGGTAGAGGTATTTTAATTTAGGTACTTACTTTAGGTATTTACTTTTTTAATAATAGTGACTCTGACAGTCTAACTATGTCTATATGGTCCCTTCCACTCCACCACCGTGTAGCCTATACATGAAATTAAAAAAAAAACGCCTGCGCCCCATTTTGGTGGTAAACCTAATTTTTTTAAATACTTTATAATAATACCGTTTAAAAAATCTTATTGGGTAACCTCCGAAATGCATTTTTTTGTGTAAACCACTGCAGTAAAGTTTCAAAATCAAAACAGAATCAATAGTTATAATTGTATTTTATTTTTGATGATTAATAAACTAAAAGAACTATCACTGAGTGGACGTTGCATGAAGCTGTGTGTGAAGCTTGACATTAATTTTCCCCCAAAATCGCAAAAATGTTCAAAATACCCCAAACTGACTTACCTACATTGTTGTACATTGTTCGGACTGTTTACCTGTTAGTTAGTATATTATGTGGGTCAAATCTTGCAACTGAATTTTAAACCAGTTCCACTCAACCGATTGAGCTGAAATTTTGCAAGCACACTTTTGGTCCTGGTGACAACACAATATGTAGTATCAGTGACTATAGACTTTCTATAGTCACTGTATACTCAATATTGTAATTTGTTCAAAATGGCTGCCGCTTCAATATGGCTGATTACCCTTTTTCTTTACAAGCCCCTTGATATGGATATAAAATTAAAGGGTTTGACGAGTATGAAACGATAAGGCGAGTGAAGTCATATTAAATCCAATATAAAAAAATCCGTGCTAAAAATGTAAGTTTGACATATAGCATTTTTCTCCTAGACTCTTGTTGACTTGTTGAAGTTATTTTTTTAAAATTGAATTATAGCAATACCTCCCAAAATAATCAAACTGTTTATTTGAAATTTGACACTGCTGTGTTTTAGGTGATAGACAATAAGCTGATAATGTCAATTTCTAGGCATCTCCCAGAAGGCGACACTTGTGCTGTTTTAGAATAATCATGCTTTTTATTCGTAACTTTTCTGAGATCTTCTTGGTCTTGCAGGTCCACCATTTGCATTGAGACTTGAGACTGGCAAAATGTACCTACCTACCCCTAAACTCCAAAATTCGAAAAATAAAATTTCCTCATACCGCATTTAAATAACTTTACAGATGAATAATTATTGTATGTTCAAAAGCTAAGAAAAAATGCCAAATGGTTAGTGGATAAAATATCATTGCTCTTCCTGAAATAGGGTGTCAACATTTTGTCGAGTTCAATCTGTTCGATCTTGAAAGCCAAAAATTTTTGGTACATTGTTCATAGAGAATTTTTTGTCACTTTAAATGGTACCTACAATAATTGTGTAAAATTTTAAAGCGGTAGGTGAAAATTTTATTTTTGGTATTTTGGAGTTACAACAGGTGTTTGCCAATTTCAATGCAAATGGTTGATTTTATCATTATGAGTCAAAGGGTACACTGTTACTGCAGAATGAAAAGAGGCACTAAAATTATAACTCAGCAGGACCAAAAAGATATAACATCAAAAAAGTAAAGCATGATCAAAAAATAGGTAGAAATTTATGTTTTCAGCTAAGTATACTATGATGTCAGTCGGCATAATGATAATGAAGATGAGCGATAATTTAATACCGGTGATTTCTATATCACCGATGACACCGGTCATCCAAATATCAAAATATCCAACACGCAGTGATCAAAAAGACGCTAGACTGGGCTGGGCTGGCAGTTAATCATCACACTTTCGCTGACGATCAACGGTTATAAATGCGACCTGCAACTAGATTTCCTCGCCTATGGAGCAGAGTGAAGCGACGCTCTGCCAGGACACTGTCAGAAGGATCACGGATCACTACTGAATTCTGTAGTGAAACGGGTGCAGCTGCAGGTGCCGCTAAGTGACGCATTTGTATTTTCAAGTAATGAATACCATCGCCGACTATGATTCCCTCGGCTCCGACTGCTGTGATTATGAATAGATTTTTTTCGTGCGAATTCTGTCTAGTAGATAATCAGTAGATGCTCTCGGTTTGGCAGCGATTATATTTTTGCTAGATTTTCTTGGTAGCGGACTTATCATGTTTCTGTCCTTTTTTATCAATCCTGCTCTCTGTTATTCTAAAACGTTTAACCTCGAAATTCTTGTTGGGATATCATTAATTTTGTTTATTTGTCCAAAAAAAAGAATAATTATTATTCACGCAATAAATAAATAATGGAGGGTTGGGAAAATTGTGTGGAAAAGTGGTTATAACTGCTTCTTCTATCGCCAACTATGTGCAGTTGTTTATTATTTCTTGGCCAAAATGGTAAAAAATAGACACAGAAAATCAAGTTATTTTAAAAACGGAAATAGAAAATACCAAATATATATGTATATATATAAACAAAAGCTACAAAAAAAATCTGACAGACAAGACCAAGTAATAAATTGGTCAATGTACCACGTCAGCGATTAAGGTTGACAGATAGCGCTACCTAGCGTTTACAAAAATTCGGCCTGCATTGAACCCAACCAAGGTTTATAAGTTGACAAAATATTATACCCCGGGGAGCCTCGAAAAAATTCGTCTCAGAAGCCTCCTAAACCATTCTTGGAAATTGTGTTTTTTCTAATTTCTCAATTATTCGGGGGCGCCGAACACATCTGAACCTCACTCGAAGACTGAGGGGGAAGCTTACAAAATGCTGGCCCCAGAGCCTTAAGCCGACAAGAACATCACTGCAGCTCGATCAAAAACGTCAATTTTGGACAAATCTGAACATCTTCAAGATAACTTTTGGAACTTAGAAATAGATGCAGTACGAACACGTTAAAGACTCGCCAATATTGATAAAATTCTTTTTGTTAGGTAGGTAACCAATAAGGGGGTCAAAATTCAAAAAGTACTATTGGGGTCTTTTTTAGAAAAAAAACCTGCAGATTCCTGTTTAGGATCACTCAAAAAATCTATTTGTACCAATTTTCATAGATCCAAATACAAGAAATTATTATTATTATTAATATTATTGGACTTCTAGAAATATTGATTAAATGAAATTATTAAAATCTAAATATTTTACAATTTTTTCAGTACTTTTATGAATAATTGGCTAAGAAAAATTAAAATTTATTCTAATGTCAAAAAACAATATAAAATTTCTTTACTTTAAAAAATAAGTAATCCTTTTTTTCTTATTTTAGAACAATGAATATTGGTATGGACGTGTTTTGTTTTAATTTTAAGTGATCCTACAGAAGAATCAGCAGTCATTTTTTTTTCAAAAAAAAATAGTAAATAGAACTTTTTGAAATTTGAGCTCATAAAAGTGAATGCCTACAAAAAAAAAGTTTATCAAAATCAGTAAATATACAGTGTGGTCATTTAAGTGTGCAACATATGGGACTTTTTTTTTAATTAATTGCACAGCCAAAATACAGACATTGCCGAAAGTTGATGCATGTTCAATAATCACTTAGAATGGTTGCAAGTTAAACAGCATACAGGGTAGGTCAAAAAATATAAAAATTGTACAAGAGTAAAGTATCCTTATTTCAAAAAATTCAGCAAAAGGTTATTAAGAAAAGTTGTTTAGAATTAAAAGCTATGCCTAAATACCAAAACATAGCCTTCTAAGAAAACAAAATTTTTCGTCAATTAATTTCTAGTTTCTTAATAAACATTTAAAATAAAAATTTTGCACCTTAAATGAGAGTTTTTTAATATACACATTATCATTACTAATGTTTTGCCTTGTTCAGAAGAATTTTTGCGAAATTTTAAAGTTTTGTTTAATATCGTTGGAACAAACATGAAGTTTGTGCTTCCCTAAAAAATTAAATATCTAAGTTAATTTTACAAATATGCTTGAATTTGTACAAAGTTATGCGAAATTGATATAATTTTGATTGATTTATGAAATTGTTTAGGGTGAACATTAAAACAAAATTTCTTAAGAAAGTTATTAATGTTTTTCAAAAAATATACAGGGTGTTCCTTAATGACATGCTAATACTTAAGGGGGTTATTCTTGGGCCCATTTTAAGAAAAATACTTCATATGAACGTATGTCGTAAACGTCCTAACTTTTGAGATACAGGGCGTTGAAGTTCATTTTTTTAAATTGAATTTTGGCTACATCTCCCGAAATAATCAAGCTGCTGAACTGAAACTTGGCACTGCTGTGTTTTTGGTGATGGAGAATAAGCTGAAAATGTAAATTTCACCGTATCTCATAGAGGGCGCCACTTGTGCTGTTTTTTGATCACGCTTTTACGCGTAACTTTTTTGAGGTTATCTTTTTGGTCCTGCAGGTCCATCATTTTAGTGCATCTTTTCATTCTGCAAGAAAAATGTACTCTTGTTTCATAACGATAAAATCAACCGTTTGCGTTGAAATTGGCAAAACGTGCCCCGAAACACCTGTTGACTTCAATATTCGAAACATAAAATTTTCACCTACCACCTTCAAGTGTTACAGATCAACTGTACCATTTAAACTGAGAAAAAAATCCCTATGAACAATGTACCAAAAATTATTCGCTTTCAAAATGGAAAGGATTGAATTTGACAAAATTTGGACACTCTATTTCAAGAAAACCAATGGTGTTTTGACCAATGCCCATTTGGCATTTATTTCATCATTTTGAATGTACAGTTGATCTGTAACATTTGAAAGCAGTAGGTGGAAATTTTATGTTTCGAATATTGAAGTCAACAGGTGTTTCGGGGCACGTTTTGCCAATTTCAACGCAAACGGTTGATTTTATCATTATGAAACAAGAGTACATTTTTCTTGCAGAATGAAAAGATGCACTAAAATGATGGACCTGCAGGACCAAAAAGATAACCTCAAAAAAGTTACGCGTAAAAGCGTGATCAAAAAACAGCGCAAGTGGCGCCCTCTGTGAGATACGGTGAAATTGATATTTTCAGCTTATTCTCCATCACCAAAAACACAGCAGTGCCAAGTTTCAGTTCAGCAGCTTGATTATTTCGGGAGATGTAGCCAAAATTCAATTTCAAAAAATGAACTTCAACGCCCTGTATCTCAAAAGTTAGGACGTTTACAACATACGTTCATATGACGTTTTTTTCTTAAAATGGGCCCAAGAATAACCCCCTTAAGTATTAGCATGTCATTAAGGAACACCCTGTATATTTATTTTTCTTAGGAGGCCATGTTTTGGTATTTTGGACATAGCTCTTAATTCTAGACAACTTTTCTTAATAACATTTTGCTGAATTTTCTGAAATAAGTGTACTTTACTCTTGTACAATTTTTATATTTTTTGACCTACCCTGTATGCTGTTTAACTTGCAACCATTCTAAGTGCACCTAATATGATTATAGAACATGCACCAACTTTCGGGAATATTTGTATTTTCGTTGCGCAATTATTAAAAAAAATTCCCATATGTTGCACACTTAAATGACCACACTGTATATAAGATATTACAGGGGTAAATCTTTACAGGCAGGGCAATGCTTATTTTGTGATAAGCAGTTAAAATATTAAAATAATTACCTTCTTACCTCCAGAACTGAACCAGTGTCAATCAAGCTTTCAACAACTCGCATAATGGGATAAGTAGGTCCTACTACAAAACTTACATTTCTACAAATATCTTTAAAATAAATATAAAGAAGTAAAAGCAGACTACTCTAAAATGTTGGTTGAGTGAAAATATAATAATCCTTGGGTATTTGGTTTTGCACAGCATTTGAATTGAAACTTTTGCAACAAAACAAATTTATTAAAATAATTCTAATGGTTAAAAAAGTGTAAACCGGTAGCTTTTTTTACTCTGTGATAGGATTAACTCAAAATAAAAATGCAGCATATACTTGAAAGTAATATATATTTCTCTTACAAATGTAGCAAACACACGCCAAACTCCACTGCACTACACAACCTTATACCTGGCTTTGTTGAATGTGTGATGGCCGGAGGTCTGCAATTTTAGCAGTTCCTCCTTGATCAACCTGGTTATCTCCGATTTTGCCTTCGACACAGCCAAGTCCGAGGTGCTCTCTATTGCTAGGTACAGCTTCCTCTCACCCTCGGGTGGCGACTTCCCTGGAGGCACGTAGGTACCCCTTACCGTTATGCCCGCTTCCGAATATTCGGATATTTGTGCTAGCGCCTCCTGAAAAAAATAGATTAAAACAAATTAATATGCTTACCAAGCTCACACCAAAATCAATATTTTTTATTATTAGCACTGAAACGACAAACAGTGTTCAGATTCAATCCAGATTTAGCGATATTTAATACCACTCCATGGCCTGCTATGAACTTTATTAGATTATTTTGGAATATACCATTGGGATTTTTTTAACAAAAGTCTGGCAACACAGTATTTTTCAGCACCCCTTAGAACCCATATACAGATAAGTGAAGAGATGTGAAAGACAAAAGGTTTTGTTTAAGAGTGGGGGAATGTCCTAACCTTCCTGTAAACTAACCTTGGACAATACAAGAAAATAGGTCTAGGTACCTAAATACAAAAAACCTAAAGTAAAAGTAAAATTTTATTTTTTTTTCTACTAATCCACCATTTATTTAGATAAATCTGTTAATATCGAACATATCGCACAAACAGTGGCGGAGAAATAGGTTAAATGTAAAATTATTTTTAGAAAAAAAAATGAATCACCTTGTATTTTAATAAAAGGTATTGAATTTTTTATGTAGATTTTAATTGCAGACAAAAATGTCCTCTTGGTATTGGTTCTCATGTGTTATAGTTTAATGGCAAATTTAATTTTTTTGTATTATTTTAGAGTATTAACTAAAATTAACTAAAAAATTTGCCCCATAAGTAAGACTCAAAATGGAAAAAACGTGTTTCTTACTTGAAATGAAGTAACTTTTTCCAATAAACTAACCCATTCAAGATTTTACTTTTCAAGATACAGAGCATAACATTAATTGTGGTATCTTCCTTAAATGTTTTAGACTCTGTGACTTGAAAAGTATAGCCTTAAATAGGTAAGTTTATCGGAAAAAGTTACTTTATTTAAAGTAAAAAACACATTATTTTTATTTTAAAAGTGTTACTTATGAAGCAAATTTTTTAGATAATTTTTCAGAAATACCCCGAAATAATACAAAAAATGAAATTTGCCATTAAACTATAACACATGCAAACAAATACCAAGAGGACATTTTTGTCTGCAATTAAAATCTACATAAAAAATTCAATACCTTTTATTACAATACAAGGCGATTAATTTTTTTTTTCTAAAAATAATTTTACCTATTACCTACCCACTTCTCCGCCACTGGTTGTGCAAGATTTTCGATATTAACAGGTTTTATGCTAACCCATTATTTTTATAAAATAGGATTTTTTGAATTTTGGCGCCAAAAATATGTCGTAGTACATTTTTTGATGCCATATCGTTTAAAAAACTGTTCAAATCGGACGATAATTACCAATTTTAAGGGGTGGGTTACAATGTATATTTTTCCTTTTTTTTAATCTACTTGCCACGACACTTAAAATGATATAAAACTTTGTCATTATCTTTTATTTAATGTTTTGAAAGATTTCACTTCCAAAGTTTATACTAAATTTATTTAACTTGAATTTGTGAATAAAAACAGATGAGGAATGCAATAACATTTTTTTCTATCATAATAAAATCCCAAAATGTTATAAGCTTTTTCAGATTTCACCGATATTCTATGTAGAAATAAAAAATAATTAAGTAAGAATTGGAGTAAAATCTCAAAATATTCAATTAGTATTAAAATTAAAACAAAAAAAAAACTTTCTTGTTGCAGTAGTGTTTGTAATGTCTTTATCATAAGATAAAAGATACGCAAGTTTAATATAAAATTTGAAACTAAAAAATCATACATTAACAAAGTGGATGCTGGGGAAAAGGCTAAAGGAAATTCACGTACATTCCAATAATTCGGCAATGTTGTAAGGGCAGCTCAGGAAATCTTTTAATCTCCTTTTGAATAGTTCATCGGAGTTTTCCGATTTTATAAAATCAGGAAATCTATTGTATAGGACACAACGATAGTAATGAGCTCCCCTTTTGTACTGTATATAGGTTGCAAGTAAGGAGGTCCTTGTGCCTTGTTCCGTAATTATGACCAAGTATATTGTGGTTATATAGATATAAATGTGTTCGAACGAAGCACATCAGCTCATAAATGTATACAGAAACAGCTGTCAATATTTTATTATTCCAAAAAGTCTCTCTGCAACTATCCCTTTAACCCTAGCTAAAAACGATTCGTATTGCATGTTTTGAATATTCGCTGGAAGTCCTTTGCAAGACCCCACAGAATTATGCCTGGCCGCAAAATCGAATGAAAGTTTGCAAAATACAACATTCGAAGTACATCCCTGCTATTATAGACACTGTATAATGAAAAGTGAAGCTTTCACTGAGTTAAGTTGATGAGAAAAAGATACTTAGTTTAAACTGGAAGACACATTTTATATATTCTGTGTCTTTTATGGAGCAAATATTTCAGTTTTTTCAAAAATAATCTAAAATAATTGTATGAGACCATGGCAGATACAAAGAAATATCAGGAATAAATTTGTATTTGTAATTTAAATCAAAATGGAAAAACCAACAATTTTAATGTAATATAAAGTGATTAATTTTTTTCTATACAATAAATGTACAGAATACCCATTTTCCCCAACTGATTCATTAAGATATTTGATGTTCTTTAACACATTTTAATGGAATCCATGTCATTATATTGTGACTCTCTAGTCTTAACAATAGAATAAATAAAGGAGAATTTTTTCATTTTTTTCCTAAAAATGTCCAAGGTGCTTTTTTCAGTGAACGAACGTAAATTTTCCTCTTTAAAAAAATGCTTTAACGTAAAAAACTTAAAAACTAACGAGGAGCAAAATTTCTATTGATTGAGAATGGTTACAAAAGTAAAACAGTTTTAATCTGACCCATCTCTTGTATACAGTGTAGATACAAATTGTGGAATCTTGCTTAGATTTCTTAAAATATTCCTCATATCAAAAACATGTTTTAATAAAAGTGTTAGGGAAAATTATTATTATTATTATATATTATTACTACTAAAAAGGAAATAATTTATTTATATATTATTACTGCTAAAAAGGAAATAATTTCCCCTAACATTTTTATTATAACATGTTTTTGATATGAGGAATATTTTAAGAAATATAAGCAATATTCAATATAGTATAGTTCCGGTCAATTACTTTAGAAAGACCTAATCAATGAAACCGGGATCGATATGCATTGAGATTTCTCATAGATCGTCAGATAGTGACAGATTTAGGTGCCCCATTTTCGCATACAAGCCTCAAAGAGGGTTGAAAAATATATCGATATTGGGTAGAATAAAGGGAAATTTACGAGTAGCCCCAGGGGATTACATATGGAAAATCGAAAAAAAAATTGCTGTTAAATTTTATGACCCCAAAATGTACTTATCCATTCGCGCCACTCAAGCCTATATGTTTTTCAGGCTAGTGACGATGTACGTTTTCATACTTTCCATGGGCTTGTGTGTAAAAATCGGTAAAAATCTCGATTTTTCTTTACAAGTTTATGCCCTTATTTCAACCCTTTAGCCACCTGAAACACTCAAGCCTTTGGTTTTCCGAAACCAGCTTCTATTAATGAATCATTTAATGAACACGGCTTGCGTGAAAATATCGAATCGAATTGTGAAAAATGAAAAATTGAATTTTCCATATGTTATCCCCAGGGGCCCCTCGTAAATTTCCCTTTATTTTACTCAACATAGATGTACTTTTCAACCCTCTTCAAGGTTTGTATGTAGAAATGGGGCACCTAAATCTGTCACTATCTGACGATCTATTAAAACTGGTGGACTGGCTATAGTACAGCGAATCATATTATATTCCTTCACTCAACGGCATTAATGTAAAAAATTGTACAGCATTGCATATTTTATTTTATATTGTAAAAATGTATCAAGTTCTAGATGTCAAGTGCATCCAACCTTATTATTTTTATCTTGAATATTAAAAATACCACGAAAACAACAATTCCTACAAACCGCTTGTATTTAACAAACATATTCTTATTTAATCATAAAATAAAACAAACAGTCATATGTGAACAAATAGAAAAATATTGATAACACTGTGATATTTTTGAATTTCTTTCTAATTATTTAAACAAAGATATTTCTACAATCACCACCCGACCAGGATCATACATATTTTTTAAATAATGAATTGATAAACTCTGTGACTTATGCTAATAATTATCAACAGTGAGTGGAGAAAAAATAAATTATTACCAGCATTAGGTACAGGCCAAAGATCAAACTGGAAATGAAATCAGTATTTGCTTGCCGATAGATTTTTTTATAACACAGAGCACTTATTCTTGCACAAATAACAGTAATAAAAGTCACGCACTCACTACACCGTAGGTAATATTTCAATTATCACTATAAATCTCTCATAGTAAGGTATCTTCGGCCATATGAACTTTTTATAACTCGCTACCAATATCATAACTGCTCAAATCAGTCACACAATATTTACTGGATTTGTGCCTCAGATCCACAATGGTGATATCTGTTTTGATGATGCAACAATTGATATATATTGCCCTTACTTAAAATCCTTATTTATTGCATCATTATACAATTTTACAAAACATCTAGTCATAGAATATATCCCTTAGTATTCACTCTACAAAAAAATGACCGAGCATCCTCTTTCTCTTTTTTTTTTTGAGGCAACTTCAATGGTACTTGTCAATCGTCATTTGTTTCTGCATCACAGCCAACTTTTCAATGGCTTGTAGTTCATTTAATATCAGAGATATGGCCAAGCTTTACAAGAGAAATAGATTTTAACACTGAATCGATGGGCGCAGTCAATTTTTTTACCTTTTATTATTTTTGAATATTATGAATTATATGGATTAAAAAAAATTGAAACTGTAGCTTACTTTATTACAAATAATGTCAATAGCTAAAATTAAAATAAAAAACCTAAAATACAAATTAAATGTTTGTTCTTGTCTACTAACCCATAATTTTTTTCTATACATCTTTATATATTTTTGTTAGTTAAAACATTCAAAAGTACGGTTCTGTTTAAATTTTCCACTTTGCTCATAGCAAAGGGCCAACAATCTTGTCGAGAAGACTATTAATGTATTTTCTGAGAATATTGCCTCTTGACACCAGAATTTCCATTCAGGAAATTTAAGGTAGTTTTTCCATTATACAGGGTGTTTCAAAATTCAGTACAAAGATTTTAAAGGCGTATTTTTAAGGCAAAAATAAGACTTTTTCCTATAAACATGTGTCCTAAAATGCACCCCCTCTCAGCTACAGCCATCATAAGTTGCGCGAAAAAATCGAATATTTTGAACTGTGCCTACATTTCTTTATCCAATCTCCTGAAAATTTGCAAACCCCTGTTTCTTTAGGCGCTCTATTCATTTTTCGCCTCAAAAGTGATGTACACCTAATTTTGGGGGGATTTAGGGGGTCTACACTTTTTATAGCTCGGAGGGGGTGCATTTTATAGGAAAAAAAGTCTTATTTTTGCCTCAAAAATACGCTCTTAAAATCTTTGTACTGAATTTTGAAACACCCTGTATAGTAAACCACTAGTTTAAAGAAACGTTATCTTTTTGCACTCTAATTATTTTGACAATCAAAACTTTTCATAGAGAGTAACTTTTTCTAAAAAACGTTTTTCCCCACTGAACACTGTAGAAAAAAGTATAGCTTCAAAAAACCGTATTGAATGAACGATTGTCAGTTCTGAAAATAGGCTAATACACCTTTTTTTGTTCTTGTTTATCAGATTGTATGGAGTAAGAAGATTGTTAGAAAAAATTGTCCATGTGGATTTACCCAAAAAAATTAGGTAATTAAAATTCAACAATATCCATTAATATCGGGTAAAACATGTGGGACCCTGCTGATAATCCCGTCACAGTTAAACCAATGAAGAGACATTTTGTGTGCACGTGCAATTGGTCCCTCGCCGATGTCAAAAACAAAACAGAATGCTCAAAAAATTTAGAAAAAAAAACACTTCTTGATTAAAAATGTGGTTTCACAACCTGGGGGTTTGAGGTTAGAATTTTTGAAATTTCTCAGAACACTTCATTGGTGTCCCCATGTTGCCAAATTGACTTTTTAAAACCCTTGTGATGTCATAACTGTTTTCCCGCCAAATTTCTAGGAAAGTCTAAAAACTTGCTAATTACATAAATATTGTTTTTATAAATAATCGTAGGCTTTTATGCAAGTGTTTAGGAATAGTTTTATCGAGTTTTAAAATTCCGCCAAGTACCCTATTGCCCCCTTACTTCGCATAAGCATTCAGTTGCTTCTAGCGTACCTCCAGTTTGAAGTATTGTAAACGTTTGGTATTCGTTTGGTCTTGTCCCATCAAAAAATGGCTCAAAATGTGCAAAATTTTGCTTGAGGAGACAAACAAAATAATTATACCTACACTATGCTTGCTCCCACGCCAGTTAGAAATTGCATATTCAGATCGGTACTAATATGTTTTGTAAATAATCCCATTTGGATTATTACGCATTAAATTTATTTAATTAGTATAGTCTTCATTATCATTACTTGACGATGATGAAGAATCAATAAATGGTTCTGGATCTCTGCTGTTGCTTTCATAAAGAGAAATAATTGCTTCTTCAAGAAACACCTTTTTTTTCTTAAAATTATGTTTTGTTCATCTGTGATGAAAATTTTAATTCTGACACCAGAAAGGTTGAAACACTACCTCATCTTTGCATGTTTTTAAGCAATTCTGAAACTAGAAACCAGAGAGGTTGCATGTTTGTAAGGGCACTTAAGACTGGTCCAAATCAAATCACCATCAGACAATGGGGAACTTGAACAATTTCTTTTTAGTTCTTTAATATATTTTCCTATCTATAGCAAGAGCACATACCAAATATTAGCCCTCAAATCGCAATATTTAATTTGCAATAAATAATTAAAGTTGTGACCGCGAGCTATTCATTTGAAACAATACGAAAAGCGCGGGAATGGTCGTGACGTCAAATAGCTCGATCGATCAGAAGGCAGTGACAGGAATGACAGCTACACAGAAGTAGAGAAGATGAGAATGGAAATCGAACGTTAAAATAAACAGTTCGGCGATCCATTTACAGAGGGCTCTGATGTAGGTCTCGGTACGTGGGATTTCATTTGCTGTCAGAAACGTGACACTTGCTGCTCAGGACAAAAAATTAGTACACTTACGCATCTCGCAATGTAAATAACTATTTAATTCAGCACACACTTTTCAAACGTTATCAACAATATCAAGACGGACAGACAAGGATAGGACGTTCTCGTTTGGTCTTTCTAAACAAAGCTTGCGTGGTGCTGTAGTTTGGTTACATGTGCCGCCCATATTAATTTATACACGGTGGTGGCGCCTAGAGCTACTTGACGTCACAACCAAGGAGGGCGTGTTACAAGAATGATTTGAATTATGCAGTTTTTAATTGCTTATATTTATTACATAAAAATAAAAAATGAGTTTTTTTGTGAACTGTGGTTCATTTAATGGCAAAAAATTACGTTTGAAAGTAATATTTTTCAAATTAAATTTTTGTGCAAGTTCCCCATTGTCAGCGGACCGGTCGTAAGCGACCTGATGTCTGTGACCACTGGCAGCACGATTCAGACAACCTCCTTAATTTTCATTGTCATGGTAATTTGAAAATTATAATTTTTGTTTTAGAAAAAGTGTGAAAATAATATTTTATTTTCTTGTAACTCATTATAAAAATGTTATTGCGATAAATAAAATTGATTGTCAACTTAAATTTGTGTATTACTTATATATTAATCTGCTTGTAACAAAAAATACCTACTGAAAACTATTGGATGGATCATAATGCCCTCCTATAATACCCACAGATGTTATAGGTGATTAGACTTACCTTTGATGTTACCCTCCATCTGGCCTGCTGTGGGAAATCATTAATTTCCAATTCCTCCTCGTATTTCCTAAATGTGGCCTCCGAATCTTCGTCTGTTCTCTCGTCGTCGTCTTTTGGCTGATAGTTCAGTTTGTTGTTCAATTTCGCTGCCAACTGTTCTGCCACTGTCTTTGCTGTTATTGGAAGCGAAGAACCCGTACCTGGAGAAGATACATAAGGATTAGAAATTGCCAGCTACTAAAGTCAGAAACAAACCCACCTTTAAGGATAGATTCGGCCGCCTGTTGCGTAGCGAACTTAGTATCCAAAATGCTGCTTTTGGTTAGGGTTATCTTCGAAGCCAACCGTTTGGCTAGTTCCAATTTGTCTGCCGCAGCATTGCCAGCTGCTGCAGGATTAACAATTCCAAGCGGTGCTTTAATTTCTTTAACTGTCCTCTTTGTCGCAAACATGCTTTCAATTTGTTGATCTATGTCATGTTCCAAGTCTTCGTCATCACTGTCAGCCAAACCGAGGGCCGCCTTTTGGAATTTCTTCCGTTCGTTGGCAGCAGCTGCTTCGGTTTCGTCAAATTTGAAGCCCTTGCCACTGAAGCCACCTCCAGTGTGCACTTTTTTGCCTGAAAAAATATGCATTTGAATGCTTGTGACTAGAAAGTGACAGAAATTTTCAGAAATCACAGCTGAATAACAGCTTTGAAGTTATACAATTTTGGAAACGATCCAAGAGGTCCTGGATATGTACATGTTGTCCCAGGATTAGTGAAAAAGAGGTGTGAAAGACAACAAAATCTGACCGTTTGGGGTCTCACCTCGCTTAATTTGAAAATAATTGCTGCCATACTTTCGATTTCTTGTTGAGAAAAGGCACCCCTTGCCTGTTTAAAAAATTAGAGATCTTAGAGCAGATCACCTAAAAATATTTTTCGGCTATGCAGGGCTATTCAAAGTTAAGGTAAATACTAAAAAAAATCCTTAAATAAAACACCCTGTATATTATTATCTTATAGAGTAGGGCGCCCACCTGTAATACAATGGTACTAAGTTTTTTGAATTTGCATGTTATGCCAAGTTATGTCAAAAATTCAGAATGCAGAGGTTTCATTGGATAGCTCCGAAGAAATGTTCACTTATCAGTTATACCTCCATTTTTAGAGAGAATTAGCCAAGGTTTCTTCACTAGTACAGGGCGCTCATAATGGAATAATAAACTTGCAATAGACTACAACTGCTTTTCTTTAAATGGAACACCCGGTATATTATAACTTTATTAAAATGGGCATATTACTAGCTTTAAAAACTTTATTAAAATGGGCATATTACTAGCTTTAAATTATATGGGGTTAATTTCGATAGTTTTTATGTTATTACAAGGAAACCAGTTTCAGAGTATATTATCGTGGTTGCTAAAGTTGCATTAGTTAAATATGCAAGAAAACTAAACAAATAAAAAGGCATTATCACCGTTATATTATTGCTTTAACAGTAATGATACGAATGAAACTTGTGACTTTTTAAAATTCTGGATAGTGAATTCTGACTAACTCTTCTCGCAAATAATTTGTGTGTTAATGTGTAAATTTTCTACCAAGTTCGCAATTCATTAAATTCCATTTATTCTATCCTCCTGTCCTTTCTTTCACGTTCTTCAGACACATAATATCACATTACTTGGTCCGACGTACCCCTAAATAATTATTATTGAGAATTCAACGCCTGCCAATATGAACCAATGAAATGATATGATGATTTCAGTGATAATACCACTAGTGGTATTTTTGCTGAAATCCTACTCTCTTAGTTATGTCCTAGTTACGCTAAACCAATATTGTGGCAGCTAAAACTGATAACCCAATAACTTCTTCACATTACCAAATTTAATATAGGACTAGAATATATGTTTTCAGTTAACACATTGACCTTTAAATATCTATTAGCACAAAAAACATATTCAGAACCGAAAGTTCAATCTAAATGACAGCTAGCTGTCAAAATAGATGACTGTGATATGCACATTTTCCACCAAACGGACAAAACAAAAACACAAGAGAAACTCATGTTGAAAAAGATAAAACTGCAACTTTTTACAAACTTTTTGAAGACATGCAGTTTTTGCGACAGTTGCTGTTTTGTTTTTGGTATTCCGTTCGGAAGCGGTAAGATGAAAGAGTTTCGACGTGTTTACAAACTGAGTCCGTCTAGTGGAAACAAAAAGTCGTTAGTTTCCTTTTGACTTTGTAACTATAACTAAGGGTGTATGGTTACAAAATCAATAATATGTTGGTAAATAAGATATGTTTATATAATGCACAATACACGAAAATGCAGTGATAATCTAGGCAGATATCTGAGGTGGATTGTTAATTATATTAAATAAAACAAAAAACCCAAACAAAACAGAAACTCGACTAGTCCGTTTGGTGGAAAACCGGCATATAGAACCTACATTTCTTTAGCTTTGTTGAATATTAAATATCACAACTTTGTAAATATTGTTTGAAAGTTGCAATCAGTAGCATACCCAGACTTAAACCTTGGGGGGGATATATATATATATATATATACAGGGTTAACTATGACTTAGTACAAAAATTTTTACCACGTGCGCAGGGTGGCTTAAGAAAACATAGAAAAATATTTTTAGATTTTTTTTACGATCTTTAAAAAAACGGGTAAAGACCCCTATTTTCCCTGTAAATCCCCGCCTTTAATGACGTCATCCAATTTGGCTTCTGAAGGTACTGACAGCTGAAGTGATTTTCCGCGGTGTTGCCGTTGATTTAGGAACGGTGAAAATACCTTTTTACTCAAACAAATTTAAAAAATACATAAATAACAATCGATTTGAATCTGTACAGATGCAGCGCTATTAGATTCCCCTTACCTTAGCTCGTATCCGGACCGGTTCCTACTCTCGCGGAAAGCTCATTACCGCGACACCACAAGCCGTCTCCCTTAATACCCCCGGAGCTCCTCTGATGAATTCTTGTCCACCATCTAACCTCTTCTGAAGCATAGATAAAGGATTTATTGTTCTGAAGCCTCGGCGGTATGAATTAAGCGACGTATCGGCCCGGTCGAGTCTATGAAACGTTTTTTCGACTGCTCCGCGTTGCCCCGTTCGTCATTTCATAACTTCCTAGCTAGGCAACTAACTGTACATACAAGGTTTGTTCCAACAGGGCCAATAACCGTGCTCAAGCACGTTCAGCGCATGCGCACTACCCCACTGGCTGTTCCAACTGAATTATGTACCTACCGACACGGGACGATACACGCACTGTTCCAGCCGATTTATGGATCATTTGTGTATCGTCCTTGTACGATAAAAACGGTGCCTGGTCTAAAGCAATAACCGCGTGTACTGACATGCGCAGTGTATGGTCGTGTGACAGAGATAAACATTAACATCATATTTTTGTTTTTACGTAGATAGGTTTAAATCGATGGCTGGGATCGTGTTTTTTATTTCTTGTTGGTTTTTGGCTTGTTGGGTAGGGCGGGGAATCGTTGAACAATTTTTCCGTTCCATCTGAAATTTTCTTTGGGATCATTTGTTCCAACTCGAATTTACGTACCGTCACAGAACTGTACATGAACTAGATGATAACCCTTAAAGAACGCATGCGCTAGTTTTGCACCGTTCATGTGCGATCCCAAAGAAAATTTCAGATGGAACGGATTGTGAATCAAATCGACCAAATCACGTTTTGCGACCGCACCTAACCTGCGTGTTTAATATGTGGCTAACCGAATGTTCGGTGGGCTAACCTCACTCTTCACTCTAAAAAATTATTGTTCAACGATTCCCCGCCCTACCCAACAAGCCAAAAACCAACAAGAAATAAAAAACACGATCCCAGCCATCGATTTAAAACCATCTACGTAAAAACAAAAATATGAGGTTATTGTTTATCTCTGTCACATGACTACATTGCGCATGTCAGTACAACGCGGTTATTGCTTTAGACCAGGCACCGTTTTTATCGTACAAGGACGATACACAAATGATCCATAAATCGGCTGGAACAGTGCGTGTATCGTCCCGTGTCGGTAGGTACATAATTCAGTTGGAACAGCCAGCGGGGTAGTGCGCATGCGCTGAACGTGCTTGAGCACGGTTATTGGCCCTGTTGGAACAAACCTTTTCAAGTTTGGCTAGTAGCCGACGGAGGGCATTTGCGAATGTAACATGGCGTTATTTCCCAGTTTTGTCTTGATTTTCGCGGCAAATCGTTCAGCGTCTTTGTGAAAATGCCGGAGTATTCGAACGCCGAGTTAACGGACATGGTTATAATGTACGGGAGATGCGATGAAAGTGCACATCGAGCTGCAGCAGAATACCGTATTCGTTTTCCTAACAGGGCAAATATGCCTAACCCACGTACTTTCGTGAACATTGTACAACGTATGCGAAACACTGGTGTTTTGCAAGCTCGAAGGGGTGGGCCTGGAGGGCAAATGAACATGGACGATGTTGAGTCAGTGCTTGATTTGGTGGAAGAGCAACCTTCCATAAGCACTACAGCTATTGCAAGGAGATTGGGAATATCTCAGAACAAGGCAAGTAAAATAAAACCAATAAAACTGACTTCTACCAAAGACTATCCCATGTGATGGGATTGTCTTTGCTTGCACCTAATACCTACATAAAATTTAAAATGTAACAATACAATTATTTACAGGCATGGAGGATTCTAAGGGAAAACGGCCTTCACCCTTATCACATACAAAAGGTCCAAGCATTAGAAGCAAATGATTTTCCGGTGAGAATGACCTACTGCACTTGGCTACGTGATCGAATCACCCAAGACCCAAACTTTGTTTTCAACATTCTTTGGACAGACGAATGCTGCTTCACACGTGCTGGGGTTTTAAACACGTATGTAAATTTTTACTTACTTATAGCTTTCTCTCCTCCATATTATCTTTTTTATTTATTATAAAATTGGCTATGTCAATCCTAACGCCTTCGCCAAAATTGTGAATATTTCTAATTTTTGTTTTTTTTTTTTAGACACAACAGCCATATTTGGTCCGATGAGAACCCACATGCTGTTCGGCGGTTTAATTTCCAACGTCGGTTTTCCATCAATGTTTGGGCTGGAGTTTATGGAGATCGATTAATTGGACCATACATTCTACCGGAAAATTTAAACGCTGAACGATACTTGTATTTTCTGACAAATGTTTTGTTTGATAATTTGCCACTACAAGTACTGCATGACATGTGGTTTATGCACGATGGTGCACCAGCCCATTTTGCGAGACCTGTTCGTGCACTTTTAGACGACCAATGCCCCAACCGTTGGATCGGAAGAGGAGGGCCCATTGCATGGCCGCCGCGATCACCAGACTTGAATCCAATGGATTTTTGTATTTGGGGATTCATGAAGGCGATTGTGTACGAGCAGGAAATCGACAACGAGCAGCAGTTACGTGAACGAATTGAAGGTGCAGCTGTTCAAATCCGGAATAATCATGGACTTTTTGCACGTATCCGGACTTCTTTAGTTAACCGAGTGAATTTGTGCATCGAAGTTAACGGCGGCCTCTTTGAACAGCTACTGTAGTGCTTTGCATGTGCATTTGTGCAATGTGTGCTAGTGCAGTTGTGATTTTTCGGTTACCCTTCGGGGTTTTCCTGGCGGAGGGGATCTACCTCGTCGTGGTCGTCAGGTTGAGTACCTCGCTTCAAACAAAAGGAATAGCAGAGGGAAACCAAGAGATCCCCAACAGATTTAAAAAATGTGAATGTTGTGTTGTGTGACTTTTAATGTAAAAAAGCAAGAAAACAGAAAATGGTGCAAACAATCCTGGAAATGTCAGTAAGGTAGGTGTTTCATAGGCATTCTACATGTTCCTCAGAAAGTAATCGTTTTTAAAAGGAAATCGAAATTTTGTGGTGAATCCTCGGATAAATTGATAGACGTGGCAACGCCGCGCTATTGACATATGCGAAATTTTTAGACATGTCGCGCGGGCGTCCATAGGCGGCGTTTTTTGAGGGGTTTAATACAATTTGAAAAAAAATTTTTTTAGGCTTAAGACAAATGTTAGAAAATTTTTGAAAATTTATTTTAGCAAGTCTAATTTTTCTTTATCTGCCATAAAAATTTTTGTACTAAGTGATAGTTAACCCTGTATATATATATATATATATACATATATATATATATATAATATATTGTAAAGCAAAAGTCATTAATTTATTACAATACGTACAAAACCAAAATACTAAACAATATTACATCACAAAATAAAATCTAAGCGCCTTGGCTTGAAAGCAAAGTCGTCGATTATTTCTTCGGTCCTCTTCTGGGCAAGTCCGTTAAGCCTTGTTTGAGCAGTAGTAATTCTTAAATACGTTTTTATATGTTTTAACATTGAAAAAATCCTCTCTGGTGTCACAGTAGACACGGGTAATGAAAATTGGGGTAGGCATCTTGATTACAAATTTCCAAACAGTCCAATGCTTGGCGTTTGTTTTTTATTTGTGAGCATTTATTAAAATGTTCATGCCACATTTTAATTTCCGATTTTGTTATAATTTTGGGAATATCTGGTAGATACAAGTCTAGTAATTTGCCATAGCGCCGCCTCTACTGATGATGGTGATAATAAGCTCATAAATCCGCTAAAAACATCTTTATGATTTGTAAATCTTTCCTCTAGCTGGTTAATAGTAGTAGTTTCTGGCGTTTCTGAATCTTGATTTATAATTAGGGTTTCCAGTCCCGTTATTTAGTACCGGGATTATCCCAGGATTTTACCCAAAAAGTGAAGTCCCGGGATTTTCCTCATGGTCCCGAAAGCTTAAAAGTCCCGAATTTTTTTATTACGTCATGAACATGCCCTCACTGAACGGCCAACCGTGTGGTCGTGTGGTGTGGAATTATTACAATTTTTAAGTTTTAAACTGAAATAAGAATACTTACTTGTATACTTAGTCATACACTGGAGCTACTTTAGTTGTGTTGTGTTTTTTTAAGTCATCTCAGTTTTAGTTTATTTTGTGTTTGTTATTTTGTAGATACCTAGATACTACCCACACTTAAATAAAAATATTAATCTTATTAAACTTTTCCTTACAGACTTGGTTATAAAGAAACATCATCTTGATTTCGGGACCACTTTTCGGGACTTTCGGGACTAGTACCGGGACTTAAAATTTCACTGGTGAATCTCCAGAATCTCTCCAAGAAGATATTTCGTCCAAGCTCAAGTATACTTTTATTATCGGTGAAGTATCTGACACATATCCTCACTTGTTCAATTGTTGAGATATCTGTCGTTTCATCAGCGAGAATAGCAAATGCTTCTGCCCTGTTTATTTTGGATACTAACGGTTTCAGCATTATGGTATTTATGCTGCTGATAATCTCGTTTTGGATTCTCGGGCTAAGATACATATCTCTTTTGTTGGACATTTCCAGAGTTTCCCGTAGCTGCACATCTACTTTTTCTCTATACTTTAAGATTTATCGAAAATTGCCCTCATTCTTTGAGCTGTCATCTACTTTTATACCTCCCGAATCCCTATGTCCCCGAATCCCTATTTCCTGACAGCCACATAATATTATCGTCTCTATTATTGGTCTAATATTGTCGCGTTTTTGCTGTGCTTTTTTTTCTATTTTCATCCACTAAATCTATAGCTTTATCTTGAAGCCCCTCTTGTATTCTTTGGAGATTTTCAAAGGCACATACATAATCTTTGTGATATTTAGTTGTCTGGTGGGAAACGAATGTCTATAACCAAAAAAAGTAAGTATCTAGGAAATATCGTAACTATATGACCATTTTTCATTCCATAGTAGTAGCTAATAAAAAATATTCAATTCTAATACTTAATTAAATTTAAAGCCTTAAAAATAAAGTAAAAGCTCACAGCAAAAAGTGCCTATTAACCGTATTACATCAAATTACATTCGTTACCAAATAGCTAGCAAAATAATAGTTTTCTGGTGATTTTAGTTAATTTTAACACGCTGTATATTAAAAACAAAGCATCAGCGGACATATGTTTATTTTTTATTTAAAAAAGTTCTTAAAATCACATTGCCTATCATCTGTCAAGCGTTGTCGGTGTAATTTGGAGACACCCAGTATAGCAACAAACTGAAAATGAATTTTCGTGTTATGCAGTTGGTAACTCCTTAAGGAATATACAGTACCGGCCATAAGTAAAGAAACTTTGGATATATCTTTCTGTTAATTTTATTTAAATTTTCAATTTTTATTAAACTTTGGAAAGCAATTTTATATGTTATAAAATATAGTAATTTTAATAATAAAAAGCAACAAGTTTATCGTCTGTATTTTTTGATTAATATTTGGGTGAACATAAGTAAAGAAACAACTGTTAAAATTTAATTAACAAAGGATATTTTAATAACGAGTCGCAAATCCATTATTTTTTATAACTTCTGTGCATCTTCTAGATAGAGGGGATATTAATTTATCAATATATTCTTACGAAACATTATTCCATGCTCTCATGACAGCTTCTAATAGTTCTTTTTTAGATTCATATTTGCCATCGTTTGTTTCTCTTATTTTCCTGTCGTGCTGAAAAATCCACCATAAGGACAAATGGAAGCATTTGTTCCTTTAAGAAGTTTTTAAGAAGTCTAGATGAACAAATCTGACTATGATGCCACCGATATGAAATAAGGGGCCCACTCCATGTCCAGAAAAACAACCCCACAACATCGCATTTTCACCGCCATATTGAATTGTACCCTTGCTGTATTTAGGGTTAAACCATTCATTCTTCAGATGTCTTACCCAGTGTATTCCATCAAAACTAAACAAGTTAAACTTTGTTTGATCAGAAAATAAAAGGTATTTCCATTGACGAACTTCCCAGTTAATATGATTCCGTGCAAATTCTGACCTGGCTCATCTGTTTTTAGCAGAAACAAAGACTTCTTCGCCCATAAAGACCGAATTCATTCAACCAACGCCAAATAGATCATACAGATAAACTCACTTGTCGAATTTCCTTTTTTATTCTCCCTGCATGCCAAAATGGATTTCTTGAAGAAATCAGTTTTATACTGCGATAGGTAGCTTTATTATCTGTTTTACGTGGACTTCCTGATTTTGGAGCATTACTTAAGCTTCTTCGCTTCAACCTTTTTCTCGCCAGATCGAAATTTTTCTCATGTCTTCTGACAATCTTTTCCCTTTAGGCATGTTAGTAAAACTGTATTGTTCTCAGAACCACAAAATTTTGGTACTACCAACTCTAGTAACATAAGAAATGAGACTAAACTCAAATGTTTCTTTACTTTTGTCCTCCAAAAATCAAGGGAAAAAATGTATTTAGCAAAAACCGGATCGTGTCGCGTTTTTGCCAGTTTTTTAGAGGCTAATAGACATATACTCAGCGATTTCAAAAGTTTATTAATTGATCTGTAAATAATTAATAAATTATTTATTGGTTTTCAGTAGTTTTTACAAGATGGAATGGTTTTTATATATTTTTATTTATTTTGGCAATGTTTCTGTGAAACGTGAAAATAAATTATGCCTGTTCGGCCAAAAAACAAGCAAAATATTGCGAGGTTATACTTTCGATATTCAATCAAAAGGCATCATTTTTATTAAATATGCGCCATGTAGAAAATGCCCAATATCTTGTGGATGAATTTGTTCCAAAAAATTAAATTGTTCATTAGTGTATTTAGCTGTAAGGAGGAATGACTTCCAACTGCCGATAATGCTGATGTAGATGCCCCCTCATGGCCCTCATCCTCATCATTGTTAACCTTTCTTTTAAAAAAACTTGTTAAATTCCTTTGTTTACTTTCATTAGGTATTAAAAATTACAAACTACACGAACTCAAACTACGTACGTCTACTTATACCAATAACCGAATCTACTAGTTACTAGTCTAGTTATACATAAAATAACAAATAAAATGAATCTCATTCTGGGAGTCACGGGCAAATTTGAGAACCCTTGGATTGGAGATTGGAGAAACCCGAGACCCGAGCGAAAGGCAAGAGATAGATTCTATACACGATGCACAGACTGTGTATCGTGGATTCTTATACTCCCACGACCCGCGATTTTGCTTCTGACCCGTCCACAATTCAAAACAACCAAGGGGAAGGGATGACCATATTTTATCTTTGTCTTTTCCACGTGACCGTGCCGAACTCGCCTATCTTCCTCTGACAAGAAGCGATCGTTGAACGGGCTAGAGTTTAGAATATAGTACATTCTACCATTCCTGTCGGGGGAGTTTTGAGTCAGTGGATAATTGAGTCCATATATCCCTTTTACCCCCCCCCCCCCGTAAGTAATTGGACAGTTTATTGTTCTACTACCTGTAGGTACTATGAAAGTAAATTTCCTTATATTGAAATGATTGAGGGACACCTTCGCTAATACTCTGTAAAAGATATAACTGATATGTGAACATTTTTTAAAGCTAGTCAACTAAACCTCTGCATTCTGTTTTTTTTTTTTCCTAAAACTTGACATAACTTGGCAACCTAACCTGCGAATTAAAAAACTTGGTACCTACATTTTTTCCAATATCCTAACTTTGAGCCAAAAATGTTTAATTTACGTGCTATTATAGACCGATGAGACACACTAAAGATTTACCTTACAAAACAAATGTACCGCTTACTAAGTGACAAAAAATCCCCTATGAATGTAGCAAAAATTTATCGTTCTCAAAATGGGCCGAATTGAACTTACAAAATTTTGTCACCCTATTTCAAGAAACCCAATGATGTTTAACTCAATGCCCATTTGGCATTTTTTCTGAATTTTAAACATTCAATTCATCTGTAACATTTACATGAAGTAGACGAACATTTTATTTTTCGAATTTTGAAGTTCAGGTGTTTTGGGGCACATTTTGACAATTTCAACACAAATAGTTCATTTTATCGCCATGAAACAAGTATACACTTTGACAATTTGAACACAAATAGTTCATTTTATCGCCATGAAACAAGTATACACTTTTATTGTCAAATGAAAAGATGCACTAATATGATGAACCTACAAGACCAAAAAGATAACCTCAAAAAATCTACGAGTAAAAGCACAATCCAAAAACAGCACATGTGTGTGATATACATAGAAATTGACATTTTCAGCTTATTCTCCATCCCCAAAAACACAGAAGTGTCAAATTCCAGTTCATCTGTTTTAGGAACTTTAGAACCTATGACCTGATCAAAAAACCTGAGACTACCTGTATAGGCAGATCTTTCAAAACTTAAGGCATCAGTCAACTATTTATGTAGTTGACCCATGTACACCTCACTGATGAGACCCATGCAGACCTCACTGGTGATAGCCAGAGCAAAATTTACACCCAGCAAGGAATCAATGCCATCCAACCTCAAAGTCGAAACCATGACTGAATGTAACAGGAACCAAGCCTCAACATTGAGATCCTAAAATATTGTGGTAATTACTAGGAGGTTATAATAAATTCATCACTCTTGGTGTACAGTCGCGAAGCTTCAAATCCATTTCCAGTGTATAATATGTGTTAAGTTTGAACGGGAGATTAGGAAATCCATTGGACAGATGTGAAAGAAAAGGGCTTACCTCTGCGAAGAATTCTTGTCTTAGAAAACCCTGTATACTGGTTTACTCGGAAAATGAAGGCAACACAATCAAACTGAAGGTAAATCTAAGTGCGAACTATTTGCATGGACATTTCCACTAAATCCCGAAATCGGACTCCAGCAAGAAAAAAGATAAACCGTGGAACAGGACGCAACCAATTCGCAACAAGGTTCTCGATTCACTGACACCTTTGCGCTCTCAAATTCCAAGTAGATGCCAAGAACCTCGGAATTATCCATACCTGTCATCAATCAAATCTGTGATAATATCAAAACTCAATGAGATATAAACAGTCAACTCCATATACTATCCGGAGAAATCAGAAAGACTCAAGAATATTATAAAATATGTAATATTGCATTAAATAAATTATCTATTTCAGAGGTTCGATTTAAATTCAAAACCAAACCGACAGTACAGTGCGTTCATGTATGACTACTCGAACTGTGTTCTGATCGGGACAGCCACATGACGTCAGCCACCGCATAAAACCAATTGTAGGGATAATCAAGCGCCATAGATGAAGCTAATTAGGTAAAGCAGAAAAGTATCACCCACACATAATACCCATTCTGGGCACGCCATCATGTAGGTCTCAACACGATACACCATGGTTAATTATTCGGAACTTACACTGAACCACTGAATATAGGGACACACAATACATGAAGGTTGATAGAATAGCTAGGAAAATAGCCAGGTAAGTTTTTAGGCATTAAACTAATATTGTGATTTTGTTACAGGTACAAGAAAATTGTAAAAAAGGGACAGAAGATTAAATTAAATAATAGGGTTAGGATAATTATAAAGTATGCAGAATACTTGTATTTTTACTTTAGTATTAATAATTGTGATCACACAATACTGCATTGACTGATTTGATTAATTAAGTATTTAGGGCATAATAAAATAAAAAGAAAGCATTAAATTAAATATTAAAAGCTGGATTTTTAAAATAACTTTTAATATTATTAACACAAATATATGTGTACTCACCTTCAGACTCTTGTTTCTGCTTGTACGAATCCCACAACTGTTTCAATTGTTCTGGTACCGCCAAACCGGCTAATTCGAACGCCCTTATAATATCCCCAGAATATCTCGACTGTTCGGGCGTTATAAATGTATATGCGAATCCCTTATTTCCTGCCCTACCAGTTCTGCCACATCTATGAACGTAATCTTCATAGTGATTCGGACAGTCGTAGTTGACTACAAGAATTAACTGCTTTACGTCCAACCCTCTCGCTGCCACTGAAGTGGCAACCATCAACTTAACTTTTCCCGATTTAAAGTCGACCATGGTCGAGTCCCTGTCAAATTGGTCTATGCCGCCGTGTAAGCTCATGCAGTTGTAGGCGGCCCTCATCAGTTCTTTCAAAAGTATGTCGGCATTTTCTTGCTTATCAACGAAAACGATAATACTTCCGTGTTCTTGGTACAGGCCGAGTAATTCTAGCAGTTTCAGGAACTTTTGGTCTTCTTCTAAGATCACAACATGCTGTTCGACTTCCTAAAAGAAAACACTTAGTGCAGGTAAAATTCAGAACTCTTTACAATGGACAAATAATACAGCAGTGCCTTTTTTCTTCAATTAAGTATGTTTGGATACAAAAATATATGCTTTTAAAATACTCTGAATATTCCATAAAATTCAACTAAAAAATTGATTTTTATTTTATCAGTATGGCTATAGTCGTCTCTCCGAAAAACAAGTCACATGACAAAAAATTGTGACAAAAACGGCCTGACATCCCTGACATATAACAAACTGCCAATTGGTATGAACTAAATTACCAATATGACAATTCTGGTGCCAGCTTATTCAGTAAGAGACTACATGTATTTTATCAAAAAAATACTACTCCTTTGCTGCACTTACTTAACTTTTTTTCTAAGCAAACACTGTCTCTTGACATTTTTTGTATCTGCCACAGTTTCAAGGCAAATTTGATTTATTATTTATTGCTTTTTTGGAATGCATAATAGTAGATTCTGTAATGAGGTTAGAATGAAAAAATTCAACACGAGTGGAAAATTCCGAACGCGAGCGTTAGCGAGCGCGAGGAACCACGAGTATTGAATTTTTTCATTCTAACCGAGTAACAGACTGTATTTGCTCCACGGCCATTCGTGAATGTAATTTCAGGTGGAGTATTATCAAATTCCATATCAAAATCACTCCAGTCATTTTATTTAACTTAAAACACGTTCGACACTACTTATTATGACGGGCACCCCCACGCCGCTATTGTTGACAGCGAGGTTGACAGTCTTGAAATCCATGGCACTCTATGCTGTGTTTAGTTCGATTAGCGTATAATTATTCATTCATTGTCTTGTTATGGAATGACAATATATAAAATAATGCAATGATTTATTATTATTAGTACGAAATATTAGTGTCCCTATTATTATATTGTTTATTTATGTGCAATAGATTACAAAAATTATATTAAGATCCTGGAAATACATGCAAAACACTCAAGAAGCAAGTATTTAAGAATAAATCATCTCGCTCTAGAGTGAGAATTTTTAAGTTCTATTATTAAAAATGATTTTAGAATACTTACATTCACGAATGATCGTGGAGAAAGTATATTATTTCATCAAACAAAAAGAGAAAGTCAAATCGCCGAAAAAATTACATAATTAAGCACAGAAGTGATTTTTGACTGGAAGTTTTAATTATAAATAGAAATATGAAAGTGTTCATTTCTTCGAAATAAATAATTTTGTTTTTCGCATTTCAAAAAACGAGTAATGACTGAAAAATTAAATTTGTCATGAAACTGTGTGGATAATACATTTTTTAAAAGGGCTGTGTCAGTATTTTTGTGACCATATCTCTGCCAGTGGCTATTTAAGGAACTCGGCATTATCCTTGTCCACGGAATCCCTAGTTAGCCAATGTGTGACAGAGTCATAAAGATACGAAAGCAATATTAGATATAAGCAACAGATGGTGCTAAAAGCTACAAGTGGCCCAGTCATTGCCTACCAATTTTCTTCAAATAAAATCTACCAAAAAACAGCTGGACAACTTTATTTTTTGTATTGTATCTACTGTAGTTCTGTCATGTCCTTATGTCAGTGTCAGACATTGGCTAACTAGAGAGTCCATAAGTAAGGGTAGGTATTATCACATTTTGTGACACTTAATCAATGTATGCTGCAAACCAAATTTTAAACTTTTTGGTAAGTTAAACACCATGTGACTCGAAAACGAGGAGGCTGTGGACAAAAACCTATACTGCCATAAATGAAATGCCATATGTTTGAAAGTGTCTAATCATAAATGTGACGTCTTTAAGTTCTAAAGAAGAACACGGTAAACACATTCAAGATACTGAGTTTTTCTTTATAAAGCCCTTGATATTGTGTTTTTGTTTCAATTCATTTACAGTTCGATTACCGAATAAGTCTATACAAATTTCTAGCAACTCGGTCTTTTTAATTTTATAGTAGGTATACTCGTATATATGCATTATACAGTAGGGAAATAGAACAGACCTATATACCTTCGAGCTATATAGGTCTGTGGAAGTAGTAAACATTCACCACCTTATTATTATAAACACTATAGTTACCTATGATTTGAATAAAATTAAATATTTTTATACTATATTTTCCCATCTAGTGCCCTTTTTTAAATCATTTTAAAAACTAACACATTGCATTTGGTCAGAATTAAACTTTCTATTGACTTGGTCAATTTTAAGTTTGTCGGCAGAATTTGAAACCAGTTTGAAACTAACCAATATTAACAAGGCTTATTGTCGCAGCTTAACTTGGTATCAACAAATTCGTGAAGTTGGTTATCTGCATCGAGCAGACTGAGCAGAGTTTTGTAAATGGTTCATATAACTGACGACAATAACCCAGAGAAGCCTTGTTTAATTTCATTCTATTCTAAACATGTACTAGAAATGTTTGGATCAAGATAAGGGTTAACAATTTTTGTAGTGTTTTTAAACATGTTTTTTTTTTATTATAACGCGTTTTTTATTTTTGTTTTTTATTTACTATTACTCCAAAGTTAAAAATTAACTACCCAGAACTTGCACCAATGCCAAATGTGTTCACAAAAAAACTTGCTTAACATGTGTTTTTACTATCACAGCCTACTGTGAAGACTCTTTAATGACAGCTGTCAAATGGAATTCAACTTTTAAGCATGGTAATATTAAAAATATTTATAAATCCTGAAGTTAATTTATTCCTAAGAAGTTTGGTTGTTAGATTATGCCTACCTATTCACTGAATAATTAAACCATTTGCAGTTGCTAAATTCTCTTCCTTAATACAACTCGTGGCATGCCTAATACTCTTAATAGATATTGCCTTTTGTTAATAAGTTCTCAACTCATTATAATGAAAATAATTAATGAGAGTTGACTGAAATATTTAATAAGACTTACAGGTCTTATGAGGAAAATGGGCTTTCCAACTTCTCTGAGAATCCCGTAGAATACGCGTAGCCCTCTATCTCTCGCTGAATAAAACACCGCATGTGCTGACGGCCAGTTGTGAACAGAAATCTTCCGTCATCTATGGGTCTAAGCAGCTAGCGGCGGTCGAAGCGGTGGCTTTTACCCAAGGCAACATTGTCGGATCGCGCAGAAAATCTTTGAAATTGAGAGACCGAAAGAATTTTTAGAGCGTTAATCAAATTTAGAAATTAATACAAACATATTACCTAATTGTAAACGACGTCATTTTGGCGGAGGGTGTATTTAATGGAAAAAAAAATACAAAACTTACCTACATGTTGGACATTTTTTCTTTTTTTATAATAAGTACCACTACTATATTGTCTGTTTTTTAAATGTGAGTATAAAAAAACGTGTCATACTAGGTTCTTCTATGATGTGAGCGACAATGATTAGGTTTTTGATTACGTTTTTTTTTTTAATTTTAGAGTGTATTCTCTACAATTTTTTTATTATGGTCACAGAATAATTTATATGGCTCGGTTGAATGAGATGAACCACAGCAACAATAAATACTTAAAATGCGAGGATTTCCAATTAAATTTTTGTTATTTTTGGACTTTAAAATAATAATAAGTAAATTATTTAGCATGTTGGAACCCACCCCCTAAATTTTTAAAATTTTGTCTACCCCCCTATTTTCAAGGTTCCTGAACACAAATCTTAGTTTAAGGTAGTCGCCCGTAGTCATTTTCCAAGGCTAATTTTTTTATGTTGTTTAGGCTTAGGCGTGTTCCTACAATACTTTATAGAAAATAATGCTAAATCCGAAGATAGCAACTAACAGCTTATACCTACTTACCTGTCAAAACAAGCTACACCACAATTTTTAATTTTCAGGTTATGTTTTCAGTGTCTCGTTTTATTTTCATGTAGGTATACACACTGCAAATGATTTCTCTAGGAACTTAAAACTCTGTATTGGGATAATTTTACTCCATGGTCGTTTCAAGAAATTTATGATATAATTTTCCTTGACTTCAAAGCCTGATTTTAGGTAATAATAAATTAAATTAGAACTTAAAAGTTGAGCATTTACAAAGCTTATAGTTAAGTTAGAAATTAATAGGTTTAGATAACAAATAATTCTTCTTAGGTTTTCACACTTTAAACAAATTCTTAAGGAAAAACGGTAATTTTTTACCTTCATAGGTAATTCTCACTGAAACATTCGTAAATTTGACTAGGCCTGATGGTTGGGATGTATCTCGGAAATGAAACGTTTTCGGATAAATTGAGTATAAGAAAAAATAATGAAAACGGTGCCCCGAAAACGTTCATAATCATTTTGAACCAACCCCGTTCATAGTTTCATATTTTGCCCTGGACCGGATATATCAACCTTAACTTTTTTGTGTGGATGTTTACAAATGACCGTTAACGTTTTATAGGCACTATTATTACATTTTTTCATTTCTGTATTGTAAAAATGGCTGAAATAAACATATGACATTTATAATATCGTTGGAATCGTGATGAATCGTAGATTCAGAAAATTCAATAATATGTAGGATGTTCCATTAAAAACATCAGGTTTGGTCTAAGTATATTCTGGAAACGCGATGCTCTTTTTTTAAGAAAACCTTGAGATGAGCAGAAAATTTGCTAATTTTTTTTTATAAAATATTTTTTTCTAAGTTGAAAAATAGAAAAGTTAGAGGGAAATCTTGTTTGGGTCACCCTGTACAACACGCGCTACAAGCTTTTTGGTTTCAAAAAGATTTTCAGAATTTGGCATTGAATTTTGAATTACCTTAACGAAAACCTAAACTTATATTCGTTTTAGTTTTTAGTACATGGGTTAAAAGCTTTTGTTTTTAATAAGTTTTTTTTGTATTTTATTTTGTGCTTTTTAGAATTTAATTCCCAGGTCACACTAACAGAAACAGAGCAAGTAAAATAAAAGCTTGTAACTAGGATAATTACAGGAGGCAAAATAATAAAGTATCTATAAGCTTTTCTGATAACAGTTTGCTCCAACCATTCGAAAAATATGCAACCTTAAAATTTTTAATTTTGTATTTTTGAAGCCCCTGTAGCACCTATGTACAACATTGAAAAGGGACAACATTATTGGTTAGCCTCCCGTTTCGAAATATTCTATTATTAATAGGACACCCTCTATTGTGCGGAGGGCGCCAGCTCCCGGCATCAAGCACGGCAGGCGAGGGACTTGCGGGACGTGCAATAACACATTTAATTTGAAAATGTGGTTTCCCAAAACTTTCACTAGTCAGGCATTGAGGGCAGGACAGCCATCCTGCTGAAACGACACTACACCGAAGTTGATTGGCAATGCTCGTACTTCAGGAATAATCTGGTTTTGAAGCATCTCCAAGTACTTTTCAGCTTAGTGCACCATTAATAAAAAAGGGCCAATAATGTTATCATTTAATATCCCTGCTCAAACATTTAATTTTTGAGGGTAATAGGTATTCAGAGCCAGCGAAAGGTGTTTATTTTCCCAAGGCCTGTAACATACTACCGAAGGATTGTGATGCCTGTGCAAGGAAAACAAACTTTCATCAGAAAATAAAATATTTTGGATAAAATGTTCATCTCCATGAGCTTTCTCCCTAGGGCTTCATAAAATTCGATGTGTCTATTACAGTCCTCGTGAAAAAATTTTCTGCATAACTTGAGTTTTATACGACTTGTAGCCAATTTTCTTTCAGATGCTTCGAAGAGTACGATCCTTACAATAAACTTCTTCGGCTATTTTCCGAGTAGAACAGGGTTCAGTAATTTCGGCCATTGCACAAATATTAATTTCCTTACCAGAAAAGACTCTTCCACGATCACTTTGTTGATCATCACCAAATTTCTTGCATCCAGTTAAACATCGTATACTTTCCCACTTATGCAAAATTTTATATTACCATATTATAATTTGCACTTGAACAGAATAAATCGTCATTTTTAAAATAAAAATATTATTTCAAACACGTAGCAGCTTATCTATTGGCATATTTGCCAATGAATTTAAGAGTTTAAAAATCAAGAAATCAGGTACATTTGTTCTCCCTACTCCCTACTAATCGATTACGTGGGGAATCCCTCGGTGGAGGCGTGACGCCGCCACTACTATCCAATTTGCCCATACTTCAACCCACCATCTCCCACTAGTTAATTGCCTGATTATAATATTTTATTATAATCACATGCCATTTACTATTCGCTCTTGCCTCTCCCTACCCTGGTTGTAATATTTTATTGCTTTCAAGTAGTGACAACGTCGCATTTATACCTATCCCTTTTCTACTTATTCGATTTCTCATTATGGATATATTCTTACACAATTGAACGCCAGACGACACCTTTAGAGCTGCCAGTATAGTATATAAACTGCATGCATGTTTCATTTTTGTCGGTTCCTCTTAGTTTTTAAATAAAAAATAGTCAAACATTTTAAGGTATTGCTCCTTTTTCTCTCAAAAGATAGCGCTGGATACAATCCGATCCACAGTGATGTGTTGAAAGCCCGCTGTAGCTAAGTTCACACAACCTTCCTAGTTGCCATTTATGAATTATCGATATCTTAGAAATCTAACCTATAATTTGGATCTTCAACTTAAGAAGGGGTTGCCGACAGCGAAAGTGGTGCTAGATTTCGTATTTTTTTAAGTTGTATAGCAGAAAATCTAATAACATTTTACCTGGCAAAAATTTAGTACAAACATCTCTGTCTTTATTTTAATCATAAGATCTTAAAAGCATATGCACTGGAATTATTATTTTTCCCAAGGTTTTCATAACCTATAAAATAAAACACTGCTTGTAAGATCTTATGACTAAAATGAAGACAGAGATGTTTGTACTAAAATGAGAAACATATCAGTTGCTTTTTTAATGTAAGAACACTAACAGGCCATTTTGCCGATCTCTGAGTCGAGATTGAGAGGGGATTCAATGGTCGATTTATTGCAAATAGATGGGTGTGATTTTTGGCATAAAGAATGCACCGGTTCGAGAGGAGGAGGAATAGGTCTGTATATAAGAAAACATGTCAGGTATGAACTTTTACACGCTACAATATCAGGTAATACTTACGTTGTTGGCTCATTGTATAGGCCGCCCGACTCATGTAATTTTATCTCTTTTATGGAGTTATTTGAAAGTAGAATGGTCGATTACGATTGCCATAATATAATATGCGGAGGTGATCTAAATATTGATTTAATAGAGAATGCACCTTATTATGCTAATTATTTGGACTGCATGAAATGTGTGAACTTAAAACAAGTAATTTTCGATCCCACAAAGATAACTGACATAAGTAGTACACTGATCGACCATCTTTTTATTCCTGATTTGCAAGTGAATGCTATTTCTGGGTTCGCAGGTCTCAGTTCATGCGCTTATTTACTGCATTATTAAGAAGAAAACGGTCAATGCTAACCCAAAAATAAAAATTCGTAATCTTAAACATATAGACATAGGTATATTAAATGAGTTCTTGGAAGCAACACCCTTTGAAAACATTATCTATATATCCACTCTTGATGCAAAGTTGGAATATCTAACTGCGGCACTTACTACTATTTTTCATGTTTTAGCGTCTATATATGAGATTACCGGGGGCGCAAAAAAAACAATTTGGCTAACAGATAACTTAAAAATTATGTTTAAATTGAAGGACAGAGCATAGATAAAATTTAAGAGAACAAAACAAGTAGGTGACTGGAATAACTACAAATACGAAACTATACAAATATTGCCATTCGAAATGAAAAAAAAAATGTTATTTAGAACATTGCATAAACTTAAATGATCCAAATGAGATTAATAGAAATTTCTTACGCTTTGCTTCAAATGATCAACCAGCTGATGGTAATGTGCTGAGGTCTTATAATAATAATTATAAATGTTTGTAGCAATATCTCTTTGAGTTTCACACAGTTACTGAGGACATTGTTAAGGAGGCTCTACTGAATATCCAATCTTTGGCTTCAGGAAGTGACGCTTTAAACTTACCAACATTGAGAACTCTTGCTTAATTGAGTCAAAGTTTCCTGACATGTAGAAGATATCAAGAGTAAGGCCAATCCCAAAAGGTCAAAACATATCCATATTCACAGAGTTGCATCCAATAAGCCAGTTTTCTCTAAAGTTCTCGACAAAATAATCAAATACGTGAATATTTAACTCTTTATAACCTCCTACCTGATATACAATCCGGTTTTAGACCAGGGTTTAGTCGTACAACTGCTTTATTAAATGTAACTGATGAAATAGTTCTGGCTTCCGGCCTCGGCAGGGCAACAGCTCCGGTACTGCTTGATTACTCAAAGGCATTTCACAGCATAAATTATACTATACTTTTTTCAATTTTACACTACATGGGGTTTTCTGAGGATGCCATTGCCCTAATTAGGGATTATTTACACAATCGCCGTCAGTATGTGGAAACTGATAAAGGCTAGTCTTGCATGGGAATTGGTTCATGTCGGGTGCCCCAAAGTTATATTTTAGGCCCTCTTTTATTTAGTAACTATACAGGGTTTTCAAACTTAAGTCGGCACTATTGCTAACTTCGTTATTGTTGGAGCTACAGAGTGAGTTAAATTTGCAAACTAGTAGTATTTTTTCCGCTGATTACGACGGTGAAAACGAAATAAAAATTGAACGTCGCGTTTGTGAGTTATGTCAAAAAGTTCCATTTTTTAAATGGGACACCCAGTATACAATATACGCAACCGATAGAAAATTAAATTCTGAATAAAAATTGCCATGTGACTTTTTACCCTAAAATCAAAAATGACAAAGCAATTGATGATTTTTCAAATTCGTCAAGGGGGCTGTGTTAATTATCGTAATTTTGCCTTACCATAAAGTAGAAATTAAAACGAATATCCATGTTGTGAAACGGATCGTTTATTTTAAGTTATTTGTAACTTCAACAACAAAATTTAAATTAGGTGCACAAAAACATCGCCCTCTTGCTCCAAGCATCAATATTATTGGTTGCATGAATGATGCTTTGCTGGAGGTCCTCAAGATTGTCATACCGCCTTGTATACACCACACCCTTCAAGTACCCCCAAAAGAAAAAATCCGTTATATGTCTGGCGACCGGGGAGGCATACGGATAGGGCCGTTAGTTGATAAATATCTGCCATCAAAAAAGTCTTGTAATAGGATATCAATCTGTCGAACATTATGGGCAGGAGCTCCATCTTGTTGGAAGTAGATCTGTTGTCTATTCATTAAATTTAGTTCATCCAAAAAGTCTCGAAGTGTGAAGGTTAACATTTCGGCGTACCGCTCTCCAGTTAATGTACCTTGATAAAATACAGGGCCTACAATTCTTGAGCCGATCAAACCACACCAAACATTAACACTAAAGCGTATCTGCGGGTTAGAAGGACGGAAGAGCATCGGATTTTCTCGACTCCAATAGTGGCTGTTTTTTCTGTTAAACATGCCCCTATTGGAGAAATTTGATTCGTCACTCCAAAGAACCAAGCGCCAAAAATTATCATTAAATCTGATTTTATTAATGAACCATTGACAAAAATGGATGCGTCTTTCTTGATCTCCTGCTACCAGCGACTGCGTAGGTCTGTACTTGTATGGCACAAACTTGTGCTTTTTTAGAATACTGTGGATAGTTCCCAAACATAGTCCACTTGCTTGCAATGCATCGTTAATTGAATTATTAGGATAAGCTTCAAAGTAAGCTACGACATCAATTTCAGTTGCTTCACTTATTATGAATTGTTTCTTGGTTCTAGTTTTCTTAAACACATCTTCATTCGATCTAAACTTACGATACAAAAGCAAAAAGTAAAGGCATTATTTTTTTCCTCAAAAACCACAAACTGAACTATTCACTATCAAAACTTCAACATGACATTTTAAGCTTGATGGCATTTATAACAAAATGAATGTTGTTTATGAAATCAAAGCCCCCTTGACGAATTTGAAAAATCATCAATTGCTTTGTCATTTTTAATTTTAGGGTAAAAAGTCAAATGGCAATTTTTATTCAGAATTTAATTTTCTATCGGTTGCGTATATTGTATACAGGGTGTCCCATTTGAAAAAATGAAACTTTTTGACATAACTCGCAAACGCGACGTTCAATTTTTATTTCGTTTCCACCGTCGTAATCAGCGGAAAAAATACTACTAGTTTGCATATTTAACCGACTTTGTAGCTCCAACAATAATGAAGTTAGCAATAGTGCCGACTTAAGTTTGAAAACCCTGTATACACCAGTCAACTCAGTACTTGTTCACAAGAGTGCTCATGTCACTTTTATGCAGATGACATTCAGCTGTTTTACTCTTTTGCTTCTCAGAAGAACATCATTTGCAAATTACTGAATCTAAATCTGCTCTCATGCTGTTTGGTCCACAAAGAAAATATCTTGAACATCACTTTGTATTAAAAATTAAGGATTCTACTTTAAAATCTGTAAAGCATGTTTGAAACCTGGGACTGGTTTTTGACAATGACTTGCGATGTAAGTAAATGTCTTCAAAAGGCTTAGGCCTGGTTCATACAGCTTCTTTATCTTTTAATTTTTCTTTATCTTTAAGAAATATTAAATGTCATTGATCAGTTCAAATCAAGGGACAAATGCCATTGGTTATTTCTTAAAGATAAAGTAAAATTAAAAGATAAAGAAGCTGCATGAACCAGGCATTATTTCAACTTAAAATTTTTATACCCTCTTGACTGACCAGAAAATAATTTTAACTGATGCCCTGGTCATTAGTCATTTCAACTTTGCTGATGCTGTGTATGGACCCTGCTTGGATCGGAGAGATGAACAGCAAATCCAAAGGATGCAAAAATCGTGTCCGAGGTTCTTGCACGGTGTCCGCAGGTTTGAGCCAGTATCTTTTAGGTTGCGTGAGGCTGGCTGGCAACAAGTAGTCGTCATAGACAGCACTCTGCAGTTTTATACCATACGATAATACAAAACAAACCTTCTCCATACTTGGTTAACAAAATTCAATATCGCACAGAGGCCCATACATTAAACTTGAGATTTAGAGGCCTCGTTTCTCCTCCTGCTCATCGAGCAGCTCTATTTGAAAGATGTTTCACGTATAATACACAGGGTAACCGTATTTCGAGTCTATGCATGGGGATCTTGGTTATCTTAAGAGATACGAGGTCGGTTAAATTGGGGCAAAGTTGCGGAATTTGATGCCAAGTAACATGATAAAAATAAATTTTGGCTGGCCCTTGTCGTTTTGAAAATAATGCGAAAAAACTGAAAATTGTCGTCTTCGTTTTTATTTTTTTAAACGAATACGAATGGCGCTGGACATTTCTAAGTTAAACATTATTAAGGCACTTTTTTACAAGGAATCTAAATATGACCTCTCATTTTTTTTCTCGCCTCCCTGGACAAAGATATGACGATCAACTTTTATTTTTCTTATGGGCGCCATATTGGATTTTTGCATTTTTGAAGAGGATTTTTTTCTGGTTAAAATGATATGTCACACGTTATGCTTTACTTTTGTTTTTCTTGCCGTAATATTAAATTAATCGTTTTTGGGTAGAGTGCCTTGGAAATGTAAGCCCCCATAATGTTTGATGTTTTTGCATAGAGTGCCTTGGAAACATAAGCCCCATAATGTTGGACATTTATGCATAGGATGCCTTGAAAACATAAGCCCCATACTTATAACGTTTGATAGTTTAGTACAATTTTAAGTGTCACGGATACTTTATTTTAGTGAAAAAATGTCATTTTCACATGGAGAAAAGCGTGACATGATTCAAATTTATTATTCCTCAAATATAAATGACGTCGAAGGGATATTGGACGAGCCATAAACAATTTGCGGAAACGTGCATTGTGCCTTGAGGCCGGAACAAGGAGGACAAATTGAACATTTATTGTAAAACAGGATTGTCTACTCGTCTAGGTTTTTGTTGCTCTTTTGTTTCCAGTTTGACTCTTTTAGTGTTAATGAGTTATATGGCAAATGACGAATAAATAACAAGGTTTCAGATCATACACTCGTGGTACGTTTATGATTTATTTACTCAATAAATTTAACATTAACTGAATTTTTACTGAACTGTTAAACAATATTCCAAAGCACACTTCGCAACAATGGGTATGGGTAACTAGGCTTATGTTTCCAAGGCACTATGCAAAAACGTCAACCATTATGGGGCTTACGTTTCCAAGGCACTCTATGCAAAAACGATTAATTTGATATTACGACAAGAAAAACAAAGTAAAGCACAATGTGTGATATATCATTTTAACCAGAAAAAATCCTCTTTTCAAAAATGCAAAAATCCAATATGGCGCTCATAAGAAAAATAAAAGTTGATCATCATATCTTTGTAGAGTGAGGCGAGAAAAAAAATGCGAGGTCATATTAAGATTCATTGTAAAAAAGTGCCTTAATAATGTTTAACTTAGAAATGTCCAGCCCCATTCGTTTTCGTTTAAAAAAATAAAAACCAAATCGACAATTTTCAGTTTTTTCGCATTATTTTCAAAACGAAAAGGGCCAGCCAAAATTTCTTTTTACCATGTTACTCGGCATCAAATTCCGCAACTTTGCCCCAATCTAACCGACATCGTATCTCTTAAGATAACCAAGATCCCCATGCATAGACTCGAAATACGGTCACCCTGTATATAAATTGTATAACTCAATTCTTGGACATCTAAAAGTGCATAAACCTAGTAAATTTAAAGAGGGACATAAAACGTACCTAGTTTCGTGACTGGTATCGTCCGTTTTTCCCCTTTCAATTTTGTCGTTACATACAGCATGTGTTTATCACAGATAGTCGGCCTCAACCCTTTCGATAATAAGAGATATATCGTCGACAATATAGTCACCCTGCCTTGGGGTCATAAGGATATCATAGATGTAGATTGAAATGTGAGAATGTGTGGGTGTGTGAATAAAAAAATATTTTTAAAATGTCGTTTTATTTAAGAAAACCTTCTCCTATACAAGTCAGCTAACAAAAACTCCCTATCAAGATAAAAGAGTTTATAAATACAATACTTTTCTATGTTACACATTGGATTACAAAGTAACTTAATAGTATCTCTAATACTTATTCTAAAATTACTTTTTATCAACATCTCATTTACCGTATCTAAAAAATTAAAATAGAAATCAACTAACTTAAAACTGTGCAATAAAGCGATTTTAAAAGAAACATCCTTATCTATGCGTAGCAGTTCGATACAACATGCCTCGCTGAAGTAAAAGTATACGCCGTTTCTGCCGAGCGACACGATTTCTAGTCCGTCCGAATTAATCGTGTCCAATTCCATGTCGCAACCAAATTTCACAGGCAGACCATCACCGTGTTCGAAAAACTTATACAGGTGCAAGATAAGTTCTTTCCACTCCACGTGGTCCATGGTCATAACGCATTCTTCTCGGGTACCTTGTCCGCAGACGATATTTACAGCAGGTGTAAAAAATCGTAGTGGACTCAACCCACAATGTACGGTATATACGTAACCAGGTGCCAAATGAAAACATGTTTTCAACAGAAGAAGTCTCTCTCTTTGAGTCGTTTGCTGTGGAACGTCGTCGACATCGCCGGCTGCGTCAGATTCGTAGCCACTACTGTCACCCATGCTCCGCCACTACTACAAGACGTCTGTTGCGTCTATCCAGGAGTCGTGGGTTTTATCGAACCCCAGCCAACGGACCAAAATCTTCAGTATATTATACAGTTATTGTGGGACCGAACTGGGAACTTTCTTGGATAGTTTTTGGTCCCATTTTGCAATCGAAATATTTAATAGTATTATGTATGTTTCATGTATACATGTTTCTGTGCAATAGGATTGCAATAAATTATTATTATTCCCAAAACTGACAAGAACACCGATTCGCAAGAAACCTGTGATCGGAAAGTTCCTCACATGAAATAACCCCACAGGAAAATTGCTTGCAGAAAGAAGTGCACAGGCACGTAACCCCACGAGAAAAAACCCACACTGAAATATGTTCACACGGAAAAATGCGCACGTCGATGAATGCCCACAGTGAAATAAACTCTCCGGTAATTTTACGCACATGAAAATTGCCGACCAACAAGATTATATGAAATATACAAATATACCTTTTTTAAGCCACTATTTAATGTAGATTACATAATGAAATTTGTGAATTGTTGACCGTTTCCCATATTACCTTAGAGATTATAGATGCAGGTAGATTCGTGCCTGATTTACATCTGCCCTCTCTGGATATGTAGATAAAAGGCTTGCATGAAGTTAGCAAGAATTGCTTTTCCAGATGCCGAAGTAAACGGCTGTTAGTTCCATTTAACTCAAAGCCTTATCATAAAAATTAATGCAGTTGCTGCTTTATTTCCTGATGAAAATAAATTCAACGACGTTGAAATGTTTTTTTTTTTTCGACCTGCTGCAGGATGATATCCACAATCCCCACCGACAATATGGATCCACTATGAAGCTGGTCCTGATGAAATGCCAATTGATTTCAGAAAAAGATTTTTCTTGAAATCGGCAGTGAAGTGTCTCAAAATCGTCATTAAAAGCCCATTATTGTACGATTTTTTCAATAAGTAGGCCTTGGCGAGATGTAAACATAAAACATCAGATGCGGAGCCATCGCTCGTCAAATATTCAAAACCCAACCAATAAAGGCCCATTGCGAAATTGTTACCTATCATATCAGCGCAATCTTTCAGTATAAATATTTTAGAAGCACTATGCTTCGTCATACTTGACCTAGGTAGAGCGATCGTCAAAGTCAAGCAATGCCGCACACAGTCGGTTCATGGACGTGCGACCCCTTATGATTTTTTTTGCGTAATAAAACATGTTTTCCTGATTTAAAAAAATATATATATATATACCTTGGTACTGAAGTTTTTTTTATCATGCCTTGGCCAGAGGCCTAGGCAATTAAATTCCACATGAATCATAAAAAGTTGAACTTCAGTGCCTTGGTACATAAATAACTATTTTTAGTTTTTTGTAATCAATGACATTTTTTGTGTAATTTTATTTCTGGGAACTTTTCTACATTGTAGTTTATGCTCTAAAATTATTGCATAGCGATCAGTTATACATTGGAAAATAAAAGATTTAAAGTTTTCTTTTAAATTTTGTGCTGCTTTTACAAAAATGTCCCTGGTAAATTTATTTATTAAGGACACATATCGAAATTCATACATCACATTTAAATAATCATGTACAAAAATATTGGTTGCGTTCAATGCAGGCCGAATTTTTCTAATCTCTAGGTAGCGCTATATGTCAACCTTTGACAGCGCTATAATAGCTGCCGTGGTACGTTGAACGACCAATTTATAACTTGGTCTTGTCTGTCTGTAACGAAAATTTTATCAAATTTCCGTTACAGCGTTTAAATGCGTTATTTAATTCTTATTAATTCATCACACCCCGTATACACCTACCGATTTTAAAAAATGTTGCCGTGCTATCTGCAACCACCTATACAAGCGGATGCATAACAAGTTGCCTACCTTGTTGTTACCAAACAAATTGTTTATTAAAGGGTATGTGCGGTTGCAAAAATGTTTAAATTTTATTAGTCGATTGAAGGTATCTATTACTAAAACAATTACATTGTTGTAATCACTGTCTGACTTTAATTATAGAGATAATATTCACTTTATTCAGTTTACGATTGACTCGCGCGCCACGGTTGTTCCGTGTACTAACGTCACTCTTTGCTTCCGACGTTTCTACTAGTCTAATATCAGTGATAAAAGTTTGACAGAATTGACAGTTTACACCCTGGCCTGCCATCGTCGTCCTAAATAGCGACTTCCGATTGTTTTTTTTTATGGATTTGACTCCCCAAACCTTCCAATTCGTTCTGGAAAGGAAACGGAAGTCATCCGTCGTCCATATTTCAAAAAAGTTTATAAAAAGAACTGGCAAGGAGAATCGGCCCCACTTCCCTAGCGACGACTCGTGGTGATCTCACGTCAGGTGAAAGTTCGGTTTTGATTTTCTGTCTAGAAGATTTTCGAGTGAAAACTCTTTTCAAAACCTAACTTTCAGCCTTACGGACGGCTTAGGTGGTTTTGTACGTGGTGTGCATATATTTTCGCGGTGCTAATTTGGGTTTTTTCTGTTTTTATTACATGTGCTGAGACCACGGGTATTGAGGTGTGGAGTGACGATTCCACGCATTTTTCGGGTTTCGACGGCGATCTGCTGCAGGTGGAACCACGGAGAGGACCCCTGGTAGCACAGTCTGGGTGAGTAGATGCTCAATTTTTAATAATTTTTTATTAATAACGTCACTTTGACGACTTCTTGAGCTACTCTCACCTAGACCTGTTGCCCCTTTTCTCTGTGGGTTACATGCAGTAGGTTGTGGTCATAAATTGGTTGCATATTTTTGATTATTAGCACAAACGTAGCTAAACGAACCCTTAAGTTGCCCGAGACTGACGTGGACTCTTCCACGTTTTCTTTTTCTTTTGTTATCTAGCTTTCGGGCTGTTATATTTTTCATCTTGTGTTTCGGTATCGACTGGGGGAGTCGCCAAACTATTTATATTTTATTAATGTTACCTTTTATTTTGTAAATATTGTACAGTAAATTTATAAGACAGGTTTAGTCAAGATAATTGGTCATTTTGGTTATCAATTTTTAATTTATTTCATAGTCAGGGGTCATTAAGTCAAAGTTACGTCTCGTAATTTATCTTGAGATTATAACGTCAAGTATAAGTAAACTTTAAGTCACGAATCTGTACAGATTGCTCATAATTTCTTTTATATAGCTATTGTTAAGTAACTTAGGTAACACGAACCTTGTAAAAGCATCGATTTTTCGACTGCAGTGTTTTCGGAGACTGTTCGTTGTATTTTCTGTTACATGCACTCCGGTACGTGAGCGAGGCACGTAAGCGAGACAGTGGCGGACTAAGTACCAGCACACCAACCTTACAACCCGGCTTAGAGTAGTCAGCACACCTTCCAGCCGACTTAGAGTAGTCAGCACACCTTCCAGCACCAGCTCGGACACCCACGACCCGCTCGAGTCTCGAGGCCTAGCCGAGGTCCTAATCCACGAAAAAGGAGCTTGGAGCGTTGGTGGCCACTACTCAGCCTTAATTTGGGAAGGTTTCAAGGTACTCTATGAGATCCAATAGTCCAAATTTTTGAAGTGCTCGTAAAGAAGACTTTAATTGCTCACGTGAACTTTTCGTGCTATTAGTGTTGTCGAACATCTCTGATTTTGTATTTTTAAGATCGAACATTTTTCACAGTATTTTCTTTACTTTTCAACAGTAATAAATCCTAAGTGTAAACCATAACATTCACTGCTCAATTACCAACTTTATTGTAAACATTTTTATGTACGATTTCAAATTGTAAATAGATTGTAAATAGAAAAATGTGCTCTTTATTTAACCACTAAATAGTTCAAGCTTCTGGCGCTCAAACATAACCATTTTGGTTATATGTCATCAGATTTTTTTGTAGGTTATTTCTATGTATTTATTTTCGGTATTTCCTATTTTCGTTTTTAAAATAACTTGATTTTCTATGTCTATTTTTTACCATTTTGGCTCAATTTTATAATGATGACCAAGAAATAATAAACAACTGGACAGAGTTGCTGATACAAGAAGCAGTTATAACCACTTTTCCACAATTATTGTCTCTTACAATTTTCCCAACCTTCCATTTTTTATTTATTTATTGTGTGAATAATTATTATTTTTTGGACAAATAAACAAAATTAACGATACACCATCAAGAATTTCAAGATTAAGCGTCTCAGAAACAGAGCAGGAATGATAAAAAAGGATAGAAACATGATAATTCCGTTACCAAGAAAATCTAGCAAAAATGAAATCGCTGGCAAACCGAGGGCAGCGATAGCTAGCGCTATCTGTCATTTCTGCCCGTTCAATGCACATTGACGTAAAGCGCTGGCAGTGATTACACATTTGGGAGTGCACTGAATGCAACCATTGTCTGAAAGGATGTTTATATTGATATCTCCCACTTATAATAGTCATTTAATATTTTTAATTTACTATTAATTTTTAAAATTACTAGTACTAGTTGATGGTGACCTATACATTGTTATAATATTAATGTTATTTATTTTGTTTATTGCAATTTTAATATAAGTTACTTTAATATTACCAAGATAAAAAATAACCTATACATTGTTATAATATTAATGTTATTTATTTTGTTTATTGCAATTTTAATATAAATTACTTTAATATTACCAAGATAAAAAAATTATGTTATAGTTATAATCAAAATCAGCTTTCAAATAAACTAGGACACCATCGGTTTGATTCATATTACCATCACTGTAAATGAAGTTATAAAATGGTATTTTATATACAGCGTGTCCATTTACTATTCCCTTCTTCGATTGTGGCTATACTTTTAACTATAAAAAAAATCGGTTCGGGGGATCCAAATAAGGAAAGATGGAGCACATTTTAAAATTAGTTTGGTATATACAGGGTGTTCCAAAAAAGTGTGGCGACAAAAAAATAAATTTTTTTAAATGGAATGACCCGATTTTTTTTATCGAAAATGAAGCCTATCAAAGTATAGTATACATCCCTAAATTATTTCCGCTTCCATCTGCGGCGTTGCCAAGTTATAATTTTTTTAATGTATTTTTGCTAAATACCAACCCTTCATTAATATTGCTATATTTTTCTTGCGGCTTAATTTTTTCTCTTGAAACTTTGGTTGTGGATTTACACTTAACCATTTTATTAATGACTAAGAACCAAGTTGAAAATTTTTGTACAGGATGTTTCACTTTTTCCGCCAAAACTCCGACATTTTCAAACTTAATTTACTATTTTTTTTTCAAATGGAACACCCTATATCTAACATTTCTATTGGATAGAGCATTCATTCGGCTTTAATTTGATACCTAATACAGTACGTTTATCTCTAGCAGTTTTTTCAAAAATCCAGTATAAACAGAAAATTTGCAACTTTTTTACTTATTACATACATGCAAATTACTCGAGAATCAAACTTGTACTTATTTAAAAAGCTGCATATAAAAAAAGCGTTAGTACCAGTTACAATCTGTAGTTTACCATATTTTTGTATACCTACTACACCTGCCTAAATAGAATATTAAATTAAAAAGTTAAAAGTTTTAGGAGAACTCATAGGTGGTCATGGTTTTGTTTCTAGTTTGGCATTTGGTAAATATTTCATTTGCTGCTTGTATTCTGTGTTCGTTGTTTAATTTCAAACAGCAAAAAGTTGTCACAAAATGAATTATTGTAAACAAGACTTGATAAGTAAGATTTACGTAATTGGTGAATGTTTTGGAAATTGTTTTTTGGCATCTCGAGTTTATGCCCAAAAATTCTCAGATAGAAGGCATCCTGATACCAGAATGCTGCAGAACTTAAAGGAGCGATTCGATCGCACAGGAAATGTTGCCTATGAAAAGCAACCTAGAACAAAACCAGTTTTAAATGAAGAAAATCTTAGCTATAACATTGGCTGTTGTGGAAGACCCTGAAATAAGTGTAAGACAACTGAGTCGGGATTTAGAAATAAAAAAGTCCTCAGTAGGACAATGCCTTAAGCATAACAAATTTCACCCATACCATGTGCAGTATTGTGCAGTTACACCAGGAACTGAATGATAAAGATTTTCAAAAAAAGTAAGGACCAATTACAAAATTATGGACTATTCCTCCCCAAACATTAATACTCCAGTTGTGTTGAAAATTATTCACAAAAATCTTATGAGGGTTTTGCGTATCATAAAGATGAAAACTATGTCTACTTACAAAACCATTTCTGTGGAATGTAGATTCATCGGTAAATAATACAAATTTAAGAAAAATTTCATCCTCCGCTGCTTGACCTTGTTCCAATGTACAAAAAGTTACTCTTTTCTGAAAGTCTTTATCATTTAGTTCCTGGTGTCACTGCACGTGGTATGGATGAAATTTGTTATGCTTAAGGCATTGTCCTACTGAGGACTTTTTTATTTCTAAATCCCGACTCAGTTGTCTTTTGCTACCCGAGGTGCGATCCCCAAAAGGGGTTCCGGTCCCATCGGCCTGCTCATGGATCCCTCCCTGGCCAGAAGGTCGACACCTAGGGCAGTCACTTATTTCAGGGTCTTCCACAACAGCCAATGTTATAGCTAACTGATTTTCTAATTCATTTTGTGACAATTTTTTTATGTTTAAAATTATACAACGAACACAGAATACAAGCAGCAAATGAAATATTTACCAAATGTCAAACTAGAAACAAAACCATGACCACCTATGAGTTCTCCTAAAACTTATAACTTTTTAATTTAATATTCTATTTATGCAGGTGTAGTAGGTATACAAAAATATGGTAAACTACAGATTGTAACTGGTACTAACGCTTTTTTGATATGCAGCTTTTTAAATAAGTACAAGTTTGATTCTTGAGTAATTTGCATGTATGTAATAAGTAAAAAAGTTGCAAATTTTCTGTTTATACTGGATTTTTTAAAAAACTGATAGAGATAAAGGTACTGTATTAGGTATCAAATTAAAGCTAAATGAATGCTCTATCCAATAGAAATGTTAGATATAGGGTGTTCCATTTGAAAAAAATAGTAAATTAAATTTGAAAATGTCGGAGTTTTGGCGGAAAAAGTGAAACATCCTGTACAAAAATTTTCAACTTGGTTCTTAGTCATTAATAAAATAGCTAAGTGTAAATCCACAACCAAAGTTTCAAGAGAAAAAATTAAGCCGCAAGAAAAATATAGCAATATTAATGAAGGGTTGGTATTTAGCAAAAATACATTAAAAAAATTATAACTTGGCAACGCCGCAGATGGAAGCGGAAATAATTTAGGGATGTATACTATACTTTGATAGGCTTCATTTGCGATAAAAAAAATCTGGTCATTCCATTTAAAAAAAAAATTCTTGTCGCCACACTTTTTTGGAACACCCTGTATATACCAAACTAATTTTAAAATGTGCTCCATCTTCCCTTATTTGGATCCCCCCAACCGATTTTTTTTATCCTTAAAAGTATAGCCACAATCGAAGAAGGGAATAGTAAATGGACACGCTGTATATCTGTATGATCATTCTCCATGTTTCTATTAATATAATTACGTCAACGTTCTCATTTAAAGATTTTGTCAATAGCCTCAATTTATCAAAATTTTTTGAAATAGTTTAATATTGTTGTCAAAAATATTGAAATTAGGTGTATGAAATAGTTATTTATGTACCAAGGCACTGAAGTTCAACTTTATATGACTCATGTGGAATTTAGTTGCCAAGGCCTCTGGCCGAGGCAAATAAACCAGATGAGTCATAAAAAGAACTTCAATGCCGAGGTACATATTTTTTTTAATCGAAAAAAAAATGTTTTATTAGGAGAAAAAATAACCATAAGGGATAACCCGTCCATGAACCGACTACGAGCGGCGTTGCTTAACTTTGACGATCACTCTACCTAGGTCAAGTATGATGAGACATGGCACTTTCTGACAGAAAATCCAAACTACTACCTATTGTGCTGCCTCTATGTAAAAAAATTAATATTCAAACCTACTAAAATATTTATACTGAAAGATTGCGCTGCTATAGGGAACAATTTCGCAATGTGTACGAAAAGTTAAATGGGATTTATTGGCCGGGTTTTGAATATTTGATCACTTTTGACGGGCGATGGCTCCCCATCTGACGTTTGATGTTTACATCTTGCCAAGGCCTACTTATTGAAAAAATCGTACAATAATGCTACTTCAGTGCCGATTTCTGAGCTTTTAATGACGATTTTGAGACACTTCACTGCCGATTTCAAGAAAACATATTTTTTAAATTCATTATTTTCTCTTACCTCTTCTGTCTAAAAGTCTTCAAACCCAAAATTTGTAATCAAGTTATCCATAAATGGGATAAATGTATCTATGTATTATTATCATCAACAGCATCAATTGAAAACCTACTTTTAGAGCAAAAGTCGCAAAATTCAAAATTAATGAATGACAGTGATTATAGTGAACTTTTGCAACGTATAAAAAGAATACACGAAAGTGTACCTAACACTAGTAAGAAGGAAGATTATTATGTGGTAAACACTTATGATTTACAAGTAATCCAATCATCTTGTGTAATCTTACATAAAAGATCTGGAAAGATTATTTTTTTTTACGTTTGAGTGAATATTATGATGCCATTAAAGCTGCCTACCAGGAAACTAGGCATGGAGGTCGTCAAGCAACAACAAAGTTATTAAATGAGAGGTATTACAACTTAACACAGGAAATGGTGAAATTATTCATTGAAACTTGCGAAAATTGTCAGTTCGTACGAAAGAATTATTTTATTATCCTAAACTAAATGAGCCAAAGGGAATTGGTTAGTTTACATACTAACCACGAGTTGATTATTATGTATTACTATCAATATAAAGTTCACACTTTATCCAACTACTAAGGGTTTGTTTGTAAACTAGCAAAAAAACTCTGTTCATTTGTGTAATTTTCTTGTGGTTTGTATTTTGGCGACAAATCTTGTATAGTTTGTAAACTAGCTGGATAGTATACAAACCAACGAATATTCGTAGCCATTTTAGTAAAAAGATGATTTTCCATCAAAATAACCAGACGTTTGGATAGTTTGTATACTATCTAGCTAGTCTATAAACTAGCCAAGTAAACACTTTTACCGTAACATATATACCAAAATCAAATAACTCTGATGCGTGATGTAAACAAGAGCACGTGGTGTTGAAATATTCGCCAGAGCCACACTCAGGCACAACCTTTATTTAATTTTACTTTTACAATTGCTTACGTCAAAATATTTCATAAAAAACATTATTGGCTTCATTAAAATAGTTAAATAGTTCAAATCATCGATAAGACTATTTGTAGCAATGTCTAAATAGCTTAGACGCATGTGAAAACAACATGTGAAAACAACAAGATAAAACCACATACATATTTTCTAAAATTTATTTGTGGCGCAAATAGATCCATTTTATTTTTAATGGGGTTTTTCGCCACCAAACTGATTGAAAGACAACTTTTTCAAGTTGCCTGGAAAATTCATAAATTCTTAACAGTGAATGAACGAAACTATAAATGTGTAACTCAAAAAATAACTTCAACAAATTTGTTTTCTGCGCTTTCGGAGAATAAATCTTCCTCCTTTCTCAAGGCTAGGCTATTGTTTCTGTTGTCATGACATTTTAACCTGAAATTTATTAATCTGTCACATCACTTTGACGTGGCATGATCTTTGAGAAAGGAGGAAGATTTATTCTCCGAAAGCTCAGAAAACAAATTTGTTCAAGTTATTTTTTGAGTTACACGTTTAAAGTTTCGTTCATTCACTGTTAAGAATTTATGAATTTTCCAGGCAACTTGAAAAAGTTGTCTTTCAATCAGTTTGGTGGCGAAAAACCCAATTAAAATTTAAATGGATCCACATAAATACACTTGCGATCGAATACATCCCTATTGTCAGGAGTGCGTGATATTTTGTGGCCTATAGACCAATCGCCTTATTTCGCGGAATGTAATCGAACACGTGCTTTTAATTATACCAAGCGGCAGAGTTACTTGATTCGAGTATATATTTATACACTCACCCAAACTTATATGGAATCACTTGCTATTTTCGCTGAAGAATTTTTTAGTAAAAAAATATTTGCTGGAAATGAAAATACAGTTTCTTTAATCCATTTATGTTAGAAAAATAATTGAAAATCCATGAACCTAATTTTATTATAGTAAGAATTAAGTAAATTAAATAATGCGTGATTCCATATAAGTTTGGGTGTGTGTATATTAAGATTAAGTAATTCAAAATTTTGTATTTTCAAATTTGTATTTAATTTCTTATGCGATAGTGTCATAAATTATTGTGATAACACCTAACAGATTTCATAATTAACCAGTGGCGCAGATATGGGTAATAGGTATATTAAATTTAATAATAAAACTTTATGTACTGTTTTTCGATAATTCCAAAGTAATCCCATTAGATTGGCATTAAATTTACCGACGCATCCAAGGAGTTGAAATTACTTTTAATTTGGTCAGTTCACCCCTTTTTTACAAACGTCACTACGAAGTTGTCTGTATTACTCTCATTAGTGCATGTACAAATTAAATAGGAATGATAGAAAAAATTCTGCTCACCTTACACACCACCGACCTTCCGCCAACCTGCACCTCTATCGGCTTCATCAATATCCTCCTCGCCAGCGCCTCCATCTGTCTGGGGAACGTCGCACTAAACATCACTGTCTGTCTGTCTGGCCTCACATTATCTATAATCCTCATCACTTGCGGTTCGAAGCCCATATCGAACATTCTATCCGCTTCGTCTAACACTATATATGTCACTCGCCGCAAGTTTGTCACTTTACCACTGTTCGCGGCCAACATATCGATCATACGGCCCGGCGTACACACTATAATTTCCGCTCCTGTAGAAAAATAACAAATTTGTAGTTACATAACAAATATTGGACATTTGAACTATTTTACTAGTTCACAGACACGACTTACCCCTTTTCAACTCTGCAATCTGTTCGGATATACCGGTACCCCCGTAAACACATACAGCGTGTAAATTTAAACTCTTGGTAAACTTCCTGATATCTTTACCAATTTGCATGCATAGTTCTCTTGTGGGTGTCATGATAACTGCAATAGGACCATCTGTTTCTTCCAGGGGAGGTTGGTCCAAAATATGTCGAAACATTGGCAGTAAGAAAGCTAGCGTCTTACCGCTACCGGTTTTTGCAATGCCGATCAGATCTCGACCGGACATTATAGCGGGAATCGCTTGTGCTTGGATAGGGGTGGGTTTTTCGTAACCCAATTTCCTGAGGACGTTTAGTTCTTTTGTACTGACACCACACTGCGCCCAAGTTTTTATAGGTTTTGGGCATCCCTTGCCTTCGAAAAAGAAAAAAATAATGATAAAAATGGCTAATTTTTTTTTTTTGAGGAAAGCAAAAACAGAGGTTAGTTTGGTAGTTTGTATACTCTGTATAAGGTGAGGTATGGGGAAGTTATAAAAATGGTATTTTAAAACAACAAAGGAGTGTATAATAGATACTGTAGTTTGAGCTGCAGTTATTGAAGTTGTCACATTTGGTTTGAAAATATTGTCTATTATAAATGCTAAGAACTTTTTTAATTAAGATTTTGTTATGCTATCTTCGGTAAAATGCTTTTATATAACCTACAATAGTTAATTTTTCCAAAAAATAAGTCTTTTTACTTTTTCTTTGTTCTTACAATTCCAAAATTTTCCATAATATTCTTTTGATCGAATAATCTAATGTACAGTGTGTCCCACAAATTTTTATTGTGCATCAATTTTGAAATACCTTTTTTGTTAGATAGCTCTCTGAAAATGGCATTCACCATTCAATCTTTTACTTAAAAATATATCCCTATACAGGATGATTCAGTCATGATGTAAAAAGTTTTAACTACAGGTGGAAAAAATAGCTTAACATGAATCTGAAATTTAAAAAATTCTAAAGTCAACAAAAAAAATAAAATATATTTTCAGAAGTGTATTAAAACCCTTTATTAACAGTAGTTAGCTGGTAAGCTTGCGTGTCAAGGCTGGTGCGCAGTTGCCAGTTGCACAACATATCGCAAATATACTAATTTTTTTTTAAGTTTTCGCAGATATCCCCGAACATGTGGAAATATCGAAAAAATTCTAAAATTTTAATATTTTTTGTGGTTTTTAAATTTTTAGGTAAACATTTTTCTATTGTATACATAAAAACATCATGGTCTAAGTTTTTTCAGCTCACTTCTTGATTTTCCAATGTCAATAATAATAATATACACTCAGGTGCGTTGTATTTTTTTTTCAGTTTAAACCTCATTTTTAATTGATATAAAGGATTTCCTATTCTTGTTTTAATAAACAATAACATAAATAAAGGAAAATATATTGTTGTTCATTTAAAACGAGGATACGAAAATATATAGGTGGCCCGAATAATAATTCTCACCCTCACAATACTCCAAACTAGGAGTACCCCAGAAGCAATACTTTTATTCTTTTGTAAAAAATATCAATGTAATGTCCAAAAATGTGTTTAACATGAATTATTAAAACTGCACACAAAATGTACAAACGCACCAAAAAAAATTACTGTGTGACGGGATTTTTGTAGGTTCAGAGAGGGCTGAGGGCCGTAGACAAAAAACGGACTAGTTCGGGCAAAATGGGAGGTTTTACTGATATTTTTTGGACAGGTATAAAACTGGAAAATATACAAATTAAAATGCACACAAACATCATATAATAATTCTAAGATTACCTGGCACCAGACTAGGTATTCAGACTAAAAAGAAATAGCTTTAACCAATTGCCCTAAGGCTGCCAGCTTGTACCTACTTAAAGTCAGGCCACAAAATGGCCTCTTAACATCTTCAACTTTGGTATTGTACATTTGCTGGAGGTGGACAGTTTTTTATAGGCAATAGAAAAAACATATTCTGGGAACACATTCAAATTGCCTTGAATATCTCTGGTTTCAGTACTCACAGCGCCACCTACTGGCCAATAGCCAAATATACTCCAAAGGGATAGAGGAAATTTGCAGACAAGCTAGCCTAATATTTATTAGTTATTTGGTTTGGCTTTACAGGGTTCTAAGCATATAAAATAAAAGGAAGCACCGCAACGCAGGTTACTATCCTGAGTTAATTCAAAATCTTTTCCAAAATATATTCCTCCACATCTGCCCCCCATGTGAATGAATAGCTTTTCACTCTTTTTACTTATTATAAAGCTAATTCAGCCACACCTAAACCTAATAATAACATACGACGTGAATTAAACTATATACACAAATTACAAAAAATAGGAACAAAAATGTTTCCCGGAGAACCAACGCGCATGCTCAAATGAAAAGTTAACCTTCAAACTGGAGCCCATTAACCTGTACAGGAAAGTCTGATTTGGAAACAATCAAACCGAAAAACGAAATCAGACAAAGCCACCTTTGTGTAAAGATATCCTGAACCTATGGCGACGTCACTACCCAATACAACGAGGATTATATGGTTGTGAAATCGCTGCCATTTGGTAAGGTTTCAAATGACTTAATAGGGAACAACCCTTGCTCCCTTTGTGTCTCAGGACATTCAAGAAGAAAAGTATGCATGCCTATGGTCTTTTTAATTTTGTAGGGGTCCTCAAAGAGCCTCATAAGTTTTAAACAACCCTGGAATAATCGAAAAAACGTCAGAAAATCGTTCCAAAACCTCTGTCAACAAAATACATTTATTCACGGGCAAGGCAGAACAAGTCACTTTGAGATCTATATCTCTGGTGGATATTGCACACATATGCCCATCTATGAAGATGTCGCAGCTCGCTATGCATCGCAGTTTCGGACGGACCGAAGCCCCAAATTCGTACACAGTCTCCCTTTCCGGTAAAACCACATAGATCTTTGTTCATACACCTCACTTCATTCCTTTAAAGGTCAATGACCGCTTTATGAGTAAGCAAAAAATCAATACCGATAATCACAAGGTAAATAAGATCCGGCACGACTCAAAATTCATGCGAAAAATTCGTTCTCGTTTACAGAAAAAATAAGTAATGCTTGCCGCTGAACACGACATTGCTTTGTCTTAAAAACACCAACAATCTTGATGCCAACTACAGAAAAAGAAGGCACTTGATTATTTCCCATATCTAACTACAACCACACCGACTCTGAGATCGCACAGATTTGACTTCCAGAATCAATCAGCGCGGGAAACGAAAAACTATACAAACAAACTTCAAAAATAGGACATCTATCTTTATATACAGGGTGCTCAAACTCACAAACCTCTTCCAACAAACCATCCCGTGGATTATTTATTGGGTTATTTCACCGGTCGGCCAAGATGCCGACACACCCTGCCGAAAATAATATTCCGCCTGCCTGAGACGTTCCAAAACTTCGGAAAAAGTGTTTACCCCAATGAGGGTCGACGAGACACTTGGCGAAAAGTGTCGCGCCACTATTTGAATTAACTGGGGGGGCTCAAATGGAGGTTCTAAATATTTCGCGATTGAAACATAATAGGTAAAATGCTCAGAGAAACTACGCCTATTTGATTCTTGATAAATGGTGGATTCCAGCCTCAATTTGATCTTCAATTGGTGAGTGTGATTCCAGAAATGCTCCAAAAAATTACACTTGAACTGTTTAAAATCATCAAAAGTTGATAAAAAAGCAACTGCCCACGCTCTAGCATTTTTTGCAAAAAACATAACCCCGATGCCATCACTTAAGAATGCATCCGGGGACATTCCCTCGCAAACGAAAATACTTTCGATCTGTTTAAGAAAATCTACCGGGTAAAGCGCACCCTCGCCATCAAAACATGGCAACTCCAGCCTAGGCTTTATTAGTTTAAGCTTTACACTATTTTGATTTACCATACTCTCCCTATTCTGATTATTCAAATTTACGTTTACATTTTGCATTTCCGATACAACTTGTGCAACCACTCTGGCCATATCACTCTGTGAAAGTGTGTATTTTTGAGGCTGGGAACAACATGGTGGCGGTGGTAGCCCCATAGCCGCCCTCGACAAGGATTGGTTGACGCTGCCCCCGAACGTCCCATAGATTGGGTTGATTTGGGCACGCATTCCTTCGAGCAGTTCACTGTTCGCTCCCGAATCTGTACCGATACCCTCCACAGGGTCCGAACCTTGGATATTTGTAGAATCGTTACCCCCCAGTGGCAACGCAGTAGAAAAAATAGGATTGATCCTACCTTGATTTTCCAGCGAATTTTCATCATGCTGAAATGGGGTCCTCGTGACACCCAGCGAGCGCCGCAGAAATGGATGTCTCTCACGAATGTCCCTTCTGAGGTTGTAATCATGTGTGGCCGGTGTTTTTACTAAGTTTTCACCATTTCCCATTTTTGCATTTTCCAGGGCCCCAGCCAAATCTTTGGTCGCCATCATGTCATGCGACTAAGCCCCACGTTGGGCGCCAAGCTGTGACGGGATTTTTGTAGGTTCAGAGAGGGCTGAGGGCCGTAGACAAAAAACGGACTAGTTCGGGCAAAATGGGAGGTTATACTGATATTTTTTGGACAGGTATAAAACTGGAAAATATACAAATTAAAATGCACACAAACATCATATAATAATTCTAAGATTACCTGGCACCAGACTAGGTATTCAGACTAAAAAGAAATAGCTTTAACCAATTGCCCTAAGGCTGCCAGCTTGTACCTACTTAAAGTCAGGCCACAAAATGGCCTCTTAACGTCTTCAACTTTGGTATTGTACATTTGCTGGTGGACAGTTTTTTATAGGCAATAGAAAAAACATATTCTGGGAACACATTCAAATTGCCTTGAATATCTCTGGTTTCAGTACTCACAGCGCCACCTACTGGCCAATAGCCAAATATACTCCAAAGGGATAGAGGAAATTTGCAGACAAGCTAGCCTAATATTTATTAGTTATTTGGTTTGGCTTTACAGGGTTCTAAGCATATAAAATAAAAGGAAGCACCGCAACGCAGGTTACTATCCTGAGTTAATTCAAAATCTTTTCCAAAATATATTCCTCCACATCTGTCATTACTGTTTACAGGAGTTGTTCAAAACAGCTGCCATCAGTAGAGTCGTTGACTGAAATATTCGGAAAGACTTGCAGGTCCTAAGAGAAAAATAGGCCTTCCAAATTCTCTGAGAATCCCGTAGAATACGCGTAGCCCTCTATCTCTCGCAGAATGAAACACCGCGTGTGCTGGCGGCCGGCTGTGCGTAGAAATCTTCCGCCGTCTGTGGATCTAAGCAGCTACCGGCGCTCGAGCGGCGGCTTTTACCCGAGGCAACATTGTAGGATCGTGCAGAAAATCTTTGGAATTCCGAGACCGAAAGAATTTTTAGAACGTTAATCAATAATTTAGAAATTATTATGAAAATACTTATTGTAAACGATGCCATTTTGGCCGGGGGTGTATTTAATGAAAAAATCACAAAACTTAACTACAAGTTGGGCATTTTTGCTTTCTTATAACGAGTAGGTACCTATAGGGAATTAAGTGTTGAAGTCTGTTTTTTAAATGTATTAGGTAAGTGTAAAAGAACGTGTCGTATTAGGTTCTTCTATGATGTGGGCGACAATGATTAGGTTTTGGATTACAGTTTTTTAATTTTAATTTTTGAGTAATATTCTCTAAAAAATTTTTATTATGCTTAGTCACAGAATAACCAAAATTATGTGGCTCGGTCGAATAAGATGAACCACAGCAACAATAAATACTCAAAAAGCGAGGATTTCCAATTAAATTTTCGTTCTTTTTGGACTTTAAAATACTAATAAGATAATTATTTACCACGCTGTAATCCACTCCCGGTTTTCTTGAAATTTTGGCTACTCCCCTATTTACAAGGTTCCTAAACGCGAATCTGACCTTGGTTTTTGGCGGTCGGACGTAGTTTCCAAGAAAATTAATTTTCAAATTTTCTTTTCCCGGTCACCTTTACAATTATCTATAATAATTAATAATTGATATGAATTTTTACTGTACGAGATTGAGACTGATCACCACACTATTTTGCACCTTTTGCAACATCCCGGGCGCTGAATGTCGGGCGAAAATAGCGTACCTACGTAAACACTGCATAAATAATTTTATTTCGCGAAGTTTCGATGTTGCAAAGGTGCGAAACAGCGGAGTGCGGAGTGATTAGTTTGAACCGCATACAGTAAAAATTCATTCCCATTCAAAAGGAAATAAAGTTCATTTTCTCGGAAACTATGGCCGACCGGCAAAAACTAAGATTCGTGTCCAGGGACCTCGAAAATAGGGGAGAGCCAGAATTTCAAGAAAATCGTGGGGTGGGTTCCAGCGTGGTAATCAACCAATCAAATCTAACACCAGTTGAATAATAAGCCCTACAGAAAAGTAAGGATACTTACAGAATGTAATATATGTATAAATTAAAAATGTTCTTTTATATTTCTTCATCCAAAACTTTTACTGCATCAAAAACGAGTTCTTGTAAAAATGGTAAACAAATTAAAAATGTAATCTACAATAGAGATGCAAAAAATAAAAATAAAAAACTTTTAAAAAACAAGCTTTTATTTAAGCTGTGTAGGTACTAAAAGGAATAAAATACATTGAGGTTTTCGTTAAGGTAATTCGATGCCAAATTGCGACAATCTTTTTGAAATTAAAGAGCTTGTCGAGCGAAATGTTCCTAAAAAGTTACCAATAATTAGATCTATTGGATAGTATGATTGATTGAAAGCAAGTACTTGTCGAAGTAGGTGCCTACCTATGTACAGGGTGTTCAGATTTGATCCGGAACACCTCTGTAAAGATTGTGAGGCGCTGCACGAATTGGACGATAATTTTTTTGTATGTGTTGTTGTGCACTCGTGGGACATATCGTCAAGGTGACAGCGCTATTCCACGGCTTGCTATGATTTTTTCGATACGATTTTTAAAAAAATACTATTAGGTATTTTTTTATAGGAATCTATCATAGTAGATTTAATCAGCACCTCCAGAAAATCTAATGTTCCAAGTTTTATTAATTTACTTCGCCGACTAAAATTTCCACAGGGCCTTAAAGATGGGAACATTGTTTTTTTTGTATTTCCGATTAAAAATCATGAGTGCTTTGGAAACATCTGAAAATCGGACAAACTTATTCATAAGAGTCCAAAAAATGTCCCATTAATAAAGAATACGGCAAAGAACACGGTTTTATCAATTTAAAATAATGCTTAAAAAATAAGATGCTATATTTAAGTCTGATTTATTCGATGCGATATTTTGGAAAATGCTATTAGGTTTTTTATCGGAAATCTGGCTGCATAGCTTTATTCGGCACCCCATGAAGCTCCAATGTCCCAAATTTTATTAATTTACATCGCCGACAAATATTTCTAAGGGGGCTTAAAGTTGAGAAAATGTTTTTTTTTTAAATTTTCAATTAAAAATTAGGAATGCTTTGTAAAGATCAGAAAATCAGGTAATTAATTGAAACATCCCGAAAATATTCCACTAATAGCTAATAGGGATAACGGAAAACGAACACCATCCTACTGTTTTAAAATAATGCTTAAATATGGCATATTTAAAAATTTAAACATTATTTTCAAACGATAAAACGGTGTTATTTGCTGTATTCTTTATTAATGGGACATTTTTTGGACCGTTTTGAATAGGTTTGCCCGATTTTCAGATATTTACAAAGCACTCCTGTTTTTTAAGTGAAAATAGAAAAATTAAAATTTTCCAAGTATAAGGCCCTGTAAAAATATTTAGTCAGAGATGTACATTAATAAAACTTGGGACATTAGGGTTTCGGGAGGTGCTAAATAAAGCTACGTTGTCAGATTTCCGCTAAAAAAGATTCCAAATAGCATTTTCCAAAAAATCGAATCGAAAAAATCATAACAGGAGGTGGAATAGCGCTATCGCTTTGACGATATTATGCCCCACGAGTGCATAAGAGTACTTCCTACCTACATACAAAAAAATAATCATCAAAATCGTGTAGCGCATCACAATTTTATAGGGGTATTCCGGATCAAATCTGTATTTTCTGTACAGGGTGATCCAAATAAGATTTCCCCCTCTAACTTTTTCATTTTTCAACCTGGAAAAAATGTTTTATACAAAAGTTTAAGGTTTTTAAGAACTGGCTTTGTATTGCGAATACCACGAGTGAAAATAAGATACAATGAAGATGATGCATTCAGTAGAGGAACACCCCAAATTATCATTAAGAAGAAGAGCTGAGTAGTGAGGAAAAGGGGTCGATCCATCTTCCATCTCACTCGCACTCATGTATTTTCCCATATAAGATAACGACTTCCGGTGCGGTCTTATCGCTACTTTTGATCTGTCTCTCTCGGGCGCGGCGTTCGCGGCGTTGCCGGATCCTCGATTTTGTCGTGTAGGTGCGACGTTGCCTTTTCCTGGAATGCAATAAAAAAAGCCCGTGTGTGGAATCGAACCGGTTCCGTTCGTGTCCCGATCCCGTCGCCTTGACCACTCGTCCACCCGTCCATATTCTAATCGCACCATAGAAATGGCAAGGTTCTGTCTCGCCGACGTCATCCGTTCGGGCGCGCGCGCGCTTGCACCTCGAGGGACGCCTGTCAGGTAGCGTGAAAGGATCCGGATCCGGGGGCCTGAGAGGGAGGGGAGTCTTGAGCCTGTCAAAAATATACAGGATGGAACAAAAAGATAAATATACAGGATGGTAGAAATATACAGGATGGAACAAATATAGATAGAAAAAATACAGAATATGAGAAATATACAGAATGGACAAATACACATAGAAAAAAAAAATACAGTGTGGACAAATATTAAGAGAAAAAATACGGGATGGAACAAAAAGAGAAATATACAGGTTGGAACAAAAAATAAGACCAGGAAAAAAATATATATACAGAATGGGAGAAATATACAGGATGGAACAAAAGGTAAGAAATATACAGAGTGACTGTGGGTAAAAATAAAACATGCCCTTGTGACACTTCGTTGGACTCGATTCGTCATGAGGATCACGAATTTGAAATAAAAAACTTTAAAATCTTATCGCGGGAGATCGGTGCTTGCTAGAACCAAACCGCCTTTTATGAAAATGTAGAGGAGATCAAGGAGAATCCAAAAACGTCAACTTCCGGTCTCCATTTCCGGTTCGAGGAAAACACGATTTTGACATAAAATTTTTAAAGTCTTATCGTGGGAGATCGGTGCTAGGTAGAACGATTCTGATGCCTAAATAATGATCAGGGGATCGAGGAGAATTAAAAAACGTCAACTTCCGGTGTCCATTTCCGGTGTGAGGAAAATGCCTTTGCGGTACCTCGTTGGACTCGTCTCGACGTCGGGAACACGAATTTCGCATAAAAAAGCTTTAAAGTCTTATCGGGGGAGATCGGCGCTAGGTAGAAATATTCTGACACTTAAATAATGATCAGGGGATCGAGGAGAAGCCAAAAACGTCAACTTCCGGTGTCCATTTCCGGTGCGAGGAATATGCCCTTGCGGCACCTCGTTGGACTCGTCTCGATGTCGGGAACACGAATTTGATGTTCGTTCATAAATATGAGCGCGCGGGTGGGAACATATTCATTTCGATGTTGCTAGTCACCGGTGAAGGTCTAGTAAACAGTTTAATTAACAAACTACCCGTCGAATTACATATCCCCGGCTATCAGTTTTGTGGGCCAGGAACAAAATTACGGGAAAGAATCGAAAGGGGTGATTCCGGCGTAAATAAACTTGACTCAGCCTGTAGAATTCACGACTTGGCATATTTGAAAAATAAATCTGTGGAAGAGCGACACAAGGCAGACTGGGAATTGGAAAATCGCGCCTGGGATAGGGTCAAATCGAAAGACGCTAAATTTGGAGAGAAGGCCGCCGCTTGGTTCGTCACCACAGCCATGAAGACGAAACGAAAGCTGGGCATGTGAGCAAAACAAAAGAGACCGACATCATTTAGACGAGATATCGTAAAAAAAGTTGCAAAGTCCCTGAAAAGATCATTCGATGAACACCAACTTAACGATATGAAAATTTTGAAAAAATCATCGTTGGCAGCCATCCGAGCCGCTCGCATAGCTATTAAGAAAGCAGGAGGAAAGAAAAATATTCGGATACCGAGGATTATCCCGTTCGAGCGAAAAACTGGTGGGTTTCTACCGCTTTTGCCTCTACTTGGGGCCTTAGGAGCTCTGGGGTCGGTGGCAGGAGGAACTAGTTCTGTTGTAAGAACTATACTAGACGCGAAACAAGCGCAAAAGAAGTTGGAAGAGGAAAAAAGGCACAACACAGCCATGGAAAAGATAGGAAAAGACGGTTCGGGACTATACCTACGAAAAAATAATCGTGGAGGATTTGGTCTTTTTCTCAAAAAACAGCAAAAAAACTACCAATAAAGCTACCTAATAGACCGCTGTCAGACAGAGATTTGATAAATTTTGCCAAAAAGTTAAAATTAAGAAATTTTAGAGGAGTCTTTATGCGAGACACTCTTCCACGAAACGGGCCACATAAGAACGAATCGGCAATTGTAAATTTAGACGTGGTGCGGAACAGCGGAACGCATTGGGTAGCTTATAAGAAATGCGGCAATCATGTGGAATATTTTGACAGTTTTGGCGGATTAAAACCGCCCCCCGAACTGATTACCTATTTAGGGAAAGGTGTGAAAATTGCATATAATAATAGTCCATACCAAAAATACACCGAAATAAATTGTGGCCATCTTTGTTTGGAGTTTCTCTATAAAAGATGTGGTTTCATGTGAAAAACGTTCAGTCATGTCCTCGCTGATATTCACTGTGCACGGTACCTCCTCTACGTTATCTATTGATTTCGACACGCCAATCTATTTAGATCAGGGCGCCGAATACGGATTAGCTCTTTTAGGATTTCACTCCTACAACAGCATACCGAATATTGACAAGAGCGCGGGCATAAACAAATTTTACTTCATCGATAAAAATAATCAGAGAAAGACCATAGAAATTCCCACCGGTTCATATGAGATTAGCGTTATAGAATCTCAGATAATTAAATCATTAAATTTTGTCAAAGGAGACAAACCTCAAAACGAGTTTTCGTTAAAGGCCAACAATAGCACTCTCCAGTGTGAGATTTATAGTCAAAACGATTCGATAGATTTTCAAACAGAAGGTTCGATAGGAAAAATTTTGGGATTCTCGGAACGTATATTAAAGCCGGGCATACTGCATTCGTCGGATTTACCCGTAAACATCGTTAAAGTTAGAACCGTGCATATAGACAGTAATATAACAGTCGGAGCTTATTATAATAATCGTCCCACGCATACGATATACGAGTTTGCGATAGGAGCCGATCCCGGTTACGCCATTGACAAAACGCCAAGAAATCTTCTCTACGTACCGGTGACTAAGAGAGAAATCAATAATATTACCCTATCGATTCTCGATCAAAATTTTGAATTGATAAATTTTCGGGGAGAAGAAATTATTGTGAGGTTGGAATTAAAGAGATTATCTTGATGGGTCTAGTCTTTGACAACAGATACCAGCCATATAAAAACAATCGAAGTTATTCGCGAGGATCACAACCTGCCGCACCTTTGAGGTGTTTAGATCGTGGTAAAAATCTTACTCTCGAGAACCGTTTATTTTTGCAATCTCTCGGTTACAATGTCTCTAACGCCCCAAGTTTTCGACGTGCATCGAAACCCAAATTTTGACGAATCCATTCAACGGCTGGAGACGCGCACCTACTATCCCTTTGTTAAATCATTCATGAACAATGATATAGTGGAGATTACTATTAATCAAGGTGATTCCTGGCTATTAATGTATGATGCGGCAATTTGTATTAAGGGAAAGTTAACTAAGACCAGCGGAACTGGTTCGTGTAAACTCGCCAATAACGCCGCCGGATTTTTATTTGACTCTGTCTCCTACGAAATAAATAGTAAGGAATTGGAGAGCGTGCGAGACCCGGGAATTGTAAGCACCATAAGAGCGTATTTGTGCTATCCTCCCAACTCCGACAGATATCTGATAACTTCAGGATGGTCTTATCCCCATGCAGGTTTAGCAGTAAACGATGATGGAACGTTCAATATAAGAATGCCACTTAAACATTTATTTGGAATTTTTAACGATTATCAATACGCTATTTGTGGGAAGCAAACCATAAGACTAATAAGATCCCGCAATAATAACAACTCCTTGATGTTGAAACAAACGCCAGACACGACGGTAGAATTAACGGCAGAATTAACAATTAATAACATTGAATTAAAAGTGAAACATATTCAACCAAACGACATGATTAGGTTAGATCTGTTGGAATCAATCAAACTGGATAAACCTATAATAATTCCATTTCGAAAATGGGAAGTGCACGAGCTTCCGGCTCTCACCAAGGACTCACAAAGAGAAATCTGGTCTGTCAAAACTTCGGCGGCCGTGGAAAGTCCCCGTTATGCTATCGTAGGGTTTCAAACTGATCGTAAGGAGAACGCTAAAAAGGATTCGTCAAGATTCGATCACGTGGACATATCTGATGTAAGATTAATATTGAACGGTGACTATTATCCGTTCGAGCGGCTCAGATTGAATTTTGCAAAAAACGACTACGTGGACGCCTACCATAACTATGTGGAATTTTATCCCAGTTTTACGAACGTTCGAGACAAACAACCTCTACTAAGCTATAATGATTTTGGAGAAGATGCTCCCCTCTTTGTCATCGATTGTTCCCGAAGAAATGAATCAATGAAATCCAATACGGTCGACGTAAAACTAGACATAGAGAGCACTAAGGGTTTTCCGGAAAAAACTCGAGTCTATTGCGTCATCGTGCACGATTGCGTTATGGAGTATTTGCCGTTAAGTGAAATTGTTAGGAACGTGATCTAGAAAATTGCCGACTAGTTGGTGATGAGACGATGGAGGTAGCGGTAGTAGATGTTCAGGGTTTCACGTTGGAGGGCTGTTTTTACCCCAAAGAATTGTCAATTAAAATCAACAAACAAACGTTGCATGTGCTATTGAAACCACCCAGGGATTTTCTCACACTCGGTGATTCAGATAAAAAACAGGTGCGATATTTGGAGCAAAATTTATTGGGTTTTTGGTACTCCAGCGGCTATGTGGCGTACGAACTTCTACGAGAAATAATAGAAAAGTTTTTGTTCAATGTCGACTGCGTTTATGTCAAGGGAAAAGTCAAGGAAACATTCCTACGATCCGTCGTCGACCAAACAGCCAAAATAATAAATGTGGAGAATCTAGTGAATGGTGATTGGTTGGAAATACCAAAATACGAGAGGGCAGTACCATTGTGTATGTACCACAGCGAAAAAACTAAATGGTTGTGCAGTTTAAACAATTGCGAAAAATTGTACGAGTGGGTCTACACGTTTCTACCGAAGGACCATGTCGCTTAACGACCGCATCGAGAATCATCTAGCGGAAATCAAAGAGGTGAAAAGATTACTGGAAATGCGTGAGTCACATAATCAAATGACTGCAATGTTTGGAAAACTCGATCTTGAAGAAAAATGGGAGAGGAACGTTTTTACCAATAAAAATAGATTTAAGAATTGGAATGTAGTGTCTAAAAAAATTGTTTTGAAATAAATATATGTAACGCCAATGCCTGATGATTTCATCCTCCCCCACTCCTTTTCATAAAATGAAAATCTCCGAGCGAATTTTTCATTTAATATCAAAATGTTGTTGAGAGCAGACTATGTCATACTGTGCACCGTAATTAATAATATTTTATATGTTCATAAACCGAGTGACGTGGCTGAAATCGGTCTATGTGTAGATGAATATAAGTGCCTGTCTTTATATCCGTCAGATCTGCAATCGGTGTTGATGATTACATTGCCCAAAAATATCACCGAATATAAATTGCGAATGATATTCAAAAATCGCACTCATGGAGATACGGCGTGGAAATCTTTGAATAGTGACGTTGAAAGCAAAAACTGCGCGGATACCGTATTAATAGACGCATCGTCAGTGTTGGGATTCATTTACTACATAACGGTATGTCTGTCATTGCTCGTCTTGAAATCGACCGTTAGAACGATTCAAAGGGCCGCGATAGTGATTCGTCAAAGGCAGTAGCATGGACTATCGAAAACTACAAAATAGAATCCAATCTTTCGAAACGTGGCCGGACACTTCCGTGATTTCACCCAAAAAACTAGCGGAGGCCGGATTCTTCTACACAAATTTCGAAGACGTTGTTCAGTGCCCGTACTGTTTCATCGAAGGTTATCAGTGGCAAGTCGAAGATGACCCTCTACAAGATCACGCAAGATGGAGTCCCAACTGTCCTTTTCTAAACGGGGGAGATGAAGCCATTACCGCCGCCGAAATTCGTCCCAATGCCGTGGTAGAAGACGAGAATTTTACCTGTGACAAAATTATGAATAAATGTGATGTTTCATGTAAAATTTGTTATGAAAATAATATAGAAATTTTGCTTGTGCCCTGTGGACATCTAGTATTTTGCGGGAAGTGTTCACCTTCGATAGATACATGTCCGCTGTGTAGAAAAATTATAATTAATAAAATACGAGCTTATCTTCCTTGACAATGCGTCTATTTTTTCATACTTCCTGACAGGCAACCCGAAAACCGTAAAGGGAGTGATATATAATAGTGAAATACCCGAGTTTTCCTTAGTACTTAAGATGCGTTTGCAGAAACAACAAACGACACTTCCCATTGAAAATTTGGATATTTTAAAGGAGGAAGGTCATTCAAAATCAAAACATGGTAAACTGCTACCAAATTCGATAAGGGCGATTTTTTGCGGACCTAGCGGCTGCGGAAAAACGAACGCGCTACTAAGTTTAATATTTAATCCGAACGGACTCAAATTCGAAAACGTCTATGTGTATAGCAAATCTCTGTACCAACCGAAATATCAATTATTGCAAAACGTTCTAGAAAATATCAAATGTGTGGGCTATTTTCCTTTTAAAGATAATGAGGAGGTTATTGAACCATCGGAAGCTCGTCGCAATTCCATTTTCATTTTTGACGATGTGGCCAGCGATAGACAAAATAAAATAAGGGAATTCTATTCCATGGGAAGACACAGGGGTATAGATGTGGCCTATCTCTGTCAGACTTATTCGAAAATACCTAAACAATTGATCCGCGATAACTGTAATGTCATTGTACTATTTAGGCAGGATGATCTTAATCTCAGGCATGTGTACGACGAACACGTATCGCCCGATTTAACCTATGAAGAATTTAAGAGCCTATGTTCGCAGTGCTGGAACGACAACTATGGCACTTTGGTGATTATTAAGGATTTTAATTTGAACAATGGGCGCTATAGAAAGGGGTTCGATCAATATATAAAACTTTGATTTTGTTGCGCAATTAATCATTTGTCAATATGCCTTTGACAACGCAAGAAGACATCCTAAAGGCACAACGTTCCAAGAAAATCAAAGAACTCGCGCGCTCCATCAGAAAAAAGTATACGGCCCTAAAATTGGGGAAATTCGAACAGGATGAATCTCTCGAGAAAATGTTTAAACCGGTAACACGTAAACTTGAAAAGATTGAAGCCAATAAATCGTTGATCGATAACTTAAAATTTGAACCTAAAGAAGAAGTGCCAGAAATTATAGAAAAAGTAGAGCAAGAAGCATCAGAAAACATAGAAAAAGTAGAGCAAGAAGAAACAATTGAAGACAGAATAAACAGAAAACTCGCCAAGTTGAAAGCCAGCATTGACAGATCTCGTTCGCCTTTCCTTCAAGATGAAACCTACTGGGAAGATCCCATTCGTCCCGCTGACGAGACGACGCTGCGTGATGACGATGTTGACACATCACAATATCCACCACAAGTTTTTCAAGAATATATGGGCTCGTACCCGGAGATTGCTCAACCCTACATCGGAGAATATCACGATAAATCGCAGCTTATAGATAAGGTGTATGGACCGTTTTATGATGCCTCTGAGTCAAAATGGTTTCTAGGAAACAAACTTATCGATTTTGATAAAACGACGGGAGATATTATTGTAGACGGAAAGGATAAATTTAAAGGTACAAAAGGGCTTTATAATTGAATTTTTCACGATGACCCACAAAGCAACGAGGAAGACAGGGAAAAATATAAGTCCATCTTAACTCTTACTGGAATTCATCTTGATTCGCTTGGCAGATTGAAGGGTACCACTCGTCACAAGTACATGGAAATTATTAAACCTTTTTTTAGAACACCTAGCTCCTTACCCGTACCCGAAAGGAAAGCTAGTACACGTTCAAAATCAACGTCATCGATTAAAGGTGGGGGTATGAAATTGGCTTTTAACAAGAAACCGATAGAGTACGTGTACTGGGACGATATAAACGAATTAGTGGACAGGTTGAGACTGCTAGTGGCATCCAAAAACGCCGGAAATAATTCTCACGACAACGAGATTGTGGCTATCCTAAACGAATTACTAGAAAGCAACCTTATTTATTAAGTGCACGACAACATTTTCGTTTATTTTCAAAATGAGTGTCAACAAGTTTGGAGAGTACTCCCAATCCAAAACAGGTCAAAGTTCCCACCTTTCCACGCCTTTGGGTGGTGTTATTTTGGAATTAACTCCCGACGGATCAATAGATGCGAAAAATTTGAAAATTGCCAACCTAAGTGAACCTACCGAAAACGGAGACGCCGCCACCAAACAATATATCGATCGTTGCGTAAAAAACACGCAAATTAGTGCAAACAAAACATTAAAGTCGGTTATTATAGACGCGAATAAGTTCATAAAAGAATCTCGTATTGAACACGTCGCTATACAAAAAGAATTAAAGACAAAAATGGATTCCGAGCTAAATGACAGAGTGAAGGACATAAGAGACGTTAAGAAACAAATTCAACAAATGGAAACGGACTTCATAAAACGTTTGACAGACCTTGACAGTCACATGAAAATTTTACGCGGCAAAATTGAAAACGTAGAAACTGGTCTTAAAACTAAAGTAAATTCCGTCGAAATAGCGGCGGAAAAAGCCATTTTGGAAATCAATAAAAAGCTGGAAGGGGCTCGGAAAATAATAGAAACGTCCGAACAACAGGGTGAAACGTCTGCTCCTGCCACAAAGAAACATAAAAATTAAAATATGCCCGATCATTCAAAAGAAAAAATTCAAGTTGTCGAAGAGTTGCATAAACCGGTCCGAAAAAATTATCCTCGTCGTAGGACGATAATTAAAGGGTTAGACGATCTCTGGCAGGCAGATCTCGGTCAATTGGATCAATATCAAAATTCGTGTGGTGTAAACCGCTTAAATCAAAGACGGGCGAAGAGGTCACAAAGGCTTTTGGTGAAATTTTAAAAAATTCTAGACACCCGCAAAATCTTCAAACAGACCACGGAAAGGAATTCTATAATACGCACTTTAATAAACTGATGAAGTCGTACAACATTAACCATTACAGCACGTTTAGCAATACGAAAGCCGCCATTGTGGAAAGAGTGATCCGTACCATAAAAGAAAAATTATTCAAATATTTCAGTTTAAGCGGGAAATATAAATGGCTCGATGTACTACCCGATCTAGTAGGAGAGTACAATAATCAAAGACATAGAACTATTCAAATGAAACCTAAAGATGTGAACAAGGGCAGTGAACCTCGCTTGCAGAAAACCGTTTACAGTCACATGAAGATTTTAGGTAGACAAAAATTCAAAATGGGTGATATGGTCAGAATCAGCAAAGCCAAGCATATTTTCAATAAAGGCTACACACCAAACTGGACCACGGAAATCTTTAAAATAGTCAAAGTACAAATGACCAATCCTGCTACGTATTTGCTGGAGGATACGACCGGAAACCCTATAAAAGGAGGTTTTGACGGTGAAGAGTTACAGAAAACTGCAAATTCGGACGTTTACCTCGTGGAAAAAATTTTGAGAAAAAAAGGAGGGAAAGTTTTGGTACGCTGGCTTGGCCTTGACAAATCTCACGATTCGTGGATAGATGGCGTTAATGTTTTGTGAAATGGTGGGGATAAAAGATGTTGCCCAAAACCCTCCGCGTTAGTTTTCAAAAGATGAGCGTCGATAGCGGTTACGGTTCCTCGCGACCATGTTGCGATTGCAATCACGAAGTCGGGCGCATTACGAACCTCTGCGACGAAAAGAAGAGACAACAACTTGTGTTAAACACGTGTTTTGTGTTAATTCCGAACAACGTTTTCACCATACATTGCGGCCTGAAGCCGGACTCTTATTTCAAGCCCACGGTCAATATCACCAACCACTTGGATACGAGAGATTTCGCCACCATATCGTTAGATCACGAGGAATGGAACGAGTTTATTTCGTTATTGAATAAATTTACGCGAGAATTCTTCGGGATGACGTCAACACGGGATATTTCCCTGAAATTTACCACAAACGAAAATCTGGAACTTAGCACGATGGTCGGATTGGACGGGCTCAAGATTGCAGTACTCTCCATGAACGAAGTGTGTCATTATTTTCTGGAATCCGATATTTTTGAATTAGTCAATGTAATCGATAAGTTTATTTCTGCGAAATTTGACGTATTGTTAAAACTGAAAATTAACGAATTTTACGATAACTTTTTAGATAGAGTTAACGAATTACTGATTAGGTGTAATTATGTATTGAATCCCATAGAAATAATGTTAGAAATTTGTAATGCCTCTTTCACCTTGGAAACATTTTGCATATTCGAACTACTCCATTTCGATAGAAATAAGTTGTTATCTGACCTGTACATGAGAAGATATTTTTGAATAAAGATTAAGAAAAAATCAAATCTTTCTATCCCTCTCAGGCCTCCGGACCCTCGTCCTTTAAAGCTACCTGACAGGTGCCCTCTTAGGGTCGGGCGCTTTGCACACTTCGGGAATCCCGTTCTTAATATTTCCCCGCCTTAACGCGCGATAAGCCTTTCCCCGCCTGGGCGCGCGACGAGCGATAAGCCTTCGCCTCGTAGCCGAACCGAGTTTCATTGTTCGTTGTGGCCTCCTCGCGTCAACAGCTTCCTCATGGATTTCAAGAAATTAGAAGAGGCGCTTAATTTCAACCTAAATCCGATAAAAAAATTAGTCGAACTGGAACTGGGCACGGAGTACATAATTCTAGACGTGGACCGAAAACACACGGAAATTGGAGAGTCAATTTGGGTGAATTTAGTTGCTGGCTGCCGAAGAGATTCCTACACGTTTTTGATCGGGCGGCCGTGGAGGAGTTCAAACAGCGATGGGCTGGTAAAATGGTGTTAGTGGTGAAGGAGGTGAAGACGGTGATGGGACAAGAGTGTGCGCTAATCGACATCAGAACCCGAACCGATAAACAGTAAGTTTTTTTGTTTTTTACCGGTGAAAATCTAAAGAATCGTTTTTACAGATAAACACACAAAATGGATCACAGCACAATTCAGTCCGTTCAAAACTTGTATTATTTGGCGCAAACAGAGGGTGATTTATCGAACCTAATCGGAAAAAATGGAAAATACATCGATCGCTGCAGAAGCCTCCTTCTCGGATCAGCAAAACTCTCCGAAAAAAGAAGATTGGAATTCATCCTGGCGACGTTGGAATCCTTTCAACTTAAGCTTTTTCAAAAACTGGAAAATGCAAAGGTGGGCGGCACCATTCCTGCACCATTGCCGGAAACGTCTTCAAGCAAGAAAGTAAAGTGGATTGAGGTTGGTTTATTTTTTTAAAAAAATTTCTCTACATCTTCCTGCATTTACAGATTACTTCAGCATTACAAAGACGTCTGGTGACAGGTGCCTTAGTCAACAGCGGCGACTACCTTCTGCCCGATGAATTTCTGTCAGCTTGTTTCCCGATTTTTAAACGTAAGATTATTTATTTTCTGTCTCGTTTAAAATGTATCAAGTGTAACGTTATTTTATACGCTGTTTTTGTTAAGAAAACCGTTAGGGATTCCGAAGAGGTTGAAATAAGCGAAATTAAACATTTTTCAACACCAAACAAGGAAATTATCGAGGAAACGCACATACAAGATGTTTTTACTTTTTTCACTGATCTTATTTTGAATAGTATGTCTGAATTCGAAGAAGGGGATTCGGGATGGACTTTAAAAGAAATTATTAATTTAACTGTTAATATCAATAAGTATGATCCGATAAATGGAGGATCTTTTATCGATTTACCTGTGGAATTAAAAAGAAAACAATGTATCTTAAATATAAAATCTGTAGATAGGCGTTGTTTTGTTTGGTGCATATTGGCGGGTGTTACCAAAATTATGTCCACCGATCCATCTGACTACCCGCAAAATTATTATGAATTTTTAAATTTCAGAAACATTGAACTACCTATGAAAATAACAGACTTGTCTAAATTTGAAAAACAAAATCCTACCATTTCGGTGAATGTTTTTGGGTACGATAGCATAAAGAAAAAAATTAACGGTCCGATTTATCACACAAAAGAACTTAAGGAAATTCACGTAAATTTGCTTTATTTGACCAAGTTCAGATCGAGTTCGGGACATTTTTGCTACATTTTAGATTTAGGTAGTTTGACGGGAAATCAAATTAACAAACATAGGGAGGAAAAATTCATATGTGATCGCTGTTTGTGTAATTTCAATTCCAATGAACAACTAACGACACATTTAGAGGATTGTCAAAGAGTAGATCCAGTCAAAATTATTTTACCTAATAAAAATGAAAACATTTTAAAATTTAAGGACATCAAAAAAACCGTAAAGGTTCCCTTTTCCATTTATGCAGATATAGAATGTTTAACGGTCAATATAGAAAATTGTGAAAATAATCCCTTGAAATCGTACACCAATCCCTACCAAAAACACGAACCTTTTAGTATAGCTTATCAGGTAGTCTGCTCGTTCGATGAAACATTATCACACTTTGAGATATACAGGGGAGAAGCCCCAGTAAAATGGTTCGTTAACAAAATTCGTCTTGAAATGAAAACAATTGAGGACATATTAAAAACTAAATTACCAATGTCAAAAATTTCTCTAGAACAGCAAATAAATCATGATAACGTCATCAGGTGTATGATTTGCGATGAATTATTTTCGGAAAGTAACCCGAAAGTTTTCGATCATAATCATGTGACAGGTGAATATCGAAAAACACTTTGTAATAACTGTAATTTGCAATGTAAAAACGTGAATTTTGTGCCTATATTTTTTCACAATTTAAGCGGCTATGACGCACATTTTATTATCAGGGAGTTGAATTTTGACGATCAGCCAATTTCCCTATTGCCGATTTCGTTTGAAAAATTTATTTCTTTCAGTAAAAGGTCGGGAACTCTTTATATGCGATTTTTGGACAGTTTGAGATTTTTACCCGCTTCCTTGGAAAAGTTAGCTGAATCGCTTAATGCCGATCAGTTCGTTTTAACGCGTAAGACTTTTCCAGACCCCGATCAATTTAATTTAGCTATTAAGAAGGGCGTGTTTCCATACGACTATCTCGATTCTGTTTCAAAATTAAGCGAAAACGAACTGCCCGCCATGCACCATTTTAACAGTAAATTGACGGGGGAAACAATTTCCAATGAAAAATACTTGCATGCTCAAAATGTTTGGAAAACCTTCAAAATACAAAATTTGGGGCAATATAGCGATCTATATCTCCGAATAGATGTAATCTTACTGGCGGACATTTTTGAGAACTATCGCGATTTTTGCATTAATAATTACGGTCTAGACGCTGCACATTTCTTCACCGCGGCCCATTTTTCCTGGGACGCCATGCTAAAGATGACGAAAGTTGAAATGGAATTGTTGACCGATTACAATATGATTTTGTTTATCGAAAAAGGCATTAGAGGAGGGCTCGTTATTTGTTCCAATCGATACGCGAAAGCGAATAATAAATACATGAAAAATTATGACGAATCATCCCCAGACTCATACATTTTTTATGGGGATGTAAATAACCTTTATGGTTTTTCTATGTCCTGTCCACTTCCCGTCTCCAATTTTGAATGGGAACATGATTTAGAAAAAATTGAAATGTTCATAAAATCTTCTAGACACGGATATATCACGGAAACAGGTATTGATATTAACGGTTGGGGCGAAGGAATTGGGTATATTTTAGAAGTAACGCTCGATTATCCCCAAGAACTTTTTGAAAAACACAGAGACTTTCCGTTGCTCCCGCACCACTATGAAACAACGTCGGGAAAACCTAAGAAATTGACCAGCACATTTTTCAAAAGAGAAAAGTACGTTGTACATTACAAACTTCTTATCCAAGCTTTAAATTTGGGCATTAAATTGATACAAATTCATAGGGTTTTAAAATTTAAACAAAGGGCCTGGTTAAAAAAATATATGGATCTAAACACGGGTTTGCGCGCTCAGGCAAAATCAGAATTTGAACAGGATTTATACAAAAGAAAAAATAACATTTTTTACGGTAAAACGCTCCAGAATATAAGAAATAACAGGGATATTAGGTTAGTCACTAGCTGGGACGGGAGATACGGAGCCAGAAAACTTATTGCCCAACCCAATTTTGATTCTTTGCAAATTTTCTCGGAAAATCTGATAGCCGTAGAAATGAAAAAAACCGAATTGTTGTTTAATAAACCTATTTATGTAGGCATTTCCGTGCTAGACATTTCCAAAAGCCTCGTGTACGATTTTCACTATAATTATTTCACAAAATTACCTGTAAGGGAAATAAAGCTGCTGTATTCCGATACCGATTCCCTCATGTATCATATTTTTTGTCGCGATTTTTACGAAATCATTCGAAATGACTGCATCAAATTTTTCGATACCAGCGATTATCCGGACGGGAACGTGTTTAAAATTGCAAAATTTAACAAGAAGAAAATCGGGTATATTAAAGACGAAGTAAAAGGTAACATTATTTCAGAATTTGTCGGCCTGGCCGCAAAAATGTACGCGTTCAAATTTCACAATGAAGACGATGATTCGGAAATTTCGATAAAGAAAGCTAAGGGTGTGGGAAAATTCGCTGTTAATAACTTAACATTTCAAAATTATAAAGATATTCTTTTCGGCACTGCTTCAAACCTGTATTCCAAATTTAATACGATAAGATCCGAAAAACATAATATTTATTCATTTACGGTTAATAAAAATGCCTTGAGCAACTTTGACGACAAACGCAAAATCCTCGAAGATAAAATTAGTACAGTTCCGTTAGGCTACGATGATTGACCATAATATATTTTTCAAATTTGCATAACTGCATAACAGGAAATGTATGCGGTGTGCGGGTTGATAAGACGGTCGTCAACGGGAAATGTTAGCGGAAACTGATAAACTCGCATACATCTCGGGTATTATTTACCAATTTAATTCGTTTTAAGTGCACCACACAAAAAATGTTGTCATTACAAAATCTCGTTAAAAAAGAAATTGTCCGAAATCTCAAAATGTCGTGTCACATTCTAAAGACGGATCTGCCGCAGCTTCTACAATATGAAATTATTAGTGATTTTACGAAGTACAAGTTTCAAAATTACAAAGAAACCATTCACGATTGGCAGGATGCAGATCGGGACTCGATAAATTTTGATGAACAGCTGACGCCCAGAGAAGTGACTTTCTTAATAAATCAACCCGCGTGGGATGATCTCTGGTTCGATGAAAGAATGATTTTTTTACCGGAAGAATATGACATGCCTTTTTGTGTTTCCACGGAATATTTTACGTTTCCACAGTTAGAAAATTTGAAAGTTTGTTTCTACTGCAAAGGTGTAGTTCAATATATACTTGAAGAGTATAAGAATATTCGTCGCGCACCCAAGAAAAAACGCAAGCATTTCTCATCGCACGTTACTCAAGTCATGGACAGGTGGATTAAAAATCCGCAAGAATGGTGCAAAAATTGTTCTAGAACTCCCCTCTTCGAATTGTATAACCCACATTTATGTTTTGAAAATATGCATGATGAAAACGACTATTCGGCTATTGAATTTTAAAAAATCTGTTGTTGGAAAATGTAAAAATATTGCAAAAAATTTTTTTATATAATTTTCCGTGTACGTTGTAATCCTTTTGCGTTCGTTGTGATCTTTTTTGCGTTCGTTGTATTCTTTTTTGCCTTCGTTAAGCTAAAGTTTTAAATATTGACTTTGTGAACCTGTATACCTAACCCACGAAATTACCCCAAATGTTATTTTTATATATTTGTAATTATTGTAATTATTTTTTTTGCGTGTGTTTATCAATAAAAAATATGTATATCTATAGGTATCTTTTATTTTTCCCTTATCCTTTAATCATATTTGTCAAAAAAGCATTTTTTTTTTCGAAACTTGAATCCATTCACGAGCTGATTTCAAGATTAATTTTCCTTTAGGATCGTCTAAAGACATTTTTAACATCTTCTAAGACCCAAGAGATTCCCCCAAAACGATCTCCAAGGCATCCTAGACAAAGATATGTCATATATATTTCTCATTTTGTTCCATCCTGTATATTTTTTTATATTTGTCCATTCTGTATATTTCTCACATTCTGTATTTTTCTCTCTATTTGTCCGCTCTGTATATTTCTCTTTTTGTTCCATCCTATATTTTTTCTACCTATATTTGTCCGCTCTGTATATTTCTACCATCCTGTATATTTCTCGTTTTGTTCCATCCTGTATTTTTTCTATCTATATTTCTCCGCTCTGTATATTTCTACCATCCTGTATATTTCTCTTTTTGTCCCATTCTGTATATTTCGCACATTCTGTATTTTTTCTCTTAATATTTGTCCACACTGTATATTTCCACCATCCTGTATATTTCTCTTTTTTTCTATCTGTATATTTCTCCCATCCTATTTTTTCCCAACCTAACTTTTGTTCATATTTTTCTCAACCTAACGTCACTCTATTTTTCCAATCTCAGCACATTTTGACATCTAAGACAGGCTCAAGACTCCCCTCCCTCTCAGGCCCCCGGATCTGGATCCTTTCACGCTACCTGACAGGCGTCCCTCGAGGTGCAAGCGCGCGCGCGCCCGAACGGATGACGTCGGCGAGACAGAACCTTGACATTTCTACGGTGCGATTAGAATATGGACGGGTGGACGAGTGGTCAAGGCGACGGGATCGGGACACGAACGGAACCGGTTCGATTCCACACACGGGCTTTTTTTATTGCATTCCAGGAAAAGGCAACGTCGCACCTACACGACAAAATCGAGGATCCGGCAACGCCGCGAACGCCGCGCCCGAGAGAGACAGATCAAAAGTAGCGATAAGACCGCACCGGAAGTCGTTATCTTATATGGGAAAATACATGAGTGCGAGTGAGATGGAAGATGGATCGACCCCTTTTCCTCTCTACTGAGCTGAAATCTCCAATTCGTTAAAAAGTCGCAAATCAGAAATTCAGAATTCACAATATGAAAAATCCATACAAGCGAGTTTTTCATCTTTTTTGGAAGTCGGTGATGAAGCAAAATGTTTGGATTTTTGTTTGTGGGATAGCCGTATGGAAAGGTAATTTCATAAACTTTTCTAACCAATGGTTTTGTGGCTTCGCAACATTCACATTGGAGTGATTATAATCCGCATTTTCGGATACCACGGGGGCGTCAGTACTTTACTAAAGTAAATGTGTGGTGCGCTATTTCTTATTACGGAATAATAGTTCCATACTTCTTTAACACTTCTTGTAATGCGGATAGTTACTTAGATATATTATGTATGTTAAGAAATGTCCTTGGTGGTGAATTAGAAAACCTATCATTAGAATATCGACCCAAAAAATGAAAAAGTACCTATAAACATGGCCACTAAAATGCCCCCTAAGAAGGCTATATCTCCCGAAATGGACACTTTGGCAAACGGTTTTTTCTAAATATTTTCAGAACAAGCAAAGAAAAAATTCTGAAATTTGGTGTGACATACCTGGGAGAATAAATCATGAAAAAAGCGCACAAAAAAATTGGGGATATTTTTATCTCCTTATTTGGGAAGCCAATGACGAAGAATGTCAAACTATCTCTACCTGGGTAAACGTCAAATCTCACAGGTATATCACACACCAAATTTCATAAATTTTATCTTTGTTCGTTCTGGAAATATTTAGAAAGAACCGTTTGCCAAAGTGTGCTGTTCGGGGGCTATAGCCCCCTTAGGAGACTTTTTTGAGGCCATGTTATAGGACCTTTTTTCATTTTTTTGTATCAAAAAACGTTGTGGTAAATTATGGCAGGCTAATTTCTAATAAAGGCATTTTCATGGTACTCCAAAAAATTTTCAAAACGAGTTTACTCGAAAACGATGCATGCTATCGAAGTTCAACAAGAGCACGTTTCCTTAGTAGAATACCTTCAACTTTCAAAATTTCGCAAGAAATCTGGAAAAAGTATACAAAAAAAATTGGGGTAATTTTAACTCCTGAACCCCCCATTTGGGATGCCTATGATTAAGAATGTCTAACTCTCGCTACCTCGGTAAATGTCAAATCTCACAGGTACATCACATACCAAATATCAGAATTTTATCTTTGTTCGTTCTGGAAATATTTATAGAAACCCGTTTGTGAAACTGCCCCTTTCGGGGGCTATAGCCCCATTAGGGGGCATTTTTGAGGCCATGTTTATAGTAACTTTTTTCATTTTTTAGGTCGTAGAACACGCTGGTAAATGATGGCAGGCTAATTTCGGGACACCCTGTATATATATCGTTGGGATCGGGATGAATCGTAGATTCCGAAAATTCAATAATTTATAGTATGTCCCATTAAAAAAACATAGGTTCAGTCTATACTTTGAAAAGGCGATGCTCAATTGTTTTTTTGAAGTGTGCCCTGAGATGAGTAGAAAATAAAATTTTTGTATAAAACTTTTTTTTTTGTTGAAAAATAAAAAGTAAGAGGGGAACTCTTGCTTGGATCACCCTGTACAATTCGCCCTACAAGATTTTTGGTTTCAAAAAGCTTTTCATAATTTGGCATTCAATTTTGAATCACGTTAACGGAAACTTAACTTTATTTTATTTTGCGCTTTTCAGTATTTAATTTACAGTATTTAATTTACATGTCACGAGTAGTAAAGAAATTAAGTCCGCCATCTTTGGGCATCGGTCATCTTGGGGAATCCGCCATATTAAATTTAGTATAACATCACTCACCTTATCGCTTTCTCCTAGACAAACACTTTCATTTTTTGATACCCATAACAAGGAGGTTTGAAGAAATAGGTAATCCACCATTTTGGGGCGGCAGCCATATTGGATTTAGTATGACGTCACTCACTTTATCATTTTCTACTCCCTAAACTCTTTTATTTGATACCCATCTCAAAGAGGTTGTAAAAAATAGGTAATTTGACGTCACTGAATTTATCGTTTTCTACTCGTTAAACCATTTGATATCCATGCAATGGGGTTGTAAAGAAAAAGGTATCCGCCTTCTGGAGCCGCGGCCATTTTGAATAAATTACAATATTGAGTATACTTACTAAATTTTATTGTCACAAGCACCAAAAGTGAACAATTTGATTGAACTCAATCGGTTGGTTGGAAGTGGTTTAGAACCCAGTTGCAAGATTGCATAATAACACACGCACTCTAACAGAAACAGCAAGTTACATAAAAGCTTGTAACTAGGGTAATTCCAGCAGCCAAAGTAATAAAATATTTGTAAGCTTTTCTGATAACACTTTCATGAAAGATTATTATATTCGCACTTCGCACCTACACCCTACACCTGAGGTGGTGCTTATTTACGTAGTTTAACAAACTATTATTTTAACCTTTCAGAAAAACAATATTGTGTGCGACGCGTTTCGAAATAATAGACAAAACTAATGTTTTTTTTTTAATACAGGGTGATTTATTCATAAATACATTAATTTTAACCACGTCATCAGGGAGGTACATATATACCGAAAACGCAAAAAAAAAATTTTTTGCTGCATGTTTAAATAATGGGGCAATTTATCCCAAATCCCGCGTAACGAGGCGCACCTGAACGCATGTGGCTACGACGTTATGCTGCAGCACATGGTACCGGCCGCGACGTTGCCATTATTTATTGATAATTTAATTACGAAAAAATATTCAGTTTATGAATTATTTACCTAGTTGATATGCCAATAACAGGGTGTTAGCACACCTTGGACTTGGCGTGTTCAGCATCTAACTCGAGAGACCCTTATCACTACACTTTTCACAGCACCCGCTATAACAATACAAAAGGCCTTTACAATCACACGCACAAAACGCACTCAGTGTCTACAGAGGGTGGAAAATACTGAAACCTCAAAAGACTGAAACTGTCTCCGAAATTCGCTAGATTTTGAGATTTAAGACAAAAATTTTATTAAAAAGAACGCAGGCGTCCCATCCGCATTCCACAACTATTATTTATTACGTCAAACTTGTCATTGTCAAGGATCTGCTGCCGGTTTCTATTGTATGTGGCGCCATCTCGTTGGTATTAACGTCGCCGAATCTGTGGTTGAGCTCTCAGTCACCCTCTGTGTGTTCAAAACCGAAAGTCTACAGCGCGCTTTATGACACGGTAACTAGCGAACCTTTCTAATAGATGGCAGCACGTACTACAGAAACCAGAGTTGCCTACATTCTGTAGGTATATTCGGTACTCTTTGTGCAACATTTTTGCTTTTTTACCAAAACGGTTCTCTAGACAAATGCGGAAATGATAAGACATAATAATGATCCTTCATGGAGAATGCCTGCAGAATGTCAGTCAAGCTACCGCGGAACTATTTAGAAGCGCGCCACCTATCGGCAGGTAGCGAAACTAAGTACGAAACCACAACGACGTTTCATTACGGGAATGCTTTCTACGAACGAAGTAGTGTCAATGAATGCGACATGGGACATAACCTTTAAAAATATCCAAACCAAAATACGGAGAATGTGCATTGTGAAATACGGGAAACAATAACATCACATGTGCGATTAGTGAGGCGGAGTGCGAGAAACGAAAGGAAATTCACAGTGCACTCTGCAGAAACTTGGCAAGGATCAATGCCGCAAACACCAACGCGCCGCGTGCCGGAAATTCTCGGCCACGGGCAATCGCCAAGCTCCTTTTACGGAGTTCGGGCTACACACATCCTCCTACTCCTACTAACGACTGCACGACAAGGGTTGTGACAAACAGAAGTCAAGAAAGCTAAGGACTTTTAACAACCCATCATCCCTAACTCGCCCAGAAATAATACTAAGACTCGGTAGGTTACACATCAGGCTATACCCGGTAACATACCTAACGGCAGGAAAAGAAACTAGAAAAAGCTGTAAAGATCGAAAGGTGGAAATTAGAAAGATTCAAGTACTTACGACTGAACCAATGTCACAGAGGAGGACCACCCCCACGGAAACGATTCTATTGCAAATATGGATCCCTAGTAACAATGAAAAGCAAACATAACGAGAAATAAAGGAATGAGAAGTGTATCGTTGGTGATGGTAACCAACTTAAGCGGAAAGTAAGGTAATTTTAAGCAACTGTATCCCAGAGATGTTGGCTAATTTTGACGTTCTTATTTCAGAGGAAGCAGAACAATCACAGAACACAACTACTTACTCTAGGAGCGGCTTGGTGTAGTAAAAAGGATTATCAGTGAACTAGTGAGCGGAAATATTAGTGCCCCAAGCGAAAGTGAGTGAAGTTCGTTTTATCGAGAAAAAATCGTCTTCAGTGGTGTCGAGGTCCACGAAATCATGTAAGCCCCCTAGTTGAATAGGTACCTACTTAATAAAGCATCCAAAAATCAAAAGGTCACGTAAGCAGTCGTTTCATTTATTTTTCTCGTTGGCATTTATCCCTTAAGGCTCACCTTAAGGTGTCTCAGGGCAAAACTAACCGTTACAAGAGGTAAGCGTTAACATTTGTCCATAATTTCTGCAAGCATTTGGCGGAACATTCGCCTACAATACAAATAATTATGTACTGAAAACATTCCTTTAAATTTACGAAAGTTGCGTACATCTGGCAACAATGTTGACGCGCGCAACGGCAAGCGTCGTCCGATGCCTCATGCGCCCTGAAAGCAATCCAGTGGCAGCCGTAAATAGAGGGCCAAATAGGTAAAAATGCGGTTTAGAAAAAAAATAATTCCGGCTTTAAAAAAAAGTTGGAATTTTTTTAATTGCGATTTCGCATTCATAGCATTTTTCCCTACCCACTGTTAAAATTAATGTAGTTATGAATAAATCACCCTGTATAGCATACCCCGTATTAATGGAATAGTGTTTGCTCCAACCGTTCATCATACATAGAATAATTTAGCTATTTTATTTTCACTTTTTAGAAAAACAATTGCGCGTCGCGTTTCAGAAATAGGTATCATAGGTATAGACAAAAATGTTTATTTTTTAATCTAGCACTTTATATGTAATATTACCGGATTTTTGGAATCTAGGCTTCTTCCCAACCCCAGCGATGTATACATGTATACATCATGTGTTTGCTCCAACATTTCGAAAAATATGCAACCTTAAAATTTTTAATTTTGCATTTTTGAAGCCTCTCTAGTACCTATGTACAACATTGAAAAGGTACAACATGATTGGTTAGTAATGGTTAGCGTCCCGTTTCGAAATATTCTATTATTAATAGGGCACCCTCTATACGCATACACTCCGCCTCCGCCGTCCGCTGAGCGGCAGCGCCGCGAATACAAATTAAATTCATATAAATTTATTCCGTCTGGCGGACAAGGTCATAGCAGCCGTTAGTGGACAAAACGCCGATTGTGCGGAGGGCGCCAGCTACCGGCATCAAGCGCAGCAGGCGAGGGGCTCGCGGGACGTGCAAGGTGTAAATCCCAGTGGCGCCCGATTACCTAGCAGTCTTTCCGAATATTTCAGTCAATGGTAGAGTCCAATTTCTAACCTAGATCTGGGTAAGTGCGCGAATTTCTAGTGTACCTACCTCCTCCTGGCCACACCATTTACAGCTTTTAGTGGCGTGTTCAATAATTTTTGCAATAAAAGCAAATTACCATTCCCTTCAACACCAACCGTCAGTGTGACACTTTTAACACTTCTAACACACCATATATACTGTCTCTGACAAACTGAAATATTGCAAAATTTGTAACAGAATATATAAACCTAACACTCAGGTAAAACTAGAATATCTGCGAGGCCACTGTCTGACGACCATTTGCTCGTTTCTAGGTGCTGTATCCAAGGGGAGGTGCGTCCGGTAGGTAAACAACCACGACTTACCCAGACCTACGTTATAGAAATTTGACTCTAACTTGACTACATAGACTACACAAACAAGTTTATTCTGTTCGTGAGCACCCCCTAGCACGTATAAAAAAATCTGTTATAAGATGTTGTAAGATTATACTGGTAGCAATTTTCTCATGTAGCAGGCTGATTCTACCTGTGCGTCATTCACCAAGGTATGTGAAAGCATGAGCACAAGTATGGTATAGAATTCTTAAACAAATAGTAGACTACTAGTTTCTAATTTTTGTTAACTTTGAGTGTTTGCCCATTATCACATTTTCTTGTTATTATGACATTTACACTCGCTAATCTTACATCCTTATTGTCATTGTATCTTGGGTTATGAAGATTTCCACGCAGGTCGCTTTAGCAGCCTCCGTGGCGATGTTAGTACAAGCCCCAAAATAGGGGATGTGCTGACTGAAGCTGCAAATGTGCTGTTCGCTCCTGCCTGGACTTCATTTGTTGCTTCCCAAATCATGGCTATCTTTTGATTTGGTCAATGTTACACCGTACTGTTGATTGCCAAATAGCATGAAACACGTGTATGCGGTTACTAGTTTTTTATTTTTGTTAACTTTGAGTGTTTGCCCATTATCACCTTTTCTTGTAATTATTACATTTACACTAGCTAATCTTACATCCTTATTGTCATTGTATCTTGGGTTATGAAGATTTCCATGCAGGTCGCTTTAGCAGCCTCCGTGGCGATGTTAGTACACGCCCCAAAATAGGGGATGTGCTGACTGAAGCTGCAAATGTGCTGTTGGCTCCTGCCTGGACTTCATTTGTTGCTTCCCAAATCATGCCTATCTTTTGATTTGGTTAATGTTACACCGTACTGATGATTGCCAAATAGCATGAAACACGTGTATGCGGTTACTAGTTTTTTTATTTTTGTTAACTTTGAGTGTTTGCCCATTATCACCTTTTCTTGTTATAATTATTAGTACGTTAATTTTAACTGGCGGTAGTTTCCAAACCCAAAAGCACACCCATGAAATTATTTGTTTAATGGGCAAAAAAAAAAGTTATGGCCTTTTAAAAAGTTTCCAGAATTTCAGACAGTTTGAGAGCCGCTTGTCGCAAGGTTGCTTCATTGCTGAAGCGAGGGCTTCCTCCTATAGCGTAGCCACACCGACAGATAATTCCTTGAAAAAATATCTAAAGATTTGCAAATTTCTAGGGGAGAGTGTACGTCTGTAGCCTTATCATCCTGCACAAAGAAAAATAATATCAAGACTCACCTAGCACAGCAGCACTCACCATAACTTAGTAACAATCACATTTACCACCCCACTATTTTTTTTTTCACTGTTCACAATAATACTTTCACGACTCAGCTCACCACTTCTTCATAGAAGTTTCTCAAAATGTTGTACTCCATTCCCAATACCAGCTGCGCTACGCAGATTATTTATTTTCGCTAATGCAGGTATCGTGGATATTTTTTTTCATTCGCGGCGGCTTCTACACGAGCTCATAGCTCCTCTAATGTATTTGCAGGAGTCGAGTAAACATTTTGTTTCATGTAATCCCACAAGAATCTCTTAACTTCTGGATGATTCTAACAAAAGTTCACAAATTATACAATCTCTGCCCGGCCATTGCCCCCTCTCCTGACAAAAAATATGCTCTCAGCATATCTACCATCTCTGCATTGAAATATGCTATCTCTTTTTACCTACTACACTAAATTTAAAACAGAGACAAAACAAGACACTAAGGGAAGACAAATTGAAATTAAACATGGCGCCACGAATTCCGCGATCGCAAATGTGACCAGAAGCTAAGGAACAACTGCCGCGGGCCCGCCAGGCGGCGGCCAACCTGGTCGATGATCTGTGATCCGTCAGCTGTTTGTGAAAGACTGGTGCTCGAGGTCTGACGCGGCATTGTGGCACACGGGCGCATCCCAAAAAAGTTTCTAAGTATAAGAGCAATTTTTTCATATTTTTGGTGAATAATTTTTTTTTTTCAAAAATAAACTTCATAGCCCTTGCTTTTGCGGTCAAACCCCACCGCCAGTTAAAATTTATGTATTAATCAAAGTTACACTCCGTATAACTAATTATCCAAAAATATCCGGTACCAAAACCCCAGAAATGGAAAAAGTGATTTTGCTACTTATCTGGCAAAAAACTGCAGCTTCAATACTTTTATAAAATACCCAAAAAATAATCTTATTAAAAATTTTACACTAACCCTTAACTCTGATGCCCTCCAGTTCCTCCTTGTAAGAGTCCACTTCATCCGAGGTCATTTTAGCAATTTCCGGTACCTCTACATAAAAACTCTTCCGGAAGGGAATATATGTTATGTTGTTGTGGTCGATTCGAGCCAGGTCTTTTTTCTGCTTGTTCGCTAAGTTAGCCGCAGTATCCTTCAAATCTTCTGCTTCTTCTTCCGAGGAGTACTCGAGCCCATCCTGGTTCTGCTCGATCAGTTCTCCCTTGTTCACGTTTGTTTTTGCCTTTGCCACTCCTAGAAAATTGCCAAAAATAATTACATTTCAAAACTGACAAACTTCTTTAAACCACTGTAAATAAATATTTACCTGTAACAATTACTAGTCCCCCTTTCTTTGCAATTGGATCATTTTTGGTACCTGGCTTTTTGATATCTACTTTATTTATTTTCCTAACTTCTTCTTGGACACTTTTCATAAACTCATCGAGAGTATCAACATCATCTTCTGACTTGGTCTCTATTTTTTCAATTATTTTAGCCTCAATTTCCTTTTCTTGTTTTTCTTCTTTTACTTCAGGTTTCTCATCAATATGTTTTTTGGGAAGCGGGCATTCTGTGGCGGGACAATCTTCTTCCAGTTTGCAATTTTTATCTTCATCTTCAGAATCATCTAAAGATACCAGTTTATCAGCGATCAAAAATTAAAGTAAAGTAAACAAGAACAAGATACAGAATGAAACATGATTGCTTTTCATTGAAAGATGTTGCCAACTATTTCGAGAACGGTACTTTTTACACAATTTTGTGTAAACATGTACTAAATATAACCCCAGATCTTGATCTACAGTGTAACCAATTTGTTTTCGGGTCACCTCGTAAAAAGTTTATTAATTGTGAAACTTTCTAGGAGCAAAATTTTTAGAAATCACATTAGCGTTTTTTTTTTACAAGCACCCCTCAAAATGGGTCTGTACCAAATTTTACCAAACAATTTCAATAACGTAGAAAAATTAAAAATGCACACTACTTTTATTTTTCTCAAATTTATTTTAAAATCTACTCATCCATAAACAACAATTGAAATATTTAATTGTCAAACCTGACAAAACTAAAATCTTATTCAATATAATACCGTTGATTATACGCGAGTTCGAGTTGACGCTCGAAGTGCTCGGAGCGCTCAAACAATATATTTCTATGGCAAAGCTTTGTTGTCAATGCTCGGAGTGCCCTCCGAGCGTCAACTCGAATGCACCTATATTTATAAAGACTTATCATGACTACAGCTTCATGTCTGGAAAATAGCTAGCGCAGATGGCTAGCAATATATTTTCCATTGTATTTTGTTTCTGGAGAGCACATGGTAAGCCAAAAAAGTCTCAATCATGACAGCTGTGAGCAGTCTTTAATAATTTGTGTTTTAAGAAATAATAAATAAATTTTACGAGAGCCGGCCGCATGATTTCAATTCTCATAAGATTATAGAATAAGATGTTATGTAAAATGTAGACAGCATATTTCTTTACTTGAAGCGAGTAGGTTGCCTCAATTAATATGGGCCCGATTATTGTTATTTAAAGAAGTTGTGGTTAATTTTTAGGAAAATCTACTCTCATATGATTATAGAACAAAATAGGAAGAAGGCCCATGGAGCAACAATAAAAAAAGAGTATCTTGGTCCTTTAGAAATCCGATAGGCGTATTTTCGGGGCCCCGAAAATCATCTGCTGTTAAATACTGCACAAAAGACGGGGGCAAGACCTCGGGGACACGAGTTGTGTGCGAAGTCCCTCTATACAGCCAGTGCCATATACCGTTTGATGCACAGGAAATTTTTTTTCGGGATATCTGACGGTAGGTATGGTGAGATGGCCGGAGAACGGGTCAATATATTTAACGAAACTTTTTCAGGAAAATTATTTCCCGTTTTCGAGTTATTAAGGATTTTCGGCGAAAAAAACGACCAACACAGGTTGGACGCATCTTTTTTAGGTGATTGGTCGGCATTTCCCATCACCTAAAAGCCAAAGTCCGAAAACTGTCAGAAATTGCCCTTTTTCGTCGAGCTACAGCTCAGTTATTTCGGCTCGGGGTTCCGGGGAAGGACTTTTTAAAGCTTCCCTCAAGGCTTCAGGTGAAGTGCAGATGCTTCCAGTGCCCCCGAAAAATCAAAAAATGAGAAAAACACAATTTCTAAGAGGATTTCCCGTCAATTTCACTAATTCTACAGCCGTCCCGTTTCTCGAAACTTGCAAATCGGGAGTCGGGAAATTTGGTTAAATATAGGATTTTCGAGGTTTCTTTCGGTACTGGAGAAAAGTACAAGACCCAATTAAGAAATTTACCACTTCCTTCGATTTTTAGAACGGCACTCTTCGAATTTATCAAAAGACTTTTGCGAAAAAGTAGTAAATATGTTCGTGAGACGGGTTGTACCTGTTAAAAAAATTAAAAATTAACCACAACTTCTTTAAATAACAATGATCGGGCCCATTTTATCTGAGGCAACCTATTCGCGTCAAGTAAAGAAATATACTCTATACATTTTACATGACATCACATGCACATGCTCATGTCTTTAAAGAAAAACACCGCTATGGCCAAGAGCGCTGGACAAATGTGGATTCACGGTATTGCGCCTAAATAGCTTTATCCATGTGATTTACTACTTGTCCTACACTCACTGGGATTACTACGGTTTTCTAGGGTTTTCCGTAGTACTTGAGCGAATGCTATCCTAGTTCTATCGGGGAAAAAAGTCTGCTCTAGCCGCAAATGGCAACGAAGACAAGATAATAGTAATTGCCCCCCTCCCCCGCACAAGCATGTGGTTGCTTCTGGGGTACTCCTAGTTTGGAGTATTGTGAGGGTGAGAATTATTATATTATTATTATATCTTATTCTATAATCTTATGAGAGTTGAAATCATGCGACCGGCTCTTGGAATAATAGGTACCCCAAGAGAAAGTATTAGAAGATGTCTAGAACAAAATAAAGTCTAAAATTAATAATATTATTAATAACTAGAAATGCAAAGGCCTGCAGCGCGTGGCGGCATACTTCTTTACTGAGACTCACGCATGGACCTCATAGGTCTGATCATAGCGGAGGTTGTTTAATAAGTGCCGAGGCAATGCATTAAATTTTTTCCGATACCGACAATTTTTTCAAACATTTAGAGTCCACCAAAGAAAATGAAAGTCTTTATCTTTAACCATAAAAAAAGTTACGGCAGTTTCTAAAACAGATCCGGTTATTGGCCGTTTGGCTTACACCAGTCAATATTTCTTTCTATTTATTTCTAGTTTTTATTTCCAATATATCACATCCACATCACATTCAAAACTTTCCGATTGGGTATGAGAATTTAAAAAAAAAAGTTAGTTTTTACAAGCCATTCATTGTGAAGAAGAAATAATTTATTTTGTATTATTTTATAAATCATTTAACTGAAATTAAAATAAGTATATTGTGCATTTTAAGTCGTAGGTTTAAAATTATTATTGAATGTACGCAAATAAACGATTTTGATTTATTTTGTAAATGCTGCATTTGAATTGAAATTGAACGCTAAGACATTCGTTAGTTTTAAGAAATAATAAAGCCTGGGCAAGGGTGTACTTTGCTTTAAAATGGAAGATATTGCATTAACTATATGAGGGCAACTTTTTTTACTATTGTGTGCTCTTTATGTTACTAAATTTTTATTTCCAATTTCTAATAATAAAAGCCGTGGGTGATTTGGAAAAAATGTTTGGTTAAATAGAAAAGCCTACAATTTTCGTTTTTTTTTTTTCTATAAAAAGCTCAGACAAATAATAAACATACACTAAAGTGAGTTTACACATGCATGGATTTAGTGTGCCAGTGGTCTCGCCACTTCTATTTGCATGCCAGAAAAGGTTTATATAGATGTTCAAAAACAGCAACGTTTCGCACGCCAGTTTCATTTTAAAATTGACACTGCACAGTGCGCAATGTGGACTGAACTTCGCGAAGCCTGCAAAATAACTGCTGAATTTTTAGTGAAAAAAAGATAGAAGAAATACAGAAAAAAAGAAACGACGAAGAGGCCCTGTGTGGGTTAAACCACATAGGCCCTTCCAGAAATTTTATTGTCAGTTCTGCTGACCACTTTTTTAGCCATATTTACACACTATTTATAGCTATCAATCACACGAATTACTAGCTCCACCGTCCACCGTCTAAAATGCAACTAAAACCTGGCGAGCCGACATGCAAGTGCTTGTTTGCACACGCCAATTATATTTTCTTGCGGCTATGAGTCACCACTGGCGGAACTGATTTCAGAAGACTACAGACTTTTTCAGTCTATGCATGCAAAGATTCAACTTTTAGGCAAGTTGATGTTTACACGTGCAAATTTAATTTACTGGCGCGCCAGTTCTTATTGGCGCAAATAAATCTATGCATGTGTAAACTCACCATAGCCAGTTCTTATTGGCGCAAATAAATCTATGCATGTGTAAACTCACCAACCTAAAGGCTGCATTGTAATCAGCCAACATAAAAAATGCCTACTCAAGACAAAAACAACAACAACTTAAGCCTGCATCATTGATAACCAGAGGTTAAGCTTCCTATGCCACAAATCCAACACTTAACTGTTCCCATCATTTTTAAAACTACACTAATTCACTAATTACTAACTCAACTATATGTCTTTTGTCCAATAGCCCCAAAATTTCAAAATCTAAAAAGAAAAACAAGAATAATGCAAAAGTAAATACTCAAAACACATTAACACAAACCGGCAAAATCTCAACGAACTCATCGAGCTCATGCAACGTTGCCGTGTTAGCCAGAGTAAGGAATTTATTAAGGATATTATTTATAGACCAAGTAGGATCAGTAAATTCACAAAATCAGTAAAATTTATTGTTAAATGATAACTAAGTGTCCAAATTTTTATTATATGTAGATTGTAGATATCAACTAATTGTTCCAAATTGATGTTTTATTAACATTAGTTATAAATTTATTTCGTAAGTACAAGATAAATTTATGAAAAAGTTTGGCAATGGTACATCCAGTGCATTGTTTTGTTTTAGGTTTCTGTTACTAACTCAGACAAATAATGTTAATAAACATTTTTTTATCATGGCAGGGTCTATATTGTATTGAATTATTAGTCTAGGTTTATTATTTGTCTGAGATAAAGTGTTTCTGTTTTCTCGAGGAAAGTAAGCCTTCATTTTTTTCAATTTTCTCTGTACATACTTGTAAAAAATTGCGTGTATTTTCCCGAAAATCGAGTAGGCCCAGGAAGAAATTGTTTCGGGTGAGATATACAGGGTGTCTTGAGAAAGTAAGCCTAAATTTTTTGAATACTTTCTATCTGAACTGGTAAAAAAGTTGTACACCGTATTTTCACTAGTAATCGCCCTAGTGCTTGAATCATTGCCAGAAATTTTTCGAGAACACGAATTTTCTTTACCCCTTCTGAAACGCCGCTGGCATCAATCCGTAAGAAGGAAAAAAAGGTGGTGGAGGTGGCACCATCTCACGACCTTGCTACCTTCGGTTTTGTTTAAGAGTGGGGGAATATCCTTCCTATAAACTAACCTTGACCTCACCATCTTCTAGTTTCAAAATGCCAAAGTTCTCATATCTACGTCAGATACGTAATCCCAAGTCACAGTGTGATGTCTAATTGTAACCTCTAGATCATTCCCTTGGCAGACAAAAACCCTGACAAACAAACCTAACCTGAAATAGGTTAGCAGTAATTTGTAACGTTTGAAAGTGTAAGTCTTGTATACCTGAGGGTTCTGAAAAAATCTGCTCAGGCGTAAGTGACGGCGAATCTAACCTCTTCAAAGTTGTCAGAGGGCGTTGGCAGAAAATTTGGCGCCATTAGATCTTACAACCTGTCCCACGAACATAGGCTATCTTTTTTCAAAGATCTTTTGATAACCTCGAATAGCACTGTTTTAAAAATCAAAGGAGGTAACAAATCTCTTAATTGGGTTTTGTACTTTCCTCCAGTACCGAAAAAAATCTCGAAAATTTCCCAACTCCCGATTTTCCTCTTCCAAGAAACCAGTTGCTGTAGAATTACCGAAATCAACGGGAAATCCTCGGGAAACACTTAAAAATTGCATGTTTTCTTATTTCTAGATTTTTCAGGTGGAAGCATCCAAATTTCAGCTGAGGACTTGGAGGAAGCTTTAAAAATTCAGACCACAGAGCCCCGAGCCGAAATAGCGTAGCTTGCAGGTCAACAAAAAAGGTCAATTTTTAGGTAGAAAACAAAAAAAATAATATCTCTTGCATTTACCTCTTTAAAAATCCGAAGAAGTGTCGAATCTGTTCATCAAACTCTTCCTTCTCATTATGGTTTTCCTCGCCCCAGACCCTATTTAAGAATGTTATTCATCACGCTCTCGACCGAGACAGTTTTCAAGGGCCACTGTACCACCCAAATTTATATTTACCTCTTTACCGCACACTCAAGGAGCTTAATTTACCACCACTTGCGGAGCCTCGAATCCACTGTACTTCACTCTTTTTCCTTCTTCTCGGCGTCACCGGCGGTGGGGGCTTCACTAGCCCCAGCGCCCGCTCTAGGGTGGCAAGTTTTTTACCTTTGCGCCGTTTTTTCAGGGTTCTCAGCAATTTGAAAAATTAGAATTTCCTGACTTTTCCAGATTTTCCATGACTTGCAGATGACGTTTTCCAGACAGGCTTTGATACGTAAAATACAATTTCATGTGCCCCTAAAAATGCTAAATCGTCAAGTTTCACGAACTTCGCAAAAAATTAAGTTCTGAAAAATTTTAAGCGTGTTGAGACATTGTGGACATCTATATGGCTCTTAAAAAAAATAGTTTAAAATCCATCCGTTCATAAATAGGGTCTAAAATGATCTGGATGTGAGAGACGTTTTTTTCTGAAACTATGCACCATGATAAAAGCAAAACCTTAGTTATGCTGCTTAGAAATCTTTGACAGACCGTCAGACAGTGACAGATTTTCCTTACTGATTTTCTTATTTATGCCTTGGAGAGGGTTGAAAGGTAAATCGATGCTGAGTCGGAAAATAGTAATTTTAAGTTTGGCCCACGGGGAAAACATGGAAAATTCGATTTTTCAAAACAAAAAAAAAAGATACTAATTCTCACTTATGCCATGTTCACCATGATTTCTTATACTATTGCAACCTCGAAAACTTAAAGGCATAAGTGTAGCGTGTGGAAAAAGGGTTGAATTAAGGGTTGGCAGATCACACAAAAATGACTTAATTCAACCCTTTTTCCACATGCTACACTTATGCCTTTGGGTTTTTGAGGTCGTAATAATATAAGAAATCATACGATGAACATGGCATAAGTGAGAATTAGTACTTTTTTTCTATTATGAAAAATCGAATTTTCCATGTTTTCCCCGGGGGCCAAACTTAAAATTACTATTTTCCGACTCAGCATCGATTTACCTTTCAACCCTCTCCAAGGCATAAATGAGAAAATCAGTAAGGAAAATCTGTCACTGTCTGACGATCTATCACTTTTAATGTGAAAATGGAAAAATTCCTGACTTTTAATGTGAAAACGGAAAACTCCACGACTTTCCCTGACCCTTTAGGAATACCCCGACTTTTCCAGGTTTTACAGGTTTTCCAGGTTGCTGAGAACCCTGTTTTTAGATGGAGACTCATTCAAGGACTATTAATATAGTATAATAATAATAATGACTTTCTGGTAATTATAATGAATACAATGATTATAATCACAAAAGTTAAAAGAAGTACTTAGTAGTTTTTGTGATGGAATTTTCATTTTTTTGTTTTCTTTGTTCTGAATAAGCATAAGACCAATTCAATATCACAAAGTTTTTAGTTTAATTTTATATTTTTTTCATGGCTAACTGTGAATTTTTGAATATAAGAAAGTACCTAATACGCATTTTTTATTTTTACTGGCCCGTTTTGAGGGGTTCTGAATCCAGTGAAATGCACAGATTTTTTCTAAAAAAATCGTTAGTGATTTTTTTTAAAAAATTGCTTCTAGAAACTAGCATAGCGTAGACCGAGGCGTAGACCTTGGATTTTGTATGAGAGATCGATTTTGCTCAAATAACGCTGTTTGCCAAGCGCTACAATTAAGAGAAATTCAGGTCAAATTGCACAATTAAGAAACTTTTTACAGGGTGACCCGAAGAGTCACACTTTATATTATTTTTCAAATTTATAAAAACAGAATTTCAATAAGAGCAGTTTAAATAATCATGACTTTCCCCATTACTGTCAGAGAAGTTTTGCGTGCAAAATGTCATGTCCTTTTACCTAATTTGTCTACAATGACAAGATCTGACATTGCTAGGCACTAGACCAACACTCAGTGGCGTAACCAGGGGGGGCTATGGGGGCTTTAGCCCCCCCTTCAAAGATCTGTCGTGTGGTATTTATTTCTAAATAAAATTTATTTTAAAATAATAGGTTTGCCGTAAATATTACCGAACATTTTTTTTTATAATTAGCCCCCCCCCCTACTTTACATTCTGGTTACGCCACTGCCAACACTATTAGTTCAGGTTAGTAAAACACAGTTCAGTTCTGCTTATAGACATGCAAAAGTTGACGCTTTGGGAATACACTGTCACAATAGTGATTACCTTCCAGTGACCACTTCTTAAATGACCCCTGTGGAATAGTCAAATTTTGCATCAAACTCCCCGACTTGGCATCCTTCTTAGTCGCTTCTTGTTCCTTCTTTTTCCTTTCTGCTCTCCACCTCTCTATTCTTTCCCTCCTTTTCTGCATTTCCAATTCCAATTTCTTTTGTTCTTCTTCCTTGTCCAAATTTGAGGGGTCAAATGACAATCCCGTATCTTCATTAGTCTTCTCGTTCGACTTAGACCGGGACCTTTTACGAGATTTGGAGCTTTTGGCTTTACTATCTCCACTATAAAAGAAAACAAGTGACATCATTACCCATGTCTTTCTTCATATTTTGAAAATGATATTGTCGCAATTTTCTGTAGGTATACTAAGTATGTGGGAAAATATGCTTGTCAACATAGGCAACATATTATATGGTTTTTCATATTTTTAGTGTTTACCTATACAGGGTGGCCCACCACCAACTGCATCGATCTATATGGAAAACTAAAAGTAGGAAAATTCTGAAAATTTGGCACCTCACCAATGCCAATGGGCGCTGCTCAACTAAAATATTTTGGTGAATCTTGCACTTCCGGTTATACCGGAAGTCGATATCAACTTTCTTATCTCAAATGGAACACCCTGTATATTATTGCATTTTTGGATTCTAGGCATAATTTTGGAACAAAAACATGCAACATGTCCTATGTCTAAATCCAACCGTTTTTAAGATATTTGCATTTTTCCGAAAAAAATTACAGGTGCAGACCTAAAGTCAATTAGCAATTTATACGAGGAAACCACGAAATTTCAAAACGAATTTTTTCATCGTGTAACAGAAGCCCTGACCTAGTGACCTCTGCTGAGAAATAAATCCGTTCTTATACAGGGTGTTCACAAAATATGAATAAAAATTACATTCAAAATGTGCTTAAAGCTCGAAATTTTCAAATGGAAACCCCCATTTTTTTTAATGCGATCTTATTCACCACTAAAAATGATGGCAACTTTGTGTAAGGTTTCCTATACCTAAATGCAGTAATTTTCGACTAATTTGCGAAAAACCCACTTTGCGCCCATAAAATGCGGGGTTTGCTTAAGGCTCGGAAAATCATATTAACCGTGGACATTGAAAAGACAATCGCGGCTGAGGAAATGTCACTTGGTTTATAAATTATTATTGTCAACAATAATGCCGGCGCGCTTAAATATACACAAATGAAGATTATTTAAATTTGTTTATTATCTACGGAGAATGCAACAAAGTAATAACAAGAACGTGCGATACATTTGGGGCTCGCTATCCACAAAAAACAAAACTATCGCCAAACACAGTTAAAAAATAATACAAAAAAATTTTTAAACAGTATGGATGTGTCAGAGAAAAATCACGTTTGGCGTAGATAATGGACAAATTTAAATAATCTTCGTTTGTGTAATTTAAGCGCGCCGGCATTAGTGTCGACAATGATTTATAAACCAAGTGACATTTCCTCAGCCGCGATTGTCTTTTCAACGTCCACGGCTAATATGATTTTCCAAGCGTTAAGCAAACCCCGCATTTTATGGGCGAAAAGTGGGTTTTTCGTAAATTAATCGAAAATTACTGCATTTAGGTATAGGAAACCTTACACAAAGTTGTCATCATTTTTAGTGGTGAATAAGATCGCATTAAAAAAAATGGGGGTTTCCATTTGAAAATTTCGAGATTTAACCACATTTTCAATGTAATTTTTATTCACATTTTGTGAACACCCTGTATAAGAACGGATTTATTTCTCAGCAGAAATCACTAGGTTAGGGCTTCTGTTATACGATGCCAAAAATTCGTTTTGAAATTTCGCGTTTTCCTCGTATAAATTGCTAATTGACTTTAGGTCTGCACCTGTAGTTTTTTTCGGAAAAATGCAAATATCTCAAAAACGGTTGGATTTAGACATAGGATATGTTGCATGTTTTTGTTCCAAAATGATGCCTAGAATCCAAAAATGCAATAATATACAGGGTGTTCTATTTGAGATAAGAAAGTTGATATCGACTTCCGGTATAACCGGAAGGGCCAGATTCACCAAAATATTTTAGTTGAGCAGCGCCCATCTTCATTGGTGAGGTGCCAAATTTTCAGAATTTTCCTACTTTTAGATTTCCATATATAGATCGATGCAGTTCGTGGTGGGCCACCCTGTAGAGATTGCAAACCTATATTTACACACACTATTAATTAATAATTCAGTTGGTGATAGGTCACTTACCAGCCATTGATCAGCGAAATTATTCATTTATTTTGCATTCATAATATTTGGATTAAAATCAGATCAAATCAATTTCAAAATATATAAGTACAACATATAGGTACATACCTAGATAAGATAGTACAACATATACATAGATGCACCATTTTTTATAGGAAATATCAATAATAACTAGCTTTTAGGAAAAATATCCTCCAAGGAGATAAACATTGTGCATTTAATTAGATTTTACGTTAATCTGCACAGCCAAGAGATTGGATTATAATCAAATTTATTCGCTTATTTTTGACACATGTCCTTAAAGAGGCTTCTGTTGCAAAGCTATTTATGCTGTGACAAAAGCTTAAAGCCCGATTTATAAACTTTGACGTTTGACGTTGCCGTTTGCAGTTTGACGTTGCTGTTTGACGTTCGAAAGTTGGACATCCAAGATTTGATGTTAGTATTTATAAACTCAAATTCCGTCGCCGTTTGCCGTTTGACGTTCCGTCGGGGATAACCAACTTTTATCTTTTTCCGTTTGCCGTTGCAGCTCCGGCCAATGAAGTGCCTTTTTAAGGGTTATATCAGCTGATCATCTGTATTGATTTTGTGTAATATTTTAATATTAATTATCCAAAATAACGCTACATGGTAGTAAACAGAATGGATTCAGAGTTGCTAAATCAGAATATTATAAAATCGAACGACTTCGCTCCGATGACAATGATTGTTTGGAAACAGAGCTGCGGCAACGTCAAACGGAAACGTCGAACTTTAAACGGCAATGTCAAACGTAAAAGTTTATAAATCCGGCTTAAACGATACGATTCATGTATTTTGGATTCATAAGATTTTTTGCATTATAAAGAAAAAAGTTTCCTTACCAACATTAACATAAAAAAGAATTTGGTTGCAAACAAGAACAGCACCATCAAAACTTATTTTCCAACAAAATATTTTATAGTTTAGTGGCTTTTAGAAGAAATTATTTTCAGTATCTGCCAGAGTGAACCAGATCCAATATCTACTTAATGGATTGCATAGTTACGTGCTGAATTGTTCAAAGGTGGGTAGACCGTATTATTCTATTGTTAATTTATGGAAAATTCAAGTCTGATTGAAAGTTAGAATAGTTAAAAAATGATAATAAAAGACTGAAAATTTATTGAACTTTTCAGTTTTTCTCAATATTTAGGCATTGTTTTGGATTTCTGGAAAAGAGTAAGAAACAAGTACGACATGTTGGTGCAACTGGAAACTGCATACTGAGGCCTCCTCGTGATGTTTACTAGCTCGGCTAGTGAGAAGCGCCGTTAATTAGGGGTTCAAATGTACTTGTGAAAATATTTTCTAATGTTTTTTTTTATTTTAGAATTTTTCTAATTTCAGATTCGTATTATGCAAACTTTTATCCACCTGTGGTTAACATTTTTTACATCATGACTGAATCACCCTGTATAAATCGATATCGCACTTACGTCCTTCGATCTCTATCTTTGTAAGGACTCCTGTCTCTGTCCCTTCGATCCTTACTCCTGCTCCTTCTATCCCTCGATTTGCTTCTGCGCTCCCTTGATCGACTTCGGCGGTCCCGAGATTTGCTTCTTTTGTCCCGAGATTTTGACCGTCTTTCTTTTCTATCCTTTGATCTGCTCCTGCTCCTTCTAGTTCTCCTTCTGTCCTTACTTCGGGACCTAGATCTGCGACGCCGTCTGTCTGGGGACCTGCTTCGGTCTCTTCTACAATACCAGGAAATTACTCGATCAAAATAATAATGTATAAAGCAAAATTATATCTTACCCTCTGGCCATTTTTCAAAGAATGTTTGGTCTTTTACACGATAATTAGAATATTAAAAATAATAACGTTTTGTAAACATAGGACTTGTAAATCAACTTAACCTGTCTCCCTGTCTCTCACAAAATATCTCAGTTAGGTTTTACAACGGCCGTCGTAAAATAAACTGGACAGCCATTGGACACATTAATTAATTCCCTTCACCAATTTTTAGCCTTCCGGGAGAGGGCGCTGGCGCCTGCCTGGATAGTAGCCATATTGTGTGCATTCTAGGGAATTTAATTTGAGTGCTTTCCAGGGGAAAAGCGAAATTTGTGGTGCCAACACAAAATGCCATTTGACAACTGCCAACCACGGCCTTCGTGCATTTGACAGCCAATGACGTGTGCGCCCAATATGGTCGATCATTAGAAGGAGAGAATAAATCCCGCATAGGGTTCCACGTTTTCATTGGTCGACTCAAGGTTACATGAATTTGAACATTGTAGGCTTGTGAGGTTGTTTAGAAATCATATTGCAATATTTTCTTCCAGCATAATAATGGCTTAGTTAATCACTTATCTGAAGAACATATATGGTAATTATAGAACATACCGTATAAACAGCGCGATTTTCTTGAAATTTTGGCTACCCCCACATTTTAGAGATCCCTGAACACGAATCTGACCTCTATAATGGAGATGAATTTAGCTCAAACCCAAAATACGTGTTCCGTTTTCTTACCGAAGTAACAGCAATCGTTCCGTAATTGGTTTCGATAACATTTCGGTAACATTTCGGTAACATTACGGAACGATACACTAAGTTACCGGAAATTACCGAAGTAATCGAGCTCCCGACCACAATAAGTTCTGTAACTTGTGGGGGGGTAAACATTTGTAACCTATTTTCCTATTTATTCGGTGTTTTGTGGTTGTAGTTGTTTATAACCTTGGTGTTTTGTGGTTGTTTATGAAATGTGAAAGTCGAGGGAGGGCTGTTATTTTTTATTTGTTTGGCGGATATAACGCCCCGGTCGGATTCGTCCACAGAACACCCTCAACACAACTACAATAATAATAAAGTTCTAACCTCAACTCTTAACAACTCTAAAAACACAAATAGGTTAGGTTGATGAAGTAACCAAGGCGTTCCGTTTTGAAAGTTATTTTTTATTACAATTGACAGAAAGTGCTCGGTAAATTCTGTAAGAAAACGGAACACGTATTAACTTCGCGAATACCCGAAATTTTGAAAGATTTGTGCCGTGTTTACGTCCGGCCCGGCCGAAATTCGGCGCGCCCCGAATTTCGGGCGAAAACAGTGGCCGGGCCGGACGTAAAAACGGCACAAATCTTTCAAAATTTCGTTTTTTCCGCGGGTATTCGCGAAGTTTCGATGTTGCAAAAGGTGCAAAATAGGGTGGTGATCAGTTTGAGCCGCATAGAAGAAAAATTCATCCGGATTTGATGTTATTTCTTAATTCATTTGCATAATTTATGTCACAACGGCCTATTGGATACAAGACCAGAGGCTTAATATTCAGGTAACCTTGAGTTGACCAATGAAAATGTGGAACCTTAAGTGGGATTTATCGTCTCTTTTAGGAGGGACAAATAACAGAGATTATAAAACAATCAGGAGTCTTTCTCCCAATGTCGGAAAAATTCTGCGCACTTGTTCGCGCAGCCGCCATGTGGGAATAGATTCTGTCAAATTGATGCAGTGTCGGGACGATTGGGCAGTTCTTTTTTGGCTGTATGAGAGATATTACAGTGCCGTGGAGTGTGCTTTTTTGTAAATTGTGCTTTATGCGTATCTTTAAATAAAGAATCCCAGGAAGGAGTAAAAGCTGCATGTGCTTACCAACCACACACTATATACTTTACTAATACTACTCTGTATTTCTGAATTGATTTTCCCGACTACACCTCTGACTTCTATTTCACCAATATGGCTCAAGGTCATTGAATTTGCGGATGATTTCACAAGAGTAAGTTTAGTAACTTATACTGCTGGTTGTTTTATATGCTCTCGAAGACAATTAGATGATTTCGATTAATTTAAATTTATAGCTGCTAATCGAACAAAATTAAAGTTTAGTAGCAAATTTATGCGTTATCCGATAAGTTGCGCTTGCGGTATTTTGTTTTTTTGTAATAAACAGGGTGGTCGAAAAAAACACAAAAAAAAGTTAAATTTCTTTTTTTGACTAGGTGGCTCTGACTTTAAATCTGACATCCACTTTTGATTCCAAACAACTTTTGTAAGTAAGTTTTTACCTTATTTTAAAAAATGAGGGTATTTTACTCTTGAGCTATTTTGACATTTTTGAATCTCCCTCGTATCCAAAAAGAGATGTTTAAATTTTGATATGTGCGTTTTGAGTTTGATATGTTGCACCAACTTTTATCAAGAATAAAATTGTCTGAGAAATTAATAATAAAAAGTTTTCCATTTGTGTCCAACTTTCTGCCGGTCACTGTATAAGTATATAGGGGGGACAAATAATTGTATTGGAAAAGCAGCCCAGTCTAAACCCTTGTCTAGCTAGGACCCAAACTTATTATTTCTCATTATTGGTTAGTGTGGAGAGTATCGAGTATGGAGAGGTAGCGCTGTCAGCCAGAAATGTTTCATTGATTTTCCTGTCCGAGTATTCCCTCCAACGTCTCAAAGTTGGATTACTCCGATCAAAAATAATCAACGAATCATTTCTAGCTGAATAACTGTTGCTACGTTGCTACTAACCTATAACCTCACCTATATCTATTTTGTGTGTTGCTAGATAAATAAGGCTTATTTAGTGCTTCGGGAGCAAGACCTATAATAGGTCTAAGGTGTTGCTCCGGGAGCACTTAAATAGTTTTCCCAAAAAATCCACAAAACAGAGATATGTATGTCATAGGCAGGGTTGGGAATGTAGCGAGAATTTTATATTAATTATGTACATTAACTACGTAGTTAATTAGAAATGTAGTTAACTCTGTGTAGTTAATGTAGTAAATAATCTGATTGGTCGATTGAAGGTCATTACTGTCGATAGTCAACGTCCCTATTATTAACACGCGCTCTCAAACCTCACTTTATACTCTCAATCAATGCATACATTTTACATCTACATGTGCAATATAATTTTTACAAAATATAATAATTATGGCTGGACGAGAATACCATAACCATTACGAAGAATTGAAGTTTCTAAGCACAAAATTAGACAACGGACGATCTGCAGCAATCAAAAAATACAAATGTGTTATTTTTTATTATTATTTATTTATTGACAAATGTGACTGAATTTAAAAATTTTTATTTTCATTTTATATTTTATAAATAAAAAAGAATTAGGTATTTTTAACTCAGTTGTTTTATTTATATTTTATCACACTGGTAAACCCGTAATCCTTCACCGTGTAAAAATTTAATATGCAATAATATGCTGTCACTATTGCTGTTTGTTTAGTACTAGATATAATAATAATTTAATAATACCTGGTACCTACCTGTACCTACCCTTCCTACCTACCTACCTTGCCTGCCTACCTATTTACCTAAACATAAAACAATAAAACAAATTATTGACCAATTTTATTTAGTCAAATAGGGCATTTTAAATGTTTAAATTTTGCGTAGTTAACGTAGTTAAAGTTATGTAGTTAATTGTACAAAAACATGACGTAGTTAAGTACATTAACTACGGTAGTTAATTGCGTAATTAATGTCATATTAACTACCTACGTGCCCAACCCTGGTCATAGGTACCTGGACCAACACCAAGGTCTCTAGAGGAGACTAATCAAAAGACCTTGGACCAATCCTATTATATTTTAAAGACCTGTGCATAGCGTCGTTTAGCGATCGCCACTGGCGCCACACGACGAAACAAATTTAGGTACACGGTGGTTTAATGTTAAAAGACCATTGTTGCAGAATCTTTTATAAAATAAAAACATGCAAATATATCCGTTACAACGAATTTAATATAAAAAAATAAAATAATATATTTGTTTGTTATGCCCCTTTATAATTTGACAAGTTCACATGGCATATTTCCATATATGTATTTTCTTAAGAAAAGCCAGTCTAAAAAGCAAGCAAGAGTATTTGGTAGGTACCTTTTGGTTTGAAATGAAGTCCATGGCTAATAGTGTAAAGTAAGCATAAAACGCATTAGATTTTTCAGTTTCTATTCTTTATATGGAGGACTATTATTGGTTCGCTTTGGAGCTATAAACAAAATTTTCTATTTTCATTCTTGCATAGGTTCGTTATACAAAATATACTTTTCCAAAATAATATCTATAATTTTCGCTTCTTAAGCTGGTTAATCAGATCATCCTATAATTCCAAGATATTGTTTATTCTTCTGCAATTCACCTAATGGTCTATGCAGTGTGCATATGGGATGGGTGCCCATAGGGGGGGGGCAAGGCGGGGGGGGGGGGGGGGGGGGGCAGGTGCCTTCCCCTGGAGATTCTCAAAATCCCTTCGCGTTATATTTTATATTATTATAGTTGAGGAAAATATTATTATTATTTTATTCTTCCAGGTATATAAACAAACCCGTGCTACATCCGGGTCGAGTTTATTAGTATGCCTTTTCATTATCGAAAAATATTCAAACATCTTAGAACCTGTGACAAATATTTTACAAACAAAATCTATTGATATGTATAATGTCAAAAATCATATTAAAAACCTAATAACCATGTTTAAAGAACATCGTCAATCTGATGGAGTTTTCAAGAAAATTTTTTCTAATGCAGGAGAAGTTGCTTGATGGTTTAGGTCTCGAAATAAAAATGCCCCGACTAGTAAAACACCAAGTCAATCGTTCAAATTTTTCCACCGATTCTGTAGGGGAATATTATAAAATATCTATATATATAAGATATCTCGACTCGCTGACTACAGGCCAGTGTCGCTGTTATCGAATATTAATAAAATATTTGAGAAAATACTATTTGATCGCCTAATCTGCTTCATTGAGGCAAACCACATTCTAGTAGAACAACAAAATGGTTTCCGTAAGGGTAAGTCCACATTGACTGCGGTCTTTGACACGTTAAAGTCGATAAGTCAATCACTAAATGGAAAGGAAGTAACTGCAACTTTGTGTTTAGATCTGTCTAAGGCCTTTGACCATGAGATATTGATGGAGAAGATGAATAGATATGGTGTCAGGGATGTCCCTCTGCGGCTATTTAGATCATGTCTTTCAAACAGAACCCAAAGGGTAATTGACTTCAATGATAGGGGAGTCAAAGTGTTATCCAATAGCAGACTCATTCAAAGGGGAGTGCCTAAAGGTTCAATCCTGGGCCCCCTACTTTACTTACTATACACAAATGATGTTATAAGTGTAACTAATAACAAAATGGTACTATTTGCAGATGACACCTTGGTGCTGTATAGGGCAGATAGCCTGGACGAGTCTAAAAGGGACATTGAAGTAACATTACACAATCTGAGTGAATGGTTTTCCTCAAATAATTTGCTCCCAAATGTTGCAAAAACTAAGCTTTTGACTTTTGGTGCAAGAAAAGAGCAGGTGCTCAGTATTAATTTTGGTGATATTGAGATTGAATCAACTGAAAGTTTGTCGTTCTTGGGTGTAGTGCTTGATAAACGGCTAAATTGGAAGGAGCACGTGAACTCACTGGCTGGAGATGTTGTGGGATGTTGCTTTGCGATCTCTGTGATAAGGAATAATATTGGTGTGTCAGCGGCTCTGACAGCATATCATGCTTTTGTTCAGTCCAGAATTAGATATGGAATAATGTTCTGGGGTAACCCTACCGATAGTGGAAGGATTTTCAAACTTCAAAAAAGGTGCGTAAGAACAATATTCAAAATAAAACGATTCGATTCTTGTAGAGGGGCATTTATTGATGGTGGTATTTTGACCTTGTATACCTAGTACCTATCAATATCCATGAGGGCGTAATGTTTGCAATGAAGAATGGATTCATGTTGGCGGATCTACAGTATGATCATACATACAATACTAGAAATAAAGACCTAATCGAGCTAATTTCTCCTATTTACAAAAAAAAAAATAGTTTACATGATAGCGAAGATCTGGAATCTTTTACCCATATCATTTAAAACATTAAATATTACCCTACATTAAGAGATGCTACTATAGTATCAATGAATTTTTTGAGGAGAAAGGCTTCCATGATCTTTAAGTGATTGCTTTCCAGCATAGTTGTCCCAAAGTGTATTTTATTGTTACTTACTTAAGTTTTGAGTTGTATTGTACTTTTAATATCTGACTTTGTTCTGTGATCCATGATCTTTTAGTGATTGCTTTCTAGCATAGTTGTCCCAATGTGTATCTTGTTGTTACTTAATTAAGTTTTAAATTGTGTTGTACTTTTAATATTGAATTTTACTTCTATTGACACGATCTACACCCGTGAAGGGTATGAACAATAGTTATAATTGTATGATTATTGTAAGGATCTAATAAAGAAATATACTATACTATACTATCATCACTTAGCCTCAGATTTTCTAATGAGAATAATCAGCATATTTTCTATATAACTTACATCCTCACAATATCAATAAGATTGATTACAACGAGTATATAGAATCTCTGTAACTGAAATTGATAAGCACTACAGTTTAGACAATTTCTTATTACAACAGGCTGAAACTTGGTGGTATTTTTGGAAAAAAAAAGAAGAAATCGATATAAACGAAAACACTCAAATGATAGAGTTACTCGAGCATTGCCAATTCTATCCGGCTACTGTTAATAATTCAATTCAAATATCTGTTTGCTTACCACCAACAACATGCACGATCGAAAGGTCATTTAGCACTCTTCGTAGGGTAAAAACTTGGATTCGCTCAACAATGAATGAAGACCGTTTAAACGGCCTTTGTTTGCTAAGCGTTCACCGAGAACTCGTAAACAAAAATGAACAAAAATTTATTGCAAATGTTATAGATAAATTTGGGCGTGACCCCCGAAATTTAATACACTCACTGGGATTACTACGGTTTTCTAGGGTTTTCCATAGTACTTGAGCGAATGCTATCCTAGTTCTATCGGGAAAAAAGTCGGCCCTAGCCGCAAATGGCAACGAAGACAAAATAATAGTAATTGCCCCCTTCCCCCGCACAAGCATGTGGTTGCTTCTGGGGTACTCCTAGTTTGGAGTATTGTGAGGGTGAGAATTATTATTATATTATAATTAAAACGTGTTGAACAATAAAAAATTGAGTAAAAAACTAATCACCAACGTTCCAACCAATAAGGGTGTAGGGTTTGTTTTTGCTCGTGTTAATTATTATTTAGTACTGATTCTTTTAAAGTTTCGTAAATTCCTATCTTTACAAAAGTATGTCTCACTCCAAACAGCAATCCAGATATTCCCCCACTGTGTAAAATGCTTGGCGTGTCAGCCATTTTCGGGTTTCTCTTTTAAACTTAACATACGAGTTTAACAACTTTAGAGAATTGGGAAGAGCATTATACAGAATGACACAGTTGAATAGCGCCGATCTTCTGAAAGTTGTAGTGCTATGTCGGGGTATGCACAAACTTTCCCGCCTTAGTTTATACGCATGATGGACACCCATGTCTTTAAATCTCTTTAAGTTCTTATGTGAACACTCTCTCACGCTCAATTGCCAAACCCCATGACATAACATTATAAGACAGACAACTGTAAGCATATGCATAGTAGATGCTCAACAGGTCCCCGCAGCTCAACAGCAACTTCATCTGGAAGATGACGTAGTACGATTTGTTCAAATTTGAACAGATTTTATCTATTTGGGTTGCGAATGAGAAATCGGAATCCAGGTATGTGTCCAACAGTTTAACTGTTGTGACCTGTTTTAACTGTTTGTTAATCTTATTAATTGGAGGTATAGGCCTTCGCATGTGAAAATTGATGTAGGTAATTTTATTTTTATTTATTATGAGCCGGTTTCGTTCGCACCAACCTTCCATCTCCCTACAGATGATATCAACTTTCCCTTCCAGAGCCAAAATTGTCTCACCGCTAACTGCAATTGCAACATCATCTGCAAACATTATAACTTTTCCCACTGATATATATTGTGGTAGATCGTTTATGAATAAAAGGAATATTAGGGGGCCAAGTATAGATCCTTGGGGAACACCTAACTTTATCTTATATTTTTCGGACAAGATGTTATTTATTTTTACTAAGAGTGATCTATTATCAAAATAAGATTCTATCCACTGTAACATGAGTCCACGAATTCCAAGATATGAGAGCTTTTGAAAGATGAATTCAAATTTTAAACTATCAAATGCCTGAGAAAAATCAAACATCAGACAAACGACAAACATTCCATTATCTATCTCTGAATACACAAACTCCATAAGACTGTTCGTAGCCGTTTCAACCGATCTGTTTTTGCGAAAACCATGTTGGTACTCCGTCAATATTTGCGACTCTTCGGCAAAAGATGAGAGCAAGTTATAAGCACACTTCTCTAGGACCTTAGCGATTGTTGGTAGGAGTGATACCTGTCTTTAGTTTTTCATATCCAGTGGATCATCCCTTTTATACAGTGGTGTATCTATAGCTAATTTTAGTATATTTGGGAATTCAGCACTTTGAAAAGACAAGTTGACTAATTGCGTAATGTATGGCACTACCTCATTCGAGATCTGTTTTAACACTCTAGAGGATATTTCGTCAAAGCCCGTGGAATTTTTGGATTTGAAAGACTTTATAATTTTAGCGATCTCATTTTCATTGAAGTGAGTCACAAAAATTGAGTGCAGGGTGAGTCTGAAATAACTGGCATCCTTTTTTTGGGTAATAGAGATGGTCATTCTGAACCACTTTTCTTAATAAATTTTTTTCCTAGCACCGAGATTTTTCTATAATTCATCCCCTCAAAACCCCCCTCTATGAAAACACGGCACTGGCGCCCTGCCAACAACCGAGTAGAAAATGGTAAATCATCAACTAGTATAGTATTTTGAGACAGAGTTTATGCTATTCGTCAGTGCCGTGTCTTCATAGAGGGGGCATTTTAAGTGGGTAAATTAGAAAAAAATTTCGGCGATAGGAAAAAAAATTATTAAGAAAAGTTGTTCAGAATGACCATCTCTCTTACCCAAAAAAAAGGATGCCAGTTATTTCAGACCCTGTAGAATCGGTGGCGGAGCTATGCATAAGCAAATATAAGCATTGCTTAGGGACCCTGGCCAAAAGGGGGCCCGTGGTCCGTCGGATGTGATGACGGTATTCTTGATATGAGTTCCTTTGATGTTATCTGAATTGAGAATTTTATTTTATTACTTAGATAGTGTTACGTAGCTTTTTTGTGATATCGGAGTTTTTTATTTTATTTTGTATGCTATGGAATATTTTATGTTTTTTTTTATAAATAATAAAAGGATTGATTCATTTAATGTATTGTATTACCTACTTAGTTAATTTTAAGTTTACTTATTTTTTGTGATATTGGAGTTGTTTTTTTATTTTATATTGTTTGGAATATGTACATTTTTTATTAAATAAAAAACTGGTTCATCGTTATGGCAGAAGTTTTTTCTATACAATTTTGGAATGTCTCCTAATGTTCATATTATCTTTGAAGAGGAGAGAAGGAACTTTTTAATTTTTGCTTACGACCCTAGGTACTCAAGCACCGCCACTGACTAGAATGTTCTAGCAACATTATTAGATGTTTTCTAACAATCCCCACAGTAAAGTTTGAAAGTTGACGCATACCTACTTTGTATGTTTTATTTTCTTTTTTAGCAAATTGTCTAGTTTTACAATTTTATTGTACAAAAAAATGGTTACATAAAATGTTAGGTAGTACTAAAAAAATAAAAACAACATAATATACACAGGTTGGAAACACATAAGTAGGGTCGATTCGCCAGTAAGCCAGACACAGCCAATAGTCGGACAAAACTTGCATATTGAATAATAACTAGAAAATGTGATACAGATTTGGCCTTCTAAAGTTAAAATCGCAAATCGTGCAACCTTGTTATTATATTAGATATTTTTCATTTCTGCAGTTGTCGTCCTGGAAACGATAAAAGCGCGCCAAAGTTAACGTGTCTGTGCTCTCTTCAAATGTTTAGGTGAACAATAAGTGTGGAGCAGTTTTATTAAGTTTAGATAAATTTGATTTAGTAAATTTAAGGAGTAGGATACAGCTTTATATATTAGAAATGATCTAAATTTGCATTATAAATCACAAAAATATGTGTTTTGCCCGATTTGGTGGTAAATATTGAATGGCCGGCAAACTGGTAAATTATTCTGTTATAAACCATTAGTCGGACGGGTGTCCGACTACTGGAAATGATCGGTCCATATACCTCCGCCTTTTTTTGACTTATTAACAATAGCATTGACCATCCTTTTTTATTTCATGTAGTGAACCAAAAGTGTAAAATGGTAGTCAGTGGTCGGACAGCGAAATCTAAATACAGAGAAGGATTAAGTAAAATAAATTTTGTCCGACCACTAACTGAGGTGTAATTTTCAACGCTTCGGAAGTCGTACAATTATTTTTTCTCCGTTTTCTGGAGGGGGTTTTCTGATTTGTTTTTTTGTTATTTTCATTATTTTCTGTTATGGCGCCCAAAACCAAAGGAAAATTTCGCCAATAATATGGCAATGGATCTTTAATAAAAGCGGTAGCTGTTCGTAATGGCGGGAAATTGCGTGAAATATGCGGAAATTATGGGGTTCATAAATTTACCGTGCAGGACCGTATTAAAGGCAATTTCGGCGATATTTTTAAACAAATGGGCCTGGATCCTGTTTAAAAAGAAGAAACGAAAAAAGTTAGTGGCTTGGATTACGAACTTGGCGAGGTGCGGTTTTCCCATACAAGAAAATATGCTAGTGGATAATGTCCAAAAAAATTTACTAATTATTTTTTTATATACTTTACCTTCTTTCCTAAGAGTCGCCAAAGAATGTTACCTAAGCAAAATAGTTTTTAATTATTTTTTATTTTGTAAGTGTTCATTTTTATTTTTTATTTTCGTTATGCCGAAATTAAGTTTTTGCTAACTCTATATAGAAGTAAAATAAATATATTTACAATAATAGGTACTTCCCAAGGTAGATATAGGTACTATCTATTTAGGTAGGTATCATAATCTTTGAAAAAAACGCCCATTCTCCTAAAATACCCAAATCTAAAGTACATAGTAAATAAATTCAGTTCCTTTTCTTCATAATGGAATACTTTTAGATATCATTTTCAAATTAATTGTGATCTAATAAAATAATACATATATTATGTACTTATACATATTATAATATATTACATTCCCAAATTTATCCTTCCAAACAATATTCCAAAATACGGGCCTGTGCGAACTTACGAATTGACCAATCAGGAGATGTCCGATTACTAACAACTACTTGGCCGACCACTGGCAAATACTGTCCGACCGTCAGCAAAATAGCCTTTTTTCTCTAATAAATTTAATAAAAAATAACCTTTGGGTTTATAAAATATAACAGTTATATTTAATCAAAGACAAATAATGAAACTACATCTTGGAAAAAGTTTCCGTCGCATATAATTTTAACTGAAAATTTAAATTTAGATGTGCCTAAACTGTCCGACCACCGGCGAATTGACCCTAATAACAACATTTTTATATTTCACACCATCTCACAAATTCCGCGAAAAACATTAACTTGACTCTTGGGCAATGAATCGGTTTTCCGCAACTCACAATATGTCTTTCACATTGGTTCACTCTAACACTTTTCGTAGAACTTTGGTTGTTTTTGTCCCAGGATATCGAACTTGGGACAGCCCATAAGTTCTATGTTATAACTTAAGTGTCCGTAACCTGCAGCTTGAAGTAGATTCTTTTCCACGTGCCCACCCTTGTATGCGATTAGCTCCACACCAGCAGATTCTCCAAGATTCCGAAGTACAGCTAACAAGTTTTCCTGCGGTTCATCTTTGTCACGATCATGAAATCTTAAACCGTGTAAGTTAAGTGGCAACTTTAAAATTTAAAAGCAATAATTGATGGGTCACTCGCCGCTCTTTCGTTTTAAATGCTCCTGGAATTCTCACACCACTAACTGGGAACCTAGGAATCTCTTTTAAAAAATCCGAAAGCTGGTTGCATACGTCACCTGAAACACACGAACATTCCGACTCAGTATCTATGACGGGAGATCGTCCGCTAATTTCGTCATGATCATAATCACACTCTAAGAGATTAATTATGGCGGTTCTGAAATTTTGTTTTTGTTTTACACTAACCCCAGAACCTAGAGTTAGTGTAAGGTCTCGTTTTCCGTGATCGGCAAATTTTCATCATCAATTTTCATCTTCTAAATACAGAGAAGGATTAAGTAAAATAAATTTTGTCCGACCACTAACTGAGGTGTAATTTTCAACGCTTCGGAAGTCGTACAATTATTTTTTCTCCGTTTTCTGGAGGGGGTTTTCTGATTTGTTTTTTTGATATTTTCATTATTTTCTGTTATGGCGCCCAAAACCAAAGGAAAATTTCGCCAATAATATGGCAATGGATCTTTAATAAAAGCGGTAGCTGTTCGTAATGGCGGGAAATTGCGTGAAATATGCGGAAATTATGGGGTTCATAAATTTACCGTGCAGGACCGTATTAAAGGCAATTTCGGCGATATTTTTAAACAAATGGGCCTGGATCCTGTTTAAAAAGAAGAAACGAAAAAAGTTAGTGGCTTGGATTACGAACTTGGCGAGGTGCGGTTTTCCCATACAAGAAAATATGCTAGTGGATAATGTCCTAATGTCCTAATGTACTAATTATTTTTTATATACTTTACCTTCTTTCCTAAGAGTCGCCAAAGAATGTTACCTAAGCAAAATAGTTTTTAATTATTTTTTATTTTGTAAGTGTTCATTTTTATTTTTTATTTTCGTTATGCCGAAATTAAGTTTTTGCTAACTCTATATAGAAGTAAAATAAATATATTTGTTTTTGTTTTACACTAACCCCAGAACCTAGAGTTAGTGTAAGGTCTCGTTTTCCGTGATCGGCAAATTTTCATCTTCTGCCGCAATGTTAATTTGCGCTACTGTTTTTCGCTGTTGGGGCTGATATTGAAAATTCGTGCTACTGTTTACTTGCCTCCTATCGTTTCGAAAAACAGTATCGTTTCGATTATATTTCGACATCCAGTCCGAAGACATCCATTTATTTACCACTTAGTCCGCCTCTGCGGATCTCCGAGCCCGAGTGTTTTATAGATATGTTAATAAGAAGAAAAATGGCCCGCCGCCAATGGTGTCCTATCTCCGGTGCCGCCATTTCTTGCTCATTCATTTCTCGGGCTCCGAGCGAGTGTGACGTACGCGCGAGTGGTGCTGGCGTGAGAGACCGCGACCAGACCAAGAGGCCAAGGGGCAACCGCAACGGCTCACGAGGCTAAGCCACGTATGTAACAATACATAATCTACCTTTATCCCCTTAGGTAATAGGTAAAAACACCGCCATTCGAGATCAAGGCGCCGTGCTTTCTCGCCAGAAGCGCATCGCGCATCAAACGGCTCGACAAGATGGCTGCTCGGGCGTCTTCGGCACGCTCGAGCCAGAGAAATGGAGTAGGGAGAACGCGCTTTGACCTACTGCGCATCCTATGTCCAGGCAAATGTAATGGCCGCCATATTGCCCTCACTTTGACGTTTGCAGTTTGTTCTCAGCGGTAGTTGTTGTATTTTCAGCAGAGAAATGGTCAGTGTTTTTTGAAAATGTCGTGTGCAGAACCAAGCTGTAAGAATTATAAGTCTAGGAGACCTCCGGCAGTATCATTTTTTCGGTAAGTTTAGTAAAAACAATCGCCGGAATTTTGGGCACCATAGGCGCGCCTCTGTATAATTTTAATGATTGAATATGTGGTTAAAAATTCTGAACTTGGGGACTGATTGGACTTTGAGTCCAAATAAATTTATTTGTTCAAAACATTTTGCTGCTGATGCCTTTACTGTGCATCGTGGCGAACGAGGACGAAGACGTCTAAAGCAGTCTGCAGTGCCAAGTCTGTTAAAAATGATGCGCCCATGGATGAAGTTGGTTTAATATGACCTCCACTTTTATTAGGCAGTTCGCGCAGCTTGTAGCGTATTTTCCCTACTCCATTTCTCTGGCTCGAGCTCCCACCAGTCGCCAATCGAACCGTTCGGGATCGTCTAGATTCCGCAGGCACGCCAGCGCCATCAAGCGCCGCCCTCGGCGTTCTGGTTCTCCGTCAGGAACGCCTCCGACTCTCACGGATAGAGGGCGCTGCAAGCAGCAAGCTGAGTACAGTGCCTTTATACAAGACAGTGGCGACCATATACATAAGATACATATACCGCTGACGAATCCACTGCGCAGCGATTTGCGCTGCGGACTAAAAAGAGATGCAAAACGCGGCCATTTTGATGCCCCTATGCGACGCAAATTTATGTTTCCTTCCCCGCAGGCTCGTAAGTCCAGTTGCCTACCTGTGTGTTGTCTAGTGCATAGGTAGGCAACTGGACTTACGGGCCTGCTGGCAGGACATTATAATAAAACAACTCCAAATGTAGGTACCTATGTTCAATTTATAATTGGTGTTTATTGGTGTTATTATGTACATACAGAAAACTTTAGAATTAACAATTTTCTTCAGAGCTGTTGAAGTCCTAAAGCACTTGGTACACGAGACTAAAACTCAAAGAATAACTGCTTTTATTTTTGGTTTTTGACACTTTTTATTTACTTATTTTCATGGATACAATAACAAATTATTCATAAGAAAAATGAAAAGTGATATTACAATCTTCAACATCCTTCCCTTTGGATGATTTTTCTTAAGCCCATTGTTTTACAGGAGTAACAGTCGCCTGTCAAAATGTTTTTGGTTTAAATAAGTAAAGCTTTCATGAAAATGTTCGCAATTTGCTCCATTGTGCTTGTTTGAGACCATAAAAACTTGTTTGGAGTCTACAAAACTCTATTGGTTTCACCAGCAGCTATATACTTAATAATCCTTTTATTATCATTCCAGATTTGACTCCAGGGCTAAACGTTTGGTCGTAGTCTTTACCTTTTCTTTGTGAACAACCTTTCATTACCAACCTCGCCTAGTATTTTTCTATTGATCCATCCGGAATTATCCTCTCCTTGTATATCCATTTACAAGATACTATACCTAATGCTTTCTTGTCTCCTGGAAGTCTCTGTAAAACTCATTTTTGTTTTAATCATGTGACTTCATTTCTTTATCCATTACAGCTAACCAGTATAGCTTCGATCACCGGTCTTTACAGCTTTTTCATAGTTATTAGAACCACTAATTTACAGAATTTTCTGCTCAAACTCATGCCAGAAAAAATTTGATGGTGAGGAGCAGCGCGATAGTGACTACTGCGCGGAAATTGAGTCCTTGAAGTTGGAGCTAGCCGATAAAGATGACCACATTAAGCGCTTAAAACGTGGATCCCAAGGTTTCATCGACAATGTCACTGAGGCCGAAGATAAACTTAACGCTCAACTCCTTGAGCTGCAAACTCAAATTACTACGCTCAACAACCAAATTTTGACTTTACAAAATCTTAATTCTGAGCTGGAGACTAAGATTATTGAGGCTACGGACTCGAGAACATTACTTGAAACTAAACTTAGTGATATGTCTGCGATAAATAAACGTATGGTTACTTCTATTTCTGTTCTTGACAATGATAAGGAAACGATATTTAAAGAAAACAAAAGACTCAAAATTCAAGTCGACAACCTTTGCACTGGCAGACAACTTGCCCCTTCTGATAACTGTTACTTCAGTTCCTTTGAACCCTGGTTCCAATATGCATTCGTCACAAGCTTCTAGAAAACCCCAGATTATGGTGATGAGTGACAGTAATGCCAGAGGTCTTATTACCATAATCAAGCGTTTCACAGATTTGAGATATGACATTACCTTGAGTTGGACTGATGGCATTATATTTGATGATCGTATAAGAGAATGCCAAAGTATGATTTCGTAATTCACTAAGGACGATTTCGTTATCCTTTTCTCAGGAGTCGTAAATGCTCTCAAGGGAAGGGTTGTTCATGGCGACTTGATCAAATCTCTTCTTCAGGCGTCAAGCAATACAAATCAGTTCATTTGTGGACCGCCTCTACAAATCAATCGTCCTATCTTGAAAAAATTAATTCAACAGTATGATCTGGAACTGCAAGGCCTCCTCGGGCAGTTCCAACACGCAGATTTCATTCCTTCGAGGGCTATGGTTTATGGTGGTCGACTGTCGTCTTATGATAAGGAGCAGCTGATACGTTTCATTTGCGACAGAATGCTGCTTATCTCCAGGGACAGGTTAAATTTTGCAGCAACATCGAGCAAAACTCACTGAGCCCTGACAATGATCTTGTTACAATTTATTACCAAAATGTACATGGTTTGCGAACTAAGTCATCGGAGATGCTGACTGCTACTTCCTCTTGTAACTTCGATATTATTTTGCTGACTGAAACATGGCTAAATAATTCTTTCCATAATTCTGAATTTTTTGACTCTGGTTACACTGTATTCAGGGGGGACAGAAACTATGATATTCTAAACTGTAATCGAGGTGGTGGTGCATTGGTGGCGGTTTCCGCTGCCTTTCATGCCATGAAAATCGTGACCCCTGCTTCGTCTCACTTTGATGACGTTTGGACCGAGTTGTGGATTGGCTCCACTCCACTGTTGATTGGTTGTAAATACTTTCCTCCCGCATCGCCATTAGAATTCTACCAGGCCTTTTGCAGCTTATGTGAGAATTTGAAGTCCAAATACAAGAAACACAAATGTATAATTGCGGCGATTTCAACCTCCCACATATCCAATGGAACCTTGAAGATGATGTTGTTCCTGTTAGAGTTCAACCTGCTACTGCTGAAGCTGTTATAGAGACTACGTGCTTTCTTGAAATGAACCAGATCAATTATGTCTTTAATTCTCTCCAACGTATCCTGGACCTGGTGTTTGTTGATGGATTTGAATCCATTAGCTGTGTCGAGTGCGACTTCCCTCTGTCCAGAATTGACACCCTCCATCCTCCCTTACTACTAACTTTTTCTGTGAATAAGACTAGGTTCCTGCGTGACAATAGAGTTGTATTTAAATATCAGTTTCACAAAGCTAATTTGACCGAACTAAACAGATACTTCAATGAAAGTGATTGGTCCTTCATAGCCACTTCTGACAGCGTCGATGAGGTCGTTCACCATTTCTACAGAATTATCAACGAGGGATTGGCTCGATTTGTACCTAGAAAGCGAGTTCGTGGTGATAAATATCCCATGTGGTTTGATGACTGCCTTTGCAGACATATTACGGAAAAAAATAAGCTCTACAGGAAGTTTAAGAGAACTGGACTTCAGTCCGATTATGCATCTTACTCTTTGGAAATGCGTGAGGTAAAGTTTCAAACTGACTGGTGCTATTTAATTTTTATTTCTAACTCTGAACACCTAATCCCTGAAAATCTAAAGCACTTCTGGTCATTTGTTAAAAATTTGCGCAGAGACAATGGTCTTCCCAAAACGATGAGATACAGGGATCATGTGATGAGCGATTCCGGTGAAATTGCCGATGCTTTTGCTGATCATTTTCAAGGGTGCTACTCTGCAGCTCAGACTGACGTTGATGATGTTCCGCCTATCCCTTTTTCGTCACTGCTGGCAGTTCATACTTTTACCCCTGAAAATGTTGCTCTCAGGACTAATTCTTTGGATCCATCCAAGAACGCTGGGCCTGATGGTCTGCTGTCCATCTTTTTGAAGGGGTGTCGTGACTCCCTCTCACTCCCCCTGAGTCTGATGTTCCAGCGTTCCTTTGACAATGGTAGATTTTCGTCAGTCTGGAAGTCCTCTAAACTTATCCCTGTATACAAGAAAGGTGATAGATCCGACATAACCAACTATAGAGGTATTTCAATTGCATCAATTATACCTAAATTGTTCGAATCCATCTTAACTGACGAACTCTTTGCAACCTACAAACACTACATTTCGCCCAATCAACATGGCTTCTACAGGGGGCGTTCTACGGCGACTAACCTCAGCATTTATCAGCAGTTCTTAATCTCTTCAATTGAGGCTGGCCTGCAAGTCGATGCTGTTTATACTGATTTATCCAAGGCCTTTGATAGTGTTCCTCATGCTCTGTTGTTGAAGAAGCTGTCTGAAGCTGGTGTGGATCGAGTCCTACTTGTGTGGACGGTATCAGCGTGTCTCTGTGTTTGACTCTGTGTCCTGTGAGATTTTGGTGTCATCTGGTGTGCCTCAGGGCTCGCATATTGGCCCGATCCTGTTTTCACTATTTATAAATGACGCGGTATCTTGTTTTCACAATAGCGAATGTCTTTTATTTTAAAATTTTTTACTACTAACACCAATAGCAGTCTTGCTCTACAGACTGACCTGACTTGTTTCGCTGATTGGTGCCATGCCAATGGTCTCTCTCTCAATATCTCTAAATGTATAACTTACTTAATCGATAATACAGCCCTGGTAAACAGCACATCAGTCAATGACCTTGGCGTCACGTTTGACAGTAGTTTAACGTTTATACAACACATAGACTCAATCGTTTGCAAGGCCTTTAGAATGCTTGGTTTCATCATGAGGCACTCCCGGAACATTGTTGATAGCAGAGCCATAATGTCCTTATATAACTGCCTTGTTAGAAGCATTCTTGAATACTGCTCTATTGTTTGGCAGCCTAACTACTCTTGTCATATCGAAAGAATTGAGATAGTGCAGAGAAAGTTTGTCAGGTATTACCTCTTTAAGCTTCGTTTCCCCTACCGAGATATAAGCTACGAAACAAGACTGCTATTGTGTGGAATACAGAGCCTCGAGAACAGAAGAAAACTGGCTCTTTTCTTCTTTTTGTTTAAATTGTTGAACGGTGTAATGAACTGCGGTGCTCTTTTGGAACAGATAAACTTTTTAGTTCCTTTGCGTAGGACACGTCACACTGTCCTGTTTCATGTTAGGAGACATCGAACAAACTATGGACAGAGGGCAGTTGTTGACTGCTTGTGTTATAATTACAACCGTTTCTTTTCCGATTGTGATGTTTTCAGCACAAGTTTGTACACTTTTAAACATGGTCTGAGATTTGGTCTCATGTAGGTCTGTGACCTAGGCCTGAATCTTGGCCTTGGTAATTGTTGTATTGTCTTTTTCTTTTTTTATATAGTTAGGTACTAATTGGAATAAAAACCATTCCGTAATGTATTGATTGTAGTAAATAAATAAATAAATAATTTTTAAAATATTTGCAACAGCTTTCATAACAAAGTTTTAAAATTTTGCTGGTTTTGCAATTTTCTACAGTCCCTCAGCTCCATTATTTTCATTTATTCATGGTCTTCCTCCTGCTAATCAGTCTTCTTTTGACCTTCTGTACTTCTTCATTGTATTCTTCTTCTGGATAACCATCATATTCTTGCAAACTTCCCTCGCTTTTATACATTTCTTGCATGACAACCATCTACGTTGTGGTCACCTTACTTTACTTTTCTCAAAGAAAAACACAGATAAAGCACAGAAATATGATAATAAACACATAAACAAAGCGTATGTCCATAATTAACGGACAACACGAATGACGAATCTGTAGAATGACGCCATCATTATGAAATCGATACAATAAGTCGATCTATTATGACAGAATTTGACGGAACATGGCGGAACCAATCAAAAATCGAACCATGGCCGTCGCCACTGTCTTGTATAAAGCCACTGTACAAGCTGAGCATCCAGATGTGCGTTCACCTGCCGCTGCGCGTGACGGCGCTAGCAACTGACGCAGACGCTCCATGTCGCCCGCTCCGACATGGCGCTAGTCTCCACCGTCGCGACCACATACCTATATAATACAATATACTGATTTTTAACCATCTGCGCACGCTAGTGCGCGGGTCATAGTAAAGGATGCATGATGCCGCCATTTGTAACCTTATATTGACATTTATCGGACCAGCTGTTTTGTGTTTATTCGTTTTCCCTGCTCGTTTTCGGTTTTCCCACAAGTTTTTGTTGTCTAGGAATTTTGAAAATAGCCTGTTACTAACTGGTTTTTAGTGAGTGTAGTGCTTACATACAAGAAAGTGTTTTGCTGTGATTATTACGACTAGATGAGAACAATGGCTTGCGTTGTGAAGAATTGTAAAAATCTCAAAAGACTGGTGCCTCCTGAAAGTTCTATTAAATTTTACAGGTAAGTTATTACTTCTGTACAAAGTGAAGTTGTATAATTTATACAGCTGCCTTTTTTACGTTTTGCTTTCTTCTGTGAGTAAAATATAAGACGGTCATTTTGTGTTATGTGAAAACAAGCTTATTAAAAAATGAAAATATAAACCAAGCATAATACTTACATATTTGGAGCAATGATATGCTTAGGCTCGGTTTCTATCTACTTCTTAGCATTAAGTGTACGACCATTGTTAAGATAGGTTACAAGGTTACAAGGCATCATACAGAGAAAGGGCTACATCCAGCTACTACATTATAACTGCAACTAGGTTTGCAAAACCTGTATGTGCAGTAGGAAGACAGTAAAATTTGATAAATCTAGAAACGAAAACTTCACTATGTATATATAGTATACAAGCCATCAGAACATGGTACTAAATCAACCTCAGGAAGGTGTGAGAATTTTCATAAATATATTTGCGACATTCTTTTGCGATTTTTTTTTGTATATTCCTTATACTCAATGGCAGCTCATTGTATAATTTGGGTGCCAAACAGTTGACAAATCTTTGTGATGATGCGTTTTTAAGGGTTTACTTACAGTTCACCTTAACGCTAAGAAAATCCTGAGAAACCGGGTTTTATGGATTTAATTTTAAGTGTTTTAAAATTCCGCCTTAAATAAGGTTACAAATGGCCGCTGTCCTTGATTGAAAAGTTACCGAGATCGGTTGTCTCTTTTGCGCCGTATATGTATTATATAGGTATGTGGCCGCGACAGGTGGATGCGGCGGCTTCTTTAAGCCGCGCCTCCATCGACCACGGACACGGATGCGCTTCATTAAGCCTTCGCATGTCTATCTATTTATCTATCTAGTGCAGGGGTTGGCCGCCTTATATCGGCCCGGCACGCAGGCCACAGTGTGCCCGTTGTGCCCCCACAGGCCAGCGTCACTTGGCAGCCAGCATGCCGGCCCTCTTAATAAAGGCCCGCAGCTCACCCACCCTGACACCATACACATCCGCTGCGCTCAGCTTAGCTTAGGAATATTGGTTCTGGCTCCACTGGCCTACCCATGGATCCTTCTCTAGCCAGTAGGTCCGCAGTCTCGTTCACCCACGACAGAACAACCCTGTTCCCTTCGGCCACCAATCTGAGCAAACTCGATCTACAGTCCTCCACCAATGGGGACCAGGTACGGTTAGCTCTCAGCGCCTGTAAAGCCGCTTTACTATCAGAGCAGAAGGTCAGCTTCCGGCCCTTAACTCTGAGCCTGAGCGACTCCTCTGCCCCCATCATGATGGCGAACACCTCCGCCTGGAACGCGGTTGCATGTCTCCTGCTTCTTTAAGCGGGCGGATGCCACCGACACTCTCCTTAGAGCTGTCTCCCGAGAACTATAGTCCTCCAGGTAGTAGTGACGGCTTACCACAGCAGGTGGAACGACTAATTGACTCGAATGACCTCACCAGACTACTCGCGAACGAGGATAATGTCCCTGCCCAACCCTCAGACAGTCTGCAGGAAGGGAGCGCAATCAGATGGGGACATCTGATGGCCAACGGCATACCGAAGGAATCAACAAATGCACTTTTGCAGAAATACCCCGTCCCGGAAAATTGCTCTGTCCTTCAACTTCCCATGTTGGACATTTCAACGGTTTTCTCAAAGGAACCGCTGCAGCGGTAGTGCAGGTAGGCAAAACATTACCCCCTTGTTTATGGATACTCTAGTTAGCCAATGTCTGACACTGACATAAGAACATGACAGAAATACTGTAGATGGAGGGGCAGATTTTACAAAAAATAAAGTTGCCCAGCTGTTTTTTGGTAGATTTTAATAGAAAAAAATTGGTAGGCAATGATTGGGCCTCTTTAATTTTTAGCGACATCTGTTGCTTGTATCCAATATTGCTTTTGTATCCTTATGACACTGTCACACATTATCTAACTAGGGATTCCATAAACAAGGATTACCCACTACAGGTAAGTCTATCTCAATTTTTTCGAACAAACCTGCAACAAACCTACAACCTACTGAGTGCCAGTTAGAAGTTACTCTCAAGGTTGCAGAAAGGGGGGGGGGGGCAACCGTAGAGAGCAGCAGGGCTTGCGCCTCGACCCACTCAGATTCTCCAGAGAACTGACTTCTAGCCTCTATACAGGAGAGGTCTTGTTCACCGAAGGGGGGCGGTGAGACCACGCGAGCACTGCGAGCAGCCCTCAAGGGATACGAGAGCAAAGAGATTTCCGAAGAGGCGATAGAAAACTAGGTGAGTATCACTGCAGGAAAGCTTTCAAACTACTTCGATATGTGGAAACACATTATACTGACTCTTCAGTCATACTAGATTGGATCAGGGACTACAAGTTTCCCTTAAGAAAAAGTCAAGTACAAATCAATCCTCCTAATGCTCGTGAGCGCTCCAAATCTGAAATGAAAGCTATTGCTCAATTAATAGAGCAGGTAACAGTAGCAAAATGTGATCCCTGTCCTTCACAGCACCTTTCAGGATATCCCTAACAGAAAAATCTGACGGCAATGTGAGTTTTGTTTTAAACGTCAAAAACCTCAACAATCCCCTTAAGGTACCCAATTTCAAAATGGTGACATCCATACAGTGTTGTGGCTAATTCAAAGGAAATACTTTTTAACTTCCATAGACCTCATAGATGTCTATTTTTACTTGGCTATAAACCTCAATCATTGTAAATATTTTTGCTTCGAAATAATTGAGAATATCCTTATAAATTTACTTGCCCTCCCCTTTGGTCTGGCATCTGCGCAATTCAACTTCACTAGATAAAGGTCCTACAGACGAGAGAGAAGCTTACGCGGTGAAATTCGCCATGATGAATTTCGCGGCACTCTCTTTATCTACACCTTTTCCAATTGTAATTCAGAAAAACACAAATGTATTTCAGAAAATCTCAATTGTAATTCAGTTTTCCATAAGTAATTCAGAAAATCTCATTTGTAATTCAGATTTTTCAAATGTAATTCAGAAAACCCCATTTGTAGTTCATATTTTTCAAATGTAATTCAGAAAACCTCATTTGTAAATCCCATATGTAATTCAGAAAATTTCATTTGTAATTAAGAAAATTCCACTTGTAAATCAGATAACATCAAATGTAATCCAGATAACAGTTGTAAACCTGATTTTTTGATAATAGGTTTAAATTATTTATTAATTAAATTATATGACATTATGTAATATTGTAACAATGAAAGTAAAAACTAAACAAAACTATGAAGCATTCTTAAAAGAGTTCTACAGTTTTTTCATTTTACGGTTATTTTACGTCCTCTTTAAGGGGGTTGGGAAGGGTTGTTTTATATTATTGACCGGCTAGCATATCTTCCAACGCCAGTGCTGCTACGTGGTAGGTGGTGCTATGTTGCGCTGCACGAGCACAGTCACCTCCTACAACGGTGTCCTTCACCTGGTCAATTTTTTCCTCCAGGTACGCGAGTCTTTGTTCCATGAGACCTGGGCCGACCGCCTCCGGAATTCTGAGGTTAGTTTTCACTCCACATTTAATTTTGGACCATATGGTCTCAATGGGGTTCAGCATGGGTGAATAAGGAGCTAATCTTAAGAGTGCTACGGGTGTTCCTTCTAAAGAGGCTTCCAGCTGGGAATGACAAGGAGCGTTGTCGCACACAACAACCAAATCCTCCAGTTGGTTCCCCATATCCTCCCATCGCCTAAATAACCTCTCAACCCAGGCTCTTGCCAAAGCAGCTGTAAAGGTTCTTTGTTCCATACATTCAACACCAGCTGTGGAAATAGCCCCTATTAAGTGTACATTTGGACCTCTTGCAGCTGGCAGTTGTTGAGTAGCCCTGGTACCAACTCGAGAACGTCCCCTTGTTCGGCGGCAAAACAAATTAAAATTTGTTTCGTCTATCCAGACAATTTGTTTACCATGTTTGATTGATTGATTCAAAGTTTGAACATATTCAAGCCATTTCCTTTTATTTTCGTAGGAATTCATTGCTATTGGTTGTTTGTGCACTTGCTTTACGGTAAATAATTTCCCTTCTAAATAATTTGAAACAGTAGTTAAACAGATAATTTTTTGAAGATTTACTCTAACTTTTTCTTGTATTTGTTTTAACGTTATGTCACAATTTTCCTCAACCCATCCAATTACTGTTAATTTCATTATCACTCAGAATTTTTGGTTTTAACCCACCTTTCTTCAGCATTATTTCCCTCCCAGACGTCGTCCAGTGAAAAGCAGTCTTATATTTAACTCCCAATGTACTTGCCAGAGTTATCCAGTCTTCACCCCTGTTAGCGCAACTGACTATTCGCTCCCGATCTTGAGTACAGTTCTTTTTATACTTTCTTCTTTCAATATTTTCGGTTCCCAACAAAATAGTGCGACAAATCGGACATGCGACATCAGGAGCCGGAAGCAAGGGCTGTGAGCACCTCGTATGCAGTAAATGCCTGCAGGGTAACAATCTTTTAACAGGTTGCCTTGCCATAGAACCTCGGCAAATTGCACAATTATCATTCAACAACATGAAAAGCGATTTAATTATTCGTGAAATACACTTTTCTTAAGTATGACAACTGTGACAGGAGAAATTACTTAAACGCTGTTATTAGCATGGCTTGTATCCATGGTTACCAGGTTCGTTGCAACAATACCCCCACACACTCGGTATTATAATAATTATTATAACTAAGAAATTTTAAAGTGTTTTTCAATTTTAAATCTCAAATAATTGAAATAAACCCCGCAAACTTATGTACAGATACTTTCGGAATTACAATTGGGTGTAATACACCTATGTACAGGGTTTCTGCATCGTCTGTGAACATAAGGATGTTTATTTATATTGTTTTATGCATTTTAAACCAAATTTTCTGAATTTCAATTGAGGTTTTCTGAATTACATTTGAAAAATCTGAATTTCAATTGGGATTTTCTGAATTACAATTGAAAAATCTGAATTTCAATTGGGATTTTCTGAATTACATATGGAAAATCTGAATTTCAATTGAGGTTTTCTGAATTGCATTTGAAAAATCTGAATTAGAACTGATACTTTCTGAATTACAATTGGAAAAGGTGTAGACTGACGCGCCGGTGTGTTCACGGCCATCTATTGCCATGTATACTGCTTCGGTAAGAAACATTCTCTGCCGCCGCGAGGGTTTCCCGCTGGTTTGGGGGATCCTTAATATGAAACCTATCATGGAATATCTGATGCCCAAGAAAGGGTTATTTGTGTAATTACGTTGACGACTTCCTCGTCTTGAGCTCTTCTTTCGAAGCTTGCGAGCAATGTGTCAAAGCAACAGTAAATATTTTGCAATTTCTGGGGTTTTGCTATCAATAAATCAAAAAGCAGGTCAAAAACTGATCAAAGATGATGGTTTTTAGCAATTATCCTGGGCTCAGTAAAATTAAGAATTTTTCTATCTGATTAAAAGAAGGTAAACCCAGATACACCATCCGCAACTTTTCTAGCCCCATTGAGTTCTTGGTGTCAATTTGCCCAGCCGTCAAATACGGCTGGATGTATATTAGGGCCTCAGAGTGACAGAAATTTTTAGTCTCGAAAAATAATGCAAGATTTATAAGGCTCGCATGTCCTTAGCAGATAGAATTAAGCCTGATCTGCGCTGGTGGTCAGATAACATCGAGGCTAACTGTAATGATATAAAGCAGGACGAATTTACCCTGGAAATTCTTTCCAACACATCACTATCAGGGTGGGGTGCTTGTTGTATGTATCCCGAATACCATTTGGGGGTGGTGGCAAAAGGAAGGGAAGCTTTTCCATATTAATACCTCGAACTTTTAGCCACTTTTAATGCCCACGACCTTAAAAAAATTTGTATACTGCCGAGATGCGATAATATCACAGTGCTATCTTACATCAACAAAATAGGCTCACGTTCAGTATATCTAAACAGATTTGGCAATGGTATGATTATCATACTGAGTGATTAATTAACATTTCTGTTTTTTTTTTTTGTAACAAACCCTTTTGTTATTCCTGAGGTCGACATTTTTGCCTCCAAGGATAACCGAAAATGCCCAAAATACATATCCTGACTCCTACGTTTATGTTTTCCTATTTCTCCCTGATTTTGCACACTCTCCAGAATCTCGTGAATGAATAAGCTGAAGGGATCGTCGTGGTTCCGCTCTGGTAGGGACAAGTTTGGTTCCCTTGTACTCCAAAATATAATGCCTGACGGGCAATATATTTTCTTCCTGACCGAAATTTTTCATCCTCAGCTTACCCTGGTAGCCACCAAGCCATCAGGGAAGCTTTCAAATAGAAGCTAGTTTCGAAGAGTGACATTAAGAGGGGGTTGCCGACAGCGAAAGTGACGTTAGATTTCGTATTTTTGTAAGTTGTATAGCATAAAATCTAATAACATTTTACCTGGCAAAAATTTAGTACAACCATCTCTGTCTTCATTTTAATCATAAGATCTTACAAGCAGTGTTTTGTTTTATTGGTTGTGAAAACCTTGGGAAAAATAATAATTCCAGTGAATATGCTTTTAAGATCTTATGATTAAAATGAAGACAGAGATGTTTGTACTAAATTTTTGCCAGGTAAAATGTTATTATATTTTATGCTATACAACTTAAAAAAATACGAAATCTAACGTCACTTTCGCTGTCGGCAACCCCCTCTTAAGACTATTCCATGGTCCTTGCCGGCAGAAACCGCTAACCAGAATGGATCCACATATTATATGGGGGGCAATATATTTTCTTCACACGAAAAAGGGCAATATATCCTGTGGAAGACACATCAGCACACGTCATTGATGTTCTTCCGGCCATTTTAAAAAATGGGCATGACACATAATAAGGGTCCTTCAATTCACATTGTTCGGCTTTATCGCTGATTTTGCGAGGTGACTTGGCCAGCTGACCGGTAGTACTTAAACGATTCCTTAAGGGAATTTCCAAGGCCAGATCACAACGATCCAAGTATAGCTTTGCGCGGGATCCACAGAAGATCCTCATTTCTAGAAAATTTCCCCAGGGATTTGTGCTCTATTGCTCAAAGTTTATTTTCAGATATTCTCGATTTGTGTGGCAACTGCGGTCGACGATTACATAAACTAAACAAGACAGGAGAGGCTCTGGTTCGGACTATCTGTTTATATCACACAGAAGACCTCACAGAGTGGCTAGCAAGCAGACGCTTTCGTGATGGACTAAAGATACATTGGAAGCGTCAAAAGGAGACGGCTTTTAAAAAGGCCATTCGACCCGCCACGCATCGACTTCAGCGGCTTGGAGATGGTATTCGTCAGATAGCTGGTAGGACTAGGAGTCTTTAGTCTTTACGACTGTTCGTATTCGACCTTTATATCAGTAAAGATAGGTAATTTCTAAGGACAATTCTCGAACCATCAAGTCTACGATACTCGGTACGATAGGTACTAGCTTGTAGGCAGAAAATGTACCAACCTCGGAGCGCCACCGACTTGAGGGGTGCTCAGTTGTCGCCGCGCTGAAACCGCGGCAGGCTTATAAGTAAGGCATACGGGCCATACAAGTGTAGTAAAAAAACTTGTCTGGTTTACTTATTCAATCTTCCGTTTTTTCCAGAAAAGAAATACCATATCTCTGAACATCTACGTGGTAAATAAATGGATGTCTTCGGACTGGATGTCGAAATATAATTATCCGATCAAACTAATTTACCTGTGTAGTTCGATCGAAATTATATGAAACATCCAGTCCGAAGACATCCAGTCTCGCAAGTCCTCCCACCTGTTTCTTTTTGGTAAAAACAGTCTTTAAACTGAATGAGCAAGAAATGGCGGCACCAGGGATAGGAAGCCACGAAGCGTGGTGGTGGGGACACCATTGGCGGCGGGCCATTTTTCTTCTCTTAACATATCTATAAAACACTCGGGCTCGGAGATCCGCAGAGGCGGACTACGTGGTAAATAAATGGATGTCTTCGGACTGGATGTTTCATATAATTTCGATCGAACCACACAGGTAAGTTAGTTTGATCGGATAATTATAGTAGTCTGCCTGTTGTAATCGCAACATTGCATCGGAAAGGGTTTGAATTCCTACTAAAATGGTCGATATAGTACGTGGAAAATGTCTTGCAATTAAACTTATCAATATGAAATCTGAAAACGGAGGTTGAAGATGTCTCGCCTTGGCTACACACTTCGTAAAATACTCAACATAGGATCCCCTCTCATAACGTCCCGATTCAAGTTGGAGTTTAACATGTAATTGTTTTGTTTCATTCCAATATGAAGTTAGAAAAGCCTGTTCAAACATTTGAAAAGTCAAGAAAGTTGGAAGGAATGCCTCGCCCCAAGATTTTGCTCTACCTACAAATTTTTTTGTTAGCAAAAAAACTATACCTACCTTTGGAAATGTTGGGTATTTTTATTTAAAATTTTAGTTGAGCCAGAAAATCAACAGGGTGAATACTACCCTCATTATCGAATGAGGTAAAATCTTGAAAAATATCTGTTTTATTTAAATTGCTTGGAAACTTATTATTTGCTTCTGAGTGACTACCACAGTATCTCATATTTGATTGCCAATTTGGAATATTATTTGTTAACACCGGTTGATTTAGTGCACCGTAATTCTTAAAAGTGTCTGAAACGGTTTTTTGAACACAATCCCAAATTAATCGCTGCAAATCGTGTTGTTGTACTTGTTGAACTTGGAATTCTCCTACCTCCTACCATTGAGTAAAGGATATATGAAGCGTGCCATATGCAAAAGGTGGTATGTGCAATTTTTTAAATTTTACAGGAGGCACCTTATTATGTTTTGGTTTAGCTTAGTAAGAAATACAAAATATTTGTGGCTATTTCTGATATCATTTCAGATATAGGCAAGTAATAAACATTGGCAATAAATTTGTTATTCGCCATTAATTATCAAAACGTAGTATGTGCCATTAGAGTTGCACATGGATAATTGATGGAAAAAATCGTATTTTAAACAAAAAATAAACATGTATTGTTTTTCTAACGCGTTTATTATACAAACCAGGTTGTTATAAACTTATAAATAACTTATTTTTATTCATTTTGTAGAGCCTTCTGATGACTCAGTTTTTGATAAAATTCTTGATTAGCGGTTGAAATAAAAGGTATCATACTTTTAATTTCTTTAGTTTTTTTCTTTGTTCTATTATTTACAAGATGCCTGTTCCACCAGTTCAATGTTTAAATTTTCAAAATATTGTGGTGTAACCTTTGGTTTAAACACACTCACTTTGCGCCATGCTGCAACCTCTGACTAAGACGTTTTAACTTCAATTTGCCCTAAACTGTCCTTAGATATTTTCAGCATAACATATCCTGCCAGATACCCAGGGTGGAGATTACTGTTTTTTTTTGCAATTTCCATCCAGTTGAAAAATCTGGTAGTGCATTTAATTACACTTGGCACTTACTACGTTTTGATATTTAATTATTTAATTCCTTATATCGCCATTGGGCAAAGCGCCATCGATATAAATTTTATTGTGCAAGTAAAGCATGGCACATACTACCTATTTAGCTTATAATCCGCATTTGTGAAAAAGTGGCACTTACGACGTTTTGCACATGGCATGCTTCATATATTCTATATAGGAAAATATATATACTTTACTCATTGCTCCTACCTTGCATTTGACCTTTGGGGGCTGACAGTGGCGTACCGGATGGAACAGGGTACGGCGGCAACCCTTGGGCAGCCGGAGAGAGCCCCGGATTCGTATTTTGCCAGTCACCTTGTCTTGGAATCGCCCCCCTATTTTGCTGCATAGTAACGTCGATGCTGCTAACTAGTCCATTGGCGCCAATATTCGCTGCGACGGCGCCCCCCACTGCTCCTTCATTTGATTCGTTTATTGAGTCCATTTGATTTTTTTCTAGTCCTACTCATGAATCTTGTAATTGGTGGGCTAGTTCTCCCTTGATGTTGGGGGTGATCTTCGCTTGTTGGTGTACAAAACATTACTCTAGCCTGCTACACTCCGCCCCTGTTGGGTGCCAATAAGTTGAAACAAAATTTTATTGTCCGGCTTCTGGAGTGGTAAGGTAAGTCTGCATGTCCGTGAAGCTAGCTCCAAACTAAAAGCCAGCTCCAAGAAGTTTTCAGTGGATCAGTTTTTTTAGTGCTTCTTAGGAGCTGACGTCCAGTGTGAAGCTAGCTCCCAAATTCGTATTTTATAGGGGCATATACGGACACCTCGGGGCGTCGAAAAAAAATTAGACAGTGGCGGCGGGGGTTCTTGGGAAAATACATAAATGAACTGGGATCGGGAAGTTGTTAGGCAGGAGTGTGGAGGACACCCCGGGGTGTCGAAAAAAAATTAGACATGGGCGTGACAAATGACAGTGGCGGCGGGGATAATTCGGAAAATACATAAATGAACTGGGATCGGGAAGTTGTTTGGCAGGTGTGTGGAGGACACCCCGGGGTGTCGAAAAAAAAATTAGACATGGGCGTAACAAACGACAGTGGCGGCGGGGTTAATTCGGAAAATACATAAATGAATTGGGATCGGGAAGTTGTTTGGCAGGTGTGTGGAGGACACCCCGGGGTGTCGAAAAAAAATTAGACATGGGCGTGACAAACGACAGTGGCGGCGGGGATAATTCGGAAAATACATAAATGAACTGGGATCGGGAAGTTGTTCGGCAGGTGTGTGGAGGACACCCCGGGGTGTCGAAAAAAAATTAGACATGGGCGTGACAAACGACAGTGGGGGCGGGGATAATTCGGAAAATACATAAATGAACTGGGATCGGGAAGTTGTTTGGCAGGTGTGTGGAGGACACCCCGGGGCGTCGAAAAAAAATTAGACGTGGGCGTGACAAACGACAGTGGCGGCGGGGATAATTCGGAAAATACATAAATGAACTGGGATCGGGAAGTTGTTCGGCAGGTGTGTGGAGGACACCCCGGGGTGTCGAAAAAAAATTAGTCATGGGCGTGACAAACGACAGTGGAGGCGGGGATAATTCGGAAAATACATAAATGAACTGGGATCGGGAAGTTGTTTGGCAGGCGTGTGGAGGACACCCCGGGGTGTCGAAAAAAAATTAGACATGGGCGTGACAAACGACAGTGGAGGCGGGGATAATTCGGAAAATACATAAATGAACTGGGATCGGGAAGTTGTTTGGCAGGTGTGTGGAGGACACCCCGGGGTGTCGAAAAGAAATTAGACATGGGCGTGACAAACGACAGTGGCGGCGGGGATAATTCGGAAAATACATAAATGAACTGGGATCGGGAAGTTGTTCGGCAGGTGTGTGGAGGACACCCCGGGGTGTCGAAAAAAAATTAGACATGGGCGTGACAAACGACAGTAGCGGCGGGGATAATTCGGAAAATACATAAATGAACTGGGATCGGGAAGTTGTTCGGCAGGTGTGTGGAGGACACCCCGGGGTGTCGAAAAAAAATTAGACATGGGCGTGACAAACGACAGTGGCGGCGGGGATAATTCGGAAAATACATAAATGAACTGGGATCGGGAAGTTGTTTGGCAGGTGTGTGGAGGACACCCCGGGGTGTCGAAAAAAAATTAGACATGGGCGTGATAAACGACAGTGGCGGCGGGGATAATTCGGAAAATACATAAATGAACTGGGATCGGGAAGTTGTTTGGCAGGTGTGTGGAGGACACACCGGGGTGTCGAAAAAAAATTAGACATGGGCGTGACAAACGACAGTAGCGGCGGGGATAATTCGGAAAATACATAAATGAACTGATATCGGGAAGTTGTTCGGCAGGTGTGTGGAGGACACCCCGGGGTGTCGAAAAAAAATTAGACATGGGCGTGACAAACGACAGTGGCGGCGGGGATAATTCGGAAAATACATAAATGAACTGGGATCGGGAAGTTGTTCGGCAGGTGTGTGGAGGACACCCCGGGGTGTCGAAAAAAAATTAGACATGGGCGACAAACGACAGTGGCGGCGGGGATAATTCGGAAAATACATAAATGAACTGGGATCGGGAAGTTGTTCGGCAGGTGTGTGGAGGACACCACGGGGTGTCGAAAAAAAATTAGACATGGGCGTGACAAATGACAGTGGCGGCGGGGATAATTCGGAAAATACATAAATGAACTGGGATCGGGAAGTTGTTTGGCAGGTGTGTGGAGGACACCCCGGGGTGTCGAAAAAAAATTAGACATGGGCGTGACAAACGACAGTGGCGGCGGGGATAATTCGGAAAATACATAAATGAACTGGGATCGGGAAGTTGTTTGGCAGGTGTGTGGAGGACACCCCGGGGTGTCGAAAAAAAATTAGACATGGGCGTGACAAACGACAGTAGCGGCGGGGATAATTCGGAAAATACATAAATGAACTGGGATCGGGAAGTTGTTCGGCAGGTGTGTGGAGGACACCCCGGGGCGTCGAAAAAAAATTAGACATGGGCGTGACAAACGACAGTGGCGGCGGGGATAATTCGGAAAATACATAAATGAACTGGGATCGGGAAGTTGTTGGCAGGCATATGTCCTCAGGCAATTGTTAACTTCGACGCGTCGCATCTTGGTTGTCAAAACAACCCTTAGTTGAAATAAACTTTTTCTCCCATCAATATGTGAACTGCCACAAATTAATTGTAAACTATTTTTGCGACAATGATTATCACATAACTTTTGGAAAATTGTAGAACTAGCCTTGAATGACAGAACTCTTATAAGGAAATGACGATGCAATTCCGGAATGGAAACTCTAGTAGATGTTCTAATTTTATATTGTTATACAAAAATAAAGTTCTTCTAAAATTTCAACTACTTACAAAAACTAAATAAAAATAAAATGTCAGTTAATTAAAACCAACAGCATTCTTACTTAAATAAAGAAAATATCACAAAACCACAGAGTAAACCATAATACAGAGAGTTCATCTTGTCAAATATGTCAAATGGAGCCCAACTTTAAACGGTTATTAATCCATTGTAGGTCACTGCGAATTTTCTTCCTCAGTTTTAAATTAATCTGTAGTAAATGAAGAAGTCAGTCTACTACACAGTTTATAGGAACGATCTTATCGGGTGAGTGAAAATTACATAAAACTTGGGCTCCATTTGACATATTTGACAAGATGGACTCTCTCTATTCTGGTCTTCTCTGTGACAAAACGCAATAACAATTATAAAAATGTTAAATAATTAAAATAAAGAGAATTCTTACACAAATAAAGAAAATATCACAAAACGAAATAAAAAATATACAATTGTAAAATAATTAACTAAAACAAACAGAATTCTTACATAAATAAAGAAGCATCATAAAATAAAAATAGAATTGTCAAATATTAAAAATAGAAAATTATAAATAACACAAAATATTAAATATGAACAAAAATCGACCACCACTGCTGTAATAATTTATTAAAATATTATCTATTCATAAATTCCCTACATGGTGGACAATAAAATAAATCGATATCAGATATATTTTGGGTAATTTTATATTCCCCAGTCAGACACTCAATCATACACCACCTTTGGCATAGATCGCACATGATCCATTGGGCGGTTTCATCCAATTGAAACTCCCCACATATTATACATCTCGACGACATGTCGTCAGATTGTTCTAAAAGAAATGTCTCTAAATATTTTCTGTAGTTATTCGGTTCTGATATTGAAAAAAAATTCAAATTGTTTTGTATTATTTTTTCAGCAAATGCTATTATGAAAACCCCACAATTGAAACTGTCAGATTGAACAGGATGTTGAAATGTTTTAATTTCGAATAAAGATTCATCCAACTGAAGTTCTTTACAAAAATGTTCGAAATATTTTATTGATTCTCTTTTTGTGCTGCCGTATGGATTTATAAAGGAAAACATATTGTTTTTAGTGTCTATTAGAGCAAGACACCAATGGTTGCTATTTACAAAAACAGAGAATAAGTTAATTTCTTTTAATGTCATATTTTTAGAGTTGAGACAAGATGTGGTGAGTGAATCTACATATTGAATGTTTTCTTTATTTTTGCTAAAAAGGGAAATGACTAAATCAATCAAAAAATTTGACAGCCACTGGTCCTTTTTTAATTAAACATAATCTTCTATATTTAAATATGGAAAGGGGGAGATTCCAGCGTACCACCCTACCGTGTAATTTATAGAAATTTTTGTATAGTAAGTTGCGTTTTTTATAGTTTTATTTCCTAATTGTTTTATAGTAATTTTTCCTACATTTTCTGATTTTTGTAATTTGGATAATGTTGACACATATATAGGTTTTCTTCTTTTCGCGGTTTTCTTCCAACTTTCTTCATATTCCATGATGTGTTTTTGTTTTAGTCCTATAGCACATCTGTTCTTTTTAATATCTAGAGATATTTCCTTATACATACTTAATATTAGTTCTCGCGAAATCCTTATAAATCTGGTACATCTTAAGCCCTTGGTTTGTAATATATTAGTTTTTAGTTTTTGAAAATGACTTTCTACTGGCGCATTACTATATCGCTCTTTATGTGACTGTATGTCTGCTAACATGGATTTATCAATGTTTGACCACATCGGCAAATATGGTAGGTACTTTTTAAGAACTAGGTCCAAGAGATCTGGTTGCCAATAAACATTTTTTTTAACAGATTGAGCATCACAAACAACGGTGGTCGGTGGCTGAATAATTTTGGAAGATAGTCTTAAAGTGTTTGTAAAAGTATGACTTCTCAAAAATTGTACTTTCCGCATTATTTGAGTCAGTAATTTTGATGTCTCCAATGTTATACTCATCATCGGTAGTGGTAGAGTGAGAATCGATGCGGGACAACAGTTCATCCTTTAAATATGGACTGGTGCAAATTAACATTAGATCCAAAAACCACATTTCGATCGAATCTAGGCTCTCCATTGATATTGGCCTAGTAATGATTCTTTTAAAAAATATTTTCTTTTTGATATCATTAGGACAAATTTTGTTTATATCATTGATTATGATTTTCACAAAATGGCAGACGCATATTTTGAGTTGGATGGGTGGTTTGCTCTTATTTCCATCTTCACCACTCATCAAAAAATCGTAAACTGTGTTTAGGTATTCACTGACATCTTCGTATCTGTTATAGTGATAATTAACGGCGTTAATTAGAGGAAAACTAAAATCGCTCACTATAATCTGAAAAGGTGGCCATTTGATTTTTAATTTTATGGTGTACGCTTTGAAGGCATACAGCCAAGCACCAATCGAAAACGCGTCATGACTGGAAGTAATTAGTTCCATGATTGGAAAAACTATTTCCTTTTCTTGGATTTGAATCACTCCAGCATAATAGAATACTCTTTTTTTATTTGTATCCTGGGGAGGTAAATGCACCACCTGTCCAGTGGCATCTAAATGCAGAACAGGATTTTTTATATTTTCCAAAACCTTTAATTGCTCTTCACTAAAAAGGTAAACTGTTAGAGGTTCAAAAACTCTATAAATATAAGTATTTTCCCGCGCCATTAAAATTAAGTCGTATATTTCATCGCGATGTCTATCAAATTCTGACATTTTCTCTGACTTGATTTTTCGGTAAACACTTGTGGATTTAATGTTTCTCAAGTTACCATGTTCAATGTGACTTTTGGGGGTTTCCATTACATCCTTCATACGTTGTACAAAAGGGGTTGAAGTTTTAAGTTTTTCTCCCACAATTTGCCTTTCAGTCTTACGTACGTATGCAGTCTTTTTCTCAAACGCGTGGAAAAAATTAAAGGAAGAACTTAAAACTTTTCCTTTAATAATATCACCCATTTTGGTTAATTTTATTCGAAATGTTTTACATTTTTTGTGTGCGCAATATGCATAAATTGTATAAATAGTGTTTGCCGCATTTTTAACCGTTTTTTTGAAATTTAATACGCAGGTAGTATTAACCTTCTCGAATTTTCTCTTAATGGTAATATAATAATCAACTAATTTATTATTAACACATATTTCATCAAATTCTTGAATACTAAGTGAGAATTGCCCTTCGCGGATATTGCAGTTACTATAATATTTATTTTTTTCTCTGGCAATCGTGGGGTCGTTTTTTGTTCCTATCGGTAATATTTTGTCAGGTTTCGGTAAGTCATTATATAAATGAATTTTGGTCTCTGACGGTTTTTCAGAAACAGTTAAATTGTGACTTTTTGTTGTTATTGGGGTTATTTCGCAACTCAACAGCTCATAGAGTTCCTTCTGAACTGGTTGAACTATCTTTTCCTGATCCTTTTCAATTTTAACCTTCGTCCCGTTTTTAATAACTTCATTGCCGTGACCGTTGAAAATGGGCTGAACTTTTTCCATACTGGTACATGGAATGTTTTCACCGGGTTGACCCAAAGAAATATTGCCCACTTCTTTGTCATGGCCCTGATGTGTAATTGATAGTAATTTTTTTAAAAGTTGATTTATTTTTAAATGTTTTTGAATTCTGTGTCTGTGTGTTTTATCAGACTTTTTAAACAAGCTATTGCAAACTTTGTAAATGATGTCATCATTTAGGTCTAAAGTAGAAAAGTAGGCGTATTCTTTATTCGGAGCTAGTTGCATCAGTAAGGAAGCCAGATCGTCTATGTCAAAGGTTGAATGCCTTGGCATTTTATTTATTGTTGATGTAAACTGTTAGTATTAGTAGCTCTGAAATAAAATTCATGTTTCTCGTACTTTTGACTATAGAGGGTGGTCACTTCTAAGATGCACACTATAGGGTTTTTCTAAACGGTAAAAGACAGGGGTGCAGACTCCGTGGGTGCTCGGGGGCTCGAGCACCCACAAGAAGGCAAACAGTGCTGAGACCCACTGTTTTATCAAGGCTGATCAGTAATCGGCTTTGAGCGATACCTCTATTCGTCTAGTACGACCGTACCCCTCACCCAAGTGTAGTTGTCATGCGCGCACTCAATACCCTAGCGACGGCCCTGCCAAAACATGAGCATACCCACCGGGTTTTCTAAAAGCCGGCGCCCCTGGTAAAAGATACAGAGTCGGTTAAATGGGAGAAAAGTTGCGCTATTTTATGTCCTTCAATATTCTGAAAAGAAATCTAAGATATCTTGCGTAGTTCCTGAAATATCGCTGAAAAACTGAAAAAGTGCATTTTCGTTTTCTCTTTATTAAGTATAACTTTTTTATTTTTAATGGAGAATTTATGGAACCTGGTAGTCTTACATTTCTCGATGCAAACTTTTTAATGGAAATGTCAAAAATTTAATTTAGTTTTATGAAAACAAATGTCTAAATCATTGTAAAAATTGTTATTTAAAATCCATGACAACGAGCAGTTCATAAAAAAATTAAATTATTCATTTTTTGTGATAAAAAAAATAACGGTTACATATGGTTGAAATCGAAGGTTCTCGCTCTTTTAAACGGTGACAATATCCAATATGGCGGCCATAATAAAATCAAAAGTTTCTACGAATATTTGAGAATCTAGTTGGCGTAGAAAATTTTTGACATTTCCATTAAAAAGCTCCCATCGAGAAATGTAAGACTACCAGGTGATATAAATTTCCTATTAAAAATAAAAAAAGTTATAAAGAGAAAACGAAAAGGCACTTTTTCAGTTTTTCAGCTATGTTTTAGGAACTACGCAAGACACCTATTTTAGATTCCTTTTCAGAATATTGAAGCGCATAGAATACCGCAACTTTTCTCCCATTTAACCGGACTCTGTATCTTTTACCGCTTAGGAAATCCCCATACCCATAGTGTGCGTCTTAGAATTGACCACCCTGTATAATATGCGTAAACATAATAAGGATGGGGGCCGAGGAGAGGAGGAAGTTTTAAGTGGAAAGTTGAAATTTCGAAAATTTCAAACTCTTATCGAAAACCGTTGAAAATAAAAATATATGATGACTATGATGTAAAATATCAAATTACTCAGGGTCGGAACGATAATTCAAAAACAAAAAAATATTTTTATTATTTGTTGTTATAGCGGCCATAGTAGTGCATACTCTGTGAAAATTGTGTCTACCTCTTACAGTTCAAAATATATAGATAGCCCTATAATAGCCCTGTGACAGCCGGACGGACAGGCAGACAGAGGAGCCTTATTTTAGTAATAGGATCCCGTCGGCCGCCCCTTTGGGTACGGAATCCTAAATAGCAAACACGACCAGCGAAATAATTTAAATAGCGTTTTGTAACCCGTTAACTATTCATACTTTTTATACAAATTCATTTTAAAGTGTCTAGTGAATTTTTTAACAGACTTATCGACTTTTGTTTCGAAAATAATTAATGGCATACTTAGTCCTACCTGACGACACAATGTCAATAAGCTGACTGCACACTACACAGTCACACACACATTTTTATCGTCTACCGTAGTTACCACACCCTGTTCTCCCGACGTTAAGTTTTCAGCCATTACCGTGCTTACTTATAGGTTATAGCTACATACCTACGTTCGTTGAAAAGCGGCCGCAAGCTGATGAACTGTGGTTCTGGAAGCTGTTTACTACCTAGTTTAGTAGATCCTACATTTAGGTATAATGTTATTGCAATTCTAATAATTTTAAACTAAAGAAAACATCTTGCAATCTATATTTCCATAGTTTTTAATGAATTATGGAGTATATCTAATATTGTAGTACTTGGCAACCCTGGAATTAAATTGGACAAGGAAAGAGAGGCGTCCGCCCTCGAAAGTTAACAGAGAGGCGCGTCCGCCGGACGTTGCCGAAATCTAACGAAAACGTGCGAACCGGGACCTACAGGGCCGGCTCTAGTTGAAGTTGCGCACATATAGAGTTTGTCCACAGAAAAGGTGTGGAATAGGAAGAACTTTCTTATTTTTCATTTTATCGAGAAAAGTTTCTCTTGATAAAAAGTTTTTCTGGTTCTTAAAGTAAGATTGATATAGAAAAATGTAACATTTCTTGTACCTGGTGTTCAAAAAATTGAAAAAACTTTAAATGGTACGAGAATAAAGTGCACTTATTTGTGAAGATGTGGAAATAAGTTGCTAGGAGAAGTCGTTCAAAATTAAAAGTTAGTACACAATACCAATTTTGGAAGAAATCCGCCTACTTTGATTTATTTTTTATTTGTAAATTTCAGTTTGGAATCACGCAAAATAATAGGCTTTGATAGTTACTTTATACATCAAAAAAGGCGACTATCTTTTAATTTTGAACAACTTTTCCTAATCTATTTCCATATCTTCACAAATAAAGGCAGTTTACTTTTGTACCATTTTACCTTTTTTCAATTTTTTGAACACCCCGTATGAAAAATGTTAATTATTTCTACTCCAATCGTATTTTAAGAACAAGCAAAACTTTTATATTTAGAATAACTCTTTTCGATAAAATGAAAAATAAAGTTTTGTGGTTTTTGGATCTAATATTAATTTGCACCAGTCCAGATTTAAAGGATGAAGTGTTGTCCCTCATCGATTCTCACTCTACCACTACCGATGATGAGTATAATATTGGAGACATCAAAATTACTGACTCAAATAATGCGGCAAGTACAATTTTTGAGAAGTCATACTTTTACAAACATTTTAAGACTCTCTTCCAAAATTATTCAGCCACCGACCACCGTTGTTTGTGATGCTCAATCTGTTAAAAAAAATGTTTATTGGCAACCAGATCTCTTGGTCCTGCGATTCTTAAAAAGTACCTACACCATATTTGCCGATGTGGTCAATCATTGATAAATCCATGTTAGCAGACATACAGTCACATAAAGAGCGATATAGTAATGCGCCAGTAGAAAGTCATTTTCAAAAACTAAAAACTAATATATTACAAACCAAGGGCTTAAGATGTACCAGATTTATAAGGATTTCGCGAGAACTAATATTAAGTATGTATAAGGAAATATCTCTAGATATTAAAAAGAACAGATGTGCTATAGGACTAAAACAAAACAAATCATGGAATATGAAGAAAGTTGGAAGAAAACCGCGAAAAGAAGAAAACCTATATATGTGCCAACATTATCCAAATTACAAAAATCAGAAAATGTAGGAAAAATTACTATAAAACAATTAGGAAATAAAACTATAAAAAACGCAACTTACTATACAAAAATTTCTATAAATTACACAGTAGGGTGGTACGCTGGAATCTCCCCCTTTCCATATCTAAATATAGAAGATTATGTTTTATTAAAAAAGGACCAGTGGCTGTCAAATTTTTTGATTGATTTAGTCATTTCCCTTTTTAGCAAAAATAAAGAAAACATTCAATATGTAGATTCACTCACCACATCTTGTCTCAACTCTAAAAATATGACATTAAAAGAAATTAACTTATTCTCTGTTTTTGTAAATAGCAACCATTGGTGTCTTGCTCTAATAGACACTAAAAACAATATGTTTTCCTTTATAAATCCATACGGCAGCACAAAAGAGAATCAATAAAATATTTCGAACATTTTTGTAAAGAACTTCAGTTAGATGAATCTTTATTCGAAATTAAAACATTTCAACATCCTGTTCAATCTGACAGTTTCAATTGTGGGGTTTTCATAATAGCATTTGCTGAAAAAATAATACAAAACAATTTGATTTTTTTTTCAATATCAGAACCGAATAAATACAGAAAATATTTAGAGACATTTCTTTTAGAACAATCTGACGACATGTCGTCGAGATGTATAATATGTGGCGAGTTTCAATTGGATGAAACCGCCCAATGGATCATGTGCGATCTATGCCAAAGGTGGTGTATGATTGAGTGTCTGACTGGGGAATATAAAAGTACCCAAAATATATCTCTGATATTGATTTATTTTATTGTCCACCATGTAGGGAATTTATGAATAGATAATATTTTTATTTTATTTTGTGATGCTTCTTTATTTATGTAAGAATTCTGTTTGTTTTAGTTGATTATTTTACAATTGTATATTTTTTATTTCGTTTTGTGATATTTTCTTTATTTGTGTAAAAATTCTCTTCATTTTAATTATTTAACATTTTTATAAGTTTTATTGCGTTTTGTCACAGAGAAGACCAGCATAGAGAGAGTCCATCTTGTCAAATATGTCAAATGGAGCCCAAGTTTTATGCAATTTTCACACACCCGATAAGATCGTTCCTATAAACTGTGTAGTAGTCTGACTTCTTCATTTATTATAGATTAATTTCAAACTGAGGAAGAAGATTCACAGTGACCTACAATGGATTAATAACCATTTAAAGTTGGGCTCCATTTGACATATTTGACAAGATGAACTCTCTGTGGTTTTGTGATATTTTCTTTATTTAAGTAAGAATTCTGTTGGTTTTAATTAACTGACATTTTATTTTTATTTAGTTTTTGTAAGTAGTTGAAATTTTAGATGAACTTTATTTTTTTATAACAATATAAAATATGAACATCTACTAGAGTTTCCATTCCGGAATTGCATCGTCATTTCCTTATAAGAGTTCTGTCATTCAAGGCTAGTTCTACAATTTTCCAAAAGTTATGTGATAATCATTAATATCAATAGTTTACAATTAATTTGTGGCAGTTCACATATTGATGTGAACTGCGATGTGAACTAAGGGTTGTTTTGACAACCGAGATGCGACGCGTCGAAGTTGACAATTGCCTGAGGACGTATGCCTGCCAAAAAACTTCCCGATCCAAGTTCATTTATGTATTTTCCGAATTATCCCCGCCGCCACTGTCGTTTGCCACGCACATGTCTAATTTTTTTCGACACCCCGGGGTGTCCTCCACACACCTGCCAAACAACTTCCCGATCCCAGTTCATTTATGTATTTTCCGAATTATCCCCGCCGCCACTGTCGTTTGTCACGCCCATGTCTAATTTTTTTTCGACACCCCGGGGTGTCCTCCACACACCTGCCGAACAACTTCCCGGTCCCAGTTCATTTATGTATTTTCCGAATTATCCCCGCCGCCACTGTCGTTTGTCACGTCCATGTCTAATTTTTTTTCGACACCCCGGGATGTCCTCCACACACCTGCCAAACAACTTCCCGATCCCAATTCATTTATGTATTTTCCGAATTATCCCCGCCGCCACTGTCGTTTGTCACGCCCATGTCTAATTTTTTTTTTCAACATCCCGGGGTGTCCTCCACACACCTGCCAAACAACTTCCCGGTCCCAATTCATTTATGTATTTTCCGAATTAACCCCGCCGCCACTGTCGTTTGTCACGCCCATGTCTAATTTTTTTTCGACACCCCGAGGTGTCCTCCACACTCCTGCCAAACAACTTCCCGATCCCAGTTCATTTATGTATTTCCCCAAGTACCCCCGCCGCCACTGTCGTTTGTCACGCCCATGTCTAATTTTTTTTCGACACCCCGAGGTGTCCTCCACACTCCTGCCAAACAACTTCCCGATCCCAGTTCATTTATGTATTTTCCCAAGTACCCCCGCCGCCACTGTCGTTTGTCACGCCCATGTCTAATTTTTTTTCGACACCCCGGGGTGTCCTCCACTCCTGCCAAACAACTTCCCGATCCCAGTTCATTTATGTATTTTCCCAAGTACCCCCGCCGCCACTGTCGTTTGTCACGCCCATGTCTAATTTTTTTTCGACACCCCTGGGTGTCCTCCACACACCTGCCAAACAACTTCCCGATCCCAGTTCATTTATATATTTTCGAATTATCCCCGCCGCCACTGTCGTTTGTCACGCCCATGTCTAATTTTTTTTCGACACCCCGGGGTGTCCTCCACACTCCTGCCAAACAACTTCCCGATCCCAGTTCATTTATGTATTTTCCCAAGTACCCCCGCCGCCACTGTCGTTTGTCACGCCCATGTCTAATTTTTTTTCGACACCCCGGGGTGTCCTCCACACACCTGCCAAACAACTTCCCGATCCCAGTTCATTTATGTATTTTCCGAATTATCCCCGCCGCCACTGTCGTTTGTCACGCCCATGTCTAATTTTTTTTCGACACCCCGGGGTGTCCTCCACACTCCTGCCAAACAACTTCCCGATCCCAGTTCATTTATGTATTTTCTCAAGTACCCCCGCCGCCACTGTCGTTTGTCACGTTCATGTCTAATTTTTTTTCGACACCCCTGGGTGTCCTCCACACACCTGCCAAACAACTTCCCGATCCCAGTTCATTTATATATTTTCGAATTATCCCCGCCGCCACTGTCGTTTGTCACGCCCATGTCTAATTTTTTTTCGACACCCCGGGGTGTCCTCCACACACCTGCCAAACAACTTCCCGATCCCAGTTCATTTATATATTTTCGAATTATCCCCGCCGCCACTGTCGTTTGTCACGCCCATGTCTAATTTTTTTTCGACACCCCGGGGTGTCCTCCACACTCCTGCCAAACAACTTCCCGATCCCAGTTCATTTATGTATTTTCCCAAGTACCCCCGCCGCCACTGTCATTTGTCACGCCCATGTCTAATTTTTTTTCGACACCCCGGGGTGTCCTCCACACACCTGCCAAACAACTTCCCGATCCCAGTTCATTTATGTATTTTCCGAATTATCCCCGCCGCCACTGTCGTTTGTCACGCCCATGTCTAATTTTTTTTCGACACCCCGGGGTGTCCTCCACACTCCTGCCAAACAACTTCCCGATCCCAGTTCATTTATGTATTTTCCCAAGTACCCCCGCCGCCACTGTCGTTTGTCACGCCCATGTCTAATTTTTTTTCGACACCCCGGGGTGTCTTCCACGCACCTGCCAAACAACTTCCCGATCCCAGTTCATTTATGTATTTTCCGAATTATCCCCGCCGCCACTGTCGTTTGTCACGCCCATGTCTAATTTTTTTTCGACACCCCGGGGTGTCCTCCACACACCTGCCAAACAACTTCCCGATCCCAGTTCATTTATGTATTTTCCGAATTATCCCCGCCGCCACTGTCGTTTGTCACGCCCATGTCTAATTTTTTTTCGACACCCCGGGGTGTCCTCCACACTCCTGCCAAACAACTTCCCGATCCCAGTTCATTTATGTATTTTCCCAAGTACCCCCGCCGCCACTGTCGTTTGTCACGCCCATGTCTAATTTTTTTTCGACACCCCTGGGTGTCCTCCACACACCTGCCAAACAACTTCCCGATCCCAGTTCATTTATATATTTTCGAATTATCCCCGCCGCCACTGTCGTTTGTCACGCCCATGTCTAATTTTTTTTCGACACCCCGGGGTGTCCTCCACACTCCTGCCAAACAACTTCCCGATCCCAGTTCATTTATGTATTTTCCCAAGTACCCCCGCCGCCACTGTCGTTTGTCACGCCCATGTCTAATTTTTTTTCGACACCCCGGGGTGTCCTCCACACACCTGCCAAACAACTTCCCGGTCCCAGTTCATTTATGTATTTTCCGAATTATCCCCGCCGCCACTGTCGTTTATCACGCCCATGTCTAATTTTTTTTCGACACCCCGGGGTGTCTTCCACGCACCTGCCAAACAACTTCCCGATCCCAGTTCATTTATGTATTTTCCGAATTATCCCCGCCGCCACTGTCGTTTGTCACGCCCATGTCTAATTTTTTTTCGACACCCCGGGGTGTCCTCCACACACCTGCCAAACAACTTCCCGATCCCAATTCATTTATGAATTTTCCGAATTATCCCCGCCGCCACTGTCGTTTGTCACGCCCATGTCTAATTTTTTTTTCGACACCCCGGGGTGTCCTCCACACACCTGCCGAACAACTTCCCGATCCCAGTTCATTTATGTATTTTCCGAATTATCCCCGCCGCCACTGTCGTTTGTCACGCCCATGTCTAATTTTTTTTCGACACCCCGGGGTGTCCTCCACACTCCTGCCAAACAACTTCCCGATCCCAGTTCATTTATGTATTTTCCCAAGTACCCCCGCCGCCACTGTCTAATTTTTTTTCGACGCCCCCAGGTGTCCGTATACGCCCCTATAAAATACGAATTTAGGAGCTAGCTTCACACTGGACGTCAGCTCCTAAGAAGCACTAAAAAACTGATCCACTGAAAACTTCTTGGAGCTGGCTTTTAGTTTGGAGCTAGCTTCACGGACATTAAGTCTGCTAGGTACACTTTAATGGATTGCTTTTACCTTTAGGTTCCAACAGTCTAAAAAATTAATAATTAAGTAAGCCAATGATATAATAATAATGTAAAATAGGTAGTTAGGTAGTCACACCACAACCAAAAACGACTCACCTAAGCAGGTATATGCCAAAATTAGTATTATTTGATACAATTTTGGCAACGCACCACAGGCGCACAGTGTTGAACACCACGGTTCGGCTCGGAATCAAGGTTGGGTCACAGAATAGATTCCCCTATTCTGTGGTTGGGTATAAAGTCGCAAAATATTGGGCCGGCTGAGAAAAAAAACCGCAAATAAATACCGTATATTATACCTGCAAACCGAAATATAGAAACAAGAAAAATGAAAAAATGATTCAGGCTATTTTTCGTTACATGCTTGACAAATTTTAATTGAGATATCTCAATGCAAATTTTACATACCGAACTGTATCTCTACTATAGTCCTCCTTACGGCTTCGGCAGAATGCGTGCGACGTGCGAAGGAGCAGTTGTTTTATCACAGAAAATATTATATTTTCTATGGTTTTATATGCTCTGGAATATAATAGGTAAGGGGGGAGAACTCGCAAATAGGTATTAGGTATAGAATTATTAGTCACAGTTCAGGGGCGTAGCTCAATTTTGTGCAACTCACTGACTTAATTTATAACCGGAAAGGTTAAAAAAATTAGTTGGAATTTTTAAGTGGGTTCGGACTCCTTTGTGACCTGAATTCGTTGCCCCAACAAACTATTCTCCCCTCCTAAATCAAACACCTAAATAATCATACAATATTTAATGGAAAATAACTGCGAATAGTTATGACAATTCAAAATTTAAATTAGTCGTTAGATTTTGATAACAAACAAAAAAATTTAAAACTTAGTGAATTCGTTATAAAATTTCGAACGTCCTGTGTTTTTGAGAGTCTCTTGGAACTACTAGCACTTGAGGTTTGAGTGAAAGTTTATACTTGCGACTGTGACACTTGATCGAAGAATATCTTGTGTTCGATGCGACGACCCTTCCCTTTTTCTGACTGTGACGACTTTTCTGCTACGAACTGGCCTTAACGGGTGGCTTGCATTAGGCGCATGTGTTGACTAGCTAGAGCAGAGCCAATCTCAGGTGTTGTGCAGATGTTGCCGTACCGCTTCGGTGCCTAGCTCAGCAGCGTACTAGTCGAAGGTGGGTGTTCTTCACTGTCACAGTATCACGTCTCCGTGTCGATGATGTACATAGGTAACAAACACAACAAGAGCAGAAGTTAGTCCAAGAATGCTAATATTAATTTAAATGTGTAAGATACACAGCGATTTATTAAGAAGGTATATAAAATTCAACTTAAAACAGAACTACTTATTTTAAGACTTAATTATTAAAAAAATATAAAATCAAATTCAGCTGAATTTAGAACCTGCAATAAATTGCTAGTCGTTTAACTTTATGATAGTTAAACTATATAGGGAATTTGATTCGAAATTATTTATTGAACTTGGAAATTATTAATAAAAATTATATCTGAATATTAATATTTCGTTAAGTGGACTCTCTAGTATTTATGAATTTATTGCGAAATTATCGACGAAATTCGATCGGGTAGTATTTTGCCAGGGGTGAAAATGATGTTTTTAAACAAGTATAATATTAAAAAGGAAATCTACTGGTCAGGAGAACGAAAGTCTTAGGTAGCTGTTCTTTTTTAGAGGTACCAAAAAAGGTTATAACTGACAAGTTATACAAAAAAACAGCAACCTCGAGAGAAAATGGCCGCAGGTGAGGTGGTACTGAATAAAAAAACAATTTCCGAAAATATGAACGATATAATAAAAAAACCACACTCACCTAGGCGATTTTCCTCCTCTAGTAGTCCTTGATCGATTCCTGCCCAACAGAACTCCGTTCCAAGCTCCTAGTCAGCTTATGGTGACGTCAGTTTTGCAATGGCGGTGTTCACTCCGCCGTGAAAGAAAAGAAAAAGATTTAATCACCCCAACCAGGCACTACAATGAAAATACTTCACCAAAACCAATTAACCCGTACTACCGATCAAATTCGCGATCAATTTAGAGCAAAATGCTAAAAAAACCAAACGAGAAAATATTCAGAAAAGGCGATTGCCACTAGAGAGTACCGATTAATTCGAGAGTCAAAAATGAAAAAGGGGACGAGAGCCGCTGCGTCGTTCGATTCATTCTATACAACCGTGGTGCATAAAAAAGTGCAGCCAATAGGAATCGAGCTGCTGGAGTCAATTGACGGTTTATTTCAAACGATTCTCTTTACTTGTACAGTAAATATTAACAAAACAAATGCTATCATAATTAAAGCAATTTAACATACTTACTTCTATTCAATCTGTTCGCAAATATTTACATAATAAATTCCACTGCCTGTTCTACCAAATATCGAAAACTAGTCGACATGTTCTGCGGGTTGCGCTACCCACTACAAGAGGTCGCTGGCGGCACGGTCGCGAAATTAATTTGTTTATAATTCGAAATATCAATAATTTAACAAGAAAATGTAAGCTGTACCATCCTATAATAGGTGTGCCTTCTTAGTTTATGCCTGTCTGGAATCAAATAAAAACGTTGTAACGGGTTTCTTGGAATTTACAAAAAAAATCCGTTACAAATTTTCATATAATTGTTATTTAATTTATTGTTAATATTATTCTTAACGGTGATGCCTTAGACTATGGAGGAAGGCAAACCCTTATAACATTGGCCATTATTTCTCGTGCTTGAGAATGCAACGTTCTTCCCTGTTAACTCATTTTGCACACGTTAACTCCCGAATATACGAAACGCCACTGAGCTCTCTGAGCTGGCGAAAAAAACTTGCCAGCGGCCTAAAAAATGAGGTCTGTGTGGTAGACCAAATACGCAGTTAACTTTACGTACTATAGAAACAGGCACAAAACGCGTTGGCTAACTGCTTTTGTCAGCCGACTGCTTGGTATAAGTGCTGTGTTGCCGTATTTCAAAGGCGATGGTAGACTCGACGATGTTGAAAAAATATAATAGGTGTTTTATCACACCGCGTTAAAAATAAATGATAAACAGAAATGGGTAAGTGGTCCCGTGATGCGAGCTTTATTTTTTCGGTATAACAGAGTTCAGAAATTCGGCTTCAATATGATAAAACTTGTATTCGCCAATAAATAACGACTACTCGTATAGGAAATCTTGCAACTCTGCCCGCATTCTTTAGAAACGTTTTCTTTCGTGCTTTGGACATACCACGTTATATAAATTACAAAATTCCCCAATACTCTTCTGTTTATCTGAATTGATTTTCCTGAATACATCTCTGATTTCTATTCCCCTAATATGGCGTCAAGCTCATTGAATTTTTGTAAGAATCGAGAAATATGGAGTAGGAAGAACGCGCTTTGACCAATTGCGCAACCTATTTCCAGGCAAATTTAATGGCCGCCATATTGTCCTCACTTTGACGTTTGCAGTTTGTTCTCAGCGGTAGTTGTTGTATTTTCAGCAGAGAAATGGTCAGTGTTTTTGGAAAATGTCGTGTGCAGTACCAAGCTGTAAGAATTATAAGTCTAGGAGACCTCCGGAAGTATCATTTTTTCGGTAAGTTTAGTAAAAACAATCACAGAAATTTTGGGCACCATAGGCACGCATCTGTATAATTTTAATGATTGAATATGTGGTTAAAAATTCTAAACTTGGGGACTGATTGGACTTTGAGTCCAAATAAATTTGTTTGTTCAAAACATTTTGCTGCTGATGCCTTTACTGTGCATCGTGGCGAACGAGGACGAAGACCTGTAAAGCAGTCTGCAGTGCCAAGTCTGTTAACAATGATAGGCCCATGGATGAAGTTGGTTTAATATGACCGCCACTTTTATTAGGCAGTTCGCGCAGCATGTAGCGTATTCTCCAGAGAAATGGACCCACTCCATTTCTCTGATGTTTTCTCTAGAGTGAGGTATTTGTTTGTTTTATATGCTCTCTGGTTGTAGATGTAGATATATATGTCAGTTTCTGATGTTTAGTTTGTCGCATAATATGCGATTATTTTAAATATCGAGCTTTATTACCATTACCACTGTACAGTGTACAGACAAAATGTTAAAAAAATGTCAAAGGGGCATTGAACGACCTGGAAAACGATCCGGAAAACCTTCACGGTCACTTCACAACACATAACACATAACAAATAAAATTTTCCTGAGTACGCACCATAGACGCAGCCGCAAGTAGCTGATTATAACAAAATGAAAGTGTTTCCATGACGTTTGCAATTATTATTAAAATGAGTTGTAGTCACAGTTGCTTTTATTTGTAGAGGTATAATCGTGATTATTTTATTATGTTCTTTTTTCGTATCACTTTCGTAACTTTTCACATCATAAATCAACGAGGCCAACGATAAAGACAGGCCACGGCGCTAACGCATAATCGCGTAGTCACGTGACCAACTTAGTGCTATTTAATGAAAGGCATTTTTGGAGGTAAGTAGAAAAACAAATTTCATGACAATTTGGCAAGTTTTCTTTCATCTATTACATTATTGGTTTTGTGCATCCAAGCTTTCTCTAATTGTTTTTTCAAAATTTTAAACCTGCCTCAGCTGTTTCCTTTTTTTCCTTTAGCTTAGGTGATATTCTCTATAGGTATATTTTCCTCCCACAACACATTTGTCCACTTTAATTATTGTTTCACTTTCTTGAAAATGTGTTAGTCACACATACTTAAGGATTTTTTTAGAAATTAAATCTCAGTTGGGATTTGACGAATCCATTTTTGGCGGAAATTTTCATCCCGAGGCAAAATAAATGTTTGTTATGGCGACACTTTCTTCCTGGCTTTTGTAATATGTATAAAAATATAATATAAACAGACTCAATATTTAGTATTTAGGATATTTTTTGCGAAATAAAAATGAAAACTAACCTCAGTAGGTATACTGCAAATATTGACGAGGTCTCAGTTGTTCGGCAGCGTGAAAGACCGAATATGTAGATAAACCGTATCGGGGCGTGGTTCGACAATGAAAATTAACGGTTACAACACTGATTTATTTCGCACAAGGTGAATGGTGAATACAATAAATACACAAACCCGAACGTGGTCAACGGGAACGGCTTCCAGCCACCCGGACCGTCTGAACTCGCGGATCTCCCGTGAGCAGTTCACCCCTCTGTGAATCAGGCTCCACTGTCCAATACGGTCCATGTCCATAATAGTCCATTCCGGAATTCCGGGCTCCCTATTCTGTGGTTCGGGGGAGAATTCCCCTTTACAGCGCTCACGCGTCGGTGCGAGCGGCACCAATACTCTTGGACACCACGACTCTTACCCAGAGGCCATAATAACACCTGGGCGGTTCCCCTCCGCCAGGACACACGCGCACTAGACACAAACTTGTTTCTAAAATATAAACTAAGACGTTTAAAAACACTTTAAACATTGAAAACTTCTCAAAACCTAAGCTGCCGCTTTCAGTTATGTGACAAATGACATCTAACGTCTGAGATGGTCACGTGATTTTTGTGCGCCAGGGCCTGTCTTTATAGTAGCCTTGATAAATCAATGAGTGACGTCATTAACTGGTTGAGACACAATATACCAATGTTATACCTTGGTTAATAGAAAATTCCTAGGGATTTTGTGGAGAATGTCATCTGACAAAATCGGGACTTCTTACAGTAATCAGGGTATATCACAGAGATCATAATCTCTATGGGGTATATGTAAGCACTACACTGTCACTAAAAAACGGTTAGTAACAGGCTATTTTCTAAATACCTAGATGACAAAAACTTGTGGGAAAACCGAAAACGAGCAGGGAAAACGAATAAACACAAAACAGCTGTTCCGATAAATGTCAATATAAGGTTACAAATGGCTGCATCATGCATCCTCCTAGATTTTATCGTTATGAAACAAGAGTACCTTTTTATTGTAGATTAAAAATATGCATTAAAATGATGGGACTTGCAAGGCCAAAAAGATAACATCAAAAAAGTAACGCGTAAAAATAGCCCAAGTGGCGCCATCTGTTAGATACGTAGAAATTGACATTTTCAGCTTATTCTCCATCCCCCAAAACACTGCAGTGCCAAATTTCAATTCAGCAGCTTGAATATTTTGGGAGATATTACCATAATTCAATTTCAAAAATATAACTACAAAGCCCTGTATCTCAGGAACGAAGAACTTTAGGGCCTATGTTGTTATCAGCAAACCTTGTAATGCGTTTTTCTACAAAATGTCAAAGTCCTGATAAAAGAAAACCTGGGACACCCTGTATATATTTTCTGATTATGGCAAGGCCTACTATAAAGACAGGCCCTGGCGCACAAAAATCACGTGACCATCTTAGTCAGACGTTACATGTCATTTGTCACATAACTGAAAGCGGCAGCTTGGGTTTTGAGAAGTTTTCAATGCTTAAAGTGTTTTTAAACGTCTTAGTTTATATTTTAGAAACACGTTTGCGTCTAGTGCGCGTGTGTCCTGGCGGAGGGGAACCGCCCAGGTGTTATTATGGCCTCTGGGTGGGAGTCGTGTCGTCCAAGAGTATTGGTGCTGCTCGCACCGAAGCGACGCGACGCGTGAGCGCTGTAAGGGGAATTCTCCCCCGAACCACAGAATAGGGAACCCGGAATGGACTATTATGGACATGGGACAGTATTGGACAGTGGAGCCTGAGACACAGAGGAGTGAACTGCTTACGGGAGATCCGCGAGTTCAGACGGTCCGGGTGGCTGGAAGCCGTTCCCGTTTACCACGTTCGGGTTTGTGTGTTTATTGTATTCACCATTCACCTTGTGCAAAATAAATCATTGTTGTAACGTACTCGAGGATTTTCGTTGTCAACTCACGCCCTGATATGGTTTCTATTCGGTCTTTCACGCTGCCGATCAACTGAGACCTCGTCAATATTTACAGTATACCTACTGAGGTTAGTTTTCATTTTTATTTCGTAAAAAATAACCTAAATACCAAATATTGGGTCTGTTTATATTATATTTATACATATTACAAAAGCCAGGAAGAAAGTGTCGCCATAACAAACATTTGTTTTGCCTCGGGATGAAAATTTCCGCCAAAAATGGATTCGTCAAATCCCAACTGAGATTTAATTTGTAAAAAACTCTTAAGTATGTGTGGGCATTGAATTGATAAGTCTTATCAATTCGATGATGTGTGGCTAACACATTTTCAAGAAAGTGAAACAATAATTAAAGTGGACAAATGTGTTGTGGGAGGAAAATACCTATAGAGAATATCACCTAAGCTAAAGGAAGGTGATGTCCCAACAATTTTTGAAAATATGCCAAAATATTGTGAGTACAGTGCCGTGTAACTCTCAGCCTAAAACAGCTGAGGTAGGTTGAAAATCTTGAAAAAACAATTAGAGAAAGCTTGGATGCACAAAACCAATAATGTAATAGATGAAAGAAAACTTGCCAAATTGTTACGAAATTTGTTTTTTCTACTTATCCCTGTCTTTATCGTTGGCCTCGGGTTATGGGTAGTGACGTTATGACCATTTTTACCACATATAAAAAATAGTTAGGTTTATTTTTACTTTATTTCTTATCAGAGACAAGGGACAGTTGTATTTGGTTTGTTTTTTTTTTTAGCTAAAATGCAGCAGTCTTGTGTATGATTTCTTATTATCATCAGAGCATATGAAACAACCAATACTTACTCTTGAGAAATCATCCTCAAATTCAATGACCTTGAGCCATATTGATGGAATAGAAGTCAGAGGTGTAGTCGGGAAAATCAATTCAGAAATACAGAGTATACTATTATTAAAGTGTAAAGTATAATAGTGTGTGGTAAGCACAAGCAGCTTTTACTCCTTCCTGGGATTCTTTATTTAAAGATACTAGCAAAAAGCACAATTTACAAAAAAGCACACTCCACGGCACTGTAATATCTCTTATACAGCCAAAAAAGAACTGCCCAATCGCCCCGACACTGCATCAATTTGACAGAATCTATGCCCACAATCCACATGGTCATAGACATACCCAAATTGGGTTTGTTTATGCACCTGGCGGCTGCGCGAACAGGTGCGCAGAATTTTCCCGCCATGGAGAGTGGAACTGCTGGTTGTTTTATATGCTCTGTTATCATTATCATCTTTATTGAGAGAACATCAAGATTTAAGAATTATGTTTTACCTAGGTTTATGTTAAATCGAGACTATCAAGATTAAAAGTGTAATAAAATAAATTGACGATGACAGCGCGCTAGTAAAATATGAGACTACTCATTATTAATCGGATTCGTTGTTATTACACCAGTTTTTTCCCAATATTACCGTTAAATGTGTTATTAGAAGTGAAAGGTATTTATTCTGCAACGGTTTGTTGGCGATTGTACAGCCAAAAAATGTCTTCTAAACCAACTGTGTACATAACTAGACAAGTAAATAAAGAAGCTTTGGATCTTTTATCTCAATAGTAAGTAACACCATTTACCTGGGTAGTGTCTAATCTAGTCCTAGTACTAGTATAACTAAAATTTAGCTTATTTTAGATTTTCCAATAATTTAACCTCCAATTTTTTTTAACAGCTGTGAGGTCACTAGTTGGACAGGGCCGGGCCCAGTATCTCGATCTGAACTCCTGAAAAACATCAAAAATAAATCGGCCTTATTTTGCATGCTCACTGACAAAATAGATGGTGAAATACTGGATCAAGCAGGCCCTAATCTGAAAATAGTGGCGACTATGTCTGTTGGATACGACCATTTAGACGTAGCGGAAGTAAAGAAGCGAGGAATAAAAATCACGTACACGCCTGACATATTGACAGATGCGACTGCGGAGTTGGCTGTGGCGTTACTATTGGCAACCAGTAGAAGATTGTTGGAGGCGAGCGAAGAAGCTAAAAATGGCGGCTGGAAGGCGTGGTCACCATTTTGGATGACAGGGCCAAGCTTGCAGAATTCTACTGTTGGTATCGTGGGATTTGGTAGGATTGGGCAAGAAATAGCGAGGAGACTAAATCCGTTCAAGCCCAAAAGAATTATATATTATAACCGCAGTGAGAAGAAAGTTGAAGCGCAAGAAATAGGTGCGGAAAGAGTCGGTTTTGATGAATTATTAATTCAAAGTGATTTTATAAGCATTAGTTGTGCACTGACGCCAGAGACAAAAAATTTATTTAACGATGCAGCATTTAAGAAAATGAAGAAAAGCGCTGTCTTAGTGAACACAAGTAGAGGAGCTATAGTAGATCAAGATGCTCTGATTTGTGCATTACAGAATAATATTATTCACGCAGCGGGATTGGATGTAACTACACCAGAGCCCCTTCCGTTAGATAGTCAATTGTTTAAACTAAAAAATTGCGTTGTTTTGCCTCACATAGGTAGCGCATGCATAGAAACTAGAAATAATATGGCCGTGTTATGTGCAAAAAATATATTGGCAGCCCTTAAAGGCGAACCATTACTTACTGAGTTACTGGCCTAATAAAGTATCTACTTTATTCCTACCCATGTTACCCAACCCTAAAAGTAGTACCTAACCAAAATATTTGAAATTGAATAAAAATTATATCTTATTTTCTAAAAGTTATGGTTTTTATTATTCTATTGAAGAGTGAAGATATATGTTGTGTATTATAATACAGTATACAGGGTGATTCAGTTCCGGTGCTCATCATGGGGATCTCGGAAACCGTAACAGATACGAAGTCGGTCAAATGGAGGAAAACTTGCGCCTTTGGGCGCCTAACAATATGCCGTTGAGGAAGTTAAAATATTTTCATGGGTTGCCGAGACTATTTTTAGATTTTCGTTTCGTTTTTGAGATCGAGGGATCATCTTCATTTTTTTAAATACGGACCTGGATTTTTTATTGCTAATTTCGAAATGAATCGTGGTCCTGAGTACAACGATGTATGACATATACATATTTTTTCTTGTTTTAGCTGTTAAAATACACATTTACTAAGAAAAAATTAATACAGTCCTGGACTATGCATTTTTCCCATTTTTTCAAAGCTATTCCGATTATAACGGGTGATCATTATTTTAATACCTACTGGATTAATTATACTACATGTTTGTCATATTTTGACATTTTTTTATACTTTAGGTAAATAACAACAATAATTACTAACAATAGTGAGATACCTACATTTTACCTAAAGTATAAAAAAATAATTTCAAAATATGATAAACATGGAGAATAATTAAACCAGTAGGTATTAAAATAATGATCACCTGTTATAATCGGAATAGCTTTGAAAAAAAAAAAGAGAAAAATGCATAGTCCAGGACCGTATTAATTTTTTTCTTAGTAAATGTGCATTTTAGCGGCTAAAACGAGAAAAAATATGTATGTGTCATACATCGTTGTACTCGAGGCAACGAGTCATTTCGAAATATGCAATTAAAAATTGAGGTCCGTATTTTAAAAAATGAAGATGATCCCTATATCTCAAAAACGAAACGTCGCCCCGAAAATCTTAAAATACTACGACGTAGTCCAGAAAAAGTTGCAATGAAAAGGTATAATTTATTTTTCAATATTAGAGCAAATGGCGCCAGAAAAAAATAAAATCTAAATTTCAAAAATTCAGTTTTTCTTAAATATCTCAGCAACCCATGAAAATATTTTAACTTTCTCAACGGCATATTGTTAGGCGCCCAAAGGCGCAAGTTTGCCTCCATTCAGGGCCGCGCCAACACTCGGTGGCGCCTGTGTGTAAAAATTTCCATGGCGCCCATAAAAAAATAGTTTTCAAAAACATATTTGGTTTTAGTTTTGTTAAATAAAAAAGTAGATAAGTAGAAACAAACAAAAATTTATTAAGTATAAAGTATATATAACATAAAAAACATAAAATATAATATAAAACAAATAATTATAAAATTTAAAAAAATCTGTTTTTAAAAAAGAAACAAAACAAATAGGTAGTCCGTGCAAGGTCTTACTATCAATAAAAATAAATAATATTTTTTCTGTTCAGTATCTACCTAATACCTAATATCACAAAATAAAATAATAACTATTACATACATAAGATATAAATAAGTCTTTCGACTACTATTAAAAATCAACAATAGATTTCAGTAAGTAATTTACAGAAGATCCACTTTCCGTGCTTTCAAGTTAGCAAATTTTTTTATGATGTCGTGGATATACATATCTATGTCATCTAGTACAGATGGTTCTATTGCAATAATAGATAAATTCGAAAATCGTTCTTGGCTCATTGACGATCATAAATAATTTTTTATAATAATAATAATATAATAATAATTCTCACCCTCACAATACTCCAAACTAAGAGTACCCCAGAAGCAACCACATGCTTGTGCGGGGGAGGGGGGCAATTACTATAAGTTTTAGTTCTGAGAAAGATTTTTCTGCAGTTGCAACATATAGGTACTGGTAAAGTTAGTAAAATTCGAAGAGCAACTGGCTAGGAATGGATATACTGCGACACAATTTCCTCTTATAAATCGTCTCCATCAAAAAAAAATTATCATTAAACCTAAGTTTTTCCTGAAAATTTTTACATGAAAGTTTTAATTGCGATTTTTTAGGAGTTTCGTTTAAAAGGAACATCATTCATTCACTGAAACTAATGCCTGATCGAGAATGCAGTAAAAAATATTAATTTTGTAAAATATTTGGGGATCAGAAATTGGTTCATCTTTATGTTCGTAATCGTTGTCGACGCCGTAACGGTGTGGCTGTTTGAAAATTAGGTTGACCATCTAACTTTTTTGACGTTTCTCTTGCCGCAATAATAGTTAATAATTAATGGATTATGTTTTTATAAGGTTTGAGCTAAAAATATGTTATGCCTAATACGGTTTAGGTCGCATTTAGGCGCTTATCGAATTTTGGCGCCTTATGGCGCCCATCGAATTTTGGCGTTTTTTGGCGCCCCTTCGCACCTGGCGCCTGTGTGCACCGCACACATTGCACACGTGAACGGCGCGGCCCTGCCTCCATTTGACCGACTTCGTATCTGTTACGGTTTCCGAGATCCCCATGTTGAGCACGGGAACTGAATCACCCTGTATAATGCGAGGATGTTTCCGCAAGTTATACATATTTCTGGACTGGATACTGGGAACATCCCAAAAACTTCTCTAAATCGACCTTTGGGATCTACAGCGAGCACGTAAAGGTTGGAATAAATTCGGTGAAATGTACTGTTCGATTAAAAATTAAGCCTGCTTAAAAATGGAACTGAACAAAAAATAAGCACTACAATGTAGGTACAGTCATGTAATAAAATATAGACCTGGTAGAAAAGTGGAAGATAACATTTCAATTTCACAAGAGCTAAGATAAAATCAAAAAGCCAAGACCTAACTAACCACAAAGTTACTAACTAACAAAGCCACAGCTTAGGTAAGCTGTGACCAGAGAAATGGAGTAGGGAGAACACGTTACAAGCTGCGCGAACTGCCTAATAAAAGTGGCGGCCATATTAAACCAACTTTACTAAACTTACCGAAAAAATGAAACTCCCGGAGGTCTCCTAGACTTATAATTAATTTGTCACCCGACAAAAAACCGACTCCGATCGGGGAACACCGGAAAGCGCGAACGTGAAGCCGTGAAAACTACGTGACAACCTCCACACTCACGTTCGCGCCTCTTCGCGGGGTTTCGCGCCGCAAATGTGGAGCGGCCTTTACAGCTTGGTACTGCACACGACATTTTCCAAAAACACTGACCATTTCTCTGCTGAAAATACAACAACTATCGCTGAAAACAAACTGCAAACGTCAAACTGGGAACAATATGCCGGACATTTCATTTGCCTGGAAATAGGATGCGCGGTAGGTCAAAGCGCCTTCTCCCTACTCCATTTCTCTGGCGGTGACAAAGCTATATTAATAGCTTTGTTTTCTTTCGTTTTTTTGGAACTGATTCCGAACCGTTCCGTAACTGCCTAGAACTGTTGTGCGCGAAATTTCAGTTTCAAATCATCAAGAACGGTTCAGAACCAATTCTGAAATTGTGGGAAAGAAAATGCCCACATTTTTAATAAATCACAGTTGGCATGTTTTCATTGGCAGTCTTTCTATTTTAGATAATTTTTCTTTTTAGTCATATATTTTTAACTTTTGCCACTTGCGACCACGATAGACTTACCCACGGTATGTCAGTAACGAATCCGAAAACAAGGCAAATCTGCGCATCTACGTCAGTTGCGAGTCACGAATTCAAAATGCGGTTGTGTTTTACGATTTTTTATAGTTTACAGTTTAATGTGTCAAGAAAAAAGTGTAAACAACTGCCAGTCCAGCTCGACAGTGCTTTAAAATAGGCCAGAAATGCCGGGATGTGCAGTCAGCGTTTGCCCAAATAATAACAGAAACAGTAAGGGAACGGAAATTAAGTACTATCTCAGAGAAATAACCAAGGATAGAGGGAGTAAGAACAAAAAGTAAACAAAGCCAACATCTTTTTGAGTGATGCCGCGTACTCCATTGTTTACAGCATTTCATTTCAAAATAGAAGGGTTTAATAATGGGATTCAATGAAGGCACACCTCCCGTAACGCTAAATTATCAAATGTAGTTATTAATTTCTAGTTTGTAACAATTTTAAACTAAAACTAAATTGCAGTGTAATTATAGTATCTAATTATCACTTTAATAAAATCGTCACAGATACCTCAAACCGCCCGACATGGCAACGCTGCTTTTGCTGCCGCGGGCGCCGCGTCCGTTAACTCAGCGATATTTGTTTTGTGTATGCCCAGCATGTCAAGTTTTCCGATTGTTTACGTATGCATTTCTCCCGTTTTTAATTGTTTTTCTGTTAGTTTAAAGGCTATTTATTAGTATTTAGGATATAGTGACTGATTTTGTATACAATGGGACGCAGAAAGTGTGTGGTATGTGGCTACATTGATATTTCTCAGGACATAACCTATCTCAGGTAAACGTTGTACACACGGGCCTAATGTTTGTTTACTTCGGTAAATTTGCATAAGATGTTGGTTGACTACAAACGTATGTATTTTGAGGCTGTTGCTCCCTCTATCCTTGGTTATTTCTCTGAGAGTACTATAGATTTCCCAAGGACAATAATCTTGCCAAAAAATCGATTGCTGAATTCTGACTCGCAACTGACGCGTCACAAGATACGCAATGACATACCGTGGGTGAGTTTATCGTGCTTGCGACGAAATTTGCGTCGTTGGCACACGAGTTTGCATGGTTACCATGGCAACCGTCGCATAGGGGCATCAAAATGGCCGCGTTTTGCATCTCTCTTTAGTCCGCAGCGCAAATCGCTGCGCAGTGGGTTCATCCGCGGTGTATGTATCTTTATGTATATGGTCGTTACTGTCTTATATAAAGGCACTCTACTCAGCTTGCTGCTTGCAGCGCCCTCTATCCGTGAGAGTCGAAGGCGTTCCTGACGGACGGAGTACCAGAATGCCGAGGGCGGCGCTTAAATGCGCTGGCGTGCCTGCGGAATCTAGACGATCCCGAACGGTTCGATTGGCGACTGGTGGGAGCTCGAGCCAGAGAAATGTTTCCAACGGAAATTTGACTCGTGTTTTATAGTGAGCTAGGCAACCACATATACACCAAACTGTCTCAAGGTGCCTACATTCTATCTTTGGATCAGAGAAATATATCTCTGCTATGGAAAATTGATAACTGACGTATGTCGAGTGAGACTAGTTTCAGGACTATTTTTTTATCAAGTTGGCCGCGCTTTTGTCGAAGTGACGTTGCGCGAAGAGTTTAATTTTCGTTCTCCTAGCTCAAGGTTAGTGGACTAACCTTGCTCCTAGCTGGCATACCGTTATTTGTGTATCGTGGTTGTGGGCCTCAGAAATTATTTTTCTGAAGTAGCAGGCACAAAATATATAGGTTAGGTTGTTGCAGGTTGTAGGTGGCAGTAACCATAGACAAACCCATCTCTTTGGATTTGTCTATGGCAGTAACCTATATATTTTGTGGGTGGCAGGATTAGGGCAAGATTTAAAATTAAAATAACAAATTCGCTTTGATTAGGCTATATAAAATTTATTTTGTGGCAAGAACGTTAAACCAGAGTTTTATAAGGTTCTTGGTAAAATTATAATCAAATGATTTTCAACGAGAATGCTTTCTAAACTACTTCTGGTTACTGTACTTTTATGTGGCAAGTATATTTTATGTGTGATTTTGGCATTATATATTATTTCTATAACAAGTAATCATAATATATCAACATTTTTAAGGTGGCTTTACACAATGCTCCCATGGTCTTATAGAGGAACTGGAAACCACAGAAGTTCTGATTGAACAACAAAATGCAACTGATGAGATGCATGAATCTCAAAACATAACTTTAATCAATGATACTCTTTCCAAAAGTCCCACAAACAACACTGTATCTCCGACACAACCAACTCAAAAGTTTGTTAATTGCTTGAAGTCTCAAGGAAATCCCAGAGTTCAAATAATGAATGATACTGAGCTGATTAAATTACTTCAGCCTCAACAGAAAACTGCTATCGACAGAGAAACACCGGCCCTTTGTGTTTTAGTTATGTTTTATTCCAAAAGTTGTCCATTTTCCACATTGGCCGCGCCACACTACAATGCAATGCCAAGGCATTTTCCTGATCTGAAAATGGTTGCGATAAATGCAATGCAATATCCATTGTTCAATACTCAAAATGCTATCGTAGGAGTGCCTACGTTGTTGTTGTTTCACAATGGAAGGCCCGTTGTGAGGTATAATGGTTCAGAGTACACAATAGAGTTGTTTGCAAAGTTCATTACCAGGCATACCGGGATTGAGCCTGAAGAAAATCCAGTGGTAAGTAATTATGCGATGTTTTTGAACAAAAGCTTTAAATAGGATGATGGTGTCAATGGTTCATGTCTCGGTTCATTCTCATGCAGTTGTAACCCGCATTAAGTATTATCAAATTTTTTCAACAATGTTACCGATATTCAGTGGCGTAGCCAGAAATGTGTCATGGGGCTCAGCCAACGCCATCGTAAAGGCAAGGCCAAACAACTTGCCTAACCCTACGCCTACGCCGATGAGTCATCGTAATCCCGCTGAAGTTTACTTGACGTTTTACTGCACCCCTTTGAATTTTCGGCGATATTTTCATGTATTTGTGTATTTTGGTGTGTTTTAAAACTATTTTGCAATTAATGAAATGGGCTTTTTTACTAGAGCACTAGAACCACAACATTACAGGTTAGAAGGGCTAAAATTAATTTTTAGTTTTGAAAGTAGGTATGTGAAACTGTGAAACATGTTTTTAGGCGTGCGAACAACATTTTCCCACTGAGGGTGAGCATATTGATGAAAGAAGTACCTTAGGATTATGTACATGTGCGGCCTCATAAATCGTTCCACTAGGCATGAGAAATAAGCAAGAAATCAAGAATTTCGAGTAAGTGCCGCAACGTTGCGCCAATTCCACGGCTACTCAAATCAACAACTACCCCTACCATGGCCTCCTACGATTTACGGCTCTCTTCGCGTCCTTTCTGGCCTGCTCATTGAAGTAGATGGCGCCACCAGGTGTACCAATTTCAAGATGGCCACCAAAGTCATTTTTGGTCATTTGTCAATTGACCGCGTTTGACTTCGAATTTTTCATAACCTAAAATTTGAGCGTCCTTCGTCTTGCATCTATCTAAAATTATGTTCAATTTATCAATTAACATAATTAATTATATGTATCAAACTGCTATGTGATAAACAAGCCGACAGTTATGAGAATCGAGAATCTGTGATTAAAAAGGATAGCCGATAGCCGCAAATTGATTGTTGTGTTTACGAACTCCGAAGGCGTGGGTCCGTGAGTGACTCCGTTTTCTCCGGTCTTCCGAATCAACGTTTTGGATTTAATAGGACCTCGATTGTCTTCCGAAAAGAAGAGGAACTTTTATTATTGATCTTCATGCTTAATGAGTGATGTTGACCATGATTGACCAGTGCTTCAAAACTTATGATATGATCACACTAAAATAGTGAAAACCTACCTGAAAACTAAGCAGTTGCAAACAAAAATAATATCTGACTTATTGCAATGTGCTTCTTGAGTATTCTTGATGGAATATGGAGTTCATTGCTGATAGAATGTTGAAGTAGGTATTTTATGTGTGAGTAATATCTGAGGTATTATCGTTGTTTAAACCAGAATGTTGTCAAAAGTAAGATGCCAAACTTTTATAGGTCATATTGAATCAACAGTCAACAATCTACGTGAAATCTGTGTAGGAAAAATCATCAGATTCTTGATGTACGGATGGACTGAAAGATTGACGTACTTATGAAATTTTTGTTACGATGGGTGATGTATAGAACTTTCTGTAATTACTGGAAAAAGTCACAATGATTAAATAGCAGCTAGTGGTAGTTGGTTAAAAAACTTTACATTCAAAATGATGTGAAGTGGTCACGGTCAGAATGGTTGAAGGAAAAAAAAAACATTTTATACAATATTTTTTTGATACATTACCTGCGATGGCCATAGATTCGACACTTTCGAGATTTTGGAATATCAGGACTATGGGTTACAAGGGTCATTTCTCTACAGGAGCTATTGGGATGCTGGACAGTGGTAGGCTATTATAAACACAAAACATACTTTTAATATGAATTATTTATTCAACTAAAAAATCATCCCAACCAGCAAATTGGTTTTATAATTTCAATAAGTAGTATTATATTAGAGTTATGGAGAACGGGAACACTATTTTTAATTAGGAGTTTTTTTTTAAGCTTTTCTGAACGTCGACTTAGATGTGCTTTACATCAAAAAGGTCAAGGTGACACCCTTTCTAAGCATAAGAGGGGGAAGAAGGCTCCGAACAATAAGACAAGCAAAGAAAAAAATTGAATCTGTCATTTTTTTTTCGAGTTTCCCAAGGTATCAGTCCCATTATTCAAAAAAGAAAAATCCTGACCTTTGCTACAGTTTGTTTAGCGAATGTTCGGCCCTACGTCACAACTCCCGCCCTTGTCTTACTCATGACTATACGACGGATATCGGTCGTATATTCACGAGCCAGACAAGGACAAGAGTTGTGACGTAGGGCCGAACATTCGCTGAACAAACTATACTTACCCCCAACCCAACTAGTTGAAGGAAGAGGCAGTGGTTGAGATATAAATTTATTATTACTAATAATCGAATAACGAATGAGTTTATTTTATACATACATCGACATTTCCAAACGAAATACAAACACTTTTGTATCCAACAAGCAAGAAAATTAAAGCAACAATGTATAGCAGTTTAACAAGATTTATTAGCGAATGTCCCACCATATTTACATTATTTTTATAAAAACCTAAGGGTGAAAAATTCAGTTCGTGAGGTAAAAAATAATTACGACGATGTGCTTCACTCTGTCGAAGATTCTTAACAAAGAGTTGACTAAAAATATAAATAATGAGGCACTAACAAACTGTTTATGTACCTACTTGTTTATTGTTGCCTTGTTTCTTGCTTGTGATGATGTAGAAAGTGTTTTACTTTTAGGGTTAGGTTTATGTTTTTTATAAACTTACTGTGAAAATAAATGTAGTGCACAAATACACTTTATTTGTGCAAAAGCAGCCCACCAATTTTTTTTTCAAAAATTTATAAACTTCATTTTCATTGAAGTTATACTAAATTAAATATTTTAAAATAACATAATAATCACAAATCTAATTTTATTATATAAACGGCAACAAAAAAAATAGGGGGCGGTCAAAATCATGAAATATAAATGGTGTTTTTCTCAAAACTATGTTTTAACTTTTGCACTAAACGCCTCATTTAATAGTTGCATCCATTGCAGCAATTTTCTAGTAACAAACTATTACCACAGACCTATATAGCGAAGCAAGTTACTAAAATTTGACATCCGATTAGCAATACATAAACATTTTTAACACAAAATATATATAAAAAATTTTTTAGGGTAATAGTATTTTATTTGGTGTTAATCTTAACAATGCATCGACACCATTTTGACATTTTTCAGTGCGTTGGCATGGAAAAACCCCTAAAAACCTACTAAAGTTGCTGCAACTTAATTGAACAAAAATAGAGTAGGTAGTTTCTATTTGCATCCAACAAAATTGCAGTTACTAATTGCCAAGTGTGAACAATTAATTTCATGCAATTTTGGTGGCAGCAACAAAATTGCATCAGAACCGGGAAGTGTTGTTGGAAACCAATTCACATTTAAGAGAAAAATCGTTGTCCCAAACTTGGGCAGCTCAAAAACGAATTATAGGAAGTGGCTATGTATACGTCCGACGCATATGAAAGTCGGTATACATCTTGCGCTCTGATTGGCGAGTGGAGTCACGTGACTTCTTTGGATGTAAATTTAGCTCCATACACGTCCGAAGTAAACTCATTTAGTTACGTCGGAAGAGCATTTTTCTCAAACATCGTTTCAATAACGAGCGTGTATGCTCTCCTTTTTCGGCGATGGGCGTTGCGGTATGAAAAAAGAAGTGGTAATTATTTCCAATGGTGTAACCCACCCCCAATTTTCTTGAAATTTTGGCCCTATTTTCGTCAGACATTCGGCACCCGCCGAATGGTTAAGCCCGATTTATAAACTTTGACGTTTGACGTTGCCGTTTGATGTCTGAAAGTTGGACATCGAAGATTAATTATTATAAAGTCAAATTCCGTTAGGGATAACAACGGACCTCCTGGAGGTCCGTTTGGATAGCCAACATTTATCTTTTTCCGTTGCCTCTCCGGCCAATGAAGTACCCTCTTAACGGTCACGTGGGAGGTCACATGTTTTCCCAGTTTATCAGCTGATCATCTATATTGATTTTGTGTAATATTTTTAACATTAATTATCCAAAATAACGATACATAGTAATTAACAAAATGTATTTAGAGTTGCAAGATCAGAGTATTGAAATCGAACGACTTCGCTCAGATGACGATTGTTGTTCTATGCATTATTTTTCTGGCGTTGATAACACACAGGTGTACAGAAAATTCTAAACGGAATGGAAAAGTTTATGGAAACAGCAGCTGCATCAGCGTCAAACGGAAACTTCAAAGTTTATAAATCCGGCTTTTTTACAGCGCCAAATGTCGAGCGAAAATAGGGGGTACCTAGCCAAAATTGCAAGAAAATCGGGGGTGGGTTACACTATTGGAAATAATTACCACTTATTTTTTCATACCGCAGCGCCCATCGCCGAAAAAGGAGGGCATACACACTCCTTGCAACGATGCTTGAAAAAAATACACTTCCGACGTATCTAAAATCAGTTTACTTCGGACGTGTATGGAGTTAAATGTACGTCCAAAGAACTCACGTCACTCAACTCGCCAATGAGAACGCAAGACGTATAACTTTCATATACGTCGGACGTATAAATAGCCACTTCCTTATTTAATTATTTAAACGAAGCATTTTTTTGCAATTCCAACATAAAAGTTACACACGATCATCAATTTCTGAATGCATCAAACAGGCTTCTCATCTGTCTCTGAAACTGATGTGCACATCAACTATCCTGAAAAGATACCTAATATACATTGGTACTAATATAGGACATAAAGAGCATACATAGGGTATACACATCACAGTCCACATATTTCGTGATATTTCTTTACAAAATGTATCCTAGCTCTTCTTCCGAGCAGATACAATATTCATTGTGCTTGTTAAGAAGAAATTCGGGTAGAACTTACACTAGGTATGTAGTATGTTATATAAAACATAAAACCAGCTTGGTATTATCGTTGGCCATTTACACCGACACTGAAAATTAAAATTATTATAAAAAATATACCTACTCACCTCTGTAAAAATGGTGGGAATTGAATTTGGCTTCAATTTCCTCATGTTGTTTTTGCATATTCTAAAGCTGTCTTTTTTAAAATGTCCAGAACGGATAAACAAGCCATCCGCTTGTTTTATAGGATGGATAAATATTCCTACAAACAAAAACTGATTTTAAACACAACATAATACCATTATTTTAAAATTATACCTGTTCCAGCACTAATAGCTTCGACCCAAGTTTTAAGTTGAATGCTTTTACTCGGGAATTCAAATAAGGGCAATTGCTTAAAGCGACAATTCGCCACGGAACACAACCTCGGCATTATTTACAATATGAGGGAGGACCCCTGTAAAAAGAACCCAGCTTTTAATAAATTCAAAACACCCCTCACATTCGCTCACTACTCACTAGTCCAAAAAAACGGCACACGGCTCCGGTATGGTATTCTGTGAAATTCGCTAAAACACCAACACAAACAAGAAACAACACACTAAAACCAGAGAACAAGCTAAAACTATTTAAAATTAAAATCTTTTAATTTTAATCCGTAAACAACAACAGGCCAGCAGGGAATATAAAACTCGCTCTTTGACAACAGCCAGTTTATTTCTGACATAACCAGACATAACCTTTATTATTTTGTGTTTGACAGGAGTACGCCTGGTGGCTCCGTCTTGCGGTCAACTCTCGAAGTACGCGAACGGGTTTTTTCCTTCGAATGAGCAGGCCAGAAAGCACGCGAAGAGAGCCGTAAATCGTAGGAGGCCATGCCCCTACATTCCCTCGTACCGACCCGTAGAAAATAAAAATTGCGTTAACTGACATATTAACACGCCAGTCAACGAAAATAGGTTAGATAATAAATCGCTGCATTATAATTATAATAAAGTGGATTTAAAGTTTTACACAGTTTCTTGGTGTTTTGAGATTCACGTAACGTGAAATTACGCGATTTCTTTGGTTGTCAAAGTGGTATTAGTTAAATAAGGTATAATATCTAAGTATAATAATTATTGTGTTATTATAGAAGAATCTCGTAGTGGTTTTTTACCTACATTGGTTTATTACACTTCTTTATTTTAACCGCGAACCAAATATTTGGTTTATTTCAATTTTTAAAGCTTCCCTGGAGTCTTCGGGTGAGGTTCTGATGCTCCCCGGGCCCCAGAAAAATCGAGAAATGAGAAGAAACAAGCAATTTTCAATAGTTGTTTCAGAAGATTTTTCGTTGGTTTCGTTGATTCTACAGCCGTCCCGTTTCTCGAAAGTGGTTAATCGTGAATCGGGAATTTCTCTTAGATATCAGATTTTCAAGGTTCTTTTTGGTACCGGAGGAAAGTACGACACCCAATTAAGAGATTTACCACCTTCTTCAATTTTTAAAACGGCTCTATTCGAGGTTGTCGAAAGATTTTTGCGAAAAAAGCCGCCAATGTCCGTGGGCAGGGTTATAAGATTTTCCACTATGATTCAGGCAATCTAAGGCCAACCTAACAGGGCCAAATTTACTGTTTTTTGCACTGTAACTGGCAATGTCGTTAGGTAAGGTAATGTCGCGTAATAAGATGCTAGATTTGCCGTCACTTGCGCTTTTAAGGTTATCGCTGGCTTTCAAACCGCGAGAGAGGGGAGGGGTAATTGCAAAGTTGTCAGTTGAACGCCTTTGCGTCTGCACGTATTGGAATGATTTCAAGAGCCGCGCGTGTACTTTGTGGAATCGACCAGGCAAACTTTAATCGGCTAAGTTGCTGACCCAACCTCACTTGGTCAAAGTTATGTTTTTATTTAATAGTTCTTATTAGTAAGTAAATTGATTGTATCTTTTTAGATTGAATATCATGTACGGTACACTACCAGTAGACTGACCCAGTTATTTGTTCTGGCCCAGAATAGATATAGGTGAGAAGATCCCTCGGAAGATCCTGAAGCGAAAAAGTCAAAATGAAGTACTATTTTTTGTTTTGGAATAATTATATAAATAAAAGCACAATACCTACTTAAGACATTTTATTTTCAACTCTAGGTTTTTTAAAGATATATTTTCAACAGTACTAGAAAAAAATGAAAGAAATAATGCTAGAATCTCTTTTTATTTTATTCCCCTATTTTTGAAGTTAACATTTAAAACATTAACTTTGTTTTGCAATATTATTAGAATAATTTTAATAATAAGGAATAACAACAGTGTTAGTTGCACAAAGTTTGTCCTCTGCTTGGGTTGTTCCTCAAGTTCACATTTGTTTTTCAAAATATCAGTTCATCTTTGCATTTTTTACTTCTACTTATTCTGGGCCAGTCCAAATAAGTGGGTAAATCTGCTGGCAGTATACCGTACATGGTACTGCATCTAAATGAGAAAATGTTGTTCGCATGCCTAAAAACATGTTTCATTGTTTCGCATACCTACTTTCAAAACTAAATTAATTTTAGCCCTTCTAACCCATAATGTTATGTCCTAGTACTCTAGTAAAAAAGCCTAGCGTTCAATTAATTGCCAAATATCTTTAAAACACACCAAAATACACAAATACACGAAAAAATAAAATATTGCCGAAAATTCAAAGGGACGCAGGTAAACCTCACGTAAATGTCAGCCGGATTAGGTGACTCACCCGCATGAAATATCTGGCCTTGGTTTTTAGGTGGCGTTGGGTCAGCCAACAAAACTAAATATTGATAAGACAAGGTTGTGTTATGTTAAAAACAACCATCTTTTATAAAATAAAAACATGCAAAAATGTGTCAACAACGTTTTAATACAAAGGGGCTATTTATACGTCCGACATACATGAAAGTAATACATGTCCGAAGTTCCGAAGTAAACTTATTTGAAGATGCGTCGAAAGTGCATTTATAATTATTTCTGTATTTCGATATTCTTTTTTCATATGGCAGCACCCATCGCTACCGACTGCCACAATATGGGGTGAATGTTCTCTTCTTTTTTCATACGGCAACGCCCATCGCTGCCGACTGCTACAATATGCAAATATGCTTGAGAAAAATGCACTTCCGACATATCTTCAAATGTGTTTACTTCGGATGTGTATGGAGTTAAATGTACGTCCAAAGAAGTCATGTGACTCAACTTCCCAATAAGAGCACAAGGCATGTAACGACTTTTATATATGTTGGACGTATAAATAGCCACTGTGTTTTTAATATCCAAAATAAAATGCATGTTATGTCCCTTTAATTTGACAAGTTTACTTGGCCTATTTCGATACATTTTCTTAAGGAAAGCGATTCTAAAAATCGGGCAAGTATTTTGGTACCTTTTGATTTTAAATGAAGTCCATTAGTCCATGGCTAGTTGTAGTGTAAGTATATACTTAAGTAATTATAGAACATAATAAACAAAATTTTCTATTTGCATTCTTGCATACATTACAAAATACTCTTCCAAAATACAATATCTAGAATTCTTGCTTCTTCAACTGGTTGAACCGAGGGTTGAACAGATCATGCCGTAATTATTAGAAAATGTTTGTTATCGCTCGTTTTGTCTTTTCTTTCTTTACTATGGGTTAGTTTTCATCTATTCTCGAAACACCAGTATTTAAACAGCTGATTTCTTCCAATATCTCATTCCTTGACTCACTAATCACACTTTTGTTAACAATAATTTGTCCTAGCGCTCTCTCCTCTATCTATATCCTAACGTTCCGTTCTACTTCTAAGCTTTTTCTATCTCATTTATTGTCGTCCTTTCTTTTCTTTCCAAAATAACCCTAACTCATTATACCCTAAAACTAAATTCCCTAAATTTCACATTGTCTGTTTAAATTCCTAACACTCTGCCATCCTTCTTAGTACTCGTCCTCTAGTACATAGTCCTGTAGGTAATTTGGTGGTATTATCTTACTTCTTCATTCCACCTGTTGCTCTTCTGTTGCCTTCATGGGTCCTTCTTCGATTCTCCTAGGGCCTTTGTTGGTCCTCGCTGGACTTTCATTGCTCTTTCTTGGTTTTTCTTCGTTTTTTGGGGTTTCTTCATTTTTCTTTGAACTTTCTTCTGTCTTCTTTGGTCGTTATTTGTCCCTTCTTGGGTTTTCGGTCTTTTTGGTCTCTTTCATTCTTCTTTGGACTTTCTTCTCTGAACTCTCTTCTTTCTTTTCTGGACTTTCTTCTTTCTTCTCTGGATTTTATTCAGTCTTCCCTGGGCTTTCCTCAGTCTTCTCTGGTCTCTCTTCTTTCTTCTTTGATCTTTCTTCAGTCTTGTCTCCTTCTGAGGGGTCTTCATCTTCACTGATGTCATCTTGGGGTTCAACTTCAATTGACTAACATGGGCAGTACTAGGGTTCCCAAATCCCGGGACCGAACAAGTATTCGGGACTTTGGTCCCAAATTTTTTAAGTTCTGGTACTAGTCCCGAAAGTCCCGAAAAAATGGTCCCGAAATCAAAATTTTGTTTCTTTACAACAAATTTTGTAGGAAAGAGTTTATAAAAATGAAATATTTTTATTTAAATGTGGGTAGAACCTACCTACAAAATACCAAGCATAAAATAACAAACTAAAACTAAGATTACATAAAAAAGCACAACACACAACTAAAGTAGCTCCAACTCCAACTAATTTAAATGTATGACTTGATACAAGTAAGTACTCTTATTTCAGTTTAAAATTTTAAAATCTGAAAATTTTAATAATTCCACAATTTTAAGAATATGGTTAATCACACCACACAACCACACCGTACTGTATTACACTAAGGGGAAGGTCACAGGCCACAGCGTCACGGGCTTCATGGCCTAGAATCGTAATAATACTAAAAAAGATGAATGCCAATGAATCCTCCACGACCCCTACCCTAGTTCTTTAGGTTTTCAGGGAAATTAGTAGCGTGTTTATGGTGTAATATAAAATTCAGGACTTTTAAGGTTCCGGGACCATGAGGAAAATCCCGGGACCACACTTTTTGGGTAAAATTCCGGGACAATCCCGGTACTAAATACCGGGACTGGAAACCCTACGCAGTACTAGCATATCGTCTTCCTACTTCTTTTTCTATCAGATCGCATACTCTACAAGTGTCATTTCCTAAATTTTTCATAGCTGTTAGTGGTCCTCGATATTTTAGATGTAGTTTAATTGATTCCCCAGTTGCAATAGGAACTGTCCTCATATACACTATATCTCCAACTTCAAAGTACAAATTTCTCAATCTTTTCTTATCATATCTACTTTAATTGTTCGTCCAATATGTGCTTTCTTACATCATTCCATACATTTTCTGGATATCGATACTTCTCATTCATTATTGTCAATCTTTTTAGGGTTTCTTCGTCATGTCGGGGAATGTAACCGTACAATGCTTGGAATGGGCATACCTTGGTGGTCTTATTTATAGAAGAATTTAAATCTCTTGCTATCTGGCGAATGTGCTTGTCCCAATCTTGATTTTCTGGATCTTCTATATATGCTTGTATTTCCGGTAATAGGGTGCGGTTGACTCTTTCTACCTGACCATTCGCTTGAGCATGACGTTGCGAGTTCAAAATGTGTTTGATCTTCCTGCAGAATTCTTCGAAATGTCCTGAGGTAAAACATGTCCCTCGATCTGATATTTGTTTATAAGGGGCTCCAAAATCAACAATAAAATCATCAAGAACTCTTACCACACCGTTGGTTTTAGTGCCCTGGCATGCTACTACTCTTACAAATTTAGTGAAGTTATCGATCAAAACCAACACATACTTTTTTTATTGGCTTTACTCTGAAATGGTCCTAGATGGTCGACATGTAGGATCTCAAATGGTCTTTTCCCCGGCTCAATTGGGTGCAGTTCTCCTGCTTTCTTGCCACTGCTTACTTTATTTATGGTGCATTCTAGACATGCTCTTAGGTCTTACATATCTCTTCATACTTGGAAAATAATAGAATTCTGACTTCCTCAATTTCTTCGGTATAACATACAGTATCTTCTCATCTTTTCTTTTGAACAGTATTTCATTCTGAAGACAATATTCCTCGACATTTTTTTCGGTTCTAGTTGCTTGTTTATTTTTAATAATTCTTATTTTTCATTGCAAGTCTTTGTCACTCTGTTGATATGGTATTATTTCTTCTTCTCGTTCTGCATTGCTAGCTCTGTATGGTTTGCTGTAAACTGGCTGACTATTTGGTACTTCTTTAATTTCCATTACATCTGTACATCCAAGTTCTTCTATCGACAATGCTGTGGTATCTTGGTATAAACTTAGTATAAAATTTGAAAACGGAATTTTTCAAAAACGGAAAAAGATAATGCCACAAAGATTAATATCATTTTAATTTCCTTGATGAGCAGATTTCAAAAATGCAAAAATATATAGGGTGTTCCATTAAAAAAAAATTATGTCTGCCACGGCTTTCTAGAACACACTGTACACGGTCCAATAGCGTCACAAAAAGCTTTGTATTAGTATCTAAAACTTTTGTCAAAAACTTTTTTTCTAACCTCAAAAACTAACAAGTTAAGAGGGTTGTCAATTTATAATGAACCACCCTGTACATGATAAGGTTAGAATTTTCAACCCGATGAAACAGTGGTGACAGTCTGCCTGATAATCAAGATTCTTGAGGACAATTATTATTATGTTTTAGTAAAACGAATCAAAACTATGCAAAATGCTTTACCAACCAAGTTTTATTTTACCTCCAGGCACCATTTTGGACTAGATATAGCTGTTTTGTTGGACTGCTCGAAGTTTGCAGAAAAAGTTGAGTGCTGAGTAAAACTCTGTTGTTCACTTCCATTGTCTTTGTTTATTAATATTACGATGTTTTAATCAGTACAGTATCTCTGATCATTTTCAGGAAAATTTACTCAAAAACAATCGGAGATCCTCTATTATACCATATTCTTATTAGACAATATTGGTAGTTTTTAACATTGATTGCACTAAAAGAACCCTGACCTGAATCATTCTAGTACTGGGTTTTAAAGGGTGTTGGAACAAACTTTATGTTCTTTTTTCCAAAACCATAGCTAGAGCTAACACCTATTTTAATTTACATTACAGGTGACATCTGCAGATTTCGCAGGACCAGTAACTAGTGTACCCTCGAAGGACACAGACATCTTGCTTATACTTTCATGGCTGTTTATTATGATCTGCTGTGTTTATTACTTTGCAAAGTCTAATGTTTGGATATGGATTGTGGAAACAGTGCAGAAAAACTGGAGAGAATCAGAAGCGCAAAATGAGGAACACGAACACGAAGACTGATTATATAAGAATAGCCTCACAGATATCTAGATTTGCAGAGATGGGGAATGGAGAAATTTGTAAACATAGATGAGTGTTGATAAGCAAGGTCATATGGACATTTAACCAAACCAAAACATCAAGACCAAGGTCCATTTAATTTTTAATTGGGTTTTTCGCCACCAAATTGATTGAAAGACAACTTTTTCAAGTTGCCTCGAAAATTCATAAATTCTTAACACTAAATGAACGAAACTTTAAACGTGTAACTCAAAAAATAATTTCAACAAATTGTTTTCTGAGCTTTCGGAGGATAAATCTTCCTCCTTTCTCAAAGATCATGTCACGTCAAAGTCAAAGTGACGTCAAAGTCAAAGTGACGTGACATGATCTTTGAGAAAGGAGGAAGATTTATCCTCCGAAAGCTCAGAAAACAAATTTGTTGAAATTATTTTTTGAGTTACACGTTTAAAGTTTCGTTCATTTAGTGTTAAGAATTTATGAATTTTCGAGGCAACTTGAAAAAGTTGTCTTTCAATCAGTTTGGGTGCGAAAAACCCAATTAAAAATTAAATGGATCTGTTTGCGCCACAAATAAATTTTAGAAAATATCAAGACCAAGGCTTTGTTCGTTAAAGCTGGAGTTGTGATGGCATTCTTCACAAATAATTGGAAACATAGCTTAGGATTTGTTGGAATTTTATTGGGATATGTACATAATGTGATAAAAATATTGATTTTAAATAATGTGTTTTTATATTGAACACTACTTCCTGCCTTAATTGGGCTGTGCAAGGTACTGTCGGGAGATCCTATAGCAAAAATTGGCAGCGTGCACACTGGGGAAGGAGAGTATATCTCACCCCTCCATGAGACTGCTACACTTGCAGGGACTTGGGACTTCTGGAGGAGCTCCTTAATGGAACACTGGTGAGGTTCCCACAATGGTGCTTCTCTAGCGGATTAAGTGTCAACCCTAATATGGTTGAGCTGGTTTTATTCACCCCATTCCTCTTACAGAGCCACAAGGGGTCCAACTAGAACTCAAAAAGATCAAGTATCTGCAAGTCTGGATGCATTCCAGATTGACCTTTGAGGAACATGTCCTCACAAAGGCCAAAAGAGGACATGCAATGCGCTTTGGGCATATCGCAGGGCTGTCGGTACTTAACATTGTAAGGTTTGAGTCCTTTGGCACAGTCAGGCTGGGTAAGGAGGATGTGTACGGTATCAGGAAGGGGAAGCTGTGAGCCTTTCATTAAGAAGGTCTGCATGCTGGCTGCCTTGTAATGCTGGTTGTGGGAGCACAACAAGCCCATGAAAGCCTACATGCTGGGCTGATTTGAACCACCCCCTGACCAAGATAGATAGCTTGCATTGTTACAACTCGTACATTATACAATGAGCAATTTAATGATAGCTATTAAAACATGAGTGATTTACAATACGAACAGTAGAGGCGTGTTGTAATGAATAAAAGTGTCTTCATACACATTAAATGTGAATAACATAACACAGAATACAAGGGCTCATCTTGTCAAATAATATGTCAAATGAAACTGAACTTTTACCTAATATCATATCATATCACAGACTATATAGCTTCGCTACAGACAGTGCCTGGGGCCTGGGGACCCAATTGTTTCAGCTGGCACCAATAGAGGGCGCCGCATGTGGGAAATTCGAATAAAAATATAATCGGCCGGCCTGACGACAATAATTCAGTGGCCTTGAAAGCACCTATCCCATAAAAAACGCTGCAACGTTGTCAGTGCAAGAACATGTGGATATAAGGAATAGCTGTTATACGAGTAGTAATAATACGGCAGCCACAATCCCAAATTATTAGAATTATTCCAGATGCACCAATCCGCGATTGGAGAAAATTGCCTGCCAAAAACTACTCCCTGCATCCATTTAGCAAAATAACTTCATACCTCCACTAGAGCGTTCAAAAAGTCTCAGCAATAAAAAAAACTACGGGAAAAAACTACCCCTTCCCACCCCGAAGTTGTTTTTGGTCAGATCCTCGCCATTTTTAGCAAGGACGTTTAAAATTATTCCAGATCCAGACACACCAATCCGCGGTTGAAAAAATTTGCCAGTCAAAACTACCCCCTGCATCCCTTTAGGAAAACAAATGATAACTCCATTGTTTCTGGTCCGATTTTAGCCGATTTCACAAGGAAGTTAAAAAAAGTCAGTCTAAGAAATAAAAAAAAACTGCCGGCAAAAAACTACCCCTTCCCACCTTCGAAGCTGTTTTTGGTCGGATCCTCGCCATCTTTAGCAAGGACGTTCAAAATTATTCCAGAAGTACCAATCCGCAATTGAAAAAAATTGCCGGACAAAAGTACCCCCTGCATCCCTTTAAGAAAAAAAAAATGATAACTCCATTGTTTCTGATCCGATTTGCGCTGTTTTCACAAGGATGTTAAAAAAATTCAGTCTCAGAAATAAAAAAAACGCCGGAAAAAACTACCCCTTTCCTCCCACGAAGTGGTTTTTGGTCGGATCCTCGTGATTTTTAGCAAGGACGTTCAAGATTATTCCAGAAGCACCAATCCGCAGTTGAAAAAAATTGCCGGACAAAACTACCCCCTGCATCCCTTTAGGGATAAAAAATTATAACTCCATTGTTTCTGGTCCGATTTTCGCCGTTTTCACAAGGGTGTTAAAAAAATTCTCAGAAGTAAAAAAACAGCCGGAAAAAACTACCCCTTCCCACCTTGCTGCCATTGTCAAAATACAAATCCAGGACCAACTACGATTCTTTACACCCTCGATTTTTACAACAACCATTTAGCGTTTTTTTTTTCTTATTTAAAATCTGCCACAACTATTGCTTTAATTAGGATAAAGCAAAACCCTCATATACCAAATTTGTACAAACATACAGGGAGTTCTATTCTACAGGGTAAAATAGGAATTTTAAGCGCAACTGGTGAATCAAGTGGGCCAAGGAACTTAAATTCTCAATATGGCGGACTTCAGAGAAAAATCGGAAAAATGCATAACATACAGGGTGTCACAGAGCCAGTAATTCAAACGAATACTGTGGATAGGGGTCTCTATTTAGGGATATTCGAAGTTTGATGGTTTAGAAGTTATTTCAACTTTTATGATTTTATTACTTTTGAATGTCCTTGTGAAAAGGTGACAATCGGACCAGAACAAATGCAGTTATAATATTTTTTCCTAAAAGGGTGGCAAATTTTTTCAACCGCGAATTGGTGCGTTTGGATTATTTGGAACGTTCTTGCTGAAAATGGCAAGGATTCGACCAAAAACAACTTCCGGGGTGGGAAGGGGTAGTTTTTGTCCAAAAGTTTTTTATACTTCTGAGACTCTTTTGAACGTATTTGTGAAAACGGCGAAAATCGCACTAGAAACAATGGAGTTATTAATTTTTTCCCCAAAGGGATGCAGGGGTAGTTTTGTCAGGTAAATTTTTTCAACCGCGGATTGGTGCGTATGGGTTAATTTTTAATGTCCTTGCTGAAAATGGCGAGGATCAACAAAAAACTTCGGGGGTGGGAAGGGGTAGTTTTTTTCTGGCAGTTATTCATACTTCTGAGACTCTTTTGAAGGTCCTTGTGAAAACGGCGAAAATCGGACCAGAAACAATGGAGTTATCAATTTTTTTCCTAAAGGGGTGCACGGGGTAGTTTTGTCAGGTAAATTTTTTCAACCGCGGATTGGTGCGTATGGGAATTTTGAACGTACTTGCTGAAAATGGCGAGGATTCGACCAAAAACAACTTCAGGGGTTGGAAGGGGTAGTTTTTTGTCCGGCAGTTTTTTATACTTCTGAGACTCTTTTGAAAACGGCGAAAATCGGACTAGAAACAATGGAGTTATCATTTTTTTCCCCAAAGGGATGCAGGGGTAGTTTTCTCAGGTAAATTTTTTCAACCGCGGATTGGTGCGTATGGGCGTTGAGTGAGGAATAATAAGAGGCACAACCTTACGGGATGCAGGGTAGCCGAAAACGCAGCTCGAAAAGCGTCCGAGATAAAAAGCGTCCGAGACAAAAAAAAATACATATCCTTCCAGTAAAATAAAAAATATATAAAATTGTACCATTAGCCCGTTGTAGAGGGATTGGTGTTCTCGAAAACATAAACAAGTTGTAAAAATCCGTGGTCGCTTGGCGACTATAGCGAGTGGGAGCAACGGGGTGCTTCTGGGTAAGCACACCAAAACCAGCACGCAATTTTATACGGGCGTTGCGCCTCTTATTATTCCTCACTCAATGGTATGGGTTAATTTGTAACGTCCTTGCTGAAAATGGCGAGGATTCGACCAAAAACTACTTCGGGGGTGCGTATGGGTTAATTTTGAACGTTCTTGCTGAAAATGGCGAGGATTCGACCAAAAACAACTTCAGGGGTGGGAAGGGGTAGTTTTTTGTCTGGCAGTTTTTTATACTTCTGTGACTCTTTTGAACGTCCTTGTGAAAATGGTGAAAATCGGACCAGAAACAATGGAGTTATCAATTTTTTTTCCTTAAAGGGATGCAGGGGGTAGTTTTGTCAAGTAAATTTTTTCAACCGCGGATTGGGGCGTCTGGGTGTAATTTTTGAACGTTCTGGATGAAAATGGTGAGGATCTGACCAAAAACATTTCGGGGGTGGGAAGGGGTAGTTTTTGTCAGGCAGTTTTTTTTACTTCTGAGACCAGAAACAGTGAAGTTATTGTTTTACAGGGTGTAGTTTTCCTGGCAATTTTTAGTATACATGAATCTCAACAATCCTTACCTATGTACCAATTCCATCTTATTCCTTGCCTCTTTTTGACTATAAACACAGACCTGCTTCGCTAAGCTTAATACAAGCAAAGATCATGATATGATCTTTGATACAAGTCTGTGCCTATATTATTTATAAACATAATACATCTTGTATGGATAGTGGCCAATGTATTCTTATCCCTAAAATGGTCCGGATTAACGACATTTGGCAACGACGAGCGGAAAAATGTAGAACTCAGCGACCTCTATGGCACGGTAGTGGAAATATTTGTACGAATTCCCACAAAGGATGCCAACTCTAGGGACTTTGCATCCATTTGGCTTCGCCTAAAAATATACGGCGAAGCACAGTCTGTAGCGAAGCTATATAGGTCTGTGCTAATATGTAATATAGTATGCTAAATGCTAATAGGTACCCACCTTTTTTTTTAATTAGCCATAGAGTGTATTCTCTTCAACACATAGCCCCTCGGTGCATTTACCCATGAGCCGCCACTGTCACTTACGTAGTAGTAGTAGTAGATATTTATTAAATAGGAAATCCCTAATGTACATATAATTTCTTAAGTATCCTTTAAACTATAAGAAAAACAGCACCACAACAGCTACCAATAATACAATTCCCAAAGACCGACAGTTAATTTGAGTTAACAACTACTTAATAAAATTCTATACACATTCTATGTATCTTCAAATCACAGTTGCAAATCATCTTACAAAAAAATCATACACTTTCCAAAACTCACAAACTATAGTTCATATGTCCCCTTAATGTGTTTCATTAGGGATTTCTTAAAATTGCGTAATGAGGAACTGTTTTTTATTGTCTGTGGTAATTTATTGTATTCGGTAGCCCCCTTGAAAAATAGTGACTTCATTGTACTTTTGTAGTTTGTCCTTGCAACATGGATGTTATCATTAGATCTAGTTGGGTAGTTATGAACTTCACTATTCACCTTAACAAATTCCCCAAAGTATGGAGGCAGCCGTCCATTAAACAATTTGTACCAAAAAACCATAGCAGACAAAAATAAGCAATCTGATATGTTAAGCCATTGTAGTGTGGACAACATTGTAGCTATAGGTGTGAGTCTGTTACACTGTAGTATAATTCTCATACCTCTATTTTGGAGTTTCTGTAATTGCGATATCTTGTTTAAATCAAAGATATAATATCGTTGCACAGTAATCGAAATGAGGCTTAATGATAGAGTTGTATACCAATATCTTTGTTTGTATGGAAAGGTGCTTTGCAGTCCTAGCGAAAAAGTACAATTTCTTTACTATTTTATTATATATATATATTGAAAGTGAGGTGTAAATGTCAATGTATTATCCATTTTAACTCCCAGGTACTTTACTTCAGTGCAAGTTTCAATAATATTGCCATCAATGAATAATCTGACATTATTTAAATTAATCTGGTTATATTTATATTGTGTCGTGAGTATCATTGCCCTAGTCTTGCTCACATTAAGCTTTAATTTGTTTAACGATAAGTATCTACTAACTTCCAAGAGTATTAAGTTCATTTTGTTTACAGCATCCAGTACATTTTTTTCTTTACATGTAAGTAAAGCGTCATCTGCAAACAAGTTCAAGAACTCGCAATCGATTAAAGGTCAATGTCATTTATATAAATGATAAACAATAAAGGGCCAAGGATGTTTTCTTGAGGTATTCCACAGTTATTTACAATTTCATTTGAAAACTGACCGTTTAATTTAACTCTCTGTTTACGTTCAGTCAAATATTCGCTAATCCAATTTAATATGTTTCCCTGTATTCCATAAATTTGAAGTTTCTGTAGCAATATATTTCGATCAATAGTTTCAAAGGCACGACTCAAATCTAGAAACACAGCAATTACATAATTATCAAGATCTATATAATTTTTAAATTTAGTCAATGTAAACTGAATTGATGTCTCACAAGAGTGTTTATCCCTAAAACCAGATTGATAATTTATTAGAATATGAATTTTTTCAAAGTGATCAACTAGTTGGTTATAAACTGCTCTTTCTAAAATTTTTTCTGAGGCTGGAAGTGTGTTTATAGGTCTGAATTCAGACGCTTTTATTGTATTTGGGACTTTCTGTACTGGATGAACTGTACTTATTTTTAGTGCTGTGGGAAACTTGCCATATTGCAATGAGACATTTACAAAGTGCAACACTACATGCCCTATAGTACCATTTATGTTTTTTAAAATTCTCGCATTTAGGATTTCATGGATATTAAACTTATCATCCATTTCACGTATTATTTGCAGTATATCATTCAAAGATAGTAATTTGAAACGAGTGATTTCAATATATAGATTGTGGTTCACGTAGGCTAGTTTGTAAGTTCACATTTAGGCTTAAGACGACTCCTATACAAGTGATTTTTCAAGAAGTAAAATAAAAATTATTGTTATTATAAGGCATGCACTGGTCGACTGCTTTCTGAAATTGAAAGCAAAAAAGCTCTTTTCTGTTAGCACTACTGTTCACTTCCGTTTATACATATGCCCAAAATATATTTTCCTGCTCCCTCCCCCGTAAGTTTACTTTACATGCTCGCCAACAGGTCTGAAAGCGAAATGTTCGAGATGCCCTGTTGCTAGGTACAAAAAGTGGTTGCTAGGTACAAAAAGTATTGCCTAGCAACGATTATGCCATTAACAAAATATATGTAGCAACTTGAAACTGGCGTCGAATTTAATATGTTTCACATCTATTGTTTTATAAACTGGTTTTGATCAAAAAGAATACGAATTATGCCAAAGAAAAATTAAGAATATGGATATATTTTTCAGCGTTAAATAATGTGGCTAATAGCAAAATCAAGCAGCAGTGAACGTAGCGCAGGGTTAAAAGCATCCGGATAGTAAACCGTAGGTCAAGGGTATCGCTGCATTCTACTTCTTATATTTATTACTGATTTTAATTTTTAGTAATTAAGCAATGGTGATTTTGAATATTATTACTCACAATCTACTCCATAGCGTTTAAATAAAATTACCCATACCTAACAGGAGCTTGTCGGTAGCAGGAAAAATATAATACATTTCACGATGCGTATGCTATTTTTTGCCTTCGGAGGTTTTTAAGGACCGAGGCAACATGGGCGTTGCCTCGGACCTTAAACAACCTCCTCACCCAAAAAAGTGGACTTAGGCATCTTGCAATGTAAATAACTATTATAAGATAAAGCCCAAATCAACTTAGTGACTTCTTATATTTTATTTTTATGTACAAAATCAGGTTCGAAATGTATTTACAATAAAATATTACAAATTGGCTATTTAGGCAATCTCAATGGTTACTTAGATTATGTGCAAATAATCATAATTACCTATAGCTTTTTTTACATTTCAGATTTCAATAAATCCTTATAAAAAAATGCACATAACCTTTCTCTTTTGTAAAGGTATTTAACATTCTTGGTCAAAAGAATGCTAAATAAACTCCAGTCCTTCATATTTTAAGTCGGACACAAAAGTGTCTTCTAGTACAATTTCTCCATCTATCGTAAATGCGGTAATGTATGTCGCGGTTTTGCCCTCCACTTCTTCTGTTCTTAACGCTACGATGACATAGTCGTTTGAAGTTGGGATAAATTTGAAACTAGAAAAGCCTCTTGTAGGTAAGCCATTTGGAATCTGAAAAAATCCAATGTAATTTTTTTTTGCATTTGTGATAAATTACAAATAATACAAGCCAATTTGAGAAATAAACGCTTTGCTAAAGAAATAGTAGTTTGCTTTGCAATGTCAGTTTTAGGAAATTTGTCAATATACCCAAATGCTCAAAAAATGTATTTATTTACTTTCTAAAGTTCCGTTTCAATAAAATGTGAGAACTTGACAGAAATGATTTTTTAGTTTTGTGGACTTTCCCCATATAAGGGTTTGTGAAAAATTTTCTTTGACACTGACGTTACATGTGTTGGTCTGTTCCTGCAGAATTAAAAACCGGTTTGAAACTGTCGGGAGCACATGCAGTTTCATTTTGAAGTTCCAAAAACGAAACCATGCATGCTCCTGACAGTTTCAAACTGATTTCAAATGGTTTGAAATTCTGCTGAAACAGACCTCAATGTGAAAAATTTGGTAATTCGATTTAGTAAAATGAGTTCTAAAAATGTAAAAGAAGAGCAATTATTACAGTTAAGAGTTACAATAATTATTAGCACGGAAACTACAATTCTCAATAGTTTTTGAAGAAAATGGTGGCAGGATTTTTTTCCGTGTTTCATACCTAATGTAGGAAATATCTTGCCAGTAGATGCACTTGTGTAGGTGTTTTGTCCTAAAATTTACCGCTATTAGATGCTTTCTCGTTCATGAAGATGGTTTTGAAATTTTAGTGGGGTGAAATCAGTAAACTTTAATCCAATAATTGTTATCATTGAGCAAAGGAATAACAGGGGGTTATTTAAATGTTTCCACTTGATTTTCTTTGCATTTGCTTTTTTAAAGGGTGTAAAGAAAACATGTAAAATTAAAAAGCTGGTTTGCAAAGTATGTATGTAATATAGGCCATTGAAAAAGTTATTATTATCTTAATATAGTGGCAATTTTCTTCAAAATCTATTGGGTGAAATGCCAGTTTATTGTTTCCCTCATAGTCCAGGAGTCTGTTTGACCTAGTCATTTCATGCCAGCGGATTTTAAGTCATAAGATGATATCATTATTATAGTGAATAACGAAAAATGACTGTTAGCTGCTCCAGTAGTGATCGAGGCAGTTGTAGGAGGATGTGGAACTTGCCGAATTGTTTTAAAGTTTTTTCATACCTATTGATTCTTTCCTTATACATTATTGACATTATAAAACTTTAAAAAAATAGTTGGCTGAATCGTGGAGGAGAGAAACAATGTACCTATTATTTTTTTAACATTAGAACATTTTTTTTAATCAATACAAGAAAGGCGCGGATGCCCATTTCAATTTATTTTATGGTGGAATTATACAAGTTGGGGGTGCCACATTTTCATCTGCACCCATTATGTAAATTATAAGCGACCACCAATGTAAGCATTCCATGTTGCGAATAATTTAACTAACCATATACATCTGTGTCTTCAGCAGAAGCGTGTACTAAGTTTACTACTGCCTACAAATAGGAGCACAGTTCGTCGTTGATCACAAGGTGATCACCCTGTCACCAGTGTTGTTCTCTACTGACTCTTTAATGGACTTTAGTCTCACTGAAGGTAAAAAACTCACCTTGACAACCTTGGGGGTATTCATGTTACCATCAGCCGATATTAAAACTGAGCAGCCTTTTTTCTCATCAGCCGATTCATTGTATTTATCAGTACTGCACCTTCTCGGCAAGAAGAACCATTTGTTGTGATGATCGGACCAAGCACCGCTCTCGTGTATCATGTATCCAGGGTAATGTATGCCGAGGGCCTCCCTGAGGTGCGTATATTCTTTTGCCCAGTTTATGTGGGTCACCTAAATACCAAAGCATTGTGCAGTTTCTGTTATTCATTTTACCTTCATCTTAACATACATTGTCCAAATGCATTTTGCTTTCGAAATACAGTGCTAAATTGTTTATAAAAAATAATTAATTTCATCTGATTAAGTATCTATCTAGGAAGAATTGAACCAAACTTGATACATGATATCCTTTTATACGTTGCCACCTTGTCCTTGTGTAAAAATAATAAGCTTTTTTAGCAGCGAGTGGTGGCCTTAGAGGGTTCACTAAATTGAACGAATAATGAATAATTAGAATGGTCCTATGCTGACTGGTTGCTTAAGCTTATTATTTTTCCACAATATGGCAGCATATAAAAGGACATTATGTATTAATTTTGGTCCAATTCTTTTTACATAATAAGATGAAATTACAAAAAAAAAAACTACAGGGTGTCTACTAGGGAATCCAATCCCGATAAAAATCTTAATCCGGAAATTTCCAGATGATGGATTTTAAATCCCGGGATTTCTACAATAAAATTATTTTTGTATTTTTTAGAACATGTAATTCTCATAAACTTAAAAAAGATGATACTGATGCAAAAAAATGTTAACACTTTAAATAATATACAGACCCCGAAAGTGCAAGTTGGGTATCTGTATTTTCAGCTCGTGTGTGGAATAAGGATGGTGTAATATACGAGTCCTATTGAAGGATAAAGATGGAATGATAATCCCCGCTCAATAAGTATGTAGGCGGGCCGTTTCCCGAAGTGGAATTATGGCGGCGGAAGCGAGCAGTGGGAGGGGGCAAGAAGGAGACTCCCGAATATAATTTTATTTTAAGAAGTAGTAAGAATTGCGAGCAGTAAGATTTGCAAGCATGCTATGTACTATAAAAATGGTGCAAAATTCAGGTTTTCTGATTATTTGCCTTGCTGCGTAAACTAAAACATAATTCTGGGTAAAACTGAGTAAAGGAAAAAGCAGTTCTTTCATAACAAAAAACAAAGAAAATTATTAAATTAAAGGTTCAAAAATGACTCTTCCTTGTGCCACGCAATATCCTAAGCGGCTATAATAATAATAATCTTTATTTCAAAGAATGTTAAATACAAAAGTTACCCCAAATGTACAAACATTAAGTGAAAAAAGCGTCAAATTTCCTTATATCTAACTATACAAAATAATACAAAACACGACATTATAAAAAGTAATCTGCTATTTGGTACGGTTCTAATTCTATTAACAAATTTTTTATTTTCTTTTTAAACACTGATTTATTTTCCATAGAATTCTCTATGGACAGCAGAAAATGTTGCAGGTGTAATGTTCTGACACATTTGAGTTATTTTGTCGCTTAACTCTTCCAGTGTTGTATGCCTTTCATGTTGTTGTCCGTAGAGTTTCCTTCAAGAACCCCCAAAGGAAAAAATCATGCGATGCTAAATCTGGAGATCTCGCCACCCAACAAATTGTACCCATAGTGCTTATAATGTGTTCAGGAAAAATCCCTTAAAGGTATGCCAGAACTGGCCGGGCATTGTGGGACGGACATCCATCCTGTTGGAACCATATCCCTCCCAGATCGACATTAATAGCAGGAATAACAACTTTGCAATAGCTGTAGGTGTTTTTGGGTTGTTAAAGAACCCTCAATAAAAAAAGGGCCAATAATACGGTCTCCTAAAATACCACACCATACATTTAGTTTACGTCGATACTGCGATTTTACAGGTATGGAAAAAAAATGATGATTCGTCAGTGAACAGGACGTTTTCTAAAAAGTGTTCATCATTGTCACACTTTTCTCTCATAGCCTCACAGAACTCTAAACGATGAATGTTGTCATTGGGAAAAATCTCTCAAGTTTCTCATACCCTAAACGATTTGTAGCTATTTCATTTTAAAATATTTCTTACCGTCCTGCTATTTCCACAAAAGCGCATACATTTACTTCTCTTTCTATTCTTTCCTCGGGAAGAGGCCATTCTCGTTGTTCCCCGGAAATGCACTTACCGCATCCCCTAATGCAGCCTGACTGCTCAATCCAGTGAACGATATTGCGCACTGTTTGAATGCGTAATACCATTTAATAATCGCAATTATCTCCTCTTTAGAATACGGAGCCGGCATTTTTCCCAGAAATAGGCTTTAAACGCACACACCAGGCAAATAATATGGAATGATCCGTAGGCGGAGGGCACGCAGACAGCAAAACCCAGCTCCCCCCCCCCCCCCCCCGGGACATGCTAATAATAATCGAAATAATGGAAGCCATAAACTGGTGGGGAACAATGGGGAACTTGAACAATTTTTTTTTATTTCTTTAATATATTTGCCTATCTATAGAAAGAGCACATACCAAATATCAGCCCCCAAATCGCAATATTTAATTTGCAATCGATAATTAAAGTTGTGACCGCAAGCGCAAGCTATTCATTTGAATCGACACGAAAAGCGCGGGAATGGTTGTGACGTCACAGCGCTCGATCGATCGGAAGGCAGTGACAGGAGTGACAGCTACAAAGAATTAGAGAAGGAAGAATGGAAATTGAACGTTAAAATAAACAGTTGGGTGACCCATTTCCAGAGGGATCTGATGTAGGTCAAAAATAAGAACCGCCTAAAAGTTTAAATTTAACCAGCACTTCTTTAACTGAATGGTGAGGCCACGGGGCTAGTAATTCGTAGATCCCGGGTTCAATCGCATAAGAAGTTTTCTCAATTTTATTTTCATTTTTAGTAATAATTGGGCAAAGATTATTACTCACAATCTATTCCATAGTGTATTTAAATTCAAAGTACTTATCTACCTAATATGAAATTGGCGGTACCAGGAAAAATTTAATGCATTGCTCGATACATAAGCTCTTTTTGGGCTCGGAGAGAGTTTTAAGACCCGAGGCAACACGGGCGTTAAACAACCTCCTCAGCGAAAAAAGTGCGCTTACGCATCTCGCAATGTAAATAACTATTTAATGCAGCACACTTTTTTCAAACGTTATCAAAACTGAGATAGACTATAATAATGGATAGACAAGGATGGGACGTTCTCGTTGCTCTTTCTAAACAAAGCTTGCATGGTGCTGTAGTTTTTATAAATGTGCTACCCATATTAGTTTACATATACATGGTGCCACTGCCCACCATAGGCGCCACCACCAACGAGCTACTTGACGTCACAACCAAGGAGGGCGCGTTACAAGAATGATTTGGATTATGCAGTTTTTAATTGCTTATATTTATTACATAAAAATTAAAATGAGTTTTTTGTGAACTGTGGTTCATTTGATGGCAATAAATTACATTTGAAAGTAATATTTTTCAAATTTAATTTTTGTGCAAGGTCCCCGTTTGGATATGATTCCACCTGGGTAATACTTCTGGTAAGAAGTTAGAAGAAGAGAGATAGGGTATGTCATCATGACCCCCACCAGCAATATACCTTAGTTGCCGTAGCAACTACTTCACCACTCCCCCTATACCAAATTGGATTGGCTCGATTCTTTGTCCAGGAACTTCAGGACACGAAACTTGCCATTTCCAGGTCTGTAGATGAAATAAAAGTTTAAAAATAACTAATCGAAATATGGGAGTTTGTGTAAAGCCAAGGCTCATGAAATAAAAAAACTAGAGAAAAAGCAATCTGTAATATTATACAATAATCCTGGGATATTTTATGTAAATCCCAGGATCCTCGGGATTGTAAAATATCTCAAAATACGGGATCCCAGAATTGGATTCCCTAGTGTCTACTCTTATACCCATACAAATTCCTCGACAAATCCATAAAATCTCTATTTTTTTGCGATATTCACCTGAACTTTTTTGTTTGAAAGGTCTTTAAAAACCGCTTCTTTTAACCTCTGTACCGTTGTGAAACTGCAACTCTAGGGCCGACTACAATTTTTCAACACATTTTTACATTGCTTTAACTTGCTAAATACAAGTATGTACAGTGTCTCACTTAATAGTGAAACAACCTTATACCTTCTTTAATTTTTAACCGACCAGAACTAAATTTTTACCAAAGGTAGATGGCATTATTGCCTACTTATTTCTAAAAAATTAGTTGCCTATTCCAAAGTCAAAGCCACCTGCGATGCCACAATTGAGGCTAAAAATCCAAGTCATTAGGCATTTTTTCTTCAAAAAAATTTACTAAAAAAGTTGTTCAGAATCGACCCACAATCCTAAATCCAAAATTTTGTCAAAATAAAAAAATATTAAATAAAATAATTAAAGTCAAAAACAACTTATGGTAAGTTTTTTTGAAAAAATATGCCTAATATGACTTTCGGCTTTCGGCATAGACAAAGCTAGACATAGACTGTCAGAACGATTGTTGAAATTTCCGCATGCTAAACCAAATATTTTGCATACAATTTTATATAAAAACTATAACTAAATTAAAATAGCTATGCCTCAACGTAGTATCGATTTCTAAGAATTGTAAGACATTACAATTTATCTGTTTTAATTTGTGTTCGCTCCAAAATTAAAGTTTGAAATTTGGTGTAGCAGGATTTTTTGCAGACGGTTTCAACAATGCTTTTGACTATCTATGGCTCCTTTAATCTATGCTTTCGGATTTTCAGCCTCGATTGTGGCATCACAGATGGTTTTGACTACTACCTCTAGAAACATATATTTTAATTGTTGAAAGAATCAGGGGTAGGGAGGGTGGCAGCCAGCTTTGAACTAGGTATTCGAAAAATTCATTGAAATATTTGTCAATTTTTTGCACATTTCCGAAAAGGGCCAAGGCCGAATATTGTTTTAAAAAACTGAATATTTGGCTAATTATTCTTATTCAGTGACTATGTAGGTATAATATTATTTGTATTCACCTACACTAGATGGAAAGGCACGGAATTTAAATAAGGCAACATTGTTGTACTTTCACCCCGCTAATGAACACTGCAAAAATAGTTTAAGCCTTTATAGATAATTAATTTTTAACCATGCTCATAAAAATAAAGTGTTTTGGTAAGAAATACCTACTATAAATTTGAGGGATTAGCCGAATATTGGGTATTTGGCCAATGCTATATTTCACTATTCAGTACACCCCTACCTAGCAAGACCCGTAAAGTAAGTACGTCACAGGAATGCTGTCAGATGATGTGATTGGCGTTCCCTCGTGTGTTGCCCTTGCCGACGATTATTGCCAGCATTCCCGTGACGTCATCCACAACGCTCTCTCTCAACAAGAGGCAACCTTCTTACTTTACAGACCTTGCCTACCTAGCATCTTCTCAAATGACATTTTTATTGTGGAGTGTGAACTTAATATTGCTTTCAAAGTGTTCCATTTGCATTGACTTACTTGTCCTTTAAAAGAAACACTCTTAACATACATAGGATCATCGCTAATAAAATCACCACTGGCTGTTGTCCACTCCTTTCCCATTGAGCCAACATATAAGGTCTCTCCTTTTACTGTTGCCCATTCTGACTTAAAACCTTTAGGGGTCCTATAATTTTGAATATGATTAAAATAGAGTACTTCCATTTTAAATGATAAGTTTTACATTCCATCACCATCCATAAGTATTATCCATGGCACAACCTTATCATTAACAATTTCAAAAACAATTCCTGTCCGATCGTCAAACGTCAACAATTTTCCATCAAAAACGACTAGTTCAGAGAGTTCCATTCCCCTCCCTTTTAATGCATATTGATTCTGTAACCTCTTAGGTTCCTTATTATCCCAAGTTATCGACACGCTATGTTTTGTGGGATGGTAACTTAAATAACCCGTTTTCAAATACGAATACCATGTATCTTTATCGTTTTCACTCAAAGAGTCAGTGTCCAAGTCTGCAATTATTCCTATTCGAAACATGTGTAAGGAGCTACTCCTTATAGGCCTTGTCAATGGATAAGTATAATTATAACCAGTGTGTTTACTTTGTAGCAATCCCGTACCCCCTAAACTTGGAGAAATATACAAAATAAATAGAACACATATCCCAACAAGCCCAACAATTGTAATGAACTGTGTCTGGGTCCGAAGGGTTTTATTTACTATCCTGTAAGCAGGCTGGGATCTGAAGGCCTTTCTCCAATCTTTTGTAGCTACCATTTCTGTATCATACAGCCTGTTTGAACTTGAATCCATAAGTTTCTTGAGGTCTAGCTATACTGTCGCCGAAATAACATAGTTTTATTGTTTGTTATTGATATCACATTTTAAAAATTTTAATACGTGTAATAAAAAATTATTACTAAATCCTAACCTAAAAGGGCGATAGACACTAAACGGCAAAGTTAGGCGACAGCTGTTGCGCTGTTGCAGTTTTTTGACAATTTTTTTATAGTTCTGTGATTTTGTATTAAAGGTGGGTAAGAGAAGCAAATTGGGGAAATCGAGATCGATTTGTTTATGATTGTACAAGGTTATCGTGCAGGATCCAACTTAACTTACTATTGTAACTCTATTCAAACTAAACGCAAGTGAAACATAAACTCAAGTTGTTGCATGGCTAGAGCGTGATACGCACGTGACCGGCTTGCTATTGGCTAGCTGGCACTAAGTCTGGCCCGGCGGGCGAGTGCAGCGAGTCGCTGTTTCTTACAGAGATGTATTGAGTTCCAAGTGGACCTTTATTTTTTTCGATATAATTCTTTCGCTGTTTATTAATTGTTGGAGCTACGATTTGTGTTAATAGTAAAAATTTGCAGGTAAGTGAATGACTAGGTGTGCCATAAAAGTTTGTTGTTAAAGTTCTTAATACTAGGGCATATTATTTTAATATTTTATATTATAAAATTCATAGAGATCGTCCTTAATGCGGTCCTGCCTCGTATTAGCCCTCAGAATTGTTCACGTGCTTCCATCGTGTAAATGTATGATTACGCGCCACTTGCATTTAGTTTGAATAGAGTGTAGTATTCACTATACTATATGTATATCCAAGTTACCGAGGCAGTGAATCAAATCCACGTGGTCGCGATGTGACCTACATATTACCTATTCTCTTATTGGTCTGGCCGTCGTAAAATCTCAAGTGTTTAGGCGGCGAGCGTACATGTTGCATTTTATAATCATAACCTGTCATAAATATGGCCCATTTTTGTAATCTATCATATCTTCTAATTCTTTGTGATAGGATGCCTTTATTTTCCCCTAACAATCCTACTATAATGGTTTGTTATCTGCGGGTATCAAGGTTCTCGACACGCATAAGCCACCGGTTTTTCAACTCCATCATCTTCCAGCTGCATTAAAACCTCTGCATAAATAATGCTTAATTTGGAACAAATTATTTGCTTATATAGATAATGGGGAACTTGCACAAAAATTAAATTTGAAAAATATTACTTTCAAACGAAATTTATCGCCATTAAATGAACCACAGTTCACAAAAAAACTCATTTTTTATTTTCATCATTCTTGTAACGCGCCCTCCTTGGTTGTGACGTCAAGTAGCTCGAGGCCGAGACCAACGATAAAGACAGGCCACGGCGCTAACGAATAATCGCGTAGTCACGTGACCAACTTAGTCGTATATAAAAGGCATTTTTGGAGATAAGTAGAAAAAACAAATTTCGTAACAATTTGGCAAGTTTTCCTTCATCTATTACATTATTGGTTTTGTGCATCCAAGCTTTCTCTAATTGTTTTTTCAAAATTTTCAACCTGCCTCAGCTGTTTTAGGCTGAGAGTTAAACGGCACTGCACTCACAATATTTGGCACATTCTCAAAAATTGTTCCTTTAGATTAGGTGATATTCTCTATAGGTATTTTCATCCCACAACACATTGGTCCACTTTAATTGTTTCACTTTCTTGAAAATGTGTTAGCTACACATACTTAAGGGTTTTTTTAGAAATTAAATCTCAGTTGGAATTTGACGAATCCATTTTTGGCGGAAATTTTCATCCCGAGGCAAAACAAATGTTTGTTATGGCGACAGTTTCTCCCTGGCTTTTGTAATATGTATAAATATAATATAAACAGACCTAATATTTGGTATTTAGGTTATTTTTTACGAAATAAAAATGAAAACTGACCTCAGTAGGTATACTGTAAATATTGTCGAGGTCTCAGTTGATCGGCAGCGTGAAAGACCGAATAGAAACCGTATCAGGGCGTGGGTCGACAACGAAAATCCTCGAGTACGTTACAACACTGATTTATTTCGCACAAGGTGAATGGCTAATACAATAAATACACAAACCCGAACATGGTCAACGGGAACGGCTTCCAGCCACCCGGACCGTCTGAACTCGCGGATCTCCCGTAAGCAGTTCACCCCTCAGGCTCCACTGTCCAATACTGTCCATGTCCATAATAGTCCATTCCGGGTTAGTGATGGGAATAATCGGGATATTTTCATAATAATTCGAGATATTAATCGAATTATATATCGATTTTTATATGTATGTCTCGGTCGGTTCGGTGTTCAGTCAACCGATTTCGAATATTTATTCTAAATATTGATACTATTTTTTAATTTTTGGCGAATGAACCGGGATTCTACCTACTATACTCGCAACTCACAACAAAACACAACAGCCAACGGTTTGCATTTTCCAGCGTTTTCTATATCTATCTCTGTTCCATTTAATAGTTAATAGCCGTCTCACTTTCTCACAGTCTCTCTCGTCGGTACGAGAATTCGAGTTCGGCGTTCGGCTTCGATTTCGATTTTAGTAATATTAATTTGGCGTTTCAAGTTTCAACTCAACGTCTCGCTCTCGATTCGAAAGATCTCGACAGTCGACAGTGTACACTACTATTTTAATACATTTAACACACGCACTAGACACAAACTTGTTTCTAAAATACAAATTAAGACGTTTAAAAACACTTTAAACATTTAAAACTTCTCAAAACCCAAGCTGCCGCTTTCAGTTATGTGACAAATGACATGTAACGTCGGGCTAAGATGGTCACGTGATTTTTGTGCGCGAGGGCTTGTCTTTATAGTAGGCCTTGGCTCGAGGCGCCACCACCATGTATGAACTAATATGGGCGGCACATGTAACCAACTACATCACCACGCAAGCTTTGTTTAGAAAGACCAAACGAGAACGTCCTATCTTTGTCTGTCCGTCTTGATATTGTTGATAACGTTTGAAAAGTGTGCTGAATTAAATAGTTATTTACATTGCGAGATGCGTAAGCGTACTAATTTTTTGTCCTGAGCAGCAAGTGTCACGTTTCTGACAGCAAATGAAATCCCACGTACCGAGACCTACATCAGAGCCCTCTGTAAATGGGTCGCCGAACTGTTCATTTTAACGTTCAATTTCCATTCTCATCTTCTCTAATTCTGTGTAGCTGTCATTCCTGTCACCGCCTTCTGATCGATCGAGCTATTTGACGTCACGACCATTCCCGCGCTTTTCGTATCGTTTCAAATTAATAGCTCGCGGTCACAACTTTAAAATATTGCGATTTGAGGGCTAATATTTGGTATGTGCTCTTTCTATAGATAGGCAAATATATTAAAGAACTAAAAAAAACTTGTTCAAGTTCCCCATTCACTGCTAGGTAGGTACTGGAAAAAATGCTCAAAAAATCAAAGTAAGCCATGTTGATTACTACTGCCTCTGTAACTTGGATAGACTATAGAGGTCCTGGATTGGGAGAGTTAGGACAAGAATGTCACTTTTTAACAGAAAAAATGATTTTTCTTGAAATCGGCAGTGAAAATCGTCATTAAAAGCTCAGAAATCGGCACTGAAGTAGCCCATTCTTTTACGATTTTTTCAATAAGTATATAGGCCTTGGCGAGATGTAAACATCAAACGTCAGACGCGGAGCCATGGCCCGTCAAAAGTGACCAAATATTCAAAATCCGGCCAATAAAGGCCCATTTAACTTTTCGGACACATATTGCGAAATTGTTACCTATAGCCTATAGCAGCGCAATCTTTCAGTATAAATATTTTAGTAGGTTTGAATAGTTTGGTTTTTCTGTTCGAAGGCGCCGTGTCTTGTCGTACTTGACCTAAGTAGAGCGATCGTCAAAGTCAAGCAACGCCGCCGCGCGCAGTTGGTTCATGGACGGGTGATCACGTATGATCATTTTCTTGCCTAATAAAACATTTTTTTTTCGATTTTAAAAAAATAGGTATAATATGTACCTCGGCACTGAAGTTCTTTTTATGACTCATGTGGTTTATTTACCTCGGCCAGAGGCCTCGGCAACTAAATTCCACATGAGTCCTAAAAAGTTGAACTTCAGTGTTTTGGTACATAAATAACTATTTCAAAAGTCAACATCAATTTTTGTGGACGGAAAATAATTTGGGATAAATTCCATAGGCGTAACAAACTTCTGACCACAGGACTCTCTATGTCTATATGTATTACAGTTGTTGGTCCGTTATGCGCGCTCACAAACACAAATGGCGGGTTATTTGGGAAGCTTCTCCTATTCATAAATCGTATTTGTTGGCAAGAGTTTAATTATGAAAAAGTGAGAAGTGAAATGAAGGTCACAATTAAACTGTAAGTTTTGCCAACAAATACGACCAGTGGCGCAATGAGGGGGGGGCTGCCGGGCTGCAGCCCTCCCCCCCCCCCGAGCTCGTAGCAACCAAGCGAAAAAGCGCGAAACAATGCTAGATATAAACAATGCTACAGGATTGTTTCTTTACAAGACCGAATGATTTGTATTTTGTTTTACCTGTATTTTTTAAGTTTATGTGAAAATTTATCAAATTTACGATATTGAAGATATCGGATATCGGTGATACGCATTAGTAGTTGACATTTAATGAAAGATTAGTTGTCTGGCCGGCAGTCGGCACAGAACAGAAACACGGCCACGCGCATCGCACCGCGGTTCTTAAAACCTAACCAAACCTGCGCCAAACTTAAAACTAATCGGACCTGAATTATATGCCTTCTGTTTTCTACTGTCCTTCATATACGGCAGGGCCGTAGATAAGAGGGGGGTGAGGGGTGAGTGTTCAAACCCTTCCCATTGAGAAAATAGAAGAGGAAACATCATGGTGGTGTAACTTTACAATTTTCTACGCCTCAGTTAAATTGTCTGCCCTTAAAATTTCTAAAAAATTTCGCATGCGGCGCATTTTAATAAGCGAACACCTCCTTTTAATTCCTGCTTTAAAAAAAATCAATAATCATTAATTATGAATCCACAAGGAAATAAATTTCTATAGGAAGATACCTACCTATCTATATATTCTACATTTGGCCCTTTGAGAGGACATGTTAATTTATAGGATGTGGCAATAAATTTATAGGCACTAACTTATATCTACTTCCACATCACTCAAGGAATTCTCTCTCGGGCTTTTATGTAAAAGAAAAAAAAAAGAGTACCTACTTCTTACAGTTACTGCATAGTTAAATTATTATTATGGTTCCACAGTTAACAAAGAAAAAACTACAATCAGTTATGTAATATTTTTGATAATATTAGGTTACTTAAATTTTTGTTGTTCATGAAAAATCTTTGACCTTGAAAATTTGAAAATTTTCGCCTGCGGCGCAATTATTAGCAATAAAAAATGAACTTTTTCAATCAGCCTCCCCTGAATTGAAGATTAAGATGCAAATTTGTTAAAATTAATGTATTAAATTTATATAATATAATCTAGAACACATAAGAACAATGTCTTCTAATGTAGGTAATAGGTAACCTCTGCTCTATAGTTTCTGTTCAGTTACAACAATTTTATCAGCTATTGAAGCAGTCTTCAAAATGAGTACCTAGGTATTTAATATCGATATTAGTCTTTCATTCTTTTTTCATAAAATACAACTTTTTAATGCAAGATAGATCTATATTTTAATAAAGAAGACAACAGTATTTTTGTATTCAAAGATATATTTTAAGTAAATAGGAAAAATCAAACTTGTAAAAGTTCTCAGAAATTTATGCAAATTATTAATACAACCCATGCAATTAAAGAGGGGAAATAACAAAATCATATATTCTTCATAAATTACTACATAGATTATTGGCGGTTGTAGTTGTGCACTATACAGGGTGTAACTGAACTGATGGTCAAAAATGAAACCACGTATTCTTGGAGACAAAATAAGGGCACTTCTTCATATATTTTTTTCTCCTACGGGCCATAGTTTTCTTTATACAGAGCGTAGAAGTTTGGAGAAAAAGTCACATATTTCTTAGTATCGCTAGAAGTATACGAGATATTTTGTTCAAACTTGGCGTGTCACATGAGCGGATGAGCTGTCAAATTTAAGGTTAATATGAAGCTCCTGAGGCTCCCAGTTGCAGAGATACAGGGTGTTATTAAAATTAATTAGTTCAGATTAATATTAATACCCTGTATAATCGCATTTTAAATAAGAGCCCCGCTCCGTCCCATTAAACCAGCATAATAATAATGCGAAAAACCGTCGGTAGGAACAAAGAATCACCCTGCACATAATATACATAATAATGTAGTTTGTGAGACATTTTTAAAACATAATTTCTTCTAATTCGTCGAGTGAGGATGTGGACTTGCTAGTCTAGTTTTTCATTCCGAACAAGTTTTCTTTACATTATTTTGTTGTAAAACCTACAAAAACGGCACTTTACTAGTGTGAAAAAATAGTTTTTTCAAAATTTCCAAGGCATACATGATTTTTCGAAAGTAAAATTACTACACAAATTTGAAATTAGAATTTTTTTTGTCATTTACAAGAGTCGTCCAAACAATCCGGGGACACACTGTATAACTTACAAAAAGGCATGTTTTCGTTCCAAAAATTCAAGAAACATTCACTAAAACCTTCAGCAGCAAACTTTATTTAATTTTTGTTGTCTTTCGGATACTGGGGGCCATTTTGGAAAATGACCGCCGCGGCCGCCAGAGGGCAGTTGGCCGATGTCTATACTTCCAAATTTGTTCATATTACATCCCAAAATATGCATGCTGCTGACCTGAAATTTGGCACGGCAGTGTTTTGGGGGATAAAGAATAAGCTGGAAATGTCAATTTCTACGTATCTCACAGAGGGCGCCACGGCGCCACGGCGCCACTTGCAAGGTTACGAGTTACGAGAAAATAGCGCAAGTGCCTCCCTCCATGAGATACATAGAAATTGACATTTTCAGCTTATTCTCCATCTCTAAAAATACTGCAGTGCCAAATTCCAGTTCAGCAGCTTGACTATTTTGGATATATTGCCATAATTCAATTCCAAAAAGAGATCTACAACGCCCTGTATGTCAGAAAAGTAGAACTTTAGGGCCTATATATGAGCAACCCACCTTATAATGAGCTTTCCTACAAAATGTCAAAGTCCTGATAAAAAAAGAGTTCATGTCATTCAAGTCGGCCCTAACAGCAAATAGCAACGAAGACGAAATAATAGTAATTTCCTTCCTCCCCCTCACAAGCATTTAGTTGCTTCTGGGGTACTCCTAGTTTGTAGTATTGTAAGGGTGAGAGTTGATATTATTATTCAATAAAAAATCGGCAAATAAGTTTCAATTAAAAATAATGAGTCAATTTGAAAAAATCTCTTCTGGCAAAAATTAAGGTTTTTTTAGAATATAATATAATATGATATATGATATGATATGATATGATATGATATGATATGATATGATATGATATGATATGATATGATATGATATGATATGATATGATATGATATGATATGATATGATATGATATGATATAATATAATATAATATAATAATAAACTACCATTGAGATCGTCTCCGAGGAATGGGTGGACTTCTGGTAAGGGAAGGAGTTGGATAAGGTAGAATTATAGGGTGATCTTGCCGTTCATCTTCGTCAGAAAAGGACACGTTCGCATGTTCTTCGGTGTTTCCATACACACAGAGTCTTGGCGCTGGAGTGTTTGTCGAAGAAGTCATAACTGGAGGCACGTCTTCGTTGAACTTGGTACTACTCTGACCTTCAGGTTCAGATCCAGACTTATCAAAGTTTGGTTGGCTTAAACCATTTGTAGATACATTCGACGAAGCGGCTCTAGTGGATGGTTGAACTATAGATAATTGAGGTTGATCGAGGCCGGCCACTTCAGAATCTGTACAATCCTCATTAGAAATCCTAGTTTCATCTTCTGTGCAGTCTGTGGGTAGGTCGCGTTCAGATGAAGCTTGTCTTAAATCGTCAATGTGTACTCGAAACACCTTACCATCACGTAAAACCTTATAAATTCCAAGGTGTCTTCGTTCAGGGGAGTAGTAGTCTCTCGTACGCTGAAGTGACGCTGGTATAACTTCCAATCTCCTGGCAGTGTTAACTCGTATCCTAATAAAGCTCTACTAGGAGTGAGATTGGTAGCTGCATTTTTCTGGTACGTAGTATCCGTAAAGCTTTTACTAGTTGTTGTTGCCAATTTCGCTTGGGCTGGTCGGCAAGGAGAGTTCTAATGATTTTCTTCAATGATATATTGGAGTATAAAAGAGGTCAATTCCATTACGATCTGCCATATCTACATAGGTTCTTGGTTCTTGCGAAAAACTGGGGGCCATGGTCCGAGATTGTTTCGAAACGACAAAAAATTTCGTTTTCTAAAAAATCTGCTATATTACGGCTGTCAACATTCTTAAACGACTTCGCTTCCACCTACCTTGTAAATACATCTTCAACCGCTAGTATGTATTGGTGGCCATGATTAGATGGAGGGTAGGGTCCCAAAATGTCTACGCTTATGGTATGTCACGGATGGGAGGGAGAGTATGATCGCAAAGGAGCAGCTGTCTGGGGCATAGTCTTCACTTCAGTATCGTGGTGGTGGAGAATTACCTTAAGAATGTTGTCTCTGGGAACCACTAATTTGTTTCGAGATGAAAGCTTCTTCCAAAGCAACTAATCTTCAAACTTGTAGTTCTTTAAGAAGGTCCGGTCCCTTTTTGACTTAGGTTCCTGTTGGGTTAAGTTCTGAAGTTTTTGGGTTTTCTGTCGAATATCCGTCGAGTTAGCTTGTGAGGTTGCAATGTCAGGAAATAGGTCAAAATTTGTAGAAATGGTATTCATCATTAGGGGTTGCTTCCCAGAAACAGAAAATTGAGTGGTGTCGAAGGAAGGTAAGCAAAATCGTTCTTCAATATCTCCCTTAATATCATGGTTCCCTTCGGGATTTCTCGATAGAAAGTCTGGCAACTCATTATCCTTACCAGCTACGTGTTGAATGGAAAAGGAAAATTCCTGTAGTAACAAAAAGCAACGAGTTAGTTTAGCCTTGGTATCTCTGTTCTTTTGCAGACAAACAAGAGATTTATTGTCTGTCCTCGAAACAAAGGGTTTATCTTGAAGATAGTGCCTATACCGCTTGATAGCCCACACCATGGCTAAACACTCTTTTTCATTCACATGATAATAGGACTCGGTCTTGGAGAAAGTAGCGCTAGCATAGGATATTATTTTTCTAGTTTTATTTGGACCCTCTTGAAATAGGGCACACCCCATTCCTAGATCACTAGCGTCTCTCTGGAGAATAAAGTTTTCATCAAAATTATCGGTCGATGCAATACTAAAGGTTGAGCAACTAGTTTCTTAATTTGATTGAAGGCCTCGTCCTGTTCAGTAGACCATTTAAATCGCTCATTTTTTTGTAACAACTTTGTCAATGGTATTTTCTCACCCAATTACACGTACCCAAAAAATATTGTAACTGTTTTTTTGTTTTCGGGACGGCAAAATCTAGAATAATATCAACGTGTTTTGTTTGAGGTGTGTTAGTATCTTGAGCTCTATATGAAAACCTAATGAATCAATGTTATAATATTAACATTAAACCACCCTGTTGTGGTATTCTCACCCCTTTTATGGTGGTAGTTGGTGAGCGGTATTTGTACGGGGTGAGCCACAAGTTATTTACTTTTAGTGTGGGCCTAAGGGTGAATAACGGAAACACAGGGATAGTTTAATATGTGTATTAAGATTAAATACGAAACAGAACATTGCGTTAACAAAATACAGTTTAAGAGGAAGTTTAAAAAATCTTGCATAAAACAACAGACCTTCAGATTAAAAGTACAAAAATTGCAAAAGATTCCCAAATAGAACAAAATTTACTTGACTTCCTAAATATAATAAAATTACTTGACTCTGTATAGCTTTGCTTATTTTCTCAGTACAAGTTTGTATAAGAATGTAATTCAAAATTACTCAAAATTTCTGATATAAAACGGTTCAATTAAAAACAAAATTCTAAATTCAACGACAAAATAATTTGACTCTAAATAGTTTCCCAAAACCCATTCAAATTTCCAATAAGAGTTGCAAAATTATTTTAGTTTGATTAAAATAAAAGCTCTGACGTCTACAGTAAAATAATATAGTTCAAAATAAATTCCCAAAAATCATAATACGGTTCACAAAAGTTATGAAATTATTTCTAATCAATTAAAAATGCACAATAAATTCAATTTCTCTAAAAGTTTCCAAAATAATTCAAAATTCTAAATAAAAAAAGGCAAGTCAGACACAAAGGAATTAAAACAAAAAAAAAATTGACTTTTTGGCCAGTCCAAACTTGCATACACGTGTTTCATGCTATTTGGCAATCATCAGTACGGTGTAACATCAAACAAATCAAAAAGATAGGAATGATTTGGGAAGCAACAAATGAAGTCCAGGCAGGAGCCAACAGCACATTTGCAGCTTCAGTTAGCACATCCCCAATTCGGGGCTTGTACTAATATCGCCACGGGGGCTGCTAAAGCGACCTGCGTGAAAATCTTCATAGCCCAAGATACAATGACAACAAAGATGTAAGATTGTGAGTGTAAATGTAAATCCAAGAAAAAGTGATGATGGGCATAAGCACTCAAAGAGAAAACAAAAAAAACTCGTAACGCAGGTTGCTTTAGTACCCTCCGTGGCGATGTTAGTACAAGCTCCGAATTGGGGATGTGCTGACGGAAGCTGCGTTACTAGTACGAGCTGCGTTACTAGTTTTTTTTTGTTTTCTAACTTTGAGTGCTTATGCCCATTACCGCTTTCTCTTGTTGTAGTGTCCGGGAGGACAGGGAATAGAATAGTAATCGTAATCGTGCTAACGTTGCATCTATATTATTGCCGGATATTTTCTTTAGAGCAGCTTTAACATTTTGAAACATTCTCTCGGCCTGACCGTTACTACTCGGGTGGTACGGCGCTACTAAAGCCTGACGTATACCATTTTTCCGCAGAAATTCTTGGAATTCGCTCGAGGTGAATGCTGTGCCATTATCTGAAACAATTACATCTGGTATACCGTGAGTAGCGAAAAGCTCTCGCAACACTTTTATGGTAGCAGCTGATGAAGTACTGGAAACTCTTCTCACTTCTAACCACTTAGAATGCGAATCGATGATTATCAGGAAATACTGCCCTCCAGTTGGTCCCGCAAAATCGATGTGCAGACGAGTCCAAGGGGCTCCCGACCACTCCCATGGATGTACTGGAGCTTTCTTTGGCATGTTTCTTGTTTCTTGACATTCTGGACAGGAATTGACTCTATTTTCGATTTCGGTATCTAAATTTGGCCACCAGCAGTATGATCTAGCAAGTGATTTCATTTTGACAATACCTGGGTGAGTGGAATGAAGAACATCTAATACTCTTTTCCTCCCTCCTGGTGGGACTATCACCCTGGTGCCCCACAACAAGCAATCTTGATAGGTGGTTATTTCTGTCTGTCTCTGTAGGTAAGGTTGATATTCATTGGACCATTCTTTCGGATCTCTAGGCCAACCTCTACGTGTCCATTGTAAGACAGTAGCTAAAATCTGATCTTTGGAAGTCTCAGCAGCAATTTCTTTAGCCGTCAAAATTTTTTTCTGGGATGCACTCAGTTAATAACACATCATCCGATGGTGGAGCTTCTTGAGCGTTGACCTTTATTGGTAGTCTGCTTAATGCATCAGCGTTGCCAATTGTTTTACCTGGGTTATATTCTAGAACATAATTGTAAGCATTTAAAATAATAGTCCAACGAAGCATTCTTGGAGAAAGTACTTCAGACATGGGTCTGTTAGAGCTTAAAATACCTAACAAAGGTTTATGGTCTGTGCGTATGACAAAATGACGTCCGTAAACATAATCGTGGAACTTCTTTACTCCAATTATTGTTGCCAAAGCTTCACGGTCCAGTTGAGCAAAATTTCTTTCCGATGCAGCCAAAGTTCGACTATGGTAAGCTACTGGAACTTCTATTCCTGCGTCATTAGGTTGACTAAGAACACAACCCGCACCGTAAGGACTTACGTCACAAGTTAATATTAGAGGTTTTAATTCGTCATAATGTCCTAACACTGGTTCGTTAGCTAAAATGTCTTTTAATTTTTCAAAAGCACGTTGCTGGCTAGCACGCCACTGGAAAAGTTCATTTTTATGCAATAATTTATGCAATGGTTCAGCTAGAGTAGCTTTATCTTTTAAAAATACGTGGTAAAAGTTAACAAGACCTAAGAACGCTTGTAGTTCATTTTTGTTACTAGGCGCAGGCGCATCGCAAATTGCGGCAACTTTGTTTTTAGTAGGCCTAATGCCTGAAGCTGATATCTGAAAACCTAAAAATTGTATGGACTCAGCACGAAAAATACATTTCTTCTTTTTAAGACGGAGGCCATCGGAGGTAATACACCGGGTATACCTGCCAAACGAGTGTCAATAAATTTTTGAAAAATTTGCGGGGCCACAGATACACCAAACTGAAGTCTGTTGCATTTGAATGCACCGCGGTGCGTTATGATTGTCTGAGCTTCGGCACTGTCTTTATCCACTGTTAGTTGTAAATAAGCTTGGGCCATATCTAATTTCGCGAAAATTTTCCCCCTGCTAGAGCAGCTAGTATGTCTTTGACGCACGGAACTGTATACCGGTCTACACGGAGCGCTTGATTTAAAGTACTTCGATAATCTCCGCAGATTCTTACCTCGTTGTTGTTTTTGGCGACAACAACGATAGGGGTACACCAACGTGGGTGTGAAAATGGTTCCAGCACGCCCTGAGAAATTAGTCTATCAAGTTCGAGATCCACCCGGCTTTTTAAAGCGAACGGCACTTTTCTAACCTTTATCGCGATCGGTTTTATGCTATTGTCTATATCCAACGAAACAGGCGGACCCTTGAACGTTCCGAGTTTCTCACCGAAGACAGCTGGAAATTCGCTGGCATAGTCCGCATAAGAATTTACCACGCTTACCTGCCTACAAATATATTAAGTAAGTAAAAGTATAGCAACCAATAAATTATTGTTGCAAACAAATAAACATTTAAATATACTATTTAGTATGATTTCAGTCCATGAAAGTAGTAGAATAGGGGTATCCTCAACACAGAAAAAAAACTCTTCCCTATTATAATGGCCCCATAAAGCAGAATATACTTCGGATGTCCCTGTACAAGGGCTTTGGGAGGCGGAGGCATATTATGGTGTAGAGTTCACGCGAAGCTGGTCGATATCGACCCACGGTATGCAGCTGCTGAACGAATCAAAAATTAAAACCTAAACTGCGCTTAGAGCGTTTTTTCCTTTTTCAAACAAAATAATTCAGTTGCCGACTTTAAATGATTTGAAAAATCACCCTAAATAAGAATTTGAATAAAAATCCAGTTAATGACGTAGATATTCGACCGCTTGACCTAGAAAGGATTTGCCGACCCTTGAACTTGAAAGGGTTGGAATAAAATCGATATGAAAGCGTGTTTTTCTTCTGCCACATTGACACTGTCACTTTCTTCCACCGCCCTCATTTTCCAAATTTAAAGCAAATATCACAAACAAAAACATGAAAAGTTGAAAAAGAAAGTGGCTGCTATGGCTAACTTTAAAGATCATGGAACACCTCGCAATTCTGAAGATACAAAATATAAGGACATAAAAAGTTGCCCAGAATGGTTTCAGGCAAGAAAAGGGATCATGCTGCTCATTAACAACAACGAAAAAGAAGCGGAATCTTTGTTTCTACAGCATTCGGATAGTTTAATAATGTACTCTGGATATTCTTATGTTATTTTTATGGTAGGTATAATAAGTAATGCTGGGTATACCTATACACTTTCTATTAGGTCCCTAACTGAAAATATTTATAGGATGCATTAATGAGCTTCGAAGAAGATAAGCTAAATCAAGCTATTGCAGTTTTGAAAGAGGTGGAGAAAAGATGCGAAAATGAATCAGCTAGCTGGGTGAAAAGTTTAACTGGAAGATTTTTTGGAAACAATACTGACAGCTTAGTTGATAAACCTTTAGCTGATAGGCTCGAAACACAAATAATTTTAGCAGATTCTCAAGTAATAAGACAAATTAAAAACAATCTATAAATAATTAAATTTGACTTGTTTTAAGGTATGCATGGCTATTTTGATTTTCATGCAACAAGACATCTCTGGGTATTTTAGAGGTGGGTGGGTTTTAAGGAAAGCATGGAAAATATACCAGAGAATCTACAACGAAATTTTGAAATTGTACACCGACTTAATTGGAGAGTTCCACTTACCAGGTAAACTTATTAGTCCGGGAAAGATAGACATAAAAAGATAGAATAAGCGAACTTTTTCTCTCTCAGATTTTCTTATAGAAAAGTGTAGGTTTTGAGGTCAGAAAACATATGTCACACACGCTACCACCAGCAACATACAGCGTTTTGAGATATAGACATATATATATATATATACGATTTTTCGCGTTTTTTGACTAAAAACTGATAATATCTTAAAGAAGATGCATTTTTCGAAAAAAAGTTTCAAGTGAAAGTAGTTCAAAATTAAATTATCTATAAGATTTCTTCTATGAAAAATTTCGATTTTCCTAATCGTTTTCCCGTAAATGCGGAAAAACCGCATGTATATGTTACGGCTAATACGAGAAATTAGCTAATTTGCGATTTAGCCGGCTAAATCGCGAATTAGCCAGATGCCGAGGATAAAACCCGAATGTGTCTTTGTTTCGCGTATTATCCAGCGTAAACAGGTTACATCGCGAATTATCCAAGAGCAACCATATAGAACGTTTTATTGATTCAGTGTAGCATCATCTGTCAACATGGCTGGTCAATTGCAGTTACAAAAAATGCCAATACCGCTTATTTAAGCAATGATCAATATAAGAAAACAGTTGAATAAAAATACACTTACGTATTAAAATTACATTTCAATGTCTACGCACGCTTATGAATGTCAGAGTCTTGATTGCTTAACATATTATCCGGCTAATTCGCGAAAGAGCCAAGTGTTGTCGGATATAACCGATCATATTGCATAATTCGCGTTCTAACCGGATAATTTGCGAAAATTCTTAAAATATAATTATTTCTTCCCATTTTAACCGGCTGTATTGATTAATTCGCGAATTAGCCGGCTAAATCGCGAATTAGCTAATTTCTCGTATTAGCCGTAACATATATATTTTAAATGAACTACAGGTTATATGAAAATTTATGTTTCGGAGTCAAAATAGTGGTCAATCCATTTATAAATAACGAAAGTGAATTAAAGAAAAGAAAATTGTGGAAAATTCTTGGAAAATCTTATATAGTTTTCCGAGGTTTGAATATTTATGAGCATCAAACGTATCATTTTATAGGTTTTCGAGGGTGTACGTTAGGAATTAAATACGCGCTTTTTAATATTTTCTAGAAAAATATCTTTTTGATTTTTTTCACTTATATAATATATAAATAATATAAATTATATAGGTATATACAGTGCGTCCCAGGATAAGTGTAACGGGAGGTGTAAAAGACCAATAATTATCTAGTTCGAATTTGCCCAGAAAATAATTTTCAACATATTTTTAATTTTGAAAAATAAAGTAGTCCCTGGCAGTAAGGATTTATTTATTTTCTGTGTAAGTAAAATGCCCTTTCTCGACAAGATATCGAAAATTTTCATTAGAAAAAGTTTCTTAGAATTGGAAACTATGACCCTGTATCAATTTTCAAAATAATTGGCCTACTTTGATTTTCATATCCAAATTTCGCAGTCTTGCATACTTTTTTATTCTAAATAACTTTTTCTAAGGAAAATTTTCGATATTTTAAACGACAAGGAAAGTATAGGAAATAAAGTGGACAAAAATCAAAGTAGGCCAAATATTTTGAAAATTGACACAGGGCCATAGTTTTCAATTCTAAGCAACTTTTTCTAATGAAAATTTTCCATATCTTATCGAGAAAGGGCACTTAACCTACACAGAAAATAAATAAATCGCTTCTGTCAGGGCCTACTTTATTTTTCAAAATTAAAAATATGGTGAAAATTACTTTCTAGGCAAGCAGGCCGGGTCCCCAAATGGCCAAATTCGAACTCGAAAATTTTTGGTCTTTTACATTTCTCGTTTCAATTATCCTGGGACACACTGTATATAAAAAAATTAAAAAAAAAATTAATAGGTATAATGAAAATTAAAATTTAAATTTGATGACAATAGGAAAGAAGTTTTCTGTAGCTGCAAAGGTATAATGAAAAAATATATTAGAATTAATATGAACAAATCACTTATTTATTCATTATATTTTATATTATATTTTCCGCAATTTTCTTTTCTTTAATTCACTTTTGTTATTTAAAAATGGATTGACCATTATTATGGCTCCAAAACATAAATTTTCACATAATCTGTAGTTCATTTAAAATGTATACATGTGGTTTTTCCGCATTTACAGGAAAACAATTGGGAAAATCGAAATTTTTCATAGAAGAGGTCTTATAGGAAATTTAATTTTGATCTACTTTCATTTGAAACTTTTTTTCGAAAAATGCATCTTCCTTAAGATATTAGCAGTTTTTAGTCAAAAAACGCAAAAAATCGTATATATATATGTCTATGTCTATATCTCAAAACGCTGTATGTTGCTGATGGTAGCGTGTGTGACGTATGTTTTCTGACCTCAAAACCTACACTTTTCTATAAGAAAATCTGAGAGCGAAAAAGTTCGCTCATTTTTCCCCTATTTTCCTGGAGTATAATAATATGTAGATATTTAATTTTGATTAGGTTTTTGGCTACAGGAACCTGAAACAAACTGATTATAGGATAACTTTTGCAAGTGGCTAGGAAAAACCACTGCGAAAGGTTTTTGTGGCGAAAAACACAATTAAAAATAAAATGGATATCTGTTTGGGTCACAAAGAAATTTCCGACAATACACAAGGTGTTTCATTAAGGGTGAAGAGGTACCATATCTCAGGAAAGAGCAGATTTTTATTTATTTCATAGCATGTTTGACCACTAAAATCTTTGACAACAAATACCTACCTTCCTATTTCAAATAACATGTTAATAATTATTCTTTTGGCGATAACTCCGAAATTAATGAAAATATCGATTTGAACCTTTGGTATTTTTGTTGTGAATTTAATCTACTTTTCGATTATAACAGAATAAATTTGTCATTGCATTTAAAATTTCGGAGAAAATTGTAATAAAAGGGAAATTTTTCAAATTGCGCCCTCTAGCGGTGACCACGAAATTCGAAATAACTTTACCGGACAATCTTTTGATAGAAGAAGGAAACCTCTCTTCAACAAGCTCAAGTTCGACCAATTCGGTTAAGCCAAACCGGAGTTAGCAGCAAGTCAAGGTTTATCCGCCCGTTTCACCTCTCTTTGAAGAGCTAGAGCAAAAAATCCTTAACGAAAATTGTTCAGAGTTTGCTAAGGAGTACAATAAAATTATTTTTAATATACCTTTATTAGTCATTTTTTGAGAAAACTCATTTTTTAAATTTACTGTTGCCAATACTCCCCCTAGCGGCCGACCTACGAACTTAAAAATAATTTAGTGAACACATTACTTAAGAAGTTTTTTTTCACCAAAGCTCCAGGACTATTAATTCCTGAGATATGCGTTACCTCTTCACCCTTAATGAAAGTCCCTGTACAGCGTGTCCCTCTCTGATGTCCGGAAGAGGGAAAAGTTTTTTTATTCGTGGGTTTACACTCTTTATAAAAACTCCTGCTTGTTCCAAAACGCCCAAAACTATTAAAATATTATATATAATATATTTATACAGTTAAAAAATACAATTGTTAAAAAAATCATAAATTGTTGAAACCTCAAATTTGTAACCCCCTGTGAATTCTAAATGACATCCTTTATAATATTTTTCGATATTGTCAAAAACAACGGTCCTTCGCTCTTGGTGACTAACAATTTTTTTCTAAATTTTTCGAAATACTGAACTCCCTGTATAAAAAAATCAAAAATATTTAACAGTTTTGGGCGTTTTGGAACAAGCAGGAGTTGTTATAAAGAAATAGGTACTTTTTGTCGTAAACTTACGAATAAAAAACTTTTTTCTCTTCCGGACACCAGAGCGGGACACGCTGTAGATATAGGTATTATTGTTTCAATATTTACCTACTTATTTTGCATTTTAGATGCTATGGTTGATTTTACTATATCGAGCCCATCAGTTTCACAAGCTAACAATGGCTGGGACATAACCGAAGTACAAATCAACGGGTACACAAAATTGCCACAGATGAGCTCGAGCTCAGCTCTTAACTCCATCCTTAATCCTAACTCAAACCATCCGGAAGTTAGCCAAAATGTGGCTCATTCACCATCTGCTCGTCAAATAGGCGGTGTTAAAGAATTTGATAGTAATTTATTAAAAAAACATCCTAGTTCAAAAATACCACATTCGTTTTCAGCTAATTTGCACGAGAGACATAATAAAAATTCTAAACTGAATAGTTCAAGCTCACTATCTTCTAGTAATATTAACTCAAGAGAAATGACGCAATCGCGCTCAGTAAATTTTTCAGCAAATTGTAAGGAAAATCAGGGTTTAAATAATAGTAAAAATACAAATGGTGGTAGCTTCTTGAAGAAATCTTTTTCTATGGGCAGCAATCTTTCTAAAAATTTTTGGGGCTCGAAAAAGGGTTCCCTAAATAATTCCTTTTCCTACCTAACCAACCTGCAACTTTTTTCTTCACAAGAAATGCAGTAAGTATCAAATTTATTTATTTCCTATACGGGTGTTTCCTAAAGACGTGTGGCAGATGCGGCACCAATTTAAGAGGATATATTTCTTAGGTCAAAATAAGAAAAAGTTTCTATAAACATACAGTGTGTACTTGAACATTTCTCATAAAAGATGAAAAAGTATAATTGTTTCGAATAAAGCAACTAAAAATATATCTCTTTTGTCCCTTGATTTCTTTTGTAAGAATGTTGCTTCGACTTCGAGAGAAAAAAAATAAAATCTGAACTTTTTCACCTCTCTGACGTTTGATTTTTTTTCTCAAAAACGAAGCGACGTACGAAACAATCAAGGGACAAAAAGTATTTTTAGTTGCTTTCTTCAAAACAATTCTTAGATAGTGTAATAAAAAAACAGTCTTTTTACTAAATTTTTAACACTCTGTATTTCGGAAATGAAGCAATTCTGGACATATGCTTATAGGAATTTTTTTCTTATATTGACCCCAAAGGCATCGTATCACATTGACCCAAATAATATAATATATAAGTATATAAATAATACACCCTGTACCTATACATCCTTAACGCAAGTAGGTATTGGCACGACATAGACACCTATCTAATAGGTTCTCATATTTTTTATACCGTACCTATGCCCTGGGTGTACTACGGTTTTCTAGGGTAATATCCTTCATTCTTCGATGATTTTTATACTTGACGAATTAGAAAAAAATATTTTTTTAATAAAGCGCACTGAAATTTGTACTGAAATGGCTTCGGTACTTTGTAGTGTCCACTATAATCTTTTTTTATTCGGTGTGTCTCACATTTCACTTTAACACCCTTGTATCACGGGAATTCTTCAGCACATCTTTTGAAATTCGATGGATACGAAGAAGCTCTATTTGAACTTCTTGCACAAACTTGTATCTCTTGTGTAGATTTGGAGGCAAAAACGTGTTTGCTTTCTATTTTTCATTATCTATGATAGTTCCATCAAATAGCAGCAGCAGATATATGTAACAATTTATAGGACATACTACACCTTTCCGTATGTAATTCACTATAATTCAGAAAGCTTCAGATTTAATTCAGATTTATTAAATGAACTACCACTTGTAATTTATTTTATTTACAACCATTTTTCTGACTTTTTAGAAGTTTGAAAGTGTCAATTTTTTGACTTTTACTCGAGATAAAGTTAACCTCGGCGCTTCGCACCTCGGTTAACTATTTAATCTCTCGACAGTAATGAAACACTTCCCACCTCGGTGTGTAATATACAGAGGATGCAAGGTTAGTTTATTAACCTTGAGAGGATGTTATGAAAATGTCAAATTAAAATAAATCTTGATGGGTTATATACAGGGTGTTCCAGTTGTAAACCACAATTTTGAAATATTCGATAGAAAATTGTATTTTGAACAAAAAAGTTCATGTGAACATGTTGTTAAAGTTTATTTTTTAAACGGTTTTTTAATAATATCTCAAAAACAACAAATGATATTAACTTTAAATTTGATAGGTACACAGTATTCGGGTATAAAATGAAATAAACTGAAGCTACCAGCACAGACCTATATACCTTCGCTATATGGGCCTTCCGACTTCAAAAATTTGCCTGTATGCACACAAATAAAATTTTAACAAAAAATAACACCGACGTCACAAATTTGCCCGTATGCACAATTCAACTAAAATTTTAGAACTATTTTTCTCTTTCTAAATTGAGTTATCTTTGGATTTGGTGACAGTCAGTCAAGGCAAGGAATTTAAATCTATTTAGATATGAATACATTATATCCTACATACATCATAACTTACTGTCAGTGACTCCAAAGATAACTCAATTTATAAAGAGAAAAATAGTTCTAAAATTTTAGTTGAAATATGCATACGGGCAAATTTGTGAAGTCGGTGTTATTTTTTGTTAATTTATTTTTTTATTTTTTAGTGTAGTGTGCATACGGGCAAATTTTTGAAGTCGGTTTTAATTTTTTTTGTTATATTTTTTTTATTTCTTATTTTTTAGTGAATTATTAAAAATTATCGAAATCGGTCCAATATTAAATTCCATCCCCTATTTGTCCACCCTTAGGATTGAAAATGTTCTCTTCAAATTTAAATGTGACCACCCCTAAGGTAACCCATTTCTAATAAAATAAGAATCATCCAAATCGGTCCAATATGAACTTTCACCCTTTCTACCCTTAGGGGTGGAATTTTTTCTTTAAATTTAAATGGGGCCACACCTAAAGTACCCCCTTTCTAATAAAGAAAGAATCATCAAAATCGGTCCAATATGAAATTTCATCCCCTATTTTTTCACCTTTAGGGGTGGAATTTTTTCTTCAAATTTAAATGGGGCCACTCCTAAAGTAATCCCTTGCTAATAAAAAGAGAATCATCGAAATCGGTTCAATATAAAATTTCATTCCCTATTTGTCCTCCCTTAGGGGTGGAATTTTTTCTTCAAATTTAAATGGGACCATTCTGTAGTTGTACACCCTTTCAAATAAAAAAATAATTGTCCATATCTGTTTATAAAAGACGGAGTTCTGAGGTAACAAACATAAAAAAAATAAAAATACAACCGAATTGATAATTTCCTCCTTTTTTGAAGTCGGTTAAAAAACGTTTAAAAAGTGAACTTTAACACCCTGTATCTTTTTTATAAAGCATCTCTGGACCCATAGTATTTACAACTGGGACACCCTGTATAATATAATAGGTATATCTATACATAATATGCAGGGTGTTTTTTAATAAGTGTCCGACATTTCAGCGGACGATTCCTCAGGAATTTTTAAGATAAAAAGTTCATACATATAAACATGGGTCCGCAAGACCTTCATTGTTGAGATGCAGGGTGTTAAAGGTATATTTTTATTTTTGTTTTTTTCTAAATAATTTTTGAATGAATGTCGATAATTGGACGAAAATTGGCTAAAAAAACAACTACAAATTTTCCTCGGGACACCGAAAATGAGTGTGCATTCCGAATTAAAAATGACGTTTCCTGAACTACAAATGATAGTTTCTGATGCTTTCTGAATTTCACTAAATTACATCTGACGCTTTCTGAAATAGAATTCATAAAAAATCTGAATTGGGGTCGATGTTTCCTGAATTATAACTGATATTTAAGAATTACATCTGACTTATTCTGAATTTCAATTCATGCTTTCCGAATTACATGTGGAAAAGATGTAGAAAATACATATTTTTCTCTTGTTCACAAAAAAATTAATAAATGAAATGCCTTTAGTGTCGGTAATTTAACTGACGTTATTTTTAACAAATAAATGAACGAATATTTTTCCAAGGAAAGGTGAGAAAATCGACAAGAAATCCATAATTAGATTAATGGGGTCCGTATGCTTTGGGTATGGTTTATTCCAACTTGGTGTATCCTTACTGCCGCCATCTCTGGTTCGGGTCACTACCATCTTAGGATTCGACGCCAATAGACAAAATGGAATAGCTGCCTTGATGTACGCTAGATTAGGTGTGGATATGAGAGCTCCTCTAGCTACGTAAGTTTTTTTATGTATCAAATATTTCTGTAACATTATTAGAAACCAGTGAGATGAATTAATGGGGATTTCTCTTCTCAAAAGAATTTGTCAATTTAATAGAACGTGTTCGTGGTATTCTATGATTTAAGCTCTATTACTCTTATATATTTTATTTTGTGTTGAATCTAATGTTTGCAGAAACAAGTAAAAGCACTTATTAGAGTTACACCTTTTACTCAACAAAACTTCGTAAAAGTAGTATGTCCATCGATATACCTACAAAAATATAGGTTATAGGGACGCGCTCCCACATACCACGAACTTTTTTGATTTGTTCCAAGGAGCTTCATGCTGATGTCATAATTAATATACTGCAGTTCTAATCAAAACATAGTATGGTATGTGGATTGGTAAATGACTTGTAAATGATTTATATTGAAGCACAGAAAATATATTCAGAACCGAAAGCTCCTTAATTACAGCTGTCAAATGGACTCCTTGTTTTGTATAAAATAAACTGTATTGATATTACCTGTTGATTACAACCTGTTAATGTTATCTAAGCTTTCACGTCTAGTCTGCCAAATAAACAAAAAAAAAAAACAACATTAAATGTAATTAAATATGCGAAATAATTTTTATTACAATATGTTCACAAATAATTATGGATTTATACTAAGATTATTATACTATAGTGAATATCACGGATATCTAATGCGACGCAATGGCCGACAATGGAAATAACTTTGCTGGCCATTGTGACGCAGGGATCAAGATTCGTGGTATATATAACTTATTGAATGGAAAACGACTGTTTAATACATTTAATTGCTTCCCAGGTAAAAATACGAGTACCTAGATAATAATGTAATAGATGTTACAAAACAAGACAAATTCGTATGGATTCACATTATTTAAATCGTTTTAATGTTAAAAATTAAAAACTGTACAAAACAATTTGAAAATAATTTTAAATACTTTGTAAAATACCACCTGAGCTTCTTTTTCACACTCCACCGCAATACGTTTCTCTATATACATACCTACCCAAGGAATCCTTAGATAAAATGACCTAATGTATTTTTTTAAGGTTGTCTTTATTATGGTACCACACGATAGTGAGGCCATTCTATTCTATAGATGGACACAACGTACAAGCTGGAGTGGATTCAGCAAAACATTTACTCAAAGAATCCGAAGAGGAATTTAGAAATTCATCTCTGTTCTTATTTTTCAAAGGGAGAGTTAACAGACTCAATGTAATGATTTGTTTTATTTATTAAACCTTGATTCATACAGGGTGTCCCAAAAGTCAACGTCATCCCTTGGATCTATTATATATATTTTTCTTATCTAAGGTCTAACAGTGTATTTGTTTGAAGATAACAATAAAGGTGATAACCAAGCTAACGAGTTTGGACTGTTATTGTTGAGAAAATCCGGTAGGTACATGTCGGAGCGAGATTTGAAGGTGAATGCCCAGAAAACAATCCGCAATGGAGATCGAAAAGTTGATGGAAATGTGTATGAAGAGATTTGACGAAATGGACAAGAAAAATGAAGAAAGAAAGAAGAAACAAGAGGACTTAATGAAAAATCTTCAGGGATAAATGAAAAATTAATTAAAGAAGAGCAAAGAAGAAATGAAGAACGAATTCAAAAAGAATGAATACAAAATTGACACGAACCAAGAAAAATTGATGAGTGACCTTTATGACCTCTATGTTCAAGGAAATAATAATAATAATAATAATAATTCTCACCCTCGCAATACTCCAAACTAGGAGTACCCCAGAAGAAACCACATGCTTGTGCCGGGGAGAACAACGTAAAATAATTGAATCGACGCAGAGTCCATGGACTTCTCCAGTAGTCCTGGTGAAGAAAAATGGTTCTATGAGGTAGACTGTCGACGATTAAATGATGTCACCAAGAAGGACAGTTACCGGCACAAATTTATGGTAATCCAACGTTCTGCCATTTGGCCTCTGCAAGGCATCTGAGAGGCTCGTGAAATCTGTACAAAGGGGAATGAAGAACGTCTCGGAGGTATTTCAGAAACTGAGTGAAGAAATTGTTTCTTCAAGAAGGTAGTCCGATATCTGGGCCATGTAATTTCTGAGGAAGGAGTTAGAACAGATCCAGAAAAGATAGGCCTGTGAACTTAAATTATTACAGGTGATTCTTTCTCAACTTTTCACATAATATACATATAGTGAGGATGGAATCACTAAAATGGCTGTTCCAGTTCAAAAATCCAGAAGGGCAAGATGGCTTCAAAGGTTGCAAGAATATGACTTCAAAGTGGAACACCTTAAAGGGAAGTACCATAAGAATTCCGATACACTATCAAGAAGACCTTGTGATGAAGACTGTCTCCATGGAGACAAGTCGGCAACAATAATTGAAATTGAAAGAAAAATCAGACCAAATTTTATGCAAACGAACTACTGTCCGTGGACCCGATCCCAGATCCCCCCGGTATGATATACAGTGTGTTCCGTTCTTCATGTTAACATGAATCTAAGTAGGCTGGGGGAATTGAACGGGTTAATTTTTTTTATAGATATGTCCCTGAAAGGTCATCATTTGCGAAGTATTGGTTTGACCTTGCCGCGAAATCCTGCCCTACTGCGATTTTTTGAAGGTGTGTGTTTTACAAAAAAAACATATTAGGCATTATTTTATTTACAGTCTGACACCACAGCATTCATCACCCCGAAACCTCCATATACCAAATTTAAACAAAAAATATACAGGGGGTTTCATTCTGCACGGTGTCAAAGTTGAGCAAAATAGGAATTTTAAAGGCATTTGGCGAGTAAAGTGTGCCATGGAATTACTTCGAAACAGTTGAACGATCACAGGACCACTCAGAGTGTTGATGTGCACGGAGCATACGAGGTAAACTACGTAACTTCCAACTTACTAGTCTCTCAAACGGCCCTGATGTTGTTTGTATCACGGAAACATTGTTACACAATTCTATCTTGAATGCCAAGATAATTGATGCTGATAAATACTTAGTATATCGTCGAGACCGAGCGTAATCCTGTAGCATAAAGGAATCTTGCGGCGGGTGTCTTATTGCCATCAAAAATAGTTTGTAGCAGGCAGAAGATTGGGCAGCAATATACCTCTTCAATATTGAAGATTATGTGTATGTTGTGCTTATCTATCCGAAGACGATCAGATAGCACGTTCGTCCTTTGCCTCTAAACTAAATAATATATTTTTTTAAAGAAATTACATTGAAGTATGCGGTGGCAGGTACTATTCAATGGATGATAATAATAGTAACCTAGAACCTTTTAATGTAGATCTAAAATATATGCACCATAAATTGATTCCTTCCTCATTTTAAATTTGTTACAATATAGCAATATCACATATTTCAATTTCATCAATCGCACCTTACATCTAATACTTTGTAATAAGCCCATTATTAACAGACTGAAACTCTGTTCTTTGCCTCTTATAAATGAAGACCAATACCACCCCACGTTGGAGTTCTTGATCGATGTCACCCCAGAGGAGCATCTGCTTTATCGTGAAAGTAAATATTTTCATAATTTTAAAAAACCACAATTTTTCTAACATTCACTGGAAGGAGATTTTGCATTCTCTGTTTTCAGAAAATTTTGAAATATTTTATTTTGACATAAACAACATTTTTCGTCAATTTACCCCTAAATTTTTTAAAAATAAGAATTACCCCAAGGGAAGTTTCACAAAAAGTTTCATAAAAATCAATTCGATTACAATCAATTCTCAAATCTTTGTGGGCGGTCAAAAATATTAAAACGAAATGATTACGAGAAATACATTCAATCAATTGAAATGAATTACCTTATAAATAAAAAAAAATCTGGAATTTTGTCTCAATTAAACAAAAACATACTGGTGATGTTCCGGCTAACGTTTGTTTTGATAACCAAAAAACGACCGGTGGTCAGGCGGTAGTACATTTATTTGTTCACTGACTATTTTAATAGTGTATTTATTGTACCAAAGTGTCCGACCATCTTGGATTAAAATTAAAGTATAAATCGTTATCCTTGGAAATCACATTGTTATATAAAGTTATAGGTAAATGATATGTCACAAAGTCAGCAGCTATTAACGCTGGTCTCTCTGAATATTCACTTCAGAAATTTCAAATTGCTTTTTGGCCCATTCAGGAAAACGAAATGTTTCCAGAACTCGCCGCTCTGCAGAATGGCCCGATACTCAAATGCAGTTTCTAATTTGGTAGACCTTTTTTCAATGACATTAAAAAAGACCAAAAAAATATTAAAGGGAGCCCTATTGTAAATTATTGTAATTTGGACCAAGACATTTTTTTCTTTTTCTTTTCCCCTTTTCTATTATCAGTATTTATTTGTTGTTACTTTGTATACACTCATTTGACTTTGTTAAATAAATAAATACTCGTATGGTACCTGAAAATGAAACATATACCCAAACCGAAAATGTAAAGACTGCTTCAGCTCAAGGCCCAAAAAGCAGAGGCAAACTGATGCAATCAGGCGGACCAAAGGTCGTTCGCCGAAGCTTGACAGAATTTGGGAAGGACCATACACTATCGTGGCAAAGATTAATGAGTTGTTTATCAGCTCTCCAAGTTATAAAGTTAACTTTTGGGACACTCTGTATTCATGAGCTATTTTATCTTTGAATCACTTATGCAGTGTACGTACACTGTGCAGTATGCAAATATTATTTTTATTGAAATTAAAGATAAAGTAGTTGTATGGAGAAGCTGTAAGGAGTTGATTACAATCAATTTTTTTAGTCAGATATTCCGTCCGCCTTGAAATCGTTTCAACAAGCTGTCGAAAATTCTACTCAAAAAGAATTAAGATATTTGGCACTTCACGAGGTAGGATGGTGCCACCTTATTGGATTGGAATATTCTAGTGCAAAAGACACCTTCCTGTTTTTAAAAAATACTGTCAGATGGTCGAAAGCCTTTTATGGATATCTGTCTGCAATTTGTGATGGTTGGTATTTATTTTTGAAATCTAAGTACCTACCTACTAAGTAACGATTTTACCAGATTTGTTCAATCTACAGGATCGTGCAAAGACATGACGATAAGCTCTGTCTACGATGAAATAAAGTCTTGCATCCACGGAGGTACAAGAGGAGGTCAGCTAGATGAATATCTAGAAAGACGACATCGGTGTCGACCGTCAAATGTGGAAATACTTTCAGGTGTTAACAAACTATATTGGAAATTTTTCGTTTTCGAAATGTTGTACCTATGGAATGCACTGCCTAGTTGTAGCCAGGAAAATGTGGATAGAATTATAAATGGTAGGTACCAAGGTATTTGCGTTCATCCGCCTGAAATATTCTTGTCGGTTTTCTTTTGGGCGTTGCATGAAAAAATCTTGTCCCAGCTTCTTTGGAACGTAGGAAAATAAAATTTCTTTTTTCAGAGTGCCAAACAGCGGGACCTAAGGACGAACCAATGAAAGGAATATCCCTATTGGTGCTCGGCAGTTGTCTTTGTCTCAAAAACAGGTACAATGAAGCGATAGAGCAGTTCAGGAAATGTTTGGAAGTTAGGAGAAATATGGCTGCAGATGCCGACGACGCACATGTATCTGCATTTGCTCAATATGAGCTCGGCTATACTTTGTTGAAGAAAGAACAGGTTGGTACCTACATTGGTCAATGGTCAGGTAAAGTTTTGTATAATTTGTATTAAATAATTCATTTTTAGGCAAAAACTGAAGGAAAGCAGCTTCTTGCGAATATCAATAATTACAGCAAGTATGATTTCGAGCCAAGGTTGAACGTTCGAGTAAACTGCATTTTGAAACAGAATCCATAATTTGGAAAACTTTTTGAAATGAAGGATTTTTTAAATGTGATAATATCACATATTAAAAAGCAGCAAATAAATCTTATTCATTATAAAAGTATTTAACTTTTGCATTTATTATGGTAAGATTGCTTTAAGCTTCATTCTAAAATTATAATATATTTATAATAGTTGTTATAGCAATTTTGTAATTATTTTTGGTGGCCATTTAACTTATAAAGTTTATAACTTTTCAATTATTGTCATTTTGGAATTGCACAAAGATCAAGAAAACAATTGTCTAAAAAGCTTCAAATGTGATATCTATCAGAAATTCGAAGTTATGTCCAACTAGCTTTTATTTTATTTTGGATTGGTGAACTGTTGGAATATTGTAATAAAAAGTAATTATTGTAGGTATTATAGAAATACGGGAAGTATAAGGATATATTTTAATATAGGAATCCGTCCAAATTCGTATTTATTTTATTATTACCGGAAATGTATTCAAGATGACGTCACCTTGAAAGTACAATATTATTATTTGTAGACTATAATAAAAAATAAAAGTAAAATAATGAATAACATATCTTCAATGTATTTGTTTCTGTTCTAAAGTACCATGGACCCTAAACCTAAAACAAAAAATAAAGTTCAGTTAACAGTTTAATTTCATAAAAAGGGATAAGAATAGTTCACGGAGCTTGTTAATATTTCACCCAAGATCTGTACTTATCAAGAGGGACGTTTTTGTGGCATATCAATTAAGGGTAAACAGTTGAAAAAATGCACGCCAACCGGGATTCGAACCCAAGACTCTTACTGGGGCCGTAGACGCTTTGAACTAACTAAGCTACCGGAGTATGCCAGTTCCATCGGCTACGTGGTACTCAATTCAACTGATTATTAGTAGACAAACAAATAGGAAGTTCCCATAACCAACAATCATGAAGTGTTACCCTACGCCCTATAACCCCTTCTAGAAGTTGTAGAAGACGCCGGAGTCTCTTACATCTCACCGCTACTGGCAGTTTTTTTAACTGATTATCCTGCTGAACTGAAATTTGGCACTGCTGTATTTTGGGGATAAAGAATAAGCTCAAGATGTGAATTTCTGTTTATTTCACAGAGGGCGTCACTTTTTGCTCTTTTTGGATCGTGCTTTTACTTGTAGGCTGGGTTGGGAATGTAGCGAAAATTTTATATTAATTACATTAACTACATTAGCTACATTAACTACTACGTAATTAATTCGAAATGTAGTTAACTCCGTGTAGGTAATGTAATAAATGATTTGATTGGTTGATTCAAGGTCATTTTTGTAGATAGTCCACGTCAACACACGCTCTCTAACCTCACTTTACATTTACAATAATTTTTACAAAAGAGAATCATGGCTAGACGAAAATACCACAACAAATATGAAGAACTGAAATTTCTCAGCACAAAATTAGGTACCTATTGTCCAAGACTTTATTTGATATTTTATAAATAAAAATAATTATTTTTCTTTAACTTAGTCCTTTTATTAATTTTTACACCTAATCAATAAACATAAACAATAATGAATATGTAAATTTTTAATAAATGAACAGTGAACAATGTAAAATGTAAGCATGTAGGTACCTAAACGTAAAATCTTTTTAGTCTTATGCATTGTCAAAGTCATCATTCATCGACTCTCATCAATCATCACTATCCTCAGTATCATCACCGTAATCACCGTGTAAAAATTTAAGAGAGTTTATTAGATTAGGACTAGATATAATAATAATTTAATAATACTTAGGTATTTACCTAAACAATTTGATAATAAAAGAATAAAACAAATTATTAAAAAATTGTATTTAGTCAAATAAGGCATTTTAAATGTTTAAATTTTGCGTAGTTGACACGTAGTTAAAGTTATGTAGTTAATGTACTTAATGGTACAAAAACATGACGTAGTCAATTACATTAACTAAAGTAATTATTTGCGTAATTAATGTCATATTAACTACGTTCCTAACCCTGCTTGTAGGTACCTCGTATGTAACTTTTTTGAGGTTATCTTTTTAGTCTTGCAGGTCCATCTGTTCATTCCTTGTCTATCCATAGACAAGGGTTCATTTTGTAACAGAAAGGAACCTACTCTTGTTTCATAACGATAAACTCGACCGTTTGGATTGGAATTGCCAAGACGTGCCCCAAAATACCTGTTGACTACAACTTTCGAAATATAACATTTTTACCTACCGCTTTCAAGTGTTACAGATCACCTGTACCATTTAAAGTGAGAAAAAAATCGCCATAAATAATGCACCAAAAATGTGTCGCTTTCAAAATTGACCGGATTGAAACTCGGCAAAATTTGGTCACTATTTCAAGAAAACGAATGGTGTTTTGACCAATGCCCATTAGGCATTTTTTTCGTCATTTTATTTTTTGAATTTTGGAGTTAACGGGCGTTTTGGGGCACATTTTGCCAATTTCAACGCAAAGAGTTGGTTTTATCGTTATGAAATAAGAGCACCTTTTTGTTGCAGAATGAAAAGGTGCACTAAAATGATAGATCAGCAACACCAAAAAGATAACCTCAAAAAAGTTACGAGCAAAAGCTCTATCCAAAAAACAGCGCAAGTGCTCTGTGAAATACGTAGAAATTGATCTTCAGTTCATTCTTCATCCCCAATGCACACAGCAGTTCCAAATTTCAGTTCAGCAGCTTGATTATTTTTGGAGATGCAGCCATACCTACTTAATTCAATTTCCAAAAATGAACTTCTACGTCCTGTATCTCTTAAACAAATAACATTTCTCTTAGGCATATTGGCCTAAATTGTCATATTTTGGTCCGAAATATTATGCAGTTACACTATGGGCCATTATTAACTGGATACCTTGTATAGGACTATAAGTCTGTAGAAACGTATATGAAAAATGCAAAATAGAAACAAGGAATTTGGCGTGGCTATAAAGCGGCTAGGACGAGTGCCATATATGTCACTGCAGTTCTCGACACACTGCATACAGCCGCTTTAGGGTGACTATTGTGGGAACAAAAAAATATATAATCGGGTATTTATCGTTGCGATAGTTAAGTTTCTACTGTGATAATATGCACAAAAGGCAGTAGCTCGAGGGATGTCACACTAATTAGAGCGTGTCACGAATTCACAAGAATGCAGGAAAATATTGTTTAATTTTTCTATTTCGCAGATTTAATAATTTGAAGGCTGTTTACGGCTGAAGTTCATTTGGAAGAAGATTATATGAAGCCTTATTCTGGTGTGGAATTGTATTTACAGGGGTAATATCACCAGTGGTGTGCCTATTATCGCTAATAGTTACCTTTCGTTAATTTTACGAATCATAATCCCAAAACTGAAAATACCACGCCTGTACAGCAGTAGTAGTGGTATTTTCACTGAAATCATCACCTGATTGGTTAATATTTTACACATTACGTCATTTCATTAGTTCATATTGGCAGGCATTTAATTATCTGTGCTATTGTATTAGAGAATATACCTACCTATAAATGCAAGTGTATTCAGGGTGTCCGTGATTCGACATAACTTTAAACTCGACGTGATCGAAAGGCGTAGGAGAAGGTTTCTCTACTTCAAAAGTTTGCACTGCCTTCCCGTCCACATCATAGGACCACTGTCCTAGCAACACTCCTCTGTCTGCTGGGCCAGACATACCCTAAAAACGATTTTAAAACGAATCAAATAGGTACTTAGCAAACACGGAAGTAAGCATTTTTTTCTGGAAAGGTTGAAAGTAAAAAATAAAAATAATTTCGGGTGTGGATCGTATAGGTACGTTTGTTTTCTTTATCTGACATTGGCAATGGTTTAAGTATGAGTAAATTTGGAGCACCACAGCATATTAAATAATTATTGTCCTTGGCCAAGACCAAAGGCATCGTATCACTCCCAAGCAGCATTTTTAGTCGCCGTTACGTTCCGGCTACTTTTGTTTGCAACTTTAAAGTTGTGATTACTACTGATAGGAACGTAATTACTACGTTCCTATTACGTCCCTGCGACCAAAGTGGGGAACATTTTGAGGGTGATAGATACGTAACGGCGACCACCTAGCAACTTACACCCCTAAGACGCGCTTACGTTCCGGCAACGTGGTGGAGACGTAGCAGCGGGGTCACCGCTACTTTGTTGGATTTGTTTGCTTCTTTACATTCTCGTCCTCGCTTTGTCTTTGTCTAAATAATTAAAAAGTATTCTAGCACAGCATCTTCCGTCATTTTTCAATAACCGTGGAAAATGGAAGTACCTAATATTTATTTTTAACTTATATCTATGAATAATGGTAGGTATAAGAAAGGTATTAATTTGCTGATTTATTTCTCGTGCTAGATTCAAGAAACTAAAACGATTGAAAATTTTCTGTTGAATATGACGTTGATAGATTGAAAAGTAACAAGGCGCCCTCTCAAAATGCATGCATCATTTTTATCGGCAGGAAAAATTACGAAAATGTGCGAAATTACCTAAAAATGCTGAAAAATGCTTTTTTAATATTTCTATAAGTTATACGAGTCAATTTTTGCTCAATTTTCTCTTTTTTGGGACAATTTTGAAGAAATAACTATTTCAGTACCAAAGGAAATTGACATTTGATATTAATGGCGTCTATCATTTTATAAGAAAATATGGCGTAATTTTCAGTAATTACTTCTAAGTATTATTTACCTTAAAATGGGTGTTTGAAGGCTTTGCCACTTAACTGGTAGTAACGGCAACTAGACTTTTTCACTTTAAGGTAATTCCTACCTTTAAGACGAAAATTAGTTTTAGATATTTTAAACTCTAAAGTCCCAATTACTACAAGAGAACTTCAAAGTTCCAGAAGCCTCGTTTAAGTTCCGAATGCTACTACTAGGTTCCATTTGGAACTTTAACCTATAATTTTTATATGTGAGTGTTGTTTTCAGCCGGTGTGTGTTTCGTGCTATAATTCGAAATGTTGATATTTAAAATTGTAGCCACTCAAGAGAAGCCTTTTGTAATTTTTTATTGAAGACAAGTGCTCGTGTTTCGATTCGTTTCATCCAACTGCTGCTTTAATTTTCTATAAAATGTGAATGTGTGTCTATAATTTTTCTTCTTTCTAATGGCTGACATTTTCATCACTCCGCAAAAACGACCCAATCCTTCAAACGATTCTAAGGAACTAAATGTAGTTTCCATTTTGATCCCTATAGAAGTGACAGTTACTTTAAAGTATTTTTTTGTAGTAATTGGAACTTTCTAGTAATTTTAAAATGGAGTGAGAAGTAAAACTTACCATACAGTAGTTTTCTCGAGTAGCGGGAAAGTTAATATCACTTTAAATATAACTATATAGTTCCGTAACTTTGGAGGTATTTCTAAAGTCGCTAAGATGTAGAAGTTACTTTCACCGTTACTATAAAGTAATATAAACTTTAAAGTGATAAACAAGTAACACAACAAAGTAATTGTGACCATTGAATATAACTTTAGAGTTAACGTGACTTTAACGTAATTTTGCATAGTAACAATTCCGTTCCAGATACTTCCAAAACTACATAGAAGTACTGAAACCATAAAGTTCCAACTTGTAGTAATAATTACTACGTAATTACTCATACTTTCTCAATATAAGTAATAAAAACTAATAAGTCGATTTTTAAGTAATAATTACGTAATAAGTACTTATTCAAAGTTCCCATCTCAGTTAACGCAACTTTAATATGCTGCTTGGGACTAGACCCCTTTATTTACCTATTTCGCGCTTCCAAGATATACCTCACATTCTAAACCTCTAGCGGTTCCTACAACGCCGTGATTGTTGTCTGGTAACAATAAAAACCAAATTGTAAATGGCCGCGCAAAGACGTCAAGAAGTGAAGCCTGGTTCATACAGCTTCTTTATCTTTAAGAAATATTAAATGTCATTGGTCAGTTCAAATCAAGGGACAAATGCCATTGGTTATTTCTTAAAGATAAAGAAAAATTAAAAGATAAAGAAGCTGCATGAACCAGGCTTTAGTTTTGTGTTATCTATAAAATAGTGCTTGTGTCAGAAAAGTAAAAGAAGACGATGGTGAGACGGTGTTGCGGGTGCAAAAGAACGGATTTCCAAGATGAGGATCGGTCATTTCATAGGTAAGTAGGTATTATTATCAGAGGTCAGAGTTGTCGAGCAGTAGCGTCCTTTTATTCAAAAAATATCCATAAATTCCTATAGGAATTAGGTATAGAGTACAAAGTGATTTTTATTTTATCAGATATTTTTGACTACATGTTTTGACATGTTTTTTTAAATAACTACAACCCTTTATCTTATCCTAATTTATAGATTTTCATTTTCAGGTTTCCAACAGATTACACGCAAAGGAAAACATTGCAATTTTGGGATTTAAGCCAAACAAAAAGTTACCTCAGAGAGAATTAATATGCTCGGATCATTTTTTAGAGAAAGATTTTTATAGAAAAATAAAATTGGTGTCAGGGTATTAGCCTCCCATGCCAATCCGTTGGCATTTTATGAAGATAACAGTGATTTTGCAAGTCCCAGGTAAGTATAATAATTGTTGAAGCCTGACCCGTGATTGATACACCTGTTTTATCAGTACGATTTTAGATATTACAGTACCTATCTATATCAGTAGTTAAGTAAAGCGGATCCTGGCTCAAAGATGGCCGCCATATGTGAGCCAGCTTCCGCATAAGGGTTTTGAGCCTGAGCCAGGATCCGCATAGGGCTTTCGGGGTTCGGTTGGCAGGTATAAACGCCGCGGTTAGAATATTTTTTCCTTGATTTAACGTCCTGTTTCGGGTGACCTTATTTTATAAGTTTATGTGTATTGTGAATCAGTGGGATGTTGTCAGTTCACGGGGAAGGTTTACTAAATTCCTTAATCGACAAATTACCAGTTGAATTGCACCTTCCTAAATATCAGTTTTGTGGGCCTGGAACTAAGTTAGAGAAACGTCTGACGAGAGGAGATTCTGGTATAAATAAATTGGACGCAGCGTGTAGGACCCACGATATTTTGTATTCAAACAGCAAGTTATTAGAAGATCGACACAAGGCTGATTTAGAATTGGAAAATCGTGCTTGGGATCGAGTAAAATCCAAAGACGCTAAATTTAGTGAGAAGGCTGCTTCTTGGCTTGTAACAACTGCCATGAAAGTAAAAAGAAAATTGGGTATGGGAGTTAAAAAACGACGACCGATTTCTTTTAGAAGGGACATCGTAAAAAAAGTGGAAAAAAATCTCAGAAAATCTTTTACTCCTAAGGACTTGAATAACACTCAGAATTTGAAAAAATCGTCATTGGCTGCTGTAAGAGCTGCCCGTATGATTGTTAAAAAGATTGGAAAAAAGAATTTGAGGATACCGAGGTTGATTCCATTCGAAAGCAAAACTGGCGGATTTCTTCCTCTTATTCCTATTCTAGGAGCTCTAGGGGCATTGGGTTCTTTGGCAGGTGGAGCAAGTGCTGTAGCCAAAACCATTTTGGATGTAAATAATGCTAAAAAGAGTGTGACGAAACAGTCGATGGAACCTGTTGGCAAAAAAGGTTCGGGTCTTTATTTAAGAAGAAATAAACGCGGAGGATTCGGACTATTTTTGAAAAAAAACTCTCATTGAGGCTACCCAACAGACCTTTAACAGATAGAGATTTAATAAAGTTCGCGGCAAAGCTTAACATACCATTTTTTAAAGGCGTATTTATGAGAGACACGCTACCTAAAAAGGTGAGAAAAAACGAGTCGGTCATTTTAAATTTGGATGTTCAGCGAAATCCGGGAACTCACTGGGTAGCCTATCAGAAAAGAGGAAATATCGTCAAGTACTTTGACAGTTTTGGTAATTTGAAACCGCCCAAAGAATTGGTTCAGTATTTGGGAAAGAACGTAAAAATAATATATAATAACGATTCTTATCAGAATTTTGATGAAATAAATTGCGGGCATTTGTGTCTCGAGTTTCTGTATAAAGGTGACAGTTAAGACGAGAAGACGATGTCTATGCTTTTCACCTTACATGGATTTAGTTCAACGCTGTCTATTGACTTTACCAGTCCTATATATTTAGATGAGGATTATGAGTATGGCTTAGCATTGTTGGGATTTCATTCGTACAACAGCGTGCCGAATATCGAGAGTGAAGAAGACAAGCTATATCTTGTTGGTAAAAAGGGAGACATAACTATACAAATTCCTACAGGATCGTATGAAATAGGAGCAATAGAAGAGTGTATAAATAACAGTTTAAAAATTAAATTTGGAAAAAACTTTGTCGAAAAAGATAGAATTATATTAAAACCTAATAACAGCACCTTAAAGTGTGAAATTTTTAGTGAAAATTTCGCTATCGATTTCCGAAAAGAAGGTTCTATTGGAAAACTGCTGGGATTCTCCGAGCGTTTGTTAGAATCGAACAAATTACACATCTCCGATTTGCCTGTGAATATAGTGAAAGTTAGAACGATACACATAGATTCTAACATAACATCTGGAATTTGCTATTGTTGATGATCCTGGGTATGCTATAGACGAAACGCCAAAAAATTTGCTATATATACCAGTGACAAAGCGAGAGATCTATAACATAACATTAAACATTCTCGATCTGAACTTCAGACCGGTAAATTTTAGAGGCGAGGAAATAATTGTGAGATTAGAATTGAAACGTTTAACTCATTAAAAATGGTTTTGATTTTTGGGGACGCATATAAGCCTTATAAATTGCAGTCATTTCTCTGTAAAAAGTCATTAACGAAGAAATCGTCGAAGCGTGCAGATCATTCTAAAAAGTCGTCAATTTTGAAAGGTGCTGGTCGCAACCGTGTACTTACTTTCGAAAATCTTCAGTTTTTAAAATCAATTGGTCAGAATGTCGTTAACTCCTCAGGTGTTCAATGTGCATCGCAGTCCAAACTATGATGAATCTATTCAACGCCTGGAAAAACGTACCTACTACCCATTTGTAAAATCTTTTCGAAACAACGATATTGTGGAAATAACTGTCAATCAGGGAGACGCATGGCTGTTGATGTATGATGCTGTGATTTATGTTAAAGGAAAATTAACCGACATGCAAGGGGACTGTAACTTTGTTAACAATGCACCTGCATTTTTCTTTGACTCTGTTTCCTACGAGCTAAATGGCAAAGAAATAGAAACAGTGCGAAATCCTGGAATTGTGAGCACAATTAGATCATACTTGTGTTATTCTCCTAATGAAGAAAAGTGCATGGCGACAGCCGGTTGGGCTGGAGTTAATAAACATTTTAATGCAAGCACCGATGGCTCATTTATTTCCAGAATCCCCTTGAATCATTTGTTTGGGATGTTCAATGATTATCAGTTGGCTGTTTGTGGTAAACAAACTGTGAGATTGATACGAGCTCGAAATGATAACAACGTTTTATTGCTACCTACTGCAAACGATTCTTGTGAAATATCAATTTCCGATATAGAATTAAAAGTTAAGCATATACAACCGAACGATTTAATTAGACTTAACCTTCTTCAGGCCATGAAAATTGATCGTCCAATTATATTTGCCTTTCGCAAATGGGAACTTCATGAATTGCCAGCTCTTACTACCGGTGCTCAAAGGGAGATATGGTCTGTAAAGTCATCAAGTGCATTAACCTCTCCTCGATACGTCATCGTGGCATTCCAGACTGACCGCAATGACAATCCTAAATCCAGTACTGCAGAATTTGATCACATAAATATAACCGATGTGAGATTAATTTTAAACGGCGAATGCTTTCCTTTTGAACGTCTAAGGTTAGATTTCGATAAAAATAATGTTCAGGAAGCCTATCACAATTACGTGGATTTTTATTCGAGTTATATGAATAAAGATAGACGACCCCTACTTGGCTATACGGAATATAAATCGTATGTACCTCTGTTTGTTATCGATTGTTCTCGAAGAAATGAGTCTATAAAAATAAACACTGTTGACGTTAAGTTAGACATAGAAAGCAATAAAGGATTTCCAGCCAAAACTCGAGCCTACTGCACAATTATACATGATTGTACTATGGAGTATTTACCACTAAGTGAAATTGTGAGAGATGTAATGTAAATTAAGAACAATTAGTCAAATCCAACAGTCCTGTCCAAGATGTTATTGAGAGCGGGTCACATTACATTGCTAGCAATAATTAATAATGTGTTCTATATTCACAATGAGCTAAATCAGACTAACATCTCTGTTTGTGGAAGCAATGATAAATGCTCACCATTTATTTCTATTGGAAGTGCAATTTCAATGGCTATCCTTCCGAAAAATTCAACGCAATTTAAATTTCATTTTAAATTTAAAAACCATACGATTGGTGAAACTAGATGGAGGAAAATTTCTGAAGTTACAAATACTACAAAAAGTACCCCGACTGCACCTAAATTAACCCCCGAACAAAAGGAATATAATATGGAAATTACTCTTGTTCCTCTGGTTTATTACATTACGGTGTGCTCATCGCTGTTAGTAACAAAACTCATGATTAAAATAGTACTTACACAAAGAGAGAGATGGGAGATATGGAACTGAAAATTTGGAGCACTCCAAAGGCAAATGATCTAAAGGCAAAGGCAAATGATTCAAAGGCAAAGGCAAATGATCGGAAGGCAAATGATTCGAAGGCAAAGGCAAATGATCCAAAGGCAAAGGCAAATGATCGGAAGGCAAAGGCAAATGATCCGAAGGCAAAGGCAAATGATCGGAAGGCAAAGGCAAATGATCCGAAGGCAAGTGATCCGAAGGCAAATGATCCAAAGGCAAATTAAAAATATAGTATGAATGTATTGTAACAATGTGTTAGTATATAATAAAGATAAAATTAAGTATAATTGTCAGTGTTTTATTCCCCACCTACGTGATGTATATGTGTGATATTTGCGGTACAACATTTTGTAGATCGGATAGTTTTACAAGACACAAGAATATTCACAGAACTATTATTTTTATGTGTGAATTCTGTAGTAAAACGTTTTCGAGAAAAGATAACTTAAAAACTCATAAAAGAATCCACCAACTTCAAAACGACTTAGTTGTTAGCGAGGTCGTTGGATACAACGATTCGAAAGACGCGATGCAAATCCATCAGCAGACAGTTTCACTTCCAGTAGAAAACCTAGATATTGTGCAAGAAAGTAGTGCTAAATCTAAACACGGTGTACTGTTTCCAAACTCATTTAGGGCAATTTTTTGTGGACCTAGCGGATGTGGAAAAACCAACGCTTTACTTAGTTTAATATTTAATGAAAACGGACTAAAATTCGAGAATATTTACTTGTACAATAAGTCACTGTACCAACCCAAGTATCAGTTATTGCAAGACGTGCTTAAACAAGTTAGTGGCGTTGGATATTTTCCCTTTAACTCAAACGATGATGTAATTGGTCCATCAGAGGCTAGAGAAAATTCGGTTTTCATATTTGATGACGTGGCTTGCGATAAACAAGATAAAATTAGAGAATTTTATTCAATGGGACGTCATAAATCTATAGATGTTGTCTATCTTTGTCAGACATATTCTAAAATTCCTAAGCAATTAATACGAGACAATTGTAACATGATTATTCTGTTCAAACAGGATGACGTTAATCTGAAGCATGTCTATGATGAACATGTGTCACCAGATATCACCTACGAGCAGTTTAAAAACCTTTGCTCATTTTGTTGGAATGGTAGTGTTTTTGGAACATTAGTGATAGCCAAAGACTTTAGTTTAGATAATGGGCGATACAGAAAAGGATTTGATAGCTATATAAAACTCTAGTGACTCGGTATCTTTATTAGTAGCCAACATGCCCTTGACATCACAAGAACAAATTCAGAGAGCACAGCGTGCTAAAAAAATTAAAGAGCTAACTAGATCTATTAGAAGAAAATATGCAGCGTTAAAAACGGGTAAATCTGAGATGGATGAGACTTTAGATAAGATATTCAAGCCCGTAAAAGATTCTCTAAGCGAAATAAAAAATAATATGAAAGTTAAGGTAGGATCAAAGCAACAAACTGCAATTCGGATAAAACCTAAGATAGAATTATTTACTAGTACGCCAAGTAAAAAGTTACCGTCTGAAATATCGGGAGAAAATACATTACCTACAACGGTCTTAGAATCATCTCAAGTAACTGAATACGATGATGATGTTGAAGATGACGCAGATTATGGTTATCCTGAAACGGCCTTACCATACATTCAAAATTTCATCTCAAAATCTGCTGATATTGATAATACTTATGGTCCTAAACTTGATCGCAGTACCTACACATGGACCTTAGGAAATAAACATATCGATTTTGATAAAGACACGGGAGATATAATAATCGATAACACTCCTTTCAAGAGCACCGACGGACTTTACCAACTCATTTTCTATGAATATCCAGAATACAGTCAGGCGGATTTGTTAAATTACAAGAAAATTTTAATGTTAACTGGTGTTCACCTTACATCGAATGGTAAATTGAGGGGTTCTCACAAGACCAAATACCTTAATATCATTAGACCTCTAATAAAAAGTAAAACTCAAGATGCGCAAGGTACAGGTATGCAGCTTACTTATAACACAAAACCCATAGAGTACGTATACTGGGATAATGTCAATGAATTAGTAGATAAGTTGAAGTTACTTGTAGCTTCTAAAGATGCCGGAAACACTTCTCACGACAACGAAATCGCAGCCATCTTAAATGAATTAAAGGAAGCTAAAGTTATTTACTAGAAGTATAATTACTGTCAATATACAGTTAGTTACAAAATGACTCTTAACAAGTTCGGACGCTCGTCGACATACAAAAAGGCTAGCGGCATTGTGCACTCTCCTTTGTCCCAAAACCAAAAATTGAATAGCGATGCTTCAGCTATTTCATTTCAATATAATAAAGATAACGAAAAGCTTAGAAATATATTAGATGAGCGTCATAACTTTTTATTACGGTCAGTAAACGACTTTAAAAATAACGTTTCCCAGCAAATACAGGATTTTAAAGAGTTGTTAGAATTAAATACTGTTGCTTTGCAAACTGCCATAGAGAAAATAACACAAGAGCAGGATGTGATTAAAGAACAACTGAAATTGGATAAACAAAAGAGCGGTGTAAAGTAATTTCATTTTAAGTTGGAATTGAGCAGTTGAACAATGAATTTCGGTCATAGTGATGAAAAAGTTCGGTTAGTTAGGGAACTCCATAAACCAGCTCGAAAAAATTATCCTCGACGTCGAACTATTATCAAAGGCTTAGATGATCTTTGGCAAGCCGATCTTGCTCAGTTAGATCAATATGCTTACTGTAATAGAGGTAATAAATTCATATTAGTTGTAATTGACTCTTTCTCCAAATATGTCTGGTGTAGACCGCTACAATCCAAGTCTGGAGCAGATGTTACAAAGGCTTTTAAAGATATTTTAAAAAACAGTGGGGGACGCAAGCCTCACAATTTACAAACCGATCAGGGCAAAGAATTTTACAACTCTGAATTCCAGAAATTGATGAAAACTTTTCAAATTAATCACTACAGTACATTTACCGACAAAAAGGCAGCTATAGTGGAAAGAGTAATACGAACTTTGAAAGAAAAATTATTCAAGTATTTCAGTCTAAATGGAAAATATAGGTGGATTGATATTTTGCCTACTGTAGTAAATGAGTACAATAATAGGAAACATAGAACGATACAAATGAAGCCTGGTGAAGTTAACAAAAACAACGAGCAACATTTAGTCACCAATGTGTACAACAGTCACTTAAAAGTTTTCAAAACTCGTAAATTTAGGAAGGGTGACATTGTGAGAATAAGTAAAGCTAGACATGTATTTGACAAGGGATATCGACCTAATTGGACAACGGAGTTGTTCAAAATAATCAAAGTACAACACACCAATCCTCCCACATATTTGTTAGAAGATTTACGTGGAAGAGCTATAAAGGGTGGTTTTTATAATGAAGAATTGCAAAAAGTGGCAAATCCTGACATCTATTTGGTGGAAAAAGTGCTTCAAAGGAGGAGGGGGAAAGTTCTTGTGCGATGGCTCGGGTTAGATAAAAGCCACGACTCGTGGATAAGCGAAACAAACATTGTGTAGTTCTCTCGGTGAACGAACCGCCAAAATGTCTGACAGTGGTTACGAATCCGATGTAAGCAGCAGTGAAAATGATATTGTAGAAGATTCTTTGCTTTTGGCAGCATGTTTTCCGATCAAATCAACTAATGGATTATTCATTCATACAGGGTTGAGTCTCAAGAAATATTTTGAGCCAGCAGTAATCATCACATACCTTTGTCATGATCGGAGAGTAATTTCCTTGAACTACTCTGAATGGAATAAATTATTGGAACATGTATGTGAATTTATTAATAATGGTGGAGCTCCAATGTTTGCCAGATTCGACTAACGTATGGTTCTAAGTACGGTGATTGACGCCGATGGAAATCAGCACGTGTCGCTTAGAAAAAATAATGTGTATGTTTATTTTACCGAGGCAGATATTTTTGAATTGTTAAACGTTAGCATAAGTGCATCTTTGAGATTTGGCTTTTTGCTCCGCTTTGATTTTTATGATTTCTATTGTAATTTCTTAGATAAAGTAAGTAGTAACTTAAATGAAACAGACATTATATTAATATTATGTAATATTACATTTAGTATAGAAACCTTTTGTATTTTTGAACTCTTCTGTTTTTACAAAGAGTTTCTGTTGGCTGATTTGTATAGAAGAAGGTTGGTTTAATAAAACAACGTTCTACAAATATGGGTTTTTTATTTTTACATCCTTACATATTACATTCAATATGCCTTATAGCTTTGTGTCCCCAAGGAAGAGTTACAATACTATCAACTAAATATCGCTTATCATCGAAAGGATTCAAGCCAATTTTAGACTGTTCGAGACTGAAAACATCATGAGCAAACGAACGTATAGAACGTTGGTTTATAATTTTTTGTTTCTTGTCAAACAAACAACTTACATAATCGTTGTACGTTATATGTCTCGATACAACGTTTTTCTTGACTCCTTTCGATTTCTTAATACAAATTTTTTTCCCCTCAATCAGATAAGCATACATCTTAGATCTAAGACCCGCAAAGTGAGTTATAATGCTACCATTAAGTTCATCTTTCATTAATCCCGGAACTTTTTTATTTACCAATGGAATACCATATTTATTATCTTGGGGGTAGTCACTAGTATCAAAACGTTCTATATTATCTTTAATAATGTCTTTAAAAACGTCATTACAGCGTATTTCATATACTAGGCTATCAGTATCGGTATACAAGAGCGTACAGTCAGATAATTTGCGTAGCATAAATTCATAATGAAATTCATAAACGCATGTTTTTGAGATATCGAGTATTGCCATTCCCACATAGAGGGGCTTATTGAAAATAATACTCGTCTTATTTAGTTCTACGCTAACTAAATTTTCATCAAATATGGTTCTGCTCTTAAAACGTGGGCTAGAAATATAATGTTTTGCTCCAAACCTACCAGCCCATTTGCGTAATAGTTTAACAACCCTGTGTTTCCTTATGTTCTCCATTGTTTTACCATAAACTGCGTTGTTCATGAGTTTGATTATAGTTTTTTCAAATTCTAACGATGCTTGCTGTCTCAAGCGTGTATTAAACTGTATGTAAGGAGCTAGCCAGGGGGCCTGTTTAAACTTCAGAATTCTGTGGATTTTGGTCAAAACTAGACCGTTTCTCAAAGCCTGTTTAAGCGCTCTGTAATGAATTATGTAATTCTTCTTGTCATGAAGTGTGGGCATAAGCTTGGAAAATTTCGATCCTGGTGGTTTTCGCTGCTCTGCTGCAAACGGGAGGTCTTTATGCACATCATGCAGATGATCTGGGTACGACAAATCCACCTCCAAGACATAGCCTTCGTCTGCATCGTCGGCAATCTTGGTAACGTCAAACTCTGAGTCCTCAATCCATTCAAATCCGCCATAAGGGAGATGCTCACACATCGCCCAGCCATATAAGTTGTTAACGTCGAAATAGGCAATAAATTTGGAAGGTTTGGTGGAGTCATAGCTTCGCATATATTTATTATTCGCTTCGGAAAAGCGATGGCTACACTGACTTATTCCACCTCTTACAGCTTTTTCGAAAAATAATAAAATATCGATGTCTTGGAATGTCTCCAGTTTGCAGTTGGTATATTTGAGCATACAGTCCCAAGTGTATCCCGGTAATGTGTAATACCAAGCAGGATCTAATCCATAGTTTTTGTAACACGATTTTCTAAAATTCTCAAACACATCTGTAAGCAGCATCACATCGGTTTTTAAATACAGATCGGAGTATTCGCCCAAGTTAGTTATATTGAACTTTTCCCATACTAATTGTGCGTGTCTGTAGTCTTTTTCGTCGATTTCAACATCGTTTAGTTTGTTATAGAATTGATCGATTGAAGGTAATGAGGTTTTCTCTAATTTTTTAAACGAGTCTATGTAATCATAGCAAAAAACGCCCTTCCTGGTTAACAATGTAAACTTTTCAGGTGACAAATGGTGAAATTCTTTTTTAGCATTTACGAAATCGTCACTTTTTAGAGAGGAAACGAGAGTATCAAGCGAAAAACCTAGAAATCTAAAAGAGTCGATAAAGCGAAACTTGATATTTGTCTCATTATCAAACATAGTAAAACTAATATATTTTTCTTTGTTTATCGGAAGCAGAGTAATGTGATTTCTTTTGGCAAGGTCCCTTATTATAAAATGGCTGTCGTATCCACTTAGATTGTGAAATACTACGGGAATCATAAAAGAGTTCTTATAATTCAAATTACAATTTTGGTGGGCGTAGCCGCGAAATTTGCCGGTTAAGTGACAATGATCGCGCACAATTAAGTCAGTGTCTATGAATTTTTTCTCGCAAATATGACAGTTTTCGCTAGCATCCTTAAGGCTAATGGTTTCGTCCATACGCTCCACAATTTTTAATTTAGAGGCTACAAATTTCGCGGCCTCATCCAGCTGATCTGCAAACCAAGATAAACATTGGGGTCCACGATAGCTGTTGTAGAAAGATAATGAGTCATCGAATGTACATTTGAAATAGTATGCAGCACTATAGGCCACATGTTTTTGATATTTTTTAGTTTTCGTCTCGGTTTGCAGATCGTGGACGGGTGTTAGCATCGCCTCCACGTCTGAGTAGATTATGAAAGGTACATGTTCTTTATGTGCAAAATTTTTAAACTCAATAAATTTTTCCTTGGGAAATTCAATTTTGCATTGATTTATTTGTTCACAGCTAGTAGCATGCTCGTTCAATTTATCTTGAGATGTAAAATAATTTAAGCATCTGTCACATATAAATACACGTCTTTTATGGTTGTTTAATTGTTTTGAGACTAATTTAGAAAGATCCTTTATCCAACAAAAATGATATTTTATATTATCCATCGACTCGTCTTGAGGGGGAGCTTCGAATTCCCCGATATTTGGCGAATATTCATTTTGAATAAGAAGTAAATTCACATGTCTATCAAGTTTATTTTTTGTTAATCTGACAGGTACAGTCATAAATCTAGATGTTTTTTCTTTGCCCACTAACTCCAGAACATACACGTTTACAGATATTTTATTTAACTGCTCAAATTTTGTAATCTGTGGCAATGTCATCGGGAAATCTATCCCCTCCAAATTTAAAACTGTGGAGTAATGAGGGTATGAACTTACTCGATGCGCATTAGAATGTGTTGGATAAAGCGCTGAAACGATAGCCCACGCGAAACAAGCCTCATCCTGATTTTGGACGTTAATGCACGCTTTTTTACTTGAAATTTCGTAGGGCAGAGCTATGTATGACGTTCCACCGTTTCCAAATTCAACTTTGTTTATATTAACCTCTAAACTTAATATTTTATGTAAGCTCCAATTGGACCCTTCATTTTCAAAATCGTCAAGTTTTCTCAAAATAATAGCGCTAACATTGTCATTAAACCATTGCTTTATATCAACGCCACGATCGATTGCAGCATTTTTTGTATTAAAATACTTGTTACTAAAGATTTCACCATCGCCAGATATTTTCACAAATTCACCACAGAAGACAGTATTTACTTTAACTACATTTAGAGAACGTAAAATTTGATTTATACGATTTTTAAAAACTTTACTATATCTATGTGAAGTATGTTTACTATAATACCTGACCTTATTCTATTTTGAAAGGCGGACTGAGTGTCTTCCCACTTCAATCGATCAGATCTCTTTTCACGTTTTTGACCAGCCCCCGTATGTTTCCATGATTTAAAGTATACGCCGATCCTTTCCAGATGACCCAAATTTGTCTGAAGTTTCATCAGCGTACCGTGATTATAGTCTCCTTTCTTTATTGCAGTATTATGTAATTTAATATTTGCTTGTAATTTTTTTGTCCATTGCTCTAAAACTCTTTCCTGCGTGCTGTCCCTTAATAAATCCAATGCTTTTTCGAAAGTTTGAACAATTTTGTCACTTTCAACAAATGACATAATGAAAACTTAGCAATAAATTATTCTTAGCTTTAGCTGTTTCGAAACGTTTTGAAAATCTATATGCGTTGCATGCCTTTTTAATCTATTTTTCCCCACTGTTTTCTCATAGGATCTGTTTCGGCACGAAAGGGGAGGGGATAGGGAGCTGGCAATATAAGATGTTGAAATTGCCTACCATACGTATCAAAATGGTGCAGCTTACAGTTGAATTCAGAGCTTTCAGAGCCGCGCTATACGAAATGAAACGTTCGTGTTACGGTAAAAATTTAATTTCTCTCCTGAATAAACCGAATTTTTTAATATTTGATAAGTGCTTCAAAACAATTGCCGAAAGTAAAGAGTGCGACGAGGCCGATTATTGTTTGATGCTGGAGAGCAAGCGAAGAATGGATAACTTTATACGGATACTTGGTGATATTTTCGAGCGAGAAGGCATTAATGAAATCAATGTCGTTGACCTTGGTAAGCTTTTGAGGGATCATTGTTTAAAAGATACTTTTGCACACCAATTGTACGTCCTTAATTTACTTTACGATGCTGATGGTGTGGAGTTACCGTATAATCCGAAAATAGAAGCCTATCAAGTGAAAAATATGAAAAAAAATTACAACGATATATATAAATGTATTGACGATTTCATATGTGCGGCTGCATATATGGCAATTCCAAAGAATATAGAAAATTTTAAGGCTGCATTAACTAAGTTGAAACTAAATTACAAATTTCAACCGTCTGAAAACAAAGTGCATTTAATTATGGAATGGTTAAATAAAAACGTAAAAAAGTACGAAGAAAATCCTGACGCTATACTGGGTTGGCAAGATGGTCCTTGTTGTTCTCCATGGCCCTCAGAAGATGTGGACGATTATAGAAAGACAATTGCACTATTAAATACCTTCATATTGTAACTAATATACTTGTAAAAAATAAAACTTTTACTAATATTTTGAATTTTATTTCATATTTGTATTTTAAAAGTGACAACGCTATACTGGGTTGGCAAGATGGTCCCTTCTCCAAGCACACAATACAATCATGCAACAAAAATAGTAAAATTCATAGAGAATGCCCGCAGCCAGGTAAACCCAGTTGACTGCGCAGCCGCCGCGTTCCTGAGACTCATAGCGCGCCCTCGACGGCGGGGCCTTCGAACCACCCAGCGGTATCTTTCGAACCCCCTTGCGCATACCTGTTGCAAGGGTAAAGTATTCGGCGAAATATCGATCAATTGGTAGTACTTTTGAAGCACGACTGTAGTTGTTTCCCTACAGAAATAGAGGGCACGACCTGTATTAAAAATCTAATATTTTCATTGTATTGATCACACGTCAATTCATAAAAAAAAATCAGTAGTTGCAATCTTTATGAAATTTGGAATAACTCAAATATGCAGATTAGTTGTTCCATTTATTTCAAAATAAAAAACAGCAAAAAATACAGTTTTCTGAAATGGAGGAATTAAAATTTAAAAAAATGTATCACTTTTTATAGCATATATTTAAATAGGACATAAAACACAAAAGATATGTTAAAATATTTATTTGTATGTACAGGATAATATAAAAAACGTATTAAAAAAAACTATTACTAACTAAATATATTACAAACACTTATAAATGTATTCTGCAAAAACACATAACTCTACCTGAGGACAGTGCACGGGTTTTCGTAAATTTTGCAAATGTCTTTTACATTGGTTTTTTTTAACCTGATTATATAATTCAGGATTTTCCCCGACTATAATATCAAATTTGGGACATCCCAGTTGTTCTATATTATAGGCTAAATGTCCAAATCCTGCTGCCTTTAAGAGATCCAACTCCACATGTCCGCCTTTATAACCAATCTTTTGATCACCTGAATTGAAGCCCAGACGCCGAAATTCTTTGATGATGTCGTCTTGCGGTTGGTCGCCTTTCTGATCCTCATATCTCAATCCATGAAGATTGTTAGTGACCCACCTTGCGGTTCTGGCGTCTTTTGAATTGAGAGCGTAATAGCTTCCAACAGAATAATATTTGGAGGTGGACTGTTTCCATTTCATATCAAATATTCCAAGTTCCTTAACTAAAAATTTTCCGTTGACGTGGAAACCATCAACATCTACCAAGTATCTTATGGATGGAGTCATTTTCTTGAATAGACTTAGACGATTACATTGGTTCACTTAGCTAAAGTGTGCCTTTTATACCCCTGTTTTAATACGAAAACAGTTTGGCATCATCAGAAAGTGGGGGGGGGATCCCCTCCTAGACATCTCGTACAGGTTGATGTTTTAGACTATAAAAACTCTGGAGATATCTCAATAGACATCAGTTACAGTTTTTCTCCAAACAAATTAAATTTAATAACAATGGCTGCCTCCATAAATAATTCCCTATACCAACTTGCGTTAGAAGAAAAAGAAGAGATTGAGAAAACGGTGCCTGCAGAATTGAGAAGAGACATCGACGACATTGACGACGATGATGCTAGTGACGAAGATGAAGGGGTAGACGTTGGCCGCGATGACTCCGTCGTGGCGAAAAGTGTACCCATTAACCCGACCGAGGGTTATAATAACTGGACAGTGGGGGGCCTCTGTGTATCTGCCGCATATGTAAAGGTAACAGAAAGGGCGCGTTTGTGCCTAAATTGTTACCGTGCGTATGTGGTAGATTTTACAGAGGTTTCCCTGAATGGTTTCACCGACAATGCGAAGCATCGGCATGAAACTTTACATTTTTCTTTGACAGAAATGCCTTTGCAAAGATTCATGCGGTGTAGTGCCTGTAAAGAAAAGCTTTACATAGCTTTTCGGCAAGACACCTGCTTGATGTGTAAAGCAGGTGCAAAAATTATACCATTATTGTAAATAAAATGTATTATTGTAAATAAAATGTATTATTGGATAATTCTGTTTTTATTATTATTATTTAAATTAAATTCCTGACTATAAGAAAATAAACGTGTAATAAAATATTTAATTAAAAACTACAGTTTGATACCTACAAATGTTCTGGGATTTTAGGTAGTCGCATGCTACTGCTTGTCCGTGCGAGGATGATCGCTATGTAAAATCCCCTGGCTCTATTTTTTACCTTTCTTACATCGCTCAGCCGGAAGTGTGCACGTACGGTTATGCTAAAGCATAGCTTTTCGGCAAGATACATGCTTAATATGTAAAACAGGTGCAAAAACTAGGCCATTGGTATTATTGTAAATGAAATGTATTATTGGATAATTGTTTTATTATTATTATTTAAATTAAATTCTCGAATATAAGAAAATAAACGTTTAATAAAATATTTACTTAAAAACTACAGTTTGATACTACAAATGTTCTGGGATTTTAGGTATCCGCTTGCTACCGCTTGTCCGTGCGAGTTCGAGCGAGGACGATCGCTATGTAAAATCCCCTGACTATATTTTTTACCTTTCTTACATCTTCCTCAGCCGGAAGTGTGCACGTACGCTTATGCTAAAGTATGGTCTGCTTAGGAGAAAAATATTACTTTTGTATTTAGCTACCGAGCGACTCTGTATTGCACGTAATAAAATTTTATTGCTTGGTGTTTATAATGGTATTGGGTGAGAAATGAATAACAAAGCGTTGGTTTAAAACTATGTGTAATATTATATATATATGATTCAACTTATGCTTACTTATAACTAGTTAATATTTTATTCACACGCGCTTCATCTATTTCTATTATACTAATCCTATTTACTAAAATTTTTCTTAATTTATCTAACCTATCTATTTTATTTTTTAAACCAGCCTTGTTTTTGGCCAGCTTATTACTTTGAAGCTGTAAGACGACAACATTATCTTCCAGCACTTTATTAAGTTCCAAATTGTGACGTCCTCCAGCTGTTGGATCTTCAAAATCGAAGCTGTCATCCGGAAACTTGTTTGTGCGGCGCCCCCTGTTATAAACCGCTCTCAACGTCTCCATATTTTTCCCAACAGTCCTCACAGGACTGGAGACGTTCTGCCGGTGGGTTTGCTCAGACTGAGCAGGCGACGCATGCCCTGCAGGTTGCGCGGGTTGCTCATATTCAGGTGCGGCGTACTACGCAGGGTGGTTTAATCATCAGCGTCAAATCGAATACGAATCTGGCTATGTGGCAGGGTATTTTCGATTTGCGAATAATGAGGACATAATACGAAATCGAACGACTTATAATTATGCATATTATGAAGGCTGGTTCGACCGTCTACGCAGACAACGACAGTGCTAATATTTGTATATAAGTTTATTGTAACAAAATATATGAATTATTTTAATAAAACAAAACATTAATTAATTTTAGTTTGTTTTATTTATATACTGGTTTCTTGTTTAGTTTTGTTTACCTATTCCTTACTAACCCACTTTAAAGCAATATTTTTATCGAGGAATTTTAAGTGGAATATTAATAATGTAGGTACACAGTTTTTTTATCAAAATAACAATAACAGCAAAATATTCTCATTTAAGTTTTAACATTGAAAGCCTTTTTTTATTAAAATCTCAAGTAGGGTCACACGAGAAGATTTACAAGCAGGTGAAAATCTAAATAATTTGAACAGTCTGCTATAAAACTACCAGGCAGTAAATTTTTATAACATGCCATTTACAGGACTATAAAAAAAAAGGTCTGACAAAAAACATTTAAAAGTGGATCATTGTTATGTAAGATTATCCCTTGAAGGAAGGGTCGCGCAAGAAGATTTAGAAACAGGTGAAAGTCTAAAGAATGTGAACAGCCTGCTATAAAAGTAAAAGGGGGCAAACTTGTCTGCATTTTTGTTGACTCGGCACAAAAAGATTCAAGGTACTAAAACCAGGTGAAGGTGTAACTAATTTGAACAGTCAGGTGTAAAACTCTGAAAGGGTTAACTTTCTCTGGAATTATGCCAAAAATGGTTCGAGTCACTATCTGCGTCGGATTGGCTGTTTATAGAATTGTAGGTGGGAACTGAAAAGCTTCCTCCTACTTAGGAGATCCTTATAAAAGTACTGCATCCAACTGAGACGTTGGCGTCGAAAGTTGGCGTCGAAAGTTGGCGTCGAAAGTTGGCGTCTAAAGTGGGCGGCTTAAGTGGGACTTAAAGGCGGCTTAAGTGGGACTTAAAATGGGGACTTTACATGGGGAATTTGCATGGGGACTATGTATGGACTTCCTTAGAGGGCACAGAAATTATTATTTTTGTTAGAATTTTTATCATTAGGCATTATTATTTTTTGTTTGGAGCTACATCAAGCTGCAAGAAAAAATTGTGTTTGGTTTTAATTCAAGTTTCAGTTTTGCACTTTTTTTATACTATTACTTTGTTGTACACCTGCTGGGTAGTTTGTTATTTTATTAATTTACTATGGGTAGAAGAAATGAAACATCTCTTATGCTATATATATTTTATTTTTAATTGTTTAAAGTTCTTATTAATTTCATATATATCAATTTCATATTTTAGTTTCTGTAATTTTCGAATGTGAGACTCCAAAGTATTTTTATAGCTGTTCCGGTTCTTGGACGGAAAATTGAATATTAGTTGTTTTCCCGACAGGTCCATAACTAATAAGATAATACTTTCGCCCGTTGAAAATGTCCTTGTTTACTTGCTCAATTCGTTCTTCTGTAAATTCTACCGGGAACCTTTGCGGTAAAATTGTTTTGAAATCGTCGAATTCCAAGGATATCTTCTCGCCGAACTTGGTGTTTATTTTCGTAAATGCATGTACCTCAAACTTTCGGTTGACTTCCAAATCTTGGACCCTAATGAATTTCTTCAGGAACAAACTGTTATTTAAATGGGTCACAAACGATGCCATACTTTTAATCTTATTTAGTTAAGTTAAAAGTGAGAACTGTGTACTTTACCAATCAACCATCGAAATATATACTAAAAAAAGTGGAGGGGATCCCCCCACACAAATCCCCCCCACCGCTAGATTTTATCCCCGAAAACCCTATGCGGATCCTGGCTCAGGCTCAAAACCCTTATGCGGAAGCTGGCTCACATATGGCGGCCATCTTTGAGCCAGGATCCGCTTTACTTAACTACTTATATCTTATAAAATCGTACATAAAACCATCCTTCAATAAAAAATGCTTACACGAGGGTGTAAAGCGAGTCGTTTTTACTGGAGCAATATTGAGCAACTTACCCCTATGTTAATTTAATGTTCATATTTTTGTAGATCATCAAATTTGTAGTCATCAAATGGGAAAGGAAAATTTAGATCCCCAAGCAAGACCATATCATATGACGTAAGTGTAAGTAAATAGGTAGTACCTATACATTTTATTTTCAATATTTGCGAATGTGATTAAATGCAAGAGGGTTGTCAAAGTAAAACAAAATTAAGAAAATTTCAATCCTTTTTAGAATTGCTGACAGGGATCAAGACCAAGATGGCACCATCCATCATCTGCCTGGCCTATCAGGGACAACGTAAGTGTCCCTTAAATAATTCAGAGTCGAGCTACTTAATTGTTTTTTTTTTGCTTTACTGCAGTGCCGTGAGCGTATCGTTATTAAAATTGTAAAAAATGTAATTATTCACATCAGTAAAGTTGTAGGCTTTATGACAAAATATTATAAAGGAAATTTGTTCAGAATGAAAAACTGAGTAGAAATGCAAAATTTCATAAGTCTCATCGGCTACTCGATGATTTTTTACCTTTTTCCATTTTTTTAGAATAGTGCCCTTATTGTAGCTTTCACATCAAAATGCTTTCGGGGCACTTGTTTATGATGAAAAAATGCGTAGGTACGTGTGAAAATTTCAAAAGCCTAAGCCTCTAGTTAGATTTTTAAGCGCTTTCAGTTTTTTAGCAGAAAAAATCAAAGTAGGCCTAGGCTTCTAAAATTTTTTACACCTACGCAGTTTTTCATCATGAACAAGTTCCCTTAAGAGGTGGTTGCCGACAGCGAAAGTGATGTTAGATTTCGTATTTTTTAAGTTGTATAGCATAAAATCTAATAACATTTTACCTGAGAGATCTTATGATTAAAATGAAGACAGAGATGTTTGCACTAAATTTTTGACAGGTAAAATGTTATTAGAATTTATGCTATACAACTTAAAAAAAATACGAAATCTAACGTTACTTTCGTTGTCGGCAACTCCCTCTTAAAAACATATCCACGAGAAAGCTACAGAAAGGGCACTTTTCTAAAAAAAAAGTGGAATAAACTCAAAAATCAAAGCCGAGACTGTATATGCCTCCGTATAGGTACTTCATATAAATTTATAATATTTTATTTCGATAGACAAATGAGAAAGGACTCTGATAACAGTAGCAAAATTTCTTCTGTTGAAGTACATACTACCGAAGTTCATGACTTTACCAGTTCAACGAGCAACTACGAGAAGACCCTGATAATTTCCCAAATGACTTAATCGGCCCTAAATCCGGGTTTAAAGGAATATAGGTATTTTAGTAGTGTTTTTTCTTCTGTTTCAATGTTCATTTTTTAGGCTTCTCTTTCTGGAGTAGCAGCTGATGTTTTCTAAGTAGGGGAAGGTGGGACAAAGTGGAAATTCGGGGCAAAAAATCCCTATGCTGGTATGGCCGTATAGTACCATTTGTTTCCTAATAAGGGATGTAAGAATTGCCGTCCTTTTTTAATACGCAAAAGAACTGGGGGGGGGGGTAGATACCTACTTTTAGAGAATAGTTCCATTTTGTAATATAGACTTTTATGAGTTGGTGGTGGTTTTAAAAACTGTGTTTTTAAATGTATAAATGTCATACTTAGGTACTTTTTGTATATTTAAAAAATAAAAAGTAATTCTCGTTGCATGGGGAGTGTGGAAAGAAAACATTAAGTATGTCAAAAACCCAATAAAACGAAAAAATTGCGGAATGTAAAATTTGAAAAAATACCTGTTTAATTTTCTTACAACTTCATGTTACGCCACTGGTGAGAGATTTGACTGGGGGTCAATGACTCGCTAGTTCATGTAAACAAAAAAGACAGAGACATCATATGAATTGGAGAGAGATAAACGGAACATTATGTTTGTCGCAGTCTAATTGTATTTCAGCAATGAGTTGCTGGGTCTAGTGGATATGATGCCTTTGGCCAAGACACTTCATTGAAGTATAAATCTGTTTCGCAAAGATGGTAACAGGCCTAGAAAATATCTCACGAAATATTGTACTTGTTTGAGTGTTTCTGTGGCTCGTCACCTTGCCACAGATTACCAGCCAGATGCGAAAGTAAGCGGCAAACAGCAATACAATATTGATTTAGCAGACGTAGATTGCCCGCACCAATGCATTTATAAATTCGGACTGTTTTATGGAAAATATTGGGCGCACCAATAGATTTTATGATTTAATGTACCTATTTAATTATGGATTAATTAATTTTATGATTTAATGTACCTATTTAATTATGCATTAATGATTAATACAAAACAGTCGAAGCTTAAAATATTATAGTATTATTTTTTAAGTGGTTTACAACAACAAAAGATAATATTGGCTACAGAATTATTGCTAAACTACATACTTTTGCACTGAATTAAGTATTATGAATGTCTGAAACAATTAAACAATACATCAGGAATTCAAAACGAAAACGAAGTATTCAAGAAAAGTTATAGGTATCAGCGGATCATACAAGTGGCTTAATATATTTATTTTTCCATTAGTTTTTCAGTTTTCGTTGAACTTTTAGATTGCGATTTGCATATTTTAAGGTATAAAATATCCTTTATATAACAAATAAATTAATTACATATATCGTACTTTAGGAAAGTGTGCACATGTATGAATGAAAATATTTTGCTCATTTCGTTAAAAAAAAATCTAAATTCCTTTGCTACCCGAAACATCATCAAAAAACGACAAAAATATATTTCATATATATAATACTTTTCGAGTATTTAAATACGGACTTATATAATAATACTACACCTAACTACCTATAATAATTTCTCAACTTTTTACCTAGGTACTTAAAACTCTTAAAAGGTGCAATACAAAAATCTGGTCTCTCTCAGTTATCTATACGTATCATTCTGAATTGCCGATGTTTTCATAATTATTATCTCGTCATCTTCAGGGCACTACAATAAATAATAGCTAGCATCCCAGAATAACAATTTAACAAAATAAAATATGTCATATTTTATATTATACTTTTTGAAGGCGCCGGTAAAATCATAAAAGTCACCGTGACATGCTTTTTTGATGAGATGCGTTTTTAGTTTTTAATGGCGATTTTTTCTTTTGTACGGTTGATAGCTTTTCGTTCTCATATTTACGAGATCAAAACATGACCTGTTGCAAAAATACAAAGGGCTTTTACATCCAGGTAAGTAAATAGGTATAATTTTCTGCCAAATAATATTTTCTTCTCATCGATATTTTCTGATTTCTTGCTGATTTTTAGGTTTTCAAGAGAAGAAACTAAATTTAGAAAGTGGCTTAGTAATCTAGGTGTCATCGACTATAATATTCAAGAAGAAGTTCAAGAAATAACTCGGGGAGATGAGGAAAATGGAGACACTGTAATTCTCGATAAGATGAAGAGAGCCGCATTTCTGGAGCAAATAGAATTAACCGAAGAAATGCAAACAACCGCAGCAAGTAAACCTGTTAACTGCGCAGATCACCGCCAGCAAAATTATTGATGCTTATCAAAGAAGAGCCTATTAGTTACCAAGGTTTCTTTTGCTTGTATTTTTTAAACAAACAAAAATAAAAAGCTTTAAGGAATAAAACTAGCTGCCTAAAAATTCAGAAACAGGTATAGATATCTTCCTGGAAAATAGGTTATTATTATTAAAAGTATTCAAAGAAAAAATTATACCAAGTAATAGTGTATGAAAATGTTAGGTAATTAAAAATATTTTCATATTTTTGCAAGTATTTGTAATGTAGCTATTTTGTAAAGTGTAATGTACAATAATAATTATATTACTTCTCCTTATGATGATTAAAATATTGTTTTGATTAAGTTGTACAATTTCTCAACCTATTTAACTGCTTCGTTTCCCGAATGCATTAATTTAAAATTAAAACCAACAATAGTGGACCTATGTTGTACTTTGAACTAAAATAATTTCCATTTTACACAAAACGACAACCAAGACATTACATTATTTATGGAACCCACCCGTATAAATTATTTCAAATTTCCCGCCTCATTTAGGGGTAAAAATGGCCGCCAAATTATTCTCCCGGTCGGACGTCTCTTGCGCGGCATAGGTTGCTATAGGTATATGGAACGGACAGACACTAAAATCTAAAGGCGATTTCTGTTTGACTGCACTTTTGCACTAATATGATATGACAGTGACAAAGTGACAAAAGTGCACTCAGTGAAAAAGTGCAGGCCAATTAAAATCGCCATAAATGTAAGTCCTCACGTCAATATATAACATATTATTTTATTTCGTTGAATTGTGAATCTGGGATGCTAGCTGGTATTTATTGTAGTACCCTGAAGATGGTAAACTAAATTGTCGAAACTCTTGCGATTTGGAAAAGTATCTACCTAGCTTTATTTCACGACACGACCGAAAACTCACTCTCAATGCGTAAAGTCATATGGAGTAGATTGTGAGTAGTAATAATGATCTTCAAAATAACCTTTGTTCAATTACTAAAAATTAAAATCAGTAATAAATATAAGAAGTAGAATATGCAGCGATAATAAAAAAAATTAAAAAAAATGGGTTTTGCGTGGGACTTGAACCCGTGACCTACGGTTTACTATCCGGACGCTTCTAACCCAGGGCTAAGTTCACTGCTGCTTGACTTTCCTATTTAGCCACATTATTTGACACTGACTAGTACATTTTATAAAAAAATATATTCATTTTGTTTCTCTATGGGCTCGTCCCAACTATTTTTTTATTTGTCTATTTAAAAGTGTTTGTATCGACCAAGCTATTCCCCCTTTTATTTGATTTTTTGAGCACGGGAAGTATTTTTTAAAAAATATTCTAATTTTAAAATGACGGTCCTATGACGTCACAGGACTACAAATTATTAGTCAATAAGAATAAAGCGCGCCAGAGGTGTTGCTGCACATACCAGGAAACCCAATTATAGAGAAGTGCACGTAGGGCCATTATCATCTCAATCTTTATTATCGCCTGGTAAAAACACAGATACATTTTGCGTTTTGGTGGATATTATGAGTCTTATAAAATATATGATTCACAACTTATAGGCCTTGAATGTGGGCTTTGAAATTTCGAAAAAAAAATCAATATCTCAGTTATTTTCGAACTTGGGAAAACCAAATTTGGTTCACGTTGTAGGTGTACCAAGGGCACTAATCGACAGAAAAGTTCAATTGTACCATTTTAAAGGGTTGATATAGAGTGATGCACCTTAAACATGTGACTGAACTTTTTTGTCCGTTCCTTGACTTACAAAATTGTTACTTTGTGTTATGAAGAATTTAATTCTAAAACTTTTTTTACTCTTGTTATTTTTAGAAAAACTTTATCGCTTTCCCCAAAAACGCGAATAACTGAAAACACATTATTATCAAAATAAATGCAATATTACGTACATACCTACCCTTGTGACTTTAGTTCGCGGATATTATTAGACACTATATTCTTCGAAGATGAACTCGTCGAATAGTATGACTGGGCGAGAATTTGTTTCCATGAGAAAAAACTGAGATTGGGTTTCGCTCGCTGCTCAGATCGTGAGTAAAACGCGAATATCGCACTTTATATTTTAACAAAACTCTTTTATTGTATAACTATAGCATTAAAAATCACTGCCAGTGGAATCACTATACTTATAGGAACTTCCACACGACTCAATCAATTATTTAATAAGTAGTAAAATTCCAATATTGCCCAAAATATACCGACATATAGTTTCCCTTTTTTATACATTTATTGCCTCTTAACCATTCTCATTTAGTTTGTTTCTGCAAAATAATGCCATAATTGAATTCCTTATTGACCCCAAAACATACTACGAAACGGAATGTCACACTCGCCATTTTCAAATACACCTTTTTAATAATGCCAAAAATGCTCTTTAGTAACAATTATGTAGGTACTTATTTTATCGACGAAAAATTAATATTGGGTACCTCCCTTTTCACACCTTCGCTTAAAGCGGTTTTGCCCAAAAGGTGAATCCGAACCGTGTACACACAGGCATAATTTTTTGCTGAAACTTTGGTTATCGACGTTTTAGAACCTTCTAAACCGCGATTTAGCCATTACATTTTTTTTTTTCAGAAACAATACCTACTTCGACTCGCGTGGTGATGTGAAAATAAAATAAGCAATAATTATATTTACCCAGACGGCAAAGTCCTTAGGTGCTGTGTTTGATTCTCCAGAAGGCGATATACTTTTTGGAATATGCTCTAAACTCACCGAATCTATCTTCACATTACCCAAAAGTTTTATGATAACGCCCCCGTTTGATCCTTTTATTGCCCAACAGGTGCCCGGCGATATCCAAGACTTGAAAATGCAAAATATTATTTTCTATAGTTCAAGAATATGACATTAGATTGTAACAATCTGAGGAAACGCACTTGTATGATCGCCCTAGGGCCATGGCTTCCCTCACAAAGCGATAGACCGAAAATGGAGTTCATTTGTTCTCCATAATTTTGGGTTCCGAGTGAAACTTGGATTATTCTGCCACCTAAAAATAATATTTACAGTAGGTAATTAGTTATTAAAAGATAAAATGTAAAAAAATAATTATTGACTACTAGATCAGACCCAGATAATTTTTCCGTCACCTGCAGACTCTAGAGCAAAATCCGTTTTTCCTGTTTTGTCGGCATAAATTATATCAATTCGTTCGTCAACAATTTTCTTAATTTTGTCTACTTGTGCTACTAAAAAGAAAAATATATTAGTGTGCTGGAATTTCTCGTCTTCTAAATCATACTTTGTCCGAATTTCATATCGTTAAGAGTACTGTCGAGCTTCCTCACTTTATATTCGAAGTCTAATCTAGTATCTTGTATCTCTTTTATTTTTGTCTATATTGAAGAATATAATTTTAAATATTTTGAAGAGGTAAACACCGTTGCCACTAAATATCTTAGCTAAAATCCACCTACCCACTCTACACTACATAATATTCCACTTCCAGGGAATAAGTCAAAGTCTGAAGGTCTTTGAGGTTGGTTGAAAACAGTAACGTTATGACTCTTTCCTCGTTCTTTGATTTATGAAAACAACGAGGAAGGGGAGACTCGGCAGTACAGTAATTAGAAGGTATAATAAAATAAAACCGATCAGAATATGTCCTAGGGATTTTGGAAGTTCATACCTACTAACAAAACGTGTAGAGACCGTTTATGAGGAAAGTACGGTTGGCGTTAGACGAAACCGAATGCTAAAAATCCATTTCTTTAGGACATACTTTCAGCATGCTGGTCAAAATTTCATTTTGCACCGTTTTTAATGTACCCTTGTATACTGTAGAAGTTATTAAATGTTCTTTGATGATAGCGTCTAATTCCGATGTAAAATCGATTAATTCTCGAAAAATGCCACAATTTTGAGAGAATTTCGTCGTGCCCTCGCAACACTAATTCTAGGTTGGCACAAAATTTTATGCCTTTTATTCTTTTTCAAAGATATCTATTTTTATCAACGGTTTCGTTATGTATAATAATGTTTTGCCGCAGGTGCCCGGTAGGTACGTGCAATTTAACTGAGCGGCAACATTAACCTTATACCTAAACCTAAAAATGATAGTTCTGTGTAGAACAATTTATATGCCGAACAGAAAGCTAGTTTTTTTAGTTTTCATATATGTTTCAAATTTTTGAATCCTATTCTAGCCCATGTCTTATACACTCCTTTATAAAACAGTAAACAGGGAAAACAAAACGGTGCATTTAATTTGTCGCATCTGCATATCCACTTGTTCTTGTTGTATACCTATACATTTCTAGAAGTGTCGCGTAAAATTGCCACTTGCATTTTTATATGGTGGAGATAATTGTAAATCTAGAGTGGTCTCCCAAGAGCTTTTATTTCAACTTTTTCTGCCAATGAGAGATTTAAAAAGTTTCCTTTCAAAATGTCCTGCACACTATTTTTCACTTTTTTTATTTATTATAAGTAGAATAGAACACTATACTCGAGTAAATAATAACACAAGAATGCGAAGCACCCTTCAGGACTATACTAAAATCATATAACTCTTACCCCTGATGTAAACAAGAACGTGTGCGTTGAGATTTTCGCCAGAGCCGCACTGAGGCACGACCTTTATTCAATTTTACTTTTACAATTGTTTTCGTCAAAATACTTCGGAAAAAATGTATTGGCTTAATTAAAATGAGTCAAAACATCGATAAAATAATTTGTGGCAGTGTCTAAATAGCTGAAAACAACAAGATAAAACCGCATAAATACGCTTTTCCGATCGAGTAGGTACATCCCTGTTGCCAGACGCGCTGATAGTTTATGGCCTATTCACCAATCGCCTTATTTAGCCGAACGTCCTCAATCACGTGCTTTTATTTACGCCAGGCGTGAGAGTTACCTACTTGATTTTAGTATAGAGGCCGAACCTCGCGACAACACGCAGTCGCGGAGCGGGCGGAACTAAAACATTTCAGTCTGGCGGAAAAACTTTCAGCCCCAGACCAAGAGCCGTAACCAACCCCCACACGAAGACCTTATCCCCTATTTCTCTTTGAACAAAGACGACACCAAACCACGAGCCTGGCACCATTCCCAAATCCTTGTCTAAAGGGCCAAATATATCAGAATCGTATTTATTCCCATATGTGAATTGTATGAATTTAAATGAGATGTGTCGTATAATTGATTGACAACCTTGTAGTCAATGAGCGATTGAGGTAGGGATAGTTAGAAGGCAGCTAACGACCCTATGAACGAGCCGCCACTGGAAATAAATCTGAAATTTGCCACAATATCGTTGACTGACGTATTAATAAAGACTGCTCACGGCTGTCATGTTTGACAGTTCTCTGTCTCACCATGCGCTTCCCGGAAACAAAATACAATGCAAAATACATTGTTGACCATAGGCGCCATCTTCTTTCCGGGACATGAAGCTATAGCAGTGAGTAGTCTTATTAATATGTCAGTCAACAACATTATGTCTCTGTCATCTGTCATAATGTCATGAAGACGTTTAAAATCGATTGCAGAATTTCAAACACAAGACTAAAAAGCAGAAAATAATAAAATTTAAATATTTTTAGTATACTATACACTGTGTCCCGGATAAGAATGAACAGCATGGGGATATTGCAAACGGTGAGAGATAGGGCAACGGTTAAATAGGGAAAAAGTTGCGCAATTTTGAGGTCAATAAAATGGCACAAACAGATTTTTAATATTTTTTTCGTTTTTGAGTTATTTTGAAAAAAGTAAAATTTTGCGTTTTCGATTTTATTTTTTTCTGAAGTTGTTATCACAGATAGAGAAAAAAGAAAAACCCTTTCTTATGGCACTTTTAAACGGGCCTTAAGATGGCGGTTTTAGATTTGTTCTACAACGTTTCGTTTTTGAGAAACCATCTTCAACTTTATTTTTTTAAATACGGACCTGGATTTTTTTTGAAAATTTTGAAAGCACTTTTCATTGCAAATACCATGATGTATGACACGAAATATTTTTAAAATGTTTTGAGACAATTATACTGAAAATTCCTTTTTTTCCATTCATTTTTGTTTAATGCGGCCCTGTATTTAATAATAAGGAGTCTAAATATTAATCAGTATCGACAACAATTTAACTTACAGTTTATTTTTACTTTGAAAACTTAATATTTTTAAATTTTACGGCCCTGCGTCTGGTAAAGTGTTTTCCTCTGTTGTTGTACAGCAAACAGTGTCGCATTGTGTTTTGGAGTAAATTCTTCGCTTTTCCTAATTGCGAGAAGAAAGCTTTAAGCCAACGTAATCAATAACTTTTGCCATTTATTAATTGCAAAAATACATTCGTTCGGCCTCTACACTGTTTCTGTGACACAAGATATAACATGCTGACATGTTAAATTTGTCGTCATTTGAAAAAGCATCCTCCATTTGTAATGAAATAAATTGTTAGTGGGAGTTATGACAAATGACAAGGGATTGGTTTCGTTGTTTCAAAGCCTTCTAGGTTGAGGTCGTGGAGGATTTTTATTTATTTTTTTATTATCGTATGTGCCGTCCTTTTTTTCGTTCTCCAATTGAAAGATAAGTTGTAAGTTAAATTGGTGACAATACTGATTAATATTTAGACTTCTTATTATTAAATGCAGGGCCGCATTAGAAAAAAATAATGAAAAAAAGGAATTTTCAGTATAATTGTCTCAAAACATTTTAAAAATATTTCTTGTCATACATCATGGTATTTGCAATGAAAAGTGATTTCAAAATTTGAAAAAAAAAAAATCCAGGTCCGTATTTAAAAAAATTAAGTTGAAGATGGTTTCTCAAAAACGAAACGTTGTAGAACAAATCTAAAAACGCCATCTTAAGGCCCGATAAAAAGTGCCATAAGAAAGTGCTTTTCTTTTTTCTCTATCTGTGATAGCAACTTCAGAAAAAAATAAAATCGAAAACGCAAAATTTTACTTTTTTCAAAATAACTCAAAAACGAAAAAAAATATATTAGAAATCTGTTTGTGCCATTTTATTGACCTCGAAATTGCGCAACTTTTCCCCCATTTAACCGTTGCCCTATCTCTCACCGTTTGCAATATCCCCATGCTGTTCATTCTTATCCGGGACACAGTGTATACGTTTTGGAAAAGGACTGCAATATAGTAGAATAAGGTAGAAAATGGACTAAACAGTATAAAATATTTTTTTCTACCACCATAAAGATTCGATCTCGTGCATGCACTAAGTCACTAATAATAATTATATTTGCACTGGAAATGTTTTCTCAACGATAGCTACTTCTCTACACTTTTTACTATTATCTGATCAATGCTGCCAAATTTTAAATAAAAAAAAATGCCAAATGTTTTGTACAAATCGGGGGCATAAAAAATCGTTGCCGGCCCTGGATTTTCATTTTGAAAATGGTATGAAGGTCCAAAGAAGCGGTTTTGAAAAACTTTCAAACAAAAAAAGTTCAGGCGATTGTCTCCAAAAATATTAATTTTATGTACTTGTAGGTATATGTTTAAAAGTAGACACTCTCTGTATATTATACAGTGTGGATCCCCGGATTGTTTGTAATTGACAAAAAAAAACAGTAAAATTTGATCTTTGGGGGGGGATCGACCCTGCTTGGTTTGTGACATAATTTTAGTTTCCAAAAATCACGCAAACAAATATTGTTCATACCAGTAAAGTGGCCTTTTTACAACAAAATAATATTAAGAAAACTTATTCATGATGAAAATCTGGCTATAGGCGTGATCTACTTTGATTTTCAGCGTTTTAAATTGGCTTTCAAAATTTTCACACCTACCCAGTGTTTCTTCGTGAAAAGTTTCCTTAATAACATTTCGACGTGAGAGCTAGAGAAAGGGCACTCTTCTAAAAAAGGATAAAAAACCGAAGTAGGCCTAGTCTTCTGAAGTTGCAAACCTTCTCAGTTTTTCATTCTGAATAAGTTTCCTTAATAGCATTTTGTTGTAAAACCTACAAAAAGGCCACTTTTCTGGTGTGAAAAATTATTGTTTTCAAAATCTTCAAGGCGAGCGTGATGTTTCTAAACTAAAATTATTTCAGAAATTAGTTTCAAACCAAGTCGGGCTGATCCCTAAAGGATTAAATTTTAACTCGAGTTTTTTTCATTTACCTACAAGAGTCGTCCAAACAATCCGGATACCCCCTGAATATATCCTATTCGTAACTGCCCAAAATCGGAGAATAATGACACTAATGATTTTTCTCTGGTCGATTCCTTCTTCCGGATGCTTAGGAAAATTTTGCCAGTAAAGGATAGAAGGTGTGTGTCTTATTCGAAAGTGTCCAAAATCGGCGAATAGTAAATGACACATAAAAATTACAAGCCAAGGAATTTATATCTTTTGTTCGAAAAGACTTGAAAGTATTTTTTTAACGCAGTTCTATAAATATATAAAATAAGGTAAAGTAGGTAAATATGTTTTAGCTAGGACAATAATGGGCGGAATAAACCTGTACCCTGTACTTACCTTTAAGCTGGACACATCTGCCCCTATTCTTCTTAAATCATTTTGAACGTGATTAACTATTCCATAAAGAATTAAACCGATAGCACCTATTGTTTTGTAAATAAGTGGATAAATGTGATGTTCATATCTGTGAGATAATTTTACCAAAAGTAAATATTTTCCAGCTTCCTTCCAATCGACTTCTAACAGGACGACATGTTCTATCCATAGTATATTCAATAAGTGCTAACTTTTCTTCTACTTCCGATAAATTATGTTCCTTAGAATAATTCAAATTAAGCTCTCTACTGTCGTCAAGAGATAAAGTTAAATCTTTTTTCAAATCTTCCTCTTCTATAATTTCATATTTGAGCGGCTTTATTTCTTGCTTGAATTTCGCTGAAATAATATTTTCATAAGTATTCTTATAAGAGTGGTTACAATATTTTGTATTACAGCTTTACCTGAAAATCTTGTGCAGTAATTATGTCGAGGTGTATAATGTTCACTTTCTGTAAAAAATCGTTGTAAAATATAAAATAAATAAATAGATGACGGGTATATTTGACAAACAAAATACCTATGAAAGACACAGAACTTCTTCTTGTTGACATTTTTGAAAAATTAGCAGTTGGTCGGTAAAAATTATTATAAACACATACAGGATGACAATTGGAAATGTCTAAGGCAACGGTAATTTTGAAGTCTCTAAAATTTTCACTAGTAATCGCCCTAGTGCTTGAATTATTGCCGAAAAATTTTCGAGAACACGAATTTTCTTAAAAAAAATCGTGTTAGAGAAAAATTTTCGGATATTAATTCAAGAACGTGGGGGATTCGGTAAGAAAATTCCATACCTACACGTAAATTAAACGAAATTATTATCAAAATTTTTGTTGAGTATATGTTACAACGTCACATTTTAATAATGACATCTGTCAAAAAATTTTCGCTGTAATCGCCTCCTGCTGCCTAGAGCAAGTGAGAATATTTCCGGAAATTCTTTGAGTCGCCATGACAACGAAGCAAAAAACGACCATCTGGTAGGTATGGAATTTTCTCACTTATAACATTGTTTTTCTATGGATCAGTTATTCAACCGAATCTCCTTTTGTAATAAACTATAAGCATATATATGTATAACGTTATATTATGCAGTGTATCCCCGGATGGTTTGGATGACTCTTGTAAATGACAAAAAAATTTCAAAGTCAAATTTGATCTTTTGGGATTCGTCAGCCCTGCTTGACTTGAAATTAATTTTTCGCACCTATACTCAGTACTTCATCTCGAACAAGTTTCATTAATAATTTTTTTTCGTGAAAGCTACAGAAAGCCACTTTTCTACAAAAAAATTGAAAAAAAGTCTAAAAATCAAAGTATAAAGTTTAAAAGTTTCTATACTTTTGAAATTTCGCAAGCTTTCTCAGTTTCTTTAATAATATTTTGTCGTAAAACCTACTTACTGGTGTGAAAAATTAGTTTTTTCAAAATTTCCAAAGCATATGTGATTTTTTTTAAACTAAAAGTATGTCACAAATTAGTTAGTAGCAGGGATGGACCTAGAAAGGTCAAATTTGAACTCGAAAGTTTTTCGTCATTTACAAGAGTCGTCCAAACAACCCCGGGCCACACTGTATTTTATATAAAATAAAAATAAATAATATAATAATTATTGTTTAAAATACTTCTTACGCATCTTCTTCTCCAAGATTCAATAAGATTTCTACGTTTTTCGTCGGATTGGATGCAGCTAGCATCCAATCCACTGGGCAATGGCTTCTAAATAAACTTCAAATCTCCAAAACTTCAAAATGTCTTGCTCAAATCAATCATCATCATTGTCATATCGTTACTAAAGTATTCAACTCTTTTTAGTTATTATTTATCTACTATTTATACCACACCTGACACACATGACGTACCCACTGAGTGGTTGCTTTTGGATGTAATAATTATTTTCCTTTACTCAGTGCTTATATTTTTTGAAAAAAAAAAAACAAGATGGGGATTTTGTTGCAGTTTTTCATTAGACTAGTAAAGTGACTAAAATCTGTACAGCACGGTTGAATATCAGATGCCATGTCAGGTCCGGAGTACCACAGGGTTCTATATTGGGCTCGTTACTGATGGTCCTGTATAGGTACCTACATCCCAATTATGTAAAACTTTGTTGAATAGTATAGCATACTTTTATGCTGACGACACACAGGTATACCTTTCCTTCGATCTCTCTAATAACGCAGATATTGAAAGCAAATAAACAGCGATTTGGAAGCGGTCCAGAATGCTTCTATAGAGCACTCTTTTTTCCCCAATCCAGAAAAGTTTATACTAATGTTATTTGGTCCAAAGAAAAAAAAGGGACCTGGCAACAAACCTGATTGTTACCAGGTACCAGGACCACCAGGTATCAAGAGAAATTGCAGATGATATGAACAGAGCACAGAATTCTCGGACTGATACTACACGAAAATTTAAAAACACATTATTTGTTGTTCAGTCCAATAGGCATATAAGTGCGGTTTATTAAAATCTCTATACATAGGTACCTACTACAGTTTCTGGCATTAACTCTCCCAAGAAAAAAAAGTTCTATTGCGTGACGCATTAGTGTTTTTATATTTCAACTTTGGCGATACGGTACATTTACTTTTGTATTGATTTTCAAGACAAAAGAAAAATTCAAAAGGTCCAAAATTCTTGTCCCGGATTTTAATGCGGTATTATTATGTCGGATAGGATCTTCTAAACCCCATAATTTATTGATTCCACTAAGTTTTATTACAAAGTACGACAACAATTGTTTCAAAATTGTTTCAAAATTGTTTTCAGGTCACGATAGAGCTTTATTAAGAAATACAGCCAATACCAATAACAATTCCAAAACACAAGAAATAATAATATTTTTGTCATTAAGCATATTATGTTTATTATTATTTTTTTATGTGTTTTTTTTTCCTTTTTTGGTAAATTAGATAAATAGTTAATAGGTACCTACAGGTAGTTACTATGTAGAGTAATTATAAATATTGTCTGGGTCTATACTAAATTGAGCAGGGTGCATCCTGTTTTTATTCACCCATTTTTGAGAGTTACTCGATGTAGGTTCTGTTAAGCTACACCGTATATGGAAACGATCGACATAGAATTGAGCAATTAATATGATATTGTTTTCACACAATTTTGTCACATTTTATTTATCAATTAATGGTTATGCGTCATTGCTGACGAGCTTGCTTCAAACAGAAACAATAAATTAATGCATTGTGGTATGTTGTATGTTTTACTTACTAAAAATATCTATCGACATGGACATACAGGGTGTTCACAGCTATTTTTTATCCGCCCCCCTTAACTTTTTTATCTTTTTACCTAAAAAAGGATAAATAGAAATGTTGTAGTTAAAAATGTGTATTTTTAAGCTCTTATGTATGAATTTATTCAGGATGTTCCGCGTAAGCGTGGCAAACTGAACTAGTGTTTTTTTTTAATGGAATAACACTCCGTATATTTTTAGCTCATCTTGAAGTGCTCAAAAAGAGATTTTCAGCAATATATAATACTTGGTATATTATTCCTCTGGTCGTTTTTTAAATATAATATAATATATATATAGTTTTATTGCGATATAACATCGTTCAAAAATATGACATGTTAAAATTTTATATTAAAAATAACGAAAAAGCAGCAGCAGCTCAAAGGGAGTAATAACATGGCATTTGCAAACGATCCTCTTCCTTGTAAAATCACTACTAGAAATATTTTTGAGTTAATGCAAGAAACAAAAATTTTAAATAGAAGAATAAACGAATAAAATAAAATAAGACTAGGTTTTCGTTAAGATAATTCAATGCCAAATTGCGACAAGTTTTTTTTTAAATCAAAAAGCTTGTCGCCCGAAATGTTCATAAAAGTAGGTACCAATTAATTTTATTGGACAGTGATTGGTGGGTAAGCAAGTACCTACTTGCCAAAGTATATATTGTCTTTACAATTCGCTCGACAAGCTTTTTGATTTACAAAAACTTGTCGCAATTTGGCATTGAATTAGCTTAACCACAGAAAAACGGCAGCTTGCTTAACGAAAACCTAGACTTATCTTATTTTATTCGTTTTAGTACATGGCTTGAAATTGTTTCTAAAAAGGTTTTTATCTTTTATTATTTTTTATTTTATTCGTTTTAGTACATGGCTTAAATAAAAGCTGGTTTTTATAAAGATTTTTTTACCTTTTATTTTATTTTGTGCTTTTTAGTACCTACCTATTTGATTCCCATATCAGGAGAGTGGTAAAGAAATTTATTCCGCCATCTTGGGGCATAGGCTATATTAGATTTAGTATGACGTCACTTACCTTATTATTTGGTACTCGTCAAACCCTTTCATTTGATATAACAAGTAGGTTGTGCAGAAATAGGAGAGTTGCCATCTTCGGGCGGCCGCCATATTGAATTTAGTGTGATGTCGTTTTCTACTCTTTCATTTGATATTTATTATAGCGGCGGTTATATTAAATTTAGGGTGATGTCAGTAACTTTATTGTTTTCTACTCTTCAAACCCTTTCATTTGATTCACATAGTAAGGGGTGGTGAAAAGAAAATGTAATCCGCCATCTTGGAGCGGCGGCCATAATGAATTTAGTGTGATGTCACTAACTTTATCGTTTTCTACTCTTCAAGCCCTTTAATTTGATACCCATATTAAGGGGGATGGCAAAAAATACATCATCCGCCATCTTGTGGCGACGGCCATTTTGAAAGTTTTACAATACGCACTGAGTATTGCATATTGTACGATTATTGTCACCAGAACTAAAGATGTATGCAAAATTTCAGCTCAATCAGATGTCAAGAAGTGGTTTAATTCAGCTAGCAAGATTCGACCCACATATACATACATACATACATGCATGCATACATACATACATACATACATACATACATACATACATACATACATGCATACATACATACATACATACATACATACATACATACATACATACATACATACATACATACATACATACATGCATACATAGGTACATACATATATACATAGATACATACTAACAGGGCAAGTTAAATAAAAGCTTGTAAAAGGAGGCAATTGCCCAATTAGAAACAGTATTTTTCCATTTTATTGCATTTTGAAGAATTTCCAGAATCATCTCTTAGAAAGTGCTCAAGGAAAATGTTTTTCAGTAGGCAAAATTCACAAGGTTTTAAAAAAATATAGAAGACCTTTTATATGTTTATCATTGACAAGATTAAGTGAAAATCAAGTGGCTGCTAGATTTGAGTTTTGTGACACGATCCGCGTTAAATACGATGGTTTGTTTTTAATAAGATTATTTTTACAGATGAGTGCAGTTTTTCAACGGCGGGTATTTTTAACCGAAAAAAAAAACACTCATTATTAGATTTCTAATAACCCCCAAGCTGAAAAACATGTGCACTATCAAGATAGAAGATCCATATCAGTACGTTGCCGCATATTACAAGAGAGGATTTTTGGTCCCATTTTTTATGACACTAACAGGATCAAGATATTTAGAATTCCTGGAAAATGGAAGATATGCTATAAGAATTGCCCCTTCGATAGGATAATAATACCTATTATCATATTATGAGGATATGGCATTGGGATGACCCGCCCCTGCATAATATTATCGGAGTGCAAAATTATTTGAATCAGAGGATGGATCGAAAAAGGGATGGGCTCGTACACTTATAAATAAAACTTTCCCGCCAAAGGTTGTGACGTAGTTGCCCTTCCTTATACATATTTGATACATTTTACTGGAATTAATAATAAAATAATAATTGTCACCCTCACAATACTCCAAACTAGGAGTACCCCAGAAGCAACCACATGCTTGTGCGGGGGAGGGGGGCAATTACTATTATTATTTTGTCTTCGTTGCCATTTGCGGCTAGGGCCCACTTTTCTGATATATATTTTGTTAGCATATTATCGTTGACTGACGTATTAATAAGACTGCTCACGGCTATAGCTTCATGTCCCGGAAAGAAGATGGCGCCTATGGTCAACAATGTATTTTGCATTGTATTTTGTCCCCGGGAAGAGGTGAGCAGGGGAACTGTCAAACATGACAGCTGTGAGCAGTCTTTATTAATACGTCAGTCAACGATATTATGGTATTATTAAATACCTGATGTAACTTTTATTAAAAGAATTTATTAATGTTAATATCTTTCAATATAATTTCAGTGCAGATCATTGTAATTAACAAAAATATTATCATATTATACATTATATTAAATTATCAAAATATTATCGGAAAACGAAAAGGGGAGAAGGCGACGTTGCCGGTTCTTAAATTAATGGTAACTATGTTACAGCATAGCGTTGAGTGAATTATTCCTTCACTCAACGGTTACAGCCATTCATTACGTATTCAACTAAATTTTGCAATTAAACTAGCGCAAAAAAATTGTTTCTTTAGCGTTTCCGGACGTTTAAAGGCGATATCTATCCATTGCAAAAATACCGAGCTTTATTTCTGTGAGCTAAAATCTCCTGTCGTGGTCAAAATAAATACCTAATATTTAAAAAATGACCAGAGGAATATATCAAGTATGATATATTGATGAAAAGCTCTTTTTGAGCACTTCAAGATGAGCTAAAAATATACCGGGGGTTTCGTATAAAAAAGACACAAGTTTAGTTTGGCACGCTTACGCGGAACACCCTGTATCAATTCTAACATAAGGGCTAGATATAGGTTTTAAACTACAACTTTTCTATTTAACATTTTTTCTAGGTAAAAAAAAGTTAAGGGGTAAAAAATAACTGTGAACAACCTGTACATTACTCAAAATGGGTCATCATAACAATCATTCGATCTTATCTTTCCATAGGTACGTCATTCATCTTGTGTTTTTTTTATTGTTATTCGGTGAACGATAACGTAATCTCAACATTGGCTTGAACCCCTTGAACATATTTAGTAATAGGGTCCTGTCGAAAACAAGGCAAATATCGAAAACAAGGTTGTTGCTAGCCCACAATAATTATTGTTGCGTGGGAAATCTCTTTTCATAGGCGTGGACTGAGGGAAATAGGTAATAATTATTTTTATTCTAAAGCATTCACAAGCTCAAAGTTCCTCGATTATCTTAAACATAACAAAGAAAACGATAACTAGCAGAGCACGACGGATCCAATGACAGGAAGAAATTAAATGACAATGACATCCATGACTTCCTAGTTTAAAATGATTTCTCGACGTACAAGTAATGTTACCATAGGGGAGACCGGGGCAATGTGGGCAGTGTGGGCCCTAATCTCATAAAATTTGAATGTATTGAGATATTTGGCTTGAAAATGTTTGGGGTGTGCTTCCAGCAATACGCTTCAGTAATTTTGCACTACGTTTGTTTAGAACAAATAAATAAAAAAAATCTACAAATTTTTAAAAAAAATCAAGGTGTGTCGTGTCCACATTACACCATGAGAGTTGGCAGGGAACCCAAATTACCCCAGAAATTAAAAATCTTACTAATAATAAATTAATAATCTTGTTAAGCTTGCCGCGAGAATGTACAGGGTGCGGCGCGAAGACGCGTGCATTAAAAGTATCTGGAGAACCAAACGGGATAAAATATTTTGAACTTTCTGCAACTTCCAGTTATACCGGAAGTTGACGGCAACTTTCATATTTCAAGTAGAACACCCTATATATTATTACAAATTCGGATTCCTTGATAAATTTTATTGTCAGTTTGTCTAACAAACTGCATATTTAAACCTCAAAGTTTCTGAGATAATCAACTTTTTTATTTGCGGGAGTTGTTTAAATTCTCCCTAACTTTAAGACAGTTGTAAAAGTTCAAATTTTGTCCACGCTTTATTATAGTTGGAAGGTTGGTTGCTACTAAAAAGGCAGTCATTTTCATATTGATTATACAGGGTGATCGAAGATTAGTCTCCAACTCTCTTACGAAAAAATATCAAAAACTCTTTTTTTTTCAAATGGAACGTCCTATAAATAGTATTAAAATTGAACTCCCTATTCAATTTTATGTCGACTTTGTCTTAACAACTACGTACCTAAAATCAATAGTTTTGCCTCTATTTGCATTTTTTCCAATTATTCATTATTCTTGGCTGAAGCATACCAGCCACAGTGCATTGGAAATTAAATAACCAATATTTTGGTAAACACATTTTTATTTACACTTACGAAGAAAAGATCTCTTTCATACCTACCCAAATATTATTTAAAATACTTAGTGGAAACATTTTACATTTAAACTGACATACCGCTCTTGTTGACAATTTAAAGTTGAATTATCTGGGATGAATTATTTCTTCTTTTCAGAGCCTTTAAATAAAAGCTTGTTTTAAAAAAATATTTTTTTACTATTAATTTCTCAGGCCAAAGAAAGGCTAAAGTCTGCTCTGCTTTAGCATCTACGAAAGCCTTTTCATACAACCAAGCGAATTTAAACTTATCCTAAAGCTTATTAAGCGTACTGCCTTGTTAATCTAGAAGTAGGTATGTTGACTAGTTTTTTTACTACATTTTAATTTTAAATGATGTTATACCTATGTATATGAATATATTGTAAATATGTTTTTATCTTTTCATCTTTCCATGTTATTTGTATCTTTCCTTTTTATCTATGATGGATCGACATATTGTTGTAAATAACATTATCTCGCGAAAAATAAACCGAAAACAGTTCATATTGGAAATTTCATTGATCTTGTGAAAAAATGTGTTATACCTACTTGGCTATAACATAATATATTATCTGTACAGGGTGTCCAGATTTGGTTGTAAATGCGGGGTATCTCGGTTATTTTTAGAGCCTAATATAGATAATAACTACATAATGTTATATATTTTTGTAAAGCTTACGATAATCTGAATATAACTAGTAGAAAATATACAGGGTGTTTTATTAAAAAAAAAAACTAAGTTTGGTCCATATATCGAACACTATCAATTTTAGTAAAAAACTGAATACGGCACTGAATTCTACGTGAAAATGTCTATAAGATACAGTTTTTGCTATTTCAATATCATTAACCGTTCCCAAGATACGAAATATCCCCCCAAAAGCGCAAATTTTCAATTTCGCCCTGTATCTTAAAAACGAAGGTGGCTATGAAAAATCTGTTTACGGTATCTTTCGTTTTACAAAAAAGTAGCAACGGTTCGCGAAAACCGCAACTCCCTATCTCTAAAAATAACCGAGATACCCAGCGTTTACAACCAAATCTGGACACCCTGTACGCTTTTGATTTTAATCTACAAATCTCCAGGGAAAACGAAAGAAATAATCATGGCATTGCATCTCAGAAGTATAATGGGAGTGATTATTTTTTCTCCATATTCCAAGTTTTAAAGGATAAACTTCTGTTCAACTTTTTCTTATAAACTTTTTCTATGTCTCCCATACTTAATGATTTACAGAGCATTATGTTTTTTAATTAATTTTTGTTATATAATGCCTTGTAAATAATTAAGTATTAGAGACGCAAAAAAATGTTATCAGAAAAAGTTGACCAGAAGGTCATCCTCTAAAACTTTTGTGAAGACCACCGCTTCAGCGTGCAGAATTTGTAATACCCTGTAACCTGTAACTCTTTTTGTATTAGAGATATAAACACATTTTATGTTCATAATTTAATCCCCTACAACTTTTATTGGGGTCATTTTGCTCTAGAAAAATGTTTAGGAAACCAACGCTATTGTTTAGGAGACCACCCTATAGTTCAAATCGTACCAGAATTTCGAGTGTGATCTTTTGGTTGGATGGATACTCAGGAGACAGTCTCTAAGCCACCCTGAAAAAATCACACTGTTTAGAATGTCTTGCAAAACTTACATCTTTATTATACTATTAGTTCATCATTGAGATAATGCATTGTTAATTACCGTTACCATTATTGCCATATTAGCTTATTTAACTCCATACCTATAGAAACCTCAATCTCAATGAAGCCAGTGGTAGTTTGTATTTTTTTATTTGGCACACCTACCGTACGCCCCTGCATCCATGCACCTAGTTGAAGCTGTTGAAAGAACAAATAATGTATTCTATAACACGCGATACGGGGGTCAAAAAGACCATGATATGGAAAAATAATAAACGTTAACCTTGTGACCTCTGGTACGCCCTGTGAAGAATATAGATTAAATTAAGTAAACATGCTTTTTCATGCGATAAGTATCTGATACACACGGTATGTTGTGAAATAATTTAAGAATTTTGTTTTTCCGTCATTAGGTTTAAAAGAGTTTTGTAGCTTTTTCAAATATCAGTCAGTCTTATACTTTACAGTATACAGTGGTGCGAGTGCTTTCTCTTCTGTGTGTGATTTTTTGGATTATTTCCAGTTTGTAACTGAAAATGGCAAACGAAAGACAAGTAAGTTCATAATAAGTTTACCTACTAAGCTTGTAATTTTTTTAGAAAAATCATTAAACCCAGTTTTAACTGTTGCCCTTGCTCATTAAAAAAGGCTGTAAAAATACTTATATGTTACCTACCTATTATAATTATAGTCACTGATACGATACTTTTATATATTTCTGATGAAATAATTTTTCAATTTAACACTAGGTATAATATTATTAGGCTGATGATAATATTGTGATTTTTCCATAATGTTTTCGTCATTTTGGTCTATTATCTAATTTTTTTATATTTAGTGTACTCAAACTTGATCTCTCCAAATTTCATCAGGCCGAAAATTAACGCGCTTCCACTCCCATTTACCTTATGGACCGGGAGATAGTGACAGATTTTTGGACGTGATTTTACTCAGTATGCCTTTCAAAGGGCATTATGTGGCACACATTCTCACAATAATAAGGTATGAATCAGAGAGTCATCCTGGGTTCTTCATGTGAAAAACTCAGTTTTCAATTATTCGAAAAATATGCGTTTTGATATGATTTTATACAGGCTGCCATGTGTTTTATAATAAACTTCAAAATAAAAAATTCCTCGGAAAAAATAGGCATACCGTTAGGGTGGGTCCAAAGGGCTATTATTGCTACGTGATCTTGTATTTTAATAATTAATTTTTCCACGTTTCTGAACAGGCTGCCAATGAGAAGTATGCAAGTTCTTATTATGAAAATGCTGAAAAAAAGATGGCACACCGTTTGCGCATGTTCAAGTACACTTTACATCGAATAACTCGTTTAAATGATTAAATAACATTCAATTTATCTGTGAAAGTTCTTTGGGTAGATACATTCAACAAGGGAAGAAAGTTCAAGTATATAGGTAGGTACATATATTACAAATGGATTGAGGAACCTGGTAACAAGGTGCAATAGCGACAAATTCTAAAATAAGCAAAATCGGCACTACTGACTAACCATACTTATTACTTAAATTCGGGGAAATAATTGCTGGAAATCAATTTCAACTATAAAATAAATTTCTTTCATTTGACAGTTGCCACATTCTGCACAAGTCTAATTTTTAGAAATCATGGAAATCATTATTAATTTTTACTAGCAATCAAAGTACCTGTTATATTCATAGATTATCCAATAAAATGGCATACTTGGCATCACTGATACCATTAGAATGAGGAAAGAATAGGCCTCACTTTGGAAAGTATAATGCTGGGTCCCCTTACTTTAAAGAGACAGATTTCGGGAGGCTATTCTAATGTAAATGTGTCCAAATTTAATGCCATTTCAGTAACATACACTATGTTCCGTTCCGGATTAACTAAAATATACTATAATATAAACATAGGTCCGCTAATGCTTCGTTTTCAAAATGCAGGGTGTCAAACATTTTTTAATAATAATTATTATAATAAAACAAAAACTTTTTATAGCTAGCATTACCGTTTATATCAATTTTTAAGACTAGAATAAACTATTAATATGGAAAAAATATCGGGTGTACCCTAGTTTTTGTTAATTGGTAGTTTTAATTTTTTAATATGTTGTCCCGGAGACATGCAATAAAGTGATTTTTATTTTTTTCTCAAAAACGAAGCGAGATACGAGAATAATTAAAGAGACAAAAAAGTTGTATTTTTAGTTGCTGAATGCGAAAAAAAAATTAAAAGTTTTAAAAAAAGTCAGTGGCGCACATTTTTTTTACAAAATTATTGGTTAAGGTGCCCTCGGGACGCCAGTGTACTTAATAATTTTAATCTAATAGGGGCTAAATTAGCCTCTTTCTACCATAAATAACACTGCCAAATTTCAACAAAATCGGCTAAAGGATTATTATTAAGATATTTACGAAAACGCGATTTTTTAAGAAGAGTTTGACACCCTGTATCTCGAAAAGGAAGCATTACCGGACCTATGTTATTATAAACTTTTCGTCTTAGAATCCTCAAAGATTCACCACTTCATTTTTTTCGCATTTATTCATTTACACCCTGTATATTATATCCATGCATCCAAAAGTTATAACAATTATTATTTGTCGTCATAGACGTATGTCACGTTAAGCAAAAATAGGCTTTGAAGCAGGTTAAAATAGTTGTTGTCAAACTGTGACATGAACAGATTTCACATTAGACTTCTTTTAGTTTTATTCAATATCGAATGGATGAAATTATATTTTTATTATACTTTTTAGCAATAATGGGGCTAGCGCACGGAAACAGCGCATTGAAAAACTTTCCGTGCGCTGAATAAAAATACCGAATATATGGCTTTAAAATAGAAATATACAGCAAAGTAAACCAAATTTAAGAAACTCTATATATGCTCTCTGATATTTAACATATACCTATTTTGTATTTTAACTCGTAAGTGTTTCAATATTTAGATAGGTACATTTCTGTAATATTTTTGACGTTTTATTCACCTTATCTGACAATAACTAATTTACAACAAAGCACCTTTGAAATAATTTGAGAGTAACCATGGAAACGCATCATACATACCAAACACTATATTGTCTGCATTGTTTATTTTTTGTCAATTAAATTTATTATAATATGCCGATAAAATGTTTTAAGTTTCCGTTTTCAAAGAAGTACCTATAATAATAAATATCGTTCATTACACGTCCAGAAATAGATTTTTCCGTGCTTGCATGACTTGCCGTGTTCGGCTGCGCCTCACACGGGAATTTGTCACGCGCGCACGGAAAAATCTTTATTTCCAGACTCGTAATGAAATATACTATATCATTTCGACATGCGAACTCTGCTAAATTTAGGATATTAAGAATTAGTACTTTGCATCTTTATTCCATATTTCATTTTGTAATAGGTATAATTTAAAACCTGTCCAAATTTAGATGCGGGTGGTGGGGGTGGGGTGAGGGGTGAGGGACGGTAACTGGCATTTCGACTGAGGAAATTTCTGTCACAAAATACAAAGAATGATTTCAGTGGGCTGGGCTCCCTTGTCATTAAAACTGATTATTTTTCATTGGAAAGTAATTTTGATTAAGTAATAATAGTAATTTGTTCATGACCTACTCTCAATCACATAATAAATAGCGGCCGCAATGTTGGCTATTTTATTATATAGATAGGTACTTATGTACATACTTATGGCAGTTTTATAATCGGTTGCTTTGCCAGATAAACGCGGAATTTGACATTGTATTATGCACTAACGGAATTTGAAGTTATGAACATTTTTAAATTTCAATTTTTCACGTTATTTAAGTCGTCCCAAAGTAGTGTATAACTCGTTAAGCAATGCATGTTGCTTAACTTGTTGCATAATATACTATTACGCAACTAGTACTTTAGCGCACGAGAATGACAGGGTTTGAGGTTTGACGATGCCGAAGACCGAGTCTAAATATTATTCGGGTGCGCTAAAGCGCCTTGCACGCGACTTGCATACAATATTTTTCTACAATCGTTTTAAGTAATTAAAAAGCTGAAATCGTGAACTACGCGACTAATACTTAATTATTATTATTATTATTTACCTTCGCGCCCTCGCGGCAGGCTGACTGTTGATGAAGATTCTTCTTATTATCCGCGTCAAGCTTCTGAAATCATAGTGCGCAAACTATCTGTTTTGCGCACTGTTTTGAAACAATAAAAAATCGCTTAGTTTGTTCATCGAAAATAATGATTTATATCTCTACTTTTGGTGACGGTTGTAATTGTAGAAATTGTAGAAAACAATATCTTCGTTTTCCACAGAGCGCCTGGAGATCTTATGAATAGCTACGCGCATGTTTTTGTGGCACGTTTTGCGTACGAATCCAAATTGAAGTTAATGTTGTTGGGTAAAAACGAGTGACATTAAGGAGAAGAGAAACGTTGCACGCTGTTTGTAAAAAAAAAACACAGAAAATGTAACGATGATTTTGCCTGTGCATGTCGTGAAAGTTGCATAAAAATTATGTGGCGGGCGCATAAAAGTATTCGTGTTCCAGATGCGCAAAGGGCCCCCTTAATCATTTAATAATAATACCCTTGGCATTCCGATTAGACGTGCACACTCTTTATCATATGTGGCTTATCTTCTACATGTTTAATGGGTAGGTTGAATGATTTATATACTGTTAAAAGTGATCTTCATTATAATTATATTGTTGCCAATATGTCAGTTCTTTGTTTGCATTCGCGTATTACGTGCTGAATATATAACAGAAAAAAAGAAACATGCGTCGTTGGGGCCCTTGAAAAAAAAGATAATTGAATGCATTTTTTTCTACATAATCTAACGCTAAGCAATATGTCCAAACTTTGTCATTTTGTGCTTTGTGACGCTGATCAAAAGTCATCATTGCCACAACAAAATGGTACGTGCCGTTTTCGTTATAGACCGTCAGAGAGTGACAGATTTAGGTGCCCCATTTTCGCATACAAGCCTCGAAGAAGGTTGAAAAGTACCTACATCGATGTTGAGTAGAATGAAGGGAAATTTACAAGTAGCCCCTGGGGATAAGGTGTCTGTCATATGCGTGTAGTTCTCGGACTAGAATTATGAGAATTGATTAATCTTTGGTATTTGGTCTACATGCGATTTTGCTTTCAGTAGTCCTATGTACCAAAATAATAATAATAAGGAAAACGTACCTAATAACGAATTTTTGTTCATTAGACATAGCAACCTTATTTTGATCGTGAGTCCCTAGAATTCAAACGTTTCACGTTGTCTCTAGCTGGCCAGGGGGGATTCTTATCGGTAATATTTTATTGCCGTTTTGCTTTATATTTTATATCTTTATACTTCACCCGCAAGGGTCAAGGAGAGCTTTTATCAATCTGACATCTAAACACGAAAACAGGAACTAACGGCCTCATCCGTTTCAGAAGGTGAAGATACAGAATTTATTTAGATAAGTAGTATTAATAATGAGGGAATTCCAACTCAGGATTATACAGTGTGAATTCCAACTCAGGATTATACAGTTTGTTTGGACGACTCTTGTAAAAGACAAAAAATGTTCGAGTTCAAATTTGAGCTTTTGGGGATCAGCCCTGATTGGTTTGAAAGAAATTTGTGACATAATTTTAGTTGCGAAAAATCAAGTATGCCTTGAATATTTCGAAAAAAACTGATTTTTGACACTAGTAAAGTGCCTTTCCTACAGGATTTACGACAAAATGTTACTAAGAAAAGTTGTTCAGAATGAAAAAAAAAAAAAATCCTAGGCCCACTTTGATTTTTTGCTCTTTCTTTACTATAAAAGTGGCGAAAAGTGCGCTTTTGGTAAAAGATACTACAAAATGTTATTAATAAATATTGTTAAGAATGCGAAAATGAATAAGACTGCAACATTTGAAAGCCATCGGCACATATTTTGAATTTTTGAAGATACAAATAAAAAAATCTCGAATTCTAAGTTTAATTTTTTTGCAACAAGTTCAAACTAACAATTTTGCGCTTCTATCAGATCACCTCTCAAATTTACACATTGTTCCAGGCGATTATGAAATTCTTTATACGCAGCTTGTATTTCGTTTATTGAAATATTTCTCATCGCATTAATTATTCTATTTTTAATTCATCGGCATCGTTGGGTATTCTTTCCTGGTACACTATTTGCTTTAGTCTTCCCCAAACAAAAAAATCCATAATGGTCAGATCTGGTGATCTCGCTGGCCATGGTATTGTGCTGCGCCTACCTATCCACTTATCTCCACATTTGGACAGGACAGCCGTCATGTTGAAAGTAATGTGAATTTCGAATAACAAGAGGAATTTCGTCAATACATTTTTTTTAAATTTCTAAGCAGTTGTTCTGGTTTAATTTATTTTCAATAAAGTAAGGTCCAATGAGCCCTTACTCATAAGAGACAGCACACTACACAACATTAACTTTTTAAAATATTGCCTCCTGGTATTAATTACATAATGTGGGTTAACTTCACTCCAATAACGACAGTTTTGTGGTGAAGGAATTCCATTGGTTGTAAAAATGGACTCATCCGAAAATAGGATTACTTAATTTATGGAAATTTCTGTTTGCTAAAATTTGTTCCCCCAAATTTAAACAAAAATATAGTCGTTTTGCTTCATCGCCCTCTTCTAATGTATACCCCGATTACTGTAAGAAGTCCCGATTTTGTCAGATGACATTCTCCACAAAATCGCTAGGAATTTTCTGTTAACCATGGTATATGCGTCGCAACCAGTTAATGACGTCACTCATTGATTTATGATGTGAAAAGTTACCCAAGCGAAACGAAAAAAGAACATAATAAAATAAAAACCCTATTGCGATCACGATTATACCGCTACAAATAAAAATAACTATGATTACAACTCATTTTAATAATAATGTCAAACGTCATGGAAACACTTTCATTTTGGTATTTTGGTGAAATCTGCTACTTGAGGCTGCGTCTATGAGGCGTACTCAGGCAAATTTTATTCCGGTGTTGTGAAAGTGACAGCGAAGGTTTTCCGGATCGTTCAAAAAGGTTCAAACTTTGGGCAGTGAAAATATTCGCAGGTTTTGTACGTTTCGTGAGTTTTACCGTTATCTGTGTTGTTCATGTTCGTGTTATTAGTAGTTATTCATTGTGCAAATGGGCTCGTTACTGACCTGGCCTTAAGACCCGGTTGCATTTTTTTCTGCATTGATACCAACTTAGGATGGCGAAATTACCAATTGACAGTCCCAGTGAGGACTTCTTAAAATAATTTTACTATATGGCAAAATTTAGCTTTATAGGCGCAAATATTGTTCGCTTTAAAAATCCTTTGCAAATGAGCTCTGCTGGTACCTATATTCCTACTTCGGCGCCTTAAAGACATTTTCGGATGTCCTTCTAGTGAACATAAAGAATAACTAATGTACCTGCGTCATTTTCATCGAGAATCTTTTATTCTTTCTTCTTATAATTATTAATACTTCCAGTTTCCAAAAATCTTTGATTAGCCACCACGCAGTAAATTTGCTTACTTCAGTATTCGGATATTTTTCATTAAACAAAGTAATTACATCGCTATTAATTGATCTCTCACCGATTCCATAGCATTGAACCAAATAATTTTTTTCTTCTTTAAGCACTACCTATTAGAATTAAGTCTCAAAAGCTCCCAGTCAACAATAATTACGCTTTGTCAATTCAGTGTTGTCAAAATAAACATTCAATTTTTTTTATTTTCCATGGAATACTTTTCCAAATACAAATTTATTGAAAAAATATTATTTTTTTTTTAAATCGGCAGTGAAGTGTCTCAAAATCGTCATTAAAAGCTCAGAAATCGGCACTGAAGTAACCCATAATTGTACGATTTTTTCAATAAGTAGGCCTTGGCGAGATGTAAACATCAAACGTCAGACGCGGAGCCATCGCCCGTCAAAAGTGACCAAATATTCAAAACCTGGCCAATAAATCCCACTTAACTTTTCGTACACATTGCACATTGCAGTATAGATATTTGAGTAGGTTTAAATATTAATCTATTTTATATGGAGGCTGCACAACAGGCAGCAGTTTGGATTTTCTGGCAGAAAGTGTAGAGTCTCATCATACTTGACCTAGGTAGAGCAATCGTCAAAGTCAAGCAAAGCCGCGCGTACTCGGTTCATGGACGGGTGATCCCTTATGATTATTTTTTCGCCTAATAAAACATTTTTTTCCGATTTCAAAAAAATATATAATATGTACCTCGGCACTGAAGTTATTTTTATGACTCATGTGGAATTTAGTTGCCGAGGCCTCTGGCCGAGGCAAATAAACCATAAAATCATAAAAAGTTGAACTTTCAATGCCTTGGTACATAAATAACTATTTAATGTCTAATTTATTGTTAATTAGATAAGTGTCTATTATTCCAATCTGTATTACAAATTGTTATTTGTAACTTGTTACAAAAAAAAACCTAGAATTATGCGAGATTTTTTTATTTGAAAAGAAAATAAATAAAAAGATAAAATTCAAAATATGTGCCGATGGATTTCAAATGTTGCAGTATTATTTATTTTCGCATTCTTAACAATATTTATTAATAACATTTTGTAGTATCTTTTACCAAAAGCGCACTTTTCTAGTAAAGAAAGAGCAAAAAATCAAAGTACGCCTAGGATTTTGAAAGTTTGTTTTTGAACAACTTTTCTTGATAATATTTTGTCGTAGCTCCTATAGGAAAGGCACTTTACTAGTGTCAAAAATCAATTTTTTCGAAATATTCAAGGCATACTTTTCGAAATAAAAATTCTGTCACAAATTTCTTTCAAACCAAGCAGGGCTGATCCCCAAAAGCTCAAATTTGGACTCGAAATTTTTTTGTCTTTTACAAGAGTCGTCCAAACAATCCGGGGACACACTGTATATTATTAGTTGTTACCAAAGAACATACTACTATAGTATTTTCTTTGTTGTTACTTTGTCAGGTAAGTACTTACTCGTCGTTGCTATACAAATCGAAATATAATATACCTATGAGATAACTTCATCTGTGGAATAGTTATATGGATAATCAGGCTCATTATAGTACCTATATTACATAGCGAGAGTTGTAAACAGCTTATTACATATGAGTGGAAAAGTTGCGCACGAGCCGCGCAGCGGCGAGTGCTGTAATTCCACGAGTAGAAAAAAAACATTACCTATACCTACCTAATTAGGCAGTTAGTTGCCAAAAAATACATAATTCAAATACCAAATAAAATAAGAGACACTGCCACCCCAGTCCGCAAGCACAATGAAATTATGACGTTGAGAAAGATGTAAATAAACATCGAAAAGTCCGCAATTTTGAAAATCTAAAGTAGGTGACTATATATTCGAAAAAAATAATTTTCAGCAGGACATTCAGGGAGTGTCTGATTTCGGCTATTGCCTAATACATTTAAAAACTATCGTGCCCTTCTATAGGATGGTATATTCAAGCGGAAACAGTAGGTAACCTGTAAAAGAACTAAAGTAATTGAAATAAAAAGTCTTTCAAAAAGCGCTGCCAGTGGAATTGCCTACTTCCACAGCATTTTTCTTAAAACCATTACGTGATAATACAGACTTTTTTAAACTATACCTCTGTATATCATAAAGAGTACCTAATCAAAAGAACCAATCGTATCCACATCTACAGGGTGTCACGAAAAAATAAACAAGTGATATACAGGGTAATAATTAATATATTTTGTGCCAAAATATTACTATTGAGCTTAACAACTAATAGTCAAATCTCAATAGTTACTTAGATAGAGGGGCGTTGCAATTTTTTTTGAAATTGGGGATTGTGACAATAATCCACAAAAATGATCAAGCTGGCGTACTAAAATTTGGCACTGCTATTAAGATGACAATTACTTTGTCTTACACTTATGCTGTTTTTGGATCGTGCTTTTAATGGTCACTTTTTCAGGGTTTTTTTGGCCTTGCAGGTTCATCATTTTGGTGCATCTTTTCCATTTTTCAACAAAAATGTATAGGTACCTACTTGTTTCATAACGGTAAAATTAACACCGTTTGCTTGGAAACTGGCAAAATGTGCCACAAAATACCTGTTACCTCCAAAATTGGGGAAATAAAATTTTCGCCTGCTGCTTTCAAATGCTACAATTTAAGCGTAGGGACCATTTAAAGTGACAAAAAAATCTTTTATCACAAATATTGAATTTGACAAAATTTGGACATTCAATTTAAAGGAAACAATGGTGTTTTGACCAATGCCCATTTAGAGTTTTTTTCATTTTGAATGTACAGTTCAGTTCATCTGTAAAAAATGTGAAAGCGGTTGGTGCGCTTTAGAATATTGGAGTCAACAGGTGCTTTGGGGCACGTTTTGGCAATTTCAACGCAAACGGTTGATTTTTGATCGTTATGAAACAAGAGTAGCTACCTTTTTGTTGCAGAATAAAGAGATGCACTAAAATGATGGACCTGCAGCACCAAAAAGATAAGCTCAAAAAAGTTACGAGTAAAAGCACAGTCCAAAAACAGCGTAAGTGGTGCCCTCTGTGAGATACGTATAAATTGTCATTTTCAGCTTACTCTCCATCCCCAAAAACATAGCAGTGCCAATTGTGGCAAAATAGGTGATAAGAATAGTTTTTAAGTTATCATCTATGTAGTTTTTAATTTTAATTGTTGTAAAAAGACCAGTGAAGGGAAGAAAAAATTTGTCACTTTTGAGAGGAATAGAAAAAGACGAAAAAGTGGCCACTAAATTTGAGTACTGGTAATGGTATGGGTGCTAGTGCACTGGAAGAACTACTCTGATAAGAAGAGCTACCTCTCTACTAAGAAGAATTAGGAAGATGTAGAAGATTGTAAGAAAGTAGTATAATAAAAACACTGGTACTGCAAATTGGGCTTTATTTAAAATTTACTATTCCTACAAGCTCAAATTGCCCATTAATAGTTGAAGCCCTGAAATACCGAAAGGCTGGACCGTAAGCAGATACTTTCAATTAGATTTGAGAATTTGACATGAGCTCGAAGATGACACCCAAAAAAGACACAGTCAGAAGAAATCATTGTCCAGTTTGCTATAGACCTTATCGAGATGAAAACATGGTAGAATGTACAAAGTGTAAGAAGTGGTGCTGTTATGAATGCATGGAAGCCACAGATGACATTGCTGCAGAAGAAATTTGGTTGTGCCCCATTTGCAAAACTCTTCAAGAAACAGAAGAAGGTCAACCTACTGTTCAACGTTCACCAGCTCCCGCAAATGGTTCTATTTCACTTCCAAGACCTACCTCTCATCTGTTTCCCGGTCCCAGAATGGCAAAAAACAGAAAAAACAAATTCTTCAGAAAAAAGAAAGAACTTGATGGAGAAGAGGAGCTTTTCATGTTGATGGTAATCAAGCTACCGTTCAATACGACGCTAGTTTCCCAATTTCAAAAAAGTATAAGAACACATAAATCAAGTTCTGTACAAAAAACCAAGAAGTTGATGAAGTTAAAGATGATTCAAGAAGAACGGACATTGAAAGAAAATTACTTGAAGAAACAAGCGATGATGATGATAGCCAAGATTTAGATGGTTTTGATGAAGATGTTAATCCATTAGAAAACAGGTTGTTATCTATGCAAATCGAGAAGAATATAAAAGAAAAAGAGGACTCCATTACAAAATCCTCTCAAAAACATCATTATCCATTTACTTTCGAAACTGGCGAATATACCATACTTTCTCCTCAACAATGTGCTGCAAGAAAAGTAACTCCAAGAGAACTTCCAACCTTTGGAGGCAATCCTCAAGACTGGCCGGTTTTTATCAGCAGCTATGAGGGATCTAGTAAGTTATGTGGATTTGATAATTATGAGAACTTGCTAAGATTACAGAAAAGCCTTAAAGGAGCAGCAAAAGTAGCTGTGTCAAGTTTCCTTGCAGTACCAGAATGTGAACCCCAAGTAATTGAAACTTTAAGATTACTTTTTGGAAGACCCGAGCAAGTAATAGAAGTCCAGATTAATGCCATCCGACAACATCCGCCACCAAAGATTGAAAAGCTTGAATCACTGGTACAGTTTAGCTTAGCTGTAAAAAATATGTGTGTAACACTGCGGACATCTAAGATGGACAGGTATCTTGACAGCCCTGTGCTTATGCACGAAATTCTGGAGAAGCTACCAGCCCAATTAAAACTTAACTGGGCTCTGCACCAGAGCACATCTCAGAAACAAAGCGGGTTACTTGAATTATCTGAATGGCTCTTCAAACTGGCAACTAATGTTTGCTCTACAATACCCACATTGGTTATTCCTGATATTGATCGAAAAAGTCGCACAAAGGAACGTTTCAACATTCATAGCATCCAAGCTAACGGTAAAACAACGGAAAGAAAGATTGAGACACCCAGAAAATGTAAAATTTGTAATGGAAATTGTAAATACGTGGCAGATTGTAAAGTATTTTAAGAATACAAACAAGAAGAAAAATTTGAAAAGGTTAGACACCCAAAACTGTGCCGACTTTGTCTTAAAAGCCACAAATTTCCATGTAAATACCCAGTGAAATGCAGTCTTGATCGATGTCAAAGCAAACATCACCCTCTCTTGCACAAATCTCCAACAAATATTTCCCCTAGTCTATCACAACCACATCTGAAGCCAAAAGAAATTGCTAAAAATGCAGCAACCAATCAAGAAGTTAATGTTTGCCAAGAACTCAGTCAATGTACACGATTTCGTATTCTACCAGTCATAGTAAAAAATTGTGACAAGGAAGTTACAACATATGCATTTTTGGATGAAGGATCCTCCTTAACGTTAGTCGAAGAAGATCTTGTCAAGAAAATAGAATTGTATGGTGAACGTGATCCTCTATGTTTGAATTAGACTGCTGACCAAACAAGATTAGAAAAAGAGTCACAGAAAATCAAGATTACCATCTCTGGTGTCTTCCAGAATGCAAATTGCTTCAGTTATCGATCTGCACATACAGTGAAGACCTTGAATCTCCCAAAACAGTCATTGGATGTCGCAAAGCTCTCAGGGAAGTATCCGTATTTAAGAAACCTTCCCATAAAATCTTATACGGATGCTAAGCCTCAAATACTTATAGGTTTGGATAACTGGAAGTTGGCTTTACCAATCAGAGTCATAGAAGGAGGTGAACAAGAACCTATTGCCGCAAAGTGTCGGTTGGGTTGGACAATATTTGCCCTTTTGCCTTTTCAAACACCACCAAAGTCAACGTACAGTTACCACATCTGCGAGTGCGACTCTGAGAAGATGAGTAATCGGGACCTTCACGAAGCTATGAAGAAGTTTTTCTCAATAGAAAGTCTTGGAGTGAAAACCAGAAGTTCAATAGTTTCAAAAGAACTTCAAAGAGCCCAAAACCTGATGCAGTCTACACTGAAACATAATGGTAATCAATACAGTATTGGTTTCATTTGGAAATACGATAATGTGAAGCTCCCAGATAGCAAGAATATGGCACTCCGACGTTTAGAATGTATTGAAAAACGTATCAAATACAATACGGAGTTTGGTATAAAGATAAATGAACAAATAGAAGATTTTTGCACAAAAAATATATTCGTAAACTTACACCAGAAGAACTCATGCAACCGCATAAAAGGATTTGGTATCTCCCAGTATTTCCCGTAACAAATCAAAATGTATCATTAAATACTATGTTACTAAAGGGAGATGACCAGCTAGCATCTTTATATGGAATACTACTGCGATTTAGAGAAAAGAAAATTGGTTTTAGTGCAGATATCAAAGACATGTTTTTATGTGTTGGAATGGATGAAGAGGATCAACACACCCAACGATTTCTTTGGCGAAGTGGTGATGTGCGCAAACCCGCTGAAACTTACGTAATGACTGTTATGACTGATTCATACCTTATTATTGTGAGAATATGTGCCACATAATGCCCTTTGCAAGGCATACTGTCTATTACGGTCTATTAAGGCGCATGGAATAATGACATTTGTTGCCATTTACAACTGCCAACTATTTAGACAACATATTTTTCTGCCTTCGATCGACTTTGGTTCGAATCGAGGTAGAGGCAGATGCGTGCACAAGTCTTTATGAAAAACACCGCTGATGCCAAATAGCAATGGAAAAAATGTATATTCACGGTATTGCTCTTTAATAGCTTTATCTGTGCGATTTACTAATTGTCCTACACTTACGATTTTCTAGAACTTGAGGGAATGCGTTCCTAGTTCTATAGGGAAAAGTCGGCCCTATAGAAACGAAGACAAAATAATAGTAATTGCCCCCTCCCTCGCACAAACATTCAGTTGCTTCATGTTCTCCCAGTTGTGCGCAGTTTGTCAAGAACGGTTGAATCGATTATCAAAAATCATTATGTTGATGATTTATTAGATGCAGCAGATACTGAAGAAGAAGCAATCGAGATTGCAGAACAAGTATCCATGATTCATTCAAAAGCTAATTTCACAATAAGAAATTGGCGTTTGAATTCAAAAACCCTTATGGAAAGGTTAAATGAATCTACAACTCAGGATTCTAATAAGAATTTGAATTTTGGGACTGCAGAAGAAACTGAAAAGGTACTGGGTATGTGGCAGTGGCGTAGCTACCATACCGCGAAACCCCGCGGTCGCGGGGGGGGGGCTGCCGTCAAGGGGGCCCCCTCGAACCCTCGACGACCTGCCCTCGACCGGGCCTATACTCCCTGTTGTGTTCTGTTTTGATATTATATTTTTGACCCTTCCTGTAACTGTTTGAGGAATTGTTGTTCCCAAGACAGAATAAGCAATTCAGAATTACTTTCTATACAAGCTGAAGAAGCTGCAGCAATGGATAAAAGCGAACTAATTAAAGTTTATCAATGTCTCCTACACTAAAGACTATGATATCATCTAGGTCTATTAAGCACTCTTTGTACGTTAGGGTAGCAAACTCATTGTGCATCAATCTCCTTGAAAGGCCTTCGAAAACCGCTTCTTTTGACTTTTCTACCATTGTCAAGATGCAAATTCAGGGATGGCGACGATTTTTTTATATCCCCGACTTTCACGAAAACCTGATGCCACAGGGTTAATCATAACACCGCAAACCCCCCATATACCAAATTTGAACAAAAGACATAGGTATGGGGAGTTCCATTCTGCAGGGTGTCAAAGTTGAGCAAATTAGGAATTTTAAAGGCATCTGGCGAGTCAAGTGTGATATGAAATCCCATCAAAACAGTTGAATAATCGACAGGACCACTCAAAATGTTGGTTCGTAAAGGTTTAGTACAAATATGTAGGTACAGGCTGTTTTTCTCTCGGCCATCTCAAAATGCTGAAATTTTAAAAAACTTTATACGGATCAAGAATGCTTTGGAATCATTGAAAAAATATTAACAAATACAAAAGTACCTAATTTATTTCTAAACAAAATGCTAACCAACAAAAAATAAAAATAATTTAAATTATTGGACCTTTCTCAACAAAGTCACTGTCTAAGACAAAGACGATACATTTTCTGTGCGTTTCCTGTTGTGGCACACCAGCCACTTAAACTGAAATGGACTTACTGACTGGCAGGCTTCTGTATTTGTTGACTTAGTTCGTTTATTTATAGTGTCTGGGGCAGTTTGATATACTATTTTTTTGACCCGTATTAGGTTCTAAAAATTCATTACTTCGTGATGGCATAGGTAATAACACCCTGTATATTGTATTGGATCTTTGCACACCAACACTTTTAGTGGTTCTCTTGACCATTCGACTGTTTTGAGGGGATTCCATGGCACACTTGACTTGAACAAAAAAAAGTTCCGGCGATTATCTTCAAAATGAAGATTTCACGGATTTGTACAGTTTTAAAGTTGGACAGTTGGACACCTTGTAGATATATTTTTGTTTTAAAAACTTTTTGTTTTTATTTACTAAGAAATAAAGTTTGGGATAGTTTCACCTCCGTGTATGTTTTTTTTATTTTACAGTTGAGGGGGCCCAAATTTAATTTGGCGGGGGGGTCCAAAATTTGAAGCTACGCCACTGGTATGTGGTGGAATATAACTACAGATTGATATAACAAGGGAAACAAGGAAATCCTGAAGGGTGAAAGAAAACCTACAAAGCGAGAAATGCTGCGGATCTCAATGTCAATTTATGATCCATTAGGTCTTCTGTCGAAATTTTTAATCTATCTGAAAGTACTATTACAAGAAATCTGGATAAGTGGCATTAGTTGGGATGAAATAATTACTGACGAACAGTTTGATAAATGGATTATATGGTTAAAAGATCTTCCAGAAATCGAGAATCTCAAGATTCCAAGATGTTATTTGTCCGAAATGTCAACCTGGAAAGATATCCTTGTTCATCTCCATATATTTGTTGATGCCAGTGAAACAGCCAGTGCTGCAGTTGCCTATTTGAGATTTCAAAGACACAATAAAGTGGAATCTATACTAGTTGGTGCCAAGACACGTGTGGCACCAATAAAGTTGCAAACGATGCCCCGACTTGAGCTTGATGGTGCTGTTCTTGGAGCAAGACTTGCAAAAAGCATCTTGGAACATTTGTCACAAAAAATTGATGAGATAGTTTATTGGTCCGATTCGATTACTGTACTGAATTGGATAAGAACAGAAGATTTGAGGAAATTGTGCAAATATGTAGCATACAGAGTTGCAGAAATTCAAGAAAATTAAATTGTTTCCGCTTGGCGATATGTACCCACGAAACTCAATGTTGCTGATGAAGCTACCAAATGGACAAAAAAGCCAAGCCTAAAAACAACTGATAGATGGTTTAAAGGTCCAGATTTTCTCTATGAAGAACCGAATTTATGGCCACCCAATATCATATTCAAAGAAAAAATAGAAGAAGAAATATTATTTCACACTGATGTTGATACACTCATTTAATATAGAAGATTTCAGCAAGTACGACAAAATTTTACGAATTATGGCATATGTATTTCGATACATCTCTACAATACGTGCCTTGATTCGGAAAGAAAAGAGACCAATTGGAATGTTATCTCGTGAGGAACTAAAATTGGCATGAAAATAAAACGGCTTCATAAAATCTGTCACGAGAAACTTCATCCTGTAGTAAATCAATCAAGCCCAGGGACCCTTTAAAATAAGTTAAAGGGTCCCTGATCAAGCCACATTTACAAACTTTCTCCATATCTTGACGATGATGGTATTCTGCGGATTCGAGGAAGAATCGATGCTACCAAATATATCACCAGTGAGTCAAATAGGCCTATTATTTTACCACGGGAAAGTTAAACAACATTAATTGTGCAACAATATCATCTAAAATTTCAGCATCGTAATCATGAAACAGTTATTGTAGTACGAGAGATGGTAACCAAAATTTTTGACTCATAGCGTCCCGGCTAAAACCGCACGGAATCGATAGATTATATAACCCCGTATCCAGAAATCCGATTTTCAGACATTTTGCGCGTAGTGTCTGATCTGAGCCCATTTTCAAAAATGTCAACAAATCTGACCTAAGTGACTCATAGCGGCCCGTCTGATTTCCGGAATGTAGTTAGTTAATAGCCCCAAGACACCAATAACACAGTTCTCAGACACCCAGATTGTAGCGCGTACCCAGGAGACCAATTCAAAAAATAAAAAATGAGACAAAAAATAAACTTACAACAGCCTGTCTGAAAATCATTTTTATAGGTAAAGTCGGGTCAATTGATGCGGAAAAATCAATTTTCAGACAAAAAACATGTCGCCTTAAATTTTTGTAGCATTTCGAACATGTCAACAAATCTTACCTAAGTGACTAATAGCAATATGTCTGAAATTCGTCGTCAATGATTGAATGCATCGCCCAGATGTGGAAAAAAATGATTTCAGACAAATTGAATGTAGCATATGACTAATCAGACAACTTTTCAATTTGTATAATTTACTTCAAATTCAAAGTAGGAAGCTGTACTCGATTCTTGCACAGCCATCTTGCGCAGCAGCTGTGGTGAAACGAGAGACAGGGACGTAACACGTAAATGGCAGTTATTGACACAGGAGCGTTAACAAGAGCCGGAGTGTTTGCCGGGCGACTCCGGCACATTTTTTCGTCATAGGCGACACTCAAAATGTCTGAAAACATAATTTTTGTATTCTGGGCATCCATACGAATGATCTAAAACAAAAATGAACCGAGCTGCTATGTGTCACTTAGGTCAGATTTGTTGACATTTTTGAAAATACACTCAGGTCAAACGCTACGCGCAAAATTTCTGAAAACGCAAATTTCAGTAATGAAATAACGAAATCTATGTACATTTTCAATATCAGACGGGCTGCTATACGACAGTCGACCAATTTTTTTTACACAGCAGAAACGGCCCCCCGCGAAGATGCTACACTTCTGAGAGTTACTACTCAACAGTCGGCTCTAGAGTCATCTAATCTATCGATTTTACACGGTTTTAGTCGGGCTGCTATGAGTCATGATTTTGGTTGCCATCTCTCTTACTATTGTGAACGGTATCAGACAGGTCTTCTATATTCCCAAACTAAGAAGAGTCTTAAATAAAATAAGCAGAAATTGTATGATTTGTAAGATTCGATCACCTACACCCCAGACACCTGAGATGGCTCCATTGCCAGAGTGCCGATTAGCTACATATTCGGCACCGGAATGGACTACTTTGGCCCAATTAATGTAATCGTTGGTAGGCGAAAGGAAAAGCGATGGGGTGCACTATTCACCTGTTTAACTTCGAGGGCTGTACATGTGGAAGTGGCATTCAAATTAGATGTGGACCACTGTATCTTGTGTATACAGAATTTTATTAATAGAAGAGGTAGACCGAGGCACATTTACTGTGACCGTGGAACAAATTTTATTGCAGCAGAAAGGGTTCTACGTGAAGAATTACGAAAAATCAAAACTGAACAAGTTGCAGAAGCATTTGTAAGTCCTGATATGTCATTTCACTTTAATCCACCACTATCACCTCACATGGGTGGAGCTTGGGAAAGGCTTATCAAAGCAGTGAAGATTGCACTTTATGATGCATTACCGACAAGAACAGCCACATATCCATTATTACAAAGTATGATGATAACAGCAGAAAATATAGTCAATTCAAGACCAATAACATATTTACCTCTAGACTCGAAAGAATCTGAGCCGTTGACCCCTAACCATTTCTTAATAGGATCATCTAATGGAGATAAACCCAATGGTCCATTACAAATCAATGAAAAAATGCTAAAATATAATTTTTTATATAAGTAGAGAACAGTTTGCTAATAAATGCTGGCGTCGTTTTGTAGTGGAGTATCTACCAGAACTGGTATTACGATCAAAATGGCATAAACCAGTAAAACTTGAAGATGTTCTTATCTTTTGTGACAAGAATCTTCCAAGATGTAACTGCTGACGGGCAGGTGAGAAGTGCCAAAAGTACAGACGGTTAATGGAATTTTGGAACGACCAGCTGTGAAATTGGCCTTTTTAGAAATAATGGATGGCAGAAAAGGGCACAGCAGCTGAATCGCATCCCTCTTCAGTGCTGTACTGGGGGAGAGTGTTAAGAATAGTTTTTAAGTTATCGTCTATGTAGTTTTTAATTTTAATTGTTGTAAAAAGACCAGTGAAGGGCAGAAAAAATTTGTCACTTTTGAGAGGAATAGAAAAAGAGGAAAAAGAGGCCACTGAATTTGAGTACTGGTAATAGTATGGGTGCTAGTGCATTGAAAGAACTACTCTGATAAGAAGAGCTATCTCTCTACTAAGAAGAATTAGAAAGAAGTAGAAGATTGTAAGAAAGTAGTATAATAAAAACACTGGTATACTCAAATTATTTTAAGAAGTCCTTACTGGGACTGTCAATTGGTAATTTCGATATCCTAAGTTGGCATCAATGCAGCAAAAAATGTAACCGGGTCATAAGTTCAGGTCAGTAACGAGCCCATTTGCACTAATAACACGAAAAGTAACACGAACAAGAACAACACAGATGACGGTAAAACTCACGAAACGTAGAAAACCCGCGAATATTTTCATTACCGAATGTTTGAACCAGTTTGAACGATCTGGAAAACCTTCACTGTCACTTTGACACACCGAGCTAAATTTGCCTAAGTCCGCCCATAGACGTTGCCAAAAGCAGCTGATTTATTACAAAATACCAAAATGAAAAGTATTTCCATGACGTTTTAAATTATTATTAAAATGAGTTGTAGTCATAATTATTATAGTTATTTGTAGCGGTATAATCGTGATTGCAATAGGGTTTTTATTTTATTATGCTCTTTTTTTCCTATCACTTGGGTAACTTTTCACATCATAAATCAACGGTTGACGTCATTAACTGGTTGAGACACATATACCAATGTTATATACCCATGGTTAACAGAAAATTCCTAGGGATTTTGTGGAGAATGTCATCTGACAAAATCGAGACTTCTTACAGTAATCGGGGTATAGGTACTGCAAATTGGGCTTTATTTAAAATTTACTATTCTTACAATAGGGGATGAAATTTCAGATATTGGACCGATTTCGATGATTCTTTCTTTATTGGAAAGGGGGTACCTTAGGTGTGATCGAAAATAGTTGAATTGTCAACAGGACCACCCAAACTGTTGGTGTACAAAAATCTCATACAAAAATATACAGAGTGTCTTTCTCTGCGCCATCTCAAAATAATGCATTTTTTTGCAACTTTATACGGGTCAAAATTGAGTAGGTATATCAAATCCGCCCCGCAGACACTATAAACGAACTAAGTTTTAAAAATACAGAAGCCTGCCAGTCAGTAAGTCCATATGAGTTCAGTTGGCTGAAGTCCAACAACAGGAAACGCACAGAAAATGTATCATCTTAGACAGCGACTTTAGTGATAAAGGTCCAGTAATTTAAATTTGTTTTTTTATTTGTTGGTTGGCATTTTGTAAAGAAATAATTTACTTTCCTGTTTATGAATGTTTTTCCAATAATTCCAGAGCATTTATGACCCATATAAAGTTTGATAAAAATTCAGACTTTTGAGATGGCCCAGAAAAAAATACCCTGTACATGTTTCTATTGAGTCTTTATACACCAACACTTTGAGTAGTCCTGTTGATCATTCAACTGTTTTGAGGGGATTCCACGAGACATTTGACTCGCCAGATGCCTTTAAAATTACCATTTTGCTCATCTTTGGAACTCCCTGTTTTTTATTCGAATTTGGTATGTGGGGCTTTTGGGGTGCCCTGATTATCGCTGTGGTGTCAGATTTTAAATAAAAAATCGCTAAATGATTTTCTTCATTTTTTACTAGAATAAAATTTGTAGTAGGCCTTGAAAATTGAAGTTAAGACCTGAAATTTTGCACCAAAGTAGAATTTTTTGTGACCTATCTTCAGAAAAAAAAACCGGCCAAAATCCGATGAAAAATAAAAATTTTACGGGGTGCTTCCATTTCAAATAGGCCACCCTGTATAAATTTTTATTATTTTTTTGAAACAATTTTTATTCTACAATTCCCCCTCTCCCCTTCCCTTCCACTTTCCCTCGGCTCCTCCCTTCCCCCACCTTTTCTAAAACCAAAACCGTTCTTACCCAGCATTTAAAAATTCCCCATGGAGGGAAAATTCTGCGCACCTGTTCGCGCAGCCGCCATGTAGGAATAGATTCTGTCAAAGGGATGCAGTGTCGGGGCGATTGGGCAGTTCTTTTTTGGCTGTATGAGAGATATTACAGTGCCGTGGAGTGTGCGTTTTTGTAAATTGTGCTTTGTGATAGTATCTTTAAATAAAGAATCCCAGGTCCCACGAAGGAGTCAAAGCTGCTGATGCTTACCACACACTATATACTTTACTAATACTAGTCTCTGTATAAACAAGGATACTACTCTGTATTTCTGAATTGATTTTCCCGACTACACCTCTGAATTCTATTCCCCCAGTATGGCTCAAGGTCATTGAATTTGCGGATGATTTCTCAAGAGTAAGTTATACTACTACTGCTGGTTGTTTTATATGCTCTGCTCTCCCTCAATAGAAGTATTCGATAGGCGATAGGCAGAAAAATATGTTACCTATATCAATCGTTTCAAATGACCTAAAACCGGTTTTGTAATATTATATAAACCAAATCCCAAACGTTTATCAATCTCTTCTTTCATCCCTTAGATAGTGATTTGGGATATGTTTTAGCGATTTTTTTTCAAATAAAAAATTCAAGTTGTCTGGGTATAAACAAATTTAATGACTTTGTATAAAAAACATCGGTAAAAAGTTGTTTGAAATATTTTTGAGACTACCTATTAGTAATAGCTAGTCTAAAATTTAACAAAATGGCCTACTGCTTGACAAATTTTACATAGCGAACTGTATCTTACTATCACGTCATATAAATTACAAAATGCGCTGGTACTCATCCTCTGTATTTCTAAATTGATTTTCCTGAATACATCTCTGTTTTCTATTCCCCCGATATGGCGTCAAGGTCATTGAATTTGCTGATGTTTTCACAATAGGATTCAAACTGGTTTTTGCTTTATATTCTCTGCCTTTATTCATTAGTCCGAGTTCTCTGCCCTAACCACATACCTAACCTACTTTCGCAATAAATCGCAGGAAACTTAAAAATAAATGTGTTAGAATGAGCACATATAAATCATTGTATTATTTCCTATTAAATTGCAAAATACAAGATATTTAATAAAAGAAAAAAAGGAACACATGAAAATTTTTGGTTTCTTTTCAAATATTTTTATTTAAAAAATCTTAGGTATTATTTAACAAATTTAGGGAAATATCTAATTTTTCTTTTGACGTTGGTTTTCCATTTTTTTTTGTTTTCTAAACTTTTTTTTCGTAGAAAATAATCTTCTCTGAGTATCCATATTTTTGTTAGCTGGTTCCTTTCTTCACTTTATCTCTTCATCTTCGTTACTGTTTTTTAGCGATATATTTTTGAGTCACTCATTGCACTCACTGTAGTTGCTATGGCTTTTATTTGACATTTTATATACCGAAGCTCTGCTAGACTTGCGTTAGATATTATACCTTTACATATGTCCAAAACCCTACATCTCTCTTCTTCCAGTGTAATTTCTTCATCCACCAATTTATTTTTGCTTATTTGCTTTCCCCGTAAGTTAAAACACTGCTCAATGTTCAGAATATCCTTTCTTGTGAGTAGGTGCTTTCGTTCTAGAGTTTCACCTAAAAGAAAAACAACTTTTAAAATACAAATATGTACAGTTGTATGCATAAAAAAGTCGTACATCAATGACATCTAAGATGACATTTTTCTTTGTAAATCTTATGGAGACATTACATTATTTTTGACATTGGTGTACGACTTTTAGTTTACTCAGTACATATGAGACACCCTGTAGATACTTCATAAAAAATTACCTTCATAAAGAGAATCACATATTTGGTCTAAAATAGTATTAAAAGAAATTCCAGATGCAATTTTTCTTTCTATTTCAGATCTTTCCTCTGTAGTTAACTTTATATGCTCCAGTTCCAGTTGATGTGTGTGAGTTTTAATATATTTTACACAGTACTTCCCTTACTTTCCTAAAACAATATTATTGTTTTATATAAATGCCTATCAATAACTTTTTCCAAGCTTTTTTCTACTACCGTGCGTAAAGTGCTTAATTTAAGCACGCCAGACAATTTGTAAAATATCACTTTTTAGTAAAGTAATGTCAAAATTGTCAATTTAGTGTTTTTTCCTAGTAAATTAACATTGACTAAACATATTTTTTTACAAATATCTACCGGTAATATAAAAAATTGTATGTAACTCATGTGTAAAGCACATTTTTTTTCTTATGGGATATTCGAACTCGCCTGTGGCTAAAGCGAATAAACTCACAAACATCACTAAAATAACACATTATAGACCAAAGGACTAACGTGGTATGTTTAATCATGTGAGTGGTTGTGGTTGTTACTGCACTGTATCCTCGAGATATATTTACATCACTCTCTACCAATGCCCTTGGTTTACAACAATGAACTTCGTTCAGGTCGACTTATGAAAAAATAGTTATCTCTGGAATTACCTACTTCAATATGAGAATACTTAAATCTGATTGTAATAACTGCTAAGAAATGAGCAAAGTGATATTCATTGTCAAAGTGAAGTAGGTAATTCCAGAGGTAACTATTTCATTTTTGTGTGTCGGCTTGAATGAAGTTCAGTAATGATGGCCTTGCTTATAATATACCTACTCAACAATATACCTAGGTACCTACAGCAGAATTAAGCGATACATTTAATTATGTACCGAATTTTATTATTTTACTTACTGTGTATTTGATTTCGGCAGGACAAAATGAGTTTAATTTACAGCTTCTCTGCATTTTCAATGACCTCTCAGAATTTCCCTTGGAAACAAAGTATTGGGATCGGTGACATACAAAGGTTTGACTTCTTGTATTGTGATATTTGTGATTTCCCCCTGTTGCTACATATCTACAATCGCTTGAAGTTTCTTCATTTTGTTTCCAGCATAAAAAATTTTGTTCTGTTTGAAACTGTTTATCTTCTGGGGTTAAATTTAAATTATGACTTATTGTTAAATGGTCAAGTATCGCATTTTTTCTGTGATGTCGATACTTGCAATATGTACTTACACTTGTAAAAAGTCTGATTAGTCCTAACATATGTAATATTATGTTGTTTCCTTTCATGCCTTGAAAGACACTGTTTATTGTTGAATTGTTTATTACATTCACAACACTTGAAGTTTTTTTGTGTGACGAACTTTTGAGAATGTTGAGGAGAGTGTTTTTTGCTTACGTGAGGTTTCAAAGAACTGTAATTATGATATTTGTTGTCACAGGCGGTACAACTAAACATTATTATTTATAACAATACAATAACACATTTACAAACGTCAACAACCGCGAACCGCTGGCTTTCGACTTAACCTCCAAATTTCTTTCGACGACGGCCTTGGATGGCCGCTTGTGATTGGCCGGTTGAAAAGTCCATGGCCAGACCATGGCCTCCTACGATTTACGGCACACTTCGCGTCCTTTCTGGCCTGCTCATTGGAACCAAAAATCCCGTTCGCGTACTTCGAGAGTTGACCGCAAGACGGAGCCACCCAAGGATGGGAGCCACCAACTGTGCTCCTGTCAAACACAAAATATTAAAGGTTATGTCCAGAAATAAACCGGCTGTTGTCAAAGGTCGAGTTTCACATTCCCTGCTGGCGTGTTTTTCACGCATTTAGGTTATATTTTCTGTTGTATAACTTTTTTGTAATTATTAAGTGTGAATTTCACAGAATACCGGAGAGTGCCGTTTTTTTTTGGACTGTAGTGAGCGAATAGGAGAAGTGTTTTGAATTTATTAAAAGCTGGGTTCTTTTTACAGGAGGGGTCGTTCTCCTGCTTCATTTCATATTGTAAATAATGCCGCGGTTGTGTTCCATGGCGAATTGTCGCTTTAAGCAATTGCCTTTATTTGAATTCCCGAGTAATAGCATTCAACTTAAAACTTGGATCGAAGCTATTAGTGCTGGAACAGGTATACTTTTAAAATTGAGTATTGACTTGTGTTTAAAATCAGTTTTTGTGTGTAGGAACATTTATCTATCCTATAGAACAAGCGGATGGTTTGTTTATCTGTTCTGGACATTTTAAAAAAGAAAGCTTCAGAATATGCAAAGACAACAGAAGGAAATTGAAGGTGAATTCAATTCTCACCACTTTTACAGAGGTGAGTAGGTATATTTTTTTATAATACTCTTGTTTAATTTTTAGTGTGGGTGTCAATGGGCAACGAGAATACAGAGCTGGTTTAGATCCATTAATTTAGTACCTACCTATAGTAAAATCGGGCAACTCTTACGCCTGGAGTAAACAAGAGCATGTGGGTTGAAATATCTGCCATAGCCGCACGGAGGTACGACCTTTATTTAATTTTAGTCTTACAATTGTGTACATCAAAATATTTCAGACAAGAATCATTGGCTTAATTAAAATGGTTCAAAACATCGATAAAATTATTTGTGGCAGTGTCTAAATAGCTGAAAACAACAAGATAAAACCGAATATCTACACTTCTGCGATCGAGCACATCCCTGTTGCCGAGTCGGGTGAAATTTTATAGCCTACCGACCAATCGAGGATCGTCATTGAACACGTGGTTTTATTTACATCAGGCGTACGGATTGCTCGATTTTAGTATAGTATAAAAATCAGTAGATAATAAGTCGATGCTTAGATCGAAATAGCAACAAGTCCCACATAAACATATCTACACAGAGTTTTCGATATATAACATAACATAGTGTAAAGTTCTACTTGAGGTTCTACGATGAGAATTGATCTGCTCGGAAGGACTAGAGTACATTTTGCGAAGAAATATCATGAAATATGTATATGCGATGTGTACACCCTCTGTATGTACTCTCAGTGTAGGTACTAGTAACTTTTTTTACACCGTGAAGTAATTATTTTCTCTTTATATTTCAATATTATGCAACTATTTATCTTTGGTAAAACTTTCCCATGGTGTATGTCTGCCCCGATTTTTTTGAAATTTTGGCTACCCCCCTATTTTCGGGGTCCGTGAACACGAATCTGACCTCGGTTTTCGGCGCTCGGACGTAATTTCCGAGAAAATGAATTTTCAAATTTCCTTTGACACCTCACTTTTCATGGCGATATTTGTGGCTATAATTGAGATGAATTTAGCTCAAACTGATCACCACACTATTTTGCACCTTTTGCAACATCGAAACTTCGCGAAAACCCGCGGAAAATCCGAACGTTTGAAAGATTTATGCCGATTTATGCCGATTGATGTCAAAAGGAAATTTGAAAATTCATTTTCTCGGAAACTACGAGCGCCGAAAACTACGGTCAGATTCGTGTTCAGGGACCCCGATAATAGGGGGGTAGCCAAAATTTCAAAAAAATCGGGGCAGACATACCACGGGAAAGTTTTACCTTATCTTTTTACGATAGTTGTACACATCAATTTCAGAGATGGATTGAGATGCCAGAGGAGAAGGCATTCAGATTTATTTTATTATAATATATTACTATACCGATGGTATTTTGGCAAAAGGGCGAATATGCGTTTTTGCGCAATCTGATAGAGGGACGTCTGCCACATTGTATAGCAAAAGGGCCAATTTGTAGTTATAAAAACATTAAATCTATTTTTAAAAAAACGTGAAAATATTATGGCGAATATTCATTTTTCAGAGCGTCTAAAGGGCAGATTGGTATATTATGGGAGCAGGCTGTGTTTGTTTTGATATGGTTTGAGCAAGACGGTGTTAGGTTAATATTTTGATTTAAACGTGCAAGTAAGTAGCTGTGCATGAAATATATGTATAGTTTACTTGTTTTTAGCTGTAGTTCTACTAGCGAATAAGTACGGGAAAATGTTGGCATTTTCGTCCTTCCTTCCATTAAATTAGATACACATTTGCCCTTTTACTGTTTTGATTAAAACGTTCGCCCTTTTGCTTTTTACAAATTTAACTTAACACGCTTTACATTGTTGGAAATGCCAAATTAATGAAATTTTTGACAGTGCAACCAAGTTGCATGCAACAAATTGCATCGTCAGAACCGAGCATTACAATTAGTGCTTGGGCCAAGGAACTTTTTCCATTATATATTTCGAGAATTCTCGTTAATAGTCGCTAATGCAGCACGCAGGCGTGAAACATGTCGATCGGGTGATTTTAAAATTTTGTATCATAACAATTAGTTGTTTAGTTAAATCGAGAGGACATTTTATAAAGAATGCGGAGAAACGTTTGTCCTACAAAAAAATAGTCATTATGATACATAATGGAAAAAGACCGTCGGACCAAGCACTAAATAATTATTATTAACAATTTTTTGCCAATAAAAAATGTAAAAATATCAAAATGACAACAACAAAAATTAGCACTGCGTCAACTATTCTCGGGGAAATAATTTAAGATTTTTTGTCTCATTCAAAAATATTAAATTTTTTAGAGCTAGTAGATAATATCCATCCAATTATTGTTATTCTAGATACAACATTATGTACAATCGGACAAAAAAAATTATGGAATTGGCACTGAAATGTGTAGAAGACGACATAGACGATTTAGATCCCTTACTAGGAAGATATAAATGATTTAGATATTGACTTATTAGATGAAAATGGAATGGTTTTTTCCCTGGAAATAGAGTCAGCAGGTTGTCAAAATGAAAGTACTGATCCTCAACTGATCTCTGTAGCGGCAGCCTTTGATGAAATTTTTTCAAATAATGTTACTTGTACGGAATCTGCTGATGTGGATGGTGGTGGTGGGTCTTCTGTGGAAAAACAGTTAGCAACGTTTGCCATACATAATTGTTTTGGGTCTAACACAGATAATTATTTTATATTTTATAAAACATATTTTTTGTTACATATTTTGAAAGTGATGTGTATTATTCCTAATAATAATAATTATGAGTATGCCAGATACCCACCTGCTACTTTATAGCCTTACAAAACAGAAACTCAAAATGTCGAATTAGTATCTTCAGTCTAGGCAAAAGGGCGAATATATGGGCGAATTTACTAAGGGACGGTAAGAAAGTACCTCACTTATATACATACTCCCTGAATGGCGTCTCATTGCGATGCTGTGAAGGATCTGGGCATCACATTCGACCACCAGCTTAGCTTTGCAAGCCATATTTTCCTCAAGGCTAATGAGGCATCCAAAGCTTATGGCTTGATTGTGCGAAACTGCGGATCCTTTACCAGTATTGATGCTCTCAAAATGTTGTATTTCTGCTATGTAAGATCTAAGCTTGAGTATGCATCGGTTATATGGTGCCCTTATTACTATATTTACAAGTTTTTGCTGGAAAAGATTTAAAGGAAATTTTTGAAATATCTGTTTTAAAGTAGATGGGTCGTATCCTGAAAGACGTGTATCATATAGACTTATGCTTAAAGATTTAACGTCTTGCAGTCAGGAGAAAGTATGCCTCTGTATCTTTACTATATAATATCGTGAATAATGGAATTGACTGTCCTGGCTTATTAGAACATAAATTTTCTAGTACCTCGGTCTAGAAATCAATATACTTTTTATTGTAGTACGGCAAGAACAAACTTATCATTGAAAAGCCCTCTGTATATTATGTGTGAACATTTTAATGAGATTTCTCATCTATGTGATATTTACGTTGATTCCTTGAAATCTATAATTGATGATGATACAGAATTACTATTCTGTATTTGGATGTGGACTTTCCTCACCAGATGTTTAAATCTGTGTGTGCAGGCATTAAGGCTCAATATACAGCACGTGCGTGGTGATTCAATATTTTGACCCATAAAATGGCTTTTTTCGATCTGTAGAGAGCAACACGCATAATTTTAAACTTTTGGTCAAAACAAATTTTAATCTAAGTAATTACTCACATTTTGAGGCAAAAATTATTTAAAAAGATTGATCACAATGGCTGTTATTAGCATTTGCGCAATAAGCCTAATATCTACCATTGTGATAAATAATCTTAAATAATTTCTGTCTCAAAATGCGAGTAATTACTTAGATTAAAATTTGTATTGACCAAGTTTAAAATTATGCGTGTTGCTCGCTACAGATTGCAAAAAGCCATTTTGTGGATCAAAATGTTGAATCACCACGTACGTGCTGTACATTGAGTCTTAAGTACAGTATAAAATATTATATTTCATGTAATAATTGTCCTGTAAATGGTTAATGAACTGTTGGGCAATAAAGCTATTATTATTAATAAGATGTGTCAAAAGGACAAATATCCACATTTTGTTTTTTTTTTTTCAAAAAATAACCATTTTTAAAAATAAGACTTTATTTTATTTATGCAAAAAAGAAGCAACTTTTTGGAATACTGAAAGCAGTTTTTAGCTCCTCCTGTATAATCCCCAATCCGTATTCGCCCTTTTAAAAAAATACCATCGACACTTTACCTCGGTAGAAGTTATAGGTACTTTTTAATTTTTTCTACGTGGAAGAGGCCCAATTTTCTGTCTCACGGGTAGGACAAAATCTTAAGCTGTCACCATATCTAATATGTATTTTTAGTGGAATAAATTTATTGATATTAAAAGCATGTTATGTTGTGTTTGTAGCCTATCACTGTCCAACATCCCAATATTTCCTGTAGAGAAATAACCTTACAAATACAGTCCTGATGTTTTTCTTCAACTGTTCGGACTGTGACCTCTTTTTACATCGTTTTGAGTGAAAAGCTTTTTAACCAACTTTTCCAATAATTACAGAACGCTCTATACATCACCCACTTTTTAAAATTAAAACAAATGCTTCGATGTCTTTGGCTTAATTTGATGTGTTCCCGATCCAAACAAAATACCTACAGGTACAGGAAAAAACTGCTGAAAATTCCACATTTTGTTACAATAAGTACAAAATAGAAGTAAGTACCTATATTGATAATAACAAAATATATTTGTAGTTTGCTGTTCATAGTCCGGGCATTTTTCAAGAAGGAATACGCAGCAGTTTTCGATGTGTAGGCTATACCACTGGCAATTTAGGTTTGTGCATCAGAACAGAAAATCCTATAAGTGCGTTATTAATCTTTTAGTCCATCCATACATCAATAATCTGACGATTTTCCTGGCCAGATTTCTGTAGATTGTTGATTTAATATTATCTATAAAAGTTTGGCACCTTACGGTGGGTTTATGCAAGCCAATATAACATAATTTAACATTAACGTAACGTAGGAGAGAAGTTAATATATATGCTATTCAATGGGAGCGTTTATGCGGCATAATTTAATGTAACGTAAAAGTTAACAACTTTTTTTTACGTTAAAATTTAAAAAAATCTACATGTGTAATTTCATTGCCAACATTAAGAAAAAACTCACAACTAGTGAAAACAAAAACTCACTAGCACTGGTTGTTTATTATTTAGGATGGTTATGGGTTAGGTTTTGTATTTTTGTGTCCAGGGGCCGAAGTTCTACTTGGCCCAAGAGGCCTCCAGTGTTGAAATCGAGGACTAATAGCGTTGACTGAAGGTTTCTTCACCCAACGCTAATAGATTTCGTGCAAAAATTTGATTTTGTCATTTCCCGTTTTTGCACAGACTTAAAATTAGTAAATAATCCTTGCATAAAGGGTATACTAAATTCTTATGTTACGTTACGTTGATATTAAATTACGTTAAATTGTCTTATAAACCCACCTTCAGAATATATCAGAATTCGGTAATAATATCCTAGTTTAAACAAGGATAATACTCATAAAATACTTCATCCTATCAGCAATGAATTCCATATTCCATCATATATTCTATTCCGGTTGTGTCCCCACACAGAAGCAGTTCTTTGAACAGAACCAAATTGCAAGCTACATAGGTGCCTATACAATCATATTGTATATGTATTTGTTTGCAACTATCTGTTTAGTTTACAGGTAACTGTTTCATAAATTTCGAAGCACTGGTCAACAGTGAGGAAAATCTAATATAAAAATTGTATTTCTTTTTGGAAAAGCAGAAAGAACACGGCGTCACGCACGCGTTCGTAAACACAGCCGCGATTTGCCGCTATCCCTTTTATCGCAAGATCCTAGTAATCGGCTTGTTTATCTCAGCAGTTTAGAGGTTTTTAATTCATAATAGTAATTATTATTTTATCTTCATCGTCGATGGAGGAAGGAATCAATCAACGTCTTTATCAGAGAAACCTCCTCCATTTCTCTGGTCTTTATCCATAAATTGAACACGGCGCGCAATTTTTAGGTTATGTATATGTATGAAAAATGACTTCGGTGGCCATCTTGAAATTGGTACGGTTGGTGGCGCCCCCTACTTCAATGAGCAGGCCAGAAAGGACGCGAAGTGAGCCGTAAATCGTAGGGAAAGGACGCGAAGTGAGCCGTAAATCGTAGGAGGCCATGGGCCAGACCATTGAATAAGGAATTCGTACCTTAATCAATGGCCAGACTCTAAACGCTTGTGGTCAAGGCACGATACGTGTATCGTGGGTCAAGGTTAGTCAGGTGACACTCGTGACAGTCGTGACTCGTGACGGCTAGGGTTATAACCTACAATTATGACCTCCACAAAATTTAAATTCCAAATTTTAGACGATAAAAATAGGCTACTTTTTGTTTAATTCATAAATTCCAGCTACTTAAAAATCTACTCCGCTACGACAAACGATAAATCATGCTTCCGCATAAAAGATAAAACCAGCAGACTAAATTAATGTGATATGCTAGCCGAAATAGAGTTGCCTCAAGATAAAAATGTAGAGGTTGGGTCAGACGGGGCCCCCGAGGGTCAGCCTTTGATCCCTGGCCTCAAAGATATTTTGGAAGATGTAAGTTCGCAATGGAGTGATGAAAATAGCACAGTTGTTAATAAGTTTGCAAGCTTGGGAACGACTTAGTTTTTGCAAACAAGATGTTACCTGGTTGCAAAAGTATATTTACATAACCATGACAGAGTAAAGCAGTGATTATAGTCTATGATCACCGATTAAAGCAACCATTTTTTTTGTGCCAAGGAAAATTTCGAAGATATTACTTTGTGAAAATAAAAAAGAGCACCTAATAATATACAGTACCTACCATTTGCCATTATTCTTCCTTCTCCCACAATATAATATATCCTCCAGGGTATCTTATTAAGTATTTGTAGTCAAACAAAATATTAAAAAGGAACTCTACATAGGTATTTTGAAAACAAAAATAGTTTAAATATAAGTACCTATAATTTCATTTTGGTTGTTCAGCTTGGTCTTCACTAATATACTTCAGAGTTTACCTTTTCTCCCCACATTCCTCATACTTTTTTGTTTCACATTATAGTTTTTTTTTTTCGCCAAAACAGCAGTCTTATCTTTGATTATAGGTATATTTTTTATGAGGTTCACAGTCTATTTGTTTTCAAAGTGATGAACGTAATAGTTATTTATGTACCAAGGCACTGGAGTTCAACTTTTTATGACTCGTGGAATTTAGTTGCCGAGGCCTCTGGCCGAGGCAAATAAACAGTGCCGAGGTACATATTATATATTTTTTGAAATCGGAAAAAACATGTTTTATTTGGCAAGAAAATAATCATACGGGATCACCCGTCCATGAACCGACTACGCACGGCATTATTTGACTTTGACGATCGCTCTACCTAGGTCAAGTGTCAAGTATGACAAGACACGGCGCCTTCGAACAGAAGAACCAAACTGCTGCTTGTTGTGCAGCTTCCATAACAAATCTATTGACATTCAAACCTACTAAAATATTCATACTGAAAGATTGCGCTGCTATTGGTAACAATTTCGCTATGTGTACGAAAACTTAAATGGGCCCTTAATGGCCAGGTTTTGAATATTTGGTCACTTTTGATGGGTGATTTCTCCGCGTCTGACGTTTGATGTTTACATCTCGCCAAGGCCTACTTATTGAAAAAATCGTACAATAATGTAGCCCATTATTGTACGATTTCTGTGCTTTTAATGACGATTTTGGGACACTCTACTGCCGATTTCAAGAAAACACATTTTATATCAAATGTGCGAATTTATATACATATATAGTTACTACTTACATATTTTTTTATAACCTGTTTTGGAAAGGAAAGTACTATCTATACATCATAGGTATTATAATGTATTAATCTATAAAACGAAACTCTAGAAAAACAAGGAATTAAGTACCTACTGTGATAAATGAGTTGCAAATTTTTATACATTTACAATTTTTTTTCAAAAGGTGTGATTACTGCGAAAAATGTATTCTTTCTATAGTTCACATGTTTACAAATTATCATAGAAAAACTGACAAATATTTAAACACCTCCAAATGAAAATAAATTCAAATAAAAACAATCTTGGGGGTCTAACTTATCACCAGCTTATCTCTTGACCTTTACTCGAAAACATATAAAAGAAAGATATGCATTCCAGTACTTTCAGTTGCAACTAAACTCTGTCGTGGTCCTAGTCATACTTCTTGTAGCGCAGTTTTTCCAAGTGTTTGCTTCAAAATTTTAAAGTAGCGTTCAAAACAAAAGCGCTTTTATATAGACACTTCTCTTTTAACTTTGTTTCTCGGATTCATTACAAACAGTTCAAATGTATTCATTCTTGAAAGTTGAAATGATGACCATTGTAAAGAAGTTCAGAGTTAACCCGATCTACTACTCCGATTACTCTGATACTTTGTAAATACTTTAGTACTTGGATTCTTTGGCCAAATTTGCAAATTCCGAGATTATCTCAATATATTTTGAAGACTGATAGGCAGATCGTACTTAAAAGATGGATATCGTTTCACAAGTAAGTAACCACAGTCAGTTCTGGGAGGGTTTAATGATTTTTGTCATTTTGTGTTTGTGATTTTGGTGCTAACATTAATTTGTTTTCATTTTACAGTATCCCCTAGTGAAAGCTTTCGTAGCCGGATCTTTTTCCGGAACATTCTCAACTGTGTTGTTCCAGCCTCTTGATTTGGTCAAAACCCGTCTTCAGAACCCAACCACAGCAATAATCAAGTAAGTTATGAGTAGCAGATTTCACATTTCTGATATAAAAGATTAGATCTGACTATACTCCGTGCCATTTATTCGGGAAATAAATAGTAATTAGAATTATCATTCACTATTTTTGGACACTTCTAAATTACCATGTATTATGTACTGGCAAAATTGCTCTTGTTCTGGGCTAGAGGTTGTCATATATTAGGTATGTCAAAAAATACTTTATGTTATAAATAATAATTTTGTCAAACTGTACCTATAATGTGGATATTTATGGTCTTTTTCAGTGGTCGCCAGGGTAACATTGGCATGGTCTCAATTTTCACAAATATATTGCAGCATGAACACTTGAAGGGACTGTGGAGAGGAATGACACCGGTAAGTCTTATTTTTGTGATTAGAGGTGCTCAAGACTATGAATACAGCAGAACCATAATAGAATATTTGAGAGTATATCTTGTAAATGACAATACTTACTGTGGCTCTATTTTCAGTCTATAACAAGATGTGTGCCAGGAGTCGGCTTGTATTTTTGCTCCCTCGACTACCTGAAAACACACTACTTCGACGAAAACCCCACTGCAGTGGAATCGATGGCGATGGGCGTGATTGCTCGTTGTATGAGTGGCGCGGCTCTCATTCCTGTGACTGTTGTAAAAACCAGGTTCGAGAGTGGAGTGTACAACTACAATGGCGTAGGGCAGGCGTTGAAGGAGATATACAGAACTGAGGGTATCAAGGGCATGACCTGTGGCTTGGTTCCGACACTTTTCCGGGATGCCCCGTTCTCTGGATTGTACTTGATGTTCTACACACAGGCCAAGAGGGCCATCCCACAAGGTAAGGAAATTCCATAATATAACACAAAATTTGAGGAGGAAATTAAACAAAAACATGTTCTTGAGAAAAATAGTTATCCTATTAAATTTGTTGAGCAAGTTTTTCAGGATTGCCAACAAAATAATGCTAATAGAATTTGAGAAAAGGATTTGGTGGACCAACCATAAATTTAATCATTTCTTATATTCCTGGCCTATCAGATAAGCTAAAACGCATAGGCAATCATTTTAATTTAATGTCAGAACAGTATTTAAAACCAAAAATACATTAAGATTGATGCTAGTAACAAAACGATATTTTATAAAAGCTCTTTAGGTGGGTTTATGCAAGACAATTTAACGTAATTTAACATTAACATAACGTAAGACAGACATTAAAATATATGTTATTCAATGGGAGTGTTTATGCAGCATTAATTAATGTAATGTAACGTAAAAGTTAACCAACTTATAATTTTGTATTTTTGTGCCAAGGGGCGAAGTCCTACATTGCTGAGAGGGCCCCCGTTGTTTAAATCGAGGACTAATAGATGTCGTGCGGAAATTTGATTTTGACATTTCCCATCTTTTTGCGCAGACTTAAATTATTAAATAATCCCAGCATAAACTGTATACTAAATTCTTATGTTACTTTAATATTAAATTATTACGTTAAATTGTCTTGCATAAACCCACCTTTTTTCTGAATAAATAATAATGCGAAGGAAATTAAGTATCTTGTAGAGGGTAAAATATTGTAAAATCTTTGAAGTGAAAAATTTGTGGTAGTGGTAACTAGGTAGGAATAAGCAATTGCGAAACATGTCCTATATAAGTACCTACATATTTAAAAGTGAAAACAATTTAGTACTTACTACGGAGTGCTATAAGAAGGAGATAAATCGCATTGTCAACCTAATGGGCCTGAAATCGGACTTGTAATTGAGCTTTTTGAAAACACCGCTAGAGGCGCACGTGTTCTAACAGAGTCTAAAAATGTACGGAATAGCTCTTTAAAATAAAAATGATTTTCAATGAATCATTAATTAACTTAAATGTTTGTATATGTGTATATTGGGTGGTACACGGATTATATCAAATATATTTTGAAATTAATGCCTGACGGCTCTGAAATAAATAAAAATCGATTGGCTATATCGATGAATAACGGGTTCTTTATTCATAGGGCTATATTGGCTAGTTTTAATCCCACAACGGAGCTGAATAAACTATCGCAAATAATAATTTGTGATTTGTGGACATATTATGATCAAGTTGGGAAATAAAACCATTTTTTGGACATAAACAATTATTATTCATAGAATATACAGTGTGTCCACGGATAGAGTTCACGTAGGGTGTAAATGACAAAAAAATTTCGAGTTGAAATTTGAGCTTCTGGGGATCAGCCCTGCTTGGTTTTAAACTAATTTGTGACATAATTTTACTTTCGAAAAATCACGTATGCCTTGGGAATTTTGAAAAAACTAATTTTCCACATCAGTAAAGTGCCCTTTCTGTAGGTTTTACGACAAAATGTTATTAAGGAAACTTGTTCAGAATGAAGAACTGAGTAGGATTGCGAAATTTCGAAAGTCTAGGCCTACTTTGATTTTTTGGCATTTTTCCCACTTTTCTTTAGAAAAGTGCACTTCGTGTAGCTTTCACATTAAAATGTTATTAAGAAAACTTGTTCAGAATGAAAAACTGGATAGGTGTGAAAGAATTTCAAAAGCCTAGGTCTACTTTAATTTTTATGCGTTTTAAATTTTTTAGCAGAAAAAAATCAAAGTATACCTAGGCTTTTGAAATTCTTTCACACCTATCCAGTTTTTCATTGTGAACAAGTTTTCTTAATAACATTTTAATGTGAAAGCTACCCAAAGTGCACTTTTCTGAAGAAAAGTGGGAAAAAATACCAAAAAATCAAAGTAAGCCTAGACTTTCGAAATTTCGCAAACCTAGTCAGTTCTTCATTCTAAACAAGTTTCCTTAATAACATTTTGCCGTAAAACCTACAGAAAGGGCACTTTACTGATGTGGAAAATTAGTTTTTTCAAAATTCCCAAGGCATACGTGATTTTTCGAAAGTAAAATTATGTCACAAATTAGTTTAAAACCAAGCAGGGCTGATCCCCAGAAGCTCAAATTTCAACTCGAAACTTTTTTGTCATTTACACCCTACGTGAACTCTATCCGTGGACACACTGTATATAAATTAATATACACACATGATTTATATAAAACAACGGTAAGCGACAACGCAAGTCATCGTTCCGTCGATGGGAAGTTGAAAGCGGAAAATTCTTGGAAAATCTTGTAGGTATAGTTTTCCGAGGTCTGAATATTTATGAGCATCAAATGTATCATTTTGGTGTAACATATGTTTTCTCTGACCTCAAAACCTACACTTTTCTGTAAAAAATCTCAAAAGTAAAAAATTCGCTCTCTATTTTCCTGGAGTATTTGGGAAATATTGCTTTTGTGAAATATCGAATTAAAATAGATCTTTGTTTATTTAATAATAAAAAACAAGGTGTGAAAATGTAATTTATTTGTGAAATTTTACAAATATTTGTAACTATAATTCATTAGCCTAGACTAAATATTTTAAATTCCTGAAGTTCTTAATTAGATGGGGAAAATCAGAAGAAAACCATAGCTGTCTGGATGGTTCACATACATGTTCACAAGAAACATTTTCTTCTGAAATGTTGAATTTTTTCCACATAGCTCTGTTCCATGAAGCTCCATTGGTTGTAACTACATGAAGAAAAAACCCTGCTTTTTCCAAAATAATGATGCATAGATGTATAAATACCGCGTCTTTCCTCTGATTTCATACCGAACGACTTTTTTCGAAGAAGTTCGAAAGTTTATTTCTGAAAACCATAACACCCACTCATTTTTCTAATATACAGGATGATTTTTTTAGGTCTACCACCGCCATTTTCTCGCTCATTGTGCGTAAGAAACAAAATTGTGGCAATTTTGGACAGCTAAGTGGTGCTGTAAAAGAAATCGGCATCCATGGCCAAATTGTCGCGCAACATTAAAAAAACCTCAAATGGAGCAAAACTATTAATGGCCGTGGAATGTTTATTTTAAAAGACAGAGGAAAACTTTTATATTGAAAATTGATGGCACTAAGAAGCTTTATGCAAAAGGGTACTCAGATAGTTTCAGCAAATTACACAGGGTCTTCGGCTCTCTTGAGACCATGAAAATTTTTGTCAATTTTAGGTTTTTTTAGTACACCGCAAAAAGTTTGCCATATTTTGTTTTCTTACATATTTTCTGTGCGGCCCAAAATAAGCGAGAAAATCGCTTAATAAGAAATAAACAAAAAAAAATTCATAGCCTCAAGAGAGCCGAAGACCCTGTGTAATTTGCTGAAACTATCTGAGCACCTGGGTGGATAAAGCTTCTCAGTGCCATCAATTTTCAATATAAAAGTTTTCCTCTGTCTCTTAAAATAAACATTCCACGGCCATTAATAGTTTTGCTCAATTTGAGGTTTTTTAATAATGCGCGACAAGTTGGCCATGAGTGCCGATTTCTTTTGCAGCACCACTTAGCTGTCCAAAATTGTCACATTTTTGTTTCTTACGTTTTTTTTGTAGGCCGCGAATGAGCGAGAAAATCGCGGTGGTAGACCTAAAAAAATCATCCTGTATTTATTTAAAGTTGCACAACAAGGAAGTGGTAGGTTTTTTTTGTTTTCGCAAATGCTCGTATGTGGCTCTTCCTTTAATTCTTATTAGAAGTCACTCATAAATCCATGCAAGTATAATGCTGATTTTTTGGGGTGGTTACTTTTGAAGCAGCAAAACACATTCTAAATGCTTCTTGTTGAGAGCTTGGCAGTTCTGATATAATCTGCTCTAAAGATCCAGAGGTCAACATGGCACATTTTTTTGCATTGCTCTACCTCAGTTATAAGGTTAGGAATCTGAAAGTGTAAATGAAAAATAAAATGGAAACCAAAATTTGATATTTTACCTTCTGTTTCAATCTCAAATTTTTTCCTGGCTTTTTTATCGGATGAATAACCCGTTCTGCACCCCGGAACAAAACAGGTTCTATCTGTATTTCCTTTCACATCACTCGTTTTTTATAATGTTAGCAAAATACACCAAAAATCCAATGAATTTAATAAAAAAAATGGCACAAATTTGTGGAACTTCACAAAAAACGTCAATCAAAAATAGCGCCGCGAACGACTGACGCACCACCTACATCGAAAACTTGAACTGCAATAAAAGTAGGGCTGGAAATTTTGAAACAGTGCTATATCGATATATCTCCTTATAGCGCTCCATAGTACTTACCCATTTATAGTAAAGTAAACACTATTGTATTAGGCAGCTTGGGAATGGTTATGGTTATATGGCATTCCAAAGACAATATTTCTGATTATTCCTAATATATTCTCAAAAACAGCTATAAAAAGTTCTATAAAATATATAAACACTTGGTATACTTTTCATCTTAAAATTTAAACTTCGAAATTATGTACCGCTTGAATAAATGCTTTCACCGATTCTATTGGTCCATCTGGATATATTCCATGCCCCAAGTTTGCAATATACCTTTCTGCACCAAAGTCGGTAACCATGTTTTTCACCAATGCTACAAGATCCTCCTTTGGTGCATACAGAGCGCATGGATCAAGATTTCCTTGTAGTGTTATGTTTTTATTCGCGATAAGTTCTCTTGCTCTTTTCGGCGGTATTGTCCAGTCGACGCCCAAAACTTCATAACCCAAATTTGCCAGTTCTTCAAAACAATAATGTGCGCCTTTTGCGAATAATATCATAGGAACTGTTTCTACATTACTTGCCTCCAGTTTTGCACGAACTTCGGTCGATATTCTTTTTAAAACAGGCAGACAAAATTTATTATACAACCACTTATTTAAATATTCCGCATTGCTGTCAAAAATTTGCACCATTTGAGCACCTGCTTTGATTTGCATTACCAAATAGTCGATTATAACATCTGTCAATAAAGTTAAAAGTTTGGAGGCTTGCTCGCTATGCTCGTACAGCCACTTTTTCGATTTGCTGTATGTTTTTGAGCCACCACCTTCAATCATGTAAGACATCAAAGTCCAGGGAGCTCCAGTAAAGCCAAGTAATGGTACTTTACCTTCCAACTTGTGTCGTGTTAAGGTTAACGCATCCCCGACGTACTTCAGTTTGTCGACAGCTCCGTTTGGTTGTAATGTTGACAGGGTCTCCAAAGTTAAAGGGTGAGGAAACACAGGCCCCGTCCCTGGAACCATTTTTACTTCCATGCCAAGTGCCTGGGGTATTACGAGAATGTCGCTGAAGATTATAGCCGCATCTAAGTCAAATCTTCGTATCGGCAGTAGTGTCACTTCACAAGCCAATTCTGGAGTTTGACATACTTCAAAAAATCCGTGTTTTTTCGAAATCTCTAAATATTCAGGAAGGTACCTGCCAGCTTGCCGCATTATCCATATTGGTATTTTGTCAGGTTTTTCTCCTCGGGCAGCTCTCAGTATTCTATCGTTCTTCAAAGGTGGAAAGTTTTTCGGTTCCATTTTTGGAGGTTATACTCTGGTGGAGACGGTAGTCGGTGTGACTGGCACAAAATAAACTATTTTAAAGCAGGAATGATAATAACATGATAATTCAGTTAGTTGTTTACACGGAATAATATAAAACTTGATAATTATTTTGTACTTGTAGATTGCGGTTTTCTCTTGAAAAGTTATCGGGTTACATTCAAGGTTACTTTCTAGTAACCTAATCAAACCTTGGGTTTCATTCAGAGAAATGGAGTAGGGAGAACGCGCTATAAGCTGCGCGAACTGCCTAAAAAAGTGGCGGCCATATTAAACCAACTTTACTAAACTTACCGAAAAAATGATACTCCCGGAGGTCTCCTAGACTTATAATTCATTTGTCGCGGGACAAAAAACCGACTCCGATCGGGGAACACCGGAAAGCGCGAACGTGAAGCCGTGAAAACTACGCGAAAGCCGACAACCTCCACACCCACGTTCGCGCCTCTTCGCGGGGTTTCGCGCCGCGAATGTGGCGCGGTCTTTTTAGCTTGGTACTGCACACGACATTTTCCAAAAACACTGACCATTTCTCTGCTGAAAATACAACAACTATCGCTGAAAACAAACTGCAAACGTCAAACTGGGGACAATATGCCGGACATTACATTTGCCTGGAAATAGGATGCGCAGTAGTCAAAGCACGTTCTCCCTACTCCATTTCTCTGGTTTCATTTCAAAATGTAACAATCACAAAACAACATAATTAAATATTGGGTTTGTTCCAACAGCAGTTCCAGACCGGTTCTCAGCGATCTAATTGGTTGAAAACAGTTTTGGAATTACTCTGTCGGATTTGCTAGAAGTGGTTGAGAACTGATAGTTGAACAAAGCCAATTTTATAGAGGCTGCTGCACGCGGCCAACGAAAAATACGTTGGCCGCGCTGCTGCACAGTGGGGAATGTTTTAAGTGTTAGTGATCCATAAACAAAATCGAAATGAATGAACACTGAACACTGCCTCACGCTAACGTGTTCGAATCTATTTCGTCTTCCCAAGATAATACAAGATCACCAAAAAGAAAAAAATGAGGAACAATACAAATACATTATTATATACAAATATGCATTTTTTGGTTTTGGGGAATTTTATTATTTGAAAGAAAAAAAATTTCCTTTTTGATGGGCTAGTTTTGTGTAAAAATGCATTCGAGATACATATAGCCTATACTTTCCGAGATATTTTGGAAAACCCAAAAATTTCCGAAACTTCTTCAACTTGCAACTTTTTTATAACAATGACTTGTGGGCAAAACTGGTTGCTTTAAGACTATACTTTTATCAAAATTTTGAAAAATTCACTGTTCAGTGGGTGCTCTCTTAGCACATAAAAAAATTACACTCAATTATAAATGAACTTGTATGTTTTAAAGCTTTGTTTACTTACGTGATACAGGGTGTTAAAACTAATTTTTCAAGCTTGAGTAAAGGATATACAGGGTGATTCAGTTTTATTCTGCGACACTTCAACAAGTGATAGAAAACCAAAAAATAACCGCACTTTTTTTATAAACTATATCATTTTAAGGCTTTATTAAAAAGTTACAGGGTGTAAAAGTTTTAAGAAACAAGTGGTCTTTATTGAATATTTACCAAACTAGTTGAGATATTTAAGTCATATTTGGTACACGCTATAACGGCATGGGTTAGCATAAAACCTGTTAATATCAAACACCTTGAACAACCAGTGGCGTAGACGTGGGTGTATAGCAATAAAACGTATTAAATTTCTTATGTAAATTTTAATTGTAAACAAAAACGTTCTCTTAGCATATTTTCATATGTGTCATGGTTTCATAGCAAATTTGATTTTTTTTTGTATTATTTCGGGGTATTTCTGAAAAATTATTTAAAAAATTTGCTCCATAAGTATCACTTAAAGGGGAAATAATGTGTTTACTACTTGAAATAAAGTAACTTTTTCCAATAAACTTACCTATGTAAGGCTATACTTTTGAGGATACAGGGTCTAATACATTTAAGGAATATACAAGTAATGTTACGCTCTGTATCTTGATCTAAGATTAATAAAGGCAAGACGTTTATTTGTTTCCAGTACCTACTTTGTCAGGAATTGGGAATACTAGGCATTGCTGGACGTTCTAACTTCAATGCAGTTTTGTACAAAAACGGTTCAAGTTTATCCTCGCAATAGGAACTTTTTGTAACATTTGTTAATGGTCTTGAACGTGGCATTATTTAGTTTTATGAAATGATAAAAGAAAAAAAAATCTGATCAAATTTGGGGCATATAGTAGCTCATTTGGGAAGAAAATCTGTGCACTAAAAAAAATTATGGCAACATATTATTACAAAAAAGATTAATTTTATGGTTATTTTGGTAGATATAGCCATAATTCAATTTGAACAAAAAAGAACTTGAATACACTGTATCTCTCAAACAACATTTGTCTAAGAAATGTTGGGATCAATCGCCATATTTTCGTCTCTCCTACTCCCAGTTTTGGCATTTCCTATTTCCTATGAATCACTCTGTATATCATTGGATTTTACATAGATTTCAAATATCTAATAATATACAGGGTGATCCATTAAAAAAATATTTTTTATATATCTGAAAATTGCTATAGTATTTCTAAAGTCACTTGGAACAGCATAAAAACCTGTGAATTTTATACGGGTGATTTCTGCTGATAAGTCTGGTATTGTTACCTGTAGCAGAGCGTGGTAAATGCTACGAAATAGATCACGCCTTGTATATCACTATGTTCCAAGTGAGTTCATTTATATTTTACCAGGGTAGCTCGAGAACAGGCGCTTCCGGTAATAAAATACGAGACAAAATATTTTTTAACCATATTAAACCGCACCTGGTATTATAAGTAAAAGGAGATGAAGGAGACAGAGACGATAGATATTGTAGTAAAAACAACTGACTGCATGCTCACATAATAAAATATATCACCAATACTTGCATGGGCTACACTGTTCGACGGCTGGCCACTTTTACAGCGAAATGCGGTGGATAGGCGTGCGATAATTTCACAGATTTTAGGATACACTTGCGTAAATAGTTGTAATCGATATGGCTTTTTAGAGACCTTTTGACAATATTGTATGGTGCATTAACCTTTACGTTATGTGTGACGACAACCTTAAAAAACCTTAAAGGTGAAATATTATGTTGCTTGTAGAATATGTATATCTTTAAAAAACTGCGTGACGCTTATGTCCGATATTAGAGTTTTTTTTATGCAATTAGAGTTTTTTTATACTGTTTCAAGTGACTTTAGAAATACTATACCTTCAATTGTTTTTCTGATCAATGCATTGAGATCGTAAGGAAGTTTCAAACAACTTTCATATTAATTTATAATTTTTTCCTAGGTCCAAAATTTAAAAAGTTACGGGGTGAGAAATCTTTAAATAATACTCCCGTACATATTCAAGTTCTATAAAATTTGCATGCCTTTAAAATGATTCAAAATTATATTTTTTTTATTCTAAATTATTTTTTATTTCCAGATCTCATGAACTCCTCATACGCCTCCCCGATTCACTTCACTTGTGGCGTAACAGCAGGAATACTGGCTTCCATTGTCACTCAACCAGCCGATGTTCTGAAAACTAAAATGCAGCTCTACCCAAATAAATTCAATGGTTTGTGGTCCGTAGTTGTGTACGTTAACTCGAAATATGGCCCGACAGGTTACTTCAAGGGGATGGTCCCAAGGATGCTGCGGAGAACGCTCATGGCTGCCATGGCCTGGACTGTGTATGAGAGAATATCAAAAGTAATAGGGTTAAAGTAGTACAGAATATTGAGGTTAGGTCAGGATGAAACTCTGACTTAGCTGGTGGTGGAAAATTACGGAATTTGTAAAGGTTTTATTAAACCTACCTAACCTGCCTCAATCAAGCAGCGTTTTCTTCAATTTGGAAACATTTGGATGCTAAACAATAAGATTTATTTTGCATCCGATTTTCTTGTTTCTATGTAACTTTTATACATATTTATTTTATGTGGTCATTATATTGCATACTTTGCTGCATGTGTACTATTTTATCTTATGTTACTAAAATAAACATTTGTTTATTTTATTACACTCATAAACATAACAGGAATAATTATGAAAATTAATTTTCTGGTGTTTTAAGTAGGTGTAAGGCTGATAGGGATATTGGAAGAGCGATATTGTATGAAAATACAGTATTGTTTTGTGATGGAATTTATATACATGTACGTAGCATATTTTATTAAGTACATTTTATAAATGCATAATAATAATAATAATGTGTAAATTTGAATAAATTATGTGTTTTTAATAACTTTTAAATTCTATATGTTTATTTTGTGTTTTTTGAACTGGAGTTTATTTATTGTTAATAGGTATGATAATGGCACACTGATTAGGGCGGTCCTAATGTGTCCGCTTTTTCCTCCATAAAGACCCCATTTTATGGGAAAAGTGGGTTAAGGCCATCAAAAGAGATTTTGTTCCTACACAGTTTTCCAGGATTTTGGTTTGTACTGTTGGAGAGTGTTATACCTAACAATTTTACGTGATTAAACGTAACCACCTTGAAATCAGTGAGTTTTATGGTTTTATTTATTCGAATTTAGTTGTATCTAGGAAGGCAAATAAGAAATAATTGGCATTTACGAAAATTTTACCGGTAGATATCTAAATGCACCAAAACCCCTTGAAAATGTGACTTTCACTCTCATAGATTATTATCCGTGTTTAAAACCATGAACTATATATGTAAACAATCATTTTAAAGTGTTTTTTTTTACTGAATTTACCAAGTTGGCAGTTGGCACCTTGAAATTTGAATTTGGCGCCTTAGGCTCACCTCCCTTGGATGACTCATCGCTTTCAGCTGTCGGGCCTTGTTATTGCGACGGTGCCGGACCGGGGCCCACGGAAACTTACCCGTGGGCCCCGTGTAGACCCAAGGCTAGCACCGTTCACGTGGTGACGATGGCGCATAGTCCCGTCGGGCGTTGGCATCTTACCGACTTTTTCTATATGGACACTGATATGACAATAAGAAAAGAAATATTAACCATTTTCTTGTGGCGCATATTTGGCGAAGGAGTAAATTTTGTCTGTTTCTTTTTGGTTTTGTTAAAAAAATAGACATCAAGTACAAGGTACAATAAGAGTGCCAGTGTTGGCGTTGGCCATATCTTATGTGGATGGGGGTTAAGCATGACGATCATAGGCAGAGTGCTCAATCTTTTGAGGGTGATATGGATATTCCATTCAAGATGTTCAGTGTAGTTTTCTAGATGAAATAGGTGCTTGATTTTCCAGCATATTAGCACTGCTCGCTAGAGAAATCTTAAACTCTGGTTGATTTCTTTTTCATATCCATCCTATGTTCGGATGAATCATATATGTTCAAGTAACTGGATCAAGCACTGCCTATATTTATCCACTCTGTAGGCTGTAGGTTGTAAAGAAAATGGCAAAAATATGTGGCAGTAGAAAAATATAAGAACCCAGCCCAGTATGGAAAACACTGGACTGAAGCTGCTATTGAAGATGACTTTGCCCTCGACAAGAGCAGGACCCAGCCGAACCCCCGGAAACCCGCAATGGGCGACTGAGTGGCGCCGGCCCCCGTCCCTTACCCCCGCCTCTCCCGAGTAAAGACATTTGTACTCCTGCGAAACTCCCCGACCCTCCAGAGACATTTGCAGACCCCGCTTTCCCTCAGTTTAGGACCTAGTAAGGGTGAGACAGACATACTAGTCGCTTTAGTGAGTGCTAATCTCGCTTGTCATATTTTTAATATGTCATTATTCCCTCCTGCATCATGTCCGCCTCCGAATGCTCTTTCGAAGGTTCGGTTACTAATGAGCTAAATTTAAAATATCTCATAGAGCAGCAACAATCATTCATTCAACAAATAAAAGCTAAAGACCAGACAATTTCCGATTTAACTAGGGAGGTTGCAAATCTCTCAGCCCAACTCAAAGAAATGTCGGACTATATTAAGTCCATCAAGTTATCCGAACCACGAAAGCGCAAGAAAAGCGGCTTCTCGTCTGATTCTTCCTCCGTGTCAAGTAAAATAACGGTAACAAACTCGATTGATGCAGACGGGTTTAATATCCCAACTATTACCCCCATAAAGGTCTGAGGGGGGGGTCCTTGGGCAGGTCTACGTTATCACGAAATACTTTTAAAAGGCTTTTTGAACTTCTTAAAAGTGCAAATTTTTTGGAGAGCGATGCGATAGCACGTCAGGGCGTGAATAGCAAGCGAATGTTAATAATCGGCTCGCACCAAGAATACTAGACAACTATAGTAATCTTGGTTTCCACATAGCAGACGGCAAGGTTAGTGGAGAGAAAGCTCTGAATGGAGCAGGTACATTATATTTTGTGGTTTGATCCACAAAATATATAGGTTAGGTTTGATCTGGAACTGTATCCAGCTGTATCTGTGATATAATCATTAATCACCATAGAGATCATATAATGTGATCTCTATGTTAATCACAGACTGTGACATTTATTTATGTGTTTGAAGCAAAGTACACTAGCCACGATACACTTACCCACGGTATGTCAGTAACGAATCCAAAAACAAGGCAAATCTGCGCATCTACGTCAGTTGCGAATCACGAATTCAAAATGCGGTTGTGTTTTACGATTTTTTATAGTTTACAGTTTAATGTGTCAAGAAAAAAGTGTAAACAACTGTCAGTCCAGCTCGACAGGGCTTTAAAATAGGCCAGAAATGCCGGGATGTGCAGTCAGCGTTGTCCAAATAATAATAGAAACAGTAATGGAACGGAAATTAAGTATTATAGATTTCCCAAGGACAATAATCTTGCCAAAAAATGGATTGCTGCATGCCGCAGACAAGACATATGGAGCAATTTAAATTCTGATTCGCAACTGACGCGTTACAAGATGCGCAATGACATACCGTGGGTAAGTCTACCGTGTACAACAAGGTTAGTTTATGTGTACACCACAAAATATATAGGTTATAGGTTAGTGTACACTAACCTATATATTTTGTGGTGTACACTAGCCAGAGTAGCCAGACCAGACCTGTATTTGTGACAGCCAACAGTTTTATATAACCTATATATTTTGTGGTTTTATATTTAAAATATCTTTTTCCTAATTTATTAAAATAATGCTTTTGAATTCATGATGACTTACAGGTTGGAGCTAGATCCTGCTTCTAAATTTACAATAAGTATAAGGCTGTATAAAGATGTACAGAATGTTCCTGAATTACACAGGAAACTGATGAAGAGCCAGATGGAGTGTTGTCTTATTAAGCCAGCACTCATATTGGACCCATTCCAGTTAGTCGTTGCAGCAAACAAAACTTTAACATCAGAAAAGACCACAACGAAATCGGTGTTTACAGAGATTTTGTTTAATTTGTCAATATCTAAAAATATTACACAAAGTTTACAGAAGTTCGGTATCGATGATAAAGACAAGGATTTGCTTGTTGTAACAGTGACGAAAAATTCAGAAGATGCTACAGACAATAGTATATTTACTCAAATTATTGGCGAAGAAGTGGATATCTCAGAATTAACACTATTCAGCAATGTGGACAACATTCGAAAAGCATATAAAATTAGTGATGAAGAAAGTAAAAGTGTAAAGTTGCTAGATTCTATTGTAAGTAGGATAAGTGCGAAAGATATTTTATAATAAAAAGTAGAAAAACATTGGTATGATCTATTACTTACCTACTGTTGGGAAGTTTATTCATAATCTACAATAATTGCAAAATTCCTTTTTTGGTTATGATGAGTATGTAGATACCTCAGTACGGTTTGTTCAGCGAATGTTCGTCCCTACGTCACAACTCCCGTCCTTGTCTGGCTCGTAAATATACGACCGATATCTGTCTTATAGTCATGAGTAAGACAAGGACGGGAGTTGTGACGTAGGGCCGAACATTCGCTGAACAAACTAGAAACTTATAATTCCGTACAGTTAAAGTTCCTCTGCCAGAAGGATCTAGCTGAATTTAAAACTAGGTTCTATGGCAGTGGCTAGTATTAGGGCCCTAGATACAGAGAGGGTGGGGGTTCAATCCCCCCACCATTGAAAAAAAAAAGGAGGAAGTAGGTAGGTCATGGTGTAATTATCGCTGTTTCAGTTTTCCATTTCATTCAAGGAGTTCTGAGACTGAGTGTCTGATGCCTGTCTTTTCTGTTAAAGAAAGAGTACATATAAGTAGGTACTTATAATTACTGCAAATAAATATTATGGTTCAAGTGCTGCGGTGGCGACGTTCATAGCATCGCTGAACTATTTATACTGCATGTTTTTCTGCCTTCGATCGATCTTGGTTTGAACTGAAGTCAAGGCAAATGCATGCACATGTCTTTATAGTAGGGTTACCACCTTTTTGCAAAGTGAAAAAAGGACATTGCCAAAAATTCTTCTAGAAAATTTTTCACAAATCAAATTATAGGTATAACAAAACATTAAAAAGTTGAAATTTTGTCAAAATTCTAAGTAATTAAATCACCAAAGGGGGCGCAAATTGGGTTACATTTTCATTTCCCTTGTCAAACACATTCTCTGAATATCTAGGTTGGATAGATCTTTGATAATATCAATATAATAAAATAGACTTAAGTACCACCAGCAGTGTTCACTACTCGTTCGGCTATGCCACCAGTAATCCAGTAAAGTCGACAACGATGATAAAAACGATAATCGAGGAGTCAGGTCACCAGAAGCTAAAGTCTATCCAAGTTACAGCGGCAGTAGATATAAACAAAGTCATATGACCGCATTGCGATCGATTACCAGGGTCTGACTAATATGAGATTCCCAGTGGTTTGTAATTCTGAACTAATTCTTTTAGAAGTTTTTAACTTTCCTGGATCTTTATAAATTTCCTTAAATTAAGTAGCAAAATAAATTTACAGAATATACTGCTCGCGATCCGATCTAAAATATGCAGGAAACTCGACTGAGGGAAGAGCTGGCCCTGCATTCTGCTCGTTGCGTAAACACTTGACATTTTATGACGGCCAGACCAATAAGAGAATAGGTCACGTGGTGGCCAATGTTTTGATCCACTGCCTCTGTAACTTAGATAGACTATTATAGTAGAGCATATGCCGCTTTCCGAACTCGAACTATACCGACCCCGTCAGCCCTAAGGTTATTAAAATTAAAAAGGACATTTTAGGGCTAAAAAAGCCACAAGGACAATTTGTTTGAAAAAAGGACAGGTGGCAACCCTACTTTATAGAAAAACACCGCTGGTGGCCAAGAGCGCTGGACAAATTGTGGATTCACTCTTTATCAGCGTGATTTACTAATTGTCCTACACTCACTGGAATTACTACGGTTTTCTAAGGTTTTACGTAGTGCTTGAGTGAATGCTATCCTAGTTCTATCGGGAAAAGTCGGCCCTAGCCTGCCTTAGCCACAAATGGCAACGAAATAATAGTAATTGCCCCCCTCCCCCACACAAACACTAGCATTCAGTTGCTTCTGGGGTACTCCTACTTTGGAGTATTGTGAGGGTGAGAATTATTATTCCACAGTTAACAATGAAAAAATGTCCACCAGTTGACTAAGTAATATTTTTTTGATATTAGGTTATTTTTTTTATAAATAATAATTTTTCATTCATTTAAACTGTGTGACCTTTTTTTTTAGACAAAAGTGCTAAGAAATTGCAAAAACAATAGAGATGGGTGGCTGGGAATATTCTCGGGACGGGAGCATTAAAAAATTGGGAATATTCCCAACAAATGGGAGCATTGACTCAAAAACTCCCGGAGACATTCCCAAATTTTAAATTTGCCGCCATTAAGAGGTCAATTGTTTAACTAATTGAGAATTTAACCTCAAATTTCGGTTTTGAAAAATAAAACTTTCGTTTTAAATGTTTTAATTTTAAATTTTGAACGGAGAACTAGGGCCCCTGAGGTTGCTCTCTGCTTGTATATAGTGCTCATTCACTACTGGTACTAGGTAAGTTTTTAGTTGGAGTTGTTATTTTGTTTATTTAATTAAAATTAAATAATTAGTTGAAAAGCTAACTGCTGTGTACGATATTCATTGATGAAAATCAATAACAGGGTTATCAGCAACAGTGTTTACTACAATACTCGTAATCTTTAATGAACCATAATTATTACTTATATGTTCCAAGCTTTCGCCCTTTGATTAAGTCAGGGAATTATAAATTATATTAATAGTTCAATTATTCCAAAAATTATATAAATTTGGTGTTTCAATATGGCCGAAAAAGTAGTAATATGGCGGAAGGAATTTGATCTTTCTGCAATTTTTTTATCTTCACATTTCAATACAATCATATATCAAATCCCTTCCCCCATAATTACTTCTTTTTCGGACATTGAACTATTAATATAATTCCCTGACGAAGTCCTCAATCAAAGGGTTAAAGCTTGGAACATTAATAATTATGGTTCATTAAAGATTATTGTAATAATCACTGTTGCTTGCTGATAACCATGGTCCATGTTTTGATTTCCATCATTAAAATCAAATACTTAGCCTGAGCGCCCCCCGCCCTGCCGCCTGCGCCCTGCGCCGATCTGGCCCGCTGCCCCGCAAGAATTTTTGTTTTTATAACATGCTTTTAAAACGAACTAAAAAAGCACAAAATGTTATAAAATCGGACTCAAAAAGTATAACATAATTTCTCCTACAGCTATAAAGATGGGACACGTGCAATAGCTAACAATGAGTTGGAAAACATTATTTCCAGTGCAATTGGTACAATTGTTAGTGACTTAAGTGGGCATGCATCAATAATTATTATTATCTATTGTTTTTTAGTCCGTTCTTTAAAAACGTGTTATATTAAAAAGTGTATTTAATTTTTTTTTATATGTGACATGTGTTACTTTTATTTTAAATCAAAGAATAACATGACTTATTTGTATAGGCATTATTTTCACTAGTAATCGCCCTAGTACTTGAATTATTGCCGGAAATTTTTCGAGTACACGAATTTTCTTAAAAAATTCTTGTTAGAGAAAAATTTCCGGATATTAATTCAAGAACGTGGGGGGTTCGGTAAGAAAATTCCATACCTACACGTAAATTTAACGAAATTATTATAAAAATTTTTGTTGAGTATATGTTAGAATGTCACATTATAATAATGACATCTGTCAAAAAATTTCCGCTGTAATCACCTGATGCCTAGAGCAAGTGAGAATATTTCCGGAAATTTTTTGAGTTGCCATGACAACGAAGTAAAAAAAACCCTCTGATTGGTCAAAAAAGGTAGGTATGGAATTTTCTACTAAATAATATACAGTGCTATTCATAAAGTTTGCACGAAATATGAAAAATTTGTATTGTACGATTTTTTTTAAAAAACATGATTTTGGATATGTTAGAGCATATTAAGCCTCAAGAGAGCCTTGACGGCACAGCCAATGCCTGTCAAATTTGACATTTAAAACTAAAAATTGGAAACAATTGGGTTTGCCTTTGGAAATATCGGAAAAAATGTCTTTTATGCCAATTTTCAGAATCAAGATATTTGTTTTTCTTCATTATATCTCTTCAAATTGGTACACGATATTTTTCCTGCAAAATAACTTTTTTGCGGGAAAAATACTCATTTACTGGATTCTTTCTTACTAAACCATAAAAATAAAAATAAATTTCAACGCAAAACAGGGGAAAAATAAGATTTTTAAAATAGTTGTTGTGTAACAACACAATATTGGTGCATACTCTTTAATTTTAAGCCAAGTTCATGCTCTGGGCCAGTGTTGTAATATTTTTACACAAAGCATATCTATATTTGGAACCGAGTGAAGCAAAATGATAAGGTACAGTTTTGTATTGAATTTTATTTTTTCACTTTCAATTCCTGGAGTATCAATTAAGAAAAAAACGAATATCCTTCTAAAAATTGGCATAGACGCACAATAATACAATACGAATACATTTTCTTAATAATCTTTTCCGATTACCAAGGTAAAACCCCATTTTTCCTAATTTTTATTTTAAATGTCATATTTGACAGGCATGGGCTGTAAGGCCACGGCGCAATAGTGTACCCAAAACAGACCAACGTAGCTCAAAATCAGATTTTCAAAAAATCTAATAATAAAAATTTTTCTACCTAAGAGAGTAGGATTTCAGCGAGAATTCAACGCCTGCCAATATGAACCAATCAGGTGATGATTTCAGCGATAATACCACTAGTAGTATTTTCGCTGAAATCCTACTCTTTACCCTAAACCAATATTGTTGCAGCTAAAACTGATAACCCGATAACTTCTTCACATTACCAAATTTAATATAGGACTAGAATATATGTTTTCAGTTAACACATTGATCTTTAAATATCTAATAGCACAAAAAACATATTCAGAACCGAAAGTTCAATCTAAATGACAGCTAGCTGTCAAACTAATTATTTGCAGTTGTTAAATTCTCTTTTTAAATACAACTCGTGGTATGCCTAATAAAAGATAATACCTTTCGTTAATTTATTACTCATTGTAATCCCAATGCTAAGAAAATACCACTCCTGCTGCGCAGTCGTGGTATTTTCAGCTTTGGGATTATGATTCATAAAATTAACGAAAGGTATCGATAATAGGCACACCAGCAAGTGAGAATATTTCTGGAAATTTTTTGAGTTGCCATGACAACGAAGTAAAAAAAACCCTCTGATTGGTCAAAAAAGGTAGGTATAGAATTTTCTACTAAATAATATACAGTGCTATTCATAAAGTTTGCACGAAGTGTGAAAAATTTGTATTATACGATTTTTTTTAAAAAACATGATTTTGGATATGTTAGAGCATATTAAGCCTCAAGAGAGCCTTGACGGCACAGCCAATGCCTGTCAAATTTGACATTTAAAACTAAAAATTGGAAACAATTGGGTTTGCCTTTGGAAATATCGGAAAAAATGTCTTTTATGCCAATTTTCAGAATCAAGATATTTGTTTTTCTTCATTATATCTCTTCAAATTGGTACACGATATTTTTCCCGCAAAATAACTTTTTTGCGGGAAAAATACTCATTTACTGGATTCTTTCTTACTAAACCATAAAAATAAAAATAAATTTCAACGCAAAACAGGGGAAAAATAAGATTTTTAAAATAGTTGTTGTGTAACAACACAATATTGGTGCATACTCTTTAATTTTAAGCCAAGTTCATGCTCTGGGCCAGTGTTGTAATATTTTTACACAAAGCATATCTATATTTGGAACCGAGTGAAGCAAAATGATAAGGTACAGTTTTGTATTGAATTTTATTTTTTCACTTTCAATTCCTGGAGTATCAATTAAGAAAAAAACGAATATCCTTCTAAAAATTGGCATAGACGCACAATAATACAATACGAATACATTTTCTTAATAACCTTTTCCGATTACCAAGGTAAAACCCCATTTTTCCTAATTTTTATTTTAAATGTCATATTTGACAGGCATGGGCTGTAAGGCCATGGCGCAATAGTGTACCTAAAACATGGACCAACGTAGCTCAAAATCAGATTTTCAAAAAATCTAATAATAAAAATTTTTCTACCTAAGAGAGTAGGATTTCAGCGAGAATTCAACGCCTGCCAATATGAACCAATGTAATGATATGATTTTTGAAATATTAACCAATCAGGTGATGATTTCAGCAATAATACTACTAGTAGTATTTTCGCTGAAATCCTACTCTCTACGCTAAACCAATATTGTTGCGGCTAAAACTGATAACCCGATAACTTCTTCACATTACCAAATTTAATATAGGACTAGAATATATGTTTTCAGTTGACATTGATCTTTAAATATCTAATAGCACAAAAAACATATTCAGAACCGAAAGTTCAATCTAAATGACAGCTAGCTGTCAAACTAATTATTTGCAGTTGTTAAATTCTCTTTTTAAATACAACTCGTGGTATGCCTAATAAAAGATAATACCTTTCGTTAATTTATTACTCATTGTAATCCCAATGCTAAGAAAATACCACTCCCGCTGCGCAGTCGTGGTATTTTCAGCTTTGGGATTATAATTCATAAAATTAACGAAAGGTATTATCGATAATAGGCACACCACTTGTTATAATATTACCCCTGAAAATACCACTGGTGGTATTATCGCTGAAATCATCACCTGATTGGTTAATATTTCAAAAATCATATCATTTCATTGGTTCATATTGGTAGGCGTTGAATTCTTGAATTCACTAGGGGGTGTGCCTATTATCGATAATACCTTTTGTTAATTTTTACGACTACATAGTAGGAGTGGTATTTTCTTAGCATCGGGATTACAATGAGTTAATAAATTAACAAAAGGTATTTTCTATTATACCCCGATTACTGTAAGAAGTCCCGATTTTGTCAGATGACATTCTCCACAAAATCCCTAGGAATTTTCTGTTACCCATGGGTATAACATTGGTATATGTGTCTCAACCAGTTAATGACGTCACTCATTGATTTATGAAGTGAAAATTTACCCGTGATACAAAAAAAAAAACATAATAAAATAAAAACCATATTGTAATCACGATTATACCGCTACAAATAAAAATCACTATGACTACAACTCATTTTAATAATAATTTCAAACGTCAAGGAAACACTTTTCATTTTGGTATTTTGGTATAATCAACTGCTTTTGGCAGCGTCTATGTGCGGACTCAGGCAAATTTAGCTTCGGTGTGTCAAAGTGACAGTGAAGGTTTTCCAGATCGTTCAAACTGGTTCAAACATTCGGCAGTGAAAATATTCGCGGGTTTTCTACGTTTCGTGAGTTTTACCGTTATCTGTGCTGTTCTTGTTCTTGTTACTTTTCATGTTATTAGTGAAAATGGGCTCGTTACTGACCTGAACTTATGACCCGGTTGCATTCAAGAACGTTATTGATGCCAACTTAGGATATCGAAATTACCAATTGACAGTCCCAGTAAGGGCTTCTTAAAATAATTCGACTATATTAGGCATACCATGAGTTGTATTTACGAAGGGAATTTAACAACTAATAATGTAATTATTCAGTAATTTAATTACCATGCTTAAAAGTTGAATTCCATCTGACAGCTGTCATTAAGGAGCTTTCGGTTGTGAATATATTTTCTGTGCTAATTCAACAATAAAAGTGTTAACTGAAAATGTATCTTCTAGTTCTATGTTAAATTTGGTAATGTGAAGAAATTATCAGGTTATCAGTTTTAGTTACCACAATAAGTCTTGCTAATTGGTTTAGCGTAACCGTGGCACAGCTAAGAGTACAATTTCAGCGAAAATACCACTAGTGGTAGGTATGTTTAAATTCAGTCAACGGTATAGGCCATTTCATTTCACCAACAATTTCACTCCACTTTTGAGATCCTGATCTTGCTCACCCCAAACCAAAATATCTTTTTGTGATTAGGTTCTACAAGTTTGCACGAAGTGTTATTTATTCTGATATCTACAGTTTCAGTTTGAATCTTTTGAGGAGGGTTATGGCTGCCTTGATGAACCTACATAATAAGGGGAAACAGCTGTTGTAGTCTACCATCGCGAACAATTCAAATTTGCAAAACCAAACATCTCTTAGATCTTGGAGACTATGATTTGTTAACATCAGATGTTAGAAGCTATTAACTTTTCTTTTTGTAAACCCATTTGGGGATGCAAAATGTATCATCTTTCTGTTAGAATTAGTGGTCATGTTATGCCAAGGTAGGTACAGAATAAGGTGGCATACATCAAGTAAGAATATAATACGCGACTGAATTTAAGATGTCAACGCCCCGACGGGAGTATGCGAACAAATATATGGGCCATCGTCACCATGGGAACGGTGCTAGCCACCGGGTCTACACTGTGTTGTTCTTTGTTGTTGTTCATTGTTGGCATGGCCCATAGACTAGTTTAGCGTTGAGCCTATAGGGGATGTATAGCCGCAATAAGAAATCAAATAAGTACAAAAGAGTTGGGTACGAAGGTCACCTTTAACAAATGAAATCAATGTTTGCCCAATGTTACGTTTTATTTTGTGGTTTGACAGTTTTTTGAAGATTGAAATTGAAACTGGCATGTCAAGGTTATAGCATTTGCACCTTGAATAGCATTTTTAGTTTTGATTTAGGATGATTAAATAAAACTCATTGTATGTTTAAATAACATATACTAAATACGTTGCACTTATGTCGACTTTAATCTACGTTAGTATGTACACTTAATCTTAGAACAAAAAGCAAAATAATGCCAATAAAATTAAACTACACTTAAACGTAATAATTGAAATGCTCTTCCTAACATATACGCGACATGACCATTACGGATTTCTGGCAATACTTCTCCTAACTTCACAAAAAATATGTATGTACACACAAACAAGTTTACTATTGGAACATTCAGTACAATTTTCAAAGACTATTAATTATAATCCTTTAAAAATATGCTGAAGCACCACTTTATTAAATACCTTGACTCAAGACAAAATAACCTAGATAAATTAAACTACGAAATGGCATCGCGACACAATGACAGTAAAAACATCGGTTTCTTTTATTAAAAATATCACTCTCGATTAAAATCACTTACAAAAATTGGTGTAATTTTCCTTTAAATCGGCAGCATGCAAAGCATCTTAAAAAATAAATGCCCCCATTTCTATTAGATCGTTCGAAATTATGCTCTATGTGCACAATCGGGAAGGTGTGCATAACCTCAAACTAGTTGTCAAGCAAATAAAATATTTCATTCAGATAGAATTAGCAGCTCTGGTTCACATATTTAACTTGGATTGGAATATGGGATCCACAATAATTATTGCAAAATAGAAGTTCAACATATTAGTTCTTAAGGTGAACCACAGCTATTACAGAAAATAAAATCTTTAAATGTGCATTTATAGTCTTTATGAAAATACACGGACAAAAATACTTAAATTAATAGTTGTGTGCAAATTCAAAGAAAGTTACAAAGTAGAAAATCCAACTTATCAGATTCCTTCAAACTTGCAAAAAGTGTAAAGATTAAAAAATCCTATGGGAATCATTAGAATTGAGCAAAAATGGTGCCAAATTAGTAAAAAAATACAAAGGCAGAAAACATCACAATAGAAACATACAAAATTAATAATGCATTTAAAATTTGTAGCCTTGTAAAAATAATAATCTGTATGCTTTCGCACCAAAATAATAATTAAAATCACACGTAAATCTCTTCTAGCATTTCGTGAATAAAATACAGGATGATCAGAACGAAAATATTTGAAGATATTTATTTTAAATTTGATACGCTACATGCATGTATAGAGTGCAACGTTATTATGAATTTGTTTTATTACATTTATTATTTCTATATCTGCACCCGCAGTTGTACATTTTTAAAAATAAATTGTTAAACTCTACTTAAAAACATTGTTTGTAATGTTACATATCAATTTATCCAATTAAATAATAATGGGTATGGGTAACATGTACCACTATTTCTTTTTCAATTAAATTCAATGTGATTGTAAATAAAGTACTTTTTGATTCTAAACAAAAACAACATTTACTTTTTATATTCCACAATTTTAATCTTGTTATTTAGTTTCACTATAGAATGCACTCTTAAAATATGAGTCATAAAAATCATCCTGTATAGATGGAAAGAAAAATAATAGTTGTTGTAGACTTTTTATATATACAAATTAGAAACATATTTATTGATAGCCAAAATTGATGACTACACTTCTAGAATTCAACAATCATTACTTTCCTTCCTTTATTATCTTTCAGGTTTTTTTATCAGTACCTGCGATTAATTCTACGGCAAATAAAAAATTGCATCTTTTGACTGTGTGTGGTGGTTGTGTGAGAATAAAATAAAAAGATCTGTTCTAGATAATCATATTATGTATATTTCTATACTCCATAACCTAATGCCATTCTTTTTATTTTCATGACATTGGTCATCAGAATAATTAAAATAATTATGACAATCTAAAATAGTACACCTTGTAACACTTATCATGATGTCAATAAATTATTCTTCATTTTGAGGTTCGATAAATACCTATGTTGATAATTTTGCACTGTTCAAAAAGTGTAGTTAAAAATACAAATATCCAAGGTTTAGTAGATATAGTTATCATTAAATGCACACAATGTAGTCCTCTCTAGATAGCAACTAAATTCGTTAAAAATAAACGCTGTTCGACAAAAAATTTGCACTACCCTGTATCATACATAGGGCATTCGCCATTCGCTTGGCAAAAACTGCTGTGATGGCATGTTGTAGTTTCATACTGAGAAGAAATTCCATCCTAGGCAGTTTGCACATATATGAAGTGTCCCCAGATTAAGTGCAATATGGGTGTGAACAGTAATAGTTATTAAAGCACCAATAGCGGTCCTGCGAGGATGTCGCCCAATGGGCATTATTGTCCCACATGATCTCGCATGCATATTTTATTTTTCGCTAAAACTAAGCTCCTGGACAAAATTAATGCACCACTCATATTTTTCTCGATATTTTTTATATTTTTATATATTTTTTCTCAACAAGTAGACCATGGACCTTGTTTGACAGTGACAGTTGTTATTTAAGCTAACTATAGTATCACATAACCTTGTTTTCACAGTTTTAGACTAAAACTGTGTTAAAATTTTCTTCAAAACTGCTAATTAAAGCAAAGCGTCTGTGAAAAGCAAGCTTTCGATTGTGATTGTTTTTATCACATGCATGTTGGGAAGTCCATTTGAGAGTAAATCAAGGAAAATAAACCGCCAAAGAAATTTGTCAATTGAGGATGCAGTGCGAGCATCGACTCTCCTGGATGAAGGATATACAATGCGATATGTTGCTGGTTTGTTAGGAAGACATCATTCCAGCATCTGCTACATGCTGAGACGACATAATGAGACGGGCTCGTACCATCGAAGACCAGGGCAAGGGCGAAAACGTTGCACTAATCAAATTGATGATGGTTTTTTGAGACAAAGTGCTCTCAGAGACAGGAGAGTCACTAGCAATCTCCTAAAAACTGAATTAGCAGATGGTCGAAATATATCGCTATATCGACTCGAACAATTAGAAGACGTTTACATGAAGCAGGATTGAGCAACAGAAGATCGGCTAAAAAAAACCATAGCTTACTAGAGAACACAAAGTTCATATATTGAATTTTGCAAGACTACAGAATTGGATTGGATCAATAATTGGAAACAAGTTATGTTTTCCGACGAAACTAGAGTTGGCCTTAAAGCTCCAGAGGAACGTGAGCATACCTGGCAAAGGTGAGGAGAAAGGTTTGCCAGCTGTAATATCTCTCCTAAAGTACCTTTTGGTGGAGGCTCTAAAATGTTTTTTTTCGGTGGGGGGGGGGGGGGATTTGCTTCGATGCTCGTACAGAGTCGGTCCCTATACTTAAGAGGTCTATGAATGCCCCATATTACTTAGACGTCATTATTGTCCAACATGTAATGCCTTTTGCTCCGTTTGTTGGACCTAATTTTGCAGGACAACTCTCATCCCCAATAGGCTACCTAAATGATCTTAATATCCCTTTATTACAGTGGCCACCTAACAGTCCTGACATGAATCCTATAGAGCATCTATGGGACTATCTAAAAAAAAGTGCCCCCCTGGGTGCGTCATCGATTGCCTTACTTTGATATTTGCAATTCAAGCTTAGGAAAAGTGACTTGTGGGTAAAATAAAAAAAATTCCATATCAAATTTCGAAACAAGCAACCTACATTGATTTTTAGCATATCCTTTATTGAAATTAATACGGGGACATCCATGTATCAGTGTACGAAAATTAATAAATACATCTACAGGCCAAATTGCAGCCCTCAGCCAAATTTAGCATTTTGTTTTCATGACTTTTTCCATTATGTTCATTCAGTGTATTTTCAAGTCAAAACAGGTTATTTTCAACTCAGGTCAAAACATATCATTTGATCTTGTATTACTAGAACCCAAAGAAAATTATGTCTTTGTTAACTTTAAAAGAAAAGTTGTAACCAAACCTTGGACGTAACTTTCCAAATCACTCTGTTCCAATGGAAAAAAAATCTCCGACGCAATAGGATCTCAAATATGCTAATTATTTTTGTGCTATTATATCTATTATGCTGAAAAGAACTTGGCATTGGACAATCTGACTGTTCTACAAGGTTACGCGACCCCAGTTAGTTCAACCGATTGATAACAAACACAACAATTGCCACTTGCAAGAACCGTCCTTAATGAAAACCGATGCAGAACAGCCGACAGATCCCAACATCTCTCACCACATTTCGATCTAACCTCACCTTCCGATTTACGTGTGATATTGGGTGACATAGGTAGCGGGAAATAGGCCCCGTCGGTGGCCAATCTCGCCGTGCCACCAGTGTTGGTCGGAACGATCCGTGACGGTGATGACGTCGCCCCGCTTGAATTCCAGCTCGCCCATTTCTTGCGGTTTGAAGTCATAGAGGGCCTGCACCAGGTACTGCAACAAAGACACATTTAATTCTTAATTATTATCCTGATGCCAAACTATGAATATGAATAAATAAAGCCAATCTCGACCTAAACAGCATGGACACGGTGCCTAGCAACGCGGAGAGGTGTCGCACATAGCATTTCACATAGCCTATCGCTTCCAACAATTTTTACGATTCTTCTAAAACTAAAATGTGATAATGTTCCTTATCTCACAGAAAATAATCACATCAAGCACTACTCGCTCCCTTTTATTCAAACCAAAATTAACAACAAAGTCTCCGATATTTTCTTTTATTGCACAATTTTCGAAGAAACTGTAGATTTCAGCCTGATCTACAGTTTCGTCGTTTTATTGTCTAGAACGCCAAACGTGGTAACCTCTGTGACTGTCAATAGGTTTAAAAACTACTAGTAAGTTAGGTCAGATTTTGGTTAATTCTAAAAAGATAGAGTTGATCACCTCGCTAAGAGTGGTATTTAAAAATTGTCCTGCAACTCCTGTAACAGCACTTACATAGGCAGAACTTGTCGCCTTCTTAAAGTCCATATCAATAAGGATAGCTCATCCACAGAAAATATACGCTATGCGGACAGAAGTGCCAGTAGCATCGGGCTCGTACAATATGTATAGCACACCGACACTTGGTTTTGCCTTGGCCTAACAGATAGCGCTCGGATGCAGAATCGTTCGATTTTTAAAACCGTAAAATGCCCTCCGCTAAAAGTCACCGCTAGAGGCGCCAGCAGTCAGCTGAAGAGCCTAACTGTGTTGCCGGTGGTTTAGGAATAAAGGTTTCATAAACGCTGTCTATGCTATGGCGGCCGCTTTCGGTCATCAAAATCTATTTCCCGGCAGATGGTCAGAGGCCTTGAACTATACGAAATAATAGTGGGATTTATTATTTGCTTCGTCTTTGCAGAAGTCGTATGACGTATACTAAGTTATACAGAGTGCTTCAGAGCTAATCATTATCTAATTAAAATATACGAAGATGTTACAAATAATATATTTTATTCGTGCCTATTTTATTTACTAATTACCTATACACTTAGTATACCGTAAATATTTGTTGTACAATGTAGAAAATATGTACAGGATGTCAATGATGCCAAATTTATCGGTTTTACTATTTAATTTTGGGACTAACTGAATACTTGTTGCATATTAAATTTATCATTTTAATCACTGTTTCCAAATGTTTTTTTCTACCTATAAGTTTTTTTGTATTATTGAAATATTCATTTGATATCATGATCCCCGCAAGGACGTTCCTAATCATTCCAAATGCACGAATTCGTGGTTGAAGAAAATTGTTGGGCGAAAACTACCTCCACTACCCCTTAAAGAAAAAAAAATGACAACTTTCATGGTACGATTTTTAGCTAATGATTCCAGATGCTCAAATTCGTGCTTTAAAAAAATTGTTGGGCGAAAACTATCCCCAGCACCGCCCTTTTAGGAAAAAAAATGATCACTTTATTGTCGGATCCTCGCCGATTTTAGAAAGGACGTTCGTAATGATTCCAGATGCACTAAATCGTGGTTGAAAAAAATTTCTTGTGCGAAAACTACCCTCCAGCACTCCTTTAAGAACAAAAATGATAACTTCATTGTCGGATCCTCGCCAATTTTAGCAAGGAACGTTCCTAATGATTCCAGATGCGCGAATTCGTAGTTGAAAAAATTTGTTGTGCGAAAACTACCCCCAATACCCCTTAAAGAAAAAAGATAACTTTCATGGTACGATTCCCACCGTTTTTAGCAAGGACGTTCCATGATGCCAGATAATGCACAAATCTGTACCTACTTTAAAAAAGTTGTTGGTCGGAAACTACCCCCAGCACCCCCTTAAAAAAATTATTACTTCATTATCGGATCCTGGCCGATTTTAGCAAGTACGTTTTTAATGACTAGAGTCACGAATTCGCAGTTGAAAAAATTTCTTGTGCGAAAACTAAGTATACCCTCAGCACCCCTTTAAAAACAAAAATGATAACTTTAGTATTGTCGGATCTTGGCCGATTTTAGCAAGTACGTTCTAAATGATTCTAGATTCACGAATTCGCGGTTGAATCTAGATGCGCGAATTCGTGGTTGAAAAAATTTGTTGGGCAAAAACTACCCCCCACTACCCCTTAAGGAAAAAAAGGAAAATTTCATGGTACGATTCCCACCGTTTTTAGCAAGGACGTTCCTAATGATTCCCGATGCACAATTTTGTACTTTAAAAAATTTGTTGGGAGAAAACTACACCAGCACCCTTTTAAAAAAATTATAACTTTATTGTCGGATCCTGGCCGATTTTAGCAACTACGTCCTTAATGACTCTAGATTCACGAATTCGCGGTTGAAAAAAATTCTTGTGCGAAAACTACCCCCAGCACCCCTTTAAGAACAAAAATGATAACTTATATTGTCGGATCCTCGACAATTTTAGCAATGATTCCAGATGCACAAATTCGTGGTTAATAATACCCCCAGCATACCCTTCAAAAAACGACAATAATCAAATTAAAAAAAATCAATTCGGGGTGGAAAGGGGTAGTTTTTGCCCCGCAAATGTTTTCAACACGGATTCGTGAAATAAGGAATATAGTGATTGCATTTCCAAAAAACGACAATAATCAAATTAAAAACAAACTTCCGGTCCGGAGGTGGGAAGGGGTAGTTTTTGCCCCGTAAATGTTTCCAACCACGGATTCGTGAAATAAGGGACACAGTGAATGTCTTTTCAAAAAACGACAATAATCAAATTAAGTAAAAACAAACTTTCTGGGGTGGGAAGGGGTAGTTTTTGCCCCGCAAATGTTTTCAACCACACATTCGTGAAATAAGGAATATAGTGATTGCATTTCCAAAAAACGGCAATAATCAAATTAAAAACAAACTTTCTGGGGTGGGAAGGGGTAATTTTTGCCCCGCAAATGTTTTCAACCACACATTCGTGAAATAAGGAATATAGTGATTGCATTTTCAAAAAACGACAATAATCAAATTAAAAACAAACTTTCTGGGGTGGGAAGGGGTAGTTTTTGCCCCGCAAATGTTTTCAACCACACATTCGTGAAATAAGGAATATAGTGATTGCATTTTCAAAAAACCACAATAATCAAATTTAAAACAAACTTTCTGGGGTAGTTTTTGGGTAGTTTTTGCCCCGTAAATGTTTTCAACCAAGGATTCTTGAAATAAAGGATACAGTGAATATTAGTGAATGTCTTTTCAAAAAACGAGAATAATCAAATTAAAAATAAACTTTCGGGGGTGGGAAGGGGTAGTTTTTGCCCCGTAAATGTTTTCAACCACCGATTCGTGAAATAAGGTAGGTATATAGTAATGCCTTTTCAAAAAATGACTAAATAATCGTCTCAAAAACAATATCTCTGGTGGAGGGGGTAGTTTTTTCCTGACAAATTTTTTCAACTACTAATTTGTGCATCTGGAATCATTTGGAACGTCCTTGCTAAAACGGTGAACATCGAAATAAGAACAATGGAATTATCAATTTTTCAGGGGGTGCATGGGGTAGCTTTTGTATGATGATTTTTTTCTACCACGGATTCGTGAAATAAGAGTTATAGTGGCTAGGCTTTCAAAAAACTATCATAGTCGGACCAAAAGCAATCTATCCGAGGGTTGGAAGTTGGAAGGGATAATTTTTGCTTGTAAATTTTTCTACCACGGGTTCATGTTCATGCATCTGGAATCATTTGGAACGTCGTTGCTAAAAACGGCGCAGATAATCGGACCAAGAATAATGTAGTTATTATTTTGTTCCTTGAGGGGTGCAGGGGTAGTTTTTGCGCAGTAATTTTTTTCAGCCATGGATTCGTAAAATATTGAATGCCCTTTCCAAAAACGACGAAAAAAATAAATCTCTCGAGGGAAGAATTCTATAGTTACTGCTGACAGCGTCACTGTTAACCTTGGAATCTAAATGGGCAAGCTCATTTTATTAAAGATCTTCTCTATATTTTTATAGTTCGGTTCGGTATATATAAATCCAGGGGAAGCCGGCTTTCGAGAGCCGGCTTCCTTTCGGGCTGCCAAATAATTACATTGTGTGGAACTTCTGTCCGCGTAGCGTATATTTTCTGTGAGCTCATCCTTTGGAGAACATATATATACATAATTTCACCCATAACTTTAATCCTCACTGTAATTCTAAAATCATACATATTTCATCAACAAATTGGATTTTCTCAAAAATATTCAAATAAACAGAGAGTTACTCATAAATCTAGACTGTTTAAATGTGAAAGTAAATCTTAGTAGGTCCTAAGACTCACTCAATTATGATACCTATGGGCCCCGCTTTTTATCTCCTCCCTCTTTTATAAAAAAATGTTTTTAGCTTTAACCTTTGCTGGTTGGAAGATTGATTTGCAAGCCTATGCCCCATTTCATACTTTGCGGTCTTTGCTCACACTGGGGTTTTTCGCCGGATTTGGTTACTTCTCGAAATCCACTGTCTCCATTGCCCATATTGCATTGCATTCGGCCGTTAAATTTTATGATGGTAACTTTTGTTTAAAATAATTTACATACTATTTGTTGAGCTTATGGCTGTGATGTAATTCCAAAATTTTAATGTGTGACAAGGGTTTTCCATCGTCTTTTATACCTGTATTAGACTCAGTAGCTCTAAATTAGCTCTAAATTAGATACCTGACGTGAGTATCACATAACCAAAAAAGAAATCCAGTTTCTCAATTTTCATATAAATCGGCAACTTTTCTCCAAGTTATGTCATACTTTATTTAGGTGGTACTGATGATGTAGCCGAAAAGCACTTTACTATGCTAATTTTCTCATTTCTAGGCTTTGCCTTGCCACATAGTTGCCAAATGTGCCTTATCGTGGCATATGTTAAGAAATAAATTAATGAAAATGCATTCACCTATTCAATATAAACAAATATATTATTGAAAATGAAAATGGAAAATGGTGAAGAATTTTCATATGTAAAGGACATAGACCAATGAACATGATAGAAAGGAAAATAGACATTATCTCAGAAAAATTAAAAAGGATCAAAAACCAACAGTCGAAAAAATTATACAGGGTATCCCCGTTTTTGTAGACAAACTGACATTTGGTAGAAAAGGTCATTTTGAGACAAAAAAATCCCACAAACATATTTATAAGTAGTTAGTTTTTATTAGTTTTTTCATATAATGTTTAAATCTTTGGAACGAAAAGAGTTGTAGACTTAAATCTCTGTATGTAATAATAAGTCTTCAAGTATCTACATGTCAGTGCCGGGGAGTCGAACCCAGGACTTCTCTCTTGCTAGGCAAATGTTCTACCACTACACTACGCTGATCAGTTGTACCTGTTTGTTTAGTAGCTGAACGGAAAAGCCATCGTCCATGCCGTACCACAGAAAATACTCTTCAATTTCCTCTGAAACCCACCAGACTTAATAGACACAACCTAGATGTTAGATATTGATAGGTACTGGAAGTCATGGTAGTGTAGTCTCTCTCATAGAAATCTCTCAGAAGGAAGTGATTGAAAATGAAAATTAAGAAAAACTTTCATAGGTAAAGGATGTGACCAATGAACAAGAAAGGAAAATAGACATTATCTCAGAAAAATTAAAAAGGATTTTCTATGGTATGGCACGAACGATGGCTTCTCCGTTCCGCTACTAAACAAACAGATTGATGATAACTAAGCAATTGTTTGAGTTTCGAAGATTTTTTTTTATAGTGAACATTACGTTAATATTGAGAGACAAGTGGAGGCCTCGGCCATCACAGAAACCTCAGTATAGGACACCCCTAGATTAGAGAACATTGGTGGATTTCAAGAAATTGAGGAGAACCAACTTCAATAAGTTGACCAAGAAAATTAATCGTCTGAAAATTAACTTTGGCAGTGACTGGGGCACAGAGAAGGAATATGAAGGGTATAGTTCTGTTTCATTTTTATCTCAATTTACTTATGCGATATTTTCTTTTATTTAGTGCAATGAAGTGAATCATGAATCATAAAATATCTAGATGGTAGTCACACCATCAAATGTGGCTATCTACTCCAGTCCATCTACAGTCACTTATATTATACTATAGGTACCTGCCTTATATTTCTCTAAATTTCAATATAGAAAAAAGTTTCGAATAAATAATTTGTCACAAATCAAACACATTTTTTATATAGAACTCCCTATTACTTTGGCCAACTCCCTATTAGTTTGGCCAACGATATATAGGAATAGATTACTCACGTTAATGCAAATAACACTGTTTTGTTTTTCTTCTACATTAGCGGGTCAGGGGGAAGAAGACAACGTAATTTGTTTACATTGGCATTTTTAAAATTCAGTCTTTCCTATTTTTAACCGACTTCAAAAAAGGAGGAGGATATCAATTCGGTGGTATTTTTTATGTTTTGCAATTCATAATAAATAGTTTTTTATAGACTTGTATGTCGTATTATATGCTTTGAGATACTTATACCCTGACCGGCGAAAAAAAACCGGCCACTAAAAATTCGCCCCAATTTCAAAGTTGGATTTCTCACGAACCGCTCATTAGATTTTGATGATTTTTTTAAAATTGTAGATTAATTCTTCAGTTACGAATGCTGTCAGAAATTTTTATTCGGAATTTAATTTAAACATATACAGGGCACAACAGTGGGACGATTTTTTTCCCGAAACTTGTAACACCCTGTGGGGCGCAGCCGCAACAGTAGCTGTTGACAAGTGGAACCACACTATAGCCTTATCTTTTGTGAACATTTTGTTTTTTGAATCACGACATTATCTCCGTTTTTGTCGGAGATATACTGTTTTGAAACGAATGCCTCGGAAAAAGGCTTTGTAGGCAGAAAATTCTACGTGTAAATAATCAAGGTGGCATAGGCGAAAATGCATGTCAGTTTTTCAACGGTTGTCAAAGCAATGAAAAGAGATCAAATAAGCATTAAAACTTAAGTTTAATCTGAAAACTAACAAAAACATGAACATTTAAAGAAACAATTAAAAAAATTAATGGGCTAATAACTAGTGTGGCCACCTCGCTTCAAAATGGCTTCATTCAGTCGACGTTAGGGTTTCCAAATTTCGGGATCGGGATTTAATTTCGGGATTTTGTATTTCAATCCCGAGATCCCGGGATTAATCACGAAATTCCGAAAAATTAGAAAAATAGTTTGTGGTTCTAATAATTTATATTTTTTGACTATTTTAATAAAAGAACTTTGAAATATAATATGTAATGTGTTTATTAGGTAACTCGGAAAGATTATATTATGAATAAAAATTTAAATAATTATAGAACTTAGAACGGATATGGCTTCTGAGCATCACACGTGCATCTAAGGTAGAATCGGCTAGCCGAGATCTTATTCTTGTAGCAAGCGATGACGTAGAAGAAAAAATTCATTCCGATTCCACACTGGTGGGTTGAACAGTAAGCAAGCATTCATAGCACTGCTGCAAATTTAAATATGTAAAAATTTCGGGAGTAAATCGGGATTTTTTCGGGATTTCGGGATTTTTTTCAGACTTTCAGGATTGAAAATTGTCGGGATCCCGGGATACCGGGATTGGAAACCCTAGTCGACGTGGCATCGAGTCGATCAAGTTTGTTGCAAATTATTGTGGAATGGCATCAAATTCTTCAAGAAGTGCAATTCGTAGATCTTGAAGGTTGTCGGGTAAAGCAGGTCGGTGACGAATGCGCCTTTGAAGTTGGTCCCGTAGATGATCGATAGGGTTGAAGTCCGGGCTGCAAGCTGGTCAAACCATTCGTTCAATACCCGCTTCGTCCAAATATTCATTGACTACTCGTGCTACATGAGGACAAAAATTACCATGCATTAATATGAGGTCTTTTCCAATAAAATGAGAATAAGGAACAACAGCGTTCTGCAGAATATGTTCGATATACCAATCCGTATTTAAGGCGCCGTTTTCAACAAAAATTAGATCTGTGTGGGCGTCTCTGGAAATTTCCGCCCACACCATAACAGAACCCCCATTGAAACTCACGCGTTCTGAAATTGTACAGTCTGTATATCTTTCATTTGGACATCTCCATCCCCGCTCCCGACCATCAGGCGATCGCAGGCAAAATCGCGATTCATCCGTGAAAATGACTTCAGCCCATTGCTGAATCTCCCAATTCTCATGTAAGTGGGAAAACTGAAGACGTGCTCGACGATGTCTTGGAAGTAGCTGGGGTCCTGTGGCAGGCCTTCTTGCAGACAAGCGGTTTTCCTGAAGTCGTCATCGGATTGTTCTCTGACTTACTTCAGTTTGACGCACGGCTTGTAGCATATGGCGAATCTGAACTGCTGTAGTTTTACGATTTCGTAATGTATTCAGAAGAATAAAGCGGTCGTCCATTGCATTTGTCTTGTGTTTTCTTCTGGAACCCACTCGCCTGGTGAAATTACCCGTTTCCGTCCATCGATTCCAGGCATCCTGGACTGTTGTTCGAGGTATACCAAAGGGATCAGACACATAACGTTGACTTCGGCCATCCTCAATTAACGCTACGATATGAGCAACATCCATCACAGATAATGGCATTTTTAGATTTGACACACTGAACACCCATTTGACAAAAACTGACATGCATTTTCGCCTATGCCGCCATGATTATTTACATGTAGAACTTTCTGCGTGCAAAGCCTTTTTCCATGGCGTTCGTTTCAAAACAGTATATCTCCGACAAGAACGGAGATAATGTTGTGATTCAAAAAACAAAATGTTCACAAAAGATGAGGCTATAGTGTAGTTCCACTTGTCAATAGCTACTGTTGCGGCTGCACCCCACAGGGTGTTGCAAGTTTCGGGAAAAAAAAAATCGTCCCACTGTTGCGCCCTGTATATGCTTAAATGAAATTCCGAATAAAAATTTCTGACATAGCATTCGTAACTGAAGAATTAATCTACAATTTAAAAAAATCATCAAAATCAAATGAGCGGTTCACGAGAAATCCAACTTTGAAATTGGGGCTAATTTTTAGTGATCGGTTTTTTTTTGCCGGTCAGTGTATTTACAAAATAACCTAAATTGTATTAAAAAACTGGAAACCATGAATGTGCCAAAAATAACATATTTTTAAAATCATGAAACAAAACAAGTTGCCTTTGGTAATGTATCTATACCTATATATCGTTGGGGATGGCTGAATGTTGAGAATTTGTGTAAATATAGCCTTCTCACTCTCGTGCACTCTATTTTCACCACCTAAATGCCCATTTACTTGAAGGAAAAGCTTGTTCCCAGATGAAATCTCCACAGCGTCGATGTTAGACACAAGTTCATACTTGATCTGCCGCATCACCATCTATCTTTATTCAAAATATCTTTTGTCTATAGTGCCGTTACTCTATATAACAGCCTTTGTACTTCACTGAAGTCAATTGAATCTAATGCTTTGTTCAAATAACATATCAAAATGCATCTTCCGCTCCCAATAGGCACTAAACTTTTTTTGTTTTTGTTTGCATTGATTGATCACTAAGATCCACCTCCCTATGTATATTAATGTATTAATTTATTTGTTAAATGTATTAATTTATTTGTATAATGTATACCTAAATTTATTAATTTACGCTGACAGATACTTGTAAATTGTAAGGGATTAGATTTAAGAACAGCACTTGCTAAATCTCGCCCCGTGTTATGTAACTCTTTTACAAATTTTTGTTACAATAAAGGCGGTTATTATTATTATTGGTATTATTACATTTTTGCATTTTGAAACGTACCTAATACTCATGCTATGGTTAAAACGGCATAAAACTTTACACCATCACCTTTCGCTAGTTTCAAAATATTAAATTTTAAATTTTAATATGTACTAAATTTCAACTTGAAATTTTGAGTCTTGTGATAAAGATAGATGATAGACTAACAAAAATGTTTGGTCCAAACATTATTCCTCGGAAACATCAATTTAAAATGTTACTTAAAAGCTCGAAATTCTTATATAAAAAATTACAGTTAAATCTCAACAAGCTCGAAGCATTTTAGAATCACAATATGACATTCTCTTGGGAAAACATTAATTTTTTGTTATTGAATTAATCGTCTATCTTTAACAGCCAAATAAGTTAAACATATTTAGATAAAGTTGGAAAATTAAATATTTTTAAAACCACAAAGGATAATGGTAGGAGTGTAAAGACTGTCGAAAAAATCCGCTAAAAATGCTAAAAATTATTGTAGTTAGAATTTGTCAACACTAAATTTAATTATTGCATGCGGACTCTATAGTGGATATCACAGCTGATATTGATCCCTAGAATTAATTGGCTGGTTGTGAGCAGAGCTGGGTCAATTACAATTAAAAACGGACCAATTACAATTCCAATTACTTTTGTAGGAATGTAATTAGATCCAATTACAATTCCTTTGATATTTTGAAATGTAATTGAATTACAATTACAATTACTTGTATTTGGAATTGGAATTGATGTAAACAATTACTTTTTCAATTACTTCTGTTTGCTTTATTTTCTATGAACGTAGGTACTTACCTAGCTACTTAAAAAACCATAACTGATAACTTAACTGTATTAAGCATTATTTGTTCTGCGATGCAAAAAATTCTAGTTTTTGTGTCTTTGTAAAGCGGGGACGCATTTAAAAGATACTTTCGGTCTGAGGAGCAAAGGGGGCCTGTGGGAGGAGTTCGAATCTCATAAATAAAGAGAGCACGTGTGGCTAGCATACGATGGCAGATATCGGGGCGGACCCTGGGCATGCAGCGTTGCCATGCACTCAGATGCAACGCCGCGGTTACCACATATTTTTAAGTATGCTGGAGATATCCGCTATAAAATAAACCCGTCATCCGGCAGCGCAGCAAATATAGGAGTTCGGAGGAGTCCAATAGACTTTCAGAGAGGAAGGGGGGACTTTATTCCTCACATTCCTGCCAAGTATCACCTTATTGCGGCTCAGCCTTAAATGGCAAATATTCAAATTAAAATAAATAAAATGTACAGTATTTTAAGGAACAAAACGAATTATATCCCAGAAAAAAGTTTTTTCTGGGATTATATTCAGTAGGTAACAGAATAATATAGTAATACCTATGTCTAAAAACACACAATGGCCTCACAGACTCACAGCTCAGTTTCTATGAAAATAAAACTGAAAATAAACGGGTACATGAATAGAGAAATAAAATAAATCTTTTAAAATGCGAATGAGTTTCAGATTCAAGCTCAACGACTCACAAAAAACTTTAATTTTTTTACATTATGTAGGTACCGAAATAAAATTTTACAACCAAACAAACTGACAATTTTTGTATTGAACTAAATTTGTGTTATAAAATGTGGTATACAATATTTATAAAGTTACAAAATCTAAAATGTATTTCTATCAAAACTGTTTTAATTTTGAATTACTAATCCAATAAATAGTGATAATTCCGTATACCACCTAATGAAAAAAAAAACAGAATTTAAATGTCTATTGTGACGTGAACAATAGGTATTACGAATTGACTATTAATATAGAGATAGAGAATACAGAACAATCGTTATGACTTGCCAGTGACGCGTAAATAGTAAATGGGAGTGGCATAAGAAAGAAAACATTATTACGGACTTTGTCAGTGATGACGCATTTATTTTGCATTGCATTTTGTTGGCTAGGTTGGCCCAAAACAACGTTGCAATATGTCCAAAATCAATCCAGGTTTCCCCAATTAATCAGCTCGGGCCGTCGCCGGCCGGCACCGCAAGAGGAGATTGTGTAAGTAATTGTAATTGAAACAGTAATTGCATTAAAGGAATTTTAAAAAGGAATTGCAATTCTCACAAGTAATTGATTTTAAATTACAAGTACAATTCCTTTTCAAAAAGTACTTGATATTAAATTACAATTACTGTCTCTATTTCAAAAGTAATTCCAACTAAGTACAATTCCATGAAAAGGAATTAATTGACAGTTCAATTACTTTCGCCTAATTACTTGCCCAGCTCTGGTTGTGAGTGCATAATAATTTGCCTTTACAAAAATATAAAACTCACTTATTGTTTGTCTGTTACAGGTTTTGAGGAACATTTGATCAGGAGTGGATCTGTTCTATAATAGTTTTTGTTTTTACTATGATTTGCTTTTTCTGAGCCGGATGGTCCCAAAAGCAATGTTTTTTATTTGTAAAATGTTTTACCGGAAATAATCCGCAGATATACCTCAAAAGGGTTAAATTAAAGTGGAGTAGAGAAATCTATTAAGAGGGGGTTACCGACAGCGAAAGTGACGTTAGATTTCGTATTTTTTTAAGTTGTATAGCATAAAATCTAATAACATTTTACCTGGCAAAAATTTAGTACAAACATCTCTGTCTTCATTTTAATCATAAGATCTTACAAGCAGTGTCTTGTTTTATAGGTTATGAAAACCTTGGGAAAAATAATAATTCCAGTGCATATGCTTTTAAGATCTTATGATTAAAATGAAGACAGAGATGTTTGTACTAAATTTTTGCCAGGTAAAATGTTATTACATTTTATGCTATACAACTTAAAAAAATACGAAATCTAAAGTCATTTTCGCTGTCGGCAACCCACTCTTAAGGCATGAATAACACTTTTTTAAATTATATTTTCGTTAGTAAGCATGTGTCAAATATTGACATTTTTCGGAGGGAACCTATGATCGAAAAGAATCTGGTGTGTTGTGATCGGTAGGCGTCCGCAAAGGTACTTTTGCGGACACTCATGGACCAGTCACAACACACCATGTAAAGGTCCTTCATTTGCGAGTTCTAAATCCAGATGTTTTAGCATTAGTTTAAACTTTAAACTAACCAAATTTGCTGCTCTTATCTTCGGAGGTGTGCCCCATAATGCATTCCTCAGGAGAATCTGTTAATTTTTGTTGTAAATCTTTTATTAAACTGATGAAAGCTATGATATTTGAACTGATTATCACAAGCACACTGATAGTTCAATAGTTTTCTCTGTTCCATGGCTGACTACAAGTTCATAGGTTACTAAGATTTATTGCAATGAAAAACTAAACAGCATCATTGCTAATTTTAATTTTCTAGGTACTTTTTTAATTATTTTTAGATTTGACACACTGAACACCCATTTGACAAAAACTGACATGCATTTTCGCCTATGCCGCCATGATTATTTACATGTAGAACTTTCTGCGTGCAAAGCCTTTTTCCATGGCGTTCGTTTCAAAACAGTATATCTCCGACAAGAACGGAGATAATGTTGTGATTCAAAAAACAAAATGTTCACAAAAGATGAGGCTATAGTGTAGTTCCACTTGTCAATAGCTACTGTTGCGGCTGCACCCCACAGGGTGTTGCAAGTTTCGGGAAAAAAAAATCGTCCCACTGTTGCGCCCTGTATATGCTTAAATGAAATTCCGAATAAAAATTTCTGACATAGCATTCGTAACTGAAGAATTAATCTACAATTTAAAAAAATCATCAAAATCAAATGAGCGGTTCACGAGAAATCCAACTTTGAAATTGGGGCTAATTTTTAGTGATCGGTTTTTTTCGCCGGTCAGTGTATTTACAAAATAACCTAAATTTTATTAAAAAACTGGAAACCATGAATGTGCCAAAAATAACATATTTTTAAAATCATGAAACAAAACAAGTTGCAAGAGATGTTTGTACTAAATTTTTGCCAGGTAAAATGTTATTACATTTTGTGCTATACAACTTAAAAAAATACGAAATCTAAAGTCATTTTCGCTGTCGGCAACCCCCTCTTAAGGCATGAATAACACTTTTTTAAATTATATTTTCGTTAGTAAGCATGTGTCAAATATTGACATTTTTCGGAGGGAACCTATGATCGAAAAGAATCTGGTGTGTTGTGATCGGTAGGCGTCCGCAAAGGTACTTTTGCGGACACTCATGGACCAGTCACAACACACCATGTAAAGGTCCTTCATTTGCGAGTTCTAAATCCAGATGTTTTAGCATTAGTTTAAACTTTAAACTAACCAAATTTGCTGCTCTTATCTTCGGAGGTGTGCCCCATAATGCATTCCTCAGGAGAATCTGTTAATTTTTGTTGTAAATCTTTTATTAAACTGATGAAAGCTATGATATTTGAACTGATTATCACAAGCACACTGATAGTTCAATAGTTTTCTCTGTTCCATGGCTGACTACAAGTTCATAGGTTACTAAGATTTATTGCAATGAAAAAATAAACAGCATCATTGCTAATTTTAATTTTCTAGGTACTTTTTAAATATATCAAAGCACATTCGAACAAAAAATTTTGTATGATACAAGGACGAAAAGTAGTTTTTCCTACTCTTGCGATTCGACAGCTTCGACTACGCCTCGGCCAGCGAGCTTCACAGTCGTCCGAAAAACTAAACTTTTGTTGTTGTTTTTTTATTGTAGGTATGTATATACTTATTACTATATTATTGAGTTGTGACTAGGTACCCGAGTGACTACCCTATAGCCGACAAAAAAATGGCACTTGCTATTAAAAACCAACTTGTACTTTATTATTATTACATATTACTATTATTATTACTATTTTTAGTAAATTCCATATTTTTGTTGTCAAAAATTAGCCCAAAATTATCTACAATTTTTGTCTCTACAGTTTTTCTGTATAATCAGAAATAAAGGAGCTACAGAGATCTGAGGAAATAGCAATTGCATTTTAAATGAGCCAAATCACGCTAATTTTACATATTCTAGGTTTGAAATTCTCGATTAAAGTGGGAAATCTGCAAAATAAATACCCATTTGTCATCAAAAAGATACCAATGTCCACTGTCCACATTCTAATTACCATCAGTAAACACCGTGACAAAAATAGTGTCCAATAAAGTTTGGATTACAATTTATCTTGTAGCTTTGAAATTTGAATGAATTCTGACGTTACTTGTACCTTGTACCCTACTGACTCGGTTTTAACATGAGTGTATCATCTGCAGAACAAATGATCTTTACTTTATTATGTATTTTGGTTAGTGTTAACATATACTAAAATGTGAAGGGATCCCAAACAGGGCCTTGCGGCACACCATACTCCACCCGATCACTGTCACTAATAAAATTTTGTATTCTAACTGTTTGAGTTCTATCTGTTAAGAATAATTAGCTGTTCCTCTAATACCATATAAGTGCCAAGTTTATCGAGTCGGGTTTGGTGCGCTATCGTGTCAAAAACTTTCAACAGGTCTAAACATATCGCTAAAGCCCTTAAACCATTATTGAAACTATCAATCACATTAAAACCAAATTGATCTCTGCATATTATGTTTGTCGAGAAAGTTCCAAAATCTAATACACAAACACTTAAATACCCTTGTTATTTGCACTACTTAAAGAAATAGGTAGGTCAAACTGGAAATCAGAAATGAGAACCGACAATTTGTCATTACTTCCTGTAGTCTACGTATACTCATTAGTGATTACTAATATTCCATGTTAAAATTCAACTTCACAATTTTTTTGGGAAAGAATATTTTTTAAATCACTTTACGAAATTTGAATAACACAGCAGTGAATTTTTTTACCTTATAGGTTATAGGTATTTTAAAAATTATAATTTTTGTATTGACTGTTCATTTGTTTGCTATTCTATAATTTTATAAAAATAAAACCGAGAATAAAAAAGTATTCAAAATTGTAATAATTTTTGTTTAATCAGACGTTTGGATGCACCCCTAAGGTGCATCCAGAGAAGGGGAGGATATTTTCCAGGAATGATTTTTAAGAAAAATATACACATATATTTGCCTTAGTGTTGTAATGCTTTGTATTAATATATTAAGAGAAACAAAAAATATCAAGCGATGCTTTTTAAAATTGCAACTCATTTCAAGTTATTAATTCCATTTAATTACCAGGTATAAAAAATTGACGTTTCTATTTCCTATCATTCCTATTACGAAATTACTTCCTTAAAAGACAACACATAAAAAGATTTATGTGGGGGTTCTCCCAAAACAAATAAATAATGACTCATTGTGTCACAACTCTTTATCTATTCTTTTAATTTATTCAAATATTTATAGATGCGTGAATTAATAAACTCTTTCCAACTATTTTAAGAAAGAACCTTGAAAAACACCTTTAAAGAGCCATTTCTACCATATAAAACTACAGAAGGCTACCTAAAATTTGAAACACCTAATTGAGGAAAGCATTTATGTTGATATTACTTTATCAGTTTATTGTGAGGTTTACTTATTCTCAGAAATTTCTTTGGGTTTTTCTGTCACACAAATCTTAAATAAACTTGTTAAAGGACAAATTTTTCTAGTTGTCAACATTTCAAGCTCTTGCATGCATATGTGTTTGTCTATATGTTCAGCACTAGGAAGAACGACCTATATCTAGTGTCCCGCCACATATTGACAAATTCAAATGGAAACAACAGATAAAGTAATGCAACATATAGTGAAGGAGGACTTCAGATATCAAACAAAAAATACTAAAAACAATTTCAAAGTAATTCATGACCACTTTTTTGTAATATACCTATATTTGAACTTTAAAACAAATCAGTATGTATAAATTTTCTAGTTTTCACTACTTCTCGCAGATTTTCATTGTTTTTTTAATATCACCTACTATTTTTATGATGGCAAAATTTACATTTTCAACAATACCTAACCTTGAATGTTATTTCTAACTTTAATTAACAAATAAAAATTGCTAAATATATCCAATACCAAATACCTAATAGCACAAAATACCTCCACGTTGGAGTTTCCAGTGAGACTCCAACTCAACTTCCTATAGAAAAATAAGTTGCAACTATTTTAAAAATAAATTTACTCGTGAACTTACTTCCAATGTAATATAAAATCAAATAAAATAATAATTTTTTTCAGAGCTATTGTTCTTGGACCAGCTCACATTGTTTTGCATCAACATTTTGCAGCTGATGTGCCTCTTTGTCTTTGTATTCCTTCACTCAATGCTAAAAGTGAGTCTCTTTTTGAGACAATACATATTGTCTACTAACTGGTAGGCCAGTACTTCATTTTCCTTTCTAACACACTAGCTATGTTTGCAGAGCAATCCCGAACCAGTTCCGAACTAGTATAGAACTGTCAATATCATTGGTGTTTGAATTTTAGAATTTCTTTGAGCCAATCACATTAAACAGTAACTAGTTCAGAACCAGTACGGATTTTTCCCCGCGAACATGGCTAATATTAACCGCATGCAGCTATGATAAGTAGGCCATGGACCGAGAATTTGCTTTATCCATTTAGATCAAAAAGAAGCTTCCTTATTTAATGCCAACCAGGAAAATTTATATGTGAATATCTCGAAACCGACAAAAGATTGGAAATCTCTTGGACTAAAAACTAGGAGAAACAAAACTTTAGCGCTACCTTAAATTGAAAACTTACCTCCTCGGCAACCATATCCCTCAATTTGACATCTTGTGACCTTGACACGGAAGACGTCCTGTGATACTCTACCAGTTCATTTAACGAATTAAATTTGACCACCCACAAGAAAAACTTTCCCTGTGCATCACGCAATACTTTAAAATGTTGGACTCCATCGGAACATCTGATAAAATTTATAATAACAATCACAATTTATAATCACAAAAGCACAGGACTATGAATCAAACTTACTTGACAGATAATGAGAAGTCTCCTGGACTTGTCTCACTTATTCTTATTAAAAATGCTCCATCATGTTTGTTTAGAAGAAGTTTTTCAGCATCCGCTCTAGTGATTCGACCATAGTACCAGCTGAAAATATAAAATAAGTTTGGTTACAATAATTATTGTTACACAAGATAGATAATAAAAATAATTTATCAATAATACAGAATATACGTATTAAAACAGATTATTATGGCAATGCCAATACTAATTAATTTGTTTTCTAAATTACATATACAATGCATTTAACATGTGGTAGGTAATTAATAACCAATTTAGATATTCAAACTAGTCTTGTCGTAGGTATTATAAACATAAACCTATTAAATGTCTGGTGACCAAAATAATACGAGTGTAGTCACGCAAACATAAAGAATCGATGTCAATGTCAAGCCAAAATGTTTGTGGAAGTTTAAATTAGTCTATCGACTCACTTGTGAGGCTTCATTTCGATGTAATTACTGGGGATTAGGCCTTCCCTGCCATCTAATTCAGCCCTGTACCAATTCATATCATCTTCCATGTTTAAAATCTGAAAAAAAGATTAAATTGTGAAAATATACAGGGGTCAACTTTTACTTTTCAACATAAGTATACCTACAAATGCCTAAAACCTTTATTTTTAATAATTTTTAAAAATAATTGCCTGAATTCTTTTTTGTTGGAAAGGTCTTCAAAAACCGCTTCTTTTGTCCTTCTCACTATTTTTAGAGGCCATAGGGCCTTAAGTGGATTTTTTTCCGGCCCCCCCTCTAATCTCACGAAGATGATTTTATTAAATACCTACCAAGTATAGATATATGTGTTTAATAAAAGGTGCCTCCAACAAAATTATTTCAAACTGTAATTATAACATTTATTTTTACTATTGGTTCAGCTAGATTAAAAAAATATATCTTGAGAAATATGTTGCTTTCCGAATGATTGCTTATTTTATATACCTTGTTAAAAAATGTCCGCAAACTAGGCAGCAACAGAAATACGTACTATGTACTGCACAAAACAGATATTCACGTTGACAGCTGTATATATTCACATATATCTTAATTGAGCTGTGCGTAAACATTTTTGTCCAATTACGATACTTATTATGAATATACTAAGTTCGCAATTCTGATTTTTACATTTGCTCAATTGGCTTTCGTCGAATAGACTTCTCTCTTTTTTGGTTTAGGGTTCTCGCTTTCACCGGCCTTGGTAATGGTGGCTGGAGTATCGCTGATGAGGAGCATACCTCGGATGAACCAGCAACTGGTTCAACTAAGAGTTCAACAAATTAAGTACTGCCCCTTTTTAAACATTTTACCGCAGGAGTATAGAAAATCCCTTTTTGAAAGTGGTTGGAACAAACTATATTTTTTGACATCCTCGTAATTTTTTTACATTAATGGCAATCGCTAACCACAATTTTTGATGGCATCACGTGAAAACTGTAAATATAAGTAAGTACCCACATAAAAATAAAGTATGGAATGTTTCCAGAAAAACAGGATTTCGTCACTCTTATCATCCTGATGAGATGACCATATTACAGGCCAAGATGTTACCAACATAAGAATATAATACCTAATAATATCTGCACTACTATTGATAAGATTTTAAAATAGCGGGAAAACCTACCAATGACATTCCAAGTTACGAATTTAAAAATTTAGGTTGGCAATATTTTCATGCAATATGGCTTCCACTTGATTTGCCAAGAAATTGGATGCCCAGTAGGTCAAAGCACGTTCTCCCTCCTTCTGTCTATTTCTCATCGGAGGCCGAAAGTGGATCGTATCAAGAGGTACGGTCAGTCCGGGCCCCTCTGGACGTGCGAGCCCTGAAGTGGCCGATTACTCCGCTTAATGCATAAACCGAGGCTGAGTCCAATTGACTTTTTTGTGGTCCTGTTGACTAGGATTCCAAGGCACACTTGACTTGCCAGATGCCTTTATAATTCCTATTTTGCTCAACTTTGACACCCTGCACAATGGAACTCCCTGTATATTTTTTGTCCAAATTTGGTATTATGGGGCTTTTGGGGTGTCCTGATTAACGCTGTGGTGACCGATTTTAAATAAAAAAATCCCTAAATGGTTTTCGTAACAATCGGGAGTATAAAAAAAATCGTAGCCGGCCCTGGATTCGCGTTTGCACAAGGGTAGGAAGGTCAAAAGAAGCTTGAAGGCATCTCAAACAAAAAAAAAGTTGAGGCGATTACCTATCCAAAAAAATCCAAAATAAAGATTAATTGTCGATTTGTATGTGTTTTAAAAGTAGACACCCTGTATGTCAAAATTGTAGGGCTTATTAGGTAGGTACTTACTTTGAGCACTTGGTTTTTCCTGAAGCTGAGCTCATCGTCGGCGGTGGCGTTGAATTCATGTTTTGCCACAGCTTCCATTGTTTTACAGCACGAACTTGATTATCACAATAATAAAATAAATAACACCAAAGTAGTTTCAGTTATCACAATGCGGGGTTGGTATTTACAGTAGATAAAATGTTTCTTCCGAATATAAACACCGCATATTACTTCAAAACAATAAATACCAAATAAATACGTCTTTAGGGGTGATGCTGTTGTGATTTTTGTATAATTTTTCCATGTACACTCCCTGCCTCACAGAACAGAGAACGATGAAATTCAACACCTCCTCGACTCCTCGACGTGCGTATGCGTTGACGTTTGCGAGCGTAGGAATCACTCACAACTACCAGCAGTCAGCACTACTTTTAGGAGAAAAACTCCATTTTGTATTTTCGGAACACATAGTATATCTCCAGTTTTTAAGGTACTCAAATTTTCCAGAAATTTATATAGTTTCTTCAAGGGAAAATAAAATATAAATTGGGTACTATTTTTCGGAGCATCTAGAAATGGTTTGTTGTCAAATGCTGTAGAATGTCAAAATATTATCAGTAGAGCGGTATGTACTAGGCAGTTTTCTGCCAGAACCAGTCAACCGCTTACAACCAGAAAAGGCAACCAGTTAAACAAAGATTAAAAACCAAAACCAGAGCATATAAACAACAAGAATTTTAAATTAATCTTGAGAAAATATACGCAAATCAATGACCTTGACGCCATATGGGGGGAATAGAAACCAGAGATGTATTCGCAGGAAAATCAATTCAGAAATACAGAGGAGTATCAAGGCCTTTTGTAATTTATATAACGTGGTGGTAAGATACAGTTCGGTATGTAAATGTAAAATTTGTCAAGCAGTAGGCCATTTTGTTAAATTAGGAAAATTAGTTCGGTAAGAATGAATAAATATTTTTTTCCGAAAATCAATCAGAAATATTGACATTTTTGATAACATTTTTGAAAGAAAAAGTCAATATTTCCTTGCAGTTACGAAAGTAACTGTTAGGAAATATTTATTTTTGTACTGTAAGGAAATATTATTTCCTTACAGTTATTTATAAACTAAAAAAATGATTGAGAACAAGTTTTTCGAATTTATGTTCTTTGAGTAATTTTCGATTTTCGGAAAAATAGTATGTATACCTCGTAGGAAAAGCCACATTCCCCGACTCCGTATTGCCAGTCTCGGCTTACGCCTCGACAGGCAATCTTTACGGTCGTCCGGGAATGTTCAGCTTTTCCTACTAGGTACACAATGTACTATTATTATACTTCTTTGAAAACACCTTATTTTCATCTGTTTTAGCAATAATGAAAGATGGGGTTTTTCGAGCTAGCGCATGGAAACAGCGCACGGAAAAACTTCTCCGTGCGCTGAATAAAAATACCGAATATATGGCTTTAAAATAGAAATATACAGCAAAGTAAACTAAATTTAAGAAACTCTATATGCTCTCTGATATTTAACACGTACCTATTTTGTATATTAATTCGTAAGTGTTTCAATATTTAGATACACTTCTGTAATATTTTTGACGTTTTATTCACCTTATCTGACAATAACTAATTTACAACAAAGCACCTTTGAAATAATTTGAGAGTAACCATGGAAACGCATCATACATACCAAACACTATATTGTCTGCATTGTTTATTTTTTGTCAATTAAATTTATTATAATATGCCGATAAAATATTTTAAGTTTCCGTTTTCAAAGAAGTATAATAAAAAATATCGTTTATTACACGGCCAGAAATAGATTTTTCCGTGCTTGCATGACTTCCCGTGTTCGGCTGCGCCTCACACGGGAATTTGTCACGCGCGCACGGAAAAATCTATATTTCCAGACTCGTAATGAAATATACTATTTTTCCTGCTCCCGCCCCCGTAAGTCCACTTTACATGTTCCGCCAACAGGTCCGAAAGCGAAAGTGAAATGTTCGGGGTGCCCTGTTGCTAGGTACAAAATGTGGTTGCAAGGTACAAAAAGAATTGCCTAGCAACGGTGCAACGATTATGCAGCAAGGACCTAATAAAATATATGTAGCAACTTGAAACTGGCGTCAAATTTAATATTTTCACATCGATTGTTAATTATAAACTGGTTTTGATCAAAAAGAATACGAATTATACGCCAAAGAAAAATTAAGAATTATCGCTTTCATCATTTTTTCTTATACTCAATTTATCAGCAAACGTTTCGTCTCTGAGATACAGGATGTGAAAACATGAAAATATGAAGTTCGAATGCATTGTATTGTCAAAACGGCTGGAGAAATCATATAACATATATATGTCGTTCGAATCGGGACGAAGTGTAGATTCCAAAAATGCAATAATATACAGGGTGTTCTACTAAAAAACATAAACTTGGTTTGTCCAGCTTTTACGGGACACCCGCCTGTGTCAATTTCAATAAGACCATGGAAAATTTCACCAAAAACCTTAAAACTTTTGTTTTAACAATTTTTTCTTTAAGTTGAAAATGAAGAAGTTAAGGGGGGGGGGGGTGTTCCTCTTGGAAGGATCACCCTGTACAAAGAAAAGTATTTAATAATGAATTTTGGTTTCCAGATGCTAGAACAATCGAAAATCAACGAAAACGAGCTCCCGCCAGCGTTGACAACATTAATGATTCACTTAAATATTATAATATGCGATTAGCATGCATTAAAGGTGGTAGAGCTTTTAAATTCAAAAATGAAAATTTCGAAAGAAAATGTACAACGTATAAAGAAGATTGTGAGGCAACAATTTTTGTAGTGCCTGCAAGCAATATTTGTGTGTGTTGGAATTAAAGAACAACCACAACCATATATCTTTCTAAAGCTTATTTTACGACCCTTTCACAACAAAGGCTCCAGCTTCCAGAAAGTGTAAAAGATTGTGCAAGGGAATCGTTAAGAGCTGCAGTAGCGTGCAGAGATATTCTGGCCCCCCCCGCAAAACTAGACGCGGGGCCCCTCTTTCGTTAAGACAAATGAATAAAACACTGAGTTTTGTCACAAATCACAAAAAATACGGAAACAAATTAAACTGATTTATTCCATATGAACGTAAAATACAAAAATATTATACCCTAACAATAAATAACTATAAAAGCAGTTTCAAACTGAAAAACTTTTTGGTAATGTTGTCCAAATCCAAGCTGCTAGCCCTTTCATTCTCTTACTGATACGGGAGGTAAGTTAGTCTTTCGTTAGCCATTTTCGATCGCAAAAATGGCTTTATTAGTTTTAATTTTGGAAAAGACCTTTCTACGGTTGAGGATGAAACAGGCAAACTCAATGATGGTAAACTTAAGAAAAGGCGAAGGGCAGCGCACAAATCCAGTAAAATACTGGCCAAAAATTTGTTTTTTTTTTATTAAAATAAACTCTGCAAATATTCTCATCGATGTTAAATTTTGTAACTACACTCCGCCAAACAGTATCGCATCACCTAAATAAATTAATACATTTCGTTATATTTTTTTCAAAAAAATTACTACTTGTTTCATTAGTTATCACTACCATATTTTCGAAAATAAATCTACAGAAACCCAAACAATGTGCATATTTTTGTAATTTCTTTATTTTTGCTAATAAACTTGGAAACAAATTAAATGATTTTTCATTGCAGCACATTTCCTCCTCTGGCTCTTATTACTTCCTGGCAACGCCTGGGCATGCTTCTAATCAATCCCTCCAAGTACCCCTGGTCCAAATTATCCCATTCGGCATTTAGTAGCTGTTGCAGTTCGTCTAAATTTCTTGCGACCAAATCCCTGGCTCTTATTCGTCTGTAAAGATAGTCCCAAACATGTTCTATCGGATTTAAATCCGGGCTGCGTGCAGGCCATTCCAAAGCACGGACATTTACTTCTTGCAGATATTGCCACACTATTCTTGCAACGTGTGGACGCGCATTATCGTGCATTAGCATAAAATTCTTCCCAATAAATGGGGCAACAGGCACGACATGTTCTTCTAAAACCTCTGTAATGTATCTGTGAGCTGTTAGGGATCCTCTGTTTATTAATACCAACTCCGTGTGTGCTCTGGATATGCCTCCACATAGCATAATAGAGCCGCCTCCAAAATTTCGCGAAGTCCTAATATTGCACTGCGAATATCGCTCCCCTGCACGACTATATACAGGGACCCGTCGGTCTGAAGTGTACAAGCAATATCTTGACTCATCAGTGAAGAGTACATTGCCCCATTCGTTAATATCCCAATTCACATGTTCCCTATAGCAAACCGTAGGCGAGCTACACGATGCTCCCTAGTCAACTGAGGGCCAGTGGCAGCAACTCTAGCTCTAATTCCAACTCTGGTTAAAATGTTTGTCACAGTTTGTGATGATACGTGTACATTTCGAACGTCAATTAAGTCGTGCTGCAGTTGCATTGCTGTTACATGTCTTATGCGTAAAGTCTGTAGTGTAAGAAATCGGTCATCTGCAGGGGTGGTAGCTCTTGGACGCCCTTGTACTGGCCGTCTATCATATCCTCCTGTCTCACGATACCTTGCGACCACTCTAGATACTGTGGATTGATTCACTCCCACCAAATTTGCAACGTACCTCTGACTTCGGCCATCTTCAATTAAGGAGACAATTCTGATAACCATTTCCCTTGGCAAATTTTCATTTAAATTCGTCCTGTCTGCTATTATTAAATTAATTCACAATGCAAAACAATTAGTGTATTTTCAGCCGTTTGAAATATAGACGAATAAATGGTAAAAACCAACATATACGTATTGACCATTTTTTGTGCAATTTTTTTATAGTTTTTGAAACGAGCAAAAATTTGAAATTAGCATACACTTAAATTTTATACAGTTTTCATACACATTTATAGATGATGCGATACTTTTTTGGCGGAGTGTATTTCTTCGATATTTCATTAAGCACTAAACACGTATAAATAATAATATAATAGTCCGATAATTATACCAGTACCACAACTGCCCATGCGACTGGCGACTGCGGATTTATACAGTGGTCCTAGCTCAGAGATATACAGGGTGTAATTTAAATACGTTAAAATATTTCAGGGTTGTGATCCTCGGCCAATTTTAACAACAAAAGTTTACATAAACGTGTACAAAAATTCTTCGTTTTCGATATACGGAGTGTTAAAATTTTCTATTCTTATTTCGAGTTAAAATTAGTTACGTTGCCTTGAAACCTCCAAAATTTTGTTTTTAATTGAGAACAAGATCCTGATCTCTTCCCTACACTTTTTAAATACCTGAGATTTTTTGAAAGTACGATTAAATAAATTTAAAAAATCTAATTTGCCACGAAACGGCGATAGATACAAAAATAAGTCTAGAAACACTTTTAAACATATTATGCTCCATCCAAAACTGCTTTTCGCATATATAGGGCCGTATTAACTTTCTTCTTGAATAAGCTCTACAAATAAAGAAGTTATGGGAAAAAGACGATATTTTAGAGAATTTTAACACCCCTTATATCAAAATCGAAGAATTAAGACACATGTTTATATGAACTTTTTTTCTTAGAATTGGCTGAGGACCATCTCCCTAAAATCTTTTAACGTACTTAAGTTACACCCTGTATATATCTCTGCCCTAGCTCTAATCTGAAACCTAACGTATCTATGATTTGTGGTTGTGGTCCTGGTCAGAAGGTTGGTTACACACAGAGCAACGATAATGGTAAAGGAGAGAATAATGAGCAGCGAGACAACGAGTGTACTACTGATAGGTGGTGCGGTGCCTGAGATTTCCCGATGATTTTTTGCTGGGGGCCCCGGGGCCCCTGGTAACTTGGGGCCCCCCCGCACCGCGGGGTCTGCTGGTGTGGCTTGCACGCCACTGAAGAGCTGGTGCAAATAAAAAGGTTGTGTTGGATAAGATAAGAGCAGAAACCGGCGGCAAGAATACACTTAAAGACCTCACTAACATCACCAGGAAAACTTCAGAGAGAAACAACTTTCAAGGATGTGTTAATGCTCAAGAACACATATGATTGTAGTGATATTGAATTGCTAGTGGATGAACATGAAATTTTTAAAGGACTGTATTTTCAAGATGAAAGAATGGAAAAATACATGGAGTCATTTGCAGAAATGTTGTTTATTGATGGAACATACTGCTTAGTTGACCTTAAAACAGCAACATATATAATAATGATGAAGATGGCTGTGGTTTCAGTGAGATAGTCGCAGTATGTTTTCTAGTTGATTAAGATGAACCGTCCATCAATTTTTTTATAGAAACATTTAAAAATCGAAATCTTGCTTGGAAAAAAGTACAAGTTGTTATGGCCGATAAAGATAAAACAGAACGAAAAATTTTTAAAAAGCATTTCCCTGATGTAAAATTAATGATATGCCTATTTCATGTTTTCCAAATTTTTAATAGAGAAGTTTCTTTTAAAAAAATGGGTATAAGTGCAGATGAAATGAAAATCAGCAAAGAATATTTACAGAAACTTGCAAACGCTTTATCGGAATCTGATTATAACAAGGTTTACGATGAAATGGCAAAAAGGGTCCCGAAAATTGTAAAAGAATATTACGATTCTAATTGGGGCTGCATTACCGATCAATGGGTTCAATATTTAACTATGCAAAATTTATGTTTTGCAAATAAAACATATACCTAATAATCGTTTGGAATCTGTAAACAGTAAATTAAAAAGCGTAATAAACAGAAATAGTCCATTGGAAGATTTTATAAAACATTTATTTGCTTACATAAACAGTGTTCGAGTTGGAAAGGACGTGAAAAACTCTCAGATGTTAAATACAAAGTTAGAACCATACGAAAAAAAATCTGCTGAATATTTATACAGGAATCTGTAAATAGTAAATTAAAAAGCGTAATAAACAGATATAGTCCGTTGGAAGATTTTATAAAACATTTATTTGCTTACATAAACAGTGTTCGAGTTGGAAAGGACGTGAAAAACTCTCAGATGTTAAATACAAAGTTGAAACCATTCGAAAAAAATTCTGCTGAATATTTATACAGGGAACATCTAACAACGTTAGCGTTTAAAAAAGTGGAGATGCGGCTAAAGAAAGAAAGAATTATTCAACAATAACATTGGTAATGATGTTTTTTTGGCAGTAACTTCTGAGGGTTTGATACAAGTAACCCCGCTGAGCTGTGAATATCTTTTCAGAAAATCTACACAGTTGCCTTGCAGGCATATTTTTAACTGCAGGTCTAAATTATCATTGCCTTTATTCGATGTTAATTTGCGCCTAAGTAGATGGAGCCGATCGTATTGTGCAAATATTTTTGAAACATTTGGATTCAATACAAATAAAATGTATCAAGAATTAGAAACGGAAAAAAGTGCTATTGAGGCTGATTATAACATAGATGGCAACCAAGTAGCACAATTAAAAGATACAAGGCCCAAATATATGACTAATCACACTAAATTCAAGCCTATGGATGCTCAAGGTAAAAAATGGCTCAGTTATGTAGTGAGGTATCCACTCCAATCTTTCGTGATAGATTTAAAATCATTCAATGTATCAGAAAATATTGGGAAGAAGGGCAAGATGCAATTTTGAAGGACATTTTCAAACACGATTTTTCGGAGAGTAACGAACACATTGGCGATAATGTTATAACAAATTGTGCTGAGCAAGAAATACAACAAAGTGGAAGTACAAGGGCAACTAGTGTTGATCAAATTCAAGTAGAGGAAACTATTGACGTTCCAGAAAGCAATGATGAAATACTATGTCAAAATGGAACAGAAAATGATGGAGCTCTTTGTTAAACTGCAATGACTATTATTAATATAATAGCCTTCAAGTAGAAGAAACTAGCGATTTGCTACATAGTGATAATAAAAAAAAAACAAGATGCAAAGGAAGTAATTATTGAATTTATTGGATTTACGAATAATGATGAAGAAAACGAAATAAGGAATGTTCACTACGAAAACGAACCTCAGCCTAGCGATATTGGTAAATTTACTAAAATACACGGATTGCATAATCGTCATTTTTTTTGCAGTTCAACAGGTTGGAGTTGATACATCCAATCAAGGGGGTGTCGCAACAAGTTATGACAGTATTCTACAGAACATCAAAATGCCAGCTAATATTAAAAAACGTGGTCGTCCAAAAGGATATGGCAATACCGTAATTGGGCTTAAAAGAAAAAAATTAAAGAAAAAATAAAGACCTCTATTTCATATCGTATTTTAATTTTTATTTTTTATATCAGTAGACCTACTCTTGTATCTATTCTGTATTAAAAATTAGTATGTGTGCATTTTTTTGTTAAATATTTGCTATGATGTTGTTATTATCTATTGTTTTGTTAGTTCCTGCACTTCTTGCTGTTTTATTAGAATTTATTATATCTGTCATTACATATTTGCCTAGAATGTTGACTTTTAATGAAACCTTGAAATCTGTACAAAATTATCTAGTTAAAAGCGGCAAACCCTAAGGGCGGTGGCCCACAGCGCGATTTCGGCGCGATTTCCCGCGCGCGACAAATCGCGCTCAAAATCGCGGTCACAAAATACACGTCATCAAATGGAGGGCTCGCCCATTAGCGATTCAGCAGAAAATAACGCGACGGTATGCCGCGATCGCAAAACCCCGCGATTTGGCGGCGCGGCGCGGCGCGTTTTCATATCGCGTGATTTTTGAACGCCAATAGAAGCAAATGTGCTGTAGCCCACTAGGACGCAATAATTAGCGGCATTTGGAGTTGGGTGTTGCCACTGTGTGCATCTTTCTACATCATTACACCAAATATTCTCTGAATTTCACCACCACGAACATCAATAATTTGTTGTAATTATTAACACCTAAGACAATACAAAATTGTACTTATAAGATATCATACTTTTTTTTATTTTACTCCCTGATCTCCACACCAGATAGAATATACCAGTAGTAAAATAAAGCATGCTACCTACCTTAAAGTTACTGCCACCATTTCTGTTGGAGGTATGCAATCTCTCATTTGAGTATCTTGCAAGGGCGTATCCAGGATTTCGCCTTGGGAGGGGTAATATAAAATATTTTTTTAGCATTAGGGGTTTGGTGCGTTCGTAAAAGCAATTTCAACTGAATATGGTGGTATTTTATTATTACATAAAAAAATGCAAAACATTATAGGTATAAAAATATTTTTTCTACAATCGTCCGGAATAGTATACACTTTTCGGAAAAGTGTCACTTTCTGAACTAAAGTGTCTTACTTTTCCGCACGCTTGTAGAAAAAATAGTGTTCCTAACTCTTGCGGAAAGTGTCTTTTCCACACTCGATTTCTTGGCTGAACGACGCGTAGCGGAGTTCAGCCAACTGCAATCGCGTGCGGAAAAGTGGCACTTTCCGCACTTGTTAGGAAATATACTATTTAAAAATAAATAATATTCTCTAAAAGAATATAAAACTCTTGAAAATCACATCCATATCACAATGGATTATAGGAATACGAATATAGTTATCTATTATGATATGAAATCAATTTTTCTTTTTGTTTTTTTGGCGTATCGCTCAATAACCCGAGAAACATCAACATCTACATTGATTTCTCTGTGCTGAGTAAACAGCAGTGCCTATCCTACTTATCGCTCTTCGCCCATAGTGGAGCGTAACCAGGTTTTCAGTCTTCTCAATGAAGAAAAGCTTCGTTCTGCTGACGCAACACTAATTGGCAGAACAATTAATGTGTTGAATTTTTTTTATAGTAGGAAATATGTCTTCATCACAGTCTTTATAACTTGTAAGGATATCACAAATATTATTGTCGACTCTACATGTTTTTTGCCATAAATCTAACTCTCCTTGCAATTTAATTTGTATTACTTCGTCAGACTCTTGACTAAATTTACTTAAATATAGAGCTGAGAAATTGGACATTTGATGGGCTTGGGGGGGGGGGGGGTAATTACCCCCTGTACCCCCCCTTGAATACGCCCTTGGTATCTTGAGAACATATAGAATCTTTTAATTGAACAACTAAATAATCAAAGGTGTCTGTGCTCATTCGAAAGTAGTTAAAAAATTAGTCCGGATTTTCTCTTAACCTATCGAATATTGTATAAAATGCACCTTCGAGGTACTTTATCTAACTTTTAAAATTGGATGCACTCAGTATCGTCTTTGACTGCAAATTACTTGTTGGTTATTCTTTCTTCTGCATATAAATAAAGCCAATAAAATTAGCACTCTGCGATCCATCTCTGAACTGCACTGTATCGACGAAAAATGTGAAAACAACGCAAATTGCACTAATAAACGATGTTATCGCGTTTTCGCGTGTGGGCGAGCATTTTACGGAAGTCGCGCGATTTATCGCGGGCGGGAAATCACGCCGAAATCGCGCTGTGGGCCACTGCCCTGACAGCTTGCATACGACGCGTATGCGGCGCGGTATGCCGCGTGCGGTTTTCCGTGCCGCGTCCGCGTACCTATAGCTTGCACACGGTGCGACGCGTTCCTGAATCTATCCGATTAAGTGGCTATTGCTCAGGTACAATGTTGCCATTTCTTTTCCCGGCGTGTGTGCAAGCGCCCGTAGTCGGCCAAGGCGTTCAGGTGCCGTGCGGTAGGAGAAGTTCGAAAATTCTGACCGCAAATCCGCACCATACATGTACGGCCGCGCCGCGTCCGTGTGCAAGCATACCATTTAAAACGATACAATTTATCATCACGCGGTTCCGCGTGCGAATAACCGCACGCGGCATACCGCGCCGCATCCGCGTCGTGTGCAAAAGAGAGCTTGCACACGACGCGGAAGCGGCGCGGAATTCCGCGCGCGGTTTTCCGCCGCGATATCGCGTAGCCTATATAAAACTATGGGTTTAAATAGGGCCGCCGCCTGCCGCACCGTTTTTTGCCGCGCCGCGTCCGTGAGTAAGCATACCATTTAAAACAATACAATTTAGCTTCACGCGATTCCGCGTGAGGATAACCCCACGCGGCATCCGCGTCGTGTGCAAGCTCGCTAACGTTCTCTCTAATAAGAGAGCTTGCACACGACGCGGATGCGGCGCGGTATGCCGCGTGCGGTTAATCGCACGCGGAACCCTGCGATGCTAAATTGTATTGTTTGAAATGGTATGCTTGCACACGGACGCGGCAAAAAAATTGAACCCATAGTTTTATAGGCTACGCGATATTGCGGCGGAAAACCGCGCGCGGAATACCGCGCCGCTTCCGCGTCGTGTGCAAGCTCTCTAAGAATTCTCTGCCGGCGGCTCATTCGGGTGCCGTTGCCGGCAGCTCATTCGAGTTACGTTGCCGGCAGCTCATTCGTTCACCGGAGGCACTGCCTAATACCTAAAACGTAAGTACCTACCTGTAAACTTTAATTTTCATCTCAAAGATTGTCGAAGATTAAAAAAATCAAATATTATAAACTATACATTTATTTGACATTTTAGCCTAATCTGTGATTTTAGTATAAAAATATTTAACAAATTTAACACTAAAAAAATTATAGGTATCTTCGGTGATGTGACACTGGAGGGGATTCATTCTTCTGCGACCCCAAAAGCCCAAAAGCTAAACTTTTTAGTTGGGAGGTGGTCCGAAATTAAAAAAAAGAATCTTTTTGGTACAAAATTGCGCCGCAGGCGAAAATTTTTGAAATGTTCAAGGTCAAACAGTTAATAACGAAAAGAAATTCCAAGCAAAACATATTCTTGTTAACTGGTGGTATTTTTTTTGTTCAACCGGCTATACAAAAGAAAGCAGAGGTGTTTGGTCACTAAAATGGGCCGTAGGCGAAATTTTTTAGAAATATCAAGCACAGTTTAAAAGAGGTATAGGTAATTACAAAATCATAACAGTATAATGTATTTTTCGTCTTTTCTCTATGTAGGGGGCTGAACCCTCAAACCGCACAGAAAAACGGCAGCTTGCCGTTTTTCTGTGCCCAAACCATATACAGCCCTGGGCTTATGTATGGGCGTATGGGAAAAGCCAGGTCTCGTGGAATCGGTAGTTAGCTACTTGACAATACCTTTACTTTTTGAGCATTATCCTCAAATATATATATTGCCAAACGCAAACGCTTGACCTTCATAGCATGTTTTATGTTACAATTGTCCAAGCAGTACAATCGACCAGCACGATTATTTATTTTTCCATTTTGGCGGGCGCCGGGCGTGTTAATAAATTTTATATATGCCATCATGGGGGAGGGGGGGGGGGGGTTTGAACCCCTAACCCCCCCTTATATACGGCCCTGTGTTACACATTACTTATTACATGACAATTTTCCAATTTATATTCAATCAATGAATCAATGTTGTATATATTCTGCGTTTAGGATATTTTCACTTAGAAATTTTTATTTTCGTCTAAAAATCCAGGGGGGGGGGGAGTAAAATCTTCAACGTACAGATGAATAAGATGATGAATAGGAGAACGTTTCAGAGATGTTATGTTTGCAGACGACGATCAAAATGAAGGTGTCGCATTGTGAGTGACATAGCAACAAAATGTGATTTATTTTTAGTTGTTATACCAGCTTATACCGCCTCCTAAAATCACTGACCTATATAGCTTCGCAGCTATATAGGTCTGTGCTAAAATTAACCGCCGGGTGCTATTAGCGCCCTAGCACCCCCCTAAAACCGGCGCTGGTCAAAATAATGTACCCGCAAGAGAGATGCATATCGTTTACACTGCCAACAAATCAGAACGCTCCATTTCACCGTGCTATGCATGGATAAGCCATAGTCGTCCAAGACCCGTCTTAGTTTACAGGTCTTGATAGGCAACTCGCAGTTAATAATAATCCAGCCATTCCAACTCTTCAAATATGCAAAATTTTATGCATCTAAATAAGCTAGCAAGAGCAAGTAAACAATAATGTATTTTCTTCTAGATGCCCTAGGGGTACTGAATTAAAAACGAGCTTAAATCCGAGGTCATATACTTCATTTCAGACCCCTCTTAGCTATCCGCTATCCGCTAAAGGTAAAATAAACATGTTCCCCTTTCCTCTCTACCCCCGATCCTTGTTTGTTCTGGCTTCAGGTCTTTCTTTATGTATTGTGATACAGATGAAAGTGGCTTTCTTTCCTTGGTTGTTATTCTGAGGGTATGACCTGCAACTGAAACGTGCAGTTTCGCACCCTGCCCCAGCTAACCAACAGCCGAGCCAGTTTTACGTCAAAATACCGTTATAAAATCACCTCCATGACCTTAGGAAAATTATGTTAAATTAACGCTATAATTATGACAAGAAGCCCGGGGTAACATAGAAGAATGACGTTAATATCCTCACATAGAAACAACCTCATAAACTTAGCGTAGATATAACCTCATACCGAGAGTCCTATCACAGCCCCGTCCGCGGGTGGCTGCCTCCGTGAGTGCATGTTCAATTTTAAATAATTCTGTCCCAGAGGGCCATGACTAGTCATGTTGTATAAATAGTGTAGATGTGTGTGTAGTTAGTTTCAATTAAGTTACCGTAAAGATGCTGAGGGGAAATAGATTTTGAGCGATTGGACAATTTGACCCAAAGAGGATAGATGAATAGTAAAAATCTGTGATATAACTGATGTTGTTTTATGTGAATGAGTCTTGTAACGTTGAAGAAAGGATATGAGAAAGATCCACATGGAAATGTGACGCTTACCCTGTATGTGATGTTGGCGAGCGGTATGTACAGGGTGGTTCACAAGTTACTTATTTTTGGTGTGGACCTAAGGGTTTAAAGAAAACACAGGGATAGTTTAATAGGTGCATTAAGATTAAATACGAAAACAGTACATTAATTTGCCAAAATACAGTTTAAGAGGAAGTTCAAAAAATGGGCAATAATTATGTCGCACAACGCTACACTCCGAAATATGAACCCTTTTTATGCAACAGAATCCAAACGTTTCAAAAGTGCACTGTTAATTAATCGGAATTAAAATAGGGCACAAATCGATATGTCAAAATGGCAGACATAAACTATGGCATAAAATGGCAACATTCAGATTAAAAGTACAAAAATTGCAAAAGATTGCCAAATAGCATAAAAATTAATTGACCTCACTGTATAGCATTGATTAACCTCCCAGTACAAAGTGCCCATAAAAAGTAAATCAAAATTACTTAAGTTTATAACATGGTATAATATGGTTAAAAATAAATTTCCAAATTCATTCAAAATTCCCAATAAAAGTTACACAATTATTTCTGTCCAAGTAAAAAAGACAATTTCTATAAAAGTTTTCAAAATATAAAATAAAAATTCAAAATAATAAGGAAATTCAAATATAAAGGAATCTTACTTTTTGGTCAGTCCAAACTTACTGAATATGAATATTTCTTTCTTGGTGATTTTGTTCAGGGATTTCTGCGGCAACTACCCAACTAGCACTATAATCACGTTGCAACAACGTTTCAAATTCCGACCAAACGTTGGGACCCGACGTCGTGTTTACATCGATATAACCCTGGTTTGCACCAAAATGGAGAACAAAATTCGAGCCGTCACGACGTTGCCGACCGACTTTTGGTACATTATCACACTCTTAATATGACCTATTCAGGGCCGTATTGGGGGGGGGGGGGGGGTCAGGACCGGCTCAAGCTTTTGCGGTGCCGCGTGCCGCATGAAAGTGCGAGGCCCCGACAAGGAATTATTTAATCCATTAAGAACAAAAAGTACGCCGGGTGACGAGCTTGGATCACTTCAGTGACGTATATAGAAATTAATTTCGGGTGGGGGAGGGGCAATTATTATTGTGCATATTTTTCAAACAAGTGCATTTAAAATAATTCTGTAAAATGCGCGGCAGGCGAAAATTTTTATGAATTTTAAGGAAAAGTACTTAAAATTAGTCTTAGGAAATCCCAATATCTTCAGATTTACAAGTGCAGTAAATATTTTCAAATTCCGAAATGGTTTCGACCCCGCCTTTCTAAATACTGGCTATATACTGACTGGATATACGTACGGACATACGTATGACCATCCCTAAAATGTCCCTGTAAATCGGCATCGATGCACACAACTCCCTGGTACCCGTCCACGGTTCCCAAATTGGAACATACACCTAAAATTCGTTAACTTTTCAGAGCTTTTAATTTTTTTAGACTTCTAGTCCCCGCGAACATTTGACTAAACCCTACTTCAATTTTAGGGGATGGCCCTACGTATGTCCCTGTAAATCGGCGTCGATGCACACAATTTCCTGGTTCCCGTCCACGGTTCCCAAAGTGGAACATACACCTAAGATTCGTTAACTTTTCAGAGCTTTTAATTTTTTTAGACCTCTAGTCCCCGCAGGCATTTGACTAAACCCTACTTAAATTTTAGGGGATGGTCCTACGTATGTCCCTGTAAATCGGCATCGATGCACACAACTCCCTTGTACCCGTCCACGGTTCCCAAAGTAAAACATACACCTAAGATTCGTCAACTTTTCAGAGCTTTTAATTTTTTAGACCTCTAGTCCCCGCGAACATTTGACTTAACCCTACTTATATTTTAGGGGATGGTCCTACGTATGTCCCTGTAAATCGGCATCGATGCCCACAACTCCAATTTTTTTCGACCTCTAGTCCCCGCGAACATTTGACTAAACCCTGCTTAAATTTTAGGGGATGGTTCTACGTAAGTGCCTGTAAATCGGCATCGATGCACACAACCCCCTGGTACTCGTCCACGGTTCCCAAATTGGAACATACACCTAAGATTCGTCACCTTCTCAGAGCTTTTATTTTTTTCGACCTCTAGTCCCCGCGATCATTTGACTAAACCCTACTTAAATTTTAGGGGATGGTCTTACGTATCCTTTCGGTACTCGTACATGGTTCCAAATTATTGAAACTTACACTTAAAATTCGTCAGTTTCTTGGGATTGTCCTAGCGGTATATTCGTTCTAGCCTGTTAGTTTTTTGTTGTTTTCTTTTTGTAAATTTTGCCATCAGGAAGGCGATGAATTTTTTCGCACGTCAGAAACTGTGGAGAAACCGTGGATATCTTCACACAAACATTCTGAACCACTTTTCTTAATAAATTTTTTTCCTAGAGCCGAGATTTTTCTACAATTCATCCCCTCAAAATCCCCCCTCTATGAAAACACGGCACTGGCGCCCTGCCAACAACCGAGTAGAAAATGATAAATCATCAACTAGTATAGTATTTTGAGACCGAGTTATTCCCAGCCATTCTATCCGCTGTGTATGAAATAAATGTTGATAAATTTTAAAGAAATTAGAGAAAAATTTCGGCGATAGGAAAAAAATTCTTAAGAAAAGTTGTTCAGAATAACCATCTCTCTTACCCAAAAAAAGAATGCCAGTTATTTCATACTCACCCTGTATATTATATGGTCAACCCTTAAGGTTACCAGGCAATTTTTTTTTATTAAGTCACACAATATCATTGCAATTTCATGCTACTAATCAATTTAACAGAAACTTTTGAGAACATTAGACCAACAACAATAGGTAACCACTTAAAAGAAAAACCATTTGTTTCTTCAGATTTTAGAACATGTGTAGGTAATTACATTTTTCTCAAATGCGAAAGACGGAAATCTTGTTTGGCACCAATGTATGAAGGTCCAGACAAGCATTTTAAATAAACATGATAAAACTTTTACTATTATTAAAAATAACAATGAAATAATAGTCAGAATTGACAGAATTAAACCAGTATTCATTTTAGCAGAAAACGCGGAAAATAATTCTAAAAAAACAACAAAACAAAAAATAGGCTTTGTTTTAATATTTTAAATAAATAATGTGTTTATCGTGAGAGGGGGAGTATAATATGTGGTGTGCCATCTTGTTTATTTTATAAGCAGAAAACGAGAGAACATTGTGGCCCAGAGGATGGTTGCCTTGGAAACAAGAACAAGCACATCGTTTATATATTTATACATTATTTAAATTGAATAAAAAGAAACAAATGTAAAAAACTAATTATTAATATTTCTATTATTACTAAAAGGAAGCTACAAAGAACATCAAGAACCACCACAGACGTGTTTAGCTAAGATGGAGCGATTGTGCGCACAGACTTAGGTCTTCCATATCAGACAGTGGCGGGCCCAAAGGGAGGGTGCAAGATGGCCAGGCTCCCCCCTCCCATTGGGTTATTATTTAATAAATAAAGACTATTTGTATATAATAAATTCTTTATTAATGAAAAAGTGCTCTCTAAAGTAATCGAACATTGTTAAAATGTTAGGACCGCCACTGATATCAGATACCTGATAAGATTACGACGTAAAAGACCCTGGAGTAGTCTAGGTCAGAAAAAATTTTAGTTTATTTAAGACTCAAATTTTAAATTAAAATTACTAGTTCAAAAAGTAAAAAATGGGCTTTTATTTTGACTGAAAATTAAAAAATAAAAAATAAAAATGCATACTTTATTGGCATGTACTTGCGCTTATCAACGAATCACTGTCCGAGCAGTTTTTTGTTGCATAATGAAAAGATGCACTAAAATGATGGACCTGCAACACCAAAAAGATAACCTCAAAATAGTTGCGAGTAAAAGCTTGATCCAAAAGCAGGGCAAGTGGCGCCCTCTGTGAGATACGTAAAAATTGACATCCTCAGCTTATTATCCCCAGAAACACGGCGGTGCCAAATTTTACCCTAGATGTTAAGTGCTATAACTTCAGAACCGGCAAGTTTACAAAATAAATGAATAAAACCTTTTTTGTAGAGAATTTAATTGGCTATACGGGTGTCTACTTTTAAGTGTATACAAATCGATAAAAAATGTATTTTGTGAGATATTTTCAAAAACCTTTTTTTGCAAATCCAGGGACGGCTACGATTTTTTTATACCCCGATTTTCACAAAAACCATTTAGCTATTTTTTTATTTAAAATCTGACACAACAGCGTTAATCAGGACACCCCAAAACCCCCATATACCAAATTTTAACAAAACATGTAGAGGGTGTTCGGTTCTACACCGTGTTAAAGTTAAGCAAAATAGGGACTTCAAAGGCACCTGGCAAGTCAAGCGTGCTATGGAATTATTTCAAAACAGTGGAAGAATTAACAGGACCACCCAAAGTGTTGATGGAAGAAATTGCAAGAAGAAATATACAGGATGTTTTTCTCTACAGCGTCTCAAATTTCCGATTTTTTTTCGAATTTTATGCTGGTCAAGTTTGCCTTGGATTATTGAAACAATGTTACTAAATGTAAAATAAATTAAATTTTACCAAAACATCAACAAATAAAATACTTAAGTCTTAAGTTATCGAGGTTTTCTCAATATAATCGCCTTCTAAGGTTATACATTTGTCAATACGCTTTTTAATGTTACAAACAACATTTTTTAACTCATTTGCTGTTACTGATTGGCAAGCTTCTATTATTTTTTGTTGTAGCTCGTTTATGGCTCTAGGGCGATTTTTATATACTCTATCCTTTATCGCACCCCAAAAAAAAGTCCATCAAGGACAAATCTGGCGATCGACGGGGCCATCTAATTAATGGACTATTTCTTCCAATCCATCTGCAAGTGGTAAAATTTATTAGTACATTAATCTAAAATCATGTAAGTGTAACAATAACAATACATGTTGTCAAAATTATTATTTAGCCACTCAGTGACAGCTCGAGCCATGGATAGGCGCTCCATCTGGTTGACGGAAAAAAGATGGAAAATCAAAAGATCGAATCACAATCGGCAGAATCACAAAATGTCGAAAACAAAATATAGAAACTACAAAAGATCGAATCACAAAAGGTTGAATCAAAAAAGATGGAAAGACACAAGGTCGAAACTACAAAAGGTCGAAACACAGAAGGTCGAAATACAAAAGGTCGAATCACAAAAGGTCGAATCACAAAAGATCGAATTACAAAAGGTCGAATCATAAAATGTCGAATAAAAAAAGGTCGAATTAATAAAAAATAGTTCTAATTTTTAGGGAATAATTGAAAATGATGATGGCGGGAAAAAGGTCGAAAATGCAAAGGTCGAAAATCAAATGTATAAACACAAAAGCGGGAAAAGCTTCTTATATGTAAACGAAAATTATTGTCAGTAGGTAGCCATTACTCACTTCAGCTTAGACCAGAAGTGAGCGTCCCAGTTTTTTGAGACACCCTGTATATTTTGAAATTTAGTATATGGGGGAATTGGGGTGTCCTGATTAACGCTGTTGTGTCAGATTTTAAATAAAAAAATCGCTAAATGTTTTTTTGTGAAAATCGGGGTATAAAAAAATCGTAGCCGTCCCTGGATTTGCATTTTGACAAAAGTAAAAACGTCAAAAGAAGCGTTTTTTAAAGACCTTTCGAACAAAAAAAAGGTTTTTGAAAATATCTCACAAAATACATTTTTTATCGATTTGTATACACTTAAAAGTAGACACCCTGTATTTTCGGTTATTTGAAAATTTTCTGTACGGTGCACTAAGACCGAGTTATTTTAAAAAGTTCATAAAAAGAAAATTTTTATATGGAATTTTCCAATATGGCGGCCAAATCCGGGATCGATAGACCGTGCAAATTTAGTATTGTGTTCAACACATCCAAACAAAGATAAAAAACTGTATTGCAGCTTGCCCGCATTTATTTCCACCTAGAACCATTTGTCGACTGGCACAAAAAATGTTTTTTCCCCAAAAGGTACTTAAATATAGCACTATTGGTTTTATTTTAATTTAGCTGCGATCGATATAATAGGGCTCTTCAGGATTATTGGATTATTAGAACATGGAATTATGTAACTGTGGAACTCTGGTAAGGTGTCGATTTGCACGAAATTCATAAAGTGACAATATTTCGCAAACTAATTACCTACGATTTTTTACCAAGGTCCTATTTTGATATTGTGATCAGTCATGAGTTGGCCAATCAGCCCTCCAAGGGATGACGTTGACTTTTGGCACACCCTGCATATCTTCAGTTATCTTTACAATCTACAGAATGGGTAAATAGACAACTGAATTGAATTAACTGAATGGATATAATTTCTTATCCATCATCCTATGTAGAGTATGAAATGGAAATCCATCAATGACAGTTAAACTTTTTACGGCGTGTGTTGACGTATTTGCAAATCAAACAACCCTTGAATTAACTTTATCCTAACAGATTAGAGTAATTTAGCAAACGATCTTCCACGCATAGGTATAGGTATGATCAAATATCAATTATGTGTAGAAAAAATATACTGTACATCTCGAGTGGAATGTCCATATTGCCGTGAAGTCTACGTTCTCCTCTCGCGATATATGGACAACATCCACTCTTGCTTTACAAACTAATATTTTAGGGTGCCTTGAAAATAAAATGTCCAAAATCTTAAATTATTAACTTTTGCATTACCGCAACTAAAGCGTTCGACAGATACCAGTCGATACCAATCCAAGGTTTGTAAAACTATGTTTATGCAGCCTCTTTAGTACAAAGTGGTACGAAGTGTCTGCCGTCTGCTATAGAAAATCTATCTCCCAGAATCTAGAGTTTCGTAGAGCCCAGAATTGTTTCACACCTTCCAAGTAGAAGACTAGATTATACAATTCATATTTTTGGAATACCTGTACCTATTGTTAAGATATATCTAGACTGGGGCCAGAGAGGAGCAGTACGAATGATCTAGCTTAGAATTGATACACTCACCATGTCACAACCATTTTTGAAAAATAAAGCACGTAGCCAGAAATTGTGTTCATTTTGTTTGTTTTTATTTTCCTTTGGCTCGATAATATCGGCCAATTACCATGAAAAATTATATGCCTCTTTTTCCTTACTTACATTAAATTCCATCGAAATATGATTGGCAAGGAAAACTATCACAATAGAAAGTACCTACCGTCCTATAAAATCGGCAAACCTTCGTCGAATAAGACCAGTTTCATTGTTGGAGTTAGAATGAATGGTGTTTTTATCTTCTTCCTAAATTGAATATTAAATATGAAACTTGGTGAGTTTGTGCTGGGCAAGGATTAAATACAAAGTATCCACCACATCTTTGTTTTGAGTCAGATTGATACCGCTAAATGCTATGCACAGAAAGCATGTGATGCCAAATTCTTATCCAGTTTAGATCTTAAGAGCGCATTTTTCCACGTCCTTGTCGCTGAGTTCTCACGCCCGCGCAGAAGGTTGTTTTAATTTTACCGAATGCCTTTTGTCCTTAGCAATTCATCCTCGACCTGGCAGAGGTAAACAGGTAATATTTTAGGGGCTGATCTTGAACCTCACGTGTTCGTTTACTTGGACGAAATAGTTGTCCTGGCCCAGTCACTATAAGATCGCCTAAATTCAGATCAGTTGAGACAAGGGACAATTTTATAGGAGTGAAATGAAATATCTTGGATACGTTGTGGATGCTTGACTCCGATAAAGTTAAGGCTATGTTAAATATACCTTCTCCAACTACTGTCAAAGAAGTTCGTCGTTCAGTAAATTTTCCTGGTAAAAAAGGTCTAAATATGAAGTCATTTCTAGTTTTGTACAGAGAAACCACAAAACCCTTAGAATAACAACCAAGCATTGTTATTCTAAGACAAAACCAAAATGTAGGTATCTAGTTTATTCTGGACATTTTAGAAAAGATTATTTTCAACCATAAGTTAAAAATTCTGGATTCATTAAATTAAAAAAAAGGCAATTATATGACGATGTTATGTAGGAAGGTATTTTTCATTTCACAACATTTCTTCAAAGGAATAATTAATGGTGCTTATAGGATTTTTTCCCGTAATAATTATTATTGGTCATCTACCATCTGATAGGTACCAATGGATCTACAGCTTCGATTTTTGCCCGAGACAGAGAGGCTAAAATGTGTTTAATTTTACGTCAAGGTGCTTATTTAGGTACCTACTCTTTTTTCCAAATGAAAATGCCCCTATTACCAATAATTAGATCACGTCGCCAGCAACAATTCAGTTATTTTCAATAACAACGCTGAATAAGCGACAACCTTTTTCCTTCAATTTATTTATTTCAATGGGCACCATCATATTTAACTTTTGGATAAACACGCTTTACTTACCAGTTGTGTGAGGTCGTATAGTTACATCTACAGAAATTTGTTATTTTTTTCCCGATGAGGAGGGTTTGAACCAACGATATACCGTACTTTCACCGTTTTAGTAGACATAGGGGAATAGGCCGCGCGTCGCCGTGCGTCCAGCTAGGTTTGTCAGTCGTTGGCGGGGGGAGTACACAGTAGTCCCGCACCGCTTATCAGTCGAGTTTTGCGAGCAAAAAACACGCCCCGCCCCTCGCCAATGACTGACGAACCTAGCCGAATACACGGCGGCGCGCCGCCCAGCCATGGCTATGTATACTAAAACGGTGAAAGTACGGTATAGGTATTACCAAAGGCAAGTTGTTTTGTTTCATGATATTGAAAAGATGTTATTGTTGCATTGTTGGCACATTCAAGTTTTCCAGTTTTTTTTATAAAATTTAGATTATTTTGTAAATGTACGATATACAAGTCTATCAAAAGACTATTTATTATGCATTACAAAATAGGAAAGACTTAATTTAGGAAATGCTAATGTAGAAGCCAAATAAAACCGATTTATTTGTATTAGAGTGAGTCATCTATTCCCGTATATCGTTGGTTTGAACCCACAACCCCTCCCCTCATCTACGGCTCTGTAACTATTATAATAGAAATATTACGGTTGTATTTTTTAAGGCATAGTTTACTTTACGATATTATTTGTAGTTTCCATAAATTAAGGCCCATGTTTCCATACCATAAATGTTTCCATTTTTTGGATAGACACTTCTGGGTCTACAATTCTCGGTGGGTGCCCACCCAGGCCCACCTGCGGCCACGCCACTGAATTAGATAACCCTGAAATTTACTTATTTTTTTTTAGTTTCATAAATGTAGGCAGATATTTGTGATATAATAAATTTCATCATTTTGAAACCATAAATACCTATCATATACCACTAGTAAGTGTTGCATGTCTAGAATGAGCGATAAATCAGCTTAAATAATCTACAGTGTCTCAGAATAAGTGAACAATTAATATTTGAATCAAGAGTTGTTCAGAATTACCGTTCTCGACAGGGCTCCAACTTTGAAATAATTGTTAGGTAGGTAGGTACATTGTTACCTTCCCCAGAGAAAGAATTAAGATTTAAAATGTAGGTAGGTAATTCTATTGCCTTAAAGTATGGAAATAGGTTTGGCGTTGTTTCAAACAATCTCAATGGTTTGCAAGCAAACTGACTAAACTTACAAACTAATAAGTTTTATTAAAGTCCATTTAATAAATCACAGACAAACAGAGAGGTAGGTAATGAACATAAGATTAGGGTTTATTTTTACCATAATTAGTAGTCAGTTTATACTTAGATTAAAAAATAGAGAATAAGTTTTAATGTTATAGGAATTAGAAGCGCGGCTAATCTGTTTACGATGTTACGTACTGAGATACCTAAGATACTCTACGAATGTCACGTTTTGTCTATGACGTCATCGTTCCGAACTTTGCCTCAACCGCCAGCGGTCGATCGATATGAACACGCCGGGGAGGGCATTCTGTTCCCAGAACCCGATATGTTTCTTACAAAAAGCAAACGTGCTCTCTAGCAATTTCTCTCCAAAAATAAATGGTAAGTTTTCACACCAGTCACATATCCAAATAGCTTGTTTTATAATTTCATTGCTTTTTTTATTTTGGTATGGGTTTAAAGGTTACTTGCGACGTTGTCACGTTAGCCGACCAAAACAAAAACAGAGATACATCCGAAAATGTACGTAGAAAATCAGCTGATTCACTGAAGATTTTAATTTGTTAAAAAAACTTTAACAGAAAAGTTAGAAAACAAAAAATAGTTTTATTACAGGTTCCACTAGAACGCAATCTAAACTATGTAGTCTTGCAAAATTTAACAAAATTATGTAAGTAGGCTGTTGTCGGAGAATTTTCAGACTTTTCCTTTACGCGACGTTGCAGGGTTCAGAAATTTGAGTAGGTACTTACCTCATTTACCAAGCTATCGCGATTGCATAGTTTTATCTGCTTTTCGCCCGTTAGTTCCAATTTTGATAAATACAATAAAATTTAAAAAGTTATACGAATTTAATTGTTACCTATTAAGTATTTGGGATTTAGTTTGTTACACACAAATAGTAATTTGTGTGTGAAGTGTACATATCTAAGCTACCTATTATTTTGCAAAGATAATATACCCCCTTAGGTAGTGCAGCTTCCTAGAAATATCTAGAAGCAAAACAATATTAGATATTTTATACATTTTATAGCAGAACAGTTAATATAGTAAGGTAGCCTGATTTTTTAAAGAACTTTATTTACAAAATACCTACCTACAGTAATATCAATATGAGATACCTACTTATCGCACTTATTTCAAAATTTTTACAAAACAAGTTCAAATTGTAAAAATTTGTAAAATAAATTAGTGCTAGGACGCCAATAAAAGGTAGTAGTACATTTCGATTTATGGGATCCAAGCATAAACTGTCTACTGTCCACATGCCCATAAAAATGATTATGGATCATTTTTAGTATTTTTCCAGTAAATATTACCAATCAATGGTACTACCTAAATATATTAATATCCTCAGTTGTTGATTGTTACAATTTGAAACAGTAATAGACGATTGCATATTGTAAAATATAAATATTTGTCTGAAGTGTAGGTATATTTACGACACCGTAGATTGCATTGTATGCAAATTTTTTCGTGATTCTGTAGAGTTTGAAATCAAATAGATAATTTTAGTAGGTACACTCAAGGATATTAATGCAACTGTTACTAATCTTTAGTAGAACCTCTTTGTAATTAAACTCAAGAAAATGTGTATTATTAAAAATGTTATATTTATATTTATTTTAGGCCTCATAACAAAAGATGCCCCCTCTGCCCCCCCAAAAAGTGGAGTACCCTAAGTATGTGGACTCGCTGTGGTGCATATACTTGGTGTCCGTCGTAGCAGCATGGAACGCAGAATTCTGTAAGTAAACGCAAAGATATAATATCTTTGGTAAACGCAACAAACTAAGTATACCTACTTAGAAACCGAATATAACAAAGTAAAGTAATTTATTATTCTATACCAAACCACAAGAAATCGACCAGTTCGTTCCCTTATTGGAATTAAGGTGTTCTAAAAATATCACCAGTAACTAGTCTTCGCTTTAAAGGTATAATATGGTGAGAAGAAATATCTTCAAGACATAAATTGAATTTTTGTTCCTGGCTAAAATAACAAAGACATTAAGAACAATATAATATTATGTCAGTAGCGCACCCAGAAAATATTAATGGGGGGGGGGGGGGGGGCAACTTAAAAAGTTTGACGTATTGCATACAAAATATTTTATGATTAAAAGAAATTTCCAGGCCGGGTCTCGGATTGGGAAATTAATTGCCGAGAGTCGCACAGAGGACAGTACATTTACGATATCAATCTCGAGAATTTTTTAAAAGAAAGTGTATCATTTCCTTCCACGGATAGTTTGATGGCCCTTTCCTCCAGTGAAAATTAGGGTTCCCTATCCAGGATCTCTAGTGAAAATGAAAATTAAATAAAACAAAATGAATTAAGTATGCCCTCTCAAAGCGTTTACTTGACATCTCCATAACGATAACTGAACTACGTTTCCCTAACTTGAATCACAGAAAAACATTGCTGGTTTTCTGTACTTGAACTAATATCCAGAAAAGTCAGGTGGTGTATTATATTAGTGTAGACGCATTTTTCGTGAAAAATATCTCGAAAAATAGACAATTTTCAGTGCTCATTTTTTATACTGGAAAAGATGATTGACAAATTTAATCCAGGTCATGATCTATTTTATATTCCCAATAAATTTGTCGTTGTCTATAATATGTAGGGTAAGTGAGAGAAAATTTAAATTGCTCTCATTTAAAATCTGTAACGAATTTTACAATATAGACATTTAGATACCTATGCATTGAGGGTGTAAAGAAGGCGATATTACCCGAATGATATTTATTGTCATTCTGGAGCGCTTAAACAGCGCTTTGCACACTAGTTACTAATAAATTAGTATTTGCGGACTAACTTTCTTTACCACCCTCTTGACATGGCAATCAAATAGGTAGGTACTAAAAAGCACAAAATAAAGTAAAAAAAAAAACCTTTTTAAAAACAAGCTTTTATTTAAGCCATGTACTAAAACGAATTAAATAAGTTCAGGTTTTCGTTAAGATACCTAATACAATGCCAAATTGCAATAAGTTTTTGTAAACCAAAAGTAGGTACCAATTAAATTTATTGGTTAGTGATTGGTTGATAAGCAAGTACCTACTTGCCAAGATATGTATTTTTTTACCATTCGCGCGACAAGCTTTTTGATTTACAAAATCTTGTCACAATTTAAAAAAACTTGTTGCAATTCATCATTAACGAAAACTAAACTTATTTTATTCGTTTTAGTACACGGCTTATAAAAGCTTGTTTTAAAAAGGTTTTTTATGGCTGCCTTGATAACTTAGACGAGCACTATGCAGAGGCATGGTGTTTAAAAACTTGCAGTTTAAAGTATCATTCAAAGTAGTAAAGTGTTGTCGATAGGAGGAAAAATTTAATATGTTCCACGATGCGTAGGTGCGCTCTTTTTTGGCCTCGGGAACATAAATGCATTACTTAACGCCGTGCAAAATTTTGCCATAAAGACTATCGACTAGTCGTGCATGCATAACATAAAAAAAATAGATCATGATTTGGAGAAATAATTATTCTACATATTCACCAAAATTCCTGTTAATAAAATAATTATACCCTCTTCAAGTTGTTGGGTGTACCCAATCGGCTTAAAATTTGCAGATCTATTTTAAATATAAATTAAAAACTAAATGAAATTAAAATTACATCTCACTCTAATAAAATTCAAGATTCAAAACCATGCTAGTTTTGCTGTCTGTCGCCAGAAGTCAAAAATGTCAAAATCTTAGTTTGCAGATAGGTAGGTACTATGAAAGATATAAGGAACATACTTTCTTCTGTTGAAAGGAAAATTACCTTGGAATATACCTACGTACTTTCGGGTAGGACGGAGAGGATAGAAAAAGTTATGATTCATTTACAAGTTGTAAAAGAAAAAATTAACAGCAATTTATTCCTGAGCATTTTTCTTGGCTATTAGGTATTTAGTTTTTTTTATCAGCATGCATTTAAATTAACATACTATTTGCGAAAAGCACACAAAACTCTTTATTTGAAGTTTGTCGGAAATGTGAAGAAAAATTTTTTTTCCAGTACGAACACCTTTAATTTTTAATTTTTTAACAAAGACAAACTGATCTAATATTGGGTAGGTATATTTTCATGTTTGTTGATTGCACCTACTTCTATTAATATAAATTTGTTGTTGTTTTCCTAAGATTATTTTTCTCATCACCATTTTTATAGATAAAACAGAATGCTTATAAGGACCAACCAAGATGGCATTATCTGATGTGATGTTATCCTCATTTAAAGTAGGAAATTTTAGTATTTATGATATTTTTAATGATACTAGGTGCACCGAGAAAAAATTAGGCATCAATTAATATTGATTGGTTAGGTTCTGATGGTATTATTGGACAAAAAAACTTTTATCGAAATTTAAATATCCCACCGTATTTCAGATCAACTATATACCACCACCGATTTGCCCTGTAGTCAGCTGTTTGTCATTCATTTAAAATTTGATATATTATTGAATTTTACTGCTAAAATCAAAGCAATCAGAATTTAGGGGAATGACGTCGCAGCTGTACCAAATTTGAATAAAACATTAAATTTTAGAGCCATGGAAAACGTTGTTTTTAATAACGGCGCGTAGATATCAACAATTATTATTTTTAAAATTCTAGGAATTAAGTACTAGTTCTGTGCCATAGCTACTATATTTTTGTCTCTATTGGGTAACACAATCTCAAAGATCTGTTGGCAACAGTGCCCTTAAATTGTCTGAGCACTCATCCAATTAAAATATATTATCACTTTTTATAAACACTAATATTTAGCATTTTTATCGCTATAAATTTAAAAGTAGCATTGTTCCACTGTGCTGCTGTTTATATCAAATAACAATAACAAATCTAAAGCCACATAAGTACTAAAATAAGGAAATATTATATAAACTGTGTCCCCGATTAGCCTTTGGAGGATACTCACTTTTTCGAAAAAAGTCATTTTTGCTACAAAGTTTTGCTTGCAAAAATAATTAAATTGCAGGAGCAACGTATTGCAAAAAACATACACGGGATCAAAAAAATTAACAAATATGAAAAGCACCTAAGAGTAAAGTACCCCCAAGTTGGATTTGATTTAAAAAGTCATGAAGAAAAATATTAGATAAATATTCGACACTGGCGAAACACGAAAAATAAGTCAAGTGAAAATAAAAATTTAAAAAAAACCTACCAAATACTACCTAAAGCTCCTCGTTAACCAGCTGGATTTGAGGTACCTTGACATTTCCACTGTTTGAGAAAAACTGCTTCTCCCAGGTTTTCCTCTGAGAGCAATACTTTTTAGTGAATCTCATAAAGTCTGCGCGTATTATTAGTTTCGTATAGCATCGATTTTTGAAGTAGGTAATCATCACTTTCGAATGGACTTCTCTCCAATTATGTACCAAAATAGACCAATCAAAGTTTGCGTGTGCCCTATATTTAGTTTATAAAGACCGCTTGAGTGTCACTTTAGTGTCACTTTATATTTTCTAGCCCATTGTTAATTTATACAGGGTGATTCTTAAACTACATGTATAAATTTGACAAATTGTCGCTTTTGGCAAGTAATTAATAAAAAAATTGTAAAAATATTTTAAGGTTCCGAAATACATAATATATCAATAACATGAGAAAAAATGAAACCGTAAATTTCAAAGTATATCAATCGAAAATTGCTTTAAAAACGAATGTCACAGCAACTACTGTTCGAAGTTATTTTTCCACCATTATCATTATACAGTTGAGCTCCCCACCCAAGCACAGCCTAAACCCAGCTGTCGTAGGATTGTTTCAGCGGCAGCTTTAGGTGCGCGATTTCGCAACTCTTCCTCGGTATGATAACTTTAGTTACGTAAATCGATAAACCATGGTCTTTACGTTTCCTCAAAAGTAAAAGTCAAGCGGATTGAGGTCGAGTCATCGTTTATAATGCATTTTATATTAAAACTTTGAAATACAATATCCCTGTATATATCGGAAACTAAAAAACTCGTACTAAAATTTTTTCATTGTTATATAATCATTACTTGCCAAAACCACCATTTCACAATAGCAAATTTAAAAAGAAATAGATTGATTTTTTTTCGGTTTCATTATCGGCAAGCTTTCATTGCCGAAGTTTTTGATTAAACAAATTAATTAGGCACTTATTAGTCACCTTGATTGCAGTTCGACGAGAAGAATTCACTGGTGGAAAAAACTAGCCGCGAGTTCAACTTTGTTCAGAAGTTATACTTAGTTGTTTCAGATTTGAAAATTTTAATATCGTTCCTACTAGGTTATTGAAAAACTTATGTTTTTTTATGGCTCGGCAACTAAATTCCACATGAGTCATAAAAAGTTGAACTTCAGTGCCTTGGTACATCAATAACTATTTCTTGAAATCGGCAGTGAAGTGTCTCAAAATCATTATTAAAAGCTAAGAAATCGGCACTGAAGTAGCCCATTGTTGTACGATTTTTTCAATAAGTAGGCCTTGACGAGATGTAAATATCAAACGTCAGATGCGGAGCCATCGCCCGTCAAAAGTGACCAAATATTCAAATCCCGGCCAATAAAGGTCCATTTAACCAAAGATCATAATATTCATCTTTGACTTAACTTTTCGTACATATTGCGAAATTGTTACATATAGCAGCGCAATCTTTCAGTATAAATATTTAGTAGATTTGAAATCAATCTATTTTTCATGGAGGCTGCACAACAGGCAGCAGATTGGAGTTTCTGTCGGGAAGCGCCGTGCCTCGTCATGCTTGACCTAGGTAGAGCGATCGTCAAAGTTAAGCAAAGCCGCACGCAATCGGGTCATGGACGGGTGATCCCTTTTTTGGCTAATAAAACCGGAAAACGTAAATTGAGTCCCATTCCCAAATCGGTAAAAACATCTGAAATGTCTTCAGGCTTTAAAAATGGCAGTCCAAAGAATGATTTTAAAAATTTCGATGTTTCTGATTTTGATTTATATTATTTAAAAATTTAAATTATATTAAACCAAGAGACCGAATCTTGCGATATCAACTTTGGCCAAGGGCCAAGGTGAAAACGCCATCCTTTAATTTTCGCTTTTAATAATATTGATTGCAAGCTATGACCTTTTCAAAATCTATAAAAATATTTATTGGTGAAAACGTTAAACCCATATTTATGCTGCTATTAACAACATTTTGAAAACACTTCTTCAGTGGCGTAACTATGGAAGAGTAGGCCCGTGTTCAAAATTTCAGGTGGGCCCCCTGTGTTTTTTTTATGTTTGAAAGTGTTGTAACAATGACAAACATTGTACAAGATGTCCCATTTTCGATACTTTTGCAAGTTATATTTATATTTTGAAATTCTTACCTCCTAGAAAAAAATCTTGTACGCCACTGAATTCTACGTGAAAAAATCTATAACGGTCGATTTTTACCTTTTCAACAAGTTAGCGTATAACGGATATAGGGGGGTGCCTGAAATGGCAAATTTTGAAAATCACCTTGTGTTTCTATATACGAACCTTTTATGAAAAAGTAGGCCAGTGTCCCAAAAACCGCAACTAAAAATAACCGAGGTACCTGTCGAAAGTAGCGAAAATGGGACACCCTGTAGGTGCATAGAGAATAATCCAACTTAAACTTTGTATTGACCAAGAGTTAAAAGTAATGCACATTGCTCACTACAGGTCGAAAAACGTCATTTTATAGGTCAAAATGTTGAATCACTACGTACGTTTCTGTACAGGGTGATCCAAACTCGACGCCTCAGGCCTACTGCGGGAACACGAAAACTGAAAATAAAATTTTGAACAGGGGCTATTAATGGAATCTAGCTGGCCATGAAAACAATTATTGCGATAGTCAGAAATTATTTAAGAGTATGTTAGGGTGCCTTGTGCACCATTAAATTTGTTCTACTGGAGTATTTTTTAAATTTTTGAATTGTGCTTGTTACTGACTTGCAATTGTTACTGACTTGCTATTATAGATTATAGTTTGTTACAAAAATTGTTTTTTAATATTCCAGTTGAACAAATTTAAGGGTGCACAAGACAACCTAACATTATCTTAAATAATTTCTGACTATCAATTGTACATTTTGAACAATAAAAGATACAGAAAATTTTTTCCTATAAAAGTTTTTGAGAATGATAAGCTTTCGATATTTAGGAAAATTTTTTTTATGTTTCTGGGGGAAAATATTGATGACGTCACAGCGGCTATTTCCCCCAAACAACAAAAAAGCAAATTTTCGGTCATAATTGGGGCCTTGAATTTTCATTGTTGCGAAATTTCAATGGCCCTCTATGTAACCGATTAGAGATTCTGACTCGTCGGATACGCAGCACCACATCAATCGGCTCGTATCGGAAAAACCGAAATTTCTGCGCCCCGCATGAATCTTGGTGGCGGTGGGCCCCTAGCAGCTCTGGGCCCGTGTTCACCGCACACTCTGAACACCCTGTAGTTACGCCACTGCACTTCTTATAACATTCTACAGTTTTTCCAGGGAGAAGAAAGAATGCAAGAGGCACATACGAGTCGTTATTTAGGTAAGGCATAAAAGGTAAATAATTGAAAAAAATATTTAACATAAACGTCATGTGAACGACATAGCACTTCTAAGTTCTTTTTCGTAGAAAATCCTAATATCTTGCTTTGAGAATCATTGCCGATCACAAAATCTTCGTTGGCGTTCGTTTTGACTTCAATATTTGCCAATATAATGAAAGCCCCTTCAATGGATTTTGGTTGCGGGTGTTTTGATTAAATCCGTACGTGCAAGTGAATGGATATCACCGTCTTATAAAGCCAAGTGTATGAGTTTAGCAGTTCTTGCACAAATATCATCAGCGTCTTTTCGCTTTAGAATTGCTTATCCTTTGCTGTTGGAACTTGTTATCTTCCTCTCGTTCATGAGAGTGAGGTGAAGGGCCTTCCAACACTTCCTGATATTTTCCCACTTTTAGAAGAGATTTGCATTTTACCTTTAGAACACGTCCAACGTTCATATATTGGCTAATGATTTATGGAAACGAAATTATTCAAAGCCGTGTATTACTAGAATCACTCTTTATAACTTCCATATTAAACTCACAGATGGAGTTAACAGAAACAAATACTAAATAGCGCTAAATAAGAAAATTGATAGCCTGCAGCAAACAAAGGGGGTATAATAAATTATTAGGTAATTCAATTTTAATTATTGGTTGTTTGTTGGGTAAATAGGTACTTTTGTACAGAATGGTGGTTGGCCTATACTAAAATCAAGTAACTCTTACGCCTGGCGCAAATAAAACCACGATGACGTTCCGCGAAGTAAGGCGATTGGTCAATATAGGCCATAAAATGTCAGCGCGTCTGGCAACAGGGATGTACTCGATCGCAAAAGCATATTTATGCGGTTTTATCTTGTTGTCTTCGGCTATTTAGACACTGCCACAAATAATTTTATCGATGTTTTGAATCATTTTAATTAAGTCAATAAATTTTTTCCGAAATATTTTGACGTAATCAATTGTAAAAGTAAAATTAAATAAAGGTCGTGCCTCAGTGCGGCTCTGGCTAAAATCTCAACGCACACGTTCTTGTTTACATCAGGCCTAAGAGTTATTTGATTTTAATATAGGCAGCAGGTACTATATACTAATTACCTGACAACCAGGTACTTTTTGGGACTCAGTTTACGTAGACCATAAAAATACCCGGGACTGAATTTTACCTACATATGCGGGACTCAATTACGTCTCCCCAATAAAACACTTTTTTCCCGATTAAAAAAAATTCCGCACTGAAGTTCTTTTTATGCGATTTTTTTTATTTAAAATCTGAAACCACAGAGTTAATTAGGACATACAAAACCCCCATAAAACAAATTTGAATAAAATATGTAGAGGGACTTCCATTCTACAGAGTGCGATAGTTGAGTAAAAGAGGAATTTGAAAGGCATCCGGCAAGTCAAGTGTGCCATGGATTCCCTATAAACAGTTGAGAAGTCAACAGGACCACCCTGTGCCATCTCAAAATACTGAAATTTTTGACGTCAAAAATCGAGTATATCAAAACCGCTCTAGACATTATAAGGCAACTAAATCTAAAAAATACAGAAGCCTGCCAGTGAGTAAGTCCATCCGAGTTAAGGTGGCTGGTGTGCAACAACAGGAAAGGCACACAAAATGTATCATCTTAGACAGTGAGTTTGTTGAGGAAGGTCCAATAATTTAAATTGTTTTTTTTTGTGGTTGGCATTTTGTAAAAAAGAATTTTGTGTTTATTAATATATTGTAAATAAAAATAAAATAAAGTTTCATAAAAATTCAGCATTTTGAGATGGCCCAGAGAAAAATTCCCTGGATAAAACTTTCAGTGATCCTGTTGACCATTCAACCATTTTGAGTGGATTTCATGACACATTTGACTCGTCAGATGCATTAAAATTTCCTATTTTGCTCAACTTTGAAACCCTACAAAATGGAACTACCTATATATTTTTTGTTAAAATTTGGTATATGGGGGTTTTAGGGTGTTCTGATTAAAGAAGCCATGGTGTCAGATTTTAAATAAAAAAATCGATAAATGGTTTTCGTAAAAGTCGGGGGTAGATATACAAAAATCGCAGCCGTTCCAGGATTTGTATTTTGACAAAAGTAATAAAGTCAAAAGAAGCGTTATTTGAAGACATTTCGAGAAAAAAAGGTTTTTGAGAATATCTCACAAAATATATACATTTAACAGTAGACACACTGTATGTAAGAAAAGTGTCATTTCCGGAAAGAATATAGTCTCGATATCAATAATTTAAATTCTAAAAAAATATGTCTTAAGATGTAAATAATCCATAGGAACGTTTTCGTGTTAAAGCACTCCTGCGGGGATTCGAACCCGGGACTCCTATTGTAGCCGTAGGTTCAGTTTAACATCTCTCTATTACTTAAGTCTAAAGAAACGGTATGGTATACTAGCTTGCTTTACAGGGCATTTTATATTTGAAAATACCTTATAATCAATGATTTTATACAAAAATGCATTAAGCGAAGTTATCGATTTCGTAGTTGATTCAATTATACTTGAGCGAGGACGAATGTGCCCCAATTACACATTTAATAAAATGGTTATTATCACAGATCTATGTCGAAGCTGTATTGATCTGTGTTATTATGTTACAAATAGGAACGAAATTACAAGATTGGTGGTATATTATTATATTCTACTTGACATTTCATGTTTTCGGAAACGAACTTTTAAGATGTTGTTATTAATTTTGATTGAGGGGATGCTTTCCTTTTATTTCCAGTAACCTACCCATTAGACTTAATAAAGACACGACTTCAAATACAGGGTGAATTAGCTAAAAATGGAAATAAGGTAAGGAAAAATACAATTATGTTTTTTATTTTTGTTTGTTTTCTTTAGGAAGCCAGAACCAATTAGGGCCATCTAAATTTCGATTTTCCTCTTACAATTCAATTTTTCCTATGAGAGCAAAACAGAATTTTTTTATTTAATGTTTATCAAATTCAATTTTGACGGTCAGTTAATTTGGAATAACTCGAGATCCGTAAAGTAAGAAGGTGGCCTCTTGTTGAGAAAGTGCATTCTGGAAGACGTCATGGGAATGAAGAATACTGACAATAAATATTGTGGGCTAGGGCGAGGCACACGGGATAGAAGGCCTGCAGACTCGATTCATGACGTCACAAACTCAGGCCGATTCTAGCTAAGATATTCTATGCGTTGCGGTATTTTGAGGAGTTTTAAAGCCATTTTTTATTTTCCGGATTATTTATTAACACATACCATAAGAAACCGAAAAATGTTACGCACAACAGAAAATAAATCATTATAAACAATTAAGTTCGTAATAATAAACATAATAAACTCAATGAAATTCAACAATTGCAGCACTTATTGTCGCTTCTCTATCACTCCATTATCATTTTATAGAGCAGATTACAGCAGATTACAAATATAAAAGTGGGATAGTAATGAAATCAACTGCATGAAAAACTCGTGCAACAAGCAACATTATGAACATTTATCTTTTTATTAATGATACTGAAGCGGCAGTGAAGTGATAATACGTAGAAACAAACGTAATAAGCTCAATGAAAATAAAAAAAAAAACACTTACACGCAAATTGCTTTAGTGATTAAGTACGTAGAAATAAATATAATATAATGAATGAAAATAAGAAATATCACTTACTTGCTATTTTTGTAGTTTTTTTTCAGCCTTTTGCGCGATTATTCATTCTGTCATTATTAATCTTTCGATAATTATCGAGATATATGTTTGCCAGTGTAGCCAAACATTTTACAATTAAATGATGATAGGATACATCGCAAGAACAATTAATTCCTTCTGTTAACAACGACTAATTTTGCAGAATTTTGAAACAAATTTCCAGTTGTTTAACACATCTGTAATTAGGTACTGCCCCTGTTTTTTTTTTCAGTTAAATGATGATATACGGCCTGAATGCGTGAATTGCGCTAAACACTATATAAGAAAGGATAACTGAATACGAGGATTTGAAGCTGTATATGCACGAACACCGTGCCGTAATGCCCCGTGCCTCGGTACGCCTCGACTGAGAATTGAGAGCGTGAACGAGGCTTTGACATGAGCCTGACAGTGTGACGTTACAGCGGAGGGGAGGGGATGGCTGCAGGCCTTCTATCCCGTGTGCCTCGACAAGGGTGACATGCGGAGAAACGCCAACCACACCATCTGACAGCATTCCTGTGACTTCGGCATCGATCTCTCTCTATGCGATAGTAGGCAACCTTCTTACTTTACGGGTCTTTTACAGAACTATTTATTTGACTATTTATTTGAGATTGATAGGCAACTGTAAAATTTTCTTTTAGATTTAGATTTTGTCACTGTAATAGATTTTCTTTTAAATCGTCTTTCAGATTTCGAAATTTCTTGGCCTCGAAAACCAAGCTGTAGATACACACTGTGTGTCCCCGGAAATGAGAAGTGACTCTTGTAAAAGACAAAACATATTCACGTTGAAATTTGGGCTTTTGGGGTTCAGCCTTCCTTGTTTTGAAACATAACTTTAGTTTCGAATAATCACGTTGTGGCAAATGATCGTCAATTTTAATTGGTTAGGACCTTGTTAATAAGCGCCCACCGGCCCAGCCGGACTTATTAATTTCCATCAACATCCTGGAAATCGACCATCATTTATTTATTTAAAGTAAAATTACATTTACGCGTTTCGGCTGACCCCTGCCGGACCATAGGCCTTGTTATGGCTCCCGCTCCTGTGTAGTAATACGTGTACCTATGCTCTCGTCTGCAGGACGCATTTTTCGATATTTCGAGCCCAAATTTGGCGTACGGCCGTCCGAGCTCAAGGGGAACAACCCTATTGAAGGGCGTCCGAATCGGGAGAGCCCTCGGCCGCCGATCGAGTTCAATTTTTGCGTGGGGCCGCCGAAGGATACGGGCCTCTCGCCTGCCAGAGGGCACCCCGGGATCATACTGTATACATCGTGGCCGACGCACAAGCCCCGCCCCCCGATACTTATTCGTAAACATAGATTGACATTTGGTATTTTTTTTGGTGTGGAGAATTTCCAAATTTCGTACCGATTTTGGACTTTTTTAGAAAACCCCACGGGACACCAACTATGCCTTGTACGGCTGTATCTTTTGAATCGTAATAGGTGAAATTTCCACAGTGTGTATGGCCGCTGTTAAAACAAATAATAAAAGTGAATAAAGTTAATATAATAGGTTCGATTTTTGGAAACAAAGACAATCCCATCGACACGGCTAACTAGCTACTATCGAACATTTGTCAAGGAGCGAAGTAGCGCAGTGGAAGCGAGCTGGGCTCATAACCCAGAGGTCCGGCGTTCGAAACCACGCTCTGGGGCAAACTTTTTTTATTTCTTCGCTTTTTATTTTTGACTTTGACTAAAGTATTTTTTAAAAATATGTTGTGTTGGATATTGTACGGTGGTATGGAACCCTTCGTGTGCGAGTTCGACTCGCACTTGGCTGATTTTTAACTTTTTACCTACTTACTTGTGTATTGTTATAGATAGTTGCATTGTATTTGGCATTGCTGGAGCATGCCGCAGAGACGAGTTCAGAAATTACCATTAAATGATATTATAACGACATGGATTCTATCATAACTGTGAAAATGCCCGATAGCAAAACAAACAAACCTCGATCATTATTTGTAATTTGTAATAAGCGGTAAAATTAAAAGTTTTAATTTTGTTGAAATGTATCGCAAAAATGCATCCCTTAGTCCCCAGTCTACCAGTCACACTACGAGTAAATTCTTTATAAGATATTATAACGGAAAAGGCTCCGTTCAACCTGTTGGCATAAATACTTTTAGTAAAAATTCAATTTCTAAAAAAACTGAAGTAGGTAGCTGCTTAAATTCTGGAAGGTGAACCAAGTACCAGTAGGTACCGGAAACTTCACAACAATTCGAAAAAGAGTTTTAAGTGAATAAACTGAGACCTTCACAAGCAATGAAGAAAACAAAATTCAAAAAATACTGGAAATGAAGTTTGTCCTTCAGTTACCTCGACTCCGTCTCGAGCTGCACTTTTTGCACTAGTTAAAACCAGGATGATGCAGTCCTCTCTGGAGAATCCGAATCTAGCTTCAGAATTTATATACAGGGTGTTCTCGAAACGTTAAGGACAAAAATACAGGGTGTCTATTTAAGAAGGGCCGCTCGAGAAAATCTTGACACATGCATTTTTCTGAGAACTTTATTTAAAAAAAAAGATTTTTTGATGAGCTAACTTTACGTAAAAACACACTTGAGATCCATGGCCTATTTTCCGAGATATTTTTCAAAATCCGGAAAATTACCGAAATTTCTTCGGCATGTAACTTTTTTGTTTCAGGAGTTATCGAAAAAAATTCTTAATGAAATTTTTGGGCAAAACTGATTGCTTTAAACCTAGTTTATCAGAATTTGTAAAAAGCCATGGTTTGTTGTGTGCTCTCTTAACACTTAAATTGTTTTTATTTATAGCTGTCATGCATACTAGAACTAGAAAACATGAAGGTACAGGATTCGAGGCCACGGCTCACTACAATAAAATGGGCACATTTTTCGGTGGGTACTAAGAGAACATCCACTAAACCGTGGCATTGTTTTAAGAGGGGGTTGCCGACAGCGAAAGTGACGTTAGATTTCGTATTTTTTAAGTTGTATAGCATAAAATCTAATAACATTTTACCTGACAAACATTTTGTACAAACATCTCTGTCTTCATTTTAATCATAAGATCTTAAAAGCAGCCTTTTGTTTTATAGGTTATGAAAACCTTGGGAAAAATAATAATTCCAGTGAATATGCTTTTAAGATCTTATGATTAAAATGAAGACAGAGATGTTTGTACTAAATTTTTGCCAGGTAAAATGTTATTAGATTTTATGCTATACAACTTAAAAAAATACGAAATCTAACGTCACTTTCGCTGTCGTCAACCCCCTCTTAAATTCTGATAAAGTAGCAATTAGTTTTGCCCACAAATGACACAAAAATAAATGGTAAGAGTTATTGGGGGATTTGTTGGACGAAAATTGTTATTTGTAAAACAGGCTCTAATAAATGGAGTGTTGTGTATAGGCGCTTGTAAGCCTGCCGTGGTTTCAGCACGGCCACAACTGGGCACTCCTCAAGTTGGTGGCGCTCCGAGGTCTCTACCTACTTGTTATATGTTGTGTTTTGTTTATTTGCAAGCGTGGTAAATTTAAAGTATTGAACTCCGCCGTTTTACCAAAGAAAGTCTAACCCAGTTACACTGTGTTTGATTTATTCCAAATTCCAACGCACTTGCAGGTAAGCGCCAGGTCGTCCGAGACGTACCTACATGTCGCACATACCTCGGCGAATGCATCGTCCAGGTATGTTAGACTGTGCCTGAAGTAATAATAGAGATATAGAATCGCGGCCGGTGTTCCCAGGTCGCAGTAACCTTTTTATTGCCATCTCTCGTGGCTAGGATAGCCCACTGTTCACAGGGGTTCTTCTCTCTTCCAGGAACACCTGACGGTGTGCACGGACGGGGTTCGGAACCGTTCCAATCGAGGACTGGGTTTAACATCCCTCGGTTGGGGAGTCTCCCCCTGGACCACAACTGGTCGGGTTATGTTCTGTAGCAAAGACGCTACCTCATAGCCCATCGCACGGGCGTAGCCAGGATTTAGTTTTGGGGGGGGGGTTTAGTTATATACTTACATGAAATTTAATATCTATATATTCATCCGAAAAACTACGACATATTTATAAAGTTCTTAACTTTAAATGAAATGGATAAATTAATTTCGTTCCTCTGCGCTAAATCTAAAACCATTAAAGAAGAAATCTTCGGCTTTTTCTTTTAAATATATCCACTACTTTATCTGCATGAATTTCTGTTCCATAGTGTTAATGTTCATTAACCATTAAGTCTGTTTTCACTTGTAGTGTTTCGTAAATACTTTTTCAGTCTCCTTAGGCTCGAGAAAGACCTTTCTGGGGTAGCAGTGGATACAGGAATGGTAGCCAAGATTTGTAGTAATGTGTAAATATTAGGATAAAGGTTTTTATCGCACATATCTAGGCATTCCAAACTAGATTTTGGGGTAGGCAGTCTTCTTATCAGCATGCAAGGTAGCTGAAGCTTTGATAGCTAAATCCAAATTTGTTTCTTTATTAGAAACCCCTTGACCTTGACTACACCACTTTTTCCAGTAGTCCATACCTTTAGGTTTATCACCCTTCCTTTTTTTCCCCTCCATTTTTCGACAGTAATAATGATTCACGTATCTATCCTTAACAAGGACATCGAATAACAGTGCACCAAAATTACTCACTTACACGGTACACTTAATTCTCTTCACTATTCGTTCACCACTTTTCACTTTTATTCGCTTCGAGTTCGCATGGAACAATACTGCCGTAAGCGCGGTCACGCGCCGCGGCGCCGCTTATATAGCAGCCCAGTAGCCGTCCAGAAACTTCCACGAACTTCCACAAAGTTCCGCTCATTTCGACCTAGGGGCGTGGCGAATAATCGAGAAACAACGCAAAGTGTCCCTACAATACAAAATAGTTCGGCTGCAACTGCGTCTGCCTCTCGTCAAAAGATGGCGCTAGGCGCTACTATTACTACATAATATATTCAAACGTAATAATAATTTAACTCTTCACTCCTCGTATTTTTTCGGTATAATATTAGGTAATATTTTGCTTATTTCGGGGGGGGGGGTTGAACCCCCGAAACCCCCCCCTTGGCTACGCCCGTGGCCCATCGTGCACTGCATTCCCCAACGTCGCATCTCTTTCGGACGTTTAACCACGCGGCTTGTTGAGAATAGTTTGTTTACCCGACGAGACCCACAGTCACGTATTAGCATACAAGTAAAAAATAACAAAATATTTTCATTCACGCGAATTGATACGCCATGGTTATTTATCGAAATCCACAAGGGCCAACACGATTTTAGGGGAAGAAAAGTATGAACACAGATATGTACCTACCTACCTGTAATTAATAACGGTAGCGCTTATGCAGCGGACTGGGGAAGGTACACCTGTAACGCACGTACCACTAAATGTAAATGAATACAGGTAGCGCCTATACAAGGTGATTCAGTTCCGGTGCTCAACATGGGGATCTCGGAAACCGTAACAGATACGAAGTCGGTCAAATGGAGGCAAACTTGCGCCTTTGGGCGCCTAACAATATGCCGTTGAGAAATTAAACATATTTTCATGAGTTGCTGAGATATTTAAGAAAAACCGAATTTTTGAAAATTAGATTTTATTTTTTTCTGGGGCCATTTGCGATAATATTGAAAAATAAATTACACTTTTTCATTGCAACTTTTTTTGGACTACGTCGTGGTACTTTTAGATTTTCGGGGCGACGTTTCGTTTTTGAGATAGAGAGATCATCTTCATTTTTTTAAATACGGACCTGGACTTTTTATTGCATATTTCGAAATGAATCGTTGTTCTGAGTACAACGATGTATGAGAAATACATATTTTTTCTCGTTTTAGCTGCTAAAATGCACATTTACTAAGAAAAAATTTAATACGGTCCTGGACTATACATTTTTCTCTCTTTTTTTCAAAGCTATTCCAATAATAACAGGTGATCATTTTTTTTATACCTACTGGATTATTTAAACTCTATGTTTGTCATATTTTAAAATTCTTTTTTATACTTTAGGTAAAAAATGTATCTCACTATTGTTAGTAGTTATTGTTGTTATTTACCTAAAGTATAAAAAAATTCAAAATATGCCAAACATGGAGTATAATTAATCCAGTAAGTATTAAAATAATGATCACCTGTTATTAATGGAATAGCTTTGAAAAAAGAGAGAAAAATGCATAGTTCAGGACCGTATTAATTTTTTTCTTAGTAAATGTGCATTTTAGCAGCTAAAACTAGAAAAAATATGTATGTGTCATACATCGTTGTACTCATAACAACGATTCATTTCGAAATGGGCAATAAAAAATCCAGGTCCGTATTTAAAAAAAATGAAGATGATACCTCTATCTCAAAAACGAAACGTCGCCCCGAAAATCTAAAAATACCACGACGTAGTCCAAAAAAAGTTGCAATGAAAAAGTGTAATTTATTTTTCAATATTATCGCAAATGGCCCCAGAAAAAAATAAAATCTAATTTTCAAAAATTCGGTTTTTCTTAAATATCTCAGCAATCCATGAAAATATTTTAACTTTCTCAACGGCATATTGTTAGGCGCCCAAAGGCGCAAGTTTGCCTCCATTTGACTGACTTCGTATCTGTTACAGTTTCCGAGATCCCCATGTTGAGCACCGGAACTGAATCACCCTGTATAGGTACAGGGAGTTAGGGACAGAAAATCTTGCAACGCACCGGTAGGTACCTCAAATTCATTAAGGGAGCGCTTATGCAGATGACGGAAAACCTTGCAACGCACTGGTCCCTCCAATTTAATGGAGGTGCAGTGCAGGGGCGGATGAGCACCCAAAAGGCCCACCGGGAAGAATATGGAGGGGGCCCCTTTTTTAATAAACATTTTCTTTACCCACTCCCTTAGAATAACATTGTGTCATATTTTTCTAACGTTTTATTAACAAAAAACTCGTTGGTACAACAAGACAAAAAAGGAACTAAAATTTTGGGGGGGTTCAGGATCGGCTCAAGCTTTTGTGGGGCTGGGTGCCGGATGAAAGTGCGGGGCCCCGGCAAGGAATTATTTAAGCCATTATTAGAAAAAAAATTGAAAATTGATACGCCACCAGAATGGTATATTTTTTTCATGTCACTTTTTAAAAAAGTAGGCCGGGGCGATGAGTTTAGACCACTTCAGTGACGTATATAGAAATTAATTTCGGGTGGGGAGGGACAATTCTTGTGAATTTCTTTCAAACAAGTGCATTTAAAATAACTCTGTAAAATGTGCCGTAGGCGAAACTTTTTAGAAACGTTAAGGAAAATTACTTAAAACTAGTCTTAGGAAATACCAATATCTTCAGATTTTCAAGCTGCAGTGAATATTTTCAAAGTTTTGAGGGCCGTCTTTATAATGATATACGGTTGAAAACAAACAAGTTGTGGCTTCTATCAACGCGAGGTGTCTGGTCAGACAGATGTGGCGGAGTAGCCCGAAAAATATAAGGGTAACTTCTGACCGCATTTCGCTTTCTAAAAAACAACCTGCGCATATGTAGGTCACTCAGAATGGGACATTTAGGTGTCAAAACTTTTACATCATAATAAAATACGATTGGAATAGAAAATATTGGTTGGAGTGTTTCAACGAATGCCTTGGGAATTTCGAAAATAACTAATTTTTCACACCAGTAAAATGCCTTTTTTGTAGCTGTGTGTGAGTAGGTGTGCAACATTTCAAAAGCCTAGGCTTATACTTCGATTTTTTTTCGACTAAAAAAATTAAAAGCAAAAAGTCAAAGTAGGTCTAGGCTTTTGAAAATTTTCACACGTACTCAGTTTTTCATAATGAACAAGTTTCCTTAATAATATTTTGATGTGAAAGCTATAGAAAGGGCACTTTCTAAAAATGGAAAATTAAAAAAACAAAGTAGGTCTAACTTTTTGGAATTTAGCACATCTACTAGGTTTTTTAGTCCGAACAAGTTTTCTTAATAACATCTTGTCTTAAAACCTACAAAAAAGGGCCACTTTACTGATTGAAAAATTAGTTTCACAAATTATCTTTGACAAGTACCTAAGGATGATGTTTTTTACAAGAGTCGTTTCCTTTATCTGGGTATATCAAATTTTAACAAAATCGCTAAAGCCATTTTACAGCGATTTAAAAAAATTCATACCTAATCCAAAAATGCAAATAAAAATTAAAATTTCCGTAACAGTGACGTTACTGTTCCGGTCCATATGAGGGTATTTCCGAGGATACAGGAATAATTATTATATAGTTTTTACTTTTAGGAAACAATTAAAATTTATTATTACAAAGAATACTCTGTGTAACAAATACCGCAATAAAACCTGTTAACTAGTAAGGTGATCCTCATCGAATTGAAAATTTTCACTTTTTAATTAGACTTGGGACACTGCGAAAATTTCAAATTGTAAATTGTTTGCTTCATTGTGAAGGTATGGGCTGTGACTTTTTGCGAAAATGGAAGACGGGTTTGTGAAGCCATGTTATACCATCAAAAATCAGAAATCAGAAAATAAAAGCTAACTATGTATTGCAAACAAAAACAAATTAATGGTACATCAATAGAAAAAAAGTTTTATTCGTTTGGGAGTTTACCACTGCCAACCATTGATTTCGCCGAAATGCATATTTCTCTGGGTTACCCCTGGTATATCTATTGATACAAAAAAGCACAAAATATTTTTTTCCCAAAAATAGCTATTTTACGGACTCATTTAAGTAGTGTATTAGCATTTCACCAATTCATTTGTCTATATCTTGCTTGTCAAAACTTAAAATATGTTATAAACACCCACTTATTGTCTACACTTTTAAAAATAAAAAAAAATGGTGTAGTGTTTCTACTAGATACTGCTCAAAGTTATTGCCATAGAAAAAATATCTACACAAACCAGTCCTAGTTTGCTTATGTGATGCGTTTGTTTAATAATAGTATGATGGACATAAAAAAGTAACACGTTGTGATCCTATATCCAATAACGAACTCATTATTTCCTACTTTTACACTTCTACTAATACCAATGCTGTAGCTTAGTTTAGGTAACACTGTTGTTCCTAATGTATATTTCATGTAATGTTCTAGGTGCCATATCGGGGGATGCTGAAAACAGCGCTAGGAATATCGAGAGAAGAAGGACTGCACAAACTATGGCAGGGTATACATGCCGCCTTATGGAGGCATATGGTTTATTCCGGAACTCGCATCATCACGTATAAAGGCCTAAAGGAAAAGTTTCTTAAACAAACCCCAAACGAGACATACTTCCCAGTTTGGAAATCTGCTTTATGTATGTATCTATTAAGCGCATTGTCAAGAAAGTTCTCTGGTAAAAAAGCCAATACGCTTGAATTAGAATACCACTGCAGCTAAAAATCTGAAATTTTCCTTGATATCAAAAGACCCATGCCATATCATTGTCCACCATTTTATATTTTAAAGCCAGGAGGCACCCTGGAAATCGTAAAAGGGTCTATACGTCGTAATGCATATTACTGAAAAGGGTTTAATGCCATATTACTTAGAACAGTCTAAATGCCACAAACAAAACAAAACTTGAATAACTCATAGGTATTTTATTGCAAAAAAAAACATTTATAAATTCAAAATATTATTACAAATTCAAGTATAAGTAACTAAAAACTAAATGAAGCTATTTTAACATACGCACCAATTTGGATTAGGCTGTGTGTATATTTTGAAATTTTTTATTTAGGTATCTGGTCTTCATAAAAATACTAATGTTTAAGTGGCATATAATTTTGCATGTAGCTTTCAAATCTTTCAGTTTTGCTACGGTAATGCGATCCTTACATTTAAGGGGAGGTATCTGGGTATGAGTATGAGCAGATATACTGGATACATTTTCCCCTCTTTACTACTTCACCCTACAGGTATTCGTAAATTACATTTATGTAACTTACAAATAAGATATATATCTTCTGTCCTTTGGGGAAGAAATGTTTGGATTATTTCTGTAGCAACGTAAATCAAGAGCATATTTCAGGTTATAAAGATAGTCAAAGTCATCAGCTGGCAACACGATAGTCAAAAAACTGAACATGGCTGGAGGTGTGGGAAGGGAATGGTGGGTATTAAAGTTTTAGCACAGAAAATATACCTACTACATTTTCTGTGGTTTTAGATATTAAAATTAATACCCGCGCCTTCACCAAAAGTCTAAAATATCGATTAAAACATATCAAATAAGACAACCACTTATTATTTTAAACCTTGATTTATTTGCCTGTGCCGGTAACTGTACCTCTTAGGTAATCACAACCCATTATTTCAATAATTTATAAGAGCTCTTCTTTAATTTAGAAAATATATCCGAACAATGCCAAAGCCAAAGTCTTCTATACGCCTTCACTCTGGTTTTAATTTACATCTGTCCAATCGCTGTAACGGAATGTTTTGCTTTTTATATATCATCCAAAATAGTTCCTGGTGGCTGTGCACCAGGAATATGAGTTAATTTTTTAGTCTAAGAATAATATTAGATATCTTATTAAGTATGTAAGTATGTAGTTACTTATAGTGGTTATATGTACCTATACAGGGTGTTCCTTAATGACATGCTAATACTTAAGGGGGTTATTCTTGGGCCCATTTTAAGAAAAAACTTCATATGAACGTATGTCGTAAACGTCCTAACTTTTGAGATACAGGGCGTTAAAGGTCATTTTTTTAAATTGATTTTTGGCTACATCTCCCGAAATAATTAAGCTGCTGAACTGAAATTTGACACTGCTATGTTTTTGGGGATGGAGAATAAGCTGAAAATGTCAATTTTACCGTATCTCACAGAGGGCGCCACTTGCGCTGTTTTTTGTTCACGCTTTTACTTGTAACTTTTTTGAGGTTATCTTTTTGGTCCTGCAGGTCCATCATTTTAGTGCATCTTTTCATTCTGCAAGAAAAAGGTACTCTTATTTCATAACGATTAAATCAACCGTTTGCTTTGAAATTGCCAAAAAGTTCTCCAAAACACCTGTTGACATCAATATTCGAAACATAAAATTTTCACCTATCACCTTCAAGTGTTACAGATCAACTGTACCATTTAAACTGAGAAAAAAAATCCCTATGAACAATGTACCAAAAATTATTCGCTTTCAAAATGGAAAGGATTGAATTTGACAAAATTTGGACACTCTATTTCAAGAAAACCAATGGTGTTTTGACCAATGCCCATTTGGCATTTTCTTCATCATTTTGAATGTACAGTTGATCTGTAACATTTGAAAGCAGTAGGTGAAAATTTTATGTTTCGAATATTGGAATCAACAGGTGTTTTGGGGCATGTTTTGGTAATTTCAACGCAAACGGTTGATTTAATCGTTATGAAACAAGAGTACCTTTTTATTGCAGAATGAAAAGATGCACTAAAATGATAGACCTGCAAAACCAAAAAGATAACCTCAAAAAACAGCGCAAGTGGCGCCCTCTGTGAGATACGGTGAAATTGACATTTTCAGCTTATTCTCCATCCCCCAAAACATAGCAGTGCCAAATTTCAGTACAGCAGTTTGATTATTTCGGGAGATGTAGCCAAAATTCAATTTAAAAAAATGAACTTTAACGCCCTGTATCTCAAAAGTTAGGATGTTTACGACATACGTTCATATGCAGTTTTTTTCTTAAAATGGGCCCAAGAATAACCCCCATAAGTATTAGCATGTCATTAAGGAACACCCTGTATATGTATATCATTCCCGCAAATGTTACTCTATTGATTTAGTCTCCATTTATTCTATAGGGCCTCTTCATTGTCATTTTCTATAATACTGACTTTGCGGAACATTTTGTGATACTGGAATCATTTTAAACAATCATTCTCATAGAGTTTTTTTTGCCTAAATGCGCACTGCACCACATATTATACTAGTCTTGCAATAGGCACTCTTTGATGAGCTGCAACGGATGCAAGTATGTAATGCATATATTTTATTGAATTATTTTGTAGTTAAAATGACAATGTCTCTTAGTGTCAAATTTTCACACCGCTTTGATCACTCTCTCAAAAATTTACTTGCAAGCCTATGAGCACAGAATAGCCGGCTATTCTGTGCTATGAGGCAACATCCCACATGGTTTTTGGCTTTACCTCTGGGTCACTACTTTTGTGCAAAACCAATTGAAATTTGATGATGACAATAATTATTGATTGCAACTACTCTCCTAATAAAGGAACCCTAATCTACATCTACGAACCCCTGATATATTGAAAACCCAGGCATGTCTACGTGCCTATAGGAAATAAACAAATTCACTATAAGACAGTAAAAGTGACCCTCCTAGTTTACAAAAGATTCTGACAATCAATTTATTTTCATATTTACAGGTGGTGTAAGTGCTGGCGCATTTGCTCAGTATATCGCGAGTCCGACCGATTTATTAAAGGTACAGCTGCAAATGGAAGGCAGAAGAAGACTTCTGGGACTACCACCAAGAGTTCACGGCATGTGGGATGCCTTTGTTAAAGTCTGGAGTACTGGAGGTGTAAGAGGACTTTGGAAAGGTATCTAATCTATGTCGCCCACTACAAAATTTTAGATTAATAACTTCCCAATTAGTGGAAATCATTCTAACGAGATGGGCAAAACAGAAAACTCCGTCTAATATTTTTTCCCCATAACTGTCAAAGTCAGTAGAAAATGGAAGGGCTCTTGATAAGTGGCAAAATGAACATTGCCAGTACTTACCACTTGCACTAACCTGCAAATGAGAACAGTTTTTTGGTGTTCTCGGTTGTCCTACTAAACAAATTCTGCCAGAGAAAATGCCAGGGCATAAAATCTCTAATCCAACTTTCGCTTCCTATTTAATTAAGCTCAGACACCCGCTCTATTCATCGAGTTAACTATATTCCCTAATAATTATTCTTTGTAAACAGTTATTTGCATGATCCTAATTGCGTCTTAGCGACTAAGGTAGCTCGTCCAGTTTCTTAGAAATTAGCTTATCATTGGATTTATGGGATCATCAGTTTCCTATAAATATAGAGTGATTTACTTTTAATTCCGAACATGTCGCTATATCTGTGAACCGATGACCGAAAATTATTTAAATTCATTTCTACCAAACCAAATGACACATAGAGATAACATTAATCAATTTATACCAGGGAGAATCTACAATCAATATATTAAGAGGATCAATCTATAAGATCTACAAGATAAACAGCCACAAGCTGGGCATCAGTAGATACAGCTTATTAGCAGCTACTCGATTACTGACCATCCTCGGTGGTCTGGCCTGGCAATGGATACTGCTTATTAGCATCCTCGTCTAGGTTGGGCTCTGAGGAGCAGACGACAGTACCCCCCCCCCAGGTATAGTCCAAAGCACGAAAGAAAACGTTTCTAAAGAATGCAGGTAGCGTTGCGAGATTTCCTATACGAGTATAGTCGTTATTTATTGGCGAATACAAGTTTTATCATATGTGATAAAACACCTATTATAATTTTTTCAACATCGTCGCGTCTACTATCGCCTTAGAAATACTGCAACACAGCACTTCTTCCAAGGAGTCGGCTAACAAAATCAGTAAGCCAACGCGTTTTGTGCCTGTTTCTATAGTACGTAAAGTTAACTGCGTATTTGGGCTACCACACAGACCTCATTTTTTAGGCCGCTGGCAAGTTTTTTCCGCCGGCTCAGAGAGCTCAGTGGCGTTTCGTATGTTCGGGAGTTAACGTGTGCAAAATGAGTAAACAGGGAAGAACGTTGCATTCTCAAGCACGAGAAATAATTGCCAATGTTATAAGGGTTTGCCTTCCTCCATAGACTAAGGCATCACCGTTAAGAATACAATTATATGAAAATTAAGTCAGTAAGTTACACAAAATTGAGCTACGCCCCTGAACTGTGACTAATGCCTCGCCATTGTATGTTTGGTTGCCTGTATCAATGTATTTTTATTTCCAACTAGCTGGAAAAAGTAGCGAATTTCAAAGGATTACAAAAAACACGGGTATTTTTAAAATATCCATAGATACTAATGACACTAGTTTAAAAGCTATGGGCGAGAATTTTTTTTGAATTTCAAACTTTATGCCGGCATAAATTCGTCTATTTTGTCTCTTGAGCCGGAATTTTACCTTCGTTAAGATGGGCAGAGGTTTCGGAATATGCTCGGAACGAAAACCCGGTAATAAACATTGTAATTATCCAGTCTTGTTGTAAATAAAAAACATAGGCAAAATACCCTTAAATTATGCAGCGGGAATACCAAAAGTGTAGCTATTGTTTATCAGATGGCGCGAAAAACAGACGATCGATGAACGGTTGACGCTGTTGTTACAGGTCCAGTTTAATAATTACATATATTATGTTCATATGATCAATTTTACGTTTTGGCGAGATAATATTTAATCAACTAAGCTTTCTGATTACTTTTTTATGTTTTTGTATTACTTCCATATTATTATATACTATGAATTGCGAATTTTTAATATTAAAATAATATAAAACTTCAAAAGGTATATTCGGGAGACCCCCGTAGCTCAAAGACTCCGATTTGTGATTTTAACCCCTCTCTTTTTAGCAATGGTTCATTGATTTTTAGCTTGAAAGGTACACGGCGGCACTAAAAACTGCTTTAGTTGACTTTGCATTATTTATACGTATGTCGCCGTTATGTATTTTTCGTGAGGAAAATACAATCGTTAGCATATAAAGTGACATTAGGGGAGGATTCATATGTCTATGTCTCTATATGTATAGGTATGTCGAAAATTATCTATACCGGGTGTTCTATTTTAATAAATGCAGCTATTATAAATATCTCAAAAACGAAAATCGCAAAAAATCACATAAAAGTTGAAGCATATGAGATGCAATGTAAGACGCACGTTTTCACTTGTAGGCAGACGACGTTTTCAAGGTCACTTGAATGTCAACTGTGTTTTTTACTGTTAAAGGCATATCTTTAGTTAAAGAATGTTATTCGGCACGTTTTCTGTAGGTATAGTATTGCTGGCTTAAAAGTTCTACAAAATTATGTTTAGTTTTTTCAATGAAATGAAACATGGTCTTTTATGTGTACATAAGGTGTTTCTTCGTTTACATTAACACTACATTCAAACACACATTTTAAGTAACGCAATAATTAAGATAAATACATATCTCGAAAATAAAAAATGAAAACGATAGATTGATGCGAAAGAACATCTTCTGCACCTATATGTTAAACATCTACAGTGTGACCTCCGTTAAGGAGTTACCACCCTGGTAAAATATCTTTATTTGTTTACCGATTTTGATAAACTTTTTTTTGTTAGGTTCAAAAAGCACATTAAACAATGTGTGTAACTTTACTTTTGGGCTGTAATCACGGCCACCTGTCAACACATGGGCTCAATTTCAAAAAGTACTATTATTTGTTTAATAATATTTTTATTAGGTACAGGGTGGCCGCCTGAAGGTGATAAGAACATTCACTTTAACCATTCCGTATTTTTTGAGACAAATTAATGATTTAAAAACCAGTTTGTTGCAGTTTTTTCCAAACAATGTAATGTCGTTTGGAAAAAAAACAATCGAACGTCAAACAGAAGTTATAACCAAAAAACCTTTTTGGAAAAAATGAAGATGGTGCAAAATGTATCTTTTTATTAATTTAAACATATTTTTATTAACGGATAATAATAGAACACATATGCAGTTAACTTTGGGGTTACCTTTCGATTGAAAACGAGGAAAAATAACCGACTCAAACGTGGTCACGTGACTTTCGCTATCTGTCAAAAATTATATTTAAAAAATAAAATCCCTAAAAATTGGCTTATTTGTTACAATTTCAAAACGTTTAACTTGAAAAAGTCGTTTCTATTTTAATGTTACATAAGCGCCTATTTCCTATTTATAAAATTTCTTAAAATTTTAAAAAGTCATTACTTCGTAAAAACTATTTTATATCACTAGCTATACAACATAATATACGAGTATCATTCTATAATTTTATTAACTTTTTTTATTACTAAAAAATATCGATAAGAATATGTCTTTTTCAAAAGAAAATTATATTAACGCTTTAAAATTCTGTTTGACACAAAGTTGATGTACCGGCAAGCATTTAGGTAGTACCATAGAAGAATCTACTACGTAAATTCTTCTATGGTAGTACCTATAAATTTATTTACATTACATTTTCCATTACTCTAAATGTATGCCAAAATAATACATATATTAAGATATCAGCAAATAGTAGCTATTTCACGTATCTAACAAAATTCACAACTTTACGTCAACTTTGGATCAAATACAACAGAATTTTAATTTCTTTCGGTTTATCAATATTAAGTACTTAATGAAAAGTTAATAGAATGATAAAAGATAAAACTATAGTGACATAAATTCTAAATGTCAGTTAGGGTAAGTATTGTGATCATTCATGCGGTTTTGAGGGAGAATTATTATGTCATGACAGTAGATTTGACAGCCGGTAGGTAGTCCTCTTACTTAATATTTTACTCAACAATATTCTTAATAACTATGAAAAAATATAGAAAAATAAAGGAGCGTAAATATTCATATTATTATTTTGTGTTTAACAATTCACAGTTTCAATCCCAAAATACGCCAGGATGGAAGCGATGTGCTGTTATTTGTATAAAAAAGGGGGTCGGTCCGCCTGCCTCCCCCTAGACCCCTGGTTCCGAGCAACGACCTTGCCGGGCAACAAAACAACTTATAAGGAACGGAAACTTATTTTAGCAAGGCGAAACATTACTTTTTATTCTCGCTCTGTACCAATGGCCGCTCTCCAACTCCAGCGCCATCTTACAGACACTTGCGCAATTTTTGCACTCCAGTGCCCAATTTCTGTTTTAGCAACATTTATCCTAGTTAGGAACACGGTCAAATGAAGGTCGTCGCGAGGTGATGACGTTTTATTTCCGTCCTTACGTCGCACGCATTCTGCCGTAAGGAGGACTGTACTGTTGAAGTCGTCAGCGGCGGCATCGCACCGCCGGGCCAAGGGCGCAGCTAGTCATAGCGCCCCGGCCGCGTAAAGCCATTCTCCAGTACAGCACAGCACATATAGCGAGCTGAACTGCACTGGTGTTTTTGAGTTACTTACACAACGCTGCGATGAAAATCCCCTGTTCAGTACAACGCAACGCCAATAACTTTCACCTGTTATTTGATATAGGCGCAAAATGCGTTAAAAAAATTATATACGTTAGATCAGAAATAACTGAGTTTTAAATATAGATAATATTAAAATTTACTTTATTTTCAATGCGCTGCTGCCTAAAATAATGAAAACATTGTTTTAAGCTATTTACGAAAATTTATATAAGTACCTTCAGCTGTTGTTGAAACTGAATGATTTTCATTCTCTATAATGGAAGACGTCATATCTGCATAAAATTTAGAAAAGTTACTCGTGAAATTAAAAATTTAAATAGATATATGTATTATTATATATTTTTTGTATATTAACATATAAACTGGAAATACTAGAGCAACGACTAGAGAGAGTCCCAGTTAAGACGTTAAAAGCTGATATCTCGGTCATTTTAAATTGATGGTTCAAAAACTAAACTTGGGTAGTTTTTTCCAAGGAATCAAATCAAGATCGAAACAATAATTATTAAATTTAAAACAAAAAAGTTATCGCCAATTAACCGATTTCTTGAAAAAAAAAAATCAGCAGGGCGATTTTGTTGCATTTTTTATTAGGGTGGTAAAAAATCTGCACCGCAGACTTGAGTTGACGTATTTTGTTCCACGCAAGAAGTCACGAGCTATTTTCTTAGTGATTTTTCAGATAAACTGATGGTTGAAGCACCAAATTTGTGTAGTTTTTCCAAACAATCGAATGGCGAACGAAACAATTGAATTTTAAACAAAAAAGTAATTGCCAAACACTTAACTGTTTTTTTTTTCATTAAGATGGCGATCTTGTTGCATTTTTTCATTAGACTATAGTAAAGTGACTTTTTTAGCCCAAGCTAAGTCTGCAAAATAATATTAGCAAACATTATTTTTTAACAACAAAACTGTCTTGTAGAAACAATCGCTCGTAACGTTTTAACTGGGACTCCATGTACATGGAAAAATATACCCTCTAGATACATAAAAATATGTAGTAAAGTTATGCATAACTGAACTGAATTGTAATTTGTTATTGTGATATTAGTATTTTTTTGCTTAAAGTTTATAATATGTATACAAAAGTTTGAAATAGTGCATTGTTATACCATGCAAAACTGGAATCAGGGCAATACCTAGTTATAATAAACCGATTTTTAAGGGTACGCAAGAGTTCCTTATTAATTGAAATTTTCCGAATACTTATGTGATATTAGCGGTTGGTCCAGTTATGCATAGTCGTAGGACATACCTTTTTCACTTACTTTTCAATTGAGAAGTACTACCATTGGTACTAAACATGTCGGCGTATGGCATTGTGTTGATTTGCGCGGAAGTTTGTCTGAGATACGGCAGCGTCCGTACAACAAAATGCCAGTGCGTTTCAACACATTTAGCGAATCTATGTGCTGTGCTGCACTGGACAATGGCTTTACGCGCCCCGGCCTCCTCCAGGGAAGAGTCGGTTCACAGTCCGTGATACGCCTGACATGGTCAGGATGCTGTTGGGAATGTACCTGTGAGTTTTGACCAATATACGTCCTTGTTTATACGTGCTGCCTTCAATCTAGGCTTCGTGACTCCCGCTCCCAGTGATTCCGGCTAACGAGAGTCAACAAAAGCACCCTGAGTGACAATATAGGTACATTTTTTCTTCAAGATATCTGGTAGTATGATAAAGGCACATACAGGTTCACAGATGGAGTTTACAAGCAACAATAGTTTTGAAAGTCAAGTTACGTGGTTAAAAATTGCGCCGCAGGGAAGACGAAGGTCGAACCATTTAAATGAAAGAAAAAAATAAATTTTATTAAGGATGTTTGTACAGAACAAAAACTGAGTATGGATAAAAGGATATGGATAAAAGAAAAAAACAAAAACAATTATAGATCAATAATAATACATATACGTCAAACCATCAAAGATCACATCCTCGTGATATTTTTGGGTAAAAAAATAACTTTATTAGTGTTATCTATTATTTTAATGAGTAAGAAATAAATTGTAGTAGGAATGTTATACGCACATATCGCCAAGGAACAATTTGTGTCTTTTTGCTTTCGGCATCAGGTAAAAGGTAGAGAATCATTGACAAGCTGTAGGGAATTGAATCACTCTTTTTATATATCTTGCAAAAGATACCTAAAAATTTTATAGGAGTGAACTCGATATTACTTACAACTTACAATACTGACCAAGTCAGAAAATTAATAATGTAAGTGCCACCAGCAATAGCCTAATAAGAAGTAGGTAACGAAAATTTTGGTTGTATCCTGTTGTACCACTAAGTCAGAGAATGCAAAATCTCTAGTTAAACTATTTTGTATACAGTGTGGTCATTTAAGTATGCAACATATGGGACTTTTTTAATAATTGCACAACCAAAATACAGATATTGCCGAAAGTTGATTCATATTCAATAATCATATTAGGTGCACTTGGTTGCAAGTTAAACAGCATACAGGGTAGGTAAAAAATATAAAAATTGTACAAGAGTAAAGTACTCTTATTTAAAAAAATTCAGCAAACGGTTATTAAGAAAAGTTGTTTAGAATTAAAAGCTATGGCTAAATACCAAAACATAGCCTCCTAAGAAAAAAAATTTTTTTCATCAACTAATTTTCACAATTTCTTATTTCTTAACAAACATTTAAAATGAAAATTTTGCACCTTAAATAAGAGTTTTTTAATATACACATTATCATTACTAATCTTTTGCCTTGTTCAGAAGAATTTTTGCGAAATTTTAAAGTTTTGTTTAATATCATTGCAACAAACATGAAGTTTGTGATTCCCTAAAAAATTAAAAATCGAAGTGAATTTTACAAGTATTGTTGAATTTGAACAAAGTTATGGTAAATTGATTTAATTGTGATTGATTTATGAAATTGTTTAGGGTGAATATTAAAACAAATTTTTGTTTTTCAAAAAATATATTTTTTTCTTAGGCCATGTTTTCGTATTTAGGCATAACTTTTAATTCTAGTCAACTTTTCTTAATAACATTTTGCTGAGTTTTCTGAAATAAGGGTACTTTACTCTTGTACAATTTTTATATTTTTTGACCTACCCTGTTTGCTGTTTGACTTGCAACCATTCTAAGTGCGCCTAATCTGATTATCGAACATGCACCAACTTTAGGGAATATTTGTATTTTCGTTGTGCAATTAATAAAAAAATCCCATATTATGTTGCACTCTTAAATGACCACACTGTATATAATATGAAGCCTCCCAAGATTTTTGACGCATTAATCACGCACCAAAGAGCCTTCCCAGAGTCACTTACATAATGTACAACAAGGTTTCTAGCCTGGTTCTCGAGATATATGAGACCCGATAACACCCGCTCTGAATCATAATAGTCGGAGAGCAAAAAGGTTGATATTTTCAAATTGAGTTGTATTTTAGTGACAGAGAGCCACTGTAGTCAGCACTTTAGAGACACCTGGTTCTGGGACTCTCGAAAATGTGTAAAATTAATTAGCCTCCCTAATCCGATAATATATAGAGTGATCCATTAAACAAATATGTTTTGTTTATATCTAAAAAATGTTACCTTCAATTGTTTTCCTAATCAGTGCATCAAGATCGTGAGGAAATTTCCTACAAATTTCATATTTATCATTTTTTTTAGGTCCAAAGTTTAAACAGTTAAGGGTTTGTGTAATCATTTATTAACAACTGCTATACTGTAGTGCTGACGCGATGCGTCCCTTTATTTTGCTATAGGACTGTTGGATTCGTGCTCTATATTACACTAACTATTTATATACAAATTTTGAGCTTTCCGAAAACAGTTTAGGGAACGTCCTAGCGCCAGGTGTCCCGACCGCGGAAATGATGACTCTACAGTGGCTCCCTATCAGTAAAATACAACTCAATCTGAAAATAGCAACCTTCCGAAAACTTTTGCACTTTTTTGAGGCCAGCTCTTGGCCTATAATGAGTTACGGTGTTTTCATATGAAACATTTCTGTATATTTTTTTAGATTTTGTAAGGGATATTGTTATACAAAAAATAAATATTTGTCTGGGCATTCAGGGGCATCTCGCACGCTAACACAAAATTTAAACAAAAGTAAATACCCAACTGAAAAATATCATTTAACTTACCATCCAAAATAGGATCGGTGCCGAACGTTCAACGCGCGGCTCTGGTCAACCTGGGCGACTTGACCACCTACGATGTTGCCAAACGATTCATCCTACGTCATACGGGACTGCCAGACAACCACGCGGTCCATACGATGTCCAGCGCATGCGCTGGTTTTGTTGCAGCCTCAATGGGCACACCTGCGGACGTCATTAAAACCAGAGTGATGAACCAGCCCATGGATGAGAAGGGCAGGTGAGGATAAATCTCAAACCCAAAGTAATAGAAAGGGTATAGTAATCCAATTTGAATATTTGAGATAATAGAGGAAAGAAACTGTCCTCATATCATTCCAAAATTCCAAGTATGAATTTAGCTTCAAACTTTTTTACAGCACTATTTCGAAGGGCACGTCCCTTAACAAGGAGCTGGCATAATCCCACATACCTGTCACCATCTTCCTTAAAAAATATATTGTATCTACAGCTTTATGTCTTTTAGGATATTAATTATTTTGTAGGGAAATAATGTCGGCTTGATTTCACTTAAATTATTCCGAAATTCGAGTTATAACTGTAACCTCATACATGACTACATGACGCCGTTTTACATATAGTACCATTTAACAAAGATCCCTTGAGAAGGAGATGGTTATGAGGTCAAAGAGACATGATTAGAACATTTATATTTCTAATGTTTAAATTCTAATTCCATAGCTAAAACTGTCTTAATTACAAATTAAAGTGTGTCTTATTTCAGACTTTAAGAATAAGCCAACTGTCTAAAATTTTTATTTTTTATTATAAAAAACTTTTTTGTTAGATAGGTCTTTGAAAATGGCATTTGATGCACGATTCAACTTTTTTGAAAACCAAATACATGGCCAACTGCAATAACTTTTAAGGGTCCAAGGTCCAAGAAGAGATATTGGTGATTTTAAAACCAAACAAAAATAGCTTTTTTATAGACTTGTATTATATCGTGTATATGCTGTGAGATACTTAGGTATATTTACAAAATAACCTAAATCTTGTGAAAAGCTGGAAACCTTGAACGTGCCCACAATGACATCTTTTTAAAATCATGAAACAAAACAAGTTACCTTTGGTAATGTATCTATTCCTATACAGGGTTAACTATCACTTAGTACAAAAAATTTTATGGCAGATAAATAAAAATTAAACTTGTAAAAATAAATTTTCAAAAATTTTCTAACATTTGTCTTAAGCCTAAATTTTTTTTTTTTGCAAATTAATAAAACCCCTCAAAAAACGCCGACTATGGACGCCCGCGTGACGTGTCTTAAAATTTTGCCTATGTCAATGGTAGTGACAGGTAGTGAAATAGCGCAGCGTTGCCACGTTCGATTTCCTGTTGGAAACGATTACTTTCTAAGGAACATGTAGAATGCCTATGAAACACCTACCTTACTGACATTTCCAGGATTGAATATTCACATTTTCTAAATTTGTTGGGGACCTCTTATTTCCCTCCGCCATTCCTTTTGTTTGAAGCGAGGTACTCAGCCTGACGACCACGGAGGAGGATCCCCTACGCCAGGAAAACGCCGAAGGGTAACCAAAAAACACAACTGCACTAGCACACATTGCACATGCAGAGATCTACAGTAGCTGTTCAAAGAGGCCGCCTTTAACCTCGATGCGCAAATTCACTCGTTTAATTAAATTAAAAATGTTTGCATTTTTACTTCAGGATCTTCTCTTCTACTTTATTCTGGGCCAGGCCAAATAAGTGGGTCAATCAAAAAACATTACTTTGACCAAGCGAGGGTGCTTCGCAACTTAGCCGTTAAGTTTGCCTGGTCGATTCCACAAAGTACATAATTCTAAGGTACTTCTTTTTCCATCAATATCCTCAGTGGAAAAATGTTGGTCGCATGCCTGAAAACATGTTTCACTATTTCACATAGGTAACTATTTTCAAAACTAAATTAATTTTAGCCCTTCTAGCCTGTAACGTTGCGGTCGTAGTGCACTAATAAAAAGCCTGGCGTTCAATTAATTTCAAAATAACTTTAAAACACACCAAAGTACACAAATACGAGAAAATATCGCAGAAAATTCAGAGGGATGCAGGGAAACGTCAAGTAAACATCGGCCCACGATACACAAACAATGTACCTATCGTGCATCGGCCGAAATACGATGATTCACGCGTTCGCGTTACCCTGCCTTGTCGTGCAGGTTGCAGGCAACCAGACCAGGAACTAGTCTGAGGCGTAGAGATGCGAGAGATGCGACGTCGAAGAAAACTATGCGTCGATTCGATACACATCGACATTCTTTGTCTTGCAAAGCGTTCAGTTCAATAACGCCGGCATTAAGAAAACACACCATTGTTTTTATTTAGTTTAGATAGATTTTCAATAAGTTTTATTAAAATTATTTTTTTACACGCAATCAACTAATCTAACATTGACATCGATATCGATAATTATTACGCACCACACCAACCTCTACTGTTTTGTGCGTTTGTGTCCAGTTTTTACGTCTGTCAATCCGTCATCTCTACGAAATTTTCGTGGCTTCGCGAGGCGAGAAATGTGTATGTAGTTTCGTAATTCCTTGGTGCTGCTATGTGAAAATGCAAAAACAAAAAACGCCTAGAGATTTAGTATTACCTAGCCTCGGGACCGAGATCGGGACACGGGATTCATATCCTGTTTTTTGTTTTCAAATTTCAAACTAAGGTAAGCTGAATCCAGGCGAACCTCGAGTACCTAAATCTAGCAGCGCTGCAGCTGAACAGATTCAAATCGATTGTTATTTATGTATTTTTTAAATTTGTTTGAGTAAAAAGGTATTTTCATCCTTTCTAAAACAACGGCAACACCGCAGAACATCACTTCCAGCTGATAGTACGTTCCGAAGCCATATTGGTTGACGTAATTAGAGGCGGAGATTTACAGGGAAAATAGGGATTTTTACCCTTTTTTTAAAGATCGTAAAAAAAATCTAAAAATATTTGTCTGTTTTCTTAAGCCACCCTGCGCACGTGGTAAATTTTTTTGTACTAAGTGATAGTTAACCCTGTATATCGTTGGCATAAATCGTCGTTTGGTAGTTCAAATTTATCATACCAATATATTGGCATGCATTTGATAATCGTTCGGAGACATCGCTTTTTGATGCAAACGGAAAATTGAATCGAACACCCGTCTGTACGCGAGCGGCGCTTTAAATTCATTATTATATTCATATACAGTGTGGTCATTTAAGTATGCAACATATGGGATTTTTTTATTAATTGCACAAAAAAATAAATATTCCTGAAAGTTGGTGCATGTTCGATAATCACATTAGGCGCACTTAGAATGGTTGCAAGTCGAACAGCATACAGGGTAGGTAAAAAAAATAAAAAAAATTTACAAGAGTAAAGAACCCTTATTTCAGAAAATTCAGCAAAATGTTATTGATAAAAGATGTCTAGAATTAAAAGCTATGCCCAAATACCAAAACATGACCTCCTAAGAAAAAATTTTTTTTTTGAAAAACATTAATAATTTCCTAAAAAAAAAATGTTTTAATATTCACACTAAACAATTTCATAAATCAATCAAAATTAAATCAATTTCGCATAACTTTGTTTAAATTCAACAATATTTGAAAATTTAACTTAGATTTTTAATTTTTAAGGGAATCACAAACTTCATGTTTGTTGCAACGATATTAAACAAAACTTTAAAATTTTTCTGAACAAGGTACCTACCTAATACATTAGTAATGATAATGTGTATATTAAAAAACTCTCATTAAGGGTGCAAAATTTTTATTTTAAATGTTTAGTAAGAAAGTGTGGAAATTAATTGACGAAAAAATTTTTTTCTTGGGAGGCTATGTTTTGGTATTTAGGCATAGCTCTTAATTCTAAACAACTTTTCTTAATAACCTTTTGCTGAATTTTTTGAAATAAGAGTACTTTACTCTTGTACAATTTTTATATTTTTTGACCTTCCCTGTATGCTGTTTAACTTGCAACCATTCTAAGTGCACCTAATATGATTATTGAACATGCATCAACTTTCGGCAATATCCTTATTTTGGTTGTGCAATTAATAAAAAAAGTCCCATATGTTGCACACTTAAATGACCACACTGTACAATTATTGGAATGAATTTGAAAAACATTTCATCCGATTAGTCGTGTACCGCTGGTCTAATATGTCTCTGCTTTTGGTTTTCGCTTATATCTCGATAATAGTTGGTTTTAGGGAAAACTATATACTTAATACACAAAATTAAACCTGACAAATTGGGAACAAAATACTATGTATAGTAGTTCTAAAGTCACTTGAAACAGCTCAAACAACTCTAATTGGCGTCACAAAAAAAGAATATATTATAGCACATAAGCGTCACGCAGTTTTCACAAATATACATATTCTACAAGCAACATAATATTTCACTATTTTTAAGGTTGTCCTCAAACACAACGTAAAGGTTACTGCACCATATAATATTGTCAAAAGGTCTCTAAAAAGCCATATCGATTACAACTATTTACGGAAGTATATCCTAAAATCTGTGAAATTATCGCACGCCTATCCACCGCATTTCGCTGTACAAGTGGCCGGCCGTCGAACAGTGTAGCCCATGCAAGTATTGGTGATATATTATATTAGGCGAGCATGCAGTCACTTGTTTTAACTACAATATCTATCGTCTCTGTCTCCTTCATCTCTTTTTACTTCTATTACCAGGTGCGGTTTAATATGGTTAAAAAAGTGTTTTGTCTCGTATTTTATTGCCGGAAGCGCCTGTTCTCGAGCTACCCTGGTAAAATATAAAAAAACTCACTTGGAACACAGTGATATACGAGCGCGATCTATTTCATAGCATCTACCACGCTCTGCTACTGGTAAAAATACCAGACTTATCAGCAGAAATCACCCGTATAAAATTGAAAGGTTTTTATGCTGTTCCAAGTGACTGTAGAAATACTATACTCATATTTTCTTATCCCTAGATATATTCGCGTTATAAACCGTTGAAAACTTTAACATCAGGGAGTTGGACATATAATGTCCTTTTAAACCGTTATATTGTCACGAAGTGGCAGTTTTTTAAATTATAGTGTGAATTTAGAAAATTAAAGAGACATCTTCTCAGAAGTAAATACAGTAATTTAAAAGCAAGGCCATCTATGAACTAAATCAATAAATGAACAATTTTCCAACTAGAACACAATTGATGGCAAACACTGCCAATTGGCCATTGTGACGTAGGGATGAAGATTCGTGATATCCACTATACATATTTCAAGAAAAAAAAACCACACGTGACACCATCTTACGTATTATTTTCTACACAATAATAATTATTAAACTTTGATTTTCTACTATGATTCCAAAATCCTAAGTACATATGATTTTAGTTCCACATCTGACACCATTTTTCATAGCATCATTTCCTAGAACAGACAGAGTTGATATATTCGATCGATAATCAACTCCTAAAGATAAAATCATTCCCCCACACCTGTCGGTATCTTACATGTTGCTGCATTAATAATTATTATTTTCTATGTCTAGACAATTAATAAAACTTGTTTTTCTTCTATTATTCCAAAATTCCAAGAATGATATTAGTCCTACACCTGACATCATTTTTCATAGCATTATTTTCATAACATTTTTCTATTTGTAAAGTTTAAATTCTAATGTCACACCTGACTCTACCGTATGTATAGGGTGGACCAAGATCGACTATACGATAGGTGTAAAAGACAACTTGACCTTTGGGGGATCAGCCTTGCTTGATTAGAAATTAATTTGCACCATATTTCATACCTACCTGTCAACGTACATGTCATCATTTTGTAGAGCAGATTCCTCTACAAGGAGCTGATATAAGGTCAACGCGCAATGATTTATGTATTTTTGTATTTATAAAAGTTGAATTCTAATTTCACACATTTCACACATTTATGCAGATTGCGTTCTTTCCTGTAAATTCAAAATTTCTCCATTTATCAAGATTGCTTTCTCTTCCATCATTCCGAAATTGCAAGTATGATTTGAATCTGGCACCTGGCACTGTCTTAATTACGATTTCGTTATATTTGGTTAAACAAAGAAATTAGAAATTTTTAAGGAAGTTATTGAAGCTTGTTTTATCATGTTATAACACTACTCTTTATTTACTACAAATATTATTTATTAAGAAAATCTTAATATCCAGACAGAATGCTCGTGGCTTTATACAGGGTGGTCACTCTTACAGTGCATACCATTGGGATATCCGAAACGAATATTTCAGAATCTAGTTGGCGTAGGAATTATTTGACATTTCCATTGAAAAGCTCACATCGAGAAATGTAAGATTACCAGGTTTCATAAATTTTCCATTACATATAAAAAAGTTATGAAGGAAGAAAGAAAACGCACATTTTCAGTTTTTCAGCAATATTTCAGGAACTATCCAAGATATCTTAGATTTCTTTTCAGATTATTGAAAGGCATACAAAACCGCAACTTTTCTCTAATTTAACCCACGCTGTATCTCTTACCGTTTCGGATATCCCAATGGTATGCACTGTAAGAGTGACCACCCTGTATACAAAAATAATTCAAAATTTGATAATGTGACCCAAGATCTAAATGTAGTCTATCGGATCCTATCCGCCTCGCATGATGCAAATTTTACTAAAAACTGTGCTTTCATATCAGACCTTGGATATTGGTTAGGTAGTCATTGGCACATGCCAAATTATTTGGTCCATTATAGTCACTAATTTAGTTACTAAAATTTATCATTCATTTATATAATATTCCCGAATTAATCGGAAATCCTACTGGCATTAAATATTTACCGTGTCCAAAAATTATCCCATACAACCATTTTAATTCCCAAATAAATGAATGAAGCTCGTACTCTTATTCTGACACTTAGCAACATTTTACATATTCCTGCTTTTCGAAAAAAATTTACATTGTGTCATTGTGTTTTCTGTATCGAATAATTGATTATCCATATTATTTATTATTCTCATTTTTTCAGAGGGCTGTTATACACTTCGTCCATCGACTGCTTGAAAAAGACAGTGAAAACCGAAGGCTTCGGTGCTCTGTACAAAGGATTTATTCCTATATGGATGCGAATGGCACCTTGGTCTCTATCTTTCTGGCTGACGTATGAGGAGGTAGTTTCACTTATGGGTGCTCAGAGCTGGTAAGGGTAGGGGGTGCACATAAGGAGGCTAGACTTTGTATAGGCACAAACTTTTTTTAATGAGCATTTTCGTGAAAACATGCAACAATATCTATTACATTTACGGTTTTGGTTTTTTGAAGTGGGGGACTTATCGTTTATTTGAAGTTTTGAAAACAGATTCCGATTTATGTTCAATGTCACCGCAGGGTAGAAAAATACAACGAATTTTTGATTGAGTCAATCAAAATTAATTTTTTCCAACTATATTGTTTGTGATGTTTTTATTAACTTTTACTATACATATTACCTTCTGACAATATAAATGATATATTATTTATAATATTTACTCTCTATTGTTTTCTTAGGAAGAATTTTGAGCTTTGTCTATACAAAATGCTACCGTATAAATTCGTATATGGTTGAATCTATAATAACATTTTAGTTTTTGTTTGTTGTTTTTTGAGCGCAAGAAATTAGCTCTTTATGTTGAAAAACTATGATTTATATTGATTCTGGACTGTCAAGATTATACTATATTAAGTGCGAATATTGTTTTTTTACTTATAATAAGCAAACTGACAAATAATCTATGTTTAAGTTAGCACAATAATAAACATTATGATGGTTCTTCATTCAAGACTACATTGCTCATATTTAATAATATTCGATGAAGGGGTACTCCAAATATTACGTGTTTTTCATACATACACTGCTGAATAGAGACATCTGAAGCGCGGAATTTTTGGGCCATCAACATCGTGTTTATGTAATATTTAGAAGGCGTACGATGGGGTAAAATTTATTGTTGTTGTGTGTGTTACATAAACAATAATATTAACATAAACAAACTACTTTTTACACCTATTTCGAAGATGTAAGACCGAAATAATGTAATGTTTGTTTTATACCAAACAAGGATGGAAGAGGTGATCCCAGCAAAAGCAGTTAATTTATGTGGAATTTATAGTTACTTGTTCCACATCGCTGTTAAAATAAATGTAGTCTTTTCAAAATACCTAGTAGGTGAAAGGTTAAAGAGTTCCGTTTTCTTATTTTAGTTCCCAAAGTTCCTAGTGAGAATGATTGAGCGATATTTGTATAAAACCGTGGAAATGGCTTCCATTTCTATGATTTGTCCCTATCCTTCAGAGTAGATAATTTTAAAAAGCAAATGAAGCCTACATTTCTTGGTTCGGTTGATGTTTGGTAAGTATAAGTATAGTATTTTCTTGTAGCATTGCATTATGTCAAGATCCGAACGGAGATCTAAACCATTATTCTGGGAACCTGAAACTTTACCTTCAAAAATTCATACAAAATATGCTTTCCTTGCGCCGGTCCAAGGAGTCTATGTATCGGGTTTTCTCGGCATTGTACCAACCGGGGATTTTCTAAACAACATATTTACGAAACAAAGCTGCACCGTTCATGAAACTTTGAAAGAAGCGTAAAATATTTAAATTACTTTGACATTTTGTAAATTATTTGACGTCTATATAGTTCGCCAGAAAACCAATTCCGCATAGGTAAATAGAAATGGCCGCGAAAATCGCTACGCACTGAGTCCATCAGCGGTATGTGTATAAATATGTACCTATATGATTTTGCTATTTACTATGCTCTATCGAATTGTTTTTGTAAAATATTAGAGGTGCATCTAATTTTTGCATCAAGCATTTAAATTTTATTTTTCTTTGATATTCTATTACAAAATATTGCTTGAAGAACCCTACAAATCATGTCTAAACTAATTAGGTACCAACCTTGCCGGCGATTTAAAAAATAATTTAGATGTAAATATTGTTGAAAAAATGTAGAGAAAAATTTTTGTATTTTTGACACAAATGAAGTAGCAATAAGATGTATATTTTTCTTTTTGTTAATTTTTTGTACCATAATTGTTAGTAGTAAAATAAATGTTTGTTTATAAATACCTACTTTATAGTTTATAGACGAAGCAAAAATCGCATAGTTAGGGATATTTACCTTGTATAAGTAGGTAATCTAAGAACCTTTTAAACTAATATATTTATACGGCCAAGTATTTTGGCTTACCTGCATACACCTTTGGTACAGTAGATTGTTGATATTGTTTTCAATAGATTTGTTGCAAGTTGCAAGACTGAAAATGTTTCCGCACAAGGATTAAGCTACCTACCTTGACTGTCCTCCTAAGGCATAAAATCGAATATAAATTGCTCAGACTTGAGACTCTTACCTATTTCCATATTTAAGTTTTGTTTGTTAAATCTGTTGAAAGGTAAAGCCCAATATCGCGTTATTCAGAGTAGGATTATGTTAGGAAGATCAGATATTGCAATTTTATCAGGAAGATAAAGAAAGTAGAAGATACCAATAGAGATACCTATTACGCTATTACCCTCGTTTATTTAGCCAATATCTGACATTGACATAAGCATGTAACAGAAATCCAGTGATTCAGGGGACAGATTTTCCAAACATAAAGTTGTCCAGCTATTTTTTGGTAGATTTTAATATAAGAAAATTAGTAGGCAAGGACTGGATCACATTAATTTTTGAAGCCATCTGTTGCTTGTATCCAATATTGCTTATGACTCTGTCACACATTGGCTAACTAGGGATTCCACAAACAAGGCTATTACTAGAAAATGAGAAAATGTAACGCTCTTAAAATCAATAGCACTGAGAAGATAGGAACTTTCAATTCGTTTTCGTCATATAGACGTGTTATTGTTTTCTATTGCAAGTTATTTACTAATTCTTGAATAAAATTTCATACGAGAGTCATAAAAAATGGAAACTCGAACATACGAAGTGAACAGGAAATATTAATAAATTATTTTTGCAAATTCTCATAAATACTCAAATACAACAAATATACTGTAGTTTCACGTTGTACGGCTGCGGCCAATTTGAACTTGCAATGTCTTGGGGGTTTCTACATCGCTAGCCGCTTTCGTCTTCCTTCCCTTCACCGTCGGCTTTTTTGAAACGCCATGTGCGGGGCGGGAAAGGGCGGTGTTGCCGGATGTTCAGATAGTCTTGCAAGTTCAAATTGGCCGCGACTGTACATTCAGTAGACCATTTCTACAAAAAATGTAAGTAAGAATATATCTTGCAATAAAAAAGTTTATTTTTCATATGCTTGGTTAGATCGTTTTTTTAAATAGACCTACTAGACCTCATATTGTCGACCTTCAATAAGTACAACCGTGTTCCAGGAGACTATAGTTTCGTCCTGTAGCAGATCCGAACTATACAAGAAAATAAGTAAATATAATCGAAATATTGGCACCCACTTTCATAAAATCTGCTAGAGTGACAAGAAACTATAAATACCACCAGTTTAAATATTCACTGTAGAATTAGAAATACTAGTGCCACTACAATAGTATTCCCAACCGATATATTTTTTAGTAACTTGTACAAAATGGCGAAACCCACCAGAAACAGCTTAGAGATAATTTCTTTTACCGTTGAAATTTTTGTAAATATTCGAGAATTTTGTCAATTCTTATTGATGTTTATGAGACTGTCCTCACAAGAAATATTGTATTTATTAATTTACATAAGATTTGATGGACGGTAATATTTTTGAATATTTATATACTGATTTTTTTGGAATTTATATCGAATCATGTTGTAAATATTATTGTAATTTATGAAAAGCAAACACTGTTTTGTTGATATTTTTGTTGAGTGTATAATACAAGGTAGATTTATTATTGATTTTTATTAATTATAAGTACCTACCCTAAAACCAGACAAATTTTGAGGTTACGTTTTTGGGAAGATCTAATAACGTTAAACAACGCATTCGTATTTTGCGACCAGCTTTAATAGCTGATCTGATTATTGTTTTAACAAAAGCGTATTGCACAACAAGGTTGTGAATGTCAAAATTTTGTTTTCTTCGATTTTTGTTTTCGGCTGAACTGAACTGATGTTATTCTTTGAACTTCCTGAAACTGGCAGAATTTCTTAAAACGTATTCTCTTTAATTTGAGTAATATTCTCAACTGACGTGTCTGATGTTGTTTCATTAAGTACCTACCTTTGCAGAATTTTCATGAATTTCTTCATGTAAAGTATCCTTGGAAGTTCCAGATATTTGGTTGGTCTCTAAATTATTTTCATTTGTTGTCTTGTTAAGAAGTTCTGCGGCAATACAATATTCATCAGAAAATACAGCGGGATTGTTTTTTCTAAGCTTTTAACGGCCTTTTCTGGAGTTGCTATACCATAAGCTTTGTTGAAGATTTCTGCTACTTCGTTTGTTGTTACCTTCTGGCCAACACGACTTTTCAAATATTTATGACATTCCGCATAAGCAGCTTTCAAAGATGAATGGAATGTAATATCCAATTGTTGCAAACGATGTGATGTGTGAGGCGGAATATTGTTAGTAAAATAATCCTATGGTTTTTACAAAAATTTTAAAACAACAAATTACATTGACGGACGTGATTATCGAGCACCAATTACACCGGGTCTTCATTGGATGATATAACAAGTTTTTGTAGATGTTTAATCCACGAAATAAACAAACTTGCATTTACCCATCCGTTATCACCCTTTGGACCAATGAAGTTGGGACTGCAGACTGCATTATCTGTCTATAAAAGATAAGCATTGGTGGAACGTACATTCCAGCAGCACTAAATGCACATGTAACAGTGGTTGTTTTTCCACATTACGAGCTTATCAGAAAACCAACTATCTTCTGTCCCTTCTGCGCATATCTATATTTTGTGTGGAGCTTGAACTGTTGTTATTCCACTCTAATCTGCGTTAAATATTCCAGTAACCTTTCTAAAACTTTACTTAAGTTTGCTTAGAACAATGACACCTCTTCTTTATTAAATTCAGTAATTCGCTTTAGGTCGGTTCCTTCAGGTTTTCGAATAGAAAAAAGACATTTGAGGATTTCTGTTCAGAAACCTATGCAGCCAGTATTTTCCAACAAGTTCCTGATTTCTTCTGTTCTTTAGAGAAAATAGGTTTTTTCCAAGCGCTGGATTTGAGATATCACGTATTTGAAATCGGTTTTATAATATACCTACTTCTGGAATAGAAAATGCTCTTGATACTTCTCTTGTAGTACTTTGGGCAGTTCGAATTGCTTCAAGTGATCTGTCCATTTGTTCTGAAGTCCACCTAGTTAGAGGTATGAGAGTAGATATGTACGAGGCATCTGAAAGAAAAGAAAGTATTATTCCTAGTTAAGTGATTCATGAATTCAGGCCATCATTACCGCTCACACTTTGGCCGCGATTACCCCAAAATTCATATAGACCGGGAGATAGTGACAGATTTTTGGACGTGACTTTACTCAGTATGCTTTTCAAAGGGCAATATGTTGCGTATATTCTCACAATAATAAGGTATGAATCAGAGAGTCATCCTGGGTTCTTCATAATTATGGAAACCTGAGTTTTCATTTATTCGAAAAATATGCGTTTTGATATGATTTTAGTCAGGCTGCCATGTATTTTACAATGAAGTTCAAAATAGAAAATTCCTCAGAAAACCATAGGCATACCGTTATCGTGGGCTGAAAGGGCTATTATTGTCACGTGAACTTGTATTTTAATAATGCATTTTCCCCGTTTCTGAATAGGCTGCCAACGAGAAGTATGCAAGTTCTTGTTATGAAACTGCTGAAAAAAGGGTGGCATACCGTTTGCGCATGTCTAAGTACAGTTTAAATTGAATGTTATTCAATCATTTAAACGATTTTTTCGATGTAAAGTGTACTTGGACATGCGTAAACGGTATGCCATCTTTTATTCAGCAGTTTTATGACATGAACTTACATATTTGTCATTAGCAGCCTGTTCAGAAACGTGGAAAAATTAAGTATATATACTCGTATTAAAATACAAATTCACGTGACAATAGCAGCCCTTTGGGTCCATGTTAACGGTATGCCTATGGTTTTCCGAGGAATTTTCTATTTTGAACTTCATTATAAAACACATGGCGGCCTGACTAAAATCATATCAAAATGCATATTTTTCGAATACTTAAATGAAAACTCGCTTTTCCATTTGAAGAACCCGGGATGACTCTCTGATTCATACCTTCTTATTGTGATAATATACGCAACATAATGCCTTTGAAAGGCGCATACTTAGTAAAGTCACGTCCAAAAATCTGTCACTATCTCCCGGTCTAATATGCTTGTATTGTATAAACGGTTGATAATTTAGGTTATGAAAATATTCATGCTATATAAACGAAAAGGAATGTAATACACATAATATAAACAGTGAGCACGCGAAGAGTGGAATAAATTTAATAAAATTTCTATTGGCCAGGGGAAAAGACCTATGTCAAACTTATTTTTATAATGAGCAAATTTTGACATATAAATGTCGTCATGTGACGTGATCGGTGTCGCAGCTATGGCGTCATCGCCATGGTTTTAATAATTATATTTTGATAGCGCCATTTGATAGATCTCATTCTACATACAGAGATACAGAACGACGATTTTTGGTATAGGTTAAGTACACAACATTTTTTTGAGAAAAACATATTTTTCTTATGGATTTATCAATTTATTCAAGTTACAATCTAACAAGAACAGTTAAAGTAACAACAAATGTCAAAAATGTAGTAGAAATAAAATTCCTTATAAAAGATTCAAATGCGCCCTATAGTTCCTGCCTTTTTATGAGGGAAAGAGGTAAGAGGACAACGTCATGATCATGACGGGTTTTGTGCCCCTGATTTCGAGTTAATAACCTAGGAAGGTACCCACAAATATTAAAACATTAAAATGGTAATTTTTAAACTAAACCTACTTACCTCCCTTATTTACCCGATCATTGAGTAAAAGAATATAATAAAATATATATTCTTTTACTCAATGACCCGATACACCACTCGCACATGACGTACAAACAATGAAAACATCTAACTTTCTTTTAAGTCTCCAGCGTTCACGAAAAACCAACAACTTCGACGTCCCAGAGAATACGGCCTGGTTCATACAGATTCTTTATCTTTTAATTTTTCTTTATCTTTAAGAAATATTAAATGTCATTGGTCAGTTCAAATCAACGGATAAATGCCATTGGATATTTCTTAAAGATAAAGTAAAATTAAAAGATAAAGAAGCTGCATGAACCAGGCTTACTTCTCTACTCCAAAACACAGCGGACGGCAAATGGCGGATTCGAGACGCGATCTACGCCATCCCTAAGCGAAACCGATCTGTCAAGAGCGATCGTTGCATTGTTGATGTTGCCAAGTAACTTCCAGTAGATTTTCATTTTCATATTTACGGAGCCAGAGGTTGGAAGACAGAATGCTTGAAAGAATGCGCTGCAGTGAGCTGCAGATTTAGCATTTTTACATATAATTGTATTTTTCATCTTTCGAAACCGTTTTGTTAGAAGAAAATAAAAAAATATGTGCTACTTATAGATGTTCAACAAAATTTTAATTAAAATTTATGAGAATATTGTCTATTTAAATTGTAGATACTCAATATTGATGATGTTTCAAAATGATTTAAGTTTCTTTTTATATAAAAAAAAATACCTTGGGGTACCTATTCAACGGTTGGCAGTAGATATTACTAGTGAAGCAGTCAACCTGGCAATATAGTTCAACGCTGCAAGTCGAGCGCCGCCTACTGCAAAAGTTATAACTAAACTCCCGTGTTGTCTTAGTGCCGGCTCGCGCCTGTGCGTTTCCAACAGGTTTCTTAAGCCAAAGACGTAAATTTCCATGTTATTTTGCGAATAAAAAAATTGTAATGTAGAAGTAGTGATTCCATTGGAAGAGGTTTTTATATTAGCCCTCTCTGGCTCAAATTCGGATGATCTAAAGACGTACTTTATCGTACGTACTGTTTACGTACTACGTACACACATTTACATACTGTTTACATACATTTTATATCCCTGTACGCTGTAGGTACTGGCGTAAATATGACATAAAATGTACGTCTTCAAGAAGACTAGTGCTGTTTGGGTGTATCGACTGTAGGACTGTACCTACGTGCAGTGGCGTAGCCAGAATTTAGGGGCGGGAGGGGCGAAATTTAATGTTTAGTCGGATTGAAATAGGTTAACAAAAATTAGCAAAATCCGCCGAAAATACAATGCTGTTCATAAACTTTGCACCAAATGGGAAATATTTTTATTATTAGATTTTTTGAAAATCTGATTTCGGGCAACGTTGGTGCATGTTTTGGGTACACTATTGCGTCTGAAGACAGTCGCGACGTTACAGCCCATGTTTTACCGTCGACTGACGTATTTATAAAGACTTCTCACGGCTATAGCTTTATGTCCTGGAAAACAGATGGCTCTGATGGCTAACAATGTCTGCATTGTATTTTATCTCCGGAAAGCGCATGGTGAGCAAAAAATGTGTCAGACGTGACAGCCGTGAGCAGTCTTTAATAACATATCAGTCAACGGTTTTACCTTGGAAATCGGAAAAGGTTATCAAGAAAATGTATTCTTATTATGTTATTGTGCGTCTATGTCAATTTTTAGTAGGATATTCGTTTTTTCTTAATTGATATTCCAGGAATTGAAACTGAAACCATAAAATTCAATACAAAATTTTACCTTATCATTTTGCTTCACTCAATTTCAAAATATAGATGTGTTTTGTGTAAAAATATTACAGCACTGGCCCAAGGCATAAACTTGTATTGTTACACAACAACTATTTTAAAAAAATCTTATTTTTCCCCTGTTTTGCGTTGAAATTTATTTTTATTTTTATGGTTTAGTAAGAAAACAACCAGTAAATAAGGGTCTTAAGTTATTATGAAGGAAAAATATCGTGCACCAATTTGAAGATATACAGGATGATTTTTTTAGATCTACCACCGCGATTTTCTCGCTCATTTTGCGGCCTACAAAAAAAACGTAAGAAACAAAAATGTGGCAATTTTGGACAGCTAAGTGGCACTGCAAAAGAAATCGGCATCCATGGCCAACTTGTCGCGCAATATTAAAAAAACCTCAAATTGAGCAAAACTATTAATGTCCGTGGAATGCTTATTTTAAGAGGCAGAGAAAAACTTTTATATTGAAAATTGATGGCACTAAGAAGCTTTATGCAAAAGGGTACTCAGATAGTTTCAGAAAATTACACACGGTCTTCGGCTCTCTTGAGGCTATGATTTTTTTTTGTTTATTTCTTATTAAGCAATTTTCTCGCGTATTTTGGGCCGCACAGAAAATATGTCAGAAAACAAAATATGGCAATTTTGGTCAGCGAGGTGACATTAAAAAAGGAATGGGCCTCCATACCCAACCTTTCGCGATGTACTAAAAAACCTAAAATCGACAAAAATTTGCATGGTCTCAAGAGAGCCGAAAACCCTGTGTAATTTGCTGAAACTATCTGAGCACCTGGGTAGATAAAGCTTTTCAGTGCCATCAATTTTCAATATAAAATTTTCCTCTGTCTCTTAAAATAAACATTCCACGGCCATTAATAGTTTTGCTCAATTTGAGGTTTTCTTAATATTGCGCGACAAGTTGGCCATGGATGCCGATTTCTTTCGCAGCACCACTTAGCTGTCCAAAATTGCCATATTTTTGTTTCTTACTTTTTTTGTAGGCCGCAAAATGAGCGAGAAAATCGCGGTGGTAGACCTAAAAAAATCATCCTGTATGTATAATGAAGAAAAAAACAAATATCCTGATATCTTTCTGAAAATTGGCATGTAACACATTTTCTCCGATATTTCCAAAGGCAAACCCAATTTTTTCCAATTTTTAGTTTTAAATTCAAATTTGACAGACATGGGCTGTGACGTCAAGACTCTCTTTAGGCGCAATATGCTCCAACATATCCCGAAATATTTTTTTCAAAAAATCGTATAATACCAATTTTTCCCATTTGGTGCAAACTTTATGTACTGTATTATTTTTTATTTATTAGAAAATAATGCCTATACAAAAAAGTCATGTCATTCTTTGGTTTAAAGTAAAAGTAACACCTGTCACCTAATGTTTTCCAATGGCAGCTACTTTTCTGCACCCCTTATTATTATCTATTGCACGCTCCCCATCTTTATGGGTCTAAGAGAAATTATATTTTATACTTTTTACTCCGATTTTATAATATTTTATACTTTTTAGTTCGTTGTTATAAAAAACATTCTCGCGAGGAATGCGTGGCAGCGGGCAGTGGGCCAGATCGGCGCAGGCGGCAGGGCAGGGGGCGCTCAGGCTAAGAGGGCGCGGAGGGGGGGGGGGCGGTCGCCCCCCCCTCGCCCCCACCTAGCTACGCCACTGCCTACGTGACGTAAATTGATGTGGTTTATTTTACTTAGCACAACACCTGACGTGCAGATAATGGAATAGAAGACTGGAGTGAACCAAACGCTGGCCACGACGTGCAAGACATGAAATGCATCTTTTGTGAGCCTTCAAAGGTTGCCAAGATAATTTTCCAGTAAATTGCTACAATGGCAGTCCCGATGTGCCCCACTATATTGCGTTAGGTCTATTCTATTGAATTGGTTAGTCTCCCATTTTCAGGTGCTGGCTTATTACACAAGAGGGGGGGTGTATGTTTAAGTGCACTTTGACACGTGGCCCAAAGCATAAAGCATAACGCTCCGTTAAAAAATATTTATTGGTTGCAAAATCTAAAAACAGGAAGAACTTTAAGAGCTGCATTATCGCACATAGGTATAAATAAAGCTATTTTATATTCCAGTATACTTTTGAATTTTGGGGTTTTTATAAGTATTCCTAAATTAAAGGGCATACTTACAAAGGCATATTTACATACCTGTGACAACTTATACAGGGTGATTCAGTCATGTTGAAAAAAAAATGGCTGAATACGAATCTGAAATTAATGAAATAAAAAATCAAAACCATTTTAAAAACAACCTTTTGTGCAAGACCTACCAGCAATTTTGGATATTTTGTCATAATTGACAGTTTTACAATGTGTGGCAAACGATATATTATTCGATATTTAAAAGGTAAATTGCTAGTTAAATTTTTAGTAACTATGTGTTGACAATAAATAGTAATCTAAACTTTAACGTCATTTAATCAAAAGTGTGATGAGTATATGAATTCCAATAAATTGACTGGAATTAAATTTAGTTTAATAGTTTCGATATCGAAGATAATAATGTAGAAACTTCGCCACTACCCCATCTCTATACTAAACTAAGCAAAGTCAAAATAAAGTCAAGTGTGCTTGTGACAAATATTATCAACGGCAGCAAAAACAATGTTTACGCGAACAGTTTTTTCAAATATTATCTAATTGAGACATAAATTTCAGGTCGTGCAAAAAGCATAGCGAACAACTCGTTAAACAATGCATTGTTTAACGAGTTGATGTTTAACTTGTGCACTCGCATGCAATATGAATTATTGCTTAACTTGTTCTTGTTATAACAAGCGCCTACCGGCCCTGCCGGACCTATAGGCCTTGTTTTGGCGTTTACTCCTGTGTAGTAATAGGTGTACCTACTATCTCGTCTACAGGTCGCAGTTTTCGATTTTTCGAGCCCAAATTTGGCGTACGGCCGACCGAGCTCATGGCCAAGACCCCTATTGATGGGCGTCCGAATCGGAGCTGTTCGGTCTCCGGAATTTTTTTAAATTTTTTTTGGAAAAAATGGCTAGGAATTCGAACGGGGAGCGCTGGTCGAGTTCAATTTTTGCGTGGGACTGCTGATGGATACGGGCCTCTCGCCTGCCAGAGGACCCCCCCGATCGAAAAAGCCGTTCGGCCGTTTGTGCCCCTTTTCGATTTTTTTCGCCATTTGACGAGGCCCCTGCTGAGAACGTACTGTATACGTCGTGGCCGAGGCGCACGCGCGATATTGGGAAACATAATAGGGTAATCGGCTGTCGTTTGGTTTTGTTTTGGTGTGGAGGATTTCCAAATTTCAGCGGACTTTGGGGGGTCAGAAGCCCATCTGTTATTCTATGGGGGATTTTTCCAGGTACGGGCGCGCTGTCGGTTAGGTTATGTGTAGGGTTTTGTTTAAAATCTCGTAGAATATTTTAGAAAACGCCACAGGAGACCAACTATTTGGAGATTGCCTATGGAAAATCAAGCTGGAGAAACGCAAAAACCCAGGTTAGACGGAACATATTGGCGTGCCCTTGCTCCTGTAGGGTTGACTGATATATTATTAAAGGCTGCTCACGGCTGTCACGTCTGACACATTTTTGGCTCACCATGCGCTTTCCGGAGATAAAATACAATGCAGAATACATTGTTAGCCATCAGAGCTACCTGTTTTTCAGGATGTGGTGCCCCTGCAGGAACTGCAGAAGAAAAACTTCAAAATTTTAGAATCTTTGCAGGAGCCCCAGGATAAAATCTCCTGAAATCGGGGAGATGCCGCCAAAGAAAGGAAATCATGAACATATGTCACGGTGTATATACAAATCTGGATGAATTACGATTGTTATGCTAATAAATATGCCGAAAATATATACAAATATGACTGATTTACGATTATTGGGCCATAAATCAAAGTGATTTACGAGAGGCCAAACCAGGATTCTCACGGTCCAGGGATCAAGCAGGAGAAGGATCCGGGTATTTAAGCAGGCCTCGCACGACGCGCCAGGACAGTTGAAACAGAGTCGTCAGAATGCAAGAATAGTCGCAGAAGATTGTCCAGAGAGTTCCCGTTGGGGAGTTCCCCTTGAAGAGTTCCAGCAGTACAGTTCGAGTAGTAATCCGACGAGAAGCAGTGCCGCTAAAAGTTCTGTCCACAAGAGGAGGGCAGGCGGCAGCCCCTGCGGCTAGCCAGCCGCCGGAAATCACCCAGTGGAATGAAGAAAGCCAAGAAAGAAATATTCACCTAAGCACCCAAGCAAGTTGGACTAGCCAAAAAGTAAGATATTTGTGTTTTTGATTCTTTGTGTCTGAATTGCCTTTTTTATTTTGAATTTTAAATTAATTTGGAAACTTTTAGAGAAATTGAATTTATTGTGCATTTGTAATTAATTAGAAATAATTTCATGACTTTTGTGAACCGTCTTATGGCTTTTGGGAATTTATTTTGAACCATATTATTTTACTGTACATGTCAGTTTTTATTTTATTCAAACAGAAATAATCTTGTATCTTTTATTTGGAAATTTGAAAGGGATTTGGGAAACTATTTAGAGACAATTAATTGGGGTTGAAATCAGAATTTTGTTTTTAATTGAACTATTTCATGTCAGAATTTTCGAGTAATTTGAATTACATTCTTATACAAACTTGTACTGGAAATTAAGCAAGCTATACAGAGTCAAGTAATTTTATTCTATTTAGGAAATCACGTAATTTTATTCTATTTGGGAAGCTTTTGCAATTTTGTACTTTTAATATGAAGGGTTGTCATTTTATGCCATAGTTTTGTATTTGTGCCATTTTGTCATATTGTTTTGTGTCTTATTTTAAATTCTGTTGTTTATCAGTGTATCTTTGAAACGTTTGGACTTTGTTACTTAGAAGAGGGACATATTTCAGATATCTTGAGTGTAGCGTTTGCGAAATCATAGATTTTAAATTTTATTCATTAATAATTATTGCACAGGTCTTAAACTTCCTCTTAAACTGTATTTTGTTAGCTCAATGTACTGTTTGGTATTTATTTTAATACACATGTTAAACTATCCCAGTGTTTCCGTCATACACCCTTAGGCCCACACTAAAAGTAAGTAACTGTGAATCACCCTGTACATTACCGCTCGCCAATTAACATCTAATAGGGTAGAGCATCACAAGGACATAAAACTATAGCCGTGAGAAGTCTTTATAAATACGTCAGTCAATGCCTGTAGTGTGATCTGCCCGGCTTAACAGGAAGAACGGAAAACTGAGTCGTATAGAAAGGTATGGCGAACATTTTTGGACACAATTCCCCGGATTGTATAAAACAGACTATCATATCCCATTTTTCATAACTTTAAAATTTTGTTGTAGGTATGTTATAAAGTTTATAAATTACACAAAAATAGAAAAATCTTTACACTGCCTAAACAGCTTAACTGAAAATTTGACAGGGAACAGTAAACATTTTTCCACGGTTGTTTCATTGTCTCACCGTCCAAAGCCTATTTGTTGAAAGGTATGAAATCATAACAGCTATAAGTAATAATTGATAACTACTTAAATAAATCAATAAGTGCTATATATTTTAGGAATGGTAATTTTTTGCTCTATTAAAAATGCAAAAATATACAGGGTGTTCCATTTAAAAAATAAAATTTTTGTCGGTAACTCTTAAACCATTTACTTGAAAAAAAATGCATTGGCAGCATTGGATTCTACGTAAAAAAGTGTTTTAGGAATGTTTTTACAGAAGCACAAAATTTTCAACCCGAAAAAAGTTACGGCCACTTTTCGAAAACGCACGTTTTCGAAAAACGACCTGTAACTCAAGAACGGTGACAGATATCGATTTGCGGTTTTCGCCATTAAGTTTATCATAACAAAATGAGCCTCACACACTGATATCAGTTTTCGTATATATCCGTTAAAAATAGGAGTTTCCCTTTAAAAGTGTGCAATTTGGCCCACCCTGTACAGTGGCCGCTTTTTGCATTTTTTTATTACTCATAAAAAATTGGGTATTTTTTATTAACAAAATCATATATGTATGATATTAATTAGGTAGGTACTATTTATTTTCAATAGTTGCAAGTTCAAAATATCATTAGGAGAGTGAATTATATAATATAGGTACCTACTTATATTGGCACTTCTCTGGATCTTCATACCCCCAGTAACGTTGTTTCTTCAAATTAGTGCCAAAATGGTATTCACATAGAAAACGGCATAACTCGCTATATTCAAAATCTTCCCACCCCTTTTTAAAATACCTAATGTCAAAAGAAAAAATCTACTGTAACACACATACACACCCATTCCCTACACATACCTATTATACATAGGTACACTAACATAGTCACCAAACAAAACGCACAAACCTTTGTTTAAATGTTTAGAACTATTTAAACTGATCTAGCGAATACATATTATATTTCTGCCGAAACATTACTTCCATTCACATACATTTAAAAGACCTACAAAATTACCTTTGAAAATTAAAATTTAGCAATATCTGCAATAAGATAAAAAAAATATTTTAATGTGATAATTTTCTCATAGCAAGTATAAACCTACTAGCTAACTTATTTTTAAATGAATGCTGATACTTGATGGACAAAAAGCAATAATTATTAGTTCTATCCTTGCCTATTGAACGATCGTTGGGTCTATTGAACAATGCTGAAAATATGGTTTCCGAAAATAGGTATATAATATAAATATAATCCGTCTAAAATATACGTAGACTACACATGTTTAAAACATGTACAGGGGTGTTCAACGATTTGGAAACACCCGTTTAATTTTTTAAATAAACGTGTAACTTCAAAAATAATCAATGCAAGCATAATGGGCGTATATGGGGCAACTTTTGACCATATAGTCAAGTCATCCGAAGTAGCATCGTAGTGATGAAAACTTATATGGCCATTACGTAATCACCACTAAGTCTACAACTTTGCAGTAAGATTTACTTTATTTTCTACGAAAATAGTGGTAATAACGTCAATTTCGCCGCTAGTAGTCACTATAAGTATAGTTTCATAACTTTTTTGTGGCGCTTAAGGTGTTTGGAACGTCGTGATTACTACCGAAAATCACCTTAAAGTTATTATACTTTCAAAGTGGAAAATGGAAGTGGCGGCGACAAAACTGTATCACTAAAATATATCTTAGAAGTGGCGACAACTTTAGCATGCGCGTGATAGTGGCGGCCATGTTTTGGTCACCTCTACTAAACCTTGAAAGTGGCAAAACTTGTTGGTGATAACTAGTGGTCATCGCCAAGTTTTTGCCACTTGTAGAAGAGATTTTCACGTTTTTTTGCCATCAAAATTCACTCTGTAGTGACCATCACTATCAAGTGAGGCTTCCTTGCTGTTTTGCTTTATGTGCGTGCATACTTCTGCTAACGCGGTGTCAATTTGGTGATTGTGGTGCAGTGAGATTTAGTGTTCATTCTTTGAATTAATTATTCCATGTGTGCTATTTAAATAAGAGTATAGTGTTTAAGTCGAGTAGTAAATATATGAACAACATGATGATGCGCGTATTACACTCTGGGAAAGCAGGACCTGCTTCCAGAATATTGTTGCTTGAAGAAGTGTCACAGCGGTCTAAGCTTCTTATAGGGATTAGAATCTTTAACAAGCTACCATAGTACCTACTCTGAGCTGCCACTTCCAAAATTTAAAAACAATTAAGTAATTTTTGCTACTCAATGCTTTTTACTCGGTGGATGAATTCTTGAATAAAACCTTCGCCTAAATAAGTGTTTGTTATTGTGGACTTATTATTGTAAATTTATTTCGAGATTTTAACTAAATGTAAAATATTATGTACCTACTATGTAAGTGCCTGTTTGTCTTAGGTATTATGCTTAATGTAAGTATCTTAACACGAAATAAAACATTGAATTTTTATAGACGTTACGAATGCTTTGTTCCCTAAATTTTGAGGTTATCGAAATTGACACTCGCGCGTGTAGAGATGATGGTGGCTGGAGTGGTGTCTGTGACCGCCACTTTCAAGTAGTGAAAGTAACTATGAAGTGGAATAACACTTTAAAGTTAGGTACATTTTAGACAAGACGCCATATTTAAGAATGAGATTTATGCCGCCATTATGACAAAATGAACAGGCCACTGAATAAAAATTAATTTCTCGTCAATTCTTCATTAAAATATAGTATATTAGTAAGTAATTATTTGTTTTCCGTAACCAGGAATAATAAAAAAAAATGTTTGCGGTATGCAGGTAGATATGTTTAAAAAAGGGCGTGACTCACTTTTTATCTTATTTTTGAAAATATTGAATATTGCCGGAGGGCGTGTTCATATTTCGAGCTAAAACGTCTATGTTTGACAGTAAACTTGAAATCGTTTTGTTTTTATCCTCAGCTCCTAATTACATAGTAATTACATAGTAGTTATATTTCCGATTGACACCGTCAAACTCAGAGAAAGGCAGCAGGACATATTATAATATATGTACCTAAATAAGTTGAACGAGAGAGACCGAGTGACATGGAAAAGAAAGAGGCAAGTAGCCAAGTTTCACGTAGGTGGCCTTATAGGTGGCTGCCACTACGCGCCCACGTTTTTGCCACATAAGTGCTGGAACGTAACGGTATAAGTTGCAAAAACGTGGTGGCAACGTGGCAGCCACCCAAAAATTGTTCCCCATTTTGGTGGCAGCCACGTTATAGAAAGGTACCTATATCGTGTCGGCCACTAGTGACAAACACTTTAAAGTTTCTACGGTCGTGGTCGTTACGTGGCGCCCACTAAAAATGCTACTTGGGATGACAGTTGATGACATCACGGGGATGACATAGACGTCAATTTTTTCAAATGGTAACATATGGCTTGTGACACCTTTCTGAATACAACGATGTATAAATTTATATAGGTTGCGTAAGAATTTTTTTCCAGAAATTTTATTTTTAGTTTAAAAGACCTACTCATTTCCGATATTAAAATAAAATGGCCTTTTATTTTATAAAAAAAAATAAAATGAAAATAATCATGTATTGCTATAGTCAACATAATTATATGAAAATTTAACTGAAAGAATAAAGACATTCCTTAAAAAATTATTCCACTTCCTATTTCAATTTATTTTCAAAAACATGGCCTTCTGCTGTCATGCAGATGTTGGCCTTTGATGAAATTTTCTTGGGTGCTTCTGAGCATGTCAGCTGTCACACCTGCAAATGCTTCCCTTACTCTGTCTTTCATTTCTTCCCTGGTGTTACAAGGTGTTTCATAAACTTTATCCTTTATATTTATAAAACACCAGAAAAAGTAATCCAGAGGATTAAGGTCAGGTGACCTGGGATGCCGTAAAATAGGTCCTGCGCCTTCTACGTCATTCTCGTACCAAGCAGAACCTTTGTTTCCTATCCATTTGGTTCCATAAGTCTCCGTCAAGAAGTCCGTGATGCCTTGTCTATTGTGAACCGGTTCCCCATCATGTTGGAACCACATTCTTTCCCTTACCTCTAAGGTTACTTCTTCCAATAGAACTGGGAGAGTTTCTTGTAGAAAACGTAAGTATATGTCGGCCGTTAATGTTTCGTTAAAGAAATATGGACCAATGACGTGGTTACATAAAATGCCACTCCATAAACATTTAGTGACCATCGTCCTTGGTGTTGGATTTCGCCAAGCCAGTATGGATTTTGTTGGCTGTAGTAGCGTTTGTTATGCCGATTAATCATTCCATTCGATCGAAACGTCGATTCATCTGTAAATAACACATAGCGAAAGAACTCCTCATCCTCATATTATGCTTTGTCCATCACCCAGATGCAAAAATCCATCCGTTTTTCAAAGTCCCTTGGAGACGATTTTTGATGATATCTAATATGATACGCCTTGTAGTTAAACTTTTTCAGTATTCTTAAAGTAGAAGTTCTAGAGATGTTTGAATTTTCACTTAATTCTCTACAAGTTTGTACCGGGTTTTCGTCCACAGATAGTAGAATACTCAGTCCATTTTCATCATTAAGCACTGCCTTATTATTTACCACTCTTTTTGTATACATCACGCTTCCTGTGCTTCTAAATCTAACTAATAGTTGCTTTAATATATGCAAACTTGGTTGACGCCGTTCCGGATATCTTTCCAAATAGATTCTTCTGTTCAGCCATAATTGATAATTATTATTACTTGGCAAAACGCTTTTCATATCTATCATTTCATTTTTATTGAAACGGGTAGTATTTCTATTTCTAACTCTATTATTTATGTTGTCCATAATAATAACAACGGAAATATACTGGGACAATTAATTATTTTGACAGCTGAAATGTTGTAAAGGAGACCGATTTTCTTTTGTTTTATCCATTCCATGGCTAACTGCTGACTTATTTTTGGTAAAATTCTTCTTGTGCTTTATTAATTATTATTATTATTTTCATTTTAAGTTTTTTTATGAAATAAAATGCCATTTTGTTTTAATATCGGAAATAAGTAGGTCTTTTAAACTAAAAATTAAATTTCTCGAACAAAAATCTTATGCAACCTACATAAATTTATACGTCGTTGTATTCAGAATAAAATGCTCTTTTCATAGAGGTGTCACAAGCCATTCGTTACCATTTGAAAAAATTGACATATATGTCATCCCCGTGACGTCATCAACTGTCATGACTTGACTATATGGTCAAAAGTTGCCCCATATACGCCCGTTATACGCCCATTATGCTTTCATTGATTAAAAGGGTGTTCCCAAATCGTTGAACACCCCTGTTACGTAGCTGCGAACTAATCACATTTCATTTTAAATATTTCTGTGTACCTTGAGATAGCTATTTCAAAACCTTAATTATAATAATATAGGTAATCCGTTTGACATTTAACAATCATAAAATAATTTTGTAATCTAACATCATACAGTTTGAATGAATTAAATTCCAAAACTTTTTAGTAGATACTTTTATTTATACACGTATAAAAAATACTTATATACAATTTAACAGTTCAATGATATATCAATTAATTTTTAAATAAAACATGTTCCTTTATCATTCTATCACATCTTCATATAAAGATTTTCTCCTTTGTAAATTGGCAAACGAAGAAATAATCTTTTCCTCCTCATTTCTGTCTAACAGTGGCACATCTTCATTTCCGTTAGTAATTCCAAAGTATCTTTCAGTTATGTTATCAGTGGTATTCAAGAGATACAAGTTGGAAACATCCATGACTGTTTTTAAAGTTTGCAGAACCTCTGGCTTAACGTTTAATAGAAAAAGCTTGATGTGCTTTACGTTGTAGGTGTTGATGAGGTTTTCTATAGTCTGAAATCAATAGAAAAAAAACTTAGAACAGATTCTGAAGATTATATGAAAATGAAAATGTCAGACACTCTCATTTAAGTTTAGAACTTTTGCTATTTATTTTCCAAATTTTCCAAATATTTAAGGCCTTATTCTATTAATTTTTTTTATTAAGATATATATCCTTTACCCATTTTTGCTCGACAAATGTTTTTTTCGTACCTACCATTATCTATTTGTTAATATAATTAAAACTTAATCGAGTGGTTTTAAAACTAAGAGGGTTGACCTAACTGCGTCAAAGTCCTATCGTTAGGCAAAAAATTCATAACTCATTTTTAGATTATTGACGAATTGGGGCTACCGAGAAAGCAGCAAGTAAGGGTCTTGTATCTATCTATATTCCCAGCCTGAGTGGTTGGTGGTTTTCTACAAATGCCCACATCAAACAGATTCCTCAGTTCCTTCGTCCTAACTTGTACAAGAATTCTTATTAAATTTTGTCCCTATTTGATCGATATTTTATTCTCGGACCAGCTTTGGTAACATCGTAGTTCTTTTAGAACACGGAAGTAAACGAAATTTTATTATAGATATACAGTATAATTTTGAAAGAATACTTTTGAGATAAAATAATTAGTAGGTATTGTGGAGTTGTTCTTTCCACGAATCTTTAATAGGTATATTGCCTGCACGATCATTGGTTAAATGACGATATTTTGATACAGCCTGCTATTTATTATTAAAAGCTTTTATTTAACTTGCAATGTATGTATGTATGTATGTATGTAATTTGTTCGGGTGGAATCTTGCAACTCAATTTTGAAGCAGATATCTTCAACCGATCGAGCTGAAATTTTGTACACACGTTTAATTTGGATGACAATGCATGATTATATGTGTGACGTCATTCTAAATCCAACATGGCGGATCACCCAAGATGGCGGACTAGTTAAATTTCAACCGATCGAGCTGAAATTTTGTACACACGTTTAATTTGGATGACAATGCATGATTATATGTGTGACGTCATTCTAAATCCAACATGGCGGAACACTCAAGATGGCGGACTAGTTAAATTTCAACCGATCGAGCTGAAATTTTGTACACACGTTTAATTTGGATGACAATGCATGATTATATGTGTGACGTCATTCTAAATCCAACATGGCGGAACACTCAAGATGGCGGACTAGTTAAATTTCAACCGATCGAGCTGAAATTTTGTACACACGTTTAATTTGGATGACAATGCATGATTATATGTGTGACGTCATTCTAAATCCAACATGGCGGAACACCCAAGATGGCGGACTAGTTAACTTTGACTTGTGTAGTTTGGTGAGATAGGCGTCAACAGCATTGGTCTGCAACCTGTCTAGGAGAAGGAAACTCCAAAATCAAACCCGGAACTGTGTTTCGTATGGCACAAGTAAGCTTCAAGCTGAAATAAGTGGCGCATTCCTCCAAACACCCAAGTCAAGGTGAGGTCGTGCCGAGGACTGAGTGGCATCAGGGTGTAACATGATGTCATGAACGTACCGCCTCAGGGCACCGGGGCGAACCCTGTTGTATATTAGCTCTTACCCTTCTAAACGAAGCTCTGGGAGGGTCGACGAATATTTCTTCGATACTCGTGGGAACAATATGGAAAAAACAGAAACATTAACACAAAGGAAGAGAAGGCTTGAGAAAAAGAAATTAAAACGGCAAGAAAAACTTGCCACCGAAAGCGATGACGCGAAATGCCAACGACTCAGCAAAAGGCGTGATCAGGACAATAGCGAAACACACACTCAACAACAGTTGAAACGTGATAAGGCTAAACAACGCATGCAACGGTTAAGAGCAGCGGAATCACAGGAAAAACACGACGCACGAATTGCAAAAATTCGTCGACACGTATCTGAAATAACTCCTGAACAGCGAGAGGTTCGCTTGAACGTTTTACGTGAGCATAACTCTCAAGTTAGAGCAGACGAAACTCTTCAACAGCGAGAGGTTCGTTTGAGCGCTTTACGAAAGCATAACTCTCAAGTTAGAGCAGACGAAACTCTTCAACAGCGAGAGGTTCGTTTGAGCGCTTTACGAGAGCATAACTCTCAAGTTAGAGCAGACGAAAGTCCTCAACAGCGAGAGGTTCGTTTGAGCGTTTTACGAGAGCATAACTCTCAAGTTAGAGCAGACGAAACTCTTCAACAGCGAGAGGTTCGTTTGAGCGCTTTACGAGAGCATAACTCTCAAGTTAGAGCAGACGAAACTCTTCAACAGCGAGAGGTTCGTTTGAGCGCTTTACGAAAGCATAACTCTCAAGTTAGAGCAGACGAAACTCTTCAACAGCGAGAGGTTCGTTTGAGCGCTTTACGAGAGCATAACTCTCAAGTTAGAGCAGACGAAAGTCCTCAACAGCGAGAGGTTCGTTTGAGCGTTTTACGAGAGCATAACTCTCAAGTTAGAGCAGACGAAACTCCTCAACAGCGAGAGGTTCGTTTGAGCGCTTTACGAGAGCATAACTCTCAAGTTAGAGCAGACGAAACTCCTCAACAGCGAGAGGTTCGTTTGAGCGCTTTACGAGAGCATAACTCTCAAGTTAGAGCAGACGAAACTCCTCAACAGCGAGAGGTTCGTTTGAGCGTTTTACGAGAGCATAACTCTCAAGTACGAACAGCAGAAGAGTCGAAAATATAAACTTTTAACAAAATCATAAATATATTCTGTGACAAAGTATGCGAGATTTGTACTAAAAGGTGTTATCCAAATCAAATCACAAATCACGAAATAAATTTAAGTACTGCCTCGTACCTACCTGCAGAATTAAGAAAGAAAGGAACCATATTGCTGTGTCATCGTTGCAAGAAACATCTTACAAGCAAAAAAACTTTATACCCAGCCAAAGCTTACTGGAATAATTTAGATCCTGGTGAAGTGCCTGATGTAATAAAGCAATTGACACAACCCGAACAACGCTTATTATCAAGAATTATACCATTTGTAAAAATTGTTAAATATGATGGTATATTTGGACAATATGGGTTTAGAGGGCAAGCTGTACTTTTTGCACAAGACATATTTGAATTTACTGAAAATCTGCCTAACATTTTACCTAGATCTACTGACAGTATAGGCATGGTTGTCATTACAGAACATCTAGAAAATTTAAATATATCTCGGGGTATAACATATCACGTCCACGTGTATATGAAGCGTTGAGGTGGCTCATAGGTAACAATCCCCTATATCAAGACGTAATAATAGATAATGATGCACAAATATTGCAAGGAGATCTTATTCGAGTAACCCAAGTTATTAATGATGAAAATGCTCAAAATAAGAATCAAACATTATTAGAGCCTGCTATTGTATCAGTTGTGCGAGAAGCAACCAACGCTAATGATGCTTATACGATGATCAACAATTCAATACGTGTTTTACGAGCTTCTTGGCATCAAGGGAACAATCAAGTTTTCAATAAAAACCATGCAGGCAGCCAATGCTGTGCTATGGTGTTGGCGAACATTACAAGAGCAGCAATATTATCACCACATTCATGGACTAACAACATACTTAATACAAATATGCTGGAGGGAGATGCAATATATGCAAAAATAAGACAACTATCAATAGATAACCCACTCGTACCTCCTATTGATGCGACAGGCTATTTAGAAATACGCCACTTTGGTGTCATTAGGGGCAGCTTTATGATGTACAGTTGCTCTTTTAGAATAGAATATGACGAGGAAACTGATTTAGTTGGATGTTTGCGAGATTCAGTGAACAATCAAGATTTCGGGATGACATTAAAAGAGGCTCTGACGACAATGTTTACAAACCACAAAGCCGGCGTTCTAATTGCCACATCTAAATCTCTAGGAGTCATGAACTATAACAATAAATACTATTTTACTGACTCCCACGCGTGTGGCCCTAAAGGTAAAAGTGCCTCTGATACCCAAGGCAAAGCATGTGTTATTGAGTGTGGTACCCTTGATGACCTTGTCCGACTTTGCAAACGCGCTACTGGTTCAGGTAACGTACAGTATACCCTCAATTACATAGATGTTTACATGACAGACAGATTGACAGGCAATGCAAATATTACTACAAAACATAATTTGCAACAATCTATTACTCTCCATGCTACATCTTCAATCAATACATCACGCGAAATTGAAACGAATTTCAATCAAAATAGACAGCAACATCAAAGATTACTAATTTCACCAAGTATTATATCTCAATCTGAAAATGAAAGAGACAAAACCTGTGAAACTAAGACCATTCCCGTACATACTTCAGTAATGGCTCCTATCGACAGCACACAACCCACAGAAGAACAAGTATTAGATGTATCAAATAATGTCAACAAAATTACTAGAAAAACAACAGATAACATTGTTAATGTGGCTCATGAACGAAAATCAGAGGAGTTCGCATGGTTCTTCCTACTGCCTTACGGGGTAAATGGATTAAACCAACCAAGAAATATCAAAATTTCACCTCTTGATTATTTCCAATATAGAATTCTAGGAAACGATACTAGGTTTCAAAGAAATGATTATTTGTTTTACGCTCTATCAATGTTTGAGTACCATAGAGTAAAATCAACAATATCTGCTTGCTGCAAAAAAATCGAAGGTCAAGATGGCAAAGTCGAAGATGTTCATCTTTATCTTAAAAACCTTAGAGGCTCAGCGGCATATTGGCGCACTGCATTAAACGAACTGTTGGCACAAATTCGATGTCTAGGGCCACCAACTTACTTTTTAACCTTCAGTTGTAATGACATAAACTGGTTGGATATGCGTAAAGCTCTCCTTATTGCCGATGGACGACCAATGGATAATCCTCAAGATTTGGATATGATAGCTACACAGCGGTTAATTGAACAGTATCCTGTTATTGTAAGTAGACATTTCATGTATCGTTTCAATGCCCTTATGAAATTTATGTTAAACAACAATCGAGTTTTAAATGGTCGTATAAAAGACTACTGGTGGAGAATCGAATTCCAGAATCGTGGGAGCCCCCATGTTCACATGGTAGTTTGGGTGGAAGGTCACGCATCTTTTGACACGGAAGAGGGGCTGCATCAGCTTAATCAAGTATGTAGTTGTGACCTACCGCCTGAGACATCTGAATTGCACGATCTGGTAAAGAAAAATCAATTACACAAACATACACATACCTGCTATAAGAACAAATCTGAATCACCAACATGTAGGTTTGGTTTTCCGAGAAAAGAATGCGCTGAAACTCGTCTCGTGTCTCATTCATCAGACGAATTTATTCGTAATGGAGGCAGAATATGTATTCTGAAGCGAGGACCACAAGATGGATGGGTTAATAATTATAACCCAACTCTTATAAAAGTCTGGAATGCCAATATGGATATTCAGCCATGCGGAACAAATGACGCGATAGCATTTTACATAGCCAAATATGTTTCTAAATCTGAGCCTACTCAGCTTGATGGTAGTGTAGCTCAAGCAATACGTGAGATACAACGCGAAGAAACAGATATATCTCGTAAATTGTTTAAAGTATGTATGAGAATATTAAAGGAAAGGCAAGTGTCTGCGTGTGAATGTGCTTATAGGCTCTGTCATTTAAATTTCAGGGATAGTTCGAGAAAATGTACCTTTTTAAACACAAGAAAGCCAGAACAGAGGTATAGGGTCCTTAAATTTGATTCAAATGGGACAGCTACCGGATACTGCAGTAACATTTTCGAACGTTACGAAAAACGGCCTATAGAGAATTCCAACTACAATTTTGATAATATGTGCCTCCTGGAATTTGCAATGCTCTTTGAACCTCATTATGAAAAATCAAACCAAGAACCCGAAGAATGTGTTGATATATATGAACCAGAAAGGCAATCCAGGCAGCGAATAATTACACTTATAGATAATAGTAAAATGGTAATCAGGAATGTTCCAGCCGTCGTACGCGTACCATATTTTGTGGCTGCCAGTGATCCAGAAAACTATTACTATAGCTTACTTCTTCAGTATGTTCCGTACAGAAATGAGAGCGAATTAATCGTTGACTATGATACAACAAGAGAAGCTTTTCTGGCAAGAGAATCTGATCTCCGCGCAACTAACGCACGTTTGGAGATATTTAGAGAGCGTGACAGACAGCTGGAGAATGCTTTTAATCAAATCCATGCCTTTGAAGTGTTGGATCAAGAAGCTCAACAGGAAAACTTGGAACAAGAGTTAGAGGTCCCAGAACAGCACATGAGCGATGACGAATTCCTCAATGCTAGAAGAGCAATGAATGTTGGACAAAAGGATGTATTTCTATTCATAACAAGGAGTATTTCAGAACAGCTAAATAATCAAAGCGATGAGCGTCTTAGGTTATTCATAACAGGTAACGCTGGGACTGGAAAGACCTTCCTTTTTAACTTATTGAAAAATCAAGTGAATCGGTGTTACGGCAAGCAAGTTGTTAAAGTTTGCGCGCTTACAGGGGTGGCAGCGCGCTTAGTGGGAGGATCTACATTACATTCTACACTAAAATTGCCTGTACAAAAGGATGGTAGAATAGTTCAAATGCCTATTCTCACTGGTAATTACTTGCGTTTGATGCGGCAACAGTGGCAATACATTGAATTTTTATTTATCGATGAAATCTCTATGGTCCCATATGAAATGCTTTGTATGGTTGATTCCCGACTTAAACAACTCAAAAACAATGAATTACTCTTTGGTGGTATAAATATTTGTGTATTTGGTGACTTAATGCAGTTACCTCCAGTACGAGGAAATCAAGTGTTTGATCAACCCTCTAGATTTGTCCCAGCAACACACCTCTGGCATTCTTTCTCGTTCATTGAATTGATCGAAAATATGAGACAACAAGGTAGCACAACTTTTAAAGACCTCCTGAATGCATTACGAATTGGTGAACTTCAATCAGAACATTTTGCTATTTTAATGAATCGGTTAAATAAAGAACCAACTGGTGAATTTTCGATTGAAAAGGCCCTGCGAATTTATCCTACTAACCAACAAGTATACAATCATAACAAAACTGTTCTCGAACATTTCCGAGCTACTGGTGTAATTATTAACAAAATAATATCACAGGATAGCCTAGTAGATTGTACTCGAAAAAATGACAACATAGATTTAAATAATATTATACCATCCGATATAAACAAGACAGGAGGGCTATACCTAAGGAGTTAGAAATATTCGTTGGAGCCAAGGTGATGTTGCGTTACAATGTAGATGTGTCCAAAGGTCTGGTGAATGGTGCCATTGGACATATTACAGAAATAATATGGCCCTGCTTCCGGAGAGCACAAATGTATGATACTGACATACCATCTGTCCGTATAGACTTCGGTAAAGACGGTGTTCATCTCATTGAACCCAAGACTGTGCAATTCCCAGCCAAATATAGTCACGGCACTGCAGAATGCAGAATGCTGCCAATAATATTATGTTGGGCTTGCACAGTACACAAAATGCAGGGTAGTACTGTCGACCATGCCGTTGTATATTTAGGCTCCAAGCTCTTCGCGCCTGGTCAAGCATACGTGGCCTTAAGTAGGGTTAGATCATTAGAAGGTCTCCTCATTGAAGAGCTAGACTGTTCTAAACTAACCGGCAAACGACCTTGCAACAATGATGCGTTAACTGAGATGAATAGACTCAGACACCTGGCCAAACTAAAAATTACAAAATAAATTAAAAGTAAAAAAATATTTTTAAAAAAAGCTTTTATTTAAATGCGCTAAAAAGAATAAAATAATCTTTTCTTTTAAAACTTTTACTATCAACTTATAACGTCATTCCACAATTTATATGATATAAAAGCTTGTCGCGAGATTTAAGTTTTCAAACTAAGTAAATACCACTACTTAAATCTCGCGACAAGCTTTTATATCATATAAATTGTGGAATGACGTTATAAGTTGATAGTAAAAGTTTTAAAAGAAAAGATTATTTTATTCTTTTTAGCGCATTTAAATAAAAGCTTTTTTTAAAAATATTTTTTTACTTTTAATTTATTATTTTATCGATGCCTGACAGTGCGACAGCAACGACAGCGTAGAATGCGTTTATTGGTTGCTATGCAACGGAACTGCAAGTCAACGTGATGTATTCATAAAACATAATACCCAGGGCCGTAGCTAGGGGGTTTCCATGGGGGGGGGGGGTTAGGTATAAAAAAAGGTTAACTTTTTGAGCATTATCCTTAAATATATATTGCCAAACGCAAACGCTTGACCTTGATGGCATGTTACATGTTACAATCGTCCAAGCAGTGCAATTGACCAGCACGATTATTTATTTTTCCATTTTGGCGGGCGCCGGGCCTGTTAATTAATTTTATTTAACGTAACTTGCCTAAATATGGGCAACCTTAAGAAAAATGTACTAAAATGTTAAAAAAAAATACTAGAAAAATGTGAAACTATGGATTCGGGTAGTTGTAGCGAATAAGCAGTTATGTCCAGAGATAATTTTATCGACTTTCAAGCGTTAGGTATAGATATTTTCTAAAATTTATTTGTGGCGCAAACAGATCCATTTAATTTTTAATTGGGTTTTTCGCCACCAAACTGATCGAAGAATTTATGAATTTTCCAGGCAACTTGAAAAAGTTGTCTTTCGATCAGTTTGGTGGCGAAAAACCCAATTAAAAATTAAATGTTTCAAGAGTTATGTTTTTATTTAAGACATCGTTAGTAATCTACACTTAGAGCGAAAAATTTTTACTGTATTTTTCGTTTTTATGCTTAGTTTAAAAGATATCTTGGTCGAAAGTTGAAAAAGATAGGTTTTAATTTCCAACTTAAGCTTTTGAACTGTCCATATTTGGCATGAATTTTTATTTAGAAGAATGTTTAGTGTTTATCGAACTAAACCTCGATTTTTCATTAGTTTGCCAGATAGAAAATATAAAAAATATTTCAAATCGAAAAATATTTTTTCTACAATGCGTGCGGAAAAGTAAACTTTTGTAAACTTTTCCGCACGCATTTTAGTTTAGAAAGTGTCACTTTTCCGCACTAGTGCGGAAAAGTGACAGTTTCTAAACTAAAATGCGTGCGGAAAAGTAAATGCGTGCGGAAAAGTGTCTTACTTTTCCGCCCGCTTGTAAAAATAGTGTTCCTAACTCTTGCGGAAAGTGTCTTTTCCACACTCGATTTCTTGCAATCGCAATCGCGTGCGGAAAAGTGGCACTTTCCGCACTTGTTAGGAAATATACTATTAAAAACAAAAACGAAATTTGAAAAAATGGATTTGGTTAAAAGGATGACTTTAAAACTCAAACATATGTTTCTCAACATTCGACCAAAATTCTTATAAACTACCAATGAAAAAGAAAAATATCATTAAAATTTGTTGTTTCAATTGTCGATTTTTCACAATATATTAAATAAAAAAACACTACATTCTAAATTTGAAAGTTTATAAAATATTCCCCATAAGTATTATAACACCTGAACATTTTAAATTATAAAGTGTTCCAAATATGGGCACTGCCCATATTTCGCAACACAACAGGTGTCCATATTTGGAACACATAACCTGCAAACATGAAAATGGATTTTCAAACAAACGGAAAAAGTTTTCGCTAAGAAAAGTATATCGGCACAATTCACGGACTTGGACCTTTGGTCCTGCACGCAAATAACTAATTATGTGAAATACATTGTACCAAAAATGCCTTAAAAATAACATACCGAATTTTATAACGGCCGCACAGCTCTATCGAACATAAGACAAGTTCGACGTTAGCAGCGCCCTCTTGCAGCCGATAGTGAAAATTATTTTATGTCTGGGCGAGGGCAGGTAAAGGAACCTGTTTACAATATTTTTAATTAGAACACATAAATCAGACAGCATTTACAGGAAGGTGCTCATATTTGGAGGCGTGCCCATATTTGGCGAAGTAGGTACCTTATACCATCATGGGGAAGGGGGGTTTGAACCCCCTAACCCCCCTTTTATATACGGCCCTGATAATACCCCCTTAACTTTTTTGTTTTTAATTCCGGAAAAAATTGTAAATATGGAAATTGTATAAATTGAATGAATATTGGAGATATACAGGGTGTCCCAGAATATGTAGGCAATCTCCCGGATTTATACAGGAGACGTTAAAATAATATGACAAGTTCCTATAAAAAATTTCCCCTAAGAGATACAGGATGTTGAAGTTCTTTTTTTGAAATGAAATTATGGCAATATCTCCCAAAATAATCAAGCTGCTGAACTGAAATTTGGCGCTGCTGTGTTTTAGGCATCAATTTTTACGTATCTCACAGAGGGCACTATTTTTGGATCGTGTTATAGCTCGTAACTTTTTTGAGGTTATGTTTTTGGTCTTGCAGGTCCATTATTTTAGTACATCTTTTCATTCTGCAACAAAGAGGTACTCTTGTTTCATAACGATAAAATCAACCGTTTGCGTTTAAATTGGCGAAACGTGCCCTAAAATACCTGTTAGCTTCAACGTTCAAAACGTAAAACTTTCTCCTACCGCTTTCAAATGTTACAAATCAACTGTACATTCAAAATGAAGAAAAAAATACCAAATGGACATTGGACAAAATACCATTGGTTTACTTGAAATAGGGTGTCCAAATTTTGTCAAATTCAATCCTTTCCATTTTGACGGCGAATATTTTTTGGTACATTGTTCATAGGGATTTTTTTCTCAGTTTAAATGGTACAGTCGGTCTGTAACGTTTGAAAGCGGTAGGTAGAGATTCTATGTTTCGAATGTTGAAGTTAACAGGTGTTTTGAGGAACGTTTTACCAATTTCAACGCAAACGGTTGATTTTATCGTTATGAAACAAGAGTACACTTTGGTTGCAAAATGAAAATGTGCACTAAAATGATGGACCTGCAAGACCAAAAACATAACCTCAAAAAAGTTACGAGCTATAACACGATCCAAAAATAGTGCCCTCTGTGAGATACGTAAAAATTGATGCCTTCAGCTTATCCTCCATCGCCTAAAACACAGCAGTGCCAAAATTCAGTTCAGCAGCTTGATTATTTTGGGAGATATTGCCATAATTTAATTTCAAAAATAGAACTTCCAACATCCTGTACCTCGGTAGGGGGGCCTTCTGGGAAAACTTTTTATAGGAACTTGTCATGTTATTTTAAAGTCCCCTGTATGAATCCGGGAGATTGCCCATATATTCTGGGACACCCAGTATAGACCAAATTTATGTTTTTTTTTAGATGAAACACCCTGTATATTTATCGATTTTCGAAATCTACGCATTTTTCTGGTTTCAACGATGTATGTTTTTCTGAATACACAACTGAATCCGCAAGAAAATTTTATACAATTTTCATATTTACGTTTTTTTCCAAAATTAAAAACAAAAAATTTAAGGGGGTAGAATATTATCTGAGTATGAATAACCCTGCACGTTGACTGGGGGGCGATATTCCTGATTGATAAAGGCGCATGGTGTCGATACGAAGGCGTAGAGGGGCCAACGAATTTTGCTTTATTTTAACGCAATTTGCAATCGATAATTGTCGACCCGATCGACAATTTTCCACTTAATGGTGAATCTTCAGTATGGTCTTGACTCAGGGCCGTATCCAGCGAAAATTTGGGGGCGGATTCAGGATTGGCTCAAGCTTTTGTGGGTATGGGTTCCTGATGAAAGTGCGCCCCGCCAAAGAATTATTTAATCCATTAAGAACAAATTTCTGAAAATTGATACGCTACTAGAATGGTATATTTTTTGCATGTCACTTTTTAAAAAGTGACATGCACCACCACTAGAACGAGCTTCCCTAGCATCAGTGAGTGTAACAATTTATTAAACAGGTTTTCCAGTAGAGCATGGAAACCCGCCCGAAAGCTGCCAACAAAACATAATTTTTGGATCAGTCCAGTACCGAGTTTTATCATCAGAATATGCTTTAAAATAAAATAAAACATAACTGGCAGCACTGGACAACAGTAGACCGTGAACGGTGGTGCACCATGCGTGTGCCATTGATTAGGAGAATGGGGGATTCCCAGAGTCTCTTTTATGAATAGATTAGTACTATCCGATCGACAATTGTCGACCCGATCGACAATTGTCGGCCCGATCGACAATTTTCCACTTAATGGTGAATCTTCAGTATGGTCTTGGCTCAGGGCCGCATCTAGCGAAAATTTGGGGGGGGGGGGGGTTCAGGATTGGCTCAAGCTTTTGTGGGTATGGGTGCCTGATGAAAGTGCGCCCCGCCAAAGAATTATTTAATCCATTAAGAACAAATTTTTGAAAATTGATACGCCACTAGAATGGTATATTTTTTTGCATGTAACTTTTTAAAAAAGTAGGCCGGGCGATGAGTTTAGATCACTTCAGTGACGTATACAGTGTGTCCCAATTTGATACTGGACACCTCAGAAATATATGAAGGGTAAGTAAAACAAATGGTCTCTATTTTTTCATTGGTAGTACCAAGGGAGAGTATCTCATAGGCGGTGGTATTTGGATGGGGTATTATTTCATGGCCTGCTATAATTTTTTAAAATAGCTAAAAATCAAAGTAGGCCTAGACTTTTGAAATTTTGCAATTCTACTTAGTTTTTCATTCCGAACAAGTTTTCTTAATAACATTTTGTCGTAAAAAATCCCTAATAGAGTTTCTTTTTAAAAAATCATAGCGGTCCATGAGATAATTACCCCATCCAAATATCACCGCCTACGTGATACTCTCCCTTGGTACTACCAATAAAAAAATAGAGACCATTTACTTTCCTTGTCCTTCATATTATACTTCTGAGGTGTCCAGTGTCCAGTATCAAATTGGGACACACTGTATAGAAATTAATTTCGGGTGGGGAGGGACAATTGCATATTTAAATACAATTGTGTAAAATGCGTCGCATGCGAAATTTTTGAGAAATGTTAAGTAAAATTACTCTTAGGAAAATTAGTCTTAGAAAATCTCAATATTTTCAGATTTTCAACTGCAGTGAATATTTCCAAATTCTGACATGGTTTCTGCCCCGCCTTTTTAAATACGCTACTGACTGGATAACCCTGTACACGGGACTCGGAGGCGCGGGGCCAGTCAAAACGCGGGCCGCGTACGCCGCACCGTTCGCACCCGCCTAGAGCCGGCCCTGGAGGGGTTAGGGTAGTGGCTGTTGAAGTTGAAATAGCTTTAAAGTTTAAAAAACCTACTATTTTTAAAAGGTTTTTAATAAAAAACTGAAGCAGGTTTAAGTTGAACAAGTTTAACATTAAAACTTTAAAAATATTAAATATTAATTGTAATAATAGCTGAATATTCCTTCTGGCATTTATACCTATCCCTTTTCTACTTATTTGATTTCTCATTATTACGGATATATTCCTACACATTCTTCGCCCGGCCTGACGACACCTTTAGAATTGCCAGTAGGTATGGTAAAAGATTTCTTCGCGCCACTTGTCTAACTGAACCTTTCATAGAAATAATAAATAAATCTTCAAGTAGTACTAATCTATTCATAAAAGAGACTCTGGGAATCCCCCATTCTCCTAATCCATGGCACACGCATGGTGCACCACCGTTCACGGTCTACTGTTGTCCAGTGTTGCCAGTTATGTTTTATTTTATTTTAAAGCATATTCTGATGATAAAACTCGGTACTGGACTGATCCAAAAATTATGTTTTGTTGGCAGCTTTCGGGCGGGTTTCCATGCTCTACTGGAAAACCTGTTTAATAAATTGTTACACTCACTGATGCTAGGGAAGGTCGTTCTAGTGGTGGTGCATGTCACTTTTTAAAAAGTGACATGCAAAAAATATACCATTCTAGTAGCGTATCAATTTTCAGAAATTTGTTCTTAATGGATTAAATAATTCTTTGGCGGGGCGCACTTTCATCAGGCACCCATACACACAAAAGCTTGAGCCAATCCTGAACCCCCCCCAAATTTTCGCTGGATACGGCCCTGAGTCAAGACCATACTGAAGATTCACCATTAAGTGGAAAATTGTCGATCGGGTCGACAATTGTCGATTGCAAATTGCGTTAAAATAAAGCAAAATTCGTTGGCCCTTCTACGCCTTCGTAGTGTGAACATTTAAACTGATCGTTCAGAGTACGTACGGATTTGCCCTGTTTTCATAATTATTATGGTCGACATTTCCAATATAAAAGCCAGTTGTTTATCATTCATTAACAGCTTGAAAACGAGCGAGAATAAGATATAATAGCAAAATATTGACAGCAAGGCTAAAAACGAATTTTAGCCTTTAAGGTTTTCCTATAATACCAGTAGCGTACCCAGAAAATACGACTGGGGGGGGGGACTTAAAAAGTTTGACGTATTGCATACAAAATATTCCAGGAGGTCTCGGATTGGGAAAATAATTGCCGAGAGTCGCACAGAGGACGGCACATCATCTACGATACCACCCTCGATAATTTTTTAAAATATGAGAGGTCTGGGGGGGGGGGCGAGGCCCCCTGCCCCCCTGATTGCGATTTTTATTTGCTTTTTGAACACCTCAGAGCTCAGAGTCGACAGTAAAGAATATAGGTAATTACAAAGTCCTGTAAAGATGTAAAAGCGTTTTTCACGGATGTCATAAATAGTATACAAGCACTCACAAAACTTTCATACTGATGTACTTTGGAAACAAACGTAGACAAAGTTTACCTTGGAAGCAGAATAGTCGATTTTCAAAATGTTCTCACAGTCAACCGCAATGGGCAGTTTTGGATCCTTCTTGTGCACCTTTTTGATAGTTTCAGTCAAATAGTCGGCAGCAGGGTAGTATAATCCCAGTTCAGGCCTTATGTAAATGTATTCGTGTCTTTTGCTATTCTAAAAAAATCTCACAAGCTTTAATTTTCAGAAAGAACAAAAAATTAATGATTGAGATCAGCCAGTCTCGGCTTTATACTTAAATTAAATAATATTTGATATCATAAACTTACCGAGCGTTTCTCTATTAGAATCTGAGGTCTAGACCACATTTTCAATAGTGCAAGAGCGTTAAAAACAGCCCCAACCACTATACTTGTCTCTACACCTTGTACAACTCCAATTATGAATGTTCCTACTGTCATGACAAAATCTAATTCTGGAAATATATATATTGATAAATAGGTAAAGTTGATAAATATCTGCAAATATTACTATTGCATTTCCATAAGACAGGCAAGATCTCGTAGTCTACAAGACTACTACCAGCAGTGATCAAAACTGCAGCGAGAGTAGCTTTTGGAATGTAGTAAAAATATGGAGCTAAAAGACTTAAAGCGAGAATTATGATAGAACCTGAAATGTTCAATTAATATAATTTGTTACATTATAAAATGTCGTTGTTTTACCTGAGTAAATTCCTTGTAATGGTGTTCTAACACCACTGCTACTTGCTACCGCAGATCTGGTGAAAGCACCACAGCTTGGCATTGCCTTTACAAATGATCCAAATATGTTGCAAAGTCCTAGGGTCATCATTTCTTGAGAAGCATCCACCACGACGTCAGAACCTTTAGAAGAAGATTTAAATAATTACAGTTACGTCTAAAATGGTGCCACGATATCGAAGCAGTTTGAGAGCCGTATACGTAAAGTTATATTGACTGAGTTTCACAATTAAAAAAAATTAACGAAATAAATAACAAGCCTGAGTAATATACAGTATGTCCTCATATCCCAGATGGACTTTAACAGGAAGTTGCCAACAGAGAAAGTGAGGTTAGATTTCGTATTTTTTTAAGTTGTATAGCATAAAATCTAATAACATTTTAATTGGCAAAAATTTAGTACAAACATTTCTGTCTTAATTTGAATCATAAGATCTTATAAGCAGTGTTTTGTTTTATAGGTTATGAAAACCTTGGGGAAAATAATAATTCCAGTGCACATGCTTTTAAGATCTTATGATTAGAAGGAAGACAGAAATGTTTGTACTAAATTTTTGCCAGGTAAAATGTTATTAGATTTTATGCTATACAACTTAAAAAAAACGAAATCTAACCTCACTTTCTCTGTGGGCAACCCCCCCTCAATAGAATTAATTTTGTGAAAAAAGTTATTTATTCCAAATAAGGTAAGTATTTTAAGCAAAGTATATGGACGATCCTTTTTATATTTTTGAACGTAAACTTTAATTATTTTGGGGTCTGGATCGGAATTAGATGAAAAAAATCACTATTTCATGCAGTCGACGTTTCGCAAAAATTTATTTGCATCTTCAGGACACTAAAATACAGTAAGTTATACAATGTGTAATGGAGTTACCTAAGAGTATATAAAAAAGGGGATAAAAAGTACTTACGCCTAAATTGTGATTCTTCCTGGTCACTTAAAATTAAACATAATAACATCATAATAGGTAAAGACATGAACAAATTAGAACAGTGTTAAAATGCATACATTCAAACCAAAACTGCGAAAATATTTTACTACAGTTCGGCTATATCAAATTATAAAAAATAGCGACAAGACAAAAAAAAGGAACTAAGGCACAAAAAATTTTTAAAGACCGACTGAATTAGAGAATAAAGTTAATGTAGTAGATAACAGATGAAGGGAACAATGAAATATTTATATATATTATTTATACATTTTTAATTTGTCTAAAATATTGAAGTATGCCTTCTAAATCGGTTCTTTTGTTTACTGAATTTTTGTGTTGTCTAATACACAACATTTCGCAAATTAAACGTTTTTTGTATATTCTTTGTTCACTTAATATTGACGTTTCATCAAAGTTAAAACAATGTCCAGTATTCACTCTATGTTCGACTAAAGCAGTGGCATTTGTTTTTTTTAAGTAATTCTTTTCATTGTTCTTGTGTTCGTCTCGAAAGTAACGACGTAGCCAACGCCCTCTAGCGGTTAGAAGAAAGTTGATAGAAAATTCATAATCGCCGTCCCAGAAAACATAAAAGTACCAATTTTCAACTCGATAGCATAAATGGAACCGAAAATACTATTTTTTTTCTGTTTTTAAAAGAAAATTTTGACGCCCTGTATGTCGAAAACGAAGCGTTTTTGGACAAAATGTTATATGAAGAACCCCATTTATTTTTTAAAAATACTACTCAAATTTTGAGTATGGCGGTTTAACTTCGACTCACCCTGTATATTACTCTCTCTCAGAAAGAATACGAAACGTGCTTTCTGACATAACTTTCAACAACATACATGTTACCGTTACTTTCAAAAATGAAAATAATATTAAAAATAGATTTTATTCTACACTCAAAGCAAAAACAGAAAAATCATTCAAGTCTAATGTTGTATATAGGATTCCTTGCAAAAATTGTAATAAATGTTACATACGTCAAACAGGCAGATACCTAAAGCAGAGATTATACGAACACAAGAACAATGAAAAGAATTACTTAAAAAAAACAAATGCCACTGCTTTAGTCGAACATAGAGTGAATACTGGACATTGTTTTAACTTTGATGAAACGTCAATATTAAGTGAACAAAGAATATACAAAAAACGTTTAATTTGCGAAATGTTGTGTATTAGACAACACAAAAATTCAGTAAACAAAAGAACCGATTTAGAAGGCATACTTCAATATTTTAGACAAATTAAAAATGTATAAATAATATATATAAATATTTCATTGTTCCCTTCATCTGTTATCTACTACATTAACTTTATTCTCTAATTCAGTCGGTCTTTAAAAATTTTTTGTGCCTTAGTTCCTTTTTTTTGTCTTGTCGCTATTTTTTATAATTTGATATAGCCGAACTGTAGTAAAATATTTTCGCAGTTTTGGTTTGAATGTATGTATTTTAACACTGTTCTAATTTGTTCATGTCTTTACCTATTATGATGTTATTATGTTTAATTTTAAGTGACCAGGAAGAATCACAATTTAGGCGCAAGTACTTTTTATCTTTTTTTTTATATACTCTCAGGCAACTCCATTACACATTGTATAACTTACTGTATTTTAGTGTCCTGAAGATGCAAATAAATTTTTGCGAAACGTCGACTGCATGAAATAGTGATTTTTTTCATCTAATTCCGATCCAGACCCCAAAATAATTAAAGTCTATGTTCGTATGTTATTTTGAACAAACGCGAAAATATAAAAATGGAATAAGGGTAAACAACTATCACACCCTTACTTTTCTATTAGAGGATGATGAAACGTACAAAAATATATCGGAGAATGTTGCTCGTTTTTATCTAAGTTTTTCAGTAGTTTTATATTCTATATTTTCGGAACCCCTGCATGGCATAAATTCATTTATAACTTTTTGATCCTTTAAATATTAGCTCATTATTTTTAGAATACAGTACCTCCAATTTTATGTAATAAACGTATACCTGCCAAGAACCAATTCATTTTTCCAGAAACTGGAATTTTACTCGTAGGTATAGGTGCGCATAAACGTATTTTTTAGTAGGCTTTGAAATGCGGTTAAAAACTTGAAAATATAATAATGGAGACTGTATAAAGTGAGAATGGGCTTTTTCACGTTACTTTTGCATTATAGAGTATGTTGAAAATAAGACAAAAACATATTTTTGAGACCGGGAAAGGCGCTAAAATGAAATATAAAAGTCTAATTTTCTATGGGAGTGACATCAGGCCCGCAAAACGCCGATTGACAGATGGGAGTTTATTGTGAAAATCGGCAAATTTTCCTGGTCTTATTGCATTATTGTCGTATTTTTCGTATGTCGTGATTTGTTTATTTTTTTACGAAAATGCCGTATTTTCTTTTGTGGTTTAGAAGTGCTTTAAAGGGGCGATAGGTATAACGTGCTATTGTTGGAAATTACAGCGGTATTACGTCTCTGATCTGTTCTGTTGGGGCCTGGGGGACAATATCGCGCTGCCTTTTTGAGATTTGCATGTGGTTTTGTGTATTGTTAATACCAAACCTGTGATATTGTTTCATTCAGAGTCCACTTCATTATGTGTATAATGTCTAGTATTGTATAGTTTCCAAGACATACATAAATTTTACAGATTTCCTTTATTAAAAAAACAAATTCATTATACCTAAATCACAATAATTGTGGCGAGACCACATTATTGACGCCATATACAGCGTGGTCCAAACTTTATCAGCAATACTTTAAAAACTGCTACAAAATTTCAAAAAAGGACCAAATGTTATTAAGGAAAGTTGTTCGGTATTAAAAACTCAGTAGATGTGCAAAATTTCGGGAGCCTAGACCTAGTTTGATTTTCTTCTGCTAAAAAAATTAAAATACACAAAAGTGAATTTTTCAAAAACGGTACATTTAAAAAAAAAGTCACGAATAGTTTTTTTCTTAGAATTTACTCGGAAATTTAGTGAAGGTAAAAATGATTACTTTTCCAGTGGCGTACCATTTAAAAAAATATGGTGGTTGACCCCCGTCTGTCCGACACTGGTTGAAGTAGATAGGCTGAATTATTTTTAATTTATAGTATTTAATGAGTGTCTAAACTGTACCAAATATCTTTGCATTAATTGCCTTTCTTTAAGAAAAATAAAATAAAATTTGAAACAAGAAAATGAACTTTGACGAAACCGTTAGAATTTCGATATACGTTTATAGGAAAAAATCTCTCTTTTTTTAAATTTTCTAGCAGCTTTTACAGTATTGCTGATAAAGTTTGGATCACCCTGTATTTGTCTCGTTACTGAAAAATATAATTGCATTAGATCTTTTTCTTTTTTTTTACAGAGGGTTCTACAGATAAAGTGTCCAGCAGTGGCAAAAACAAAATTAAAAAATTCTGATAAAAAAATGTATAAGCTTCGACGACAACAAAAGCCCTCCCATCCTCTTCCTCGCCATTGGTTGAATAATTCCCGAATACTTACGTGTGCTTCAAGGCTTTAAGAAGCTTTTAAATGATTGCTTGAATAGTATACGTGTGACTTAGTATTGAATAAGTAATAACTAGATCCGATAAAATCAGTTGGCATAAGCGATAGGTATTCCTCACTCAACGGTTTGGGGGCATAACTTCATAACCAATCCGTTTTCAGCTATTCTAGAGAGATTTGCAGACTTAATTTATTTTATTGTAACTTTAAATTCATATTGATTTTGCTATAATTTTTACTGTTCTCTCAAACTCGACAGAAAATTAATAAAATGTCTGTCGACAATGGGAATTACATTGTAGGCCATTGTGACGCATGGATCAGGATTCGTGGTATCCACTATACACAATTATATAGGTAGGTACCTATGATTCTCACGTTTTTGAGTTGTCAAAAAAAATAATATTTAACATTTGAATGGGTGACAAACTGCTGACTATATAATGGAACTTCGCTATGACAGCATGAGAAATCGGGGCGTACTCTCATTGATCCAAAATATGGCTGGATATTTAAATATTGTACCAACTTTTTTACCCAATAACAATTTTGTGGTACTGGCTTAAAAATATTATACATTATAATCCATATAGTATGTGCCAACTTAGAATTCTAAAAATTATCTGCATTACTAGATATTTTTTACAGATTTGAAAATCGCGCGAAAACCTATCAATAATATTGCGAGTTGCTAATCGAAAAATTTATGGAACATTGGAGTATAAAATGGAGAATAATGAAATTTGTTTGGAAATAGAGGATGCGCAGTAGATCAAAGCGAGTTCTCTCTCCTCCACTTCTCTGGATTCTTTGTTCAAAGGTTCTCACCAACCTAATTGAATACACTCTCACTCGATAAATAATCTATTTCACTTCGAGACTCTACATTAAACTGTAATAGCACAGACTAATCACAGACTAACGTTGCGAAGTTATTTATTCTATGGTAATAGCATAATCAAACGAGAGGTATGCAGACCAGGAGCGAAGGTTCGAAGTTAAGATTCAAAAAGCTGAAAAACGTTCAAGGATGGAAAAATATCCAATAAATACCTATCCCTAAAATCATTCGTTAGAAGCAATTATCTCGGTAATTTTTAAGATAAATTCAAAATCATGATTTAATTCCTCATATGATGCGATCTCTTTGGAGGACACTGCATAGGTTGCTGGTTGTAGGGTTGGTTAAGAATGGGGAAAAATTAGGGAAAATGGGCACCAGCCAATTACAGGTCGCACAGAACAGGTGCCTGCGACTTCCTCTGAACGCTCTAACGCCATCCAGGTAGAAGATTCACGTCTTGCAGACGTCATTTTTTGTCGTCATGAAGACGTTCTTAGGACATCCAAATGTCACAGCCAGAAGACGTCTTATGTGGACACTCTGACGAACTAGCCATCAATGCACGTGGAAATGTTACCTATATCGTTGTATAGCTCCATCCAATTCTAATTTTTTTTATCTACAATTATTTTCGTAAATATCTAAAAATGAGAAACTTATAGGAATGCAAATTTTTTTTAAACAAAAATTTAGACTTTGGTATTTTTTAACAAAAGAAAATATAGTTCTGCATACGTATTGGATAACTGTCTTGAAGACGTCATATTACGACCAAGCGAAGACGTTACCCCATACGCCTTCTATGTCTTTACTAGCGACGTCTTGAAGACGGCTTTTAAAAATGTCTCTAGGACGCCTAAGAGAGACGTCTTCATTTGTCCAGAAGACGTTGCGACGAACCGAGACCAAAAAATGACATCTTGAAGACGTCAGTCTTCCACCTGGGCACTGTACCTGAACATTCCCACAGTCCGGGAGAACATTAAGGGATATGTCCACAAAATGAACGACCTGACTATTGTAAACCATCAGAACCTCTCGCTGATGGAGGCTTGCAGCTACGACGTAGACTACACTACCTCACAGACGACCGAGACGCTTCTTGAACGAACCAGACTAATGTGAAAGACAGACAGACAACTAAAAACTAAAATAATATTATTTAATAAAATCGGTATATTTTTCGACTTTTTTCTAATAATTATTGTACAATTTTATTTAAAATTTGAATCTAAAAAGCCAACGACACTGTTTTTACCACCATAGGTGCAAAGTTACTGTCTCCCCAAAAATCTGTACAATGTTAAAAACACTATGGGCGAAAGACATTGTATGTCGAACCCATTTTCACTAATAAAATCAAGTCAAATCAAGGCACCAATCTGATTATTTTCCTCTAGATTTTCTGGGCCGGCCGGCTTCTTTCTGCCGCTTTCTTCTCCATGATACTTCGAGGTTATAGAGGTGGTTTAAAATCCTTAAAGCGGCGAAGACACTGTTCGAAAATTGTTGTTTCATTATTGTTCCTGTCAAAACGACCTATGCGGACTTTTCCTTTTTTTGTATAGTGCCCACGGGGTAGGAGGAGAGGAAAAAGAGGGAATTTTTTGAGGTGGTAAATATTTGAATAAACATAAAAAGATAATAAAAAATATTCAAGTATTCAAGCTAAGGACGCAACAGAGATAAAATGTTGACAAAACTTATAAATATGTATTATTTAATCTCATATTAAGTTTTCAATATGTTACCCACCTACGTCGATATTATTTGGTTGGACGCCCTTTAGATTAGAAACTAGCAACATTACTGCACAATATTTGGTCAAATTTTTAAGGCCATTTATCTCTCATTAATGCCTATAAACCATTTAACTCTCTATAATCAAAATGAACATTTGAGACTTTATAGAATATTCCAGTCCATTTTTAAGCTTGTTGTAGAGTACTTTAAAAATTATAAACAGAAGACTAAAACTTGAGATTATATTTCTTAATTCTTGGCATGATAGACTAGGAAGCTAGTTGTATAGCGTTGTCATCCAGTTCTGAGCTATATTTGCAGTCTCTAGTTCATCTGAAAGTTAGGTTAAAATCGATTGCAAAATTTGTACCGAACAGACAAACGGACAACAAGCGAGTTAATAAAAACGTGGTAAAAAGAAACTTCAGAGGAATTTTTTTAAACATAGTCTAATAAGTTAAAGCTACCTAACTGATGAATTTAAAGATAATATGTAGATATATCTATGGCCATACATACTGTAGGATTTGGCAATGGCTACGTTGGCAAGCACCGCAACAACGGGTATCACAATAATTCCAGATCCGAGCGTCTTGATCATTTCAAGAAATCCAACGGTGATGCTCTCATAGTTGGTATCGGTATTGTTTAGTGTTGCTGAAAATTTTGGCGGTCCAATGTCTGGAAGTCCTTTAGGAACAGGACCTAAAAGAGATATTTAATTAATAAGAATACATTTTAAACAAACTGCTTAACAAATTTGTATTGCAGATATCAGGGCCGTATCTAGCGACAATTTTGGGGGGATTCAGGATCGGCTCAAGCTTTTGTGGGGCTGGGTGCCGGATGAAAGTGCGGGGCTCCGGCAAGGAATTATTTAATCCATTAAGAACACATTTTTGAAAATTGATACGCCACTAGAATGGTATATTTTTTGCATGTCATTTTTAAAAAAATAGGCTGGGGCGATGAGTTTAGATCACTTCAGTGACGTATATAGAAATTAATTTCGGGTGGGGAGGGACAATTGTTATGAATTTCTTTCAAACAAGTGCATTTAAAATAACTCTGTAAAATGCGCCGCAGACGAAATTTTTCAAAATTACTTGAAATTAGTCTTAGAAAATCCCAATATCTTCAGATTTTCAAGCTGCAGTGAATATTTTCAAATTCTGAAATGGTTTTTAATAAAAAACTGAAACAGGTTTAAGTTGAACAAGTTTAACATTGAAAATATTAAATATTAATTATAATAATAGCTGAATATTCCTTCTCGCATTTATACCTATCCCTTTTCTATTCATTTGATTTCTCATTATTACGCATAGGTATATCCCAACACATTCTTCACTGGCCTGACGACACCTTTAGAATTGCCAGTAGGTATGGTAAAAGATTTCTTCCCGCCACTTGCCTAACCTTTCATAAAAGTAATAAATAAATAATCTTCAATACAAATTAGTACTAATCTATTCATAAAAGAGGCTCTGGGATCCCCTATTCTCCTAATCTACAAGGTGTTCCTCAACCTATAGGCATAAACTTGGGAAATTGTAGCAGAGGACAAATAATGGCCAATTATCGAAAAAAAATGTAATAAAATATTTTTTGTTTTGTAGATACAATGAAAACACTTTTACAGATAATAAAAAAAATAAGAGGGTAACAAGTCATGATATAGCATGTACGGTATTTAGCAGTACTTTGTTGTTAGCTTCAATGACGTCTTAACTGTAAGACTCTATTTGTGTTTATTTTCACGCGATTAGAACAGAAGTATGGCACGTATTTTCGTAAACGAAGAACTTATGGACATAATAATAATAATAATAATAATAATAATAATAATAATAAGTCTGAGGAGATACAAGGCTAGTAACAACAGGAAACGAGACAACAAACTTTTTGAACGATCAGAAAAAGTTTTCTACCGTACTTTGAATTCTAGCGGCGATGCCACAAATGCGACTTACCCTACCAGAGAACAGGTCGACGGTTTCTGGAGAAATCAACTTGCCACACCAGGTCCATACAATGTCAGTGCAAGCTGGATCAGTGAAGAACGCGAGATGGGCCGGAACTATAGCCAGATGCAACATGAGCAATTCACAACCGATGAGGTCTCCAATGTCATAAAGAATTCCCACAACTGGAAGGCACCAGGTCCAGATCATCTCCAAAATTACTGGATTAAGAAGTTGTGGTGCACGCATGAACAAATAACTGCCTTAATTAATGAAGTCTTGCTCGATCCTCTGAAAATGCCATTGTTTCTTACACAGGGTGCAACCTACTTGTTACCAAAAGACCAGCGGAATACGGATAATCCTGCCAAGTACCGCCCAATAACATGCTTGCCTACGCTGTACAAGATAATCACATCTTGCCTTACGCAGCGAATATATGCTCACTGCGAGCGGAACAACATCATTGCAATGCAGCAGAAGGGCTGCTCGAAGGGCGCAATGGGATGCAAAGAGCAACTCATCATAGACTCTGTCATCTGCAACCAGGCTCATTCCAGGCAACGAAACCTCTACATGGCTTATGTGGACTACAAAAAAGCATTTGATTCCGTACCTCACGACTGGCTCACAGGTATCTTAAAGCTGTACAAAATAGATCATCATACAGTTTCCTTTTTAGAACACGTTATGACAACCTGGCGCACTAAGATACAACTCAGAACCGCAAGCAGTAACATCGAGACCGACACAATCAACATCCGAAGAGGGATTTTCCAAGGAGATTCACTCAGTCCACTGTGGTTCTGCATGGCGATGAACCCTCTATCACACCGGTTGAACTCTACGAAATATGGCTTCGCTATCAAAAGCAACAGATCAGAAGCGTTCAGGTTGAATCACCTGTTATATATGGATGATTTAAAACTGATGGCCGCAACCAAGAACCAACTAACGCAAATGCTTAAAATTGTAGAGGAGTTCTCCAGGGACATCGGAATGCAGTTTGGACTGGACAAGTGCCGCACCCTTAATATCGTCCGGGGAAAGCTCGAACAAGGCGCACACGAGATGCAGGACGGACAGGAGATCGAAGCAATGAGCGTGGGAGATACATACAAGTACCTCGGGATGAAGCAAGCTCAAAGGATAGATCATCGAACAATGAAGACCGATTTAACTAATGAATTCATCAAGAGAGTAAGACAAGTAGTGCGAACTGATCTTAACAGCAGGAATTTGTTTAAGGCCCTAAACACGTATGCGTGCTCTGTACTAAGCTATTCCTTCGGAATAGTGAATTGGACCAACACGGACATCAACAACTTGCAACGAAAAGTTAGGACACTACTGACAAAAGCTCATAAACATCATCCCCGTAGCGCCGTAGAAAGAACAACCCTGCCACGTCAACAAGGAGGAAGAGGATTGGCAGACCTCAGCAAGCAATTGGACCAACAAATACTAAATCTGCGTAATTATTTCCACAGACAGGCCAACAGCTCCACACTACATAAAGCTATATGCGGAGCAGACGTCTCAACACCGCTACGTCTGACGGAACACGAGTATCACAATCACCACCGAACTGACAACGATAAACTACAGAGGTGGTTAGAGAAGCCGCTGCACGGGAGGCATCCTAATGAGGTTAACCAGGAACATGTCGACAAGTTAGCGTCGTACTATTGGCTGACCTCGGGACGGATGTTCCCAGAGACAGAAGGCTTCTTACTGGCCATACAAGATCAGGTTATACCAACTCGCAACTACCTAAAATTCATTGTAGGAGATGCATCGGTAGTGGATGACAGATGCAGATACGGGTGCCCAACTTCAGAAACAATCCAGCACATAACAGGAGGATGTCAGATGTTTGCATCAACGGAATATAAGGAACGACACGATTCGGTTGCCAAGATCTTGCACCAGGAACTGGCGGAAAAGCTGCTGCTTGTGCAGACAGAGAGGGTCCCATATTACAACTACACACCTGAGCCTGTTCTTGAGAACAGAAACTACAAGATGTACTGGGATCGTACAGTTCTGACTGATCAACGAGTTGCCCATAACAGACCGGACCTTATAATAGTTGATAAAATTTCTAGGAAGACAACTCTGATTGATGTGGCCATCCCGAACAACAACAACCTGCGTGTGAAGCAAGTCGAGAAGATCGCGAAGTACAGAGACTTAGAAGAACGAATTAGAAGGCAATGGGAAATGGAGAACGTCCAGACGATTCCAATCATCATGTCAACAACTGGTGTTATACCAAAAAGTTTGCTGAGAAACATCAAGGAGCTGAATCTAACTGATAGTCTTTACAGGTCCATGCAGAAAGCGGTACTACTTGCGACAGCCCGAACCGTCAGGAAATTCATGGGGAATGCAGGATCGTCCAACAACATCAATGTCACCTAAGGCCCGATTACATGGCAAGGGTCTCGTCCGAGCCAGATCCTTTTGGTATCCGGGATGCCCGGGATCTGAGTGAATGTTCCCCGTAGAGGGAGTGCGAATGCCTTTTGGCTAAGTCGAGATAATAATAATAATAATAATAATAAGATAAGATAAGCAGGGGGGATCTGACTTGTGAGAGAGGCAGATCCACGGGTGTGACAATCCCGCGCTCCCCAGTTACGCAGGGATGAGTCTGGCCTGTGAGAGGGGCAGATTCACGGGTGTAACGATCCCGCGATTCCCAGTTACGCATGGAGAGGCTTGGCCTGTGACAGGGGCAGACCTACGGGTGTGACAATCCCGCGATATCCAGTTGCGCAGGGAGGGGTCTAGCCGGTGACGGGGGCTGATCCTCGGGGGTGACAATCCCGCGACTCCCAGTTACACAGGGATGGGTCTAGCCTGTGAGAGGGGCAGATCCTCGGGTGTAACGATCCCGTGTTTCCCAGTTAACGCAAGGAGGGGTTTGGCCGGTGACAGGGGCAGATCCTCGGGAGTAACGATCCCGCGTTATCCTAGTTGACCCGTATGGGTAGCGGGTTAGAATACTCCTATCGTGGCTCCGCGAGTCGTAAAAGGCGACCGAGGGCCGTCACTCCCACGTTACGGGAGAAAACTATGGAATGGAGAATGATAGGATGATTGTCATAGGGCCGCTGCCTGGGGATCGCCAGGGCATGTCTGGAGCCGGCGCTGGGCATGACAGCGAGCGGGACGTCGGTGACAGGGCGCTGATGAGGCGGGCCCCTGTTGCACAAACAGCTACAGCCCAACAACAACACGAACATCTACAACATGGGAGCCAAACGAGAACTAGGGTTCCACCCACCGAAGGTGCTGCGCGGGAACTTCAGCCAGCGTTCACAGAGGCGGGATTACAACGACGACGCATGAAATGGACTGTGTCCATGAATGAATCGATTATGCGTATTTTCTACAGGGTGACAAACTTAGGACAAGAGATTATCGGCTACCGACAACAACTGCATGCCGAGTTCTGCAGGGAGTTTCCACACATGCAAGTGTCTGAACAAAGAGTGTCAGATCAGTATCGAACTATTCTAAGAAATAACCGAATTCCAGAAACGCGACTTAACACTATCAAACGGGAAGTTGAGCTAGAGATCCACGGCGAACACATAGACATAGATGACAACAACAACAATGGGGAACTTCAAGAGCCTGGACAACAACTAGAAGCCGAAACGGTAGAACCAACAACCGAGAGTCTGGAACGGGTTAACGAAGAACATTTTGAAGGCTTGGACACACATATGAGACAGGCAGTATTGCGATACGAAGGCACAGACCCACTTAGCAGGCCACCGCTACCAAGATTAAATTCTTCCAGGAAACTTGCGATCGTGCTCGATCTTATGAACACAAGAATTTTACCAAGCTATGTTTCAGTGACACCAACATTAGAACGTATGCACATGTTAATCTACTGTGCCGCAACGGCAGTCATCACTGTAATGGGTGCCAAGATCCGAACGGCCCAAGAGTTGAATCGTGCAAGACCAGAACCACGAATGGCTCAATGGGAAATGCGACTAAATCGGAAGATCGAGAGTCTCCGTAAAGACATAGGACAAGTGACGGAATATATCAGAGGAGTTAGAACTAGAAGGATCCAGAGGGCGGTGCAGGCAGTAATGAGCCGCACCCAAATGCATTCTCGGCATGACCCCGCGAACATCACTGCTCAACAATGTCTTGACACATTAAAACAAAAACTTTCTGTTTTCGCAGGGCGTCTGAGGAGATACAAGGCTAGTAACAACAGGAAACGAGACAATAAACTCTTTGAACGATCAGAAAAGGGTTTCTACCGCGCTTTTAATTCTAGCGCCGATGCCACAAATGCGAGTTACCCTAGCAGAGAACAGGTCGACGGTTTCTGGAGAAATCAACTTGCCACACCAGGTCCATACAATGTCAGTGCAAGCTGGATCAGCGAAGAACGCGAGATGGGCCGGAACTATAGCCAGATGCAACACGAGCAATTCACAACCGCTGAGGTCTCCGATGTCATCAAGAATTCCCACAACTGGAAGGCACCAGGTCCAGATCATCTCCAAAATTATTGGATTAAGAAGTTGTGGTGCACGCATGAACAAATAACTACCTTAATTAATGAAGTCTTGCTCGATCCTCTGAAAATGCCATTGTTTCTTACACAGGGTGCAACTTACCTGTTACCAAAAGACCAGCGGAATACGGATAACCCTGCCAAGTACCGCCCAATAACCTGCTTGCCTACGCTTTACAAGATAATCACATCTTGCCTTACGCAGCGAATATATGCTCACTGCGAGCGGAACAACATCATTGCAATGCAGCAGAAGGGCTGCTCGAAGGGCGCAATGGGATGCAAAGAGCAACTCATCATAGACTCTGTCATCTGCAACCAGGCTCATTCCAAGCAACGAAACCTCCACATGGCTTATGTGGACTACAAAAAAGCATTTGATTCCGTACCTCACGACTGGCTCACAGGTATCTTAAAGCTGTATAAAATAGATCATCATACAGTTTCCTTTTTAGAACACGTTATGACAACCTGGCGCACTAAGATACAACTCAGAACCGCAGACAGTAACATCGAGACCGACACAATCAACATCCGAAGAGGGATTTTCCAAGGAGATTCACTCAGTCCACTGTGGTTCTGCATGGCGATGAACCCTCTATCACATCGGTTGAACTCTACAAAATATGGCTTCGCTATCAAAAGCAACAACGCAGAAGCGATCAAGTTGAATCACCTATTATATATGGATGATTTAAAACTGATCGCCGCAACCAAAAACCAACTAACGCAAATGCTTAAAATTGTAGAGGAGTTCTCCAGGGACATCGGAATGCTGTTTGGACTGGACAAGTGCCGCACCCTTAATATCATCCGGGGAAAGCTCGAACAAAGCGCACACGAGATGCAGGACGGCCAGGAGATCGAAGCAATGAGCAAGGGAGATACATACAAGTATCTCGGGATGAAACAAGCTCAAAGGATAGACCATCGAACAATGAAGACTGATTTAACGAATGAATTCATCAAGAGAGTAAGACAAGTAGTGCGAACTGATCTTAACAGCAGGAATTTGTTTAAGGCCCTGAACACGTATGCGTGCTCTGTACTCAGCTATTCGTTCGGAATAGTGAATTGGACCAACACGGACATCAACAACCTGCAACGAAAAGTTAGGACACTACTGACAAAAGCTCATAAACATCATCCCCGTAGCGCCGTAGAAAGAACAACTCTGCCACGTCAACTAGGAGGAAGAGGATTGGCAGATCTCAGCAAGCAATTGGACCAACAAATATTAAATCTGCGTAATTATTTCTACAGGCAGGCCAACAGCTCCACACTACATAGGGCTATATGCGGAGCAGACGTCTCAACACCGCTACGTCTGGCGGAACACGAGCGTCAAAATCACCACCGAACCGACAACGATAAACTACAGAGGTGGTTGGGGAAGCCGCTGCACGGGAGACATCCTAATGAGGTTAACCAGGAACATGTCGACAAGTTAGCGTCGAACTATTGGCTGACCTCGGGACGAATGTTCCCCGAGACGGAAGGCTTCCTACTGGCCATACAAGATCAGGTTATACCAACTCGCAACTACCTAAAATTCATTGTAGGAGATGCATCGGTAGTGGATGACAGATGCAGATACGGGTGCCCAACTTCAGAAACAATCCAGCACATAACAGGAGGATGTCAGATGTTCGCATCAACGGAATATAAGGAACGACACGATTCGGTTGCCAAGATCTTGCACCGGGAACTGGCGGAAAAGCTGCTGCTTGTGCAGACAGAAAGGGTCCCATATTACAACTACACACCTGAGCCTGTTCTTGAGAACAGCAACTACAAGATGTACTGGGATCGTACAGTTCTGACTGATCAACGAGTTGCCCATAACAGACCGGACCTTATAATAGTTGATAAAATTTCTAGGAAGACAACTCTGATTGATGTGGCCATCCCGAACAACAACAACCTGCGTGTGAAGCAAGTCGAGAAGATCGCGAAGTACAGAGACTTAGAAGAACGAATTAGAAGGCAATGGGAAATGGAGAACGTCCAGACGATTCCAATCATCATGTCAACAACTGGTGTTATACCAAAAAGTTTGCTGAGAAACATCAAGGAGCTGAATCTAACTGATAGTCTTTACAGGTCCATGCAGAAAGCGGTACTACTTGCGACAGCCCGAACCGTCAGGAAATTCATGGGGAATGCAGGATCGTCCAAGAACATCAATGTCACCTAGGGCCCGATAACATGGCAAGGGTCTCGTCCGAGCCAGATCCTTTTGGTATCCGGGATGCCCGGGATCTGAGTGAATGTTCCCCGTAGAGGGAGTGCGAATGCCTTTTGGCTAAGTCGAGATAATAATAATAATAATTTTCACCCTCACAATACTCCAAACTAGGAGTACCCCAGAAGCAACCACATGCTTGTGCAGGGGAGGGGGGCAATTACTATTATTTCGTCTTCGTTGCCATTTGCGGCTAGGGCCGACTTTTTTCCGATAGAACTAGGATAGCATTCGCTCAAGTACTACGGAAAACCCTAGAAAACCGTAGTAATCCCAGTGAGTGTAGGACAATTAGTAAATCACACGAATAAAGCTATTTAGGAGCAATACCGTGAACCCACATTTGTCCAGCGCTCTTGGCCATAGCGGTGTTTTTCTTTAAAGACAATGTGCATGCACCTGCCTCGAACCAAGGTCGATCGAAGGCAGAAAAACATGCAGTCTAAAAAGTCAGCGCCGGTACGAGCGACGCCACCGCGGCCCACATGGTACTAGCATATGGAGAAGCACATCAAAATTCAGTGGCTGCATCTCATCTTTATGCCTAAAGATTTCCTCAAAGATTACATCCAGGAATTGAGGTATTTTTGCGTGTGGTTCAGCGAGGTAGAGAAACTGGCAAAACAAAAAACAAAACAAAACGGGCCGATCGTGTGGGGCCTCATTGATTTGCAGGGCTCAACTGTGTATAGAAAACCAAGGAAATAACTTTGAACAGTTATTATGATGAGTTAACGTCCTTTTTAATTTATTACACTAAATTCGAGTTCTGTGTTTTTAATTTGAAATAAATTGATATAATCTCCAAAACAAAAAATATTGAATTACATTTTTTTTCGATAATTGGCCATTATTTGTCCTCTGCTATAATTTCCCAAGTTTATGCGTATAGGTTGAGGAACACCCTGTATATGGCGCACGCAGCTATGCACCTTTTTTTTATTTGAAAGTTGACAGCTTTCGGGTGGGTTTCCATGCTCTACTTTGAAACCAGTTTAATAAATTATTACAGTCACTGATGCTCGGGAAGCTCGCTCTATAGTGGCGGTGCAAACTGCAAAAGCATTAGGGCCGCGCCGAGGCAGGGGCAAAGCGGGGCACCGCCCCAGGGCGGCCAAAAAATAGGGGCGGCCAAACGGGCGTCAAAATAAATTTATTTTTATGTTGTTGATGTTTGGATGCCCTCAGTTTCAGAAAGATTTCAGTTGTTAAAGAATGTAAATAAAATATTTACATTTCTTAATCAACTTTATAGTATGAGAGCCGGCCGCATGATTTCAACTCTCATAAGATAATAGAATAAGATGTTATGTAAAATGTAGACAGTGGTATTGGTATATTTCTATTTACTTAAAGCGAGTAGGTTGCCTCAATTAATATGGGCCCGATCATTGTTATTTAAAGAAGTTCTGGTTAATTTTAAGGCAAAGCTACTCTCATATGATTATAGAACAAAATAGGACAGAATAAAAGGTCCTTGGTCCTCTTGGTCCTTGGTCCTTTATAAATCCGATAGGCGTATTTTCGAGGCCCCGAAAATCCTCCGCTGTTAAATACGGCGCGAAAGACGGGGGCAAGTGTGGACCTCGAGGACGAGAGATGTGTGAGAAGTCCCGCTATACAGCCAGTGCCATATACTGTTTGACGAACAGGAATTTTTTTGTTTCAAACGCGTTTTTCGGGAGTTCTGACGGTACGGCGAGATGGCCGGAGAACGGGTCAACATATTTAACGAAAGTTTTTCAGGTACATTATTTCCCGTTTTCTAGTTATTAAGGATTTTCGGAAAAAAAAACGACTAACGCAGGTGGGACGCATCTTTTTTACGTGATTGGTCGGCATTTCCCGTCACCTAAAAGCCAAAGTCCGAAAACTGTCAGAAATTGCCCTTTTTCGCCGAGCTACAGCTAAGTTATTTCGGCTCGGGGCTCTGAGCTCGGAATTTTTAAACCTTCCCTCAAGTCTTCAGGTGAGGTGCAGATGCAAAAAATGAGAAAAAACACGCAATTTATAAGAGCGGTTCCTCAGGATTTCCTGTCAATTTCGCTAATTCTACAGCCGTCCCGTTTCTCGAAACTTGAAAATCGGGAGTCGGGAAATTTGGTTAAATATCGGATTCTCGAGGTTTCTTTCGGTACTGGAGGAAAGTACAAGACCCAATTAAGAAATTTATCACCTCCTTCGATTTTTAGAACGGCACTTTTCGAATTTATCAAACGACTTTTGCGAAAAACTAGTAAATATGTTCGTGGGACTGGTTGTACCATTAAAAAATTAAAAATTAACCACAACTTCTATAAATAACAATGATAGGGCCCATATTATCTGAGGCAACATACTCGCTTCAAGTAAAGAAATATACTCTCTACATTTTACATAGCATCTTATTCTATAATCTAATAATGCGGCCGGCTCTTGGACTATTACTCTATTCCATATTGTCTTCTTTACAAAAACAAAAAACAATTAATTCTGAAGAGTTACTCAAATAGGGTAATAAATAACCTAATAAAAGTTTTTCCAAATTTAGCAATAGCTTTAGGAATTTATTTGACTTTGCCTATGTAAATTAATTGAATTAATACAAAACTTTTTAAGATCTACCATGAGTCAGGAAAGGTTGGTAAATTTGGTGACTATTTCTATTGAACATGAAATCGTAGATGAGGTGGACGTCAAACAAATAACAATAGTATATTTCATTACGAGTCTGGAAATAAAGATTTTTCCGTGCGCGCGTGACAAATTTCCGTGTGAGGCGCAGCCGAAAAACGTCAAAAATATTACAGAAATGTATCTAAATATCGAAACACTTACGACTTAAAATACAAAATAGGTATATGTCAAATATCAGAGAGCATATATAGTTTCTTAAATTTAGTTTACTTTCTATTTTAAAGCCATATATTCGGTATTTTTATTCAGCGCACGGAAAATTTTGCCATGCGCTGTTTCTGTGCGCTAGCCCGAAAAAACCCCATCTTTTATTATTGCTAAAACAGATGAAAATAAGGTGTTTTCAAAGAAGTATAATAAAAAAAACTTTTTCTGAGTCTAAGGCAAGAAAATGTTCCTTCTTCTAGAATTTAACTGTCCCTGTGTTTTTATTTTGTTTGTATAGAGCATATTTTCATTTTCAATTTATCGTTTGTTGATTTTTTCTTCTTATTTCCAATAAAAATTAAAAAAATATTACCGCAGGCTTGCACTTATCCTCGTTGTTAACTAAACACCTAAGGGGCACAACTTGGGGAAAGATTGGTTACCTTGCAAGGCGAAATCAATCTTTGTCCCAGAAGAAAAAATGGCTTGGCGCGGCCCTGAAAAGCATACCTATAAAATGGTGGTATTTCAGGGGGGGGGGTTGAACTCCCAAAACCCCCCCTTAGATCCGGCCCTGGCAGATATAACTGGGAGAAAGTTGAAAAAGGGTAAAAAAAGAGTAGCAATTTGGTTAAATGGGTTAGAATTAAATAATAAAATTTAGTTTTTGTTACCTGTTAATATGAACGGAGCTCCACCATTGTGGTGTAAATAAAATGCAATTATTGTCGTTATTAAAACAATCAAGGCATTCTTCGAGATCGATAAAAACCACAGTAGCTTCTTTATTGACGCAGATTTGCTAGGTATTTTTGTAATTTGCTGGAAGATAAAACATTGTAAATAAACAGGTTTATAGGTATTCAATAAGGAAGCATAAAATAATTCTAATCTTTTGAACATAAAGCAGTAAGATTATGATAATATGGTATAGGTAATTTAATTACAATCAGCGTGTACCAAGAAAAGTAAAAACAGGGGTGAAAAAGACAAGAAATGTAAACATTTTTTATATCCAGCCTTGGCCGAATAAAAAGTATTTTCAATTTTTCAAAATCAAGGTGGCTTCGACCGCATACCAAATTTAAAAATCGACGGCCTCCTTTGATTTCTAACATTTTTTCTCAAATTTAACGTTTAGTGTCAATGGAAATTTTCATCCCGTATAATATATTCAAAATGTTTCCAAATGAATTTTTCTGAGAAAAATTGTTTAGAAATAAAAGTAATGGTAGCATCAATTTCAATAAAATAACTTTGATTTTTAAATGTTAGCGAAAACAGTATACACCAAATAACTTCAATGTGATACACGAACATGAGATTTTTCCATTCTGAACAACTTTTCTTAAGATTGGAAATAAAACGTCATAAAAAGTAGGTATATTTAGTTCCCTGTATCGATAAAATTTTATTTAAAAAATGTTGGAATGATGCAACCAATACAAAAAGTAAATAAAATCGGTCTTCCTCTAGATACGAAATAATAGAAAGTGTCATTTATATCATTGTCTTATTCTTTAATACTGAAATTGCGTTCGTTATTTTGTCCACAATTTTGGTATTGACCGATATTAATCAATGTTGCACTGTTAGTTGCGTGCAGAATGGATGAACACAAAATTTCAAAAAGGCTAATTTTTTGAAGATGGAGACCAAACTTTGTTTAGACTAATTATTCTTGAAGCAAAAATGCCGGAATAATGCAAAAAATAATATGGACTTTCCCCTACCTTTTAAGATCACGGTGAGAATAATCGGTCCTTCGGAGGAGGAGCTATAAGCAATAATAAAAAGCGTCATTTTCATCTTACTCCCCTACCCCGATGTGCTTAGGTCGATAAATAAAAAAATATATTGACAACATAACAAAAGCGTAGTCTTAAATTGCAGAGGAAGACCCGTTTTCTTGATTTAATCGTTATTCCAACATTTTGAAATAAAAAAGAAGGGGCAATTTTCAGATAGTCCGTCCTTTCTTCGAGCAACGGTGCAACGTTCATGAAAATCGGTTAGTTAATAAAAAAATATATGGCCAAAAGAAAGAAGGCATAACAATGATGAAACTGACTCTTTCTGTTACTGCGTATAGGTCCTCCCGATGCAACGTTTGCTCTTGCAGTGGTCTTAAAATGTAGGGAAAGACCTAGTTTATTACTATAGTTACATCATGCCTACATTTTTCTTAAAAAAGAATTAGTCCAAACAAAGGGTTTAAATGTAAACATCGCCACCATGTTGGATTTTAAAAGATTTGAGATATCAGTAGTCTGTTCTTTTCTGGCATGACTTTTTATAGCGTTTTATTTACAATTTTTATAAACTACACATACCTTGAAACATATCAGAAATATGATACAACAAACTCCTAAGCAAGTATCTGCAAATGTGGTTTCTGAGATATGAACAGTCAGTTCTTTTATAACCTCAAATGTATCGTGGCTTTTTATTGTTATACCCAACAAATTTTTCATTTGAGCCACTATGATTATCACTGCGCTAGCACTTGTGAAGCCACTAGTGAGGCATGGTGAGATGAAGTCTACCAAAAACCCTAAAATAATTAAATATCATATTTTTATGTGGCCAGTGAAAAATTAACTGCTTCTGGTACCTACATTTTTTGGTCGTAAAATATTATTTTATAAGAAAATCAGCAAAGGATTCGATACCGTTAGGTATTACTGGACTCACAGACTTGCGTCAAATTTTTGCGAGATTAAAAAGCATTACCTAGAGGGAGTGATTTCGTTTTTCGGTTTTGTCAAACAAGTTTTTGTCAGTACCTATGAAAGCAAATTTTACATCTTACCTAGATTAAGAACTCCCATCAACAATTCTATACAACCAGCCAAAAATGTTAGCAGTATAACATATTCTATAGGACGGTTAACGATATAAGAAAATGTTAAAAGTGACATCAAGCTAGTTGGGCCAATGGAAACTTCTTTTATGGTACCAAAGAAGACGTAAGTAAAAGATCCTATAAACGCTGTGTAGAGACCTGGAACAGATTTTTTATTACAATAATGTTTTAGACGGAAGATACGTACAACACAGGAGAGAATTTAGATTTACACAAGCCAGATTTTGGCCAAAGCAATTAAAAAACCTGATTGATTCTCCCATTTGTTCTCCCATTTGTTCCTCAATGCAAATAAAACTTTATTAAATCATTATTTTGTAAAATAAAATAGATAAAATTGTCTTCGAAATTTCTGCACATTACTTTTTCACGTCCTAGAGCTAATATTTTGGACTAGAAAAGTACAAAATATATTAAAAAAATAAAATTGGACGATTGCTCTAAAATTACGTGTTAATTTACTTTCTTCGCAAATAGCTGCTCCGTTTGAAATTAATATGAACTTTTCCTACACATGGAAATCTTAAACTACCCGTTGAATGAACCATTTACAAAGAGGAGCCACGGTTATCAAGGTAACAGCAAGCCGTCTCTGAAATTAACCATCTCAAAACGGTGTTATGGACTAAATTGATGTTCGAAAAAATGGAAGACTGTCTTTAAAAGTAGAGTGTTCAAAAGGATGATATATATTAGGCACGTTCAATCAAATATCCCTGGAAAAGGTAGCTCTTATCTCGTATAATAAGTAGCAGTGGTATTACAGAGATGGTTTGCCCTATAGAGCTACCCCCTCTATTATTTAAATGGGACCGACCATACCAAGCGTGATAGTTCATTGGAAAGCCCTTTCAATTATCAATAATAAAAATTCTTGAAATCGGATGATAAATAAGGAAGTTGTGCCGAAAATAAAGTATGTTCTGGCCACCCCATAATTTAATTTCATTTTTGTATAGCCGACCCTCTCCCCTCCAGAGCTACCTCCTCTATTTTTTGTGCCCCAGGTAAAAGTGTCCACCCCTTCCACTTCAGCGCATGTGCGATTTTTCAAAAATCGCTCGCACCAGTTGGTTTTGGTTTGGAGGGCAAATTTTTTGAATACAATTTAATTTTTTTACCTCCTCTATCCGTGCACTGAGGAAAACGGACCAAATAAAGTATTTTGCTAAGAAAAATAAATTTGTTGTTAAAATATTTCTGTTTACTACAGTAACGAGGGTTACCATTCAGTTTTCAGTTGCGAGTCAACTAGTGATAGTTGTCGTTCCGCGAGTAATGTTGTCGATCGAGTTATGTACCTACCTACTACAATATATTTTTTTCAACCGACCGGCCAGAAAATACACCCTTTCTAGAGAATTTTCCCTCATAAATTCACGTTTCCCGGCCTAGGCCGAAAAAAGGTAAAAATCTTTCCCGATCTCTATTATTCTCTTCTCCTGTCCCGATTTATGGTATATAGACGGCTTTGCTTTCTCGTTGCTATATGGAAACAAACTTGTGTTGATTGTTGGGAAAAGTGTCAAACTAAAGAGTGTCGGATGTTAAAAAAATATTGTACGTTAGATACATAAGGTAGATAAGTCTATTAACTATAACAGGTTCCTCCAGCAGCGACAGCAAATTTAATATATTTTTCTATTCTCCGCAACAAGTTTAATAAAAGTTTCTATTAACCGTAGCATGGTTTTCTATTTGCTCTGAATAAAATAATAAGTCAATGTATTAGTCAGAAATAAAGGATGTATTAACGACAAATAAGTAACTCATTAGTAGTCACAATGTAATTTGTCTATTAAAATTGCAAATAAGCCCTTTTTAGCAAAGTGTTTTTATTAATCATAGGTAGGTGATCTAATTGAGGCCTATTCAAAGCAGATATTTTGCTGGGATTAATAGATTTGTATTAATGGTTAATAGATATTTCTCTGGGTGTGCTTTTTAAATGGGACAATACCACTTGTGATATTTATCGAAAAGCTCTTTCAGTCACCAATACGGTGGTAAAAAACTTTGTGCCTAAGCAAACACTATCACCACAACAGGTGGTTCGTTTAGGCATAACGTCCATATTTTTCATCAACTTTCACAATACCTATATAGTGTATATAGAAAGTCCCATTTAAAAAATAGTGGTAGTGGCTATGGAGAGAGGGTGTGAGTTATAAAAAAATGAAATTTGATTCAAATAGTGTCCACTGCAAACCTAAATCGACGGTTACGAGCTATTTTTCAAACCCGCGCATGCGCTGAATTAGAAGGGGTGAACGCTTTTACATGGGACACACTGTATAATTTATTTATTTATATTAAATCCAACAGTCCGAGGACCAATTACAGGATGAAGAAACAACACTAAAAAATCTTAAATTACATAATTTATTATAACTATACAGAGATGTACTACCCATGTACGTTTCCAGACTTACATAAGTGATTGTAATTCTTTACGTGCAGTGTGTTTTTTTATATGCTATTAGATACTTTTCATAGGGTGTCCCTGAATTGATGGGAAGTATTGCAGCGACCAAAAATAAGATGTTTCTTTCTTTCCATATAAATACTCTAAGAACGTTACCAAATTTATAGCCCCGCTTATACTTAGGTATATCTCACCGCTGAGGCAATGTTCACAAACGTTACCTCTCACCGCCTACTCCGATTCGAAAAGTAGTCCTTCTAGTCAGCCCGTCCGCCGATAGATTGACCGCAGAATACATCTGGGCGATAAGAGGCCGCCCGCTCGGTGGTTCGTCTGGTGTATTCCTCCTGCTACGAGTGCTTGGTATAGGCTATCCCCAATGGGGATGTCATTTTAGGTTTTTAGGCCGACCGTCTGTGACAGTTGTTGGGACAATACCGGGAGATATTGCTGGGGCTATCCTGCACCCTCTAATAGAAATTCGTGTCCGTTGTTCAGACAAGGTAGTACCGGCAGATATTGCCGTTTTTATCCTACTCTGCCTAGTAAATTATTTTCAGACTAGAGGTGAGCCGCGAGCAAACCTGCGATTTTAATGGAGCTGTGACTAATAGCAGTGATCTTTGAAGCGCTTTATTATCAGAGAACAAGGATGTTCTCTGTTATTATATTATATTATTTATTTTATCCATCGTCTGGCCAGCAGGTACCCATTGCCTAGCCGATATGCTGAATGCTCCTTGCACCCTGAATGCTGAAATTAAATTTTCTTATATGGAAATTATTTAGCGAAACCTTGGCTATTAGTCTTTGAAAGTATTGAGATATAACTGATAAGTGAACAATTCTCTACAGCTAACCAACGAAACCTCTGCATTCTGTTTTTTCGACGTAACTTAGCAACCCAACATGCAAATTAAAAAAATGGTATCGTTGTGATATTATGGGAGGTATCCTCTACCAGAAAAGGTAATAATATACAGGGTGTTGTTTGAACCATACTGCTTAGCCAAAAATATTTTTCAATCATGGCCCACTTTGATTTTCTTCTATCTCTTTTCATTTATAAGCTATACACCGATGATAATTGATCTTAAAATTCCGTTATCTTGATAAATTGAATAATGAAAAAGCGAATTGTTTATTTTTTATTATATTTGTATTCATTATAATTTAAATGAGTTGACAAAAATAGCAGCAACAAATTTGACACTAAAAGAATGACACTGTCATTTCAACTTTAAAAAAATTAAAAAGAAAAATTTAAAATATTGCGCATTAGTTTTCAAGCATTAGTTGCAGCTGCCCGATTATTAGAAATAACCAAATACCTGGATGGCGAAACTTATATAGTTTAGCGCGTTTATAGGGCGCATGTTAGCAAGAAGTGTAAAAGCTCTGGAAATTATTTCAAATCACTCCAGTATCACAAAATATTCTGCACAATTATGATTACAGAAAACACTAGAGAAAAGAGTAAAGTGTCCTAAGTATAGATATTTGGTTTTGTATATGGACAACCAGGTTTTGTATATGGATAACCAACGATCACGCCACCCGAAGATGTCATCTGTCGCAGTCATGAGAAGCAAGTTCATCCCATAGGGCTGCATTGGTTTTTGGTTTACCATCAAATAACTGTATAATCACAAATAGAGTCCATTATATCGAAGGGTCCTTTTATTCCGCCGAAACCCGCACAAGGAAAGAAACCAGCACATAACATTTTATGGTCTAGTCTCACCGGATTCGAAGAAGGGTTTCGGCTTCAGGTTGTATTTAGCAACGCAATGATCAAGGACAACCTGGCGAAAATCATTTTCGCTTGCATTCAGTGCCAAGCAGAACTGGAATTGGTGCAGTGTAGCCCTCTCAACGAGTAGAAAGCAACGTGATCAATATAAGTGAGTCCGTTCCTATCCTATCTTATCCTATCCACTGTCCTGAATCATTTGATTATTATTTTCAGTGTTTTATTGATCATTACGTTATTTCAACTCAGTTCAATTTTATTTTGAAACGAGACAAACGTAAATTTGTTTGATTCTAAAAGCACCTCTTTATTTCAAAATTCCATTTGTTCGTTTTTGCTGTTAAAATGCCTGACGAAAAGCAAGATAAAATCAAAGAATTAAAACAATGTAGAACTCATATATATATATTTTCTACATTACTGGATAGCTTTCATGATTCTGGAAAGTCAACATTAGAATTAGAAAAACGTTTACAAAGGATTGAGTCATTATATGAATCCTTCAATAGGGTACTTGACAATATTTTTAATTGCTCTAAAATTGTACTCTGTTTTACAGTAGATGCACCAACATAACAGGTAATAAATGAAACAACGGCTTTTAACCCTAATTTTTTATGATAATTAAAGACAAAGTTGTACAATTTTGTTCAGGCTGAAATCTAGACTTTCGTCGTTCTATTGTCCAGAACGCCAAACGTGGCAACTCTGTGTCTCTCAGGAGAAACGGAACTGTAACGTTGCCGGTGCCCGTTTGCAATCATTCGTGGGACAAAGGCAAATTGCAGTTTTCTATTCAAGTATCTCCAGCTTCCCTATGAATATCTGTTACTTAATGTATTGAAACCTTTGAGCATTAACTAACGCAATTGCACACACAAATTTTGTCACATAAAGACTTTTTATTACGAATATGTTCCGTATATTGGCTCCTCTATATCAAAATGGTGTCTCTTTATGCTGTACACGCTGGAAACTATATCCTTCACCTCTGCCACGTAACACTTTAGTTAAAATATCTGTATACGGAACATACTATAATTATTCAAGTACAAATAATGGGGGAAATATTCGCGAATTTGGCAACGTTACCCGCCCACCTAGGCATCTAACCATATTCATATATCCACATGTCATCTAACACGTATGGTTTTCTGATCGGCAGATGACATCCCGTGATGCCAACTGTCATTCCGTATCGAGCTAAATACAAAATATTAGTAGATAATATCTATGCCATTTATTATAGTTTGTTATTGATATTTACTATTATATATTGTTTGCGGACCTAGTTATAGATATGTAAGGTAAGGTATAGATGTGTAAGGTAAGGTATCATGGACATGGACCCTGAAAGGACAATCCGTAATTTGCCGAAATTGGATGCTGGTAGCGTTTTCCGAAATCCATGGGATAAAACTGCAAAGGTTTGTACCTACGTTGTAGTAAGAATACAGTATTATGAGTTAGTAATAAAGAGGGAACCTCGGCCTAGGGACCATCTTGAAGGCGCGTTTATGAAGACGCCATAGTGCTTAGAAGTACCTACTGAGCCCGAATTCCGGACTTTAGGCCCAACCTTGACAAAAAAATGTACAGAAAAACGATTGAATAAGTATTTACGAAAAAAAAAACGCTTCTTGACTAAAATCGTCGATGGAGTAAGGAATCAATCAACGCTAAAAGTGGTTTCACGGGGCATCCTAAGTCTGGGAGTTTGAGGTTAGAATTTTGAAATTTCAACTTTCCTTGCAACTTTCACTGTCGAATAGGGTAATGTCTCAGAACACTTCAGTGGTATCGCTATGTTGCCAAATTGCCGTTATAAAACACTTGTGCTTTCCCGCCAAATTTCAAAGAAAGTCTAATAACTTGCTAATTACGTAAATATATATTTTTTAAATAATCGTAGGGTCTTAGGCAAGTGTCCAAAAATTGTTTTATCAAGTTTGTATAATTTCGTCAAGTACCCTATTTATCAGTGTCAGTTAGAGCTTTTAGAGCGAAAAACTGAGAAGAAATGAACGGAACAAAAACGCTCCGAATTTGAAGATATATTTTTTGAGGTTACTTGTCGTGCACAGACTATCATTGATGATGTAAAATCACTTCAGGAAGTTCAACAGGTACAGATATCACCAACAAGTCAAATTTCAAACCCTATGTTCAATGTAAAACTGCCACCTATTAAAATTCCATTTTTTAGCGGTTCTTATACTTACAGAGTTTATGCAATTTTCAGATAGATTTATTTCCTTAATTGATAAAAATCAAATGCTAACCAAACACAGAAATTTTACTCTCTAAAAACTTTTCTACAGGGTGATGCATTAAACATAATTCAATCATTGGAGATCACTGACAGTAATTATGATATCGCTTGGAGTTTACTTAAAAAACGTTACGAAAATAAAAGAGTTATCAGCAAAAGGGAAATTAAAAACAATCAAAATGTTCATTATTCGCATTTTCAGGTGCAAATAAGGCAAAATGCTCTCTTTGTAAAGCACATTATAGGCTATATATGTGTAAGCAATTTTTAGACATGACTCCACAAACACGCTTAAAGGAAGTTAGAAAATTAAGTGTTTGTACAAATTGTTTATGTGCACATGATCTTAATCAATATCAATGTTCAGGCCAATGTAAAAAATGCAATAAAGTACACAATACGCTCCTTCATATTGAGTTTTCCTCTACCAATCAAGGTTCAAACGACAACCCAAGCATGAACAGTAATACGAATCCACGTGATCATAATGTTCAAAATCCTCAAAGAAATTCTACAACGAATCAACGTCATGGTCAATTTTCGGGCCAATCATGTTCAACATCATAGTCAATGCAATAATCATAATCAAAATTCAAATCAAGATCATTCCAATGGTAATCACACAATCAATGAAGAACTAACGTCTTTTAATATTCATTGTAGTACCATTTCAAAACAAAAAAAGCGCTGCTTTAGGTACGGCAATCATTTATGTCCAAGATCACCAGGTTCGACAGCGAGGCAGACTATATGCGCAAAAATAAAATCAATGCACAATAATTAATTATTCTACAGATCTTTCATTTTCAATTTTACACAAAATCACAGGCAATGTTCCTCAACTTTACCAAACAGTCCCTCTTTCAGAATTGAAAGTTCCTGATAATCTCGTTTTAGCAGATCCAGATTTTTGTAGCTCTCATCAGGTAAAAGTGAAATTTGTTTTTTAGAACTAATCGATTCAAACTCTGAAATCCAAAAATCATTAGAGAATATAGAAAGCGTTCAGGGACAAAAATCTACTTCCTACACTGACGAGGAACAATTCTGTGAAGACCATTTTTTACAAACTCATACTAGAAATCAGTCAGGTCGTTTCCAAGTCATGTTACCCTTTAAGGATAATTTTTCTAAATTATCCAGTGACAATTTTGAATTAGTTCATAAACGTCTTCATGGAACGAAGAATGCAAAAAGAACCTTACTTTGCAAATTTATATAAAAAATTCATGGCTGAATACGAACAGTTAGGCCACATGAGCAAATTGTCCAAAGATCAAATTGATTCACTAGCTACCAAATAGTATTTACCTCATCATGGAGTATACAAGGATACAAGTGAAACAACTAAACTACGCGTTGTTTTTGATGATAGTTGTAAAAAATCGGGTAGTTCATTAAATGACATTTTATGCATAGGTCCTGTCACACAAGGCGACGTATTTTCCATTCTATTATGATTCAGAAAACATACATATGTATTAAAGGCCGACATTATTAAAATGTAGCGCCAAGTGAATATTCATCCAGATCATAAAAACTTACAACGCATAATCTGGCGTGATAATCCAGATCAAGAAATTTCACATTTTGTCTTAAATACAGTTACTTATGGCACGAGTTCAGCCTCATTCCTAGCCATTAGATCTTTGCAACAAGCTGCAATAGATAATAAACAAATATTCCCTGATGCAAGTAATTCAATTCTCACCGATTTTTACGTTGATGATTTTATTAGTGGTGCGGAAACACAGGAAGATTTACAAAGGTTAAAATCAGAAGTCGGTTTAATTCTTGAGTCCGCAGGTTTCATATTAGACAAGTGGAAATTCAATAAAATTAACAATGTTCAAGAAAATCATCATTTTCTATACAATCAACCGAATCAGTTGTCGCACATTAGATCCGTTATGGAACCCAAACGAAGATTCTTTTCAATTTACTACAAATATCAAAGTCAATGGTCGAAATTTAACTAAACGTTTTATCCATAGTAAGTCAAGTATTTGACCCTCTAGGCTTAATCGGGCCAGTTCTAACGCATGCAAAAATCATTCTGCATGAATAATTGTGGAAAATGCATTTAGATTGGGACACGCCCATCCCTGAATGCCATAGTGACAAATTCTGTCAATTTTTTGAAGGGCTAAAATCAATAGAGTCAATATCTGTTCCTAGGCATGCAATACTTTCCACCTACGTGCTTCTTGAATTACATGGTTTTACAGACGCTTCTTTATTAGCTTACGGTGTTTGTATTTACTTAAAAAGCCCCGATGCAAATGGTAAAAGTTACTATCAATTATTGTGTTCAAAATCACGTATTTCTCCTAATATCAAAGCCATATCATTACCACGTTTAGAGCTTTGTGGAGCTGTTTTATTAACCAGACTAATCCAAAAGTGTAAGGAAGCTCTAAAAACAATATTTTCTAATTCCAACATATTTCTATGGACAGATTCTAAAATAGTTTTTGCGTGGCTAGCTAAAGAATCTAGCTACTGTAAGGTCTTTGTTTCGAATCGTGTATCTGAAATACAGTCGAACACTGACATATCATCATGGCGTCATGTAAGATCAGCTGACAACCCTGCGGATATTATTTCACGCGGTTGTGCTACTAATTTTCTATCAAATTGTGACTTATGGTGGTCGGGGCCTCATTGGCTTGTATTAAATTCAGATTCATGGCCAAACGATTCCGATAATAATTTATCTTTCGACGATATTCCCGATCAACGAACTATTTCTGCTAGTACAACCTTTCTATCTTGCACCGATAACGACATCAATCATGATTTTAGTCTATATTTACTAAATTCTCAAATTTCAAGAAACTTATTAGAATCACTGCTTATTGTTTGAGATTTATAGAAAATTGTCGCCTAAAAAGGGACAAAAGGTTTCAAAATTCACTATCAGTTGTAGAAATAGAACAAGCAGAATTAGTATTAGTAGAAATCATTCAAATTTGGTACACTTACGTAAAATTGAAAAAGAAACAACATTTTCAAGTAAAACTTTTTGATATTTTAACAATTAAACCCATTTTTGGCGATATATTTTTTTAAATGTCATTTCTGACAGATAACGAAAGCCACATGACCACGTTTGAGTGGGTCATTTTTCATATTTTTCAAAGCAAAAGGTAACCCTAAAATTAAATTTCAAAATAAAACGTTAATTAAAAATTTCCCCCTATGGTGCGAACTTTTTGGAGGACACTGTATACCTTGAGATATCCATTAGACAATTAAATATTATGAAAAATAATACCTAATATTGAGATAATTCCGATGATAGTTCACTCACATTTTAGAAATTCGGTAATTATTTCCAAGGGTGTAATCCACCCCCGATTTTCTTGAAATTTTGGCTACCTTCCCTATTTTCGAGGTTCCTGAACATGAATCCGCCCTTGGTTTTTCCCGGTCGGACGTAGTTTTCTAGGAAATGAATTTTCAAATTTCCTTTTGACATCCCGGATTTCACGACGATATTTGTGGTTGTAATCGGGATGAATTTCCTTTTGCAACATGTAAACTTCGTGAAAAACCTCGGAAAAACAGAAGTTTTGAAAGATTTTTGCTGTATTTACGTACGCTATTTTCGCCCATGCCCGACATTCGGCGCGCGCCGACGTATTCTCTACTCTACTTTATTACTCTCTACTCTACTTACGCCTATGGAGGCGGTTTCACATAGCATTCGACTGCGATCGCATAGTGACTGTTTGGTGGGCGTGGTTCCTCTGCCAAGCGAATATCGATGTGATCGGAATCAGAGTACACTGTTATCGCAGATACTGTTATAACTAGAAATATTTCTAATTTTCAGATGAAAAAAATTATCATCTCATCGAATTATATTGATACAACGTATGGGAGACATGTAACATTTTGTAAATTTCCGTCTACTATTAATATAAGTCAAAACCTATGGTCTGCTTAATAAAGACTTTTTCTTCTTATATTATATTTACGTCTTGGGTATATTAACTTTCTTAATCAAAAGGCACAAGATAGCATACACTTTTCTTTAATTCGGCGCCATTTTGTAACTACTACAGTCAACAGACACAAACGGTGTATCGACAAGAAGAACTCAGCGAGGTTTAAATCATTATCTAAAGTAGGCTTATTTTCACGTTTTAGTATCTCCCATTATTATTATCCAGTATCAATCTTGCATATTTCCGAGAGTTTATTCAGAACGTACACACTATTTAACAGCCACCTGCTAATACCATGATATATACAAAATACAAGCCAGCAAACAGTTCTAACGCATATCCAAATTTATGACACGGAACACTGTATACTAATCTAAACGTCTAAATATTCCGATCTCATACCTACCATATTGAGCTTGCAGTCCTGCTAGCCCTGCGTAGGCAATACTTTGCGGCATCATCGTCAACCCAACCGTTATTCCAGCAACCAGATCCGCCAGGATGTCCGATTTGGTGTAGTGCGGCAGCCATTCCAAGATGTGCAATCTTTTCAGGAGCGTAGTTTTTATTCTCACGCCAAGCGGCTTCTTTGTTTTTGTCAAAGGTGTGCTGGCCACTGGAAAATATACAATTTTTATCGAAAAATGTAGGCCTGAAAACAGGCTCTTAAGGTAAACATTTGCCTAGAAAGTACCTATTTTACAATTACAAGCTTTTATTTAACTTGCAATGTATGTATGTTTAGGTCAAATCTTGCAAGCTGAATTAGAACCACTTCCTGACATCCGATTGAGTTGAAATTTTGCATACACCTTTAGTTCCGGTGACAATGCAATATACAATACTCAATATTGTAATACTTTCAAAATGGCCGTCGCCACAAGATGGCGGATGATATATTTTTTGTCAACCCCCTTACCTAATATGGGTATCAAATAAAAGGGCTTGAAGAATAGAAAACGATAGAGTTAGTGACATCACACTAAATCCCCTTAGTATCAAATGAAAGGGCTTGTAGAGTTGAAAACTATAAAGTTAGTTACATCACACAAAATTCAATATGGCCGCCGCTCCAACACGGTGGATTACATTTTCTTTTCCCTTAATATGGGCATTAAAATGAAAGGGCTTGAAGAGTAGAACATTAATAGTACAACAATATTTTTAAAAATAAGCTTTTATTTAAATGCTCTGAAAAGAAGAAAATAAACTTTATAATAAATCAAACCAAGGCAAACCCATAAGTTTGTTACATCATACAACTGTACCTATATGATATAAAAGCTTGTCGCGAGAACATATTATATATCTTGAAAGTAATTTTAAGTAGAAAATGTATTTTCTACAAAAGAAATTTACACACGAGAATCTCGCGACCACACGGAAAAAAATAGATTTATTAGAATTTGTTTTAAAAAATAAGTAATATCACATATTATAAATTTTGTTAATTTTATTAACACAACCTTGTATTAATTATTATTTTTTTATACTAAAAGAAATATATTGACAATACTTTAACCCGTAAAGAAAATTCTAATAAACAAGAAGCCAGCATAAAAAAGTAATATTTAATAACATAAAATAGTGTACGGGCACTAAATAATATCATTTAATTGTACGTTTTAAAATATGTTTACTTTTAAAAACAATTTTAAAATAGGCACTTTATATGTGCTATTATGTCTGGTTAATAAAATGTGCATTTTTACTAAGTCTGGTGTTTAACTTAATTATCTTTCGTGTTACTTCTTACAACCTGAAATAATATCAAATACGGCGCTGCCTTAAACCCCTCCGCGAAGACGGAATACAATACAGTTTATCGGGGGATTTCATAGCGACACTTTCGCGAGGTGCGACGCGCATCATTTTGGTGTATTTATCTGCAATTTTTTTATTACTTGCATTGATCGTGATAAGAAAAACTTATGGCAATTGACATTGGGCTTTACTACAGGAAGTTTTGTATTTCTATGTATATATAGGGAGTATGTAATCAATATTGTGTTTTGTTTCTTGTTCCCTGCATACGAAATAATGCAAAAATGCGACACAAAATTCAGAAAAAAAAAGTGCAATCTATGTAAATGAGGTAAGAAAAGTATAAGCAAGATACTTTTGCAAGATATATTTACCTTCTTACCTAAAATAATCAAGCACTTAAGTTTTTTGTGATGCTGAATAGGTCTAATAGGAAATAAGTTTGGTTTCCTTTGGTAACTAACACGAAAAATCTGGAAAATCACTCGCCTGAAAATAAATTACTTGCCACAACATTCTGAATTAAAATTAAAGGTATATTGAAGGAGTTCAAAAATATTTTTTCTTATGTGGCATAATTATGACCCAGAATAATTCCTTTCAGATAGCGAACCTTTGAACAAATAAGTATTTATATGAACCATTTTTTCTTAAAAATGACTCACGTTGATCACCTGATAATATTACATCGTCCTTCAGTAACACCAACGAATTTTTTAAATTATTTTTTTGACAAAAAATTATACCATGACTATTAATTTTTATTATCATTTATGTAATACACCACATAAAATATCTACATCTATTTCAACAAAAATTTTAACTAAACTTTGTAGAGTGTATTATAATGAATTATATTTCTTATTATACTGGCTAATAGAGACTACACGAAAATGTAATTAAAGTTAGGGGAAATTATAATAAAGTATATTAAAAGAAATAATAACTATATCCCTCTTTTATTATTATTTATTTTAATCCTTAATGATATTGTTAGTAAACAGTATTAAATAGTATAATAACTGTTTAATATATTTTAACATAAAAAAATTATATACGTTAGTAAATAGGATAGTAATATACATGAGAAACGTATAATATCACTATACTATAGAGTATTAAAATTTACATTAATTAATATTATTTTTTTAATAACTTTTATTATCAATTTTTTTCCGTGCATATAATATATATCTTGACGAAAGTAATCATAAGTAGAAATTGTATTTTTCTATAAAAGAAATTTACACACGAAAATCTCACGAATGCCTTTATATCATATAGCTACCTACAGTTGTTTAATGTAACAAAATTATGGGTTTGCCTTGGTTTGATTTATTATAAAGTTTATTTTCTTCTTTTCAGAGCATTTAAATAAAAGCTTGTTTTTTAATTTGTTTTTACTATTAATTTTATTCTTGGCTAGGTTTGCAAGCAATTATAGGTTCAAAGGAAGCAAATCCAACCAACTGTTTTTCCACAGACTAACGAGTAATACAGACAATTCCTTAGTGACAAGTAGTGTCAAAAGGAGACTCGTTTTTAGACGAAATATCTTCTAAAAAGATAAATATTGTGCATTTTATTTGATTTTACGCTAATCTACACTGCAAAAAGATTGTATTAGAACCCAGTTTATGTCTAAAATACTGGCTATTTTTTTACAGGTAAATTGAAATGGAGACTCGCTTATTTTTGACACATGCCCTTAAGGAGGCTTCTGTTGCGAAGTTATTTATTCTGTGGTTTTACTTATGAAATAGATTTATAATAGATTTATGGAGTTACTTATATTTTAACTATTGACACTGTCTTTGGATGAAGCACCATCATTTGTATACCTAATGCTAAATTAGTTCGCGAAATCGTATTTATCATAATTATCTTTCTTTAAAAAAATTAATAGTAAATTCCAATATCGCGCAAAAACCCTATTGATAATATACCAATACGTTGCCACCTTTTACTTTTATTAACATTTGTCCTCTCGTGCCCATTCACAATTGGTCTGCAAAATAATGCTAGAATTAAGTTCCTTGACACCAAAAATATAGAAAACCACATACTACTGGCTATTTTCGCAGTCATCCCATCAACTTCCCATACAATATGAATTACAATAATACCTAAACTAGCATCTAACATTCTAGAATTTTAATGTGGAATTCCTTTGGTTACACCAAACATTTTTGTGATTACATTGAACGTCAAACGTCAAAATATGTAGATTTTTTCATGTAAACATGATTTATCGAAATCTTAACGGTTTTCGTTATAAATGGCGACAAACTTCAATCTTTTTTCAAGTTTTCTTTCATTTTTCCTAAAGGAACACGGTTAATAAGGCAAACATATTTGGCACAGTTTAGACACACGTTAAATACTATGCATTAAAAATAATTCGGCCTGTCTTCTTCCACCAGTGCCGGAGAAGGGTTAACCATCATATTTTTGATAAAATACTTCAGGAATTTGTAGAAAACGCTAAAATAAGTAGTAGATTTTTTCATATAAATATATGGAAATGCTCATGTTTTTATTAAAAATATGACGGGCGACTTCTTCCTCTCCGGCACTGGTGGAAGCAGACAGGCCAAATTATTTTTTAATTTTTAGTACTTAATGTGTGTCTAAACTCTAGTACCAAATATGTTTGCCGTAACTGTCTTCCTTTAAGAAAACTAAAAGAAAATTGTAGAAAAATCGACCCCTTAGATAACGAAAACCGTTAGAATTTCGATACATGTTTATATGAAAAAGTCGACTTATTTTGACGTTTTATATAGATTCCTGAAGTTATGCCCCTTAAAGTTGGACCATTCTGTTGGTATATGCAATATAACTACAACATGAGAACTGGAAACCCTAATGTTGTCTTAGTCTTATATAGTAAACATAAACTACACGTTTAGTCAATATTTACAAACCGTTTATTGTCCTACTGTGTCTTCCAAAAATGAACCTTTTGTTTTTGATAAGACGGACATTGCAACACAATTACTGCACAAATAGTTAGGACTTATCTTATAAAAATATTCCACCAGAAAGGAATTATATTTAAATATACGTACTCTCTCCTGTGAAGGGATTTTAAATTTATTAGATATTCGCTACACTAAAATATCACTATATCACAATTTTCTGAACGACTAAAGGACACTTTCGGTGTGATTCAAAATACGAAATTTAACTGCTAGGAGGATCAGCCAGCAAGCTTAACTGGAAAATTGCGGTAATTTTAATTTAATTTTGAGACATACGTGATTTATTTCAACTGCCTAAAGTCAGTGGAGTAGCTATATAAGTTCGGGAAAACCAGGGAATTAAATTTTTGGAGCCACCGTATACCGCAGGTTTTGCCTATTATTTTTTTCAAATATAATTTATCAATAAAGACATTATTTTGCAAAACATATCCCCTGTACCTATTGTATTTCTGTTATGTCCTTATCACAATGTCGTATTATATGTAAGTAGTGGCTAATTATTAGGGTACATATATCCATAAAGAAATTTAAAACACTTATTAGTTTTCTGGTCACTCACTGGATGCCCCGAAAAAAGCAACATTAGAATATTTTTATTCTCAAACGTAACCGTACTATCGTACAGGGTGTCCTACCATAGCTACGCCACTGCATAATATGTAGTATTCGTTTATGTTGAATAACTGTAGATTAAGTTGAATATTAGGATCAATTTCTATATTCTATAGGTATTCCCTAAAATTGCGGCTCGCTAACGTTGAATCTTAAATATAAGAAGGAGCAAAATTTTAACTTGATATTTATGTAATGTTTGTATGATATGTGTGTGAGAATTGCAACTTTAATTTCTTAAATAGGTGGAAAAAAGCTGCACTGAATTTTATTGAGCTCAATCGCTTTCTTTAGCATACTCCCAAGCTTCTAGCTTTAAATGTAACGTTCTCATAAAAATAAATAGGTACCAGGGAAATATAATAATGGAACATGACTTACTTTTACATATTTTTAAAAATGTTACACAAAATTTTCACGAATGTTTTCTTTTTCACAGAAACACTGCACTGTCCTACACAGACCTACAGTTATTTAGTGGTAAGTCTGTTAGTACATCTAACAGTTTTATATCATTTTCTATAGTAAATACTTAAGCAAACAGTATAATTTATTGTTGTGTTTTTAGCGTAAAACCTTTGACAAGGTTGAACTTTTTCAAATAAAGACGGGTCCCGTTTTAGTCAATTTTCGGAGTAGGTATGTAAAAATGTTGTTTGATATCTATATCGATTATTGCAACTATTAGATGATTTAGTTACCTAGGATTTGAGGATTTGATAATGGTAATATAAATAGAGGGATGTATTAGCAAAACAGGAAAAGGATAATCAGTTTAAAAAAGGAAGTAGGCCAACCGGTTGGTGGTTGGTGGTATTTAGTAAGGCAACTGATTTTCACCTGATTTTCCTTTACCTGCCATGCCAATAAAATATCACTCGTAATAAACAATAATATTGGTGAAAAATACAACTTCCCTTCTAACTTTGACAGTCTTCACAAATGCTCCATTTACGATTTTTCTAATGGACATGGGTATTGGTATTAGGTGAGTCCTTATATTAAAAAAATGAAAACTCACTTAGTGACTGGCAAGAAATAGTGCGGTAACATTTTTTTACCAAATGAAAACGTACGAATTACAAAATCGCTGTGAATGAAATCACTATTTCGACACCATATCACGCTTTTTAAATCCCTTAGTTAATAGTAAATTCCAATATTTTACACAAATTGTAGAATACAACGACATGTCTTCACTTTTTAGACTTTCATCCCCTCGCGACCATTTTGATCAAAGTACTTTGTTTCTTCAAAATAATAAAATTGAATTCCTTGACCCCAAAAACATAACATAGAAAATAAAATATCACACGCTATTTTCAAATTGACCCTTCTTCGCCCCTCTCTTTATAATAACGTCAAAAATGATTTCTAATAGTAACAATTTTATGTACTAATTTGAAAAACTATTGTATTTGCTAAAACTAAATAATATCTGTTTTCACCTAAAAAGCAATCCGAACCGTCCTATTGTAGGCAAGATCCACTCACTCACCACGTAGTGATGTGGTACCTAAAATTGGTAAAAATAACGTTAACTAAGTCGAACCAAGAGAGGGATTTTTTAGGCCAGATATTCCTGCAAATTATATTCTTAATTCCATTCTATTTTTACAGTTCTATTAGTAGAAAGAGACTGTCTTCCAAAACAAAGGCAAAGAAAATATCATTCCCTTGCAAAAAAGTGTCATACCAACGAAGTTGTTTACGTTAAAAAAATTGAGAGTCGCCAATTTTCACCCTATTTAGAAAGAAATTATTACAACTATGTTATGTGGCATGCGACGGAAATAAGCTACGCCATATTAAATTTACTACACATGTTCAGAAAGATTAAAGTCTTTGACAGAATAGGTATGCCTAACCCAAATCCTAAAAAAAAATAAGGAAGCGACTAGGTATATGTTATAACTAGTACGCAATAGATAATTTCCGCACGAGTGTATATGTCGTAGGCATCGGGCGTAATACGTCATTTCGCGGAAAGTCTAGTTATTACAGGCATTGCCGGCAACAGCTGTAATAAAATAACTATTATTGTAGGCGCACTGAGAGATTACGTCGGCGGGGAAGCGGGGAGCGCGGAGAACGATTTGGCGCTATTGGCCGACTGCAACAGTGCAAAAAATGCACCGCGCTTTCGTATTCGCAATTAAAAATAGAACCAAGGCGAGGTTCAGAGGACTGATCATCCCTAGGCGTGCGCGTCGAAATTAATAATACTAAGAAGTTTTCAAAACTATAAATTTCGACGCGCACGCCTAGGGATAATCATTACTCTGAACCTCGCCTTGGTTCTATTTTTAATTGCGAGTACGAAAGCGCGGTTCATTTTTTGCACTGTTGCAGTCGGCCAATAGCGCCAAATCGTTCTCTGCGCTCCCCGCTTCCCCGCCGAGGCAATCTCTCAGTGCGCCTACAATACCTTTTTTGACTCAAATTTTGCCTCATTTCTAGGATTGCCCGTCTTTATGTTAGTCAAACAGAATAATCGGCCGAACCATTGAACGTTACAGCGTCTGACTGCCGTTTGTTCAGTCATTTGTAGAATTTGACTGAACAAACGGCAGTCAGACGCTGTAACGGCCGATTACTCTGACTAACATAAAGAAGGGCAATCCTTGAAATGACGCAAAATTTGAGTCAAACAAGGTAATAGTTATTTTATTACAGCCAGGGGCGGATGGGCACCCAAAAGGCCCACCGGGAAGAATATGGCGAGGGCCCATTTCTTCCCGTATCTAGCGAAAATTTTGGGGGGGTTCAGGATCGGCTCAAGCTTTTGCGGGGCTGGGTGCCGGATGAAAGTGGGGCCCCGCAAGGAATTATTTAAGCCATTAAGAACAAATTTTTGAAAATTGGTACGCCACTAAAATGGTATATTTTTTGCATGTCACTTTTTAAAAAAGTAGGCCGCGATGAGTTTAGATCACTTCAGTGACGTACATAGAAATTAATTTCGGGTGGGGAGGGATAATTTTTGTGAACTTCTTTCAAACAAGTGCATCTAAAATAATTCTGTAAAATTCGCCGCAGGCGAATTTTTTTAGAAATGTTAAGGAAAATTTCTTAAAACTAATCTTAGGAAATCCCAATATCTTCAGATTTCCAAGCTGCAGTGAATATTTTCAAAGTATGAAATATTTAGTTTCGGCCCCGCCCTTTTAAATACGCTACTGACTGGATAACCCTGTACACGGGACTCGGAAGCGCGGGGCCAGTTAAAATGCATGCCGCTTACGCCGCACCGTTCGCACCCCCCTAGAGCCGGCCCGGGAGACCAGTGTCTGTTGAAGTTGAAATAGAAATTGGGGGGGGGGGGGGGGAGTTGGGGTTCAACAAGATACGGCCCTGGTCCCGGCTTAGCCCGGCTGGCGGGCATTTACCGCCCCCGGTGAAGATGCAGCCCGGGGCCCGGGAAATCTCCCGGTAGCCCGCCGGTGCTCATCCGCCCCTGATTACAGCTTTTGCCGGCAATACGTGTAATGACTAGACATTCCGCGAAATGACGTATTACGCCCGATGCCTACGACATATAGACTGAACCGTAGGCGAGGTTTAACCCGGGCGCACATTGAGACACAGACGACGCAGTCAACACAGGGCAGGTGAGGAGACGCAGGCTGGCGCATTGCAGAAAAATTACGCGTGTTGCACAGCCAAAGCGCACATTGAAACACAGTTTTATATACACCTTTGTCGTCTACGTTTGAAAACGTTATAATAATTATGGCGGCGTATGAACAGGCAATGGCCATAAGTTTATTATTGAGTTCCGAATCAGAATCAGATGAAGAATTTGAAGATCTTTTACTTTACGATGTATCAAAAAGAACAAAGACTTTTTATAGAAGTAAATATTTGGAAAAAAGGAAGAGCCATGGCGTATTCAATTTATCAATAGAGTTTTCTGAATCTAAATTACTTTTTAATCTACATATTTTTTTATTTAATTTATTTTTTTTTAGTAACCTGCTCCACGTGCAACGCAGAAAACTGTGTACTAAACACTGCGTCGGGCAGGCTTCACGTGACGCAGTTCTACGTTACCCTGCACTGCGTCTCAATTTGCGCGCCTCGATTGAATTCACACAAAAAAATTCCCTGCGTCGTCTGCGTCTCAATGTGCGCCCGGGTTTATGGTTCCTCAAGTGAGGAATATTAGACTATGCGCGAGGTACGAATTCCTTATTTAATGACTATACATTCTAAAATAACACTACTTTGACAATTAAGCACACATTTTGACTTAACACTGTTGTAAAATTAATATAATAATTAAAAAAAAAGTATCTATACTAATTAGATAAAACACAGGGTACAATATCAGGCAGGTGGCTAGGCTATTGTTTCTGTTGTCATGACATTTTAACCTGAAATTTATTAATCTGTCACTTCACTTTGACGTGACATGATCTTTGAGAAAGGAGGAAGATTTATCCTCCGAAAGCTCAGAAAACAAATTTGTTGAAGTTATTTTTTGAGTTACACGTTTAAAGTTTCGTTCATTTAGTGTTAAGAATTTATGAATTTTCGAGGCAACTTGAAAAAGTTGTCTTTCAATCAGTTTGGTGGCGAAAAACCCAATTAAAATTAAATGGATCTGTTTGCGCCACAAATAAATTTTAGAAAATACATAGCTCTTTTAGTTTTTGTAATAACTATGCCGAGTATTATATCTTTGGAAAACTCAAAAATGGCCGATTTTATAAGGCCACAGCCAACTATGATTTACATTTAAAAAAACACAAGTTTATGTCATATCTCAAAAATCACAAGCAACATAAAAAAAATTGGATCAGATTATCTTATTAAGCTCAGATCTGAAAAAATAGCAAAAAATCACTTTTTTCAAAATATCTATTGAGCCGTGAACTTTTTTAAAAATACAAAAGGGGCATTAGATTGAGCATTCAAAACTGCAATTCTTTCCCCATTTAACCTTTGTTCTAGCTCTGCTAGTTTCCGAGATCCCCATAGTGGGCGAAAAAACTCACCCTGTATTTCTATATTCAGTTCAGAATAGGATATCTTGATATTCGAAGGTTTTTATACCTACCTAATTTTACATCCCAAATAGAATTTGAGAAGAAAGTTAGTGGTTTTAACGATTATTTCGGTATCTGATATTATAATAGCACCACAGGGACGTGAAATTTATTCTTTTATGCTGTTGTTTATACTGGCCTTTACATGCAATGTTTTCTAAAAAGAGTTTTAATAAACTCGTAAATGCAACTCTCACATTGATACGCTCCCGGCTAAATCAAACTTTAGTTAATAATTTTCAGAATCTTCATCGAAAAGCCCTACACAGAAAAAAGTTTATTGCCCTAATTATGTGATTTTGAAGGTTTCTTTTAATGGAACCATAAAGCCGATTTTCATAAACTTAGGAACTAACCTATTATACCTAATTTTAAAGCTTGATTTTGACCTAATTTGTTTTCAGGTAGGTAAGTGGTAGATACGTTTTTCATTTCACATATTGTAACAATCACCAAGATTAAATTTAAAACTTTCTGAAAGGTGCAAAATAGATAAAGACGTTACAATAATTGCGTCTATAAATTAGGTAAATTCACATAATAAAATGGAATGATTAGCAATTTTGCTTCTTTTTTCTGAATAGGAAAAAATATTGAAATAAAAAAAAGCACCAATAAAGTTGTCCGTGGAAGATTTTGTTTTTTTTTCTAAAAATGTGAATATGTCGGAAATTGCTTGTTTACCAGATTCCAGTAATAGAGTTGAGTTATTCCGTCGTTTTCTCGGAAAATTTGAGGTTATGTTGAAAAATGACTTGAATGAAACTATTAGACTTTTTTAACATCTACAACTTTTGTGTAGACATTTTCCGCTAGAAGGTTACGTTTCGCAACAAGCAACATTTCCAACATTAATACGGGGACGACCATTTCGAACATTATTATTATTATTATTTCAATCGACACGAGTAAAAGTAAATAGGGCCACGGTGGCAACGTTCGTAGCCTGGCCGAACTATTTCGACTGCATGTTTTTCCGCCTATGACCTTAGATCGACCTGTGTTCGATGCAGATGCATACACATGTCTTTATAGAAAAACACCGCTGATGGCTAAGAGCACAGAATAAAATAGCTTTGCAACAGAAGCCTCCTTACGAACATGTGTCAGAAATAAGCGAGCCTCTATTTCAATTTACAGTAAGACAGACAGTATTTTAAGCATAAATTTGGTTCTTCGCTATGTAGATTAATCAAATAAAATGCACATTATTCATGTATTCAAAAGATATTACGCTAAAAAGCGAGCCTCCTTTTGACATATGTCGCTAAGGATTTGTCTGTATTACTCGTTAGTCTGTGCTAAGAGCGATGGACAAACTGTGGATTCACGGTATTGCTCCTTAATAGCTTTCTCGGTATGATTTAAACTAATTGTCCTAAACTCACTGGGATTGCTACGGTTTTCTAAGGTTTTACGTAGTACTTGGGTGAATGCTATGCCAGTTTTATCGGGAAAAGTCGACCCTAGCCACAAATGGTAACGAAGACAAAATAATAGTAATTGCCCCCCCCCGCTCCACCACACAAGCATTCAGTTGCTTCTGGGGCACTCCTAGTTTGGAGTATTGTGAGGGTGAGAATTATTATTATTATTATAAGGCATTGCAAAGTAATGGTGGTATAATACAATATCTACCATAAGCATAACTAAAAAAAATAGTTAAAGTAAAGTGGTTTTATTAGACCCGGGGTCCCCACCCCAGCGTGTTTCAAATCCTCTTCTTGGGCAATATCTTACCTACTATAGTATCGAACATTTTTAAGCATGGTCCAACTGAAGACACTTCCAAGACACCATGCCTCAAGAGAAAAATACCGTTTAGTTTACAACAGTTGCGAGTCTTCAGTCTCCAGACAGATATTTGGTTTATTAACAGTTTTGAATGAAGTGCATACACAATAAATAGTTATTTATGTACCGAGGCACTGAAGTTCAACTTTTTATGACTCATGTAGAATTTAGTTGCCGAGGCCTCTGGCCGAGGGAGATGGCTCCGCGTCTGACGTTTGATGTTTACATCTCGCCAAGGCCTACTTATTGAAAAAGTCGTACAATAATTGGTTACTTCAGTGCCGATTTCTGAGCTTTTAATGACGATTTTGGGACATTTTACTGCCGATTAAAAAAAATATTGCTGTGTTTTTCTTCCTTATTAGATATTTTTGGATAGATTTTACATAGCTTTCCAATTAATTATTTATTTATACGATTATTGCACACAATTGTAGGCGATGTTTAAGGTTAATAAGTTGAAATTCACATTCAATGATATTATATACCTACTCATAAATATGCTTGCAATATAAATTAATAAATCTAATATTAGTCTACTACAATCTACCTAATATTTTTAAGTAAATCCTCAAAATATTTGGTGTGTGTAAATGGGCTCGTTACTGACCTGAATTTAGGACCCGGTTGCATTTTCTCTGCATTGATGTCAATTTAGATCGTCGATATTACTTACCAGTTGAGAGTCATAATAAGGACTTCTTAAAAAATTTACTTAACTCAGGACACGTAAGTAGAAAAAGACAATTAGAATAAAATAAATCATCAATCTTGATTACAAAACTGAAGGGATTACCTAGGTCCTAGAATGAGTTAATTGTTTATGACACACAACCAACCAGAATCAATTGAGCAAATAATTCAAAATGTTACAGGATAAAACAATAGAAATGAACGAGGGGTTTTAAACATTTAATTTTTTAGGCACAATAGGTTCATTTGGATTTAAAACCAAGTAGGTATACAAAGGGTGTCTTCTTAGTTGGGTATTTCTTACTTGTAGACTTTACCTGGTCAACCCAAACTTGTTCTTAGTTCGCCCCGAAATTATTTTATACCTGTTTATTGTCGTTATGATTTCTTACTTCACCCCTTTTCTTAAAAATCAATAAAATTTGCATAAAATGCTGGGTAAATTTTAAAGAACAATAAGTAATAAAACTGAAAGTACTTTGGAAATATTTATCTGACAAATCTTTTTATTGTATTACCACAGTTCTATATAAATTGAAATGTTTTTAAAATTATTCAGTTAATATCAATTCTGAGTTCCGGATAGTTATTGTGTGATTTTGACAAGAGCCATGGAGTATCACCACAGCTTACCCTAACGTATCACGTTATCGAAAGCACCAAAGATGGCAAGATTTTATTGGAATCTGGCTACCAGTATTATTTTAAAAGAGAAAATAAAAACTCTACGATTTTCTGAATCTGCAAGAATAAGAAATCCTGTTTTGGCACCGTGACTACTTCATCAAATAACGAAATTGTACGTAGAAATGTGCATCAGTGTGTCCCAAATGTGGCCAAGAATGAAATCAGTATGTGTACCTATAGACAAAGCCAAGAAAAGATCAAGAGAAGAAGTGATTCCAGTCCCGCAAATTTTTGAGCAAGAAATTACCCCTATTTTGGACGCCCGATTGGAGTTTGTGAGTAAGACGCCTACTTTTTCCAACGTAAAAACTTTGTTGTACACTGCAAGAAGTAAAGCACTAGGTGCCGTGCAATTTAAAAATCGAGAAGATATTTATTTTTCTAAAGAAATATCCGAAAACTTTTTGTTGATGGACGATGGCCATGTTGACAGAATTTTAGTATTTGCTTCACCTAGTGCCCAACTAACCATTACTGAATGTTCAGATTTTTTTGGAGAGGGAACTTTCAAAAGTTGTTGTCCACAATATGGCCAACTGTATACTATCCACGCAGATATTGGCAGCACATTGACAGAAACAAAAATATAATTCCAGTTATCTTTGCACTACTACCGGACAAATCTTAGAAGACCTACGAGCGCCTGTTCAAACTAATTTGTGAAAAAATTCCAAAATGGGAACAAAAAACGTTTAAGATAGATTTCGAGGTTGCAACAATCCAAGCAATTCGTTCCTGTTTGCCAAAGACGACCATTACAGGCTGTAATTTTCATTTTAATCAGTGTTTATGGCGCAAAGTGCAAGAAATTGGACTTACAAATGAATACAGAGAAAATGCCACATGATAAATTAGATGACGGTTGGTTGTATGTTATGGAAAATGCGCCGCACTGTGAAAAGATAGAAACTTTCAACGATTACTTTGTCGAACAGTGGATGGAAAACGACGTTGTAGAGAAAATGTGGGTATGCTACAATCAAAGACACAGAACAACAAATTCTCTCGAAGGTTGGCACAACCGACTTAACAGCAAAATTTTCAAAAAAAACCCCAATGTAATTCAGCTGGTTAGTGCATTGAAACAAGAAAGTGTGTACTATAATAATTATAAATTACAGGTGGAATTACACATGACCCCAAAGAAAAGGAAGATAAAGTATGTACATTTAGACGACAGAATAAAAAATACTGTTGACGATTGTGTAAATGATAGAATTAGTATTGGTAGATGTTTAAGAAATTTATCTTATATTGTACAAATTTAACAAAAAAACTGTCAAAAATGAAATATACTTTGAATACTACTTTTGTTTATTTATTTTATTAATCAAAATATCAATCTGAGGCCGAACAGGTAGGAAGTGCTCGAGAAGTGTTACTATCTTAATCGTACTACCTTACTATCTTAATCTTAAATCAAAAAAGGGGCACACTATAAGAATAGGTAATTTCCTTTTAAAACCAATAAAATATTAAAGGGGGCAACTAAGAATAACTTTACCTGAAAAAGGTTAAGTCCCCATCTAAGAAGGGGCCATGTAAGAATATATCATACAAAGGCATCCGGTAGAGATATCAAATCGGTCAATATTTTAAATATTAACTGAGATAACAGCCGTAGAATAATTAATTATTATGGACTATTTAAACTGTCTGTCTGCATTTTGATCTTATGATATTGTAAAACTGTTTTATCAAATTTATTAAATAGTTAATCTTATCAAACCTGTGCTTACATGTTTCACTCGGGCACATAGTTTTTTAATAAAACAGTAAATATGCAAATGACGTTGTCACAGAAAGACTCAATTGCAGAAGACAAATGGGTTGATATAAGTTCTTGTTTCAAATAATCAGGCATTTTTCCTACTTGAAATAAAATCTAATAATAAATTATTTCCACTGTTATTTCCAATGATCGCGTTATTAACAAAACAGAAATATGTGTCAGGGTATAAAATAATTGCTATAAATCAGAACAACAATAAAGATTTCAGGAAAAAATGTATTAGGTTATCTACACGGAAATTTCCTTATTTACGTAAAATTCTCAGATTATATTTCCATTATCAAAAAGAGAACCGGAATGATAAGAAGCGCAAGTTGACAATTATATTTACTTAAGAGGCTACGATACTTATGAAATCCGCCCAAAGTGCCCGACTCAATTCAGGACAAACGTCGCTCGATTAGATATGCCTATCCTTTTCCTTCCTCTGGTCCCCACGACTCCCCACTCCAGCCTGCCCCTTCATAGTGCTACGATTGAGGGGCAGGCCGGCCGTGGGTACTACACTGAGAAAAATCTGGCACTTTGTAAAAAAACCCTGTTTAATTCAATATGAGATATTATTCCTCAAACTCAAGCAGAAGCTTTTTTGTAACTAACAATAATCAATTCAATTACAATTGATATTGAATTCTAATGAATAATTTAAATGTAATATTTTATTTCAATAAATAGCGTGTTCTGGAATTGATTCTATAATACTTCTTTTCTAAGCACATTCTTTTGTCAGAACAACATAACGTTTCATGGTGTTGAATTGAATAGGGATACATTTAACTGTTCATTATACTGAAATTACAACTATTGTCACTGAATTTTTGCTGGATTTGTAATACTTAATTGTGGGTACTAATATCAATTATAGCCATTCACTTGCAGTGTTCATTATGACTACGAACGATATAGAGTGTAGGGTTGATTCAAAACCTTTAATTTGCGATCACTGTGTGCACTCCTAAGTTAACCCCCAGTTAACCCTGAAAAAATCAGCTTGTTTTAAAGAATTTTTTTTTACCCTTATAAAGCACTTTAGATAGTGGTGATCTTTTACCTATATCTCGTGAAGTATTGAAGTTAAAAAAAAACTTCATGAGGGAAAGTTGTAGAGAACGTCATAATGTATACATAAGAAGAAAAAAAATTGTACACATGAGAAGAAAAAAAATTGCAAAAAAATGTTTGCAAAACCACTCCTATTGCGGGGTTCGTAACACGACTTCGACGGTGATTTTTTGGGGTTATACTCAGGACGCTACCCACAACCAACCCTGAAAATATCTACCTGTTAAGAATCATTTTTTTTCTATCTCTATAAAAAAATGACAATTTGCTTGGACTATGATTACTTACATTGATGAATATAAAAGTTGCAATTAAGTTATTTTGTTCATCCAATGAATTATAATGTTTTTTCAGTTGCTTCTGGGGTACTCTTATATAGTTTGGAGTAGTCTGAGGGTGAGAATTATTATTATTCAAATAAAATAAATTTAATTGTTTAAATAAAACATAAGATATTTTAAAACCGAGGTTATGCTTTCATTGTAGTATGCCAATTTTAGTATCGAAGTGACAATACGTCTTCTTAACGGAAATTCAAACTATTTTAAACTTATTGGTTCATCTGCAATTACGTCAAAAGTATAGATTATATTGTTGGGACCACATGGATTTGCTTGTATATTTAAAGTAGGTAATGGAAAAGTGACTATATACACGAACTCACTAAAATCACAACAGTCTTTTTTTCCTGTGTAGACGTGTAGATAATATGAAATAATAACTCGTGCCGGCCGCCGCCGACGGCCGCCGGGGTCACACGAGTCTCGCCGATGCCGACGAAGAAGCGCGAATATACAGGGTTAACTATCACTTAGTACAAAAATTTTTATGGCAGATAAAGAAAAATTAGACTTGCTAAAATAAATTTTCAAAAATTTTCTAACATTTGTCTTAAGCCTAAAAAAATTTTTTTTCAAATTGTATTAAACCCCTCAAAAAACGCCGCCTATGGACGCCCGCGCGACATGTCTAAAAATTTCGCATATGTCAATAGCGCGGCGTTGCCACGTCTATCAATTTATCCGAGGATTCACCACAAAATTTCGATTTCCTTTTAAAAACGATTACTTTCTGAGGAACATGTAGAATGCCTATGAAACACCTACCTTACTGACATTTCCAGGATTGTTTGCACCATTTTCTGTTTTCTTGCTTTTTTACATTAAAAGTCACACAACACAACATTCACATTTTTTAAATCTGTTGGGGATCTCTTGGTTTCCCTCTGCTATTCCTTTTGTTTGAAGCGAGGTACTCAGCCTGACGACCACGACGAGGTAGATCCCCTCCGCCAGGAAAACCCCGAAGGGTAACCGAAAAATCACAACTGCACTAGCACACATTGCACAAATGCACATGCAAAGCACTACAGTAGCTGTTCAAAGAGGCCGCCGTTAACTTCGATGCACAAATTCACTCGGTTAACTAAAGAAGTCCGGATACGTGCAAAAAGTCCATGATTATTCCGGATTTGGACAGCTGCACCTTCAATTCGTTCACGTAACTGCTGCTCGTTGTCGATTTCCTGCTCGTACACAATCGCCTTCATGAATCCCCAAATACAAAAATCCATTGGATTCAAGTCTGGTGATCGCGGCGGCCATGCAATGGGCCCTCCTCTTCCGATCCAACGGTTGGGGCATTGGTCGTCTAAAAGTGCACGAACAGGTCTCGCAAAATGGGCTGGTGCACCATCGTGCATAAACCACATGTCATGCAGTACTTGAAGTGGCAAATTATCAAACAAAACATTTGTCAGAAAATACAAGTATCGTTCAGCGTTTAAATTTTCCGGTAGAATGTATGGTCCAATTAATCGATCTCCATAAACTCCAGCCCAAACATTGATGGAAAACCGACGTTGGAAATTAAACCGCCGAACAGCATGTGGGTTCTCATCGGACCAAATATGGCTGTTGTGTCTAAAAAAAAACAACAAAAATTAGAAATATTCACAATTTTGGCGAAGGCGTTAGGATTGACATAGCCAATTTTATAATAAATAAAAAAGATAATATGGAGGAGAGAAAGCTATAAGTAAGTAAAAATTTACATACGTGTTTAAAACCCCAGCACGTGTGAAGCAGCATTCGTCTGTCCAAAGAATGTTGAAAACAAAGTTTGGGTCTTGGGCGATTCGATCACGTAGCCAAGTGCAGTAGGTCATTCTCACCGGAAAATCATTTGCTTCTAATGCTTGGACCTTTTGTATGTGATAAGGGTGAAGGCCGTTTTCCCTTAGAATCCTCCATGCCTGTAAATAATTGTATTGTTACATTTTAAATTTTATGTAGGTATTAGGTGCAAGCAAAGACAATCCCATCACATGGGATAGTCTTTGGTAGAAGTCAGTTTTATTGGTTTTATTTTACTTGCCTTGTTCTGAGATATTCCCAATCTCCTTGCAATAGCTGTAGTGCTTATGGAAGGTTGCTCTTCCACCAAATCAAGCACTGACTCAACATCGTCCATGTTCATTTGCCCTCCAGGCCCACCCCTTCGAGCTTGCAAAACACCACTGTTTCGCATACGTTGTACAATGTTCACGAAAGTTCGTGGGTTAGGCATATTTGCCCTGTTAGGAAAACGAATACGGTATTCTGCTGCAGCTCGATGTGCACTTTCATCGCATCTCCCGTACATTATAACCATGTCCGTTAACTCGGCGTTCGAATACTCCGGCATTTTCACAAAGACGCTGAACGATTTGCCGGGAAAATCAAGACAAAACTGGGAAATAACGCCATGTTACATTCGCAAATGCCCTCCGTCGGCTACTAGCCAAACTTGAAAAGGTTTGTTCCAACAGGGCCAATAACCGTCCTCAAGCACGTTCAGCGCATGCGCACTACCCCGCTGGCTGTTCCAACTGAATTATGTACCTACCGACACGGGACGATACACGCACTGTTCCAGCCGATTTATGGATCATTTGTGTATCGTCCTTGTACGATAAAAACGGTGCCTGGTCTAAAGCAATAACCGCGTGTACTGACATGCGCAATGTAGTCATGTGACAGAGATAAACAATAACCTCATATTTTTGTTTTTACGTAGATGGTTTTAAATCGATGGCTGGGATCGTGTTTTTTATTTCTTGTTGGTTTTTGGCTTGTTGGGTAGGGCGGGGAATCGTTGAACAATAATTTTTTAGAGTGAAGAGTGAGGTTAGCCCACCGAACATTCGGTTAGCCACATATTAAACACGCAGGTTAGGTGCGGTCGCAAAACGTGATTTGGTCGATTTGATTCACAATCCGTTCCATCTGAAATTTTCTTTGGGATCGCACATGAACGGTGCAAAACTAGCGCATGCGTTCTTTAAGGGTTATCATCTAGTTCATGTACAGTTCTGTGACGGTACGTAAATTCGAGTTGGAACAAATGATCCCAAAGAAAATTTCAGATGGAACGGAAAAATTGTTCAACGATTCCCCGCCCTACCCAACAAGCCAAAAACCAACAAGAAATAAAAAACACGATCCCAGCCATCGATTTAAACCTATCTACGTAAAAACAAAAATATGATGTTAATGTTTATCTCTGTCACACGACCATACACTGCGCATGTCAGTACACGCGGTTATTGCTTTAGACCAGGCACCGTTTTTATCGTACAAGGACGATACACAAATGATCCATAAATCGGCTGGAACAGTGCGTGTATCGTCCCGTGTCGGTAGGTACATAATTCAGTTGGAACAGCCAGTGGGGTAGTGCGCATGCGCTGAACGTGCTTGAGCACGGTTATTGGCCCTGTTGGAACAAACCTTGTATGTACAGTTAGTTGCCTAGCTAGGAAGTTATGAAATGACGAACGGGGCAACGCGGAGCAGTCGAAAAAACGTTTCATAGACTCGACCGGGCCGATACGTCGCTTAATTCATACCGCCGAGGCTTCAGAACAATAAATCCTTTATCTATGCTTCAGAAGAGGTTAGATGGTGGACAAGAATTCATCAGAGGAGCTCCGGGGGTATTAAGGGAGACGGCTTGTGGTGTCGCGGTAATGAGCTTTCCGCGAGAGTAGGAACCGGTCCGGATACGAGCTAAGGTAAGGGGAATCTAATAGCGCTGCATCTGTACAGATTCAAATCGATTGTTATTTATGTATTTTTTAAATTTGTTTGAGTAAAAAGGTATTTTCACCGTTCCTAAATCAACGGCAACACCGCGGAAAATCACTTCAGCTGTCAGTACCTTCAGAAGCCAAATTGGATGACGTCATTAAAGGCGGGGATTTACAGGGAAAATAGGGGTCTTTACCCGTTTTTTTAAAGATCGTAAAAAAAATCTAAAAATATTTTTCTATGTTTTCTTAAGCCACCCTGCGCACGTGGTAAAAATTTTTGTACTAAGTCATAGTTAACCCTGTATATTTAAAAAACGGCGGTGGCCTGTTTGCTTTATTGCAAAAATGATATTTTTCAGGGCGTTCACTTTTCGTTGGCAACACACTGCATAGCTTTTTGGCGTCGAAGCAATTTTACTATTATTTTTCATATCAGCAAAGGTGCATGCTATGAAGGGTTCGTGTATAAAAAAAACTTCTGTAATTGCTCAATTATAAAATCTAAATTAACGATTCGATTACCGAATTCTTCTTGAACCACATTAGGGTCAGTTGAACATCTATTAATGTTTGATTGGATAATTGTTCTGCATAATAGTGTTGCTACGACTAAAAAAGTGCGTCTAAAGTCTACTTCTTCAAAATGTTTTATATAACTAGTAGGTATTCCATATTTACATTTGTGTAATAATAAATAAATCTAACTAAAAACTTTCTACACTGTAAGAGTTCACTTTAGAGGGATTAGAGTGAATAGGCCATATTATATCACAACGGTTTCGTTAATCTATAAAATTACATCCTCAAGGACTAATTTATAGAGTTACGAAACTGGTCTCCCTTTTTAAATAAAGTAATAGTTGTGAGATAATAGGAGCTATTAATTTCTAATCCCTTGTAAATGTTCCATTCAAAGCCCTGTTTTTCCCAGAAAGTTTGTTTCCCAAACCCTATGCACCTGCAGTACTACTTATACCTAAATCCGAATAAGTGTGCAAAATGCAAAATATGTAGGTACCCCTCTCTCAAATTCTGGAAACCATATTAGGTACCTACGGGAATAAAAGCACTCAAGCCCACAAATTACTCCTATTGGTTTCACTACATGTGACTGTTGTGACATCATTATCAAACATTATAGGTATTCTTGCCCTGACTGCCCCTTATTCTGACAAATCTGAATTATCGAACATCCTAGAAAATGTATTAAAATGTCATAAATTCGACAGACTGGAACAATAAAATGTACTATTTTTATTTTGCCCGAACTCCAATGACTTTCGAACAATCTTCTAACGAAGAAGTTTCTAAAACTGACTGGATGTCAGAATTATTATCGTTCCCTCTGGAAAGTATATAAATTAGCTTTTATCATGCAGCGATTTACATAGGAATTCGTTTTCAAAAAATGCTTCACATGACCCATTTATTTGGCAAAATTATTACTTGTACCTATCACATTTTTAAAGTAAAAATCAAGCGCACAATTTGGTTTAGAATTTAAATTTACTCTTTTTGCACGACCAGGCCATTTCATGCCCTAGGGATTAAACCATTTTACACAAAAGCAAAAAGTAGGTACTTTGTGAATAATAATTATTTATTTTCTAAAATTTATTTGTGGCGCAATGGATTAATAATTACTTATTTATAATTCCTGGAGGAATAATAATAATGAGTATTATTATATGCCAGTCGACATACATAATGTCGCGGTAGAAAATATTTTCTTCGGGTACTCGGAAATATAAATATTTGCTAACATACTAACATTCAAAACAAGCGAAACACAAATAAGGGAGACTGAGACTAATAAAATGAAAAATGAACCATCTGATATCGATTGAAAGTTCCCCTGACGTGGTTTCCGAGCCCGGTGAGGTACGCCGACGTAGGGGGAAGTAGGGGAACCACGAGTTCCAGCGAACGCCCGCCCGCCCGCCTATCTCCGTACGTCTAATTCCTGCTCGAATGGCCAATTCACGGATCATTTTATTGCCGGGCAATGGGTTCGTAGTTTTCAAATCATAGCCAAACGAACAAACGTATCGACTTGAAAGTAGTCTTAAAATAATGTTATAGAATGCCTCAATCGTCGTTGTGTCCTTCGAATTATTTTTGAGCGGTGGAAATACTCGAAATTCTTAACCGAATATAGTCGAATTTCGGGTATGTTTGGCATTTTTTTTCACAGTGTCGCATTAGTCCTGCACAGTTCGTGATACACAACGACGATTCTTCGTAGTTTTATCTAAGCCACAAAAAAAATCAAGTGAAAATATTAAGAAATGCAAGTAGGAGATGTAAACTACGAAACCCTTGAAAATGGGGGGTATCGTAGCGCCTTAAAGGGTGAATGTGGTGATTTTTTCAACGCGCATGGCATCGCCACATATAGTGCGCGGCAAATGTAGGTATTAAACAATTTCGAATAAACAATTAAAATGCTTATTTTTTACAGGTATCCCGAGACCCGTCGATCTTGAAAAAAACTAATTCTGCGAATAGGAGGTATACCTATAGTCATCCCGAGGACGTTAACAGTTCGTTTGACATTTGCCATACTCCCCAGATTTCCTAGAATGACACGAAAAATTAGAGTGTGAGTTAGGTTAGGGCGTATTGGTAAACTGAATTTTCGCAAGTTTACAAAAAGTCGAATCGAAACGAAACAGATATTTTTTTTAAATATAATTAAATTTTTTTAATAAAAATTGCGCCGCAGGCGAAAATTTGTGAAATTTGCAAGGCCAAATATAATATGAACATAAAATTTTACGTCAATGGTAAATTTTTTGCTAATTATGCGGGCCCATAATAATTTTTGCAGGAAGCAAGATTGCTATGTTTCCTTGTATAGAGGAGACAAAAGTGGTAACAAAGTTCTATTTTATTGTTGATTTTTCAACTGAGAAAAATCCAGTAATTATCAATAACAACACTGAACACCCTTTTGTGATATGGAAGTAAAAATAAAAGTTATTAGTGCTGATAGTGCCTTATAAATTATCACATTCTTTCAAAGGGCCACTTTATGTCTATACTTTTTGTTTACATTTTCTCGCCAGTGTAGTAGGGTAAATTGAAGTTTGTTTGAAGGTGGGGCAATAAAGATTATTGTTTTTTAAGCGGGTAATAAAAAGAGTACTTAGAGGTGTGTGCTCACTAAAATGCGCCGCAGGCAAACTTTTTTTGAAGAATTCAAGGACAAATTCAATTTAAATGAAGTATAATAAATTAAAAAATCATCATGTCTGTTTCCTCGTTTTTTTTCGCAATGAAGCAGTGCCTTATCTACAGCTTTGGTGAGGTGAACGGTGAACTTGTGGTTCAGGCAGGACAAACATTCTGCCAGGTAGGGCAATGCCCTACACGGCGCCTATGGTAAAGGGAGTCTCATTAGTTAAGTGTGTGAACGGAGCCTTAGGTACTCCTAGAGTTTTTAAGGTACGAAATTGATTTATTCTGGTACGGTGGTAGGGGCGACAGTAGGCGCGTTTTGAAATTAGCTTGGTATCCAGCCATCACCTGTTACTGTAGGTTAGGTATTATAGGTATAAGGTTTTAGTTGTGAATAAAAAAAATGTAATAGGAAATAAAGAAGTTAAAATAGAAAAATATATTTTTATTTTCGAAAAATAAAAATGATGGTTTTTTCCATATTTCAATACATTATTGTATAAACTTCCTTATTTAGGTTCTGTACATCACCTCCGGTGTGGAATTTTCCATCAATATAATATTTTGTATCTCACAGCTTTATTGTGGGTTGTATTTAACCTTTTAGGGTATATTACAAAAGTGTTTCTGTTTTACTTTAACTACCTACACTCTGTCAGAGAAGAATTCAAACAATGTAATTAATATCCCAATTTGCCGTAATACATCTAATATGACCTAATTAACATAAAGCAAGAGAAAGTAAAATCACAATAGCCCTATTGTGACAATCAAAATATCTTGCAGGACCACAGTATAACCAGTAGCCCGATTTTCTCAAATATTTTCGCGTTTGGACTAATTTCGACACAGTTTACTTTCAGCAGCTCGCAGAGGGCTCTGTTGTAACCGATTGGTTTGCTACGTCAGATCGTCTCGGACAAAGCCGTAGATACTCGCACGATAAACTTACCCACGGTATGTCATTGCGCATCTTGTGACGCGTCAGTTGCGAGTCAGAATTTAAATTGCTCCATATGTCTTGTCTGCGGCATGCAGCAATCGATTTTTTGGCAAGATTATTGTCCTTGGGAAATCTATAGTACCTACTTAATTTCCGTTCCCTTACTGTTTCTGTTATTATTTGGACAAACGCTGACTGCACATCCCGGCATTTCTGGCCTATTTTAAAGCACTGTCGAGCTGGACTGGCAGTTGTTTACACTTTTTTCTTGACTCATTAAACTGTAAACTATAAAAAATCGTAAAACACAACCGCATTTTGAATTCGTGACTCGCAACTGACGTAGATGCGCAGATTTGCCTTGTTTTCGGATTCGTTACTGACATACCGTGGGTAAGTCTATCGTGGATACTCGTCCGTGTTTTAGTAGTAGGTACCAGAGACAAAGGACAAAGAGACTATTTGAAGCATAGGGAAAAGAGGGACCAGCGTTTTTGGCCCTACTGCGCAACCCCGTAGCACATTGGAATGGAGAAAACACATACTTTAGATTCCCATCTTGTTCTATTATACAATAGATACATCTTTCTTAATTAGCCAAAACTTTCATCTTTGCTTGATTCACTGAAGGTTTGTCATTTTATGTTTACCATGGAACTTTTGAGAAGTACAAAAATGTGAAGGTGAGAGCAACAAAAAAACAATCTTATATTTCATTTAAGGGTTTTATAAATTAAATTATTATATCTACCTTAAATGAAGTCTTCATAAACAGGGCTTAAGTTTTTCATTTTTGCAGCTAATAATACCTAAGTGGACTTCCATGGAGGTAGTATCAGAGACAAGGGACAAGATAATTAGGAATTTGACTAAAGTCTAAAGTAATAAGATGGCAGAAAAAACAATTATTACAGAAAGAAAGTTAGCGGCTTTATGGGACTATAAATTTTGGCAACTGGTAATATCATACCAACATCCAAGTTCTAATGGATGTGCCGGTGTTTTCATATTTGAATCGTTCCGGAAGGTAGACTGCGACAGCTATTTCCCCTTATTAGGTTCATCAAGGTAGCCATAACCTTCCCGAACGACTCAAACCGATACGGTGGCACTTATAATAGTGTAACTTGCACTTGGAGGCGAGAAACCAACCAGTGGCGCCATCTAGCATCAAGCTGATAGTACCAGAGCCGAAATTTCACAAAACATAGTAAACACCAACAAGAAAAAGTTAGGTTGGTGTTGAATCCAGAAAACTACAAAATAATGTGCTTTCTGGCGAAAAAAAATACACTGCAAAATACATTGTTAAAATACATTGTTACATTAAACTGTCCTATAATAATTTCTAAGTCGTGACCAATACATAATACATCTTTTAGTACATAATAATGTGTTCGATTCCTACAAGAAGGGACCGGAGCAGGCTAAAGCAAAAGCGAGTGAAAGAAGCAAATAACCGTTTAGAGTTCATGGAACAGGTGAAAATCAAATATCCCAAGTTACTCTACGAAGTGAATCATGTGAATACTCCCAAATTTAAAAAATGTAGTAGGGTAAGAACATCATGGGTATAAGCAAGTAAATATCAATTATGTAAACCGTTGACTGACGTGTTAATAAAGACTACTCACGGCTGTCACGTCTGACACTTTTTTGGCTTATAATGTGCTTTCTGGCGAAAACATACACTGCAAAATATATTGTTCACGAATTATGGCGTACACGTCATCAATTTTTGTATCAATCAGAGACACAAGATCTATTCTTATACGCCCAGAACTGATTTACTGCATACACCTTTTGTCTTTGATTAGTCGACATACGTTCGGCTGACTTCAACCCGTCCGTGCATGTGTCAGACAAAGACGCCAATAGGTCGTATAGCGTAGAGTTCATAACCGCCGACTCGGGAAAGATATTAAGATATGTCACTGTCACAGCATAAATTTAAAAATTCTGTGACTTTGTGCGTATTTTATAAGAATTTTCTTTGTTTTCAAGTTTGGTTCTTAGTTTTTACTTGTTGTGGATTCTTTTGCTATAAGTTTTGTAATAATAGTTCGGCTCATAGACAAACCCTCTTTGGGTTTGTCTATGGTTCGGCTTTGGTAATATCTGTTACTGCGTTACGGGTTTGTGAATAAACATTTCCTAATAATCTTAAGATGCCTGGCCACAGACTTAATTTGCAAGCCAAAGAAATTGTAGCGAAGTTATTAAATTATTTCAAAGATGAAAAACGCAACGGAGGACCACTTTTACCAGTTCACGCAGTCCAAGAGGTAAATTGCAAACATTATGGCAGTAGATAGTGATTACGGAATCAAATATTTTTCAGCGTGTTTCTCAAGCTTTGGGCATTAGTTTCCCAGGAAGTGCAGAGAGCAGAGGGTCAAGATGGTCCCCAGGAAAATCCAACTACTTCTGCCGCGAAATATGGACCTCCACAAAAAAACAAAACCACGCACTTGCCAGAGGAAACGAAAATGGAAGTGAGAAATGTTATTTATAATATACACTGTGTCCCGGATAAGAATGAACAGCATGGGGATATTGCAAACGGTTAGAGATAGGGCAACGGTTAAATGGGGAAAAAGTTGCGCAATTTCGAGGTCAATAAAATGGCACAAACAGATTTCTAATATCTTTTTTCGTTTTTGAGTTATTTTGAAAAAAGTAAAATTTTGCGTTTTCGATTTTACTTTTTTCTGAAGTTGCTATCACAGATAGAGAAAAAAGAACAGCATTTTCTTATGGCACTTTTTAACGGGCCTTAAGATGGCGTTTTTAGATTTGTTCTACAACGTTTCGTTTTTGAGAAACCATCTTCAACTCAATTTTTTTAAATACGGACCTGGATTTTTTTTTGCAGATTTTGAAAGCACTTTTCATTGCAAATACCATGATGTATGACAAGAAATATTTTTAAAATGTATTGAGACAATTATACTGAAAATTCCTTTTTTCCATTAATTTTTTTTCTAATGCGGCCATGTATTTAATAATAAGAAGTCTAAATATTAATCAGTATTGTCAACAATTTAACTTACAACTTATTTTTCATTGGAGAACTAAAAAATGGACGGCACATACAATAATAAAAAAATAAATAAAAATCCTCCACCTAGAAGGCTTTGAAACAACGAAACCAATCCCTTGTCATTTGTCATAACTCCCACTGTATCATTTGGTTAACAATTTATTTCATTACAAATGGAGGGTGCATTAAAAATGGAGGGTGCTTATGACGACAAATTTAACATGTCAGCATGTTATATCTTGTGTCACAGAAATACTGTAGAGGCCGAACGAATGTATTTTTGCAATTAATAAATGGCAAAAGTTATTGATTTTGTTGGCTTAAAGCTTTCTTCTCGCAATTAGGAAAAGTGAAGAATTTACTCCAAAACACAATGCGACACTTTGCTGTACAACAACAGAGGAAAACACTTTACCAGACGCAGGGCCGTAAAATTTAAAAATATTAAGTTTTCGAAGTAAAAATAAACTGTAAGTTAAATTGTTGTCAATACTGATTAATATTTAGATTCCTTATTATTAAATACAGGGCCGCATTAGACAAAAATGAATGGAAAAAAGGAATTTTCAGTATAATTGTCTCAAAACATTTTAAAAATATTTCGTGTCATACATCATGGTATTTGCAATGAAAAGAGCTTTCAAAATGTAAAAAAAAAATCCAGGACCGTATTTAAAAAAATAAAGTTGAAGATGGTTTCTCAAAAACGAAACGTTGTAGAACAAATCTAAAAACGCCATCTTAAGGCCCGTTAAAAAGTGCCACAAGAAAGTGTTTTTCTTTTTTCGCTATCTGTGATAACAACTTCAGAAAAAAATAAAATCGAAAACGCAAAATTTTACTTTTTTCAAAATAACTCAAAAACGAAAAAGATATTACAAATCTGTTTGTGCCATTTTATTGACCTCAAAATTGCGCAACTTTTTCCCCATTTAACCGTTACCGTATCTCTCACCGTTTGCAATATCCCCATGCTGTTAATTCTTATCCGGGACACAGTGTATACTCCGAAAGTAAGTTTGCATTCTAGTTGAATTCGGTATGTGTGGTAGTTAAATGTTAAATTTTCTTTTACGTTTCTACATTGCTATAACTAGATAGTCAGACTACCACTTTACAATTTCTAGGCACGATAAAATGTATAATTATAATATTAAAAGTAAAACCACACAAAGACCTAATATTATAACTTCCCTAAAAAGGTGATGGTAAAACGCATTATTTTACAATTGAAATTTGGGTGAATTCACCGGGGTGAAAGGTCTGGGTAATCTGGTATATCTGGTTGCGTTTTACAAGTAAAATGTGTTAATGCAAGGAAAAGAGCTGAAAAAATATTTTAAAATACAAAAGATATTTAGGAGTTTTGTATCTGGGTTAATGTTTTAGACACCAACTTTTAAATTAACAAATTACCTTTTTTTCATTCTTGCAAATATCAAAATTTGCTTACAATGTATTTGTTTTAGGGTTAAGGGTAGCTGGAGAGGGTTAGAGTTAAACATATATATATATATTTTAAATTTTAAATTCATTTATTATTTACAGAAAAGCACCTAACTCTGAAGACTTTGAGGGAGGAATTGGCTATTAAAGTACCACTTGATATTAGTAAGTCATCCTTGGGTCGTTTATTACCCCAGATTGGTTTTAAATATAAAAAGGACGACAACCGCAGGGCGTTAATGGAAAAGGGTCAGATTGTCTTGAGAAGAGAAGAAGAGCAGAGTTTCTGCGGAAATATAAAAATAATCAAAACTCTGAGTTGAAGGGGCAAGTTGTTTTCCTTGACGAAACTTGGATATTTGCAAGAGAAAACCAAAAACGATCTTGGCAGGATGGGGTCCCGCTAGTCAAAGCAGTCGCGAGGTTCCGCTAGTCACTTCTTTTTCCACAACGTAAATTTTTACAGGAATTCGCCCAATCCAATACAGAGTGAGAAGAATGATAATTTCAGGCGTATAAAAATACGCCTGCCGCTTTTTTGTCTTATTGTTACAAAATATACCTAGTTTAAAAATAAACTAAAAAAACATGCTTTAATAGCAAACCCAACTAATAAGTAAAAATAATAATAGCAAACCGAATTATATTGTAAAAAAGAAGCGTGGGGTGCATGACATCAATTGCTATAAATATTTCATTAGTAGCTATTGATAAAAGTAGAGTTATCATAAAAATATAGTAAAAAGCACCCACGCTTTTTTACAATAAAATTTGGTTTGCTATTATTATTTTTTACTTTTTAGTTCGGTTTGCTATTAAAGCGTGTTTTTTTAGTTTTTTTAGACTATATTTTTTAATTTATTTTTGGTTTGATGTATCTGTTATTAATATACCTATGTACTTTATCTGGGTTCATAATAATATATTTATTTCGAAATTTGTTTATTTACCCTGGAGGTGGTCAAGCTATCGTTTGTATTAAATAGTCGCAATATATTTATATTCTTTGTGTTTGATAAATTCTTAAAAGATGTGGTCAAAATTTTGTTTTTTATTTAGTTGTATCTAGTTATCTTTTGTCTTTATACCTTTTAGTTAGCTACGTACATACATAGTTAGCAACATATCCATACTTACCTAAATTGCTATAACTGTATAGTCAGACTATCACTATACAATTTCAAGACATGGTAAAATGTATATAACATATTTATAAAAATAAAACCACGGATCTAATATTACAGCTTCTTTAAATAGGCCTGTGATGGTAAAACGCATTATTTTACAATTAAAATTTGGGTGAAATCACCGGGTAAAACGCATTATGCTACAATTAAAATTTGGGTGAATATCTGGTTGCGTATACAAGTATAAATTTTCCCCATTTAAATCTACGGCACTGGAGGATGCAGCCTCGATTTGCTTCATTCAATGACGTAAATTGATGACGTGTACGCCACAATAATTCGTGAATCGTACTTTAGTATAATCTGTTTTCCAGGATATGAAACTAGAGCCTACCTACGTCAGTCAACGCCTAAGCTATCCTATAATAATTTCTAAGTCGTAACCAATACATAATACATCTTTTAGTACATAATAATGTGTTCGATTCCTACAAGAAGGGACCGGAGCAGGCTAAAGGAAAAGCGAGTGAAAAAAGCAAATAAGTTTATGGAACAGGCATCATGAATCTGGAACATGTATTACCAGTACTGTGCTGTGATCCTATGTCTGATATTTTTTCTTTAATACCAACTTAATTTGTAAGTTAATCTAAATATTTAAGCTTATTTGATCAATAGAAACATGTAAGGGTGTGTCGGTCATTATTTCGTTACTTAATTAGGATTAAGTAGATGCCATTTCGATGTAACTATGGCATGTCCTGGGAAATCCAAATACCGTTGTATAGCAAAAAACTGCCAAAATTCCAGTCAGTGATGGCAACTATAAAAACAAAAGTTTTTCCGATTTCCAGAAAAAGATCCCGAAAGAAGGATGAAATATGTTTCAATTATGAAGATAGAGCCAATGTGATATTACTTTTGTGATTATTTTATATAACAGTATTATAAGTAATATTATTAGTAACAGTAAATGAGCAGCAACATTTAGTTTATACGTTTTTTTTACATATTTTTTATTTATGGTTTAAAAATATGTTTTGTGTGGTCTTGATTTGTTACACAATATCTTGCTTTATGTGATATTTTTTGTGGTTTTATTGAGTATATGCCTCAATGTGATAAGTACATACATTATATAGTTCGTATACTGCAAATTTAAACAAAACAGTTGTTTCAATAAATAGTTTTGAACACTTTCTGGCAGCTCCAAGCAATCAACAAGAAATCAGATATATAATATGCGTCAACTCTCAATTCTTTTTGTTTTTGATTGGTTAAAACTGTCAGAATAAATTCAAAACTGTTTATTGGAATAGCTTTAATAATATAAAATAAAAAATTCAAAAATCCCGCCAACATTCGAAAACAGCGTTAGTTCGACCCGTTCCCACGACCGGCGCCACAGTCAAACGTGGTCCCATCCTTTACTATGGGATGTAACAATCCATTAGTATGTTGGTTGTCTTTGGTAGGTACATAGTTGCAACATGAGCGTTACGGGACTTCGCGAGGCCAAACGCTGCATAAAAAATTTAAATAATTGTGCATTCAGGAAATTGAACGGTAAAAAGTGTTATATTTTCCAAAGTTCTTGTAGCGTTTTTTCAGACATCGATTTATTAAAAATTACGGTTCTGTGCGGTCTTAGCTATCTGACTTATAATTATACGTCGATGGCCCCGTCCTTGAGATCACACTGTAGTTTATGTTTCTGTGCTCTTTTTGTCGCGTATGTTTATAGAAAAAAGTGTTTGGTAACCCGCCGTATCGATATCCCCGCGCTCGCCTGATATTCATTATGTTTCATAAGCTCGAACACGTCGCGCATTTCTTTGTGTGCGGTACCAAATCATGCAGAATCCACGAAAAAGAAAACTTGCGGACTTCAAACACAAAATCAAGAAGAGAATGAAGAAGATACACCAAATGCTGACTGATTTCTCTTCAAGTAAGTAGGCAATCACAAGCGGCCGCGCGTAATTTAAACTCGCAGCGCCCTCCTTTCCGGAAAAGGACACAGACAGAAGGAAGGAGGGGAGGGGAGACATAGGGGACAGATCTCAAACAAATACAAGACCGGCGTTAGAGGTGTGTTATGCAGGCAGAATAAGACATTTTATTCCCAATTGGGAATTAATTACCCAAAATAAAGTTATATTAGAATGGGTAAAGGGTTACAAAATTCCTTTTATAACCAAGCCCTGTCAAAACAAATACCAAAAAGTAATTACGGTCCTGAATTTCAAGAAAGCATTACCACCCTCCTCACAGCTGGGGCTATTATAAAAAGCAAACATTGCAAAAAGATGACAAAAATAGGTTTATATTGAATCTAAAAGATTGAACAGGCACATTTCGTGCTCGCAATTTAAACTGGAAGTTAGCCCAACTGTAAAAATTTAATATACAAGAATTGTTACATGGCAACCATAGACCTTAGACCATATTTTCTTTTGCCAATACACGCAAATTATAGAAAATATTTAAATTGTTTTGTTTTTCCTGGTCGTTATTCGATAAAAAATAATAAAATTTAGGTACATATAATTGGACAGTTCTTGTTATATAATTGTTGCATTTGTTGTCAATAATTATTATTCTATAAGAAAAGGAAATATATGAATATAATAGAAATTATAAAGATTGTTTTGGTGTTGAGATAATACAAATATTATTTATATAAAATAAGGTGACTTTATATTAAAATATTTAAAGTTTGAGTACAAGGGCCAGCCTGATGAATTCACATGTTTGGCATTCGGGTTATCAACCGCCCCGTTTGTATTTACCAAAACATTCAAACCTGTCATCAATCATCTGAGCGTAGATGGGTTTCTTTCGGTATGACCGATGATGATGATGATGACATCCTACTACTCGGGGAAAACGAACAAAAATGCATCAATAATGTATACCACACTATCCACCTCCTAACGTCGTTGGGTTAAAAAAAACCGTGAAAAAAGCAATTTAAAACCAACTCAAACCATAAAATACTTACAGGAATTAACTATAATAGTACCCAAATGACTTTGCAAAATATTAGAAGTGTAACCCAAGCTTTGGTAGATTCTGGAAAACTTCTGACAGACATCTTTCACACATTCTCTACTCATAGGAAGTACTAAATATATAACTATTTCAATGTCTCGGTACAAAAAATTGCAATAAAACAAACATTTTTTTGACGCCTCTCTGTTTGGCGCAGATTTCGCAGACAAATACAAATCGGCGAAATCTAATGAGGCCACAACCAAAGAATTACAAATCCAATGGGTAAAATCTTGGTGATGCATATATAGAGTCTCGTATAAGTAAGGGTAATACCTTACATACAAGCACAGAAAATATATTCCACAACAGAGAGCTCCTTAACAATAACTGTCAAATGGACTCCAACTTCAGACTCCGAAAACAAGGACAGTACATTTCTTATGAATTGATATTTTCCTAATATATTATTATAATCTTCCTAATTTATAGATTAGCCAACATCTAATAATGGACCTTAATATCAATGCATTTGGAAAATATTAAGCTAAAAAGTTGGAGTCCATTTGACAGCTGTCATTAAGGAGCCTTCTGTTCTGGATATATTTTCTGTGATACCTACAAGACAAACTCGAAAGTAATGACGTAAACACGAGTAATATCTGATTACAGTCATTGTGCACACCACTGCCTCCGTAACCTCGTCCAATGAGTAAAATCTTAGTGAGGCATATATAGAGTCTCGTACAAGTAAGATTAAAACCTTACATACAAGACAAACTCGAAAGTAATGACGTAAACACGACTAATATCTGATTACAGTCATTGTGCACACCACTGCCTCCGTAACCTCGTCCAATGGAAAAAATCTTAGTGAGGCATATATAAAGTCTCGTATAAGTAAGATTAAAACCTTATACATACAAGACAAACTCTCTGATTACAGTAATTATGCATATTCAAAACCATAGTAGGCTAATGACTAACCTCTATTTCTATCCCCACAGGCGATAGTGGCTCAGACGGCTCCGAACGAGCCGCAAGCGCATCTGATTCGGAGGAAACTCTCAGATGATTCTATTGAAGACATTCTGGGGTACAACCCATTAAACAAAAATATGGAAGGGCCAGCTCTCGCCCCAGACCTGGCCTCCCACTGGGAATCTGTCCTCGGGAATTGACAAAGAGTCGACGAAAAAACTGATCGAGCAGTACAACGAAACCACAAAACTTACAAAACGATTTTTTTATGGTAGTCACTTAATCTCCCAAATAGTAAAATGACCCTGAAGGAAAGGCCTTAATCTTTCACCATATTCATAGATGCTAGCGGCTCAGGCTGGGGGGCAATATGTCAAAACAAAATAGGAAAAGGGTTCTGGAACCCTACACTCTACAGAACTTAATTATCACATCAATTTTTTAGAACTTCTAGCAGCCTTCAGGGGATTACAATCCTTGTAAAAACTGCGAGAATTGTAGCATATTATTGGAAATAGATAATGGTCACGTTTAAGACTCCCAATCTTAAAAAGCGCTTTAATTGCAGCGCTTCTACTTTCGTTTGCTGGCGCTAGCATTTCGTTAAACGGCTATTTTATGACAGTAAAGCTAGCGCCCGAAATATCGAGATGTAAAAATAAATTAAGCTCAAACACAGCATCAAAAAAGTAAATCACGAAATTGAAATTTTACAATGGCTTTTGCCACACCGAAATAACATAAACAAAGTCAATAAAGGGAACTGACAGAACAAAGTAAGGTTAGAACAAACCCCTTAAAGCAATCACAGGCGCGAGCATCAAACCGCTTGCAAGCGATTGCAATCGCTTTGTCGTCTTAAACGCACCCAATGTCACCGCAGTCACCTATATAAACCGAATGGGGGGTATAAAATTCCAAAATTGAACGAGATAACGCAACAAATATGGAAGTGGTGCGAAAAGCGTAATCATGATTTTTGCATCATACATAAACCACAAAGAAAACATACCAGCAGACAAAGAATCTCGTCAGAAAAATATTGAAACGGAGTAATCGCTACATCCCACTGTTTTCCAGTCTTAACATGCTTTGAAGCCCTCGCACCAAGTGACTCCCTATACAAGCTTATTGTTTTGCTAGCTCTCATCTCCAGCCACAAAGTTCAAATACTGACAAAATTAGATTAAACAATATCACTTATATTGAAGATCGATTGGAAATATATATTACCGATATCATAAAAACCTCAAAACCTGGAAAATGCGAACCTAAAATAATAATACCTTATTTTCATGAGAAACCAAATTCACGTTTAGCATCACTGTTAAAATATTACATAACCGTAACTAAAGACAGCAGACGCGGGCATGATCAGTTATTACTCACCATTAAAAAAAAAACACCTAATCCAGCTACGGCACAAACCGTCTCAAAATGGATCAAAAAAGGCCTTACAATAGCTGGTGTAGATACAACTATCTTTAAATCGCATAGTACCCGCCATGCTTCCACCTCGGCAGCTTTCAAAAGAGACCTAACTATTGAAAATATTAAACGTACAGTGGAATGGACTGAAATATCAAATACGTTTATAAAATTCCATAATAGACCCATAATTACAAACTCACGGTTCGCAAACATTCTAACAAATAACTTAGAAAATACCGAGTGGCGAAATAGTTAAAATTATAACCACAGAAATAACAGTATTATACCTATAATATAAAGGTAAAATGTATCCCACTATTGTTAATATGTTGTTATTTACCTAAAGTATAAAAAATAATTTCAAAATATGACAAACATGGAGTATAATTAATCCGGTAGGTAATAAAATAATGATCACCTGTTTTAATTAGAATAGCTTTGGAAAAAAAAAAGAAAAATGCATAGTCCAGGACCGTATTAATTTTTTTCTTAGTAAATGTGCATTTTAGCAGCTAAAACGAGAAAAAATATGTATGTGTCATACATCGTTGTACCCAGGACACGATTCATTTTGAAATATGCAATAAAAAATCCAGGTCCCTATTTAAAAAAATGAAGATGATTCCTCTATCTCAAAAACGAAACGTCGCCCCGAAAATCTAAAAATACCATGACGTAGTCCAGAAAAAGTTGCAATGAAAAACTATAATTTATTTTTCAATATTATCGCAAATGGCACCAGAAAAAAATAAAATCTAATTTACAAAAATTCGGTTTTTCTTAAATATCTCAGCAACCCATTAAAAATATTTTAACTTTCTCAACGGCATATTGTTAGGCGCCCAAAGGCGCAAGTTTGCCTCCATTTGACCGACTTCGTATCTGTTACGGTTTCCGAGATCCCCATGTTGATCACCGGAACTGAATCACCCCGTATACTACTTTATTAAAAATATACAATATACATTACCAAATATTTAGTTACGTAAGAATTTATAAAATACGGTCTACAAGTAGTGTTAAATTATTTTGTGAATTTCGTTCCAGTTATTCATACATGGTGTTCTACATTGAATTGGGTAAACTCTGTTTATATAATAAACAATTTCGTTGCCAATACGTGACGAGTTTCATTTCGCAAGTCACGCACACAAGGTCGAAGCCAAACAAACACCTCAGATCGCACCAAATCTTTCAACATCTACAGTGTGATCTCGAGGACGGGGCCATCTCGTATAATTGAGGATTGAACTTCCTTACAGGTAAGTCGTTTAACCTCTAATTATCTTAAGTAAAACTGCAACGGATATATATTATTTATATTAGGTATATGTATAATATAGATATTTTGCTGGGTTGAGAACAAAGGAACAGCTATCCCAGTTGGGCTACTGATTATGCATTATACTGTGGCACGGCTGTGGATATATTATGACGGCACTTTGACATGAAATTTAATTTGGGAATCCAGGTCACCACGCAGGGACGTCGGAAGTACGGGTCAGGGGGACAAACTGCCCCCGCTGTCGAAAAATGAGGGGGAGGGGCTACGCCACCTCTCTTTAGACACACATAAATAACAGTCACATCTCTGACCTCTGCTTCGATTGCGTTAGGAAGTAGTGGCAACGTCACCTTCATACCCATCTCTCTTATGCTTATTCGATTTCTTATTACGGATATTAAGTATATTCTTAGACACTGTTCGCCAGACGACACCTTTAGCAGTATATCACCATACTTATTGTACAGGGGTATTCATGTAACATTCTATCCCCCTCAACTTTTTTATTTTTTGAGTTAGAAAAAATGGCAAATAAAAAGGTTGTAGCATTGACTATCTATAGTCACTGGTTGAAGGAATTTTCTTGTGACTTCAGATGTGTATTCGGAAAAACAATTGACTGTCGGAGATACAGATCAAACTTATGTTTTTTAAATACAACACCCTGTATATTTTTCGCTTTTTGGAATCTACTTATTTTTCTGATTCCAACGATATATACATGTTACATATTTGCTCCAGTAGTTTGGGCATTATTGCACATTGTAATTTTGAATGAATCAAAATTGCCATGGAAAATTCAAAACAATAATGTCAGGAATAATAATTAGGTATTACAAAAAGTTCAATTTGACAATTTAAATAAGGTGTTAATTGTTGTGTTTTGGTGTTGCTTTGTTAAAATGGTACAATTACAGTATTAGTGAAAAAAGCGACATTGTTGAATGTTACATTTCATGTGAGAAAAATGCGATGCGTGCCGTGCGCGAATATAAAAGAATATATCCTGAGAGGGTAATCCTTCATAAAACCAGGGCCGTGCGAGAGCTCGCACGGGCCCCGGTACTACCATCTCGAGGGGCCCCTCTACAGCCAAAGTGCATGAGGTAGGATTCAACATTTTTATAGTGTCAAATATGTAAGTACATTGTACAAACAAAGTGCACATTTTCAATCATAAAATACGTCAAGCAAAAAGGGTCACAAAAACAAAGGAAAAAGGAAAAACCATAAGGAAATACATATGAACTTTTAATACGTATACCTACAAAATAAATAACCAAACAGTCTTTATCCTCTATTACAAATATAAAAACACATAACATGACGACTTAAGAAATATAAAAGGAACTTAAATTTTAAATTTGATATAACAAATATAGATTTTTCTGCCTCTCAACAACAATAAAACAAAATAAATAAAGAAAAAACATAAAAAATAAAAATACATTAAATAAACTTTGGTCTCATTCAAATATTTACGTTCTACTCACATTACATATGTATTTAGAGTACCTAGATCGACTTTTTGATCCTTCATATTGGCAAAGTTGTCTATGATTTGGTCAAAATTACTTTTTAGAGCTAAAGAAGATTGTTGTTAACCGTTCTTGGTACATAGTAGACTTAAGAACATTTTTTATTCAAGCTAAGGTACTAAATAACCTTTCTCCTTGTGCAACTGTCACTGGACTGGTGCAAAAATCCTGAGAGCAATTATGACATTGGGAAAGAGCGCGAGAGGTATTTTTTACATGTTACCTACATATATTACATATTATTACATACAACGCCGTCAACGCCTCGCCGACACTGTCAACAACGCGCCGGGCCCCTACGTTCCCGGGCAGATACTTTGTACCGGCCGCACCCCCCCCTATGCAATGCACGGCCAGGGCCGGATTAACCTAAGGGGGCATGGGGCCATGGCCCCGGGGCGCCACGCTCTCAGGGGGCGTTAAATCTGGTTGGTTCATGTGCAGCGGAATGTTGTTTAAATTCAACAAAATTTTTCATGTTTTTGAATGAGTTGTATGTATTTTTCTCTGCTTTAAACTACTAGATGGGAAATATTAAAAAATGTTTTAAGTGCATCTGATCAAGAACTTCTTCCAATAAAATTAAGTTCAACTCGGTGGTCAGCAAGAGCAGACGTAACTCGGGCGCTCTATGAATGTGTGCTTTTAACAAATTAATTGAAGATCATAGCCAACCACCTGTTGTAAAAGCTCAAGCTACTTGTTTCTAAAGTACTAATGTGGACAAACTAGAAACTGGAATTTTACTAATAACCTGGAATATGTTACTTAGTCAATTTAATAATGTGAACAAGACGCTTCAAAAGGAAAATATAGACATATTATTAGTTATATAAATGGTTCACGGTGTGACGAGAAGTTTGATGAAATAGAAGAAATGGCTAATAGTTTAACGCAATGTAACCAAATAAAAAGAATCCGAATTAGAAAACATATTTCAGACGAAAGCAGAGAAGTGGTGTTTGATGGAAAAGTACTTATTGCGTAATTCTGGATCATTTACTGTCAGAACTGTTACGAAGAAAATATGCATACAAACACCTTGTAGGTACATCTCTTTTGGTTTTTAAATTTATCATGCAATCTACCGTATATTGAAATTTGTAAGGAAGCAGCAAAACTATAGTTACAAATTATCCTTCTGAACTTGATAAATGCTTAAGTGAAGAATGCGTGCAATTTAAATAAGTATTTCTTAGAAAGTTTAGAAAAAGAACATTTTGGTGCTCAATTTAAATAATCGGATTTGTTAAAAACTATAAGAGAGCAGAAAATCATTGCATTCCCAAATATTGAATACAACAAACATTAGTGGCGAGAGATCTTTTGTCCTAAAAAGGTAAGAGTATCGGTGTTTAAAAGTTTTCTTTTTTTGATTTTTGTATTGTTTTGGAGTTAAAAATTTAAGAAATAATTTGGCAGATAATAAAACAATCGATTTATCCTTATTAACACTCGAAGTTTGTATTTTGTATTTTTTATTCGTACTATAGTTTCGGTAAAAATTATTACTGAGGTGGGGGCGCAAAAGAATTTTGGCCCAGGGGCGAAAAGTTCCTTAATCCGGCCCTGTGCACGGCCCTGCATAAAACATATTTCAAATATATTTATATCAAATTAGGAGTGTCTGGAACTTTAAATAATAACGAAAATAGACATAAACCACGAAATGTTGCAACTGAAAATATACAGGAAACCGTTACCTATAGATATTATATTTCGTTGAAAATCCGCGCGACATTCCATTAATAAAGATGCATCGAGATATTTGCAAATATCATGGTCAACCAGTGGCGTAGCGTGGGCTTTCGCCGCCCGGGGCCGACCTGAAATTCGCCGCCCTCTATATTTTAATTATTAGTCAAGAAAATTAGTAAAAGTCAAATAAAGCAGCTTTAAATTTTTTTATTAATTAAAAATGTACCTACTTGTCGGGTTTTTTTCATAGCAAAGTCTTTTACACAATTGTCAATATCAATATGCATCAATATACAGTATGTCCGCGGATGGACTTTACAAGAGGACAAATGGACTAAAAATTTAAAGATACGAAAAAAAGTTGCTGTTGATAAAAAAATTTGCAGGTCTAGAAAATACGATCCACCATGAGAAATCTCAATTTTATTATACAGGGTGAGTAAAGAATACAAAAATGTCGTTTTGCCCAAGAGTAAACATACCTTATTTCGCAAGATACAAAAAAAAGTTGCTCTTGATAAAAGTTTATGCTGGTGTAGAAAATACGATTCACTATGAGAAATCTCAATTTTATTGCGAAATAAGGTAGGTATGTTTACTATTAGGCAAAACGGCATTTTTTAATTCTTTACTTACCCTGTATAATAAAATTGAGATTTCTCATGGGGTGAATCGTATTTTCTAGACCAACAAAAACTTTTATCACGAGCAACTTTTTTTCGTATCTTTAAATTTTTGGTCCATTTATTCTCTTGTAAAGTCCATCCGCGGACATACTGTATGTGCGGTCTCGCTTGGCTCGTGTCAGCGCGGGTGATTTAAAAAATCGCGGTGTTTGCCGCCGCCCGTTTTCGCCCGGGGCCATGCCCCCCCCCCCTGCTCCCCCCCACGCTACGCCACTGTGGTCAACAGTCCAAAGAATATTGAAAATACATAAATTTAGACCATATTGCTACCGCCCCCCAGTGCAAACATTAGGTACATGGAAATGATAATAACAGAAGGCGAGAATATTGCCATTTGATATTGGAGAGAAAAACGGAAAATGAGCCGTTCATAGGTAAGAATATAGAGAGTGCTGGATTTTCTCTAAAAACTTACATCACTACTACTATTACTATTACCATTACTACTACTACCTACTGCTGCTGCTACTACTACTATTACCACTACTACTACTACTACTACTACTACTACTACTACTACTACTACTATTGTTACTACAATAATTACTATGTAATGATTACAGATTCTATATTGGTGGTGTGTTTAACAGAAGAAACACAGGCAATTGGTCAGCAGAGAATCCACACCAGTTTATCCCACTTCAACGACAAGGTCGAACTTCGATAAATGTTTGGTGCGGTATTTTTCGAAATGCCATAATTGGCCCGGTATTTGTAGAAGGAGCTTTAACTGGGCAAAAATATTTAGAACTTTTAAGAGGAGAGATATCCGATTTGTTAATTAATTTTAATGAGCAAAATATTGTTTGGCGGCAAGAAGGTGCTCCACCACATAAAATAAATACTGTTAAATGGCATCTAGATAACACTTAGTGGATAGGTTCAAATGGAACTATTTCATGGCAGCCAGAAGTCCTGATTTTACCCCACAGGATTTTTTCCTGTGGGGCACTTTGAAAGATCGAGTATAATGCAGAAAGATAAAATAATATTGATGAACTTAAAGAAAAAATATCTGCAGTGATCAGAGAAATTAATGAGAAAGGCATTGTGGCTAATTACAGGCGAAGCTTGTTAAGACGCTATGAGCTCTGCATAGCTCAAGATGGGGGCATTATACAACGTGTCCCGCTCTGATATCCGGAAGAGGAAAAAGTTTTTTATTCGTGGGTTTACGACAAAAATTTACTCTTTGTAAAAACTTCTGCTTGTTCCAAAACGCCGAAAACTGTTAAACTATTTTTGATTTTTTTATACAGGGTGTTCAGTATTTCGAAAAATTTAGAAATATTAGTCACCAATAGCACAGACCTATATAGGAAGCTATATAGGTCTGTGCCAATAGTAAAGGACAGGGGGTTACAAATTTGAGGTTTCGGCAATTTATGTTGGTATTTTTTTTAACAAGGCGGGCAGGTAATGGATTTTTATTTGTGGGGCAATCTAAAACAAAATGTTTATGCCGAACCGCTTGATATTAATGAGGACACTTTAAAAAACAGAGTAAGGGATACAATTGCAAATATTCATCTACAAGAAATACAAAATGTGTATAGAAAATTTATTAGAAGAATTGAAATTTATGCAGAAGTTGGAGGCAATAAATTTGAGTGAAAATTACTTTTGTAAATTTTAATAACACTATTCCTTGTTTAAGTAAATTTTCCATATTGTTAGCAATAAATTGACGTAATAGCATTGAAGAAGTTGATTTTTGTGTAAATTCTGCAAATATCAAATAAAGCGGCAAAAACAAATTGCCTGCCCGCCTTGTTAACAAAACTTTAACATAAATTGCTGAAACCTCAGATTTGTAACCCCATGTGGATTATAAATGACATTCTTGATAATATTTTTCTATATTGTCATAAGCAACGGTTCTTTACTCTTGGTATCTAACTAACAAAATTTTTCGAAATTTTTCGAAATACTGTATAAAAAATCAAAAATATTTTAACAGTTTTGGGCGTTTTGGAACATGCAGGAGTTTTTATAAAGAGTGACTTTTTGTCGTAAACCCACGAATAAAAAACTTTTCCCTCTTCCGGACATCAGAGCGGGACACGCTGTAGAACACCTTCTGTAATTTATAGATTAATAATTGGGCGTTAATAAAAAAATTGCGTTCCCTTCATAATCATGCCTCTTAATAAGTCTATATTGACAGCAAAATTAAACTAGGTATTACTTAACAATCAAGCTCTATAAATTGCCTATTATTTTAATTATTATAGTTTGGTATGGCAATTTTGATTTTGTTCCACATTCAACATTTCAAAGTGCAATAATGTGCAAACTACTGGAGCACATATTATTATGTAACATGGATATATCGTTGGAATCAGAAAAATGAGTAGATTCCAAATACACAGGGTGTTGTATTTAAAAAAAAAAAACATAAGTTTGATCTGTACCTCCGAAACGCGACAGTCAATTGTTTTTCCGAATTAACATCTGAAATCACAAGAAAATTCCCTAAAACTTTTCTATTTACCATTTTTTTCTAACTCAAAAAATAAAAATGTTAAGGGGGGTAGAATGTTATATGTATACCCCTGCACAATCTTCTGAAATAGGTCTTGATCAATAACTTCGTTCAGTTAGTTAGTGCAGATCTAGTCAAAAGCCGAAATAAAAGGTTGTACAACTAAAAGTAGGTATGCATCTACCATATTTATTTTTAAAGATCAAGCGAAACAATAATTGTTAATTTGTTCTAAGTGTTATTTCTCCATTCGGAAATGATTACATACCTGTCATTTGGATATGGTGAAAAGCAAAAAAATAGCATCTGCTTTTCCTATAACTTCTTATACGAGTATTTAGATACGTTCTTGGTCAGGGCAATGTGAGAAAGTTACTTTCAAACGAAACAGAATAATTTAAAATGAATGGGAAATTGCACTTAACAGGGCCTTTTGGCGTTTTGCAATTCTTTTGTTAGAATAATGCTGTTGTAATATTCTTTTATGGAAATTGGAAGTGGAACATGGTGGAACCTACAAACCAAAATAATAATAAAGTGATTTTATAAAATTGTAGTAGGTAGTAATTCACCCAGTACGAGATCCTTTCACCGTAATATCGTGGGTGATGTTATACTGTAATATAACTGGCAATTAGTCTCAATTTCTTTTTGTGGGATTTTATTTGTTGTCATTTATATCCTATCTTTTGTGTTTGAAATAAAATGATTAAACATTACTGACAATTATTATTATTACGACACTGTTTGCTGATATAGCTTTTTGACTTTGACGATACAGCTTTGTGGGCCTGGGATATAAACGATAATAATGCCCACTGCTCTTAATAAGGACCAATATTGTACTATTAGATTATTCGTTTCATATGCAGGGTAATTAAGTTTCTCTCTTAGTAGAAAATTGTGTAGGTATGATAAAAAAAATTGATTTTGAGTTTCCTCCAAAATTTTCCAAAATACAAGGTGGGTCTGGAATTGTTAAATTTTGTCATCACGGGCAGTTTTCCATTCTGAGTAACTTTTATGTATACAGTTTTGTCGTACTATTTACAGAAAACCATTTATTTGAAAATAAGAATATAATCAAAAATCAAAGTAGGCCTAACGCTTTGAAATTTTGTAAACCTAAGTAACTTACCACGTAGAGCAAAATTTTTTTATAACTTTTTCCAGTATCTCTACAAAGAGGCAGTTTGCTCCCATGCTAATTAACGTTTCATCAATTTTCTGCTTTTTTTATGCCAATCTTATTTCAAGGACAAGCAGATTTTTTTATCAAGACTTTTTTCGAAAAATTGAAAATACTTTTTCTACAAGTATACTTAGATAAGTTCATCTGTGGATACACTGTATAAAGAAGAAACTGAAAAATCTATCCGTTCTAATGCTTACTTACGCTACAACTAGCCATGGACTTCATTTCAAACGAAAAGGTACCAAAATGTACTCTTGCTTGCTTTTTAGACTGTTTTCTTTTAATAAAATGTATGAAATTACATATGTAAACTTGTAAAAGTAAAGGGTCAGAACAAACAAGCATTTTATTTTATTTTGGATACATTTGCATGCTTTTAGTTTATAAAATAGTAGCGGCCTATGCCGGCCGCATTTAAGCACAATGCACCACGCCTCGGTCAATGCAAGTATTTCCACAGCTATGATTGGTCGAGACCGAATGCAGGTGCGTTTTGCCAAACTTGACTGAAACGCGGTGCACTATGCCATGCCCCTCATTTAGTTGAGGTTATGTGCGAAAATTCGGTAATCCACATATCACACTCTTCAGTGGATTTCAGTGTAGCATAAATAATAATGTATTTATCCTGTATTTGTTTTATATCATACCGAAATCGCTCAGGTAGAGTAAATGGCAAAACGTACCAGCTTAACCAAAGTTATCGAGGGGTTCAGATGGGTTCGAGGGGTTTAGATGACTTTGAGTGCACTGTGTCTGGGAAATTCACAGCTGACAGCTACGGCGATATACAGAGAGAGGGGCATGGCATAGTGCACCGCGTTTCAGTCAAGTTTGCCAAAAAGCAGCTGCATTCGGTCTCGACCAATCATAGCTGTGGAAATACTTGCATTGACCGAGGCGTGGTGCATTGTGCTTAAATGCGTCCCGGCCACGCCAATAGAATTTATCGCCGTGGTCCCGGCTTCGCACGGGTAAACATTTATTTATATTTTTATTTTTTAAAATCGGTCCAGTAGTTTTTGAGTTTATTCATTACAAACAAAAATACAAATCTTTTCTCTTTATAATATTGGGGTAGATTTTTCCACAATGGTGCTTAGAATAAGACCTTTTTTTGGCCCAGACCAATAATCTGAGGGGGGGTTTTGGGGGTTCACCCCCCCCTCCCGAAATACCGCCATTTTATGCGCTTGTGCACCGACACTAGAACGAGCTCCCGGAGCACCAGTGAGTGTATTAATTTATTGAACTGGTTTTCCAGTAGAGCATGAAAACCCGCCCGAAAACATAATTTTTGGATCAGTGCAGCACGAGTTTTATCATCAGAAAATGCTTTCAAATAAAACATAACTGGCGACACCGGACAACAGTAAACAGTGAACGCTGGTTTATGGCTGCGTGCGCCATGGATTAGGAGAATAGGGGCGTCCAGAGTATCTTTTATGAATAGATTATACCCAGTACTAATTTGTGTTTTTGTGGATTTATTCATTATTTTTAGTAAAGGTTCAGTTAGACAAGTTGCGCGTAGAAATCTTTTACCGTACCTACTGGCAATTCTAAAGGTGTCGTCAGGCCAGGCGAAGAATGTGTAAGAATATATCCGTAATAATGAGAAATCAAATAAGTAGGGATAAGGGATACGTATAAATGCGAGAAGGAATATTCAGCTACTATTATAATTAAAGTATAATATTTTTTCAAGTGTTAATGTTAGTTAAAAATAGTAGGTTTTTTTAAACCTTAAAGCTATTTCAACTTCAACGGCCACTGGTCTAACTCCCCAGGGCCGGCTCTAGGCAGGTGCGAATGATGCGGCGCACGCGGCCCCGCCTTTGAGTTCCGTGTACAGGGTGATTCAGTCAGCAGCGTATTTAGAAGGGCGGGGTCGAAACCATTTCGGAATTTGAAAATATTCACTGCAACTTGTAAATCTGAAGATATATTCAGATTCGGATTTCCTAAGACTAATTTTAAGAAATTTTCCTTAAATTTTCTAAATATTTCGTCTGCGGCGCATTTTACAAAATTATTTTAAATGCACTTGTTTGAAAAAATACACAAAAAATTTCCCTCCCTCACCTGAAATTAATTTCTATATATCTACGTCACTGAAGTGATCCAAACTCATACAATATCCAAATTGGTCGTCCCGGCCTACTTTTTTAAAAAGTGACATGCAAAAATATAACCATTCTAATGGCGTATCAATTTTCAAAAATTTGTTTTTAATACATTAAATAATTCCTTGAGCCGGTCCTGAACCCCCCCCCCCCCAAATGTTCGGTAGATACGGCCCCGAAAGAACCCCAGGAAGGAGCATGTGTGGGATTAACACACGACCGGAATAGTTTCTGCATATGGCCGTTTCCGGTTTCACACAGTGATTTCAACAAACTTATCGAGGCAGAAATCGTCGTTTTTCGTATAATCAGTACCTACAATACAGGCCATAAATTGTAAGGCACGTTCATGTTTCAAATTTCCAATTATGAAGAAGTAGGTATCTACACAAACGCTTTGCTACTTTGGCGCATATCCTGAAAAGTTGATTTAAATTACAAAGTTACTTACCGTTGAATTATTATCCTCAAACATTTAATTTTGGCAGTCCGGGAACGGCCACAAGCCGCACAGCTAAGCATAATAACTGGAAAAACGATCGAATCACCTCATACTGGCACCAGTGGCACCTACCACCGTGTCAGATAACAAAATATTGTGTCCAAACTTGGTTACTACACAGGGCGACAGGGCGATTTCAGACTCATGTATTTTATAATGATCATAGATCTTTGACTCCTTATCCTGGAATTCTTTATTCATTGGGTCAGATCAGGGACCCTTTCTAAGGGTCCCTGGGTCAGATCGTCCGCAGACGCCAGCCGCCTAACCTACCCGCCGACGCTGCACACCTGTTGACCCAATTCTGCCAACACACATGACCCAAGTTTCCGCGGGACGTATGGAGTAGTTCTAGGGGAACCGTTAATCCTGGAATTGGGACGCATTTTCAAGGTTCACAGGGGGAAATTCCGGGAAGTCCCTGCACACCTGTTGCCCAACCTAAAATATTCCGGACGTATTTTCAGCCAGGGGAAAAGTCCTGGAATAGTGGGACAAACGAGGGGTTCTGATTTTAGAAAACATAAAATTGTGGCAGATCAAAGTTTTTTACCTTTTTTTTTTATAAAATTGTTGATGCTAAAACAAGTCTCAACAAATCTTTTTTGAGAATACGTTTTGCGTAGTGGTGTGGAATATCGATCACGCGGTAAGCATGATTGGTGGAATATTTTGGAGCACGTTGTTATCGTTTGAGTTAAGTAAGATTTGATTTTAGTAGGAATGTTTTTCCTAAAAATATGAAAATGAAATTTAACCTTAAAGAGAAAAAATGTGTAAGATATATCGCGCTGTCAAAAATACTTTAGTACTTTCAAACTCTCATTAGATGTAGAAGACATATTTCGTGGGTAATGATGAAGTTTCATGGGGTTTCATGGGCATTGTTCGATTTCGAACAACGGAATACTTACGTAAATTTCAGTCAAAGATTTTACGTTTAGGAATTTCATCTTGACAATTTGACATTGACAGTTGTCAAAAAGTTATATTGCAAAACATGGAAACCTATCAAAGACACACAGGTCACACCATTGATGTCGAATGAATTCACGAGTGGAGTAAATGTATGGAATGAAACGAAAGCTGTAGCATTGGTTGGTAAGTCAAGATTTGGCAAACAAGATTAGTGTATGGATAGCGGGGCCAGCGGTCACATGTGTTTTGATTTGGAGCAGTTGATAAGTATAGATAAATCTGTGTCAAATGGGTAGAAATGGGAGACAGTTCTTTTGTCTAATGATCAGGAGTCGGAAAATACAGCTAGATGCCTGGAATGAAGAAGATTAGATAAGAACAACATACCTCAGCGATGTTATATTTATTCCAGGTTTCAAAATTAACCTACTTTCGGTAACCAAAGTGTTGAATATTTCCTTTACTCAGCGAACAGAAAAGAAACGAATTTGTAGATCAGAATGAATATGTCCGAGCTGTGGCAAAGAGAGAATAGTAGATTCTGTAATGAGGTTAGAATGAAAAAATTCAATACGAGTGGAAGATTCCGAAGGCGAGCGTTAGCGAGCGTGAGGAACCACGAATGAATTTTTTCATTCTAACCGAGTATTTTCTCCACGACCATTCGTGAATGTAATTTTAGGTGGAGTATTATCAAATTCCATATCAAAATCACTCGATTTTTCACTCATTTTATTTAACTTAAAACACGTTCGAAAATACTTATTATGACGCGCACCCCCACGCCGCTATTGTTGACCGCGAGGTTGAGTCTTGAAATCCATGGCACTCTATGCTGTGTTTAGTTCGATTAGCGTATAATTATTCATTCATTGTCTTGTTATGGAATGAAAATATATAAAACAATGCAATGATTTATTATTATTAGTACGAAATATTAGTATCCCTATTATTATATTGTTTATTTATGTGCAATAGATTACAAAAATTATATTAAGATCCTGGAAATACATGCAAAACACTCGAGAAGCAAGTATTTAAGAATAAATCATCTCGCTCTAGAGTGAGAATTTTTAAGTTCTATTATTAAAAATGATTTTAGAATACTTACATTCACGAATGGTCGTGGAGAAAGTAAGTTTATAACATATTATTTAGATTTGAACCGAAAGTAGAAATTTCGCGGTACAATAGTGTTGAAAATTTAGAAAATTTGCATCAGAAATTAGCTTATGTTAATTTTGATTACGTACGAAACAAATTAAAAAGAAGCAACATTACTTACGAAGATGACAACTATAAAGATTAAAAGTTTTATAAAGTTGTTAAAAAAACAGGCAACATAGTAATGATTTTGAGAACAGATAATGGGTTGGAATTTGTTAATAAAGTATTGCAGGGTTTGTTAGAGAAATAGGGCAACAGGCATGAGAGATCTTGTTCACACACTCCTCAGCAGAGTGGTCGAGTCGAAAAAGAGAATAGAACTTTAGTTTCAGCTAGAACCATGGTGCATGGTAAGAATTTAGCTAAGTGTTTTGGGCTGAAGTCATTAACACAGCTGAGTTTATGCTGAATAGAAATGAAACTTGCAGAACAACAAATGAAACACCATTCAAGTAGTAGTAGTAGTAGTAGTAGTAGTAGTACGGAAAGGATTTTAATATCTCTATTTTCAAAGTTTTTAGTTCTCGAGTAGCCACTCATAGGATACTAAAGAAAAAATATCAAAATTTGACCCAAAAAGCAAGATAGGTATACTGATAGGGTGCAGTGATGATGCAAAAGGCCTTAGAGTTTATTTTACGGATGGTCATGCTGAAGGATATAAGAGTGATAAATTAGTAATGCTTACATAATGCACTAGAGAAAGAAGATGCTCATAGAGAACAAGAAAACATAATTGGAGAAGACTATATTATTGAACAAAACCGAGAAGAAGACTATCTAGTTTAAGAAAGTGAAGAATTCGGCGATAAAAACGTCCTGGAAACTATACAGGGTGATTCAGTCATGATGAAATTTGACCACAGTTAGAAAAAATAGCTTAATACGAATCCGAAATTAAAAAAATTAACAGTCAACAAAAAAAAATATTTTCAGAAGTTTAATAAAACCCCTTGTTAACGGCGCTCACCTGTTTAGCTGATAAACTCACGTTTAGGGAATAGTTATTAAACCGCAGTTAGTTCACATCAACGAAAATCAGGGGGCGCGAAATTTACTTTAACGTAGGACTAAAACGAATTGTGACTACTTTTTTAACCTTGAAATACTTTTACTGATATATGAATTAGCTGTGGTTGAATAACTATTCACAGAAAGCATAGTCCTACTTGCCGAGATGAGAAGAGCCATCTATCCGGCGGTGCCTGAACTTGCCCTCCCGTATAAGTAATCTAGTAATCTGTAATTATTATTGAATTACCGGCGCATCTGATGCGCTAAGTCTCTGACAGCCAAAGCCGCCAGCGCACAGTGGCCGGCCAGTAAGTAAACTAAACAATCATGTCAGGCTGTTTTGTTGCTTAGAAGAAACAATAAAAAAAGAAAACTTGCAAAATATGGATCGCGGTAGACGTCGTTACGCGTTGCCGGTACCAATATTCTCATACAATTTAAAAATTGTGATACAAATGTGGGTGCGAAAATTCGCCAAAAGACCTCAAGCAAATGCTGGTGCTTATGATGTGAATAAAACATTTTCTTAAGATGTTTGAAGTGCTATAACACCTGCCCTTTGTAGAATCAAGACTGAGTACAGTACACCAATAATACAGATGAGAGGTAGGTATTTCTTATTTATTCAGTTTCACCTTCCACAAAGAAAATGATTGGAATGTGGCAACATAGCTCTCCGGTGCCCACCTTCATATGTTTTAAACTTAAAAAAAAATTCTTTCCCATTTTCCTTTTTAGTAAACCTCCCCCACTGTGTGATAAAAATTGTTTACATTATGACTGAATCACCCTGTAGATACTGATGAAAGCGTTAATAAAAGAGGTTCTGAAAAAGCCAAAGTGGATGGAAGATTACGAAACTAGGTTTTCTGTACGCATTGGAGGAGCCCATATGACATGAAGAAGCAGTATCTGGTAGGATTCATTGAAATGGCAAAAAGCGATGCAGAAGGAGATGAATGTGTTCCGAATGTGACCGAAGTTCCGTGGCCGGTTAATTAAAATTGATCGAAGGTAATAGGGTATAGAAAATAAGCACGGTTAGTAGCTCGTGGATTTCAGCAAGATGAGGTTTAGTAGAAAGTTTATCCACTGGTGCGTAACCAGTGGCTAAACTTTGTACAGACCTTTAGAATCATGTTAGTAGTAGCAAATACGATAAGTGTGCCAGCTTTTTGGATGGACGTCCAAAGCGCATTTCTAGTTTTAAAAATTGACAACAATGTTGATATTTTATGCGGATATGTTGATTCGGACTGGGGTGGAGATTTGTTGGATCGAAAATGAACTACCATTTAATTGCATTATTATTTGGGCAAGCAAAAAACAACAAACTGTATCATCGATTTCCTCAACCGAATCAGAATTATCTTGCTCTTCTATAGTGGCAATTAGTGAATGGGCAAAGTTTTAGATTTTGATGTATTATCCAATAATAATAATTGTGCTATCCCAATTTACGACGACTATCAATCAACAATCAAAATTGCAAACAATCCTGAAAACAACAGAAGAATGAAACACATAAATATATACCTATCTAAAGTTTTGTGTTATTAAAGAACAGATAAATAAGGGTTTCATCAAGGTTAGTTTATAGGAAGGTTCGGACATTCTCCCACTCTTGAACAAAACCACAGGCCGTCCCTTTGCACCGGCAACATCGTGCGACGGTGCCGCTCTCGCCAGCTGGCCTTCAGCTTGATGCCAATGGCGTATCAAAAGGGACAACACGGGTATTGAAATCCGAAAATAAAGTAAAAACACAAACATAAAACAAAAATGCGATGCACCAACTTACTCCACAAAGTTCCGTTATTTCATTGCACAAACAGTAAAATGAAGAAATATCCGAAAACAGCCAAAACAACATAAATATACACCATAAACAAAGTACATGCCAAAAACGCCTGTGTGCGCCTATGGCTGGAAGCGTTATCTATTTAGGGAGTTACTAAATAGCCAATTCACGTGTAAATGCTACCAACTTAAATTGCGGCCTTTCTCCCCTTTGCCTCTCTCACCCCCCCCTTCCCTTCCAAGTCGTCGAATATCTGAACCTTCCTATAAACTAACCTTGGGTTTGATTAAAGTGATTTATATGTAAAAACTGATTAAACAAACGTTTATCTAAATCTAAAATAAAATGTGTGAGAGTTAGGTTTAAAACAGTAATAGCCTAAAAGTGGACTAAAACAATTTCATTGAGGGGAGTGTGAAAAAGACAAACGACAATGATATTGTTTTAGTAATAAATGCCAAGGTTGTCATCACTGGTGATGTCTTGTTTTATTTATATTATGACGATGGTGTGTCAAATCTGTGTCTGTCATATTTATGGAGAACAAATGAGTTAGTGTAAAAATAAATAGCTTCCGAAAAGTAGATACCTCATCGGATTATTTACATTATTATCAATCTTAAATCTTCATCAAGCCATACTACGTGCTAATAGTTATATTAGAGGTATATGGGTATGGTAACATGTAGGTTCGATCACAAATACAGAAATTTTCATGACTTCATAGCAAGAAATAATGTCATCCAATTTGGAAGATATTTTCGATTTTGTTCATCGGAGACACTAAGTGTTTGGACTATTTGGTTTGGTAATAGCAATCAAAGCTATATCTATAATTTCAAACTATTGTCAGTAGAATGTATCAATTTACCCAAGCATTACTTCCTCTATAAACGCGCAAACTCTGAAGCCATGCCAAGGAAATTGCATTAGCAGGTATGTTTATTTAGCCCAAACAAAGACCCACAGAAAGGTGCGTGTGTATATACAAATTATTGTGCTGGTGTTGTTTTACGCACTGTGTGCTGTTTACCGCCGATACAACCCCCGAAACGAAAATAATTAGCGTAGTTGCTCTATTTTCTTTGCTCTGTTTGCACTAAACTGGCTACGGGAGCAATTAGAAAACGCGCAGTAATTATTATTTGTCGGGACAGAAACAGAACAGTTGAACGCTAGCTAGCCGTTTAGTGTGGGGGTTGGTCTATCATTTAAATCTGAAAGGTGGGGGCGATATTGGCAGAATATTCCAATGATAGTGGTTTGAAGAAAAAGAATAATTGATAGATAGATAGGTATATTTTATTTTCTTCGTGGGCAATAGAAGAACACGGCAGTAGGTCTAGTGATCCTACTCTATACATAATATACAATAACTAATACCGCAATATGCTAGATACTACTAATGATTCTATATCTACCATACATATTCAAACAAAGTTAATAGTCAACCACACATAAACAGCAAATACACGGCACATATGAAAACGTCAATAAAAACATGTGTAATTAAGTTTTCTAAAACTACTTATTCCAGTTTTCCCATTTCTTGCACATAAAATATACAGAGAGTGAGTAGAAAACCTAATTCGTTAATATAAATTTTTTAATTTGTTTATAAAACTTTCCTTGTTTGTATATTGCGTATATTGTATATTCGTCCAATAGATTGAAGATTTGGAGACAAGTATTGTAAGAATTTCTCATACAAGGCTATTTCTACTTAATAAGGATTGTCTTCTGCTATTTATAGTACGATGTTCATGTTGTTCACCAGGTAGGTAAGGCAAATTTAGATTTATTTTCGGAAACGTAGGTCAGGACTCTCAGCACATATATGACGAATGGTTGGACTTCATATGAGAATCTAAAAAATCCGAAGAAATTTTTACCTCCAGAATAGACCACATTCTATAGGTTAGTTAAAGTATGACTGATAATGTAAATTTTATGAAGGTCAACAATCAGAACAAATTAGTTAGGTGATGGCTGACTACATTAGCTAGAACCAGCAACCACTTCACCAAAAAAACTCTTATGGATACTACATATAGAAATATAGAAAGTACTTAGGATAAAGGGATAGTTAATGCTGGAAGAATTATTGGAACATGAATAATAGGTAGCATCAACAAGTGAACACGTTTAGAACTATGACAATTTAGACTGTACAACAAACAAAATACCAAGCAAACAATCATTTTCTTTAACGCCTATTTCTTATCTTGTATAAAATCTCAAGCATTTAAATTTATAGAACAATCTTGTATTTTAAAACATCTATTTAATTTAGGGTTCAAAATGCCCGCCAAATATTCTCCCGGTCTACACAATCAATCACGTGTTTGGAATGTCTGTTCCTACAAATTCAATCTGCGGTTCCGGCAGGTATGAGACTGGTTTCTCGTTGGTTTATTGATTAACAAAACTATACCGTTTGAGTACAGGTAGGTATAGAAACATTTAATTGAGAAAAGTTGTCCAGAAGAAAAAATTATGACTCAGTAACAAAGTTGGTCTACTTTGAATTTTGTGATTTTTATGCTTTAGTTCTATGGTTAGGTTCAGATTACTGTGTAAATTAATGAATAGGATTTTTTCTATATTTTCTGAAAATAAGGAAAACATTAATTGAGAATGAAAATGCGTTTCACCTTAATAATATAAACCAACAATAAAAACATAAGTAGCTTATAATTACTATGTTAATAAGAGGAGGATATTATTCTCCTACGGAGAGTAGTACATACACTTTCGTATGAGATAGAGTGAAGAAAATACCATGGTTTTAAGAGAAGTTGTAGAACGTTCCAGATAGGTACATTTTGGCGGACGAGTTTCCTGACGAGGATGACTGAAGGCTTCAGACCAATGGAGGCGAATGAATTGCAGACTCAGGCCTCAGCGACGTAATAAGTGATGCCCTGACATAGTAACATGAAATAGTATATTATACACTTAGGTTGAGAAGTGAGGCATTATATACCGAGCTTTTTTATATCCTGAGGCGCGTAGCGCCGAAGGATATAATATGCGAGGTAAATAATGGCCTTCTCAACCGAAGTGTATATAGAATTTTTTTACTACTAACATTGAAATATTGCCATATTTTAGTTTATTTTAGTCATTTCTCGCTTTTTTCTAATACTTCGAAATATCAAGTAGCCTGGGAGATCAGTTGTCAAGCTGATAAAATGACACTAATCTTTAAATGTCATATAGAAAATTTTTCATTATTTACCTAGGGTGAGAAATATTACTTCTCATTAGAGGAATGAGGTAAATAATGGTGATTTCTCAGGTTAGTACTTAACAATAGTATATTATACACCTAGGTTGAGAAGTGAACCATTATTTACCGAGCATTTTTATATCCTGAGGCGCGTAGCGTCGAAGGATATAATATGCGAGGTAAATAATGGCCTTCTCAACCGAAGTGTATATAGAATTTTTTTTCTACTAACATTGAGATATTGCCATATTTTAGTCATTTCTCGCTTTTTTCAAATACTTCAATACTTTTTTCAATATCAAGTAGCCTGGGAGTTCAGTTGTCAAGCTGATAAAATGACACTAATTTTTAAAAGTCACATAGAAAATTTTTCATTATTTACCTAGGTATTTTTTTATTATCATTATTTACCTAGGTAGAGAAATATTACTTCTCATTAGAGGAATGAGGTAAATAATGGTGATTTCTCAGGTTAGTAGTAAAAAATAGTATATTATACACCTAGGTTGAGAAGTCAGCCATTATTTACCGAGCGCCTCGGGATATAATATGCGAGGTAAATAATGGCCTTCTCAACCGAAGTGTATATCGAATTTTTTTTACTACTAACATTGAAATATTGCAATATTTTAGTCATTTCTCGCTTTTTTCAAATACTTCAAAATATCAAGTAGCCTGGGAGTTCAGTTGTCAAGCTGATAAAATGACACTAATTTTTAAATGTCACATAGAAAATTTTTCATTATTTACCTAGGTATTTTTTTATTATCATTATTTACCTAGGTAGAGAAATATTACTTCTCATTAGAGGAATGAGATACTTAAATAATGGCGATTTCTCAGGTTAGTAGTAAAAAAAGGAATTTATTTTGGAGGACACCGTTGTGATTTATAAAAACGGCTAAAAACACAAGAACAACCTTTCCAAACCTCCTTTACCATCACAATAGAGACCGTTTTTGGCTCTATGAGGCAACCGTGGTTCGAAGACCGACATTAATGCAGAAATCCCAGGGCTAACCGGGTTTCATGGGGTATATATCGACAGGTGTAGATTGTTGCGAATTACCGTGCGTCGACGCTTTTGACACAGGTCCGAGATGTAGGAGGCCCATTATGCAAAATATATTCGAGCGAGGGGCCAGAAAGAATCAATCATCACCAGATGAATTTCAAATTCGTCTGAGATACGTGCCCCCGGCTACTTATGCCTTATGGAGACGCAAATAAATCGGTGGCTTGGAAAAAGGGGGCTAATCCATTTTCCTCGAATATTGGGTAGACTGCATTGTTATCAGCTCGAGCTTTGGCATAAATATAGTTTGGAATCTATAATAATTGTTGTAGATTGTGGGTTTACTCATATGTAGTTTGGTTGGCCTTTGTGGTTTTTCTTCACTTCGAACTCGGTAGATCTTTCGTGGGTGACCGTTACCAATAGGTACCAAGGTCACCTAGAACTTTTTTGTTAATAATATTACATTAGGTTAATAGTTTATGTACCTTCCTATAATACTCTATTTGCATCTGTAACGTAGGTACTATATATTATATTCAATAATTATGTATTTCTCTGTGTATTAAATTTGTCATAAAAATGTTTGCTTTGAGGTTAAGTGTAAGAATAGATTATACAGTTTTTTCAGCGAATGTTCGGCCCTACGTCACAATTCCCGTCCTTGTCTTACTCGTGAATATACGATGGATATCGGTCGTATATTCACGAGTTAGACAAGGACGGGAGTTTTGACGTAGGGCCGAACATTCGCAGAACAAACTGTAGCTAAATTTCGCCTCATAACTAATGAAGACGATTTATCATTATTAATATTATTATTAATTTTAATAAACCTTAGCATATTCCGTACTACCAATTCCATTTGGTTTTACGAAGTGCTTAGCTTAGATCTGCTTCAAAGTAAGAGAGGGTACAGTCCTATATTTTTCATAATATAGTCTCATAATATAGTGTCATATTTTAGACTCGTAAAGAGATAAACTCACTTGACGAACTGATTTGAAACTGGTGCATGACGTCACTCTGAGCTAACGCAAGGCCTACTATAAAGACAGGCCCTGGCGCACAAAAATCACGTGACCATCTTAGTCAGACGTTACATGTCATTTGTCACATAACTGAAAGCGGCAGCTTGGGTTTTGAGAAGTTTTCAATGTTTAAAGTGTTTTTAAACGTCTTAGTTTATATTTTAGAAACAAGTTTGTGTCTAGTGCGCGTGTGTCCTGGGCGTCCTGGCGGAGGGGAACCGCCCAGGTATTATTATGCCTCTGGGTGGGAGTCGTGGCGTCCAAGAGTATTGGTGCCGGTCGCACCGACGCGTGAGCGCTGTAAAGGGGAATTCTCCCCCGAACCACAGAATAGGGAGCCCGGAATTCCGGAATGGACTATTATGGACATGGACCGTATTGGACTGGACAGTGGAGCAACCTAACCTATATATTTTGTGAGTGGAGCCTGATTCACAGAGGGGTGAACTGCTTACGGGAGATCCGCGAGTTCAGACGGTCTGGGTGGCTGGAAGCCGTTCCCGTTGACCACGTTCGGGTTTGTGTATTTATTGTATTCACGATTCACCTTGTGCGAAATAAATCAGTGTTGTAACCGTTGATTTTCGTTGTCGACCCACGCCCCGATACGGTTTTTCTATTCGGTCTTTCACGCTGCCGAACAACTGAGACCTCGTATCAATATTTGCAGTATACCTACTGAGGTTAGTTTTCATTTTTATTTCGTAAAAAATAACCTAAATCCCAAATATTGGGTCTGTTTATATTATATTTATACATATTAAAAATGCCAGGAAGAAAGTGTCGCCATAACAAACATTTGTTTTGCCTCGGGATGATAAGTCCCGCCAAACATGGATTCGTCAAATTCCAACTGAGATTTAATTTCTAAAAAACCCTTAAGTATGTGTGGCTAACACATTTTCAAGAAAGTGAAACAATTAAAGTGGACAAATGTGTTGTGGGAGGAAAATACCTATAGCTAAAGGAAGGTGATGTCCCAACAATTTTTGAGAAGTGCCAAAATATTGCGAGTGCAGTGCCGTTTAACTCTCAGCCTAAAACAGCTGAGGCAGGTTGAAAATTTTGAAAAAACAATTAGGGAAAGCTTGGATGCACAAAACCAATAATGTAATAGATGAAAGAAAACTTGCCAAATTGTTACGAAATTTGTTTTTTCTACTTATCTCCAAAAATGCCTTTCATTATATAGCACTAAGTCGGTCACGTGACTACGCGATTATGCGTTAGCGCCGTGGCCTGTCTTTATCGTTGGCCTCGGAGCTAACGATAACAATCCTGTTTGCGCCACGGGGTTTATTTATTTTTGAGACTTAAAATACAAGGAATGGGTAAAACATAAATTTTATACCTAAATATTTGTACAGAATGTGCGAAATTGGTTGTCCGCATAAGATATTCCGTTAATATTCGAGCTTAAAAGAAGGCCACTCAAACCCTGTCTTCTTTTTTGAGGCAACTTGAAGGCTGCTTGTACATTTTTTCCATTGTCATTTGTGTCGGCATCATAGCTTTCAATTTTTGTCCATTTCAGCATTGGCTTAGGTATATAAATAAGTATGTAGGTATAGTCCAGTTTTTATATGAATGGGCTAGGACTGTCAACTGGTAATTTCGATAAGTCGGCATCAATGCAGGGAACAATGCAACCGGTTCCCGAGTCCTAAAGACAGGTCAGTAACGAGCCCGTTTGCATATACCAAAGAAAATTTTGAATATTTACTTAAATAGTATTTAGGTACCTATAGGGTTTCACGAGACGAGAAATCTCGTCTCGAAAGGAATTTCTCGTCTCTCTCGATCATCGAGACGAGAAATTAACATACTCTTGTCTCGATGTCTTTCTCGAAAAAAATTCTCGATCTCGATTCGAGACTCGAACTTTTCGAGAGTCTTGAAACTGTGTTCATAATTAATTTTTCGAGTAATTTTTATTTACTTAGGCCCGATTGTACATACGGTTTAAGCTCGAGTTTTATTAAGCTCGTTGACAACGATTGTCGGAATAATGGTTGTTAAAAAGTTAGGACCTTACCAACGGTTACTGCAATATCGTTGTCAACAAGCTTAACAAAACTCAAACTTAAACCTTGATTGTACCATCGGGCCTTAGAAATAAATTGTAGTAGATGGGAAGTATAAATAACTACACGTATTTTCAAGAAAAATAGTAGGTAGGTACCTAAAACTGGTATCAGGGGAGAGCTGACCCGGCAGCGCAGAGGTCTGCGTCGCAGACGGGCGGCCAAATCCCGGGGAAGCCACAGGCCGCCCTCCCGTCGCGAAAAAATGTTTTTTCAGAAAAAAGTACCTAGTAAGTCTCGTCTCTACATTACTTGCATTCGCCCTCAAAAAGAATATCGTCAACAATGCACCATTTTTTCTGTCATGTCTATTGTAATTCATTATTTGCCTTCAAAAGTTCCATGGCACACTTTTCTAAACGCAGAAAATTATTAAATTGTTATTTTTAGACTTATTTAATTTTTTTTTTATTTTGACAAAATTTTGGATTTAAGGTTCTGGAGCGATTATGAACACCTTTTTTTAGTAAATGTGTTTGAAAAAAGTGAATAATATGACTTTCGGATTTTTAGCCTCGATTGTGGCATCGCAGGTGGCTTTGACCTTGGAGTAATAATAATAATAATAATAATAATAATAATAATAAAAGACCGGACCTTATAGTAGTTGATAAAATTTCTAGGAAGACAACTCTGATTGATGTGGCCATCCCGAACAACAACAACCTGCGTGTGAAGCAAGTCGAGAAGATCGCGAAGTACAGAGACTTAGAAGAACGAATTAGAAGGCAATGGGAAATGGAGAACGTCCAGACGATTCCAATCATCATGTCAACAACTGGTGTTATACCAAAAAGTTTGCTGAGAAACATCAAGGAGCTGAATCTAACTGATAGTCTTTACAGGTCCATGCAGAAAGCGGTACTACTTGCGACAGCCCGAACCGTCAGGAAATTCATGGGGAATGCAGGATCGTCCAAGAACATCAATGTCACCTAGGGCCCGATAACATGGCAAGGGTCTCGTCCGAGCCAGATCCTTTTGGTATCCGGGATGCCCGGGATCTGAGTGAATGTTCCCCGTAGAGGGAGTGCGAATGCCTTTTGGCTAAGTCGATATAATAATAATAATAGGTTATACCAACTCGCAACTACCTAAAATTCATTGTAGGAGATGCATCGGTAGTGGATGACAGATGCAGATACGGGTGCCCAACTTCAGAAACAATCCAGCACATAACAGGAGGATGTCAGATGTTCGCATCAACGGAATATAAGGAACGACACGATTCGGTTGCCAAGATCTTGCACCAGGAACTGGCGGAAAAGCTGCTGCTTGTGCAGGCAGAGAGGGTCCCATATTACAACTACACACCTGAGCCTGTTCTTGAGAACAGCAACTACAAGATGTACTGGGATCGTACAGTTCTGACAGATCAACGAGTTGCCCATAACAGACCGGACCTTATAATAGTTGATAAAATTTCTAGGCAGACAACTCTGATTGATGTGGCCATCCCGAACAACAACAACCTGCGTGTGAAGCAAGTCGAGAAGATCGCGAAGTACAGAGATTTAGAAGAACGAATTAGAAGGCAATGGGAAATGGAGAACGTCCAGACGATTCCAATCATCATGTCAACAACTGGTGTTATACCAAAAAGTTTGCTGAGGAACATCAAGGAGCTGGGTCTAACTGATAGTCTTTACAGGTCCATGCAGAAAGCGGTACTACTTGCGACAGCCCGAACCGTCAGGAAATTCATGGGGAGTGCAGGAACGTCCAACAACATCAATGTCACCTAAGGCCCGATAACATGGCAAGGGTCTCGTCCGAGCCAGATCCTTTTGGTATCCGGGATACCCGGGATCTGAGTGAATGTTCCCCGTAGAGGGAGTGCGAATGCCTTTTGGCTAAGTCGAGATAATAATAATAAAATAAATAAATAATAATTTATTTCCAATATACAAGAATTTTACAAGGTTGTTTTAACACATTTCTCACAGAAGGATTATTACCTTGTGTGTGAGACAGAAGGAAAATATATAACAACACAGTGCACAATTTCTACACAAGTAGAGTATGTATATACATATAATATAATAATAATATAATAATTGCAGCCTCAGGTCATAAATTGTGATTTTTTTTCATTTTTCATTATTGATTACGCAATCATACCCCTAACAATGTCCCCTCACATCCAAGAAACCATCAGGCAAAAACTCTCAGGAACCTAAGTTGTGCGCGAGTCCCCGACAATCTCCAAGATAGTACAGACATTGTACAGTTCAGGCCCAATAATAGTAAAAGATTGATATGTTTGAGTTAAAAACAGACCACGTGATACTCTAATTTTTTAAGTTGACAATGTGCCCAATTGCTTGTATGTTACAAGAGTTAAGTATAAATGTTTTAACCTTCTTTTTTAGCATATTTTTACAATTTGTATTTAGAATAAGTAGTTTTAAATTCTCTGGTAAGTAATTATAAACTCTGCTTGCAAGGTAAAGATGGCCACGCTGACCTATCGTTTTCTTGGCACTAAGTGTTTTTGAGTATAAGTTACTTTTATTTCTTGTTTTATATTGATGGCTAATTGATGTTATGATACCCCTATGACTGTACGAAAACAATGCAATTTCATAAAAATAGATCTGCCTTGTGTCCATTATTTGTGTTTCTGCGTATAGCTTTTATAAATTTTTTTTGTATATGTTGTATATGCACCTCCCCATCCAAGTATCCCACACCTTATTCTAGATTCAAAAAGAGCGAAATACAACAATTTTAAATGTTGGAGGTCTAAATATTTTGAAAGATATTTTATTTTATAAAGAGTTGTTCTCAGTGTATTTGCGACACTATCGATATGAAAATTCCACCTAAGATGAGAATCTATGTCAATTCCTAAATACTTGACATGACTTTTCAACTTTATTATAATATCTGTATCTTGATTATTTATAATATGAAGTTCATTATATGAAGGTAAGTAATTTTGATACGATGTGAATTGTACAAAGTGTGTTTTTCGTAGTTTATAGTTAGAACTTTACCAGAAAACCAACGAAATACAGTACTTTATTCATTTTCCACTTTTTCCTTCAGGTTTTCCCATGTGTCGTCTTGATAGAAAAGTACAGTGTCATCTGCAAAGCTGATTATTTCTCCAGAGGTATTCAAGGTAAGTAGGTCATTCAGGTAAAGCGTAAACAAGATGGGGCCAAGAACAGTTCCCTGTGGCACACCACACTGAACAATTTGTTCAGAACTTTGTGTATCCTCAATAGCAACTATCTGCTTCCTATCGCAGAGATAACTCTGAAACAAAGTCAGTGCCGTACCACGAATCCCCATCCTCTCCAAGTCCTCCAAGACTATCTTATGATCGACCGTGTCGAAGGCCTTGGAGAGATCAAGAAAGACGCACAAGGCTGGTCTGTTTTCATCAACAGAAGAGTATACTCTGCTGGTAAGTGCGCCAATTGCATCTGATGTTGACTTACCCCTACGAAAACCGAACTGATTTTTTGAAATGACGTTGTTGTGGTCGAAGAAGTCTTGTAACCTGGATTTTAAAACTTTTTCAAATATTTTTGCTAAGTTTGTTATCAATGAGATAGGTCGGTAACTGACCGGGTGCATTTTATTTCCTCTTTTATATAAGGGTTTAACTATTGTCATTTTAAACTCATTTGGTACTTGTCCAGTTTTCAGGATCTTATTTATAACATGGACCAAGGGTGTAGAAAGTTCAGTCTTTAGGTCTTTAAGCGTTTCAGCGGTAATATTATCGTATCCAGGGGCTTTTTTGCTCTTAAAGGTGGTTATAGTCTTCACGATTTCTTCTTTGTCAACATCGGCTATAAATATTGAATGTAATAGTCTTTGTGTTGGTCGTATTGGATTTTCTTGACGTTTTATTTTTCCAGCTAGGTTTTTCCCGACATTTATGTAATACTTATTGAACTCTTCAGCCATCTCTGTTCTATCTTCGGTTAAGTCGCCATTTTCTTTTAATATTCGTTTGATTTCTTTACTTGTTTAGAATTTGTTATTTTTTTTATGGTATTCCATAGATCTCTAGTATTTGTTTTATTATAATTAATTTGATTTTGTAAATAATTTATTTTAGTTTGTTGTATTAGTTTTGAAAGATAATTTTTATAGTTATTATAGGAACGTTTATTTGCTTGAGGGTTGATTTTAAATTTTTTATCCTTGTAAAGATGTCAAGAAAATTATAATGTCGTCGAGGTACACTAAACATGTTTCGTTTTGTAATCCGCGCAGAACATTATTTATAACCCTTTGTAACGTCGAGGGTGAGTTTTTAAGTCCAAATGGCATTCTTTTGAATTCAAAATGACCGGTGTCTGTAGAAAATGCTGTTTTTGGGATGTCGTCCGGTGACATTTCTATTTGGTGAAAGCCGTTCGCCAAATCGAGTGTTGAGAAGTATTGGGCTTTTCCGAGTTTGTCTAGAATGTCCGAAATGTTTGGTAATGGAAATTTGTCGTCAATTGTCTTGTCATTAAGTTTGCGCTAGTCAATCACAATCCTCCATTTTCGTTTTCCTGATGCGTTTATTTTTTTGGTACTACCCAAATGGGGCTACTCCACGGGGAATTTAATGTTGGATTATGCCGTTAGATAACATTTTGCTAATTTGCGTTTTGACTTCTTGTCTGTGAATTTCGGGGTATCGATATGTTTTTGTGAAAATGGGAGATTCGTCAGTTAATTTAATTTTGTGTTTTATTTGGTTCGTGAATGTCAAAGGAGTATTTTCTACATAAAAAAGATCTCGGTATTCGAAACATAATTTTCGAATTGCGTCATATTCTTCTTGATTACAGTGACTTAAGCGTAAATTTTTTAAATTCTGTTTTTGCAGTTGGTCAATATGGTCGTCTAGATCTTGGTCAGTTTCCATTTTTTCGAAAAAAATTATTTCAGCTTCATTGATTAGTACAATATCAAAGGGCTTAAGAAATTTAATTTTGATTGGATTTTCCGAAATATTAGTAACAAAGGTAGTAGCGAATGAATCTACAATATTGCAAACTGCTTCAGGCATTTCTGCTTTTCCAAAATTTGTGTAAGGTAAGATACAAGTGCCAGAAATTTTATTTACGGGTACTTTTATTTTTTGTACGCTTCGGGGCTGTATAATTATTTCTAATGTCGTGAAATTTGCATTTATGAAATTTGAAACGATATATTCAGTGTTATTTAAGGGAATAGCTACATAAGGCGTAACTAGATAGTCACAACGTAAATCGATATTTGACATAATTTTATGTTTTAAGAAATCGGTGCCAAATAATCCTGCATAATTTTTTGAAAAATCAAATAAATAAAATTTATGGTTTCCATTCATTTGAAATGAGGGAAAAACTGGAATTTCCATCGCTTAGTTATGTATGGATCTAGCGTGGGCTGTTTTTACACAAAAAGGTTCTTCGAAAATAAAATCTGTAAAGTATTGATGAGCTAATTCGGGATTAATAAAACTTCTTGAACTACCTGTGTCTATTAAAAAATTTGCGTTTAGTTCGGGGAGATAAACGTAAGGTAAGGTGGTTTCGTCGGTATTATTTAGATAAATTACGTTGTAGGGTTTTGGTTCGGAGTTATCTGAAAATTTTCGTTTTCAGTTGTTTTGTCTGGGGGTTGGGAAAAGTCGGTATATTCGTCAAAATTCGGGTGTTCTGGGTAATATAGAAATTGGGATAATTCGTTATTTTCGTAGTAGTTTCCGTGAGGAATTTGAGGTTCAATTTGTAGGGTTGTTTCGGTACTCTCTACGGGGTCAATAACCTGGTTATAGCATTCTTCAGAAATAAAATTTTGATGTAAAACTGTATTTCCTGTTGTAGTGTCCATTGGTTCGTTTTTAGTTATTCGAGTAATTTTAGAGAAAGGTTTTGGAAAATTTTGAGGGGATCTTTGAAATTGATTCGGTTGATACTGATTTGATTGGTATTGATTTGGTTGATACTGAGGTCTAAAATTGGGATTTTGAAATCTTTGCATGGTGGATGGTGAATTAAAATTTCTATATTGGTTATTATAAGATGGTGAAGGGATATTTTTTGGTGGAAATTGAGGTTGTACGTTAGGTCGGGGATAATTAGAAAAAGTCGTTGGTTGGTACGTTGGTGGTCTTGGATAAGATTGGGTACTTGTAGAAGGTTGTAATCTCATGTTAGGTCGTGAAGTTTGAAAATTAGGAACTATTTTAGTTTGTGGAATTTGTGAACGATTTTTGTAATATAAAAAGTTTTCTTCTTCTCGGACGAAAGCCATAGCTTGCTCCAAGGAATCGGGATTTTTTAATCTTACTATAAGCTGTAAATGATAATTGAGTCCATTGATAAAAGTTTTGAGAATAAGAGCTTCATACTGAGTTATTTTCAAAAGTTTTACGTCTGCTGTATCGTTAGAAGCATTAATTTTAGAGACCAGTAGACTTCTAGCGTCTTGTAATTTTAAGCCAAAATTATGATTGTTTTCAATTTTATCGGGTCTTAAAGATATAATATCTTGTATAATACAGTCCTCTGTTCTTTGATCAGAAAAAGTGACAATTAGGGCATTTTTAATAAGTTCCCAAGAATTAAGTTCTACTCGAGAAGCTATTAAGTCAGCTGCTCTTCCAACTAGCTTACTTATGACAGTAACAAACAGACAAACATTTATCGGTGCGAGAGGGGTTGTAGCATTTTGATGGTTGGTGAGAAAGTTTTCAACGCAACGAATAAATCTGTTAATTTGTTTAGGGTTTCCGTCGAATCGAGGAATGTTGTCGGCTTGGTACCTTATCATTTGATAGTCTGGGTTTGCCATAGTACTTGAAATTGTTGAACTTACTGGGTTAGAAGTAGGAATATTGTGAATTTCCGAAAGTTGGAGAGAGTTAAGTAAATTTGCTAAATCTAAAAGTTCGTCCAGATTGGCGAAACAGAAATATAAACAATATACAAAAAGGGGTTAATATGAATTTTGTTTAACGATTCACTTACAATGCTAAGATGAAGATGTTTTTCTTCATGGAAATCTTCTTTTTCTTCTTAACCTACGGGTGCAATAGGAAAAACGATGCTGTCTTCTCCCTGCGGTGACCAAAGGGTTGTAGGACGATGCTGTTCCTGGGGTCCCTTGGTCTGTTGAGCCGTCTTGTAAGAGCCAAGTCCACACCTTTCGGTTTCACATTGTTTTTAAAAGAAGATTCGGAACCGATCGCGAGTCGATATCTATCGATAGGTCGAAAAAGGCAACAGTGATCCTACCGACTGCGCCAGTTACGTGGGCGAGCGTAACAAATTTGTTTTTAAAAAGATGTTTATTGGCAAAAGTTACAAGAGAGACTGTCGTAATACAACATGTTTTAGTATATATAATATTAAAAGTGTCTTCTCAGCATGTAGCGTCTTCTTTCCAGAAACATGGCATATGTGTTCATGTAACTCAACACATCATCACATGAGACACTGGTATGATACATTTTAAGAAACACGTGATCTATGCATGTTGCTGATTGCCCATCTATTCTTGTGTATGTGTTTATAAGGGAAGTGAAATTGTATTCACTTAGCGTGTCCAAATATTCATTTGCGTTGTTGTCATTTTTGTTTGCTATATTAATGTTTATATCTCCTACAATGATATGCGCTTTTATATATTTTTTTTGTTCCAGATATTGCTGCAATGCTGAAACAAAGGTTTCGAGAGAGGTGGATGGAGGTCTATATATACATGTAAGGAGGTTGGTTATTCCATTCTTATCAAAAAGAGTGATTTCAACTGATTTACATAAATCTATATGGACAATGTTAAAGTCATATTCGAGTGATTTTTTTTATAAAAACAACCAATCCATCACATTTGTTAATGTCTCCGGCATTGTATAGGGTATCATATCCATCCAAAGAGAACAGGGAGATATCGTGAACTATGTGTGTTTCACTTAATACTATGCAATCAAACCCAGTGTCAAGCTTAGAGAGATACAAACAGAATTCATCAAAATTTTTTCTTAAGCTCCTTATATTTTGATGTAATATACTGAATCTATTGGAAAAGTTTTTTATGTTTTTAAAATCATTATATAATTCTAAATCCTGAAAATTAAGGGTCTCAATTGACACATAATAATTGTGATCACGAATGTATTGGTCCATCTTTATAACTAAGATTTAATATTTAAAGAGGTGTTTACATATAACATATAATTTTCTATATAATTTAAGACAAATAGGTAGAGACATACGAAGCTGAGACTGTCGCCGCAGTAAAGTATATATTTTATTTATTACTAGGCTTCCTTTGTAGACTATTTTCATTCCCTGGCTTATTTGATGCGTATCTCGTGACTGGTCCCTTTGGGTTTGCTGGAGTAGCACACTTAGTCTGCACACTTTAGTCTGTCTGATGGTTGTTCTGGCAGAAATACTGATTCGTCTTCAATGTTGTCTTCTTCGAGCTCTCTAGATGGTGTTGGTGTGGGTGGGGCGCTATTATTTGGAAACAGAATCCCTTTTTCTACAGTATCTTCTTCTTCTATGTCAATTTTTTTCAGCTGAGTAACTGTACAGGTATCTCCGTTTATAATCAGTGCTTTCTTAACGATTTTTGCAGAATACTGTTTCGCCCTGGCAATCTTCAGGTGCTTTTGGAGTATTTTTTGATCTTCCTGTTGCTGTGGCGTCAAATCGTGTACAATTGTGATACTGGTGTTTTTCAACTTTCTGACATTCTTAAAAATATCATGTTTGGTACATTGCTTTATGAACTTAACTATAATAAGCCTCGGTCGAGATCCTTTTTTACTCCTATCCTATATGTATCGCTTATATTGTTTTCATTGATTTCAATTTCCAATTTCTGGGAAGAAAAAGCTTTAACTTGCTGCTCGGGGTAATCCGAAGGTAACTAATATTTTGAAAATAAGTAGGCAACAATGCCATCTACCTTTGGTAAAAATTTCATTCTGGTCGGTTAAAGATTAAAGAAGTTATAAGGTTGTTAACACTCTTAAGTGAGACATTCTGAATATACAGGGTGTAACTGTGATAGGTACAAATATTTTAACCACGTAATCGAGGACCTCCATAAAGCAAGAAAAGACAAATAAAATAAAAAAATATCTCTTTAAATAATAGAATAATTCATACACCATAATTGGATTTATTTGATAAATTGGTTGGATAAAACATTTTTTTCATTTCGAGATCCAGAAATCTCGGAAAAATTTCTCGATCTCGAAAAGTCTCGAAACCTTTTTCTAGATCTTGTCTCGACAAAAAAATGCAGTCTTGTCTCGGTCTCGTCTCGAAATCGAGACGAGGCAAGACGAGAAATCTTGAATTTCGAGAGTCTCGTGAAACCCTAGGTACCTAGATATTGATATTAAATTTATTAGTTTAAATTAAGAAGCATGATATTAGTTCGGTGTAAATTGTACAAAAATGGGTTGAAATGAATAATAAATCAATAATATTTTTCAGTATGTATTGTTGCAAATTATAAGTAATTGATATAACTAAAAAATACTTTAGTCGCAATTTAGATGGTTGATGTATTTAATTCACTGATCACTATTGTGAACAGTAAGTATATAAAACAATACATTGTATCCAAGATATCTAATAATAAAGAAAACACAGCATGTGTAATAACTTTTATTGTCTATACATTTTAATCAAGTACGTAGGTACTCAAAACTAAAGCACGTAGGGATGAAGCCTTTGGCTGGAGACTATAATATAGATACTAACAAGAGTTGTAAACGGTATTTTCTTCTTGAGGAGTGTTGGCTTGGACTTGAAAATCTCTTCAGTCGTAGTCCGAGAACTACACGCATGTTTTTGTCAAACGCTTTGCGTACGAATGCAAATTAGAGCTATTGTTGTTTGGTAAAAACGAGTGAGATTAGGGGAGATGAGAAACATTGCACGCTGGCCACTTTTTAGCCACTATTTTATATGTACCTCTTGATTATAAAATATTGGCCAATGCCCTATCTCGAGGGCACATAGATGGTTGTTATATGTGCCATATTTATTGTCACCTGTATACAATTAGCAAATGGCAAAGAAATGCAAAACATATTTGACTTCTGTATTCTCCACTCCGCGCAAAAGGTCCATCATATTTTGTAAGCAATGAGATGATAATTGAGCAGTTATATTTTGTTGTATATTTTGTTGAGAAAATAGACTTGCCAATGACTGCATTTGTTTCTGGGACTCTCCCTATATGCTTTTAACTTCCTGCATCCCAAATAATCTGCCAGCCACGAGGGTAATCCAGTGCATCGAATGTCAGTCTCTAAAACACGATGAAAGATGGTTGTCATGAATTAAAAATAATTTCTCAAATTTCCTTTCCACTAAAGGAGCTCTTGACAAAGTTATATACCAAGCATAATTATTGTTATTATTGTCATTATGCCATTAAATAATGTCTGTCTATATATTTTTGTTGTGATTTGTATATTCCGAAGCATAATAATTATTTTCTATTGACAGGCGGACAAATAAAAATGAGATATCCAAAAAACTGTGCTAACAAAGTCAATATCAAACCTAGAAATTTTTGTTTCTATTGCTGCACCAGGGATGACATGGCCTTTGAGGAACAAATTTATTAACAATTTATTGCTTAAAATAAAAAAAATGCATAGATAATAATTATTGACATTATGAAAAATGAAAAAAACCTATAGGTAGATAATAATTATTGACTTATAAAATGTCTTTCTCAAGTAAGATTGGTTTCAGTAATTTGGTAAAGTTAGATGCATGGTATAGGTAGATGACAAACTAAACAGGATATACGGGAATTCCATAGAGAGAATGAATAAATTAAATATCTTTTATAATTCCACAACTTGGAATTGAGACATTCATCTTTGGGCTCTAGTTTAAATCACCAGTTCCATGTACAGATAAATACGTCAAAAGGGAAACCAGATGATCCGTACTGATAATTTCCAAGCGTTTTTTCTTTTATACAGGGTTAACTGTCACTTAGTACAAAAATTTTTATGGTAGATAAATAAAAATTAGACTTGCCAAAATAAATTTTCAAAAATTTTCTAACATTTGTCTTAAGCCTAAAAAATTTTTTTTTTCAAATTGTTTAAAACCCCTCAAAGAACGCCGACTATGAACGCCCGCCGTGACCTGTCTTAAAATTTCGCCTATGTCAACAATGGTAGTGACAGGTAGTGAAATAGCGCGGCGTTACCACGTCTATCAATTTATCCGAGGATTCACCACGAAATTTCGATTTCCTGTTGGAAACGATTACTTTCTAAGGAACATGTAGAATGCTTATGAAACACCTACCTTACTGACATTTCCAGGATTGAATATCGCACCATTTTCTGTTTTTTTTTTCTTTTTTACATCAAAAGTCACACAGCACAGCACTACAGAACACAACATTCACATTTTCTAAATCTGTTGGGAACCTCTTGGTTCCCCTCAGCCATTCCTTTTGTTTGAAGCGAGGTACTCAGCCTGACGATCACGACGAGGTGGATCACCTCCGCCTCCGCCAGGAAACCCCCGAAGGGTAACCAAAAAACACAACTGCACAAGCACTACAGTAGCTGTTCACGTAACTGCTGCTCGTTGTCGTTGTCGATTTCCTGTTCGTATATACACAATCGCCTTCATGACATGATACATTGTATCCCCAAATACAAAAATCCATCGGATTCAAGTCTGGTGTGCCAGGCCCTAACTTTCCCATTTAATTAGTTATTAGTTGTATTGTTATTTCTAAGCGACCGTATTCCAATAAGGAATACGGTCGCATCTGCCCGCGCGCAGATGCCGTCACGTCAACGGTGAGGCTTATATATTATTCGACAAAATCATGGCTACCGGCTACCTTTTTTGATTAGTTTATTGTGAGCTAGGCAACCACATATCCACCAAGGTGTCTCAAGGTGCCTACATTCTTGTTTTGGACTTAACTTGACTTGAAATTGATAACTGACGTATGAAAGTGAAACTAATTTCAGAACTATTTTTTATAAGTTGGCCGCGCTTTTGTCGAAGTGACGTAGGTGTGCAGAAGAGTTTAATTTTCGTTCTCCTAGCTGGCATACAGTTTTCTGTGTATCGTGTGCTGATGTTGTAATTCAGGTGAAGGCACAGGGAAACCTTTGATTTAATTTAGGCGATAGGGGAAATTCGTGAAGTGACTTGCGCGGGAGAGCCAAGAGGGGAGGATACTAATGGAGTAACGGCACACGTTGTAGCAGTTAACTTTCGCGGGTCCCGGAGTTTTTGGGACTAAAAAGGCGAAGAAAAAGGGAAGCTGGAGTGTAGTGAGAAGCCTCGAGCATCGCCAGAGACAGGAGAAGGAAAATTGTGGAGAATTTGGAGACGCTCTGTGCCCCGGATACAGGAAATCAAGAAGTGTTCCCACGGCGGACTGACCGGTACTCGACGCTTTGATAAAATTGTTAACTGTGTTTTGCATTAGGACAGCCGAGCTGTTGCACAACATGGAAGGACATTGGGTGAGCTTTTAAGTGAAAATAAACTGTTGTTTTGGGTTCTGCACTGCGCGCTAAAAGAACGAATTATCAAAACGGGGTTTACGCCTTTATCTAGGGCTTATTAAGAGGTCAGATGAATTTAGGTCGATTAAATTTCAAAGTAAGGTAAGGCTGTACAGATTCAAATCGATTGTTATTTATGTATTTTTTTATTTGTTTGAGTAAATATTTATTTATGTACCAAGGCACTGAAGTTCAACTTTTTATGACTCATGTGGAGTTTAGTTGCTGAGGCCTCTGGCCGAGGCAAATAAACCATATGAGTCATAAAAAGAACTTCAGTGCCGAGGTACATATTATATTTTTTTTGAAATCGGAAAAAAAATGTTTTATTAATCAAGAAAATAATAATAAGGGATCACCCGTCCACGAACCGACTACGCGCGGCGTTGCTTGACTTTACCGATCGCTCTACCTAGGACAAGTATAATGACGTAGGGCACCTTCCGACAGAAAAACCAAACTGCTGCTTCTTGTGCAGCCTACACAACAAATCTATTGATATTCGAATTAACTAGAATATGTATACTGAAGAATTGCGCTTCTATAGGAAACAATTTCGCAATGTGTACGAAAAGTTAAATGAGCCTTTATCGGCCGGGTTTTGAATATTTGGTCACTTTTGACGGGCGATTTCTCCGCATCTGACGTATGATGTTTACATCTCGCCAAGGCCTACTTATTGAAAAAATCGTACAATAATGGGCTACATTATTGTACGATTTCTGTGCTTTTAATGACGATTTTGGGACATTTTAATGCCGATTTCAAGAAAAAGGTATTTTCATCCTTCCTAAAACAACGGCAATACCGCGAAAATAACTTCAAGCTGAGAGTAGTACGTTCCGAAGCCATATTGGATGACGTAATTAGAGGCGGAGATTTACAGGGAAAATAGGGGTTTTTACCCTTTTTTTTAAAGATCGTAAAATAATCTAAAAATATTTTTCTATGTTTTCTTAAGCCACTCTGCGCACGTGGTAAAATTTTTTGTACTAAGTGATAGTTAACACTGTATATTATATTGCTATAATTTTGTAAATAAAAATATATGTATCCTTGAAGTCCAAAATATGACAACTAAGGCCAAGATGCCTTTTATAAAAATGTTGTTTGTTTAAGAGAAGTTTATTTTGTGAAATTGAATTATGGTTATATCTCCTAAAATAATGCTGCTGAACTATAATTTGGCACTGCTGTGTTTTTGCAGATGGAGAATGGGGTGAAGATTTTAATTTCTACGTATCTCGCAGAGGGCGACGCCATTTGCGCTGTTTTTGGATGGAGATTTTACTTGTAACTCTTTTGAGGTTATCTTTGTGGTGTTATCTTTGTGGTGCGACAAAAGTGTTTGCGCTGGAATTGTAAAAATGTGCCCCAAAACACCTGTTAACTTCAACGTTCGAAACTGTAAGAAGGTATGAGGTTATGTTAGATCCGATGAAGCTAAGGCTGGTTACGTTGGGTTAGGTTAGGTCATCACATGGTAATCTGAAAGAATACATTCATTAAATTGTGGGTGCTGTCTCGTACAACTGGCTCAAAAAGGTTACTAAAATCTGTTGATGTATATTTGTCTTTATGTAATAAGAAACTGTAATACTTGTAGGCTATAGTAGTAGTATACAGTAAATGTCATAATTATTATTATTGGCAGGTTTCCTTTTTTTAAATAATTATTAAACCTCTTTCGCGAGTGTACTCCCACCAAGATTTGTAAAGTACAGTCCCGGCCTCATAAATGTTTCCACTAGGCATGAGAAATGAGCAAGAAATCAAGAATTTCAGGTAAGTGCGGCAAGGTTGCGCCAATTCTACGGCTTCTCAAATCAACAACCTCCACTACATTCCCTCGCACCACCCCGCTCCTCCTCATTCGGGGCATTCCGTATTATTATTATAATACTTTATAAGTGGGTTTAAAGTTTTACACTGTTCTTGGTGTTTTGAGATTCACGTAACGTGAAATTACTCAGATTTTTTTTACTGTCAAAATGGTATTAGTTAAATAATAAGGTATAAGTATGATTGTGGCATTATATGTAGAAGAATCTCGTAGTGGTTTTTTCGTTTATTACACTTCTTTATCTCAACCTAGAACCAAAACATTGATATGATTTAATTTTTATATCTTCTCGGAGTTTTCGGGTTCTGATGCTTCCCGGGCCCCGAAAAATCGAGAAATAAGAAAAAACACGCAATTTCCAAGAATGGTTTCGCAGGATTTTCCGTCGGTTTCTTTGATTGTACAGGGGTCCCGTTTCTTGGAAGTGGTTAATCGTGAATCGGAAAATTCTCTTAGATATCGGATTTTCCAGGTTCTCTATGGTACCAGAGGAAAGTCCGACACCAAATTAAGAGGTTTATCATCTCCTTCGATTTTTAGAACGGCTCTATTCGAGGTTGTCGAAAGACTTTTACGAAAAAATGTCCGTGGGCAGGGTTGTAAGATTTTCCACTATTATTCAGGCAATCTAAGGCAAACCTAACGACGCCGAGTTTACTGTTTTTCACACTGTAACTGGCAATGTCGCGTAAGGCAATGTCACGTTTTAGTCCATGGTCTAAATAAAAGCTTATTTTAAAAAATAGTTTGCGCTTTTTAGTACCTATTTGATTCCCATGTCAGGAGGATGGTAAAGAAAGTTAGTCCGCCATCTTAGGGCATCCGTCATATTGGATTTAGTATGACGTCACTTACCTTGTAAGTTGTGAAGAAATAGGTAATCCGCCATTTTGGGGCGGCCGCGATCTTGGATGTCGTATGACGTCACTCATCTTATCGTTTTCTACTCGTCAACCCCTTTCACTTGATACTCATGTCAAGTAGGTTCTGAAGAAATAGCTAATCCGCTAACTTGGGGCGGCCGCCATCTTGGATTTCGTATGACGTCACTCACCTTATCGTTTCTACTCGTCAAATCCTTTCATTTGATACCCCTGTCGAGGAGGTTGTGAAGAAATAGGTAGTCCTCCATCTTGGAGTGGCGGCTATTTTGAAAAAATCACAGTATACTGAGTATACTGCATTGCCTTACTTTATTTTGATCATGGTTATATAACGAAACGTAAGGTCTCAAAGAATTCTTTGAGTGGATGAGAGGCAAAAGCCCTCATTGTACGCCTGATGCAACGCCTGGACCAACACTATATTAAGTGTTGGTCCAGACAACGCTTTCACAATATTTACCTATGATAGGTTATGTCCTGGGAAATATTCTCTTGGCCACATACCACGCGCTTTCTGCGTCTCATTATATACTAAATTAGTCACTAATATTCTGAACACTAATAAACAGTCTATTAATTAACAAAAAAACAATTCAAAATACGAAAAATACTGACGAAAACAGTCAGAGGGACTGACGCGCTGGGCGAATAGAAAACAAATGAATTGCACGGCTAGAACGGCGGCGTTGCCAAGTTGATCGTTTTGAAGTACCTGTTGACCATTTTGTTAAAGTGATAATATCTACTATAATTAGGTAGGTACCTCGCGATTTAGTTTAAGTTTAAAATTGTCATGTGCAAGGAACTAATAGCTAAATTAATTTGTTAATTTAGTGTCTTTGGGTGGTATTTCTTCATTTCATCCCATTATTGCACATTTTGAAAATGCTGTAAACAATGGAGTATGTGGCATCACTCAAAAGATGTTGACTATGTTTACTTTTTGATTTTACTCCCTCTATCCTTGATTATTTCCCTGAAGCTGCAACCGAGCTTTTATCATGATGGAGGAAGGAGGTAGGTATGAAAAATATAAATTCCCTCACTAGTGGAAGTCCAGGACCAGATAAACATGTATCAAAATTGGTCCAGGTTGAATATACTCGTACTATTATCACAGACCTACATAGCTAGCGAACCTATATATGTATGTATTTATGTAACTTTGCGAAGAAATGTCGCAAATCGATTATCATCCACCTGTAATTATTGTGGTATTGATCTGATATTTAGCAATCTTATTCAGTTCCGGTGACAATATAATATTATGCTGCACCATAAAACTTTTATGATAATGGAAAAAGGAGATGGTCATAGATAGGGGTGCCTCAGTGGTTCCTTGTAATAGTGGCGCATCAGGTAGTCTCGCATTAATACGTATCGGTCGCAACCTCAGACTAATGAATAAAGGGGACACCGCATTATAGCGTCGTTATACAGATGTAAACAGTAAGCTGAACCCTCTCACTTTATGAAAGAGATAAATGTATTTACAAACACTACCTATGGAACGAAATATTCTCTTTTTTCACTTTAGAGGAAAGACACTTGCACTTTATGCACCTTTTTACCATTTTTAAACTTGGAACCGCACGAAAAACTCGATTTTAGCGTTTTTTTTATGGAAAACAAACAATTTGAGCAAGCGCTAACTTTGGTCCCTGTCAAACTGCCGCAACGTTGCCGATTAGTGCTAAAAGCAATGGGTGTTCTCTACTATAACCATTTTATCAATAATAAAACACCTACATAATCTTTCTTGAACATGAAAAGGTTATGTTTTACTTTACTGTTCCGCCTGAATTTTATAAGTGGGGGCAATTTTACGTTCAATGCATCTACTAAAGAAATTGCCTGTTTTATTTATGATATTTCTAGTTATTGTTACTCTTAAATGTGACAACATGTTTGGGGCAGGTCAGTAAGACCAATATTTATAAACATGGGGATAGTAATAAACAACGATGCCTGTCAACAATTCACTTAAATTTGTAAACAAATTCGTCCCCTTTATTCATCAGTCTGAGGTCGCAACGGACGCATCGGACGAATCGTAATTTTTTTGTCATCATCTTACTTTATTCGGATTTGCTTGCCGCATTTTCATTTAGCGCAATACGAGACGGGATATACCTAGTAAAAACTTCTCTGTCGCGTTTGTTTTTAAGATCTAAAAATGAAAAGTTCCAAAAAAGAAATATTTGCAATTGCATGTGCATTTGAAGATGAAGAGTAAAGACAGAAGAAAAGAAAAAAAAAACGAATTTGGGTCCATGATATAAATGTTAAGAGAAAAGTCTATGGAGAATTTCATACTTTATTTGACGATTTGATAAGGGATGAAGCAAAATTTTTCCAATACTTTCGGATGACTCAAGAAAAATGTTCTGATCTTTTCAACCCAAATATTCTGCCGTCTCTGTTGTTTGCTGTAATCTTTATTTTTTGAATTATAAATTTCATTATATTGCTGCACTAAAGTTATGAATCCCTCATCCATTGCAATCTGCAGCTCTACTAAACACGTGCTTATTACAAAAATGTTGTGGAAGAAAAGAATTGCGAATTGTTTGAGCGCTACTTATCGCGCATATTTTTCGAATTTGCGAATGACGTCATCCGCACGCATCGTATACACGGATTTTATCTTTTTTGAATTATCCTGGATGGATTTCCGTTCCTACCTTGCGTCCGATACGGTTGTATGTGCTTTATCTCATTTAAAATAAGGCAAATAATAATTTTTTTATTCGTTTCGTTTGTCCGATGCGTCCGTCTGATACGGACAAATGCGCGCCTACGTAATTTTGTTACCAGAGATGAAGAAAATGCGCGCACAGTTAGAGTCTCCATATCAGATACCCGAATAGATTTGGATCTAAAAGACCCTGGAGTACTCTAGATCCGTAAAACTATAGGTATACGTTTATTTAAGACTAGTAAAGTTAAAAAATAAAATGATTAGTTTCAATAAAATTAATACTTTTAAAAAACTAAAAAAATGCCTTTATTGTTGACTAAAAACTAAAAAAAATATTTATTTGCTTTTATAGTATATTTCTATATTTATACAGCGACCGGCAGAATGTGGGCAAGAAATGGTATTCCTTTTTTATCCTGAAATCAAAATAGGTCCCAAAAAACTTCATGCAGATATCATATACAAGGGGAAGTTAAAGACTTAAAAGCGCGACACAACAGTAAAGTAGAGAAAATGGTAAAATGAAAAATATATATAAATTCGAAATCAATCTCAAAATATACAGGATGATTTTTTTAAGTCTACCACCTCGATTTTCTCGCTTATTTTGCGCCCTACAAAAAAACCGTAAGAAACAAAAATGTTGCAATTTTGGACAGCTAAGTGGTGCTGCAAAAGAAATCGTCATCCATGGCCAACTTGTCGCGCAATATTAAAAAAACCTCAAATTGAGCACAACTATTAATTACAAGAAAAGGTGATAATGGGCAAACACTAAAAGTTAATAAAAAGAAAAAACTAGTAACCGCATACACGTGTTTCATGCTATTTGGCAATCATCAGTACGGTGTAACCTTAATCAAATCAAAAGATAGGCATGATTTGGGAAGCAACAAATGAAGTCCAGGCAGGAGCCAACAGCATTTGTTGCTTCCCAAATCATGCCTATCTTTTGATTTGGTTAAGGTTACACCGTACTGATGATTGCCAAATAGCATGAAACACGTGTATGCGGTTACTAGTTTTTTCTTTTTGTTAACTTTGAGTGTTTGCCCATTATCATCTTCTCTTGTAATTATTACATTTACACTCGCTAATCTTACATCCTTATTGTCATTGTATCTTGGGTTATGAAGATTTCCACGCAGGTCGCTTTAGCAGCCTCCGTGGCGATGTTAGTGCAAGCCCCAAAATAGGGGATGTTCTGACTGAAGCTGCAAATGTGCTGTTGGCTCCTGCCTGGACTTCATTTGTTGCTTCCCAAATCATGCCTATCTTTTGATTTGGTTAATGTTACACCGTACTGATGATTGCCAAATAGCATGAAACACGTGTATGCGGTTACTAGTTTTTTCTTTTTGTTAACTTTGAATGTTTGCCCATTATCACCTTTTCTTGTAATTAACAGTTTTGCTCAATTTGAGGTTTTTTTAATATTGCGCGACAAGTTGGCCATGGATGCCGATTTATTTTGCACCACCACTTAGCTGTCAAAAATTGCAACATTTTTGTTTCTCACGCTTTTTTTGTAGGGCGTGGGGAAAATTTTACGCCACCATATTCGAACAATTAATCAACCCTTTTGCGCTAGACAAAATACCTACTTAAGCCAAAGTGAGATATACGCTGATGATAATTTGGCCATCTGGCCCCATGGTAAAAATATCTTCCTGTTTTCCAAAATCACTTGAACTTATTACACGGCAACATTAACTTTACCACGGAGGTGCAGAAAGAGGGTTGTCTTCCTTTTCTAGACGTGTTGGTTTCCCGACAGAATTAAGCCTGTGTCCTGAGTCGTGAACTTGATCACCTACTCGATACTCCTCTCAAAGTATCCAAATTAGTATACACAAATTCACTACTCCCAGTAATACTAACAGAAGCACCGAATCCACTCCTCCCTCTTCCATGTTCTTTTTACCATACGTTCATAAAATTACAGATCGAATTTCTAAATTACCGAAGCGACATTATAACCCGATTTTCTACCCTCCCAAAATTGCCCCAGCACTACAGGCCGGTCAAAGAAAGGACACCATTCGAGTGGGGTGTATCGAATACCTAGGTACCTAGTTCATGGGTTGCAATTTTTCAGTGGATGTGGTTTTCTTGCAAAAAGGTTGAACAAAAATAGTAATGTATAAAAATGTACTTTATATCCACCTAGAACTTCCTCTTTTTGATACTTTATGAACATTTTGAGGATTCAAAAATTACAAATGACATACTGGAAGTGCTATTTTTAAAGAAAACAAATACTAAAAAAGTTTCCCATATGATACTGACATTTCGCTGACACTGTAGGTCTATGTTAACGATCTGATGTGATAAAAATTTTATACGAAAATAGACCTTCATTGTGCCAATTATTGTCCTAGTACAGAAACCCTAGGTTTGTATTGGGAGTGTTAATGCAATCAATCTCAAAATTAATCGATTTGAATAATGTTTTGTCTTCACCGCCAACAAATCAAAGTGGAAACTGGAACGTCTCTGATCGTTATCTAAAATAGGTATTTATTAATTAATAGTCTGATGTGATAAATAGGAATAAAATAAATAGTTTGAAAAACTAAAAAATACCATTTTATTGCTCACTGAAAAATAATGAATTAAAATGTACTTCTACAGTGTGACCCATTTGTTTTGGGGTCAGTCTGTAAAAAGTGTATCAATCGTGCGATTTGGCTGATTTTTTTTTAAATTGTAGAGCTCGATGAACTGCACATTTTGAACAAAAATTGCCTGGTTCGCATAAAATCCAAAGCCTACTATGACCGTTTTTATGAGCAAAATTTTAAGAAACCATATTAGCGTTTTTTTTTTGAAAAAATCTGTGTGCGCCAATGGATTGAGCACCCCTCGAAATGGGTATGTACAAAATTTCATCAAAATATTTCAAGTAATAACGATTTTGTAGAAAAATTAAAAATGCAGCCAAGGTACGTCTTTATTTTCAAAAATTCAAAGTTGGCCATGGAAAATAATTGAATTGTAATAATACAACCTTATGCTTATAAACACAAAACATAAAAACAATTAAAATTATAAAATTTTTGTAACTTCTACCAAGCCTCCATTTTCTACAATGCATTTGTCGTTCCTCTTGCGTACATTCAAAATTACATTTCGTATTTGCTGTGGAGTAATTTCCTCACAACTACGGTTTATCCTAGCTTGCAGTTCTTGTAAATTATGGGGTCTTGACTTATAAACATTTTGCTTAAGTGTACCCCAAAGAAAAAAATCTAAAGGAGTTAAGTCCGGAGATCTCGGTGGCCACTCACAGAAAGGACTATTTCGCCCTATCCAACAGTTTTCAAAATTATTATCTAGCCAGTTTCTGATTAAACGAGCATTATGAATAGGACTGCCATCTAACTGTAACTTTAAATTTAAACGGTATCTTAATGGTAACTCATCTAAAGCATTTCTAAATTCAATTTCTAGAAAATTCAAGAAGCCAGCCGCATTCAAATTCCCTTCAAAGAAAAATGGGCCAATTATTCTGTCGCGTAGTATTCCACACCAAACGTTAATTTTTTGTGAATATTGTCTCCTTGCATTTATTATAAACTCTGGATTTTCGGCTGACCAGTGACGGCAGTTTTGACTTGATACTACACCATTTGTAGTAAACGTGGCTTCGTCGGTGAATAAAATTTCATTTAAAAAGTTGCCATTATGGAGATATTCACCTTGCAGCCAATAGCAAAATTCTAATCTTCTCTCCTCATCTCCTGGTTCCAGGGTGTGCAAAAATTTTGGCTTAAACGGTTTTATTTTGTTTTGTCTCAAACATCTCCTTATACTCTCTCTGGGTATATGAAGGTCTAAACTAGCCGTTCGAACACTATTTCGAGGATTGTCACTAAAGTATTGCAGAATTTGATTGTTATTTTCAACAAGTCCACGGCGTCCATTTTGCCTAGTTTTTAATAAATTTTTAGAAATAGATCCAGTTTCATCAAAAATATTGTTTATACGTTGTACAGTACTTCGACTCACTGATCTACCTGGGTGTCTATTGTTAAATTCGGCCGCAGCTTCTGCTGCCGAGCGCTCGTTGTCGCCCACGAGTCGAACAATTTCTATTTTGTCTCTTATGCTTAAATATTCCATAATTATGATAATTAATTGTATTGAGCACAAACAATTTCTGAACTCAATTTAGACAGTTTGACACTTAATAAAAGTAAACAATTCAATTATTTTCCATGGCCAACTTTGAATTTTTGAAAATAAAGACGTACCTTGGCTGCATTTTTAATTTTTCTACAAAATCGTTATTACTTGAAATATTTTGATGAAATTTTGTACATACCCATTTCGAGGGGTGCTCAATCCATTGGCGCACACAGATTTTTTCAAAAAAAAAACGCTAATATGGTTTCTTAAAATTTTGCTCATAAAAACGGTCATAGTAGGCTTTGGATTTTATGCGAACCAGGCAATTTTTGTTCAAAATGTGCAGTTCTTCGAGCTCTACAATTTAAAAAAAAAATCAGCCAAATCGCACGATTGATACACTTTTTACAGACTGACCCCAAAACAAATGGGTCACACTGTATGTTATTCCTTAATATGAAATTATTTAATGTAAAAACGCTATATATCTTAATATAAATTTTAAGTCAAATTAACAGAGTTTCTATTTATAAACAATTCGTCGTTTTAATTTAGAAAGTAACTAATACTTAGATAAAACTAACATAATTTATGAAACGGAATCGATTTAGTGCGGGTTAAATAGTTCTAATACTGGTAACTTACAGCGATAAGGCACCAAAAAACGCCCCACGCCTTTACCATTAAAAATAATTTCATATTAAGAAATATATGGACAGTTTTGCAAACGGGTTTTTCTAAATATTTCCAGAACGGGACAAGATGAAATTCTAAAATTTGGTGTCTGGAGAAAAAAATCATGAAAAAGCACATACAAAAGTTTGGGACTTTTTTTACCCCGCGTACCCCCATTTGGGACGCTATTATGAAGAATGTCAAACTAATCGCCACCTCGGTGAATGTAAAATTTCACGGGTGTATCACATACCAAACTTTAGAATTTTTTCTTTGCCCGTTCTGAAAATATTTAGAAAAAATAAACCGTTTGCGAAAGTGTCCATTTTGGCATCTTTGAGGCCATGTTTATAGGAACTTTTCTTTCTTTTTTTTGGATCAAAGAACTCGCTGGTAAATTATGTCTGGCTAATTTCGGCACACCCTGTATAGTTGGTCATTAGAAGTGAAATACATGAATTTTGGATAGAACGTGCAGCAGCAGGAGTGGTATTTTCTTAGCATTGGGATTATAAAAAGGTATTATCTATTATTAGGCATACCACGAGTTGTATTTAAAAAGATAATTTAGCAACTGCAAATAGTTAGTTTGACAGCTAGCTTGCATTTAGATTGAACTTTCGGTTCTGAATATGTTTTTTGTGCTAATAGATATTTAAAGATCAATGAGTTAACTGAAAACATATATTCTAGTCCTATATTAAATTTGGTAATGTGAAGAAGTTATCGGGTTATCAGTTTTAGCTGCCACAATATTGGTTTAGCGTAACTAGGACGTACCTAAGAGAGAGGATTTCAGTGATTATTTCCCTCATACTGCTTGCATCCAATAAGGTAGCTCCTTCCATAAAAATCCAACCAATCATATGCCTCTGCTAGCGATAATTGCACTTGTGCAAATTATCGCGGTAATTGCACTTGTTCAAATTATCACTGTTCTAAATTATGCAGCTTATAAATTATTTTGCGGTACTATTAAGCATTGTATCAATGAATTTATATAACTTTTACCATAGAAGAATTTACGTCGTAGTAAATTCTTCTATGCTTTTACATTGCTAAATTTTTGTATTGGACCTCCGTCTCCGTTTAAATTTATGTCACATTCAGAAAATAAACCAACGCTGACAGGGTGTAGGTATAATCGCATTTGCCTTGGATATCCAAGCGTCATGTTTGTTTACTCGAACGCTACAGTCGAAGCTGTCAATAAACTCGTTCAAAATTAATTGTTTTGGAAATGAAAATATAGAAAAATTAATACAGAAATTATTAAATCGTATTCCAGAAATAATCTCGACAAATACCACTCGTGCCGGAATTTTTTCTATATAATTTTATTCTCAAGCCCTATTTTGCCCATTAGCAAAACCACTCGTACAAATTGGGCTTTTGTTTTTAGAGATAAAATCCCTCGAGCTTCGCTGTCGGGATTTTATCAGAAAATAAAAGACAATTTTATACTCGTGATCTTTCTATAGGCAAAATAGCGCTTTCGAAAAAATTATCGATAAAATTTCCGGCACTTGTGATATTACATATAATATACATAAGATAATACCACTAGTGATATTACTGAAAATATATATGATATTGAAATGATATGATATTGATATATATTATATGATATATAAATATATTTCTTTACGGCATCACCGAGCGAAATTGAAAAAATGTATAAACCACAGTTCAGGACTTGACCGCTATGCGGCGCTTTAAAATTCTCCTATATACACGGTGAATATAAAAATCATGGCTTAGGTCCTTCTGGCGCTGTATAAAATAATCGTAGTAGCGGCCTAACGAGCGTATTATATTACGTGAATAACAGCAGGTGTTCATTCGGCACCGTATTTTTTATTTCACATTCCATTTCTCAATTTCCAATGTGACTGCGATGTGGCCACGTGATTTGTAGTTTGATAGTGCGGCAAATTCATGCAACTTCGGACAATTGTGTTGCTGAATGTTGAGTGGAATTCGGCAAAATATTATTGCCACTTATTCAACAAGAAGTTGGTATAGATAATTAGATAAAACACAGGGTACAATATCAGATAGGTGGGTAGGCTGTTGTTTCTGTTGTCATGACATTTTAACCTGAAATTTATTAATCTGTCAATTCACTTTGACGTAACATGATCTTTGAGAAAGGAGGAAGATTTATTCTCCGAAAGATCAGAAAACAAATTTGTTGAAGTTATTTTTTGAGTTACACGTTCAAAGTTTCTTTCAATTACTGTTAAAAATTTATTAATTTTCCAGGCAACTTGAAAAAGTCGTCTTTTAACCAGTTTGGTGGCAAAAAAAAAACAAATTAAAAAATTAAATGGAATTTGTTGTTACTTAGTGTAATGTTTTCAAGCAATAATGGAATATATTTTTTTATTAATTTTTTCTAATTTTTTTAGATATAATTAACCAACCCACATTATTGGCGATATTATAAAAACATTAATTTCTAAGTATATTTCATCCACACTGTTAAATTGTCAAAATTTGTTTGTCTCCTTTACTTCATGAATTCTTATTGGCGTGCTGTATAAAAAATGTATTACATTTTAATGAAGCAACATTGATCTACAGGATGTGCCAAAAATATACCGAAAATTTGTAAGGGGTGGTAGAGGATATGAAAGCAATTTTTTTGTTTAATAAACGTGTTGCCTAACGATAGCTTTTGTTGTGATTTACTACTTTGTGAACTGTAAGCCCAAAGGGGAGTAGTTATATGAGAAATGAACCAGACAAAACGATGAGGAATAAACAATAAAATTGCAGAAACAGTAACATTAAAAAGGTACCACTTACGTAATATTGCTGGTTGGTGTTCTTGGCTGAAATGGAAGCTCTTCTTGAGATATACCTCACCCTGCTCGATCTGGACGACTTCCTCTCCTGTACAACAGTACTGTTGCAGCATGGAGTGTTATGATGACCACAAATAGTCTTACAACGTACTTTTTTTGTTTTTAAATTGGAATGATGAAACAGCGTTTATCAAAAATAAATACGAATACGTTTCCTTCTTCCAATCGTGGAAACCAGGCTAGTGTCATTATTTTCAGAATTTTAGAAAACTTATATTTTTATTAAACGAAAACTTAACAAACATGAACCGTTTGGGCTTTAGAACAATAAAATGTTTTAGATCACACCCATATTATAACTAAATTAATTATCGATTTAGTTGGACACCAGTGTATTTCGTTCAACATTTTTTGTTTCAACTACGCTTTTTGCTCAGAGAAAAAAATTATCACAATAAACTTTCCAAAGCTGTCAATTTTAAGACCGTAGTATTATGACTTACTTAGTTGGCATCAGAACATTGATTTTATTGATTTTTAATTCAAAATTTGTATTGAAAATGGATGATAATTTCTCATTTGAAGAACTTACTGATATCCACGTTGCTTATGGTACAGCAAATTGTAACGTATGCTTATGAAAAGCTGCACCATCATTTATTTTTATTTAACAATGAAATAAAGTCCTCATGAACATTTTTTGTAAATGAAATTAATTATTTATCATTTATCACTGAAATGAACATAACCCACCAAAACAATTTTTCCTTTGTTCCGTCCAAACGGCTCATTTGCGTGTTAATTAAACAAAAAAGGTTTGTTTTCATGTCCCTTTCCATCTCTTAAAGTTTGTCGATATGTTTTTGGGACACCCTGTACAAATTTATGTTTGCAGTGAAGAACCAAGCCTAAATAACAAACAATAACTTGTCGACTGCTAGTTTTACAGGGTGTTCCGTAAATATGTTTAAAAAATGGAACTGCGTAGTGCTTGGAGTATTTTAGGAAGGTTGTTTAATAAAAAAAATCCAATTTGCCCTAACCTTAACCCTTTTGTTCTTTCTATGACAACTTTTTTATCTGTAGTAAAGTTTTAGCGTTCCTCTTGGATTTTGCACAAAATATAAAATCTCTCAACATAGTTTACGGCAACATTAATGCAGAGAAAAAATTAAAATCTGAGATTTTAAGTAAATACAGTGGCGTAGCCAGCATTTAGGGACGGGGGGGGGGGGGGGCGAAATTTTTCGAAATCTTTTTTGTCTACTGTGCTTAGTCTGATTGAAATAGGTAAACAAAAATTACAAAAATCCACAGAAAATACAATGCTATTCATAAACTTTGCACCAAATGGCATGGCCTGTGTCGTTACAACTCTCTTTAGGTGCAATATACTCCAATATATCCCGAAATCATGTTTTGAAAAAAATTTAATAATATAAATTTTTCCTATTTGGTGCAAACTTTATGAATAGCACTGTATGTTATTTATTAAAAAAATATATGCTGTTCTTTGGTTTAAAATAAAAGTAACATCTGTCATACAGTGTGTCCACGGATCGAGTTCACATAAGGTGTAAATAACAAAACTTTTCCAAAAATCCCGTATGCCTTGGAAATTATGAAAAACTAATTTTCCAGATCAGTAAAATGCTCTTTTTGTAGGTTTTACGACAAAATGTTATTAAGGAAACTTGTTCAGAATGAAAAACTGAGAAGGTAGGTTTTCGAAATTTCGAAAGTCTAGGCTACTTTGATTTTTTGGCATTTTTTTTGGCAACAACATCAAGATGTTATTAGGTGTGAAAAAATTCAAAAGCCTAGGTCGAATTTGATTTTTTGGTGTGGAAAATTAGCTTTTTCATCCAAGGCATGCGTGATTTTTCGAAAGTAAAATTATGTCACAAATTAGTTTCAAACCAACTAGGGCTGATCCCAGAAGCTCAAATTTCAACTAGATTTTTTTTGTTATTTACTTGTTCAGAATAAAAAACTAAGTAGATTCGCAAAATTTTAAAAGGCTAGGCCTACCTTGATTTTTAGATTTATCTCCCACTTTTTCTCAGAAAAGTGTCGTTTCTGGAGCTTTCACGTCAAAATTTTATTTTTCACGATGATCAACTTTCCTTAATAATATAATATTTTGACGTGAAAGCTTCAGAAAGGACACATTTCAAGGAAAAAGGTGGGAGAAAAGGCTAGGGTTCCCAAATCCCGGGACCGAAAATGTATTCGGGACGTTGGTCCCAAATTTTAAGTCCCGGGACTAGTTCCGAAAGTGCCAAAAATAGTCCCGAAATCAAAATTGTAAGAAACAATTTGTAAAAATTAAATATTTTTATTTAGATGTGGGTAGTACCTACCTACAAAATACCAAACATAAAATAGCAAATTAAAACTGAGATTACTTAAAAAAACACAACACACAACTAAAGTAGTTCTAATTCCAACTAATTTAATTGTATGCCTAAGTATACAAGTAAGTATTCTTATTTCAGTAAAATCTAAATATTTTAATAATTCCTCAATTTTATGTATTAATTAAAGAACTATATATGATTAACCACACCACACAATCGCACGGTATTGTATTACACTAAGGGGTAAGGTCACAGGCCACATCGTCACACAGGCCACAGCGTCACGGGCTTCACGGCCTAGAATCGTAATAATACTAAAAAAGATAAATATCAGTGAATCCCCTACGACCCCTACCCTAGTTTTTTAGGTTTTCAGGGGAATTGGTGGCGTGTTTATGATGTAATACAAAAATTCGGGACTTTTAAGGTTTCGGGACCATGAGGAAAATCCCGGGACCACACTTTTTGGGTAAAATCCCGGGACAATCCCGATACTAAATACCGGGACAGGAAACCCTAAAAAAGGCGAAAAAGGTAAAAATCAAAATAGGCCTAGACTTTTGAAATTTTGCAATTCTACTCAGTTTTTCATTCTGAACAAGTTTTCTTAATAACATTTTGTCGTAAAAAAATCCCTAATAGAGTTTCTTGAAAATTAGCTTTTTTGAAAAATCATAGCAGGCCATGAAATAATTACCCCATCCAAATACCACCGCCTATGAGATACTCTCCCTTGGGACCACCAATAAAAAATAGAGGCCATTTGTTTTCCTTGTCCTTCATATAGTTCTGAGGTGTCCAGTACCAAATTGGGACACACTGTATGTGAACTCAATCTGTGGAAACATTGTATATAAAAAAACTAAAAAATTAAATAATTTTTTTAATAGGTAAGTATAACACGTACTGAAAAAACGTGGGGCGCATGCAATAGATACCTAATAATAATAATTTGATGCATGCACTTGAGTCACTAAAAGTTTATTGTAGGTACCTATTGCACTGCAAATACCTAATGTTTTCCAATGTCATCTACTTCTCTACACTCCTTACTATTATCTATAGCACGCGCCCCACGTTTGTCGAATCTATACGGAAGCGTGGAAGGGCCACGTAGTATTTTTTTTAATTCAGATTTTTTTTCTCAAAATTTTTACTTTCTTCTCAAAATGTTTAGATCTTTCTTAAAATTTTGAGAGTTTTCTCAAAATTTTGACTTTTTTCTTAGAATTTTAAAATTCAGACTTTTTTCTCGGAATTTTAAAATTCAGACTTGAAATTTAAAATTAAGACTTTTTCTCAACATTTTGATCTTATTCTCAAAATGTTGAGATTGCTTGAAAAAAAGTCTGAATTTTAAAATTCAGAGAAAAAGTCTGACTTTTAAAATTCAGAGAGAAAAGTACAAATTTTGAGAATAATCTTACATATTGAGACTAAAGTCAAAATTTTGAGAAACAAATAACAATTTTAGAATTCCAAGAAAAAATTCTGAATTTTAAAATTCAGAGCAAAAGTTTTAAAATTCGGAGAAAAAAGTCAAAACTTTGAGATAAAGCAATCAAAATTAAAAAAAAAATTACTACGTGGCTCTTCTACGTTTCAGTACGAATCTTTATGGGCTACGATTATTTCATATTTTAAAAGCCTGGTATAAAAAACATTCTCCTGGGGACTGCCGGGAGCGGGCCAAATCGGCGCAGACGGCAGACCGAGGGGCGCTCAGGCTAAGAGGGCGGGAGGGGGGGAATCGCCCCCCGCCGCGCCCCCACCTAGCTACGCCACTGAGTAAATATGTAGAATATAATATATGGCAATTTTTTTATTGAAAGTCCTAAAATGCACCAAACAATACGTGGTTCAGACTTGCTCAGACTTTTGCGGTATCCCAACTCAAAAACCATCGTGCAGCGCTTTTTCTGGATATTAAAAAAACTAGTTTTTGAATATGGAACTCTCTGTCTATTGATGAATCCATTTAATCACATTATACGAGTATCTGTTAAAGTAAGGAATGCGAAACATATCCAATTTTTTGTATATGCATAGATTTTTTTTATAGAAATTACTTTGCCACGAAACCATGTCAGATTGTAGCATCCCTCGGTCGTACTGGTTTTAAATAGCTTTAATTGTTTATTATTTGTTGACTAGCAAGAATAAATAACGGGTTTTGATCTTTCTGATAGGTTCTTTTGCAATTTAATTTTAAAATTCAGGTTTTCGGTTTCGGTTTGCTCGGATACCAGATTTTTTTTTATGTAGTTTACTCACCCAACCGTCTGCCCAGGATAGCTTATTAGTCAACGTGAACCAAATCAAGAAGATAGCTATGATTAGGGAAGCAACAAATGGAAGTCCAGGCAGGAGCCAACAGCACATTTGCAGCTTCAGTTGCTAGCACAACTCCTGGATTTGTGGCTTGTACTCAGGCGCGGTCTTAGGGGGGGCATGGGGACCATGGCCCCCCTAATAAAATAATAAAAAAAATAAATAAAAAATAAATACAAAATATTATTACTAATATTATGTAACCTACAGTGTCCACGAATCGAGTTCACATAACAATCGAGTTAACATAACAAAAAAATTTCGAGTTGAAACTTGAGCTTCTGGGATCAGCGCTGCTTGGTTTGAAACTAATTTGTGACATAATTTTACCTTCGAAAAATCACCTTGGAAATTATCACGAAACTAATTTTCCACATTAGTAAAGTGCCCTTTTTGTAGGTTTTACGGCAAAATGTTATAAATGCAAAACTGAGTAAATCTAGACCTACTTTGATTTTTCGGGTTTGTTCCCACTTTTTTAGAAAAGTGCATTTTGTGCAGTTTTCACATTGTTATTACAAAAACTTGTTCACAATGAAAAACTCGATAGGTGTGAAAAATTCCAAGCCTAGGTCTACTTTGATTTTTGTGAGTTTTAATTTTTTAGGAAAAAAAACTTATTTTTCGAAAAACTTTATTGCTTTCGCCAAAAAACGCGAATAACTGAAAACACGTATTGCAGATGTGATATTTAAAATTTTTGAAAATTCAAAAGTTGGCTATGAAATTAAACGTCAAACTTGAATAACAACCGTTTAATGGAGAAAGAATCTAAACAACAGGAATAACAATAATTTGCACTGAAGAGTTATTATAGAAATTGTTGAAAATGATCACCGTTTTCTCTGAGGCATAAAATTATTCTTCGTCGAAAATTACTAAAACAATTACTAAAATTAAATGGCATTTTTCCTTATAGTCAAGTTTGACGTTTAATTTCATAGCCAACTTTCGAATTCGAAGATTTTAAATATCACATCTGCAATACGTGTTTTCAGTTATTCGCGTTTTTAGCGAAAGCGATAAAGTTTTTTGAAAAATAACACAACAGTAAAAAAAGTTTTAGAATTAAATTCTTCATAACACAAGGTAACAATTTTGTAAGTCTGCCAATGGACAAAAAAGTTCTGTCACATTTTTAGGGTGCATCACTCTGTATCAACCCTTTATACAATTGAACTATGTTTTCTGTCGATTAATGCTCTTGGTACATAAACAACGTGTACCAATTTTGGTTTTTCCAAGTTCAAAAATAACTGAGATATTGATTTTTTCGAAATTTCAAAGCCCACTTTCAAGGCCTATAACTTCTCAAGGGTGCAACTTGAACTTAGTATAGCAAATTATTTTGGGCTCCTGCTCCTTGTCCGTTCTTATGTGGAACACCCTGTATAATCAACGCACATGCAAAAAAAATTTGTTTGCATAATTTTTATTTAAAATATATTTTTGTGATTTTTGTTCTTTTTTGTGATGTTGCTTTATTGAATTTCTATTGTTATAGTAGGTACGTACCTACCTAAAACCGCCTAAAGGAATACACACACAGGTATGCCCCCCCCCCCCCTTCGCAAATGGATATGACCGCGCCTGCTTGTACTAACGTCGCTACGAAGGCTGCTAAAGCGACCTACGTGGAAATCTACATATCTCTCATACGTTACACCGTACTGATGATTGCCAAATAGCATGAAACACGTATAATATACGATTACCACTTTTTTGTTGTTTTTGAGTGCTTGCTCATTACCGCTTTTTCTTGTATGTAAATACTTTCACACTCACTAATCTTTTTTTTTAAATCCTTTATTGTTATTAAAGCTTTTTGTTACAATTTTGACTTATTCTCTAAGCAGTGCTTAAGCACTGGTTCCGAGAATTACAAAAATCAAAAAACCTTCAGCAAACCGAAGCCGCACGGCAGTCTTGCACTTAAACTACACAAATAATACTTAAGTCTGTTTACAAACTGGTTAAAGGATGTTAGGCATGTTACAGCTTGGGGTAGTAGATTATACACAGCGGACGCTTGTGATATTGGATTATACAATCCTGAATTAGTGTAGAATAGTGTTATGGATATTGTCCTGTTGTCGCGTATTATATGAATATAAGTTACTATTAAATACAATATCTGTGTAACATTTTAGCGATTTTTTCGTAATTCTATACATCAGCTTACACTGCTCAAATTCTAATAGTTTACTTAGATTGTAAATTCCTGACCTTGAGTACAAAATTTCAGTATCAGTAAATCTATTATAGTCAAACAGTACTTTGATTACCTTGTTTTGTAATATTTGAATTTTGTTGAAATTTGTCTTACAACTATTACCAATCCAAGGTATCTGAATTTAGACACTTTTTCTAGATTAACGTCATTAATTGTTAAATTCAGATTTGTTACAATTTTATTCTTTTGTTTAAACACCATGCACTTAGTTTTGTCGATGTTAATTTTAAGTTTGTTACACAAAAGCCAATTTACATAACGTGCAAGATCACTATTAACCATCTCACAAAGCTCTATTTCTTTGTCTCCAGTATACAACAATATTGTATCATCAGCAAAAGTTAAGTATCTAGCTGACAATCCGGCTCCCTTTAAACTAAGAACATAGAGTGAATAAAGTAAGGGTCCTAGGACAGAGCCCTGCGGAACACCGGAGTTGTTAACTTCAATTTCACTATTAATATCGTCTAATTTTACATATTGTTGCCTATCTTTTAAATAAGTTCTAATCAGCTTATAGAAAGAATTTTTAATTCCCATATTTTTTAGTTTTTGTAAAAGAATATCTATAGTGTGGCCATTTTAGTGTGCAACATATTGGAATTTTTTTTATTAATTGCACAACCAAAATACAAATATTGCCGAAAGTTGGTGCATGTTCGATAATCATATTAGGTGCCCTTCGAATGGTTGCAAGTCAAACAGCATACAGGGTAGGTCAAAAAATATAAAAATTGTTCAAGAGTAAAGTAGGGGAAGTCCGGGCAAGACGTACGCAAGACGTACAGTCCGGGTAAGATGAAATTTGGCGTTAAATTTAAAACCACCAATCAGATGCGAGCGCGTCACTGCTACCGACAACCTTGCGCATGTGCTCACAAAATGCCGTCATGGCCGCATCGACGACGTGAAACGTGTGGCGTCAGTGGGCGAATAAAGAAAATCGCAGTGTTTCTTAAAAGTTTTGACCGGTAAGTAGTTTGTGGCACATCATCCGGTATTAACTATCTTCGTAAATCGTTTTTTGTGCAATATTACCTACCCTTTGTCACATTAATCACTGCTTTTGCTGACCTCCAAACATGCACCCCAAATTTGTAAACACAGTTTGTTGGTTCTGGGCGCCGCCGGGCAAAACGAACAGGGGCAAAACGAACAGGTGTTCATCTTGCCCGGCCGGCATTTCATTAGCAAAATATGTACCTAATTTTGAATATAATTTTTGGCAGGAATGCATTATCTACCTATGCAGCCGGCAGTGACGTAAGAAGGGGGTGGATTTGGGGTTTAGCTTCCCCCAAAGATCTGTCGAGCGATTTTTTTTTCTAAATAAAATATACAGTTTTGGCGAAAATATTATCCAAGATTGTTTTCCGCATAATTAGCTTACTCCAACTTAACATTCTGGTTACGCCACTATGGCAGCCGATATAATTTTAATCAATTATAGTCCAACACTGTGTTTTTCTCCAATTATAGAAATGGTGTACAAATACAGCAGAACCTCAAATCGAGCTTCTTGGTCGGAAGAAGCAATGAAGCAAGCAATTCTGGAATGCAGGAATGGTTCATCTATTAAAAGTGTGTCTACAAAATATTCGATACCGCGCATTACACTGTATAGACACCTGAAAACTGGATCAGAAACAAAAAAACTAGGAAGATATGAATGTGTTTTTACGAAACAGCAAGAACTTGATCTCGGCAATTACTTAAAAGAAATGGACGGTTTATTCTATGGACTAAGTAGGAAAGAATTCAAATGTTTGGCCTACGAGTATGCTAAGAAAAACAATTTGAATTATCCTTCCTCCTGGGATAAACGCAAATGCAGTGGAGATGAGTGGTTAGGGGCATTTCAAAGTTGTCATCCCGAAATTGTTTTAAGGACCCCTGAGCCCACATCTGTTGGCCGAGCTAAAGGATTTAACAGAACCCAGGTGACAAGGTTTTATAACTTACTGGATGAGCAGATACAAAAATACAATATAGGCCCTGATGCTTTGTATAATATGGACGAGACTGGCATTATGACCACTACGAACAAGCCACCAAAAGTTCTTTCCATAAGTGGTAAAAAACAAGTCGGAATCATATCAAGTGCAGAAAGAGGAAAATTGACCACAATAATATGCTGCTGTAACGCAACTGGTTCTTTCATTCCACCTTTTATGATTTTTGCAAGAAAGAGAATGCAAGAGCGCTTGCTAGATGGAGCTCCGCCCGGCACACAAGCCAGTTGCACCCCTAATGGTTGGACAAATGGAGAGACATTTCTCTTGTGGCTAAGGATGTTTGTGGACTATGTCCGTCCCTCAGAAACCAAGCACGTTGTGCTACTTCTAGACAACCATGAGTCTCATAAATATTACCCCGCCTTGGAGTTTGCCACTCAAAATCATGTCACGTTCGTGTCCTTTCCTCCGCACACGACGCATAGGATACAGCCGTTAGACGTTGCTGTATATGGGCCTGTGAAAAGGTATTTCGAACAGGAGATCAACACTTTTCAAAAGCAACACCCTGGTCGCATTGTGGGTCAGTACGAAGTAGCAGGATTATTTCGTGAGGCATATTTAAAAGGTGCTAGCCCTCGAAATGGCGTTAGTGGATTTGCATCTTCAGGAACCTGGCCGTTTAACCCAAACATATTTGGTGATGAAGATTTTGCTCCATCTAATGCCACGGATGTTAGGAGATCAGAAAATGCACGATTATCCCCGAAAATGGGTCAGCAAGCAGAACTAGCAACTTCAACTGTTACGCCGCAAGTGGTTGCTGTAGCTGGACCTTCAAATGCTTGTTCCGGTGCCATCGCGGGACCATCAAAACCGACTGCAAGTAAGTTGTTTAGGGTAGCATGATTTTTAAACTTTTATTTAATACAAAAATATTGAAATTACAAGACCTGCTTGCTCTTAGGTAAAGAAATGGAAGGTGTCGATTCTTCATCCGATGATGAGCCGTTGGTGCGAAAATTTGCAACAGCAAAAGAAAATCTTAGAAGTCCTTCAACCCCGGGTTGCAGCGAACATTCAGGTGCTCGCCATGCTACACCTAGACATCGGTCTCCAAAGGTTCTCCGAGAAAACTCGATCGATAACTTATATTATAGTCCCAGCGATGTCAGGCCACTTCCTCCGCCATGTCCGAAAAAGAGCAACAGGAAGCGCAAACTTGACAAGGCAGAAATATTAACAAGCACTCCAATTAAGACTGAACAACTGGAAAAACTAAACTCTTCGAAGGCCAAAATAAAAAAGTTACCCAAGGAAATGACGAACAAAGGAAAACAAAAAGAAGCAAGAATAAAGAAGCAGGAGAAGAAGAAATCGAATGACAAAGAGGAGGAGCAGACATACTACTGCGGAGTATGCGGCGAATCATACAAGGAAGTAAATGGAAAACCCATCGAAGACTGGATCATGTGCAGTAGATGCCAAAATTGGTCCCACGACGCCTGTACTGCTTACGAAGGCAAAGGAACCTTCACGTGCGAAAGTTGGGAGTAGTGTTCGTTTTGCCCGTCTATACCGGGCAAAATGAAATTTTGCAATGTTTTTCATTTTTTTACCACTTTGTTACGTTTAATAAATAGTTGCAGTTTATGTTTTATATCAAGAGTTTACATGTTTATGTTGTATTCGTGATAACGGGTTTTTTTTTCGTGCAAAATAGCCTCTTGCCCGGACTTCCCCTACCCTTATTTCAAAGAATTCAGCAAAATGTTATTAAGAAAAGTTGTTTAGAATTAAAAGTTATGCCTAAATACCAAAAAATGGCCTCCTAAGAAAAAAAAATATATTTTTTTGAAAAACATTAATAATTTTCTAAAAATATATTTTTTAATATTCCCCCTAAACACTTTCATAAACTAATCAAAATCAAATTCATTTCTCATAACTTTGTTCAAATTTAAGCATATTTGTAAAATTAACGTAGATTTTTAGTTTTTTAGGGAATCACAAACTTCATGTTTGTTGCAACGATATTAAACACAACTTTAAAATTTTGCAAAAATTCTTACGAACAAGGTAAAACATTAGTAATGATAATGTGTCTATTAAAAAACTCTCATTTAAGTTGCAAAATTTTTATTTTAAATGTTTAATAAGAAACTGGAAATTCATCGACAAAAACATTTTTTTTTCTTAGGAGGCTATATTTTGGTATTTAGGCATAGCTTTTAATTCTAAACAACTTTTCTTAATAACCTTTTCCTGAATTTTTTGAAATAAGGGTACTTCACTCTTGTGCAATTTTTATATTTTTCGACCTACCCTGTATGCTGTTTAACTTGCAACCATTCTAAGGGCACCTAATATGATTATCGAACATGCACCAACTTTTGGCAATATTTGTATTTCGGTTGTGCAATAAGTAAAAAAATTTTCCATATGTTGCATACTAAAATGGCCACACTGTATATTAACTATATCAAAGGCCTTCCTGACATCAACAAACACAGCAACGACAATTTTACTGTTATCCAAAGCAGTCGATATGAGATTAAGAAGGTCTAATGTGGCACTCAATGTACCGCTGTTTTTTATGAATCCGTATTGAAATTCATCTAAGGGTACATTTTTTTCTATGAAAGCAAGTAACCGGATTTTTATCACAGTTTCTACAATTTTAGATAATACACTAATTACAGAAATGGGTCTATAATTGTTCATTGAATCTTTACTTCCTGATTTATATACAGGGGATATCTTACCAATCTTTAGGACTTCTGGGAATTTACCGCTTATAATACAATTATTTATTAATTTAACCAAAATTGGCAAGACATCCTCTTTAAGATTATGCAGATCACAGACAGTTATTCCATCATGCCCTGGCGCAGAATTCTTTTTAAGCCCTCCTATTATATTAATTATTTCTTTATCCGTAGTTAGTTCAACCGGTATATTAGTTACATTTACAATCTCATTAAAATTTAAAGTTGGTTTTTTTAGGTTAATTTCGTTTTCTATATCTCTAATAATATTTTCCCCAACATGTGAAAAATACAAATTTAAGTTTTCTGCTATCTCCGCTTGATTACCTGTTACAGTTCCATTTATTTTAAGTGTATCTATAGAAGTATGATTTGTTTTGGTTTTAAACAAACTGTTAATAAATCGCCACTGTTTTTGTGAGTCATTCCCTAATCTTACATCCTTATTCTAATTTTTAAAGTAAGTACTTTATTTATAACTACTCTCAATGATCTACATTCAAATTTAAATCCAAATTATCAATATCTCAAAGAGAATAGTCGTCTAAGGTTATAACGATAGCCTCTACTTAATTCTCTGGCGCTTAGAGGATCTGAAACATTGCATTAAAATATTGGGAGCGCCACATGAACCCTACAATGGTTTCTGAAAATACATGACGTTTAAAAAAACTTCTTTAACCGTTGTGAAGCGGATATAATATGCAATGGTTTTCATTTTTTTACGTTGGACGCTCAGTGAACCTACAAATAAATTATGTGCCACGTGGACTCTTAAATAAATTCTCGAAATACAGGGCGTATATGGCCGGACGCCGCGTGAGAACGTTTTTTGACCGGACGACCCGTGATGCTCTATACATATATACATGATATGATTTGATATTACATACGAAAATACCACTAGTGGTATATGAATATGGGTTTAGAAAAAATTTAAGAAATTATTAAAGTATCTTCTGGCATTTTAAATCTGACAGCGGTGTAAAATTTAAAGATGAACAACTTTCCTATACAATATTTTTCGAAACTTTGAGGAATTATGACACTTTTTTCCAAAAAATGTAAAATTTTACAGATGAAGAAAATTTCATGATTGCTTTGAACACGTCATTCGACATTTTTCTTTATAGTCTGAGAGCCGGCCGCATGATTTCAACTCTCATAAGCTTATGGAATAAGATGTAATGTAAAATGTAGGAATATTTCTTTACTTGAAGCGAGTAGGTTGCCTCAGATAATATGGACTAGATCATTGTTATTTAAAGAAGTAGTGTTTTTTAATAGGTAAAACCCGTCCCACGAACATATTTACAACTTTTTCGCAAAAGTCTTTTGACAAATTCGAAAAGTGCCGTTCTATAAATCGAAGAAGATGGTAAATTTCTTAATTGGGTCTTGTACTTTCCTCCAGTACCAAAATAAACCTCGAAAATCCGATATTTAACCAAATTTCCCGACACCCGATTTCCAAGTTTCGAGAGACGTAGAATTAGCGAAATTGACGGGAAATCCTGAGGAACCGTTCTTAGAAATTGCGTGTTTTTTCTCATTTTTTTAATTTTTCGGGGGCACTTCACCTCACCTGAAGACTTGAGGGAAGCTATACAAATTCAGACCCCAGAGCCCCGAGCCGAAATAACTTAGCTGTAGCTCCGCGAAAAAGGGCAATTTCTGACAGTTTCCGTATTTTGGCTATTAGGTGACGGGAAATACCGGCCAATCACCTAAAAAAGATGGGTCCCACCTTTGTTGGTCGTTTTTTTGCCGAAAATCCCTAATAACTCGAAAACGAGAAATAATTTACCTGAAAAAGTTTCTTTAAACATGTTGACCCGTTCTCCGGCCATCTGGCCGTACCGTCAGATCTCCCTAAAAACGCGTTTGAAAAAATTTTTCCTGTGCATCAAGGGGTATAAGGCACTGGCTGTATAGCGGGATTTCGCACACAACTCGCGTCCCCGAGGTCCAGACTTGCCCCCGTCTTTCGCGCCGTATTTAACAGCGGAGGATTTTCGGGGCCCCGAAAATACGCCCATCGGATTTCTAAAGGACCAAGAGACCCTTTTTTTATTGTTGCTCCATGGGCCTTCTTTCCTATTTTGTTCTATAATCATATGAGAGTAGATTTGCCTAAAAATTGGCCGCAACTTCTTTAAATAACAATGATCGGGCCCATATAAATTGAGGCAAGTAAAGAAATGTACCGTTGACTGATATATTATTAAAGACTGCTCACGGCTGTCACGTCTGACACATTTTTGGCTCACCATGCGCTTTCCGGAGATAAAATACAATGCAGGATACATTGTTAGCCATCAGAGCCATCTGTTTTCCAGGAACTAAAGCTATAGCCGTGAGAAGTCTTTATAAATACCTCAATACGTCAGTTAACGAATATACTCTCTACATCTACATTGTACACAACATCTTATTCTATAAGCTTATGAGAGTTGAAATCATGCAGCCGCCTCTCGTACTATTGCTACTTCAAAATTTAGTTAAATCCAATAATACAAAAAATCCTATATGATGCGGACTGTTACCCAAAGTGAACCACAGTAGCAAAAGTCCCAAAAAAGGTAAGACATTTTGCATAAAATATTGTTCCAGGAACAGTTAAATACCATACTTTGTCAAAATCAGTATTTTATTTTTAAAAATGTATAGGTAAATTGACCTTTTTGACTTTTTGTTTAAATGTGTTCTTTATTATTTGATATCCATGAGGAGTGTTTCCACAAAGAAATACAGTATCTCAGTTACCTACTCAACACCAAGGTTAGTTTATAGTCAAGGTTAGTTTATAGACTAACCTTGACTCACACTGCTCTTTGACAGATACCTCCAATGATTTGCCAGCTTCTCATATAAAACTACTCCCGCCAGGTTAGCCTATACAGGGGGGTACCGAAACGAGATGGCCAACAAAAGAGACACAAGGTGTTAATAATTTTTAATAATATATCGGAAATTACAAACCGTATTTACTTGACATTTGTTACTCAACATGCGGGTATAAAGTGAAATAAAATGAAGCTACCAGCATTTTGTTGAACTCCATTCGCTAATAATTTGTATTATGTAAACTTCCAAGCAAATAAACTTCAACACACAATGTGCCCCCGGACAGGTGAAACGATTCTTATAAAACCCAAAAAAAAAGTTCATGTTGAAATTTGAGCTTCTGGAGTTCAGCCTTGCGTGGTTTGAAAGTCATCTGTCACATAATTATAGTTTTGAAGAATCACGTATTAGAAATTTTGAAAAAAATAATTTTCCACATTTTGACGTGAAATATGCAGAAAGCGCACTTAAAAAAGTAGAAAACGGATCAAAAAATCTAAGTAGGCCTATACTTTTGAAATTTTGCAAACCTACTCAGTTTTTCATTCTGAACAAACTTCCTTAATGGAATTTTGTCGTAAGACCTACAAAAAAGGCACTTTACTGGGGTTAAAAATTAGTTTTTTAAGCATACCTGGGTGTCTACGTGGTTTTTCGAAACTAAAATTATGTCACAATTTTTGCAAATTTTGTAAGACTTGTTTCACCTATCCGGGGACACAGTGTATATACAAATTTGAAGATAATTGAATAATGGGAACAAGTTAATAATTAAACTTTTATTTGAAACGTATCCTTCATCAAACAAATGTATACTGAACTGTATGATCATTCAGTACGTAGCAGTGGCGCAACCAGAAATTATTGTCAGGGGGGCTGATTGACAAAGTTCATTTTTCATTATTAAGAATTGCGCCGCAAGCGAAAATTTTCAAATTTTCAAGGTCAAACATTTTTAACGAACTAAAAAAAAATAAGTAACCCAATATTAGCAAAAAATATTACGCAACTGGATTGTAGTTTTTTCTTTGTTAACTGTGGAACCATAATAATAATTTAACTATGCAGTAACTGTAAGAAGTAGGGACTCTTTTTGTTCTTTTACATAAAGCCCGAGAGAGAATTCCTTGAGTGATGTGGAAGTAAATATAAGTTAGTGCCTATTATAAATTTATTGCCACATCCTATAAATTAACATGTCCTCTCAAAAGGCCAAATGTAGAATATACAGAGTGATTCAGTTTTATTCTGCGACACTTCAACAGGTGACAGAAAACCAAAAAATAACCGCACTTTCTTTTATAAACTATGTCATTTTAAGGCCTTATTAAAAAGTTATACAGGGTGTTAAAGTTTTAAGAAACATGTGGTCTTTATTAAATATTTACCAAACTAGTTGAGATATTTAAGTCGGGATCAGGAAGATTCACCGCCCACAATTCACCGCGGAATGTTCACCGCCCCCAATTCACCGCCCACAATTCACCGCTCGCACAATTAGTCGCGCGCGCAATTCACCTCTCACAATTCACCGCTAGGAAAATTTGATACTTTGTGTATCATTAAGTATCCCTAATTTTTGAAATGAAGAAATTTTCAATTGAAACACATTATCAGCAATGCTACCTCATTTACATAACAGAGATTTAGTTTACCCTACCTATAGGATTATAAATTTTCAAATAAAATGCTAGCCATGTAGGAAAATATATTTAGGGTTTTAACATAATAAGGTTTTTGAATAGAAGTAGATGATTAACTAAAATGCATTATTTGCAATGCTATCTCATTTAAATAACAGAAATAGGTATAAATAAGCCACATTAATAATTGTGAGTTTACATTCCAAGTTCGACCATTGACGCATGAAGTTGTAAGAAAATGGCTCTTCAATTTATTGACTCAGAAAAGGGAAGGAGAAAGCTCATTATTGACGGCCACAGTTATTATCGCGAAAAGAAGATAGAAAAAAAAACTAGTGTTAGCCTTTGATCCAAATAATATAATAGATTTTGTTAGAGGCATAGCTCATAACATTTCTTATAATTTATTATAATTTGTCATATTAATATGGGTCAATTAAATAAAAATTTATATAAACATTTATAATGCGTTTTAAATGTAAATACCTTTTTATCTTATAATCCTAAGAGGGTCCAGGTACCTAACTGAGTAGTGTAAACTAAATCTCTTTATTCGGTGTGGTCATTTAAGTGCAACATATGGGATTTTTTTTATTAATTGCACAACCAAAATACAGATATTGTCGAAAGTTGATGAACTTTCCTAGCGGTGAATTGTGAGAGGTGAACTGCGGGCGCGACTAATTGTGCGAGCGGTGAATTGTGGGAGGTGAATTGTGGGCGGTGAACTTTCCGCGGTGAATTGTGGGCGGTGAATTTTCCTAGACCCATTTAAGTCATATTTGGTACACGTTATAACCGCATGGGTTAGCATAAAACCTGTTAATATCAAACACCTTGAACAACCAGTGGCGTAGAAGTAGGTAATTAGTATAATTGTTTTTAGAAAAAAAAAGAACCACCTTGTATAGCAATAAAATGTATTCAATTTCTTATGTAAATTTTAATTTTAAACCAAAATGCCCTCTTGGTAATTTTTTGTATGTGTCATGGTTTCGTGGCAAATTTGATTTTTTGTATTACTTCCGGGTATTTCTGAAAAATTATCTCAAAAATTTGCTCCATAAGTATCACTTAAAGTGGAAATAATGTGTTTGCTACTTGAAATAAAGCAACTTTGTCCAATAAACTTACCTATTTAAGGCTATACTTTTGAAGATACAGGGTCTAATACATTTAAGGACCTACAATTAATGTTACGCTCTGTATCTTGAAAAGTAAAAACTTGTATGGGTAAGTTTATTGGGAATAGTTACTGTATTTAAAGCAAAAAACACATTTTTTCTGCTTTGAGTGTTACTTATGGAGCGAAGTTTTAAGTTAATTTTTCAGAAGTACCCCGAAATAATACGAAAAATTCAAATTTGCTATGAAACCGTGACACATATGAAAAATGCTAAGAGAACGTTTTTGTTTAAAATTAAAATTTACATAAGAAATTGAATACATTTTATAGCTATACAAGGTGGTTAATTTTTTTCTAAAAACAATTATACTAATTACCCACTTCTACGCCACTGGTTGTTCAAGCTGTTTGATATTAACAGGTTTTATGCCAATCCATGACGTTATAATGTGTACCAAATATGACTTAATTATCTCAACTAGTTTGGTAAATATTCAATAAATTCCACATATTTCTTACAATTTTAACACCCTGTAACTTTTTTATAAGGCCTTAAAATGATATAGTTTATATAAGAAAGTGCAGTTATTTTTTGGTTTTCTATCACCTGTTGAAGTGTCGCAGAATAAAACTGAATCACCCTGTACAGATAGGTAGGTATCTTCTTATAGAAATTTATTTCTTTTTGGATTCATAATGATTATTAATTTTTAAAAGAAGGAATTGAAAGGAGGTGTTCGCTTATTAAAATGCGCCGCATGCGAATTTTTTTAGAAATTTTAAGGACAGACAATTTAACTGAGGCGTAGAAAATTGTAAAGTTACATCACCATGATATGTTTCCTCTTTCTTTTTTTCTCACCCCCCCCCCCCCTTAGGTATCTACGGCCCTGCCGTATATGAATGGCAGTAGAGAACAGAAGGCCAGGCGCATTATTATTCAGGTCAGATTAGTTTGAAGTTCGGCGCAGGTTTGGTTAGGTTTTAAGGCCCGCGCCGTGAAGCGCGTGTGACTTGTGTTTCTGTTCTGTGCCGACTGCCGGCCAGACAACTAATCTTTCAAATGTCAACTACTAATGTGTACCACCGATATCCGATATCCTCAATATCGTAAACTTAATAAATCATAACATAAACTTAAAAAATACCGACAAATTTATCGAATAGCTGCATGTCCGTATTCGTATCTCCGCCTTGTCTTTTATTAAGTTCCACCGTGCCCCTTGCCGAATTATTATATACCTAATAGGTATACAGGGTGAGTCACATCTAAAGGCAGACCCGAAAACACAAGGTAGAATTCGCTAAAATAAGCACATATTCTTAATAAACATTAGCTCAAAAACGCTTGGTTCTCCATATACAGCGTGTTGAAATTTTTCCAAAAATAACATATTTTTTTTAATTTCTTTCGAGCCCGTTTAGGAATTTCAACAAAATTTGATACATATTATGGGTTGTAATTTTGTGCAATAATTTGGCCCTTTTCAGATGAGCAGCGGCGTAGATACAAATATTTTTATTTTAAATGCCAACATAATCACCTTGGCACTAGTTTAAAAAATCCGAAATTACGAAGAGACTGTACCAGAAATAAAAAAATACCAAGAGGAGCTTTTTGTTCAAAATTTAATGGGCTATCCAAAAAGGGCAAAATTTTTGGTTTTGCACAGGACCGTACTACTTTTTCTTACAATTATTTACAGTAACTATTCGTATCTACGCCGCTGGTTATCTGAACGGGGTCAAATTATTGCACAAAATAGCAACCGTCCAATGCATAATGTGTACCAAATTTGGTTGGAATTCCTAAATGGGCTCGAAATAAATTAAAAAAAAAAATGTTATTTTTGGGAAAAATTCAACACGCTGTATATGGAAAACCAAGCGCTTTTGAGCTGATGTTTATTAAGCATATGTGCTTATTTTAGCGAGTTATACCTTGTGTTTTCGGCTCTGCCTTTAGATGTGACTCACCCTGTATGATAATTACCAAATCATGCTAAGAAAATAAAGGCATACAAATTCAAATCGGAACTGGGGCGCCTCGTGGCGGCCTCTACCTGGAAGTAGGCCCGAATGCGAGTTTCGCCGTATAAAGTGATTTTGAATTGAATTGATCCTACGGCCCAAGTAGGAGTCCCGAGTTCGAATACCGGCTAGGGTGCATTTTTTCAACTGACTATCCTTTATCTGCTATGCCACAAAGAAGTTGAACCAAAGAAGTTAGTTTAATTTATATCGATTTTTAATACATTCCCTTAAAGAGCAGTTTTTTATTTTTTCGCGAGTCACGTTCCCGCCCAAATTTCGCGGGTTGGTTCGAACAACCCCGGCGTCCCTCCATCCCCCTCCCCACCCTATGCGAATGCCACAAGTGGCGGCAGGTTAAAAGCCGCCCCTGATTGCGCGGCGCGCACAGTCCGCGCGAAAACAAAACGGCATCGGGAGGTTCTTCCAAGGCGGACGCGATTCCTGACTCGAAAAGAAGTTGCAGTGACATTCCTTTCAAATTGAAGGGACACAAATAAGTGGTGAATAGTTAATTGTTCAGGTAAGGTGAGTGGAATGCTGTCAGTAAGTAAAAAGTAAATCTGCACCTAAGAAAATGTAATTTCAAAATGGTAGGTGTTTTGTTGGAAATGAGACTATATATCTGTGGAAAAATTAATAAGTATCTATCAGTATAGATAAGGCTACATACAGAGTGTCTCACATAAGAGAGAAACAACTCTATAACTTCTTTAATTTTTAACCGACCAGAACGAAATTTTTACCAAAGGTAGATGGCATTGTTGCCAAAAAATTATTTCCAAAAAATCAGTTGCCTACTCCAAAGTCGGAGCCACCTGCGATGCCACAATCGAGGCCAAAAATCCGAAAGTCATATTAGGCATTTTTTTTTTCAAAAAAATTTACTAGAAAAAGTTGTTCAGAATCGATTCAGAACATTTTGTCAAAATCCAAATTCCAAAAACAACAATTTAATAATTTTCTGCGTGTAGAAAAGTGTGCTATGGAAGTTTTGAAGGCAAGTTGTTTTCATAAAGTAATTATTTTAAAATACAAGCTACAAAAAATGTTAAAAATTTAAATTTTAAATTTTTACTTTAATTTTATTTATTTAATATTTTTTTATTTCGACAAAATTTTGTATTAAGGGTTCTGAATCGATTCTAAACAACTTTTTCTAGTAAATTCTTTTGAAAAAAAAAAATGCCTAATATGACTTTCGGATTTTTAGCCTCGTTTATGGCATCGCAGGTGGCTTTGACTTTGGAGTAGGCAACTAATTTTTTGTAAATAAGTAGGCAACAATGCCATCTACCTTTGGTAAAAATTTCGTTCTCATCGGTTAAAAACTCAGTTAAAAATTAAAGAAGTTATAGGGTTGTTTCACTCTTAAGTGAGACACTCTGTATTGACTCTCAGAACAATGATTATTGTTGATATCTCCCCCAGGCGACCTATATATTTTGCATATTTTTTTTTATAAAAACTAATAACAAAATTAAAATATCTATTCTTCAACTTAGCATCGAGTCCTAATCTATGGCCTTTTTGTCACTAACAAAAATTTCTATTAAAATTATTTATACATACTTATGTTAATTTTTAAACTTACAGCACTTTTCGATTAAAACAGTTGGCAAATATTTTTAATGTTAAAATTTTTTTTATCTCCAGAAATAAAAAAGTACGGCGGATTAGACTTTTTAAATTTTTTTCCAATTTGCACAGGTGGCTATATTTATAGCTTTGATGTGACAAAGTAAAGCTGTCCGTAATAGCTGTGAATGACATATAAAACCGATTGTGTATAACAAAGATCATCCGAGATATTTCGAGTGAGCCACATAAAATTATAATATAATATTCTATATAACATGTCATAGTAAAAGAAACATTTCTCATTTAGAAAACAATCAATGTATCTATTCAAACTGCATTAAGTATCTAATTAAACAGGGTGTTTCTAAATTAGTATTTATTAATATTTTTAATAATAATTCTAAGGCGAAAATTAAGGGGGTCTTTCATGCAAATTAAAAACGCTTCCCCCTCCAAATTGCATCCTTCTAAAATTGATGTTAAAAAATGGTTTTTATTCACTTTATTTTTTTAAAAAACGAAAGAAAGGATGAAATTTGGTGGACAACTCGTGTTAATGGAAAGACAAATTGTGACATTTTTCAACCTTGAAATGCGGCTGAAAGGTGGTGTACAAACCAACCCTTAAATTAGCCTTTATCAGAACTATTTAAAGCGGTCAAAATTTCTTAAACGAAAATTTTGATTCAGAGAGAAGCAAATGTTAAAAAACTTTTTAGTTTCTCGTGATTTTGCGAAAAAACGATTGGTGTCTCGATTTTTTATAGAAATTTTGATTTGAGATTCATATTCGTGACTATCAAAAATTCCTTTACCTATGCAAAATTTTATTTTATAAATTCAAAAACGGTTTCCTGGTTCCTGTATTTATTTTAGCCCATTGTATATTATATACAGTAGAAAATATTAGTAAATTCTTAAATAAACTTATTCAAATTTGGTATATCTAAGACGGTTTTTGATGATGCTGGATACGAATCTAAAATCAAAATTTCTATAAAAAAATCGCTAATATATTTTTTGAAAAATCAACCCCAATTTTTCATGCATGTTTGCACGCCAATGAGCAATATCAAAGTTGATTGCATCAAAACAATCACATTCTGAGAATATTATACTTCCCACTTCATGAAATACGAAGGTGTACTCATGACAAGTTAAAATAATTTCTCCTACGCCCATAACACGCACGTGCAATAGATAATAATAAGAAGTTGGAAAACATTATTTGCAGTGCAATTGGTACAATTATTGTTAGTGACTTAAGTGGGAATGCATCAATAATGATTATTATCTATTGTTTTTCAGTCCGTTTTTAAAAACGTGTTATATTAAAAAGTATTTTTTTTTGTTTTTTTATATGTCACTATGTCACATGTGTTACTTTTATTTTAAACCAAAGAATAACATGAATTATTTGTATAGGCATTATTTTCTAATAAATAATATACAGTGCTATTCATAAAGTTTGCACCAAATGTGAAAAATTTGTATTATACCTACGATTTTTTTTTGAAATCATGATTTTGGGATATGTTAGAGAATATTAAGCCTCAAGATAGCCTTGACGTCACAGCCCATGCCTGTCAAATTTGACATTTAAAACTAAAAATTGGAAAAAATTGGGTTTGCCTTTGGAAATATCGGAAAAAATGTGATTTATGCCAATTTTCAGAAAGATATCAAGATATTTGTTTTTTCTTCATTATATCTCTTTAAATTGGTACACGATATTTTTCCCGCAAAATAACTTAAAGACACTTATTTACTGGTTTCTTTCTTGCTAAAGCATAAAAATAAAAATAAATTTCAACGCAAAACAGGCAAAAATAAGATTTTTAAAATAGTTGTTTTGTAACAACGCAATATTGGTACACACCCTTCAATTTTATGCTAAGTTCATTCTCTGGGCCAGTATTGTAATATTTGACATAAAGCACATCTATATTTTGAAACTGAGTGAAGCAAAATGATAAGTTTTGTATTGAATTTTATGGTTTAACTTTCAATTCCTGGAGTATCAATTAAGAAAAAACGAATATCCTTCGAAAAATTGGCATAGATGCACAATAATACAATACGAATACATTTTCTTAATAACCTTTTCCGATTACCAAGGTAAAACCCCATTTTCCCTATAATTTTTATTTTAAATGTCATACTTGACAGGCATGGGCTGTAAGACCATGGCTTTCTTCAGGCGCAATAGTGTACCCAAAACATGGACCAACGTAGGCCAAAATCAGATTTTCAAAAAATCTAATAAAAATTGTTTTTCCCATTTGGTGCAAAGTTTATGAATAGCATTGTATTTTCGGTGGATTTTCTAATTTTTGTTTACCTATTTAAATCCGACTAAACACAGTAGAGGGCAATATTTCACAAAGAAAAGATTTCGGAAAATTTCGCCCCCTCCGCCCCTAAATGCTGGCTACGCCACTGCCTTTCCGAAGTATATATGTCGTAGGCATCGGGCGTAATACGACATTTCGAGGAAAGTCTAGTCATTTCACGTATTGCCGGCAAAAGCTGTTATAAAATAACTATTACCAGTGGCTATTACCTTTGTTTGACTCAAATTTTGCTTCATTTCAAGGATTGACCTTCTTTATGTTAGTCAAACAGAGTAATCGAGCGTTATAGCGCCTGACTGCCGTTTGTTCAGTGAAATTCTAAAAATTTTCAACAAATGACCGAACAAACGGTAGTCAGACTCTGTAGGTAACGTTCAATGGTTCGGCCGATTACTTTGTTTGACTAACATAAAGACGGGCAATCCTTGAAATGACGCAAAATTTGAGTCAAACAAGGTAATAGTTATTTTATTACAGCTTTTGCCGGAAATGCCTGTAATGACTAGACTTTCCGCGAAATGACGCATTACGCCCGATACCTATACGACATATATATTTTCTTACTATGTCTTGTCTATAAAAATAGTAACTAACGCTGTCAATTTGACTCCAAATTAATTTTAATATACAAAGTGTTTCATTACTGAATGCTGATCCTACAGGGTGACAATCATTGAATGATTTTAAGAAAAAAAATTACATGAATAAAGGTCCGAAACCGCTTTATTTCTGAGATACAGGACAACAAAAAAAAAACAGTTTTCTCCAATACCTCTAAAACCGCTTTGCATACTTTTTTCAATTTATATAACAACAAAATGTGTTTTTAGCATATACATAGGTGTTTCTAGCCTACAAGATAATTAAATAATTAAACAATAAATAATAAATTCGCCTAGGGACAAGCAAATCAGTGCATTTTATTTTTTAAATCGAAAACCATCCGCCTGAGAAGATAGATTCCCATTTTAAAAATAATAATTATTTAAAAAATAATCAGTGGTGTATCATTTTTTTGAATAAAAATATTGCAGGGCATGTTAACAGGGACGCCACTGACGAAAACTAAAAGAAACTTTATTATGGAAAATACGTATTTTTATGTGTACCTACTTTATATGTACCAAAATTGAAAAAAAATATATATATACAAAGCGGTTTTAGAGATACGGAGGAAAAACTTATTTTTTTCTTAAATTTCAACACCCTGTATCTCAGAAATAAAGCGGTTGCGCACCCATGTCCATATAAGATTTTCTTCTTACGCTAAGCACAAGTATACTATTTTTTTACCTTTTAGTCATCAACAAATATATATTTCTACACTATTAATTTTATTTTTTAACTTTTAATATGTAATATACTTAGAGTTTTACTCGTCTAGAATACTATAAATAGCAATGAGATTATTGTAATAATTTTAATTAGCGAAAATTCTAGAATTTTTCTGTTAAAACTATACGCAATAATAATTGTATTCGTGGTTCTTAGAAATATCTTTGTACCAAATTTAATTAGCATAATAATATATACCTAATTATGCTAATACAAATTTTGCCCGTAGGCCGTAGGTATATTGTGCGGATGAAGTTATTCATGAAATGAAATAATAAAACCATACAAAAATCTAATAAAAACCCTTGGTTTGTCTTTTTTCCCAACTTTGAGATGCTCTTTTCTTTCTTATAATAGCAGACTGTGGCGGTTCAGAAAACCCTACAATTTTCGAATAAAAAGCTTTTCTCTTACTCTAAAGAAAATAGAGGCTCTATAGGGGTGATGCAAAATATATGTTTTTTATGTTTCATAACATTATCTAACAATATATAAACATCACAACTAAAAGGCCCAAAAATGTAGGTAGGTGGTAGGTACAAATGCATTACCTTAATTTCATTTGAATTTTTATACTGGCTAGGTTCAGAGTAAATGCGTGATACTTACGAGTTAAATCCAATTCGCGGGATGCTATATTTCTTTCTCAATATATTCCTACACATACCTACCTATCCACTGCCCACCTGCCTGAGTAGTTAGGTATATTATACTTTTGATTTTCGTTGTCCTCTATGGATTAAATGGGGGGAATGAAATGGAAAATAGATACCTACCTACCTATAGTTTTAAGAACCAAACGTTTTTTCACTAATCACCTTCTACCTAAAGTAAGTAGGTGAGATTAATAAGTGATTGTAATTATGCTGTTTTTTGTTACCGACATAACCTGGTTTTGCACTAACTGAAAGTATTCTTCGAGAAAATGTATATGAGTGAAGCTTTAGCAATATTGTGTCGAATTCTGACCATGCATATTAACTAAAAAACTCGAAAAATGCGCAGTTTTGCACAAAATCTGCTTATTATACCTTTTTAAGAAGTATTTAATTTCAAATGTTTTCCAATTATTTATAAAGAAAACTTTGCGGAATTTAAGATTTGAAAAATCGGTACCCAAAGGAAAATATAAATTGGGAAGAAAGTATGAATTTTCTCAGGAAAAATAAATAGATAATAATAATAATGCGAAAAATCCATGGCATCTATGATTTTTTAAATGGCCAATTTTCAGAATACCATGGATTTTTAATAAAAATCTGACCCCATAGCATCATTTGGTGTTACGTCAAACCTCTGTATACTGTATATTAAATTTTAACAAAAAAAGATCGGTTTACTCTTTACAAAGGCTTCATTACTTCATTACAACAGAAATTGGCGCCCAAGCTAAGCAGTCTATCGCATCAGATGTAAAATCTGCCTCGAAATATGAACAAAAATAAATATAAGTGAAATAAATGAAAGTAAAGAAATTTAGTCTGCCATCTTGGGGCGGCCGCCATATTGGATTTCGTATGAAGTCATTCACCTTATTGTTTTCTAGCAGTCGAGCCCTTTCATTTGATACCCATATTAAGGGGATTGAAAAGAAAATGTAATTCGCCATCTTGGAGCGGCGGCCATATTGAAATTAGTGTGATGTTACTAACTTTATCGTTTTCTACTTTTGAAGCCCTTTCATTTGATACCCATATTAAGATGGTTGACAAAAAATACATCATCGCCATCTTGGAACGGCGGCTATTTTGAAAGTATTAGCATATTGAGTATTGCATATTGTATTGTCACCGGAACTAAAGGCGTATGCAAAATTTCAGCTCAATCGGATGTCAGGAATTGGTTCTAATTCAGCTTGCAAGATTTGACCTAAACATACAATAGTCCATACATTGCAAGTTAAAAAAGAGCTCGTAATAAAAGCTTGTAATAAAAAGCTTGTAAATTGTAAAAAGCTTGTAAAAATAGGTTTTCATTGATTTTGCCAATGTTCCAAGACACCATTGACATCTTGTTTACATGATAAACTGCTCTTGGGTGCCAATTACAGTTTTAATGAAACCTTTATGAAAAGAAAACCAATCGGTTCTTTTCCGTTACAAATGGTATTCCGAAAATTAACCATTATAAAAAATCATAGCTAAGCTAGCCATTGAATAAACACCCAATCGAAATAGTAGTGTCCATTATAGGTTATAGGTCAATCTAAAAATATATTTTATATACAGTGTGGCCCGTTTGGAATGGAGACACCTCTGTAAAATTGTTATTTTTGCTCCGATTTTAAAAAACTTTTTTTTGTTAGATAGGTCTTTGAAAATACCATTCGACACACCTTCCAATTGTTTTGAAAACCAAACACCTGGCTAACTGCAACATTTTTTTATACCCCCAAAAATTCAAGAAATCATACTTATTAAGCATATTTTTATCAAAAAAATTTACTACAAAAAGTTGTTTAGAATGAACCAAAAATCCTAAATCCAAAGTTTTATCAAAATAAAAAAATTAAAAATTTCCGAAAAAATAAATAAATTGAAGGTCCAAAAATCACATTTTAATCAATTTTTAGGGTTAGCAAAGTTAATTTTTTAACTTCAAATTTCCATGGCACACTTTGCTATCCGTAGAAGAAATTCATTAAAATGTGATTTTTGGACCTTCAATTTATCTTTTTCGGAAATTTTGTATTTTCTGATTTTAATAAAACTTCGGATTCGGAATTTTTGGTTCATTCTAAACAACTTTTTTTTAGTATTTTTTTTTATAAAAAAATGCATAATATGACTTCTTGAATTTTGGGGGTATAAAAAATGTCGCAGCCAGGTGTTTGCTTTTCAAAACAATTGGAAGGTGTGTAGAAAGGTATTTTCAGAGACCTATCTAACAAAAATTTTTTTCAACATAGGAGCAAAAATAACAATTTTACAGAGGTGTCTCCATTCCAAACGGGCCACACTTGATTATGTTATAATAAAGAATTTTTCTTGACTCTTCATACCTGGATTTCTCGAGTGTTCACAAGCAAATGCGGGCACACTGTTGTCGATTTTGGTTACTATTGGAACACACAATTTGTCGAATATATTTTTGTCTAAATAAGCAAAAAACAAAAAAGTTCTTCCAAACTTCCCCCAAGTAAGCCTATTTTCCTGTGTCAGCGAACCTCCCTTGTCCTATTTTTTCACGTGTTTGCCTCCATGCGTTCTACTTCCTTTTTCGATAAATCTCTCGCATTTAATTTAGGCGTGTGCCACTCTCGCATCTTGGACCCCTGATTTTCATTAGACGAACCCCTTTCCAATTTATTTAGGTATATCCCACAGGTTACCGACGATGTTGTAAATCGTGGCGGGCCTAGAAACGCCGAAGACTGAAACATGAGAGTAACGCTTGTGATTTTCAATTGCTTGGTGATGGCCAACGCGGCGCACGGGTCGCCGGTGGCCATGGAAAAACAGAAGGACATCGAGAAAAGGAGCGCCGCCCTGGCCGAGAGGTTCGTGGAGGACTACCCCGACTACCAGGTCGGAGTCAGATACGACGAATATCCTGTAAGTGAATATCCTGTAAGTAAAAAAGTATTGCAGTTGCATGCATTTCTGAGGGGCGTTATCTCTCTAGCTCTAGTTATCTTATACAGGGTCGGCCACTTAACACTCAGGCCCGTAAGTTTTATTTATGAACGTGTGATATCGAAGTAAAGCTGTATATTCAGTGATATTCAGTGTCGGTCATAACTTTGGACCCACAGTGCTAATTTTTATTAATGCAAATTTCTAATAAATGAAATTCATAAGTTGTGTCCAAATTTATAACGGCCACTAACATTTTTGTATAGTTATCGTTTATTCGTATAATAATGGAGCTGTTTTTTAAATACTTTAGGAATCTAGGGTATACAAAATATACAGCGTGTCCCGAAAATAGACAAATGATATTTATTAGATTGCCTTAATTTTTATAACATATGTTTACCCTACAGCCCACTGTTTCCGCTTGGATTACATGCCCCATTTGCATGTACCTATTTGTACCAAATTTGGTTTAAATATTTTCATTCGTTTGGATTAGTTAAAAACTAATCGATATATTTTTTAAAATTTAAACATCCTTTGGAACGAAGCGTTTTAGGGGACCCCTGACAATATGGACTTTTCTTTTCGATTCGTTCAGAAGAGTCTGCTCCTGAAACGCTCCTCTTGTAAAATAGGTATAATATTTTGATAAAATCCTAATGAATATTATAATGTCTTGTTTTCACCCAATAAATATCGTATTTTGTTAAATTTTGTTAGTATTCCATCAAAATATATATTTGGAACAGCTAAATTAATATTAATTTTCCGAACAAAAACCAAATTTGCATTTTAAATAAACACTCAATAGTAAGCCAATTTAATCTTTTTGAGTAAATCCTAAATTATTATTCGCATAGAACTTTGAGCTACCTTGATATGGCAGAAATATAAGTTGCAAGATGTAACATAAAGTAGTATGAAGTATCCAACCCCCCAAATATTGTATATTATAATATTATGCTTAAGAAGGGAGTTTAATCGGTAATAATTTTAAATTTGGAAAAATTATCTGATAATTGTGCATTTTGGGAACATTTGCCTTGGGGACATTTGCCTTATCATGGCCGTAGGTAGATGGGGAAGTTTTAGGTCACAACTCGATTACTGAAAATTCGGTGAATTGTTGGGTTTCAGAATCATGCTAGATCGATTCAGAGTGATGATTTATATAGGAATAGCAGAATTTTCTTGTAGAAATCCCTTCCGTTTAACTCCGGCGCAACAACAACGAGGTAGGAAACCAAGAACATTTTGGCAAAATCACGATTTTCAAAAATAAATTTTTCGGGACAGGCGTAACTATGTTCCAGTCGACGCGATTCGACGAGCTGCTTCCAAAAACTTACGCTTTCAGGGGCTTATCTGCAGCCAGTCTGGAGATATATTGCAAAAACTTTGAGTTTTCTGTTTCGGTTTGCCTTTGAAGGTCTTTTGTGCGCAAATGGTTAGGTACAGCTAGGAATTTGTACTTTGCGGCAACCGACTCATCGGTTCAGGATCAAATCAGACCCTTGGAAATTTCCTTGCGTGCGTGACGATTTTCCCGAGATTTTTCGAGTATATAATTTCGCAGAAATATTAAAATTATTCGAAATGGGTCTATTCGGGGCCCGCGGAAACTTCGTGGGCCCCGGTCTATTCGACGCAGTGTAACAGTAGAAACCGGAAATCTGGTCTAAATTGAACTTGGAAGGTTCTGAATGCCAGTCTAACGTTCTTTTTTTGAAAAATGTCTTAAGAGAGGACTCCTCGGGCGACTTCGCCAAAATGTTATTTGTTTATTTTATCGCTGTTGTTCCTTTTTTAAAAAAAGTAATTCACACACAATCACCTGGTGATTACAAGAAATTAGTTCGGTACCTAATCGATAGTTTTGGAAAAAAAGTAAGTACAAAACAGAGTTTGTATTTGAATCTCGTTTTTAAAAATTTCTTTCGATTACCGAACTAATTTGTGGAAATGACTATAGGTGCTCAATGATCTCAAAAAACTTTCTCGTGAATTACTTTCTTGAAAAAAAAAGGAACAATAGCTAACATTACACAAATACCTACCATTTTGACGATATTGTTCGAGTTGTCCAGTCTTAAATTGCTACTACTAAACGACCTCAGAGTGATTCGAAAACCAGCCTATCCGACGTAAAGTGACCCGAAGAATCTGAAACGGTCCCCAAATTCAGAAATTTCCTAAATGACCACCGCATTTTTTTGAAAAAAATGTCAAAAACAGTTTAGTTGTCTCGATTCTGGTATTTTTTTAAAGGTATTTCAATTCGTAGTGCCGGAAATGAAGCTTAAATTCGGTTCAGTCCGGCCGCTTTCGAGAATTCCGCATTATTTAAAGTTCAAAATTGTCCAAGATCTCCAAAGTCAATGAGTCAAATTGTCAAAAAACCTTTTCGCCCTCAGAATTAATTCATTTTGGCGTGTCTTGTCATAAGTTCAAAATATAACCTTCGGTAAAGTTCTAAGGCGCCTATATCTAAATGTGTAACAATAGGGTACATGCCAATATTTTTAATTGCTCTAAAATTGTACTCGGTTTACAGTAGATGCACCAACATAACACGTAAGAAATGAAACAATGACTTTTAACCCTTATTTATTTATGATAATTAAAGACGAAGTTGCACAATTTTGTTCGGGCTAAAATCTACAGTTTCGTCGTTCTATTGTCCAGAACGCCAAACGTGGCAACTCTGTGCCTCTCAGGAGAAACGGAACTGCAACGTAGCCGGTGCCCGTTTGCAATAATCCTTGGAACAAACGCATATTTTACTTTTCTATTCAAATGTCTCCAGCTTGCCTATGAATATCTGTTACTTAATGTATTTTGCAACATTTCAGCTTTAACTAACGCAAATGCACAAAAAAATATTGGCAAATAAAGACTTTTACTACGAATATGTTCGGTATATTGACTCCTCTATAGGAAAATGATGTCTGTTTATGCCGCACACGCTGGAAACTATATCCTTTATCTCTTTCACGTAATACTTTGATTAAAATATCTGTATATGGAACATACATTAAATATTCAGGAAATATAATATGGAAAATTTCGCGTATGTGGCAATGGCACCCGCCCACCTTGGCATCTGACCATATACATTTATCCCTATTAATAAAGAACCCCAGGAAGGAGCAAACTTGGGCTTTACGCTGGACCCAGGGCCGTGTTAAGGGGGGGGGGGCGAAGGGGGTGTTCGCCCCGGGCGCCCTATTCAAGGGGGCGCCAAAATCAACAAAGGCGCTAGTAAGTACTAATAATTTACTGCTTCAAAAAACATTTAAACATTTTTTAATTTTTCAGTTACCTACCGATTTTTATTTTTCTAGGACGATGATTTCGCATACAACTACTGAAATCTTTGTAAATTGTGAATTCGGAACTTTTCTACGTCTACCGATGTCTATGTCGTTGTGGAATATTTTAACTGATTTCGCTATTTTCCTCGAGACGACGCGGTGGCGGCCGGCGCTTGACGATTTGACGTTGACGCTAATCGTTGTAAAAAGGATTGTTCTGTAAATAAAGAACCCAACTTTCTCAAACGAGCAATGTGTTAGTTAAATAGAGGTATCGATATCGACATAGATTTTTGGATCTGGATACTAATCGTAAATTAGTTGGCAAGTACAATAAGTACTTGTATATTCATATTAGCTGAATCCTGAATCTGTAGCATCTAAGGAAACCCTGTTTTAATGAAGATTTGGTTTTGTTGAACTTGAATTTTAATATTATCGCTCAATTCTTGATATGGCAAATGGCGAACGTACTAAACAATCACACACTGTGTTTAGAATAACCTAGCAACCTGGTGGTTTGTATTGTGGCAAATTTTCGTATCTTGTAAATTGTAAAAATGTTCTTTCTGGTATATGCATGAGGTTCTGCTTTCTGGTGCAAAATAAAATGTAAAAATTAAAAGTTATTCGCTCTTGTGAATAAGTATAAATGAAAAATATGTAACTAAACTAAAATCGTTCTTTAACTGTACACTAGATTGTGACAGAGGTAAATATTTAATGTCCTTGTGAATTCTGTAAGCGGCAGCCATATTGATATTATTGATAGGTACCTAACAGAGGAAAGGACCGCGATCAACAGAATTTACGTTTGACGCGCACGAATAATAAATTTGAGTAGATAGAAATTAACATTAAACTCTGTTCTTTGAAGTACATAAAAAGGCTATAGTAATAGTTTCTGTATTCTAAGTTAGGTTAGAACCATATAATATCAAGGTTAAGGTTAGGCCTCTGTAACAAGAATAGACATTTCTGCCAGACATGCTAAATACGCACCTGGAGGCGCCCAAAACAATTATGCCAAATTAAGAAAAGTAATTTCTGGTGTACAGTTAAAGAGAGATTTTAGTATACATATTTTATTTAATTTAATTAATATAATTTTGATTTGGGGGGTGCTAAAAAAGAACTTTGCCCCGGGCAAATTTTTACCTTAACACGGCCCTGGTTGGACCGGTCCAGTCTCTGCATATGGCGGCATGCCGTTTCCGGTTTACAAAAGTACTTACCGATGGAATGTTATCCCCAAAACATTTTGTTCTGGTAGTCACGGAATAGCCGCAGGCTGCACAGTTAACCATAATAGATCTCCAAAAAGTACCTACTTACCGAAGAACTACACAAATATCTAATAGCACAAACCGCACCGTAACAACTGTCAAATATAAAAATATTTTGTCAAAATTCAGTCTCCATACAGGGCGATTTCCGTCTCACGTATTTTATAATGCCCATAGAGCTTTGGCTCCTTCCTGGGGTTCTTTATTTATTAATTTATCCACATGTCATCCAACACAAGATGTCGCTAATCAAAACATTAGTAGATATTATCTGTGCGATTTATTATAGTTTGTTATTGATACTTATTATTATAATATATTGTTTGGGTAGTTATCGTGTTGTTAGTGGTTTAGTGAGGAGGTCCGTAGTGTAAGGTATCATGGACCCGGAAAGTGCAATCCGTAATTTGCCGAAATTGGATGCTTTTTTGGTAGCACAATTTTTTCTAATAGTCCGATTTTAGCGTCTGCCGAAATTCATGGGATACAACTGCAAAGGTTTGTACCTATATGTTGTAGTAATAGTAAAGTATTATGAGTTATTAATAAAGGGAGAACTTGGGGCTAGGGACCATCTTCAAGTCGCGTTTATAAAGGCGCCATTTTAGTGCTTAGAAATATTGAGCCCAAATTCCGTAGATACCTAGGCCCAAACTTGCAAAAAAATGCAGAAAAACGCTACCGAATATTTTCGAAAAAACACTTCTTGACTAAATGTGGTTTCATGGGGTATCCTAAATCTGGGGGTTTGAGGTTAGAATTTTGAAATTTCAACTTTCCTTGCATCTTTCACCGCAGATTAAGGTTATGACTCAGAACACTTCAATGGTATCGCCATGTTGCCAAATTGCCTTTACAAAACACTTGTGATGTCATAAGTGCTTTCCCGCCAAATTTCGAAGAAAGTCTAATAACTTGCTAATTAGGTACATATATATTTTTTAAATAATCGTAGTGTCTTAGGCAAGTGTCCAGGAATTGTTTTAGCAAGTTTGTAAAATTTCGTCAAGTACCCTATTGTGACAATAAGTGTAAAAAGAACGCACACCATATACATTATATATATTGTCACAAAAGTGACACTGAGAACCATCTATGTTCAAATAGTCAAACTAATTATTTTTACACCTGGAGGCGGGTGACCCTAATTACTAAAATGTTTAGAAAAGATCCTCATCAAAATATACAAGGGAAAGTCGATAATGTAAATACGAGGAACAATTAATAAGTAGCAACAATAACAAATCAAAGTCCACCGCCGATTCGGCAGAATCGACGGGTATAAATTCGGCGCCAGCCAAGAGCTGGGCATCAGTGGCATCGGCTTCTTAGTCTCCACTAGATCCTCGACTACTCCCCTGTGGAGACCAAGGTATCGGCGTGTTCGCCACCGGGGTCGAAACAGGTGGAGTTCCCCCTAGTTAGCTGCAAGGGCATCGGCGTGTTCGCCACCGTTGGAGCGCTGGGGTAGTTGAGGGTCGAAAAGGTGTTCTGAGAAGTCCGGTTCCCCGGATCCGCGGCCCGCTCACCGTAAGTCCGAACGGTCGCGAAAAGCCTGCCTCCCTCGCCCGTCCGAGTCGCCGCCCTGATCGCCAGGCTGCGTGTCCTAAGAGTCATACTGTTTTTTTTTTTTATAATTATTTATAATTTATAATTACCTCGGGTCGTTAGTAACGTGTGTGTTCTCTTGGGATTACCTACGTCCAGCATCAATTGCCAGTCGTCCCCCTCAAAGATCCCCGGCAAGTCGCGAGGGACAACTGGGTTCTCTCGCGGCACACACAGGACATTCCCAGCCCGGTGTGATAATATTTTGATAACGTAAATTATTGTAAATTATATTTTCAGGTCCCTATACGAAGGAGACAGTGCCTTCCCTGACTAGCCCTGCCAATGCTTTATTTTTTATAAAACATTCGGAAAAAAACCGTTTCTTTTTCTTCAAAATATGAACTGAGATAATAATAATATCGCTTCACAGAAAGAGGTCCAGATGGGTTGATGAAATCCTTCAATGTTTAGTGTTCGCGATACAGTAGTAGATTTAGCTAAGGAAATTAGTCCATAAAACTGTTACCTACTATAGAAAGTATTTTTGATATTATTATACATGTATAGGATTTTCTATGTTTTTTTAAATAAAGGATAGGATTTAATCGTTGACTGATGTATTGACGTCAGTCAACGATTTAATTCTGTCAAATATTTTCAAGAAGTAAAGTGATTGATGAAAGCCAAGAAGTGTCCGGTTTCTATTTTAAAATTATTTTGGGATTTGTTGAAGCAGTCGGAGCGGTTTTTAATGTATAAGAAGTATCAACTTTTGGATATATTCGATTCTTTTCAGAAATTCTGGATATATTGAGCCAGAATGTGCGCGTCATTTGGGTATGTATCGTTCATGACCGTGGACTAAGAACTGTTCCCATTTCTTCTACTTTAAGATACAGTTTAGTGCGATAAGATTGCGATATCAATGCGGCTAATGTCCCTTATTGAATTGATTTCCTGTGCGGAATAAAAATCATCTTCTACGAGATTTAAATGGCTGGATAGATAATATGTTTAATTTAATTACATTTTCTATTTATTTATGGCACTTCATATTCATACAAATATAAAAAATCAATATATAAGATATTGGGTATAAGCTCCTGTGAAAGCAGGTCTCAGAGAGTAAAGATTTTTAACGAAAATATATATAGACCCGGTTGTTGTAACTGAACTTTGTTACTTTTTGCTCGGATTTTGTAAATATGTGACCAGTCAACGCTCGTATGATTCTGGATTTTACGGTACCTACGTAATTAATGATATAATTTTTATATTCTTCAATTATTGAAAGGGCCGCCCACAGGAGGCCATTCTTAAGTTTGTAAATAAGTTTTCTATTAATATGCAAAAATATCAAGTATTTCTACTCTTACAAGAAAACGGATTTTATTGAAAAGTTAACGCCAAAGCCTATACTAAATTGTATAGGCACTAACTTTTATTTTTACTTCAATAACCACACAATAATAATAATCGCAAATAGAAGAGCTCAAGTTAAAAGTACACAACACAACAAAATATTTTGACATCAATATTTTTATAATTATAATCCAGCAGGTAGGAGGATACTATAATAAAAACCTAGGGCCTGGGCTAATTTAGGTTATAACCAGAAAACAACTTTTTTAGGTTAATAGGTCAGCTCTTCTTCTTCTTTTTGTGGAAAGGAACCACATAAGTGACGCCACCGGTTCTTTTACGCAGGCATTGAAATTAGAAAATTCATATCTCAGTAACAGTAGCTAAACAAATTTTTTCAATGCGTTTTTCGTATTTCACTATCACTTAGGTATACTTTAAAAATAGTTTTGAAAAATCGTCAAGGTCCCTATTGTTGCATTGAACAACAGACGCACTGCAGGATAAGCCTCTCCCTTCCTTCTCTAAAATCTAATCTTTCTAAAGGTTTTCCTGATCATTATTTAATTTCTCGCACCGGTAAAAGATAGTACATACTTGCACAAAATGTTCTCTACATGATTCTTTGAGTCCAAGTTTCAGTATTAAACGTAATGCTTTCTTTTTGAAGTTTTAATACTCGGCGAGATTGACTAGCATTTCCCCAAAGATCGACAGCATACTGAAAACGAATGGAATGAAACAATGACGCAAAATATGTGTTTCTGACAATGTCAAAGTTTAAAATGTGCTTAAAATTTCTAAGCACACACAATACTGTAGTTTTACACAATGGATTAATATGAACTGACCAGTCCAACCCGTCATCCATCATGACCCTCAACACTTTAACACTATTACCAGTCGCAATATTATTGTTTGTGTAAGTAATCATTCTGTGTGTTATAATTATCTGTGTTCAATAACAAGCCTTTGGCAGAGAACCAGTCCTGAACCCGCTCCTCCATCTCACAATGCTTTCTTTCCACCACCGGACAGTGAAATATCGGAACATGCCAAAGTCGCATCGTCCGCAAAAGAATCCATGGAAAATCATTAATATACATGGAAAAAAGGAGCGGGCCGAGGACGGAGCCCTGGGGAACTATATGCAACGTAGTTAGGAGAAGGAAATTTTTCCATCCACACACCCGCTCTGATATGTGTCAGTAAGATACGATCGAGAGAAGGCCAACGCTTCACCCTCAAAACCAGCCTCAACCATCTTCTCAAGTAACAGGCTGTGACTGACACAGTTAAAGAATTTGGAAACATCGCACAATGTAATTTATGACATGCTCACCAGCTCCTTGGCCATCAACTGCATCAGCCACGATTTTTCTGATGTCTCGGGATAAAACCGTATTGCAAAAGGGTAATCTAGATACTGATACCAGCCAATAATCTGTTCCTTCTTCAATCCATTTTGGAGAAGATTGGAATTATAGCAATAGGTCGATAGTTTTTAGCATACTGTACTGAATCTCAACAATCACAGTCCAAATTCGTTGCCTTGGTTGCCACCTTTATTGTTTATCCTTCACAAATAAACTTGTCAGATAATGTCACTGACCAAGAATATTCTTTCAGCTCCAAAATTCGCACAAAATCGCTTTCTAACCTTTCAATTCCTTCCAGGCCCAATTACCAGGGCTTATATACTCAAATGGAAGACTGGAGAATACTCTAGAATATTCCTGGCCAATGATAGTTCACAAATCATAAAGTTCTAGCAAACTTTCTAGAAAGTTATGGAAGCTCTACAGGGAAAAAAATGAAAACTAAAGGAAAATGGGGCCTTGGGGGCCTCAGACCAACACTACCATCTTCAGATACGTTTCTAAAGTCTTATTGAACCGTTCCACCATACTATCAGACTGGGGGTGCAGGGGTGTTGTTCTTGTCTTGGAAATCCCCAGCAAGCGGCAGACATTTCGAAAAATCTCCGCCTCAAAATTGCGGCCCTGAGCAGAGTGTAATTCTCTTGGGACACCATAACGACATCCAATTTTGGAACAGGACCTCTGCGATTGTGGTGGCCTCTTGGTTGGGGATTGGATAAACTTCTGGCCATTTGCTGAAGTAGTCCATGACAACTAACACATATCGGTTGCCAGATTTGCTGTCTGGGAACGGTCCTGCTACGTCGATGGCGATCCTTGCAAAAGGAGCTCCAACCATGTATTGCATCATTTTACCCCTGACCCTAGTTTTTGGTTCTTTTAACGAAGCACATTTTTCACATCGGCGGCACCAATCTTCTCTCTAACTTTATTAATGCCAACTAATGCCAAAGTGTCCACTTACAACGCCTTCGTGCAGGGCTTTCAGGACCTCCGACGGTCTTTTCTTGGGAAGTATTGTTAGAAATAGCTTTTCTTTTCTATCTGGACTTTCCCAAACTCTCTATGGTGATTTGACAGAAACATCTTTCCATTCAGGTTTGGGTATATGTCTTACTTTTACGTCAAATATTATACCGAATATGGGATCTTCGCTTTGCTCTCTGGCGATGACTTCCGAATCCCAATTTTCAGGTCCACGGACAATAGTTCGTTTGCATAAAATTAGGTCCGGGTTTTCTCTTAATTCTTGTCGACTACAGGGTCTTCTTCGTGAATTGCCATTTTAGTGATGCGTGATCTGTTCTTAATATGAAAGGTTGGCCCTCACTTGTGGAAATGTTCAACGGCCATTCTTGTCACACAGTAGTTTCTCTCTGGCTTTGACAGAGTTTTACTGAAGTAGGCAATAACTTTTTCTTGGGAAAACACTGCTCCAACACCAAAGTTGCTGCCATCTGTATCCACGATGAATGTCTTTCCAGGAACGGGAAACGTCAATGTCGGTAAAGAACATAAAGCTTTCTTCAAGGTCTGAAATGCTTCTTCACAATCTGAGGTCCTCATATAATCGATCCCATCCTCTGTGAGCTTATGCAGCGGCCTGGTATTTGTACAAAGTTTAGGACAAATAATCTCCTGTAATAAGTGCCTTAGTTCATGTTTATCTTAACTCCTTGTTCTGAAATTACATGCTTCAAATATCTAACTTTCTTCTTAAAGAAACAGCATATCGTTGTGCTTAGTTTTAAGTTAGCTTTTCGAAACTTCTGGAATAGCTCTCGAACATTCTTCAAGTGGTCTTCAAAATTTCTTCCCAAAATAATGACACCATCCAGATATACTAAACAGGTTGTCCATGTCATCCCTCTTAGTACAGACTCTATAATCCTCTCAAAGGTTAATGGTGCATTACAGAGGCCAAATGGTATAAGATTAAATTGCCATGAACCTGTACCAGAAGAAAATGCAGTTTTCTCTTTATCTTGAGTGTGCATTTTGACTTGCCAGTACCTACTCTTCAAGTCCAACGTGGAAAACCATTTAGAACCAGATAGAGTGTCTAAAGTGTCATCTATTCTGGGTAGAGGGTAGCTGTCCTTCTTGGTGACGTCATTTAAACGTCGATAGTCTACGCAAAACGCCATAGAACCATCCGTCTTCTTGACTAGGATAACTGGAGAAGTCCATGGGCTTTGTGATGATTCATTGATTTTCTGTCGTTCCATTTCCTTTAAAATAGCTGAGACCTCTTCTTGGGAGGTATCCTTCGAGGAGTCTGTTTGACCGGAGGGCCTATTACCAGTATTTATCATGTACTGTACTAAACCTGTTCTTCCAAAATCGGAATCAGACGTAGCAAACACATCACGATTTTCTACAATCAGTTTTCGCAGTTGGTACAGCTGCTCCATTGTTAAGTAAGCAGCGGCAACTTCGATTATCTTCTTCAGACTCTCTGGTAGAGGCTGTGGAACCTGCTGTGGTGCAACCTGATTTCTCATAATTGCCTGAACTTCGTGGCAGAACCCAATCTTTGCGCCTTTTCTCAAACTTTGTTCCTAGTTCTTCAGATTAGCAATCCGCACAAATATTACACGCCCTCATTTGGCGGTCAGCGTCTTTGCAGGGAATATACCTCTTTTATACAGCCCGCATTCTTCTTCGGTTTCCACAATAATTGTTTCGCCATTCAGTCCATCATAGGTGGTATCTTCATAGACGGTCATAGTTCGGGTAGTGTTGCCAGCCATGTTAGGACGTGTCCCCATATCGCATTTCGAGGGCTCCAACCAGGGAACTATAATCATGCTTAGCGTCGGCCGGTATCATTTTCAACACTTCGGTGGGCTCACCTCGTAGACATGGCGTCAAATTCCGGGCTTTCTCTTCTCCTGTCCAGACGTTTCTTTGTGCAGCGGCCTCAAATTGGTTAAGGTGTGTCCTCCATGCCACTTTTCCATCAAACTTGGGGGGCTTTATTTTCAAAGCGGCCATGGTCATGGTGGCTTCTGATTTTGGAACTCTCTGTAGCTGCATCATCTTAACTTCCAGCTGTTCCATTATTTCTTCCGTGCTCTCAAATTTTGTCTTTATTTTACCAAGTTCACTTTGTAGCTCAGGTTTCATTTCTCCGACCTCCACTCGTACTTCTTTCTTCATTTGTGTTACTTCTTCTTCGACAACTACTTCAAACTCTGTAATCTTCTTTGGCAACTCTATTTTTAGATCTTCTTTTATTTTCTTCAGATATTGATTTGTCTTGGACTGGATGGCCTTAACTTCTTTCTTCATTTCTTCTTGGTTGGTCTTCATGTCTTCTTTAAGGTCACTCATCAGTTTTTCTTGTTTTGTGTCCTTATCTTCTTTCCTCTTGCGCATTTATTCTTCTTTTTTCTTCTTCCCTCTTGTGCCTTTCTTCTTATCTTTCTTCATATTTCTTGTCCATTTCGTGTTTCTTCATAAACATTTCCATCAACTCTTCCATTTCCATAGAGGTTTGTTTTCTCGTTGTGGGCATTCACCTCAGGGTTCTCTTAAAATCCCGCTTCTGACACCAAATGTACTGAATCGTTTATTGTTTAGCCTTCACAAAAAACTTGTCAGATACTGTCACTGACCAAGAATATTCTTTCAGCTCCAAAATTCGCACAAAATCGCTTTCTAACCTTTCACTTCGTTCCAGGCCCAATTCTCAGGGCTTATGTTCTCAAGTGGAAGACTGGAGAATGCTCTAGAATATTCGTGGCCAATGATAGTTCACTAACTAACGGAAAATGGGGCCCTGAGGGCCTCAGGCCAACAAATATGTGACGGAAGATGCCTCTAAACTAATCATAAAAATTATAAAACTGTAAGAGGAACCGAAAATTAAAATTTATCTGCAAAATCTTCGAGTAGGTTAGAAAAAAGCGCCAATATGTTCATTGAAAGCTGATATAACAACTTTAGAGGCATTTCTACAATACGATCTATCGCCATTAAGAAAAAAGAATTACTTTCGAATAATTAAACTTGTTTGGAAATGTTGATGAAACCAAACACATACTAACCAGATGGGTCAGCAAGTTTTATAAAAATGACACTTTTTCTCTCTTTTTTTACGCAGAGAATCAGTAAACCAATTGACTGGGGATTTATTCTTTTGTTTGACATAAATATTTCTTCAACACAAAGGAGTAACCAATGATGCTACAGCGGGCACAGTCTAAAGGTCTAAAGTGGGACGCGCGGAATGAGGGGTCCAGAGGGGCCTTCGAAAATGTAATTTAAAACATAAAAATGAAAAAAAAAACAGCCACAACCGGGATTTGAACCCAGGATCTCGCGCACGAAAAGCGAGAACCATTCCCCTAGATGAATGTTTTACTTTACCATGCTTAAAAGTTAGTCCATTTGACTGCTGTCATTAAGGTTGAGCTTTCGGTTCTGAATATTTATATTTTTTGTGCTAATAGATATTCAACGATCAATGAGTTAACTAGAACATATCTTCTAGTGCCATATTAAATTCTGTAATGTGAAGAAGTTGTCGGGTTATCAGTTTTAGCTACCACAATACTTATTGGTATATCGTAGGTATAACTTGGACGTAACTAAGAGAGTAGGATTTCAGCGATTATTTCCCTCATACTGCTTGCATCCAATAAGGTAGCTCCTTCCATAAAAATCCAACCAATGATATGCTTCTGCTAGCGATAATTTGCACTAGTGCAATTACCGGTAATTGCACTTGTGCAAATTATCACTTCGTTGATTAGCAACCGCGAATCTGTTGGATACAAACAGTACCTACTTTTTAAAGTTTGTGTGTTTCACACTGTTCTAAATTATGCAGCTTATAAATTATGTTGCGGTATAATTAAGCATTATATCAATGAATTTATATAACTTTTACATTGATAGATTCTTGTTTTTGGAAATGTAAACATAGAAAAAATCCAACGAATCATATGCCTCTGCTGCGATAATTGCACTTGTGCAAATGCAAAGCGGTAATACCACTTGTGCCATTATCACTTCATTGCTTAGCCACCGCGAATCTGTTCGATACAAACACGTACTTCTTAAAATTGGTGTGTTTTACAACACTGTTCTAAATTATGCAGCTTATAAATTATGTTGCGGTATTATTAAGCATTGTATCAATGAATTCATATAAATTTTACATTGCTAAATTGTTGTTATTAGACCTCCGTCTCGGTTTAAATTTATGACACACATTCAGAAAATAAACCAACGCTAACAGGGTGTAGGTATAATCGCAGTTGCCTTGGATATCCAAGTGTCATGTTTGTTTACTCGAATGACGTTACAGTCGAAGCTGTCAATAAACTGGTTCAAAATGAGTCGTTTTGGAAATGTAAACATAGAAAAAATTAATAGAGAAATTATTAAATCCTATCTATTAGTGGAATAATCTCGACAAATATCACTCGTGCCGGAAATTTTTCTAAATAATTTTATTCTCAAGCGTTATTTTGCCCATTAGCAAAACCACTCGTACAAATTGGGCTTTTATTTTTTATTTATTTTAATATTTTTTTAACAAAATGCATTCGTACAGGCGCAAAAATCCTCGTCTTCGACTCGGATTTTTGTTGCCACCAGCACTCATGCTTCTTGTTAAAATATTACTTAGCAACGTGTTTTTTCGATTTTTTTCAGAAAAATTATATGCCCTTATGATATTACTTACGAAAATACCACTAGTGGTATTATCGTATGTAATATCACAAGTGCCGGAAATTTTATCGATAATTTTTTCGAAAGCGCCATTTTGCCTAGAAAGGTCACGAGTATAAATTGGTCTTTTATTTTCTGATAAAATCCCGAGAGCGAAGCGATAATTTGCAGTAGTGCAATTATCGCTAGCAGAGGCATATGATTGGTTGGATTTTTATGGAAGGATCTACTTTATTTTTTTTGTTTATTTCTTATTAAGCGATTTTCTCGCTTATTTTGGGCCGCACAGAAAATATGTAAGAAAACAAAATATGGCAATTTTGGTCAGCGAGGCGACATTAAAAAAGGAATGGGCCTCCATACCCAACTTTTCGCGGTGTACTAAAAAAACCTAAAATCGACAAAAAGTTTCATGGTCTCAAGAGAACCGAAGACCCTGTGTAATTTGCTGAAACTATCTGAGCACCTGGGTGGATAAAGTCTCAGTGCCATCAATTTTCAATATAAAAGTTTTCCTCTGTCTCTTAAAATAAACATTCCACGGCCATTAATAGTTTTGCTCAATTTGAGGTTTTTTTAATATTGCGCGACAAGTAGGCCATGGATGCCGATTTCTTTTGCAGCACCACTTAGCTGTCCAAAATTGCCACATTTTTGTTTATTACGTTTTTTTTGTAGGCCGCAAAATGAGCAAGAAAATCGCGGTGGTAGACCTAAAAAAATCATCCTGTATATATGGTTACACATAATTAATTGCAAGGTCTTAAATTTACCCTTCACTTCAAAATTCGCTGACCTCCACGAGAGAACTACGACTTCCGTTCCTCTTTTGCAAGTTATAAATAGAAAATTCCGTATCCCGAACAAAACTTCGAGATTCGGAGGAGCGATGTTTTTTTCGGGCGTCTACTTGCGGGAGAACTAATTTTTATTCATGTCCCATGTTTACATATTCTTTGATCCTAAATTTGGATACGAATATGTTTCATACGTTCAGCCGATGGAATAATTTGCAGAACCACATTCTGAATTCTTATTGCTTCCCAAATACTATTTGCACGCAGAAGATGGCAAAAATATGACCAAAGAAGAAAAGCAGAATCGATTTGTCTGTTTGATTTTCACATGACTTAAGACCATTCCAGATTAGGCATCTAAAAATGTAGGCCGTTGAATTATTCAACCGCCACTGCTTGAATATATTAAATAATTATTCCCATGCAACTAAAGACAACAACAAAATTAATAGCAATATACCTATACCTATTTACTATAATTAGTCGAGAAAATACATTAAAGGCATGCATTACATATCAACAGATACTTAATGGAAAAACAAAATGTGATACTTATACCAGACCAGCAAATAAAAGGTAGTAGGGGAGGAACAATGACTGTCAAAGTTGATAATTAGTTTTTCCAGAAGTAATCTGGTGCAAATATTTTCAGAAAATCAATTATTTTTCAGGAATTTGCAGGACTCGACAAATTATTGTATTCAGAGAAGTGGTAAATTTTAAAACAGTTATTGGCAAACTTTCACTTCAATTCCTTTTGTAGGAATTAATCTTGGTCAATTTATATTACAGGTGAGAAGAATTATTAGGCTTGATATTATTTATATCCAACAACAAAAAAATCAAAGGAATAAAATAATATGATTAACATCTCCAAGAATCCATATCATATATCCTACAGACAGGAACACCACCAAACTTTTCGCCATTTAATCGGCAAAGTTCCAGAAACTTATCCCTTTTAATAGTTTAAAAATATAATCTAAAAATACACTTGGTATATCCATGCGGATACAATGTTCACACAGTGAAGCGCTTCATTGGATCACCGAGCAACATGTTGAATTCTTGCCATCGCTGATTCTTTGCGCCAAACAAACAAATATAAGAATATCTTCCATTTGGCTTTGACTATTTTGTTTTCTGTGGCTTCTGTCGTTATAGATATACAATAATAGATATTGAATATTTCTTTCTATTGTGTATTCAATATATTACTTTAAATATACACTTGTATACAAAAAGTAAAACACACTGTAAATGGTGGCCCACACAACACCTTTTTTTAAAATTATAGCTCACCAAACGACTGGGCTTTGTGGCAACTTTGCAGATTTCTACCACAAAAATCGAGTCTTACTTTGCATTTTTTGGAGGTAAGATTCGAGAAAACGTAGGTATATCAATGTAAAGAAGACCCTGGATTTGCTTTAAAATTCGTTTCGTCTCCAATTATAAATAATTTATATTATCCAAATGTTCTAGGACTCATAACAACAAAACAAAAATTCATTCTTATCTTTCTTCTTCTGCTTCCAGAGGGTGTAAAAATGTAAGCGTAGATGGTATTGTGGATAAGTCCAAACTGCAACCATTGAATTGAAGAATATCACTTTCCCATATGATTATTCTTGAATCTATGCGTTGTTCCGACGGTTTCAAGATGCGGTGTTTCAGTTTTCGAACTGCTGACAATTCGGCAATGCACTTTTTCAATTTCCCGCTTATTCTGTGTGGCCAGATTTCGCGGTCACGTTAGGCACTCCCTTAATACTGTGGCCACAAAGGACCCCAGACCTGACACCATTTTTCTTTAACTCTATACCTTTTTAACCAGAATAATCGCATCTTCAAATTGGAAACAGCCATCAATATTCGATTTGAGAAATAACAATTTCAAAATAGTGAAATAATTATTATTAAACAACAAAAACTGTTTTAACCAGAAGCCCTGTTTTTACTTCTAAGAAAAAAGTCTCTTGTGAAAAATAAAATACCCGAAAAGGTTTCATTTTCGAAAAAAATAATAATGGGCAAAAAATGCAAAATTGAAAGTTGCAAGGTTGAATACTTTACAAACGGCTGGACCAAATATATAACATCTACAGTGTCCTCCAAAAATTCGCACCATAGGGGGACATTTTTAATTAATGATTTATTTTTAAATCCAACTTTGGGGTTACCTTTTGTTTCAAAAAGAAGAAAAATGACTCGCTCAAACGTGGTCACGTGATTTTCGCTATCTGTCAGAAATGACATTTAAAAAATAAAATTGATGAAAATGGGTTTGTTTGTCAAAATTTCAAAAAGTTTCACTTCAAACAGTTGCTTTCTTTTCAATTTTACATAGGTGTACCAAATTTGAACGCTGTATTAGGAGGTTTTGCTTTTTGCAATTTTTTAATAATTACGAACTTTCTGCAAATTTGAAAAACTTGTAACTGCATAAAAGCTATTTTATATCACTAGCTTTATCATTCTACTCACTTTTTATTGCCATTGATTATATGATATATTTTAAATTCTTCGAATACATGTTTACATTAAAATAATGATAACAATAAAACTTAAACAGCTGACTCAAAGTCATAAGGTAAAGAAATTAAATAATGCTTTCTATTTTCAACTCATTGACTAGTTACGACATTAACTTGATTTTGACTAAAGCACTTTTTGCTACTACATTTTTTTTCAAGTTTAAGAGTTACCGATGAATTTTTTTTTTAAATGGAACACCCTGTATATTTTTGCATTTTTTAATAGATCAAAAAATTTCTATTTGAAAAATATATATCACTTAATGATTTACTTAAGTAGTTATCAATAATTACTAATTACTAATAGCTTTTATGATTTCATATATAATTGGAGCGCCCCCTTTCAACAAGCAAGCTTTGGACGGTGAAACAATGAACCAATCGTGAACAAATGTTTACTGTTACCTCTCAAATTTTCATTTAAGTTGTTTTGGCAGTGCAAAGATTTTTCTGTTTTGTGTAATTTATAAACTTTATAACTTAGAATGACATTTGGAAGGTATGAAAAATGGGATATGATATATTCTGATGTCTGATTTATACAATCCGGGGAAAATGCAGATGCAACGAGCAATTTATACTACGAGAGTTATCCAGAGAGAAGACATCCTTTCAAGGACATTTTTGCAAGATTGGGACACAATTTGATTAATAGTGGGCATTTTGAAAAGGATAGGCCGAAAAGGTAGGAGTTAAACAGATACAGGCATTTTCCCCGGATTTCTAATTTTCAAATTTCATTGTAGGTATGTTACAAAATTAGAAAAATCTTTATACTGCCTAAACAGCTTAACTGAAAATTTGACAGGTAAACATTTTTGACGGTTGTTTCATTGTCTCACCGTCCAAAGCCTACCTACTTCTTGAAAAGGCGCGCTCCCAATTATACACATGAAATTATAAAAGCTATTAGTAATTGATAACTACTTAAGTAAATTAAGTGTTATACAGTGTGTCCCCAGATGAGGTACCGCACTCTTGTACAGTTTCTTATTTGATTTTTCGAGAAAAAAACATTCTTGACAAAAAGTTTTGCTTGTTCTTAAAATAAGATTGGCATGGAAAAAGTAAACATTATTTATACTGGGTGACCAGAAAATTGAAAAAACGTTAATTAACAAAAGAGTAAACTGCCTCTATTTGTAGAGATACTGAAAAAAGTTATAGAGAAAATTTGTTCAGCGTAGTAGGTTACTTACGTGTACCAAATTTCAAAGAGTTAGGCCTACTTTGATTTTTTGATTTTTTTCTTGTTTTTCTTTGATTAAATGGTTTTATGTAAATAGTATGACAAAACTGTATTAACAAAAGTTACCCAGAATGGAAAACTGCTCCTGATGACAAAATTTAACAATTCTAGCTCGATTCTAGGCCTACTTTGTATGTATTTTGGAAAATATTGGAAGAAACTCAAAGTAGGCCAGGATTGTCAAAATTTTTTCGTAGTACATAGTTTCCTACTCTGAGTAACTTTTGCTAATACAGTTTTGGCATACTATTTACAGAAAAACATTTAATCGAAGATAAACAAGAAAAAAATCAAAAAATCAAAGTAGGCCTTCCACTTTGAAATTTTTTACACCTAACAAATTTTCTTTATAACTTTTTTCAGTATCTCTACAAATAGAGGCAGTTTACTCTTATGTTAATTAACGTTTTTTCAATTTTCTGGTCACCCAGTATGTTAACTTTTTCCATGTCAATCTTACTTTAAGAACAAGCAAAACTTTTTATCAAGAATGACTTTTTCTCAAAAAATTAAATATAAGAAACTTTACAAGAGTGCGGTACCCTTATCTGGGGACACACTGTACATATATTTTTGGAATGAAAATGTTTTGCTCTATTAAAAAAAAGCAAAAATATACAGGGTGCTCCAAAAAAATTGTTTTCAGGGTAACTATTAAATCATTGACTTGAAAAAAAAGTAGTAGCAGCATTGGATTCTACGTAAAAAGTGCTTTAGGAATGTTTTTACAGAAACCCAAAATTTTCAACCCGAAAGAAGTTACGGCCACTTTTCGAAAACGCACATTTTCGAACAACGCCCTGTAACTCAAGAACGGTGACAGATATCGATTTGAGGTTTCAGCCATTAAGTTTATCATAAAAAATGAGCCTCAGACACCGATATCAGTTTTCGTCTATCTGCGTCAAAAATAGGAGTTTCCCTTTAAGTGTCCAATTTGGCCCACCCTGTACATACATATACCTACTTTCTGTTGCATATCGCATATTATGCAATTCACCTAATTCCAGCACCATAATTGTCGCGGTGACCGTGACTCTTTAGGCTACATGCTTTTCGACCTTTGGCTCGATTCGAGGCCGGGGCAGAGCGTATACAACACCGCTGCTGGCCAAGAGCGCTGGGTAAAACGTAGATTCATGGTACAGCTCCTTAATATGTAGCTCTATCTGTGTGGTTGGCTAAGTATACCCTACATACTCATTGGGATTACTGCGGTTTTCTATTATTATTTTTAATATATATTTATATCGGCCGCAAACGGCAACACGCATAACATTGCTCTTCTACCTACACATAGTGCTATTCACAAAGTTTGCACTAAATGGGAAAAATATATTAATATAATTTTTTGTGTTAGTGCATACTTTGAGTACACTAATGCTCCTGAAGAGGGTCGTGACATCCACGCCTGTCAAATTTGATATTTACAATTAAAAATTGGGAGAAAAACGAGTTTGCTTTGGAAATAGAGGAAAAAGTTATCAAGGAAATGTGTTCGTTTTGTACTATTGTATCAATCCCAATTTTCAGAAAAGTATCAAGTTGTTTGCTTTTTATTCATTATTTCTTTTCAAATCTGTAGGTACTCCATCATAACAATACAAATAAATTTCAAAGAAGTATTAATGGGAAAAATAAGATTTTTTAAAATATTTGTTTTTTTTTAAATCTAAAGCTAAGTTATTCGTTCCCTGGGTCAGTCTTGTAATATTTTTAAATAAAACAAAAAGATAAGGTACAGTTGTACAGATGTGTATTGAATTTTATGGAAATTCCAGGAATATCAAGTAGGAAAGAAAACGAATATCTTGATATCTTTCTAAAAATTGGCAGAGACACAATAATACAATACTTCTTAATAACCTTTTCCGATATTTTCAAGGCAAACCCGACTTTTCCCATATTATCATTTTAAATGTAAAATCTAACAGGCATCTCTTGAGGCTTAATAGTACCCAAAATATGCACCGAAATAAGAATGTTAAAAATCTAATAATACAAAAAAATCCATTTGACGCAAATTTTATGAATACGCCGAACGTTTTCGGAATTATTTGAGCAATCCTCAGAAGTGAATAGGAAGTAAAGAAAAGTTGCAATTTCAGAGGGTTTTCCCCGAAGGCAAATTTTGCGCTATTAAAAATATCCTTGGAACCGCATCTATTAGTTTCCCATCATGTAGGCAGTATTATGCCTATAGATGCCTGTCGCCTTTTCTTGTGACTCATAAATCATTCGACCCGCTTTTATTGAAAAGGACCTAAAGATGACGGTAAACATTCTATTTATAAGAGAACGGCGAGTGCTATCTGAGGATCCGATGAGAACATAGATAACTATCTAGACGCTTACAACAGACAGGGAAAAATAATAATAAGTTTGTTGTCGTATACTATACATACATAAAATTGTTATTCCTGGATTTTCAGTTTTTCACACAAAGATGAACTCCCCGGAAAACACCTCTGAATTTTCTGGATATTGATCCATAAAAAGAGTAAAAAGTAGGGAAAACAGTTAGTTTTAATAAACGATGCCATCAGAGCAAAATGCCAGACCCATGCAAAAAATGTACTGACCGTTTGAAAGTTCTTGTTGTAAAATGTATAGCTTATATTTGATTTTTTAAAGGGCAATGATATATGTGTGAGTCGTTAGCAGTTTAATTTTCTGAATGTGGAACTCGTAAATCCTCCTAATATTTGAGATACCTACAATTATTTAGGTATTCACAATCACACCGGAGTCTTCACATTAGTAGCCAAAAAATATCTCCCATATAATACAAAGTGAGTATGTAAGGATACAAAATTAAAAATTGCTGGGTTTAGGATAACCATAAGAATTCAAGGAACACAAAATATTCAGAGTATTTCGAAATAACAAAGAAGTGATATTTACTTCAGGCAAAACCGAAAGTCGGTGGTTGGAGACATCCATATACTCAATAACGTACCTATATTGCCATTCTAAACTCAATTTTCATTAAATGTATTTTGACAACTTTTTGACCATACCCTGTACATAAATTTTGAAAATTCCGTTGGAATCGCCTCAGTTACGTTCACATATTGCCCCGTGGTAAGGGTGAAAATAGCATTGTTACGAAAAATCCCTCTAAATTATTGTTCTATTAGCTAAGTATACTTAAAGGAATTTCAACTTTTTTCAAACCTACTCAAAGATTTCAAAATTAAACTTTAAATTCCGGTGTTCTATATACAGTTCTGTAATTTTAAGATTATTACAGCTTTGTTGTCCTGAAGCTCCCAGGGCCCCATTTTTTACAATGTTTTATTGTTTTCCTTGTAATGCTTCCATATACCCTAGAATTTTTCGATTTGAAGGTCTATGATTGGCCAGGAATATTCTAGAAAGGTCTCCAATCTTCATTTTGAGTATGTAACGACTATAAAGCATTGTTACTTGAAGGCATTGTTATTAATATTATAGTAAAAAGGGTGTGGTTGAGAGGGGGTGCAAAGTCACAATAAACAACAAAAAATATTAGTATCCAAGGGAATGCTGAGACAAAAAAAATTTCAAGCTTAAATAAATAATTCAAAAATATTTACAAATGTCCCATACTAAAAAACACTCAGAAAAAACTCAAATATGTCATTATATTTGAGGATTTGTTTGCAATATTGGAATTTACTAATAAAAAATATGAATTTAATGAGTGGTCTGGAAACCTATAATACAAAACTTATACTCACTAGGATTGAAATTTTCACAAAATACTCAACCAAGTCCCAAGTTATATCGTGTTGCAGAACAGGCTGCCTGTAGCACAGACCAGTGAGTAGGTGAATGGGATGTCATAAAATCAAGATATTAAACTATTTCCCTTAAGTCTTGTCCTACTTTGCTGGAGTTTAAAGGAATAAATAGTTTTATCTTATAATAATTAAATTTCACTATTTAGGCTCGATTTATAGACAATGTAAGCAGGAAAACTTTAGTAAAGTAAGGTACCTTTCTCTTTTGATACGCTCCTTAAAAGTTTACCGTTCCTAAGGGGCTACTTGTAACTTAAAGCAGATTAAGGATATTTGCGTCTAACTAAAATATGTTAGTGGAAAACCTTTTTATTTTTAACTTTTTCAGAAAAAGATACTCTCGATGAAAAGTTTTGCCTGCCAAAATAATTGGATGCGAAAAGAATGCACAGGCACACAGTGGTAAAACAAATTATAAACTGTGAAAATCACTCGTCACTAAACTACAGTTAAAAGTTACAAGGGAAAAAATTAGCTAACTGACACTAACATAAGATATGACATTCGGTTGCCAGACAACAAAAAAAAACGAATATTTTGTTATTTTTTAACTTTGTTAATAAATAATAGTTATTTATGTACCAAGGCACTGAAGTTCAACTTTTTATGACTCATGTGGAGTGTAGTTGCTGAGGCCTCTGGCCGAGGCAAATAAACCACATGAGTCATAAAAAGAACTTCAGTGCCGAGGTACATATTATATTTTTCTTGAAATCGGAAAAAAAATGTTTTATTAGGCAAGAAAATAATAATAAGGGATCACCCGTCCACGAACCGACTACGCGCGGCGTTGCTTGACTTTACCGATCGCTCTACCTAGGACAAGTATAATGATGTACGGCACCTTCTGACAGAAAAACCAAACTGCTGCTTCTTGTGCAGCCTACACAACAAATTTATTGATTTTCAAATTTACTAAAATATGTATACTGAAGGATTGCGCTTCTATAGGAAACAATTTCGCCATGTGTACGAAAAGTTAAATGAGCCTTTATCGGCCGGGTTTTGAATATTTGGTCACTTTTGACGGGCGATTTCTCCGCGTCTGACGTTTGATGTTTACATCTCGCCAAGGCCTACTTATTGATAAAATCGTACAATAATGGGCTACATTATTGTACGATTTCTGTGCTTTTAATGACGATTTTGGGACATTTTAATGCCGATTTCAAGAAAATAAAATTAAATAAGAAAATGTCGAAATCCTAGAATCCTTGTTTAATAACCCGTTTGGTATTAATGTTAGTGAACACTTTTTCTTTGTACTTAACGTTTGACATGAAATCGAAATATCGATTGCTTTTCAAATTTTTAATTTTTTTACCACTCTGTATTACAGTTGAAGCAACAATTTTTTTGTACAAGTTTACGGTGGGCACTAATAGTAGTGCAAGTTATTTTCCTAAAAAAAATCGCACTGGTGGTCAAACAATATTACAAAAAATTGTTGGTTTCTTCGTGAACGTAATTTTTTCTTTATTTATTATTATTTTACAGTTTGTACAGCTACTTTTTTATTTTATTTTTGATTTTTTTAGATGATTTTACTTGGAGGAGGCTTTAACTTGCTTTATTTTTTTGCAATAGCAAATCACCAATCATAATGCAAATATTAACTAGCCCCACACCTGACACTAGCCCACACCTGACGCGCCCATACGAATGGGGAACTTGCACAAAAATTAAATTTGAAAAATATTACTTTCAAACGTAATTTATTGCTATTAAATGAACCACAGTACACAAAAAAACTGATTTTTTATTTTTATGTAATAAATATAAGCAATTAAAAACTGCATAATTCAAATTATTCTTGCAACGCGCCCTCCTTGGTTGTGACGTCAAGTAGCTCGTTGGTGGTGGCGCCTCTGGTGGGCGGCGGCACCGTGTATAAACTAATATGGGCAGCACATGTATCAAAAGTACAGCACCATGCAAGCTCAACGAGAACGTCCTATCCTTGTCTATCCGTCTTATTATAGTCTTGATATTGTTGATAATGTTTGAAAAGAGTGTGCTGTATTAAATAGTTATTTACATTGCGAGATGCGTAAGCGCACTTTTTTGGCCCAGGAGGTTGTTTACCGTCCGTGTTGCCTCGGGTCTTAAAACACTCCCCGAACCCTAAAAGAGCTTACGCATCGAGCAATGTATTACATTTTTCCTTCTACTGACAATTTCATATTAGGTAGGTAAGTACTTTGAATTTAAATACACTATGGAGTAGATTGTGAGTAATAATCTTCATAATAACCATTGTCCAATTATTACTAAAAATGATAATCAGTGATATAAGAGATAGAATGCAGGGATAATTAAAAAAAACTTCTTGTGCGATTGAACCCGGGACCTCACCATTCAGTTAAAGTAGTGCTGGTTAAAATAAGGCGGTTCTTATTTTTGACCTACGTCAAATTTCCATTCTTCCTTCTCTAATTTTGTGTAGCTGTCACTTCTGTCCACTGCCTTCTGATCGATCGAGCGCTGTGACGTCACAACCATTCCTGCGCTTTTCGTGTCGTTTCAAATGAACAGCTTGCGGTCACAACTTTAATTATTTATTGCAAATTAAATTTTGAGATTTGAGGGCAGATATTTGGCATGTGCTCTTTCTATAGATAGGCAAATATATTGAAGAAATAAAAAAAAAATCCAAGTTCCCCATTGGAGGCCCCGAAAAAAGCTCCAGCGGAAATAAATTTAAAACTGTCAACACATCGAATTTATATTTGGAAATGCTATGGGTCCTGTATCTGACATATTCCGCCAAATTCAAATGCTTGGAGGAAGAATGTTGCCGGTTTTAGAAGGACACGTTTTTTAAATAATCCCTTTTCAAACTTCGCGTTGCGACGATGGCTTCGAGACGTGACATTTCGAACTCTTGCCAGTCCGATGCTGCACTTTTTTAATTTCCTGCTTGTTATGAGTGGCCAGATTTCGAGGTCACGATAGGCGCCCATTGTGTTCTACCCACCTGAGACCAATTTACCTCTTGTTAGCTTTCAAGAAAATTAATTTAGAATAATATATTAATACAAAGGATAGTACGGGGTATTCATATAATATTCTACCCCTCCTAACTTTTTTGTTTTTAATTTTGTAAAAAAATGTATTCCACAATTTGTATCCACACTGTATAAGTCCGTATTTTTATCACTTGTAAATTGTCACTTTAACTACTATTAACTAACTACTACTAGACATTACTATTCTATTACTACTCCTACGGTTATTACTATTACAGATTCTACAGGGTGAGTTTTTTTGATTACCAGTATATGGATCTCAGAAACTAGCGGAGATAGAAGGAAGGTTAAATAGGAAAAGAATTGCAGTTTTGTTAGCCCAATTTAACGCTCTTTGTGGATTTTTGAAAAAAGGCATGGCTTGCTAGATATTTTGAAAAAAAAAACGAAATTTTTGGCGATTATTCTAATTTTACATAAAAAGTGCAAATACCAAAGTTGGAGGGAATTGTGTCCCCAATGCGGTTAGCACATCCTACTTTCCGTGACAGCTGCCATTTTCGAGATATGACACAAACTTGTGTTTTTTTAATGGATATCATAGTTATTTCCGTTATTTTTCTGAATAACCATATCGAGTATTATCGTTGGAAAGCCCTAAAAATGCCTGATTTTTTGAGACCTTGGCCAACTATGGTTTCCATTTTAAAAAACACAAGTTTGTGTCGTATCTCGACAATGACAGCTGTCTCGGAAAGTAGGAAATGATAACCGCATTGAGGACATAAATCCCTCCAACCCTGGTTTTTACACTTTTTATCTAAAATCAGAAGCAACAAAGCTAGACGGATTAGAATCGCTAAAATTTCGTTTTTCTAGTAAGCCATTCCTTTTTTCAAAGATCCACAAGGCGCGTTAAATTTGGCCCACAAAACTGCAATTCTTTCCCCATTTAACCTTCCTTCTATCTCCGCTAGTTTCAGAGATCCCCATACTGATCATAAAAAAACTCACCCTGTATACTGTGTACTGATGAAGCCACTTTTACAACATGTTATTAGAAGAAACACTCACTATTGGTCATCAAAAAATACACGACAGTTTATTTCAATTCATAACGACAAGGTAAAACTTCAATAAATGTTTAGTGTGGTATTTTTGGGAATAACATAATTGGTCCAGCATTTTTCGAACGTGGTTTAACTGGCTCCGTTACATAAATCAAGAGGCATTTAGATGACACTTCTGTAGAGTGGATTGGTTCAAATGGAACTATTTTATGGACTGCCAGAAGCCCAGACTTGGCTCCACTTGATTTATTTCTGTGATACACTTTGAAGGACCAGGTATATGCGGAGAGGACAAAATTAATATCGATCAAGTTAAAGAAAAAATATCTCGGGAGATCAGAGAGATGAACAAGGCAGGTATCATGGCTAACTACAAAAGAAGTTTATTAAGAAGGTATGCTCTCTGTATTGCATATAATTTAATTTAATTCATAACAAAGTATCACGTTCCATCCATAAATAATATGCCTTTTATTAAGACCAAAATGATAGAAAAAATAAAACATAACTGATACATATTACTTATGGACAATTTTCACAGCAGTATTAGCTTTGTTGAATTTTCAATATATTATTCTATACATATAATTGCGGAATACAACAATCAATATAAACTGTGAAATTTCCATTTATAGTAATCTGGTTACAACTGTTTTGAATTTTCCATGGCAATCTTGATTTTGTCCGACATTCAATAATTCAAAGGACGAAACCCTGTACAGAATGATCTCTCCGTTACCTTCCCAGAATTCACTAGCTTAATTCTAGATAATATAATTGCTAAACGAAACTGTATTCAAAGATGACACCAATTTGGGTGGTCGTTCAAGAAACCCGTCCCACACACACATATGTCGGGTGCCAACAAAAGCACTTTGCTTAATGGCATAGTGCTCATAATCTTATAATATCAGCAGAAGGGGCAGATTATTAGGTATAACGATGTGGCATCTTTCAGGAACTGAGGGCGGGGGTTAAGGCCCTATCATGTCTGGGCCTATAAATATGGGAGTTACGTTCCCGCACCTACTGTCTGTGTGTATTTATGTATTTTATCAAAATTACGCATATTGTATAAATATATAATTACTGTTTAACATAAATAATTTAAATAGACTACTAAAAATACAGTGAAAGTAAGTAGCAGATTGCGTGCCCATACACCTTTATACGGATTACTCTGCGTTAGACAAGGACCGTAGAATATGCCATTCTTTATGAAACGTAAATATGAAATAGTGAAGCTTACTCCTTTACCCATTCCTTAAAATTTATATGTATTCTTATCCAGCATAGCATTCTTCTTTCGGCAGCATTTAGGCATTGCTGGCAATTTTAAATATTTTCCGATATCTTCAATAAAAAGGCATTTTGGCCTATGAAGAATTACGTTTATCATTCCTGTAAAGGCCAACTCCAATCGATTTCTATACTTATTTCCAAAAGAGATCATCTGATACACAGCAGGTTAAGCTTCCAAACTAAGTTTGATCAAAATCCTACTACTGGATTACCTACATATAAAATAAAGAAAAATCTATTTGCAGAAATTAATTCATCAAAGAATGTGTCACAATAAGTGTCCATACTAAAATCGAGCAATCCGTACGCCTGGCGTAAATAAAACCACGTGTTCAATGACGATTCGCGATTGGTCGGTAGGCTATAAAAATTCACCCGACTCGGCAACAGGGACGTGCTCGATCGCAAAAGTGTAGATATTCGGTTTTATCTTGTTGTTTTCAGCTATTTAGACAATGCCATAAATAATTGTATCGATGTTTTGAACCGTTTTAATTAAGCCAATAATTCTTGTCTGAAATATTTTGATGTACACAATTGTAAGACTAAAATTAAATAAAGGTCTTACCTCCGTGCGGCTATGGCGGATATTTCAACGCACGTGCTCTTGTTTACGCCAGGCGTAAGAGTTGCTCGATTTTAGTATAGGTAATTTAGAATAAAATACTTGCTAGAGAGTTACATGAACACATATGCCATGTTTCTGGAAAGAAGACGCTACATGCTGAGAAGACACTTTTAATATTATATATACTAAAACATGTTCTATTACGACAGTCTCTCTTGTAACTTTTGCCAATAAACATCTTTTTAAAAACAAATTTGTTACGCTCGCCCACGTAACTGGCGCAGTCGTGCGGATCACTGTTGCCTTTTTCGACCTATCGATAGATATCGACTCGCGATCGATTCCGAATCTTCGGTTAAAAACAGTGTGAAACCGAAAGGTGTGGACTTGGCTCTTACAAGACGGCTCAACAGACCAGGGGACCCCAGGAACAGCATCGTCCTACAACCCTTTTGGTCACCGCAGGGAGAAGACAGCATCGTTTTTCCTATTGCACCCGTAGGTTAAGAAGAAAAAGAAGATTTCCATGAAGAAAAACATCTTCATCTTAGCATTGTAAGTGAATCCTAAAACAAAATTCATATTAACCCCTTTTTGTATATATTGTTTATATTTCTGTTTCGCCAATCTGGACGAACTTTTAGATTTAGCAAATTTGTTTAACACTCTCCAACTTTCGGAAATTGAAAATATTCCTACTTCTAACCCAGTAAATTCAACAATTTCAAGTACTATGGCAAACCCAGACTATCAAATGATAAGGTACCAAGCCGACAACATTCCTCGATTCGACGGAAACCCTAAACAAATTAACAGATTTATTCGTTGCGTTGAAAACTTTCTCACCAACCATCAAAATGCTACAACCCCTCTCGCACCGATAAATGTTTGTCTGTTTGATACTGTCATAAGTAAGCTAGTTGGAAGAGCAGCTGACTTAATAGCTTCTCGAGTAGAACTTAATTCTTGGGAACTTATTAAAAATGCCCTAATTGTCACTTTTTCTGATCAAAGAACAGAGGACTGTATTATACAAGATATTATATCTTTAAGACCCGATAAAAATGAAAACAATCATAATTTTGGCTTAAAATTACAAGACGCTAGAAGTCTACTGGTCTCTAAAATTAATGCTTCTAACGATACAGCAAACGTAAAACTTTTGAAAATAACTCAGTATGAAGCTCTTATTCTCAAAACTTTTATCAATGGACTCAATTATCATTTACAGCTTATAGTAAGATTAAAAAATCCCGATTCCTTGGAGCAAGCTATGGCATTCGTCCGAGAAGAAGAAAACTTTTTATATTACAAAAATCGTTCACAAATTCCACAAACTAAAATAGTTCCTAATTTTCAAAATTCACGACCTAACATGAGATTACAACCTTCTACAAGTACCCAATCTTATCCAAGACCACCAACGTACCAACCAACGACTTTTTCTAATTATCCCCGACCTTACGTACAACCTCAATTTCCACCAAAAAATATCCCTTCACCATCTTATAATAACCAATATAGAAATTTTAATTCACCATCCACTATGCAAAGATTTCAAAATCCCAATTTTAGACCTCAGTATCAACCAAATCAATACCAATCAAATCAGTATCAACCGAATCAATTTCAAAGATCCCCTCAAAATTTTCCAAAACCTTTCTCTAAAATTACTCGAATAACTAAAAACGAACCAATGGACACTACAACAGGAAATACAGTTTTACATCAAAATTTTATTTCTGAAGAATGCTATAACCAGGTTATTGACCCCGTAGAGAGTACCGAAACAACCTTACAAATTGAACCTCAAATTCCTGACGGAAACTACTACGAAAATGACGAATTATCCCAATTTTTATATTACCCAGAACACCCGAATTTTGACGAATATACCGAGTTTTCCCAACCCTCAGACAAAACAACTGAAAACGAAAATTTTCAGATAACTCCGAACCAAAACCCTACAACGTAATTTATCTAAATAATACCGACGAAACCACCTTACCTTACGTTTATCTCCCCGAACTAAATGCAAATTTTTTAATAGACACAGGTAGTTCAAGAAGTTTTATTAATCCCGAATTAGCTCATCAATACTTTACAGATTTTATTTTCGAAGAACGTTTTTGTGTAAAAACAGCCCACGCTAGATCCATACATAACGAAGCGATGGAAATTCCAGTTTTTCCCTCATTTCAAATGAATGGAAACCATAAATTTTATTTATTTGATTTTTCAAAAAATTATGCAGGATTATTTGGCACCGATTTCTTAAAACATAAAATTATGTCAAATATCGATTTACGTTGTGACTATCTAGTTACGCCTTATGTAGCTATTCCCTTAAATAACACTGAATATATCGTTTCAAATTTCATAAATGCAAATTTCACGACATTAGAAATAATTATACAGCCCCGAAGCATACAAAAAATAAAAGTACCCGTAAATAAAATTTCTGGCACTTGTATCTTACCTTACACAAATTTTGGAAAAGCAGAAATGCCTGAAGCAGTTTGCAATATTGTAGATTCATTCGCTACTACCTTTGTTACTAATATTTCGGAAAATCCAATCAAAATTAAATTTCTTAAGCCCTTTGATATTGTACTAATCAATGAAGCTGAAATAAATTTTTTCGAAAAAATGGAAACTGACCAAGATCTAGACGACCATATTGAACAACTACAAAAACAGAATTTAAAAAATTTACGCTTAAGTCACTGTAATCAAGAAGAATATGACGCAATTCGAAAATTATGTTTCGAATACCGAGATATTTTTTATGTAGAAAATACTCCTTTGACATTCACGAACCAAATAAAACACAAAATTAAATTGACTGACGAATCTCCCATTTTCACAAAAACATATCGATACCCCGAAATTCACAGACAAGAAGTCAAAACGCAAATTAGCAAAATGTTGTCTAACGGCATAATCCAACATTCAAATTCCCCGTGGAGTAGCCCCATTTGGGTAGTATCAAAAAAAATGGACGCATCAGGAAAACGAAAATGGAGGATTGTGATTGACTATCGCAAACTTAATAACAAGACAATTGACGACAAATTTCCATTACCAAACATTTCGGACATTCTAGACAAACTCGGAAAAGCCCAATACTTCTCGACACTCGATTTGGCGAACGGCTTTCACCAAATAGAAATGTCACCGGACGACATCCCAAAAACAGCATTTTCTACAGACACCGGTCATTTTGAATTCAAAAGAATGCCATTTGGACTTAAAAACTCACCCTCTACGTTCCAAAGGGTTATAAATAATGTTCTGCGCGGATTACAAAACGAAACATGTTTAGTGTACCTCGACGACATTATAATTTTCTCGACATCTTTACAAGAACATATAGAAAGACTACATTCAACCCTAATTGAGCACCTTCGAATTCTTAGAGAAAAGGACAAAACATCTGATATACCGACCTTAATGACATACGCAATAATAGCTTACAATAGCACAATTCATTCTCATACTAATCACACGCCTTTTGAAATAATCTCAGGTCATACAGACTCTCGCGATCCGATGTCACTTATACCCGCTCAAGTTTTCACGGAATATGTTAACAATCATCAGAATAACACGAAAGCGCTTTATGATAAAATTCATTCCGACTGTGTTGACAAAAAGGAAAATATAATTAACAAGCGAAACAGTAGTAAGACAGCCGCTGAAATTACAGTAGGCACTCAGGTTTTTAAACAAGTGGATCCGAGGTCAGCGAAATTAAAATCCAAATTTACAGGCCCCTATTTGGTTACAAAAATTCTCGAAAACGGAAAAATTTAAATACAAAACCCAAAAACAAACAAGACAGAGATTACACACAAAAACGAGACTAAAATAAAACACGTTGTTACAGATGGACCTGGACCATCGACGCAACCGACACAAACTTCCATAACCTCAACTCCTATCCCGGACTCTTCCCATACAAGTTAGGAACGACACAAATTGTATCTAATCACTGGCCACTTGTTCAAGTATACGACTTAGCCCCAGTAGTTTCAAGATATTTAGAAATAAAAAATCAAGTGTATAAACTTAATAATGACATTAAAAGTAAAATTGGACACTATGGTGACGAATACAATAATTCATTTTCATATTTGTTTGCATTAGAAAAGCAGATCGATTTACAAATAAATCAAATAAATCCTATTCAAAATGTAACTAGACAGAAAAGAGGCTTACTTAATCCTTTGGGATCTCTCATTAAATGTATTACAGGAAATTTAGATCAAGAAGATAGCCAAAAATATGACATGCAGATAAAAAACTTACAAGAAAATCAAAACAAATTAAAGGGTGTTGCCTTCAGTCAAATTACGTTATTAAAATCTACCATTAAGAAATTTGAGGAAACAGTGACAAACATAACTCACAACCAAAAACAAATAGAATTTAAAATTAATCAAATACGAGAAGCTCTCGAGAAATTCGCTCAAGCCCAACTAGATGACTTCAATTATTTTCAAATTCATATTTTGATTCATCAACTTACTAATATATACCAAAATATCTACAATATATTTGATAGAATGGAAGTAGCAGTTTCTTTTGCAAAATTGAATACTTTACATAACTCAATCATAAATCCTATAGACTTGTTATTAGAAATAAAAGAATCTGAAAAATATTTAAAGTTAGGCAAAGTACCTCTTTCACCAACTATTGATAATATTTTGAATTTCGAAAAACTTATTGAAATTAAAAGCTACTCAAAAGAGTTCAGTATCACATTTATTTTAGAAATACCCTTGGTTGAATCAGAGTTATACCAATATTACAAAATCCTACCATTACCAATCCCAAAAAATAATGAACCCGATTTTTACTTTTGCCTACCTTATAAACCATTCCTTGCACTTAACAATGAAAAGTATGTTTCCATGGACAAAATCTGCAAAAAAATTGAAGAAACCAAGTACATTTGTGAAGAAGTTAGTCCTACGCATGTTGATGATGACGCTCCTTGCGAGGTGCAATTAATATCATTCAAAAATTTAACGAACTGTTCTCCCTTCAAGACTACTATCCAAAAAGTTGAGATAGCCAAAGTTGTCAAAAATAAATGGCTAATAACTGTTCCGTCAAAGCGAATAGCTGTTAGTTCCTGTGAAAACTCAGTACCAAATAATACACCACTACAAGGAAGTTACTTAGTTGAACTGTTTTCCGATTGCACTTTAAAATTAAATTCGATAATATTACAAAGCTATAAAACTAGCAAACTACCCTTTATAAAAGTATCTTTACCCTCTATAAACTTTTCGAGTAAAAACCTCACTAGCATCCCGAAGAAGCTAGGTCTGCCAGAACTCAGCCTCAACAAAATCAACTTAGAAGAAACAAGAAGTATTCAAGACACCCTTGAAGAACAGAAGAAGATTTTAGAAGACATGTCGTCACCACTTGAAACAAAGAAAATTAACATTTTTACAATTTTTATTTTCATTATAATATTAATTGTTTTATTACTACTCTTGCTCAAATTAATTAAAAAACATTTTCAAAAATTTTCTATTAACCCAAAACAAAAGGAAATCCGAGAAGAAATCATCATTTAACTTTTGGGAACCACATCCTAAAGAATATGCTTCCCAGTAGGGCCGGAGGAGTTACATGAACACATATGCCATGTTTCTGGAAAGAAGACGCTACATGCTGAGAAGACACTTTTAATATTATATATACTAAAACATGTTCTATTACGACAGTCTCTCTTGTAACTTTTGCCAATAAACATCTTTTTAAAAACAAATTTGTTACGCTCGCCCACGTAACTAGAGTATGCGATTGTTTCTTTCTGATGAAATAATACCGAACTGATATTGATATATCACCTGAAACTGTATTTTTATATAATGATGTTATTATAATTTCATGTATATACAAACAAATAAAGCGGATATCACAAACGATGATCCCTACGTTACAATGGTCAACACTGGAAATTACGTTGTCGATCATTGTGACGCAGGCATCATCGTTCGTGATATCTATTATAAGTAGGTATCCTGTGCTTTCTGAGAAACTTCATTTCTTACAGATAGCACTCTCTAGTGATAGCCGAATGCTTTGTGCTACGACTCTAGTAATGTAGTTTCCTTCAAAATATAAATTTCCCTACCCCTCTTTAAATGAGTTGTTCGACATGCCCTTATCTCTGAGATCGTGTAAGCTGGCATTGAAGCGGCGGAACTGTTGGGCACCGGGTCGAGCCGAAACTGTGTCATTGCCGACTCCGCGGCAGATATTCCATTTCGTGACATTCTCAGGGTTGTGGAGATCCGCCTTAGGGTGTTGCTTATTTAAACTGCTAAAGCAAAGCAAATATTTTTGACTCGATGCTGACGTCGGTTTGCCCGAGAAGGTTTGCGCGACAATGCTTACGTCTTTTACCGAGGGGGCAAGAAATGTGGACCAATGATGTAATCTCCGACGATTCCAGCCCAGCAATTGACTGAACATCTATCTTGTTGCACTGTTAACAAACGACGTCCTCCTGCATTAGATTTTGTTACATTTACAGAACCCGTTTCCATAAGTTGCCGGTGCACACGTGAAAACATTGAATGATATGGAAGTATTCGTTGGGGAAATCGGTCAGAGTACAGTCTCCGCCCGAGACGTGAATTTCCACGGGCCTCTCCATACATCAGGTGCATTTGAACCTTTTCTTGCATGGGTAATATCACCATTTTTTCAGAAAAAAGTAGAAAAGATAATCTAACAACATACATACAATCATACGAGTGTCGATATGCACCTGCATCGTTGCAGAAATTTGAAAATTTCTCGAAAACGGTCACCTTTGGCGTGTATACATCAGGTGCATTTGAACCTTTTCTTGCATGGGTAATATCACCATTTTTTCAGAAAAAAGTAGAAAAGATAATCTAACAACATACATACAATCATACGAGTGTCGATATGCACCTGCATCGTTGCAGAAATTTGAAAATTTCTCGAAAACGGTCACCTTTGGCGTTATGCACCAAGTATACCTTTTTTGTTTAGAAAACGTGTGGGAAGAGGATACATTCACAAAATGTCGTAAAAGTTTACTGTCAAAAAAGTTAGGACAAATTAAATTAAATAATGATAGCGTACGCAGCGCCCTCTACGTATTGCACCAAAAATAATACCAAATTATGATTTCTCATCCCAAAAAAGCCCCGACTACCAAATTTTGCAGGAAAATTTTGTCGTCTCAAAAAGTTATTTAAAAAAATCGAAAATAAAATTTAAATTTCAACACCCTGCATCTCGAAAACCAAACATCTGCGGACCCATGTTCATAAGAACTTTTCGTCATATTTTCCATTTTTCTTTTTAATTTTTCAAGTTGGTGCATTTATTTCCGGACACCCTGTATATATATATATATATATGAAATCTCGACTATAATTCCAGGGAAGTTAGGATCAGTTAGATGGCATTTTAATAATTTTCCCATTGTAAAATTTGTAGATGCTTTACCTCCGCTGGTACAGTGTCACCTGCTCCGGGCTCCCAAAAACAGAAATTATTTCTTTTGTGCTACGCTATGTTAGCTCCTCGCATTATTCTATTCAAGGCCCAAATTAGATCATTCGTGAAATTGCCTAAATAAGTTCTAAATTTTGCGAGGTAGTACATATAATTATTACCGATCCGCATTTGACAGTCTTCTCCAACCACTTGAGCTATACAAAAAGACTTCACGATTAATTTTTATACAATTAATTTTTTTGCTCAAACTTTTTTGAGGTTATCTTTTTGGTCTTGCAGGTCCATCATTTCAGTGTATCTTTTCATTTTGCAACAAAAGTGTACTCTTGTTTCATAACGATAAAATCAACCGTTTGCGTTGAAATTGGCAAAACGTGCCCGAAAACACCTGTTAACTTCAACATTCTAAACATAAAATTTTTACCTATCGCTTCCAAAAAAATTACTATTATGTTGTCTTCGTTGCCATTTGTGGCTAGGGCCGACTATTCCCGATATAACTAGAATAGCATACGCTCAAGCACTACGGAGAACCCTATAGGAAACCATAGTAATCCTAGCGAGTGTAGAAAAATTAGTAAATCACACAGATAAAGCTGTTAATAATAATAATAACTCTCACCCTCACAATACTCCAAACTAGGTGTACCCCAGAAGCAATTAAGGATTAAGGAGCAATACCGTGAATCCACATTTTGTCCAGTGTTCTTGGCCATCAGTGACGTTTTTCTATAATTACATGAGCATGCAGTCTGCCTCATCCTCGATTTTAACCAAGGTCGATCGAAGGCAGAAAAACATGCAATGCTCCGAACACCGCCACCGCGACCCCATTTTCTAAAAATTATTAGCTAGAGGAACTTCAGGCTCAGATAAGCTTTTAACAGCGATTCAGTTCAATAAAGGATTCGTATAGTTTGAGCCATACATAGGAAATACAGAAAGCTGAAGTATACAAAATACGGTTATTATGAATATACTTTAATTTACTAATAATATAAATAATATAAATAAACAAAAACAGTTCATACAGAACTATCAATAATTTATTTTAAAGACTACGTCTTAATCCTCAAAACAGAATCAAGTTGTATCTTACGGGAATTTAATGTTTTGAGATTTTAACACAGTAGATCGTTGGCAAAAGATATGGTAGCGAAACAAGATTAAAAAAGCTTAGGGCCAAACTTGGTGAAATTTTAGTACACGATAGCTTTAGGTATATGAAGAAACAAAATCCTGAAATCATTAAGCAATTTGTATGATTTGTTTCTGATATAATATACACAATGCTAAATGTCTTATGTGAGCCGAAATTGGCCGCTTTAAAAATGGTGTTGTTGGAAAGGTGCACGTTGTGGTATGATTTTTTTTACTAAAAATTATATAAACGGTGTCCAGTTAATCCGAAAATAAAGTGTTTTCTTTGTAGAGATGTACTATGTTATTACAGGTTGTTCCATATAAAAAAATAGATTTTCCGAAATATTTTGACTGCTTTTTTACCCAAAATACCTGCTTATAGGCGCTTTTTTAATTTTTTTCTGTCTTAAATCCGGGCTTTAATTATATATAGGTATATCTGTTTTTCGATATTCAATTGTTTTTCTGGAAATGCACTCAAAGAGCCCTGTAGGAGCCCTACAATTTTTCTATTAAAAATGTTTTTTCTAGCACTTAAAATATAAGGCATTAAAATGTATCCGCTTTAGTTTATTTACGTTCCAAGTTAAACAGAATTTTTTGCGATTGGTTTCAACAATGCCCGTAAGTATCTATGTCTCCTTTAACTCCCGCTATCGAGTTAGCTCCATACACGTTACAGTTCTGCGGAGAATACCTAATTTTTATTTTATTTTTCTTATAAAAACCTCTCCAATAACAACGGAGTTCTCAAAAGCTGAAATGCTAGCAAAAATCCTTTACAACTCCACAGACAAGGCCCGCTCCACCCTAATCCGGGCTTACTCGCGATTAGGGCTAACAACAGTAGAATTTCTCGGGTTTTCCACACATTTTTCCGGTGCTTTCTCAGTGTGAACCAGCGTCACCATTAAGCGATCGTCAGGCGTTAAAAGCCGAACGCTAAAATTTCCACACACGCTGAGAACACCGTGTGGGAATCACATTAACCACCTGCTGAGGGCGGTTTTCCAGCATGGAAACTCGTTTTTCCACAATTAGACGCTTTTAACCGAGAGAAAGAATTTTCTCTTCATTTGGTCTTCCTCCGCAATCTAGTTATGCCTAGCTATCTAAGCGAAATATTGTTTTGCAGTTAGGGAGAGTTGTAAAAAATATCGAGTGGTCAAGCTGCAGTATGAGTATTATGAGATTGTAGATTTTTAATACCTATACTGAAAACTACTGATCACAGCGTGTTAAATGGTAGATACTTTTGTGCATGGGAATGAAAAATATTTCAAATACTTATAATTTGAATGCATCTAAGAAATGAACTACGTTTTGAAAATAATTTTTTTTCTACATTATTCTTTTATTATAATAAAAAATCAGCTAAAATGATTTAGAAAATTAGATTAGTTGGCTTTAACCGTCATTAAGTTTAATGGAAATGCTGTTTAGACCGTCAGCATCAAAAATGTATTTATTTAAGAGCGATCCCGGTATGTGAGAAAATACGGGAACGAGTTTGTGTTATTGTTAAATAATACGTAAAATTTTATTTAGAAATAATAAAATAATAAAAAATTATAAAAATAAACAAAAAAAAAATAGTTTGTATCATAGTGGCTATATATCGTAAGAAAATAGTATTTTCTGTTTTTATAATTAGTATTGTTTATGCATTCATTATACATTATAAAAATTCCCATTTTTCTACGTTCTTTCATGCAGTGACTAACCAGCTTCGTCTCGTAGATAAAATATCTTGCCTTACCGTATTTTTGCCGAAAAACGACAGGTTAGGTTTACGGGAGCTGATATTTTGACTCGGCCTTAGGCTCAAAATATAATAATAGATATATGTACTGTCATTTTCGTGCGTTAAAGTAGTGCTTTGCATACTGGTTGCATAAGTCAGTATTAAATTCTTATTTAAAGTCATTGACTGATGTATCTATAATAAAACTGCTCCCGGTTGACACTTATGACACATTTTTGGCTCACCATGCGTTTTCCGGAGACCAAATACAATGCAATGCAAGGAAATGAAGCCACGAGAAGTCTTATAAATACGTCAGTCAACGCTAAAATGTTGGGATTAATTTTCTTTCACAAATTTACGAAAAAATTAATAAATAATCGAATTACTCAAATTATCCAAAATTTAAATAGGCACAGATGGCCATGATCAGTATTATCAGCTTGCCTAAAAATCCTTGACTTAACAATTTTGGTTTTGTGATTTGATAGTACCTAAATTAATAGTGTCACTTTTATCCACTATTAACTTACTTTACTTAGTTGCTTTCGTATGAAACATAAAGGACCAAAATCTCTTTAAATTAATTTCAAACTGAATATAGTAAAACTGTGAAATTTACTGATGGTTTCTTTACCTCAACACGACTGACGTATTAATAAAGACTGCTCACGGCTGTCATGTTTGACAGTTCTCTGGCTCACTATGCGCTTCCCGGAGACAAAATACAATGCAAAATACATTGTTGACCATAGGCGCCATCTACTTTCCATCTACAAACTATAGCCGTGAGAAGACTTATTAATACGTCGGTCAACGGTTTTAGGTTTGTAGACGGATATACAGGATGTTTCAGTCATGACGTAAAAAAATTTAACCACTAAAATGGAACATGTCATAGTTGATATCGTTGAACACAATATGTACCTTAGCACCCGAGTAACTCAAACTTGAAGAAGCCTGCGATAAAACATCGTTCTTGGCCACCATTACTCTACTTCGACCTTGCTGTACAATAGCGCAGGTAGAATCGGCAAGATAACTCCTTCGTTTTTCCTTGATAACACATTTCTCACAATGTTAAAGTATAAAACGCACTATGTGCTACCCCGCACTTCCGTCTCTGGGCGATGGGAATAAACTGTTTTACTAGAAACTGTTGCACATAAGCGACCAAAGGACTACGCCAAGTTGCATTTAAATTACATAAATTCTGTAAAAGTTATTGCGAAAAATATGTCCAAACTGTATACCTTTATCACCTTGTAACTTTTTTATTATGCATTTTCGGATATGAAACCTTTTGTTTAAAATAACACTGGGTGGAATGCATAAAAAGTAGTGGATGCTAATGCTTCAAGTAAGTACCTACTAGGGGAGAGTGGTAGAATGGCGGCCCCCTAAGCAATTTTGAAGGCCATTGACACATTTTCAACTGTAAAGTAATGGTGGGGTGTCAAGTAAAAGCTTAAGACAGTGTAGAATCTAAATAAATTTTTATTCTAGATAAAAACTACAAAGCAAAAACTATATAGGTACTGTTATATAAAAAATGTAGTGTTGGCCGGTATTACCCACACTCATGGGGTAATACCGACCGCAGGCCGTCAGTATCTCAAAACCAAGAAACGACAAGAATATTATAATTATTTATTATTCACAAAAGTCACATGATGTTTGTTGTCTTCCTAAATGAGTTTTTCAAAAGTTACCATTTCTGCGTCTCTCTTGCAAAGACGACCTTGGTATGTTAAAACTTCCTGACATTTCTTTTAAACTGCGACCCCCCCCTCTTGTAGCATCCATGGCTGCTTGTAAACTTTCTGAGGTCCGCGAATCTTTTTATGTTTTTCTGTGTATTTTCGGCATCTAGGAACTAAAAAATAAGATTTTTATGACACATGTTTAGGCCGCCATTACCCCCAACATTGTGTCCGGTATTCCCACAATATACCTTATTTTGGTTAGTCAGTTAGAAATTTGAAACATTTGAGATTATGTAAAATTGTCAATTCCGATGTTAATCTGCAAGCTTCTACTGAAACCATTAATATAGTCTCGGTAGTTCTAGTACTTACTAATGAGCTAATTATTACCTTCAAAGCAACTAACTTCTTACAAGAAGGCCGGAGTTTTCAAAAATACGCCTTTAATTTCGCAACACGTTCACTCTAAGCTGTCTAACTCAAACTGAAGCTTCGTTTCAATAACACGAGATGGCGTTGGGTGTAGCGGCGGCCATATATAAGCGCTGGCGAGAAAATTGACGGCCGGAATTACCCCAAAGGCCGGCATTCCCCCACTCTCCCCTACATTTATGTAGTTTCTACTATAAGAACGAAGCATTTACTACTCTCCATAGTACATGCTTCTATGCACTTGGTATATGGAAGAAGGTACTATGCTTTAGAAGTGAAGTATCTACTAGTTTAGTACGTAGTATTTACTCCAGTCTAAGCGAATTCGGTGTTTCAGAAAATTAAATGCTTTTTTAAATTTTTATGATGTGCGTCGCAGAAAAGTATACAAGCAAATAAGACGATACAATGATGACATATATCGTAAATTATTTAGGTAATTATCGTAAATTGTGCAGTTTTATAATATCTATAAATGCCTAATTTGTATAAAATTAAGTTAATTTCGCAATTTGGTATTTCAGGTTCAATATAGAGAATGTAGAGTGGCTTGCACATTATTTTCTTAATAATTATCATGATCCTATATACAAACAAGGAGTGGAGCCTTGTCGCCCACTCGAAAAATTGAGGTATTTTTAAGAAATTTAGGGGATTCTAGTAAGGTAATTGTAAAATTTAGAAAATGTTTGACACGTCATGCGCGCAACGCACGAAGTAGATACTTCAGCTCAGTAGTAGATACTTCTGTTTTGCCGTACAGTGTAGTATGTTCTTCTCGAGTGAAGGAGATGCTTCTATGTAAAAGCAAATGCTACAAGGTACTTAGATACTTTTTGGTGAAGCATTAGCACCTACTACTTGTTATGCATTCCACCCACTATCAATCATATTCATTTTGCAACATAAGCAGAACACTTGAATAATATCAGTGATTACAGAAACTGATAATATGGACTCGTATTATTATTTTAAAACTTGTAGCTGCTTAACATTGGAAAGACGACTAATTTATATTTCAGCCCCCACAAAGTCGATTCCAAAGTAATCACTTCTTCCTCTATTTACTTTTGCTTCGCTGGCTCCGCGTCCTGTCCGTTTTTAACAGGTGTTTGTAAGCAGATTCTGAGGATGATAGATCACCCTCGAAGATGACTGCGATAATTAGTCGAACATGCAGTTACCAAGGATACAGCGGAGTCTTCTTGATCCATTTTAGTTTGATTAGTAAATATTTGAGAACAGTGGCGTAGCTTCAAATTTTGCCCCCCCCCCCCCCCGCCAAAATTAAATTTTGCCCCCCTCAAATTGGAAAATAAAAAAAAACATACATAAAGGTGAAACTATCACAAACTGTTATTTCTTAGTAAATAAAAACAAAAAAGTTTTCAAAACAAAAATATATCTACAAGATGGCCAACTTTAAAACTGTACAAATCCGTAAAATCTTCATTTTAGAAGGCAATCGCCTGAACTTTTTTTTTTGTTTGAAAGGCCTACAAAAGCTGCTTCTTTTTACCTCTTTACCATTTTTAAAAAGCAAATCCAAGGAGGGCTGCGATTTTTTTTATACCCTCGATTTTCACGAAAACCATTTAGCGATTTTTTTATTTAAAATATGATAAGACAGCGTTAATCAAAATACCCCAAAACCCATACATACTTACCAAATTTGAACAAAACATATACAGGGAGTTCCATTCTGCAGGGTGTCAAATTTTAGAAAAATAAGAATTTTAAAGGCATCTGTCAAGTTAAGTGTGCCATGGAATCCCCTCAAAACAGTCGAATGGTCAACAGGCCACTCAAAGTGTTGGTATGCAAAGGTCCAATACAAAATATACATTGGTTTTATCATCTATGCCATCTCAAAGTACCAAATTTTTGGAACTTTATACGGGTCAAAAATCGAGTATCTCAAAACTGCCCCAAACACTATAAACGAAGTGAGTCAAGAAAATACAGAAGCCTGCCAGTCAGTAAGTCCATATCAGTTAAGGTGGCTGGTGTGCCACAACAGGAAACGCACAGAAAATGTATCGTCTTAGACAGTGACTTTATTGAGAAAGATCCAAGTTTTTATTTGTTGGTTTGCATTTTGTTGAGAAATAAATTACTTTTGTGTTTATTAATATTTTTTCATTGATTCCAGAGCATTCTTGATCCGTATAAAGTTTTTTTTAAATTTCAGCATTTTGAGACGACCCAGAGAAAAATACCCTGTATATATTTGTATTAAATCTTTGCACACCAACATTGTGAGTGGTCATGTTGACTATTCAACTGTTTTGAAGGGATTTCATATCACACTTGACTCGCCAGATATGCCTTTAAAATTCCTATTTTGCTCAACTTTGACACCCTGCAGAATGGAACTCCCTGTTTATCTTTTCTTCAAATTTGGTATATGAGGGTTTTGAGGTGTTATGATTAACCCTGTGGTCTCAGGTTTTAAATAAAAAAATCACAGAAGGTTTTCGTGAAAATCGGGGGTAAAATAAAATCGTAGCCGGCCCTGAATTTGCATCTTAACAATGGAAGAACAGAACACGAAGTACCTATACGCCCGGTCGAGGGGAAGCCGTTGAGGGTTCAAGGGGGCCCTTGAGGGCAGCCCCCTCCGCGACCGCGGGCTTTCGCGGTATGGTAGCTACGCCACTGTTTGAGAAGGGAAAGATAATCTGTAATTTCCGTCTAACTAGGAAGCTATTTAGGAACGTGTGATATCTACGGAACTCGGTTTCTTTAGATTTTTATAAAGCAGGTGTTTTCGACAATTAAGTATTATACACAGGGTCCGGGAACTGTGAGTACAGGGTAGGTTGCTTTCAAAGGGTATGTAAATTTGGTCTTCGACAAGAAAGTATAAGAAAAAAAAAACATTTTTTATAATCAAGCAATTTGTTATACGACATTTCCCTCAATGTAATAGACATTAAAAGTAAAGCTAAACGTTCTGTCCTAGCTCTGCCATTGTCCCAGGTCAAGTGCCATTAGATATACTTATTATTCCATTGTTGTCATTGACAGGGATAAAATAAATTTCGCTTCCCTAAGGATACTAAATGTTTTGAATCTCTTCCTAAGACCTAATAATTTTATCGCTTTGTTATGTTGATTACGTTGATTAGTGGTATAGTGAATAGACAAGGAGAGGACTAGGGCAGAACTAGAGTTATTCGTCTTGTGCATGTGAGTAAAACCGCACAAACAACCAAGTCGAAATAATTCATATCTGTAATATTTTAACACACGGAAATTTGCTAACTTTTCAAGGGAATTTTTAACTTACTACTCCCTTTTCGACAATTTTTTTATTTACGTTTCTTACACTTTAAAATTAATTGAGGTCGTTCATGAAAGCCTTACTAAGTAGCTGTGCCAATATTCAGAAGAGCTCTGTATTTTCAGTTCGGATAGTATGTACCTACTAGAAGAAGAGTCCGTTTGAGGTTTTCGTGTACCTTACACCCCCCCTCTTCCAATTTACAGCTCCATCTATGGGTACAATTGTTGTGCGTCGACCATAAAACAACACAAAGGCCATGGGGCCCCTCAAACAGTATTAATTCTAAATTAAATTTCACCTAAGTACATTTTAACTCCATTTTAGAGGAAATCGAAATTTTGGGGCCAGGGAACATTAAAACAATTTTGTAGCTAATTTTGTTGGTTGACAAAGTAATCGAGACTTCGGGATTAATTCGTTTTGTACTAAATTATGGAATGGTTAATATTTATAAAGGACGATTTTATAGATGATATAATTATCCGTAGAATATCAGATTGAAGACGTCTGCCAGAAAAAGAAAACATTTTAAAGCGACAGAAAATAATATAATATCTTGTATAATACAAAACCAGAATGCTGCTGTTTGTATTGATATGCTGTAGATACGTTAAAATAGTTTTTTCTTGAAATCGGCAGCGAAGTGTCCCAAAATCGTCATTGAAAGCTCAGAAATCGGCACTGAAGTAGCTCATTATTGTACGATTTTTTCAATAAGTAGGACTTGACGAGATGTAAACATCAAACGTCAGACGCGGAGCCATCGCCCGTCAAAAGTGACCAAATATTCAAAACCCGGCCAGTATAAATATTTTAGTATCTACTTTGTATGGAGGCTGCACAACAGGCAGCAGTTTAGAGTTTCAGTTGGGAAGCGCCGTGCTTCGTCACACTTGACCTAGGTAGAGCGATCGTCAAAGTCAAGCAACGCTGCTCGCAGTTGGTTCATGGACGGGTGATCCCTTATGATTATTTTCTTGCCTAATAAAACATTTTTTTGCCGATTTAAAAATATATACATAATATGAGCCTACAGGGTCATCATGCGAAAACTCCGACCCCCCTATTATTTCCCTAATTTTTGCAGATAGAAAAAAGTTTTATATAAAAGTTGCAAGGTAAGTATCGGGCTTTAGAAAGGTAGACTTGTGGTTTATACAGGGTCTATCGTAGAAGTGGGTTAAAATATTTTTTTTTGTTTTTAATAATAAACATTGATATTTGCGTTTTCCTTCAGCAAGTTTTGTGTATCTAAATTTACAAAAGAATCATTTCGGAGATGGCAGTTAGCCATGGAAGTAAGTCGGATTTTTGATACTTATGCAGGGTTGGAATGGGCCCAGACTTAACCTTAAAATTTCCTCATTTAATTAATGTAGTGTAAATAACAGCATTTATGTAAAGCTAGTAACGTAGTCAAAGATAGCGGTAGTGAAGGAATTATTTTCTGGTTATAATGAAGATTGGGTAAATAGTTCAGTAATGCTAATAAATTTCCTAGTGGATTATTAAGATTTTTATTTAAAAATGATACCTTTGTCAGTTTTGCAACTGATTTATTACTTAGATATACATACAATAATACTTACGTAATAAAGTGATATATATATAGGTATATTTATTATAGTAGTAGGATAGTACCTTCATCAAAAAGAATTGCTTAACATAATGTCCCTAGTGCATAATTCTACTGAAAACTTTTCTGAAATCATGAATGTTTTGAACATTATCCGTTGTCAGATGAGGGATAATTTTCGTTAAAGCATTCTTTAAAGCGTTTAAAAATTCCCAATTTCTGATTGAAGCAGGTCGGTAATTCTTTACGACAATATTTCTCAACAATAAAATTATATGCAAAATAGAAAATAGTATCTTCCTATATCAAGGAAAAAGTAGGACTGCTTTTTAAAAAGAAAATAAGTGGAAATAAAATTTGGGCACAAATTACCCAGTTATTTTTTTAATTTTGAGTTATATACCTATCTAAATGATCACTTAGGTAAGTACCTATATATGCAGGAGGCTAAAAAATGTCAGTTTGGCACATAACATTTTTCTCTTAGACATTTGTTGATTCAAATAAAGGATGTTAAAGTTCGTTTCTTGAATTTGAATTATGGAAATATCTCCTAAACTAGATAGTCACACTGCTAAACTCAAAATTTGTCACTGCTGTGTTTATGGGGATGGAGAATAAACCAAAATTCTAAAAAACAATTTTCAACTACCTACTACTTTCAAATTTTACAGAATAAACGTGCCATTTAAAGCGACAAAAAATACCTGTGAAAAACGTATCAAAAATTTTCCGCTTTCAAAATGAAACGGATCGAACTCGAAAAAATTTACCCTATTGCAAGAAAACAAGTATGTTTAACCCAATGCCCATTTGGCATTTTTTCTTAATTTTGAACGTACAATTCGTCTTCTGTATTCTGTAACATTTAAATGCACTTGGTGTAAACTTTATTCTTCGAATTTTGGAGTTTCAACAAATTTTAACATAAACGGTTAATAGCAGGAAAAATAACCTCAAAAAAGTTACAAGTTACAAGTAAAAGCACTATCCAGAAACAACCAAGTGACTCCCTCTATGATATACATAGAAATTGACATTTCCAGCTTATTCTCCATCCCCAAAAACACAGCAGTGCCAAATTTCAGTCCAGCAGCTTGATTACGCATAATTCAATTAAAAAAAAAGAACTTCAACATCCTGTATTTCAGTCAACAAGCGGCTAAGAAAAAATATTATAAGACAAACTAACATTTTTTAGCACGTGGTACACGCCCACGGATATTTTTGAAGCATAATTTTAGACCCTTAATGGATGGAGCACTCAAGTACCTATACCTACATAATGTATTATTTCTTCTAATATAGGTATTTCACTAAGTTTCTTCTTTCTTTTCCTGCAGATAGATTTGTCGTTTCTTATGTAGGGCCAAATTGTTAATTTATTCTGGTTTACAAATTTGCTGTCTTAGAAGTTTTCCTTAAAACGGGAAGAAAAGCACGTACCTGTATAATTTAATTAGGTACCTATTATGGGAATGGGAACTACCGAACCAATCTTCTCAATTTTACGAAGACGAACTTGATCGTAGAGTTGTCTTAAAATTAGGTAGGTATATTTATATGAACAGAACATACCTACCTAATAAATATCCATTCAATTTGAGATATCTTACTTCTTGTCTTTTTGCATAAAAATTGCTTCAATGTTAGTCGAAACTTTCATAATTTTCTAAAAAATACGTTTATATCTAATAATATTATCATTAACAAACTGACGTTGCAAATCGTTTGACAAGCAATATCAAACCTCAAAATCCTTCCGTCTTTTATCTCAAGTTCATGTGAATTTCGGTTAGTCTTAATTTAAACAAATTGCAAATCAGAATTATTCGCCGAACTATGGTATAAAATCGACTTTGTGTAATTAAATTAAAATTTAATATTAAATAATTTTAATAACATCTCCCACAATAGTGAAAAATTATGTAATCTATATGATGACGTCATTGTGGTTGCTACGGTCAGTCTGTAACACAACATGAACGCGACCAGGACTTTAGGAACATGCCAAATTCTGTCATCTGACAAAATGATAAAACTTATCAGTGGACGAGCTTTATTTATGCCGGGATTTTAAGTGTTATCATTAAATATCGTTATTTTGTTGCGTTTTGTTGCTCTTATAATTTAGCCCGGGCGCTTAATCTATGACATACGAGTATTTTAAGTAGCGTTGTACGTTATTCCCCCATGTTTCATTCGATACATACAGACAACCATTACCTAATTTATTTTTTCAACAACCGTCAACATTAAAGCGTTGACTAACTTATTAATAAGACTTCTCACGGCTATAGCTTCATATTCTGAAAAGTAGATGGCGCCTAGGGTCAACAATGTATTTTGCATTGTATTTTGTCTCCGGGAAGCGCATGGTGAGCCAGAGAACTGTCAAACATGACAGTCGTGAGCAATCTTTATCAATACGTCAGTCAACGATTAAAGTATTGGTTTCAATACAAAAATTACGCGATTTTTCATTGTTTCAAAGTGCACAAAATAGGTAGGCACTTTGCCCATTATGAGTTTGGGCTCTTAACGCGAAAAAGAAAAGTTATCAAGTCATATAAGAACTGCCAGCCAGCCGACTGGGTAAATAAATTAGATATTAGTCGCGCAATTTAGAATGATTTCAGCTTGCTTATTTATATACTTAAAACAGTTGTAAATATTGTATGACACTCGTGTGTAAAGGGCCTTTAGCGTATCGGAATGTTTCAATCGGTCATTCTCGTGCGCTAGTGCTTTGAATACTGCTAAATTAAGTTGGTAACCAATCTTTTTAACTATTTGTGCTGAAAATTATATAACTAATATCACAGACCTATATAGCTAAGGTATATAGATCTGTGCTAATATCAAAAGTCTAAACTTAGACACTAAGCCCTATATATGCGGCTTTTGAAATAATGGTACAAAACGAAAGTTTATTGAACTGATGTTTTTCAGGAGATTTTATTAAATATTCATACAATGAGTCCAGTAAGGTGAAGGTATAGAAATATCGAGCCCACACATCTTCCGGCTTCATATTAAAATACGTAGATTCTCCATACCCCCTCGAGTTCAATGAATCTGATGTGGAGCGGTTTATTTTCGACACCAAACTGATATTTATATACCGGTATACTTCCTCTAAAAATTTTCCAATAAATCACCCGAACTCTGAGGTCGTTAACTTTCGTCGTACATTACCCTTTCGTCAATTGCTTTTCCATTTACATAACGAGTAGAATTTACAGCAGTTCAAGCAGAAGGACTTGACTCGACTCATTAGCAACCTTTTTTGTCCTCTCAAGTCGTTGGCTCTCGAACGCTCTCTATAGTTATTTTTCTAATTTTCCTTGTTATTTTATAGATGGGACGACGTGGGGGTTGTTGTTTACGATTAATTTGTAAGAAGTAGGGAAAATGCGCCTCTTCTAATTCAGTAAATTGTGCCCTGTGGCATTTTAATATTATATATTTATACAGTCTCTCTTTAGCTTGATCACGGACGCACGATAGCTACAATAACGTATTTTATAATGATATTTTATTTATTCACTATAAGGAGAGCTATCCTTATTGCCATAAATGACCTACTATTTTAAACAGGAAGCCTTAGAGGCATTTTCGGGTACCTACCTACTTATTATATTTAAATCAATTAACTCATCATAAGTAAATGCTTGACAAGATCTACCAATACTGTTCCCCTTAGATGATGTGTAAAGTCTTTCAACGGCCCTTTGGTTGGATTTATATTTATGAGCCTTTGTCAGTAAAGCATTCCAAGCGATAGGTTGTAGAAGATAGTGTTGGGCTAGGATGAGTTTCCTTCATTGTGTTCGTTTTCCTTGATATAGACTGAGATTTCCAGATCACAATGGCATCACTGGCGATAACTTGTAAGCTTTGATGGTGACAATGTTCCACGTGTTTTCAGGCTGCGCAGACATATACCTGATAGGGAAAATGACTGATGTGTGAGCAGACGCTTGTTGGCCATGAGGAGAGAAGAGTGTTTTTGTGTAGCATAGGGAAGGGTCCTTTAAAAATGTTCGTATTGCTTCAGGAGTTCTTTAGGATATGCGAGAGAGCTTTCTAGTTGGTCTTCTAAATATCGTAGAGAGGAGTAAACGACTTTGTTCGGCGTCGTACTTCGATGTCGGGAGAAGGGAGCTGGCGCGGTTTCGAGAAAACTACAGCTTGGCTTACCACGAGCAGTGGAGGGAAACTTTTTTTATTTACAAGAAAAGGTGATAATGGGCAAACACTCAAAGTTAACAAAAAGAAAAAAACTAGTAACCGCATACACGTGTTTCATGCTATTTGGCAATCATCAGTACGGTGTAACATTAACCAAATCAAAAGATAGGCATGATTTGGGAAGCAACATCAAAAAAATCAAACACAAATCTTTTGATTTGGTTAATGTTACACCGTACTGATGATTGCCAAATATTATATATATATATATATATATATATATATATATATATATATATACATATACATATATATAAAAATAAGCCCATTATCACTTCTTCTTGTTTTTACGTCTACACTCACAATCTAACGTTCTTTGTTTCATTGTATCTTGGGCGAAAAGATTTCCACGTAGGTCGCTTTAGCAGCCTCCGTGGCTGTGTTAGTATCAAGCCCCGAAACTGGGGATGTGCTGACTAAAGCTGCAAATGTGCTGTTGGCTCCTGCCTGGACTTCATTTGTTGCTTCCCAAATCTTTCCTATCTTTTGATTTGGTTAATGTTACACCGTACTGATGATTGCCAAATATTATATATATATATATATATATATATATATATATACATATACATATATATAAAAATAAGCCCATTATCACTTCTTCTTGTTTTTACGTCTACACTCACAATCTAACGTTCTTTGTTTCATTGTATCTTGGGCGAAAAGATTTCCACGTAGGTCGCTTTAGCAGCCTCCGTGGCTGTGTTAGTATCAAGCCCCGAAACTGGGGATGTGCTGACTAAAGCTGCAAATGTGCTGTTGGCTCCTGCCTGGACTTCATTTGTTGCTTCCCAAATCTTTCCTATCTTTTCGATTTGGTTGATGTTACACCGTACTGATGATTGCCAAATAGCATGAAACACGTGTATGCGGTTAATAGTAATTTTTTTGTTTTCTAATTTTGAGTGCTATGCCCATTATCACTTTTTCTTGTTTTTACATCTACACTATATAATTATTATATACATATAATTATTATATGTGCACTAAATGTCAACTTCAGATATGAGTGACTTCATGAAAACAGTTTTCAGAATTGGATTTAGCCTAACGGGTAACTGCGCGTGCCTATGAAGCGTCATTTATTTCATCATAGGTTCAATTCCCACAGGATGCATTTTCTTTGTTTAATTATCAACAAAAATACAAATTTTTATTGTTTATTGCTTTATCGTTTAACTACCTCGTTATGCAGGATCACTTTGCTTTTAATTAGTTTGTTATTAATAATAAACTACACCTATTGCAGCTTGCCCCCGTTTATTTCCAACTAGGTTTATTAAGAACTACGTATAGGTACCTATCTGCCGACTGGCCTACTGGTTGTGTAGGAGTATTGTTGTATTTTAATTATTATATGTGTATAAGGTTAGAATAAAAAGTTCTATTGTCTTTATGGCAACAACGTATAAGACAACACCCATATATGAGAGGAAATAAATTTAAACAAGACCTCTCGATGTGGGACATTTAAGAAATAGGGTAATTTTAAGGCCACACACGAGCATTCCAAAGTGGTTCAGTGGTCTACCACCAATACCAATGCTTATTTCAATGATTAATTTTACCATCATGAAGTTGCCACAACATACCCTATACTGTAGCTTTCATGAATTTAGATTGTTTTAGTTAATACACAACAAATTGGAAAGTCGACTTATAAAGTAATTCCTTTACGTATGGTAAAATAATTTTTTAATCTAAGGGTGTATTTTTTCTTCTTTTCAGATGATCGTCCCAAAGAAGAGAACGGCCCTGCTAGTCAACCGACTGATGCATGCCTTAAAAGATGCCCTCGATGAAGACGAGAGAGATGAATTTAGCAGGAGAACCAACAGAGTAGATGGCGTATCCAATAAAAAATTTGTCGATTCCGATGATGTCCGAGGAGTGAGTACATAACATACCTATTATTTTGATCGGAAAAATCACTTTTCCAATCTTTGATAGTTTAGAGAATACCTGATGCTCATTTTTCGATCTTAGTCGGTAAAACGTTTACCTTTGGCAGAAAACTTCTCCATTAAGTGTGTTTTCGATCGTATCTAAAACATATTTGGTGAGGTTTCTTCTTAATCTTCTAATTTCGGGAAATACTTATTTATTATGTAATAAATGTTCACAATACATACTTATTATACATAATTAATTTTTTTTTTACAAAATTATTTTTAATTTTTCGAAAAAAAAAAAAAATGGATTCTTGATAAAAAAAAAGTCTGCTTGTTCTAAAAATAAAATAGTCGTGGAAAAAGATAACATTACTTATACTGGGTGACCAGAAAATAGAAGAAACGCTAATTAGCTTTAGAGTAAACTATCTCTATTTTTTTTTACTTTTTTCTTGTTTTTCTCCGTTTAAGTAATTTTCTGTAGGTAGTACGACAAAACTATATAAACAAAAGTTACTCGGAGTATATAGGAAACTGTGTATGATGGAAAAAAATTGACAATCCTGGGCCTAAGTACTTTGGGTTTCCTCCAATATTTTCCAAAATAATAAAAAAATATAATAAATCGTTAAATTTTATCATCAAGCGCAGTTTTCCATTCTGCGGAAAGTTTACAGCTTTGTTGTATTATTTACAGAAAATCATTATTTATTTAAAAAATAATAATAATCAAATAAAAAAAATCAAAGTAGGCCTAACGCTTTGAAATTTTTGACAGAAGTGGCTTACCACGATGAAAAAATTTTATTTATAACTTTTCTCAATATCTCTACAAATAGAGGTAGTTTACTCTTATGCTAATTAACGTTTCTTCAATTTTCTTGTCACCCAGAATAAGTATATAATGTTAACTTTTCCCATGCCAATCTTATTTTAAGAACAAGCAAACTTTTTTTTTATCAAGAATGACTTTTTTGTCGAAAAATATAAAATAAAAATTTTTACAAGTAGGCCATCCGTAGACACAGTGTATATAATTACTTTCATTTGTCTCTTTGATTTAATGAACTGAGTTTCATTCTACTGGTTGATATGTGGATCACCATCGCTACGCAAACGAAAATTACATTTCACTTGTAAGACTTCAAAACAATAGTAATTGCTCTAAAAGCAAAGGTAATGACCCCTTGCAATTTATTTGTTTATCATATAGGGCAAAACAAATACATCAATGCACCTATATACTACTATACTACTATTGGGATTATGTCTGTAATAATAGTTAATATTGATCTTGTTTGAACAACCGTTTTTGTCAGTCTGGTTTATGCCTGTCTAACGAAAAGATACTAGCTGAAGAAGACCTTGGGAAATACTTCCTAGAAAATTATAAATGATTTACATAGGTTGTTGTAAAATAAACATGCGTAAGAATTTTGTTGGAGATATTCAAATGCTGAATTCACAAAGAAGATTTAACAGTAATGCACACTAGTATTTCTGGCCTAAAAATAAAAACTACAAAGCTGGTTCATCAACTGTTTCCAGGTACTGCACACATGATGCAAACCCACACACATTACTCCAGAATAATACCTACACGAATACACCTTTTATTTTTGCATCGTTAACCTACATTTAGTTTTATTTTCTTGGAGAAACAATTTTCTTCAGTAATACTCTCTACAGGATAGAAGTGAGAGATACCTAATTTGATTACATTATTTGGGTGTCACGTAGGTAAGTTTGTGTTTATGTGAGACGAAACGCAGACATATAAGTAGATTATATAACTAGATATAGCTAGATAGCATCACATGCACCTTAAAGTATTCATGAAACAAATGAAAACAGGCTGGAAATGTCATCTTATGATATAAGGTAATAATAATTATATTATAATTTATGAATTTATGAAAATTATGAATACCATTTTTTTTAGATGTTCTAGCTTGTGTTTTCATTCAAAAAGATTATACGGAAAATTTGAAATATGTAGTAGTTTGTACAACAAGAGAAGATAATATGGACATTGGACATTTGGCTCGAGTTGTACAGTATATTTTTTCTACGTGTAATCTATGCTAAATGGATATTTAGATCAAGGATGGCAATAATTTGACAGATACAGACGTTTTGGAATAAAGTACATTCATTGGTTGCCTGATTTGCAAACACGTCAACACGCGCCGGAGAAAGCTCAACTGTAACTGGTGAATTTCATATCCTTCCTAGCATGGATATTAAATTATATCCATTCAGTTACATGGAATTCTCTGGGTACTTCTCCTTTCTGTAGGTTATAGAGAAAAACAATATATACGTGGGAGTAGAAAAAAGAAATTGCCACATTACAGCTCAAATAATTTATTAACATTTTATATGCATGAGGCTTTTCGTTTCACATCCTTCGTTACTGTGCACTGTCCAGTGTGATGCAAATAAAGTGTTTAGGCCAAGAATTATTTCCGTAGTTTTGAGATAAAAAGGCTAACTAAAAACTAAAAACGAATGTTATGCATTTTTTTTTTCGGGGAATCCGAATCTGGCTTCAGAATTTACAACTCTCGAAAATTTAAGGCAAAAACAAGTTTTCAGAAAAAACAAATGTTTGATTGCATTCTTGGTATTAAGGACTAAACATAATAAAATCTTCTCATTTATAATTCCAATATCATTTTTAGCAAAGAAATATCTTTGCTTTCAGTTTAACCGGAAGTAAATAAATATTTGTAGAAATTGTTATTTCTCCCTAGATTAAAATGTCATTAAAATATACCGGAAAATTACCTTTTCAATAATATTTTAATATTATAGGGTTATCTCTCACCGTTCTCGAGTAATGGTACATAGCCCAACATTATATACAGTGCTATTCATAAAGTTTGCACCAAATGGGAAAATTTTGTATTATTCTATTTTTGGAAACTCTGACTTTGGGATATGTTGGTGCATGTTTTGTTTACACTATTGCGCCTGAAGAGGATCGTGACGTCACAGCTCATGCCTGTCAAATTTGACATTTAAAATAAAAACTTGGGAAAAATCAGGTTTGCCTTGGAAATACACGAAAAAGTTATTAAGAAAATGTGTTTGTATTGTATTTTTTGCCCATATTCAAATTTTCAGAAGGATATTAGAATATTCGTGTTTCTTACTTGATATTCCTGGAATTGAAACTGAATCCATAAAATTCGATACAAAACTGTACCATATAATTGTGTTTCACTGAATTTCAAAAAATGGATGTTTTTTATGTAAAAATATTACAACACTGGCCCAGGGAATAAACTTATCTTAAAATGAAAGAGTTTTTGCACCAAGATTGCATTCTTACACAATAGCTATTTTCAAAAATAGGAAAAATATCTATTTTCAAAAATCTCATGTTTTTCCTTAACTTTGCATTGAAATTTATTTGTATCGTTGTGATTTAGTAAGAGAGCAACCACTGAATAAGTTTCTTGGGTTATTTGCGGGAAAAAATATCGAGTACCGATTTGAAGAGAAATAATTAAGAAAAAACGAACATCGCGATATCCTTCTGAAAATTTGCATAGCGGCACAATAATGCAATACAAACACATTTTCTTAATAACTTTTTCCGATATTTTCAAGGCAAACCTGATTTTTTCCAATTTTTTGTTTTAAGTGTCAAATTTTACAGGCATGGGCTGTGACGTCATGACCATCTTTAGGCGCAATAGTGTAAATAAGACATGCACCAACATATCCCAAAATCAGATTTTCAAAAAATATTATAATAAAAATTTTTCCCATTTGGTGCAAACTTTATGAATAGCACTGTAGATATTTTATGCCAAAATATTACGGCTATAAAAATATCTTAATATTATGAAGCTACTGAATAGAAATTTGGAACTGGAATGTTTTTTGGGATGGAGAATAAGCTGAACATGTAAATTTCTACGAATCTTACAGAGGGCGCAACTTCTGGTTTATTGGATCGTGCTTTTACTCGTAACTTTTTTGAGGTTATGTTTTTGGTCTTGCAGGTCCATTATTTTAGTGCATCTTTTCAATTGCCAAAAAAAACGGCGTAGTACCTGTTGCAGACGATAAAATCATTTGTGTGCGTTGAAATTGCCAAAATGTGCCCGAAAATACCTGCTGTTAACGCCAACATTCTAAACATACAATTTTTACCCACCGCTTTCCAATATTTCAGATAAATTGTGCATTTAAAATGAAGAAAAAATGCCAAATACGCATTGGGCAAAGCACCATTGTTTTTCTTGAAATAGGGTGCCCGAATTACTTAAATTCTTTCCATTTTCAAAGCGAATAATTTTTGGTACATTATTGTTCATGGGGATTTTTGTTCACTTTAAATGGTAGGCACAGTTGATCTGGAACATTTGTAGGTGGGTGATAGGTGAAAACTGTATTTTTCGAATCTTGATGTTAACAGGTGTTTTGGGGCATGTTTTGCCTATTAAAACACAAACGGTTGATTTTATTGTTAGGTCCGTAGAAATTCTCCATTAACTTATATTTTTATTTTACATAGAAAATTACTTTTAGCACACTTATAGTTATTTAACGTATAAAAAAAATAATGTAATCGGTATTAAAAAATCCTATAGTTCATTGGTCACAAACTTTGTACACGGTGACCCACTCAATTTTTTACCCGAAGAAGAAAACTTTTCCTATGCAATTTTTTCTATACTTCACTTCAAATCTGCATTCAGAAAAACAATTTAACATCAAATAAAAAAGTGAAGGGGTTAGGTGTGTTTTTATTACAATATCACCCTATATATTTTTACTTTCCGATTACGATATAAATATGTCATATGTTTTCTACAACTGTATGGAAGATATATGCGATTACATTTTAAAATTTCATATCGAAAATAAGAGTAGCCATGGAAAACAAACCTAAGAAAGTGCTACGCCCAGAAAAATAATAAACGTAGACTAATAATTCAATACAATACAGACCCTGCCAAGATAAAAAATGTTTATTAACAATATTTGTCCGAGTTAATAACAGATGTCTAAAATAAAACAATGCAATGATTGCACCATTCCCAAACTTCTTCATAAATGTATCTTGTACTTACGAAATAAATGTATAACCAACGTTAAAAACCATCAATTTGGAACAACTAGTTGATGTCTACAATCTGCATAATATAGTAAAAATTTGGGCAGTTAACAATAAATTTTACTGATTTTTTGAATTTACTGATCCTGCTTGGTCTATAAATAACAGGGACCCTTTAAAGTAAGGGGACCCAGCATTATACTTTCCAAAGTGAGGGCATTTCTTTCCCCATTCTAATGGTCTCAATGATGCCATGTATGCCATTTTATTGGAGAATCTATGAATATAACAGGTACTTTGATTGTTAATAAAAATTAATAATGATTTCTAAAAATTAGGCTTGACAATGTTCTGTCAACAAACACAGAATATGGCAAGTGCCAAATGAATCAAATTAATTTTATATTTGAATTTGGTTTCCTGCAATTATTTCCAGGAATTTAAGTAATATAAGTATGGTAAGTCAGTGCCGATTTTGCTTATTTGAGAATTTGTCGCTATTGCACCTTGTTCCTGAATCCATTTGTAATAATATGTGTACTTGAACTTTCTTCCCTTGTTGAATGTATCTACCCAAAGAACTTTCACAGATTTCGGGATGGACTAATAAGATTAGGTCTTGTACTTAGTTCTAATCATGTAGTTTTTCTCGATGCTCATTTTTGTAATTTTATTTCTCTTCCAAGGTACTTCACAAACGTAAAATAAACTTATAGTTGTAGATAAAAACTGTTTAAAAAAGACCTGACTGAAGCTACCTGCTTAATAATTTAAAATTTAGGATATACCATTTTTGTTTTGAACTACTTACTTATACGTAATGCCCACTTAATGGGAATTGTAGGATTACTAAAGGTGAGACATGAAAAATCTGGTTGCAATTATTGGGACTACTACAGGCGGCCGCATTACCTTTAATTGACTATCTTAAAAATTGTGAACTATGATGGGAAATATTTTGCCTCCTTTGGAATCTATGGCACTGGCATGTCACATAAAACCTGATGGCAGATGGACACTGACATATAACATAGGTAACCTTGTACCAGCCCACTTATGTGGTCTCCTTGGAGATATACAGAAAACAAGGCTTCACTTTTCCTATGTGATAGACTGTGACATGCTGGGTCCCCTTATTTTAAAGAGTCTTTGATAAATAATATCCTTAATAAATTGCTTATTCTGAGTAGGCATTTTTTATGATGGCTGATTACAATGCAGCCTTAAGATTAGTCTACGTTTATTATTTTCTGAGGTGCTACGTGCAAAATTCAAATAGCAATGTTTTAAGATTGCTCACTCCTCGAGAGGAGAAATATATAAGAAATGCCTATTTAGGGCGCAAAAATAGACAGGGTGTTATTATAATGAAAATTAAAAAAAGGACTTTCTTAGGGTTGTTTTTCGATGGCTACACATATTTTTGAGATGAAAATTTTCAAAATGTAATGGCTTGTAACTGCCAAACGGACAAACATACGATATTATTTATATCGTTGTAATCGGGAAGAGGCGTAGATTTCAAAAAGGCAAAATTATACATGGTGATATTACTTAAAAACAGACATAGGTACTTGATGTTTAATTGTTTTTTTGACTGCAGACTTGTTTAATATCGCAAAAATTACATAGGTATGCATTATGTTTCGACTAAAAACATGAAAATATAAATAAATAAGGGAGATGTTAACCTTGGATGGGCCACCCAGTACGTGAGCTTATTTTTTATTCTGAAAATTTTTTCTTGTGTCTGGCACAGAGCAGGCACTGCACGTAGGCAGAAAATGATTATTTTTCATGCCAAGGCCTACTTTAATCTTTCGACCAAATGGTCAAATTTAAACTAAAAATGTTTTGTCTTTCACATCTTTTGTTTCACCTATTTTCGTGACACCCTGTACAGGGTGCTAGAAGACGTTAGAGGGTTGTTGAGATATCGTCGTTATGGGCTGTTTCTTCTATAATCTCTGTTTTATAACTTTTTTATTTCTGAGTATTTTTCATTTCTCTAAAAACATTTTTTGTAATCTTTTTGCGTAGAATCCACTCTGTAGTTTACTGTTTTAAAGTTAATCGTTTTAATTAATATTTCCTATTTAAAAAAATATTTTTTTGTTATGGCTCGTAAACGGAAATATTTAGAAACTTGCCTCACCTTATCTTGTAGAGAAAAATCCAAACTTTCGTTTAGCATCGAATTTATTTAATAAGCTTATGAGAGTTGAAAGTCAACAAAACAACACTGGCTGCCAGTGCGAGAAACTGCTTAGGAGGTGACAACCCCCTTTTTTATTGTTACTCCATGGGTCTTCTTTCCGATGGTACCTATTTGTTCTATAAGCTTATGATAGTAGATCTGCTTAAAAATTAACCACAACTTCTTTAATTAAGGGGGGGTTGCCGACAGCGAATGTGACGTTAGATTTCGTATTTTTTTAAGTTGTATAGCATAAAATCTAATAACATTTTACCTGGCAAAAATTTAGTACAAACATCTTTGTCTTCATTTTAATCATAAGATGTTACAAGCAGTGTTTTGTTTTATAGGTTATGAAAACCTTGGGAAAAATATTAATTCCAGTGCATATGCTTTTAAGATCTTAGGATTAAAATGAAGAGATGTTTGTACTAAATTTTTGCCAGGTAAAATGTTATTAAATTTTATGCTATACAACTTAAAAAAATACGAAATCTAACGTCACTTTCGCTGTCGGCAACCCCCTCTTAACAATGATCGGGCATCGGGCCCATATTAATTGAGGCAAACCTACTCGCTTCAACTAAATAAATAATATACTCTCTACATTTTACATAACGTATTCTATAAGCTTATGAGAGTTGAAATCATGCGGCCGCGGCTCTTGATAAGCTGCAAGTGGCAAATTCTATCAATTATGCTGATATTTTTGTTTCAGATGGATTTGCAAAGGAGAGGACACGGTGGTGCAGGAAATCAAAAAGGCCGAATTTACTGGAGATGCTACTTTAACGCAGTTACTTGTTTTTAATTTATTTTCAAAATATACACAAGTTATTTTCCATTATGTTTAAATGCTACCTATAGGTTACATATTATGTTACCATTTACCATTGTTATTTTGTTTTAAATACATTTTGTTATATTAAATAAATTAACTTTGACTGAAGAATATACTACATCGTCTACCTATTATATTGTAATTAAAATATATATTACCTCATCCAAAAAGTATACTTGCAATGTTGTAGTGTAGTCATAATATTATTATTGTTGGATAGGCTATATGATTTTCGCCTGAAAAAATTACCAAGAAATGATAATCACTATTATAAATGTTCAAGGTAAATACGTAAAAAATTCTAAATATAAATATATAGCATAATGAAAATTAAAGTAAGGAAATTTATTTACATTATACCTTATTATTATACTATACCGTGATTATACCTCAAAATTGTATTATAATCATATATATATATATATATATATACCTCTATTCGTTTTGTGTAAAAACTAAATAAATATTAAATCAGTCTTCCAAGTTGTTTGATTTTGGTTGTTACATTTGCTGATGATGTTAAAGGACGTTCTTAGCATAAAATCTCAGCCTGATCAAATCAAATATAGTTGAGTATATGAAAAATAATTTGACTACTATGTGTGAAAATTAAAAAAAAATAAGCTTAACTTGTAACAAATCATCTGGGTATAGATACACCTATCGCTCTATCACATCTGAAATCAGATGACATAAATCTGCTCCCATTTGCGAACAAATCACCAAACTCGCTTTATAATTTTAAATCTGTACTTGATGTAAGAAAGGAGTTTGCTAAGGAAGTATATAATTATAAAATTCAGCCTCCAAAGGATAAGTTCTACATTTTTTATTATTCTTATCGGTCGAAGTTACTGCCAGTATACAGGTGCAATAATACCACAGATAACTCAACACCTAATGCAGACAAACATTCCAGAAATTAATAATGTCTAAACCATATCAGAAACAATTGTAGTGTTAAAATTCAACATAATTATACATACTTTTACATGTAGGGTTACAATTTTCACATTTTCACATTATATTTAAAACGGTGGACAGGTGTGTGGAACGAAAGAAATGCAAGTGGCGCAGAACGACAAGCAAGGAAGGCAAAAACAATATCCTTTTTTCCCCCAGTTATTGATTTTTTATTTCTATTCTATTTGGTATACCAGGCGGAATTTTTAATTTTAATTTTTGAAAACAATAAAGCAGCTTTCAGTTATTTAATGAGATCATAGTAAATATGTGATAAATGTTCAGTATTTGTTCTGTAATTCAAACTGTTATTATGTTTTTTATATGTATCATTTCTAGTATATTACGTTTTAAAAAGTCACCCTCTCTGCAAATAATTTCAGTATTATCAAAGTCAAATTTATGAAATTGTTCTAGAGCATGCTTGCATAAGGCAGTTGAGTTATCATTGTGAGTTCTTATATCATACTTATGCTTATATAACCTTTTGTTGAGATATTGTTCAGTTTTTCCGATATAAGTAGATGGACAGTTTATGCAATTAATTTTATAAATTAGTTGTGATTGGTCTTCTCTATTGATATGTGGTTTTAATGTTGTAAACAGGCTCTTAGTGTTAAGCATTCCCTAACCTCTCCTTTTTAGCAAATTACTCAATGTAAAATTGTACCTGAGGATGGCCGCTGAGCCGAAACGTACTTAGTGAAAACTCTTTTAATAAATGTTGTTTTATTCGGTCGAATCCCAAGAAACTTGTGTTTTATTTACTCGTTTTATTTACGAAACTGGTCTTAATTCAGACGTTTCTACGAGCTGTTATTTTTACTCTAATTTCCAACCATTCCAGAATATAACAGAAATAAGTTATAATCCTATTGATTTGCAATACTTAACGGCTTGCAGAACTCTCAATACCCAACGGAGAAAATTGAGCCTGTCTCCTGCAAGATGTCGCTAGCCCTATATAAGCCAACGACAATCCAGAATCATTAGTTATTTATCATGTTGCAAAATATCAAATAAAGCCAATAATGACTGTGAACTACAAATCAGATAAGATTAATAAACAAAAGAATCTCTTCATAAAATGTTTGATTATTTTAATGCTGTTGGCCAGTCAGTAAAAATTCTATAACGTTAAGTAGCTATAACTGGTTTTCGTTATACTAATCACTTATACAGTCTTCAAAATTTCAAATTACTTTCCATTTTTGCCATCAAAAGTATGTTCGGTTGCCCGCATCAACAAAACTAGCTGGAAAAGCTAGTGGTTTACAAGTTTTTTAAAATTATTTTTGTAATTTTTTTGCACCGTTTTTACCTACCCTTTATTTAAAGAAATTAGTACCTACTTTAAATACTTTTTTAAGCTAAATAACTTTCAGGAATATATTTTAGAGCAAGCAAATTTAATTCAACGAATTAAGTACCTATTTCATAAAAAGTCCAGCCTAACAGTCTAAGAGCTGGCAGGAAACTTGGACGAGGCACTTGATAAAAATTGAAAGTTAGTAGTATAGCCATAGCCTATACAGGGTGGCCCACCACGAACTGCATCGATCTATATATGGAAAACTAAAAGTAGGAAAATTCTGAAAATTTGGCACCTCACCAATGCCGATGGGCGCTGCTTATCTAAAATATTTTGGTGAATCAGGCACTTCCGGTTAAACCGGAAGTCGCTATCAACTTTCTTATTTCAAATGGAACACCCTATATATTATTGCATTTTTGAATTCTAGGCATCATTTTGGAACAAAAATATGCAACATGTCCTATGTCTAAATCCAACCGTTTTTGAGATATTTGCATTTTTCCGAAAAAAATTACAGGTGCAGACCTAAAGTCAATTAGCAATTTATACGAGGAAACCGCGATTATTTAAATTTGTTTATTATCTACGGAAAATGCAACAAAATAATATCAAGAACGTGCGATACATAATCTTCTTTTGTGTAATTTAAGCGCGCCGGCATTATTGTTGACAATAATTTATAAATCAAGTGACATTTCCTCAGCCGCGATTGTCTTTTCATCGTCCACGGCTAATATGATTTTCCAAGCGTTAAGCAAACCCCGCATTTTGTGGGCAAAAAGTGGGTTTTTCGTAAATTAATCGAAAATTACTGCATTTAGGTATAGGAAACCTTACACAAAGTTGTCATCATTTTTAGTGGTGAATAAGATCGCATTAAAAAAATGGGGGTTTCCATTTGAAAATTTCGAGATTTAAGCACATTTTGAATGTAATTTTTATTCATATTTTGTGAACACCCTGTATAAGAACGGATTTATTTCTCAGCAGAGATCACTAGGTCAGGGCTTCTGTTACACGATGCCAAAAACTCGTTTTGAAATTTTGCGGTTTTCTCGTATAAATTGCTAATTGACTTTAGGTCTGCACCTGCAATTTTTTTCGGAAAAATGCAAATATCTCAAAAACGGTTGGATTTAGACATAGAACATGTTAAGCATAACATATTTTTGTTCCAAAATGATGCCTAGAATTCAAAAATGCAATAATATATAGGGTGTTCCATTTGAAATAAGAAAGTTGATAGCGACTTCCGGTATAACCGGAAGTGACAGATTCACCAAAATATTTTAGATGAGCAGCGCCCATCGGCATTGGTGAGGTGCCAAATTTTCAGAATTTTCCTACTTTTAGTTTTCCATATATAGATCGATGCAGTTCGTGGTGGGCCACCCTGTATAGCCCTACCTTACCTTGTTAGGGAATCCTCGACCTGCCAACTCATGGGATTTCAGATATATTTCAATTTGCATTTTTTTTATGTAAGCTAAATACACCGATAAGTTTTATAGTTTTGCACTTCCCTAAAGTTCTGGCTGTGTTCTCTATTAATATTTTTTTTGATAATTCCAGAGCACTCTTGACCAGTATAAAGTTTCATAAAAAAATCAGCATTTTGAGATGGCCCAGAGACAAATACTCAGTATATTTTTGTATCGAATCTTTGCACACCAACACTCTGAGTAGTACTGTTGACCATTCAACCGCTTTGAAGGGATTTAATGGTACATTTGACTCGCCAGATGCCTTTAAACTTTGCTCAATTTTGAGACCCTGCAGAATGGAACTCCGTGTACATTTTTTTTTCAAATTTGGTATAAGGGGGTTTTTGGGGTATTCTGATTAACTCTGTGGTGTCAGATTTTAAATAAAAAATAGCTAAATGGTTTTCGTTAAAATAAGGACTATAAAAAAATCGTAGCACGGCTCAAGGCTTTTGGAATAAATAAAAAATAAGGCTTTCGTAGTAAATAAATGGAGTTTCCAAACCTTTAGAAATTAATTGTGAAAGGATACTGTGAAAAACTCTCAGGTAAAAGTTTGTTTTCCAAGTTATTTTTGGGATAGGTAGGTATCTACTTACCTAATTACAAATATCAATGAGAGAAAAACAACTATATGAAATGAAATATATGACAGTACCTAGTATACCATAGATTCAATGACGTCAAAACCTATCTGACGTCATTGCATAGATTAAAGATATAGTTTTGTGTACGATGCTACACCGACAAAACATTTTCAACCACTTACTCTTTAATTGTTTCTTAGGTATTATCTAGTTTATTTTCTAGAATATCGATTTTAATACAGTTCACAGCCTTTTCAATAGCGGAAGGAGGCAAATTGCGCCTATCTCTTGCAAGATGTCGCTCGCCATCGATAATCCAAAGATTCATTTATCATGTTCAGGGTTCAAATTGGAGGCAAACATCAAATAAAGCCACAATTACTGTCACTCAGCAAAGATTGATATAAAGGAGAAGCTCTTCATAAATCGCCTGGTTTCTTTATTGCTTTTAGTGACGGGTTTTTTCAGAGGTAATTCACATCAAATAAAAAAGCTATAACTTTTTTGTATCGGATTCTCCTTCCCTAAACTTTGAGAGTTTTGACTTTTGTGTTATTTAAGGAGTGTGAATAAGTTTTTTCCGTCACCTGGAGTTGCTTATCCGCCATCTAAAATATAAATTTATTTATACAGTGTGTCCCCAAAGTAACTTTTGTTAATACAGTTTTGTCATACTATTACAGAAAACCATTTTATCGAAGAAAAACAAAAAAAAAATAAAAAATGAAAGTAGGCCTAACGCTTTGAAATTTTGTACACCTAAGTTGCTTACCACACTGAACAAATTTTCTTTATAACTTTTTTCAGTACCTCTACAAATAGGGGCAGTTTTTTCTTATGCTTTTTAACGTTTTTCAATTTTCTGGTCACCCAGTATAAGTAATGATAACTTTTTTCATGCCAATCTTATTTTAAGAGCAAGCAAACTTTTTTTTATCAAGAACGACTTTTTCTCGAAAATCAAATATAAGAAACTTTAAAAGAGTGCGGTACTTCATCTGGGGACACACTGTATGCAGCATGTAACCTTTTTCCTCTTTATAAAAATAAAGACACTTTCACCAAAATGTTTGTTTTCGTACTCGTTGTTTTTCGAATTTTTGATTAAAAGTACACAAAAAATGTGTTTATAAAGACTCAAGTCCTTGCCAAATGTCGTATCGGAATATACCAAAAAAGTTAAAACTCATTTAGCACCCTGCATTTTCAAATAGAGGCATCTAAACTTTGATGCTACAAGGAAAATTCAGTTATTTTAACTAAAAGAATTTGTGACTAATGGACTGAACTACATTTTTTAAGACTCAATGTACAGCAGGTACGTGGTGATTCAACATTTTGACCCATTAAGTGGCTTTTTTCGATCTGTAACGAGCAACACGCATAATTTTAAATTTTTGGTCAATACAAATTTTAATCTAAGTAATTACTCATATTTTGAGACAAAAATTATTTAAAAATATTTATCACAATGGCCGTTATTAGGCTTTTTACGCAAATGCTAAAATCCGGAGGCTATTCACCCTTATATCTTTCCCGGCCGCAACTATATTCGTTAGCGGGCATTCCTAATAAATAATAAACAAACTTCCAAATAAACAACAATTTCATTAATCAGTGCACAACAACTGTTGTTACGTAGACAAAACCCTAAGCTAAACAGATTTATTAGAAGTAGAAGTCCAGAACGATCCGGCAAAAATATACGAAATGTCAAACCATCGAATTGATAATCTACTTGTCAATTCAATGTGTCAAACCGATAATAACCTCACTTAATTTACCTGTCAGATCATTATCCAAACAAGGGTTTGAGAAATTAGAAAATGGAACTTTTCCCATGATCTCCGGCAAGGTAATTCACACTCAGCACGCTCTAAAAACTCCATCATACATCCCAAAAATATTCCACAGGTATGAAACGGTGGAATACTGAGAATCAAGCCCGGCAACGGAGCAAATGACTGCCAAATTTACCAGCAGTACCAAGGCCTCGTACACGGGCTAAGACTTTGGTGCTGCAATGCATGAAACAGTAAGAATTTCAAGGCTTGGATACTTTTTGAGTTTTATATAACAACTCTTTTTAGTACTCGATGAACTCCCTACGTCTGCGGTTAGAATGGAACTCGGTGACACTGATTAGTGAAGTGATCTGTGAAAACACATATGCTACCTATGTGAAACAATTTACAAGGATGTCAATGGTAAATACAATGATTCAACTAACTACTGTGTTGGTTCTTACTTCGGAAAAGAAGTCTGTTCGAAACCCATCGAATCTCGACTAAGAAAGAGGCTACTAATCGTTAACTTCTATAAGGACAAATTCTACTCGTAACAGTGTATACAAGAAAATGCCTTTTTCAAAAGAAAATGAAATTAATACTTTAAATTTCCATTACGTTTAATGCAAAGTTGTTATACCGTCAAGCATTTTAAGATATCAATCTATTTTAATTAAATTTTCCAATACTAAACTGACACCATAATAATAATAATAATAAATTAAATTATCACTAAACTATTTCAACTATCTAACCAAAATTCACCATTTTTTAAGTGTACCTTACAAAATTCAATAATTAAGATAAAAATAATTCGTAAATAATTTGTTGGAGATGTAATACGATATTCAGATTGAATTTAATTAATAAATGGTCTTATAACACTTAAATAGGAACAATGAATATAAACGATCGAAAAATATTGCACCGTCTTTACCTTGAGCTTCTGGTATCAATTACATTTTATTTAAAATAGGTCGTTTTGAAATTAAAGATGAGAATTAAGTTGTACAAGCCATTTATTAAAATGATAGAAACCCTAAAAAGCAGCATTAAAATAATAATAATTCTGACCCTCACAATACTCCAAAACTAGAGTACCCGAGAAGCAACCAAATAATGTCTGTGCGTGAAAGTTAATAAAATTTATTTGCTAGTGGAACTTCAGGGACAGATAAGCTTTTCTAAAAAGAAAATAATGATCAGTGGTATCAACAGGCATTATTACACAACGGTGATCTCTAAAGAATGATTAAGACAAAAATATAATTTACCGAAAAATACTTATACTAACATCGGGCCTGCGTTGGCCAAGTATTGCTACTGCGCGCGATTCCTGAAAAATTGACTTGTTCGATTTGGAGTGATAACGTGTAAACAAGTCCTTGCAAACTGGTGACCAAGAGCGCTGAGCAAAATTTAGATTCACGATATTGCTCCTGACTAGCTCTATCTGTATGATTCACTAATAAATTATACACAAACTGGGATAAGTAGTGTTTTTACGGCTTTCCGTGGGTCTTCAGCAAATGCTACCATTTTTCTATAAAAAAGTCCGCTTTAGCCGCAAACGGCAATAAAGCCTAAAAAAATAGTAATTGCCTCCTCTCATCCTCACAAGCATATGGTTGCTTCTTGTGCAAGATTTATTAATATATACATCAGGAATATTTTAGGAAATATATCCTGAATATTTGTTATGAAATTAATTAATTATTATTTAAATATTTTACAAATGGTATCGATCCCTATTATAGCTATCGCGGTTACTAGAATAACCATCTGTTACGTACAATTAATATTACTATATTATTATTAATATTAACTTTAAGTAGCTACTAAAACGTTAAAGGGTGTCTAAAATAGTATATTATACACCTAGGTTGAGAAGTGAGACATTATTTACCGAGCATGTTTATATCCTGAGGCGCGTAGGAATAATGGCCTTCTCAACCAAGGTGTATATAGAATTTTTTTTACTACTAACATTGAAATATTGCCATATTTTAGTAATTTCTTGCTTTTTTCAAATACTTCAAAATATCAAGTAGCCTGGGAGTTCAGTTGTCAAGCTGATAAAATGACACTAATTTTTAAATGTCACATAGAAAATTTTTCATTATTTACCTAGGTATTTTTTTATTATCATTATTTACCTAGGTAGAGAAATATTACTTCTCATTAGAGGAATGAGGTATTATTGTTTATTTTGCCTTGTAAGAGGCCAAATTTATCATGGATGGGTATGATTACCGATAACAACGCAACACGCATTTTGCCTGGCCAGTGTATTTTTTTGTTCGTTAACGATTCGAAATTGTACCCTTAGAAAACGCCCCTAGCTTTTTGTTCCACCAACAAATTAAATTGGACTGTATTAACAGTTAGGAGGTCGTTGAGGCCCCTCGAAATTGATTTAAGGGGGAAGAAATAATATTTTGAGAGGATGGTGTGCCTCTTTTCAAAGTACGTGACGGATTTTTGCGGACGAAATTGATACTTTCTCAATGCTTTACAGTAAATTTGAGTCCCATTTAATAATTATGGATAAAGCTCAGTTGTAAGCAGCAATTAGTGAACAAAAATGTAGATACCTATGCAGAATTTTGATGTCTTTCATTGCTGGTGTTTTTTGCTTTTTGCAGATTATTCTTATTTCTTCTACTTACAGCTCTGGGTAGTATATTGTGTAAAATCGGTTTCTGTTGGTGATTATTGTACGATAATTACTATTTCTTTATATTTTTAATTGTAACTGTAATTGTACGATTTTTCGTTAAGTTGACCTTGATAAGATTTAACGACCAAACGTCAGACAGGCCCGTCAGCCGTCAATGGTGGCCAGATATTCAAAACCCGACCAATAGAGAATCAATTAACTTTTAAACTTCCTTGTGGAATTGTTACCTAGAGCAACGTAATCTTTCAGTACGAAAAGTTCGGTCTGTTTGAACAACGATATCTAATATTCTGTATGTAGACTGCAATCGATATTGGCCCAAGGACGCCCGTGGATACGACGCACAGAAGTGGTCCGTTCGACTCAATCAAGACAAAAATAAAACTAAGTGCAGCAACGACGGGCGCGTTCGGCACAGGGATGGGTGACCAGGCTCGTTAATTTCTTTTAAGGGTCCATGCATTTTTTTATTTGTGACAAAAGATTGATTTACTTTATTAACCAATACTAAAAAATAAGGTTTTATAAGTTAATAAACAAAAATGCCCAGCTTTGCTCCAAATCTGCTTAAGAATTTAATTTCACAAAAAATTTTCGTAAAGTGGAATTTTGTGGAACTTTTTCTAAAAATCTAACTGAAGTATAATATACACTGTGTTCATTTGAAAACAGTCCACCCTTAATATTTTTAAAACTACGAAAAAAATCAGAAATCGCCGGGACCCGTCAATTTTTGTTCGGAGGGGGAGCTTCTTTGACGTACACAGGTCATGTTGACAAATGCACCCCTGTAACCCCCACCACCCATAACTTTAAAATTTCAAATGGGAATACCCCCTTTGTGATACATCATTTTAAAGCTGATGTTATTGCGAGTACAACTCATTTTTATTTTTTGAAATCCGATGATGTTTGAAGAAGTTATGGGTAAAAAACGGTGGTTTTTTCATAATTTAAAATAAATTACTTTTTACCCTAGATTTTTAACAGCATTGACATGGGGAAATAAAACAAACGTGTATAAAACCCCTCCCACAAAAATTGAGGATCTGAAGAACAGAATAACAGAAGAATGCCAACGTATTTCTCGCGACACATTTGTTAAAGTAAGAGCGGAATGTGAACAGAGATTGTACTACTGTCTAGCGACTAATGGAGCTCATTTTGAAAATTTAATAAAATAAGTAGCCCCACAATCATTGTGTATTATATCCCCATGTGAATGCTGTTGAAAATCTAGGGTAAAAAGTAATTTATTTTGAACTATGAAAAAACCGTTTTTTACCCATAACTTCTCCAAACATCATCGGATTTAAAAAAATAAAAATGAGTTGTATAGTTGTGTTTGCAATAACATCAGCTTTAAAATGATGTATCACAAAGGGGGTATTCCCATTTGCAATTTTAAAGTTAGGGGTGGTGGGGGTTACAGGGGTGAATTTGTCAACATGACCTGTACGTCAAAGAAGTTCCCCCTCCGAACAAAAATTGACGGGTCCCGGTGATTTTTGATTTTTTTCGTAGTTTTAAAAATATTAAGGGTGGACTGTTTTCAAATGAACACAGTGTATAATGTGCCCCTCGGCACGAAAGTTTCTTCTTATAACTTCCTTGCAGACCATTGTAATTAAATTCCACATTCGTTATAAAAAGTTGACTTTGGTACACAAATAACAGTGTTTCAAAAATGACGAAAGCATATTAATTTAAAACTTGGTTCCTTAACATGTAAAGGAAATATTGCTTATTAATATAAATTTATTTTTATACGATTTTTGATGTCAGCAATAATTTTGAGAAATATAAGTAACAATACTTAATTTTAGGAAAATTGCATGATACCTGTGCCTACATAATTTGTCGGTTAATACAATTTAGTTAGACGGTGCATATAAGAATTTTAATTAAGCGGGTTGTTAAATTTCAAGCCAACCATTTTGAAATTTTCATTTGGTCCCAGGTTCCAGTATGCTAGAAATTCGGAGTTTAAATAAGCAAAGTCCAGCCTTTCGTAAAAGTGCATGGTATTTATAATTCTCATGCTCAAATAATTTCCAAAAAATCAGATCATAAACGAATATTGTCCAGAGCATGAGAAACGTTATTTCGTAATTGACGATGCAATTAACTATTTCCCTAAACATAGGAAACAATTTAAATTATTCACACTTGCTAATTTGTCTAGTTAATAATTACCAAGTGTACCTAAAAACAGTCGTATAATATAAATTTGCATAAAAGCAGTTAAGTACTATTGACGTTACATTAACAATTTTAATTATTGTGTAGTTTGCCTGATGGAATACAAATTAACGTCTATGCTTTCAATATACAGTGTATTTGCGTTTGCCTGTGAACACTAGAAGCCTATAAAGAGCCTAGTTAAATTCGGCATTATATATTTTTTTAGATCGACCTAAGGGAAGATATCTGACAGACACTACTATTTCGATTGGTTGATTATTCTATGGCAAGCTATGATTTTTTTAAATGACCAATTTTCAAAATACCATATTAGGCATTATAAAATGGATAGTGCCATAGAATTGGCCATAGCTCAAAACCTTTTGTACAAAATACTCTAAGCAGAATATTTTTATGTACTGATCGTAAAGGCAAATCTAATGTAGTTCTCCTGGGCATTCAATACTCTAAATTAAACAGGGCGTTAACAAAGTGGGGCCAACATTAAAAAAAAGGGTGTTTGAGAGTACCCTGTAAAAACCAAGGACACATGATGATATTTTTTTTCATCAATTTTCAATCAAATTAATGAAAAATTCTTGCATTTAAAAATATAATTTAAAGGAAAATTCGGGATTCCACCGCACTCTGTCGGTTGTCCTTGGAAAAAGTATCATTTTAACATTTCCTTAGAACTGGGGGCATCATCCTCCATCCGTAATTAGCAATGAATAAAGGGGTTCTTTATTCATTGGTAATTAGGCTTTATTAATCACGTTGGAACATATCAATAATATCAGGTGTGCCTTGAATGCCATGAAAACCAAAACGATAGCGCCTTCATATTTGACACTTACCTTACTTACATTGGATAATTTTTTAAATAAATGTTTTTTCGTCAAATATGATTTTTTTTTCAAACACCCTGTATGAGCTAGACTGGATATACTACATACAAACATATGAACATATTTACAGTGTTTTCACTCAAATATTTGTTAGTCTTTTATTTAGAGTTTTATAATTTTAAGATTAGTTTGGACCCATGTTCCGTCACAGCTTTCTTGGTCTGAGACCCTCAGGATCCAATTTATTTAGTTTTTCATTGTTTCCCTGTAATGAGCTTTTATAGAAATACACTAGAAATTTTTGATTTGCATATATCTGATTGGACAATCTTCCTTTTGGGTACATAAGCCCTGGGAATTGGGCCTGGTTGTTGTTAGCAGTGACATTACCTGACAAGTTTATTTTGCGAAGGATTACTGTTTTTGTTGAAATCCGGTACAATATCTTCGCAGCGAATCCGCTTTTGGGTCCATGCTCCAATCAAAATTATATTTGATCGGATGGTTCATGTTAATTACAAACATTTGACGCGAAGAGTGTAACCCCTGGCACCACGCCGAACACTTACAAATCATCCTGTATAAAGCCTACAGAATGAATATTATGGCGAACGCATATCGCAGAGAAAATTCAGGGAAACCAAGAAATACTCGTTTAGCAACGGTAACATACAAAAATATTAATTGTAAAAGTTACAAGGTTCGTTATACCTACACTTTTTTATTGTTGAGGCAGTAACAATTTTGATACATAATAATAAAGCTTGTCTCAAACATTATTTCCGACACCCCTGTTCTGAACATAAAAGTGGGTATTTTAATGTGGTGTGCCTCCATAAAACCAGAATGCGAGAGAAAAATAAAGAGTCAAATCGCTACCCAGAAAAATAACTATCTACTTGTATATGAATGGAAATAATATTTTATGAACCCATAATTAAGTATATATATGGCGTAGTAAAACTGGAAAGCAGTAAATACATGCAGTAAATACATCCATTTTTTATACAGTCCATTTTTGTGTCATTCTAGGGTTACAGTAATTTGGTGTTGAAAAGTTTTTTGTTTTGTTTTTAGGAAAGCATACTTTTTTGCTGAGAAGCTAAACACTCAATCACTCGTAATTGATTTACTGTAGACAATGGTAGTTTAAATTGAAGATAAAAGAGTAGATATTAAGATTTCAGGAAAAAAACGAATTTTGAACAACTTAAAAAAATCAACTTAACTGTACCATATCAGATAGACCGGGAGACAGTGACATATTTTTGAACGTGATTTTACTCAGTATGAATTTCAGTTGCGTATATTCTCACAATAATAAGGTATGAATCAGAGAGTCATCCTGGGTTCTTCATATGGAAACTGAGTTTTCATTTATTCGAAAAATACGCGTTTTGCTTTGATTTTTGTCAGGCTGCCATGCGTTTTATAATGAAGTTCAAAGTAGAAAATTCCTCTGAAAACCATAGGCATACCGTTAGCATAGGATCAAAGGGCTATTATCGTCACGTGAACATGTATTTTAATAATTCATTTTTCCACGTTTCTGAACAGGCTGCCAATGACAAGTATGCCAGTTCTTGTTTTATGAAACTTCTTAGACGATCTATTCGATGCAAAGTGTACTTGGACATGCGCAAACGGTATGTCATCTTTTCTTCAGCCGTTTTATAACAAGAACTTACATACTCCATCATTGGCAGCCTGTTTAGAAACGTGCAAAAATTAAGAATTCAAATACAAGTTCACGTTAACGGTATGACTATGGTTTCCGAGGAATTTTCTATTATGAACTTCATTATAAAACACATGGCAGCCTGAATAAAATCATATCAAAACGCCTATTTTTCGAATAAATGAAAACCCACTTTTCCATATGAAGAACCCAGGATGACTCTCTTATTCATAGCTTATTATTGTGAGAATATACGCAACATAATGCCCTTTGAAAGGTATACTGAGTAAAATCACGTCCAAAAATCTGCCACTATCTCCCGGTCTAAGATCCTCGATTTTTTCAAGAGAGTAGACATGCCTCAGGCCAGGTTAAAAAAGATACCATTTTAAAGCATCTTTGAAGGACTGTCGTGGTGCTCGCCTTTCGCATTATAAAGACGCTAAAGGGCTCCTGTATCCCATCAAAGAAAAACAGCAGATCCTACATTCGTTTCGCTTTCATAATGTCTGCCGGGTGTTAAATTTCAGAATAATTTTCTGATGATCTACTCAAGAGGTATTTTTGGTAGATAAAAGTTTGATGTAAGAGAATTTAGTACATTATGTGGTAATTCGAGGAAAGGTAATGACTTATAAAGAGTTTAACGAAGCAGGAATCGCGAACAAATTTAAAAGGGTGTACTATAAAACACTTGGAATAAACCCATTTTTTCGGTTTTTACTATTATTTATGTTTGTACCAATGAATAAAGAACCCCAGGAAGGAGCCAAAGCTCTATAGACATTATAAAATACGTGAGACGGAAATCGCCCTGTATGGAGACTGAATTTTGACAAAATATTTTTATATTTGACAGTTGTCACGGTGGTTTGTGCTATTAGATAGTTGTGTAGTTCTTCGATAAGTACTTTTTGGAGATCTATTATGGTTAGCTGTGCAGCCTGCGGCTATTCCGTGACTACCAGAACAAAATGTTTGGGGGATAACATTTCATCGGTAAGTACTTTTGTAAACGGCATGCCGCCATATGCAGAAACTGGACCGGTCCAGGGTAAAGCCCAAATTTGCTCCTTCCTGGGGTTCTTTAGTCATAGGTCTGTACAGTGAATGAATGGAACTTGTGGAATTCTTTGGTGCATCACATTTTTGATTTTGTGTTTATGATTTGCAGTTTTGGCCGTTCAATAACTGCGTTTTCCCATTTGACACGTCTCTGGCATCAAACTGGAAAGAAGAAGATTGAGTAGTGTGGGGTATTATCTTTGCTCGAGTTTAAGCGAGGGGCAATGTTCTAATCTTTCTATAAACTAACATTGGATAAAACATCTTACTTTCACTTAATGAAACGGCTGCATACGGCGAATAACGAAATAAATATTATTTTCAAATTTTTCTAAATAAAGAGATATTGTTCAAAACCGAAGCTGTCAAAACTTCCTTCATTTTATAACTAATTCACTTGATGCGATTTGAATCTTCATTACGTCACGCATAGAAATATAAACTATATTTTAAGTACCTAAGTATTACATTTTGATTAAATTTGCTGCACCAAAGCTTTGCGGTTTACCGTTAAGAGGCTTCCGCAATATGATCCTACTAACAACGTTCCCAAGGACAGTAAGCAAATACGTATATAAATAAATTAATTTTTCCGCCAAATTAAATTGCATTAATATTCATCTCGCAAAAGAGCCATATCAGAAACAACGACTCCCGATCACTTTGTATTTTTTCCTTGTAAACTGCAATACCTACATGCCTGACAATCATATGGCCGAACCTTTGAATAAAGAATCCTAGGAAGGAGTCAAAGCTCTATGTATATTATAAAATACGTAAGACGGAAATCGCCTTGAGTAGTAACCAAGTTTTGACACAATATTTTGATATCTGACACGGTAATAGGTGTCAGTATGAGGTATTTAGATACTTTTTCGAGTTATTACGAGGCTTGTGGCACTTTCCTGACCTCCAAAACTAAATGTTTGAGGATAATAATCCATAGGTAAGTAATTTTGTAATTTAAATTAACTTTTGAGGCCTTTCACTAAAGTGGCATAGGCTTTTGTGTAGTTAGCTACTTCTTTATAATTGTAAATTGAAAATTAGAATTGCTGTATTATCAAGGAGTCCTAAACTTAATAACATAAACGTGCCCTATAATGTTTTTCCTGTATTGTAGGTACTGATTTCACGAGGATTTCTGCCTCGATTGGTTTGTCGAAACTACTCGGAAACGGCATCCCGTCATATGCAGCGATTATTCCGGTCCAGAGCTTAAGCCCAAATTTGCTCCTTCCTAGTTTTCTTTATTCGAAGGGTCGAACCAATAATATAATGATATGCCATTTTTGAAAACAGGCCCAGGAAGTCTCAAATAAAAATCTGATTATTTTCTTAGTGTTAAAGAGAAAACTACCAACTAAAAACCAGGCTAGTGTAGTTTTTCCGGGAAATGCAAATCTAAAATATTTTTCGAAAACTACAAAAAAAATATATTTTTAAATCGGTATTAAAAAGCCTCAAACAAGTTAGTATAAAAGTTTAAAATGCGGCACAGAAGAAATAATTGCTTCTGTAGATTAAATTGTCGTTAAATAGCATTTAAAACTACGTTTTCAATGACAGGGTTATTTATTACTATTTCCGAGATATTCGCATAATGTTTTCCTGGTTAGGATCGAATAATAAGGAAGCGTCTTTTACAAACTGGATGAAACAGCCCTCGTTCCATGACCCACTTTTATCATAACTGTGTAGAGATACTAATTATTATAAATAAGGTTATTACTATACTACTACATACAGAGTGTAAATTTGATTAGTATATATATTTTAACTGACGGTAGATTCCCACTCTAAAAGTACGCCCATCGAAGATTTTTTTAAATTGCAGAAAAAAAGTTATGGACTTTTAAAATTTCTTTGAACTTTAGAGACGGCTTGAGAGCCACTGGAGCAAAGTTTCTTCATTACTGAAGCGATGGCTTCCTACTACAACGTTGCCATACCGTCAGATAATTCTTTGAAAACCTCTAAAAAATTGCAAATTTCCAGACCTCCCATGGGTTATAGTAGCGGCGCGTTACGTTTTGTAAGCGGGCGTTCGCTTGTAGCCCTATCATCCCGCATAAAGAATAATAATATCAAGACATTCCTAGTACAGAAGCACTCACCATAACTTAGTAATGATAATGATCACATTTACCACTTCACTAATTTGTTTTCACTTTTTACTATACTTTCACGAAAATAGGTACACACCAAAACTTTGTGTTTTGCACTCGACGCGCGTTTCGATAACCATGTTAGCATCATCAGGAGATGATTAAGTCTTAGACTAATGATAATGCTAACATGGTTAGCGAAACGCGCGTCGAGTGCAAAAAAACAAAGTTTTGGTGTGTGGAATTAAGCAAAAGAAGTATTTTCTAGGTGCCAAAAGTTCCTGATTCCCAACATACTTTCACGGCATAACACACCACTTCTTAATGACGTGGCACTCACTATAACCTATTAATAATCACATTTACCACTTCACTAATTTGTTTTCAGCACTCCACTTCTTGACGACTTAACTTTTCTCCAGAAGTTGTTCGAAATATCGTCCTTCATACTTCATTCCTAATACAAGCTTCCACTCTTAGCTGCATAGATTTTTTTATTGCAGTGTCGTGGCTATTTTTAATTTTATTCGCAGCGGCTTATATACACACCCGACCGAGATTTTAGCAGACAACTTTAATTTTGAAGCGGATTCACTAGAAAAAAACTGCATCATCTTGGTATTTAGTTGGACTTTTTATTTCAAAAACTAAAGAAATACATATTATGACTTAACATTTTATTTGAAACCCCCTGCTCTATTTTTGAGAAAACGTAAAAACTCAAAGAAATCGTATGATTGTACAATATGACATCTCAGATTGTTACCTCTTCACTAGAAGACTTTTGTTCATGAAATTCAGTTTTAACACTATTATCGCGGAAAAAAGCTATAAAGACTGTTTGCCAGGGCAAACATTTCGAGTAAATATTTCAATACCTAGAAATGTAGTCTGCCAGCCGCCTCAAATGCTAGTTTATGTTCAGCATTAAATAATGTGGCTTCTTACAACCCTGCCTTATGCTGAAAAGGCTTACACATAACAAATAGCCGTCATAGAATTACTTATGTGCTGCAAAACTGGGCTAATTAGCCTAAAAAAAATGCGGGTAGAAGACAGGGGTCTCGGGTTTCTCATTAAGCCTGTAAGGGTATACGCACCCTATCCGAGAGGGTGCATTGATCCTCCCGATGTAGATATGCTTAGAATTAAACCATACGGGAACGGACATATCGGCTCTAGGTTAGATGACTGTTTAGGAAATTTATTTATATTAATAAATAAAAAATATTGTACATATTATTATTAACTGGAACCTTGAAAGTTTAGTCCAAAAAATACCAAAAAATACGAACTAAGTACGACCATTGTGTAAACTATACAGGGTGTCCCAGAAATAATGTTAATATTTTAACCACACATTTAACTCATCAAACGAAACAACATTTTTTCAAGTAAATTTGAACACTCGGTTCATTTTACGGTATCTGTTCATATTAAAATAATGTTAACGAGTAATAGGCAACGAAGAATAATTGTTCCCCTCCCCCGCACAAGCATTCAGTTGATCTGGGGTAGGTACTCTTAGTTAAGAGTATTGTGAGGGTGAGAATTATTATTATTATCAACAACGTATCGAAAATTTTTGCAACTGGCGTCTTGCGGAAACTACATGAGTTGATAGTTATAAAATAACAACGATGACATTTTTGGTAAGTCCAAAATGTGGCAGTTGTATAATAGGTAATTTTGATTTTCAAATTAGGAAATAGGAATTTGACAACCTAAATTAGTTTGTTCCCATTCTTTGTGCTTTTTGTTATTGCGTATGCTATTAGTCAACTATAAGTGTTTCGACTTATGCTCCAGTGGTTAGTAACGAAACACTTAAAACTTTTTTCTTGAAAACCAAGAGGTTTCCGAAACAATTCAATTAAAAAAGTTGTTGCTTTTGATGAGTTAGACATGTGCTTAAAACTTTATATATGTACGTTGTATTATCTTTATTTTTTTTCATATTCTTTTATAATCACCCATTTATCTGACAAGTGCGATCTTTACAGAAAAGCCCATCTCTACAGTGACCTCTTAGTGGAGCTACCTCCCTAAATTTAGCTTTAATCTGTTAAGAAGGCATGTAAAAAAAGGTTTAATAGGTCATCAAACTATTTTACTTTACCTAATAAGGAAATACAAACTTTACAACATCCGAAAAAGACACCCACTCGCACTATTTGGTTTTCTCCATATTGTTTTGGCCCGGGGATACACTGGGAGTTGTCACGCAACAGCTTCAGAATATTTTAACAATGCCATAAGGATGGGGAGAAGAAGCATAATTTTTAAAAACATCATCAAAAGATTTACCAAATTTACTTTCAATCTGGGTAGGTGGTATAAGACTATTTATATACCTATATCTGTAATGGATGATAAAACCTAAGATAACCATGACCTGTATTATGTATATAATCTGCTCGATTGTATTCCAAACAATATATACTAATAAAACCAGGTTACTTGAAGCCTAAAGCAACCTATGTTTACCAAATTTCAATGCGCCATGTTATTTACTTTAAAAGATACGATTAAACCTTCATTTTAAAAAAATATTTCATTTTAAAAATACAGATCATTAAAATGCCACCACAAACAAGCCTAATTTAATTTATTTGTAAATCTCAGGTTATTTGCACCACTACGTAGGTAATAGGCATTGAGAGTGACCTTTATGTTTAAAGCATTTTTTGAAACTAGTGGAATATTAATTTATAATTTGTTAATTAAACGAACTTGTCAATACACGCATGCAAAAACATAGTAATATTTTTGATTTCTGGGGTCTAGGTGCGGGGTATTTTTGGATAGGTATACAGGGTGATTCAAAACTATGCGGCATGCTTTCAGGGGCGTACTTTACTCGTTAAAATAAGACGAAAAGTTCATATTAGCTTGGGTCCAAAAACTCTTCGAACTCTTACGAAAATACAGGGTTATTAAACTTTCAAAAAAATATCGAATAACAATCAATTGTTTTTTATGCCTTAGCGTCTTACTAGTAACAAAAATGGCATACTCCTACTGCCATTCCATTTGAAAATTATTTCGTTTACTTCAAATAATAGTTACATACCTCAACCCGAAAAATAGAGTCGAAAAAAGACGACAAATCGGAAAACTCCAACTTTCGGCAAAAAGGAGAGAGATATGAAAAAAATGAAAGAGGCTTTTTTTGTTCCAAATTGTATTGTTTATTCAATAACATAATAAATTGTTGTATTGTACAGGGCCATACTATTTTTTTTGTTTAATTTATGGTACCGATTACCCTTACCTCCGCCACTGGATACTTTCGCGACCTGATATTAGCATTTATTATGTCACCTTATGATGGTATTATTGTGTACCAAATTTGGTTTAAATATTCTTATTGTTTTGGAAGGTATAAAGAAAAAATCGATATTTTTTTCAAAGTTTAATCACCCTGTATCTTCGAAACGAAGAGTTTTTGGACCCATGTTAATATGAACTTTTCGTCTTATTTTACGAGTAAATTACGTCCCTGAAAGGGTGCCGCATAGTTTTGAACCACCCTGTATAAAAATATCCAATTTCGCCTTTATTTATCCAAAATTTTCGATGTGCTATCCCATTCTATGTGACAAAATTGAAGTTTTGAGAGGTAAACACATTGTAAATATATTTTTCTTTAAATCGGCAGTGAAGTGTCCCAAAATCGTCATTAAAAGCTCAGAAATCGGCACTGAAGTAGCATTATTATTATTATTATTATTATTATTAGCCCATTATTGTACGATTTTTTCAATAAGTAGGCCTTGGCGAGATGTAAACATTAAACGTCAGACACGGAGCCATTGCCCATCAAAAGAGACCAAATATTCAAAACCCGGCCAATAAAACCCATTTAACTTTTCGTACACATTGCGAAATTGTTACCTGTAGCAGCGCAATCTTTCAGTATAAATATTTTAGTAGATTTGAATATCAATAGGTTTGTTATGGAAGCTGCACAACGCACAACAAGCAGCAGTTTGGTTCTTCTGTTCGAAGGCGCGTGTCTTGTCATACTTGACACTTGACCTAGGTAGAGCGATCGTCAAAGTCAAGCAACGCCGCGCGTAGTTGGTTCATGGACGGGTGATCCCGTATGATTATTTTCTTGCCCAATAAAACTTATTTTTTCCGATTTCAAAAAAATATATAATATGTACCTCGGCACTGCACTGCAGTTCTTTTTATGACTCATGTGGTTTATTTGCCTCGGCCAGAGGTCTCCGCAACTAAATTCCACATGAGTCATAAAAAGTTGAACTTCAGTGCCTTGGTACATAAATAACTATTTAATAATTTTCATTGAAAAGTTAATTTCCTTTTTTTGTTTTTCATTAGTTCGATTGTTAAAACATTTTAACGCTACTGACAATGTTTTTGTGTGCAAAAATCACAATCAAGTAGTATTATAATTTATCCACGTTCTCGTAGACCAACATATACAGAGTGGCCCACCACGAACTGCATCGATCTATATATGGAAAACTAAAAGTAGGAAAATTCTGAAAATTTGGCACCTCACCAATGCCGATGGGCGCTGCTCAACTAAAATATTTTGGTGAATCTGGCACTTCCGGTTATATCGGAAGTCGATATCAATTTTCTTATCTCAAACGGAACACCCTGTATATTATTGCATTTTTTTTTTGGTACTAGACCTCATTTTGGAACAAAAACATGCAACATGTCCTATGTCTAAATCCAATCGTTTTTGAGATATTTGCATTTTTCCGAAAAAATTTACAGGTGCAGACCTAAAGTCAATTAGCAATTTATACGAGGAAACCGCGAAATTTCAAAACGAATTTTTGGCATCGTGTAACAAAAGGTGTTCACAAAATATGAATAAAAATTACATTCAAAATGTGCTTAAATCTCGAAATCTCGAAATCTCGCAACCGCGAGTCTGTTGGATATAAACACGTACCTACTTCTTAAAGTTTGTGTGTTTCACACTGTTCTAAATTATGCAGCTTATAAATTATGTTGCGGTACTATTAAGCATTGTATCAATGAATTTATATAACTTTTACATTGCTAAATTTTTGTTATTGGACCTCCGTCTCCGTTTAAATTTATGACACATTCAGATAATAAACCAACGCTGACAGGATGTAGGTATAATCGCATTTGCCTTGGATATCCAAGTGTTATGTTTGTTTACTCGAACGCTACAGTCGAAGCTGTCAATAAACTCGTTCAAAATGAATCGTTTTGGAAATGTAAACATCGAAAAAATTAATACAGAAATTATTAAATCGTATTCGAGAAATAATTTCGACAAATACCACTCGTGCCGGAAATTTTTCTAGATAATTTTATTCTCAAGCCCTATTTTGCTCATTAGCAAAACCACTCCTACAAATTTGGGCTTTTATTTTCAGAGATAAAATCAGAAAATAAAAGACCAATTAATACTCGCGATCTTTCTAGGCAAAATAGCGCTTTCGAAAAAATTATCGATAAAATTTCCGGCACTTGTGATATTACATACGAAAAATGCCTCTAAAGTGATTATATCAGCTTTCAATGGACATGTTTTCACTGTTTTCTAACCTACTCACAGATTTAGCAGATAAATTTTAAGTTTCGGTATTCTACTTGCAGTTTTATAATTTTTATGATTAATTTAGAGGTATTTTCGTTGCATCGTTGTTGGCCCCAATGGCCCTATTTTCTTTTAGTTTTCATTGTTTTCCCTGTGGAGCTTCCATAAGTTTCTAGAAATTTGCTAGAACTTTGTGATTTGTGCATCTGTCATTGACCAGGAATATTCTAGAGTAGTCTCCAGGCTTCCATTTGAATATATAAGCCCTGGAAATTGGGCCTGAGGGAAGTTGAAGGAAGGTTATAACGCGATTTTAGTGCGATTTTTGGAGCTGATAGAATATAACCAAGGCAACGAGTTTGGACTGTTATTGTTGAGATTCAGTACAATATTATGTAGTAACGCCTTCTTGTGCGACTAGCCACTATTTTGTGTCCCCTATAAACACAAACAAAAAGCATCTCGCATGCCGAAAACTTATTCGATCTTATGGTCTACCCAAATTTAACTACTTCCTTAATTCACTTAATTTAAGGCTCTAATATGGATAATATGCCCCACGAAACTTTTTCTACTTTATTTCTGTTATGTCACCTTCTCCCATCCTTCTCGGATATATTTTATTCAGTGCTTCATTTCCCTTGTGGGTAGATCAAAGATGTTCCCTACTTCACATGCCCAATATAATAAACTTGGCGATTTTCTGTCCCTGACCTCCTTTTCAATAAGTGGACCCTATATCAATGTTTGGAGAGATTTTCTCTTTCGAAGAAAAACTTTCTGTAACCCTATTTTGGAAAATACACCAGTCCACAATCAAAAATTGTTTTGGAAAATTTACAACACCAACAGAAACATACTGTGTTGGAATATTTCCATTCCAACAAACAATGTTATAATAACAGGGTTTTCAACCAACCAGAAGCTGTTTAGCAACACATTAGCGTGCTATAGTCTAACTTTTTTTTAGGATGCCCTTACTAGTACTGTCAACTGTTGATTTCGTTCTAAATTGGCATTAATGCAGATAAAAATGCAACTGGGTCCTAAATTCAGGTCAGTAATAAAGCCATTTACGCACTCCAAATAGTTTGAGAATTTACATAAATCGTATATACATAGGTAGATTTATATTAGATTCGTTAACTTATATTACAAAGCATAATATCATTCGGGTGTAAATTTCAAGTTATGTATAAGTTTTCGAGTACATAACTTAGTTATACAGGGTGTTTGATTAAGGGTGAAGAGGTACCATATCTCAGGAATTAATAGTTTTGGAGCTTTGGAAAAAATCTTCTTAAGTAATGTGGGCACGAAAAATTGCTGGAAATTATTTTTAAGTTCGTAGGTCGGCCGCTAGGGGGTGTATGGGAAACAGTAAATTTGCAAAATGAGTTTTCTCAATAACATGACTAATAAAGGTATATCAATAATAATGTTATTGCACTCATCAGCAAATTCTGGCCAATTTTCGTTAAGGATTTTTTGCTCTAGATCTTCAAATAAAGGTGAAACGAGCGGATAAACCTTGACTTGAAAAAATGCTGCTGACTCCGGTTTGGTAAGCCCAAATTCGTCCGAATTTGTCGAATTTGGGCTTGTTGAAGAGAGCGTTCATTCTTCTATCAAATGATTGTCCAGTAAGGTCATTTCGAATTTCGTGGTTACCGCTAGAGGGCGCAATTTGGAAAATTTCCCTTTTATTACAATTTTCTCCGAAATTTTAAATGCAATGACATATTTATTCTGTTATACTTAATCGAAAAGTAAATTAAATTTACAACAAAAAATACCCAAGGTTCAAATCGATATCTTCATTAGTTTCGAAGTTATCGCAAAAAGAATAATTATTACCAAGTTATTTGAAAGAAATTATTGTTTATTTGAAATCTGCCTATCATTTGAAATCTGCCTATTTTTCTCACTTTTATTTCTAATTTACGTATCTTACCTGTCGTATTGAAATGAAATTATCTCGGAAATCATCTAGTAAGCTATGAAACGAAATCGTTTGGTTTCTAGGGAAGCAAAAATGTAAATGTCACTAAATGTCACATGAATTAAGCTTTAATATGTATTGTGTCAAATCTTGGATTTTTGTAAATTTTGAGTTAAAATTGGGTGCTGCATTTTCCATTGAAAAATGCCTTATACTAATGCCGAAGCTTACGGTATGCTTACCGTATATTTTCAATCTTTTGAACATGCTCCACTTGCGGTACGTGAATACGCTGTCAACGATTCTGTTTCATGGCTTACTAGATGATTTCCGAGATAATTTCATATCGATACGACAGGTAAAGTAGGTAAGTAAATTAGAAATACGTTTAACGGAATAAAAGTGAGAAAAAGAGCAATTTACGAAAAGCTCAAGCAGATTTTTATCTATTACATGGCATATGCTTGACCACGGAAATCTTTGACAACAAATATCTACCTTCTTTATTAATAAATGCCTTATACGAATGCCGAGGCTTACGATATGCTTGCCGTATATTTTCAATCTTTTGAACATGCTCCACTTGCGGTACGTGAATACGCTGTCAACGATTCTGTTTCATGGCTTACTAGATGATTTCCGAGATAATTTCATATCGATACGACAGGTAAAGTAGGTAAGTAAATTAGAAATACGTTTAACGGAATAAAAGTGAGAAAAAGAGCAATTTACGAAAAGCTCAAGCAGATTTTTATCTATTACATGGCATATGCTTGACCACGGAAATCTTTGACAACAAATATCTACCTTCTTCTTTCAAACATGTTATTTTGGCGATAACTCCGAAACTAATGAAGATATAGATTTGAACCTTGGGTATTTTTTGTTGTAAATGTAATCTACTTTTCGATTATAACAGAATAAATATGTCGTTGCATTTAAAATTTCTGAGAAAATTGTAATAAAAGGGAAATTTTTCAAATTGCTCCCTCTAGCGGTGACCACGAAATTCGAAATAACCTCACTGGACAATCATTTGATAGAACAAGGAACGCTCTCTTCAACAAGCCCAAATTCGACCAATTCGGTTAAGCCAAACCGGAGTTATCAGCATTTTTTCAAGTCAAGGTTTTTCCGCCCGTTTCACCTCTATTTGAAGAGCTGGAGCAAAAAGTCTTTAACGGAAATTGTTCAGAATTTGCTGAAGGGTGCAATAAAATTATTTTTGGTATACCTTTATTAGTTATTTTTTTGAGAAAACTCATTTTTTAAATTTTTTGTTTCAAATACGCCCTCTAGCCGCCGACCTACGAACTTCAAAATAATTTCCAGTGATTTTTCGTGACCACATTACTTAAGAAGATTTTTTTCTCAAAGCTCCAGGACTATTAATTCCTGAGATATGGTACCTCTTCACCCTTAATGAAACACCGTGTACCATACCTACATAAAAACTGATTAAAATAAAAAGTAAATCAATAATATTTTTAGACAGTTGAAAATTATAATTGTATAATAAACTATAAGAAATAATTTAGTCACAGTATAGATCGTTGATAGGTATTTTTAATTCAGAACTTATTAACCTCTACCATAGACTATTATTATTAACAGTAAACATATTAATAATTAATTAATTGGAAAGATTCATAAAGTCTATCCAAAAATAAATAATAAATAAATATGAGTGTCAAAAATAAATAAATAATAAAGAAAAAACACAGTAATACATCTTTATTGTCTATACATTTTTATCTAAATCCCTAGCTAGATACTGAAACTATTTATAAACCACTTGGTGCTGAAGTCTTTGACTGGAGACTGGAGACTCACAAAGGTTGTAAGCGGTATTTTTCTCTTGAGACATGGAGACTTGGAAGTCTCTTCAGTTGGGCCATGCTTATGCTTGACAATATTCGATATTGTAGTAGGTAAGATATTTATTGAGAAAGTAAGTATAGGTTAATGTTAAGTTTTTTAATTATGCTAATGGCGCATTTACAGTACTATTATTCTACAATGCATTTATTATGAAATATAATAATCATGTTCCAAAAAATGGTCATCCATGTGTTGGAAAATGTTGGTTGTTGCTCTTCAAAAGCTTACTGTTATTATAATGTGAAGTTATTATACACTTGACTAGATACTTTAAGATACCTTGCTTTATAAACTGATTATACCTACCTACTTTGAATGAATGTTTTGGCGATGCAGTTTTTATCAGACATTCAACACACTAAAACTATATTTAGTCTCATTAAATTAAGATCGTTCATATTAGGATATTGTTTACATAAATAAATATATTATTTATATAAATAAAAACATTTATTTTCCTAGTAAAGCTACGGTTTGTTACAACATTCCGTCGAGCGCTGCCGAACGCTGCGGACGTCAGCTGTAATCAAAACAATGAAATCGCCCAGGATGGTTTGCTAGAGTTCGCGCAGACGGACGGACTGCAGACCGCCCGACAGTGGAGGAGGCACTGCGAAACAAATACACCAAGAAAATAATATCAAGAACAATACCTATTATTTTATTCACAATCCGAATCGCAATTATGGCAGATATATGGAATATTACTGTCTGTACCTATGTACAAGCTTCATGGGACCACAATTTGCTTTCCCTGCAGCTAATCCACTTTTCTTTGGGTTCACATTTCCATATGAGTTAGTATAAACGTCGATGGAGGAATCAACGGTATAAACTAAGCAAAAATACCCATCTTCTGAGGAATCGTCTGATGAAACAAGAACTTTTTCTTCGCTTTCTTTACTTTAGACTTTACAATTTCTTTGGATTTCTTGAACTTCCGACTATTTTGTTCTTCTTCTGGTGCATCTTTTTCTGGCGTGTCAGTAAGTACCGCAGATTTCCTTTTTCTTCTAACTGTACGGGTTTTCTTTCGTTGCAGAGCCTTAGGAAGTGGGCGAAAAAACTCTGGAGAGAACGTAATCTTGTTTTTCGAAGTTCCTTGGGAAGTAATTCCATTGATTCCTGACGTCGAAGCAACTGGCTCTAGTGCAGCTATTTCAGAAGAGGAGATCACATTCGCTGGTAAATTAGACGTGGGCAAATCAGGAGTTTCTTTGAGTAGATCAGCTGATAGCATAGCAGCAGGCTCAACAGGCTCAACGGTTTGAGACAACATGAGAGGTGATGGTGGTGGTGGCTGGCACACTTGACGGTAAAGATTCATCGTCGCCGAAAATGTATCGATTAAGAGGTTCTATGCAAGAAACTTTAAAACCTTTCATTATGTTTATTGGAGTGGCTGCTAGCGGCAGCGCATATCGAACTAAAGACGGAATGTCATAAATATGGTCATAGACTTTCCAGAGTTGTTCCTAAGCCAACAACTGTCTTGAGCAGAAGATAAATATTCTTTTATCATATACACTCCTGTCCAATGGAGTGGAAATGAAAACAAAACCACCCCATTATCTTTTGCGTAGTTTATAGTCTTTATTGCCAAATGGGAATCATGATTGTCCGATAACAAAAGCACTGGGTTTTCTTTTGATGGCCTGACAGGAGCAACAAATTGTTTCATTAATTTGTAAAACTCTTCTACCGTCATCCAACCGGAACCATTCGCTGCACCAATGGATCCTGGAGGACCATCTCTAATAAAGGAATCATGGAATTGTTTTCTGGGAAACAGAAACATAGGAGGCGTACAATTTCCTACTGCATTTACGGCAACACATACAGTGACGAGGACCTCTCTTTCACTAGAAGTTACTCCACCCACCTGCAACGTTCCTTTTTCAGCAATCACCTTGCTAACTTTCTGCACTGTAGTTACTCCTGTCTCGTCGAGGTTCCAAACTTGTGCAGCTGTAAAATTGTACCGATCTCTTACGCTAGCTAATTTGTAAAAAAATAGAAACATTGATTCTATTGAAATTTTTTGCTCTTTGTAAACTTGTAGTTTCTGGAGTTCTTATAGAGATCTCTATTTTTTTTATAAATATTGTTAGTCAATCTTCCTCGGCCATTTTATTTTTTCTCCAGGATTTAGGGCCCAATGTAATTGTTACAACTTGCTTCGAGGTTGATTTTTTCCATTTTGTCTCGACAAACAAAAAAAATAATAAAATAAATGATGAAAACATCAACTCACTGAAAACTTTCGTCCGTATGATAGCCTAAACTGTGGTAATTAATTTGTGAGAAAGAAAATAAATTTCAACCGTTTCTAACAATAGTTATTTGAAATTAAAATAAGAGTTCGAAGTTCACTTACGTGCTTGAATTATAAACACTCCTGGGAATAACAGCTGTACCGATGTCTACCGGTTGACTGTCTGCAAACAACTGACCTTCACAATGTTCTTTACAAGCCTATGTATGATGCGGGGTTGCCAAGATTTAAGTTCTGGAAACATTTACAACTTACCCTGCCCCGGTCTCCCCTATTGGATGTAGTGTGACGTCACTCACTTTATCGTTTTCTACTCGTCAAACTCTTTCATTTGATTCCTATGTCAAGTGAAGAAATAGCTAATCTGCAATCTTCGGCCGTTCGCCATATTGGATTTAGTATGACGTCACTCGCCTTATCGTTTTCTACTCGTCAAACCCTTTTATTTTACACTCATGTCGAGGAGGCTGCGAAGAATTAGGTAATCCGCCATCTTGAGGCGGCCGCCATATTGGATTTAGTACGACGTCACTCACCTTATCGTTTCTACTCGTCAAACCCTTTCATTTGATATCCATGCCAAGGGAGTTGTAAAGAAAAAATGTAATTCGCCATCTTGGGGAGGCCGCCATATTGGATTTAGTATGATGTTACTTACCTTATCGCTTCTACTTAGCAAACCCTCTCATTTGATAAGGTTGTGAAGAAATAGGTAATCCGCCATCTTGGGGCGGCCTCTATTTTCAATAAATTACATATTGAGTACCTATATTAGATTTTATTTTTACCAGCACCAAAAGTGTGTGCAAAGTTTTAGCTCAATCGGTGGGGTGAAAGTGGTTTAAAATTCAGTTGCACGATTGTAAAAAGAGGGAAAACAAACAACATTATGCCAAGACTCCTATTTTTTTAGACACCCTTTACAATATCCGAGAAAGCCTTTAAAATTTTACAATTTTTGCATCGAACTTTTTCTCTGACATAAAAAATAAAAAATTATTACATAAATTTTAAACAGTCGTAAAGTTTAACCCCTTGAGAACGCCTATGACGTTCTTTTTTGAAAACTCTAAAATAAATGATAAATAAAAATGTTTAAATTGCTATTTGCTAGAAATATTTGTTTAAATATTTTAGAATATGATTACGATTACGAAGTGGGACAACCCAAAACTTTTGAACCGTTTTCACAAAAAAAAAACGGAAATTCTACTTTTCAGTTTGTTATAAAATAACTTCATAGACATGCACAGGGGTTCAACGTGACCGCTGGTTAAAATGTGCGTTCTAATCAAAATCACCCTGTATTTATATCTTTAGTTATTTACTCTACTCTGGGAATATTGAACTAGTACTTACCATGAATCCACGAAAATATTTATTTAGTAGGTATAAAACAATATGAATGTTGGCATCATAAAATTAACAATAAAGAAAGTCCGAGAACTTGTTTCTTTCTTTATTGATTTTGATTAATGACCAACCTTATCCAAATACATTTTTTTCGTAAACAATCATGAGGTTTAACCACGTTATTGTTAATAATTGTACAAATTAGATTTTATCGTTAATAAATAGACTTACGCCCCCCACCCGCATTGTCAGTCGTCTTGTTGAACTCCCCGAAGATGTTTTCCAAAATTATTCTCCTTGTTGTCCTTATGGTATTGACAAATGATTCCGAAGCCATTGCGTGTACAACTGGCATATGTGACACTGTAAAATGCAACCCCAGGCCAGAACAATGTGGGGAAAACCAAATAGTGGGAAAGTCGGGCTTTTGCGGATGTTGTGAAGCTTGCATTACCTTACTGGGTAAGTTGAAAAACATTTTTTTCTACTCCTATGCTAGTAACATACCTATTAAGTGACGGTTTAGGTTACAAGTAAGTTTGTTGTTGCAAACACTGACATGTAATGACTGTAGTGACTGTAATGACTCTCGCTATGTAATATACTATTATGACCCATGACCCATTGAATCTTATTTGTTGTTCTTAATAGATGAGGGAGACACTTGCCCAATTACGACCAGAGGAGATTCTGTTCAAACACGTCAGTGCAGAGATGGGCTCGTCTGTGTGGACCAAACTTGTCAGTCTGCTGGGTGTTATTAGAACAAATATAAATAAATCAAGATTATATTAAATGTTCCAATGTCCCGATATTATGCTGTTTTATTATTAGAAGAAATCTACATGAATAACATTTTTTTAAATTGTAAAATTTCTACAAAAATATTATTACTAAAACTGTATTCGTAAACCTTTTATCTTGATTAACTTGTTTTTGGTGTGAAAATTTGGCCAGTGCATAATAAGTCGGCCTATGTTTGTGGTAGATCTTTAGCGATAGCAGCATATTTGTGTTTAGGCTTTTAGAACCATTTTCATATGCCGGTTCGGACAATTTTTGAGTGAATTTCATGTGCAATAATATTTGGAAATCATATAGGTACCTATTTACGATTCATATCGTGGAGAGATCATCGTTATTGCCCAGAAATTAGTTTCACTGACAATTATTTCAGGACAACAGCCAATCGGGAAAAATTCTTGTGCTCTATACATAACAAAAACTATTTCCAAAAATACCTTTCCAAAAAAACCTGTCGAACATTGACATTGTAAAGGTGGTGCAATATCCAGGAGACGCTGATACTATTTTTGTTAACAAAGCATTAAGTTTTGGTAGGGAATGATACTGACCTGCCCTCAGACTCAGACAAATATTCTCTTTTGTCTGGAAACCTGCCAGTAATTTTTATTTAATATGCAAGGTGAAAAGCGGACACATAGGTATATAGCGGAATGCGGGGCAATATAGGGTACTTAATTTCATAGCCCCATATTCCTCGGATATATAAATGAAATAATTATACCTGGCATATTTACAGGTAGTGAGATAGATTTAGTAACATTAGCAACATTTTGTATAACGGAATCAGTAACTGAGTTTTCACTTTTTTGGACTTTTATGAAAATTGCGCTTTGCCCCGTTTTGCCCCGTATGCGGGGTATAATGGGGTACCAAGAGGGGTAAAATGGGGTAGTACAATAATGCTTTAAAATAGTGAGTTTTTGGTGAATTAAAGAGACGTTTCACCAAAATGTTTTATTAAGCAAACGCAGTAATCATTAAATAAAAACGTAAAAACATGAAAATGTTAGTTTTTCGTTTATATCGTTTCGCCGTCTAAACAAATTAACAGGTTGATTCTGTTTTATTCTGGGACACTTCAACGGGGGTGATAGAAAATAAAAAAATATTATTATTTTGTGGTACAACTTTTTATCTACAGCCGCTTCGTTTTTGAGAAATGGGATGTTTGAATTCTCAAAAATTTTATTTCTCAAAAATTTTATTTTTATTTTTCCAACCGTTAGAGAAATTTAAACGAAATTTAGTACATGCATTGATCAAGTGTCACAAAATGTGATAATACCATGTTCCCAAAATATAGCCAGTGGTGGAGATATGGATATACAATACATTTGTTTTATCAAGAAAAATACTGGCACGGCTCTGTAGAGCTTTTTTTCCTCCTAAGCAAAAACCGTCCCTTGGCATTTTTTGTATCTGCCATAGTTTCACGGTAAATTTGATTTTTCTGTCATATAACTTCTTTTTGAAATGCCAGAAAAAAATATGTAATTTGAAAAATCACTCCTTCTGCTCTCTATTTGGCCAGAGGACATTAAACAAAGTGTTACAGTTGAGAAAATCAAAACTTGCCTGTTAAAAACCCCTATAAAAAAATAGATACAAAACATTAGTTGGCCACGAATGGAATTATTGGTTTGTTGAATTAATATGACATTTTTAGTCAGTACTGGCCAGAGATAAATCTAAAATGAATTTTTTTTAAATTAAATAATTTATTTTTTGCATTCCATAAAAGCAATAAAAGATAAATTAATTTTCCCGTAGAACTGCGGCAGATACAAAGAAAGTCAAGAGACAGTTTTTGCTTAGAATAATGAAAGTTATTCAAGGGTATTGTATACCCATATCTCCGCCACTGGCTACATTGGGAACTTGGTATTACCATTTTTGTGACACTGGATCAATGCATGTTGTGTACCAAATTTCCTTTAATTATCCTTAACGGTTGGAAAAATAAAAAATAAAACGTTAAAATTTTTGCGAACACGGAAAAAAATTGGGACAGTAATTTTGAAATTCCCCTATATTAAAGAAAATATTTTAAATGGCATTATAATTTATGGAAGTATATAAAAAACGTTTTTATCATTCAAAATATTTTTATTTTACAAAAATATACTCTGTATTTTACCCTGTAGAATATGTATTATATGTTTAACTTCTTAAAATACATTCTAATAAATACCAAAATAACAAATAATTAATAATACATGTATATATTACAATTTATAAATCGTATACATTTAATTCGATTAATAAAACATGCCAATAATATTTAGTAAAAGTAGTGATTTTACTCCGAAATATACACAATATTACAGCGCAGAATCCTGCCGGCCTGTTTCGGCAGTTATATGTATTTAAGGTAAAATAAATTAAACGTCTCAGCAGTCACCTTCTTAATGTTTTCAGGAAATAATTAAAATCATGGCTTCTTCTGGTGTTTCTTCTGAGACAAGAAATGATAGAGTATTTTGCGAAGAATATTAACAAGCTTGGATACACTTCGCGCCACCATCTTGAGGGGTGCTGAGTTGTCGCCTCGCTGAAACCGCGGCAGACTTACAAACGCCTACGCGCAATACTCCATTTATTAAAGTTGTTTCACAAATAACAATTTTCCCCCAACAAATCCCCCAATAAATCGTACAGTTTATTGGTATAAATCGTAGAATTTTTTGTTTTCAATTTAATGGTAGGTATAAATTACAAAATTGGCGAAGAAATTAAAATATTGAGATGACGATTTACAGATTAAATTATTCCAAAATTCCAGAGCTGTCAACACAAAGCATTCTGCTGTTTGCGGCAACTTGTGGCTAATTTCGAGATTTTTCTATTTTACTGTATAGAGTTTTTTTTTTACGAATTTTGATATTAAATTTTGAATTTCTACTGGGAGGGAATTTTTTATCATTTATTTTACTTTGACGGGGCTTATCTTAATTCAAATGTTGTATCAGTTTCGATAGAACTAAGATGAGTGCCATGGAAAACCCAAGTCGTTTGTATATCGCTAATAATAATAAACTTGTTAACCTCCAAACAATTCTGAAAATAAAAAATTGTTCAATTCCCTTATACATTCCAAAGACAATGCAAGTTGTTCCAAATTTGTATCTTTAATAATAAAAAAAAGTTACGCTTCTTTCGAAAAATAATTGAAATATTGACCGTTCGGATTGCTTTCTGTCTATAATAATACACTAACTTCAGAATTTTTGCGCTTACCATCGATGAAATAAAAAATATTTTTCAAAAACTATTCTTTTTACGGCCGTTTTCTTCCTTTTGATATGTGGGGTCAAACAAAAAAAATGTCTCTACCTGCTCTAATAATAAAAAAGTGATTCACTTCCAAAAAATCCTTGGTGGCCATGAAAAAAATTTGGTTCAATCCCTTTTTACATTCTCAACACAACGCAAGTTATTGTCTTAATTTCTATCTTCACTAATAAAAATAAGTTAGATTTTTTTGTAATGTCATGGGATGTTTTGTTGATCGACATTTAAAAATCGCACACTTTTAATTGGAGATTAGCGGTACTTATATCAAACAAGTCTGAAATAAAAATATAGTTTAAAAAACTAAAAAAAACACGCTTACGCTTAGCAAACTGAACTAAAAAGTAAAAAATAATAATAGCAAACCGAATTTTATTGTAAAAAAAGAAGCGTGGGGTGCATGATATCAATTGTTATAAATATTTCATTAGTAGCTATTGATAAAAGTAGAGTTATCATAAAAAATATATATATAATAAAAAAAGCACCCCGCACGCTACTTTTTTACAATAAAATTCGGTTTGCTATTATTATTTTTTACTTTTTAGTTCGGTTTGCTAAGCGTAAACGTGTTTTTTTTAGTTTTTTAAACTATGTTTTTATTTCAGACTTGTTTTGAGTTAAATAAATTTTTTATAATTGGGGATATATGTAAATGAATAAGTGCGAAAAAATTCAGGAGGTGATTGCCTTTTTAAAAATAAGGGGGGTTCTCGTATAAAATTTTTCGATTTGGCGTTTCCCTGCAAAGTTATTCGGGTTACAGGGTGACCCAAAAGAATTTTTTTTATTTATATCTCTTAATAATCAAGTTGCAGAGCTGAAACTTTGCACTGTTATGTTTTTGGCGATGGAGAATAAGCTGAAGGTGTCAGTTTTTATGTATCTCATAGAGGGCGCCGCTTGTGCTGTTCTGTGATCGTGCTTTTACTCCTAACTTTTTTGAGGTTATGTTTTTGGTCTTGAAGGTTCGTCATTTTAGTGCAACTTTTCATTTTGCAACTAAAATGTACTCTTTTTCATAACGATAGAATCAACCGTTTGCGTTGAAATTGGCAAAACGTGCCCCAAAACACCCGTTAACTTCATCATTCGAAACATAAAATTTTTATCTACCGCTTTCAAACGTTACAGATTGGGCAAAACACCATTGGTTTTCTTGAAATAGGGTGTTCAAATTTTGTTAAATTCAATCCTTTCCATTTTGAAGGCTAATAAGTTTTGGTACATTGTTCATAGGAATTTTTTTCTCAGTTTAAATGGTACAGTCTATCTGTAACGTTTGAAAGCGGTAGATAAAAATTTTATGTTTTTAATGTTGAAGTTAACAGGTGTTTTGGGGCACATTTTGCCAATTTCAACGCAAAGGATTGATTTTATTGTTATGAAACAAGAGTACAATTTAGTTGCAAAATGAAAAGGTGCACTAAAATGACCAAAGACCAAAAACATAACCTTAAAAAAGTTGCGAGTAAAAGCCCGATCAAAGAAGAGCACAAGTGGCGCCCTCTGTGAGATACGTAAAAACTGACACCTTCAGCTTATTCTCCATTTCAGTTCTGCAACTTGATTATTTTGAGATATAAATAAAAAAAATACTTTTGGGTCACCTTGTAGACCCGAATAACTTGGCAAGGAAAGCCCAAATCGAAAAATTGTATTTATTTTATACTATTTATTTACACCCTGTATATTTAATAAATGGAGTATTGCGCGTAGGGGTTTGTAAGTCTGCCGCGGTTTCAGCGAGGCGAATACTCGGCGCCCCTCAAGTTGGAGGCACTCCGAGGTCTGTGCTTGTTTTGAGTTGAATAAATATTTTATAATTGGAGATAAATGGAGTATTACGCGTAGGCGTTTGTAAGTCTGGCGCGGTTTCAGCGAGGCGACTACTCGGCGCCCCTCAAGTTGGTGGCGCTCCAAGGTCTGTGCTTGTTCTTCTGTGACCATTAAATTTCCATTGATGCAATGTGAATTACACATAATTTCAAATAGAAAATTGAATTGAATACTTATTTTTTGTATCTATGGCGAATGCGCTGGGATAGTTAAAAGAAACATTAAATTAATTACGTGAACGATATCTAGTCTTACTTTTCTGTGTAATTTCATTTGGAATATTTTGTATATTCCATCATTAGTGTTAAATTTTTCGTAAATAAATAATACTTCCAGAACCTCTTCACTGCAGTTTATTTTAAATAAAGTACACATTGCATCAGTTCGATAACTTCTCGACAATCATAGGGTAAATACTCCTGCAGCTGTGGTCCATATCTGAGTGTACTAAAAAGGAAATTATATTTAGGTGATTATTCACAACTACTGAGCCAAGAGACTAACCTTGTAGCTTTCCATTAACCCGCCTCGCCGATAAGGTGCTTTCAGTTTTTCGTTTAAACACGTATAGACAACAATAACAAACTTTGAGGTTATGGTTGGTTGGCCGAAGGATTGAGGCCTGTCATTTCTGGCTGTACCGTCTAGCTGTCATTTCTGGCATTCAATATTTGCGTTCACTTTTAATACAGAAAAACAGAAACTAAGAAATTATCTCCATGTCTCGTCAATCTCTGTCGCTACTTCGGGAGATGTACCTGACCCAGGGGCCGCTGTACTTTACGGTTAAACGTTTGAGGTCCTTAAAATAAGATAGAAACCGACGGTGGTGTTTCGTAGCCATAAGACTAACTTACCGCTCACAGAGTGGGTATCTACGATGCCAAGGGAGGATATGTTTTCGTTTAAACACGTATAAACAACAACAATAACAAACTTTGAGGTTATATAGCTATACAGCCTGCTGAATTTTTTTTAATTCAAAGAAACATGTAAACTCTCATCTAACCAATTTTCAATCGAAATGAAATGACCGAAAAAATATATTATATTTTTCTTCATGTTCGTATATGAATAGCCGCCCTGTATTTCACTACGTTTCAGGTTACAGTCCGCTGTCTTTTTTTTTTATTCATTGTTGTATTAGGTACTTTCACTGCTATCTGACAAACTTTCAGCCGGAATAACATTATAATAGAATGGAAGAAATCAAAACTACCCCACAACTTTCCCGCCAGGGGTTCTTTTGAGCACACATTGACTGTATTATAGGCGAAGACTTCCAAAGCAAGAAGAGGGCTAGTGCGAGCGTTCTTCACACCTGAAACAAAATTTATGTATTGAGATATAATTCTGCGACAATTAAGCAGATATTTAACGTAACATAACCCATATCGACAGAAACAGGTTCGAAATATGTATATGTGCTTTTTTAAACGGCAAAAACATATCTAGAAATATCTACTTACGACAAAGTTTTCCGTCGGGTTAGACTTGCCAAAACCCATGTAAAAGGACATTGTCTAAGAAACCCTTTCTTCGGCACAAGCATCGATCAAGTTTAAATGGCAAATTGATGCCCCTCAGTCTTCCGCATATACAGTGCTTTCGAAAAGTAACGAATAAATTCATTATTTCTGAAATTGAGAAGTTTTCGAAAAAATCCTCTGACACGTCGATTTTGTTTTAAAAAAAGGCACTTTTTGACATACGACTCATATCTGTGACGTCATCGTTGTTCGAGATATGACGTCATCGACAATTTTTTTAAATGGCAACCCCTAATTTTGACCATGCCATTTGAAAGAGCGTGTCATTCTACATACACATCGTCAAAAATCAAGGTTGCCTGACAGTAGCCTTAGCGACCGAGAATGTTTTTTATTGCTGTCAGATAAAAACTTGAAATTGTACTTTATAAAATAGATTTTTTGTTTTTTGAGTTATTTCTTTAGTTCTTATCTTTTGTTTGGCAAAAGCAGTGCGTCTGAAGTGTTTATTAAGTAGTAGCTTTGTCATTTTATGAAAAGAAAATGGTTAAATTAACTGAACGAGAACGAATTGAAATTCTTTGTATGATCGGATATGGAGACAGGATGCGCACCCAAAAAGAAGTAGTTGAATTGTTTAATGAAACTCATCCTGATCGACATCCCATTAGCCAAAGCATGGTAAGCAATATTGAGTCTAAGTACCGTAACTTTGGACATGTTCGTGATCTTCCTAAATCTGGTCGACCGTCAAAATCAGAAGATGATGAACTTAATGTTTTGTTGGCAATACAAGAAAATCATCACTCAAAACTTAACCAATTGGCTTCTGATTTTAATATGGCAGCGTCCACAGTTCATAAAATTATCAAAAAAGCAAAGTATCATCCTTATAAGGTATGCCTTGTTCATGAGCTATCTGAAGACGACTTTGATCGGCGAAATCAATTCTGCGAGCAAATGCAAGAGTTATGCAATAATGATAATAATTTCGTAAAAAACGTAATTTTTTCTGACGAGGCTACGTTTGTTTTGAACGGCCATGTCAATAGGCAAAACTGCCGTTATTGGGCTACCGAAAATCCCCGATGGATGATGGAGTATCACACTCAACGTCCCCAGAAAGTGAATGTGTGGTGCGGTATAGTCGACGGAAGAATTCTTGGTCCCTATTTCTTTGACGTCAACCTAACTGGTGCAAGATATTTGGATTTTCTTCGAGACGACCTCATTCCTGCACTAATAACTTTATATCCAGATATAGGGGGACATGATCTTCCGAGAAATGACATTTTCTTTCAACAAGATGGTGCACCTCCCCATTATGCAGCACCTGTCCGTGCTTATTTAGATGAGGTGTTCCCGAATCGTTGGATAGGGAGAAGGGGGCCGATCGAGTGGCCAGCCAGATCGCCTGATTTGACACCCCTAGATTATTTCTTGTGGGGATACTTAAAAAGCAAAGTATACGTTACTGGACCGGTTAATTTAGAAGATTTAAAAGCAAGAATTCGTCACGAGATACATCTTATACCTCCTGAAGTTATTGATAATGTTCAAAAAGAATTTATTAATCGTCTTGGCTACTGTCAGGCAGCCAATGGTGCACAATTTGAACATTTAATTTAGTTGATTTTTTATACAATCATTATCATTTTCAGTATTGTGAAATTTAAATTTTAAAATCTTCAAACATTATTTTCTTGAAATTTATGTTATGTAACAACATAATTTTTTACAATGTGTATGTAGAATGACACGCTCTTTCAAATGGCATGGTCAAAATTAGGGGTTGCCATTTAAAAAAATTGTCGATGACGTCATATCTCGAACAACGATGACGTCACAGATATGAGTCGTATGTCAAAAAGTGCCTTTTTTTAAAACAAAATCGACGTGTCAGAGGATTTTTTCGAAAACTTCTCAATTTCAGAAATAATGAATTTATTCGTTACTTTTCGAAAGCACTGTATTCTTTTAACGGTGCGTCCTCGCTTCGTTTCGCAGGATTATTAGACGGCAACAAAGACCCCAGAGTACCTAAAAATCTGAAATAGGTGAAGCAAATCGTATCTAAAAATGCTCTCCATACCTTTCTGTACAACTCAGTTTTCCATTATTCCTGTTAAGCCGGAAAGCGCCAGATCACCACTAGAGGGACAAGGGCACGGCCATAAGTTCGTTCTAACACGGGTTTCTGAGTTTCTCAAGTCTGATTTTCCAAGAAAGGCAAAGTAATAAGTGGATCTCTCCCGTGGCGTTTTCTAAAACCGAAATTTTACATAAAAACCTACATACATACATACCTAACCTACAGTGCGCCCGTACCTGGAAAACTTACCCATGGAATAATAGATGGGTTTCTGAGCTCCCAAACTCCCAAACCACTACGAATGTTGGAAATTTGGAAATTGTCCACACCAAAACCAAACGACAGCTGATTACCACCATTTTGTTTCTGAATTCTAACTAATCGATATATTATCTAGCGCGTGCTCCTCGGCCACGATGAATATACAGGGTGTTCTCGGGCCCTTTCTTTCCAAAATAGTCTAAAAAAGTCGGAAAAAAAAATCCGGGGGGCCGAACGGCTCTTTTAATCCGGACGCTTTTCAATAGTCTTCTTCCTCATGTACTCCCGCGGACGTACGCGAAATTTGGGCTCGAAAAATCGAAAACTGCGTCCTGTAGAGTGTTGCCAAGACAGCCCGGACTAGCTAGAGGCAAGGGCCATAACAAGCGCCTTTCAGGCGTTTGTTAACAAGGCGACGGTGTACGATTGGGTTAGCCGAGGTGTGAAACACGCAGACCTAATTTTAGGTACCGTCGGTCGTGGGTTCGATTCCCACCGTGGTGGCCACGCCCTGGGTGTTGTGTTTGTCCAATTTTGAAATTTGTTAAGTTGGTAGGGGGATGGCTTAGAGCCAGACAAACTCCTCTAACACACGAAAGGGGATGAAGGACCCCCGGACCTGGGAAAATGGCCTACCATTAATTTACAAAGTATATTAAATACCACCCTTCCTTTTTTTCCCCTCCATTTTTCGACAGTAATAATGATTCACGTCTCTATCCTTAACAAGGATAGATAATATTAGGTAATATTTTGCTTATTTCGGGGTTCGTGTCGCGGTCTCACTACGTTTACACATAGTATTGAAATCGATTCGAATATGTTTCTAGAATTATGGAAAACCGCATGAAGAGATTTTGAGATTGATTTGAATCTCAAAATAAATTTTCTTATTTTCGGGATTTAACGCCACATTTACCATTTATGAAAACACCAAACTGCATTACACTGAATTCGATTCCAAACTCCATGTAAATGTAGTAAGGAAGTTTAGAGTGAAAGAGTGAAAAAAGAGTGAAAAAAAGTTAACTTTTTTTCACTTTAAACTGCTCAGAGTGAAAAAAAAGTAAGTTTTTTTTTAACTTGTTAAAAAAAGATATACTTTAGGCATTTAAAAAGGTTAAAAAAGTAAAGTTTTTATAACGATCGTATAAAAAATATATTATAATATGAAGTATCACATATGTTACGGTTTAAAATATAGAATATTAACAAGAATAATAAAAATATATGTACAATTGGGTTGTTAAAGTTAAGTATAGAGTATTATAAGGTTAAATATTCAAGTATATTAAGCTTTAATATGCTTCATCTTAAAACTGAATATAAATTGATTTTAAAAATTGTAACAATATATTTTTGGTTTTAATAATCACTTATTATAATTTTTTAATATATTATTTAATTAAAGGTAATACAAAAATTAAAAATAAAAATATATTTCCTTGTAATATTTAGCATAATTGTCCCAAATAGTATTATATTTTATATTAGAAAGTATTATATTTATATTTAAAATTAATATACTTTTTTCTCCGTGAATTGAAACATCCTGTAGTATTTCGAAACCGAGGCGGCTGTGTATAAAAAGTTATTCACAAAATAGTAATATTTTATGATTTTCTATCACCTGTTGAAGTGTCCAAGAATAAAACTAAATTGTCTTGTAGGTATTTTAATAGTCCTATTAAAATCCGGGTACCCCATTTAGCCCCATCTCTAATACCCCATTTTGCCCCGACGCACGTTTTACAATAAAATATAAAAATAAAATTTACAACGGCAAGAGGTGGGAGGGGGACATGTAAATTTGAAATTTGGCTCCTTCAGTTAGGCTGTATGTACTAAAAATACTCGTACCCCATATTGCCCCGCATTCCCCTACCTATAGATAATATATGTTGCGACTTGGAACAGAAGTGGAAGAGATTACATTATTTTGTTTGCACGTCATGCCATCAGGATCAGACACAACTCTTGTTTACTTAAGAAGGGAAAAATATTCCCCTTAAAAATTTTAATCGACTGCAAGAAACTATTTCTATTTTCGTGACTCCTAAGGCAATCGTTAATGAAATAATTGAGACCGGGGATGGATTTTTAATGGCTTTGTATGGGGAACACAAACTTGCCAAAAACTTACCCGTTTACCCGTGGCATTGCCGTTGTAAAAATCAGGTTGTAATAGGTGCAGCAGAAGACCAAGTGTGTTGTGTTCTAACCTGTGCACCACAAGTTATATTATTTTCAATGTCTCAGAAAATTTTATTCTCGATAAATGTCTCTGCGTCGTCTTAATATCAAAATGTGCTTATCAAAGTTTAAATATATCTTTTCGTGTACGAGGGAGGTCCAAAAATACGAAAGTGTGATAATGTTTCAAAATTTTGTTTGGAATTGAGGCCAAGTTTTTGGTATGTATTTCAGAAACCATTTGCGCCTTTTTCATTTCCTTGTGAGAAAAGTTCCGTTTTTCTAGAGGACATTAGAAGTATTTAGTATGTTAATAAAAGCTTTTAAAATAATAATAAAAAAAGACCGCTAGTACTACCATTTGCCATGTAGTGGTCCTAGCTTTATAAAAATTTGTTGTGGCTTATCCAGATAGATATTAATATTTAATTGCCCCGAAGTATGAGTATTATCTTACTATTAATAGGTTTTATTTGAGGTACCTGTTTAAAGAATACACAAATTATTTTTAATAAAAATACGTTTTAATTGCTTCCTAGAAATAAAAAATATATATAAGTAGGTAATAAGTATTCCATGTACACAACAGAAAGCTCCTTAACAATACCTGTCAAATAGACTCCAACTACAGACTCCAAAAACAAGCAGGTTGGATTTCTTATGAAATAATATTTTTCCAAAATGTAATCTTCCCAATTCGTAGATTACCTAGACAACATTTAATAGTGGACTTCAATATCGATGCATTTGGAAAATAATAAGCTTGGAAGTTGGAGTTCATTTGACAGCTGTCATTAAGGAGCTCTCTGTTCTGAATATATTTTCTGTGACGTTAGGTTTTCTATATATCTGGACTATCTAGAGGCTCTTCATAAAATACAAGTGAAAAATCAAAAATCGTTATTTATGTACCAAGGCACTGAAGTTCAACTTTTTATGACTCATGTGGAATTTAGTTTCCGAGGCAAATAAACCACAGGAGTCATAAAAAGAACCGTGTGTGCCGAGGTACATATTTTTTTTAATCGGAAAAAAATGTTTTATTAGGCGAAAAGATAACCATAAGGGATCGATATGAACCGACTACGTGCGGCGTTGCTTGACTTTGACGATTGCTCTACGCCAGGCGTAAGGATTGCTCAATTTTAGTATAGGCATAGAAGAATCTACGTCTTAGTAGATTCTTCTATGGTATAGGTTAAGTACGACAAGATACGGCACTTTCTGACAGAAAATCCAAACTGCTGCCTGTTGTGCAGCCTCCATGTAAAATAGATTAATATTCAAACCTACTAAAATATTTATACTGAAAGATTGCGCTACTACAGAGTGGCCCACCACGAACTGCATCGATCTATATATGGAAAACTAAAAGTAGGAAAATTCTGAAAATTTGGCACCTCACCAATGTCGATGGGTGCTGCTCAACTAAAATATTTTGGTGAATGTGGCACTTCCGGTTATACCGGAAGTCGATATCAACTTTCTTATTTCAAATGAAACACCCTGTATATTATTGCATTTTTGGATTCTAGGCATCATTTTGGAACAAAAATATGCAACATGTCCTATATCTAAATCCAACCGTTTTTGAGATATTTGCATTTTTCCGAAAAAAATTACAGGTGCAGACCTAAAGTCAATTAGCAATTTATACGAGAAAACCGCAAAATTTCAAAACGAGTTTTTGGCATCGTGTAACAGAAGCCCTGACCTAGTGATCTCTGCTGAGAAATAAATCCGTTTTTATACAGGGTGTTCACAAAATATGAATGAATATTACATTCAAAATGTGCTTAAATCTCGAAATTTTCAAATGGAAACCCCCATTTTTTTAATGCGACCTTATTCACCACTAAAAATGATGACAACTTTGTGTAAGGTTTCCTATACCTAAATGCAGTAATTTTCGATTAATTTACGAAAAACCCACTTTTCGTCCATAAAATGCAGGGTTTGCTTAACGCGTAGAAAATCATATTAGCCGTGGACGTTGAAAAGACAATCGCGGCTGAGGAAATGTCACTTGGTTTAAAAAATATTTGTCAACAATTACAATATTATCCAAAAAGGTTCCGTCTCTTTGGAACCATGTTAAAATAAACTTACAAAAATCTACCCGTTTCATGAAATCATTATCTTTCAGTTCTTGAACCAGAGAAAAGGAGTATGGGTGAAATTTGTGTTTATGTAGTATTCTCTGTATTGAGGTTCTTGATATACCAGATTCCAGTGAACATTGTCTGACAGAATTTTCGGGAAAAGCGGCAAAATATCCCAAAACAACCACTTCAACATTACCATCGTCCACGATAGGCTTATTTTTAAGTGATGTTTCTCTGACAAATCCATACTGTTTAAAATTTTGTATTATTTTTTTAACTGTGTTTGGCGATGGTTTTGTTTTTTGTGGATAGCCCCAAATGTATTATCGCGCGTTCTGAATATTACTTTGTTGCATTCTCCGTAGATAATAAACAAATTTAAATAATCTTCGTTCGTGTAATTTAAGCGCGCCGGCATTATTGTTGACAATAATTTATAAACCAAGTGACATTTCCTCAGCTGCGATTGTCTTTTCAACGTCCACGGCTAATATGATTTTCCAAGCGTTAAGCAAACGCCGCATTTTATGGGCGAAAAGTGGCTTTTTCGTAAATTAATCGAAAATTACTGCATTTAGGTATAAGGAAACCTTACCCAAAGTTGTCATAATTTTTAGTGGTGAATAAGGTCGCATTAAAAAAAATGGGGGTTTCCATTTGAAAATTTCGAGATTTAAGCACATTTTGAATGTAATTTTTATTCATATTTTGTGAACACCCTGTATAAGAACGGATTTATTTCTGAGCAGAGATCACTAGCTCAGGGCTTCTGTTAAACGATGCCAAAAATTCGTTTTGAAATTTCGCGGTTTCCTCGTATAAATTGCTAATTGACTTTAGGTCTGCACCTGTAATTTTTTTCGGAAAAATGCAAATATCTCAAAAACGGTTCGATTTAGACATAGGACATGTTGCATGTTTTTGTTCCAAAATGATGCCTAGAATCCAAAAATGCAATAATATACAGGGTATTCCTTTTGAAATAAGAAAGTTGATATCGACTTCCGGTATAACCGGAAGTGCCACATTCACCAAAATATTTTAGTTGAGCAGCACCCATCGGCATTGGTGAGGTGCCAAACTTTCAGAATTTTCCTGCTTTTAGTTTTCCATATATAGATCGATGCAGTTCGTGGTGGGCCACCCTGTATATTTCGCACAATTTCGCAATGTGTACGAAAAGTTAAATGGGATTTATTGGCCGGGTTTTGAATATTTGGTCACTTATGATGGCTCCGCGTCTGACGTTTGATGTTTACATCTCGCCAAAGCCTACTTATTGAAAAAATCGTACAATAATGGGCTACTTCAGTGCCGATTTCAGAGCTTTTAATGACGATTTTGAGACACTTCACTGCCGATGTCAAGAAAATATAATGTAATATAACGTATTAGCCCATTTGACTTGTGTACACAACTAGTTTCTAGGCATTCTTAGGCTTCAAATTGTAGAAGGAACCAATACAATTAAACCATTTTCGCCCCTTTACTTCCAAGTTTTACACAAATGTTTCATTTTATCATAAACAAGGTCGAGAAAAAGGTTATACAAAGAACTGTCACAGATTAAGTGGAACTGTCCCAAACACTCCGGGAAGCCTATTCACACACAAACAGACATGGTCTTACACCAGCGACAGGCTAACTTCTTATATAACTTCCTATTACATGCACTACTTCTTGTAAACTCAAATGACAGGAGTGACAGGCCACAGGCCACGCGGAGAGATCAGCCTGGTGCAACTTTGTTGAAGACGGTTGTGATACTGAAGGGCATTTCGCCTCATAAAAGCGAGAACTGGTTTTCTCTGCTTCGATGGTTGCAGTCTCCCTATCTAAACTTAGTTATTCTTTCAGAATATTTCAAGAATTTGTATGTATACGCCTAAATTTTTAAAAATATTATTAATATACCTAATATTTCTATAAACGAAAGCTCTTAAAATGTTTGGGTCATAATAGTTATCTAATTTCAATTATGTATTATTATTGATTATATATCGGAAAACATTACCTACAGTTCAATCAAAATTATTAGGTACTATAATATCAAGTGCATATCAACATTTTTATACGGCAATATACCGTGATCTATCTTCTTTGACGGTTATTATTGGGTATTAGAAGGGTATTAGGTATTTATCAAGAAATTAATGATGTTCCAGATAAGGCTGTTCATATAGATGCCCCGATAAATAGCTGTTACACCGTTCTTGGAATAAGTTTTTTTACCGGTTGGATCATTATAAGAAAAATTGTATACTTACTATATAAATAACTTATGTTTTTAATGAAATTGTATTTTTTTTGTAGATAGTTTCCCTTCTATTGCTGATCTATACCTAATCACGACATTTTAATTTCACAGAAGTAACTATTTATTCATTTATAAAACGATCAATTATTTCGCTCATTGTACCTACAGTCTTCTCGCGAAAACTTCGACCCTTCATGTTATTTCTATAATTTTTGCAGAGAAAGAAAAAAAGTTTTATATAAAAGTTGCAAGGTAACTATCGGGTAGAAAGGTAGTGAGAAAAAATACATATTTTTTGAGAAAAAAATATATCTTTTTGGTTTTAATAATAAACACCCTGTGTATTTTTGGACATTTTGCAAGAGCTAATTTTTCTCAACGACATATAATATGTTGATATTTGCTTTTCCCTTTAGCAACATATACCTATGTAGATTTACCTTAAAAAAAACAATTTAAAGATCGCAGTTAACCATGATTAAGGCGGAATTTCGATAGTCGTTATTCTAGATGACCTCTTACTAACTATAGAAAGTCAGAATAATAACAAAATGGCAATAAATATTCAATATTCATCATTTTCACTTTTTTTGCTAACTCCTCGCAACCTATCCTTGTGCGACCGTGCTACCTTCGTCTAACTTACCCTTGTGCGTGTTTGCTACCCCTTGTAACATACTCTTACGTCTTTTCTAGCCCCCTAACCTATGTGTTGTACGTCTATGACTCATCTATCCTATTCATTTTTATACGTACTAACATTGACATCTAGTGTGGGATTTTACTTCACTGAAACTTTGTGTGAGCTGTGAACTGTGAAAGTCTGCCGACCAGATTTGAGTACCTACCCCTGCCGACCGGATTTAAATACACCTTTAAGGTGGATTTATAAACTCGACGTTTGCGTTGGCGCTCGCCGTTGCCGTTTGCGTCGAAAATTCAATCCCAATATTTTACGTGTAACCGTTTATAAAATGCCGTCGAATGCTGCCGTCTGCGTCCGATGCCGTCCGAGATAAACTAATTTCATCTTTTTCACGTTCCGTCGTTCACATTTCTGGACGCAAGCTGCGAAGGTCACCGACAACTTCGAGCGCCAACGCAAACGTCGAGTTTATAATGACATCTTTATAACATAAACAAACGCCGCCGTTGTGACGCTGGTATCGTGATGGTCCTAGGCTACTATACAGGGTGAGTTTCTTTCGATGCCCACTATGGGGATCTCGGAAACTAGCAGAGCTAGAACAAAGGTTAAATGGGGAAAGAATTGCAGTTTTGAATGCTCAATCTAATGGCCCTTTTGGATTTTTAAAAAAGTTCATGGCTCACTAGATATTTTGAAAAAAGTGATTTTTTGTTATTTCATCAGATCTCTGTAGCTCTGTTATTTCTGATTATACAGAAAAACTGTAGAGACAAAAATTGTAGATAATTTTGGGCTTAATAAGATAATCTTATCCAATTTTTTATGTTGTTTGTGATTTTTGAGATATGATATAAACTTTTGTTTTTTTAATGTAAATCATAATTGGCGGTATCCTTATCAAATCGGCCATTTTTTGAGCTTTCCAAAACTATAATACTCTGCATAGTTATTATAAAAAACGAAATAGCTATGGCTAATTTTCTGTTTTTTTTTTAAGTCTTCCCATAGTCAGCCATGGAATATTTTCATAATTACATTCTATTTTATAATTAGACATACTTCAAACCTTCTAATATTTTGTTTTTAGCTGGTAACAAAATGTAACAAAATAAAACAAAAATTATCATGATGGAGATCCACCACATAATTATTCAACTCTCTGGAAATAGTTGGATAGGGAGAAATAGACCTATTTCCTGGCAGCCCCAATCCCCTGATTTGTCTGTTTTGGATTCCTTTTCGTAGGGAACAGTACAAAATAAAGAATGATATAATAAAATAAAATATTTATTATGCATTACAGAATAGAAAAGACTGAATTTAAGAAATGCCAATGTAAACAAATTACCTCGTCTTCTTCCCCCCGACTCGCTAATGTATAGAAGCAAAGTAAAACTGTGTTATTTCTATTATCGTCAGTCATCTATCTATATATCGTTGTCCAAAATAATAAAAAAAGAAATGGCTCGTGGCATAGAGCTTCCAATATCTAATGGAAATTTAGTATGGGTCTACCGGAGGTGTCATTAATAATTAATATGATATCATATCATTAATTTTCCCGCATTTTTGCCTATTCCCTCCATTTCAGTTTTCCTAACAATCAGTCTCGGTGTGATCGTCGCCTCCTGAGGCTGTCCCGTGCAATCGAGGACGAAAGCTAAGAGAAGTTTCGCTGACGCAGGACTCATCCGAAAGAAACTCGGATTCATCACATTCTGCCTGTGGAAGTTTCCAATCAAGATGATAAAAATAATTTGACCGTTTACGTAATGCAACTCTTGGCATATTTTGTTTTTGAAACAACTGAGGAGCTATTTTCAAATTATCTGTTTCCTACCTTACTATAATAGAGTTCTGAACAAACCGTTCGTAGAGAAAATCCTTGCAAACAAATCCGAGACGATTAAGGTCCTTTTAGCTTTGTCCTATCCATTATATGAATTTTGAGACATCCTTTATTTTATTTCTTTTCTGTGACGTCATCAAGATTCTAGCTTACACTGTTTAGGCAATATATTTCAAGTGCTTCGATAGCTCAGTTCGTTAGAGCGTCGACATTAACTCCGATGGTCGTATAGGTTCGAACCCTGGTGTTGGTGTGCGAATTTTATTTTTATAAGGTTATATCTACGTTAAGTTTATGAGGTTATTTCTACGTCGGGATATGAACGTCACTCTGCCCCGGTCCGAGGCCTACGATAAAGACAGGCCATGGCGCGCACAAAAATCACGTGACCATCTTAGTCCGACGTTACATGTCATTTGTCACATAACTGAAAGCCACAGCTTGGGTTTTGAGAAGTTTTAAATGTTTAACGTGTTTTTCAACGTCTTAGTTTATATTTTAGAAACAAGTTTGTGTCTAGAGCGCGTGTCTCTTGGCGGAGGGCAACCGCCCAGGTGTTATTATAGCCTCTGGGTGGGAGCCGTGCCGTCCAGGAGTATTGGTGCCGCTCGCGCCGACGCGTGAGCGCTGTAAAGGGAATTCTCCCCCCAGAATGGACAGTGGAGCCTGAGACACAGACGGGTGAACTGCTTACGGGTGATCCGAGAGTTCGGACGGTCCGGGTGGCTGGAAGCCGTTCCCTTTGACCACGAGACACAGACGGGTGAACTGCCACGTTCGGGTGTGAGTATTTTGTATTCACCATTCACCTTGTGCCAAATAAATCAGTGTTCAAGTTCATTTGGGCCAACAATTGCTTTTTCATGCTTTTCACCAAGTGAAACAAGCAGCCCAACAGATGCACGTTTGGATAATCTTCTCTGGTCGGGTCTCTGGTTCAAGTCGCTGGAGCATGCTGACGATTCTGGAGTACGTAGCATGTGTTTTGTTAGGTAAAAGGATGTATACGATGGGATGAAATTACCAAAACTGTTTAGATATCACAGCGTAAACTTGGTCAAAGATTGCGGACACCGGTTTAAATGTTCCGTCGATGAACCCGTGCTTGGAGTCTCCGACAATATGTTTTTGCCGTTTAAAAAAGAACATATACATATTTCGAACCTGTTTCTGTCGATATGGGTTATGTTACGTTAAATATATCTGCTTAATTGTCGCAGAATTATATCTCAATACATAAATTTTGTTTCAGGTGTGAAGAACGCTCGCACTAGCCCCCTTCTTGCTTCGGAAGTCTTCGCCTATAATACAGTCAATGTGTGCTCAAAAGAACCCCTGGCGGGAAAGTTGTGGGGTAGTTTTGATTAGTTAGTCTTATGGCTACGAAACACCACCGTCAGTTTCTATCTTATTTTAAGGACCTCAAACGTTTAACCGTAAAGTACAGCGGCCCCTGGGTCATGTACATCTCCCGAAGTAGCGACAGAGATTGACGAGACATGGAGACAATTTCTTAGTTTCTGTTTTTCTGTATTAAAAGTGAACGCAAATATTGAATGCCAGAAATGACAGCTAGACGGAACTGCCAGAAATGACAGGCCTCAATCCTTCGGCCAACTAACCATAACCTCAAAGTTTGTTATTGTTGTCTATACGTGTTTAAGAGGGGGTTGCCGACAGCGAAAGTGACGTTAGATTTCGCATTTTTTTAAGTTGTATAGCATAAAATCTAATAACATTTTACCTGGCAAAAATTTAGTACAAACATCTCTGTCTTCATTTTAATCATAAGACGTTAAAAGCAGCGTTTTGTTTTATAGGTTATGAAAACCTTGGGAAAAATAATAATTCCAGTGAATATGCTTTTAAGATCTTATGATTAGAATGAAGACAGAGTTGTTTGTACTAAATTTTTTCCAGGTAAAATGTTATTAGGTTTTATGCTATACAACTTAAAAATATACGAAATCTAACGTCACTTTCGCTGTCGGCAACCCCCTCTTAAACGAAAAACTGAAAGCACCTTATCGGCGAGGCGGGTTAATGGAAAGCTACAAGGTTAGTCTCTTGGCTCAGTAGTTGTGAATAATCACCTAAATATAATTTCCTTTTTAGTACACTCAGATATGGACCACAGCTGCAGGAGTATTTACCCTATGATTGTCGAGAAGTTATCGAACTGATGCAATGTGTACTTTATTTAAAATAAACTGCAGTGAAGAGGTCCTGGAAGTATTATTTATTTACGAAAAATTTAACACTAATGATGGAATATACAAAATATTCCAAATGAAATTACACAGAAAAGTAAGACTAGATATCGTTCACGTAATTAATTTAATGTTTCTTTTAACTATCCCAGCGCATTCGCCATAGATACAAAAAATAAGTATTCAATTCAATTTTCTATTTGAAATTATGTGTAATTCACATTGCATCAATGGAAATTTAATGGTCACAGAAGAACAAGCACAGACCTCGGAGCGCCACCAACTTGAGGGGCGCCGAGTAGTCGCCTCGCTGAAACCGCGCCAGACTTACAAACGCCTACGCGCAATACTCCATTTATCTCCAATTATAAAATATTTATTCAACTCAAAACAAGCACAGACAAAAGTATCTTTTTTATTTATATCTCAAAATAATCAAGTTGCAGAACTGAAATGGAGAATAAGCTGAAGGTGTCAGTTTTTACGTATCTCACAGAGGGCGCCACTTGTGCTGTTCTTTGATCGTGCTTTTACTCGCAACTTTTTTGAGGTTATGTTTTTGGTCTTGGAGATTCGTCATTTTAGTGCACCTTTTCATTTTGCAACTAAATTGTACTCTTGTTTCATAACAATAAAATCAATCCTTTGCGTTGAAATTGGCAAAATGTGCCCCAAAACACCTGTTAACTTCAACATTAAAAACATAAAATTTGTATCTACCGCTTTCAAACGTTACAGATAGACTGTACCATTTAAACTGAGAAAAAATTCCTATGAACAATGTACCAATACTTATTAGCCTTCAAAATGGAAAGGATTGAATTTAACAAAATTTGAACACCCTATTTCAAGAAAACCAATGGTGTTTTGCCCAATCTGTAACGTTTGAAAGCGGTAGATAAAAATTTTATGTTTCGAATGATGAAGTTAACGGGTGTTTTTGGGCACGTTTTGCCAATTTTGACGCAAACGGTTGATTCTATCGTTATGAAAAAGAGTACATTTTAGTTGCAAAATGAAAAGTTGCACTAAAATGACGAACCTTCAAGACCAAAAACATAACCTCAAAAAAGTTAGGAGTAAAAGCACGATCACAGAACAGCACAAGCGGCGCCCTCTATGAGATACATAAAAACTGACACCTTCAGCTTATTCTCCATCGCCAAAAACATAACAGTGCAAAGTTTCAGCTCTGCAACTTGATTATTAAGAGATATAAATAAAAAAAATTCTTTTGGGTCACCCTGTAACCCGAATAACTTTGCAGGGAAACGCCAAATCGAAAAATTTTATACGAGAACCCCCCTTATTTTTAAAAAGGCAATCATCTCCTGAATTTTTTCGCACTTATTCATTTACATATATCCCCAATTATAAAAAATTTATTCAACTCAAAACAAGTCTGAAATAAAAACATAGTTTAAAAAACTAAAAAAGCACGTTTACGCTTAGCAAACCGAACTAAAAAGTAAAAAATAATAATAGCAAACCGAATTTTATTGTAAAAAAGAAGCGTGCGGGGTGCTTTTTTTATTATATATTTTTTTATGATAACTCTACTTTTATCAATAGCTACTAATGAAATTTTTATAACAATTGATATCATGCAACCCACGCTTCTTTTTTTTACAATAAAATTCGGTTTGCTATTATTATTTTTTACTTTTTAGTTCAGTTTGCTAAGCGTAGGCGAGTTTTTTTTTTAGTTTTTTAAACTATATTTTTATTTCAGACTTGTTTGATATAAGTACCGCTAATCTCCAATTAAAAGTGTGCGATTTTTAAATGTCGATCAACAAAACATCCCATGACATTACAAAAAAATCTAACTTATTTTTATTAGTGAAGATAGAAATTAAGACAATAACTTGCGTTGTGTTGAGATTGTAAAAAGGGATTGAACCAAATTTTTTTCATGGCCACCAAGGATTTTTTGGAAGTTAATCACTTTTTTATTATTAGAGCAGGTAGAGACATGGGATTTTTTTTGTTTGACCCTACATATCAAAAGGAAGAAAACGGCCGTAAAAAGAATAGTTTTTGAAAAATATTTTTTATTTCATCGATGGTAAGCGCAAAAATTCTGAAGTTAGTGTATTATTATAGACAGAAAGCAATCCGAACGGTCAATATTTCAATTATTTTTCGAAAGAGGCGTAACTTTTTTTTATTATTAAAGATAAAAATTTGGAACAACTTGCATTGTCTTTTTAATGTATAAGGGAATTTAACAATTTTTTATTTTCAGAATTGTTTGGAGGTTAACAAGTTTATTATTATTAGCGATATACAAACGACTTGGGTTTTCCATGGCACTCATCTTAGTTCTATCGAAACTGATACAACATTTGAATTAAGATAAGCCCCGTCAACGTAAAATAAATGATAAAAAATTCCCTCCCAGTAGAAATTCAAAATTTAATATCAAAATTCGTTAAAAAAACCTCTATACAGTAAAATAGAAAAATCTCGAAATTAGCCACAAGTTGCCGCAAACAGCAGAATGCTTTGTGTTGACAGCTCTGGAATTTTGGAATAATTTAATCTGTAAATCGTCATCTCAATATTTTAATTTCTTCGCCAATTTTGTAATATATACCTACCATTAAATTGAAAACAAAAAATTCTACGATTTATACCAATAAACTGTACGATTTATTGGGGGATTTGTTGGGGGAAAATTGTTATTTGTGAAACAACTTTAATAAATGGAGTATTGCGCGTAGGCGTTTGTAAGTCTGCCGCGGTTTCAGCGAGGCGACAACTCAGCACCCCTCAAGATGGTGGCGCGAGGTGTATCCAAGCTTGTTAATTGGTTTAGCCTAACAAAGAAAGTAGGATTTCAGCGAAAATACCACTATAGTGGTATTATAAATTTTAACAATATTTTCACTGGATATATTATCCATAATTGATCCGGCTTCTAAGTTTACACACATACCTACTGTATATACATAGGGCAATGAACATCTTTTGCAGAATGTCTGCGCAACAAAACCAGTTGGTCTCTTTATTTTCTGATATTATTCCGCGGTAGCGAATTTTTCGAGATTTTACCTTTGAAAACAACAGGCCAAATTGTAGGAGGGATCTTGCTTAAGGGCAAAGTAGTGCATGAGAATAAATTTCTCAAAAAAAAATTTTTGAACAAATTTACCGTTTTGTATAGAAAGTGCGGCAGCTTTGACTGAGGCGTCGGAGTAAGCAAACAACATGGCTCTTGGATGTCCAAGGCAGGCGCGATTTTGCACCTTTTTAACACTGAATGTGTGCCAAATTACCGAAAACGATAGCTGCAAGTTGTATATAGGCTGTTCCGAACTTGTATACGGATCAAAGATTTGCCCATTATAGACCGGATATCCCTATCATCCGGAAATTTGCGGAGAATGCAGAAGGGCACAGTAACTATAGGGTCAGATAATCTGGAACGGGTCCCTTCGGGGCGTAATCCTTTTCACATCCTGAACACCTGGGGAATGGCACAGCGGTTTCGATATTTCCATATTAATAATCTTGTAAAGATAATTAAATGACAGACAAAATAATTTAAATCTAATATTTAACTAGAAGTGGAGGGGTGAGCAGTGAGCATCAAAGCAGGACTTCGATAATTTGAGAAATATTAAAAAATATAGGTAAAAAATTAAATATACCAAACAACAATAAAAAATCAAAAGCATATAATTAAAAAATGTAATGCAAAAAATATCTAAGAGAAAATTAATTTTTCGTCCCACGGAAGAAAGCGGGTACGCTTCTGCACTTGGACTTGCACTTGCACTTGACTGATTATATTAATTAATCAGTTTATGCTCACCCTCCTGCTGCTAAATTGGGAAAATGCTCAACAAGTATCTTGTATGAAGGTCTCTGCATCCGGGCTCTCCAGGTTGGTTGACGCGCTTACGTTGCTAATAATTGTATTCTCTAAATAAGCACTCAATTAAATTAGAGAATGTACGAAAAATAATAACATGTCCATATTCCATTTGGCATTTTTTATGGGGTTGATATTGTCCCAAGTGTGACACTGAGAACCATCTATGTTCAAATAGTCAAACTAATTATTTTTACACCTGGAGGCGGGTGACCCTAATTACTAAAATGTTTAGAAAACATCCTCATCAATGTATACAAAGGGGAAGTCGATAATGTAAATACGAGGAACAATTAATAAGTAATAACAATAACAAATCAAAATCCACCGCCGATTCGGCAGAATCCAGAATCGACGGGTATAAATTCGGCGCCAGCCAAGAGCTGGACATCAATGGCATCGGCTTTTTAGTCACCACTAGATCCTCGACTACTGCAAGGGCATCGGCGTGTTCGCCACCCTTGGAGCGCTGGGGTAGTTGAGGGTCGAAAGGTGTTCCGAGAAGTCCGGTACCCCGGATCCGCGGCCCGCTTGCCGTATGTCCGAACGGTCGCGAAAAGCCTGCCTCCCTCGCCCGTCCGAGTCGCCGTCCTGATCGCCAGGATGCCTGTCCTAAGAGTCATACTGTGAGTGGTCTGAATAAAACCAAGTTTTTGTAATTACCACGTGTCGTTAGTAACGTGTGTGTTCTCCTGAGATTACCTACGTCCAGCATCCACTGCCAGTCGTCCCCCTCAAAGATCAAGCAAGTCGCGAGGGAGAACAGGGTTCTCTCGCGGCACACACAGGGCATTCCCAGCCCGGTGTGACAATATGGTATCGAGTCCAACGAGTCTTATTGGGCACGCCTTGTCGCCCATGGCCTTGGAGCGGGGCTCGGAGCTGCTGCGGCCGAGTCTGGATGTCGTGGTTGTACAACAAGACAACTTCGTCGCTTCTCAAGGATGCCATCGCCAAGGCTGATTGGGAGATTATAGTGGAGCAGGAGTGGGTGAAACATAGGTGATTCCATCAGTTCGCTTTTGGAGGGTTGTGCTGTTTTCCGTGCAGTGGGCCATCATCTTCTCTCGGGTTTATTGTGGAAAAAGTTCAAAATATAAATATCTATAATGGTAATACTTATTGTCTAGGGTGCATGTGTATGAATTATATGCATTAATAAATATGTATTATTTTTTAAAATTAAAATTACTTTAATAAAAAACAAAATATGTCTAATATTTATTAAATAGAGGTCAACAAGATTTACCTTATGCCCTTCGGGCTCGCTACGCGAGAGTCCTCCCAGACGTCGGTCGACGACTTTTAAGACCGATTTGTAGAAATGAGTGGTTCTATAAAATCTGGAGACACGCGAGTCTGAGCGCTTCAGATTGACAATCTCTGCTGACCATTGCTCCTCGCTTAGCTCATCGCACTTGCAAAAAAAAATTTTCTTAGCAAAGCGACTTGGACTTGGATATCAATTTTTCAGGTACCTTTTTTTCTTTCGCGTTCTCTTTACAACTCTGAAAGAGCCAAGTTTCTATAATTGAAATGGAAAAATTGCACTTGTTTTCTCGAAAATCCAGTAAGCCGAGGGTAAAATATATAGAGTATTTCGAGGAAGTAAGCTTACACTTTTCGGATTTTTTTCTATCTCTAAAAATGAAAAAGTTCTGGGCTTTTTCTTTAAAATCTAGTAGGCAGGTAAATTTTTTTTTCACGTTTTTCCTTTATAGTGTCATCGCCGCAAGACTGAAATTTTTATCTCGCCAAATAAAAAAATATCTGCTCTGAGAAAACTTGCAAAGCGTCCGGGGTTTTTTCGATAATTTTCCTCTTAGTATTTGGACCAAAAAAACGGAAGTCTCTATTTCCTGTAATGAAAAAGTTATTCAACTCCGAAAAATCAGGGATGGCAAGGGGAATTTTTTTTCGGCGCGGCATCATTTTATTTGCTGCACGTATCGCAGTTTGTCCCGTCTCTCTATCTTGACGCAATCGAAGTGAGCCATGGGCTAGTTAATATTTCCTATTTCTCACTATTGCCTTACTTTACTTTTTATATTCTGGTATACAGGGTGCCCACGCTAAGTTTCCCACTACAACTATAACTTTTATTTTTTTGTGATAGGAAAAAAGTTGTAGGGAATTTTATGCAGTTTTCTGTGATAGTAAGAAATTTTATAGAGAGTGTTTTACATGTGCGTGGCAAACTAAACTTATGTTTTTTTAAATGGAACAGTTTATACAATATTTTTACATTTTTTAAAATCAGCTCGTCAAAGCAAACGAAATGATATAAAACTTTGTATTATTATCTTTTCCGTTTTCGAAATATTCAGTTTTCAAATTCTATACTAAATTTAGTTAACATAAATTTGTGGTTCTCGTGATAAAGATAGACGATCAATATAATAACAAAAATGGAGAAAAACATATAAAATTCGAAAATATTTAGGATCTTTTTCAGATTTTACTGATATTCCATATTCTCGAAATAAAATGAGAATTTCAGGAACACCGTAAAAGCTCCTAATATTCTCTTCGCTAAAGCAAATATTTTCTGTTATTGCATTGCTCGTCTATCTTTATCAATATTTTTACACGAATGCAGCATGGAAGCACCAGCGATGCACCTAACAATTCTTTTCTTGGCAATTAAAAACATTACGTGACCAGTGTGCTATTTCCCCATAGAAGCAAATTCCGTAGCTACGTCAATCGAGAATCCACTTGAGCATTGTTGTAAAAGTTGGTGGTTGGTTTAAGATTTATAATGAGAACAAAATTAATATTAAAACATATTTTTAAAAACAAGCTTTTATTTAAATGCCCTGAAAAGATGAAAATAAACTTTGAAATAAATCAAACCAATGCAAACCCATAATAATTTTGTTAAATTATACAACTGTATATAATATAAAAGCTTGTCGCGGGAATACAGTGTGTTTCACTTCAAGTCGAGACAATTCATTATTTTTTACAGGTTGACCGATTTTCACAAAAATTCTTTTCACAAAATAGCTTCAAAGAAAGCAAATATACGGTTTTTTGGAGTACCCTGTACAGTGTACAAACACCGAGAGATATTTTAAAATTATTTTTTTTTGCAGTTGGATTAGAGCTCACATAAGCCATCAAAATGTTTTTTCTCTTCGTGTTTTTTTTTTACATTTTTTCTACACTTTTATCAAAGTTTAGATAGTATTCTCTAGACTTTGCTTTTATCTTACGTGGATACCGATCAAATTTCATTTTTTTTTAATAAAAAAAGGTTGCTTTTTTATTTAAAACACTTTCTAAAATTTAATATTGTTACAGAATGATAAAGGTACAGTTTGAAAAACATAAAAAAAATCAAACCGTTGATTTTATATTTATGGAACAAGAGTAGTCTTTATATGCAAAATTAAAAGATGCACTAAAAGTGATGAACCTGCAAGACCAAAAAGATAATCTCAAAAAAGTTATACTCAAGTATAAAACCCATTGTGCTACCCCGCCCCTCCACTTCTAGACGATGGGAATAAATTGTTTTTACAAGAAATTGTTGCACTTCAGCCACTAGAAAATGTATTTTTCTATAATACATACGAAAAGTTCGCGACAAGCATTTAGAATTAATTTAGTTTTAGCTGGACATGTTTCTGAGTCTGCTAATTTCAATTTATTCGTCATTGTTGCACAGTCGCTTGCCTGTTAATTTAACTACAATCTAGTTCTTCGACAAGAACGGGCTATTATTTCGTGTCTATGCTGTTCACCATTTAGGAGTACCCTCGCTGGGAGCCAACCATGAGGGCAGCAGCCATCAGAAAGCAATAAAATTAATCCGCCATCTTGGAGCTGTTGTAGCCCTTTCATTGATACCTATATATATTAAGGGGGCTGAAAAGAAAATTTAACCCGCCATCTTGGAGCGGCGGCCATATTGAATTTAGTGTGATGTCACCAACTTTATTTTTCTACCCTTCTAGCCCTTTCATTTGATGATATTAAGGGGATTGAAAAGCACAGGGACCCTTTAAAGTAAGGGGACCCAGCATTATACTTTCCAAAGTGAGGCCGTTTCTTTCCCCATTCTAATGGTCTCAATGATGCCAAGTATGCCATTTTATTGGAGAATCTATGAATATAACAGGTACTTTGATTGTTAGTTAAAATTAATAATGATTTATACAAATTAGGCTTGACAATGTTCTGTCAACAAACACAGAATATGGCAAGTGCCAAATGAATCAAATTTATTTTATATTTGAATTTGGTTTCCTGCAATTATTTCCAGGAATTTAAGTAATATAAGTATGGTAAGTCAGTGCCGATTTTGCTTATTTGAGAATTTGTCGCTATGGCACATTGTTACCAGGTTCCTGAATCCATTTGTAATAATATGTGTACTTTAACTTCCTTCCCTTGTTGAATGTATCTACCCAAAGAACTTTCACAGATTTCGGGATGGACTAATAAGATTAGGTCTTGTACTTAGTTCTAATCATGTAGTTTTTCTCGGTGCTCATTTTTGTAATTTTATTTCTCTTCCAAGGTACCTCACAAACGTAAAATAAACTTATAGTTGTAGATAAAAACTGTTTAAAAAAAGACCTGACTGAAGCTACCTGCTTAATAATTTAAAATTTAGGAAATACCATTTTTGTTTTGAACTACTTACTTATACGTAATGCCCACGTAATGGGAATTGTAGGATTACTAAAGGTGAGACATGAAAAATCTGGTTGCAACTAGTGGGACTTCTGCAGGCGACCGCATTACCTTTAATTGACTATCTGGAAGTTAGAAAACTTAAAAATTGTGAACTATGATGGGAAATATTTTGCCCCCTTATGGAATCTATGGCACTGGCATGTCACATAAAACCTGATGGCAGTTGGACACTGACATATAAAATAACCTTGTACCAGCCCACTTATGTGGTCTCCTTGGAGATATACAGAAAACAAGGCTTCACTTTTCCTTGCAATATTGAGTATTATTGTATTGTAAAGGTGTGTGCCAAATTTCAGCTCAATCGGATGTCAAGAAGTGGTTCTAATTCAGCTTGCACGATTTGACCCAAACAGACATACCTATACTATGCAGGGTAGAGGTAAGGAGGACCATCTCTGAATTATATAAAATTGTCCCTCAAAACCATTGGCGCTGCTGTTGCCCCCGCGGGTACCAAATCTACACTCCGAACTTAGCTACTTTCCACTCTGCTAGAGTGTGTCAATCGTGAATCACTGTGATTCGATCACTTTAAAGTATTGATTGACCGAATCTCAACATATCGAAACGATCCAATCATGAAGCAGTCGGTTTTTACCGACAGTCCACAGTCCACACATTGAACGGCCGACGATCGAACGAACTAAGACCGAATGAAATGATTCCATATTTTTTGAAATCGGTCACCGATCGATTTGGTCGTAGTAAAATGAACGAATTACCTACCCATCTCTACTACAACCGCTAAGTTCGGGTCATATACCCGGGGAGAACACGAGCGCCATCCTTATTCAATGCTTTTAGACGACAGTTTTTGGGCCGAACACCCATATAAGATGGTGCCTCGGATGGTGCTCCTTACCTCTACCCTCCATAACCTATACCTACATTCATGCGAAAGAACATCTTATGTGTAGGTTGAACATTTGCAGTGTAACTGATAAACCTTTTTTATTAGGTGGGTGTTCAAAAAGCTTATTGAACAATGTGGGTAACTTTACTTTTGGGCCCTAATTTCAAAAAGTACTATTAGGTTTTTTTTTAATACTCTTTTTATTAGGTACAGGGTGTCCGGCCGAAGGCGATAGGTACATTCTATTTATATATTCTGTAATTTTTGAGATAAATTCAAGATTTAAAAACCAGTTTGATGCAGTTGGAAAAAATTGAAAATGGTGCAAAATGTAATTACAAGCTTTTATTTAACTTTTAATGTATGTATGTTAGTTTGTTTGTTTAGAACAAATCTTGCAAGCTGAATTTGAACCACTTCTTGACATCCGATTGAGCTGAAATTTTGCATACCCATTTAGTTTTGGTAGGTAACAATATACCTAATATGCAATACTCAATGTTGTACCTACTACTTTAAAAATGGCCGCCGCTCCAGGATGGCGGATAATGTATTTTTTGTCAACTTCTTTAATATGGGTATCAAATGAAAGAGCTTGAAGAGTATAAAACGAAAAATTCAATATGGCCGCTGCTCTAAGATAACAGATTAGGTACATTTTTTTTTCAACCCTCTTAACATGGGTATCAAATTAGAAGAAAAGGATAAAGCTAGTGACATCACACTAAATTCAATATGGCCGCCGCTCCAAGATGGCGTTTAACATTTTTTCTTTTCGACCCCCTTAATATGGATAGGTATACCATATAGAAGGGCTTGAAGAGTAGAAAACGATAAAGCTGTGACATTACACTAATGAGTATCAAATTAAAGGGTTTGACGAGTACAAAATAATAAGGTAAGTGACGTCATACTATAATAAAATATTGCGGATACCTCAAACAGGTACTAAAAAGCACAAAATAAAAGAAAAGATAAAAATCCTTTTTAAAATAGGTATATAAACAAATGTTTTTTAATAGAAAGCCATGATTTTGTATTTATATATACTCTTTTATTGCAAACTACGTTCTTTCCCACAATTTTGCTTTAAGACGGAAAATAAGAATACTTTACTCTTGTGCCGCGTTTAAGTTTTTGACTACCGCGATCTAGTTTTTAGGGGCCTATTTTGGATTCTGGGCATACCTAATGCAGAGTATACAGGGTGTAACTTTGATAAGTACAGAAATTTTAAGGGCAGGTCGGGAAAAATGCGCTTGTTACGCCTATGCAATTAAAATTTTTCTAAAGTGCATATTAACGTCAGAAATAATTTTTTTAAAAACGCTATTAAAACCCCCTTTTCCGACGCCACAGCCAGGGACCTTGACCTTGCCGGGACCAGCTGGAACTGAGGCCGCTTCCCGCGGATCCCCCCCAATTCCGCCGTGCAGCGTTGTCAGACGTATAGCTCTTTCACAGTATTTCAGGAATAGCCTTTCAACTAATTTTTGAACAAATATTTAATGGTTCTTTTAGCGAATAGAATGCAAAAACTACCTTTCGGATGCCTGCATGATTTTCCTTGCGGGTGTCGTACTTCTTTCTTATGTTATCCAAAAATCCTCTCGAAAATCACAAGAAGCACTAGGTAACTAGTTGCCAGTCGAATCGCTTTTTCCGATGCTTTTTCGCAGTATTTGAAGAATATTGACGCAACCATGTATCATTGGGTGTATGTGGAGATTAAATAAATAAATAAATAAATAATTTTTGGACAACTCCTTAATGGTTCTTTTAGCGAAGAGCTCGACGAATAGCATGAAAAAGCCTACCTTTGAGATGCATCGATTATTTTTACAATTTTCTTGTGTTTAGATACTATCCAAAAATCTTCACAAAATCACATAAAGCACTAAGTACCTACCCAACTAGTGGCACTCTTTTTATACGATGGTCTGCATTTCTTAACGGAAATATTAAAAAATCACTTGTTATTTCACTGCAAATTCGTAGCGGCAATTGCAACAGGTTTGGATATCACTGCTGGTTCAAAAAATGACGAACGGGTCTGGAAAAATGTACAGAAGCAGGTTCACTTCCGACGACAGTTCGTAAAACAAAGCAAAGCAACAGAACACTATCGGTTAGCACGACGCGACGTTTGCATACGCGTCCCGGTTTTGGAAACAGAATTATTATACCACAGAATAGCCACACGTAAGGCATTCTGTATAATAATAAATTGCTTGTTGTAGCTGGCGCTCCCAAAAATTACAGGCGGACGCGGATCGTCATCAATCAGCTGTTTTCAATCCCATAATCGGACGGACGATCTTCGACTAGCGCGTCGGCTACGGCGCGGCGCGGCGGTAGGGCGACGGAGACGGCGTGCGTGCGCACAAGCTTTCCCCCATACAATCCAGGGCCACTATTCGGCGTTGCCGTTTATGCCGACATGTGCCCAAACTGACTCAAAGTCCCTTAAATCCGATATTTGATTTTCGCGGATTTATACGAGGTTTCATTCGTTATAGGTTCATCTACCATCTCGTATAATTATTACACACAAAAACGGGTAAATCCATGTAAAAATCCACTACACAATTAAATTTATACGGAATTAAATTACTAAATCTGGTAAATTTTCACCACACTTGGGTCACTTGGCAACATAGTAGCGCCGCCCCGAGAGAAGTAGGGGCCGCGAGCCGCGATTGGCTAATATCGCGCACAAGTTATGAATGGTGGGAATCACCTGTGGTGTCGATGTTTCAAGTGGGTAGCCGGCGCCCCGCACCCGCGCCCCTCGCCCCGCTGTGCTGAAATTTAGTAGATCGGCCACGCGGCGTGGAATTGGAGCAAAATCGAGTGAATCCGTGAATTTATTCGTAATTATTGCGCGATTCGGCCCGGCGTCGTTCTCGTGGTGTGCAAAAAGCGACGGATAGGTACTCCACAAAAGACTTGTCAAATAATTATGAGCGTGAAAGCAGCAACGAGTTTTCTAGCAATGACTTCTCCGGGCGGCGCTCGGATACATTTCTGCTGCCTAGGTACTTAAAATATCGGTAAAGTGATAAAAAGTGACGTGTTTGTTAAATTATTGTATGCGCGCGTGAAGAAGCAATAAATAACGCGTGAAGAAGCAATAAAAAACGTGGAAACCTACCAACAGGAATTTTCAAAGGTAGCTAGGTACCTAATTCTGCAAGCAGATTTATTCCACTCTGACATGCGGCAACGTCGCGGTATTGCCCCTCCTAATCTAATGTTATTCCCCTCCATCTCCTAGGAAGAGGTTAGACCTCCCCTCTAAGCGCTTCTAGTGACGATCCAGCGGCGTGCATTGAGCACGGATAAAGATTGATTTGCCCCATTTTCTAAACATCGAGTAAAAAAATTTTTTTTTCATTTTTCGGTTTTATGAACGTCCCCGATTACGTGGTTAAAATTTCTGTACCTATCAAAGATACAACCTGTATAGTCCGTTTTTTTCATTCCAGTGCAAGATAAATAAATCCCATAATATGATGCCTATATACATTCTGCCGGTCACTGTATGTATATGCTGCTATCCCACCTCTGTAAAAGCTTGTTTGTTTTAGACCTTTCAACTTTTATTTAACATTTTTGTAAAATTTTGTTAATTAGAAGCACTCAGTAGAGAGTAGGCGTTTTTAAGCCTGCCGCAGTTTCAGCGCGGCTATAACTTGGCACTCCTAAAGTTGGTGGCGCTCCGAAGTCCACACTTGTAAAGCTGTTCAAATCACATGAAGTGAGTTAAATAAAATATTTATTATTTTAGTAGTTAATTTATCCCTAAGAAGTTTGGTTGTTAAATTATACATATTATACACACTGAATAATTAAATTATTTGCAGTTATAGTGGATCTCACGAATCTTCATCCCTACGTCAGAATGTACAACAATGCAATTTGCCATTGTCGACCACTGTGACCTAGGGATGAAGATTCGTGACATCCACTGTACTAAATTCAAATTATCTTTCTAAATACAACTCGTAGTGTTCCTAATAATAGATAATACTTTCGCTAATCGTTTCGCTAAGAAAATAGCACTCTTGCTGGGCAGTCTTAGTATTTTCTGCTTTAGGGTTATAATTCGTAAAGTTGACGATAGGCAAGGTTATTATGATGAGGAGGTTTGGGCATTTCCGCCATATATAAAAGGTACCCCACCATTTTTTACTTCTTATTCTATTATTCAATATTTCAAAAACAGAGGCCTATCAAAGTGTAGAGTGTACTATTTATTTTCGTTCTACTGCTTTCAAGGTGTTTTCGTATTATTTACGCAGCTAGTTACTACCCAGTTATTGGTCTCATCAGGCATAACTACTTTTTCTTTGCAATACTGATAATATAACAAAGAGAAAATCGAATAAAAACACGTAAAACCCGCCGCACGTCACTGACTCTACTACGAAAAATGCCTATTATCGATGCCTATGCGCACCATTAATGATATTACCCCTGATAATTCTCTTCACAATGATAATTTACTAAATATTGTGAATACGCTCTGTAGGACGATCTAGACTGAAACATCGTCACAAAGATACAAAATATTGGGGTATTCTAGACACTCCAGTTAATTTTTCCCATTCCGAGGTTGACTGGTGTTCGGAGTGGCGTTAAAATTGTTATGAAGCTGGAAGCATCTAATTATATCTCCAATTTAAACGGAAGACATCATCAAAGGTGTTTTAATTGCCTCTAGGTGATAATAAGATGTTCTAGAACGTTATGTGTTTAATTGCAATCGAAATGGAGAAAACAAACAATATTAAGTAGGCGTATTACAAGTTTGCTTGGATTAATTTGTTCATGCTTGGATATAATTACCAGAAATTGTACGAGATTTAACAAATTACATTTTTACTATAGGTATTCATATATTTACTTTATTTACGTTATAAAGTCAGGGAACAATAACATTGCACATCGCTCCTTTTAATTATTTGACCTGTATACTTATAATAATATAATTTACCTAATATAGAATATTTTGTATGTAGCTTTATTAGAAAATGTCAAGCTCCCCAAGTAACATTTTAAGTTTTATTATGGCATGCAAGATAGCTATAAAACCATTTTTCAAAGGTGCGGATTAAAACTGTTTTGCCTGCAGGATATCCTGAGAGCTACGATAAAACATCTTTAAGTCAAAAGTGGAGAATGTTATAGAAGCTCTAAGAGTAAAATTATAAAACTTCTTTAAGACATACTTGCTTTGGACCGAAATATTTTAACAACGACTACAAGTTTACTATAAAACCTGTCTTAAAACATCCATAAAACTTCTATAAGGACAACTACACTTTTCAGTTTTATTGCAAATTTATGAAGCTCATTGAAAGTATCTTTTATTTTATAAGATTCCATAAACAAGATTAAATAATATTATATCCGCGTCCGCGTCATACGTCTTTGAGCTAGACATTCTATATGTCTCCAAAGATTCAATATGGTTTTATAAAATAGGATACAATTATTGTATATTGTATTCCCCAGAATTTTATCATCACCTTTACGCCTGATTCCCTACTCAAAATATCAAACGAAGCTTAGTTTTCTGATAAAGTAGCATAGGATAGGCCCGGAAAATTAAAGGGCCTATAAAAGTCAAAGAAATTTCGCTTTGTGATTTTTTTTCAGAATATTTTAAAAATTCGAATGGGTCTGATTTTCAGAAATACAGCCTTGTTCTGGTAATTATTTTAATAAAACGGATTTTTTTTTTAATTTTTGTACCAGAAAATCCATAATATTCAACTTTTCATTTAACAAATAGTCCAATATGGCAGCCAACATGCATTTCATCTTGGCTTGTCTATTGAACAAAAATGGCCTCTTCTTCATAAATGTAATAGGCAACGATAAACGATATCACAAAACCAAATTTACTTAAGTTCAGTCATATTAAAACTAATTATGTTTAATATTGCATTTAATGACGATACTTATAAGATCAATTTGCACCTTTCGGGGAGATTTTGCTGTGTACAAATCAGTTCACCCTATTTCAGAGCCTTTTGGCTTTACACAAGTACGTCATAAAGCTACTTAGTTTTATGATGGTTTTTTGATAATCTTGACACTTGCGCGTTTGCGAAACAAACATTAACCTCAAAATTTAGATTATAAGTATACCACACTGCAGGAGGTTTTTTTCGTGTGTCAAACATAATTGAAGAGGTTATGGGAAGCATCGACTATCACAGGCACAGAACTTTAAACCGGGAGTCACAGATGGACGATGGTTGAGGGTGCCTATAGAGATGTACACTTATAATTTCGTTTTCCTTCTTCCATTTTTTATGAAATGTCCCACTTTTCTTCACAACCGCCCACTTATCCAAAAAAATTAGACATGTTTCATTGAACGAATTCTAAGAGAACATAATTTTAACGAACCGTTTTAATAATAATGAAGTTTTATGCAGGAAATATAAAGAACATTTGGATTTATAATAGAATAGTTGCTTTCTTTGAAGGTAAACATATAAAACCTTCAACTATTAGCTTTTTTATGTTCTATAAGGGCGTTACAAAACCAGTTATTGATGCTACCATAAAGCCATATTGCACGTATTTCAGACATAATAAAGCTACTTTGAATTGAAAGCCACTTTAAGGTAAGAAAGTTTTATAAGGACTTTCTAAACCCCATTAAGAAAGCATTTACAAGAGAACATTCACTATAAGAGTATTGTCTCTTATAAAATATATCTGGAGGACTGCTATAAAACTTAATTATAAAACCGTCATGCCCTAAGTGTGTTTTGCATTTATCCTGGCTTTGTTAAATATCTTTGACTCATCTAAGTCACATTAAAACTGTTATAAAACTGTTCAAGAGCGTTTGGAATTTAAAATGTTACTTGGGTCAATAAATATAAAGAGTGCAGATATAAATGTGTGGCACCTCCAACCCGCAGTTCTCCTCAGTAAAGAACTAGAACCATATATCCACGCCCTCTGCGTGATCCTTATTGCAGTCCTGTGAAATTCAGCTTTCGCGTGGTTTTGTTTACATTTACTAACTTTATAAAATAAATGGAGTATAGTTGGAATTTGTAAAAAAACAGTAACGATAAACCCAGGCGTGCGCCCTTAATTCGAAAATAATAAATAAAACAAAAACTTTCTGTTTTCTCAGGGCCTCTGAGGAGATACAAGGCTAGTTACAACAGGAAAGAGACAACAAGTCTTCGAACGATCAGAAAAAATTTCTACCGTACTTTGAATTCTAGCGCCGATGCCACAAATACGAGTTACCCTAGCAGAGAACAGGTTGACGGTTTCTGGAGAAATCATATTGCGCCACCAGGTCCATGCAATGTCAGTGCCAGCTGGATCAGTGAAGAACGCGAAATGGGCCAAAACTATAGCCAGATGCAACACGAGCAATTCACAACCGATGAGGTCTCCAATGTCATTAAGAATTCCCACAACTGGAAGGCACCATGTCCAGATCATCTCCAAAATTATTGGATTAAGAAATTGTGGTGCACGCATGAACAACTAACTACCTTAATTAATGAAGTTTTGCTCGATCCTCTGAAAATGACATTGTTTCTTACGCAGGGTGCAACGTACCTGTTACCAAAAAACCAGCGGAATACAGATAACCCTGCCAAGTACCGCCCAATAACCTGCCTGCCTACGCTGTACAAAATAATCACATCTTGCCTTACGCAACGAATATATGCTCACTGCGAGCGGAACAACATCATGGCAATGCAGCAGAAGGGCTGCGCGAAGAGCGCAATGGGATGCAAAGAGCAACTTCTACATGGCTTATGTGGACTACAAAAATCATTTGATTCCGTACCTCACTAGTGGCTCACAGGTATCTTAAAGCTGTAGGAGGTCATCATAGGTACAGTTTCCTTTTTAGAACACGATATGACAACCTAGCGCACTAAGATACAACTTACAAGCGCAACATCGAGACCGACACAATCAACATCCGAAGAGGGATTTTTCAAGGAGATTCACTCAGTCCACTGTGGTTCTGCATGGCGATGAACCCCCTATCACATCGGTTGAACTCTACTAAATACGGCTTCGCTATCAAAAGCAACATCGCAGAAGCCATCAAGTTGAATCACCTGCTATACATGAATGATTTAAACGTAATGGCCGCAACCAAGAACCAACTAACGCAAATGCTTAAAATTGTAGAGGAGTTCTCCAGGGACATTGGAATGCAGTTTGCACTGGACAAGTGCCGCACCCTTAACATCGTCGGGGGATAGCTCGAACAAGGCGAACACGAGATGCAGGACGGCCAGGAGATCGAATCAATGAGCATGGGGGATACATACAAGTATCTCGGGATGAAACAAGCTCAAAGGATAGACCCTCGAACAACGAAGATCGATTTAACGAATGAATTCATCAGAGAGTAAGACAAGTAGTGCGAACTGATCTTAACAGCAGGAATTTGTTTAAGGCCCTAAACACGTATGCGTGCTCTATACTCAGCTATTCTTTCGGAATAGTGAATTCGACCAACACGGACATCAACAACCTGCAGCGAAAAGTTACGACACTATCCCCGTAGCGTCGTAGAAAGAACAACTCTGCCACGTCAACTAGGAGGAAGAGGTTTGGCAGACCTCAACAAGCAATTGGACCGACAAATATTAAATCTGCGTAATTATTTCCACATGCAGGCCAACACAGACATTTCAACACCGCTACGTCTGAGGGAACACGAGCATCAAAATCACCACCGAACCGACAATGATAAACTACAGTTGTGGTTGGAGAAGTCGCTGCACGGGAGGCATCCTAATGAGGTTAACCATCAACATGTCGACAAGTTAGCGTCGAACTATTGGCTGACCTCGGCTTTGGCTTCCTACTGGCCATACAAGATCAGGTTATACCAACTCGCAACTACCTAAAATTCATTTTAGGAGACGCATCGGTAGTGGACGACAGATAGAGATAGGGGTGCCAAACTTCAGAAACAATCCAGCACATAACATTAGGATGTCAGATGTTCGCATGAACGGAATATAAGGAACGACACGATTCGGTTGCACCAGGAACTGTCGAAAAATGCAGCTTGTGCAGGCAGAAAGGGTCCCATATTACAGCTATACACACCGGAGCCTGTTATTGAAAACAGCAACTACAAGATATACTGGGATCGTACAGTTCTGACAGATCAACGAGTTGCCCATAACAAGCCGGACCTTATAACAGTTGATAAAATTTCTAGGAAGACAACTCTGATTGATGTGGCCATCCCAAACAACAACAACCTGCGTGTGAAGCAGGCCGAGAAGATCGCAATGTACAGAGACTTAGAAGATTAAAAGGCAATGGGAAATGGAGAACGTTCAGACGGTTCCAATCATCGTGTCAACAAATGGTGTTATTCCAAAAAGTTTGCTGAGAAACATCAAAGAGCTGAGTCTAACTGATAATCTTTACAGGTCCATGCAGAAAGCGGTACTACTTGCGACAGCCAGAACAGTCAGGAAATTCATGGGGAATGCGGGAACGTCCAACAACATCAATGTCACCTAAGTCAATGTTCCCCGTAGAGGGAGTGCGAATGCCTTTTACCTAAGTCGATAATATCTAATAATAGTATGCCTATTATTGAGTAAAATTTAGACGTTGTTTAAACAATTTATATGCCAGATCAATGTTCAATTGGGAGGGTTTGCCGCACAAAGAAATTTCCGGCAATGGTTTTTATTTTATTGGATGAGATAGTGGCGGTGTGGTTCAAGAATTTTTAAATTCGTGTATAGTATGCTCATCTCATACAATTATTAGTGTGCAGGATGTGTCTGAAACCATTGTCGATTATCAACCCTAGATTTTTGGCAGATGTTTTTATATATGGATAAATTCCAAGATGGCAAGTGTGTTTATTTTAGGATGATAATAATTCGTGGTTCAAGATATCAAAAGCTGTTGTAAAATAAAGCAGCTAATTATGTGCACCAAGCGTATGAGTATGAGTATGTACAGGATCATCAAATTTTCAACATAATAATATGTAGAGACACTAATGCCATAGAAGAATCTATCGTAGTAGATTCTTCTATGCTGATGCCGTCAATACCAGTTGATACAGATTTTATTTGGGTAAGTGCTTTGAATGCATCTCTCTCATCTATCAGTTTAAAAGAGAACATTGAAACTGTTGTCGATTAACATATCGTTTCAAATTCTCTAAATAGAAATGTTCTCTGCCTAAGTTTTAACTAACGAAATGTGATATTAATATTGTGGATTTCTCGCCTTTCTCAGTCGCGGTTCTTAGTCTGGAGCGTTTCCTCAATATCTACAACGCCGCGCAAGTCCACTTCATGTTTAGTCATTGGGGCGGCTTCTGGATCCTGGATTCGGGGGCAGATCATAAATACACTAATTGCCAATTACTGACACATTAAATTCGCGTTTTCCCAAGGCGTGGACATCAAAGCGGCCTCGGTCTCACATGGTTTGTCTAGGAGAAGCGCTAAAGGTACAGAGGACACCAGCATGGGACATCAGAGGGCGTATACTTTTGATAGAAACCCAAATACAGGTTCTAACCCCAGAAGTATAGTATACAGGGTGATTCTTAACTTATACGCATAAACTTGGAAAATAGCAGCTTTTGTCAAGAAATTACTAGGAAATAATGAAAAAAATTTAATAAAAGTTTTTAGTTTCCGAAATATACAGGATACAAGAACAAAATTAAAATCATAAATGTCTAAGTATGTATTGAAAGAATGCCACAGCAACTGTTCGAAGTTATTGACACCATTTTCAATACACAGTGGAACTAATCGAATCCATGAGTCTATATTCGCCTGACCAACGTGGCCATATATTCAAAACCCGGTCAATAATATTTATTTAATGATATTTATTTTTTGTCACATTAACTTTCTATAAATAAATGTAAATCATGCATTTTTGTGAAAATCAGTTTTTTGACTATTATAACTGACCCATTCTGATGTTGGACACCCTCATAAAATCTGTAATTATTGTCCGATTTTAGCCGTTTTTTTTTTTCTAAAAATAGATCACAAAAAACTCTATTGTGGCGCAAAGTTCCAAATCTTAATCTCAATTTTCAAGGCCTACTATGAATTTTTTTCTAGTAAAAAAAAGACGAAAACCCTTTAGCGATTTTTCTATTTAAAATCTGACAACACAGCGTTCATCAGGACACCCTGAAACCGTAACATACCAAATTTTAATAAAAAATATACAGGGAGTTCCTTCCTGCGGGTTCTCAAAGTTGAGCAAAATAGGAATTTTAAAGGCATTTGGCAAGTCAAGTGTGCCATGGAATCCCCTCAAAACAGTTGAATGGTCAACAGGACCACTCAAAGTGTTGGTGCGCAAAGATCTAATTCAAAAATATACAGAGTGTCTTTCTCTGTGCCATCTGAAGGTACCGAATTTTTTTGAACTTCAAATCGAGTATATCATCAAAACCGCCCCAGCCACTATAAACGAACTAAGTCTAAAAATACAGAAGCCTACCAGTCAGTAGATCCATATGCGTTAAGGTGGCTGGTGTGCCACAACAGGACACACACAGAAATGTATCATCTTAGACAGTGACTTTGTTGAGAAAGGTCTATTGAGTGTGGTCCAAATAATTTAAATGTTTTTTTTTTATTTGTTAGTTGGTATTTTGTAAAGAAATAAATTACTTTTGTGTTTGTTAATGTTTTTTTCAATAATTACAGTTCACTCATGACCAGTATAAAGTTTCATAAAAATTCAGCATTTTGAGATGGTCGAAAGAAAAATACCCTGTATATTTTTGTGTTGAATCTTTGTACAACAACACTGTGAGTGGTCCTGTTGACCATCCAACTGTTTCGAAGTAATTCCATGGCACACTTGACTCGCCAGATGCCTGTAAAATTCCTATTTTGCTCAAGTTTGACACCCTGCAGAATATAAATCCCTGTGTATTTTTTGTTTAAATTTGGGATATGGGGATTTCATGGTGTCCTGATTAACCCTGTGTTGTCAGATTTTAAATAAAAAAATCGCTAAAGGGTTTTCGTCTTTTTTTTTTTCTAGAAAAAAATTCATAGTAGGCTTTGAAAATTGAGATTAAGATCTGAAACTTTGCGCCAAAATAGAGTTTTTTGTGATCTATTTTTATAAAAAAAAAAAACGGCTAAAATCGGACAAAAATTGCAGATTTTATGAGGGTGTCCAACATCAGAAGGGGTCACACTGTATGTTTGTGGACCAATTTTTTTTTTAGCGGCATTGGGTTCCTTGAAGGAAACTGCAACAGATTAGCTTTTAGGGGTTGGATTTATTTTGAATATTACCGAAAAAATCGAATTTATCACGTTAACTAGGACGTCCTTTACATGGTCATTGAAACTTGAAGTCCTATTATGGGCAAACGAAAAGAGAAAAAATATATGGGGTATTAAGATTGGACCAAAAGAAGACTAAACTTAGACAAAATATTAAGAAAATTACAAACAAAAAATAATATACTGCAAAAAATTTAATACGTTACAAAATACTCTCCCAAAATATAATACCAGTGACTATAGATATAGTCACTGATACACCTGCAGAAATTTTTTGTGAAATTAGGTATTTTTTTATTTCTTGTATGTGCTACTAAGGTCTAGAAAGACATGCATTTGTCATTACATTTGGGGTTTATTTTGCATTTTTTAATCACGTTAGTTGATGTGAAAAGCAAAGTGAAATCGTAAATAGTTGTTAATTTCGCCATTCGTCATTCGTACTTTATAAAATTTCGCTGCTCTTTCATACGTAATTCTTTAAATTTGGTATGTTTTTGCTCTTTATTCTGGACCAACACTGTGCATAGCTCTGTTTCAAGCGATCGCCACTGGCGCCACAAGACGAAAAAAATTGACAGGGTGGTTTAATATTAAAAACACCATTGTTGCAGAATCTTTTATAAAATAAAAACATGCAAATGTATCTGTAACTAGAATAAATTTAATATCCTAAATAAAATAAAATGCTTGTTTGTTATGTCCCTTTAATTTGTCAAGTTTACACGGCATATTTCCATACATTTTCTTAAGAAAAGCGGGTCTAAAAAGCAAGCAAGAGTATTTTGGTTTGAAATGAAGTCCATGGCTAGTTGTAGTGAAAGTAAGTAGGTATAGACCGAGTTAGATTTTTCAGTTTGTTCTTTATGTGGTGTACCATTGGTTCATTTTGGGGCTTTAAACAAATTTTCTATTTTAATTTTTGAATACGTTCCAAATACTCTTCCCAAATATAATGCCTTAGAATTCTCGCTTCTGCAAAACTGGTTGAACAGATCATCCCATAATTCCAAAATACCTAGTGTTTATTCTTCCGCAATTCACGTAATGGTCTGCGCGTATATGTCATGTGCAAGAAAATTTCAGGTTTTCACAAACAAGTCTCCATATCAAAACTCTAAAATAATATGACAAAATTAGGAAATATTGACCGCAAAGAGAATTCGTTACCGTAAAAAAGCTGGATATTTCAAATATGCCACATTCTAAACGTCAGAAAATGACATACCTCTAACCGCAAAATACCCCCTATAACCAGAACACCAGGAAGGAGCCAATTTTAGCTTAACGCTGGACCGATATAGTCTCTACATATGGCTGGATGCCGTTTTTACAGTGGAGCGAGCCTTTGAGTTGTTTCGACCAACTAATCGAGGCAGAAATCGCCATTTTTCGTGAAATCAGTACCTACATTACAGGCAAAACATTATAAGGCACGTTTATGTCTTTAAGTTTAGGAATCCTTGATAATACGGCAATTCTAATTTTAAATATGAAGAAGTATAGCTACCTACACAAACGCCTATACCACTTTAGTGCATGGCCTCAAAAGTTAATTTAAATTACAAAATTACTTACCTATGGTTTATTATCCTAAAACATTTTGTCTTGGCGATCAGGAAAGTGCCAAAAGCAGCGTAATAATTCAAAAAAGTATCTAAGTACCTCATACTGACACCTATCACCGTGGCAGATATCAAAACATTGTGCCAAAACTTGGATACTACTTAGGGCGTTTTCCGTCTCACGTATTTTATAATACACATAGAGCTTTGACTCCATTCTGGGATTCTTTATTCAAAGCCTATAACCCGAGCTATAACCTATAATAAGGCGACATTTTTTTCGTCGAGTAGCGCCACTCCAGTACGCAAACAACAATGACGAGGCCAACGATAAAGACAGGCCATGGCGCTAACGCATAGTCACGTATCACGTGACCAACTTAGTCCTAAAGGCATTTTTGGAGATAAGTAGAAAAAAAAAAACAAATTTCTTAACAATTTGGCGAGTTTTCTTTCATCTATTACATTATTGGTTTTGTGCATCCAGGCTTTTTGGGCTGAGAGTTAAAAGGCACTGCACTCAAATATTTTGGCACATTCTCACAGCACCTTCCTTTAGCTTATAGGTGATATTCTCGATAGGTATTTTCCTTCCACAACAACTTTGCCCACTTTAATTGTTTCACTTTGTTTAAAATGTGTTAGCCACACTTACTAAATGTTTTTTTAGAAATTAAATCTCAGTTGGAATTTGACGAATCCCGAAGCAAAGCAAATGTTGTTATGGTGATATTTTCTTCCTGGCTTTTGTAATATGTATAAATATAATATAAACAAACCCAATATTTGGTATTTAGGTTATTTTTTACGAAAAAAAAATGAAAACTCACCTCAGTATACTGTAAATATTGACGAGGTCCCAGTTGATCGGCAGCGTGAAAGGCCGAATAGGAACCGTAGCAGGGCGTGGGCCGACAACGAAAATCCTCAAGTACGTTACAACACTGATTTATTTCGCACAAGGTGAATGGTGAATACAAAATACTACTACTCGCGGATTTCCCGTAAGTAAGTTCACCCGTCTGTGTCTCAAGCTCCATGGATCCACTGTCCATGTCCAATCCGGGGGGAGAATTCCCCTTATAGCGCTCACGCGTCGGCGCGAGCGGCACCAATACTCCTGGACGGCACGGCTCCCACCCAGAGGCCATAATAATACCTGGGCGGTTCCCCTCCGCCAGTAAACACGCGCACTAGACACAAACTTGTTTCTAAAATATAAAGTAAGTCGTTTAAAAACACTTTAAACATTTAAAACTTCTCAAAACCCAAACTGCCGCTTTCAGTTATGTGACAAATGACATGTAACGTCGGACTAAGATGGTCACGTGATTTTTGTGCGCCATGGCCTGTCTTTATCGTAGGCCTCGCAACAATGAAATATGACGTCATTCTCGAGTCTTTGCTATAGTGTCGGTCCGGGTTTATTTTACATTATGAAACAGTCTCAATATGGGCGATATAGCATAGACTGATATTTGTAGGGCTGTAGCAATCACCGAAAATGATCGAGCTTACAGTGATCTTGCTGAAATGTTTCGTAAATCAAAATTATTGATGATCTATAGTAATGTTGCACGTTGGAGGCAAACTGGTAGAGTGTAAGAAGACAAAGTCAAGGTAGAACATTCTGACAACTAACGGCTTTTGATGGTCGATTTATAGGTACCTAAGTGTTGCAAACATTAAGGAATAGACGTCGCATGGCCGTTCAAACATGAAACGACCTGGAACACGTCCTGGAACCCAAATAAGTGAGCGCACAATTAGAAGAAAACTGGAAGAAGAAAGTGTGAAGGCGTGTAGGTCATAGAAGCCCCAAAACTCGAGAGACGTTATCGAGTACCACGACAACCTTTTGCTAGAGAATATCAACTTGGAATGATGATCAGAGGGATCAAGTTTTGATCACGGGTGGGTGCCGTTTTTGCGTACATTTCTAAGCTTGATATAGTAGCATCGGTGGTGGAAACAGCTTAGATATTACCTGAGGAACTAAGTCAATAATAATTGTAGAAAAAGATTTTAACCCGAAGTAAAATAATTTAAAAAAAGAAAAAGCAGTAATTAGATCACTTAAATCAGATAGAATAATTAAAATATTCCCAGCAGATAAGGGAAATGCTACTATCATTTTAAAGAAAACTGTGTACCTATTATATTAAATTAAATTATTTATTAAATGAAGGAACTTACAGGATGATAAACAAAGGCCATACAACTCCACTAGAAAGTAGGATATACATAAGTTTTATGTTACACTTAAGGCATTCATTTGAAAACAAAACTTGTCCATTGTAACGGAAAAACAACTTAATACATATTTACGTAGAGCTGCCCATTCAATGTATCGTAAAATCAACGTAGGTTATACAGGGTGTTCCTTAATAACATGCTAATACTTAAGGGAGTTATTTTTGGGCCCATTTTAAGAAAAAAACTTCATATGAACGTATGTCGTAAACGTCCCAACTTTTGAGATACAGGGCGTTAAAGTTCATTTTTTTAAATTGAATTTTGGCTACATCTCCCGAAATAATCAAGCTGCTGAACTGAAATTTGGCACTGCTATGTTTTTGGGGATGGAGAATAAGCTGAAAATGTCAATTTCACCGTATCTCACAGAGGGCACCACTTGCGCTGTTTTTTGATCACGCTTTTACGCGTAACTTTTTTGAGGTTATCTTTTTGGTCCTGCAGGTCCATCATTTTAGTGCATATTTTCATTCTACAAGAAAAAGGTACTCTTGTTTCATAACGATTAAATCAACCGTTTGCTTTGAAATTGCCAAAACGTTCTCCAAAACACCTGTTGACTTCAATATTCGAAACATAAAATTTTCACCTACCACCTTCAAGTTTTACAGATCAACTGTTCCATTTAAACTGAGAAAAAAATTCCTATGAACAATGTACCAAAAATTATTCGCTTTCAAAATGGAAAGGATTGAATTTGACAAAATTTGGACACTCTATTTCAAGAAAACCAATGGTGTTTTGACCAATGCCCATTTGGCATTTTTTTCATCATTTTGAATGTACAGTTGATCTGTAACATTTGAAAGCAGTAGGTGAACATTTTATGTTTCGAATATTGGAATCAACAGGTGTTTTGGGGCACGTTTTGGTAATTTCAACGCAAACGGTCGATTTAATCGTTATGAAACAAGAGTACCTTTTTCTTGCAGAATGAAAAGATGCACTAAAATGATGGACCTGCAGGACCAAAAAGATAACCTCAAAAAAGTTACGCGTAAAAGCGTGATCAAAAAACAGCGCAAGTGGCGCCCTCTGTGAGATACGGTGAAATTGACATTTTCAGCTTATTCTCCATCCCCAAAAACATAGCAGTGCCAAATTTCAGTTCCGCAGCTTGATTATTTCGGGAGATGTAGCCAAAATTCAATTTAAAAAAATGAACTTTAACGCCCTATACCTCAAAAGTTAGGACGTTTACGACATACGTTCATATGAAGTTTTTTTCTTAAAATGGGCCCAAAAATAACCCCCTTAAGTATTAGCATGTTATTAAGGAACACCCTGTATATCCGCGCGGTTTGTTGTAATTTTAAGAACATCACTTGCCCGTATTTTTGCCCCGTTATCTCTGTTTCGCTTGATGCAATCTCGCAGTTGGTTTGGCGGTGTCGAAACATTCGGTTGTCGTTTGTTTTAATCATATATAGGGTGTCCAACTTTATAACTGTACAAATCCGTAAAATATTCATTTTTGGAGATAATCGCCTAAACTTTTTTTGTTTGAAAGGCCTTCAAAAACCGCTTCTTTTGACCTTTCCGCCATTTTCAAAACGCAAATCCGCAGGGCCGGCTGCGATTTTTTATACCACCCACTTTCACTAAAACCTTTAGGCGATTTTTTTATTTAAAATAAGACCCCACAGCGTTAATCAGAACACACAAAAACCCCCATATACCAAATTTGAACAAAAAATATACAGGGAGTTCCATTCTGTAGGGTGTTAAAATTGAGCAAAATAGGAATTTTAAAAACATCTGGCGAGTCAAGTGTGCCATGGAATCCTTTCAAAACAGTTGAATGGTCAACAGGACCACTCAAAATGTTGGTGTGGAAAGATTTACTACAAAAATATACAGGGTATTTTTCTCCGAGCCATCTAAAAATTCTGAAATTTTATGAAACTTATATGGATCAAGAATGTTCTGGAACACAATATTGATCAACACAAAAGTAATGTATTTCTTTACAAAATGCAATCAACAAATAAAAACACAGTCACTGTATAAGATGATACATTTTCTGTGCGTTTCCTGTGGTGGCACACCAGCCACCTTAACTGATATGGACTTACTGACTGGCAGGCTTCTGTATTTTTAGATTTAGTTCGTTTATAGAGTGGGGAGCGGTTTTGATATACTCGATTTTTGACCCGTATAAAGTTGCAAAAATTGCACTAATTTAAGATGGCACAGATAAGAACACCCTGTATATTTTGTATTGGCCCGTTGTACACCAACACCTTGAGTGGTCCTGTTGACCATTCAACTGTTTAGAGGGGATTCCATGGCACACTTGACTTGGCAAATGCCTTTAAAATTCCTGTTTTGCTCAACTTTGACACCCTGCAGAATGGAAATCCCTGTATATATTTTATTCAAATTAGGTATATAGGGGTTTTGGGGTGTTCTCCTTGACGTTGTGGGGTCAGATTTTAAATAAAAAAATCGCGAAATGGTTTTCGTGAAAATAGCGGGTATAAAAAAATCGCAGTCGGCCCTGGATTTGCATATTGAAAATGGTGGGAAGGGCAAAACAAGCGGTTTTTGAAGGCATTTCAAACAAAAAAAGTTTAGGCGATTACCTCCAAAAATAAAGATTTTACAGATTTGTACAGTTTTAAAGTTGGACACCCTGTAGAACCTATACCGACACCAGCTTTTGACAGCCATAACCTATATTGTGTCTCGGTACCTTCACTGCCATACTGAATTCGTAATAACGTTATTCTGCTCGTGAAACCCTTTAATTTGATACCCCTGTCAAGTAGATTCTGAAGAAATAGGTAATACGCCATCTTAGGACGGCTGTCATATTGGATTTAGTATGGCGTCACTCACCTTATCGTTATCTACTCGTCAAACTATTTTATTTGATACCCATATCCAAGGGGTTGTAAAGAAAAATCATATCCGTGCACAGCTACCTTTAATTAAAAATTATTTAGCTATTTTTTTGAAGAGTGCCCCTAAAAGTTTTAAATTTTTTTACTCCTATCCAGTTTTTCATAGTGAATAAATTCCCTTAATTACATTTTGACGTGAAAGCTACAGAAACGACACTTTTCTAAAAAGGGGGGAAAAGGCTAAAAATTAAAGTACCCAAGTAGCATTAAACATTTTTTGGGTGGCTGCCATACGTTGCTTCCACGGTTTTGCAACTTATACCACTACGTTCCAGCCACGTGACGCTTATGTGGCAGGAACGTGAGCGCGTAGTGGCAGCCACCTATGAGGCCACCTAGATGAAACTTGGCTACTTGCCTCTTTCTTTTCCATGTCGTTCGACCTCTCTTCTTGTCTCTCAACTTATTTTACATTATTATATTCTGCTGCCTTTCTCCCACCAACACAAAATTATTGAGATTGACGTTGTCAATCGGGAATATACCTAACTACTACTTATATGAGTAATTATTTTATTTTTATTTAATTAGGAGATCGGAATAAGAACAAAACGATTTCAAGTTTACTGTCAAACATAGACGTTATACTTAGAAATATGAGCACGCCCTCCCGAAATATTTAATATTTTCAAAAAATTCAATTAAAAGTGAGAAGCAAAGGAAACAAGCATTCGCAACGGCTATTCAAATTCAATTTTTTTATTACACTAAGCATAATAATAATAAGTCAAACAGGCACTTACATAACGTATGTCCTAAAAGTTTTGGCACGACAAATTGGAACTCCGAAAAAATATCTTTAAATTGGTTGGGCAGGTGCCCAATGCTGAAATATTCTGGATCTTGGAGAACGAAGATATTTCACGTAGGACTATTTATCGCACAATAGCGGAGTACGAGCAGTGAATACCATGTTTGAAAGAAGATTGGAATACTTTTTTTAGATATTTCTTCGGAGTTCCTATTTATACGACATTGTAACGCCACAACTTGGCAAAAATTAACTGTCATCTCAAAGTCAACAAAGGAAGCAATGTTTTGTTTTCAAAGTTGGCTTGATATTATTTTATTTTTACTTTTATTTAAAGTCGTTGAATGTTGTGCCAAAACTTTTAGGACATACGTTAGTACATATTTTACATTTAGTTAAAATCTCGAAATAAATTTACAATAATAAATCCACAATAACAAACATTTATTTAGGAGAAGGTTTTATTCAAGAATTCATCCACCGAGTAGAGCATTGAGTAGCAAAAATTTCTTAAACTTTTTTAAAATTTGGAAGTGGTAGTTCAGACTAGGTACTAGCATAGTGTTAGCTTGTTATAGATCCCTATCTCTCTAAGAAGCTTACACCGCTCATATACCTTTTCACGAGACAATATTCTGGAAGCAGGTCCTGCTTTCCCATAGAGTGTAATTGTAAAATGCACATCATTATGTCGTTCATATTGACTACTTACTGTGCTCGTACTCAAATCACGCATGGACACCGGGTTAGCAGACATAGGCATGCACATTCAGCAAACAAGCAAAGAAGCCGCACTTGATAGTGACGGTCGCTACATAGTGCATTTTGATGGTAACGATAACTCTATAATGGCTATGATATCATAATGAGAACGTGAAAATCTCTTCTACAAGTGGCAAAAACTTGGCGTCGACCACTAATTATCACCAAGAAGTTTCGCCACTTTCAATCTTTAGTAGAGGTGCCACTATCACGCGCACGCTAAAGTTTACGCCACTTCTAAGATATATTTTAGTGATACAATTTGGTTTCCGCCACTTCCGTTTTCCACTTTGAAAGTATAAGAACTTTAAGGTGATTTTCGGTAGCAACCAGTAACCAGGACGTTCTAAACACTTTAAAAGCACCACTAAAAAGTTATGAATCTATACAGTGACTACTAGCGGTGAAATTGACGTGATTACCACTATTTTGTAGAAAATAAATTAAATCTTACTGCAAAGTTGTAGATTTATTGGTGATTACGTAATGGCCACGCGGTAGAAGTAGCAATATACGTTTTCATTACTATGATGCTACTTGGGGGTTTAGGTACTTTTGAAATTTCGCAAACCTACTCAGTTTTTCATTCTCAACTAGTTTCCTTAATAACATTTTGTCGCAAAAACCTTCAAAAAGTCATTTTATTGGTTAGGAAAATATCAAAGTGCCACACCTACCCAATTTTTCGTGATGAACAAGTTTCCCTAATAAGATTAGGGCCGCGGTGGCGATGTTTGTAGCGTCTCCGAACTGTTTGTATTGTCACCTGCATCAAATGTGTGTGCAAAATTTCAATTCAATCGGCTGGGTATGGAATTGGTTTAAAATTCAATCAATGCCGATTTGAAAAACCAATAAGAACTGCCACAGAACTATTCAGAGAATAATTTATGAAAATTAACTGTTTCCTAAATCGTAAATAGTTGACCAATTTTACTTTTATTATGGGAAAACTGCCTCTGGAATAATAATATCATGAAACTAAAAATACTAATATATAGAAATTGCAAAACCAAACATCTTTCAATTACGGAACGTAAAAGAGTGAACTTAAATTAGAAATTGACATGCAGCATATAATATCTTTAATTTTACGTTTACCCACAAAGCCTCTAAATTAAAATTATTATTAAGCAACAATATTATAATTTGATATTGAGCTTAATATAAATTCCGATGCCCCTTCATTTTTGTCCTTGACACAAAATTCACATATATAAGGTATTTTGTTATATTGGTTTATATTAAAATATATTTTATCTTGACCTTAGCCAAGCAAACTCATTTTATGTGAATTATTTACTTATAGTCCTAGTGCTGGATAAGTTCAATTTTTGTAATGGAAATTTTCAGTTGGCTCCAGGTAATACACAAATACTTTCGCGTACCTATACCTGTGGATCTTGAACACATAATGATAGATACATACAATATCGGTTTTTGTTTTAGAGATAAAAAATAAAATAGGAAAATAATTCATTCTGTATATCGAAACTAAGAGCAGATATACAGGGTGTTTCACTTTTAATGCCGATACAACATCTTTCTTGGTTTATATTTACAGGTACAAAAATCCTTCTAATTTGTTATTCTTGGCTTGATATTGTAGGTTAGAATTTCCATGTTCGATACTTGCATTAAGTCGCTAAATTGACAAATTTGCATTTGGATGAACAAATAGGAAGACGCCGAAGTCTCCTACATTTCACCGCTACTGACTAATTATTAGTGAGTTTATTATTAAATAATCAATTGGAATAAATAGCACCTAGCCGATGGAACCCGTAGGTATACTGCGGTAGTTTAGTTGGTTCAAAGCGCCTACGGCCCCAGTAGTGCATTTTTTTCAACTGATTATCCTTTGCCCGCTGTGCCGATACAACACCCCTCTTGATAAATCTATCAGAAAAAAGGTATTTTTGTAAACTAAAACTAGGGACAAACATACAGCGTAAAATATCAATAATTTATTTGATTTTTCTAATTAATATTATGTAAATAAATATATTCTTGAATACGAAAACCCACGCACAAACCATCAGGTATACAGGGTGTAACTGAACTGATGGACAAAAATGAAACCACATATTCTTGGAGTCAAAATAAGGGCACTTCTTCCTATATTTTTTTCTCCTACGGGCCTTAGTTTTTTTTATACAGAGCGTAGAAGTTTAGAGAAAAATACACATATTTCTTAGTATCTCTAGAAATATACGAGATATTTTCTTCAAACTTGGCGTGTCATATGAGCGGATGAGCTGTCAAACTTAAGGTTGATATGAAGCTTCTGAGGCCACCAGTTGCGGAGATACAGGGTGTTACTAACATTAATTAGTTCAGAAAAATATGAATACCCTGTATAATCGCATTTTTAAAATTTGTTTTGAAATCCAATGGTTAACAAAAAGTATCTCTTAGTATTATTTCATATTCTCAGCCGTTTCTTAATTATTTTAATTAGACTTGCCAATGGCAGTAATAAACATGCGGAAACGCATAGTTGCGTGTATTGAAAGAGACGGCTGTCATTTCGAACATTTAATAATTTAATAATTTTCTAATAGCATTAAGTTTCTTTCATTATCGTTTTTGCTTTCGTATTTTGCTAAATAAAGTTTAATTGACAGCCACAGATTGCTATAGATTTATTCTTAAAATGACTTGTTTATTGCAGCATTGTCGTTCTTTGAAAATTATTAAGAAACGGCTGCGAATATGAAAAAATACTGATAAATACTTTTTGTTAACCATTGAAGTCACCACTCAAAACAAATGTAAAAAATGGGACTATACAGGGTATTCACATTTTTCTGAACTAATTAATTTTAATATCACCCTGTATCTCCGCAACTCGGGGCCTCAGAAGCTTCATATCAACCTTAAGTTTGACGGTTCATCCGCTCATGTGCCACGCCAAGTTTGAAGAAAATATCTTGTATATTTCTAGAGATACTAAGAAATATGTGTATTTTTCTCTAAACTTCTACGCTCTGTATAAAAAGAACTACGGCCCTTATGAGAAAAAATATATGAAGAAGTGCCCTTATTTGGACTCCAAGAATACGTGGTTTCATTTTTGACCATCCGTTTAGTTACACCCTGTATATGGTTTCTGTGGAGTAAATTATTGTTCCAAACAATGTCTCTTTTTATAAATATTTTTAAAATGTATTAACTATTATCATGGGAATAAATACAATACAATACTTACTTTGTCTGCAATTTGCATACCTTGCTTACCTTGCGTAGTTTACAAGGGGTAATCTAAGTACATAGAATTTCTACCATAAACTTCAAAAGGGTTATTATCTCGAGAGCAGATAAAATATCCATTCATCTGATAGAAATGAAATTATATATTGAGGGAACGATGATAAAGTAAACGTCGAACGTCCCCTTAATATTTGAAAATTCATGCGTTTAGGGACCATGAAGAACTAATATGCAATAAATTTGATGTGGGGGTAGGTATACGATGTCCTCCCTTGATGTTTTCCCAAAAGGCAATTAAATTACCAAGTCGCATTTTATTTGATACTTTGGACGATTTTATTTTGACTATTTAAATAAATATAGCTGGCATTAAGTTATCGGTAATAAACTTACTCGGATATATACGAGGTGTTTCAAAAAACAGAAGACGGGTTTCTAATAGTGATAACAGAACATAAAAAAACATGAGAAATGATCTATACTTGGGCCCACTTCCAGAATAAAAAATAAAAATCAAGCCGCTTCAAATAAATTAAGGTTGCTTTTAATTGTTTATGTATAAAAATAGCACAAAAAATGATGATTAAATGATTTCAAAACAAAGCCTTATTAAATTTTTGATTACGACTAACCTAACCGATTAGTAGGTGTAGGTAGGTAACAAACAAATTTAAAAATATACATATAAAATTGGACGATCTACCTGATAAATAGGTATTATATAATATGTTTATAAGTTTACAAGTTTATAATAACTTTAAATTTAATTTTTCCATGTTCTTTTTTGCTTGAAATGTGTCCATTGTTTTCTGTAAGACTGGTACTTACAGAATGCTGCGAATATGTTCATGTTGCTTCTCATCAGAAACAATTAGGTGTCAAACTTGTTATGTCGCTTGTATTAATTAAAATCGCTTTTAAAATGTTTTTCTCATTTCCGATTGCTAGGAACCTGGGATATTTTAAATAAAAAAACATGGGAGTGCAAAAATCAACACACCTACAAATATTTCATATTCATATTTTGTGTAGGTACCTACGCTGCTAGTATAAAAAGTTTAAATCAAAAATATAAAATATTCTCGTTTTATGAATAATTTATTGTTTTTCATATATAGGTATATTTTTAAATAGTCACTCTCAAAATCGTCATTGGAGCTCAGAAATAGTACTAAAGTCGATCATTATTGTTCATTTTTTCTATAAGTTAGCCTTGGTGAGATTTATTAACGACCAAACGTCAGACGAGCCCGTCGCCCGTTAAACAGGGCAGCCTGATTTAGTCAATTCAAAACTCGGCCAATAAAGAATCATTTAACTTTTCAACGGAACCTATTACCGTTGACTGAAACGTCAGTCAACGCTATTACAATGTAGTATTTCAGTATCAGCAGCTCAGTCGATTTGACCAACGATAATTATTATTATTCTGTATGGGGACTGCAATCGAGGTTGGTCTTATAATTAAGACGCCCGCTGCTTCTGGTCCGTTGGTTCAATATAGCTACTTTTTAAGCCACCCCTATAAATAGCAATAAGTAATAACAGTGACTATAGATTCTTTCTATAGTCACGGGTAATAAAGAGATATTAAATTGTAAAATTGTCGCAAGAAAGTGCAGAATCGCAGGCGCGGTGGTTTTATTGATATGGTGATTACCATATTTAAATTATATTTTTTTGAAGGGCTCAGGTATTTTTACAAGCTTTTATTCAACTTGTTATTACAAGCTTTTATTTAACTCGAATTTAACTTGCCCTGTTAGTATGTGCATGTAGTTGGAATCTTGCATGCTGAATTAGAACCACCTCTTGACATCCGATTGGGCTGAAGTTTTGCATACCTACACCTTTAGTTTTGGTGACAATACAACATGCAATAGTCAATATTGTAAAAGTTTCAAAATGGCTGTCGCCACAAGATGGCGGATGAAGTATTTTTTGCCAACCCCCTTAATATGGGTATGAAATGAAAGGGCTTGGAGTGAGAGTAGAAAACGATTAAGTTAGTGACATCACAATGAATTCAATATGGCCGCCGCTCCAAATTATTTCTTTTCAACCTCCTTAATATGGGTATCAAATGAAAGGCTTGAAGAGTAGAAAATGATAATGTTAGTGACATCACACGAAATTCGGTATGGCGGCCACCCGAAGATGGCGGATTACCTATTTCTGCACAACCTACTTGACATGAGTATCAAATGCAATCAAATACATACCATGATTTGTGCTGTATAGTCGCTTGTTTTTGAGCTCCGCTTTCTTTGCTTGCTGGGACAGATATTCCAAGTTTTTAATTATTAAAAGTAGTTGTAGTGTAGAGTGCGGCTGTACTGACTGGTAATAAGAAGATATTTGAGCTGTTAAATCATAGCGAAGCCTTGATACATGATCTGTGCTATTTTCTCATCTGTTCACTGTAAAATATAGTCGTACCGCGTCGATATAGATTGGTAATAATGTCAAAAGGACGCAAGGCCGACGATACAATGGAGGACCTTATTAATAAGGTATGCACAAATTTTTCTGAAAAACTTGAGAATAAGATCGATCATAAACTCGATGAACTAGAGAAACGGCTTGACCATAAACTGGAGAAGATAAGTGATAACATAAAGTCAGTTGGAGGGTTAGCCAACGAGAACAAATCCAGAATTAAATCTCTTGAATTGAGATGTGATTCCCTGGAACAAGAAACGAAAAAATGCTCTCTTAGATTTGTGGGCATCGAGGAAACTAAAGGTGATGAAGATTTACTTAAGCTGATAATTAATATAATTCGAACTAAATTGAATGTGGCATGTACGCCAGCTGATATTGCAAATATTTATCGCATTGGCAAGCCGCAAGATTCAAGAGCTAAATCTCGTGCTATTCTGGTTCAATTTTTAAATTTTCTGAAGAAAGAAGAGGTCTATGGCGCCAAGAAGAGATTCAAAAATTCAAACGTTACAATTTACGAAGATCTTACTAAATCGAGATATGAAGTTCTTATAGAAGCTAAAAGAAAATTTGGCAAGAAACACGCATGGACTATTAATGGAAAGGTTTTCGCTTGGGACGTTAATTTACAAAAGAAAATACTGCTATCCGCATCGACAGAGGCTGAAGATTAATCGACGAGGAACACCTATGGTACTCGATAAATAACTGCGTTTTTTTTTTTTTTTTTTTTTTTACTTGATAAGAATTTCTGTGTGGTTTCTTTTCCGCCTGGCGATAGTAAAGGTTTGCTTTATGTTTAGATATGTATAATACGCCTGCCTTTTGTTATGGATAAAATATATTTCCTTTAAATAAAAAGTTAACTTTTCTAGACAATATGCTTGAATACTGAAAATACTGAATAATGTACTTAGTTCTTGGTTCTTTGACACTTTATGGAGCTTCAGAAGTAACGGCTAGATATAATTATTATGACAGAACAAAATTATTTTTCATTTCCTCATTTTAATATACGCTCTTGTGGCACAGGCTTTGATTTGTTTGCTGACTTTTTAAACTCAACAGTCGATAGACGTCATGGGGCTCTCAGAGACGTGGTTAAATAAAAATTTTTCAGATCAATCTCTACACATTCCTCATTATCAGCTGTTAAGAAATGACAGGGATTCCAGAGGAGGGGGGGTGGCTTTTTATATTAAAAGATCCATTAAATTTAAAAGATTGGAGGTCTCAGTTCAGGGAAACACTTGCTTGGAGCAACTTTGGATTTATGCGAAAGTCAATGGTAAGAAAGTTTGCTTTGCTACAATTTATAGACCTCCTAATGCCAATTTGTTACATAGTATCGATCAGCTTGAAAACTCGTTAATTGCATTTTTGCCAATGTGCGATTTAATTTTTTTGGGCGGAGACTTTAACATAGATATGTCTGTCAGTACCAACGCTACAAAATTATTTAATGGTCTGTTGAAAAAATATAATTTATACCAGATCGTTGATAATCCAACTCGTACATCAGGTAAAACAAGTACTCTTATAGATCTACTGATAACATCAAAAAAAGACGCAGTTCACAAAGTAGATGTTCTGAAAATGGACGACATCTCGGATCATTCATTAGTTTCATGTGATATTAAACTAAAAAAACAAAAAAATCCAACTTTTTTCCACACTTATCGTGATTTTTCTGACTTTGACTTTGATGATTTTTCTATGGAACTTCATTATACGAACTGGTCTGTTATTTATTCCTATAGAGATGCGAATGATATGGTTGATTTTATTAATGCAAATATAAATAGACTCTTTGATATTTATGCACCATATAAGAATGTAAGAATTTCAAAAGCTCCAGCACCTTGGCTGACTGATAATTTAAGACTGATAATGAAACTTCGAGACCAAGCGTTAACAAAATATAAGAAATATAAAACAGACCAATCCTGGCAACATTATAAAGAACTACGTAATTTTGTGAATCACTCAGTCAAACAAGAGAAAAAGGGCTATTTACGTTATAAATTTAATTCAGACCCAAAACAGTTTTGGAAAGCTCTTAAATATCTAAATATAGGTAAAAGTAAGCAATCAAATGATACAATAGAGGTTAGTCCTGACGAATTTAATAATTTTTTTATAAATAGTGCGCCAAATATCTTTCACGATGATAATCATAGTGACATTGTTGATAGGTACAATGATCCACTCTATAGCGATTCTTTGCAAAAATTTACCTTCACTCATGTGACGGGGGATAAAGTGAATAAAATTCTGGCGTCGCTAAAAAGTCACGCTTCTGGTTCAGATGGTATTAATTTAAAAATGTTGTCACTGTTGTTCCCAGAACTTACCGAGTACATCACATTTATAATAAACTTTTGTCTTGAATCTGGAGTTTTTCCGAAAGCATGGAAATTTTCGAATGTAATTCCTTTGCCCAAGGTAGGAACTCCCTCCGAGAAGTCTCACTATAGACCAGTTAGTGTGCTGCCTACATTATCTAAAGTATTGGAGAAGGTAGTAGCCGAGCAATTGAACCAGTACCTAAATAAAAATGATATACTACCTACTTCACAGTCGGGATTTCGTTCGGGTTTTAGTACAACTACAGCCTTATTGAAACTTACAGATGACATATTTTCTGCAAATGATAATGGTATGCATACTTGTCTTGTGATGCTTGATTTCAGTAAAGCTTTCGATACCCTTAATCATGAATTACTTTGCAGAAAGTTGTCTTATTTTGGGGTGAGTGGGTTGGCTGGAAAGTTTTTTACGAGTTATCTTCGAGGTCGTTTTCAAAGAGTAACTATTGGCAAGAGCTATTCTGAGTATTTACCGGTAACCAGAGGAGTTCCCCAGGGAAGTGTCTTAGGACCTCTTCTTTATATAATCTATACTGCAGATTTCCATCTTTACCTTAAATTTTGCTCTATGCATATGTTTGCCGACGATTCGCAGATTTATTGTTCGTTTAAAGAAGAAGAGGTTCAACGTGCCACAATACAAATAAATGAAGATCTGAGTACTCTGGAAAAAGTAACCAAAGCACATCATCTCTCTTTGAATGACACAAAATCGGAAGTCATGTTATTTGGAAAGAACAGGAACCGCGTATTAGATAATCAAAGCTTCGTCATCAGTATTAAGGGTAACCGCCTACAATTTACAGATTCGTGTAAAAATTTAGGGCTTTTCCTGGATAACGATTTGCGATTTACTTACCATGTTAATCAAATTGTCAAGAAATGTTTTATTATGCTTAAGCAACTTCACATGAACAAATTTTATTTGGACACTACTATTAAGCTGAGGTTATGCGATGTTCTTGTTGTATCCTGTATTTCTTATTGCAGTCTTGTTTATTGGCCCGCACTGACGGAGACAAATAGGAGGCGCCTTCAGAAAATACAAAACGCGTGCCTAAGATTTTCATATAATCTGCGCAAGTATGACCATATATCGGATAAGTTCAGAGAATCACATTGGTTAAACTTGGACGAGAGATTTCAAGTTCAAATGGCATGTCTAATTTTTAAAATAGAGAAGTTTAAAATACCTTTGTATCTATTCAGCAAGTTAACGAAATGTGCAGATATTCGCACTCATCCAAGTCGACACCCCTCTCTTTATGTAGTTCCTAAACATTCAACATCTCAATATCAGCAATCTTTCTCATATGTCGCTGTAAAAATTTTTAATAATTTACCCCAGAGTCTTAAATCTACGTGTTCTTTGAGCACCTTTAAAATGAAAATTAAAGCGTTTTTGAGAAATAATCGTCATTAGCCTGTGTGCATTTGAGCACGGAAAAAAATTTTGTATATGATTTTGCATTTATTTTGTAGTTATTTCTTAATTATGTATATTCTGTTCGTAGGTATTAGTTTACATGTCATGGTTATTATGAGATTTTTTTTATAAGTATTTTGCACAGATGGTTGCGTGGAAGAGCATTTTGTATGAACGCCGCCATCATTGAAAATGTATTTGTCACTATGCTTATACCAATGAATAAAGACACTATTATTATTATTATTATTATTATTATTAAATGAAAGGGTTTGACGAGTACAAAATAATTAGGTAAGTGACGTCATACTAAATCCGATATAGTGGATGCCCCTAGATGGCGGACTAAATTTGTATACCACCCTCCTTATATAGGAATCAAAAAATTGGTAGGTACTAAAAAGCACAAAATAAAATAAAAGGTAAAAAATCTTTTTAAAAACATGGTTTTTGAGCCATGTACCTACTAAAACGAATAAAATAAAATAATATAATATAAGTCTAGGTTTTCGTTAAGATAATTCAATGCCAAATTGCGACAAGTTTTTGCAAATCAAAAAGCTTGTCGCGAGAATTGTAAAGAAAATAATATATACTATTTTGGCAAGTCCTTGGTAGGTACTGGCTTACCAACCAATCACTGTTCAATAAAATTAATTGGTAAAACTACTTTTATGAACAGTTTGCGCAACAAGCTTTTTGATTTACAAATAAAACTTGTCACAATTTGGCATTGAATTATCTTAACGGAAACCTATACGTAATTTATTTTATTTTATTCGTTTTAGTACATGGCTCGAAAAGCTTGTGTTTAGAAAGGTTTTTTATCTTTTATTTATTGATGGCATCAGAAGGATTGATTCTACTAACCGACATTAAAAAAATAAGGTCTTACGTAAAATATCCAACTAAAATGGATATATATATATATATGTTTCAAAAATTGGAAAAAAAATATAAAACAACGCGAATTCATTCAATAAATATATTCAAAGTTAAAATTATAAGTACCTAATTTTTACTACCCAACTAGTCAGAAATTTATTTTGACTAAACCAGTTTACCTCTAGATGAGGTAAAGAATTAGAAAGTGGGGATGAACTGGAAGTAATTTTGGTGTTAAAAATATCCTAATATTACAACTTTATGGGATTTCGTCAAATTTACCACTGAAGGAATAAAAATTAGATAATAATTAGGTAATTCAGTCTATACTTGGGCTTAATATAATATTTATATCTTCTATAAACGGTCAATACAATAAATGGTGCGAGGTGTCCGCCTTGGTTGTATAACCTATAAGTAATAGCAGGTAGGCCTATAAAATTATTAAAGGTGTTTGGATTTTGTTATCTGAAAAAAATTTCCTTGCGTATAACATATTTCTGTATACAGGGTTAACTATCACTTAGTACAAAAATTTTTATGGCAGATAAAGAAAAATTAGACTTGCCAAAATAAATTTTAAAAAATTTACTAACATTTGTCTTAAGCCTAATTTTTTTTTTCAAATTGTATAAAACCCGCCTATGGACGCCCGCGTGACGTCTTAAAATTTCGCGTATGTAAATGGTAGTGACGGGTAGTGAAATAGCGCGGCGTTGCCACGCCTATCAATTTATCCGAGGATTCACCACAAAATTTCGATTTTCTTTTGAATACGATTACTTTCTATAGAACATGTAGAATGCTTATGAAACACCTACCTTACTGACATTTCCAGGATTGCATATTGCGCCATTTTCTGTTTTCTTGTTTTTTTTTACATTAAAAGTCACACAACACTACACAACATTCTTCACATTTTCTAAATCTGTTGGGGACTTCTTGATTCCCTCCGCCATTCCTTTTGTTTGAAGCGAAGTACTCAGCCTGACCATCACGGAGGAGGATCCCCTCCGCCACGAAAACGCCGAAGGGTAACCAAAAAACACAACTGCACTAGCACACATTGCACATGCAGAGCACTACAACAGTAGCTGTTCAAAGAGGCGGCCGTTAACCTCGATGCACAAATTCACTCGGTTAATTAAATTAAATTTTTTTGCATTTTTACTTCAGGATCTTCTCTTCTACTTATTCTGGGCCAGGCCAAATAATTGGGTCAATCTGCTGGCAGTATACCGTACCTACATAGTACTGCATCTAAAACCATATAATCCATTTACTAACAAATAAGTAAGTAAGTATAAGTATAAGTTTGCCTGGTCAATTCCGTACATAATCTCAAGGTACTTCTTTTTTTACTAATAGGTACCTACTAATGTTAGCCCTTCTAACCTGTAATGTTGCGGTCCTGGTGCACTAGTAAAAAGCCTGGCGTTCAATTAATTGCAAAATAGCTTTAAAACACACCAAAGTACACAAATACGGGAAAATATAGCCGAAAATTCAGAGGGACGCAGAGAAACGTCAAGTAGGTAATCATCGGACGAAATACGATGATTCACGCGTTACCCTATGCCTTGTCTTGCAGGTTGCAGGCAACCAGACCAGCAACTAGTCTTAGGCGTAGAGATGCGTAGAGATGCGACGTCGAACAAAACTATGCGTCGATTCGATACACATCGACGTTCTTTGTTTTGCAAAGCGTTCAGTTTAATAACGCCGGCATTAAGAAATCACAGAATCCTTTTTGTTTAGTTTAGATAGTTTTCAATAAGTTTTCTTATTAAAATAATTTTTTGTGCGTTTGTGTCAGAGAAATGGAATTTCTCTGGTTTGTGTCCAGTTTGTACGTCTGTCAGTCCGTCACCTCCACCACATAACACACTTTTGTGTTGTGTGATCTCTACGAAATTTTCGTGGTTTCGCGAGGCGAGAAATGTGTATGTAGTTTTGTAATTCCCAGGTGCTGCTATGTGAAAATGTAAAAACAAAAAACGCCTAGAGATTCAGGATTACCTAGCCTCGGGACCGTGCCCGGGACTCGGGATTTTATCCTGTTTTCTGTTTTCAAATTTCAAACTAAGGTAAACTGAATCCAGGCGAACCTCGAGTAAATCTAGCGGCGCTGAGGCTGTACAGATTCAAATCGATTTTTATTTGTTTTTTTTTTAATTGTTTGAGTAAAGGTGGATTTATAAACTCGACGTTTGCGTTGGCGCTTACGGTTGACGGTGACCTTCGTCGTTGCCTTCCGTAGCAGACATTTTATAAACTTTCCATTTGCGTCCAGAAATGTCAGCTAAACAAAACACCACGTGACCGCTGAACTTAATTTTTATTGGACTACGTCGAATTGCTACGAACGGCGGGACGTGAAAGATGAAATTGGTTTATCTCGGACGGCATCCGACGCAGACGGTAACGTTCGACGACGTTTATAAACGGTTACACGTAAAATATAGGGATTGAATTTTCGACGCAAACGGCAACGGCGAGCGCCAACGCAAACGTCGAGTTTATAAATCCACCTTTTAAAAGGTATTTTCATCCTTCCTAAAGCAACGCGGAAAATCATTTCTAGCTGACAGCACGTTCCGAAGCCATATTGGATGAGGCGGAGATTTACAGGGAAATTTGGGGTTTTTACCCTTTTTTTTAAGGTCGTAAAAAAAACTAAAAATATTTTTCTATGTTTTCTTAAGCCACCCTGCGCACGTGGTAAAATTTTTTGTACTAAGTGATAAATATATATAAATATATAAGTATATAAACTGGCGCGCCTCATAAATATTGTGTATCTACAAAATTTTATTATTATTTTATTATTTTTACTCATTTTCAAAAACGTTTATAAACAAAGTTCGAACGGGACAAGAAAACATGCTAAGCAAACCTTTTGCTGTTCCAAAGTGTGACTTTTCCATATTTTGAAAAATAATTGCTTACAATTTGAATCACTTACAATAGCTCCTTTTGTGTTTTGGAGTGTTCTACTCAAACTGGAGTCTCCAATGAAATAAGCTGTAGGTATCGAACAAATATATCAACCATTGCTCGATAAGTCGCCTTAACGTGATGAAATTCGTTTTTGAAAATGAACTGGCATAGTAGGTAATTTTTTTGAATAAAAGATATAGCAGAGTCTTTGTCGGTTAATTGGGCGCAGTAGGTACGTATACAATCGGCAATACGCACAAGAATAAAAAACGCTCCACGGAAAAGGGTGAAAACAGGGGAAGGGGGTAAAAACGTTTATAATTTAGTTCTTCGCGATACAGAACTTTTTATCGAATGAAACTAGTGCATAAGCAGTTTTACTTAGTAGAGAAGTTGATATTATTAGAAAAAGGGGATGGATAGTCCTTTGTCTTTCGGTGTTCTTGAGGTCAAGGAATTCAATTTATGGCATTATTTTGAAGAAATAAAATGACTGAGATTCGAAAAGAGTGCCCAAAATATCGTGTCGATAAAATAGGTATGAAACATCGACATTTACAATTAAACATTAGGTTAAAAAAAATATGGAAGTAGGTACTAATCTCATCTGCGGCTGTTTTTTTAGTAGGTACATCAAGTCATTTAATATAATTTTTATCTTATTTTCCAAATAATATAGGGTAACTACCCCAGTGATTGGTCTTTTAAGAGAATGCTATTGCAACTTTTTAAAAAAATAGTAGACTGTGAAAGTTTTAAATATGCAATGAAATGAAGATCCATCATAGGTTTCCAACGTTTTAGATTAGTATGTTCTCATTTACATCAAAGGTTGTGTAATTTGATTATTTTGCTATTAAACAATTGTAACCCAATTATTCAGTTATTGGCCACCTAAAACTAGAAATTGGCCTAGTGCATAGGCAGTGATTGGCCACTTGTCTCTGGCTAACAAAATTGAATCAAAGGCTTAAATTTTTGTCATATCGACAAATAAAAAACCTGAAATTTATGCATTTAATAATTATTTAATAATTAGGAATGTTCTTTGTATAAGGTAATATTTCCATCTCTTAATTAAATCAAGGAAAAATATTTTTATAATGGTATTATGGAAGTTTTATTTGTAACGAGAAAAAAAACGCATGGCAATAAGGAAAGTAAGAATCTTTTCGGGAATTGCCAAAGTAGGTATAGGTATGTCCAGAACTAGAGTACCTATGTACCTACTCATAAATAATCGCAGAAGTAATAAACCTCCTTAGTTTAGTAAAAATATTGTACCTAGGTAAGTATCTTTATATTGTATTACAGGTAAGTGTTTCTTATTTTATTTTTCGTTTCAGGGTTTTTCATGTGGGAAAACGAGGAGGAGATGTTTAAACAAAACATGGAAGGATGAACACTAGGGATATTAGTGGATGTAAGTTTAGAGACTGAAATAATATGAAAGATAATAATGAACCTACTTTTCTCTTACAGGCACGTTAATACTAATGCAGTGAATTATTACTAATTGTGTAATTGTTCGAAACAACTGCACTTTTTTTTAATTAAAATCTATAGGTTCAATCCATGTTTATTTGTTATATGAAAAAAATATAAAAAGGAAGCTATTCTTCTATTGTACATAATATACAACTACAACATAATGATATAGATATAACTACAGAATATTACGTTTTAAACAAGTTTGACAGTGAAATATTGTTGAATTAGATTTATGTATATTGTGTTTATGTATGCAGTTAATGTGGTAAGATCGTATACAATTTACACATTTTATACCGAAATTTGTCTGTGTTATATTACCCGTACAAATATAGCATAAACCTACAAAACGTTCGGTGTTTAAATTTAAGGCGAGGCCCATTTTCAACAATAAATTTTTCAAGTCTTTATTCTCACTTTTAGGTATTGCAACATCGGATATAATATTTACTTTTGGCTCATAAAATAAATTTTTGGTAACTTTTCTTATGTTTTCAATATTTGATGTTGGAAATGGACAATTTTTTTCCGATTGTGATTTCTGAATAACTATAGGTCTGTTGTTTGATACATTCGTTTCTTTTTTTATTTTAATCCTATTTGTCTCCTCTTGTTTTTCTTTTCTCTTTTTAATTCTTTCTTCTTTCTCTCTTTCTTTTTGTGCTCTGTTCTTTGATATGTTCGTTTCTTTTTGTATTTTAATCCTATTTGTCTCCTCTTGTTTTTCTTTTCTCTTTTTAATTCTTTCTTCTTTCTCTCTTTCTTTTTGTGCTCTTTCCTCATCTTGCTTCCTCTTATTTTCTCTCCACTCCGTCCCTGTTATAACAAACGATGTTCTTGCCACATTGCGAGCTCCTTTCCTTTGAGGAGTTTTAGCATATATTAATGTATCCTTTAAGGCTATTGGATGGTTTTCAATATTATTGTTGAAACTTATATCTAATGGTGGTGTGTTTTCAATTTCTTCAATTATTATATTATTTTCCGGAATATTTCCTGCGACATCTTGGAAAATTATCGGAATATCTTCTATACGGAAGACTACTTTTTCACTATTCGTGGCTTTAGTTGTCAGGTTGTCTTCATCCACTGAATTTGTCTCAGGTATTTCCGATGTGTTATTTTCTGCTTCTCTTTCTATTTCTTCTGAAAACTCCTGATTTGACATGACATCATTTATTTTTTTAGTTTCAGCTTCAACTTCGCTCTCTATCGATAAATTTAAGACGGTGTTCAAGATTTCCTGGTCTCCTAAATCTATGTCATCTATTTCGCATACAGTATCTTCCACTGCTTCTTTGATAGTAGATTCTTCAGTATTTCCAACAATATTTGCTTCTTCTTTAGCTATTTTCTTTGTTACATCAAATTCTTTCCATAACTTGTGCAATAACACGAAATTAGGAGACACATCACCAGTAACATGCGCTGAATAATTTTCAAGTTCACAAATTTTTTCTCGGCCAATAATGTTACTGAACTTGTCATAATCCATACTTACAGCGGTTATGTCTGACATTATTTCTTCGCTGACAGTAGGAGCTTGTTGACTTGTAGTGTGGTTTCCTAAACATTTTACAAAATCTATGGATTCTGGGTTAAAGGGATACAACCCAGTTGCTCTAAAGCCACTCCTGTAGGTGCTTGCTTTTCCATAATCTTCTATTACTTCCTTTAAAATAGGAGCAAACTTATCTTTCGTCAGATTGACATTGATATTATTTCTTCTCCATTTAAGCACACCTTTTTTCCATCCGGTCTTAATGGGTTTAAATGCTGCTACGTCGGCAGGTTGTAAAATTCTGGTAGAGTTGGGGTAAAGGCAGATCAAAATTATGCCCAAATTTCTGCACAGTTCACTTACGTCGTATGTAATATGCGTACTATGGCCATCCACAAAATATATGACAGGAAATTCAATATTATTTTTCTTCAAAGTCAGGTGTAATACGTTCGAAATATAGTCCTGAAATAACTCCACTTTCATCCAACCCGAGTCACTCATACCGATTCCCCAATCAGAAGGGATAGACTGAGCAATTTCGGATCTCAGCCTTTTCCCTGGAAATATGATCATGGGTGGAATTAGTAACCCCGATGCCGAGAAACTAAACATAACTGTGATATTCTGTTTCGATGAAGCATGCTCTACTTCGTATACATTTCTGGAGCCTTTTGGTGCCAATACTTTGGATGTTTTTGGACATAAACAGAAGCAAGTTTCATCGCCATTTAAAATTCTTGTGGGGTTTTGCAAAATATGTTCATACCCTCTCGTAGTAAGGTAAGATTCTATATCATTAAACCATTTTTTGATGTCTGCTTCTGATACGTTTGAGCTGGCTGATGTTACTGCCTCAGGTGTCCGATTTGCTATTTTAGGGTGTCTACGAAGAAATCCCTTATACCAGGTGCTACCTGGATAATTATCTTTAAATGGATTTTGCCTGGGTGCCTTGTCTAAAAAAGCTTTGACAGATAATTGCAAGTCTTCCATTCGTCTTGGAAACCCTTTTCTTGCGTTTTCGAATAACCACTCAACAAGAACATTTTCCTCATCTTGTGTTAGCACAGGAGGTGGTCCAAAATTTGGCTTCCTAAACTTTTCACTTTTCCTAAACTGTAGCGTTGCTCTTGGAATATTATACTTTCTGGCCACTTCTCTTAATGCTTCTCCTTGTTTTATATCCCCTAAGGCTTTCTGCAAGTCATCTTCAGAATAACTTTTCGAATATCTCTTACCCTCAGGTACTTTAGGCATTTTTGTGATTCAAACTGAAATTAAACATGATATCCAATTATTGGCCTTCTATTAGAATTAGTTATTGGCCTCTGGCCAACGACTGACTAATGTATTTCAAATATGTTAATATTATAACATTTTGATGAACTACTGATGGCCCTTAATAATTAATAATAATACACCCAAGTTTTGTAAAATTACATTTTACCAGTCATTTTATTTTATATTGATATTCGATGTTAGTGATTGGCCGGGTAAAAAATTAATTATAATTTAAGGTTAAGTGTTCTAAAATATTTTAAAACGATCGGTAAATATCTTACAATATTGAGAAAATTATAGTTAGACATTAACTACAGAGAATTGACTATATTTTACTCACCTAAGGATACTCATGGGCTTATCACATTGAACTGTCAATTGCTCAGTTAGCGGCGGACGTCAAAACCGTGGTTTTCTATTAGCGGCCATTACTAAAATGCATTGCCAACTTACAAACAATAAAAACCGCAAGGAAGAAGACGCTTGAAACTATCAGTTGGCAGTATTGGAAAATCAGATTGTGACACCTACGTTTTATCTTTTGAGAAAATAAAGCAATGTGGCCAATGACTACCTATAGGCCAATCACTGGGGTAGTTACCCTACTTATGACGTAGAAAAATATAGATGTATGATAATCTAGGAGATTGCCATTTCCTCCCTAGTATTACAAGTGTTTAGGTAGCATAGGTCGGGTATTCGAACGCAACTCTACTCTCTACTTTTATAAATTTTGTGTTTCACGGCCATGCTGTAAATTATTATTAAAAACTAACTATTCGGTATTGTAGCCAAGATAATAATGTATCTTTGTAAGAAATATATAGATATAACATTATTGTTACTTCGCGAGATTTGGCAATTTTGGCTTAAGTGCGCACAGTTACCCGACTCTCCCCAACTCTCGGTTACATGCGGGTGCTATTATTTACTCTAATCTATTTACCTTCAAGTAACGAACAGCTCGAAGGTAAGCAGAAAACCATAATTGAATTTTCATGGCCTACAATTTTTTAGTATGTATCTTAGTGGCGGCTCAGCCATAGGGGCTGTTGGGCTACAGCCCCCGAGTAGAAAATACACCCGCAAACAACTGACAGGTAACGTACAGTTTCAGTTCGGGCAATCAGGCAATTTAACCACACACTTCGCAGGAATGCTCGGAATGATCACTGTTTAGTATACCCACTATACCATGTTTTGAATGCATCTTCGTGAGGAATCAGCTACTTTCTATCTATCCCTACTTCGATGGCTCATTGACGACAAGGTTGTCAATTATACAACACCTCTCATTTAAATCCATACCGTAGACTTGTGAATAATGACGATTCTGATACATTTGGCAACGGTGCCAAGCTCGTGGTTTGTTGTCGCCTTTGTTCAAAGGGAAATAGCGCAGCGCGAAGTGGATAAAGTCTTCGGGAGGGGGTTATTTCTAGGAAAGTAAACAGCCGGATTTCGCGGAAAAGGGGGACGAGAGGGGGACACGACGGGGCGCGAGGGGGCACGTAGGGAGCGCGATTGTGCGCTTGGTCTGAGGCTGAAAGTTTTTCCGCCGAACTGAAGGGTTTTAGTTCCGCCCGTGCCGCGACTGCCCGTTCTCGCGCGGTTCGGCCTCTATTAGTGCACGGCCACACATAATATCGCGGACGGCGGACCGGAGAGCGAGAGCAGGGCGGAAAGCGGAGAGCATAGACAAACCCAAATATAAGACGCTTCGAAAGGTCCTGGAAATATGGAAGCAAGTTACTGCACAACCCAGATAAATATTGTCATTCTTGTGAATGTCAACGATGTCATCTGACTTGCATTCTGTTTCCTTATATTACTTATTGCTTGTATTATTGAATGTATTAAAATGTTCACAAACTAAAATTTTGTTTTCTTCTTTAGTTTACGTACCTAGTTATCTTTTATTTTAAAATTTTGCATTAACTTTAAAAGTTTTTAAAGAAAAACTAATGTGTCGTTGATTCGTAAAACTATTAATACTGTTTTGCGGTGAACGACCCATTTGTTTTTGTTTTAAATTTTTAAAGAAAATAAAACTTTAAAATAGGAGATCATAAATAAACGAGTCTCTCAAAAATATTTAAAATTCCCGCCTCCCTAGAAATAGTTCACCCAGATGCTAGCGCCGGCGCTACTAGCGAATATTGTGCCAAATTTAGACTATGGATTACGGATGTCTTCTATTTGGGTATGTCTATGGCGGACAGTATGGACCGGGAGATAGTGACAGATTTTTGGACGTGATTTTACTCAGTATGCCTTTCAAAGGTTATTATGTGGCACATATTCTCACAATAATAAGCTATGAATCAGAGAGTCATCCTGGGTTCTTCATGTGAAAAACTTAGTTTTCAATTATTCGAAAAATATGCGTTTTGATATGATTTTATACAGGCTGCCATGTGTTTGATAATGAACTTCAAAATAAAAAAATTCCTCGGAAAAAATAGGCATACCGTTAGGGTGGGTCCAAAGGGCTATTATTGCCACGTGTTCTTGTATTTTAATAATTAATTTTTCCACGTTTCTGAACAGGCTGCTAATGAGAAGTATGCAAGTTCTTATTATGAAAATGCTGAAAAAATGATGGCATACCGTTTGCGCATGTCCAAGTACACTTTACATCGAATAACTCGTTGAAATGATTAAATAACATTCAATTTAAACAGTACTTGGACATGCGCGAAAGATATGCCATCTTTTTTTCAGCATTTTCATAATAAGAACTTGCATACTCCTCATTGGCAGCCTGTTCAGAAACGTGGAAAAATTAATTATTAAAATACTACTTTGGACCCACCCTAACGGCATGCCTATTTTTTCCGAGGAATTTCACAACCCAAATTTGGGATTTTGCAAAATAAACGTGCAGTGTGGGTACATGAAATAAACCATCTGTACAAAAATAATTTGGGAAATCTCGACCAAAAGTTTGTTTAAAACAGCTCGGTTGTGGTTTTGTGCATGAGTTGTGCCCCATAGGGGTATGCGACTAAAAACTTCACTAATTAGCATTTCGCAATCCATATTGTTTATTATTAAGTAGGTATATAAGAATACAACGCTCTATTTTCGAGGTTAAATAGGCGCCAATACGCCGAAAAATGTCAAACTGACTTGAACGCTCCGTTACCAGCGAGCAAACACGCCTACACTCCGCTCCCCTCTCCACGGTCTGTGTGGACACGACAGTAGGCTTCCTATTGTTTTGAACGCTCCGCTACCATCTCCGCTCTGCTCTCCAATCCGCCGCCGTCCGCCTTATGTGTGACCGTGCACTTGGTCCCGAACGGTGCTTCGCGTTCGCCTGTTATTAAAAAACGAGTTATTTATTTTTACGAGTTTTTTATTTTATTTGGAAAAAAATAAGTTGAAGATGGTTTCTCAAAGAACCAAATGTTGTAGAACAAATCTAAAAACGCCATCTTAAAGTCCGTTAAAAAGTGAAAAAGTGGCTTTCTTTTTTTCCTATCTGTGATAACAGCTTCAGAAAAAAATGAAATCGAAAATGCAAAATTTCACTTTCTTCAAAATAACTCAAAAACGAAAAAAGATATTAGAAATCTGTACCATTTTATTGACCTCAAAATTGTGCAACTTTTTGCCCATTTAACCGTTGTTCTATCTATCTATCCGAGACACATTGTATATCGATTTGCAATTTCTTGGTTTATCAATATAACATAGAATCTTAAAATTTTCAATAACTCGTATAGTTTTCCACTCTACTTGTAATAAATAAACAAAATGAAAAATAGTGTGCAGGACATATTGAAAGTTAACTTTTTAAGTCTTTCATTGACCGAAGAAGTTGAAATACAAATTCTTGCAAGACCAACTTTAGATTTACAATTATCTCAACCAGATTTCTGCGCGGGAAAGCTGAATTTCTGAAATGCTGTTACTCTTGTTACGAAAAAATTTTAATCTAAAAAACTGGTGATTTTCTCAATTTAAATTACCTAATGTTTTAAGAGCTTTTGGTTTTCCGGTTTAAACTAATTTTTTTAGGGGAAAATACGGAAAAACTGTTTTTTGGAAAATTTGGCGCCGTCTATCTTTTTGGGAATTAAGTAAAAAAAAGTTCGTTCCGCAGCAACAAATGTTGCAAATTCCAAGATTTGTAATTTTTGTCCCCACACTTTTTGCTCGGACCAATGTGAAACGATATAAATCGTTTTAAATTTTTGTTCAACAAACGAGGAGAGTTGGGATACACCAATTTGGATTTTTAGTCCCGAACGGTTCTCCGCGTTCGCCTTGGTTTTCCGGTTTAAACTAATTTTTTTAGGGGAAAATACGGAAAAACTGTTTTTTGGAAACTTTGGCGCCGTCTATCTTTTTGGGAATTAAGTAAAAAAAAGTTCGTCCCGCAGCAAAAAATGTTGCAAATTCCAAGCTTTGTAATTTTTGTCCCCACACTTTTTTTGCTCGGACCAATGTGAAACGATATAAATCGTTTTAAATTTTTGTTCAACAGACGAGGAGAGATGGGATACACCAATTTGGATTTTGACCTTTTGACAGTGTGTCCCACTTAAGGGTAAGCCACCCCTCTAAAATTTTCATTTGTGCGCCGATTTTGAAAAACTTTTTTGTTGAATAGCTCTCTGAAAATTTTGGAAAAGTGCTATTGGCGATTTTTTAGGACTAAACTGACGACGGATTCTTGTTTAGGACCAACTTACACATTTCGGTTTTAAACGTTATGGGATTCGTTTGATACTTAATTTGAATTATTTGTCTCCGACCGTTTCCGAGATATTTACCAAAAAAGTTTCATCGAGCTAGATATCACGGTCTTTTGTGTACGCCAAACATTAGAACCAGATTTTTGAAAAATCAAGTCAGCCATTATAATAAAATTGACAATCAAGTAGGCTGTCAATGTAACATTTCTACTTACCTGGCAATTTACTTTGAAATTTTGTTGCTGAATCTATAATAGTTACAGTTTAAAAATGTTTTTGAAAGAAAAATGCCGTGATAAGTATTTTAGATATCTTTATGAGAAATAATAAAATATACCTACAGGGTCCAACTTTAAAACTGTACAAATCCGTAAAATCTTCATTTTTGGAGATAATCACCTAAACTTTTTTTTTGTTTGAAAGGCCTTCAAAAACAGCTTCTTTTGACCTGCCTGCCATTTTCAAAATGCAAATCCAGGGCCGGCTGCGATTTTTTATACCCCTGATTTTCACTAAAACCATTTAGCGACTTTTTTTATTTAAAATATGACCATACAGCGTTAATCAGAACACCCCAAAACCCCCATATACCAAATTTGAGCAAAAAGTATACAGAGTAAAAGTAGAGTAGAGTAAAAGTATACAGGGAGTTCCATTCTGTAGGATGTCAAAATTGAGCAAAATAGGAATTTTAAAGACATCTGGCGAGTCAAGTGTGCCAAAACAGTTGCATGGTCAACAGGACCACTCAAAATGTTGGTGTGAAAATATTTACTACAAAAACATACAGGGTATTTTTCTCTGAGCCATCTCAAAATTCTGAATTTTTATTAAACTTTATACTGGTCAGGAGTGCTCTGGAATCATTGAAGAAATATTAATAAACACAAAAGTTATTAATTTTTTACAAAATTCCAACCAACAAATAAAAACAATTTAAATTATTGGACCTTTCTCAACAAAGTCACTGTCTAAAATGATACATTTTCTGTGAGTTTCCTGTTGCGGCACATCAGCCACATTAACTGATATTTACTTACTGACTGGCACGCTTCTGTATTTTTTAGATTTAGTTCGTTTATAGTATGTGGTGCGGTTTAGATATACTCGATTTTTGAACCGTATAAAGTTCCAAAAATTCAGTAATTTGAGATGGCGCAGATAAGAACATTCTGTATATTTTGTATTGGACCTTTTCACACCAATACCTTGAGTGGTCCTGTCGACCATTCATTCAACTATTTTGAGGGGATTCCATGTCACACTTGACTTGGCAGATGCCTTTAAAATTCCTATTTTGCTCAACTTTGACACCCTGCAGAATGGAATCCCTGTATATTTTTTATTCAAATTTGGTATATAAGGGTTCTGGGATGTCCTGATTAACGCTGTGTGGTCAGATTTTAAATAAAAAAATCGCTAATTGGATTTCGTGAAAATCGGGGGTATAAAAAATCGCAGCCGGCCCTGGATTTGCATTTAGAAAATGGCAGGAAGTTCAAAAGAAGCGGTTTTTGAAGGCCTTTCAAACAAAAGAAAGTTTAGGCGATTATCTCCAAAAATGAAAATTTTATGGATTTGTACAGTTTTAAAATTGGACACCCTGTATGTATAAACTTAGAGTTAGTATTCTCATAAATATCCATATAGATTTGTAAGCTCTATCGAAGATTTAGATCGACAGGAAGCGAAATTATTCTGACAGGTAAGTAGGAATGTCGAATTGACAGCCTACTTGATTGTCAGTTTTATTATGTCATGGCCAACTTGATTTGTCATAAATCCTGTTCTAATGTTCGCCCTACTTGAATCGAACATTATTAGATACTGACACAAGACACCATGTGTTACTTACTTTGATGGAGCTTTTTTGGTACCTAAATATCTCTGATACGGTTGAAGTAAAATAGGTGAAATTATACAGGGTGTCCCATATGTATGGAATAATGCTTATATCTTCTTAAAAAATATATTTAGAAAAAAATGGTTTAAATAAAACTTACAGTGTGACCTATTTGAATAATCCTATCAAGTCGATTTTGTTTTACCTCTCATAATGTGGTTGCTATGGCAACGAACTTTTTTTTTTCAAATGGGATCATATCTTTTTTAATCGATTTTTGGAATCTGCTACTTATTCTGCATACAACGGCATAAAAAAATCTATAGGTTACATAAGGAAAATTTTGAGAAATAAATTATTTTTATTTTTTCCGATTTCATAGTGGACGTTATCAGTAAACTCGATGGAGGGAAAAAATATGCTACATTAAAATTGTGTGATGGTTTTGCTTCTTTTCTTTTTGCTTTTCTTATAAAAAAATTCTCATTGGTCGATAAATTTAATCAGTAGGTATTTTATGTCCTGCAAGTTAAAATGGTACATTTAACTGAATTCGAAAGATTTACCATTCTCATTATGGCAGAACCATCAAACAATTTTAATGTAGCATATTTTTTGCCTCCATCGAGTTTACTGATAAAGTCCACTATTAAATCGGAAGAAATAAAAATAATCTATTTCTCAAAATTTTCCTTATGTAACCTATAGATTTTTTATGCTGTTGTATGCAGAATAAGTAGCTGATTCCAAAAATCGATTAAAAAAGATATAATCCCATTTGAAAAAAAAAAGTTCGTTGCCATAGCAACCACATTATGAGAGGTAAAACAAAATCGACTTGATAGGATTATGCAGAATAGGTCACACTGTAAGTTTTATTTAAACCATTTTTTTCTAAATTTTTTAAGAAGATATAAGCATTATTCCATACATATGGGGCACCCTGTATATCCTTGGATACATAATTAAAAAAGGACTTGTATTGAATAATGGTTAAATGAAATGTGTTGTAAAATACAGAAAATCACTTTCATTTCCGCTAAAACCAGAAGTTATTTAAAAAACTGAATGACCAGGAATACTAGGTACCTACTTAACGGTTCTCTAATAGTTGTTGGGTAAAAATTATATTTTATTGTTTTGCAAAAACAATTTTAATGACAACTTCTTATCGATCCCTTATTATAATAATATTCGAGAACACCACCCAATTAATCTTAATTTTTACTACAAATTCATTTTTTGAATGTCGATTTTATGTTAATTTGTCTCACGTCACACACTTTCCACTTGGATGGGCTACCCTGTACCTACTATTTCTAGGTATATTTTCTGTAAAACTGCTTCAGACCTAATACAGATTGAGTGAGTATTGCATACAATTTAAGTTACTTACCTCTAGTCAGTTTCTGATATTTAAACAGATGTGCATAATTATTATCTAACCAAAATGGCAACCGAATTGGTACTAATGGCCGATAGTCTATCCCTAGGGTTTAAAGGTCGGCTTACACAAAGGTCAAATTAGTACAAGAGAATTATTAGGTAGTTTAATTGAACGTCTTCGTGCAGCTTGTGATTTGCAAAGTTCCATTCGAGGTTGTTATGTGCGATTAACGATTACGTTTACATTGTATCCTATAATATTTAAATACCTATACACGGATAAACTAAATTACTTACTTCATTCTGATTCGGTAAAATAAAGTACGGCACTGATAACATTTTAAGTAAGTAGGTAAATATAGCCATAAAATAAATCGCCGACTATCTTTTCTCGTCCCATTTAATAATGCAATTACCATTTCATTTCAGTAACCTCCAAGGCAGATATTAAGAAAATTAGACCCAGTTGCTTTTTAAACGAGATTAATGTGGAGACAAACAGGGGCAGTGGTTGGATACCTAATTTAACGTGCAACTAAGTTTTCCTATCTTCTTGCGACAAAACAACAATACTTTAAATACTAGCTATTATAATATTTTGTTATAAGTTACATATTACAATGCTGCGATCACAAAAATACCACGGCGTGTGCCACACAGTCCCACAGCTGACTTTAGGAAAGCCCTGAAGTTGATAAAGCTGGCAACATGGCTTGCGGGTCTGCGCGGCATGGCCTGTCACTCCCTGTCAGTTGATTTTACAAGAAATTTACCAGAATTAATTTGTGTAGTGCGGGTAGTGCCATCGTCGCCAGATTGATACGACGAGGCAGTGTGTCTCTGGGTGGAAACGGACAGCCCGAAGTGCTGGCGACAGCTTATTTATAAATTTGTTTTGTTTTTGAAAAATTAAACATTTCTCTAAAAGTTCGGAGTGAAGAATCGTTCTTTTACAATTTCAAGCCTCAAGATGCCTAGGACAGTCGAGGGAAGCTAGAACTTAGTTATATACCTGCGGCTGTAATTCAAATTATGATAATAATTTGAAGTAGCTAGGTTTTCTTTGATTGCAAGTGGTCAACTTGTATTCGTGTTGGGCTTCTCAAAGGAAGAAAATTTAAGAATAAAATGAGAAAGTGCCTATTCCATAGACAAACTAAAGTACCCTTTAAAATTAAAAGAGTTTTCTAACAATCCAACCATTGTTTAGCACTGTTGCAAAAGTTTCTTTACCTAATTTTAAAGTCAAAAGATAATTTAGTTGAATGTATTATGAAATTGACCCTAACTGTCATTTCAATCAGAAGAGATTACCTACTCTCCTTCACAACATGCTGTTCTCTGTTCGCTTGTTTGTATTTTTATGCAAATTTAACCATAAGGGAAGATAGGTAATCATTATTTGCCTGATGGAGTCCTTTGCGAAATATTCTCACAAAAATTCGACTTACAACGAGTTGCATTCTCCTCTATTTGCTCAAATTTACCATATTATTTGTCAAAATGTACCTATCCACACCACCAGGAATCGTATTTATTATAAATACTTATACTTCTGTGTATATTTTATTACTTGTTACTGCTTTTATTGTCTGTTAAACAAACGTACCTACTTACTTAGGTAAGTACCCAATTATTGAAATAAAGTTCACAAATGCATTTAATTATAATTAAAAAGAGGATTGAACATTTATTAGAAAAGATAAACTACGCCAAAGTGCAGAGTGCTCTACACTGCATAGACCAGTTTAACCGTCCCACTGCGGCGTTGCCACATGTTTGCCCAGGGCTTGTAAGATTGAGAAGGTTGTGACAGTCCTGTAAATTTTTTATTTTTCAAGACTGAGATTTCCCATTTGTGAGAGATGTAGAACGTCACAAGATGTTTTTTTGGAGAAATTTAGTCCAAAACTCATAAGGAACCAGGGCCTACTGCAATTCCGCGAATAGGGCCAATTTGCAATATTTTCCTTCGCGTTCCAGATATCAAAAAAGTTATTAGAAAAAGTTGTTCAGAATCGAACTAGATTATTATTTCTGGGGAAATGTAAAAAATAAGGTAAACAAAACGAGGCCTCAAAATCGGCATGAACTTTGCGAGAGACTACAACAAACATGCCGCCATATACGAGTAGCAGAACAGAACAGCGTTGCCAGACACAATCGAAAGAGAATTGAAAAATGCATAACTGTTGATGGAGGATTAGTTGAAGAAGAGGTCATTTAACAATTAGGCAATGTTGCTATGATTAAAAAAGTATTTTCAAATCTCTCTGCGCGCTTTACAACCGATTGTAAGAAAATTGGGATTTGATACACAAGGTTAGAATTCGATTCTGAACAACTTTTTCTAATAACTTTTTTTGATACCTATCTAGAACGCGAAGTAAAATATTGCAAATTGGCCCTAATCGCGGAGTTGCAGTAGGCCGTGGTGCCTTGCGATATTTGAACTAAATAGCTCCAAAGAAGCAGCTTCTGACGTTCTACATCTGTGCCAAATGGGAGGTCTCAGCCCTGTCTCAGATTATCTTCATCTTACGTGGCACACAATGTAGAAGCATTATGTAGTTATCGCGGTCAAAGTTAATTTTTGTCTATAGTAATACTGGCCGCCTGGCCGCCGCTTGATCGCCTCGTCATCGCCGACGAACTGCGCTCCTGTTGGTTGGGCGCTCGTAAACTCGGTAGATGCTACGTGCTAAACACAGGGGCGTACGCTGTTACTTAAATTATTTGCAACGTAGTGGAATGCTTAGGTATATTAATGAACGCTTATTTACTTACCTAATATATAATTTTTTGGACGGGGCTTAATTATAAAATGTCAAGCTCAGATACGGGGGGGTGCAGATGAAAATGTTGTAGCTCCAACTTGTATTCCTTAATCAGAAAATAATTCAAAATGGAAAATGGACATCCTCGCTCTCTGTATACCCATGCGTACGTCATTTAGGGGATTTAATCGAACAAAACACCCTAATGCTAATAAAGCATCGATTATACGTCCATTCTAAGCCAACGGCGCATTATTGTGTTAATTTTCGATTAAGGCCTTCCGCTGAAATCATATGTTGTATATTTTCAATAGTTGGCTTATGACGATCTGCGATTATCCGTCAAAATCCAGGTTTTGCATGAACCTTGAATCTAGTGAGCTCTGTTCCAGTTTGAATTCTATATAAACAACAAAGGATTTTTAGTACCTGTAATTATAATAATTATAAATAATAACGGATTTTTTAGTGACATATCAGGTATCAATTGAAAAAATGCATCCCAGCAGGGACTCGAACCCTAGACTCCTACTATGTGGCCGTAGGCACTTAACCAACTAAGCTAACCATCGACTAGGTGTTATTTATTCCAATTGATATTAGTTAGTAACGGTGAGATGTAGGAGATTTCGGCGTCTTCTACAGCTGCTAGAAGGGGTTAGAGGGTGTAGGGTAAATATTCATGATTGTTGGTTATGTGAAATTTCTATTTGTTCATCAACCCATAAAATTCAACATTTAGTGACATAATGCAAGTATCGAACGTGGAAATTCTAACCTACAATGCAAGCCAAGAATATTAACAAAGAAAGATTTTAAGTACCTGTAATTATAAATATTAAAGGATGTTCTCGCGGCATATCAGGTAAAAGATATCAATGGAAAAAAATGCACTCCAGCCGGGACTCGAACCCGGGACTCATACTGTAGCCGTACGCACTTGACCAACTCAGCTACCGGATATGTGGGTTCCATCGGCCAGGCGTTATTTATTCCAATTGATATCACTTACTAGCGGTGAGATGCGTATTCAATTGATATATCTTTTACCTGATATGCCACTAAAACATCCTTTATTATACATAAACAATTAATTGCTATTAGCGTAGAATTTATCTTGAACACAGAGAGATATGCAGGATAATTTTAGGTCTACCACAGCAATTTCCTCGCTTATTTTGCGCCCCACAAAAAAAACTGTAAGAAACAAACACATGGCAATTTTAATTTGAAAGTACCCGTAGCTTTTTTTATTGTAAGAGATAGAAGAAAACTTTTACAATGGAAATTGATGTCCCTAAGAAGGTTTATGCAACCGGTTGCTCGGATAAAATTTCAGAAAATTACTTCGGCTCCCTTCAGGCCCTGGAAAATGTTGTCATTTGAGTTCTTTTTTAGTATCGAGCGAAAAGTTGGCCATTAATGCCCATATATTTTTTAACGCCGCCTATAATATCCAAAATTGCTATACTTTGTTAGCTTATGTTTTTTTTTGTGGAGTGCAGAATAAGCGAGAAAGTTGCTTTAATAAGAAATATCCTATAAAAATATTACTGTGAACTGCCCAATTTGGAATTTCTTAATATTGGGCGACAAATTGGCCATGGATGCCGTTTCCTTCCCAGCTTTACCTAGCTGTCCTTTTGTAAATCTTGCGTTTCTTATGGGGCACAAAATTAGCTAGAAAATCGTGGTGGTAGTCCTAAAAATCATCCTGTATACCTTCCAATTAAAAATTTCTTTAACCGAAGCAGATCAAATTAACAGTAGGTACCTACACAGGATATACCAACAAAGCGGTCATCCCTTCCAAGTAACATTTCAAGTTTTATTATGGTTTGCAAGGTAGCTATAAAACCAGTTTTCAAGGGTTTAAAACGGCCTTAAATCAAAAGTGGAGAACTTTATGAAGGTTCTAAGGGTGAAATAATAAAACTGTCATAAAACATTTTTTCCTTATCCCCACCTTAGGTGCCAAACCTTCAAGGTATTTATAAAGACTTTCATAAAACTACCATAAAACCTTCATTAAACTGAGTACTAAGACTAGAATTGGCAATGTAATTCCTTTTGGTTTTATAGTGGATTAGAGAAATTCTGGGAACTAGTTAATTTGCTTTAAGCTTTCCATATAGAAGATTTATTTGCCTTCTATGCGAATGTCTGCGAGGCTTCGGACATTTCATATTTAAAAGCGTGTATTATTAGGAATGGCGTTCCAGCTTATTGTGTTCTAAGCGCGAAATACGCGTGATCCATAACCCAAATACGCAAACGAAGAAAAGTTTTCTGATGCAATTGCACAAAATACAAAGCGCCCCAGAAATACATTAGATTTATACAATCTATATATAATAAAAAAATTATTCTAAAATTTTCAACGCTTTCCCATTTACGGCGACTTGGTTAATTTTATTCCACCGATAAACGCGATATTCATTTTGTATATCTATCCGTCCCCAAATAAAAATTATTAATTTTTGGTTATGTGACATAAAAAATTTATATATACCTATGGTTGACATGCAATATGACAAATCACGCATATAACCAAACAAAAAATATGTCCGCTTTCACAATAAATCTATTAGCGTTGACTGACATATTAATAAAGACTGCTCACGGCTGTCATGTTCGACAGTTCTCTGGCTCACCATGCGCTTCTCGGAGACAAAATACAATGCAAAATACATTGTTGACCATAGGCGCCATCTACTTTCCAGGGCATGAAACTATAGCCGTGAGAAGTCTTATTAATACGTCAGTCAACGCTATCAGACAGCGATAAATGTTGTTATAAAACCAAGTTAACTTATGTGTGCATAACTAGATCAACTTCAAAACAAATTATAACAATAATAATTCTCACCCTCGCAATACTCCAAACTAGGAGTACCCCAGAAGCAACCACATGCTTGTGCGGGGGAGGGGGGCAATTACTATTATTTTGTCTTCGTTGCCGTTTGCGGCTGGGGTCGACTTTTTTCCCGATAGAACTAGGATAGCATTCTACGGAAAACCCTAGAAAACCGTAATAATCCCAATAAGTGTAGGACAATTAGTAAATCACACGGATAAAGCTATTTAGGAGCAATACCGTGAACCCGCACATTGTCCAGCACTCTCGGCCATAGCGGTGTTTTTCTTTAAAGACATGTGCATGTCCTTGCCTCGACATCGGTTCGAACCAAGGTCGATCGAAGGTAGAAAAACATGCAGTCTAAAAAGTCGACGCCGTACGAGCGACGCCATCGCGGCGTCCCATGGGTCATTCAAAAGGCCAACTTTCATTTGTTCAATAGTATTTAGTCCTATTTTAGATCTTCAGAACCTTTTGGCTTTGTATAAGTACATCACTGAGCTAAATAGTTTTATAGTGCCCTTGACTCGTGTGTTCTGAGTGACCGCATTCCCATTTATAAATCCTAATCTAATAAAAGGTAGGTAAGACCGATAACCTCAAGTTATTGTGTTGCAATAGGTTTTTCGTTCTTCCATTTCCGGCGAAACGTCCCAATTTTCTTCACACGCATCCAGTTATCCAATAAAGTGGACATAATAATAATTATTATTAAAATGCACTCGCACTAGCTGATCGTCATGTACCTAGGTATGCGCTAAGCTACTGACACTCATCCGTGGTGTGTCTATGGTCAAGATGGCGTTAACATTTATTTCAAGATCAAAAGGTTTATTTAATCCACCTTCTTGCTAACACAATAGTTTTATTAAGGAAAGTTTATATTCCAGTTTCACTTAATGATGCTTTCCGCTTCTCATTAAAAGCAAGCATAAAGCCTCACGTGATGCAATTTTATAGAAGACTACAAGGACAAGGACGCTATAAAACCAGTCATTAAAGCAAATGCTTATTTCCGCCCTAATAAAACTGTCTTTCATTTAACACCCTCTTAAGATCAAGTGGCTTTATAAAGCTCTTATTATCAGGCAAAGATACGGGCATGAGCACTTCAAGATAAAAAAGCTCTATAATATAGTTCTAGAGGGCTGCTATAAAACTTTATCATAAAATCATTTCGCCTCAAATAATGTTTGCATTTATCAGAGCCTTTTTAAAGCTCTTTGCCTTTTCTAAGTAGCCATAACACTTTTATAAAACATAATAGAGGCCAATTGGATTTTAAAATGTTACTACAGACTGCTGATATTCCATTAGCCATACATTCTTGTGTGAAAAAATATATGAGACTTAACCCTAGTTCGATTATTGTGTATATAATATTTAGGCTTACCTATCTAAACTAAATATATATTATACAACTCGTAATGTAAAAAAAGAATATTCTTTGCCAAATCAACTAACTAAAAAAATTAGGTACAAACTCTCACTCAAAATAAAAAATAATATTATGAAATAAAAAAATATGGTATGGCAAAAGTATAGATGGCCAACTTGGCTTGAAGAAATGCTTATTTTAAAAGCTTTTATTTAACTTGCAATGTATGTATGTATGTATGTATGTATGTAATTTGTTCGGGTGGAATCTTGCAACTCAATTTTGAAGCAGATATCTTCAACCGATCGAGCTGAAATTTTGTACACACGTTTAATTTGGATGACAATGCATGATTATATGTGTGACGTCATTCTAAATCCAACATGGCGGATCACCCAAGATGGCGGACTAGTTAAATTTCAACCGATCGAGCTGAAATTTTGTACACACGTTTAATTTGGATGACAATGCATGATTATATGTGTGACGTCATTCTAAATCCAACATGGCGGAACACTCAAGATGGCGGACTAGTTAAATTTCAACCGATCGAGCTGAAATTTTGTACACACGTTTAATTTGGATGACAATGCATGATTATATGTGTGACGTCATTCTAAATCCAACATGGCGGAACACTCAAGATGGCGGACTAGTTAAATTTCAACCGATCGAGCTGAAATTTTGTACACACGTTTAATTTGGATGACAATGCATGATTATATGTGTGACGTCATTCTAAATCCAACATGGCGGAACACCCAAGATGGTCATTAGAAGGTCTCCTCATTGAAGAGCTAGACTGTTCTAAACTAACCGGCAAACGACCTTGCAACAATGATGCGTTAACTGAGATGAATAGACTCAGACACCTGGCCAAACTAAAAATTACAAAATAAATTAAAAGTAAAAAAATATTTTTAAAAAAAGCTTTTATTTAAATGCGCTAAAAAGAATAAAATAATCTTTTCTTTTAAAACTTTTACTATCAACTTATAACGTCATTCCACAATTTATATGATATAAAAGCTTGTCGCGAGATTTAAGTTTTCAAACTAAGTAAATACCACTACTTAAATCTCGCGACAAGCTTTTATATCATATAAATTGTGGAATGACGTTATAAGTTGATAGTAAAAGTTTTAAAAGAAAAGATTATTTTATTCTTTTTAGCGCATTTAAATAAAAGCTTTTTTTAAAAATATTTTTTTACTTTTAATTTTTAATTAAAATAGGTAATATTGGGAAAACGAGTAACTTTAGGGCACAAGTTACATCAACAAAAGTTGTAGCCCTAGAAAGGTACTATCGTAATTAGTAGTAGTAGTAGTAATTGTCTCTTGAAAAATGTCAAATGCATCACTCTGCGTAGAACTCCCTGTATAATATATTCCAAATATTTTTGCATAAGAATGTTAGATAGCCTTCCACTAGTAAATCTACCAAGTGGAATTTTTCCAAGCGAAATATCAAGGCCGCTGTGATAGGTTTCGTTGGTATACTTGAAATTTCATTTTTATTTACATTTTCTTGAATAACTTGGCATCCCCGCAAGGTATTTTAAAAAATGAAACGGCGTTGTAAAGGCCAAAACGCGTGTAATCGAATAGGCAAAAAATATACAGGGTGTTCCATTTAAAAAAATCACCTCACTTGTCCCCACGGTTTCATGGGACACTCTGTATAACTGAAAATATTTTCAAAATATGGTGCTTTGGTTCCCCTATTATACCAAAAATTTTTATTTGTTAATATCTCGTTTCTAAGGGCAGTTTTGGTACTTTCTCGCACTAATGGGCCACCCTGTATAATATAATGCACACAATGTGGTGGTATACAATATTAATACCTCAATTAATAACGCGAGAAAGAAACTTCACATTTAAATTATAGAAATAATGCAAAAATAAGCTTGCCTATATGGCAATCAGTGTGTAGTTTTTGTTAGATTCACTGGGTAGTTCGATAGTTTATTTGTACAAAAAATCCGTTTCCGATTTTCCGAAGTAAACGGCTGGTGGCTGGAAACATCAATATAGTTTCCATCACACTAAATCGCTACAAAGCGTGCTTCTGAAACCTGTTTTATCTCTTCTTGACAAACTGTTAAAATAAATTAAAAGTAAAAAAATATTTTTAAAAAAAGCTTTTATTTAAATGCGCTAAAAAGAATAAAATAATCTTTTCTTTTAAAACTTTTACTATCAACTTATAACGTCATTCCACAATTTATATGATATAAAAGCTTGTCGCGAGATTTAAGTAGTGGTATTTACTTAGTTTGAAAACTTAAATCTCGCGACAAGCTTTTATATCATATAAATTGTGGAATGACGTTATAAGTTGATAGTAAAAGTTTTAAAAGAAAAGATTATTTTATTCTTTTTAGCGCATTTAAATAAAAGCTTTTTTTAAAAATATTTTTTTACTTTTAATTTTTTATGACTACGTTTTTACTCCTGTTAGGTAATATGTAGTATATTATACACGAATCGAAAAGTTGCGCATGGAACTTACAACTGCAGATATTCTATACTTTACCTATGAACACTAGTAGTGTTTATTTTTCACAATTGCCTGTGCCTAGATTATTCTGTGCTTGATGTATTTTGTTTTCTGAGTGATTGTGTTTGTGTTTATAATGTAGTTACCGTTGATGATTCTCCACCATCCATGTCTTTTTAGCCACTCCTCATGATTTTGTGTTCCATGTGTTTTGTTTACTGTGCCTTTTGCTTTCCGTGCGATTATGTTTCTTTTCCATACGTTGAACCATACATGGTTGATGTAGACAATGCATTTTTTTATCGTCTAGAGTAGTGGATAAGTATTCGTCTAACCTTCTCACTACTTTCTCAGCATATTTATCTAGGTACTTACTATTTACTTAACTTAGAACTAAATACTGCTAGCCTTCACGTTGTATGCTACTGGGGTGTTGTCGTACAAACCTAAAACAATTTTAGTTAAAATTTATTACGTTACTAAAATAATTATTGCACGCACTCTTATTAGTTACTGTTTGCAAATTTTTATCCCTAAAACTATGCACTCATGCATAGTATTATTATATCACAGCTTACAGATAAATGTAACATTACTCACATTATTGCTTTTGGATTTCCTGCTGTAGCTCCTGCGTAGGTAGATTTATTAGTTGCTTTTATAGCTTTTTGAGCATAAATATAAACTGTTTGTTTTTTGCTCTTGTAATTTATAAAAAAGTAATAAATAAAATAAAAAAATTACCAGTCTGACAATTTCGAATAACAAAACTTACGTGACGGTCGTGTCGTGACGAATATTTAAGATTTGACTTTTGACGATTGAATACTACAATTTTATCGTCCCGTGAGTATGCAACAAAGACAGAGAAAGAGAAAAACCAAATCTCGTCAACATTTCCGGTCTGGCCGACCGATCAAACCAGATCAAACACACTAGTTTACCTACTTATGTTCTCTCTGTTTAACGCTTATTTCTCATTTTGTATAAAATCAAATTCATAGAATAATCCTGTAAACCAAAAGAGAGGACAGAGGACCACTTGCAAAATATTATATGCATTCTTCGGAAAATTATATTTGAAAGAAAAAATTGTGGGATGGCTATCGAGATTCATTGCTATTTTCCGAGATATTTTTGAAAAACCCGAAAAGTGCGGCTTGTAACTTTTTTATTTCAATAGTTAGCAAAAAGTTTCTTAATTAAATGAGTGGGCAAAATTGATTGGTTTAAGCCAAGGTAAGTACATTATCAGAATTTCGAAAAATGCAGCGAATTAGTGCATATTATGGGTGCTCTCTTAGCAATTAAAAAAAGTTACTCGATTATAGCAAAGATTATGATCTTTGATTATAGCCATGGCGTCAACAAATTACCTATTTTTATGCACTTTAAATTCAAATAAAGTTCTCCGAAAAAGGCACATTATTTATCAATATATTTCCAAGTGGCCCCCCGTCAACAGACACAACAAATACCTGCTCTATTTAGGCTTCAAATTGGCCGCCAAATATTCCCCCGATCGGACGTCTCTTTTGCGCGGTATAAATTGCTATAGGCGGTTATGGTTTTCGCCATTAAACTTTTCTCGCAAATCAAGCTCTAGATCTACTTTTTGTCTCTTCGGGAAATAGGAAAACCTCCCAAAACTGCCCAATTTGGAACAGCATGTACAGGGTCATCATGCGAGAATTTTTCGCCCAAGAAAAAGTTTTTCCTATAAAAGTTGTAAACACCAAATTCTAGCTTTTTTTATAATGGAACCAAATTTTATACAGATTGTTGCACAAAATCGTGACAACCCAAACACATATTTTTTAATATGATTTTTTTATTTTTCCATTTTTGAAATCTACCTACTTGTTAAAATGATGTAATAGCTTATATCAGTTTACAGTGTGTCTCTGGATAGGTGAAACGACTCTTGTAAAATACAAACATTTTAGAGTTGGGTTTTTGGGGATCAGCCCTGCTATTGTTTTGAAAATAATTTGTGACATAATTTTAGTTTAGAAAACTCAAGTATGCCTTGGATATTTCGAAAAAACTGTTTTTTTACACTAGCAAAAGCAAAGTGCCTTTCCTATAGAAGATATGGCAAAATGATATTATCAAGAAAAGTTGTTCAAAATGAAAACTGGGTAATCGTACAAAAGTTTCTTTTTTCATCCGTTACATCATAGAAGAATATTTACATTTTGTGATCAGCGTTCATTTGTGCATTAGGTACGTCAAAAATATCTAATGGTAGTAACAAAACTTAACTTAAAGAAAATGTTAGAAGTTCGCATCGTCATATGCTCTAGACAAAGTATATCAGTCTCTCTACAAATTAATGATTTTGTTACATTTTTCGTGCTCTTAAGTTATTTTATTTTATTATATTTATTAAGTTAAGGTTTTCGTTAAGAAAATTCAATCATCGTTTTGATTTTTTGCATCTCGTAGATAGAATATAGAATTGTCTTAAAAGTTTTGTTTTTGAGAATAATTTTATATTCATGCAAAAATAAATTTTGTTTTACACTTCATAGCAGGGACTTTTTGGCAGGGTCTGCTAAAATGACAGTAAAAATGTCCAGTTTGACACGTGGTACCTACGATTGTAAATATGTAGGCAAACAATGTACCAAGTAGGTATATTTCATATAATATATCAAATTACATTTTGTTAATATGATTGTTTGCAGCCAATTTAGGATCAAATTATTTTATATTATCACCATCTAAAATTTCCTCCTTCCTAATAGAAGAAATTCTTATTGCAAAATAATAAGCGCAACGTGTTTCTGTTTGACTTCAGATTTCAGCTTTTATTATGAGGCAAGTTTCGAATGCCATTAATACAATATTCCTAGCGCATAGCAGTAACGAGGGCACAGCACTTTGATATTGTCACATGCATACACCAGGCAGCTAATGGAAAATCTGTTATCATTGAAGGGCTTTCCTCGTATTTTCCGTGTTTTGACGAGGATGTTTTTTTTTTCGTTGGTGCAGAAATTTTATATATTGTATTGAATGGATTAGATTTCATAGAAGTTGGTTATACAGGGTGTTCCAGCGGAAAAGTAACAGGCTCTATAACGGCCGGGAATTTTTTTCTTGGAAAAACGCAGAAACAGGTCAATTTTGTGTGGCAGGGGGACACTTTTTGGCATAAAATTGATAGATCTATCTGCAACTCCCTGAGCAGGGGTTGAACCCCTTCAAAAAATTTAAATGGGACGGGGGTTCATGCCGCACACCTTTGGAAACGTCTCTCAATTCTGTATACACCTGCATCAGATTTTCGAAAATCGATAGATTTTTCAAAAAGATACAGCGTGTGAATGCAAAACATTCATTTTCAATTATTGTCTGGTATATTGTTAAACAATAGAAGATCTGCGTCTCGATATTATAAACGAATGTCGAGAAATCACCCCTGAAATGTTGCATAATGTTCGGCAGCGTTTTGAACAAAACCTTTATTATTGCATGGAAGTGAATGGGCAACATTTTAAGCATTTCTTACAATAAGGCTTCGGTTTCCCCCCACCCGTTTATTAAATTTTCGTCAAAATAATGTTGCTGAACATGCTTTCTATAACTTACGGCCCCCGACCACCACTTTCAGATTAATTGTTTAACAATACCAGGCAATAATAATTGAAAATGAATGTTTTGCATTTTACTCGGTGTATCTTTTTGAAAAGTCAATCGATTTTCAAAAATTTGATGCAGGTGTATAGAGAATTGAGAGACGTTTCCAAAGGTGTGCGACATGAACCCCCTTCCCATTTAAATTTTTTGAAGGGGTTCAACCCCTGCTCAGGGGATTGCAGATAGATCTATAAATTTTATACCAAAAGATGTCCCCCTGCCAAACAAAATTGACCTATTTTTGCGTTTGTTACGTTTCCGCTGGAACACCCTGTATAATAGAGGTGTTCATAAAAAAGTAAATTTAAACATCATAGAAAATACGTAGCCAGCATCCAAATTAAATCTGTGACATACAGAAAAAAATACTTATATTTGTGTACCAAGGCACTGAGGTTCAACTTTTTTAACGAAGTTGCCGAGGCTTATAAGGCCGAGGCAATGAAACCACAGATGTTTTATTAGGCGAAATAATTTAATGAGGGTCATCATGGGCGTGCCCAACTTTTGGCCGAAGGGGGGACACATGCATATACAGACACCAATTTTCTCGCCGAATTTTTGGGTTTTAACGTATCATAACATTTTAAACCCATTAAGCGAATAAAAATTGTTGCGTTTTTTGTCCAAACTCACGTGATGATAATAAGTAATAACTTGTAAAGTTGGGTGGAAGCAAAAACGTCATAAGCCTGGATTAGTATATAGTTTAGTAGTAACAGAAGCTTTGAATTTTGAAGGTTGAAATACTTAAGTACCTGTAAACCTTACTGCATCTACAATTTCATAAATACAACAGAACTTTGGTATAGGCACATAATAAACCAACTAAATAGATCGGAGGCAGGAAGGACCAAAGGGGTGGTAGTTCAGAACTAGATTAGGTATATGTAAAAATTCCGCAATGAGACTTTAATGTTAAACGATACATTATTGGCCGGATTTTGAATATCTAGCCACATTTGACGGCCAACGGGCCCATCTCAGTTGTTTGCACTGTATTTTCTAAAATTTATTTGTGGTGTAAACAGATCCATTGAATTTTAATTGGGTTTTACGCCACCAAACTGGTTAAAAACAACTTTTTCAAGTTGCCTGGAAAATTAATAAATTCTGAACAGCAAATGAACTAAACTTTGAACTTGTAACTCCAAAAATATCTTCAACAAATTTGTTTCCTTATATCTTCAACAAATTTGTTTCCTGAGCTTTCGGAGAATAAATATTCCTCCTTTCTCAAAGATCTTGTCATGTCAAAGTGAAATGACAGATTAATAAATTTCAGGTTACAATGTCATGACAACAGAAACAATAACCTAACCACCTGTTTGATATTGTACCCTGTGTTCTACCCAAAGGCATCTGGATACGATGCCTTTGGTTCTACCTAATTATTTATACTAACTTCTCTTTGAATAAGTGGCAATAATATTTTACTGAATTCCACTGAACATTCAGCAACACAGTTGTCTGTATTTCCTATAGAATAAATGCTGATTCTTTAATTTTTCGTCTATTTCCTACTTCTTCTTTGAGAATTGGTTTGGAACTATCCCACAAAATCCTATGATTGTTATTAAAAGAGTGTTCACATATTTTCGATTCGAAATTTGATTTTGCCTGATATAATTTTTATGTTCTTTTAAACGAACGTTAAATGGCCTACAAGTCTCCCCAACATAGAACTTTCCACATTCACAAGGAATTTTATAAATGCATTTTTTTGAACTTTGTACCTTATTAAATGGTTTCGTTTTAACTATAGCATCGATCTCAATGTATTATTGGTTGTAAATACTGTTCTGACATTAAAACGATTGCCTATGCGTTTTAGCTTATCTGATAGTCCAGGAATATAAGGAATAATTAAATTTACTGGTCGGTCCACCAGATTTATTTTTCTAATTCTATTAGCATTGTTATTTTGTTGGCAATCCTGAAAAACTTGCTCAATAAATTCAGTACGATAACTATTCTTCTCAAGAACGTGTTTTATATGTTTAATTCCCTCCTCAAATTTTGTGTCATTAGAACAAATCTCTTTATAGCCCTGTCATACAAACTTTTAATTACTCCTTTTTTAACACTAATATGATGATTGGAATTATGGAATTGGAATTAAAACCACCTATTTTCAACTAGGAAATGAATTTTACCAGCAGGAATTTGGAATGGCTATGGGGTCTCCTTTATCACCATTCATAAGCAATTTATTTATGGAAGATTTTGAACAAAATGAGTTGACTAGATATGTTCACCAACCTAATGTTTGGTGAGATGACATATTTTTTATATGGGAACATGGAGTAGATGATTTAAATTCATTATTAAATTTTATAAACTCACAAGAACCTTCTATTAAGTTTACCTTAGAAATTGAAAATAATAATCAATTACCTTTCTTAGATGTTTCTATAATGAAATCAGATAGTATAGAAACTAGTGTCTATATAGAAAACCAACCAACACATACCAATAGATATCTCCATTTTAACACAGAGTGTTGTTAGTTCTAGTATTGCATCTATATTCAAATTTGTCCTTTCCACTAAAGTCTGATCATTTTCTAACTTTCTGCGTAAAATATTCAATGATTTGTCAACAGGAAAATTAGTAAAAAGACTAACTACATCAAAGCTAGCTAATATACAGGGTGGCCCAACGAAAATTTCCACCCGGATTATTTAAAAAAGTATTGTTTTTTTTTCAAAAAACGCAAAAATATGTCAATGTAGTTTGGAAGGGGGACCTTCATTGCAGAGCAAAGCAGTGCTGTATCTGCAACCCTCTGGCTGGGGTAGCTACCACCTCAAAATTCTTAAATGGGAATAGGGGTCGAATGACACCTCAAATTAAAGAGAATTTAGTTCTCTTTACAATGCTGTATTTATTTTTAATTTTGAGACCATTTTTGGTAAAAATAAATGCAAAAATAAAGATACGTAATTTATTAATAAATTAATTTATTAAATGTTCAAAATGCCCCCCCCCCCCCCGACTTCCATGCAGTAATAAAGCCTTTACTCAAAACTTCTTCGAACATTCCTTAGCATTTCAGGAGTAATTTGACCACACTCTTCTACTATTCGTTGACGAAGTAGTGCCAAATCAGGTGCCTCTGTTTTATAAATGACGCTTTTTAAGTGTCCCCATAGAAAAAAATCTAATGGGGACAAATCTGGTGATCTGGCTGGCCATTCAATAGGCCCTCTCCTAACGATCCACCGATTTGTAAATGTGTTATCCAAGTACTGCCTCACTGGTGCCGAAAAGTGAGGAGGGGTACCATCTTGTTGAAAATACAATTCATCTTCTTGGTATTCCTGATTGTTTTACAAAATGTGGGTTATCGCAGGATCAATGGAATTTCGCAATAAGTCCAAATACAATTCACCATTCAATGTCTAAGGGAGAAAGAATGGCCCAACAATGTTATCTCCATAAATTCCAGCCCACACGTTTAATTTTTGGGGGTACTGGCTATGAACTTCACGAAAAATTCTTGGGTTTTCATCAGACCAGAACCGACAGTTGTGACGATTAACAATGCCGTTTAAGAAAAATGGGCATTCATCGGAAAAACAGGTGTTAAAAATAAAATGTGGGTTTCTTGCTGTAATTTCAGACATAGTCTCACAAAACTCAAGCCTTCTATCAGTATCATCCTGATTTATTTCTTGAACCAAGCGCATTTTATAAGGATGATACTTGTTTGTTTTCAATATCCTCTGGATAGTGCTTCTAGAAATTCCAGATGTTTCAGCAAGTTGACGAGTACTTATCGTATTGTCCATTTCAATGTGACCCAAAACAGCAACCTGCATTGCTTCGTTCCTTTGAGGCTGTTCTGGTTCATGTTTTCTATTTGCCACTGAACCAGTGTCTCTAAATTTTTGCATTACTTTACAAACGTACGTATGCGACACATTTTTTTCGGGATGCAATTCGTTAAATATCCTAGAAGTTGCCCTTGCACAATCATTGTTTTTAAAATAAATTGATACCATTTCAACTCTATCACCAATAGTGTACACCATGTTTGCAAAATAAGTAACACTTTAGGTATTGTACCTATTTATTTGAAAGCAGAATAAAACAGAATACAATTTAAAAATTAAAAAACTCACGATTTTAATCTATCGGCCAGTGCAAAAAATATGTATTTTTTGTGTATCTGTTCTAGAAAGAAATCAAATATGAATGGTATGAAATAGCATGGAAGGCGGAGGGGGCATTTTGAACATTTAATAAATTAATTTAGTAATAAATTACGTATCTTCATTTTTGCATTTATTTTTACCAAAAATGGTCTCAAAATTAAAAATAAATACAGCATTGTAAAGATGACTAAATTCTCTTTAATTTGAGGTGTCACTCGACCCCTATTCCCATTTAAGAATTTTGAGGTGGTAGCTACCCCAGCCAGAGGGTTGCAGATTCAGCACTGCTTTGCTCTGCAATGAAGGTCCCCCTTCCAAACTACATTGACATATTTTTGCGTTTTTTTTTTAAACAATACTTTTTTAAATAATCCGGGTGGAAACTTTTCGTTGGGCCACCCTGTATAATGATCCGGAAATTGATGTTCAATATTTTTTTGCAAAAAATGATTACTGTTTCTGATAAATGAATTTCCTACTAACGGATTAACAATTTTAAGTAAATATTTTGCTAACGAATGACAAGGCGAATTTATTGAACTTACAACGGGGCGAAGAGGAATGTTAGTTTTGTGTATTTTTGGTAAACCATACAAAAGTGTGGAGGTTTTGAATGATGCGGAGTTAAGAGTGTCCTTTTTCTCGGTGTGATTTGTTCACGGTATTTATATAGTGTTTTGTATATTTTAGTTTCTATTGAAGTTGTAGGGTCTTTGTTTATCCTCTTGTAAGTTCCTCCATTTAATAAATCATATAATTTATTACCATACACAGTTTTTTCTAAAATAACAGTTGCGTTTCCCTTATCTGCTGGTAATATTTTAATTATCCTATCTGATTTAAGTGATCTAATTGCTGCTGTTTCATCCTTTGAAATATTTGACTTTGGTTTAAAATCTTTTTCTAAGATTATTTTTGACCCGACTCTAAATTCTTGGCCTAATACCTCAGGTAATGCTTGAGCTGTTGCACTGTTTTGTAACCTACTCAAAGATTTAGCAGATAAATATTACTTTTCAATATACTACTTACAGTTTTATGATTTTAAGATTAATTTGGAGGCATTTTCCGCTACAATTATGTTGGCCCGAGGCCCCCAGGACCCCTTTTTTTTTGTTAATTTTTCATTGTTTTCCCTATAGAGCTTCCATAGATTTTCTAGAAATGCTCTAGAACTTTATGATTTGTAAATATATCATTGGCCTGGAGTATTCTAGAATAGTCTCCAGTCATCCATTGGAGTATACAGGAAGAGTCACATCTAAAGGCAGAGCCGGAAACACAAAGTAGAATTCGCTAAAATAAGCACATATGCTTAATAAACATTAGCTCAAAAACGCTTGGTTCTCCATATACAGCGTGTTGAAAATTTTCCAAAAATAACATTTTTTTAAATTTCTTTCGAGCCGGTTTAGGAATTTCAACCGAATTTGGTACACATAGTCCATTGGAGGGTTTCCATTTTGTGCAATAATTTGGCCCCGTTCAGATGATCAGTAAAAAAGTAGTACGGTCCTGCGCAAAACCAAAAATTTTGCCTTTTTTGGATAGCCCATTCAATTTGGAACAAAAAGCATCTCTTGATTTTTTTATATCTGGTACAGTTTTTTCTTCATTTCGGATTTTTTAAACTAGTGCGAAGGCGATTATGCTGGGATTTAAAACAAAGTACAAAGTAAATCATGTTTTATTGTTTAAGGTGGCAACTGAACATTGCTTACTGCATTTTCGAATTTGTCCGTACATTTTCCTTTATTTATAAAAGTTTTTCTAAAAACATTTTTCGTTTCTTTTGCTATTTATTATTTTTAAACAAGCGAACTGGACTTTGATTTTGTCCGTATAGAGTTATCCATGAAAAACGAGTTTTAATTATTTTTTGAAGTGTAAAATTAGTTTATTATTGTGTACTACGTTCCAAATGCCTCATAAATTTAGCAACTTGAAATATGGCGATATAATAGGTATTTAGTTATGGGTTTTGGGATGGAAATGCTGAAGCTGCTGCAAGGGAATAATAAAGACGATTTCCGAAAAGAAACATGCAGGTATCAGGGACCAAGAGTTTTGCAAGAAGTTACAACAGCCTCAGAACTTGCGGATCCTGTTGACCAAGAGGGTATATCGCCATATTCCAAGTTGCTAATTTAGGTATAAGGCATATTTGCAAAAATCGTACACAATAAAAAAATAATTTTACACTTCAAAAAATAATCAAAACTCGCACGGACGAAACATACAGACAAAGTTAAATTCCAGTTCGCTTGTTTAAAAAAAAATAGCAAGACACGAAAAATGTATTTAGAAAAACTTTTAAAGGAAAGCGTTCGGAGAAATTAGAAAATGAGTTAAGCAATGTTCAGTAGCCACCCTAAACAATAAAATGTTATTAATGGCCTTCGCACTAGTTTAAAAAATCCGAAATGAAGAAAAAACTGTACCAGATATAAAAAAATACCAAGAGGCGCTTTTTGTTCCAAATCGAATGGACTGGAAATTTTTGGTTTTGCACAGGACCGTACTACTTTTTTTACAATTATTTAAAGTAACCTCCAATGCATCATAATATGTACCAAGTTTGGTTGGAATTCGTAAACTGGCACGAAAGAAATTAAAAAATATGTTATTTTTGGAAAAATTCCAACACGCTGTACATGGACAACCAAGCGTTTTTGAGCTAATGTTTATTAAGCATATGTATTATTTTAGCGAGTTTTACCTTGTGTTTTCGGCTCTGCCTTCAGATGTGACTCACTCTGTATAAGGCTACAATAAGGGTGGTACATAACTAAGGAAACGCGTTTGGACTGTTATGGTTGAAATCCTGTGTACAATAATTTTTGTATAACAAAAATAACGAGAAGTGCCTAAGTTAGTCTCAATTCTCGGAATAATTTCTCATTAGCTTGACGTCACTGCCTCAATCTGTGTCACCATAAAACTGCGGATTATAGCAGTGGTATGCAGTGCAAGCGGCAGTGACGTGTCACTTAGCCGTTTTATAGCCGCGCCTATTTTTGTTTTGCCTTTATTTTGATAAGAACTTTATGTAAAGCGATTTTATTAATGATACATCTCTAGACTTGGGATCTATTTAATTTGGTTTCACTTTGAAATTAGTGAACACACTTTAGTGTACTTCACGATCATAAATTATTATTATGTGAATTTTTTTACAATAAATTATAATAGGTACTTAGTTACCCTTTAAGGAATGTATAATTGGAGAAGCATTTTCCTAAATATTTTTCGCCATCAGATGCACGCATTGGGGTATATTTTTATTATTTTATTATTTTTTTAGTAAGCCTCCTTTTCAATTTGCTTAGATAAAATGGATTTTTGCAAGCCGGAAAGCATAATATAGAAATTAAAATTATTGCGGTTTTCGCGCGAATAGCTCAATTGGTTCGAAAATATGTCAATACGAATGTCGATACTAAAGTCCTTCATTTTTCAGTTTTTCAGAGGAGTTCAAGTGGCAGCATTTTCAAAAATTAATTATTATCAGGGGTAATATAACAAGTGGTGTGCGCCTATTATCGATAATAACTTTGGTTAATTTTACGATTTTACGAATTAAAATCTTAAAGCTGAAAATACCACGACTGCCCAGCAGGGGTGGTATTTTCTTTGCATTGGGATTATAATGATTTAATAAGCTAACGAAAGGTATTACCTGGTTATATATCATATATTTCACATACCACGAGTTGTATTTAGGAAGAGAATTTTATAATTTAATTAGGTATTCAGTATTTAGGCCTAATTTGACAACCAAACATTAAATAAATTAACTACAGATATTATAATTCTTTTTCCTTTTCGAACATGTGATTTAAAAAATAAAAAGGTAGCCATAACCGGGATTTGAACCCGGGATCTCCCGCACCCAAAGCGTGGATCATGCCACTAGACCATTGTGCTTCCGCATATAAAACTTAAGTAACTAGCCGCATTTAAATTTAATTACCATTCTTAAAAATTGATGTATATTTGATATGTAGCTGTTATTTGAGATGAGCCTTCAGTTTTGAATATATTTAATTGTCAATGAAGTAAAATAACGGGTATTTCAGCCAAAATTATGTATTATTTATTCTTTACAATGAACCAAGCTTTCGGCCATATTTTTGGCCTTCGTCAGGGCTAAAATAGTGTTATAGGTAAAATATATTATTGAGTAAGAATTATTTATATTCTTACTATTGAAATGAATATTGAAAAGTTATGGTTCTAATGGATATAAACTTCCAAAAATGGAATAAATTGTTTTGTAAATATTTTTGTTGTTGTATACCTACTGAAAATTTTGTAATAAATATTTATGGTTGTTATAGAAATTTGAAATGAAAGAAAATCTTCATATTATGAAGCAAGTCATGAAAAACAAATGATAGCAGACAGTAATATTTTTAAGGTTATAACATTTTTTTAGGTTACCAAAAAGTTTGACAATAAACAAAAGAAATCTTAATTTTGTGTTATTTGTCAAAAAGGTTAGAAAATATTTGCCAATAAAAATGTTTAGTTTGAAAACCGAAAACTTGGGAAATATAGATGGTAGTATACAATAATTTTACAGACAAATTTTTATATATAGGGTTATAGTTATAGTTATGGAAAAACAATGGCTTGCAGAAATGTCAGTTTATGCATTTAGAACAAATGTTATTCAGGGGTTGATGTTGCTAAAATAATTTAGGTGTTAAAATAATCTAGTGGTTATAAAATGTAATTTCTAATCGATTCGTCAATATATTTCTGCCGTTTAAAATATTGCTGTTTTTAATTACATTCTTCAAACACGTACTTTGTAGTGTATAATCTTATACTTTATTATTTGTAACAAAAAAAAAGTTAAAATTAACGTTTCTCAAAGTGCTTGCACTTGCACGACTGCCTGCGACGGCAGCGAACTCTCTTGCGTCTCAAATGGCATAAAATTTGTACTGTACAGCAATAATGAAAAGAGAAACCGAGTACAGTTTCCGATCAGGTTTATTACTATTGTCCCCTGTGGACCTCTTTTTACCATTTTCACTTGTTTCCATAGCCACCTTAATAGCTGAACTCAAATTGAAATTTTGATTTTTTGCAATTGTGACGCAGTATAAAAAGTATAATTTGTGGGAATAATTTCTTGAAATTTGGAATCTGGGGGTTTTCAGGGGCTCTGATTAAAAATTTGGGTCAAAAATTTTTTTAATCCGGCCCTGGAATTATAGTATGGTCATTGAAAAGTGTTTGATAAGTACGTCTAATAGGGCCCTGTATACAAAAAAAAATCGTTAAAATCCGTAAGCCAGTTCAAATTTTACAGGGGTGTTCCAGATCAAAATGAGACCCCCTGTATGTCTGTCCATTTAAACTATCCTCAATGAAGTATGGGCCCAATAATTGGTTACCCAAAAGTCCACACCAAACGTTTAAGGAGAAACGAATTTGTGGCCTCACCTCTTGTACCAACTGAGGATTTACAATGGCATAAAAATGATTATTTCTTCTGTTAAAGATTCCACTGTTGGTGAACAAAGTTTCATCTGTGTAAATTACTTTAGTCACAAAACTGAGATCTGCAGTTAATTGATTGCGAAACCAAACACAAAATTCATGCCTTCTTTGAGCGTCCCTTGGATGCAACTTTTGTACAGGTTGAATTTTAAAGTCATGGTATATCTGTGCTTTTTTAAAATCTTGCTAACTGCCCCTAACGACAGACCACATTCCCTAGCAATTTTCCTTTGCGATGTCTCTGGATTTAAATGAATTTGAGCCAAAACATTGATTTCACTTACAGCTCCTCTAGCTCTTACAAAATCATTTCTCCTTTTGTTTTGTAACGTCGCATCTGCTTCCATACACCTACACAACCTTCGAAAAATAGTTCTATTAGGCTGCCATCGTTCGGGGTATACTTAATTCTTGATACTGGCGCTCAACGTTAATAGAATTATGGTAGTTTCGAATATAAACATTGTACATATCCAATCTTTCATTTATTGGATATTGTTGAGGCATGATTCTATAAGCTTTAGTCACTTAAGATGCTTCTCACACAATTTAAAGTAGTTAACAAAAGTTATGGGAACTAACTGACGTTTCAGTTTATTAGGTGACAGTTATTGATGTTGTTTTCGGAATCATGGCCTACTGCCGCGCTTCTGCGTTTTAAAATATTAGATATTTGACATTTAAGTGGGTTTAATTAGGTGTTGATATTACATGGTTGTATTCGTAATTTTTTCTCTATCCAATGGTGGTAAAATCTAATATGACCACCATAAGAAAATCAAAATATGGTTATGAATACCTAGGCACAGAATTTTTCTGAATAGTTCCTTCGAAAGCCCATATATAATTACGTATAATTCCACCAAATTTCATTCAATTCCGTTTGACATTAAAAAAGTTACGGACAAAATAAAAAGTGAAAGTTTTCAGTATTTTCAGGTTATTGTAATAACCAAGTGAGCTACGTCCGTTTCAAAAATCCCCATGGTGGGCATTTTGAAAGTGAACACCCTGTATATACATAAATATAATCTCTGCATAGCATTATCGTTTTGTAAGACTTAAGTATATAATTATTGTATAATAGCATAGTTTATTTTTTAATATAAACAAGAAAATAAATTAATTGTATAGCATTTTGTTGTTTAATTAAAATATCCAACAGTGACATGGTTACTATTTCTCGCTATTTTCCTCATCTTAAAATTTAAAATGCAAATAATTTTCGGTAATGTTATTCATATTATTATATCTAAGCGTTGTTAACGAGGGCAACATGATATACCTACTCTATTTCAGTTTCCAATTTAAAAAATACTCCGCCCATGAGTTCCCATCAATTTGAAAATAAATCATAATCTAATACAAAAACCTCTAATTTGACTTATATTTTCTATGCGGAATGGAAATGTAAAATTTTTGAGGAAGCAAAAGATAAAAAATATCTAGCTATCTCTATAATGCCCAAAATCGGCGTATAATGACACTAATGACTTTACTGTACCCACTTCTCGCTAGGCCTACCTTCCCAACACAGCATTCGCCACATGATGTCATTACGAAAACGTGGGAGATTCCAGCAGTCCGACATTCTATCTCGTTGCTATGAAACGTTGTCGGGAGACCATAATTTAGTTAGTGAACTCAATATCATTGTGTCAAAATTTCGTTCGCTATAAAACTACTGTATGTCAAAAAATTGGGAAATAGACGTTTTCATTCCCCATTTAAACCCATTTTCCGTGGGGCGGTTTCGCCCAAAAGCAAACCGTCCTATTGTTTAGTTAGTGTCTGTAATTAAGTGGGTAAAATTTATTTCTAAATTCAGTTCCCAAGAAGGTTCTTACATAAAGTAACTCGAGACACAATAATACTCCCACTTTTCTTTTATCACAGGAAACTTCAATTAATTTTCTCATCTCAATATTTATTTCTGCGTTCTCGCACGAACATATCATGTGCCACTTTGTAATTAGTATCGTAATAGGTGGAAATCTTTTCTTGTGAAATGATCAACTATTGAAATTGAACAAGGTGTTTTAAGAAAAGGGTGTCTACATATGGAGTATTATCTAAACTAGCTTTAAATAAAAAATGTCAAATTTGACAGGTACGCGATACAGCAACATTACCTTATTTGAGAAAAAGCGTCGTGACTCCCGCCGTGGTGAATTTTTTTTACCAGTTTTCACGCATTTTTGAAAGTATATGCGGTTCGGAAAAAAAAAACCTTTTTCGGAAAAAATATCTACAGCGGTCTACAAAAAAAAACTGGTGTACATAATAAACAAATGGGTGTCCTAGTTAAAGTGATAAACCGATTTTCTCGGTAACGTTAAAGATAAATTGGTGGTTCAAGAACTGTTTAGTTGAATTTTAACACGGAATATTAGTTATGAATATACGGAGAGTAGCAAAATATTTTCGGTTTATGACTTCAGGTTTGACCGGAAGTGAACATCACTTGGTCACATTTTTGAGATGCCGTTTATATTTTGGGCTTTTAGGCTCCTTTTTTCTCTCAATTGGATATTATATAGTTTTATATGGTTAACTGGAGCAATAAACAAGCAGGGAATTTTCTTTTTTTTTTTGATAAATTTCGCCAAATTAATATGATAAATTTACATCTTTACATGTAATGTAACAAATATGAAAAATAAACCTAAGAAAACCCAAAATATACAGGGTGTCTCAAAAATCTGACCAAGTGATGTTCACTTTCCGTCAAATCGGCAGTAAAAAATAAGAACCGACAATTTTTTATTACACCCCGTAGTCCCCGTATATTCATTACTAATATAATTAATATTTCTTAAATAACTTTTTAACATAGGTATATTAAGTCTGACATATTAGAATTTTCCTGGAAAATTTCTGCACAAGTTTAGCTTTTGAACCATAAATTCATTTTTAAAATTTAGGTCAGTAAATAAAGGCATATTAGGCATAATAATTGAAACATTTAACATGAAGTCTAACATTTTTAAAATTTTGGGTATGATATAGTATCAACCAAATCGAAAATATGCAATTTTGCAACTTGATTGGCAACATTGTTAAAAATGCAAAGAACTAAAACTATGAATGTCTCGCCGAACAAAATTTTAACATTGTTGCAATTTTGACATAACCTTCCTTTTAATATTTAAAATCTACAGCCGATTTTGCAGCGATTTGTAAATATGGCAACATGGTTAACTGTGATAATAGTTATTTATGTACCAAGGCACTGAAGTTCAACTTTTTATGACTCATGTGGAATTTAGTTGCCGAGGCCTCTGGTCGAGGCAAATAAACCACATGAGTCATAAAAATAACATCAGTGCCGAGGTACATATTATATTTTTTTGAAAAAAAAAAATTATTAGGCAAGAAAATAATTATAAGGGATCGCCCGTCCATGAGCCAACCGCGCGCGGCGTTGCTTGACTTTAACGATCGCTCTACCCTCGGCTCTGGCTCTACCTAGGTCAAGTAAGATAAGACAGAAAACCAAACTGCTGCCTGTTGTGCAGCCTCCATAACCAGTCTATTGTTATTCAATATTCAAATATTTATTCTGAAAGATTGCGCTGCTATAGGTAACAATTTCGCAATGTGTACGAAAAGTTCAATGGGCCTTTTGTACCCGGGCTTTGAATATTTGGTCACTTTTTACGGGCGATGGTTCCGCGTAAGCCGCGTACAAACCAAAATTGATGCTCGAGAACTGCTCGCGAATTGCTACCGAACTGTTCGGGAGCAGTTTGCGAACAAGGTGTCCAGACCAAAATTTTATTGTGTTCGGCTTGTTTCGTATTGTCTTTTTTTGGAGTTCGGCATTGGTTCGCTATCGAGTTGCAAAAATAATTTTGTAATGTTTTTTGTTTTGAAAAAGGCCGTGAGAAGATATTTTTTAGCATTTCGTTTTTTATAATTGGAATTTTTTGCATTCCACAAGTTCGGATGCAATTCATTTTGGCCGATTAATTCGATTATTTTCTCGTCACTTCAATTTCCCTTTGACAAAAAATATTCAATTGAACTGCGACTCTTGGAATGATAATTTATAAAATGATACGAGACGTCCACACCGCCAATATGTGCTCGCGAACAATTCCTTTGATCTCAATAATTTACCGCCTATCGAGCGAACTTTCCGCGAGCAGTTCGCGAACTTGAAAGGGTTCCCGAACTGCTCGCGAACCCGCGTCTACACCACCTGTCGCGAACTGCTCTAGAACGGTTCTCGAACTCGGTCTGTACGCGGCTTGACGTTTGATGTTTACATCTCGCCAAGGCCTACTTATTGAAAAAATCGTACAATAATGGGCTACTTCAGTGCCGATTTCTGAGCTTTTAATGACGATTTCAAGAAAAATAACATTTTTTGATCTAACTTCGCGAACAAAATTTTTACAGTGCTGCAAAATCACAGAACACACGCCGAAGTCACCACAGATCCCTGTGCAAATTTTCAACTTTCTGGGTTGATGGCATCGTGCTTTTTTTCGAAATAATTTTTATGAGGTTCCACAAAATTCTAACATGGGTAAATTTCAGTTTCAAATGACCATTTTCCTATCTTAGACATCCTGCTAAATTTGCAACAAACTACGACTTTGGCAGATAGGTAAATTCACAATAATACTTTTTTTTGCAAATTGCAAAACTCACAAATAATTTGCAAATTTTGTTCAAAACAAGGAGGGCAGCAGATCTTTCACCAATGGCTAAAAATATTAAAAACTAGCACTAGACCTAGGAAGTAGTCCCAAAGTAAGTAAGAACACAAATTTGCCAAAAAAACGTAAAGCAGCGAAAAATATTTCATTTTCCACGGGATTTTTATAGTTAATAACATTATGCATATAAAATGAATATAAATAAAATGAAAACTCGCATTTTCTTCCATCAACCGACAAATACAGCTTGTGGAAACACGGAAACTCCGCAATATTTCAACCAATCACTGATCTAGGACCGTGACGTGAGAATTTGTAAATAATTAATGTTTTAGGTATTCTCCAGTCCAAAAAGGGCTTAATGCGAGTAGACCACTTACATTTAAAAACAGTAATTAACAATTTCATGGAAAGGACCTATTACCAGTGATCAATACTATATAATCGCTGCTATTACCTAACTATTATTTCGGATTTATTTCTTCATATGACATAGGCCAGTCGGTACGTCGTTCGTAATAGGCCTAGGTGGAAATAAATGGAAGCAAGCTGCATTACAGTTTATTATCTTTGTTTGGATGTGTTAAAGACTATATACTAAATTTGCACGGTCTATCGATCCCGGATTTGGCCGCCATATTAGAAAATTCCATATAAAAATTATATTTTTTATGGATTTTTTTAAAGTAACTTTATCTGGGTGCACCGTACAGAACATTTTCTAATAACCGAAAATAAAGCCAATTTAAGTCTTTACAAAAAAGGCCTTATTCATTTATTTTGTAAACTTACCGTTTTTGAAGTTATAGCACTTAAAAACTAAGGTACCTATATATATATATATTTAATTATACGCTAGCGTTATAAAATTGAAAATTGGAAATTATTGGACTATTCTCTATGGCAACAGCACCAGATAGTAACCGGGATGCGGGGTCATTCACCTGATCATGACTCCTCCCAGCCTTTGCGGCTGTCGGTCGTCGGATAGTCTTTAGTTTTAGTATCATACTACTCGAAGTATTATTGGTGGATTTCATCTCTCCGTGTATTTTATGGGAGCAATAATAGGTTACTTTATGAATAGAAGTGCGCTTATGCAAGAGGGCTCAGAGCCCACATGTTAGCATATGCTGCTTTGGTTCACAAGGTGCTTGCGGAGATTTATATTATTGCGGAAGAACAGGAAATGCTTGAGGATAGTCATTGAGAGCACTTACGTGGAGAAAAATTCTTTGAAGCAGGTGATACAAAAATTTGCTAATAAGTTGGGCCAGTTTCAAGATAATGCCCCAAATGCCGAGTTATGGGTCCAATATTTTAAAATGGTATCATTATAGTTAAGCAATTTGTAAGGCAGAACGTTCAGGAAATTAGAATTTGCATCTGCAATGCATCGCAGAAATGCTTCCATATTTTCATTCTAGTGGCCACTTTTTATATGCCAAATCCTGCCATCGGTATTTACAATATACGCTTAAACTACGGGAAAATTAAGTCCGCGATAATATGATAGATTTGTTAAAAAGGAATGTTTACAATTAGACGGTCTGAAAAATTCTGGTCCGGAATTTGGTCACACATGACAATAGAGTAGACACTTATGAGATCAATAAAAAGTTGTGGAGGACTTACTCATGGACGTGGAATCACTCACTCTGCACTAACCAAATGTATTCTCGGAATGCCCGTTCTTTATGCCGTGTCGGATCAAATTGAAGATTACTGCAATACGTCTTTTGTTACTTCAGAGCAACATGTTGATGGCAGAACGTCGCGTGTAGTAAGAGATAATTTGGGTATTCAAAAGTTTGTAGACTGGTTTTAAGTGCCATTTTTGGCGAATGACAAAAAAAAATCTCCGCAAGCACCATGTGAGCCAAAGCAGCATAAGCTAACAGGCGGGCTCTGAGCGCTCTTGTACGACGGCGTAGAACTGCCATCACAATTTTTTTTATTATGCTTTAACGCAGCGAAATTTACAGCAACTGTAAATTTACAGTTGCAACTGTAAATTTAAAGTTGCAACTGTAAATTTACAAGTACAACTCTAAATTTCGTAAGTTACAGTTGCAACTGTAAATTTACAAGTACAACTGTAAATTTCGTAATTTACAGTTGCAACTGTACATTTCGTAATTTAGAGTTAACAGGTGTTTTGGGGCACGCTTTGTCAATTTCAACGCAAACGTTGAAGCACCATCCAAATATAGCGCAAGTGGCGCCCTCTTTGAGATCCGTAGAAATTGACTTATTCTACATCCCCAAAAACACTTCAGTGCCAAATTTGAGTTCAGCAGCTCGATTATTTTGGGATATATTGCCATAATTTAATTCCAAAAAGAAAACTAACGCCCTGCAAAATGTCAAAGTCTTGATCAAAAAACCTGTGACACCCTATCAATATAATTTTTGATCAAAATTTGCGAAATTTGTTGTGGCCCCTCTAGGCTTTCATACTTTTATGAGTGAATCCGGTAAAGATTATTTCTATTGAAAATGAAAATAAACGCTTTTATTTTTTGACTAATTTTTATTCCATAATTATTTCTATATCAATCTTACATTGATCATGCAAACAATTTCAATAAAATATTTGAACAGTAGGCAAGTGATTTTTATTTACTTGTAATAATAATTTAAATAATAAAAGGAAATTAGGATAATTATTCTCTTTATCCATCTATACGTATAACTAACATAACACAAAATAACTTAAACGCTGCTTCATATCACTCCAGTCTGCCAGTTACTTTCTTATAATAACGACCTGATATGTTGGGAAATAGTATTACGTGACATGGTTATCTTATGTAGATTCCATTCCAATGATATTGTATTTAACTCTGCCTATAATAATCAAATTTATAAATTCTGGCTATATGTAATAAAATTCATTACCTACCTGTATGATGTCTAAGAAACCGAGCTCAATTAATGCCTTATCCAAAAAAGTCGCCTGAGAAATGACCTTGGTCCTTCAAATCATGAAACAGATTCATCCAAAATTGCGCGTTTTGTCGTCTTAACATTGACCAAAAAGACTCTATTCTTTGATTAGCAGCGCTCCTTTCCCATAGAAATGCTGGTAGATTAGTCTGAATTCTCAAATCCTTCTGAATTGTTTCTATTATCACATTTTTAGTTCCTAGATCTGCTCTTAATGTTTGCGGACAACTATTCAATAACGAAACTGTTTCCAAAAAATGATATGGTATGGTAGTCGGATTATTGGTATTCGTGCCAGCTTTTGACCACAATATGTATCTAGAATATCCATCTATATATCCTGTAATACATATGCCAAATGGTTTTAATTTATCATAGCAGTCAGTATGCCAAAGATAATTAGGTCCTTTATTGAAGTATCTTCCCCTTTGTAATCTTCTTCTTGGACGCATTTCCACACCCTCGGGGTCAAGTATCCCTAGTAACTCTCCAAATACTTCTTGGGTAACTACTAATCCATTTCCAGGCATTTTAGATGCATCCATCGATACCCACGTAACTGCGCACTTGTAGATAGTTGATTTTCTAAAAAAACGAGTGACCGAGTGGATACTAAATAATCTCAGCTGTCGCAAGACGTACACTAATGGTACTACCATCATTGATTTGAAGAGATGCAGTAATCTCATGATGTTTTAGACCGAGCAAAAAGTAAGTCCTAATCATGTCATTCCTTGCACTAATAGTTCATCCATGGCATGTAACTATAACAAGCACTATTAATAACTAGGGTGAGTGAAAGGGTGAGCTTCTGTTTAGTGTTCTGTTTCGTAATTTACAGTTGTAACTGTAAATTTACAGTTGTAACTGTAAATTACGAAATTTACAGTTGTACTTGTAAATTTACGGTTGCAACTGTAAATTTCGCTACGTTAAGCATAATAAAAAAATATTTTTGTGATGGCAGTTCTACGCCGTCGTACTCTTGCATAAGCGTGGCCAGTTAACATTTTTTCGACAGAGGCGGGAGCATGTGCAACTTGAAAGAGTTCTTTTAGCCAACTTCCATTCATAAAGTTACCTATTACCAGCGTCCAGAGATTATTACTCCCATAAAAGACATGAGAAGATGAAATCCACCAATAATACTTTGGGTAGTATATTATTATAATATAAAAACTAAAGACGATCTGACGATCGACAGCCGCAAAGGCTGGGAGGAGTCATGATCAGGTTAACAACCCCACCACACGGTTACTATCTGGTGCTGTTGCCACAGAGTAAAATAATTCCCAATTTTAAATAATTCAATATATGCCTTAGATGTTAAGTGCTATAACTTCAGAACCGGTAAGTTTACAAAATAAATGAATTTAACTTTTTTTGTAGAAAATGTAATTGGCTTTATTTTCAGTTATTTAAAAATTTTCTGTACGGTGCACCCAGATTATTATTTTAAAAAATCCATAATAATACAATTATTTTTATATGGAATTTTTCAATATGGCGGCCAAATTCGGGATGGATAGACACTGCAAATTTAGTAGAGTGTTCAACACATCCAAACAAAAATAATAAATTATATTGCAGTTTGCCCCCCATTTATTTCCACCTAGAACCCCTTGTCGACTGGCCTAATATATGAATATTTTTACTCGTGTCCTAATCGCGGGCAGAATGGAACCATTTATCAATGGTCGTAGAAAAAGTCACTACATAGTAAGTACGAATGTCAGTTATCACTTATAAAAACAAACAACAAAAACAAATAAATTAAATTTGAGGTTAACCGAGAGGTTAGCTGAACTACAAAATTTATCAGTGCTTATAAGATTTGACACAGTCTGGGAAGTTTCGCCGGGAAGTCTCGGTTATCCTTCCGCAGACTGAACTCATGAAACTCACTTATACATTTCTGAACAATTAAACGACCACATTAATTTGACACGTCCTAGGGGGGCAGATTAGAAGTTTAGGAGGTCACTGAAAACATAATAATAATATGGAATTTGGTGCAGTGACTGGTGGAGTTACCGAATCTATAGGAATGTAATAGTTATTTAGGGCTTATATTTTCTATTTTACAGTCCTAACGAAGTTTTTGATCTGAGAGGAAACGTTTTATAATCTATAAAATAATATTAAAAAGTTAAACTGTTGCTGAAAGACCCCTGAGTTTATAGGTATCATCTTTAGAAGAAAAAGTATAGGTACAAGTATGGCATGTGGTCCAAAATGCCTATTTATCTCCCATTTAGTGTAGTTAATATGTCAAGTTAACTCTTTTTTCTATGTGGCTGTTATAAAACTTTCATTGCAGCCGAGGGATAAGTTAGGTAGATCGACCGAGATTCATAGCGTTAAGGTCAGCGATATCCAGGAGGCTCTAATGAAACTTCCTCCGAGGTATGTGAACTGTTTCATTCAGAAAATCATTAGCTTTTGTAAAAATATGCATAGACCAAGACGTTGTTGTTTAGACCGGTTAGACCGCGAAAAAATGCATATCGTAGGTAAAATATGATTTTCGCCTAGCTATATCTAAAGCGTGGCCATATTAGGGACCATTGTAAAATCTTTTTTCTACAACACGCATTTTAGTTTAGAAAGTATCACTTTTCCGCACTAGTGCGGAAAAATACTTTTCCGAACTACTTTTCCGCACTAATGTGGAAAAGTGACACATTCTAAATCAAAATGCGTGCGGAAAAGTGTACTCTTAATTTCTTTGCTTTTCCGCACGCTTGTAGAAAAATTAGTGTTCGTAACTCATGCGGAAAGTGTCTTTTCCACTCTCGATTTCTTGACTGAACTCCGCTACGCGTCGTTCAGCCAACTGCAATCGCGTGCGGAAAAGTGGCACTTTCCGCACTTGTTAAGAAATATATTATATTTGTTGACAGAATTTGATAATTTTCTTGTTAGGTAGGTAGAGGTATTCAGAATACTCATTCAATGAATATGTAACGTTATTCTTGAGTTGTAATCATCACCATCAACGAACGATTTTATTAGTTCAAATTAATATCTTTATCTGTGCGATTCACTAATTGTCTAATTCTAGTTCTATCAGGAAAAATCGGCCTTAGCCGCAAATGATGACGGAGACAAAATGATAGTAAGTGCCCTCCTCCCCCGCACAAGCATTCAGTTGCCTCTAGTTTTGGTAGTTTGAGTATCGCTGCTCCTAGTTTAGAATAATATTGTGGCAGGAAGAATTATTATTATTATTATTTTAAATTTAAGTTGTTCTAGTGTTAGAAACAATAATAAATTCCTTCAATTTTAAAAATAATACTTTTTTTTCTTATTTTATAAGAATGAAAATTGGTACAGATAGGTTTTAAGTGATCCTAAACAAGCATCTTTAGTCAGTTTTGTTAAAAAAATCCCTAATAATAGTTTTTGATAACCCACTCATTGAATGCGCATTTTGATTACTTACCTAACAAAGTTTATTAAAATCGCTCAACAAATAGAGATTTTACCGGAGCCGGATATTTGGGCGCGGCTAGGGTTCCTGATATAAATCCTTTATCTATGGGTTCCTGGATAGGGAGATTTGGGACAATGAAGTCATTAGTGTCATCATGCGCCAATTTTGGGCATTACAGAGATAGGTAGCTAGATATTTTCTATCTTTTGCCCCCGCTGAAATTTATATTTTCATAGCAACTGTATTTTTGGAGTATCATAATCAACAATAATATTCTGGAAAGATTTTATTTATGATTTTTTAAGTATATGATTAAAAATAAAAAACTAGTTTTTGCCCTAATTCCATTGCTTTTACTTGCAGAAACGTTGACCTGGGCACTTTTTTCCTTTATATTTAATTTTGGCAAAAATATATCCTAACACGAAACAAACAAAGGCGGTTAATAATTGTTCCTGTTCCTAATATGTTATGGCATGTTGGTAATAAAATAGACTTCAGCACTGTGTCTTCGAAGCAATTTTCTTAAAGAGATTTAAAAAGTGTTTTGAATTCGCAAAATGTATTTTTAAATTTTTAAAATTGGAGATAATTGTTCTAACCAAAGGCATATAAAAAACAATAGACAGATTTGTTTAATAATATGAAGACGCCAACATTGTTCCCCTTCTTCTTTCCTCTCCTATAAAATAGTAGGTACGCAAGCCGTACTATTACTTAGCACTACTGCAGCGCTGTTGCCAATCACACCTAAGAGTATGTCTGTAGGTATTCTGAAAAATCGGCAGCTTGTTTTTAACAACGTGACAGAAAAATTACATTTACTAGAAAATAGCATGTCAAAATATAATTTTTTTGCTTTAAAGTGTATTTTTTGCTTTAAAGTAGATTATAATACTAATAAATATAAAATGGATATAAAAAAAATCGAAGTGTTATACTTATTTTCCGATATAAACTGTATGTCAACTACTGGGCCCGGTAGCACCACTTCACCACTTCTTCACTTTGGTCACGAAATCAGCGGTACTCCCTGCTGACGCGCACGCCGACAGTATCCATTCATTCGTGTGTTCTTTGACTATCGCGTTTTTGCCGTATCGGTGTTTTTGTGTAGTGTTATTTGGGCGTTGAACGATTCTCTTTGAATTCTACATTGAAGAATGGTTAGGCAGTGCTTAATATGTCGAAAAATAGACCCAAATACTACATTTCATGCGCAAGTAAATAAATTCCATAGCCGTACCTAAGTTATATATTTTTTTAATGGAAAGCATAGTTCATATCTCAAAAACTATTAACGCTACGAAAAAACTAATTATTCCATTCGATTCTACGCCAAAAAATCTATAAAAATAGTTGATTAAATTTGTCGATATATACAAGTTGTTGTCCAAAAAATCGAAAATTTCAGTCCTGCGCCAATTCGCGGAAACTATAAAACTTATCTAAAATCGGATAGGTCCACCAAATTCCTCTCAAAAAAGTAGTACAGTGACGTGAAAACGGCAACCCTCTGGCTTTAATAATAACCGAGATTTTTGAGAAAAACACCCAAAATGGGACACCTTGTACTCTCTATGAACATAATTTTTTAAAAGTAAGTACCTATTTTAACTATGTATTTCTTGTTTGTTATTACGCGCCAGCGGGAGAAACGTGACGCACGCATGTCTTTGCCACCGTATATGAATGAAATGTTCTTCATCATTTTCATTCATTACTTCATCCCCTCTCTACGCCGATTTTTCTAATGTTGGCAGGTAAACATTTGGTAATTTATGAATGACCTGCTCTGCCTATTGTTTCTTATATGTCTTTGGAATTTTCCCTCAGCCGTTTACAAGAAACTCCTTATCACCATGATAAATAAATCACTTTGTACATACCGGTTACAGCATGATTTCGAATAAAATATTTATACTGCACAAAAAATTCACTTATGTAACATCACACCACATATCTTCTAACTTTTCGGGTATTTATCGTTGTCATTTTTCTCGAGATTTTTCATGGCTAGATATGACTGATATATCTATTCAAACATGCAAATCAGCCAGGATTCACGCTGCATAATCCGTATGGAATTTCACCCGTAATTGCACAATTTACGATGATCCCCTGTGGGAAAAGCGCACGTGTGTGAGCTATTCGCGTTTTTCCTATGTCAATACGCGTGTGCATGAGTGTTGCACGTCCTTCCCGACAAGCCATAAACGGGAAAGATGGGGCATGTCGAGTACATCGTATAGAATCGGATGTTTGCTTGTTTTGATGAATACGATATACAAAATCGGACTTAGACGCCGCTGTCGCGGGCATTTTTTTAACTCGTTCCATTCACGAAAATGGCAAGCTTGTAATTCTCTACATGTATTCCGAGAAGGATAAGATAAAAAAATATATTTATTTTTGAATTATTTTTACAGCAGCGTCAGGTTGCACTTACACTACTATAGAAACAAAATTCTACGGCAAAGCCATCCATCGGCGGAGGAACGGATTAGGTGGATGGTGGACCCCTTTGAAATAGAAACAGGCGGTGAGAGGTAACGTTTGCCGACATGGACTTAGCGGTGAGATGTAAGCGGACAAATTTGGCAAAAATTCGGTAACATCCTTACAATACTTCTAATTAAAGTGATTTGGTGGCAGGTGCCTACTTGCTGACAGAGGGAAATTAATACACGGGTTAAGTTGATATTCGGTGCTTAATTTCATCCCCTGCACACCTCCCTGGCTCAACCATCTCTGGACCGAGAAAAGACCACTCCTGGCGCCCGGGCAAATCACCAAAAAGAGGGTCAATAACATCTCTAAAGCCCAAAATACCTTACAATATTTGGGGGGGGGGGGTTCAATATACGCAAGGATGGGGTAATTTGGTAAATCGTTGGTTTGATTTCCTCCCCTGCAAACTTTCCTGGCTCGACAAATCTTGGACCGCAAGAGTACCACTCCTGGCGCCTGAGCAGAAATCGTCAAAAGAGGCCAAACAGCACCTTGAAGCCCAAACTACCTTACACTAGTTTGAAAATAAATTATTAGGCGAATAAAAGCTTGAGTTTTCATATAAACTTGAATTTAAAATTTGTTGATTTAAGCCTCCCCTGCAAAGTTACTCCAACCTTAAGAGGGTCGAAAAAAGTGTTTTTTTTTCTCAAAAACAATTCAATCTAGAAACTTGATTTTGATAGAAGTATTCCCTGCTCGCTCGGTAACAATAAATCACGAAAGTGACAAAAATGACACCCGCCTACTATATTTTTGTTCAATCTATTATTTAAATGCGGAACAAATAAGTATTTTTTTTTCAGACAAACTATTAAATTAATGAAAAAATATATCGATAGTAAAAAGTTTCCAAATTAATTGAGGCAGATAGTAGGAATTTTTCTTTGCAAATAACTGACTTACAAAAAAGTTCTATAAGAAAGACGAATAGTTGTTTCCAGTGTTTCGGATTTCTACCCTTAAGATGCATAAGGCACAAAAAGTAATTCTACCGTAAAGTATCATTCAACTCAAAGTATCATTACTACTAGATGACCATTAAGCAGTCAATCTATCTTACCGAGAAAATTGGGTTTATTACGTTAACTGGGACAACCTGTACAGTGTAGGCGCGCAGACACCTGCTTTGTATACCGAAATATATCTGAATAATAAACCGGCGTTTTCTCCTATAAAACTTCCCTTGTAATAAAAAATCTTCAATCTACACTAAATTCTGCGCCGGTACTACAAGGCCCATTGTCTGCGGCTGAGACTTTACCTACATTACCGGGTCCGTAAAATAACTGGAACACATGGTTTTCATAAAGTCGGGAACAGCTTGTCGGGTTTATTTCTTCTGAGATGTTCAGTATTTGCATAAGGCAGGGGGAAACAGAGAATTTCGGGTATGTAGGGGCTTTTGTAAGAACCCATCAGAATGTAGGGTAAATGAGGAAGGGGGAAAAGTGAAAAATTAAAGAAACTTTTCATCTCATACATTGTATAGCCGAGGATAATAGATACATATATCCCAGACAAAATATAACCAGGCCAATAATAAGAAATGCCATTGTAATCATTTAACATATAGAATACCAAATCAAAACAAATATAATGTTTATGTGCACGGGCTGATTTCGTTTCTCCTTTTGATGCCACGTACGTTTCGTGTCCCATTGTTCAAGATTATTGCACTAATACAAACTACGTTTGCGCTTACTTCACACTTGCTAGAAAACAATGTACTTACCTAACATATATATATATATATGTGCACACTGATAAATCTAAATATCAAACAGTTGAAAGCGCGGCCACAGCGTTGCACTCACACTCACCTTTTATAAATTGATAACTTGCAAATCGGTATTGGGGACAAAGTTGCAGCAATGAAATAATGCTGATATATAGATATAGAAATATTAAAACAATAAGGTAACTAGGTTGAGAGAAGCAAGGACACGTCAGTTATGTTCAATAACATGTAAAGACACGAACATGTAATAAAGCCACAGAATGGATTTACAGTGGTTTCACTAATAAACTCCTTCACACAGCGACCGGCGACATTTACAGTACGAAAACCATTTTTGAAACAGACTGCTGCTGACTTTTTATCGGTGTCACATCTCAGTTTAGCAGCTTGATTATTTTGGGAGACATAGCCGTAAATCAATTTCAAAAAAATTTTTTTAAGCGTGTTTATTTATTTATTTATTTATTTATTTACAGCTATAACAATAAATGTAAAATCTTGGATTCTAATTACTAGCTTACAACTATAACTAAAAACCACTCAAGTGAGAGATGGGGGGAAGCGGGCCTAAGCAAAACTATGCTTGTACTGCATGCGTCTCCAACCTCAGACCTAAGACATAAATTTGTACAAGTATCTTTACTTTATCTATTGGGATTTAAACATTATTATTAGGCAGGGGCGTGCGGTGACATTTTAAGTAAGGGAAGCAATGTTTAAAAACTTACATATTTGTAATGTAATTCGATTCTTCGATCACTTTTTCGAGTTCGTCAATGGCGTCATCATAAAAACGTCGATGCTATAACATGTTCTGGAGAAGTATATTCTCAATAGACAACAGCGATATATCTGTGAAAGTCATTCATTCATTTTTGTGGTTAAATTTTTCATAGGGGTTTATAATTAATTGAAGCTTATCCGCAAAGTTTAATGTTGAAAATTCCTTTATTATTAAGGCATACACTACACATTCACACACACTCTTCTTACTTAATAATTGTCTAACTTTAACATTTTCAACGTCATTCCCGACAGCCGCACTGCCGTGCTAAGCTGAAGCGTCCTAACTGAATAAAAGTTAGTTTCGAGATATTTACTTTTAACTTTTTTTTATATGCCACCTCTTAGATTTTGTTTAAATGATCCAAAATTTTAGGTAGAGTATGTTAATCGGCAAACAATTCTATCATCATTTTAGTTATCTAATTAACTTAAACAGATATTAGATTTTTGAAAGATAGGACAATTTTCTTTAGTAAACTTTAAATGAATTCGTATCAGGTACAGATAGGACAAAGAAGCGCTTTAGATGTTAATATAATAATTATTATTTACTCAAATATAAATAAGTAGGTATGTATATAAATTCAGATGAAAAACTACCCGCGGCCATCATTATTCTGAAACAAGGCCTTCAATTTATTTATTTTTTAATTCAAATAAAATTCAAAATCTACATATACACACAAAATATCAGATAAAACTGATTTTTTGTAGGCAGGGTATCCGCAAACTACACCGTGAACGCGTGACAGATGATAGGAAATGCGATTTTAAGAACTTTTTTTAAATGTAAACATTTATCTGCTGATGCTTTGTTTTTAATATAGATACAGCATGTTAAAATTAACTTATTGAAACGATTTTTATAAATTATATCATACAAAATGATTATTAACCTAACATCTTTGTATGACAGCTGAAAAAAGCCTTCTAGGGATTTTTTGTGTTTTTAAGAAATAATATAAATATATATACTTATTATTAATGTTTTTCAGTTAAAATTACAATTTTAGAGGGAGTCCCTTTTCAGTAAATTTGAGACATTTTCTGTTTAGAACAATTGATTGTGGATTGCAGAACTATTTCCGTTTACTTAAAAAAAACATAGGCGTAAACGTTATTTTGAAAAACGGAAACTCACATTACCCTTACGCAAGCCACTGGCTTTAAAAATTCCTGCATTACTTTGTTTTAATAGCACTTTACGACATTATGATCACTACCAAATTTGAAGTCGATATCTTTAGTAATTCCACGTATAAATTTTAAAAAATCATTTTAATAAGTTAATTTTAACACGCTGTATGTTAAGAACAAAGCGTCAACGGACAAATGTTTATTTAAAAAAAGTTCTTAACATCACATTTCCTATCATCTGTTAAGTATTGTCGGTGTAATTTGCTGACACCCTTTATAAAAAAATAATAGTTTCTCCCATAAAAGTATAGGGTTCTCACCTCGGTTCTCACTTGTGCACTTCCATGCATGCAACTGAGTTGCTGCAACAAAATGCATTTAGAACTTGTTCTAATTTACGTGCATTTCCTAGCGCATTTCTGGTGATTTTTTATGGACGTTCAGTGTTATCAACATAAGCTATTTTGTCCTATGTCACGAACTGTTCACACACCAAATAAGTATTCCTAAACTGATTAGTCCAATCTGCCAGATAGGACCTTTTTGCTTTGTAAACGCATTTAAGAATACTTATGTGTACACAAATAAATGTCCTATGTGTGCAGTTAAGACAAAAGTAGGTATGGAATATAAGTTAGGACATTATATCTTAGTATTTAGTATGATTTTGTAGATAGAACAAAACAAATATACATAATTGGCGGTTAATAAGATGAGATAGAACGATTTTGCTTAGTGAATTAGTTAAAGGGGTAGGGTCGGTATCCAAAAATGCATTTAGGACAAAATATCAAATTTTGTCAGTTAGGACGCTTCAGCTTAGCGCGGCAGCGCAGTTGACGGTATTTGCATGTCCACGTCCGTATTATTGTCTTCCATATCGCCCGAGGTACGACGCGCGCGACGCACCGACGCAGATCAAAACCAACTAAATTAAACAAAGAACCTACTGCAACGATAGCTTCACGCCCGCTTAAAACAGGCGTTCTCATTCGCGTCAGCCAGTGCGGTGGAGGTGGAAAGTTCAATAACCTCTCGACTATCGAACGCTACAGAAAAGCTGGCGGCCGGCATAGCTTACATTGTACCGTACTGTCGCTCGGTAGGATGGGCGCAGTCGGAGTCAACGCCGCATTTGCTATAGGCACAGGGGCGTGCAGTCCATGGAAGCAAGGGAAGCAGTGCTTCCCCTGAACCAAAACAATGTAAAATGAAAAAATGTAATTTTTGAATTTTTAAACAGGAAGCAATTAGTTTAGTTACCTGCTAGGTATATCAAAAACGCTAAAAATTATCTTATATATCATATATCAAATATACAATATGTTATGCCTCTAGCAAATGCGGCGTTGACTCCGACTACGCCCATCCTACCGAGCGACAGTACAATGTAAGCTATGCCGGCCGCTAGCGTTCGAGAGTCGAGAGGTTATTGAACTTTCCACCTCCACCGCACTGGCTGACGCGAATGAGAATGCGTGTTTTAAGCGTGCGTGGAAGCTATCGTTGCAGTAGGTTCTTTATTTAGTTTAGTTGGTTTTGATATCTGCGTTGGTGCGCCGCGCGTGTCGTATCTCGGGCGATATGGAAGACAATACAATACGGACATAAACAGGGCCGTGCAGAGCTCGCACGGGCCCCGGTACTATACCATCTCGACGGGCCCCTCTACCGCCAAAGTGCAAATTACATTATTTTACATACAAAGCGATGTAGGATTCAACATTTTTATAGTGTCCAATATGTGCCTACATTGTACATACAAAGTGCACATTTTCAATCATAAATTAGTCAAGCAAAAAGGGTTACAAAACCAAGGAACCATATGGAAATATGAACTTTTATTACGTATACCTACAAAATAAATAACCAAAAAGTCTTTATTCTCTATTACAAATATAAAAAACACATAACATAACGACTTAAGAAATATAAAAGGAACTTAAATTTTAAATTTCATATAACACATATATATTTTTCTGCCTCTCAACAACAATAAAAGAAAATAAATACATAAAAAACATAAAAAATAAAAATAAATTAAATAAACTTTGGTCTCATTCAAATATGTACTCACATTACATATTTAGAGTAAGTCCACTTTTCGAGCCTTCATATTAACAAAGTTGTCTGTGATTTGGTCAAAATTACTTTTTCGAGCTAAAGAAGATTCTAATGCGAGAGTTCCTAGACTTGTTAACCGTTCTTGGTACATAGTAGACCTAAGAACATTTTTTATTCGAGCTAAGGTACTAAATGACCTTTCTCCTTGTGCAACTGCCACTGTAATAGTGAAAAAAATCCTGAGAGCAATTATGACATTGGGAAAGAGCGCGAGAGGAATTTTTTACATGTTAAGCCTGGTTCATGCAGCTTCTTTATCATTTAATTTTACTTTATCTTTATGAAATAACCAATGGCATTTGTCCCTTGATTTCAACTGACCAATCACATTTAATATTTCTTAAAGATAAAGAAAAATTAAAAGATAAAGAAGTTGTATGAACCAGGCTTTACCATATTACATATTATTAAGTATTCTCTAGACTTTGTTATTACATACAACGCCGTCAACGCCTCGCTGATACTGCCAACAATGCGCCGGGTCCCTACGGGGCCCGGGCCCTGGTAATTTGTACCGGCCGCACCCCCCTATGCACGGCCCTGGACATAAGACATAAACATGCAAATACCGTCAACTTCGGCTGTCGGGAATGACGTTGAAAATGTTAAAGTTGAACAATTAAGTAAGAGTGTGTAAAGGGATTTTCAACATTAAACTTTGCGGATAAGCTTCAATTAATTACTAACTGAAGGGCAAAACCCCTATGAAAAATTTAACCACAAAAATGAATGAATGATTTTCACAGATATCGCTGTTGTCTGTTGAGAATATACTTCTCCCGAAGATGTTAGTAGAGCATCGATGTTTTTATGATGACGTCATTGACGAATTCGCAAAAAGTGATCGAAGAATCGAATTACATTACAAATAGGTAAGTTTTAAACATTGCTTCCCTTACTTAAAATGTCACTGTATAGGCATAACATATTGTAGATTTGATATATGATATATAAGATAATTTTTAGCGTTTTTGATATACCTAGGTAACTAAACTAATTGCTTCCTGTTTAAAAATTCAAAAATTATATTTTATCATTTTACATTGTTTTGGTTTACGGGAAGCACTGCTTCCCTTGCTTCCATGGACTGCACGCCCCTGTTATTAGGACAACCTGTAACCTGTATACAAACCCATAAACAATCTCTCGTAAGTCTGCCTTTCCGCCAAGCAGGCCTTCTGTGCATGTGCACTATCAAAATGGAGTATTGGTATTGGTTCTGTTTAAGTAATCCTCGACGATCTTTAATATAGAATTTTATCTCCATCTAGTTGGAAACACTATGGCATTTGAAAGGTTTACAAAAAATACAAGTACATAAAATGTAAAATGTTTAAAGATACTAATGACACTATTTTAGAGCTGCTAAATTAACTTTTTTTTAATTCTAAGATTACCTACTAATTATTGTCCTAGAAAGTATATACCTACAACATTTTCCTATATTTACCGATTTTCCCTCTCTTAACTATCCACTATTCTTTACTATCACCGCAGGCCCTAAACGAACGAAATTACCCTGGTTTCGCCTATTTTATGCAAATCCGGGACATCTCACAGGAAATAACCCCGACAAGCTGGTTTCGGCTTTATGAAAACTATTTGTTTCAGTTATTTTACGGCTCCGGTAATGTGGGTAACATCTCAGCCAAACAATGGTCCTTGTAATGCTAGCGGAATTTAGAGTAGATTGCTTTTTTATATTACAAAAAGAGTTTCTTTTATGAGGAAATGGATATGTTAGATTTTAGATTAAGAGGAGGTTGCCGACAGCGAAAGTTAAGTTGTATAGCATAATATCTAATAACATTTTACCTGGCAAAAATTTAGTACAAACATCTCTGTCTTCATTTTAATCACTTATGATCTTAATCTTACAATAATGTTTTGTTTTATAGGTCATGAAATCCTTGGGAAAAATAATAATTCCAGTGCATATGCTTTTAATATCTTATGATTAAAATGAAGACAGAGATGTTTGTACTAAATTTTTGCCAGGTAAAATGTTATTAGATTTTATGCTATACATCTTAAAAATGTACGAAATCTAACGTCACTTTCGCTGTCGGAAACCCCCTCTTAAGTGATGCGCCGAGCGCGGTTATTTCCGGTAATGAAGTTTCCACCGAAAAATTGTCAACGTTTGGCGTTCAAGTTTGCAATGTTATGTCTGGTTTTTTTTAGATAAATAGAAATGCTATCAATAATATAACAGCCTCATTTGCCCCGGGGCACATGGAACCTAGTGCATTGGATCAAAGACGTGTATGGGACCGTCTTTGATCGGACAATACTTTTAAACCAGATTTGGCAAATACGTTAAATAAATTAATTCGTTAGTCTCCCAGTATACGTACCAAGGTTTGACAATATGATATTTTGGCCGCGGAAGTTATAACTTTGTCATAGAAATATGTTAATTGCATAAAGAATTATGATTTTTTCCATTTTCGCAAAATGTTCAAACCTTTTGTAGCTGTCTGGTAGCAAAACATGTTCTTTCCTGCAATCATTCAACATACCTTTCGTGTGGGTGATTCCGAGGAAGTATGCAAAGTCCGTCTGAAACTTATTTCCCTACATTATTTTCTAGCAAAACTAGGGAGAACGTTCTGAGTAACTGATTATTACATTTGTATAGCGACATTTACATTTATATAAAAATTAAGCTTAAAAAGCCCGGAAGCGGAAATGCACTTTGGAAGATAGGTACGTCAGACGGACAAAATATTTTCTAACAAAATTATAACTCAGTGCTATCGATTTTTTAACTTAAAGAGGAGCTAGTTTGCCCTTGAAGGAATGCCCGATTTTCAAGAACAGCTATTTTCATATTCACGAACTCTCTAGAATGTGTTATAATTTATGAAATTGACATATTTTCTAGAGAACGGCTTTTATCTATTCATACAACCTCCCAAAACGTAAATATAATAGTTGCTGGATTATCTTAGCAGTATTAGATTCTAAGACAAAAAAATGCTTTTAAAATTTTTGTCACGGTGCTCCTACTTTTATCAGTATCTAACAACACTTCTAGAATCGATATAAAAATGGCAAAATCTGTCTTTACTATGTAGTACCCAAAAAGGTGTTGAATGGTTGAAGTTTGGATTTATTTTTTAATATCTCCTAAAACAAATGAGGTACACATGAACCAAATGTGTAGGTACATTTATGCTTTTCTAGGATAGTTAATTTGACGATATTTTTCATTTATATTATAAGTATATAAATTCTACCAATAGCCTAGGTTACGTGAAATATTTTTTTAGCATAAAAAATTTGCAAGCCACTAGAAAGTTACAAATGTATGTAGGTGTTTCAATATTTTTCTGGATATTAATTTTATTTTTTTACTACTAACCTGAGAAATCACCATTATTTACCTCATTCCTCTAATGAGAAGTAATATATCTCACCTTAGGTAAATAATGATAATAAAAAAATACCTAGGTAAATAATGAAAAATTTTCTATATGACATTTAAAGATTAGTGTCAGTTTATCAGCTCGACAACTGAACTCCCAGGCTACTTGATATTTCGAAGTATTTGAAAAAGCGAGAAAATGACTAAAATAAACTAAAATATGGCAATATTTCAATGTAAGTAGTAAAAAAAATTTTATATACACTTCGGTTGAGAAAGCCATTATTTACCTCGCATATTATATCCTTCGGCGCTACACGCCTCAGGATATAAAAAAGCGCGGTATATAATGGCTCACTTCTCAACCTTAGTGTATAATATACTATTATGGTCACTGCGAGTGCAGATTCTCTAACAGTCGACATAGACACCACCGAACGTTCATTCAAGTCCACCGTATATTCCGGGAATGGGGAATGATATCGCATTTAATATTAACAATAATAGGCCATGTCGTAGAAGAAACAATTTGTTAAAAAGGGCATGGTTATTAAAATTAAAGAAAATTCACACGCAAACTAGGTACTTTGAGTAAACTCGAATGATTGCCGGCAAAGAATTCGATGCCACTACTTCCTAGATAATTTCCTGAAGATTTATAAATTTCATTAAAATTCAACATTAAGGGCAAATTTTTAATAATGTTACGAACAAATAAATGAAATATAAATAATTATCGTCCACTGTTATAATATACAGTAAGTGGTGAAAGGACAAGGATAATAAAGTAGAGATATTTAACACAAAAAATGCATGCACATTAATTCTTCATTCATTTCATTTTCCATTTAGACGACTCTACCCCAAAATACAGGATGTTAAACTTGGTTTAAAAACAATTTTATTAATAACGCACGTGTCGTTTAATATATATTATTTAGTTAAATTTTAGAAATGATTGTTTCTTATATAAACATTTTTCTGGATTTTTAGTTAAAGAATTCAAAGAAGGAACGGAAAAATATGGGGTGATTACTCTTTGACCCCCTTCAACTTTTTCTGTGTATGTCTATGATTAAATGAATAATTTACAATATAAACGGTGGATCTAAAAAATGATTCATTTAAGATATAGGCGTACGCAGAAAAAAGTTGGGAGGTCAAGTGTGCACCACCCCCCTTTTGTTCCGTTTGTTCTTTAAATTTTTTTACTAAAATTACACAAAAAAATTGTTTGTGTAACAAACAAATCTTGTCAAATTTCAACTATAGGTAGGAACATCTTAGAAAACACAGAAGTTGGAAAAAAATTCGTTTTTTAAGAATCGACTATAACACTCTGTATTGTGTCTAAATGAAAAATGGCGTAGAAAAGTCACGTTATTTTAAACCAAAATAACTGTAATCAATGGATGGACCTACTTCTTTTGTAACACCGTGTATAAATTTGGCAGGAAGGACGTGGTCGTTGTCGATTATACATTATAACCCTGATATTAATCTCATAAAATATAGGGTATAGCGTTCATTACGTACTGTGTCACTGATCTGGTCTATTTTCTCGATTTTTCTATTCAGCAGCCACTAGTTTATTTTGCGGGCACCGACTTGCTTGCTTGATTATTCAGAATGTTTGGGAAGGAATCTTTTCCGAAAGGAATATTTTATCGAAACGATATATTTGATGCGAAATTGAGCTTTTATGTGGTATGAATTTGATTGCCTTTTAAATGTCTTTTTATGTAGCATATTAAATATATATATATATATATATATATATATATATATATATATTTATGTAGCATATTAAATATATACAGGGTGTATCTTTGATAGGTACAGAAATTTTAACCACGTAATATATATATATATATATATATATATATATATATATATATATATTTATGTAGCATATTAAATATATACAGGGTGTATCTTTGATAGGTACAGAAATTTTAACCACGTAATCGGGGACGTTCATAAAACCGAAAAATGAAAAAAAAAAATTTTTTTAATCGATGTTTAGAAAATGGGGCAAATCAATCTTTATCCGTGCTCAATGCACGCCGCTGGATCGTCACTAGAAGCGCTTAGAGGGGAGGTCTAACCTCTCCCTAGGAGATGGAGGGGAATAACGTTAGATTAGGAAGGGGAATACCGCGACGTTGCCGCATGTCAGAGTGGAATAAATCTGCTTGCAGAATTAGGTACCTAGGTACCTTTGAAAATTACTGCTGGTAGGTATCCACGTTTTTTTATGATGTCGGTTGCTGTGACGAACTGTTTATTGCTTTCTTCACAGGCGCACACAATAATTTAACAAACACGTCAGTTTTTATCACTTTACTGTTATTTTAAGTCCCTAGGCAGCAGAAATGTATCCGAGCGCCGCTCGGAGAAGTCATTGCTAGAAAACTCATTGCTGATTTCACACTCATAATTTTTTGACAAGTCTTTTGTGGAGTAGGTATCTACCTACCTACCTATTTTACAACTGATTTTCAGGCCGCAATTTTTTTATACTAATAATTAGCCATCTCTTGGGACACCTTGGGATAATAAATTTCTGATCGGCAATCAACTGAATAAAGTATTTGTTTTAAAATACAAATTATCTGTAAAAATTGCAAATTTCCACAACCACCCATAGGGTAGAGCGTAGAGCAGCGGCGCGTTACTTTTTTTTAGCGAGTGTTCGCCTGTAGCCCTATCATCTCGAAAAAAGTGGGGGAAGACTGTAATTTGACGTGAATTTAACGCGCGGCTTCGATTTGTTCATAGTTTTTAATATTTTTCAACCCTTGCCCGATAGTGCGCCACCTTTAAACCCCCTCAGGGTTGTGGTCCTATGTATTATCTACTTTTAAAAAATTATTCGTTTCCGAAAAAAGTGGGGGAAGACTGTCATTTGATGTGAATTTAACGCGCGGCCCCGATTTGTTCATCGTTTTTAATATTTTTCTACCCTTGCCTGATGGTGCGCCACTTTTAAACCCCCTCAGGGTTGTTGTCCTGTCTATTGTCTACTTTTAATAGTATATTACACACCGAGGTGTCTCGAGATAAAGTAAACTTTCCACCCGGGCGGGAGGGCGGGAAGTAAAAGTCAAAAAATTGACACTTTCAAACTTCTAAAAAGTCAGAAATGTCGATATTACATACATGGTTGTAAATAAAAAATTATTCGGTTCCGAAAATAGTTGGGGAAGACTGTCAAATTGGCGTGCTTATCATTTCCGCATTTTTTAACCCTTTGCCGTTTCGGAACTCTCTCAAGTTAATTCCTTACCATTCCTCTTACTTTTCGTAAAAACTTGGTGGCGAAATGTCGCGTAATGTCCCCAAAAACCGAAAAACAGCGACTCCTGGTGAATTTAAGCTTCTGCGTGCCCTTGACTACTGCCCGACATTCCTTCGCCGAGATTCGCCAGGCGCGGGCATATGACGTTGGCGTCCGACGCCAACTTCACACAAAAACGACGCCGCGCCGAATCGCGCAATAATTACAATTACGAATGAATTCACTGGCACTGATTCACTCGATTTTGCTCCATTTCCACGCCGCCCGGCCCGGCCGACCTACTAAATTACAGCTGGGCGAGGAGCGCAAGCGCGGGGCGCCACTTGACATCGACACTACAGGTGATCCCCACTACTCATAACTAGTGCGCGATATTAGCCAATCGCGGCTCGCGGCCCCTACTTCTCTCGGGGCGGCGCTACTATGTTGCCAAGTGTGCTGAAAATTTACCTGATTTAGTAATTTAATTCCGTATAAATTTAATTGTGTAGTGGATTTTTACATGGATTTACCCGTTTTTGTGCGTAATAATTATACGAGATAGTAGATTAACTTATAACGAATGAAACCCCGTATAAATCCGCGAAAATCAAAAATCGGATTTAAGGGACTTTAAGTCAGTTTGGGGACATGTCGGCATAAACGGCAACACCGAATAGTGGTATTGAATGGTATGGGGGAAAGCTTGTGCGCACGTACGCCGTCTCCGTCACCGTACCGCCGCGCCGTAGCCGACGCGCTAGTCGAAGATCGTCCGTCCGATTTTGGGATTTAACAGCTGATTGATATCGATCCGCGTCCGCCTGTAATTTTTGGGAGCGCCAGCTTCAACAAGCAATTTATTATTATACAGAATGCCTTACGTGTGGCTATTCTGTGGTATAACAATTCTGTTTCCAAAACGTGGACGCGTATGCAAACGTCGCGTCTCGCTAACCGATATTGTTCCGTTACTTTGCTTTGTTTTACGAACTGTCGTCGGAACTGAACCTGCTTCTGTACATTTTTCCAGATCCGTTCGCCATTTTTTTGGACCAGCAGTGATGTCCAAACCTGTTGCAATTGCCGCTACGAATTTGCAGTGAAATAACAAGTGATTTTTTCATATTTCCGTTAAGAAATGCAGTGTTAAACGTTCGCGGCCTTCGTATGAAAACAGTGCTAGATAGGTTCCTACTAGGTACCCCAATTACGCGCGAGGATAAAAGAAGCAGCTTCAAGGGTTCGCGAAAATTCGGGTTTTATTAGACGCATACGGTATGGATCTAATTGTACAATCCACCTAGTCGAGTCCCCGTTGGAATAAATCAGCTGAGGGAAACCGAGACATCCCTAATATTTGGCATCGCGCCGCTTTAAGTGTGCAGTGAAAAAAACAAGTGTTTTGTTCGTATTTCCGTAAAAAGAGACTATGAAGTGTTATACCTTCGCGACCATCGTATAAAAACAGTGCCACTAGTTAGGTAGGTACTTAGTGCTTTATGTGATTTTGTGAAGATTTTTGGATAGGATAAAAATTATTTATTTATATATTTAATCTCCACATACACCAAATGATACATGGTTGCGTCAATATTCTTCAAATACTGCGAAAAAGCCTCGGAAAAAGCGATTCGACTGGCAACCAGTTACCTAGTGCTTCTTGTGATTTTCGAGAGGATTTTTGGATAACATAAGAAAGGAGTACGACACCCGCAAGGAAAATCATCCAGGCATCCGAAAGGTAGTTTTTTTGCATGCTATTCGCTAAAAGAACCATTAAAGATTTGTTCAAAAACTAGTTGAAAGACTATTCCTGTAATACTGTGAAAGAGCTATACGTCTGGCAACGCTGCACGGCGGAATTGGGGGGATCCGCCGGAACCGGCCTCAGTTCCAGCTGGTCCCGGCAAGGTCAAGCACCCATGGCCGTAGCGTCGGAAAAAGGGGTTTTAATAGCGTTTTAAAAAAAATTATTTCTGACGTTAATATGCACTTTAGAAAAATTTTAATTGCATAGGCGTAACAAGTGCATTTTTCCCGACCTGCCCTTAAAATTTCTGTACTTATCAAAGTTACACCCTGTATATATATATTTAATATGCTACATAAAAAGACATTTAAAAGGCAATCAAATTCATAGCACATATATATGTGGTATGAATTTGATTGCCTTTTAAATGTCCTTTTATGTAGCATATTAAATATATATATATATATATATATATATATATATATATATATATATATATATATATTTAATATATATATATATATATATATATATTAAATATATATATATATATATATATATATTTAATATATAAGAAAAGGTGATAATGGGCAAGCACTCAAAGTTACTTCTTGTAATTGTTACATTTACACTCGCTAATCTTACATCCTTATTATTTAATATATATATATATATATATATATATATATATATATATATATATATATATATATATATATATGGTATGAATTTGATTGCCTTTTAAATGTCTTTTTATGTAGCATATTAAATATATATATATATTTAATATATATATATATATATATATAATTACAAGAAAAGGTGATAATGGGCAAACACTCAAAGTTAACAAAAAGAAAAAACTAGTAACCGCATACACGTGTTTCATGCTATTTGGCAATCATCAGTACGGTGTAACATTAACCAAATCAAAAGATAGGCATGATTTGGGAAGCAACAAATGAAGTCCAGGCAGGAGCCAACAGCACATTTGCAGCTTCAGTCAGCACATCCCCTATTTTGGGGCTTGTACTAACATCGCCACGGAGGCTGCTAAAGCGACCTGCGTGGAAATCTTCATAACCCAAGATACAATGACAATAAGGATGTAAGATTAGCGAGTGTAAATGTAATAATTACAAGAAAAGGTGATAATGGGCAAACACTCAAAGTTAACAAAAAGAAAAAACTAGTAACCGCATACACGTGTTTCATGCTATTTGGCAATCATCAGTACGGTGTAACATTAACCAAATCAAAAGATAGGCATGATTTGGGAAGCAACAAATGAAGTCCAGGCAGGAGCCAACAGCACATTTGCAGCTTCAGTCAGCACATCCCCTATTTTGGGGCTTGTACTAACATCGCCACGGAGGCTGCTAAAGCGACCTGCGTGGAAATCTTCATAACCGAAGATACAATGACAATAAGGATGTAAGATTAGCGAGTGTAAATGTAATAATTACAAGAAAAGGTGATAATGGGCAAACACTCAAAGTTAACAAAAAGAAAAAACTAGTAACCGCATACACGTGTTTCATGCTATTTGGCAATCATCAGTACGGTGTAACATTAACCAAATCAAAAGATAGGCATGATTTGGGAAGCAACAAATGAAGTCCAGGCAGGAGCCAACAGCACATTTGCAGCTTCAGTCAGCACATCCCCTATTTTGGGGCTTGTACTAACATCGCCACGGAGGCTGCTAAAGCGACCTGCGTGGAAATCTTCATAACCCAAGATACAATGACAATAAGGATGTAAGATTAGCGAGTGTAAATGTAATAATTACAATAATAATTATTATATATTATATAATTATTGTCAATGTATCTTGGGTTATGAAGATTTCCACGCAGGTCGCTTTAACAGCCTCCGTGGCGATGTTAGTACAAGCCCCAAAATAGGGGATGTGCTGACTGAAGCTGCAAATGTGCTGTTGGCTCCTGCCTGGACTTCATTTGTTGCTTCCCAAATCATGCCTATCTTTTGATTTGGTTAATGTTACACCGTACTGATGATTGCCAAATAGCATGAAACACGTGTATGCGGTTACTAGTTTTTTCTTTTTGTTAACTTTGATTGTTTGCCCATTATCACCTTTTCTTGTAATTATTACATTTACACTCGCTAATCTTACATCCTTATTGTCATTGTATCTTGGGTTATGAAGATTTCCACGCAGGTCGCTTTAGCAGCCTCCGTGGCGATGTTAGTACAAGCCCCAAAATAGGGGATGTGCTGACTGAAGCTGCAAATGTGCTGTTGGCTCCTGCCTGGACTTCATTTGTTGCTTCCCAAATCATGCCTATCTTTTGATTTGGTTAATGTTACACCGTACTGATGATTGCCAAATAGCATGAAACACGTGTATGCGGTTACTAGTTTTTTTCTTTTTGTTAACTTTGAGTGTTTGCCCATTATCACCTTTTCTTGTAATTATTATATTTACACTCGCTAATCTTACATCCTTATATATATATATATATATATATATATATATATATATATATATATATATATATATATATATATATATATATATATATATATATATATATATATATATATATATATATATATATATATATATATATATATATATATATATATATATATATATATATATATATATATATATATATATATATATATATATATATTTAATTAGTCTAGAATTTGGCATGGCTACCAGTTTTTTATCGCTTTCCATAGTATCGATGAGCCCTAATTTGTTTTCCATAGTATTATAATAGTACTAAACGCCTAAACTTTTAGCCCCTACTCGTCAACACTGGCATTGACCTACTTTATGTAGTTACATTACCTACGTAATGTTTAGGTACATTATTTTTTTTATAAAGTAATTAGGTACCTAGAAGAAAAATAAAATGTCTCATGATTTGGAATCAGAATGAAAATTGTTATTTTGATACCAAATTTTTTTATCGACGTTATTAACTAGAATAACAAAGAGAATAAAATATACAGGTTGATTCAGACAAGATGTAAACAAATTTAACCGCAGGTGGAAGAAAATTGCTTAATAGGAATCCGAAAATAAGAAAATAGTTCGGCTAACGCCTCGTCCGGAAACAGAAATGATTCGTCCTGAAAAACTTCATTTTAGGGACTTGTAATGTAACAAAAATAACTATTTTAAAACTGTCAACCGTCAAGGCAACAATATTCTTACACCTGTCAAAATATGTAGTTTTACCATTGTTATAACCAAATATTGTCAATTTAGATGCCATACAGGATATCAAAAAAGTATCGTCATGAAAAACTAACTAATTAAAACATGGAGAAATTGTTCGTAAGCCACGTTAATAAATAGAAAGTTGAATAAAACATTTAAAAAGGTTCTACCAACTTTGAGATGGTGATATAGGTTTTTGTTCCCAATTTCAGAATCCAGACTAAAAAAATAGTGGTTACGACGAAAAAAAAAACCTGCCTCGTTGTATGTGGAGTATTTATTGATCCTAGCGGCAACAATTTCTATCTGCTGCAACGAGGAAAAAAATAATTCCAAACCGAAATTCATAAAGGGAAATAAAGTGTTAGAGAAATAGTTTAACAGGCTCTTTACAAACGAATTTAATACTTTTTACCAATAAAACAACTCACGTTGTTCCTTTCTGCACTCTTCGACTAAGGATTTAACCATTTCGACAAATTATAATCAAAATTAGAACAAAGAAGGATGCAATGATGCAATAAGGGTTTTTAGTAATATATCGGTTTCGTACATGTCCTTGTTAGTTAATGACGTTGCCTCTGTTTGTCTAGGTATAAAACACAAGATAAATACTGATGTGTATCAATATTCTGAAATGCGCTACCTTTGCATAAAGAACCTTTGAATAAAGAACCCCAGGAAGGAGCAAATTTGGGCTTAACGCTCGACCGGGACAGTCTCTGCATACGGTGGGATGCCGTTTCCTCATTTGTCATCATTCATCATCATTACCTATAAAATACAGGCAAAAAATTATAAGGCAAGTTTATGTCATTAAGTTTAGAAATCCTTGATAATACAGCAATTCTAATTATGAACCGGTACCTACACAAACGCCTATGCCACTTTGGTGCATGGCCTCAAAAGTTAATTTAAATTACAAAATTACTTACCGATGTATTAATATCCTCATTACATTTTAGTTTTGGCGTCCAGGAAAGTGCCTCAAGCCGCACCTAGGTACCTAGGTCCTAGGTATAAGCCAGAAAATACGCAGGGTGTTTCAAAAACTAACCAAGTAATGCTCACTTACGATCAAACCCGGAGTCTAAAATAGCAACTCTGATTATTATTAAATTGAATTTTAAATGTGTATATTTCGAGATTACTTTTTAACAACACCCTGTGTATTAACTTCCAGGTTTTATAGTCCAAAAATACCGAATAAAATGAAAGATTTCATTTCGAATATTTTCTTAGTTTTTGAAGTTAAAAACGAAATAAAAAACCTATGTGGTGCATTTTTCCGGGTAATCCGGGTCTCTCATTTGAAAGACCAAAAAACTATTTTTTTGAAAAATTAAAAACCTTGCTTGCACTTTTTATATTGGGACCAAAAATAATAAAATCTGCTCATTTAGAGAGCGAATGTCTGGTTTATTAATGAAAATATTTAAATTTTTACAAGTTATTTAAAGGAAACAAGAACATTAACAAGTTGTATCCTTTTTTTGAGCATTTTCGGAGCTATGTTTAAAGACTCTTAATCACCCCGTGAATTTTTTCAAACTTATTTATTTCAAACACTGTACAAAAGAATGTTTCATGTTGTCCCTTTTCTTAAATTTTATAAAGGCTTTTGCATCTCTTTAAAGTTTTATTCAACAACGTCTACAATAATCCCCTCAAAAGGTATACTGAATATTAAAGTGTAACCAGTGCTTTAAGTTTAAAGTTTAAGGCTTCTGATGGCTTGAATTGTAATCAAAGATGAAGAAATGCAGTGCCTTCATTAAAGTATTCCCTTCATACACCTAAGTTGAAATTTTACTATAAAATATATATAAATTCAATAATTTATTTATGTATGATTTGCCAACATGCCGCAGTTATTTTAACCCAACACTCACATTCCCCTCTCCTATATTCATTGAAACCCACTGCTTACGGCTATGACAAACTATACATGTAACTTTGAAACTCGTGTTTGTTCCATAAAATATATACCATGCTTAATTTTCCGAAACGTGTAGGTATTTCAATATTTAGTCTTCATTGTTTACGCTTTAGACCGATATAATACATCATAAGTAAATGAAGCCACGCATGACACAAACTCTAATATAGGCCGGAAAAATCAGGGTCGTATTGAATCGAATTAGATGTGTTCTGACTATCCCATGAATATAAGTGTTATACATCTCGCAATAAGTATATAAAGTGTCGGAACAAGTGACAATAATGGGGTGTTTTTTGGCCACTTATATTGTTAAGTATGTCCTACAATTGGGCAGAATATTACACCAAACGAGAAAAAATATATAAAGAAGGAATAGATATTTTACAGAATTTATTTCACACGAATATTCAATAGACAAAGCCTTCACTCCTACTACTGCTTTCAACAGAGAACAATCGCCTTTCAATGATAAAGTTAACTAAACTGGTGGGAATTGATGACAGTAATGACTTCAATAAAAAAATTAATTAGTTACCTCAATTGCATTTTATTGGAATATTGAAAAGGGTACTTTAATATGAGAGAAACTCTGTGTATATTTGCTGTTCTCTGTATATTTTTGGCTATAATCAAAGTTACCGAAGTGAAGGAAGAGTCAAATTATAGAGTTCATTCGAGCCAAAGTAACATGGCGCCATAAACAAAATATTGATACAACGGTGAATTGTGTAACATCAGCACCAATTAACTGTCAAATTTCAGTCGTTATTGTTCTTATATATTTCTCAGTGCCTCAAGAAAGCGAATTAACATGCGCCTTGATGACGGCAGAATCAACCTCTCAAAAATGATCTGAAATAAAATATAAAAATTGACTAGCGGGAGTCCATGCTCAGATAAGCAAACCTATCGAGCACACTGGTAGGATTTTTGAATCGAAGCATCCCCCAAGGCCGACTTTTCGCGAAACCTAAATCCCAGGAGTCTATTTATTCCAATTCCAACCATATTCATTGCATGCAAATTTCATAATTTAGTGAAATTTCCTTGCCCATTTATTTTTAGATTATTTTTAGAGTACAACAATTTATATCGTTGGAATCCGGAGAACAAAAAGAATATAGAAAATATGCAGGGTGCTCAACATGGGGATCTCGGAAACCGTACCAGATACGAAGTCGGTCAAATGGAGGCAAACTTGTGCCTTTGGGCGCCTAACAATATGCCGTTGAGAAACTTAAAATATTTTCATGGGTTGCTGAGATGTTTAAGAAAAACCGAATTTCTGAAAATTAGATTTTATTTTTGCCTCCATTTGACCGACTTTGTATCTGTTACGGTTTCCAAGATCCCCATGTAGAGCACCGGAACTAAATCACCCCGAATAGAAGTTCTTGCCTCTCAGCTATTTTTTACTAAGAAATAAGTAAGGCGAAATTATTGACATGTTAAACAACTTATATAATATAATTATCTAACTGTCGCCCTTTACCTGTAACCCGAAAATAGATCATTAAATTTGCCAAAAAAAAAACATACGTCCTGAAATAATTGACCGACCAAACCTTTTATAAACTAATGCAGAGAATCGAAAATATTTGTTCAGTATCATTACGAAGGTATAAAAAGAACTGGCGGAATGAATGTTCCATAGCGCGATTTTAATCTTTTACCAATAATAGACACATCGAGACTGTTATAACTGATTTCTATTAGATCTGTTAGTTGTAAGGTTGTTTTTTTCCCAGACACACTACAGGGAGTTCCATTGAGAATAGAATGGGGAATTCCGAAATAGGAGATATAGGGGGGAACAAAATATAACCATTAGGTAAACTCAACATACATTATACAAATGTTGGTCATTTAACGAAATACAGGGCGTCGAATGTTGATTTTTTTTTTTTTGGGAATTTCCTGTAGGATCAACTCGAAAATTGGTACTCTTCGTTTTTTTAAATAACTAAGAATTTAGGGCGCTAGTTATATCCTATGGGTAGTAATGATATTATTATACCGTATCGTGAATCGAGTCATATTTTTGACCGGTACAGGGTGATCCATCCAAGCGGAACCCCCCCCCTTAACTTCTTTATTTTTCAATTTAAAGAAAAAATTATAGAGATAAAAGTTTTATGGTTTTTGGTGAGCTTTTCCGCGGTCTTATTGAAATTGACACAGGGTGTTCCTTAAAAGCTGAACAAACCAAGATTATATTTTTATCAGAACACCCTCTATAATATTGCATTTTTGGAATCTACACTTCGTCTCGATTCCAACGACATATATAATAAATATGTCATATGATTGGTCTAGCCGTTTTTACAATACAGGGCGCTCGAACTTCATTTTTTCCATGTTTTCACATCATATATCTCGGAAACGAAACTTTTGCGGATAAATTGAGAATAAGAAAAAATGATGAAAATAGTGCCCCTAGAATATTGGTTATTCTGTGTCTATGTCTTCTTAAGATTGGTGTTCAAATAACTCTCATTTTGCCCGATGTTATTTCTCAAGTTATTTGCTAAATCAAATAATGAAAAATTTGTTAAGTAGTTTTTCTAGATAAAAGTTTTCCAAAAATAACAATTTCAACTTTTTTAAATTGATATGTCAGTCATACAATAATTTTTAATAAACTGTCACACTAATTTAACATGTCCGCCTAAATTTAGATAATATACATGCTAAATTTAGATAATATACATGCAGTAGTAACTCGCTTTCTATGTAAGTACACACATTCTGTAAAAATTTAATATTGTTAACTTTATATTTAAATATAATATTTGTAGTGACGGATGAAGTAATAAAATAATTGCGAAAGCTTTCATATAGAAAAAAAATAGTCTTTCGCTTTTTAATTCTCATTAACGCAACAAGGGTTAATATTTAGCAATCTTGTACATAAACTGCGGTGAAAACGTATTCGACGTAAGTTTGCGCATTATAATAGGTATATTATAGGACAAAATACAGAACAAAATCAAATGTGGTCCCATATTAGGGTACTTTCCTCTACTTGCCATTATGTCAAAAATTGAGAAAGTACCTATATTACCTATTTATTACAAACATAGGTTGTTAATGTAAGATATAAGAGCTAATTAGGTAGGCAGTTTAACCCTCACTGGTGTATATAACGTTAGCTTTCCCTCCTAGCTTTGGATATATTATGTACGAGCAACGGCAACAACACGCCGCAGTTTGAACTAACGCTACGGAACCTACCCGTAAGCTCATACCTGCACTGGTTCAACTAACTATCAATAGCCGCAAACAGTCACAACAAATCGTCGCACACAGACCGCGGCCGCCGACGCTCGCATCATCCCACGTCGGAAAAACGTTCTTCGCCGGGCGCGATTGGCGCCACCGCCGTGACGTCGCGCGGCGTTAATTCGCTATTGGGCGGCCCGCGGGGCGCCTTTATAAAACCGAACGTGCACCGGTGCCCGTCCGCAGTGGCCGCACAAGAGGTCGTGGGGTGCTCCGTGGCGTACAAGCAGCGATCCGCACGCACAGGTGAGTCGTTGAGATTTTGGAAGCGGTTGTGGAAAAATGAACCCATTTTCTGAGACAGATTTTTGTATGTTTTCGAATATTGTCGGTATTTTGTTTGTTTTGAGGTGCATGTTGTTGTTATTTTTCACAATATTTACTATACCTGTAGGTACAGGGTGTCCAGATTTGGTTGTAAATGGGGGGTATCTCGGTTATTTTTAGAGATAGGGAGTTGAGAAAGATACCCGATACCGTAAACAGATTCTTCATAGCCACCTTCGTTTTTAAGATACAGGGCGATATTGAAAATTTGCGCTTTTGGGGCAGACCTCGTATCTTGGAAACAGTTAATGATATTGAAATGGCAGAAACTGTATCTTATAGATATTTTCACGTAGAATTCAGTGCCGTATTCAGTTTTTTTTACTAAAATTGCTAGTGTTCGATTTATGGACCAAACTTAGGTTTTTCCATTTCCATTTTAAAAAACCTAACTTTGGTCACTATCAATTTTAGTAAAAAGCTGAATGCCGCACTGAATTCTAAGTGAAAATGTCTATAAGACACAGTTTTTGCCACTTCAATATCATTAACCGTTCCCAATATACAAGTTATGCCCCAAAAGCGCAAATTTTCAATTCCGCCCTGTATCTTAAAAACGAAGGTGGCTATGAAAAATCTGTTTACGGTATCTTTCGTTTCACAAAAAAGTAGCAACGGTTCACGAAAACCGCAACTCCCTATCTCTAAAAATAACCGAGATACCCCGCATTTACAACCAAATCTGGACACCCTGTACTTCTAACTTTATTTTGTATATTCAGTATACTTACCTTTATGAAGTTAACTTAAGTACTATGACAGGTTCTCTGGCCAAATGAATTTAGGGAGGCAACAGAAAATGTTATTGCAAGTGGCAGAGACATTACTGATTTTCAGTTGCGATTTAGTGAACTATTTCCGACAAAGCGTTTTCACTATTTCGGAGGTGTTCACTTTTACGATGTTATGAAATTAACGGCACCTATTCAATAAAAAAACACAAAAATAGTTATTTATGTACCAAGGCACTGAAGTTCAACTTTTTATGACTCATGTGGAGTTTAGTTGCTGAGGCCTCTCGCCGTGGCAAATAAACCACATGAGTCATAAAAAAAACTTCAGTGCCTGTTAAGAAATATGAAAAAAAGTTTCTATAAACATGGGTCCGGAAATGCAGAGTTTTCAAGATACAGGATGTTAAATAAAAAAAAATGAAACATGAAATTATTAATGTCTTAAAAATTATTTACTCGATTCTGTTGAAATTTGGCAATGTTATTTGTTGTATTAAGAGGCTAATTTCGCCCTAACTAGATTAAATTTATTAAGTCCAGTGGCGTCCCGGGGGGCACCTTAGCGAATATTATTATCAAAAAAATGTACGCCACTACCTTTTTTGTAACTTTAATATTTTTTGTTTGATTAAGCATCTAAAAATACAACTTCTTTCCCTCTTGTATTGTTTTCCTATCTCACTTCGTTTTCGAGAAAAAAAATAAAAACCGTTTTATTGCATGTCACTGGACAAAATTGGTTGTAGTGTACTTTATGTTATGATATTGGAAAAGTTGCAATAACACTCTTTCCTAGAAATGCTTTTGATTATTTGTTTTCCAAGGCACTTGTGATTTTTTTTGCAAAAATTGATAAACCAATTTTGTCCAGTGACATGCAATATATTTAACATCCTGTATCTTGAAAACTCTGCATTTCCGGACCCATGTTTATAGAAACTTTTTTTCATATTTCTTAACAGGGAATCACCCTCTAAAATATCTCCGTCTATTTTTCGAACACCCTGTATATAAAATTTACTTTTAAAACATAACATTTTTATGGAAGATGCGTGAAAGATTACGTGATTTGGGATTGTTTAAACTCTTATAAAATAAAATTATGTGTTCACTCCATGGGGCGGTTTTTATCACTCGAAGCGTATAATTTACTAAATCGCGACTCTAATGTATAAACGCTTTCGTACCGCAAATATACTCCTGGACAAAACTAACGCACCAACGTACAAAATTTCAAATTATATTATATTTTAAATTATTTTGCGTGTCTACCAAGGATATAGTAGGCTTTGGGCATTTACCACTGTTAAACTAATTAAATAATACAATTTGTTGTTTTTCATTTAGTTTTCATTAATTTATGTTTCCATTATTTATTTTTTTTAAATGCAGTTTTTGGGGGGTTTATTTTGTTGGTGCGTTAATTTTGTCCAGGAGTTTATATATTTACAAAATTTTAAGGGTACAATGCAAGTTCATGTTATTATATTTGGCACATCAAAATAAATTTGTTCACTTTTCCAACTTTATGCATTATAAAAAAAATTCTTCACGCGGAGTGATGATTTTTTTATGGATCTATGCACATTAACTCCGCAACAGCGTGTAGATATAACTCCGCGATAAAACATCATGCGAGAGTTTAGAGTTTTAAACCCTGTAATAATATTTTTTTCTTGAAATCGGCATGCAGTGAAGTATCTCAAAATCGTCACTAAAAGCTCAGAAATCGGCACTGAAGTAGCCCATTATTGTACAATTTTTTCAATAAGTAGGCCTTGGAGAGATGTAAACGTCAAAAGCGACCAAATATTCAAAACCCGGCCAATAAATCCCATTTAACTTTTCGTACACATTGCGAAATTGTCACCCATAACAGCTCAATCTTTCAGTATAAATATTTTAGTAGGTTTGAATATTAATCTATTTTACATGGAGGCTGCACAACAGGCAGCAGTTTGGATTTTCTGTCAGTAAATGCCGTGTCTGGTCATACTTGACCTAGGTAGAGCAATCGTCAAAGTCAAGCAACACCGCGCGTAGTCGGTTCATGGACTGGTGATCCCTTATTATTATTTTTCGCCTATTAAAACATTTTTTTTCCGATTTAAAAAAAATATATATGTACCTCGGCACTGAAGTTCTTTTTATGACTCACATTGTTTATTATTTTATACTAAATTCCACATGAGTCATAAAAAGTTTAACTTCAGTGTCTTAGTACATAAATAACTATTTTTGATTTGTTTTTTAGAGTTATTTTTTGACCTAACAACTTAATATCACTTCTACATAATAATATTAATCTTAAACACAGGATGTAACTTAACCACTTTAGAATATGCCAGAGTCAATTAAATCATTATAAACGTGTACAAAAATTCTCAGTTGTATACAGTTATATAGTTGTATTGGTAAGTTAACATTTTCTAAAAAAATCGTCTAAATTCTTATTTTGAGTTAAAATTAATTATGTTGCCTTGAAACATCCAAAATTGTGTTTTTAATGGAGAACCAAGTTGTGATCTTGTAATTATACGATGAAATACACTATGAAAATAAAATTTGGCACGAAACAGCGAGATCTTGTAATTATGCGATGAAATATACTATAAAATAAAATTTGTCACGAAACGGCGAGACATACAAAGCAATGAAATATTTTTGTTCAGAGTTAAATACTCCATGCAAAACTGCTAACCACTTTAATATTGTACAAGACCGTAGATATTAATTTTGTTCTTAAATTTGTCAAACAGTTTAGACATATAGGTATCCAACGATTCAATTTAGATCTTGAAATCAATATATTTAGGAGGACTGTGTTGTGTACCAAATTCGGTTAAAAAGCTCTACAACTAAAAAAGTTATACCTATGGAAAAGGTTTTTTTTTTGAAAATTTTAATCGGAAACAAAGAATTTTTTACACATGTTATATGAACTTTTTTATTACAATTGCCGAGGATCACCACGCTAAAATTTTTTAACGTATAGTTAAATTTCACCAGTATGATAATCCTATCGCAAATATATATTATGATTTACACAAAATTACATTTTTGGTAACTAAGTATAGGTTCTATAGGCAAAGGGCTCAGACTAAAGATAATATAGACAAAACTTCAAATACAAAACTTTGTGGCCAACATTTATATTTTTACCAATACAAAACTTTGTTGTATTGCCACTTACTCTATATAAGATTCATTGGAACATTTTTAAAAACATATTAGAATAGAATGGAAAAGAATACTTTGTTTTATATATTTTGTGAAAAAACGTAACGAAAAGTTGTAAATTGCGCTGAATCGCACAATTAGGCAATGCCGCTATCGCCGCCGACACGTTGTAGCCGGTGTTTGTTTAGCCATGTGCGTTTGTTGTCGTGGCGTTTCAGATAGTTTCGTGCGAATTCTTCCGTTTGTGTCGTTTTCTGTGATCGATAAATTGTTTATTAAGTTGAACTATACAAGGAACATTAAAAAGAGAATACATAAAGTTCTTTGTGTGTAGTATGAGTAATTTACAGAATCATATAGGTAACCGTTCACAGGTAAGTGAAGTTACAATGAGTTCAGAGGCGTTGCACCTCCTAGGAAGGAAACTGCCTCACGCATTATTGCAACTTCTTGTGATTTTTACATGAATTCCACCTCAGAATTCCTATTGCCAGAGTTAATAGGGTGCAAATAAGTCCTTGACTGTGAAAAAAATTCATTCAAATTAATAAACCATAAAAATAATATAAAATTTCCTTGTTCTATTTATTGCTTTAACCATAAAAATATTTTTTTGCACACGCTACTGGTGTGCTTTGTCCAACCAGCTGCTCCACTATCACAAGGAATGTTTTGTTTCCGTATTGTATATGCTGGTTGATTACAATGCCATAAGGAAGGAGAGTCTATATTATCTTTAGTCTGAGGTAAAGGGTAATCCAATTTAAATGCCCAGTATCTTATTTTCGTTATTTTTGAGCTAAATATAAATTTGAAAACTAGAATTATGTATGATTCAAATATGATGTCACATTTTTTATATGAGTGGTCGTCGAGAAGATATGAAAAAATTCGGAAAATGTTGAAATCGAGTTTAATCACGGAACTTTACTAATCTAAAAAATGTCAGTTTTCTTTTCCGGCTTCCGGTTTTCCAGGAAGTGACTATCATTTTTGTCATTTTTTGAGACACGCTGTATATTTTGCTTCAGTTGGATTCTCCCCGTCCTTCCTAGTACAGTTCTGTGATAATATTTGCCCTCCACAATTTCCGAAAAATTAAAATATTGTATAAAATAGTGATCAACATTATAACAGAAAAAAGCTTCGAATTTATTTTCTGTTATTATTTCGATATATTTTTTAATATTGATTTCAAAAATGTCCAGGCAATAATTAATTAATTATCAAACAAAATTAAAAACATTTTAATATGCTCATAGTTTTTAATGCAGCAGTCGAGATTTGCAAATATTGCCGGTAGCCTGGACATTGGCCTCAACTGAAGGGATTCTACGTAGGTTTCAACTTGAAAGTACAATATTCTCAAAGTGAAGCTATATATAGGCTTCTTGGAACAAAGTGTCCTATATTTAATAGATCTCTAATAAGCATCAAATATTTTTAAATATTTAAGTGATTCTTACATGTCTTCATTGTGAATATAAATGAGTTTGAAATGAAAGTATAAATATATTATTAAAAATACCTTGCATGAAATTCAATTAAAATTTAATATTATTTTTTATTTGAAGCAATACTTTTATCGTAGAAAACATATATTATTTTCTTGAAACCCACAAAATGTACTTATTTCACTGTGTAATTAAGATATTTTTGCTCATATGAAAAATTAAGTTACCCTTATGTAGAAATATACTTTTCTTTCTGTGTCATAGCAAAGATCATGATCTTTGGTAATAGCTGTATAAACAAAAATCGCTTATTATTGAAAGCTATCTTTGGCGACTTTGGGTGCCTATAACTTGTCATCAGTACAACTATTACTATTACGACAAAAGATAATAGGGGAAGAGAAAGCACTGCTGTTAAAGCTGAAATTTAATTCTTGCTAAAATAGCGTTAGGCAAATGAATACAAATACATTAAAATACAACAAATCTTAAACCAGACTCCTTTACCATGGATTGTCTGTCAACTTAATGGTACTTTCAACAACTCACTAGTACAACTCGACAAGGACAAAATATGTGGTCGTATCGTCTGTCTTAGGTCAAGTTTATTTAAGTACCTACTCCAAGAATAGTGTACGTTCCTGCGCCCCACACCTGATACCAACCACTATTTTTTTTTATCTTTTTTAATTCTTCATACACTCTTTGTAAAAGTCAATTTTGATATTCTACTTGGATACGCAAAATGCTATTTTGCTACCTAGCTGATTTTCTCATCAATTAGACATAAGGATCCTACAGTTAAATAACAATGTGTGCCAAAGAGGATGAGAACAAGGAAGTTGAGGGATTTGCAAGTGAAGTGGCAGTGTATTCCCTTTGGATTACAATAATATTTTAATATTATGTAATATGCTATTTTGTAGCTTTGTGGAAGGAGAAAAATCCCCTCCCCATTTCCCGCCTATTTGCACTTTTAAAAAATTTACGCCACAATAGTTTTTCTTGTTTTTAGCGCTATGTGAGGCAGCCGCGTGGTCTCTTCTAATAACGTAGCTATAATAACTACAAAATATAAAATTTAGATTAGATTTTATATGTAGCGGCTCATTCTTTTCAAATAAGTGCCAACTATTTCGCCTTGTCAGGTTGTGCATTTTATGTTTTTATATTTTTATACTTTTTAGAACTCACAATTCGTAGGTAAGATTATTTTTTTTTATATAAATGAAGACACATTACTACTAGCGCCATCAGGATTTTGCCACAGAGAAAACAGAATACATAGAGCTCATCTAGTAGAATATGTCAAATGGAGCCCACCTCTCAACAGCAATAAATAATCTATTGTAGGTCACTGTGGATCTTTCTCAGTTTTACATTAAAATGTAAAAAATGAGGAATGCGTACTGCATTCATAGTTTATATATCTAAACAATATATTGGGTGATCAAAAAAATAGCTGCAAGTTGGGCTCCAGTTGACAAAATAGTTACTTACCTGTCTCTGTTCTCTGTGGTTTTACTGAACAGAACTAGTTTCTTTGAATAAGTTAAGACAACAAAATGGTAAGGACTATTAAATGAAATAATATGATAGAATGTTGTCAATAATTCCCTGGATAAATCTGTGTATATTTTACTAAATGCAATTTTACTCACTCCCGTAGAAAATAGTGTATTACCGGACTGACGTATTAACAAAGACTGCTCACGGCTTTCACGTCTGACACTGTTTTCGCGGACTGACGAATTTTTAACACTTCTCACGGCCATAGCTTCACATTCTGGAAAACAGATGACGCTGATCGCCATCAATGTATTTTGCATGGTATACATATTGCCTCCGAAAAGCGGATGGTGAGCCGAAAAAGTGTCAGACGTGACAGCCGTGAGTAGTCTTTAATAATGCGCCAGCAGGCGCTTTTTTGGTCCACCATGCGTTTCTCGGAGACAAAATACAATGCAAAATACATTGTTACACTGTTAGCCACGAGGTTAGCCATCTGTTTTATAGGACATGAAGCTATAGCCGTGAAAAGTCCTGTAAATACGTCAGTGAACGATACTATAATATATAGTGCTATAATTATTTTATGAATTATCCTTAGCCAATTATTCGGCAACTTTCAGAAACTACTGCGATCTAGATAAAAGCCTCGGCTAAACTAGTGAAGTTTTAAAAAATCGGTAATAGGAAATTACAAATGTATGCAAAATTTTTGTAGAAATAAGTCATAAAAACATATACTATATGGAGGTACCTACTGTAATTTGATGATTCTAGTGATTAATACTAGTAACTAGCATATTATTTCGAAACACAGTTAGAACTTCCCTATTGTGGATTTGGTATGTCCTGGTGATTAACGTTGTGGTGTCAGATTTTAAATAAAAAATCGGTAAAGGTTTTCGTCAAAATCGAGGGTATAAAAAATCGTAGCCGAACTTCATTTGCACTTTGAAAATGGTAGGAAGGACAAAATAAGCAGAAGTAGACACCGTGTATGTATAATGTTTTAAAGAAAATTTGTTCATAATAAAAACTGAGAAGTTCTGTGAAATTTCAAATGTCAAGCTAACTTGTTCCTGATGAAAAAGTGGGTAGGTGTGAAAAATTTCAAAAGCTCACTTTGATTTTTTCTCCTAAAGAATTTATAACTCGCAAAAATAAAAGTAGGCTTAGGCAGTTTTTCATCATGAATAAATTTCCCTATAATAACACGTGAAATAACGACGTGAAAGTTACAAAAAGGACGGTTTTCTAAAACAATGGGAACCAAGACTAAAATTCAAAGTAGGTTGGTATATAGACTTGAAATTTCGTAGTCCTCAATTTTTCATTCTGAACAGGCTTCCTTATAATAACATTTTGTCATAAAATCTATAAAAAGGGCACTTTATACTCTATACTGATGTGAATAATCATAAAAATTAATAAAGCCAACCTTACAGTCGAAACTCCACAAACAGTTTATATTCTCAAAAAGAAACTGTACATGTTTCAAACCGCCAAGGGTTCGTCTTCAGCAGCGAAATAATTCATTGTGAGTTATACAAAGCTTCCAAGCACATTTTAAAAAAATTATATTATCAAACAAATCACCGTCGTCAAATTGTTGGTTTAATGGTTTCTTAGAGTGAAGTTTTTTTGAAGATTTTTATGAACTTTTTCTAAATCCTTTTGGTGGCTTTAATATTTAATTTTGGGTATTTTATGTTTACAACTCGACTCCATTTAACTTTTGAAGTTTTCTTATGAATTTTTGATAATATAATTTTTTTAAAATGTGCTTGGAAGCTTTGTATAACTCACAATGAATTATTTCGCTGCTGAAGATGAACCCTTGGTGGTTTGAAACATGTACAGTTTCTTTTTGAGAATATAAACTGTTTGTGGAGTTTCGACTGTAAGGTTGGCTTTATTAATTTTTATCACATTACTCCACTGTAAGAAGATGGACTATTTTTTCTATTTGAATAATCATAGCTTTTTCAAAATTTGTGTAATATGAGTTGAAGTTTGCAGAAATTCAAGAATCGTGAAAACATATTTGTCTGTGTTTAATTGGCATATTTTTTATGTAACATGTATCTATAATTTCTCGAACGTTTTAGTGCATACAAAATATGAGCTTTCAAGGCAGTAGAGGGATGTATATGCATAGATTTGATATACGGGGAGATGATGTAAAACTTCTTAACTAACATTGCGGGAGAAAACATTATCGATAATGTATCAATATTTTTGACATTTCTGAGAAAAAGTAAAACATAAGTAATAATAGTTATTTTTATGTACCAAGGAACTGAAGTTCAACTTTTTTATTACTAAATTCCACATGAGTCATAAAAAGAACTTCAGTGCCGAGGTACATTTTATATATTTTTTTGAAATCGGAAAAAAATGTTTTAGCGCGGCGTTGCTTGACTTTGACGATCGCTCTACCTAGGTCAAGTATGACAAAGACACGGCGGCTTCGAAGAGAAAAACCAAACTGCTGCTTGTTGTGCAGCCTCCATAAGAAATATATTGATATTCAAACCTACTAAAATATGCATACTGATAGATTGCGCTGCTATAGGTAACAATTTCGCAATGTGTACGAATAGTTAAATGGGCCTTTATTGGCCGGGTTTTGAATATTTGGTCACTTTTGACGGACGATGGCTCCGCGTCTGACGTTTCGTACAATAATGGGTTACTTCAGTGTCCATTTCTGAGCTTTTAATGACGATTTTGGGACACTTCACTGCCGATTTCAAGAAAAATATTTGTTTTTATTATTTTTGGTCGATTTTAGAAATTTTCAAATTTTGGAATGTTTCTTTCTGCCACTGAAAATTTTTAAATCATATAATTAAATTATCTTCGTATGGTATGACTAGAAATTAGTGGTATTCTGAATTTGAAGCCGTGTAGAGTAAAACATACTGTCAACCATTTATTGGGTTCCTAGAAGTTTGTGGTATTAGGTATAGATAGTGTTGCTAAAGTCACTTGAAACAGCATAAAAAAAACTCTAATTGACGTCACAAAAAGAATATAGAACATAAGCGTTACGCAGTTTTCAAAAATATACCCAAATATTCTACAAACAACATACTATTTCACTTTTGAGGTTTTCTTAGGGTTGCCGTCAAACACAACGCAAAGGTTAATGCACTATATAATATTGTCAAAAGGTCTCTAGAAAGCCATATCGATTATAATTATTTACGCAAGTATATCCTAAGATCTGTGAAATTATGACACGGCTATCCACCGCATCGTCGAAGAGTGTAACCCATGCAAGTATCAGGCGAGCATGCAGTCACTTGTTTCTACTACAATATCTATCTTCTCTGCCTTCTTCATCTCTTTCTACTACTAATACCAGGTTCGGTTTAATATGGTCTCGTATATTATTGCCGAGGGGCCGGTTCTCGAGCTACCCTGGTAAAGTATAAATGAACTCACTTGGAACACAGTGATATACGGAGCGCGATCTATTTCATAGCATTTACCACGCTCTGCTACTGGTAAAAATACCAGACTTACCAGCAGAAATCACCAATATAAAATTCAAAGGTTTTTATGCGGTCAGGAGTCGACGTAGGCCAGTTAGGCCAGTATAACCTGTGCCGTGCACGGAAATAAGGATTGCGCTTTATTTTACGGATTTTGGTTTTGTGTATAGATTTTTGTGTGATGTTTTGTGTGAAAAAAAAATGTTTGGTTTGCTTTGATTTGACTTATTTTAAAGTTTATTTTATTCTTTTTTAGAGCATTTAAATAAAATTTTTATAATATTATTAAGGGCCGCGCGCCGCCTAAGAATCGGTCTGGTTTTACAAAGCAAACGCCGCCCAAGCGTTTTTATGCTGTTCCAAGTGACTTCATTTATACCGTACCCACTACCTATTAGGTATGGATTTTATGTTTTTGCTTTATTCCTTCGGTCTTAAAACTTTCGGTCGCAACTGATTTGACTGATAATATCCAAAACAATTATAGTAGTTAATTATTATTGCTTGTCAACTGCAGCATACGGCGTTTGAAGTAGACAATTACAAAGCTTTTGTGCTTTACCTTTAATATTATATACTTCAAATTAAACTGCTGGGCACAAAATTTTAAAACGTCGGATTTTCTCCGTGTTAGTCCACTGGCACTCTGGAGGACATTCGAAAATTACTCGACCACAAACATGATACGCATTTTCGTTTAGCTTGGTAAACACGAGGCAGTAAAATAAAAGAAGTATAGGTACATCTAACGCGAACTATAAGCAATAGTCGTTTTAGCTATTCTTATTGTACTTTGGGAGCATGTTTGTCAGTATTGCTTGACAAATCTATAAAATAAAATAAATTGTTTTACAATAACTGGTACATAATATGTACTTTTTATTTCTATACATAATCAACCAATTATTATTGGTAGGTAAGTATTTGGCTTTTAAGTAGTTGAAAAATTGATTATTATAAGTACCTATTTCGTCGTATAATAGACCCAGATAAACCCACACCAGTTGCGAAAGCGCCCGTCTAACGCATGAAACACGAAATCGTTTAAAGCTCTGCCCGCACGCTAGTCGCTAGTGTGATTCTAACTGCGTCGCATCGCATCGAATAATTAAACGAGGTTTAATCCGAGAGTTATTAAACTGAAAAATAATTAATTTTGATTTTTTGTGTCATTAAAATGCCAATAATTCTATGATCACGCCGGAATTATTTGGTGCAGGCCGCATATAGCCGCGACATCAAGGCCAAAGTTCGCTGGGGAGGAATTTGCGGACATTACGCATCTGGTGTGGGTTTTTCGAGGGTATAGATAGATAGATAGATCCTTCACCTTAGCCTTTTATAAGTAGGCCTATGTCAAATAAGGTTTAGAAAATATCTCGTGGAGTAAAATCGCACGTAATCTCAGATTCCATCAACGCGGGCAGCAATTTGCTTCTAAATGAAAAATACAGCAGCAAAAGTTATTTAAATTTTAAAAAAATTTAGAGGTGTGCCTAGTATACAATAAGCAATAACCCCGTATTTTCATCCCTTTAAAAAACCACCGGAGGTATATTAAAACATCTATCTTTTACAATTGGAATAAAAACGATATTACGTTTCGTTTATTAGCAAAGTTAATTTTTATTATGAAGTTTTATTGCAAGGGCATTAATAATACAAAACTCTTAAAACCGGGGAACGGCCAGAAAATGAGAAAATATTGTAATTAACGATGCCATTTTTATATACTGCAACTTTTCTAGCTAGCAGAGGGCGTCCCAAACTCGTCTCAGCGCAACTGGACTACATTCCTTCTTGCATCTATACACTATCACAGACCTATAGCTATATAGGGCTCTGATACTATCATAGGTCAATAATAATTCTCACCGTCATATAACTCGAAACTGAGATAGGTACCCCAGAAGCAACCAAATGCTTGTGCGGGGGAGAGGTTGGTTGATAATCGGCATCAAAACAACAAAAATATTTTCTATATAGATTTCGGTCAGACAAGAATTGTTGACAAGTATTGGCCATACCACATCGAGTTCGATCATGTAGCTTCTTCTTTTTATAACAAAAGTAAAGCCACAGCGCGCGGTCGCGTTTCTTTTTTCCCGAGTTAAAAAAATATACATAAATATACCTACCTACCCACTGAAATTCCTTTTTATAACTCATGTGGTTTATTTGCCTCGGCCTTGTAGGCCCAGGAAACTAAATATCTCATTCATTATAAAAAGTTAAATGTATGAATTTATCTTTGACCAATAATATAAGTTTTCAAAGTAGAAGCTTTTACGGTTTTTTGGGCAGATTTATATTACAGTTAGTAAAAAAATTTAAACTTCACTGCCTTGGTACACAAATATCTATTTTGTTCGATTGTGTCAAACATACAGATGAAATAAAGAGCCATAGATAGTCAGAAGCCTTGTTGAAACTGTCCGCAAAAAATCCCGCTAAACCAACTTTACACCAATTTACATAGTGTTGTGATTGATGCGTGATCGCGCGAAAAGTACCTACTTATACTTAAAGTAGATCGCTCAGACAAATAATAAATATAGACTAACCTAAAGGCTGCTTTGTAATCAGCCAACATAAAAAAATGCCTAATCAAAACAAAAACAACAAATTTGACCCTTAAGCCTGCATCATAATATAATAACCAGGTTGCGTTTGCTATGCCACAAATCGAACACTTTACTCTTCCCATCGTTCTTAAAACTACACTAATTCACTAACTACTAACTTAAACTGTGAGTCTTACACCAAAATCTCCTCAAAAAAAAACAAGAATAACTCAAAAGTAAACACTCTAAACACATATCAACGCAAACCGGCGAAATCTCAACGAACTCTGAATCAGCTGTTGGTGCATAATAAAGCAAATTCGCATCGTTCACAAAGAGCTCGTGAAACGTTGCCCCGTTAGCCAGAGTGAGCAATTTATTAAGGATATTATTTATAGACCAAGTATAGGATCAGTAAATTTACAAAATCAGTAAAATTTATTGTTAAATGATAACTGTCAAATTTTTTATTATATGTAGATTGTAGATATTTAACGTTGGTTATACATTTATTTCGTAAGTACAAGATAAATGTATTAAGAAGTTTGGCAATGGTGCAATAATTGCATTGTTTTGTTTTAGATTTCTACATATTACTAACTCAGACAAATAATGTTACTAAACATTTTTTATCTTGGCAGGGTCTGTAGTGTGTTGATTAATTAGTCTATTTTTATTATTTGTCTGAGGTAGATAGGTACTTTTCACATACTTTCAATATCGTCTACTTGAGCATTGTGTTCAAAGTTATATTTTAATATTTTAAATTTATAAGCAAATTTGTTCCTTCTGTTGCCTCTAGAGATGTTCCAACAGGTAGGTACTTAATACATTCTTTATGAGAGCCTTCATCATTGTTTATGTTTGTTGTATTTTATTAAAAATATATATTGACCACATTGTCAGTTCAATAGTATTGTGTTCCGTGGCCGACTAAAACTTCGTAGTTAAATAATACTGTAATGAAAAAAATGGAAACAAAACCGTATTATTTTCATGAATCATGAAACCACTTGAAATAAAATTCCTGCTAAAATAAACTCAAATTAGAAACAGAGAATTTGGAGCGGCTATTAAACGGCTATATAGGGCTGCATACTGATGTCCGCGACACGATGCATGCAGCCGCTGTCATCAGCAGTTTTACGGCGCCTATTGTGAGAACACAGAAATTATAGCCTATTTTTATGCTTCGATGGTTAATTATCTCATGTAGTAACATGGACAAAGGACAGCAGCTCGAGGGACGCACAGTGCACATGTCGAGCAAGCTTTCCAGTTGGTAATTCAAGCGAATTCAAACTATTTCTCGTAATTTTTCTCCATACAGAAAATAATGTTCGATTTTATTTCATTTTCCCAGATTTACCCATAGGCACATGAATGACATCAATGACGTGTACAGCGTTACCGCGAACTTTCCACGTTGGTTCCGCCGTTTGACTCATGACAATTATATTAATTCTCTGTCATCTGGCGACGCCATCCAATTTAAATACGAGGTAATGCGTACTGCCGAGCCCTTTACGTAGGACTTTCCACAGGGTACAAAACGCCTAAAATTACACGACGTGGCCGGTATGTCAAGGAAAATGTTTTCACGGCGTAGCGGCGTAAGTTAGAGAATTAAGTTAGACAGTTTTCGCCCTACAGTTTAATTTTGTGTAGGCGAAATTAATCTTTAACCTGCAAGAGATGTGTATTGTGTATGAAGGTGTAGGTAAATACCGTAAACTTTCTGCGTTTGTTTAACAGAGTTCTAAAGCGAGAGCGTAATGTGTTTTGTGCTTCTGGACTGTAAAATTGTAGGTAGGTCTAGTATAACTATACCTAGTATCATAGGTGTAGAAGGAAACTCTTTTCAAGATGTTCAAAATGATATGTATTGTAGCGATTAATAAAGTGCGTGGGCCCTAACAACTGGAGGCCCCCTCCATACCCCTCCGACGCTACGTTCCTGATAGGTGGCTATTCTGTTCTGATAGTAACATTATAAAAAAATATTGCAGACATTTTGCGAAAGAAATACTGGGGTACAGCGTCCTCTCTGGATGTATTATTATTTGTAGTTATCAGACACATTTTTAACCTAAATGGCCAACTCGATCAGCACTAAGTATAGGCAAATTCGACCAAAACGTAATTTGCATCTTAACAGACTATTTTACAGTCACAAACGTGTGGTTATTTCAGCCGCAAACAGGAAATTTTAATTGCTAATATGGTCTAGGTAAAGGGCCGTGCGCTCTATATACGACAATTTCCGAATTGTTTGAGACAACTTACTTGAAACTTGGTTAATGTCTAGTATACACTGTGTCCCGGATAAGAATGAACAGCATGGGGATATTGCAAACGGTGAGAGATGGGGCAACGGTTAAATGGGGAAAAGTTGCGCAATTTTGAGGTCAATAAAATGGCACAAACAGATTTTTAATATCTTTTTTCGTTTTTGAGTTATTTTGAAAAAAGTAAAATTTTGCGTTTTCGATTTTATTTTTTTTCTGAGGTTGTTATCACAGATAGGGAAAAAAGAAAAACACTTTCTTATGTCACTTTTTAACGGGCCTTAAGATGGCATTTTTAGATTTGTTCTACAACGTTTCGTTTTTGAGAAACCATCTTCAACTTTATTTTTTTAAATACGGACCTGGATTTTTTTTGTAGATTTTGAAAGCACTTTTCATTGCAAATACCATGATGTATGACACGAAATATTTTTAAAATGTTTTGAGACAATTATACTGAAAATTCCTTTTTTTCCATTCATTTTTGTCTAATGCGGCCCTGTATTTAATAATAAGGAGTCTAAATAAATATTAATCAGTATTGACAACAATTTAACTTACAGTTTATTTTTACTTCGAAAACTTAATAGTTTTAAATTTTACGGCCCTGTTTTCCTCTGTTGTTGTACAGCAACAGTGTCACATTGTGTTTTGGAGTAAATTCTTCCCTTTTCGCATTTATTAATTGAAAAAAAAAATACATTCGTTCGGCCTCTACACTATTTCTGTGACACAAGATATAACATGCTGACATGTTAAATTTGTCGTCATTTGAAAAAGCACCCTCCATTTGTAATGAAATAAATTGTTAACTAAATGATACAGTGGAAGTTATGACAAATAACAAGGTATTGGTTTCGTTGTTTCAAAGCCTTCTAGGTGGAGGATTTTTATTTATTTTTTATTATCGTATGTGCCGTCCTTTTTTTAGTTCTCCAATGAAAGATGAGTTGTAAGTTAAATTGTTGACAATACTGATTAATATTTAGACTTCTTATTATTAAATACAGGGCCGCAGTGGACAAAAAATTAATGGAAAAAAGGAATTTTCAGTATAACTGTCTCAAAACATTTTAAAAATATTTCTTGTCTTACATCATGGTATTTGCAATGAAAAGTGCTTTCAAAATCTGCAAAAAAAATTAAGGTCCGTATTAAAAAAAATTAAGTTGAAGACGGTTTCTCAAAAACGAAACGTTGTAGAACAAATCTAAAAACGCCACCTTAAGGCCCGTTAAAAAGTGCCATAAGAAAGTGCTTTTCTTTTTTCTCTATCTGTGATAGCATCTTCAGAAAAAAATAAAATCGAAAACGCAAAATTTCACTTTTTTCAAAATAACTCAAAAACGAAAAAAGATATTAGAAATCTGTTTATGCCATTTTATTGACCTCGAAATTGCGCAACTTTTTCCCCATTTAACCTTTGCCCTATCTCTCACCGTTTGCAATATCCCCATGCTGTTCATTCTTATACGGGACACAGTGTACATAGAGAAATATTGTTCATTAAATAATTTTTGTTTTTATTAATTATTTGAGTGATATTTAGCTAGAAAAAAAATTTAAACTCGCACAAGTTTTTTTAAATTAAAGGTACCTTAGGATATATGCGTAAAATAAGTTGAAAGAAGATAATTTATATACTATAGTTACTGATAAAGAACTTCAAGGGAAACAATTTTTTCCAATACGTTTTTCAATATTTCGATATATAAGTTACGTTTCTACATTTTTTCCCATAAAAATAGATTTAATAGTTAGCCCAAGTCACGTGATGGTGACTTTCTAGTTCGTTATCTATACTATAGTGGGGCGGCGGTGTCCGAGTGGGTCTTTCGATTGGACCCACGCTTTGGCACCGTACGTCGTGGGTTTGAGTCCCACCACGGTATGTGCCATGGGTGTTGTGTTTGTATTTATGTTTGTGTATGTCTTTAGGTTAAGTTTAGGCTAAGAATCAAACAAGACTAATCTGGTAGGCCATGGTGCAAAGCCAGACGGTGCCTGCCAGATAAAAGAAGGTGGACGCCCAAACCACGTAACGCTGGGGGTGGTCCACGGCACTGGGTAAATTACCGTAGTTGTAGCCCAAAAAAAAGCTATATAGTAGATACTTTGATATTTGGCTTACTGGGAGTTTCCGAAAATAAAAAATTAAACTGATTCGATAATAATATGGTATTCACAAGTAGGTACAACTTTTTATGATAATTTTGTCATACCTATATTTTTTGAAAAAAGGGTTTTCGAGGTCGAAGACAAAATAATAGTAATTGGCCCCCTCCCCCGCACAAGTATTAAGTTGCTTCTGGAGTACTCTTAATTATAATTAAAAAATAATTTGTAAACTCCGTTGGTGACAAAACATGCGCCCATGTGAAATGTTTAGTTATGAAGTTAACTGAATATGGAATTGGGATCTCTTTTTATATTTTATACAGTCTGTCCATGTTAAGGAATTACCACCCTGGAAAAATATTTATTTAGTGACCCACATAAACTTTTTTATTAAGGATTTTTTAGAAAAAAACTGCAGATTCTTGTTTAGGATCATTTTTCTGTACCTATATGTACTAATTTTCATTTTTCTAGATTAAGAATTTTTTTATTTTTTTACATTATAACTAATTTTCATAAAAAGGGGAACCTCAGTGGCTTGGTACACAAATAACAATTTTTTATTTTAGAACAATGAAAATTGGTACACACAGGTTTAAAGTGATCCTGAACCAGAATCTGGGCAGTCAGTTTTTTCTAAAAGGATAACTAATGGTTCATTTTGAAATTTGAACTCATAAATGCCATGATTACAACCCAATAATACCACAGAGGAAACCAGAGAAGACCAGAACATCCTCAGCCAACGCCAGAACCCTATAAGGTCGTTCAGATAAACTATGAAGTAAACTACATTCTTCATTTATTAAAACTGAGAAAGAAGATCCACGCAGTAACCTACAATAGATTATTACCGTTTAAATTTAGGCTCCACTTGACATATTTGACAAGATGAACTCTCTGTATTCTGGTCTTCTCTGTAATAATAGGGGAGACCGGGGCAGGTTGAGACAAGGACTATATCTTAGCCACCCGTTGATAGATGGCAGTGCGCCGCATACTATGCGTGGGGTCTGTCATTATCAGCGGTGGGATGCAAAGAGAAGTGTATCGGTCGAGATTCCCGAGTGTTATGGGTCATAATTCATACTAAAAGTAAGCAAGTAAATTTTTGAGATTATCCATATCTTAGTGTATTTTCTTGTGCATGCATTGGTTTATTTCTGAACCCTCACTGGCAATATTTCTGTCTTTACCAGTATACATTAGTGTATACAGGGTGTAACTAAACGGATGGTCAAAAATGAACCCACGTATTCTTGGAGTCAAAATAAAGACACTTCTTAGAACGGCAATGCTGCAATAAACAAGTCATTTTAAGAATGAATCTATAGCAATCTGTGGCTGTCAATGAAACTTTATTTAGCAAAATACGAAATCAAAAACGATAATGAAAGAAACTTAATGCTATCAGAAAATTATAAATTATTAAATGTTCGAAATGACAGCCGTCCAGTCAATTCTTCGAAAGAAAATATCATTTTTCAAAATATTGATATTAAAGTGCAAAATTGACAGCCAAATAATTCAAATAATGCCAAGTTTAATTATTGACATCCACAGATTGCTATTCTTGAAATGACTTGTTTATTGGCAGCATTATCGTTATTCAAAAATAATTAGGAAACGGCTGAGAATATGAAAAAATACTAAGAGATACTTTTTGTTAACCATTGGATTTACCAGTCAAAACAAATTTTAAAAATGCGATTATACACTATACAGGGTATTCCTATTTTTCTGAACTAATTAATGTTAGTAACACCCTGTATCTCCGCAACTGGGGGCCTCAGGAGCTTCATATCAACCTTAAGTTTGACAGCTCATCCGGTCATGTGACACGCCAAGTTTGAAGAAAATATCTCGTATATTTCTAGAGATACTAAGAAATATGTGTATTTTTCTCTAAACTTCTACGCTCTGTATAAAAAAACTATGGCCCGTAGGAGAAAAAAATATAGGAAGAAGTGTCCTTATTTTGACTCCAAGAATATGTGGTTTCATTTTTGGCCATCAGTTCAGTTGTTACACCCTGTATAAATATTTCCCAACTTCAAAAACTATAACGGTAGAACGTAAAAAAGAAACAAAACCGTTATGGGGTTGGTTGATACAATAATGCCGGGGCAGGTTGTTACGCTGTACCAACCATGGATTCAGTGCCGAAGCTGCAGGAACTGGTTGCACGAAAAATGCATCGAACCCGATCTTTTTTACGTAGATCACAATTGTGAAAGCGATGGTCCTTCTTCCAATTACAAAAGATTAAAATCTCCTTTATCATTGTTTTTTATTTCTTATTAACGTACATATGAAAGAAATATTTATATTTTCCTTTTTTTACGGGTATAGTTTTACCCAGTATTAATATTTTTGTTTTAAAATAGTTGAAATTATAATATATGTTTATTTAAACAAACAAAGGAATTTTCTTTATTAATATTTGCATTTCTTTACCGGTGTACCAACCTTCCCCAAACATTGTACCAATCTACCCATATGTGGGGCAGGTTGGTACGCTTGACAAGTGATTTCTATTGAAATTTATAAGTTTTTTTTTATTTTGGAAACCCTTTTATGCGACCAAGTGTAAACAAGAAATGCAGCTTCCATGGGCACTCATTAATTTTTGCTTATCTTTATTTTTATTGGTGTGGCAGCCTTTTAAAGAAAAAATGTACCAACCCAGCCCCGGTCTCCCCTACTTATTGAATGCGCATTTTGACTATCTACCTAACAAAAAAAAGTTTATTAAAACCGGCCAACAAATAAAGATTTTACAAAGAATCCTTAACGTGGGCACACATGTATAAAATATTTATCTAGGTTTCAGAGGAAACGTTTTTTGCCGATAAAAAGGTAAAATTCAATATTTGAATATAGCTTTAAATTCTAAACAACTTTTCTTAGTAAAAATTTAAAAAGAAGGGTAATTATTTAATTCAGGGTATTTTTCATTTTTGGCCTTCCCTGGTACATGGAGGAACTTTCTCTGGTTTTGAATAACAAATAAAATGCACCTGATACGCGTTCTGCCGGTCACTATATGCAGTAGCAGTGGACCTTTTACCCTCGCAGTGGATTTAAATAGCATTAGATTTTTTATCAAGTGGTTTTTCAAAATTGTTTTCTTGGCAACATTTACGAAAAAATAAAGCTTAAAATAGTAAGAATTGTTTGCAATTTTGACCATTAACAGTGTGTAGAACACTCTGAAAAGTGCATATTCATCGAAACCAAAGTTCAGAACTAGCTCGGAACCGGTTAGGAAGTCTTGGGTTTGATATTTTATTAAAATTAGTTGTTTACACGGGGAGCAGCAGTGAAGACGAAATTATCGGTGCCGTAGCTTTTGCAATTTCATGTACTGAATGCATCTCTTTTTGAATGCCTCTCTCTTTTTATAATTGAGTTTTTTTGTGCCCTATAAAACCAGGTGTAGTTTATACAATTCAATTAAATTCACAATTTCTTCAACATTCTGAAAATATTAGTCGATTATGACATTAGGAATTTGTTTTTAAAATAATGCATTCACCTTTCGCCCTTTTTATTTTATAAACAACAAAAAACTTTGAGCCTTCTCGAAAAACGTCCACACCAGCACGGAGTTGAGAATCGTTTGAGAACATTATTATTAAATTTTTTGTTTAGATTGATATTGGAATCTCCTCAGAATAATTGTTATACAATATTATGTATATGCGTGCTAAATTCGTGCGCGCCTAAAAAAGTTATTAACAAATAATAATTAATAATTAAAATACCCGTTTCAAAATATGTTTGGCTACATTTTCTTAAATAACTCATTAGGTCGATTTCCTATGGTAAAAACGTTGAGAATGCAATTTGTTCCCAATAAAAAAAGCTACAAAATAATGGTTCTTGTAATAAATGCAATAATACAAAATCTAATAATTATTATATATTTAAACAGAAAAACAATGCACGGTATGTGACATATCCCCAGAAATTTAAATGCTTACGTTGCCGGTTGTAAAAAGCATAATCCTATTATTAATCTAATAAAATATAGAGTAAAAGACGCTTCGTTTCAGTTTTCGAACTCATTACAATTATTTGTTGCACTTTTTCAATTGCTCGTTTTTTCTATATTGCCAGATTCGCGGTCATGATAGGTACCTACTTTCCTACTTAGTACTCACTGAAAGGCATGTACGCCGTGCAATATCGGGCATCAACGAAATTGAATTATTTACATAGGATCTGCGGATTTAGTCCTTCTTTTATTTAATTGTAAATACACTGTATTTATTCTAATTGATGCGTCCGAAACTGTCTTGATTCCCTCGTCGCAAACTCGTGCTAATTCCAAGTTAAACCCGCCAAGAATTCCCCTTAAACCCATGGCTTTTTATTTGCCGGACAGATTGCTGCAGCCTGCAGCGGGGCTACATTAAACCTTTGTAGTCTTAATTTGTTTGTCCTGTCGCGTAAATTATTTAGTTATCGTTAGCGGAACATAAAGGACGTTAGGTAGTGTGTAGTGTAAATTTTTGCCCCGAACTGCGGAAACTCGCTAACAACGAGAAAATTGGAAAGTTTAGATAAACACAGCGTGTTTTCTTTGATATTGTATTCGGTATGCCTCAGCGGCAAACTTAAATAAATGTTTCATCGGTGTCTGCACAACAGGTTGCTCTTTATGCTGTCATAATAAAGTGTTTCGTGGATGAAACAACGATTTCAGCACTATTTCAGTAAAAATAAAACAATACAAGGGGGTAGATAACATTTTTTCGTTGGATTTTTGTAAAAAAATTCTCACTATAATGATAATAATAAATAATAAAGGTAATCCAGTGAGTGGTAAATGTATGAACTAGCTCTTGCCCAAAGCAATGTAGAGATATAAAACTGAAATTTATATGGTATGTATTTACAAATACCCACGCAAAACAAAACTTCTAGATTTTTCCTGAACCATCAGAATCAGACAAAATAAATTAGTGGTCGAAAAACTGCCAAAAAGTATAAACTTACATTTTTATAAATAAACCTATAATATACTTTTACTTTTTAGAATGCAGTCGTCATTATAATAATATATAAAACTATTTGCTCTTAAAACCTATACCTATATGTATGAAATGTGGAACTGCCTGCCGCATTTCCAAATATATCTTCGACAAAATAACACAAAAAATTTTAAAAATTTTATAAACTTAGATCTGACAAAGATGTAATTTAATTCGTAAAAAATCTACATTGCAACTTTTCCAACTGTTTGACAGATATAAATTGAGGATCTATATTTTAAACTGTTTTTAACATGTAATATTGTAACCTGATGATGGCTAACAAAGCTGAAACGTACGTAGTTACGAAGATGTATTGATAAAAAAAATATATATATTTGGTAGAAAAACCTCAGGAAATTCGTTATTAATTTGAAAAAATCTACCAGGAAACAAATAAAAAATTTGAACTGATTTTCCTCTGGGATACGCAGTAGACTTAACTTTGATTATTTTCCATTTATGAAGTGGAAGTATAGAGAAGCAATATTAATATACGTACCTATACTAATCCGAACACAAATGAATAGTTAGGTAGACATTTTGTCCAGACTTCGACATTTTAGCGAACCCTTTTATGGGAAAATAAAAGTCGTTACTATTTTATTTCGATTAAACAAGGCAATCTCGAAACTTATAGATGCAATTATTGTTTTGTGTGTCCCGCACAATTACATTATATTACTCCGTTTCTTGTAGTCAGTTTCTGAACTCGGTGATTCTAAGTGACGTAAATACAAAACGCCTCTTAGTCGTATTAAAATGGAATTAGCTGACTTAGTTAGATAACTGTAATGTAGGCCATTAAGTGATTTTAAGATGTCTTTGTAGCATACATTAAGCAGAGACATCCCCTGAGAGGCATCTACGAACGGTACAATCATATAACAATTAAGCTTTTGTAGCCGCAATAATTATGTACTCGATTTTTAATTTGAAAATATAAATTTGGTACAAAAGAACCTAACACAACTACATAGTTTCATTATTTGAATATTAATTAAAGTTGGAGTTGTGAAATTTTAGATTATTCGGTACTAGATAAACTCAAAGTGACAATTTTGTTTCAAATCAGTCCGAAAACGTAGTATAGGGTGTTCGCGATTTTTCTAGATAAACTTCGTGGATTTATTTATAGAAAAAGTAATTTAAGAGTAAAAAGCCCCTATATAAATATTAATGCGTTTAAGAAAGCAATCAAAATCATATTTTATTTTTTATCTTTATGTAACGAAATAGATATCGATTTCAAACTCGGTGTGTACTGATAGGTCTTCTAGGCCCACAGGTTTGCTGAAGAAGTATTCATTTAAATTCATAGGCGTGCGTCTAACTAGCACTCTTTTTAAACATAATTCCTACGACAATAGCTTTTGAAAAATTTTGTCGTTATGAAACTAGTGTACAGTGTGCTCCATTTTCGATGCTTTTGCAGGCTATTTGTTTCCCCTTTTGTACGGCCGCACTAGCTCTTTTCGAGCTATCTAGTAATATGGGGCATTCGCCACCTTCTTATAAATTTGGGGATAATTCCTAACCCTAATCCATGTACGCCACTGAATTCTCCGTGAAAAAGTCTACATGGGTCGATTGTTACCATTTCAACAAGTTAGTGTATAACGGATATACGTGGGGGTGCCCGAAAATTGCGAATTTTAAAAATGACCTTGTGTTTCAAAAACTAAGCAGGCCATGAAAATTCTATTTACCGGGGTAAATCTGTTAAATATCTTGGGGTGGTAGTAGACAGACATTTAAGATAAGATCTACAAACAAAAAATATAATTAAAAAAATAAGACCTATAAGATCTAGATTCTATTACTTGAGGTCGTTTCTGGATAAACACCACCTGAAAATGTTACACCTAGCATTAATACAGTCTCATTTTTATTGTATGGGATATTGAGCTGGGGAGGGGTGAGCGACTGCCACTTGAATGATCTCGAGGTACTTCAAAAATGGTTTTTAAAATAATCGAAAATGTACCCCTAACCTGTCCCACAGATCAAATTTACAGAAAGAGTATGGCTTTTGATATTCGGCAATGTTATTCTTTTAGCGTTTTAATGGCAATCAAAAAAGAAAAAAGAAAATTAGGTATATAATGTAAACCATAATTACCAAACAAGAAGTTTCGACAGTCGTGCAGCCCTATGACATCGTGTCGAAAAACAATTGGACAACATTGTTATACATTCTTTGCTCCCAGACTGTACAATGCAATCCCTGAACACCTGAAAAGGGAGGAAAGAATAAAAACCTTCAAGCGTAAAATAAAACAATGGATACTTACCTCAAGTAGGTCTCTCTTCCATGAAATAATAAACAGTGAATTATAAATTCTTTATTGTGTCATAATGCAGCTATTATTAAGTATATTGATCGATTGTGATGATATGCTCTGTGCTTTTTCTTTTTCTTTTCTTTTTATGCTCTGTTCTTCTTTTTATGTTATATTAGTAGATTGAGATAAAGTGCTCTATTCTTGTTATGTTTTTATGTATTATTATAAGTATAACTATTAACAATGTATTAGTATGGAACAAATTTGGGTACATTGCAAACAAGCTATAAATTACAGCTTCTGCAAGTTTCTATTTATTTGCCTGTTAATTTAAAATTATAGAACCACTGCTAGAAATTGTACGTTTTGGTATATACGGGTGTTCCTTAATGACATGCTTATACTTAAGGGGGTTATTCTTGGGCCCATTTTAAGAAAAAAACTTCATATGAACGTATGTCGTAAACGTCCTAACTTTTGAGATACAGAGCGTTTAAGTTCATTTTTTTAAATTGAAATTTGGCTACATCTCCCGAAATAATCAAGCTGCTGAACTGAAATTTGGCACTGCTGTGTTTTTGGGGATGGAGAATAAGCTAAAATTATCAATTTTGCTGTATCTCACAGGGGGCGCCACTTGCGCTGTTTTTGGATCGTGTTTTTACTCCTAACTTTTTTGAGGTTATCTTTTTGATGTTGCAGGTCCATCGTTTTAAGGCATCTTTTCATTCTGCAACAAAAAGGTACTCTTGTTTGAAATTGCCAAAACGTTCTCCAAAACACTTGTTGACTTTGATATTCGAAACATAAAATTTTCACCTACCACCTTCAAGTATTACAGATCAACTGTACCAGCGTGATCAAAAAACAGCGCAAGTGGCGCCCTCTGTGAGATACGGTGAAATTGACATTTTCAGCTTATTCTACATCCCCAAAAACATAGCAGTGCCAAATTTCAGTTCAGCAGCTTGATTATTTCGGGAGATGTAGCCATACTTCAATTTAAACAAATGAATTTCAACGCCCTGTATCTCAAAAGTTAGGACGTTTACGACATACGTTCATATGAAGTTTTTTTCTTAAAATGAGCCCAAGAATAACCCCCTTAAGTATTAGCATGTCATTAAGGAGCACCCTGTATATTATTATTATATTATTACAATGGGACACCCTATATAGGATAATCTAAACAAACTTGTTTCCCGTGTTTCCATCCATCAATCAAAATTCAGGAGTAGAATTAGCCGGTACCGAATTTGAAGTCACGTTCTCGTTCTCACACACAATGGGGCCTACAAACAAAACTCTAGTGACATTTTTATACATATTTCTTAATGTATCGATAGTTATACTCTAATGAAACTTGAATTTTCAACTTTTCGATGTCAAATTTCTATAATAAACCTACTTCCTCAAGCTAACATTTCGCTTTCTATTTTAGAATCTTCGAAGCTAAAAATTATTACCTATATTTTATTTTAATACATATACACCGTACAGGTTGATTAACCTAAAACTCTTCGGCTTTATATTTCAGAAACGAAATGAGATATATCTAAGTTCTGTAAATAAGGCTGGTATAACTCGTCGAAGGCTTTATTCGTAAGCTCAAATTAAAATTTTTCTATTGAAAGTTGTAGATGAAGCTGCGGTCGAAAGAAATTTTTCATTCGCAGTGACATTGAAAAGTGGCACATCAGAATTGTCCTTCAATTTGAAACTATAAACAAATTTTAAAGTCGCACATTAAACCCTAAGATTATTTCCAAAACTAAAATCGACAAACTAATTTTTTGAGTTATTACAACTTCGACAAAGTCTAGAAAAGCTTGATTTTAGAAATTAATGGAATTAGTTACGTTACCGCCTAAATAGAACCGTTCGTTTTGCGTTTCTCGTTGCGTGTATGATTTTTCTCCACATTCCAATTCCAATGTAATGTAATTGAAAAAATTTCAACTTTCGGCAACATTTGCCCATTATTTATTGTTTGCTCTATAGTCGTTTGTGTTAACTAGTATCTATACCCAGTAGATCTTTATAGATCATTTTTCGCCCCAAAACTTCAATTGAATTCCCGATAAAATTAGCGAAAACGGAAACCGTAGAACGTACCTACCATTTTTATTTTCCGACCCACAACCACATTAGTGTTTCCGCTATTTGCCGAGAAATACGAGCAGGCATCCTACTGTGGAGTTCATAGCAGAAATGGGGATTAAGGTCCAATTTCTGGGCCACAGAAAATGATAAATGGGCATTCCTGCTGTGTCAATGAGGAGGGTGTTAGAATATTGATATGATGAGGGAAATTTCTTATGGATATGTTGGTTTATGTGGGGACATTGATTTCGGTCATCATTTGGTTTTGTAGTTACTGTTAAAACAAGGTTGGATTTTTGCACCTGTAATTATGAATAAAGTGGGATGTTTTCTTGGCATATCCAATAAATTATTCTAAACCATGGATCCGTGATTTTTCAACAAATCCAAATTGCATTTGTTTACTTAACTGGGTTCAAATCCCGGTTGTGGCTACTTTTTTTATTTTTTAAATCACATTTACAAAAAGACAAAATATTTTTAATTTTTGTAATTAATTTATTATTATTATAATTGTATGTCAAATTACGCATAAACACTGAATAATTAAATTATTTGCAGTTATTAAATTCTCTTCCTAAATACATCTCGTGGTATGCTACAAAAATACCACCCCTGCTGCGCGGTCGTGGTATTTTCAGCTTTGGCATTATAATTCGTAAAATTAATGAAAGGTATTATCGATAATAGGCACACCACTTGTTATACATATTTATTACCCCTGAAAGTATTTCTATACCTATAATAACATTGGGATTGGGAATTCGCGTAGATGAAAAAGGAAAGATTGAGGAAGGAAACATTATCAGCAAAAATGCAGTAAGTCAGTTTAATATGAAAAAATAAAACTCTAAAAAAAGATTGCACATTCTGCATTACCCGAAGGTTGCGGGTAATGACGAACAATTGGTAGATAATCCCGAAGACAACATTACTAGGCCACTAATGCGCAAGTTGGAAGTCAATTTTTTGCTGTGTGGCAGCTTATAGAAAAAATTTTGTGGACAAGAGGTATTCCAGTATAAAATATACACTCGTACGAAAGTTGTTAGTGTTAATATTGTTGTTTCAAATGTTCTCTACTCTGTGTATCTTGAAAACTAAGGCCTATTATAGCACAAAAGTTTATATAATAAACATGATTTATTTTTGGAAAACATGTAATTTTTGTTCTTACGGCCTTTCGGACACCATGCATATTATACAACTTTTAAGAATACTAATGCCTACTTAGGCAAGTCGGTAGAGGCCCCAAGGGACTGGTTTTGTGCATTTTCATCAAAACACCTAGAATAATGTTGGAATTTGTTCAGAATAATGTAAAATCAACGTAAAAGAAATGAGGAGTTTGTCCGAAAACCTAGCGATCGGACGGAGTGGGAGATACCCACAGACTTGTCCGACAAGAGCTCGTAATAGAATGTTGATTTCCGATCGCTTTATCTCGATTTCAATGGCACCAAATTTTAGAAAAAAAATTCAATCTATATGTTCCGAAAAGAAAAGAACACAATTAAAATTCAAAAGTATTATGAATATTAAAGGTTTTTTTTGCGATTTTTTATTCGTGTCAAAATGTTAAATAATAGAATATATATCCTTTACTCAATGCTCATAATCAGAAAATTTTGCATATACTTATCTCATATTGGAACTGATTACCCGAAACGTTTATCCAAATTGTTTTTGTTTCTTAGCGATAATATATTAGGTAAACTGTCCCGAACATCTTCAAAATACTAAATTGCATTGCCAAAATTATCTTGATGATATAGTATTAATGTAGCTATTAATGTAGGTACACCGTACATATAGAAATTCACCACACACCATAACTTTTACAGTCGGTCACCCATGAGATGTCTTTTCTTTCGAGCGACCACCTGACGATAAGGTTCGCTTTCTCGCTGAGGGTCTTCTGGAAGCCACTTTCTCGCTGAGGGTCTTCTGGAAGCCACTAGAGACGAGCATAAGATATAATGTCGGAGAGCAGGATGACAAAAAAATGCAAAAGTTTTAGAAAGGCTGGTTACATATCGTTGTTTAGTCATTTTACTACTAAATAAACCAAGTTTTAGATTTTCTAAAACAGTTGCGACATACTTGGTTTTTATACAACTTTGAAGCCGCCCCCTCGCCACACGCTAACCAAATTGATACTGACGGCAGGCTATCCTTATACAGGGTGTAACTAAACTGATGGTCAAAAATGAAACCACGTATTCTTGGAGTCAAAATAAGGGCACTTCTTCATATATTATTTTCTCCTACGGGCCATAGTTTTGTTTATACAGAGCGTAGAAATTTGGAGAAAAATACACACATTTCTTAGTATTTATAGAAGTATACGAGATATTTTCTTCAAACTTGCGGCGTGTCACATGAGCAGATGAGCCGTCAAACTTAAGGTTGACATGAAGCTTCTGAGGCTTTGAGTTGCGGAGATACAGGGTGTTAGTAAAATTAATTAGTTCGGAAAAATATGAATACCCTGTATAATCGCATTTTTTTAATTTGTTTTGAGTGGTGAATAGAATGGTTAACAAAAAGTATCTCTTGGTATTTTTTCATATTCGCGGCCGTTTCTTAATTATTTTTAAAGAACGGCAACGGTGCAACGAACAATAGTCAGCAATCTGTGGTTGTCAATTAAACTTTATTTAACAAAATACAAAAGTAAAAACGATAATAAAAGACGTATTGCTATTAGAAAATTAAATTATTAAATGTTCGAAATGACCGCCGTCTCTTTCAATACACGCAACTACGCGTTTCCGCATGTTTATTATTGCCATTGGCAAGTCCATAGCAAAAGTGCATATCAGTCAATTCTTCAAATGAAAATATAATTTTTCAAAATATTGATACTAAAGTGCAAAGTTGGCAGCCAAATGATTCAAATAATGCCAAGTTTAATTGACATCCACAGATTGTTAGATTTATTCTTAAAATGCATGACTTGTTTATTGCAGCATTGCCGTTCTTTGAAAATAATTAAAAAACGGCTGAGAATATGAAAAAATACTAGGAGATACTTTTTGTTAACCATTGAATTTACCATTCAAAACAAATTTAAAAAATACGATTATACAGGGTATTCATATTTTTCTGAACTAATTAATTTTAATAACACCCTGTATCTCCGCAACTGGGGGCCTCACAAGCTTCATATTAACCTTAAATTTGACAACTCATCCGCTCATGTGACACGCCAAGTTGGAAGAAAATATCTCTTAGACTTCTAGAGATACTAAGAAATATGTGTATTTTTCTCTAAATTTCTATGCTCTGTATAAAAAAAACTATGGCCCGTAGGAGAAAAAAATATATGAAGAAGTGGTTTCATTTTTGATCATCAGTTTAGTTACACCCTGTATACAAGAAATACTACACTGTATCAAAAAACCGGCCTTTCTAAAACTGTTGCATTTTTTTGTCACTCAGCTCTCGGACTATAACTGTACTATAAGCTGCCACACAGCAAAAAATTGACTTCCAACTTGCGCATTAGTGGAACACTCACTGTTCGTGATTACCCATCGCACCCCTAAACAGGGTGATTCAAAAAAGGACCCGAAAAACTTCATACAGATATCGCTGTTTACGAGGGGGAGTCAAAAAACTAAACACTGCACAAGAGTAAAGCACCCTTATTTTGCATCATAGAGAAAAATGGTGTAAGAGAAAATTGTTTGCAATAAAAAAGTATGCATGCCTTCTATTAAATTTTTTTATTCTTAGTTGCAGTTTTCTCTTTTGATTGTCAAGGAAGGTTTATACTTACTCTGGTTATTTAATTGGGAATAAAAAAAATTCCTTTTCTTGAAATCGGCATTAAAATGTCCCAAAATCGTCATTAAAAGCACAGAAATCGTACAATAATGTAGCCCATTATTGTACGATTTTTTCAATAAGTAGGCCTTGGCGAGATGTAAACATCGAACGTCAGACGCGGAGAAATCGCCCGTCAAAAGTGACCAAATATTCAAAACCCGGCCGATAAAGGCTCATTTAACTTTTCGTACACATGGCGAAATTGTTTCCTATAGAAGCGCAATCCTTCAGTATACATATTTTAGTAAATTTGAAAATCAATAGATTTGTTGTGTAGGCTGCACAAGAAGCAGCAGTTTGGTTTTTCTGTCAGAAGGTGCCGTACATCATTATACTTGTCCTAGGTAGAGCGATCGGTAAAGTCAAGCAACGCCGCGCGTAGTCGGCTCGTGGACGGGTGATCCCTTATTATTATTTTCTTGCCTAATAAAACATTTTTTTTTCCGATTTCAAGAAAAATATAATATGTACCTCGGCACTGAAGTTCTTTTTATGACTCATGTGGTTTATTTGCCTCGGCCAGAGGCCTCGGCAACTAAACTCCACACGAGTCATAAAAAGTTGAACTTCAGTGCCTTGGTACATAAATAACTATTATTTCCCCCAAATTTGTCATGTGTCATCCCATTAAGTCTGTCAAAATGAACGTTTTCAGCTGTAAAAATATTATAAAGTTAATTACAATTGCAATAATTTTTATAAATTACATTGTAAAATCACTTGCAATTTTGGTTTTCCATTAGTTCGACTGTTAAAATGTTGTAATGCAACGATTTGCATGAAAAATCACAAGGGTTATTACATACATTTATAACTTAATAGTGAATACTAGTTATTATCACATTTCGTCAGTGCTTATTATTAGTTACCAAAAGAAACACATTTTCCATTTTACCTGTTCTACAATTTTAGTGCAGACATTTTGCATACTATGTTTCTATATTTGATCAAACCGATATTATCTGGTTTAAGAAAGCCATACATTATAAGGTGTTAACAATCTTTTTTCACGAAAATTGTTTTTAACAAAGGCGCATTGTAACTTCTACCTAATGTTTAACATTGTACCTACCGTGGGAAAATATTGTAAAAATCTGTACAATGTTTTCACCATAAAATTGCTGAAAATTTTGGAATTGTGAGAAAAAACTTACTTTGTCGAAAAAGTAAATATAGTAGTTAATACCCACTTATCTAAAAACCTTCTACTGAAAAGATCAAAATAAATGTTTTTTAGTTAAAGATATATTAGCATTTGTAATAGCAATTGCCAAAATTGGCAAACATCTCTCCTGAAAAGTAGATATTTGTCAGGTCCAAATTTTTGTACTTCTGAAAGACTTACCCTGTATATTATATATGCATTTCGTTGGCTGTAGGTATTCCATTTCCATTTAGTTAAAATTTTCAGATCTCTACATAAATTCTCTCATGTTAAAGTAAAGCTGATCATTATGCGTATTTCTTATTAAATATCGATTGTAGGATATTTGGTTGAACCATTCTGATGAAATAAAAACAGCGAATATTAAAAGACGTGCTATGGTTTCAATTGACCTTTTTCATAGATATTCATATTGATTCAATCTACCCCCTATTATATGCTGCTGACCCATGAGGTGTGGTACGAATATGACGTAGGTATTTATCATTTCTAGTATGTAATCAGGGGTATAATTTTTATGTTGGAGTCACAATACCAATACCAAAGGTGCAGATCATGTCATAAATGTATTTTCTTGTTGAAGCAGTGTCCTAGGTGCCATTTGCATATTATTTTCCCTTCCCAAAATCACAGGTAACTACGTATATTATTTTGATGGAAACAAAAACACGGTTTTCAACAATGCTGAAAAGAAGTTTTCGATTCTTCAGAAACCTTTGCTGACAAGCATATTTTAATTCTAAAATAAAGGGTATTTGTTATTTTGATCTCTTAGTTTCCAGTTATTTTGTGTCTACTGAGCGTATTGAATATGATAATAATTATAAATTTTCTCTATATAAATGCAAAAGATTATTGTGAGATTTGCAAGAAATCAGCCAATTTAATTTTGTTAATGTTTAAACAATAATTTATTGTAGACACTCATCGTAAGCAGCATATTTTGCCTCTCATTATTAGAAGATATTATTATTGCCTAATTTTTAATCCAAATGTTTAGTTATGATTTTTAATACATACATTCTTTGTGACGCTAAATGTACTGCCAAAATTCCCATTTTCTTGGTAAAAATAGATTTTATAAAGTATGAATTTATTTTTCTGTGTGATGTGGCATATTATATTTTTAAGGGAATCAGAAACGGTAAATTATAGAAAGCGACAAAAGAAATTTTTGTAAATACGGGGGGGATTCAAATATATGACCCGCAATTTTATTCTCAGAACCAAACGAATGACCATAGCTCCAATTCCTTTTTAATGTTTTCGCAATGGGGTATCTAGAAGGCGTACATAATGTGATAGTCACTTCAATTGCTTTTAATAATTTGGATTCTTGTGGACGAGGATGCCAAACCCATTTTGCAACGACTTCAAGCACAATATGAGGAATCCACATGATCAAAAATCCAGGTGTTTGAATGCTGTAACAAGTTTGAGGAAAGCCGTACAACGGTCGAAGATTTGCCGCACGTGAGACGCTCGCTAAACCACCTTATTTTTATCAATAGAAGAATTTATGTCTGTTAAATGTCACAATCACTACACATTACTGTTGGTAGCGTCGAGGAAATCATCTAATAAATAAATTTCAGTCAACGGTATTACCGAAAAATTTGCGCAAAATGGGTATCCAGGTTGCTGACTATGGAATAGAAACAGCATCGTGTTGACGTCTCTACTGAGCTTCTAAGGCGATACCAAGATGATGGTGATGCATTTGAAATTCCTTACTCCGCAAAACCGAAAGAAAGCGTAGGGTGTCTCTTCGGCCGGTAAAGTAATGACCACCGTCTTTTGGGGCAGTGGTGGTGTTCTATTCACTGTTTTTTTTTAAGAGATCAACGTACCTACCATTAATTCCCCTTATTGTTCTGACTTGCTTACTCAAAAAGTTAAGCCTGCATTTCATTCAAAAAGGAGAAACTGTTCAATCAGGAGTGTCATTCTTCTGCACGATAACATCCGACCTGATACTGCCCAATTGACTACAAATAATGTCCTCGTATGTTAGCATGATAGACCAGGCCAGACAGATGTGGGTTTGTCCATTTTCATCAGTTACAACAACTCAAACTTACAAAAAGCATCTCTTCGCCATGACTAGTTTTTCTCCTTATATCTATATCAGTCTTTTATTTGTTGACTTAAACTGTTTGTGCGCTTATAGAGACCATGGTTTATAACGAAAAAGCTAGGAAATAACGAGCCAATTGCTAGACATAAGCTTTCCTTAAGTATCTCTTTGTCAGTTGTATAATCTAATAATTAGATATACAATTAAGAGGTCCATAACAACTTATTATTCCAGGAGACCCATTCTCTCTGAGGATATCAAAAACATTTCGCCAATTACGTGTTTCCCCAAGGAAACATTTTATTGGCTTTCAACAAAGTAGATTTTCTGCTGTATAAACATGACATTTTCAGTGTTGGGAAAATAGGTCAAATTTTGGCATAGAAATTGGGTTCAATTCAAATAAAAAATAATAATTTAAAACGAAAAATGAAATAATTAGGTACTTATGTAATACATTTATTTTTTTAAGTATGTAACAATCATTACAACAGTAGATTTTAAGCGAATTCGTTTGTTGACGAATAAATTGTTTATACACTTTTCTATAAATTTTCATCATGCCTTCTACTAATTGCTGGTGCTAATTTTACTTACTAAAAAATACTCTATCCCGAAAAATTAAATAATAATAAATATTTTTTGAAAACGAAAATCTCAGAAGTCGGCTCGAAAATTAGATCATTATTGTACGATTTTTTCTGTAAGTTGGCCTTAGCGAGATTTAAAGATCAAATTCAGATAGTCCCGTCGTCCGTCAAACACCCAGCAAACAAGTACCGAGGAGTGCCCACTTGTGGCTGTGCTGAAACCATAGCAGGCTTACAAGCGCCTACACACAATACTCCATTTATTAAAGCCTGTTTTACAAATAACAATTTTCGCCCAACAAATCACCCAATAAATCTTACAATTTAATTTTCTGAGAACTTTATTTGAAATAAACGATTGCTTTTCTGATAGGGTAACTTTGTGTAACATTTGAGATCCAGGGCCTACTTTCAGAGATATATTTTTGAAAAACCCGGAAACTGCCGAAATTTCTTCGATTTGTTACTTTTTGTTTCAAGAGTTACAGAAAAATTTTCCCCAATGATATTTGTGGGCAAAACTAATTGCTTTAAGCCTACTTTATCAGAATTTAAAACAATGCCACGGTTTAATGGGTGCTCTCTTAGTACCCACCGTAAAATGTGCCCATTTTATTGTAGCAAGCCGTGGCGTCGAATCCCGTACCTTCATTTTTAGGTATTTTTTTCCCAACATACTACATTGGAACCTTGGAGATTTCTTGCGAGGTATTGGTATCTTGCACATTTTTCACATTTTTTTCAAAAATTTCTAGTCTGCATGACAGCTATAAATAAAACAAAAATTTAAGTGTTAAGAGAGCACACAACTATCGATGGTATTTTTCCATATTCTGATAAACTAGATTTAAAGCAATTAGTTTTGCCCACAAATTTCATTAACTCTTGAAACAAAAAAGTGACATGCCGAGAAATTTAATCGGACTTTATTTGAGACACCTAATAAACCCTGAAAAAGTTTCTCTTTTTGCAATGCGGAAAACACAATTCTTACTTATAAAAATAGTTATTTGTGTAACTAGAGCGCAAAAAGTGCATGTTTGTTGCACGAGGCATGAGGTTTTCAGCTCGAGACGCAGTCGAGGTAACTGATGGAAAAACTTCATTTCCAGTAATTTTTTGAATTTTGTTTTCTTCATTGCCTGTGAAGGTCTCAGGTTCTTCACTTAAAACTCTTTTTCGAATTGTTGTGAAGTTTCCGGTACTGGTACTTTGTTCACCTTTTGAGCAGCTATTTCAGTTTTTTTGAAAATTGACTCCTCAATGTAGCCCTAAGCTACAGTTGAAGATTTCCATCCTACATGGCGTTTTAATGACTAATGTTAACAGGTCTGCCCCAGATTCCACATGCAATGTTGCAGAAGATCTGCGAAAACAGTGTCCTGCGTATTGCATTGGGTTTTCAATCTTTAAGTATTTTGCAATATCACTTGGAATTTTACTAAAAGTATTTACACCAACAGGTTTAACGGAGCATTTTCCGATATACCTAATATCTTATAAGAAATCTAGTGTGACTGGTAGACTGGGGACGAAGGGATGCATATTTCCGATACATTTCAACAAAATTAAAACTTCTAATTTTACCGCTTATTACAAATAATGATCGAGGTTTGTTTATCTTGCTATCGGAAATTTTCACAGTTATGATAGAATCCATGCCGTTAATATCATTTAATGGTAATTTCTGTAACTCGTCTCTGCGGCATGCTCCTGCAATGCCAAATACTGCAACTATCTATAACAATACACATGTAAGTAGGTAGGTATAAAGTTAAAAATCGGCGAGTGCGAGTCTAACTCGCACACGAAGGGTTCCATACCACCGTACAATATTTAACACTAGACATTTTTTTTTAAAAAACTGTAGTAAAAAATAAAAAATAAATAAAAAAGTTTGGCCCAGAGCGTAGTTTCGAACCCCGGACCTCTGGGTTATGAGCACAGCACGCTTCCACTGCGCCACACCGCTCTTTAAGAAATGTTCGATACTAGTTAATTAGCCGTGTCATCATTGTTAACGAAAATTGAAAAAAATACATTAAGTTTATTTTATTTTTATTATTTGTTGTTATAGCGGCCATAGTGGTACACACTCTGTAAAAATTTGTCTACCTATTACGATTCAAAAGATACAGCCCTATAAGGGATAGATGGTCTCCCGTGGCGTTTTCTAAAATATTCCATGAGATTTTATATAAAAATACAGCGCGCCCGTACCTGAAAAAGTCACCCATGGAATAACAGATGGGCCTCTGAACCCCCAAAGTCTCAAATCCTACGAAATTTGAAAATCCTCCATACCAAAACAAACCGAAATATCAGTCGATGTTTCCGAATATCGGGCGTGCGCCTCGGCAACGATGAATACAGTAAGATCTCAGGGACCTCGCCAAATCGCGAAAAAAAAACCGCAGGCGAGAGGCCCATCTCCGTCAGCGGTCCCACGCGAAAATTTAACTCGACCGGCGCTCCCCCTTCCAGTCGTTAACCATTTTTCCCGAAAAAACGGGAAAAAAATTCCGGGGGCCGAACGGCTCACCCGATTCGGACGCCCTTCAATAGGGTGCATGGTTGCCTATGAGCTCGGGCGGCCGTACGCCAAATTTGGTCTCGAAACATCGAAAACTGCGTCCTGTAGACGAGAGCGTAGGTACAAGAATTACTACACAGGAGTAAAGACCAAAACAAGCACCTATGGTCCGGCAGGGCCGGTAGGCGCTTGTTAACAAGTGATTTGTTGCGCCCAAATGGACCTTTATCGTTATTGATGGTTTTGTTGTGGCAAAGGTACCTTCCTAAGCATGTACTAATGGACCATTTAAGTTTTTACGTTAACGCTATTTTGTTTAGTCATTTAATAACCTGCACTGGCCCGCCGTTATCTATATAGTCTCTAAAGTTTATACTTACACTTGGTCCACTGGTCCACTTAATGGTTACATTGCATCGCTTTAAGCATCGAGTATAAGCTCCATTATGTCGAACAAGCCAATTTTTCAGATTTTTCATGCCACCATGAAGTGGCTACATTTTTAGCCTTCATGGATAGGAAAAGATGACAACTAGGATCGGAAAAAATGATAAGAGGAACCGGAAATAATGTATTTCCGTACGAATCTAGAAAACAGGCTTTTCCCGTGCGACAGGTTCTCCTGTGAGGCGTAGCCGAACACGGGAAGCACATTAGTTGTTCATGAGTACCTAACGATATTTTTCATTACACCTCTCCAACAACAACTCGTGTAAATAAAGAAGTAAATTTTCAACAATTTTATTTATTAACACAGTAACATAGAAACTAAGTACAGTCGGTATTTTCAATTTAAGTTTTATATCTATGGGGCGCCATTTCGGACTAAATTATTATTTTTGAATATATAAATTTCTCGCTCTAATATATTTTTTAATAAGATATTTATAGAAATTTGCGTGAATAATCTTTTTTTAGTCAAATTTATATATTACGCATCGCCCAAAAGTATATATTACAGTAAACGCAAAAAAATATTCAAAACACGATATATTAATTTGGTGCGCCAATATATAATAATTTAGGGTACCACTGGTCGTCACCAGAGGTCGCACCGCGCATCCCTAAAGTGCACCGGCAACGCTGCAGCAGAAAGGGCAGAAGCCCGAAGTCGAAATATTTTTTTATATGATATTTATAGAAACTTGCGTGAATAATCTTTTTTTAGTCAAATTTATATATTACGCATCGCCCAAAAGTATATATTACAGTAAACGCAAAAAAATATATCAAAACACGATATATTAATTTGGTGCGCCAATATATAATAATTTAGGGTACCACCGGTCGTCACCAGAGGTCGCGCCGCGCATCCCTAAAGTGCACCGGTAAGTAACGCTGCAGCAGAAAGCGAAGAAGCCCGAAGTCGAAGTGATTATGATTACCGACGTACTGGATGTTCTTTTTCTGTGTCAGGTTTGGGATTTGATGTTTTGTGGTGTATAACCCCACAATCATCTTATCATATTAGTTTCCCGCCCGCATGATCGTTTTCGTTTCGCCTTCGTTTTGTTGTAGGAAGTGGCTATTTATACGTCCGACGTATATAAAAGTCGGTATACGTCTTGCACTCTCATTGGTGAATTGAGTCACGTGACTTCTTTGGGCGTACATTAAACTCCGTACACGTCCGAAGCCGAAGTAAACATTTGATACGTCTACGTCGGAAGCCGTCGGAAGTGCATTTTTCTCAAGCATCTTTGCAAAAGGAGCGTATGCACTGCTCCTTTTTGGGGGATAGACGCTGCCGTATGAAAAAAGAAGGGGACATTCGCATCATATTGTGGCAGTCGGCAGCGATGCGCGCTGCCGTATGAAAAAAGAAGTGGTAACCTTTTCCAATGGTGTAACGTCGGGCGAAAATAGGGGATAGGAACCTATCTAGCCAAAATTTCAAGAAAATCGGGGGTGGGTTTTACATAGGGGCCTCTTTTATTTTATAAAGAGTCCCTGGTTTTACGCCATTCTCCGCTTTCTGCTGCAGCGTTACCGGTGCACTTTAGGGATGTGCGGCGCGACCTCTGGTGACGAACGGTGGTACCCTAAATTATTATATATTGGCGCACCAAATTAATATATCGTGTTTTGATATATCTTTTTGCGTTTACTGTAATATATACTTTTGGGCGATGCGTAATATATAAATTTGACTAAAAAAATATTATTCACGCAAATTTCTATAAATATCATATAAAAAAAATATTTCGACTTCGGGCTTCTGCACTTTCTGCTGCAGCGTTGCCGGTGCACTTTAGGAATGCGCGGCGCGACCTCTGGTGACGATCAGTGGTACCCTAAATTATTATATATTGGCGCACCAAATTAATATATCGTGTTTTGATATATTTTTTTGCGTTTAGTGTAATATATACTTTTGGGCGATGCGTAATATATAAATTTGACTAAAAAAAGATTATTCACGCAAATTTCTATAAATATCATATTAAAAAAATTAGCCCGAGAAACTTATATATTCAAAAATAATAATTAAGTCCGAAATGGCACCTCATATATATCCATCAAAATTTATATTTATGGTAGAGTTATTACTTATAAATATGTAAGTTAGAAGGCGATACATATATTTTAAATCTACAGGTTGGTTTTTGTTAATTATAACGGTGCCCTTTGTTGCTGTGTTTGCTATGGGTGAGTTATTGAACAATTTTCGCGAAATTTAAACTTTTCTGTTTATTGATTCTTCGATGTAGCCTTCGGCTACCGTTGAAGAATGCCAACCTCCGTGTCTTTTTAGAGTAAGTAAATCTCCTCAACCTTCAACCAATATAGATGCTGATGATCGTCTTCGGCCATGCCCAGTGTACCTACTACGTAGGATCTTTTAGACTGAGGTATTCCGCCATGTTTTTGGCTGCACTGCTGATAGTATAATATCCTACTTGCTGAACATAACATTTATCATTGCGATAAGTAATAAATAGTGTATTGCTTTTCACGTTTGCAGATCGTAGTTTAATATATCTATTTACGATACAATTTGCACAGGTGAAACGAGAATCCTTCATCTATAACTGTAAAACTTCGTTATTTGTGATTTTTGCCATCTTTTAGAAATATAGTAAAATTATTTTAAGAAGTTCTTACTGGTACTGTCAATTAGTAATTTCGCCATCCTAAGTTGGCACCAATGAGCAAAAAATGCAACCGGATCATAAGTCCAGGTCAGTAACGAGCCCATTTGCACTAATTTGCACTAATGACACGAACAAGAACAACACAGATAACGGACCCTTTTGAACAATCCGGAAAACCTTCACTGTCACATTCACAACACCTAAATAAAATTTGCCTGAGTACGCACCATAGACGCTGCCGCAAGTAGCTGATTTTACCGAGATACCAAAATGAAAGTATTTCCATGACGTTTGAAATTATTACTTATTAAAATGAGTTGTAGTCATAGTTATTTTTTTTACTACTAACCTGAGAAATCACCATTATTTACCTCATTCCTCTATTGAGAAGTAATATTTCTCTCCCTAGGTAAATAATGATATTAAAAAATACCTAGGTAAATAATGAAAAATTTTCTATATGAAATTAGTGTCATTTTATTAGCTTGACAACTGAACTACCAGGATAAATCTAATCAAATATGTAAAATATGGCAATATTTCAATGTTAGTAGTAAAAAAAATTCTATGTACACTTCGATTGAGAAGGCCATTATTTACCCTGCATATGATAATCCTTCGGCGCTACGCTCTGTAAATAATGGCTCACTTCTCAACCTAAGTGTGTAATATACTATTTTCTACTCCTATGCTAGTATCATACCTATTAAGTGACGGTTTAGGTTATAAGTAAGTCCATTGCTACGAACACTGATACGTAATGACTGACACGTAATGACTGACACGTAATAAAAAAAAATACGTATCGGTTCTTAATTAAAACGCAATTATCACGGGTGCCTTGTTAGCGCGGCATCCGCGTCACATAGCAAATAACCAACATACTAATTGTTGCCTGTCAGATAATCAGAGGTATAGTTTATCTATTATAATAGTTTTTCTTTCGTCGAAGAAAAATTATAATACAAAACTCGAGTTGTAAGCTTATTACATACTCGTGGAATTACAGCACTCGCCGCTGCGCGGCTCGTGCGCAACTTTTCCACTCATACGTAATAAACTGTTTACAACTCTCGCTATGTAATATACTAATTATTTGTAGCGTTATAATCGTGATTGCAATAGGGTTTTTATTTTATTATCTTCTTTTTTTTCGTATGACTAGTAATGCGCAAATTTACGTATAGTCTCTATTTTCACTGCAGTGTATGTAGGATTGCCAAATATTAACAGTTGTTGCGTAATTGAGAATTATGAAAAAAAAAGCCAAATCTTCAATTTTCAAAATTGGGTGCCTAATATGAGACAGCCTCATATTCACGTTTAACAGATACACTACTTGCCACAAAATAATTTTTATTTAAAAAACTTTAAAAGAATATCAAATTAACCTAGTATACAACAATTTAGTTACATAACACTTGACACACTTAACAGGTTCCTAATATGAGACAGTCTCATATTAAGGTTTAACAAAAATACTACTTACCACAAAATAATTTATATTTCAAAAACATTAAATGAATATCAACTTAACACAGGACACAACTCTTTAATCATATATCACTTGACATTCTAATTAAATTATAAGTAATCTAAATTGGGGTGTCTCATATTAGGAATCCGATGTACATATCACAGAATTTTTTGCCATCGTTAACAAATGTTATTAAATGCGTTATATAACGACTCTAATTATAAAATAACTTTTATTCGATACACCAAGCTACAAAAATATATTAAACACTTACCACCTTATTCAGAATTACACGGTAACCGAAGCTCTTTAAAAGTTTGTGCACGTACGGTTGAAGTAAACAATGCCGTTCTTAACCTAAAAATTTAGATGAGCTAGAGACTGCACTACATGTGGCGACTTATACCATTAGTGATTATTTGAGACATTGCCAGCTAGATGGAGACTCTTACTTTAGGAGTTAGTGGGGTCTCATATTGGGAACTGTCTCATATTAGGGTACTTTCCTCTACTCTTTTCGAAAAATTGCCGCTAAAGTGGAAGACTTCATGGTCTTACTTGGGTTTTTCGGATAACATTCACAAAATTGTTGGTACTCGCTCTCATATCTAATTTTATCTAACTCGCTCTCATATCTAACTTTTGGCAATAACTATTGGCAATTATTTTTATTGCTTGATATAATTTTCTCAGGAGTCTCTTGGGATTCGTTTGGAGAAAATATTTTTAATAAAAGCCACAAAGCGTGTTTACGATGCTATTAGACCGGGAGATAGTGACAGATTTTTGGACGTGATTTTACTCAGTATGCCTTGCAAAGGGCATTATGTGGCACATATTCTCACAATAATAAGGTATGAATCAGAGAGTCATCCTGGGTTCTTCATGTGAAAAACTGAGTTTTCAATTATTCGCAAAATATGCGTTTTGATATGATTTTATACAGGCTGCCATGTGTTTTATAATGAAGTTCAAAATGAAAATTCCTCGGAAAACCATAGGCATACCGTTAGGGTGGGTCCAAAGGGCTATTATTGCCACGTGATCTTGTATTTTAATAATTAATTTTTCCACGACTCTGAACAGGCTGCCAATGAGAAGTATGCAAGTTCTTATTATGAAAATGCTGAAAAAAGGATGGCATACCTTTCGCGCATGCCCAAGTACTGTTTAAATTGAATGTTATTTAATCATTTAAACGAGTTATTCGATGTAAAGTGTACTTGGACATGCGAAAACGGTATGCCATCTTTTTTTCAGCAGTTTCATAACAAGAACTTGCATACTTCTCATTGGCAGCCTGTTCAGAAACGTGGAAAAATTAATTATTAAAATACAAGATCACGTGGCAATAATAGCCCTTTGGACCCACCCTAACGGTATGCCTATTTTTTCCGAGGAATTTTCATTTTGAACTTCATTATAAAACACATGGCAGCCTGTATAAAATCATATTTGACGCATATTTTTCGAATAATTGAAAACTCAGTTTTTCACATGAAGAACCCAGGATGACTCTCTGATTCATACCTTATTATTGTGAGAATATGTGCCACATAATGCCCTTTGCAAGGCATACTGAGTAAAATCACGTCCAAAAATCTGTCACTATCTCCCGGTCCATATGGTGATTTCACTCATTTCTGAAAACGAATTATTTAATTTAGTATCCAATGGGCAGTGCTAGGTTACATTTTTAAAACAGTTGCCTCAGGTCAGATAGCAGTCAAAGTAAAAAACGAAATCATAGGCTTTAAAATTAACTTAACCAGGAATGTAAGTTATATTAAACGATGTTACTCCATTGCACTGAATAATATTCTTGTCAAAAAGAAATGGCTCTTGGCATATGGGTCAAAATACTTTGGTTCTTGATGGGAACACCAGACTAATGCAAATTTAGTATGGGTCTTTCGGAGGTGTGCATACCACGACAGGCACCTGTTTCGGACTTTTTGGCCCTTAAGGGCCAGAAAAACGTTACTTTCTGGTGGAAAAAAAATTTTGAATGGAGGTATTTTTGGGTGGTCGAAAAAAAAATTTTAACGCTGCACTTTCGCGGCGAAGTCTTTCGCTTGACGCACCGGTGTGTTTACGGCCATTTACAGCCAACTGTATACATACGCACACGGTATGCCTTTTTTTCAGCAGCCTGTTCAGGAACGTGGAAAAATTAATTATTAAAATACAACTTCACTTGACAATAATAATCACATATCACGCATATTTTTCGAATAAATGAAGACACTTTTCCATATGAAGAGCCCATAGGATGACTCTCTGATTCACGGGCGTAGCCAAGGGGGGGGGGGGGTTTCGGGGGTTCAAACCCCCCCCCCCCCCCCCCGAAATAAGCAAAATATTACCTAATATTATACCGAAAAAATACGAGGAGTGAAGAGTTAAATTATTATTACGTTTGAATATATTTAGTAATAGTAGCGCCTAGCGCCATCTTTTGACGAGAGGCAGACGCAGTTGCAGCCGAACTATTTTGTATTGTAGGAAAAAAAAAGTTCGTGGAAGTTTCTGGACGGCTACTGGGCTGCTATATAAGCGGCGCCGCGGCGCGTGACCGCGCTTACGGCAGTATTGTTCCATGCGAACTCGAAGCGAATAAAAGTGAAAAGTGGTGAACGAATAGTGAAGAGAATTAAGTGTACCGTGTAAGTAAGTAATTTTAGTGCGCTGTTATTCGATGACCTTGTTAAGGATAGATACGTGAATCATTATTACTGTCGAAAAATGGAGGGGAAAAAAGGAAGGGTGATAAACTTAAAGGTATGGACTACTGGAAAAAGTGGTGTAGTCAAGGTCAAGGGGTTTCTAATAAAGAAACAAATTTGGATTTAGCTATCAAAGCTTCAGCTACCTTGCATGCTGATAAGAAGACTACCCCGAAATCTAGTTTGGAATGCCTAGATATGTGCGATAAAAACCTTTATCCTAATATTTACACATTACTACAAATCTTGGCTACCATTCCTGTATCCACTGCTACCCCAGAAAGGTCTTTCTCGAGCCTAAGGAGACTGAAAAACTATTTACGAAACACTACAAGTGAAAACAGACTTAATGGTTTGGCTCTAATGAACATTCACTATGGAACAGAAATTCAAGCAGATGAAGTAGTGGATATATTTAAAAGAAAAAGCCGAAGATTTCTTCTTTAATGGTTTTAGATTTAGCGCAGAGGAACGAAATTAATTTATCCATTTCATTTAAAGTTAAGAACTTTATAAATATGTCGTAGTTTTTCGGATGAATATATAGATATTAAATTTCATGTATATTTAAGTATATTTTTGTTGTTTTATTTACTTCTCAAACTAAACCCCCCCCCCCCCCCAAACTAAATCCTGGCTACGCCCGTGCTCTGATTCATACCTTGTTATTGTGAGAACACACGCGTCATAATGCCCTTTGACAGGCATACCGATGAGTAAAATGATGAGGTCTAAAAATCTGTCAGTATATACTCCGGGTCTAATATTCTGGCCAACAAAATGCTATGTGTTTTCTCCTCAAAAGTTCGTCAATAAACTTCCCGTGGGAAAAGATTTTTAAATTTACACTTAATCATCTTGTAAATATTCCATCTTTGATCCTTTTCCTAACCCAATTAAAAACTCCGAAATTTTTCTTAAGGCTCAATTAACAAGTTTATGTATATTATATCCTCCATTAAAATGTCGAGACAAATGTATCAAGGATTTACACAAAGGTCATTGATATCATTATTATTTCTCTTTTTGGTTTATTTTCTAGGTGCCTATTTACATCTATTTGAATAATTCTAACACTGTTCCCTCTCGAGAAATTGCCGAGCAAATTATCCTTTTTTGTAATTCTAAAAATCTTTAATATACCGGGAAGGAATATAGGAGAATTGTGAAAATATTCAACAGAACTTTAATAAAAGGGGCATTCCTTCCAAGTCCACTATTTAGTTTGCATACGTGAAAATATGCAGTAATTAAAAATGAACCATCTATTTCTATCCAGGGGCGGATGGGACCATCGGGACACCGGGCAAATGCCCGGTGAGCCGGTCATTCGAAGGGTCCCAGGGCCGCAGGCTCGAAGTCTCATCGGCCCCATCGCACCGTCGCATCTTAAATTTTAAGACAGTCTTAACTACTTGACAAAACAAAAGGCAATCATTGTTACAATAATCGTTGTAAGTAGGTAGTTAATTTAAGATAGGACGGTGCAACTGGCCATAATTAATTATTTTTGTTTTATTATTTTTTGTTTTATTATTTCTTTACGTGTTTTACGGAAGCATACAAGGGCCACACCGCATTATTTTATTTTTATTGAACTCGAAATTTCGACTTTTAAAGTCGCAGTCCGACTTTGAAGTCGAAATTCCGATTTTGAACTCAAAATTTTGACTTTGAACTTCGGCTTTGAAAGTCAGAAGTTCATAAAGTCGAAACTTCGAGTTCAAAGTCGTAATTTCGAGTCCAAAGTCGGATTTCGAATTTCAAAGTAGAAATTTCGAGTTGAAAATCGGAATTTCGACTTTATAAAGTCGTAATTTTGACTTCAAAGTTGGCCTTCAACTTTAAAAGTCGGAATTTCGAATTCAATAAAAATAAAATAATGGTGTGGCCCTTCTACGCTTCTGAATGTTTTGTTATTTTTTATCTTTATATTTAGAGAAAAATGTTTTATTTATTTTACGAGAGTTATGACTTTATTTATATTTTCGTAAAACATGTGTATTTTGTTTTATTAAAAAATTACATTATCTACACTGTTTTTGTTTAATTGTTATTATAATAATTAAGAAAAGAAAAATCTAAAGCCAAATGAGAAGTTTAGGGGCCCGAGGGGCCGCTTGGGAGACAAATGCCCGGGCTGGTTAGGTAAAGCCCATCCGCCCCTGTTTCTATCTATCGCCATATATATGTACAACCCCGCAAACTTTTTCATGTTTTAGCCTGTAAAAAAGTCGAATAGAATTTTCCTGCGAAATTATCGTATTTGTCAGGAAGACATCCCGTTTTCGAGATGCAAATTAAAGTTATGCTTTTTTTTTAATGGAACAGCCTATATATCCTATCTACTTTTGGATTTTCTAAATGCATTCTTCATCCTCATTCCAATGATATACCTATGCATATTATAATATGTATCGTCCAACGGTTCAAGGATGCCATGGAAAACCATAAAACAAAATAAATGTGTAAGGCATTTTTCAAGTCTCTAATTTTATTTCGTGGATCCCTATATAAATACACGTTAAAAAAACATAACTTTGAAATACGGGGTGTTTCAAGTCAACTTGTAGATATTTTAAAAGGCAGTTGCTGAGACGATTTTACGAAGAAAACTTAATCTGTCCCGAAATGCTTATTTTTCGACGTACATGGTGTTAAAAGTTGAACTATAAAGATGGTTTCTTTTAATATTTTCGAAACGTACAAAGCAAAATTAAATAGTTACAGAGAAAAAATTCATAGACCTCGCATCTTACGCAAGTATCTTAATCGTATTGAAAATACCAGATACAAATACTTAATTTTTCTTGAAATCGGCAGTGAAGTGTGCCAAAATCGTCATTAAAAGCTCAGAAATCGGCACTAAAGTAACCCATTATTGTACAATTTTTTCAATAAGTAGGCCTTGGCGAGTCGTAAATATCAAACGTCAGACGCGAAGCCATCGCCCGTCAAAAGTGACCAAATATTCAAAACCCGGTTAATAAAGGCCCATTTAACTATTAGTACTCATTGCGAAATTGTTACCTATAGCAGCGCAATCTATCAGTATACTACATATTTTAGTAGGTTTGAATATCAATAGATTTATTATGTAGGCTGCACAACAAGCAGCAGTTTGGTTTTTAAGTTCGAAGTCATACTTGACCTAGATAGAGCGATCGTCAAAGTCAAGCAACACCGAGCGCAGTTGGTTCATGGACGGGTGATCCCGTATGATTATTTTCTTGCCTAATAAAACATTTTTTTCCGATTTAAAAAAATATATATATAAGATGTAGTACATCGGCACTGAAGTTATTTTTATGACTCATGTGGAATTTAGTTGCCGAGGCCTCTGGCTGAAACGTCAAATTTGTAACCCCCTGTGGATTTGAAATGACATCCTTAATAATATTTTTCGATATTGTCAAAAACAACGTTCTTTACTCTTGGTGACTAACAAAATTTTTCGAAATACTGAACCCTGTATCAAAAATAAAAAATATTTTAATAGTTTAGGGCGTTTTGGAACAAGCAGGAGTTTTTATACAGGGTGACCGTATTTCGAGTCTATGCATGAGGATCTTGTTTATCTTAAGAGATACGAGGTCGGTTTATTTAATAATAATATTATTATTAAATAACATGGTAAAAAGAAATTTTTGCTGGCCCTTTTCGTTTTGAAAATAATGCGAAAAAACTGAATATTGTCGTTTTCGTTTTTATTTTTTTAACGTCATGTCTTTGTCCATAAGTCCCATAATGTTTGACATTTCTGCATAAAATGCCTTGGAAACATAAGCATAGTTTAGTACAATTTTAAATGTCACATGAAGAAAAGCGTGACATGCTTCAAATTTATTATTCCTCAAATATAAATGACGTCAAAGGGATATTTTACGAGCCATAAACAATTTAAGGAAACGTGCTGCATTGTGCTTTGAGGAACACGGAGGACAAATTGAACATTTATTGTAAAATTGGTTTGTCTACTCGTCTATGTTTTTGTTGTTCTTGTGTTTCCAGTTTGACTCTTTTAGTGTTAATGTGTTATATGGCAAATGACGAATAAATAACAAGATCTCAGATCATACTCTCGTGGTACGTTTATGATTTATTTCATCAATAAACTTAACATTAACTGAATTTATATTCCAAAGCACACTTCAGAACAATGGGTAACTAGGCTTACGTTTCCAAGGCACTCTATGAAAAGTCAAACACTATGGGGCTTATGTTTCCAAGGCACTCTATGCAAAAACTTCAAACATTATGGGGCTTACGTTTCCAAGGCACTCTATATGCAAAAACGATTAATTTGATATTACGGCAACAAAAACAAAGTCAAGCATAATGTGTGACATATCATTTTAACCAGAAACAAATCCTCTTTTCAAAAATGCAAAAATCCAATACGGCGCCCATAAGAAAAATAAAAGTTGATCGTCATATCTTTGTCGAGGGAGGCGAGAAAAAAAATGCGACTCCATATTTAGATTCCCTGTAAAAAAGTGCCTTAATAATGTTTAACTTAGAAATGTCCAGCGCCATTCGTTTTCCTTTAAAAAAATAAAAACGAAAACGACAATTTTCAGTTTTTTCGCATTATTTTCAAAACGAAAAGGGCTAGCCAACATTTTCTTTTTACCATGTTACTCGGCATCAAATTCCCCAACTTTGCCCCAATTTAACCCAATTTAACCTCGTATCTCTTAAGATAACCAAGATTCCCATGCATAGACTCGAAATATGTTCACCCTGTATAATAAAAAACTTTTCCCTCTTCCGGACATCACAGCGAGACACACGGTATATCATCGATACATCTCAAAGGTATAGTCCTTTTGCATGCTATTCGATAAAAGAACCATTAAGGAGTTGTCCAAAAATTTTTTGAAAGACGATCCCTCAAATACTTTGAAAAAGCGATACATCTTCGCAACGCTGCACATTGGGAATGGCGGGGAAGCGGTAGAGGTTCGTGCATGTTGATACCCGGCAAGGTGATGGACGCCTGGCTGTGCCGTGGCAATTAGGGGTTTTATTAGCGTTAAAAAAATATTTATGACGTTAATATCCACTTTAGAAACATTTTAATTGCAGATTGGCAACAAGCGCATTTTTCCCTACGTGCGGCCTTAAAATTAATGTATTATTTTTGTATTAATGATCGATACACCCTGTATAAATTGTTGACACCTTGGTGTACAGACAGGTACTTGGTTGGCTGGTTAGATTTATATTTCTTGCAAAATATAACCCTTTCATTTGATGTCCATATCAAGGTGGTTGTAAAGAAAAATGTAATCCGCCATCTTGAAGCGGCGGACATTTTGATCAATTTACAATATTCACCAAAAGTGTCATCACAAGAAGTGTCTGCAAAATTTCAGCTCAATCAGTTGGATGGATGGAACTGATTTAAAATTCAGTTACAAGATTTGAGCCACACATACACTAACATACCTTAACAGGTGAAGTTAAATAAAAGGTTGTAAAAAAAAACAGGTTTGTTAGTATTAGACGTGACATGATATCTATTATAGACATCCCACAAACACAAGATGTTGATCAATTTATTATCGAGCTCACTCGAGTTTCCGTAACTACACGAACATTGATTGATTAATTAATCTCATTATTAGTTTTGATGAGAACCTAGCTACTCAAATAATATCTACCGTCTTGCAACATGTTGAAAGTTATATCTACCCAAAATTAAAACTTTTAACAAATACTTGAACCATTTTAATTGCTGGAATTTTCAACATGCCCTAGTTAAAACTTTAGTATAGGGCAAGGTACCTACATAAAACCTGAACAAAAGAAAAAATTTCGTATAGCTCATTGTTAAATTCTCTGATCTTTGATACACTATTCTTCATAAAGTAAGGCATAAATTAATTATTTCCGAAAATATAAGTGGTTGGAAAAATCCCTAAACACGTCGATTTTTTAAATATAGGATATAGGGCCACTTTTGAGATATATTCCTATATGCGAATGACATGTTGATCGTTAGAAATTATGGCGTGTAGTTTGACAAAAGTTTCGAAAAAGTATTTTAATAATTATTATAGGGTGTGTCCCCGGATGGATCTAACTAAGTATACCTACTTAGCTGTAAACTTTCTTATTTCGCATTTTATTAGTAATAGCCATTCTTCATAAAAAGGTTTTCTTATTCTGTAAAGTAAGTAGCAAATGGCAACGAAGGGTGATAATTATTATTATTATTATATTATTAAATTATAAATCTAAAATTAAATCAAAATAATACACAGGATGATTAAAACATTGAAACCGAAAATCAAGTCAAGAAAAATATACCTGTTATTTGAAAGAATATTTTTTAATGATCAGTATGGGGATTTCGGAAACTAGAGGAGATAGAATGGGGAAAGAATTGCCGTTTTGTGGGCCTAAATTAACGCGCCTTGTGGATTTTTGAAAAAAAGTATGGCTTACTAGATATTTTGAAAAAACGAAATTTTGGCTATTTATTCTAATCCGTCTAGCTTCGTTGTTTCTGATTTTAGATAAACAGGATAAATACCAAAATTGGAGGGATTTGTGTCCCAAATGTGCTTATTGTGTCCTACTTTCCGTGACAGCTGTCATTTTCGAGATAAAACACAAACTTTTTTTTAATAGAGACCATAGTTGACCATGGTCTCAAAAAATCAGGCATTTTTAGAGCTCTCCAACGATATAATACTCGATATGGTTATTCAGAAAAATATCGGAAATAACAACTACTATATGGTTTCCATTTAAAAAGAAAACAAATTTTTGTCATATCTCGAAAATAGCAGCTATCACGGAAAGTATGATATGATAACCGCATTGGGGACACAAATCCCTCCAACTTTGGTATTTACACTTTTTATCTAAAATCAGAAACAACGAACGGTGACTGAAGAGAGTCACCCAACGCAACGAAGTTTTGGATATTTATTCTAATCCGTCTATTAGAATAAATACCCAAAATTTTGTTTTTTCAAAATATGTAGTAAGCCATGCCTTTTTTCAAAAATCCACAAGGCGCTTTAAATTGGGTACACAAAACTGCAATTATTTTCCCATTTAACCTTCCTTCTAAATCCGCTAGTTTCCGAAATCCCCATAGTGATCATCAAAAAAGCTCACCCTGTATAGTAGCAATGGGTCATAATGCATGGACTTTCACATTGATATGGCATCTTGATTTTGATTTGTTAAACAGGGTTCGGTAGCGCACAAGATTTTGATGGGCTTAGTTTACTGTCCATATAAACACAAACATTGCATAGTATTAATTATTGTCAATAAATACCTAAATACAAACATTCTAATAAAATTTAAAACACACTGTACTTTTTATATATTGATTGTTTTACTTTATAAATCACGTGCATATTTCAAATCAGTCAGTCTACTTGGCTAGATAGGTTAGCATCAAGAAAGGAGCCTTGAAATTTAACGGACACCTACACAGTCCTACTCGAAACAAAGTGTTTACTTTTTAAATTAAGTCTAAATGATCGCAGGATTAAACCTAAATCCTATAAATACACTTATTTCAGATAGGTAAGTGCCATGGAAACAATTTTATTTAGTTAATGAGGATATAACAATTATAATTACTACAGTTAAATCTTAATAAAAGTTAGTAAATTGCATAATTTAAATTTAAAGTGCATTTACTTCCACACAATATGCGTTTTAATCAGTTCTCTGGGTGCTTCAAAACCGTTTCAATTTATCTAGTTCCAATTTAGTGCTTTCCAGCTAAACTAGTTCATATACATAGCCCTAAATAAGATAATTTACTTAAAAGTTTAGTGTTAACTACTGTAAAGAAGCTGAATGATCTCGAGCTACAACATTGTAGCTTTTAGGTAAATAGGTATTAAACTGATGAAATATCACCTTAAAAATAGGTACACTCTAACTTTATTAGTTTTCGAGGTAAAATTTTAATTGGTTGACTTATAGGATAATCTTCAGGCACTTAGACATTTTTTCCAACTCCAACAAACTTTTACTAAACACCCTAACAATTTAGGGACAAACAAATAAAATATATCACTTTTATATTCATAAGGTAAATCTAATTATCGCAACCATTTTCACTTTTATCACACATATCACTCGCTATAACTTCTCACAGAGCTCTCATATACATTCAAGTACCTACTATTTATATACCGGTGTACAGTATACCGGATAATTATGGTGTACCTACCTACTGTTAGTATTTTTGCATGGGGATTTCATTTATTGTCAATGGCCCTTAACTTCCTTCTAAATATACAGACAGGCTTTGCTAAACTGACAAAACTTCATTCGTTAAACGGAAATAACGAATTTTCACAATTTCCATGCTTTTGGGAGAAAAGCTCCAAACCTTTGAACACCAATTTAGCCAAAATGCGTGGATTAAAGTTACTTTTAATCAAAGTTGTGCTTATGAGTCATTTATCAGACTAACTCCTTGTTCTCCACTTTCTGCAGTTATTCATTATTTTTGGACTTTTTTGAAAATTAATTTCCCAGATTTCTTGACTCAAAGTTTCGGTATTTAATAAAATACAGGTTAAATCCAAATAAATCAATCAGCCGCTTTCTATTATGTGTTTTAATATTGTTTTTTCATTAAAACTATAAAAACCTACTATAAAATAAAGGACTGGTCACAAAAGTCGAGACAAGAAAAACGACATGGCGAAAACTTCGCCAAAGCAACGTGCAACTGTCAGCTCTACGACGATGTGATAGGTACAAAATAATTATTTCTACGCATTTTCGATAAAAATCACTTATCATTTCCAAATGAGAACAGGGATGGCGTTTAGTATTTTAAAACAAATAAAAAGTCCCCAACAATTTTAAAGTATATCCCGCACCAAACATTGGGAAAAATGGCTTTCAGCCTTGTCTATCCTTTCAGCTAATTGTTCTGTTTTTTTTTTACAGTATATAGATCAAGTTTTGATCAAAAATTTGCTTTATGAAAATCTCACACAAATCACAGATTTTGCACTACAGTGGATTTGATTTTTGTTATAACGACTAATTTTAGTCAATTTGCCGAATATTTAAAACATTCAAATCTTTTTAACTGTAAACTTTTAGAAGCCAAAAAATATTTAATGTAAATGTAAATTGCAATGTATGGACGGTGTTTAGGTCAAATGTTGCAAGCTGAATTAGACCCACTTCCTGACATCCGATTGAGCTGAAATTTTGCATACACCTTTAGTTCCGGTGACAATACAATATACAATACTCAATATTAATACTTTCAAAATGGCCGTCGCCACAAGATGGCGGATGATGTATTTTTTGTCAACCCTCTTAATATGGGTATCAAATAAAAGGGCTTGAAGAATAGAAAACGATAGAGTTAGCAACATCACACTAAATTCAATATGGCCGCCGCTCCAAGATGGCGGAGAATATATTTTTTTGTAAACCCCCTTAATATGGGTATCAAATGACATCACACTAAATTCAATATGGCCGCCCCTCTAAGATGGCGGATAATGTATTTTTTTGTCAACCCCCTTAATATGGGTATCAAATGAAAGGGCTTGAAGAGTAGAAAACGATAAAGTTATTGACATCACACTAAATTCAATATGGCCGCCGCTCCAATACGGCGGATTACATTTTCTTTTCCCTTAATATGGGCATTAAATGAAAGAGCTTGAAGAGTAGAACTAAAAAGTTGAAAATAAAATTAATAGTAAAAAATATTTTTTAAAACAAGCTTTTATTTAAATGCTTCGAAAAGAAGAAAATAAACTTTATAATAAATAAAACCAAGGCAAACCCTTAATTTTGTTACATTATACAACTGTATATGATATAAAAGCTTGTCGCGAGATTTTCGTGTGTAAATATCTTACATAGAAAAATACAATTTCTACTTATGATTACTTTCGTCAAGATATATATTATATGGTCGCAATATTCTCGTGTGTAAATTTCTTTTATAGAAAAATACATTTTCCACTTAAAATTACTTTCAAGATATACGTGTGTCCCACTTAACGACTGACCACCCCTGTAAAATTTTTATTTGTAGCTCAATTTTCATAAACTTTTTTTTGTTGGATAGAGCTTCAAAAATGGCACTAAATGCATAATTCACGTGCCTTGTGCACTAAATTCATGGCCCACTGCGACGGTGTTTTAGTGCTGAAATTTCGAAAAGTACTATTAGGAATTTTTTTAGAGGAAAATTAATGCCGGATTCTTGTTCAGCGTTATTCTAAACCAAAACGTACCAATTTGCATTACCGTAGCTCAACAGGGTGTTTCAAAATTTTTAGTGCCCCATTTAAGGAATGACCACCTCTGTAAAATTTGTATTTATATCCCGATTTTCATAAACTTTTTTTGTTGGATAGAGCTTCAAAAATGGCACTAAATGCATAATTCACGTGCCTCGTGCACTACATTCATGGCCCACTGCGACGGTGTTTTAGTGCTGAAATTTCGAGAAAAAAACATTTTTCGTACTCTTAGGAAGGCGAGATCGACACAGTACGCACTAAAAAAATGCAAATAACATCAACATGTGACATAAGTCACATAATATATAAAGACGCCATGTCCGAGGTAGTCGGTACAGTCTTCGTGCCACCATGCACCTCATGAATCACACTTAATCCATTCGAATATATGCTCTAGTGTTCCCTGCAGAGAGGACAATGAATATCGTCTTGAGATTTTCTAGTTTTTTCAACAAGTGGCAGCCCCTTTTTAATTCCTTTTTTTAATAGACCTGTTTGTGCGCGTACTCTTTACACGCGTACTCTTGCGGACATCATGTTAGCTATGATTGAATAAACTATTTAACTAAAACAGGCAACCATAATTAGGTACACATCGTATGCCGTGCGAAACATGCCTATCTAAAGCCTTTTTAAGATGCACAGTCGAACAATATACCTAGTTAAACATTCACAGGGTAAGATATAGGTACTCCTTATAGCAAAGATGCCAAAAATTATAAAATAATGTGTAAAATTGGTTCATTGCCTGTAATTCGTCGAATCTTTTACAGAGCACCACGCGACTATAATCAAAACTTGTTGTCAATTGAAGGCGTCTACACTGAATAGCGACCTCTGCGGAATAGCATTGGAACTAATAAAAAATGCCAGTGCGTACTCTTAGGGACTGCGTACTCTTATGTGCTTTAACCCTACTTTCAAATAACCAAGCTTTCGTTCAATGTTTTGAACTTCTTCGAGGCTAAAACATATTTATTCAATATAAAAAATTCTAATGAAACTGTTAAAAAACACTTACTATTAGACTGAAGTAGGTATTAATTTCTAGGTTTAAAAAACCAAATGTAATTTAAAATTTAATTAAATTTAATATAATTTTAAACTTAGAAATTACAACTTCAATCTAATAGTAGCTAGGTAAGTGTTTTTTTAACAATTTTAGTTGCATTTTTTACATTGAATACATATTTTTTAGCCCTGAAGAAGTTCAAAACATTCGACGAAAACTTGCTTATTTGAAAGAAGTATTATAGGTAAGTACCGAAATATTTTTTGGCTGCAAATCCGTTATTTTCATTTCTACAATTACTTAACATTGCCGTAATACACGACATTAATTATTTACCTAAACTAAGTAGGTATTATCTAATTTACTTAACTAAACCCATATAGTCTTGATCTCAAATCAAACCATGATATATTTTTAGGATTGATTTTAAAAAATGCGATTCATTCGTATTTAAAGATACTAAACAATTATTGTTTAGAAGTATAAGATATGCTAGAATTTTCATGTTCAGACACAACATTGCCCCCCTACTTACTACACTGAGAACACAGTGCAATATTATATTATTTTTCTACTCCTATGCTAGTAACATACCTATTAAGTGACGGTTTAGGTTATAAGTAAGTCCATTGTTATGAACACTGACACGTAATGACTGACACGTAATGTCTGACACGTAATAAAAAAATTACGTATCTGTTACTTAATTAAAACGCAATTATCACGGGTACCTTGTTAGTGCGGCATCCGCGTCACCATAGTAACTAACCAACATACTAATTGTTGCCTGTCAGATATTCAGAAGTATAGTTTATCTATTATAATCGTTTCTCTTTCGTCGAAAAAAAATTATAATACAAAACTCGAGTTGTAAACTTATTACATACTCGTGAAATTACAGCACTCGCCGCTGCGCGGCTCGTCCGCAACTTTTCCACTCATACGTAATAAGCTGTTTACAACTCTCGCTATGTAATATACTATTAAAAGTACCTGAAACGTAATAACTTCTATTAGTTTTACATTTTTATAGGCACTATGTATAATATTATATTAACAACTTTATTTTTATTTAAGTTTGGAACGTAATCTCATTTATATTCCTTATTTAAGCTCCTTATAACCGCAGAATTAAATTTTTACTCGTTTGCATACTTTAAGCTTATCGGGGGTTAGTTTTCTGAACTTCCAAGTGAATCACACCGTTGGATATATAAAAGAAAACTGAATGTATTAAAGCCAATAAAAAAGTTTGATAAAACTTTGATAAAACTTTGAAACTAACCATCAAGAAACTCTCTATTTTGATATTTAGCTATGTGATTATAGTTATACTTAAAAATCGGTGGGTAGGTTTACTCATAGAATTATCTACAGATTATACTTTAAAAATATGTGTAACTGAAATTATTACTAAATTTCAATGCTTTAGCTCAAAATAAGGTTTGGATACATAGATCTCACGAATGTTTGTTTTTGGATGGTACAGGGTGTCCCAGTTTAGACATACGAGCGATTATCTCGGTAATTTTTAAGATATAAGTATATTGGTGGTTGAAAACCAAAAATCAACATGGCGATTTTGTTGCATTTTTTCATTAGACCGGTAAAGTGGATAAAAAAACTGCACCGCACTCTTGGATATCACGATATCACTTTAGATTTAACCAGAAGTAACGTTTTTTTATTCCAGCTAAGACGCCACGGGCCATTATCTCGCTGATGTTAAATGAAATAAATTGATGGTTGAAACACCAAACACCAAACTTGTGTTGTTTTTTTCCAAAAAATTGAATGCCATTTAAAAAACAGTTGAAAAGAGTTGAGATTATGTCACAACGAGTAGAAATGAATGTTTTTATTCGCCTTACGAGTCTATTGAAAACCTACAACGAAATCGTTTAGAACTTTTTTAAAAAATCGGTTATTTGACGATAACTTTTTTGTTTGAATTCAACTGTTTTTTTCTTGGTGACATTCAATTCCTTCAAAAAAAAAACACAAGTTTGTCGTTTCAATAATTACCGAGATTGTCGCTTGTAACACCTTAAAACTGTACGTCTATTTATTTTTGGGTGGCACGTTTGAAATTTTTGGTCAAAGCCATCTACGACGTCCATAATCGAGGCAGAAGATCCAAAAATCAAAATAAAAAACCAAAAGAAGTTATTCAGAATTGGTCAAAACCAGCAAACCCGAAGTTTTATCAAAAATCAAAATTGTGTTTGCCGAAATACCATTAATCCCCTGAAATACATAATACTATATTTATATTACTTTAGAGGAACGGGAATGAAAGCTTAAAATTGCTACACTCTGAAGTCCAACATACCGTATCGCTCTTGAATGCTATCCGCTATTTGAAAGGATAAAAATAAAACTCTGCTGAAGAATTTATGTCCTTATGTCATGGGTTCATTTTTTCTTGAAAAGTAGGTATGTAGTATCTCATACAATTGTTGTTTTTTAATGGTTTGTCACTTCGTAATAAGAAGGTCTCTTTGCTGTACTCAGCAAAGTTTTAGGCTGAATAAACAATTCAGTTAATTGTGCACATATCTTTGCAAAGAGATAATTGTTCTCTACCGTTTTTCCCGTAATCTACTTATCAAATACAACCCTGTGCAACATTGAGTAATGAATTATTCCTTTATTCAATGATACAAATTCATTCAATGTACTGGCATGCATGTACATACCTAACAAAAAATGCCAAAGGGATGAATCCAATATTTAAAATTTATATTTAATATTAGAGGTAATGTAAACAGGATTTTTGTATACACCTTTTAAACTTTATTGACAAGTTAAACAAACCGATATCGCATGGCTTTAAATATAGGGAGTTACTGCCACACAAAAAGCATTTTCGTAATTAATCATCACGTGCCTATCCCAGCGAAAATATGACTCTTCACGCTATATATTCTATAATCTCTGATGACAATTTTATCAAAAGGGGGTCCGATATTTATAATACATTCAAAAGAACGAATTGTGTTGAACCTATGATTATTATACTGTAGCACCGAGAACAATATTTGAGATGTATGCTAGTGAAACTCCAGATTTATGAGAGGTATTCCAAAACAATAAACAGCTAGGTATTTATAAAACACTAAATGCTCTCTTCTCGAGTATCTCTCTTTCTTGTTATCGACAACAAGATGCCTACTTTTAATCATACAAAATAGCTACTTTATATTTAGACCTCATGAAAACAACCATTATTTTGGCTCCATAATGTATTGAATGTTATATCTGCGCTATAAAAAAAGCATCAAAATTACCGCTCCCTTTTTGAAATTATCGAGGGAATAGCAAGAATAGAAACAATATAAATTTCGGATTGTCCTAATATTTGACTTATTGGAATGTCAACCGCAGAGAATCCAATTTGCTTAGAAAAATATTATGATTAGAACTTCGAACAGATCCGTGTTTGACTTGACTTATTATACTTGAAATATTGATTTCTTGGGAGACCCCCGCAGGAACGTTTGGTTTCCAAGATTAATCATTTTCTGATAATATACAGCCAATAGAATCTTATCTTGACAGTTATTAACAAAACTTAATCACCATCGATCTAAATAATAATATTGCTTTGGTTTTTACGAGTTTGCACTGTCATAATACAAGATAAAGAGGGATGTTTTTGTGGCATATCAGATAGTCAGTTGAAAAAACGCACTCCGTCCGGGATTCAAACTCGAGACTCCTATCTATGGGGGGCGTAGACACTTATCCAACTAAGCTAGGGAAACATACGGGTTCCATCGGCTAGGTGTTATTTTGTTTCAACTGACTACATAGTGAGTACCGGTGAGATGTAGGAAACTTCCGCATTTTCTACAATAATTAGAAGTGATAGGGAGATGGAGGGTAAGAGTACCGGGTAAATGCCGCTCAGAGAAAATAATTATATTAAATATAAATCAATTATATTTATCATCAAATTAGTACTTCGGTATCAGTCTTTTGGGGTTAACTTTTTGTCTATCTTATTTTTCTTAAAGACATTGGATTCCTTAAAAATTACCGAGCAAACTTTTGCAATGCATTAGACAAAACTTTTAAACATCTATTCCGAATTTCCGAACTTTTAATAAATATGCACCAGCGAAATCTGTAGAACCCAAGACTTGTTCTTTACGAGTTTTAAAAGACCTGAAATAGCACGAAGCGATTTAAAAAAATATATTTTCACAGAGTTTTAACTTTTAAAACAACTTGAAGCTCACTTGGTAACGTGTAGTCCTCAAACGACCTGCCATGGACTGGCCAGATTTCAGCTCCATTGGTATGCAAAAATGGCTACTTCCAACTACTTTTAGATTACTTTTAAGAAAACAGGGAAACAATTATTGCGACAATTTCCTTACATATTGAAGAGATTTGTAACTGAAACTTTCACCCAACATTATAGTTTTTGTTCGTTTTGCGAGCTATTTTTCTAAATTCGCATATACTTACCCAAATTTAAAACCATCTTATTATTAAATTAAAAAAATTGCTATTTGCTATTTTGAAATTTAGTAATCCAATTTTACTAATGCTAGATTTTGAAACGACTTAGTTTCAAGACGCGAAGTTGTTGTTAAAAAAATCAAAATTCAGTATTTTCAAATAGGTTGTAAGTAATAAAATGAAAATATAGGCTTTGTTTGGGATCTTAACCACCGACAAAAGTTTTGTAAACGGGTGCTTTAACCCGAGCGGCAAATTATCAATAATTGTCTATTGATTGTTTCCTACAAGCCACTCTTATGTGACACTGGGGAAATTGTGATAGGCAATACTTTTCATATCTAGAAACCACTTACTTCTGCTCCTAGCAACCAAACTAACATGGCACATGGACTATTTGACCTATCCTTTTGAGCGTGCTGGCAAGTATGTACCTAATGTAAAGTAAACAGGGAAAGATTTATTAATGAAATGTAGGAACAAAATGGATTGCGTTAGGCTTTGATTATTGAAGGGGAACCAGATTAATTAAATCACAGTATATGGTAGGTATATGGTAGGTGTATTTTAAAAGTGATATAGAACGGTTGTAAATGAAATTATGATGGTCCAAATCGAATTGCAATCCACTGCCCCGAATCAAAAATCTTTTGTACAATTCATCGCCATCTAGGTGCCCTGTTACATTTTCGTATAAAATTTTTTTATTTTTTGTTTTCGTATAAAATGATTTATTTTTTCTTGTTTCTGACGTCCTCTAGACGAAAAACTCTGGAAGAGAAATTTCGAGAAATGTTTAAAAAGTTGAAAGTTGTTTCTCTATCAATTTTGTATCGCTACACCAGATTTCAGATTTTAGTTTACCTACGTAAATCATTCAATCATACTTTCAATGTTACCATGGTACATATTTGGCGATTATTTACCTGCCTTTGGTCCAAATATCATAATATTATATTTGTATTTTACCCCTATCTTGAAAACCTTTGTCCACTTTGCCAAAGTGGAAAAATGACTCAACCTTCAAAAAATTATTTTTACAAATTACTTTAATTTATTTACATTTACAATAGTACAGATAATGAAGCATTAAAATTCCATTCTGACCCGTTTCCCCTACGTTTACTGTCTACACGCAAAAAGTAAAACTCCCACCTTAAAATTCGTGAAATTTGTTGCAAAGTTTATGTTCTCTCCAAAAGTCGCTTTATTTCAATATTTCGAGAAGTAAGAAAACCCACGACCCTATTCATAACGAAAGGTGGCATAAAAACGTCAGTTATTAATATTTAAATAGTAATTTATGATATACCTAAGTGCTAAAAGTGACATTTTATTTTGTGAGGAGGGAAGTTTGGAACACGCCGCCGAAGGCTTTAGGCTTTGGACTTTGGGTAGGTACTACCTTGATAGATCGAGCGTCGGGCAACGCCGCTTTTATCAATCTTTTTCTACCGTCCGTCGACATTCGGCGCGTCACATTTCACATAAAAATGTTGAACCAGTCTGTGTTATAGCGTTTATTATGAACAGAGAATGCGAAGAAATGAATGAATGAATTTCTATATTATGTCAAATTCAACGTGTGAGTCTACCAACAAAAATAAGAAACACGAATGTGAATGTGGAAGTTAAAGACTGAATGTACACCACGTGCGTGGTGATTCAACATTTTGACCCATAAAATGGCTTTTTTCGATCTGTAGCGAGCAACACGCATAACTTTAAACTTTTGGTCAATACAAATTTTTTATCTAAGTAATTACTCACATTTTGAGACAAAAATCATTTAATAGTTATTTATGTACCAAGGCACTGAAGTTCAACTTTTTATGACTCATGTGGAGTTTAGTTGCTGAGGCCTCTGGCCGAGGCAAATAAACCGCATGAGTCATAAAAAGAACTTCAGTGCCGAGGTACATATTATATTTTTTTTGAAATCGGAAAAAAAATGTTTTATTAGGCAAGAAAATAATATTAAGGGATCACCCGTCCACGAACCGACTACGCGCGGCGTTGCTTGACTTTACCGATCGCTCTACCTAGGATTCGGATTCGAACAATTTTTATTTACACATACATACAATATTTACAAAGGTAAGGTCTTCTGGTATAGTAGTAGCTCCCGCCCACAAGTATAATGATGTACGGCACCTTCTGACAGAAAAACCAAACTGCTGCTTCTTGTGCAGCCTACACAACAGATCTATTGATATTCAAATTTACTTAAATACAGTGTGACCCATTTGTTTTGGGGTCAGTCTGTAAAAAGTGTATCAATCGTGCGATTTGGCTGATTTTTTTTTTAAATTGTAGAGCTCGATGAACTGCACATTTTGAACAAAAATTGCCTGGTTCGCATAAAATCCAAAGCCTACTATGACCGTTTTTATGAGCAAAATTTTAAGAAACCATATTAGCGTTTTTTTTTTTGAAAAAATCTGTGTGCGCCAATGGATTGAGCACCCCTCGAAATGGGTATGTACAAAATTTCATCAAAGTATTTCAAGTAATAACGATTTTGTAGAAAAATTAAAAATGCAGCCAAGGTACGTCTTTATTTTCAAAAATTCAAAGTTGGCCATGGAAAATAATTGAATTGTTTACTTTTATTAAGTGTCAAACTGTCTAAATTGAGTTCAGAAATTGTTTGTGCTCAATACAATTAATTATCATAATTATGGAATATTTAAGCATAAGAGACAAAATAGAAATTGTTCGACTCGTGGGCGACAACGAGCGCTCGGCAGCAGAAGCTGCGGCCGAATTTAACAATAGACACCCAGGTAGATCAGTGAGTCGAAGTACTGTACAACGTATAAACAATATTTTTGATGAAACTGGATCGATTTCTAAAAATTTATTAAAAACTAGGCAAAATGGACGCCGTGGACTTGTTGAAAATAACAATCAAATTCTGCAATACTTTAGTGACAATCCTCGAAATAGTGTTCGAACGGCTAGTTTAGACCTTCATATACCCAGAGAGAGTATAAGGAGATGTTTGAGACAAAACAAAATAAAACCGTTTAAGCCAAAATTTTTGCACACCCTGGAACCAGGAGATGAGGAGAGAAGATTAGAATTTTGCTATTGGCTGCAAGGTGAATATCTCCATAATGGCAACTTTTTAAATGAAATTTTATTCACCGACGAAGCCACGTTTACTACAAATGGTGTAGTATCAAGTCAAAACTGCCGTCACTGGTCAGCTGAAAATCCAGAGTTTATAATAAATGCAAGGAGACAATATTCACAAAAAATTAACGTTTGGTGTGGAATACTACGCGACAGAATAATTGGCCCATTTTTCTTTGAAGGGAATTTGAATGCGGCTGGCTTCTTGAATTTTCTAGAAATTGAATTTAGAAATGCTTTAGATGAGTTACCATTAAGATACCGTTTAAATTTAAAGTTACAGTTAGATGGCAGTCCTATTCATAATGCTCGTTTAATCAGAAACTGGCTAGATAATAATTTTGAAAACTGTTGGATAGGGCGAAATAGTCCTTTCTGTGAGTGGCCACCGAGATCTCCTTTAGATTTTTTTCTTTGGGGTACACTTAAGCAAAATGTTTATAAGTCAAGACCCCATAATTTACAAGAACTGCAAGCTAGGATAAACCGTAGTTGTGAGGAAATTACTCCACAGCAAATACGAAATATAATTTTGAATGTACGCAAGAGGAACGACAAATGCATTGTAGAAAATGGAGGCTTGGTAGAAGTTACAAAAATTTTATAATTTTAATTGTTTTTATGTTTTGTGTTTATAAGCATAAGGTTGTATTATTACAATTCAATTATTTTCCATGGCCAACTTTGAATTTTTGAAAATAAAGACGTACCTTGGCTGCATTTTTAATTTTTCTACAAAATCGTTATTACTTGAAATATTTTGATGAAATTTTGTACATACCCATTTCGAGGGGTGCTCAATCCATTGGCGCACACAGATTTTTTCAAAAAAAAACGCTAATATGGTTTCTTAAAATTTTGCTCATAAAAACGGTCATAGTAGGCTTTGGATTTTATGCGAACCAGGCAATTTTTGTTCAAAATGTGCAGTTCATCGAGCTCTACAATTTAAAAAAAAAATCAGCCAAATCGCACGATTGATACACTTTTTACAGACTGACCCCAAAACAAATGGGTCACACTGTATGTAGACTGAAGGATTGCGCTTCTATAGGAAACAATTTCGCAATGTGTACGAAAAGTTAAATGAGCCTTTATCGGCCGGGTTTTGAATATTTGGTCACTTTTGACGGGCGATTTCTCCGCGTCTGACGTTCGATGTTTACATCTCGCCAAGGCCTACTTATTGAAAAAATCGTACAATAATGGGCTACATTATTGTACGATTTCTGTGCTTTTAATGACGATTTTGGGACATTTTAATGCCGATTTCAAGAAAAAATATTTATCACAATGGCCGTTATTAGCATTTGCGCAAGAAGCCTAATAACGGCCATTGCGATAAATATGTTTAAATGATTTTTGTCTCAAAATGTGAGTAATTACTTAGATTAAAATTTGTATTGACCAAAAGTTCGCTACAGATCAAAAAAAGCCATTTTATGTATCAAAATATTGAATCACCACGCACGTGGTGTACATTCAGTCTTAGGGGGAAAACTAAAAACTGCGGCGGGAATATGTTTTACCCGATAGTAACAAAAAAAAGTTTAATTTTTTCTCGGGTAAATTTCTTACACCAACAGACATATTTAATTATGTATTTAAATCTATGGACGAACTTTCCTTGTTTATTGGTCGCTAAAGAATATTTTTGGTTAAAACCATAACGGATACGGATACGAAAGTATAAAATAGAGTTTACTGTATGTTTTATTAAAATTCAGTCTAGGCCAAATTAAATCTTCCTGGCACTCTTCAAGTCTACACTTATTTCTTGTCGCTTCGGAAATTAATAATTATTCCTCCTGGATGCACTATAAATGTCTGCGAAATTATTTTAGCAGTCCCGTGCTAAACGCAAATTTTTCCACGTTTTGCGTCTTTCAGCATGCATGCACTTTAAAACCCAATACGGTGCACATCCGGCACCTAATACACCAATTTTCCAACGGCTAGGGTGGTTGTAAAACAGGGTAATGTAAAGGCCATTTTTATTGCGAGAGATCAGACTTTATTTTGGGAACAATTTCCTGGGAGACATGAGGGATATTTGCCCGCAGTTTTACAGAAAAAAGACGGGGAAACGTATTATGTAAAACAAAATTGACTTTCGGCTTTTCTCAAGTCTCAATTTCCCGAGTAGCTCAGGATGTTCAAAACATAACCACCTACAAAAGTTGAAACTCAAAATGCGCTACCTAGGTACTTCTTTTAAAATATCTTGTATATGAAAGATGTATTACCTTTTTTAAAGAGTTTCCAATGTAGGTAATGGCATACTACATACTGGATGTACGCCGAGTTTAATAGTAGCACGCAGGCTGTAATAAAATGTTTCCCAAGGTATGTTAGAATTTTCATAACATATACCTATATCATAAAAACTTAGGTTGCCTTGTTCGCTACGGCATTTTGTGGAGAGGGTAAGAACTGTAGGGGTTTCTAAGTGACAATTTCCCGACCAAAGAGACCAGGTGGGAAGTAAAAAGAAGCATTTAATGTATCAATTCCCAGTTTTTGTGAGAATTGGTAATTAAGAGGCTACGATACTTATGAAATCCGCCTGAAGTGCCGGACTCAATTCAGGACAAACGTCGCTCGATTAGATATGCCTATCCTTTTCCTTCCTCTAGTCCCCACGACTCCCCACTCCAGCCTGCCCCTTCATAGTGCTACGATTGACGGGCAGCCGGCCGTAGTTACTACACTGAGAAAAATCTGTCACTTTGTAAAAAAACCCTGTTTAATTTAATATGAGATATTATTCCTCAAACTCAAGCAGAAGCTTTTTTGTAACTAACAATAATCAATTCAATGACAATTGATATTGAATTCTTATGAATAATTTAAATGTAATATTTTATTTCCATAAATAGCATGTTCTGGAATTAATTCTATAATACTTCTTTTCTAAGCACACACTTTTGTCAGAACAACATAACATAACGTTTCATGGTGTTGAATTAAATAGGGGTACATTTAACTGTTCATTATACTGAAATTACAACTACTGTCACTGAATTTTTGCTGGATTTGTAATAATTGTGGGTACTAATATCAATTATAATTATTAGTAATATATCATGCCTAAATAATAAGCAAATGATGTGTAAAATGCAAATCAAGTTGCTAGTGTAGCAACTTATAACTGACAAAACAGAAATGTTGCAGATGAAATCAATAAATTAATAACATTTAATTTTAGTGGATACAAGTTCTAGTAACCCCCAGTTTGTTAATAGCCATTCACTTGCACAGTGTTCATTATGACTACGAACGATATAAAATGTAGGGTTGATTCAAAACCTTTGCGATCATTAATTTGCGATCATTGATTTTGGTAAATTACTCAGTCAAGGTCACAGCTTTTTTTTTACTAACGTGTTTGTAATAGGATATTAGTTCAGTCGAGTAAAAAGTACTTGATTCAATCTAACTTGTATTTGACATGAATTCTAATATGAAAATTCTAAGAATTTCTTGAATACCATAAAAATTGAAAAACATGATTTACTGATTATATTGATGAATACCTATAAAAGTTGCAATTAAGTTGTTTTGTTCATCCAATGAATTATAATGTTTTTTCAGTTGCTTCTGGGGTACTCTTAGACAGTTTGGAGTAGTTTGAGGGTGAGAATTATTATTATTATTATTATTTAAATAAAATAAATTTAATTGTTTAAACAAAACATGAGACTTTTAAAACCGAGGTTATGCTTTCATTGTAGTATGCCAATTTTAGTATCGATAGGTGACAATACGTCTTCTTAACGGAAATTTAAACTATTTTAAACTTATTGGTTCATCTGCAATTACTTGAAAAGTATAGATTAGATTAGAAAAGTGACTATATACACGAACTCACTAAAATCACAACAGTCTTTTTTTCCTGTGTAGATAATATGAAATAATAAGTCAGGTGCCGGCCGCCGCCGACGGGTCACACGAGTCTCGCCGATGCCGACGAAGAAGCGCGAATATGTAAATTTAAAAAGCGGCGGTGGCCTGTTTGCTTTATTGCAAAAATGATATTTTTTTGGGAGTTATAGAGGGCGTTCACTTTTCGTTGGCAACACACTGCATATAGCTTTTTGGCGTCCAAGCAATTTTCCTATTATTTTTCATATCAGCAAAGGTGCATAGGTGCTATGAAGAGTTCGTGTATAAAAAACTTCTGTAATTGCTCAATTATAAAACCTAAATTAACGATTCGATTACCGAATTCTTCTTGAACCACGTTAGGGTCAGTTGAACATCTATCAATGTTTGATTGGATAATTATTGTTCTGCATAATAGTGTTTTTAAGACTAAAAAGTGCGTTTAAATTCTACTTCTATAAAATGTTTTATATACCTAGTATTCCATATTCATATTTGTGTAATAATAAATAAATCTAACTGAAAACTTTCTACACTGCAAGAGCAGCGTCCAGAGATATACTTTCTAGACTTTGGTAAGAGTTCACTTCAGAGGGATTAGAGTGAATAGGCCATAGGTATAATATTATATCACAACTATGATTTGTTTATTTAAAAACAGTAAGCGGTTTCGTTAATCTATAAAATTACATCATCAAGGACTACAATATAAGATTTAAAAAAGTAAATAAATAAAGGATAATCACTTATAGTCCAAGATCTTGCAGGAAATTTGAAGGAGATACTTGAAAAAAGATTATAATTATGTAAATGTTTCTAATTGTTTCAACTTTGACTTGTGGCTGAATATATATATTTCCAATATATAATGGCTAGGTAAGTAAAGGTTCTTTATTTATTTATACATATACCTACTACCTGCCCTGAGGATGTAGGTAAATTTATAGAGTTTTTAAATAAAGTACCTAATAGTTTTGAGATAATAGGAGCTATTAATGTCTAATCCCTTGTAAATGTTTCATTCAAAGCACTGTTTTTCCCAGAAACTTTGTTTCTCAAACCCTATGCACCATGCACCTGCACTTATACCTAAATCCGAATAATAAGTGTGCAAAATGCAAAATATGTGTTAGTACCCTAGTACCCCTCTCTTAAATTCTGGGAACCATATTAGGCACGGGAATAAAAGCACACAAGCCCACAAATTACTCCTATTGGTTTCACTGTGACTGTTGCGACATCATTATCAAACATTATAGGTATTCTTGCCCTGACTGCCGTTCAGTTTCGGAACCTTCTGAAAAATCTGAATTATCCAACATCCTAGAAAATGTATTAAAATGTCATAAATTCGACAGACTGGAACAATAAAATGTACCCTCTATTTTTATTTTGCCAGACTCAAATGACTTTCGAACAATCTTCTAACAAAGAAGTTTCTAAAACTGACTGGATGTCAGAATTATTATCGTTCCCTCTGGAAAGTATATAAATTAGCTTTTATCATGCAGCGATTTGACACAATAATCGCATTACATAGGATATTATTCGTTTTCAAAAAATGCTTCACATGACCCATTTATTTGACAAAAATATTACTTGTACCTATCACATTTTTAAAGTAAAAATCAAGCGCACAATTTGGTCTAGAATTTAAATTTACTCTTTTTGCACGACCAGGCCATTTTCTGCCCTAGGGATTAAACCATTTTACACAAAAGCAAAAAGTACTTTGTGAATAATAATTATTTATGTATTACTCCTGGAGTAATAATAATAATGGGTATTATTATATGCCAGTCGACATACATAATGTAATATTCTAACATTCAAAACAAGCGAAACACAAATAAGGGAGAGTGAGAGTAATAAAATGAAAAATGAAACGTCTGATGTCGATTGAAAGTTCCCCTCACGTGGTTCCCGAGCCCGGTGAGGTAGGCCGAAGTAGGGGGAGTAGGGGAACCACGAGTTCCAGCGATCGCCCGCCCGCCCGTCTATCTCCGTACGATCTAATTCCTGCTCGGATGGCCAATTCACGGATCATTTTATTACCGGGCAATGGGTTCGTAGTTCTCAAATCATAGCCAAACGAACAAACGTATCGACTTGAAAGTAGTCTTAAAATAATGTTATCGAATGCCTCAATCGTCGTTGTGTCTTTCGAATTATTTTTGAGCGGCGGAAATACTCGAAATTCTTAACCGAATATAGTCGAATTTCGGGTATGTTTGGCATTTTTTTTAACAGTATCGCATTAGTCCTGCACAGTTCGTGATACACAACGACGATTCTTCATAGTTTTATCTTAGCCACAAAAAAAAATCAAGTGAAAATATTAAGAAATGCAAGTAGGAGATGTAAACTACGAAACCCTTGAAAATGGGGGGTATCGAAGCGCCTTTGTTATTACAAATACGGTTGTGAGTAAAATACATTTCGTTAAACAAGCATACGTACATTTTCATTCTTTCTATCCGTTCTCTAGCACCACGATGTGATACCATTTCATTTTAATTGAAGAATATGTGATAAAACAATTTTACTCATAGCAAGTAACATATTTTTTCTGGTTGAAATGCAACATCATAATGTAAAAAAACCTGAAAAAGACAGCATTTCTCAGCAACTTTCCTCATACATATTTCACTATGATATTACTGATCACTCACCAGTCTCACTGATGATTTATGGGAAACATAACAACAAAATACTCAGTCAAAAAATTAATAAAAAATTTACAAATTACAGACATCTTAAAGAAGATTTGCAAAACGAAAATTGGAATTCCCTTTACTGTGAAATGGATGCTAATAATGCAACAGAGATATTTATTGATAAACTTAATTATCACATTAGCAAAAATATAGAAACGGTCCACATAAATCGTAATAATACTCCGAACAATAAGTGGGTTACAAAAAGTATCCTTAAGCTTATAAGCGAAAAAAACGCATTATATAAGAAACTTATTAAGGAACCACAAAATCAACATTTAAGTAACATCTACAAAGCATGCAAACAAAATCTGTCAAAAATAATAAAAAATGAAAAGAAAAAATATGCCCAAAAATTAATTACCAATAACAAAAACAAGTCGAAGGCGCTTTGGGAGTGTGTTAATAAAATTAGCAACAAAACTATGCCGAAAACAATGATAAATAAAATTAAAATGGAAAATGGACAAATAATTAGCGATAAAAAAGAAATAAGTAATGCATTCAACACTTTTTTCACTCAGATTGGGGAATCTTTGGCGAATAAAATTAAAATACCTGAGGATTTTTTGGAGGGTTTGAGACATATTGAAAATACTATGTACCTGTGTCCAACTAATGTCTCAGAGGTAGAATCTACTATACACCAACTGAAAGATAAAAAACTCCGGGAATTGACAAATTAAGGTCAGAAACCCTAAAACAGATATCAAAAGAGATCGCATCTCCTTTAACCTATTTGATAAACTTATGTTTTCAAAGTGGGACTTTTCCGGATGTATTAAAATTAGATATGATAAAACCACTTCACAAAAAGGGAAATAACGAAGACTTAAATAACTATCGACCTATATCATTGATTTCAAACATATCGAAAATTATTGAAAAAATAATTAAAAAAAAAGAGTAACAAAATTTCTGACAAAATTTAATATTATGTCTGACTGTCAATATGGCTTTCGTGAAGGCAAATCTACAGAAGACGCAATATACAATCTTACTTCGTATCTATACCAGGCTTTAGATGAAAATAAACCAACAATGTGTATATTTATAGACCTATCAAAAGCCTCGAGTTCCTGTTACCAAAACTTTTATAACCGAGTTACAGAATGTTCTTGGAAACTACTTTATAAAACCTGTAGGGCTATGTTTTATAGAGGTAACTCTAAACCCCTATTTGTTACTTCTGCGAAATGGAGAGACTGGTATGTAACTTCTTATGTACTGGTCTTCTCCAAATCAATTAAAAAAAACCTCAAGTAATGTCAATCCCCTTATGCAACCGAAGAAAATGATTACGATCTACGCATGTCCCCAAAATGGGGATTATTTATAACTTATGCATACATTCTAACTAGACTCTTGTTATACATAGGTATACCACATAACATAAATTCTTCTGTAGTCCTAGTTTTTACAATAAGACCATAAAATAAAATAACAGAACTTCAAAAACTAATAAAAAATAAAAATAAGTAAATAAAAACACAAAACAGGCGTTGAGTAATTGTTATTCATATTATTCACTGTCACTTATATTTTCATCCCTATTTCGACTTCATTACTGGTAGCTTTGTCTGAATTTCCATTTCTTTTTGCAATTTGCCCATGCGCTCGGTACAACTGATAAACTATAATTATTTTTGCCAGGTTCTTGTGATTGTACAATTTTAAGTGACATTATTAATAATAAGGATGTAAGATTAGCGAGTGTAAATATAATAATTACAACAAAAGGTGATAATGGGCAAACACTCAAAGTTTGAGTGTTTGCCCATTATCACCTTTTCAAAGTTTGAGTGTTTGCCCATTATCACCTTTTCTTGTAATTATTATTAATAATGTTTCTGTTGGAGGTAGTAAAACTAAATTAGAGCTTATGTCATATAGGTATTCGTTTTTACAGAATATGCGCGTGCGCGTGCTAATTTGGGTTGTATAAGGGTTACTTGTATTATCAATAGTTGCGAAATTTACTTTTAGTTTTACTAAAGTATAGCTCGAACTCATAGGTTTCCAGGTGTCACTAAAATTGGCGATTAATGCTACCTAAAGTTATTATTATGTAAACTTTCAGCAACCACATTTTTATAACAGTTGTGGGGTACATTATAAAACCTATGGTGAAATCTATTACCAAGGGTTAATGGTTGCCATATTAGCTTTTTAACAACGGTCAGTTATCGCGACATTCAAAGCCTCTAACTTTTTTCTGTGCTTGTCACTAAATAATAATAATAAATCTCCCCATCATAATTCTCCAAACTGGCATAGTGCCCCAAAAGCAACTGAAGACTTGTGCGGGAGAGATGGCAATTACTATTATTTTGTCTTTGTTGCGCCATTTGCGACTAGTGCTGACTTTTCCCGATGGAACTAGGATAGCATTCGCTCCAGTACTACAGAAAACCGTAGTAATCCCAATAATGTTTGCTTCTGAACGGCATATGGCATTACATATTAGGTATTGGATATTATACATTGAGAAACAATAAAATTTCAAACTGGGATTTATTACAATTAATTGCTTACACAATCGCACGAATATTTTAACCAAAAATCCTTCAGGTGCAAATTCGTTCCTTTGTAACATAACTAACGTCTCCTAAAGATAATTGCCAAATAGTTTGCATATTCAATATCCCCATTCTCTAATTTTCTAGTATATTTTTGAAGGTACGTTAGGCTCAATGAACTATTAACCATTTTTATTGGGAATGTCACTCTGTACAGCAACTGGTCCCAAAACCCTTAACGTCAGCATTGTCCCACCCTTCAAATATGTATCTGTATATAACTTGTATCTGCATTGTGTGCAGCTGCAAAAACGTTATAGTTGATAGTGACAGAACATAATATTATCGAATTCCCAGTTTACATGATACAAACAAATTGAAAGCATTTTATTTTCCATATATTGAATGTTTTATTTACGACATGCCACGTGTATTCGACAGCCGCACAGACAATAATAAGAATGATCGACTTGAAAAGTTACATATCTAGCAATCGTTTTTTTTATACCTATATAAACGAAATGAAATTCAAGCATCCAGTTTATTTCCAGATATACCTATATATGGTTTATGGTTTCTTCATGTTATTTATGTTGTTGCTTGCTTTAAAAATAATATTGAAACATAAACCGGCCCTCGGATTATCTAATATGGTGATCAAAACTTTCAGAAACGATAAGAGGAGAGCACGATAATTTGTGGCTGTATAATAATGAAACAGCGCGGTTAAGAATTTAACTCGATACAGAATTTCAGTACCTATATAACATTTTACAAAAATTAACAGCAAAGAATACATGTACAGGGTGATCCAAACTCGACGCCCCAGGCCTACAGCGGGAACACGAAAACTCAAAATAAAATTTCGAAAAGGGGTTCTTAAATGGGACATTCCAGTTGAATAAATTTAAGGGTGCGCAAGGCATCCTAACATACTCTTAAATAATTTCTGACTATCAATTGTTTCCATAGCTACCTAGAATTCGAAAAATGATTAGAAAAAATTCCATGCTTTTATACATATTTAACCCTGTAGATTTGAAAAGACAAAAGATACAGAAAATTTATTCCTATAAAAGTTGTTGAGAATGATAAGGACTTTCAACATATAGAGAAAAACTGGTATGTTTCTGGGAAAATAATATCGATGACGTCACAGCGGGCATTTTCCCAAACATCAAAGAAGCCGATTTTCGGTCAAAATTGGACCTTAGTATGTCCCATTTAAGAACCCCTTTTCGAAATTTTATTTTGAGTTTTCGTGTTCCCGCTGTAGGCCTGGGGCGTCGAGTTTGGATCACCCTGTACATGGGTTTACTTATTTGGGATATACCTACACAACTCACGGGTGTAACTTGAAGTTTGCCGAAATGAAGACATTTTTGATAAAAAAAAACTAAAAATTGCAACATATTATACAGTGTTCCCCAAAAAGTTTGCATCATAGGGAGGAAATTTGTAATTAATGATTTTTTTTAAAATCCACTTTATAGTCCAAGAGCCGGCCGCATGATTTCAACTCTCATAAGGTTATTGAATGAGATGTTATGTAAAATGTAGAGAGTAGGTTGCCTCAGATAATATGGTCCCGATCATTGTTATTTAAAGAAGTATAGTGGTTAATTTTTAATTATTAATAATTAGGTACAACCTGTCCCACGAACATATTTACTACCTTTTTGCAAAAGTCTCTTGATAAATTCAAAAAGTGCCGTTCTAAAAATCGAAGGAGGTGGTAAATTTCTTAATTGGGTCTTGTATTTTCCTCCAGTACCGAAAGAAACCTCGAAAATCCGATATTTAACCAAATTTCCCGACTCCCGACTTTCAAATTTCGAGAAACGGGACGACTGTAGAATTAGTGAAATTGGCGGGAAATCCTGAGGAACCGCTCTTAGAAATTTCGTGTTTTTTCTCATTTTTTGATATTTCGGGGGCACCGGAAGCATCTGCACCTCACCTGAAGACTTGAGGGAAGCTTTAAAAATTCCGACCCCATGAGAGCATCGAGCCGACAAAACTTAGTTGTAGCTCGGCAATTTCTGGCAGTTTTCGGACTTTGGCTTTTAGGTGACGGGAAATGCCGACCAATCATGTAAAAAAGATGCGTTCCACCTGCGTTGGTCATTTTTTTCGCCGAAAATCCTTAATAACTCGAAAACGGGAAATAATTTACCTGAAAAAGTTTCGTTAAATACGTTGATACGTTCTCCAGCCGTCTCGCCGTATAATTACCGTCAAATCTCCCGAAAAACGCGTTTGACTTGCCCCCGTCTTTCGCGCCGTATTTACCTAAAATACTCCTATCGGACTTCTATAGGACCAAGGGACCCTTTTTTTTTGTTGCTCCATGAACCTTCTTTCCTATTTTGTTCTATAATCATATGAGAGTAGATTTGCCTAAAAATTAACCACAACTTCTCCGCGGGCCCATATTAATTGAGGCAACCTACTCGCTTCAAGTAAAGAAATATACTGTCTATACATTTTACGTGACATATTATTCTATAATCTTATGAGAGTTGAAATCATGCGGCCGGCTCTCATACTATTAGAGTTACCTTTTGCTTTAAAAAAGATAAAAAATGACACGGCCATGTAAATTTCGCTATTTGTCAAAATAAAAATTAAAAAATAAATCACTAAAAATGAATTTATTTGTTGAAATATCAAAAAATTTTACTTTAAAAAGTTGTTTATTTTTCAATTATAAGTAAACGTACCTTGCAACGCTCTATTAAAGTTTTTGTTTTTTTACACTTGTAACTGCATAAAATAGTTAGAGTAAAATCGGGGAATATGGAATAGTCGGGTAATGGAATACACCCAAATTTTAGAAACCATCGCGCCATCTAATGTTGGGTATCCAAATTTGCAATTCTTAGTACACTGTTGTTGTTCCACTCCTATCAAAGACTTTGGCCCTGCACGCTTCTATACTGCGCGACATCAGTTATTTGGTTTTTGAGGTTATCAAAGTTTTCGAACAGTGTCGGATCTGAATGTGAAACACGGGTATTTTCATCAAAATAATAGGTAACTTTTAACAACAAGGTAAGTGGCAAGTGACATGAGTTGATGTAACTAATGTTAAAGCAGCAACAATATGCTTTCCCTTAATTGTTGACAACTGGTTTTTCCTAAGGTGCATCGGGAGGGTAATATGGAATATGGCCAAGCCTATATTCCATTTAACCCGACTTTAATATTAGTTACTAAAAAATAATATATTTTGCGATTTTTCAATAGATTATCTAATATATTTTTAGAAAATATGTGCAGTAGTTTTGGGAATATTTTTGATTTTTTTAGATCCGATACCACTATTCCATATTACCCCCCCCCCCCGCTTTTGATTTACTTGAAAAATGTGCCATTTTCTTAAGTTGCCAATTTTACCTATTTTACGACATTAGAGGAAAGTCGCCTAATTTCGGATGGTTTCCTAATTTCGGATAGTGGTTTATCTAAGAAGCCATCTGTTGTTTTAAATTGAAACCTCACCCTATACAATGCAAAAAGTCAAATTAAGCCCACTATGCAATATTGTGGTGGTACAATCTCTCTCCATTAGATGGCAGCTCCAAACGTCTAAATTGCATGGCGGAGTTTTATGTTCAGTCGCGATTTGAGCTGTGTCGATCTTTGAAATAATCATTCCAGAATTTTTTGTGTTTGCGTACTAATTAAGTTAATATATTAATTAAGCCGGTATTCTAGTCAGAATTAAACAGATTTCAAAAATAACAGTACTGCATTACTCTAACCTAAAAAGTGAAAAGATGCCTAATTTCGGATAGTCTGAAGTTCCTAATTTCGGATACCAGAAACCCAAAATTCTGGCTTAATATAATATGCTGGTTGCGAGTAAATTGTTTATTTTCAGAAAAAGTGACAGATCCATTGAAACTGGCTATTATAATGAGGTCAGGGGAAAACAAATGGGGTACCTTGTCCTAATGTCTCCAATTTTGTTTCGGTCCCGAAACATTGGAAATTACATCAAACAAGCTAATAAAGAAGCTAGATAAAACGTATGTGTGCGCCTTTTGTTTAAATATATAGTTTTTACACTTGTAGAAAGTAGTCTCTTAATTTCGGATACAGTGTCCGAAATTAGGAACCTTTTTTCAGTCGCACCAAAATGTACCGAATTCATATACCGTCGTTTTCTTGGAAAAAATAAATGTAGTAAAATTCTTTTGACAATAAATTTTGTTTCATTATAACACGTTGCATATGCTTATATGAAAAAATAAATAAAAAAATCTCTAAAAAGCCATATCGATTATAACTATTTACGCAAGTACCTATATCCTAAGATCTGTAAAAGCATGGCACCGCATTTCGCTGCACAAGTGGCCAGCCGTCAAACAGTGTAACCCTTGCAGGTATTGGTATATTAGGCGAGCATGCAGTCACTTGTTTTTTCTACAATATCTATCTTCTCTGTCTCCTTCATATCTTTTTACTACTATTACCAGGAGTGGTTTAATATCGTTAAAAAAATATTTTGTCTCTTATTTTATTGCCGATGCGCCTGTTCTCGGGCTCCCTGGTAAAATATAAATGAAGTCACTTGGAACACAGAGATATACGGGGCGCAATCTATTTAATCGCATTTAGCACGCTCTGCTACTGGTGAAAAGACCAGACTAATCAGCAGAAACCACCCGTATAAAATCCAAAGGTTTTTATGCTATTCCAAGTAAGTATAACTTAGTAACTTATTAGTAGTCACTGTAGTCACAATGTAATTTGTCTATTAATTGCAAATAAGCCCTTTTTAGCAAAGTGTTTTTATTAATCATAAATAGGTGATCTAATTGAGGCCTACTCAAAGCAGATATTTTGCTGAGGTTAATAGATGTTTATTAATGATATTTCTCTGGGTGAGTACGTGCACGCCCATACGCACATACGTCATTTTTTCCTTTATAGTAGTAATACCGTATCTGTAACAAGCATTTTTTTAAAAAAGGGTTATATTTGAAACCTGACTAGTTGTAGAAAATTCAAAATATTAGTTACTTATCAAGTACCTATTTCACTGTTTCTTGTCCAAAGTTAAATTTACTCGAGTCTCTCAAAATATCTATTTTTCACATACGGCACTTTCGCTTAGCAGGGCAGTATAGAGCACGAATGCAACAGTCAGATATTGAAATAAAGGGACGCATGGCGCAGAACTACAGTATACAGGGCTATTATTTAAAGATTACCCAATCCCTTAACTTTTTAAATTATAAATACCTATACAGGGTGTCCGGTAAGTATGGGGCAATCTCACAGGAGCAGGTAGGGGACGTCAAAATATTACGATTGAGCTCTCAATAGTTACTGAGATACAGGGCGTTGTAACTCTTTTTTTGTTTGATTTAATAAGCGGTATTAGATATTTGCTTATCCTATTCCAACTAGGAAAACATAGAAAAACATCTCGCAAGAGGGTAAGAGAAAACTATAATATTACATATCTTTGAAAAGTTGGGATCCTTTCCGACAATGTAAAAGCCTGGCCGTAAGAACGCGGTCTGGCAAAAGTTTTAAGGTTTTTCGTGAGCTTTTCCATGGTTTTATTGAAATTGACACAGCGTGTTCCGTAAAAGTTGAACAAAATAAGCTTATGTTTTTTTTAGCAGAACACCCTGTATATTATTGCATTTTTGGAATCTACACTTCGTCCCGATTCCAACGACGTATATATGTTATATGATTTCTCCAGCCGTTTTTACAATACAGGGCGTTCGAACTTCATATTTTCATGTTTTCACATCCTGTATCTCTGAAACGAAAAGTTTGCGGAGAAATTGAGTATAAGAAAAAATGATGAAAATAGTGCCTCTAAAACGTTCATAGTCATTTTGAACCCACTCCGAATCAAGGTTCATATTTCCATATTTTGCCCTGGACTAGAAAAATATCAACCTTAACTTTTTTGTGTGGATGATTACAAAATGACTATTATCGTTTTAGGGGCATAATTTTCATCATTTTTTCTTATACTCAATTTATCAGCAAAGGTTTCGTCTCTGAGATACAGAATGTGAAAACATGAAAATATGAAGTTCAAACGCCCTGTATTGTAAAAACGGCTGGAGAAATCATATAACATATATATGTCGTTGGAATCGGGACGAAGTGTAGATTCCAAAAATGCAATAATATACAGGCTGTTCTGCTAAAAAAAAACGTAAGCTTGGTTTGTTCAGCTTTTACGGAACACCCTGTGTCAATTTTAATAAAACCATGGAAAAGATCACGAAAAACCTTAAAACTTTTATCTCTACAATTTTTTCTTTAACTTGAAAAATAAAGAAGTTAAGGGGGGTGTTCCTCTTGGATGGATCACCCTGTACCTACTGTAACACTGCTTGAATAAGAGGCATCTCGATTTGTAGCTTCTTTGGAATCGGGAGTAGGTTTGGCCGCAAGTGAGAGTCACAGTTTTTTGAACAAATTAATGTTTTTTTCAAACAAATGTTGTTTCGGACATATGTTTTGAATATGAATAAATGTTTTTCGAACAAATATTTTTACAAAAAAATGTTTTTTAGAACAATAATTATTGTTTTCGAACAAATGTTTTTTCGAACAATTTTCAGCGACCCCGAGCGTCTCAGAGCCAGGTGTCCCGACCGCTGAAGTGCTGACAGTACAGTGGCTCTCTCTCACTCAAATACAACTCAATCTGAAAATATCAACCTTCCGAAAACTCTTGCACTTTCTTGACTCCAGCTCTCCGACTACAAGCATCACCTGACGTTACTGGCTTTTGAAATCGAGCATGATTAGTTATCGCATGCAGTTAATCTTTTAAGGGGCGTCTGTTGCAAGTTATGGGCCAAAAGGGCCGCGGTGCAAAAATGTAAAAATGTCACATTGGCATATTCGTAGGTACTTATTTCCCAGTTAACATAGGATCCGTTCATCATGGAGCTAAAAAGTTTGCATCACGTCGTGGAAAACCAGCGCTGATATTTTCCGACAATGGCAGTAATTTTGTGGCGGCAAGGTCGGAACTTGTTGAGCTTGTTGAATTATTGGGCAAAGCCGGTACACAGCTCATTCCTCCTTACTCCCTACACTTCGGGGGGTCTATGGGAATCGGGAGTTAAGTCGTGTAAAGGGCATTTAAATAAGGTTTTGAACGCCCATATTACGTTTGAAGAGCTCAGCACGTTGCTCGTTCAGGTAGAAGCAGTCCCGAACTCCAGACCTCTTTGTCCCATTTCCTCAAATCCGGGAGATATGGTGCTCCTAAAGAACGACCATAGTCGCCTCCGTTATATTGGAAGCTGGGGCGTATCGTTCACTTACATCGAGGAAGAAACAGTGTATGTAGAGTGGCTAGTGGGAAAAGTCCAACGCTCCTATGCCAAGTTGTGCCCTCTACCCAGGGCTGAAGAGGACGCTAAGACTGTTTAATGTTGCAAGTACCCCTGTGGCCTTCCAAGGTGGGGGTCATGTTGGAAATCCTTGTATGTTAGTAAAGGTTTATTTATTGTTTAGTTTGCATTTGATTTCGCGTATCATATTATGTATGCCTGGTTGCCTAAGAAATGTGGGCGCTGCCAAGCTGATCGCTCCGCAAAACGCATGCACGAGCGAGAGAGGTTCGAAGAGAGGTTTAGGTTCGTGGTCGCCGTTTAGAAAAATAATATATAATATTATGTAGTTTGCTTTCGCATACCATATTATGTACGGTTTTGTTACCTAAGAAATCTGGCCCCGGCCATTGAGTAAAAGAATATATATTTTAATAAGGTTCTTTTACTGAATGCCCGGCCAAGCTGATCGCTCAGCAAAACGCATGCGCGAGAGAAAGGAAACGATGTTACAAAGCAGAGGTTCGTGCGCACCAGTTAGAATAATAATATGTACCTAATACAACCAAGAACCAAGTAAATACATACGAACATTTGAAATTTAACGGGAGTATTATTTAAATTGCCCCACATAAAAGAATAGGAAAAGACAACTGGTTTGAGGCTTTTTAATGCCAATTAAAAAAAAAACATTTTATATCACTAGCTTTATTATAATATTCGCTTTTTATTGCAAACAATATCGATAAGGATAATATATGTGTTTTCCGAAGACAATGATATTCACGCTTTAAAACTGTTCGGTTTAATGAAAACTTGATGTAGGTACCGTTATGCATTTAGGATATAAATTTATTTACAATAAAATTTCCAGTACCTATTAGATTCATACGAAAATGTTGAAATCATCAAACAGTTTTATCTATCTATCTCAATAAAATTCAGTAGGTACTAATTTTGTACTGAAATAAATTTAAATCCTTAAGTACTTGATGGTGTACCAACTTTACAAACACATATTCTTATCGATATTTAGCAACAAAAAAATGAATAACATAATAAGGGTAGTGATATAAAACAGTTCTTAGGCAGTAACAAGTTTTAAAATTTTCGGAAAGTGCCAAGTTATTAAAAAATGACAAAAAATAAAATCTTCTAATAAATAAATAATATAAAGCTCTAGCTTTCAAATTCGGTGCAATTATGTAAAATTGGAAAGTAACAACTTTTTCAAGTAAAACTTTTTTAAATTTTAACATATATAAACCCATTTATAGCGATTTTATTTTTTAACGTTATTTTTAACAGATAGAGAAAATACATACTTTGACATGTACTTGCTTATCAATCAACCAATCACTGTTCGATAAAATTAATTGACACCTACTTTTCAGAACATTTCTCGCGACAAGCTTTTTGATTTTAAAAAAACTTGTCGCATTTTGACATTGAATTATCTTAACGAAAACCTATACTTATGTTATCCGTTGTAGTAAATAAAAGCTTGTTTTCAAAAAGGTTTTTTATTTTCTATTTTATTTTGTGCTTTTTAGTACCTATTTGATTCCCATGTCGGTAAGGTGGTAAAGAAATGTAGTCCGCCATCTTAGAGCATCCGCTCTATTAAATTTAGTATGACGTTACTCACCTTATCGTTTCTACTCGTCAAATCCTTTCATTTGATACCCATGTCGAGGAGGTTGTGGAGAATTAGGTAAGCGGCCGTCTAGTGGGGCTGCCATATTTGATTTAGTATGACGTCATTGACCTTATTGTTTTCTACCCGTCGAGCCCTTTCATTCGTTACCCATGTCACTTACTTTTTCGTTTTATACTATTCATATCCTTTAATTTGATACCCATATTAAGGGGGTTGACAAAAAATACATCATCCGCCATCTTATGGCGACGGCCATTTTGGAAGTATTAGAACTAAGGCTCTATGCAAAATTTCAGCTCAATCGGATGTCAAGAAGTGGTTCTAATTCATCTTGCAAGGTTTGACCCATACATGCATACATTATATACTAACAGGGCAAATTAAATAAAAGCTTGTAAAAGGAAAAATTGGTATCCGAATTAGGTATAGTAGGCTTTTGGACACGGCGGGACGACAGACGTTGTTTTTGAAAATTAACGTCAAATCGCACAAACTGTCTAATTAGTGCATGGCCACACATAACGCGGATGGCGGACAGGAGAGCAAGGCGAAAAGCGGAGAGTACCTAGTGCGGGTAGTGTCCACACAGTCAGCGGATTGTGACAGCTTTGAAAGGCGTATTGCGCAGAGAGGTTGGAAGTAAAGTGGAAACATTGAAAAGTCGAACTTCATAGAAACATCTATAAAAATGTCGATTACTCCATTATTTTCATGTAAAAATTTACAACTCAAATTTCGGATTTTGCAAAATAAACGTGCACTGTGGGTGTGGGTACATGAAATAAACCCAAGCAGGGAAATTCTTGGTGAATAATGAATAATTTTGAAAATCTCGACCTAAAGTTTGTCTAAAACACCTGAGTTGTGGTGATGTGCATGAGTTATCTCCCATAAGAGTTTGACTAAAAACTTCACTAAGTTAGCATTTCGCGATCAATATTGTTAAGTAGGTATATAAGAAAACAACGCTCTATTTTCGAGGTGAAATACGCGCCAATACGCCGGAAAATGTCAAACTGACTAGAGCGCTCCGCTACCAGCGAGCAAACACGCCTACTCTCCGCTCCCCTCTCCGAGCTATGTGTGGACACGATAGTAGGCTTTCTATTGTTTTGAAAGCGCCGCTACCACGTCCGCCCTGCTCTCCGCCGTCCGCCTTATGTGTGGCCGTGCACTAATGATCGATTCCATATTATACCCATGTCACTTTTCAAAAACTTCTACAGATTTCATACAAATCCGGCGAGGCGTCGAGTTTGTGTCCTCCGTTACACATGCAATAAAATTTCCCATAGAAATACTACATTTTAATTGATATAGCTAACTTTAAACCTTACCAAGTAGAGCTTTTAAAAATTACAACTTGCTATTTTCAAATTATTAACTTCTTATCAAATTTGGGTGCTTTTGAAACGATAGCATTGAATCTCTTCTAATTTTTTAAAAATAGGTACCTACCTATCTAAATCTCTGGAATTAAACAAAATGCAACCCATTACTAGAAGTTATGTTTAATTATACCGAACTGTTTGTAGCCTGTCAATACAATACAATACAATTTTCTGAGGGTGGCCTATTCTGTTTTCGCAAGAATAGTAATTTAACTTCACCCAATTTATCACGTTTTTTTTTGTTTACTTGGTTTCACAGAAAAGCAACTTACTGTAAACACAATAATTCTAGATAAGCAGGTATCACTAGTATTACCATGTGGAAAACTAGGTTGGAAAACCTACTCAAAACTTCACAACAGCAAATAAGGCAGATCTAAGTGAATATTTTCTTAGTATCACTTATCTAGAAAAAAGCTCAACGATATATATTTATGAAAAAGATTATTTCAAAAATGCTTTCAAACGAATTTTCTTAAATATCCTGGGAATCGACCATAAAAACAAGTTTTTTATTTTCTTGTGAAATAATGATTTTTTCTTCTTCATTTATTTGTTGCTTACATATGTTTTGATCATTTTAGATCATCTTCAGAGCATACGCTAAATACCTAATAATAATATATGTTGTCAACATGAACCATTGTCAATATTAAAAAATTATTAAGTAGATGCTAAAATATAAAAAAAAACTTATACAAAAAACATATTAAAAGTCAACAGTCAATAGTACTTACAATTTATTATAACAATATAAACGACATATTGTTATATTCCCATGAATTAGTTTAAATATTTTTCTGTATGGACAGGTAGATACTACTGTTATGATATTAAAATGAAGAGAACGAGGTGGAGAATGCGGCCGTATTTTTGCATCGATATACATGAACAGTTTTTATAAGTGAAGGTAAAATGTCGGTACATATACGGTATCGGCCAAAAGTAAAGAAACAAATAAATACTTTATTATGTAATTATTTACAGATATCGATTCATAATATTTTGGAATCGCTGAGTACATGCCTATTGGCCTCTAAAAAACTTCCAACATGGCAAAACGCGACACGATTCCGTTTTTGCGAAATACATTTTTTTCCCTTGAGTTTTGGGGGACAAAAGTAAACAAATATTTGAGTTTAGTCTCATTTGTTATGTTACTATACACTTGGTTGTACCAAAATTTCGTGGTTCTTAGAACAATACATTTTACTAACATTCTTAAAAGGAAAAGTTTGTCAGAAGACATGAGAAAATCAATTATTAAAAGATTTCGATATGGCGAGGAAAAGGTTTAAATTGCAAGGCAATTAAAATTAAACCGCTGTTATCACAAAAAAATTCAATGTACAATCAACGAAGAAGCTTAAGTAACGCTCCAAAATCAGGAAGTCCGCGTAAAACACATAATAAAGCTACCTATCGCAGTATAAAACTGATTTCTTCAAGAAATCCATTTTGGCATGCAGGGAGAATATAAAAGGAAATTCGACAAGTGAGTTTATCTGTAAGAGCTATTAGGCATTGGTTGAATGAATTCGGTCTTTATGGGCGAAGACCAGCGAAGAAGCCTTTTGTTTCTGCTAAAAACAGAAGTTCGACAATGGAAAAACTTTATATTTTCTGATCACACAAATACAGTAAGAGTACAATTCAATATGGCGGTGGAAATTTGATGTTGTTTTTTTTTCTGCACACGGAGTGGGCCCTTTATTGCATATCGGTAAAGGAACAAATGCTTCCATTTGCTCAAGAGAATTTGTCCTTATGGTGGATTTTTCAGCATGACAGCAATCCGAAGCATACCGCCAAGATAGTAAAAGAAAACTGAAAAATAAATGTAATGACGTGACTTGCTTACAGCCCTTAACCCTATTGAGAACCTCTGGGATCATATTGATCGGAAAAGAAGAGAAGAAAACGATGGCAAATATGAATCTTAAGAAGAACTATTAGAAGCTATCTTGAGAGCATGGAATAAAGTTTCGCAAGAATATATTGATAAATTAATATCCTCTCTATCTAGAAGATGCGCAGACGTTATAAAAAATAATGGATATGCGTTAATAAAATATCCCTTGTTAATTAACTTTTAAAAAATGTTTATTTATCTTACGTCTGCCCAAATATTAATAAAAAAATACAGACGGTAAACGTGTTGCCTTTTATTATTAAAATTACTATATTTTATAACCTTATAACATATAAAATTGCTTTCCAAAGTTTAATAAAAAATTAAAATTTAAATAAAATTAAGAGAATTAGGTAAATAGCTAGAATTATTATTATTATTATTATGAGAATTAGGTATATAATATTATCCATTTCTTTACTTATGGTCGGTACTGTATATAGCACAGATTACTAATCTGTGTATATAGTGTGCAAAATAACAGAATTAGGTCAAAATTTAATTAATAAAATGTTTATAAAAATATTTGAGAAATTGTTTAAGTAATTTTTTATATTAATTGTATTTTTGTTTTTGTGAATGTGTTACATCTCAAGATAATTTCTTTTGGCATAGTCTTGTTCAAAATTAATAATTTCAACATCTTCAAAATTATTTATTGCATGTTGGCTAAGTGCAAAAGAAAACTGGTTGCAATTTTTAATGTCATTTTTATGTTTATATAATCTTTTGCCAAGGTTTTGTTTTGTTTGTCCAATGTAAACCGAAAGACATTCTTGACAATTTACTTTATATATTAAATTTGACAGCAATAGTTTTTCAGTTGTATATGTTTTAATTTAGAAAAATAAGTTTTGGTTTTATTATTAGGTTTATGACCAGTTGATATATTATGTTTGTTGAAAATATTTGCTATTGATTCGGTAACCCCTTTAATATATGGTAGCATTGAGTAAAGGAATATTATTCCTTTACTCAATGATGGTAGTGAAAAATACTTTTTATTAATTACATTATTATCAATGTAATTAGGTAGATTTTGCGTATTTGCGTATTGCGTATTCTTTTGTTTGTAGTAGGATTATAAATTAAAGGAGGATATTTATTTTTTATGAAGGATGTTTTTAACCTTGTCGATGTTAGATTTGATATTTAGGATGTGAAAGAATTATTTCTATGTTGGTGAGGCTGTTAATTACGCCTTTTTTATAATAGGGACGTCCAAATTAAAATTTAAGAATCTTTGGAAATAAATTGGTTTAGTATTATACCAATTTGTTAAAATGTTACCATTGGAGTTGTTTGTCACCATCATAAAAGTATATTTTCCCCTTAATCACTGTTACTTTTAGTACACAAATTCACGAAATTAAGTCACATCGTACTCGCTTTGTCTGCCACATATAAAATGGCCGCCGTTCAAACATCAATGCCTACATCTAAAGTATTGTTCATGTTTCTAAGAGCCATTTGTGTTTAGTATTTTAAGTACTTTGACAATTAATTCCCCAAATCAAAATATATATTAATTATCCGAACATTTTATGAACAATAGTTATTAACGTTGCTGTTCAATATACCAACTCTTGTTAAAAAAGCAATATCCGTTGGACTTCTTGCATTTCGAAGTCCTGTTGGTGATTTATAACATCGAGAAGAGTAAAATTCCTCTCAAAATATCTGGTGATTTTTTTCCCTGTTCATTTTCCGAAACACAACTGATTCCCGTTAATGACGTTTTCTTTTATTATTGCACCATATTACACCTTCATAAGTAACAGGGATATACCCTGTAAGGGATGTCAATAGATGTTAAAGATAATGCTGGAGTCCCGGGATACGTGAACAATATTTTTTTGGGTAGTTTCCTTTTGTATGTTTTGGGACATCTCTCTGTAGACACACTGTTTCTATATTATATTTTCCAGGTAAAACTTTTCTTGTTAACCTGTTCCCTTTTACAATTATAAATTCCCCGCGCTTTGACTTATTATTTTCCTTGTCTTAAATTTCATTTTTCGAGAAAGGGTGCATAAGGATACTCTAATAAACGATTCCATCAGAAGTAGACGTCTTAACGCCTAAGAATCAGGTTGCAGCATATTCTAAAGCACCAGGGAACGTCCTTAAACCTCGCTGCCTCTAGAAAAATACAATTTTAATTACATGACCTTCATGTTGTGTCGTAACTTAAGCCTTAATGAGCAAACTGTAGGTTTTCAGTGTTGCCTTCTCGCAAATTCCCCCGAATGTTTTTTTTTTTCGGAATTTATTTATTCAGTGCTTTATAATAACCATTCACAAGAAAGTGAGGCAACATTCAAAATTTGATAATAGCGGCGTTGTTCTAAAGTGCAAGATTTTTTATTATACAGGGTGTTTCTAAACTATGGTGCCCACATAATATAAAAGGTAAAAAATGTCATTTTGAACAAAAAGTTTCCTATAAAGATGGGGCCAAAAATGCATAATAAAAAAAGTTAGAGGGTGATAAAGGTACAGTTTGAAAAACATATTTTTCGCAATAACAATAACTTCTACAGAAGTTATGCAATTTAAATGAAACTTGATGCAGTCATCTTAAAAAAAATGGGCAAAACAGATAATGGACTATGTAGATTCTGCAACGAACGTGATGAGAGTAGCGAGCATATACTCCGCGAGTGTCCCCTCTTAATCCGAAGCAGACTCAAACATTTCGAAAAGATCGATATAAATCCAAACGAAATTGGCAACATGGCCCCAAGGAAAATACTGAGCTTTATAAAAAGCTTAGGTGACCTCGGCATTTGTTAGAGTAGGGTCACTCACAAAAGATCTACATAGGTCGCAGTGAAGAAAAGCCACTAGGGCCAAACGACCCCCAGAATAATCTACAATCTACAATCTGGTGCAGTCCTTTAGTCGCTGAAGTCCAACAATTTCGTGTGAAAACAATTTATTCCCATCGCCCAGAGGCGATGGTGAGGTAGCTCAATGGGTTTTATACTCATAACTTTTTGAGGTTATCTTTTTGGTCTTGCAGGTTCATCATTCTAGTGCATCTTTTCACTTTTCAATAAATGGGTACTCTTGTTCCATAACGATAAAATCAACCGTTTGCGTTGAAATTGGCAAAATGTGCCCCAAAACACCTGTTAACTCCAAAATTCGAAATATAAAATTATCGTCTACCGCATTTAAATGTTACAGATGAATTGTACGTTCAAAACTAAGAAAAAATGCCTAATAGGCATTGAGTAAAGCATAACTGCTTTTCTTGAAATAGGGAGTCAAAATTTTGTCGAGCTCAATCCATTCCATTTTGAAAGCGAAAAATTTTTGGTACAATGTTCATAGGGATTTTTTTGTCACTTTAAATGGCACAATTATTCTGTAAAATTTGGAAGCGGTAGTTGAAAATTTTATTTTTCGAATTTTGAAGTTAATAGATGTTTTGGGGCACATTTTGCCAATTTCAAAGCAAATGGTTGTTTTTATCGTAATGGAACAAGAGTACACTTTTATTGCAAAATGAAAAGGTGCACTAAAATGATGAACCTGTAAGACCAAAAAGATAACCTGAAAAAAGTTACGAGTATAAAACCCATTGAGCTACCCCGCCCCTCCGCCTTATGGGAATCAATTGTTTTTATACGAAATTGTTGCACTTTAGCGACTAAAAAACTGCACCAAGTTTCATTTAAATTGCATAACGTCTGTAGAAGTTTTTGCAAAAAATATGTTTTTCAAACTATACCTTATCACCCTGTAACTTTTTTATTATGCATTTTCGGACCCATGTTTATAGGAAACTATTTATTCAAAATGACATTTTCTATCTGTCGTATTACGTTGGCACCATAATTTAGAAACACCCTGTATATTATTGGACTTTAAGAAATATTAGTTAATTGAGATTTTTAAAATTTAACTTAAAAAAAATCATCATTTTATAACAAAATTTTAGTGTTGATTAAAACAAATTGGTTGTAACATTAAAAACAATAAGAAATTCCTACAATTAAAATATTAATAATATTTTTTCTTATTTTAGAACAATATAAATTGGTACAGATATGTTTTAAGTACCGTCCTCGGAGCGCCACTAACTTGAGGGGTGCCAAGTTGTCGCCGCGCTAAAACCGCGGCAATCTTATAAACGCCTACACGTTTTTTTGGAACGCCAATGTTATTTGTCACGGCACCCCTACAGGTTTTTTCAATACACATACATCCCCTATGAGTCCCCCGCAAGTATCTTTGAGAATGATTTACACAAACAAAGTAGGCTCTTAGGCATGAAAAGGCCCATATACGCGAAATTTAGACTCGAAAAAGCGAAAAATGCGTCCTCTATGGTTGAAAGTATTTTTTATCAGAAAACCGTATTTTTATTTTTTTCCATACCACAACAACAATGAAATTATGACGTCTTGCTAGTATATCTTTGAATTTATTTTTAATAAGAAAAATTAAAATTACATTAAAATAGGTATTATAAAAATATACAGCGAGAAATATTTGCCTTATTAGTTTCCCTTATGCCCGAATTTATATTGAGGAGAAATTTTGATGTTTGAAAGTCGATATATTTTATCAACGAGGCGCCGAAAGTGGAACCCGAGGCATATTCGCTGTTTCATTCCCATAAACAGACTGCTTTTTTTCAGTAATTATTGTATGTTTTGTTTTTGAGTAAACTGATATCCGACCCCCTCTTGTTTGCCTCCCTAACCTTTTTGTTGGACCAAATTTCATAACGTTCCATTTACTACTTTTTCTTTATTTTCTCATTTATTCTGAATATAGAACAATCTGGTCCCTAGATAAATAAATTATATTGCGTGAGAGGAATTCAAATTCGATAAAATGTTATTTCTACAGCCGCGCAGGTACTTTTGTTAACATTTTCTATATTTAAGTATTTTGTTTGTTCTTGAGTAGGTATTTAATAACATTTACATTCAGCTTAGTCGTATAATATATTAATAGTAGTAATGGTTTCTTATTTAGCTCAATATAGGGCTACATAATATAATGTTTCACCGCGGTGGCGTCGCTCGTACCGGCGCTGACTTTTTAGACTGCATGTTTTTCTGCCTTCGATCGACCTTGGCTCGAGGCAGGTGCATGCACATTGTCTTTAAAGAAAAACACCGCTATGGCCAAGAGCGCCGGACAAATAATGTGGGTTCACGGTATTGCTCCTAAATAGGCTTTATCCGTGTGATTTACTAATTGTCCTACACTCACTGGGATTACTACGGTTTTCTAGGGTTTTCCATAGTACTTGAGCGAATGCTATCCTAGTTCTATCGAAAAAAGTCGGCCCTAGCCGCAAATGGCAACGAAGACAAAATAATAGTAATTGCCCCCCTCCCCCGCACAATCATGTGGTTGCTTCTGGGGTACTCCTAGTTTGGAGTATTGTGAAGGTGAGAATTATTATTATTATTATTATTATATATTTACATATTATCATAACTATAATATTAATTTTGTAATTTCAAATAATATGTTTCAATTTATTTTTCAGTTTTATAAAACTCTTTTCTACTTTAATATCGTTATTCAATTTATTACATTCTATTATTCGATTTATTATAAGATTCTAATAGGTATGCCATTCTCGAAATATCTATTTATAACTTATGTTCTTAATTAAATTTTGCAAATAGACATTATTTCTGAATCTTGTTGAATGCCCATCATAGTGTTCATAATAATTATATACAATAACATCTTTTAAACATGCCGGAAGTAAATTATTCTTACTTTTAAATATACTCCTGAACAAAATTAACGCACCAACATATAAAATATCAAATTAGGTATATTTTAAATTATTTTGCTTGTCTACCAAGAATATAAATAGTAGGCTTTGGACATTTTCTACTGTTAAACTAATTGAATAATGCAATTTGTTGCTTTTCATTTCGTTTCCATTAATTTATTTTTCCATCAATTTATTTAAAAAAAAATGCAACTTTTGTGAGGTTTATTATGTTGGTGCGTTAATTTTGTCCAGGAGTTTATAAAAATGGATGTCAAATAGTTTATAAATTTCGCACATTTAGCATAAAATTTGTTTTCAGGTAACTACTTTAAAATTTACGTTATAGATCGATTTTTTAATACCTATATTCAATTTTGTAAATACCCAGTCATCGGCTCCAAACAAGATTTTCCAACAATACAAAAAATGCGGAAGCACTATTGCAGTTTTCGAATATCCAAATTTAGATGCTACTTTACATATCACTTTTTAATACTGTACATACATCTAACTTTAATTTAACATCAATGTAAACGTCCAGATATTTAAATGAATTTACCACATCTAGTTTTATTTCACCAATTTCAAGATATAAATTTCTTAAAAGTTGTTTTGTGTCTAAGATCATTGCCTTACTTTATGAAATATTTAATTTTAATTTGTTCAAGTTTAATTCAACAATAAATTTAAATCATTTTTTAATTAATGTTAATTATTGCACTATCAACAGACTGACTTATTGTCTAAAAAATTCATGTATCGTCTGCAAATACCTGCATCAAACACTTCTACAAGTCTTGGAATTTCATTTAATGTTGAACACAAAAGAGGCCCTAAAATACTTCCTTGAAGTATTTCTACATCAATGATTTCTTTGCTTTTAAACACTTTGTCAATTTTTCAAATTTGGACCATTTTGAAACATTCTTACATCCCAGAATCGATTAATTTTTCAATGTCCATCAGTACATTTATTGGTCGAAACTCTCTTGCTTTTTTGGTGTTCTTGATTTTCGGCACTGAAGTAATGACCTCTGCGAAATGACTAAGCATTTAAATTCTTCACAGATATTTGTCTTTAAAATTAAATTTATAAAATTTTGTAGATAACCTACGAAAGCCCCAAAGGGCCATATCATGTAAATATTATATCTGAAAGTTTCCACTTTCTAGAAAATTCATGATAGCCAAGTACAAATTTCTACCTAGTAACAGTGACTAGGCTAATTTTTAATACGCATTTTCATGGCCCTCTGCAAAAAAAAATTCAATACGATTTTACTCGAAAACCGTGCACGCTATCAAAGTTCAACAAGAGCAACATTTTTTCGTAGAATACCCTGAAATTTTATAATTTCGCAATAAATTTGGGTAAAAAGCACACACAAAATATTTAGGGTATTTTTAACCCCTTAACCCCCCATTTAGGACGCCTATGATTAAGAATGTCTAACTATCGCTACCCCGGCAAATGTCAAATCTCACAGGTACATCACATACCAAATTTCAGAATGTTACCTTTGTTCGTTCTGGAAAAAACCGTTTGTGAAACTGTCCCTTTTCGGGGCTATCGCCCCATTAGGGGGAATTTTTAAGGCCATGTTTATAGGAACTTTTTTCATTTTTTATATTTTATTTTTTTAGGTCGTAGAACACGCTGGTAAATTATGGCAGGCTAATTTCGGAACACCCTGTATACCTGGAAGGATATGAAAATAATCTTTTCCTCAACTGTAATAATATAAAATATAACGCGAAGGGATTTTGAGAATCTCCAGGGGGGGGGGGCAAGGGGGGGCACGTGCCCCCCCTTGCCCCCCCCCCCTATGGGCGCCCATGGACGCTGTCGCAACTAGATGATTATACCAAAATACCAAAATGAAAGTGTTTCCATGACGTTTGAAATTATTATTACAATGAGTTGTAGTTATAGTTATTTTTATTTGTAGCGGTATAATCGTGATTGCAGTAGGGTTTTTATTTTATTATGTTCTTTTTTTCGTATCAATTGGGTATCTTTTCACATCATAAATCAATGAGTGACGTCATTAACTAGTTGAGACACATATACCAATATTATACCCAAGGTTAACAGAAAATTCCTAGGGATTTTGTGGAGAATGTCATCTGACAAAATCGGGACTTCTTACAGTAATCGGGGTATAAATTAAAAAATAAAACTCCACTAATGTGTGAATATAATGTTGTTTATTCGATCCCTTGTTATAATTGCAATAAAAAATACATAGGCCAAACTTCCCAAACTTTATATAATAGAATTTCCGGACACAAAAGTGACGTTAAATTAAATAAAATTTCTTCTGCTTTTTCTGAACATATAAATATCACAGGAAATCATGCAAATTTTAACAATGTTAAAATTTTACACAGAGAAAAGAATCTAACTAAGAGGTTATTCCTTGAGATGTTTGAAATTAACAAGTGAACAAAATAAAAGATTTAAGTTGTATTTATTCTTATATTTTACTTTTAGGTGAAAAACAATCAAAATAACTCACTATAACGCTATATATAAAAAAATTTCTGTAAAGTTATTGTATACTACCATCTATATTTCCCGTTTTCGGTTTTCAAACTAATCATTTTTATTTGCAAATATTTTCTAACCTTTTTGACAAATAACCTAAAATTTAGATTTCTTTTGTTTATTGACAAACTTTTTGGTAACCTAAAAATTTTTATAACCTTAAAATAATATTACTGTATGCTATCATTTGTTTTTCATGACTTGCTTCATGATATGAAGATTTTCTTTTATTTCAAATTTCTATAACAACCATAATTATTTATTACAAAATTTTCAGTAGACAACAACACAAATATTTACAAAACAATTTATTCCATTTTTGGAAGTTTATATCCATTAGAACCATAACTTTTCAATATTCATTTCAATAGTAAGTATATAAATAATTCTTGCTCAATAATATATTTTACCTAACACTATTTTAGCCCTGACGAAGGCCAAAAATATGGCCGACAGCTTGGTTCATTGTAAAGAATAAATAATAGGTACATAATTTTGGCCGAAATACTCGTTATTCTACAAATATTTACAAAACAATTTATTCCATTTTTGGAAGTTTATATCCATTAGAACCATAACTTTTCAATATTCATTTCAATAGTAAGTATATAAATAATTCTTGCTCAATAATATATTTTACCTAACACTATTTTAGCCCTGACGAAGGCCAAAAATATGGCCGACAGCTTGGTTCATTGTAAAGAATAAATAATAGGTACATAATTTTGGCCGAAATACTCGTTATTCTACTTCATTGATATATAAATACAGCCGTCATTAAAGAAGATCAATTATTATGTAATTGTTTTTGTTTAAACAACTTAACGTAAATCTTAGACATATTAATGACGAGCACGTGTCTCGTACGAAGATTTCAAGAATATCTGCTCACTTACTGTTGGAAGTCTACTAATTTTGGAACGCTGATTATTGTTAAATATTTCAATATGAATGACGGTCGATATAGGTATATAACAATATGATAAACCACAACACACTTCGCAATGTCAGTGCTAGAATAGATTCAAGAAGCGCAGTGCGCAAGGAAAATCAGGGATAAAAATAAAATGCCATCAAAATAGATAAATTTAATGAGGATGAAACTTTACAATAAATTTTCAAACCTGTGACAACCTCTCTAGCAAATATAAAAATTATTAATAAGGTGGAACATATAAAAGTGGAAGAATAAAAACCGAAAATTGAATCATTTTAAGAAAAGTGGCCCAAGTAGTTCAAAACTCTAATTTCACTTTTAGGAGAAATGAGTGAATCATTAAATGAAATTGAGAAAGGAATTGGCATAGTGTACGGATATTTTTATGAGAAAAAAATAGGCAAAGTGGCTTTTGATTATGTATATCCTAAACTAGCTAAACCGTATGTAACTGACTTTATGAAAATATCAGGTAAAATCGATAGGACATATGGACCTTGGTATGATGAAACCAAAACAATATGATGAAACCAAAACAATATTGGTCTGACCAATATATCGATTTTGAAAAAGTGCAGCTAAACTGCTCGATTTGAGGGAAGTGATGGTTTCTCTACAAGCTAATTTTCTATGACAATCCAGAAAGTACCGAAGATGATTTGAAAAGCTGCAAAGATATTTTAAATCTCACTCGTGTTCACCTTACTTGAAATTGAATATTAAGATCCAGCTACAAAAATAAGTACATCAATATTATTAGGCCTCTTATGGAAAGTGGGTCAGTCTCAAGTATAACACAAATCCTATGAATTATGTTTTCTGGGATGATCCCATTGAACTTGTAGATAGGTTCAGGTTATTATTAGCATCAAAAGATGCCGGAAATAGCGAAAACAAAATTGCATCCATAATAATTGGATTGGAAGAATGGAAAATTATTCTCTAATAACATATTCGGAGTCATCATTTACAAGATGGCCTTAACCAAGTTCGGGAGTGTTTCAAGATCTAGGAGTATGAGTAGTTTTTACTTATTCATGAGGGGGATTATGATTTCAAAACCCGCAGACTGTGCAACGTTAATTCTCCGATTAGCAACTTATTAAACTCTCGCTCCAGTAGGTTCCTCTCGTATCTTTGTCATACTAATAGCAGTGCAGAAGTTATATGTACCTTTCATCACAAGCCATCGTATTCTACAGCCGGTGTATGCAAAATCTTAAGTTGCTTACTGGTAGGTACAGCAAAATTCGGGGTCAGACGCAACAGCTGAGAGGGTCAAGTTGCGGGTTCTTTGCCACCGAATAAGCAGTTGCTTAGATTAAATACGCGTTTGTTTAGGCACAGATGTTCAGTCATCTGTGGTTTAGGTGTTTTGCGTGGCGTCTCCGTCCAGGAAAATCACGTGTCGGCGGTTGGAATTTTGGAACTGTACAACTGTGTAGTTGTGTGGTGTGTTATGTGTTATTTTTTCAACAAACAGTTTTCTTCACAAAGGTTTACCGAAAAATAAATATCATAAACAAAGGTAGTCTTCTCTCGTGCCTAATAATTTTTTTTTGTTTATAACACTTGCATAATATGTAGGTATACTATTTTGCACCCCAGGGAGTAAATCAAGCACTTCCGTCCGTCATTTTATAGACTAAAGTGCCAATTTACGCCCATTGGGAAGTGAAGAGTGAAGTGCAAGATTGAAGCTTTAGTTTATTTCTTTTTCCTTTTTTCCTACAGCCAATCAAATATTTTTCATATAATTTCATATAAATATTGGTAACGTAAGTTCTTTTCCATAATTATTTCTTATGAATTTTTTAATTATAATTCCTGAGGTGTTTATATACCACGAAACTAAAGTCGTACCCCTTGGTACATAATATACTAATTCTATCTACAACCGTGTGCTTATGGTAAGTTTTCACACAGTTTTTCACACTGTAATTTTGCACTATCCTATACAAAATATACCTACTAACAATACTTAGATATTAATCTACTATTATTTTTATTGTTTATTTCAGAAATATATCTTCTGTGCTATGATTATGGTTAAATGTAGATTTATGATGCTGCTCCTTAATATATCTTCATCTGGGTAATTTACTAATTGCCCGAAACTCACTGGGATTACTACGGTCTTTTAGGGTTTTCCGTAGTACTTGAGCGAATGCTATCCTACTTCTGCCAGGAAAAAAATTTCCCTAGCCGCAAATGACAATGAAGGCTAAATAATAGTATTTGCCACCCCTCGCCCACACAAGCATATATGGTTGCTTCTGGGATACTCCTAGTTTGGTGTATTTTGAGGATAATAATTATTATTAGTATTATTATTGCCAATATAAATGGTTAATTCCACTAATCGCTATCCTAACTGATCCTTATTAACAATTCTGCAAAACTCACGTAATCCATAAAACAACAAAACGTGCCGGGCGGCAAATTCGAAAGCGTCTAAATTATTTTACCAACTGTCGATCACCTTCCACACTCAAAAACTCAATTTGGCGTAGCACTTAACGATCGTAATTAAGTTTCGACAGTTTTTAGACGTGGCAAATTTCACGCTGACTTTCGGCCACTGGCCGAATGTTGCCTGCTAGAGTTACAGGAATAAACTCACAAGAAAACAATCAAGAGTACCTACATATTTACGATTCTGTTTATACTTTTTATTTTTGAATGAATATTATTTTATTTAATGATACTGCTGTATTATTATGTATATACCTATTAATTATTCTATAACTCCAGCATTCAACATTCATTTGATATTGAAGAAAAACGAGCCTATAGTAAATTTACCTTTTTGTACTCCCTAAGCATTTGTAATAAAGTATATTGTTTTGTTCCAGAAAAGTACCATGCAGACTCCAGAATTCCTCCAAGTCATGTTCAGGTCAGGCTTCGTTCTTCTAGTGGCATCTCTGATCGTCGTCCAAGCAAGACCTCCACATTTTGGAGAAAATAATCAGGTAAGATTCAATAATTTGAGATGTTAAAATTTGTGCCGAAAATTATATTGTCTTTTTATGAAACGACAAATAGGTACCTATCTGATTATTGTCCTCTTGCGTCCATGGCAGTTACTGCATAGTTACTGTATGAAATAAGCGGATTTATCACTAGCTATCATTCTATATAGTAAATTTATGTTTTGTTTACTTACATATATTTAATCTTTAAAAGTCACCATGTTGTAGCATATAGTAGTCCAAGTCTTCCTTCCCACAACAAACTAACGTATCCTATTTGACTCAAATTGTTTTTTGTTTAAATAGTTGCAAATTGCAACCGTATTTTTAGTTGTCGTAGGGACATATAAAAACCCATATTTCATTTATTACATAAACCCCATGCTTTTGTGTATCTTATGTCCCGTTTGAATAAAAAGTAAACTCCGGTAGGTATATAATACAGTGGAGAATCTGGATTAAATGGAACAGATATAAAAAATGTAAAATTGTCACACTATATAGATGAATTTGAATTTTTTAGAAAATGATAAAAAAAAATAATCTATATAAAAGCAATGGCATATGTTTGTTCATATATTTTTGGAAATAATTTATGGCAGTTTGATATTATTTCAATCGCCGTGACGATTATAACTGTGACTAAAGAACTGTTTTAAATAAATATTTCCTGACGTTTATCTTTATATAAACTAAATTCCTGGAATTCGGTCTTTTATAAATATATTTTTTAAAATTATTATTTACTCATGTTTCGGCCGACTAGCCATCTTCAGATATTTAATATCATCATTATTTAAACAATTAAAACACTTAGGTACTTTTTTAAAAACAAGATTTTTCTCCTTAAAATCAAAAATAATAAAAAAAACTTATACAGTGTGGATACAAATTGTGGAATATTCCTTATATTTCTTAAAACATTCATATCAAAAACATGTTTTAATAAAAGTGTTAGGGGAAATTATTATTATTATTATGTATTATTATTACTAAACGGGAAATAATTACCCCTAACACTTTTATTAAAACATGTTTTTGATATGAGGAATATTTTAAGAAATAATAAGCAATATTCCACAATTTGTATCCACACTGTACACACCCCCTATCCACGGATGGAGTTGACAAGGGGAAAAATATTATTGATTATTCTATGAACAATTTGAAAAATTATTGAAAAAATATTAGATATGCATACCGTCCTTGACTCCGAAGTGAGGGAACAAACATTTTTTACTTGGATGAAACTTGGTTAAACCAGGGGCATACTGTTACAATTCAGCATTTTGAGAGAAAAACACCTTGTACATTTTTTACTGGATCTTTGCACACCAACACGTTAAGTGGTTCTGTTGACCACTGTCTCAACTGTTTTGACGCAATTCCATGGCATACTTCACTCGCCAGATGCCTTTAAATTTCCCCTTTTGTACAAATTTTGGCACCTTATATAATGGAATTCCCTGTATATTGTTTGCTCAAATTTACTACATAGGGGTTTTTAGGTGATTAGCTGAATAACACTGTGTTGTCAGATTTTCAATAAAAAGATGGCTGAATGGTTTTATTGAAAATCGGAGGTTTTTTGGTTTTTTTAATATTGCGTTAGAAGTTGGCCATTGATGCCGTCACCTAACTATTCTAAATTGACACGTTCTTGTTTCTTATGTTTTTGTTTCTTATATTTTTGTGGGGTGCAAAATAAACGAGAAACGAGAAAATAGCGGTTTGGTAGCCCGTAAAAATTATCTGGTATAAAGTTGAAATTAAGGTTTAACAAAATTTTCATGTCGAATAAAGAACAAAACTCCTTGGTTAAATTTTTATATAAAAATAAAAATTATCAAGCGCTATGTTGGACGATATAATCTCTTTTAGGATCGCTTAATTTTAAAAATAAAAAATCTTTGTATTTGTTAGTAAGAATAACAATTCATTTTAAATATCTGAAAAATTTGAAAAACATAAATTACGGAATTACAGGAATTTATTTTATCGCTAAAAATAAGAAAGTTAAGGGGGGGTGGCAAATATTGTCAGTGGTACACTAGGTACATAGGTACTTGTGATTTTGAATATGTGAAGGAGTTGGGCCTGAGTTTCTTATAATGCCCTCCTCGACTATTTAAATATATAATATCAATAATAATTAATCAATATCTTCATGTTCCTAATTCACAATTTTTGTCAAAATATAAGAATATTGTACTGTATCTCGTTGCCTTGGTTACCACTTTTATTGTTTAGCCTTCAGAAATCTCAAATAAACTTGTCAGATTACTGTCACTGTCCAAGAATATTCTTTCAGCTCCAAAATTCGCACAAAATCGGTTTCTAACCTTTTCACTTCACCAGGCCCAATTCCCAGGGCTCATATACTAAAAAGGAAGACTGGAGAATACTCTAGAATATTCCTGGCCAATGATAGTTCACAAATCATAAGTTCTAGCAAACTTTCTAGAATGTTAGGAAGCTTTACAGGGAAAACCATGAAAACTAAAGGAAAATGGGGCCCTGGGGGGCTCAGGCCAACAAAGATGTGACGGAAAATGCCTCTAAATTAATTACAAAAATTATAAAACTGTCAGTAGAATACCCAAACTTAAAATTTATCTGCTAAGTCTTTGAGTAGGTTAGAAAACCGTGCAGACATATTCATTGAAAGCTGATATAACAACTTTAGAGGCATTTTTCGTTACAATATTATAAGCTTTTTGCAACACGAAAAGAAATTAGCATTGTTTTACGACAATACAGCATACTTAAGAATCATACAGAGGTTTTCTGGTGTCACCTAGCGGGTCACACTGTATTAAATATATTTCATTTGCAGGTTTTGCCAGAACAAGACTCAAACAGTAACCCCTTTGAAAATGGACTGAAACCTTTACAAATTGACATCCTTCTTGGTCAAAGGTAAGTTTGGAAATAAGATTACTTACAGCACAGACTAGAAAACTATTTATTCTGTGCTTAGAGTGATAATGGAACAAAAATGTCTCTAAAGATAATTTTATTAGCCTTCAATAACATAATATTTGCACTGTTTTCTAAACAACTCACAATTTTGGTAATTTAGGTAGGTATGTGTTTTACAGTTTTATTACTTTTTAGATTAGTTTGGAGGAATTTTCCGTCGCAATTTTGTGCATTTAATTTCTGATTCTAATATCTAATGGTTTTTTCTCATAAAAGAGAGGGCGGTCATTTTGTTTCCTTAGAAGGTGCGAGAGATATAAATCTGGACTGTCTACTCGTAACATACGGAACTGTGTGGCACAGGGCACTTAATAATACAGAGTCGCCCATCGAAAACAGTCCACCCTTCCGCGGGTCGTCATTTTTCGAAAAAACGCTCGGACCCGTCGATTTTGTTCGGGAGGGGGACACATTTTGAAGTTTATTGCATTGCTACATAACCAACCCCCTGCCCCCCAAATATACCCCATACCACGTGTGATACGTCGTTGGAAAAAAAGAAAAGAAAAGAAAAGAAATCGGATAAAAAATAAGAAAGTTATAAACGAAAAACATTTATTCTCTGGATTTAAAAATAAATTTGAAAAGAGCATTAATTAACTGTTCAAATTGTCCACCCCCTACCTCCATACAGTAACTATTCAAAATCACGCCATACACATTTGGTACATCCAGTAATAGTACCGTGTTAAAAAAACAGCTGCACACCCAGAAAAACAATTCTTTTGAGAAGAACGCATTTATAAAAAACCTGATTGCTTTTAGTCGCACATTTACTAGCCTATGCTCAGTCATAAAGTTCAGTTTAGAGTTTGTTGAAGTTATCTTTTTTCTGGGTGTGCAGCTTAATTTTTTTTTAAGTTTTTGATTTCATAATTAACGACGATTTTAAAAACGATGGCCCGTCTATTAGAGAAGCAGTTTTCTTTTTATTGGAAACATTTAAATTAATTTTTGAACAAACTGATGTGATTTATTCGATTCTTCAGAAGAAAATAACTTATATTAACTTTTCGGAAAAAATTCTAATTTAATTCAAACTTTACAAAGTTTTCGAAACGACGTGCAATATTTTAACAATAGGTATTTACGAAAATATAATGCCAAGCAATTTAGATCAACCACTAGAGAAGAAAAAACTAAAAACTTCGTGTGGCCTACCATATTTAAAGCATAGTTTTAAACTAATATTTGTAGAAATATTAGATAAAATTACTGTGCAAATTGAAATTAGGTTTGGTGATTTACAAAATTTACTATTTTTTTATCTTCTGATATTTGAAAATTTTGCAGCGTATAGTAAAACTTTTCGTCAAAAATTGACCAGATTCTGTTAAAAAACGAAATAGCTGTAATTTACAACGATCCACAAATGCCCAGTTGTATGCCAGAATTGTACAAAGTGTACACAAAGTATTGTGGTCACAATACCTGTCACATGAGTGTCGGTTGAAAGAAGTTTTTCTGCCTTAAAAAGAGTTAAGACGTTCGAGAGAAAACGAATTAGTTAAAGATATTTGTCAAAATCAGCAATGTTATGAAGATGTGTTTGATTATTTTACGACTGTATTGACTGGATTTTTTTAGGACTGATTTGTTTAAATCTGCTTTTTTATTGTTTGATATCCGAAGCAATAACGGTATCTCATCACCAAGCTCACAGACAAAAAAACTGTAGGTACCTACTTACTTACCCGCATCAATGACATAAGTATGTAGGTAGTTTTCAGAATATTTTTTTTCTCGATTTTTTTATTAATATTAGGTACTTAGGAATATTTTTAAGGGTTACATTTCTATATTTTAGAGTTTTGTTTTTATTTCGTTATTTTTTCTTGGTAAATTATATTTTTTCCTCGGTATTTTTCTTTTCATGTTATTAATGTGAATCATTACCGTGCATACAGGGTGGGGCAATAGTGTGCCCACGGGCGATATCTCGGAAAATATTGGGTTTAGAAAAAAAAATTGGAAATAAAAGTTGTGCATATAAATGAGCTGCTTAAAATTATTTTCGTTTACACAGGGTGTTCCATAAAAGCGTGCCATACCAAAGTTACATTTTTTTAAATGGAAACCCCCATTTCTTATTACATATTTGGATTTGGATTTGAATTGTTGGCTGTGTACCCGAAAACAGTGGGGATTGTTATCTGAGTAGTAATGAAAGTTATGTCTATTGACAAATCCATTCCGGTGAAAAGTACATTCGTCCGTAAACATTATGTCAAAAAAATTTGCATGTTGCTGTATCCAAAGGCAAAAATTACTTCTTAGTATTAAATCAGGATCATTTAGTTCCTGATGTAACTGTATTCGATTAGAATGAAATTTATTTTTCGGTAAAAGTCTTCTTACCGATGTTCTTTCGATTTCTAATTCCCGGGAAAGTTTTCTTGTGCTCACAAGGGGATCTTCTAACACAGCTAATACAACCCGAAATTCGTTTTCCTCATTCGTTACTGTTCGTTTTCTTTTCTGTTTAAGATAATGAACACTGCCTGTGTTATTGAACCTTTCCAAAAGTCTTTGAAAACATTTTTCTTCTGGTTGACGGTCACGCTCAGGATATTTCGCTCTGTACATACGACTAGCCACTAGGGGATTTTTATAACATTCTCCAAGAACAAAAATCATGTCGATCAACTCATTTTGGGACAAATTACTATTCATTATTATTATTAACTAGTTACTTATTTTGTTTGAAAAGAACAAGCAATGCACAGGAAGTGACAGATAACTGATCGAATGAAGCAACATGACAGATTCTCTGACTGTTCTTTTATTATTGAAGTTTCATGGCTTGCTGAGAATAGTATTTCACTTTATTAAAAAAGTTACGGGAATAATTTAAAAAAATGAATTTAGAAAAAACCGTGAGAGATAGATACCTACAACCTTATATCATTAGAAAGTCTATAAAATTCTACATCCAACGGTTTTAAAGATTCCACATACAATCAATGACTACTCGGAACTACGAAAAGTTGGGAAGCTAAACAACTAGCTTTAATTAGCACATATTATGATCCATGTTAAAGCTGCAAAATCGCAGTTGGCTAAATTCACGGATAACTGAATTATTAAATTTTTTCGAAACGTCATTTTTTTTAGAAAAAGTGTAATAGCGGGAAAACCGTGCAATTTAGACATAATGTATGATACATAAAGTCACGCTAGCATTGACCAAGGAATCCAAATTTGCAATAATTTAAAAAAATGCAACTTTTGTATGGCACGCTTTTATGGAACACCCTGTGTAAACGAAATAATTTCAAAATAAGCAGCTCATTGATCTGCACAACTTTTATTATGATATATATTTTCCCTGTATATTTTTTACTGGGTATAAAAAATTTAATTTATTGACAAAAAAGAGATCTAATTTTAGCCTCCTCATTTTAAATAACGACGAGCCGTCACTGCTCGATATATGTCGAATATTGTGGGTAGAAGAACAAATAGGAAGTTCACATGGTTACCCTGCACCATCTAACACCTTCTAGAAGTTGTTGAAGAAAACATCAAACTCTCCTACATATAATCACCGCTATTTACTATACAGGGTGTTCCAACTTTTAGGGGCCAAGGAAGATTAAATATTCTAAATTATAAATAATTCGGCCTGTGTACTTTCACCAGTCGGGGGGTCAACCATTATATTTTTTTAATAAAAAATGTTACGCCCCTGGAAAAATAATCTTTTTTACTTTCACTGAATTTCCCAGTCAATTGTAAGAAAAAACTCTATTTGACTTTTTTTTCGAAAAATGTACAGTTTTCAAAAATTATTTTTGTGCGTTATAATTTTTTGGCAGAAGAAAATCAAAGTAGGTCTAGGCTAATAATATTTTGTCGTAAAACCTACATAAAGGGCACTCTACACCTTATTTTCATCAGTTTTAGTAATAATGAAAGATGGGGTTTTTCGGGCTAGCGCACGGAAACAGCGCATGGAAAAACTTTCCCTGCGCTGAATAAAAATACCGAATATATGGCTTTAAAATATAAATATACAGCAAAGTAAACTAAATTTAAGAAACTATATATGCTCTCTGATATTTAACATGTACTTATTTTGTATTTTAATTCGTAAGTGTTTCAATATTTAGATACATTTCTGTAATATTTTAGACGTTTTATTCACCTTACCTGACAATAATTTTCAACAAAGCACCAATAATTTGAGAGTAACCATGGAAACGCATGATACATACCAAACACTATATTGTGTTCATTGTTTATTTTTTGTCAATTAAATTTATTATAATATGCCGATAAAATGTTTTAAGTTTCCGTTTTCAAAGAAGTATAATAAAAAATATCGTTCATTACACGTCCAGAAATAGATTTTTCGTGCTTGCATGACTTCCCCTGTTCGGCTGCGCCTCACACGGGAATTTATCACGCGCGCACGGAAAAATCTTTATTTCCAGACTCGTAATGAAATATACTATTTCATTATACCTAGTTTTCATCTATATTAGTAATAGCGTACGGAAACAGCGCACGGAAAAAGTTTTCCCGATCTCCGATTATTTCCGTGCACTGAATAAAAATACCGAATAAATGGCTTTAAAATAGAAATATACAACAAAGTAAATTAAATAATTTAAGGAAGTATATGCTATCCGATATTTAACATGTAGGTACCTATTTTGTATTTTAATTAGTAAGTGTTTGAATATTTAGATACATTCCTGTAATATCTTTTGACGTTATATCCTCCTTATTTGACATAGATTAATTTGAAGCATATCACCTTTGAAATAATTTGAGAGTAACCAAGGAAACGCATCATACATACCAAACACCGTTTTGACAGTGTTGTTTATTTTCGAAAATAAAAATCATCCAAGTTTCTTTCGTTTTTATGTTTTTGTTTTCAAAGAAGTAGGTATAATAAAAAAATATCATTCATTACAAGTCCAGAAAAAGATTTTTACGAGCTTGCATGACTTTCCGTGTTCGGCTTCGCCTTACACGAGAATTTGTCACACGCTCATGGAAAAATCGTTATTTTATAACCAAAATGGTTATCTTTGAGCGCCAGAAGCTTGAACTATTTGTTGGTTAAATTAAATAACACATTTTCCTATTTACAATGTATTTACAGGTTGAAATTGTACAAAAAAAATTGTTACAATAAGGTGAAGTTGGTGAACTGAGTAGGTTAATTTTATTGGTTACAATTTAGAATTTGTTACTGTTAAAAAAGTAAGGAAAACACTATGAAAAATGTTCAATCTTAACGATATAAAATCAGAGATGTTCGTTAGCTTAATATAACAACACTACTAGCACGAAAAGTTCACGTGAGCATTTAAAGTCTTGTTTTGCGAGCACTTTGAAAATTTGGACGACTGAGTTCTACAGAGTACCTTAAAACTTCCGGGTCGTTGTCGTTGATAACTCTACCATTGATATTTGACCAGATAGAAGCGTCTAAGAAAAGAGTGACGTTAGTACACGGAATCACCGTGGCGCTTAGTCAATCGCAAACTGAATAAAGTGAATATTATCTTTATAATTAACGTCAGGCAGTGATTACAACAATGTAACTGTTTTAGTAATACATGCCTTCAATCGATGAATAAAATTTAAACACTTTTGCGACCGGCACATACCCTTTAATAAATGGTTTGTTTAAGAACACAAGCTCTACATCGAGTAGGCAATATATTATACATCAGCTTGTATAGATGGTTGCAGATAGCAGGGCAACATTCATAAGAATGGCACGTTTATACGGGGGGGTGACGAATGAATTGGAATTAAATAATGGATTTAAACGCTGTAACGGAAATTAGATAAAATTTTCGTTACAATTTCCAGACTCGTAATGCAATATAGGTAGGTACCTACTTTTTTGAAAATTCCAAGACATGATTTTTCTAACCTAGAAACCTTTTTTGTAGGTTTTACGACAAAACGTCATTAAGGAAAGTGGTTCAGAATTAAAAACTAAGTAGGTTGTATAAAAAGTCTACTTATAGATTTCTGAAGTTTTCGCTCCTAAAAGTTGGACCACCCTGTTAAATAATCAGTTGGATCAAATATCACCTAGCCGATGGAACCCGTGTACTCCTGTGGCTTAGTTGGTTCAAAGCGCCTACGGCCCAGTAGGAGTCCCGAGTTCCAATCTCAGTTTGAATGCACTTCTTCAACAACTGATTATGCCACCAAAACATCCTTTTTGACAAATGTATTAACCCCACACCTGACACTAGTTAATAAAATGGGCTAATGCAATACACCACTTTTTTTAGTTGTTTATCTGATTGTATGCGGTAATTATTTATAATTTAGCACACGTCTAGTTTCAGACATGGCCTAGGGCAACTAACTGTAAATTTTTACCTTTATATTTTTTCTGTGTGGGCAAGCAGGCGGGATGCGCGATAACGAAATGTAGTTTTTTTTGCCAACTTGTAACCTTAACACATTAAATATCATATTTAGCAGGTACTAGTTCCATTATCATATTAATTCAATACAATTCGCCAAACTTTTTTGACTGATAATTATTGCAATTATTATTAATATTAGTAGAAAAACTCTAACAATGAAGTTAAAAATATATTGTAATACCTAACTATAATACAGGGTTTCCCCAACGAAAATTTGAACCTCCCAAAAATTAGAAAACCGAAAAATATTTGAAAATTCGCCGAGACCCTCGATTTTTGTTCTTGGGGGAAGCTTTTTTGACAGTCAAGCCAACCCCTATTCCCTAGCAACCCCAATTTTAAAATTTCAAATGGAACTATCCCCCTTGTAGCGCATCATTTTAAAGCCCTTTTTATTGTGAATAGAGTGATATATCGTTTTTAGAATTCTGTTGAGATTTGACTGAATTATAGGCTAAAAACGGAAAGTTGACAATCCACTGTACGCCTAGTAATTTCTACACAAATGCCCACTAATAAGTTTTTTTATCTACTACACACGACCAAATTTTCTAGTTTTTATTGACGTGTCGATCAGTTTACAAAAAGTCACAAATGAAAAAGCTGAAGCAAAACAAAAAAAGTTCATACGAATTCAAACCTTAGGTATACATATATTTTTAAAATATGTAACAAAAAGTCACTGTCACACCACGAAATCGTTAGTTTCAGCCTGCTATTGAAAGTGGAAACATATTTTCGAAATGGTTTATTCCATCGCGGAAAGGGTAGAAATTGTTGCAATTTGTTATCGAAATCATGATTGCGCTAAAGCTACAGCACGAATTGCAACAATTCTAACCTTTCCGTGATAGAATAAACCATTTCAAAAACACGTTTACACTTTCAATAGCAGGCTGAAACTAACGATTTCGTAGTTACAAGCAAAAAAACGGGGACCTTTTTGTGACAGTGACTTTTTGTTATTTTAAAAAGATATCAGGTTTGAATTCGTATCAACTTTTTTGTTTTGCTTCAGCTTTTTCATTTGTGACTTTTTTGTAAACTGATCGACACGTCAATAAAAACTAGGTAATTTGGTCGTGTGTAGTAGATAAAAAACTTATTAGTGGCGAGCATTTGTGTAAGAAATTCCTACGCGTACAATGGATTGTCAACTTTCTGTTTTTAGCCAAAAATTCTGTCAAATCTCAACAGATTTCTAAAAACGACGCATCACTGTATTCGCAATAAAAAGGGCTTTAAAATAATGCGCCACATGTGGGGTAGTTCCATTTGAAATTTTAAAGTTGGTGTTGCTAGGGATTGGGGGGATGAACATATCGAGTTGGCTTGACTGTAAAAAAAGCTCCCCCCAAGAACAAAAATCGACGTGGCAAATTTTCAAATATTTTTCGGTTTTATAATTTTTTGGGGGTCAAGTTTTCGTTGGGAAACCCTGTATAATAGTTATACAGGGTGTCCCGCAATGTATGGTAAAAAATTTAACACCTGGTATAAGAATTGATTTTATGAAGAAAACTCCATATAACATTTGTATACAAACGTTTATTTTTCGAGATACAGGGCGTTAAATTTTACTAACAATTTTTAATTATTTTTTGTATCTCTGAAGATAATTGAGACATCGCAACCAAATTTGGTACCATGTATGCCCATATGCGTTGCCTCGTTCACACCAAATCTGAGGCGCACAAAGCGTTCAGTGGCGTAGATAGAGGTATCGGTCAACATTAATTCGAGGCAACGCATATGGACATACATCGTACCAAATTTGGTTACGAAGTCTCAATTATCTTGAAAGATACAAAAAAAATATAAAAATTGTTAGTAAAGTTTAACGCCCTGTATCTCGAAACGTTTGTAGACAAATGTTATAGGGAGTTTTCTTCATTAAATCAACTTTTACATCAGGTGTTAAATTTTTTACCATACATTGCGGGACACCCTGTAATATATGTATCTATATGTATCCCACTTATATCTCAAAAGTATCTTCATCAAAACTGAGAAGCATCTAATGAAGTTCGGCAGTTGATCTTGGAACAAAAGATCTACACAAACACAAGCGCATCTACTGAATTGAAAACTAAAGTTCCTATGAAGAATCTTTGAAATAAAATAAAAGAAAGAAAATATCCTGCATGAGGAAAAAATTCCAGCCACCATTTTCTTTAAATTCTATTCCGACTTGAGAGTTTCCTTACATTATGCTAATAACTATTGTAGCTTCCACGTGACCTGATATAACCAGATTTGTGTTGGGCTAGAGGGCGCTAGTCATACATACTGTACAATTTTATTTTACCTAGACCTTTTTTTGCATATCTTCCCCTAAAGTAGATAACCTGCCTGAATGAAGAATTTAGTTCTCTACAAATAAGCATTCATGCCAAAGATGGTGATTTGTCAAGAATGCTTATTTGTAGTTTACCATTAATTTTTTTAAGTGAACTCCAAAAGCACCCTATATATTAGTAAATTTTGCCGTTTTTGTAAAATCTACAGACCACTATGGTGCACAGGGCGCATTGTTGTCAGTAAAGCGATTTATAACACTCCGAATTCTCGTCAGGCGTACATTGCCAACCCCGCATTCGCCATACGATATCGTAGCCGGTTTTGCTCTACACTGAAATCCCAGCAGTCCGGCTTTACGCCTTTACCTATGTAATGCGACGTTGTCATATTAAAGCTTCGCGAGTCTACAACTTGGTGGAACGTGTGAGTTCTGGGATTTAGGCTTCGCGAAATGTCCTCCTTACGGGACGCCTCGATGACTTCTTATTATAAACGATAATTCATAAGTTGGCTTATTAACCCCACACCTGAGACCAATTTGTAGCCTTCAGAATTTACGATTCTATTATTGGGAGGGCTTCAATGCAACCAATGTCAAAAGCAGCCAAAGTCGTCTGATTGGGATAATGATCCCGTGATTGAAGCTGACTATATACTTGTGAAGATTTTAATTTTCCATTTTCGATAGAACGTCAAAATATATTATATTGGAGATAGTATTAGAATAGTAGCAAGAAGTTATGGAATTGCCCATAGTTCACACGAACGAAGAGTTTGTAGTCCGAGCCGATGGCGAGGACTGCGGTATCTGCGAGTGTGGAATATACCATTCCAAACGTGTTTTACACTTAAAAACTTCAAACGACAAAGCCCAGGCCAGCAATATTTTTTATAATAACGTATTTTTTTTTAACTTATTTATTTACGACTAATGTATAATATAAGTATTATTATGACGAAACTATAGCAACCGAAACAAGATATTTCGGGCCGGCTACGATTTTTTATACCTCCGATTTTAATTCTGCAGGGTGACAAAGTTGAGTAAAATAGGAATTTTAAAGGCATCTGGCAAGTCAAGCGTGCCATGGAATCGCTTCAACACAGCCGAATGGTCAACCGGATCACTCAAACTGTTGATGTGGAAGTGCAAATATCCAATACAAAATATACAGGGTGTTTTTCTCTGTGCCATCTCAGGGTAAAGCCTATTCATTTAATTTATACCCTGACATCATCGATACCAGCATAACAGCGTTGCCAAACTTTATGACAAATTGCAAATACGAAGACTTCAGCTGCCACAATATTTGACTTTTAAACCATTTACAGGTTAGTTAATGTACACTGTGTTTTCTTAATATGAAACCTTAATAGGCCATGTGAATAAAAATGAGGAAAAGCTTAATCCAATGTTCCTCAATATTTTCCATAAAGATGTTCTACCACCATGAAAAATATCTCTTTCTTCTAATTTCGCTTTTAGGGCGTTCACTGTAAAGTGCTTTTCTAAAAGAATAATTATAAAATTAGACGCATATTGGGGCAAATTGGCAAAATTCTTTAACATACTGTCCCTATATACATTTCATATATCACATTTCGGATTGCTGTCTGTTCGAAATCATCAATGTTGACTAGGTACAGGTTTTTTCTTTCTCTCCTTGCAGTTCGAGTAGCTGGTCCTTTTGAAATAATTGTTTTGACCGTGTCAAAACTAATTCCTAGAGCTGCTGCAACCCTCTTAAATAGAAACAAAATATGATTTTTTAGAAATTATCGAAATTTATATCAGTGAAATAAAATAAAAAGTACTTACATCTTTTACAGCACAAAGCGGAAGCAGCGGACCCCCGTTTTCCCTTTCCCTCTCAAAATATTCGCTCAAAGCACGCACCATACCCTGCGCGCGTTTATCAAGATTTTGAGAACCTATCTTGGGCGGTATTTTTAAAATTAAGTGACAAACTGTGTCAAAATTTTAACGAAAAATTTGAATATTATTATTGCAACCCAGCCCTATTATGCCAACATGACAGATGAAAATTAACTATTATTTGTGTGGCATTTTGGTAGTGTCACTAGAATTTATATTGGCAGCAAAAAACACCAAACGATGACGTCAGGGTATAAATTAAATGAATAGGCTTTACCTACTGAATTTTTTGGAAATTTATACCTGTCAAAAATCGAGTATATCAAAACCACCCAGACACTTTAAATGAACTAAGCCTAAAAATACAGAAGCCTGCCAGCCAGTAAGTCGATATAAGTTAAGCTGGCTGGTGTACCACAACAGGAAACGCACAGAAAATACGTGTTCCGTTTTCTTACAGAATTTACCGAGCACTTTCTGTCAATTGTAATCAAAAATAGCTTTCAAAACGGAACGCCTTCGTTACTTCATCAACCTAACCTATTTGTGTTTTTTTAGCTGTTAAGAGTTGAGGTTAGAACTTTATTATTATTGTAGTTGTGTTAAGGGTGTTCTGTGAACGAATCCGACCGGGGCGTGCATAATGAATTACGAAGAAGCAAATATGTTTATATCCGCCAAACAAATAAAAAATAACAGCCCTCCCTCGACTTTCACATTTCATAAACAACCACAAAACACCAAGGTTATAAACAACTACAACCACAAAACACCGAATAAATAGGAAAATAGGTTTCAAATGTTTACCCCCACCACAAGTTACAGAACTTATTGTGGTCGGGAGCTCGATTACTTCAGTAATTTCCGGTAACATAGTGTATCGTTCCGTAATGTTACCGAAATGGTATCGAAACCAATTACGGAACGATTTCTGTTACTTCGGTAAGAAAACGGAACACGTATAATATGTCATCCTTTTATTAGAAAGTAACTTTGTTGAGAAAGTTCCAATAATTTTAATTGTTTCTTATTTGTTGGTTGGCATTTTGTAAAGAAATTAATTACTGTTGTGTTTACTAATATTTTTTCGATAATTCCAGAGCATTGTTGATGATCCTTATAATATTTCATAAAAATTAAGCATTTTGGGATGGCCTAGAGAAAAATACACTGTATATTTTTGTATTTTTTGTATCTCCATACTAGATCTGGACTACATACACACCGCTGGAAAAGAGGGAACACAAATTGGACGATCCCTTGGGATCGTCCGGGCATGATAAATATTTCTGAAGCCTTTAAAGGCGGTTCGGTATTTATATCTCATCTCACTATTTGCATGGATGTTTAAGTTTTGTTCTCATTTTATTATTTCAGAATGATTATTACGAGAATATGTTATTCTCGTGGACGTTTTGGGACATATTATACAGGGTGGACCCAGATCGACTATACCATAGGTGTAAAAGACAAAAAAAATTCGAGTTGAAACTTGACCTTTGGGGGATCAGCCTTGCTTGATTAGGAACTAATTTGCGCCATATTATTATATTTTAAAAATCAAGCCGGCCTTGACAGGGGCAATTTATTCGTTTTCAGTTCAGGTAAACTACATTTTCCTTAAGAGATATCGAAACATTTTATTGGAAAAAGTTGTCGAGAATGAAAATTTAAGTTCCCAAGTTCCCATATTCCCCTACCAAATTTTAAAACAACCGGCAGACTTTGATTTTTTTAAAATTTCAACTTTATTTTTTGGAAAAAATCAAAGTATGCCGATTTTTTTGAAATTTAGTACAGGGTCTTAAATTTGCATTCTGAATTGTTTTCTAATAAAATTTTTCGATAAATGTACTTGATTTGCGCTAAAACCGCAAAAATTGAAACATTTTAAAAGATTCAAAATGTGCCGATTGTTTTATAGTTTGGTACGGTGATTTGGAATTGCATTCTGAACAACTTTTTTTTATAAAATTTTTCCATATCTCTTGAGGAAAAGGTAGTATACCTGAACTGAAAATGAATAAACTGCCCCTGTCAAGGCCCGCTTGATTTTTAAAATATAAAAATACGGTGCAAATCACTTTCTAATCAAGCAAGGCTTATCCCCCAAAGCTCAAGATTCAACTCGAAATTTGTTTGTCTTTTACATCTATCGTATAGTGTATAGTCCATCTGGGTCCACCCTGTATGTTATACTTCGATATCAGTTCTGGGTTATAAGTGCGTTTCAGTCTTGTCCCATCCAAACGAGGGTAGTGTAAATAATGAAAAGTCATTCTCAATCTTGTTATGTTCCTAATCATATATTTCAAACCACATATAGAAGGCAGCTTTTATAAATGAATAAAATCTAGAGCAAAGGTAAATTAATTACACTCTGTGGAATCCCGCAAGTGAATGAATTATAGACATATTTCATAAACAAACCAGATAAGTACTATCGATTGCTTTGGTGGTATGAATTCATTCTGAACTACACGGATTTGTTACAGTTGATAATAGTCGGAGCCTAGTTGAAATTTTGCATTATTTTACATTTTACAAATTCTATTATTACAATTTTTCGAAATCCGATTTTAGAACATGTTGATGCACGTTTCGAATGGGTAGGTATTAGTTTTTGATAATATAACGGCAAAGTTCAATGTGCCGCAAGGGCTTTTGAAAACGCTGAGTAATGCTTTCTGTCAAAAATCGAAAGTTCTTAGAAGCCCCAAGGTGCACATTGAACGGCAAATAGACTGTCGACATTAGACACAATATTCTAACCTACAAATTGAAAACTTGGATCTCGATGCATGATATTTTAATTTTAAGATTAATTTTTGCTCGTATTAAAATAGGTATTTTATTCAAAATACGTTCGGATTTTAAAATGTTTCATAAAATTTCAGAATTTTGAGATGGCTCAGAGAAAAATACCCTGTATATTTTTGTAGAAAATCTTTTCACACCAACATTTTGAGCGGTCCTCCTGACCATTCAACTGTTTTGAGGGGATTCCATGGCACACTTGACTTGGCAGATGCCTTTAAAATTCCTATTTTGCTCAACTTTGACACCCTGCAGAATGGAACTACCTGTATAGTTTTTATTCAAATTTGGTATATAAGGGTTTTGGGGTGTTCTGATTAACGCACAGATTTTAAATAAAAAAATCTCTAAATGGTTTTTGTGAAAATCGGGGGTATAAAAAAATCGCAGCCGGCCCTGGATCAGCATTTTGAAAATGGCAGGAAGGTTAAAAGAAGCGGCTTTTGAAGGCCATTCAAACAAAAAAAAAGTTTGGGCGATTATCTCCTAAAATGAAGATTTTACGGATTTGTACAGTTTTTAAGTTGGACACCCTGTATACAAGCCCTCCTGTATATATTGGTACAGGAAATAGAATATACTTTTTTCTCCGTATTTTCTTTCTTATAAAACGTGGCAAATAACGAAAAATTAAATGAATCTTATAAATAACTAGCATTTATAAGAAAAAGTACTCGGTAAACCGTAGTTAAAAAATATATCGTTCATATTATATGTCGTGGGTGAAATTTGATCTTACATATATTATAGTCAATCGTAATAGGTAAATTGTTTAATTAAAGTGATATTACTGACTATTACGGCCGTACCTCCGCCACTGGATGCTTGACAGGCACGTTGGGATGAGGCATGTAACCACGTGTGCGAGTTATTTTGGTATTGTAAATTTTAAAATCTGGTCCCACTACTTTTTTGGGAGGTTGGTACCCGCTCCAACTTGTTTTCCAAAGTTTCGCCAGTTTTTTTTTTTTTTTCAGTTAACTTTAGCCAACAAAAACTTATGGTATGGCCGATATTTTTATTCCAATGCAAGGTAGTTGTCCGTGCTGCAGCACCGCGCAAGAAAAAGTTGGAATAACAAAGAATATGTTCACAATTTTACCTACCTAATACGTGGAACGGAAAGTTTGTGTTGTTACAACCTCCCAACATCTAGGACTGTTTTCGAACTGAACGTATTGGACTGCCCACTACAGCTACCGTAACGCCCTGAACGTTAACGAGGTTTCTAATAACGCTTTTATTTGGCAAACCTGAAACTGTTGCTCAGCGTGAGCAGAAGAGACTCTCCCCTAACAACGAATTTCAAAATAAATCCGGAATTACCGTTGCACAGTAATCACAAAGATGTTGTTTTGGTAATACGATTTAAACATAGAAAAGTCTATTATTGTACAGATCACTGCTCTACCATTACTAGGTAAATACAAAGATAGTCTTCTGCTAATAATATATCAAAACTCATTGTTGAAAACATTATTATGAAATATTATTTGTATCAATTAAGTAATCTAAACTACTTCGCACTGAAAAATCACCAAGTGTTCAAGTATCTTAAGTTCAATGACAGAGAGCCCACAGAAAGAATAACCTATATATTTTCCTAAAGAAATTTTTAAACCATTTTTACCCTATTCATTTATGTATTTGACGTTTTTGGCTTACAAATGGCAGATTGTTGCTTCAGCTTGAATATAAACCTGATTATTTAAACACAAGTATCGGCTTTTTCTTCAAAGTACCCTAATATCTAATCCTTTATAGGTTTCTTTTGGTGATGCTATCCCATAAACATACTGTATTCTTAATTTTAAGTTTTCTATATGATTTGTGTTATATTGGTTCAGCGCAGTTTCATATGTTGTATAATTTATTATTTCCTCAGTGGTTCATTGGAATAAAGTTTCTTCGTTGAAATCAGAATCTTATAGATAATATGAACAAAATTTTACATTTAATTTTTGAGGCCCGATCTGGAAGCCACTTCCAAAACCATTATTATATTTAATTATAATTAAAACTTCGACGTAATGATCAAGTTTTCATCCCATTCTCGCTACAGTCCCTGTTTTGTCCTGTTTCATAACATCGTTTCTCCCCGAATAGGTATTCTTAAGCGTAAACACATTAGGTATCTGAATATTATAAGCAGTATCTACTTATTCTTTGATTTAACTACTATACTTTGACTTCCTTAAAAGTTATGTAAGTAAGTGAGTAGTTTGAAATAATAGACTTAGAAATCTAGTTAAGATAAGGCGCTCGGCAATTTTACCATGCACAATTTTTTAAACAAATGCCAATGTTGAAATTTTGAGCACAATTTGGATGTTCTGATTAAAATGAAAAATTTTGTCACTTCCGGTTAAACCAGAAGTAGGTAGTTTAAAAAATCTGCTTACACAAAAACAACTCTTTCCACATGCTGGTCCTTTGAAAATTTCAAATTTTTGTATCAAATACTGCGGAAAAAAAATAAGGGTGCAATTACTGCCTATTCTGTCACGCGGTAGATCATGAATGATTAATTTTTCCAATGCCTGCATCTGCATGAAAATAAGAGTTTTAGAGTTTGCGAGCTACAATATCAATAATAAATAAGTATAGATAGGTACAAATAATTATGCATTTCTTGTAGTATCAAGAGAGGAATAAAGTGCCAATAGGCAAAAATATCAATAAAAATATGTCTATTTGACTATTTGGTTATATTAATTGTAATTTATTTTTCTAAAATTTTCTTTATTATGGCAATTTTTGTTAAAAATACATTTAAAGTTGCATCTTTTAATGAACAGATTTGCACTGTTTTCTGACCAACTCAATGATTTGGCAGATACATTTTACATTTCGATATTCTACTCTCAGTTTTATAATAATTTTAAAGAATAATTTCCAGGTATTTTCCGTCAAAACTATGTTGACCCGAGGCACTGATTGCCCCATTTTTGTTATATTTTCATTGTTCTCCCTCTAGAGCTTCCTTAGATTTTCTAGAAATGCTCTACAGGGTGTTTCTTACTAACATTCTAATATTTAAGGGGGTGATTTTTAGGTCTATTTTGAGAAAAAAACCTCATATGAAAAGTCTTAACTTTTGAACTACAGAGTGCTAAAATTTTAAGAAAAAAGTATCTTTTTATTATAGTTAGGTATTATCCTAGATATTTTTGTGACTTCTATGCATCAAGATGCATTTTCTTACTTACAAACAACGAAACAACTTTATTACTTCTACCAGTGGCGCCTGTACGGGTTTCGAATTTAATAACTTATAGAAAAATATGTTACGCCACTGCTTCTTCTTAAAGTATAAATTATTTTTGAAATCCCCAATCCTTTCTAAGCAAATGAGGTCTCTTGATCTTTTTTGTTTGACGTATATACATTTTGGAATGGTAACAGAAAATTACCCTAAACCCACAACGAAACAAATTAAATCAGATGTTGCTGTTTTAGCACCCTGTAGTTCAAAAGTTAAGACTTTTAGGACATATGTTCATATAGAGTTTTTTTCTCAAAAAATCACCCCCTTAAATATTAGCATGTTATTAAGAAACACCCTGTAGAACTTTATGATATGTATGTACATCCATCATGGAATATTCTAGAGTATGAAGGAATATAAAAAAAATAGTCTCCAGTCTTCCATTTTAGAATACCTATAAGCCCTGGGAATTGTGCCTGCAAGTAATTTAAATGTTAAAACGCGATTTTGCTGAGAATTTTGAAGCTATAGAGCATATCCTTGGACTATAGCAGAATGTTAGTACCTAACAAATAGGTATATTTGGGAAGGTTACAATAAAGGTGGTAACCAAGGAAACGAATTTGGACATTATTGGAAATCCAAACTTACTTGTGATACTTATATTATTTGAGTCTCCGATCAAAAGATATTTGATCGGAGATTTTAGTTTAATCAGTTAATTTTTCTTTTTTTTTTTTTCTAAAAATAGTTGTACTAATTACGCACTTCTCCGCCACTGGTTTTATGCTAACCCATGCCGTTATAACGTATACCAAATATGACTTAAATATTCTAACTAGTGTAGTATCCACCCTGTGAGATGTTAATTGGCGAGCGGTATTATACAGGGTGGTCTACAAGATCTTCTTGTAGTGTGGGCCTAAGGTTGTATGACGGAGACACCGGGTAGTTTAAAATATGTATATTAAGATTAATTACGGAACAGTACATTACGTTACTAAAATACAGAGGAAGTTTAAAAAAAACATGAGCAATAATTAAGTAAGGAATAATGGTATAAATCTATGAATTCGCACAACGCCACTCAAGATATCCGAAATATGAATTCTCTTCATGTAACACAATCCAAACGTTCAAAGGTACACTGTTAAACAATTGAACTTACATTAGGGCACAAAACAATATGTCAAAAATGGCACGAATACACAAACTATGGCAATAAAATGACAATATTCAGATCAAAAGTACAAAAATTGCAAAATATTTCCCAAATAGCACAAAATTAATTGATTACTCTGTACAACAAATTGGCATAAAATGTAAATCAATGTTACTCAAGTTTGTGGCATAAAATGATTCAATTAAAAGACAATACTCTTGCAAGCAATACCAAAATTATATGGCTCAAAATTCAGAATAATCGTACGGCATGAATAGAAGTTCTTAAAAGACTAGACAAAACACTCATTACCTCAACTGACAAAACTGCAAATAAGTTTACCAAATCCTCAGTATAAACATGAAAATAAAAAGACTCAATTTCTGATATTAACTCTAAAATTAAAATAAAAATTGCACAATAAATTCAGTATATCTCCAAAGTTTCAAAATGATTTAAAAATTTCAAAATAAAAGGCAATTCAAACATAAGGCATCAAAACAAAAATATCTTACTACTTGGTCAGTCTAACTTACTCAGGTGCTTAGAATTTTGGTGGTTCGTTCAAGAGTTGCTAAGACATCTGGACTGGGGCCGTGGGCCGCGGGTCCCGTCCCGCGACCTGGTGGATCGGTTGGTCGTCGACTATTGTTTCTTGACTACTGATCTGCGTCTGGTTCTCTACTGATCTGCTACTGGTCTGCTACTGATTTCTGCGAAGGGGCCCTCCCGGGTATTTATAGGTCTCCGGGTGCCCCGCTACTCTTCCCCCGCGACTTGCCAGACCGTGCGAACTTTTGGGGAGACCGGTTCTCGCGAAATTAATTAAGGCAATTATCGAAAATCAGTCAAAATTAATTACTGCAATTAGCATAAATCGATCACTTTGAGACGTTTATTATATCAATTATCATAAATCCGTCCCGCGGGCCATGTTTTGGGCTACTTTAAGGTTCTTCTTCCTTTGGCGGCACCGCCGGCTAATGCGGTACTCTAATTTACTGCGATGGGTTTTGCGATTTTGGTTGGGGCCCCGAGGGGACTCCGGCGAAAAACTAACGTTAAGTTTCCAGTTTGGGAACCGAATATTATATATTTCTGTTAAAAAAATCCCGGGCACCACACTAGTTTGGTAAATATTCGATAAATTCCACATATTTTTTTCAAACTAAACACTCTGTAACTTTTCTACGAAGCCTTAAAAAGATATAGGTTATACGAAAAAGTACGGTTATTTTTTAAAGATCTATCACCTGTTAAACACCAGCTACAAAAAATTGATATCCAACCCCTTGACTGTTTTCAGTTTCGACAGTTTAGACCAAAATAATAAAATATATGTCTACCAGTCTGAATTATTACATAAATGTAAGGATATAATTGACCCAATTTAAAATCTCTTGGCGAAGATGTTGATCTTATACAGGTACCTATTAAGAAAAACTGGTTATGTTACTGCATCCTTAGGTCCATACCTGACACCAATTGCTCGTTTGTCCTATTTAACACACAGTTGCTATTGTCAAGAGTTTAGTACATATAAGTAAGCGAAGCAATATAATTAAATCAGTTTAAAAAAGCTGTCTGCGATTACGGAACTTGATAATGACGGGATGCCATTGGTCCATGGCGGCAGTGCCGCTGGATCCAAAAAAACGCAGTTTCTAGGTTAGACCTAAAACTTTGTCATAGCTCTAATCGGACTCTTTGGCCTCCCTTCTCGGTAATGTAATAATATGTAACAGACGGTGGAAGATCGGAAATCACCCCTGAACCAAATTAAACTTAATTAAATGAAATAAACCTAATAAAACTGCGGTCGATAACAACGGCTTGGAAAGAAAAGAAACAAACCGGTTGAAATTTAAAAAAGTCCTGGAAATCTAGTAACTTCGATATAACGTTTTCAAAAGTTGTTTCAGTTTAACACAAACAGCATCATTTTTCTGTTCTCAGGTTGGCAGAACTGAATCAAATGAACCAGCTGGGTGGACCCATGGACTACTTTGACAGGGTTCAAAGGAGCGGGAACGACATCAAACGTCAGAGCCGCTACCGCCTCTGCTACTTCAACCCAGTCAGCTGCTTCAAGAAATAAACGGATACCAAAAAATAAACAAATTTTAAATTCTGACACACCAAACACGACGTTTTTCGATAATAGTGGTAAAGTTGGTATCTAAGTATTAGATCATGTATGTCGCCACTACGATTGCATTAAAATTCGTGTCTGGCATATCAGGATTTTACCTTCTTATTGTGATTTGGAATATTTGGATGTGTAAGAAAAATATATTTAAGTCGATTACAACTACGTTAGCCAAAAAGAGAATACATATTTTTTATTTTCTGCGTGTTGTATTTAAATTGGGCAGAATATATGAGATTTGAGAGTCTCGACATAGAAGTTTTGAAATGTGCATATCTTCTACCTAAGCCAAAAATCCTAAAAAACGGAATGTGTACCTACGCATACATATCTTAATAAAATTTAAGTATTAAGTCAGACATGTTTTATTAACTGAGATACTTTGTATATGAGATTAATAACAATATTTTGTCGGAACCTAGGTATTTTTAGTTTCATCTGCGAGGTGTTGCAAAATGTCTCAAACATTTTTATGTAACCTTCACTGAAAGCACCTATTCAAATAAACGGAAAATATGCAATCTCTCCCGATGTTACTTAAGCTAGATCTCTGCGACATACATGCAAGCACACAGGCCTGAGTCCCTCTAATCTGGATCCTCTACTCCATTATTCCTCTTTTCTTCAGCAAATTTTTATTTAAGCAAACTGTTATTTACGTAATGACATTTAGCAGTGACCTCAAGTCGGAGCAAGCTTAATATATTTTCTATACAAAACTTCCTTTGTGAATGACTTTCAGGAATTTAATTTAATCTCGAGTCACTTCCCCTCTCATCTTTACCTCAGTAGCAGGTTTACGTAGATGGCTCAAGGCTTAGTCTGATGTTGGGTGAAACAGGGGTGTTCCAGATTGGATGGACAGGGCTAGCTGATCTTATCTTCCGTAGAGATACAAAAAGTAGCTAATGTGTATGTAGGGGAGAATGGGGCAAAGTGGAGTTTGTGATATGGTAATATCGCATCACGCCGACATTGGCCAAACCATGTGCTATATTAGCAGTTCATCGCAGTTACAGAAAGCGCCGAACGCTATGTTGTGTCAATAGGTAGGAATTGATGAATCCGGCGTATATTTCATTAGTTTTGCACGTGGTAAAGAGACAAATAAAGAGTTGATTGTGTTGTTAAACAAAAACTGCTGTTTACTGTTTTTAAGGTAGGGCAAATCAACAACAATACTAGATCATATAGATGTATCCGTTAGATTTTAAAATATCACACATTTTATAAAAAAAATGACCAATGAGGTAAAGTGGAATAACTCATGAAAATGTTAATTTTTATTATCGCAAATAACGTAGCGTTTTCAATGATCTTATTTTTTGGGGATATTCCCCCGACCCTTTATTTGTTTGAAAGATCTTCAAACCGCATATTTTGACCTTCTTACCGTTGTCAACATAGAAATCCAGGACGGCTATTATTTTTTATAGGTACCCTCAACTTTCACTAAATGCATTTAGCGATTTTTTTTTGTTTAAAATCTGATACCGCTGCATTAATCAGGACACCACTGAACCAGCATATTATACCAAATTTGAACAAAAAGTATTCATTCTACAGAGTTCCAAAATTTAATTTAATTTAAAAGCATCTGGTGAATCAAGAGTCATGTGTGCCATGGAATTACCTCAAAACAATTGATTGGTCAACAGGACTATACAAGGTATCTAGTAGTGCACAAAGATCCAATAACACATTACAGGTTGTTTTTGTCTGTGTCATCTCAAAGTGTTGAATTTTTTAAAACTTTATACGGGTCAAATGCACCCTGGAATTGTTATAAATTATTGGAAATGTATTAATAAATGAAAAAATAATCGATTTTAAATATAAAGTATCATCCAGCAAGTAAAAAGGATTTAAATTGTTAGACTTTTGTCGACAAACCTATCCTCTAATAAAATTATACATTTTTCTATGAGTTTCTGTTGCGGCACACTACCCGCCCTAACTTATCTGGACGTACTGGCTGTCCAAGATCTGTAAAGTAAGAAGGTTGCCTCTTGTTGAGGGAGAGCGTTCTGGATAACGTCATGGGAATGCTGGCAATAATCGTCGGCAAGGGTAACACACGAGGGAACGCCAATCACATCATCTGACAGCATTCCTGTGACGTCAGCGTTCGCTCTCTCTCTACGTTAGTGGGTAACCTTCTTACTTCTTACTATACGGGTTACGGGTCATACACTTAATCGATTTTTATCGCTCCCGATGCATAGGTAAAGTTTTAAATTTAGCACTTTGAGTTGGCACAGAGAAAATACAGGTTGTTTATTTGTTATTGGATCTTTGCATACCAATATGCCCTGTCTGGCCCTGTTGATTATAATTATTCTACTGTTTTGAGGTAATTTCATGGCATACTTGACTCTTGACCCGCCAGATTCCTTTAAAATTTCTATTTTGCTAAATTTTGGCTCCCTGTAGAACAGAACTTCATGTATAATATATTTGTTCAAATTTGGTATAATAGAGGGGGTTCTGTGGTGTCCTTATTAACGCTGTGGTGTCCTATTATAAACAAAAAAATCGCTAAATATGCATTTGGTGAAAATTGGGGATATAAAAAGAGTGTAGCCGGTCCTGGATTTGCATGTTAACAACGGTAAGAAGGTTTTCCACCAACAAAGGCTGGGCGTCTAAAAATGGTCACCCTGTACCAAATTCAAAAAGCGTTCCAATATCTTGTGCCGGTCAACCAAAATTGAACTAACAAATTTTGAATTCTTTTAAATAATTTGTATTCGAATGCCTTTCCGTAATCATGTTTCAATAATGCTAAATTAAGTGAAAAAAAATTCATTCATATTCCACTGGCTGAAAAGTTTTTACAGGCTTCAAAATGTATCGGATATTTTTTGACAAAAAGGACGTCAAACAATTGTCGCATTAGAAAGCATCTCAAAGTGTATATCCAGGGTCGCATTAAGAGACGGATGACAGCTGCTATACCATAAAGCATACAAAAATTTTTATACAGATAAATTTAGATAGTAAGTAATAGGAATCGGTGAAATTATGTCAGATCTTAGATTTTGACATCTTTTAATGATTATTATGATAATATAGCATTGCGTCCTGGCGATAACGTTTTATTCTTGTGTCAGCGGTCTCATAGGTCTCAACTGTTTAGTTTCCATGCATTGTTGCTGAATGGGTGCATAGAATAGGTACCAGTGATGTAATGTATCGAGATACTGTATCTATAGATACTATTTATGTACCTAGATACATATCTAGATACTTACAAAAATCAGGATCTGCTTTACTATCTAGATCCTTTTGAAAGTATCTAGATACTTATAGATACTAGATACATTTTTTAGCCAAGATGCCAAGGAATGCCACGCGCCTATATTTACTTTTAAAAAATAAACTATACAAATAATAAAATGGGGTGTGATTTAGTGATTTTTTTAAAATACCGTACATAAAGTACCTACTCAGTGCTCACTTTGGAATGATGTACACGGTAAACTACTAACCCACAACTTGTTTGATTAGTCACAATCCAAACTTCACATTGCAATTCTACTTTACCTACACACACACTTGTTTCATAAATATCTAAGTAGATAAGTATATTGATTGCCTTATGAGGTCTGAAATGTTCTTAAATAACTGATAGTATCTGAAAGTATCTAGATACTTTTATAACGTATCTGTAGGTACCCAGGGAAAATGTATCGGTATCTGTATCTAGATGCATCTGCCAGACAGTATCTGTATCTGCATCTAGAAACCGAAAAAATGTATCTGTTACATCACTGATAGGTACTGTATACGTGTAGCAAATATGGAAGGAGAAAATGAAAATTGTAGATATTTTTTGTGTAGGCGAAACTAATGTAAAAGTATTTAGTTTGTAATAGAGGGTGCCCCACAAAAGCGGGAAAGACTAACGATAATTTTTTAAATAGAACAACTGTACATAAACTGAGGATGTCAAAAAAAGCTTTATATGATTCTGTGCAACTTTTGTATTTAAGTTTTTTTCTTCCCTAAAACAAAAAAGGTAAAGGCGAGTTCAAGTTTCCGTAATGCATTGAATTATTTGACTATTTCCAAACTTTGAGCACGTCTAGAACGAAAACAGCGCGTACGATTTTGTTGTAGCAATGATTACTTCACATGACATCAAGCGCAAAATGACAAAGTTTCAGCAAATTTTGCCGAAATCCATTTCCCTTAAGCTTTCAGAGGGGTCCACGTTTCAGAATGTAACAATATGGACGCCTGTAAAAACTTTTTAGCTAATGGAATATGAATGCAAATAATGTTTTCATTAATTTAACATCATTGAAACATAATTACGGAAAGGCATCCGAATGCAAATTATTTTACAAAAATTAAAATTTACTCCTCCAAATTGTGGCTGATCGGCACAAGATATTGGCATGCTTTCTGAATTTTGTGCATATTACTTAGCGTAATTATGCAGAAAAAAGGGATTCAGTTATCCTACAATTTTTTTAAAGACCGCCAACGACATATTTTTTTGGAATTCCCATCAAAAGGGAACGTTTGATTAAAATGCAATTTTACTTTTTAAGTAATGTTCTTAATTAGAATATTTAACATCAAAACGGCATTCCTATATAAATCATATAACCTACCTATTAAAATTTAACAAAGGTTACGAACATATGATAGAGGGTGAGGGTGTCTTCTTAGTTGGGGACTTCTTACTTGGAGACTGCACCTGTTCACTTAAAGCTATTCTTGTTTTGCCCCGCAATTATTTTGATACCTTTCTATGAATCCCTCGGTTTCTTACTTAGCCCCTTTTACCTGAGAGAGTAATTAGGAGGATTATCGACTATCATTGACCGCACCCATAGGTTAGGACCTAATTTAAATTAGGAATAAAATCATTTTAAATACAGGCAGACATTTTCTGATAACATTACTTCCAGTTTTGATTTCGTGTTTCACTATTTTCGATTGTGCGATGGAGTGTCAAATCATCGAAAGTACAAAAGGTGAAAATATTTAATTGGAACAAAAATTTGACGGCTTTTTGGATATGCAAGAATAAAAAATCCTGTTCAGGTAAGTGTAACTACTTTGTCAAAAAACGAAATTATGCGGGGAACTCGATCTTCATCAGTGTATCTGCAATGTTGCCGTGAATGATATTAGTATCTGTCTAGATAGAGATAAAAAGAGGTCAAGAGAAGAATTAGTGCCAGTTACACAAATTTTCTAACAAGAAATGGCCCCCCCCCTCAGGGATTGGAGTTTGTTATCACCCTTCCTGCATTTTCCAGTAGGTATAAAATCTTTGCTATATACTGCAAGAAATAAGGCAGTCGGTGCTATGACATTCAAAAAATCGGGAGGATATGTCTGTTCCTGAGCAACTATCGAAAGAATTTTGGCTTGTACACGACGGCAGCATAGACAAAATTTTAGTATTCGCTTCCCCTACTGCCCAACAAACTTGATGAAGTGTTCAGATTTCTTTGGAGATGGTACTTTTAAAAGCTGCAAGATATCGGCAGCACGTCCATGGAAAGCAATATCATTTCTGCTGCTTTTGCATCGCTTCCAGCTAAAACTCAGATAATCTACCAACAGTTGTTTCAATTAATTCGACAAAAAATTCCAAAGTAGGTACCGAAAATTATCAAAATCGACTTGGAATTACCAGCAATTCAGTCATTACAATCATGCTTTCCCAATGCGAAGATTACAGGCTGTAATTTCCACTTCAACCAGTGTTTGTGGCGAAAAGTGCAAGAACTAAGACTTACAATAAAGAAATTCGCTTATATTTAAGAATGTGTGCTGCTTTATCACATATACCGCACGAAAAATTAGATGGTGGTTGGTTACATATCATGGAAAGCTACCGAGCTGCGACAAAATACAAATTTTCAATGATTACTGACCAATGGATATGTGGTTATGCTTCTATGAGAGACACAGAACAACAAATTGTCTGGGAGGGTTGGCACAATGGCCTCAACAACAAAATTTCCAGAAGAAATCCTAATCATATTCAACTAATAAGTGCATTGAAAGAAGAAAATTATTATTACAGTGGGTAATTGTCAATTGCAGATCCAATTACATATGACACCCAAAAAGAGGAAGACAAAATATGTATTATGAGATGAAAGAATATTTAAGACAGTTAATGATTATATTAATAATGAAATTAGTATTGGTAGATGTTTAAGAAATATATCATATATTGTAAAAATGCAATAATCTTGTATGTGACTAGTTGTAAATAAATATAATTTTAAATTATTTTTCCTATTTTCAATTCTAATGGTAGTTCCGTATCTATTTCATTTTTCGTTTATTAGTGCAATAATAGCAGATGAATAATTTTACCCAGTGGCGGATGTAGGCTGGAGTCAAGGGAGGGGCTTCTATTTCCTAAATTTTGTAATAAAATAGGAAACATTTTTTATTCATTTTATTCATTAAAATACAATACTATTAATACATTAATATTCTTAGTTTCGTTCAATTCCGTTCCGCTGTTCCAGTTCCGCTCTACTCGTAGTAGGTAATAGAATAGAACAACTGTGAACGTGAACTGTCGATCGGTGAAGGCGATGACTGGACCCGTGTTCTGTGCCGGGCCCTGTCCCAATCCCATTGCGTTCACCAAATTTTTAAATTTGTACTATAAAAACTATTAGCGTACCCTCTTTAGAAACGGAAGCAATATTTATCAATGATTCAATATTCAATAATAATAGTTCTTTTGCGACCTTCACGCCCACATAACCTCAAAATGGCATGTTCCTGTCAGCGCATTTACAACCGGTCCGAAACGAGTTGTCAGCGAGTGAATCAAATCGTACCTGTTGTAAACGATCTGAGCGCTGTAAGCACTGACAGCGCGATTCGGACCACGACCTTAGAAGATATGAAGTTAATAATATTGGAACTGGAACATGTTTTTTAAGAACAGGTATTGCCTGGAACTGGAACAGGTTGTACCTGTTCCAAGAAAACGCAGTTCCACACCATCTCTAATTGCCAGACATATTTTTTAAGTGCCTACCTTACGGTATTTATTAGGCCAAGGGGGGGGGGGCTATAGCCCCTGTAACCCCCCCCCCCCCGTAGATCCGCCACTGATTTTACCTGACAAAAGAAAAGTCCATAACTAAGAAGGGGCCAAGTAAGAATTTATCCCAAGGGGCCACTAAGAATATTTTACCTGAAAATGGGCAAATCCCCAACACCTAAGAAGGGGCCAAGTAAGAGTATATCTGATAATTTTTATGAAAGTCATGCCCCAAGTGATTAAGGCTGTAATATACACATAAGTAATTAAAAATTGGCAATTTTTTTACAAGTTCACTAGGCTTATTCTACTCTTTGCGCATCTGGAACACAAATGCTTTTAAGCGTCCGCCACATATTTTTTATGAAACTTTCACGACATAGGTACACAGGCATTTTCTACATTTTCTTTGTTTTTTTTTGCAAATTCAAAAATTACAGCTAACAAAGTGGCCAGCGAGCAACGTTTCTCTTCCATCTCACCCGTTTTTAGTTTTTACCAAACAACATTTAGCTTCAATTTTCATTCATGCGCAAAACGTTTCACAAAAACATGCGTGTAGCTCTTGGACTATTAGGATTTCCATTACCAAATAATCTTAGAGTGTATTATAGTTCGCACACTGGATAATATTAATAAACAATTAATTATTGTCTTTTTGCCCTAAATAATAAATTTATCATTAAATACACACGGCGTCGATATTTTTTTAGCTGTTTTTAATCAAAATTATTTTCATTCCGGAAAACATTTCAGAAATTAGTATTCACAAGCATGGGTCTGTAGATATCTCGTACTAAAAGATAGAAGAAAGCAACCTTTCAGAAGCATTGTTGAAACCTCCCGCAAAAAAATCCCGTCTCATCAACTTTCAATCCAGGTAGGTAGCTAGGAAAAATTATACTTAAACTGTATTTTTCTTTTAGCTTCTTGAACTAAAATAAATTTCTGGGTCCAAGTTGCATTCTCCGGAATTAAGACGTGTCGAGTGGGTGATAAATTCTGATAACAGCCGCCAGGTCCATTAACTCATATAAACGTTATACGAGGCTTTAGACACCGGCTCTTTATCAGCGCAATAAAATAGAAATCGCAATAACGTCAAACTAAGCGAGAAAGGGCCGTTATAAATCATCTGGTTGTCTTTATTATTTTTGCGGAGAATTTACGTAGGTAGTCTAATTTACCACGCAGTATATACCTAGGTTAGGTACTAGATGTTTATATACAGTGTATTTTTTTTATTTTTGAACCGATTTTCAAGAACTTTTTTTTTTTGTTAGATAGGTCTTCAAAATGCGCATTAGAGCGTTAGGCAGTTTTGTCCTTAAGCAACTACGACCATTTTTATGGGCCAATATTTCGAGAAGTCCTATTAGCGAGTTTTTTTAGAAAAAAGTCATTGCGAATTCGTGTTTAGAATCACTTAAAACCACCTTGTACCAATTTTCATTGTCCTAATTTACAATGTGTCGGAGAAAAAAATTATTATTTTTTATATTGAGATAGGAATTTATTATATTGTTTTTAACATTATATAATGAAAACATTACAACAAGGTTGCATTGTTTTAAATGAGAAAACGATTTCTTATTCGAAGTAGTCTTCTCGGATTATTAGGTATTTCGTCCAATTCAACGATTAGGAAAATTATAAGCTTCATCAATGTACATTGTACAAAAATTTTTTTGAAATATTAATTAAGATGTTCTAAGCAGAATTACATTTTTATCTCAATTATTATTTAAAGACTTCAAGTGTATGAACAAATTTTAGCTAAAAATTGTTCTCCTCTTTTTTAAACATTTCTATATTATCTGACTTTTAGAAATACAATTTAAGTTCCTACTAGCATCTTGTAGTGTGCTGTGACAACACAATAATTCTTATTTATCTTAACACCTGTCAAAGTATAGTACATTCTGTAATGAGATTGGAATGAAAAAAATCGATACGAGTATCGAATTTTTTAATTCTAACCGAGACCGAGTAACAGACTGTATTTTCTCCACGACCATTCGTGAATGTAATTTCAGGTGGAGTATTATCAAATTCTATATCAAAATCACTCGAATTTTCACTCATTTTATTTAACTTAAAACACGTTCGAAAATACTTATTATATGACGCGCACCCCCACGCCGCTATTGTTGACAGGGAGGTTGACAGTCTTGAAATCCATGGCACTCTATGCCGTGTTTAGTTCGATTAGCGTACCTATATTCATTCATTGTCTTGTTATGGAATGAAAATATATAAAGTAATGCAATTATTTATTATTATTAGTACGAAATATTAGTATCCCTATTATTATATTGTTTATTTATGTGCAATAGATTACAAAAATTATATTAAGATCGTGGAAATACATGCAAAACACTAGAGAAGCAAGTATTTAAGAATAAATCATCTCGCTCTAGAATGAGAATTTTTAAGTTCTATTATTAAAAATGATTTTAGAATACTTACATTCACGAATGGTCGTGGAGAAAAGTACTTTATTCCCTATTTCGTGCGTTATTCTACCAAAGGAAAAAATTAAAAATGCGAAAGAAATGTCCTACACTTTGCAAGAAAAAGTAGAAATAATAAGATTAGTAGGGGACGGAACCCGTACTTTTTGCGAAGCGGCTCAAGAATTTAATAGACATCATCCGCAACACAATATTAATCATAAAACCGTTGCAAAAATTAACAGATTTTTTGACCAACATGGAACTATTAAAAAACTTCCAAACCAGCATCGTGAACGGGAGCGAAGAGGAAATCAAGTAATTATCAATCCAAACTCGAGCCTTAGAGACGCTAGTAGGAACTTAAATATTTCTAAAAGTCAGATATGGAAATGTTAAAAAAAAGCGGAAAGCTTTTAAGCCAAAATTTCTTCATAAACTTGAAGCTGGAGATACTAATATAAGATTGGAATACTGTTTATGGCTCCAAGGCATGTACTTAGAGAATCCTAATTTTTTTTTAAATATTTTACACTGATGAAGCAACGTTTACCACAAATGGTATTGTATCATCACAAAATATCCGCATGTGGAGCGAAGATAATCCACATTGGACAATTGAATGCAAAGGACAATATTCGTCAAAAATAAATGTTTTCTGTGGCATTTTAAATAAAAAGATTATCGGACCATACTTTTTTGATGAAAATTTAAATTTTATGCGTTTTTTAAGATTTTTGCAAAACGAATTTCCGATGCAATTGACGAACTTCCTCTTGATTATCGATACAATTTGCACTTACAGCTCGATGGAGCACCTATCCATAATGCTGCAGATGTGGGACGGTGGCTAGATGATAATTTTCCTAATCGTTGGATTGGAAGAAGTAGTCCTCTTATTCGTTGACCACCGAGATCGCCTGATCTTCTTTGGGGACAATAAAAAATAAAGTGTATGCTAGAAGACCTCCAGACCCGACCAGAGCTTCGTGACAGCATTATAGCGGCTTGTCAAAGCATCACTCGACAGCAATTAAGAAATGTGACGATAAATAATCGTAGGCGTACTGAGAAGTGTATAAGAGAATTCGGTGGGTTAATTGAAATGGATAAGATTTAAATTTTTATGTTTTCTCATTTAAAGCAATGTAACCTTGTGGTAATGTTTTCATTAGATAATGTTAAAAACAATAAAACAAATTCGTATCTCAATATAAAAATAATAATTTTTTCTCCGACACCCTGTAAATTAGGGCAATGAAAATTGGTACAAGGTGGTTTTAAGTGATTCTAAACACGAATCTGTAATCACTTTTTTTCTAAAAAAATCACTAATAGGACTTCTCGAAATATTGGCCCATAAAAAGCGCATTTTGAAGACCTAACAAAAAAAAGTTTTTGAAAATCGGTTCAAAAATAAAAAAATTACAAGGGTGGGAACTCCTTAACGTGGACACACTGTAGGTATGGTAGATATACCTACCTAGTTTATCTAATTTCAACTGAAGCCCTTCAGTGGCAAGTGATTTTACCAGGGTAGGTCAACAACCGGTGGTGCCCGACCAAGAAAATAGGAGACAAAACACGTTGTTTAACCATTGGTATTGGTAGTAGAAATAGATGAAAGAGACAGAGAAGATGGATACTACAGTAAAAACAAGTACCGACTTCGGAGCGCCAACTTGGGGAGTGCCAAGTTGTCGCCGCGCTAAAACCGCGGAAGGCATATAGACGCCTACGCGCCACAGTCTATTTATTAAATGTCAACTGACAAGTGAAATATCTGAAACAAACAACCTCAAAAAGTAAAAGCGTTGACTGACGTATTAATAAAGACTGCTCACGGCTGTCATGTTTGACAGTTATCTGGCTCACCATGCGCTTCCTGGAGACAAAATACAATGCAAAATACAATGCAAAATACATTGTTGACCATAGGCGCCATCTACTTTCCAGGACATGAAACTATAGCGGTGAGAAGTCTTATTAATACGTCAGTCAACGTCAGTCAACGGTAAAAGCACAATTTCTTCAACGTTTTCTCCATCTCCAAGCGGTGTCACATTTCAGTTCAGCAGCTTGATTATTTTGGCAGATATAGCTATAATTCAATTGAAAAAAAAACTTCAACACGTATACGAGTATAAGTAAACTTGACCCTTAACCCTCACCATTATGATCTCGGTAAGTACAAAAGATAGAATGTCTGTTAAGTGGAGAAAGTTTTAGACAATTTTTATGGGCAATATGAAGCCAATTGAAAGGTTTTATTTGCTATTTAGTACAGAAAAGCCATTGCGAACAAAATGTTCTATTAAAAATAAATACAAAACTAGAGACGTTCCTCGAAACTTTCCACAAGTTAAAGCTGGGTAGTCACCTCTGCGCCATGCTCCTATTCGTTACGACCTCGGCTAGGCCTCAAGACTCGTGCTGGATCGTGGAATTTCCGAGCTGGTGCTAGGTGTGCAAAGTATTCTCGAGCCATGTTGTAGGGCTGGTGTACCGATACTTAGTCCGTTGCTGACTCGCTCACGTGATTTGGGTGCTCACATGTAAAGGAAATTACACAAAACAGTTTCGGTTAAGTACCTATTGCAGTCGAAACGTCGACGCGTTTACAATGGCTATTTAAATCACTTAAGAGTAAAAAGATTTTTGAAAATAAACAAATCTGTACAGATTGTTAAAGCATGTAACTTTGACTTATAATTAACCCTCAAGAATATTCAATTGACTATGAAATAAAGATTAAAAAAATAAATAATTGCGATATGATCAATTATCTTGACTTAACCTGACTTAATAAGTTAAACTGTACTAAATTATAAGACTGAACTAGGTAATTTATTACCTACAAGATAAAAGGTAATATTAACTAAATACAAAACGATTGGCGACTTCCAAGTTACAGAGGCAGTGAATTAAAACACAGGAGTAGAGATACTAAGAGAGCACCAGACCAGACTTGTCGAAACCTGTCTGGTCTGGTACTCTCCTAGGTTTTGCCCGTCTCCCCACTCTCTCCCCACTCCTATTGAAACAGCTATATAGGAGAGGTTCAACTAAGATCTCATGAGACACGCAGATCATTTACAACATGTCCTTCTTCAATAGTTTAAACAATTTGCTGGTGAAAAATCTGGTGAATGTTCGAGATTTGGAAGTAAATAAAAAATTTGAGATCCAGTGTTTTAAGAGAATAAATACCAAGTTTGGGGAAAAGGTAGTGGTGGAATTTGCCGACTTCAAGACCATCCTGCCTCAGCGTTTTACGGAGCAATTAACTCAAGAGCGAATTGACGAATTGAATGGTGACAAAAGGTATTTTTTAACAAGCTTGGGGCCCGTCGGCAAGACTACAAATATTATATTTTCTGAAGCATGAGCGAGAGACTGCGGCGATATATGGAGGCACTCGAAGAGCTGAGACGCTTGATTATTATGTATGAACTAACTAAAAAGTTTAGAAATGTAAAGTTGTGAAAATAAAAAATATTATTTGTTTGTGTGTTTTTTACTACAAATCCCAATATTGTCTGGGCACAGATATTCTGATTTTAAACAAATCATAAAAAAAATGCCTAGCGAATTTCCCAAGGACAGTGAGAAAATATTCTACATAATATCCAATTAGACAATTGCTCTAAGAATATGCAAAAAAAAAGTAAAACATTTTTTGAAAAAGTAATTTTTATTTTTTTATTTAAAAAAATATTGCCAATTGCCAATTGCTTTAATTGCCACTTAGCCACTTGGCCACTTGGCCCCCTTGGCCCCCCCTCCCCCCATTAGTTTTGTTTTCAGTGCTCTGAAATACCCGGGGATTGAACCCGAGACACCTAGCTGGTAGCAAAAGACGCTTGTCTCTTAACCACGGTTGTATTTCCAAAGGGGTTTCTTGAAAATTTCTACCCTTTCTTATTCAGGTAGCGCGTTGAAGTCGCCTGCTTGGGGTATGCCACGTGGGTGGGCCAGTAGGAGAAAGTATCAAACGCCGCGCTGCGGTGGTACAGTCAGCGGTACCGCTTCTCGGGGGATGCTGCCGCGGGCGTGCCGAGGGTACAGTCTAGTCGGACGCTAGAATACCGCTCAGTCGGGGCTCCTCCGGTACAGTCCAGACAGGCAGGTAGAATAACCGCGCTTCGAACTGGACTCGACCTTACGGTCTTGGGTTGACTATGGCTTATTTTTTGGGCCCTTTATGGTTGTGTTATACAAAATTATTCGATATTTACAAATTTATTATAAAAATAGTTTTTTCTTTATGGTATTTTCAGAGAGTTCTATGGTATACAGAGTGTTTAACTCGGCGCTCTCATTCCAGAAGGTGGCGGACACGCGCCACGCGCTCCATCGAAGGTCGAGGCGCGGTTCCAGTCGACGTGCGGTACAGACGACGCTTCGGGCTGGAAGCTGTGGTCTTGGGTTGATTATAACTTATTTTTTGAACACTTTATGGTTGAGTTATATAAAATTATTCACTATTTATTATAAAAATCGTTTTTCGTTATATTTTCAGAGAGTTCTATGGTATACAGAGTGTTTAACTCAGCGCTCTCCAGACTAATTATATTGGTTTCTATGCTTAAGAAACATTCTTGAAAATTAACTGGGGGCGACTATAGTTTATTTTTGAAAACATTACGGCTGTGTTATACAAATTATTCTCTATTTATTATAAAAATCGTTTTTCTTTATATTTTCAGAGAGTTCTATGGTATACAGAGTGTTTAACTCAGCGCTCTCCAGACTAATTATATTGGTTTCTATGCTTAAGAAACATTCTTGAAAATTAACTGGGGGCGACTATAGTTTATTTTGAAAACTTTACGGCTGTGTTATACAAATTATTCTCTATTTATTATAAAAATAGTTTTTTCTTTATATTTTCAGAGTTCTATGGTATACAGAGTGTTTGACTGAGCGCTCTCCAGACTAATTATATTGGTTTCTTTGTTTAAGAAACTGGAAAATTAAAGGCTCAGAATGATTTTGTTAGATATTTAATGTGTGGAATGAAACAAGAGAAATATATTTATGTTTTATATTAAAAAAATATATATATACAATAAACACTAATTTCTAAATATATACACACTTACATCTAATTGGATAAAATAATGAAACTTATCTATACATATACGTATAACTAAATATATTTAGGGGAGATTTTTTTTCATGCGTTCAAGTTTTTCAACTTCATTCATACATGAGGCACGCCCTTCTTTCGCACGATTATAAATGGCTTTTATTTTCAACATCCTCTTTTCACATTCATCCCACTCCCTTTGCATTCGATTCATCACACATTCAAACCTTCTCTTTTTTTCGTTTGCGTTTTAAATGCCCCCATCTGCCAACTCCCTCATATTCATAAATACTTCACTCACACTTTGATGCTGCTCGTTCACAAATCTCCCCTTTTCATTTAGCATTGTCAAATTCTTTCCCCCACGCGTTGTCTGTGACTCCTGGGAGGGTCGCTTCGCTACCAAATCGTCTGCCTCGTCGCTTAACCTCTTGCATGACGACCGCGATGAAGCCCTGGAGCCCCCACACCGGCTTTGATTATCTATCTGTGAGGAAGAAACCTTATTTGAAAATAGCGAATTTTATAAATGTTAGCTTACCTTTGACGATGCTGCCGGTGATGGAAGACGTCCAACTTCAAAATCGGAACCATAATCATCAAGAGCCATGTCGCAGAGTTGCTGGTTGGTGAGCCCTGCGATGAATGGCTCCTCCAGCAGACTCAACACGCTTGAGTTGAGATTGGGCAGCTATGAAAGGAAAACATTATATGGGAAAATACTGATTAATGCAAACTTACAGGTTCGGGGCAAATTGACGCCACAGCGTTGACCGTCTCGTCGGCACTCCGAGTTGGCTACAAGTAAATGGGTTCAATGACAATCGAATGAGAAATTAAACTAAAAAACTTACAGCTACCAAACGGCAATCACTTAGAATTTTAATTTTTGATGATTCCATACTGTTCAAAGCGACGAAGCACAGGTGAACTGAGTAAAAGCGGTTCGGAACACGGGTGAACTGAGTAAAAGCGACTCGGAACACGACTGTGAAACACGGGTGAACTGAAGAGGAAACGCGCCACGCATCGTGTGTATATCGGAACAGTGTTGCCAGTTTGGTAGATTTTTCCTGAACGTTAGGGAGACCCGCCCACCGGAGGCAACGTTGTCAGATTACCGAAAGTCCCCACCAACCCCGCCCCATCAGTGCCCTCCTACATGGTACCGCCCACATCCCTTCTTTCCGCATAGTAAGAAGTATTGGAATATAAGAGTCATATCTTTGCTTTCAGTGATAGTTTCTACAAATCTTTAGTTTTCTGCAAATCGTAATGTCTAACATCAGGTATATCATCGACGCTGATGGCTTTCAAGTTAGTGGAAAGTTCGTTATAAAAGAAATGTCGATATACGATATGAAATCGAGGGAAGTGACATCCAGGTATTATCGTGTGGGAAACTACCGTAGCCTATCTTCTAAGGATGCATGCACTGCTCGTTGGTTAACGATGAACTTGCACGGCTTGAAGTTTGAAGATTGTGCAACGGATGAAGCCCAGGAAAGTGCGTTAGAAGAGATTCGGCGTCTGGGGGAGTCCGCTGGCGATGAACTTATAGCTTACAAGGGAGGACAAGTTGAAAGGAATCTGCTGCAGGCCGCGGGGTATGCCCATTTATCTTACAATATCGAGGATCTAGGCTGCCCCAAGTTCGACGTCCTTGTTCGGAAGCAGCAGAGGTTCTACGAGCGAGTGCGTGCAAACCAATGTGAGCGACACATCACGAGGCCTGGAAAAGAATTTCACTGCCCGAGGGTAGAACTAATGTTTTTTTCTGAATTTATAAGACGATGTAAATAATTTAGTTTTTGTGAAAATGTAAATAAAAATGTAAAGTTATTATGCTGTTTCATTTCCAGCAGAAAAGAATGATTATGAAAAAAAGTCAATTTAAAAACTTTCCCGCTGCAGGAAAGACGTGCTTCGTGAAATTAATGTTTGTACAAAATGGTAAAATGTTAAAATAAAAAAGGGAGCAAAAAAAAACCTTTTCTCAGATCCTGTTTTCATACTAAAATTTTGGAGAGGGGACCATCCTTCGACGCTCTTACCCTATATAGGTAGGAACTCTGCCTATTTCTAGCACACTGCTCTACTCATTGCTTCGAAGATGATCGATGGTAATGAAATAGCTACAGAGAGCGACAAAACTGTAAAGGCATATGAGAAGGTGTTTAACATACTTAATGAAAGTGACAGACCTACACTTCCACAAGTATTACAACGTTGGCAGCAAAAGTTGCAATTGTCGGTGAGACAGCATTCCTCAGCACTCCGATGTCATTTTCACCAAGGCACTTTGTCAAAGTTGCATGCCAATCTGCAACATCTCAAAAGACTTCAATTATACTTCAAAACATTATGCAAAACTGGATCTGGTAAGCAACACCTCAATAGAAGTCATCGAGTCAAATGGGTGGACGTTCAAGCAGCGTTCCAGAGTCGTCTTCGCACAGGTGTTATAGTAAATATGAGGCACATCGATTTATTCCAGTTTTTTGACGATGCATTTATTCTTTTTAAGAGTCGCATAACTAGAACTTTAAATGCTTTTCACATTGTTAAGGTAAATGCGGTTTTTAATGGTGAATTTGTTAAAATGTCTCAAGATACAGTCATAAGTGACAACAAATGCTTCAACACAAAAAATGCTATAATTGACCAGGGGAGTGATTTAAAGTTGTGGTTTACAGATAATATAAAGGATAGGATTATAAAGAAGCTTGAAGATTTTCATGACAATGGATCGGGGTGGGCGTTACGCAAAATTTTGAGTTTAGTCATCAGTATAAATAAAGTTGAGATAGGAAACGGTGCTTCATATCTGCCACTCCCCGTTGAAATTTCCAAAAAACAAGCATGTGTCAATGTAAAAAATAGTGATGAAGCATGCTTCTTTTGGAGTGTTATTGCCGCTCTTTACCCCTCTCAAAAGCATATTGATCGGGTTAATTCATATCCTCACTACAGGCTGAAATTTAAATTAGATGATATAGACCTACCAATGCAATTATCTCAAATATCGAAATTCGAAAAATTAAATGAAATTTCTATAAATGTGTATATTTTGGAGTTGGTAAGTGAGACTCCACGTCAATTTATCACCTCTCCAGCTCGACTAACTAAAAATAAAATGGATAGACATGTGAATTTACTTCTAATTCAAAGTCATTATTTTTTGAAAACTAGCGACTTTGAAGCACCGTCTGTCGACGATGCGCACGTTGATATAAAATACCATTATTGTTGGATTAAAGATTTATCTAGACTGATTTCGAAACAGTCTAGTAAACATAACGGTAGAAAATTTATATGCGAGAGATGTTTAAATTACTTTTCATCGCAAGATAAGTTAGAAGAGCATACAGTTTATTGCGAGCAAATAAATAATTGTAAAATCGAGTTTCCCAAAGAGAAGTTTATCGAATTTAAACATTTTGTTAATAAAGAACGCACCCCATTCACCCTGTATGCTGACTTTGAAGCAATGCTAAAACCCTGCGGAGATTCTGATGCTAGCCTAAAAACTGTTAAATATCAAAGACACGAAGCATTCAGTGCCGGTTATTATTTCAAGTGCTCTTTTGACAACTCGCTCTCTTTCTACAAAGCTTATCGCGGGGGAGACTGTATGATATGGTTTGCCAATCAAATAGAGGAAATTGCTAAGTTTATATCATCCAAATTGAATCTTGTTGAACCTATGGATGAAGCCATAAGTCTTAAAGATGCCACCCCTAACTGTCACATTTGCGAGAAAAAATTCAATGTTAACGACATAATTGTACGTGACCACTGTCACCTGTCATCGATGTTTCGAGGTTATGCACATCAAGCGTGCAACTTAAATTATAAAAACTCGTTTGTAGTTCCCATCATTTTCCACAATCTTAGTGGGTATGACAGCCACTTTATAATACGAGAACTTGCCAAACGGAATCATGTCAACCTACTTCCTGTTAATAATGAAAAATATATAAGCTTTACAGTATTCGATAATGAAACAAATATTAAATTTCGGTTCATCGATTCTTTCAAGTTCTTGGCCTTTCCTCTCGACAAACTCGCATCATCTCTAAATAGTTTCGAAAACACTAGAAATGAATTTCGATTGTCTTCCGAAAATTTTGACTTGTTAACTAGGAAAGGGGTTTTTTGTTATGATTATATCGATTCTCTGGAAAAATTGGAAGAAACCGCATTACCATCGATTCAACATTTTTATAACAAATTAAATGACACTAATATTAACGAGAAGGATTACGGACATGCGCAATTAATTTGGGAGAGGTTTGGTGTAAAAACCTTGGGTGAGTATTTAGATCTGTACTTAAAGACTGACGTGCTCTTGCTCACAGATATATTTGAACACTTTAGAACGACTTGTCTTCAAAATTACGGTTTAGATCCTGCCTGGTACTATACTTTGCCTGGATTCAGTTGGGATTGCATGCTTCGATATACGAAATGTAAATTAGAAACCTTCCAAGATAGTGACATCTTAATGTTTTTCGAGAGGGCAATTCGAGGTGGGGTAAGCCAGGTAAGCCACCGCTTTTCTCAGGCCAACAACAAATATATGGCAAACTATGATGCTAGTATGCCATCAAAATATATTCTTTATGCGGACGTTAACCACCTTTATGGCTGGGCAATGTGTGAACCCCTTCCTTACGGAGGATTTGAGTGGGCCTCCAACGATACTGACGTCACCAAGGTTGCTGACAATGCCGATGAAGGATATATTTTAGAAGTGGATTTGTCGTATCCCGATCATCTTCATGACCATCATAAAGATCTTCCTTTCGCACCTGAACATCGTAAACCTCCAGGTTCCAAAATAAAAAAGCTCATGACCACTCTCGATGATAAGAAGAATTATGTGATTCATTATAGAGCGCTTAAGCAAGCTTTACAACATGGTTTAATTCTGAAAAAAATTCACAAAGTTTTGAAATTTAAGCAGTCTACCTGGTTAGCTCCCTATATACAACTCAATACCCACTTAAGAACTGTGACAACATTAGATTTTGAAAAAAATATAATGAAACTAATGAATAATGCAATCTACGGCAAAACAATGCAAAATGTTAGAAAACATAGGATTGTGAGATTATTAAGGACGTGGGAGGGTAGATACGGCGCAAAAATTTAATTTCTAGCCCTCGTTTTAGACATAGGATAATTTTTGAAGAGAATTTAATAAGTGTCGAATTAAATAAGACAAATATTATGTTTGATAAACCTCTGTACGTTGGGATGTCTATTCTGGACATATCAAAAACCTGTGTTTACGAATTTCACTATGACTTTATGTTGAAAACATTTTCACCAACTAACTGCTTATTATTATATACTGATACTGATAGTTTAGTTTACGAAATCCGCTGTGAGGACATGTTCGAGGATGTAATTAAGAATCATATTCATCGGTTTGACACTAGTGACTATCCTGCAGATAATCAATATGGAATTCCGCTTGTAAATAAGAAGGTACCAGGACTGATGAAGGACGAATTAAATGGTCGTATTTTAACACATTTTGTTGGACTTAGATCTAAAATGTATACTTATAAGGTTCAAGGAAAAAATTTGTGTGTTAAAAAATCCAAAGGTGTTAGAGGTAGTGTTGTAGCGAAGCAGATAACGTATCAAGATTATTTCGATTGTTTATTCGATAAGACAGAGAAAATTGTAAATCAACGATCTATACGATCGTTTTCTCATAACGTCTTTAGCATAAGTCAATCTAAGATTGGTTTAAATCCATTTGACGATAAGCGATATTTAGTTGATAGTGTTTCAACCCTTCCTTGGGGTCATAAAGATGTACGTGTGGATGAATAAAAAATATATTTTACAAATAGTGTTTCATTCTCTTGTAGCCCCCCCACCCCTGACGTCCCACCGCCCAGTTTGTATATATAACCGAGACATCGAGCTCATTCTGCAGTCCGAAAACTTGTAACAAGAGTTCGCAGCAACATGTACAACCAGACCATTCAGATCGAATCAGACATGGTGCCCTGCCCCTACATTGCCAGCCACATGGTACGGAGAAGTCGACTGCAGAATCATCTGATGAAGTGTCGGCGACAGTTGGGACATGTGCCTGAAATCAATTGGGAAGAGTATTACCGACATATCAACAATCAGCCGTCGATGATCATAAGAAATCCCAGGATTGGCCCGGAATAAAAATGTTGTAAAATAAAAATATTGTAAAATAAAAGTCATATTTTTTAATCAGTGCTTTATTCCAACCTTCTTCTATACAAGTCTGCTAACAAAAATTGATTATAATAAGAGTACAGTTCAAAAATGCAATATGTTTCCATGCTACATACCGCATTGCACATTAAAAATACAATTTCCATTACATTTATGGCATAGTTACTACGTACTAATAATTCATTGACCTTATCTAAAAAATTAAGGTAAAAATCATACAATTCAAAATTAATCAAAAAGCTCATCCTTAAAGTCACATATGGTGCGATATTTAGTAGCTCGAAAACCTCTGCTATGGAAAACCATTGGCTAACACCATTTTTTGCAAGCAACACTCGTTGATTTCCATCTGCAGTCAACATGGTTCTTAACAATATATCGTCAAATCTGATGAACATCGGGGTACCCAGGTTGTTGGTAAAGTTGTTTAAATTATTCACTAATTCTTTCCACTCCAAATAGTCCAGCGAAATCACATTTCGTCGCACTGTTGATCGGATATTAACTTGGGGTTTGAAATATCTCATAATGCTCAAACCATTATTAATAATATATGTAGGTAATGTGAAGCATGATGATAGAAGCAGAGAATCTTCGCTTACATTGTTTACTTCTTCATGGTCGCTACCATCGGTTTCATAGCCGCTGTCAACCATCTTAACACTTGAAGCTCTACACGACGTTTGACTCAGAGATCCACGAGTCATGGTCTTTATCAAAGCCCAACCATCGTACTAGCACCTTCCCCCTCTTTCTACGAAGAATCTTTTCAACCAGGTAGACATCGGGATGTTCAGTTTTTTGCAATTCTTCGCGGTAAAACCCGCCCTTTATAGGACTTCCATTTAAATCCTCTAGAAGATATGTAGGCGGGTTGGTAATTTGTACTTTGCTTATTTTAAACAATTCTGTACTCCAACTAGGCATATATCCTTTGGCAAATACGTGTTTCACTTTACTTATTCTCACAATATCTCCAACCTTCAATTTACTACCTCTGAAAATCTTCACGTGACTATACACTTTTTTAAGCAGATATTGTTCGTTACTTTTATTAACTTGGTTGGGTTTCATCTGAATCACTCTATGCTTTCTGTTATTATACTCGGCAACTAGCGTAGGCAAATAATCATCCCATTTAAATTTACCATTTAGACTAAAATACTTAAATAATCGCTCTTTTAGAGTTCGTATTACTCTCTCGGCCATGGCGGCTTTCGTGATGCTAAAAGTGCTGTAATGACTAATTTTGAATTTTAGCATCAAATTTTGAAATCTAGAGTTATAAAACTCTTTGCCCTGATCAGTTTGAAGGTTGCGAGGCTTTCGAGTTCCCGATAGGATATCAGCAAAGGCAGACTTGGATTTGAGCGGTCTGCACCAAACAAATTTAGAGAAGCAATCGATTACAACCAGTATGAATTTGAAGCCATTATTGTGACTAGCATACTGATCTAACTGCGCGAGATCAGCTTGCCACAAATCGTCTAAACCTTTAATGATAGTTCGACGACGTGGATAATTTTTTCGCGCTGGTTTATGTAATTCCTTAACTACTTGAATTTTTTCTTTACTATGCATGACTATGCTCCACCCTCAAGGATCTCTGCAAGTCTGAGAGATAGTAAGGATTGCATGCTCTTACCAGTTATTTTTAAATAATAATCTTCCATAGTTTTAACCAACTCTCTCAATTCATCGATCTTATCTTGGAAATTGTCTATCATTGTGTTGCGAATATGAAGATCGCATTCATCAGAATGCTGTTTAAGATTTGTGTAAAAATATTGTAATGTATGAATGACCCCCTCATCGACATATTGTTTTGTGCTGGCATCGCTTTCATCGATCGGGTGATTAACGTTGCTCAGTCTGCGGTTGCTACAATCATAGTTTCCTTCTAGAGTCAAATTTAATGTGTAAACAGGTGGGCAAGACCTGCTCCTTGATTTCGAGGCACGTCCGAACTTGTTTAAGGACATCTTTTAACTAACTTGAATGATCTATAGGGACAAATCTGTCTAATAATTTGGGATTTGGCCCGGACTGTTCACCAACCATTTTTAAATAACATTCTTCAACAATTTTAACAAATTTTCTTATTTCATCGATCTCTTTCTCCAAAGCGTCTTTCACGCTACTCTCAATATTAACATCATGTTGTTCGAGCGTGACGTTAAAAGTTTTGAATGCCTCATTCATTTGTTTGTCAACATATTGCTTTGTCACAACATCATTGCTGCTAATCGGATAATTAACTTTGCACAGTCTGCGGGTTTTCAAATCATAATCCCCGTCATTCAACGAGTAAGGAATAGTCCTTGAAACACGTCCGAACTTGTTTAAAGGCATCTTATAAATAACGTTAGAGAATAATTTTTGCTTCTTTCAATTCATTGATTATTGCTGTTATTTCGTTTTCGTGGGAAGTATTTCCGGCATCTTTTGATGCTATTAATAACCTTAACCTGTCCACAAGTTCATTAGGATCATCCCAGTAAACATATTCCACAGGTTTTGTGTTATACTTAAGATGCATGCCAGAACCCTTTACAGGTGTGGAGGTAGCCACCGGGCCCTTCATAAGAGGTTTAATAATATTAGAATACTTATTTTTGTAGCTATGTTTTAATCGTCCGTTTGAAGTAAGATGAGCACCAGTGAGATTTAAAATATCTCTGTAACTTTTCAAATCATCATCAGTACCTTCTGGATTATTATAGAAAATTAGCTGGTAGAGACCATCAGTTCCCGCGAATCGGCTATTGTTGATGATTATATCACCAGACGTTTTTTCAAAATCGATATATTTATTTCCTAGCATCCATACTGATTTAGTTTCGTCATACTTAGGACCATATGTCCTATCGATTTTAAGTGAATTAGCCATAAAGTCTGTTATACATGGTATAGATACTTTAGGATACACAGTATCAAAATGCCTGTACACTTTGTCAATTCCTTTCTCAACATCATTTAACGTTTCATTCATTTCTCCTAAAAGTGCAATTGGACTTTTCAACGACTCGCGCCACTTTTCCATAAATGATTCAACTTTTGGTTCAACTTTCGGTTTTACTTCCGGTTTTAATTCTTGCTTAACTTGTAAATTTGCTAGAGAGCTTGTCACAGGTTTGAAAATTTTTTGTAAAGTTTCATTCTCATCAAATTTCCCTATTTTTAAGGCGGTGTATTTTTTTTCTAATCGTTCGAGCTAGTTCACTGATTTTCTTTGCGCGCTGCGCTTCTTGAATCTGTTCTTGCATCGACATCTCGATTAATAATAAGCGTATTGTACTTCTCATAACTTTATATACCTATCAAAACCTATTCTATAGCGTCCCTCATTCATATTGAAATCTTTAACAATAACTAGAGTTCCAAAATTATCATTCCAACAAAGCGAGCAGAGATTCTTGAAATCACCGTATGAGATGTCTGGTGATACGTGCTCTTCATAAATATGTCTAAGGTTTACCTCATCTTGTTTAAACAAAACGATTACATTACAATTGTCTCGTATTAATTGCTTAGGTATTTTTGAATATGTCTGGCAGAGATATGCAGCATCTATATTTTTATGACGACCCATGGAGTAATATTCTCTAATTTTTTCCTGTGTCCCACAAGCCACATCATCGAAAATAAAAATTGAATTTTCTCTAGCCTCTGTTGGTGCAATGACGTCATCGTTTGAGCTAAATGGAAAATATCCAACACATTTTGCTTCTTTAAGCACGTCTTGTAGTAACTGATATTTAGGTTGGTATAGAGATTTACTGTAAAGGTAGATGTTCTTAAATTTTAAGCCATTCTCGTTGAATATTAAACTAAGCAGACTGTTTGTTTTACCACAACCGCTAGGACCGCAAAATATTGCTCTAATTGAATTTGGTAAGAGTACGCCATGTTTAGATTTCTCACTTCGAGCAAAATCTAGATTTTCGATTGGTAGAGATAGTTGATGTGATTCGATACGCATCTTGTATACATCTAATAAGATAGCGTATGCTTGATGCATATATACCTATCGGGATGTAAATAATAAACAGTTTTTCGATTAAGAATATTTATTTTCTACAACTATTACAATACATTTAAGGCATGTAAGCTCGAATCTTCTGCTGCACAATACTCCTACACAGCGGGCACTTCTCCATGGAGTTTGCACAACTCATACAGCATGCCAAATGTCCACATGGAACCAGCAAGACTTCTATGTTTCTGCAGTAGCATACTATACATAAAAAGTCTGGATTGGTGTTATTTACTTTTTCAGGTGGGATGTTCACAGGCTTGATTTCACCTTTAATAAATGGACAACTGGGACTCCAGCTAGCATGGTCTTGCCATGGATCATCATCCTTTTCCCATTTATATCCTTCAATATTGCAAAATGGACACCCGACAACATCTTCGTAATTCGTATAAAAAAATCCTGCTCGGGCAAGCTTCTCTGATGATAGGGGGCTTGACCAGTTTTCAAACGTTCTTATAAGACTCTCGTAATTATGCTCCATCGCTCATTCAGTAATACTCTTACTATTTCAATAAATAATTTTGCTACTAGCAATGAAGAACATATAGTAATGTAGTAAATTAGTGGCACGAAAGCGAGGTCTTTTATATGTTGTTCTTGACTGAGGTCTCTGGGTGTGGCCGTTGTGGGCGTGGTGGAAGGTGGGACCTCCCTCCACACACTTTCAGCAATCGTATGATTTTGGAATACTGCTCGAAGTTTAAACTGAGTAGCATTTTTAGGCAGTCTTGCTACCGAAATTTTTTCAACTACCGTTTTAAATGGGAAACATCTTTTATCCTGTTCGCAAATAGATACCTTAGCATCTTCAGGGTTGTAAATATAGAACACATTATTTATTAATGAGAACAAAATAATGTGACCCAAACTCAGCAACATCTTGATTATAACTGAAATGTATCAGTAAATGTTCTTTTATATATACGGATCTACATTAAATCTCGTACAGTTTCACTTAAAGGTAAATACTCCATGGTACAGTCATGCACAATTATGCAGTAGGCTCGAGTTCTATCAGGAAATCCATCACTATTTTCTATGTCCAACTTAACATCAACTGTGTTTATTTTTATAGATTCATTCCGGCGAGAACAGTCAATTACAAACAGGGTTGCATTATTTTTGTAATCTGCATAGCTAAGTAGCGGGCGACTCTCCATTGCATTCATGTATAAAATATATAAAATTCCACATAGTTGTGATAGGCCTCCAAAAAGTCGTTAGCAGCAAAATTCAATCTCTGACGTTCGAATGGAAAATATTCACCGTTTACAATTAATCTTACATCAGTCGCATCTATGTGATCAAATGACGTGGGATTTTTTTTAGAATTATCATTGCGATCAGTCTGAAATCCAACTATGACGTACCGAGGAGTTGACGCGGCTGCTGACGATTTTACGGCCCATATTTCTCTTTGGGAGTTTACAGTAAGATTTGGCAATTCATGTAGCTCCCATTTGCGGAACGCCATTATAATTGGACGATCAATTTTTATAGATTTAAGCAGATCCAATCTAATGATATCATTCGGCTGAATATGTTTAACCTTTAATTCAATGTTGGAAATTGTTATTTCTGCAGTTATGGCAGGATCTGGTCTTGCAGCGTCTTGGGTTAGTAATAAGGCATTGTTATCATTTCGAGCTCGTATTAGTCTCACTGTTTGTTTACCACAAATTGCCATCTGATAATCGTTGAATATTCCAAACAGATGTTTTAGCGGTATTCTTACATTGAATGTTCCATCATTGTTAACAGCAAAAGATTTATTAACCCCAACCCAGCTTGCTGTTGACATGCATTTTTCGTCATTAGCAGTATAGCAAAGATACGATCTGATCGTACTCACAATTCCGGGGTTTCTCACTACTTCTACTTCCTTGCCATTTAGTTCATAAGAAATTGAATCGAATAGAAATGCGGCACCGTTGTTGGCTAGTTTGCATTGTCCAGCACCGGTTTTCTTAGCCACTGTACCTTTGACAAAAATCGACGCATCGTACATCAACAACCATGCATCACCCTGATTAATGGTTATTTCCACAGTATCATTATTCCTAAATGACTTTACAAATGGGTAATAGGTGCGCTTCTCTAAACGTTGAATAGATTCATCATAGGTTGGGGTGCGATGCACATTAAACACTTGAGGTGTTAGGGACATAGCCAAGTGCTTTCAAAAATTCTTGATTTTCCAACGAGAGACGATCTGCACTCTTCGGTGAAATATCTTTTAAAAATTGTTGATTTTCCAACGAGAGACGATCTGCACTCTTCGGTGAAATATTTGTTAGTGAATTTTTGGAGCATTGTGATTGCCTTTTATACGGTTGATATCTGTCATCAAAAACCAAAACCATTTTCACAAAAATTTCATACACGCTTCAACTCCAACCGTACAATTATTTCCTCACCTCTAAAATTTACAGGTTGAGAGTTCTGATCGAGAATATTTACAGTCAAATTATTAATCTCACGCTTTGCAACTGGCATGTACACCAGATTTTTCGGAGACTCGTCTATAGCGTAACCAGGATCGCTGCTAACTGCAAACTCGTAAATCGTATGAGTTGGTTGATTTTTATAGTATGCTCCAGATGTTACGTTACAATCTATATGTATAGTTCTGACCTTCACGATATTTACAGATATATCAGAAGTATGTAATTGTTCAGACTCTAATAGACTAGGAGAAAATCCTAACACATGAGCAATAGAGTCTGTTGGTAGAAAATCTACTGTATATTTATCACTGTAAATTTCACACTTTAAAGTACTGTTATTGGCTTTTATTGAAATTGGATTTTTCTGATCAGACTCCTCCTTTCTTAAAGCGCCAACTATGTACTTTTCTAGGGCCTCAATTTCGTACGAGCCTGTGGGGATTACTAAACATTTGCGATACCCATCAACATTTATATAATAAAATTTGTTGACACCAACATCTATATTGGGTATACTGTTATATGTGTGAAATCCTAGCAGGGCCAAACCATACTCAAAATCTGATTCTAAATGTATAGGAATATTAAAGTCAATAGACAGTGTGGAAGTAAATCCGTGTAGTGTGAACAACAGCGACATAATTGATGAATTCTCTCCTCAACTACCCCTTTTATAGAAAAACTTGAAAACTGTTATTGTTATTGTCTAATTGGTATTCAGAATATTTTCGGCGACTTTTGGGAACAAATTAAACACACTTCATATTTTGAAATTTTATTTAGTTTCTTAGGAAGCTTAGACACAAATGACCACAGTTCATCTCGTTATAGTTTTGATAAGAATTGTTGTTATATTCAACTTCAACCTCATTTCCCAAATATCTGATGAGTTCTTTTGGCGGTTTCAGGTTGCCAAAGCTGTCGAAATACTCGCATTTTCTTCCTCTCTTGCGATATGCCACCCAATGAGACCCGGAGTTCCTCTGCACATCCAAATTTAAAATGGCCGACTCATTTTTTCTCGGTTTTTTAGGTAGTGTATCTCTCATATACACACCTCTAAAGTAAGGAATTCCATCGGCATATTTAAGTAAATCTAGGTTGGATAAAGGTCTGTTGGGCGGCTTCAATAGTTTTTTTTCTTTAAAAAAAGACCGAACCCACGTTTATTTTTCCGCAAATAGAGTCCAGAACCGACGATCTTCATAGATTGCTTTCCATTCTCCATCAGCTTTTTTGTATTATTTACGTCAATTATTGTTTTGGCTATACTGCTAGCCCCTCCGGCTATAGAACCAAGGGCCCCTAAAGCAGCCAGTATAGGCAGAAGCGGGAGAAAACCTCCTTTCTTTTCTTCAAAGGGAATAATTCTAGGTATTCTTAGTTTACTTTTTCCACCCGCTTTTTTTATGTGCACGCGTGCTGCTCTCACGGCTGCTAACGATGATTTTTTCAATTTTTTTAGATCATTCAACTCATTGTTAGTAAAAGATTTCTTTAGGGCTTTTTCAACCTTCTTTACAATATCTCTTCTAAACGAAAAGGGACGTTTCATACCCATACCCAATTTCCTTTTAACTTTCATTGCACTCGTAACGAACCAGGCAGCTGTTTTCTCACCAAATTTGGCGTCTCTTGATTTGACTCTATCCCAAGCCCGATTTTCCAGTTCCCAATCTGCCTTGCGTCGTTCTTCTAATGATTTGTTTTTACTGTATGCAACATCATGAATTAAGCAAGATTCATCCAACTTGTTTATGCCAGTATCACCTCTAGAAAGACGTTTCTCTAATTTAGTACCAGGACCACAATACTGGTATCCCGGAAAATGTAACTCGATCGGTAATTTGTCAATTAATGTGTTCAGCACTCCACCCCCTTTAACAACCAGCATTGGATTGACACAGGTTTATTCAATCACACCCTCTTATATAGGGAAATAAAAAACACACAAACAAATAATATTTTTTATTTTCACAACTTTACATTTCTAAACTTTTTAGTTAGTTCATACATAATAATCAAGCGTCTCAGCTCTTCGAGTGCCTCCATATATCGCCGCAGTCTCTCGCTCATGCTTCAGAAAATATAATATTTGTAGTCTTGCCGACGGGCCCCAAGCTTGTTAAAAAATACCTTTTGTCACCATTCAATTCGTCAATTCGCTCTTGAGTTAATTGCTCCGTAAAACGCTGAGGCAGGATGGTCTTGAAGTCGGCAAATTCCACCACTACCTTTTCCCCAAACTTGGTATTTATTCTCTTAAAACACTGGATCTCAAATTTTTTATTTACTTCCAAATCTCGAACATTCACCAGATTTTTCACCAGCAAATTATTTAAACTATTTATGAAGGACATGTTGTAAATGATCTGCGTGTCTGATGAGATCTTAGTTGAACCTCTCCTATATAGCTGTTTCAATAGGAGTGGGGAGAGAGTGGGGAGACGGGCAAAACCTAGGAGAGTACCAGACCAGACAGGTTTCGACAAGTCTGGTCTGGTGCTCTCTTAGTATCTCTACTCACAGGCAACCACGTATTTTAGAAAATCCCTATGGTGAGCAATTAAAAAGTATCCAACCGGTATAGCCAACATTTCTTTTATTTTTGTAAACCAGTAAACTACTTAAATAAATAATATTTAAAATCTATTGGTGCGCGGCACCCCTAATCTTTTTACAAATTTTTATTTAACTTGAAATGTACGTTAGTTTGTTTGTTTAGGTCAAATCTTACAACCCGAATTAAAACCACTTCTTGGCATCCGATTGAGCTGAAAATTCGCATACACCTTTTAGGTCTGGTGACAATACAGTATGCAATACTTAATATGGGTATCATAACGTTATCCTCCATACGATGTCCTCCAAAGTAATAATAGGCACGCCGCCGGCGACGGGGGTAGGTACCTGCATAGAAGAATGTACCTACTACAAGATTCTTCTATGGTACCTGGTCCTGGAGCCGGGAAAGCATTGGCCGTTTCCTGGTTGCCGCATTGCCGTCTGATACCTTGGTTTTTCCTCAAACCAAAGCCGGTCCAATTTTTCGCCTCAGTGTCCGCTTCCAAGAGTCACCTACCCCAGGGTTCGCCTACCCCACGTTCCACTTACCCCAAACCTGACGAATTGTCGGAAGGGGCGTCGGATTGGCAGAGACTAAGATTGCTTATAGGGTTTGTTTCCAAAGAAGCCTTGTTATTACTTCCCAAATTTTTTTTATTTTATTTAAAAAAATGTGACCGGTTTCGTGAACCACAATGTTCACATCCTCAGACACGCAAACACTAGAAAAACCGAATCATTAAGAAGGAACACCTAATGATTGTTAAAAGTCTACAAATTACCTTTTGTTACACTAACGAGAGTTGTCAAACACATTAAAATTAGTTAAAAACATCTTTAAAGCTACATCAGCATTCCACAAAAAATTCTTTCAACTTTTGTCGATCACGTTTCTTATTTCCACCTACATTCCAGTTCATACTTATTAACCAACAAAATATAAAAACTTCACAATCATAGCCTTTATGTCAGCAGAAAACTGCATGAACTTTTAGCATTTCTCCCGCAGCTACTGTTAGTGGTCAACAGGTGTCCCATTTCACTTTTTAAACATTATTGTTAGGAACTATAGGATGCGTCCCTCTAGGACAACTTTCAAGAGGGTATCTGAGTCATTAATTTGTGCATTTAATAAATTAGTTTGATCGAATTTTAATTTTTTAAGTATCTCCAGATTTTCATAATTACACAGCAACCTGTCATTGGTTTCTCTTTGCAATACTTTAAAATTATTTGTGAAATCCGTATTGTGACCTGGACAACACAAATAATTTTAAAGTATTGCAGAGAGAAACCAATGACAGGTTGCTGTGTAATTATGAAAATCTGGAGATACTTAAAAAAATCAAAAAGAGGGTCCATCAAATTAGATTTAATTTGTTCTTTCGCATCCTATATAGTTCCTAACAATAATGTTTAAAAAGTGAAATGGGACACCTGTTGACCACTAACAGTAGCTGCGGTAGAAATGCTAAAAGTTCAGGCAGTTTTCTGCACTGAGGAAAATGGCCCTATTAAACAGGTTTAATTAAAAATAATTTAATTGTCGTAAGTAAACTAATGAAGTTTTGTACAATAACCACAAGTAAAAAAAGGTTTCTGAAATTTAATTCTTGCTACAATTAACCTGATCAATTGCAATTAGCGTTATGTTATTTAATTTTCCAATGGCAATTAAACTAGTTACTAGTCACTATTAACCTAGTGTTGCTAACTTTGATACAATAATGGCAAGAACAACGTTTGCAACTGCAAGTTAACTAATTATTAACAGTTATTAAAGTTTTTAATAGCGCCGGATTCGGGTAGCCAGTCGGCCAAGATCGGCAAAGATCGTCTCGCATTTCCGCCCGCCAGACCGGCTGCGGCTGGGTAGGTACTTGTCGGTAACCTATATATTTTGTGCTTGTCGGGAGCAGTCGAGGAGTCGAGTCGAGAGTGTGTACTATGATGTGTGCATGCAGGTCTGGTGTCTCCGTGATGTTTCAAGTTTTTCACGTTTTTTTTTAATGATGGAAGGCATGAGTTTCCTCGATGTTTTGAAGTATTGGGGACTTAACGAGTATTGACAAACATTTGTTGGTAAGTAACTAGGTACATGTATTTTCCAATAATAATTATAAAAGTATTTATTGTAATATAGGTTTAAATCTTTATGCTTTATGAAAAATGTTGTGTGTGGTTTTGATCTCTATATGAAGGTTGTTTGATCTTCTTTTATGTATTTTTTATATTTAGGAATATGTGCAATATGCAATATTATGTTGCGATAATATAGACCATATATAGGACTAGACCTATTGTTTTATTGGAGTTTACCTTACCAATGTTATAACATTACACGCTCAAACCATTCATAGATTCGTCTGAATTTATAATATACTTATGCCATAGCCTGTAAAGGCTGTCCCGTAAGTGAGTACAAATATTTTAAGTGGGTGTTCTACGAGCCCTTTAAGAGGAAGTGTTTCCTACAAAACTTTTGGAAATGTCTCGTAGAGCACCTCCTTAAAATATTTGTGCGCATTTGACCGAAAGTTTGGTCAAATCTTTGAGACACTATATTTTGGGTTTTTAGCTTCCTTTACTTTTCCCAATTCCAATGATATATAGTTTTATACAGTGTGTCCATGGATTGAGTTCACATAAGGTGTAAATAACAAAAAAAATCGAGTTGAAATTTGAGATTCTGGGGATTAGCCTATGGTTTGAAACTAATTTGTGACATAATTTTTCTTTCAAAAAAATCACGTATGCCTTGAAAGTTTTGAAAAAAGTAATTTTCCACATCAGTAAAGTGCCCTTTTGGTATGTTTTACGACAAAATATTATTAAGGAAACTTGTTCATAATGACAAGCTGAGTAGGTTTTCGAAATTTCGACATCTTAACGTAAAATGCACCTCAAGTAATTAAGAGGGGGTTGCCGACAGCGAAAGTGACACTAGATTTCGTATTTTTTTAAGTTGTATAGGTAGCATAAAATCTAATAACATTTTACCAAAAAATTTAGTACAAACATCTTTGTCTTCATTTTAATCATATAAGATCTTACAAGCTTTGTTGTGTTTTATAGGTTATGAAAACTTTGGGAATAATAATAATTCCAGTGAATATATATGGTTTTAAGATCTTATGATTAAAATGAAGACAGAGATGTTTGTACTAAATTTTTGCCAGGTAAAATGTTATTAGATTTCATGCTATACAACTTACGAAATACGAAATCTTACGTCACTTTCGCTGTCGGCAACCCCCTCTTAATTTAATTGTATGGAATTTAAGGCAATACCTAAATTTAAATTTAAAAAACTAGAAAAATAAAGAAAAAAACATAAGTGCCTGGATAATCAATAAAGATATAAGAAAAAATCGATGAAGGGATGAAGTTGAAAAAGGTACGTATATACTGCTATTAAACTATTACACTTTGATTAATAATGATTTATACAACAGCTATTATATTGTTGCATAACCTTTATTAAAGTGTCACACAACAGTAATGAAAGCCTATGGCTATTAGTATTTCCCTATTGTCTGACATTATTAATTTTATTTTAGTAACTATTCAACAGAATAACTGCTACAAGAAATAAAATTAATAACTGCTACTAAGGAACTATAAGCTGTAGACAAAAAATATAATTACCACTACACACCTGTTTAATAAGAACTATTAATTTTATTTTAGTAACTATTCGACAGAATAACTGCTACAAGAAATATAATTAATAACTGCTACTAAGAAACTATAAGTTGTAAACAAAAAAATTAATTACCACTACACTCCCGTTTAATAACAACAAGTTTACTACCTACCTGCGGTAACTAACTATGCAGTTGAAGTTCAAGAAAACGTTTTTGCCTACGGCAATTAAACTGTTTACCTGTCCCATATGGTACACAACTTTTTAATAGAGACTATTAAAGTTTTAATAGTAACAATTAAAGTTTTCTCTCGGTGTGCTGACATAAAGGCTATGATTGTGAAGTTGACCAACAGATGGCGCCACGGGCTTAGTTCCTGACAGCATGAGTTTTTATATTTTGTAGGTTAATAATTATGAACTGGAATGTAGGCGGAAATAAGAAACGTGATCGACAAAAGTTGAAAGAATTTTTTGTGGAAGGCTGATGTAGCTTTAAAGATGTTTTTAACAAATTTTAATGTGTTTGACAACTCTCGTTAGTGTAACAAAAGGTAATTTGTAGACTTTTAAAAATTATTAGGTGTTCCTTCTTACTCATTCGGTTTTTCTAGTGTTTGCGTGTCTGAGGATGTGAACATTGTGGTTCACGAAACCGGTCACATTTTTTAAAATAAAATAAAAAAATTTTGGGACCTAATAAGGCTTCTTTGGAAACAAACCCTATAAATTGATTCTCCCAAATGGATACGTTAATGCAAAGATTGCTTAGTTTACCGATTCGCTGGCCACTGGGCGCTGACGGCGCTGGCTGACAAAACCTTAGCTAATCAGATGCGCCGATAATTCAATTATTACAGATTACTTATACGGGAGGGCAAGTTCAGACACCGCCGGATAGATGGCGATGGCTCCACTCATCTCGGAAAGTAGAAGGATTGTTTTTGTGAATAAGTTATTCAACCGCAGCTAATTCATATCAGTAAAATTGTTTTAAGATATTCTTAAAAAAGTAGTAACAATTCGTTTTAGTCTTACGTTAAAGTAAATTTAGCGTCCCCTGAGTTTCGTTGATGTGAATTAACTGCGGTTGAATACGAGTAATACCCACTGCGGCGTGTAGAGAGTTCCGCGATTCGGGAGGCCATGAACTTGTACCTATTGAACTTGAAAGTAAATAATAATAATAATAATAAATTCATGGGGAGTGCAGGAACGTCCAACAACATCAATGTCACCTAAGGCCCGATAACATGGCAAGGGTCTCGTCCGAGCCAGATCCTTTTGGTATCCGGGATACCCGGGATCTGAGTGAATGTTCAACGTAGAGGGAGCGCGAATGCCTTTTGGCTAAGTCGCTAATAATAATAATAATAATAATAATAATAATAACAGGGATGGGTCTAGCCTGTGAGAGGGGCGGATCCTCGGGTGTAACGATCCCGTGTTTCCCAGTTAACGCAAGGAGGGGTTTGGCTGGTGAGAGGGGCAGATCCTCGGGTGTAACGATCCCGCGTTATCCTAGTTGACCTGTGTGGGTAGCGGGTTAGAATGCTCCTATCGTGGCTCCGCGAGTCGTAAAAGGCGACCGAGGGCCGTCACTCCCACGTTACGGGAGAAACATATGGATATGGAGATTAGGGTAAGGTGACCCAAGAGTACGCACTTAATATTTATAGTTAAATAAATCGACAACAAGAAGTAATACAGATTTATTCGACACAGTATAAATTCCTTATTACATTTAAGAATATGTAATGCAAGAAATATTTTTTTATAATTATCGACATGAGAGATATTACATATTTAATAAAAAAACAGTTTGCGTACTCTTAAGGAACGAGAGCTCGAAAGAGTACGCAGTGCTGGATTTAAGAGTACGTGCTAAAAAAAATTCAAATAACATCAATATATTATTCTTGACATAAGTCACATATTATAAAGACGCCATGTCCGAGGTAGTTGGTACAGTCCAAAGTCTATAGACTTTGGGTACAGTCTTCGTGCCATGCACCTCATGAATCACACTTAATCCATTCTGAAATGCTCTAGTGTTCCCTGCAGAGAGAACAAAGGATATCGTATTGAGATTTTCTAGTCTTTTCAACAAGTGGCAGCCCCTTTTTAATTCCTTTTTTAATAGACGACCTGTTTGTGCGCGCGTACTCTTTGCATGCGTACTCTTGCGGACATGTCAGCGATTATTGAATAATCTATTTAATTAAAACAGGCAACCATAATTACACATCGTAAGCTGTGCGAAACATGCCTATCTAAAGCCTTTTTAAGATGCACAGTCGAACAATATAGTTAAGCAAGCATTCACAGGGTAAGATACTCCTTATAGCAAAGATGCCAAAAAATTATAAAAATATGTATAAAATTGGTTAATTGCCTGTAATTCGTCGAATCGTTTAAGGAGCACCACGCGACTATAATCAAAACTTGTTGTCAATTGAAGGCGTCTACACTGAATAGCGACCTCTATCCTAATAGCATTGGAACTAATAAAAAATGCCAGTGCGTATACTCTTAGGGGCTGCGTACTCTTAGGTGACCTAACCCTAATAGTAAATTTGTCATAGGGCCGCTGCCTGGGGATTACCAGGGCATGTCTGGAGCCGGCGCCGGGCATGACAACGAGCGGGACGTCGGTGACAGGGCGCTGATGAGGCGGGCCCTGTCGCACAAACAGCTACAGCCAATGACGTCAAAACCTATAGACGTGGTGCCCCATTGTTAAAATGCCCTTTATTTTGACTCCAAGATTAAATACAGGGTGTCCGGTAAGTTCGGGGAAATCTCTCGCCAGCGTGTTGGTGACGTCAAAATATACCTGGTGTTTCATATATTTTTTTCCCCTAAAGTACTCCGTAACAGAACTACAGGGTCCCAAAGGGGTACTCACTGCTTTACATTTTTTGATTTAACTTTTGAACGCCCTTGTATATTTTGATGAAATTTTGGAATTTTGCATAGACGGTAAAAACCAATTACCTCATATTTGAATCATGCTTGGACAATGCCGTGGAAGTCAGGAACGGACTTCACGCAATACCCATGGGCTCAAAATTTTGACTGGTATAAATTTAAAAAGCCGAAAACAAATTTTTTTAAAGCCTTGAACATTTCTCTTCAAAAAAGGTACTCTTTATTCGTTTCGAAAAAGTCAACCGTTTTCATGGAAAAATCGCTTTTTTGAAATCCGTAACTTAAGATGCAATAATGGAAACTACGAGAATTTAGTGTTTTCACCTGACGGATAACAACAATTACGTGTGACAAGATTTGTCAATAATTTTTATTAGCAATGGAGCATTTTTATACTTATGCCGAATATGCAGACATGCATTTAATTTATGGACAAGCACACTGCAATTCTCTGGAGGCAAGCAGAATTTATGCTCAAAGATTTCCAAATCGCAATTTGCCAAATCGAAAAACATTTGTGAGAGTTGATCGTCGTTTAAGAGAAACAGGTAGTAAACAAACCGAGTTTAGAATGTCTTAAATCAGTCTCCTAAAATTTACATTAGGTAGTTTTTTACCTCGTCGTGGTGGGGAAGGGCCGCAAAGGAGAGCAAGAAATCAAAACTTAGAAGAGCACATATTGGATGAAATATCCGAAAACCCTTCTAATAGCGTTCGTAAGCTTGCAGCTCAGTTAAATACCACAAAGGGGGTTGTTCATGAAACATTGCGAGAACAGCTACTTTATCCTTATCACGTCCAAAAAGTGCATGCAATGTCTCCGAATGATTATCGTCCACGGCTTAACTATGCAAACTGGTTTTTGCAACAATTTATAGGCGATCCGAGTTTCACAGAAATTGTTTTATTTAGCGACGAAGCTGGCTTCACGAGAGACGGTATTACCAACAGTCGAAATCTGCACATTTGGCATGACGAAAACCCTCACGCCATAGTTCAGATCAAGCACCAACAAAGATTTCTGGTTAATGTTTGGGCAGGGATAATTGGGAATAATTTGATTGGTCCTTTTGTTTTGGATGAACGTTTGAATGGAGCTCTGTATTTACATTTTTTACAAAATAATTTAAATGATTTACTGGAAAATGTGCCCTTACAAATAAGGAATCAAATGTGGTTTATGCACGATGGCGCTCCCCCACATTATTCCCGGGAGGTACGTCTCTACTTAACCCAGCACTTTGACAATCGTTGGATAGGCCGAGGAGGACCTGTTTTGTGGCCACCTAGGTCTCCTGACCTCAATCCGTTAGATTTTTTTTTCTGGGGTCATCTCAAGGGACTAGTATATTCAACTCCTGTAAATACCAGGGAAGAGTTATTGGAAAGAATATTTCACTATTCTGATCAAATTCGAAATGATCCTGAAATGCTGTTTAGGGTGCAGCAAGAAAAAATTCGCAGGATAAGAAAATGTATTCGGGTAGAAGGAGCTCACTTTGAACATTTGCCCGACTAAACGAAACATTTTCTTTATAACCAAACTTTATTAAACTATTTTTAAACAGTTTCATTGTTTTTTTTCATTTTCTCGATATTAATGCCTACTGAAAATTGCAGTGTGCTAATAAAAATTATTGACAAATCTTGTCACACGTAATTGTTGTTATCCGTCAGGTGAAAACACTAAATTCTGGTAGTTTCCATTATTGCATCTTAAGTTACGGATTTCAAAAAAGCGATTTTTCCATGAAAACGGTTGACTTTTTCGAAACGAATAAAGAGTACCTTTTTTGAAGAGAAATGTTCAAGGCTTTAAAAAAATTTGTTTTCGGCTTTTTAAATTTATACCAGTCAAAATTTTGAGCCCATGGGTATTGCGTGAAGTCCGTTCCTGACTTCCACGGCATTGTCCAAGCATGATTCAAATATGAGGTAATTGGTTTTTACCGTCTATGCAAAATTCCAAAATTTCATCAAAATATACAAGGGCGTTCAAAAGTTAAATCAAAAAATGTAAAGCAGTGAGTACCCCTTTGGGACCCTGTAGTTCTGTTACGGAGTACTTTAGGGGAAAAAAATATATGAAACACCAGGTATATTTTGACGTCACCAACACGCTGGCGAGAGATTTCCCCGAACTTACCGGACACCCTGTATATCCATACTACTCTAAAAACATGCTACAAACAAAGACAGAAAGTCAACCATCAACCAACTATACACCCAGTGATTCCCGGTTATAGTTCCTCCAGAATCACACTTAGATATCGCATGTTTTTTCTTGTTTGGGGGCGCCGGAAGCATCGGAACCTCACCTGAAGACTCGGGGGATGGTCTAACGACGCCAGCCTCCGAGCCCAGAGTCGAAATAAGTTCGCTACGGCTCGAGAAAAAGGAGCAATTTCTGACAATCTCGCGACATTTTCGGAATAATTTAATGGAGCGCTTAGATTGTGATTAGTTCTGGGCGTCAAGCATTTATCAAAACAAACCTGTCTATAGGTTCTGACGTCATTGGCTACAGCCCAGCAACACGAAGATCTACAACAGGGGAGCCAAACGAGAACTAGGGTTCAACCCACCGAGGGTGCTGCGCGGGAACTTCAGCCAGCGTTCACTCAGGCGGGATTACAACGACGACGCATGAAATGGAATGGGTCCATGAATCGATTATGCGTATTTTTTACAGGGTGACAAACTTAGAACAAGAGATGATCGGCTACCGACAACAACTACATGCCGAGTTCTGCAGGGAGTTTCCACACAGGCAAGTGTCTGAACAAAGAGTGTCAGATTAGTATCGAACTATTCTAATAAATAACCGAATCCCAGAAACGCGACTTAACGCTATCAAACGGGAAGTTGAGCTAGAGATCCATGGCGAACACATAGACATAGACAACAACAACGAGGAAATTCAAGTGCCTGGACCGCAGCAAGAAGCCGGAACGGCAGAGCGAACAACTGAGAATCGGGAAATTCAAGTGCCTGGACCACAACAAGAAGCCGAAACGGCAGGACGAACAACTGAGAATCGGGAATCACTTAACAAAGAACACTTTGAAAGCCTAGACACACAGCTGAGATATTATGAACACCAGAATTTTACCTAACTATGTTCCAGTAACACCAACATTAGAACATATGCACATGTTAATTTACTGTGCTGCAACGGCAATCGTCACTGTAACCTCTACATGGCTTATGTGGACTACAAAAAAGCATTTCATTCCGTACCACACGACTGGCTTACAGGTATCTTAAAACTGTATAAAATAGATTTCCTTTTTAGAACCTGGCGCACTAAGATACAACTCAGAACCGCAAGCGATAACATCGAGACCGACACAATCAACATTGCCTTGGTCATTAAAAGTACCTCCGAGGCCAAAAAAGAGCTTACACATCGTGCAATGTATTATATTTTTCCTGCTACCGACAATTGCAGGTTATAGGTACTTTGAATAAAGCTCTAAATACATATGGAGTAGATTGTGAGTAATAATGATCTTCAAAATAACCTTTGAAGAATGCAGCGATAATGAAAAATAAATAAAAAAATTTGAGCTTTGTGTGGGATTTGAACCATGGATCTACGAATTACTAATAGCGTACTCTTACCCCACCGATAGCGCGGTGCTTGTCAACTTTGTTCTGTTATGCGGCTCTTATTTGACGCCAGAGAAACATTGAAATTATTAATTTTTCTTTGGTATAATTCGTGTTCTTTATGATCAAAACCAGTTTTTAAAACGATTATTGTGTAACCTATTAAAATTGACGTAAGATTCGCGTTGCTATATATATTTTATTAATGGTTTTAAGGTCCTTGGCGCGTAAGGGTTGCTAAGCAATAGGACTTTTTGTACCTAGCAACCACTTTCGCAGCTAGCAACCAAAATAACAGGGCACCTCGAACATTTGACTTTCGCTTTGGGGCCTGTTATCGAGTATGTAAAGTGTACTTACGGGGGAGGGAGCAGGAAAAATTGTTTTCATGGGCCCTTTTTAACTAGTCTTATCTATTGTCCATCGTATTAAAAAATAATTAAATTACACAAAGTATTTTAAAAGTTATTTAAAAAAAATCGATTTTCAGGGGCGTCTTTTAGGGGCTTGTATCTCCGTAGGTGGGACCTCTAGGGAAATTTTTTATAGGAACTTGTAATGTTATTTTAACGTCCCCTGTATAAATCCTAGGATTGCCCACATATTCTGGGACACCCTGTATATTAGGGTCGAAATGTAAAGGCGAAGTCCCCAATAAATCATAAGTAAAAGACGAAACTATTTTGTAGCTTTGTTGGGCCCACACCAAACTATAAGATGTTCGTTCACCCCTCTCTAGACACCCAGGTACATATACGGATTGCATTTTAGCACAACAAATCCACAAAATATCTCTGTCTTATCTCTAATCTCTACTATACAGTGATAGTGAAAGTGAAGTACTACGCATCATATTATAGTACAGCCATTTGGTAGTTTTACCTGCAAAGTTTACCGAAACTTTTCAAAATTGATGATTTTATAGATTTCGATGTGCTCTTTCCGAATTTCTACTTTGCCACCTCGTATGTTCGCCGCTCGCGCCGCCATATTAAGAAAATGCCGCCATAGAAGAATCTACTACGACATGCCGCCTAGAAACAGTTTTTTAACAATATCTCACTTTCGACTCATTTTATGATAAAAATAGCTACATCATAAATTAAACTAGAGAAAATTTATGTAATAACCTTTTTTTTGTAACACGAGTAGTTTTAGCGTACGAGCGCTGCAAAGTCTCCAACATGCGTTTTGGCCAAAAACTCATCTCATCGTGGTAGGCCTCATCAGTAGGCCTAATCCATGCAGTGCACTATTCCAAAATTTAGCGCATTTTCCTTTGCTTCGCTGTACTTGATGAACCAATTGTTGCGAATTCATCGTCTTCAGTACCGATTGAAATGTCATAAATAGAAATTTCTTCTACATCGTCCGCGATTGGATTATCAGGTTCATTGCAATGAACAGAGAACAGTCTCCGTTTCTTCCTTTTCAATTCGTGCATATAACGAACGCGTGTTGGTGTAATGTTGGTTTGTGACACTCGCTCGCTGAAACCATTCATTTTCATAAAAAAAAAACACACCACTTACTACCTCATGGCTCATGGTGGTGTGGAAATGAGTTTTTTTTGCCAAAACGCATTGTTAGGGCGAGAATTCAATAGGCGCTGGTTATAGGCGATGCAAGAATGGATAGTTTAGTTTTGAAATAGGGAAAGTGGGCACCAACCTTTCTCCTCTCCTGGATTCTGTAGATCTTTGACTTGTCCTGGAGCCGGACGGCACTTCTTGTTTTCACTCTCGACGCGGAGTTTTAGTAGGTTTTACACAACTTCCGGGTGATACGAAACGTGATATTTCGCGATGCGTGAGGACGAATCCGCAGCTTGGTTCGTACTGTCCGTATGCCCTTGGTGGGAGGGCAGCGCTCCTTTTCCAACACACGCGCTTGGTGTCACCCACAAGGAAAAGGATAGGGGATAGGGTTATAGGGAAAAGTAACTAGTAGATGCGGTAATGAGATTAATAAGGTTGAGAACGTAACACGCATATTGGAGTAGAATATGCAGCGCTGGTACGCTAAAAGTATTCGTGTTACAAAAAAAAGTTATTTATAAATTATAGGACCTTTTCTCTAGTTTAATTTATTATATAACTGTTTTATAGTAAAATGCCTCTTATTCGATATCTAAAAAATAAAATGTGATTATTGTAAGACTTTCTTAACAGAAACGGGGAAATCCGAGAATAGACCTTGCTATTCTTTAATTTCTGAACTTAGCAGAGGTGGTTTATGCTATCCTAGTGAAGGTGTAATTTTGGTAGTTGCATATGCCTATATGGGAAGATTGATAGAGGAAGAACATGAATTTTTGAAACAAAAAAAAAACAAAGAAACCTTTTAAAAATCCTAACTTTTCAAACAATTGATTGTTTAGATTTAGAACTATTTCCTGGCTACAATTGTTGCAATCATAACGAAAATAGCGTAATTAAGATGCTACTTGTAAAAATATCAAATATTTTATTAAAAAATACATAAAAAAATACAATGATACAGTGACAACTATAACAATGCTCCATTTGAAAAGAAAAAACAAATTAAACCAAAAATAATGGTGTTTGGAAAAAAAGGTCGAAAAAAGTGTTCTAGGCTTGGTCATTAGATTAGTAGGTAATATGGCGGATTTATAAAGAAAAGTAAAATAACACAAGAAATAAAATAAGCAGGTGGTTTGTTGGCAATTGTTGAGCAACAACGACCAACATGATTTGTTGGCAATTGTTGAGCAACAACTACCAACATGAACCACCTGCTTATTTTACTTCTTATGTTATTTTATTTTTCTTTATAAACCAATCATTAGTTATTTACCTACCTTTAACATTTTCCTATAAATCGAAGTTTTAGAGTAGAAAACCCTAACCCTCGATGCCTCGATTGGAACTATCATACAAACCGTTATATCCATAAGGTGAGATAAATCTAGATGAGAGAAACTAACTTATTTCGTAACCTCGCTTGGAACTTTTTTGCATTTTCGGTCATATTATGTAGGTCAGTAGATGTCCAATTTTGTGTACTTTCGACCGTTTTTCCGGGGATCATGTTTACATTTCTTCAATTTTCACCCTATTATATTTTCGATTATTTGAAACGATATTTTTATTAATTATGCCTATTATTGTTATTTACTACTAATAAAACTGTATAATAATAATTGTTGTTTTTATTTAATGTCTATCCTGTTTTATTCCTTGGAGTTCAATTTTTTTTTTGTGACAAAATTTTCTTTTGAAAGTAATTTGATTCATTGTCACCAATTATCTAATAATCGAAAAGTACAGTTTTTTAATGTCAATATAATAATTATTAGGTATTTCTAATCGAACGGTTTTTCTGATGTTGTATTAATCGAAAATCAAAAATATTAGTTAAGCAAATAAATAATGCCGACATCTTGAAATTTGAATTTGGCGCCTTAGGCCGACCTCCCTTGGATGACTCATCGCTTTCAGTTGTCGGGCCTTGTTATTGCGACGGTGCCGCCTTGTGGAGCATCATTTTAAAGCCCTTTTTATGGCGGATACAGTTTTTAGAATTCTGTTAAGATTTGACAGAATTATTGGCTAAAAAAGGAAAGTTCACAATCCAGTGTACGCGTAGTAATTTCTAACACAAATGTCCGCCACTAATAAGTTTTTTATCTACTACACCCGACCAAATCACCTAAAATAGTTTTTATTCACTGTCGATCAGTTCACAAAAAAGTCACAAATGAAAAAGCTGACGCAAAACAAAAAAGTTCATACGAATTGAAACCTTAATAAGTATATCTTTTTAAAATATGTAACAAAAAGTCACTGTCACAAAAAGGTCCCCGTTTTTTTGCTTGTAACTACGAAATCGTTAGTTTCAGCCTGCTATTGAAAGTGTAAACGTGTTTTTGAAACGGTTTGTTCTATCGCGGAAAGGTTAGAAATTGTTGCAATTCCTGCTGTATTAGCTTTAGCGCAATCATGATTTCGATAACACATTGCAACAATTTCTACCCTTTCCCCGATAGAATACCTGAACCATTTCGAAAATACGTTACCACTTTAAATAGCAGGCTGAAACTAACGATTTCGTAGTTACCTACAAGCAAAAAATGGGAACTTTTTTTGTGACAGTGAGTTTCTGTTACATATTTTAAAAAGATATAAGATTTGAATTTGTATGAACTTTTTTGCTTCGCTTCAGCTTTTTCATTTGTGACTTTTTTTGTAAACTGATCGACACGTCAATAAAAACTACGTAATTTGGTCGTGTGTAGTAGATAAAAACTTAATAGTGGCGAGCATTTGCGTAGAAATTACTACGCATACAACAATGGATTGTCAACTTTCCGTTTTTAGCCAATAATTCTGCCAAATCTCAACAGAATTCTAAATACGATACATCACTGTATTCGCAATAAAAAGGGCTTTAAAATGATGCGCCACAAGGGGGGTAGTTCCATTTGAAATTTTAAAGTTGGGATTGCTAGAGATTAGGGGGATGAACATATCGGGTTGGCTTGACGGTCAAAAAAGCCCCCCCCCCCCCAAAAAAATGGACGGGTCTCGGCGAATTTTCAATTATTTTTCGGTTTTCGAATTTTTTGGGGGGTCAAGTTTTCGTTGGAAACCCTGTATAGCGGACCATATTGGTCCGTTTTGAGGCTTTAAACAAATTTTTCCATTTTCATTCTAGCTTACGTTAAAAAATACTCTGTCAAAACCTAATATCTAAAATTCCCGCTTCTTCAACTGGTTGAACCGATCATCCCATAATTCCAAAAGTGTTTATTCTTCTACAATTCACGTAATGGTCTGCGTATACGACTTTCTTCGTGTGCATGGAAATTTCACGTTTTCACAAACAAATCTACCTATACCAAAACTCTGTTAATATGACAAAACTATGAAATATTGACCCCAAAGACAATTCGTTATTTAGAAAAGAACGTAAATTGTAAGAAAGCTGTAGGTATGTTTAAAATATGCGATATTCTAAACGTCAAAAACTGGTATACTTAAAGCCACAGCCACAGAATATTCCCCTACAACCTATAATAAGACGCAATTTTTTTCGTCGAGTAGCGCCACTCCAATCCGCCAACAACAATGAAATATGACGTCATGCTCGGGTCTTTCGAGGCCAAAGATAAAGACAGGCCATAGCGCTAACGCATAATCGCGTAATAAAAGGCATTTTTGGAGATAAGTAGAAAAACAAATATCGTAACAATTTGGCGAGTTTTCTTTCATCTATTACATTATAGGTTTTGTGCATCCAGGCTTTCTCTAATCGTTTTTTCAAAATTTTCAACCCGCCTCAGCTGTTTTGGGCTGAGAGTTAAACGGCACTGCACTCAAATATTTTGGCACATTCTCAAAAATTGTTGGGACAGAACCTTCCTTTAGCTTAGGTGATATTCTCTATAGTTATTTTCTCCCACAACACATTTGTCCACTTTAATTGTTTCACTTTCTTAAAAATGGGTTAGCCAGCACACATAAGGGTTTTTTAGAAATTAAATCTCAGTTGGAATTTGACGAATCTCTTTTTGGCGCAAATTTTCATCCCGAGGCAAAGCAAATGTTGTTATGGTGACATTTTCTTCCTGGCTTTTGTAATATGTATATATATAATATAAACAGACCCAATATTTGGTATTTAGGTTATTTTTTACGAAAGAAAAATGACAGCCCATCACCTCAGTATACTGTAAATATTGACGAGGTTCCAGTTGATCGGCAGCGTGAAAGGCCGAATAGGAACCGTATCAGGGCGTGGGTCGTCAATGAAAATCCTCGAGTACGTTACAACACTGATTTATTTCACACAAGGTGAATGGCGAATACAAAATATATAAACGTGGTCAACGGGAACGGCTTCCAGCCACCCGGACCGTCTGAACTCGCAGATCACCCGTAAGCAGTTCAATCGTCTGTGTCTCAGGCTCCACTGTGACAGTGGCACTGTCCATTCCGGGGGGAGAATTCCCCTTACAGCGCTCACGCGTCGGCGCGAGCGGCACCAATACTCCTGGACGGCACGGCTCCCACCCAGAGGCCATAATAACACCTGGGCGGTTCCCCTCCGACAGGACACACGCGCACTAGATACAAACTTGTTTCTAAAATAAAAACTAAGACGTTTAAAAACACTTTAAACATTTGAAACTTCTCAAAACGCAAACTGCCGCTTTCAGTTATGTGACAAATGACATGTAACGTCGGACTAAGATAGTCACGTGATTTTTGTGCGCCATGGCCTGCCTTTATCGTAGGCCTCGCGGGTCTCTAATATTTATAGTGTCGGTCCAGGTTAAACAGCTTGTTGTTTTATATTCTCTGGTTAGGCCGCGCATATAAAATAACAAGCAGTTTGACTTGCTCTTGAGCAAATTCAATGACCTTGACGCCATATTGGGGAATAGAAATCAGGGATTTATTCAGGAAAATCAATTCAGAAATACAGAGGAGTATTAGGGCATTTTGTAATTTATATAACATTCTAGTAAGATACAGTTCGGTATATAAAATTTGTCAAGCAGTAGAGGCCATGTTGTTAAATTATGAAAATTAGTTCGAAAATAATAATAATAATAAATACAAATATTTGTTAAAGCAACGAACAAAGCAGGCATGTGAAATCAATAAGGAATTATTTCTGCTTAAACTTCATTGTTTTAACTATGTGGCAAGAGACTTTTGGGGTTCTTCGAGCGTGTATATGGATTGTAATTTCAAAATCCGTTACTCGTTTTTATAGTTTGTTATTAACATAAAGTCATTATTTTCAAATATATATCCATACTTAATAACTAATTTATTTTTCGTACAGTTTCAATTCATTTATAACATTGTATTCGATGTTATTACGACTTTTTCAAATTTTAAAACTTTCTTTCAAATTTCAAATAATTCAAATTTTCGCGCGCCGTATACGTCAATGGCCGTGTACTTCCGCCTAGCCTCGAACCCTGGCATATTCAAAATGCGAAAATTCAAGTGTGTGTTTACCTATCAGCAGGTATGTACCTAAAATCTGTATTATGAATCACTCGATTTTTCGGTTCTGTTGATGCATAATTTGAACATAAACACAGTTGATAAAACCCGATTGGTCGAGAGTGGACGGGTGACGTAGGTCTTGCCGGCCAACAGCCGAGAGGGTCCGTCCTTTGAAGAGTTTGCTCTTTGCTCCCTCGCTTGTATCAAGTCGCAGAGGCATCTGTCCATTTCCCGCCAAATTTTCGACATTTTCGGCTTTTATCTAGTTCAATTTTTGCCATCGGTGATTTATTTGAGTGGTTTTGTATTTTAATATCGGGGATGTAATTTCTTTTGATTTTTGCTTAATTCAGCGACTTTACTACTCACCTGTAGCGTTTTTTTTTTGACGTGCTATTTTTTTGAAGGACTCATTTCGTCCATCTTTAACTCAAAAACAACATTGTCCTTTTTTGAATACCCACCATCTTGCGGCTGTTATCTTATTGAATATTTTCAAGTTTTGGTCACATTAGTCACGTTACTTTCTTATTTTTTGGGTTAGGTCCCGATTCTGTGGTACCGGGCCACTGAAATAAATCTGACACCGATATTTTCAGTTTCCTAATAAATTCGTATTGCCTTTAGTTTATCATCTTTCTTAGTTTCTCTATTTTACCGTTCCAGTCTCAAATAAACTTTTCGTGTTAAATAAGTTTTAAAATTTCATAAATTTCAAGAATTCGGGCTGGAGCATTCTCAAAATTTTTCTTTTAATTAAATATAAGCATTTTGCTATTCCGGTCAGTTAATTAATATTATTTAGGGAATTTAAAGCTATGCATAGTTCCCCTTAGTTTAGTATAGTTCTAAACATTTAATTTTTATCGTTATTTGTCAATATTAAATAACTTTGATATCAAAATTCAATTTTAAATATTAATCTTAACCTTGTGGTTTATAACTTTTTGTAAAAGGCTTAGACCTTGTCTAATGCTATTTTCTCTCTGATTTGTTCATGCTTGCACACCATCTCTGAGGACGCTACGACCACAGCCCTCTGACGACGGAACAACATAACGAGAGTTACGTAGGCATCGAGTGGAGTTGCGTTGGCATAGGTGTTGACTCCTGGTCAGCTCTACTTCGGCGACGCCCTGGGATATTTGCTAGCCACAACAACAGCAGCGCCTACACGAGCAGAAAAGGACCGGAGGAAGCCCTAGCCTCGCCCCGCACTACTACGAGCCTCGTTTGAGCGTAAGCGACTGAAGACGCAGATCCAACTTATTATTCAGAGGAATAATAATTATAGCCGAACAGTCAGAGTTTATTTGTAAAGATAATTTAACCTTTATTCTCAAACAAATTTTTAACTAAAAATTTAACTCTATTTTCTAGTTTGTTGTATTTAAATATTTGCTCAATATTAACTTTATTCTAAAGTTGATTCATTTTATATCATTATAACTTAAAAGTTGTACAATCTAAATTGTAATATCTCGCAAAAATTGTGACCAATAAATTATATTGTAATAAGGTAACAGGATTTTATTGAACAGACCCAAGTATAGCAAACCACGGTTTGCTATAGGATAAATCAAACTGGTGGAATGCACTGACAAGTTTTATTTTATGGGCGATAAATATTTGTTGTATACTTTACAGAAAGTCTAAAATGTACAGCACACGATTAAAACATTAAAACTGGGCAATTTATATAGCTTACCTAAACACCAGGTTCCAGATGTGGTAATAATTTTATTATTAATACAAAAAGGAATAACCAGGGGCTGTTCAAACTTATCCGTTTGAAAGTATATCACGGAAAGGAAATATTTCGACAAGAAACGCTTTTTTGTAAGTTCCAATAAAAGGAAGCAAAAAACTTAATTTTCAGCACTCTCAGCGCCATCTATATGGTTCGGTTACCAAACTAAATATATAACCTATGCATATTGAAGCGGTTTCCTTTTTGGAAATAACCCAGAACTATTTACAACACTAAGTTAGTACAAAACAATGTTAGTGCCCAAAAGTTATACAACCCAACATACAGTTTCAGACAAACAACAAAGAACAAAACAGCAAGAATAAAAATTCTGCTTCAACTAACAGCGAAATATTGCTCCCTGCTTCATCTGCCTTTGGGAGCTAGAAAACTGTCCTCACGACAGTTAGATTAGCTCTCATTAATACAGGATAAAAACAGGTATATTATAATATGAATAATTTATGGTGGTTGAGGCAACAATATAGGAGCAACATTATAGGCACGTAAATGGCTTACATGAAAGCATCCACGTTCAGCTTCTGTTTCTGGATCCACCAATATGTATGTGTCAAAACTTATTTTTCGTTTTATTTTATACGGACCCTCGAAAAGGAGCATGTGATATTAAATTTTGTCTATTTGATTGAATTGTAACCTCATTTGATCCAAATGAGTCATATGAAGAAGATAAATCAGTAATATTACTTCTGAAATAATACTCCGCTTGTCTGAGTCGCTCCAGAGCACCCTGAAAAGTACCAGTGCCTACCAAAACACAAGACACACTTGGTGGGAAGTGGCGTGCAATTATTTGTATTAATTGAGGAGAAGTGTATGGAGGGGTTAGATATTTTGCCAACGATACATAATTATTAAAGTATTCCACAAAAGTGAGACCTCTTGCTGCATCAAAAACATCTGCGTCTAACCTCAACCGAATCTTTAACTGGTGTGTATAATTCCAGTATTGCAATAAATAATTTTGTTTAAAATCATTGAAATTCACAAAAGTGGACAAAAAAGCATTTGCCCAAGTTCTGGCACCACCTTTGAAAAATAAACAGCCCACTCCATCAGTCAAGAACTGATAGAGGGGAGCATTTTGACTGTGAAAAATGGCTTCTATTTGATTTATAAAATCAACGGGATGTAAGTCTCCCTTATCTTCAAAAATAGGGATATCAGCCCTTGGTCTTACAATATTAAAATTTGCCTCATTATTTGAACTTGAACTATTTACTGGATTATTAATATTTAAATTTTGTACTTCAGCAACCACTTGTGACACGATTCTAGACAAATCCGCCTGACGCATGGTTACCATATTCGGTTGATATAATGGCGGTGGAAAATTAAATAAACTTGCGTTAGCTGGCTGCCCATTAACCATGGACGGAGGCACAAAATTGTTAATGCTCCCACAGCTCCTCCATTGTGCTATGCCAAATTGGATTCTATCCCGTTTGAATAACTGCCTTGAACAGCATTTGATGTGCCCCACCTTGACACATGACCACCCAAAGATGGTGCAGAAAAAAAAACGAGTTGGACTATTCCTACCTCGGTTTTCCATAGATGGGCCCTCCTCGGTTGACGAATTTTGACTGTCAACTGGCTGCACATTTGATGGTACCTGACTTTGACGACTAGTTTGTAGTCCCAAAACTCTATGAGAAACATCTCTCCATAAGTTATACCCATGACTTGTTGCTGGCGTTCCATTTTCCATTTTTCTTCTATTTTCCAGAATCCAGTAACACGCCCCACGTTGGGCGCCAAGATGTGGCAAGAGACTTTTGGGGTTCTTCGAGCGTGTATGCACTGACAAGTTTTATTTTATGGGCGATAAATATTTGTTGTATACTTTACAGAAAGTATACAACAGTATGTACAGTATGTACAGCACACGATTAAAACATTAAAACTGGGCAATTTATATAGCTTACCTAAACACCAGGTTTTAGATGTGGTAATAATTTTATTATTAATTCAAAAAGGAATAACCAGGGGCTGTTCAAACTTATCCGTTTGAAAGTATATCACGGAAAGGAAATATTTCGACAAGAAACGCTTTTTTGTAAGTTCCAATAAAAGGAAGCAAAAAACTTAATTTGAATTCAGCACTCTCAGCGCCATCTATGGTTCGGTTACCAAACTAAATATATAACCTATGCATATTGAAGAGGTTTCCTTTTTGGAAATAACCCAGAACTATTTACAACACTAAGTTAGTACAAAACTATGTTAGTGCCCAAAGGTTATACAACCGAACATACAGTTTCAGACAAACAACAAATAACAAAACAGCAAGAATAAAAATTCTGTTCAACTAATAACAGCGAAATATTGCTCCTTGTCTCTTTGAAAATATCGTTATAATCTTGTTAAGGGAGTAATAGGTAGTCTCAAAAATATTTCAAACAACTTTTTACAGATGTTTCATATACAGTCATCAAATTTGTTTATACCTATACTTATCCAGACAACTTGAATTTTTTATTTGAAAAAAATCAGTAAAACATCCCAAACCAGTATCTAAGGGATGAAAAGAGATTGATAAACGTTTGGGATTTGGTTTATATAATATTACAAAACCGGTTTTAGGTCATTTCAAACGTTTTTTATTTTTTTTTCTGTCTATCGAATACTGCTATTGAGAATTTTAGGGAACAGGTATAAGGGTACAAATAAAAAATATTTCTACCGATGATGCCGTATAGGGACATAGGTATAGGTACCTACCTACCTAATCAATTTATGTTTGTTTACATTCTTCACCAGGATAACATAACAATATTAAGAACTTAGAAAGGTAAATATTCTATACTGCACGAAAACGGATACTCTATTACCTCAGGTAATGCAGTGGCATAGAGGTAATTTACCTCTAATACAGCCGGTAACCTCAGAAAAATAAAAAACGTAGAACTGGCTTTGTTTCGGCACGTTTGTTCCCATAATAAAAAATAATGTTTACAGTTCGGGTGACAGATTTGGTGCTAACGATTACAAAGCAGTGGCGTATCTCTTATTTTTTTAAATAGTTATAAAAATAGGAAAAAATATATTTGCCTTTATATCTCAATTTTTTTTATAAAAATTGAAGTGTAACTCCAGGTACAACTAGTACGCGTCAATTCTAAAATTCAAACTTATCAATGTTATTGACAGTTACAAGTTGGGGATTGTTCGGCGAACACAATATAAAAAAATAAAAAATAAAAACTTTTTAAAAACAAGCTTTTATTTAAGCCATGAACTAAAACGGCTAAAATAAGTTTAGGCTTTCGTTAAGATAATTCAATGCCACACTGCGGCAAGCTTTTTAAATCAAAAAGCTCGTTGCGCAAAATGTTCATAAAAGTAACTACCAATTAAGTTTATCGGACAGTGATTGGTTGATAAGCATAAGTACATGCCAAAGAATATATATTTTCTTTACAGTTTGCGCGACAAGCTTTTTGATTTAAAAAAGCTTGGCTCAGTTTGGCATTGAATTATCTTAACGAAAACCTAAACTTATTTTATCCGGTTTAGTAAATGGCTTACTTAAATAAAAGCTTGTTTTTAAAAAGGTTTTTTATTATTTATTTTATTTTGTGCTTTTTTAGTACCTATTTGATTCCCACTTCGGAAGGGTCGTAAAGAAATTTAGTCCACCATCTTGGGGCATCGGGCATCCGCCCTATTGGCCGCCATATTAGATTTATTATGACGTCATTCACCTTATTGTTTTCTACCCGTCGAGCCCTTTCGTTTGATACCCATATTGAGAATTATTTTCCCTCTGGTATCTTTTACCGTGCCCCGAACTAGGTACGCCTATGTACTTACGCATGATATGTAACCTCCTTTGGCGAGTTGCTTGATTTGCAAACAATACACTCTTTTTGCCCATAACGTATAACTTAATTGTCTATATATAAGCATTTTAAACCGACGAATACTTAAGAAACACTTAAAAACAGCGAAAAATTGCTTCTAAAAGACACAGCACCAGTTATGTCAAACACATGAGGCACACTATTGACCGATTTGCGCGTTTGTCAGATTGTGCGATTGGTATTGGTCATTGTAGGTATATTATTGTTTCCTTAGTTGTATCACAGATTAAGTACTACACGTAGTATATAAATACTGCCTAATAAGTGTCTAGATAATTATAAATACTAGATTCACCTATTAGTCAGGCAGACCTTATCTCATCAATACATAAATATCATATATTATCTACCATTATTTACTTCAAAGCAAACGCATTTGCAACTGATTGGGTATGTCCCTAGTCCCTACATACAACGGAAACCACTGTTGCAAAACTATTATTTGCCATTTGATCTTGAAGATTATCTTAATTTACCAAAGAAATAAGTTTTTCATTATGAATTATTGGCAACGCTGTTAAATTTTAACTAGTAAATAAATAATAGAGTATAAAAAGTGCTACCCCTTACAAACATTTCAATCTACAGATGCCATTTCTATGTTTTTTATTTTTCTGAGCCGGTAACGAACTGCCCAACCGCCCCGACGCTGCGTCTATTTGACAGAATCTATTCCGAAATGGCGGCTGCTCGAACAAGTGCGCGGAATTTTCCCGAATGGAAAGTAAGAATGCTTATTGTTTTATAAGCACAGGTTTGAGCGTCCTCCCTTTTTTTGTCTAAGGGTCTGAATACATCTCTGTTTACTATTTCTATTCCCCCAATAGGGCGTCAACGTCATTGAATTTGCTCCTGTTTCTATTATATTATGATTGATTATATTGATGCTGACAATAATTAAGTTTGTCAAAGGCACTATAGATAAATAATTTTTCACTTCCACTTGACATTTGACACTTGACCAAGTGAAGTGACAAACCTCAGACCTCAGAAAAATAAAAAACGTAGAAATGGCATCTGTAGATAGAAATGTTTGTAAGGGGTAGCACTTTTTATACTCTATTATTTATTTACTAGTGTTGGGGTCTTTGGGAATAAAATAATATCTCCAGAGGTTCGTAGGACAACAACTTGTATTCCTTTCAAGTATACATCACCAACTCCCTCACAAACGAACACCACTTTGTGGGCGTGGGTTCGAATCCCACTTCTGAGTTGTTGGGGTCTTGGGGAATAAAATAATATCTCCAGAGGTTCGTAGAACAACAACTTGTATTCCTTTCAAGTATACATCACCAACTCCCTCACAAACGAATCAAAAAGCTTGTCGCGCAAACTGTAAAGAAAATATGAGGCGTTGAGAGCCAGAGTGGCTTATCCCCAAATTTATACAATTGAAGAAATTAGCAATTAAAATTTGGCTATTTTAAAAAATACCATACAACTAACAACTAAAACATTGATACTATAATTATTAGGCAAAATTATAAATTAAGATGTGAATGATGCAGAGTACATAAATAAATAAAAAAATATTTTGAAATAATGATTTAGATGTGGGTTAGGCCACTACTGTATTTTATAAAATCACTGTCTTTTGCGAACTTACCCGTGGCCTATCCCATAGTTATATTTATTTTATACAGGGTGAGTCACTAATAATGGCACGTAGAGCAATCGCATATATTTTGGCCCAAAATATTACGATCGAGGCTAATATGCCTTACAGAAATGTTGTTTGTTTAAGAGATCCAGGGCGTTGAAGTTATTTTTTTGAAATTGAATTATGGCTACATCTCCCACCATAATCTGAACTGAAAGTCGGTACTGCGATGTTTTTGGGGATGGAGAATAAGCTGAAACTGCCAATTTATATGTACCTCACAGAAGGCGCCACTTGCGCTGTTATTGGATAGTGCTTTTACTCGTAACTTTTTTGAAGTTATCTTTTTGCTCCTGCAGGTCTATCATTTTAGTGCATCTTTTCATTCTGCAACAAAGAGGTTGTCTTGTTTCATAACGATCAAATCAACCGTTTGCGTTGCCAAAACGTGCCCCCAATAGCACCTGTTAACTCAAACATTCGAAAAATAAAATTTTCACCAACTGCTTTCAAATGTTACAGATCAACTGTACATTGAAAATGAAGAAAAAAACGCCAAATGAACAATAGTCGAAACACATTCGTTTTCTTGAAATAGGGTGTCCAATATCAAGTTTCAGTCCGTTCCATTTAGGAAGTGAAAATTTTTTGGGACATTGTTCACATAGCTATGTTTTTTCTCGCTTTAAATGGAACAGTCGTTGTGGAATATTTGAAAGTAGTAGGTGAAAATTTTATTTTTCGAATATTGATGTCGACAGGTGTTTTGGGGCACGTTTTGGCAAATTCAACGCAAACTGTTGATTTGATAATTATGAAACAAGAGTACCTCTTTGTTGCAGAATGAAAAGATGCAGGACCAAAAAAATAACCTCAAAAAAATTAAAACCTTATGAAAAATAATAATTCCACTGCATACGCTTTTAAGATCTTATGATTAAAATGAAGACAGAGATGTTTGTACTAAATTTTTGCCAGGTAAAATGTTATTTGATTTTATGCTATACAACTTAAAAAAATACGAAATCTAACGTCACTTTCGCTGTCGGCAACCCCCTCTTAAATAAAAGCTTGTTTTTAAAAAGTTTTTATTTTTTATTTTTTTATATTGTGTTCACCTTACAATCCTCAACTAGTAACTGTCAATAATAATAATATAATAATAGTAATATTTATTTCCGGAATATTTTACACGATTTTACAATGACGAATACTCTTGTTTTTGGAAATAAACAAGAGATAGTCCACTGAAGTCTTACGACTAGTGCGTGGGCATTTTGTTTACTCAAAACAGGAAAGTATTTTGTCTATCAGGTATATGTAGACGTAGAGTTTAAGTTACAAGTAAGCAAAAGCAAGTACAGGTACAACAGGTAAGTGCACGTATAATATCTGTGTAACATAATATAATTAATAATCGTGGTAAGAAATGTTTTCCTATGAGAACAGATATTCGAATTTTTTATTATTTTCAATTATCCAATTTTTTTATTAGCTTTTTAAATCTATATTTACTAGTTGTGTTTTTTATATTTTCAGGTATGAGGCGATATATGTGAGGAGAAATATACCAGAATCACTTTTGCGTTTTATCTTGATTTGTTTGAAGATAAGTTTGAAATTTAGAATTGACACGTACTAGATGAGATATAAAAGCAAATATATTTTTTTCTATTTTTATAACTATTTTAAAAAAATAAGAGGTACGCCACTGCTTTGTAATCATTAGCACCAGATCTGTCACCCGAACTGTAAACATTATTTTTTTATTATGGGAACAAACTTGCCAAAACAAAGTCAGTTCTACTTTTTTATTTTTCTGAACCTCAGACTAATTCCATTAGTCTGAGGCGCCGCCTCAGACTAATGAATAAAGGCGCCGCCCACGAAAAAACCGGCCGTGGCGCGGTGCGAACTCACGTGACTCTAGGAGTTCTCATTTAGGTTAGGTTAGGCATTTTGTTGTTAATATTTTTTCGAGTTGAGTGCCTAAATTTATCCAAATAAAATAATAAAATATTTACTATAATTCCAATGTATTGCATTTTTCCTACACTATTTTACAAGTGAAGCAATGGTAAAAGTATGCGATGCTAGAACTCCTAGAGTTCGCGCCGTGCCAAGGCCTGTTTTTTTCGTTGGCCGCGGTCTGAGGTGACAAGACAACCGTCAACGTCAACCCGTTACTCCGTCCGTCACGACCGTCACCCTGTCACTTGTCACCGACGTCACCGTCCTGTTGGAAATCTGGGTCGTCACCTGACACTTGATATCAATTTTGTGTCCTGGATCTTCAATTTTTGTAAATATTTGCTTGTATTTGCTCAAAATTTCGAAGGGTAGTGAGATATCTTTGAAAAAAAAATGCCTTAAATCCATAAAGAATCTCGGAATAAATGTAATGGTTCGAAACGGGAATGATTTTCTTAAGGGGTTCCGAAAGGAAGACGAAAAAAACACCAGGGATAAGCCACGACAGCCAAGATAATGAGGCATCTGAGAGCAGCACCGATTCGGGTACTAGCAGTGAGGAAATTGGAGAGACATACGAGGAGGAACAGATATTCACTGCCAGGATGATAAATCTTATCAAAGAATGTGCCATTTTCTGCTTCTTTATGGGTGCTTATGTGGCCTTAACGCAAAAGTAAGAACTTAATAATTAGTAATTTGAGAAACCTTTGTTTACAGAAATTACATGTTATATCTGCAAGAATTTTAACAACCCTCAATTAATTAGCGAGCTGAGCCAATTTTCAAGTTCGGTTAGATACTCCGATTAGCTTAAGCATGTATATGGGGATACTTAATAATTAGGCAGTAGCTATTTATACGTCCAACGTATATAAAAGTCGGTATACGTCTTGTGCTCTCATTGGCAAGTTGAGTCACGTGACTTCTTTGGACAAACATTTAACTCCATACACGACCGAAGTACACTTATTTTTGGAGGATAGGCGTTGCCGTATAAAAAAGAAGGGGACATTCGCACCATATTGTGGCAGTTGGCAGTGACCGAGGCAGTGACGCGCTGTCGTATGAAAAAAGAAGTGGTAATTATTTCCAATGGTGTAACCCCACCCCTGATTTTCTTGAAATTTTGGCTAGGTACCCCCTATTTTCGCCCGACGTTCGGTGCTGAAACCCACCTCCAATGTTTTTGAAAGGGGTGGGTTATAGGGTAAATGCGCCAGTAGTCGGCCACCTTAACCGTTTTTTTGAAAGATATAACATATAAAATATATGTTTTTCAAAGCTGCCAGCTATTGTTTTTTTTTGTTATGTACTTTTCTTATTATATTTTTATGTTCAATACATAGTTTTACAGTATTATTATAAAGGTTGAAATTAAAAAATAATATTTAAGAAAAGTGACATATTCCCTATAGTCGGCCGTTAAAAATCTAATGTCGGCCGGCTTTGTTCCAATAGTCGGCCGCTCGTTTAGACGTGCACCGTGCACCACATTGGCACCACTGCTTTACAAACCACAGAGTTATTAATTATTATTCAGGCAATCCGATTTATGCACAGGACCGTATTCAACATTTCTGTTTATTGCGATGTTTCAATTTTTACAACACAAGTAGTACACAAATTGGAACAATAAAAACATTAATATAAATGTATAATGTACACGCGCGGCCCATGAAATCGGTCCACTAGGCATGAGAAATGAGCAAGAAATCAAGAATTTCGGGTAAGTGTGGTAACATTGCGCCAAATTTTACTCTGTGGTACGGCTTCTCAAATCAACAGCTTCCCCTACATACTCTCGCACCACCCCACTCCTCCCCGTACCGTTTAGTTGAACGATGGTTGAACTCCTTTTCTACCTCACGTATTGGACCGATTTCAAGGGTCGCGCGTTATTTAATTATTAAATTAACTTAGCTTTAAAGTAGAGTCATTGAGTAAAATATGATATGTGAAGAGAAACAATAGGTGTCAGATGTGACAATTCATTGTCGCTGAAGTAGCATGTCACCATCTATTCATGAAAAATGAGTTAAAACACAATGCAAAATTCATTGTTGTGTCAACATTTTCTTCAAAGATAGATGGCGACATGCTACTTCAGCGACAATGAATTGTCACATCTGACAGCTATTGTTTCTCTTCACATATAATATTTTACTCAATGGTAGAGTTTAAAGTAATTACTAAAGTACATGTATATAGGGTTTATGTACAAAAGAGGCATGTAAAATTTTTGTCTTCGACATCTTCAAATTTCATGCCCACAAATTCAGTACACATAAGGTGAAACCACCTAATGCATTTGTCGCAGCCAATATTTTTAAAATCGTCTTCTTCCGCATCGCTATCGAGGTCTTCCTGACAACTTCCACATTTTTCCTTTATCTTTATTTTAGATTGTTCGCCGTTTTCCTGAGTTTGTATTATTAATTTTGGAGAGGCATCGGAAGAGACTTTACTTTTTTTAGTTTTTTTTGTGCATTGTTTGGAAATTTTTCTTTTTGGCTGATTGTTTTCTTTCTGCTTTCCTTTATTTTCAATGAAATGTCTATAGGCAATTGAGGATATTGCCGATGGTGCTTTTTCTTTCGGAGCCCGTTTACTTGCCGACATTATGGGACCAGGCCAGTATAAATGATTTCTAAAAGAGTTGGAAGCATCAGTTTCGTCTAAATTTTCCTTTTCTTTTATTATATCTTCTGTTGCATCATTTTCATTTATCTCGTCATGCGTTTTGCCATCACCAAACATATGTGTCACCATATCAATTTCAGCTTCTCTTAAAAACTTATACATCGCCCTATCCTCTTCTGCCCTAGTATTCCCTTTGTTTTCCTCTTCTGTTCTAGTATTACCTTTCCTTTCCTCTTCTGCCCTAGTATTACCTTTCTTTTCAACAAAATTAATTATAGTATTCAATTCTTTATCTATTTCTTTTTCTATTAGTATTTCTTTACTCGGTTCCAGCAAATAATCCATTTCTATGTCACCTATTTCATCTTGTTGTACTGGTATTAAATGCCCACCTTCTCTTAATTCAAAGGTTTCTATTATCACATTGTCCTGCTCTTTGTATTTAGTACAACGATTATCATAAATACTTCTCATTTCTTTAATTATGTTTCCAATGTTAATCCCTTTGTTCGCTAGATCTTCTTTAAAAACAGTTAGCACTCTTTCTGTTGTTTCCAGATCTTCAGGCAATACGTTGATATCTCGGTCAATGTTTCCTTGCTGATCTTTTTGATTTGCTCCTTCAAGCACATTTTGGATGCACTTGGAGTAATCCACAGCTTCTGGATTCAGGGGAAAAAGTCCACATCTGCGAAAACCATTTACTATGCTAGTTGGCAGAGATGGCATCTTAAGCACCTCCGCAAGTAATGGGCAAAAGGTTATTTTCGTAAGCACACAGTTATAATTTTCAGGCTTACTTTGCCATTCCCTAACAGTTTGTTTCCACTTGCTCTTTAGTGATTTAAAAACACTTACATCTGCCGGTTGCATAATGTGAGTGGTGTTTGGAGGCAAGGCATAAAGAATAACTTTGTTATTGTCACACCACTCACTCAGCTGCAGAGACAAGTGTGACTTGTGTCCATCAACGAAAATTATAACTGGCCTTGGAACGGCGTTTTCCTTTAACCATTTGTCGACGGCATTTACAATGTATTCATAGAACACATCGCTTTTCATCCATCCGGAATCAGATTTTCCCAAAAACCAATCGTGTGGCATGGATTGCACCACTTGAACCGGAGGTCTTATGTAAGGGAACACAACCATAGGAGGCAATATTTGTCCGTCTGCAGAAAAAAACAATAAAACTGTAATGGTTTCTTTTTCGCTCCCTTTTTTTAGTTCGTATACATTTTTCCATCCTCGCGGAGCCAACACTTTTCCTGTCTTTGGGCACATCATGAAACTTGTTTCGTCCCCATTTAAAATTCTCCTAGGGTCCTCCATAATATCTTCGTGGCCAATTTCTTTCAGGTACTCTTGTAGTTCCATAAACCATTTTTTAATATACTCTTCTGTTACAATAGCGCGTGACTTTGTTAATCCTTCTGGATCTCGAAGAGATAAGTCTGGATGGCGCTTGAGAAATCCAGAATACCATTTCTGACCAGGTCGACCACTATCTCCAAATTTTGTCTCCCGCTTATCATCTAACACAATTTTTTGAACGGTGTTCAAAAGGTCGGTTTTCTTCTGAGGAAATCCCGTTTTTCCAAGTTCTTTTAACCAGTTAACTAATTCCATTTCTTCGGCTTGGGTTAAAACAGTAGGTGGCCCCATTCTTCTAGGGCCTTCCTTAATTCTCCCGTGGATTCTGTCTTGTATGGTTGCTCGAGGAACGCCAAAATTTCGGCTAGCTTCACGAATGCCTAACTGGTTTTCGCGAATAGCCATTAACGCAGCTTTCATAGACTCTTCGGAGTAACTAAGTATCGGTCTTTTTTTTATTGCAGCCATTTTCTGAAATAATAAACCCAGAATATCTTAAATTGTGTTTTTGGTAGGTAATTAAAAACGCATAGAAATCTAGAAAACTTTTTAAAAAATCGGAAAGTCCGGTCCTGTTACCTACCTACCTACATGTGGGTATAGGTAGTAGGATGAAGGATCTAGGTAAATTAGTTTCCCATTTTTATCCCAACCACCCAACCCAATTGTCTATTGAAACTTGGGGGCCGACTACTGGAATATTCACATTCTAAAGTCGGCCACTAATTTTCTTGGGCGGCCGACTATTGGATTTTCGCAGTTTTGGGGAAATATAATTACATGGATCTTGTTGCAATTGTAAACCGTATTGTTCCTGCCAATATGACTGAAATTAATTGATTTTGACAAATTCCTAAAGTCGGCCGCACCGGCCGAACTTATGGAATCATGACAGATTTCATTTCCTATGGTCGGCCTCCAAATAAATTAAACGCGCGGGAAAAAAAATATGTAAAATTTCATGAAAAACAATAATATTAAAGCAATACAAGCCCATAGAAACCAAATAAATAATAAAATACCTTTACATAAGTCAGTTACAACCTATTTTCTTATGGTATTTTCCATCTTCAAATGTTTAAATTCTACTTACCGCCAGAGACGATGTGAAACACGGGAACTGTCAAGCACCAGTCACTAGACACTGTTGCCAATATTAACGTAAAATGGTGGGTTTTAGGCTAAGGAGACACGGCCGAATATAGGTAACACATTTATTTTAATAATAATATGCCATTTTTTTATTAAACTCATTTATTCTGAAAAGTGGGCGACTATTGGAGGTGGCCGAATTAAGGCGCATTTACCCTACCATTGGAAATAATTACCACTTATTTTTTCATACTGCAGCACCCACCGCCAAAAAAGGAGGGCATACGCTCCTTATTGCAACGATGCTTGAGAAAAATGCACTTCCGACATATCTAAATAAGTTTACTTAAGATGTGTATGGAGTTAAATGTACGTCCAAAGAAGTCACGTGACTCAACTCGCCAATGAAAGCGCAAGACGTATACCGACTTTCAAATAAGTCGGATGTATAAATAGCCACTTTGTAATAATTACCTATGCCATTAACCAATTATTTATTATTTTCAATCTTGTAGTAGTCCACCAAAGATATCCAATGGCCCTGCAGCATACCCATTTTTCAAAAAGAGTTCTCATGTGTCTGATTGGTACAGAGGTGAAATAAGTCAAGCCATAGAGCATGCCAAAATGTCTGATATGGCCTTCGTTATGTTCTATGCCCCTTGGGATGCTGAGAGCCAGGCTGCTCGAAAAGAATTTGAGGTGAGTCTTGTTTACAGTATGCGGTATAAAACAAAATTAGAGATGCAGTTAAATGCAACAAGATAATAAAATATAAAAGGTATATTTTTCATACACGGCGGTACCTACCATAGGAGAATAATGGTAGTACTCATTACCACAGTATGTACCTTATTATATGTAGCCTGACTCCAGTTAATTCAGCACATATAGCTTTTCCTTCCCTTTAGTGTCAACAGATAATTTTTTAAGTTTATTTTTCTCCAGGACTTTTCCAGGAATCAATTTGTTACCTAACTATTATAGGAAGTGGCTATTTATACGTCCGACGTATATAAAAGTCAGTATATGGCCTGCGCTCTCATTGGTGGATTGAGTCACGTGACAACCTTATTTCTACCGTCCGATGGATGATGAATTGGCTTGTTTACTAAGTCGATTGGATGATGTCCGAGATTATTCAGACCTCAGAGAAATAACCAAGGATAGAGGGAGCAACAGCTTCAAAATACATACGTTTGTAGGCAACCAACATCTTATGCAAATTTACCGAAGTAAACAAACATTAGGCCCGTGTGTACAACGTTTACCTGAGATAGGTTATATCCTGAGAAATATCAATTTAGCCACATACCACCCACTCTCTGCGTCCCATTCTATACAAAATCAGTCACTATATCCTAAATCCTAATAAATAGCCTATAAATTAACAGAAAAACAATTAAAAACGGGAAAAATGCATATGTAAACAATCGGAAAACTTGACATGCTGGGCATACTCAAAACAAATACCGCTGAGTTAACGGACACGGCGCCCGCGGCCGGCGCTGCATCAACAGCAGCGTTGTCATGGGCTGTATGAGGTATTTGTGACGATTTTATTAAATTGATAATTAGATACTATAATTACAGAGCAATTTAGTTTTAGTTTAAAATTGTTACATACAAGAAATTAATAACTACATTTGTTAATTTAGCGTTATGGGAGGTGTGCCTTCATTTAATCCCATTATTAAACCCTTATATTTTGAAATGAAATGCTGTAAACAATGTGGCATCACTCAAAAAGATGTTGACTTTGTTTACTTTTTGTTCTTACTCCCTCTATCCTTGGTTATTTCTCTGAGATTCAGACCTATTTTGTCTCATATTTTATATTGCGTATGCCCTCCTTTTTCGGCGATTTGCGCTGCGGTATGAAAAATGAAGTGGTAATTATTTCCGATGGTGTAATAACCCACCCCCGATTTTCTTGAAATTTTGGCTACCCCCCGACATTCAGCGCGGCGCCGAAATTTCAAGAAAATCGGGGGTGGGTTACAACGACGAATGTCGGGCAAAAATAGGGGATACCTACCTAGCCAAAATTTCAAGAAAACCGGGGGTGGGTTACAGCATTGGATATGATTACCACTTCTTTTTTCAAAAGGCAGTGCGCATCGCTGCCGACTGCCACAATATGGTGCGAATTCCCCCTTCTTTTTTCATACGGCAGCGCCTATCCCCCAAAAAGGAAGGCATACCCTCCTTGTTGCAAAGATTCTTGAGAAAAATGCACTTCCGACGGCTTTCGACGTATCTAAATCTAAATAAGTTTACTTCGGATGTGTATGGAGTTAAATGTACGTCCAAAGAAGTCACGTGACTCAACTCGCCAATGAGAGCGCAAGACGTATACCGACTTTTATATACGTCGGACGTATAAATAGCCACTTCCAATATTATATATGGTTGTGTCCGGTTTTATTCTACCTGATGTAGAATGATTGAGCAGTGGTAGGTCGTGGTAATTTAGAATGGCCGTTCGATTTTTAATTTGGGGCTCTTTAGAAGAAAAAAAATACAGGGTACGGCACAAAGACCGTGCATTAAAAGTATCTGGAGAACCAAACGGAATAAAAATCTGAAAATTTGTATAATGGGGAACTTGAACAATTTTTTTTATTTCTTTAATATGTTTGCCTATCTATAGAAAGTGCACATACCAAATATCAGCCCTCAAATTGCAATATTTAACTTGCAATAAATAATTAAAATTGTGACCGCAGGCTATTCATTTGAAAATGACACGAAAAGCACGGGAATGGTTGTGATGTCACACCGCTCGATCGATCAGAAGGCAGTGACAGGAGTGACAGCTACACAGAATTAGGGAAGGAAGAATGGAAATTTAACGTTAAAATAAACAGTTTGGCGACCCATTTCCAGAGGGATCTGATGTAGGTCAAAAATAAGAACCGCCTAAAAGTTTAAATTTAACAAGCACTTGTTTAACTGAATGGTGAGGCCACGGGATTAGTAATTTGTAGGTCCCGGGTTCAATCACACAAGAAGTTTTTTAATTATCACTGCATTCTACTTCTTATATTTATCACTGATTATCATTTTTAGTAATAATTGGACAATGGTTATTATGAAGAATATTACTCACAATATACTCCATAGTGTATTTAAATTCAAAGTACTTACCTACCTAATATGAAATTGTCAGTAGCAGGAAAAATGTAATACATTGCTCGATGCGTAAGCTCTTTTTGGCCTCGGAGAGAGTTTTAAGACCCGAGGGGTTAAACAACCTCCTCGGCCAAAAAAGTGAGCTTACGCATCTCGCAATGTAAATAACGAGGTAAATAACTGTTTAATACAGCACACTCTTCAAACATTATCAACAATATCAAGACTGAGATAGACTATAATAAGATGGATAGACAAGGATGGGACGTTCTCGTTGATCTTTCTAAACAAAGCTTGCGTGGTGCTGTAGTTTTTTTACACCTGCCGCCCATATTATCATATTAGTTTATACCGAGGTTTATACATGGTGCCGCCGCCCACCAGAGGCGCCACCACCAACGAGCTACTTGACGTCACAACCAACGAGGGCGCGTTATAAGAATGATTTTTTGTATTATGCAGTTTTTAATTGCTTATATTTATTACATAAAAATAAAAAATGAGTTTTTTCTGAACTGTGGTTCATTTAATGGCAATAAATTACGTTTGAAAGTAATATTTTTCAAATTTAATTTTTGTGCAAGTTCCCCATTAGGTTATCGGACCCGGCCACTTGAACTCAAATATTTTCCACTTTCTGAAACATTTGCTTATACCGGAAGGTGACAGCAACTTCCTTATTTCAAATAGAACACCCTGTATATTATTTTCTAAAATTTATTTGTGGCGCAAACAGATCCATTTAATTTTTAATTGGGTTTTTCGCCACCAAACTGATTGGAAGACAACTTTTTCAAGTTGCCTCGAAAAGTCATAAATTATTAACACTGAACGAACGAAACTTTAAACGTGTAACTCAAAAAATAACTTCAACAAATTTGTTTTCTGAGCTTTCGGAGGATAAATCTTCCTCCTTTCTCAAAGATCATGTCACGTCAAAGTGAAGTGACAGATTAATAAATTTCAAGTTAAAATGTCATGACAACAGAAACAATAGCCTAGCCACCTGCCTGATATTGTACCCTGTGTTTTATTTAATTATCTATACTAACTTCTCTTTGAATAAGTGGCAATAATATTTTACTGAATTCCACTGAACATTCAGCAACACAGTTGCCCGTATTTCCTAGAATAAATGCAGATTCTTTAATTTTTCGTCTATTTCCTACTTCTTCTTTTAGAATTGGTTTGGAACTGTCCCACAATATCCTATGATTGTTATTAAAGGAATGTTCACATATTTTTGACTTCAAAATTTGATTTTGCCTGATATAATTTTTATGTTCTTTTAAACGAACGTTAAATGGCCTACAAGTCTCCCCAACATAGAACTTTCCACATTCGCAAGGAATTTTATAAATGCAATTTTTTGAACTTTGTAACTAATTAAATGGTTTTGTTTTAACTAGCATCGATCTTAAGGTATTTTTGGTTTTAAATACTGTTCTCACATTAAAACGATTGCCTATACGTTTTAGCTTATCTGACAGTCCAGGAATATAAGGAATTATTAAATTTACTGGTCGGTCCACCAGATTTATTTCTCTAATTCTATTAGCATTGTTATTTTGTTGGCAATCCTGAAAAACTTGCTCAACAAATTCAATAGGATAACTAATCTTCTCAAGAACATGTTTTATATGTTTAATTTCTTCCTCAAATTTTGTGTTATTAGAACAAATCGTTCCAGCCCTGTCATACAAACTTTTAATTACTCCTTTTTTAACACTAATAGGATGATTGGAGTTGAAATGGAGATATCTATTAGTATGTGTTGGTTTTCTATAGACACTAGTTTCTATATTATCTGATTTCAGTATAGAAACATCTAAGAAAGGTAATTCATTATTATTTTCAATTTCTAAGGTAAACTTAATAGAAGGTTCTTGAGAGTTTATAAAATTTAATAATGAATTTAACTCATCTACTCCGTGAATTTATTGAAAGAATTTAAAATTGAGAAAAAACAATTCATTTTTCTTTTCGTTATTAGCAGTATTATGCTACCATATAGATCACACCGTGCGTGTGAACTGAAGATATTGGCCGACGCACCATCTACACTCGCAGTTTTTGCAAGTCTGTGCAGACCAATATCAAACAGTGACAGATAATCATCCGGCCAATTTTTTCAACTGCACAGGCGGCCTCCTCCATATACACACTCTCAGTTTTGGCCTGCGCAGTCCATATCTGTGCAGGCCGCCGGAGAGGCCGCCTGTTAGTGTGTAGGGCCCTTTAGACAAAATAACATTGAAATTTAGCAAGGAATCCGAATATGTAATAATATACAAGGTATTCTATTTGAAATAAGGAAGTTGCCGTCAACGTCCGGTATCAGCGGAAGTTGCAGAAAGTTGAAAATATTTTAGTTTAAGTGGCCGGGTCCGATAACCTAAGTATGAACATTTTCAGATTCTTATTCCGTTTGGTTCTCTAGATACTTTTAATGCACGGTGTCCGCGTTGCACCCTGTATAATTTAGACAATGTCGTATACAATATTAAGTAATACCTCGATTAATACAGTGTGAGAAAGAAATGTAAAACTCTTTTTTAATTTCCAAAAATGTTCATAAATTTGGCCGGTTCATTCAAATCTTAAAATAATAAGTTGCTGGTGGGTAGAAACATCAGTAGTTTTATATTTTATCATGCTTAACTGCTAGAAACCGTGCTTCTGAAACCTGTTTTGTATCTCTTCTTGACAAATTGTTAAAATATCATCTAATATGTCATTTTGAACAGATTTTAAGATACCATTAAAGACACTATTTTCTTCAGGGTTAATATATAACAAGTTGTGTGCCTATTATCGATAATACCATTCATTAATTTTATGAATTATAATAAATAATAGTAATTGATATATAAATTTAATTACCATGCTTAAAAGTTAAAGTCCATTTGACAGCTATCATTTAGGTTGAGCTTTTGGTTCTGAATAATATGTTTTTTGTGCTAATAGATATTTTACAATCAATGTGTTAACTGAAAATATATCTTCTATTGGTTTATTGTAACTAGGGCCTAACTAAGAAAGTAGAATTTCAGCGAAAATACCACTAGTGGTATTATCGCTGAAATCATCACTTTTTATTTAACCAATTAGTTATGAGTATGGCTGTAAACTGCTACGAAAATAACTTGCTTAAACTTGCTTATACCATGAAAAAACACAAAAAATATCAATTGGTACATGCATTGTCTAAGTGTTGGTAAGAAAATATCGTCTTCTTTGTATCTTTTACGTAAACTAAAAAAAATGCTAATATAGAAACACTACTTAGCGCATATTATGCCCTAATCCACTAGGCTATTAATTATGGATTAGTAGTGTGGGGTGGTTCTTCAAATGCCCGTAAAATTTTCGTGTTGCAATAAAAAAGCAATTCGAATATCGCTGGATAAGGTCCAAGAGAACACTGTCAGCCGTTGTTTATTGAATATGGCATATTACCAGTCCCCGCACTTTTTATATTCAACTCGCTGCTAGAAATTCATAAAAACAAACATCGCTACATGACGCCTGCTGATGTCCACACACACACACACTACACGATCTAAACACCTACTAAGGGATGTTAAGTTTAGATTTTGTAAATCTAAGAAAAAATCACTTCGGGTGAAATATTACAATGCCCTTCCTATAAGGATAACTCGTTTCGACTACAAAAAATTCAAGAAAGAAATAAAACAGCATTTTTTAAAGTACTGTTTTTATGCCAACGAAGAGTACTTCAGTATCCCTTTTTTATAATGAATGTATTACAAGTGAAATGTGCTCACACTTCAGCCATCATATGGTGATCCTTTATTGTTGCTCTGTTTCTTTGTCCTGTGTATTTTGTCCTGTGTTTTTATCAAGCATTAATGAGTTTCTTATCTTGAAGATTATTTTCTTTGTATTGTTATTTATCTGCCCATGCGATATATTTAGTGTTTAAATTGTGTGTATTATTATGTTTCACTAGATCTTTCATATAATGTCTATCTATTGTTTTAGATGGTAAACTATCTTGACTTGCAACAAATGTATACTGATGTACGTAAAGTTGTCAATAAATTTTCTCTATCTATCTATAATATTTCAAAAATTATCTTATTTCATTGGTTTATATTGAACAGGCGTTGAATTATCTTGCAAATGAGTTTCATAACCAAATTGATTTCTGATACAAAACCAGTAAGCGCCCTGTATATTTCTGAATATCATATCCTAGCAATGCTAGCTCGAATACACCACAAAATTTTACACAATCAATAAAATAAAACAGGACAAGATGTAACAATTTGTTTTACTTGGTTGTTGAAAGTCTTTTATTGCTTTTCGATAGCCATAATCTAATAACTGACAAGCATCAACATTGCCAATATTCGAGAGCTGCAATTCATTTCAGAGTTCATTTCTTAAACAAATTCGAGAGTATCCATGTTTTTTAATTTTTGTTTATAAATGATATACTCGTAAATCCCTAACGCTAACTGAAATTTGGCACTGCTGTGTTTTTGTGGATGGAGAATAAGCTGAAAATGTCAATTTCTACATATCTCACAGAGGGCGATACTTGGTCTGTTTTTGGATCGTGCTTTTACTCGTAACTTTTTTGAGGATATCTTTTTGGTCCTGCAGGTCCATCATTGTGGTTCATCTTTTCATTCCGCAACAAGGAGGTACTCATAACGATCAAATCAACTGTTTGCGTTTAAATTGTCTAAACGTGCCCCAAAACACCTAATGACTTCAATATTCGAAAAATAAATATTCACCTACTGCTTGCAAATATTGCACAACGACTGTACAATTTAAAGCGAGAAAAATCAAAATGAACAATGACCCAAAAAATGTTCACTTTCAAAATGGAACGGATTGAAACTCAACAAAATTTGGGCACCCTATTTATAGAAAACAAATGTTTTTTTCTTCATTTTTAACACAGTTATCTGTAACATTTGAAAGCAGTAACCTCATTGGACATCCCTCAGAAATCATAAAACAGTTGAAAATGATACAGGTGGTTTTTAATAGAAGTAATCCGATTTACAAAAGTGTGGCTCAAAATTGAGTCTTGGACCAAAATTTTATTAAAATTGGTCATGTGTAATATCAAAGATCATAATATTTAAGAAGATATCCAATGTCCGTGTAAACGGGCGACTAATCTGAGTAGCCCGTCATCCATCTAATTTGTGCTGTCCCTCTGATATTTAGTCTCTGGTTTCTGGCGCCCTCGCAAATAAGCGGATATTCCATGTTTTGTGCTTATAGTTACACTATTGACCGCTAGAAACGCTATAGGGATCTAACATTCGTCGTGTAGTCGCGTCAATCAGCAGGCGATCGGCGTGATCTCATGCCCCCCCTTCCCCTAATTTTCTATGTGCCCCTCGCAAGTTATTATTTCAAACGCTGGTCATCGCGTGGCGGTTACACAGATGTGTTTTAAATTCCTATTATGCTCAATTTTGACACCCTGCAAAATAGAACTCGCTGCATATATTTTTTCAAATTTTTTCGAATTTTTTCTAGGTTTTTAAGTTTTTTATTTACTATTTTTTAATTAATAAAATTATGCACCTGTATAAAAGTCATCAAAATAAAAAAATAAACCAAATCGAATATTGTAAGTCTTGCACTATATATTTAACACAAATCCACTGCTATGCCAAACTTTTATGTGGATTGTGCTATTTGCTTATTATGTGATAAGTGCACTAGGTGTACAAAACCTCGTTAAATAAAAAGTTTTGCCCGTCTGATATTGGAGTTAGGGGTGCTTATTGTAAATAGTTTGAAGTATAATACTTTGTATGAGCTCCATTTATTTTGATCACTTATTATTTAAATTTTCACAACTTAAAAATAGCTCTTAAATTTTGTGTAAACGAAGACTGCAGTATTTTCAAATTTGCAAGTTAATTATTGCATTTATAACAATCAGACTAGCACCATTTTGTTGCTATTTTTATTGCGAACAAATGAGCCTTTTTCGCTAGGTTGAAGCGTAGTTGTCACTCAACATGGTAACTAATTTGTATGATTTAAAAGAACCAACATTATTCAGTATTTTCGTTCAGAGTTGCCCTGTTGTCTTAATTATTATGATTGACATTTCCAATATTAAAGGCAACTGTTCCAAATTTGAAATATGAAATTTTTTGACAACTCAAAAACGTGAGAACCAGATATAGTAGCAGGACGTTGACAAAAACGCAAAAATTGAAGCAATGAGCGTTTTAGGGGCATGAAGGGGAATGAATGAAGACGATTATAATAGTTAGTCTGGACAGCTTCCTACTGATAAATTGAGCAATAATCCGCATGGCAATTGCGATGAACAACAAATGTAGAATATTTTTTTTAACGGACGATAATAAAGGATGGCTGGCATAAAAATGTTCACAAAAATTGTGGCTTTCACATAAGTGATATGTCGGTGGAAAACAATATTTTTTGTCGCCATGACGCCTAGCTTCGTATTTGAAAAGAGGTGTTACATGGGCTAAATTGAATCCTTGATACACCCTGTATCATGCCTTATAAATAATAAAATCTGTTTTTGGAAAACCTGCTTATACTTAAACCCGGATCGCCAAAATACGGCTTAATTTTTTTTGTAAAATGTATTTTTTCATATCCTCTTTAATTTTTACGCGTAATTCCGAATTGTCACAGTATTACAATTTTCTACAACGGTTGAAGTCTTCCACAGATAATTTGAAAAAAGTAGGCGAAGGTAATTCTGACGACGGTTTTCCCAGCTATGATATACACAAGTGGTGGTCACGAAGGACATTCCTATTTCAACACAACAACCAAAAGAAACAGATCCAACAGTGTAACAACGTTTAACAACCACAATAACACAAACCACAACCTTCTCAAACTTTACAAGCCCTGTGCAAACATGTGGCAACGCCGCAGCGGGTCTATGCAGTCTAGAGCAGTCTGCACTTTGGCTTAGTTTATCTTTTCTAATAGATGTTCAACCCTCTTTTTAATTATAATTAAATACATATGTGACCTTTGTTTCAATAATTGGGTACTTAAGTAGGTAGGTTTGTTTAACAGACAATAAAAGCAGTAACAAGTAACAAAATATACACATAATAAGTACGATTCTTGGTATGGATAGGTACATTTTCGACAAATAATATGGTAAATTTGGGCAAATAGAGGGAACACCATTATGTTGTAAGTCGAATTTTTGTGAGAATTTTTCGCAAAGTGCGCCGTCATGCAAATGATGATTACCTATATCTTCCCTTATGGATAAATTTTCATAAAAATATAAACAACAAGCGAACAGAGAACTGCATGTTGGGAAAGAGAATAATATCTCTTGTGATTGAAATGGCAGTTAGGGTCAATTTCATAATACATTTAACTAAAATATATTTTGACTTTAAAATTAGCTAAAGAAACTTTTGCAACAATATTAAACAATGTTTGGATTGTTAGAAAGCTCCTTTAATTTTAAAGGGTACTTTAGTTTATCTATGCAATTGGCCGGTAATCATTTCATTCTTAAATTTTCGTCCTTTGGAAAGCCCAAAACGAATACAAGTCTACCTACCGCCTGCCGTCAAGCAAAGAAAACCTAGCTACTTCAAGTTATTATTACGATTTGACTTACAGCCAGATATATAAGTAAGTTCTAGCATCCCTTGGCGATTCTAGGCATCTTGAGTCTTGAAATTGTAAAGGCACAATTCTTCACTTAGAACTCGCCAGCAGATTGTATGTGAAGAAAGTGGCAATTAGTTCCTGATATTTCATCGTCAATATCATTATTTTATATTTTTTATATTTATTATTACAATGGCAATTACTAAAATACTGTAAGTCTACATTTTGCCCAGCTTCTTGTCCATTAGTGGAGTTTTCGAAAGACCTAGAGAAGAGTGTAATAATTGCTTGTATGTGCGGTGAAGAAAGTATGTACTTGACTAGATAATAGATATAAAGGCAGGTCTGTCACATTTTCAATAAAACTTCAAGAAATTTTTTCTATAAATGTACGTTACATAGGTAGTGTTGTTCGTTTTCTTTTTTTAAGAGTAAAATTAGAACATCAAAATGCAATTTTCCAAATGGTTGATTGTAGGATTTCGTATGAAGTTTAGGGAATGTTGAAATTTAAATGTAAGTATTGATAAATTCGTAGTGGGCATTTAAATTGCACCATCGAGCACTTAACTTAACAATGTTTTTCATAACAAAGCCAATTTATTAAGAAATAGTCTAAGTTATCTTCAAATTTGTGTGTGGTGGTATCAAAATTACTTTGATTATAAAAAAAAACCTTCATTGTAATTAATTCATTTGTTTTGTCTTATAGTTGGCTGCCAAGTATATGCATGACCAAGTGTCGTTTGTGTCCGTTAATTGTTGGCAACCGGGTGGAGAATGTCACTCTTTATATGGAAAAGTCTACGGTTGGCCAGTGCTCATAGTTTACCCAGCCTTTAGTCACGGTGTGCAGTATAACGGACCTCTCGTAGCCGGACACATGATAAACTTCTTGAAAAGAGTTTGTATGCCTTTGAAAAGGTTTCATGATGAGATAGATGAATTCGAAGAAGGCTATGTCATTGCAGAACTGAACTCATACTCAGGAAGCATAGACTACATTGTTTTCTATTTGGCGGCACTTAAATATCTTGAGAAAGATCCCTATTTTAGGTTAAGATTTTACGTTAAGCCGGGGCAGCATTCCAATCTCTCATTAACTTTAAACTTGTGGAATGAATCAAAGGTATGGATACTTCGATTGCTAGAAAATTATCTTATTATTAAATAGTATATTAGACTTCTAGAGTATTTTCTGAAAAAGACTGGAAACCAGAAAATATACTACAGTGGATATTTAACAACGTAGATCATGCAAGCACTTGGATTGCTCCTACAGGATCAAAAGGTTCTGTTCTATCCAACAGCTTGCACCCAGAACCTGCGTTAATATTATTTACGCCAAAAAATCCGCTATACCAACATACAGACTATTACAATATGGTGAGTTCCGAGAATTTTCATAATATGAGAGTCCTATGCACTATACTGTCCACGTATAAGTTAGACCACCCTTGAGAAGACAAAAAAATAAATAGTTGTTTGGTCTTTTAGGCTTAGGTCCTGCGTATTTCAATACTAATTTGTGATATAACTTTGTTTCAAAAATAAAGTATGCCATGGAAATTGAGAAAAATAGTTATTTATGTACCAAGGCACTGAAGTTCAACTTTTTATGACTCATGTGGAGTTTAGTTGCTGAGGCCTCTGGCCGAGGCAAATAAACCACATGAGTCATAAAAAAAACTTCAGTGCCGAGGTACATATTATTTTTTTTTTAAATCGGAAAAAAAATGTTTTATTAGGCAAGAAAATAATAATAAGGGATCACCCGTCCACGAACCGACTACGTGCGGCGTTGCTTGACTTTAACGATCGCTCTACCTAGGACAAGTATAATGACGTATGGCACCTTCTGACAGAAAACCAAACTGCTGCTTCTTGTGCAGCCTACACAACAAATTATTAATAATGAATAATTTCAAATAACCTTTTTTTATTCTGAAATACTTTTCTTAATGGCATTCATGGCATTTTAATGTATCTCACATAAAAAAGTATTTAGGAGCAGAAACGTTTTTGTTTCAATTCCAAGACACACGTGATTTTCGGAAAGTAAAATTATTGCATAAATTAGTTTCAAAACATGCAGGGCTCAATCCCAAAAGATCAGATCTGACCTCAAAATATTTTGTCTTCTACAAGTCACCTAACTTATCCTGTAGAAAAAGGTTTTACATTTGATTTGGAAATATGATAATATAATGACAATGACCTATAATCATCAGAAATGCTTAACAATCTTCAGTAACCAATACACTAGAATGTTTAAAGTGCTGAAAATTAACACTGAAAAAATGCTACACCCACCTATAGAATTTAGTTCCATGTGGTAAATTCTAAGTTAAAAGCGATATTAAAAGGATGGTATCGCCCACTAAAAGCCAGGTGATACTGATATAATCAGATAGTTTGATTTGATGATCTGAAAATTTTGCAGGTTGTAAAATAGTATGTTACTAAAAACTGCATTTAAAAAATGATGGTTTTCAGTTATAACTTAGAACGTTTAAGTCTGGTGCCTAGGGTTATTAAGTAATTCAAGAGCATTACTTGCAGTTCAATCTATTTTAATTGACATACGAAATCATTCCCGTGTTGTAATGATATACTGTTAAGATTAAGTTAAGATGAGGCAGTCAGACTGTTTACATCCAACAATTTCAACAAAATACCAAACACTGTGCCTATAGGACTCTTGATCAACAACAACTATTATGATCTTATAAAATAAATTCATAATTTATGCAATCTTTCAAGCTGCAAGAATTAGCACAGGAGTTCCATAAGTGCGATAACTACACATTATTATTCAATTTGAGGACAAAACGAATAAAGAATTTTATGCAATATACCTATCTCGAAAACACATGCAGAATTAAAGAGGAACCTACCAAAGTGCAGATAATTTCACATAAGATATGGGCGAACTCTTCTAATTGTGCCCTTACTGCTCCCAACAATGAGAGACGGTGTAGTGTGGCGGTAGAAAAAAAGATAGGTTATGTTTGCTATGAAACAATCAACGAAAATTGTGTAGAAATCTCGAACAGCGAAAAAAAGCTGTGCAAACACAAAAAATTCGATGGCATTAATCGCAATATTCAAACATCCATGCTTACTTCTGATGATGATCCTCGATCAATGACAAATTTGAGAAAATTGCAGGAAAAGGAAAAATGTCGTCAATTTTTATTAGCACAGAAATTAAATTCGTTGATTTTTGAAAATCCACATTTCCCGATATCGAAAATTAATATTACAGGATTGGGATGTACTACAAATAAAACATTGAACTTTGTGGCTATGGACAGCTTACTTTATTATCACTTTGCAGAGAGAGTAGGAGTAGATCTCTCAAAAAGGAAGGACAAGTCAGCTGCAGTGATTATTGATGGTAGGGTAAGTGTTAAGTGTACTCTGCATTTATGTTAAAGTTAAGGGTTGATATGTTTTTAGATGGAAACACATTATATTCTGGATAAGGCAGTGACTGGAAATAATTTGAGGCAGTTTGTGAAAAACTTTACACTTAATTACTTGAAAAGATCGTTTAACTCAAGTACTTCAGTTCAGTCTCGAAATACTCACAGTTATGATAAAAAGAATCGTTCCAAAAATGTTTTTGCTATTGAGGAATTAGATTCAAATACTTTTTTACCTACAGTTTTACAAGACAATAAGGTTTGTTTGTTTTATATTTTTTAACTATGGTTTTACTAGAAGTATTTTTTAGGCTGTAGTAGTTATGTACTATTCAAAACAATGCTCATTTTGTAATGGAGTGTCCTACACATTTTTAACCACAGCAAAAAAATTTAAATACGTAGAAAGTGTTGTGTTTACTAGGATAGATGGCGAATTAAATATTTTACCATGGGAATACACAATGGAGAAATACCCGAGGGTACTGTTCTTCCCTACCTCAAAGTAAGTTTCATTTTAAATGAGTAATTAGGGAATGGAGCAGCGTTCATACTTACCTGCAAAGCAAAGAACATTTGGAAAAATCAGGCAAACTAAAATGACTATACAAATCCATGGGAAAGTTTCAAAATATCAACTAATGTATGTCTCAAGTACCTACCCTTTGGGGGTCAATTAATTTTTGGGGTTAGTTAATTACTGTCATCAAGTAGACATTTGTCGCCAAATCACTGTAATTAACTGTATTGTTGAAAGGTGATTTTTTTCTCTATGGAAGTGAAAATATTAAGGGGCTTTTTTCACTAGGTTGGAGTTAGCTAATTTGTATGATTAAAAAAGGAGAATATATTCAGTAATTTCATGTAGTAACCCTATTTTCCATGAAATGAAGGTACCACACAATTTTTTATTGGGCAAAATTTTTTTATCACTATGTAAATATCCCGCCACATTTTGGATCAATGGGAGTATGCCCCGATTTGTCCTGTTGTCATAACTATGATCAATTTTTCCAATATTAAAGACAGCTGTTTGTCATCCATTCAAAATTTTAAATATGATTTTTTTGACAGCCCAAAAAAATTAAATCTGAATAGAAATCTTCACACAAGACGGACATTGTTGGAGTGATTCATTTCAAATAATTACACAACTTCACACAAAAATACAAAAACAAACAATAATTAATAATGCTTTAACTTTTACAGAGAAATAATGACCTTCCAGCAATACAGTTAATTAAAATGATTTGGCGACAGGAGCCTACTTGATGACAGTGATTTAATAATATAATAGGTCTGTTTTGTCAGAACTTTAATTAACCATTTGAAATCCCCTAATCCACCTAATATAAGCTGCGTTTACTGAGTGACCACGAACTGGTTCCAAACTAGTACCCGCCAATGTGATTGGATCAATGAAATTATAAACGATACTGACAGTTACTAGTTCGGGATTGCTCCTTGAACACACAGAAGCAACCACATGCTTGTGCGGTGGAGGGGTGGCAATTACTATTGTTTAGGCATCATTGCTATTTGTTGATAGGGCCGACTCCCCATAAAAGTAGTATAGCATTTGCTCAAGTACTGAGGAAAACCCTAGAAAACCGTATTAATTGCAGCAACTGTGGGACAATAATTAGCTATTACGGAGCAATGCCGTGATTCTACTTCTTACCCAGCAGTGTTTTACTATAACAGAGTGCCCACCAACCTGGAAAACCTGGAAAAGTCAGGGAATTCAAATAAGGGCCCTGGAAGTCAGGGAATTTGGCCAAAATTCACCAAAAACCTGGAAAAGTCAGGGAATTTAAAAATAATAAACTCGCTGGGTGAAAGGCGCCGCTGCGGCGAGCCGCGTGCTTCAGCTTTTTCAACCAATAAAAAATATATACTGGACCCTTCAGTAAAATTGCCCCATACTGCGTCTGTTAAAAACGTATCAAATGGTGTAGGCGATGTATTAATGCCCAGCAAAATTGCATTTTTCTCTATGGTGGCTAGTGTATTGGAGCCTTTCTTAAAGAAATTCCAAACCAGCTCTCCATTGGCTCCTTTTTTATATCGAGAAATAAATGAACTTTTAGTAACGTCATTGGAAAAAATACTAAAAACAGAAAAGATCCCTAAGACTGTTAGGGAAATGTCAAAAATAAATTTTAAAGATAATTAGCTTTAAAATTAAGAAGAAAATAAATATAATTTCTTGTGCAATGATATTATTTTTTTGTTATCCTGAAGTCACGTTATAACTTGTAAACTTGCAATACACGGCTGGTATGGAACGAGATATCTATATGTATATTAGATCTGGAAGTATTAAACGTTATGTTACGGGTTACGCTACATGATGAAGTACACTTTGGGTTCGGTTTTTCACTTTACATTTTTAACGTCAGCTAGGCAGGGTTGGAAAAAACCCGGGTTTTATATAAAAAAACCCAACCCAGTGGGTTTTTTTGGGTTTAATAATCGGGTCTTTTTTGGGTTTAATTGGGTTTTTTATTTTCCACCTTGCTATTAATAAAATATTCAATTTCCTGACTAATATTTACAAAAGACGAAAAATTGATATTTTACTCCAATACAAAAATACATATCTAATAAAAAAATACCTAAATAAGAAATTATCCAATATTGTCTTCTGTTCAGATTAAATGGTGAACCGAGTAGGCGAGTCCAGACACTCCAGACCTGTTTCGTGCTGTTATATGTTGTGTTTCTGTTCTGTGTTCACTGATCAGTCCTTATTCAACCATAAAAAAATCAAATAAAAAATTATAAAATCATAAACACCTTATTTAAAAAACCTACTTTGGGTTTTTTTTAGGTAGGTAACCCACTCCCACTGGGGAGCCAACCCTGCAGCTAGGTGAATCATTAATCTCTGTTTTCTTCCGAGAACGGGTCAGGGAATTTTGAAATTTTGGTCATGGAAAACCTGGAAAAGTCAGGGAATTCAGTTTTTCAGATCTGGTGGGCACCCTGTATAAAGGCATGTATACTGGGTGATTCAGTCATGATGTAAAAAAAATTTAACCACAATGGGCCTGTTTCACACTTTTTTTTATTTTTGATTATGAAATAGTAAATAAAACACGAAAATAATTTTTTTCCGATTTTTTCGGCCGGGAAATGCCCTAAAAATGTTTTTTAAATTCAAATTCCTTGGACCCGTGACGTCACGGGCCCAAAACGCTGATTGGCTACTGTTTTGCGACGTTGACACGATATACGGCAATATCGATGTTTCTATTTGAGATTTGTGAAGGCTGAAGAAGAAGAAAATTTACGTAACTTATGATATTTTGTGACAAGTGGCAAAAGCCAAATAGACAACACATGACCTCAATATATCAAGGGGCGACACGCCGGTGCACGAGTGGGTAGAAAAGAGCAGAGTCCATAAAAAGAAATAAAAAAATTACCTCAATATCAAAATAATATACCAAAAACGCAATGTTTTCACTTTTTTGAGTTAAAAGTTACTTGCAGAATGGTCACCAACTTGTATGTTGTTCCAACCTAAATAAATCTCGCTTATAATAACATTTTGCCAGTCAATTATATATACATAATCTGGGCAATCAAAATTTTATTTATTAACTCGAAATATTCCTTGGTTTTTGCCTTTGATCTTCTTCATTTTACAATTATTCTTAAAGCTAACTCTCGAATGTGTTTTCTATCATCCCCTAACATGGCTATCAAAAGATTTTCCGGATGACCAAAATATTCTTTTCTCTCAATTACGGGATCTATCCCCTTTTTTAGTTCTTCAGGGAGGTAGCAATATTTGCTGATAATGCTAAATAATTGCCTAACACCTAACACCATCGTTATTACAAGACCAATTGCATTTAATTTCAAACCGGCATACGGTATACACTTTAACTTTTGCAGGTTTTCAGAAAAACATTTTTCAGTTTTATTACATTATGACATGGCCAGAACACAGAAATTGTTAGACACGACACACGACCCACAAAACAACTACCTGCGTCTGTACCGTCGAGTTACGACAACCGTTTATACAACTGTCTTTCTCTAGAGAATCTATTTCGATTCAAAGTGCACGTCTGAGATTAGAATGGAGATTGAATTTTTGAAGCTTCGATTACTAGTACAACTGGCAACTTCGCAAACGCTATTTCATTGCTCCAAATTAAGGCGTGCAGTTTAAATTTTTTTTATATATTTTTTTAGGTAATAACAAAATTAGGTATTTATGAGAAAGATGCTAAGGGGGATTTTACTAAAGAGTCATGTGATTAATTTCATTCTAGTAGTAAGAAATATTCAAATTCGATTGAGTGAACAAGGCCCATATGGGACGCCTACTAACAAGGAAAATGCGAAAAAAAATTTTTTGAAGAAGTCTAAAACTTGGGGCAACCCCCAGTAACTCGGCGCTCCATAGGCTGCGTTGCCACTTGTTAGCGCCACTCGTTCCAACAGCCCATTAGCATAGACAGCTGATCCTGATCGGATCAATGTCCTCTCCGCGGCAGTCCGGGCCGCCAGTGTCAGTACCGCCGTCCGCCACTCGGAAACCCGCCATGTCCGTCAGTGTCGAGTTGAATGCAGAGGGAAGTGCACATGCTTCTGTACTCTTCCCGTGGATCGACGCTGTGAACCGTTGCTACCGCCAGATTCTTGAATACCATTCTCACCATGCTCGTGCTCCCATATTCTGCGTACGACAGGCGACAGCGCAGGTAGAACCCGCCTGCTGCATGAGAAAATTGCTACAATTTTACGGAAGTAGGTATCCCATCATAAATCGGCAGTTTTATTATATGCTAGTGGGCTTATTACTGTATCACAACAGATTTCTTATACTTACGGGCTAGGAGATGCTAAGGTCTGACGCTCACGAACAGAATAAACTTGTGCCTTTAATCTGTGTGGTCAAGTTACTTACAAAAGGTAATAAATTAAGTTAGACCATGAGGTCCACAACAGAAAAGTGTTTCCCTGAAAATTTAAAAACCACAAAAAAAGATCGACCTTTTAGGATTTTCTCAGAATTTCTACATTTTTTAAATAATTTCTGTGAACAAGTAAAAAACAAGTAAATTTACGATATGTTGTGCAATTAGCAACTGCGCACAAGTCTTGACACGCGAGCTTACCAGCTGACTAGGAAAGCGCTGTTAAGAAGGGGTTTTAATGCAATTCGGAAAATATTTTTTATTTTTTGGTTGATTTTAAAAAATTTTTAATTTCTGATTCATATTAAGCTATTTTTTCTACCTGTGGTTAAAAATTTTTACATCATGACTGAATCACCCTGTATATGCTATAGGTCGTGATGGTACGAACCTCTCCATCAAAAATAACATCAAGACTATCTAAAAAAAATTGAGTCAGTTCGCATTTTATGTGAATATTAAAATCAGTGCTTTAATTTATGGATCACTAGTATTCACCTAAGATGCAGCCCCCTCAACTCTGTTATTATTACAAAGAAAAAAGCATAAATGTCATTATTGCAATGATAAACGAAGCTCATATTTTATACTGTAACAATTTTTTGTGTATTTAGTAAAGCAGAAAGCAGAGTTTTCCCGTCAGATGTTCAGATAACAGTTCCGAATATGATTTGGTTTGTTCTGTCTAATTTGGAGCCTGACCTGAAGCTTCAAGCGATGTGGTCTATGTGCAATCAAACACATGTAAGTTAAAAGAATATTATTGGAAGGTATTTTAGTTTAAATATAATGTAATTTTAGAATCCAATTGAAAGAACAAATTGTTTTTCGACAATTCAAAGGGAGACACTCATAATAATTGAGAATACTCTGAAAGAATGGAGAATAGCAAATCAGAGACAGAAGCAGATAATAATGTATAATTTGAAGCAACTAAAGCAGTTGCATTTGTTGTTTGGGAGCTCTCCCGAAAACAAAAGAATGATCCAAAACTATTTTCGAAAACTCAATAATAGAAAGTATGGAGGTTACAAAGAGATTTATTAACAAAGTTGTATGACTTTATGAAACTTAAACTTTAAGGCCAAAACTAAGTGCACTTAGGGGGAAATATTTAAAAAATATTGTACATTCCTAAACAATGAAAATTTTATATATTTTTTTCATTTACCTACCTATTGTAAGATCTGTGATACAATAATAGCATGTACTAACTATTTATGAACGTGTAAATATGAAAAAATATACTTATATTGTTATTGAACATATTTTTAGCACCCCCACTCTCAGTTCATCGTGTGCAAGATAGAAACGTACAAAAGGTAAAACATTCAGGAATTACAGTTCTCGATAATAGTCATTGCTTACATATTGAAATGTCTTGTTCATGGATCAGCTTACAATTTTATACAGGATGATTTTTTTAGGTCTACCACCGTGATTTTCTCGCTTATATTGCGCCCTACAAAAAAAGCGTAAGAAACAAAAATGTGAGCCGAAGACCCTGTGTAATTTGCTGAAACTATCTGACTACATGGATGGAAAAAGCTTCTCGGTGCCATCAATTTTCAATATAAAAGTTTTTCTCTGTCTCTTAAAATAAACATTCCACGGCTATTAATAGTTTTGCTCAATTTTAGGTTTTTTTAATATTGCGCGACAAGTTGGCCATGGATGCCGATTTCTTTTGCAGCACCACTTAGCTGTCCAAAATTGCAACATTTTTGTTTCTTACGCTTTTTTTGTAGGGCGTAAAATAAGCGAGAAAATGGCGGTGGTAGACCTAAAAAAATCATCCTGTATATAGCTGAACCATCTCTCTATACCCATTCAAAAAAATAATCTTAACTTCATACCCTGTATAATGAAAACCAGTAAATTTCCTTTCTTAATTTTTATATGAAAAAGTCATGTAGGTAATTTTAAAATTTTATGGATAGTCTTGCTGACAAAAGCTGGGCCTACCCGACCATAGACTCTCACTAAGTAAATTAAATGAAGCAGTCAATAATATAGATATACATTTCGTTAATTGCAACTGAAAAACGATCCATGATTTATACAGGATGAGTCAGTTTTTTGTAGCAGGACTTTAACATTGAATAGAAAACAACAATTTAAAATGAGAATTTCATATCAAATACAAATATTTATTCGTGTCAGAAATGTAAATTTTTTACACAAGTCAAAGAAAAGCTAAAGCTATGTTAACGATTAAAAATCACTTTACAATACCATAGCTTATATGTAGTTATCTCTGCCGTAATAGTACCAAACAGGGAAAAAAATAAGATGAACAATTATTAGTAAAAAATAAAATAGACATGCAGCATGACATTTAAAAGGTTTAATAGAACATTTTTTTATTTAAACTTGCATGAACCCTGCGATGGAACAAGATGCATTAGAGCACAACAAATTCTTTATTTTTTTGTTTAAATTGTGAAACACCAAGCCGTTTATATTCTAGTGGCAATTTGTTGAAGAAGATTGGAGCATAATAATTACATTGTGATCTCTGCAAACGATGATACTGTATATGTATTTATTCATATTTCATGTTGTGTTCATGAAATTCATTTTGCAAACTGTAACGATCTTGGTTGCAATATGCATATATATACAAGACACTTAATATAGCGACAAGGTATAGTAATTGTTAAGAAGGATGAAGATGTTCCTAATATCTATCCTGTATCCCAATCCAGATATAACTCTAACAGCTCTTCTCTGTATTGCAAAAATTCTGTCAGAATAATTATAGTGAAAGGCCTGCAATAATATATCTGGTGATACCACATCTCGCAGGCCTCTTAACATAAAGATATACTTAGCCAGTTTCATTGCACTTTTCACAAAATGCTTATCACAGCGAAGTGCTCGATCAGAGAAGAAGGAAGGGGAGAATATATAAACTCGACGGCGGCGCCTTTGATCTTTGGACGCCGGTGGTCGCCATGTTGTCTGTTTAGAAAACAAGGCCGTATTTAGAATTTAGTGAAGAGATAGTGTAGGTCTGTACTCAAGATATTTTAAATCAATCATTTATAAACACAAAACAAATCATACATACTGAAATGATGATTGGAACAAGCAAAAATGTTAATTGGATTTTGAAGGACTATTTTTAATTTAAGGTATCTAGTTAGATAACAGTTATAAGGCGATTTTTCTTATCTTATTCCAAAAATTTAATATTTTATTGATCTTAAAATTTGATGACTGCCTGAGCAATATTTTTTAAGCAATCATTTTGTAGAATACAAATGAAAACAAATCATAGGTATATATGTATTAGAATATTGTCTTCATCGGATTAATGAAATATACGTACCCGGTTCTAAAACAGTTTCGTTTTTGTCTCCTTCATTAAAATCAGTAGGTACCTACGACTATGCGAAAAAACTTGGACATTTGTATGGGAATAGATATACTTAGTAAAAAAATCTATTTTTCCATAAAATAAACTTTATTGATTTTTCCATATATTAAGCTTATTTTTGTTTGTACATTTTCAATTTCTGTCTATAATTTTTAGTGCTATTACGTACTACGTACTATATTACAGGCGTGTTTGTCGTTATTATGTACTTTATAAGGGTGCCTAACTTCTCGATAAAAAAAACTACGCGCAATTAGTATTCATAGGTACATAGGTATGAACACAGGTAAACGGAGTAAACCCACACTGGTAACAATAACGTATGGCCTGTTTCCTATTTATGCAGACTTAATTTAAGGACAGGATTTATGATTTAATTTAACCCTTATTATGTATCCTATTTATCCACATTTGCTTCATGTAAAATTTAGCCCAAAAAACATATTTTTGATTTGAAAGGTTTTTTGTTGTTTTTGTGCCTTTTTGTCTTAAATTACATGTAAGTTCGATAGTTTTATTTACGATATTAACTTATTCTTAAGTGAAATCGCGAGAACTACACCATGCATTTTCAGTGTTTTAACTTTTCAAATTAAATCCTTAAATTAAGTCTGCCTTTAGATACTTAGGTGGAAGGTTATGATAATACAGTAAATTGCACCTGAACAGCAACTAGTTCCCAGAGATTTCACAAGTAATTATCTACCAATGCTTTTTGGAAAAACGATAACCTGCAGTTCCTCCAATAACCTTTTGTTCACCCACGCAGCCTTTCGCTGTGCACATAACGCCCCCGCTTTTTTCTCACTCATGATCATAAGACAAAACACTGAACAAAACAACACACTCGCAATAAAGAAAACTTCAATTTAACGCCGCCACTGAAGATCTGTTTTCTCGAAACGCTAAAATGAAAGTGACGCCTCTGTCTAAACAAAAAACATGGCTGATATAGGCTGCGCCGCCCAGATGCGCAGGCTAGCTCCGCCCCCTTGAGTTTAAATTCTCCCCTTCCTTGTTCTCTGGCTGGATCCAGCAATACACCCAAACAAGGGGTCTCCATTGGATTATTTAATAGATCATGTTCTCGAAGGGCAAGAACCATTTTAATGGCTTTATTCCTATTTAATTCTAATCTGTTTGAGTAAAACCACTGTCCCACACTATCCATGTCATCAGTCACAGAGACCTCAAGCCATTCTATACTATTTTCTTTATTTATAAAAGTGGTATCATAGCGTAGGCAATCTTCAAATCCAAAATTGCTGAACCAGTATCGTTTGCCTATATGATAAATGATAAATAACAGGGGCCCAGGACCCAAGATAGATCCCTGGAGCACCCCATTTCTAACAGCTACGGCTTCAGAGACACATCCATTAAAAAATGTACCCTGCTGCCTGTCAGAGGGACAATTGTGCAACAAGAGATCGCAGAATGGAGCTTCATACCCCTTCCTCAAATATGCAAACACATAGTGTGGTTAAGTTTCTAGGTGCCTTCCTTCATCCCAAATTGACCTGGACAGAGCATGTCATGCAACTTTGTTAAAAATTTATCTAAAGTAACTTATTCAGAAATCTTGCAAAAACGTGTCGCTGGAAGTACTAATAATGGCTTACCATGGGTTTTTTGGTTCTAACATGCTGTACGGAATTCTCAATTGGGGCCATTCAGCCCGGGCTGCTAGGATTTTCGGCGTCCAGCGAAGATGTGTGCGTGCTATGGTAGGACTGGGGTACCGCGAATGCTGCCGTCACTGCTTTAGAGAGCTTGGTCTACTCACTTTTCCCTGCGCTTTTATCTTACAATGTCTCTGCTATATTAAATAAAACATGCATCTTTTCACAAAGCATCGTGAGATTCATGGCCATGATACGCGCAACAACGATAACATTTCGCGGACTGACCCGAACCAGAGGAGGCACTGATTACTACTGTGTATCTTTTTTTAATGTCCTTCCACCACCCATCAAAGAGTTGGAGTATATAATTTACGTGAGAAAAATTAAACAATATCTGGTTTTAAACTCTTTTTATTCTTTTGAGGAGTACCTCGGTAACAATTTCAATGACCTATATTAATGTATAACTGTCACAAGTACCTGTATTGTCTGTGTTATTAAATAAGGTGTTATTAATTCTAAATTTTAATTCTAAATTTTAAATTGTAAAAAATCTTTAAATTTTAAACATTTTCTCTTCTTTAGAGATTATTTTATTTAAGTATATCCATTTTTGACATGCAAAAGCACTCTCGTGTAATATTACGAATAAATATTTACATACTTACTTACTTACTTACATACTCTCCTCTCCCAGGGCCTCGGAGATAAAATCAATTAAGTCCAAAACAGCCAAACCTTCAGACTTGCCATGCCTAAATCCGTACTGACTCCAAGTAAAAAGCCCATTCTCTTCTAAAAAGTAATAGTTGTTTGTTTAAAATATATTCACATGTCAGGATTCATAACACAGGTCTGAACAAACACTATATTAAAGACCTGAGCATGACGTCATATTTCATTGTTGTTTGCGGACTGGAGTGGCGCTACTCGGCGAAAAAATGGCGACTTATTATAGGTTATAGCAGTGACTATAGTTCTATAGTCACTGGTTATAGGGAAGTATTCTGTGGTTACAGTTACAGGTATGTCAGTTTTTGACGTTTACAATGTCGCATATTTAAATATCCAGCGTAATTACATTTGCGTTCTTTTTACAGTAATAAATTCTCTTTGCGGTCAATATTTCGTAGTTTTATCATATTAACAGTAGAGTTTTGGAAGGTAGATTTCTTTGTGAAAACAAGAAACTTCCATGCACACGAAGAAAATTGTATACACAGACCATTACATAAATTGCAGAAGAATAAACACTATTTTGGAATTATGGGATGATTTGTTCAACCAGTTGAAGAAGTGAGTATATATTGAAGATTATTTTGTAACGTATGCAAGAATGAAAATAGAAAAGCCCCAAAACGAACCAATGGTCCACTATATAAAGAAGAAACTGAAAAATCTAATGCATTCTATAAAACAATACACTTTTTTTTGCCCATAACGTATAACTTAATTGTCTATATGAGCATTTTAAACCGACGAATAATTAAGAAACACTTAAAAACAGCGAAAAATTGCTTCTAAAAGACAGCACCAGTTATGTCAAACACAAGGTGAGGCTACACTCTTGACCGATTTGAGCGTTTGTCAAGCCGGGTCCACACTTGCTAGATATAACACTGCTATATAGCGAAGTTATATAACATGTTACTAAAATTTACGCTAAATGTAGCAGATTTCCTTGCTATATAGCTTGCTAGATGTTATCCGTCTTGAGTCGGTAAATCCCGAAAATATCAAAAGAAGTTATATAGCACTGCTATTTCAAACGCGTCCAGACTTGCTATATTTCATGTCAACAAGTGATCAGTGCTGTGCATAAATAATTTTATCCAATATACAGTTTTGTCTTATTAAAAAATGGAGTGGAACGTGGAACAAACATGCAAATTAATTGAGTTATACAGGACAAATACGGAACTATGGGACACGCATAGCCCTCTGTATAAAAATAAACAAAAAAACACTATGATTGTCATGCTTGGAAACGAATTGCAGAAGCGATCAATTTGGGAAAAGAAGAAGTGGAAAAGAAAATGGGATGCTTAATCGGGCAATTTCAAAGGGAGCAAAAAAAAACTAAATCGGGAACTGACTTCTTGATCCAACCCAAAACCGCTTTTTTCTCGTTTTTTTTTCTATCCTTGGTAAGCAAAATTACGCACGCCGCTGCTGCAAGGAGTTGGTTTTCTGCCCTTGAAAGATTCATCTTGAGTGTGGACACGGCCGGGTTTTTAAACAAAAGTTATATAGCACAGCTATAAAGCAAAGTTATACCTATAGCAATGTTACTAAGTCTGGACCCGGCTTCAGATTGCTTAGTTGTATCACAAATTAAAGTACTACACGTATTTATAGTATAGAATAACTGCCTAATTAGTGTCTAGATAATTATAAATACTAGATTCACATATTAGTCAGGCAGACCCTCGGGCAGACCTTATCTCATCAATACATAAATATATAAGGTAAGTGTACCAAAACCTGACACTTTAAGAATATTGGAGGCAATTGTAAGTATTTCACACGAATATTTAACTTGCCATTGTTGTCATAAAACCATTTTAGGTAGAAAACAACTTCAACGTGCTGAAAAAATGCCAAACATTTAATAAAATGTTATATTTAAGTGTAAAATATTAACTTTTATTTAAAACCTACGCCTGCACCAAAAGCTGACAGTGTTTATCAACGGTGTTCCTAAAGCTGAATATGTTTGTTCTTAAACCTGATATAGGTTATTATATGTTGTTATCTATTAATTAATTATTGTTTTAATTGTTGTTTTTGCTTTAAATGAATAGATAATGTTTTTGCTTATTATTTAGATGCTTACAAATTATTTTGGAACTTTTCCCACAAAGTTTTTTGATTTTTAGAGGGCAAGCATCATAACCATACCACGACGGTTCATGACAAATTTAGTAATAGGTAAGTAAGTAAAGGTAAGTAGTAGGTTAAGCAACTTAATAAATAAATTTAATTATTATTTCAGACACCTAATGTTTTTTTCAGGACTGTACGAGTAATAATACACTACACACACAAATATTATTAAAACCTGTATTGTTATTTTTAAGAAACATTCTGTTACATTCGTTAATAAGTATTTCAAGAATATTTTATTAGACAAATATAAATTTAAAAACTTTCTTTGTATTTTTTCATTTCTTTAATTTTGAAACACCCCCTTTGAACAGGTACTGGCTCTGAAATCAACTCAACAATATCACCTGGGGCATAAAGGATTTCGTCTTTACATTTGGGCCATTTATATAAAAATGGACCACTAGCTTCATAAGCACTAACCATGTAACCTTCATTAGAACTCTTTGTAACTTTGCCTGGATAATAGTTTGAATCATATTTAACAATAACATAACTATTTTCAACAATATCATTGAATACTTTTTTGCATCCTACGTCACTGTTAGTTATTTTTTGCTCTTCTGAAACTGACGAGGCAAATTTAGCTCCAGGATTTTCTTTGCTGGCATTTTTATTCTGTGATTTATCTTTCCTTTTCATTTTATTTTCTTCTCTTTTCTTTTTGCGTTCTTGTTTCTCAACTTCTTTTTGCTTCTTTTCAGATTCCTTTTTCTTAAAATATGTTTGCCATTGCTCTGAAGTTGCAACTGTGGGAATTTTATCTTTTAAAACTCTCTTTGCATCTGCTGTCTTAGGGGTATCAGGCCAAAATAAACATTTTTTGAATGGAGTTGGCACATTTAAATGATTTATTGGTGTTGTGGGTTCTTCTGGAGTTTTTTCCATAACTTGTATAACTTCTGTTTTTTTAGCAAGATTGATTTCATTTCTATTTTCTTTGTTCTCCCTTAAGACATTACATTCTTCTGGAATTTTTTCTATAACTTCTGCTTCTTTATCAAAATTGATTTTATTTCTATTTTTTTTGTTTTCGCTTGTGATATTACAGTCTTCTGGAGTTTTTTCAACATTTCTTATAATCTCTGCTTCATTATAAACATTTATTTTTGTATTTCCTTTGTTCTCGCTTATGACATTTTCTATCCCAGGTAATTCATATTCGTCTAGCTCCATGTCTATGTATTTTCTATTAATCTCAGTAAAAGTTTCGTCTTTTACCTGATGGGCTTGAGCTTCATCATTTAAAACATAGTCTTTCCCAGTAATATTTTTTTCTGACAAGGAGTGTGTAATATCTATTAAATAATTCTCCATATTTTCGGCGGCATTAATCAATTCTTCGTCATTTAAGAAAGGAATACTTTCATCATTATCAGTGAGGTTCCATATCGGTTCATATTCACTACTTGATGCTGTTTCACCTTTATCTTCAGAACATGCTAATCTTTGTTCTTTCTCTAATTTAACTTTGTACCAAAAGTTAAAGAGAGACATGTCTTCAACATTTCCTTGCCAAGATGGACCGGAATTTTTAAATAGTTTTAATTTATCTGGCTCAATTGAAGAGTCCATATAATTCAAAATTGTATAAATTTCTTGAACAGAAAATACTGGAACTGTGTTCTGACTGGCAACATCTTTACTTTGGGAAGAAAACTGTTTAATTTTAGAATAATCTACTGCATCGGCATTAAGAGGGCACAAACCACACACCCTAAAACCATTTTTCAAAGTTTCGCTTTGAATGTTTGATCTTAGAACGGAATTGAAGAGAGGGGCGAAATTCTCTCTTTTCAACTTAGCACCCCCATTTTCAATTCGCCATTTGTGTATTGCTTTCCGCCACGCTGTCTTAAGTGGATGAAATATAGCAACATCCATTGGCTGCAGTATGTGTGGAATTTGGGTATAAAGCGATAAGCTCAATTTTATTTTTGGTACAAAATTCACTTAATGGCAGAGTGAGGTGAGATGCGTGTCCATCAACAAATAATAAGATTGGAAAAGTATACTCATTTTCAACTAGCCATGGGTAAAATGAGTTTGTGATGTACTCAAAAAATGTCTGAGAAGTCATCCAACCTGACTCTGATTTACCGAGGCAATATCCTTTAGGCAACATATGAACAACTGCCATTGGAATTCTTTCGTAAGGATAAATGGTCATGGGTGGAGCTATAGCACCAGCTGCATTTCCTAAAATAAAGTTAGGACAGAATTATTAGAAGGCAACCTATTAGGAATAGAACTTTTTACCGCATACAAGAGTTGTTAAGCATTCTTTTTCATCGTTAGCTATAAAGCTGTATACGGACTTTTGTCCTTTTCTAGCTAGTACTGTTGATCCCTTAGGACTTAAAAAAAAAGCGGCTTCATCCGCATTGAACACTCGCGTAGGATCATTCGCAATTTTGAGCAAATCTTTGCTTTTGAAATAGTCGGTTACTTCTTTAAACCAGCTTCTGATATTTTGTTCAGAAACCTTCGCCCTTCCACTTCTTAAATTTTGGGTTATTCTCTCTGCAATCTCCGGGTGTCTTTTTAAAAAAAGCTCATACCAATGACGGCCAGGACGATTATTACTGAATTTAGAATCTCTCTTCAATTTCTTTAAAATCATTTCAATGCTATCAAGGAGTTGGGTTTTTGTGGCTGGAAAACCTGTATCTGATAGGTGCAGCATCCAACTGACCAAGGCAGTTTCTTCATTGGAAGACAAAACTGTAGGGGAACCTATTTTTCCTAGCTCTGGATATTTCCCAGTTTTTTTATAGTAAAGGGTAGTACGAGGAATGTTATATGTTTTTGATACCGTGGCTAATGGTATTCCATCTTTAATATCCCTCATTGCATTTTTTAATGCTTCTTCAGAATAATTTTGAATTTTCTTGGGAGGCATCTTTGGCTAAAAAGGTAGGTACATACAATATCAGGATTAGGAACAAGAATTATAATGTAACATTCTTAATGCTGACATTACTGTCAGGTTTAAGAAAAACGCAGATTTTTGAACCTAAACCTGACATGAGTTGTATTTTTTACAATTTTGAGGTTATAAAATTATTCTTACAAAATTTTAGTTATTTTAAACCTCCCTAATGATTGTACACATGCCACTTCAACAAAACTTTCAAAATATTTAAAGAAATGTACTTACCAGGGACTCTAAGCCTTAAGAAATTGTTAACGAAAAATGACTTTCTTAAAGAAACAGAACACCTTGAATTTTAGGTTACACTGAATTAAAATGTTTTAGCTTGAATGATTGGTTGCCTATGTCAGTGTCGACTAGAATATTGAAATAATAATTGCAGATGGTGGGTATAGACCCATCTATATGAATAAGCTTGTTTTTGTTAAAAAAAAGAAACGTGTCAGCTTTTAGGACTATGTCAGGTTTTGGTGCACCTACCTTAGGTATTATCTACCATTATTTACTTCAAAGCAAACGCATTTGCAACTGATTGGGTATGTCCCTAGTCCCTACATACAACGGAAACCACTGTTGAAAAACTATTATTTGCAATTTGATCTTGAAGATGAAGATTATTTTAATTTACCAGAGAAATAAGTTTTTCATTATGAATTATTGGCAACGCTGTTAAACTTTAACTAGTAAATAAATAATAGAGTATAGTATAAAAAGTGCTACCCCTTACAAACATTTCACTCTACAGATGCCATTTCTATGTTTTTATTTTTCTGAGGGCCATGCCAACAATGAACAAGACCAAAAGAACACACCAGTGTAGACCCAAGGCTAGCACCGTTCCCATGGTGACGATGGCCCATATATTAGTTCGCATAGTCCCGTCGTGGCGTTGGCATCTTAAATTCAGTCGCGCATAGTGCTTCTATCTTTATATCGTCTGACTAATAATAATTGAAATCCCATAAATCCTGATAAGCGGGGTGCAAAATTCTTGCTGTACGGGCAGGGTTGGCGCAGGAAATTGTGGGGAGAAGAAAATTGACGATCGCCAAAATGAGACCTATTAAATTACGTTTAAACAATTCGTCATCTACTCTTTTTACAAATACAATACAATATAATAAGTATTCAATTAATTGTTTTACCTACTACGTTACGTATTGGTTCCCTTGCAATTGCGTTCCTTATCCGGCCCTGGCTGTAAGTGTCCAACACAACGTGTTTTATTGGGGGTACCTACTACTATATATTGCTCAGAAAAATAAAAATCGTAGAACTGGCTTTGTTTTGGCAAGTTTGTTCCCATAATAAAAAAAAATAATGTTTACAATTCGGCTGATAGATCTGGTGCTAACAAGGCAGTGGCGTACCTCTTATTTTTTTAAAATAGGTCGTTTTAAAAATAGGAAAAAATATGTTTGCCTGTAGATATCAATTTTTTTATATAAAAATTGAAGTGTAACTTCAGCCAGGTACAACTATACGCGTCAATTCTAAAATTCAAACATCAATGTTATTGACAGTTACTAGTTGGGGATTGTTCGGCGAACACAATATAAAAAAATAAAAAATAAAAAATTTAAAAACAAGCTTTTATTTAAGCCATGAACTACAGTCCGGCAAACGAAAGAAGTCCAATGAAAAACTCAGTCTAAGCGCCATCCGTATGTTATTAATATGGGCATGGGCGGTTAGAATGAGTTTTTCATTGGACTTCTTTCGTTTGCCGGACTGTAAAACGGATAAAATAAGTTTAGGTTTTCGTTAAGATAATTCAATGCGACACTGCGGCAAGCTTTTTAAATCAAAAAGCTCGTAGCGCGAAATGTTCGTAAAAGTAGGTACCAATTAATTTTGTCGGACAGTGATTTGTTGATAAGCAAGTACATGCCAAAGAATATATTTTTTTTACAGTTCGCGCGACCAGCTTTTTGATTTAAAAATGCTTGTCGCAGTTTGGCATTGAAATATCTTAACGAAAAGCTTGTTTTTAAAAAGGTTTTTTTATTATTTATTTCATTTTGTGCTTTTTTAGTACCTATTTGATTCCCATCTCAGATAAGGGTGGTAAAGAAATTTAGTCCGCCATCTTGGGGCACCGGGCATCCGCCCTATTGGATTTAGTATGACGTAAGTCACCTTATCGTTTTCTACTCTTCAAATCCTTTCATTTGATACCCATGTCGAGGATGTTGTGAAGAATTAGGCAATCCGCCGTCTTGGGGAGGCCGCCATATTAGATTTATTGATACCCATGTTGAGAATTATTTTCCCTCTGGTGGTAAAGATATCTTTTTCCGTGCCCCGAACTAGGTACGCCTATGTATGTACTTACGCATGATATGTAACTTCCTTTGGCGAGTTGCTTGATTTGCAAACAATACACCTTTTTGCCCATAACGTGTAACTTAATTGTCTATATAAGCATTTTAAACCGACGAATACTTAAGAAACACTTAAAAACAGCGGAAAATTGCTTCTAAAAGACACAGCACCAGTTATGTCAAACACAAGGTGAGGCCAGAGAAATGGAGTGAGGCCAATGATCTGTATACCTAAATGACCCATTCAAATGGCATTGTAATCCACGTTGATATACAATCAAATATCAAAACAAAGACCCTGTAGTGGTGCACAGATGATCCGTAAATATATCGCCCACCAGTGGAAAGTTCGGTTTGATCCAGTATTTCTAGCACCACACACGACGCATTTTAAGCGCCCCCATCACTATGCACTATAATAGGTTGACAGTTAAACAAATGTAAAGAGTTTATTAGCGTTTTTAACCTGTACTCGGCGCGCACTACAACAAGAAACAGGCGTTCGGTCCTGCCGCGTCGTTGCCAAATCTATTACGCTTGCCCCAGTTTTCCTTCTATGCAACCAGGCTTAATACATAATTTAATATATTTTCAACATGTGTATTTTAATATTACCCAATTATAATATGATATATTATGTTAATAATGAAGAGATAATATGAACATAATTATATATCTCTGATGACTTTGCTATATTTACATTGTATGAAATAAGTGCTATCATTATTTGTCACATTAGGGAAGTTGCAACTCTGCAGACAAATTTTGTAAATAAACACCAAAATGTTGAGGACGAAGTTGTATATTGGATTATGGATCTAGGTATATAGATCATTGAGTGAGGCACACTCTTGACCGATTTGCGCGTTTGTCAGATTGTGCGATTGGTATTGGTAATTGTAGGTATATTATTGTTTCCTTAGTTGTATCACAAATTAAAGTACTACATGTATTTATAGTATAGAAATACTGCCTAATTAGTGTCCTTATTAGTGCGGCAGACCTTATCTCATCAATACATAAATATCATATAGGTACTATCTACCATTATTTACTTCAAAGCAAACGTATTTGCAACTGATTGGGTATGTCCCTAGTCCCTACATACAACGGAAATCACTGTTGAAAAACTATTATTTGCAATTTGATCTTGAAGATTATTTTAATTTACCAGAGAAATAAGTTTTTCATTATGAATTATTGGCAACGCTGTTAAACTTTAACTAGTAAATAAATAATAGAGTATAAAAAGTGCTACCCCTTACAAACATTTCAATCTACAGATGCCATTTCTGTGTTTTTTATTTTTCTGAGTATTATTGCAATTATTACCTATGTGTCTCAACCAATTAATGACGTCACTCATTAATTTATCAAGGCCTACTATAAAGACAGGCCCTGGCGCACAAAAATCATGTGACCATCTTAGTCCGACGTTACATGTCATTTGTCACATAAGTGAAAGCGGCAGCTTGGGTGTTGAGAAGGTTTCACTGTTTAAAGTGTTTTTAAACGTCTTAGTTTATATTTTAGAAACAAGTTTGTGTCTAGTGCGCGTGTGTCCTGGCGGAGGGGAACCGCCCAGGTGTTATTATGGCCTCTGGGTGTCTGGGTGGGAGTCGTGCCGTCCAAGAGTATTGGTGCCGCTCGCACCGACGCGACGCGACGCGTGAGCGCTGTCGAACCACAAAATAGAGAACCCGGAATGGACTATTATGGACATGGGACAGTATTGGACACAGAGGGGTGAACTGCTTACGGGAGATCCGCGAGTTCATACGGTCCGGGTGGCTGGAAGCCGTTCCCGTTGACCACGTTCGGGTTTGTGTATTTATTGTATTCACCATTCACCTTGTGCGAAATAAATCAGTGTTGTAACGTACTCGAGGATTTTCGTTGTCGACCCACACCCTGATACGGTTTCTATTCGGTCTTTCACGCTGCCGATCAACTGAGACCTTCTCAATATTCACAGTATACCTACTGAGGTAAGTTTTCATTTTTATTTCGTAAAAAATAACCTAAATACCAAATATTGGGTCTGTTTATATTATATTTATACATATTACAAAAGCCAGGAAGAAAGTGTCGCCATAACAAACATTTGTTTTGCCTAGGGATGAAAATTTCCGCCAAAAATGGATTCGTCAAATCCCAACTGAGATTTAATTTCTAAAAAAACCCTTAAGTATGTGTGGCTAACACATTTTTAAGAAAGTGAAACAATTAAAGTGGACAAATGTGTTGTGGAAGGAAAATACCTATAGAGAATATCACCTAAGCTAAAGGAACAATTTTTGAGAATGTGCCAAAATATTGTGAGTGCAGTGCCTTTTAACTCTCAGCCTAAAACATCTGAGGCAGGTTGAAAATTTTGAAAAAACAATTAGAGAAAGCTTGGATGCACAAAACCATTAATGTAATAGATGAAAGAAAACTTGCCAAATTGTTACGAAATTTGTTTTTTCTACTTATCTCCAAAAATGCCTTTCATTATATAGGACTAAGTTGGTCACGTGACTACGCGATTATGCGTTAGCGCCGTGGCCTGACTTTATCGTTGGCCTCGAGACAAACGATAATGACGTCACAAAATTTAAAAATTAATTTAAACTAATCGAAATCGGAGTTGCCGGTCACTGTATAAGCCATGTACTAAAACGAATAAAATAAAAAATAAAATAAGTCTAGGTTTTCGTTAAGATAATTCAATGCCAAATTGTGACAAGTTTTTGTAAATCAAAAAGCTTGTCGCGCGAAATGTTCATAAAAGTAGGTAGGTACCAATTAATTTTATTGGACAGTGACTGGTTGATAAGCAAGTACCTACGTCCAAAGTATGTATTTTCTTTATAATTTGCGCGACAAGCTTTTTGATTTACAAAAACTTGTGGCAATTTGGCATTGAATTATCTTAACGAAAACCTAGACTTATTTTATTTTTTATTTTATTTGTATATATTTTTTATTTTATTAGTAAGTACATGGCTTACCTAGAACCTTGTTTTTAAAAAAGGTTTTTTTATTATTTTCAATTTTATTTTGTGCTTTTTAGTACCTATTTGATTCCCATGTCAGGAAGGTGGTAAAGACATTTAGTCCGCCATCTTGAAGCGGCCGCCATATTGGATTTCGTATGAAGTCATTCACCTTTTTGTTTTCTACCCTTGATGGGTAGCAAATGGTAGTCCGCCATCTTGGAGCGGCGACCATATTGAATTTAGTGTGATGTCACTAACTTTTTCGTTTTCTACTTTTCAAGCCCTTTCGTTGGATACCCATATTAAGGGGGTTGACAAAAAATACATCATCCGCCATCTTGGAGCGGCGGCCATTTTGAAAGTATTACAATATTGAGTATTGCATATTGTATTGTCGCCGGAACTAAAGGTGTATGCAAAATGTCAGCTCAATCGGATCTCAGGAAGTGCTTCTAATTCAGCTTGCAATATTCGACCTACACTATAACAACAGGTGAAGTTAAATAAAAGCTTGTAAAAATAGAGACAGGCCTTGGTTGATAATTTTGCACTGCTTGCAGGTTATGTTTATGTTTTATTGAGTTTTGTGTTTCGTTACATTTTTATAATGGAGGGAGGAGATACAGGAAGCAGGAAAAGGCACAAACAGACAAAAACAGATAAATTTCTGATTTCATGCAAAAACCGATAAATAAAAAAAAATAAAAAAATAAAAAAAGTACAAAAAGAGTCATGGCAATAAAGGTTAGTAATTCTATTATATGACTGAAGAATAGTTTTTTCCTCTTTTAAGATTTTTAAAATTCTTCTGGGATTATGCTGTGCAGGTTTTCTGCTAATATCTCAAAATTAGTGCATATGGATTTATCGGTTTTTGCATATTTGCTCCACATATGTTATCGAGTCCAAATAATAGGGGTAATTTTCAACCACGTATTTATGCATCTGGAATCATTAAGGTACGTTCTTGCTAAAACGGTGGGGATCGTACAATGAATATTATAATTATTTCTATTCTTAAAGGGGTGGTGGGGCTAGTTTTCGCCCAACAAATTGTATCGACCACGAATTCTTGCATCTGGAATCATTACGAATGTCCTTGATAAAATCGGCGAGGATCCGACAATGAAATTATCATTTTTTTCTTAAAGGGCTGGAGGTAGTTTTCGCCCATGATACAATGCTTTATTATTATACCATCCCAACAAACACTGATAAATGGGCCATTTGTAAAAAATTATTGGGTAACCATCACTGCATCATTAGAACGGTGATGGAAACCATCATTGGCCCGGGTCCGTAATGTCCCGGTGGCCGGCTGCGTTCCATCAGTCACTTTTCCAGCATGGATGGCCGGTGCAAATTTACTTATAGGAGTACCAATAGAGGTTGAGTGTCATAACTATACTGGACCATTAAAGGTCTTTTATACTTCAAACATTGTTGGTCATTTAATTTGTACGCATCAAATGGCCATCAAAGGAATATTTTTGGATTTCTGACTTACCTATACAGTGATTTTTAAATCAAAGGCAAATAATAATAAACAATTAATATATTAAAAACAAGAACAAAAATGCAAAATTCAAATAAAAATAAAATAAATCACTACTTATAAAAATTAAAAACAAGAACAAAAATACAAAATTGTAATAAAACACCAGATGTTTACCTGAAAAGAGAAAGAACATCAATTATTGAAATTATCAAATACCTACACTAATTTTTTATTTTAACTAGAATTTTTTCCGAGGGGTGCCCGTCGATGGGCAATAAATGGTTAGATGTTGTTTTGCCAGGCAATTTTAGCATTGCTACATGTAAAGAGATATCTATATTATCATTATTTACAGCGTAGGATCTTTAAAAACCGCAAATATTTTGTATGTTTGATTAAGAATAAAATTACGTTGATATCAATGTGAGACTCATAACTTCGATTTAACCTTGCAGGTATCAGGTATGCGCATAGCCAGCGCCCAGCAGGTTCATTTATTAAATTTCCTTATCTTGGACCTATTTACGACAACACAATGCACTAATCCATAATCCAAATCTAAAGTCGCTTCCTCACAACATGCAGATATAGGTCAGCTTATATTTTGAAAACATTTTGATGCACTATGGACCGAACGAACTCGGCGTGCACGCACACACGGCAATACACGTCCACAATATGGCGCCAGCGACGCCGACCTCACGGCAGTTAAAAATGATGCAACGGCCACAGTTACACAGCGCAAGCGCGGTAAACTCATCAGGTTTTGCCATTTATGGTAATTTAAATAAAATGCACAGGTAATAATATGAACTTTTGCCTATAGTGGACCGCAAGTGGCACATCATTCATATATTTGCACATCCCTTGCTGATGGTTTCATGGCAAAGAACCATTATTGGCCCATTGGTGTTTTCTTCTCATATTTACATCGGTAGTATTCCAACACTTTAGCTGAAATGGGCCATTGAAGGCTAACCAATCCCATCACAAATCCATATATTACAGCAATAGCCCATTAAAAATCCAGAAGTTGAGTGTTTGTTGGGATGGTTTTCGCCCAACAATTTTTTTCCAACTGGCAAAATAATGGGGAACTTGAACAATTTTTTTTAGCTCTTTAATATATTTGCCTATCTATAGAAAGAGCACATACCAAATATTAGCCCCCAAATCGCAATATTTAATTTGCAATAAATGATTAAAGTTGTGACCTCGAGCTATTCATTTGAAACGATGCGAAAAACGCGGGATTGGTCGTGACGTGAAATAGCTCGATCGATCAGAAGGCAGTGACAGGAATGACAGCTACACAGAATCAGAGAAGATGATAATGAAAATTGAACGTTAAAATAAACAGTTCGGCGACCCATTTACAGAGGGCTCTGATGTAGGTCTCGGTACGTGGGATTTCATTTGCTGTCAGAAACGTGACACTTGCTGCTCAGGACAAAAAATTAGTAAGACGACGCATCTCGCAATGTAAATAACTATTTAATTCAGCACACACTTTTCAAACGTTATCAAAAATATCAAGACGGACAGACAAGGATAGGACGTTCTCGTTTGGTCTTTCTAAACAAAGCTTGCGTGGTGATGTAGTTTGTTTACTTGTGCCGCCCATATTAGTTCATATATGGTGGTGGCGCCTCGAGCTACTTGACGTCACAACCAAGGATGGCGCGTTAAAAGAATGATTTGAATTATGCAGTTTTTAACTGCTTATAGTTATTATATAAAAATAAAAAATGGATTTTTTTGTGAACTGTGGTTCATTTAATGGCAATAAATTACGTTTGAAAGTAATATTTTTCAAATTTAATTTTTGTGCTAGTTCCCCATTGCCGAGAGTCGCACAGAGGACAGTACATCTACGATACCGCACTCGAGAATTTTTTAAAATATGAACGTTCTGGGGGGGGCGAGGCCCCCCATTGCCCCCCCCCCCTGGGTGCGCCACTGTCCTTGCTAAAAGTTATCATTTTTTTCTTAAAGGGGTGCATTCAGTTAGTCCCAAAATTATAAATAGTAAAACCGATAAAATTGTTAACATTGACACACATAGTTTCTATGTTGTAGAAGAAATATTTACCGTAGATATACTAAGTGTAGGTATAATTATTAGTAAATATGAATAAAATATATTATTTGTAACATTTTCGTATACTTTAATCAGAGTATTGGCCTTGAAACACTCTGTATAGCATAGCTCAGTATTCATCATATGATATAAACGCGGCGCAAAGTTATATATTTTTAGTTACCATTTTCCTTAGTATGCTCCCACTTGTCAAACCTTAAACTATGAAGCGTTTATCAAAACTTTATTCCTAAACCACTTTCTAACAAAGTTAGGATTCTTAAGCTAACTGCCGGCGCCTCTAGCGGTGACTTTCAGAGGAGGACATTTCAGAGTTTTAAAAATCGAACGATTCTATATCCGAGCGCCATCTGTTAGGCCAAGGCGAAGGCAAGTTTAGGTGTGCTATACATATTTTATGAGCCCAATGCAGGGTTGCCAATTGTACGGTTTTGACCGTATTTGTACGGTAATTTTAACTAAAGTACGGTATACGGTCCAACTTCAGGACCGTACGCGAAAATACGGTCCTCAGGGGGTCTTCTTCGCCACTGATTTGTGAAAGAACGAAAAGAACATTTTGAGTGATCATCTATTTTATTTGTGGTTTGCGGGGTTGCTCTGAATTGTGAGATAACTTCAAACATACCTAATCCTACCTATCCTAATCCTACCTAACCTTGTTCTATGGTCCTAACTAACCTATATATTTTGTGTCCTAACCTCACCTTTATGTTTCGTGATAGAACCGTCGATGGAGGAAGGTTAGTGGAGAGCAATGACGTCAAAACCTATATAGACGTGGCGCCCCATTGTTAAAATGCCCTTTATTTTGACTCCAAGATTAAATATATCCATACTACTCTAAAAACATGCTACAAACAAAGACAGAAAGTCAACCATCAACCAACTATACACCCGGTGATTCCCGGTTATAGTTCCTCCAGAATCACACTTAGATATCGCATGTTTTTTCTTGTTTGAGGGCGCCGGAAGCATCTGAACCTCACCTGAAGACTCGGGGGATGGTCTAAGGACGCCAGCCTCCGAGCCCAGAGTCGAAATAAGTTCGCTACGGCTCGACAAAAAGGGGCAATTTCTGACAATCTCGGAATAATTTAATGGAGCGCTTAGATTGTGATTAGTTCTGGGCGTCAAGCGTTTATCAAAACAAACCTGTCTATAGGTTCTGACGTCATTGGTGGAGAGCAAGAACGGTAGACGCATCTACCGTTCTTGAGTGGAGAGTACTAACCTTGGCATATCCCTAGAATTTATGAAGGCCCCCTAGAATGATAGGTGTCGGCAGAGCCGTACTCAGAAAATTTGATGTTCGGTTAGGATATTGGCATTATTTTCTTTTAATATCAGTATCCCTTAGATTTTCTGTGATGTACAGTGTGTTTACGCGAAAACTCCGACCCCTTATTATTTCTCTAATTTTTGCAGAGAAAAAAAAAGGTTTATATAAAAGTTGCAAGGTAAGTAGGTATTGGGCTTTATAGAGAGGTAGACTTGTGGTTTATACAGGATGTATTGTAAGAGTGTGACAAAGACAACTGCCTAAAATAACAACTATATAGTGCGACAAAGACAACAATTTCTTTTTCTTTTGTTATTCAGAAATTGAGAGGTATTCAGAAATGTGCCTCACTTGCGGATACGGCGTTTCCATTTCAGTTAGAATATAGTTCAGTGCCAGTGAACAACACAAGAAAAGAGTCTAAAACCAAGGCCTAGCCTAAAAAACGAATTTTTGGTAAACTCAACTCTAAACTAAAGATTAACATTTCTGTTGTACGGTCCTGGCGGGGAAAATACGGTATTTTAGACCTTCCGGTACGGTATTTTCTGTTCCAAAAGTTGGCAACCCTGGCCCAATGCTACTGGCACTTCTGTTCTCGTAGCGTACCTAAGTATATCGTATATTTTCTGTCCTTTTTTGAAATATTTAATTTTAAAATTCTATTGTATTTGTGGATCTTATATTAAAGATAGAGGATCAATGTAATAACAAAAAAATGTTTGATGTCACCTCAGAGAAATAAATTTCTCTGAGTATGTAACCAATAAGGAATTTCATATTAAAACTCTAGAATGTTAGGTGCCATTTTAGATATTCCCAGTGACTATAGAAAGGTCTATATAGTCACTGATATTCCCCTTCCCCCTTCCACACTCAAAAATATTACTGAGATTCATACAAAAATATTTTTGAGAAATATTTCCTAAATAAGTACTGACCTGTATGCTGCCTGGCTATTTTTAAAAGTTTTTTTGACCATTCTTCAAACTGCGGCCCCTTTTCGTTCCGCCATTCAATATATTCGCTTTTCTCCAAGAACTCGTTGGAAGCTTCTCCATTCTCCACTAGTCTCGAATGATAACTACCCATTACAAGTATGGTATTATTTGGTATTCAGTAGTATTCACACTAGGTATCATTTGCTGAAAATATTCTTCAAATACATTATCGGTCGTCATTTCATCGTGGTGATCTTTAGTAGGATTGGATTCTTGGATTGAATGTCTAATAAACGCTTCCAAGGTGTGTGATATTATTAACCTACGACCTCTTGACTACCCTTCCGTAAAAGCTTGTTGAGAACATTGAATATGTTTGTCTTTGTGAATAGTTTTTTCTCTTATAGAAAAATGACTTTTGCAAACCTGGTTCGAGGGTCTTGGTATACAATATAAAATCGAAGCCATATAAGTATTACAAATGCCAAACTTCAAATGTATATTTCACATTTATGATTAGATATTCCATTTATAAGGATATTAGCCAAATTTAAATGTCATTATAGTAATAGATAATAAATTAGGGTTTTAATAATTGCCTGTATTAAAATTGCTAGAAATTAAGATGATAAATTATCGTTAAAAATATGGTTATTGTCTGAATAAGATCTTGACTATAAAAAACAAAATTCAGCATACTCTACTCATTTGTTAGCCAACAACCATATTTTTAAAGGTAATTTTTCTATTTTAGACTTTGAAAATAATAGAAAATGATGCCGTCTGTGGTTTACGATCATTTTATGGCCCTGGAATCTCATCTGTGCTATCAGTTCCTTTCAAATACACTTTAAGCAGATATGATGATTGGGTCGACCTCCAAAAATATGTGCACAAACAGCGATAAATTTATGTCCTCCGACAGTTTGAACAGGGATGCTTTAGAAGCGTGATGTGGCAAAAATTAATTTTTGAAACATGCATCATCTGGAAATTTACGGTGTTTGTAAAATTGTAAAAACTGAGAAATTGCCATGGCAAAAAGCCATTGGCATACAAACGAATTTATAAGTATCACAGGTACATAATAGCAGTGACTATAGAAAGAATAGTCGCTGATAGGCCATAATTATCGTGTTTTGTGGATCTGTTAATCTAGTAGGTATCTGCTAAGCCACAATATGTGTTATAGCAGCTAAATTAATGGGAAATATCTATATATCGAACAATTTTATTAAAAAAGTTGTTATAAATTACTTATAGTACTATTACATTTTTGCACCAAATTTGATAATAATCGGAAAATTTAATTACATCCACCTGAATAAATGCGAAAGGACCAAAAAGTATTCCGAGAATTATAAAATTTGGAACTTAAGTGTACATAATGTTTAATTCTTAAAAAATCGATACCTATTTATACAGTCAAGAAACTCCAGTAAAAAATAAACCCCTTACAAAATCTTCTAAGACGATTCTAGTTTTTGTTTTGTAAAGTAAAATAAAAAAAATCTCCCAAAAATGAAAAGGTGCAGAGTGTGGGAGTTTTGTGTATAGAGAACCCCTTTATATTACCCGGTGTTTTTTTTTAATTAAAGAGCTTGTATATTGCTAAAAACGGCACATATAATAACATTGAGTAAAGGAATAAAATAATTATTTACACATTTAAACTTGCATTTTCACCTACATTATAACTTTTTACCTTATACCTAGGTCTATAATATCACAGACCTAAGGTCTGTGATAATATTCACAGGGACAGGGTGTGCCCCGATCCACTTAACAATGAGTATTAACGACAAAAAAAATCGTGTTGAAATTTTAGTTTCTGGGGATCAACCCTGCTTGATTAGAAATTATTTTGTGACGTTTTGTGTACCAAGGCACTGAAGTTCAAATTTTTCTAACGAATGTGGAATTTAGTTGTCGAGGCCTGTAAGGCCGAGGCAAATAAACCACATGAGTTTTATTAGGCAAAATAATTCAAAAAGGTTCATCTGTACTGACCGCGCACGCCGTTGCTTTTCCTTTGTATGGCTCTACCTCAGAAAAATAAAAATCGTAGAACTGGCTTTGTTTTGGCAAGTTTGTTCCCATAATAAAAAAAATAATGTTTACAGTTCGGGTGATAGATCTGGTGCTAACGATTACAAGGCAGTGGCGTACCTCTTATTTTTTTAAATAGTTATAAAAATAGGAAAAAATATATTTGCCTTTATATCTAAATTTTCTTATACAAATTGAAGTGTAACCCCAGGTACAACTATACGCGTCAATTCTAAAATTCAAACATCAATGTTATTGACAGTTACTAGTTGGGGATTGTTCGGCAAACACAATATATATATTTAAAAAAACTTTTTAAAAACAAGTTTTTATTTAAGCCATGAACTAAAACAGATAAAATAAGTTTAGGTTTTCGTTAAGATAATTCAATGCCACACTGCGGCAAGCTTTTTAAATCAAAAAGCTCGTCGCGCGAAATGTTCATAAAAGTAGGTACCAATTAATTTTATCGGACAGTGATCGGTTGATAAGCAAGTACATGCCAAAGAATATATTTCCTTTACAGTTTGCGCGACAAGCTTTTTGATTTAAAAAGCTTGTCGCAGTTTGGCATTGAATTATCTTAACGAAAACCTAAACTTATTTTATTCGTTTTAGTTCATGGCTTACTTAAATAAAAGCTTGTTTTTAAAAAGGTGTTTTTTATCATTTATTTTATTTTGTGCTTTTTTAGTACCTATTTGATTCCCATCTCAGAAGGGTGGTAAAGAAATTTAGTCCGCCATCTAGGGGCACCGGGCATCCGCCCTATTGGATTTAGTATGATGTCTGTCACCTTATCGTTTTCTACTCTTCAAATCCTTTCATTTGATACCCATGTCGAGGATGTTGTGAAGAATTAGGCAATCCGCCGTCTTGGGTAGGCCGCCATATTAGATTTATTATGACGTCATTCGCCTTCCCACTAAACAATAGAACATTCACAAAATGTTTATACACTGTTCTGGTATAACATATAACATTGTTATTCATATACATAATAATGATAATTTGAATAGCATTTTGAATAAACTTTTACCGCATTTTTAATGTTAATTGAACGTGCAATCTGGCTATATAAACGTTTGTCATAACGTTACCAGAATGTTTCTAAGAAGTTAGTGAAATGTTATTAAATTAACATTAATAAAACAAACTTCATAATGTTTGCAAGATATTATGTGAATGTTATATGAAAGTTATTAATTAATGATAGCTAAACAAACATGTAATACTTAACGTTCTTTAAACATCCTATTAACTTTCTTTATAGGTTTCTTATAAACGCTTATTAAATATTATTTTTTAAACATTAATTCTATGTTTTTATAACATTATGAACATATTCCTTAGGTCTTTCTTCCGGAGCTCTCCTGCGTGACGTATAGGTAGCTCTTCGAGTCAAGCCTTCGCATTCGATTACACGGGACATTCTCAGGGTGCAATGTACTGACCAAAACTCAGATGTATTGACTGAGTACCTACACGTACAGTTCATCTGAGTCTCAGGCTACGTCATGCCCTGAGAATGTCCCATGTAATAGAAGGCGAAAGCTCGGGTCGAGAAGCTACAGACGCAGGAGAGATCCGGAAGAAATACCCAAGGAATATTTTCTTCTTGCATTTTGCTACTTCTGACTTTGAAATTTTCATCACTATTTAGAAAGAATGCACAGCTTAGAGGCACAACGGCACATCATATTTCAGCAAACAAGGACACTTACAGATGTTCCCAATGGAAATGAGCAGAAATAAGCAGTTTCCCAGTGAATTTATTGAAGGGGTCGTGATAAATTTAAAGACACGCCGTTTAATAAGAAATGCCTTTTTATTTTCCAGTATTATAAGTAGTACGTAAATTATTATATATTTCACTTGTATATTCACTTTGTTTACCATTTTCCTGAAACAAAAAGTTGCGTTACTATACGTAGTTTAAAAATGTATCAGGTGATTCGCACATTTTCCTCCCCTCGACTGTTGTATTTTTGGGCTAGAAAAAATTATGGGGGGTGATAAAAAATATACGCCCGGGGCCTAGTATGGAAAAACGAAGCGAAATAGAAAATTTTTGAAATTAAAAGCTTAAATGGAGCACATTTCTCATGCAAATTAAATAAAATAGCGAGCTCCAAAATGGCGAAAATGACGTCACTGTCGACTTTTTTCCCAGGAACGTACTAATTTCATTTCATATTTATCGAAAGCGCTAATTTTTATGAACTTTCGTTTAAAAAAATTGTCGGTCTTTTTCCGTTCGAAAGTTACATGGCCAAAAGCAATGACTAATGACGTCACCCGATTTTTCCCCAGGTAAGTATATACAGGCCATATATGAAAACAGACCGTATGAATATGGTCTAGGTCGTATCTATACGGCCTAAATGGCTAAGAATATGCCTTCTATTTAAGTAAGTATTTTGCAGAAAAAACATCTAGGGTTCTCATCTCAAGCAGGCCTTGACGGGCAATTGATTCATTTTCAGTTCAAAGAACAAAGAACAAAAAGTTGTTCATAATATAAATCTAAGTCCCCGTACCAAACAATCGGCACACTTTGATTTTTTCAATTTTTTCCATTTTTGTGGTTTTAGCGCAAATCAAGTACATATATTGATAAATTTTATAAGAAACATTTTAAAATAATCAGCTAATTTTGACTTTTCTAAAAAAATCAAGGTGAAATTTGAAAAAAAAGTGTGCCGATTGTTTTAAATAGGAGACTGAGATTTAGAATTTAGAATTAGTATTCTTGAGGTTAGACAGAAAAATATATAACCCCTCCTTAAGAGGTAACAAAATAATATAAAAAGAACGGGACATCAACACAGGCTTTTCACGTGGAATGTGTTTTGACCATTGAACCACCACCACATAGGCATATTCCAAATTTGCTGAATTACTCTTGGGAACCAAAAAAGCTGATTATTTTAAACAAAAATATAAATTTCAATGAAACGTTGAAACTTTTAGCACAGTTCAGGGAATACCCAGTTGTAAGTCTTCCTATCGGCGCCTTTGATCTCGGCGGTAGTGACTTTCGTTTTTATACAAACTCATTCTCCAACAGAATTTCACTTTGAAGTCACGTTACTTCTTTATTTTAGACCACGCCCTATAAAAATCGATGGGACACAGGACCGGGATTAAATTATTTTCTTACATTACCTAATGGTTTGGATATTGTTATAACGTCTGTGCACAGATAATAAACAGTAAACAGTAGAAAAGGGTACACACTGATGGCAAAGTACAGGTAAAGAATTCTGGGAAATCCCAAATCTGGTGGAATTCCCAATATATTTGAGTACATCCCTGATGCATTCCTCGCATTCCATTCTTTAGTGATTCTGGTCTGCGCGATAAAAGCATTCTACCAGCAATGGCGTCGACTTTTCATACTGGATATTGTTTATCCTGTGCTTTTATGGTTATTTTCTTCTTCTTCTCATCTTCTAAGGGTTATCAAGTACAAAAAAGGATGATGAGAATTCGAGGATATGGAGATTCGGAGTTTTGGGCCTTTCGTTCTCTAACCTAACAGATATTTATTTGTTCAAAAGTTACAAGGCTACAATTAAGTAAATGAAAATGTCCCATATGTTTTATTCTGTTCTTGAATAGGGCATTTTCGACGATGACTTCATTTTGGAATTCGGCATTTTATTTATTGGCGTGAAAAAATTTCCCACGCGAATCTAGATATTAGTATCTTAGGATCCGTTTGATATCGGGTCTCCAGTCTCTCACTACCAAAAATTTGAGAGACGAGCGACTGCGGGTCCGGGACGGCCAACACGCCACGCTAAATAGGTGGTGGCATTGGCCGAGCTGTCTGCGCCGCGTGCTGCGAATTCATCACGTCTTTTACTTTTAGACCAGCAAGATATGCATTTTTGTGATTTCTGTACGTTTCCTACTCATTACAGCAAATAATTACATATTTTCACTTACCAAAACACAACGTAACACAAGGTACCGTGAGTTGACGCACACTACACGAATTTGTGAACGTGAACAAGTATGGCGGGTGGCGGCTTCCTGCGATTGCCGTTGACCGGTTGAGAAACAGTACTCATGCGCAAATCAACAAGTTCAAAATTGAACCACAATATAACGTTAAATAACCATTGAATCAATGTTGCTTCGATGCTTTTCAATTAATGTTTTACATCGTATGTAAACACGTTAAAAAATGTTTTTCGGCGAACATTGTATAAATGTCGGGTGTAGGTAAAGTAAATATTAGGTAAAAGTTTGTTTCAAAATGTTTATGATTTAACACTAATCTAACTAGGGAATAACGTTTTTAAAGACATGTTATATAATTTACTTAATGCAAACGTTGATAATAAGTAAAAGTACGTTTTTTGTTTACTGGGTTATTGTTTTCTACTAGTGTTTCACAAGACAAGATTTCTTGTCTTGTGAGGCCCATTCTTGTCTTGTCTTGCAAAGCAAGAAAAGAAATTAAATTCATTCTTGTCTTGCACCACTCTTGCTGGAAAAAATCTTGTCTTGCAAGCAAGATTTCTTGCAATTTCTTGTTCTTGCATTTTTTGTTTATTGACGTCATCGCAAGACTCTTGTTTGCAAGAGTCTTGCTACCAAGACTCTTGCATTATTTATTACGTGTAAAACTTGTCAAGACAAGTTGACGCAGCACTGCAGGCAGAGCCGCGGCGCGGCAGGGCGCGGGGTCCACAGTGCCAGAGAACAAGGAAGGGGAAGGGAAGAATATAAACTCGCAGTCGGCGCCTTTGATGTTTAACAGCCGGTGGTCGCCATGTTCTCTGTTTAGAAGACAGGGCCGTATTTAGAATTTAGTGAAGGGATAGTGTAGGTCTGTACTCAGATATTTTCAATCATTCATTGATAAACACAAAACAAATCCTACATACTCAAATGATGATTGGAACAGGCAAAAATATTAATTGGATTTTGAAGGAATATTTTTAATTTATGGTAGTTAGGTAACTGAAATATTTAGTAGGTATGGAAAGGCGATTTTTCTTATCTTATTCCAAAAATTTAATATTTTATTGATCTTAAAATTTGATGACTGCCTGAGCAATATTTTTAAGCCATCATTTTGTAGAATACAAATGAAAACAAAACATAGGTATATGTATTAGAATATTGTCTTCATCGGATTAGGTAATTAAATATACCTACCCAGTTCTAAAACAGTTTCGTTCTTTTGACTATCTCAAAGTGTTTGCACTTGCACGACTGCCTGCGACGGCAGCGAACTCTCTTGCGTCTCAAATGGCATAAAATTTGTACTGTACAGCAATACTGAAAAAAGAAACCGAGTACAGTTTCCGATCAGGTTTATTAGTATTGTCCCCTGTGGACCTCTTTTTAACATTTTCACTTGTTTCCATGGACACCTTAATAGCTGAACTCAAATTGAAATTTTGATTTTTTGCAATTGTGATATGGTGTAAAAAGTATAATTTGTGGGATTAATTTCTTGAAATTTGGAATCTGGGGGTTTTCAGGGGCGCTGATTAACGCCACGTTATCAGATTTCCGATAAAAAAAATCGCTGATATCTTAACTTTGGCTCAAAAATTTTTTTTAATCCGGCCCTGGAACAATCGTATGGTCATTGAAAAGTGTTTGGTAAGTACGTCTAGGAGGGCCCTATATACAAAAAAAGAATTCGTTAAAATCCGTAAGCCAGTTCAAATTTTATAGGGGTGTTCCAGATCAAAATGAGACACACCCTGTATAATACTTCGTTTATTCCTCTGGCGGTTTTTTAAATACTAATTATTTTTCGTAGCATTCTCAGTTCACCATGAAACATAACAATGCGTCCTTAATTATTGTCAGATAATGCTCCATATGCTTCTTGTTACCGGTTTTGTAGTTTGTGACATCTATCGCATTGAATAGAACCAACTTTTCATTCTATATATTATTCTTTTATATTGAATGTGATTTGTTTTCTAAATCAATAGGTTCTAGATCAAATTTGAAATTTGCGGACATGTAGCCATATTTTAAGGGCGAATGCTCATTGTCCGATTATTTTCTTTTATACAGTATGTCCACGGATAGACATCCCAAGAGGACAAATGGGCCAAAAATTTCATTTTACGACAAGAAGTCAATCTTGGTAAAAAAAAGTCTGCTTGTCCTTAAAATAAGATTGGCATGGAAAAAGTTAACATTTTACTTATACTGGGTGACCAGAAAATTGAAAAAACGTTAATTAGCATAAGACTAAACTAATACCTCTATTTGTAGAGACATTGAAAAAAGTTATAAAGATAATTTGTTCAGCGTGGTAAGCTACCTACTTACTTAAGTGTGCAAAATTTCAAAGCGTGAGGCCTATTTTGATTTTTTTTTCTTGTCTTCCTTCGATTAAATAATTTTCTGTAGGTAGTACGACAAAACTGTATAAACAAAAGTTACTCAGAGTAGGAAACTGTGTATGACGAAAAAAAATTTGGCAATCCTGGGCCTACTTTGAGTGCCCTCCAATATTTTCCAAAATGCAAAGTAGGCCTAGAATCGTTAAATTATGTCATCATGAGCAGTTTTCCATTCTGAGTAAGTTTTTTTAATACAGTTTTGTCGTACTATCTACAGAAGACCATTTATTTGAAAAAAAAAAAATAGAATAAAATCAAACAAGTCAAAGTAGGCCTAATGCTTTGAAATTTTGCGCACATAAGTATCTTACTACGCTGAACAAATTTTCTTTATAACTTTTTTCAGTATCTCTACAAATAGAGGTAGTTTACTCTTATGCTAATTAACTGCTCACCCAGTATACAGGGTGTCCAACTTTAAAACTGTACAAATCCGTAAAATCTTCATTTTTGGAGATAATCGCCTAAACTTTTTTTTGTTTGAAAGGCCTTCAAAAACCGCTCCTTTTGACCTTCCTCCCATTTTCAAAAAGCAAATCCAGGGCCGGCTGCGATTTTTTTATACCCCCGTTTCACGAAAACTGTTTAGCGATTTTTTTATTTAAAATCTGACCCCACAGCGTTAATCAGAACAACCCAAAACCCCTATATACCAAATTTGAATAAAAAATATACAGGGAGTTCTATTCTGCAGGTTGACAACGTTGAGCAAAATAGGAATTTTAAAGGCATCTGCCAAGTCAAGCGTGCCATGGAATCCCCTCAAAACAGTTGAATAGTCAATAGGACCACTCAAGGTGTTGGTGTGCAAAGGTCCAATACAAAATACACAGAGTGTTCTTATCTGTGCCATCTCAAAATACTGAATTTTTGGGAGTCAAAAATCGAGTATATCAAAACCGCTCCACACACTATAAACGAACTAAATCTAAAAAATACAGAAGTCTGCCAGTCATTAAGTCCATATCAGTTAAGGTGGCTGGTGTGCCATAACAGGAAACGCACAGAAAATGTATTATCATCTTAGACAGTGACTCTGTTGAGTAAGGTCCAATAATTTAACTGGTTTTTTATTTGTTAGCTGGCATTTTGTAACGAAATACATTAATTTTGTGTTTATCAATATTTTTTCAATGATTCCACAGCACTCATGACCTGTATAAAGTTTCATAAAAATTCAGCATTTTGAGATGGCACAGATAAGAACACTCTGTATATTTTGTATTGGACTTTTGCACACCAACACCTTGAGTGGTCCTATTGACCTATTGATGGGATTCCATGGCACACTTGACTTGGCAGATGCCTTTAAAATTCCTATTTTGCTTGACTTTGACACCCTGCAGAATGGAACTCCCTTTATATTTTTTGGGGTGTTCTGATTAACGCTGTAGGGTCAGATTTTAAATAAAAAAATCGCTAAATGGTTTTCGTGAAAATCGGGGGTATAAAAAAATCGCAGCCGGCCCTGTATTTGCATTTTGAAAATGGCAGTAAGGTCAAAAGAAGCGGTTTTTGAAGGCCTTTCACACAAAAAAAAGTTTAGGCGATTATCTCCAAAAATGAAGATTTTACCGAGTTGTACAGTTTTAAAGTTGGACACCCTGTAAGTAATGTTAACTTTTTCCATGCCAATCTTATTTTAAGGACAAGCAGACATATTTACCAAGAATGACTTTTTGCCGTAAAATGAAATTTTTGGTCCATTTATCCTCTTGGGATGTTTATCCCTGGACATACTGTATAAAGTATACCGCCAAAGGTTTCGCTTTCGAAACAATGGACATCAAACGTGCAAAATTGAAAGTTTAAATGTAGGATATCTTCTAAATAGCTGGACTATATATATATGACATTTATATATTATCGTTACGTAGATTTCAAAAATAGAAAAATATATAGGGTTTTCAAAAATAGTTACGTCTATATCTCTGTTACTGAATTATTTTTCTGAAAGCGCATTCAAATAGCTTTGTTAGAGCCCTACACCTTTTCTATTTAAATTTTTTTTCTAAATAAAAAAAATAAAAAAAGTTAAGGAGTGTAAAAAAAACTATGAAAACAAAATTTCAAAAGCCTATTTCGATTTTTTTGTCTTTTCCCCCTTTTTTATAATAGTGCCTTTTCTGTAACTTTTACGTCAAAATGTTATTAAGGAAACTTGTTCATGATGTAAAACTGAGTATAGGTGTGAAAATTTTCAAAAGCTAGACCTAGGCTTTGATTTTGTTTCTGTTAAAAAATTTAATACGCTCTTGAACTCGGTTTTTATTTTTTGTACTGTTTTGAAATTTTACACACCTACTCGGTTTTATTTTTTTTTCACTCACTTTGAATTGATTGATTAAAAGTTTGAAATGACCTGTAAAACTTGTTTTTATTCCAAACACCTAATCAGGGTTTGTTTGCTAAATCGAAAGCCAAATAAACAAATAAAACAATCTTATTAAAGAAAATTCCATTTTTATTTAAGGTTTATTTAGTTTTTTTTTGGACTAAATGTATGGATGGATGCTCATCATCAAAATCACGCAGGCTTCTACGTCACTAGCGTCCACACATAGTTCTGCAGATAGACCAAAGGCATTTTTTGAAGTGGGCAGTGGGCAGGGATCGATACCATCCTTGGAATTCCATGGGAATTGATTCACACGCATAGTTTTAAAATATCTTGTTTCTTCTTCACACTAATTGCCAGTAGTGTTCGATACAGCTTTTTCAGATATTTTGGAAACGTTGGTTTCTTTCCCGTACCAAAAACATTCATACATTTATACGGGCCGTCGAGTATGCATTTGAATTCGATTATGACAGGATTTTTCTTGGTGATAAGTAAAGGGTGGAATATATGCATTTAATTTCAATCGAAATATGCGCATATATATGCATCATTTTTATTTAAAATATGCAATAATATGCATTTATTTGGCCAAATATGCAATAATATGCATTTATATTACATGTACAAATACCTTAAAACAACACCATAACTGATTTTAGAGAAAGGGATTGTTTTAAGAAAAATGAAAGGAAAATAAATGCATAAAATATGTCGTTCACTTTTTCTACAGTAGAGCATCTAATTTTTTTCTAACTTTAATACCTACATCACCGGGAACCTTTCTACATTTAGCGGAAAATGTTGGAACAAAATCAACCGATTCGCTTAAACATAAAATTTCTACTTTCTAATGAAAGAAATATATCTGGTATAAAACTAAAATTAACTTTAATAAAAACAAGTTGGTTAGCTACATCCGCATTTTTCAGGATTTCTTGACAATGCACTACACACTGCGAGTTGTCTCTGGGCTCTCATAATCTTGTTTATATCTTATATCTATAAATAAGTATTAGGAAAAACATGAAAATATGCACAAAAATATACCTAGTTTTTCCAGAAATATGCAATGTTTTGCAAAATTGAATAAAATATGCAAAAAATGCATATATATATATATGCAATTTGCATATATTCCGCCCTTTAGTGATAAGTAACCAGTTGACACTTTGTCTTTCCATGTCTTTAGTTTTGTTTCTGATCAAAGTTTCTGGCAATGCCCTTAAATCGTAAAAATCATTAAATTTTAGTTCGCGGACATTATAGGGTTCACTTTTCTGTTTTTGTTTCCTTTTGATCTTGCCATATAGTTAGCCAGTGATTTATTGTGTACACTGGTACAAATTTCTTAGCATGCGCATGGAATCGGCTTCCATCTATGTATGGCTACTTTCCAAGAAATTGTGCTGAATAATTTCAAGTTCTGGAACCTCCACCAAATACTTACAGCAACAGAGCGGCAACATGTTGATTACGGTTCTGTCCTCCGTGTATCAGACCACAGCGGCACTTCTTTTACATGTGGAGGCAAATTTGATAGGTGCAGGAATAAACAAGAACCTATTTCGGAACTGCCCCTTTTTCCATTTAATTCTGACCAGCAATATGCATCATTTGGAGGGGAGGAATTATAAATTGTGAGATTATACACACAAATTTTCCTGGAGTAGTACAAATACATAATTGGACTTACATTGGAGCAGGGTATTTTTGTAGTACCTACTGACTTTCATTTTCTACCTCATTGTCAACATTGCGAATTGGACTTATAGGATTTTTCCTGCCTAGACTTGTCGCGTATTGATAAATAGAAAACAATATATCGCATAAGTGCACTTAAATGATTCTACATGTTAAGAATATCATAAATAGGGACTCACATTATAGCTCAGTCATATTGTGCATCCAACATTGCAATAATTAGGGTACACCTAATTTTTTTATATGTTGTTAGAATCCACCTAGGTAGTATAAATCCAGATTTGCAACCCCGAAAAAGTTGTGCCACCTGAGATATAGGCGAAAAACAGTGAAATTTTTGGATTTTTTACAGTTTTTTGACAAAAAAACTCTAAAGGGAACTTCTGAAGAAAAAAGTCACTCACGCCTTTTGTAAAGTAGATAAAATTTGCTGCAATTTAAGCCCCACCGGAGCTCGGTAGCTCTGATAGTTCCTGAGATTCAGCTTTGCAAATATAAGATTTTTTTTTTTCAAAAAACTGCAAACTCTAACTTACGCTCTACTTTCGACAAAAATAATGCAAAAGGTACTAATCGTACATAAAAATTCATGAGAAATGAAGTTTTAGGACATATAGTAACCTTCTATTTACTTTCCAAATGATAAGAAAGATAATTTACTCAAAAATAGCAAAAGACCAAAAAATAGTATATTACATAGCGAGAGTTGTAAACAGATTATTACGTATGAGTGGAAAAGTTGCGCACGAGCCGCGCAGCGGCGAGTGCTGTAATTCCACGAGTATGTAATAAGCTTACAACTCGAGTTTTGTATTATAATTTTTCTTCGACGAAAGAAAAACTATTATAATAGATAAACTATACTTCTGATTATCTGAAAGGCAACAATTAGTATGTTGGTTAGTTGCTATGGTGACGCGGATGCCGCGCTAACAAGGCACCCGTGATTATTTGCTTTTTATAAGAACATATACGTAATTTTTTTTATTACGTGTCAGTCATCACGTGTCAGTGTTTGTAACAATGGATTTACTGATAACCTAAACTGTCACTTAATAGGAATGTTACTAGCATAGGAGTAGAAAAATACAATATCCAGTTTAGGGAAAGATGCATTAAAAGTTACTCTGTTACATATTCAATATTAAATGTTTATTATCAAGAGTAAATTAAAATGTAGGTATATAAAAAAAATGATAAAGTAATATTTTTATAAAAATTAAATTTTGAACAAAAAAAAAGAGTTATTAAATACTTATTATTCAGTTTTAAAATTTTGCCAACTTTGAGGGCCCCGGCTCATTTAAATAATTGTTGTCAGGTTCAATATGATGATGGGGGGATATGTCGTCAGGCTCGTTTTCCGTATCCTGTAGTAACTCATCCTCATCTTCAAATAACTCAATTGGAGCGATATCGGTGCATGAATTGCCTTCGCAATATTTGCACAGCAATGAACATGTCATTACAGCCTTCCTGCAAGAGCAGGCCCCTGAACAACCCTTCTTACACCAGCAGGAGAGGCATTTCAAAAGTAATGAGACCTTGTTCGGTTATATTCCATCCCCAATCCGTTGATAATTTGGCTTTCCCCAGCCATTTCTGTACTTGGTGGTAGATTCGATAGAAATGATACTTCGCAGCATCTTTGGTGGGTGGCAGACGAGCTAAATAAATTTTTGTATTGGCAGCAGCCCTCACAAACAGCGTGTAACGGAGGAAGTTCAGGGTATCTTGCTCAGGGGCCTGCTCTTGCAGGAAGGCTGGAATGACATGTTCATTGCTGTGCAAATATTGTGAAGGCAATTCATGCACCAATATCGCTCCAATTGAGTTATTTGAATATGAGGATGAGTTACTACAGGATACGGAAAACGAGCCTGACGAGACGACATATCCCCCCATCATCATATTGAACCTGACAACAATTATTTAAATGAGCCAGGGCCCTCAAAGTTGGCAAAATTTTAAAACTGAATAATAAGTATTTAATAACCCCTTTTTTTAGTTCAAAATTTAATTTTTATAAATATTACTTAAATATTATTTTTATAATATTAAAATATCATTTTTTTATATACCTACCTACATTTTAGTTTACTATTGATAAGGTGTTTCTATTATAATAATAGGTAACAGAGTAACTTTTAATGCATCTTTTCCTAAACTGGATATTGTATTTTTTTGGTCTTTTGCTATTTTTGAGTAAATTATCGTTCTTACGGGCACCATTTTGAATGTAAATTGAAGATTACTATATGTCCTAAAACTTCATTTCTCATGAATTTTTATGTACGATTAGTACTTTTTGCAATATTTCTGTCAAAAATAGAGGGTAAGTTAGAGTTTGCAGTTTTTGAAAAAAATCTCACATTTGCAAAGCTGAATCTCACGAACTACCAGAGCTACCGAGCTCCGGTGGGGCTTAAATTGCAGCAAATTTTATCTACTTTAGAAAAGGCGTTAGTGACTTTTTTCGTAAGAAGTTCCCTTTAGTGTTTTTTTTTTGGCAAAAAACTGTAAAAAAAACCAGGGGTTGCAAATCTGGATTTATACTACCCAGGTGAATTCTAACAACATATAAAAAATTAGGTTTACCCTAATTATTGCAATGTTGGGCTCTTTTTTGTGAACAATATGACTGGTCATTAGTTACATTTACTAAAATAGATAAGAAGTGGATATGACAAATTTCTCATTTCGCAAAAAAGTGGTCTTAAAGGAATCTGCTTGTACGCCCACGTATTATTCGATAGCGAATAGCTAATCTAGATGTTCTTAATTATACAAGAAAAACATGTTGAACGCGCAAATTAGGTATATTTTCTGTGATGCAATTAACAATTAAAGTCGCTTCAAATTTTCTAGTTAACGTAACAAAGTAATAATATCATAGAAGTAGGTACTGTTACAACAAATGCAACGTAATTTATTTTTCTGAAACTTAAGCCACAAAGAACCTCATTTTCTTCAGCATTTTATCATTTCAGCGATTCGGTTGTTAAATAATGATTCTATCGTATTTTCATTTTTTTTCATTTGTGAAATTTCTTTCGACGAACTATTAGTGAGTATCGGTGAAAGCTAAGAGACTCAGAAATTGCCTACAATCACTAGAGGGGCTTGGAGGAGGCACAGAGAAGACCAGAATACAGAGAGTCCATCTTGTCAAATAGGTGTGTCAAATTGAGCCCAACTTTTAGGTATTTTTCACACACCCGATAAGATTTTTCGGGTAAACTATGAAGTAGACTGCGTTCTTCATTTATTATAGATTTTAATTTAAAACTGAGAAAAAAGATCCAGAGTGGCCTACAATTAAATGGAGTTTAAAGTTTGGCTCCATTTGACATATATTTGACAAGATTAACTCTCTGTATTCTAGTCTTCTCTGTTACATAGGATAAGAGTAACCATTGGAAGAATGAGTAACTTTCTTAAGTGACTCATAATAATTATTGTAATTTTCTTTGTGTATTTTAAAGTTTTTCATTAAAATTGTAATCAAATAATAATCATAATTAAAAACAATGCATTTCAAATATAATATTGATTTGTTGCCATCTCAGCGAAAACTGAAAATTGAAATTAATAATTTTCTCTTGACCAAATTTGCAATTTTTGAATATCCAGTGTAACAAGCTAATACTTTCTCAACAAGAATCTTCATTTCGAAGGAAGCAAAAACTTGTATGAAGAGTAGCTTTTTGTGAAAAGTTCAAAATTTCGGGCATTGTTAAACCCCATCTTGTAAACCCCATCCGGGTACATAGTGTATATATTTTCTATTTCACTTTCTCTACCTTTAATAAAAATACAATTTAATGAAGAAAAAGAAAACACCTCACCCTTTTGTAATTTGAACGAATTTACCCGAATCCCCGCCCGAAGAAACCGCAGTCCACAAATTTTCCGACAAAAGCCTCCCCTGATATCCACGGATATGCGGCATGATTATAAAACAACACGGAGGGATTCCTAAGGGATTTCTGCTGGAAAAATGCTCATTTCCGGATTTTCCAGACGACCGTGGCACAGAATAGCATGCCCATTTTAACGGCAGTCGTAGAAAACTCAGTTTGTTATTGTGCTCGAAATTATTATGAAACTGTCTCAGGGAAGTTGTTTACCACGGAACCGTGACGCTTTTCAAGAAAACGTGCTTTTCGAAATATATACTTAAAGAAAATGTTAAGCTCATCTTGTCTTCCATAAAGTTTTCCTTACCATAATTTACAATATGTGGTGAAAATAATTTCAAGTTTCAGAATATCAGTGAATTAAAGGTTAACAACAACCTATCTAGGACGTAGATACCTACTTAATGTATAGGTACCTATGGTATTTCTAAAGTCACTTGAAACAGCATAAAAAATCTAATTGGCGTCACAAAAAAGGATATAGGACATAAGCGTCACGCAGTTTTCAAAAATATACATATCCTACAAGCAACATAATAATTTCACTTTTGAGGTTTTTTTAAGGTTGTCCTCAAACACAACGTAAAGGTTAATGCCATTGAAATGACAAGTAGATGGAAGGAGTGTAGAGAGAGAAACTGGCAGCCAAACTTGAGTAAGTTAAATAGTAAATAAATCAGCTGATTCCGGCAAAAACCACATAACACAAAATAGGTGTTTGTCCTAACTTTATATTTTTGTGTCCTGTGCTTCAAACGAGTTCCGTTGTCAAACGTCATTTTAATTTTCCTTCTGTCCCAAGTCCATAGATAAAGGATTTATATATAGGAACCCATGTCCCAATACGAATAGGAGTAATTATTGTATTATTTATATTTGATTTGAGTTCGTGTCGTGGTGGCAGTTTCGTATAAAACGGCGTTGAGTTTTCTTAGTTGGTGTTTGGTTTAATATTATATTTTTAGATAGGAGAGAAAATTTAATTCAGCTATGTGGCTATATATATTCTTGCTGTTTAAGTTGTAAATTACAAAAAAGAGGGTCAACTCCTGTTGTGTATTTGGATGTACCAAACGGGGCGGAAAGAATAAGAATAGTGGGGTTTCTTTTCATTCGTAAGTCTTAAAAATCTTTGCTAATAACTTTGCAGTTTTCCAAGAGATAAGGTGATATTAGAGACAAGTGGATTGCAGCAATAAAAAGGAAAAATTTTGTACTGTCTACAAGTATTTACTTGCATTTGTAGTCAACAATTTATTGAGAGCAATTTCATAGAGAATTTTGGGCAGCGCAAACTTAAAAAGTATGTAATTATTACAGTTTTTTATTTTCAAAGTCATCAAGGGAAAAACTGGCAAAATATTGTGCTAATGAACCTAGCTCTTCGTAGTCAACGATGGAATTAATCTTGAGGTTCTGGTCCCCTTATTTGTAATTCTTTTTGTTAGATGCCTAAACATTAAAAATTATATAAAAATATGTAAAAGCTACCTGCCTTACATGCTTTTCCCATTAAATTGAATTTTAAAATTAATAAATCAGTTAAGATAAGTAATTAAAGTTGAAAATTTATACCTTATCCTAGATGTTTTGTCGCCTTTATTTTAAAATAAACTTTTATTTTGGAATTTGTATTTTATTTGTCTCAATTTACTTCCAGGTACATAAAATTGCCATGTAGGTAATTTTTTTTAATCAATTCACTACTTTTTTTCTGTGCAATATTTACATAATTGTGGTTATAGTATAGAAAAATTATCATTCCTACAAAAACCCCGAATTTCGGAATACAGATCGTACAATAAACAGAATTACGGAACATGCTCATTAAATTCGTCCATTAATATGCAACATCCCTATATACCTCCTTTGCCTGAATCAGCTGACACGTTCATTAGGTGTCCTTGTCTTACTTATTGCCATTTGAAACCTATCTCTCTCTAGAGTTGGCTGCCCCAAACAACAATGAAAGTGGTACCTGTGCGACTTCCATTGTACTTATCAATTCGATGGTTAATGCACCATATTATTATATTCTAAAAAGCCATATCGATTACAACCGTAGACTTATGAACAAGGGAGACTCAACCATTCATTGTTGAATAGGCTTTTGTTGTGAATCAAACATTGCTATGAGTGCGAGAGAGAAAAAAGAGAGAGAGAGAACTTCACAATTCCGACTCCGAGCATCGCGGCCCAGGTTGACATCTAACCTAATATTTTGTGGTTGACACAATTCCGACCAGATATTTAATACGCCAGTGGCGAAAGATTTTTAAAAAATAATAAAATTAGTTGGGAACAAACATTATATTTTTATGATTTTTGTTATACTGGTTGGAGTATATCTAGGCATTAACCTATAATATACCTACGCAAAATAAACCGAATTATCATTAAAAAATTTTTAGATAATATTTTGACTTTAATATTACCTACAACATATTAATTTTTTCAGTAAAAATAGGAAATAAGAAACACTTACTGTTACTTTTACAATCGTTTATTTAGAAAAACTATTGGGGATATAAAATACAGCGAATATAACATAATATAACATATTATACTGGTGTATTTTATATCCTTTATCTATGGACTTGGGACAGAAGGAAAATTAAAATGACGTTTGACAACGGAACTCGTTTGAAGCACAGGACACAAAAATATAAAGTTAGGACAAACACCTATTTTGTGTTATGTGGTTTTTGCCGGAATCAGCTGATTTATTTACTATTTAACTTACTCAAGTTTGGCTGCCAGTTTCTCTCTCTACACTCCTTCCATCTACTTGTCATTTCAATGGCATTAACCTTTACGTTGTGTTTGAGGACAACCTTAAAAAAACCTCAAAAGTGAAATTATTATGTTGCTTGTAGGATATGTATATTTTTGAAAACTGCGTGACGCTTATGTCCTATATCCTTTTTTGTGACGCCAATTAGATTTTTTTATGCTGTTTCAAGTGACTTTAGAAATACCATAGGTACCTATACATTAAGTAGGTATCTACGTCCTAGATAGGTTGTTGTTAACCTTTAATTCACTGATATTCTGAAACTTGAAATTATTTTCACCACATATTGTAAATTATGGTAAGGAAAACTTTATGGAAGACAAGATGAGCTTAACATTTTCTTTAAGTATATATTTCGAAAAGCACGTTTTCTTGAAAAGCGTCACGGTTCCGTGGTAAACAACTTCCCTGAGACAGTTTCATAATAATTTCGAGTTTTCTACGACTGCCGTTAAAATGGGCATGCTATTCTGTGCAAAATCCGGAAATGAGCATTTTTCCAGCAGAAATCCCTTAGGAATCCCTCCGTGTTGTTTTATAATCATGCCGCATATCCGTGGATATCAGGGGAGGCTTTTGTCGGAAAATTTGTGGACTGCGGTTTCTTCGGGCGGGGATTCGGGTAAATTCGTTCAAATTACAAAAGGGTGAGGTGTTTTCTTTTTCTTCATTAAATTGTATTTTTATTAAAGGTAGAGAAAGGGAAATAGAAAATATATACACTATGTACCCGGATGGGGTTTACAAGATGGGGTTTAACAATGCCCGAAATTTTGAACTTTTCACAAAAAGCTACTCTTCATACAAGTTTTTGCTTCCTTCGAAATGAAGATTCTTGTTGAGAAAGTATTAGCTTGTTACACTGGATATTCAAAAATTGCAAATTTGGTCAAGAGAAAATTATTAATTTCAATTTTCAGTTTTCGCTGAGATGGCAACAAATCAATATTATATTTGAAATGCATTGTTTTTAATTATGATTATTATTTGATTACAATTTTAATGAAAAACTTTAAAATACACAAACAAAACAGCTTCGAACAAATGACAGAATATTTAGAAAAGTAAGATTGACGTTATCATAATAGCTGCCTGAATTGGGCACACATCTCTTGGAAGGCGAAGGCATGAGACGAAAAGATAAAATCCCTTTGATCCAGTGGGACTAACACTGGTAGTGCCGTGTGTCCACGGATAAACTTAACTATATCTACTTGTAAAAAAATTATTTTTAATTTTTCGACAAAAAGTTATTCTTATTCTTGACAAAAAGTCTGCTTGCCCTTAAAATAAGATTGGCGTGAAAAAAGTTAAGTAATCTGGGTGACCAGATAATTGAAGAAACGTTAATTAACATAGGAATAAACTATCATAATCATAATAGCTGCCTGAATTGGGCACACATCTCTTGGAAGGCGAAGGCATGAGACGAAAAGATCAAATCCCTTTGATCCAGTGGGACTAACACTGGTAGTGCCGTGTGTCCACGGATGGACTTAACTATATCTACTTGTAAAAAAATTATTTTTAATTTTTCGACAAAAAGTTATTCTTATTCTTGACAAAAAGTCTGCTTGTCCTTAAAATAAGATTGGCGTGAAAAAAGTTAAGTAATCTGGGTGACCAGATAATTGAAGAAACGTTAATTAACATATTAATAAACTACCTCTGTTTGTAGAGATAGTGAAAAAGTTATAAAGAAAATTTGTTCACCGTGGTAAGTTACTTAGGTGTAGATAGAAAATTTCAAGGCGTTAGGCCTACATTGATGTTTTTGATTTTATTCTCTTTTTTTTCAAATAAATGGTTTTTGTAAATAGTATATAATATAGTAAATAAAAATTTAACGATTCTAGGCCTAAATTGGAAAATATCGGAGAAAACTCAAAGCAGGCCCAGGATTGTTAAAAAAATTCATCATACGGAGAATTAGCTACCCTGAGTAACTTTTATTTAAACAGTTTTCGTCGTACTATCTACAGAAAATCATTTAATTGAAGAAAAACAAGAAATAAATAAAAAATCAAAGTAGGCCTAACGCTTTTAAATTTTGTACACCTAAGTAACTTATCACACTGAACAAATTTTCTTTGTAATTTTTTCAATATCTCTTCAAATAGAAGCACTTTACTCTTATGCGAATTAATGCTTCTTCAATTTTCTGATAAGTAATCTTAACTTTTTCCATGTCAATCTTATTTTAAGAACAAGCAGACTTTTTTTTATGAAGAATGACTTTTTTCGAAAAATTACAAATAAAAATCTTTACAAGAATAGTTAAGTCCATCCGTGGACACACTGTATACTGCGGTATTTACAATAATATTGATTAGGTCCAATATTAAGCTTAATTCGGTATAGTTCGGGTTTCGGGGTTTATCTCCTGAGCTCATTCAAGCGAGTATCGAGGATGCTGCATCCCTTGGGACCCCAATTGATATTTCTGGGACTACCGGCTCCTTTCCGCCCTCGACCCATCTAATTAATCACAGCACCCTATTAATTACCAATATTCCTGCGACCACAAGCCGGATTATCCGGATTATACGGAACTCAGAGCCTCAGAGGGCCTTAATAATTAACAGTCAACAAAGGATCTTTTTTCTCAGAATCTTTCGTCTTGTGGCTTATCCATGAGCACCAGTGGCGAAGAAATGGCATGCAGGTACAATGTTTATGAAAAAAGTAGTTGTAGTGATGAAAAATGAAAATGAAATCTTTGGACGTCACTTTTAATCTGAGCTTCTCCCGCCTAAGCTACTCTTTTTTTGGTAACTTAAGTTTTCTTTTCTAATTTTGACCCCTTACTCTAAAAATATCAACTCTTTGAGAAAAAAGTATAGTTATCAATATTAATTCCCATTAATTCTCCACGAGAAAGGTTTTACCTAAAATTAATCGTTAGTCGTGCGAAAATTATACTTTTTCGTATAGAGAATTGAATACATTTTTTTACTTGCAATATCTACTAGTTTTGATGCAGTGAGCATTCTACATTTTTAATATAGTTTAATCTTCTATAATTATAATTACCTACAGGGCTTTTCGGTATATTTTGAAAACCTCCCTAGAACATCCATTTTTGATTCTAGATCTTATGCGAAAGTTGCAAGGCTTTTTCGGTACCGTGGAAATAGCTTAGCGTGAACATCTAAAAACTGAGAAAAATATATGACCGTGTGTTTTTTAAAAGAACACCCTTTTTCTATTTTTGAAATCTACTTGTTTTTCTGATTCCAATGACATGTATACAGTGTGTCTACTTTTAAACAAATCTATAAAAATATTTATTTCTGGAGATAATCGCCTGAACTTTTTTGTTCGAAAGGCCTTAAAAAATCGCTTCTTTTGACCTTCCTACCCTTTTCAACGAAAAATCGCTGGAAATTATTTTTAAGTTCGTAGGTCGGCCGCTAGGGGGCTTATTCGCAACAGTAAATTTGAAAAATGACTTTTCTCCAAAAAAATTACTAATAAAGATATATCAAAAATAATTTATATTTCACTCTTCAGTAAATTCTGAACAATTTTCGTTAAGATTTTTTGCTCTAGCTCTTCATATAGAGGTGAAACGGGCAAATAAACCTTGACCTGAAAAATGAAAAAATGCTGCTAACTCCGGTTTGATAAAAGTACAGTTCGAAAAACGTAATTTTTGCAATAACTTCTACGAAGTTGTGCAATTTAAATGAAACTTGGTGCAGTTCTTTAGTCGTTGAAGTGCAACAATTTTTGGGTAAAAGCTACTCATATTTTTTTAGATTATTTTTTGGTCTTGCAGGTTTATCATTTTACTGTATCTTTTCATTTTGCAACAAAATTGTACTCTTCTTACATAACGATAAAATCAACCGTTTGCATTGAATTCGGCAAAACGTGCCCCAAAACACCTGTTAATTCCAAACTCAAAAAAAAGAAAATTTTCAACTACCGTTTTCAAATTTTACAGAATAATTGCACCATTTAAAGTGACAAAAAAATCCCTATAAACAATGTAGGCACCAAGCTTTCATAATGGAATGGATTGAATTATTCGACAAAATGTTGACACATATTTCAAGAAAACCATGAAGTTTTACCCAATGCCTCTTTGTTATTTTATTCTTAAATCTTAACGTACATTCATCTGTAACATTTAAATGCAATAGGTACAAATTTTATTTTTGAATTTTGGAATTTTGATGTTTAATCAGAATTTTTTTTTGTGAACATCTCTTATAGAGCCAAACCATATTTTGAGCTTTTCCCTCCCCAGTTTTGTGGGCTCTTGTCGTTTCCATACCTTTTTGGCCTCGGTGGTATGTGTCGCTGCACGAGTGTGGTAAGGCTGTGAGGCTGAAATGATAATTTGTCAACGATTGTGCGAATATTTTAAATCTTAAAGAGCTCAGACAACTATAAGGACAGAAAATCTCAGAATATGGTTTTGTTCCAATTACCAAGACCACAAGCATCCTGCTTCACAGTCCTTCCTGATCTCCATACCCTGCACGTGTTTGAAAGGATGCAAAAAAAGTGGGCATTACTTCTGGGGAAGTCGACAGAGATGAATATTATGACGGAAACATAGAACTTCAACTAGGTTTACAGCAGGTCTTTTGGTTCATACAATTTGTAAAGCCGTTTTTTGCTTGAACTATGTGACGTAGATAAATAAGCGTTTAAGAAAAATATTGATATTATAGGTATTTAAAAATGATATGGCATACCTACCAGTATCAAGAACAGCAGATCGAATATTTACTCTGGACGATGTTATTTCGCCCTCAACACATTCAAAGAAATTAACTCGCGTTATTTATAGAGTTCATGAAATTAACCATTTTTTATATAAACACCTGGACAAAATTTACGCACCAACATAATAAACCCCACAAAAATTGCATTTTTCAAAAATAAATTAATGGAAACTAAAAGAATAGCAACACATTGCATTATTTAATTAGTTTAACAGTAGTAAATGTTCATATTCTTGGTAGACACGAAAAATAATTTGAAATATAATTTGAAATTTTGTATGTTGGTGCGTTAATTTTGTCCGAGAGTATATTTTTAAAGACATTACATTGAAAGGTGAATTTTTCATATAATATTTCAAAAAAGTTGGTATATATTTAGTAGGCTTTTAAGGGATACCATTAAAAAACGCGCCTTATACTTTACCTCAAGGTGATGCGGAAATGAATATTAAATTAAAGAAGATCTATTATTATATTAAATTAAACAATACCTATTAAATGTTGAGTGCTTATCGCATCGGGGCTAGTTGATTTTGCAAGTATTATACATAGTCTTCCCCATATTTGCGCAAAAGTATCGACATTTTGCGACTCCGAAACGATAAATATTAGGCAAAAAGTGAAGGAATTAAAGCCAATTCCAGATTTCCAGGAATTAGGTATGTCCTTAATAAAATACCTGGAGCCTGGCCTGTAAGTACCTACTTAAATCCTTAAAATGATCTTATACCTTAAAACGTACATAGATACTTTTTATTATCTTATACAGGGTGTCCGAAAATTATGCGTCAGGATTTCGGAGGGCGATTCTACACGAAAAATTATTGCCAGAAAGTCCTATACATTTTTTTCAAAAGCTCAAAATCGACGGAGATACAGGGCGCGAAAAAAAAACATTTTTTGTTAATTTTTAACATTTTGACATCTTAAAATTTATAACATAACGTCATAACGTCATGTTCTTTTTGTCATGTTGTTTCCAAGGAAACTAAAGTGTTTATTTTCAAGGCTTGCTTTGTTAAATAAAATTAATATAATAAGAATTTCTAATTATTATTTATGTTTAAAGTTCTAAGTCATTTTCTTAAGGTCAAGGGCAGTTTGCGCCCTTAGGCATTGACGATTTGAGTCAAATTTGTATGGTAAATACAATAAATTTGACAAAAATCGGCACACTTGATAAAACATTATTAAAAAAATTAACAAAAAATGTTTTTTTTTTTCGCGCCCTGTTTCTCCGTCAATTTTGAGCTTTCGAAAGAATGGTATAGGACTTTGTGGCATTCATTTTTCGTGTAGAATCGCCCTCCGAAATCCTGAGGCATAATTTCCGGACTCCCTGTATACATTAAAAGATCTTGGACACTTGAATTTAGACACAGGATCAGATATTTTCTAAAAGAAAGATACTTAAACCTTTATAATGATATTACGAAATCGAACAATCGGCAAAGCGACGAGACAAAAAAAAGACTTATCAGTCTCCAGACCACGATTGATCGAAGTTCGTGGCAGCAGCCTGGGGAATTCCATAGCATGGGTCTGCTTTTGTTTTCCTAATGGCCGCTTGCCTTGTCACTTTAGACTGTCAATCGTTTCGTTGTTCCCAAATCAACGCCATCCCAATTAAGGCTTTTTTTGCGAAAGGCGAGGCGCATTTGAATTTTCGAGTGGAAAATTTTGGTGGGCTCTGAAAATAATATCTGGGACAAACACGTGTAAAATTTCAAGGTATAATTCGTTTCGATGTGCGACATGCTAATATTAGCGCAATATATAACAAACCAATAGCCCAAGTGATACCTTGTTTTTGACCAAAGCAAAATACCTATCTCCTCTTTCAGTCTTACTCAAGGTCATTTTACCTCGCATTTTAGCTCGCAAATAATGATGTAGCAAAACAGTCGACTACAACAGAGCTCTCTCGAGCTGAAAATAAGATAAATCGAAGTTACTGTGCTATTAGTGCTATACAATTTCTCTATTAGATAGTAAATATAAAATGTATTTAAAGTAATATTTTGTAATAGTTCTTTGTTTTATTATTAGTTATCATCAGGTGTACCAGTTTTGTGCCATATTGTGCCACAAGTTAAGCAATAATGAATGCGAGTGCGCAAGTTGTGGCACCAGGCGAAGCCCAGTGGCTTCAAGTACACGGGCAATTTAAGTTTCAATTAGATAAAATTTGAAAAAATTGTTCATGCCTACATAGCTTTTGCTGCCCTTGATAATGCTTCACACAAGCACGCTTGATAAAAAAAAAGTAAATTATTTTATTGGAATTTGTCAGGTAAGTATAGAGATCATGATTGTATTGGCGAAGTATCGACACCATTATATTCTATATCGACACTATTAAACTAAGGTAAAATCCATTCTAATTATTGTGATTCATATACTCATCATACTTAATTAAATGGGACTAAGGTTGAGATTATATTTTTATTACATATTATACATTTATTACATACTAAAATCTCAACTCGAATCTTACCTTTTAAATATTATGATAATATCGTTTGACAGATTCCCACCTTTATACCGCAGTCTGAAGCGTTGTTATCAACAGAGTACAAGCTTCAAATTCCACTAGTGCGCAATGTATGTCAAATTGCGCGTTCACTTGCAAAGCCACCCATTGTAAAACTCTCAGATAGCCAACATTGCCAGTAGGTTGTGCACAAAGCAATATCTTCTTTAACGGGCTTATCTAAGCCTGAATTTCCGCTAGCATAAATTTCAAATTTTTATAGAAAGACTAATTATTTTGCTTTGGCTTTTTCAAAGTTTTGTTTTGTTTTCGAGGACCCCCTCGCTTTTCTCGGATATTTTGCGTCCCACAGAAGCAAAAACATCTGAATAGAAAGTTCAAAATTTTTTAACTGAAATGAAACTTGACGGCCATGAACAACCTATTATTGAGTATACAGAAAAAACATAAAATTTTCACATAAAAATTTCAGAGCTATAGGACGATTACAATCATGTAAAATGCCTCTGACGCTTCCTATCTATATGCTAATATTTTAAGTACCGGTCAAAAAAAAGAATTACTAAAATTCGTGGATTTCTTTCGATTCGATCAAGTTATTTGGAAGAATATAAAATGAAATTTAAATTTTGACATCCGGTGTCTTTGTAATTATTCGTTTTTGACCTCACCTTTATATGAACTTTTCGTCAAGCATATATACTGTTATTTGTGTCACCCTGTATAAATTAAAATTTATAAATCTTACATTGGTCGTGTTTTTTTCCTGGATACAATAATTTTAGCATGAAATGTAAGGAAAATTAGACGAACAGAGGTTGAGAAGGCACGGAATGATAATTTTCGTTTTAGGTTAATTTAAAAAATACCTTTTTGTCGAGAATCTGCATTTTATAATGAATAAAATTTTTAGCTCAGTAAAGACTACGTACAGGTTTTTTTTGGATATATAGATATGTCACAAAGGTCATCATTTGCGAAGTGTTGGTTTGACATTGCTACGAAGTCCTGGCCTACTGCGATTTTTTAAAGACGTGGCTTTTTCGAAAAACCATATAAGGCATTTTTTATTTAAAATCTGACACCACAGCGCTAATCAGGACACTCCCAAACTCCTATACACCAAATTTGAACAACAAATATAGTGGGAGTTCCATTCTGCAGGGTGTCAAATTTGAGCAAAATAGTTATTTTAAAGGCATCTGGCGAGTCAAGTTTGGCACGGAATTACCTCAAAATAGTTCAATGGTCAATAGGACCTCTCAAAGTGATGATGTGCAAAGATTCAATACAAAAATGTACAGGGTATTTTTCTCTGGGCCATCTCAAAATGCCGAATTTTTATGAAACTTTATATTGGTCAAGAGTAGGGCTGGGCGATATTGAAAAAGTTATCGAAAATGTCGATATATCGGAATATCGATATATCGACATTCGATATTCGATATTGCGATATATCGATATTCCGATATATCGATATATCGATATTCCGATATATCGATATTCCGAAATTAATGAAACCTGCAATAGTAATTGTACGAAAAGGTAAATTACTTACAAATCACACATGGCGAGTTCCCCTAAATTAGGTGGCTCTAATTGCTGAGTGTGTCATTTTTCCATGTGTTTGCTATTTGCTACCAACAACTAACAGAAACAATGTAGTCATGTGAATCTCATATCTGTGGTTTTGAGTACTGTCTTGCTTATTATTGTGGTTGTGGAGGTGGGTAGTATTTGCCCTTGGGTGGGTTGTGTACAAGTAAAACAAAAAAAGCCATACTGACGGAAAACAATAAACCGTTTTTCATTACTCTTTCATTTTTTAAATTATAAATCGATACATCAACAACAACAACGATACCTATATCGGAATGTCGATATATCTATCTATCTTATATCGATATATTGCAATATCGATATATTACAATATCGATATATCGCAATATCGATATATCGCAATAACGATATAGGTATCGATATTTAGAAAAGAAAATATCGTTGTTTGATATATCGATATATCGATAAAAATATCGATATATCGAAAAAAATCGCAGCCCTAGTCAAGAGTGCCCTGGAATTATTGAAGAAAACATTAATAAACACAAAAGTAATTTATATGTATATCTTTACAAAATGCCAGCCAACAAATAAAAACAATTTAAATTATTGGACCTTTCTCAGTAAATTCACTGTCTAGTGATACAAGACACTCTGTATATTTTTGTATTAGATCTTTGCACACCAACAGTTTGAGTGATCCTGTAGACAACTCAACTGTTTTGAGGGGATTCCATAGCACACTTGACTTGCCAAATGCCTTTAAAATTCCTATTTTGTTCAACTTTGACACCCTCCAGAATGGAACCCCCTGTATATTTTTTGTTCAAATTTGGTATATGGGGGCTTCGGTGTGTCCTGATTAACGCTGTGGTGTAAGATTTTAAATAAAAAATGCCAAATATGTTTTTTTTTTAAACGCACCCTTTTAGAAAATCGCAGTAGGCCAGGATTTCGCGGCAATGCCAAACCAATGATGCCCTTTCAGGAACATATCTATCACCCGTTCAATTCCCCCATCCTACTTAGATTTTCAGGGGCGTTAACATGAAAAACGGGACACACTGTATGCATGTAGGTACATAACATAGGAAATATAATTATGCATAATTCGAGCATATCACTCGCTCTCAAACGCTCTCAGCATTTTTTTATTAAAGTAGACAAGTCTACAGACTTGATTTGGCAATACACAGCTATTTTTTTATAAGCTCGGAAAAAAATACATATCATTAAATTCCAAGCATACCTAATGTGTTTCAGTGTCGGGTATTTGACTGGTCTGCAATTTTGAAATCAGTGTAGGTACATAAGTACATTTCTCTGTTTACCTAGCCACATCAGAAATTAGTTATCATCGAAACGAAAACGACAGATTGAAATACGTACACTACAATCGAGTGACAGCAACCAGTTTATTAACAATATTGGATGTTACTAGAGACATAGATTAAAGCATACATACCTACATGGATAGGCAGAAGAATTATTGAAACCGGCCGCAAAAAATTCCGGCACACCAAATTTCAAATTTTAATTTTGAAATGGGCACGAATTAAAACAGATAAATTATTTTAATGTCTTACAATTCTTAGGTCTCGATACTATACAATGTGGTCATTTAAGTGTGCAACATATGGCATTATTTTTTATTAATTGCACAACGATTTTGGCGATTTGGCGCACTTAGAATGGTTGCAAGTCAAACAGCATACTTGTACAATTTTTATATTTTTTTATCTACCCTGTATGCTGTTTGACTTGCAACCATTCTAAGTGCGCCTAATATGATTATCGAACATGCACCAACTTTCGGGAATAAGTATTTGTATTTTCGTTGTGCAATTAATAAAAAAAAATCCCATATGTTGCACATTTAAATGACCACACTGTATAAGTATTTTAATTTAGTTATTAGGTTTTATATAAAAGCCTATGCAAATAGGGTTCCCAAGTCCCGCGACCGAAAATGTATTCGGGACTTTGGTCCCAAATTTTAAGTCCCGGTACTAGTCCCGAAAGTCCCGAAAAATGGTCCCGAAATCAAGATGATGTTCCTTTTCAAAAATTTTTGTGAGGAAATGTTTATATAAGAGAAATATTTTTTTTTAAAGGTGGGTAGTACGTAGGTACCTACAAAATAACAAACACAAAATAAAATAAAACTGAGATGACTTAAAAACACAACAAACAACTAAAGTAGATCCAACTCCAATTGTTCTTGACGTAAGGTTTGGGGACCATGAGGAAAATCCCGGGACCACACTTTTTGGGGTAAAATCCCGGTACTAAATATTGGGACTGGAAACACTATATGCAAAGTATTTGGTGTGCCTAATAGCGGAAATTTCAACAATGGCTCTGACAACTTATTACCTACTTTCATATCACCACGTGACTGGTAGTATTGTTTCGGCAAAAATATTTCTAAAACGTCGAAAATCAAAGTTTGAGTTGACCTATTTGCGTATTTTTGTATAACGAGAATAATGATAATTTAGATTATGTCAAAATATCAATCGCACTAAAAAATTAAACATATACACAACGCTCAAAAAAATGTTAGTTACTAAACATAAAGGGAAACTTAACTCAGAAATCTGTTGGGAATTTGTGCAACGCTCTTTAGAGAGTTCGAATTTGCACTTGAGATTATTGATGTTTTACTAGTCCAGATTTATCCAAAAAAAGTAGTGTAAGTTAAACTAGGATGCTACTTAGCGACTATAAATAATAATATGTAGGTATCCAAAAAGTGAGAGCTAAATTTAAAACCACTAAAATTTAAAAAGAATGTCTTTATTTGCAGCGCCAATAATAAATATAAATAATTAGTATGTACACACTTGGATACCTAGATAGATTTTTTATGTAAAATAAAAATATCCCAAGTTCTCCATAAAAAAAGATATTAAATTCTCCATTTCATGGCAATTTCAATTGTTCAAGAAATCAAATTTTCCATATTATGTATTGTCCAAAATTTCCTTTTATCAATTACCTAGTTTCGCATTTACGCAATTTCGTCAAACTTCTGAAGATGAAAAATATCTTACGTATCGAATTTCAAAGTCTAATAGAAAAAAGTCATCACACTAAAAACGACACTGAAAGCAACACAATCACGGCACTAAAGTTATAGGAAAGTCTGGAGGAAAGTCCATATAAAATCCTGGCATTTTCTATACACTTTTGATGTTCGCTGTAGTCCAGTCTTGTGACTGTGCAATACTGCGTGTACAAGCAGCTTGGATCACATGGCTTTTGGTTATATAACCGGACTGAGTTGGCTTTGTAATATCTGGAACAAATATACAGTCTCTGTTAGCGGAGGACCACACAACTTTATTGGAAAAACTAGTATCTTAAGAGTCATTGTTAAAATCCATGCCTGCTTCGTACGTTATTTTGAAAAATATGAACACTTATTTCAAGAAATGTCTGCTAACTTGTGCCTTGTAAAGTATAGAGTGTGACTTACTTTCAGAAATGGAAGAAAAAATAAGAAGAAAGTTATAAAGAGGAAATTATATTATACAGACCTGTCAAAAATGGTGTTCTGCCGTTCCTCATCAGGATATATTAAAAATTTATCTGCAACATTATGGAGACTGACTGCACTAATTTCTTTTAGTCCATAGTAAGTAGTAAAGTTGTATTCGATGGTCCATTCCGCTTTTAAATATTCATTTGATGCTTCCAAATCCAAATAATATTGTGTGTAGTCATAAATCTGAAAAAAATGTTATTTCAAATTATATTTTATCCGTTTGGAAGCATGCCAATATTTTCTTCCGCCCTTTACCGAGATGTATGCTTTATTTTATCCAAGAAAAGAGTAAATAAAAGTGGAAACGGTATTACTTCCAACCACATAAATCTGAAGTAAACAGTGATTATAGTATTGTAAAAGATTCCTTACCAATTGGCAATATACGACTGAAAATAATTTTCGACGCGAGGTGTCGCTACCATTTGCCCCCTATTAGGAGGAATGGGAATTAACTCGAGGCGTGTACGAAAACTGTACAAAACAAGTTTCTATAGCTTAGTCTCCATCGTGGAGTACAGCTTCTGTCCGTAAGATGGCGGCGGCAAAGACATTCGGTTGAGAGTTGGGCGTGAATTAATCTATATTTGCGGTTCTCTAATGAATCGTTAGGATCGCATTGTGTCCTCCGCACATATATTATAATGATCTCTGTGGTTCTATGGCATAGGCATGTAAGCAGCGCCGTTGGGGGATCCGGCGACCAATAGCGACCAATAGCGAAACTCTGACGGGAGAAATTAAACTTCAAGCCATCATCCATAGAGGGCGGTATGTAACGAGTCAAGAACTTTGCATTAGAGTAGCATGTAGCGGTGATTACTAGCATTCTAAGCAGTACAGATGGAGCTTACAGCTTAGTCGCTTGAATGTTGAATGCACAGCGGTCGGATATCTTCTCAATACTATAATCACTGATTAAAGACAATACATAAATGATCAAATAATCTAATGGGCTTAGTACCTGTCCTGTGTCTATGTGAAACTTATACAATCTTAAACCAGGGTTAGTCGGTCCTAAGTGAGTTTTTCGTGGGGATATTGAGGGTGAAACCATTATCCATGATGTTGGCATTCCTGATAATATAAAATATAATCATTACCTACGCCCAATATTTTTACAAAACCTAATAACGTGTTTCCTTACCGTGTTCACCATAGATGACTCTAAAAGTATCTGAGTGTAGATGTCCAAAGAATTGACCAGATATGATTTTGTAGTATTTTCCTACAATCTCCAAATACCTCTTATTGTTATGCTCTGAATATACTTTATGAACGTCTTGAATCGGACCATTTTGTCTCTCATCCAACCCTGGGGGAATATGCCCAACCAGGTAGACCTAAAACATAGCAAGACTAGAGTTTTCCTGCTTAAACGATTTTTTTTTTCAATTTTTATAAACGAATACTCCAGTTTGGAAGTATTGCATAGTTAAATATTCTATGGCTTTAAATATTTGTGTTTTTGTCCAATAGAATCCAAATAGCATGGTAGGTACTGGAAAAAACGCTAGAAAGCCATCGCAGAGTGTGTAGTCAAGTAAATTACGCAGATAAAAGTATATTAAGGTGCACCACCGTCAATCTACTTTTTACCCAGCGCTCTAGGGCCTTTCTGAAAAGGCATGTTTTTCCGCGTTATAGATAGCCCCGAATGAAACCAAAGGTCAATCTTAAGCAATAAGCGTGATCTAGCAGACAACGGCCCCTCTAAATCTTGCAACAATTTTTTATAGAAAACTCCAGTAACAGAATAAACTGAAAAAGATTTGATATAGAAAACTTCAATAACACAATAAACAGAATCAAATTATCTAAAACGATGCACGTTATCGTATTGCTAAAAATATATCCTCCATTTAATAATATTTGGGATTATCGTTTATTTAGGTATCTTTTGGTGTTCAGTGTACCGGGTGAGTTTTTCCTGTCCTGTGCATGGTTACCAAATAGATGATTTGGCGGCAGTTGGTTACAGATAGACTTCGAGTGAAAGCTAGTACGTTGTGTTTTGGAGGACTATTTAAGCATTCTCTGCAGATGTTTTACGTTGGTGTGTACGCTTTTGTTATTTTAGTGTGGAGCTCGACACCTGAGGGCGTATATTAATTTCCCGTGGAGCTTGGCTGCTGGGGGCGTTTACTATTGTTATTAATATTATTATTGTATGCGTTTGTTGTTTGCCTATGGAGTTTGTCTCCTGGGGGTGTTTATCATTATTATCGTTATTGTGTATTAGTAGTATATACCAGAATTCCTAAGGTATGATTGTTCTGCATTTGCGGTTGATAATAATTATTATAATAATTATTATAATATATAGTTTCTCTCTCTACACTCCTTCCATCTACTTATTATGTTATTATTATTATAATAATTATTATTATAATAATTAGTATATACCAGAATTCCTAAGGTCTGATTGTTCTGCATTTGCGGTTGATAATAATAATTATCATAATAATAATTATCAACCGCAAATGCAGAACAATCAGACCTTAGGAATTCTGGTATATACTAATTATTATAATAATAATTATTATAATAATAATAACATAATTATAATAATTAACATGATTATAATAAATATAAATAATAAATAATAATAATAAATTATAATAATTATAATAATATTATAATTAACATAATTATAATAATTATTATAATAATTATTATCAACCGCAAATGCAGAACAATCAGACCTTAGGAATTCTGGTATATACTAATTATTATAATAATAATTATTATAATAATAATAACATAATAAGTAGATGGAAGGAGTGTAGAGAGAGAAACTGGCAGCCAAAGTTGAGTAAGTGAAACAGTAAATAAATCAGCTGATTCCGGCAAAAAGCACATAACACAAAATAGGTGTTTGTCCTAACTTTCTATTTTTGTATCCGGTGCTTCAAACGAGTTCCGTTGTCAAACGTCATTTTCCTTCTGTCCCAAGTCCCAATACCACCGTCGATGGAGGAAATACCACATACCTACCCAATACGAGTAATAAAAAATAAACTATTATTTTGGAATTTGTATTTTATTTGTCTCCATTTACCTCCAGGTACAGGGTTATTCACTGAGAATTGACCCCCCATTTAACTTTTTTGTTTTTTTAAGATAAAAGGGTGATTCAAAAAACAAAATCAATGGTTCGGCGAATACTTTTTTTATGCCATGAACGTTTAGTGTACAGGGTGTTCCAAAAAAGTAGGACCAAGGGCAACTTAATTTTTTTAAATGGAACACCCTGTATATTATTGGATTTTTGAAATCTGTTCATCAAGGCAATCAAAATGATATTAAACTTTGTGACATTATCTTTTTCCGTTTTTAAAAATTCCCTATTCAAATTTTATACTAAATTTATTTAACTCGAATTTGTGGATCTCGTGATAAAGATAGATGATCGATGTAATAACAAAAAATATCTGTTTTAAACAAGAGAGTAATATAGTGAAACTCCAAAATGTTTAGGAGCCTTTTCAAATTTTACTGATTATACAGGGTGGTTCACTTTTATGTGGTAGAACTTTAACATTAGATAGAAAAAGATAATCTAAAATGAAAATTTTATATCAACATATATCGGGGAAAGCTTAGTTTCCGAGATACAGGGCGTTGAAGTGTTGGAAAAAATATGAAGTATTTTTTACACTGTCCGAACCAGTGGAGATATTTAAACCAAATTTGATGTGTAGTACCACCTTTTTGACTACGATATTTAGTGATAATATGAAGGTCCTGAAATAACCAGTGGTGGAGTTATGGGTTTTCACTATCACTAAATTTAAAAAGTAATTAGTACGGACCTGTCTCACATCAACGTAAATTTTTTTTCGTAAAGTTCTTTCAATTCTCTACAAAAAGTGTATCTTGACATTTTTTTGTATCTGCCACGGTTGTGTAGTAAATAAATTATTTCGTTTCCATCTCAGCCTTTTTTGCCTAAAAATGTGTTTTCTAAGATTATTGATAAATATCGCAAATAACAGAAATTAATTATGGAACACTTATCGGATTCAGCTATTTTATTTTTAATTTTATGGAAACAATTTTAAAAATAAACTGGCACTTGGTTTGAGGTACATTACTTTATTATCATTTTAACATTTTTATCAAATCTGTATTATTTCTTAATAATTTGTATAATTCTAAATTTGTAGAATTCTAAATTATACCACGACGAGTAAAACATGATTCTTCCGCCCATAAAATGTTATTTAAAAATTGTCTTATTTCCTTTGACTACAAAATCCATCGGCAAAATACTAATGTCCTTTCTGCATCGCCGTACTGGTGAAGATAAGTGTGCCATGGAAAAGAAAATCTTATTGACAGTTAATAATACAATAATCTGTCATCCAGTAGATGAACGTAGCAGCGCCGCAGTTTGTCTTTGTTAATAATTAAAATGCCGTTCCAATTTACAAATGAAGAGCAGGCTGACATCCATTTCTGCTATGGAGTTGCAAATGATTTTCAAATAGGCGCCATCCGCGTCCCTCGGTGTTTGTTAACATGCACCGGCAATTCAGAACTCGCGGTCTGAGAACTAGAAACGTCGAACGAGGAAATGAAAACAATATCCAACAAGTCAGACGCAACAATGAGATTCTTCGTGAATTCGATAGGAATCCTACAACAAGTAGCAGAAGAGTGTCAGTGGCCCTACGTGTTTCAAAGTCTGCAATTTTGCGAGCTTTAAAAAGAGATCACAGGCATGCGTATCATCTACAACCCGTACAAGGTTTAAGGCCCGGCGATGCAGAAAGAAGATTAGTGTTTTGCCGATGGATTTTGGAGTCAATTGAAGGAAATAGACAATTTTTAAATAACATTTTATGGACGGACGAGTCGTGTTTTACTCGTCGTGGAGTAGTAAACTTTCATAATCAGCATATTTGGGCACAAGAAAACCCACATGCAATCCGGCCAAGAAATTTTCAGGTCGAATTTAGTGTCAATGTTTGGATTGGACTGTACAACCATCATCTGTTTGGACCCTTTTTTTTGCCACAGCGAGTGAATGGTGACAATTTTTTGGAGTTTTTAGTAGCTGAGCATAATAATATGTGGGAAGACATTCCTTTAAACTTAAGATTGTTGGCTTGGTTCCAACTTGACGGCTGTCCTGCACATTTTCACCGAAATGTGAGGAACTGGTTAAATAATAACTTTCCAAATAGGTGGATCGGACGAGGGGGACCGGTCGCTTGGCCACCACGTTCTCCGGACATAACACCTCTGGACTTCTTCGTATGGGGATTTTTAAAAGAACAAGTCTATGCGACTCCTGTAGAAACAAGGGAACAACTTATTGATCGTATCAGAAATGCGTGCGATGAATTGAGAAATGGCAATTTAATCGATGCTGTTCAATCCGTTAGGCGTCGAAGTGAATTATGTGTGCAACAGAATGGATCACATTTTCAACAATTGTTGAATGTTGTACAAATTTAGAATTATAAAAATTATTAAGAAATAATACTAGATTTGATAAAATGTTAAAATGATAATAAAGTAATGTACCTCGAACCAAGTGCCAGTTTATTTTTAAAATTGTTTCCATAAAATTAAAAATAAAATAGCTGAATCCGATAAGTGTTCCATAATTAATTTCTGTTATTTGCGATATTTATCAATAATCTTAGAAAACACATTTTTAGGCAAACAAGGCTGAGATGGCAACGAAATAATTTATTTACTACACAACCGTGGCAGATACAAAAAAATGTCAAGATACACTTTTTGTAGAGAATTGAAAGAACTTTACGAAAAAAAAATTTACGTTGATGTGAGACAGGTCCGTACTAATTACTTTTTAAATTTAGTGATAGTGAAAACCCATAACTCCACCACTGGTTATTTCAGGACCTTCATATTATCACTAAATATCGTAGTCAAAAAGGTGGTACTACACATCAAATTTGGTTTAAATATCTCCACTGGTTCGGACAGTGTAAAAAATACTTCATATTTTTTCCAACACTTCAACGCCCTGTATCTCGGAAACTAAGCTTTCCCCGATATATGTTGATATAAAATTTTCCTAACACATAAAAGTGAACCACCCTGTATTCTCGAAATAAAGAATTTCAGGAAAATCGTAAAAGCTCCTAAACATTTTGGAGTTTCACTATATTACTCTCTTGTTTAAAACAAATATTTTTCGTTATTACATTGATCGTCTAGCTTTATCACGAGATCCACAAATTCGAGTTAAATAAATTTAGTATAAAATTTGAATAGGGAATTTTTCAAAAACGGAAAAAGATAATGCCTTAAAGTTTAATATCATTTTGATTGCCTTGATGAGCAGATTTCAAAAATACAATAATATACAGGGTGTTCCATTTAAAAAAATTAAGTTGCCATTGGTCATACTTTTTTGGAACACCCTGTACACTAAACGGTCATGGCATAAAAAAGTATTCGCCGAACCATTGATTTTGTTTTTTGAATCACCCTTTTATCTTAAAAAACAAAAAGTTAGGTGGGGGGGGGGGCAATTCTCAGTGAATAACCCTGTACATAAAATTGCCATGTATTTTTTTTTAATCAATTCACTACTTTTTTCTGTGCAATATTTACATAATTATTGTGGTTATATAGACAAATTCTCATTCCTACAAACAAGCCCCGAATTTCGGAATACAGATCATACAATAAAGAGAATTACGGAACATGTCCATTAAATTCGGCAATTAATATGCAACAACCCTATATACCTCCTTTGCCTGAATCAGCTGACACGTTCATTACGCGTCCTTGTCTTACTTATTGTCATTTGAAACCTATCTCTCTCTAGAGTTGGCTGCCCCAAACAACAATGACAATGACACCTGTGCGACTTCACACACCAAATGATGTTCTGATGTAGGTATCCGTAAGTGTAATGGAAGGTTATGTTTAGTTACTGTCGGTTTAACAATACAAAAACAAGAGACGCTGCGAGTTGTTTTATTAATAGTCGTACCATCAAATCAATTCGTTTTCCCTAAATCCTCCAAGATACGAAAAAAGTTACTGTGAAAGAGGCCTACTTGTCATTTTTTTGTGAACTTATTTGTGTGTGCTTCGTCTCGTCTTTTCAACAAAATCTATGTTTTATAGACTGGCCAAAGCTTAGGGAGCGAGATTCGAGATTTGGTAGGTGAAAAGAGGACCTATAATCCTGGGTATTGGACTCCCCCATCCCTTGTGTGTACAGTACATTAAAAAGGCTTTAAAAATATCGCAGTGAATCTGATGTAGGCGAAAATCGCCTTTCCGGACTAAATAAGAGTGACCATATGAGAAATGCAGAAATAAGTGAATATAATCTATTTTGGGACAAATTGAACCACGAGTTTTCCATAATTGATAATCGCGATATCGGTCTTCCTAAGATTTCAGAAACGATCAAAAATACGAAAAGGAAATAGTCCTATTATGATAATATTTGATATTATTTGTAATTCTCAATAACTATTTCCAAAAAAACAATTTAGGGAACAGGCATACAGGAGTCAACACACACACAGACTGATAGGCAGACAGACAGACATTGCAAAAAGTGTTTATTTTCACCCCTAAGTGGAACTTTTTGATTCGTCCCTATTACCTATATTTCAGATATATCAATAAAGCAAATATATCGCATCTGCACGCAAAGTGTTATCTATTACAATTACAATGCTTATTACTTTCTACAGGATTTCTTTTTCATTTTCCTGAAGAATGTCATTTCTATATAGCTAGATTATATAGTTAGATTGTAGTATAGAAGGATTGTTAACTGAATAAAGTAGGTTGTTATGGGGTGATGTCAAATTTAAGACAAAAGTACCTAAGGACCTATTTAGATCATTCGAGATTTTCACAATAGTTTTTTCAGTGCCAAGACCTATAAAGTTGAATTTTCGGTAACTAGTATCTACTTCAATTATTTTAAGCCTCTTTAAAGCAGGCAAAGATAAAAAGTACCCAAAAAAATAAAAATAGTAGGCTACTTCTCTTAATTCTAGTTCTAGTTAATTCTTATACCCAAATACTCTTAACATAACTCCATGGTTTCTTACTTTTGGATCCCTCTTATGCTTTACCTATGTTGGTTCAAAAACCACAAAATTACTTTTGATATCAAAATAACAAAAAAAGTGTAGGATGTAGGGCAGATTTATGACACAACTTAAACCCATAAAGAGAACAACATTGTCATAATAAGTATCAACCTGAAAACCATAAATGTTGATATTTTAGACCAAATTGGACCAAAATATTGCAAATCTCTCCCAAAATACTGCAATATAGCAAATTCTGAAAAAGCTCCTATAGGGTGATTCTGTTTCTTTTGAAAGGCTTCAACAGGTGAATGAAACCCATAAAATAATACCTACTAAGTTTTAATAGGTATAAGTTTTTTCCATAGTAGCCGCGTGTTAGATATATACCTACGATGATTAATTTCTTGACGAAGTTTATCCGTTTGGCACATTCAAAACAAATTTGGTAGGTATGATTGATTATGTGTAATTAAATGCGATAAAACGAATTTCCCCAAATAGCCTCACATTTGTTAATATCAAAAAGTTTGTTGAAGAAAGGTTGACCTACCGCATAGTAATCTCATTTTATGGATTTCTATCACCTGTTGAAGGGTCCCAGAAGCAAGACCCGTAAAGTATAAAGGTTACCCACTAATGTAAAGAGAGAGAGAGAGAGAGCGAACGCTGACGTCACAGGAATGCTGTCAGATGATGTGATTGGCGTTCCCCATTGAATTGACAAGTAGATGGAAGGAGTGTAGAGAGAGAAACTGGCAGCCAAACTTGAGCAAGTGAAATAGTAAATAAATATTCATATTTTTCTGAACTAATTAATTTTAATAACACCCTGTATCTCTGCAACTGGGGGCCTCAGAAGCTTTATATTAACCTTAAGTTTATCCGCTCATGTAACACGCTAAGTTTGAAGAAAATATCTCGTATACTTCTAGAGACACTAAGAAATATGTGCATTTTTCTTCAAACTTCTACGCTCTGTATAAAAAAACTATGGCACGTAGGAGAAAAAAAGATATGAAGAAGTGTCCTTATTTTGACTCCAAGAATATGTGGTTTCATTTTTGACCATCAGTTCAGTTACACCCTGTATAGGTAGATTCTTCTATGTTATTACTTTACCATGCTATTTGCGGAATTCATTCACTGCCTTTGGCCTCAAAGAATTATCCAGATGCTGCTGACTTTCGGTTAAACCAGAGGTCGGAAATGGGTACCGATAATTTTTCCCCGTATATTTTATTCAGGTAGTAGTTTCCGGGTTAAAATTCAGGTTCACAATTTTATGCAAAAGATTACCTATAATTTTATATAACTTTTAACAACACACAAAAATATTGGGAAGAGTTCATTTAAATTAGCACAAAAATTTAAAAATTCCAACTGGTTTATTTATGGAACAAGAAAACACTTTCGAATATTCTCCAAAGTTATGTGTATCTACGCAACGTGGTTAGAGAGAAGGCACGAAGTAGAAACTTAATGCAAGTTGTTTCACATTCACACTATAATTATTATACACAAATGACCTTAATATATTTACAAAATTAAATTTCCCCACAAAAGTTTCCTTTCTATGAGGTCATTTCATATAGCGTCTCCCCCTTTTATAGCGAATTCCCAACTTCACTAAAAGGGCTAAAGCCAGCATCATTAAGAAATACCCACAAAATTATACTTTGGAGCCGCCTATACAGGGTGATTCAGTTCCGGTGCTCAACATGGTGATCTCGGAAACCGTAACAGATACGAAGTCGGTCAATTGGAGGCAAACTTGCGCCTTGGGGCGCCTAACAATATGCCGTTGATAAAGTTTAAATATTTTCAAGGGTTGCTGAGATATTTAAGAAAAACCGAATTTTTGAAAATTAGATTTTATTTTTTCTCTGGTGCCATTTGCGATAATATTGAAAAATAAATTACACATCTTCATTGCAACTTTTTCTAGACTACATCACGGTATTTTTAGATTTTCGGGGCGACGTTTCGTTTTTGAGATAGATCATCTTCATTTTTTTAAATACGGACCTGGATTTTGTATTGCATATTTCGAAATGAATCGTTGTCCTGAGTACATCGATGTATGACAAATACATATTTTTTCTCATTTTAGCTGCTAAAATGCACATTTACTAAGAAGAAAAATTAATACGGTCCTGGACTATGCATTTTCTCCTGTTTTTTTTTCAAACCTATTCGAATTATAACAGGTGATCATTATTTTAATACCTACTGGATTAATTATAGTCCATGTTTGTCATATTTTGAAATTCTTTTTTATACTTAAATAACAACATTAATAATAATTATTAACAATAGTGGGATACATTTTACCTAAAGTATAAAAAAAATTTCAAAATATGACAAACATAGAGTTTAATTAATCCAATAGGTATAAAAAATGATCACCTGTTATAATTGGAATAGCTTTGAAAAAAAGAGAAAAAATGCATAGTCCAGGACCGTATTAATTTTTTCTTAGTAAATGTGCATTTTAGCAGCTAAATCGAGAAAAAATATGTATGTGTCATACATCGTTGTACTCAGGACAACGATTCATTTCGACATATGCAATAAAAAATCCAGGTCCGTATTTAAAAAACGTATCTCAAAAACGAAACGTCACCCCGAGAATCTAAAAATACCATGATGTAGTCCAGAAAAAGTTGCAATGAAGGAGTGTAATCTATTTTTCAATATTATCGCAAATGGCGCCAGAAAAAAATAAAATCTAATTTTCAAAAATTCGGTTTTTCTTAATTATCTCAGCAACCCATGAAAATATGTTAACTTTCTCAAGGGCATATTGTTAGGCGCCAAAAGGCGCAAGATTGCCTCCGTTTGACCGACTTCGTATCTGTTACGGTTTCCGAGATCCCCATGTTGAGCACCGGAACTGAATCACCCTGTGTATCTGAACTCATAGAATAGGAGGTAAAAATCGCAGGATTTTTTTTATAAAAGTAATTCATTTCTTAGCATCCGTATAACTATTTTTAATGTGTAATATGGCCTATCAGCATAGCTTTATTAATAACTAATATACAGGGTGGCCCACCACGAACTGCATCGATCTATATATGGAAAACTAAAAGTAGGAAAATTCTGAATATTTGGCACCTCACCAATGCCGATGGGCGCTGCTCAACTAAAATATTTTGGTGATTCTGGCACTTCCGGTTATACCGGAAGTCGATATCAACTTTCTTATCTCAAATGGAACACCCTGTATATTATTGCATTGCCAAATTTTCAGAATTTTCCTACTTTTAGTTTTCCATATACAGGGTGTTTCATCTTAAGTGCGAACACCCACGTAAAATTTGTATTCTCCATCCGATTTTAACCGCGTTTTTTCCTAAAAATAGGCCACAAACACTCTATGGTTGGTGCAAAATTTCAGGTCTTAATGTCAATCTTCAAGGCCTACTACAAATTTTTTTCTAGTAAAAAATGAGGAAAACCATTTAGCGATTTTTTTATTTCAAATATGACACCACAGCGTTAATCAGAACAACCTAAAACCCCCGTATACCAAATTTGAACAAAAAATATACAGGGAGTTCCATTCTGCAGGGTGTCAAAATTGAGCAAAATAGGAATTTTAAAGGCATCTGGAGAGTCAAGTGTGCCATGGAATCCCGTCAAAACAGATGAATGATCAACAGGACTACTCAAAGTGTTGGTGTGCAAAGATTCAATACAAAAATGTACAGGGTCTTTTTCTCTGGGCGAAGTCAAAATGCTGAATTTTTATTAAACTTTATATTAGTCAGGAGTGCTCAGGAATCATTGGATAAATATTAATAAATACAAAAGCAATTTATTTCTTTACATCATCCAACCAACAAATAAAAACCATTTAAATTGTTGGACCTTTATCAATAAAGTCACTGTCTAAGAAGATACATTTTCTGTGCGTTTCCTGTTGTGGCACACCAGCCACCTTAACTTATATGGACTTAGTGACTGGCAGGCTTCTGTATTTTTTAGACTTAGTTTGTTTGTAATGTCTGGGGTGGTTTTGATATACTCGATTTTTGACTTGTATAAAGTTTAAAAAATTCAGCATTTAGAGTTGCTACAGAGAAGAACACCTTGTATATTTTTTATTGGATCTTTGCACATCGACACTGTGAGTGGTCTTGTTCATCATTAAACTATTTCGAAGTAATTCCATGTCACACTTGACTCGCCAGAGGAGTTTAAAATTCCTATTTTGCTCAACTTTCACACCCTGCAGAATGGAACTCCCTCTATATTTTTTGTTCAAATTTGATTAACGCTGTGGTGTCAGATTTTAAATAACAAAAACCCCAAATTGGTTTTCGTCATATTTTACTAGAAAAAAAATTGTAGTAGGCCTTGAAAATTGACATTAAAACCTGAAATTTTGCACCAACGTAGAGTTTTTTTGCGGCCTATTTTTAGAACAAAACGCGGCTAAAATCGGATGGAGAATAAAAATTTTACGGGGGTGTTCGCACTTAAGATGAAACACCCTGTATACAGAGTGTCTCACTTAAGAGTGAAACAACCCTATAACTTCTTTAATTTTTAACCGACTAGAACGAAATTTTTACCAAAGGTAGATGACATTGTTGCCTACTTATTTCCAAAAAATTATTTGCCTACTCCAAAGTCAAAGCCACCTGCGATGCCACAAACGAGGCTAAAAATCCTAAAAGAGTCATATTAGGCAATTTTTTTAAAAAAACTGACTTGAAAAAGTTGTTCAGAATCGATTCACAACCCTAAATACAAAATTTTGTCAAAATAAAAAAAAATAATAAATAAACAAAATTAAAGTAAAAATTTAAAATTTAAATTTTTAAAATTTGTTGTGTAGCTTTTATTTTAAAATAATTACTTTATGAAAACAACTTGCCTTCAAAACTTCCATGGCACACTTTTCTAAACGCAGAAAATTATTAAATTTTTGTTTTTGGAATTTAATTTTTTAAATTCATTTTTTTTTATTTTGACCAAATTTTGGATTTAGGGTTCTGAATCGATTCTGAACAACTTTTTCTAATAAGTTTTTTTGAAAAAAAAATCCTAATATGATTTTCGGATTTTTAGCCTCGATTGTGGCATCGCAGGTGGCTTTGACTTTGGAGTAGGCAACTAATTTTTTGGAAATAATTTGGTAAAAATTTCGTTCTGGTCGGTTAAAAATTAAAGAAGTTATAGGGTTGTTTCACTCTTATGTGAGAGACTCTGTAGATCGATGCAGTTCGTGGTGGGCCACCCTGTATATGTACAGGGTGATTCAGTTCTATTCTGCGACACTTCAACAGGTGATAGGAAACCGCACTTTGTTCTATAAATTATATCTTTTTAAAGCGTTACAAAAAAGTTACAGGGTGTTAAATTTGTAAGAAATATGTGGACTTTATTGAATATTTACCAAACTAGTTGAGATATTTGTTTTTTTTTTCTAAAAACCATTATACTAATTACCCACTTCTACGCCACTGGTTGTTCAAGGTGTTTGATATTGACAGGTTTTATGCTAACCCATGCCATTATAACGTGTACCAAATACGACTTAAATATAAATTCTTAAAACTTTAACACCCCGTAACTTTTTTATAAAACCTTAAAATGATATAGTTTATAGAAGAAAGTGCGGTTATTTTTTGGTTTTCTATCACCTGTTGAAGTGTGGCAGAATAAAACTGAATCACCCTGTATATCGTTGATAACTACTATTGACACAAAAAAACCTGAGAATCATATGAGTACCAGAAAGGTAGAAGAAATATCAAAACAAAGCCATATTTTTATCGTCCTACAAGTTGATTTTTTTATATAAATAGTTTATTACCTTCATGTCAGTTGCATACTTATATGTCGTGAAAGTTTCCTTTCGTGTGGTGTAATTCTTCTTATATAATATGTATCTGATTAATGTTGCCTATTAACTGGGGTCAAGGGTATTGCCTGATTGGCTGTGATGTGTTTCTGTGGCGAATACAATAATTTGTTCGTGAATATTTTCGTACCATCTTATGGAAATGTCGTCTGGATTATTATTATGATATTATTACTATTAATAATATACAAAACTAAATAGCCGTATTGCATTATGATCTATTTTTCATTGGTAGGTATACAGGGTTTTCAAACTTAAGTCGGCACTATTGCTAACTTCGTTATTGTTGGAGCTACAAAGTCGGTTAAATATGCAAACTAGTAGTATTTTTTCCTCTGATTACGACGGTGAAAACGAAATAAAAATTGAACGTCGCGTTTGCGAGTTATGTCAAAAAGTTTCATTTTTTCAACTGGGACACCCAGTATACAATATACGCAACCGATAGAAAATTAAATTCTGAATAAAAATTGCCATATGACTTTTTACCCTAAACTCAAAAATGACAAAGCAATTGATGATTTTTCAAATTCGTCAAGGGGGCTGTGTTAGTTGTCGTAATTTTGCCTTACCATAAAGTAGAAATTAAAACGAATATCCATGATGTGAAACGGATCGTTTATTTTAACTTATTTGTAACTTCAACAACAAAATTTAAATTAGGTGCTCAAAAACATCACCCGCTTGCTCCAAGCATTTTTGAGCTCGCTTGTAAACGGTCCTAGTGGCCCTGGCAATCATTCTACCATCAATATTATTGATTGCATGAATGATGCTTTGCTGGAGGTCCTCAAGATTGTCATACCGCCTTGTATACACCACACCCTTCAAGTACCCCCAAAAGAAAAAATCCATAGGCGTTATGTCTGGCGACCGGGGAGGCATACGGATAGGGCCGTTAGTTGATAAATACCTGCCATCAAAAAAGTCTTGTAATAGGATATCAATCTGTCGAACATTCTGGGCAGGAGCTCCATCTTGTTGGAAGTAGATCTGTTGTCTATCCTTTAAATTTAGGTCATCCAAAAAGTCTCGAAGTGTGACGGTTAACATTTCGGCGTACCGCTCTCCAGTTAATGTACCTTGATAAAATACAGGGCCTACAATTCTTGAGCCCATCAAACCACACCAAACATTAACACTAAAGCGTATCTGCGGGTTAGAAGGACGGAAGAGCATCGGATTTTCTCGACTCCAATAGTGGCTGTTTTTTCTGTTAAACATGCCCCTATTGGAGAAATTTGATTCGTCACTCCAAAGAACTAAGCGCCAAAAATTATCATTAAATCTGATTTTATTAATGAACCATTGACAAAAATGGATGCGTCTTTCTTGATCTCCTGGTACCAGCGACTGCGTAGGTCACAAACTTGTGCTTTTTTAGAATACTGTGGATAGTTCCCAAACATAGTCCACTTGCTTGCATTGCATCGTTAATTGAATTATTAGGATAAGCTTCAAAGTAAGCTACGACATCAATTTCAGTTGCTTCACTTATTATGAATTGTTTCTTGGTTCTAGTTTTCTTAAACACATCTTCATTCGATCTAAACTTACGATACAAAAGCAAAAAGTACCTTCGATCTGGCATGTTACGCATAGGAAACAAAGACGCGCTCGGTGGCTATTTTTTTGATATCGCATTTTTCTGAATGCGTGAAAGGCATTATTTTTGTCCTCAAAAACCACAAACTGAACTATTCACTATCAAAACTTCAACATGACATTTTAAGCTTGACGGCATTTATAACAAAATGAATGTTGTTTATGAAATCACAGCCCCCTTGACGAATTTGAAAAATCATCAATTGCTTTGTCATTTTTGATTTTAGGGTAAAAAGTCATATGGCAATTTTTATTCAGAATTTAATTTTCTATCGGTTGCGTATATTGTATACTGGGTGTCCCATTTGAAAAAATGAAACTTTTTGACATAACTCGCAAACGCGACGTTCAATTTTTATTTCGTTTTCACCGTCGTAATCAGCGGAAAAAATCCTACTAGCTTGCGTATTTAACCGACTTTGTAGCTCCAACAATAACGAAGTTAGCAATAGTGCCGACTTAAGTTTGAAAACCCTGTATACACGGTGGCCCACCACGAACTGCATCGATCTATATATGGAAAACTAAAAGTAGGAAAATTCTGAAAATTTGGCACCTCACCATTGCCGATGGGCGCTGCTCAACTAAAATATTTTGGTGAATCTGGCACTTCCGGTTATACCGGAAGTCGATATCAACTTCCTTATTTCAAATGGAACACCCTGTATATTATTGCATTTTTTTATTCTAGGCGTCATTTTGGAACAAAAACATGCAACATGTCCTATGTCTATATCCAACCGTTTTTGAGATATTTGCATTTTTCCGAAAAAAATGACAGACCTAAAGTCAATTAGCAATTTATACGAGGAAACCGCGAAATTTCAAAACGAATTTTTGGCATCGTGTAACAGAAGCCCTGACCTAGTTATTTCTGCCGAGAAATAAATCCGTTCTTATACAGGGTGTTCACAAAATATGAATAAAAATTACATTAAAAATGTGCTTAAATCTCGAAATTTTCAAATGGAAACCCCCATTTTTTTTAATGCGATCTTATTCACCACTAAAAATAACGACAACTTTGTTTAAGGTTTCCTATACCTAAATGCCGTAATTTTCGATTAATTTACGAAAAACCCACTTTTCGTACATAAAATGCGGGGTTTGTTTAACGCTTGGAAAATCATATTAGCCGTGGACGTTGAAAAGACAATCGCGGCTGAGGAAATGTCACTTGGTTTATAAATTATTGTGGACAATAATACCGGCGCGCTTAAATTACCTACACAAACGAAGAATACTTTAATTTGTGTATTATCTACGGAGAATGCAACATAAAGTAATATCAAGAACGTGCGATACATTTGGTGCTCGCTCTGCACAAAAAAGAAAACCATCGCCAAACACAAGTACAAAACTGTATGGACGTGTCAGAGAAAAATCACTTAAAAATAAGCCTATTGTTACCGGCTTAAATTACACTACATTAAAACACTAAGAGACTAATAGTTAAAGAAATAACAAAATTTTAAACAGTAAGGGATGTATCAAATACAGTGTAAAAGGCAAGCAGAGACTAGAGAAGAAACCTTCCTCTTGTTCGTGTTAATTTAATAAATGTTCAAATTGTCTTCCTTGAACGTCTAAACACTTTTCACATCTCCGAAGTAGTTCTTCATGCGTAGCCCTTCTAATAGATAGTGGATTTAAATTGGCAAACGCATGTCGCACTCTGTCCATGCAATCTTCCATTGTTATTAATGGAGTACTGTAAACTTGATTCTTTATTGTGCCCCAAATAAAGTAGTCAAGAACTGTGGATAGCGAGCCCCAAATGTATCGCACTTTCTTGATATTAGGTTAGGTTGTTGCATTCTCCGTAGATAATAAACAAATTTAAATATTCTTCGTTTTTGTAATTTAAGCGCGCCGGCATTATTGTTGACAATAATTTATAAATCAAGTGACATTTCCTCAGCCGCGATTGTAAGCGTCCACGGCTAATATGATTTTCCAAGCGTTAAACAAACCTCGCATTTTATGAACGAAAAGTGGGTTTTTCGTAAATTAATCGAAAATTACGGCATTTAGGTATAGGAAACCTTACACAAAGTTGTCATTATTTTTAGTGGTGAATAAGATCGCATTAAAAAAATGGTGGTTTCCATTTGAAAATTTCGAGATTTAAGCACATTTTGAATGTAATTTTTATTCATATTTTGTGAACACCCTGTATAAGAAAGGATTTATTTCTCAGCAGAGATCACTAAGTCAGGGTTTCTGTTACATGATGCCAAAAATTCGTTTTGAAATTTCGCGGTTCCCTCGTATAAATTGCTAATTGACTTTAGGTCTGCACCTGTCATTTTTTTCGGAAAAATGCAAATATCTCAAAAACGGTTGAATTTAGACATAGGGCATGTTGCATGTTTTTGTTCCAAAATGATGCCTAGGATCCAAAAATGCAATAATATACAGGGTGTTCCATTTGAAATAAGAAAGTTGATATCGACTTCCGGCATAACCGGAAGTGCCAGATTCACCAAAATATTTTAGTTGAGCAGCGCCCATCGGCATTGGTGAGGTGCCAAATTTTCAGAATTTTCCTACTTTTAGTTTTCCATATATAGATCGATGCAGTTCGTGGTGGGCCACCCTGTATAATTTATTTTGGCATGTGAAACGTCTTCAGTTAGGTATTATTTCTAATATTTTTGATCTAGCTAGCCAAAATCGATGCGGAAAGTAGGTACTTTTAAATTCGAAGATAATAAAAATGTTATTGGGAAAAGTTGTTTATACGACTTTTAAGTATTTGTTCATTTTTGCAAGAACAAATTTTAAGAAAAAATTTCCAACCTTCCAAAATGCTACAGTAGGCTGATTAGTACAAAAATTGAGATTTTAGTGTAGCTGTTAATAATTATTCTAAGTAACTTTTCTTTAGGTAAAGCATTTTTTTCTCTTTCTATATATACACTCACATATTATATATTTGCCTTTTTTACAAACTACAGAATGAATTCTAGTCTGAAAGGACAACATAATATCCATCCAAGACCTGTACTAGGATGGATATAAAATCGAAACCAACCAATCGAAGCGTGTTGTAATATTTGCAAATCAAGCAACCCTTGAATTTCTTTTTTTTCCAAAAGATTAGTGTGATCAATAAAATTATTTTCCCCGTTTATCGAAATATCCGTTTAGCATCCATTACGTAAATAATAGACAGTAGATATAATTCCAGTGGAATATCCTTATCATCCACCTGATTTTAGTCAGTAGATATACCTTTCAGAGGGATATTATGATACATACATGGTTAACTATCACTTAGTACAAAAAATTTTACCACGTGCGCAGAGTGTCTTAAGAAACATAGAAAAATATTTTTAGATTTTTTTCGATCTTTAACAAAAGGGTAAAAACCCCAATTTTCCCTGTAAATCTCCGCCTCTAATTACGTCATCCAATATGGCTTCGGAACGTACTGTCAGCTTGAAGATATTTTCGCGGTGTTGCCGTTGTTTTAGGAAGGATGAAAATACCTTTTTACTTAAACAAATAAAAAAATACATAAATAACAATCGATTTGAATCTGTACAGCCGCAGCGCTGTTAGATTTACCCGAGGTTCTCCCGAATTCGCCTTACCTTACTTTGAAATTTAACTAACCTAAATTCACTTGACCTCTTAAGCTCTAGATAAAGGCGTAAACCCCGTTTTGATAGTTCGTTCTTTTAGCGCGCAGTGCAGAACCCGAAACAACGATTTATTTTCAATTAAAAGCTGACCCAATGTCCGAGTCAATGTCCTTCCATATTGTGCAACGGCTGTTTAGGGGTAGTCGACTGACTGTAAGGGGGGGGGGCTCGCCATTGTATGTTTGGTTGCCTGTATCAATGTATTTTTATTTCCAACTAGCTGGAAAAAGTAGCGAATTTCAAAGGATTACAAAAAACAGGGGTATTTTTAAAATATCCATAGATAGTAATGACACTAGTTTAAAAGTTATGAGCGAGATTTTTTTTTGAATTTCAAACTTTATGCCGGCATAAATTCGTCTATTTTGTCTCTTGAGCCGGAATTTTACCTTCGTTAAGATTGGCATAGGTTTCGGAATATGCTCGGAATGAAAACACGGTAATAAACATTGTAATTATCCAGTCTTGTTGTAAATAAAAAACATAGGCAAAATACCCCTTAAATTATGCAGCGGGAATGCAAAGAAAAAAATTCGCTTATTTGTTACAATTTCAAAACGTTTAACTTGAAAAAGTCGTTTCTATTTTAATGTTACATAAGCGCCTATTTCCTATTTATAAAATTTCTTAAAATTTTATAAAGTCATTACTTCGCAAAAACTATTTTATATCACTAGCTATACAACATAATATACGAGTATCATTCTATAATTTTATTAACTTTTTATTATTACTAAAAAATATCGATAAGAATATGTCTTTTTCAAAAGAAAATTATATTAACGCTTTAAAATTCTATTATGTTTGACACAAAGTTGATGTACCGGCAAGCATTTAGGTAGTACCATAGAAGAATCTACTACGTAAATTCTTCTATGGTAGTACCTATAAATTTATTTACATTACATTTTCCATTACTCTAAATCTATGCCAAAATAATACATATATTAATATATCAGCAAATAGTAGGTATTTCACGTATCTAACAAAATTCACAACTTTACGTCAACTTTGGATCAAATACAACAGAATTTTAAATTCTTTCGGTTTATCAATATTAAGTACTTAATGAAAAGTTAATAGAATGATAAAAGATAAAACTATAGTGACATAAATTCTAAATGTCAGTTAGGGTAAGTATTGTGATCATTCATGCGGTTTTGAGGGAGAATTATTATGTCATGACAGTAGATTTGACAGCCGGTAGGTAGTCCTCTTACTTAATATTTTACTCAACAATATTCTTAATAACTATGAAAAAATATAGAAAAATAAAGGAGCGTAAATATTCATATTATTATTTTGTGTTTAACAATTCACAGTTTCAATCCCAAAATACGCCAGGATGGGAGCGATGTGCTGTTATTTGTATAAAAAAGGGGGTCGGTCCGCCTGCCTCCCCCTAGACCCCTGGTTCCGACCAACGGCCTTGCCGGGCAACAAAACAACTTATAAGGAACGGAAACTTATTTTAGCAAGGCGAAACATTACTTTTTATTCTCGCTCTGTACCAATGGCCGGTCTCCAACTCCAGCGCCATCTTACAGACATTTGCGCAATTTTTGCACTCCAGTACCCAATTTCCGTTTTAGCAACATTTATCCTAGTTAGGAACACGGTCAAATGAAGGTCGTCGCGAGGTGATGACGTTTTATTTCCGTCCGTAAGGACTCACCCACCATGCATCAACAACTTTGGTGCAGTTGATTCCCTGGCTTGGATGTTCACTAATCGTGCCGCTCCCTCGTCGAACACAGCACTCCTAGGCTCTTGGCATCGAGTAGGTACCGGTTGGTCCGCCGTGGAAACACCTCTGTATCCGGGGCACAGGGCGTCTCCAAATTCTCCACAATTCTCCTTCTACTGCCTCGGGCGATGCTCGAGGCTTCTCACTATACTCCAGCTTCACTTTTTCTCCGCCTTTTTAGTCCCAAAAACCACGGGACCCGCGAAAGCGAGCTGCTGCCGTTACTCCATTACTGTCCTCCCCTCTTGGCTCTCCCGCGCAAGTCACGACGCGTGGCGATGTTGACCAACCCGCAAACTGAAGTACAGGTATCACCATATTTGGCCACTTGCACGCTTAACTCAGCGAACTTCCCCTATCGCCTACATTAAATCAAAGGTTTCCCAGTGCGTTCACCAGAATTTCAACATCAGCACTACCCATATATCTTATTGGAATACTGTCGCTTAGAAATAACAATACAACTAATAACTAATTAAATGGGAAAATTAGGGCCTGTCACACCAGACTTGAATCCAATCGATTTTTGTATTTTTGGGGATACATGAAGGCGATTGTGTACGAACAGGAAATCGACAACGAGCAGCAGTTACGTGAATGAATTGAAGGTGCAGCTGATCAAATCCGGAATAATCATGGACTTTTTGCACGTATCCGGACTTCTTTAATTAACCGAGTGAATTTGTGCATCGAGGTTAACGGCGGCCTCTTTGAACAGCTACTGTAGTGCTTTGCATATGTGTGCCAGTGCAGCTGTGTTTTTTGGTTGCCCTTCGGGGTTTTCCTGGCGGAGGGGATCCACCTCATCGTGGTCGCCAGGCTGAGTACCTCGCTTCAAACAAAAGGAATGGTTGAGGGGAACCAAGAGGTTCCCAACAGATTTAGAAAATGTGAATGTTATGTTGTGTAGTGCTGTGTAAAAAATCAAGAAAACAGAAAATGGTGCAATATTCAATCCTGGAAATGTCAGTAAGGTAGGTGTTTCATAGGCACTCTACATGTTCCTTAGAAAGTAATCGTTTCCAACAGGAAATCGAAATTTTGTGGTGAATCCTCGGTTAAATCGATAGACGTGGCAACGGCGCGCTATTTCACTACCTGTCACTACCATTGACATAGGCGAAATTTTAGAACACGTCACGGCGAGCGTCCATAGGATGCGTTTTTTGGGGGGTTTTAAACAATTTGAAAATAAAAATTTTTGGGCTTAAGACAAATGTTAGAAAATTTTGGAAAATTAATAAATAAAGTCTAATTTTTCTTTATCTACTATAAAAAAATTTTGTACTAAGTGATAGTTAACCCTGTATATTCTAATAACCATGACGTATAAATCCGAGAGTCATCCCGAGTTCTTCATACGGAAAAGTTTTTATTTGTTCTCACACTATATGCGCATAATATTTATATCTGACATACTATTTTAGTCAGGCTGCCATTTGAATGCATAAACTTTCAATACAAGTTCTTGTTATAAAACTGCTAAAGAAAATATGACATATCGTTTGCTTGCGCCCAAGTATTTACAGTTTACATTGAATAAATCGTGAAAATTATGGAATAACGTTCAATGTAAAGTGCACTTGGGCATATGCAAACAGTATGCCACATTTTCTTCAGCTTTGTACAGAAAGGCGGAAAAAATATTTATTCGAATACAAATTCATGTGAACGCTAACAGTATGCCCATGGTTCTGCGAGGAACTCATGTCGTTTATAAATTCCACATTCGAGATAAAAAGTTGAACTTCAGTGCACAAATAACTGTTTCTAGACGAAGCAGCCATCTAAACAGAAAGCCTGATATCCATTCGATATTCTAAGCTTGCAACAGTCTGCAAATACATTGTTCTGTGCCGTTGGTCTAGCAAAGCTCCAGTATCAAGAACCTTTAAAATACATTTCGTGTCTGCTAGCATCCCTGGGGAAAAGCGATTTTTCCCGGGGATATGTAGAATAAATCCACCGGAATTTTCTCACGGAACATTGGGACCCAACCGCCGGTGAGGCTACAGTGTCGTCTGTTTGATTTTCCGCCACATTTAGCCCGGAAACAAATGTTGCATCCATTCGGAAAATAGCCGCAGAAAGTAACGTGGACCGCGTGCATCGGTGTTATGCAAAACCAGTGTATCCCATATTCTAGGTAAAATCAACACATCTAGTAAGGTATGATATTGCAAGTCGTTTAGCATACAGTGTGTCTGGTTTTTCGTGTTAACACACCTAAAAATCTAAATACTGCCAAACATAATTATTCGTAATTATTATTAAGATGTATAAAAATCACATAATTTCTGTTGGTGGGGACGGGACACACCTAACTAAATTTGTAAATATAGCTTCTAAACAATCATATATAACGCCATGTTGTCAAGTCAGAATAAATGTTAGAAGGACCTTCAATAAATATTATTTGATGTAGGCAAGAGGCATGAAACACAAAATATAAGTATAATGTAGGTTATTAGATATCAGATATCTATTACCTCCCATTCCATTGTGTTATAACTTATGGGGATCAAGATATTGACATTATTTTTTTATACTGATACTATAACGTACTTTACATGTTTCAGTTTGGGGTATTTTTTAGGTAAAAACACATTTTCAATATAGTGGCGTGTGCAGTGATTGGCTTCCAGTACAAGCAATAAACAAATTAAGAAATTTCTGTAGGGTAAATGTGGGATTTTTGCCCCATCTAAAATCAAACATTATTTATTAATATTGTGCTTGTCAAAATCCCTGAAGATATACTTCAGTTATATTTAGGGAATGTTTATTCTTTAAAACAAACTGTGTTTTGTATAAATTTTTGCTATACTTAATATGAATCATCAAGATATTAAAAAAATATGTATATATGGGATTTATGCCCTGTTGATGGGTTTTATGCCCCGCTATAAGAAGACATATGCCCCACAATGGGATATAAGCTCCCCTAAAAATTATTTAAAATTATGCATGTCCCCGGCTGAGGTATACAAGAGGTGAGATGGGCCAAAAATTTCATTTTTCGACAAAAAGTCATTTTTGATAAAAGTTTCTGCTTCTCGAACATTTACCCTATGCTTTCTGTTGCTTTATAAAAGATAAAAACAAGAATGGAATATTATAACCAAAAAATATATAACAATTATATGCATAAACTATTACCTACTTAATAAATAATACAAATAAAAAAATTAAATGAAAAAAATTTCATCTAGACCCTTGCCACTTAGAGAAGCAAGGAGTCCCCATCACAAAAGCAGCATCGCCCCTTTGAATTGCCAATCCGATCCTTTGGGTAATAAGGCTTTTAGATTTTAACTGTGTAAATTTAGAACATAAAACATAAAACATAAAATAATACGTATTAGGAAAGTAAAATATTTTTATAATGTCGGCTGTATTATAAGAGCAAATATACTAGTAGTTGGTTTAACAACTTGTGTGTGTTTTAAATCTTAAAACTAAGATGAATCACATATATAATATTCATGTTTTTAATTTGAATATTTGTTACATTCATTATTAATAAAGTGTATAATAGTTTCAAAAATATTTTTCCAGCGTGTAGTATTACTTGTTATAAAATTTAATATAAATATATTTATTTATAATGTCCAAATATTAAGAAAAAAATATATGCATATTTAGTAGTGAAAATATTGAATTATTACTTTAAATATATTTTATAGTAATTATTAATATTTATATATACATAATATAAATTAATATAGGAGAACAAATTTTCTGGCTGTCGCGTTGTGGTCGATGAAAATCTTCCAGACGTTTTTGCTGATCGTACCCGTAAGCATCTTCAGTGACGACTCGTCCTATGTTGGATGCTTATTATCAGTAAGATCGGCACTAAGTATTACATAGACATTTGATGATCAGTTACAATCCCTCAGTAGACGAGTCACCACTAAAGATGCTCTCAGTTACGACTAGCAAAATGTCTAGAAGATTTCCATCGACCACGGAGCAACAGCTCAGAAATTCCTTATGACATTGATAACAGCTGTGAAAGCCTAAAAATAAGAGAAATAAAAATTGCATAGAGGCTTTGAATTTAATAAAAAAATATGTATGTATTTACTTACATTTTTGCATCGAAGGGAATCCAAAATAAAATTCACATTTAACAAACGTCCATTTATTTTGACGTTTTTAAACAAATTTTATAATTGTAATTTTTATTGTTGAAATACATAACTACCCAAATAAACATATTTATTCATGAATTTACAAAATTTGCTTTAAAAACTGATGGTAAAAAATACAAGCAAACTGCCTTTGGAACATTTTTAAAAAATAACGATTTTTATCGATACTATCGAATAAATAGAAAAACGCACTTTTATTAATATATTATGTAAGTATTAATAAATAATAAAATAGTAAATCTCTATTCTCTCCAATCTACTAAGTGTTGGCTGTTGGATATAATAAGCCTTACTGGCACTGGCCCATTATATCCAAGTAAACATAAAAGGAATACAAGGAACAGTCCAAGAGGGCTAACTTAATTCAACACATCTTCTTGAGTTATGAAAAACTTATTTTCAAAAATTTTACTTATACTATTCGAAAATTGGGAGTCGGATATTTCGCTACTTTACACGCAGCTGCTCTAACTGATCATAGATGTTTACGAAACGAAAGTGCGACACCAAATGACCAGCTCAAGTTAAGACACCAGGCCCAAAGACGCCCCCTATAATATATAACTTTATTTAAAAAATTTTGATTTTTTAAATTTAATTACTTGAGTTTAATACACTGGAATGATATTAAACGCTCTATTCATTGGTAAAATATCTGCATTCTAGAAATTTATATTTAAAATGTGTATATTACAATAGAATATATCAAAATGTAATTAAAGGAATTTAATAAATAGTTAAAGCAATTGATTAAATATAAAACTTTGTATATTACTATCTTGTTATATAAAAATATCTTAGCTGATATTGACGGGTGTTATAAAATTAAAAATAAATTGTTTTACATTTTAACATATTTTCGTTACAATACGCAGGTTCTAAAGATTCCTGATGTTTTGCCCCTAAAAGTTATACCTAACAATTATTTTTATTGCTCAAGTGTCAAAATAAAATAGGTAGATAAATCAAGCATGGTAAATATTAGAATTATTATATTTGTCTACTAATTTCCCTGGTACACTCTTTCAACATATTAATGGGAACCTTATGGAGAATTATTGCATCATCCAATATGCAATTTACCAAATAGCGTATTTTCAATTTATGATTGACTGATAAATTGTCCTATACCTACTACAGAATATCTAGCTACGCCCAGCGTATATTTTCTGTGGCTATATACTCACTGGGATTAGATACTGAGATTTTTTTCTACTTCATTGAATATTGGAGCAAATGTAAGTTGCGATGAAGCCGAGATGATAATAATTTCCAAACCTTACCTGCGCAAGAATGTGTTTGATTGTGTATCATCAAAGTTAGTTAATTTAAAAATGAATATAGTCTAAGTCATTGACTAAATGGATACTTGTTTACTCCACCGTATAATAAAATTACATTTAATTTTGCTTTTTACTTGCCTTTTCGCCACTCATCTGAAACTTCCGCAGAACTGCCTCTAACCACCACCACTGCCTATTCGCTTCTTCGTCATCCTCACCCCGTCTCATCAAATTTGTATTGAGAACAACAATTTGTAATTTGGTAGTCTTGTTCTCTATTATGTAATAGCCGCCTGTAAAAAAAGAAAACTTTAGTGTGAAAGTTGGAAAACATTGATGTCATTAGTGAAATTACATGAAAAAGTACCTAGCTCACAAATTTAATATTTGCACTATTGCATTATTGGTTGGTTATTGAAATTCTGATTGTTTGTCGAAAAAAAAAAAACCTCTTCTGTGAATAAAGAAAAAAATAATTTCTGTTTAAACCCCATAAAATGCCGTAACATACCAAATTTGAAGAAAAAATATGTGGGGTGTTCCATTCTCCAGGGTGTCAAAGTTGAGCAAAATAGGAATTTTAAAGGCATCTGGCGAGTCAAGTGTGCCATGGAATCCCCTAAAACAGTTGAATGGTCAATAGGACCACTCAAGGTGTTGGTGTGCAAAGGTCCAATACGAAATATACAGAGTGTTCTTATCTGTGCCATCTCAAATTACTGAATTTTTGGAACTTTATACGGGTCAAAAATCGAGTATATCAAAACTTCTACACACACTATAAATGAACTAAATCTAAAAAATACAGAAGTCTGCCAGTCAGTAAGTCCATATCAGTCAAGGTGGCTGGTGTGCCACAACAGGAAACGCACAGAAAATGTATCATCTTAGACAGTGACTTTGTTGAGTAAGGTCCAATAATTTAAATTGTTTTTATTTGCATTTTGCAGAGCACTCATGACCAGTATAAAGTTTCATAAAAATTCAGAATTTTGAGATGGCCCAGAGAAAAATACCCTGTATATTTTTGCATTGAATCTTTGCACACCAACATTTTGAGTGGTCCTGTTCACCATTCAAGTGTTCTGAGGGGATTCCATGCCACACTTGACTCGCCAGATGCCTTTAAAATTCCTATTTTGCTCAACTTTGACACCCTGCAGAATGCAACACCCTACATATTTTTTCTTCAAATTTGGTATGTGGGGGTTTTAGGGTGTCCTGGTTAACGCTGTGGTGTCAGATTTTAAATAAAAATATGCCTAATAGGGTTTTTCGAAAAACGCACCCCTTTAAAAAATCGCAGTAAGCCAGGATTTCGCGGCAATGCCAAACCAATACCTCGCAAATGATGACCTTTCAGGGACATATTTATAAAAAAAATTGCCCCGTTCAATTCCCCCAGCCTACTTAGATTTTCAGGGATGTTAACACGAAAAACTAGACACAGTGTATATGGGTGGCTTACATAAGTGGCTCACTCAAAATATCTCGGCAATTTTTTGACAGACAAAATCGGTGGCAGGTGCGCGAATGCTCTTCCGGGCGATTTTCTTTTGTCAGTTTGAAAATTGCTGTCCATGTCCACCTACGAAAACTATTGCCAAAAATCGAGCAAATTCAAAATTTTTATACCTCTGTAACTTTTTTAATTCTAGAGGTACACGAAAATTGTTTGCAAGAATCAGAATCTAAATATTATATCAATTTTGAAATATTAAATATATGACTAAATTTGGGCTCTCTTGGGACTAAAAATTAAATTATCTGGAAAAAATTTAATGAGGAAAATTATTGCTAATATTTTGTGACTCTCATAAGACATAAGATCTAGTTGCCCATGGAAATAAATGATAGGTTATGACTTATTAAATTAATATGGACACAATAGGGTTTCAAAATTTGAAAATAAAGTGGTTTACATGCACTTAATCAAATGTCGAATGGCTAATCCAGAATTGTTATTTTAAATAAAAAAGTAGACATTATTTTCAGTTAAAACTGGCAATAACAAAATATTGTTATTACAATAAATGCTCAGTTAACACCTAGTATTTACACCTACTTTTCACAACAAACATGTTCTTCAACACTTTTCATCTGTTCATCGTCAGAAGTTCAGGTGCTGTATTACCTACTTTAAGTATTCTCATTATTTTTAATACTCGTAATTAATGTTAGGTTTTAAAGGTATCAAAAAATGCCGCATCCAATACAGTGTTACTGAATTTTTCACTGTCTTTAATGCAAAATTTACATTCACTTTGACTAATTCACTTAGAGTATAACTATAACCATTTAAAACTAATAAAATATTTTGCTCTTGGTTCTTGGACCTGTTAGCTAAAATGTTACGTTTGTGCTGCCCTACTATTTTGCCTTATTTAGTTAACATCATTAACTCGTATTCGGTTGAAGGTAAACTTCCGGACATGTAGAAAATTTCAAAAGTTTTATCAATACCCAAAAAGTCGCAAGTTACTGATTTTAATGACTTGGGCCATTTCAATTTTATCTCCCATATATAAGATTCTTGAAAAAGTTATGGCAGAACAAATAAAAAACCACTTAGATAAATACAAAATCTTGCCAGCAAAACAACCTGGATTTAGGTCAGGATATAGTTGTTGCTCTGCTGTACTAGATATTGTGGATGACATTTTGAGAGGTGCGGTTATAGTGGCAAAACGCAAAACGACGGCATTAGTTTTACTGGACTACTCAAAAGCTTTCTACATGATTAATCATAAAATCTTTCTCTCTATCTTACACTACATTAGCTTTTCAGAGTTTTCTAGGAATATGCTCCAAAGCTATTTGAGTAACAGATACCAGTATGTTTCTAGCGGTACATCGGACTCGAGCATGGGAGGTTCAGGTGTTCCAACACAGGGGTCGGTATTGGGCCCTCTTTTATATTGTATATTTAATTTACATTTGATCCCAGCGATTGTGATGGAGCTCTGACAATAATAACAGCTCAGACAATAATAACATCGGACTTAACCAAATTAATTGAAACAAAACATCAGCTCTCTGTAAATCCCACTAAGTCAAGTCTTAGGGTATTTGGAAAAGTAGAACCAATACATAAAATTGAATAATAATAATAATTTTCACCCTCACAATACTCCAAACTAGGAATCCCAGAAGCTACTGAATGGTTGTGCGGGGGAGGGGGCAATTACTATTATTTTGTCTTCGTTACCATTTCTGGCTAGGGATTAATCATAAATCTTTCTCTCTATCGTACACTACATTGGCTTTTCAGAGTTTTCTAGGAATATTCTCCAAAGCTATTTGAGTAACAGATACCAGTATGTTTCTAGCGGTACATTGGACTCGAGCATGGAAGGTTCAGGTGTTCCGCAGGGGTCGGTATTGGGCCCTCTTTTATATTGTACATTTAATTTACATTTGATCCCAGCGATTGTGATAGAGCTCAGACAATAATGACAGCTCAGACAATAATAACAGCGGACTTAACCGAATTAATTGAAACAAAACATCAGCTCTCTATAAATCCCACTAAGTCTTAGGGATTTGGAAAAGTAGAACCGATACATAAAATTAAATAATGATAATAATAATAATTCTCACCCTCGCAATACTCCAAACTAGGAGTACCCCAGAAGCAACTGATTGGTTGTGCGGGGGAGGGGGGCAATTAATATTATTTTGTCTTCGTTACCATTTGCGGCTAGGGCCGACTTTTCCCTATAGTACTAGGATAGCGCTTGCTCAAGTACTATAGAAAATTCTAGAAAACCTTAGTAATTCCAGTGAGTGTACGAAAATTTAAAATAAAAATAAACATACTTGGAAGTGATTTGAAGAGCACCAAATTTGGAAGAAATTTAGCTGTTGACTTGGATATGGATATTAGGTTTTCTAATCATGTGACGAAATGTTTAAAAAACTCATATAAACTTTTGAATATTTGCGATCTTTATTGGAAAGCGATCTGCTGGTTTCGGTTTACCATACGCGTGTAGGTACATGTGAATTTCGCATGCTGATAATTTTAAGAGCTAAGTGAATATGCAAGCATAATTTTTTTATTTGCGTGTTTTTGTTTATATATTATGCGTTACGATGCCACTGTATATAAAAGTTTAACGCGATGCTGTATTTATTTATAGTTTTTTGTTTTGATAGGCTAGATCTAACCTCAAATATTGATGATGTGGGTTGTTGTTTGTCGGTAATGTGGAATACTATAGAATTCCATATTTGCACCACCTTTTTCTTATCGTATTTTTTCAGAATTTTTATTTGTTTAGGATGCCACGGAAACTGAACGTCGGTTATGATAATAAAAAAAAGCTATACCTACAAGGAAGAGGTACATGGCTAGGGCCATCAAGGCAGTGAGAGAAAAGACAATGCGGGATATCTCAAGGCATCCAAAGATTATAAGGTTCCCCGAACAACGCTGTTTCGTCTAAGTCAAATTAACACAATTCCCCCAGATAAGGCTGCAGCAACCAACAGTGACGGCGATAACGATTTGGGAGGCCCCGCCAAATTTTGCCTGGTCGTGCATACATGTGGTCATACCGTGGAAATACATGTGTATGTGGAAACAACGAAATTTTGTCTAAGATGCTAAATTATAAAAAAAAACGGGATATATAGATTTTAAGAGAAAAGCTCCGATATATAAATTTTATCTTAAGTTTTTCTACTTACCTGGGGAATATTCTGTACTATAGCGAGTATTATGGCGTACCTTAACAAAAACTAATGTCTCAAATTTTATTTTATAAATGGGACATGATTTAATATTTCATAATAATAAATTTATCTTGGTATTTATATTGCAAAATATTTTCAAAAGAAAATATTTATTAAGTATAAGAAAAGAGAGAGAGTTTAAATTAGCAATATTCCGCCAAGCTTTATTTTGCCGCTCCGAATAATACAAATACCTACCCTTATCTACTAATTGCCTTAAATATAAAACCTTACCATTGCTAAAATCTGTCTGGTTCCAGTAAATTAAATTCCCATATTTGTCCTAATAATACTCCAATTTTTAAGCTAAAACGAAGCTACCAACGCAGATACGGGCGGCATACTAAACCTGCTAATCTCAAAACGGCCCGTAACTTGGACGAAAAAATAAATCGAAAATTTGCTTTAAAAAATAGCTCTTTTACCAGTGTTGTATGAAGTATAAATTAATTTCAGAAAAATTTATCTACATAAGTGAGAGAAATGACGCTATCTGCTACAAACACACAACCGGCCGGCAAAAGCTGTAAAAAAAGTCAAAATAAGCAGGGAAGATAAAAAACGACACATAATAGGTTAATACAAAAAAGCACAAATTTTAATTCGCAGTAACACAGTGTACAAAAGTATAATAGAAGTGAATATTTTTCCTAAATAATTATCTCTATATCAGTTTAAAAGATAGTCTAAAGAAACATCAAATAAACGCACAAAATTTGACAAAAAATTGCATTTTGTTGTGTTTTTCGGGGTGTTTTAATAATTGACTCACAATTTGCGCGAATTGTTTAGATCAGGTTTTAGGGGCCCCTTCTGGAGCTGCCCCCCCGCACGGCGGGCTCTGCGGGCGCCTTATCGCCGCCAGTGGCAACCAAGCTTGAAAGAAAATCTGTTTTGAGATCAGAGCTAGAAAAGCTACTAAGTAGTTGATTACATTTTGAAAATGGAGTCTAAATTTTACGGGCCCACAATGACAGATCTACGGCGCATGGCTTATCAGTGGGCAATAAGGAATAAAATCAAACACCCGTTTTCAACATCTGGTCAAGTTGCTTCATTAACATCAGCAGAGAGAGAGGGGGGCTTTCATTACAGTTATTTTATCTAGGAATGTGGCTGGAAACTTTGTCCTTCCCTTGGTTACTTTTCCTAGGAAAAATATGAACATTCAGCTTATAAAGGGAGCTTCTCCTGGGTCCGTAGAAGTTGCACATCCATTTGGTTGGGTACAGTCCCATATTTTCACCCCGTCATTTTATCCAATGCACTAAATCAACTCAAGAAAATCCTCTCCTGTTAATCCTTGACGGCCATTGCAGCCAAACTCGCAATATCGACGTTATTGACCTTACAAGGGAAAACCATGTTACCATTCTATGTATGGCCTTCGCACTCAACGCACAAGCTCCAGCCTTTGGATAAGTCATTTACGGGGTCATTAAAAGTTTATTATAGTGAATAAATTCGTATTTCGATCCGGCAAAACCAACGTGCTCTTAGTCCTTTTAATATAATGGAATTATTAGGCAGAGCTTACGAAAAAGTTCAGACATACACAATAGCGGCACCGTTATTTGCTGACTACATTGCTGCGGAACAAGAAGCGGCAAAAAGATGAATTGCCTTTAGCATTCAAGAAGTCAAAACACAAAAACTTTTACTACCCCTGTCGACAAACCCTCCTACTCTAAATCTTCAATTGCCCTTATCTAGGACCCTTCATGCTCTACAACTTTTATTGCCCCTGTTGTTAAACTTTCATACTCTAAAACGACATGCGAAGACAATGCACCTGTCAGAATTTAAGACCAAGATCAAAACTCTGCCTCAGTTGATGTAGATTAACCCAACAGTTTGTTTCACAGTTCCAAATATCTCCAGTCCCAAACACAATAAAAAAAACACAGAGGACGCACGACAATTGGATCTACTGTGATTACCTAGTCATCTTACAAGGACGAACTAAATGAGTCAATAAACAAAAAAAAAACTAAAAAGGAAGAAAAAGCACGTAGCGTTAAAAGAAACTTGTCTTCAGGAAAATTCCTGACACAAAAGAAAATATTCTCAAGAACAAGAGAAGTCAAAGTGCAAAATCAAACTCCCAAAGAATGCAGTCTCTTCTGATGAGTCTGGGGATTCAAGCGAAGATGTAAAACGCGATGATTATGACAACGATTTGGAAAATAACCGGGACAATGCACAATGGATGTTTTGCGAGAATGCGTTTTCTGCTGATCAGAGGGAAGAATTATGGGTCCAATGTTTAACGTGCACATGAGTGTGCAGGCACCGAAAATGTCGAGTATATTTGAGACTGGTGTATGTAATATAAATATTAATATTTACTTTATAGTTAGTTTTAATAGGTAGGAACCACAAGTTGCTTCATTATTTCTTAGATATTTGAGGTATCCCATATTTTCACCACCTTTTCTTAGATGGGAATTTTGTGCTTTTTTTCAACTTTTTTGTAAAAATGTCTTTAATTGTCTAAAGTACATTTTCCCTAAATTTGGTTTAATTCTATTTACTAAAAAAATTGTTTATATACCAAATAAAATGGTATTCCAGATTTGCATCTTCTCCTCTAGTAATCTCCTAATGTTATATCCACATTGACATGTATCATGTGATCCCGTATATTTTCTATAATTTTGAGGTTAGGAAAAAAGTTTCAGATAAAAGTTTTAGAAGCCAAAGCAAGCTTTTTAAGTGTTTATTTAGTGTTATACCGATATTCAGAAAGCAGTGCCAAACCAAATTTACGTTTTTCAAATGGAATACCCTGTATAATCTACTCATTGTCACAATTTCAATGATGTCGTTTGGAAAGTAGGTATTCTACCTTCAAACTTAGAATTTTGCAGCTTTGATGTAAATTGTTTCGAAAATGAAACCTTTACGGGTATACCTTATATAGGAAAAATAAGGAAAAAAATATAAAGAAATGTTATAAATGATGATGAGAATACGACCTTAAAATATGGTCGCATTTCCCCATAGCCAGTCCAAAAATTTGTATGCAACCTGTTGATTCAGTAACCAAATTACATCGAACTTAAAACATCCATATTTTAAGAGCGAATACTCCTCATCATTTATGATACTTTTTCCTATATAAAGTATACCCGCAAAAGTTTCATTTTCGAAAAAATTAACATCAAAAGTGCAAAATTGAAAGTTTTAAGGACGAATATTTTCCAAATGCTTGAAGCAAACATATTACATTTACAGATTTCAAATATCTAAAAATATAAAGGGTGTTTAAAAAAACATATGCTTCGTTTGGCACCGTTTTTCTGAACACCCTGTATAAAACTAAATAAACACTGAAAAAAGCTTGCTTTGGCTTCTACAACTTTTATCTAAAACTTTTTTCCTAACCTCAAAAATATGGAAAGTAAGAGGTAAGTAGTAAAAATATACGTGATCACATGGTACCCATTGCCTGGTAAAATTAAATTAATATTAATAAAAGTAGAGTCCAGCGTGTTCAGAAATCCTGTTTGAGATAATATATAGTGTGTTTCATTTTGAGTCGAGACAAATCCGTATTTTTCGAAAGATGCGCCGATTTTCAAAAAACTTTTTTCAGCCTATAGCAAGTTCAGCAAATGGAGTCAAAGTTCGAAAAAAAAAAGGGTTTTCCGGAGTACCGTGTAGGTATAAACCACAGGGCATATGTGAGTGATCTTTTTTAATAGATTAAGCCTTTCCCAAGGTTTTATTTTACATGGTATAGCCAGCCTAGATCATAAAGAGGTTTGGTAAAAAAAATTAAAATTTTATAATTATCTTTCCGTCAGTTTTTTATGAAAAAGTCAATAATTCATGCTCCTGTGGTTCTCACGGATTCCTCCTGCGTAATGCGTCTCATAAGACGCACCTTTTAATTGCGGACGAAAGCTTGGCTCAAACAACTCCTTTGACGCAGGATGTATCGGGAGGAACCAAAGGAGCATCACATTCAGCCTGCGAAAGTCACTAATCAAGTTAATTTATATTATTAAATTTCAAGAATATCTACTTTCTCTGTCAGTTTTCCATTATAAATATAAAGCTTTTAAAAATTCATGTCGCGTTATCAATTATCGTCTGCAACAATTAAATATTAAATGAAAATGAAGCCATTCGTAAATAATTGAACGTAAAATTATATCAAACTCGCGTGTTTTATACGTCTATAAAATGCGTTATTGAATGCTACCGTAATTTAAAGTCGTATACAAAGCAAAAAACTAGACACAAACGGATAATAGTAATGCGTTAAAATGTTCACAAATAATCACACTAGTATTAGGTGAATCCATCAACAAAGCATCATACGAACTAAAAAATATTCATTGTCACTATTGACAGTGTAATAATATTTTGCTGCTTCACCATATCCGAATAATTAAGATGTGGTAATTTTTGTTTTGCTTTTGCTACATACAATGTCCTAGCCTAGACTTCTGCAAAAATGCTTTCCGGAAGTAAACGTCAAAATAACCAACTTTAACATAATTCGGACCTACATCACATTATGAACCATTGATACAACATATACAAAGGAGAAGAAGATTAATCTATCTCAATGCTGTTTTTCTTGCCAGTGGACCCCTCCAATTAGGTGTACAGTCCCAAACAAAATTCGCAGGAACTCGGCAAACTTTACCTATCAACTGCCAACCTAGAACCTGTGTCAAAGTTGCAGAATGATTTTCCGAGAAATGCACCCTATAGCCCAGGCAGGTGCAGCCAGTTAGATCGGCTCGAGAATATAAAGTGTCGCTCTGCCCCACAGCCAACTAAAACAATTGTGTATTGTGGTTTGTAGCAGTCATATCTAACGTATCGTATCGAGTTATATTATTGGCAGAACTTTAGAAAACTTGGTCCATGGGCCTTATTTTGAGAGCCGTTGCCAAGGAGAGTTGAGTAATATTAGTTAAGCAATTACTTCAGGATCCCTACCCTATAATGCAACCATAAGCACACACAATTTTAAACCAAGAAAGTAATCTGCTGATCTACCAAACGAAAATTGGATTTTCTATGGCAATATGTAAAATTTCATTTTATGCACTGCTGACTCTGCGGAAAGACTTTATCGTACTAGTGCGTAAAATAATCATGGGTGCGTAAAGTAGATCACCTTACACACTATTCATCACTTTACATTTGCTTAAAGAAAACACAACATTATTTGACCAGAATTTTTGAACTTATCTGGCAGCATACCTGACATGCCTTCTTTTCTATTAGTAAATATATACCAAGAAGGATGTTTTTGTGGCATACCAGGTAAAGGAATCAAACAAAAATGCAACATTTGTCAATCATAAAACCGCTATAAATAAAGTTCTTACCGAAATGCAAATAAATAATATATAAACATATAAAGCACATGTTATCAAAAAGTAAAACAAAGCTAATATTTCAGCTTTTAATATACAGGCACTCAGGCACTGTCTGATTCACAGCACATTTACATTCAGATTCTGCAGAATTATACATCAATTTCTCCCTCTTCTTAAATCCCAATCCACATAATATGTAAGGAGTTTCAACAAAAATGTACGAAAGTCAAAGTTTAAACTCTGTGTTGCCTAAAAACATTCCTCTATTTCAGCTATACCAAAAATAAGACGCAAAATCAGTTGACTGGCCCCACGCTATAATATTATAGCTCATTGTTGAATAAACTTGACCGCACAGCTTTCTCAGTCAGATCATTTTTTAAATTCCATATTGCAAAGAATATTTTAGGTACACAGCTTAGAGCAAATTTCATTTATGTGATCACGATAACTCAACCTATCGTCAATCAGAGTTCCTAGGAGTTTAATTTTTTGCACCACTTCCATTTGTATCATTACTGCAATTTTCAAATCAATTGTTTCCAGACAACCATAGGAAAAACGTAGGAAAACAGTTTTAATCGAGTTAATTATCAGATTATTTGAATCACCGCAGCTTTTAAACCCGTGGGTTTATACTTAAGTACTTTATATTGTACAGGGCCGTACTATTTTTTGTTAAGTAGTGATTACCCACAACTACACCACTGGTTACTTTGGAGGTAAGGTAGGTACCTACCTATTGTTGCGTTCCAAATTTTATTTAAATATTCGTACTGGTTTGGAAGGTATAAACAATAATCAATATATTTTTTGAAATTTAATCATCCTATCTTCATAACGGAGCATATAGGGACTCATGTTAATATGGACTTTTCGTCTTATTTTAACGAGTAAAGTACGCCTCTGGAAGAGTGCCGCATAGTTTTAAGGCACCCTGTATACAGGGTGCTCAGATTTGATCCGGAACATCCCTGTAAAATTGTGATGTGCTACACAATTTTGATGAATTTTTGTTTGTAGGAAGGATCCCTACGCACTTTTGGGACATACCGTCATGGTGGAATCACTATTCCACGGCCTATGATTTTTTTTCGGTGCGATTTTTTGAAAACCCCAATGTCTTAAATTTTATTAATTTACTTCGGCGACTAACATTTCTAGAGGACCATAAAGTTGCGAAAATTGTTTTTTTTTATTTTCAATTAAAAATCATGAATGCTTTGGAAATATTTGAAAATCAGGTAAACTTAATCTAAACATCCTAAAAATGTCCCACTAATAAACAAAACAGAAGAATATGCCATATTTAAGTATTATTTTAAAACGGTAGGATGGTGTTTATTTTCCGTTTTCTTTATTAATATAAAATTAAAAAAAAACAATTTTCCAAATTGTAGGTCCTATAGAAATACAGTGACCGGTAGAAAGTTGGACACAAAAATTTAATATTTTTAAACTCTGATTTCTATTAATTTAAATTTCTAGCTGCTAATCGAACAAAATTAAAGTTTAGTAGCAAATTCATGTGTTATCCGATGATAAGTTGCCCTTGCGGTATTTTGTTTTTTTGTAATACACAGGTTGGTCGAAAAATAATACAAAAAAAGTTAAATTTCTTTTTTTTTTTTGACTAGGTGGTTGTGACTTTAAATCTGACATCCACCTTTGATTCCAAACAACTTTTGTGTGTAACTTTTTACCGTATTTTAAAAAATAAGGGTATACTTTACTCTTGAGTGATTTTGACATCTTTGAATCTACCTCGTATCCAAAAAGAGATATTTAAATTTTGATATGTGCATTTTGAGTTTGAAATGAGGCACCAACTTTTATCAAGAATAAAATTTTCTGAGAAATTAGTAATAAAAAAGTTTTCCATTTCTGTCCAACTTTCTGCCCGTCACTGTATTAGTTGGAGAGGCAAATTCATAAAACTTGGGATATTTGGGCTTCAGGGAATGCTGAATGTCTATAAAAAAATCGCTATAAGCATTTTTTAACATACCTATTATCGTATCGAAAAAATCATACTTAAAACATATTATGGCATATTTAAGCATTATTTTAAAAAGATAAAACAACGTTCTTTGTGGTTTTCTTTATTAATATGACATTTTTGGGCAGTTTTGAATAAATTTGCTTGATTTTCTGATATTTTCAAAGCATTCCTGATTTTAAATTAAAAATAAAAACAATTTTCCCCAATTTAAGGCCTGTTAGAAAAGTTAGTCGGCGAAGTAAATTAATAAAACTGGGAACATTGGGGTTTCAGGAGGTGCTGAATAAAGTTATGTTGCCAGAGTTCCGATAAAAAATCCCTAATAGCAGTTTCTAAAAAATCGCATCGAAAAAAATTATACCAGGCCGTGGGAATAGTGATGACACCATGACGATAATATATCCCAATCCCACACACTTTATTGAAGACACCCTTTTACGTAAATTGTCCTTTTTGTAAGATGTTGAAAAATGTCGAAAAAGTTGTGCGGAACTAAAAATCAGGTGGGTTTCTCTTTGAAAAATTTACACATGGGTGTTTCTGATTTTTCATTAAACCTAAACAGATAATCGAAGAATTTTGACTTATATGGTCCTATCATTCGACTGAACCTATCTTCGTGTCTAAATTTCTTCTTCGTGGATAATTTCTAAAGTTCCGAGATAAATACACTACCAGGGGAGCCTCGAAAAAATCCGGCAGAGAAGCCTCCTAAACCACTCTTGGAAATTGCGTGTTTTTGCTTGTTTCTCGATTTTTCTGGGACTCCGAAAGCATCTGAACCTCACCCGAAAATTTGGGCAAGCTTAAAGGATGCCGGCCCCATTGCCCCAAGCCGAAATCATTGCAGCTCGACTTCTATTTAATTTTGTAATTCCATTAATATTGTCTTGCTTCCAATAATTTAATTTTTTAAATAAAATAAAATATCTAGCGTAGGGCCATGCATCGATGACCACTTTTCGAAGCGTTCCGCAAGCAGTGGCGGCTCGTGGTAATTTAAAATGGGTGTTCAATTTTTAATTTTAATAAAATTTACATAATGTCGTATACACTATTAATACCTCTATGAACACAGTGCGAGAAAGAAACGTCAAATTTAAATTATTGAAATAATGCAAAAATACGCTTACCTAATATAATATAATTTTTATCTCTTCTTGACATACTGTTAAAATAGCATATTTTATATTATGCCATTTTGAACCGATTTGGACGTACCTTTGAAAACATTATTTCCTTGCAATTGTTGTTTCATAACCATATCGATACAAAATCAATAAGCCCAATGTATATTCGTATTAGACTCTCCGATGACTCGTCATGTTCTCGCAATACTAGCTCGAATACGCCACAAATTTTGCACAATCAATAAGGCGGGACAAGATGTGACTATTTTTTATACTTGGCCGTTAAAGTATTTTATTGCTTTTGAATAGCCAATCTATTTTTTTAAAAATGAATTTGAGGAGGTTCGTGTTTTTTAATTTTTGTTGATAAATGAGAAAAATGCCTAGCGCTGTCTTTGTCCATTGTGATGTAGTATTTTCATCGTTTGCAAAAACTAAACACGCATGTAGTTAGTTACACCATCACAACCACGAAGTTTTTTGTATTGTTTAACCTTAAACCTACGTTTAAACTTTTTGTTTCTTATGGCACAATTTTGAACAATATTTATCTCCGGTCTAGGCGGTACCTACATTCTTTTTCATAAACACTCGATTCTCAAAATTATGGCCATTTTCTTTTATATATTCCACCGAACACGATTCCATCCTATTTTACATTTCAAACGTATCAAAAACGATTAAAAATGTCAAACTATAAACGAACACCGAAATCGCAAACACAAAAATGATACCAAAAATAGTATAAGTTTAAGTACCCGCACTGTTTGTTTCACGGATTTGATGATCTCTCTGTCTAACTACAACCACAGGCATTCGCGGAAACCTATCGCGTTCAATATGGATCTCGCACCGACATCGACCGACCAGCCGGAACAGCGGCAGCCGGCGAAAGCGTAGTAAAAATAAAAATGTTTAGTGGCGCATCAAAAAAATAGAGATTAACACATTCGAAAATAATAAAAATATTAACATTGAATTTATATTTTTATTGTTATTTATGTAATTTTAAAAATGAACCAATGGAGAAACCGCTCCTGTCCGCAAACCAGACAATTTGAATCCCAAGACTCATACCTTCCTTAATATGGTAACGTTGCATTGCATATACAGGGTGATTCACGTAAGTGGTTCATTAGAAGTTTACGGGGAAGGAGTGCGAATTTTGATTTGAAATTTTGGCTACTTATATAACAGGTTATAAACTTTCTTTCTGAAATATTTTCAACTTCCGATCACTTCCGGTTATACCGGAAGTCGATAGCAACTTTGTCATTTCAAATAGAACACCCTATATATTATTACACCATTTGGTTCCCTATTAAATTCCAAATATTTTTTCTGAATATAATGTGTACCCTGTTCCTAACCCTTTTCAGGATATTCGCAAATTTTTATTTTTTTTGAGTGTTGCAGCCATCGACCATAGTGATGATAACTTTGAAATTAATATAGTATATTTCCTAACAAGTGTGGAAAGGTCCACTTTTCCGCACGCGATTGCAGTTTGCTGAACGACGCGTAGCGGAGAAGTAAGACACTTTTCCGCACGCGTTTACTTTTCTCGCACGCATTTTGGTTTAGAAACTGTCACTTTTCCGCACTAGTGCGGAAAAGTAGTGCGGAAAAGTACTAGTGACACTCATGGAGAGTGTAAAAGAATTTTAGAAAGAACAATTAGAGTTTTTAATAGAAGGCATTTAGATTTACCACCTTTGACGAAAAGGTGTAAATAATGTAAATACGTAACAGGTAAATAGCATAATATGAATAAAGTGTTTTACTTATATACCTATGTAGTTTCTTGTTTTTTCTTCTAGTACCTATTATAATGTAATTATTGTTAGTATTAGTTAATTTTGTATTGTTGCTTCTCAGGGAAAAAATATTATTAAATAGCCCTTAACCTTGTCATATAATTGCGTTATTTCATTTTCCATGGCCCCGTATAATGTGACGCTCCTTGAGAAATGGCATCTTCGTTGATACAGAGCAGAAAAAATACGTATTTTGCGTAATAACGAAGCAACCGCTTTATTTAGACATATAGTGTATTATATCTTTTTGAACTATCTTTTTACAAGCATTTCAATGGTGCAATAAAAAAATATGAGTTCCATTTGAAAAAAATGAGATTTTTCAATTTTTCGATGTTGATGTTGGGAATTTTTTTCCGAACACCCTGTACAATATTTTGAAATGGCATACAGACCATTTAATACAGTTTTCCAGATTCATGAAAAGTTATCATCACTATGGTCGATGGCTGCAACAATAAAAAAAATCAAATATTTGCGAATATCTCGAAAAGGGTTAGGAATAGGGTACACATTATATTAAAAAAAAAGATTTGCAATTTAATAAGGAACCAAATGGTGTAATAATATATAGGGTGTTCTATTTGAAATAACAAAGTTGCTATTGACTTCCGGTATAACTGGAAGTGATCGGATGTTGGAAATATTTTAGAAAGAAAGTTTACAACCTTTTATATAAGTAACCAAAATTTCAAATCAAAATTCGCACTCCTTCCCCGTAAACTTCTAATGAACCACTTACGTGAATCACCCTGTAGACGGAAGTTCGGACTGCTTTGATTTTGGTGTAGAGCAAAACCGGCTACGATAGAGTCTAGCGAATTCGGCGTTGCTAAGGTAGGCCTGTCGAGAAGAGGATATATGTATGAGCGGATAATTTTTTAAGGCAAAAAGCAAGTAAGCAAGTTTTTCCAGTATGAATATTTCCGTTCCTTTATGTACCTTTCCGATATTATTATCACTTTTTCAGTGGGGCCTATTTCCTTTTCGTAGGTGACAAACGCCCCCATGCACACATAAAAGTTTCGCAGCATATTCACACATTTTTGATAATACTTGGTTTTATATATTTTTTGCTATCTATTGGCGTTGGAATAATCCGGAAAAAGCCGTACCAACTTAAGAATTTCTCACATTCTCGAAAACAATATCCAGCAAACAACGAAAGTTCGGTGAATATTATAGTCGGGCAGACCGTCTCGGCGCCGAGATTCATTGGCATGATGCCAGAAATCGACGAGGTTTCTGGGCCAGCCCTATCTAATTTTTTTCTTTTCGGCGTTTTACAAAGCATAGCCATAAAAATATACATGTCATACAATGTGTTCGGCGAGTTAGTCCACAAGGGGTGTAAATGGTAACAATCTGAACAGATTTTCTTCGTATTTTTTTCCGTATTTTCAAAATTAGATTTTGAAATAAATATTTCATGACATGAAATAAATATTTCAGAAGATGAAGATGGAAAACTGCTTTGTAAAATACACCCCTTCGTCCCTGCAAGTGGGAATGATTTGACATAAAAGAACGAATGGAAATCAGAACGCTATAATGAATGAGGGCAAAAAGTGAGTACAAATTAACTAAGGCTACTAACTTGTATTGGATATATTTACAGTCATATACTTATGAGGTTATGTTATATTTCGCCATATTCTACCTACAATGTCAAGCCATTTTCGACGTTCCCAGACCCGGCTGCGGGTCTGAGAACGTTTTCACCCATATTTAGGTGAAGGGGGTAGTGGGGGTGCAGGGGGTGAATTTTCAGCCGGGTCTGTAAAGGCGGTTGTATATGTCATTATATACGGATTTAATTCATTGCTGCGTTCTGCAGAGGGCGCAGCGGAGAATGCCGTATAAATGCGTGTAACAAAGTCAGACCCGGATACGTTCTACAGCTCTCTCAGACCCTACATTTGGCAACAGTGTTTTCAATGAACGTATCGCCTAGAATAACATAATATGAGTGTCTTTTATGTTGTATCGGGTCGGGTGTATGTAGTTCATTAGGTCCACGGGAAGAGGTTCCAAAAGGAAAAACTTTTTTAGTTTTCATTTTATCGCAAAAGTCACTCTTGATAAAAAATTTTACTTGTTCTGAGCCTGAAAAATAGTATTAGAATGTGACAAATTTATATAGTGTTTAAAAAATTGGGAAAACCAATGTTACCTTAGGCATAAAGGTGTCTTATTTTAAGAACTACTACAACATGTTATTAATAGAAGTTGTTTCTAATACTGAGAAGATATAGTCCGCGAGGTGAGTGACAAAAAAATGCAATAGTTTTAGGAAGGCTGGTTTTTTGATACAGTGTAGTATTCAGGGTGTATAAGAATAGCCTTGCCGTCAGTCAGCCAGTTTCGTTAGCGTTTGGCGCAGGGGCGGCTTCAAAGCTTTAAAAAAACCAACTATGTCGCAACTGTTTTAGAAAATCTAAAACTTGGTTTATTTAGTAGCAAAGCAACTAAACAACGATGTGGATGTAGTCAGCCTTAAAAATATTGCAACAGGCCGCGTCAGCAGCGCTTCAAACTCATAAAAAATATACAGGGTGTCTCACCACGAATTGCATCGATCGATATCTCAAAAAGTAAACATAGAATTTTTTTCAAAATTTGGCAGCTGACCAATGTCAATGAATACTATTCATTTAAAGTATTTTAAAAATGGCGGCACTTCCGGTTATACCGGAAGTCGATGACAACTTCGTTATTTTAAATGAAACATCCTACATTTTAATGCATTTTTGGATTCCAAGGAAAATTCTAGGTACATTTCATGTATCATGTTCTATACTAATTTTCCACTTCTTCATCAAGGGGGCGTTTTCTTAAGTTTGATGAATCTAGTTGGCCATGGCTGATTACGATATACGATTGTCAGAGAATGAAAAAATGTCACTTAGTTTAAAATTATTGTAAACAATGCCGGCACGGTTAAATTACACAAACGAAGACTATTTAATATTTAAATTTATTTATTGTCAGCAAGTGGAGGTATTAGAAGTTCTCGATATAACTCTGTTGCTTTCTCCATAAATAATAAATAAATTTGAATAGTCTTCGTTTGTGTAATTTAACCGTGCCGGCACTGTTTACAATAATTTTAAACTAAATGGTATTTCTTCATTCTCTGACAATCGTATAATCAGCCATGGCCAACTAGATTAATCAAACCCCCTTGATAAAGAAGTGGAAGTTTTTTGTAAATAAATCGAAAATGCTAACATTTAGGTATAGGGAACTAAACACAAACTTGCCCTAATTTTTTGTGCTGAATACGGCTACAACAAAAAAATTGGGGTTTCTATTTAAAAATTTTGAGTTTTTGGCATTTTTTGAATTAATATTTGAATAATTTTTTGTGAGCACTCTGTACAAGATCGGAAACTTTCTTTATGGTATTTTTCTGCACCAAGCCTTTGACTGCAAAATGCCAAAAGCGCGTTAGAAAATATGTAGCCGTTATGAAGAAACTGTCAATTAAGTACGGGTCTGCATCTGTCATTTTTTCTCTAAAATGGCAAATATCTGAAAAACGGTTTAATTTAGGTATAGGACATGATACATGAAATGTACCTAGAATTTTCCGTAGAATCCAAAAATGCATTAAAATATAGGGTGTTCCATTTAAAATAACGAAGTTGTCATCGGCTTCCGGTATAACCGGGAGTGCCGCCATTTTTAAAATACTTTAAATGAATAGTACTCATTGACATTGGTCAGCTGCCAAATTTTCAAAAAAATTCTATGTTTACTTTTTGAGATATCGATCGATGCAGTTGGTGGTAGACACCCTGTATATTTTTTTATTTTTTTATGAATTTGAAGCGCTGCTGACGCGGCCCGTTGCAATATTTTCAAGGCTGACTACATCCGCATCGTTGTTTAGTTGTTTTGCTACTAAATAAACCAAGTTTTAGATTTTCTAAAACAGTTGCGACATAGTTGGTTTTTTTACAACTTTGAAGCCGCCCCTGCGCCAAACGCTAACGAAACTGGCTGACTGACGGCAAGGCAATTCTTATACACCCTAAATACTACACTGTATAAAAAAACCAGCGTTCCTAAAACTGTTGCATTTTTCTGTCACTCAGCTCCCCGACTAATATAGAATATCGATAAATTCAGTTATTTTTTAGTTCCTAATACCTAAGTTGTTCCTAATATCGAAATTGTCTAAACTAAATACGAACAAAACTAATATTCAGATAACTTCGGGATATCGCTCATCGTGTTTTGCCTCAAAATGTGAGAGAGATGGGCCTTTTATAACATCTGGATTAGTTGATTGATAGATAGTATTTAAGCTATTTTAGCATTACAAACAACTTTTACTGTATACTAAAATCATTTAATGTCTTAATAAATTCCACAGATTTTTTTTATTGAGTAAATGAACGTACAATTCGATAATAACTCCCAATCTCCCAATTAATAAATAAATTGGTAGTAAATATATTTTTCTACTTGGAAATCATGAAAACTAGGGAGTTATATATTTTTCTAATTTATCTGAAAAAATGAAATTAATTTAAGCTATATTTAAATTACGTTTATGAGATCTCTGTTAAAAATGAAAAAATAATAAATATAAATAAAAATTGGGATTCAACTAAAATGTTTTACCGTCTAGACCTAGATCAAGATTATCTTATACAAGCTTTTATTTAACTTGCTCTGTTAGTGTGTATATGTGGTCAAATCTTGCAACTGAATTTTAAACCACTTCCACCTAACCGATTGAGCTGAAATTTTGCACACGCACATTTGGTTCTGGTGACAATGCAATCTAGTATGTATACTCAGTATTGTAATTTATTCAAAATGTCCTCCGCTCCAAGATGGCGGATTACATATTTCTTCACCACCTCCTCGACATGATTATCAAATGCAAGGGTTTGAGAATAGAAAACGACAAGGTCAGCGACGTCATACTAAATCCAAGATGGCGGCCGCCCCAAAATAGCAGATTACTTATTTCTTCACAGGCTCCTTGAGATGGGTATCAGAAGAAATGGTTTCACGAGTAGAAAACGATAGGGTGGGTGACGTCATACTAAATCCAATATGGCGGATACCCAAGATGATGGACTAAATTTCTTTACCACCCTCGTGACATGTTAACCAAATATCTACTAAAAGGAACAAAATTAAATAAAAAATAAGAAACTTTTTAAAAACAAGTTTTTATTTAAGCCATGTTTAGGTTTTCGTTAAGGTAATTCAATGCTAAATTGCGACATGCGCTTTTGAAATCAAAAAGCTTGTCGGTCGAATTGTATAGAAAATATATACTTTGGCAAGTACTTGCTTGCCAACCAATCACCGTCCAATAAAATTAATTGGTACCTACTTTTATGGAAATTTCGCGTGACAAGCAATTAACTTAACGTACATGGCTTAGTAGATAGGCCACGCCTATAAATGGGTAAAAACTCCTATAAATGGGTAAAAACGCGACTAACCGTCTGCGAATTTTTCCAAAAATTTTCCGCTACTTTTTTTCAGAGGTAATTTTTCAGGAAAACTCCCCAGCAAGTACTGAGAACTTTCTGTAATTTTCCCAAACTTGAGAAAACCGAATTATTGTGCCGAGGTGACAATTGCACATGTGGCTAGGGTCGACAGAACTGGGATAGCATTCGACCACAATTTTCCGCAACCAGGGTTTTGAATTTTCTATTTCTCCAGTTTTTATCGTACTTCAGGCAAATCGCTTTTTTCCACTCAGGGCGCATTTTCAAAATTTCTCGAATTTTCGGGAAAAACCGCATGCTCCGCTTTTAATCACCTGGGCTTCAAGATCGAAAACTAATGAAATAGGTACCTATTCAGAACTGATTGCGGTTGACGTGATTTTGGAATTTTCCTAGGACCTCACAATTTAAGAATCCGAATTATTGTGACGAGGTGCCAATTGCACATGTGGCTAGGTTCGACAGGACTGGGATAGCATTCGATCACAATTTCCCGGTTTTGAATTGGACAGTTGGAAAAAAGCACCAGATATTTTCAATAGGATAGGAATAGACATTATACTGGGGGTCGGGGGAACATTTCTAACCAAATTTCCAGGGAACTTTTTTCAGATTTTCATTCTCGGTAACCTATTGATTGCCATCGGGTAGTCAAGGTTCTTGCTTGTAGGTAGAAGTCCATTACACTGGGGACCATTTGTGGCAAAAATTTCCACGCGACTTTTTTCAGATTTTCATTCTCGGTAACCTATTAGGAATATGTGAGACAAGACATACACAAGTGTTACTAAGATTTGATTGGTGAAAATAAAGGAGTTTTCCGAATATGCTTAGATCAGTTTATGCGAGAAATTTTAACTTATGTACAGGTATGGATTTTTTGTGATTGTAGCTGAAAGCAATGGAATACTGAGAAATCAACGTTCAGATTATCGATCGGGTACCAAACGAGTTCTGACCTGAGGATTGGATATACCCGCATTTTCAGATTTTAGGGCTAGAGATTTTTTAGTGAGGATTTTAGTGGGGGATACTCGGGGTTAGGATATTCTTTTATACTAAGATTTGAATAGTAAAAATGGCATCAAATTGTATTCATAATATCATTTTACGATTTATTTTTGTTGAAATTCTACACTTTTAATCACATGGGTTTCAAGATAAAACTATGTGCAGAATAATAGTTTGAGAATTTAGATGCTAATAAAAGTGATATTAAAATTATGAACAGTAAAATTCACGTTTATTTCCGAAAATAATCTTATGAAATACTAGACTCTGTGATCTGAGAATTCAAACGCCAACCTCTTGATCTACATATTTTGGTGTTTCAATACAAGTGTTACTGAGGAAAGGGACTTTTCCTTTGAGTTTGAATAGAAATCGGTAGAAAAATAAGATTGGAACTTGTCCCTAAAAATTGAGCAATCAGTAAACGTGAAATGGGTTGAATAACTTGTAGGTATGGCTTACTGGGACCCTATTGATACAAAAGTTTAATTATCTCAGGTGCACTATACATTTGAAAGATATAAGGACAAATATACACCTAAAATATAAGCAAGAAACAGAAAATTCGAACGTAACGAAGGAACTTCTAACATTTGTTGTATTTTTCTAAAGAAAATAAAAACAAAGTGTCCCAGTAGTAGCCTTAAAAGAGATACGGAAAAAAGGAATTAAGTAGTGGTTTAGTGCAAAAATTCAATAGGTAATTTAAAACCATATTTGGTTTTTAATTTTTTTATACTTGGAACAAGGCGATTTTTGGGATCACTGGTTGCGAATTTGGAATTAGATTTTCGAAATTCGAAATGGCGGATCCAATTTGACGGACGTCAAATTGAAAATTTAGCCAAGTTTTATGATACCTGGTATAAGACTTTTGAAATCGCTGATTACGTATTTGGAAATAGATTATCTTAATGACAACGCATTCCATACAAGTTTGATTGTTTTGATTTTAAGATTTTTCATAACCAGTTACGAAAATATGGGCGTTTTGGCACTTCGGCTTTAAACGATTATTTTTGTTTGACCGCTTATACAGGCCCAACTCATCATTACAATGTCCTACAATGTCAAGCCTTTTTGAACGTTATTAGACCGTGGTATATATTTATATTTATAAAATGTAAGCAAGATAAATAGTTTGTTTAGTTTTTAGTTGCAAATATTTAAAATTTATTGAAATTATAATTTTCGAAGGAACTTTAACATTTGTTGTGTTGTCCTAAAGAAAACAAGGACAAAGCGCTCCAACTGTACCTACCTTTAAAAGGGACACGAACAAATGGAATTAAGTGAGTTAGTTCAAAAATTTATCTAAACCTTATTTGATTTTTAATTTTATCTTTTTTTATTCTTAAAACAGAATAATGTTTTACAAAAAAAACATACTTATCTCTTTTTGAAATCATGATGTGGTCGGTTGAATCCATTCACTGGGTTTACATTTATAAGGATTTAAATTTGTAAATTGTTTTATGGCTCAAATAAATATCGATGGGAAAAAATCAATACATAATAAATATCACTTCAAAAACGAAAGAGCAGGGCCGTCAATATCAATTTCTTAATAGAACATCATACTAGATCAAGCTTCAAAATTAGACATTTGCACCATATTGCAACAATCTAAACTTTATAATTTCAGTTATAAATAAAACTCCTCAGTGGAAATAATAAAATATAACAAATATTTTTATTTTCATTTGTTATGGTTAGAATATTATAGCAATCTATAAAAATAAGAAAATAATTGTCCACTTTTTTGTTTTGACTTTTCATTGCCGAATGTAATAATTAAAATTGGATATTTTTTAACTACTTTAGATAAGAACTGTCCTTCAACAAAATTATGTTTGCTTTATAAAAAATGTTCAGTTTTTTCCTTAAATGGAAATAAATCAATATTTGTTAGCTAATTGTTTCCTGCGGAAATAGTTAAAGTAAATTGGTTTTTTAGGAGAAATAATTTTATAAAGTTTTACAAATTTGGGTGCAGAGTCCTAATAGACATCCAAATACAGATCAAAAGAGTCCCCACCTCTCAGGGGTGTGCTTAATTCCTTTTTGCTTCAAAAACAACCCTCTTATGTGACCTGATGTCCGTGTTTGATTTTTCCCAAAAACTGTTGCTCTGACGAGGAAAACGAATAGAACCTAAAATATTTGTTATGAAATTATACATCATTTAGGTCCTCTAAATTTTTTTCGTATATCCAGCCCTTATCTCACAAATATGGTTTAAAAAATTAGGATATACGTTGCTAAAGTTAGGCAAAAACGAGTAAAGTGACAAATATCTTGAAATACATCGGCCATAGAGAAATATTACATGCAAAGCAGATTTTTCTTACACAAACCTGGCTATAATGACAGGAAATATGACTACAGAAAATTTTATTATTACTACTATGTCTTTCATATCGTCATCGTCCCTCTTATCACGTAAGGGCGTAACTAACAAAAAATGCGATAAGTCCCTCTTGGGGATGGCTTTGATTTCACAAAGTGGCGTATCTGTAAAACTTATAGGTGGGGCATAGTCAACACATCACCTGACGGCGTAAATGCGAACATCCACAAAATATTTCGCACGTATAGGCGTAAGTCAAGATACGCCCGTTCGTGTGAAATTAAGCGACAACTTGAAGGGGAATTTTGTGGGCGTAACTTGCAGCAAAGGAACCAAGAAACATATGATTCTAACCTATAAACCAGCGCAGTTGTTGTATTTCGAGGAAGTTTCAGAGGCGTGGATATTTTTCTATTGTTAAAATGGACGTACTTGTGGTTTGGAATAACGGTAACGTGAATGTAGTGTCTTTAGAACTAAAAACTGTGAAGTGCCGGAAAATACGTAAAGGTTGTGCAGTTAAAATGTTATACAAACGCCGGTGGTACCTATACATCACAAATAATTTCAAAAATATTTTTATATGATTCCAAAGATTCAGAAAATATAACAATATTTATATAATATATGATGAAAATGTTTTGCTAAAATATTTTTCCTCACATTATATTAATATTCCCACAAAATATTTTACAAATATTTAAAAATAATTCCAAAGTACCTACTTGAAAATTTTGCACCATTTATAAAATATTATAGTAATATTTCTCAAAATCTGTTTTATAATATTTTAAAAATATTATAAGAAATATTATTACAACACTCGCTTAAATGTTACGCCGAAGTGCCGTGAATTTCAGGATTTTTTTAAAGTTTGCCTCATGAAATGGAGTAGTTTTGGTTTTATTCTTATAGAATACAAAGGATTCTACTTTTTATTTTTGTATTGTCGCTGTACCTTGGTAGAAATAAAATCTTTCACTTACAACTATATTGTGGTTTCTTTCCAATTTTTATTTTTAAAAAAGGTTGTAACTTGATTGCTCTACGGAAAAAGAATATTACGTAGAGGCTTAAATGCAAACTTTTCTTTTTAAAAAAATACCTCTTAAATTTATCAACAAATAATGCACCAGCTTAAACTACGTTCTTTCGTCGTATCACTATAAAAATGTTATTTGGTTCTATCGTGGAAGGTACATGTGAGAGTATTTAATAGGTTAACCAATTTTGTTTTTTCCTCTTCCTGTAAAATAAGTAAAAATCAAATACGCCCATACGTGAAAAGAGGGACGATATATTGTACTCGAGCCCGTTTCCACACCAACGCTGAAGTAGAGCTCCCGGCGCGTTTTTTATGCGGTTTCCCCTTGAGGCCTCATCTACTAAAAACTAAGTACTGTTTATTCAATAATTGTATTATCTTCAGGTAATTTTTCCTAAAGATAGGTCACAAAAAACTCTACTTCGGCGCAAAATTCAGGTCTTAATCTCAATTTTCAGGCCTACTACGAATTTTTTTTCCTAGTAAAAAATGACGAAAATCATTTAGCGATTTTTTATTTAAAATCTAACAACACAGCATTAATCAGGATACCCCAAAACCCCCAAATACCAAATTTGAACAAAAAATATACAGGGAGTTCCATGCTACAAGGTTCTAAAGATGGGCTAAATAGGAATTTTAAAGGCATCTGGCGAGTCAAGTGTGTTGTGGAATCCCCTCAAAACAGTTGAATGATCAACAGGACTACTCAAAGTATTGGTGTGCAAAGATTGAATACAAAAAATATACAGGGTATTTTTCTATGGGCCATCTCAAAATGCTGACATTTTATGAAATTTTATACTGGTCAACATTTTCTGTGCGTTTCCTTCCAGCCACCTTAACTCATATGGATTTACTGACTGGCAGGCTTCTGTATTTTGATAGACTTACTTCGTTTATAGTGGCTGGGGCACTTTTGATATACTCGATTTGAAGTTCCAAAAAATTCAGTATTTTGAGATGGTACAGAGAAAGACACTCTGTATATTTTTGTATTGGATATTTGCACACCAACAATTTGAGTGGTCCTGTTGACTATTCAACTGTTGATGATTCCATGGCACACTTGACTTGCAGATGCCTTTAAAATTCCTATTTTGCTCAACTTTTACAACCCGCAGAATGGAACTCCTTGTGTATTTTTTGTTCAAATTTGGTATGTGGAGGTTTTAGGGTATCCCGATTAACGCTGTGGTGTCCGATTTTAAATAAAAAAAACGCTAAATGGTTTTCGTCATTTTTTACTAGAAAAAAAAACGTAGTAGGCCTTGAAAATTGAGATTAAGATCTGATATTTTGCACGAAAGTAAAGAGTTTTTTGCGACCAATCTTCAGAAAAAAAAACGGCTAAAATTGGATGAAAAATAAAAAAATTACAGAGGTGTGTCCATTCCAAATGGGCCACACTGTATGTATTTGTATCTATGTATTTTTATCTATGTACAGGGTGCCCTATTTAGATGAAATAATGAATATAACTTTTTAAAGACACCTTGTATAAAAAATGTTTCAGACAAGAGTTTTTTAGTTGATCTATCTGCATACTTTGGTGACCTTGAATTTTTTTGAGCCAGTCATTTCGTTGCTATGGAAACCAACGTTGTTTTTTTAAATGGCACCATACACTTCTCTGTTCAAATTTGGAATCAGCTCCTTTTTGTGCATACGAACATGTAAAATTTCATTGGAGTTGCATAAGAAAATTTTTGAGAAAAAGTAGAATTTCTGCAAGTATGCCAAAATTTAAATTCGAGAGTGTTGCCTAAAAAGTAGGCCATGCCTAATGAAAATTTTGACACTTACGTATGTCATTATGACAACCGCGTTGTTAGTCCATTTATTATCAATGGTAATTTGACTGGCGAAATGTATTTGTATCTTTTGCAAAATGGGGTGATTCCTGCCCTTGGTATGCCAGTCCAGGATATCTGGTTCCAGCAAGATGAAGCACCCCCCCATTACCACCGTGATGTGCGCCGCTATTTAAACTTAGTCTTTCCACAATCTTGGATTGGCAGAAGAATAGAACAGCGCATAAGAAAAGAATAGCGTGGATTCCTCCAGAATGGATTAGGAATGTTATAGTTAGTAGTTTTTAGGACAGACTGGGCCATTGTCTCCCTGTGAATGTAGAACATTTCGAGCATTTGATTAATTGATTTTTAGGTACCGTTGATTTATTGTGCCTATTTATTTATTAATAAACAAATTTTGCAAGCTTAACATGATTTACCTGTCGTCGGTAAGTTATCATTACATGCAAAAATGTCAAAATTTTCATTAGGCATCGCCTACTTTTAGGCAACGCTCTTGAATTTAAATTTTGGCGTACTTGCAGAAATTCTACTTTTTCTCAAAATTTTTCTTATGCAACCCCAATGAAATTTTAGATGTTCGTATGCACAAAAAGGAGCTGATTCCAAATTTGAACAGAAAAATGTATGGTGCTATTTAAAAAACAAAGTTGGTTGCCGTAGCAACGAAATGACTAGCTACCAAAAAATTCAAGATCAAAATATGCAGATAGATCAACTGAAAAACTCTTGTCTGAAAAATTTTTTTATACAATGCGTATTTGAAATGTTATATCCATTATTTCATCTAAACCGGGCACCCTGTATTTATATCTATGTATTTTCATTATTCCATTTTTGACTCGAAATTATTTTATTTTACTCGTTTTTGCCCAGCTTTAGCTACATAATTTTTCAAACCATAGTATTTGTGAGAATAGGGCTGTATATAAGAAAAAAATGTATAGGATGTATAAACGTATAATTTCGTAACAACTGTTTTAGGTTCCTATTCGTTTTCCTCGTCAGAGTAACAGTTTTTGAGAAAAATCAGAAAACAGGCTCTAGGTCATATAAGTGGGTGGTTTTTGAAGCAAAAGGGGATGAAGCTCCCTTCTGAGAGGATGGAGCTCTTTTAATCTGTATTTGTATGTCTATTCAATTTACCTCGATTAAAAATATCTGAACGCTAAAACTGTAAGAACTAAAAATGCACCAGTATGAGATAAATACCTATAATATCGTATAAGCAAATGGTACATTCAAAAGCCTTCACAGTCCCGTTGAGCTGGCAACATTGCTGGGATTCATAATGCTGTAAGACGTAGCAAAAATTATACAAACGGGCTCCACTTTGAGGTTCTATATGTCGGCACAGAATAACTAAATATTCTGTGATGTCGGGGTTGACAACGACTGTTAACCATCATAAAAAAATTTTCGTATATTCCTACCCCTCTAAAGTTGCTCGAAAAGTTATAGTTTGGTAATGTATTTTTTTGCAAAATATACACCTGATATACCTTTGGATCTAGTGGGTCTGAGGTTGCCTGTAGAACGTATCGGGTCTGACTTTGTCTGTTGACTCAATATATATATATATATATATATATATATATATATATATTCTACATACATTATTCAGTTACTAATTTATACTGTAATCATTTTAAGTTTTTTCAACAAAAACTACGTGAAATAAAAACAAAGAAATCTTTACCCCTCCATATCATGGAAACCGTTCACTTTACCATAATTCTGTATATAACAATTCTTGTTCAGAATTTAATGTATATCATTTGCGTATAGGTTGACGTTTGCGCTAAACTTCATAGTTTACTAGATATTCACGCAAAACTGTGAAAAATAAGAATTTCCTGCCCTTTTCACCCCCTCCCCCCGAAACCCGACGCTGGTAGTGGTGTAACTTTTTAGTACTAACTCTTAGGAGGGTATGGAATTATTTCACGCTAGAAAGAACCTTTTTTTTTTTGATGTTTGGGTTTTGGCCCAATTTTACTGTACTAGTAGCGTGGTCAGTTTACCAGCTAGAATAATGGAAAACTGATAGATTAAAAATTGTGAGATATATGCTGTATTATCTCTTGTTTCAGTCAAAGTGGACTATGCTGTATTTTACGTCAAAGAAATTCCTGAATTACATTATAAACTAAGGTATCCACCATTGCATTTTAGTAAATTGATCCGTTTTCGATTGCGACCTTGGCAGAGTTGGCCGTCCATTTGTTATTTTTTTATTAATTTCCTGAGTTGAGTCTACCTCAATTTGTGTAGTGCTACGTTGCCAAAATCGAAGCAAACAACACCTAGCTATTTTTAGTCGTCTGGGTATGGCATGCATCGTGCTAAATTACGTATAGGGATAACCTGACAGTGGCTACATATTATCTTGGACAAATGAATGTTTAACAATATTTCACTAAATTAAGTAATTATTGAAGTTTAAATTTAAAGTACTACGGTATTATTGAATAACTTTGCAGAAATGTACGATGTTTTTTCTTTTTGTTTACCACCTCTTTACGCACAACTTTTTCATTAAACAATTCAGTTTAAATACTTTAAACTAAGTAATAATTTAGTTATTATATGGATTACTGAATAATCATTAAGTAGTTGTAGAATTAAAATAGTATTTTATTAATTAAGCATACATAGGTATATATTGCTTGCATCTCCACCAACCAGTGTTGTAGATACCGATAATGAATACCTACCTAATATTGTTTTGTGCATAACCTACCCACAATGTTGGCTATTTTGCCATAACTGACATTTTTACAATGGGTGGCTTTGACAGTCAAACCGGAATCTGATATTGCATTATCACTAGTTTAATTTCAAGCTATTGTACAGGTACAGTGTCAATAAAGGCACTTTCAATAGCAGTGTGTGCCAATATGAAAAGCAGTTTGGCTTAAAAAATTTATATATATACAGGGTGACCGTATTTCGAGTCTTTGCATGGGGATCTTGGTTATCTTAAGAGATACGAGGTCAGTTAAATTGGAGCAAAGTTCCAGAATTTGATGGCGAGTAACACGGTAAAAAAATTTTTTGGCTGGCCCTTCTTGTTTTGAAAACGAATGGCGCTGGACATTTCTAAGTTAAACATTATTAAGGCACTTTTTTACAAGGAGTCTAAATATGATCTCGCATTTTTTTTTTCTCACATCTCTGTACAAAAATATGACGATCAACTTTTATTTTTCTTATGGGCGCCATATTGGATTTGTGCATTTTTGAAAAGAGGATTTTTTCTGGTTAAAATGGTATGTCACACATTATGTTTTACATTGTTTTTCTTGCCGTATTATCAAATTAATCGTTTTTGCATAGAGTGCCTTGGAAATGAAAGCCCCATAATGTTTGACGTTTTTGCATAGAGTGCCTTGGAAACATAAGCCTTGTTACCCATTGTTGCGAAGTGTGCTTTGGAATATTGAATTCAGTTAATGCTAAAATGTATTGATTAAATAAATCATAAACGTACCGCGAGGACAAGAGTATGATCTGAGACCATGTTATTTATTCGCCATTTGTACACATTAACACTAAAAGAGTCAAACTGGAAACACAAAGAACAACAAAAACCTAGACGAGGAGACAATCCTATTTTACAATAAATGTTCAATTTGTCCTCCTTGTTCCTCAAGGCACAATGCAGCACGTTTCTTTAAATTGTTTATGGCTCATCCAATATCCCTTCGACGTCATTTATATTTGAGCAATAATACATTTGAATCATGTCACGTTTTTCTTCATGTGAAAATGACATTTTTTCAGTAAAATAAAGTATCCGTGACATTTACAATTATTGTACTAAACTATCAAACGTTATGGGGCTTATGTTTCCAAGGCATTCTATGCCGAAATGTCAAACATTGTGGGGCTTATGTTTCCAAGACACTCTTTGAAAAAACGTCGAACATTATGGGGCTTACGTTTCCAAGGCACTCTATGCAAAAATGATTAACTTGATATTACGGCAAGAAAAACAAAGTAGTGTGACATATCGTTTTAACCAGAAAAAATTCTCTTTTCAAAAATGCAAAAATCCAATATGGCGCCCATAAGAAAAATAAAAGTTGATCTCATATCTTTGTCCAGGGAGGCGAGAAAAAAATGTGAGATCATATTTAGATTCCTTGTAAAAAAGTGCCTTAATAATGTTTAACTTAGAAATGTCCAGCGCCATTCGTTTTCGTTTAAAAAAATAGAAACGAAAACGACAATTTTCAGTTTTTCGCATTATTTTCAAAACGAGAAGAGCCTGCCAAATTTTTTTTTACCATGTTACTCGGCATCAAATTCTGCAACTTTGCCCAAATTTAACCAACCTCGTATAACCAAGATCCCCATGCAAAGACTCGAAATACGGTCACCCTGTATATTTTAAATTTAAATCATTGATTAACTTGCTGCACAATATGCTACTGATAAAAATAAGGTCTTTAAATGCAATTAAAATTTTTAAATGCAATAGGTCACGTATCATTTTAATTTCTGACCTGTTTCAAATGTCCTTAAAGAATCAGTGGGTAACCATCTCGACCACATTCGACCCAGATGTCTCCTGGGCATCAGATCGTCATGTCCCAGTGCCGGAAAGACGAACTGTGATGGAAAGGTCGTGCTGAAGAGATCGGTGAGATTTCTTAGTAGATCCAATTGCTTAGATTCGTGTAGGTGTTTGGCGGCGTGCGTTAAAGCGTCGCTGAAAGACAAGAATAACCCATTTAATATGTATTCTTGTTTTTTATTTATAAAATGAAGAAGCTTTATGGTTCAACATGATTCAAAACATATTTTAGTTATTCTTCTTTGTAGTGAAAATCAAGAAGAACGGTTAGCACAGAGACGGCAGAATACAGATAGATCATCTTGTCAAATATGTCAAATGGAATGAAGTTCAATTTTAAATGGCAATTAGTCGATTGTAGGTCACTGTGGTCTATCGATCTTCTTTCTCATTTTAAAATTAAACTAAGTACAATAAAAATAAAGAATTCAGTACTACATAGTTTATAGGTAATTTATATCTAAACGATATGTAGGAATTGTGAAAAATCAGGTAAAAGTTAATGAGATGAGCTCTTTGTATTTTGTTTTATCTGTGCTATTAACTAATTTAATACAGAAATCTTATCCAGGGCACTTAGGTGTGTTTTCTTATTAACTAATTTGACCTTGAAAATTGTTCTAAGAAATCCACAGGATGTCCCGGTAAGAATAAGAAAAACATGCTTTAGAAAACTTTATAAAAAAAAATTGTATTCTATAAAACCAAGTAGTATATGTCAAAATATTAGGTAGGACCAAAGATCATGATATTCGATTATGATCTTTGGTAGGACATTATATTTGCAAAACAGCATTTCAATAAAGAAAAAAACCAAGCAGAAACGATTCTCCTATGCAATTTATGGATTAATCAAAATATTTCCGCACAATGGTAGATAAAAATTTCTTTATAGATGAGTCTAAGAGGGCCATGTCCAGAGAATAAAAAATTGTTCTCTGGTATACCTAAGCATGAAAGACAATCAATTTAAACAATAATTAAATTTTATTTTTTACGACCGCTTAATGAACTTGTTCGTTTGTTCGTTTATAAAGGCGATTTTGATAAAGTAATAAGGCTTATTACTCGCCGTGGGTAATGGTCATTACCATTACTCACCGGCTACCACTCAAAAGCCATTTAAAATTCAAGTCCAGGTATCAAACTATTATCAAATATGAAATTTAGCAAATTACTCATTCATCAAGTTAATATGTTCTCCCTTAGCGAGGTTCTTTGTTTATATCGCAGAAATGATGCGTGTATTCTGAGCTTTAGGTAAATTATTATTAGTTTGATTTAACGTGGATTTTCCAGTAAATACAGAAATCGATTGTCCCATCCCAATATAGCCTATAATTTGGTTCTATAATTCCTTCTAATCGGAACGTCTAATAAACAAAGATGAATTTCTAGCTAATAATTTAGCCATTGACCAGGGAATTACCGGCATGAATTACGAGCTCATTAAAATGATGTTCCTCTAATAATTAATACGTAATATATTATGTACAGGGTGTCCCGGTTAATGTGATAAACTCTATTTTCTCGGTAATTTTGAAGATAAATTGATAGTTCAAACATAAAACTTGTGTACAATTTTCCGAAAAATTCTAATACGACGTTAAAATTAATATAAAGGGTGACTTTAAAAAGTTATTTAAAAAAATACCCTTTTCCAAAAAATTTTCAAGTTAGATTATAACACGGAATGTTAGTAATGAGTATACAGGAAGTAACACAATATCGTCGGTTTTCATTTCTGACTTCCGATTTGACCGGAAATGAGCATTATTTGGTCAGATTTTGGAGATTTTGGGGTTTTTAGGTTTCCTTTGTTCTCCCAATTCCACCATATATAGTTTTCCCTAAAAATAACTAAGCAGCGAATTTTTATTGTTTTGGTAAATTTCGTCAAATCATATTAAATTCACATCCTTGCATGGAATGCTAAAAATATATTGTTAGAAATAACTATATGTATAAAACTATATACGTTGGAATTGGGCGAAGAAAAGGAACCTAAAAAATACAAAGTATACAGAGTGTCTCAAAAATCTGACCAAGTGATGCTCACTTTCGGTCAAACCGGAAGTCAGAAATGAAAACCGACCCTTTTTTGTTACTTCACGTTTTCTCGTTACTATAATAGGTATTCTATGTAAATATCTAACTTTACAATTTTGTGGAAAAAGTTATTTTTTTAAATAGCTTTTTAACAACGCCCTGTATATTAAGTTTGACGTCATATTCGATTTTCTCAAGGCCTACTATAAAGACAGGCCCTGGCGCACAAAAATCACGTGACCATCTTAGTCCGACGTTACATGTCATTTGTCACATAACTGAAAGCGGCAGCTTGGGTTTTTAGAAGTTTTAAATGTTTAACGTGTTTTTAAACGTCTTAGTTTATATTTTAGAAACAAGTTTGTGTCTAGTGCGTGGGTGTCCTGGCGGAGGAGAACCGCCCAGGTGTTATTATGGCCTCTGGGTGTCTGGGTGGGAGTCGTGCCGTCCAAGAGTATTGGTGCCGCTCGCACCGACGCTACGCGACGCCTGAGCGCTGTAAGGGGAATTTTCCCCCGAACCACAGAATAGGGAACCCGGATTGGACTATTATGGACATGGGACAGTATTGGACAGTGGAGCCTGAGACACAGAGGGGTGAACTGCTTACGGGAGATCCGCGAGTTCAGACGGTCCGGGTGGCTGGAAGCCGTTCCCGTTGACCACGTTCGGGTTTGTGTATTTATTGTATTCACCATTCACCTTGTGCGAAATAAATCAGTGTTGTAACGTACCTACTCGAGGATTTTCGTTGTCGACCCACGCCCTGATACGGTTTCTATTCGGTCTTTCACGCTGCCGATCAACTGAGACCTCGTCAGTATTTACAGTATACCTACTGAGTTTAGTTTTCATTTTTATTTCGTAAAAAATAACCTAAATACCAAATATTGGGTCTGTTTATATTATATTTATACATATTACAAAAGCCAGGAAGAAACTGTCGCCATAACAAACATTTGTTTTGCCTCGGGATGAAAATTTCCGCCAAAAATGGATTCGTCAAATCCCAACTGAGATTTAATTTCTAAAAAACCTATAAGTATGTGTGGCTAACACATTTTCAAGAAAGTGAAACAATAATTAAAGTGGACAAATGTGTTGTGGGAGGAAAATGCCTATAGAGAATATCACCTAAGCTAAAGGAAGGTGATGCCCCAACAATTTTTGAGAAAGTGCCAAAATATTGTGAGTGCAGTGCCGTTTAACTCTCAGCCTAAAACAGCTGAGGCAGGTTGAAAATTTTGAAAAAACAATTAGAGAAAGCTTGGATGCACAAAACCAATAATGTAATAGATGAAAGAAAACTTGCCAAATTGATACGAAATTTTTTTTTTTCTACTTATCTCCAAAAATGCCTTTCATTATATAGGACTAAGTTGGTCACGTGACTACGCGATTATGTGTTAGCGCCGTGGCCTGTCTTTATCGTTGCGGCCTCGCGAATTTCTCGAGTAATTATACAGGAGTTTGATTTTTGAACCATGAATTTATTTTTAAAATTACAGTGAAAATCGGGTTTATCACGTTAACTGGGACACCTTGTACATGCACATGATGGTTATGAATTCAGTCTATAGTCTATGTATCGTTTCCAAGATACAGGGCGCTAAAGTTTTTAAAAAATATTAGATTTTATTTCGTTAATTTTGAACCTATAGAGACCGTTTAACGAAATTTAGCAGACAAGATACATGCGCTAGTGGCGAAGGTACGGCTACTTAGACAAATTATTATTTGCAGGGAAAACATAGTTTTCAAATAGGTAATGTAATTAATTTTCTAATAAAAAAAATTTCTTGACATTTTCTAATGTCTGCAACCGTTTCGCATATTTTATTCGTTTTGGTACCTACGTGGCTTAAATAAAAGCTATGGATTATAAAAAGGATTTTTATTTATTATTTTATTTTGTGATTTTTAGTTGGTACCTATACGTCTTATTCTATGCATTTCTGATAACTCATCAGTATTAGGTACAAGCGTTGACTGACGTATTTATGAAGACTTCTCATGGCTAGGTATAGCTTCATGTCCTGGAAAACAGATGGCTCTGATGGCTAACAATGAATTCTGCATTGTATTTTATCTCCGGAAAGCGCATGCGGTGAGCCAAAAATGTGTCAGACGTGACAGCCGTGAGCAGTATTTAATAATATATCATTCAACGGTACAAGGCCTTTTTCCTGTCAGTTTTGAGCTACCGTCTTGGAGCATCTGCCATATTGAAGGTTTAACTGTATCAAATTTGTTTTCTGAGCTTTGTCAAAAATCGTGTCACGTCAAAGTGACATAACAGGTTAATAAATAATAATGTTAAGGCTCAATGTACAGCACGTGCGTGGTGATTCAATATTTTGACCCATAAAATGGCTTTTTTCGATCTGTAGCGAGCAAAACGCATAATTTTAAATTTTTGCCAATACAAATTTTAATCTAAGTAATTACCTACCTAGCATTTCCGCAATAAGCCTAATAACTGCCATTGTGATAAATATTTCTAAATAATTTTTGTCTCAAAATGTGAGTATTTACTTAGATTAAAATTTGTATTGACAAAAATTTAAAAAAATACAGATCGAAAAAAGCCATTTTATGGGTCAAAATGTTGAATCACCACGCACGTGGTGTACATTCAGTCTTAAGTTAAAATGTCATGACAACATAAACACTACCCTAGTCACCTGTCTGATATTGTACCTATATTGTATCTATAGAAATTTCTCTTTAAATAATTGGCAATAATATTTTACTGAAATCCACTAAACATTCAGCAATACAGTTGTCCGTATTTCCTAGAATAAATGATGATTCTTTCATTTTTCGTCTATTTCCTACTTCTTCATTTACAATAATTGGTTTGGACCTATCCCATAAAATCCTATGATTGTCACTAAAAGAGTGTTCACATATTTTTGACTTCGAAATTTTATTTCGCCTGATATAATTTTTATGTTATCTTAAACGAACATTGAATGGCTTACAAGCCTCCCCAACATAGAACTTTCCACATTCACAAGGAATTTTATAAATGCACTTTTTTGAACTTTGTACCTCATTAAATGGTTTCGTTTTAACTAACATCGATATTAATGTATTTTTTATATTAAATACTGTTCTGACATTAAAACGATTGCCTATGCGTTTTAGCTCATCTGATAGTCCGGGAATATAAGGACCAATTAAATTTACTGATCGGTCCACCAGATTATGCTCCCAAGTAATAGCATTGTTCAGTTAGTAATAATTTACTAAGGAATCAATTAATTACCGAAGCAATCAATTGATCATGGAGTATTATAACGATAGCACACCCGAAGGTGCGGGAAAAAGCCACTGGTCTTGATCGGCAAAGGCTCACGCCACTACTACCGAGACCCGCCATCTATCGTCTCCACGATGTCGGTTAACCAACCGAAAACGTTGATAGAACAAAAAGAGCGATAGTCGACCATATTATACAGTATTGTTTCGGGACGGTGATAGTAGGTATTATTATTATAATATTTAAATTAAAACCGAACTATTTTGAGATGTTTTTAATTGATAACTTTAAGAATTGTTTCAGTTAGTTGATGTTAATTTACTATACTTTGTATATAGTTGTTAAAATTTAATATGTTGTGTAGGATGGGTGCGACAAATTCCCGCACGAGATATAACTCTTGTGAATGTACTCTCCCGTTCATACACTATTTATTAATAATATATTAAATATATTTTATAGAAATTGTCAAGGAAAATAATTATTTGAGATAATGTTTTACATGGTAGATGGAACAATGATTAGGTATTATATTATATTTTTCGCAATTTACCGATTTACTTAATTCTAAATTTTTAATTTGAAAAATTATTTGTATAAAACGCATGCATTTTTGAGAATTTTTTGTAATAGGCACAATTCAAAACTATTAAATAAATTAATTAATTTAACTATATAACTAAACTAGCGACCTGTCCCGGCTTCGCACGGGTAAATATTTAATTATATCCCTAATTTAACTCGATTAACAATATAGCTTATGTGAGTCAGTGATAATGTAGCATAGTGAAAGAATTTTTAAAATCGGTCCAGTAGTTTTTAAGTTTATTCATTACAAACAAAAATACAAATCCTTTCTCTTTATAATATTAGTAGATATAGATAACATTTTCAGCTTTCAAATTTATGAAAGAATTGGTGAAAATTTTCCAAAAGTACCAAATATGTTAAAGAAAAAATACGTTAATGAAAATGAGGCTATGTTTAATGCATCGGCTCTGGTCCAACGCCTAAATTGGTTGTAAGTTTCCAGTTATTGTTAACTTTTTTTTGCTTAAAGGCAACATTTTTCCAAACCGTTCTTCATGTTTTTCTCTTTTTCTCATATCTACATATTAATATACGTATATTATAATAGTTCAGTAGTAACTAAGAGACTTACCCTGTCCATAATACAAATTCCACATTTTCCTTTTGCTTAGATGCCATAAGTTTAGCCGCTGATTCCACCATTGCCCAGGTAGCATCACATTCGTAATCTCCCAGCAGTCCTGGGATGCTCTGAGATTTTGAGTCGGCGGCAGAGTTACCATTGGGCGGTACTCCTTCGTAGTCTGATCTCCAACATCCTTTAAAGAGATCAATGTGTTTTTGTTAAGCTGTGATAGCGATAGAGAAATTAATTTCTTTTCCGATAAAAATTTTTTGCTGGCATTTTTATGAATCTATCTCCTCACTAGTAGCATCCATGATAAAAGATTCTTCAAAAATCAGTTTTCAATTTTTTTTAACCCTCCTTTACATGAAAAATGTGAGATCAGATTCCTCGGAAAATTCTGCATGTGTTTTGTGTTTGTTTATTCTGAGTGTCTGACTTAAGAGTGAAACAACCTTATAACTTCTTTAATTCTCAACCGACCAGAACGAAATTTTTACCAAACTATGCGCGAACACACCAGGGTGAATTCGGTGGATATCAAAAGAGGGTAGTGACCTATGTTCATGCCAATTTGCCGAAGAATGTTTTGTTTAAAATATGTATAAGTTGATTTTATTTAGGGAACTATAGTCAGTACACTAAACTTTGTATAAGGATTTCAATTTAACATACAGGGTCGTAATTAAAATTGCAACTTTTTCCATATCCTCATTTTTGAGTTTTGGCAAAAATTGTACAAAAAAAGTGTTTATTTTTTTGAACTCGACACGCTCTTAGAAAAGTCACAGCTTAAGAAATACTCCGTATAAAGTTAAAGTATTACTAGGTGTTTGTATTAAGTCGTTCAAAAGTAAGTTTTTTACAAGTACATATCTTATAAAGTTTAAAATAGGTACGTTATCTTTCACCTTAATTTTTATATCTTTTAATTAAAAAAAATCCTTGGAAAAATCCTCGAAGTACCTACCTATTGCTGCTTGAACAACAATTATATGTTGATATACAGAAAATTAAAAAAAAGATTAAAATAATAGGTAAGCGAAATATTAGGGCATTAGGCATATATTGATTTAGAAACCAAATACTGGAATTTATGAATAAACTTATTTATTACTCAAGAGTACTTATTAGAGTAATATTCCCTACATATTTCTTATGTTAGCATATATTTATTAAGAATACCTAAATAAAATTAAAATGTATTTGCAATTTGAATATTTCATTTATACTATTTTATAAAGTATATAGTAGGTATTTCACTGTAAAACCGGCATCCCGCCATACTAATATGCACGCTCCATCCAGGACGCATGTTAGACCCAAATATGCTTCCTCCTGGGGCCATTTTTTAAAAAAGTTAATTAACCATTCAGGTTTATTAGCATTTTTAACCAAAATTAACCACCGGTTATATAAGTTCAAAATTAACCGGTTAAAATAAAAGTATCTAAGGTTACGTTAGAAATTTCAAATTTTGACTGCTATTTCTTATTTCACAATATACTCGTTATTTTGTACTTGAAGTGGTGAAAGTACAAAATTACTAGTTACAAACTAGTAACTGTCAGTATCATTGGTGACAGGGTGACCGTATTTCGAGTCTATGCATGGAGATCTTGGTTATCTTAAGAGATACGAGGTCGGTTAAATCGGGGCAAAGTTGCGGAATTGATGCCGAGTAACATGGTAAAAAAATTTTGGCTGATCCTTCTCGTTTTGAAAATAATGCGAAAAAACTGAAAATTTTCGGTTTTGTTTTTATTTTTTAATCGAAAACGAAGGGTGCTGGACATTTCTAAGCTAAACATTATTAAGGCAATTTTTTACAAGGAGTCTAAATATGACCTTGCATTTTTTTGGAGTCTCCCTGGAGGATATTACGATCAACTTTTATTTTCCTTATGGGCGCCATTTTGGATTTTTGCATTTTTGAAAAGAGGATTTTTTTTGTTAAAATGATAGGTATGTCACACATTATGCCTTACTTTGCTTTTCTTGCCGTAATATCAAATTAATGGTTTTTGCATAGAGTGCCTTGGAAACATAAGCCCCATAATGTTTGACGTTTTTGCATAGAATACCTTAGAAACATAAGCCCCATAACGTTTCACAGTTTAGTACAATTTGAAGTGTCAGGGATACTTTATTTTACTGACAAAATGTCATTTTCACACGAAGAAAAGCGTGACATGATTTAAATTTATTATTCCTTAAATATAAATGACGACGAAGGAATATTAGGCGAGCCAGAAACAATTTAAGGAAACGTGCTGCATTGTGCCTTGAGGAACAAGGAGGACCAATTGAACATTTATTGTAAAATAGGGTTGTCTACTCGTCTAGGTTTTTGTTGTTCTTGTGTTTCCAGTTTGACTATTTTAGTGTTAATGTGTTATATGGCAAATGACAAATAAATATCAAGGTTTAGGACCATACTCTCGTGATATGTTTATGTTTAATCAATAAATTTAACATTAACTGAATTTTTACTGAACCCTTAAACAATGTTCCAAATCACACTTCGCAACAATGTAGGCTTATGTTTCCAAAGCACTCTATGTAAAAACGTAAAACATTATGGGGCTTATGTTTCCAAGGCGCTCTCTGCAAAAACGATTAATTTGATATTGCGGCAAGAAAAACAAAGTAGGTAAACATAATGTGTGAAATATCATTTTAACCAGAAAAAAATCCTATTTACAAAAATGCAAAAAGACAATATGGCGCCCATAAGAAAAATAAAAGTTGATAGTCATATTTTTGTCCAGGGATTTATATTCCTTGCAAAAAGTGCCTTAATAATATTTATAACTTAGAAAGGTCCAGCCCCCTTCATTTTCGTTAAAAAATAAATAAAAACGAAAACGACAATTACCAGTTTTTTCGCATTTTTTTCAAAACGAGAAGGACCAGCAAAAATTTTTTTGCCATGTTACTCGTCATCAAGATGCGCAACTTGGCCCCAATTTAACCGAACTCGTATCTCTTAAAATAATCAAGATCCCCATGCATAGACTCGAAATATGGTCACCCTGTATATAATGTATATCCTTTTGATAAGCTCAAACACAATAACTTATGAAAGAAAAAAAATCGGACATCATTTCAGAAAAATTAAAAAGGATTTTCTGTCAGCGCCGAGAGTCGAACCCGGGACCTCTCGCTTGCTAGGCGAACGTTCTACCACTATACTACGCAGAACCGTTGAAATAAGTCGGTCTGTTTGTATAAAAGCTGAACGGAGAAGCCACCGTTCGCGCCGTACCACAGAAAATACTCTCCACTTTCCTCCGAAACACACCAGACTTATAGACACAACCTTGACGTTAGATACCTTTCTACCGCCATACATACATCTTGGAAGTAAAAAAAGTAAAAAGGATTTTCCTTTTTAATTTTTCTGAAATGATGTCCGATTTTCTTTCTTTCATGTCCACTGGTCTACGTCCTTTACGTATGAAAGTTCTTCTCCATCTTCATTTTCATTTACAATAACTTAGGTTTTTGGTACCAAATTGTTCGTCTTTGAAAGAGCAATCCATATATTATTCAATAAAACCTTATTTAACCAGTGGTTAAAATTGAAAGTTAATTAACCTGTCAAATAAGCAGTTAATGGACAATTAACCGGTTAAGACTCAACACTACTAAAAACTTCGAATATTTTTTAATAACGAATGTCTTTACTTTACTGCCTTATGGACCTTATGGTACACAAATAACTAAGTATTTGAGTCACCGCAACCTGTAAAAAAAGAAGCAAGAGGACTTTTTTATTTAGAATTAAAAGCTATATGTACCACGCCAAAATCCTGATCACGTGACCCCCTCTCGGTTTAACCTAATCAGTTATTAAAAAGAGAGTTCCTGATACCGTTTGGCTAAACCAACCAATAATAATTATTGAAGCTAAAAAGCCACGTTTTGGCAGACCTACCTTTACGAACCGAATTGGAAGTAAAATTTCGTCCTGTGTACAGGACGAAATTCTATAAATAGTAGATAACTTAAGGACAAATCTGGATATATATAAATGTTATAATAATGCTACAGCATGTTATTAGCATACTCGAACGAAACGAACGAAACTCGTTCGACTATTACTATATGTTATTAATTACTAATTAATTAAGCTTCAACGAAAATCTAGATTCAAACCCGAATATGGCAAAACATTAAATATGATTTCCCAATTTGGCTGAAAACCCTTTATACACGCACCCTTCACTTTATACTGTTTTTGGTATTTTAAGCACTTTTATGTTGATTTTTTATCCCCATACCTCATGGACAAATGTGGCTTTTAAATTTTCCCGTCAATGGTTTCAACGAACCCAATTCGATCTCCCGAATTTATTAGACCATAAAAATGATTTAGCCTGCCCCTTTTTTGTTTCATTTCGCTTTAACATATCGCGGCCAAAGGCAACTTTGAGTAGGTATTTTCCCCAGGTATTTTCACCTGTCGCTTGCTATAGGTACTAAGGTGACCCATTCTCCATTATGTGCTTCTATAAATACTTAGTGCTATAGGTACAATAATTTATCGTACCTTTACTTCTCCTTTAATGTTCAATACTTCCAGCAAAATTTCTGATGCATGTATTGTAGCATATAATAAATGCCGTCTGATAAAGTTTATATATCCACGTACACTAGAGCCATGTTTTTAAAGATCACAGGTCCCTATAGTGGGGTTAAACTTTTCCTCTCCGTTTTTCTGTAAAAAAATCACGTTCCTTGCGAAAACAAAAAGTTTGTTTGCCTAACACAGCCTGCTTTCTCTGTTATTTATTTCTCCAAGAGGCCTAAAGCTCCAATTGATTAAGAGGGAAACGCGGGATGAAATCTTGATTGCGGAAAAATTCTCCCGAAGCGATGCAATAATTTCATAAAGAGGGATGTTCTTGTGCATATCAGGTAAAGGATAATCAGTTGAGAACAATTCGCTCTAGTCGGGACTCGAACCCGGGACTCCCACTGTCGCCAACCAACTAAGCTACCGGAGCATATGGATTCCCAATTATCGTTTGATTCATATGATTATCCTTTACCTGATGTAACACAAAAACGTCCTTCTTTATTTATACAGGTATCTACAAAAAATACATCCTAGTTTGTTAATAGGTATTCTTGTAATAATTTCAGTCTTCATTTAACCTAAATAAACAAATGTATTGATTATATTGATTTAACTAGTAGCTAATAATTAAAAATGTGTAGCTTTTGCTTGGTTGCACGAAATCGTTGTTATTTTGAAAGTTGAACTATGTAGAGATTGTCATTTCACTTCGATGTAACATGTTCTTTGAAAAAGGAGAAAGATATATCCCAGAAAATAAAGTTGTTGAAGTTATTTTTTTACTTAACGTTCAAAGTTTCGTTCTTTTAATGTTAATCATTTTAGACTACCTATTGCCAATACATTTTTTGAAAAAATAAAATTATTAGCAGGCAAGGACCAGCCGGAAAAATTAGTCATAACAAAGAGAAATTAAAAATTAAATAGGACATTGGTTGAAATGGTGAAATAAGGGTGCTGTCTAAAACTTCGTTTGATAATGATTTTTTCAAAATTACCTTTAATTTTCGATTTTTTGCTTTTTTATTTTTTCTCTCGTAAAATAACTCAATTTACATGAAATTTTGTGAAATTGTACCTTTTTGCATTGATGTCTGACTAAGAGGTTTAACACTTTTTCAGATTTTTAAAGAAGTGATGTCGAAAGATATTAAGCTTTTTTAGCCAGAGAAATTGGATATTTTTTATGTGTCGTTCTCTACCTAAAAATTACCTATTCCTAAAATGTTGCGAGATTGTCAGAAATTGCTCTTTTTGTCGAACAGCAGCTATACTTATGGGGCTCTGGAAATTTTTAAATCTTCCTGAGTCTTCGGGTGAGATTCGGATGCTTTCGGGTCCCACGAAAAATCGGGAAATAATAAAAAGCACGCAATTTCCAAGAGCGGTTCCAGAAATTTCCGTAGATTTCGCTAATTGAGCCGTTTTGTGTAGGGCATTTTCCACTAGGAGGTGACGTTTCACCGAAAATCGAAAAAAATCAGTTTCAACCTCTAAACAGCACCATCATTTCACCATGTCGATTGATGTGTTTAATTTTTATTTTTTTCTCTTTATTATGACCTTAAGGAAATCTTCCGGCTGGTTTAAAGTTAAATCTGAACCAGCTGCGTTGAAAAAGCTTTAGACATTATTTAGCAGTGTTTTTTCGTGGCCACATGAAAAAGTTGTGCCTTAATCAGTTTTGTTTCAAATGTGTGTGGCAAAAACCAACTAAAAATTAGAAAAAATCTTGACAGATTACTAATAGGTATTGTTCCTTTTGTCCCTTGACAGATTACTACCTTTTTCCATTTAATAAGAGTAGCATATATTATTTTTTCTACGACCAGTCATAATAATAAAAATGAGTAGGTAGGTACTTCAATTTTCACAAAAGTTTTTCGTTTGTTTTTGCCGATTTTACGTGTAATATAGTTATTTATGTTGCAAGAAGACAGCGAAATGTTTTGTTAACACCATTACAATTCAGTACCTACTACAAAAATATCCACATTATTGTACAAAGGGGGGTGCCATTTACTATTATTTCGATTTTTAAGCCATCTGTGGCTTATAGGACCGACTTTTTATGTTTTGATATATTCGAGTGCTTCTTTTTTCGTCATGACGGGTGGGAAGATGCTCTCTGGAAGCAGTTTACATCCCACAAGTATCCCATACAGGGCCTACTACGATGGTGTTTATTAGCAATTTTTTGTATTGAAAATCTGACACCGCCATTTTATGTAGCGATAGTTACGTAACAATTTTACCTTATAACATTTGTTAGTCAAGAATTTAATAATTAAAAAAAATTAAAAAATAAAGACGTTATTACTAACAAGCTTTTATTAAAGCCATGTACTAAATTGAATAAAATAAGTTTAGGTTTTCGTTAAGGTAATTCAATGCCAAATTGAGACAAGCATTTTTTTAAATGAAAAATCTTATCGCACGAAATTTTCCTAAAAGTAGGTACCAATTAATTTTATTGGACAGTGATTGGTTGATACGCAAGTACATGCCGAAGTATGTATTTTTTCTTTACAATTCAAGACACGTTTTTAAAGCTTTGCTTTTAAAAACGATTTTTGTTTTTTTTTTTGGGGATTTTTGTATACCTAGTATTTGATACCAATGTCAAGGAGGTTGGGAGGAAATTGATTATGCGTCATCTTGGGGCGACCGCCATATTGGATTTAGTATGACGTCACTCACCTTATCGTTTTCTACTCATCAAATCCGTTCATATGATATCCATATCAAGGGGGTCGTAAAGAAACCTGGTTTAAAATTCAGTTGCTAAGACACGAAGCAAGTTAAATAAAGGCTTGTAGGTTAGAAGGAAGTTTGGTAGAAATCATTTTTTGTTTTAAATAAGTGTACTTTGCATAAATTTCTTAATAAATATCACATTACGCCTGACTCATCTACTACACTTTTCCATATGTAATTCAGAATACGTCAACTATAATTCAGAAAGCATCATTTGAAATTCAGAAAGCATCAATTCAAATTCAGAATAGGTCAGATGTAATTCAGAAATATCAGGTGTAATTCAGAAATATCAGATGTAATTCAGAAAACATCAAATGTAATTCAGATTTGTCAATTGTAATTCAGAAAGCGTCAAATGTAATTCAGATTCGTTAAATGAAATTCAGAAAAGATCAAATGTAATTCAGATTTGTCAATTGTAATTCAGAAAGCCTCAGATGTAATTCAGAAACGGTCACATGTAATTCAGATTCGTCAATTCAATTTCGGAAAAGATCAAATGTAATTCAGAAAGCATCAGTTGTAATTCAGAAAGTGTCATTTGTAATTCAGAAAGTGTCCTTTGTAATTCAGAACCCCCACTTTCACAAAACACGTCATAGAGGGTGTTCTAAAAAAACTCAAATTAGTAGATATATCTTATTATACATGGTGTCTACTTTTAAACCTATATATACAAATCCATAAAATCTTTATATTTTATACTTTCTACGGATCAAAAAACGAGTACCTAAAATATATCAAAGCCGCTCCAGGCACTACTATAAACCAACTACATAAACATAGAAAATATGTATCACCTTAGACAGTGATTTTCTTGAGGAAGGACCAATAAATGTAATTGTTTTTATTTGTTGGTTGGCATTTTGTAAAATAATAAATCACTTTAGTGTTTATTAATATTTTTCAATAATTCCAGAGCACACTTAACCGGTATAAAGTTTCAAAAAATTCAGCATATTGAAATTTCCCGGAAAAAAATACCCAGTTCATTTTTGTATTGAATCTTTGCACACCCTAACTTTGAGTGCCCTATTGACCATTCAACTATTTTGTGGGTCTTCCGTGGCACACGACTTGCCAGATTCTATTAAAATTAATATTTTGCTCAATTATTTTGGCATCCTGCAGAATGAAACTCCCTTTATATTTTTTGTTCAAATTATAAATGGTAGGAAGGTCAAAAGAAGAGGTTTTTGAAGGCCTTCCAAACAAAAAAAGTCCAGGAGGTTATCACCAAAAATAAAAATTTTATGGATTTGTATAGGTTTAAAAGTAGACACCATGTATAATAAGATCTATCAACTAATTTGAAATTTTTTAGAACTCCCTCTATGAAGTGTGTTGTGAAATAAATTAAAAGTGGAAGTTCTGAATCACAAATGACACTTTCTGAATTACAATTGATGCATTCTGAATTACATTTGATCTATTCCGAAATTGAATTGACGAATCTGAATTACATGTGATCGTTTCTGAATTACATCTGACACTTTCTGAATTACATCTGACGCTTTCTGAATTACAATTGACAAATCTGAATTACATTTGACCTTTTCTGAATTTCATTTAACGAATCTGAATTACATTTGACGCTTTCTGAATTACAATTGACAAATCTGAATTACATTTGACGTTTTCTGAATTACAACTGATATTTCTGAATTACATCTGACCTATTCTGAAATTCATTTGACTAATCTGAATTTCAATTGATGTTTTCTGAATTACATGTGGAAAAGGTGTAGAACTTGATTAAATTAATTCTTAGTATCGATTATCGACTTAACAAACAGTAATTATTTAATTATGTCATTATGTCTCAATCTAAAAAAATGTATCGCTGAATATTTCGAATAAAACGTTAATAATTTTTTTGCAATTTTAAGTTTACCTATAAACATGGTCGCAGTGGGCCGTGTTTGAGAGACTCGTGGGATGTGAAATGCTCCCAGAGAGGATCTTCCCCCCTCCCATCATAACAGAAAAAGAAGCACTCGAAGATCTCATAAACAAAAATTTTACCAGTATGTTCACAATTAAGATGGAATACACTGTATATTAAAGAGTAATACCGTAGATCCCCATCGCAACCAACCATAGTGAATTTAAGTGAAACCACTCGTTTGTGAAATTTGATTTAAAAGTTCGCTTGGCATGAAACAGGATAACCCGAACGAGAATATAAACTGACCTTTAAAGACAACAGAGAAACAACCTGTAAACCTAACAATACCTACTTACCTTTGTTTGATCTACCATGAAAATTGTAGTGGGCATCATAATGGATATCAGTGATGTGCCAAAAATAGCCTGTAAAAGAAAAAATGTAAGAATACGAACGTTTTTATCTGAGGAACTGTGATAAATAATAGAATGAGTTCAGGTGGACCCCCAAATTTGATTTGATTATATTAGGTAAGAAATACCTATGGGTGATTACATGAAATATTGCTACTAAAATGGCCAGAGTAGGTAGGTACTTTTGAAATATTAAATATGAGACAGAACATCAATATTTTTTCAAGCATTTAAATCCACCCAGGAGACAATTTAATATATACATATATACAAGGTGTCGTTCTGTCGGTCCCCCTTGGAAAAATATACTTCGCTTTAATATTTCCTTACAATTGGAGGCATTATCCTCCATCTTTAATTGTTATGCTTTATTCATCAGGTTGGAACATATCAATCAAATCAGGTGTGCCATGAATGCCGTGAAAGAAAAACGACAGCGTCAATATATTTGACAGTTACGTAGAGGGCTAATGTAAATGTTTTTTTCAATAAGTGATGATGTTTTTGTCAAATTTGATTTTTTTATAAACACCCTGTATGAGCTAGACTAGCTATACTACGTACAATAATACCTTAGACAAAGCTTAATTGATTTGAAAAAAGGTCACCAACCTGCAGGATACCCTGGAAAATCTTTTTTTTTTAATTTCGGCCCCACTTTATGAAGGCCCTGTATAACTTGGAGTACTGATATTTTGTACTAAAGATTTTGGGCTATAGCCAATTCGATGGCACTATCCATTTTGTTTTTAAAGGAATGCCTAATATGATATTCTGAAAATTGGTCCTTTAAAAAAATCATAGCTAGCCGTGTAATAATCACCCAATCGAAATATAGTAAAATTATTTTAAGAAGTCCTTACAGGGACTGTCAATTGGTAATTTCGCCATCCTAAGTTGGCATCAATGCAGCAAAAAATGAAACCGGGTCATAAGTGCAGGTCAGTAACGAGCCCATTTCCACAATGAATTACGACTAATAACACGAACAAGAACAACACAGATAACGGTAAAACTCACGAAACGTACAAAACCCACGCATATTTTCACTGCCCAAAGTTTAAACCTTTTTCAACGATCCGGAAAACCTTCACTGTCACTTTCACAACACCGAAATAAAATTTGCCTGAGTACGCACCATAGACGCTGTCGCAAGTATGTGATTATACCAAAATACCAAAATGAAAGTGTTTTCATGACGTTTGAAATTATTATTAAAATGAGTGGTAGTCATAGTTATTTTTATTTGTAGCCGTATAATCGTAATTGCAATAGGGTTTTTATTTTATTATGTTCTTTTTTTCGTATCACTTGGGTATCTTTTCACATCATAAATCAATGAGTGACGTCATTAACTAGTTGAGACACATATACCAATGTTATACCCATCGTTAACAAAAAATTCCTAGGGATTTTGTGGAGAATGTCATCTGACAAAATCGGGACTTCTTACGGTAATCGGGGTATAGTACCTAGTGTATGTGAGATAATCTTCCTTTAGGTGAATTAGAAATATATTATGCTGAATATACTCCGGAGTATACTCTTCTATGCCCAAAGGTAATGCTGGTAGCAGAATAATCAATGACATCATTTTTTAAAATAGTTTCGCGTTTTACTCTACATACCTACTCTATTTTAAATTTTTGTTACATCATCAAGCATGACTTTTACGTCAAAATATGTTAGATGGAATTTTGAAGTTTCTCGGGTCGAGTCTTTCTTTTAGTCATACGGGGTTCTAGCAAGGCCTACTATAAAGACAGGCCCTGGCGCACAAAAATCACGTGACCATCTTAGTCAGACGTTACATGTCATTTGTCACATAACTGAAAGCGGCAGCTTAGGTTTTGAGAAGTTTTCAATGTTTAAAGTGTTTTTAAACGTCTTAGTTTATATTTTAGAAACAAGTTTGTGTCTAGTGCGCGTGTGTCCTGGCGGATGGGAACCGCCCAGGTGTTATTATGGCCTCTGGGTGTCTGGGTGGTAATTGTGCCGTCCAAGAGTATTGGTGCCGCTCGCACCGACGCGACGCGACGCCCGAACCACAGAATAGGGAACCCAGAATGGACTATTATGGACATGGGACAGTATTAGTATTGGACAGTGGAGCCTGAGACACAGAGGAGTGAACTTCTTACGGGAGATCCGCGAGTTCAGACGGTCCGGGTGGCTGGAAGCCGTTCCCGTTGACCACGTTCGGGTTTGTGTATTTATTGTATTCACCATTCACCTAGTGCGAAATAAATCAGTGTTGTAACGTACTCGAGGATTTTCGTTGTCGACCTACGCCCTGATATGGGCTTTCTCGCTGCCGATCAACTGAGACCTCGTCAATATTTACAGTATACCTACTGAGGTTAGTTTACATTTTTATTGCGTAAAAAATAACCTTAATGTCAAATATTGGGTCTGTTTATATTATATTTATACATTTTACAAAAGCCAGGAAGAAAGTGTCGCCATAACAACATTTGCTTTGCCTCGGGATGAAAATTTCCGCCAAAAATGGATTCGTCAAATTACAACTGTGATTTAATATCTAAAAAACCCTTAATTATGTGTGGCTAACACATTTTCAAGAAAGTGAAACAATTAACGTGAACAAATGTGTTGTGGGAGGAAAATACCTATAGAGAATATCACTTAAGCTAAAGGAAGGTGATGTCCTAACAATTCTTGAGAATGTGCCAAAATATTGTGAGTGCAGTGCCGTTTAACTCTCAGCCTAAAACAGCTGAGGCAGGTTGAAAATTTTGAAAAAACAATTAGAGAAAGCTTGGATGCACAAAACCAATAATGTAATAGATGAAAGAAAACTTGCCAAATTGTTACGAAATTTGTTTTTTCTACTTATCTCCAAAAATGCCTTTCATTATTATAGGACTAAGTTGGTCACGTGACTACGCGATTATGCGTAAGCGCCGTGGCCTGTCTTTATCGTTGGCCTCCCACCCCAATTAGTGACGTGTAAAATAAAATAAGTAAGTGTTATTGTATTGTATTATGTATTATTATACTACTTATTAGTAAAAATTTATTCATGACTAGAGTAACCCAAATATGCAACACGCATATTTTGCATATTATATGCATTTTTTAAATATTTGCATATATCCTTAAAATATGGCATCTTGTGCATAATTGAAAGAATTTAGGATTATTTAAATCTTTGGCAGGCGTTTCATTCATTTTTGGGAACAGGGGTCGGTGTCTAGGTAGGTACCTATGGTTTTCCCAAAATAAATATAGGTAAATTATAATTTTATGGGCCCTAATCCTCGTGATCTGAAAACGAATAAAGTAGGTATTTATACCTATTTAATAAAGTACAATTATTGAAAACGACAGAATAAATTATAGATAGTTAAATATTTATATACTAAGGATAATCCATTTCTGCACTTTATTTCTGATTCTGCTTTTGAAATGATCACGTTGGCCTCGATTTGTATTTGTTTTTTGTTGGGAGTTGTTGTATTTTACTAAGTAAAATGCCCAAAGTCAATAGTACGTCAGCGTGGATTAAGCCATACAAAGAACTAAGAATATATATGGGAAAAGTCTACTGTTCTGCGTGCGTTAAATTGTAAGTATAGTTTTTGAATATTCAGTATACAGGGTGTACCATTGGTGCAAAATCGTTCGAAAGTTAAATTCTTTTTGGGATACCTATATTATGGAACCCCATATATTTTTTATTCGTTTGTATATTTTTTTATATAGAAAAATAACATATAATATATAAACCGATTTCGAACCATTGGGGCACTCAGGAATCACGACACTTTCGTTTAACATTTCTATCGAAGTTCCTACCTACGGATCTACTGATATTCAGTTTAATAATTCAATTTTTCTTTCATTGCAGATTCCAGCGATAAAAAATTCCAAGTAGACCAACATGTGAAAACTTCAACTCATATTGCCAAATTGAGAAAGATGAAATCTGGAGATGTGCCACAACCGACATTAACACAATGTTTCCAACCAATGTCCAAAAATAAGGAGCCAAATGAAAAAGACATCTTTAACCGAGACCTATGTCGTGCAATGATGTAGTCAAATATTCCGTTGTCAAAGCTACGTAATCAAAACTTCACTTCTTTTCTCCAGAAGTATTGCAAATTTAATGTCCCAAGTGAAACAACACTACGAAGAAACGACGTAGGTTCCTTGTATTCGGAGGTAATCGAGGAAATTAAAAAAAAAATTCGACACAAATATTTTTACATATGTATCGATGAAACCACCTATTCAAGAGGACGTTATATTGCTCACTTATTGATTGGAGTTCCTAGCGGCGAGAGTTTACCAAAATGTTACCTCCTTCCTCCTAAAGAATTAGAAAAAACGAATGCATTGACAGTGACCAGATTTGTTCAAGAGGAATTATCAAAATTTTTTCTTCCTACACCTGTTCCTTCCGATAATTTTTTGCTCGTTTTGTCAGATGCAGCACCGTACATGGTAAGAGCCGGGCAAAATTTGAAAATCTTTTATCCGAAATTGATACGTGTAACATGCCTTGCTCATGCTTTAAATAGGGTTGCTGAGGAAATTAGGAAACATTTTCCGCTTGTAAATAGTTTAATTTCCAACACAAAAAAGTCTTCCTTAAAGCGCCTATAAGGGTTCAGTTCTACAAAGAAAAACTACCAAACACTCCTCTTCCACCTCAACCTGTTATTACAAGATGGGGCACTTGGTTGGAAGCTGCATTTTTTTATTGCGAGAAATAAATGAAAAAAATACAAAATTTACGTGTTTTCTAGTTGAAAATTTGCCATAGGTGCACTTGCAGCGAATGTGTAAAATTTATTTACTCTTATTATTCTTATAAAAATCTGATATTTTCAATACCCTTAAGATATTCGCGTAAGATGCGAGGTCTGTGAATTTTATTTTTATTATTACCTATCAGCCCTTGGAAACGGAGAAAATTTGTATCTACTTTAGAATCATTTGTAAATAATACTTAATATCAAGCTGTTTATCTGGTCTCGAAATTCCGCTAGCCAGAATTTAGTTTTTGTTTCATACACCCTTATTATTTGATTGTAACTGCTCTGCTCCAAACTATAGCTTTCGAACAAGATTTAGGAGAGCCTCGGAAATATTGTTGTTTACTATAAAATAAAGATCTTAATGTTCTATGATAGAATTTAGCGCGAAAATTTAGTGAATCAATTTAATATAAAATAATAGTAGCTATGTACCTAGCTATATCACACACGATGGTGTGTAGACTGCGTTTCATGTTTAATTTTTAGAAAAAAATTTTTTCTTTGTTTTGGTTATTTTGACCACTTATATAACATAAAGGATGATTCAAAGTTACGAGAATGTGAAATTCAACGTTCAACGTGACCTTCGAGGTACCTATATCTTACATAAGAAACCACTTGCGCTTTAATTTTCCCTTCCATTTTTATTGCTATTGAGATAAAACATAAAACTAGACCGTTTTATCACAAAATTAACTACCAAATTGACAAAAAGCAGAGTACAAAATTCATTTAGCAAAAATGATATAGTCAACGTACAGCCGTAAATTTTAACTATCACTTTGTCAATATTTTTTATGAAACCCCAACCTCCAACTTATTTATTTAAGACTTCTTTGTTTGGAGAACGCAAGCCGCCCACGGACCATTAAAAACAGATATACAGAACTTTCGCTATAAATCCATAACTTTAAAGGAATGTATTTTTATATTGTGATTTGTGTTTGTTTATTGTAATTCGATACTAATAGGCTACGTAGGTAAGTCGTTCTAAAATCGAAGTTTCCTTGCAGGTTTACCGAGTCCTGCGATAGTGTTTTTGACTACGATTTTGAGCAAACAGAAAATATGCAGCACCCGTGAAGTTTTTTTTATGAAATAAAATCATTCTTATTTCTTACTTTTTCGAAGCTCCATGGAGAACCTTTATTTTTCGACAAAATTTAACCGATTCACTAAAAGAAATTGTACCTTTCAGACGAGAATTCTCTGCTAAGTATTTAACACTTACCAATTTTGTCGTAGTTTTCCCTTCTCGCTAGCACAGAAAATACTACGCAAAACAGACATAAGCACCAAAAATGTATTTCCCGCATTTTCAAAAAATTATTATAAACACTCTTTTTCTTACATTTTTTAAATTTGATATTTCCAAATATTATAATAGTATATTCATTGAAAACTTATTGATGTAGGTAAATAAAGATTTTAAATAATTATGATTTTACAAAATAAGTAAGACTATTATTCTTAATGAAGAAAATTAACTTGTATAAAAAGTACCTATTTATTTAAAACCGATAGTTAAATTTCCCTCTACATGTACTCAAAAATATTTAAAAAAATTTGTAATTTCGCGTAAAGTGCGCGCAGTGTTTGAAGCATGGCGTTAAGCTTCAGCTTTCAGCGAATATCGGCGCGCGACTGAAAACTGAAACCGACCGAGAGTCCACCTGAAGCGCGGTGTGTGGGTCAATGGTGAAATTGCTGAGGGAACGAATCTGCGCGAACACGCTTTTTTATTTCGGTCTGATGAATTTAGGAGAACCTATGAAATTAATAAATGATCGCCTTTAGTTACTGTTTGTTACAAAATAATGTTACCTTGTAACCAAAGCAGTTTATCCTTTCCTCCGTTTCGTTTGCTTCCCTATTTCAATTTGGAAACTACTAGTATATGGTATTTTTACGCGGGTTTTTACCAATATTTTGCCACTTTATACACAACCTTGATTTCGAACTGAATCGAGGTGTTTAACAGTGTGAGCCTGTGTTCCGTTGCCAAAATATTATCTGCAATACCTACCTAGCACTAATTTTGGGTATATATAACATTTTAGGTGAGTCTTTTTTTGGTTCTGTGCGACTATAGGTATGTACCTATTACTATCATGGCATCATTATGGTTTACTTAGTTATTAATTTCTAGACTATTGAAACCAGGGGTAAACGCTCTCAATTTCCATTAAAGTGTACTGCACGGAATTTCGCCTGTTAATTATTGTCACTCCAGAATCCCCCTACTCGTAAAACAAAGTTTTGTTACAACCTATTTATTATAATTTTTTAAAGGTTGAAGAGAGTTTCCGAATTTAGCCCAATATTATAGCATACATTATGTTTTGAGGGAATTAATGTTTCAAAATAAATAATAATATTACCATATAGGTGCAGGGTGTTTCTTAAAAATTAACAGGTGTTTCTTAAAAATTAACAGAACCTTTATTTCTTTCTATTTTCCAGATTACCATCTTCAGATATTTCTCAAAATTAGAACATTACCATATAAAATTGACATCCTAAAAATGAAAGATAGTTATATAAATAAACAAGTTTATTATTTTTTTATTTTTATAGTTATTTGTCATTTATTACACAACAGATAACAAAGTAAAAAATATAAGTTATTCTCAGGAATTACATGATGTCATGTTACGTACTGATATGAAAATTTCAACCAGTGGTAAAATTGAACCCTTTGGCCTAAAATGTTATTTTTTAAATAGGAAACCGTTTTTTCATGAGATTTTTCAAAAAATTTAGGGATCCTTATTCCAAACCCTATCCTATACCGTGTGTCCCCGGATTGAGTTCACATAAGATGTAAATAACAAAAAACTTCGAGTTGCCATTTGAGCTTCTGTGGATCAGCCCTGCTTGGTTTGAAACTAATTTGTGACATAATTTTAGTTTCGAAAAATAAAGTATGCCTTGTAAATTCTGAAGAAACTAATTTTCCAATCAGTAAAGTGCTTTTGTTCAGAATGAAAAACTTAGTAGGTTTGCGAAATTTCGAAAGTCTAGGCCTACTTTCAATTTTGCCAAATAGGGTTAGAACTTAGAATGCTAACGAGAAATAAATTAAAATAATTAATATTTTAAAAACTGACAGAGGAATATACAAAGTATTATATATTGTTGAAAAGCCCTTTTTGATTAGGGGAAAGTAGCCCAAAATGATCCCCCGAAAGCAAAAACTCAAGGAGCGTTCACTATAAGTGTGGTGGCGAAATATAAAATTATCTCTTGCATTCTTTAGTGCTTATGCCAGTAAATTAATATCAGTTTTTTGTTTCAAAACTAATGTGTACAGGTTTTTTTTTTTCAAAAATGTAAAACTGTCTATAAAGGGATCATTTTACCCTAACGGGTTGGGTAAAATGATCCTTTAGATAGGGCAAAACGATCCCGCCATTTTATTAGCGAAACAATATGTAGGAAAATTAAATGAAATAATCCAGCTCTGCCTTTCAGTCTTGCGCTTGTACTTATGCACCATTTTTGCACATGCAATAAATCTGCAAAAAAAATATTTGTTTTCATTATTCCAAAGTTCATGGACATAAGCATTTTGAGCATCCACTGTAACATTTTTTTTATCCCGAAGCTGAATTGTTGTTACCTGATATTTTTGTTGCTCTAATGTTCAATAAAAATAATTAAATTGTTTGACGCCCGCCTACTATGAATTACTTGATTTTCTGGAACAGTCAGGGATTTGGCATGAAATTATTTTTTTGTAGGAAAAATTTTGTGTTTTCAAGAAACAATGTACAGGGAAAAAAGTTTCTTAAATAAAAGAGCTACACAAATCATATTTTTGTTATACGTAAAAATGAACCACAAAAAAGTTCGAGCAAAAAATTAATAGGGGTTGTTACTTTTTACCCTTTTTTAGGGCAGTGTGTAAATGAATAAACTAAGGCTTCTTCCAGTAAGTAGATAACAGATACCAAATTTCAAATTTGTAAGTAGCGCTGTTATTGAGATATAAATGAAAAAATAATTTTTGGTCACTCTGTACACCCAAATAACTTGGCAATAAAAGCCCAAATCGAAAAATTGTATATGAAAAACCCCCCTTAAAACCACCTACCGAACACCCCTTTAAAGTATTTACTATACATTCTGACTCACCCTGTATATATAATAATTATAAAATTATTCAAAACAAAACACAAAGGTAGGCAGTGCATTGCCGTGCATTGTATATTCGCATTGCTCTCGTCAAAAAGTCAAAATATCACAAAAAAATGTATTAAAAATATTATTTCATTTCAACTTCACACACTCGCGGGTAAAAAAAAGCAAAAGCAATATTCGTCAATGTGATGTCAACTAGGGCTGTCAACGAACGCCGGTTAACCGGTTATTTACACTGACGAAAACCGCGGTCACAAATTAGACAAAATTGGTTTTGATCGATTAACCGGTTAACCGGATAACCGGTTGACCGGTTATAAACAGTTATCCGAATAACCAGTTGACCGGATATAAACAGTTAAAAGAATGACCGATTATAACCGGTTATCCGGGGTGACCAGTTATCCGATTTTTACGGTTAACCAGTTTTTACTGTTAACCGGTTTTTCGGTAACCGGTTAATGTTCTTGGTTTGACCGGTTATGGCGAAAGTTGACAGCCCTAGAACATTGTACAGGCTGTCCCATTTTTACAAGTTATATTAATTTATAATTATATTTTTTAAATTCTTACCGCCTAGAAAACATCAGTGTACGCCATTGAATTCTACGTAAAAAAATCTGATTTTTACCATTTAAACAAGTTAGCGTGTATTTAAAAAACTAAGGAGGGCATGCAAATTCTGTTTATGGGGCCTTTCTTTTTATGAAGAAGTGGACCAGTGTCCCGAAACCGCAACTCCCTATCTTTAAAAATAATCGTGATACCTTGCAAAAGTATCGAAAATGGGACACCCTGTACACTAAACTGTTAGATGTTCTGCAGGTATACCTTGTGCTAACTTTACAAACAGATTTTATTTGCCTGATCTGTTTGATATTATCAGAGTATTTCATATTATAAGTATGTTTCGACGTAAATCATAGTCAAAATACAAAATCTTATGTGCAACGTTGCAAACACACAAACGAGACTCAAAGACATGTCTAATCCTATTGACATAATATACATACCTACATGTTTTACGTCTTTTATCTCTGGCTCAAAAGATAAACCGATCCTCCTTTACGTAAAGTTCCTTTACCTACCTAAGTTTAAGAAATTTTAGATTTTCTCTGACATTATAGAGAAAATATTGGGATATAATATATACACAGGGTGAGTCACATCTAAAGGCAGAGCCGAAAACACAAGGCAGAATTCGCTAAAATAAGCACATATGCTTAATAAACATTAGCTCAAAAACGCTTGGTTCTCCATATACAGCGTGTTGAAACTTATATTTTTTAATTTCTTTCGAGCCCGTTTAGGAAATTCCAACAAAATTTGATACATATTATGGAGTGTCATTTTGTGCAATAATTTGGCCCTGTTCAGATGACCAGCGGCGTAGAATACAAATAATTTTATTTTAAATGCCAGCATAATCGCCTTGGCACTAGTTTAAAAAATCCGGAATTACGAAGAAACTGTACCAGAAATAAAAAAATATCAAGAGGCGCTTTTTGTTCCGAATTGAATGGTTTTGCACAGGACCTTACTACTTTTCTTTACAATTATTTACAGTAACTATTTGTATCTACGCCGCTGGTCGTCTGAACGGGGTCAACGTATTGCGCAACATGGCAACCGTCCAATGCATAATGTGTACCAAATTTGGTTGGAATTCCTAAATGGGCTCGAAAGAAATTAAAAAAATATGTTATTTTTGTAAAAATTTCAACACGCTGTATATAGAGAACCAAGCGTTTTTGAGCTAATGTTTATTAAACATATGTGCTTATTTTAGCGAGTTCTACATTGTGCTTTCGGCTCTTTGTTTAGATGTGCCTCACCCTGTATATTTCTTTGGAGTCGTTCAAAACAACGTTGTAGCCAGAGTCGGCCTAGTAAATAGTAGCCTCTGGGTAATTTTTCTCTTGTGTCGAAAGTTGGTATACAGTGTGTTTCACTTCAAGTCGAGACAATTCATTATTTTTTTACGGGATGACCGGCTTTCAAATTTTTTTTAAAAAAATATAGTGGTCCGAAAGATCTATATTTTGACAAAAAAAAATTTCAAATTTGTCTTTTCCATGACCTACTACGATCAAAATTATACCCCCAAAAACTGCAAAAGTACATTAGACATTTTTTTAGGAAAAAAATGAATAACACAGTCGTATTGGCCATACCCGAAAACCACACATATCATGTTTCACGGTTATAGCTTATACAGGGCGTTTAGAAAATAGCTTCAAACATGGCAAAAATACGGTTTTTCGAAGTACCCTGTACAAACACCGAGAGATATTTTGTAATTATTTATTTTGATTAGGGCTCACATAAGCCATCAATTCCCACGATTTCATGGCCCTACCATAAAAATAAAAAAATACAAAAATCGAAAATAATCGTTTTTTTCTCTTGTTGTTTTTTTGCTGAGGGGCGAAGTCCTACGTCGCCCAGGGGCCTTCGATGTTGAAATCGAGGACTAGATCTTTTGCGAAAATTTAATTTTGACGTTTCTCTTGTTTTTGCTCAGACTTGTATTATTAAATATTCCTTGCATAAACGTTATACTAAATTATTATGTTACGTTACGTTAGTATTAAATTACGTTAAATTGTCGTAAGCAATATCATAAGGGCATCTAATTTTTCCGAAAAAAAAAAAGAAAAAACACGTTGCTAAGTAATATTTTAAAAAGAAGCATGAGTGCTGGTGGCAACAAAAATCCGAGTCGAAGACGAGGATTTTTGCACCTGCACGAATGCATTTTGTTAAAAAAAATACTACTTAGCATTGTGTTTTGTGGATTTTTTCCACAGGAAAAATTAGATGAATGGTATTTGACAAGACTATTTCATGAGTAACAGATTATTCTGCATATACATAGCTTACAAAACCTTTTATACAACAGCTGGTAAACTCTAAAAAACTGCTGACAGGTGCTGTCATACAGTTTTTCCATCTAGAAACCATTTGTAATTCAAAATTGCGCGTTTGTGATTGGTGGAAATTAAGACGAGGGAAATAGTCGTGCATAAACCCACCATTAGTTGTGCCTTTGTTCGGTGAATGTTCGGCCCTACGTCACAACTCCCGCCCTTGTCTTACTCGTGAATACACGGGCATAGCTCGAACAAGAAAATAAGCCCCCACGAACGTGTCGCCATCGTATTATTCGGATTCGAACTTGCGTAAGCGGGAGAGTGGGAGCTACAGTCTTATCATCAAGAACGACACAGATGTATCTCTGAATCAAGAGCAACACAATTTGAGCAACTACGCAAGTACGCTGATTCTGATGTCCAACCTCAGGTTCACGAATTTCGACAACGCAAAGAATCGTTTGCACCAGTATGGGCAGGTCCCCACAACATCATAAAAAAAGCTTAGTAGCCTCGTCTAAGGAAGTCCAGCGCGATAATAAATTCATGACAATGATCTACGGCCTGCACCACAACGACCTACTCTAAAAAGCCGATTCCGAAGAAGATTATCACAATATCACAATCGTAACTCCAGAAGACACTGTTTCTAATGGCATTTTGACCCCGACTAAGACATTTATCCCGACTTTGACTCACGCTACTAATGAATCTGACGTTTTAAAGTTAGTGTTCTATCTGAGGAAGTAGGTAGTTTAAAAATTATTTCGTTGATTACGAATTTCAGATATTTGCTGGGAGGTTTAAAAGTTTAAACAATACATATGTATAATTACAAGAGCACTTTTTATGGTTTCTGCAATGGAACCAAGATCTTCAACGTAATTTTTAAATAGCACTCACTTTGAATGTAAATACCGTCTCATCTGTAGATTTATGGTGTTCATAAGTTGTCTAATACCCGTTTTTCTTCTACTACCCATCGGAAAGTGGAGGAGGCACTGTATCGGCAGTAGCAAATCTTTTTTTGTTAGCTAAACTGACTCAAAATGTATCAAAACTATGTTCGATGGTCTTTGCTAATAATATAATAAAAAGTCTGGTTCCTCTTTGTGAAAGAATCATTTATTTACTAATGGAATAATGGAACAATTTCTTCTACTGCCAGGTAGATCGACTTGCACAAATCTTTTGCAATGTCTAAACTAGTGGATATAGGCTGTGGATTAAGACCAACCTGTGAATGTTATCTATTTAGATTTCTCTAAAACATTCGACAGAGTTCCTACCAGACGTCTGCTCCTGAAACTATAGATCATTTTGTTATACGTGGTCCACTTCTAAAATGGATAGAAGTCTTTCTATCCAATAGGACATTTTTAAGGTACGAGTAGGTGACGAGTTTTCTGCCCTCCACTTCTGGTCTTCCGCAGGGTTGGGTTCTCGGGTTCTCTTCTATATAATAATATGTAGGTAACAAACCAAATGTTTTATTCAAAGTTAGTCTATAGGGTTCGCCAGATAAAAGAATCAAATTTGTTTGAGTTAATACTTTATATGGCAGACTTTCCGTCGCGTATTGTTAATACCCATGCATCTTACGCTGAAGACACCAAAGTCTACGTGAACACTAACTTTCCACCACTTTTTTAAAAATGAATTTAATAAAATGTTTTCTTCATCGGATAATGATTATGATGAAGATGACAACGAAACGAACTTCATTGCATCTGGGTATGATTAAATAAAACAGGACAGTTAATTCATATTCGAAAAGGCAATGATCGATGCGTCGATGTGGCCATCGCAGGCCAGACTGTGCAATTTAGGTATTATGAGAACGGAGTACAAGACTGAGTGAACAATGTGTTTTACATCTTTGATAACTTTTTAAAGGTGTGAGCTATACAAAATCATATTTAACTTTAGTTTTTGGAATTGCTCCATCCCTTAAAAATGAGCACAGGGTGTTAGGTGATTTTAATTTAATTTTTAATTATTTTATGTTAAAATATTTTAAAAGATATCCTTTATTATTTTCTCTTTCATTTTGCTTTTTTATAATTATGTTTTGATAGAAAAAAATTATTAAAAATGAAAATAGGGTTATTATTATGAATTAAATCAATGTAGAGACTAAGTTTGTTAAAATGAATCGTTATTTCAGAATTATTTTCTAGTTTTTCCTTTTGCAAATCTAATACTGATACTGGCAAATTTGTTTGCGTTTACAGAATCCAATTTGAAATTTCTAAAGTTAACAGTCAAATCCGAATGAACATTATTTTCTAAATTTAAATTAGGTAAAACAATATTTTTATAATTATTAGTTTTTGAACTTCGATAAATTTTTTAAAGTGATTGCATTTGCACTTTACAATTCATTTCCATTTAACACAAAGGTTCCGTTTAAGGATAGTTTTTATTCAGTGTACTCGGAGTTCTGGAACTTCTAGGAATTTTTTGACACGAGTTTTTGAGAGCATGGAGCATTTGTTTCTATTTTGACTGGACTATGTTCATGGCACAGGTATTCCTCGGTGGTAATTTCTTGAAATTGCTTGTAAGCATTCCTCTTGGGGAAGGATTAGTTTGAATTTCCAGTTTTTTTAAAAGTTGGTATAGGATAAAGTAGATAGTAATTGTACTTTTTTTGAAGCACTAATGGATTTTCTATTATAAAGACTAATTGATTTCCTTCACTGAAACTTCTATTGTTTACTATTTTTTCAAATAATAATATGTTTTCAGTTAGGTGTAGTATCGAAAGGTAGGTTAAATTTGTATAAATGTTTTTTGATTGATTTTAATTCCATTAATAAATCGATAGGCTCAATTATTGAGTCGTGTAAGGCGTTTTATTTTGAATATGTTATTGCAACTTCAATTTTATCTAATATGTCGTACATTCTTTGATATGATAGTGATATCTGAGAGATTATCATATCTATTTCACAATATCTAAACTATAATAACTTCTTTTGCGATATTCAATCTAGCGTTTAATACTTCCTTGTTATGGCTAAGTATGTCTTTTGTATTCTTAAATTTGGTAATAGATCTTTTCAAAAGGGTTATTTATTCTCCTACAAGAGTCTTTAGTTTTTGTTCATTTTGTCAAAGTGTAAATCAGCTAAATCATATTTTTCTGCGTCTGTTTGATCCATGTTTCCGGTTATTGTTTTGATTAAAGTGCCCAAAAGATCAAGTACCTATCCCTCTTTTCTTTCTTATTTCTGGGTTTAATTTATTAATTTGTGACGTAGTTTTGTTTTATAAAACATTAAAATGTATGAGTTATGAGTAGTTCAAGCTATTCTGGAGTCCAATGGATTTATTTTCTTTTCTATTTCTTTGAATATTAGTTCTGTATACAGTGTATTCTACTTTGAATTGGTATACTGGTCGGGTCCCTGGGTGTTCCAAGAACTTTTATTTTGTGGTATTTAAGATTTTTGGAAATAGGTATTTTAATTTCTCTCTATGGGAACTGCATAATAGAAAAGTGAATTTGAATTGTGTGAAATTTTAGAAGTTCTTGTACCTACTGTTTCGAATATTAAATCCCTGTTCCCGAAACAGCTGATTTCGCCTCGTGGTCTGTGTGTAATTAACCTCCAAAGTAGAAGTAGCGAGCAGCCCTAGTGCTTATACCCTTACTAAATTTATTATTGTTTAACTGCGAGATAATAGTGGTATGATAAACTTATCAGTTTTATTATTAGAACATGGATGTCTCTGTGGGATTAATTAACGTTGGGTCTAGGAAATGGCAGAGGCCACGACACGAAGCCAAGTCTGAAGGTATAGGGATTATATTTTTGTCATAGCGATTAGCGATTAATTCCGTGTTGCTAATAATTATTTTTGAAGGTATGAGGAAATGGATCCCATGTGAAAAATTTTTAACTTCCTGTATTCACAGCAGCAAAAATTTAAATTGTACTTCAATTTCCTTAAATGATTTTTAGCTAAATAGAGATACATTTTATGGTTATACCAGTTAAATTGAGCAAGACCAGAAGTTGTGCCATTTTATGTCAATGTGCCCTCCTCACAGCGATTCTAAACTTAAAGACTTTCATGTTTTTTATTTTTTCCGTACAAAAACTAAAACTCTGTACCGGTATATTAAAAGTTTATTATGGCTGCTTTCAATATTGTTTAAAATAACACTTATCCGTCAGTTGGTCCAGTCAAAAGCACACATACCCATAGAGTTCGAGAAAATTGAAGACGTTCGAAATAAAAATGAACATTTTCAGTTATTTTACAAAAAAAAAAATTGTGTTCAAATTGTTTTATCAATAACTGCCACCATACTTTTAATTATTGACATGGATGTTTCTGCATGGACGCTCTTCATTTATTCTACATAATATTATTTTATTTTGTTTTTTACGTTATGTGGTAGTCGTATGATTCCATACGCAGCACTTTTTTTATTTATTTTCTTAATTTGCTCAAACTTGAATACCACGGATCAAGCGGGTCCTTAAAAACGGCAATTAGTATCGAAAGAGAACCGATTTTCATCTCTAGTGGTCTGTCTCTATACGACTTCAATAATCAATATTAGTTGCAGAAGAGCAGCAAGCAAACGAAATAGCTGGTTCATCCAACACTTTTAAGACATGTACTAGGAACATTAAGCTATACATTTTAGACGTTACTTTTACTTATACTGCAGAGCAACTAAGCAGCCTGGGTCATAAGCCAGTATCCAGTTAACAAATGCTAAAAAGTGGGTCGTAGACAAGACTTTGTGCCAACTTTTTCTGACTTTTGGGCTGTATACGTAGATGTTTGAAGATGGATATATCAAAAGTCCCGGGTCTGCGACGGGAGCTAACTCCAGGGGTTCCCAAAATGTGTCTGTTTTTGATTTTTCGCTTATATCTCTATAGGTAAGATGTAAGTAAAAAAATAAAATATTTAAATCTCATACAACTAAATGTGATAAAATCATTTTTACTAGCACTTATTTAACTTGCTCGTTCATAGAATTGACACAATTTCGAAATCTCTACTACCTAATAGGTACTTTTGTAATTTTAGGGGTATAAACAATAAACATGACCGTAGTAGGCCCTGTTTGAGAGATTTGTGGGACGCGAAATGTTCTCGGCGAGTACTTCTCACCTCTCGTCATGACGAAAAAAGAAGCACTCGAATATCTTAAAAAACCACAAATTTTACACTTACAATGGAACACAGTCTAGGTACACAAATCTGAAGCTTGTACCTTATCACGTTAATTTTCCAAACTTTTAGGAGAGTTACACCGGATAGTCTCTAGGCACTCTCTTCCGGAAAATTCTCTGCCATTGCGCAAAGTACTTACCTACTTTCTAACCCCATAATCTCTAGGTATATCTACTTAAAATACAAGGTGGCCCAAATTGGTTGAGTGCATATAGAGTATACGTTAATAATATACGCACTCGAAAAAAAAAAGGCACGCCTTGAGACAACTTCAATGATGTTCGTAAATGTGTCGCAGTCTTTTTTTAATATACCCGAAAACTTGAGTTTCTAGTTTTAACCGATTCCTTCCTCTTAAGGCTGGAGTAATTTTGCAGAATAGTCTTAAACCGAAAAAATACGTGAAAGATCCCCTTTAAATCCACCCGCAGAACACTTCCCCCAAATATATTCGCAACATTACGGAACACCCGTATATTTCTATAGCTATAGTGGAATTATTTTCCAATTTAAATAGAGGAAATTATTTCTCATTATATTGTATTCATTTTTTTAAGGAACCCCGTCATTCCCTGTCATACTTAGGGTATGAGTCATCTTTAGTACACATAGAACTTTTTGTTCTATGTTGGTGCATAGTATAGCCAGACATCGTAGATTGAGATTCTATCTGAAAATAAGGATTTTAATGTTTTAGAGAAGTATGCCCATTTGCCCGCTTCTCTCAGTAACGTGAAAATTTTGCAAATTGGCCTCAATACCAATAATTTTCTAGTCATAGCGTTTTACTGTCGCATTTCTGCCAGTTCCGCTAAAATGGCGGCTGACACGCCACTTCCGGTCTCAGTTTTGCGGCCTTACGTGATTTCTAAAGTGTCCGAGAGTCGGTACCACGTACGAAACGCTTAATGTATTTCAAGTTTATGTATAGCAATAGTTTGGAAAGTAGAAAAAAATCGAGTTTGCATAAAATGCATATGGAATTTTAAAAAGTTGTATTTGTTTGCAAATGAGGAAACCATAGAAGTTTCAAGTATCGACCCACATTTCGATGTTCCTGTTCAAGGGCAATTACACATCTTTGCTACACAGGTTACGTTACCCCACCAGCTTAGAATATGTAGGGATGGAAAATCTGAAAACTGAAGATACTATAGAGATAAAAATAATATAGGGAAATATAGAGATACGGTTAGAAAATAGGCAGAGATATATCGTTCCGGATTATTATTCTAAGAATTACCTAGTAGATCTTCATCACCAGGAGCTTGCCGCTAATCGCAGTTTACCTACCTCCCTAAAAGGTTTATAATGTTAGCGAAGCTAGGTAACTAGCGAAGCTATACTTTTCTGGTCTGTGCTCCCTATAACCTGTAACGATTCAGGGCTTCTAAATCAAATCAAAAGTAGATGATCAAAAAATTTAACTCCGCAGTTACCATAAAACTTAAAATTAAATGACTTTGTGGCATTACTTACTAAACCACAACGTGTATCGGCAAACATCCAAAGACATCTTCTGGTTATGCCAAAAGCCGTCATGCCATTTTGGGAAATTCCCTCTTAATTTTTCAAATGAAACCTCCAATTTTTGCGCCGTCGACTGAAAAATGTTATTACCTTTTGAACGATAATATTGTTTTAGATATTTACTATAGGGCATTTTCTATCAATCGCAATATCTAATATATACCCCCGGATTGAGTTCGCATAAGATGTAATAACAAAAAAAAATTCTAGTTGAAATTTGAGCTTCCGGGGATCAGCCCTGCTTGGTTTGAAACTAATTTGTAACATAATTTTAATTTCGAAAAATCACGTAGGCATGTCTTGGAAGTTATGAAGAAACTAATTTTAAACATGAGTAAAGTTCACTTTTTGTAGGTTTAACGACAAAATGTTATTAATGACACTTGTTCAGAATGAAAAACTGAGTAAGAAAATTTTCAAAAGTCTAGATCTACTTTGATTTTTGTGCGTTTTAATTTTTTAGCAGAACAAAATCAAAGTTGACCTAGGTTTCCTAAGTTTTCACACCTATACAGTTTTTCATTGTGAACAACATTTTGCCGTGAAACCTACAAAAAGGGCACTTTTTCTTTCGAAATTTCGCAACCTACTCAGTTTGTCATTCTGAACAAGTTGCCTTACTAACATTTTGTCGTAAAACCTACAAAAAGGGCACTTTACTGATGTGGAAAATTAGTTTCTTCATAATTTTCAAGGCATACCTACGTGATTTTTCGAAACTAAAATTATGTTACAAATTAGTTTCAAACCAACCAAGGCTGATCCTCAGAAGCTCAAATTTCAACTCGATTTTTTTTTTGTTATTTACATTCTTATGTGAACTCAATCCGGGGACACACTGTATATAGTAACGGCAATATAATCAAAGGACAACGACAACAGCTCTAGGACACGCTGGCTCCCATATTGAGAGTTACGCGAATTCAAACGGATGCAAGGTAGGTACCTACTTCTCGTTTTTTCTACAGAAAATATTGTTTAATTTTTTTAGTACTATACTTACACATTTTTGGAGGCTATTTACGGCCTTTTTATATCGTTTAAATATAAATTAATTTTCGTGAACAACATTACCTCGCAAAGCATGAGATTTCATTTTAAAAATATATACTTATCTTTATTATATTATAAAACGTTGAAGAGGGCAATAATTCAAGAAATCTTAAAAATTAAAAGAAATCTGCCACAGATAAATACCCATAAGGGGGTGTATTAAAAAAACGCATCAATAGTTATGCTATATAGGATCGTAGTCAAATAAAGATATCAGTTTTGCAAAAAAATCCAAACAGGATGATTTTTTCAGGGTTGCTTGGGGACTGCCTCCTGGATGTCCAACCAAAAGATCACACTTGAACTCTTGGTGTGAATTGAGCTATAATAGACCGTCAGATAGTGACAGATTTAGCTGCCCCATTTTCGCACACAAGCCTCGAAGAGGGTTGAAATGTACATCGATGTTGAGTAGAATGAAGGGAAATTTACGAGTGGCCCTTGGGGATAACATATGGAAAATTCGATTTTCCTATATAATGTAATGATGTAATATAATATGATATGATATGATATGATATGATATGATATGATATGATATGATATGATATGATATGATATGATATGATATGATATGATATGATATGATATGATATGATATGATATGATATGATATGATATGATATGATATGATATGATATGATATGATATGATATGATATGATATGATATGATATGATATGATATGATATGATATGATATGATATGATATGATATGATATGATATGATATGATATGATATGATATGATATGATATGATATGATATGATATGATATGATATGATATAATATGTTAATTATGTTTTTCGGGCTAGTGACGATGTACATTTTCATACTTTCGATGGGCTTGTGTGGAAACTTCGGTCAAGATCTGGATTTTTCCTTTCAAGACTTTATTTTAACCTTTTGGCCACCTGCAACACTCAAGCCTTTGGTTTTCCGCAGGCAGGTTCCATTAATTGATCATTTAGTGAACACGGCTGGCGCGGAAAATATGGGCGACAGACACCTTTTATTTCTGTTAAGGAAAATCGAATTTTTCATATTATGTTATCCGCAGATGCAACTTGTAAATTTCCCTTCATTCTATTCAACATCGATATACTTTTTAACTCTCTTCGTGGGTTGTATGCGAAAATAGGGCACTTAAATCTGTCACTACCTGACGGTCTATAAGGTGGTCCCCAAACAAGAGGGGTGGTTTCCTAAACATTTTTTAAAGCAAAATTAGCAAAATAATTTTTTGGTATATTGAATACTTAACGAGTTACAGAGCATTACTTATATGGCAAAACTTTCGCACGCTGCAGGCATTGTTTTGTATTTTTTTTTTACAAAAAATTACTTCCATAAAAGTTTTAGAGGATGAACTTCTGGTCAACATTTTCTTATAAAATGTTTTGTGTCCCTAATGATTTACAGGTTATTATATTTTTCAATTAATTTTTGTCATATTAGTCCCTGTAAATCATTCGGTATTAGACCACAAAAAAAAATTTAAAAAAAGTTGACCAGAAGTTCATTGTCTAAAAGTTTTATTAAGATATTTTTTGTGTTTACAAGACCACCCCTGCAGCGTGCGAAATTTTTGTCATCTACCTAAGAAATGCGCTGTAACAGACAGTGATATTTTTAAAAATCGCAGACAACTAATAATAATGCCAGTTCTGAGCAAAACATTGTGGACAGGAGCACTAAATTTCGTACTACCAGTAATTAAATATATCGTCTGACCGACCTCTCTTAATTATTACGATCGCACTTCAGGTGCCAAAGTGGTTTTAATAGTATAATTTGCTTGCCCTGAGTGCCTCCATCGCCTCCCAGCGACAAACTTCAAAAAAGGTCACTACTAAACCAACAATTTCTCGTCCACATACTAGTAGCACACCCTGTATGCAGCGTTGCCAGAATTTCTTTCTGGCAAAGCGGGATTTATTCCACGTAAGCGTTACATAATAAAATACTAAAATACTTTTTTATTGTTAAAAAAACAATTATGAAATGTAGAGAAAAAAATTATTTCCTGGATATTTTAGGCAAGAATTCAGAATTCGCACCGGCGAGCTATTACGACTCCGCGCCTCCTCCGCACCGTTCTGAGCGTGACATTTAATTTCAGGCTAAAAATCGGGACGTCCCGCCAAAAGCGGGACATCTGGCAACGCTGTCTGTGTGGCATATAATATGTTCCTAACTTATATTTGCTCCTATTTTCAATTTGAAGGTACTTAATGAGATGTCTGAAACTATTTTAGCTAGAGCTTTCCTATTTCAGAAGCCAAACTACTTTCGACGAAACCTGCCATTCCGCGGGCGGCGGCGCGAGACGTAGCGAGTCATTCCGCACAAAACAAAGTCTCTTTATAAGGAGTTTTCTCGGCCCATTTCCGGGCTATCTGCATCCGCAAAAATGCGCGCAACGGGCGACAGACAAAGCCTAATCATTTATTTGGAGCTCCCCAGACGCCGCGAAAATCCCGGAGATTTATCCACACCGAAAACGACGCTCAGTCTGACTAATCCACCCCTAAATTTGCCGCACCGCTCATTTTGCTGATTTTACAGACGAAGACAGCTCCCGAAAAAGGAGGTATAAGTACCTAATATACTTCCAGCGGTAGAAATGAAGCCAATAATGAATCGGTTTAGTATAAAGTTTTGTATGATGATGGTTTGTAACAACCAGTATCCTTAAAAGTAATCGAAGTAGCATGTCATTTCATCGATTGGATTAATCGTGGTGTTTCAATTTTATATGACTACTTATTCACACTTTCCATACCATTTCTATACAGGGTGTCCGGTAAGTATGGGACAATCTCACAGCTGAAATTGTCAATTTCGCCGTATCTCACAGATACGCCAATTGCTCGGTTTTTGGATCGTGCTTTTACTTGTGACTTTTTTAAAGTTATCTTGTTGCATGTTTTTTGTGCATCTTTTCATTCTGCATGAAAAAGGTACTCTTGTTCCATAACGATCAAAACAACCGTTTGCGTTGAAATCGACAAAATATGCCCCAAAACACTGTTGACTTCAATATTTTAAACATAACATTTTCACCTACCACTTTCAAATGTTACAGATTCACAATGAAATGTTACACATTCAAAATGATGAAAAAAATGCCAAACGGGAATTGGTCAAAACACCATTGGTTTTCTTGAATTAGAGTTTCCAAATTTTGTCGAATTCAATCCTTTCCATTTTGAAAGCGAATAATTTTTGGTACACTGTTTAAAGGGATTTTTTTCACTTTAAATGGTACAGTTGATTTGTTCCACATGAAAGCGGTAGGTGAAAATTTTATGTGTCGAATATTGAAGTCAACAGGTGTTTTGGTGCAAGTTTTGGCAATTTCGTCGCAAACTGTTGATTTGATCGTTATGAAACAAGAGTACCTTTTTCTTGTAGATGCACTAAAATGATGGACCTGCAGAACCAAAAAGATAACTTTAAAAAAGTTAGGTACGAGTAAAAGCACGATCCAAAAACTGTGCAAGTGTGAGATACGGCGAAATTGACAATTTCAGTTTATTCTACATCGCCAAAAACACAGCAGTGCCAAATTTCAGTTCAGCAGCTTGATTCGTTTGGGAGATATTGCCATAATTCAATTTGAAAAAAAGATTTAAACGCCCTATATCTCAGTAACTATTGCTCCTGTGAGATTGCCCCATACTTACCGGACACCCTGTATATTTAATTGAGAGATAACTGACTACATGAAGTTTTAGGCAAAAATTTGTAGTTTATTGTAGAGTTTAGTGGAGGAACTGGTCTCAAGCGACGATTTACTTACAGGATTCGAACCAAAGACCATCTGATCACAAGTTAAACGTTCTAACAACCGAGCCATCGCCGCATTTGAAAATATTGCCTAAAATAGTGTAAGCTAGAATCTCAATGACGTCACAGAATTTCTAAGTAAAATACAGGCTAGTTCATACACATAGAGAAGGGCAAAACATCTCATCACGTGACAGATCGGTCAAAGAAAAATACCATGTAACTTACTCGTCTCATTGCCACCATCACATATTTCTCTAGGGATTTTACTCAGATGACGTGTACAGGGTTTTTCCGTATATTTTTCAACCCACCCTAGAATCTCCATTTTCGATCCTAGAAGAAAACTTTTTATATGAAAGTTATAGGATTTTTTACGAGCCATTTGAATCTGTTAACAGATGAAACAAATGAACGTCGAAAAATTGAGAAAAATATATAAACTTTTGTTTTTTAAATGGAACACCCTGTATATTTTTGGATTTTTGAAATCTACTGGTTCTTCTGATTCCAATTATATATATTTGCTCCACCCGCCTGCTCAGTATTTCACGTTGCATAATTTGACTATTATAGTGTAAGGATCAAGAGACCCATGGAAAAACAAATTTGTATTTATTCATAGATATTTTAATAACTTTATTGGAACTTTATTAACAACAAGAAAAATAAAATAATAAATGGTTATCTCTCGACGTATCCACCATTAACTTCGTAACATCTTGTGATATTGTTTTTCCATTTATTTAAGGCATTTCTAATGAATTGAAAGTCTTCCGTATTTAGCTCAAAAATCTCTACTTCTAATTTATTTCGAAGGGTATTGATATTTTCCGGTATGTCATAATATATTTTATTTTTAAATATCCCCACAGAAATATATCCAAGGAAGGCAAGTCCGGGCTGTTTGCCTGCCATCTAATTGAACCATGTCTTCTTATCCATGAATCATATTTGTCATTCAAATAATTTGTTAACGATTTACTAAATAAAATAATTTTTACGGACGAAGCTATGTTCACAACAGCCGGAATGTTTAATAGGCGAAATAAAAGATACTGGAACACAGAAAATCCACATAAGTATCAAGCTGTTAAAATTCAAGGTCGACAATCACTGAACGTTTGGTGTGGGATATTAGAAAATAGAGTTTTGGGGCCGATTATTTTTGAAGGCAGTTTAACCGGAGAAAGATACAAAAATTACCTTGAGAACGAAATTGAAGTCTTACTCCAACATCTTCCGAATCGCCAACAATTAATTTGGCAACAAGATGGGGCACCCCCACATAACATCAAGTCGGTAACAAATTATTTGAATGACAAATATGATTCATGAATAGGAACCCATGGTATGGTAGATGGCAGGCAAAGAGCCCGGACCTGCCTTCCTTGGATATATTTCTGTGGGGATATTTAAAAAATAAAATATATTATGACAGACGGGAAAATATCAATACCCTTCGAAATAAATTAGAACTAGAGGTTTTTGAGCTAAATACGGAAGACTCTCAATTCATTAGAAATGCCTTAAATAAATTCAAAAACAATATCACAAGATGTTACGAAGTTAATGGAGGATACGTCGAGATATAACCCTTTATTATTTTATTTTTCTTGTTGTTAATAAGCTTCTAATAAAGTTATTAAAATATCTATGAATAAATACAAATTTGTTTTTCCATGGGTCTCTTGATCCTTATCTACACTATACAAATTACTAGTCACTAGTCAAATTATGCAACGTGAAATACTGAGCAGGCGGGTGGAGCAAATATGTAACATATATATATATATATATATCGTCGGAATCAGAAGAACCAGTAGATTTCAAAAATCCAAAAATATACAGGGTGTTCCATTTAAAAAACAAAAGTTTATATATTTTTCTCAATTTTCCGACGTTCATTTGTTTCATCTGTTAATAGATTCAAACGGCCCGTAAAAAATCCTATAACTTTCATATAAAAAGTTTTTTTCTAGGATCAAAAATGGAGGTTCTAGGGTGGGTTGAAAAATATACGGAAAAACCCTGTACAGGGTGCTTCAGAAAAGGTATCTACATACAGAGTGCATAAAAAATATACAAATGCCATAATGGTAACGTCGCAGAATTAATAAAATGAAAAGCTGAGAGAAGCCACAAAAGGTCTTGCTCATTTCGTTACCTGACGTCACAGAATTCTTCTGAGATAGATGGACAAAAATAATAAATAAATTGCCAAAAACAATAAAATAAACACCCTGTATTTTTAAGTAGAGATATGTAAATGGAAGATGGTACTCGTATTAGAAAAATCACATTATTTTGGCCCAAAGAATCGGTGGTAAATGGATTCATTCAATTTCTTTAACATCCCGGATACAGGGCGATTCAGTTATGATGTAGAAAATCTTAACCACAAGTGAAAAAAATAGCTTAATACGAATCCGAAATTTAAAAAATTCAAAAGCCAACAAAAAAGAAAAATATATTTTCAGAAGTGTATTAAAACCCTCTGTTAACGCCGCTCACCTATTCAGCTGCTAACCTCGGGGCGCGGAGTTGCCAGTTGCGCAACATATATATATCGTACATTTACTTTTTTTGCCTTTTCCCAGATATTTCAAAAAATGTATGCATAGTCTAAGTGAATTTAATACCTTTTTTTTATTTTTCAGTGTCGATTAAAAGTAATTAGTGGGTAGTGGGTGTATAGGAGTATTGAGAATACTTAGTTAATAAACCGCACTTAATTCGCAACAATAAAACTAAATTTACTTAACGTAGGACTAAAACGAATTGTGACTGCTTTTTTAACAATACCTTGAAGTAATTTTACTGATATGCATTAGCTGCGGTTGAATTCATAGAAATCATCCTCCTACTTTACGAGATGAGAAAAGCCATCTATCCGGCGGTGTCTGAACTTGCCCTGCCGTATAAGTAATCTAGTAATCTGTAATAATTATTGAGTTACCGGTAGGCGTCATTACGCGTTGCCGGTCTTCTCGTGCAATTTAGAAATTGTGATATAAATGAATGAGCGGAAATTCGCCAAAAGACCTCAAGCAAATGCCGGTGCTTATGATGTGAATACAGCATTTTCTTGAGATATTTGAAGTGTTATAACACCTGCTCTTTGTAGAATCAAGAGTGAATACACCAATAATGCACTACTACTATGGAATCATAAAACGGCTAGGGCGAGTGATATGTCACTATATTTTCTCCAGAAAATATGTTTTGTTTCTCCTACAGATTTAATTTGGAGGCTATTTATACCTTTTTATGGCGTTTTGTGATGATAAGCGCAATGTTTAGTCAATCCATGCAAGAAGTTCCGCAAGTGTATTGTATTAAAAAGTTTCTATTACATAATAACCTGCAATACAATACACAACTAGAACTACAAATATTATATAAATAAAAAATATATAAATTTCTTTATAGAAGCTTTTAGAAACGAAATTCAGCTCTACTTTTTAAAAAATATCGGCGTTACATCAGAGGAACCCTTTATTGTTTTCCGTTTCTCTGGCTGATGCTCCCAAACGAAATCAAACGATAGATTTCGTCAATGCCCGCTGTATGACAGCTTTTTTGTTGCGCGCTCATTAATTTCGTGATTTCACCGTTGGGTAAATAGGGGCTATTCGAAGCGCTCTACAGGCCGATTCGGAGAACAATGAGGGAAAAGCTGGTAGAAGGGGCAGGCATTGTGGTGTAAAAAATGGGATACACAAAAAAACACTCAGATATGTTCGTCCTGAATTCGCCGACAGAATTTCGCACTCTCCGAATTATATTACTTGAACTTATTCTCATTTGCCAACGGAGGAGAAAAGAATATGCGTGCACTGCAAATTCATTAAAAATAATTGATAAACATTAAAAATACTTACATGAAATATTTCGGTTAGCTTACCAGAGGTGTACTGAATGTTTTCTATATTATTTTTCTTTGGTCCCAAAAACGTCGTTAGCGACATATCACTCGCCATGTTACAAGCTTTTATTTAACCTCGACCAACACTATTAAAGACCAGTGCATAGCGCTGTTTCAAGCGATCTCCACTGACGCCACATGACGAAAAAAATCGACAGGGTGGTTTAATGTTAAAACACCATTGTTGCAGAATCTTTAGAAAATAAATAATGCAAATATATCTGTTGTAACGAATTTAACATCCAAAATAAAATAAAATGATTATTATGTCCCTTTAATTTGACAAGTTTACATGACATACCCATTTCCTTGGATTTATGAAGAAAAGCGAGTCTAAAAAGCGGAAGCGTAGAACGCATTAGATTTTCCAGTTTCTTCTTTATATATAGTGGACCACTGGTTCGCTTTGGAGCTATAGACAAATATTTTTCTGCTTTAGTTCTTGCATACATTACAAAATACTCTTCCAAATATAATATCCAGAATTCTCGCTTCTTCAAATGGTTGGACAGATCTTCACGTAATTCCAAAATAGTGTTTATTCTTCTGCCATTCACGTAATGGTCTATGCATACGATTTTCTTCATGAGCATGGAAATTTCATGTTATCACAAACTAATCCACCTATAAAAGCTTTGTTAATATGACAAAACTGTAAAGTACCTATTGACCGCCAAGGGAATACGTTACCGTAAGAAGAACGTAAATGTTACCTACTAAAGCAGGATATTTAAAATATGGGAAATATCAGAAACTGACATGCTCTTATAACCACAGAATATCCCTCTATAACCTATAATAAACAATTTTTTTCGTCGAGTAGCGCCACCCCAGTCCGCAAGCAATAATGAAATACAACGTCATACTCGGGTCTTTAATATACAGGATGATTTTTTTAGGTCTACCACCGCGATTTTCTCGCTCATTTTGCGGCCTACAAAAAAAACGTAAGAAATAAAAATGTGGCAATTTTGGATAGCTAAGTGGTGCTGCGAAAGAAATCGGCATCCATGGCCAACTTGTCGCGCAATATTAAAAAAAGCTCAAATTGAGCAAAACTATTAATAGCCGTGGAATGTTTATTTTAAGAGACACAGGAAAACTTTTATATTGAAAATTGATGGCACTGAGAAGCTTTATCAACCCAGGTGCTCAGATAGTTTCAGCAAATTACACAGGGTCTTCGGCTTTCTTGAGACCATGACAATTTTTGTCGATTTTAGGTTTTTTTAGTACACCGCGAAAAGTTGGGTATGGAGGCCCATTCCTTTTTTAATGTCGCCTCGCTGACCAAAATTGCCATATTTTGTTTTCTTACACATTTTCTGTGCGGCCCAACATAAGCGAGAAAATCGCTTAATAAGAAATAAACAAAAAAAAATTCATAGCCTCAAGAGAGCCGAAGACCCTGTGTAATTTTCTGAAACTATCTGAGTACCCTTTTGCATAAAGCTTCTCAGTGCCATCAATTTTCAATATAAAAGTTTTTCTCTGTCTCTTAAAATAAACATTCCACGGCCAATAATAGTTTTGCTCAATTTGAGGTTTTTTTAATATTGCGCGACAAGTTGGCCATGGATGCCGATTTCTTTTGAGCACCTCTTAGCTGTCCAAAATTGCCACATTTTTATTTCTTACGTTTTTTTTGTAGGCCGCAAAATGAGCGAGAAAATCGCGGTGGTAGACCTAAAAAAATCATCCTGTATAGTATTGGTCCAGATTTAACTTGCTTTGTGTGTTAGTATGTAAAATTTTGAAATCAAATTTTAACCAATTCCACCCTACCGTTTGAGCTGAAATTTTGCACAGAGTTTTGGTGGTGGTGACAATATAATCTAGAATATTACTCAATAGCCGATTTTAGGCGATCTCTGGTTTTAAGCGCGGTTATCTTTCTGGTTGTCCTTGGTTTTAGCCCTTCAATAACCAACAAATTTCACCATTGAAACTCGCCTAAATGCATATTGGTTAACCCAAAGGTAATTTAGGCGAATAACCAAGGAGAAATGTCACACTACTACCTTTCTATAACCTCTTATATGTGTGTATGTTACAAAAAATTTAATTAAATTACATTTAACAGAAGACTTGCTATTTCCATATCTCAGACTTCAATCTGGACCCGGGATATCTTCACACTCTCCACCTCCAACGTTTAAACAAGCGAGGTATTTTGGCTCCTGTCCCTTTTTTTCTAAATTTATGGATCTACACGAAAATATGAAAATGACTACACACTACACTTGCCTATATCAAAAAATATATAAAAGTTTTTAAAAATTCAAATTCACAACAAATTGGTAAATGTAGCAAACGACATTTGTTTTCAATAATCGCGGAAATTATTACGCTGTTCCTGAGTGGAGTAAATATCGCGGTTATTGCCGGTTATAACGATGACGTATGAAGGGCTTTTTGTGACGTCAGATAGCTATAACCCGAGGCCAACGATAAAGACAGGCCACGGCGCTAACGCATAATCGCGTGACCAACTTAGTTCTATATAATGAAAGGCATTTTTGGAGATAAGTAGAAAAAACAAATTTCGTAACAATTTGGCAAGTTTTCTTTCATCTATTACATTATTGGATTTGTGCATCCAAGCTTTCTCTAATTGTTTTTTCAAAATTTTCAACCTGCCTCAGCTGTTTTAGGCTGAGAGTTAAACGGCACTGCACTCACAATATTTTGGCATATTCTCAAAAATTGTTGGGACATCACCTTCCTTTAGCTTAGGTGATATTCTCTATAGGTATTTTCCTCCCACAACACATTTGTAAACTTTAATTATTGTTCCACTTTCTTGAAAATGTGTTAGCCACACATACTTACGGGTTTTTTAGAAGTTAAATCTCAGTTGGGATTTGACGAATCCATTTTTGGCGGAAATTTTCATCCCGAGGCAAAACAAATGTTTGTTATGGCGACACTTTCTTCCTGGCTTTTGTAATATGTATAAATATAATATAAACAGACCTCTTTATTCATAGAACAGACCCAATATTTGGTATTTAGGTTATTTTCTACGAAATAAAAATGAAAACTAACCTCAGTAGGTATACTTCAAAATATTGACGAGGTCTCAGTTGATCGGCAGCGTGAAAGACCATATCAGGGCGTAGGTCGACAACGAAAATCCTCGAGTACGTTACAACACTGATTTATTTCGCACAAGGTGAATGGTGAATACAATAAATACACAAACCCGAACGTGGTCAACGGGAACGGCTTCCAGCCACCCAGACCGTCTGAACTCGCGGATCTCCCGTAAGCAGTTCACCCCTCTGTGTCTTAGGCTCCACTGTCCAATACTGTCCATGTCCATAATAGTCCATTCCGGGTTCCCTATTCTGGGGTTCGGGGGAGAATTCCCCTTACAGCGCTCACGCGTCGCGTCGGTGCGGACGGCACGACTCCCACCCAGACACCCAGAGGCCATAATAACACCTGGGCGGTTCCCCTCCGCCAGGACACACGCGCACTAGACACAAACTTGTTTCTAAAATATAAACTAAGACGTTTAAAAACACTTTAAACATTGAAAACTTCTCAAAACCCAAGCTGCCGCTTTCAGTTATGTGACAAATGACATGAACGTCTAACTAAGATGGTCACGTGATTTTTGTGCGCCAGGGCCTGTCTTTATAGTAGGCCTTGGCTATAACCAATAATAACCGAATCGCATAAACGTGTTTGGTATTTACCGGTTATTAGGTAATGGTTATTCGCCTAAAATCGACTAATATTGTAAATTATTCAAAATGGCCGCCGCTTCAAGATATCGTATTACATTTTTCCATGATATGGATATCAAGTGAAAAGATTTGACGAGTAGAAAACGCTAAGGGGGGTGACGTCATACTAAATAGATATAGAAGAAATATATGGTGGATTACCTTTTTCTTCACAGCCTCCTTGACGTGGGTATAAATATTAAACGCACAAAATAAAACAAAAAACACTTTTAAAAACAAGCTTTTATTTAAGACATGCACTAAAAGGAAATAAAATATGTTTAGGTTTTCGTCAAGGTAATTCAATGGCAAATTACAAAAAGCTTGTCGCAGGAATTGAACAAATACATACATCGACAAGTACTTGCTTACAAACCAATCGCTGTCCAATAAAATTAATTGGTACTTACTTACTTTTATGGACATTTTGATTTCAAAAAGCTAGTCGCAATTTGGCGTTGCCTTAACGAAAACCTATACTTATTTTATATTCGTATTACTACATGGCTTAAATAAAAGCTTGTTTTTAAAAAGGTTTTTTAAGTTCAAATCATGGCACCCCCTTTCACCACTCCCGTTCTATAAAATTATTCAATATATTCTCTATGTAGTAATTTTGTTCGTTGGTAACAACTGTAACAGACTTCTACAAATCTTATCTGTTTTCAGATTTTAAGTAGGTAAGCATAAAATAAAATATAGTTTTGAAGTTCAATAAACTATTTTAGTATTACATCAGAACTCTTCCTATACGTCTAGTATGGTCGATACTATTATTCCAATCAAACTAGTCCTAGTTATTTAGATTCTCTAGGACAATATTGATTCAGCGAATTTCAGAGATTTACTAGATTTATTTTACAAAATAATTTAGTCATAGTTTTAAATATAGTATTTACAGAGAACAACTTGTCCTCTGGTATTTAGAGAACTGGAGCTTAAGAGAATTATTATCAAAGGTTGAATTAACTAAAAAGGGTAATTATTGACAAACACATAAACAAGAAGTTTTAATAGTAAAACATTAAGATTTTGATTGTGTGCTCTAATCAGACAGGACAAGTAATTTAAAAGTTGATATTTAAATACGGAATATTTTATTTGAAATTACATACATTAGGTACAAAATGCTGATTGTTATTCTTCTTGTGAAAAATATTGTAAAATTCTGAATACAAATAATATAATGATATAGCAATATAAATATTGCAGAGAACTTACTATACAAAAATATTGAACAAATTGAGCAAACAGCGTTGTAAATACACATACAAGTATAAAAAAATATACTTAGATCAGATCGACATGCTAATCTACACCTCTTCTAGGTTATACTAACTTCTTCGATGTATTAAAATTAGGAACTATCTTAGGTATGTATAAATAGTTAAATATTGCAACATTATTACACATATTTATCAAAAATACGTCTGTATGTACAAGTTTCATAAGGTACCAATGAAAAGGCACTTCAGGTTAATTTACAACATTAAGTAATCAGCGTAATTAATTTAAGTACTTTTCCAAGGAAGGAGAAATAACCATAACTAACTAATAATAGCAATATAACATCACATAACCTTTTTTCAAATTTCAAGAGCAGCAACAAAATAGTTTAGCAGGACAGGCTCATATTGTCAATGCAATAATAATAATTATTATTATTGTTGCTGAAGTTAACTTCCTCGTTATTATTGGAACTCAAATCAGAGATCAATGTAACAAATAACGTTGATACTTTAGGTAGGTACAATGCAAGGCACAACACTTTGATGTACCTATACAAGGTTTATACTTAATCCTATATTGCGTTTTAGTTTTAGTGAAATAAATAAATAATAACAGCTAGTGAACGAAATGATACCCTTTCGATGAAATGATTATAAGTTTCAAGAGGTTCCTCCTGAGTCTGACGTATTTCCTGTCGAATTCGTTGGCTCTGGAGACGATCCAGAGTTGTGGCAGTGAGAACAGTGGAGACAAACGCTACAGGAACCTGCAAAAATAAAAATGTTTGTATATTTGTAATGTTCATAACATATTCCTTGTTGTAAGAGCAAAGTTACAAATTAAATTTCCGAATCGTTCAAGACCATTTTTTCATTCTGTCGTCAAGTGCTAAATTAAGTAAAAAGCTCGTGGCTCGTCCATAGGGGCCCTGGCGCTAGAGCCCCCCAGTAGAAAATGGGAAAAAATAATTTAGTTCCGCCACTGCTATATTTTACCTCCTTGCTCCTTCCTAATTAAATTGTCGCAACGCGCGTCGCCGATACTGTACGAAGTACTTGACCAGGAGATACTGACAGATTTTTGGACGTGATTTTACTCAGTATGCCGTTCAAAGGTCATTATGTTGCGTATATTCTCACAATAACAAGATATGAATCAGAGAGATATCCTGGGTTCTTCGTATGCAAACCTGAGTTTTCATTTATTCGAAAAATATGCGTTTTGATATGATTTTAGTCAGGCTACCATATGTGATTTATAATGAAGTTCACAATAGAACATTCCTCGGAAAACCATAGGCGTGGGCCCAAAGGTATATTTTTCTCACGTGGACTTATATTTTATTTATTAATTCTTCCACGCCATGATGACTCTCTGATTCAATCCTTATTATTGTGAGAATATACACAATATAATGTCCTTTGAAAGGCATGCTGGGTAAAATCACGTCCAAAAATCTGTAACTATCACCCGGTCTATACTATTTAAAAGGGGAGCGATCGGGCCGAGTCGGCTGCTTCCGCTATACGCGATTGTAGCATACGATAGGGCTCTCTGTCCTCTAGCCTCAGTCGCAGCCAATCAAGTTACGTCGCATCGCCGAGTCCTTTACAAAACTTCTCCCGGTGCCTCGCGTGTTCTAAGTAAACAACATGAAAAATAGTATGCAGGACATGTTGAAAGGTAACTTTTTAAGACTGCATTGACAGAAACATTTGATACCAACTTCAGATTTGCAATTATCTCATCCGGATAAAGTTTAAACTCGCAATTTTACGCGACACTTTTATAGAAATATCTATCTACGACAAGAACAAGTGGACAAATTAAATGCACAGTTTTGCGTTATTAACTTCTTTAAATTATGCAAAATACGTAATTTCTACTAAAAATAAAAAAATAAAAAGCCCATGTCGAAAGTATAGGGCGCAAAATAAGCAAGAAAATCGCGGTGGTAGCCTTAAAAAGAACATCCTTTATATCTAATATAAAATCGACAAGTTGTAATGTAGGTGTACAGGTACCATAAATGACACCTACCGGCAAAAGTGTGACCTAGCTCGTAAAATCAATAGAAGAAGTATTGATCTAACAAGTTTCATCGACAACGTCACCCTAGCGCCATCTCTGCATTTCCACACGCACTATTTTCCACACAAGACTGGAAATTACTTTCCTAACCCACAACCCACTAATACAATCAAAAAACGGGACGTGGAGCTTTAAGCTTGAGTGTACTCCTAAACACTTTAAACAGCAAGCAGCTCCTATTTTGTTGTTATTTTGGCCAATTCAATGACCTGTAGATTACGTTATGAATGCTATACCTAATTTTGTTATTTTTGAAGATGAATGAACGATTACAAAAAAGTTTTAAATAGGACAAAACACATTATAGAGATGGTCGCAAATATTTTATACCCAGATACTTTAACACCACAAGCTAGAATGCAAAACAAAAATTTAGCAGTATAGGTATTTAATTTTAAATACATATCTACCTACAGGGTGTTTCATCTTAAGTGCAAAGACCCCCATAAAATTTGTATTCTCCATCCGATTTTAGCAGCGTTTTTTTTTTCTAAAAATAGGCCACAAAAAACTCTACCTAAAACCCTCGTATACCAAATTTGAACAAAAAATATACAGGGAGTTCCATTCTGCAGGCTGTGAAATTTGAGCAAAATAGGAATTTTAAACTCATCTGGCGAGTCAAGTGTGCCATGGAATTACTTAGAAACAGTTGGATGATAAACAGGACCACTCACAGTGTCGATGTGCAAAGATCCAATAAAAAATATAGAAGGTGTTCTTTTCTGTAACAACTCGAAATGCTGAATTTTTTAAACTTTATACAGGTCAAAAATCGAGTATATCAAAACCACCTCAGACATTACAAACGAACTAAGTCTAAAATACACAGAAGCCTGCCAGTCAGTAAGTCCATATGAGTTAAGGTGGCGGGTGTGCCACAAAAGGAAACGCACAGAAAATGTATCATCTTAGACAGTGACTTTATTGATAAAGGTCCAACAATTTGAATTGTTTTTATTTGTTGGTTGGATGATGTAAAGAAATAAATTGCTTTTGTATTTAGTAATATTTATTCAATGATTCCAGAGCACTCCTGACCAATGTATAGTTTAATAAAAATTTAGCATTTTGACATCGCCCAGAAAAAAAGACCCTGTACATTTTTGTATTGAATCTTTGCACACCAACACTTTGAGTAGTCCTGTTGATCATTCATCTGTTTTGACGGGATTCCATGGCACACTTGACTCTCCAGATGCCTTTAAAATACCTATTTTTGCTCAATTTTTGACACCCTGCAGAATGGAACTCCCTTTATATTTTTTGTTCAAATTTGGTATACGGGGGTTTTAGGTTGTTCTGATTAACGCTGTGGTGTCGGATTTTAAATAAAAAAATCGATAAATGGTTTTCGTCATTTTTTACTAGAAAAAAATTTGTAGTAGGCCTTGAAAATGGACATTAGGACCTGAAATTTTGCACCAACGTAGAGTTTTTTGTGGCCTATTTTTAGAAAAAAAAAAACGCGGCTAAAATCGGATGGAGAATACAAATTTGACGGGGGTGTTCGCACTTAAGATGAAACACCCTGTATATAACGGGTGTCCAATAAGTGTGGGGCAATCTCACGGGATCAGGTAGGGGACGTCAAAATATTACGATTGAGCTTAACAACTACGGGTCAGATCTCAATAGTTACTGAGATACAAGGGCGTTGGAACTCTTTTTGTTTTTCAAACTGAATTATGGCAATATCTTCCAAACTAATCAAGCTGCTCAACTGAAATTTGGCACTGCTGTGTTTTTGGCGATGAAGAATAAGCTGAAAATGTCAATTTTGCCATATCTCACAGAGGGCGCCCCTTACGCTGTTTTTAGATCGTGCATGCTTTTACTCGTAACTATTTTGATGTTATCCTTTTGGTTCTGCAGGTTGATCATTTTAGTGCATCTTTTCATTCTGCAAGAAAAAGGTAGGTACTCTTGTTTCATAACTGCTTTTAAGTGTTACAGATCAACTGCACCATTTAATGTGAAAAAAAAATCCCTATGAACAATTTACCAGGAATTATTCGCTTTCAAAATGGAAACGATTGAATTTGACAAAATTTGGACACTCTATTTCAAGAAAATGGTGTTTTGACCAATGCCCATTTGGCATTTTTTCATCATTTTGAATGTACAGTTGATCTGTAACATTTGAAAGCGGTAGGTAAAAATTTTATGTTTCGAATATTGAAGTTAACAGGTGTTTTGGGGCACATTTTACCGATTTCAACGCAAACGGTTGATTTGATCTTTATGAAATAAGAGTACCTTTTTCTTGCAGAATGAAAAGATTCACTAAAATGATGGACCTGCAGGATCAAAAAGATAACCTCAAAAAAGTTACTTGTAAAAGCACGATCCAAGTGGCGCCCTCTTTGATATACGGCGAAATTGACATCTTCAGCTTATTCTCCATCGCCAAAACCACAGCAGTGCCAAATTTCAGTTCAGCAGCTTGATTAGTTTGGGAGAAATGTCTCCCCCCCCCAATTCAGTTTGAAAAAAAAAAAGAGTTACAACACCCTGTTTCTCAGTAACTATTGAGATCTGATCCGTAGTTGTTAAGCTCAATCGTAATATTTTGACGTCCCTTACCTGCTTCTGAGAGATTGCCCCTTACTTACCGGACCCCCTGTATAGAGCCTCTACGGTGTTTATATTTAGACCTAGTGAATTTTTGGCACTATTTGACTTTGGCTTTCGCAGTAGAAAAATTGTTTATAGGCTAAAAAGTGTTTCTTAAATATATTAGGCCTTATTAAAAAACTGATTATTACTTACCTAACTTTTTGGCTAAAATACTCCTGAGTTTTAGTGCTGGTCCCAACTTCATATTCATAGTTGTGGTAAGGTGCTCTTCTGTCAACATAGGCAGGCCACTTCCATCTATCCTCTGCTCCCTGAACATCTATAACAAAAAAAATCAAAATAATAGCAGTCTCATGATTATATCTTCTATCTTAACGAATCTAGACATAATTATATAATAATTCCGCAGCTAATAAACTCTAGGTGCGCATGGCCCCATAGAAACGTCTATCTTCCATGGGTGTCTTAGATTAATTGTTGTTTCGCTCTCAAAAGTAGCAAAAACCAGCGAAGAACGCAAAAGTGCGCGGTCTTAAGGTTACTTATATAAAGTCTGGGGGATTAGTTTAGGTACAAGGTTATGACCAATAGGAAATGTAGCTTCCTGCTGCAAAATAGATATACCTAGGTATCATGTGATACAGCAATATTATAGAGGGTGATTCATTGCATGGGAATGGGAAATCCTGAAACCAGAATACGCCTACCTGTTTCATATTTGGCAGATTAATTGTACATTCAAAATGCTGAAGAAAAAATGCCAAAATGTTTGATGGGTAAAACATCATTGGTTTTCTTGAAGTATAGGCTGTCAAAATTTTGTCGAATTTGATCTGTTCCATTTTGAAAGCGACCAATTTTTAGTACATTGTTCATAGAGATTTTTTCTCGCTTTAAATGGCACGATTAAGTTGCGAAATTTTAAGGAGGTAGGCATTAATTTTATTTTTCAAATTTTGAACTTAACGATGTTTTATACGAACCTGTGTGCCTGCGTGTGTGGTTTGATTTGATTAATAAATAAACTTTTTTCATTGTTGTTTTATATGCACAAATTCTGAGCTGCTGTCAGAATAAATTTATTTACTAAAATTAGATATAAGTATTTGGCAACACTTCCTTGCAGGACAAGTTGCATTCAAAGATTGCCGGCTGTAAAACAATAATAATTGCATTCAACGCAGATTGCGGCAATTTGTATTTAACGAATAGTTCAAGTCCATGAATTGTATGTTCATACAAACTGAGAAATAAAATATACTGTTAGTTTAGATGAATTGGGTATACCTTTTTTAGAATTTCACATACAACAAACCAAATATAGTTTTAATCATAAGGAGTGAGAATAATGATTATTACCAATTACAATTGCATGTCTTGGGCTTATTTTTGCACACATGACAATGACTTGATAGGTACCTACGTGTTATGTATTTATTATGTGTTTTTTCCCAGAAAATATTTTGGAGATATTTCCAACATTGATATTAGAAAGTTATAATTTCAACGATATCGCCTAAGTAACGACAGTAAATAACATTGGAACTAAGGGTAGAATAAGTATAAGGTATTTCTGAACGCGAAATAAATATTTAGATAGGTACATATAACATATTTCCTAAAAGTTTTGGCACAACCTTCAATGACTTTAAATAAAAGTAAAAATAAAATAGTATCAAGTTGCCTTTGGAAACAAAACATTGCTTAAGTTGTTGACTTTGAGATGACAGTTAATTTTTGTCAAGTTGTGGCTTTACAATCTCGTATAAATTGGAACTCCGAAAAAATATCTATAAATGGGTTGGGGGTTGGGCGGGAGCCCAATGCTGAAATATTCCGTTTTTGGAGAACGAAGATATTCCACCTAGGGCGATTTATCCCACAATAGCGGAGTGGGAATAAAATGTTTGAACCTCCCAAAAAGTGGAAGACCACGCATTAGGCACCCCTCCTAACCAATTTATAGATACGTTTTCGGAGTTCCAACTTAACGACATTGTAACGCCACAACTTGACAAAAATTAACTTTCATCTGAAAGTCAACAACGTAAGCAATGTTTTGTATCCAAAGGCAACTTGATTTTAATTTTTTTTCTTTTATTTAAAGTCGTTGAATGTTGTGCCAAAACTTTTAGGACATAAACGTTATGTTCTGAAGTTAACGTGTTAACAATAGTGGTTTCTGGTTTCAAATTTATTTAACACCAAAACTTCAGAATTTTCTGCTTGAAACTTATAAAATTTATGCCAAGGGGTCGGCGTTACCCAAACTGAACTCTTTAAGAAGTCATAAGCGACCGTAAGGAATCACGAAGTGTGCCATGAATGTGTTCGGGCACGTGCCCGCTATTCATTCTAGAGCGGAAAAAGCGAGCGGAGAGGGGTCTCCGCACAATAACAGGATCTGCACTGGTTCGTTCTCTAATTTGGGTTGTAAATCGTGACGGGCAAGGCTAATCCGATCATTATCTGCGAAAATTATGATGCACCGACTTGCCGCTTCTGCTGTTACGGGTGCATAGACACGCGAAAATCGTGGTCGTATGGGGGAAAACAAACGGGAGAGAAAATACGATTGAGAAACCTCCTTAAAGAAATTAGATGCTAATGATAATTTCATGGATAATTGTTATTAACGAGCTTCCATATACCTAACCATCGATTAAGGTATACCTTATTCTACGATATAACGGGATGACAATGCAATATTAACTCGCTAGATATATAAAAAATATATTGTATAAATATAAGTATTTTGGCGCTCATCTGTACTTAAACTTCCACTAGTCTAAAAAAATTAATTTTAATGAACATAATCTCGTTAAGATGTTTAAATCGATTCAAAAATATTACCCACAGAATAAATTTAAATAGTTATTTTTTCATATATCATGTTTTTAAAATTTTCTCCTATCCGAAAAACGTGAGGCGGGTGCAATAGTAAGGAGTGTATAGAGTAGCTGTCGTTTCTCTCATTTGCAGTGCAATCAGATTGTTAGTGACTTAGGAGAACTATTGCATTCGCCCCACGTTTTTCGGCTAGGAGAAATTATTTTATACTTTTTAGTCAATTTTAAAAACATAATATATTAATTTCTTTTATTTCTTAACCTAATAACGGTATATAATTTGACCTATTTGTCTTTAGTCGTTTCTGATATATTTACCAAAACCTCCATCAAGCTAGATAACCATGGTCTTTTATGTGTAGTGTCTGATGTTCGATACAAGTAATACCAAATTTATGACAAATTAAATTAGCCATGACATAGTAAAACTGACAATCAAGTACCTAGGCTATCAATTCAACATTTTCTACTTGCCTGTCAGATTAGTTTCAAATTCTGATGTTGACGCCATAGTTACTAATTACAGTTAAAAAATGTTTTTAAAAGAAAAGTAAAGAAGAATAAAGAAGATACATTTATCACAAATAATAAAAGATACGCCTATATACTTTAAGGGCGTATCCTCGTAAATATCCAAGTAGAGATGTTACTAGTGCTTCATTTATATGTATGCTGTATCAAAGATTTAGATCAACAGGAAGTAAAATTAGTGGGATAGGTAAGTAGAAAGATGTTGAATTTACAGCCTACTTAATTGTCAGTTTTATTATGTCATGCACGAGACCATTCTTTAGTTTGATGGGAGTTTCTTTGGAAAATATCTCTAAAACGGTTGAGGACATATAGGTCAATCATATAGACCGTTGTATTCAGAATTAAGGTGGATTTATAAACCGGACGTTTGCGTTGGCGCCCGCCGTTGCCGTTTGCGTCGAAAATTCAATCCCAATATTTTACGTGTAACCGTTTATAAACGCCGTCGAACGTTGCCGTCTGCGTCCGATGCCGTCCGAGAGATAAACTAATTTCATCTTTCACGTTCCGTCGTTCACATTTCTGGACGCAAACTGCGAAGGTCACCGTCAACTTCGAGCGCCAACGCAAACGTCGAATTTATAAATCCACCTTAAAAAAAGGGATCCTATAAGATTAAATGAAATGTGTAAGTTATCAAATACAGAAAATATCTTGCATTTCTTCCAAAACCCGAAGTTATTTCAAAGAACTGAATATTCAGACATACTCTATAGGGGTTCTCTAACAGTTGTGTAGGTAAAAAAGTTATATTTTATTATTTTGCTAAAAAAGATATTTGGCGACAACTTTTTTATCGCCCCCCGTATACAAAATCATAGTACACCCTCGCTTTCCCCTTAATTTTTACTGTAAACCCATTTTTTGAATGACGATTTTATGAAAACTCCCATATTTTGGTGACTAAATATCAAATTCTACAATATCAAATTCAGTCACACAAGACGACATTTATTTTTACATATGCATAAAAGTGTAATCACCTGCACCCTACCCCCGTCACAAGATAACCTTGTACAATATTTCTCAGCTGGAGAGGGTCGGAGATCAGAGACATACTTAATAAAATTTACTAACTATTAACTTCAAGTTAGGTACTTTTAAAAAAATACATTACATGAAACGAATATGGTGCATATTCTTTACATTCACGTGGTGTTTTGGAAGTACAATAATTTCAAATCGCAGATTTGTAGTAAGGAAATAAAGCTTCTTGGAATAAACGTTCCAACAAGGGTAAAACCGACCAGTGTTACTACCAAAAATGATGAAAACAACGTAATAAGTGGTTTCAAAAAGGCAGAGCACTTAAATGCAAACAGAAAGGGTACCTACCTAATTGCAAAATACGCAAGTCTGGGATGCTCTAAACATGGCACACGCTACTCTCTAGAATCATATACAGGGGCGTATTCCACGTGTTTTCATTTACAATCAAGTTGGACTAATATAAGACTCTAAATATGAGTATTCACCGTTCAGTATCTCGATTGCGGTAATTTATATTTAACGTCATACAATAACATTGCGTCGCCTTTTATTTTCTTATTCTTTAGTAACTTATTACCCCTATTTTGGTAAATCCGCGGCGTGGCAAATTTTTCTTACCGAGAAGTCACAAAGAGCTAAAAGGGTTTTAAAGGTTTGTATAACTCACAATGATCTGAGAAATCCCTGAATACCAATATTCGGGAATCCAACTTATAAAGATCGTTAAGTGAATATTTCAGATTCGGTCCTGAACGAAAGCGCAGCAGGCACGCGCCCGCGGCTATTTCGGTGCACCTCAAGGTGCCCATTTTGTGCCCGTCCTCGTGCCAAGCTAAATAAACGACCAAAATCTGCACGCAATGCGCTCAGCAGTGACGTGCAAACTAATAGGTAGGTAGGTAGGTACCTTTAAAAATTGTTCTAACCTCAAATATTGTGTGCTAATGCAGATAACTCAACGCCTACCAATATGAACCAACGCCTACCAATATGAACCAACGCCTACCAATATGAATAAATTGACATAATTTTAAAATATTAACCAATCAGGTGACGATTTTAGCGATAACAGTGGTATTTTTGGGAGTAAAATCACAAGTCCTGGAAATTTTTGCATAGATAAATGAGGAAGAAAAAATTGGTCTCTTTATTTTCTGAAAATACAGGGCCAATTTTTACGAGAGATCTTGCTTAAGAGCAAAATGGGATTGAGAAGAAATTTACGAAGAAAAATTTCCGGCTCGTGTAGTTTTTGTTGAGAATATTTCACCGAAAACGATTCCTTTAATAATATTGTAAAGTTATTAGATCAGCTTTTAATGAGATTATAAAATAAGATGTTATGTATGTCGACTGTATATTTCTTTACTTGAAGCGAGTAGGTTGCCTCAATTAATATGGGCCCGATTGTTATTTAAAGAAGTTGTGGTTAATTTTTAGGCAAATCTGCTCTCATATGATTATAGAACAAAATAGGAAAAGCGGCTCATGGAGCAACAATAAAAAAAGGGTCGCTTGGTTCTTTAGAAATACGATAGGCGTATTGCCCCGAAAATCCTCCGCTTTTAAATACGGCGCGAAAGACGGGGGCAAGTGCCATATACCGTTTGATGTCCAGGAATGTTTTTTCAAACGCGTTTTTCGGGAGATACGACGGTACGGCGAAATGGCCGGAGAACGGGTCAACATATTTTTATCGAAACTTTTTCAAATAAATTATTTCCCGTTTTCGAGTTCTTAAGGATTTTCGGCGAAAAAAACGACCAACGCAGGTGATTGCTCGGCATTTCCCGACACCTAAAAGCCAAAGTCCACAAACTGTAAGAAATTGCCATTTTTCGCCGAGCTACAGCTAAGTTATTTCGGCTCAGGGCTCTGGGGTCGGAATATTTAAAGCTTCCCTCAGGTCTTCAGGTGACGTGCAGATGCAGATGCTTCCGGTGCCCCCGACAAATCAAAAAATGAGAATAAACACGCAATTTTAAGAGCTGTTTCTCAGGACTTCCAGTCAATTTCGCTAATTCTACAGCCGTCCCATTTCTCGAAACTTGAAAATCGGGAGTCGGGAAATTTGGTTACATATCTAATTTTCGAGGTTTCTTTCGGTACTGGAGGAAAGTACAAGACCCAATTAAGAAATTTACGACCTCCTTCGATTTTTAGAACGGCACTTTTAAAATTTATCAAAAGACTTTTGCGAAAAAGTATACTACCTATATATAATATGTTCGTGGGACAAGTTGTGCTGAAAAATTAAAAATTAACCACAATTTCTTTAAATAACAATGATCGGGCCCATATTATCTGAGGCAATCTACTCGCTTCAAGTAAAGAAATATACTCTCTAGGTACATTTTAAGTAACACCTTATTCAATAATCTGATGAGAGTTGATATCATGCGGCCGGCTCTTGGACCTTTTCAAAGATTTGGCAGATAAATTTTAATTTTCAATATTCTACTTACAGTTTTATAATTTTTATGATTAGTTTGGAGGCATTTTCCGTTACATCTTTGTTGGTCTGAGGACCCCAGGGCCACATTTTCTTTTAGTTTTTATTGTTTCCCTGTAGAGCTTCCGTAGGTTTTCTATATAATATTTATTTGTTATCTCCAATACGATCTATTTTGAAACAGTTTCCTATTTTGAATAATAGCGAAATTGACAGCTTCTGCTGGGGCAACTGAGTAAACAAACATGACGCTTTAGATGTCCATCCAGGCACGACTTTTTCGACTTTTTTGTATGCTGGTTTATTTTCTTAATGTAAACAATTATACACATTTAAACAGAGGTCTTATATAAATAGTATAGCAATCTTATGAATTCGTTTATAGATATACAATGTCTAGTAATACCGCAACATTAATTTTCAGCTGCATAATTTAGAACATACAAATTTTGGCAAATTGGCAAATCTTACCTCTTTGTTTGTATCTATTCTTTAAGCAAGGAGCTACCTTATGGGATACAAGCAGTATGAGGGAAATAATCACTGAAATCCTATTCTCTTAGTTACGTGGTAACTACGGGTCACCTACCACAGTATTGGTTTAGCGTAACTAGGGTGTAACTAGTAAGAGAGTGGTATTTCAGTGAAATACGACACTCGTGGTATTGCCGCTGAAATCGTCACCTGAAATCGTCACCTACTAAACAGGGTGAATCAGTTTTTTGTAGCAGGACTTTAACAGGTGATAGATTTCAAAAAATAACTGCACTTTTTCGTATAAACTATATCTTTTTAAGGCCTTAGAAACAAGTTACAGGGTGTTAAAGTTGGAAAAAATATGCGGACTTTATTGAATATTTACCAAACTAGTTGAGATATTTGAGTCATATTTGGTATACGTTAAAACCTGTTAATATCGAACATCTTGCGCAACCAGTGGCGGAGAAGTGGGTAATTGGTAAAATTATTTTTAGAAAAAAAAATGAATCACCTTGTATTTTTACAAAAGGTATTGAATTTTTATGTAGATTTTAATTACAGGCAAAAATGTCCTCTTGGTATTCGTTCGCATGTGTTATAGTTTAATGGCAAAATTCATTTTTTTTTATTATTCCGGGTATTTCTGAAAATTATCTAAAAAAAATTTGCTCCATAAGTAACACTTAAAGTAGAAAAAACGTGTTTCTTATTTTAAATAAAGTAACTTTTTCCAATAAACTGACCCATTCAAAATTTTACTTTTCAAGATACAGAGCATAACCTTAATTTGTATATCTTCCTTAAATGTTTTAGACCCTGTAACTTCAAAAGTATAGCCTTAAATAGGTAAGTTTATTGGAAAAAGTTACTTTATTTAAAGTAGCAAACACATTATTTCCACTTTAAGTGTTACTTACGGAGCAATTTTTTTAGATAATTTTCAGAAATACCCCTAAATAATACAAAAAATGAAATTTGCTGTTAAACTAGAACACATGCGAACAAATACCAAGAGGGCAATTTTGTCTGCAATTAAAATCTACATAAAAAATTCAATACCTTTTGTTAAAATACAAGGTTATTAATTTTTTTTTTCTAAAAATAATTTTACCAATTACCCACTTCTCCGCCACTGGTTGATGTTCGATATTAACAGGTTTTATGCTAACCCGTGCCGTTATAGCGTAAACCAAATATGACTTAAATATCTCAACGAGTTTGGTAAATATTCAATAAAGTCCACATATTTCTTACAATTTTAACGCCCTGTAACTTTTTTTTAAGACCTTAGAATGATATAGTTTATAGAAGAAAGTGCGGTTATTTTTTGAAGATCTATGACCTGTTAAAGTCCTGCTACAAAAATCTGATTAACCTGTAAATAAGAAAATGATCTCAAATATATTTTTGAGTCAAATTTAGTGGTACTTCTAGGCAGCGTCACTTACATCTATAGAGGATGATTTTTTTAAAACTAGCACCGCGACTTTCTCGCTTATTTTGCGCCCTACAAAAAAATGTAAGAAACAGAGCTATTAATAGTTTTACTCAGTTTGAGGTTTTTAATATTGCGCGATAAGTTGGTCATGGATGCCGATTTATTTTTCTTAGCTGGCCAAAATTGCCACATTTTTTTTCCGTACGTTTTTCTGTAGGGCGCAAAATAAGCCAGAAAATCGCGGTCGTAGTCCTAAAAAATCATCCTGTATACCACAAACTTTTTCAAAATACCATGACACTCGCATCTCATGTAAGTTATTCGAAATCCTGGCTTTATCTCATGCGACCTGACATTTTTTCCTATTCAAAGAATTCCCTCTGGCCGGTCTATATTTCTTCGTTTTGTATTATTATAGTTGGGTACTTCTTCTTCACTTTCCTCCATTGACTCTCAATGGAGCACCTCACTTCATCAAACGAATATGACCGCCACTGTGTGAGACTTTAATAAGCGGCTAATAAGAGCGCAAGGAGGGACGGGTTCGCCGAGCCAGAGCAACCGGCTTCTCGGGAGAAAAAGGCGAAGGTTGCAGGGCGCCGACGACCGGACGCCATTCTTCTTCTTCTGTTGGGTGGCCGGGGCCGCCTCGCACGGGGGCAGCCTGCATCCCATGGGCGGCGGCGGAAATTTGTTAACAAACTTTGTACTTAAAAGATGTCATTTCATGTAGAAGTACCGAAGTTCACTTGCGGCAAAATCGAGTTTTTAAAATTATTGTTATTGACATTGGTCTGACGCAGTTTGGAGATTGGAGTTACTTAAACGCAGCAACACTTAGGGGTAACATAAAAAGATTAGGAATAGGAACATTAAAGAAACTAAACTTATGGACATCCTGAATATTCACGAAAGTGCAAAGTTTGGGTAATTTAAAGACTAAAAAATTATCAGGGAAACCTAATCTTTAACTTCTCTAACGGGTTGTAGAAATCAATTTGTAAGGAAAACTCGCAATCTCGCAATGCAATAATCTATTGCACTGGAACTAATGTACTCGTACTGCTGCGTTTTTTGTGATGGAAAATAATCTGAAAATCTCTATTTCTGCGTATCACACAGAGGGCGCCACTTGCGCTATTTTTGGAGCGTGTTTTTACTCGTAACTTTTTTGAGGTTATCTTTTTGGTCTTGCAGGTCCATGATTTTAGTACATCTTTTCTTTTCGCAACAAAAGTTTACTCTTGTTTCATAACGATAAAATCAACCGTTTGCGTTGAAATTGGCAAAACGTGTTCCAAGACACATGTTACTCCAACATTGAAAACATACAATCTTCACCCACCGCATTCTAAATGATGAAAAAATTCCAAATGGACATTGGTCAAAATCTCATTGGTTTGGTCATGAAACAAGACTACACTCAAAACGTAGGAGTGGTAAAAGCAGGATCCAAAAATAGCACATGTGGCGCCCTGTGAGATACGTCGAAATGGACATTTTCAGCTTATTTTCCATTCCGCGGTCCCAAATTTCAATAATGTACCTAGTATAGGACAATATTCAATTTTAAAAAGTAAACTTCGACGCCTTGTTACTAAGAACCTAAAAACGATGGGCACATGGTTAATAAGAATTTAATTTTTATCTTTTGAATAAGTTCTGTTTGCTTCACAAGTTATGCCAGGTTTTTCTGAAACACCCTGTATATACTAACATGACACAAAATACATTCAGGACAGAAAGTTCCTTAACGACAGATGTCAAATTGACTCCAACTTTTAAGCTTAATATTTTCCAAACGCTTTGATATTGAGGTCCACTATTCGTTGAGGTCCACTATTGGCTAATCTACGACTTGTGCAGATTATATTTTAGGAATATATAATTTGATAAGAAAACAAATTCTGTACTAACATGAAAATGAAATGTCAATGTCTAGAATGTAGTTTACAAAGACAGGTGTTAATTCTTTTGAACGGCAACTCCAGTGCAGTGGTAATAATGGGCAACCTTTTCAACATTTATGACATTAACAGTTCTTAGTATTATCATTATTAATTTATTTGTATTCAAGTTTTGTATTGAAGTTTCATTTGCTTTCCAGGGCTAACTGGATAAGAACTGGATTATTGAAGTACAACCGAAGGAGTTGATTTTTAGAAAAGTTAATTTTTTCTTATGGAACCCTATTAAAATTGTATACTAACGTATACAGAAAGAGACGGTGTTTCCAAAAATGAACAGAAATTCATATCATGCGATTAAAAAAAAGCTGGTTGCCATAGCAACTGAATTGTTTGCATCATGAAAAAATAATGTCGCCAGTTTGTGACCTAAAAACTGTTATTAAAACATTTTTTAATAACGCATATTTCAGGAAATATAAGCACCCCTCCGTACTTTTTTGCTCGCCCTGTATAAGTAATATATATATACTTAAGATAGAGATAAAATTAGTGTGAGAGACTTTTCCCACAAGTATTATTATCATTATTAATTTATTTGTATTCAAGTTTTGTATTGAAGTTTCATTTGCTTTCCAGGGCTAACTTGATAAGAACTGGATTATTGAAGTATACAACCGAAGGAGTTGATTTTTAGAAAAGTTAATTTTTTCTTATGGAACCCTATTAAAATTGTATACTAACGTATACAGAAAGAGACGGTGTTTCCAAAAATGAACAGAAAATCAAATCATGCGATTAAAAAAAAAGCTGGTTGCCATAGCAACGGAATTGTTTACATCATGAAAAAATAATGTCGCCAGTTTGTGACCTAAAAACTGTTATTAAAACATTTTTTAATAACGCATATTTCAGGAAATATAAGCACCCCTCCGTACTTTTTTGCTCGCCCTGTATAAGTAATATATACTTAAGATAGAGATAAAATTAGTGTGACAGACTTTTCCCACAAGAATATTATAAACAAAACTTTACTTAACTCTGTATATGTATTGAGATATTTGGCCTCGGTTGGTAATGGCATTTTGAAGAAGAAGAAGCCTTTTTTTAACTTGAAGTTGTAGTGTAAAGCGAATAGTGGAGTTTGCTTATAAGAAGTTAGGCTGTTGGCTCTATTTGGGGAATCTGGGGAGAATTCTTGGCTATTAAAGTCGAATAGTGAAGGAGGGTCGTTGAAATATTAGATATATGATGGATACAGTCTGTTGCAACTACGAATTTGTGTCTTTATGTATGTTTTTTTGGGAGAGTTTCCTCGTAATATGTTTATATTTTACCATACCAAGTATCCATATCTCCGCCACTGGTAAATTTTAAAACGTGATATTTTGTACTTTTACAATCCTATATTCGCTTATTTTGTTTACTAAATTTAGTTTTGACATCTCTAATATTTACGTAGAAAAAAAATAAAACCATTTTATTTTCAAAACTTGACCACCCTGTATCTTGAAAGCTAAGGCCCAAACGAACTAAGTTTATATAGGAAACTCACATTTTATGTTCTATTGATTCCTAAATTTTCGGTATTTAAAAGTGAATCACCCTGTATATTGCATTAACCTTTACGTTGTGTTTGACGCCAACCTTAAAAGTGAGATATTAATATTACTGCTTGTAGAATATGTATATTTTTGAAAACTGCGTGACGCTTGACGCTTATGTCCTATATTCTTTTTGTGACGAAAATTAGAGTTTTTTGCTGTTTCAAGTCAAAGTCCATACATAGACTTTGGTTTCAAGTGACTTTAAAAATACGACATTGTCAGTTTGCCATATATTGCCAGGGGGCGCATGCATGCGAAATGATCGGCATGAGTACATTGGCAAGTATAGGACCTCTGTCCTTCCTTACATTCCCTTTTTATGCACGTTGTTGGGAACCTTCTTTAAGTGCCCCTCCCCCCGTTTTTTGGACATCTTAAACCGCGCACGCCTCTGTCCGATATAAAGGCCGTTCCGGGTTGCTCTAATAAAGGTCGATCACCGTTGGAGTAACCGGCGGCCCCACAATCCAGAATGACGGCCGTAAATCCGCGCGCACTTTTTTGCGGCGGCGGCGACCGGCCCGTGTGCCGGAGGCGGAAAAAAGCTGCGGCGGACGTGCGGTCAGCGCGGAGACATCCGGTCATCTGGCGGGCCTGGTAGGCAGCAAGCTTTCGTCGTGGGCGGGGAATATGTTGTGGGTGAGTGGGAACCTCGGGCAAATTGTAGTGAAAAATTTTTCACTCGAAAACGATCAGAGATTTGTATTGAAATAAATCAAGTAAATGGAAGTCCGACCACAGATTTTTACTCAACAATCTACTTTTTCTACAAACTTCAACAACATGGGGTTTAATGTTAAAAACATCATTATGTCAAAATATGTGAAAAAATTGGCCTGCATCCCACAATTTCGTTTTTTTACAAGCTTTTATTTAACTTGCAATGTATGTATGTTTAATGTTTAGGTCAAATCTTGCAAGCTGAATTAGAACCACTTCCTGACATTCGATTGAGCTGAAATTTTGCATACACCTTTACTTCCGGTGACAATACAATATACAATACTCAATATTGTAATACTTTCAAAATGGCCGTCGCCACAAGATGGCGGATGATGTATTTTTTGTCAACCCCCTTAATATGGGTATCAAATAAAAGGGCTTGAAGAATAGAAAACGATAAAGTTAGTGACATCACACCAAATTCAATATGGCCGCCCCTCTAAGATGGCGGATAATGTATTTTTTTGTCAACCCCTTAATATGGTTATCAATAGAAAGGGCTTGAAGAGTGGAAAAAGATAGAGTTAGTGACATCACACTAAATTCAATAAGGCCGCCGCTCCAACACGGCGGATTACATTTTCTTTTCCCTTAATATGGGCATTAAATGAAAAGGCTTGAAGAGTAGAACGAAAAAGTTGAAAATAAAATTATTAATAAAAACATATTTTTAAAAATAAGCTTTTATTTACCTAAATGCTCTAAAAAGAAGAAAATAATCAAACAATTCAAACCAAAGCAAACCCATAATTTTGTTACATTATAAAATTGTATATGATATTAAAGCTTGTCGCGAGAATATATATATATATCTTGAAAGTAATTCTAACTAGAAAATATATTTTTCCATAAAAGAAATTTACACACGAAAATCTCGCGACAAGCTTTTATATCATACACAATTTTATAATGTAACAAAATTATGGGTTATAAAGATTGCGCTGCTATAGGTAACAATTTCGCAATGTGTACGAAAAGTGAAATGGGCCTTTTGTGGCCGGGTTTTGAATATTCATTTGGTCACTTTTGACGGGCGATGGTTCCGCGTCTGAAAATATATTGCTTGTTTGTTATGTCCCTTTAAGTCGACAAGTTTACCTACATGGCATATTTCCATACATTTTCTTAAGAAAAACCATTTTAAAAAGGAAGGAAAAGTACAAGTTGGTATACCTTTTTGAATTTTTTCACATGAGTCAAAGAAATTGAGTATAGTGGATACTGAACCGACAGGCCCTCTTAAGGACAATTTTGTACGGGTTTATTTTGCACAGAAATATATAAACTCTGTTCAACAAATATTCCCGTCCTTGTCTGACTCGTCAATGTACGACCGATAACCATCGTATTATTCATGCGTAAGACAAGGACGGGAGTTGTAACGTAGGTATGAACTTTCGTTGAACAGAGTTTACTATATCTATTTGCTACCGATTTTTGTTAGATGTCTCGGTAATACACCGTATGTGTAGAATTCTTCCAAAGCCGATTACAGCTGCTGCTGGGGACGCCGTTGCCGATTCTCTTTCGTCGAGCGGTCTGCCATGGAGCTGGCGCATTATTTTCTTAAAGAAGATATAGCCCGGCATGGTGCTCAAATATGACGATCAATAAGTACCTAGATTAGTTTACGATTTATGAATGGAGTATGGTGTTGAAATAATTTAAAGGCCGAGAACTTGGTTTATATCAATAGGGAAAATATGCACAATCTGACAACAAGGTCCGGGCATGCAAGGGCGTAGATAGCTTTTTCTTCCGGGGGGGGGGGGGGGTAATGGTAATACCTAATATTTATAGTTCGTCTGTTCCCAATTATTAGGTTTTATTGCGATTTTATAGGTGGGTAGGGGTAGGTATGCATAAGTAAAGACTGTTATAAAGCCAAATAAAACGAACATTAGTAATATATTGAATAACAATATGTATAGGTACTATATACTTAAAACAAAGAACAATGAAACAAACTCAAAATAAAAAATGATAAAAAATATAAGAATAAAATATATACTTTTTCTTTGATGAAAACAGAATCAAAACAAAAAAATAACAAGAAAAAAAATCAGTCGAAATCTACTCTTAAAAAAACATTTATAAACTAAAAAAAATCAGTCCAAATATAAAAAATATATCCACACATAAACCAGTTTTTATAGAACTAAATCTAAAATCCTTTTGTTACTATTATTGGCAAATCTGTTTAGTACTACTTCAGGGCAAGGTTTTATATCCCTGTGAATATGTAAAAGCGTCAACCCTACAAGCCTCTCTTGTCCCATAGTGGACCTCAACCAAGATTTGAGTCTTTTTAAAGATGAAAAATTAATTATTAAAATACAAGATCACGTGGCAATAATAGCCCTTTGGACCCACCCTAACGGATGCCTATGGTTTTCCGAGGAATTTTCTATTTGAACTTCATTATAAAAAACATGGCAGCCTGTATAAAATCATATCAAAACGCATATTTTTCGAATAATTGAAAACTCAGTTTTTCACATGAAGAACCCAGGATGACTCTCTGATTCATACCTTATTATTGTGAGAATATGTGCCACATAATGCCCTTTGCAAGGCATACTGAGTCAAATCACGTCCAAAAATCTGTCACTATCTCCCGGTCTATTTCGCCGAGGCTACCCTTACAGGCAGTGTACACAGAATTTTCAAAAGTTCATATATTTTTGGATATATATTAGGATCACACAAAGGTAATGTTTCAGAAGCGGAATTTGGCAGACTTTCTTTGCTAAAATTTTTTTTGCGTCTTTAATACGTCTATTACCAACGCAACGTTTTCGGCTCAACAAAATTAGCGTTCACAGGTGGATGATGAAAAGATTCTCGGCCTGTAGACCATAGCGATAAATTCAGAAGAACCGATCGTTGCTTGGCAACTACGAATCTACTCTATACACACAGAGACTTGCCAAAATCGGCTGGTTTTGCACTGTTCTAAATTCTTTAGCTGAAAATTCCATACCTACCTTTATTGACCAATCAGAGGCTCGTTTTTTGCTTCGTTGTCATGGCAACCCAAAAAATTTCCGGATATATTCTCACTTGCTCTAGGCAGCAGGAGGTGATTACAGCGGAAATTTCTTGACAGATGTCATTATTATAATGTGACATTGTAACATACCTATGTATACTCAACAAAATTTTGATAATAATTTCGTTTAATTTACGTGTAGGTATGGAATTTTCTTACCGAATCCCCCACGTTCTTGAATTAATATCCGGAAATTTTTCTCTAACACTAATTTCTTAAGAAAATTAGGTATTTCTCGTCGCTACCCGACTCGTGATAATTTTCAAAAAATTCGTGTACTGCGGCAATAATTCAAGCACTAGGGCGATTACTAGTGAAAATTATGTTTCAGATTATTAGACGTTGTATATTACACTTTATACAGGGTGATTCAGTTTTATTCTGGGACACTTCAACAGGTGATAACTGCACTTTCTCGTGTAAACTATATCTTTTTAAGGCCTAATAAAAAAGTTACAGGGTGTTAAAGTTGGAAAAAATATGGGGATCTTATTGAATATTTACCAAACTAGTTGAGATATTTAGGTCATGTTTGGTGCACGTTATAACGGCATGGGTTAGCATAAAACCTGTTAATATCAAACACCTGTTTGTAATTAATAAAATAGTTTTTAGAAAAAAATGAATCTCTCTACAGCAACAAAATGTATTCAAATTCTAATGTAACTTCTAATTGTAAACAAAAACGTTTTCTTAGCATTTTTCATATCTATCATGGTTTCATAGCAAATTTGATTTTTTCGTATTATTTCGGGGTATTTCTGAAAATCTCCATAAGTAGGAAGAAGACTCAAAGTAGATAAAATGTGTTTATTACTTTAAATACACTAACTTTTCCCAATAAACTTACCCATTCAAGGTTTTACTTTCCAAGATACTGAGCGTAACATTACTTATATGAATTATTTTATTTTAATTAAGTTTATTGAAAAAAGTTACTTTATTTATGGAGCAAATTTTTCAGATAATTTTTCAGAAATACCCAGAAATAATACAAAAAATCAAATTTGCCATGAAACCATGACAAGAGAATGTTTTTTGTTTACAATTAAAATTTATATAAAAAATTGAATACATTTTAAGGCGATTCATTTTTTTCTAAAATAGTTATTTATGTACCAAGGCACTGAAGTTCAACTTTTTATGACTCATGTGGAGTTTAGTTGCTGAGGCCTCTGGCCGAGGCAAATAAACCACATGAGTCATAAAAAGAACTTCAGTGCCGAGGTACATATTATATTTTTCTTGAAATCGGAAAAAAAATGTTTTATTAGGCAAGAAAATAATAATAAGTGATCACCCGTCCACGAACCGACTACGCGCGGCGTTGCTTGACTTTACCGATCGCTCTACCTAGCACAAGCATAATGATAATGGGCTACATTATTGTACGATTTCTGTGCTTTTAATGACGATTTTGGGACATTTTAATGCCGATTTCAAGAAAACAATTTTATTATTATTACACATTTCGCCACTAGTTGTTCGAGGTGTTTGATATTGACAGGTTTTATGTTAATCCATGCCGTTATAACGTGCACCAAATATGATTTAAATATCTCAACTAGTTTGGTAAATATTCAATTAAGTCATTGAGTAAAGGAATAAAGTCCATATATTTTTTACTTTACATACTTAAAATTTTTTACAACTTTAACACCCTGTAACTTTTTTATAAGGCCTTATAAACTAACTATAGTTTATACACGAAAGTGTGGTTATTTTTTGGTTTTCTATCACGTGTTGAAGAGTCCAAGAATAAAACTGAATCACCCTGTATAATTTTTATATTGTTAATCTGTTTATTAGACCTCTGTTTAAATTTATGACACATATTGAGGAAATAACCCAGTGCTAAAAAGGTGAAATATTCGCGCCTGACTTTATAGAGAACAAACGTAATGTGTTTGTTTTCTCAAACACTCCAGATGAAGCTGTCACTTTCGCGATTATTGAAAATAGCAAACCCGTTCAAAATGAATCAATCAACAAAAAATACACATTACGAAAATTATTCTTGAGAAATTTATTCTCAAGCGCTATATTTCCTTAAGCGCTATACAGGGTGTCCAACTTTAAAAACTTTACAAATCTGTAAAATCTTAAATTTTTGAGATAATCACCTAAACTTTTTTTGTTTGAAAGGCCTTCAAAAACCGCTTCTTTTGACCATCCTGCCATTTTCAAAATGCGAATCTGGGGCCGGCTGCGATTTTTTTATACCCCCGATTTTCACGAAAACCATTTAGCGATTTTTTTATTTAAAATCTGACCCTACAGCGTTAATGAGAACACCCCAAATCCCCCATATACTAAATTTGAACAAAACACAGGGAGTTCCATTCTGTAGGCTGTCAAAGTTGAGCAAAATAGGAATTTTAAAGACATCTGGCGAGTCAAGTGTGCCATGGAATCCCTTCAAAAGAGTTGAATGGTCAACACGACCACTCAAAATATTGGTGTGACAAGATTTACTACAAAAATATACAGGGTATTTTTCTCTGAGCCATCTCAAAATTCTCAAATTTTATAAAACTTATACGGATCAAGAGTGCTCTGGAATCATTAAAAAATATTGATAAACACAAAAGTAATGTATTTCTTTACAAAATGCCAACTAACAAATAAAAAACCTTTCTCAACAAAGTCGCTGTCTAATAAGATAGATGATACATTTTCTGTGCATTTCCTGTTGTCGCACACCAGCCACTTTAACTGATATGGACTTACTGACTGGCAGGCTTCTGTATTTTTTAAATTTAGTTCGTTTATAGTGTGTGGAGCGGTTTTGATATAATCGATTTTTGACCCGTATAAAGTTCCAAAAATCCAGTAATTTGAGATGGCACAGGTAACAATACTGTATATTTCGTATTGGACCTTTGCACACCAACACCTTGAGTGGTCCTATTGTTCGTTCAACTGTTTTGAGGGGATTCCATGGCACACTTGACTTGGCAGATGCCTTTAAAATTCCTATTTTGCTAAACTTTTACACCCTGCAGAATGGAACTCCCTGTATATTTTTTATTCAAATTTAGTATGTAGGGGTTTTGGAGTGTTCTGATTAACGCTGTGGGGTCAGATTTTAAATATTGCGTGAAAATCGAGGGTTTTAAAAAATCCCAGCCGGTCCTGGATTTGCATTTTGAAAATGGCAGGAAGGTCAAAAGAAGCGGTTTTTGAAAGCCTTTCAAACAAAAGAAAGTTTAGGCGACTATCTCCAAAAATTAAGATTTGACGGATTTTTACAGTTTTAAAGTTGGACACCCTGTATATTTCCTCACTCCTACAAATTTGTCTTTTATTTTCTGGTAAAATATTTTTTTAATCCGTTTGTAAAACGTGTTGCATAGGTACAATACTTTTTCTGTGACTGTATATGAAGATTGCCCTAAGATATCAAATTGAACACACATAACCTTATGTTGACAACTAATAAGCTTGTCTATTTGCTAAAGAATCCGTTATTCAACAACTAGCTGGTTAGTTTGGGGAGTTCAGGGACAGTGTCAGCCTTATGTTTTGTTGATTATTATTTTCGATCCGAGTACTCCACCGGCTTCAATATTTTCTCTGCCTACTAACTAATGATTATGTATTTCAAAGTTGATCCTTAAAGTGACAAACGGAATAACGCTATATTGTATTGTAATTTTACACAAATAATAATTATTGTAATTTTATGATGATACTTTCAATAAGGACGAGAAATCGTTGTTGCAACAAATCAGATTTGGCAGAGAAAATTTTAAGGCATTGTCAACACAAAAACTCAACTTCAGCTTAGTAATTTGATGTCGTAAAAATTGAGGGAATTTATCTTCTTGGCATGCAGTTAGCAAGTTACTTGTGATCCTTATCTATATAAAAATACAGTTTAGAGTGGAGCAGGACATCTTGACGTGTCGATCATGATCTGAATAAGACTTCCGTATGCAATTTCAAGCACACGCGTGTATCGTGGATGCAAAACAAAAACAAAAAACAATTTAATTATCTCTAAAGGCTCGATCTCGATAGTGCCCATAAATCTAATTCGCTCGAATTTCGCTGATCGGCTACCGTGGCCTAGATAGATCAATCAAGCGCTGCCTTCGACCGGTTCGTGACATTTTCCACATCAGACACTCTAGATCCTAGATTTGGACCGGTATTGCCTATTGCGCAAGGTGCACCAGATCAGGATCATTTTTTGCTCTTCTTACAACATATACACACGTGCAAAATATCAACCTTCGTATGTGAAGAAAACTTATCTAGCTAATCGTGTCGTTTTTCGTCTAGACTAGAGCAATACCCACAAATGTGTAGAACGTATTGTCGCGTGTCTCATAAAATTATATGTAGGTATATGCAAGTTGCAATATAGGTATACAGTGTGTTCCCTTTTAAGTGGAAACACCCTCGTAAAAAAATATAAAATAATATTGTGTTTACCTACGATAACGATAACGGTAAACAATGCACTACCTACCACATATACTCGTATGTAAGTTGACCTTTACACATTGTAAGCACTATCGTACGGTATAAGCACAGTAAGCAAAACGCACGGACCACAAAATCATAATATTATGCCAAACCATAGGCAGCCATCAAAAATAAACAAAAATATTGAAAAATCAGACTTTTAAACCTATCAAAACAAAGATATTTTTTAAATTAGTAGTTTGATCTTAATAAGTGTGATCATAGGTAAAGTACATGACTTGAGTAAAGCAATTACGCACTCATGTATACGCACTCGCTGCTATGGTGCGTAACTTTCCCCTTCGTACGTAATATGCAATTTACAAGTCTCACTATGTGACATTATACTATTACAAAATCGACTAAACTGAAATAATTTTGTCAAATATAATTTTTGTCAAACAATTCTCCAATAGATATTTATATTATAGGTAGACTCTCGGACATTAACGTATGTTCTTAAGTTTTGGTAATAATTTATAAATTCTAGGAGCATAATATACTACTGAACGTTGTCCTAAAGTTTTGGAGATATGGCTCAGATGTACAGATCTTCCTCTAGTGTTGTATTTATGGTCAACTAACTACTAACTGCATTTTAATTTTTCTCCGTATGATTGAAGCAATACAGGGTGGCCCACCACGAACTGCATCGATCCATATATGGAAAACTAAAAGTAGGGAAATTCTGAAAATTTGGCACCTCACCAATGCCGATAGGCGCTGCTCAACTAAAATATTTTGGTGAATCTGGCACTTCCGGTTATACCGGAAGTCGATATCAACTTTCTTATTTCAAATGGAACACCCTGTATATTATTGCATTTTTTGATACTAGGCATCATTTTGGAACAAAAACATGCAACATGTCATATGTCTAAATCCAACCGTTTTTGAGAGCCCTGACCTAGTGATCTCTGCTGAGAAATAAATCCGTTCTTATACAGGGTGTTCACAAAATATGAATAAAAATTATATTCAAAATGTGCTTAAATCTCGAAATTTTCAAATGGAAACCCCCATTTCTTTTATGCGATCTTATTCACCACTAAAAATGATGACAACTTTGTGTAAGGTTTCCTATACCTCAATGCAGTAATTTTCGATTAATTTACGAAAAACCCACTTTTCGCCCATAAAATGCGGGGTTTGCTTAATGCTTGGAAAATCATATTAGTCGTGGACATTGAAAAGACAATCGCGGCTGAGGAAATGTCACTTGGTTTATAAATTATTGTCAACAATAATGCCGGCGCGCTTAAATTACACAAACGAAGATTATGTACCGCACGTTCTTGATATTACTTTGTTGCATTCTCCGTAGATAATAAACATATTTAAATAATCTAATTTAAGCGCGCCGGCATTATTGTTGACAATAATTTATAAACCAAGTGGCATTTCCTCAGCCGCAATTGCCTTTTCAACGTCCACGGCTAATATGATTTTCAAACCCCGCATTTTATTTGCGAAAAGTTGGTTTTTCGTAAATTAATCGAAAATTACTGCATTTAGGTATAGGAAACCTTATACAAAGTTGTCATCATTTTTAGTGTTGAATAAGATCGCATTAAAAAAAATGGGGGTTTCCATTTGAAAATTTCGAGAATTAAGCACATTTTGAATGTAATTTTTATTCATATTTTGTGAACACCCTGTATAAGAACCGATTTATTTCTCAGCAGGGATCACTAAGTCCGGACTTCTGTTACACGATGCCAAAAATTCGTTTTGAAATTTCACGGTTTCCTCGTATAAATTGCTAATTGACTTTAGGTCTGCACCTGTAATTTTTTTCGGAAAAATGCAAATATCTCAAAAAACGGTTGGATTTAGACATATGTTTTTGTTCCAAAATGATGCCTAGAATTCAAAAATGCAATAATATACAGGGTGTTCCATTTGAAATAAGAAAGTTGATATCGACTTCCGGTATAACCGGAAGTGCCAGACTCACCAAAATATTTTAGTTGAGCAGCGCCCATCTTCATTGGTGAGGTGCAAAATTTTCAGAATTTTCCTACTTTTAGTTTTCCATATATAGATCGATGCAGTTCGTGGTGGGCCACCCTGTATAGCTGACGAATATCTAGTATCTTGCTTTCGTTATACACCTGATTACTACGGTAAGTAATTTCTTTCTTGTATATTATTTTCAAGAGCCATTTCTGTAAAGTTTTAACTTTTTAGGTAACATTCTGCCACGTCTCCCCATCCCAAGATGCCGTAGTTTAGATGATATTCCACCAAGGAAGAGTATATGGTCTTCAATTGATCAATCGATAAATGATCACGTATGTAAGTAAATTTAAATATTATTCCCCTGATTTTATTAGTTACATTTTTAACTTTCCGATCCCATCGAAGATGTCGGTCTATAATTACACCGTGCTATTTTATCTAGACTGCCTCTGGAATTTCCGTACGATTTTCTCCATTTGTGACAAAGAAGATTCGTATGATGTGAAGGGTAGATATTACGATTTTTGCCAATTTAGTGTTAGCTTATTTAGTTGAAACCATTTTTCATATAATTTAAAATCGCATTCCATATCGTATTTTTAATTTCTTCAAAGGTTTCACCTTGAAATAGTATGGTAGAATCTATCATCTGCAAAACTAACAAGTTTGCCCTTTTCACTTAAGTTCATCAAGTCGTTGATATATAGGACAAACCAGAGAGGTCCCAGAACCGTTCCCTGTGGCACACCATACGTCACCAGTCTTGGTTCGCTCATAGTACCGCGTACACTTATATACTGTATTCTACCAGTGATATACCCACAATATTCTACATATAGCTACATAATACAAGTATCGAACGTGGAAATTCTAACCCACAATGTCAAGTAAAGAATATTATAACAAAGATGGATTTTTGTAATTGTAATTATGCATGAAGAGGGATGTTTTGTGGCATATCGGGTAAATGGAGAATCGGGTTCTAATCCAAGCTGATTTCAGCTGATTTTCTTTTTTTAATATGCCACAAAAACATCCATCTTTATAATTTATCACTATTGTCATTTGTAGTCTTGGACCAAGCCATTTTTAAGTATTGTGTTGTATTATCTATATATACCTTTTTATTATTGTGGAAGCTAACCTTTCTCATGTTGGAATTACCACCAGCGATATTTCTTGACCTTTCCGACAAAAAGAAATAGGCCATTATGGTAATTTCTCATAACTAGTGTGATATGTGAAAGAAAAGTGTTGCCATATGATAAAGCAAATTCTCCACAAATCATATTTTTATAGTGCCCTAATTATTCCCGACACAATTTGAATGAGATTAATCTGGGTGTAGCACAAATATTTCTTGCAGATGCCGGCATTAGTAGTGCTTTTATATGGTATTAGTCGTAAATGGAATGATAATTCAAATGCATACGAAATGCGCCCAAGGCGGCATGCTATATAGGAAACTATTAATGTAGAAAAAGCGAGCAGCACTCCTTAACTAGTGACAATTATGTATGGTCTAATTATGATTTAAACGCAGCGTATATCTCAGGTGAAAACAGGAAACGCATCGGTTTGAAATCATATTTAATGAATCCAAAGTGTATTGGATACTTATTTGGCAAAAATAGAACTCTTAACAAGAGACATATATAACGTTCTATTTAGTTTCACACGAAGACAGGAAAAATTTCTTCTAAATCTCCGTTATTTAGACAATTTCTTTAAAGGTTTCCCCTTGATATAGTACGGTAGTATCATCTGCAAAACTAACTAACAATTATAGTGCAGTAATAGTAAAATATATGTTAATAAATATTACTAACGCTTAATTTGTCATAACTAAATGTACTTATAAAACAATCTTGGTAAAAAGGGAACCTACAAATCACAGTTATGTTGACTTTCCTATATCTTAGGTATACCTATAAGAGTGATTATGTTCTTCGAGACTGAATGCAATAGATCGCTGCCTATCAAGCCAAGATAAACTTGAAATAAAAAATTAAACTTGAAATTGAAAAGAGAATTTAATATCACATAACTACTGGTTTTTTTTTTCAGTAGAAAAAAGGAAAAGAAGTAAAAGTAGCCATATTATGCCAACCCCCAGACACGTTTGCTTACACCATCAATATCTAACCACCCTACGTGTGTAACTAACAAAGATGTTTCGATTCGGGCCATTCTATAGAAACCTTTAAATATGTGATAGAAGATAGAAACTGCTCTGAACCAGTTAAGGCTTTAATCATCAGTCACTCTGAATGAACCCGCCGTTTGGAAACTAAAACTGATGAGAGCGTTTCGTTATAGATATTAGATAGACCATAAATATTAATTACTGGTGTCGTTATCGCACTGCTGTACGATTATGACGTCCGTTAGACGTTGAAGCGGATAGCAGTAATTTTTTATACCATCCATAGAAAGTAACATTAGCGGAGATCACGGACCGGACGTGTTCAACTGAAACACTTAAGATTTTTTGTAGAAGACACATTTGAAATAAATCATTAGGTTTTGTGGTACTTACACGTTGAAGAGAAGAAATTCAGAAGAGACTGAAGCAATATCAAAATTGTTTACCCTATAAGTGCCCACTTCAATTCTGTCGCACTCGTGTGTCTGGATAGTTGACATTCTGTTTTTCGTAAGGTCATCCCAAGCCACTAATTTTCTAGAACTTCCTCCTTATTTCCAAATGAAATGTGAGACTTAAAGTAATTATTCAGTTCCACTCGAAGTTGTTAAATAGTAGAAAAACGTAAAAGTAGACTTACTAAAAGCGACATTTTGAAATGGTGTGCGTCTGTGTCACGCGTTAATCAAACTCTGGTGAAAGGGAGACGCTGCTTGTTAAAAATGACCGGTTTAAGGTCACCGTGAACGGTGAATGGATGTCAAGAAGCACATCCAGGCTGATTTGGCACCTTCGTTTCTCATGCTTTCGTAGTTCGGTTTAATAAACGTGATTTTTACTTTTCAAGTGTTTATACAAGTTAATTTGATGTAACGGGACAAACCTAGGCAATGACATTTTTTTATTCAGATTGACATTAGTCAACAAATCAGATAATTGGGTATCTGCCTTACTTACTTGAATTTTTAAATTAAAGATTGCTACTAAGCGGAGAATCGTCTGTACGAGCAGAAGATTAGTTGAAGTTAACACCTACCTATTTATGTAGAAGATTTTACGTCGCAAAATAATAAAAAGGGTTGTGACATTTTCCTGCAAAATTATAAGAAATTGCTTCCATTTAGAAATAAGATTTCTAAGTTTTAAGATATATAATAATAATTAGTTATAGGTAAATCCGGAGACAAACTGTAGAGTCATTAAAATTATAATTAACAAGGTAATCATTCCTCATGTTCAAGTATACTGTTCTCAGCTCTTTAACCTGTCCCTATTAGGAAATAAATATGCTTGCAACTCTTCACGAAACATTGCTCTTCACTTTTCATCATTCTCTCTGCCACACCTCCTATTATATGTATCCAATATCGCTATTATGTACCACCTTGCGAAAAAGCATTAATGCCTCCCACGTGATTTGTCTTGGTACGCCACATATACAATCTAGTCTATTGTGGGTGAGAGAGACAGACAGAGGTAGTGTGACATTTGAGGTGACATTACGTGTGACCTATCAAGGGCGTGTGTCTGTGTTGGTGTGGGACGGACAAAGACTATCCGCACCAATCCAGTTGTAATTTACTGTATGGTAACTAGAAGAAAGAGTCGATCCTAGAAAGTTATTAGTGTCCTTATTCTCCGATTTGGGCAGTTAGGAATAAGATGACCCGTCCTTTACATACTGATAAAAAGTTATATACATACTGCGCAAGTATAGTTGTTGCTTAGAAATTTCTGACATTTTGATGGTATAGAATTGATTTTTTTTTGTACGGAACCCGTGTCAAAACTATGAAATCAAATGGTAAAATGGGCGTGTCAGTAATAGTCTATGAGGTACTGCATTATCCAATTATTATATTTTAATATGAGAAAAGTCTCTATAGTGTCATTATATTCGCCGATTTTGCGCAGTTATACGAATAAGATATATCACCTGTCCTTTACTGGCAACAAGTTTCGGCAATATCCAGGGAAAAGTAAAAAGCCTCGCAAGTAGGATTTGTTGGTTAGAAATGTATGCCAGAAATATTTTTAGGTTAGAACCCGTACCAAAATTATCAAATTAATGATGAGGTGTGAATATGTTGAAAAAAAAAAAACGCTAGTCGTTAATAGAGACAAACTTTTTTATTATTGGCACAAAATTTAGAATAGAATGTTACTGATGAAGATGATCATAGGGATCAGATAAATACGATCTTGTAGATCGACCGATAGGGACCTCTTTATGAACGCATAAAACTTTAACCTATGGTGTAGTTTTCTCAGGCCAAAAGTGCCATTCTCTATGCCATATGGGCTGGGCGGTACCCATAGTAAGCAAATTGTCTTTGACATATGATGACTAGGAACTGTTCAGTGGTGTTGTTTCAAAAAATGCGTTAGTTCTGCAACATAACCCGCTCTGAAACTCTCTAAGCGAGAAGTGTGCATTCCCATATTAGTATAGATATATGTATTTAATTTTCTCTAATTCAGCATGAATTCGGATACGTGGAAAAAACAGTAAAAAATTTCCTAGACATTAGTATGACATTTTGATACTTTTAAGATAAATAATTTAGATTTAGTTAATGTTAATTACAAAAGTAGCGAAAATTACCCTAGTAGGTACTTTTCTCAAGACCTACTAACTAGGTGGTAGTGATGGTATTCATGACATACAACGAAACAGGCACATAACCAAGGAATTACCAAATCCCAAATAGAAAAGTTATTTAGCTCGTTGAACTTATTTCTTGTAGATATCCACTTTTAATGTCAAAGCTACAATGCAGTAGCTAGACATCGACAACAAATTTTGTTTAGTATTAGGTGTATTAGATATTATTTGGTGTTCGATGTAGATATTTAAAAGATAAGATAATAATATACGAAGATTGGCCTTCATAGGTCCGCCAAAGTTGCAATAAATGTAAAGTGCAATTTGACTAAGAATGTACAAAACCAAAATGAGAATACCAGAAATTAGAATGAAGTAGAAGAATAAGCAACTCAAAATGTGTAATCATAACGTATTTACATTGACAATTTTAAGAACACACTTATGACAAAGATCTTAAAAATTTTATAGTTGCCTATAAACAACCATAGAAAATGTGGTACTTTTCATATAGAGAGTTCTATGTGACCTAAACTTTAATTTTAGACATATTCTACAGTGTGTCCACGGTCCACCTATTAGGACAAGATATAATATAATAATAATTCTCACCCTCACAATACTCCAAACTAGGAGTACCCCAGAAGCAACCACATGCTTGTGCGGGGGAGGGGGAGGCAATTACTATTATTTTGTCTTTGTTGCCATTTGCGCTAGGGCTGACTTTCTTCCCGATGGAACTAGGATAGCATTCGCTCAAGTACTATGGAAGACCCTAGAAAACCGTAGTAATACCATCACACGGATAAAGCCATTTAGGAGCAAAAGTGTGAACCCACATTTGTCCAGCGCTCTTTGGCCATAGCGGTGTTTTTCTTTAAAGACGCATGTGCATGCGCCTGCCTCGATATCGGTTCGAACCAAGATCGAAGACAGAAAAACATGCGCAGTTTAAAAAGTCAGCGCCGGTACGAGCGACGCCACCGCACAATATTTTTGGTGGGCTTTTCCTTGATCTTATTGAAATTGATACAGTGTGTTCCGTAAAAGCTGGGAAAACCAATGTCATGTTTTTTTAATGGAAAACCCTGTATTATATCGAATTTTTGGAATCTACGCCTCATTCCGATTCCAACGAACAACCCAGGGCGTTCAAACTTCAGTTTTTATACATATGTGTTCACATCCTGATCTCCCAAACGAAACGATTGCGGATAAATTGAGTATAAAAAATGATGAAAATAGGTTTATGTATTCCATGCATGATTTATTTCTTAAGAAAAATTTGTCTAGTCATATTTTGTCTGGGGTATCCACGTTAAGGACTTACCATCCTTGTAAAATATTTAGGTATTTGTTGACCGATTATTGCTGGGTCGTATATAGTTAAGACTAACTACGATCACATTTATGATCTCAAATTTCAAAAAGTGCTAGGTATTTGGGATTTTTTAGAAAAAACTGATTGCCCAATAATACATAACATTTTTCTTTTATATCCTAGAACAACGAAAATTTAGAAAAATAGCTTTTGAGTGATAAAAATAAGAATCTGTCTTATAGTTTTGTACACAATTAATTTTAAGTTCCTGGTTCCTGTAGCTTAAAAACTAACGTTTTGCATTTATCTGTTCGAAATGGTTTTTGTTTCTAATGAAGACCCAGAGAGCGCTAGACAAAATAAAGGTTCACGGAATTGTTGTTTATATCATTCTAAAATAATCATAATTGTCCTATATAAGTAACCATTTGGATTGCTACGGTTTTCTATGAGTTTTTGACGTACCTATACTTGTGCAAATGCTATATTTTATTTATATCGGAGCAAATTCGTCCCTTGTACCTATATAGCTGCCAATAACAAAGAAGTCAAAATAATAGTAATTACCACTCCTCTCCTACACCATAAATTGATTGCTTCTGTGGTAACTACTTCTATCAAAGAAAATGGTACTACGCAATTTTCTTTGCTTCTATACAGGGAGGTCCAACTTTCAGAAGAAGTTAAAATAAGTAGTCATGTTGAAAATTCACAGGGATAGGACATAAATAAATAAATGCAACCTTTTAAAACAATTGCCGACATTTCGTCAATATATTTTGACTTTTTCAAGGCTAAAAAGAAAAACACAATGTCGTAAGAACTACAGAAAAAAGACGAAATACAATACAAACCGAACAAGAAAGTATATTTATAACGTGTGCATTTACGGTAACAATGTGTCTTTCAATTGTCTATATGGTCTTTAACAATGTTTTCATATGTGCTATAATATTCAACTGATTTAACTTGGTGAGTTTTTTTTTTAAAATAAGTAGTCATGTTGAAAATTCACAGGGATAGGACATAAATAAATAAATGCAACCTTTTAAAACAATTGCCGACATTTCGTCAATATATTTTGACTTTTTCAAGGCTAAAAAGAAAAACACAATGTCGTAAGAACTACAGAAAAAAGACGAAATACAATACAAACCGAACAAGAAAGTATATTTATAACGTGTGCATTTACGGTAACAATGTGTCTTTCAATTGTCTATATGGTCTTTAACAATGTTTTCATATGTGCTATAATATTCAACTGATTTAACTTGGTGAGTTTTTACTTTCTTGTTCGGTTTGTATTGTATTTCGTCTTTTTTCTGTAGTTCTTACGACATTGTGTTTTTCTTTTTAGCCTTGAAAAAGTCAAAATATATTGACGAAACGTCGGCAATTGTTTTAAAAGGTTGCATTTATTTATTTATGTCCTATCCCTGTGAATTTTCAACATGAACACTGAAGGACGTGAAACAACTAACAATTAAAATAAGTAGGTTTTTTTCTTATAAAAATGTAATTAAATATTATAAAAATATTTAGGGCCATCTACTTCCACCAGTGCTGGAGAGACGGGGGCCAACCATCATATTTTTTAATAAACAAATGGTACGCCACTGGAAAAGTAATATTTTTTACCATCATTAAATTTCTCAATCAATTCTAAGAAGAAAACTATCCTTGACTTTTTTGCACGCCTATACTGAGTTTTTAAATCCGAACAACTTTCCTTAATAATATTTGGTCCTAAAAGCTACAGAAAAGTTTCTAGATTCGAAAAATCATGTGCTCTAGGAATTAAAAAATAATAATTTTTCGCACCAGTAAAGTGGTCTTTATGTAGGTTTTACGGCAAAATGTTATTAAGGAAAGTTATTTAGAATAAAAAAGTGAGTAGGTGTACAAAATTTCGAAAGTCTAAACCTACTTCTATTTTCTTCCGCTAAAAATTAAAACGCACAAAAGTAAATTTTTCAAAAACGGTCCTTTTTCGTAAAAAAAGTCTAGAACAGTTTTTTTTTAGAATTGGTTGGGAAATTAGTGAAGGCAAAAAAAGATTACTTTACAGTGGCCTACCTTTTTTGTATTAAAAAATATGATGGACTGGTGGAAGTAGTACTTAATTTGTGCCCACACTGTACCAAATATGTCTGCCTTAACTGTCTTCCTTTAGCAGATATTATAGAAAACATGAAGAAAAATGAATTTTAACGCCATGTATAACGAAAATCGTTAAGATTTTATATGAAAAAATCTACCTATTTTTATGTTTTCTATAGGTTCCTAAAGTTTTGTGGTTAAAAGTTGGACCACCCTGAATATGTCTAGGTCACACTAGGTTAGGGTTTCATCAAGTCAAGTAGCTTGACATTTTAACAAATAACTTGACTTGACTTGAAAATCAAGCTTTTGACAAATTAAATATTTGACTTGACTTGATATTGGAAAATTACTACTTGACTTGAACTTGGACTTGATTTCAAGTCAAGTCAAGTCAAGTAGCTTGAATATCAAGTCAAGCCATGAATCTCTAAAATTGGCAATACAATAAAATTTACTTTTACTTGTGAACATGTTTATTTATTATTAACACACAAAATAAGAACCAAGTTTCCGAGAAAAATGTTTATATGTTAAGAAAAAAAAGTGCTTTGAACGGTGTTAACGTGAAACAAATAGAAGTTTTTGTTGTCTATGTAACACAGACACGTCAGACACAGACAAATAAATAGAAGTTTTTGTTGTTACACAGACTATACACATAGTTTTGGTACGGACTTAAAATAGTTTATTTTTGTTCTTTCCTAGTTTTGCAAAAAAAGTGTACAATGCAAAGGTTTATTATTATTATTTACCTAACTGTCCTAACTGATAATAAAATTTGAAATTGATAAAAATCAAGTAATCAAGTAGCGTCAAGAAAAACTTGGTTTTTCAATTACTTGAGAAATAAATACTTGACTTGACTTGATATTGGAAAATTACTACTTGACTTGAACTTGACTTGATTTCAAGTCAAGTCAGTCAAGTAGCTTGAATATCAAGTCAAGCCATGAATATCTACACTAGGTTGAAATATTTAGAGGGTAATAATTTAAAATTTCGACTTATAAGTCGAAATATTGACCCAAAATTTCGACTTATAACTCGAAGCCATAATGTTTCGACTTATAAGTCGAAATTTTAAAGTTTCGACTTATAAGTCGAAATTTTAAAGTTTCGACTTATAAGTCGAAATTTTAAAGTTTCGACTTATAAGTCGAAATTTTAAAGTTAATTTCGACTTATAAGTCGAAATTTTAGGAGTTGATCTAAAAAAAGACGAGTGTCTCTTCCAGGCCTTCGTAATTATTACTATCTTATTCTTAGGTACCTATATTAATACTTGGGTTGACAATTTAAAGTAATCTCTTGATTTCACCATACCTAGGTTGGTTTTTCTTAAAGTAGGTATGTTGCGAAGTGAAATATTGTAAAACTAAATTGTAAATATTAAAAACTCTTATAATATCTATACGTTCAAGTCTTATATTTTGCACGTAGGTATAGGTATTATTATACAAGTTTTTCATCCTTCATTGATCTCCACGTGCACAGAACCATTAAAAGTTTCGTTAAAAAATCGTCTAATACGATTTTCGCACCGTTGGTTGTATGAATTAAGACTTAGCTTCATGATCTTATGGCCGACTCATCCGTCAAGCTCTCGCCCAAGTCCCGCCTATCGAAACGTTCACCACCGAAACCCGTAAATTAATAGTGCGTCGTACAGTTGGATATGAATGGGTTGCGGCGTTCATTAACTGTCCGAGTGGGGCCGCGGGCGACCCCGCCGGCCGGCCGGAGGAGCGGCGCGGCGGTGCCGGCGCGCTCCCTGCCTCCGCGCCCATCGAGGTCGCGGGCCGACCGACCCGGACCAGATCGCCGCCGGACGCGCAGCAAATCATCCGGCCAGCGGCGTCGGCGTCGGACGCGGGGTATTTATAAAACTTCAAAATGGACGACTTCTTAACATCCAACGCGGCGGCGATGTTTAAATCTAGCCCTTTGTTTGGGCTAATAATAATTATGTTTTAAAGATTATTTCCCTCATACTGCTTGCATCCAATAAGGTAGCTCCTTCCATAAAAATCCAACCAATCGTATGCCGCTGCTAGCGATAATTGCACTTGTGCAAAAGCAAAGCGGTAATACCACTTGTGCAATTATCACTTCGTTGCTTAGCAACCGCGAATCCGTTCGATACAAACACGTACTTCTTAAAATTGGTATGTTTTACACTGTTCTAAATTATGCAGCTTATAAATTATGTTGCGGTATTGATAAGTATTGTATCAATGAACTTATATAACTTTTACATTGCTAAATTGTTGTTATTAGACCTCCGTCTCCGTTTAAATTTATGACACACATTCAGAAAATAAACCAAAGCTAACAGGGTGTAGGTATAATCGCATTTGCCTTGGATATCCAAGCGTCATGTTTGTTTACTCGAACGCTACAGTCGAAGATGTCAATAAATGTTCAAAATGAGTCGTTTTGGAAATGTAAAAATTAATACAGAAATTATTGAATCGTATTCGTGAAATAATCTCGACAAATACCACTCGTGCCGGAATTTTTTCTAAATAATTTTATTCTCAAGCGCTATTTTGCCCATTAGCAAAACCACTCGTACAAATTGGGCTTTTATTTTTAGAGATAAAATCCCTCGAGCTTCGCTCTCGGTATTTTATCAGAAAATAAGAGACCAATTTATACTCGTGATCTTTCTAGGCAAAATAGCGCCTTCGAAAAAATTATCACTTATAATCTCCCTATGAGCATGAATTATTTCCGGAAATTTTTTTCGAGGTGCGAATTTTTTGAAAATTTTCTTAAAAAATTCACATCCGAGAAAAAATTTACGGAATTTTAATTCATGCTCGCCGGAGATTCGGTACGAAAATTTCATGTCAAAACTATTTGAAAATACAATTAAATTGGTGACATGGTGACTGGTGTTATTGTTGTATAGGAGGGAGATTTCCACTTATTAATCTTACAGCTAGGTGCTTATGGGAGGGTGATTTCCGAAAAAATACACAAGTTGCCATGGCAACGTTAAGAAATGCTTGTGTTTTATTGGTTGCACCTTGTCGATATGAAATTTTCGATAAAATTTCCGGCACTTGTGATATTAAATACGACAAAATATGGCAATAATACAGAAAGTGAATAAAATGGGCATTTATCTATAGGTATGGTTCACTTTTAAGGGACCAAACTGTAACAGGTAATATATCTTCAAAAAATAACCGAATACTTTCTCCTAAGGCCTTATAAAAAAGTCACAGGGTGTTAAAATTTTAAAAAATATGTCGACTTTATTGAATATTTACCAAACTAGTTAAGATATTTAGGTCATATTTGGTATAAAATATAACAGCATATAGGATAGCATAAAACCTGTTAATATCAAACACTTTGACCAACCACTGGTCAAGAAATGGGTAATTAGTTAAATTGTTACAAAAAATGAATCAATTTGTATAGTACCTATAATAACGTGTATTGAAATTTGTATGTAGATTTTAATTGTAAACAAGAATGTCCTCTTGCCTCTTGGCATTTATTTTTTCATAAAGTGTCATGGTTTCATGGCAAATTTGATTTTTGTGTATTATTTCAGAGTATGTCTGAAAAATTAACTGAAAAATTGGCTCTATACCCAACGAACAGGGATAGTCAAGTCGACCAATGTTTGGGTGAGAATTACCTACAGAGGTAAAATATTACTATTTTTTCTTTAGAAAATCGATTGAAGAACCTAAGAAAAATATTTGTTATCAGAAACTACTAATTTCTAAACTAATTATAAACTACATAAACGCTCAACTCTTAGAGAACTTTATTTGGTCCTAATTTAGTTTATTATTCCCTAAAATTAGGCTTTGAAGAAAAGGAAAATTTTATCATCAATTTTTTGGACAATATTTACTTAATTTTAACTTTCTTCAAAAGATAATTTAAAAAATGCTGAAGGCCATAAAGAAGTAAATTTTGTCTCAATGCCATAAAGAAGTAAATTTTGTCCCTGTAGGTTAGGTCAGAAATAGGTTGGATAGTTAAGTAACTTAATCTCTATTTTCGACCTGTTTTTGGCGTTTTTAAACAGTAACCTAATAAATACTGTGAAGTTCAAGTCTTTTGGACTTGAAAGTAAAAAGGACTCGAAGACACGAAGGCCTGGAAGGGACACTCTCTTTTTTCTAGATCCGTTCCTAAAATTTCGAGTTATTAGTCGAAAGTTTAAAATTTCGACTTGTAAAATTATCCCAAAACAGTTTTTAAAGTAGAAAAATCTTTTACAGTGTGAAAATGCATCATGAACACTGAAAATATAAACACTGAAGTGTAGCTTGTTTTGTTAGGTAGGTTATAATATTGTAGGAACATGCCTAAACAACACAAGGCTTTTCGTCATTTCTCTTCTTTTTTGGGTCATAAGGAAGATGAAAAATGAAGCCTTTGAAAATGGCGACATAAATAAGTCTGCGAATGTTCCAAAAGTGCAAACAGTTACCAATACAATATTAGAATCCTCATATATAATGATAATAATTTGGAAGAGTATATTCGAACAAATAGTAGAAGAAATTGATGAATTCTTTCATGGGCAGCTTGAAATGAAAAAGTCTACATAAAAGGACATCTATTCTTGATATTAATCCAAGAATCTCATAAAATTCATAATATTATTAGCTACTATTAAATGCAACTCTCTATGCTCTATCGCCTATAATTTTCTTAATCTCGTGTTTACCTGGCAACGTTGTCAACTAAAAGTGGTAAAATACGCATGCTCAAACAAAGCAGTAGGTCTGTTTCAGCACAACAAAATAGCGGCCAGAACCATGCGCGATTTCGTTTTTTAACGACAAAATGAAACTGAGCATGCTCCTGGCAGTTTCAAAATGGTTTCAAATTCTGCCAAAACAGACCTAATAATCACCTTATTTATTACCTTTACTACCAAAAATAACCCTAATTCTGACTTTAACTTGTTGGTGGCGTTGTCCTTTAGGGAAAATGTAACTATATATGGTCAAAATCCTTATTTATTACCAAAAATAATCCTACTTGTAGCTTTAACTTGTTGGTCGCGTTATCCTTTAATCCCACTATATGGACAAAATTCTTTGTTATATTTTCTCTGATTTAGGAAATTATGACTTCAAAGTCTAAAAATTCGTAAAATGGAACTTCACAGTTTAGAATTTATTTGCTATCAAACAAACAAACAACGATGTCCTCCATCTTGAAATCAAAATGAATAAAAGTTTACCTATGCAATTATGTTTCAAAATGAATAAAAGTTTACCTACGCAATTATGTTTCAAAATATGAAAAAGTCACACTTTGGGACACCAAATTAACTCCTCAAAGGTTTTTTTAGCATATTTTCTTGTCCCGTTCGAATTTTGTTAATAAACACATTGGAAGATGAGATTTTTTTGTATATACACTATACATACAGGGTATCCTAGGTTTTTGATCAGGATGGGTTGCTCATAAACATAGGTCCTAAAGTTCTTCGTTTCTGAGATACACAGGGCGTTGTATTTTTTTTTGAAATTTAATTATGTGGCAATATCTCCCAAAATAATCAAGCTGCTGAACTGAAATTTGGCACTGCAATGTTTTGGGGGATGGATAATAAGCTGAAAATGTCAGTTTCTATGTATCTCACAGAGGGCACCAATTGCGCTTTACTTAGATGGTGCTTTGACTCGTAACTTTTTTGAGGTTATCTTGCAGGTCAATCATTTTAGTCCATCTTTTTATTTTGCAACAAAAAGGTACTCTTATTTCCGAACGACAAAATCAACCGTTTGCATTGAAATTGACAAAACGTTCCCCAAAACACCTGTTAACTCCAACATTTGAAACATAAAATTTTCGCCTACCGCTTTCAAATGCCACAGATTAACTATACAGTGAAAATGATTAACAAAAATGCCAAATGGACATTGGTCAAAACATCACTGGCTTTCTTGAAACAGGGTGTCCAAATTTTCTCAAATTCAATCCTTTCTATTTTGAACAGTTGATCTGTAACAGTCGATCTGTAACAGTTGATCTGTAATAGTTGATTTGTAACATTTGAAAGCGATAGGTGAAAATTTTATGTTTCGAAATGTTGGAGTTAACAGGTGTTTTGGGGCACGTTTTCTCAGTTTCAACGCAAACGGTTGATTTTATTGTTATGAAACAAGAGTACCCTTTTGTCTAACCTACCCTTATGTGTTTTATAACCTACTCTTGTGTGTTTTCTATCCCTGTCTAACCTCCACTTGTGTGTTGCCTACGCCCGACTAACCTACCCTTGTGTGTTTGCTACCCCCGTCTAACCTACCAATGTGTGTTTTCTACCACCTTGTAACCTACCCTTGTGTGTTTTATACCCCTTGTAGCACATTGTTCTTGCTAGTCGAAAACAAAGAGAATGGAGCAATTTTTGCATGTGAAATGTGTTTAAATTAAGCACTTTTTACCAGGTCCGTTGTACCTTCATAGAGGTGACAGTTTGCCTTTGGAAGCAGGTAAAATGGAATGGAGTTAGTTTTTCTTTTTTTGCCTGATTATATATTAACTTTTAGCCACTTTGAGGTAGTCGTACATCAGAGAACATGTTATAATAATAATACTAATAATTTATTTATATCAAAAATTTTTACATAGTTTACAGAGATAGAAAAATGTGTTTCTGGATATGCAAAAGTTGCATGATCTATATAGCGTGCGAAAGAATACCTATCTATAATACGATACAATAATACAACATAAGAACACTCACACACCGCACTGTAAAAGATGGCAGTATCGTCAGCGAAGTAAAGGGTTTTCCAATAAGAGGTGTTATTTTGAATAGCCCGCTATTTCGGTAATGCTACTTTTGGAGCTGTCATTTTTTGACATTTGACAAGTAGAAACTACGCCATTAATAAAAATGGAACGATACACGCTTCAACAACGCATTGAAATTATTAAAATTCACTATAAAAATGGTGAAAATTTGGCAGAGACGGTTCGTAAAACTCGAACATTTTTGGGTCGTCGTGAAGCACCTTATCGGACCGCAATACAGAAATTGGTGGAAAAATTCGAGCTGTTGGGACAAGTTAGTGATGTGAAGAATAAAACCCGTGCACGTCGCTCAAGAACAGCCGAGAATATTGCTGCTGTAGCCGAAAGTGTTGAAGAAAACCCAGGTTTGTCCATTCCTCGTCGTTCTTTGGAATTAGGCATTCGAAAAACGTCATTACACCGTATTTTGCATAAAGATTTGGGTCTTAAGGCTTATAAAGTTCAGTTAACACAAGAACTCAAGCCGGCCGATCATCAACAACGTCGTGTCTTTGCCGATTGGGTCCTTGAAATGCATGAAAATGATCCGGAATTCCATCGAAAAATCATGTTGAGTGATGAGGCCCATTTCCACCTCGGTGGCTTCGTCAACAAACAAAATTGTCGCATCTGGGGCTCGGAAAACCCAAGAGTTATTGTTGAAAAGCCTCTCTATCCTCAACGTGTGACTGTTTGGTGCGGTTTATGGTCCGGCGGGGTCATTGGACCTTACTTTTTCGAAAATGAGGCTGGAGCGCCAGTTACGGTGAATGGATTGCGCTATCGAGAGATGATTAATGATTTTTTATGGCCGGAATTAGATGGTATTGATCTGGAAAACGTTTACTTTCAACAAGATGGCGCTACGTGCCACACAAGCAACGAAACCATTGATCTTTTACGGGAAAAGTTTCCGGACCGTGTTATCTCTCGAAGAGGTGATCACAATTGGCCACCGAGATCTTGTGATTTAACACCTTGCGACTTCTTCCTTTGGGGCCACGTGAAAGAGAAGGTCTACGCCAACAGCCCAGCGTCGATTCAAGACCTCAAAGATGGAATCCGTGAGGCTATCGAGGACATAGGGCAGCCACTTTGCGATTTGGTTATGGAAAATTTCATGAAAAGGATATGGTCCTGTAGGCGTGGTCGTGGTGCTCATTTGGCTGATGTTATTTTCCATTATTAACGGCATACCTTCCTCTTTATAATGAAATAAACATCCGATCATTTATCTCAAAAAATGGCATTTTCCTTTGAATATCAAAATAACACCTCTTATTGGAAAACCCTTTATATTATTTGATCTGGTGATTCTTCTGTAAGAATATCGTTTATATGGATTATAAATAAGATTGGTCCCAAAACTGTTCTTTGTGGTACACCGTACCTTAAGCCTTAACTGTCGCTTAAAGTTCCTCCTATCTTAACATACTGTTTTCTGTTTGTTAATTAGGACTCAAAAAGTTGGTAAGTTATTCCTCTAATACCTATTAACTTTAATTTTTGCAATAATTGGGCGTGACAAATGGTATCAAATGCCTTCGCCAAGTCAAGAAAGATGCACAAGATATGTTATCAAAAATTTAATTTGATTGTATAAATAAAGTTTATAGAGTTTGCAAAATCAATTAACTTTCTTAAAGGTGCCATTTCAATTCCCGTTCCCCTAAATTTGCGGTAATGCCGTGCAATTGGCAACCAGCTCCGAGAGCCATCACTCATCAGTTATCAGCCTCGTCTCTCGAGATTGCCAGCTTATGAGTAAACCGCCGTTAATCAAGGATTTCAATACACTTCTGAAAATATACAGTGTGCCCCCGGATAGGTAAAACGACTCTAGTACAAGACGAAAAAATGTATAGTTGAAATTTGAACTTCTGGGGTTCAGCCTTGAAACTAAGTTGTGACATAATTTTAGTTTCGAAAAATCACGTACTTATGCCTTAGAAATTTACTTCGATGTTTTGCCTTTTTTCCACTTTTCTTTAGAAAGTACCTACCCTTTCTGTAGCTTTCACATCAAAATGTTGTTAAGCAAACTTGTGCACGATGAAAAACTGAGTAGGTGTGAGAAATTTTAAGTGCCTATACGCGCACTTTGATTTTTTGTGTTTTAAATTTTTTAACAGAAAAAACAGAGTAACCGCTTCATTTAGACATATAGTGTGTTATATCTTCTTGAACTGTCTTTTCACAAGCATTTCAATGGTGCAATAAAAAAATATGGGTTCAATTTGGAAAAAATGAGATTTTTCAATTTTTCGATGTTGATATTGGGAATTTTTTCCCGAACACCCTATACAATATTTTGAAATGGCATACAGACCATTTAATAAAGTTGACTTTCGCCTACGACAGTCCGAAATTTCAGTTTTCCAGATTCATAAATTTCAAAGTTATCATCACTATGGTCGATGGCTGCAACACTCAAAAAAATAAAAAATTTGCGAATATCTCGAAAAGGGTTAGGAACAGGGTACACATTATATTCAGAAAAAAGATTTGGAATTTAATAGGGAACCAAATGGTGTAGTAATATATAGGGTGTTCTATTTGAAATAACAAAGTTGCTATCGATTTCCAGTATAACCGGAAGTGATCGGAAGTTGAAAATATTTTAGAAAGAAAGTTTACAACCTGTTATATAAGTAACCAAAATTTTAAATCAAAATTCGCACTCCTTCGCCCTAAACTTCTAATGAACCACTTACGTGAATCAAACTGTATAAGGAACTCCTCTTGCACCCCGAAGTTCAGCCGCTGTTGTTAACTACATTTTTCCTAGCCGTGGTTAAATTATTGCGTTAAAAGACATGCGTGCGTGGTTAACCCTGGTGCCTACGCCCCTGCTCCTGATCTGGTTGCCGGCAGCCCAGAGCAGCGGTCAGTTGGGTACCGGCGCGGCGGCGGCGGCGGCGGCACACCGCTGCATTCTTCGAGGCTACCGGGAGCGAGCGGCCGGGTACGACTTTATTATTGACAGACCAAATAAAACCGACGGTTAACGAGCGACCGGCCCCGGAGTTCAACGCACACTCCTCGGGAAGATGAAAAAATGCGACGGCGTCGTCGGTGCCTACGCGAACAGTCCGGACCAGATGCCGTGCCGATCGAAATCTATCATCGGCCGGCCGGCCAGCATCCAATCTGTCGACAGTTGGCCGTTGCTTCGTCGCTAATTGCGAAACAGAACTTCTGAACTAATGATACTCGAAATACGCTTATTACCTAGGTACATTCTGACCATTATTTCCCTCATACCTACTGCTTGTATACAATGAGGTTGCTCCTTTAAGAAACAACCAAACATATTATGCCCTTGCTACCGATAAATGGAAAAACCCGTTCTTGACAACCGCAGACACACCTATACCGACTCTTCGTCTCTTTTTCACTGTTCTAAACAGGGCGGGTTTTAATTTTTTACATGGATACCCGGTGCCCGGTCTTAATTAAAACAAATCTTTTATTGACCCCCCAGTCAGTTTCGGTTCGGAATTTTCAAAATTATCGACTTTCTATTTCAACTTTTTATGGGTCTGGCGAATAAAAATAAGTAAAATGTTTTACTTCACAATTTTGACGTTAAGTTAACGTCTTGACGTTAAGTAGACACTTAAAATTAGTTGAATAAGATAAAGTACAAGGCTCCTAGTTGAGAGTAAGTTCTCGTTTTTATCATCATAAGAATTTTAATGATAATGGCTGCTTTTATGCATGTAGAGGGTGTAAAAGTGTACAATTATCCCACCCACTAAATTCTTTAAGTTTTTTACATACAAAATTTTTTTAACCAAAAGTTGGGACCTATTACTATGTGAATACAGGGGTTTCTAAAACCAAACTGCTTTTTTTTTTAATGCAAACACCCTGAAAATTTTCAGCTTTTTGAAATTAATGTACCTACTCGTGATTACCGTTAAAAATTATAAAACTTTATACCAATATCTTGTACCCTTTTTGAAGCATTAATTTAGATATCTTTGAGGAATCTTTACTCTATTTTAGGAAATCAGTAAAGTCTGGCTTTACGATTGATAACACCACGAGTATTTACTTGAGCCTACGAAGTGAATAAAATATTGACGAGTAAACTCGTGGCAAAAGAAGTAAACACAGCGACGTTGCGTTTTAATTTTTTAATAGTGTGTGATTTTTGTTACTACTTGTTTGTAAGGGTGAAATGCATCCATTCATATGAGTTTTATGGGTGCATTGGCTCGTTTGTCCCTGTTTAGTCGCCGCCCCTGGTTCTAAATAATTTTGTAGCAAAAATTATATAATTTATACTCTTTACCAAGAAAAATGTTCGTTAGATGTGTTTTTTTCTGGATAATACATACCTACAATAATTTATCCTTGAAATTTCCGTCACTAGTGATTTTACATACGATAAAACAGGCGATGGCTTTACTCCATGCGTCGTTCCTTTTTGAAAAATAGAAAAGTAAGTATATGTTGGATGGCCATTTCGAAAACATGTTTTTCAGGAACCCTTTATTTTATTAAACTTTTTTTAAAATTCCCTCTGTAAACACAAATCTGAGATGCATAGAGATATTTTTGAAAATCTGCAGATTTTAAATTTTTATTTCAGGGGATGCTGCAAAAACTTTTCAATAAAATGTCAGGCCAAAGTTGATTGTATTATTGATGTTTTATATGGTGGTGCATCAAATATAATCATCCTAACTATTATTAGAATCCGTCGAGGGCTGAGAACATGTTGCAAACGACACATAAGTAATAATAATATTATTATTATTATTATTTACTCTTAATACTTTTAAAAGTAATAATAAAATTTTGATTTTGAGCATATTTAACAATAAGTTATTTATATTTATCATTATTAGAACATAAACCTTTCCCTTCTCGCGTTCTTTCTTCATAATATAACGCCAACGAGATGTTGAGCAAAGACCTTGTAATGAAACGAACTGTTTTGAAGTTTATTTCTTATAAAACATAGAACAAATTTTAAACAATCTTGGGATAAAGAATGGAATAATCTCTATACCTCTTAAAATAGGTATTTGTTTAATAAAAATGTTTCAAATTAAAGAGTCTTTGTTTATTTTTCTAATTTCAGTAACTTTGAAGGTTGTATTGTGCGCTTATTATATAATTTTATAATTTTTATAATTATATAATTTTATAATTATTATAATTATAATTTAGGTAGGTATACTTAGTTTAGTGGGTATGGCAACTAACATAAAAATCAAAAATTAAAAAAAACATGTTATATAGGGTATTTTATGATTTTTTGTGATTGTGTTACAGCTTATACAAGGTGTTTAGACAACGATCGGCAAAATTCTTTTTAATAAAACACCCTACATATTTTTGCATTTTTAAAATCGACTGGCAATTCATTTTGTAATTTTTTACTAAAGTCTTAATATAGATCCCATTTCATATTAAGTTCCCAACATGTTAGAATTGTAATAGGTATGATATTTTTTTGATTAAAACAAAAAAATTATGATTTCTATTTTATCACAAGATAGACTAATTCAATTTAAATAAATTTAGTATAACATTTCTTAATGAAATATTTAGAAAAACGGTAAAATAGCCTAAGGTATTATGTCATTTTAATCGTAATGAAGAGTACCTAGAAACTAATTGACTACCGTATAGTACAGAATGGCCCATCCAAGCGAGAAAATGTGTTACATGGGAAACCGGACAACATAAAATGGTCATTAAAAAAATGAATTTATAGTAGAAGTCAAGGAGAATTCAATGAGATATTCGGATTTTGTATACGGGGGTCAATAAAATAGTTATATCTAAAAATCTTTTTTGTAAAATAATAAAATCTAATTTCAGTATTCCTGAATATTCAGTTTTTTAAATAACTTCCGGTTTTAGCGGAAACGAAAATGATTTACTATATTTTACAATTTACAATTTCATCTAACCGTTATAATAGGATTCTTTTTTTTTAATTTTGAATCCAACGATATACAGTGACCGGCAGAAAGTTGGACACATGGAAATTTTTTTTATTATTATTAATTTCTCTGAAAATTTTGTTCTTGATAAAAGTTGGTGCATCATTTCAAACTCAAAACGCACATATCAAAATTTAAATATCTCTTTTTGCATACAAGGTAGATTCAAAAATGTCAAAATAACTCAAGAGTAAAGTACCCTTATTTTTTAAAATACGGTAAAAAGTTACTTACAAAAGTTGTTTGGAATCAAAGGTGCATATCAGATTTAAAGTCACAGCCACCTAGTCAAAAAGAAAAGAAATTTAACTTTTTGTATTTTTTTCGACCACCCTGTGTATTACAAAAAAAAACAAAATACCGCAAACGCAACTTATCATCGCATAACACATGAATTTGCTACTAAACTTTAAGTTTGTTTGATTAGCAGCTAGAAATTTAAATTAATCGAAATCAGAGTTTGAAAATATTCAATTTTTGTGTCCAACTTTCTGCCGGTCCCTATATAATTTTACTTATTTGTCTCCAACCTTAGAACCTCCATCAAACTAGATAACATGGACTCTTGAGTCTCGACTCTCACGTGTCAGCGTATAATGTTCGATCCAAGTAGGCCAAACATTAGAACCAGACTTATTAAAAATCAAGTCAACAATGACAATAAAACTGACTATCAATAAGGCTGTCCATTCAACATTTCTACTTACCTGTCGTAATTATTGTTACGTGAGAGCATTTCTGACAAAAAAACAAAGTAAATGAGAATTGTTCTGAAGGAATGAATGTGTAAAAAAGTAAAATTTTGTCAGTAGAGTAGGATTTGTGTGCAATATTGGTATAATATATTTAAAAGGGCGATATGGAAGTAGTGATTAGTGATTCCATTGGCAACGGTTGTTTACTATACAAACAGCTTATTCCAGCATTCCTTTCGATTTGTTGCCTGCCCAATATGTTTATTTTTACTTGGCGTTTTCTCGAAGGACTCGTAGGAGCGGTCTAACTACTTAACGACAGCAAAAAGGGAGAAAACTATCGACGAACAAATTAGAACCGCCTCTAATGGTATCAAGCGTCCATCCTTCGTTCCCTGATTAATTTTTTGCTACTTAGGCCCGATCATTGAGCGCTCTAAAAAAGCCACGGTACTCTTTGAATCCCGTTTAATGCCATCGTTAAATCCGACCATAACATTATCGGCACTCTCTTTACGGCCATGCCCACGATACGGGTGATTTACGACCGTGTCCGCTAAAACTTGCAGGAAACGTTTGAGGGGCACATGGCACATCGCTGATTTGTTTCGTGCGATGCTCTGCTTATGACTATGCTATCCCGATAGACCATAAGTATAAAATGATTGAAACGGTGTTTTTTTAGTAACCGGAAACCAAATATTTATCATTGATCTACGGTGGATGAAACTAAACGTTGAAACTATCATTTATGTTTAGTTATCACGCCAAGTAGATAGGTACAGATCGTTCCATACAAGAAGAAAATAATAGTATATTTCATTACGAGTCTGGAAGTAAAGATTTTTCCGTGCGCGCGTGACAAGTCATGCAAGCACGGAAAAATCTATTTCTGGACGTGTAATGAACGATATTTTTTATTATACTTCTTTGAAAACGGAAACTTAAAACATTTTATCGGCATATAATAAATTTAATTGACCAAAAATAAAACAATGCAGACAATATAGTGTTATGGTATGTATGATGCGTTTTCATGGTTACTCTCAAATTATTTCAAAGGTGCTTTGTTGTAAATTAGTTATTGTCAGATAAGGTGAATAAAACGTCAAAAATATTATAGAAATGTATCTAAATATTGAAACACTTACGAATTAAAATACAAAATAGGTACATGTTAAATATCAGAGAGCATATACAGTTTCTTAAATTTAGTTTACGTTGCTATATATTTCTATTTTAAAGCCATATATTCGGTATTTTTATTCAGCGCAGGGAAAGTTTTTCCATGCTCTGTTTCCGTGCGCTAGCCCGAAAAACCCCATTTTCGTTATTGCTAAAACAGATGAAAATAAGGTGTTTTCAAAGAAGTATAATAAAAAAGCTTTTACATTAGTATCTATAATACATAAGTTGTATTATAGAGGTGTCATGTTAAAATAATGCAAAACTATTTTCTTTTTTGAAAAGCTCCGTTATGTTTATGCCAAACGTTTAGGAACATTCTCATTCAATGTCGCACTCATTTTGAGTGTTTGTATAACAGCGGTTTCGCCGCATGAAGTTTTTGATGTCACACCATCCTGTTCGTAGCGTCGATTGGGTGTGGTGGATTATTTGTAAAATTTACGCAAATTGTGTGTTCCCTACTTTATATATAAATTTATGAATTTTTAGTTTATTACCTTCTAAGCCGTTCCCACCATACTTGAAAGTCTGGTTCCGTGCTGGTGATCGACCGAATGCTAATGCAAATGAAATATAACTCCTTTTGCGTGATTTTTCATGATGATGAGGGGCTACATTTTTTGGCGCGCTGTTCATAGACGAATAATCTGCTTTTTATTATGTACGTGAAAATGTCAATGGCTGCTTACTGAATACCACGAGCCCACGAACACGAAGAGTGCGCTACTCTTCACCTTCCTACCTCGAGTTCTAAACCCCAGCACTTCGAATTCTCGCCAGACCGACTCCTCGACAGGCCGACCTTTGCAACACCGCATTCGCCACACGAGCTCGTCTAAATTTGGAATCAGGAACCTTTGGCACTTAGGAAATACTTCTTTTGCTTATCGCCACACGTTTCGCGTCAAAATGTGCAAATATGCATCAAAATTAAAACACTCTATCACTGTTTAATTTCGGCTTCGATAGGTACAAGTTCATGGCCTCGCGAAGCACGCAACTTTCTACACGCCACGGTCCACACACCTGTACTCAAGATATTGACAAGATTGAGTCGTCTAGTCGCCACAGTAGCTAGAGCGCCACAATAGCGCTCTAGCCACTGAACCGACTATAGCGCCGCTACAGTCGGTACTGTTCCTTCCTACCATATGCTACCGCCACCACCCGACCATTGCTTTTGTTCTGGGAATAGTTATTCAACCCCAGTTAGTTCACATCAACGAAACTTTAACGTAGGACAAAAACGAATTGTGACTACTTTCTTAATAATTTTACTGATATGAAGTAGCTGCGGTTAAATAACTATTCACAAAAACAATGCTCCTACTCTCCGAGATGAGTGGAGCGATCGCCATCTATCACCTTCCACAAAAAAAAGGTTGAAATGTGGCACTACCTGGAACCTAGAACCAGAAGCGTCGAGTTACTCGGGTACAAAGGTTCATTTGCCAAAGGTTTTAAACTTCGAGAAAAAAAATTCTTTCTCATTTCCCTTTTTTTGTAGACCTCCCCCACTGTGTGGTCAATTTGTTTTTCATCATGACTGTTTTACTTAAGACAAAATGAGGTTTTATTAAATCGATATATCACAAAATTCTGTTATTCAATGCTGTTACACACAAAAAAATTTCGATATAAATGTGTCTCAAATCACCTAAATATTAGTTTCTTAACAACCATAAAAAAGCAAATCCATTTTCTTCGTTCAACGAGTTGCAGTTTGCAACTGCTGGTTGTTTACCAAGGAAGATACGCTATCCTAGGAAATTGCAAGTTGCTTCCAAGTTACATTTCCTCGGTCTATTTTAATTTGCTCCGCAATAAACCAGTTACGAATTAATTCCCCTCTGAACAGCCGAACGCTTAAGGCCACTTTGCGCCGTTCGCCGTTCCCATGATCTCGCTTCTTCATCCGTCCATTCCACGCTACTGATCCACCTCGTTCCCATCCAGATTTTTGCCGACGACCGGCCCCGCCGCAATATCCCGAGCGAAATTATTTATGGCCGTTCGGTAGTTGACTTCCCTCTACGTTATACTTTATACTCCGGCCGAGCCGCAGGAGTAATTAATGGGTTTCCTAATACCGGTTCTCCGGAAAAATCGCCACTTCCCAGCATCTGGCCGACGCTAACAACTTAATACGCAACAGGGGAGCCGGACGATGGACTCCGAGAGGAGAGTGCGGCTACCGTATAATTAGAAAATATGCTCTTCCCTGGACGACATTCCGACGTGCAACAATTCAGGGAGGCTTCTTCTTTATGCCGTTCAAGATAAAATGTTAATTGTTCTAAACTCCCTCAAGAACCAAAGACCTAAAGCAGATACGGTAAAAATGTAGGTGCTCTTAAGTGGTGCAGTCACTGCCTTAGATATGATCTTTGAAATTCTAATAGCCCTCGTATTTACACCAGGAAATTATTTTAAGAAAATCGCTCATAAAAATACTGGAATCGATTTGGACATTTTTCCTCTTAACTCTTAATCCATAAGGGCTGGGTTTTGGTAATTTTGTTTATATAACATAGGTATTGCTTCATCACCATGTATACGAACGAGAATAAAATTTGGTGTGAATTAAAAGTTCAGCTTATTACGATGAAAAAAGGGACTGTACCTAACTGAGGGAACTATACACAATAATAATTATATTGCTTGGCACTGTTAGTAACCAAGAATATTCTTCGCATAGATAAGAAATACAATAATATACAAATTCTTCTGCTCTCAAACTTGCAGCAAAATCACGTTATAACTTTTACTTCCCTCCAGGCCCGATCCCCAGGGTTTATACGGTAAAAAATTCGATTAACGCTAAAATACCTTAATAAAAGTCGAATAATAAGAGAGATATGATTGTTTATTATATGACAAAAATTAATTAAAAAATAAATATAATGGTCTGTAAGTCATTAAGTATTAGAGACACAAAAAAAATTATAAGAAAAAGTTGACCAGAAGTTCATCCTCTAAAACTTCATTTAAAAAAGTTTACAAGACCAGCGTGCCGAATTTTAGTCGTATAAGTAATACGCTGTATATAACCCGTTATGTATTAGAGATATTTTTTTTATGAGAAACAGTTGTTCATACTTTGATCCCATACAACTTCTATTGGTCATTTTGCTCTAAAAAAATGTTTATGAAACCACCCCTATTGTTTAGGAGACCACCCTATAGAGCAATTCGTACCAGGAGAGTTCGAATGTGATCTTTTGGTTGGACACTCCCTGAAAAAATCATCCTGTTTGGAATTTTTTTGCAATCCCTATAAGCCGAGCTCAACTTTATTGTACTATCGATAGAATTGAATATATTTAAGCTTTAACATTTACACCAGGGTTTTGGACATATATAATGTCTCGTACTTTCAAAACCATTTATACTTAGCAAAATGCTATATAATAAGTAGATAAATAAAGGCTGATGCCTGCCTCTTCAAAGGAACCTAAATATTGTTGGTTTTTCCTATACAAGGTTTGAACTTTAAGGGAATTTTGGCCATCAAAATAATCTGAAAACTGTTTTACTTCACCAAACGGATGTTATGGTGAGAATACTGAAGTCACTCTTAAAATAAAATATTGTTGTGAATATTGCAAATAGGTATAATTTTTGGCCGATTAATCTTTTTATGTATCATTTTGAAGATAATTTTATCTTCTGCTACTCCGTTTCTGAACAGTTTTGCTCTAAGCACTATGACTTAGAAGGTACGAGACATTATATTATGTCCAAAACCCTGGTGTGAAAGTTACTTTATTAGTTATTTTGTTTCCAACTTTGTCATATTTACTTGCATATGTAATATTGTTTTGGCTGGGGCCAATCATTATCGAGATATACGCGAAAAAACAAAAACACAGACACATTTTGGGAACACCTGGAGTTAACTAGCGTCGTTTGGTAGGTATATTCATCTCCAAACACCTCCGAACACATTCCAAAAATAAAAAAGTGAACACAAAGGTCTCTCTCCAACCTATTTTTGGGCATTCGTTGACCGGATTAGTCAAAGTAATTTTTGTTGGCGCTTATTATGAAACAAGCTTTAGATTTAGCGTTGCTCATCACCATTTAACACAAAGGCGTGCGAAAAGAAAAATCTTCTCGTTGGAGTTAAGTTAGATATGACTTGGGCACGTTCAATTTGAAAACAGCAATTAGTCACAGATTTCCATAATACAAAAATTGGTGCATACCCCGTCTGATTTCCAACTCAAATCTAATCGTGTGCGACCGAATCCAGAAATCCTGAAAACATTCCGACGTGGTCGTGCTCTAGTTCCATGAAAGATTCGCCTCGCTTCAGTTCCTCCCTTCTTATTATTGAATTTACGCGTGAAATTGCCGCGACACGTGACGTTTTAGTTCCAAATTAAATCGAAACAAAATGACGACTCAAATCGGATCGAGACGTGCTTCGTCCGATTCACCTGCAGGTGGACTGAACGATGATTATATTTGTTGGATACAGTTACAGCGTATGCCTGCAATGGCATAATATATTACGAATTTTAGTATAATCGGCTCTTGCCTTTTGGGAATTACCTTTCGAGGTAGGGGTTTGAATCTTTAAGGTTAACAGCAGAAGTGAGACAACAGTGTTGTGACGCCCATCTTATATTTTCTAATGGAGTTTCACGCCTAATATACCTATTCTCACAAAATACAAGCTTATAACACCTTAAGGATATCGATACAAGGAGAGTATATCTATGCCTTCGTAACAAATTGGTGAACAGAATAGATCGTGAATGAACGACGACGAAAATAAGCTGCTCTGGTTGGAACAATCATTGCGATCTACCTAGCTGGTAGATACATGATACTAATATGAATGATGTTGCAGAGAAGATAATATAATTATTGGAGCTTAGCAAGCAACCATGTGATAGAAAGTCCTTCTCTTGTTAACTCAATCCGAGAACGTCACTTTCTGTTCGGAGTATCCTTACATTACTGTACCAAATAAAAATTTTAATCATCTTGTGTTAAAGTATCCTGTACTATCGCCGTTTTTAGTCCATAAACCACCAAATTCTTCTTCTTCTACACCTATAAGTGTTATTTCAATAATCGATCCTACTCAATTAAGATTTTGAAATTAATTAACCATCGATACGAATCGGCCTTGAGTGCCGAGTAGTCGGAAAATTGGACAGATTAAACAGACAGATTAGACAGATTAAAGATCATATTGCTAGATTGATTGAAAACACCCACTTTGCACCAACTCTCGATTAGCAGCGCTCCGCTCCTCGAATGCCTATAATCATAGACAAAGCTACATACATAGACTGTCAGAACCATTGTTGAAATTTCCGCATAGTTTTATAGTCCAAAGCACGAAAGAAAACGTTTCTAAAGAATGCGGGCAGCGTTGCGAGATTTCCTATACGAGTAGTCGTTATTTATTGGCGAATACAAGTTTTATCATATTGAAGCCGAATTTCTGAACTCCGTTATGCCGAAAAAATAAAGCTCGCATCACGGGACCCCTTACCCATTTTAATTTATCATTTATTTTTAACGCGGTGTGATAAAACACCTATTATATTTTTTCAACATCGTCGCGTCTACCATCGCCTTTGAAATACGGCAACACAGCACTTCTGCGAAGGAGTCGGCTGACAAAACCAGTTAGCCAACGCGTCTTGTGCCTGTTTCTATAGCAAAGTCTAGAGAATACTATAAGTCAGCTCACTTCTTTGTTCTCTCGGAGAAAACAACAATTTTTTGCGACTGGTCGTAAATCAGCCTCGAACCGCTCTCAGCTACATATAGACCGGGAGATAGTGACAGATTTTTGGACGTGATTTTACTCAGTATGCCTTGCAAAGGGCATTATGTGGCACATATTCTCACAATAATAAGGTATGAATCAGAGAGTCATCCTGGGTTCTTCATATGAAAAACTGAGTTTTCAATTATTCGAAAAATATGCGTTTTGATATGATTTTAGTCAGGCTGCCATGTGTTTTATAATGGAGTTCAAAATAGAAAATTCCTCGGAAAACCATAGGCATACCGATAGCGTGGGTTCAAAGGGCTATTATTGTCACGTGAACTTGTATTGTAATAATTACTTTTTCCACGTTTCTGAACAGGCTGCCAAAGAGAAGTATGCAAGTGCTTGTTATGAAAATGCTGAAAAAAGGATGGCATACCTCTTACGCTTGTACAAGTACTGTTTAAATTGAATGTTATTTAATAATTTAAACGATTTATTTGATGTTAAGTGTACTTGGATATGCGCAAACGGTATGCCATCTTTTCTTCAGCAGTTTCATAACAAGAACTTGCATATTTCTCATTGGCAGCCTGTTTAGAAACGTGGAAAAATTAATTATTAAAATACAAGATCACGTGGCAATAATAGCCCTTTGGACCCACCCTAACGGTATGCCTATGGTTTTCCGATGAATTTTCTATTTGAACTTCATTATAAAACACATGGCAGCCTGTATAAAATCATATCAAAACGCATATTTTTCGAATAATTGAAAACTCAGTTTTTCACATGAAGAACCCAGGATGACTCTCTGATTCATACCTTATTATTGTGAGAATATGTGCCACATAATGCCCTTTGAAAGGAATACTAAGTAAAATCACGTCCAAAAATCTGTCACTATCTCCCGGTCTATAAGCTTATTTTCTTATCAAATAAGATATCGATCGCCGTACTTCGATGACGGCGGGCCGAGGGAGCGGGAGACGGCAGGGGGGAAACGTTTGTTTACACAAGGCCGAGTGCGCCGACTTATAGTATTCTCTAGACTTTGTCTATAGTACGTAAAGTTAACTGCGTATTTGGGCTACCATATAGACCTCATTTTTTAGGCCGCTGGCAAGTATTTTCCGCCGGCTCAGAAAGCTCAGTGGCGTTTCGTATGTTCGGGAGTTAACGTGTGCAAAATGAGTAAACAGGGAAGAACATTGCATTCTCAAGCACGAGAAATAATTGCCAATGTTATAAGGGTTTGCCTTCCTCCATAGTCTAAGGCATCACCGTTAAGAATAATATTAACAATAAATTAAATAACAATTATATGAAACTTAAGTCAGTGAGTTACACAAAATTGAACTACGCCCCTGAACTGTGACTAATTCTATAATATTTGCGAGTTCTTCCCCCTTGCGTCGCACGCATTCTGCCGTAAGGAGGACTATAAGAAATTACAATTTATTTGTTTTAATTTGTTTTGCTCCAAAATGAATATGAAATTCGGTGTAGCACGATAATTACAGATCATAGTGAAATAGAGTAAACATAGAATTGCGGTTTTTAAATAAATTAACAATCGATACGAATTGACCTTGAATGCCCACGATTTATTTTTAGATAGTAGTCGGAAAATTAGACAGATTAAAGATCATATTGCTAGATTGATTGACCACACTCACTTATTGGCACCAACTCTCGCTTAACAGCGCTCCGCACCTCGAATGTCTATAGTAAAAATTTATCAGTCGGGTGTTTTAGAAGCTTAACTTCAAACTACATAGAGGCGGATGGGGAATATATACATCTTCGTGCGTGATTTTTTCATTCCCATGAGAGTAAACCAAACCGAACCGTCAAATAAACTTCGACTGGCGGCCGCTATGAAGTTGGCGGCAGATCACGAGCGGTGATAACTCCTTTTCTTCTTCCCGAGCGCCGAAACGCGCCTTTGTGTCTGCGTCACGCGCTGCAGGTGTGCAGAAGAAGAAACGACCCTCACGAAGGAACTAACTTCCAGGCGTACCTGCCTCATGATTGTATACAAAATAAAAATAAAGCTTGCCTAGAGGCTATGGAAGGAGTAGGCAAGTTGGCGGTTTTTGACTACAAAAATCCTTCCCTGTACCCTCGAAAAATTTACCGACAATATAATTCCAAACACAAGTTATGTAGAAAAGTCAAAAAATTGCAAATTATTCAATCTTTCTAATCGTGAGATATTCGTACTTCTTATTACAAAAGCAATATAAATTACTGCTATGGCTATTAAACATATAACACTACCGTTGCGTTGGCACGTGCATATGCGTGTATAACTTCAACCATCTTCCACCATAATTGTTGTAATAGACGGTAGTAAAAATGTAAATCTCGAGATTTACATAGTAATGTTCTCAATTTAGACTTATCTTGACGATTCATCACGAAACGGCCTTACCGGGCGACTCGCGGCATACTAGCTCGCTGCATCATTTTTTAGAAGATGAGCTTTAATGATTAACTGGAGGCCGTATTATCTTGTTACGTAACGAATAATTGCGAATAATAATTAATGTCGAAGCACTGAATTGCTTTAACTTTCAAATAATACCTATATATCACGTGATCTATCTATTTAAAAAACAAATAAATTGTTTAAAAAAATAATATTATATATGTGAATGTGGCAGACTAAAGAAAGTTGATAACATTATTTATATAATGAATGCAAAAAGTGAATGTTTACCGCAAAGTACATTTTGCCTGTTCGTTTTTTACATATCTCGACTGGTTTATATGTCTTTTCCCCAGAAATTGGGACAAAGATAAATCAAGAGGTGACACATTGAAATAGCAAACTAACAAACAAAGAATTCATATATCTCCTTTCCGAAATAAGAGCGTATTTATATGTTCCTTGCTTTTCTGAGAAGTGCGGAATCAGGGACACTTGTGTTACGTAGATATATTTAAATTTTTCAAGTTTGAATTTTTTTTGTCTACTGCCATAATTGATTATACATTTACTATACCTGTAGGTATATAGGTACTCTTATTCTTGAGTCACGGGGAGTTAAAATTGCAAATTTAAACTAAACAAAATGTGGCAAAACCTTTAAGACAAAAGTCATATAGAAACAATTTCTAACTATCCTAACAATATCTAACTATACCTACTAAAATCGAGCAACTCTTATACGCCTGGCGTAAACAAGAGCACGTGCGTTGAGATATTCGCCAGGGCCGCACTGACACGACCTTTAATTTAATTTTAGTTTTACAAGTGTTTACATCAAAATATTTCGGAAAAAAATATTGGCTTAATTAAAATGGCTCGAAACATCGATTAAATTATTTGTGGCAGTGTCTAAATAGCTGAACACAACAAGATAAAACCGCATAACTACACTTTTGCGATCGAGTACGTCCCTGTTGCCAAGTCGCGTGAAATTTTATAGCCTGCCTACCGACCAATCGCGGAACGTCATTGAACACGTGATTTTATTTACGCCAGGCGTAAGAATTGCTCGATTTTAGTATATGTATCTAATGAAAAGCTGCAAAGAACAGATGGTAGACGTCGTGACGCTATGCTTTGTTTTCCAAAATATTTAAAGGTACCATTTCAATTCCATATTTATGGTTTATTTGCAGTAGCAAAGGTACACTTAATTCACGTTACAAACACTTTGTAGGAATCTGAAAAAGCTACTTGCAGATATAGAGAGCCTGAAGGAGTGCACTGCAACCCGAAGCTGGCTTTTTTTTTAATTGTGCGGGTTACGAGATATCGCAAATCCTACTCTTATACCACGGAAACACTGCTGTTGCCAGAACCTTTCCGCCTTGGCACGGCCTCCGGCTCCGTTCCTAATCCAATATCAACAGCCGGCAGGAAGCGAAAAAAAGGACACCGCCGCGCGGAGCGACGCAGGCGGCGGCGGCGGGCAGGGCCGCCTCGATCCGGGGAGCTGACCGGAACGGCCGCCGCGCTTTCAATTGTTTCGCAGCTCAGCGGGCCGTGAATCGCCGATCGCCGCGGGCTCCGTTTTTCAACTGCCGGCCGCTTGCCCGCATCCGAAATATATCTAGGCGACAGATGGACTTTTAAATTATCGTTAGTATAGGAGTTATTTTAGCGAGAGAGATAGTTATATACCCAATGTCTCAGGTCATACTCTCCAAAAAATGTGCCGAATACCACCACTACAATTTTGGACCGAACCATACGTTATCCGTACACTTTGTATTATCATATAATAAAATTCTATAGACAACAGTAGGTGCTCATAATGACAGCCAGTATATACCTACCATCAACTGAATACCACCATCAATCACCATAAGTTGAGAGAAATCACCACTGAAAGGCTGGGAACGAAAATATCTAAACACAGAAAAAACTGCAAGATCCAAGCCCTGATATCAATACTTTAGGAAAACCACAACGTGTTTCTTGTTAACAAGTGCTTACCGGCCCTGCCGGACCATAGGCCTTGTTATGGCTCCCGCTCCTGTGTAATAATACGTGTAACTATGCTCTCGTCTACAGGACGCAGTTTTCGATATTTCAAGCCCAAATTTGGCGTACGGCCGTCCGTGCTCAAGGGGAACAACCCTATTGAAGGGCGTCTGAATCGGGAGAGCCGTTCGGCCCCCGGAATTTTTTCCCGTTTTTTTTTCGGGAAAAATGGCTAGCGATTGGAAGGGGGAGGGCCGGTAGAGTTCACTTTTCGCGTGGGACCGCCGACGGATACGGGCCTCTCGCCTGCGAGAGGGCACCCCGATCGAAAAAGCCGTTCGGCCGTTTGGGCCGCCTTTTTTTCGCGATTTGGCAATGTCCCCGGGATCATACTGTATACATCGTGGCCGAGGCGCAAGCCCCACCCCCCGATACTTATTCGTAAACATTGATTGACATTTGGTATTGTTTTGGTGTGGATAATTTCCAAATTTCGTACCGATTTTGGACTTTGGGGTCTCAGAGGTCCATCTGTTATTCCATATGTGACTTTTTCAGGTACAGGCGCGCTGTATTTTTATGTAAAATCTCGTTTAATATTTTAAGAATCCCCACGGGACGCCAACTATGCCTTATAGGGCTGGATCTTTTGAATCGTAATAGGTAGACACTTGAAATTTTCACAGAGGGTGTATGGCCGCTATAACAACAAGTAATAAAAATAAATTAAAGTTATTATAATGGTTTCGATTTTTGTAAACAACAAAGACAATCCCATCGACACGGCTAACTAACTACTATCGAACATATCTCAAGCAGCGAAGTGGCGCAGTGGAAGCGTGCTGGGCTCATAACCCAGAGGTCCGGCGTTCGAGACGACGCTCTGGGGCAAACTTTTTCATTTCTTTTTTTTATTTTTTACTAAAGTATTTTTTAAAAATATGTATTGTTACCCTTCGTGTGCGGATTCGACTCGCACTTGGCCGAGTTTTAACTTTATATACCAACTTACTTGTGTATTGTTAGCTAGCTTAAATCCAGGATGATGCAGTTTTCTCTGGAGAATCCGATCTAGCTTCAGAAGTTATATACAAGGTGAACTTTATTTGAAAAAAAAATTGCTTTTTTGATGAGCTAACTTTGCGTAAAAACACACTTGTTACATTGGGTTCTATCTACAATCTTGTGAGTTCCTTGAATAAAGAATCCCAGGAAGGAGTCAAAGCTCTATGTGTATTATACTTAGAATAGAACGTGACGGAAATCGCCCTGAGTAGTAACCAAGTTTTGACACAATATTTTGATATCTGACACGGTGATAGTTGTCAGTCTGTATGGTATTAACATAATTTTTCGAGTTATTTTGCTTATCTTTGCGGCTTGGCACCTGACCGCCAAAACTAAAATGTTTGAGGATAATAATATCCATCGGTAAATATTTTTGTAGTTTAAATTAACTTTTGAGGCCATGCACAAAGTGGCATAGGCGTTTGTGTAGGTACCTACTTCTTCATAACTGAAAATTTAAAATTAGAATTGCAGTGTTATCAGGGATTCGTAAACTTAAAGATATGAACGTGCCTTATAATTTTTTGCCTGTATTGATACTGATTTCCCGAAAAATGAGGATTTCTGCCTCGATTAGTTTGTCGAAACAACTCAAAGGTGCGCGCCACTGTAAAAACGGAAACGGCATCCCACCATATGCAGAGGCTGTCCCGGTCGTGCGTTAAGCCCAAATTTGCTCCTTCCTGAGGTTCTTTATTCAAAGGTAAAATTACAAATCGGAAAACTATGAAACTTTGTGTAGGGAATGTTAGAGGAATAAGAATAAAAATTTTATTTAGTTACAGTGGCAGCTATATAATCGATTCTTACAAAGATCATCATAACGTCATTATTTACAATATACTAAGAAGAATCAAAATACAAGTAAGTAGTTATGAGTTAGGGACAAACTTTTTTATATACAAATTATTTTTGTCACTATGCATAGGTATAGGTAATTAATTTAGTAGCGATGGCGCGTAGAGTGTAGACGCCTTTCACGTGCTCCGCAAAAAAACGAGAAAAAACTCAAATTAAACGTATAGAAAAAGACAAAATACGCTATCAAACTAAAGTTTAGTGTCTGTGACTATTTGTGCTTGTGTTGGATTTTGAAAAATGGGCCCCAAACAACAGAATCAGCAGGATATGAGAACCATTGTTAAAGAATCTATAAAAGAATTCCTGGAAGACGAGTCCTTCATCGACAAACTTGTAAAAAAACTTAATGATAAAATTGAATGTTTGGAAAAAACAGTAAACAAGCAAAATGAAAAAATAGTCCTACTGGAGCATAAAATAGATCAAATGCAACAAAACGAAAAATCTAACAATTTATGTATTTACGGTATGAATGAAACCGAAGATGAGAAGTTACTGGAAAAAGTGCTGGAAATTTTTAACGACAAAATGAAAATACAGGTTAAAGAGAATTATATAATAAAATGTCACAGACTTGGAAGTAACAATAAAAAACGTCGACCGGTCTTGGTAAAGTTCGATTCAATCTATCTTCGGAATTCAATATTGAAGAATCGCATTAGACTAAAAGGTAATGGGATAGGAATCATTGAGGATTTGTCAAAAAATCGGCTTGCTCTTTACAATGGCGCGCAGGAAGTTTTCGATAAAAAGTCAGTTTTCATAATGGATGGAAATATTTATGTTAAGGTCAATGGCAGAAAACACAAGATACGGGATCAAGCTGATTTGCGGAACATTAGAAGCTCATAATGTGGTCTTTTGGTCGCTCTTTTTCCCCACAGACATTATTCATTACTCATTATTCAGTATTTGTATTATTGTTGTTCTTTTTTCTTTTTACTAAAGGTATGTATTTGCGGGGCTAGTTCAAATGATAAATTAATTTTCTTTTAGTTTCTCAAGCTTATGACTGTAAGCTATTGTATTCTAGTTGTATATTTACCTTTGCAGTTTATCTGTTTATTTTGGATTTGATATTTTAGTTTGTATAATATATATAATTTTATAATAAAATGAATATACTACAATATGAATCTGAGTTGGATAACTACGCAAAAATTAAAACTCATGTAATAAAACAGCACTCAGATCCATTACTGAAAACGTCTGAAGACAACATAGCAATTTTTCACATTAATATTAGGAGTATAAACAAAAATTTTGAGGACTTACTTGTGCTGCTAGAAAGTATTGGGCATAAATTTGATTTAATAATCTTAACGGAAACATGGCATATCTTGGACCTTAAATTCTTTAACATTAATGGTTACAATTTGTATTACACAAATGGTACATTTAATCAGAACGATGGGATGGCTGTTTTTGTTGCAGACAAGATTAATTCAAACTTTAAGTTAAGCAAATATTCAGAAAACACCTTTTCTGTTGTAGAGTTTAAAGTAAACGGCACGTTGTTTCATATATAATATCTGTATATAGAGTTTTTGCTTCAAACACGGTTCAGTTCATTAACGAATTGGATTTGCTATTACAAAATACTAACATTTTTGTTAAAACCAGATAACAATACTAACTTATATTTGAATGTTATGGCGTCAAACGGGTTTTTAAGTTTTATAAATGAACCAACAAGAGTAAACCAGGAGGCGTCGACTATTATTGATCATATATTTGTGAAAATACCAAATATTATTAAAAAGGAGATTAAACTTGTACCGATGGTACTGCAATCTGATATAACTGATCATTTTGCCACCATATTGAGGGTAAACACTAATTGTGTTTCTGAAAGCTACAACAACTCTCCTATTAAACAATCTTACTATCATATTATAAAATACGAAACACTTAGAGATTACTTAAGGAATGAAAAGTGGGAAGACTTGTATTCCCAAACAGATCCAAACAGTGCTTATGAAATATTTCTCAATAAGCTCACAGAATATATAGGCCGGGCATCAGAAAAAATAAAAATAAAAACCAAAAACAAAAAATTGAAGCCGTGGATTACGCATGAACTAATACTATCTATTAGAATCAGGGATAAATTAAGAGTTCAAGTTTTACGAGACAAAAACAATAACATAAAACAATAGAGAATTATATCAAAACAAACACGACTATAAAAAAACTTGGAAGATCATAAATGAAGGACTTGGTAGAACAGAAAATAAAAATAAAATCACATTAAAAAACGAATTTTCAACTAAACCATTGTGGTTTAGTTGAAAATGAAAAAAATGTTGCTGAGCTGTTTAACGATTATTTCTCAAGTGTTGGTAAGATGATGGCAGAGAAAATTCCTCACACTTCTAAAAAACTTCCTAACCGAAACATAAACTGCTCCACCATGTTTCTCTCTCCCGTAACTGATTCGGAAATTTTAAAAAATATTAGTAAACTGAAGACAAGTGCAGCACCTGGATGTGACGAGATTTCAGCTAACACAATTAAACAAGTCGCTATGCAGATAAGTTCCTCTTTAACTTATATTTTCAATCTATGTTTCCAGCGGGGTTTATTCCCAAATCTTTTAAAAGCTTCAGTTATCACTCCTATACATAAAAATGGTAGCATATTTGAAATAAATAATTATAGGCCTATCTCGATCGTGAATAACTTCGCCAAAATCTTGGAAAGGTCAATTAAGACTAGGTTGCTTCATCATTTAACAAAATAATTTCCGAACTTCAGTTTGGATCTCGGGAGGGCAAAGGAACTGAGGATGCCATGTTAGAAGTTACAAAGATTATATATAACGCATTAGATAACAATAGAAAGCCTTTGGCCATATATTTAGATTTGGCCAAAGCTTTTGACAGTGTTTCGCACTCCTTATTGATACCAAAACTGGAGGACTATGGAGTTAGGGGTCTACCAAATCAACTCTTTAAAGACTACCTTACTAACAGGGAACAATGTGTTAGGATTGGAAAAGATAAAAGCGGTTTAAAATTGATTGAATATGGGGTACCTCAGGGAACCGTCCTTGGGCCTCTTTTGTTTACTGTATACATAAATGAATTGCTCTTTCTGGACCTGAAAGGTAAACTAATCTCATATGCTGATGACACGGTTTTTTTGATAGAAGCTGATAGTTGGGAAAAGGCAAGCGACATGGCAATTACTGAGTTTTCAAGGATTAGTCAGTGGTTGAACCAAAATGCTTTAACTTTGAATATTAAAAAAACTAAATTCATGTGTTACAGCATTTATAAATCAGCTCAACCAGCTTATAATACCTTGCAGACTCACTCATATGAATGTGTTTTAATTAACAAAAAAAACTGTAAATGCGCAGGTTTAATAAATTCTACCGACAACTTTAAATACCTTGGTCTATTAATCGATAATAATTTAAAATGGACGACCCACATAAATGAATTATCCACAAAAATAAGGAAACTTGTTTGGAAATTTTACAAAATTCGAGATATCTTTCCCCTATCTATCTTGAGAACACTTTATGTAGCTTTAGCAGAGTCAATTTTAACATACGCAATATCCATATGGGGTGCAGCTTATTCATCACACCTCAAGATTTTAAGTGTTAGTCAAAAATTCTTGATAAAAGTTATCCATAAAAAAAAAAATTATTCCCTACCGATCAACTTTTCGCTGAGTGCAACATTCTAGATATAGAGCTTTTATACATTAAGTCTGTTTTAATGTTCACCTATAAAAACAAAAACTTGAGGACCCCTGTTCAGTCAAATTATATCACAAGAAGTATAGCAAATAAAAATGTCGATACACCAATTGCAACAAAGACAACCATTCAGAGATTTATATTGTATTTTGCTCCAAGATTTTATAACTTGTTGCCCCCTGAAGTTAAGATGATAAATAATACTAACCTTTTTAATAAAAAAATCACCCAATTTTTGAAACAACGTAAGGAACAATTTAAAAAAATATTAAATTGGTGAATTGTTTTGTACTTCAATTGATTGTGAATTCTTAGCTGATTAATATTAATTAATTGATTGGTTTGTATACAGCATGCACTGTCTGCACTATACTCGCCATTATCACTTTAGTTAGTTTATTAAAACTTTGTCATTAAGCCTACACGCACAAGCTACTTTGCTTAGGTGTAGAAAACTTATTATCAAGTATGAAACATTTATTTAGATTTAAGTTTTGAACTATAAACGTTTCAGAGTATATATGTTCAATTAGCTGTCATAATATCATCCTTGTATTATGTAACTATAATGAATCAATAAATCAAAATATGTAAATCAAAAAAAAAATTATAATTTCATTGTGCCTTTTTGAAAAATATATAGAGTATTTCAAAAGTGGGTTAGGAAATGCTTTTTTAGCCCTTAACCTTCCCTGTATGTAATGAAAGATATTAATATGTGCTAGTAGTATAGTATTAAGTATTAATATTATACGTATCATTATGTATTATATTCGTATGAACATTATAATATATACATTACAACATCTGATTTTTTCTTACAATTAAAGACAACTTAAAAAACATGATGCATAATGTGACTATACGACAAATAGTGTGCTAGTTACTAATAGATTAAATATTGTTTTAACAACGAACTTGATGCTGCAATTTTATCTATGATCTCATCATTTTCAATTCGATGGAATACGGATTTTTTAATCTTCATTAACAAAAATGATAAATGCTTCCAATAGGTCATCAGGCCCGGACCGGCTCTAAATTCTCCGGCCACCGGGCATTTGCCCGGTCGCCCCATCCAACCCTGCCAGAGTTGTTAAAAAGATTTGCTCCTCCTCTCGGTTCGTTCGATGCCACTAGTCAGCAGCAAATCTATAGCAATGCCCGACTTGGAAAATGACGTAGATATTAAAACATGTAAGATGTAAGTAATAAAAAACTTTTAAAAATAGAGTATCGAAATACCTGGAAAGAATCGCACCACCTCTGGAATCGGCTCAACCCTCCTTTTACTTGGTCGTACCTAAATCACTTTCGACGTTAGCCACCCAGCAAATTAATCGGAGGCATACTGCTTACTTCTGTTTTTTGTACATTTAATTATTATTAGTTCCGAAGCCAAAATGAAAACAGGCGGGGATTGTTTGAGTTTCTCCATATACAGCGGGTTGAAAATTTTCCAAAAAATAATTATTTTCTACATTTTAGTTTAGAAAGTGTCACTTTTCCGCACTAGTGTGGAAAAGTACTTTTCCGCACTACTTTTCCGCACTAGTGCGGAAAAGTGACACTTTCTAAACTAAAATGCATGCGGAAAAGTAAATGCGTGCGGAAAAGTGTCTTACTTTTCTGCACGCTTGTAGAAAAAATAGTGTTCCTAACTCTGGCGGAAAGTGTCTTTTCCACACTCGATTTCTTGGCTGAACTCCGCTACGCGTCGTTCAGCCAACTGCAGTCGCGTGCGGAAAAGTGGCACTTTCCGCACTTGTTAGGAAATATACTATTTTTTAATTTTTTTTCGGGTCCGTTTAGGAATTCTAACCGAATTTGGTACACATTATGCATTGGTGGGTTGCCATTTTGTGCAATAATTTGGCCCCATTCAGATGACCAGCGGCGTAGATACAAATAGTTACTCTAAATAATTGAAAAAAAGTAGTACGGTCCTGTGCAAAACGAAAAATGTTGCCTTTTTGGATACCCCATTCAATTTATAAGGTATATTTGCAAATTAAAAAGCAAAAAGCGAAAGGCAAACTAAAAATAATAAATAGCAAAAGAAACGAAAAATGTTCTTAGAAAAACTTTTAAAGGAAGAAAAGTACGGGAAATTAGAAAATGCATTAAGCAATGTTCAATTGCCACCTTATAAACAATAAAATGTTATTTACTTTATTTTAAATGCCAGCATAATCGCCTTGGCACTAGTTTAAAAAATCCGAAATAACGAAAAAACTGTACCAGATAAAAAAATATCGAGAGAAACTTTTTGTTCCAAATTGAATGGTCTAACTGAAAAATTTTTCGTTTTGCACAGGACCATACTACTTTTTTTACAATTATTTAGATTAACTATTTGTATCTAGTCCACTGGTCATCTTAATGAGGCCAAATTATTGCACAAAATGGCAACCTACCGATGCATAATGTGTATCAATTTTGATTGGAATTCTCAAACGGGCTAAAAAAATTAAAAATATGTTATTTGTGGAAAAAATTCAACACGCTGTATATGGAGAACCAAGCATTTTTTAGCTAATGTTTATTAAGCATATTTTATGTGCTTATTTTCGCGAATTCAACCTTGTGTTTTCGACTCTGCCTTTAGATGTGACTCACCCTGTATATATAATAAGTAAGCACAAAGACAATCCTAGATGGGATTGTCTTTGGTAAGCATCGTATCTATAATAAGCATAGTATGTGTACAATGAACATAGTATCTATCTAATAAGCATAGTTACTACTTAAATTATGGTGAGTAATTACTTGTATCACGTTTGGATTACTCCGCTCGGCCTATACGGGCAGAGGTCGCAATTCTTCCAATCGAAATGAAAAAATTCACTAAAATCATGAACCTGTAAGACCAAATAGGTAACCTCAAAAAGGTTACAAAGCAGTGTCGTATTTCATATCAGCAGCTTGATTATTTTGGGAGCATAAATCAGTTTCAAAAAAAGAACAAGGGTATAAGCCTGATATTTTTAAAGCATAAATGGTACATCCTGTATATATTTGCCTTTATCTATGGTGCCCCCGATTTTGTTACCATATTAACAATGGTCATTTATTTGAACGCAGCGACGTCAGCGACCCCTAAAAAATCTGTCTCCGGTCGACCTACCAAACCGTTTCAATGTCGATTCGATCTAGTTTTCGGCTTTTTTCGCCACCCGCTGGCATTTTTCAATTTCGAGTCGACGTGATGGGTTCACACGGTTCTCGATGGTGCTGCCGCTTCCCACAAAACCGCAGAGAATCACAAAAAAAGGTCAGAACCCGTACCCGATACGGATTGACGCTTCTTTTATGCCATTCGCTCGATTCAGTTACATACGTCTTGATAACCAGTCTGCTACTTATCCGTTGAACCCCACATAAATTTAAATTGAGAGAGTTCGATTTGTTCAATAAATTAAGACAAAAAATGCTAACACTGTTTAAGAGAAATTTTCAGTGTGGATCTACTATAAAATTATATTTTTAAAAAATATTATCATATTTTAAAAAATGTAAATACCATATATTTTTTAAAAAATATATTTAAATGTTTTTAGGGCGAAAAAAATCGAGAAAATCACGGTGGAATTGGTAAAAAAATATGAAAATATAAAAACCGCTATGCTAACTTCTTTACTGAAAGACCAAAAACAGGTGGAAAGACAAGTCAAAATAACAGTCTAATATTTTGTAACAAGTTATATAAATTTTGGTACATTCTCATTCAGGCGAAGTAAGGATCTATTCGTGTATTTTTAAACGCGTATGTTAACTCATCATTGCTTATTTTCGTTTTTGCAAGTGGATAAATTTTTGCTCGTGATCTCGAACTGTGCACAGTAGTCCCATTACGTTTTAAAATAAACAATAAAACAAGCGTTACAGCGGATTACTGTTGACCTTTAAGTCTGAAATTGACCATAATTCCACGGTAAATGTCAGCCGGTTGTTTTCAAAGCGGTTGAAAGGTTGCTCCAGTTTTTTCGATTACGAGCAAGTGGTTTTTTTGACATTGATCGAGAATATCGGACCGAGATAAAACCAGTACATGTAATTTATCTACACGCCTCAACATATTTAATGCATTCTTCTTTAGGAGTTAAGTATGCGTATTAGTCTTCAAACTGAGCGATACAGGAGTGTCAAGGTTAGAAGATAAGGTACAGGTCGATCCAGTGAAAATTTGTAGATGTACCTACATATTTTGCATTATACAGTCCGCGCGCTCTAACGTGACAATAAAAAACATTTAAACAGCCGCACACGAAGTTGAGTTTTTCGATCAGATTAGCGCGCGCCCACTGTACATCTAGTTACAGTGTGTCCCATGATTGCACTCGTATAAAGTGTATAAGTGAGTACCTAACAAACTGATAAGTTTTTCCTCCAAAGAAGCAGTATATCTATATGACATTACACTCAAAATAAACCAAAAATTTCATGAAGCGGCTACTGTTAAGACCTCACTATGTAGTCGTGAAAAAAGTTGTTTACTCTTAAACAGTCAAAAAGCCTACAGGAACTGTAACTCCTGTCCCTATACTTATTACAGTTCCTGCGTTCTTGAGATATTCCATTCTATCATATCAAAAATACCCAAGGGGTCAAAAGACATTAACTTTGAAGAAACCAAGAAGCACTGTCACAATTCCAGGGCAGTTTGTAAAAACTTGTAAATATGTTTCTTTGAATCACGAAAGACGTCATCCGTCACAGCACTGTCGTCCTATGTAAACGACCTCGACGAACAGAAATTCCGAGCACAAAAAACTTATTAGACCGTTAACAAATATCTGATCTACATTAAAACATAACCTGTAATATATAACGAGAGCCAAAAATGTGTGGGTATAACTGTGAAGTGAAATGAACCGAACCGAGTGTACCTTTTACATTCACGAAGCCAATAGAGTTAATTTCAGGTCACTTGTTAACTTGCATAAGAAAGCAAATAATATAGCGTACAGATAACGTCTCTTGGATAGAAAGGTTGGAATTCAGAGCCCTAAAAGGATATTGGAACAAATTGTCCTCTTGCTAGCCTCTGATACAAGCAAATCTGCATTGAAAAAATCGCAGAAAACACAATAATATGTGATTTATAGGATAGTATCAGTGACTATATAGTCACTAATAGTATTTAGTCTACGAGATTAAAAACTGCGAATCAAACTATATTGGACAAAATACGAGAATGTGCTTAGGGAAAATTCGTATAGTTATTTTTGAAGAAACTCACCTTTTGAGATACCAAGCCCGAAAATAATAAACAAAAAATTTTAACACATAGGTAGTCAAATACGCAGCAACCCATAAATCAAATCCTAAATAAAAAAATACAAAAAATATGATCGTATAAGAAAAAATCCGTGGAAAATTTGAATTAGAAATCTTAAACAAAATAGAAGTTTTTTATTTTGGACCTAGAAAAAATTGTTAAACAAAAAAATGGAGACAGAAATGTATACTTTTTAACCATTATGTGAAAACTTATACAGGGTGTTCTACTTAAGTGTGGCAAACTATACTTGTGTTTTTTAAATGGCACACCACGTATATTATAGGCTCATCTTGAAGTGGTCAAAAAAGTATTTTGAACAATATACAAGGTGAGTTTTTTTGATGATCAGTATGGGGATCTCGGAAAATAGCGGAGATAGAAGGAAGGTTAAATGGGGAAAGAATTGCAGTTTTGTAGGCCCAATTTAATGCACCTTGTGGATTTTTGAAAAAAGTAATGGCTTACTACACCTTTTCCAATTGTAATTCAGAAAAACACAAATGTATTTCAGAAAATCTCAATTGTAATTCAGATTTTAGAATAAGTAATTCAGAAAATCTCATTTGTAATTCAGATTTTTCAAATGTAATTCGGAAAACCCCATTTTTAGTTCAGATTTTTCAAATGTAATTCAGAAAACCTCACTTGTAATTCAGATTTTTCATATGTAATTCAGAAAATTTCATTTGTAATTAAAATCCCACTTGTAAATCAGATAACATCAAATGTAATCCAGATAACAGTTGTAAACCTGATTTTTTGATAATAGGTTTAAATAACAATAACCCCACACACTCGGTATTATAATAATTTTTATAGCAACTAAGAAATTTTAAAGTGTTTTTCAATTTTAAATCTCAAATAATTGAAATAAACCCCAGCAAACTTATGTACAGATACTTTCTGAATTACAATTGGAAGAGGTGTAATACACCTATGTACAGGGTTTCTGAATTTCAATTGAGGTTTTCTGAATTACATTTGAAAAATCTGAATTTCAATTGAGGTTTTCTGAATTACATTTGAAAAATCTAAATTTCAATTGGAATTTTCTGAATTACATTTGAAAAATCTGAATTTCAATTGGGATTTTCTGAATTACATATGGAAAATCTGAATTTCAATTGAGGTTTTCTGAATTACATTTGAAAAATCTGAATTAGAACTAATACTTTCTGAATTACAATTGGAAAAGGTGTAGAAATTTTGAAAAAACGAAATTTTGACGATTTATTCTAATCCATCTACCTTCGTTGTTTATGATTTTAGATAAAAAGTGTAAATAGAAAAGTTGAAGGAAATTGTGTCCCCAATGCGGTTTTCATGTCCTACTTTCCGTGGCAGCTGCCATTTTCGAGATATGACACAAACTTGTGTTTTTTTTTTTCAAATTAAATAAAGCAAAACCTTCGAGTCGAAACTCTGTTTTTTAATGGAAACCAAGTTGCCCATGGTCTCTAAAAATCAGGCATTTTTAGAGCTTTCCAAAGATATAATTCTCGGAAAAATAACGGAAATAAGTTTTATTATACTTCTTTGAAAACACCTTAATTTCATCTGTTTTAGCAATAATGAAAGATTGGGGTTTTCGGGCTAGCGCACGGAAACAGCGCATGGAAAAACTTTCCGTGCGCTGAATAAAAATACCGAATATATGGCTTTAAAAAGGAAATATACAGCAAAGTAAACTAAATTTAAGAAACTCTAAATGCTCTCTGATATTTAACATATACCTATTTTGTATTTTAATTCGTAAGTGTTTCAATATTTAGATACATTTCTGTAATATTTTTGACGTTTTATTCACCTTATCTGACAATAACTAATTTACAACAAAGCACCTTTGAAATAATTTGAGAGTAACCATGGAAACGCATCATACATACCAAACACTATATTGTTTGCATTGTTTATTTTTTTGTCAAATAAATTTATTATAATATGCCGATAAAATGTTTTAAGTTTCCGTTTTCATAGAAGTATAATAAAACATATCGTTCATTACACGTCCAGAAATAGATTTTTCTACTCCTATGCTAGTAACATACCTATTAAGTGACGGTTTAGGTTATACGTAAGTTCATTGTTACGAACACTGATACGTAATGACTGACACGTAATGACTGATACGTAATAAAAAAAATTACGTATCTGTTCTTAATTAAAACGCAATTTTCACGGGTGCCTTGTTAGCGCGGCATCCGCGTCACCATAGCAACTAACCAACATACTAATTGTTGCCTGACAGATAATCAGAAGTATAGTTTATCTATTATAATAGTTTTTCTTTCGTCGAAGAAAAATTATAATACAAAACTCGAGTTGTAAGCTTATTACAGTTTATTACGTGGAATTACAGCACTCGCCGCTGCGCGGCTCGTGCGCAACTTTTCCACTCATACGTAATAAGCTGTTTACAACTCTCGCTATGTAATATACTATTATTTCCAGACTCGTAATGAAATATACTATTGATTTCCATTTAAAAAAACACAAGTTTGTGTCATATCTCGAAAATGGCAGCTGTCACGGAAAGTGACACTTGATAACCATATTTTCTATAATTCGAAAATTATAAATCTTATGGGTGTCTAATCTTTCGGGAATACCCCTGTACAGTCTAATAAATAAATCTATAATATCAGTCCGATTGCTTCGAACTATATAGTTGCTTTGACGATATAGCATACTTTTGATCCTCCCAGTAGGTTCCCTGTGTGACTTTCATCCCAATCGAGAGAACGGCCTGCGATCCTTGATCCGAGGACCTCAATTATGGCGTTTCAAACACAGAGAACCCACACGGATTATGTTAATGCACGTTAGGCAACCCAAAGGTCGAGTCTGAATGGATTTTGGGCATTTTTGGGTGCACCGGGTCGGGTGACTCCGAAAGAAACATAATACGTCTCATGTCGTATCGTGGAATTTATTAAAGATTCGGTTCAAGGCTTCTTTAGGGTCAACATGAAGACGTGGTGAAGAAAATGTTTTCGAACTTTTAAATATCTTGCATTAGTATACACAGTTATTTTTAACAATTTTAAATTATTTCTTTAGATAGTACGAGTATTCGAAATGAAAATCAAAATGGGATTTCATAAACTTACGCCATCTCCTAGGTCACTCTTCTAATTTGAAACTGATGCGCCGACTGTGGTTTACTTCGACCAAAGATATTATTTTTGCTTCGACTGACGATTTTAATATGGTAGGTAATAGTTGAAAGGATTATTTTCTCTTATATTACAATAGAAACACCAAACTATTTATACAATTTTCAATTCATTTGCCAATGATGAAAGGTGTGGTGTACTAGAGACAGTTTTTGAAAGCCAAATATATCGGATACCTTCTTTTTACTGTTGAAAGAGTGCCTCTGAGGAGAGGAAAGTAAGAGGGGTGGAGATCCGCCCGTGGGCAGAACTAGCGGCGAAAGAAGCATAGGCGTGCGGAAAAGAGTACTTTTTATCAACGTAAATAAATTGTTATTTTACTTATACTTTCATATGCGGAAATAATCGACAGAAAAATGTAATATAAGATGCGCTTGGCTATGTATTGAAAAACCCGAAAATCTCGAAAATACTACCAAGTTTTCGAAACTATAAATTTCGAGGCGCACGCCTGAGGATAATCATTCCTCCTCTCAACGTCGCGTCGTTCCAAACTGTGCCATGAAATGATCGTTAACCATAGGCGGCGTTATTCCCTTTTATTATCAATGTGTAAAATAGAAAAATTATCTTTAAAAATATGCTTAATTTTGTTTTTTCATTGTGAAAATCTCTTTCAGACAAGAACCATATTTTCATGGACAATTTTCCTACTTACACGTTGAAAATAAAAATAAGAAGTTATCTTTATTAGATTACAATATTAATGCCCTTTTTGAGGCAATTATGTAAAATATTTAGGATGTAGGTAATTATCTCAATTCCTCCCCATTTTAATACAGACAATTATTAAATATTATTAAAATTATGAGACTTAAATTTGTAGGTAGTTACACCTATTTGCCTCAAATCCTTATAAATGGAATACTCATTTGTCGTTTGGCAGTATAGTAGTATGGCTCCGAGTTCATGTTTTATACCAAGACCCTCGAACCAGGTTTGCAAAGCCATTTTTCTGCGAGAGAAAAAAACTATATTTTTAAATGTTCACGATGCACTGGTACATCAGCAGCCCGCTAGCACTGTTCACAGCATAGTTGTGGAATGTTCGAATATGACTGGAGTTGGAGAGGCAACCATTTATAGATTTCTGAAGCTAAGAAAAAATCAGGGAAGAATTCAACGCAAATCGACAGCGATAAGAAGGATAGTTCACAAGTTTTATTTCAAAAAAGAGCTACCAACATTAAATAAAATCTTACAAGCTGTGAATGAAGACAACGACTTGCCCGAAGTGAGAAGAACCAAGAACCACATTATGGACAGTCCTTAAGGATGCTGGGAGAAACAAAACCGGAAGTCTATTCTCATAGACAAACCCGAAATCATTTGTTGAAGAGAATACCTACGGGCGATAAGAAGATTTCGAAGTGAGGGAAGAAACATTTTTTACTTGGATGAAACTTGGTTCCTTGGTGGAACGAGACAAAAATATTTAAAGTTCTCGGCAAGCTTTTATGGAAGAGTGGCCAAGAGTTATAAACCCACGCGCTGGAAAAGGTCGTAGGTTAATAATAACACACGTTGGAAGCGAAGATGGATTTCAAGAAAGCGGTTTATTAGACTTTCAATCCAATTCTACCAGAGATTATCACGAGGAAATGACGGCCGATGTATTTGAAGAATATTTTCAGCAAATGATATAGCGGATAGCAAATAATTCCATATTTGTAATTGATATTGCAAGTTATCATTCTAGACTAGTGGAGAAGCTTCCAACGAGTTCTTGGAGATAAGCGAATATTATTGAATGGCTAAACGAGAAGGGGCTGCAATTTGAAGAAGGAATGGTCAAAAAAGAACTCTTAAAAATAGCCAGGCAACATAGGTCAGTAGTCGACGAAATGGCAAAAGAACGTGGCATAATTATTATTGTGCAACGCCTGCCCCATAGAAATTATATAGTCCCAAATAAAAGGACTGTTGCAATACATAACACTACTTATAAGCTTAAGGATGTATACCTATGGGAGCTGATGATCAATTCAGTGGACATTATTACTGCAGAAAGTTGGTAGAATGCGATACAACATGTTATTGCGGAAGGAAATAAAATGTGGAATCTTGATGAATTGATTGGCGACACTCTGGAAATTGAGCCTCTTATTATTGCCTTAGGACATAACGACTCTTCCGAATTTTTGGAAGACGATGCTTTATATCTTGAGTTGTAATATTATTTTAATAAATAAAATTCTCTATGTGAAATTGTATTGCCAACATTATTATAAATATCATATTGTTTTATTAGTGTCTCAAAATTTAATATTTTTCCAAAATGGGCAATTACTATTATTTTGTCTTAATTCCTTTATTAGCATTTTATTGCCTATTGTTATTTGGAGATTACGGGGTGCGCCCAAGGAAGAACGCAGATAAATACATTGAACAAATGGCAAAGCTTTTTGTCGGGCCTAGGTAGTCTCTTGAATTTATGATGAGGGCAGCGTCCTCTCAATTCCATTTGAACAGAATATAGTAATTATGAATAGGGAAGCGCGCTGCATCGCGTTGTTACGACCAGCCAATAGCAACAAAGCGTACCTCGTGCTTCCCCACTTCCCCGCGGACGCAGTCTTTCGGTGCGACTACTTTACCTACTTTCAAACCGATATTTCCTGGGGCGTAGAAGTGTGACAAATCTAATTCCCAGAAAAAGCCGAGTTCTGGGCCTATGGACCAATGCTCAGCACTCTGTTTGCAAAGACCGCTTTGAGACACCATTAAACACGGTGTTAATCTGAGTATTATTGTGGACTAGGACTATATCAATTTTCGTTTTGTTGCTTGGCCACTAATTTTTGTAACATGGTATATAAAACTTCTCGTTTCAATTTCAAATGATTGTTTTTGGCGGTCCACGCCCAAAGTCGTACCTACCTACACAGGTATGCCATTCATTTATCTCGAATGATACGATTTATCATAACCTGTTCCTAGCTATTAGGCAAGTCGTTTCGGAGTATCGCAATGATTTATAACACCCTGGCTTCAGATAAATTGTCTGGAAATTTGGAGCACCGTTACTTTATATTGCTCGATAATAATTATTGCTGTCATTATGTACTTTAATACAATATAACAGGCATTTAATAATTTTACTCCGAGGTGAATATTGGAGTTTTAAAACCAAGGCACCTCCTATATAGATCTCGGCAAGCGAATTACTTTAAAAACCGAAGCGGAAAAAATATATAAGGTGCCTCTAAATAAGTCGCCAACATTTTAGTACCATAGGACAGTAAGTAAATTGAATGTTCTTTAAAATGTTTAATAAAAAACGATTTGTGGTGTTTATACAGGGTGTTCCAGCGGAAACGTAACAGGCTCTATAACGGCCAGGAAAATTTTTTCTTGGAAGAACGCAAAAATAGGTCAATTTTGTTTGGCAGGGGAACATCTCTTGGCATAAAATTGATAGATCTATCTGCATCTGTCGCACACCTTTGGAAACGTCTCTCAATTTTCTATACAGCTGCATCAGATTTTCGGAAATTGATCGACTTTTCAAAAAGATACAGTGTGTAAATTGCAAAACATTCATTTTCAATTATTGCCTGGTATTGTTAAATAATAGAAGATCTGCGTCTCCGTATTATAAACGAATGTTGACAAATCACCCCTGAAATGTTGCACAATGTTCGGCAGCGTTTTGAACAAAATCTTTATTATTGCATGGAAGTGAATGGGCAACATTTTGAGCATTTATTACAATAAAGTTTCAATTTCCTCCCCGTTCATCAAATTTTCATCAAAATAATGTTGCTGAACGTGCTTTCTATAACTTACGGCCCCCGACCACCACTTTCGGCTTAAATTGTTTAACAATACCAGGCAATAATTGAAAATGAATGTTTTGCATTTTACTCGGTGTATCTTTTTGAAAAGTCAATCGATTTTCGAAAATCTGATGCAGGTGTATAGAGAATTGAGAGACGTTTCCAAAGATGCGCGACATGAACCCCCTTCCCATTTAATTTTTTTGATGGGGATCAACCCCTGCTCAGGAGGTTGCAGATAGATCTATCAATTTTATGACAAAATATGTCCCCCTGCCAAACAAAATTTACCTATTTTTGCGTTTTTCCAAGAAAAAATTTTCCGGGCCGTTATGGAGCCTGTTACGTTTCCGCTGGAACACCCTGTATAGGTATAATTCGTTAATACTTCTGTAGAGAGCTATTCCGCTGAAGGAATATGTAGTTTTTCCTTGATATTATTTTGTAGATAAGTATATTCAATCAATTAAAAAATACATTTATTTAATTTACTACTTCTTTAAAATATTTTATTGTGGTTTAAACGTACAAACACTTAAACGAATAAATACTTATTTATAAATTAGTTAATAGTTTAACATTATGATGACTAAATTATAGATTTGTGGATGCTTGAGATAAACTACTAATTCCAACATAATAACTAGTTTCATTCGCCAATTTTTCAAGCGATAAACAAGAAATTTATGAGACATTTTCCAGATAATGTTAGCTCTATTAAGTTACATAATAACTTTACCACCATATTAATTCAGAATGAAGATATACTTTCTACCTTACGGTGCACTTATCCATATTTCGCTACGGTTTACGACCTCCCTATTAACATATTTGATTATTACACGAGGCTAATGCCTCGTAAAACTCGTGATAAGTATGTCTTTTTGGTACCGATTTTTGTTACTGTTTTTATTTTAGTTACTTACTCGACAGAGTCAACATCCTATTACACAATAATACATTGAATTTTAATTGGGTTTTTCGCCACCAAACTGGTTAAAATACAGCTTTTTCAAGTTGCCTGGAAAATTAATAAATTCTTAACAGTAAATGAACTAAACTTTGAACTTGTAACTCAAAAAATATCTTCAATAAATTTGTTTCCTGAGCTTTCGGAGAATAAATCTTCCTCATTTCTCAAAGATCATGTCACGTCAAAGTGAAATGACAGAAATTTGTTGAAGATATTTTTTGAGTTCGATCCAAGTAGGCCAAACATGACAGACAAGTATAGGCTGTCAGGGAGTATTCTCATAAATATCCGAGATATTCCGAGTACTTCATTTATACAGTGTCGCCAAAAAGTTGGATACAAATGGGAATTTTCTTTATTTGAAGTTTCTCAAAAAAAAATTCTTGATAAAAGTTGGTGCTTGTGCTTAAATTCAAAATCCACCCGCAAAAATTTTGAAATTTCGATTCGTATACAGGGTAGGTTGAAAAATATGAAAATTCCTCAGAGTGGCACTAAGAAAAGTTGTTTGTAATCTCAAGACAATGTCAAATATGAATTCACAACCACCTACTCAAAAGAAAAAAAAATTCACACTTGCGCATTTTTTACTCATCACGCTGTATAATACATAATGTTAGATATGTATTTTGAGGCACATCTTCGAGCATGACAGTACGATACCAATGATTTTTGTTGAGGTTTAACTATAACTAGCATCTTAAAAACATTTAATAACTGAAAGTTCTGCGAAGTTTGTCGTTTTTTTGTATAAAGGTAAAATACTCCTACAATTTCAAACATGATATAGCATCTAATCTGTGGAACATAAAAATATTTTAATAGAGCAACAATTTAAGAGTTATTTATTAAAGGAGAATTCAACTATAAAAATTATACAGCGTGATGAATAAAAAATGCGAAAAGTGAGAATTTTTTTTCTTTTGAGTAGGTGGCTGTGAGTTCATATTTGACACTGTTTTGAAATTCCAAACAACTTTTCTTATTGCCACTCTGATGTAGTTCCAAAAATAGGGGTACTTTACTCTTGAGAAATTTTCATATTTTTCAACCTACCCTGTATACGAATCGAAATTTCAAAATTTTTGCGAGTGGATTTTGTGTTTAAGCACAAGCACCAACTTTTATCAAGAATATTTTTTTTGAGAAACTTTAAATAAAGAAAATTCCCCTTTGTATCCAACTTTCTGGCAGACACTGGTAAATTTTAAAACGTGATATTTTGTACTTTTATAGTCCTATATTCGCGTATATTTTATATTTTGTACTAAATTTAGTTTTAATATCTCCAATATTTACGTAGAAAAAAAATAAAACCATTTTATTTTCAAAATTTGACCACCCTGTATCTTGAAAACTAAGGCCCAAACGAACTAAGTTTATATAGCAAACTCACATTATTTTTTCATGTTCTATCGATTCTTAAATTTTCGGTATTTAAAAGTGAATCACCCTGTATAGGTATCATGTGACAGATATGACATCCGTCTACTGGCACTAAAAAAGTGCCATCCACTTGGCACAGAACACATAAAAAGTACCGTCCATAAAGGGTTAATAGAACCATACGAAAAAGGACCGAATCATTAGTGTGGTTATAGATCCGGAGATCTAAAGGATACCGTACTCGATATAACATTATCTATCTCCCGGTCCCAATAACGTTATAAATAAGCTATTCAGGACATTTTATTTCTCTTAAAATAAGGATCACACTTTGATATTCCGTTTTAAGATATTATAAGATCTGTATTTCACTAGCCAAATATACTGCGAAAAGTTGTTCACTCACCGGAGCATACTCGGAGCAAATGTCAATCCCCGTGACGAAGTTCGCCACGTCCTCGACGCCCCACGATGCGATGTCGTCGTGAGTTCGGGGGCTGGCGCTCTCCGACCTTTTGGGCGTCGTTTGCGTCACGATGGGCGTGGCTTGGACCGACGGGGGAGTGGCCAACTGAGCAGGCGACGCGGGCTTGACCCGCAACCGCTTGGTGGGCGGCGCCACCGCCGCCGCCGAGAGATCGAGCGGGGACGCTGGATCTGACGACCTCTTGGAGTTCTTCAGGAGACCCTGAAAGGGTTCAATTACCTCAATGGCACTTTGATGTTTATTCTATAAGATATCAGAAGATTATTTTTTAATCCAGAAAATTTCCAATAACGTGTTCTATTTTGTCAGCACTGATACTTATTTCAAAACCGTTGATTCACAATTATTACAATAAACTTTAGGAAGAAATGTAAAGATACTAAAATATAGCTTGGGTGCAAATGTCATATCTAGAATAAGTTCATTTCATTCAAATTTATTTAAATAAGTCTTAATAAACCTAAATTAAAATTTTGTCGTATATAAAAAGCACTAGTGCCTGGGATTTTATCGATTATTTTCCTCATAATGCTTGTATCCAATAAAGTTGCTCCTTTCTTGAAAAACCAATGCCTTCGCTAGCGATAAATGCCCTTAAGAAATACCAAAGCGATAAAAAAAAGTCCCAAGGAAGTTTATCACTTCGTTTAGAAATTATTGTGCAGCTGAAAATTATGTTGTATCTAGTGTTCCTAGACATTCTATACAACTGAATTTATGAAATTTATAAATTTTTTATGGGCTAGACTACGGCGGCCATTTACCCAATTCCTGGGCTTATTTCATCCCCTTCGATTTGTTGCAGGGGTTTTTCTGACTCTAAACCATCCCCCTACCAACTAGCAATTTCAAATTTACTTAACCTAAGACTATCCTACCTTAAATCTAAAAAATTAATAGTAAAAAGATATTTTTAAAAACAAGCTTTTATTTAAATGCTCTGAAAAGAAGAAAATAAACTTTATATTAAATCAAACCAAGGCAAACCCAAAACTTTGTTACATTATACAACTGTATATGATATAAAAGCTTGTCGCCAGATTCTCGTGTGTAAATTTCTTTTATAGAAAAATGCATTTTCTACTTAAAATTACTTTCAAGATATATTCTCGCGACAAGCTTTTATATCATATATTATACAGTTGTATAATGTAACAAAATTATGGGTTTGCCTTGGTTTCATTTATTATAAAGTTTATTTTCTTCTTTTCAGAGCATTTAAATAAAAGCTTGTTTTTAAAAATATTTTTATGTTAATTTTATTTTCAACTTTTTAGTTCTACTCTTCAAGCCCTTTCTATTGATACCCATATTAAGGGGGTTGACAAAAAAATACATTATCCGCCATCTTAGAGGGGCGGCCATATGGAATTTAATGTGATCTCACTAACTCTATCGTTTTCTACTCTGCAAGCCCTTTATATTGATACCCATATTAAGGGGGTTGACAAAAAATACATTATCAGCCATCTTAGAGGGGCGGCCATATTGAATTTAATGTGATGTCACTAACTTTATCGTTTTCTACTCTTCAAGCCCTTTCATTTGATACCCATATTAAGGTGGTTTACGAAAAAATACGTCATCCGCCATCTTGGAGCGGCGGCCATATTAAATTTAGTGTGATGTCACTAACTCTATCTTTTCTCTTCTTCAAGCCGTTTTATTTGATACCCATATTAAGGGGGTGGACAAAAAATACATCATCCGCCATCTTGTGGAGACGGTCATTTTGAAAGTATTACAATATTGAGTATTGTATATTGTATTGTCACCGGAACTAAAGGTGTATGCAAAATTTCAGCCCAATCGGATGTCAGGAAGTGGTTCTAATTCAGCTTGCAAGATTTGACCTAAACATACATACATACATACATACATACATACATACATACATACATACATACATACATAGATACATACATACATACATACATACATACATACATACATTGCAAGTTAAATAAAAGCTTGTAAAAACAAACACACAACACCCAGGGCACTACTGCGGTGGGAATCGTACCCACGTCGTACGGTGTAATTTATACATTGCCAAACTGTTTATATTAGACCTATGTTTGAATTTATGTACATTCAGAAAATAAACAAAAACAAAAAGTAAAAAAATGACGCCTGCCTTGGACATCGAGCGCGTCATGTTTGTGTACTCGGTTGCCCCAGCCGAAGCTGTTTAGCCTTATTTTTATTTCAAGGCAGGCATCTCTTTAAAAATAGATCATTTTGGAGATATACGAGCCCTGTCCCATATTAGTTGGCCCAGCTCGCTAAAAACTATAATTCGGTATTTTAGTCCTAAACCAAGATTCGTAAATTTACTAAAACATTATTTACTACTTACATTTGGCGAGTTTTATATTATTTTACACATTTTCTAAATAATTCCATTGTAAGCAAAGAAACACTATTTAGAATGTATTTTAGAGTACATGCAGAGCCAATGTATTAAAAATTTAATATCAATATGGCTTTGAAATAAACAAATTCATTGTGACAACTAATTTCATTTAACATTTGTAAGTCGTCCAGTAGTCTCATACACCCAGTGTCAAGTTAATATTACTCTTAAAAAATTATTAAAATGACGCGAGGAAAGGCGGTTAGTGAGGATGTACGGAAGATAATTATTTCCTTGTCACAATCGGGAAAATCGGCATCAGAAATTGGTAATATTGTCAATTTATCTCGATATACCGTTCGAAAGATCATACAGTTATATAAAATAACAACCTCTATCGCCCAAAAGCAAAAAACTGGAAGAAAGCGTAGAGTTGCTGATATCAATAAAAGAGCTTTAAGAAGAATACTTGTTAAAAACCACCGATCCAATTATGGAGAAATAAGTATATTATGGAATACTGCAACTGGGAAGAAGTTTTCTAGAACAACATGCCACAGGGTTGCTATGGAATTGGGTTTTAAAGTTTACAAGGTAGGTTTAAAGTTTATTTGTATCTGCAGTTTTAAATCAGTTTTATGAGTACTCTTTTAGGCAAAAGAAAAACCATTACTCACTGGCGCACAGAAAAAAACTAGGTTGTTATTGGTAAAACAATACAGACACTGGTCTCAGGAACAATGGGATTCAGTTCACTGGAGTGACGAATCCAGATTTGAAGTGTGTGTAGGTGATAGCCGGAGTAGAGTAATAAGAAAGAAAGAAAGAGGAGGCGTATCATTCAGGCTGTGTGAAAAAATAAAATTTCCTGCATTCGGTAATGGTTTGGGGATCCATGTCTGCTAAAGGAGTATGCAGCCTGCACTTTGTAGAAGGTATCGTGAATGCCTGGAATGGTCTGGATTTTTCAACAAGATGGCGCTGCGTGGCATTCAGCAAAACGGGTTAGAAACTGGCTGTTGGAAAACAATATTCTGCTTTTACCATGGGTATCCAGTAGCCCAGATTTGTCCCCAATTGAAACTTTATGGCATATCATAAAGAAAAAAATTACGATTATCACCTGCGAGGACCATACCAGAATTAAGAGCGAGACTACAAAATATATGGGATAGTTTTGCCCCAAATGATTGCCAGGAGTTAGCCAATACCATGTCGAGACGTGTTTAAGCTGTTATAAGTAGAAAAGGTGACGTAACTCAGTGGTAGCATTAGTTAAGTAGTAGAGTGCCTTATTATCTAGGGTCAAAACTTTGCATTGGATACTACTGTTCTTATTTTTTGTTACTTTATCTAGTAAAATAAAACTGTTTTGTATATTTCGAAGTTTATTTGTTACCGATTTGACTAAAAGAAACCATTATTTCCTTATATTTTATTTTTATTCAAGTATATTCAAGAATTGCCACATTTAGATTGACTGGGCCAACTAATATGGGACGGGGCTCTAGATATACAGGAAATTGATAAAGGAATCGTATTTGTGAAATATTCTCAACAAAAACCATACCTACGTGCAGAAAATTTTTCATGATACGTTTATTCTCAAGCGCAATAAATTGTATCTATCGATAAAACTTACGGCACTTTCGAGTATAAATTGAGTATTTTCTCGTAAAGTTCCTTCAGCTTTGCTCTCTGGATGTTATGTTTTATCTCTTTTTTTTTGGTAAAGTCCCTCTAGGCGTTGCGATTTTATCAGAAAATATAGAGACCAATTTATACGAGGGTTGTTATTGTTTTTCTTTTCTACATTTAGTACTAACAACCCTCTTCACTGGTCACTGGTTGCTTAAGCATAGGCGCCGAAAGCGGGGGGACTCGGGGGCTCGCTCGGGGCTAGCCCCCCCCCGGAGAAATTGGTCAAATTATTTATAACCGTTTATGCAAATATTCGTTCGATATGAACATCATATCCACTCTTCTTGTACAAACTACTATTATCATTGTTTATGGATACTCGATTTAGCCAACGCAGTAGATACAGGGGACAGATTTTGCAAAAAATAAGACTGTCCAGCGGGCCGCGGTGGCGATGTTCCAAGCATCGCTAACTATTTAGACTGCATGTTTTTCTGCCTTCGATCGACCTTGGTTCGAATCGAGGTCTAGGCAGACTGTGCATGAACATGTCTTTATAGAAAATCACCGCTGAGGGTCAAAACGCTGGACAAAAATGTGGATTGCTCCTTAATAGCTTTATCTGTGTGATTTACTTATTGTTCTACATTCATTCAGATTACTACGGTTTTCTAGGGTTATCCGTAGTACTTGAGAGAATGCTATCCTGGTAGGCAATATCCTTATTCATTTATTATAAAGTTTATTTTCTTCTTTTCAGAGCATTTAAATAAAAGCTTGTTTTTAAAAATATTTTTTATGTTAATTTTATTTTCAACTTTTTAGTTCTACTCTTCAAGCCCTTTCATTTGATACCCATATTAAGGGGGTTGATAAAAAAATACATTATCCGCCATCTTAGAGGGGCGGCCATATTGAATTTAATGTGATCTCACTAACTCTATCGTTTTCTACTCTGCAAGCCCTTTATATTGATACCCATATTAAGGGGGTTGACAAAAAATACATTATCCGCCATCTTAGAGGGGCGGCCATATTGAATTTAATGTGATGTCACTAACTTTATCGTTTTCTACTCTGCAAGCCCTTTCATTTGATACCCATATTAAGGTGGTTTACGAAAAAATACGTCATCCGCCATCTTGGAGCGGCGGCCATATTAAATTTAGTGTGATGTCACTAACTCTATCTTTTCTCTTCTTCAAGCCGTTTTATTTGATACCCATATTAAGGGGGTTGATAAAAAAATACATTATCCGCCATCTTAGAGGGGCGGCCATATTGAATTTAATGTGATCTCACTAACTCTATCGTTTTCTACTCTGCAAGCCCTTTATATTGATACCCATATTAAGGGGGTTGACAAAAAAATACATTATCCGCCATCTTAGAGGGGCGGCCATATTGAATTTAGTGTGATGTCACTAACTTTATCGTTTTCTACTCTTCAAGCCCTTGCATTTGATACCCATATTAAGGGGGTTGATAAAAAAATACATCATCCGCCATCTTGGAGCGACGGCCATATCGAATTTAGTGTGATCTCACTAACTCTATCGTTTTCTACTCTTCAAGCCCTTTATATTGATACCCATATTAAGGGGGTTGACAAAAAAATACATTATCCGCCATCTTAGAGGGGCGGCCATATTGAATTTAGTGTGATGTCACTAACTTTATCGTTTTCTACTCTTCAAGCCCTTGCATTTGATACCCATATTAAGGGGGTTGATAAAAAAATACATCATCCGCCATCTTGGAGCGACGGCCATATCGAATTTAGTGTGATCTCACTAACTCTATCGTTTTCTACTCTTCAAGCCCTTTATATTGATACCCATATTAAGGGGGTTGACAAAAAAATACATTATCCGCCATCTTAGAGGGGCGGCCATATTGAATTTAGTGTGATGTCACTAACTTTATCGTTTTCTACTCCTCAAGCCCTTGCATTTGATACCCATATTAAGGGGGTTGATAAAAAAATACATCATCCGCCATCTTGGAGCGACGGCCATATCGAATTTAGTGTGATCTCACTAACTCTATCGTTTTCTACTCTTCAAGCCCTTTATATTGATACCCATATTAAGGGGGTTGACAAAAAAATACATTATCCGCCATCTTAGAGGGGCGGCCATATTGAATTTAGTGTGATGTCACTAACTTTATCGTTTTCTACTCTTCAAGCCCTTGCATTTGATACCCATATTAAGGGGGTTGATAAAAAAATACATCATCCGCCATCTTGGAGCGACGGCCATATCGAATTTAGTGTGATCTCACTAACTCTATCGTTTTCTACTCTTCAAGCCCTTTATGTTGATACCCATATTAAGGGGGTTGACAAAAAAATACATTATCCGCCATCTTAGAGGGGCGGCCATATTGAATTTAGTGTGATGTCACTAACTTTATCGTTTTCTACTCTTCAAGCCCTTGCATTTGATACCCATATTAAGGGGGTTGATAAAAAAATACATCATCCGCCATCTTGTAGCGACGGCCATATCGAATTTAGTGTGATCTCACTAACTCTATCGTTTTCTACTCTTCAAGCCCTTTATATTGATACCCATATTAAGGGGGTTGACAAAAAAATACATTATCCGCCATCTTAGAGGGGCGGCCATATTGAATTTAGTGTGATGTCACTAACTTTATCGTTTTCTACTCTTCAAGCCCTTGCATTTGATACCCATATTAAGGGGGTTGATAAAAAAATACATCATCCGCCATCTTGGAGCGACGGCCATATCGAAATTAGTGTGATCTCACTAACTCTATCGTTTTCTACTCTTCAAGCCCTTTATATTGATACCCATATTAAGGGGGTTGACAAAAAATACATTATCCGCCATCTTAGAGGGGCGGCCATATTGAATTTAGTGTGATGTCACTAACTTTATCGTTTTCTACTCTTCAAGCCCTTGCATTTGATACCCATATTAAGGGGGTTGATAAAAAAATACATCATCCGCCATCTTGGAGCGACGGCCATATCGAATTTAGTGTGATCTCACTAACTCTATCGTTTTCTACTCTTCAAGCCCTTTATATTGATACCCATATTAAGGGGGTTGACAAAAAAATACATTATCCGCCATCTTAGAGGGGCGGCCATATTGAATTTAGTGTGATGTCACTAACTTTATCGTTTTCTACTCTTCAAGCCCTTGCATTTGATACCCATATTAAGGGGGTTGATAAAAAAATACATCATCCGCCATCTTGGAGCGACGGCCATATCGAATTTAGTGTGATCTCACTAACTCTATCGTTTTTTACTCTTCAAGCCCTTTATATTGATACCCATATTAAGGGGGTTGACAAAAAAATACATTATCCGCCATCTTAGAGGGGCGGCCATATTGAAAGTATTACAATATTGAGTATTGTATATTGTATTGTCACCGGAACTAAAGGTGTATGCAAAATTTCAGCCCAATCGGATGTCAGGAAGTGGTTCTAATTCAGCTTGCAAGATTTGACCTAAACATACATACATACATACATACATACATACATACATACATACATACATACATACATACACACATACATTGCAAGTTAAATAAAAGCTTGTAAAAACAAACACACAACACCCAGGGCACTACTGCGGTGGGAATCGTACCCACGTCGTACGGTGTAATTTATACATTGCCAAACTGTTTATATTAGACCTATGTTTGAATTTATGTACATTCAGAAAATAAACAAAAACAAAAAGTAAAAAAATGACGCCTGCCTTGGACATCGAGCGCGTCATGTTTGTGTACTCGGTTGCCCCAGCCGAAGCTGTTTAGCCTTATTTTTATTTCAAGGCAGGAATCTCTTTCAAAATAGATCATTTTGGAGATATACGAGCCCTGTCCCATATTAGTTGGCCCAGCTAGCTAAAAACTATAATTGGGTATTTTAATCCTAAACCAAGATTCGTAAATTTACTAAAACATTATTTACTACTTACATTTGGCGAGTTTTATATTATTTTACACATTTTCTAAATAATTCCATTGTAAGCAAAAAAACAAAAAAATACATTATCCGCCATCTTAGAGGGGCGGCCATATTGAATTTAGTGTGATGTCACTAACTTTATCGTTTTCTACTCTTCAAGCCCTTGCATTTGATACCCATATTAAGGGGGTTGATAAAAAAATACATCATCCGCCATCTTGTAGCGACGGCCATATCGAATTTAGTGTGATCTCACTAACTCTATCGTTTTCTACTCTTCAAGCCCTTTATATTGATACCCATATTAAGGGGGTTGACAAAAAAATACATTATCCGCCATCTTAGAGGGGCGGCCATATTGAATTTAGTGTGATGTCACTAACTTTATCGTTTTCTACTCTTCAAGCCCTTGCATTTGATACCCATATTAAGGGGGTTGATAAAAAAATACATCATCCGCCATCTTGGAGCGACGGCCATATCGAAATTAGTGTGATCTCACTAACTCTATCGTTTTCTACTCTTCAAGCCCTTTATATTGATACCCATATTAAGGGGGTTGACAAAAAATACATTATCCGCCATCTTAGAGGGGCGGCCATATTGAATTTAGTGTGATGTCACTAACTTTATCGTTTTCTACTCTTCAAGCCCTTGCATTTGATACCCATATTAAGGGGGTTGATAAAAAAATACATCATCCGCCATCTTGGAGCGACGGCCATATCGAATTTAGTGTGATCTCACTAACTCTATCGTTTTCTACTCTTCAAGCCCTTTATATTGATACCCATATTAAGGGGGTTGACAAAAAAATACATTATCCGCCATCTTAGAGGGGCGGCCATATTGAATTTAGTGTGATGTCACTAACTTTATCGTTTTCTACTCTTCAAGCCCTTGCATTTGATACCCATATTAAGGGGGTTGATAAAAAAATACATCATCCGCCATCTTGGAGCGACGGCCATATCGAATTTAGTGTGATCTCACTAACTCTATCGTTTTTTACTCTTCAAGCCCTTTATATTGATACCCATATTAAGGGGGTTGACAAAAAAATACATTATCCGCCATCTTAGAGGGGCGGCCATATTGAAAGTATTACAATATTGAGTATTGTATATTGTATTGTCACCGGAACTAAAGGTGTATGCAAAATTTCAGCCCAATCGGATGTCAGGAAGTGGTTCTAATTCAGCTTGCAAGATTTGACCTAAACATACATACATACATACATACATACATACATACATACATACATACATACATACATACATACATACATACATACATACATACATACACACATACATTGCAAGTTAAATAAAAGCTTGTAAAAACAAACACACAACACCCAGGGCACTACTGCGGTGGGAATCGTACCCACGTCGTACGGTGTAATTTATACATTGCCAAACTGTTTATATTAGACCTATGTTTGAATTTATGTACATTCAGAAAATAAACAAAAACAAAAAGTAAAAAAATGACGCCTGCCTTGGACATCGAGCGCGTCATGTTTGTGTACTCGGTTGCCCCAGCCGAAGCTGTTTAGCCTTATTTTTATTTCAAGGCAGGAATCTCTTTCAAAATAGATCATTTTGGAGATATACGAGCCCTGTCCCATATTAGTTGGCCCAGCTAGCTAAAAACTATAATTGGGTATTTTAATCCTAAACCAAGATTCGTAAATTTACTAAAACATTATTTACTACTTACATTTGGCGAGTTTTATATTATTTTACACATTTTCTAAATAATTCCATTGTAAGCAAAGAAACACTATTTAGAATCTAGTTTAGAGTACATGCAGAGCCAATGTATTAAAAATTTAATATCAATATGGCTTTGAAATAAACAAATTCATTGTGACAACTAATTTCATTTAACATTTGTAAGTCGTTCAGTAGTCTCATACACCCAGTGTCAAGTTAATATTACTCTTAAAAAATTATTAAAATGACGCGAGGAAAGGCGGTTAGTGAGGATGTACGGAAGATAATTATTTCCTTGTCACAATCGGGAAAATCGGCATCAGAAATTGGTAATATTGTCAATTTATCTCGATATACCGTTCGAAAGATCATACAGTTATATAAAATAACAACCTCTATCGCCCAAAAGCAAAAAACTGGAAGAAAGCGTAGAGTTGCTGATATCAATAAAAGAGCTTTAAGAAGAATACTTGTTAAAAACCACCGATCCAATTATGGAGAAATAAGTATATTATGGAATACTGCAACTGGGAAGAAGTTTTCTAGAACAACATGCCACAGGGTTGCTATGGAATTGGGTTTTAAAGTTTACAAGGTAGGTTTAAAGTTTATTTGTATCTGCAGTTTTAAATCAGTTTTATGAGTACTCTTTTAGGCAAAAGAAAAACCATTACTCACTGGCGCACAGAAAAAAACTAGGTTGTTATTGGTAAAACAATACAGACACTGGTCTCAGGAACAATGGGATTCAGTTCACTGGAGTGACGAATCCAGATTTGAAGTGTGTGTAGGTGATAGCCGGAGTAGAGTAATAAGAAAGAAAGAAAGAGGAGGCGTATCATTCAGGCTGTGTGAAAAAATAAAATTTCCTGCATTCGGTAATGGTTTGGGGATCCATGTCTGCTAAAGGAGTATGCAGCCTGCACTTTGTAGAAGGTATCGTGAATGCCGAAAGATACATTTATATTCTGGAAACATACCTAAAACCTACTTTAGAGGCATGCCGAAGAACTGGATTTTTCAACAAGATGGCGCTGCGTGGCATTCAGCAAAACGGGTTAGAAACTGGCTGTTGGAAAACAATATTCTGCTTTTACCATGGGTATCCAGTAGCCCAGATTTGTCCCCAATTGAAACTTTATGGCATATCATGAAGAAAAAAATTACGATTATCACCTGCGAGGACCATACCAGAATTAAGAGCGAGACTACAAAATATATGGGATAGTTTTGCCCCAAATGATTGCCAGGAGTTAGCCAATACCATGTCGAGACGTGTTTAAGCTGTTATAAGTAGAAAAGGTGACGTAACTCAGTGGTAGCATTAGTTAAGTAGTAGAGTGCCTTATTATCTAGGGCCAAAACTTTGCATTGGATACTACTGTTCTTATTTTTTGTTACTTTATCTAGTAAAATAAAACTGTTTTGTATATTTCGAAGTTTATTTGTTACCGATTTGACTAAAAGAAACCATTATTTCCTTATATTTTATTTTTATTCAAGTATATTCAAGAATTGCCACAGTTAGATTGACTGGGCCAACTAATATGGGACGGGGCTCTAGATATACAGGAAATTGATAAAGGAATCGTATTCGTGAAATATTCTCAACAAAAACCATACCTACGTGCAGAAAATTTTTCATGATACGTTTATTCTCAAGCGCAATAAATTGTATCTATCGATAAAACTTACGGCACTTTCGAGTATAAATTGAGTATTTTCTCGTAAAGTTCCTTCAGCTTTGCTCTCTGGATGTTATGTTTTATCTCTTTTTTTTTTGGTAAAGTCCCTCTAGGCGTTGCGATTTTATCAGAAAATATAGAGACCAATTTATACGAGGGTTGTTATTGTTTTTCTTTTCTACATTTAGTACTAACAACCCTCTTCACTGGTCACTGGTTGCTTAAGCATAGGCGCCGAAAGCGGGGGGACTCGGGGGCTCGCTCGGGGCTAGCCCCCCCCCCCCCGGAGAAATTTGTCAAATTATTTATAACCGTTTATGCAAATATTCGTTCGATATGAACATCATATCCACTCTTCTTGTACAAACTACTATTATCATTGTTTATGGATACTCGATTTAGCCAACGCAGTAGATACAGGGGACAGATTTTGCAAAAAATAAGACTGTCCAGCGGGCCGCGGTGGCGATGTTCCAAGCATCGCTAACTATTTAGACTGCATGTTTTTCTGCCTTCGATCGACCTTGGTTCGAATCGAGGTCTAGGCAGACTGTGCATGAACATGTCTTTATAGAAAATCACCGCTGATGGCCAAAACGCTGGACAAAAATGTGGATTGCTCCTTAATAGCTTTATCATTGTGATTTACTTATTGTTCTACATTCATTCGGATTACTACGGTTTTCTAGGGTTATCCGTAGTACTTGAGAGAATGCTATCCTGGTAGGCAATATCCTTATTACACTGTCACATGTAGGGTTTCCATAAACAACGTCAATAGAAATAGAACGTCCCACATACCTGCAGCTCAGCTTCCTTGGCGGTCCGCACCATGGCGAGCAGCGCCTGCGTGGTGCACATGTCGATGAGAGGCGGGAAGAGGGCGCCGGCGGCGAAGGGGCCTAAGGGCAGGCGCGCCTGGGCGCCGATCGACTCGCCCTCCTTGCTGGGCGCGGCAGGCGGCAGAAGCGACGCCGGAAAGGAGGGTCTGAATCCTGGCGGGAGCGCGGGCAGTGAGCCGTTGGTGCGCGGTGCGGAAAAGTAGCTGTAGAAGGAAAACGCGGAATAGTTTTATAAAGTAATACCGCTGAGTGGAGCAATATGTATACGACAGGCAACTTCCACCAGATCTGGAGATAAAGTAAGCAAGTTTTGTTCCGTGCATGACTATCTGTGTTTAAAAAAGTGTTTTGTCTCGTATTTTAATGCCGAGGCGCCTGTTCTCGACCTACCCTGGTAAAAGTATAAATGAACTCACTTGGAACACAGTGATATACGGGGCGCGATCTATTTCGCTCTGTTATTGGTAAAAATAACAGACTTATCGGCAGAAATCACCCTTATAAAATTCAAAGGTTTTTATGCGGTCGACGTCGACCTAATCAAGGAGGCAGCCAATGAGAAAGCGAGCGTAGAGATTTGATTGGTTGGCGTTTCGGAGATCTATGAAGTAGAAGTCGACGTGGGCCAGTTAGGCCAGTATAACCAGTGCCGTACACGGAAATAAGGATTGCGCTTTATTTTACGGATTTTCGTTTTGTGTGGTGTTTTCTGTGTGACTGTGTGTAACAAAATTGTTGGTTTGCGTTGGATTTAATTATTTCAAAGTTTACTTTATTATTTTTTAGAGCATTTAAATACAATTTGTATAATATTATTAACGGCTGCGGGCCGTCTAAGACTCGGTCTTCTTTTACAAAGCAAACGCTACCCAAGCGTTTTTATGTTGTCTCAAGTGACTTTCATTTACTCGTATACCATACCTGAATGTAAAACAAATGTTGTATTGAGTGTTATAGTATTTCTAAAGTCACTTGAAACAGCATAAAAAACTCTAATAATAATCACAAAAAGAATACATAAGCGTCACGCAGTTTTCAAAAAGATACATATTCTACAAGCAACATAATGTGACTTTTAAGGCTTTTTAAGCTTGTAGTAAAACACAACGTAAAGGTTAATGCACCATATAATATTGTCAAAAGGTCTCGAAAAAGCCATATCGATTATAACTATTTACGCAAGTATATCCTAAGATCCGTGAAAGTATGGCAAGGCTATATCCATCGCATTTCGCTGCACAAGTGGCCAGCCGTCAAACAGTGTAACTCATGCAGGTATTGGTGATACGAGTATTATACTAAGCGAGCATGCAGTCACTTGTTTTTACTACAATATCTATCTTCTCTGTCTCGCTTCATCTCTTTTTACTGCTAATACCAGGTTTGGTTTAATATGGTTAAAAAAGTGTTTTGTCTGGTATTTTATTGCCGAGGCGCCTGTCCTCGAGCTACCTTGGTAAAAGTATAAATGAACTCAGTGATATACGGGGCGCGATATATTTTATAGCATTTACCATGCTCTGTTATTGGTAAAACTACCAAACTTATCAGCAAAAATCACCCGTATAAAATTCAAAGGTTTATATGCGGTCGACGTCGACCTAATCAAGGAGGCAGCCAATCAGAAAGCGAGCGTAGCGATTTGATTGGTCGGCGTTTCGGAGATCCATGGAGTAGATGTCGACGTGGGCCAGTTAGGCCAGTATAACCAGTGCCGTGCAAGGTGCAAGGAAATATGGATTGCGCTTTATTTTACGGATTTTCGTTTTGTGTATAGATTTTTGTGTGGTGTTGTTTTGTGTGAAACAAAATTATTGGTTTTCTTTGGTGTTAATTATTTCAAAGCGTATTTTATTCTTTTTTAGAGCCTTTAAATAAAATTTGTATAATACTATTAAGGGTCGCGTGCCGCCTAAGACTCGGTTTTGTTTTAGAAAGCAAACGCCGCCCAAGCGTTTTTATGTTGTTCCAAGTGACTTTATTTATACCATATCTGAATGTGAAACAAATGCCGTATTGTATGTTACTTACTCATTAGGATTGGAATTGTTGTATTTAGCAGCCAAACTTCGCATAAAATCGCTGTAATTTCTGCCTGTGACCTGAAGAAGAGGATTTTCTGAGGCAGGTGGAGTGTCGGGATGTGACGCAGAACTGGGCGTCACACTCCTAGATCTGGAAGAAGTATCAGGGGTGCTAGGGCTTAACCTGTAACAACAGAAATAAAATTATATGTAGGTACCTACTTAGTTGAATTTTTTATTTACTTTTACTTAACTATTTATTTGCATTATAGAAATGAAGAAAACTTCTATGGCATCAGTTTCAAATGACCTACTAAACCGTTCAGAATACAGGGTGTCCCAGAACATAGGAGCACTGGTAGAGGAGCTGATAGATCTCGTAAAAATGTCGCAACTTCATATAAAGTTTCTTCCTAGAGGGACCTCTTATGAATCTATGACCCCCTAAATGGAGGGGGTTAATAGTAGATTATGTCACAAGGAGTAGAAGTGGCTCGTTTTGTGATGAGGCCAGGGTTTGACTGCCGAACGAGGCGGACAACTGGCCGAAGCACAAAAATACCTTCTATGCTCCGAGTAACATATACAGTGGCGTAACCAGAATGTAAAGTTGGGGGGGGGGGCTAATTATTTCAAAAAAATTCTTCGGTAATATTTACGGCAAAACTATTTATTAAAATAAATTTTATTTAGAAATAATTACCACGCGACAAATCTTTGAGGGGGGGCTAAAGCCTGGTTACGCCACTGAACCATTTTTTTCTTCAAGCGCATGAAAACAAGTATCAAGTCAAATTGAGGAATGCTATAATAATTATTTCAATATCAATGTCAGATATTAGTGAGTTTATGAAAACAATCTCCAGAAGTGGCCATAACCCAACTGGTAAAGGCGTGTGTCTACGAAAGGGTCATTTATTTTATCGTAGGTTCAAATCCCAAAAGATGCATTTCTTTTTTCTGTTTAATTAACAACAACAATACAGATTTTATTGTTAATATTGCGGTAAAATAAAATAGTCAAGGATAAAATCTGTTTTTAAATTAAGTTGGGAAAAGGCACAAAACGCTATTAAAACACTATTTCTAAATCTGTATTTTTGTTGAGAATTAAGGAAAAAAATAAATGCACGTATGGAATTTGAACCTACGATAAAATAAATGACGCTCTCTCGCGCCTTTACCGGTTACGCTACGCCACTTCTGAAGATTTAAGGGACTCCTATAAGACTTTAGCACCAAAATAATTAGTTTTTAATTAATAAAATAGTTTGCGGTGCATCCGGAGAGGACCTTTTTTGTTGTTTTGTTCAGGTAAATTTTCTGAACACAATTGTATATTATTTACCATCGGCCACGGAACTATTTAGGTATTGATCTAAAATGACACTGATCGTTTTGACTTTTGGCATATGTCATTCGCCTAAAAGCCATCGGCGGCTCATCTAACATCATTGGCACCAAACCAGGGACTCTTTAAAATAAGGGGACCCAGCATCTCACAGTCTATCACATAGGAAAAGTGAATCCTTGAGGGGAAGTTTGTTTTCTGTATCTCCAAGGAGACCACATAAGTGGGCTGGTACAAGGTTGTGTTATATGTCAGTGTCCAACTGCCATCAGGTTTTATGTGACATGCCAGTGCCATAGATTCTAAAGGAGGCAAAATATTTCCCATCATAATTCACAATTTTTAAGTTTTCTAACTTTCAGATACTCAGATGTGACAATTAAAGAATTTCAACTATACAATAAATTTGTTTCATTTGACAGTTGCCATATTCTGTAATTGTAGACACAGCATTGTCAAGTCTAATTTTTAGAAATCATGGAAACCATTATTAATTTTTACTAACAATCAAAGTACCTGTTATATTCATAGATTCTCCAATAAAATGGTATACTTGGCATCACTGATACCATTAGAATGATGAAAGAATAGGAATAGGCCTCACTTAAAAAGTATAATGCTGGGTCTCCTTATTTTAAAGAGTCCCTGAAAAAAACTATAATATACTTATTATTATTTACGACTAATGTATAATATAAGTATTATACTTGTGGTTTTTGCATTATAATGCCATATTCCTTAGGGAATAATGACGAGGGATTAATAGTCCCCATGGAAACAATATAATGAATACTTAAAAGTGTGAGTGTCAAACGCGTAGTGTTTGTGTAATAATTGTATTGAGATGGATGAAAATGAAGAGTCTTTTACTTGTACACCTCCAGAAATTATACAAATAATCGCAAATGAAGTAGAGTATACTACTCGCAATAATGGCTATTATTCTCTCGGAATTATTTTACTCCGTCGCCACTAACGCGGCTCGGTTCGTAAATATTCCTCGCGGATAGTAGCAGCCCTTATTGGCTGGTTGTATAATCTACTATTTATTTATTATTTACTAATTATTTATTTTCTTCTCTCAATCGGAATGAATGGAAAACAGTCATTAAATATTTTCTGCGTATAAAACATATTTCAATTACCCTTATTTTTTGAGGCGGGACGAGCCGCCTATGAAATCACTTTGTGTGCCATGGCCTTTTTGTGGTTTTTGTCTGCCGGTATCCAAAAAAGACGTTTTTCAACTTATTTATGGTCGCTTGAAAATAAATAATATTCCGTTGTTTAACTTTTTCATTGCTTTACTGATTTTAATAATCCAGGCCATTTTCGTAGCAACTGATTACAATTTAAATGGTTTGACGGAATTTTTCCGAACTCTTAAGAGGGCTCCGGAATATACTACTAAATAGGAATAAGGAATGAATACAACTTAAATCGATTTTTTTGTGTTACTATGCATAAAATGCCCAGAAATTATGTATAAAAACCTATGCTTAGTGGATTCATTATCCTAAATCTGTAGTTATAAAAAAGTTAATTAAATAAATCCGATATCACAATAAAAGGAAGCATTATAATCTCCAAAAAGGTTGCAAAACTTTAATTCTAAGTTATTTGTTCTTACTTCATATCTTACTTTGGCGTCTTTGGCTATACAATGTTTTCAATCAATTTCGCTCCAAAAATCATGTTGGTGTAATTTTTCTCGAAAATGCTTGGGTTTTTCGAATTTGAGCAAGAGTATCTATCTCTTCTTTGCAAAAATATTATATGAATCTAAGGCGCATATTCAATTTTGAAAAATAGTCATCGCCAAAGAGGTTTGATCGCAAGGTGCTCTCTTAATAGTTATGTGAAATTCGATAACACCATATGAATGATGATGAATGAACTCGAGTTGGTATTAAGATGGCCCGAAAATTATTAAAATCGGTAGAGCAATAAAAAAATTAAATAAAGAAATTATGATTTAACCCCCTTCCCTTTAGAGGTACATAGATTGACCAGAGGATAAAATTTTATATAAAGTTGTAGCAATTTTACGAGCTATATCAGCTCCCCAGCCATTGCCCTCATGTTCCCGGACACCTTATATGATAAAAAAGCTAAGCACTAGTACGGTTTTAACAGATAATATCAGAACAAACTAAAGAAATTTATATTAAAAACTTGTGATAAAACTATTTAAATAATTTGTCTTCTTTTCAAAGTCTCCCTACTTCATACCTTTCATTTTTTACATGGTTGTTGTTGTTATGTAGAACGTAGTCGGATGAGGTGATTGGTGTTGTTTGCCCATTGTTGCTACTAGTCACACGTTTCCTCTTGATAGATTTAGTAGCTTGCATGACAGTCTCGATGGATTCTGTTGAAGTTGCAGTTTCGCCTGAAAATAATATAGAAAATAAAATTTTATATAAATTACAAAAAACACATTTCAGTACAAAATCTCATTACTGAACAAAATATTAATGTAATAAATTGCATGTATATTTTGGAAAAGTAATAATGCTTCTTTATCGAACGTGATGTTGTTTCCCTGATAGATAAACAGGAAGCAAAATGTCAAGGTTGCCTGGGTACAGATGAACGGAGTGCATCAGTCAAGCGGGTTAAAGCAGATATTATTTTTCCTTTCAGGCATGCAATTTGTCTTTTTTTTTGCAAAATATCATTGGTATCCAGATAACAATATAGAAACTAAAACAAAATATTTCAAGATAAAAACGGAATAAGACGGTAGGAAACTACAAACCAGGCCCAGTGTACACAAAATCTCGTCAAATTCCTATTAGCAGTTCTAGACTGGCCTTGGAGACACACTATATCGAAACTTTGGCCAGTTTCAAGGAAAGCCATTTTGCGTGTAAATTCTGGCCTGTGGGCGTCCCTTAAGTTTGGTTTTCTGGAAGTATAGGTTGCTGTTTCAGGTTTGATTATTTTTTAGAGACCCCTCACTGAAAAGGATTTTATTGTAGTTTGAATCGTACGAAAGTGTAGAACGAACATCGCAAATTTAAAACAAAATTTTTAGACTAATTGTAAGTTCAAACTGACAATTAGCGCTAATTGCAAGTTTAAAGTGACAATTAGCGCTAATTGAATGTTTAAACTGACAATTAAGGATAATTGTAAGTTGAAACTGACAATTAGCGCTAATTGTAAGTTTGAACTTACAATTAGTCTTAATTGCAAGTTTAAACTTACAATTAGCCCTAATTGTCAGTTTGAACTTACAATTAGCGTTAATTGTCAGTTTGAACTTGCAATTAGGTAGAAATAACGCCTTCGTAAACAAATTGGCAACGTACTACGAAAGTGTAGAACACGACGCATACCGCAGGGCGGAGACTTGCAGTGGCAACGTTGGCAAACCGAGCTGCAAGCAGCCACAAAAAAAGTAGGTGGTGGAACTGCATCCAAGCGTCATAGAAAAACGTGGTTTTTTGAAACGGAGACCCTCAGATGAATAAATAAATAAAATTAATTTCATTATACCCTTATACCTCCGTCTCTGGTCGTTTATAAAACTTCATGTTTTTGACATTTTATGACCCACGATAAGTGAATGTTGGGTACCAAATTTGGTTTGGATATCTTCAAGGGTTAAAAAAAAATTAAAAATAAAGAGCGAAAATCCAAAACGAATTTTTAGATGCCAATGGGGGGACAAGCCGAGCGCAATGATTTTATGAACATGGAACACCACACGTTGCAAAAAAAAATTGCCCTCACTTTTTTAAGATTTTTTTATTAACCTTTTATTTATACAAAAAAATTAGAAATCTAACATTGTGTCCTCATCATAATACACAAATCAACGGCTCGATTAGGATCGCTGGTTAGAGTTAACTCATTTTCGTCCTTTATTATTGCTAATAGCTCAAACATGTCTCTATCACAAAGATCGGTAATGTCCTCGCCAAATGTTAGGTCTATTTATGACTCCACGAGACTCAATTGTAAACCTTGTAGACTTAATCGCCAGTTTAAACTGACAATTAAGGCTAATTGTCAGTATAAACTTACAATTAGCCTTAATTGTCAGTTCAAACTGACAATTAGCGCTAATTGTAAGTTTAAACTGAAAATTAGCACTAGTTGTAAGTTTAAACTGACAATTAGCACTAGTTGTAAGTTTAAACTGACAATTAGCGCTAATTGTTAGTTTGAACTGTCAACTAGCCTTAATTGTCAGTTCAAACTGACAATTAGAGCTAATTGTAAGTTCAAACTGACAATTAGCGCTAATTGTAAGTTTAAACTGAAAATTAGCACTAGTTGTAAGTTTAAACTGACAATTAGCGCTAATTGTTAGTTTGAACTGTCAACTAGCCTTAATTGTCAGTTCAAACTGACAATTAGCGCTAATTGTAAGTTCAAACTGACAATTAAAGCTATAACTGTAAATTCAAACTTACAATTAGCGCTAAATGTCAGTTTAAACTTACAATTACCGCTAATTGTCAGTTTGAACATAGAATTAGTCTAAAAATTTTGTTTTGAATTTGCGATGTCCGTTCTACGCTTTCGTAGAATCGTGCTTTAACGTGGAGGTTAGCAAAAATTCGGCACGGTGAAACTGTGAAAGTTAGCGCCGGTGGGCCACTGGCGCATTGCTAACTGTTTACCGGCAAACAATACGCAAACGGCGTCATAAAAGCGGCGTTCGACGAGCAATAAAACACCGCAAACATCGGTGAGTTTTATTGAAAGGCCGGTCAACTGAAAATAGATTAATACCCAACAATACCTATTAATGCGATGGTGGTGGTGCTACTTGAGGGGACATTGAATCTACGCGAAAGCTTTTGTTTTAATCGGCATTAAATAATCAAAATCGCCATTATTTTACGATTTTTTCGATCAGTTGGCCTTGGCGAGATGTGAGAACCAAACGTCAGACGAGCCCGTCGCCCGTCAAACGTGGCCCAGATATTCAAAACCGGGCCAATAAAGTATCATTTAACTATTCAAATTCTTATACATAGGTATATCTAACAACGCAATTTTTCAATAGGTACAAGTAGACCGGGAGATAGTGACAGATTTTTGGACGTGATTTTACTCAGTATGCCTCGCAAAGGGCATTATGTGGCACATATTCTCACAATAATACGGTATGAATCAGAGAGACATCCTGGGTTCTTTATAATATAAAAAAAATATGCGTTTTGATGTGATTTTACTCAGGCCGCCATGTGTTTTATAATGAAGTCCAAAATAGAAAATTCCTCTTAAAACCATAGGCATATACCGTTAGCGTGGGCCCAAAAGGCTATTATATGTCACGTGAACTTGTATTTTAATAATTAATTTTTCCACGTTTCTGAACACGCTGCCAATGAGAAGTATGCAAGTCTTGTTATGAATCTGCTGAAAAAAGGATGGTGTACCGTTTGCGCATGTCCAAGTACAGTTTAAATTGAATGGTATTTAATCATTGAAATCATTTGTTCGATGTAAAGTGTACTTGGACGGGCGCAAACGGTATGCCATCTTTTCATCGGCAGTTTTATGACAATAACTTACATACTTATCATTAGCAGCCTGTTCAGAAACGTGGAAACACGTGGGTCTTCGTTAACGGTATATATATGCCCCTATTTCGAACTTCATTATAAAACACATGGCAGCCTGACTAAATTCATATCAAAACGCATATTTTTCGAATAAATGAAAACTCTCTTTTCCATATGAAGAACCCAGGATGACTCTCTGATTTATACCTTATTATTGTGAGAATATACGCAATAGGCCGTATAAATAAAAGTGAGCAAAATCTTTTACTCGCAAAACTTGAAGCATATCCTATACCTACATTTTATGAATAAAATTGTAAGTAAAAGGTTTTGCTCGAAACTGTATTATAAGCATGAGCATCTACTCACATTTAAGTATTTCCTCAAGTTGTTATGAATAAAATAAAGGTATTGCGTACTACTTTGAGCATTTGCTCTAAAATTTTTGCATCTCGTTAGTCGTTAGTATTAGATGCACCTTGCCGCCATGAGCTGGTCATAAAATGGCGGAGTTCGTGAATTTACGTGCACGGAAACAATACAAAGTACGAAGAGAAGCTAATAGTCGAGATTTTAATTATATTTGCCGATTTAAAGAAGAAAATGTAAATTGAATGGCAACCTACTTTTTAGGAGAAAATCATGAAAGAGGGGGCGCCCTTTCTTCAAACCTTAAAATGAAGATTTTTCTTGCGGTATATGGCCAATCCTGGATTTCAGACGGTAGTTGCAAATGAACGAGGAATCGATCAGTAGATTGTTTCAAAAACGATTTCAACTGTTATGAACAAAATAATTCAAAAAGCCCATTTGTCGATCAAATTTCCATCAACGTTGCCCAAAGTAAACGAAGCCCAGCATGATTTCAAGAAAAAATCATGATTCACCTGTAATAAAATGTTTTGAACATACGTCAGTAAACTTTAAACGGCTTTTTGTTATGAAATTTCGAAATTTGCACTTATAGGTTTAGTTCAAATCACTTGTAATTCGGGTAAAACTAAAGTTATCTCGACTTCCTCTACTCCTTGAATTAACAACACAACAAAAACAAAGCATTTTAAACAGTAATTTAATGAAATTTAAACACTTAGTATTTGAAACAAATGCACTTCATTGAATTGCTCTATTGAGTAGGTAAGTGTGAAATTTCAAAATCCTAGGCCTACTTTGATTTCTCTTCAATTTTTCCCTCGTTTCCCATCACAAAATGTTACTAAGAAAAATTGTTCAGGATGCAAAATTAGGGTGCTCTAAGGAGTTTAAAAACCATCCACCTACTTTGAATTTTAATTGTTTTTTTAGAATAACATTAAAAAATCAAAGTAGGTCAAAGATTTTGAAGCTTTACACAATTACTCAGCGTTTCATTCTGAAGAAGTTTCCTTTGTAATATTTTGTCGTAAAACCTACAGAAACAGCCTTTTGTAGGTGGGAAAACCAGTTTTTTCAAAATTCACAAAGCATACTTGATTTTCGAAACTAAAATTATGTCACCAATTAGTTTCTAAAATCAAGCAGGTCTTGTTTCCAAATAATGAAATTTCAACTCGCATTTTTTTGTCTTTGTCTTTTGTATTTGGTCAGGGAAAACCGGGAAAAGTCAGGGAAATTAAAATTAGAAATATGGTGGCGACCCTATAAACAGATTGGTACCCTTTATAATTGGTACCCTTTATAATTCCACTCATCATTTTTATTTTAATTACACTTACAGTCACAATGCAGCCAAATTAATGCAGACTCAACATGACTTTACACTAATTTCGAGACTAATTTATGTGAGTTTCGACAGGTTTGACAATTACGCCATGAGCAGATGCTTATTTTGTTTAAGCAAATCCTCTTGAGTATAAGCAAATCATTATTCATACAAACTGGAGTAGATGCTAATGCTCCGACCTTTTACTCTAAGCTTTTGCTTGGAGCATTTGCTCATGCTCATGAGTATTTGCTTTATTTTTATTCATACGGGCCAATATACTGCCATTTGAAAGGCATACCTACCAAGTAAAATCACGTATAAAAATCTGTCACTCTCTTCCGGTATAAAGTGTTTTGGTCGGTTTGAACATCAATAATATTTTCTATGTAGACTGCAAAAGGTAGCCAGAGGACTCCTACAAGTCAGTTGAGCCGTACCGTATCGTGCTGGATTTAGGTAGAGCGATATAGAGGCTAAGCAATGGCGCGACCGGTCGGCCCATGGATGGGTGACCCTCTTTAAATTATTTTGTTTAATAAAACTTTTTTTCCCGATTTAAAAAAATTAAAGGGATCCTCGGCACTGAAGTTCTTTTTTGTAACTCATCGGGTTTATTTGCCTCGGTCTTTTATAGGCCTTGACAACTAAATTCCACATTCGTTATAAAAAGTTGAACTTCAGTTCCAAGGTACCAAGGTACACATATTTTATAGCTATTGCCTATAATATTTCCCCTCTTCGAAAGTGTAATTTAAAAAATAAAAACAAACAAAGCAGAAACAACGTGATTTGAACCCAGGACCTCTCGCACGCAAAGCGAAATCATGCCCGTAGCCCCTTGAGGTCAGATGAATGTTTTACTTAACTAGCCGTATATAAATTTAATTACCTTGCTTAAAAGTTAAAGTCCATTTTACAGCTGTCATTTAGGTTGAGCTTTCGATATATTAGATTTGGTAACCTGTTGTATATTAAATTTGGTAATGTGAATAAATTATTGGGTTATCAGTTTTAGCTGACACAACATTGGTTTAGCGTAACTACGACGTAACTAAGAGAGTAGGATTTCAGCAAAAATACCACTAGTGGTATTATCGCTGAAACCATCACCTGATAATATTTCAAAAATTATGTCATTTCATTGGCAGGCGTTGAAATTTCACATATAAAAGCATTTTGCCCTCTGGTGTATTTATAAGACTTCTCACGGCCATAGCTTCATGTTCTGGAAAACATATCACGCAGTTGTCAGAAGTGACAGCCGTGAGCAGTCTTTATTAATGCGCCAGTCAACGGGTTTGAAACGATGCATATTATCTTCAATTTGACAAAGAATATAATAATATGTTTAGCAGTTATACTAGTCCAATAAAAATGTGTTCGGCTTATAGGGGACGTTAGAGCAAAATGACCCTAACTTTTCTTCATAATACCCTATAGCGCAATTCGTACCAGGAGTTCGATCTGTGTGATCTTTTGGTTGGACACTCAGGGGACAGTCCCCAAGCAACGCAGAAAAAATCATCCTGTTTGAATTTTTTTTTTCAAAACTGACATTTTTATTGAACTACACGGTTTTCATAATTTTAGTTGTATATTACGATCCAACTTTCCAGAAAGAAAGCTAACACCACTATAATGTTTCCTTCATAACGGTATCATAAAGGCCAACAAAGTTTTTGCCAAAAGAAAAACAAATTATGTGACAAGAAAAGATCCCTCGAATATAAATTGCAATACTTATAGTAAAATCGGGCAACTCTTACGCCTGGAGTAAACAAGAGCACGTGGGTTGAAATATCTGCCATAGCCGCACGGAGGTACGACCTTTATTTAATTTTAGTCTTACAATTGTGTACATCAAAATATTTCAGACAAGAATTATTGGCTTAATTAAAATGGTTCAAAACATCGATAAAATTAGTTGTGGCAGTGTCTAAATAGCTGAAAACAACAAGATAAAACCGAATATCTACACTTCTGCGATCGAGCACGTCCCTGTTGCCGAGTCGGGTGAAATTTTATAGCCTACCGAGCAATCGAGGATCGTCATTGAACACGTGGTTTTATTTACATCAGGCGTACGGATTGCTCGATTTTAGTATAGGTATGAGATGTGTTTGATATATTAGCTTACTTTTGTTTTCATTCGTTCAAGGGATATAATAAACCGGTATGTTATTTATTTGAATCTCAATAGCTTATCCTTGCACGAGGTTCCCCTAGCCAAAAAAACTATTGGGGTAAAAGGCATTGACTAATCATTATTGAACGTTCCTATTTTCTACAATTCAAGAATGGGAAATGAATCGAACAAGGCCTTCTACATCCGGAAGATGTAATGGTCATGTGCATAGAGGTTCCACAATTCGAGATACCTTCAAAATATGAAGTTTGCATCAAAGTATTTCGAGATTAAAATCTCTGCGGAGATATTTTCCCCAGCCTCTAACACAAGTTCTCGCAGTGTAGTGAACAGAGTTAAAATAAATTCAATATATAATAAATAATATAATAAAAAATAAATAATAAATTCAATATAAAATAAATAATAAATGTCGTGACCGTTAGACGTGCAATAAATAGCATTAGATAATAAACTATGGAAGCCAGTTCTAAGGTTCCTGTAAGAAAAAAACAACAAAGATCCATTCCGGATGTAACTCCCAGTTTTTAATCAAGGGTTCTCCAAAATGTGGGACTGAACTTGTCACCTATATCTCGTATGGGGACTGATATACTACGGCAGCTATCTAAAGAGTCTTTCAAGTGGTTTCGGAATAGATTTTTTTATATTATTGCAAAGGCAAAAAATGACATTCCGTTCAAAATTGGCAATAAATTACAGGGTAAAAATGCTCATATTTGATGGTAGATGGAAGAGTCAAGGTTCAAGTATGTACCGATTGTGTATGTTTCTTTTATACAGGGTGTGGCAAAAACTGTGATAAACTACACTTATGTTCTTTTGAATGGAACAGCCTTTGGAATCTGCTTGTCAAGACGTTATAAAATGATACTAAAATTTGTATATGTTACGGTTAAAGTGTTTACTTGGCTAGCTTATAGACTTGCTAGATAGTATACAATAGTATATTTCCTAACAAGTGCGGAAAGTGCCACTTTTTCGCACGCGATTGCAAGAAATCGAGTGTGGAAAAGACACTTTCCGCAAGAGTTAGGAACACTATTTTTTCTACAAGCGTGCGGAAAAGTAAGACACTTTTCCGCACGCATTTACTTTTCCGCATTTTAGTTTAGAAAGTGTCACTTTTCCGCACTAGTCCGGAAAAGTAGTGCGGAAAAGTACTTTTCCGCACTAGTGGGGAAAAGTGACACTTTCTAAACTAAAATGCGTGCGGAAAAGTGTATTTTCCGCACGCTTGTAGAAAAAATATCTAAATGTCTAATTATTTTGATGAAAAATCATCTTTTTACTAAAATAGCTACGAATATTGGTTGGTTTATGTACTATCCAGCTAGTTTACAAACTATACAAAACTTGTGGCCAAAGTACAAACGACAAGAAAACTACACGAAATTACAGGGGTTTTTGGCTAGTTTACAAACGATCCACAGTATTTGGATAAATTGTGAACTAAATATTGCTAGTAATACATAATAACCAACTCGTTGGTTAGTATGTGAACTAACCAATTCCCTTTGGTTCACTTGACTATTAAACTGTCAAATAAAAACAATTATTGCTTCAATTCTCTCCAAAAAACTTAAAGGTAATAATTATTTGTTTCATAAAAGTCAAGAATTTTGCTTAGATACGTGAAATAGTTTCATGATATTTTAATTTATTATTATTTTAGCATCAATTTGAAACTGGAAAACGTAATGTAACTAAATTTATACCTTGAATGCTAGACGGTACAGCAACTTTGCAGCGAACATAACAGAATTTTAAAGCATTAATATCATTTTCGTTTGAAAGATACCTATATTCTTATCGGTAGTTAGTAATAAAAAGCTAATAGAATGATAAAGCTAGTGATATAAAAGAAATTTTACGAAGTTACAAGTTTTTAAAGTGTTCATAAATTATATAAAAAATTGAAAAAAAAAACAAATCTTTTATTAGAGCGTTCAAATTTGGCAAGGTAGAATTGAAAAGGTAACAACTTTTTCTATTAAAACTTTTTGATATTTTAACAAATAAACAGATTTTCGGTAAAATATTTTTTTAAATGTAATTTTTGGCAGATAACGAAAGTCACATGATCACGTTTGAGTCATTTTTCATCTTTTTTCAAGCAAAAGGTAACCCCAAAATTAAATTTCAAAATAAAACATTAATTAAAAATATGATAAAATTTCACGTCCCCAATAGATTTTTACAGAAAGAAAGTTAGCGGCTTTATGGCTTTATGGCTTTATTAAAAATGTTCCCCCTATGGAGCAAACTTTTTAGAGGACACTGTATAAAAATAAACCTATAGGTATATCGTTAAAATGATCGGTTATATCAGTTACTATATGCCTCAACATTGAACATTTTTAACTTATGGCATAGTGTGAAATTTGAATAAATCATCTCTTTTCCATATAAGATATATACACAAGGTGTTCTAGGAAAAAAATTTTAGAGCCAAAGTTAAGCACCTTGTATAGTCTCACACTTTCAAAACACATTGCATAGTCTGAGTTAATATCTTAAAAATAATCAAATTTAAAAACGGATACCATTAGAAATCGGCTTTCTTTTGGCATGTGTTGGTGTTGGCGTTTTACTTATTTATGTATTCTAATGTAAAGCAAAAATATAGGGTGCCCCGTAATTCTATAACATACAGTGTCCGTCACAAATGTGACTTTCCTTTATTTATAATCCCTTATCCCAGAAAATGACATTCTTGATAAATGTCTGCATCATTCCAAACTCAAAATGTGCTTATCAAAGTTTAAATATCTCTTCGTGCAGTAGGTATCCCTATTTTTCAAAATGTTAAAATATATTATTAAGAAAACTTGTAGGTATATTTAGAACACCCACAATTTCGTTAAGTGTTTTCAATTTTTTATTTCGACCGCTCTGTGTTTACCTGAAGTGACTTATTATTTGATAACATAAGGATTTACTGGCAAAGTTGAATTTCCCTTACTTATATAGCGATTAGAAATTTGCATTAATCGATATTAGTTCTTAAGAATTCTTATTTGTGTGTTCATTAAAAAAAAATTGTTCAAAAACCAAACCAAATATTAATTTATACACATAAACAGGAACTCGATCAGTAAACTTAGCGTATTTAGAAAATGCTGCTTCTTGAAAAAATGAGTTTACCCATATAAAAAAATAGATTAGATGTGTTGGTAATTAAGAAAACATGAAAATACTTAAAAGAGGGAAGTGCTACTATTTTTTTATTTTGGACAAAATGTTTATAAAACATAGTTGTTTATAATCCAAAATAAATCCTTAACAAATAATATAAAATCTGAATTTTGAATTTTATGTTTTTGTGTTTGAAAATCTGAATATGCGTGGAGGTTGGAGGAGAACATGTCGAACAATTCTCCCATTAAATTTTTTTTATTGGAACTTTATTTTCGATTATAAACAACTTTTTTAGAAATATTTTGTCTAAAAGAATAAATAAAGGTACTTCTCTCTTAAAGCACAATATTGTTATTTTCTAAAACACTGTGTTGCACCTGTGTACATTATTGGACTATTGATATGATTGTTTCGTAATATTTCGACCCTGAATACCACATAGGTAGTTATTTACCACTCTGTATAAACCAAACTTATCTCCTCTTGGGGAAATCAATTTTGTAAATAGCCACGCCAATTGTTTTTAAATATTAATTTAGGTTGAATCGTTAAACGTACTTAGACCTACACAAAGTTTTGCCAAGTAATTAAGTATAAGAAATCATTATTTATGAGCAATCGTCCTAGTCACAATATGTCATCTTTCTCGTTAAATATCCCGGTATTATTCCTCGAATGTTCAAACCGGAGAAGATGGTGTTGTCGAGTTCTTTCCGCTAATACATTCCGAGTGGAACCTTGGCGTGTAAGCGATCGGTAATGGCATGGCGGCTTTCCGAGAACCGCATGACAATTAATGCGGGGTCAGCGCAGGTAACCCGCGCGACCTTGACGCTGCAATCTTTCATTTGTTTCGACTGTCCACTGTTTAGCCGGCACTACCTGTTTGCTGCTGAGGCAAGTCGATCCTCAGCGCAGTTACGACAACGCGGTTGAAATAAACTGAGCTGTTGATTGAATATTACTTATTAATTCTAACGTTACTAATTATATAGTTATAAGCAGCGGTTCAAAAATTACACTTAGGAACTCGTATAATAGTATGCTATGTACCATACAAACATTACGAACGAATGAAAAATATTGGCTCCAGCAGCCGGGTAGTGGCGAGTGCGTAATTCCATGAGTGCCAATTGGTTTGGAAATCAAGTTAGGTATAGTATTTGTAAAGTCACTTGAAACAGCATAAAAACTCTAATTGACGCCACAAAAAGAATATAGGACATAAACGTCACGCAGTTTTCAAAAATATACATACCCATGTTCTACAAGCAACATAATATTTCACTTTTAAGGTTGTCGTCAAACACAATATTGTCAAAAGGTCTCTAAGGTCTCAAAAGGTCTCTAAAAAGCCATATCGATTATAATTATTTGCGCAAGTATATCCTAAGATCTGTGAAATTGTGCCGTCGAACAGTGCAACCCATGCAAGTATTGGTGATATTCGATTAGGCGAGCATGCAGTCACTTGTTTTTACTGCAATATCTATCTTCTCTGTCTTCTTCATATATTTTTACTACTATTACCAGGAGTGGTTTAATATCGTTAAAAAAGTGTTTTGTCTCGTATTTTATTGCCGAGGCGCCTGTTCTCGAGCTACCCTGGTAAAATATAAATGAACTTACTTGGAACACAGTGATATACGGGGATGATCTATTTAATAGCATTTACCACGCTTTGCTACTGGTAAAAATACCAGACTTATCAGCAAAAATCAGCCGTATAAAATTCAAAGGTTCTTATGCGGTTCCAAGTAACTTCATAATATTTATCTGTGATAATATATACCACACTATACTTTACTTATGACCGCATTTCTCACTAATTCAATAATTATTTATATAACAAATATCTTTGTTCTGACAGATGTAAAAGTATTAACCCCCTATGATTCTGGGTAACGTTTTACTTACTGTGCATTTTCCTTACAGTGCGATTGTGGCTGCAATGGGTAAAGTTCTCAGCCTTTATTTTGGAAGATGTGGGAAAAGATAGGTAAGCAATTTGTCATTTATTCTTAGAGTGTACTATCAGGACATTATAAATTCCTAGTACTCTACAACTCGAAACGAAATTATCAGGTTTAAACTGGGAATTTTACGTCACTATTTCGAGTTGTATAAAATGAAATTTTAAGTGATTATTTTTAGTTTTAATCCAAAAGTTTAAATTTTCGAGTAAAGTACGTAAACTTAGTTTTTTTAATTGAACACCCTTCATATTTTTGCATTTTTGAGATCTACTAGTCGTTACGGTTAAAATGTTACCGTTCTCAAAACACTTAATATTTCATTTTAAAATAGAGTATACTAAATATAAATGTAATTGACTTGAATTTGTGGATCTTGTAATAAAGTTAGATGATTGATGCAATAACAAAAAGCATTTGGTTTAACCTTAGACAATAATTTTTAAAATTCTTTAAGAGCTTAACCAATGTAATATCATTATAAGTCTAAAATGTTAGGAGCCTATTTAGATTTACTGAAATTCTTAATTACAGTATTTTGAGGATTTTATGTGAAGTCTCAAATAGTTAGTAACATTTTAAGACCATTAATATGTTGTTCCATTGGATAAAAATTTTTTGTTATTACTTCGATCAACTCAAAAATCACCTGTAGAATGCGAGGTATTCCAGGAAAGCAAAAACAGGAAAACATCCCACAAAAAAATAATAAATAATTCAATAAGCATATTTTCGCCAGCAAAACCCTATACAAAAACTTTTTAGGTTCATCCAAAACCTATCGTTTTCGCCAGGTGGTTTTACATTCGTTTCCGCGACATAAGAACATTTACTTGGGGGGGGGGGGATATTTACACGACGCCAGACTTAAATCAATCAAAACCTGAATAAACCTAAACGTGATCACATCAAATTAAATCGGGTGTTAATCTCAGATTTATAAATGTTGAAAATCTTTGGTTTTAAAATTTATATGGTTTCATTTTATAGGTACTGAATGAGTGCGAGGGTGTGTCTGTGAGTGTTCATAATATGGTATAAAATTGTAGTTAGAAACTTTTCAATTGTATGCGCCTTCCTCTGATTTTGGAATAGAACAATGTGATATCATTGCATAAAAAATATAATTATTGTGTCCCGGAATTAGCTTACCATAATTTACTAGCGCGTTCTGCGACTAAAAAAATTAAAAAAGTTCCTTAAAACTTATATTTATTTCTATAAAAAAATATAATAGGTATGTACCTCGGCCCTGAAGTTCCTTTTTATGACTCATGTGGTTTATTTGCCTCGGCCAGAAGACTCGGCAACTAAATTCCACACGAGTCATAAAAAGTTGAACTTCAATATGCCTTGGTACATAATAACTATTGCGAAACTGTCCATTTCGGGGACTGTCCATTTCGGAGACTCTTATTAGGGGGCATATTTGAGGCCAGGTTTAGGTATAGGAAATTTTTAATTTTTTTTTTGATAGCATAACGCGGTGGTAAATTACGAGAAACTAATTTCTAACACGCATTCTCATGGCACTCTGAAAAAAAAATTTCAAAATGATTTTACTTAAAAACGGTGCATGCTATCGAAGTTCAACAAGAGAGGTGTTCTGTGATCGAAACCTATTAAAGACTCGTTATTAAAAAATTGGTATTGTCGAGCCTGAACAAAACTGATATTGGATATTACCACCCTAGAAAATAGTAAAATTTTTACATAGATGAAGGGTGATATCTCCAAGTCAATACGGGTTTAGAAGAGAAGTCAACACAAGATGCAATAATTGTAGATTCAGCAATAAATTAGTAACTCTCTCGAAAAGAGTAACACCTTCTATTTGTTTATTGATCTCTCAAAACCATTTGACTCTGTCACACAGTCCTTCTGGAACAAGTAAAGACATATGGTTTGAGAGAACATACGGAATAATGAGCGGCTGTTGGTTAGTGAAATACGGTGTTCCACAGGGCATAGTTCTGGGGCCACTTTTGTTTACAATATATATCAATGATTTGATGTACCTGCACAGTAGCGGTTTTTCCAAATAACTTTTGAACGAATCGAGAGATTAGCAAGGGGTTATTTTGGGGTGAGGAATTCAAATAGTGGCATAGCTTTGATGTGATTTTACAGGGAGCGCCACCTCCTGAATTTCACGGGATTTAAAACGTCATAACTTTTTTGGGTCTAGGTGTATTATTTTTCCTAACGTAAATATGTTTTCCTCTGAAGTAGAAAAGGTGTACTTTGTTGATGGCTCTACAATAGCTGCAAACGTTTTCGGGATATTTGGTCTTTAAAATAATTTTCATGTATAACATTTCTGTCAAAGTTGGCATTCGTTCAGAGTAGGTTTTGAGTAACAACAAACAAAAGTAAACCGCTTTTAACTGAATATCGTTTGTTATTTAATACACGATTTTTCATGTTTTTATTAGTTTTTTCAACATACAATTGGGAAATTTCTCATTTTATATGTTCACATAACTAAAAAAAATTGAAAATAGTTATTTAAATAACCTGAACCGACACTGGTCCAGATATAACAAATAATTAAAATCGTTTTACTGTTATTTGTTTTAGTCAAAACCTACAATGAATAAAAATTTATTTGGAAAAATTATAAAATAAAATTAAAATTTTTGGCACCCTGTATCTTTTAGATATGCGTTTTTGACCCCACCTTTATATGAACTTTTCGTCTTATTTTTCCATGTTCTTTCAGTCCTAGAAACCTGTACAACAAAAATACATATTTTGTTATTAATATTGCGGTAATATTGCGGTAAAATAAAATAGTAACCCATAAAAACTAAATAAAAATATATATAAATTAAATATGTATTTTTGTTGATAATTAAAAAAAGATGTCAATTTATACGTATCTCACAGAGGGCGCCACTTGCGCTGTTTTTAGATAGTGCTTTTACGGGTAACTTTTTGAAAAGATGCACTAAAATGATGGACCTGCAACACCTAAAAGATAACCTCAAAAAAGTTACGAGTAAAACCTCCATCCAAAAACAGCGCAAGTGTCGCCCTCTGTGAGATACGTAGAAATTGACATCTTCAGCTTATTCTCCATCGGCCGGAAGCCGGCATATTTTCTCTCGTGAGTCTGTGTAATATTATGGAGCAATTCACTCGGACTCGTACCTACGATTTAGTCCACCGGAATTTTTTCCGGTGTCCAGATGGGTCAATCCGCCCTGGTTGGGCAGAAGTAGCTGAATCACACCTAAAAAAGCTTTATACACGATACAAAGAAGGATCCTACAAAAGTATACCTACATAAAAACCAATTGACTAACACAAACAACCAACTATTTCGAGAGAGTAATTCATCAGTGGTACAGCCTAAACTTTCTAAAATATATTTACAAGGGACAAATAAAATTGCAACTGGAAGATCACCAACATGATACCAGAGAATGATTTTTTTAACCACATAGAAAATTAAAATGCGCTTTTCATGGCACAGATCCTTCTGTACCAATCCAGCGATTCGAGCAGTGCTGGTCCAAAACTCGGCGGACTACCCATGCAAAATGTACTGGGGCCCATCATGCCCACATGTCGCGAAATATACGGTCCTATAACTTGGTCTCCATGGCCCACATGTTAACTGCCCATTGACATTGGAAATATGTAAATTAAATGAACTGCGTCCATGTTTTCATCTAATCCCATGTTCAGGAGGTGCCAACTGCCATCTAGGGATAATGTCATCAGAACTTGCCAGCCCTCTAGCCCTCTGCTGTATAAGAAATCTGTAACCCTCCCAGCTTGTAAGAAATTGACAAATATCCACCTACAGAATGTGAAGGTGTCGCTGTTGCTGCTTTTATTAGATGGCGCTAGCAGTCATAAGTATTGTGGAGATCGGATCTAGTAAACACAACGAAGTATTCTAAAGTGTATAAACCACCTTTAGTGCTAAAGAACATGCACGCAGTTTTTAATTCACAAAACCTTTCTAACGTTATAGTTTTCAATTAATTATACGTGTTCCAAAACAACTGGGTACATATTTTATTTAAAATACCAAGTAGGTATTTGTGACATCCCAATAAACACACTTACGTTTATTAAACGTAAAATCAACGTGTCATTGGTTGGTAAAAAGTGTACGTTAGAAAATCAACCGTTTTATTTTGATATAAAAAAACACCGTTTTTATTCAACGTTCTTTATACGAACATTTTTAACCAAAATCTAAGTTAAGAAAACTTTTAGGTTAATATGACGTTATTTTGAAGTGTTAAATTCATTATATTACGACACGTTTTTATAACTTACATTCTAACCATATTAGCATCTTACACACGTTTTTTAAACGTGTTGATAATACATTAAAAGGTCTAATACAATTAACGTCTTTTAAACGTTATAACTAACATCTAATTAAATTAATTTAACGATTGGAAATAACAAACGTTTTAAAATCGTATTTTTTTGACGAAAATATAATAGTCAATATTTTTATGTCAGAATAGCGTACAAACGGATCACATGTTTGACGTTTATAATTACGTGTTTTTAACGTTGCTTGAAACCAATTTCTAAATTATATGCTCATTAAACACCTACAACTAACGTTGAAATATAACGTAAAAAAATGGTATTCATTTGAACGTATTTATAATGTTTCTATAAACGCGCAACTAGCGGCTTTTAATAAACCAATGTATCTGATTGGTGGACAGAAGATCACGTGACCGCGCGACTCGAGAATACTCGATGCGCGGCTCTATTATTGCGTCAGACCAACATTAAAAAAATCGTCGCAGCTAGATAAGCATGTGTACACCAAGTTTGCTGAATAAATAATATGTGTAAATAGTGATTTTTTCTTATTTTAGGTAAGTACATCTATCAAAACTCTTGCTCTGCATGTTTAATACACTCAATTTACAATTAATAGGGATTGTTGTTAGGCTATGTTATGATTGTTGTTAGGCTATGTTACACATAATAATATAAAAAAATGATAACCAGGTTGCTTGGACAGTCAAGGAATGGTTAAAACATTCAGGGACTACTCGACGAGGGAAAGAAACAAAAATAAGTATTGTGACTTATTATTTTTACACATTGTAAATTCTTATATACTTCATACCTACTCAGTATTTCATAACACAATATGTTACTTAATTTTAATATTTTTCGAAAAAATATAACATAAAACAAAATAACAAAAAAATAGCATTTTATTGGAACGTTCTTACAGATAAGTGACCCACAAGAAATAAAAAAATGAAAAGTTCATAGATGAAGAAACCTTTTTTGTAATATCAGTCAACTTATTGTTAACAAAACAATATATTAAGTGATGGCAGTTTCCTTGAAACAAATTGTTCTAGGTATGAAATTTATGTCAAAAATTCGATGGTTATGACAATTATTCAAATAATTTAATAATTAGTTAAGATTCGAAAAAATTTATTAATCTTTTTGGACTTTAAATTTTAAAAATAGAACATTTAAAAAGAAAATGTCTTGTCATAGTGTTGGTTGTCAGACCAGGAATGTCATATTTTCATTACTTATAATTCAAATTGATATACACTATAATTGTTTACTATTTTGTAACGGAACATTGTATAAAATTTTTAAACACCAAATTAATATTCTATATTACTTCGGGTACAATACGTTAAAGTGTTGTTAAGAAAACACGTTTTTTAGACACATAATTTAACGTCTAATTTACGTTAAAACTGCAAAAAGATATAACGTTATAAAGAAACTAAAATACTCGTTATACGACTAAATATCGTATAATATTATTAATTTAGACACTAAAACAACACGTTAGGAAGAACGTTAAAGCAATCTTTTAACAATACGTCAATTTTGAATATTTTATAAAGTAAAACAAAACGTTTCTTTATGCGTACATTCGCACGTTTAAAACCGCGACATCTAAAAGTTGATTCTACGTATAGAAGACACGCTTTTTTCAATAATTGGTGTCTTGACATTTTAAAACGTTTATTCAACGTGTGTGTGTTTATTGGGATCAGAACCATATATTATCAGTCGTTGCCCACAGAACTTGCCGTCCCTTCTGGCGTAGGTGTACAGAAATATGTAACAAGCAAAGCTTATGGTGTCTACAAGAGTTAAAAGAAAGTGGGGCCAGCGGCAACCTAAACGTCAACAACGACAGTCTATGGTATGGTTTAGTTGTTAACCAAAAGTAGATAGGAAAAACGTACAAAGTGAAAACGGATCAGACACCGTTAGACAGTGTTACTGATAGCAATTTTCTCGTGTAATTTAAAAACTATGCAAGTGGCAATAAGGCACTTGTAAAACAATACAACTCTAATATATAATAACGACCAAGCCACGCTATTTTTCTGGCTTGATAAACTTCTCTGACAATAGCGCTCAAACAATCTGGCATAAGTATAGTGAACAATAGATTAAATCCAAAAAATAGACAAAAACGTTGTTTCACTAGCTATGGGCTCAAAAACTATTAACAACGATTTGGAAATACTTATTCAATACTTTTGGCAATTATTTTAACACTATATGTATGTCATCAACATTAGTAGGTATACTCGTTTTAGAAACTATAGATAAAAAACCTGCACAGAAACACCAAACATTGTCACTAAGTTCCATATAGGCTCGTTTTCCTTGGCTGATATCCCCGAAGCGATAAGTTCCTTAAAAAAATACGGGATCCCATCATTTTTTTCTAAATATACATTTTCAATTGAGTTAACGTCAAGTCTAGCCAACAGCTTGAATAAATCAATAGCTATGGGAGAATTTACCAGTAGACTAAAGCTTGCAATGGCAATACAAACAATATTTTTGCTCATAACCAGCACGGATATCCCCAGGGTCGCTCCACCGAAACAGCTGTTCTTAAATTCATCCAGCACATACATGATCAGATAGATATAAATATATCTAAAAGAACGCTCTATTTAAGCTAAAATTAACTCCACTCTTTTTAATAACTTCAAAATGTGTTCTGGCGTACCCCAAGGTAGTGTCTAAGGGCCGCTCGTTTTTCTGTTATCATTAACGATTTACCCTAATTTATCACGAGTGGTGAAGTTTTCTTGTTTGCTGACGGCACGGCCATTGTGATCTCTAGTGCGTGCCCTAACACTTTAAAATCTAAAGTTAGTGGTGTACTGCATGAGTTTGATGTATGGTGTCGCAAAAATATGTTAATGATTAATTATGGAGAAAAAGGCGCTGTTGAATTTTGTAAGTACTTGAAATGAACTTAAATTCTATATTAATCCTGAACAACCAGCAAATAATGTTGCGCGGTTGCTACAAATTCTTAGGAACCGTTGTCGACGAGTACCTAAATTGGATCGAGTTCATTTATTCCATATGCTTGAACTTTTAAACAAGCAATATTGTGCCATCAAAATCCTCAAGCTCTCTCTCACTGAATCGAGGGTATTATCTAATTACGATGCTTTTATGCTGTATTGCATACAATATAGTCTCCGATGGACATTTCATACAGAGTGAAGTAGAGTTTTCATAGCCCAGAAAAGATTAATTATTAAACTATATATACATCCATAGAAGCGAGTTTTCCAGAGGCGCTAACGTTTAGAAAAATAATCCACGGTTACTTCTCTGAGGTAAAACAAAACGTGGAAACCCAGGAATTTTAGACTTGAGTCGAAGGCACGAAAGATAGCAGCCGCGCACCGTCGTCCTTACAAATTCTTACAACAGACTGTGACCTCTGCTGAATACTTAAGAGCCATTACGATTTCAGCATGTCACGCACGTCCGATTCAACCAAAAGGTTTCGATTTCTCGCATACACAGCATTCCCTACGAGTGGTTCGATTCTCATCTTCTTGTATTCCCTTCACACCTGAAACTGGTTCCTACGTACCTGCTAACATATAAAAAACAATAGACGGAGCAATTCATTCATAAATTACCAAATATTTACACGCCAAAATTATTGTGGCATGGGGAGATGAGGGATAAAAATAAATAGGAATATGGCGGCCGGCAAGTAACATTATGGGAAATCCAAACTTACCTGTGAAATGTTTTATAATATTTGGGTTTAAGCAGTCCATTTTTGGACACACCGCACAGAGCCGAACCATTTTTACACTTAAATGTTAATAACTAATATAAATCTCAACAAAAAAGCACTTTCAAACACGACACCCTCCAAATTTATAAATGAATAGAGGTCACATAAAGGTGGAAGTTCGAGTAAGATGGTGGCCAGGGTATTGCCGGGTTGGGCGTTTGGATATGATAGCGTAGAGGTTGTGGTTTCACCACAACAATACCATTAAATTAAACTATATTTTACACAATATATAGGAGATCATATATAGTTTTTTGTAATAATAAATGCATATAAAACGTCCGGGTTACCAACAGGAGTCATAGATTAGTTGCGGCACATTTTTATACTATAAAAATCCAAACGTAGTATTTTGCAGTGATGTTAACTTGCTAACAAATTGTAAACAAATCTGTGTATTGCTTTTTTCTATATCTATGATAGACAAACATGTGCAGTAAATTTACACACAACTTTATTCAAGCAACTGACAGAAAATCTAAATGACATTTTATTTATCTCTATAGCTCTCTAAGCTTGCATGGATGGAGAACACATAATCCAGAAATACTTCAGTTAGCACTTCGAAAGCTCTTCCAATATGAGTCTAGGTATTACAGTCATCTTTTGAGCAGATTGCTTAGAACAGAGCTTATAGCAGATTAAGAAAGAAGGATTCCGTGCATGTAAGGTATTTGAAGAAAAACAGAAAAACTTTCTTAAAAGATACAATAGGGTATTTAACCGTTTTTCAAATTTTATTTTGTTGAAAGCCTGTATTGATGCAGACTACACTAGTAAAATTCTAAACTAAAAATTTTACCTCCTTTGGGAGAAAATTGAGTTCAAAATTATTTCCGTTTTTAACGGTTTTCTTAATTTTGACGTCATAATAATTTTGAGCTATATGAATAGGACCGCGAAGCCTTGAAGCTTTATTTGTTTATTGTACGTTGCCAACTCGTGTGATTTTTCCTTGCTGGTCGAATATTTTGTTATTAGAATAGCTGTGTTCTAGTATGGAAACTCAAATTGTCAACATAAAGTTGATTATACAATTCAAATTTTCTGACTGTTTTTAACTCTGGTTATTGGTTCGGACTAGTTTGAGATTGCTTCCTAGAACAAACCTATTAATTGCAATAAATAATAACAGCAGTTAACTTTATAAAAAAAAACACTATATTCCGTAAAGATATAATATACTTTCTCAATGTTTGTTGAAGAATAGTCGGTCTTTGGAGTACAGGATTTACTTCTGAATACAAGTCCGAAAGGGGATCTGGCAACGGTGCAGCAAACTAGTAACGATAACGGTGCCGTCCTAACCTAATCTTGATGTTTTGTGGGTATCGAAACATAACCTAGCTTTCTAGCTTTGCGGTTTTCGCGTTTCGCGAGATTGTTTCGCTTTGGCATCTCGCTTTAAAAATTGTGAGAGCATAAATAGGTATGTCAATTTCCGGAAGATTGTCTGAACTTGCTTTAACAAAACCCACATTCACTACTGGAGGAGCCATTACTTTACTCTTTGTCAACTACTTCGCACTGAAACAGAAAGCAAATTAAACACTCTATCTACTCTCATACCTATATAAATGCATCAGGTAGGTAGGTATTTCTTGGAATTTAAATGATTACCTATTTATATTCTTTAGGTAGGTACCTACCTACAATCAAATTGAGAAAGAGTGCTTACTAAATTATACTTTGCTCTCAAACACTTTTATCTGGGGATTGAACTACCTACTACCAATATCAATTTTATGGTACCTATTCATTTTTCTTTGTAATTGAAACTATAGGGTTTAGGATTGTACCATGTACATAAGTTAAGATTTGCATTTGTAATTAATTAGATTTTATTACACTATCTCTCTCAATTTCAAACACAAGCACAATTTTTAATTATATTATAAGAAAGGAGCAATAATAAAAATTTACATTGCCTACTTGCTTACCTTATTTTAATCCTTGATTTGTGAACACTTAGGTCAGGTATAAAAATGAATTAATACGTCATTTAGTCCTTTACTATTATGGAGACGCGAGTTATGTTCCGGGGTCGAAAATCTTCGTTTTTAAAAAGGTTTATTGAACGTAGGGTATAAACTATTACTATTACTGATCGATTAATTGCGGTCGCGATATTTATATAAATTGGAAATGCGGTGTACGAAAAATAAAAAGCTGATTCCGCTGATTCGGGGTTTTCGTCCAGGTCGGTGTGCTGTGGGGTCGATGAACATAACTCTTCCCCCCTTAGGATGGAAGTTCGTCCTCGGGCTTCTTGTTGAGTTGTTGAAGTTCTTGGAGTTCTGAGAGTGATATTCTTGGTTTGAAAAAGAGTGTTTGGAGTCTTTTTCGTTTTCTTAGGATGAAGTAGATGATGACACACATTAGAGTGATGATAAGAAGTGTGGCTGACCAGGTTGTTGTGGAGATGACGACTGGATCTAGGTGTATGGGTTGGATAGCCGACAATTGCGGTGTTTCTTGAAGAGACTGTAAATGATTTAGTTGTAGACGATACTTGGGATTAATTTTGACAGGAACGATGGCTGGGATTTCGGCTTCTTCTTGCGTGGCGGTATACCATTGATTTTCAATTTGAATTGGACAGGGTGATTGGATGATTGCTGGTTGCTTTATGATTTTTTCTGTTTTTGAACATTTTTCGGTGATACGGAGTGGGTGATTTGTGCTGGCAATGAGGCTTCTCTTAGTTTGATGTATGATCGGTTGCAGGAGAATGGCAGTGGTGCAGTTTTCTAATGTGGGCAGTTGACATCTGGTTGTTGACATAGTTTGACAGGTGATTTTTCTTTCTGTAGGTGTGCATGTGGAATACCAACGATTATTCCCATAGTAAACAGCAGGGGGTACCAAAACGATATCTTCTTTGTTATGGATTGGGTAAACTTGGTAGAGTGGGAATACAAGTTCATCAAGGATAGGAATTTTTAGGATAATGAGTATCTGACTTTCTGTAGAGATTATTGTACTTTGAGCAGTTTCGATTAGTTCAAAAGGGTGCATGTTATCGGATAAGAGAGAGGCTTTATTATAGATTGATTTGAGTTGATTTTCTAGTTTAATAATTTCAGAGAGAGAAATGAGTTCAATGTTCGACTGTTGCAATGCAGCTAAATTAATAGTTCGAAGTAATTTTTGAAGGAATTGATTTAAACGATCGAGATTAAGTATTTCGCTATGAAGTGAGAGATATTTGTCAAATTCGTCGCTGAGGAGATTAATATCTTGTGCAATTTTAACTGTGTTATTATTAATAGTTTCAACTAACATGTTATATCGTTTTATTGTTTGTGAGGCATAAGTTGTAGAGTTATTGAGGGTGCCAATAATTTGAGATTGCTTGTTTTCGATAGCTTGAATATGTTTTTCCAAAAATATACGATCATTCTCGTCGAGATTACCTGTGATTGATTTAATGAAAGTACCTATATAGTTCATAATTCCACGTTTCTGTCTAGGGCGAATTAGTTTATGAAAATTGTCAAGAGTTTCATGATAAAGCAGTTGATATTGATTAAACATTTTGTAATAAGACGAAGTCGTTGAAGTATTAAAAAGAACTAAATTAACGGGGTAAAGTTTAAGGGTATTATCTATAGTGCTTAAGTTGAAAGTAAGTATGTGACGGTGAAAGTGGTCAAATAATTGTGCTTGGCCTACCAATTCTTGATAGTATCCATTATTAGGGATCGGGTGCACTTGAAGGGCCAGGCAGTTGGTTATTAGGAGGGTGTTTCTGTAACAAGGGAGGTTTGCGTAAGCGTTTGATTTTTCTAGGATGAGAGTTAGTGGGTTTATTCTTAGTAGTTAAGACTTTAATTTTTGTATTGTCAGTAGAGGTAACAGTAGCGGGTATATAGGGTGCGTCGAGTTTGTTACGAGTGTTTTTGGAAAGGTACACGGTTTGTCCTTGTTCTGGAGTAGGAGTGGGATCTGGTAGATTTTTGTTGCGGTTTTCTAAAATGCGGGTTTCTTTTTCGTGAAGTTTAGTGTAAAGGGAATCAATAAAAGGGCGGAGTTCATCTTTATGTCGTTGATTATATTTTTCATAAATAGGTAAGTCGTCGTCGAATTGTATTTCTTCGATATAGGGGCCGTAGAGGATTGAGAAAGGGGAGTAGCCAGTAGCTGAGTGGATGGATTGGTTATAAATAAGGACACAGTGGGTGATTAGGTCTTGGAAATATTCTCTAGGTCGTTCATCTTGCATAACGCGCAGTTTTTCTGTAAATGTGGAATGGAATCGTTCGATAGGACTGTTAGAGTTAGGATTATTAACTGTGGTAAAATGGAGTTCTATTTTGTGGAGTTTACAAAATTCTTTAAAGAGATTATTGGAAAATTCAGTTCCTTCGTCACAGACAATTTTGCGCGGATAATTGTGATGAGAAAAGTAATGACGTAATTTGCTGAGAATGGATATATTCATTTTGTCTTGTATATTGTAAACTTGAGCGTATTTGGAAAATGAATCTATGATTGTTAGAAAACTTTGACGATTACAGGAAAAGGTGTCTATGTGGATAATATCAAAAGGTTTTTGTCCTAATAGGGGGCCTTTGAAGGGAAGTTTATAAGGGTGTCTTTCATATTTATTTCGGAGGCATATATCGCATTTATTAATATAATCGGAAATCGTAGTGCGCATATTTGGCCAATAATAATGGAGTTTTAAGTGATTGAGAGTTTCGAGTATGCCATTATGATTTTGCTTGTGGTAATCTTGAACACATTGAAGTTGTTTATCGGGATTCTCTATGTCTTGAGTTTGTTTAGAGCAGAAAGAGATACGAACGGTTTCATTAAAAGTATTGCGGACATATTCAGATATAAATTTTTGGATATCCGTTTGTTCTGTGAGGATATGGTAGCGTTGATTAGGAGATATTATAGAATGGAGAGTGTTTTTAATGTCAGTTTTCCAATCTTTTTCAGTAAGAGTTACGTAATATTGGTGTTTACTTTTGAATTTAAGGATGTATTGAACGTCATGTTTGTTTCCGAATTTTAAGATAATTTGATTAGGGAAATAATTAATGGGTTCTTCGGAAAATGGAATAGTTGCAATAGGGTTTTCGTGTGTGGAGTGTTGTGTGGATAGTCCAGTTTGTTTTTCATAAGTTTCGTTAATAAAGTCGTCAATATTAAAGTCATCGTCATGTGAGGGAGGATTTACACAGATCGAGTCTAATTCATGCATATTGAGTTCGATACGGGAAAGAGCGTCGGCTACAAAATTTTCTTTACCTTTGCGATATACAATTTCAAAATTATATTCTTCTAATTTGAGTTTCCACCGGGCGAGACGAGAATGGGGTTCCTTAATTTTATAGAGCCAGACTAAGGGGTTGTGATCGGTTTCTATGGTGAATTTTACACCAAAAAGATAGGGCCGGAAATGTTTACAGGATTCTATGATTGCAAGGAGTTCTTTCTCGATTGTGGAGTAGTTTCGTTCTGCGGTAATAAGGGTGCGGGAGTAGTAAGCGATTGGTTTTCCTTTTTGGGATAGGACAGAGCCAATAGCAACGTTAGAGGCGTCAGTAGTTAGTGTAAAAGGTAGAGAAAAGTCAGGGTATTGGAGAATTGGGGAGTTACTTAGAGCGGATTTACATTTTTCAAAACAATCTATATATTGAGGGTGGTCAATTTCAATTTTGGTGTCTTTTCGTAAACAACGTGTCATGGGTGTTGTCATTTTTGAGAAATTAGGAATGAAGCGGCGATAATAGCCTATTAGTCCCAAGAAACTTTTAATTTCCTTAGTAGTTTTAGGAATGGGGAAGTTTTGGATTGCGGATATTTTGTTTGGATTGGGTTTAATGCCTTCGGGAGTAATCACGTGGCCAAGGAAAGCTACTTCTTTGTTTAGGAATTCAGATTTGTCGAGTTGAATTTTTAGGTTTACTTCACGGAATTTTTGAAAAATGGATTTTATATGTATAAGATGTTCTTGTAAAGATTTGGAAAATATAATGACGTCATCCATATAGACAAAACATGATTTGTAAAGGTATTCTCTTAGAATTTCGTCCATCATGCGTTGGAAGGTCGCTGGGGCGTTTTTTAGACCAAACGGCATTCTTGTATATTCGAAGTGGCCATTGGGAACTGTGAAGGCGGTTTTTTCAACGGAGTTGGGGTGTACTTCAATTTGGTGAAAACCTTGGGCTAAGTCGAGGGTTGTGAAGTATGTGCATTTGCCTAAATTGTCAAGTATTTCGTCGATGCGGGGAAGGGGATATTTGTCTTCAACCGTATTATCGTTTAGTTTGCGATAGTCTATAACCATGCGAAACTTGCGTTTACCGGATGCATCCATTTTCTTTGGAACGATCCAAACGGGCGAAGAATAAGGGGAAATTGAAGGTCGGATTATATTTTGTTCTAAGAGTTTATCAATTTGGGAAGAAATTTCGCTTTGCATGACTTTAGGATGTCGGAAAGAACGGGAAAAAATAGGAGTTTCGTCTTTTGTGCGGATTTCGTGTTTGACAGAACTAGTAAATGACAGATCAGATGATTCATTGTAAAAAATATCTTTAAATTTATGACATAGATCAAGAATTTTTTGCTTTTCTTCGGAATTCAGATGTTTTGTTCGAATAGAGTTGGGATCAAATGAGTTATTGGAGAAGGGAGGTGATAATTCTTCAAAATCGGATAGTGGATAAACAGATATTGGTTCAGGGAAGTCAATATTTAAATTTTCTGGTTGTGGTATTTCTACAAACCCATCATTGGCATGGTGTATTGAAATTGGGAGTACAGTTTGGTTATCAAGGGTAATTTCTGGGAGTACAACTTCACCATTATTGATATTTACTGGGATACGGAGTCGATTATTCGAACGATATATAACTTCAAATGGAACGGAAACGCCTAATTTACGAATAGAAAATATATGAGTTTCATAATCTATATTTGCACCTAATTGGTCGAGTTCACCAGTACCTAAAAGAATATCGAAATCATTGTGCCAGTCGGCAATTCTAACTATAAACGGTTGATCAATGCCAATTTCGTTAAAAACGGGAAAATAAAGGTTTTCGGAGTAGGTTTTAGGAGTTTTCATAGAAATAAGAGTAAAGGGTTCAAAAAATTGATATCTTGGATCGAAATTTTGTGCAGCTTCGGGAGTTATTACAGTATCGGATCCACCAGAATCTATTAATACTTTAAGATTAGAATAAGGGAGATAGAAAAATGGAAGTTTGGTGGCTTTTGAAATATTATTTAATTCGATAATTCGGGATTGGGAGGAGATTCCGAGGCTTGTTCTCGAAAATTTTCGGAAAAGTATTCTTCGGTTTCTAAATTGGAATCGCATTCTATATTATTATGGAAAGTACGTGTGGACATTGGGGTTGGTTTGTAAGTTTGCTGTGACGGCAATTTTGAAGTTATGGACATAGGAGTTGGAGTTGGACGATATTGATTTTGGAAGTAATTATTGTTGGGTCTATTAGATGGTGGGCTGAATACTTGTCTATTAGGTGGAGGGTTTTGTCTTTGAGGAATGGACCTATTTGTGTTGCCAAAATTTCTAGGTGAGTTTGAAGGACCTTGATTAAAGTTTTGAGGGAATTGTTGATTAAAATTTGGGTTCATATTCGTATTATGATTAGGTTGTGGGTTGCGAGGTGGTTGAGGATTTTGATTAGTAGGGCGATTGGTAGTGGTAGGTTGACTGTTTCTTTGATAATCGCGGGGATAGGTGGTAGATTTAAGATAAGACATATATTGCTGTTGCTGTTTGTGGTTATCTAAAGCTATGCATTTTTGAAGTGCTTCGTCGAGAGATTTTAATTCAAAATGAGATAAATGATCGCAATAGGGATTGTTTATGCCAGTACAAAATGTTCTAAGGGCTTGTTTTCTGAAAAACGAAGCTTTAAACTCGATTGCCTGAGCGTTATTTTCATGTAAAGAAACATGCTGTAAAAGATCATTAAGTGCTAAAGTTATTCGGTTGTAATAGTCATCATAAGATTCAGAACGCTTTTGAACTGTGGTGGTTAATTGTGTTAATAAAATTTCTTCTGTGCGACGGTCGCCATATTTTTGGAGTAAAAGGGGCTTTATTTCTGCCCAAGAAGTTTTATTGTGTAAATTTAAGAAATCACGAGCCTCATTTTTAATTTTGGAAACGATATGAGTGTTAATTATATATAGTTGAGTGGCATTAGCACCTTGTTGAGTGAAAAAAGCAATTAAATTATCAACTGAATTTATAAATGTGGAGAGGTTATCTCCCGGTTTATATTCTGGAAGAGTGTTGCACAAATTATTAATGTCGGTATTTGTTAAAGCCATTTCTTGAGTTTTTGAAGTTGAGGGCTGAGAAATTAAAATTTGAGGGTTTTTTAAATCTTCAGATAAATTTTTAGAATATGGTTTAAAACGAGGTTTTTGTTTAGGAGCTTTTGGAGTAATAGAAAAATGAGCTAAATCTTCTAATAATGAACCTTCAGGGTAATCAGAACTCATGAGAAAAAGGAAGTGAACTTACAGGACAAGAAGAATCGCTCTGGACATCCCTGCCGTATGGTTCTCCAATCTCTGCACAGGTTTCTTCTCCCAGGTCGTTGATAACTGCCAAATCGTTGAGACGAACCGATGATCCTCCTTTGGATTCCGTGCAGCTATCCTGTTCGCAGCGCCAGTTATGTTCCGGGGTCGAAAATCTTCGTTTTTAAAAAGGTTTATTGAACGTAGGGTATAAACTATTACTATTACTGATCGATTAATTGCGGTCGCGATATTTATATAAATTGGAAATGCGGTGTACGAAAAATAAAAAGCTGATTCCGCTGATTCGGGGTTTTCGTCCAGGTCGGTGTGCTGTGGGGTCGATGAACATAACTCGCGATAAACAATGGTTTTAATAAAATATAAAATTCAAAATCGTTTGGAACCCCTCAATAACTTTGATAAAATTACAAATTTTGAAATGTAAACAAAACTCCAGCTGATATTATTTTACTAGTGACACATCAAATCACAAAATAATAAGATTAGGTCTCCAGTCCAAGTCCGTACCACATGATAAAAAAACGAATGAAAATGTTCGGCTCGTTATTATGACGTCAACACGCGGTCGGGTCCCGAACGCAAATTCAAATAAATTCAAATTTTATTTTGAAAATACTAACTTCTTGGATACTTATTCGGGAAATAAAAAATGGTTAAAGCTATCGTAGGACTTGATGAATCAAGTTATGTGCAATTTATTTGAAAATTTGATTAGAGGAAACTACCCTATTACCTCCTAAGACACTTAATTTTGAAATTAAAACACCAGGAAGCTTACCCTAAGAAAACACAATATATTGTTTGTCATAGTTCAAAATAATTGAATCTATAGACAAAGGTACACAGTACACATATGTCAAAATCATTGCTGAAATTTCCACGAGGCACATAAAATATTTTGCATACAATTTTATATAAAAGTTAATATCTAAATTAAAATACCTATACTTTAACTTATAGAATCGTGTCCAAAGAACTTTAGGACATCAAAACGAATCGGCTTTTATTTGTTTTCCTTCCAAAAGTGAAGTTTGGAAGTTGGTTTACCTGGAATTTTTGCGGACGATTTCAACAATGCTTCCGACTATCCATGACTCCTTTAATCTATATATGCTGACTTACAGTGAATATTAATAGTGAACATCGGAACAAGGGAATTTAAGGCCAGAATCCAATAACTATACAATGATGTCCGCATCTGTGATAAATTACAAATATACCCAACTATTCTCCGAGTCATTTTTCAATATGGATGTACACAAAAAAACAAATTATGTTTAAAAGCCATAAAAAAGCATAGGTATAAATAGCCTCCAAATGTTGTGGAATACAAATAAAATCAAACAATATTTTCTGTAGAAAATAATAGAGATAAATATTTAAATTCGGGAAACACTTTCATCAGCTTGACTTCACTGCCGCGATTGAGAATAAGCGCACCCGTCCCTGTCCTTTGTACATATTACCACAGTGGAAACTTAACTATCGCTTCATAAATAGGCTATAATTTCTGTGTTTCTATGTACAATAGGCGCTGTAAAACTGGATTATTATCCAGTCGCTATTGCGACTGTAGGCACCTTAGGCGTTTTATAGCCGCACCAAATTCGCTGCTTCTATTTTGAACTTTTCGGTCAGAATTTTATTTAAAGCGGTTTTATGATTGATACCATGTTTCTATATGCTTACATTAGATCTATCGATTTTGATTAGAATAAGAAATGAAAATTAGTGAACACACGAATTTTTTCTGTTTTTATGCCAGATTTACAAAACATGAATTCATGGCGACAAAAAGAAATTTCTACTTGAGTGTTGACACAAGTATCTGATAGCCATGTTTGTTTTCACCTGATGAAAAATGATCTCAGCCTACTTGACTATATTAGGATGACGGATTGAGACATCGTAGACGTGTTATCACACAGGTCACACATTAATGTTAATTAATTAATGAAACGTATTGAGTCAAATATTTACCTAATAATAATAGACGGCGCTACGGTACTTTTAGTATTCGTTTTTGGCCATTAGAGATATGCATATTGTAACGAAAAAATGCCTCTAAAGTTGTTATATCAGCTTTTAATGAACACATTTGCACAGTTTCCTAACCTACTCAAAGATTTGGCAGGTAAATTTTAGGTTTCGGTATTCGACTAACAGTTTTATACCTAATTTTTAAGATTAGTTTGGAGGCATTTTCCCTTTCAGCTGTGTTGGCCTGTGGCCCCCAAGGCTTCACATTCTTTTAGTATTCATTGTTTTTCATTTTCTGTAGAGCTTCTTTAGGTTTCTAGAAATTTTCTATAACTTTATGATTTGTAGAATTATATCATTGGCCAGGAATATTCTAGAGTAGTCTCAAGTCTTCCGTTTGAGTACTTATATACAGGGTGACCGTATTTCGAGTCTTTGCATGGGGATCTTGGTTATCTTAAGAGATACGAGGTCGGTTAAATTTGAGCAAAGTTGCGGAATTTGATGCAGAGTAACATGGTAAAAAAAATTGGCGCTGGGCATTTCTAAGTTAATAGTATATTACACACCGAGGTGGGAAGTGTTTCATTACTGTCGAGAGATTAAATAGTTAACCGAGGTGCCAAGCGCCGAGGTTAACTTTATCTCGAGACAGTAATGAAACACGTCACCGAGGTTTGTATACTATTTTATTTACAACCATCAAAATTTTGTAATTTCAAAATTTTATCTCCGTTTACTTCCCGCCCTCCTGGGTGGAAAGTAAACTTTCCACCCGGGCAGAAGGGCGGGAAGTAAAAGTCAAAAAATTGACACTTTCAAACTTCTAAAAAGTCAGAAATGTCAACATTACATACATGGTTGTAAATAAACATTATTAAGGCACTTTTTTACAAGGAATCTAAATATGATCTCGCATTTTTTTCTCGCCTCCCTGGACAAAAATATGACGATCAACTTTTAATTTTCTTATGGGCGCCATATTGGATTTTTGCATTTTTGAAAAGAGGATTTTTTTCTGGTTAAAATGATATGTCACACATTATACTTTACTTTGTTTTTCTTGCCGTAATATCAAATTAATCATTTTTGCATAGAGTGCCTTGGAAATGTAAGCCCCATAATGTTTGACGTTTTTGCATAGAGTGCCTTGCATTATTTTCAAAACGAGAAGGGCCAACCAAAATTTTTTTTACCGTGATACTCGGCATCAAATTCCGCAACTTTGCCCCAATTTAACCGATCTCGTATCTCTTAAGATAACCAAGATCCCCATGCAAAGACTCGAAATACGGTCACCCTGTATAAACCCTGGTACTTGGGCCCGGATGTATGTAAAAGGTTAGAAAGTGATTTTGCTGCAAATTTGGGAGCAGAAAAATATTTCTGGTCAGTGACAGTGCCTGACAAGTTAATTTGTGAATTCTACAATAAAGGTGGTAACCAAGGAAACGTGCTTGGACTGTTATTGTTGAAATCCGGTACAATATTAACGCATAAGACGTCACTTTTCTTGAATTATTGTTAAATGGAAGGTATAGTAACAAAATTTTTTTTTTTAATTTTCAAGTATTTATCAGTCCGAAAATGTTACGAATTCAATTTAGTCTAAAGAACTAAGCCACACACATTCAAATTTCCAACTTTATCGAAACATATAATAGATTTAACAACATTTCTTAAGGAATGCAGCGTGTGTGATCGACCTTTCGACAGATAGGCTTGACGGATGGCACGTCAGACTGTTCTTCGAATCAATTCGAAGAATGGTCGGACCAGACTACCGTCTGACAATCGGGCGAACTGGGTATAACTTACTTCTGTTTTCTTCATCCTTGCATGCCTATACAGGCAACCCTAGATCCAACTGAAGATAACAAGCATGCCAGGAGATGCCTGGGTATAGCATTTTCGACGGAAGATTGATTTAAAAGCTTTCCTAGTCCTAGTAAACATGAAACAACAATATGAGGTCTATATTGAAAACGAATAATATCCTTGCTAGTTGCATTGCTTCCTTATATCTTATCCTATAAACATAGGAGGATCCTATAATATGATAATTTCCGAATGGTGAAAAAATGTATTGTCTTCAATTTCAAAATGTTTACGTTTCAGGAGAAAATAGGAGATATTTGTGCCCTGGCTATCGTTATATGGAAAAAATGTCCTTCTTTATACAGTTTTGCCTCTGGGAGTTTTAAATTGTCCTTGAACCAGAGGCTCTTGCGGTTTCATCTGTAGGAACTTGAAGTGTCATACATATTTGAATTCATCACAGTGCCAGGATTGTATTTAGCCAGTTGCAGGGTAGCTATACTAGAATCTCAAGGTCTCTCCTTATTTAGACACCAGAAATGGCATCTTTTAAATTTAGTAATCCAAAGTTGGCAGCATTGAGTCCAAGGACGCATTAATCCACTTCGCATATTGACAGATGTCAGATGATAACCGATAACCCTGATTCTCTATGTGTCATATTTAAATCAAAATGAAAAATATGAATATGAATATGAAGAAAGGACGCAAAAATAGTTGTAATTGTAAATTCATATTATCGGTCAAACGCTGCCGAATAGCCCCCGTCTATATAAAATTTACGAAGTAATCTAAACCTATACTGATATTTATTTTGCAGTATTGAACAAACCATATTTATACTGAACTACAAAAATATACTTATATACTTCCTTTATTTTATCCCAACAGGTTGTAGTAAAATTATTGGGCAAATAAAATAATATATAGGTATATAATAGGTACGTATACCGACCACCCACTCTAAGTTAGAAAAAGGCGAAACTGATTTGTTTAGTATTTACATATTTTTATATCTGATACTTTCAAATATAAGAGCTACTTTAGTTTTCAAGCCTTCTAACCTCAAGAATTATTAGGAATAACAGTGTTTTTAAAAAAAGATCAAAGCAATATTGTTAGTGCAAAATAATATACCAAAAACTCATTCCAATAAACTGTGGAACGTGAAATGGGTAATATTGTACACTATGCTGGAGTCGATCGCTTACCTCTCCTTTATTCACGAATGAAATAATAACTCCTCAAAGTACTTTTATTATTGCCACTAAAATATCTTGATACTGATCTTAAATATAGTAACAACAACTAAAATCCTAGTTACTTATAGACAACATTAAAAAAGCCCAAAATGCATCATCCTTCAAAATGTAGGTATCGCTCCCTTTTCAGTTACGGTAAAGAATTATTTAATTCAAAATATTTGCATTCTTGCTGGTACGATGCTCCGACCTTTGGTCGTAGCTAAGTATACGATATCTCTACACAGCAACCGATGCCCATATGATATTGGAACTAATTAACTCGTACCATTGTCGACACAGCTTCACTCGTAAATTACATAACATTTGGATACAAATTGTCTTGACATAACCTAAAAAATATATCATTTTGTAATGTTTTTACATAGAATCATTTATTTAGTTTAATTCCTTCCTTTTATCTACATTTATTTCCTGCTGCAGAATTCTGAACTTCTCTACTAGGTACATTCCTCCGCCACTTTGACTGTTACTTTGACCGCAAGATACAAAAGGAAACTCAATTTTAACATATATTATTGTGATGTGATGAAAGTACCTATTTCACTTGATGGGTCTAGGTACTGTTCACATTTGTACCTATAGTGATGTTGACAAATGCACGAGAATCCTCTCAGTTGTAAAGCCATTAATGTTATGTTTATTTTGTCACACTGCAATCCACCCTCTCTTGAATCATTGCCCATCTGCCAGAGGATAGCTCTCCACCTAAAAGTCATAATAAAAGTTACACAATTCACAATAATATTAAAAAATTGCATTCAGCTTACCGCAAACGCAGACATAAACATAACCTTAAAACGTAGAAATTAGACTAGAAGTGTTCGGATTTCGAACGAGAGACTCGCTCTTAATCCATTCCGAATAAAGGTTCATATATTTTCATGTTTTGCCCTGGAATAAAAATGTATCATACTCAAACCGCAAACGTTTCATTTCCGAGATACAGGGTGTGAAAACGTGAAAAAATTTAGGTTTGAATGCCATGTATTGTAAAAATGGCTAGTGCAAACATATAAGATATTAGTGATATTCTTCCGTGGTGAGATCTCCGAGATATCTGATCTATCTCAATTGAGCTTGTTCTTCGTGCGAGATCAATTCTCCCAAAGCGAGCCATGTTCCCCCTCCACCAAGCATTACCAAATTATCGGCTCAATTAAATTATTCTACGTATATAACCTCACTTTACTTTTGGTAGCGAATTGGGTAAAAGTTTAAAACCTCTTTTTCATTATTTTTAAATAATATACAGAGCTGGGCTGGAAATACCAATCCAATTTGGTGTAGAAGGAGTAATCAAATAGTTGCTACGGCCACTAGGATATATATTTTGCTGGTGGGGGTCATAATGAGACGCCCTATCTCTCTTCTTCTAGCGAGAAGTATTACCCAGGAGGCATCATGGCCAAATTATCCCATGTCCCCATCAGTTTATGGCTTCCATTATTCAACATCGGAAAATTGCCCGCCTATACACACTTATTGAATATAAAGAGGTGTGATTCCATTTTTATCCTTCAATAGGAATATAGTAATATTACACCGATCTTATTCTACACATGAGCTGAAAATACAGACATCAAACTTGGTAATTCCAGCTTTGTGTTAACAGAACAGGTGTACCGTTGAAATCAATGATCTACAAAGACATTTTCACATCACGATTCGCTATTTGTTATTTTAATGATAAACAACAGAGACAAGCGATCGAGATCATCCACAAAAATAAACAACAGAACAAAAATTAGGTTAGGTTAACTACGCAAATGAGCGCTGTTCTTTCGTTATCTCCTATCAATCCAATCTCTAAAATGCGAATTGGATCTGTCTCACATCTCACCGGATCAGTATTTCAGTATTTCACTATTAAATACATCGTTGGCATCTGTTATGGGGACGAAGCATAGATTCCAAAAATCCAATAATATACAGGGTGTTCCTTTTAAAAAACATTAGTTTGGATTGTATACTGCGTTTACGGATCAATGTCAACAAGGCCATGGATAAGCCCACCAAACATTATTTCTTTAACTCGCAAAATAACGACGTTAAGTAGAGGGTAAAATGTTACGTGTATCACCCTGTACAAATAGGTAGTACAATACATGACTAGGGTGTACATTTACCCAATTAAAATAATATTTGCAATCTCAAACACAATATCTTACATTTTTTTATAAATAACAGCATACTTGAATCAGCAGTATTTCGATATTCTTGATACCCGTAACTTTTTCATTGTCTCTTAACGAATGATTCAAGCTCGTCATAAATAATGGTGTGCTTCACTCACACCGTCTAAGATAATTAACATTTTGAGCAATTTTAATAATATGTTTTATAACGTGACAGGTGTGATGTTGTTGATTTGATTTGTGAAGCTGTAACCGAGCTTACCAAAATTAGAACTAAATATGCAAGTTAACGTATAGCTGCTATCGCAAACGCTTTACGTTACCATCAATCACAAATCAGTTCAAATTATGAAGAGTGGCCAAAAGAGAAAATTGTGTTTTGGAATATTTTAAACGACCTGCATTAGAGCTACACGACCTGGGGATAACCGGTCTATAAAAATGAGATAAAACAGATTGCCACTTTAAAGAGAGACAAATCGAAAGCTTGCGACATTTATAAATCGTCGACCTCTTGGCAAGGCAGACCAGAAAAGAACACCTACTGTACACCTTAAAGCTGTATTTGGTGCGAACCAATTCACCGAAAGGTCAAGCAATCCATCAGCCTACCATTCATACAATTTAATGCCACCATTATGAGGTACTGAAATTAATTTTCTTCGTACCTATACCTACTGTGTTATTCTCATCATCAACCATTCTTCTCGTATTACCTGACTCATCTCTGCTAGTCGCATATTTTCTCTTGAAATAATGCCCATGGAGAAGGCTGTATGTATAGCACTTCGCTCGGGTCACCGGTATTGGTTCGTTGTCATAAAGTAATTGTTGAAGTGTGACGCAGCGTATCTTCCTGATTAAGGGGCTGACCGTCAGAAGCTTCGGCTTTAAGATACTGTGTAAAAAATTGCATGACGGTATCTGTTATGAACTACCTAAGGTTCACTGAAGACAGCTACGAAGCTATTTTAAAATTACAGGACAAAACATTTTCTTAGTGTCCAGGAAACAATATACCTAAGTTGATCGGAATTCGAGGTTTCACGGACACTGCATCAAAATATCGCAAACCCGAAGAAGAAGAAAAAGAGACGAAGAGGAAAGGAGCCCAAACGAAGTGTTGACTAAGCCAACATTTAATAAAAATAATACTGCTCGATTATATAGCACCTTATTTATGATTCCTCGCAGCTTACTTTTGCATGGATGAGCAGTAAGTTTACAGTAAGTAGATCTTAGAATAAGTAAATTAATAATACCTACTTCAATCAAGAGCTGTTCAAAATTTAAAACAGCGTGGTAATGTAGAGGGTGAATCATTTATCATGCGAATTGCCATGTTCTAGTAAACGGCTGGAGAATACTTCGTTCTGTACAAAGTATGTTCTTTTAGCACACCTTCATTCAAAGGTTAGAGTAGACATTTGTTAAAATCTATTCTAAAACATATAGCTTTATTAATTTTCATGATTTGTTAGATTTTTTAAATTTTCTTTTTTTTTTTTCATTTTTGTAAAGGTTTGGAAGCGGTGATCTCCTTCCTTGTTCCATCCACCATCCTAATTTAAAGTCTGTGATATTGCCACACTTTATAGGAATCGTATCTACTCTTATTTTAAAATAACTAATTTTTAAGATTTTACTATATCTCATTTTGTTACCTAGTTGAAAGAACTTTAAAATTTTTGTCGGGTAAAAGACTCACCCTGTATAGTGTATCGAGCATCTATGGTGCCTGTATCTTGTTTTGTAAGAAACCCCAGTATCTATACTGAACGTAAAAAATATTGCAAAAGAGTTTTTTTTAACCTTCTTCAAAAGGTCGTTCACCTCATATTAGTGATAAAAACGGAGAATTCATACTCTGTTAGCCGCTCATTTCCAATTGCTTGTAATTTTACAGTTGCATGTTAACGCAACATCAACGAGAAAACGAATATAGTAACTGTGGGTCAGTTTTCCGTTTGTTATATCTATACGCGCTTCTTACACGTCATTACACCTTTAAGTTAATGCCCAGATTGCCTTGACTGTTACTAAGTCGGAGGGCTACAAGATCTCCGTGAGAACAACACCGTCATTGTTTTTTGTATGGCCAACTAACGTGATATTTTTTATGTCTAGAAGAGCTAGCTTAGAAAAGGGGATACCTACCTTCTACCTATATCTTTATTGGAGGGTGATAACTGATAATATCTGCGCTATTAACACCAACGAATAACTTCAATGACAAGGTGGTGTCTAAACGAAATATTGGCGAGTCGCTTGCAAAAGCACTAAATGTGGCCAAGTGTAGATTAGTAGATAGAGTTTGTCGAAATAGGTACTAACTTTCAGCCAACCTGTATAACGACCAACAATATTCTAACACTGATAATTCGTGATAATTTAATTTATATTCCTGATGCTTCAAAATTACTTCTCAAATAGAAATCAGCAAGTGAGACTAGAGAGCAATTTTAGTTATAACAAGTCAACATCGGAGTTCCCGCAGGGAACAGTCCTAGGCACCACTCTATTTCTGTTAATTATAAATGACTTGCTAAAGTTATGACACCATTGCAAAGCTATATCGTGTGCGGATGATACTGTGTTGATATCTTCTGATTATAGCTGAGGGAGGAAATAAAACCAAAAGGTCAACAAGCATAATAAAAAATTCTGTAAAAAATTGGCTCGACTGCAATTCCCTAAAAATAAATATATGAAAGACAGAGTATTTAGCATTGTCGGCCACTAAAGCAGGTATGTCAAAACCAAATAGACCCGATAAAAACAGAAAAATCAACAGAAGTAATAAAGAATACGGATAGTATCAAATAGTATCACATTAGATATATAAACACAAGAAACAGAAAACTCATCTGTACATTTTATATCCTCAGAAATATCCTTAATAGGAAAATTTTACTCATTACCTACATTAGCTTAGTGGAACCACTTCTAAGATACTGTATCAGCCTCCTTAGTTTATGAGATACAAGGTGATATTCAAAATTTGCCATTTTCAGGCACCCTCCATAATATATCCGTTATATGCCAACTTGTTGAAATGGTAAAGATCGACTAGAAGAATTCCAAAATATAAATGTAAACATAACCTGCAAAAGTATCGAAAATGGCACACCCTGTACTTCTGATAAAACAGGGTTGGTGCACGCTGGAAAGTTCCGTCCATGTACCATTCCTCCGATCTGCGATTATGTTTTACTTTGTGCACAATAATAATCTTTTATTCATTTTTCGAATCAAAATAGAGGATTTGCTCACCTTTGTCTTAGTGTATGCTCTCCCAGAAGAACTAAGTCTTCTAGCTTCAGAGGAATAGAATGACCACGATTTTGTTTTTCTCTCACATGTCGAGCAGTAATACTTAGGCTCGAAACACTTGGGAAAGACGAACAAACAGCTTTGCTCGGACCTCCTATAAATTTCTCGAAATGATTGTTCAGGAGCATCTGAAGTGGTTGACGCTTCCTTTTTTGTAGAATTGACTACCTTCATTGATTGGAGTTTGAAGGGATAATCTTCGTGGTTATATTCTTTCGTCACGGTCATATTTCCTCCGAAATTAACAATCCTACTTTTACACCCGTCGGTCCACTTCGCACACTTCCAATAGACACACACTTATTCTATAAAGCCCAATATTACTATAGGTAGTATATAAAAATAGACTACTATCAGCGACTATAGAACTTATTTCTATAGTCACTGTTTAATATGGCATTTCTAAAATGTTTCAATTTGGATATTTCGTGTTTTGGTACTGAATTCCATTGGTATTTTGTAGTTTCCGCATTTTGTATTTTCACTGTTTCGCGTTTCGACATTGGATTGCTTATAAATAGGGGTCAGGCTTGGGAAGAACCAGATGGATAAAAATTGGTAAAAGTTTGGCAACGAAGATGAGCATCACAATATTTTAGATAGGTACCGTGTATATTTTGCCATATATAGACAAAGCTACATATAGACTGTCAGAACCATTGTTGAAATTTCCGCACGCTACACCAAACATTTTGCATAAAATTTTACATAAAAACTAATAACAAAATAAAATACCTATAGGTACTTCAACTTAGTATCGAGTCCTAAGAATTGTAATACATTACAATTTATGTTTTAATTTGTTTTCGCTCCAAAATTAAATTTTGAAAGTTGGTTCAGCGGCATTTTCTGCTGACGCTTTCAACAATGCTTTTGAATATCTATGGCTTCTTTAATCTATGATTTTGCGCATTCGAAGTTAAAACGGGTAAGTACCTTCGCTAATATATATTGAGCAAAGCAAAATATCTCATAAAATGCTCAATATCTCACAAATATAATAATAGAAAATGCACCTTCATGACAAGTAACTTTCGTATTCTGGCGAGGAAAATGCCTTAATAATATCCTTATTACCCACATATGATATCTGCTACGGATTTGGAGTTATATAAATTTTAAAATGGTTTCTAATATGCACACGTCAAGGATCACCGTGTCTAGTTTAAAACTACGAAACTAGACCTTTACTCTCAATACTAAAATCATTAGATACCTTAATTGGATAACCTTTTGTACACAACTTGTCAACGTAAATCTAAAATATTTTACCTTTCTTCAAAACAAAGCAATAATAAGTAGGTACAACATTTTGCATTTTGGCTATAATCCAGGACATTTATCCATTGTGCAAAAAAATAAATGCTGGCAAGCTGATTTTTTCAGGGTTGGTCGGGGACTGCCTCCTGAGTATGCAACCAAAAAATCACACTCGAACCCCCTCAGGGTTTTGTGCAATAGGGGTGGTTTCTTTTTTTTGAAATTTTTTTTTCCAGCCTGTGCATAATAATAAGCTCTACCACTTTGCCTTATAAAACTTTTTTTATAACTTTCATATCTCACCAGTTTTCAAACATTGAACGAACGAAGCATTCGTATTAAATATTGCATTTTTTAAAAAATAAAATGCGCTGTAACTGGTGAGATATGAAAGTTATAAAAAAAGTTTTATAAGGCAAAGTTGTAGAGCTTATTATTATGCACAGGCTTGAAAAAATTTTTCAAAAAATAAATAAATAAGAAACCACCCCTATTGCACAAAACCCTGAAGAGGTTCGAGTGTGATTTTTTGGTTGGATACTCAGGAGGCAGTCCCCGACCAACCCTGAAAAAATCAGCTTGCCAGCATTTAATTTTTTGCACAATCCTGGATCATTTTTTTAACATGAAATGCGCTGTAACTGGTGAGATATGAAAGTTATAAAAAAGTTTTATAAGGCAAAGTTGTAGAGCTTATTATTATGCACAGACTGGAAAAAAAATTAAAAAAAAAAAGAAACCACCCCTATTGCACAAAACCCTGAAGGGGTTAGAGTGTGATTTTTTGGTTGGATACTCAGGAGGCAGTCCTCGACCAACCCTGAAAAATTCAACTTGCCAGCATTTATTTTTTTGCGCCCTTTATAAGACGGATCTAATTATCTTGGACTACTATTATTTTTGCGTGACAAACCAGAACTTAGTTGATTATAGGAAAACTGGTGGCTCAGCCTAAAAAAAGCGCACCTATAATAAAATAAACATGTGTATTATCTTAACATTCTGGCACCTAACATATTGGCTGAGTGTGCCTAGAATATTAGAAAGGAAAGAGAGACAATCTATTGAGACACGCAATTTTATTTTAATAACCTGCCTCGCGCCCAATCATTATCAAGCAGTAAACTAATTAAATTATAGAAACGATAGTGTTGTTTCTTAAAATATTGGATTTCTTGAAGAGTAGTCGGATAATACTTATAGATCCTCTTCATCAGAAGAGTAACACAACGTCAAAATGATATCCCACTCAATTTGAAAACTATTTATAACCTTGAAACAACGTACCTACGACATACCTAATTTATATTACTAATAGCACTCTATGTGGGAAGAGGTGCAAATTTATTGAATAAATATAACAGCCCACTTGTAGGAAAACCCTAACCAAGTACCGACCTCGGAACGCCACAAATTTGAGGGGTGCCAAGTTGAAGACGCGCTGAAACAGCGGCAGACATATAAACGCCTATGCGGATTTTTTTGCGACGCCACTGTCTTTTGTCACGGCACCCGGTACAGGTTTTTTCTATACTCCTACATGCCCAAAGAGTTTCCCACAAATGTCTCTGAGATTCAGATTAATTTATACAAAAAAAATTGATTGAATTTTTTGCGACGCCACTGTCGTTTACCACGGCACTCCTATACTCCAAATCCTGCACGCGTCCCCAAAAATATCTTGGAGGTTGATTTAGAGTAAAATCGGGGAATATGGAATAGTCGGGTAATATGGAATACACCCAAATTTTAGAAACCATCGCGCCATGGGTATCCAAATTTACATTTCTTAGTACACTGTTGTTCCACTCCTATCAAAGACTTTGGCCCTGCGCGCTTCTATACTGCGCGACATCGGTTATTTGGTTTTTAAGGTTATCAAAGTTTTCGAACAGTGTCGGATCTGAATGTGAAACACGGGTATTTTCATCAAAATAATAACTTTTAACAACAAGGTAAGTGGCAAGTGACATGAGTTGATGTAACTAATGTTAAAGCAGCAACAATATGCTTTCCCTTAATTGTTGACAACTGGTTTTTCCTAAGGTGCATCGGGAGGGTAATATTGAATGTGGCCAAGCCTATATTCCATTTAACCCGACTTTAATATTAGTTACTAAAAAATAATATATTTTGTGATTTTTCAATAGATTATGTAATATATTTGTAAAAAATAAAATAAATGTGCAGTAGTTTTGGGAATATTTTTGATTTTTTTTTAGATCCGATACCACTATTCCATATTACCCCCCCGCTTTTGATTTACTTGAAAAATGTGCCATTTTCTTAAGTTGCCAATTTTACCTATTTTACGACATTACTAATCAAAACTACTTATTGCAATATATAAGCAATAGACATGAGCATAATATACTCAAAAATGAATAAATTATTTTGTTAATAAATATGTCTTTTCTAAAGAAATATAAATGGTATTCCATATTACCCGATCTTACTCTACACAAAAAAAAATGGATTTTTTGTGACGTCATTATCGTTTGTCTCGGCACGCTTTACAGGTTTTCCCGGTACTCCTATAGGGTTCCTGGATAGGAATAGTATGACAATAAAGTCATTAGTGTCTTCATTATTCGCCGATTTTGGACATTATAGAGATAGTTAGATTATTTTCTGTTTTGCCCCCGTAAAAATTTTAGATATCCATAGAAACTGTATGTCAGATTAGAGGTTTGTTGTATTTGGGGTATGATTTGTCAAATTAAAAAATATATATGGGAACCCATGGGCGGAGTGTTTTTTTTAATAGGAAACTGAAACAGTGTATGTCTGGTTGCCCTGGATAAGAAAACTTATTAGGCGTAAATGTAAATAACATTATCGAATGTTGACAAAGATAACAGCAAGAAAATATGACACTAAAATAATGGCACTGTCATTTCAACTCTAAAATAATTCAAAAGAAAAATGTAAAATATTGCACATTCGTTCTCAAGCATTAGTTGCAGTTGCCCGATTATCAGAAATAACCAAATACCTGGCATGGCGAAAATAATATGGTTTAGCGCCGTCTTTCTGAATTACCTAGTATTTCATCGTGATCAAATATTATTCTACTGAATCTCTAATAAAATTTTGGCCCCCCTTTTTATAGTTTCCCCAGCGTCTCTCGCGCCAGCTTTATCCGCGACCGTTGGCTATCATCTCGAACCGCCGCCGGTCAAGTAGGCCTCTCGCAAATCCCCATCATTACGCCCCGTGGACTGCTGGATAATTGCAGGGCACGCTTGATCGGCTGTACGCGGGCGACGTTGCCGTTCTTACTATCCTCCCGCGGGCTGCGAACCCATTGCTCCGCTATTATTTACCTACCGCACCAGAAGTAGAAGTCGGGTTTAAAAGGTTGTAATTTAACGAGGAATCCTGGGAACTTCGAAACGTTTCATTCGTGTAAAAGTAAGAAATGTTAAAGTTCATCGGTTTCTGCGACACCCTTCACTCATGTAACTCTGTTGTTTGTATTGGAAATATAGGTACCTACGGTTGGGATTGGCGACAGGACATTTATCTTGTCGGCGAGAATTTTCGAATTGGATTTTCGGCTGCAGAGCGGCTATAATGTGTAGGGAACATGTATTTACTGCGTAATTACCCTTAAGATACCATAATGTGTAAAATTTCTCTGATAATGGGGAACTTGAGCAAAAAATAAATTTGAAAAATATTACTCACAAACGTAATTTATTGCCATTAAATTCAAAACTGCATAATTCAAATAGGTAATTCTGGTAACGCGCCGTCCTTGGTTGTGACGTCAAGCAGTTCGTTGGTGGTGACGCGTCCGGTGGGCGGCAGCACCACGTATAAACTAATATGGGCAGCACAGCCAGCACATGTATAAAAACTACAGCACCACGCATGCTTTGTTTAGAAAGAGCAACGAGAATGTCCTATCCTTGTCTATGCGTCCTTATTATAATCTATCTCAGTCTTGATATTGTTGATAACGTTTATAAAGTGTGTGCTGTATTAAATAGTTATTTAGGTAGGTACATTGCGAGGTCCGTAAGTGAACTTTTTTCGCCGTTTAACGCCCGCGTTGTCTCTAGCCTTAAAACTATCTCCTAGGTCAAAAAGAGTTTTTCTACTCCTATGCTAGTAACATACCTATTAAGTGACGGTTTAGGTTTATAAGTAAGTCCATTTTTACGAACACTGACACAAAATGACTGACACGTAATAAATAGTATATTACATAGCGAGAGTTGTAAACAGCTTATTACGTATGAGTGGAAAAGTTGCGCACGAGCCGCGCAGCGGCGAGTGCTGTAATTCCACGAGTATGTAATAAGCTTACAACTCGAGTTTTATATTATAATTTTTCTTCGACGAAAGAAAAACTATTATAATAGATAAACAACTATACTTCTGATTATCTGACAGGCAACAATTAGTATATATATTGGCTAGTTGCTATGGTGACGCGGATGCCGAGCTAACAAGGCACCCGTGATAATTGGGTTTTAATTAAGAACAGATAAGTAATTTTTTTATTACGTGTCAGTCATTACATGTCAGTCAATACGTGTCAGTGTTCGTAACAATGAACTTACTTATAACCTAAACCGTCACTTAATAGGTATGTTACTAGCATAGCAGTAGAAAAAAAATTACGTATCTGTTCTTAATTAAAACGCAATTATCACGGGTGCCTTGTTAGCGCGGCATCCGCGTCACCATAGAAATACTTAGCAACTAACCAACATACTAATTGTTGCCTGTCAGATAATCAGAAGTATAGTTTATATATTATAACAGTTTTTCTTTTTTCGAAGAAAAATTATAATACAAAATTCGAGTTGTAAGCTTGTTACATACTCGTAGAATTACAGCACTCGCCGCTGGACGTCTCGTGCGCAACTTTTCCACTCATACGTAATAAGCTGTTTACAACTCTCGCTATGTAATATACTGTTACGTATCAAGCAACGTATTACATTTTTCCTGATACCCAAGGTTAGTTTATAGGAAGGTTGTAGGACAGTCCCCCGCTCTTAAACAAAACCAAAGGCTGTCCCTTTGTACCGGCAACATCGCGCGACTGTGCCGCTCTCACTAGCTGGCCTTCAGCTTGATGACAATGGCATATCAAAAGGGACAACACGGGTATTGAAAACCGAAAACAAAGTAAAAACACAAACATAAAACAAAAATGCGATGCACCAACATACTCCACAAAGTTCCGTTATTTCATTGCACAAACATTAAAATGAAGAAATAACCGAAAACAGCCAAAACAACATAAATATACGCCATAAACAAAGTACATGTGCGCCTATGGCTGGAAGCGTTATCTATTTAGGGAGTTACTAAATCGCCAATTCACGTATAAATGCTACCAACTTAAATTGCGGTCTTTCCCATCTTTGCCTCTCTCACCCCCCTTCCATTCCAAGTCATCGAATGTTCTAACCTTCCTATAAACTAATCTTGCTGTTACCGACAATTTCATAGTAGGTAGGTAGGTACTTTGAATTTCAATATACCCTATAGAGTAGATTGTGAATAATAATCATTATAACCATTGTCCAATTATTACTAAAAATGATAATCAGTGATGAAATTTATGAGAGGTAGAATGCTGTGATAACAAAAAAAACTAAAAGCAAACCTTGGGCTTCGTGTGAGATTGAACCCGTGACCTACGAGTTACGAGTCCCGTAGACTTTTAGGCGGTTCTATTTTTAACCTACATCAGAGCCCTCTGGAAATGGATCGCCGAACTGTTTATTTTAACCTTCAAATTCCGTTCTCCCTTCTCTAATTCTGTGTAGCTGTCACTTCTGTCAATGCCTTCCGATCGATCAAGCAGCGTGTCGTCACAACCATTTCGGCGCTTTTCGGGTCGTTTCAAACGAACAGCTTGCGGTCACAACTTTAATTATTTATTGCAAATTAAATATTGCAATTTCACGACTGATATTTGGTATGTGCTCTTTCTATAGATAGGAGAAATAAAAAAATTCAAGTTCCTTATTCCATCATTTTTGTCAGGACTTGAATGTGAATGTCAGGATCAGGTATCAATAGGGTTAAGCTTTGAAAAGGACAATGGGCTTTTACATTGATTTGACGATTGCAGTTGCGAACTAGAGTCACCTAGGTACACGTAAGTTCGTTGTCCAAGGTAAATACCCAAAATCTTATAGAAATTTGAAAATACCTTAAAATGGTTAAGGTAGTAGTGACCTTTGATAGTTATGGCAAAGCCCAATAAACTCTGTTCAACCTACGTCACAACTTCCGTCCTTGTCTGACTCGTATACGATCGATATCCATCGTATATTCATATAAGTAAGACAAGGACGGTAGTTGTGACGTAGAACAGAGTTTTCGTATTTATTATTACACACAAGTTTACGTCAACCGTAATAAGTCCACTCAAGGAACGCAAGTTCGAAAACTCTTTGACGCGCATGCGTAGCTGTTGCTTTAACTCTCCCTTACCGACATACGCGACGCAACTTTACCTATATACTATATAGTTGGTAAGCAATTTGTGGTGTGACAGCATTCCAAACCTTTATACTTTGTGATTCAATATCATAACCTTAATTATTCGAGTCTGCACTAGGTATTTGCATTTTATCATTTTAATAATAATTATTAAAAAATTAAGTAATTCATTTCTATAAAATCGACAATTTGAAAGTCGAACTTTAAATTCTTCTTCTTGTTGTTCGAATTTTTTTCGTGAAGTTCAACTTTATTTTGTCAGATTAGTTAAATTCAACGCAATTTTTTTGTGAGCAAACAAAGTTATTATATTAGGGATAATTTATATTTTGGATTCTATTTTATTTGAAAACTGGGATGAACTGAAAAAATTGAATATACCTAACAGGGAAATCCACTAAACCCCTATTAATTTCCTGTATGTAATTTTATGTAGGTGTAATCAGACTAGCCCATTATATTCGACAATAATTTCGATAACCTAGCTGTAGAAAATTTATTCTACCCGATTCCTAATTTGAGTAATCCCGGGGCTTGAAGGGGGCAAGGGTAATGGGCACGTCCCAAAAATCCCTTATTTTACCATACAAACTCCCTACTCTCGTAGACCTCCAGACAGTATCTTGCATTTCTTTACCTACATCCTGTTGGGATCATATTAGCACTAGAGATTCATGGCTTGACTTGATATTCAAGCTACTTGACTTGACTTGACATCAAGTCAAGTTCAAGTCAAGTAGTAATTTTCCAATATCAAGTCAAGTATTTATTTCTCAAGTAATTGAAAAATCAAGTTTTTCTTGAAGCTACTTGATTACTTGATTTTTTATCAATTTCAAATTTTATTATCAGTTAGGACAGTTAGGTAAATAATAATAATAATAAACCTTTGCAATGTACAGCGTGTCCCAAATAGTTTCTCCTACCCCCTGGATCTCAGGAACAGTAAGAGATACGAAAAAAACTTGAATACAAAAGTTGTAAGGTTGGCAGTGGACGTAACCCCTCTTTCATTTTCACATATACAGGGCGATTCGTATTTGCAGGACAAAAATAAAAATTTTAGATTTTGACAATTGCATTAATCCTTTGGAATATTTGCATTTTACATGAAATTTTCTACAGAACCTTTTTTTTGTTTTGTATTTTGGATGCAGCGTTGCAAGGATATCGAATTTTTCTTGGAATTTAGGAACTTCGTGCAGGTTACGGAAACTGAATGCTGTATCTTTATTTTAATAGATATCAAAGATATATTTTAGCCGAAGTATGACAGCACAACCGTGTGTAGTATGGTATGTCGAAATTGGTTTTTGCATATACAGTGTGTTCATAACAGGCTCTCAAAATCGGATAATTTCAAACAGCAATAACTTATTTTTTTCAAATGGAATGACCCATATTTCTATAGTTTGTTGGATGCCGGCGTCCAAGCCCCACATTTTATGTAAATAACATTATATACCAAAAACTACCCGTTTTCGAGATATTTAGTATTTAAGAAAATATCTTTGCATTTTTCATTCAGGTGAGAAGGTTTTATCAAGCAAGCCATAACTATTTTTCCAGACAGTGGCAGAAATAATTGTCATTTTAGATAATACAGGAAATAAAATTCCTATACCCGTATACAGTATGTCCACGGATAGACATCCCAAGAGGACAAATGGACCAAAAATTTCATTTTTCGACAAAAAGTCATTCTTGATGAAAGTTTCTGCTTCTCGAAAAAATATGGTCCACGAAGAGAATTTTCGATCTTTTTATACAGGGTGTCCAAAAAATACAAAAACATGAAGTGCGATCAAGAATAAACTGCCTTTCTTTTTAAAAATATCAAAAACTTTTGCTTACAAAAGTTGTTTAGAATTAAAAGATGTGTCCGATTGTCACTTTTCAAACAAATCAGCCAACTCCGTTTTTTTTATTTTCAAATGTGAAACTCCTTTGTGTTTAAAATTATCAAAATATTTATTTAGAAAAGTTGTTTAGAATTAAAAGACGTATCTGATTGTAACTTTTTAAGCAAATTTGACGACTTTGACTTAAATGGGTAAAAAATTACCCTCTGACACGTCTTTTAATTCTAAACAACTTTTCTGAATAAATATTTTTGTTATTTTTAAAACAAAGGAATTTCACACTTGGAAATAAAAAAACGGAGTTGGCTGATTTGTTTGAAAAGTGACAATCGGACACATCTTTTAATTCTAAACAACTTTTCTAAGTAAAAGTCTTTGATATTTTTAAAAATAAAGGCAGTTTATTCTTGACCGCACTTCATGTTTTTGTATTTTTTGGACACCCTGTATACAAAAATCGAAAATTCTCTTCGTGGACCATATTTTTTCGAGAAGCAGAAACTTTTATCAAGAATGACTTTTTGTCGAAAAATTAAATTTTTGGTCCATTTGTCCTCTTGGGATGTCTATCCGTGGACATACTGTATACGGGTATAGGAATTTTATTTCCTGTATTATCTAAAATGACAATTATTTCTGCCACTGTCTGGAAAAATAGTTATGGCTTGCTTGGTAAAACCTTCTCACCTGAATGAAAAATGCAAAGAAATTTTCTTAAATACTAAATATCTCGAAAACGGGTAGTTTTTGGTATAGAATGTTATTTATATAAAATGTGGGGCTTGGACGCCGGCATCCAGCAAACTATAGAAATATGGGTCTTCCATTTGAAAAAAATAAATTATTGCTGTTTGAAATTATCCTATTTTGAGAGCCTGTTATGAACAGACTGTATACGCAAAAACCAATTTCGACATACCATACTACACACGGTTGTGCTGTCATACTTCGGCTAAAATATATCTTTGATATCTATTAAAATAAAGATACAGCATTCAGTTTCCGTAACCTCCACGAAGTTCCTAAATTACAAGAAAAATTCGATATCTTGGCAACGCTGCATCCAAAATACAAAACAAAAAAACGGTTCTGTAGAAAATTTCATGAAGAATGCAAATATTCCAAAGGATTAGGTAATGCAATTGTCAAAATCTAAATATTTTATTTTTGTCCTGCAAATACGAATCGCCCTGTATATGTGAAAATAAAAGAGAGGTTACGTCCACTGCCAACCTTACAACTTTTGTATTCAAGTTTTTTTCGTATCTCTTACGGTTCCTGAGATCCAGGGGGTAGGACAAACTATTTGGGACACGCTGTACACTTTTTTTTGCAAAGCTAGGAAAGAACAAAAATAAACTATTTTAAGTCCGTACCAAAACTATGTGTATAGTCTGTGTAACAACAAAAACTTCTATTTGTTTGTCTGTGTCTGTGTAACATAGACAACAAAAACTTCTATTTGTTTCACGTTAACACCGTTCAAAGCACTTTTTGTTCTTAATATATAAACACTTTTCTCGGAAACTTGGTTCTTATTTTGTGTGTTAATAATAAATAAACATGTTCACAAGTAAAAGTAAATTTTATTTTATTGCCAATTTTAGAGATTCATGGCTTGACTTGATATTCAAGTTACTTGACTTGACTTGAAATCAAGTCAAGTTCAAGTCAAGTAGTAATTTTCCAATATCAAGTCAAGTCAAATATTTAATTTGTCAAAAGCTTGATTTTCAAGTCAAGTAAAGTTATTTGTTAAAATGTCAAGCTACTTGACTTGATGAAACCCTAATTAGCACACACCCATATCGAAGCTATATAGGTCTGTGATATTAGTTTCTGGAAACCATGTATGGACCTCTTTCCCACGCGTCGAGTCGGCGTTTTTCCTTCATATAAATAGGTCCGTTTCTATAGTTCTCATTACTTCTCATTCTCTGCTACTATAGTTCAGGTCAGTTTCATATAGCTTGATGTTTTTCATCTCATACTCGTACATCTAAATAGTGCCATTCGTTGACTTCAAAGTTGAATCCAGTGTAATCGGGCCTTTTAAGTCAAATAAATAATCTTTTCTTGAAATCGGCATTAAAATGTCCCAAAATCGTCATTAAAAGCACAGAAATCGTACAATAATGTAGCTCATTATTGTACGATTTTTTCAATAAGAAGGCCTTGGCGAGATGTAAACATCAAACGTCAGACGCGGAGAAATCGCTCGTCAAAAGTGACCAAATATTCAAAACCCGGCTGATAAAGGCTCATTTAACTTTTCGTACACATTGCGAAATTGTTTCCTATAGAAGCGCAATCCTTCAGTATACATATTTTAGTAAATTTGAAAATCAATAGATTTGTTGTGTAGGCTGCACAAGAAGCAGCAGTTTGGTTTTTCTGTCAGAAGGTGCCGTACATCATTATACTTGTCCTAGGTAGAGCGATCGGTAAAGTCAAGCAACGCCGCGCGTAGTCGGTTCGTGGACGGGTGATCCCTTATTATTATTTTCTTGCCTAATAAAACATTTTTTTTTTCCGATTTCAAAAAAAAATATAATATGTACCTCGGCACTGAAGTTCTTTTTATGACTCATGTGGTTTATTTAAACTCCACATGAGTCATAAAAAGTTGAACTTCAGTGCCTTGGTACATAAATAACTATTTTTTAATTATAAATTTTTATTCGGTGACGCAACATAGACTCAACACCAACTTTCCTAACGGCTCTGACACTGTCAGCTTGATGATAGATCCTAGAAATACACCAAGTGCATGCAAGTTGCTCATACTAAGTTTTCTTTTTGTAGATTTCCGTTGAGGTTATGTTTTCCTACACACAACAATAAACAAACAAACTCCCTATTCGGTATCTCCCAAAATGCCACCAGCTGTCAGCGGCATCGCAGGCCGACCAGCAGCGCGTCGCACAGTGGCAGGGAATCCGTCTTCCTCTCACCATAAGCGGAGCCGCAGCAAATCGCAGAAACAAAACGCGGGAGGCGCTGCCGCGGACACCTGTTGCCGCTCTCGCGGGCGCCCGTGATGGATGGTGATTGGGCGACGCTCTTCTGTTTAGGGCGCGGAATGCCATTGTTCCCCGGCGGTGGGTAAAGTGAGGTTAGGACAAAGGCGGTAAAGAGTACATACAAATCCCAAGATGAGCGGAAGCTAGTGACCAGTCTGGGATACGTTACGATTTCTTTTATTGCGAACTGCTTTAAGTTAAGGAAAGTATTGATCGTTAGACTACACATTTCGATGGTTCTTGCAACCATTTTTCCATAAGAAACTCCTATCCAATATAGGTTGCCTGGGCTCCTATAGGCTTTTTCAAATAAGTAGGTAACATTATAAGAGATGGCCTTTATATCACTTGATAGATATGATTTTCAATGTAGGACAAGTGTATCTGCTAATGACTTCTTTAGATCCTGTTGCAGATAGTAAACTTTTTGAGTTGATGATGCGCGTTGCAAATTTGAGTGTCTGATCCGTCATCAACAGTTTAAATATGGCCTGCGTCTGTATGCACTATCATTGACACATAGTTTTCATTCTGATAACCCCTCAAAACGCTGGTAGATAGTAAAGCATCCAATTGATACTTAAAATAATCATTGCCCAGATCAATTTTGTCTATCAGTATGCAATCAAATGTAAGTCGGTTTTTTAAACTGCCAATTGCTATTATCAACAAGAAATGAACAAATTGTATTTTCTGCAACACTTTAACCAGCAGCATTATTTATTTCCGAACAGTCTTCATGATCTGTTTGAAGTGAATGTTCACCATATTTATATATATGTTGTTGGATCTCATATGGCCGAATTTTCTTAGATCAAAGAGAATTTATATATTTTCTGTCTACTCTTCTAGTAGAGAATCTCTTCTAATCAAATGACAAAATTTGTCTTATCTGGATCGACACTATATAATATACAGGGTGTAACTAAACTGATGGTCAAAAATGAAACCACGTATTCTTGGAGTCAAAATAAGGGCACTTCATATATTTTTTTCTCCTACGGGCCATAGTTTTTTTGTACAGAGCGTAGAAGTTTGGAGAAAAATACACATATTTCTTAGTATTTCTAGAAGTATACGAGATATTTTCTTCAAACTTGGCGTGTCACATGAGCAGATGAGCCGTCAAACTTAAGATTGACATGAAGCTTCTGAGGCTCCCAGTTGCGGAGATACAGGGTGTTAGTAAAATTAATTAGTTCAGAAAAATATGAATACCCTGTATAATCGCATTTTTTTAATTTGTTTTGAGTGGTGAATAGAATGGTTAACAAAAAGTATCTCTTAGTATTTTTTCATATTCGCAGCCGTTTCTTAATTATTTTTAAAGAACTGCAACGCTGCAGTGAACAATAGTCAATTTAAGAATAAATCTATCAAACTGTGGATGTCAATTAATTAAACTTTATTTAACAAAATACAAAAGCAAAAACAATAATAAAAGAAACGTATTGCTATTAGAAAATTAAATTATTAAATGTTCGAAATGACCGCCGTCTCTTTCACTACACGCAACTATGCGTTTCCGCATGTTTATTATTGCCATTCGCAAGTCCATAGCAAAAGTGCATATCAGTCAATTCTTCAAATGAAAATATAATTTTTCAAAATATTGATACTAAGGTGCAAAGTTGGCAGCCAAATGATTCAAATAATGCCAAGTTTAATTGACATCCACCATCCACAGATTGTTAGATTTATTCTTAAAGTGACTACTTTTTTATTGCAGCATTGCCGTTCTTTAAAAATAATTAAAAAACGGCTGAGAATATGAAAAAATACTAAGAGATACTTTTTGTTAACCATTGAATTTACCATTCAAAACAAATTAAAAAAATGCGATTATACAGAGTATTCATATTTGTCTGAACTAATTAATTTTAATAACACCCTGTATCTTTGCAACTGGGGGCCTCACAAGCTTAATATTAACCTTAAATTTTACAACTCATCCGCTCATGTAACACGCCAAGTTTGAAGAAAATATCTCGTATACTTCTAGAGATACTAAGAAATATGTGTATTTTTCTCTAAATTTCTACGCTCTGTATAAAAAAAACTATGACCCGTAGGAAAAAAATATATGAAGATGTGCCCTTATTTTGACTCCAAGAATACGTGGTTTCATTTTTGACCATGAGTTTAGTTACACCCTGTATATTAAAGACCCGTAACATAGCATGACGTCATATTTCATTGTTGTTTACGGACTGGGGTGGCGCTACTCGACGAAAAAAATGGCGACTTATTATAGGTTATAACCTCGGTTATAGGTAAAAGTGATATTCTGTGGTTATAGGTAGGTCACTGACGTTTTGAATGTCCCATATTTTAAATATCCAGCTTTGTTACCATTTCTGTGTTTTTACGGTCACGAATTCCCTTTGCGTTCAATATTTCGCAGTTTTGTCATGTTAACAGAGCTTTCACAGGTAGGTAGATTTGTTTGTGAAAACATGAAATTTCCATGCTCATAAAGAAAATCGAATGCGCAAACTATTATGTGAATTGCGGAAGAATAAACACTATTTTGGAATTACGTCATGATCTGATCAACCAGTTGAAGAAGCGAGAATTTTGGATATTATATTTTGGAAGACTATTTTGTAACGTATGCAAGAATGAAAATATAAAATTTTGTTTATAGCCCCAAAGCCGAGCCCAAAGCGCACCAATGGTCCACTAGATAAGAAAACACTAAAAAATCTAATGAGTTCTATACTTACACTACAACTAGCCATGGAGTTCTTTTCAAACCAAAAGGTACCAAAATACTCTTGCTTGCCTTTTAGACTAGCTTTTCTTAATCAAATCTATGAATGTATGCCATGTAAGCTTATCAAATTAAAGGAACATAACAAACAAGTATTTTATTTCGTTTTGGATGTTAAATTCGTTGTAACACTCTTTTCTATGGTTTTATTTTATAAAAAAATTCTCCAACAATGGTGTTTTTTGCTTTAATCCACCCTGTCGATTTTTTCGTCGTGTGGCGCCATAGTGGCGATCGCTTGAAACTTGAATCAGCGCCATGCACAGGTCTTTAATATAGTATTGGTCCCGGTCTTATAACATACATTGTTCTAAAGTATACAGTGCTGTTCGACATTAATTTTTCGCTCAGATAATAAGTAACGAAAGCAGGTCTCAATTTGACATATTTCGTGGATGTCCTGTAGGTTGTGCCTTAGTAAACTCTCTTGGCATGATCATGTATCTGTCATAAAGAAAAATGCCTCTCAAAAACCTTGGTCCATTTCTACTGAGAAATATTTAGAGTTAGACCGTCCACATAGAACATTATTCACATAATATCTAAAATTTTGCACCAAGGCACGCATGCTGACATTATTGGAAGACGAATCGTCTCACCGGTTGGCCAAGGATTCTCTCTTTTAGGTTTCAGCATTGAGTAAAGGAATAAAATTATTCCTTTACTCAATGGTTTCAGTCTCTTTCTGTATTTCTACTACAGAATACAGTAAACCCTATATGGAAGAGTGGGAGAATGCCGGCCTCTGGGGTAATTCCGGCCGTCAATTTTCTCGCCAGCGCCTATATTGTTGGCCGCCGCTTCATCCAGCGCCATCTCGTGTTATTGAAACGAAGATGTGTCAATGGTCTTCAAAATTGATTAGGGGGCCGCCATTCCACCACTCTCCCCTACAGCTTTTAAAAAATACATTGATTCAAGTCTTGCCTTTATCGTAACCTTTCTATTCTAGGGTATTGTCAAAAAAATTATAAAATCTGATGGCGAAAAATGAAGATATCATGGAAAACATAATCACTTGCGTGCATCTCTCGATACAGATTGGTTGCTCGTTATTCATCTTTTTCTTCTACGTTTTCAATTCCATAAGTTGGACCGCGCAACGGCCTGCTAATATCCACCTCATTATCACCTGTTGCCGGCTTACGTCACCGGCGCGGAGGTTAATTGGCCTTTCGGTGCCTTCCATCGCTCTCGGCCCGATCGGCCCCAGGGTGATGTTTTGATTCGTTGCCGACGGTTAGGAGACGGACGCGATCGCAGTGAATGGTTTCGCATAGATCAAGAGAATTATGGACGGATGGGTCGCTGAAGAGGGAAATGTAAAAGGTTTACTCAAGGTTAAACATAAAGACCATGCTACAGTTGACATAGTTTAATTTGTATATTTAGCTAAGGTCTACAAGCATAATGCAAAAACGCTTTTTCTTTTGTATTTGTTTAACTAAAGTTCAAAACAAAGAGTTCATCTTCCAATTTACGGATTAGAGACGACCTCGGAGACGACATACGTAAACAGGAACCAAATATATAAACTAACTAAAAGTCACTGTCAAGTCGAGGGACAAGAGGGAATTCTAACCCCTTCTTATTGGCACTGCGCGAGAAGGTGACCTGCGCGAGAAATTTCATCTCAGTTATGGACCTTAAAATTTCAAAGGTGTCATTTAGATAAGCGTACTGATGTCTACATGACGTTATGGTCTAACAGTACTATTTAACACTTACCTATTTTTCCTTTTTTTATTTCATAATTGTTTATATGTAATAATTAGTAGTAATAAGCGGAATATAGTACCTAGTTTGAGAACAATGTTTATTATTAGGAATATTAGCTGTCATAATTTCAAATGTATCACACCAATCGTCATTCCGTGATTTTTTCTTTCATGACTAACTCAATAACTTACTGTGTCTCTAAAAGGATCGCGTTTATCATAGTGGATTTGTTTCTGTTGGGCATCGTCTAATTTTAGTTTGAAGATGCCAAAATTTGGTGTATATATTTTAAGAAAACACTTTCAAAATCTATAACCTTTAATTCAAGCACTTCACGAGTCTCATCGCAAAAGCACAGTAGGTACCTCTATTATGATATCATGATAATAGGACATGCAAAGTAAATGTAGGTTGTGTCATAATTTAGTGCTGGCTTGTTAAACTGGAACCATTAAATGATATTTTAAAAATCGCTCTAGACGATAATTTTGTATAAGGATAGTCACGTATCAGAGATTTACTGAATCAGTGTGTCGTCAGCGACACTCACGATCTTACATTATGTTTTCAACTTCAGCTGGTATTAACTGAGTCTTCAGGAACTCCGTATCTGGTAATTATGTTGTACGAATAAATTAGGACATAATCTTTTGATTTTCTTATTATAGACTTTTAGGACGTGTCATATAAAGTCTCCAATTTCTTAGGCTTTTATTAATGGATATCTACTGCAGATTAAATTTAATTAGGTAATTAGAGTGTTTTTGGAAACCCATGCGTTAACGTACCTAATTCACCTTTGAGAAGAAATGTCACGCACGAAACGAGCTTTTAAAAGCGCATTTTTACCTGGCTTGACCTTAGCAGCTTACCTATCTGGGGCCAATTTTCGGAACCCAAATAACAGGTTAGTTCACAGGTACACACCCGTGTCAAATCAGTCGATGGGGTCAGCGCTGTTTACAAAAAAGGGTCAGATACAGGTAGGCACTTTTAGAAGCAACAAATATGTATCTCACAAGATAAAATACTGAAATGGATTTTTGTCCGGAACAACCGATATAGGTAGTTATTTTCGTAATTATTCTTTAAGCGAATTTCTTTTAAGTGAAGTAGGTAGAAGGTGCATTAATCTTCAATTAACCTCGCATTCTTTGTGAACAATAATTGATATAATGCCTAATAGTCATCAGGCCAACTTTGACCAAAAATAACAAACATTATGTTTGCTCTTAAATTAATCTTGATAAAAACGCATTGTGTAAACCGGTATGCGTATACTTATCGGTTACGAGAAATTTCCTAAAGTGTTAATTCCTATATAACCTTAAAAGCGTGCGTTACTGTAAACTTTATGAGCTGCGTAATAAGCTGGTACATAATCGTGAACCACCGTTTAGTGAAAAATATCTACCTAACATGCGAGCGCTATACCATCTTCGCAAAGCTATTATTTTGTACTTAATCTGTATTAGTTCACAAAGCAAACATGGACTGAACTAAACTCTTTTCTCGGTAAAATAAACTCATATTAAAGCCTCATAATTTATTATTTAATTTAAATTAATTTATTATTTATTTATGTATTTATTTATTTACTAGGTAATTTATTTATTTATTTGCTAATTTATTTATTTGTTTGTTTATTTCCTTTTTTATTTATTTATCTATTTAATTATTTGTTTGATAGGACGTATAAATAAATCTCTGTTATTATTATTTTTATTCAGGATGGTTAAAAATTGGAATAGTTTAATAAATGGTTTAGGTATAAAATAAAGCCATTGGCAAAATCTCTCCGCTTGAGATAAATTTAAGGAAAACAGTTTGCACAGCTGCCAATGAGTTGACGAGAAATACAGCAAAATGTATGTAACAATATAATTATGACGGTCTTCCTGGCTTAAATAAATTTATAAACTATTCAGTATATTAATCACAATAATTTTCTTTGAAGTCGATATAGCTAGGTACAAGATGCATATTGTGTAATAAATATGTTACTTTTGTTATTATTTCGCGAAATGTAGACGCATTTTGATGATTGAAAAAATGACTACGTGCAAAACTATCAGGGATCTGATCAAGATACAGTCGTTAATTTACAAGGTTATTAAAAAAATATCTCAGTACTATAGGCTTTTGTGAAGCATTTGAAATGAGCAACACTTTGATAGTATTTTTACACACTCTTTCTTTTTTGCGTTTTTTAGCTTTCTTTTGACCTGCATAATATTCTAACGATATTTAGTTTTATGTATAGGTAGTTATCATTCATAATCTTTTTTAGCATTCCAATCAAATCTCATATAATATGCAGTTGCACCCCACTTTTTTCCTCAAAAAAAATTTAAAAAATACATCTTATGACATTTAGACCATTCGTCAAATATTTCTCAAAAAATTGGCCTGCAACGAATGTTTATTTTGAATACCTACCCGATCTAAAAAAGCAATAATTGCTAAGTGGCCATCTAAAAAAGCAATAATTTCTAAGTGGGCATCTCAAAACCAATTTTTATTGGTGGCACACTGGTCAGAAAAACGTGTTATATGCAAAAGTTAAATATATTTTCTGCTCATACAAAGTTGCTTAGATTTTTTTTCGTTCCTTTAAACGATTACATTTCATTTTTTAAATTTGTGAACCCCCTCCTCCAACGAGAAAGTCAACTACGGCGCTGATATAAAATTCGGTAATAATAATTATCGTGTTTGAAATATCTGTATACAAAAACTAAAAAAATATTAGAATTCGAACACTTGATAATTAATATGTATATATACTTAATTAAAAGAGTTATTAACACAGCCCGTACATGAATGGAACTCTGGAAATTTTTTCTATTATCACTAATGATGTTACAAGTTTGCAGTTTAGACATTATTTAACTACATAGGTATGGATGACACAAAACCAACATGAACTCCTATTAGATTTCCCTTTCAAACATAATATATAACGCATAATAAAGAACAATGCTTACATTTTAAAACGATATAAGTTTTATTGCGATTTAGGTATCAAAGTAAAATGCACTATTTATCATATTATATTTTTCACAAAACAAAGCTCGTCAAGTACTTACACTTATATATCCATGCCCGCATATTATAGGATTTAAACAAATATTTAGAGAGCCTTGATTAGTGCTATCCTAGCAACACTTTTTCTCCTGAGAGCGAATTAGGTACCTACCTAATTTCTGCCTCTGCAGGAATATTCAACTTTTAGTAGTATATGTAGGTATATTTGTATTAATGTACCTACCTGCTTCGTATTCCATTAGTGACGTTTGAAGATAAATAATAAGTGTTTGGTTTTTCTTTGGTTCTGTGCGTTTTGTCTTTCTTACTTTCTTATTTTGTCCATTCATACAGGAACACCCTGTATATGCTTTGTTGCGTTTCTTGTCTATATCATGTTGTTATATGGTATTGAAATGCAAATTACCACCATTTCGGAAATTTCGTACGCGGAAGCAAAACCACATGTTTAGCACAAACGACGGTCAGTTGGGAAGCGTAGGTAATACGAAATTAGTTGTAAACCTTTTGGGACCAACTGATAAATGGCGGTACCGCTCTGCAGTTTACACAGCTCCCAAAGGTGCTTGCTTGCTTCTCGGAAAAGACCCGTAATCTTTGCTTGAGCATTATTGTTATTGAAAAGACGAGGACGAGAAACAGACATGGGGATATTTACACAAAAGCCATTTCAAGAACTTGCATTCCACTTATAAACAGTTAAAATAAAATGCAGACATAATAAGCATAAACCCAAATAGGTATCTGCGTTGTAAGGTATATATAGTAAAATCTTTCAAAAAACAATCCAAAAGCATTTTATACCTACTAAATGCCGCTCATTCTCAACTAAACTCTCTAAAATTTAAACAAAATTATTTTCAAATTACTTTGTGGTATTGCTATTTAATAAATTTACCTGCGTGCTTCACTAATTATTATTGTCCTATTCACTCTCAATCAGATTACCACGTTTTTCAACTAAAGTACTCGTAGTTCCTAAGGGAAGTCTGACTAGACGGATATGCCACTGCAGCCGAGATATAATAATAATAATTCCACGCACAGCCACGTGGCGGCTTCTGAGGTATTCTAAGGCATATTGTGTTGTGAGAGTGAAAATTATTAATACATAACTGCCCATCTGAAAGAATTAACAGATTAGAAAACGTGACAATTAAAATCAATGTGTTTTGGACATTCACCCCTGGGACGTCATTTTATAACGCAGTTATTATAACTCGTCCGGTATTCGGCACATGATTTACAGTTAAACGGTTACAAGCTGGGCCACAAATAAAGCTTAAATACAGCGGAACATATTATTGGTCGTAAAAAATCAGCTATGGGAGCCAACGAAGATTTATTGGACGATAAAACACCAGGGTTGTAAAATCGGGGGACAAAATCATTAAGGACGGCTCCGGTAATGCTTATATTTGTGAGATGTTTTCAATTTGGAGAGCAATAAAATATTTCGGAAATTGTGTTAATATTGCACAAGCATTATTATATTTAAATTTTATTTTCATTAACGAAATATTAGGAATTAAGTTTTCCAATGAACATACAGCTAACAGAATTATACAGTCGAGTACAATTAACAATATTTGGGTCATAATAACACAGTATAGAACATTTATTTAATCTATCTTATTTTGTTTTTAGTTTCAACGAAGAATTACAACAACTGAGCACAGATCCTTTGCCAGTACCCAGAGCCGTATATAAGGGGGGGTTAGGGGGTTCAACCCCCCCCCCCATGACTGTATATATTAAATTAATTAGCACGCCCGGCGCCCGCCAAAATGGAAAAAAAAATAATCGTGCTGGCCGATTGTACTGCTTGGATGATTGTAACATGTAACATGCCATCAAGGTCAAGCTTTTGCGTTTGGCAATATACAGGGTGAGTTTTTTCGATGACCACTATGAGGATCTCGAAAACTAGCAGAGCTAGAACAAAGGTTAAATGGGAAAAGAATAGCGGTTTTGAATGCTCAATGTAATGCCTCCTTTGGATTTTTAGAAAAGTTCATGGCTCACTAGATATTTTGAAAAGAGTGATTTTTTGCTATTTCATCCGTTCTCTGTAGCTCCGTTCTTTCTGATTATACAGAAAAACTGTTAAAACAAAAATTGTAGATAATTTTGGGCTTAATAAGATAATCCTATCCAATTTTTTTATGTTGTTTGTGATTTTGAGATATGACACAAACTTGTGTTTTTTTAAATGTAAATCATAGTTGGCTGTGGCCTTATCAAATCGGCCATTTTTGGGCTTTCCAAAGATATAATACTCGGCATAGTTATTATAAAAAATAAAAGAGCTATGTCTAATTTTCTGATTTTTTTTTTAATTTTCACATTGTAAGCTATATGGAATATTTTCATAATTACGTTCTATTTTATAATTAGACATACTTCAAACATTCAAATATTTTATTTTTAGCTGGTAACAAAATGTAACAAAATAAAACAGAAATTATCATAATGGAGGTCCACCACATAATTATTTGCCCGTAAGAAATTACCTAGATCAGCTCTATCAAAATTTGGATAGGGAGAAATAGACCTATTTCCTGGCCGCCCCAATCCACCGATTTGTCTGTTTTGGATTCCTTTTTGTGGAGAAGAGTACAAAATAAAGTATTGAAGTGTTGAATTAAGAGCAGCTGTTTTAGAAGCAATTGCCAGTATTGACAGGCGCTCTCTAAGAAAGGCGACAAATTCAGTTTTAAAAAGGTGCAATATTTGCATAAATAATAATGGTGGATTGTTTGAACACCTTTTTATTTTAAAAGGTGACCTTTTAAAATAATAATAATTTGAATTTGAGTTTTTTAATTTTTGTATTATTTTGTGACATTTTGTTACCAGCTATAAATAAAATATTTGAAAGTTTGAAGTAAGAACGTAATTATGAAAATATTCTATGGCTGACTATGTGAAAATTAAAAAAAAAACAGAAAATTAGCCAGCTCTTTTATTTTTTATAATAACTATGCCGAGTATTATATCTTTGCACATCTCAAAAAATGCCCAACTATGATTTACATTTAAAAAACACAAGTTTATGTCATATCTCAAAAATCACAAACAACATAAAAAAATTATTGTCTTATTATAAAATAGAACGTAATTATGAAAATATTCTATGGGTGACTATGTGAAAATTTAAAAAAATCAGAAAATTAGCCAGCTCTTTTATTTTTTATAATAACTATGCCGAGTATTATATGTTTGGACATCTCAAAAAATGGCCAACTATGATTTACATTTAAAAAACACAAGTTTATGTCATATCTCAAAAATCACAAACAACATTAAAAGTAAAATTACTATCTTATTTAAGCCCAAAATTATCTACAATTTTTTGTCTCTACAGTTTTTCTGTATAATCAAAAATAACGGAGCTACAGAGATCTGATGAAGTAGCAAAAAAAACACTCTTTTCAAAATATCTAGTGAGCCATATGAACTTTTTTAAAAATCCAAAAGGGGCATTACATCGAGCATTTAAAACTGCAATTCTTTCCCCATTTAACCTTTGTTCTAGCTCTGCTAGTCACCGAGATCCCCATAGTGGTCATCGAAAAAAACGCACCCTGTATATTTGAGGATAATGCTCAAAAAGTTAACCTTAAACCTAAACCCCCCCATGGAAAACCCCTGGCTACGGCCCTGCCAGTACCTAAATCAACCACAACCAACATAGGGTTACTTCTACTGACCCCTCGGGATATTACTATAAATACCTAATTTATACAAAATTTTGGAAAACCCCACAATTTTTACCTGAGTAACACCACGCCGGCCAGACCACGGGGCTCTCGGTGTCCATTTCTATACAGCCCGAAAAATCACTAATCCTTCTCTGCCTATTCACAGGCACATGCAGCCCGGATTTCACAGTACACTTTGTCAATAACTACACAGGATTAAAATAGTCTTCAATTTTGTTTTCACGGGTAAATTAAAGTCTTTTTATCCGGTTTTTAACAATACTTTATATCTACACGCGTTTCTCAAAAGTTCGGGGACTACTATATCGAAAGATAAATATGTATGTGACGTAGAACGGAAGTTGTGGTAATCTGTAAAGAATATTAATAGTAATATTTTACAAAGTGTTGTGGCATAGATAATTGTTTTGGAGTCGATATATAGGGGGCCTTTTAAGACAATTTCGGATAATTTAGATAATTTTATTTGGTAAGTATAAAATTTATGTTATACCTATACAGGGTGAGCCATTTCTATCGTCCGACCCAACAGTATGTGATAGTATTTTTGAAAGTATACCCAAATGGGGTTTTTCGCTTTTTGGTATAACGTTTTCTCCGGAAAGGCTTCGTTTCCATATTACAGGGTGTTAAAGTTTATGTTATTGCTTTATTTAATAATTTCTAACAGAAAAGGTATTTTAACCAAATTTGGTACACAGTATACCTTAATAGATTTCCATATTACGACTCAAAATTAAGTCCGTTATGCATGGAACCATTGGTGAAGATACCTGTAATAAAAAAATATTGCAGTACGCTAACATGACTTCAATGATATTGAATTTTATGTGAAACAGTACCCAGGTATTAATAAATACCTAGATATAATTTTTCGTTCCAATTACATGCTCTATAGGAAAAGGCAAAAAAAATCATTTACACAAAACACAAAATGGTACTATACATATATGTAGGTAGGTACATGTATATATATATATATATTTTTTAATTTAGTGTATCGATTATCCATATCCGTATCTCCACCACTGGTTTCATAAGGGACTTTATATTTCCTCATGATATGACATGGCAATCTCTGCAGGTGTAACGTGTACCAAATTTGGTTAAAATACCTTTACTGGTCGAGAAATTATAAAATAGGATAATAATTTTAAAAAATAATAATAACTTGTATCTTGAAAACGAAGCCTTTCTGGAGAAAACATATATACAAGGTGTCCAACTTTAAAACTGTACAAATCCGTAAAATCTTCATTTTTGGAGATAATCGCATAAACTTTTTTTTGTTTAAAAGGCCATCAAAAGCCGCTTCTTTTGACCTTCCCGCCATTTTCAAAATGCAAATACAGGGCCGGCTGTGATTTTTTTATACACCCGATTTTCACGAAAACCGTTTAGCGATTTTTTTATTTAAAATCTGACCCCACAACGTTAATTAGAACCCCTCAAAACCCCCATATACCAAATTTTAACAAAAAATATACACGGAGTTCCGTTCTGTAAGGTGTCAAAGTTGAGCAAAATAGGAATTTTAAAGACATCTGGCGAGTCAAGTGTGCCATAGAATCCCTTCAAAACAGTTAAATGGTCAACAGGACCACTCAAAATGTTGGTGTGAAAATATTTACTACAAAAATATACAGGGTATTTTTCTCTGAGCCATCTCAAAATTCTGAATTTTTATTAAACATTATACTGGTCAGGAGTGCTTTGGAATCATTGAAAAAATATTAATAAACACAAAAGTAATTTATTTCTTTATAAAATGCCAACCAACAAATAAAAACAATTTAAATTATTGGACCTTTGTCAACAAAGTCACTGTCTAAGATGAAACATTTTCTGCGTCTTTCCTGTTGTGGCACACCAGCCACCTTAACTGATATGGACTTACTGACTGGCAGGCTTCTGTATTTTTTAGTTTTAGTTCGTTTATAGTGTGTGGAGCGGTTTTGATATACTCGATTTTTGACCCGTATAAAGTTCCAAAAACTCGGTAATTTGAGATGGCACAGATAAGAACCCTCTGTATATTTTCTATTGGACCTTTGCACACCAACACCTTGAGTGGTCCTAATGACCATTCAACTGTTTTGAAGGAATTCCATGGAACACTTGACTTGGCAGATGCCTTTAAAATTCCTATTTTGCTCAACTTTGACACCCTGCAGAATGGAACTCCCTTTATATTTTTTATTCAAATTTGGTATATAAGGGTTTTGGGGTGTTCTAATTAACGCTGTGGGGTCAGATTTTAAATAAAAAAATCGTTAAATGGTTTTCGTGAAAATAGAGGCTTCTTTTGGTGCTATTACTTTTGAAAAAATGCAAATCCAGACGCGGCTACGATTTTTTTATACCCCCGGTTTTTACGAAATTTTTTTAGAAATCTCTTTATTTAAAATCTGACCATATAGCGTTAATCAGAACACACCAAAACCTCGATATACCAAATTGGAACAAAAAAAAACAGAGGATGTTCGGTTATACACCGTGTTAAAGTTAAGCAAGACAGGGACTTTAAAGGCACCTGGCGAGTCAAGCGTGCCATGGAATTATTTAAAAACAGTTGAAGAATTAACAGGACCACCCAAAGTGTTGATGGACGAAATTGCAAGAAGATGTTTTTCTCTATACAGCGCCTGAAATTTCCGACTTTTTTCGAATGTTATGCTGGTCAAGTTTGCCTTGGATTTTTGAGACAATGTTACTAAATGCAAAATAAATCAAATTTAAAAAATATATCACAAATAAAAAACTTAAGTCTTAAGTTATATGGGGGTTCTCAATATAATCGCCTTCTAAGATTATGCATTTAACGTTGCAAACATGTTTTAACTCCTTTGCTGGTACTGTTGCTTCTGTTATTTTTATTGTAGCTCTAGGGTGATTTTCATAAACTCTATTCTTTATCGCACCCCAAAAATAAAAGTCAATCGATGACAAATCTGGCGATCGAGGGGGGCCATCTAATTAATGGACTATTTCATTCCATCTGCAAGTGGTAACATTTATTAGTACATTTATTAGAACAGGAACAGAAAATAATATAAGTAGTGTAACAATATACCTGTTGTTATATAAAATTATTATTTAGCTATTCAATGACAGCTCGAGTTCCATGGATAAGTGCTCCATCTAACTGCATCATTAAATCTCTTCTTTCTCGCAGTGGTTACATCGTCGAAGGTGTTTTGAAATCCGCCTCTCACAAATTCCAAAAAGAGTGCTCCAATTTAGAGGTTGGCGGAAAAAAGAAAGGTCTTATCACCCTGTGGACAGTTATCCCACAAAAGACATTTACTTTTTGCGAGAACTGACTTTTATACAGCGTACAACAAAATGGGGATTTTCTTCCGACCAAGGACGTGTATTCTGGGACAAAACAATCCCATTTGTTGTGAAAGTTGCTTCATCCCTAAATAATATACAGGGTGTTTCATTAATATGGTAAAAAATGAAACTGGGAGTAGAGGGGACCAAAATATGACGATTGAGCGCAACATCGCTTATACAAATGTTGATGGTTAAAAATATACAGGGTGTTCCAAGTTAAAATTTTATTTACAAATTTCTTAATAACTTCGACAGTTTTTATGATATCGGCTTAGAAATTGGTACATTATAGTTTTATAGGACGGCAAGCAAGCATATTTTATCAGTTTTAATGTAGTCCCTAGAGGGCGCCTCTTACTCCCTTAGAATTATTTAAAAGTACGCACAACTTTTTTTTAAGGGAGTAAGTGGCGCCCTCTAGAGACTACATTAAAACTGATAAAATATTCTTGTTTGCCGTCCTAAAAAAACCCAATGTACCAATTTTTAAGCTGATATCATAAAAACTGTCGAAGTTATTAAGAAATTTGCAACTAAAATTTTAACTTTGAACGCCCTGTATCTTTTTAACCATCAACATTTGTATAAGAGATGTTGCGCTCAATAGTCATATATTGGCCCCCTCTACTCCCAGTTTCATTTTTTTACCATATTAATGAAACACCCTGTATATTTTTAGAAAGTTAGAATCAATCACCCAGGTATTCGTCTTGCGCCCAATTTTACTTTAAATGACTTTAATTTATTTTTTAACATTTCAAAATTAAAGATTATTTTCAGCCGCAAATCCCTAAGTGATGAGATAGTTCCGAAAATATTCTAAATTTTTTTTAGATCTTACGTTGTTGCCATTACCTGCTCTTATTTTTTAGACACATTTCCTACAAAACACGAGGTAATTCCATTTCATTTTATAAATTTTCAACCTCTTCAACTTACCCGAGAAGTAGATCAAATTAATGTTCTGTTTATTTTACGTTAGAATAGTGGACATTTCGTTCCTGTCGCGCATTAAATATCCTGGCTATTTCACGGTAAGGCACATTTTCACCCGTTAATCTGATAATCTGATTTTTTTTCACTCAAAGTTAATGCTTCCATTGTGTATAGAAATAGATGTCAGCCAAAAATTAAGATTACCAGAACTGTAAAGTTTATTTCAAATTTATTGAATTGTTTTTTAATATAGCAGATCTGATTTTTGTGAATATTTTTTTAAGAACTTAAATTGTCCGGACCTATTTTTTTAGATATAGGTATTATTACCAATCTAAAAAATTTTTAAACGATGAATTGAGAGACTTATACACTCGAAAAATATACAATCTGTAATAGTTTAAAAATAAATCAAATAGGAACATTTACCTGAATGCAAATTTTATATCAAAAACTAGAATATTGTTCGTAGACATAGGTATAAGGAGAATGTCTGAATGACTCATTTTAGTGATATTTTTTAAAATTGAATTTATTTTACATTTAGTAATATTGTTTCAAAAATCCAAGGCAAACTTGTCCAGCACAAAATTCGAAAAAGTCGGAAATTTCAGACGCTGTAGAGGAAAACGTCCTGTATATTTCTTATCGCAATTTAGTCCATCAACACTTTGGGTGGTCCTGTTAATTCTTCAACTGTTTTTAACTAATTCCATGGTACGCTTTACTCGCCAGGAGCCTTTAAAGTCTCTATTTTGCTCAGCTTTCTGTTGTGAAACAATATCTACTTTCTGTGATATACTTATATTATTGTCCAACGACACCGTGCAAAATTATTTAAACTTATAGACTAAACGGCCCTTGTAAATTAAACTGGACCTCCATTGGGCCCTAGTACCAATTTTTAACCTTCCGACAGAGGGCGCTATGACGTCCGCCTGGATAGCCGCCATATTGGGTACATTTAAGGGGAAAAGCAAAATTTGTGAGGGCAATACAAAAATGACATTTGACCACGATCAGCCAGTGCATTTGACATGATTCAAATTTAAAATATTCCGTATTGTAATTGGACACCTAACAGCCAATGACGTGTGCGCCCATAATGTGGTCCACCTTTCTGTGGGACATATTATATATACAATGTGTCCACGGCAAAGCGGTATTATAAGGTGTATATGACATTTTTTTGTAATATACAAACACAATTTTTTGTACTCTGCTCTTGCTTCACCCAAAAATTATTTTTCTGTGTGACATATTGTAAAAACTTGCTCAGAATTAAAAAATATGACGTTGTATCAAATTACAGAACTAAATAATTTTTTTATTTATAATTTTTTTAAATATTATAAATGTAATCATAATTTCAATTTATTTATTCTGCCCATGTTACTCCAACAATAAATTATTCTGGCACAAAGACGGATCACTTTTATTTTTGTTTCCATATGGCATACTCTTCTTAAAACATTAAAATTACAAATGCTACTCGTATAAATTCAATTGACCTTCAACCATTTAAAATAGCTACAAAGAATTTAAGAACAAAGTTGAGATGTGTGCTAAAAATGGAGGAACATGGGTAGAATAAATAAGTTGAAATTATGATTACATTTATATTTATAAAAATTATAAATAAAAAAATTATTTAGTGCTGTAATTTGATACAAGGTCATATTTTTTAATTCTGAGCAAGTTTTTCTATTAAAATTTTTTAATATTTCGCACAGAACAGTCACTTTTACCTGATGCGATTTTTGTTTTTAAGCTGCTACCAGCGCCCTCTATAAATTTTTTAAAGTCTAAGATACTAAAAATAGTTTTTGAGTGAAGCAAGAGCAGAATACAAAAAATTGTGTGTGTAATGCAAAAAAATTGTCATATACACTTATAATAGGTAGGTACCTCTTTGCCGTGGACACATTTGCCGCGTTCCTTTTGCCACTTTTCTTAAGAATTCTTACTTTATCTCAGTTGGTGGCAGTTCCTTTTACAAATGAGAATGTGAGCTAAAGTGTGATTTTTTACCTCTCCCTTCACCCTTCAAGCACATCCTCACGAGGACCCTCACTATCGAGCATATTGGCTCAGTTTGGTGGTGGGGAAAATGACTCTTTCACAAGATGAGCCTTTGACAGGAAAAAACAAACTGAGTGGCTCGGCTAACAACTGAGCTAAAGTTCTCAGTGTAGGGGCAAAAGGAACGCGGCTATAGTATGTATATAGATGGAACAAATGATTGTATTGGAAAAGCAGTCCAGTTTATTTTACAAGGGTCGTGTTGGAATACTAGTAATGTGTTCCAGTCCTCCCCGAGGTCCCCCCCTATAGAGAATTGTTTAATTAATTTCCTCATTTTTTTCGTGTTTATTTCAACAATACCTTACAAAAATGAGCCAAAGACATAACTTATAGGATGAAATATTTATTTTAAAATAACTAGTTATCTATTTAGGGTGTCCCAGTTGTAAACCGCAATTTTGAAATAAACTACAGAAAATTTGAATTTCTTTTGTCAATTTGCCCTAAAATTACTAGATTTTGAGCAAGCAAAACAAATTCAAGTTATTGCTCATAAAAAGTGATAACTTCCAGAATGAATTCAACTCTATATATTCAGAAAACTGCGCGGACTTAGCGGATATAACTTATTAATTTGTCTATGCCCTTCAAGCGTCGGAAATCGACTGTTTGCATCAAAAGAGCAAAAAAGTGCTTATAGGCACGTAGGCCCCGCAAAACGTGTCGTTTTCTAAATAGATACCTACAGTTGAATTCATTCCCGAAGTTATTATAGATAAGGTATACTTTTTCTGAGCATGACAGTAACTTACATTAATTTTGTATGCTCAAAATTCAGTAGTTTTGGGACAAATTGACAAAAGAAATTTTTATAGGGAAAATGAATGGGCAATTCAAAAAAGGTGTCGACTTTTTGAATTGACGCGACATGGTTATGATAACAAAACGCTCATAGCTTTATTTTAGTGCACTTTATACCCGCATATAATGTACATCAGATTTTAAGTTAATATCGTTTGTCGTTTCTGAGATATTATTAAAAAATCATTTAAACCCTTTAATTCACTATGTGTCTTTTTTATTATAGGTATACGTATTTCCGGACCCATATCCATCAAAATAAAATTTACTATCGTTTATTTCAAAATTATGGTTTACAACTGGGGACCCCCTATGTATAGGTACCCGGAGAATGACCAATTGAGCAATGGACTATCGTATGTGCAAGAGAAGATATTTATTTCTATAATACATATACCTCTATTTGTTTAGATTTATAAGAAAATAAGAATAGGTATATTGTTATGTTCTCGAGAAAATCTGAGTATTTTACTATTTTGGAGACTTTAACGATGGGTGAGCCAAGAAACCTGAGCATTTGTGGCAAATTATTTTGAGATATATTTTTCACATTGTAAATTCAAGATTCATGGTAAAACACTTTATATTAGGTATTCAATTCAGTGCTTAACTCAAGGCACTCGAGAGAAATATAATATACTTTGGAAAACTTCAATGCTTGATTAGGGAAGTAACCCGCGTGCCCGTGCTGTCACAGTTGGCGACGCAGTCTCAATTTTTACAGACAATCCCTTAGTGGCATGTGCCAAGCGCTTGCATTATACCGCTCCTTCGTCTTTCGGCGTAATATCTTCTAAATCTCGGTTGGAATTATTATATAGGTATTTTACCTAATATAGGTAGGTTTTTCTGTAGATTGATATGTAGGTATCAAGCTGCTTGCAAGGGCTTGCTTCGCTCGGTAACGGTGATTGCACCCGTTGTACTCCATACTTATTTCGTGTCAGATATATTATGCTGTATAGGGTTTATCATTAATGTGTCTCTCTATTTTATTTTATTTATTATAAATGATTTTCGGGCATTTTTGCGATCATCTGGCGCTGTTAATTTACTTATTGAAAATACCTGTTTATAAAACATTTCTATCTATACCTAAAAATCAAGGTAGAAATGCAAGGACGTTCGAGTTACTCTCCATCAATCAAGGCCCCGAAAAATCGACTCCGCAACACCACAAAACACACCTCGCGGAACCACCGCAAGAGAGCCACTTCCCGCGAACGTCAAAATCGCGTGTTCTCCAAAAGTCGATCTCCGCGTGTGTCAAACGATATCGAATCGAGCTCAAAGGCCGTCGCAGATCGCGCGCGCGCGCGCCTCCTCAAGGTCACCAGCCGCGGCCGAAACAATCGCTAATCGTTGCCGTGGCGACGCCGGTCGCCGACTACCGAGATTGCGGCGCGCGCGCCGGCAGGTGCAGCCGCGGCGGGGGGAGGCGGGGGAGGGGGACGGCGGAGGCCGGCGGCAGGTACCGAGGTTGGAAAGGCCCTGAATGGAGCGGCACCTCGTGGAATAGGTATAGCCACTTTTGTACGACGTTTCTCAGACTTGGTCGCATACCAATATCTAGAAAAAAAAGTTACTTGCTAAGACACTTTAGACTATTATATGCTTCCCCTTGCGAGGTGCTTCACTCTTTCAGTTTGTTTTCTCAGGTAAAAGTATATCCATACCCCTTCTAACTCAGCGTCGCGGTTGTACAAACAACTATTGAAATCGGATGATAAGTAAGAAAGTTGGGCCCAAAATAATGTGTTCTAGACACCCCTCCAAATTAAGCGCACGCGCGGTTTTTAAAAACTCGCTTGCACCAGCCGATTTTGGACACTGTTTAAATCATATTCCTTTATTTTCAATATTAATTTCGTTGCAGCAGACACATTTACATTTCTTTTATAATATCATCTATATTATTATTACTAAACAATACCTAGATATATTTTTAACATTAAACACTATACCTATGATTTTGGATTTTGGGATTTTTCAGTTTCACAATGGGCTATATGGTCTGGTCATATATAAAACTGCATGAAGGCGGATAATAGAGGTTTATTATCCTAGTAGATTCCGCTGACATATTTCATTTTTATCGATTCCTCTTAGTTTCTGAATAAAAAGATGGTGCTGCAGTGCAAGCAGTGCCTTTGTTTTATACATATGAAAATTGAGACATCGTCACTAACTGACAGCAAGCCCATATTATGTATACGCTTTGGTGATGGTGATTGAGCATAATGCACAAGTTCACAACAATGCTAAAATCAAAGCAATCCGCTTTTAGGCGAGGCCAACGATAAAGACAGGCCACGGCGCTAACGCATAATCGCGTAGTCACGTGACCGACTAAGTTATATATAATGAAAGGCATTTTTGGAGATAAGTAGAAAAAACAAATTTCGTAACAATTTGGCAAGTTTTCTTTCATCTATTACATTATTGGTTTTGTGCATCCAAGCTTTCTCTAATTGTTTTTTCAAAATTTTCAACCTGCCTCAGCTGTTTTAGGCTGAGAGTTAAACGGCACTGCAGTCACAATATTTTGGCACATTCTCAAAAATTGTTGGGACATCACCTTCCTTTAGCTTAGGTGATATTCTCTATAGGTATTTTCCTCCCACAACACATTTGTCCACTTTAATTATTGTTTCACTTTGTTGAAAATGTGTTAGCCACACATACTTAAGGGTTCTTTAGAAATTAAATCTCAGTTGGGATTTGACGAATCCATTTTTGGCGGCAATTTTCATCCCGAGGCAAAACAAATGTTTGTTATGGCGACACTTTCTTCCTGGCTTTTGTAATATGTATAAATATAATATAAACAGACCCAATGTTTGGTATTTAGCTTATTTTTTACGAAATAAAAATAAAAACTAACCTCAGTAGGTATACTGTAAATATTGACGAGGTCTCAGTTGATCGGCAGCGTGAAACACCGAATAGAAACCATATCAGGGCGTGGGTCGACAACGAAAATCCTCGAGTACGTTACAACACTGATTTATTTCGCACAAGGTGAATGGTGAATACAATAAATACACAAACCCGAACGTGGTCAACGGGAACGGCTTCCAGCCACCCGGACCGTCTGAACTCGCGGATCTCCCGTAAGCAGTTCACCCCTCTTTGTCTCAGGCTCCACGCTCCACGCTCCACGTCCAATACTGTCCCATGTCCATAATAGTCCATTCCGGGTTCCCTATTCTGTGGTTCGGGGGAGAATTTACCTTACAGTGCTCACGCGTCGCGTCGGTGCGAGCGGCACCAATACTCTTGGACGTCACGACTCCCACCCAGACACCCAGAGGCCATAATAACACCTGGGCGGTTCCCCTTCGCCAGGACACACGCGCCCTAGACACAAACTTGTTTCTTAAATATAAACTAAGACGTTTAAAAACACTTTAAACATTGAAAACTTCTCAAAACCCAAGCTGCCGCTTTCAGTTATGTGACAAATGACATGTAGCCTCTGACTAAGATGGTCATGTGATTTTTGTGCGCCAGGGCCTGTCTTTATAGTAGGCCTTGCTTTTAGGGAAAAATATTATTTGTAAGCTTTATATTCAACATGTGTACTTCATAATATACTTGTAGAAAAAATTCAAAAAGGCCCTTGAAGCTTGAACTTTTGAAGATACATAATATCAAACAAAAACTACTTACTTACATTTGACGGATTTTCATGTCCAAGCACTACACGACATTGAACAAATATGCATTACATAGGTGACATCTTTTTAACGCGTCACCACGATGCCAGTTATTATATTCTAGGTAGATACTCCTATTTGAACCCCAGACCTGACACCATATTAGGCGCTGAACTTACTGTTCAAGAGATTGTAAAATATAAATAATGTAATAATGTATGTATGTATGTAATAATGTAATAAATGAGCCAGGTTCCTTTATTTGGGGGAATTTTAAGCCTGGAATTTAAAATATAATTTAATTGTGGCTGCAACGGCCGTTAAGTTGAGACGGCGGTATATACTATAGTAATCGGTGTCTCCATTTTTCTACATATATAGAACGAAGACAGATGTACCTATAGTCCAATAAAGATGTGCTCGGCTTACAGGCGTCGCAAAAAAATTCCAAACAGGATTACCCTCATAAAAAAATTTGTATCTCTCATACATAACGAGTTACAGCGCATTGCTTATTAATATATAAACATTCCTCACGCTGCTGGGGTGATCTTGTATTTTTTTTCCAAAAAAATGACCTGAGTAAAGTTCTCGAGAATCAACTTCTGGTAAACTTTTTCTTCCAAATTTTTTTGTGTCTCCTATACTTACTTAGTTGTCATATATAATGCCCTGTAAATCATTAAAGAAACACAAAATATATATATAAAAAGTTGACCAGACGCTTATCTCCGAAAACTTTTGTTAAGGTCGTTTTTTTTTTGTAAAAAAAATGTTTACAATGCCTCCCCTGCCACGTGAAGATTTTTTGTCGTAATAAGTAATGCGCTGTAAGTAACTCGTTATTTATTAGAGATACAAAAAAAGTTATGGGGAAAAGTTGTTCATACTTTGTAGCAGAGCGTTTGGATTCTAGTGGCCTTGTTGCGCCGTTGCTTTGGATTTTTGATGTTACTCTGGCACACTAGGTGGCTCCGTGCGCCCGTCCAGCAAAAACAATTTTTTGCTGGCCCAAGTAAAAAAACCGCCGCCGCTCGTTTTCGAGATTTCCGATTTATTAGCCGCACTTTTATTATTTGTGAATGTCTATGAGGCTGGCAGCTTTTAGTGTTGTGTCTGCGTTTAATATTGTTAATAATATAAATAAGTCACCGGCTTAGTGCCAGGTAAGGTTTTGATTGTTAGTGTATTTAGCTTGGTATTGATTATTGTGTAATTTTCCAGCTTTTCGTAGAAACAAAAACATACTAAAATAAATACAACGCTGTTTCCATCGAGTGGCAAATTTTTTTATTTATTCGCCGCTACGAACCCACCTACCAGAAATCTGGTCACATTTGGCGTCCAAAGCGAGGCAGTAGCGAGTATACGAGGTGCGTATACAAAGTATCTACTAGCGGCGAAGAAGAGAACATGCCTAGCAGACAGGAATATACTCCCAGACCAACTTTAGGGGAGCATGATTACAATCTAAGAAGAAGAGCGTCTTTTTTCAACCAACAGGGGCAAAGAGTACCACAAATCCGGGAAAACAGGGGATTCCCGAACGCCGACTTAGAGGTACCCCCACCACCACCACCCTCAACCCCGTGGGATGAACAAGGTAGGCCAACAATGCCATTTTCTGCGCCTAATTTAGGCGCGCCGTCGAGGTCGGCCCCGGGAGAGTTTCCGAGACTCCAGTCCATGGTGGAGCCCCTTATGCCCCTGTATACCCCACAGGGCATAACAAAATTAGTTGCTGAGGTTGTAAGGCAAATTAATGACCTCAATGCAGGTGCAAACGCACCAAACTCAAATGCAAATTTCGAAGGCGTAAGTCAAGAAAAGAGTGAAGAATATCTTTTGAAAAAAATTCCAAAATTTGATAATAAAAATGTACACCCGGTAGACTTTTTAAATATGTTAGAGGAGATAGGAGAAGTTCATAATATGTCTTATAGAAAATTTGTTTGTATTGTAAATTCACTGTTTGTCGACAAAACGAAGCTGTGGGCGGACGCGTACTTGAGTGCTTTTGAAAATTATTTACAATTTCGTAATGCGTTTCTAGATCATTTTTGGGGGGCAAACCAAACAGCTCCAAGTTAAACTAAAACTAGAATCAGGCTATTTTTCTCAGAATAATGGGTCCTTAATTGATCATTTTAATTACTATGTTTCCCTGGCGAAACATTTAAACCCACCTTATGAGCCAGAGCTTTTGATTCAGATCATTTCGAGGCACTACCCCCCCAATATTTCTGTTTTACTGGTGGGGTCGCGTAGTTTTGCGGAGGCCCTTGAGAAACTGCGTCAGGCTGAATACTATTTCGGCAGATCGCAAAAGCCGGAAGAAAATGGTTGGGGCCGAAATAGACAAAACAAAGAATTTTCAAACGAGACTCAGGTTACAACGAAAAAATGGTTACCTAATAGTAACAAGTCGTTTATTCCCAGCAAAAATAAAAATGTATCTTTTTTGGAAATAAATTCTGACGAGATTGAGGAGTCGGGAAACGAGCCGAGTTCCCCGCAATAGGCCCGATGGCGGGGAAAAAGGAAAATAAGCGGGCTAAAATTATTGTAAAGACTTGTTCGGAGGAACCAGAAGATGTTTGTGACTTCAACCAGCGGCTTGATGACCTTCGCTGCCCACAAATCGAAATTGATTTTTTTGGGTACTTTTTTCTTGCCCTGATAGATAGTGGGTCGCAGGTATCGGGTTTTTCAGAAGAAGTTTGGACTAGGTTGAGCGATTACCACGACGAGATTCCCAGTTTTAATTGCGTGGGCATAAAAATATCTGGTGCTTTTAGATCAGGGCCACGAAAGGTGCTAAAGCAAGCTCTTTTGAAATTTGGAGCTGGAAATCACATTTTTGAGCATGAATTCTTATTAATTCCGGGTCTCGTTTTTCCAGTAATTGTAGGCATTGATTTTTTGCGTTTGTATCGGGCCGTTATTGACTTAGAAAAACAGCAAATAACGTGTAAAATTAAAAATCAAAGCGTGGTTATCCCCGAAAAGTTTTTTCTTCACGAACCCACTCCTCCCGAAAGCCTTAAATTACGTTTGGTGGCTTGTGATAAACTATTTGTAGTCAATTATATTTCGGAGAAAAATAATAACTACGCATTTCGTGCTGTTTCGGACATGTCTTTTTCACTGAGTGAGGAACAAAAACTTGACTTTGGGAAATTTTTGCAGAGCCACGAGTCGGTTTTTTCGGAGATACCGGGGCGAGTAAAAAACTATTGCCACGAAATAAAGCTAACCGTAGACAGGGAATTTTTTATAAAACCCTATCCTTTACCATTGGCGCACCGTCACGCGGTGGAAAATGCGATTACCCAAATGGAAAAATGGGGTATAGTAGAAAGGGCGGCTACCCCGTATGTGTCTCCTATAATGACAACTCTAAAAAAGGATAACAGTGTTAGGATCTGTCTGGACGCGCGTTATCTCAATAAAATAATGCAGAAGGAATACGAAATGCCCCCACCCATAGAAGAACTAATTTTGCGAATTTCCGGTCGAAAATTCATGTCAACTCTAGATTTTACTATGGGATATTACCAAATACCGCTTACTGAAGCTTCCAAAAAGTACACGGGTTTTATGATAGGCCAGCGGACGTATCAATTTTGTGTTCTGCCGTTCGGGTTATCTACGGCGGTATCTTCGTTCGTCAGATGCGTGGACAAGGTTTTTGGTCCCGAGTTTGAAGATTTTTTGTTGTGTTACGTCGATGACGTTTTAGTACTGTCGAATACTTTCGAAGAACACTTGTTGCATTTGGGCAAGGTATTCGGTCGAATAGCCGAATGCGGGTTGAAATTAAATTTAAAAAAATGCAAGTTTTTCCAACGGGAAATAAAGTTTGTTGGCTACGTTATAACTCCCGAAGGAGTTCGTCCCTCCGAGGATAGGATGCAAGCAATAACCGATTATCGGGTTCCCAAGAACGTGAAGGAGCTGCAAAAATTTTTAGGGTTGTGTAATTTTGATAGGCATTTTTGCCCCAGATTTTCAGCGGCGTGCGAGCCGCTAACGAGACTTTTAAGAAAAAGTGAGTCATGGCGTTGGGGTGAGAGCGAACAACAGGCTTTTGAAAGCGTGAAAACGTTGCTACGGAACGCATCGATGCTCTACCATCCGGATCCTGAACAGTCGTGGAACGTTTGTGTGGACGCGAGCGATCGGGCGTTGGGAGCGCACTTGTTTCAGATAGTCGATGGGGAAAAGAAGATCGTTGCGTGGGCCAGTCGAGTGTTGTTGCCTCGCGAGGTACGGTATAGCGCGAGCGAAAAAGAGGTCTTGGCGGCGGTCTGGGCGATCAAGCGTTTTCGCACTTTCTTGATGGGCCGAAGGTTCATTTTGCACACCGATAATAAGGCGCTTACCTATCTAAATACGTGCCGATTGTTGTCGCCGCGTATTACTCGATGGGCTTTGATGCTTCAGGAATATAGTTTCGAAATAAGGTACATTTCCGGCAAAGAGAATTATATTTCCGATGCGCTCTCTCGATTCTCGGGCCCAGATTTTTTGGACCCTACGGAAGGTTCTTTCAAGATATTGTCCGGTTTCAAGTTGTCCCCGGTTTTCGCGCAACTACTTGGGAACATTAAGGTTTGCCAGCGCGACGATCCCAAACTTGATTCTATCAAAAACAATTTAGATCGGGATGCTAAGTTACAATCTCGTTTTGTGATAAGGGACGGTGTATTATATCACCGGCAAGCCGAAGACGAGCCGTCTTTACTTTGTGTACCCAAAGCTTTAACCGCAGAGTTTTGTAGGCATTTTCACCAAAGTATCGGACATTTCGGAGTCTTCAAGACTTGGTGTGCTCTGAAAAGAGAAGTCTGGTGGTCGGGCATGCACCAGGATATAAAAAGGGTTATCAAGTCGTGTGTAATATGTCAAAAAACGAAGCACGTCACCTTGCCAAAACCCCCGATAAATCCGATTGTGCCACACACCAAATGTGAGCTCGTGGCCCTGGACCTCTATGGACCCTTGCCTAGGAGTAGGGCTGGAGCTACCTACTTGCTCGTAGTCTTGGATGTTTTTTCAAAATACGTGGCTTTGTATCCCCTTAAAAAGGCGACCACTCGGGCTTGTGTTAACCGATTGGTTATGGATTATTTTCCTAAGGTCGGTAAGCCGGAAAAAATATTGTCCGATCACGGGACCCAATTCACCAGCGCCTTGTGGAAGAAAACTTTAACTTCGTTAGGAGTGATTGTTATATTCAGCTCCATACGTCACCCCCAGTCCAATGTGTCGGAGCGCGTAATGCGCGAATTGGGTAGGCTGTGCCGTGTTTACTGTCATTCGAAACACACGCGATGGGCTTTTGAGGTAAAGAGTTTCGAGTTTTTCCTGAACAATGTGGTTCACGAGTCCACCGGTTTTTCTCCAAACGGGCTCCATTTTGGCCAGGAAAATTATTTATTGCCCGAAAATCTTCGCGATGCGGGAGCTCTCCAGCAGGGCTCGCCTCTTGAAACCAGACTGTTGTTAGCGCGAGAGACATTGGAGGGTAAGGCAGCGAGACGAGCTGCAAATTTTCCCAGCCGGCCGTATCGGGAGTTCAAGGTTGATGATCTGGTGTTGTTGCGAACCAACCCGATGTCGTCCACTTTGACCGCGGAAACCCGAAAAATGATGCTACTTTTTTCCGGACCGTATCGTATTAAAAAGTGCGTCAGCTTTGCGACTTACGTATTGGAGGATCCCGAGACACGGGAAGAACGGGGCTCGTTTCACGCAAGCCATTTAAGGCCATTTTGTAAGGCTGGTGTAGCTTGAGTTTCGTTTCCTCTGTGTTAAAATTTTAAACCTTTGCCATTTTCACTCTGGTTCGAAATCAAAGGGTTTGGGGGGCAGATGTAGCAGAGCGTTTGGATTCTAGTGGCCTTGTTGCGCCGTTGCTTTGGATTTTTGATGTTACTCTGGCACACTAGGTGGCTCCGTGCGCCCGTCCAGCAAAAACAATTTTTTGCTGGCCCAAGTAAAAAAACCGCCGCCGCTCGTTTTCGAGATTTCCGATTTATTAGCCGCACTTTTATTATTTGTGAATGTCTATGAGGCTGGCAGCTTTTAGTGTTGTGTCTGCGTTTATTATTGTTAATAATATAAATAAGTCACCGGCTTAGTGCCAGGTAAGGTTTTGATTGTTAGTGTATTTAGCTTGGTATTGATTATTGTGTAATTTTCCAGCTTTTCGTAGAAACAAAAACATACTAAAATAAATACAACGCTGTTTCCATCGAGTGGCAAATTTTTTTATTTATTCGCCGCTACGAACCCACCTACCAGAAATCTGGTCACAACTTTGATCTCCTATAACCTTTATTAGGGTCATTTTGCTCTAAAGCAATGTTTAGGAAACCACTCATATTGTTTAGGAAACCACCCTATAGCTCAATTCGTACCAGGAGTTCGAGTGTGATCTTTTGGTTGGACACTCCGGAGGCAGTCCCCAAGCAACCCTAAAAAAATAATCTTTTTTCAAAACTGACATCTTTATTGGACTACCTACTATAAATCTGTTTGCATATGCGCTTGCAATGACAACAACTATCAAATTTATTTACGTACATTTTCAGAACATTTTACGATAAAAAAAATTACGTAATCAAAATAATAAAAAAGTCCCCAACATCTTCCTACCACCTAATGCAGACAGTCTGGAGACACCCTGTAAACTTTGCTATATTTATGAAAAAATACAATCCACGCAAAATATCAGCATTAAAGGCATTTCTAACAGGGAAGGGCAATGCACTAAATTTTTTATTACAAAACTCTAACGAATTTGAGCGAAATCGTCCAAACCGCATTCCATATAGGTAATTAGGTTAATTATAGCAGATGCCAACTTTTAATGATGATGCCCTAGCTCCCATAATATGAAATATTCGTTCCTACAATAGTCACAATTCGACAGTGACAGTTAGGATTTTGCGCAGTTAGGAGTTGGTTGTTTTCACGAATTTTTGGACGGTTTGATAATATACCTAAAGCTGTAGTTTGCTGAAAGTCATCAAATAGTCAAGCAAATAAAGTAGTAAATAGCCAGAGCATGCGCAAATTGTGAAAAAATAGCGTCTTCACTATTTTAACCTGGACGTTTTGTGGTTTTAGCCATTTGTTGTGTGGCAGAACCGTTTATTAACCTCATATTTTGCATTTTTTGTGTTATTGCACATGTGAAGAGGTTATTTTAGTCACGTGTTTCAATAAAACATTTGAAGAATTTTTGGAAGAAAACTAAAAACATGTGCAGAACACGCGCAGTCTGCAAATTGGCATGTAGTAACATATTTCGGATTTGTTGTAGGAATGAACCTAAAGACAACGTTGTATGCATAACCTAATCTAGTACAATAAGTTACTCCCTTTTGTGGCAACTTTAAGAAACTACATATGACAAACTTTCTGATTACCATCCACGAAGTAAATGAGAGTCACTTTTTTCCCCAAATCTGACAATTTAAATTAGAAACTATTAAAGTTGCAGTAGGTACCTATTTTTTACCAACAAAAAATCACGACGTCTCTTTCCTATGCAAACATGTAGGTAACTAAAATGCTAAAATTATATAAATCATATAATATAAGTCATTTCATTATGGGAGCAAGGCAATAAGCCGTCCTTTTAACTTATAGAAGCTTACAGCTTAAAATGAAAATATTTCATTTTTGGAAATTTGTCAAACTAGGTAAGCAGTCAAATATTCATCTGTTACTATTTTTGTAGCAAAATGTGTTTCGATATTTAGCTAAGGGAAACAGGTCAAAAACCTCTCCCTTTTTGAAAATTATAAAATATATATCGAATGCAATCACCGTGAGCAAGCTTTGGTACAACGCACATAGTTGAAAGTCGCTTTATTTGTAGCATATTTTCCAGGGCAAATAAAGACCTTCGATATTGTCCATAATACCACAGAAAATATACTACGAAATATTTTCTGTGATAATACACAGAAATGTACCTACCAGCGCTCTAGTCCGGTTTCGAACCTCGACGCGCCTGCCTCGCCGAGAATCGGCCTCGGGTCGGAGTTCAGGAAAAACGGAGTAGGCCGGGTGAGCGCGAGGTGGGCCGGCCCAGCGGCCGGTAGAAGGAGGCGACGAGGACGGATGTCGGCCTCGCCGAGAAGTGAGAGAGAGATCGCAGATGCGCGGGTTTTTATTCGCCGCTCGAGATTCGCGATTGTTTTCTTCCGACTCCGCCGCCATTAATTATAATATCGGAGCGCGGAGGTCGCGGTTGGGGATTATTGTGTGGCTACGCAACTGGTCGTGGGCTTGATTAAAAAAACGACGACAAAAGTAGGTACCTACAACCTTTCGTTTGGTAAGACGTCCTGTAGGTACAGTTCTGACATTGGAGATCGAAAAAATTCCGGGAAAGCCGATTTTTTTATATATATATATAGCTGAAAACCATGCACTTTTCACGGCTATCTTGAAAAAAATTTTGAGTCGATTTTTCTATCTTATTTCCTATATTGGTCGGAGGAATAAAATATGATGACAAAAATTGTATATAAAGCTTGGAATTTACAACATTTTTTGTTACGGGCCGAACTTTCTGTTGTTCATTCCCAAAAAAAATAGAGATGGCCAAAATTTTCAAAAAACAGTTTTTCCTCATTTTGATCTAGAAGAATTAATTTAAAGCGGAAAACTTGTTATCAAAAGTTTTAGATCTTGGAAAAATCGATATATAAAAAAACATTTTTATACTGTTTATTATAGGTAATTTCTGCAGTTATCTCAGAATTTTTAATTTTTTTATCATGAATTCTGGAATAATAGTTCATAAATTGCTGGAAATTATGTACTACGTTTCTGGCGATTAAAGAAAAATTCTGAAATAAATTGTTTACACAATAATTATACCTAAAAAAATCGAAAACAGTTTTTTTTGGAAACTATGGCACCATGGCACCTTTTATCTTTTTGGGAATAAACAACAAAAATATCGGCACGCGACAAAAAATGTTGAAAATTCCGAGTTATATACTATTTTTGTCTGTCTTTGTCATACTTTTTTCCTCCGACGCCATAGTATAAACGAAATAAGTCGACTCCCAACATTTTTTCAAGATAGTGGCAAAATGGGGAGGGGTCAGGATACGCCAATTTCGGCTTTCCGGGAATTTTATCGATCTATACCCGGCCGGGAGCTCTGCTAAATTTAACCCGACTCACCTTCCATTTGGACAGCATTGTAGAGAGAGACCGAAAGCGATCCGGCGAATGTGGAAGTGAGATCGACAATAATTGGGAATGCATATTGAGTTAAATGCCCATAAACCGCGATTCTCCAGGCAAGGCTCCGATCATATGTTTTATTGTATATTTGGCTTTCGCGGGCGGACAAAACGTGGTGCTTATTTGCCGTGGTTGATTGTTCTAGTTAAGTAGTTTGTTTATAACGTTTAACGTTCTCAAAATGAACAGTGTAAGTTTTTTATTAAGAAATTCGTTTTCGTCAATGGAATTTGAGCAAAAACTACAAATTAAAGAGTTGAGCAAGCCGTTACCCGATTTAACTATAGAGAAAAATCAAACGGCAGGACAAAAAACGCGATCACGTATTCAACAAAAGTGTCAAGTTGTTTTGTTTTGTATGTGTTTTGTTCGGCGGTGAAGAAACTTGGTCAAAAAAAGGAACCAACGATGTTGTGCACATTTGGGATAAAATGAAGACTAAGGAAAAATCGAACGCAAATATAAAAACGCAGCTAAATTCAGCATATTATCCCGATACACTGCTTAAATACAATGAGCAGAAAAATCGGTACGTTTTAAATCGAATAATTAACTGTTTTCGTTTTTGTGGGGCTTTCGAATTGGCACTAAGACGAGACAATGAGGCAGAGGCTTCCGAAGATAAGGGCATTTTTCGAGAATTGGTGAACTTTAGTGCGAATATACATTTTTAATAACATTTACTCAAACATTTATGACAACCGAGTTGAACTTTTAAAATTGTGTCTCAGTTTGTGTTATTTCTCTGGATATTTATTCAAAAGCAAATTGGTTCAATTCAAAAACTCGTTTAAATCTTTTAATAGTCTACATTTTGTGATGGTGTCTGATGTTCATTTTTTCTGGGACGTCAGATGCCCATGGAAATAAATGCTACTGGAAAACATTGGTAAGTTTTCCTGTATTAGTTATTGATAATATACCTAAAGCTGTAGTTTGCTGAAAGTCATCAAATAGTCAAGCAAATAAAGTAGTAAATAGCCAGAGCATGCGCAAATTGTGAAAAAATAGCGTCTTCACTATTTTAACCTGGACGTTTTGTGGTTTTAGCCATTTGTTGTGTGGCAGAACCGTTTATTAACCTCATATTTTGCATTTTTTGTGTTATTGCACATGTGAAGAGGTTATTTTAGTCACGTGTTTCAATAAAACATTTGAAGAATTTTTGGAAGAAAACTAAAAACATGTGCAGAACACGCGCAGTCTGCAAATTGGCATGTAGTAACATATTTCGGATTTGTTGTAGGAATGAACCTAAAGACAACGTTGTATGCATAACCTAATCTAGTACAATAAGTTACTCCCTTTTGTGGCAACTTTAAGAAACTACATATGACAAACTTTCTGATTACCATCCACGAAGTAAATGAGAGTCACTTTTTTCCCCAAATCTGACAATTTAAATTAGAAACTATTAAAGTTGCAGTAGGTACCTATTTTTTACCAACAAAAAATCACGACGTCTCTTTCCTATGCAAACATGTAGGTAACTAAAATGCTAAAATTATATAAATCATATAATATAAGTCATTTCATTATGGGAGCAAGGCAATAAGCCGTCCTTTTAACTTATAGAAGCTTACAGCTTAAAATGAAAATATTTCATTTTTGGAAATTTGTCAAACTAGGTAAGCAGTCAAATATTCATCTGTTACTATTTTTGTAGCAAAATGTGTTTCGATATTTAGCTAAGGGAAACAGGTCAAAAACCTCTCCCTTTTTGAAAATTATAAAATATATATCGAATGCAATCACCGTGAGCAAGCTTTGGTACAACGCACATAGTTGAAAGTCGCTTTATTTGTAGCATATTTTCCAGGGCAAATAAAGACCTTCGATATTGTCCATAATACCACAGAAAATATACTACGAAATATTTTCTGTGATAATACACAGAAATGTACCTACCAGCGCTCTAGTCCGGTTTCGAACCTCGACGCGCCTGCCTCGCCGAGAATCGGCCTCGGGTCGGAGTTCAGGAAAAACGGAGTAGGCCGGGTGAGCGCGAGGTGGGCCGGCCCAGCGGCCGGTAGAAGGAGGCGACGAGGACGGATGTCGGCCTCGCCGAGAAGTGAGAGAGAGATCGCAGATGCGCGGGTTTTTATTCGCCGCTCGAGATTCGCGATTGTTTTCTTCCGACTCCGCCGCCATTAATTATAATATCGGAGCGCGGAGGTCGCGGTTGGGGATTATTGTGTGGCTACGCAACTGGTCGTGGGCTTGATTAAAAAAACGACGACAAAAGTAGGTACCTACAACCTTTCGTTTGGTAAGACGTCCTGTAGGTACAGTTCTGACATTGGAGATCGAAAAAATTCCGGGAAAGCCGATTTTTTTATATATATATATAGCTGAAAACCATGCACTTTTCACGGCTATCTTGAAAAAAATTTTGAGTCGATTTTTCTATCTTATTTCCTATATTGGTCGGAGGAATAAAATATGATGACAAAAATTGTATATAAAGCTTGGAATTTACAACATTTTTTGTTACGGGCCGAACTTTCTGTTGTTCATTCCCAAAAAAAATAGAGATGGCCAAAATTTTCAAAAAACAGTTTTTCCTCATTTTGATCTAGAAGAATTAATTTAAAGCGGAAAACTTGTTATCAAAAGTTTTAGATCTTGGAAAAATCGATATATAAAAAAACATTTTTATACTGTTTATTATAGGTAATTTCTGCAGTTATCTCAGAATTTTTAATTTTTTTATCATGAATTCTGGAATAATAGTTCATAAATTGCTGGAAATTATGTACTACGTTTCTGGCGATTAAAGAAAAATTCTGAAATAAATTGTTTACACAATAATTATACCTAAAAAAATCGAAAACAGTTTTTTTTTGGAAACTATGGCACCATGGCACCTTTTATCTTTTTGGGAATAAACAACAAAAATATCGGCACGCGACAAAAAATGTTGAAAATTCCGAGTTATATACTATTTTTGTCTGTCTTTGTCATACTTTTTTCCTCCGACGCCATAGTATAAACGAAATAAGTCGACTCCCAACATTTTTTCAAGATAGTGGCAAAATGGGGAGGGGTCAGGATACGCCAATTTCGGCTTTCCGGGAATTTTATCGATCTATACCCGGCCGGGAGCTCTGCTAAATTTAACCCGACTCACCTTCCATTTGGACAGCATTGTAGAGAGAGACCGAAAGCGATCCGGCGAATGTGGAAGTGAGATCGACAATAATTGGGAATGCATATTGAGTTAAATGCCCATAAACCGCGATTCTCCAGGCAAGGCTCCGATCATATGTTTTATTGTATATTTGGCTTTCGCGGGCGGACAAAACGTGGTGCTTATTTGCCGTGGTTGATTGTTCTAGTTAAGTAGTTTGTTTATAACGTTTAACGTTCTCAAAATGAACAGTGTAAGTTTTTTATTAAGAAATTCGTTTTCGTCAATGGAATTTGAGCAAAAACTACAAATTAAAGAGTTGAGCAAGCCGTTACCCGATTTAACTATAGAGAAAAATCAAACGGCAGGACAAAAAACGCGATCACGTATTCAACAAAAGTGTCAAGTTGTTTTGTTTTGTATGTGTTTTGTTCGGCGGTGAAGAAACTTGGTCAAAAAAAGGAACCAACGATGTTGTGCACATTTGGGATAAAATGAAGACTAAGGAAAAATCGAACGCAAATATAAAAACGCAGCTAAATTCAGCATATTATCCCGATACACTGCTTAAATACAATGAGCAGAAAAATCGGTACGTTTTAAATCGAATAATTAACTGTTTTCGTTTTTGTGGGGCTTTCGAATTGGCACTAAGACGAGACAATGAGGCAGAGGCTTCCGAAGATAAGGGCATTTTTCGAGAATTGGTGAACTTTAGTGCGAATATACATTTTTAATAACATTTACTCAAACATTTATGACAACCGAGTTGAACTTTTAAAATTGTGTCTCAGTTTGTGTTATTTCTCTGGATATTTATTCAAAAGCAAATTGGTTCAATTCAAAAACTCGTTTAAATCTTTTAATAGTCTACATTTTGTGATGGTGTCTGATGTTCATTTTTTCTGGGACGTCAGATGCCCATGGAAATAAATGCTACTGGAAAACATTGGTAAGTTTTCCTGTATTAGTTAAGCGGCGGCCACAACGGAGCACCGCCCATCGCACCGCACCTCGCACTGGCGGCGATAAGGCGCCCGCGGGGGAGGCAGCTCCGGAAGGGGCCCCTAAAAACTGATCTATCCACTAATATATGAATTTTTGCAAAATATTAACGCTATTAGGCTGGAAATCGGTGTCGACCAAACGACTTAGAAGATTTTTATTTCAGGAAACATATTAGCAGATTGTTAGGAAATTATTAAAACACCCCGAAAAACTCGAAAACAAAAATGCAATTTTTTGTCAAATTGTGTGCGTTTATTTGAAGTGGCCTTAGTTTCTCTTTTAAACTCGTATAGAAGTAATTATTCCGAAAAATATTAACTCCTATTGTTGAGTACTTTTGTACACACTGTTACTGCGAATTAAGATTTGTGTTTTTTTTTATTAACCTATTATCTTTGTTTATGGATACTCTAGTTAGCCAATGTCTGACACTGACTTAAGAGGGGGTTGCCGACAGCGAAAGAAAGAAAAAATCTAATAACATTTTACCTGGCAAAAATTTAGTACAAACATCTCTGTCTTCATTTTAATCATAAGATCTTACAAGCAGTGTTTTGTTTTGTAGGTAAAATGAAGACAGAGGTGTTTGTACTAAATTTTTGCCAGGTAAAATGTTATTAGATTTTATGCTATACAAGTTAAAAAAATACGAAATCTAACGTCACTTTCGCTGTCGGCAACCCCCTCTTAAGGACATGACAGAAATATAGTAGATACAGAGGACAGATTTTGCAAAAAATATAGTTGTCCAGCTGGTTTTTTTTTGGTAGATTTTAATAGTAGAAAATTAGTAGGCAATGACTGGGCCACTTTAATTTTTGGCGCCATCTGTTGCTTGTATCCAATATTGCTCTCGTATGCTTATGACTCTGTCACACATTGGCTAACTAGGGATTCCATAAACAAGGCTATTATAGTTGCATGTTTTTTATCTTCCCTGCACATTTTGACCAATTTTTACGGCTTTTGCCGGCCGGTTGTGTGTTTGTAGCAGATAGCGTCAATTAACTTTATTTAAATCAATTTTTCTGAAATTAATTTATACTTAGAATTCAACACTAGTAACAGAGCTATTTTTTAAATAAAATTTTTGAAATATCTTTTCTTCCAAGTTACAGGCCATTTTGAGATTAGGGGGTTTAGTATGCCGTCCGTCCCTGCGTTGGTAGCTCCGTTTCAGCTTAAAAATTATTATTATTATTATTCAAAATGAATATTTAGTGCCCCCATTATAATTTTAAAAGAAATGTCTCGTGCTGGCGCATATGGGACAAAATGCTTTGGTAATTGGCAACACCAAACTAGTTTCCAATATCTAATGGAAATTATGTATGGGTCTTTTGGAGGTGTGCAGACCACTTAGCCAACGTAATCTGGGTTTTTCGGTGAGGTGCGCTACATCTGCCTGATGAGGCAGGCCAACAAGCCCGAAACAGGTACCTGTTGTGGTCTGCACACCTCCGAAAGACCCATACATAATTTCCATTAGATATTGGAAACTAGTTTGGTGTTGCCAATTACCAAAGCATTTTGTCCCATATGCCACGAGCCATTTCTTTTAAAATTATAATGGGGACACTAAATATTCATTTTGTTTGGCTATAGACGTAAGCACACGAGGATTGAAACTCACGATTCGATCCTTGTTGATTTCTATATATTAGAAGATACTCGGTGATGAATCAAACGAGTTTTTTGGCTCCCCGTATGTATGCTTCTTCTGGTTTTTCCACCGCGCCGCGCCGCATTGCCGAGTTTTTATATGTCGATCGACCGGTCGATATATACACACTCACATTGCTTTGGTTTTGGCAGTACCAGCTAGATGACGTTAGATAGTAAATGCTCACCGCATTATACTATATCCTATTTCATTTAGCCAACGTAATCTAGGTTTTTCGGTGAGGTGCGCTACGTCTGCCCGATGAGGGCCAACAAGCCCGAAACAGGTACCTGTCGTGATCTGCACACCTCCGAAAGACCCATACATAATTTCCATTAGATATTGGAAACTAGTTTGGTGTCGCCAATTACCAAAGCATTTTGTCCCATATATGCCACGAGCCATTTCTTTTAAAATTATTATTATTATTATTATTTGGACAGGACAAATGGCGGAATTTTTATACAACCAATACATCAATTCTGCCACGTCTCGTGATGTTTTTTTTTACTAAGCACCAGACAGATTTTATAGCAAAGATCATAATATTCATTATGATCTTTGGCAATGGTAAGATTTTATATTTAAGGGAATTAGTAGATAAGGGTATTTGTATTATTCGGAGTAGCGGAGTCCCTTTTATTATACTTGATAAACATTTTTCTTTGGAAAATATTTTATAATATAAATATTAAGATGAATATATTATTATGTATAATATTAAATATTAAATCATGTCCCATTTATAAAATAAAATGTGAGACATTAGACATGACTAGCTTTTGTTAAGCTACGCTATAATACTCGCTATAATACAGAACATTTCCCAGGTAGGTAGAAAAACTTAAAATACAATTTATATATCCGAGCTTTTTTCTTATAATTTAGCATCTTAGCCAAAATTTCGGTATTTCCATATTTTATTACCACATGTATGCATCCTGGCAAAATTTGGCGGGGGGGGGGGGGCGAATCCTTATCGCCGCCACTGGCACCTCGCCTGGACCATCGCCTGGACCATAGCCTCGCACAGAGTCTTGCCTGCGGTGGCCATATCGGCGCACCGCACATCGCCTTTTCGAAGTAATTCTAGTGTTTAAACTGTCTTGTTGTATTTAATTCATACCTGGATGCAATGGAGTTAATTTAGTTGCCGTCTTCATCGGAATCATCATCCGACGAAGAAGACATTTTATTAAATTCATATTTAAAAAAGTGGCGGGTGCTTCGAAAATGTTCTAAAATCACAATACATCCTAAAAATAAGCAAAGGAGAAAATTTGTTGAATGTCATAATCTTTATGCAGATATAATAAGATCGTTTTGGTGGATATATTGAGAATAGCCGGCGTGTGTGCGATGTGCGAGGCTCGGAAAATACCAAGCTCGAATACACATAACTAGGATCTATTTGCTTTGCCTTACCAGGCGAAGGGCGGTGCGGAGTGCGGTGCTATGTGCGGTGCTATGTGCGGTGCGCCAACGTGGCCACCTACTTATAGGCGGTATGAACTTAGCAAGCAACTTAATTTTCTGGCAACCAAAAATTTCAAGGTTTATATTTTGATTAATATTTCTTCATTTTCCAGTTAATCCGCTTATTTTATTAAAATAAATCTATATAAATAAGGAAAGGCGAGGAAAATTTTTTGCTGGCCGCAAATCGGCTGCAAACTTCACAGCGGTTTAGTTAGGTGCATTGATTTTTAAAATGACTTGTGAAATTTGATCCCACCTGTTTAAATACTCACGAGCCGCCATTGCTATACAGGCTGATTCAGTCAGTCAACAAAAAAAAAACATATTTTCGGAACTACCTACATTAAAACCCCCGTCTAACGGCGCTTACCTCGTCAGCTGGTAAGCTCGCTCGTCAAGGCTGATGCGCAGTTGTCAGTTGCCCGACATGTCGTAAATGTATAGGTTCATACGTTTTCCCAGAAATCTGAAAAAATATCGAAATATTCGGCCGTGGCGCTAAAAACAACATGGCCTATTCATTGACTCGATTTTTTATTTCCAATGTCAATCCTTTTTTTATTTTGTAATTATCAATGTACCTACCTATAATGCACAAAAATGTTAAGCATCAATTAAAATTAAATTAGACGAGTTCTTTAACAATGCCACTTAGCAACTTAAGTATACACACGCAAGTTTATTCTGTTCGTAAGGGCCAGAACTTTGCATCCCATAGCGCGTATAAGAAATATGTTATAATACGGTAATACTCCCACTGACGAGGGGCGTGTAATAAAAGCACGACTCCATGATGAGATATTTCCATAAGATTGTACCGGTAGTAATTTTCTCGTGTAGCAAACCTATTCTACTTATATGATCGTACACCAAGCAACAAGGTTACAAGAGCACGAACTGTGAGTAGAGTCCGGCGACAGTGGCTTCTACGGCCCACAGCGCGAAACGGCGAGAGAAGCCTAGTTCTTCCCTTGTGTACCCGAACAGCTGTCGGCGGCGAGTGGGCTGGTTATTGCTAGACCCTAACTGCGCAGTGCGCACTCGCGGCCGCGGCAACATATCACACCAAAGAGCCGAGTTACTGGGGTACTAAGATTGATTCGCCATATGTTTTAGACTTCGGCAAAAAATTGTTTTCGCATTTTCCTTTTTAGTAGGCCCCCCCACTTTGTGATTAAATTTTTTTACATCATAACTGAATCACTCTGATCTTGGAAACAGAATTCATCTTCTTGCAAAGCGAATTTACAATGGTGCACAAACTGTTAGGTACAAATTTTACAAATAAAGATTATTCATTTGTTCACAAATATCTTGTCTACATTTTTTATTTTATTTCAATTCACTGATTGTCAAGAAGCGTTAAGGTGTGTTTGCAATAAACATTTTTGGGGAAACGCATTGTTTTGAGAAAAGTTAAAAGAAGGATGATTTGTTTTGAGATGTGAACTTTTTTAAAAATGGTACTTATGTAAAACAGAAAGGACTTTGTGGAGTTTGTTAAAGTCAAGATAAAAAAAAGCAGCTTTATGCCTATCCATTCTGGTGGCAGTGTCAAACGATCTCGAACGCATTTCCAAGAGGAAGAAAGATTGCTTTGGAAGACTTCATATTCACTTTGATTTTATTTTGCTAGTGAAACGAATTTAAAAAAGGGATTAGAGTTGAAAATTCTATTAATACCTATACATAGAGTTTCATCAAGTCAAGTACCTTGACATTTTAACAAATAACTTGGCTTGACTTGAAAATCAAGCTTTTGGCAAATTAAATATTTGACTTGACTTGATATTGGAAAATTACTACTTGACTTGAACTTGACTTGATTTCAAGTCAAGTCAAGTCAAGTAGCTTGAATATCAAGTCAAGCCATGAATCTCGAAAATTGGCAATAAAATAAAATTTACTTTTACTTGTGAACATGTTTATTTATTATTAACACACAAAATAAGAACCAAGTTTCCGAGAAAAATGTTTATATATTAAGAAAAAAAAAGTGCTTTGAACGCTGTTAACGTGAAACAAATAGAAGTTTTTGTTGTTACAGACTATACACATAGTTTTGATACGGACTTAAAATAGTTTATTTTTGTTCTTTCCTAGTTTTGCAAAAAAAAAGTGTACAATGTAAAGGTTTATTATTATTATTTACCTAACTGTCCTAACTGATAATAAAATTTGAAATTGATAAAAAAATCAAGTATATAATCAAGTAGCTTCAAGAAAATCTTGATTTTTCAATTACTTGAGAAATAAATACTTGACTTGACTTGCTATTGGAAAATTACTACAAGTCAAGCCATGAATCTCTACCTATACATACATACCTGTCAAATAGGAGCCTTTCTGAGCTCATCTCTTGCCTATAGATCTACTTATTTAATTTGAAGAAAATACTACCGTGGGGAATATGATCCATTGGCACGCCAACCATCCAAAACCGATACAAAGTAGAAGTGTTTCTCATGTTGCCTTTTCCCTTCGTCAGCCCATAATAATTATCGCCAGAATACCCCCGGTAGGCGTTCGCCTCCGACCTCTGTCCGGTCGAAAACAAACGGACGTCGGAGGCGAGAGGGAGAGAGCGAGACGGACGGACTGACCTTACCTGTCTGACCGGCGTAAAAAACGATCCCGAGAGGCAGTGCGCCGGATGCAGGGATGGGTGGGAGCGAGGGAGATGAACGACGGTAGCTTATTGGCACTAGTAGGCCGGCGAACAGGTTGCGCGGCGAATGAGAAAAAAAAAGTGTATCGATGGCCAGAGTCGGACTGGGATAAATTTTAGAAAAGATAACCGCTCCAATACCGAAATATCCTTCTATATTCTATATTACATATCATCGAAGCGACAGTTTAGGAAAAAAAGAAAAAATCGGTATACTATGTCATATCAAGAAAACAAATCGCAGAAAAATTATACTAAACCTAGGTAAATACTTGTGGTCCGGCAGAATTTCCATGCAGCTTGAAGTATCTGTCTTTGTTTTATACTTTGAATAAAGAACCCCGGGAAGGATCCGAAGCTATAAGTGGGTAGTATAAAAACCACCACTTAGGCTCCAAGTTTTGAAACAACATAGGTATTGATAGCTGAAGCTGACACTGGGTTTGTGTCAGTGTGTGGTGCTTTGATACTTTTCGGAATTATTTTGGTTAGCTGCGTGCTGCTTGTGGCTGACTGCCAAAACTAAAAGCTTGAGGATATCTTTCCATGGGAAAGTAATTTTCTAATTTAATTTACTGTTTAGATACAAATTGAATTCTGTTTTCATTCAACTTCACTTTTGAGATCTTGCACCAAAGGGCATAGGCGTATCATCGTATAGGGTGAAGGTCGGTACCTATACCTACTTCATCATAAATGAAAATTTTAAATTAGGATTGCTCTATTATCAAGGATACCTAAAGATTTCAATGAAGAAATGAACATTATCAATATTTCAATTTCTTCGAGGCAAAACATACACCATAATTAACACGGAGGCTGGCATTGCAACAAAAAGAAATGTGAATGAAGAAGAAAAATTATGAAACTAATAATACGTTTACAAACATTGTATTAAAACGTTAATTTTTATTAAATATCACTACTACTATTCATAACTAGGTACTATTATACTATTATCATTTAACTTTCCAGCATTTCTTCAGGTGAGGTCCTCTTGCTTCGTTTTGCAGAGTGTACCCCCCAAAGACCGTATTTAAGATTTCTTTTCGACTTGGTTCGCACTCGAGGATCGAACTTTACCCTTGCGATTTTCACTGTATTTAAGGGGAAAATCTATACGTAAAATCGCAAATGCAAATCCCAAATAAATCTCTGGGGAAAACCACAGGAGACAAAAGGCAACCAAACACTAAATGACAGAAACAGGAATTCGGATGGCATTCCAGTTCTACTATCATTAGAACCACGAAACTATGTGTATCGTTATTGGAACAGATAACTTGGGTACTAGGTACATACCATACCACCATCTGGCATTATAAGCCGCGTTCCTTTTGCCACTTTTCTTAAGAATTCTTACTTTATCTCAGTTGATGGCAGTTCCTTTTTCAAATGAGAATGAGAGCTAAAGTGAGATTTTTTACCTCCCCTTCACCCTTCAAGCACATCCTCACGAAGACACTCACTATCGAGCATATTGGCTCAGTTTGGTGGTGGGGAAAATGACCCTTTCACAAGATGAACCTTTGACTGGAAAAAACAAACTGAGTGGCTCGGCTAACAACTGAGCTGAAGTTCTCAATGTAGGGGCAAAAGGAACGCGGCTATAGTTAGTACTATACAGGGTGTCCGCGTTTGCTTGTGCTCTCCAGAAATCTATAAAGAGCTGAGGAAATTCGGCATTTTAGATTTTTAGGTTTTGCTAAAAGAAGATATATCTGCCGGACACTACTATTGCGATTGGGTGATTATTTCCATGGCTATGGTTTTTTAAAATGATCCTTTTTTAGAATACCATATTACGAATTTTTTTATTAAAAATCTGACATAATCTACATATTTGCAACAATACCAGTAACAGCCCAAACTCGTTGCCTTTGGCGGTTACCACCTTTGTTAACAGGCGGCTAACGCCCCGCATTACACTTTGGCTTTCACATTGTGCGCATGCCCATATCTATTCAATTGCACCTAACCTAACAAATTTGTTAGTACTATACAGGGTGTCCGCGTTTGCTTGTGCTCTCCAGAAATCTATAAAGAGCTGAGGAAATTCGGCATTTTAGATTTTTAGGTTTTGCTAAAAGAAGATATATCTGCCGGACACTACTATTGCGATTGGGTGATTATTTCCATGGCTATGGTTTTTTAAAATGATCCTTTTTTAGAATACCATATTACGAATTTTTTTATTAAAAATCTGACATAATCTACATATTTGCAACAATACCAGTAACAGCCCAAACTCGTTGCCTTTGGCGGTTACCACCTTTGTTAACAGGCGGCTAACGCCCCGCATTACACTTTGGCTTTCACATTGTGCGCATGCCCATATCTATTCAATTGCACCTAACCTAACAAATTTGTTTTTGTTTTGATTGCGGTAAATTTTGAAGTGGTATATTCAGTGAAAAATACGAGTATCTATATTATTTCAGCGATTATTATTATTCTTCGGTAATAAATGAGGAGCCGGTGAGCCGAGCGTGCGCCACCTTTTACAGCGATGGGCCCCTTATGGTGGCAGTCGGCAGCGATGATTTAACGCATGCGCACAATGTGAAAGCCAAAGTGGAATGCGGGGCGCTAGCCGCTTCTCCTTTATTATAATACCCTCTTTACAAATATACACTTGTCAGGTATACTGTCACTGTCACTGACCAAAATTATTCTTCGGCTCCAAAATTCACACAAAATCGCGTTCTAACTGAACTTCCTGAGCATTTGTATTTTGCCCAGTCTTTTCTAAAACTCATAATAATTTTTAACAGATGCTGATATGCTTATATACTATCTTATTACTGCTTTACATTTTTTACTGTATGACATATTATGGCACATCATATTATTATGATACAATAAATTACGTCTCACTTTTACTAATGACCTTATGAAAGTCGTATAAAGGTATTTTTCTTGAAATCGGCATTAAAATGTCCCAAAATCGTCATTAAAAGCACAGAAATAGTACAATAATGTAGCCCATTATTGTACTATTTTTTCAATAAGTAGGCCTTGGCGAGATGTAAACATCAAACGTCAGACGCGGAGAAATCGCCCGTCAAAAGTGACCAAATATTCAAAACCCGGCCGATAAAGGCTCATTTAACTTTTCGTACACATTGCGAAATTGTTTCCTATAGAAGCGCAATCCTTCAGTATACATATTTTAGTAAATTTGAAAATCAATAGATTTGTTGTGTAGGCTGCACAAGAAGCGGCAGTTTGGTTTTTATGTCACAAGGTGCCGTACATCATTATACTTGTCCTAGGTAGAGCGATCGGTAAAGTCAAGCAACGCCGCGCGTAGTCGATTCGTGGACGGGTGATCCCTTATTATTATTTTCTTGCCTAATAAAACATTTTTTTTTTCCGATTTCAAGAAAAATATAATATGTACCTCGGCACTGAAGTTCTTTTTATGACTCATGTGGTTTATTTGCCTCGGCCAGAGGCCTCAGCCACTAAACTCCACATGAGTCATAAAAAGTTGAACTTCAGTGCCTTGGTACATAAATAACTATTATTAAAATTACCACTTACTGGGGTCATATTGAGGTTGAAATTAATATTAACGCGCATGTGCACTACTTTCTTACCGTCATGTTCTCATTTCTATGTCGTATTAAGATCTTGCTTAAAACTGTTCTACAACATCTATGACTTCCACTTACTGATGTCTTATAATATATTTAAATCGTCTTTATACGACTATCGCTCCACAAAGTTATATTATTCAAATTATTTTCTTTACAACCGTCGTACAACTGTATTTCTAAAGTCGTAAAAGTTGATGTATTCTCAACGACGGAGACCTCTTTACAACCTTATAATAAGCTTTGAAAGACTATATAATGTTGACGTTAAAGTAACCATGTTATGACTGTTATAAGACTTTTATAGGACAATTACTTTCACGATTCGAGTAAATAACATCATAACAACTACTATAAGACCTATAGTTATTTTGTCTACCCTAAACGACACTTTTATAACCCTAATACAACGGACATTAAGATAAATAATTATTATAACTTAAAATGTTACTTGGGGTATCTGTTGCAACTAATTTAATATCGAAAATAAAGTTTTTCTTATTGAAGATTGCCCCGCTGTCCTGTTGGGCCAGTGCAACACTGGTCCTGGCTTGCCTGACCCCGCGGCGGACACAAGACATAACTCGGAGAGTGACGATGGAACCCAACGGGACGCCTCTTGATCTCAGACTTACGTCGGGCTAACTTCTTGCTAATTTGTGCGTATACGACAAGGACGGAAGGCGGCGGCAAGTGCGGTGCAAGCAGTAAAATATGTAACGGGTATATTTGGAGCGGGTTCGACTGGACTCTTAATTGTTGCCAATAAATTTTTTGCCGATGGCCGCTCGTATAGAACTCGATGCAATGGGTGCGTTCGGAATAAATTTGTGCTGGAAGTGTAGAAAGGTACAACTGCGAGTACAAGTCAGTGCCTTAAAGATAACATGCGAGCAAGTCATTTTCAATATACCGGGTATGCCGAGTAGGTATAGGTACTTAAATCCTTAATAAACGTAAACGTAAATAGAAGTAAAATCTCTCTGTAGCGCGCCTACGATGACCAATAATCGTGTTTGTAGAGATCTCGGGCTTATTATTTTATTGGTGAGTGGTTCACTCAAAACATCTCGGCCAATTTTTGCCAGAAAAAATTGATGGCAGGTGGGATACATAGCCTTCTTTTGTCCCCAAAAAGTTTTGGTAGATTAGTGGTAGGTACCTAAGTGTAAAACTGTGGCGATAACACGAATTTATATACTATTACAATAAATGCTCAAAATGACCACCAATTTGTCGAGCATACTTCCACAACAAACAAATAATTGATAATTTAACTGTTTCACACTACTTTAAATATTCTCAATTTTAAATCTCCTACATTTTACAGAGGAGTGGAGTATAAGTCATGTCATTATTAACGTCATTATGCGTTATGGTTTCCGATTTATTGCCGTGGTTAACTAGACACTAGATCTTATGCAACAACCAGCATTATCCTTGTTTGGATTATATAACAGAAATTCAGTAGACACTGGGGACAGATTTTGCAAAAAATAAAGTTGTCCAGCTATTTTATGGTATAGATTTCAATATGAGAAAATTAGTAGGCAATGACTGGATCACTTTTACTTTGGAGCCATCTGTTGCTTGCACCCAATATTTCTGTAACATATTTATTACACCGTTACACATTGACTAAACAGGGTATTAGTAACAATATCTTCTCAAATTTTTATAGCAATTAGATAACAAACTGGCAAGTGTGCACATCAAATTAAATGCAACATTTTGCATTAGAAAAAATGCACAATTATTTGTTTTACAAATACCTAATTCAATTTTTTAGCCGAAAAGAGACCACATTTTCTCATATTTGATATTAATAATGTCATATTTCTGACTATTGCTGCAAATAATTTTCATGTTAAACTTTATTTTAACATTCTTATTTTTTTCAATTTTTTGTCATAATATTCCCATGTGGCCCTGGACCGGAACATTTTTGGAGACAAAAAGGCCGTCCATAATAGCTATGGATCCCATCTACCACCAAATTTTCTGGCAAAAACTGGATGAGCAACTTACCCTGTATAGGTATACCCGAGGGTATACCCCTTCTCGACAGAAGCAAGTGGTTATACAGACCATCAGATTGTGACAGATTTAGGTGCCCCAATTTCGCATACAAGCCTCGAAGAGGGTTTTCCTATATAATATATCTATAATATGTTAATAATTATGTGTAATATGTTTTTTATGTTTTTCGGGCTAGTGACGATGTACATTTTCATACTTTCAATGGGCTTGTGTGGAAAAATCGGTCAAAATTTCCATTTTTCATTACAAGATTACGCCCTTATTTCAACCCTTTAGCCACCCGCAACACTAAAGCCTTTGGTTTTCCGAAGCCAGGTTCTATTAATTAATCATTTAGTGAACACGGCTTACGTAAAAATATAGGCAACAGACACCTTTTATTTCTGTTAAGGAAAATCGAATTTTCCATGTCATACCCAGGGGCCACTCGTAAATTTCCCTTCATTCTACTCAACATCGATGTACTTTTCAAGGCTTGTATGCGAAAATGGGGCTCCTAAATCTATCACTATCTGACGGTCTATTAATGATCCCTGATCCCTTCTGGGGGTATTCTCAGTGTAATATTTTTATCACTAACTTTCTAATAAGCCGATATAGGCACTAATCCTTACTAGCAAAAATTAATGGACAAAAATTAAACGAATTATGGCTACTACACCAAGTCGGAGACGTTATTTTATCTGTACCTACAAGATCTTCAGCCTATCGAATCGCAAAATAGAATCTGTTAAAATAAGTCATATACGGATACCTATACTTGGTGCATACTTCCATCTAAAACAAGTTTCTTTCATAAGGAGAAACATCGCGATACTGACTGGAAAGCAAGATTCTATAACATTGGACAACATGAGGCTTTAATGGCATTACCTACTTGAAATCTGGTTCGAAATGATTCTCAACAAAAAACGATTATTAAGTGAACAGAAATGCTAGGAATGGAGGTTTTTCACCTGTTCGCTATATGTTAATAAGAATCGAAGATATTATGACCAAAAATTTGTGGAACGGTAATGGTTCCCTCAAAATCAAGTCTCGTCGCTGCATGATACCTGTGTTATCCCTTCGTACCCAGAAACTGTTTTTTCGTTTCTTGAAAATGAAAGAAAGATTTTACGATCAGCAAACCCTTGTTTTTTTTTCTAATCAATGGAATAAAAAGTACAAACAAGGCCGGCCTTCGAGGGGGGGGGGGGGGACCGGAGCACAGCCCGAGGGCGCGGAGCACCATAGGGCGCCGCCGAATCGAATGACCGAGTCGGCAACTGGGAACGTAGTTTTTCAAAGTTGAAATTTATCAAAACGTACTTGAGATCAATAATGGCCCAACAGAGATTCAGCGCTTTAGATTTTACTGATATTACAGTTTAGATTTTACCTCAAAGAAATGACAAAGATTAGAGGGAGTAAGTTTACAGAATTTCATTTCAAAATGAAGGCACACCGCCCACAGTATTAAATTAAAACAATTTAGCTATTTGTATGTGACAATTTTAAACTAAAACTATAGATTGCGCATTAGCGCAACTGATAATTATATCAGTTTAATAAAATGTCATGTTCCTTGATTGTTTTCAAGTGTTGTTTTTTGTTAATTTATAACTATTTATTAGTGTTTAGGATATATTGCCTGATCTTGTATACAGTGGGACGCAGAAATTGTGTAGTGTGTTGCGTGTTGCCAAATTGATATTTTTCAGGATATAACTTATCACAGGTAAACGTTTTACACACGGACGTAATGTTTGTTTACTTCGGTAGATTTCCGCTAGATGTTGGTTGGCTACAAATGTGTGCATTTTGATGCTTGTGCTCCCTATATCCTTGGTTATTTCTCTGAGGATTTTACTGATATTATCAGGGAGTTTGCCGGCAGAAAGTCCAGAAAAGTTAATTTTTGTTGATGACATGAATAAATGAGTAGACTTAAAAAGGCCTTATGACACTACACATAACAGGGAACTTGACAATATTTTTAATTGCTCTAAAATCGTACTCGGTGTACAGTACAGTAGATGCACCAACATAACACGTAATAAATGAAACAGCGGCTTTTAACTCTTATTTATTTATAATAATTAAAGACGAAGTTGCACAATTTTCTTTAGGCTGAAATCTACAATTTCGTCGTTTTATTCTCTAAAACGCCAAACGTGGCAACCTCTGTGCCTGTCAGGAGAAACGACATTGCAATGTTGTTATGTTGCCGGTGCCCGTTTGCAACAATTCGTGGAACAAAGGCAAATTTTACTTTTCTTTCAAATGTCTCTAGCTTGCCTATGAATATCTATTATTGCAACCTTTGAGCTTTAGCTTGCATAAAAACATGTTGTCACATAAATACTTTTTTTTATTAATGTAATCCGTATATTGACTCATATATTGCAAGATGGTGTATGTTTATGCTGCACACGCTGGAAACTATATTCTCCATCTCTTTCATGTCACACTTTGGTTAAAGTTGGTACCCGTATATGTATATGGAACATATACGATAAACATTGAGACTTCAATAATGGGGAAATATTCGCGTATGTGGCATCGCCACCCGCCCACTCAAGTTGCCGCACCCGACGTCCCGTCACGCTAACTGTCATTCCGTATGCTGCTCAATCAAAACAAAATTTTAATTTTTTTATTATTTTTTTATTTTTATTATTAGTTGTGCAAATTATCATGACAAAGGATTACGTGATAGGGCAATCCGAAAATTTTCCGAAATTTGATGCTCTCATGGATCTAATAATCCGATGTTCACGTCTACCAAAATTCGTGGGATAAAACTGCAAAGGTTTGTATGTAGTAGAAATAGTAAAGTATTATGAGTAAAGGGCGGAATATATGGAAATTGCATACATATGCATTTTTGCATATTTTATTCAATTTCGCAAAACATTGCATATTTCTGGAAAAACTATATTTTTGTGCATATTTGCATGTTTTTCCTTTACTTATTTATAGATATAAGATATAACCAAGATTATGAGAGCCCAGAGACAACTCGCAGTGTGTAGTGCAAAGTCAAGAAATCCTGAAAAATGCGGATGTATCTAACCAACTTATTTTTATTAAAGTTAATTTTAGTTTTATACCAGATATAATTCTTTCATTAGAAAGTAGAAATTTAGGTTTAAGCGAATCGGTTGATTTTGTTCAAACATTTTCCGCTAAATGTAGAAATAAAGGTTTCCGGTGATGTAGGTATTAAAGTTAGAAAACAATTAGAAGCTCTACTGTAGAAAAGAATGAAGGGTTCTAATCTTTAATGGCAGTAAAGAGAATTTTTGATGGTAAATCATCCAACGAAGTTGCACCTTGGCCTTATACTTTACTACCCAAATTAAAATATTGTCCTATTACATCGACAGATGTTGAGAGGAGATTTTCTATATATAAACATATTTTTACCGACAGAAGGCAAAGATTTTTATTGGAAAATTTAATCATAAATTCTTACTATACAATTTCAAATTAAAATGTTTTTATAATTCTGCTTTAATATAGGTATTTTACGAGGTATTTTATGTATTTGTTTTCCTTTCATTTTTCTTAAAATAAACCCTTTCTCTACAATCAGTTTTGGGGTTTTTTAAGGTATTTGTACATGTAATATAAATGCATATTATTGCATATTTGGCCAAATAAATGCATATTATTGCATATTTTAAATAAAAATGATGCATATATGCGCATATTTCGATTGAATTTAAATGCATATCTTCCGCCCTTTAATTATGAGTTATTAATAAACGGAGGACTTGGGGCTAGGGACCACCTTGAAGATGCTTTTATAGAGGCGTCATAGTGCTTAGAAAAAAAATTATTGCGTTTTTAAAACACTTGTGACGTCATAAGTGCTTTCCTGCATAAGTGCTTTATGCAAGTGTATAGGAATTGTTTTATCAAGCTTGTAAAATTTCGTCAAGTACCCCATTGTTCAGAGTAATCTCGTGGTTTTTCTAAAAGCATTGTCTCCATAGTTACATAGATGTATATTCTTCTCTTATAGCTTATTTTTGGTTTGTTGTATACGTGTATGCAACTATGGAGACAGTGATTTTAGAATTTTAGAATTAGAATTAGAATTCTCTGGAGAATTATAATGTAGTGCTTTAAGGTAAATGTTGTATCTTGTACCTGGTACGTAACCAAAGAATAAGTTTTCAATTTCTTTCTAGTGTAATATGCAGCTTTTTTTCTACCTCAACGTTGTATTTTCGCTATTGTAGAGGGCGCCATTGAAAATATTGCCCAGGGGTGCAAAGGCGGCTAAGGCCGGCCCTGAGTACAAGGATGGAAGTATCTAACAATCTTTTCCCTAAAGATCAAAAAACTTTAAGAGATGTTTGAAATAATATATTGTCTGTGAAAGTTATTCACAAAAATAATTTTAATTTTGGTTTCTTTTATTTCCTGTTTCCGAATGAATAATTTCAACGCGGTGGCGATGTTCGGAGCATTGCTAAATATTTAGAGTTGTTTTTCTGCCTTCGGTCGACTTTGCTTCGAATAGAGGTCGAGGCAAACTGTGAAGTGCATGCACAATGCACATGTCTATAGAAAAACACTGCTGATGGAAAAGAGCGCGCGCTGGACAAAAATGTGGATTCATGGTATTCCTTCTTAATAGCTTTATCTGTGTGATTTATTAATTGTCCAGACACTCACTTGGATTACTACGCGTTTCTATTGTTTTCTGTAGTACTTTTGAGCGAATGCGAACTTACTACCTACTATTTTCCGAACCCAAGAATTTAAATTAAAACATCCCAGCAGAGAAAATAATAATCTCCATTTTAAAAATTCCAAACTTTGAGGAAAAAATCAATGTTTGGAACATGAATTAGAAAAAACGAAGCTCCAAATTGCCCAGCTATTACGTTGAAGAGATCTCCAAGAAACTGAAAAAAGTATTTAATGGAAATCTATATCGTAAGAAAAAATCATGGGCACAAGGAACAACTGAAACTGGATTGAAACTAAACTTTGTGTGATCTTCCCGTTACAATTATTTAAATTACCTATACAGGGTGAGTCACATCTAAAGGCAGAGCCGAAAATACAAGGTAGAATTCGCTAAAATAAGCACATATGCTTAATAAACATTAGCTCAAAAACGCTTGGTTCTCCATATACAGCGTGTTGAAACTTTTAACTTAATTTCTTTTGAGCCCGTTTAGGAATTACAACAAAATTTGATACATATTATGGGTTGTCATTTTGTGCAATAATTTGGCCCTGTTCAGATGTGTACCAAATTTGGTTGAAATTCTTAAACAGGCTCGGAAAAAAATTCAAAAATATGTTATTTTTTGAAAATTTTCAACACGCTGTATATGGAGAACCAAGCGTTTTTGAGCTAATGTTTATTAAGCATATGTGCTTATTTTAGCGAGTTCTACCTTTTGTTTTCGGCTCTGCCTTTATATGTGACTCACCCTGTATAAATCTAGTGCCGAGTATAGTACCGAGCGTTTCTAATTAACCTTTGACCATATCTTCAGAAAAGTTCGATAAAACATAAGCCTGAAAACAACAATTAAAATATGAAATAATAAATAAGGGTAGATTTTTGTACTCCAAAAAATATAAATTAAAATGGTTTTTATGGCATAGCAAGTAAAGGATAATAGTTTGAATAAAAAACCCCTTTCCGTTTTTACAGTGGCGTGCACCTTTGAGTTGTTTCGACACACTAATCGAGGCAGAAATTCTCATTTTTCATGAAATCAGTACCTATAATACAGGCAAAAATTATAAGGCACGTTTATATCTTTAAGTTTATGGGAATCCTTATAATACAGCAATATACCTACCAATTAATTTGATTGGACAGTGATTGGTTGATAAGCAAGTAGGTACATATCGAAGTATATGTTTTCTTTACAATACACGCGACAAGCTTTTTTTTCTTTAATTTTAAAACCTAAACTTATTTTATTCACTTTAGTACATGGCCTAAATAAAAGCTTGTTTTAAAATGGTTTCCTATCCTATCTATTATTTTATTGACAGGCAAACCAGTCTCGGCTTATGCAATAACACGTATATTTTTTTCTAATGTAACTAGTGGCCACAAAACCGCCCCATACAACTCTTCAACCAGAGAATACGCTATCAGAATTGGTTTTACCAAAAAAAAAAACAAATGACCTCATATTATAGATGTGTAGCAAGTTCGACCTTCTCTTGAAATTCACTCTTTTAGGTATTGTGACTTTTCTTTGGGTACCTACCCAGTTTATTTCTATAGGGAGATATTCTTTAAATACAGTACACTGCACATACTGGCTTGTTTTCCGTTTATCTCGTATCTGTTTTCGACGATTTTATCCGATTTTTGCCTTAATTGTCCTGCTGCGGGCTCATTAAGGTTTCCCGCCCGTTTCGATTTGTTTCGGTGGTCGTTTTTCACCGTATCCGGTCAATCTCGGGTGGCCCCGGAGGACCTGCCAGGTCAGGGCCGGACTGCAGTTTTAATAGGTGGTCACATTGAACTGGTTCATACTAATGTGCCTTTGGTACAAGTAAGACCAACATAAATATCAAGCCTGTAGTAACCTAAGAAGGAGAAGACAAGGTGAAGTCCGTAACATAATTTTTTTTCTCTCTGTATCTTGAAAAGTAAGGTGAAAATAATCTATCGGCTAATAAGTCCATTGCTGAAAACAATACGAAATATTTATAATAATAAAGACTACTTTCCACCAGATGCGTTAAGTTCAATGACAAGGCATCTCGTAGAAATTTACCCTTTATAAGTGTGACACAAGTTTCGTACAAGTAGATTTTTAACAAGCTTGTACCGTTGAGTGACGTATTTGTAAGACTTCTCACGGTTATAGCTTCACGCCCTGAAAAACAGATGGCGCCGATAGCTAATAATGTATTTTGCATTGCATTTTGTCTCCGGAAAGTGCATGGTGAGCCCACGGGCGTAGCCAAGGGGGGGGTTTCGGGGGTTCAAACCCCCCCCCCCCCCGAAATAAGCAAAATATTACCTAATATTATACCGAAAAAATACGAGGAGTGAAGAGTTAAATTATTATTACGTTTGAATATATGTAGTAATAGTAGCGCCTAGCGCCATCTTTTGACGAGAGGCAGACGCAGTTGCAGCCAAACTATTTTGTATTGTAGGGACACTTTGCGTTGTTTCTCGATTATTCGCCACGCCCCTCGGTCGAAATGAGCGGAACTTTGTGGAAGTTCGTAGAAGTTCGTGGAAGTTCGTGGAAGTTCGTGGAAGTTTCTGGACGGCTACTGGGCTGCTATATAAGCGGCGCGTGACCGCGCTTACAGCAGTATTGTTCCATGCGAACTCGAAGCGAATAAAATTGAAAAGTTGTGAACGAATAGTGAAGAAAATTAAGTGTACCGTGTAAGTGAGTAATTATTTTAGTGCACTGTTATTCGATGACCTTGTTAAGGATAGATACGTGAATCATTATTACTGTCGAAAAATGGAGGGGAAAAAAAGGAAGGGTGATAAACCTAAAGGTATGGACTACTGGAAAAAGTGGTGTAGTCAAGGTCAAGGGGTTTCTAATAAAGAAACTAATTTGGATTTAGCTATCAAAGCTTCAGCTACCTTGCATGCTGATAAGAAGACTGTCTACCCCGAAATCTAGTTTGGAATGCCTAGATATGTGCGATAAAAACCTTTATCCTAATATTTACACATTACTACAAATCTTCGCTACCATTCCTGTATCCACTGCTACCCCAGAAAGGTCTTTCTCGAGCCTAAGGAGACTGAAAAACTATTTACGAAACACTACAAGTGAAAACAGACTTAATGGTTTGGCTCTAATGAACATTCACTATGGAACAGAAATTCATGCAGATGAAGTAGTGGATATATTTAAAAGAAAAAGCCGAAGATTTCTTCTTTAATGGTTTTAGATTTAGCGCAGAGGAACGAAGTTAATTTATCCATTTCATTTAAAGTTAAGAACTTTATAAATATGTCGTAGTTTTTCGGATGAATATATAGATATTAAATTTCATGTAAGTATATTTTTGTTGTTTTATTTACTTCTCAAACTAAACCCCCCCCCCCAAAACTAAATCCTGGCTACGCCCGTGGGTGAGCCAATAAAGTGTCAGACATGACAGCAGTGAACAGTCTTTATTAATACTTTAGTCAACGATTGTACCGTTGACTGACGTATTCAGTGGCGTCGCCAGCATATTGTTTCAGGGTGGGCACCTACTTATTTTGAGGTGGACACCAGTTGGAAATTTTGAGGTGGGAGGAGGGGATAGTCAAATAACTACTAAGGGCCGTAGCAAAAATAGAAAAAATGTGTTTTAAAATTGAGCCACAGAAATGTTTTCCAAGTCAAACCGTTTAAATGAATGAAACAAACATTGAAGTATAAAATAAAATAACACCCTATTAAAAAATTAAATTTATTTATTTAAATTTATTTGTTTCAAAGGGCCACTTATTATATCTAATTTTTGCATCAACACGCTTTACTGGCCATGTCGTATGGGAATTTGTTTTATTGTTTTTTAAAGCGGGTATTCAAGAAAGTAAAGGTGGTTGTTTACTAAACAGAGCCGGGCAAGCTACCGTAAAAAAGTAGCTACCTACCCAGAATAAGTAGAAGAGAAGATCCTGAAGTGAAAAATGCAAAAAAATTTAATTTAATTAACCGAGTGAATTTGTGCATCGAGGTTAACGGCGGCCTCTTTGAACAGCTACTGTAGTGCTTTGCACGTGCAATGTGTGTTGGTGCAGTTGTGTTTTTTGGTTACCCTTCGGCGTTTTCGTGGCGGAGGGGATTCTACTCCGTGGTCGTCAGGCTGAGTACCTCGCTTCAAACAAAAGAAATGGCGGAGGGAAACAAGAGGTCCCCCAACAGATTTAGAAAATGTGATTAATGTTGTGTAGTGTTGTGACTTTTAATGTAAAAAAGCAAGAAAACGGAAAAGGGTGCAATTGAATCCTGGAAATGTCAGTAAGGTAGGTGTTCCATATGCATTCTACATGTTCCTTAGAAAGTAATCGTTTCCAACAGGAAATCGAAATTTTGTGGTGAATCATCGGATAAATTGATAGACGTGGCAACGCCGCACTATTTCACTACCTGCCACTACCATTGACATAGGCAAAATTTCAAGACACGTCACGCGGGCGTCCATAGGCGGCGTTTTTTGAGGGATTTAATACAATTTGAAAAAAAATTTAAGCTTCAGAGAAATGTTAGAAATATTTGAAAATTTATTTTGGCAAGTCTAATTTTTCTTTATCTACCATAAATTTTTTTGTACTAAGTGATAGTTAACCATGTATAGGGTATAAAACAAACTTGCATTTTTTTAAATTGGAACACGCTATATTTTATTGCACTACGTAAAAGCACTTAAAAAGAGATTTTCAAATACTTATATATATATATATATATATACATGTCTATATATAACATGTTTATATATAGCAAAAAATATACAGGGAGTTCCATTCTACAGGGTGTAAAAGTTGAGCAAAATAGGAGTTTTAAAGGCACCTGGCTAGTCAAGTGTGTCATGGAATCCCCTCAAAGCAGTTGAATGGTCAACAAAACCACTCAAAGAGTAATACAAAATAATAATAATAATATGTAATAAAGTAACACAAAATATACAGGGTGTTCTTATCTCGGCTATCTCAAAGTAGTGAATTTTTTGGAACTTTATAGGGGTGAAAAAGCGAGTATATCTAAACCGCCCCAGACACTGTAAACGAACTAAGTCTAAAAAATACAGAAGCCTGTCAATCAGTAAGTCCATATATGTTAGGGCGGCTGGTGTGCAGAAAATGTATGATCCGAGGTAGTAATTTTGTTGAGAAAGATTCAATAATTTAAATTGTTTTTATTTCTTGGTTGGCATTTGATCCTTTCATGATCAGTTTCATAAAAATTCGCCATTTTGAGATGGCCCAGAGAAAAATGCTCTGTATATTTTTGAATCGAATTCTTACGCATCAACACTCTGAGTGACCATTCAACTGTTTTGAAGGGATTTCATGGCACACACGACTCGCCAGCTGCCTTAAAATTCCTATTTTGCACAAATTTGACACCCTGCAGAAGGGGACTCCCTATATATTTTATTGTTCAAATTTGGTATATAGGGGTTTCTGGGTATTCTGATTAACGCTGCGGTGTCATATTTTAAATAAAAAATTGCGAAATGGTTTTAGTGAAAATCGTGGGTATAAAAAATCTTAGCCATAGCCCTCCCAAGTAACATTTCAAGTTTTATTATGGTTTGCAAGGTAGCTATAAAACCAGTTTTCAAGGGTATCCCTTAAAGCTATTTTGCCTTCAGAACGTTCTGAAGGCAAAGATAAAACGGCCTTAAATCAAAAGTGGAGAACTTTATGAAAGTTCTAAAGGTAAAATGATAAAACTGCCATAAAACCTTTTTGCCTTGTCTCCACCTTAGTTGCCAAGCCTTCAAGGTATCTATAAAACCGTTCATAAAGCTGCTATAAAACCTTCATTAAACTGAGTAGTAAGGCTAAATGGTCTTGAATTGGCAGTGTAATTCCTTTTGGTTTTATAGTGGATTTGAGAAACCCTGGGAGCTAGGTAATTTTAATTTAATTTAAGCTTTCCACAAAGAAGATTTATTTGCCTTCTATGCATATTTCTGCGTGTCTTCAGGCATTACATATTTAAAAGCGTGTATTATTGGGAATGGCGTTCCAACTTGTGGTTCTAATAAGCGCGAAATACGCGTGATCCGTAACCCAAATACGCAAACGAAGAAATGTTTTCTGATGCAATTGCACAAAATACGCACTGAAAATTAAAGCGCCCCAGAAATACATTAGATTTATACAATCTATATACATATATATATAATAAAAAAATTATTTTAAATTTTTCAACGCTTTCCCATTTACGGCGACTTAGTTAATTTCATTCCACCGATAAACGCGATATTCATTTTGTCTACCTACCCCGTCCCCAAATAAAATTTATTAATTTTTGGTTATGTGACATAAAGGTTGACAATGGAATATGACACATCACGCATATAATCAAACAAAAAATATGTCCGCTTTCACAATAAGTCTATTAGGCAGCGATAAATGATGTTATAAAACCAAATTACCTTATGTGTGCATAACTAAATCCACTTCAAAACCAATTATTCTTAATATTGCCTTCCATAAGTCATTCAAAAGGCCAACTTTCATTTGTTCAAGAGTATTTAGTCCTATTTTAGATCTTCAGAACCTTTTGGCTTTGTATAAGTACACCACAAAGCTAAATAGTTGTATAGTGCCCTTGACTCGTGTGTTCTGAGTGGCCGCATTCGCATTTATAACCTCAAATTATTTTCATGTGATCCTGAGTGGTATGTGTGTGCCTGCCTGAATAAAATAACTTAAGCATCCAGTTATCAAAAAAAGTGGACATAATAATAATTATTACTAAAATGCACTCGCACTAGCTGATCGCGTCATGTATGCGCTACGCTACTGACACTCATCCGTGGTGTGTCTACGGTCAAGATGGCTTTTATATTTATTTCAAGATCAAAAGGTTTTAATCTACCTTCTTGCTAGCACAATGGTTTTATTAGGGACAGTTTATCTTCCAATTTGACTTAATGATGCTTTCCGCTTCTCATTAAAAGCAAGCATAAAGCCTGACGTGATGTAGTTTTATAGAAGACTACAAGGACGCTATAAAACCAGTCATTAAAGCAATAATGCTTATTTCCGCCCTAATAAAACTGTCTTTCATTTAACACCGTCTTAAGATCAAGTGGCTTTATAAAGCTCTTATTGTTAGGCAAAGATAAAGCATCTATAAGGGCATGAGCACTTCAAGATAAAAAAGCTCTTGAATATAGTTCTTGAGGGCTGCTATAAAACTTTATCATAAAACCATTTTGCCTCAAGTAAAGTTTGCATTTATCAGAGCCTTTTTAAAACTCTTTGGCTTTTCTAAGTAGCCATAAAACTCTTATAAAACATACTAGAGGCCAATTGGAATTTAAAATGTTACTTGGGCTGGATTTGCATTTTGAAAATGGTAGAAAGATCGAAAGAAGCAGTTTTTGATGGCCATTCAAACAAAAAGACTTGAGGCGATTATATCCAAAAATTAAGATATTACGGATTTGTACAGTTTAAAAGTTGGATATCCTGTATATTCTAGGTAATATAAAAAATATTTTATTCGCAATCATAACTACCTACTGTAGATGTATACCTACACTCCAAAACCACCCAATCTGGATTTGTCCTATTTCCCGAAGAAATAGTAGCTCTAGAGATGTACTGTGCTGGATTTTGGAGAATAGTTGTCGCAAACCGGATACTAATATCTCGACTCGTTTGGGACATACAGGGCGTTTCTCGTTTTGTCGAGTTTCTAAACGTGCCATAAATTTCCTGTGTGTGAATATTTTCGATTTCGATAACAACATTTATTGCTTATTTTTTTATAAATAATTCATTGGTGTAGAGAGATATTTTCTTTGGTTAGCGAGTTACGTCCGTACAACGAACAGAATCAACACTTTAGTCAGCGTGAGATTATAGAACCGTCAGTGCCACCTCAGAGCTAATTATGTTGCTCCTGCGTCGCAATTAGCGGTTTTAATGAAAAATGTCCGTGTGGTTCAAATTTAAAACATTTGGGAATTCCTTTTCTTCATTGACGTTAGTCTGTGATAAAGTTTTATGAATAAGTTTATTGAAAGAAGTTACTTTGAATACACAGGAACGCGTAATTTATACACAGAATGTTTTATGTTTGAAATGAACAAACTTCTAGGATCATTACAATATCAAACAATATTGCCAAATATGTTCTATAAACACTTTTATCTGAAGAAGAAACGTGCGGAGGGTTAGAATTTTAAAGAATAATATGTGGGCTTTAGTGGGATATTTTAAACAACCGGTGGTGAAGAAGTTTGTAGGTAATTAGTATCTAGCACATTTCCACTTCCAACATAATAATATATACAGTAAAACTAAGAAAATCATCAAAATATCACTGTCCGAATGTAATCATTCGAGAATGGGTTGGATGGGTTGAATATAACGCATTCTCCCTAGCCGTTAATTAGAATGCCTGCCAGGATTGTATCTTTTTTCATCGTAGAAATTGAACCAATCGACACGGATACTGTGTTTATACAGCCCACCTCTATATAGGAGCAATAATTGTTCTCACATACCCCGCACCACAAGGCCCTTATCTCAAATAGCATCGCCTGTAATACGTTGCTTACAGTTAGCGCTCTCAGATATATCATTAGCAACCAGCGTTTAACTAGTGCATCAACGACATGAAATACGAAAGGACTAATAAGAGGTATGATATTGGAAGTTGCGAATGTGAAATGTACAGCGAAACTCTGACGTCGAACATGCAATCTTGTATGATATTTAAAGCACATTTCAATAGTCTTAAGCAAAATTACGCAGGAAAAGATGATAAGGAAAAAAGAACAAAACAGCTTTCAAGCTTTGATGGTGAAGTTTTACTAGGTAATACAGTAAGCTGCTATTGCCAAACAAAAGTTAAACAGATAAGTTAAGACAATACCTACCAAATGCCCACTAGAACCTATCATAGATTGAGGCGTAGAGAATAGAGAGAGTCCTTCGCCCACTCGTTAGAAAAAAAAAAAACTGACAAGTGGGGATGCGTTGGTTTTTTGAAAAAACCTTGTCGAAGAAGGGTGGAGTTTGCGTAAAAAGAAGTTTGCCTATAAAGAAGGCTATATAACAATAAATAGGTACATAAAAAGATATTATGTGGAGATATCTATCTAAGAAATTTTTTACTGACTTTTAAGTACACATAGATACCTATGTGTTATCCGTTTTACACACGATGTACGAGGATAAGGTGAAACGACGCAATGTTCAAGAAGTGCCGCTGCTAGATAGTTCCGAGATAGTTGCGAGATAGTTCCGAGCGACAAGGAGCGCAAACAAAGTCGTTTATTTCCTGCAGGAGGTCAGAAGGGTGTACGTACCTACTCATATTTTGTATAGGGGGTAGGGGGTCGATAAAAAAGTTTTCCAGAACATATTTTTCGCAAAATAATAAAATCTAATTTTTTACTAAGTTGAGAATCAGGAACCTTTGGCTTTTACAAAATACTTCTTTTAGCATCATCAGGAGATGACTAAGGATTAAGTCACTAACATGGTTAGTGAAACCCGCGTCGGGTGCAAAAAACAAAGTGTTGGTGTGTGGAGTTAAGCAAAAGAAGTATTTTCTAATTTTTTACCTACACAACCATTAGAGAATGTTTAGACACTATTCCAGAATATACAGGTTCTTATAACTTCCGATTTTAGGGGAAATTAAAGTGATTTTTCATTTCATTTCCGACATATTTACCAAAAAATAAGAGACCATCTCCTATACTGTCTGTGCTTGAGGTTCGATCCAAAAGTAGGCCAAACATTATATCAAATATTTATGACAAATCAAGTCGGCTATGACATAATAAAACTGACAATCAAGTAGGCTGATGTCAGTTCAACATTTCTACTTACCTACCAGTTTAATTATTTCACTTTTATTTTATTTATTTCGTTATTTTTGATAAAATATCACATTTTTTAAACTGTAGCTAATAACTATAGCTTCCGAAACAAAATTCGAAATTAATTTGAGAGATAATATTAATGTTTGATGTAATTGGATCATACATCGGACACTGACACGTTGATATAAGATACCACATTATCTAGTTTGAAATTATGCATCTTGAAAAAAGGAATCCTATAATGGTTAAATGAAATATGGAAGTTATAATAGAGAAAATAACTTTCATTTCCGATAAAACCTAAAACTGTCTTAAAAATCTGAATATTCAGGAATACTACTTAAAGGTTCTTTAATGGTTGTGCAGGTAAAAAATTATAGATAATATTTTGCAAAAGAAGATTTTTCTTTTTTTATTTTTTTATCGACCCCCGTATACAAAATCTGAGTGCACCCTGAAATTCCGCTTAATTTTTACTACAAATTCTACTACGATCTACTGTCATAAAATACATTTTGCATAAAAATAATAATATTACAACTTTTCATATGAATATTTTGACAAATCTAGGTATTTCTAGGTGAATTAAATAGGTGAATTAAATAGTATATCTACATACCTTGGAAGAAGCTTCATCTAGGTATTTCTAGGTGAATTAAATAGGTGAATTAAATAGTATATCTACATACCTTCGAAGAAGCTTCATCTAGTTATTTCTAGGTGAATTAAATAGGTTAATTAAATAGTATATCTACATACCTTGGAAGAAGCTTCATTGCAGACAGGTTTTCCAACTCTGTACCTACGTAATATATTAATACTATTTTCTGTTTTAATCTGCATTTTTGAAAGACTCTAATAAGGGTCAAGATAAAGGTATTCCAAGCTTTGCATCTCCAAAACTTACACAAAGTTTAGATGTGCACTTAGTTGATGGTCCAAGTTCTACTAATGTCGTTGATTAATCCAAATGAAACGAAACTAGATAGTGGCTAGGATAAGTTTATCAATTTCGCCGCGGCAAAAAGCCCAGGTCTATTTGAATAAAAAGAAACGCCTACTCGATCGGTGTTCCGGGTGTCGTTTTGTTCATTTTTGCCGATTGTGGGTAGGTAAGTGTGGTGTTGATAAACTGGAGTGAAACGCTCCGGACGGTTAGAAAGCAATAGAGTGGAATCGGAATGTCGAAAAATGTTAGTTTATTGCTTCTGAGTTATTATCGTTTTGCCGTAAGTGCGGCATCTAGATTGTTTTATATTATCCAGCTACGTTTAAAGGAGTGATTCAATTTTGAACAATACGCAAGAATAGTTCGGTCTTTCGAGGACTTTCACATCGCACAGTTAAGATTGGACGATTAATTTTGACGAATGACACTTTATTTCATTTGTAAAGGCAACGTTTGCACGCCACTTTATGGTAAGCAATTGGTCTATAGAAAAGATACACTAGATACATTCAGTTACTTCTGGAGTACTTCTAGTTTGGAGTATTTTGAGGGTGAGAATTATTATTATTATTATTATGGCATGTTGCCGTTATAATTACATAGAAATAAATACACACATATTAAAATCTTATCAAATTATAGTGTAAATCTGAATTTTTAAAACAAATTTACTAAACTGGTATTTCCCACTAATCAAGTTTAGATACTAAATGATTTATTGTTTGTAAATAATTATTATTGAATTCCCAACTAGCAAGGTAGCTGTATTATTTTTTTCTTACCGAACGGAAAAGTTTTATTAACGTTTTGTAAGTGCTTAAAGATAGTTAATTTGCTGTGCTATCGTCTCGAGTATTACCATTTTGCTGTGTGCAACTAATTTGTTCTGTAATATAGTTCTTTCAGCTAAATTATAGAACGTTTATAAAATAGTTTTTTAATTGTTCTATAAACGTTTATACTGCGACTGCTACACGTCTGTTTAGTGCGTACAACTAAATGGTTCGGTTAGTTTTGCGTATCTATATAACTGTTTTATAAGAACTTTGCTTTGTAAAAGTTTGGCAAATCACAGTTAAGTTTCTTCTAATATATTTTTACTCCCAAAGATGCTTTTAAAAAACTATTGTAATTACCAAGTATTTAAATTAACATCATTTAAGCAAGCATAAATACCAAAAAGCGTGCATTGCAATCATTACAGAACGGTTTAGGTGTGCTCTCTCAGACTAATGAATAAAGGGGACGAATTGGTTTACAAATTTAAGTGACTTGTTGGCATGTATAGTTGTTTATTACTATCCCCATGTTTACAAATATTGGTCTTACTGACCTGCCCCAAACATGTTGTCACATTTAATAGTAACAGTAACTAGGAATATCATAAATAAAACCGGCAATTTCTTTAGTAGATGCATTGAACGTAAAATGGCCCCCACTTATAAAATTCAGGCGGAACAGTAAAGTAAAACAACCTTTTCGTGTTCAAGAAAGATTATGTAGCTGTTTTAGCTGTGAACACCCATTATTCTTCGCACTAATCGGCAACGTTGCGGCAGTTTGACAGGGACCAAAGTTAGCGCTTGCTCAACTTATTTGTTTTCCATTTTGTTTGTTTTGGTGTGTGCTTCGGTATTTGCTTAGTTTTTACAGAGAATAAACGCTAAAATCGAGTTTTTTGTGCGGTTCCAAGCTTAAAATATTAAAAAATGGTAAAAAGGTGCATAAAGTGCAAGCGTGTCTTTCCTCTAAAGTTAATAAAGGGAATATTTCGTTCCATAGGTAGTGTTTGTAAATACATTTATCTCTTTCATAAAGTGAGAGGGTTCAGCTTACTGTTTACATCTGTATAACGACGCTATAATGCGGTGTCCCCTTTATTCATTAGTCTGAGTGTGCTCTCAACACCTAACCTACGATGTCGTTTTCAAGAGAAAATAAAAAGAATGGGTACATTTCGCAGAAGAATTATCATTTAATTCAGAAAAACATTTATTCGGATAATAAATATAATAGCATTGCCAGTAATGCTAATGATAAAATTACTTCCACCAAAGAAGATTTAAAATCAAATACCGACAACTCTTTCAGCTGTGTTGCATGCTGATGATTGTAATTTTCACCAAAAGTCTTCAACGTTCAATGAAACAGAGAAAATCTTAAACATCCTAAAATAAAATAAAAATAATTATATTGTCTATAATAGCATAGATAAATTATAAGTACTTACACACGTAGAAAATGAAATTGTACACATTAAGATAGTTTCTTGTTTTATAAGCATCGCAAGCCCAACTGAAAGATCATATAAGTGCTGTGTGTGTGTGACTAAAACGTTTTATAAGAATTTACGCTATGTTTGGTGTGGTTGGCTTACCTTGGATCAGCGTCTTATTTTCATAAAATGTAAAAAATGCATTTTATAACAAAAAAAGTAATACTACGTTAGTTGACGATGTTTATCTTGTATTTAAAATTCCATCCGAAACAATAATAACAGATATTTTTAATTAAAAGAAAAACATTTATTTTAATTTTTAATAAAAAAATCATCGAAATCGATGTTTAGAAGAGGCGCTTAAAAATTTCACCATGTAAATAGTATACATTTCACAATAAATCTTAATTTGCACTAAAAATTATGTCACTCCACTACATGTCATAAGTAAAATTAATTATTCGTTGTACTTTGGCACAATACTCCGCCATTCATATTGCGTCGTCCTTATTTCACCAACATTACAAGAAGCAGCTTAAGAGGTGCATGTATGGTATTGAATAGTCTAAAGAAATGTTTTATAGTAGTAGTTTTAATGTAGTACAGCAAAACCGTCTTTTCAAAAACGCTTATCTTATAGAGTCAAAGAGCTTTCATGAAAATTTACAGAGGTTGTTTGGTATAACATTTATTTCTGCTGTGTAAAGCTTCTGTAAACGTCCATAAAATGGTTATATAAATGTGTTTGCAGCTTTTATAGAACTGGTTAAAGAGCGAAAAAGTTGTATAAATTTGTGCCCATTTTAGCTCTATAGGGGCTCTAAGAACGCTGTAAAAACGTTTATCGGACTTCAGATGTTTTATAAGGTTATGCTCTATAAACGTTCTTACAGCTTTAATAAAACAGAAAATTGTTAGTTGGGCTTCCCATTTTAACTTCAAAGTTCTTTGTAATATTTCATCTTCATTCCTTAGAACTTTATACCTACCAACCACATCGATCACTTTCTAGACGGCATCAGTAGCACTCTTTCAAATCTCAAACTGCTAATAGGACAGGTCGGTTCTTACCTAATGAAAATGTGCATTGGCCTTGCTTTACTCCAAGTTCATGCACAGCCCGAGGCTAATTCGGAATATCTAACTTCCACATCATTATATTTCTATCAATTCTCTACCGTGAATAGCGTTTCATTCAAGATTATACTATTTATAGGTATTCTACGGAATAGGCTGGTATTCAGTTGTGGAATTTCAATAAAAGAAACCACAAAACCGTAGTCTCAATTCATCGAGCGCAATCTTCGATTCAGGCATCTCGAGCGTTTGCACATAGTTCAATTTTATGGTGTTATAACAATGATTCAATCTATCTAGATGTTTACCGTCTGCTTATAAAATGTTCCATCAGTTCCAACGATTTTGCGGTAAGGTCATACCCGGGAGTGCTATGTAGAAAACGTCCGAGAAGATTTCTGAAAGAAACTAATTAATTTGTGAATACGATGGCAATTAGTTAGGTAATTTGATTTCTGCAGAATTTTCATTTTATGAGATAAAATTCTTGCTTGTTGATAATTATTGAAGAATATAAAATCATACAGCATGCCAAATTGAGATGACAGTAAAGAACTCTTAAGACAAAAAAAAGTAAGGAATCACGGGCATTATTCAGGGGTAATATAACAAGTGGTCTGCCTATTATCGATTATACCTTTCGTTAATTTTACGAATTATATAATCCCAAAGCATTGGGATTATTATGAGTTATAAATTAAGGAAAGGTATTATCTATTATTAGGCATACCACGAGTTGTATTTAAAAAGAGAATTTAACAACTGCAAATTGTTAGTTTGACAGCTAGAGATTGAACTTTCGGTTCTGAATAATATGTTTGTTGTGCTAATAGATATTGAAAGATCAATGTGTTAACTGAAAACATATATTCTAGTCCTATATTAAATTTGGTAATGTGAAGAAGTTATCGGGTTGTCAGTTTTAGCTGCCACAATATTGGTTTAGCGTAACTAGGACGTAACTAAGAGAGTAGGATTTTACCGATTATTTCCCTCATACTGCTTGCATCCAATAAGGTAGCTCCTTCCATAAAAATCCAACCAATCATATGCCTCTGCTAGCGATAATTGCACTTGTGCAAATTATCGCGGTAATTATTGCAGTAGTGCAAATTATGACTTTGTTGCTTAGCAACCGCGAATCTATTGTATACAAACATGTCCCTACTTCTTAAAGTTTGTATGTGTTTCACACTGTTCTAAATTATGCAGCTTATAAATTATGTTGAGGTATCTACTATTAAGCATTGTATCAATATATTTATATAACTTTTACATTGACAAATTTTGGTTATTGGACCTCCGTCTCCGTTTAAATTTATGACACATTCAGAAAATAAATTAAAAGTAAAAAAATATTTTTAAAAAAAGCTTTTATTTAAATGCGCTAAAAAGAATAAAATAATCTTTTCTTTTAAAACTTTTACTATCAACTTATAACGTCATTCCACAATTTATATGATATAAAAGCTTGTCGCGAGATTTAAGTAGTGGTATTTACTTAGTTTGAAAACTTAAATCTCGCGACAAGCTTTTATATCATATAAATTGTGGAATGACGTTATAAGTTGATAGTAAAAGTTTTAAAAGAAAAGATTATTTTATTCTTTTTAGCGCATTTAAATAAAAGCTTTTTTTAAAAATATTTTTTTACTTTTAATTTATTTTGTAATTTTTAGTTTGGCCAGGTGTCTGAGTCTATTCATCTCAGTTAACGCATCATTGTTGCAAGGTCGTTTGCCGGTTAGTTTAGAACAGTCTAGCTCTTCAATGAGGAGACCTTCTAATGACCATCTTGGGTGTTCCGCCATGTTGGATTTAGAATGACGTCACACATATAATCATGCATTGTCATCCAAATTAAACGTGTGTACAAAATTTCAGCTCGATCGGTTGAAATTTAACTAGTCCGCCATCTTGAGTGTTCCGCCATGTTGGATTTAGAATGACGTCACACATATAATCATGCATTGTCATCCAAATTAAACGTGTGTACAAAATTTCAGCTCGATCGGTTGAAATTTAACTAGTCCGCCATCTTGAGTGTTCCGCCATGTTGGATTTAGAATGACGTCACACATATAATCATGCATTGTCATCCAAATTAAACGTGTGTACAAAATTTCAGCTCGATCGGTTGAAATTTAACTAGTCCGCCATCTTGGGTGATCCGCCATGTTGGATTTAGAATGACGTCACACATATAATCATGCATTGTCATCCAAATTAAACGTGTGTACAAAATTTCAGCTCGATCGGTTGAAGATATCTGCTTCAAAATTGAGTTGCAAGATTCCACCCGAACAAATTACATACATACATACATACATACATACATTGCAAGTTAAATAAAAGCTTTTAATAAACCAACGCTGACAGGGTGTAGGCATAATCGCATTTGCCTTGGATATCCAAGCGTCATGTTTGTTTACTCGAACGCTACAGTCGAAGCTGTCAATAAACTCGTTCAAAATGAATCGTGGAAAATGTAAACAGAAAAAATTAATATAGAAATTATTAAATCGTATTCGAGAAATAATCTCGACAAATACCACTCGTGCCGGAAATTTTTCTAGATAATTTTATTCTCAAGCCCTATTTTGCCCATTAGCAAAACCACTCGTACAAATTGGGCTTTTATTTTCAGAGATAAAATAAAAGACCAATTTATACTCGTGATCTTTCTAGGCAAAATAGCGCTTTCGAAAAAATTTCCGGCACTTGTGATATTATATACGATAATTTGCACTAGTGCAATAATTATCGATAGCAGAGGCATATGATTGGTTGCATTTTTATGGAAGGAGCTACTTTATTGGATACAAGCAGTATGAGGGAAATAATCGCCGAAATCATCACCTGATAGGTTAATATTTCAAAAATCATATCATTTCATTACTTCATATTGGCAGGCGTTGAATTCTCTCTATAAACTATTACAAATAACAGAAGCAAAGCGGTATTGGTTTTTTGAAAGCCAAAAACACACTTGGGTTGGTAGTATTCATGTGTGAAAATGCCACCTTAAAAGTGTAAATATACGCAAATGTAACTTTAATACTATTATATTAAATGGGTGTCTGATGTTTTTTTGGTCGCACTATGGAAATTACACCTGGCAGATGGTACCCGGAGTCTACAATGGTCAACGTTGACGGCGCAATTGCTGGGTCTTAATTTGTTGGGTAAACAAAATGCAAGCACCGGTCGCGTGGGTCACTGGCAGTTCAGTTGCAGCAAAACAGAATAGGGATAATATTTGGGAAATTTGAAAATATGTTTCTACTTGTAATATACCTAATACCTACACGTATTATGCAAGTTGAGGTTTGAGGTACAGATTGCCTACACAAAATATGAAAAGGTAGATAAGTAGGTAATATTAAGTTAATTTAATGTAAGTTCTAAGGAGGTATTTTATCTCAGGATGTACCTATCTGACGATGTACCCTACGAGCTTTGAGGGTACCTACATTTTATAGGGTGGTCCAACTTTTATGGGCAAAACTTCAAGAATCCATATACTTAGATATGAATCGAAAACCGTTATAAAGGGGGACAAAATTAATTTTTTTCTTTTATTTTTCCTAAAATACGACAGCTATGGCAAATATATTTGGTACAAAGAAAGATAAAAGGAGTTAGGGAGTGTAGGGTAACCAGTCTAAAAATCACCAAGTTGTATTTTATAACGGAATATTAGCAATAAAATTACTAATGTGTATACGGGGAGTAGCAAGACATTGTCGGTTCTTATTTCTGACCTCCGGGTTGACCGGAATTCAGCTAGAAGCGCGGCTTCGGCGCTAATACGCGAGCGGCGACTTCTTTGGCATTAGCCATATCTAAATAAAACTAGCAATTAGTATATTATATACCACGGGACTGAATTAGTACTTTTATTCCGGAAGGTAAAGTTTACCTGAGGGATTGGGATTAAGAATACTATTACTTCAGTCCCATACAATATTTTTCGTACTTCCGGAAATGAAACGTATATAATATAAAAAGTTTATGCAAATTTGTTAAGAAATAACGAAAATTCTTGTTCTTAAAAAATTGCCGATTTTGAGATTGCGAATTCTCCCTTAAAGAAAACTTGGTGCCGCTCTTATATGAGGTCTACTGCCTTGTTTCTATTCTAATGTGAGGTCTACCGCCTACGCATACTCTAACATGTGAAAATACATGTAATACAAGTCATATTTAATATAAAGATGTTTTTTCAATATTCTATAGCAGGTAAGTCACTTTTATATTATCTTTGTTTCTTTTCAAATTCTTATCTAAAAGGATTTAATTTAAATTACATCCCTTTTCCAGGTAATGAAGAGAATGTCTAATATAAAAAGGGGTAAGTGACTATGTCATCTTTAGTTTCCTGCTTGTTGTCTACGGTCGAAATTACAGAAATGTTCCTGCGAGAATTTTATCAAGCCATCGTTGCATCAGAAGAATCTGCCACCGCATTTTTGAGGGATCATGGATTGTTAGACACAGAAGCTGAGACAGAACCTTGTACCAGATGTGGTTCACAAATGCAACAGAAGCGGAAAAAAATGATGCCGGTGAATTCAGACCAGTTTTTCGATGTCCAGGAAAGGTTGCCAGACTACACGTTCGGTCAGGAGTGGGAACAGATTTTTCCATTATTTAGACCTAAACGGAAAAATGAACAGTAACTTGACGTTGTGCCAGATATTAGAATTGGTGTATTTGTTCATATTGGACATTCCTGTAGAAGCAGTCACTACTTATACAGGTCGAGCAACGCAGACTGTAATAGACTGGTTTAATATATGCCGCGAGGTATGTACTTCAGTCGTTTCCTACACAATACGCGGACAATTAATTGGAACAGCAGATGATCCGATACAAATTGACGAGGCCCGCTTTGTTGGACGCCGGAAATATGGCAGAGGAAGACAACTGCAAGGTGGCCACCCTCCAGAATCGGAAGATTTGGACGCCGATGTTGATGAACAATAGAAATCACGGCCGACGCATTGATGGACCCTGGGTGTTGGGATGCGAAATAAAACAGAGGCAAGGTTTTTTGTTGTTCAACGAAGAGATGCAAACACACTACTTCCAATCATACAACGAGAAGTCCAAGTAGGATCGGTAATTCATTCCGATGAGTGGGCATTCTACATCCGCTTAAATCAAATTGGATACACACATCTGACAGTTAATCATCAGGAAAATTACGTCGATCCACAATCAGGTGCTCACACGCAAGCGATTGAACGGGCTTGGCTGGATGCAAAAGTAAAAATTTTAAAGAAGATGCGAGGTGTACCGATCCATCACATGCAATCCCATTTAGATTACATAAGTTGGAAAATTGTAAACCGGACTGAACCTGACTCGTTTGTAAAATTTTTACATGATATTCGAAGTGTTTATAGGGTGTAGAAAAATATGCGTCTTTTTTGTATAAATAAATTAAATCCCATACACCTGAGTTTTTTTATTTCTTTTTTGTACTATTAATAAAATAAAATATTTGGATAATATGTTTATATTTTGTTGTTTTATTTATCTTGTTGCGGACACAATTATGCCTAATACTGGTAGCCCAGGTAGACCTCATATTATAGTGGCAAATATAAGGGGTAGACCCGGTAGCCCAGGTAGACCTTATATTAGAGTGGCACCGAAAACTTACTAATAGAAGGCCTTGACAAACGTTACCATAGTAATATTGTAACAAGCTGGCGTCCGTACGTGCAGTCGTAGCGTCATTTATTTGACTGTCATCATGTCTGCGAAGTGCGTTTTTTTATATTGATAAAAGAGCGTGCGATGTATCCGAAGAATTATTACCAAAAAATCGAAAAAACTTTATGAGTAGCAGCAGTACGAGGCATTTAGAAGTGGTGATGTGTACAACATGTCGAAAAACCTACCGAAAATGCCTTGCTAGTTTATACTTCGATGAAAAATCAAAAGTTGTTTGTGCTTCAACCCTCTGGGCATATTACTCAATGTTAAAGTCGGTTAATAATATTAGGGAAAATATATAGACATATATTTCCAAAGTTATTAGCTTTATACAAGTGTCTTTATCTGCTGCATAAACCCAGCAAACATTAGTTAAAAAAAAAGTTATGTACATTACCATTCTAAGTAATTTTTTGCAATAAAATACATATTAAAATTATTTGTTATTAATTTCAAACTTCCGGCATTTCCGTCATTACTTAATCCCGGAGGGACTAGATGTGACGCTTTAGTCCCTATCAAAATGGAGTGAAGTTGTTCCTTCAGTCCCGGAAGTACGAAATAGTTATTTTTGTTACAAGTACCTAAACTGAAGTTTTTCAGGACGAAACATTGCTGTTTCCGGTCGAGGCGTTAGCCGAGTCCGGAATAGCAGATGAGTTCTGAAAAACTTCATTTAGGTACGTGTGACAAACACAATTTTTTTGCAATTTGCAAAAATGTTAAAATTTTGTCGATAGTCACAATTTGCAAAAAAAGTATTATCGTGAATTTACTTATCTGCCAAAGTCGTAGTTTGTTGCAAATTTAGCAGCATCTCTAAGATAGGAAAATGGTCATCTGCAACTAAAATTTACCCATGTTAGAATTTTGTCGAACCTCGTAAAACATTATTTCGACAAAAATTGCAACCCAGAAAGTTGCAAATTTGCACAGTCATCTGAGGTGAGTGTACTGTGATTTTGCAGCAATGTTAAAAAAATTTTTTCTAAGTTAGATAAAAAAACGTTATTTTACCACAGTTAACCATGTTGCCATATTTACAAATCGCTGCAAAATCGGCTGTATATCTTAAATATTAAAAGGAAGGTTATGTTAAAATTGCAACAATGTTAAAGCGTTGATTGACGTATTAATAAAGATTGCTCACGGCTGTCACGTCTGACACTTTTTCAACTCACCATGCGCTTTCCGGAGACAAAATACAATGCAAAACACATTGTTATTGTTAGCCATTCGAGCAATCTGTTTTCCAGGCCATGAAGCTATATCCGTGAGAAGTCTTATAAATACGTCATTCAACTGTTAAAGTTTTGTTCGGCGAGAAATTCATAGTTTTAGTTTTTTGCATTTTTAACAATGTTGCTAACCTTTGATCAAGTTGCAAAATTGCTTATTTTCGATTCGGTTGATACTTTATCAAGTTTTTAAAATGTTAGACTTAATTTGAATTCATTTCCCTTATTTACTCGGCTAAAACAGCGCACGTACGCATCTTGCAATGTAAATAAATATGTTTAAGGTTTCCTTAATGTTTCTTAAACGCCATAGCGTTCAGCGTATATATTATTGCCAAGTAACCTTGAAGTAAGTAAATCTGGACAACCCTTTCAAAATTGACTTTCTCACTAGAAGAATAAAATAATAAAATATTGACATATTTTCGGCAATACTTTTATGGCTTTAAACAAATACAATTTTCATTCTAAATTTACTTAAACAGACATTGCCAACTCAAGACAATATGTCTTTGCTTGTGGCCGCGGTGGCGACGTTCGTAGCGTCCCGAGCTATATGGACTGCATGTTTTTCTGCATTCGATTGTGCTTGGTTCGATTCGAAGTCGGGGTCGAGTACATATGCACATATCTTTATATATAAAAATACTGTTGATGACCAAGAGCGCTGGGAAAAATGTTCATTCACGGTATTGCTTCTTCATAGCTTTATCTGTGTAGTTTACTAGTGTCCTACTAGTTTCCTACACTTACTAGGGTTTTCCGTAGTAGGTACCTGAACAAATGCTATCCTAGTGGTAATGAAGCCTAAACGATAGCAATGGAACAAACTGTTCACTGGATAAAGGTAATTTTCTCATGTAGTTGAGTTAATATGTTAAGATAACTGAACGTAGGTGAGAAGTATATTTTTCCATATCGAACATTTTATTTGTTCGATTTTCCCATTGTTGAAACGCTTACCAACCTTGAAAAATATCTATAAAACATCGCAAAGTGGCAACAAAGGAAAATGGAGTAAGTATTTAATTCATTGCAAGTTAGTGCAAGTGAAACAACTCAAACCTAGGAATAAGTTACTCGTCTATCAAACAATCTAAACAAGCAAACAAGCAAGGAGATTAAATGAAGGATTCAAAATCGTTTGTTATTGTAAAAATTCACTGAGAAATGTTTCCTAGATAATCAAATTATATTTCTTAGACAATAGTGTGTTATCTTTTGGAAGGGTTTTTAAACCATCGACGATCTAAGAACAAAAGTGACTATGCTATTACGTTGACAGTATATCATATGGTTACTTCCGACAAAATATTAGCGCACGGCTAAACGCTAGAACGTTGAATTTGTTTCAATTTCAGCCTAGAGGCGCTGTCCTAATATCTGTCTTGGGTGTATTTGTGGTGCGTCGCCACACCCGAATGCTCTGCGCTGCCCTCGGGTAGCGACAAGTGGCGCGCAGGTGCCCTTTCTTCTTCTTCGCCCGCTCGGCCGGCGAAAGTGGAGCAGCGGTCAGGCGGTTGTTTCAGTCCTCTTCTTCTTCTTGCGTACGTGCCGCTCCATTCGGCCTCTAATTGACTGCCGCCGTGGCCCGTGCAACCGGACTCGGAATGGTTGGCAGGTCGCGGTGGCCGCTCTATCTCTTCGGGCAGAGAACAACCAAACTCGGGTCATGGGGCGTGCTTGCACGAAGCGTGTCTTCGGATTGCCCGGGGAATTGTATAGAAATGAGATAAAATGACGATTGGTGGTTTGAAATCAACTGCAGCTTTTGGTATTCGAAGAAAATACTTTTATACGAAAGCACGCACGGAAGCTATATTATATAGATGGCTAATTCCAAGATATTTGTCTTCCTATAAATTGACAAACAAGGAGTAGGTATAAAAGGTTTTTGGGTATAAAAACTTCTTCACCAGCTCAGGCATTGCCACTTTTTACAAAAGTCTTTATAAAGTGTATTAGTTGGAAGGGAATGCATGTTAAAATAATTATTGTGCGGTTTAAATTTTCTTTAAAATTGAAATATTTGCATAGAATTTGGTGTGGGACGTTTTTTTGGAACGAGTGTGACTAAGTTTTGTTTTTGATATACAGGGAGTTGCATAGATAAGTCAATGATGTTGTATTTTTCTTAAAGTCAAATAAAGAAATAAAAATAAATAAATCTATATGAAACACATCTTAATAAAGATATCGTTTATAAAAGCAACGTTACGTGATCGTACCTTAGAATTAATTTTTTCAAAATGCAAATCCAGGACCGGCTACGATTTTTTTATACCCCCCGACTTTCACGAAAACCATTTAGAAATTTTTTTTACTTAAAATCTTACACCACAGCGCTAATCAGGACACCCCAAAATACAATGTGGATACAAATTGGGAAATATTGCTTATATTTCTTAAAATATTCCTCATATCAAAACCATGTTTTAATAAAAGTGTTAGGGGACATTATTATTATTATTATTATTATATATTATTACTACTAAAAATGAGATAATTTGTTTTGTTCAAATTTGGTATGTTGAGGTTTTTGAATGTCCTGATTAACGCTGTGATGTTCGGTTTTAAATTAAAAAAATCGCTAAATTGTTTTCGTGATAATCGGGGGTATAAAAAATCGTAGCCGGCCCTGAATTTGCATTTTGAAAATGGTACGAAGATCAAAAGAACCGGTGTCTGAAGGCCCTTCAAACAAAGAGAAAAATAAAGATTTTATGGATTTGTATATTTTTAGACACCCTGTATATTTAAAAAGTTATAGGCGTTTTTCCATTCTTTTGCTAAGCTCTGTACCTATGTGGTTTGTTGAAATACCGTCTACCCAAAAAATACGATTTTTTTAGGATTGTCCAAATTTGGTGGAATTGTCTAATGATAACCTATATAACTCTGATAATGAGATCATGTTAATTTACGATAAATGGGTTGCTTCCCAGAGAATATAATCGTATATAGAAACGCTGCAATCTTGAATTTGTTTCTTTTGTTTTAAAACACTATTGAGATACACAGTTGCAACCTAAAGGCGTTGTTCTAAGAGGTCTCTTGGTTGCATTTTTGGTACCCAATGGACTAATATAGCAATTTTTTATATGCCCATATCAGAGTGGCAGGTGAGATGAGCCTATGCTACATTTTAAAAAATATGCTTGGTTTGGCAAAAAATAGATAAAACGCCTACGGAAAATCGTTAAATCCATCTTTGACTTTTCGTTGGTTCTGGCAACACACCGCCGAATCTTCAGTCAATTTAAAATTTAAATAGACCGCCAATACGGATGTGGTCGGTAAGCCTAGAAACAATAATATTATTCTGGAAAAGGTTTAATCCTCAAAAACATACACCAAATGTTTAATTATATCATTATTGCTTTAATTCGATAATTCGTTTATTGCTTCAATTTAAAGGAGATAAGTCGATTGCTACAATTAAAACAATGGAATAATAAAGACTTCGGAGAACTCCAGGTCAACGGGCTGCCTCTCCCCAAATGCTGTCAAAAATACATATAGATTTTTAATGAACCGCAGCTGTGGAAGGGGAATGTAACATAATCTGTTCATAACTTCAGAAATCCACAAATTCTAGTACAATTAGTTAGAAATATTTAAATGTCGGTCAACTCTTAGATTCTTTTAAGCCGTTCAGGTGTTACTAAACTTTCGATGCACCATGATTTTCACAAATTCAAGAACACGAGCACAGAAAAGAGCGCTGAACGATTTTTGAAATTTGTCGGACAACCATCTCCATTCTCCATCTCCAATGAGGTAGGTAAATATGCGAAAATCAATTATGTGGTATCAACTTCGGTATGGTATGCTGCTCGATGCAAAAAAGTCGATGGAGTACGGACTTATATTAGATGCATCGACTTATATTAGATGCATCGAAGCCATTCAAATCTGAAGCTGGGCAAAAGGGATTGGTACTAGAAACAGACATATTGAAGGCAGTTGCAAGAGAAAGGCGTATAGTGCATAGTAATTATCAAGAACTCTACATTTATTTAAAATGGCATTGTTATAAAAAGATATTACATAAATAATAAATGATGGGCATATCAGGTAAAGGATATCAATGAAAAAAATGCACTCTAGCCGTGACTCGAACCCGGGACTCCTACTGTGGCCGTATGCACTTTAACCAACTAAGCTACCGGATTTCCAAATAAAATTGTAAATTTATTAATTATAAAAGAATGCATTATTTTGTGTAGCTTCTCCAAAATCCGAGCAAGATAAACTTGACAATTATTATATTGTTATCTAACATCTCCCGTAATGGGTGTCTGCAGGTGACGTCTACAAGTACCGGAAATTTAAATTTCAATTAGAGAGAGGAAAAAAGCCAGACAGCTCTTTGGAAGTTTAAAGTCCGTACCTAAGTGATGCACCCAAAAAATAGGAAATATTTTCTAACTGTATTAGTCCATTGGTCTCATGTCCGACCCTCAACAAAGCAAAAACCTTTTTTGTTTGGTTTAGTTCGTTGTGAAATTTTTTGTTTGTGCTAATATTGTGTTGTGTGTAATTATAGTTTCTAGTGGAATAGTCATTCTCAAAGGCAAAAACCAGTGAAGCGAAAATGCCTTTCTGAGGTTATTTTATGCTCACTGATTCATTGCAGTAGTGTTTTTATCAAATTCCACTCCAAGTTACTAAAACTAATTACCTAAATCAAAGAACTAATCCGACTTAAAGAAGTTTTCGGGAAATTAAACAAATATCAGAGAATTCCCACATAACCCAACAAAAATTTGTTATATCTCCAGGTTCTCTAAGACGTGTGCTCCAGACCCATGCGCAGCACTGTCCCAGAGGAGCGACGCGCAGGTGCCTTTTCTTCTTCTTACCCCGCTCGTCCGGCGAAAGTGGAGCAGCGGTCAGGCGCTTTTTTCATCATCTTCTTCTTCTTCTGCTGGTGTACGTGCCTCTCCATGACTGCCGCCGCGGTTCGTGCAACCGGATTCGAAATGGTAGGCATGTCGTGGTGGCCGCGGTTCCCTCGGGTCATGGGGCGTGCTTGCACGAAGATTGTCTTCGGACAGCCCGGGGAATTGTAGCAATTGGCCCTCACCCTATCCCAGATGGAATAAACGGGTTTTGGATACGCTCTGGAGTGTGAGCAATTCGAAGTTGATTAAAAGCATGGCCAAACCATAAGTTGTTACTAAACCTCAATATTCGGTCTACGGAAATCTCCAATCAATGAATTAATATTTTCCTGTTCCCTTCTCCGTAAGTAGGTATACTTTACATGGGCGCCACCACGCCCGAAGGCATAAGTCGAATATTCGAGGTGTACTGTGTTAGTTTGGTAACTATTGGTACAAAAAGTAACTAGTAACTCTTAGGCAGCAAGGACCTTAAAACCATTAATTTACCTACGGAGACTATATTGTAAACGATAGACAAGGTACTACCTACAACAAATGTGCAACTTCACACATTGTAAACACTATCGTACGGTAAGCAAAACGCACGGAACACAAAATCATAGAGGGCTGAATCCATATACCTATAGCAATAGTTTTGGACGCATCCATCTCTGCAGAAGCATACGATGAGGATTGTTTAATATAATATATATTTTCTTGTTTTTCACATGAGCTTCCTATTCATGACTTTCTCATTTTTATAAGCTAAGGACAAAATAGATATGGGAATGATTTGGCATAAAAGAACGAATGGAAATCAGAACGCTATAATGAATGAGGGCAAAAAGTGAGTAAAAATTAACTAAGGCTACTAACTTGTATTGGACATATTTACAGTCATATACTTATGAGGTTATGTTGTAACAAAAAATAACAATCTATGGGTGTAATATGAATCTATATATGCATATATATATATATATTCTACATACATTATTCAGTTACTAATTTATACTGTAATCATTTTAAGTTTTTTCAACAAAAACTACGTGAAATAAAAACAAAGAAATCTTTACCCCTCCATATCATGGAAACCGTTCACTATACCGTAATTTTATATATAACAATTCTTGTTCGGAATTTAATGTATATCATTTGCGTATATACGATGACGTTTGCGCTAAACCTCATACTTTACTAGATATTCACGCAAAACTGTGAAAAATAAGAATTTCCTGCCCTTTTCACCCCCTCCCCGCGAAACCCGACGCTGGTGGTGGTGTAACTTTTTAGTACTAACTCTTAGGAGGGTATGGAATTATTTCGCGCTAGAAAGAACTTTTTTTTTTTATGTTTGGGTTTTGGCCCAATTTTACTGTACTGTTACGAGTAAACTTCAAATTAAAAGGAAACATTCGCTTCCGGTCAATAACTATATTTTTAAGGCCAATAACTGTTGGTTGTGCCCAATTTAATATTTTTGTCTTTAATTATCTTTTTTTTTGTGAATTAATTAAAATATAATATTTTTGGGCTAAAGCAACATCATTCTATTAATCCTCAGAGGTATACTTCTTAGATCAATATCACCCTGCTTAAAAAACAAAATTCAATGGACAGACATTTGTGATTTAAGTTCCATATATTCATATACAGGGTGTCCAACTTTAAAACTGTACAAATCCGTAAAAATCTTCATTTTTGGAGATAATCACCTAAACCCATAGACTTAGCTTATAAGTCTATGCCTAAACCTTATTTTGTTTGAAAGGCCTTCAAAAACCGCTTCTTTTGACCTTCCTGCCATTTTCAAAATGCAAATCCAGGGCCGGCGGCGATTTTTTTATACCCCCAATTTTGACGAAAACCATTTAGCGATTTTTTTATTTAAAATCTGACGCCACAGCGTTAATCAGAACACCCAAAAACCCCCATAAGTATACCAAATTTGAACAAAAATTATACAGGGAGTTCCATTCTGTAGGGTGTCAAAGGTGAGCAAAATAGGAATTTTAAAGACATCTGGCGAGTCAAGTGTGCCATGGAATCCCTTCAAAATAGCTGCATGGTAAACAGGACCACTCAAATTCTCTCTGAGCCATCTCAAATTCTGAATTTTTATTAAAACTTTATACTGGCCAGGAGTGCTCTGGAATCATTGAAAAAATATTAATAAACACGAAAGTAATTTATTTCTTTACAAAATGCCAACCAACAAATAAACACAATTTAAATTATTGCACCTTTATCAACAAAGTCACTGTCTAAGATGATACATTTTCTGTGCGTTTTCTGTTGTGGCACACCAGCCACCTTAACTGATATGGACTTACTGACTGGTAGGCTTCTGTATTTTTTGGATTTATGGTATGTGGAGCGGTTTTGATATACTCGATTTTTGACCCGTATAAAGTTCCAAAAATTCAGTAATTTGAAATGGCACAGATAAGAACACTCTTTATATTTTGTATTGGACCTTTGCACACCAACACCTTGAGTGGTCCTGTTGACCATTCAACTGTTTTGAGGGGATTCCATGGCACACTTGACTTGGCAGATGCCTTTGAAATTCCTATTTTGCTCAACTTTGATACCCTGCAGAATGGAACTCCCTGTATATTTTTTATTCAAATTTGGTAAATAAGGTTTTTGGAATGTTCTGATTAACGCTGTGGGGTCAGATTTTAAATTTAAAAATTGCTAATTAGTTTTCGTGAAAATCGGGGGTATAAAAAAATCGCAGCAGGCCCTGGATTTGCATTTTGAAAATGACGGGAAGGTCAAAAGAAGCGGTTTTTGAATTCCTTTCAATCAAAAAAAGTTTGAGTTTAGGTCAAAAATGAAGATTTTACGGATTTGTACAGTTTTAAAGTTGGACACCCTGTATATGTGCCAAAGTTTTTGTACCATTTCCGTATAGATTATTTCTTTCTAGAGTTCCCAGCACTGTTCCGTTTGTCATAACTTTACTAAAGTAGGTATATCATAACTTACCATCGAAGTATCTTCCGAATACGGCCCTGCGAGCGAAAAAACGCAGGGCCAATTAGGCGATGTCCCCGGGTCACGGCGGATTCGGGTCTCTCCTCGACCGACGTTCGCTTTTTTGCTCGCGCCGGTACCTCCGGTCCCGGTTCTGGTTCGGGCACGTCGGTTCTCTGCCACACACGCGCCGAATTTGGGCAGTAATTACCGCTTAAAATGAGACGAAGGAATTTCTTTGGACGAGGCGACATTTCGGTAAATATTTGGCCGTTTAATTATAAAAAACTGAAGAGGATTTAAAGCATCGGCGGTTGTAAGGAGGCAGAGGCGCACGGGATATTAAAAGTTTGTTGGGAGCTCAATTATAATAATTCAACTCAACTCAAGTTCCTCTGTTATATTAGTATTATAACTCTGTTATATTAGTATGCAAAAAATATTTTTGTTGTTCGTCAATAGCCGAAATCGGTCAATGTCCGAATTTTCTGCTTCTCAGCGCGTTATGGGCAAAACTAATTAGGTAATCAGAAACCGTGTTCAGAATTTTGAGTTGAGTAAAACGGAATGATGCCGATGCGTACCTATACATCTATTATTGGCGCGACTAAATTATTTATATTACTTTTATATGCACAAGTTGCACAAGGAATGACCCTTGAGTCAGCTAATAACTCCTGATGCGCAAGTTAAAATTGTATATCGATGGCGCTTGAGTTTTATTTAACGTTGTAGGAAATGAGTAAAAAGTTATATCTAGATACTTACTACCCACATCTTGGATGTTCAAACTGTGAGAGACTAAAGCATTCCCCTCGGGTGTACCTACGTTGTTGTACCAAATATGGTTAAAATATCTGAAATAGCATAGAAAAGAAAAACCTATACATAAAATTTAAAATTTCTTTTGCATTCTAATTGACAAGAAGACCAACAGAATTTTTTTTACTTTTATTTATTTTTCATAAGTTACTTAATTCAAAATATTATGACATTATTTTTTATTTTAGTAACGTGTATTGCCTCCCTTGGCTCTTAATACATCCCCACAACGTCCTGGCATGCTTATTATCACATTCGACACCTAAAAACTGTTGTAGTTCTTCTAAATTTCTTACAACCACATTCCCCGATCTTAACCGCCTGTAAAGGTAGTCCCAAACATGTTCTAAAGGATTCAAATCGAGGCTGCGTGCAGGCCATTCTAAAACGCGGAGATAATGTGAAACTATTCTCGAAAACGAGTGAACACACATTGTCCTGCATTAGCACAAAATCGTCTCGAATAAATGAGACAAAAGGTACGACATGTTCTTCTAGAATCTATGTTATGTGGGTATCGATGAGCTGTTAGAAAACATCTATTTACTAACACCAACTCCGGGTGTGCTCTTAATAAAGATATTCCTCCCCATAGCATGATAAGCCCTCCAAAATTTCGTGGAGGCCTAATATTGCACTGTGAGTATCGTTCACCAATACGTCTATATACAGGTATTGTTCGATCTGAAGTAATATCTTGACTCATAAGTAAAGAGTACATTACCCATTCATTGATATCAGTGGCTGAGGCAGTACCAGCAGCTCTAGCTCTAATTTCACGACTCACGGTAATACAAATAATACGGTTTTGTTTTGCTTCTTAGCGGGTCGGGGGGAAGAAGAAGACGTAATTTGTTTACATTGGCATTTCTTAAATTCAGTATTTCCTATTTTGTAATGCATAATAAAAAGCTTTTTTGATAGACTTGTATATCGAATATGTATGCTTTGAGATACTTATATTTACAAAAAAAACCTAAATCGTATAAAAAAAACTGGAAACCTTCAATATGCCAACAATAACATATTTTTAAAATCATGAAACAAAACAAGTTGCCTTTGGTAATGTATCTATTCCTATATATCGTTGCTTGCAGGTTATTTTAGTTTTGTAAAGTTCACAATACACAATTTACTTGCTTTCTAGCTTATGAAAATTTGAATGATATTCATAAAAAAATCATTCAGTTTTTCTTTTGTATTTTTCAATGTTTAGCAAAAATATGAAATTGGTTCAATATCTATACCTAAATAAAATCGGAAGGAAGGGTTGGTGGGACTCTGTTAAAATCCCGGTCTCAAAACCCATAGAAACGGGTATACCTTTCTTCGTCCCTTTTATTTAACGGCAACACAAACTATTATAAATGTGTAGGTACGCGAATTTAACAATTCATTGTTTAACATAATTATGTTTGATAATATATACTCCTGAACAAGATTAACGCACCAACATACAAGATTTCAAATTATATATTTTAAATTATTTTGCGTGCCTACCAAGAATATGGACAGTAGGCTTTGGACATTTACTAATGTTAAACTAATTAAATAATACAATTTGTTGCTTTTCATTTAGTTTCCATAAATTTATTTTAAAAAATGCAATTTTTGTGGGGATTTATTATGTTGGTGCGTTAATTTTGTCCAGGACTTTATTTGTTACATTGCTACAATAGATATTGTATTGTTACAGAAAAATAATATTTTGCTTTGATTTTTTAATTGTAATTCTAAAATAATTGAGATATCATACAAAGCTTACTGCTTGATGCTTCTTCCCTTATACGGCTTTTGTTCGCTAACGTTTATTTAATGTATCCAAATGCAAATTAAGATTAGTATATTATGTTTCTTGATGCACGAGATTTGTGAAACCAAACGATAAATATAATGTTATTCCTTATCTTTGACCCTATAAGCCTCTATGATATTAAGTCTGGCTAGTTTTAATATGTGTATTTTCTGTTTTCTTTACAACCTGCAGAATGTATAAAATTTATTCAAGCAACTTTTGAATTTATTCATTTTAACATCGGTTCTAGAAACTATTTACACGGAGAAAAAAAACTTAATTTATTTTATTTCTAACACTATTTCCTGTTTATTTTCAGTAAATTAGTTTGCCTGACAAAAATGACAAATATCAGTTATTCCTATTATGCTTTCTGCTATTAGTTGCATCAAGGCACCAACAAATCTTCACATCTGAGATCTTGAAAATCAACGATTTCTTTCGAGATATTTTAAAAAATATAGCTCTCGAAGTTTCCTGTCTCCAGCCGAATCGTGGGTCCTTGGTAAATCCAAAATTAAAACCGAAAGCCGACCGGCCGCCAGAACAAACTCCTCTTCCTCCCGGCCCTCTTCGTCTTCTTTTTCTCTCCGTTTTCCTCTTCTTCTTATTCTGCGTCCGTCCGTCCTGCGCGGAGGCTGCCGCAGTGGCCACAGGCTACCGCGGCGGCGGCGGCAGGAAGCGCAGCCTGTTATTACATTAAGAAGAAGAGGAGGAGTGGCAAAAAGAAGATGAAGAAGGCAGATCGCGCTGACCTCCGAGCGGAACCCAGCGTCAGAACTGGACTGCGGCTCGTACCTAATTGCGACGTGGCCATAAAAAAGGTACCCGGGGAATCGTAATTGCATAGTGATTTAGGCCGTCGAAATGTTATGTAACTAGAGTTTTGGATAATGAGGCAAAAGCACAGGCGAGAATATTAAACTATTTTTAAAAAATCTTATTTTTCTCCTTAATTTGGCAATGCAATTTCTTTGTATTAGTATGATTTAGTAAGAGAGTAACCAATAAATTCCTAAGTGTCTTAGATTATTTGAGAAAAAATATATGAAATACCGATTCGAAGAGAAATAATTAAGAACAAACGAATATCCTGAATTTCAAGAAAAATAATCTAACCCTTAATAAAATGTCCAGACATTTTTGGCTGGTACCTACAATAGCTTAAATGAGACAGATAGCAAGAGGCATTGTTCAAATCGTCCGTAGAGAATCCTGGTAGGTACACGAACTTTTTTGGAACGAAAAATTAAAACAGATTGGCGGAGGTATAAAACATTGTACCTATCCATTTTGTAAAAGTATTCGTAGAAAAAGGCATTTATTCCCAAACCCCTAACAACTTAGAAGTGGGATTTATACCGGTATGGTTCAAATTCTTTTTTCTCGCCACGTCATGTTAAAAAGGAAGCGAAAAGTATCAACTTCAAACTCATATGGACTTCGTCAACTAGTACCAGTAGCAGCTCCGCTAGTAGTGAGAGAAGACAGCGTTCTAAAGAAATAGCAAAATGTAGGAGAAGAAAGAATCGTGAGTTGAATCAAAACGAAATAACCTCAAGGTTACTCCTGACTAACATAAAATAGATGCTGCACAAAATTTTTCGCAACCAAAAATATTCACCAGCTACATCAATTTATTCGTCTAAGTTACTTTAGAAAATTTGTAAATAAATTTCCAAAAAATGTAGCCTATTATTAACAAAATTATTTGAAAAAATGCTACTTGATCATCACTCCTTCGAGTTAGGATTATTGGTGGTTGTGGTAAGTTTACAAAAATTTTGAGATTACTTATTATTTTAAAGGCATACAATTTTATATAAGAACTGATTGTAGTGCAGTCCAAAGTACCATAAATAGATTGAATTTAATACCCAGAATAAGTCGTTGGGTTGCAAGAAATTAATTCTAAAATAGAACATAGACCGGGTGGACAAATGCTACATGTCGACGATCCCGACCAATTACAGAAAAGTTCATATACTATGCACAGATATTTATTTATACAAATCCTGACAGAGCGCTTTCGGTTAAACAACAATCTTCAGTGTCATATACAGTGTGGTCATTTAAGTGTGCAACATATGGAACTTTTTTTTATTAATTGCACAACCAAAATACAGGCATTGCCGAAAGTTGATGCATGTTCAATAATCATATTAGGTGCACTTAGAATGGTTGCAAGTTAAACAGCATACAGGGTGGGTCAAAAAATATAAAAATTGCACAAGAGTAAAGTACCCTTATTTCAAAAAATTCAGCAATAGGTTATTAAGAAAAGTTGTTTAGAATTAAAAGCTATGCCTAAATACCAAAACATAGCCTCCTAAGAAAAAAATTTTTTTTCGTCAATTAATTCCCAGTTTCATAATAAACATTTAAAATAAAAAATTTGCACCTTAAGTGAGAGTTTTTTAATATACACATTATCATTACTAATGTTTTACCTTGTTCAGAAGAATTCTAGGTAAATTTCACAAATATGCTTGAATTTGAACAAAGTTATGCGAAACTGATATAATTTTGATTGATTTATGAAATTGTTTAGGATGAATATTAAAACAAAATTTTTTTAGGAAATTATTAATGTTTTTCAAAAAAATATATTTCTTTTTCTTAGGAGGCCATGTTTTGGTATTTAGGCATAACTTTTAATTCTATACCACTCAATAATAACATTTTGCTGATTTTCTAAAATAAGGGTACTTTACTCTTGTACAATTTTTATATTTTTTATCTACCCTGTATGCTGTTTGACTTGCGACCATTCTAAGTGCGCCTAATATGATTATCGAACATGCACCAACTTTCGGGAATATTTGAATTTTCGTTGTGCAATTAATAAAAAAAAATCCCATGTTGCACACTTAAATGACCACACTGTATAATACGTATAGTTATGTTATAAAACACAAGATCAATCAAACTGATACTTACTTGTTAAATATACAAACTCTAAAAAATTACGAAAACCACATGTTGGTAACCTTAAAGGTATTTTAAGTATTATAAGAAAACTGTGGGCAGCCGGAACCGGGTTGTCAAAAGTCAAATTACTGTCAATATTCTAGCAAATGGCCGCTGTTACACCACGTGATAACAACTGGTGCTCTAGCCACTTATCTTGAACACAAAGTGCTGAATGGTGAGCAAAAAGTACAAACGCTTAAATATATTTCCACAATTCTGTCAAATTACTGTCAATATTCTAGCAAATGACCGCTATTACACCACGTTATAACAACTGGTGCTCTAGTCACTTATCGTGAACACAAAGTGCTGAATAGTGAGCAAAAAGTACAAATGCTCAAATATATTTCCACAGTTCTGTCAAATATATTAGAGCGTTTGTACTTTTTGCTCACCATTCAGCACTTTGTGTTCACGATAAGTGGGCTAGAGCACCAGTTGTTATAACGTGGTGTAATAGCGGTCATTTGTTAGAATATTGACAGTAATTTGACTTTTGACAACCCGGTTCCGGCTGAACGTCATGCCTCATCCTCGTGTCGACTCGAAATAATAATTTTAACTTGTATTATGTTATTGTATTATATTATGGCCAACGTAATTTTTAAAAAGTGTGATTTAGTTATTGTTTGGATTTAAGCTTTGTCAAACTGTTGAGATTTCGATTGTTAACTGGATGTTGGGTTCAGCAGTTTGACTGATGGAGTTTGCCCACAGTTGTTTTTTTATAATACTTAAAGTACCTTTAAAGTTACCAACATGTGGTTTTCGCAATTTTTTAGAGTTTGTATTTGACAAGTAAGTTTATCAGTTTGATTGATCTTGTGTTTTATAACATAACTATACGTATTATAGATGACACTGAAGATGGTTTTTTAACCGAAAGCGCTCTGTCGCAGGATTTTTATAAATAAATATCTGTGCAAAGTATATGAACTTTACTAATTTTCAACTTGATATCTGCACATGCAGCTTTGACTTTCATTAATTACAGAAAAAGTCATGATGATTTCAGAGGGAGACTGGCTAGCGACAGTTCAGAAGAAATATGTAAAAAAAGAGAAATTCTTGAATTTGGTGATATTGAAAATAATACAGAAAGTGTCCGCAGACTAACAGAAAAATGTAGATGCTGGGTTGTTCCTAAAAAATGTCGCTGGTAAGTAACTCAAGAAAACCATGATGACGTTGGGCATATCGCTTTGGAAAAAACCAAACTACAATGCAAGAAAAATGTTTGTTTTCTAAGATGCGAAGATTTGTGTCAAAACACATAAAATCTTGTCTATATGTCTAGCCAATACCATAAAATCCCGTCTGGGTGAAAAACGGGATTCCTATTTTCTATTGTAAAGCATGCTCGGCCTTTCTACAGTGTGTGTACTTTTAAGTGTATACAAATCCACAAAAAAATATTTTGTGAGATATTTTCAAAAACCTTTTTTGTTTGAAAGGTCTTCTTTTCGCCTTTTTAACCTATTTCACAATGCATATCCAAGGTCTGCTGCATTTTTTTTATAACCCAGATTTTCACGAAACCATTTAGTGATTTTTTATTTAAAATCTGAATCTAACATCACACCCCGACACCCCACATACCAAATTTGAAAAAAATATATACACAGGGAGTTTCATTCTGCAGAGTGTCAAAGTTGGGAAATAGGAATTAAAGACATCTGGCAAATCAAGTGTATCAAGGAATCGCCTCAAAACAGTTGAAGAGTCAACAGGTCGACTCAAAGTGTTGATGTGAAAAGATTCAATACAAAATTATACAACATGTTTGCCTTTGGATCATCTCGAAATGCATCCCGGAATTATTAAAAAACTGCTAATAAACACAAAAGTAATTTATTTTTATTTTACAAAATATCAACCATCATGTAAAAAAGATTTTACATTATTGGTCCCTTCTCGACAAAGCCACCCTCTCAGATCATACATCTCCATAAATAATAGGTACTATAATCTTTTTCGATTTGGTTTCGGTGAAAACTTTATTTCGTTTTATACATTTAATTTCTTTACAGTAAATCACTCAATACGTAATTAAAAATGAATTTTCGGATTTACTTTAATATTTTTACATTGTTTTCATTGTTTTGAGTTCTCTGTGTCTAGTGTTCTCAGCAGAGATATTTAAAAAAATCATATATGCCATGGAAATTGAAACAATTAAATTTACGCCTACATTAAACTTAATAATTAAAGTGTTTGTCTGATTCTGTGACACAATGAATCATCTTACTTTGAGAAAAAAAAATTGAAATTGTTTGTTTAATAACAGGTGAAAATGTGCCCTATCGTGCCCTATCGTGAAGTCGTCAGAATATTTAATGCCCGTCATGAACGTAACATACATTTTACAACTGTCGCAATAATAAATAGGAAATTTGATGAAAGATATAGAATAAACTTTAGGAAGCTTGGAAAGTATGTAAAGTTCTATAAACTGCAATGTTTTGTAGGAAATGTATCTAAGATGAAACCCACACCACGCAACGTCCACCAAAGATCTGAACAAATTTTGGAATATTTCCGGAATAGGTACCTACCTAACTAAAAAGTAAAATGCGAAAGAACATTTTTTCAAGTGAACCTTAGTACCCGAGTAACTCGACGCTTCTGCTTCAATGTAAACTATCAAGGTTGGCACTGGAGAGAAATTTTGCCACATTTCAATCATTTTTTTATTGAGGGTGAAACTGAAGAAATACGAAATGCCTACCTCACGTTTGCATTATTGGTGTATTCAGTCTGGATTCTACAAAGGGCAGACGTTATACACTTCAACCATCTTAAAAATATATTTTATTCGCATCATAAGCACCAGTACTTGCTTGAGGATTTTTCTCGAATTTCCACACACATTTTTGTATAAAAAAAAATAAATTGCACGAGAATATTGCTACCGTCAACGTGTAACAACGCCTACCGCGATCCATATTTTGCGCATTTTCGTGCCTGCCAGTAGCTATTATGAGATGATTGTTTAGTTTAATGACTGGACGGCCACTGGAAGCTGGCGGCGTTGGCCGTCAGCTAGACGGTAATTCAATTATTACAGATTACTAGATTACTTATATGGGAGGGCAAGTTCAGACACCGCCGGATAGATGGCTCCACTCATCTCGGAAAGTAAGAGCATTGTTTTTTGTAAATATTTATTCAACCGCAGTTAATTCATACCAGTAAAATTACTTCAAGGTATTGTTAAAAAAGTAGTCGCAATACGGTACTTGATGAAATTTTACAAACTTGATAAAACAGTTCCTGGACACTTGCCTATAAGACCCTACGATTATTTAAAAATATATATTTAGCTAATTGGCAAGTTTTTAGACTTTCTTCGAAATTTGGCGGGAAAGCACTTACATATATGTCACAAGTAGTGTTTTATAAATGCTACAAAGGCAATTTTGCAATATGGCGATACCACTAAAGTATTCTGAGACATAACCTTATTCCGACATAACCTTACTTCCAGGCTTGGATGCCCCGTGAAACCACCTTTATTTTTTTTTTATGGGTTGGGCAGCTTGGCCATTCCCCAGGTCCGGGGGCCTCTAACATCCCCCCTTTGTGGTGCTGGCAGGGGTTAGACTGGCTCGTAGCCATCCCCATACCAGCTTATCTATTTTATATTTTCCTTATCCTAACTTAAACCTAAAGACAAACACAACACCCATGGCACATACCGTGGTGGGACTCGAACCCACGACGTACGGTGCCAAAGCGTGGGTCCAATCGAAAGACCCACTCGGACACCGCCACCCCAAACCACCTTTAGTCCAGAAGTGTTTTTTTTTTTCGTAATTTTCAATAGTGTTTTCTGCAACTTTTTTTTCTAGGTTGCTCCTAATTACCGAATTCGGGCTCAGTACTTGTAAACGGTAGGTATGTAGGGAGAGGCACGATCGAATATCAAATACACGCGCAAATTGGATAGTAGAGGCAAAGTCTAGAGGGTAGAGGCGGCGACACACATCCCCTGAGGGAATTCCCACCTAATCGATTAGTAGGGAGAACTTACTTGTGATTAGTGCCCATCCACCGCGATGGGTTGAACCGCTTCAACTGCGTTAGGAAGTAGTGGCAACGTAACCTTTACCCATCTCTCTTATGCTTATTCGATTTCTTATTATGGATATTATCACACATTGTTCGCCAGACGACACCTTTAGACATAGCCGAACGATACCCGTTCGGCTATGCTTTAGAGCTGCCGGTACAGTATGTATATTATGGTTAGATGCCTAGGTGGGCGGGTGACGTTGCTACATTCGCGAATATTTCCACATTATTGAAGCCTAATATTTTTATAGTATTTTCCGTATACAGATATTTTAACCAAAGTATCACGTGACAGAGATGAAGAATATAGTTTCCAGCGTGTGCAGCATAAACAGACACCATTTTGCTATAGAGGAGTCAATATACGGAACGTATTCGTATTAAAAAAGTCTTTATGTGACAAGATTTTTGTGTGCAATTGCGTTAGTTAAAGCTCAACAGTTGCAATACATTAAGTAACAGATATTCATAGGCAAGCTGTAGATATTTGAATAGAAAAGTACAATTTGCCCTTGTTCCACGAATTATTGCAAACGGGCACCGGCAACATTGCAATTCCCTGAATCCTGAGAGGCACAGAGTTGCCACGTTTGGCGTTCTGGACAATAGAACGACGAAACTGTATATTTCAGACTGAACAAAATTGTGCAACTTCGTCTTTAATTATCATAAATAAATAAGGGTTAAAAGCCGTTGTTTTATTTATTACGTGTTACGTTGGTGCATCTACTGTAAACTGACTACTATTTTAGGGCAACTAAAAATATTTTCAAGTACCCTATTCGTTTTAGTCCTACGTTAAAGTAAATTTAGCGCCCCCTGACTTTCGTTGATGTGAACTAACTGCGGTAGAATAACTATTCTCAAAACAAAAACAATGGTCGGGTGGTGGCACTGGTGCCAGTAGCAGGCGTTGGGAAGGAACAATATCAAAGGTGGCACTCTAGTGACTTTGTGATGTTGAGTAGAATGAAGGGAGATTTGCGAGAGGCCCCTGGGGATAACGTATGGAAAATTAGATTTTCCTATAATATATAACATGTTAATTATGTATAATATGTTTTTTTTGTTTTTCGGGCTAGTGATGATGAATATTTTCAAACTTTAGATGGGCTTGTGTGGGAAATCCTTCAAAATCTCGATTTTTTTTCTTACAAGATTACGCCCTTATTTCAACCCTTGCTGCAACACTCAAGCCTTTGGTTTTCGGAAGCCAGGTTCTATTAATTAGTCATTTAGTGAACAGGGCTTGCGTGAAAATATGTGCCTCAGACACCTTTTATTTCTGTTAAGGAAAATCGAATTTTCCAAATGTTATCCCCAGGGGCCACTCATAAATTTCCCTTCATTCTACCCAATATCGATGTACTTTTCAACCCTCTTCGAGGCTTGTATGCGAAAATCGGGTACCTAATCAACGGTACAGGTGTGTTGACCGTGGCGTGTAGAGCGTTCCGCGATTCGCGAGGCCACGAACTTGAACCTATTCAAGTAGAAAGTAAACAGTGATAGAGTGTTTTAATTTTGATGAATATTTGCACATTTTGTGCTTAGTTTTGTTTTGTCTGCTACTGCAGTCTCCGCAAACTAAGAGCTCCCTATATCCCTATGCACCCCATTAATTTTAACATTCAAAAAGGTATTAAATTCACTTAGACTATGCATACATTTTTTTAAATATCTGGGAAATGGTACAAAAAAGGTAAATTTGCGATATGTTGTGCAACTGGAAACTCCGAGCCCCCAGGACGGCAGCCTCGACGGGCGAGTTTAACAGCTGAGCAAGTGAGCGCCGTTAACAAGGGGTTTTAATACATTCCTGAATTTTTTTTTTAAATGTCGGATTCGTATTTAAAACATATAGGCGCAATACATACAAAATTAGTTACTTATCTGATGTAGAAAAATCTCCTGATAGTGACAAAAATACTTACCTGATGTTGAGCATTCTCTTGATAATGTAGAACTATAGAAATTGACAATATCTCACATTTAATAACAATGTTTAAAATTTGGGTGCGTAAAGAGTAGACAACCTGTATAGATACAATGCATATATACTAATTTAGCCGAATGTAGGTACTTATCTAAATCTACGAGCATATACAGGGTGTCTCATTTTGATCTGGAACGCCCCTGTCAAATTTGAACTGGCTTACGGATTTTAACGATTTTTTTTTTGTATACAGGGCCCTCCTAGACGTACTTATCAAACACTTTTCAATGACCATACGATTATTCCAGGGCCCGATTAAAAAATTTTTTTACCCAAATTTTCGAGTTAACTTATCAGCGATCTTTTTATCGGAAATCTGATAACGTGGCGTTAATCAGCGCCCCTGAAAACCCTCAGATTCCAAATTTCAAGAAATTATTCCCACAAATTATACTTTTTACACTGCATCACAATTGCAAAAAATCAAAATTTCAATTTGAGTTCAGCTATTAAGGTGGCTATGGTAAAAAGAGGTCCACAGGGGACAATGGTAATAAACCTGATCGGAAACTGTACTCGGTTTCTCTTTTCATTACAGTACAGTACAGTACAAATTTTATGCCATTTGAGACGCAAGAGAGCTCGCTGCCGTCGCAGGCAGTCGTGCAAGTGCAAACACTTTGAGAAACGTTAATTTTTACATTTTTTTGGTACAAATAATAAAGTATAAGATTATACACTACAAAGTACGTATTTGAAGAATGTAATTAAAAGCAGCAATATTTTAAACGGCAGAAATATATTGACGAATCGATTAGAAATTACATTTTATACCCACTAAATTATTTATAACCCCTAAATTATTTTAGCAACATCAACCCCTGAATAACATTTGTTGTAAAAATGCATAAACTGACATTTCTGCAAGCCATTGTTTTTCCACGGCTGCCTGCGACGGCAGCGAGCTCTCTTGCGTCTCAAATGGCATAAAATTTGTACTGTAAAGCAATAATGAAAAGAGAAACCGAGTACAGTTTCCGATCAGGTTTATTACCATTGTCCCCTGTGGACCTCTTTTTACAATTTTCACTTGTTTCCATAGCCACCTTAATAGCTGAACTCAAATTGAAATTTTGATTTTTTGCAATTATGATGCAGTGTAAAAAGTATAATTCGTGGGAATAATTTCTTGAAATTTTGAATCTGGGGGGTTTTCAGGGGCGCTGATTAACGCCACGTTATCATATTTCCGATAAAAAAATCGCTGATACCTTAACTCGAAATTTTGGGTAAAAAAAATTAAATCCGGCCCTGGAATAATCGTATGGTCATTGAAAAGTGTTTGATAAGTGCGTCTAGGAGGACCCTGTATACAAAAATAAATTCGTTTAAATCCGTAAGCCAGTTCAAATTTTACAGGGGTGTTCCAGATCAAAATGAGACACCCTGTAGGTATCAGCTAAATAGGTACTAACACTTCATATTTCGCAAACCAATATTGTACCTACCAATGCGTGCCAAAAATAACAAAAACAATAATCGACGGAGTCATTGGTCGATTAGTCAATTAATTAACTTATCTCCCAGGCCCATTTCTTCCCGATATAGATTCGATTTGCATTTCTGACGCTAATCTAATGTTAATTAATAAATTTGTCTGCAGAAGCACTAAAGCCTCTGATCAAAATATGAATTTTCGATCAGGGATAGGTAACTTCTAAACTGTAGGCTTGCTCGTTGTATGTATTGTAGAACTAAACCGGTAATCAGGTTTGGCCCAGGGTTTAGCTGAAATTTTTAATGAAATTCAGAGATATGATTGCTCAACATACTGAATTTGAACAGAGTTGAAATTGGGCGAACAATACACGTAATTTGCTTATTTTCTAAAATTTATTTGAGGCGCAAACCGCCACCAAACTGATTAAAAGACAACCTTTTCAAGTTGCCTGGAAGATTAATGAATAAAAAAAGAGAAATTTCAAAGAGAAGTTAGTATAGATATATAGATAGAACCAGGGACTATTTAAAATAAGGGGACCCAGCATGTCACAGTCTATCACATAGGAAAAGTGAAGCCTTGAGGGGAAGTTTGATTTCTGTTGACTCCAAGGAGACCACAAGGGGGCTGACACAAGGTTATGTTATATGTCAGTGTCCAACTGCCATCAGGTTTTATGTGTGATATGCCAGTGCCATAGATTCTAAAGGAGGCAAAATATTTCCCATCATAATTCACAATTTTTAACTTTTCAAACTTCCAGATACTCAGATGTGACAATTAAAGGTAATGCGGCCGCCTATAGTAGTCCCAATAAATGCCTATAGTAGTTCCAATAAATGCAACCAGATTTTTCCTGTATCACCTTTAGTAATCCTACAATTCCCATTACTTTGGGCATTGCGTATCAGTAGGTACCTAGTTCAAAACAAAAATCGTATTTCGAAAATTTTAAATTATTAAGCAGGTAGCTTCAGTGAAGTCTTTTTTTAAAGAGTTTTTATATCTACGACTACAAGTTTATTTTAAGTTTGTGAGGTACCTTGGGAGAGAAATAAAATTACAAAAATTTTATAATGAACACCGAGAAAAACTACATCCTAATCCTAGACCTAATCTTATTAGTCCATCCCGAAATCTGTGAAAGATCTTTGGGTATAATTATTATTATTCAACAAGGGAAGAAAGTTCAAGTATACATATTACAAATGGACTGAGGAAGCTGGTAACAAGGTGCAATAGCGACAAATTCTTAAATAAGCAAAATCGGCACTACTGACTTACCATACTTACTTATTACTTAAATTCGTGGAAATAATTGCTGGAAATCAACCATTATTAATTTTTACTAACAATCACAGTACCTGTTATATTCATAGATTCTCCAATAAAATGGCATACTTGGCATCACTGAGACCATTAGAATGAGGAAAGAATAGGCCTCACTTTGGAAAGTATAATGGTGGGTCCCCTTACTTTAAAGAGTCCCTGGATAGAACACAAGGTACAATATCAGACAGGTGGCTAGGCTATTGTTTCTGTTGTGATGACATTTTAACCTGAAAATTATTAATCTGTCATTTCACTTTGACGTGACATGATTTTCCGAAAGCTCAGAAAATAAATTTGTTGAAGATATTTTTTGAGTTACAAGTTCAAAGTTTAAGGTGGATTTATAAACTCGACGTTTGCGTTGGCGCTCGCCGTTGTCGTTTGCGTCGAAAATTCAATCCCAATATTTTACGCGTGTAACCGTTTATAAAATGCCGTCGAACGTTGCCGTCTGCGTCCGATGCCGTCCGAGATAAACTAATTTCATCTTTCACGTTCCGTCGTTCACATTTCTGGACACAAACTGCGAAGGTCACCGTCAACTTCGGAGCGCCAACGCAAACGTCGAGTTTATAAATCCACCTTTACTGTTAAGAATTGATTAATTTTCCAGGCAACTAGAAAAAGTTATCTTTTAAACAGTTTAGTGGCGAAAAACCCAATTAAAATTCAATGGATTCCCTGTATTTATTCAATCCAGGTCAGTTGCTTAAAATTTTATTTTTATGTTATTATGCCTGGTTCATACAGCTTCTTTATCTTTTAATTTTACTTTATCTTTAAGAAATAAGCAATGGCATTTGTCCCTTGATTTGAACTAACCAATGACATATAATATTTCTTAAAGATAAGGTAAAAGTAAAATATAAAGTTGCTGCATGAACCAGGCTTAATTTTTAAAAGAAAATCAAGATCAATGGAAACGGGGCCAGGGAAATCTGGGAATAATTATACCATAAGTGAATAGGTAGTAATAGTTTACTCAAAATTGTCCTAAAATCATTTATTGTTACAACTTTAGATTGTTTAAACAGAAATTACGAGAGAAAACAAAATCTCCCATAACAATGAAGACAATACCTACTGTTTATTTATGATTATTTGGACAAACATGTTTATTTTTAAGTTGGAGACATTTTGCTTCCAAGTAGTATTCTTGATTTCCTTACAAAATAATAAATTTGACACTATCCCGTTCCTGTCAAATCACAACTGTATCAGTGATCCTAAGATAAGTACCAATATTCGCACATAGATCAAGCCACCGCTGCACGATTACGACAGCATGGCCTGTTTGATTCGAACGTTTAATTTCCATAATTCATCCATCCGGCTCCTAATTCGCTAGTTAGGTAGTTCGCATGCATGTTGTTGACGCGGCGTTTCGGTATTAATACTAGTTATTATTATAAATAATACTATTTTGTAGGGTGTATTTACGGGTACCACCTACCACCTGAAATTATTAATTCTATGGGGTAGCTGCTACCGTTGGACGCATTCCCGTATCGGACGTAGCTTATTGCACATGGAAGATTATAACTCCAAATCAAAAAAAGGAAAAAATCAGCAAAACAGAATAAATGCGTCTGGGTCCACACTAATACCGTGTAGGCCCTCCTCTACTTCTTATCACTGCATTCATGCGTCGAGGAACGCTTGATATCACGATACACTTACTCACGGTATGTCATTGCGCATCTTGTGACGTCAGTTGCGAATCAGAATTTAAATTGCTCCATATGTTTTACACAGCATAGATACTTTATGGGTTTTGCTTATTTCTTTTAAATAAATGTTGTTAAAAATATGTAGAATTTATTACTAGATAAATGAATGAATATTCTGTTGATAAAAAACACATTTAATTTGATACGCTGACTGCACATACGCTGACTGCACATCCCGGCATTTTTGGCCTATTTCAAAGCACTGTCGAGCTGGACTGATGATCAGTCAGTTGTTTACACTTTTTTTTCTTGACACATTAAACTGTAATAAAAAATCGTAAAACACAACCGCAGCCGCTGCATTATTTAGAATTCGTGATTCGCAACTGACGCAGAGTTGCCTTGTTTTCGGATTCGTTAGTGACATGCCGTGGGTAAGTGTATCGTGCTTGATATCAAATGTTCAACAAAAGCTTGCGGAATATTCTCCAATTCTTCAATAGCGAACTCTATGAGTTGGTTATTGTGATTAGCAACAGTGGCTCTACGATTTTCAATCTTTTTTTTTAGATAGTCCCATAGATGCTCTATAAGATTCATGTCACGTCAGGACTGTTAGGTGGCCACTGTAATAAAGGGGCATTAACATCATTTAGGTAGCCATTAACCTGTCTAGCTACAAGGGAACGAGCGTTGCCTTGCATGAATAAAAAATTAGGTCTAACAAACGGAGCAAAAGACATTACATGTTCGTCAATAATGTTGTCTAAGTAATATTGGGCATTCATAGACCCGGACGTAAAGGGACCAACTCCGTACGAGCATCAAAGCAAATTCTCCCCCCCCCCCCAAACATTTTAGAGCCACCACCAAAAGGTACTTTAGGAGAGATATTGCAGCTGGCAAACCATTCTCCTCGCCTTCGCCAGACACGCTCACATCTACCTGGAGCTTTAAGGCTAACTCTAGTTTGTTTCATCGGAGAACAGAACTTGTTTCCAATCATTGATGGTCCAATTCGGATGTAGTCTTGCAAAATTCAATCTCTGAACTTTATGTTCTCTGATAAGCAATGTTTTTTTGACCGGTCTTCTGTTACTTAATTTTACTTCATGTAAACGTCTTCTAACCGTTCGAGACGATATAGCGATATTTAGAACATTTGCTAATTAATTCATATTTTAGCAGATTACTAGTGACTCTCCTGTTTCTGAGTGCACGTTATCTCAAAAAAACGATCATCAATTTGATTAGTGCAACGTTTTCGCTCTTGCCCTGGTCTTCGATGGTACGAGCCCGTCTCATTACGTCGTCTCGCGGCAGATGCTGGAACGATATCCTTCATCCAGCAGAGTCGATGCTCGCATTGCATCATCAATTGACAAATTTCTTTGGCGGTTCATTTTCCTTACTTGATTTACTCGCAAATGAACTTCCCAACATGCACGTGATAAAAACAGTCACAATCTAAAGCTTGATTTTCACAGACACTTTGTTTTAATTAGCACTTTTTAAGAACATTTTAACACAATTTTTGTCTAAAACGGGGTTTAAGAGGGGGTTGCCGACAGCGAAAGTGACGTTAGATTTCGTATTTTTTTAAGTTGTATAGCACTAAATCTAATAACATTTTACCTGGCAAAAATTTAGTACAAACATCTATGTCTTCATTTTAATCATAAGATCTTAAAAGCATATGCACTGGGATTATTATTTTTCCCATGGTTTTCATAACCTATAAAACAAAACGCTGCTTTTAAGATCTTATGATTAAAATGAAGACAGAGATGTTTGTACTAAATTTTATGCTATACAACTTAAAAAAATACGAAATCTAACGTCATTTTCGCTGTCGACAACCCCCTCTTAATACACATTAATGTCAAAACAAAGTTATGTGATACTATAGTTAGCTTAAATAACAACTGTCACTGTCAAAAAATATAAAAAATATCGAGAGTAGTACGTTAATTTCGTCCAGGAGTTTATATTTTAGGGATTTTAAAACCCTCGCCGCAGCGCGTAGTTACAAGAAGGAACATGTGAAAGAAGTAATCAGTTCTCGAAATAATCAACAGTTCTGTGCGTGGCTGTTCCATTTTCATACACTAATTAACTGGTGCAATTTCCAGAATCGTAACAAAATTGTTTATATAAATTTGAAGTGAAGTATAGTAGTGGTAAGTATATTGTGATTGTGTAACTTTCAGAAGCTTCCTTGCAGACATATATTATGAGAGTGAGTACCTATGCATTATGACTATACTATGTTATCACACAAAAGTGTTACTTCCACATCACCTCGTGTGGCAAAAATTGTAAAAAACTGTTATTCGCCAAATCGGTTTGAAATGTTCTAAAATATCGAAAATAAAGGTTTAAATGTAGAGGATGTCCTATTATCGATACGTTTGCAGGCTATCTCGGTTATTCGGTTTTCGGGCCACTGGTCTACTTTTCGTAAAAAGAAAGGTCCCTTAAAAGGCCTCCTTAGTTTTGAGACCACCCTGAGTTTTCAGGCACCCCCGTATATCCGGTATACGCTAAAAAACGACCTTTATAATTTTTTACATAGTATTCAGTGGCGTACAGGGATTTTTTCTAGGAGGTAAGAATTTCAAAATATAAAAATATTATCTTTGTAACCTGCAATAGTATAAAAAAATTGGACACCCTCTACAGTAACTTGGACGAATGCAAACGGAATAATGCGGAAAAATTCTTTATTCAAATACTAAGTTCACGTCCTTTGGGCCAACACTTACGGTATGCCATTGAATAAAGAATTCACCTTAATCAATGGGTATGCCTATAGTTTAGGACGATTTTTTTTATATTGAACTTCATTTAGAAATTATTGATTAATGTAGTGGGTCTGAATCGTGGTACACTCCACTTATTTCCTCTTTTTTTTAAATACAATTTTAAAGTTTGGCATGTTGATGTTACTTTATATATGTAATTTTTTACGTATAAATGCATTTTTGTCCGCGCCCGATTTTACCGAAAGTGACATTCACTTTTTTTAATGGAACCCTTTGATTATTATTTAAGTTTCGGATTCTTCTCGATTCACTGAAACCAACGATGCCTCACAATGTGGTTTTTCACTCTCTATAAATCAGCAACATATCCACTTTTTTTTATCTTTTGTAACTTTTAGGCATTTTGCAAGCACTATTTTTGAAATTGTTGTCGTTGACAATACATTTATACCGCAGTGTAGGTATAAGAGAATTACTTTTCTGTAGACAGACGGTTTGAAAGTTCATTAAAAATGGTGAAGATAATTATTTGTTTGATAGCCACCTTTAGTTTGTCATTACAAACCCGCAAATAACTTAAAGAAAAGCTACTTTCTGTCAGTCAAAATGTCACTTGCGATGCATCGTTGGTTTCAGTAAATCGAGGAGAATTCGAAACATAAATAGTGTTGTGTCCCATTTACAAAACAAAAGTGAATGTCACTTCCGGCAAAACCGGAAGTGGACAAAAACGCATTTATACATCAAAAAGTGTAAATTCTAAAGTAACATCAACATGCCAAATTTCGAAATTGTATCTCAAAAAACAAGGGGAAAAAAGTGGGGTGTATACCCTGATTCAGTTCCACCCTGTATATTTTGACAGTTTTGAAATCTACTTATTATTATGGTTAACATGATATAAAACTTTATAACATTATCTTTTAGTATTTTTGAAATATGTATTGCATTTTGTAATTTTAAACTAAATTTATTTAATTACTTGAATTTGTGGATCTCGTGAAAAGATAGACGATTCATGCAATAACCAAAAATATTTGTTTTAATCAAGAGAATAATATAATAAATATTTGTTGCAACCAGAATAAGAAACTAAAATTTTAAAATTTTAAAAGACCCATACATAATTTCCATTAGATATTGGAAACTAGTTTGGTGTTGCCATTTACCAAAGCATTTTGTCCCATATGCCACGAGCCATTTCTTTTAAAATTATAATGGGGACACTAAATATTCATTTTGTTATTTTCTTGGTTAAAACAAATATTTGTTGTTATTGCATTGATCGTCTAGGTATTGTTATCATGAGATCCACAAATTCAAGTTAAATAAATTTAGTATTAAATTTGAAAACGCAATATTTAAAAAATATTAAAATATTTCAAAAACAAAAAATATATAAAGTGTTCCATTTTCAAAAACAAGTTTGGTTTGCCACGCATTTGCGAAACACCCTGTATAAAATTTCTTACTATCCCAGAAAACTACATAAAATTGCCTACAAACATTTTTCTAGTTGCTTATGGATAAAAAAACCTCTGAAGTAACGCATCGGGCAGGTTGATTATTATGTCATATTTTTGAACAAAAAAGAAACAATAACTGAACTAATTTCGAATTAGTCTACCACATTACTTTTTTATATACCAAAAATAATAATATCGATGAATAAAGAACCCCAGGAAGGAGTCAAAGCTTTATGGCCATGTGCAGGCACTATTCCTGTCGCGCGTTAATCCCAAACATGCTGCTTCCTGGCGTTCTTTATGCGTTGAATAATATAAATACCTACCTACAACAGAAACTATAAAGTGGCATGAACCTGACAATTAGCAAACTGTCAACTGACAAGTTTTACCTACTTTACGAATTTTCTAATAGGCCTGGTTCATGCAGCAACTTTATCTTTTACTTTTACCTTATCTTTAAGAAATATTAAATGTCATTGGTCAGTTCAAATCAAGGGACAAATGCCATTGCTTATTTCTTAAAAATAAAATAAAAATAAAAGATAAGGAAGCTGTACGAACCAGGCATTTTAGGTATTTCATGTTCACTGCATTCGCAAATAAGGCGGATTTGCTTATGAATTTTATATTCTAGAACTTACCATAATGATTTATATCCAACTGTGAATCGTTGACCTTATCTAAAAATAAACATGCATTGGTTAGGAGTTTCATTGATGTGAAAATCTAATGTATTCTTATATATAGAAAAATTACACTCTAATGCAACAGCGAAGACCAGCTGAATTTAAATATGATCAAAATAAGCTTAACCATAATTCTTCCCCATATTACACATATTGTCAAGTTAATCTATGTCTAGAGAAGGAATGTCCAAAGTTATGAAGGCAGGCAGTGGTAATTCCTATTCCCAACACATCCACCCCCAGGCAAGTGACTGACCTGAGACCTATTAGCTTACTATCTTTTCTATCTAAAGTTCTTGAAAAAAATATAGCTCAAAACCGAATCACTGCTTATATCGAGAAGCATAAAATTATACCACCACACCAATCAGGCTGTCACACAGCGCAACATCTGCCTTAGTAAATATGACTGACACCATCATTCGCGCATTAGACAAAAGATGAGTGTAGCTTTGGTGACAATTGATTACTCCAAAGCGTTTGATAAAATCACGACCTTTTATGTGCCAACGTCAGATAATAAGATCTTTGTAAATTTCTTTCAGAATTATCTTACTAACCTCAGCCAGTGCGTCGGTCTTGATGGTAAGAGATCGCATTTTTACAAGCTTTTATTTAACTTGCCCTGTTAATATGTATGTAGAGATAGATATTTATGTATGTGTGGGTCGAATCTTGCACGGTGAATTAGAACCACATCCTGACATCCGATTGAGCCGAAATTTTGCATACACCTTTAGTTCTGGTGACAACACGATATGCAATACTCAATATTGTAATAATTTAAAAATGGCCGCAGCTCCAAGATGGCGGATGATGTATTTAACCCCCTTAATATTCGTATCAAATGAAAGGGCTTGAAGAGTACAAAACGATAAAGTTAGTGACGTCACACTAAATTCAATAAGGCCGCGGCTCCAAGATGGCGTATTACATTTTCTATTCAACCCCTTTAATATGGGTATCAAATGAAAGGGCTTGAAGAGTAGAAAACGATAAAGTTAGTGACATCAAACTAAATTCAATATGGCCGCCGCTCCAAGATGGCGGATTACCTATTTGACACCCAACATATGGGTATCAACTGAAAGGGCTCGACGGGTAGAAAACAATAAGGTTAATGACTTAATTTTTTTACCACTCCCCTGACATAGGAATCAAATAGATACTGAAAAGCAAAAAATAAAAAAAATAAAAAACCTTTTTAAAAACAAGCTTTTATTTAAGTCATGCACTAAAGCGAATAAAATAAGTTTAGGTTTTCGTTAAGATACTTACCAATTAATTTTATCGGACAGTGATTGGATGATAAGCAAGTACATGCCAAAGCGTGTATTTTCTTTACAGTTCGCGCGATAAGCTTTTTGATTTGCAAAAACTTGCCGCAATTTGGAATTGAATTCTCTTAACGAAAACCTAAACTTATTTTATTCGCTTTAGTACATGACTTAAATAAAAGCTTGTTTTAAAAAGATTTTTTTTATTCTCTAATAAGTTTGGTGGTTCCTCAGGGTTCGGCTTTGGGATCTCTATTACTTCTGCTATACCGTACTTTCATCGTTTTGGTAGACATAGGGGAATAGGCCGCGCGTCGCCGTGCGTCCAGCTAGGTTTGTCAGTCGTTGGCGCGGGGAGTACACAGTAGTCCCGCACCGCTTATCAGTCGAGTTCTGCGAGCAAAAAACACGCCCCGCCCCCCGCCAACGACTGACGAACCTAGCCGAATACACGGCGGCGCGCCGCCCAGCCATGGCAATGTCTACTAAAACGGTGAAAGTACCTACGGTATACCGCTGAGCTGGCAAAAAAATTTCACAAATACAATCTTTTGATGACAACACGTAAATTGTGCATTATTTTGATACTGATAAAACAAAGGAAGCTGCTAGGAACTTAAACCAAGATATTGACAAAGTTTTTCTCTATTCGCTAAACAAAACCTCAGCATAAATCCTGTTAAATCAAACATTTTATTATTTTGTTATATAACTATTAGAGGGCAGGCTTTGCCTTGTTCTCAGTTGGTAAAGTTGCTTGGCGTTACTTTTGATGTTTAGCCTTGCGGTTTAGGTCTACCTACTCATTTAAAAAACTTACCACGGATGATCTACTCGTATGTCAAATTAGGACTTCTCTACGCAAATAAACATTTACTTAATCTCAAATTAAAGAAAAAAGTACCATGAATCCTTGCTGGTGCCTGTATTGGCTTATTGTGACATTGTATATTACAATAATCTTGTCGTAGTAGATTCTTCTATGATATTATTCATGCTTGGGCCACATCTCTAGGAATAGGGTTCAAGTGATCCAACATAATTGCCTGAAGTTTGTCCTTGGACTCTGTCGGGTACGTTGCATAAAAGTGGCTTAAATTACCCTCCTTGGAAAAGTATCACAACCTAGTCTTTGCATAGGGATCTAGTTCTAACCCTATACCAGCTTATTTAAAAGAAAAACTGATTCTAAGAAATGAAGCCCATGGACGAGAAATTCGGCACACACTCTGTACCTCACCTCTGCGTTGGTTTACATACAATGCATAACGACATACCAGTTCCATTTAAACCATCAACTATTATCAGTAATCTGCAATTGTATCTATAATAAGTTTTTTGTTTTATATCCTGATACGACTAAGTAATTATTTTCCACTCATTTCTGGCATATGAGTATAAGCACACACTATTTGTTTTTTACATTGGTTATATATACAGGGTGTTCATTTCAGGACTTCCCACCCTAATTTTCTCGAAATGTGTGTACTTTTTTAAAAAATCCCGAGACACGTCAACAAACTTATGGAAGGGGACAACTTTTCATCGGAAAATGAACCCCTCCCCTGCGAGGGGGAGCTACCAACTTCAAAATCTTAAATGGGAAGGGGTATCGAGTAGTACCTCATTTTAAAGGTCTTTTTAATCTCTACACGTCGATGTTTCTTTTTTTAAAATGGATCGATCCATTGTCGAGATATTAACGAAAATCTGTTTACCGCTAACTGTTTTTTCATTCCTTTTACTTCAAAACTGAATTACAACATTTTAGTAATTACTGTCAATTTAATAATTGTTGTCCATTTTTGCCCAAATAATGGTATAACCGTTGTTCAAATCCTTGGCGCATATTTTCAAACACTTCTGCTCGAAGTGCTCGACATACTGCAACAATCCTTTGTCGAAGCTCTTGTAAATTTTGCGGCGAGGGTGTCTAAACAAAAGAAATCACATGGTGCTAAATCCGGGGACCTGGCTGGCCACTCTATAGGTCCTCTTCGACCTATACATTTACCGGGAAATACATTGTCTAACCATTGACGGACCGGAAGGACATAATGGGGAGGAGCTCCATCTTGTTGAAAATGTAACTCATTTTCGTCAAGAAAGGGGTTTACATTTCTATCTAGTTGATTTTCAACTGCATCGGTAATTGAGTCCTGAAATGAACACCCTGTATACGTTTTCTTTTATAGTCGAGTTGATGTCTTTGTAAAAACATGTTAACATCAGATGTATTTTGGCACGATGGTTGAGTGTAAGAGTAGCTCTGAACTAAACTGCGCTATTTGTGCCCTACTTTACGGAATTTTTGTACCACTTTGTAAATAATAAAAACGAGTTTGCTATTATTATTATTATTATAATACTATACTATAAGTATAGTATAGTAGGAAGCGGTGAAAGTTCAAGTAAATGAATAAAAAAAGGCTGTCGACATTTTATTCAGCTTGGTGAACTATCACCTTTAATGGCTGTTAAGTTACCTACATCGTTTTTCTTTATTTATAAAATTTGATATTAGAGCATATCTATGTCTCAAAAACGATTCATCAGGTAGTCAAAAATTATAGCATTATGTCAAAACATGATTAAATGAAAAACTCTTGTACACAAATATTAACTAAGGTATTAACCCATAATATTGTCTTACGTTGTACATATATTACATGTCATAACTCATTAAACGTCCACCTTTCCACTTTTTCCAACCTTCCCCTACCAAGTAAATAGAATAACTAAACCTACCTATCTACCGATAGATTAGAGTAACCTGTCTACAGAGTAGAGTACCTATATTTATATTTGGTTAGGTACCTACTTAGCTGATTTTCACGACCGGGAAAGATTTTTATTTGAACTTCTTGTGCAAAACAATATATCCAGAGGCATATTTTATATTTGACGCCATTTTCAGGTAGAACATATTAGATATGAAACGTTACGATCTTTTTGTTTCACGCGCCTTCAACAATCCCTTCATACAAAATTTTAGGCAAAACCATAGTAGCAGAATACCAAAGTCTACTTATAAAGGGTTCCTATTTGAAAGTAAATAGTATAAATATTAGTAAAAAAGTAAATACAATAAAAACAACAGCATAATAAAAAGACAAACTAATAAACAAAAATCAAGGTCGATCAAGATATGTGAGATTTTATAACAGAGCATACTTTTTGATTCTGAACAACTTCTGAACAAATAGTAATAATAATATTTTGATTTTGATATCTCCTGCCTAAAGTGCACTTTACTACAAATTAGTTTCAAAACAAACAAGCTGAAATTTCAACTTTTTTTTCGTTTCACCTATCCGAGGGACACACTGTAAAGGGTAGGTACTCACAAATTCCAAATGACTCGAAGTCCAGAAGCTCATCCCTGATCATAATGGAATATGACGTCAACTTGTCTGCCCACAATTATTTGTTTTCTAATTCTAATAATTGTGAAAAACTTCTCCGCTTTATAAAGTCTGAACCACCATATACAGTGTGACCCATTTGTTTTGGGGTCAGTCTGTAAAAAGTGTATCAATCGTGCGATTTGGCTGATTTTTTTTTTAAATTGTAGAGCTCGATGAACTGCACATTCTGAACAAAAATTGCCTGGTTCGCATAAAATCCAAAGCCTACTATGACCGTTTTTATGAGCAAAATTTTAAGAAACCATATTAGCGTTTTTTTTTGAAAAAATCTGTGTGCGCCAATGGATTGAGCACCCCTCGAAATGGGTATGTACAAAATTTCATCAAAATATTTCAAGTAATAACGATTTTGTAGAAAAATTATAAATGCAGCCAAGGTACGTCTTTATTTTCAAAAATTCAAAGTTGGCCATGGAAAATAATTGAATTGTAATAATACAACCTTATGCTTATAAACACAAAACATAAAAACAATTAAAATTATAAAATTTTTGTAACTTCTACCAAGCCTCCATTTTCTACAATGCATTTGTCGTTCCTCTTGCGTACATTCAAAATTACATTTCGTATTTGCTGTGGAGTAATTTCCTCACAACTACGGTTTATCCTAGCTTGCAGTTCTTGTAAATTATGGGGTCTTGACTTATAAACATTTTGCTTAAGTGTACCCCAAAGAAAAAAATCTAAAGGAGTTAAGTCCGGAGATCTCGGTGGCCACTCACAGAAAGGACTATTTCGCCCTATCCAACAGTTTTCAAAATTATTATCTAGCCAGTTTCTGATTAAACGAGCATTATGAATAGGACTGCCATCTAACTGTAACTTTAAATTTAAACGGTATCTTAATGGTAACTCATCTAAAGCATTTCTAAATTCAATTTCTAGAAAATTCAAGAAGCCAGCCGCATTCAAATTCCCTTCAAAGAAAAATGGGCCAATTATTCTGTCGCGTAGTATTCCACACCAAACGTTAATTTTTTGTGAATATTGTCTCCTTGCATTTATTATAAACTCTGGATTTTCAGCTGACCAGTGACGGCAGTTTTGACTTGATACTACACCATTTGTAGTAAACGTGGCTTCGTCGGTGAATAAAATTTCATTTAAAAAGTTGCCATTATGGAGATATTCACCTTGCAGCCAATAGCAAAATTCTAATCTTCTCTCCTCATCTCCTGGTTCCAGGGTGTGCAAAAATTTTGGCTTAAACGGTTTTATTTTGTTTTGTCTCAAACATCTCCTTATACTCTCTCTGGGTATATGAAGGTCTAAACTAGCCGTTCGAACACTATTTCGAGGATTGTCACTAAAGTATTGCAGAATTTGATTGTTATTTTCAACAAGTCCACGGCGTCCATTTTGCCTAGTTTTTAATAAATTTTTAGAAATCGATCCAGTTTCATCAAAAATATTGTTTATACGTTGTACAGTACTTCGACTCACTGATCTACCTGGGTGTCTATTGTTAAATTCGGCCGCAGCTTCTGCTGCCGAGCGCTCGTTGTCGCCCACGAGTCGAACAATTTCTATTTTGTCTCTTATGCTTAAATATTCCATAATTATGATAATTAATTGTATTGAGCACAAACAATTTCTGAACTCAATTTAGACAGTTTGACACTTAATAAAAGTAAACAATTCAATTATTTTCCATGGCCAACTTTGAATTTTTGAAAATAAAGACGTACCTTGGCTGCATTTTTAATTTTTCTACAAAATCGTTATTACTTGAAATATTTTGATGAAATTTTGTACATACCCATTTCGAGGGGTGCTCAATCCATTGGCGCACACAGATTTTTTCAAAAAAAAACGCTAATATGGTTTCTTAAAATTTTGCTCATAAAAACGGTCATAGTAGGCTTTGGATTTTATGCGAACCAGGCAATTTTTGTTCAAAATGTGCAGTTCATCGAGCTCTACAATTTAAAAAAAAAATCAGCCAAATCGCACGATTGATACACTTTTTACAGACTGACCCCAAAACAAATGGGTCACACTGTATGTGACTAATTGCTTATCGGTCGTCCTTTTCATTTCTATATTTTTAATACAATTTCTTTAAAAGATTCTTCCAAGTAGGTACGTTTTTTAATATTCCCTCGCTAATTCCAGAATCACTCGCGAAAATTAACGATAATTTAAACACACACTTATTTTTAATTTTCGGTTTGTTTCACAGCGATCTTTTTTATAAAAATTACACAAGTAAACACTTTCGACGAAATACGCCGAGTCGTGGAGGTGACTGCGAGGCACAAACGGAGCGGAGTAAGCGGCGCGCGGGGTCGGAGGTCACGGTCGGGGCTCGACCCCGACCCCGGGGCTCGCCCTACGCCCCTGCCTTGTTTCGCTTTCGGCTCGCTACGTCGAGGCCATACAACAAGAGGTGAGGAAGACAAAAAAATTAGTTGAAACTTGACCATTTGGGATCAAGCTCGGCTTGATTGTTTTATTAATAATTTTTGCCGTATCTTACACAGAAAAGGCGCTTTACCTATGCCAAAAATGATTTTTCCCCATGCCAAAGCCTTCTTTAATTTTTCTATACATACTAAAAATATGCCAGAAATTATTTTCAAATCAAAGGGGGCCCCAAATGGTTGAGTTAGGGGTAGAGGTAGTCTGACATCTTAATACTAGGAATTTTCTTCATTAATTTTGGTGCGGTGGTAAAAAATTTTTTCCACTTATTTATTGTGGTTTTTCAGGTGCGCCATGCGCCATAAACAATTAATAATAATTTCTATAAGTACTAAACGCTAAGGGCTGTAACTATGTTCTGCTTTGGTCCAAGTTGTAAAAATTGCATCATGTCTTTCTGCAACCACTACCGCTATCATTAAAAAATTAAGAAATTAATGAATCAATATACAGTTTTGTGTTTGTGTCTTTCTACCACTTTCAGTCATTAATAATAATTAGGTATTATGATTCCTTTGCAAAAAAATATTATGGCGAGACTAAAAAGACAATATGTATAATTTCACTTCGTCTTGGTCCCCGCTAAGGAAAAAGACAGCAAAGGATAAAGACAACTTGTTGTTTTTGATTTTCTATAAACGCTTTACGCTATATTGAAATTCCTGTATACGTCTTTTTGAAGCCAACTTATTATTATTAAATAATTTTTTTTCTAATAAGCTGTAGCCACAAGCCCTCTTCCACGCCACTCTAATGGTTCCATAAAGTCAGGTCATAAAATACATATTTTCCCACACTTCGTCGATACTTATAATTTAGACAATAAGTTACGAAAGTATGAATGGAGGTGTTAATAATCTAATTACTTAGATAGGCGGAGATCATTATTTGTAGTCCAAGGGTCACGAAATTAAAAAAAAACCTAATTACGTAAAGTGAATCGACAGAACTCTCAAGAAGAAAGATAAATATATAGTACATAATTTTGTCTATTAGAACGCTACAATAAATTTGTTGAAGGCTTTACACGATAGATATTTCTATGAACGTTGTTCTGAGTCTCAGTTTCACTTTCACTATGCAGTATATTGAACATAAAAAAATATTTTTAGTTGCACAAGCTTATTTGTTAATGCTTTATTATTTGAAACCGTGTAAAAACAAACACTTCTAAAAACTTGACTTCTGAAAGATTTAGCTTCAGCACATCACTTTTGCAATTAATATAATATCTCTTGTGAGCTCTTCCATCCATTTCCTTCTGCATTTAATGAGAAAATGAAATCGAAAAATAAGGGTAGTATCTATATTCGCATTTTATAATGTTTTGTACGGAAGCGTAGAAGGGCCACGGCCACGTAGTAATTTTTTTTTTAATTCAGACTTTTTTCTCCGAATTTTAAAATTCAGACTTTTTTCTCAAAATTTTGACTTTATTCTCAAAATTTTAAGAAAAATCTCAAAATTTTTAAAATAAAGTCAAAATTTTGAGAAAAAAGTCTGAATTTTAAAATTCCGAGAAAAAACTCTGCATTTTAAAATTTGGAGAAAAAAATCAAAATTTTGAGAAAAATCTCAAAATTTTGAGAATAAAGTCAAAATTTTGAGAAAAAAAGTCTGAATTTTAAAATTCGGAGAAAAAGTCTGAATTTTAAAATTCTAAGAAAAAAGTCAGAATTTTAAAATTCTGAGAAGGTCAAAATTTTGAGAAAAATCTCAAAATTTTTAGAAAAATCTCAAAATTTTTAGAAAAATCTCAAAATTTTGAGGATAAAGTCAAAATTTTGAGAAAAAAGTTTGAATTTCAAAGAATTTACTACGTGGCCCTTCTACGCTTCCGTAGTTTTGACCTCTCTGTAATAAATTTAATGGAACAATTGCTTTCTAAATCTAATTATATTGACAAGCACAACATTTCATATAGAGTACTTTTTCCGAAAAGGTTAGAAGTAAAAAGTTTTCCCCTCCGAACTAATGGAGGGACACACTGTAGAAGGTGATCTAAACTCTACGCCCGGTCTATTTTTAGAAAATCGGTATCATGGCATCATGGCATGAAATTGCACACCTATTACAGATTACACATTAATTACAGATTCTCAAAAAAAGTTGGAAATCGATATACTAAATGCCTCTTATTACTTTCCGCATGGTCTCTTGGTCGGGAAATGGCCACTTCCCAACCTCTATAGAGTTCTCACCATCTCCACGAGATGGCGCTGTTTGGAATAAACAATAGTTGTGTAGCCATATCAGGCTAGTAAGCATTTTCTGAAGCGACAATTTTTACTTTTTTTATATGCGTTTTCGTACTTCCAGGACTAAAATAACAACATCTGTTAGAAGATAATGGGTAATAGTTATTTATGTACCAAGGCACTGAAGTTCAACTTTTTATGACTCATGTGGAGTTTAGTTGCTGAGGCCTCTGGCCGAGGCAAATAAACCACATGAGTCATAAAAAGAACTTCAGTGCCGAGGTACACATTATGTATTTATATATTTTTTGAAATCGTAAAAAAAGTGTTTTATTAGGCAAGAAAATAATCATAAGGGATCACCCGTCCATGAACCAACTGCGCGCTGCGTTGCTTGACTTTGACGATCACTCTACCTAGGTCAAGTATAATAAGACACGGCGCCTTCGAACAGACAAACCAAACTGCTGCTTGTTGTGCAGCCTCCATAACAAATATATTGATATTCAAACCTACTTAAATATTTATACTGACAGATTGCGCTGCTATAGGTAACAATGGGCCTGTTTTTTTTATTATGAATCTTAATAGTAAATAAAACACGAAAATATTTTTTTCCGATTTTTTTTGGACGGGAAATGCCCTAAAAACGTTTTTGAAATTCAAATTCCTTGGGCCCGTGACGTTACGGGCCCAAGAAGCTGATTAGCTGCTGTTTTGCGACACGATTTACGGCAATATCGATATGTTTCTATTTGAGATTTGTGAATACTGAAGAAGAAGAAAATTTACCTAACTTATATTTTGTGTCAAAAGCCAAATGGACATAACACATATCCCTCCCTCCCTCAATATCAAGGGGCGGCGCGCCTCACACGGGAATTTGTCACGCGCGCACGGAAAAATCTTTATTTCCAGACTCGTAATGAAATATACTATTCCCGCGTTATTATAAGTGGTAGGTAGCTACGAAAAATGTAGGTAAAGGTTTTTGGCCTTTTAGATAACTGAGTTTTAGCCACTGAATAAAGACAGCCGAATAACCTGCCGCCAGGCGGAAGTGGCTGCGCCTGACCGGAAGCGTGCGATATGCCCTCGTACAGAAGAAGAAAATAAGCGTGCGTCACGGCCTGCTAAACACCCGGGTCGCCCGCGACCTGTGAGTTATCATACCGTGACGTATCATTATTTTAATTTTATGGAGTGTGCGGCTTAGTTTCGTGGTTTCTTTAGGTACCTCCTCAAATTTTATCTTTTCCCGCGAGACAATTCAAAAATCTAATTCCTCATTATTGCTCCAAAGGTTGATTCCAAATACATTTTTGTTATTATTGGTCTATACTAAAATCGAGCAACTCTTACGCCTGGCGTAAACAAGAGCACGTGCGTTGAAATATCTGCCATAGCCGCACGGAGGTACGACCTTTATTTAATTTTAGTCTTACAATTATGTACATCGAAATATTTCAGAAAAGAATTATTGGCTTAATTAAAATGGTTCAAAACACCGATAACACTATTTGTGGCAGTGTCTAAATAGCTGAAAACAACAAGATAAAACCGAATATCTACACTTTTGCGATCGAGCACGTCCCTGTTGCCGAGTCGGGTGAAATTTTATAGCCTATACCGACCAATCGCGGATCGTCATTGAACACGTGGTTTTATGTACGCCAGGCGTACGGATAGCTCGATTTTACTATAGTTACATTTTGTCTGTGGATTTCACACATTCGCTTTTCCACTTTTTTTTATAAAATGGAAATAAAGCTTGGCCTTTCCGAGCAGATCTTCGGCGGCGACTGTGGGAACCCGATGGTCCGCCGATTATGACGAAATCCCGGCGACCCGCACGAATGCGATATTTGAAGTCGGAGAGCGTCATTTTCGCCGCGCCGGCGACCTCTTACCTCCGACCTCGACCCGCTGGGAACGCCGCGCATCTTCGCCTTTTTTGCCTTTCCATCGTCAAGTACGAAGGCGAATGTGGAACGGGCAAGGACGCCCGATGCGATGGGATTTCGTGCTGAATAATACAAATGCAGATAAAAGTGAGCTCAAACTGAAGCAGTTAATACCTGTAGCAAAGTCTAGCGAATACTATAAGTCGGGTCACTTCTTTGTTCTCTCGGGAAAAACAACAATTTTTTGCGACTGCTCGTAAATCAGCGTCACCGCGGCCTGTGTAAGCTTAAAGGGCCCCATTCACGTTGAGATTGGTATCGATACATGTTGCAAGTATCCAGTATCTTGATTCAAATCGCATAGTGTACTTGGCTGTCTCAGTATCGCTGTATCAGTATCAGCTGGTATCACCGTCTGTATAACTGTAGTGAAACTTCGATACCGCGCACATGCAACTGATACTTGTCACAACGTGTATGTTTATGTTTTTGTATCGCGCTACTAAAAAATATAAAACAGTTTATTTTCAACATGGCAGATTGCGAGTTTTGGGAGGAATTTCTCCGTAGTTACGAACTATATCCGTGTTTATGGAATTCAAAGTGCAAAGAATATTCAAATAGACAACTTAGAGAATCAGCAAAAACAGTTTTGGTTGTTGCACCATTTCTGCATCACATGTGAACTGAACTGATGTTTCATGAGTTCATCACAACGTGTATGAACAGAAAACAAATGGAAACAAATCTCAGATACATGTATCGCCGTTTGTCGTGATACAGGTATCCATACCGATCTCAACGTGAATGGGGCCCTTTATTTTCTTCTACCAGAAGGTATCGATCGATGACGGCGGGCCGAGGGAGCGGGAGAGGACAAGGGGGAAACGTTTGTTTACACAAGGCCAAGTGCTCAGGCTTATTAGTATATCTCTGGACGCTGCCTGTAGCACAGCTTACCATGTTAGGGTAAGCTGTGCCTGTAGTACCTACAGCCAGTTTGGTATCAAACAACAAACTGCTGTCGCTGTCAAGATTTTTTATTGTAGCTCCTGTCTTAAAGGAACAACCATCAAATTATGCCCTTGCTAGCGATAAATACTATTGGCAAACAAATTTATTGATTTGCGATAATTCCCAAGGCAATTTATCACTTCCTTGCTTGGCAACTGCAGATCTACTCAATACACACACCGACTTGCTAAAATTGGCCAATTAAAAATTATGTTGCGGTATTACCAGATATTGCATTATAAATGAATTTATACAGAAAGAAAGTTAGCGGCTTTATGGGACTATAAATTTTGGCAACTGGTAATATCATACCAACATCCAAGTTCTAATGGATGTACCGGTGTTGTCATATTTGAATCGTTCGAGAAGGTAGACTACGACAGCTGTTTCCCCTTATTAGGTTCATCAAGGCAGCCATAACCTTCCCAAACGACTCAAACCGAAACGGTAGCACCATATACCTATAGCAACCTATACCGCGCAAGAGAGACGTCCGACCGGGGGAATAATTTGGCGGCCATTTTTAGGCCTAAATGAGGCGGGAAATTTGAAATCATTTCTACCGGTGGGTTCCATAAATAATTAATGTCTTGGTTGTCGGTTTTGTAAAATGGAAATTATTTTAGTTCAAAGTATAAAATAGGTTCAAGATTTTTGTTGGTTTTGGTTTTAAATTAATGCATTCGGGAAACGAAGCAGTTAACTAGGTTGAGAAATTGTAAAACTTACTCAAAACAATATTTTAATCATCATAAGGAGAAGTAATATAATTATTATTGTACATTATACCTATAGCTTATACAACAGCTACATTATAAATAATTACTTATAAAAAATATGAAAATATTTTTAATTACCTAACATTTTCATACACTATTACTTGGTATAATTATTTCTTTGAATACTTTTAATAATAATACCTAACCTATTTTCCAAGAACATAATATCATCTATACCTATTTCTGAATTTTTAGGCAGCTGGTTTTATTCCTTAGAACTATAATTATTTCTTTGAATACTTTTAATAATAATACCTAACCTATTTTCCAAGAACATAATATTATTATCTATACCTATTTCTGAAATTTTTAGGCAGCTGGTTTTATTCCTTAGAACTTTTTATTTTTGTTTGTTTAAAAAATACAAGCAAAAGAAAACTTGGTAACTTCAACTTCTACCACTTTAATCTTTGCTTCAAAAATGAAAGTGAAGTGATTTTTAATTACGCTCTTCTTTGACAAGCTTCAATTATTTTTCTGGCGGTGATGTGCAGTTAACAGGTTTACTTGTTGCTGCCTGCTGCTGTTTGCATTTCTTCGGTTAATTCTATTTGCTCCAGAAATGCGGCTCTCTTCGTTGTATCGAGAATTACAATGTCTCCATTTTCCTCATCTCCACGAGTTATTTCTTGAACTTCTTGAATGACACCTAGATTACCTACTAAGCCACTTTCTAAATTTAGTTTCTTCTCTTGAAAACCTAAAAATGAGCAAGAAATCAGAAAATATCAATGAGAAAACAATCATATTTGACAAAAAATTATACCTATTTGCTTACCTATGGAATGCAATTTCACAATCTATATGTAAAAGTCTCTTTGCATTTGCACCAAGTCATGTTTTTATCTCGTAAATACGAGAATGGAAAGTTATTAACCGTACAAAATATAAAAGAAAAAATCGCGATTAAAAACTAAAAACGCATCTCTCATCAAAAAAGCATGTCACGGTGACTTTTATGATTTTACCGGCGCCTTCAAAAAGTATAATGCAATTTCATTTATACTGTATACAAAATTTTAAACAAGGAATAAGGTAGCCACCATTCAAACTGCCAAAATAGGCTTAAAAATGGGGGCGAATTCCATCTCTTTTCGTTCCCTGCGCCTTGCCGTGCGCAATAGGGCCAAAAGCGGTATATGTTAGTATACAGGTATGTGGGTAGCACTTATAATAGTGTAACTTGCACTTGGAGGTGAGAAATCATGATTTCATTCACGTAACTTTCATGATTTCTCACCTCCAAGTGCAAGTTACATGAATGAAATCATGATTTCTCACCTCCAAGTACAAGTTACACTATTATAAGTGCTACCGTTTCGGTTTGAGTCGTTTGGGAAGGTTATGGTTGCCTTGATGAACCTAATAAAGGGAAACAGCTGTCATAGTCTACCTTGTCGAACGATTCAAATATGAAAACACCGGCACATCCATTAGAACTTGAATGTCGGTATGATATTACCAGTTGCCAAAATTTATAGTCTTTATTAACTTTCTTTCTGTAAAAATCTATTGGGGACGTGAAATTCTATCATCCTTTTAAATGAATTTATATAATTTATACATTGATAAACTGTTTATATTAGACCTCTGTTTAAATTTATTACACATAATCAGAAAATAAATCAGTGTTAAAAAGGTGAAAAAATCGCGCCTGTCTTGGACATCTAAGCGTCATGTTGTTTGTATACAGTAGGTAAACTCGTTCAAAATGAATCGATTTGGAGATATAACTATACAGTAAATTAATAAAGGAGTCGTATTCGTGAAACAATATTCTGAATTTATTCTCAATACAAAAAATACTCGTTTCCGGCTAAACCGGAACTGATATTAAAAAAGCACACCTTGTCCTAAAGTAAAGTTTTAAACGTGACTCTCTTGATGATTCAATGCTGAGACCGTCTAAAAAGATAATGTTAGTTTTTCTGGATATTCAGATGCATACCCTCTTCGATTTTAGATAATGTGACATATTTAAAAAAAAGCCAAATATAATTCTTGCAGCAAATCACTATGATACCAACTTACATTTTCTTTGGAGTCAATGTAGGGTATAGTCGTAATATTCCCAAATAAATCTGCTGCACTGTGTCACAGAATATATAGCCTACGGCCGTAGGGCTATTTATTCTGTGACTGCATTTTCCTCTTAAAAGGCAAAGATTTTTTCAAGGAATTGAATTTAACATAGTCATTTTAACTCGAATTATCCTATATGCATGCACAGGTCGAAATTACTCCCAGTGAGTACCTACTATTCATCTGGTGTGGCAATTACATGGCCATTGATAAAAATTAATCTAGAATGCAATTTTTAATCAAATCCTAGATAATGTACGATATGCCATCTCCAACTGAAAGAAAATTTTGAGCAGAATTTAAATGTTTAATCAAAATTGGTGGATGTCTCTCAAAATAAGAAGGTTAATGTCAGTTCCGGACAAACCGGAAGTAGTTTCTAAACTCTAATTAGAATAGAAAGTTGGTATTTCTGCACTAGCAATCTCTTGAAAATTTCAAATTTTTATTTCAAAAACTGCGCAATGTGTGGGTAAAACTACTTCTTATGCCACTCTGTTTGTGCTAATATATTCTACTCTGCAATTAATTATTTTCCCTACAAACTAGCCGTTTATAATATATTTGCTGCATAGCGCTCTCCAAACTACCCTCAACTTCAAATGTTATTATTTATAAAGGATATCTATACGAAATGAAATAACTTATGGTGATACACGACTTTGCCTTCCGAATAACTATAGCCCCCAAATAACAACTACGGGAAATCTGACTCGATAGCGTCATTTGACGTTACTTCAATGGTCTGTATACCTACCAAATGTAAAAAAAAATCAATTGGTTTTATTTTTTAAAGGTTTCAATACAACCCAAGCCCAAGCCAAACAGTTTATAGCGTCAGATGTCAAGTGTGCCTTGAAACATGGACAAAACAAATAAAAATGCGCTAAATTTTTCAAAGCTTGATCGATTTAAGACCGTTTGGAACAAAAATTATAGCAGGAAGCACAGCAAAATAATTGGAAAAATCAAGGTGTACAAAAAAGTTTGCGTAGACGTCAAAAAAATGAATAATGAAAGATTAAGTAGGAATTATTAGATTAACCGGTAAAAACTCACGTAGCTAACATCTCTATAGCTAACATCCCTATAGCTTGCACGTGTTATTGGTTAATCTAATGTTTTCAACCCTCCCTGTTATCTTTACACGCAGAGAGAGTGCCTTGGAAACATAAGCCCCATAATGTTTGACATTTTTGCATAGAGTTCCTTGAAAACATAACCCCCTTAACGTTTGATAGTTTAGTACAATTTGAAGTGCCACGGATACTTTATTTTACCGAAAAAATGTCAGAAAAGCGTGACATGATTCAAATTTATTATTCCTCAAATATAAATGGTGAGGAAGGGATATTTGACGAGCCATAAACAATTTAAGGAAACGTGCTGCTTTGTGCCTTGAGGAACAAGGAGGACAAATTGAACATTTATTGTAAATAAAATAGGATTGTTTACTTCAGGTTTTTGTTGTTCTTGTGTTTACAGTTTGATTTTTTTAGTGTTAATGTAATCAGATTGAGCATTCAAAACTGCAATTCTTTCCCCATTTAACCTTTGTTCTAGCTCTGCTAGTTTCCGAGATCCCCATACTGGTCATCGAAAAAAACTCACCCTGTATATAGCTAAGGTGACCATATTTGTGATTAATATTATACAAAAGAAATTTTGTTAACAAGTAACAGAATTGTTTCACATAACAAAATATTTAAAATAATAATCGTTCTTAGTTGTGTCAGTAGGTAGCGGTTTGGTAGCGAAAAATAAACTTGGGGGGGGCTATTTCAAGATTTGGGGGGCTTAGCCCCCCCAAGCCGCCACCTAGAACCGCCTATGTATATGGCAAATGACGTGGTACGTTTATGATTTATTTAATCAATACATTTAACATTAACTGAATTTTTACTGAACCGTTAAACAATATTAGAAAGCACACTTCGCAACAATGGGTAACTAGGCTTATGTTTCCAAGGCACTCTATGCAAAAACGTCAAATATTATGGGGCTTACATTTCCAAGGCACTCTATGCAAAAACGATTAATTTGATATTACGGCAAGAAAAACAAAGTGAAGCATATTGTGTGACATCTCATTTTAACCAGAAAAAAATCCTCTTTCCAAAAATGCAAAAATCAAATATGGCTCCCATAAGAAAAATAAAAGTGGATCGTCATATCTTTGTCCAGGGAGACGAGAAAAAATGCTAGGTCATATTTAGATTCCTTGTAAAAAAGTGCCTTAATAATGGTCAACTTAGAACTGTCCAGCCCTATTCGTTTTCGTTTAAAAAAATAAAAACAAAATCGACGATTTTCAGTTTTTTTGCATTATTTTCAAAACGGGAAGGGCCAGCCAAATTTTTTTTTACCATGTCACTCGGCATCAAATTCCGCAACTTTGCCCCAATTTAACCGACCTCGTATCTCTTAAGATAACCAAGATCCCCATGCATAGACTCGAAACCCTGTATATAAAAGGACTCTTATTACTCTCGGTTATACTGTTATGATAGATAGGGGAAGGATATTCTTAATATTAGTTTAGTGGCCCCAGGTACTCAAGCACCGCCACTGGTATGTCATTTTCTACGTGTTGGGGTCAAATATTGGAATTTACAATAAGTTAGTAAATTTGCTATGGCAAATAGAAATTATGCTGAAATAATTGACTGCCACCAAGCCCCCGCATAAGCAAGTGCGGTTTTTTAATAATGAATTTTAAATAAGTGGTGTGGAAGTAGTGGTTTAATATTTAGAGTTTATTTTTAATTAATTGAAAATGTTACAATTTTGTGTATTTTAAACTGAAAGTTAAGAATATCTATATTATTATTTTTAAAAATTGTAAAGTTTCATAATCTAAAAGTAAATAAATTTAGCAGTAGTTCACCAATAGTGACAGACTTATAACCTATTATCCTTGCCAAATAAATAGTTCACTGCAAGGTTAGTTTATATAGGAAGGTTAGGACATTCGAGGACTTGGAAGGGAGGGGGGGTGAGAGAGGCAAGGGGACAAAGGACTGAATTTAAGTTGGTAGCAGTTACACGTGAATTGACGATTTAGTGACCTAAATATATAACGCTCCCAGCCATACGCGCACATAGACTTTTTGGCATATTCATTTGAAGCTTTTAGTCAAAGGCGTGTTACTTGTTTGCTTTAGTTTGCGCGTAAATTTCTTAAATTGCGTTGGCTATCTTCGCTCTTGAAATGTCTCACTATTTTTTTTGTTTTCGACAGTCACTAACTGCGTTACCTCTCTGATACGCCACTAGTATCAAGCTGTGAGAAGAAGAATAACAGTTGGCGGAGGTGGCACCGTCGCGCGACGTTGCCGGTGGTAAGGGACTACCTTTGGTTTTGTTTAAGAGTGGGGGAAAAATACCTAACCTTCCTATTAACTAACCTTGGTTCACTGAGTTAAAATGACAGGCATAAAACTCTGATATATAAATAAATATAACTATAAAGGTGTTCAAAAAGGTTTACTAAATTGAAGTGTGCTGTTATGATTTTTCTCCTAGAAAAAATATTGCGGGCGCCTATCCAATGCCATATTCTTTAGCTACATAATATTGTTCCTTATTCCTGTATTTCATCCACCAACCATCAGTCTCGCGTCTCGCGACATGTCATCCGGTCAAAGGCAGCCGTGGCCGTTCCCATGACGACCGGAAACGGACGCTCGGACCCGTATCGGTATAGCACCGCCAATTTCGTGGCTATCTAGATTATTACACGACTTATAATATGTGAAACCTAATATAAGACATAATCGTCGAGTATTCATTACGCGGTCATGTTTTGCTATTTGACGTCGAAGACGATAATAGAGAAAGAGAGATCGGATTATATCTGCGCTCAAATGAAGCAGTAAAGAATGATGGTGAAGCATTGTTTATGAGATAACCCATCTTGATCGATATCTGTTGATGACAACAATGTAGTTGTAATTAGCAGCGGTTACTACAAACAACAAGCGACCTTAACCTTCACATATCGGATAATTAGATTCTGTAATTTTAATAGGAATTCTTAGAAAGGGATATACCTTCCTAAACTATACTAAAGGTATTGACAGAGAAAGCTTATTATGTTAATGCTGATTTCTTCTCTTTAAATTCGAATGAACATAAGAGCGATCTTCAAGAAAAAAAACCGTTGCCGATGAGTCACTACTTCACTGTTTTTAAATTCATAAACGAAGCTAATACCTTAGCTTAAGGAATAACTAGCTGCGACACTCTCTTTTTTTACATTCTTTCTGTGGGAGCATTTTAGGCGGAGCCAGTTTTGGCGGCGGTGGGGCAGACGGCTGGTTGATTCGACCCGGTTGGACTGCGGACGTGACGAATCGGACAGGGTCGTATTGCAAAATATTTCAGGTTTAATTTTCAACTCAAAATATTAAGTGAAAAATTAATCATTAGACACAAAAAATACTATCTATACGTTGTAACTAAATACGTGTAATGATTATGCGTGGCTCGTTCAACCAGCCGCTGCACAAGCCTCTCTGCCTTTGCCCGTCCTTGGGAGAAAACGTTTAGTCCGGCCCCGATACGCTTCACTCCGGCTTCATTCCGCCAGACTCTGTTTTGACTCCCGCCGGGGGCTTGAGTGTCGCAGCTACCTATTACTTAAGCTATGCTAATACCTTGTTGGGATTATCGGAAAAATATGACAGAAATATTATGAATACCAGGGACAAATTTTGTAACAAATAAAATTGTACAGCTATTTTTCCCTTTTAAAAACACGTCTGACGTCGCTTATTAGGAAATAGCATAGGTATATTTAGTATATCAGAGACACCAGAGGTGTTTCTAAACAGGTGGTTAAAACACCTTTTTAAAAATTAAATTATAATGATAATGATGAGAATAATGGTAATGGTAACGGTAACGGTAACGATATTGATAATAGTTTTCACCCTCAAGACACTCAAAACTAAGAGTACCTCAGAAGCAACCATAGGCTTGTGCGGGGGAGGGGTGGCAATTACTATTATCTGGGCTTTATTCTTATAGGAAAACTGATCGTGCTTTTGGAGTTTCAAATCGCGCAAAGACGTTCTTTTTATTCCATATAAATTTTCATTAAGAAAAAAACGCTTTGAGCCCAGGTGAATCAATGGGAATGGTTTTACCAATATTTTTGACTGATGTTGAATTCTCATAAGCACAGATAAATATAAAAATACAAAATGATACAATACATCTGCTTCCTATTGATTAATGGCATTTTGGAAAGTTATATACTTAATTTTTTAATGAAATTTTATGATATAAAATAATTTTTGATGGGTTTATAAAAAAATTGTGTATGTCTGTATCACTTACCTAAAGTTTGATACTCCAGAACTATATCCCTAAATCACAGTTTCTGAATGGATTTTGGAACTGACTGTTGGAATCCAATCTTGTCAGCTCATAAATCGATTCCAGATATTGTAGTATGACAATGCTAGAGATTGCTTAACTGTTGTGAAATGTACAAATGTGCGAAATGTAGGTACAGGTTGCCTAAATAAAACTTATACCGTTGAGTGATTCCTTCAGAAGAACAAAAGGGATATCGAACCCACAGAATATACCTACAGGGTGTATCAAAATACCTAGAACCGACCAAGTGATGCTCTCTTCCGGTCAAACTACTACTAGGTAGGTATAGGTACTCTTTACTAATATTCCTGTTAAAATTCATCTTCAATAATTTATTACCTATGTGTATATCTTTTAGTTAACTTTTAACAACATATTAACATTGGCTTCATATTCGAATTTCCTGGAAATATCCCAGTTGTTGAATTTTGCTAGTCCAAAAATAACGGAAATAATTTGTGCACACTGTTCAATCCCTGTATATTGTGAAAAGTTATACTGGCCTGGCAACTTTAAAAGTGCAGTCTGGAGTAAGGAAGAATATAGCCATATAGTAAGAAATAAAGTATAAAAAGTTAGGTAAAAGTGACCTTCATACCTAACTCTCTTGTACTTATTTGATTTCTTATTGCGGAGATATGCTTACACATTTCACCTATATCTCTTTTATTCCTATATATTCTTATACCTGTACAAGGTGATTCAGTCATGATGTAAAAAAAAATTAACCACAGGTGGGAAAAAATAGCTCTATCTCTATACGAATACGAAATTTTAAAAATTCTAAAGTCAACCAAAAATATATAAAAATATATTTTCAGAAGTGTATTAAAACCCCTTGTTAACGGCGCTCCCCTGATCAGCTGTGTCGAGGCTGGTGACCTCGGGGCTCTAGCAATCCGAAATCTTAATTTTTTTTACGTTTGCACGGAAATCTCAAAACCGGCGTGGAGTTTTTTCCAACTTACAACTATAGCATGGCCTAAGTTATAATTTAGGTAGGTATTACCTTTTGATTTTCCAACGTCAATCCAATATGCATACACGCGCCAAACACTGATTAAAGGATCTGTTTGAAAATGTCACCATTAAAATCTAATTATGTAGGTCTTATGTTTGTGAGCGATCCACGAAAACTGTCAAATAATCCGGGTTATTTCGTTATTTATTTTCATACACCCTGCCCACTGGCCAGTAATCACCACAAAAACGTGCAACGCATCGACGTGTAGATGCAGTTTCGGTAGGACAGTGCTGTTGCCGTGCCGGTAGCAATTTTTTGGTGCAATTTAAAAATCGTGAGAAAATGTGTGTGCCATCTGTGGTCTGCGGAAACTCGCGAAAAGATCTCAATAAGTGCTAGTGCTTATTTCAAGTTTTATAACGCTTGCCCTTTGTAGAATCAAGGCTGACACCACCTCGGAAAACAACATAATGCAGATGAAAGGTTTTTTATTTCTTCAGTTTGACCTTTGACATTCGAACAGTGGCGTATTCAGGGGGGGGGGGAAAGGGGGCAATTGCCCCCCCCCCCCCCGAGCTGTCGAGATAAACGAGATTTGTAATATCAAAATTAACAATACCAAAAATTATATACTCCTGGCCTAATCTGAAAATGCAGTGAACATCAAACATCTACACTTTGTTATTTGTTTCACCTTGTCTTCTCGAAATTAAAACCTGTGCAGTAGATTTGAGAACACGCCGCCGTATATTATGCACACACTCCGTCGGTCGCAGCGTGTAACCGTAAATTAGGCAAAACCCCTACTAAACATATTTTGCACAATTACAGTGTGCCAGAAAGAACATTTTCAAAACTGAAAATTTTAAAAATTTATATTAGAAACAATATTGGCGAAAACCGACTGAATGGGTTAACAACACTCCTTTATGTGTACCCTCAAATACCCATATCTCCAGAGGAGATATTTGACGAGCTCAAGACCAAAAAAAGAATACTTGATTTTGTGATATAGATTTTACTGGTTCGAAGAGGAATTATTTTTGTTATACAGGGTGTCCGGTAATAACTTAAAAATTAAAAAGAAAAATGGAAAATATGACGAAAAGTTCATATTATTATGAACATAGGTCCGCAGATGCTTGGTTTTCCAGATGCAGGGTGTTGAAATTGAAATTTTATTTTCGATTTTTTTAAGTAACTTTTTGAGACGACAAAATTTTCTTGAAAAAAAAAACAACAAAAAGTTAATTGAACTGAAAATAAATGTGCTTCTTTATTTAAATTTTGTTTTGAATTTAATTGCATACGAGTGTCGATATGCACCTGCATCGATGCAGAAATTTGAAAATTTCTCGAAAACGGCCACCTTTGTCGTTATTCACCAAGTAAACCTTTTTTGCTTAGAAAACGTGTCGGAAGAGGATACATTCACAAAATGTCATAAAAGTTTGCTGTGAAGAAAATTAGGGCAAATTAAATTAAATAATTATAGCGTACGCAGCGCCCTCTACGGATTGCACCAAAAATAATACCAAATTATGACTTCTCTTTCCAAGAAAACACGGCTTCCAGATTTTGCAAGAAAATTTTGTAGTCTCAAAAAGTTACTTAAAAAAATCGAAAATAAAACTTGTTCATATGAACTTTTCGTAATATTTTCCATTTTTATTTTTTATTTTTCAAGTTGGTGCATTTATTTAGAAAATATGTTTTTATTTATTAAAATTATCGACAGAGTTTTGTTATTTATAACTGATTGCCCCCCCCCCCCCCAGACGTTAATCCTGGATACGCCACTGCATTCGAAAATAAGGCTGAATACCTAATGTAGTGTGGCAACATCGCTCTCCAGAAGTTACATAGAGGCGTCGAGTTACGCGGATACTAATGTTCAGTTGCCCCACGTTTTAAACTTCTAAAAAATATATTTTTTCTAGTGGGCCTCCTCCGCTATGTGATTAAAAATTTTTACAATATGACTGAATCGCCCTGTATATTCTTATACCTATACTTATACCTTACTCTTACTTATACCTTATACCTTACTCATATAGTAGCTATACTACACTTTTAGAGTTGCCAGACCACTAGATGAATTTGAAGAAGATTAAGAAATTATCAAAGATTTTACCATTACTCATTTAGGCTTAAAATAACAACTTACTATATAAAAAATTTTGGAAAACACATTTCACGTAACCGTGTGAGGGGCCCTTTGATCTGTAAAAAAATAAATTCATCTCAAGTTTAAAGTACCTACCTGTCTATCTAATACTTGGGTATACTTTGTTCTCATTGGAATGGAATTTACAATTAACTTTTAAACGTTTTACGAATGTTAAGTCGGCTTATACAGAACAGAGAAACAATCGAAAATCGCTCGTAGGACGCGTCCATAGTAGGCCGGGGGCCCGGCGGTCGGGTCGCGAGGTCAGAGGTGGCCGTGGTCAAGGCCTGCGCCCGGACCGAGCCGGTCGGGCTTCACTTGTTCCTCGCTCCTCTGCGGATCAAAGTGGGCGGTGCAGCACCTCCGGCGTTCACTTTTACTATTTCCAAGAATTTTTTAAAACATACTGCATGATCTTTCTTAACACGATCTTATATTTCGACGGGAGATTGAAATCATATAGGTATGAATACAAATGAAAAATTGTCTCAGTTACATACTTGTGATCGAAAAAAGTTTCTAAGACTAGGCTCATAGTATCTATTTTGTGTGTGCATAAAGAAAGTTGCGATCCATGACTTCGAAAATAATGGCGAAAAATCGAAAAAATTAAAAATTTCAAACCGCTAAAACTTGTATGTTTCTGGAGGTATAAAAAAAGTTTAGCATGAAAATTATTTACAACCCTGTCGGAAATAATATTGGTATCGGTTTCAAAATATAGAATATGAGAAAATTTGTATTCTCTTTGGATAAAAATAAAAAATTCTAAAAAAATTGCCGTTTTATAAAGCAAGTCCCATCCTATGTTATACGTCAGATTTTCCAGTTTCTTGGCAAATGTTGGATGTGATGTAAGATCTAGTGATATACATTAAAATAATAGTGCAATAACAAGGTTATGACGTTAATAATGACGTCCCCCGTGTAATGTACTCTTCTGTCAAAATTGCAGTATGAAACTTTTCTATCCACCAGAGTCTTTGAATAAAGAGAAAGGAGCATGTTTGGGATTACGCGCGACGGGGACAGGACCTACATAATATGGCGGGATGCCGTTTCCGTTTTTACAGTGGCACGCTCCTTTGAGTTGTTTCGACAAACTGATCGAGGCAGAAATCCTCATTTTTCGTGAAATCAGTACCTACAATACAGGCAAAAAATTATAAGGCACGTTTATGTCTTTAAGTTTAGGAATCCTTCATAGCAATTATAATTTTAAATTTCCGATTATGAAAAAGTAGGTACTTACACAAACGCCTACGACACTTTGGTGTATGATCTAAAAGGTTAATTTAAATTACAAAATTACTTAACGATGGATTATTATCCTCAAACATTTTAGTTTTGGCGGTCAGGGAAGTGCCACAAGCCGCACAGCTAAGCATAATAACTCGAAAAAGTATCTAAGAACCACCAAAGACAATCCCATCTAGGATTGACTTTGGTACCAAAGACAATCCCATGATTGTGTTTGGTACCACATACACCTATCCCCGTGTCAGATATCAAAATATTGTGTCAAAACTTGGTTACTACACAGGGCGATTTCCGTCTCACGTATTTTATAATACCCATAGAACTTGACTTTGACTTCTTCCTGGTATTCTCTACTCAAAGCCCAGAGTTCATTTTTCGGGATACATAGGTAGTGACTTTTAACAATTTCTTGGAATCAATAATTTAGTAAACTGTACATTTTCATTATTCTTTTTCTCAAATTCACATTGCACATTGACTGCCTTCTCTTAAAAAAAATTGAGAAATTAATAAGAAAAAGGTCCTACCATTTCTGAATTTGCATATTATTTTGCAAAAATACCAATATGCAGAATATGCGAAAGTGCAGATGATTTTTCTACAGCGTTCCAGAGTGATCGTTCTGATGTTTCGCTTTTTCTAAATCTGATTCGTCTTGGGCATAAAACTAACTTCCGTTTGATAATTTAGCCGATAGAAATATAAATAATGCAATTCAGTTAAAAATAAATGACGGTTGTTTGCTTCATTTTGCATTCCACCCAACATAAATTACTATTATAAATTACATCTCTCGCTTGGAAAAAAGACGGCTTTATGCACCAGGGGCGAAATGCGCAGACAAACGGTACGCCGTTCGCGTTTCGAGATCTCTTTGTTTTAGTCAAAGCACGATGTACGAAGAGCACAGTAAACAAAGTCTGCCAGAATACTTCTAATAGGTACATTATGGAAAACCACGTCCGCTTTGCGCGATTGCGGTTTAAGAGAAAAAATCGATAGTGTCACTCTTGTTAGAAATTTTTGCTGCCATGACAAAGCAATACTATTTATTATAATAATGAAAATTATGTCTATTATGCAGGGTGTTTCACAACTTTTCCGACAAATTTCAGCCAAATGTGCACTTCTAAATAAGAAGTATATTTCTTTTAAAAATCCCCTATTATTTTATAGCACCCCAGAGCGGATTGCCTTTGGAGTACAAGGTATGGGCGCCGTTAGGTACATAGGGGCAAAGGGTGCAGCCGCCCCTCCGTGAATTTTTGATACAAAAATAAAAATTTCTAATTGTTCACATTGAAAATGTCAACATATTATTTCAAAAAATGTTCCCGCGGCAGTGTAACAAAAATCAATTTCAATTTTTAAAATTATTTAAAACTGAACATGTACGTTTAAATTTTACTTACTAAAATTCTACTCATATTCGAGTTATGTACATTTTTTCCGGATGTCTTTCATTGAAAATTTCAGCAACTTGTCGATATGTCATATTTTCTCTACATATTAAATTAATTTCAATTTTGTCTTGTACAGTCAACATTTTTACCTTTCTCCGTTTCAAGAGTATTAAACTGTCAAATAAAAACACTTGCTTCAATTCTCTCCATGGCCTAGGTACTCATCAATATTGATTAATGTGAAATTAAACTGAAAGATAATAATTATTTGTGTTCCATAAAAGTCAAGAATTTTGCTTAGATACGAAAAATAGTTTGATGATATTTTAATTTATTATTATTTTGGCATCAATTTAGAACTGGAAAACGTAATGTAACTAAATTTATACCCTAAATTCTAGACGGTACAAGTTTGCAGCAGACATAGGTAACTATCATTTTCTTTTGAAAAATACTTATTCTTATCGGTAATTAGTAATAAATAATTAATAGTGATATAAAATAGTCTTTAGGAAGTTACAAGTTTTTAAAATTTTCAGAAATTTCATAAATATTAAAAATTGGCGAAAAACTAAATCTTTTATTAGTGGGTCATTTTTCATCTTATTTCAAACAAAAGGTAACCCCAGAATTAAATTTCAAAATAAAATATTAATTATAAATTTCCCCCCTGTGGTGCGAACTTTTTGGAGGACACGTACCTATATACCTAGTGCCAATGCCTATAAAAATTTTGCGACACTTTTAAATTATTATATGTCCCTTGAAAGATTTACGTTATTATCTAACTCTTGTATACAACACGTTAGAATAAATATTACTGTTTTTAAAGCGGAAATATTATTAATGCACCAATATTACCAACACATTATTACACGACCATTTTACAATTTATATTATTTTTATTTTTTTTATTTATATTATTATTTAGAGTCTATGCATGGGGATCTTGGTTATCTTAAGAGATACGAGGTCGGTTAAATTAGGGCAAAGTTGCGGAATTTGATGCCGAGTAGCATGGTAAAAAGAAATTTTTGCTGCCCCTTTTCGTTTTGAAAATAATGCAAAAAAACTGAATATTTTCTAAGTTAAACATTATTAAGGCACTTTTTTACAAGGAATCTAAATATGACCTCGCATTTTTTTGGATATGACGATCTACTTTTATTTTTCTTATGGGCGCCATATTGGATTTTTGAAAAGAGGTTTTTTTTCTGGTTAAAATGATATGTCACACATTATGCTTTACTTTGTTTTCCTTGCCGTAATATCAAATTAATCGTTTTTGCATAGGGTGCCTTGGAAACGTAAGCCACATAATGTTTGACGTTTTTGCATAGAGTGCCTTGGAAACATAAGCCCCATAATGTTTGACATTTCTGCATAGAATGCCTTGGAAACAGAAGCTCCATATAACGTTTGATAGTTTCGGTAGTACAATTTTAAGTGTCACGGATACTTTATTTTACTGAAAAAATGTCATTTTCACATGGAAAAAGCGTGACATGATTCAAATTTATTATTCCTCAAATATAAATGACGTCGAAGGGATATTGGACGAGCCATAAACAATTTAAGGAAACGTGCTGCATTGTGCCTTGAGGAACAAGGAGGACAAATTGAATATTTATTGTAAAACAGGATTGTCTACTCGTCTAGGTTTTTGTTGTTCTTGTGTTTCCAGTTTGACTCTTTTAGTGTTAATGTGTTATATGGCAAATGGCGAATAAATAACAAGGTCTCAGATCATACTCTCACGTTTATGATTTATTTAATCAATAAATTTAACATTAACTGAAATTTTACCGTTAAACAATATTCCAAAGCACACTTCGCAACATTGGGTAACTAGGCTTATGTTTCCAAGGCACTCTATGCAAAAACGTCAAACATATTATGGGGCTTACGTTTCCAAGAGACTCTATGCAAAAACGATTAATTTGATATTACGGCAAGAAAAACAAAGTAAAGCATAATGTGTGACATATCATTTTAACCAGAAAAAAATCCTCTTTTCAAAAATGCGAAAATCCAATATGGCGCCCGCATGAAAAATAAAAGTTGATCGTCATATCTTTGTCCAGAGAGGCAAGAAAAAAAATGCGAGGTCATATTTAGATTCCTTGTAAAAAAGTGGCTTAATAATGTTTAACTTAGAAATGTCCAGCGCCATTCATTTTCGTTTAAAAAAATAAAAACGAAAACAACAATTTTCAGTTTTTTCGCATTATTTTCAAAACTAAAAGGGCCAGCCAAAATTTCTTTTTACCGTGTTACTCGGCATCAAATTCGGCAACTTTGCCCCAGATTAACCGACCTCGTATCTCTTAAGATAACAGAGATCCCCATGCATAGACTCGAAATACGGTCAACCTGTATATGAACGCCTAGAAGCGTTTTAAATATTTCTTGAAACCAGTTTTTTTTTTAGTATACATCCTGGATAGACGAAAAAGTAAAAATGGTGGATATTGAATATTTATTGCCATTTTGTTATTATTTTGATTTACTAAAATAAGTAAGAGATATCTAGCATAGCTATCAAAAATCCGACTTAATTTCACGGTTAACTGCGATCTCTAAAATGATTTCTTTTGTAAATTTAGGTCGACATACTTGCTAAAGGGAAACGGAAATATCAACATGTTATTATCGTTGCTATCAAAAAAATTTGCTCTTTTAAAATATCCAAAAATATACAGGATGTTTATTATTAAAAACAAAAAACTATATTTTATCCCACTTTTACGATACACCCTGTAAAAACCACAAGTCTACCTTTGTAATGCCCGTTACTTACTTTGCCGCTTTTTTATAAAACTTTTTTCCTATTTGCAAAAATTAGGGAAATAATAGGGGGGTCGGAGTTTTCACGTGAAGACCCTGGTACCTGACTATAATTGGAAGTGGGGTTGGGTTACGGTTGAAAGTGTCGACGAAATGCAAAGAAAAATATAAGCTCTGTGAGAGAACTCAACAAGGAATCAAAATTTCAGTTTTGGTTATGGATTCGAAAAAGGGAAATGGCATCAAAACTTTCCGTTTCCGGTAATATTTCACTGTGGAAATGCCAGACTTTCTCTACTGGTTGACCCTACATTGCGGTCATAGGCGGTGCCGATTGCCGCGGTGCCCCCCATTTTTTATCCTGCGCGGCTCTGGAATGTGCGTCGTAACGGAAATCGGTCCAATCGCATGGGCGAGCCGCCGGTCGGGCCGCCGTGGGTCAAAAGCCATGGACAGATCAGGAGATCAACGATAGGTCGATAGCGAAACCAGTCGTGTTTACTATTACCTACGATTACAATAATAATATGGGTGTTGTTTGTTATTTTTATGGTGGCACTGGTAGTGATAATAAGTATTGGTTATTTCAGCCCTTACAAAGCTTTATAATTGTAGAAAATGTGTCATAACTCTTTTATTTTAGCTATTATCTCAAAATATAACTTTTGCATAAATAAATTTCTAACGAACTTATCGATATTTGATATTATTTGAGTTCAGTCATAGAGGAATCACTAGTAGGTTCTTCTATGGTTCGGTCTAATTTAATTTTTACTATAGCTGTCCCAGCTATCCCACTATTAACTTGGTAGAGTGGATGGGTTTGACTTAAATGACATATTAGGTAACAGTAATGAAAAACCGCCATTCGTTTTCGTAGGTGGTAAAAACTTATAATAATTTTCTTTTGAAAACGACAAACTAGGACAAAATTGTGCAACCTGTTATTTCTCAGACAAAAACAACTTTAATTAGAAAGAAAATGCGAATTGTTTAAAATTATCCAGACCGTTTATTTGCTAAAAACAATGTTATTGTGTGCATATACTGGGATAATATGTGTAGTGTGAATAGTAACAATAAGAATAATAAAATTAATCAACAAAATAGCCAAATTTCAGCTAGCTGTTACCAATTGTGGCATTACGCTATAGAAAAATAAAACGGCCATTATCACACTACTGGCGCTGACTTTTTAGAGTACACGTTTTTCTGCCTTCGATCGACCTTGGTTCGAACCGATGTCGAGGCAGGCGCATGCACATGTCTTTAAAGAAAAACACCGCTATGGCCAAGAGCGCTGGACAAATGTGGGTTCACGGTATTGCTAAATAGCTTTATCCGTGTGATTTACTAATTATTGTTCAACACTCACTGGGATTACCTAGGTACTACGGTTTTCTAGGGTTTTCCGTAGTACTTGAGCGAATGCTATCCTAGTTCTATCGGGAAAAAAGTCGGCACTAGCCGCAAATGGCAACGAAGACAAAATAATAGTAATTGCCCCCCTCCCCCGCAGAAGCATGTAGTTGCTTCTGGGGTACTCCTAGTTTGGAGTATTGTGAGGGTGAGAATTATTATTATTAGATGACTTAGATCACTAAGAAAAAGGTAAATAATAGAGCATAATAAAATATCAATATTTTAAAACCTCGAAAGTACATTTGCAGCCAGTAATAAACAAGTTAAACAAAATGGAGCTGACTTGCCAAATACCCCGCGGTAGACGGCCGGTTACGTAACTCTTGGACCGTTTGAGGGCGAGATAAGGTCTTATAGACAAGGCTGTATGAAGAAATATGGTCTTAAGCAATCTATCGTTGATCTTTATTGGATCCACTGGTTAGGTTACAACTAGGATTCCTGGACTGGGAGAATTGGGGCAATAAGGTCATTAGGGTAATTATTAGCCGATTTTGGGAATTATACAGGGTGTCCGGAAATTATACGCCAGGATTTCGGAGTGCGATTCTACACGACATAACGCCACAAAATCCTATACCATTTTTTCGAAAGCTCAAAATTGACGGAAATACAAAAACATTTTTTGTTATTTTTTTAACATTTTGACATCTCAAAATTTATAACATAACGTCATGTTCTTGTTGTTATGTTGTTTCCAAGGAAACTAAAGCATTTGTTTTCAAGGCTTGATTTGTTAAATAAAATTAATAAAATAATAATTTCTAATTATTTATGTTTAAAGTGGTTTTTCTCGGAAACAATAAAAGGACCATTTTTAAAGAGATTTTGATGCTTTTTAATAATCTGCTATCCAAATTTATAAAAATATTCAAACAAAAAAGTTATACAAGTCATTTTCTTAAGGTGAAGAACAGTTTGGGCCCTTAGACATTAGCGATTTGCGTACAAAGGAACAGTAGTGATATGTATGCAAAATTTGACAAAAATCGGCCCACTTGATAAAACATTATTAAAAAAATGACGCATAATTTTCGGACACCCTGTAGAGATAGCCAGATATTTTCTGTCTTTTGCACCCACAAAAATTTTAGATAGGTATCCATATAGAAACACTGTATGTCAAATTAAAGATTGTTGTATTTAGGTTATGATTTATTGTCAAATTAAAGACAACGATGGGAACTCATGGGCAGAGCATTTTTTAAACTCTAGTTAAACAGTTACAAACCGACGAATAAATCTGAACGGAAACGGAAAAATTAACGCCCCTTCCTAAGTCGGTCAACAGGAATTTGGGGACTTTCTAGGGCAGAAATAGATTCTTAGCAGCATTTTCTTAAAGAATTTTCTCAAATTTCTGCACACACATTTCTCGTAATTTTTAAATTACACGATAATATTGCTAACGGGAAAATATTGCTAACGGGAAAACACTGCAAAATCATAACAATGTCTACCAAGCGATCCGTCTTGTACGTTATGATGTCGTCATGTCTACTACAGAGGCGGTGCTTGATTACCTAGGGCCCGTGAGCAAAAATTAAAAAGTTCCACCTCTCCTCTTCAAAGATAATATGAACATTAGGAGGCATTCGAAAATTGTATAAAAAAAAACTTCTACCATAACGATGAACCAGTTTTTTATTTAATAAAAAATGTACATAGTCCAAACAATATAAAATAAAAAAACATCTCCAATATCACAAGAAAATAAGTAAACTAAGTAGGTAATACAATATATTAAATGAACCAGTCCTTTTATTTATAAAAAATCATAAAATATTCCATAGCAAACAAAATAAAATAAAATAAACGGCAATATCACAGAAAAAGCTACGTCAACTTAAAATAAAACTATCTACTTAAGTAATAAAATAAAATTCTCAATTCAGATAATATCAAAGGAACTCATGTCAAGAATAATATGACTAGTAAATAAGTAAATTAAATTCACTGCACGAAAAAATGTTGACCGGTGTACGGGTGTCAGCCGTCAGCCCGTTGGGTCGGCACCGTCATCACGTCCGACGGGCCACGGGCCCCCTTTTGGCCAGGGCCCCTAAGCAACGCTTATATTTGCTTATGCATAGCTCCGCCACTGGTCTACTAGCGCCTAGCGCACCTGGTGATGTGATGACTGAACCAACAGTTATATATTATGATCAGTGGCGGATTACCCTATAGGCAGAGTAGGCTATAGCCTAGGGGCCCAAGGCTTTCGGGGGCCCGTTCTTATTTCGATGTTTTGATCGGAATTCGGAATTGGAAAAGGTTTTACATTTTGCATTTTGCAATTGCAAATTTCAGACAAAAAAACATCACTCCTTATTTTTTCATCTAGGCTGTTGGGTACTTTATTTAGTCCACTCACATCAGTAACAACAAAGCAATTAAAAATAATAAAACGATGAGTGGTGTTCCTCAGACGAGCTCGGTTCCAAGTGGTGCAAAAAAGAAAGAAAAATTGCAAAATTGTTCCAAAAATAAATGGGTTTTTTTTTTTTCAAAAAAGGCATTAATACTAGTAAATACCACTGATATTGATTCTGAATGTCAAAATGCGTGTGAATTATCGACAAGTTGATAGGTTGATCTTTTTCTGCTGAAATTTTAAAAATTAAGCTTAGGGGATTTGCTTTCTTCCTATGTTTTTGGTTTTTGTTCTCTAGAGGTATATGCATTTTATTTGTTTTTTTTTAGCTTCTTCAGATTTTTTTTTTGCTCTTTAGGTCTCGCTTTAGGTAGATACATAATTCGCGATATTATTTTTTCCTTTGTTTTAGAAGTATTTGTTGAGAACAAAAATCTGAATCCTTAATATCTAATATAGAAACAAAAAAATTATGGCAAGCGTTGCAAATATAAAAGCCAGGAAAAAAGGTTTTAATGAATAATAAGTAGGTACCTATGTATCTACTCTGTTCTTAGTATATAAAGTTAAATGTTAAATTATAATACTTACTTTTTTCAATATGTCCTTTTGTAAAATAAATAAAATTGTTGATAAAAATCTATCGGAAATTAAAATGTTACCTAAATTTTACCTAATTTTTGTATTGCGACGGCTCAAGGGGTCCTTAAATAAATTTAGCCTAGGGCCCAACATAGCTCTAATCCGCCCCTGATTATGATGTTATATTACTATCATACTCTCCCAGTTTTATCGAATGTATATAGTGTAAAGCAGATATTTTGAAAAAGTGGCGAAGTGTTACTCGGGAAAAAATTATAATAGACAGCAGAAAACGCTGGAAGTAATATTGGTGGTTTGGTCCAACTCTTGATTCATATCAGAACGCAGCAGGAAGATTTAAAGAGAACAAGTCTGCTTCTGGTTGTGTTCCGTATCGTGTGATAAAGAATATAACGTCGGTTTTCACAGCGGCATTTTTCGAAACGTGGTGTGTTGCTTTCTGTTATTTTACTGTTGCGAGAGACAAAGCGAGTGGCCCGGATTCGGCTACACCACAGCAACCACGTTGCTTCAGAATAAACTAAGTCGAAGTGGTATGGTTAAAAAATAATAAATAAAGCAATCAACTTAGACCATGCTGAATTTACCTCCACAGTATATAAAATGGGACGGCCCCCAGATTTATTATGACGTCGATCACCTTCCATTTGATACCCATGTCAAGGATGAGGTTGTGAAGAAATAGGTAATCAGCCATATTTAGGGCATTCGCCATATTGGGTTTAGGATGACGTCACTCACTTTATCGTTTTCTACTCGTCGTACCATTTCATTTAATATTTGATATCCATATATGAAGGGGGTTGTGAACAAAAAGGTAATCCGCCATCTTGGAGCAGCGGCCATTTTGAATAAAACTGGTTAAAATTCAGTTGAAAGATTTACTTTTGTTTTACATTTAATTTTAGAAAAAATATACTTTTACAAGGATCAAAAAAAGCGGTTAATAATTTTTCCTATTATGTTATGGCATGTTGGCAATAAATTGGACTTGAGCACTGTATCTTGGAAGTATTTTTTTTTTGTAAAGATCTAAAAAATATATTTGTAAATGGCAAAATAACTAGGTAACAAATAATGCAGAAAATGCTTCTTCAGAAGGGGGCGTTGCCTCGGTTCTTAAACAACCTCCTCGGTCAAAAAAGTGGACTTACGCATCTTGCAATGTAAATAACTATTGTCATTACAGAATTTATTACATAACTAATTAATCACAAATTGTCTTGGACAAAAAATTGTAAACATTATTTGGTTGTCTTAGTCACAGCCACGCGTGGTTTTAAACTGATCTATTATAACATGCAAAAATCAGGTGCCTGCCTTGATAAAAAATGCAACATAAATTGTGAAACCTCAAATTTTTAACTCCCTGTGGATTCTAAATGATATCCCTGCTAATATTTCTCAATACTGTCAAAAACAACAGTTACTTTACTCTTGGCGACTATAGCAATATTTTTCTAAATTATTCGAAATACTGAACACCCTGCATAAGAAATCAAAAATATTTTAACAGTTTTGGGCGTTTTTAAACAAGCAGGAGTTTTTATAAATAGTTACTTTTGGTCGTAAACCCACGAATAAAAATATTCCCTCTTGCATCAGAGCGAGACACGCCGTATATTTTTTGTTGTTTATCTATATGACTATTCATTATGTCTAATAATACCCTTTTTGTTTACCTACTTCCCCTCTGAGCCCAAGGTCTAATTACGCCGCGCCGTTGAATGGCTCCGTCTTGCCCGGAACCTGCTTGTTTGATCTCACACGTTGAACAATTGGCGCGGACTCGCCTTCATCCGGCGGGAAGCGGCGGCAGGGCAGGCGCAGGTCGCGCGCGGTTCCCGTCGAGACGGGCGCCGCTGACCCGCGACGGCTCGTGCCCAGCGTCGCGTGCCGCCGCCGTGGAGGCGCACGCGATCCTAGGCGCCCCACGGCCGGAGGAAGAACCGACTTTTCATTCTCGACCAGTGGCGGTCCCAGCCAGGGGGGCTAGGTATAGGCATGGGCGTCAGGTCTGGTACTTAATTAGGGGGTAGGGTTGCCGCGAGACACGAGAAGTCGTTTTGTCTCGTCTCGAGAGCATTTTGTCTCGAAATTCGAGACGAGACAAGACGAAATAAAAACCTTCGAGACAAGCTCGAGACGAGACGAGATAATAATAATATTCTGAATAAAAAACAGCATCATATAGTGTGATCTGGTAATACGTACGTACTTAGCTATAAATTATTGTTAAAATAAAATATAAAAAACCTTTATTCAAAAACTGTGTAGTGTTTTACCAGTTGGTTTTACAGTTAAGAAACAAACCAAATTAAAGTATTTTATAGTTAATAGTTAATAGTTTATAGTTTAGCTTATCTTTTAACTTACAAGTGTATCATGAGTTAAGCTTGTTGCGGTAATACTTAATACCTAAGTCTCTTGCCATCTTCGAAATGTGTTTTCAATTTCAATTTATTTTTTCTCAAATTTATTTGTGGGGTAAACAGATCCATTGAATTTTAATTGGGTTTTTCGCCACCAAACTGGTTAAAAGACAACTTTTTCAAGTTGCCTGGAAAATTAATAAATTCTTAACAGTAAATGAACTAAACTTTGAACTTGTAACTCAAAAAATATCTCCAACAAATTTGTTTCCTGAGCTTTCGGAGAATATATCTTCCTCCTTTCTCAAAGATCATGTCACGTCCAAGTGAAATGACAGATTAATAAATTTCAGGTTAAAATGTCATGACAACAGAAACAATAGCCTAGCCACCTGTCTGATACCCTGTGTACCATGTGTTCTATCTAATTATTTATACTAACTTCTCTTTGAATCAGTGGCAATAATATTTTACTGAATTCCACTGAACATTCAGCAACGCAGTTGTCTTTTTGAGAATTGGTTTGGAACTATCCCATAAAATCCTATGATTGTTATTAAAAGAGTGTTCACATATTTTCTACTTCGAAATTTGATTTTGCCTGATATAATTTTTATGTTCTTTTAAACGAACGTTAAATGGCCTACAAGTCTCCCCAACATAGAACTTTCCACATTCGCAAGGAATTTTATAAATGCAATTTTTTGAACTTTGTACCTCATTAAATGGTTTCGTTTTAACTAGCATCGATCTTAATGTATTTTTGGTTTTAAATACTGTTCTGACATTAAAACGATTGTCTATGCGTTTTAGCTTATCTGATAGTCCAGGAATATAAGGAATAATTAAATTCAGTAGGATAAATATTCTTCTCGAGAAGAATAGTTATCCTATTGAGTTTGTTGAGCAAGTTTTTCAGGATTGCCAACAAAATAACAATGCTAATAGAATTAGAGAAATAAATCTGGTGGATCGACCAGTAAATTTAATTATTCCTTATATTCCTGGACTATCACATAAGCTAAAACGCATAGGCAATCGTTTTAATGTCAGAACAGTATTTAAAACCAAAAATGCATTAAGATCGATGCTAGTTAAAACGAAACCATTTAATGAGGTACAAAGTTCAAGAAATTGCATTTATAAAATTCCTTGCGAATGTGGAAAGTTCTATGTTGGGGAGACTTGTAGGCCATTTAACGTTCGTTTAAAAGAACATAAAACAGGCAAAATCAAACTTCGAAGTCGAAAATATGTGAACACTCTTTTAATAACAATCATAGGATTTTGTATAGTTCCAAACCAATTCTCAAAGAAGAAGTAGGAAATAGACGAAAAATTAAAGAATTAGCATTTATTCTAGGAAATACAGACAACTGTGTTGCTGAATGTTCAGTGGAATTCAGTAAAATATTATTGCCACTTATTCAAAGAGAAGTTAGTATAAATAATTAGATAGAACACAGGGTACAATATCAGGCAGGTGGCTAGGCTATTGTTTCTGTTGTCATGACATTTTAACCTGAAATTTATTAATCTGTATCTGTCATTTCACTTTGACGTGACATGATCTTTGAGAAAGGAGGAAGATATATTCTCCGAAAGCTCAGAAAACAAATTTGTTGAAGATATTTTTTGAGTTACAAAGTCAAAGTTTAGTTCATTTACTGTTAAGAATTTATTAATTTTCCAGGCAACTTGAAAAAGTTGTCTTTTAACCAGTTTGGTGGCGGAAAACTCACTTAACATTCAATGGATCATTTCAATTTAGTTATGTTTATTCTTACTACTAACTCATAAATTGTGTTAATTTTGTTTCATATATTATAGTGTTATCATTTCCAATGTCTCCGATGGTTGCAAGGATTGCCAAATCTTTGAATTTTTTTAAATAGAACACTCTATATATTATTACATTTTGTATTTCATGTTCAATTCTAGAAATTCCTATACACCATATTCGATACTTATCTTTAACTTTTTCCATTAGGTAAGAAAATTGCCATTCTGAGTAGCTTAGAAACCTGTGAATCTAAACGGCTTGAGTTAAAGCAAAACGCATTGCACTCCCGACTTTTCATAAGGTATTTGCTGGCACTACTAACTTCCGGACTAACTGGAAACCGAAAAAATCACACTTCCGGTTAGACCGAAAGTTAATGGCAGCAAATAGTTTATAAAAGTTAAGCTGGGAAAGTGCAAAGTATTTTGCTTTAGCTCAAGTCGTTTGGATTCTACAGGATTCTAAACTACCCAAATATCACAATTTTCGAACGCAATAATAATTATTAAAGAAAAAGTTGAAGATTGGTAGAGAACATGAAGAATGGACATTTCTAGATTTGAACATAGAATACAAAAATGTATCTTTGTATCGCTACACTTTTTTGAGCCACCCTGTATACATAAAAAATAGTTTAAAAAGTGTGTAACTAAAGACAAAAACTGACCGGTCCGAGCGTTTTTTTAAACTACCATACTATTTTTTATTGAATTTATCCGATATCTACTTTACTAATGCAATGTACAGGGTGATCACGCGAAATTAGGCAACTTAGAAAAAAATATCAGTACAAAACACGGTAACAAAAAAATGTATAACCTCCAAGGACGTTATATGATATATAGTGTGTTCAAGGATTCTTTTCGGAATAGGTGTAAATGAGAAAAAATTTCGAGTTCCAATTTGACCGTTTGGGGTCCAGGCCTGCATGTTTAAGAACTAATTCTCACTATATTTTTAATTTTGAGAAATCAAGTAGGTCTTGACAGGAACGATGTATTTATTTTCTGTGTATATATTATAGATTAAGTGCCCTTTCTGAACAAGATATCGAAAAATGTTATTAGGAAAAGTTGCTTAGAGTTAAAAAATATTCCCCTCTGCTGATTTTTGAAGCAATTAGTTTACTTACTTAGTAAGACTGAATTCCGACTTAGTAAGTCAGAATAATTCAGAGTTAGCAAGTCCGAATAATTCCCACTTGATTTCCCAAAATTACAAATATATTGAACATTATTTCGTAGACATGCAGGCCTGGACCGCAAATGGTTAAATTTGAACTCGAAATTTTTTTCTCATTTGTCAACAATCCGTGGACACACTATATATCATAACGTTCTTGGAGGTTATACATTTTTTTTTTATTACCTGATAAGAACACATGCATTTACTAGTTATAAATATATGACAGCTAATTTCCTTGAGTGCTGTGACTTAGGGTAGGGTGGGGCACATTGGTAGGTACATGGGGCACATTGGGACAGATCAAATTTGCCGCTTTATTGTTTACTGAACTTGCCGCTGCGGCGCTACAGTATTGCTCAAGCAGTATCAATCGAAAGTAGTCAATAAACGATTGAATCCGATAGCGCGTTGTATATTTACCACAGGTGAAAAAATTTGTGAGTCGTGAGTCTAAATTAAAGTAAGTATTATAACATTTATACGTAAGATCATAAAGTGGGTTACTTGTGCATGATGATTTTCGTGTTTGCCTAGAGTAATTTAGGATATGTGAGGTTAAGTTTAGGGCATAGACAAGAAACCCATGTAGAACAGAAAATGAATAGTTTTAGGTTATACCCGCTGATGCTATTTGGGGCAGATTGGGACAAATTCATAGGGGCAGTTTGGGACAGTGTACCCATCTGCCCCACTGATATTTTGAGAGTAAACTTTGATTGTTAGAATAGTATTACGACTGATAGGTTTGAAATTAAGTCATATGTGTTCAAGTTAAATTAAGCTTTAATTTTATGCCAGCATCTAAAAATTTTTCATTATTTTGTGAACAGAATTTTAAGACCACTCGTTTTTTTACAGAATGGTTAGAACATATAAACGAAAAAAGGATCGTGCTGAAATAAATGTTGCACGTTTAAAAAAAGCCATTTTGGAAGTAGTGAAGAACGGAAGGAAAGTACGAGATGCTGCTTTATTGTATGGCATAACAAAAACTACCCTCCACAGGCATGTACAAAAAATGCGTTTGAAACACTCCCAGCAACAAAACGAATCAGGAAATGAATCATTTAGTGATGAAGAGAATCCACAATCTTCGAAATACGCATCTAGACAGGTCTTCTCTGCGACAGAAGAATCCGAATTGGAGCAATACTTTTTAACATCCTCAGCAATGAACTTTGGCTTAACATACGCAAGTTGTCAGTATGCAAATGCACTCAATAAAACTTTCCCCGCCAAATGGTCTGAAAATCAGCAAGCTGGAAAAGAATGGATGAGAAGCTTCATGAAAAGGCATCCAAAACTATTTATTTATTTATTTATTTATTGCCCAACAGAAAAATCCATTTATAGGACAACATACAAAGATAAATATAAAGGGAACATAGCACCACAGAAAAAATGAAGAAAACTGATTATAAAGTAAACACAGCTCAATCAATATAATCAACATAGTATAGGGAGCCCCACGCAGGGTATCTACCCTGTACAGTACAATTATCAGCGGACTAATACTAATACTACCCAACACATAACGTGAAATTATGAAAAGCACTCAATGGCACACCTCAAAAAGGAAGGCTTGGAGCAATCAAACAGATCACATTCATCAGGCAACATATTATGGAGACTGGATGTAAAATAAATTGGCGACTTAAACATTATATTAGTACGAGCATAGGGAACGTAAAATGTAGATGTTAGCCGTGAATTAGGTCTTGGTACTCGTATGTTTAGTCTAGAAAGAAAAAAAGGAGAATCTATATTGTTTCGGATACAGTTATATAAAAAGGAAACACCAGAAACGGATCGGCGAACTATCAATGAACACATATTAAATTCATTAAGAAGTGCCTGATGGTCATATCCACTATTTTATAGAAAGCCTGAAAATGTTAGCATTGCAAGATCTTCTGCTTTTAATCCAGCAAATGTTAAATTATTTTTTGAAAACTATGCAGCCGCCCTGGTCGTCCAAGAAAAATACAAATTTCGAGTCCTCAATTTGGACGAAACCGGAATAACAACGGTGTTACAGGCTCCAAAAGTTATTAGTCAAAGTGGACAAAGGCAAGTTGGCCAATGTGTTTCAGCCGAACGAGGAAATTCGGTGATCTTTTGTGGAATTATATCGGCTACAGGTATAGCAGTTCCCCCTATTTATATATATCCAAGGGTTCGAATGAAGGATGCATGTTTGGATCAGTACCCGGTTCCGTAGGTTTTGCATCGAAGACTGAATGGATGAATGCAGAGATATTTGTAAAGGTGCTTGAGCACATAAAAAAACATATGAACAGTTCCATTGACAACAAAGTGTTATTGATTGTCGTTGGCAGCAATAAATTATTGCAGGGAAAATGGAATGGTTATGTTATCATTTCCCCCGCACTGCACCTACAAGATGCAGCCGCTTGATGTTGGTATATATGGTCCTTTCAAGAGTCGATGTAAGACAGCATTCAACGATTACATTTTGAGTAATCCTGGCAAAGCAATCACAATTTATGATATAGCTCAGCTTACCGCTAATCCTTATCTGTTATCATTTACTCCGCTCCATATAACGAATGTTTTCCGCAAATGTAGAATTTGGCCAATCGATTCCCTTGTGTTTAATGATTCAGATTTTATTGGTGTTTTGCACCAAGGAGAAAGTTTTGAAAAGCCTTCAACTTCAAACCAAGTAGATAACCAAATAGATAAACAAACAGACGAAGCTACTACTTCTTTTAATGACTCCAGATGTTCCTCAAAAATTAACATTATAAGCAATGAAGTTTCAGTTCCTGCCAGAAATCAAAATGATAATGTTAAAGATTTTGTTACTTCACTCCTCGATTCTCTTTTTAATAATGTTTTTGATAAGGTTGGAGATTCAGTTAAAACTCAACATAAACAGCTTCTGAGCCCAAAAGACATAAGAGCAAGGTCGGTCAAAAATATACACCAGCACGCCTGAGAAAAATGAAATTCAGCTAGAAACACAGAGAAGGGAAAAGAAGAAATTAAAGGCAAATAGTGTGAAACGAAACATTACGGATTCTAGCAAGGTGAAATTGGAAAATAAAAACATAAAGCAGCAAGCCGGCCCGTCAGGGAAAACCTCCAAGATAAAGTCTTCCAAAAGAAAATTAAGCTCTTCATCAAGTGATTTCATCGGATTCAGATATAGATATGACCGAAGACTACGAAATAGAAGGACTACTTGACGACACAATAATTGATGTAGGTGACTTTATTTTGGTTAAATTTGCTACCAAGAGAACCAGATATTACTACGTGGGGTGCGTTCAAGATGTCAGTGATCCCGACGAATCGATAGTGAAATTCTTGCGAAAAAAAGAACTATGGTTTCTTCTACCCGATTCAGGATGACATTAGTTCGGTCCTTAAAAGAGACATAGTGGCCAAAATACCAAAACCAAAAAAAGTATCTGGTAGTACTAGTAGACTGGCGTCCTATATAAATTTTGATGTTTCGTTTATGAATTATAATGTGCTTTAAATTTTTGTTAAAGCTGTCAAATTTTTCTTGCTCTATTTTGAAATATTTTTGATGGTTAATGTAGCTGTAAGTTGGATTCTTTATTTGTTTAATAAATAAAATACATTTGGCCATTAGTTTCAATGTACTCCAAGATGGTGGAGTGTTTGGGGTAGTTGTCCCAAAGAGCCCCCCATCGTCCCAAAGTGAACCACCATTGTTCCAAACTGCCCCATGGTGGGGCACATTGGGAAAATAACTTACTTTGTCTCAGGACTATTTTTCATTAAAACTGTTTCCATATTTCTATTTTTACTTATAAAAATGAATTCTCAGTATACATATGTAGCTATTACTCCATATGAATGTTCGTTAAATGTTTTTGGTTACTAAGTATAGGCTACCAAAAAAAATTGTACCAAACTGCCCCACCCTACCCTACATTGTTTTCCGTGCACACTTGACATTACTGATTTCATTTAACTCATTCAACGAATATGCAGCCATATCTTCTGAATGGCTGAAGCAAATATACAACATATAAATATCGTTGAAATTAATAGAAAAGAATGTAGATTCTGGAAATAGAAAATACAGGGTGTTCTACTTTAAAAATGCAAGTTTGTGTCGTATCACTTTCATATAGGAAGACCTGTATAATTTCTGAAAACATTATGAAATAGACAGGTTGCAGCCCTACAACTTTTGTATTTGATATTTTTTCTAAGTTGCGACAAATAAAAAAGTTATTGGGTGGCCTAATTTCGCGTGATCACCCTGTACCTATATTGAAATTAAACAACTCGAGACAAACGAGACAAAACGAGACGAGACAACGTTTGTTTCGTACCGTCTCGACCCTTGTCTCGTCTCGTCTCGTGGTAAACACTGAATCTGTATTTTCATAGGTCTATTTTGAGAATGCATCTAAAGAAGGTTGACAAAATGCCGAGACCGCCACTGTTCCCCATTGAACGCATGATATTATAACTGGAAAGATAACAAATGCGAAACGATTTTTGAACCAACTCGCGCATGTTGTCACCGCGTGACAAAAATGTGTATCGATATCAAACTTCCCATCGCTTTTCTGGCCCATTCTCTTTCTGCCCATCGCGGAAATGGCAACTACAAACGTAAGCGCTCGGACCAGGTTTGACATCCCTCCTAAAAACACATGATTGTAAACAATATAATAAAACAATAGAGAGAGAATAATACACTTTAGCAAACGTTTCCACGTCATTCGCTCTTTTCCGCACTCTTTGGAAATCTGAAAAATTTACAATTTTCACGTACCCTGTAGTGCTTACATCACCATATTTCCTTATTTGTTTTCAGTCAAATAAAAGAAACAAACAATTGTAATATTCACGTTAAATTCGTTGTAGCACAAGTGATTCCATGCGATCCACAGGTGAGATCCTACACTTGTGATGAACTCGTAAGTAAACACTGAATCTGTATTTTCATACGGTCTATTTTGCGATTGCATCTAAAGAAGCTTGACAAAATGTCGAGACCGACACTGTTCCCTATTAAACGCATGATACTATAACTGTAAGGATAACACTTGCGGAACGAGAGAGAGATCCAACTAACAATTTTCTGTTTTATAAAAGCTGTAAGAATGTTTATAGAGCATATAACCTTATAAAACATCTGAAGTCCGATAAACGTTTTTACATAGCGCTCTTAGAGCCCTTATAGAGCTAAAATGGGCACAAATTTATACCTACAACGTTTTCGCTCTATAACCAGTTCTATAAAAGCTCCAAACACATTTATATAACCATTTTATAGACGTTTACAGAAGCTTTACACTGAACTTCAGTACTTGGACTTGGTAAAAAAATTGATGTGGAAAAATATGCGATGGGAGATGGAAGATCATTAAATGGTCTTCAAGGATAAGAAAACAACTTGGGCTAGAAATAACATGTTTTACTTAAGGGGGGGTTGCCAACAGAGAAAGTGAGGTTAGATTTCGTATTTTTTAAAGTTGTATAGCATAAAATCTACTAACATTTTACCTAGCAAAAATTTAGTACAAACATTTCTGTCTTAATTTTAATCATAAGATCTTAAAAGCATATAAACTGGAATTATTATTTTCCCCAAGGAAACCTATAAAGCTTATAAGATCTTATATGATTAAAATGAAGACAGAAATGTTGATACTAAATTTTTGACAGGTAAAATGTTATTAGATTTTATGCTATACAACTTAAAAAATACGAAATCTAACCTCACTTTCTCTGTTGGCAACCTCCCCTTAAATGTAGATTTTCAGGCTGATCAAATGTGTCGAAATGATAGATTTATTTCAGTTTTTTTTTTGACAGAGACGTGTAGATACCTACCTATACGGTGCCGCGCCATCTATTAGAAAGAAGCAATAACTGAAAACGAAAATGCGCTTGCGCACATGGAATGAAGCTTCCTTTGCTACACTCTAAAATGTTACACTGGGCGAGATTTCTGTTAGGCGCGTAGCTAGGTTTTTTATGGTAAATACTTTTGAAGACCTACCCAGATCATTGATAAACTACCCCACTTCTTTGTAGTTCCACATTTTAAAATTTCGACGTTTATTGAGTTTCTTTACACTGGAATGCTCGTCCTTAGACCTCTTCCACTACCGTGTTATCTGTGATTGATGTGTTTCAGTGGTTGACTAAGCATCAAGATGAGGCATATAGACGAAAGGAAACCTGCTTTTGGGATGTTACAAAATAGCATTTGTTTTGGAGATATCTAAATATTTTATACTCTCTTAAGACGACATAAGACGATTTTAGGCGAATAACCTAATGGTTATTTGGTTTATTTGCCTCGGCCAGAGGCCTCGGCAACTAAATTCCACATGAGTCATAAAAAGTCGAACTTCAGTGCCTTGGTACATAAATAACTATTATTCGTTTTTTGTAACAAATTTAAAGAAACCCAACATACACAAATAAAAGTGAGGTTATAGACGGGTAGTAGTATGACATTTCTCCTTGGTTATTTGCGTAAATTACTTTTGGGTTAACCATACACATTTAGGCGAGATTCAATTTGTTGGTTATTCAAGGGCTAAGACCAAGGACAACCAGAAAGATATCTAACCGCGGTGAAAACCAGGCGATCGCCTAAAATCGGCTATAGTAGTTGGTAGAGTTTGTTTTGCTTCCGTTAATTATACCATTCATTATTCAAGTAAAAATTAATAACAATCTCGTCATGGCACTTCCTGTCGGCCGACCGGTAGTGGCGGCGGCGTCGGCACGGGTTCCTTCATAATAATTATTGCATAATAAGTTTAGTCTGGGGAGGAGCGGAAGTGCGGGCGCGGGCCGTGTCGGCGAACAATGGTCTACCAATTAGAGGGCGATTAGGGTCGCGTGCGTCGTGCGTCCATAGGCGCCGATATGCCAATTCATTTTTGGGGTAGATCAAGCCTTAGTCCTATTTATTTTCTAAAATTTATTTGCGGCGCAAATAGATCCATTTAATTTTTAATTGGGTTTTTCGCCACCAAACTGATCGAAAGACAACTTTTTCAAATTGCCTGGAAAATTAATAAATTCTTAACAGTGAATGAACGAAACTTTAATCGTGTAACTCAAAAAATAACTTCAACAAATTTGTTTTCTGAGCTTTCGGAGAATAAATCTTCCTCCAGTAAATTTAATTGTTCCTTATATTCCTGGACTATCAGATAAGCTAAAACGCATAGGCAATCGTTTTAATGTCAGAACAGTATTTAAAACCAAAAATACACTAAGATCGATGCTAGTTAAAACGAAACCATTTAATGAGGTACAAAGTTCAAAAAATTGCATTTATAAAATTTCTTGTGAATGTGGAAAGTTCTATATTGGGGAGACTTTTAGGTCATTTAACGTTCGTTTAAAAGAACATAAAAATTATATCAGGCAAAATCAAATTTCTAAGTCAAAAATATGTGAACATTATTTTAATAACAATCATAGGATATTGTGGGATAGGTCCAAACCAATTATCAAAGAAGAAGTAGGAAACAGACGAAAAATTAAAGAATCTGCATTTATTCTAGGAAATACGGACAACTGTGTTGCTGAATGTTCAGTGGAATTCAGTAAAATATTATTGCCACTTAGTCAAAGAGAAATTAGTATAGATAATTAGATAGAACACTTACAACTTACAATATCTGTCAGGTGGCTAGGCTATTGTTTATGTTGTCATGACATTTTAACCTCACTTCACTTTGACGTGGCAAGATCTTTGAGAAAGGAGGAAGATTTATTCTCCGAAAGCTCAGAAAACAAATTTCGATTCAGAACCCTAAATACAAAATTTTGTCAAAATCAAAAAAATATTAAATAAATAAAATTAAAGTAAAAATTTTAATTTTTGAAATTTGTTTTGTAGCTTTTATTTTAAAACAATTACTTTATGAAAACAACTTGCCTTCAAAACTTCCATGGCACACTTTTATAAACGCAGAAAATTATTAAATTGCTGTTTTTGGAATTTATTTATTTTTTAATTAATATTTTTTTATTTTCACACAATTTTGGATATAGGGTTCTGAATCGATTCTGAACAGCTTTTTCTAGTAAATTTTTTTGAAAAAAAAAATGCCTAATATGATTTTCCGATTTTTAGCCTCGATTGTGGCATCGCAGGTGGCTTCGACTTTGGAGTAGGCAACTAATTTTTTGGAAATAAGTGGGCAACAATGCCATCTACCTTTGGTAAAAATTTCGTTCTGGTCGGTTAAAAATTAAAGAAGTTATAGGGTTGTTTCACTCTTATGTGAGACACTCTGTAGGTATTGTACAGTGAGTCCCAAGATAAGCCAAACAAGAGGTGTGAAAGACAACAGATTTTTGATCCCGCTTGATTTGAAAGTAATTTCGTATTCTCGGTTTCGAAAAGTAGGCCGTGCCACGAGGAAAAAATATTTTCTGCGTACGTAAAGTGCCTTTTCTGTGCAAAATACGGAGAAATTTTACTATGAAAAGTTGGACAATTATGCCCACGTATAATGTTTGAGGATAATCGGCCTTCTTTATTTTTTTAATCTTGTTGCCGAATTTTAATTATTCAATAGACAAGGCCGATTAGTCTTAGACAACTTTTCTTAGTAAGGCTTTCCCGTATCTTGCTCAGAAAACGCACTTTAGGTAGGCAGAAAATGATTTTTCCTCATGCCAAGACCTACTTTGATTTTCGAAAGCGGGGTGGGCCCAACTAGTCAAATTTGTTTGTATTTCACATCTCTTGTTTCACTTATCTTAGGACGCACTGAAGAATAAATTCTATAAAATTCAATTAATGTTTGTATTTGATAAAAATAAAAATCAAACACAAACGTTAGATAGGTCCCCCAGAAAGTGAGGGTCAATTTCAGTTTTTCCTTCTTAATTTATCTTTCTCTCTGCCAATTTTAATAATTTTTTAATCGTTGAAAAAGCATACCTAATTGGTTCTTTCTGACTACTAAAAAGGGTTTCGGAACAGGCAATCTCTCAACCCTTTCTAACGCCATTTTTGTAGGTAGAATCTAACACTTTTGAAGAATTCGCCATATTTTTATGTGTGGTGATACGCACTAGATTCCCTACTTATTTTAAGAAAAAAGTACTCTTGTGGAAAAACAGAGTAACTTTTTACCATAAACTTAAACGTTCGAGGCTTTAGTTTGCAAAATACAGAGCGTAGAAATAATTTTGTTGTTAAAATTTAACATTTAATGTTAGAGGTTCAATTTCATCAAACTCAAACATAATCAAACTAAAGTCTACCTTAAAATTAAAGGAACTTCTGTAACAATCAAAACATTGTGTAAATATTGTTGAAAAAGTGCTTTTAATTTACGGATATTTTAGTTGTATGTAAGTATGTATAATTGGTCCATGGCAGTGGCGTAGGTATATTGTAGAAAAATTTGTTTCGGTGGGGAACAATATTTTTAAAGATTTTTCTTTAAATCAAAAATCAGTATCTATACACTAAAATGTACCGCAGACGAAACTTTTTAGAAACCTGAAAATAACCCTAAGGAAATTCTAAATTCTAAATTCTTGGAATGTAAATGCTGATTATCTTTAATATCATATAATTTTCCCAATAATGCTTAATGTTGTGAAGGAAAGCAATCTCTTCTCATTGGAACGGCAGTTCATTTTATTCTTAAATTTTCGTCCATTGGAAAGACAAAAGCGAATACCTACAAGTTAACCGCCTGACTTCAAGCACAGAAAACTAGCTACTTCAACAGGTCCTAGGCATTTTGAGGCTGCAAATTACAGTATGAACCAACAAATTTATACTCCCTTTTGCTTTCAACTTTTACAAAAAAACTTCTGGTTAATCGGCTTTCACCAAACTCAACAATGTTTTCGTCCCATACAAACAGGGTTATATGCAAAAGACACTGTCACCAACACTCCGAGCAGTCTTCTCGCAAAAAATAGAAACTGACTCGTCGTAATATTCACACAACTATATCAGGCGCTTTTCAAATCAACTGACAGGCCACGTGCGTTAACGTCCGGGCCGTGATGGATCCGCAAGCCTTGTTGCTAGTTTTCTCAGTTCAGAGCTTTGAAATTTAAGCAGACTGTGAATAATTCTTATGATTTCTGAATATTATATACGACAACATCTAAATTTGCAATTGGTGAGGTAATCCTTAGCTGTCCATGTCCAAAATTTTCAGAAATCGATTATATCGATTTATATCGATAATATCCTAATAGGTACCAGATATCAAGCAAAAAAGTAGGTACAAATTTATCTTACAAAGAAATTGTTTTGTTTTTCCTGGTCGTTATTCGATAAAAAATAATAAAATTCCTGGGATTCGACCAACGTTTATTATGATAAAATCATTTTTGGTATTTGTTTTTGTTCTCGAAGTCTAAATTATTATTAATTTTTATAATTATTTTTATTTATTTATATTATTTTTACATCGTGGAGGTAAACTTAAAACTTACACCACTTTAATTTCAATAATACCGGAATCTTATACAAAGAAAATGACCACACAAAAAGAAATATTATAGAAATGATCAACATTAAAAAGAATAATAATTGTGTAAACTATAGAACTGACACTGAAAACTTATCCCATGTCTACTATAATCTCATAACCTAACAATACTATTTTCAAAAAAAAACATTTTTCCACCTTTTCCAAAAATAAATATTTTCTTAGACATATAAATGTTATAACATTACAATTTCCTCAAACTAAAGTACATTAAAATTCTTGCATTTTACAGTTCCATACCGTATATGAACCTTCCTCCGTGTTTACTTTTTATAATAAGAAAAACATACCTTTTTTATTCTCTCCAAACGTTCGAAACGCCGACTGTCCTGCATTTAATATTTTCTTTCATTCCTATTTTACCTGCCACGATGTAAAAATTAAAAAATACCCTCTTATAAGAAAATACAACGTACACCCTACCTCCAAAATACAAATAATACAGTACGTAAAAATTAAAGAGTAATTTGTAGAGGGAGGAAGATCCATACCATGCTATTGGAATAATTATTTATAATTTATGAACAAAATTTCAAAAATGTAAGTAACAATATAAGTCACCTTATTTTATATAAATAATATTTGTATTATATCAACACCAAAACAATCTTTATAATTCCTATTATGTTCATATATTTCCCTTTCTTATAGAATAATAATTATTGACAACAAAAGCAAAAATTATATAATAAGAACTGTCCAATTATATGTACCTGATGATGGCTTTAAAAAAGGCCGAAACACGTGTCGAAATTAAAAATAATTATAAAAATTAATAATAATTTAGACTTCAAGAACAAAAACAAATACCAAGAATAATTTTATCATAATAAATAAACGTTGGCCGAATCCCAGGAATTTTATTATTTCTTACAAAGAAAGAAACAAAACTTAATAAACAGACCTACATTTATATTCAATATTTGTTATTTTTGTGATCACCTTCCAACTAAATTTTACCCGTTATTGCGGAAATGGACTCATCCGCTCGGCGCCCTCTTTAAAAATTTTCGCAGATTCATAGTTATCATCCTGGAGTACAAATATTTATGATTTATCACATAGGAATATTTACATTACCAAAAGTAGATCCTAGTCAGAGCATTAAATATGCCAGATTTTTAAGACCATGGCCAACTATGATTTCCATTTAAAAAAACACAAGTTTGTGTCATAACTCGAAAATAGCAGCTGTCAGGGAAAGTAGGACATGAAAATCGCATTGGGGACACAATTCCCTCCTACTTTGGTATTTACACTTTTTATCTAAAATCAGCAACAACGAAGCTGATGGGTTAGAATAAGTAGCCAAAATTTCGTTTTTTTTTCAAAATATCTATTAAGATATGACTTTTTCAAAAATCCACAAGGCGCGTTATTGGGGCTACAAAACAGCAATTCTTTCCCCATTTAACTTTTCTTCTATCTCCGCTACTTTCCGAGATCCCCATACTGATTTAAAAAAAAATCACCCTGAATATTGTGCAAAGGAAGAAAAAGTGGGCCTAAAAACAATGACACACTTTACATTACTGCTTCTTTCTCCTCACCCTTCTCCATGATCCCGCTGAGAAGACCACAATTATGGCGGAAAACAGACAGCTTCGGAAACTTATCTCGATATTGTTTAGGACGGGGCTGCAATGGTCCAAACTATCCTTAAACCCCGCAATGCCAAAACCTTTATTGATTATTATGGATTGGACCTGGTTTCTCACGTTTCTATGGTGAGTTGTTGCTGAATGTACCCGACGGGCCAACTTCGTATGGGACTTTTACTCTCCTGGTGAAATACCTCCTGACTGGTCGGATTTACCTCCAGTCTGGAAAGAGATGGCCGAATCATTCGCGGCTCGGTATAGGCACGTGGGTGTCTTATCCTGATATGACGGAGGCATTTCGTAGCATATCCCGGCAGCTTTCAGATGTTCCAGCAAAAACAATGGCTGCCTTCGAACGATTAACCGCGCTTTTGTATAATCCGTTCTCTAAATCGTGTGTGCCAAAAGTTATTTGCTGCCAAGAACAGGTTGGTACAGTTCCTTCCTCCAACGTCATCGGCACTTCAGCAGCACACACGACTTGCAGCTTATCAGGTCGGCCATTTGTGGAGTAGAGTATCTCCTAAACTAATCAAGATATCGAGATGTGGTTTGCGGCATTCAACTTTCTCGAAAATGGAGTTCTAGACACCTTAGCTACTTTTTGACCATCTCGGGAGAAATAGGAGAAACCCTCTAAAAGTGACCAATTTGGATCACCCTGTAGGTACATACATATATTCAATTGCCAGCAAAGCGTCATCCTCGAGTACCACGTAGCAGAGTGTACTGTCCTTCTCTTGGACGCTGGCTACGGCGGAGGTCCACCGCCCACCGCGTCCTAAAATGCTGGCTACCGGTTATTTGGGCTCACCCTGTAGCAGTCAACCTCACCTTATCTTGTAGAGAAAAATTCAAGCTTTCATTTGGCATCGATTTTATTTAATAAGCTTATGGGAGTTGAAAGTCAACAAAACAACAGCACTTTACTGGTGGCTGCCAATGCGAAGGAACCGCTTAGGAGGTGGCAACCCCTTTTTATTGTTGCTCCATGGGCCTTCTTTCTGATGGTACCTATTTTGTTCTATAATCATGAGAGTCGATTTGCCTAAAAATTAACCACAACTTTAAATAACAATGATCAGGCCCATATTAATTGAGGCAACCTACGTAACATCTTATTCTATAATCTTATGAGAGTTGAAATCATGGGGCCGGCTCTTGGACTAATAGGGCACCTACTTGCTAAATTTCAAGTTTGTAGGCTGGTTTTGGGTTTTGAAAACTTTGACCCCCCAGCCTCTTACTATACGTACGACTGCGAGGTTAAAAACCGCGAATTTCTCAACTTCAATTAGGCAAATTACAAGATTGCGTTTCACAAAAACTCATAACCCTCAATTAAATGCTTATTGCATCCGAGCTAGTAATTTTGCAAGTTAAAAACACTTTTTCCCATTCTTGGGCGCAGACTTGGGTAGAATACCAAAAACCAGTATTCGAATACGAATACAGAATACTCAAGTTGAACTGGATTCGAATCCTAGATATTTGAATACCATTGTAACAAAAGTATTCAATTACCGAATAGTATTCGAATCCATGTATTCATATACTCGTAATAAATATTGGGTTCATTTAATTACCTTATATGAAACACCCTGTATAAGCTAGGCTTATACTGAATAAAATAATATCTTGGGAAAGGCTTAATCGATTCGCGAAAAAGGATCACCAATGTATGACCTGTTGTTTATTATACAAGGTACTCCGGAAAACTCTTTTTTTTTTTAATTTTGCCCCATTTGGTGGATAACCAAAGGTTTTGAACTAGGGCCAATTCGATGACACTATGCATTTTATTCTTATATAAACATGCCTAATATGGTTTGTATTTTTTTTTTTTTCAAAAAAGTACCTATAATCCAAAATGTAGTTCTTCGAGAACTGCAGGTTGAAAAGTTGAAAAGTTTTTTGAAATGCGGCCCATCTTCCAAACACACTGTATATTTGACTATTTTCATCTATCCATACAATAAAAATCAAAACTTTATATAGGTAAAAGCAAAAAATTTAAATATACCTAAGAAATACCGATCATTGTCCACGTTTTTTTTTTGTAATCTTATTAGTATTCAACATTTGAATACAGGATTCAAATTTTTAATCCTGTATTCTGATTCTGAATACTGAGATTTGAACATCGGTATTCTTTCTAAGAGAATCCTCAAAAAATCAGTATTTAAATTACCGAATACAGAATACCTGCTTTAAAAAGTAGTTATAAGAATAAGAATACCTGCTTCTCGGGAGTATTTGAATATGAATACGATTACTGGCAAAGTAGCTTGAATAGGATTCCGAATACTGAGGATTCGAATACTACCCAAGTCTGCTTGGGCGAAAGTGTCGAAATTCGCGCTTTATGGTTAATATTAGGTAAACAGTGCTTAGAAACTTTCTTATGGATAGTTTAATGGGGGTTAAAATTGATAACTTGCATTTTCTCATAAAGTGGATATTTTAGGAGATATTTTAGAAAACTTGCCATTTTCTCAATATGGCGGCTAGCGGTGATTACGCACAAGGAGGAAACTTAGTATATCCATCGGGAAATTCAATTAAAGCGATTAAATTAAATTCCAGATTTCCGGGAATAATTTCCTTATTGTACCCGCAGTTAGCTAACCACTACTAATTGTCGGGTCACGTGGTTGGTATGTCCAACCGAGAATGTTTTCGCGGTGGTACAAACCCGACGCACGCGGAGCTATAATATTTCACGTGGCGCAGTCATAGCACAATGGGCGGGGACGCGTCTTACCACCGGCGGTACCGGCCGCCGACAATGGGGTACCGGCGGTACCGCGCCGGGACAATGGTAGCATTGATAGCGAAGCGGCGTGCGACCCGCGGCGGTGCCCTTTGCCGCGATTTATCACCGCCACGGTAGTCGAGGGTACCAGAAGTACCACCAGATTCGCTGTGTTACAAAGTAAGTTTCTGGTTAACTAGAAAGTTACTAGTTAGGTACCTAGTAAGTTACTATATTTAGCTTGTAAGTTACTCGTTACCCAGTAAGTTACTAGTTACCTAGTAAGTTGGATGCTTGGAAACACCTTATCCCTACTTCAATCTGTGTCTCTATCTCGTCTCTCTCTTAAATATAGCGCAGCTCGAAGTACGCGTTGAATTAGGCACTGCCGCCACTGCCCGTGAGGGGGACGGGAGGGAGCAAGACGCGGACTGCTCTCGGGCCAACTCTGCTTCTCCCGCCACTATTTCAAGTAAACGAGGGGCTCCTAGTCTCTATGCCCGAGTCCGAGTCTATTATTTGGTCTCACCACGCCCGCGGGACACCCGCAGTACATCTCTGCCCCCTTTTCTTTTTACACGAACTCGAACTCGAACTCGAAAATGGCAAATAGAAATAGTGTACAGGGTATTTTGAAAGGTAACTTTTTAAGTCTTTCTTTGACAGAGAAAGTTGAAATAAAAACTCTTGGGAGACGGGAGACCAACTCCAGATTTACAATACGCCATATTAGTCTGACGTCACGTAGTGGGGTAGGTCAAGGCACTGTATCCAAACGACCTCGTAGATACACGGGCGTTTTTGTGTTTTTTACTAAAACAAATATTTAAATCGGTTTCTTCGACAATAACTATCCATCTTCGTTAAGGTTAGTGTATTCTGAACTTTATAAGTGCCAATTTTGATTGATCAATAGACCAGTTTTCGTAGAAATTGACCAAAAGTATTTCTAACCTTACTTTTGACATCTGCGTTCACATGCTTTTTTCAGTAGTTTCTACTGAAATATTAATATTATTCTATCATTTTCAGGTTATCAACGAACACACTTTTGCAAATATGTTATACATTTACTAGAATAATAATCAAAATATATTTCAGAGAGCTGCAGAAAGATGGTCATGTGTTGGGCCCCAGATTGTCGCCTTTATAATCAAAAGGACTCCTGCAAGTTTTTTAGATTTCCTAAGGCCGATCAAGAAAGAGGAAAGTGGAAAAAGCTGGTCAGGTAAGACATCAAGCAAATAATAATAAGATTTTGAGTGGATTTCATTATTTTTAGAAGAGATGTTGAACCTGGGCCTGGCGCTTTTTTATGCAGTTGCCACTTTGTTGATGGGAAACGTGAAAATGGCCCAACAATTTTTGTGCATAATGTTAAGAAAAGGTTCACATTTAGCACTCCAGAAAAGAAAAGTAGAAGAACTACAGCTCCTAGCACCGTCACCTCATCAGCTCTAATGGAATCTGGTTCGCAGGAAACAGAACCAAAAAGTTCGTTGGGTGCTACAACAATGTTAGTTCACTTCAAGTGAAATATAAGTTTTTAAATAAATTTTATTAAATGATTTGCCATAATTCGTTGATGACCTGAAAATGATGGAATAATATTAATATTTCAGTAGAAACTACTGAAAAAACATGTGAACGCAGATGTCAAAAGTAAGGTTAGGAATCCTTTTGGTCAATTTATACGAAAACTGGCCAAAATTTGCACTTATAAAGTTCAGAATACACTTACCTTAACGAAGATGGATAGTTATTGTCGAAGAAACCGATTTAAATATTTGTTTTAGTAAAAAACACAAAAACGCCCGTGTATCTACGAGGTTGTTTGGATACAGTGCCTTGACCTACCCCACTACGTGACGTCACCACTAATATGGCGTATTATCTCAACCAGGAAAAGCTGCAAGTCGCAATTTTACGCGATGCTTTTCTAGAAATATATTCGACAAGAACAAGTGGATATGTGGATGCGAAAAATTAAATGCATTGTTTTGTTTTCCCTGTTTACTGTTTTAGAAAGAAGGAGTGGATAAGACACAGGCTAGAATAGGAAACCTATAGCGAAACAATTAAGTTATTAATAATTACCACAACCATTGATTAATTCAATGCTATAACTACACCTATATCAACAGCCGAATCGGAGCGTTGCTTTTCGACTCTCAAGAGAATAAAGATATTTTTAAGAAATTCCGTGAATGATGAACGCCTTAATTCGTTAGCAATGATGTCTGTAAATAAAAACTGTTTATATAATACCTTTGACGAAAAAGTTGTAGAACATTTTATTTCGGAGAAAAACAGAAAACTAGATTTTACATATAAAATATAATCATTATTAGGTGTTGGCGTTAGACAGTGCCAGTGTACAATATAAAAAATTAAAAACAATAATTCGGCTCCCGTACCTTCATTAACTACTTCAAAGCTTCGAAACGAAGGTGAGTTTGAGTTTTTAACTAAAGTTTTTTTACAGAAGTTTTTACGTAGGTCTAATTTACTATTTTTTTTTAACAAAAAACTTTGAGAAGAGGTAAGTACCTACTTCGGCGTATATTTTTTAGTAGGAAATACCTACGGACAGTGCCGGACTGGACAGGTGAGATAGTGAGAAAAATCTCACCCCCCCCCCCCCCTTGTAAACGCCGCTGCCTGACTCTAGTATTACCTACTCAAACAAACGAATCCTAAATTGTGAGTATGTGAGATAGGTTAGATCGCTGAAACCGGTGAACGCTGTAGGTAAACTGTTTTTACTTACTTGGGACTCTTGGAAGATAGTTAATGTAAGTACCCTTTGTATAGGGTAGGTAATAATAATAAAATGCAAAGAATTTTGACATAATTCCTTGTTTAAGTAAATTTTCCATACTGTTAGCAATAAATTGACGTAATAGAAATAAATTGATTATTTTATAAATTCTGCAAATATCAAATAAAGCGGCACAACAAATTACCTGCTCGCCTTGTTAAAAAAAATACATAAATTGCTCAAACCTCAAGTTTGTAAAATTCTGTGGATTCTAGATGAATCCTTGATAATATTTTTCGATATTGTCAAAAACAACGATCCTTTACTCTTGGTGACTAACAAAATTTTTCGAAATACTGAACACCCTGTATAAAAAATCAAAAATATTTTAACAGATTTGGGCGTTTTGGAACAAGCAGGAGTTTTTATAAAAAGTGACTTTTTGTCGTAAACCCACGAATAAAAAACGTTTCCCTCTTCCGGACATCAGAGCGGGGTGTCCCAGTTAAGGACTGACCACCCCTGTAAAATTTTTATTTATAGCTCGATTTCCATAAACTTTTTTTTGTTGGATAGAGCTTAAAAAATGGCATTAAATGTATAATTCAAGTACCTCGTGCCTTAAATTCATGGCCCACTGAGACGGTGTTTTAGTGCTGAAATTTCGAAAAGTACTATTAGGAATTTTTTTAGAGGAAAATCAATGCCGGATTCTTATTCAGCGTTGTTCGAAACCCAAACGTACCAATTTGTATTACCATAGCTCTACAGGGTGTTTCAAAATTTTTAGTATCCCACTTAATTAGTGACCACCCCTGTAAAATTTTTATTTTTAGCACGATTTCATAAACTTTTTTTTGTTGGATAGAGCTTCAATAATGGCATTAAATGCGTAATTTAGGTGCCTCGTGCGTTGCATTCATATGGCCCACTGAGACGAAGTTTTAGTGCTGAAATTTCGAGAAGTACTATCAGGGACTTCCAACGTTGTTGGAAACCCAAACGTACCAATTTGCATTAGAAAATGGAGGAATAATTAAAATGACTGAAATTTGAGTTGATGTTATGTTGTGTTGTTTATTCATGTATTTGATGATATTAAATTAAATAAAAAATTTGTTCGCTAATAAATTTTTTAAAGAATATGAGTTCCTCATGAATGTTTCAGTGACCAACTTACCAGAAATTAAGAAAATTAATTACAAATTAGTAGGTACATTTTTGTTTGGAACCTCTCACTGCATATAACAAACCGGCCTTACTTTTCCTTTTAATTTTTTTGAAACTATGGTAATGCAAATTGGTACGTTTGGGTTTCCAACAACGCTGAACAAGAAACCGGCATTAATTTTCCTCTAAAAAATCCCTAATAGTACTTCTCGAAATTTCAGCACTAAAACTTCGTCTCAGTGGGCCATGAATTTAACGCACGAGGCACCTGAATTATGCATTTAATGCCATTTTTAAAGCTCTACCCAACAAAAAGTTTATGAAAATCAAGCTATAAATAAAAATTTTACGAGTGTGGTCAGCCCTTAAGTGTGGCAATAAAAATTTTGAAACTCCCTGTAGAGCTACGGCAAAGCAAATTGGTACGTTTGGGTTTCGAACAATGCTGAATAGGAATCTGACATTAATTTTCCTCTAAAAAATCCGTAATAGTACTTCTCGAAATTTCAGCACTAAAACACCGTCTCAGTGGGCCATGAATTTAACGCACGAGGCACCTGAATTATGCATTAAATGCCATTTTTAAAGCTCTACCCAACAAAAAAAAGTTTATGAAAATCGAGCTATAAATAAAAATTTTACGGGGGTGGTCAGCCCTTAAGTCTGGCAATAAAAATTTTGAAACTCCCTGTAGAGCTACGGCAATGCAAATTGGTACGTTTGGGTTTCGAACAGTGCAGAATAAGAGTCTGGCATTAATTTTCCTCTAAAAAAATCCCTAATAGTATTTCTCCAAATTTCAGCACTAAAACACCGTCTCAGTGGGCCATGACTTTAACGCACGAGGCACCTGAATTATGTGTTTGATGCCATTTTTGAAGCTCTATCCAACAAAAAAAAGTTTATGAAAATCGAGCTATAAATAAAAATTTTCTAGGGGTGGTCAGTCCTTAGTGGGACACACTGTATATGGTAGAGTGAGAGATATAAAAAATTTTAGAGAAAAAAAATTTTTGAGAAAAACCCATTTTCATCATTCATCTAATGTGAGGGACCCTTGGTTAAAAAAGCTCACAGGGCCAAAGATGGGCCAGTCAGGCACTGCCTACGTATTTTGCGTTATTAACTTCATAAAAAAACACGAGAAAAAACGGGAATTATTATTTTATACAGTTTTTATATCAATTATGCAAAAATACGTAGTTAGGTACTACTAAAAACAAAAAATAAAAAGCCCATGCTGGAAGTAGATACCCACCTGGGTACTCACCTTTTTTATTTTCAAAACGTAGCCCCCCTGTGCATTAACCCACGATCCGCCACTGGAATCCTCCCCCCCCCCCATGCTGAATCCTGGCTGCCTTACTATGGGGCCAGATCGAAGTAGGTAGACGTAGATACCTACTTATTAAAACAAATTGATTTTTCTATAAATGTTGGTTATGAAACCCAACGGAATGTTCACGCTATTCTAGGAATGCAAGGCAAGGAAATCTAAATACTATATCGAAATTCGGAGTTATACTAAGCCGGAATTAATTTCGAGTTACTATAACGTCGGAATTAATTTCGAGTTACTACTAAGTCGGAACTAATTCCGAGTTAGTAGTATCTCAGAATTGATTTTGCGTTGATTGAATTTTGATGTAGTAGTACATATCTAGATACTTACAAAAATCAGGATCTGCTTTAGTATCTAGATCCTTTTGAAAGTATCTAGACACTTAAATACTAGATACATTTTTTTAGCCACGAAGCCAAGGTGTAACAGGCTCAGCGATGAAAACTTCGAAATGTTGCTTATGTTAAAAAAATAAATAATACAAATAAGAAAATGGCGTGTGATTTAGTGATTTTTTTAAAATACCGTACATAAAGCACCTATTCAGTGCTCCCTTTGGAGTGACGTACACGGTAAACTACTAACCCACAACTTGTTTCAGTTAGTGACAATCTAAACTTCACATTCGTCTAAGTCTAAACAGTTCTACTTTACCCACACACACACTTGTTTCATAAATATCTAAGTATAGGTAAGTATATAGTATATGGATTGCCTTATGAGGTCTTAAATTTTCTTAATCAACTGATTGTATCTGAATGTATCTGGAAGTACCTAGATACTTTTTTAACGTATCTGTATCTGTACCCAGATACTTTGGAAAAATGTATATATGTATCTGTATCTAGATCTAGATACATCTGCCAGACAGTATCTGTATCTGAATCTAGATACCGAAAGAATGTATCTGTTACATCACTGGTGTTCTTTGTTTGTAATTTTTTTGGAAGAAATTGCTGAAAATTGCCCTATTTTTCAAAATTTAGAAAAATGTGCTGTCCTTGTTATATGACAGATAAAGAAAATAACGTGATGGATTTTGAGTATGTTTTTTTTTTTTCATTTTGAAGCAAATTTTATGTTTCGAATATTGAAGTCAACAGGTGTTTTGGAGAACATTTTGGCAATTTCAAAGCAAACGGTTGATTTAATCGTTATGAAACAAGAGTACCTTTTTCTTGCAGAATGAAAAGATGCACTAAAATGATGGACCTGCAGGACCAAAAAGATCAAAAAACAGCGCAAGTGGCGCCCTCTGTGAGATACGCTGAAATTGACATATTCAGCTTATTCTCCATCCCCAAAAACATAGCAGTGCCAAGTTTCAGTTCAACAGCTTGATTATTTCGGGAGATGTAGCCAAAATTCAATTTAAAAAGTGAAATTTATCGCCCTGTATCTCAAAAGTTAGGACGTTTACGACATACGTTCATATGAAGTTTTTTTCTTAAAATGGGCCAAATAATTACCCCCTTCCGTATGTACATGATATTTAGGAACACCCTGTATATAAAAATGAAAGTTGGCTAATAACTTTGTAATTTTACACCAGGGCATATTTTTTATTACCTATACTTTTTTCAAAAAGTTCTTATACTCAGCATCTTTTCTTAACAACTTTTTGTGGTAGATATCTACTTCCGAACAAGAAGAAATTTCAATTAGATTTTTTTTTCTGTCCTTTACAAGAGTCGTTTCATACGTACCTGGAGACACACCGTCTATTTTTGTACCCAATACTACAATGGCAAAAATTTCAAAGTTCTCAAAAGGTATTTAGGTAAAGTGCAAATGTGGCGAAAAGAAAAATGAAAACCCAAACATTGCGATACTTCCCCCGAAAAACTCCTTTTATGTAATTTTTAGCGTTAGTATCCCATGAAGCGAAAATCTTCACTGCTAAACTAGATAATGATCAAGACACTAGACTTAACCATTTTCCAAGGAAACAACCCAAAACATTAAGACTATTCCCTTATCTTTGAAACAAACAGATGTAGATAATCCTTTGAATGCACTAATAACTTAAACCATGCGTTCGAACCGCGTATCTGCAACAATAAACCAGATAACGCGACGCATTCGAGCGTTTTGCTCGCATGTGTAATTTTCTGAACCCATAATAATAAAGACCGGATATTAGACCTTTAAATCGTTCCGGCTACATTGGCTACAAGCCGTAGGATGTTAACTTATGCTGAACTGCACATCCATTGATCCATTGGAAGTTGCCTTTGGTAAGGCTAAGAACCGCCACAGGAATAGAAAGATTGTGTAGATACAAGTCCGACACACGAGAGAAGTCCAATGAATAAAAACTGAGTCTAATCGCCCACGGATGGCGCGTAGACTGAGTTTTTCATTGGACTTCTCTCGTGTGTCGGACTGTACCTATTTAAGTAATGCCAAAGATCATGATATTTGATATTATGATCTTTGGTAATGCATAATATGGATCTACAACTCCCATGAAACCAGGCGCATCCTCCACAATTATCGTTCCAATAATTTGATAGGTTTTAGGTACATACATCTCGTCGTATTTTCGCTATCTCAAATGTGTATTCTACGGCTGGACCAAGGCCAAGGTTACTACCATTTTTTACTTCTTCTATTATATTTCGATATTTCAAAAACAGAGGCGTATCTTCATAATAACCTTGCGGCTGGAAAAAATGAGGGTATGTTTATGTTCGGTAGAATTTTATTTACAACTAGCTGAAAATACTAGTGAATTTGAAAGGTTTACAAAAAACGAGGGTATTTTTAAAATACTCATATATACTGACTGAAGGATGGTTGAATTGGGTTAAAATGTCATGTGACTTTGTTGGTATGGGCACAGAATAAATAGCTTTGCAACAGAAGCCTCCTTAAGGCCATGTGTCGAAAATAAGCGAGTCTCCATTTCCATTTACAGCCAAACAGCCAGTATTTTATGCATACATTTGGTTCTAATATAATCTCTTGGCTCTGTAGTTTAACTTAAAATCAAATAAGATGCACAATTTTATCTCTTTAGAAGATATTTCGCCCAAAAGCGATTCTCCTTTTGATACATGTCGCTAAGGAATTGTCTGTATTACTCGTTAGTCTTTGGTATGGGCATAGAATAACAATCGCTGTGGTTAAATTTTATTAAATTAGTCATAATGAAGGCAACAATAATAACTTTGATATAGAACGCTCAAATTTTTTATCTAATCATCTGAGCCTCTATTATTGATATTATAAACAATTTTTTCCTGTGAGATTTTCAATATTCTTGATTTGATTTTAGGTTTTCTTGCTGTCTAACCAGCCTGTACCTATGTTATTTCTAAATTTTGAATATGGCTATGAAATTTACAGAATAAGCAAAACTCTTCATATAGAATGACTTTATGTATAGTTTGTAGGTCCCTCCGGGGACACACTGTAATGTACAATTTTTATTATAAAAAATGAAAGAGTTACACAACCTTACCTGTAAGGGATTTTAGAATTTATACACTCAAAAACAGTCATAATATGAATAAGTTACAGGTCAGAGAAGTTTTAGGTCGCAGACTTTACGTACGTATATCGACCATTGTTTATTATTATATCGATATCGGCAGATTACCGGTATCTATCAGCCAAAAATCACTCGGCCGATTTGTACTATATTAGAATCAAAAAACACTCTAATTAATATCATCTTTGATCATAATACTAACTTATAGTTTCATAGTCTTTGAATTATACTTAGGTAATAGGTAATACCTACACATACACCATTTTATTTAGAAATTACAGAGTTTTATTTTTACCAGTGAATAGACCGAAAACGGTATCTACTAAAATTAAAATTCATGTCACCAGGAAGTTTACATCTGCCCAGGCCATCTCATAACTTGAAGATTATGTCAAATAAACTATTTTTTAAGTGAGAGAAGCACTTTTTAACCAGCTTGTTTAGATCTTTATCGAATAAAGAGTCTGTATCTCTGTTTTAGACTTGTTTATAATAGAACTAAATTCAAAAAGTTCCAGAAACAGGTAGATTCGTCATATCATTTAAATCACGGGAGTAAACCTAGATCACACATCTACTCGTACATGTTATATGTTATACTAACTCCCTGAATTTGTATCGCTAATAATTGTATACCTATTTTCTGCCTTTTTGGGGCTTAAGTACAAAGATTTATTATTTCCAATAGGTTTTTATAAGCTTTATATAATTTTCCAAGTTTAGGCCATAGGTATACATCCTATAAAATCACTTTTTTACAAGCTTTTATTTCATCTGTTAGTGTCGACTACGATTATTCTATGGTGTTAGATAGTATGTGTGGGTCAAATCTTGCAACTGAGTTTAAAACCAGTTCCAGTCAACCGATTGAGCTGACATTTTGAACACACTTTTGACGCTGGTGACAATACAATCTAGTATACTGAATATGTAATTTGTTCAAAATGAGCGCCGTTCCAAGATGGCGGATTACCTTTTTCTTCACAACCCACTTAATATGGATATCAAATGAAAGGGCTGGACGAGTAGAAAATGATAAGGTGAGTGAGGTCATACTACCTATTTCATCACAACCTCCTTGACATGATTATCAAATGAAAAAGTTTGTCAAGCAGAATACGTGACGTCATTCTAATTTCAATATGGCGGGCTAAATTTCTTTACCACCCTCGTAACATGACTATAAAATACGTACTTACTAAAAAGCACAAAATAAAGACCTTTTAAAAACGAGCTTTTGTTTAAACCATTTGTACTAAAACGAATAAAATAAATTTAGGTTTTCGTTAAGGTAATTCAATGCCAAATGATAAATGATTTGATTTCAAAAAGCTTGTCGCGCGAATTATTCATAAAAGTAGGTCCCAATTAATTTCATTGGAGTGTGATTGGTTGATAAGCAAGGGATTTTAATTTTTCTTAATTTTAATTTTGACTGAAGTTTGATTTCATTTTATGTTGAATTGAAGGATATGTTTTTTTATTTAAAAATAATTTTATTTTTGCCAAATACAGGGTGGTCGAAACTTTATCAGCAATACTCTAAAAACTGCTTGAAAATTTCAAAAAAAGGAGATTATTTCATATAAGCATGCATCAATTCAATTTTTTTCAAGTTTTCTTTTATTTTTCCTAAAGGAAAACAGTTGGGGCAAACATATTTGGTATAGTATAAACACTCAATAAATACTATAAACTAAAAATAATTCAGCCCATCTACTTACACCAGTGCCGGAGAGACAGGGGTCAACCATAATATTTTTTAATAAAAAAAAATGGTACGCCACTGGGAAAGTAGCTTTTTTGCCTTTTCTAAATTTCCTAATAAATTCTAAGAAAAAACTATTCTTGACTTTTTTTGAGAAATGTACCGTTTTTGAAAAATTCACTTTTGTGCGTTTTAATTATTTTAGCAGAAGAAAATGAAACTAGGTCTAGGCTCTCGAAATCTTGCACACCTACTGAGTTTTTAATTCCGAACAATTTTCCTTAATAACATTTTGCCGTAAGACCTACCTAAAGCCCACTTTACTGGTGCGAAAAATTAGATTTTTTTAATTCCCAGGACACGTGATTTTTCGAATCTAGAAACCTTTTTGTAGGTTTTAGGACCAAATGTTATTAAGGAAAGTTGTTCGGAATTAAAAACTCAGTAGGTGTGCAAAATTTCGAGAGCCTAGACCTAGTTTGATTTTCTTCTGCTAACAAAATTAAAATGCACAAAATTGAATTTTTCAAAAACAGTACATTTTTCGAAAAAAAGTCAAGAATAGTTTTTTTCTTATAATTCATTGGGCAATTTAGTGAAGGTAAAAATGATTACTTTTCCAGTGGCGTACCATTTTTTTTTTTATTAAAAAATATGGTGGTTGACCCCCGTCTGTCCGACACTGTAGATGGGCTGAATTATTTTTAATTTATAGTATTTAATGAGTGTCTAAACTGTACTAAATATCTTTGCATTAACTGTCTTCCTTTAGGAAAAATAAAAGAAAATTTGAAAACCATAGGGATTTCGATATAATGTTTATAGGAAAAAATCTCCTTTTTTGAAATTTTCAAGCAGTTTTTAAGGAATTGCTGATAAAGTTTGGACCACCCTGTATATTACTTTTACGTTACGCTATTCTTAGTTTGAATTTCTTATAGAGAGAACGATATGGACAACATAATCCCCTATCCACTCTTTTTGTACAAAATACTGTTCCATTACTTTATTGGAAGGGGCTAGCAAAATTAAGTATCATTTTAAGTCTAGTATATAAAATCTTTTGTAAATTGACTTTGTAAATTTTGTTGACAAAATGGAAATAGAATTTTTCCCTACAAAGACTATAAAATAATCCTATAATAAAGACCTCCCTGGAAGGACATTGTAATTGACAAATTTCTTTGGGCCAATAATACTGTCATATTTACTTTGATATTTTTCAGGACATGACCTATCACAGGTAATGTTTGTTTACTTTTATAAATGTCCGTGTCCGTTATACGTTGGTTGACTACAAACGTGTGCATTTTGATGCTTTTGTACGAAGGCGTAGAAGGGCCACAGCGGTGATTTTTTTAAAATTTCGACCTTTTCCTCGAAATTTCGACTTTTTTCTCGACTTTTTTCTCAATATTTCGAATACGAATTTCTATTCGTATTCAGGGGAGGTTAAAAAATATAAAACTTTCTTAAGATTAAAGTACCCTTATTTTTAGAACTACAGCAGAATGGCACTAAGAAAAGTTGTTTGGAATCCCAAGATAATGTCAAATATGAATTCACAGCCACCTACTCAAAAGAAAGAAAAAATTCACACTTTCGCATTTTTTATTCATCATAATTTTTTATTCTTACATAATGTTAGATATTTATTTTGAGGCACATCTTTGAGCATGACAGTACGATACCCATGATTTTTATTTACGTTCAACTAGCATCTTAAAAACACTTAATAACTGAAAGTTCTGCAAAGTTTGTCGTTTTTTTGTGTCCAGGTAAAATACTCCTACAATTTCAAACATAACATAGAAACTAATAATCTGTGGAACATAAAAATATCTTAATGCAGCAACAATTTAAGAGTTACTTATTAAATGATAATTCAACAATAAAAATATCACAACAAAACCAAACGTATATGCTGGGTATAATTAGCTCCGAGGGGGAAGTCGCTAGCAAAAATTTGTACACTAAAAATACCCGAACACCCGAATACCAAACACTTCCCGGTATTTTTTTGAAATACCGTCCAAACTTCCGCACTTCCCACACTTTCCAGTATTTTTTTTTAAATACCGTCCAAACTTCCACACTTCCCGGTATTTTTTTTAAATATCATTCGAACTTCCGCACTTCCTGGCATTTTATCCAAGAAGCAAAAAATAAAAACAATATTGACTTTTTGTATGTGCTTCTCCGATAAAGGAAGGAGTGGAGGGGGAGGGTAAAGAAATAATTTATTTACGAGGTAATTTTCGAGTTACCTACCCACCACAAATACATACCTAAGAAAAATGTGATGTGGTGGAAAGTTCTTCCAATTGACTAATTCTAATCAATTATTCACTAGAATTGTAAATTGTGCCTTTTGAATTTGGAATTTTGGATGGAAAAAAATCGGAAAAAGTTTAGGAAATTTAAAAATAAAATCTCTCAATTCAGTTCAATTTCTAAAATAAGGTAGGTATTTAGTCAAAAACATCTTGCTGAACAAAGTATATTTATAATACATATAAGTATAGTATATAAATATATTAACTAATAGACACCTACCTACTCCATAATTCGGACAAATTAAATAGAAAATTCGGCTTTCCCGGAATTTTTCTGATCTATCAACTTTTTTCGATTGTACATACTTAGTACTACTACTACCCAAGTAGCAAAATAATTGCCTTATCAGACTGAACTATTTTATAAGTATTTTCCAATGCTGAATTAAGGAGTATATTATCATTTAATGCGTTTTTCTGCGACATTTTTGTGTTTGTAGAAAAACGTTTTTATAATAATGTCGTATAATCGTTTATACAACTCACATTATAAAAATAAAACTTGGTTTTGGCTTAAAATATTGTTTAACAGTTTTAAAGCGCATTATATGTCCTCTTCAAAATCATTTTAAAAAAGTGTTTTAAGTGCTTTATAGTGTTTATATTGTTTCTGTATAAGACATTCAATTGCTGCGTTAAAAAACAATTTTGTAAAAGTTATATACAAGCTGGATAAAGGCTTTGTATGATTATTTAAAAAACACCTTTTTAAGACAAAGATAAAAGCTTTATAAAATAAATATAAAACTGTTTTATTGTCTACCTATAAAGGCTTCGCTTACTTTGTTATAAATACATTATAGAACAAATTAGTAGTATTTTGGAGAAACTCGTTACAGTTTGTGCGCTATAAATACGAAATAAAATATTTTTATAACTGGTGTATAAATGCCTACGTTTGCAGAAAGCTGTTGTTAGAAAGCTTAAAGAACTAAATTGTCACAAATTTCCGCATTACAAAATTGTTCTTAACCTCATAAGAAGGTAATGCATATTATTATGATATCCTAAGTCATGAATAAATATGGCTTTATCACCCTGGAAAAGAACAAAAAGGAGTGGGCATTTCAAAAGAAATGTAAAAAGAAATATCTGTAAATTTTAGAAAATTGTACTCTTGGTGAAGGTATGCTTTTAAGATTTATCTAAATATTATTTAGCTGGCCAGAAATAAACATAGAAGAGGACAATAGTGGTCTTGATAATGAAATTCGAGATGAAATAGCTGTAGTTGATGAAAGTCAGATTGATTCTTATGACAATAATAGTACCAGATACTAAAATTACTCATCAGGACAGAAGTTCTGACCAAGAAAAGACACGGCTCTGATCCTTTATCAGACACAGATGAAGATGTTGATAGTAGAAATATGGCCGAAGAAGGTATATCATCATAAATTTTGATTCCGAAGTAATAGGAAAACTAAAATAAAAAAACAAATAAAGATATAGGCCACGACTTATAATATAAATCATTCATTTGACGAAACTAAAAATCTCACCCATGACTAAGCACCTTTAGAATTTGAATACAATTTAGAGGTTATGTCTCAAACAGCATACAAATGCAGCACAAAATAAGTGATTAATTGTAAAGTCCAGCTTCGAGAAACTATGCGACCGTTCTGTTCCTTAAAGATGCTTGCTGCACGATACTCACCATACTCACAGAAAGCTGATATATATCTACGCGGTTGCCAAATAAGGTTTTTTTTACTTCAGCGAGCGATAACCAATAATAACCGAATTGCCTAAACTTGTTTGGTATTTTCTAAAATTTATTTGTGGCGCAAACAGATCCATTTAATTTTTAATTGGGTTTTTCGCTACCAAACTGATTGAAAGACAACTTTTTCAAGTTGCCTCGAAAATTCATAAATTCTTAACACTAAATGAACGAAACTTTAAACGTGTAACTCAGAAAATAACTTCAACAAATTTGTTTTCTGAGCTTTCGGAGGATAAATCTTCCTCCTTTCTCAAAGATCATGTCACGTCAAAGTGAAGTGACAGATTAATAAATTTCAGGTTAAAATGTCATGACAACAGAAACTATAACCTAGCCACCTGCCTCATATTGTACCCTGTGTTTTATCTAATTATCTATACTAACTTCTTTTTGAATAAGTGGCAATAATATTTTACTGAATTCCACTGAACATTCAGCAACACAGTTGCCCGTATTTCCTAGAATAAATGCAGATTCTTTAATTTTTCGTCTATTTCCTACTTCTTCTTTTAGAATTGGTTTGGAACTATCCTACAATATCCTATGATTGTTATTAAAGGAATGTTCACATATTTTTGACTTCGAAATTTGATTTTGCCTGATATAATTTTTATGTTCTTTTAAACGAACGTTAAATATGGCCTACATGTCTCCCCAACATAGAACTTTCCACATTCACAAGGAATTTTATATTTTATATTTACTGTTTACTGGTTTACTTGGTTACAAGTAAAAAAAGGTAAAAAAAACACTAAATACTAAATTTGGCAACCTCCGAAATGAATAAAATGTCGGGCTGCTGTTTGTTTGAAAAATAGTTTTATAGTGCAACTAAAAACAACTGCATTAAACAATAAAGTTCTATAGAGTTTCTTATAAATTTAAATCATTTTATAACGTTTTTATTGACAAGTAATTGTCGTATTACTGAACGCTATGTTTATTTGCGGGGTTAAGCATTTTCCAGTGGCCGCCATTGTCCACGAAAAATATTTTCGGTGTTAATTGCAATTAACACAATAAATATACTTTTTATAAATATATAAGGTATTATATTTGATTTATAGATCACTAAAAGTTACTTCCGATCAAAAATAATACCTTCGAAAAATATAATTATAAAATAGGTATAGGAGCGCTAAAAAATATATTTATAATGGTTGTAAAGCGCATATTTGGACAGGTTGTAATAATACTTTCATAGACACACTTATAAAATTATAAAATAGTTTTTTTAACTATTACATAAAGATATTCTATTGAGGTATAAAGATTTTATAACTTGGGCCTTTTTTGGTTGTATACGTATTGTATTAGACCTGTAAAGGGCCCTATAGGATTTTCAATGTTCTATTAGATATGTTATATAGCATTTCTTAGAACCCTTATAAAACTGATTTTGCTACTTGGGTACGGAGAATATCCAAAGAGATAATTATCACACCTGTAGAGAAACTGCAGCTATTTTAATGAAAGGCATCCTGATAAAAAGTTGGGTATTCCACTGTGTCCAAGCTAATCAACATTTTTAAACAAACTGGATAATATGTATTTTACCTGGACACAAAAAAACTACAAACTTTGCACAACTTTCAGTTATTAAAGTGTGATTTTTTTTACTAGGTGGCTGTGAATTCATATTTGATATTGTCTTGGGATTCCAAACTACTTTTTTTAGTGGCATTCTGCTGTTGTTCTAAAAATAAGGGTACTTTACTCTTTAGGGATTTTTCATATTTTTCAATCTCCCCTGTAAACGAATAGAAATTTCAAAATTTTTGCGAGTGGATTTTGAGTTTAAGCGCAAACACCAACTTTTATCAAACTTCAAATAAATAAAGAAAATTCCCATTTGTGCCCAACTTTCTGGCAGACACTGAATATACAGGGTGTCCAACTTTAAAACTGTACAAATCTGTAAAATCTTCATTTTTGGAGATAATCGCCTAAACTTTTTTTTATTTGAAAAGCATTCAAAACCCGCTTCTTTTGACCTTCCTGCCATTTTCAAAATGAAAATCCAGGGCCGGCTGCGATTTTTTTATACCCCCGATTTTCACGGAAACCATTTAGCAATTTTTTTTATTTAAAATCTGACCCCATAGCGTTAATCAGAATACCCCAAGACCCTCATATACAAAATTTGAACAAAAAATATACAGAGAGTTCCATTCTGCAGGGTGTCAAAGTTGAGCAAAATAGGAATTTTAAAGGCATCTGCCAAGTTAAGTGTGCCATGGAATCCCTTCAAAAGAGTTGAATGGTCAACAGGACCACTCAAAATGTTGGCGTGAAAAGATTTACTACAAAAATATACAGGGTATTTTTCTCTGAGCCATCTCAAAATTCTGAATTTTTATTAAATTTTACACTGGTCAGGAATGCTCTGGAATCATTATAATAATAAATAATAATAATAATAATAATAATTCTCACCCTCACAATACTCCAAACTAGGAGTACCCCAGAAGCAACCACATGCTTGTGCGCGGGAGGCGGGCAATTACTATTATTTTGTCTTCGTTGCCATTTGCGGCTAGGGCCGACTTTTTTCCGATAGAACTAGGATAGCATTCGCTCAAGTACTACGGAAAACCCTAGAAAACCGTAGTAATCCCAGTGAGTGTAGGACAATTAGTAAATCACACGGATAAAGCCTATTTAGGAGCAATACCGTGAACCCACAGTTGCCCAGCGCTCTTGGAAAAATATTAATAAACACAAAAGCAATTTATTTATTTACAAAGTCACTGTCTAAGATGACACATTTTCTGTGCGTTTCCTGTTGTGGCACACCAGCCACCTTAACTGATATGGACTTACTGACTGGCAGGCTTCTGTATTTTTTAGATTTAGTTCGTTTATAGTGTGTGGAGCGGTTTTGATATACTCGATTTTTGACTCGTATAAAGTTCCAATAATTCTGTAATTTGAGATGGCACAGATAAGAACGCTCTGTATATTTTGTATTGGACCTTTGCACACCAACACCTTGAGTGGTCCTGTTAACCATTCAACTGTTTTGAGGGGATTCCATGGCACACTTGACTTGGCAGATGCCTTTAAAATTCCTATTTTGCTCAAATTTAACACCCTGCAGAATGGAACTCACTGTGTATTTTTTGTTCAAATTTTGTATATGGGAGTTTTGGGGGCATTCTGATTAACGCTGTGGGGTCAGCTTTTAAATACAAAAATCGCTAAATGCTTTTCGTGAAAATCGGGGGTATAAAAAAATCGCAGCCGACCCTGGATTTGCATTTTGAAAATGGCAGGAAGGTCAAAAGAAGCGGTTTTTGAAAGCCTTTCAAATAAAAAAAAGTTTAGGCGATTATCTCCAAAAATGAAGATTTTACGGAGCAAACGCGGGCACACTTTATATTTTAGTTGAAACAACGCCACAGTAAAACAACATTGACAGTAATAATCATAAATGTCACAATGTTTGATTTTTTTGCTTCCATGGATCCATGGCCAACTGTGTGAAATAATTTGTAAAGGGCTAATTATACCCAGCATAGAAGTTTGGTTTTGTTGTGATATGTTTATTGTTGAATTATCATTGAATAAATAACTCTTAAATTGTTGCTGTATTAAGATATTTTTATGTTCCACAGATTAGTTTCTATGTTATGTTTGAAGTTGTAGGAGTATTTTACATGGACACGAAAAAACGACAAACTTTGCAGAACTTACAGTTAAATGTTTTAAGATGCTAGTTGAACGTAAATAAAAATCATTGGTATCGTACTGTCGTGCTCAAAGATGTGCCTCAAAATACATATCTAACATATTATGTATGAATAAAAAATTATGATGAATAAAAAATGCGAAAGTGTAATTTTTTCTTTCTTTTGAGTAGGTGGCTGTGAATTCATATTTGACATTGTCTTGGGATTCCAACCCACTTTTCTTTGTGCCATTATGCTGTAGTTCTAAAAATAAGGGTACTTTACTCTTGAGGAAGTTTCATATTTTTTAACCTCCCCTGTATACGAATAGAAATTTCGAGAAAAAAGTCGAAATTCCGAGAAAAAAGTCGAAATTTCGAGAAAAAAAGTCGAAATTCCGAGAAAAAAGGCGCAATTTAAAAAAATCACCGATGTGGCCCTTCTACGCCTTCGTACTTTTGCCCCCTCTATCCTTGCTTATTTCTCTGAGATTCAACATTCTACTTTACCTACAACATTGTTCCACCGAATTCGCCACTGAGGCAAAAATGTCGGTTACAGAAGTTTTCCAGGGAGGCCTATACTCTTTTAATTATTACTTTCTGATGACTCAGTGAAATCCATAATTTATATACCTATATTTCGTAGTATCTTAATCAACTTAGTTATAATTGGTATATTTTCTACTACTCACCTTTGTCGAACATTTTCCTCGCCTTAAAACTGGCCGTTATGGAAAACAGTCCAGTTCTAGGTTTTGACACTTCACTATCACTATCATCGAAGTTTTCCTCGCACTTATCACCACCGTTATTGTCAAAACCTTCATCTTTGCTCTGCATGCTGTAGGTGCGTCTTCTTTTAACGTCTAGAATAAAGTTTGGTGATTAGGATGTATCTACAGGTACTGCTGAACTGGCTAACAATTAACTACATTATTAGATGTAGTGTAATGATGACAACTCCAATAAAGCTGGTTGATATAGAATATAGTTATTACTTGCCAACTTTTTACTTAGAGGTGCACCGAATAGTGAAATGTGGAATTAGCCTAATACAGAATGTTCGGCCTAGCAATTTTGGCCGAATACCGAATACCTTTTCGGCTAATCCCCCAAATATTCATGGTGTATATTTGATAAGTACAAAAATTTTAACCACGTAATCGTAATCAACCTTAGCCCCTGTGTAATGTAACTCTGTGTGTCTGTAACTGTGTCTCCCCTCTCCCGGACATTTCCCCTCCATTAGTAAAGGCCAGCATGCAACGTTGTCACATTTCAGAGGAATGAAAATGCTATTGCCTTTAAAAATTGCTGTTGGTTGGTATCCACGTTTATTCGCATCTCATTGTTATTCCACGAACTGGTTATTGTTGTCTTCATGCGCCCGCATAATTTAACACTTCGCTGATAATTTAAGTACGAAAATTTAAAGTAATATAGTTAAAACAACCTTTACCGATACAGAACGTTTATTAATAATAGCATTGGGGATAACGACACCTGCCTTCAAAATAACGCACCTTTTCCCATTACCGACGACACTTTTAGACTCCAAACGGATGTCGCATTTGGAAATACTGCAACAATTAAACACATATTAGTTATAAAAGGCACTTACCGAATATCTACAATGTAATAGTTATTTATGTACCAAGGCACTGAAGTTCAACTTTTTATGACTCATGTGGAGTTTAGTTGCTGAGGCCTCTGGCCGAGGCAAATAAACCACATGAGTCATAAAAACAACTTCAGTGCCGAGGTACATATTATATTTTTCTTGAAATCGGAAAAAAAAATGTTTTATTAGGCAAGAAAATAATAATAAGGGATCACCCGTCCACGAACCGACTACGCGCGGCGTTGCTTGACTTTACCGATCGCTCTACCTGGGACAAGTATAATGACGTACGGCACCTTCTGACAGGAAAACCAAACTGCTGCTTCTTGTGCAGCCTACACAACAAATCTATTGATATTCGAATTTACTAAAATATGTATACTGAAGGATTGCGCTTCTATAGGAAACAATTTCGCAATGTGTACGAAAAGTTAAATGAGCCTTTATCGGCCGGGTTTTGAATATTTGGTCACTTTTGACGGGCGATTTCTCCGCGTCTGACGTTTGATGTTTACATCTCTCCAAGGCCTACTTATTGAAAAAATCGTACAATAATGGGCTACATTATTGTACTATTTCTGTGCTTTTAATGACGATTTTGGGACATTTTAATGCCGATTTCAAGAAAAAACTGTTTATTGTTTAGACCAATGAATAAAGAACCCCAGGAAGGAGCAAATTTGGGCTTTACGCTGGACCGGTCAAGTCTCTGCATATGGCGGCATGCCGTTTCCGGTTTACAAAAGTACATACCGATAGAATGTTATCCCCCAAAGATTTTGTTCTGGTAGTCACGGAATAGCCGCAGGCTGCACAGCCAACCATAATAGATCTCCAAAAAGTACTTATCGAAGAACTACACAAATATCTAATAGCACAAACCACCGTGACAACTGTCAAATATAAAAATATTTTGTCAAAATTCAGTCTCCATACAGGGCGATTTCCGTCTCACGTATTTTATAATGCCCATAGAGTTTTGGCTCCTTCCTGGGGTTCTTTATTCATTGGTTTAGACCAACACGTAGCGATGTCAACTGGACAGTGGCAATTAAAAGTCCTCAAATTTAACGAGGTAAAGTCCCTAGACGTTCCCAGATTCTAGCTTCTGTTTCAAATATTCCTAGAATTTGTATAAAGTCTAGATTTAGACAGAAAATATCCGGGGATTTACACGAGTGACACAGGAGACCCAGCAGTACTACACTTGAACCGGCGCATTCGCCAGAATGATAGAAAGTAGAATTGGACTGCAGAAAAATTCAAACATGGAAACTCCGTTTCCGCCGCTTTCACCATTATCCAAAAAATCATGATGTGACTTTGAAATGACACACATTGTTTTATAAAATTTCCATTTACTGCATTATTTAAATACTTTTTTTAACACTAGCCTACGGAAACAAAAGTTTTTGCCGCATTAATTTCTTAAAATAATTTCATAGTTGAAATTTTAAACACAATTTTATAACATTCTGGATTGATAACTATTTTTTCTTGAAATCGGCAGTAAAGTGTCTCAAAATCGTCATTAAAAGCTCAGAAATCGGCACTGAAGTAACCCATTATTGTACGATTTTTTCGATAAGTAGGCCTTGGCGAGATGAAAACTCAAACGTCATACGCGGAACCATCGCTCGTCAAAAGTGACCAAATATTCAATACCCGGCCAATAAAGGCCCATTTAACTTTTTGTACACATCGCGAAATTGTAATCTATAGCAGCGCAATCTTTCAGGATAAATATTTTAGTAGGTTTGAATATCAATAGATTTGTTATGGAGGCTGCACAACAAGCAGCAGTTTGGTTTTTCTGTTCGAAGACGCCGTACGTCATTATACTTGACCTAGGTAGAGCGGTCGTCAAAATCAAGCAACGTCGCGCGCAGTTGGTTCATGGACGGGAGATCCCGTGAGATTGTTTTCTTCCCTAATAAATCATTTTTTTCCGATTTCAAAAAAAATATAATATGTACCTCGGCACTGAAGTTCTTTTTATGCTCATGTAGTTTATTTCCCTCGGCCAGGGGCCTCGGCAACTAAATTTCACATGAGTCATAAAAAGTTGAACTTCAGTGCCTTATGGTACATAAATAACTATTTCTTTAACAATGACGTCACGTAATATCCAACCTTGTCCATTTTCGTAAAACATACATATTTTAAGCTTTCCTCAAATTAGTGTAACTGTTGAGAAAATTTTTACATGCTTTTATTTAACTTGCCCTGTGTATTCTAACTAAAATATGTAAAAAAGTTTAGGTTTTCATTAAAGTAATTCAATTCAATGCTAAATTGCGACAAGCTTTTTGAAATCAAAAAATTTGTCGTTCGAACTGTAAACAAAACTTCGTCCAGTAATGTTAAAGAGTACCTACTTTTATGAACATTTCGCAATGAAAAGCTTGTCGCAATTTGACATTGAACTACCTTACTTTTTTTTTTTTTTTTTTTTACTTATTTTATGCGTTTTAGTACATGGCTTAAATAAAAACTTGTTTTTAAAAAAGTTGCTATTTTTATTTTATTACGGTTGTTAGCACAGAAAATCTAGTTATGTTCTGATGCCTAAATAAAGATAAGTGTTGGTGTTTCATTTATTCAAGTATTATAATATACTTATTGTTGCCTCTGTACAGGCATGGTATTGATACAAAAATATAAATTTCTTTTGTTTGTTTGGTTTTTATATAGCGCTCTTGTTTTTGCGCGGGCTGACTAATCTTTTGCTGTATGTAGTTCAGTGTAAAGAAATAAACCATACAAGCATCTCGCGTTTAATTTAAGTCCCAATACCTAACAATAAGAAATTAAAATTATAACAATTTTTGGTTCAATCTTCAATCTTCCAATAATCGGTGAATTTGAACTTTTACGGCATAGCCGGCAACATTACCTAATTAGTAGTTAGTTTTAAGAACAATCAAAAAGGACGGCAACGTCGCAACCGCGAGAAAATCGTGTGTACCGCGGTGTGCTTAGAATTGTTTGGCAGAATTAGCCGTTACAACTCAGACCTTAAGAGTCATGACCGCGCAGACAAGATCTAAAATTAACGGTCGCGACGACCGGCTCCAATCTCAGGAATATTCTCCTCTCGTCACCCCTCACCACGCACTCTCGTCCCTTCCCCTCTCACCGGCAGCGCGTTTAGCGCGAGGAACGGTGTCGGGCGACGGACGACGTTTTTTTGGACCCGAGTCCGGAGTCGGACCGCCAGGCAGCCGAGAGCTGAATCGGTCGGAAGGGCGCCGATGTACAGGGTGATTCCGCGAAATTAGGCCACTTCATAACTTTTTTATTTATCAACTTAGAATAAAAATATCAAATACAAAAGTTGTACGGCTGCAACCTGACTACTTCATGGCGTTTTGTTGTTGACTCGGTTTGTGTATTTGTTGGGCTATTGTTGAAAAAATATAAATATTAAACACATATATAAATATTAAACACATACCTACCCCTATTTGTACGAATTCCGAAAGTATCTTTTCGGGTCTTTTTTGTTATTTACTAACCCTATTTTTTTCTTCAGTGCCTTGCGGAAAATTGGGTTATTGAAATTAATAAAAAAAACATAAGTTTTGTCTGTATATTTCGATATTTTCTATGCAATATTAATTGTTTTTCTGATAAGTGCACTGAATTGGAAAGAAATTTTTTTATCACTTTTTACAATTTTTTCTGACATGAAATTATTATTCCTATCAATCAAACAGCCAAAGTAGAACAGTGTTTCAATAAATTATTATTTCCACAGTAGGTAGGTAGGTTATGCTATATCTATGTGGTATTTTGGATTTCTATTACTTTTTTCTTTTACTACTTCGTGCCTCTTTAGATGTGTTGTGGTCGGATCTACCAATTCCGGGAGCAAACGTTTTAAATATAACTTCGTCAATTTTGGCTCCATCTGTTTATCGCGACGTCTATATTTAGGTATAAAATTTTCATTTTAAAATTTTTCCCAGCCCAAATGCCAAAAAGGCACCCCACTTTATTGGCTACTCTTAGTTGCCCTTGTACAGGGTGGTTCATTATAAATTGACACGCCCCTTAACTTGTTAGTTTTTGAGGTTAGAAAAAAAAGTTTTTGGCAAAAGTTTTAGATAAATACAAAGTTTTTTGTGACGCTATTGGACCGTGTGCAGTTCTTTATTTCGAGAATATAATCAGTAAAATTTGAAAAGGCTCCTAAACATTTTGGAGTTTTACTGTATTACTCTCTTGTTTAAAACAAATATTTTTTGTTATTACATCGATCATCTATCTTTATCGCGATATCCACAAATTCGAGTTAAATAAATTTGGTATAAAATTTGAAAACGGAATTTTTCAAAAACGGAAAAAGATAATGCCACAAAGTTTAATATCATTTTAATTGCCTTGATGAGCAGATTTCAAAAATATATAGGGCGTTCCATTTAAAAAAACATAAGTTATGTCTGCCACGGCTTTCTAGAACACACTGTACACGGTCCAATAGCGTCACAAAAACTTTGTATTAGTATCTAAAACTTTTGTAAAAAACTTTTTTTTCTAACCTCAAAAGTCAATTTATAATGAACCACCCTGTACTTGAAAATACCATTTATAAAAATTTTAAAAGTTTGATTTTTCCTACAAAAAAAAGTACAGGGTGATCATTTTTAGAGGCCCAGCCTCTCTTGGTGGAACACGGTCAAAGATATGGAGATATTATACAGGGTGAGTCAGAATGTATAGTAAATACTTTAAAGGGGTGTTCGGCAGGTGGTTTTAAGGGGTCTTTCATATAAAATTTTTCGATTTGGGCTTTCCTTGACAAGTTATTCGGGTCTACAGGGTGACCCAAATATTTTTTTTATTTTTATCTCAATACCGGCGCTACTTAAAAATTTGAAATTTGGTATGTGTTATCTACTTACGGGAAGACGCCTTATTACGGGAAGACGCCTTAGGGTAGTTTATTGATTTACACACTGCCCTAAAAAGGGTAAAAACTAACAACCTCTATTAATTTTTTTGCTCGAATTTTTTTGTGGGTCATTTTTACGTATAACAAAAATATGATTTGCGTAGCCCTTTTATTTAAGAAACTTTTTTCCCTGTACATTTTTTCTCGAAAACACAATATTTTTCCTACAAAAAAATTATTTCATGATAAATGCCATTCCCCTGACTACAGAAAATCAAGTAAAAATTCATAGTAGACGGGCGTCAACAATTTAATTATTTTTTTTACTACTAACCTGAGAAATCAATGAGAAGTAATATGTCTCTCCCTAGGTAAATAATGATAATAAAAAAATACCTAGGTAAATAATGAACAATTTTCTATATGACATTTAAAAATTATTTTCATTTTATCAGCTTGACAACTGAACTCCCAGGCTTTCGAAGTATTTGAAAAAAGCGAGAAATGACTCAAATATCAAAATCTAATAAAATATGTAAAATGTGGCAATATTTCAATGTTAGTAGTAAAAAAAAACTATAGACACTTCGGTTGAGAAGGCCATTATTTAATGGCTCACTTCTCAACCTAAGTGTATAATGTACTATTATTGAACATTAAAAAAACAAAAATATAGTGTTACAGTAGATGCCCAAAATGATATGTCCATAATAAAAGGGCTACACAAATCATATTTTTGTTATATGTAAAAATGACCCACAAAAAAGTTCGAGGAAAAAACATAATAGGGGTTGTTAGTTTTTACCCTTTTTTAGGGCAGTGTGTAAATGAATAAACTACCCTAAGGGATTTTGAATGATGTAACAAAAATGGTATGTTGGTGGGAAAAAATATTTCTTGGCGCCGCAACGCGACGCCTAGCGTCGTATTAGCAGAGAGTCGCTACATGAGACCAATTTATTCCTTTATACACCCTATATATTGTATATATATTGTACAGTTTTTTGACTAATTTGTAAAGCCATTTTGTCTGTGCATTCTGTCTTAAATGCGAATGTCGGTAATATGTTGCTATATGTATTTGTTATTATGTAAATGTTCAATGTGACGGATCCTATACAATCCATGTATTGTCAATCTAGGAGTAAAGTGATAAATAAAAAAAAATCATCTCTCATATAATATAATATCTCCATATCTTCGACCGTTTTCCACTAAGAGAGGCTGGGCGTATAAAAATGATCACCCTGTAAATAAAGACGAACTAACACAACCAAAATTTAAAATATTGCATTTATGGTTTTATATACTTGTGAATTCCATTGGGAAGAATTTCAGAAACATCACATTCAGCCTATAGAAGCCTTCAATCAAGATTAGGCTAGATAACTATTGTAGATAATAAAAAATAAAAGATAAAAAACCTTTTTAAAAACAAACTTTTATTTAAGTCATGTACTAAAACGAATAAAATAAAATACCTACGTCTTTTATCTACTAAAAGGAATAAAATAAAATAAATCTAGGTTTTCGTTAAGATAATTCAATGCCAAATTGCGACAAATTTTTGTAAATCAAAAAGCTAGTCGCGCGAATTCTAAAGAAAATACATACTTTGGCAAGTAGGTACTTGCTTATCAACCAATCACTGTATATTAAAATTAATTGGTACCTACTTTCTACGAACATTTCTCGCGACAAGCTTTTTAAATTACAAAAACGACTTGGCGCAATTTGGCACTGAATTATTCTAACAAAAACCTAGACTTATTTTATTTTATTCGATGTAGTACATGATTTATTTCATTTTTTCGTTTTAGTACATGGTTTAAATAAAAGCTTGTTTTTAAAAAGGTTTTTATCTTTTATTTTATTTTATGCTTTTTAGTACATATTTGATTCCCATATCAGGAGAGTGGTAAAGAAATTTAGTCCGCCATATTGGATTTAGTATGACGTCACTTATCTTATTATTTTGAACTCGTCAACCCCTTTCATTTGATACCCATATTAAGTATTAGAAAGTAGAAAGTAGAAAGTATTACAATATTGAGTATTGCATATTGCTTTGTCGCCGGAACTAAAGGTGTATGCAAAATTTCAGCTCAATCGGATGTCAGCAAGTGGTTCTAATTCAGCTTGCAAGATTCGACCCACACAATAACAGTAGTATTCTCTGGACGCTGCTAACAGGTGAAATTAAATAAAAAAGCTTGTAAAATACGATAAGCGGAAACAAGAGTGCGACGGCTAACTGGCGAACATATTGTACCTATCTTTGTCTATTTGAGGAGAAGGCAGGAGTGGGGGCACGGTGTATTCATATTGATTTCGGCTTTGCAGTGTTTTTCTAGAAGTCGATCTACTTTTTTATTTTCAGTTCCAGAAATTCGATTTTTTTACCAAAATGTAACTAAAAGATGGAGGAACAATTCGTATGGACAATTTTTTAAAAAAACATTGTTGGTACTTGTGAAATTTACAAAAATGCTACCGTTTCATTTTCTCGGGAGTATTTGAAGGAGTATTTTTGTTACCATTAAAAAACTACAATTAAAAACAAAAAAATTGTCCATACGAATCGTAGACCTATATTTTCGCCACAGTTTGAGACAGGTTTGACAGAAATCAGTTTACGTATAACAGAGGAGATAGATTTTGAAGTTTAAAATTTTGTTTTGCATTTTTGGTGGACGTCCTGGGACTAATTCCATGTAAAGTATACGGTAGAAAGCTAGCGGAATTCCGTGCGTTTATCTGTACTATTTGCAGTGCCATTGCTCTTAAGAGATACACGGGTGGAAACGAGCCTAAAATTTGCAGATCGTCCAAAAAAGTCAAATTAAAAATTTTTTAAAACAAAATAAGTTTTACCCATTTAAAATACATTTTAATCAAGCTTTTGAAGATGGAGACCATGCAAAACGACTAGATTTTTTTTATGGGTAAAGGACAAAATTTTAAATGAAAACAACCAATTTCACAAACTTATTTCATTCCCTGACGAATCGACTTTTTCCACAAATGGTACGGTGGCTTCCCAACACAGACGATACTGAAGCACAGAAAATCCCGAATTCAGAATTCCTGCACACCGCCAATATTTTAAAAAAGTGAATGTCTATGGTATGGAATTTTGTATTTTGGGATAATAGGACCGTTTTTCTTTGAGAACACGTGCAACAGGAATTCATACATGGAAATGCTAGAAACCTTTTTTCGGATAAGTTGGATGAGCTGCCATTACAGTACCGAGGACAAAAATGTACTTGCAGCAAGACGGGTGTCCAGCGCATTGTGTAAGCGAATTTACAGAGTGGCTTAACATGAAATTTAGAGATCGATGGATTGGCCGGTACAGTCCAGTTATGTGGCCTGCAAGGAGTCCTGAATGATTTCGAGGCGTGCGTTTGGCAATAAACTTTTCAGCACTCCATTGAAACCAATGTTGATATTTTGAAACAGAAGATTTCAGAGTCAGTACAAATGATTTCCCTTGAGGAGATAAGAAACGTTATGACCATATTAGACGGCAATTTGAGAAATGCCTCGAACACGGGGATGCGTATTTCAATAATTAATACTTATTATTGTTGTGAAATGTTTTTGTGTAACAATTTTTTTAAATTAGTCAGCTCAGGTTCTTTATTATGTAAGCATTGAACGGGATTTAAAACCTTTTCTTTATTTGGCATTTTGCTAAAATGATACCTAAATAAAGGTAGTTTATTCTTGATGGCTATTCATGTTTTTGTATTTTTTGGAAACCCTGTATAAAAAAACAAAAATTCTCTTCGCAGACCAGACTATTTTTTCTAGAAGCAGAAACTTTTATCAACATTGACTTTTTGTCCAAAAATGAAATTTTTGGTCCATTTGTCCTCTTGCCATGTGTATCCGTGGACATACTTTATACAAATATGGTGTACAAAAACATGGGCGTACCGAGAGGGGGCAGGGGGGCACCTGCCCCCCTAGTCCTGAACTGCCACCTCTGGGTCCAGCGTATGCCTCCGTTCCGATCTTTATAGCTAGTTAATTATGTGCCTATAACTGTTCTATTTATTAAATTGTAGATACAATAAAATTTATAGGGGCGTATTTCAAAATTTTATTCTGAACTCATATTTGAGTCCCGTTACGAGTAACGATTAAACAATAAACTTTAAAAAGTCGGGCTACGCGCCACCACCCGATCCGACTAACGACGACCCCCGACGCCCGACGATGTCCACACTCCGCCTACTTGGCTTGTATTTACTTGTTTTCGTTTTGAAACCTACATGTATATGGTTGTGGCCAGAAATGTATTTTTTCTACAAACACCACTGAAAGTGTCATTTTTCACGCATGCTTTCAGTGTCTAAAATATCCTTTTATGACACTGGTGTTAAAAAGTAAGTGTTAAAATTTAAAATGAGACACTGAAAATATGCGTTAAATATGATACTTTTAATGGTCTTTGTATGTAGGAAAATAGTGTATGATATACGTGCTAAATGTGATTTTATTTTGTTCGGAGGGATGGAACACTCCGCCTTCGGCGTCCCTTCTCACAAAATAAAACGTCACTTTTAGAACTTATACCATAAATTACTCTTTTTGTTTAAATAAGACATTATTTAACATTAGGCTTCTCTAAACTACGGAAGTAAATAACACTATATCCAGATTTATGACGTTTTTATTTCTACTCAATTTTACAAGTACCTAATTTCTACAAATTTTATTCGCTAAATCGGTTCAAAATGGCATAAAATGTCGAAAACCAAAAAGTCGACAAAAAAATTGGTGCCTGTGTGTAAATTTGCCCCCTCCCTTATGCCAAAAGCTGCGTACGCCCATGTACGGAAATGTCCTAAGGTAGGACCTCTCTAAGTATCAGTATACTCGTAAACCAAGTTAAGAAGTGGCAATCTAACTACTCTAACGTGTTGAACTGAAAGGAAAGTTAGTATCATTTTCTAAAATTTATTTGTGGCGCAAATAGATCCATTTAATTTTTAAAACCACTTATTTTCAACTAGGAAATTAATTTTACCCGCAGGAATTTGGAATGGCTATGGGGTCTCCTTTATCACCATTCATAAGCAATTTATTTATGGAAGATTTTGAACAAAATGAATTGACTACATATGTTCACCAACCTAATGTTTGGTGGAGATATGTAGATGACATATTTGTTATATGGGAACATAGAGTAGATGATTTAAATTCATTATTAAATTTTATAAACTCACAAGAACCTTCTATTAAGTTTACCTTAGAAATTGAAAATAATAATCAATTACCTTTCTTAGATGTTTCTATACTGAAATCAGATAGTATAGAAACTAGTGTCTATAGAAAACCAACACATACTAATAGATATCTCCATTTCAACTCCAATCATCATATCAGTGTTAAAAAAGGAGTAATTAAAAGTTTGTATGACAGGGCTAGAACGATTTGTTCTAATAACACAAAATTTGAGGAGGAAATTAAACATATAAAATATGTTCTTGAGAAGAATAGTTATCCTATTGAAATTGTTGAGCAAGTTTTTCAGGATTGCCAACAAAATAACAATGCTAATAGAATTAGAGAAATAAATCTGGTGGACCGACCAGTAAATTTAATTATTCCTTGTATTCCTGGACTATCAGTTCAGCTAAAACGCATAGGCAATCGTTTTAATGTCAGAACAGTATTTAAAACCAAAAATACACTAAGATCGATGCTAGTAAAACGAAACCATTTAATGAGGTACAAAGTTCAAAAAATTGCATTTATAAAATTCCTTGTGAATGTGGAAAGTTCTATATTGGGGAGACTTGTAGGCCATTTAACGTTCGTTTAAAAGAACATAAAAATTATATCAGGCAAAATCAAATTTCTAAGTCAAAAATATGTGAACATTCTTTTAATAACAATCATAGGATATTGTGGGATAGGTCCAAACCAATTCTCAAAGAAGAAGTAGGAAATAGACGAAAAATTAAAGAATCTGCATTTATTCTAGGAAATACGGACAACTGTGTTGCTGAATGTTCAGTGGAATTCAGTAAAATATTATTGCCACTTATTCAAAGAGAAATTAGTATAGATAATTAGATACAACACAGGGTACAATATCAGGCAGGTGGCTAGGCTATTGTTTCTGTTGTCATGACATTTTAACCTGAAATTTATTAATCTGTCACTTCACTTTGACGTGGCAAGATCTTTGAGAAAGGAAGAAGATTTAATCTCCGAAAGCTCAGAAAACAAATTTGTTGAAGTTATTTTTTGAGTTACACGTTTAAAGTTTCGTTCATTCACTGTTAAGAATTTAGGAATTTTCCAGGCAACTTGAAAAAGTTGTCTTTCGATCAGTTTGGTGGCGAAAAACCCAATTAAAAATTAAATGAAAGTTAGTATCGTTTGCTTGAAAGAGACGAAGATATAAGATCGTTCATTTATGCGTGAAGCAATGCCCTGCTCTGCCTACCCACTAGAATGGGAGGGTCGGCGGAGCCCCAATTCCCACTCTTAGTATTTTTTAGAGTGAGAGCGAAGGGGGGTATCCCCCGTTTTCTTAAATGTAACATTATTTGTAATTTGCCTTGGATAAAATAAAAATATTCTTCTGAGAAACATTATAAAAATACAAATGAACTATAAAGAAAATAAATAAAAATAAAACACCCAAATAAAATAAGAAATTAACTATGAAAAGTAAAAAAACATTTAATTGTTGAGCCTCGCAACCTGTCGTAAAACTCCTTACTAATAACATAGAACTTCCGGCGAAATAATGCGGCACAAGTGCATTATTTTGCCCCGCAATTCTTCGACCGTTGTAACTCTTTCGTGTTCATGTCCGTAGATAGTCTCCATTAAATACCCCCAAAGAGAGAAGTCGTTGGGCGCAAGGTCTGGAGATCGTGGAGGCCAACAGATTGTATCTGTTGTACCAATAGTACGTTCAGAAAAATTCCTGCCCAAGAATTCTTGTACTTGTGGTGCGTTATACGTTATACGCCGGGCAACCATCGTGCTGAAACCATATTTCTTCTAAGTTGACATTCACAATAGTAACAGGTAAAATGTTGTTTTCCATATGTTCCACGTAAGCTGTGGCTGTTACAGTGCCTTCGATGAAGAAGGGACCGATAATGCGGTCACCCAAAATATCCTTCCAGATATTTTGTTTCCGTGGGTACTGCGTTCTCGTGGGTACACTCAAGTGTTTGTTTTCCTGACTCCAATATAGAACGGCGGGATGGTTGTGGCTGCAATGAAAAGAAAAGGAGATAACTCGTCAGTAAACAAAACCCGTTTTAAAAAATTTTCGTCAGTGTCACATTTTTCTCGCATAGCCTCACAAAATTCCAGCCATCAGATATTGTAATCATGAAATATTTCTTGCCTCTCGTGTACCCAATAACTTGTTCTTGTTCTTTTTTAAAACTGCCTTTACTGTGCTGCTAGGAATGCCAACTTCTTCGGAAATGGCGACTAGAACATGGTTCGCTGGCGTCGACGAGACGAAAGCACAAACTTGGGTTTCCGTTACCTCCCTTTCCTCTGGGCTGCCCTAGTTCGCTGATGGGTAATTACCCCCCCCCCCCCAAGCCCATCAAATGCCCAATTTCTCAACTCTATATTAAGGTAAATTTAGTCCAGAGTCTGACGAAGTAATAAAAATTAAATTGCAAGGAAAGTTAGATTTATGGCAAAAAACATGTAGAGTCGACAATAATATTTGTGATATATTTGTTATAAAGACTGTGATGAAAACATATTTCCTACTATAAAAAAAATTCTACACATAAACTTCTGGATAAAAGTAACGCAACATCATAAATTTGCCACTTATTTGATGCTATTTTTTTTTCTGAAATTATGATCCGAATTGAATGATTTTTTTTTGCATTGTAGGTTGGTTCCTTGACAATGTCATAGTTTTCGCTGTTTATGATAAAAAGTTCATTTTCGATTTATACCGGGTGTAACAAAAATGTTATGTTTTTTTCCGAAAATTCGTATCACCCTGTGGAGTATACTAGCCTCCGAAACATATAGCAGTTGACATTAGACGAGTAATTTTTGTATAACACTTTTTGACATATCTATTAGAATAAAGTGGTGGGGAGTGATTCAATGTTTTTTTAAATAAACAGCTGTAACTCCTAAATGACTGAACGGATTTTAACAAACATGGTCTCGTTGGAAAAAGCATTTATTGGTCCATCAAACTCATCTTACCTGTGATATGTCTCAGTGATGCCGCTAGAGCGCGTTTTTTGATATAATAACAGCAAATTGCAAAATTCTCGAAAAAATTAAATGCAATAATATTACTTTTTTTTCATAAAAATGTAGTGAAATGATACCTAAATAGGCTAGTGAAAACAGTATCTCGATATCCTCTTCCTAGCTGAAAATATCAAAGAAAGAAAATTTAGTTTTATCATAAAATTTTAAAAAGACGCTGTTACACCGGTATTTATTCTTATTTGTCTTTTTTTTAAGATTTAATGATAAACTTTCATAATTTTATCATTTTTTAATTATAAATGTATACTTAGTTCTAAAAATTAAAAAAAAAACGTGTAGGGGCATAATAATCAATGCATTTAATATGCAAGTGCAAGGTAGGCAAAATACGAAGAGTAGGCCATGGAGGAAAAACAAATGCCTAAAATCAACTTGTCAACAAATATTAAAATCCTATTCCTCACTGAAAATGTTTTTTTAATAAGTAATGCTTCTTAAATGCTCGAACTGTCTTCCATTACAGTCAATGCATTGTTGGAGCCGCTAATGCGTGGACATTACAGCAGCTCCAATTTCTGCTCTTGATAGTCTACGAATGCACTCTTGTATTCGTATTTTCATCTTGTCTCTCGTTGTTGGTGAAATTTGGTATAAACAATATCTTTTAACCGACCCCATAGATAGTAAGTATACTTTTATAATTAAAAAATGACAAAATTATGAAAGTTTATTAAACAAAAACAAATAAGAATAAATACCGGTGTAACAGCGTCTTTTTAAAATTTTATGATAAAACTAAATTTTCTTTCTTTGATATTTTTAGCTAGGAATAGGATATCGAGATACGGTTTTCACTAGCCTATTTAGGTATCATTTCACTACATTTTTATGAAGAAAAAGTAATATTATTGGATTTAATTTTTTAGAGAATTTTGCAATTTGCTGTTATTATATCAAAAACGCGCTCTAGCGGCATCACTGAGACTTAGACATATCACGGGTAAGATGGGTTTCATGGACCAATAAATGCTTTTTCCAACGAGGCCAAGTTTGTTAAAATCCGTTCAGTCATTTAGGAGTTACAGCTGTTTATTTAAAAAAACATTGAATCACTCCCCACCACTTTATTTTAATAGATATGTCAAAAAGTGTTAAACAAAAATTACTCGAATAAAGCTTACCTTTAAAAAACATATATTATTTTGGAAACATTACTAGGTGGATTTCAGTGAAAAATCACTTTAAAAGTTTAAGATGGCGGTTACGCCCCCTGGTGACTATCTTGGAAATCTGAAAATAATTTCCAGGTTTTTCTCTTGGCCATTTTATTCTAAAAAAATTTCACCGCAAGTCTCTACGACGAATAGTTTCCGGGATACAGCACTTTGCATTCTTATCTGACCACCCTGTACAGCACGTATGTGGTGATTCAACATTTTGACCCATAAAATGGCTTTTCCGACCTGTAGCGAGTAGTATATTTTCTGTGGTAGCACGCATAATTTTAAACTTTTGGTCAATACAAATTTTAATATAAGTAATTACTCACATTTTGAGATAAAAATTATTTGAAAATATTTATTACAATGGCCGTTATTAGGCTTTTCGCGCAAATTCTAATGACGGCCATTGTGATAAATATTTTTAAATAATTTTTGTCCCAAAATGTGAGTAATTACTTAGATTAAAATTTATATTGACCAAAAGTTTAAAATAGTGCGTGTTACTCACTACAGATCGAAAAAAGCCATTTTATGGGTCAAAATGTTGAATCACCACGCACGTGCTGTACATTGAGTCTTAAAGTAGGCCAATTAGGTACTCTATTTGAAATTTGGTTACAAATGTAATTTTTAATTTCTAACAACTTTTTTTAATAAAATTTTTCCATATCTCTTACAAGAAAGAAACACGTCATGAAGAAATGATCATTGATCTTGATTCTTGTTTCGTATAAACTTCTACAGCTTCGCATTCCTCATTGGAGATGGATATGTAGTCCGACATAAATTTCAAAAATTCTTCAGCGCCCTTTTCGGCGCTCGTGTTTTTGAATTTGTGCAAAGAGTGGTTCATCGATAGTTCAGTAGTTATACTTGAACGACTTAAAAAAATCGAAGAGTTTTACTGCAGTTTCAACACTATCCGAATTTTTCTTCATAAAAACACACCATATCAAAATCAACAGGTTGTCCGAATAAGCGTTGACAAAGCCGTCTTCGTTCGTTGAAATGCACTATAATAAAGCTCAAAATATATAACTAATAATTCTAAGTACTCAAAGAGCTGTTTGCGGGTTTCTGAAGAAAAAAAATAGATTGTAGGTTACATTCCTTTTCCACACCTGGTTTACTAAAAATCAATAATGTATTTTTGGCAGCATATTCCAGGAAAGGGTGTCCGTTTACCTGGCTGAAATCTTTATTATTTCGTTACTTTAATAAAAAAATATATGAGTGGTGGTAGTTTGATGCAGTAAGTTATGGACTGTTAATACCATAGCAGTAATCTACACCAATAATAATAATGATTCTCACCCTCACAATACTCCAAACTAGGAGTATCCCAGAAGCAACTGAATGCTTGTGCGGGGGAGTGGGCAATTACTATTATTTTGTTTTCGTTGCCATTTGCGGCTAAGGCTGACTTTTCCCTATAGAACTAGGATATCATTCTTTTTAAATACTACGGAAAACCCTAGAAAATCGTAGTAATCCTAGTGAGTGTAGGACAATAATTAGTAAACCACACAGATAAAGCTATTAACGAGCAATACCATGAATCCACAATTTGTCCAGCGCTCCTGAGCATCAGAGGTGTTTTTCTACGAGTATATATAGACCCATGTGTGCAGTCTGCCTCGACCTCGATTCGAACCAAGGTCGATCGAAGGCAGAAAAACATGCAGTCTAAATAGCTAGAAATGGTAATGTTATCAGTGTTTTTTCTTTTCAGGCACAGCTCCGGATTAAGGGAGATATGGGCCACATAGCAATACCGTGTTAATGTACATTTTACTTAGCATGATTCAATTCTTACCTTTAACGTTTTCCTCAATCCAGTTTAAGCATTCCACTAAATATCGTGATACTGAATTAAGTTCCAATAAAAAAATGATACACCACTGATTACTACACTCTAAAAACAAGTTTTCGACATTTCAGTTTAGCTGCCAAAATCGCATCTCGTTCATCTCGGCCCTCAAATGACGACCAAGAGCTGCTACTTTTTAACACGGCGCGAGATATGTGTTTTACTCTATGCCATACCTGGGCATAGTCGAAATTAAAATGGTTCTTTAAAGATATCGCGGAAATCTGATTTCTCGGGATATTATTTCGAAAACAGACGTCATTGCCGTGATTTGGAGTCGGACTGAGCAGGCTCGGTGCATAGGTTAAAGTTAAAACTTGGCATACGTTGACCTCCGTCGACCCCGCGATCTAAAAATGTATCGGCCCGCGCGGATATAGCTGACACCTTTCGGATTAAAATAGAAAAAGCTGACACGGAGGGTCATCGATTCGGATTCAGTATTGTATGATAAAATTGTAGATAGTAATTTTTCAAAAGAAAGTATACTTAATCTCTTCAAAGAAAAACAAACCGTATATATTTTTTTCAATAGAATTATCCATATACATAATTATAATAAGTAGGATCAAAATCTGTAGTAAATAATGGTTTTATTTTTTTATTATCTACTGTGGAAAAGTTTCAGAATGAACTAGAAAAATTAACTTGGTTTCAGTTAAATTCCAAATATACCTTAGATCCAGGACCCAGGTTATTGGATAGATGCAAACTCTCTTTACTTGATATTAATACCGCCGAATATAATGTAATTGTTATTTTGAGAAAGTGGCTCTTATAACTAATTGAAATTGTACTCATTATTGGCTCGGGGCTTAGTCTACAGGGAGGTCATTTTTTCAAAGAAAATGCCAATATTGAAATTTGTAACGGATTTTTCCATTTCAAAATCCGTTACTCGTTTTTATATTTTGATATTAACATAAAGTCATATTTTCAAACGTATATCTCATACTTAATAACTAATTTATTTTTCGTACAGTTTCAATTCATTTACAATAATTATTGTTATTCAATTTTATTACGACTTTTTCAAATTTTAAAAACTTAAATAATTCAACAAGTCAATGGCCGCATACTTCTGCCTAGCCTCAAACCCTGTGCAGATTCAAAATGCGAAAATTCAAGTGTGTGTTTGCCTATCAGAAGGTATGTAATAAAAAAATCTGTATTATGAATTACTCGATTTCTCGGTTCTTTTGATGCATAATTTGAACATAAACACTATTTAGTTTATTAAATATGTTTCGTGCTATAACCGGATTGGTCGAGAGCGAACGGATGACGTAGGTTCTGCCGGCCACCAGCCGGGAGGGTGCCGATCTAGCAGGAGAATTTTCTCCGGTCTTCGCTTGTATTAAGTTCGCAGAGGCATCTGCCCATTTCCCGCCAAATTTTCGATTTTTTAAAAGCTTTTATTTAACTTGCAATGTATGTATGTATGTATGTATGTATGTATGTAATTTGTTCGGGTGGAATCTTGCAACTCAATTTTGAAGCAGATATCTTCAACCGATCGAGCTGAAATTTTGTACACACGTTTAATTTGGATGACAATGCATGATTATATGTGTGACGTCATTCTAAATCCAACATGGCGGATCACCCAAGATGGCGGACTAGTTAAATTTCAACCGATCGAGCTGAAATTTTGTACACACGTTTAATTTGGATGACAATGCATGATTATATGTGTGACGTCATTCTAAATCCAACATGGCGGATCACCCAAGATGGCGGACTAGTTAAATTTCAACCGATCGAGCTAAAATTTTGTACACACGTTTAATTTGGATGACAATGCATGATTATATGTGTGACGTCATTCTAAATCCAACATGGCGGAACACTCAAGATGGCGGACTAGTTAAATTTCAACCGATCGAGCTGAAATTTTGTACACACGTTTAATTTGGATGACAATGCATGATTATATGTGTGACGTCATTCTAAATCCAACATGGCGGAACACTCAAGATGGCGGACTAGTTAAATTTCAACCGATCGAGCTGAAATTTTGTACACACGTTTAATTTGGATGACAATGCATGATTATATGTGTGACGTCATTCTAAATCCAACATGGCGGAACACCCAAGATGGTCATTAGAAGGTCTCCTCATTGAAGAGCTAGACTGTTCTAAACTAACCGGCAAACGACCTTGCAACAATGATGCGTTAACTGAGATGAATAGACTCAGACACCTGGCCAAACTAAAAATTACAAAATAAATTAAAAGTAAAAAAATATTTTTAAAAAAAGCTTTTATTTAAATGCGCTAAAAAGAATAAAATAATCTTTTCTTTTAAAACTTTTACTATCAACTTATAACGTCATTCCACAATTTATATGATATAAAAGCTTGTCGCGAGATTTAAGTAGTGGTATTTACTTAGTTTGAAAACTTAAATCTCGCGACAAGCTTTTATATCATATAAATTGTGGAATGACGTTATAAGTTGATAGTAAAAGTTTTAAAAGAAAAGATTATTTTATTCTTTTTAGCGCATTTAAATAAAAGCTTTTTTTAAAAATATTTTTTTACTTTTAATTTATTGGCATTTATCTCGCTCAATTTTTACCATCGGTGATTTGTTTGACTGGTTTTGTATTTTTATATCGGGGATTGACTTGGTGTGACTAATATTTTTGGGTTTTTTCTGCTTTTCTATGTTCACGGCATCGTGAGGTAACGACGCTTGCAGGAGGACCTTCCTTTTTGGCTGCGTAGCTGATGAATCGCGGGACACAGCGAGAAGGTGGTGGCTGCTTCTCCTGGAAAACCCCACAGGTGAGTAATTTCTTTTGATTTTTGCTTAGTTCAGCGACTTTACTACTCACCTGTGGAGTTTTTTTTTGACGTGCTGTTTTTTTGAAGGGCTCATTTCGTCCAAGGCCCCGGCCATCTTTAACTCAAGAACATAGCACTGTCCTTCTTTGAATACCCACCATCTTGCGGTTGTTTTCTGGTTGAATATTTTGAAGTTTTGGCCACATTAGTCACACGTTACTTTCTTATTTTTCGGGTTAAGTCTCGATTCTGTAGTACGGAGCCACTCCGATAAATCTGACGCTGATAAATTCAGTTTTCTAGTAAATTCGTATTGACTGCAGTTGTATCAGCTTTCTTAAATTCTGTACTTACCGTTCAAGTCTCAAATAAAGTTTTCGCGTTAAATTTGATTTAAAATATAATAATTTTCATTAAATTCGGGCTCGAGCATTCTCACAATTTTCTCTTATAATTAAATTAATTATACAATTTTTTTATTAATTATTAATTACAATTAAAATAATTAAATATTAAGCACTTTGCTATTCCGGTCAGTTGATCTATCTTATCTAAAATTTAAAAAACTATGCATAGTTCCCCTTAGTTTAGTATAGTTCTAAACATTTAATTTTTATCATTATTTGTCAATATTAAATAACTTTGATATCAAAATTCAATTTTAAATATTAATCGTAACCTAGTGGTTTATTAATTTTTGTAAAAGGCTTAGACCTTGTCTAATGCTATTTTCTCTCTGATTTGTTCATGCTTGCACACCATCTCTGAGGACGCTACGACCACAGCCCTCTGACGACGAACAACGTAACGAAAGTTGCGTAGGCATAGAGAGGAGTTGCGTTGGCATAGGTGTAGATTCCTGGTCAGCTCTACTTCGGCGAACCCTTGAGATATTTGCTAGCCACAACAACAGCAGCGCCTACACGAGCAGACAAGGACCGGAGGAAGCCCTAGCCTCGCCCCGCACTACCACAAGCCTCGTTTTGAGCGTAAGCGACTGAAAACGGAGTTCCAACTTATTATTCAGAGGAATAATAATTATAGCTGAAGCTGAACAGCCAGGGCATTTGTAACAATTTCACTTTTTGCTCCAAACCAACTTTTAACTAAAATTAACTTTCATAGTTTACTGTTTTTAAATAGTTGCTCCAATTTAACTTTATATTAAAGTTGATATACTTTTTGTGATTGTCATCTAATTAAAATTGTAATATCTCACAAATTATTGTAAATAATAAATCATATTTATTTTACTAAGGTAACAAGGTTTTATTGAACAGACCCAGCTATAGCAGACCTCGGTTTGCTATAACTTTTGTCAAATTCGAAGTCAAAACAAAATTGATTACCTACCTATTAATGGTAGTCTTAAGTGTCGGCTTGTCTATGAAGAAAATGGTTAAGGTTAAAATCTTAAAATACCAAATACCGAGTCACGCCATTAAGTCGAAAATAATAAATAGGTATTTCATATTTACCTATTTACACTTCTTTTTTTGTCGTGTATCACTTGTTAACAAGCGCCTACCGGCCCTGCCGGACCATAGGCCTTGTTGTGGTCCCTGCTCCTATGTAGTAATACGTGTATATGCTCTCGTCTACAGGACGCAGTTTTCGATATTTCGAGCCCAAATTTGGCGTACGGCCGTCCGAGCTCAAGGGGAAGAACCCTATTGAAGGGCGTCCGAATCGGGAGAGCCGTTCGGCGCCCGGAATTTTTTTCTCGTTTTTTCGGGAAAAATGGCTAGCGATTGGAAGGGCGAGCGCCGGTCGAGCTCAATTTCCGCGTGGGGCCGCCGACCGATACGAGCCTCACGCCTGCCAGAGGGCACCCCAATCGAAAAAGCCGTTCGGCCATTTGGGCCGCCTTTTTTTCGCGATTTGGCGAGGTCCCCGGCATCACACTGTATACATCGTGGCCGACGCACAAGTCCCGCCCCCCGATACGTATTCGTAAACATCGAATGATGGTACCTATTGTTTTGTTGTGGAGAATTTCCAAATTTCCTACCGATTTTGGAAGAGGCCCATCTGTTATTTTATGTGTGACTTTTTCAGGTAGAGGAAAGTCGCCTAATTTCGGATGGTTTCCTAATTTCGGATAGTGGTTTATCTAAGAAGCCATCTGTTGTTTTAAATTGAAACCTCACCCTATACAATGCAAAAAGTCAAATTAAGCCCACTATGCAATATTGCGGTGGTACAATCTCTCTCCATTAGATGGCAGCTCCAAACGTCTAAATTGCATGGCGGAGTTTTATGTTCAGTCGCGTTTTGAGCTGTGTCTATCTTTGAAATAATCGTTCCAGAATTTTGTGTTTGCGTCCTAGGTAAGTTAATATATTAATTAAGCCGGTATTCTAGTCACACTTAAACAGATTTCAATAATAACAGTACTGCATTACTCTAACCTGAAAAGTGAAAAGGTGCCTAATTTCGGATAGTCTGAAGTTCCTAATTTCGGATACCAGAAATCCAAAATTCTGGCTTAATAAAATATGCTGTTTGCTAGTAAATTGTTTATTTTCAGAAAAAGTGACAGATCCATTGAAACTGGCTATTATAATGAGGTCAGAGGAAAACAAATGGGATACCTACCTATCCTAATGTCTCCAATTTTGTTTCGGTCCCGAAACATTGGAAATTACATCAAACAAGCTAATAAAGAAGCTAGAAAAAACGTATGTGTGCGCCTTTTGTTTTTAAATATATAGTTTTTACACTTGTAGAAAGTAGTCTCTTAATTTCGGAAACAGTGTCCGAAATTAGGAACCTTTTTTCAGTTGCACCAAAATGGACCGAATTCATATACATTCGTTTTCTTGGAAAAAACAAATGTAGTAAAATTCTTTTGACAATAAATTTTGTAGAATGAATATTTAGTGTCCCCATTATAATTTTAAAAGAAATGGCTTGTGGCATATGGGACAAAATGCTTTGGTAATTGGCAACACCAAACTAGTTTCCAATATCTAATGGAAATTGTGTATGGGTCTTTCGGAGGTGTGCAGACCACGACAGGTACCTGTTTCGGGCTTGTTGGCCCTCATCAGGCAGACGTAGCGCACCTCAGCCGAAAAGACCCAAACACGTTGGCTTAGTGGAAAAGGAACTAGTATAAGACGTAAGCACACGAGGATTGAAACTCACGATTCGATCCTTGTTGATTTCTATATATTAGAAGATACTCGGTGATGAATCAAACGAGTTTCTTGGCCCCCGTATGTATGCTTCTTCTGGTTTTTTCCACCGCGCCGCGCCGCTTTGCCGAGTTCTTTTTATATGTCGATCGACCGGTCGATATATACACACTCACATTGCTTTGGTTTTGGCAGTACCAGCTAGATGGCGTTGGATGGTAAATGCTCACCGCATTATACTAGTTCCTTTTCCACTAAGCCAACGTGTTTGGGTCTTTTCGGCTGAGGTGCGCTACGTCTGCCTGATGAGGGCCAACAAGCCCGAAACAGGTACCTGTCGTGGTCTGCACACCTCCGAAAGACCCATACACAATTTCCATTAGATATTGGAAACTAGTTTGGTGTTGCCAATTACCAAAGCATTTTGTCCCATATGCCACAAGCCATTTCTTTTAAAAATAAATTTTGTTTCATTATAACACGTTGTATATGCTTATATGAAAAAATAAATAAAAAAACACTTCTGTATAATAAATAGTTAGTGAATTTAAAGTAGTATCCGAAATTCGGCGACTTTCCTTACGGGCGCGCTGTATTTTTATATAAAATGTGGTAGAATATTTAGAAAATCCCAACTATGCCTTATAGAGCTGTATCTTTTGAATCGTAATAGGTAGACACTTGAAATTTTCACAGAGTGTGTATGGTCGCTATAACAACAAATTATAAAAGTAAAATAAAGTTAATCTAATAGTTTTGATTTTTATAAATAAAGACAATCCCATCGACACGACTAACTAACTACTATCGAACATTTCTCAAGGCGCGAAGCAGCGCAGTGGAAGCGAGCTGGGCTCATAACCCAGAGGTCCGGCGTTCGAAACCACGCTCTGGGGCAAACTATTTTATTTCTTTTTTTATTATTTTTTACTAAAGTATATAATATGTAGTTTTAAATATTGTACTGTGGTACGGAACCCTTCGTGTACGAGTTCGAAGTTCGACTCGCACTTGGCGGAGTTTTAACTTTAATACCTACTTACTTGTGTATTGTTACAGATATAGTTGCAGTATTTGGCACTGCAGGAACATGCCGCAGAGACGAGTTACAGAAATTACCCTTAAATGATATTAACTACATGGATTCTATCATAACTGTGAAAATTACCGATAGCAAGACAAACAAACCTCGATCATTATTTGTAATAAGAGGTAAAAGTAGAAGTTTTCATTTTGTTGAAATGTATCGCAAAAGTCACGCTAGATACTTTATAAGATATTATAACGGAAAATGCTCCGTTCAACCTGTTGGTATAAATACTTTTAGTAAAATTTCAATTTCTAAAAAAATCTGAAATAGCTGCTCAAATTCTGGAAGGTGAACCAAGTACCAATACCGGAAACTTCACAACAATTCGAAAAGAGTTTTATGTGAAGAACCTGAGACCTTCACAGGCAAAGAAGAAAACAAAATTCAAAAAAATACTGAAAATGAAGTTTGTCCATCAGTTACCTGGATTGCGTCTCGAGCTGAAAACTTCATGCCTCGTGCAACAAATATGCACTTTCTGCACTAGTTACACAAATAACTATTTTTCTAAGTATAATAGAATTGTGTTTTTCGCATAGCAAAAAGATAAACTTTTTCAGGGTATATTATATGTGTCTCAAATAAAGTCCGATTATATCCTTAGTTTTTTAAATGAAAAGACCAGCTTAAAACCAGGATGATGAAGTTTTCTCTGGAGAATCCGAATTTAGCTTCATAATTTATATACAGGGTGTTCTTGAAAAGTTAAGGACAAAAATACAGGGTGTCTAAGAAGGGCCACTCGAGAAAATCTTGACAAATATTCATTTTTCTGAGAACTTTATTTGAAAAAAAATTGCTTTTCTGATGAGCTAACTTTGCGTAAAAACACACTTGAAATACATGGCCTACTTTCCGAGATATTTTTCAAAATCCCAAAAATCGCCGAAATTTCTTCGGCATGTAACTTTTTGTTTCAAGAGTTACCGAAAAAAATTCTTAATGAAATTTGTGGGCAAAACTGATTGCTTTAAACCTAGTTTATCAGAATTTGGAAAAAACCATGATTTGTTGTGTGCTCTCTTAACACATATATTTTTTTATTTATAGCTGTCATGCATACCTACTAGAAAATTTTAAAAATGTGAAAAATGTGCAAGAAATTTCAAAGATTTCCAATGTAGTATGTTGGGAAAAAAGTACCTAAAACATGAAGGAACCTACCTACAGGATTCGAGGCCACGGCTCGCTACAATAAAATGGGCACATTTTTCGGTGGATACTAAGAGAACACCCATTAAACCGTGGCATTGTTTTAAATTCTGATAAAGTAGCAATTAGTTTTGCCCATAAATGACATTGGGGAAAATTTTTCGGTAACTCTTGAAACAAAACAGTTACAAACCGAAGAAATTTTGGCAGTTTTCGAGTTTTTCATAAATATCTGAAAGTAGGCCATGGATCTCAAATGTTATACAAAGTTACCCTATCAAAAAATCAATCATTTATTTCAAATAAAGTTCTCAGAAAAATAAATTGTAAGGTTTATTGGGGGATTTGTTGGACAAAAATTGTTATTTGTAAAACAGGCTTTAATAAATGGAATATTGTGTATAAGCGCTTGTAAGCCTGCCGTGGTTTCAGCACGGCCACAACTGGGCACTCCTCAAGTTGGTGGCGCTCCGAGGTCTGTACTTGTTTCATAGTTAGTTCAGGCATAGGATGTCCAGAATTCTTAAATTCTAAAAGTTTGTTGCGTGACAAATTATTTTTTGCGCTCTAAAAGTTCACACACTAAGCACTCATTTGCAGACATATTTACTGGATGTGAAAGCAAACTGCATAATCAAACCGAAAATATACAGCAAAAAATAAACTGAATATTGAAAAGAATATCCACTTTTTTCTCCCTACTAATTGATTAGGCGGCTAATCCCTCATAGTTCTAACGGCACATCGACGATTCTTGAAATAAACGGCAATTTGTGATACCCAGGTGCCACTTCGTACAGTTGTTCCTTAGACCCATTTGGTCGATTTGGCCCGAGGAACACTCGACAATTTCCAGATTTCATAAAGGGTGAGGGAAATTTAATGTTAAAATTTATAAAAAATTAAAAATGGCCAAAGTATTTTGTATTGGATCTTTGCACACCAACAGATTGAGTGGTTCTGATGACTATTCAACTGTTTTGAGGGGATTTCACGCAGCACTCTTGACTCATAGCCGGCCCTGGATTTGCAATTTGAATATGGTAGGAAGGTCAAAAGAAGCGGGGTTTGAAGGCCTTTCAAACAAAAAAAGTTCAGGCGATTATCTTCAAAAATAAAGATTTTATGGATTTGTATAATAATATGTTTAAAAGTAGACACCCTGTATATTGAAACTTTATTAAACATGTACTAACTTAAGCCTATTATTCATTACGAATTACCTGAAACATGACGCATACATTATCCTGCGTGACACTGTGTGTTCCTGTAGCTCCCTCTTCTTCAGAAAGTGCAGCACGAGAGCTTCTTCCGGTTATTGAAATATTATTATGTTATTACATAATACTCGTATTATGCATAATATTATATGACATGTACATTGTATTATGTTGAGTAATATCTGGACCAACACTATATTAAAGACCCGAGCATGCCGTCATATTTCATTGTTGTTTACGCATCGGGGTGGCGCTACACGACGAAAAAAATGGCGACTTATTATAGGTTATAGGGGGGTATTCTGTGGCTATTGGGATGTCAGTTTCTGACGTTTAAAAAATCCAAAATTTTAAATATCCAGCTTTATTACGATTTACCTTCTTTTTACGGTAACGAATTGTCTTTGCGTCCAGTATTTGGCAGTTTTATCCTATTAATACGGCTTTTCGAGGTAGATTTGTTTGTGATGACATGAAATTTTCGCGCACATAAAGAAAATGGTAGGTATGCACATACCATTAGGTGAATTGCAGAAGAATAAACACTATTCTGGAATTATGGTTTGATCTGATCAACCAGCTGAAGAAGCGAAAATTAAAGAACCAATAGTCCTCCATATATAGAGAAGAAACTGAAAAATCTAATGCGTTTTATGCTTTCACATACTACAACTAGCCATGGACTGCGTTTCAAACCAAAAGGTACCAAATACTCTTGCTTGCTTTTTAGACTCGCTTTTCTTAAGAAAATGTATGGAAATATGCCATGTGAACTTGTCAAATTAGAGGGACATAACAAACAAATATTTTATTTTATTTTGAATATTAACTTCGTTGTAAAAGACATATTTGCATGTTTTTATTTTATAAAAGATTCTGCAACAATGGTGTTTTAACTAAAACCACCGTGTAAATTTGTTTCGTCGTGTGGCGCCAGTGGCGATCGCTTGAAACAGCGCTATGCACAGGTCTTTAATATAGTGTTGGTCCGGGTAATATAAAGCCCATATGTCACATGTGTGTTTCTTTGTTGTAAATAAAAATATTCATAATTTACGATTCACGAATTATGGCGTACTCGTCATCAATTGTATCAATCAGAGACACAAGATCTATTCTTATACGCCCAGAACTGATTTACTGCATACACTCTTTTGTCTTTGATTAGTCGACATACGTTCGGCTGACTTCAATCCGTCCGTGCATGTGTCAGACAAAAAAGCTATAGGTCGTATAGCTTAGAGTTCATAACCGCCGACTCGGCAAGGATATGTCACTGTCACAGCATAAATTTAGATATTCTGTGATTTCGTGCGTATTTTTAAGAATTTTCTTTGTTTTCATGTTAGGCTCTTAGTTTTTACTTGTTCTTGTTGTGGATTCTTTTGCTATAAGTTTTGTAATAATATTTATCCAAGAAAAATACATCAGTGGAAATTTGCGAAGAAATTAGCAGACTCCTGGAAATCCAAATCCAGGCTGATCACATTAATGACTGGTATTATCTGGGTAAGGGAGAGAGAAGTCCACTGAAGATAGAATTGATCTCCTATCAGACAAAAATATACAGTGATCGGCAGAAAGTTGGACACAAATGGAAAACTTTTTTATTATTAATTTCTCAGAAAATTTTATTCTTGATAAAAGTTGGTGCATCATTTCAAACTCAAAACGCACATATTAAAAATTAAATATCTCTTTTTGGATACGAGGTAGATTCAAAAATGTCAAAATAAGTCAAGAGTAAAGTACCCTTATTTTTTAAAATACGGTAAAATGTTACTTGCAAAAGTTGTTTGGAATCAAAGGTGGATGTCAGATTTATAGTCACAGCCACCTAGTCAAAAAAGAGAAATTTAACTTCTTTTTGTATTTTTTTCGACCACCCTGTGTATTACAAAAAAACAAAATACCGCAAGCGCAACTTATCATGGGATAACACATGAATTTGCTACTAAACTTTAATTCTTTTCGATTAGCAGCTAGAAATTTAAATTGATCGAAATCAGAGTTGAAAAATATTAAATTTTTGTGTCCAACTTTCTGCCGGTCACTGTATATTCTCAAAAATAGCCACAAACTAAAAGGAACAAAATCTTCGTTTCACAAGATCTAACAGTTAAAGAGAGAGAGGAACAAAAGGCCCTGAGAAGTTATATGTTTAATTACAGAGAACAGGGTGATGTTTGCTATATGAGAGGCACAAAACTCGTTGTCAACAATACTCCATTTACACTTGCCCAACTCCTGGAACGCGACGAGCTTCAGGACCAAGTTCAGCCCCGTCTGAGTAATAGCGCACCCACGACACCCGTTTTGCGCAATACTACAAGAGACGACGTGTTTGACTCAATAATCCACAAAATGAAGAGGTACCGGAGGAAGAATCCAGAAGCGGGGACCAAAATTACCCAAAAAAGGGAAGCACCAAAACCAAGGGACTTACTTTCGGCGAGACCAAGAACTCAAACTCAAGGATATAATAGCTACATCAAAGGAATTTCACATGGAGTGCCAAGGGAGAAGACCATCGCAGACATAAAGAAGAAAATGACCCTAAGAAGTGGATCTGAAAAGTGAGTAAAAGTGTCTCTGCGAAACTGTTTTACCAAAACATTGTTGTTAATATTCAAGTAATTCTGGTTCGGTTTGCTGTATAATATGGATGCTTATGTAAATGATTTTAGTATTTTAGAAATTCCCTGTAAAATCGTTGAAGATAGTGGCGCTTGTAAAGAAAAACTAAGTAATTTACGTTTTAATTTGTTTCACATGAATGTTCGTAGTTTAAGGGAACACTTTGATGAATTAAATGTGTTGTTGGGGCAGCTTGATTAGCTTCCACGTAATAGTCCTATCTGAGACATTTCAACTTCTTAACACCGGAATTTATAATATTCCTGGATATGATATAATTTATAATGAGAGTAAAAGAAACAGAAATGATGGTGTAATGGTGTATATTAAGAGTGACTTAAATTATAATTATAACGTTGTAAATATTAATATAACTAAGGCAATTGAATTGAATCTCGTAATTAATAACAAAAAGATACATGTGTTGGCTATGTACCGATCACCTTCTCCTCCAAACAATGAAGGGCAATTTAACCAATGCCTCGAAAACTTTCTTGAGTCCTGCAAAACAAAATCGGATATAAGTATGCTCGTTGGCGATATTAATATAGACATCCTTGACAACACTAAAGAATGTAGTCAGATTTACCAAAACATACTTAGCGAACACGGATATATACCTGCTATACGACAGACTACAAGGGAGGAATCTGGGACGTGTCTGGATCACATTTTCTTGAAATCAACCTTGCCTGTTGATAGCTTTAATTCGTTTATCTTGGAGTCTTCAATAACAGACCATTACTCGATTATCATGCAGTATTCTGAGTCAACCATGGCACAACCTAAAACAGAAAATATAAACTATAAAGTATACACCGATTACAATAAACTCTCCACTTTTTTATCTGGACCGAAATATATCAATGTCAGGATCTGAATGTGATGACTGGTCTATTTGTAAAAAAACTCAACTTATATATTGCTAATTCCACAAAAAGGGTAAAGATGAAAATGTCAGGGTTAAGGCGAGAAAGATGGTTAACGAACGAACTACTCCGGTTAATCAATAACAAAAATAAAATGCATAACAAAGTGAAACGTTGTCCAACCGACACAAACTTGGTCAAGGAATATAAAGAAATAAGGAATTTTGTGTCGCAGAAAATAAAAGATGCTAAACTAAATTATTATAAAACATGTATTGGAGCAACAAATAATTCAGCAGATTTATGGCGTAATATAAACGAGATACGTGGAAAAAACAAGACCCCTACCACACATATAATGAGTGTTAAAGATCGGAATGGAATACAAATAACAGAAAAGAGAAAAATCGCTGAAAGATTTAATGAGTTTTTCAGTGAGGTAGGAGGGAAACTAGCCTCAAAAATTAATAAACCAAAAAATATTTCCTTTAAGAAAAAAATATCACTAAATTCATTTCTTATGCGATCAGTTGAAGAGTTAGAAGTTATTGATGAAATTAGATCTTTAAAACTAAAGAAAGCCCCAGGAAGTGACTTCATAAGAGCAGAAACTTTGAAGAGTGTTTCTCCAATGATTGTACAACCACTGACATATATTTTTAATAAATGTGTCGATACGGGTTTCTTCCCGGACTGTTTTAAAGAAGCTATGATCAAACCATTATACAGGACAGGGGATAAACTAGAAGTAAAAAAACTATCGACCTATTTCTATTTTGTCAAATTTGGCTAAAATATTTGAAAGAATTATAAAAAAAGAATGAGTTCATTTTTAACAAAATATGATATTCTGTCACCAAAGCAGTTTGGATTTAGGCAGGGAAAGTCTACGAACGACGCGATTGCCGAATTAACAGAGAGCATTTATAAAGCATTGGATGCAAGTACACCTTCAATTGGGGTATTCGTCGACCTTTCAAAGGCATTTGATTCGGTGAGTCACCCTGATTTACTTGACTCGATAGAGAACTGTGGTTTTAGAGGAATGTTTTACGAACTGCTTAAAAGCTACCTTAATCATAGGAAACAAAAAGTGGTAATAGGCGAGGTAGACAGTTTGAACAGAGACATACAATATGGAGTACCACAAGGCACAGTTTTAGGTCCACTACTTTTCTGTATATATGTCAACGATTTATTTACAGTTCCAATTGAGGCCAAAATTATAAGTTTTGCTGATGACACTGCTGTCTTTTTTACAGATAATTGCTGGGAAACTTTGCGAAGGAAGGTGACAAACGGTATGGAACAAGTGACAAAATTTTTTGACTCAAAACTTCTTTCCGTAAATTTAGCCAAAACCTGCTATATCCCGTTCACAAGCTATTCAAATTCACTACTTACCAGAATTTAATACAATATCCCTAAGAGGTAGAAATGACCCTATAAAATCATGTAAAAACATAAAATACCTAGGAGTATATAGGTATAGATGCACACCTTAGATGGGACAAGCATATAAACTTCGTCACTAATAAAATAAGAACCTTAATACCTGCTTTCAGATATCTCCAAAATCTGTTAAACGAAAATGAAATGAGAAGAGTATATTACGCACTTGTGCAGCCACACATTGCTTACGGAATAGTTGCATGGGGTGGAGTGAAAAAATGTTATATGAACAGATTGGAGGTTGCTCAAAGGCACATTTTAAAGTTGATGTACAGGAAAAATAGATTGTACTCTTCCGATATCCTTTACTCTGAGACAAAGATCGTTGATATCGACAGACATTTTATCAGATAATTTTGCAAAAGACCTACAAAAACAGATATACTGAAACAGTGAATGCTCACACATACGACACGAGAACCAACAAACAGTCTCTTTTGATACCACGAAGAATTAAAACTATTGGACAGAAGTGTTACACATTTATAGCTCCAAAAATGTATAATAGCTTACCTGATAAAATTAGAACAGCACCAACATATTCAATATTCAAAACCCAACTCACGAGATGGATACTGCTTCAGCCTAGAACAATGTTTCAAATCTCTACGGAGCCATAATAATAATAATAATAATAATCCTAAAAATAAAACGGTACCTATACATGCACTATGTTTTTAGTCATATTATGCCAACAGTCTACGAGTACTTGCCTGGTTTGCCTTGCTCATATTCATGTTTCTGGTCATTGTCGTTTTGCAACTTTTGATGTTTCGGTTTTGGGGGTTTAATGTTGGGGGGTTTAATGTATGATAAAAAATTTTATATATTTATTTTTAGATGATAATATGTTAGGTTAAGGTTTTAATATGTTGTAATAAGTACTATAATAAACCTCATACAAGGCCTGGCCTTACGAGGTAAAACCATGTTTATTACTTTCTTTGTTGCGAATCATACCATTATACAGTGTATTATTTGTTCTAATAAACATTATTATTATTATTATTAATAGTTCGGCTTTGGTAATATCTGCTACTGTGTTACGGGTTTGTGAATAAACATTTCCTAATAATCTTAAGATGCCGGCCTTTGCAAGCCAGAGTCGCTTTCGGGTATTACACTTAGAGCACTCCAGAGCTACTCAGGAGTACTCCACTTCCATTTCATTCTTTCGGGTATGCTCAGAGAAATGGAGTAGGGAGAACGCGCTTTGACCTACTGCGCATCCTATTTCCAGGCAAATGTAATGTCCGGCATATTGTCCCCTGTTTGACGTTTGCAGTTTGTTTTCAGCGATAGTTGTTGTATTTTCAGCAGATAAATGGTCAGTGTTTTTGGAAAATGTCGTGTGCAGTACCAAGCTGGAAAGGCCGCTCCACATTCGCGGCGCGAAACCCCGCGAAGAGGCGCGAACGTGAGTGTGGAGGTTGTCGGCTTTCGCGTAGTTTTCACGGCTTCACGTTCGCGCTTTCCGGTGTTCCCCGATCGGAGTCGGTTTTTTGTACCGCGACAAATGAATTATAAGTCTAGGAGACCTAGGAGTATCATTTTTTCGGTAAGTTTAGTAAAGTTGTAGTAAAGTTGGTTTAATATGGCCGCCACTTTTATTAGGCAGTTCGCGCAGCTTCCAGCGCGTTCTCCCTACTCCATTTCTCAGGGTATGCTTGAGCTTGGTGCTCCAGAGTTGCTCTTTCTTCCTCCCCCTGCCCCCTCGAGCACCAGCCGTTTATTAGGTACGTGACGCTCCGAGTTGCACAGTAGAATCATTGATTGTCAGTTTGATGTTTTATGGACCTTCGCTTGATTCTCTTGCGGAGTCAATGCTAATTAACGAAAAATATTACTTATTATAACTTCACTATATATCAACCATTTTTTCGATTTCTATTTGCAAATGATAGCATTTGCATCGTAAATGTAAGGTTAGCTCATAGACAAAAAAACAAAAATCATAATTGGATCCTATATAGCGTTCGGGTATGAACGGCACACAAGCAAAACGGAGTCCCAAACACCCAGAGCTTGACACATCATACCCGAAAGCGCCTCAGAGAAATTGTAGCGAAGTTATTAAATTATTTCAAATATGAAAAACGCAACGGAGGACCACTTTTACCAGTTCACGCAGTCCAAGAGGAAAATTGCAAACATTATGGCAGTAGATATTGATTACGGAATCAAATATTTTTCAGCGTGTTTCTCAAGCTTTGGGCATTCGTTTACGCACTGTTTCACGCATTTCCCACGAAGTGCAGAGAGCAGAGGGTCAAGATGGTCCCCAGGAAAATCCAACTACTTCTGCCGCGAAATATGGACCTCGACAAAAAAAAACAAGACCACGGACTTGCAACAGGAAACGAAAATGGAAGTCAGAAATGTTATTTATAAAGTTTGCATTCTAGTTGAATTCGGTATGTGTGTAGTTAAATGTTAAATTTTCTTTTACGTTTCTACATTGCTGTAACTAGATAGTCAGACTATCACTTTACAATTTCAAATTATACAGTGTCCTCCAAAAAGTTCGCAGCATAGGGGGAAAATTTTTAATGAATGACTTTTTTTGAAATTTAAGTTTTGGGGTTACCTTTTGCTTGAAAAAATATGAAAAACGACTCACTCAAACGCGGTCACGTGACTTTCGTTATCTGTCAAAAACGACATTTAAAAAACAATATCGCTGAAAATGTGTTTATTTGTTAAAATATCAAAAAGTTTTACTTGAAAAAGTTGTTTCTTTTTCAATTTTACGTACGTGTACCAAACTTGGACGCCCTACTAAAAGATTTAGTTTTTTGCCAATTTTTAATATTTATGAAATTTCTAAAAATTTTGAAAACTTGTAACTTCATAAAAACTATTTTGTATCACCAGCTTTATCATTCTATTAACTTTTCATTACTAATTACCGATAATAATGTGTCTTTTTCAAAAGAAAATGATATTAACGCTTTAAAATTCTGTTATGTTTGCTGCAAAGTTGATGTACCGTCTAGCATTTAGGGTATAAATTTAGTTACATTACGTTTTCCAGTTCTGAATTGATGCCAAAATAATAATAAATTAAAATATCATCAAACTATTTCACGTATCTAACTAAAATTCAGGACTTTTACGGAACAAATAATTATTACCTTTCAGTTTAATTTCACATTAATCGACATTGATGAGTAGGCCATGGAGAGAATAGAAACAATTGATTTTATTTGACAGTTGTTTTTATTTGACAGTTATCAAACTGTTAAATAAGAACAATTGCTTCAATTCTCTCCATGGCCTACCCAACAATATCGATGAATATAAAATTAAACTGAAAGGTAATAATTATTTGTTCCGTAAAAGTCCTGAATTTTAGTTAGATACGTGAAATAGTTTGATGATATTTTAATTTATTATTATTTTGGCATCAATTTAGAATTGTAAAACCTAATGTAACTAAATTTATATCCTAAATGCTAGAGGGTACATCAACTTTGCAGCAAACATAACAGAATTTTAGAGCGTTAATATCATTTTCTTTTGAAAAAGACACATTATTATAGGTAATTAGTAATAAAAAGTTAATAGAATGATGAAGCTAGTGATACGAAATAGTTTTTATGAAGTTACAAGATTTAAAAATTTTCAGAAATTTTATAAATATTAAAAATTGGCAAAAAACTAAATCTTTTAGTAGGGCGTTCAAATTTGGTACACGTACGTAAAATTGAAAAAGAAACAACTTTTTCAAGTAAAACTTTTTGATATTTTAACAAATAAACCCATTTTCAGCGATATATTTTTTTAAATGTCATTTTTGACAGATAACGAAAGTCACGTGACCACGTTTGAGTGGGTCGTTTTTCATCTTTTTTAAAGCAAAAGGTATCTATCTATCTATCTATGTATCTAAAACATGTATGTAAACGGAATCTTGCAACGTAATTTTACCCACCTTCAAGACGTCTGATTAAATTGATTATTTCCCTCATACTGCTTGCATCCAATAAGGTAGCTCCTTCCATAAAAATCCAACCAATGATATGCCTCTGCTAGCGATAATTTGCACTAGTGCAATTACCGGTAATTGCACTTGTGCAAATTATCACTTCGTTGCTTAGCAACCGCGAATCTGTTTGATACAAACACGTACCTACTTCTTAAAGTTTGTGTGTTTCACACTGTTCTAAATTATTCAGCTTATAAATTATATTGCGGTATTATTAAGCATTATATCAATGAATTTATATACCTTTTACATTGCTAAATTCTTGTTATTTAAACCTCCGCCAACGTTTAAATTTATGACACATTCAGAAAATAAACCAACGCCGACAAAGTGTAGGTATAATCGCATTTGCCTTGGATACCCAAGCGTCATGTTTGTTTACTCGAACGCTACAGTCTAAGCTGTCAATAAACTCGTTCAAAATGAGTCGTTTTGGAAATGTAAACAGAAAAAATTAATACAGAAATTATTGAATCATATTCGTGAAATAATCTCGACAAGTACCACTCGTGCCGGAAATTTTTCTAGATAATTTTATTCTCAAGCCCTATTTTGCACATTAGCAAAACCACTCGTACAAATTGGGCTTTTATTTTCAGAGATAAAATCCCGAGAGCGAAGCTCGAGGGATTTTATCAGAAAATAAAAGCCCAATTTATACTCGTGATCTTCCTAGGCAAAATAGCGCTTTCGAAAAAATTATCGATAAAATTTCCGGCACTATAGTCTATCTAAGTTACAGCGGCAGTAGATGTAAACAAAGTCACATGACCGCATTGCGATCGATTACCAGGGTCTGACTAATATGAGATTCCCAGTGGCTTGTAATTCCGAACTAATTCTTTTAGAAGTCCTAAAAATTATGTTTTTACCTTTCGTGAATCTTTATAAATTTCCTTAAATTAAGTAGCAAAATAAATTTACAGAATATACTGCTCGCGATCCGATCTAAAATATGCAGGAAACTCGACTGAGGGAAGAGCCTGCATTCTGCTCGCCGCGCAAACACTTGACATTTTATGACGGCTAGACCAATAAGAGAATAGGTCACGTGGTGGCCAATGTTTTGATCCACTGCCTCTGTAACTTGGATAGACTTTAGTGATATTACATACGAAAATTCCATACCTACCTTTTTTGACCAATCAGAGGCTCGTTTTTTGCTTCGTTGTCATGGCAACTCAAAAAATTTCCGGAAATATGCTCACTTGCTCTAGGCAGTAGGAGATGATTACAGCGGAAATTTTTTGACAGATGTCATTATTATAATGTGACATTGTAACATATACTCAACAAAAATTTTGATAATAATTTCGTTTAATTTACGTGTAGGAATGGAATTTTCTTACCGAATCCCCCACGTTCTTGAATTAATATCCGGAAATTTTTCTCTAACACGAATTTTTTAAGAAAATTATCCCTCGTCGCTACGCGAGCACTAGGGCGATTACTAGTGAATATTTGCATAGGTATTAAGAACCGATGACAATACAATAATTTGACAACTTTGTCCTGAGATGTCCTCACTAGGATCACCAGGATAGCTGGTCGGTTGAAGCAGTCACGAGGTCCCGCTAGTCAAAGCAGTCGCGAGGTTCCGCTAGTCACTTCTTTTTCCACAACGTAAATTTTTACAGGAATTCGCCCAATCCAATACAGAGTGAGAAGAATGATAATTTCAGGCGTATAAAAATACGCCTGCCGATTTTTTAGTCTTATTGTTAAAAAGTATAATTAGTTTAAAAATAAACTAAAAAAACACGCTTTAATAGCAAACCCAACTAATAAGTAAAAAATAATAATTGCAAATCGAATTTTATTGTAAAAAAGAAGCGTGGGGTGCACTTATAAATATTTCATTAGTAGCTATTGATAAAAGTAGAGTTATCATAAAAATATAGTAAAAAGGACCCATGCTTTTTTACAATAAAATTTGGTTTGCTATTATTATTTTTTACTTTTTAGTTCGGTTTGCTATTAAAGCGTGTTTTCTTTTAGTTTTTTAAACTATATTTTTTGATTTATTTTTGGTTTGATGTATCTGTTATTAATATACCTATGTACTTTATCTGGGTTCATAATAATATATTTATTTCGAAATTTGTTTATTTACCCTGGAGGTGGTCAAGCTATCGTTTGTATTAAATAGTCGCAATATATTTATATTCTTTGTGTTTGATAAATTCTTAAAAGATGTGGTCAAAATTTTGATTTTGGATTTAGTTGTATCTACTTATCTTTTGTTTTTATAACATCCTTTTAGTTAGCTACGTACATACGTAGTAAGCAACGTACCCATACCTACCTACATTGCTATAACTGGATAGTCAGACTATCACTTTACAATTTCAAGGCATGGTAAAATGTATATAATATATAAAAATAAAGCCACGGACCTAATATTACAGCTTCTCTAAATAGGTCTGTGATGGTAAAACGCATTATGTTACAATTAAAATTTGTGTGAATTCACCGGGGTGAAAGGACTGAGTATCTGGTATATCTGGTTGCGTTTACAAGTATAAATTTTTCTCATTTAAATCTACGGCACTGGAGGATGCAGCCTCGATTTGCTTGATTCAGTGACGTAAATTGATGACGTGTACGCCATAATTCGAGAATCGTACTTTAACTGCAGATGTCAGCAACGGAAGAAGGCCTTAGGCGTAGATAAATGATTTATACAGTGTGTCCCGCTTTTCATGAATACACCCTAATATCTCAGTTATTAATAAAGATATTTTCTTGAAATTTTGGTGTTAATTGTATGTTGGAAAAATGAAGTATTTGGCATAGTGAACATTTTTATTTACCATTGGCGTGCGGCTTTTTTCGGAAAATGATAATAGGGCTTATTTTAGGTAACTGTTTCTATCGGATTTAGAATCAGCATCCCCAAAAACCCCTTAATTCATATTTTCTAAATCTCAAGAGCTGATTTTAGCAGAAAAAAAAGTCTTGCTTTAATAAATTTTTTATTTGTAACTGTGCTAACAAAATTACCTTATTTTAGGTTCTTGTGTTTTCAACATAACTACTTTCTAAAACAATACACTTTTCAACAATTCTTCTTAAACGTACATTCACTTTTCTTAAAGTTTGGTGAGTAATTTCCTGACACGCTTGCCTAATTCTAATGCAAAGATCGTCTCTATTACGCGGCCGAGTAGAATACACTTTATTTTTCAAGTGCCCCCACAGAAAAAAGTCACAAGGGGTAATATCCGGCGATCTGGGAGGCCATGGTTCTAAAGGAGAATTTCTACCTATCCATTTCGTAGGGAAAGTTGCAGTTAAAAAGTTCCTAACTATCATAGAATTATGTGCGGGGCACCATCTAACTGAAAGATTAAGTTTTGTTTCTGTGCTAAAGGCAATTCCATGAGAAAATCATAAAAACCATTTAGTAAAAAATGTAGAAAATTTTATCCGGTCAAGTTATCCAGGACAAAAGGATCAACAATTCGTTCGTTAAATATGCCACACCACACGTTAACTTTTTCACTGTACTGGTTTTTACAATGAATTACCCAATTCGGATTTTCGGCTGCCCAAAACCTACAATTGTGACTAGATTACCACACCGTTTGTCGTAAACGGTGCCTCGTCAGTAAACATAATGTTCTTTAGAAAAAGTCTGTCGTTAAGATAGTTACCTTGCAACCATAAGCAAAATTCAAACCGCCTTTCAAAATCACCATTTAACAGAGTATGTAGAAATTTTGGTTTAAATGCCCTAATCCTATTGCGTTTCAAACACCTCCATACTTTGTTTTTCGTTAAATTCAGTATCTTCGCAACTGCCCTTATACCATTTGGGTTGTTTCGAAATTCTGCTAAGATACGTTCGTCGTCTGGATAATGTCTTTGATTTAAATTGTACCTTCTTGGTCTTGCCTTGAAAACCGCTCCAGTCCTTGCGAACAATCTGTTGATTTTGGCAACGGTATTGTGAGTAATTGGTGCTCGATCCTGATGCCTTTCATTGAATATTCCAGCAACCTGACGCGTAGATCTTTCATTATTACCAAATAAGCGGATAATTTCTACTTTTTCGCCAATTGTAAGAACTACTCTTCGGTGTTGTGCCATCTTATTAACAGTTAAGTAACACTGCTTCAGTTATTGACAATTCGTACGAATTACTTAATGTCAAACAATTTGTTTAAAAACAACACAGGTCAGCATGCCAACGGTAACAGAGCGCGCGTATCTTAGCAAAACTTTGAAAAAACCTAAATCGTACTATAATGGCAATTGAGATTTTGAAAATATGAATTAAGAGGTTTTTGGGGATGCTGATTCTAAATTCGATAGAAACAGTTACCTAAAATAAGCCCTAATATCATTTTCCGAAAAAAAAGCCTTTTTTTACCCCTCCAACACCGCACGCCAATGGTAAATAAAAATTTTTACTATGTCAAATACTTCATTTTTCCAACATACAATTACCACCAAAATTTCAAGAAAATATCTTTATTAATAACTGAGATATTAGGGTGTATTCAAGAAAAGCGGGACACACTGTATATAGGAATAGATAGGCAACTCCCTATAATTTTTAGATGCCATACGCCCCCTGGTGACCTAAGTACAAACTAGACTATTTAAGCGGGAAAATTGAAATCTTTTATTATTATACTTACAATTTTTAAGACACTTTTTAATTTTATAACTCTACATAGACATATAATAAATATATATGTCTATGTCGAGTTACAAAGCTGTAAAAATAGCAGAGTTTGTTTTATTACAATAAAATCGAGATATTTTACTTACAGTTTCGTCTTTGGGAAAAATAAGCATTTCCATCTTCAACCGTCGCGTCGTCCTTCTTCACAACCAGGTACACAACAAACCAAAACCATTTTAAAAAACCAAACCAAATAATATATGAAAATAACGATAAACATATAAATGAATAAAACAAACACTAAAAAAACGCAGAAAATATGAAACAATACACGAAAAACTATAAATAAAACGAACCGAGAATCACAAGCAAAACATGTCAAACGCAAGGCCACAAATTAAAATAATGGCCGCCGGCCGCCGCCTGCCAATTTTTGATAATAATTGAAACAGAAATACAAAGGGGAGTTTCCAGGCCCTGGCCAGAGAACAACCAACTTGGTAAAGAGGCACATAAACGTATAAACATTCGTAAGGCACATTTTGATAACCAATCATTCACTCCGTCCTAAAAAAGTTAATTAACGACTGCTGTTACATTAAGATTATTACCAGAAGCTTATTGGTTAGATGCATATTCGTATGCGTAATCTGGCAGGCAGAGACGAGTTAACAATATTTTGTGAACTAAAAGCCTATGAAGGCAGTTCAGGTCCATTTGGCAGTTTGACAGTACCTCCACGAGAATTTAGCGAATGTATAATCAATTTAGAAAATAAACAAATTAAACAATATTCAAGTTGATTCAGTTTTATTCTGGGACACTTCAACGGGGGTGATAGAAAGTCAAAAAATATTATTTTGTGGTACAGCCGCTTCGTTTTTGAGATATAGGATATTTGAATTCTCAAAAATTTTAACGTTTTATTTTTATTTTCCCAACCTTTGAAGATATTTAAACGAAATTTGGTACATGCATTGATCAAGTGTGACAAAATGTGATAATACCAAGTTCCCAAAATATAGCCAGTGGTGGAGATGTGGGTATACACTACATTTGTTTTATCAAGAAAAATACGGACACGGCCTTGTAGTTTTTTTTTTCTTCTAAGCAAAAACTATCTCTTGACATTTTTTGTATCTGTATAGTTTCACGGTAAATTTGATTTTTCTGTCATATCTTTAACGCGGTTGGAAAAATAGAAAATAAACGTTAAAATTTTTGAGAATTTAAACACCCTGTATTTCGAAAACGAGGCTGCTGTGTATAAAAAGTTATTCACAAAATAGTAATATTTTATGATTTTCTATCACCTGTTGATGTGTCCAAGAATAAAACTAAATTGCCTTGTAGGTATTTCAATGGGACATCCGGGTACCCCATTTTGCCCCATCTCTAATACCCCATTGTGCCCCGACGCACGTTTTACAATAAAATATAAGTAAAATTTATAATGATAAATATTTTTCGATAAAATGATTTAGTACTTAATAACAAGTCTAATTAAGCAATAAAACTCACATCGAAAATCGTATAAAAACTGTATTTACCTTGAATAAACGTAAACACGAGTTTTAAAACACGGGAGCTGTTGTACTCCCAACAATGGCTATGTACTCACTGAATTGACTTGACCGGGGGCGTGATCTTGCATCGAAAAGAGGTGGGAGGGGGACATGTAGATTTGAAATTTGGCTCTTTCAGTTAGGCTGTATCTACTAAAAATACTCGTACCCCGTTATACCCCGGTACCCCATATTACCCCACATTCCCCTACATCCCAATATTTCCATGCATTTTCACAGAAATATATATACCTACTTTGTGGAGTTGTCAGCTCTCGTGTCAGCTACTAATGAGATATTATGCTACTCGAAAAAATACTGGAAACGAGAATTGAGACGATGCCATAAATTGTTTTATTTAAATTGTCTCTAAAAAATGTAGTAACTGGTTATCTGTATTACTGTCGCTATTACTCGAATTATTATAAACCTCGATATAGGTAAACTAATTCATCAGCAACCCTGTTGAAATTAACCAATTCAATAACATTATATAAAATTTGTAACTCTGTATATAAAAAAAGTTAAAAGTAGGGGTCAAAAATAAAAGTTGTAAAAGTCACATTTAATCTTATTTAAAGTTAAGCAATATTGCGTTTTCTCAAGGTCCAAATACCAATAATCTTAACGTGGTAGCAGAGCTTGGTTCCCTGAAGCGTCTGAGAAATAATTTACAAAATAATTCAAGAATTTTTTTCTCAACAAATCAGATGGAGGCGAGCAGAATTTAAATAGGATTTGAGGGAAAACCTCGGGGAAAACCAATTGGCTTAAATGTAGATAAAATGTATGGCTTTTGCTCCGATGTATAGCTGGTGCAATTGAGTTAATCGATGGAAAATTAAAATTACCCACGTCATTGAAAGAATTAGAAGCTTCGACTGAAGAAAAAGCTAAGTATGAAGAAGACTTAGTATCCTTCAATAGAGCAGATAGAGAGACACTACTGATCCTCACCGTAAATATGATCCAGGAGACTTTGCAGAAAATAATGAGATTTTCGATAGGTAGAAAGGTATGGTTAGAGTTGCATAGATTGAATAGCGGAAAAGCTGAAGATAAAGTCTATAATTTGTGCTTACAATTCTTCAGTTATAAAAGGCAAGCTGAAGATGATATTGTAACACATACTTCCAAGCTGAAGATCTTGTGGACCGAATTACAACTTGAAGTATCAATAGACAGAAATGAAGCTGGTAAGAAGTGTAATTATGATTTGCCAGAGATACTACTGATCTGCAAAATACCTACTTGCTATGCTATCTTATGATTATTTCTCATTTAAATCCAGTTGGATGTTAATGTCAAAATAAGACAGAACAGTTGATAGTTTAACGAACCAACTAATGTGCTTATGAGAAAGCATTGTCTTCTAAGAGTGATACCATACAAGAAGTGTTACTTGCAGATGCTGCAAATAGTAAATTCAACGCAAAATACAAGAAGCGCCTCTTCTGTAACTATTGCAAGCAATATGGACATGAGGTGAAGCAATGTATGAAATGGAAAGAAGATGGTAGGCCACCAAAACCAGATCATTTTAAGATTAAGATACAAGATACAAAACAAAACAGTGATAAAGCAGTTGAAATAACTTTGGGGAAAGGTTCCATAACCATGGAAGCCTTAACAGATGGTCAGTATGAACAGTTATACTTAGTAAATGTTTGGTACGTTCCAGAAATAAAGAAAAACCTATTTTCTCTATTGGCAGCACACGATAGATATCCTCAAAGCAAACTTGTATCTGCAGCTGTTGTTTCTTTAAAATTTATGGTAGAATATGTCGTCATGGAGGGCTATTTCAACTTGCTTTACGAAATACTAGACGTGGAGAAGTTCGTCAAGTAAATCAAGCTGAGTCAAATAGTAGGTACCTTACTTTAACTTTACCATGAGAGACTTGGTCATCAAAACAAGAAACACATTAAAGCTGTCTTATCCAGAGAACTTAGCATTAACGTAACTTTAGACAGTGAATTATGCGAAGGTTGTGTACTTATATGGTAAAGCTCACAGACTAAAATTTGGAACAAGGGAACGAACAAATGCACCGGGTCAGATAATACATTCCGATGTATGTGGACCTTTCAGCAAATCAAAGAGTGGTTATCGCTATTTCGTTTTGTTCAAAGATGATTTCATCCGATTTCGATTCACATTCTTCATAAAAGAAAAGTCTGAAGTACCCGGTTAATTGAAGATTGTTCTTGCAGAGATAAAAGCTACTGGTCATACGGTAACGACAAAGACTGGTCATGCCATATACATCTCAACAAAATGGTTGTGCAGAGAGAGACAATCGGACTATTGTTGAAACTGGTAGGGCAAGTATGCACTCAAGAGATAATATACCTCAGAGTTTGTGGCCAGAAATGATAAATACGGCCACCTACATTTTAAATAGGTCAGGAGTATCAAGCATTGTCGAAAAGTCCCCGTATGAGGTTTGGCATAACAGAAAACCAAATCTCAATCATAAGAGGTTTGGTATAACAGAAAACCAAATCTCAAGCATGTGAGGATTATAAGAACAATATGCTATGCCCACGTTCCAAAACAGCGAAGAAGAAAAATAGAGAAGAAAGCCACAAAAGGTATTCTCATTGGATATGACAATGAAGATAGCTACCGTATATGGCGTCGAGAGTCTAACCAGATAATTCTATCAAGCGATGTAGTTTTTGATGAGAAGCCCCTCTTAGCATTACATGGACATCCTCGTTCAACAGAAAATAGTAAAGATGGATAATGTCCAGATGGATCTAGGGAAATGGAAGAAAATGAAGAAATAGTCTTACCAGAAGAACATGAAGATGAAGAGGAGGCAATAAGCAATGAACACAAAGAGATTGAAGAGTTAGGACAAGACGGAATAATTCTTCGAAGTCGAGCAGATATCAAGAAACCCCAAAAATTTGAAGAATTTGTCATGGCCATAGCCACCAAGTTAATGAATATCGAAGAACCTCAAAATTTTAAAATAGTTCTACAGAGTGCCCATAGAGAAGATTGGCTAGTTGCAATGCAGAATGAAATAAAGTCACTTCACGAGAGCAAAACGTGAGCAACAAGAAAGCTCTCCCTTGCAAGTGGGTAAGTATATAAAGTGAAGACTAATCCAGATGGTTCAGTAAAAAAGTTCAAAGCAAGGTTGGTTATTAAAGGGTACTCACAAGTCAAAGGAGAAGATTACAATCAAACCTTTAGTCCCGTGGCAAAGTCAAGTACCATAAGAGCTCTTTTAAGCGCAGCTCCAAGTGAAAATATGAGTTTGACACAATTTGATGTTTCAACAGCGTTTCTATATGGAAATATGAAGAAGTTTACATAAAGCTGCCAGAAGGATACACGATGGTACTGGAAGACTTTGTTATCTGCAGAGAAGTCTCTATGGTCTAAAACAGGCACCAAGATGCTGCGACAAGAGGTTTTATAACTTCATTTTCAGTCTACAGCTAGAAAGGGCATACTCGGGGGAGACTCTGTGCGTAAACAATTTTCTTTGTCTGCCCGTTTTAAGGAATGAAAAAAATTAAAATTTGTCAAACCGCGCGGTAATTTGCCAATTTCCCTATATCGGCGTTTGAAGTTTGAACAAATCGCACCATATTTTTTCTAATAGTTTACCGAAGCCTAACTATTCAAAAATAAGAAAATACTCGGATATACGAGTGTAGCCAATAAGGAAAAAAATTACGGCTGAAAATAAGTAGTTGTAAAATAGGTAGTTAGGTACCTACTCCGCAAAAGACTACAACAAATTTATTTTATTCAATAAAAGGCTTAGGTACTTATTGTTATGACAAAACATCGAATGAAAAATTGTTGGGTTTTCTAAAAGATAATGTAAGTCTCGGTAAAAGTTATTTGTATCATTCTGTAAATTTCCGCTGCCTAAGTAAAAATATCGGTATAGTGATAAAAAGTGACGTGTTGACGTGTTTGTTAAATTATTGTGTAAGCGCGTGAAGAAAGCAATAAATATTTCGTGTCATAGGCATAGCAAACGACATCATAAGAAAAACGTGAACCAACAACAATTTTTCTACCACATTCTGCAAGCAGATTTATTCCACTCTGACATGCGGCAACGTCGCGGTATTCCCTCTCCCAATCTAACGTATTTCCCCTCCATCGACTAGGGAGAGGTAACACCTCCCCGCTAAGCGCTTCTAGCGAGAGTCCAGTGGCGTTCATTAAGCACGGATAAAGATTGCTTTGCCCCGCTTTCTAAACATCGAGTAAAATTTTCTTTGCATTTTCCGGCTTTATGGACTTCCCCGATTACGTGCTTAAAATTTCTGTACCCATCAAAGCTACACCCTTATAGTAACAAGAAATTGTTACATACTTACTAGAAATTTCTACCCAGTAACTAGAAATTTCTACATAGTAAATACAAATTTCTTCATAGGAATTATAAATTTCTACATAGTAACTAGAAATTCTAGAAGTCATTGTAACTAAACCATTCCGGAACTTAATTTGTATATTGATTCCTTCTACAGAGTCTGCAAGTTCTGAAAATTCGTTTTATACTTCTCTGACTTAAACCAATGGCAGCCCAAGTCAACAGAAACGATCTAATCTCTTTCTGAGATAAACCAAGATTAAAATAAAACTTAATAGCTCTTATTAATGGCATTTACAATATTTAATCCCACTAACGACGCATCTGTTCAATGCGAAACCGAACCCTTAAATAATATCAAACATTGCGTTACTGAAGTTCTCTAAAAACGTTTCATTTTGTACGTAGTAAGGAAAAAATTCTACATAAACTAGAAATTTCCAGATACTAACTTGAAATTTCCAGATACTAACAAGAAATGTGTAATTATTAACTGGAAATGTTTAGTTAGTATATGGAAATTTCTAGTTAGTATCTGGAAATTTCTAGTTACTATGTAAAAATTTCTAGTCACTAGGTAGAAATTTCTACTTGGTTATCATGAATTTTCTAGAAAGTAGGTAAGTGGAAACTTTCAGATAATATTTACATGCTATGGCCCTTTCGCCATGGGGCTTTCGTAATAAACTTTATAACATACCTACAATGAAATTTGAAATTTATGAAAAATGGGATATGAGTCTGTTTTATACAATCTGGGGAAAATGCAGGTGTAACGAGCAATTTATACTACGAGCGGTATCCAGAGAGAAGACATCCTTTCAATTCAAGGACATTTTTGCAAGATTGCAATACAATTTGATTAATAGTGGGCATTTTGAAAAGGATAGGCCGAAAAGGTACGAGTTAAATAGAGATAGGCATTTTCCCCTGATTGTATAAAGCATATCACATTTTTCATAACTTTCAAATTTCATTGTATGTTATAAAGTTTATAAATTACACAAAAATAGAAAAATCCTTACACTGCCTAAACAGCTTAACTGCAAATTTGACAGGTAACAGTAAACATTTTTCCACGATTGTTTCATTGTCTCACCGTCCAAAGTTATACTTGTTGAAATGGCGCGCTTCCAATTGTACACATGAAATCATAAAAGCTATTAGTAATTAATTGATAACTACTTAAGTATATCGTTAAGTGTTATATGTTTTTGGAATGGTAATTTTTTACTCTATTAAAAAATGCAAAAATATACAGGGTGTTTCATTAAAAAAAATTTCATCGGTAACTCTTAAACCATTGACTTGAAAAAAAATTGGATTCTACGTAAAAAAGTGCTTTAAGAATGTTTTTACAGAAATACAAAATTTTCAACCCGAAAAAAGTTACGACCACTTTTCAAAAACGAAAGACGCTCAAAAACGGTGATAGATATCGATTTGCGGTTTTCGCCATTAAGTTTATCATAAAAAATGAGCCTCAGACACCGATATCAGTTTTTAACTATCTCCGTCAAAAATAGGAGTTTCCCTTTAAAAGTGTCCAATTTGGCCCGCCCGCGAAAAGAACTTTCCACATCACCTATAAAAATAAGGATAAGTTTTCTTTTATAAAATTTACCCAAAAATACATACATGCAAATACATCCCAACATAACTTAGAGGATTTTTCCATTTATAGAAAAACTGGTCCTTTGTGGGAATATATTTATGAAAGAAAACTGATCGTTCTTTTTATACAGGATGTAGAAAGTTCTCGAAAAAAATTAAAATTTACTGTTAAAGCGGTGAATTGCAAAAAACGAAATCCAATATGGATGTTTTCTTAAAATTATGTTTATTATTTCTTTCGATGTTTATTATTACTTACATTAGAAAGCACCTTAAGTTTAAATAGGGGTTTAAATGCAAATCCAATATAAGTTGTTTAATTAAAAATTATGTTTTTTATTTCTACCATCTCGTAAATTGTGTTCATTATGTTTTATATATATGGTGTTATAATTTCCAATGTCTCCGATGGTTACAAGGATAGCGAAATCTGTGAATTTTTCAATATAATATCGTGTATATCAATAAATCGATTCAATTTATAATATGAAACAATATATCCATAATATAATATATTTTATTTATGGAGTCACGCGACGAATAACCGTCGCCTTCACCATTATGTAAGGAACCAAGCCAAGAACGGTAGACGCACAGGATTGCTCGACTCGTAAGCGTAATGTTCGCCAGTCGGCAGATGGGTGTGACGTCAGCGCTAGACTAACGGTGTTATTTGTACATCAGCGGTGCGGGTTTTGACGCGGGTTTTGACTGTGTTTTCTTTATTTTATGTAACCTGTTTTTAGTTTTCAATCTATTATTGAATATTTATACTAAATTAGTACCATCTTGCTTAGTATTAAAAACGTAAGAACTAATATATTTTGTCAAATTATTTCTCTAATATCGAATGTTTTGTGCCATTATAGGTACTTATATTTTATCATTTTATCATTTTAAATACACTTTTACCCTATACTTTATTTTTATTATTTATTTAGAATACATTATGACAGGAACGAGGTGTGCTGTTTATGGTTGTAATACAACTTACGCTTTAAAAAAAGCAGGCGAAAATATTATGTTCCATACCTTCCCCAAGTCAAAAGATATGGTTTCACAAACGATTAGGAGAACATGGGTGGCAAGATGTAAAAGAATGGACAGTTTCAACCCTAACAACAGTCATATTTGTTCTCGTCATTTTACGGAAAATGACTATGAAAGAGATTTACAGAGTGAACTGCTAGGTAAAAGAGTTTAACCTTTCCATCTTCATCCAAAGCTTCTTTAACTACAGATTAAATCTGGCAAGAAGAGTAGTTGAAAATGCATTTGGCATTTTAGCCAAACGATTTAGAGTCTTTTGACTAAAATTAATTAGAATGTGGAAAAAGTGCAAACCATAACATTGGCATGTTGCACATTACATAATTTTTGAGACCCGAATGTCCTACTTCCATCCTAGAAGAGCTTGATAAAGACTATACATATATTTCAATTTGGACTTTCTTACCAAACATGCTCACCAAGACATGCTTGCGTTGCTGCCCAAGAGGAGTTTTGTGATTATTTCGTGAATGAGGGAGCTGTGCCTTGGCAGCGGAATACATAAATAAAACATATTGTAACATTTCACACACTTTTTATCTAAGTATATTATCTTTAAAACTATGTACTCTCCTCTTTCTCGTCTAATGCCTCAAACAAAACTAGTATCAAAATATAACCTTCCTTGTGTTCAAATTTTCAATGTTAGTACTCCTGAAGTTCACGCAAAACTTGACGGAAAATAGGACATGCTCTAATTCGTGAAGTAAATATGAATAGGTATATCATGAAGAAATTCATGAATTAATTCATGAAGAAATTGCCAGTGTAATACACGACTTTTTATAATAATTTGCCCTTGAAGTGACTTCATGAATTAATTCATGAAGAAATTGTCAATGTGAAACAGGCATGACAGAGTGTGTACCAGTACAGGTGCAATAAAACCAAATGTCAAGTCCTATAAACGCCTTTTATCGAACCTTTTGTGAAACATAATTTTCATAGTGTTTATTAAGAGTATTATACTCGTAATAAATTGAAACTAAAATTTGGCATACATTATTTTTAATATTAATTTATAAAATAATATAGCAAAAGATTAGTATCATACTTACAAGTCTTTCAAACGTTCAAAATACTTTGTATAATAATAATATTTTATATTTGCCTCAGCCAGAGGCCTCGGCAACTAAATTCCACATGAGTCATAAAAAGTTGAACTTGAGTGCCTTGGTACATAAATAACTATTTTCGAAATTTTCTTCTATGCAATTATTCCATATATTGGCAATTTTATAAATTAATCCCTTAGTCTAATCAAAGGATTGGCAAAAGTAGCTCAAAACCACAGAACATCCACAGAAAACCCACCCTTTCTATATTTTAAACGGTAGCTCCCGGCGCGCTTAGCAGATAGCAGTCTAGCGGTGACGTCACGCCGGCGGAGAGATTTGCCCGATCGAGCAATCCTGTGCGTCTACCCTACCGTTCTTGGAACCAAGCCATGTTAGTAACAAAATGCGATCAGAGATCAGTTTTAGTTATTTTTACTTCGAACATCTGCAATCACCCTTGTTCGGTGATCATTTGTAGGTGGTTAAAGCAAGTGAACACGTTGAGGTTTTTAGACAGACTATATTGTATGAAATGAATTCAGTACACAACCTAATGTTGTAACTTATAAGTAAGCACTTATTGTTTATAAACTAATACGAAACAATCCTAATTACCTACATAATGATTTACGTCGACAGAGGAATGGTGCTGGCCATATTTGGTAATGTTGTTATAATATTTGTTACGTAGCTTGTGTTGATCCAGTACACCTCCCCTGGCGATGAGAAAAAAAAATACGCAAAACATTAAGTTTTTTTTTTTTTTTTCATACCACTATCTAAAACTATATCTAAGTATAATATAACTTAATTCTATCTTTATGCACTTTAATGTCTTTATTATTAATTTTTAAAATCACATTTGGATTTTCATCTCGTACTACCTCGTAAGGACCTGTATATAAGGGATCCATTTTAGCATTTCTACTTTCATTAAAAATAAGTACTTTATCTCCTGACTTGTAAAAAATTTCGTTTCTTTTTTCATCTAATGTTTCTTTCCTTTTTTGTTTTGATACCAATAAGTTATTTCTAGCGTCATGGCAAGCATTTTGTATACGATATTTTAGTTCTTTAGAATAGTTTCCGAAGTTATACAAAGGATCTATGTTATCCGAAATGCTTAAAGGTATTTGATTCAGCTTTCCAAATACAAGTTCGTATGGTGTATGTTTGGTTTCAGTATGTACAGTATTATTAAATGCAAAACACCAATATGGTAACCATGTACTCCAATTACGAGTGTATTTAGAAACTTGAATTCTTAAATAAGCTCCTAAATGTTTATGTGAATTTTCTAAAGCTCCTAATGTTTCATGATGGTGAGCAGTGGAGTTTAAAGTTTTTATGCCTAACAACTTACACGATTCTTGAAACACATTAGCTATAAATTCTTTTCCTTGATCAGTAACAACTTCTCTTGGAATACCATAACGTAAAATAAAATTTTCAACAAAGGATTTCGAAACTATATCTGCTTCTTTTGACAACAAAGGATAACATTCGATAAATTTACTGAGTTCACATTGGATTGTTAATATATAAGAATTTTCATCAATATCATTTTTAATGGGGCCTACTAAATCAAGATAGATTTTTTGAAATGCTGAGGTAGCCGTTGTCGTTATTGTTATTGGTTGTTTATTTACTCTTCCATACTTACACCTCTGACAATCGTCACATTTTTTTACAAATTCCTCAATATCTTTCTTTAACCTTGACCAATGATAATATTTTTTAATATTATTATACATTCGGTTTGTTCCGGAATGTCCTCCTGTAGGCAGGTTATGAAAGTCATTAAGTATTAATTGCTGAACTTCTTTATTTTCTATTCGTTTTACACCTTGAATAATACTTATTTTGATAATACCGGTATTTATTATGTCTTGTTTATATCGCGATAAATGTTTAATAAATTCATTACTTTGCGCATTCTTTATAATATATAATTCTTTTATTTCACAATTTTTACAAATTTTCGCAAGTTCCCTCAACGATGTACCTAAGTCAAACGTTGATCGGTAATCTTGGTTGAAATAAATAATTTGGGTTAACTCATCATATATATAGTCATCATTTGTTGATTTATTTGATTGTGCACTATTTCCACAAATTTTATTTTTACATTCAATAAATAAATTTTTGTTTATCGGCCGTAATTCTACGCTATCAACAGGACGGTTTAAAACTTCTACGAGTCCGGGGTGATCAAGCCTTTCCTCAGTAATAGTCATTTTTTCCTGTTGTAGGTTTCTTTGAATATCGCTTCTTTTTGATTGAGCTCGAGTCATTACATTCACTCTTTCACACATATCCATCAGCTCATTTGAATCAATCCTTACACGTGACAAAGCATCCGCTACTACGTTATCAGAACCTTTAACATAACTTATCGTAAAATCATACTCTTCTAATATCAGTCTGAATTTAGTTAATCGACTTGATGGGTTTGTAATACTAAATAAGTAAACAAGTGGGCGATGATCTGTAAAAATTTCGAACTTCCTACCATATAAATACGGTCTGAAATGTTGTACACTCCATACAATTGCTAATAGTTCTTTTTTTACTGTGCAGTAATTTTTCTCTGCTTTATTTAAAACACGAGATGCGAAAGCAATGGGATGGTCATTTGCATTACTAAGAACTGCTCCTATGGCATATCCGCTAGCGTCAGTTTTAAGAATAAAAGTGTTGTTTTCTGAAAAATTTGGATATTGCAATATGGGTGGATTACTGAGAGCTTGTTTTAAAGTATCAAATGAAGTCTGACACTTACCTGACCAATTAAAAATACTTCCTTTTCGTGATAATTCATTTAATGGTTGTGCAATTTGAGCAAAATTTCTAATAAATTTTCGGTAATAATTCGCAAAAGCTACAAAACGTTTTGTTTCGTCTGCATTTTTTGGTATTGGAAATTGCAAAATTGATCTAGATTTCTCTGGATCGGGTAATATTCCTTCAGATGATATAATATGACCTAAATACAAAATTTCTTTTTTGAGAAAATCACACTTACTGGGATTGAGTTTTAAATTTACTTCCCTAAGCCTTTGTAAAACACGAACAAGATTCCTATTGTGCTGTTGTAACGAATTTCCAAAAATAATTAGATCATCCAAATAAATAAAACATGATTCATAATTTAAACCTGATAATGCAACAGTCATTAGTCTAGAAAACGCACTAGGGCTAACTTTTAACCCCATTGGTAATCGTTTCATTTGAAATTGTCCTTCATTTGTAGTAAATGCCGTGTATTTTCTACTATTTTTATGTAACTCTAATTGATAATATCCTTGAGATAAATCAAGATGGGAAAAATATATTGCACCTGATAACGAATCTAGTATTTCTGAAATGCATGGTAATGGAAATTTGTCATCTATTATTTGCTTATTTAATAACCGATAATCTATAACAATTCGCCATTTCCTTATACCGTTCAAATCAGCTTTTTTAGGTACTATTAATAGTGGTGAAGACCATTCGCATTTAGCTTCTTCAATAATACCGTCATGTAGCATTTGTTTAACCTGTTTGTTAATTTCTGTTTTTTGAGAATGAGGCAACCTATAGGGTTTGACATATACAGGTACTGCATTGTCTTTCAATTGCAATTTTTGCTTATATAAACTAGTAACTGTAACAGGGTCATCGTCTAAATGAAAAACATCGGCGTATTTCGCACAAATTTTTTCTATTGCAAGATGTTCTTCCTTGTTTAGCGCTGATGTATCTATTAAATCTAATACCTTATCGATACGTTCTACAGATAAATTATTGGTTTTCCCGAAATTATACGCCTCAAAATTACATGCACGCTCCAATCTAGGTATAAAATTTCTAATTTTTACTTCACGATCATTCACATTCAGCAACCTCACTGGCACTCTTCCATTTTCCGACTTAGCTAAAATTCCCGCAACAAAAACACCTTCACAAAGTTCCTCTGGAAAAATTACACACTCGTCCGTTTGATCACTTGAGCAGTATTTTATTATTTCGCTTCTGGGTGGAATAGACATATAACAGTCATAATCAGATATTATTGGTGCTAATACATCACAGTCATTATTCCAAAAAGAAAACAAAAATTTTTCATAATTTAAATTTGCCTTATGTTGAATGAAAAAATCCATACCTAAAACTCCTTGAAAATCTGTATTAAATTCAAGAATATAGAATTCATGTTTAATTTTTGCATTAGCTATCGAAAAAGATAATTTTACAACTCCTGTTGAAACTATATTTCCACCTAAACCTTTTACACGTATCTTTTTAGATGTATCAACACTATCAGTTTTTTGTACACTTTCTGAAAAAATTACGCTAATACTAGCTCCAGTGTCCAACAAGAACAACATATCTCGCATTCCACATTTCACACGTACAAAATTCATTCCCTTTAACTCTAAAAACACACATTCTTCTTCAATCTCTCGTTTAGACACGAAAAAATTTTTGCTGCGTTTCGCTTACACTACTTGTTTCTCCTATTGAATTAAAACCTTCAGTTCCCGATGCGTCTGCAAAATAAGCTTGGTGACCTGTACTTCGATTGTTGCGCTGCTGTCCCCGGTAATTAGCACGACCTCGACTAATTCCGCGACCATGACATCGAAAGTTTCTAGTACCACTAAAATTTCGCTGAGTGCTGTTTACATTGTTTTGAGCGTTCCTGTTACTATTATTGTACTGTCTAGACCTATTGAATCTGCCTCTCATACCATGATTACTAAATCTGTTATTATTTCGTGTCCGCATATGAAAAAACCCGGATTGATTACTAGATATTAACCTTTCTTCATCCTTGGCACCTACTATAGCCTCTTTTAAAGTAGCGTAATTTCTAGCTTTTATAACGGTGCGAAGCTCACTATTTTTTAAACCGTTTGAAAAAACATTTATGGCAAGTTTTTCGTTTGCTACTCGTAGTATTGCCGCGTTATTACTATTCCCGTCAGCTTGAGCTATTGTAAGATTCACGAATAAATCTTCTATAATTTGCGCATAGTTATCAATTGTTTTGCCTTCTTGCTTAGCGCTGTGAAGTGTGCTTGCAAGTGCTGTGGCTGATTTTTTACTAACCAAATGGGTTCGCATATCGTTTACTAAATCGTCAACCGTTTTATAAGTTCTATCAAGCCTAAGCTTTGCATTTTGGGATAACCTAGCTTTCAAAACATAACTAATCATTAATTTTTGACCATTCTCGTCCAATAACTCGCTGTATAACTCAATGGCATCAATTAATTGTTTTGTGGTATCCTCAGTACCGTCCATAAGAGGTAGTAACGAAGACGCTGTTCGTAAATCGAACTTTTCGGTCATTTTTACAGTTTGAATTTCTCTTATTTCTACCTGACTATCTTGACTACTTAAAGTACCTAATCTATTTAAAAGTAAATGTCTAGAATGATAAATATATTTTTCGATTTCTTTAAAGTACGAATTGATAACTTGTATCTCTTCTGGCTTCCTATCAACTTTAGCAACTTTTGACTTTATTTTCGTAAATTCATCCTCTAATAAACCTACTTCTAATAATAATTTGTTTAGCCTAATCTGGTTTTCTCGCCTATCTAATGGTTCTTTGCTAACCTTACCATAAAACTTTTTTACGGATTCTAATTGTTCCTTTAAATTTTCCAATTCTATAATATTCATTTGCCTATCTAACTTAAAATTTGAAATACACAGTTCTAACCTTAAACATCATTTTCTGTGCCGTTTTTTCCTCCAAGAGCTGCTTTGAGGGCTTCTGGTCCAAAACCCACGTTGCGAACTAGAGGCATTACGCCACTCTAGCCCGTTCCCACGATGCCAGCCACCGGTGTGGTACGGCCAGTTGACGAACTCTGCTTACGCGATTTCTTGGCTTCTTATAATTTCCCTACGAATCTTCCGCTCCAATTTCTTCTTTCCGCGTAAATAGCAATATGCGACTACTATTGCTAGGACTAGTGCTACAGCTATCAGTGCGACAACTTCTCCTAGGGAAACTCCTCTCTGAATCTCTTGTGAAGTGGTAGAACCTCCGCTATTGCCTGCTTGTGCGATAATTACCTCTTCTTTTGATTCTTTTAAACCCATTTCCAGTTATTTTCGTTGGCAGATCGGCGTTGGCAGGTTTGAGTTGGCAGGTTTGCGTTGGCAGGTTTGAGTTGGCAGGTTTGCGTTGGCAGGATCGCCATGCAATCACCCTTGTTCGGTGATCATTTGTAGGTGGTTAAAGCAAGTGAACACGTTGAGGTTTTTAGACAGACTATATTGTATGAAATGAATTCAGTACACAACCTAATGTTGTAACTTATAAGTAAGCACTTATTGTTTATAAACTAATACGAAACAATCCTAATTACCTACATAATGATTTACGTCGACAGAGGAATGGTGCTGGCCATATTTGGTAATGTTGTTATAATATTTGTTACGTAGCTTGTGTTGATCCAGTACACATCATCTGAAACATCTAAACTGGAGCTGTGAGTGTTTTTCCGGAACAGGTATTTTTGCGGAATTGGAACAGGCTGCATCCGCATCCTTCATCTGTTCATTACCATCTATATGACCAAGTGAGCACAAGCCACGAAGCCACCTAACACCCGTTTTCTATCATCACCTGTGAAACAAGCCGGAACACATCAACATATTATGTATTTTTAAACGTTCAGTAGAGATGTTAAGAAAAGAATGGAACACGTTCTTCGGAACAGGTTAGAGGTAGCCTGTTCAGTGAACTGTTCTTTGTAAAGAACTGAACAAGTTCTTTTTTGCGGTAGGGGGCGCGATGTCGTCGAGAACTGAACCGTTCGAACCTGTTCAGGGTCAGTAATTTTTTGTGTTCTTTAACATCAGATTGGTCGGGTTCAGAGTATAGATATAAATTATAAATATAAGGTCACCGAAGTGGACGGATAAGGAATAAGGATGATATGATTTTGTTTAGTGATGTAAGAATTCCAATTAAAATACTCGCTTAATCCGAGTATTGAAATCCTCGGATTAATCCGATTATTTTACTCTGATACAATACGAACTGGAATTCGGATGATTTTTTAATTCACGACACAGGTACGGCGACTCGATTGCCCGACTCGTCGTTCATGTTCGGCAGTCCTCGCCTAGCCTCGTCATCGTTTGTATTCAGGGTTGGACACGTAGTTAATATGACATTAATAATTACGCAATTAACTACCTTACTTAATGTAATTAACTACGTCATGTTTTTGTACAATCAACTACATTAACTACATAACTTTAACTATGTTAACTACGCAAAATTTAAACATTTAAAATGCCCTATTTGACTAAATAAAATTGGTCAATAATTTGTTTTATTGTTTTATTCTCACTCAAAATGTTAGGTAAATAGGTAAAAAAATATTTTTTTATTTATAAAATATAAAATGAAAATAAAAATTTGTCAACTTAAATTCAGTCTTGGACTTCACATTTGTCAATAAATAATAATAATAATAAAATAACACATTTGTATTTGATGCAGTCGCTGCAGATCGTCCGTTGTCTAATTTTCCGCTTAGAAACTTAAATTCTTCGTAATAGATATTTTCGTCCAGCCATAATTATTATATTTTGTAAACATTATATTGCACATGTAGATGTAAAAGTAAAATGTATGCACAGATTGAGATTATAAAGTGGTGTCACAGAAATTCTGTGGTGGGGTTAGAGGGCGCGTGTTAATATGACGTTGGCCACAGAAAATATACGCTTTTCTGTGACGTTGACTATCGACAGGAATGACCTTCAATCGACCGATCAGATTATTTACTACATTAACTACACAGAGTTAACTACATTTCGAATTAACTACGTTGTTAATGTAGTTAATGTGATTAATATAAAATTTTAGCTACATTCCCAACCCTATTCGTATTATACCATATACCCGCTTTTATTCGATATTATGGTTTCGTTTTCGGATATACGATATACGCGCAGCCGGGCTGCGGCAGCCCCCACCCGCATCATTAATAAAAAAGTTTTAATTCAAATTCGGGAATTAATCCGAATATTATTTATTATACTTTTGCTGCAGTATCGAGTATTTTTGGTATCGATAGTTCTAGAACGATTCCAAGTTGGTATCGATACTTTCGTAGAGGTATCGGTATCGAAAATAATTAATTATTATACTGTCAGTTGCCACCGACATCTGTTACGCCTTAGCTAAAGCGAGCATTTATTTACGTAGGAATCGTAGGAATCTTTAGGCCGTTTTGTTTCTTGCAAGCGTAATTGGAGTCGTGGTGCATTAGTGGCACCACTGGACTGGACCACTAACATCTGAAGTCTGGAAAGAAATTGGAAATTATATTTCTCTGGGAATCACAAAAATGCTACGTAAACTTTCGATACCGATACCTAAAAGTATCGATACTTTTTAGACAAGTATCGGTAGGAATCGATACTTGGTAAATAAGTATCTGTATCGGTCGGTATCGATACTTTTTACTATTTTCGCATCCCTAATTATATTCATTCGAATTCGAGTAACCGAGTATTTAAATCATCCGAGTCAGACAGAAAATAATTTTCTCACTGATCCGAGTATTTACAATTTACATCACTAATTTTGTTTAAATTCCTCGATAACCTCCGTATAGGTTGTCAAAAATTGCCGTTGCGCACGGTATTTCACGTACACATTGCGGGGTATTGGTTAAAGTTTTCAACTAGCAATAATCGCACCTCGGATACACCACGATACACTTACCCACGGAATGTCAGTAACGAATCCGAAAAAAGGCAAATCTGCGCATCTACGTCAGTTGCGAATCACGAATTCAAAATGCGGTTGTTTTACGATTTTTTATAGTTTAAAGTTTAATGTGTCAAGAAAAAGTGTAAACAAATGTCAATCCAGCTCGACAGTGTTTTAAAATAGGCCAGAAATGCCGGGATGTGCAATCAGCGTTTGTCCAAACTGGACCAAATATAGTGTTGGTCCAGGTCCAAATAATAATAGAAAGAAACAGTAATGGAACGGAAATTAAGTATTATAGATTTCCCAAGGACCATAATCTTGCCAAAAAATGGATTACTGCACTGCATGCCGCACACAAGACATATGATGGAGCAATTTAAATTCTGATTCGCAACTGACGCGTCACAAGATGCGCAATGACATACCGTGGATAAGTTTATCGTTTATCGTGGGATACAACACCTCATTGGTTACGATTATCGACATTATCGTAACCAATGAGATAATATCGTAATACGATATCGCCTCTGCGCAAAGGTGATCCAACTTGGTTTTGTCAATCTAGTTATAATTTTTGCGCAGGTAGTAGTCAGATAGTTGTAACTAGTGTCGCCATCTGTGTGCCAAGATGTAAACTTAAACTCTGTGCATTTGTAAGGCATTGCTAGTAAAGCGCGACACGGCAATAATTATTACTGAGCTTTTGCTGTTAGCATATTGTTCGGTACTTTCGCCGCCAGATGGCGCGGAATACATCTTCTCGTCAGAACCAGTAGATTAAATAATTAACTACACTCGCTTTGCTTCTCCTGACGCACACAAGTTATTTGTATATTGTATATTATATATTTCTTATCTAATTATCTATGCTATGGTCCTTTATTAGGGGAGTTGTTGCAATCAACTGTCATCATCAAATTTCAATTGGTATTGCATAAAAGTAGTGACTCAGCCCTGAGGTAAAGAAAAAACCATGTGGGATGTTGCCTCATAGCACAGAATAGCCTTACGGTGGCTATTCTGTGCTCATAGGCTTCAAAGTAAATTTGTAAGAGAATAGAGAATAATCAAAGCAGTATGAAAATTTGACACTAAGAACGACATTGCCATTTTAACTTCAAAATAATTCAAGAAAATTGGAAAATATGTGCATATACTTGCAAGCATTCGTTGTTTTATTTGACAGTTATTTTTATTATTTGACAGTTGTTTTTATTTGACAGTTATCAGTCAAATAAAAACAATTGCTTCTATTCTCTCCATGGCCTACTCATCAATATCGATTTATGAAACTAAACGTAAAGGTAATAATTATTTGTTCCATAAAAGTCAAGAATTTTGCTTAGATACGTAAAATAGTTTGATAATATTTTAATTTATTATTATTTTGGCATCAATATAGAATTGGGAAACGTAATGTAACTAAATTTATACCCCAAATGCTGGACAGTACATCAACTTTGCAACAAACATAACAGAATTATAACAGAATTGTAAATATCATTTTCTTTCGAAAAATACCTATTCTTATTGGTAATTAGTAATAAAAAATTAATAGAATGATAAAGCTAGTGATATAAAATAGTTTTTACAAAGTTTAGAGTTTTTCAAGTTTTCAGAAATTTACACTTACGTAAAATTGAAAAACAAACAACATTTTCAACTAAAACTTTTTGATATTTTTACAACTAAACCCATTTTTGGCGATATATTTTTTTAAATGTAATTTTTGAAAGATAACAAAACTCGCATGGCCCACGTTTGGGTGGGTTATTTTTAATCTTTTTTAAAGCAAAAGGTAACCCCAAAATTAAATTTCAAAATAAAACGTTAATTAAAAATTTCCTCCCTATGTTGCGAACTTTTTGGAGGACACTGCATGTATATCATCCAAAATAGTTATTGGTGGCTGTGCACTAGAAATTCGAGTTAATGTTGTAATCTGAAATTAATATTATCTTATTAAGAATATAAAGGTATGTAGTTACTTACTCGTATAGTAACTATTTAGATATCTACCTTATAATTATGTGTAGGTATATATCATCTCGCAGTTGTTACTTTGTTGAGTTTTAGTCTTCATTATTTATTCTATAAGACCTCTCTGTGACATTACCATCTCCTATAATAATAACTTTGCGGGACGTTTTGTGATCTTCTTGAATTATTAACCCAAATCTATGCAATTAAGTCAGGATAAATAGTTATTTATGTATCAAGTCAGTAAATGAGTAAAGTGATTCTTTATCGATCAACTCTGAGATTATGAGCCGAGCCAGCAAAGCGAGCGAGGCGAGTAACAGGCAAGTTCGATAAAGACCCTTTACTGACGTGGTGCATACAAAATTTTATCGCCAACCATAAAAAATTAAAATTAAAAACTAGATATAGATATGTGTTATTTAACACAGTTTATTATGACAAAATAAACAACAGCTAGAAAAACAACGGAAAATACAAAACAAAGCTACTTATTGTTTGTTATGTTAAACGTGAAAGTACAACCTTACGCATTATAAAAATTAATCCCTGAACCCATAGGAGTATTCATTAAAAATGTCTGAGTATTGTTATCTAAGTTATATAATGACTTCTTCCATTATTTTTGTGATGAAAAACTTAAAATTGTTTCAACTAACCCGTGCGGCGACGCGTCGTGACAGCGGCTGTCAGTGGCGAACGATTTTCGTCTATTGTCAAACGCAGTCATGACTAAATTGATAAACTATAAGATGTAAGTTTATAAATCAAGCAGTTGCGGCAGGTAAAGGGACAACATAACAGAAAGACCCTTTCTGTTTAAATGAAAAAGATATAAACATTTTATTCTAGTTTTCTAGGGATAAGCGGATTCATCAATGTTTTTCCTGTTTCCTTTTTTGCTTTTCTTTCCGGTCTCGGTACGAATTTATGAATACTCAGAGTAGCTGTGTGTGAATTTGGTTCTAATACAATATCTTTGTTTTGTATAAATAAATAATGTTCGTATTTTGTATCTTTGGAAATTCATTCCATACCTGTGGAATGTGAAATGTGTCAAAACGAAACTCGCCTTTAGACGAAATAGTTACCTACCTTCCAAAGAGATAAACTATAACATTGTGCATTTTAAATGATTGTACATTATTAATCTATAGGTACATAATAAAGAGATTGTATTAGAACCAAATTCACACACAGTATTCTGAGCATTCATAAATTCGTACCCAGACCGGAAAGAAAAGCAAAAAAGGAAACAGGAGAAACATTGATGAATCCGTTTATCCCAAGAAAACTAGAATAAAATGTTCTCTATATCTCTTTCATTTAAACAGAAAGGGTCTTTCTGTTATGTTTTCCCTGTCAACGGAAATCTTTAGTAAAAGGCGAAGCTTTATTCGCATTAAAAAGAGACCAGGGTAAAGAAATGAATTTTTATCATGATTTGCACAGATAAGAAATATATAATATATATAATATATATATAATATATAATATGTATTCCGCGCCATCTGGCGGCGAAAGTCGTAACCATAGGCTAACAGCAACAGCTCAATAATAAATTATTGTCGTGTGGCGCTTTCCTAGTAATGCCTTACACAGATGGCGACACTAGTTACAACTATCTGACTACTACCTGCACAAAAATTAAAACTAGATTGACAAAAACGATTTAGATCAGCTTTGCGCAGAGGCGATATCGTAACCAATGAGGTTTATCCGAGGTGCGATTATTGCTAGTTGAAAACTTTAACCAATACCCCGCCATGTGCACGTGAAATACCGTGCGCAACGGCAATTTTTGGCAACCTCTACGGGGGTTATTGAGGAATTTAAACACAATCATCCTTCGATGCTATGATCCTATACTCATTACCCATTCATACTCTGACTTATGATTTAATATAATTAATATAATTAAATTTTTAAGTTGTAGTTGTGCTCTGATTCTGATCATCTCTCGGTCGGACTCTGGCGGAACTCATCTGAACAGTCTGAACTGAACCCGAAAATATGATCTGAATATCTGAATATGAAAATTTAATAATACATACCTAATAATGTTGATGAATTCCGGACTCCGGTTTGTTTATTTGGGATTGGGATTTCTAGAACGAACTTTCACAACAATCGATGATAGAAAACGATATTTTATTAAGGTGTGATGTTCCAAGTAAAAGTGAAAATAATTACAACTTATCTCTGATCCCATTTTGTTCGTTTCTTTACATAATGGCGAAGGCGACGGTTATTCGTTGCGCCTCGCCACACACTATAATTTATGTGCTATTATTAATTGATTCCGAAAAAAAGTACCTATACAGGTGCGGACCTAAGGTCAATTAGCAATTTATACGAGGAAACCGCGAAATTTCAAAACGAATTTTTGGCATCGAGAAGCCCTCACCTAGTGATCTCTGCTGAGAAATAAATCCGTTCTTATACGTGCTTAAATCTCGAAATTTTCAAATGGAAACCCCCCATTTTTTTAATGCGATCTTATTCACCACTAAAAATTATGACAACTTTGTGTAAGGTTTCCTATACCTAAATGCAGTAATTTTCGATTAATTTACGAAAAACCCACTTTTCGCCCATAGCGGTGTACGGTGTGAAATATTTATTTTACAATTGCTTGTACTATAAATAAATGCCCCTCTACCTCATCTAGCTACGTTATTCGTTGCGCCTCGCCACACACTATAATAATTGTATTATTTAAGTATAGCCTGCTATTATTAATTGATTCTGTAACCTCATCTTTGAGAAAAAAATTACAGCGGACCAGAAGTAGTTTACGCGACGGAGCAAAATTTGTAAATAGGTTTGAGATATTATTTGATATCATATTGGTATATGGGTAGAAAAGGAAAAGTCAGCCTTACTGTGAGTGGCCAGTGGGCACAGATCAGAAAATTATTTTGAACATGTATTTGTGTTAATAAAAGATTTTGTAGCATTTTTTCTGATTGAAGGGACGGGAAGGCGTTAATTCAAGAAAATGTCAAGAACACAAATTTCCGGAGCATCTTTTTTCTTTCAAAAATGGTGTCGGCTATTTTTTGGTAAAATTAAAAATACAGCTGTTATCCAAGAAAATATCATTTATCCCTAAATTCAAGATGGAAGAAAACCTGCAAGGGGTTTATGGTCGAAAACTAGGATTTAAGCTTTCTATATATGGTCATTGAGTAAAGGAATAATTATTCCTTTACTCAATGATATGGTATAGTATTTCTAAAGTCATTTGGAACAGCATAAAAACCTGTGAATTTTATACGGGTGATTTCGGCTGATAAGTCTGGCATTTTTACCAGTAGCAGAGCGTGGTAAAAGCTATGAAATAGATCGCGCCTCGTATATCACTGTGTTCCAAGTGAGTTCATTTATATTTTACCAGGGTAGCTCGAGAACAGGCTCTTCCTGCAATGAAATACGAGTCAAAACACTTTTTTAACCATATTAGACCGCACCTGGTATTATAAGTAAAAGGAGATGAAGGAGACAGAGACGATAGATATTGTAGTAAAAACAATTGACTGCATGCTCGCCTAATATAATATATCACCAATACTTGCATGGGCTACACTGTTCGACGGCCGGCCCCTTGTACAGCGAGATGCGGTGGATAGTCGTGCGATAATTTCACAGATTTTAGGATATACTTGCGTAAATAGTTGTAATCGATGTGGCTTTTTAGAGACCTTTTGACAATATTGTATGATTTACCTTTACGTTGTGTTTGACGACAACCTTAAAAAACCCTTAAAAGTGAAATATTATGTTGTTTTTAGAATATGTACTATATCGTGACGTGACGCTTATGTCCTATATTGAGTTTTTTTATGCAATTAGAGTTTTTATGCTGTTTCAAGTGACTTTAAAAATACTATAGTGTTGATGGAAAAATTTTCTTACCCAATGAATTGCAATATTAAACAATAATCCTCATCCAACAATTAAACCTTAACTTTACTGGACTAAATAACTACCTACAACTGTCTAGTACTCAATTAGGTTGGGAAATTTTAGGGCTATTTTGGCAGTTGTTTAAACCGAAAAGGTAAGGACTGGTGCAACGTTGTTTTTTGAAGTTTTATGGTGGCATTTCAACTAATAATAAAGCCTGGTTCATACAGCTTCTTTATCTTTTAATTTTACTTTATCTTTAAGAAATAACCAACGGCATTTGTCCCTTGATTTGAATTGACCAATGACAATTAATATTTCTCAAAGATAAAGTAAAATTAAAAGATAAAGAAGCTGTATGAACCAGGCTTTTGTCACCATTAATTGCTTAACACCGCACATCAAAACTTTGTTTTTTTCAAAAAACAAAGTTTTGATGATAAAAGAAGTATTTTGTAAGTGTCAAAGGTTCCTGATTTTCAACTTAACGATTAATAATAAGTTTTAAGCATAATCATTATACAGGGTGTATACAAATTATGGTGACAACGTAATATGACAGGTATAAAATGTCATTTTGAACAAAAAGTTTCCTATAAACATGGGTCCAAAAATGCATAACAAAAAAGTTACAGTTTAATAAAGGTAGTTTAAAAAATAGTTATTTATGTACCAAGGCACTGAAGTTCCAGAGGCCTCGGCAACTAAATTCCACATGAGTCATAAAAAGAACTTCAGTGCCGAGGTACATATTATATTTTTTTGAAATCGGAAAAAAATGTTTTATTAGGAAAAAAACAACCATAAAGGTTATCGGTTATCTTTTTGGTCTTGCAGGTTCATCACTTTAGTGCATCTTTTCATTTTGCAACAAAAGGGTACTCTTGTTCCATAACGATAAAATCAACCGTTTGCGTTGAAATCAGCAAAATGTGTCCCAAATCACCAAAATTCGAAAATAAAATTTTCAACTATCGCTTTTAAATTTTACAGAGTAATTGTACCATTTAAAGTCACAAAAAAAATCTCTATGAATATTCTGCCAAACATTTGACCCTTTCAAAATGGGACGGATTGAACTTGACAAAATGTTGACGCCCTATTTCAAGAAAACCAATGATGTTGTACCCAATGCCCATTTGGCATTTTTTCTTAATTTTGAACGTACAATTCATATGCAACATGTAAATGCGGTAGGTGAAAATTTTATTTTTCAAATTTTGGAGTTAACAGGCGTTTTGGGCCACATTTTGCCAAAAATATTTTTTTGTCCCAAAAATAGCTATTTTACGGACTCATTTAAGTCCGTAAAATGCTTCTTTTTTGTTCGGCCTATAGTCCCTAAATGAATGAATGATATGATAAAATTATCAAATAAACAAACTTGATGCTACGATATCAATTTCTGAGCCAAAATTTTCGAACATTATGATTTCAAAAATTATGGAAAATTTGCAAATTTAAGCATTCTGAAAAATTGTAAAAAGCGTATAACAAAGTTTTGGCAGCGTACGACAAAAAATAGTGTATGACGTTTGTCACACGTACCTAAAATAGTTTTTTCTTGAAATCGGCATTAAAATGTCCCAAAATCGTCATTAAAAGCACAGAAATCGTACAATAATGTAGCCCATTATTGTACGATTTTTTCAATAAGTAGGCCTTGGCGAGATGTAAACATCAAACGTCAGACGCGGAGAAATCGCCCGTCAAAAGTGACCAAATATTCAAAACCCGGCCGATAAAGGCTCATTTAACTTTTCGTACATATTGCGAAATTGTTTCCTATAGAAGCGCAATCCTTCAGTATACATATTTTAGTAAATTTGAAAATCAATAGATTTGTCAGAAGGTGCCGTACATCATTATACTTGTCCTAGGAGAGAGCGATCGGTAAAGTCAAGCAACGCCGAGCGTAGTCGGTTCGTGGACGGGTGATCCCTTATTATTGTTTTCTTGCCTAATAAAACATTTTTTTTTATTTCAAAAAAAATATAATATGTACCTCGGAACTGAAGTTCTTTTTATGACTCATGTGGTTTATTTGCCTCGGCCAGAGGCCTCAGCAACTAAACTCCACATGAGTCATAAAAAGTTGAACTTCAGTGCCTTGGTACATAAATAACTATTATTATACTTCTTTGAAAACACCTTATTTTCATCTGTTTTAGCAATAATGAAAGATGGGGTTTTTCGAGCTAGCCCACGGAAACAGCGCATGGAAAACTTTCCGTGCGCTGAATAAAAATACCGAATATATGGCTTTAAAATAGAAATATACAGCAAAGTAAACTAAATTTAAGAAACTCTATATTCTCTCTGATATTTAACATGTACCTATTTTGTATTTTAATTCATAAGTGTTTCAATATTTAGATACATTTCTGTAATATTTTTGACGTTTTTGACGTTTTATCCACCTTATCTGACAATAACTAATTTACAACAAAGCACCTTTGAAATAATTTGAGAGTAACCATGGAAACGCATCACACATACCAAAGACTATATATTGTCTGCATTGTTTATCTTTTGTCAATTAAATTTATTATAATATGCCGATAAAATGTTTTAAGTTTCCGTTTTCAAAGAAGTATAATAAAAAATATAGTTCATTACACGTCCAGAAATGGATTTTTTACGTGCTTGCATGACTTCCCGTGTTCGGCTGCGCCACACGGGAATTTGTCACACGCGCACGGAAAAATCTTTATTTCCAGACTCGTAATGAAACATACTATTGTCAAAATTTCCAATGCATACCGCATACCTACGTGATTTTTCAAAACTAAAATTGTGTCACAAGTCACAAATTAGTTTCAAAACAAGCAAGCCTAAACCCCAGAAACTCAAATTTCAAATTGAAAATATTTTGTCTTTTACAAGAGTCGTTTCACCTATCCGAATCCGAGGACACACTGTATATCTGGGTACACGTCGGTTCTATATATTATATTGTTTTACAATTTGTGGGAAATATAATATAACTATATAGCTTCTTGGCAATGCGAAAGTATTTTACATGAAATTCAACAAATGGGCCCAGATATGATTGATGTGCTCATGCAAGAATTTATTCTTATTAGACGTTGTCAAGCCAAAAATCTTTATAGGAAAGGACGTTTTTGACATTAGTTTAGTAGGCAGTTATTAGCAAAGTTTTTCATTTATTTTTAAAACCGCTAATTAGACCGTCAGCCAGCGACAGATTTTCCTTACTGATTTTCTCATTTATGCCTTGGAGAGGGTTGAAAGGTAAATCGATGCTGAGTCGGAAAATAGTAATTTTAAGTTTGGCCCCCGGGGAAAACATATATGGAAAATTCGATTTTTCAAAACAGAAAAAAAAGGTACTAATTCTCACTTATGCCATATTCACCGTATGATTTCTTATACTATTCCGACCTCGAGAACCCAAAGGCATAAGTGTAGCGTGTGGAAGAAGGGTTGAATTAAGGGTTTGGCAGATCACACAAAAAATTACTTGGTTTACTGACTCCGTCAGTTATGCCGTTCGAAATGATGAAAACTTATATCCTCACTAGCCCAAAAATTGATTGGCAGAAGTGACGCGTGGGGAAAATGCACTTTTGGGTCGGAAAATAAGTCGGAAAATTTTTTTTTCGTCAACTGATTTCTACACTTATGCCTCTGAAACTATAGAAAGTCATGGGTCTATCAGACAGTCTTAGCACATTGGCTTAAGTCTAGGAGGTGGATAAAGGCGATGGCAGAAGTCGGAAAGTTGCAGAAAATTCGTGGAAATGTTAATTAATAATAGCAGTTATGCCGTTTGGCATGTAGTTAGAAAATGCGATTCTAGGACTACATACCAAGAGGCATAAGTGTAGGACGGGGTTTTCATATTTATTATGACTAATTTAGTTAAAAAATGAGATAAATTGTGTAAATATGCTTAGAGGGGGTTTTATATTATTTTATACTATTAATTTACAAAAAGAGCGTATTTTGCAGCTATTCTGTTTCGCATATTTAGAGAATACTTTTATAGACCAGATGGTGTGTATTTATATGGAATATCGCTATTTTTGTATAAAAAAAGCTTGACTAGGCCGGCTGAATATTTCGCAAAATAAAGAACCGAGGTTCAAATCGACCGAATATTTCCGGAATTATTACCAATTGTTTAAACAAAATTGTCCATGAATTTTATTGAAAATAAGTAAGGTCAGAATAATGTAAGAGGGGCATTTATTTATAGTACAAGATATATGCACTTGAAATTATAAAATAAATATTTCTCCTATTTTTCGCACACGCTATAAAATTAAGTTTTCTATTATAAAAAAGCGATTAGAAGAAAATACAGGGTAGCCCACCACGAACTGCATCGATCTATATATGGAAAACTAAAACTAGGAAAATTCCGAAAATTTGGCACCTCACCAATGCCGATGGGCGCTGCTCAACTAAAATATTTTGGTGAATCTGTCACTTCCGGTTATACCGGAAGTCGATATCAACTTTCTTATCTCAAATGGAACACCCTGTATATTATTGATTTTTGGATTCTAGGCACCATTTTGGAACAAAAACATGCAATGACCTATATCTAAATCCAACCGTTATTGAGATATTTGCATTTTTCCGAAAAAAAGTACCTATACAGGTGCAGACCTAAAGTCAATTAGCAATTTATACGAGGAAACCGCGAAATTTCAAAACGAATTTTTGGCATCGAGAAGCCCTCACCTAGTGATCTCTGCTGAGAAATAAATCCGTTCTTATACGTGCTTAAATCTCGAAATTTTCAAATGGAAACCCCCATTTTTTTAATGCGATCTTATTCACCACTAAAAATTATGACAACTTTGTGTAAGGTTTCCTATACCTAAATGCAGTAATTTTCGATTAATTTACGAAAAACCCACTTTTCGCCCATAGCGGTGTGCCGAAAATAGGAGAAATATTTATTTTACAATTTTAAGTGTTTGTACTATAAATAAATGCCCCTCTACCTCATCAACAGTAATTCTAGCTACATTATTCTGACCTTATTTATTTTCAATAAAATTCATGGACAATTTTGTTTATACAATTGGTAATAATTCCGGAAATATTCGGTCGATTTGAACCTCGGTTCTTTATTTTGCGAAATATTCAGCCGGCCTAGTCAAGCTTTTTTTATACAAAAATAGAGATTCCATCTAAATACACACCATCTGGTCTATAAAAGTATTCTCTAAATATGCGAAACAGAATAGCTGCAAAATACGCTCTTTTTGTAAATTAATAGTATAAAATAATATAAAACCCCCCTCTAAGCATATTTACAAAATCTATCTCATGTTTTAATTAAATTAGTCATAATAAATATGAAAACCCCGTCCTACACATATGCCTCTTGGTAAGTAGTCCTAGAATCGCATTTTCTAACTATATGCCAAACGGCATAACTGACACTATGTATAAACAAATTTTCATTTGTCAGCTATCTTTTTTTTAATTAAATTAGTCATAATAAATATGAAAACCCCGTCCTACACTTATGCCTCTTGGTATGTACTCCTAGAATCGCATTTTCGAACTATATGCCAAACGGCATAACTGCTATTATTAATTAACATTTACACGAATTTCCTGCAACTTTCCTATTTTCTTAAATTATGAAGACCCCGCTCTAAACTTCTGCCAATAAGTTTTTATTGCAATTCATTTTATCCCTGACAAAATCAGTTGACGAAAAAAAAAATTCCTACTTATTTTCCGACCCAAAAGTGCATTTTTCCCCACGCGTCACTTCTGCCAATCAATTTTTGGGCTAGTGAGGATATAAGTTTTCATCATTTCTAACGGCACAACTGACGGAGTCAGTAAACCAAGTAATTTTTTGTGTGATGTGCCAAACCCTTAATTCAACCCTTTTTCCACACGCTACACTTATGCCTTTGGGTTCTCGAGGTCGGAATAGTATAAGAAATCATACGGTGAACATGGATAAGTGAGAATTAGTACCTTTTTTTCTGTTTTGAAAAATCGAATTTTCCATATGTTTTCCCCGGGGGCCAAACTTAAAATTACTATTTTCCGACTCAGCATCGATTTACCTTTCAACCCTCTCCAAGGCATAAATGAGAAAATCAGTAAGGAAAATCTGTCGCTGGCTGACGGTCTAAATGTATAATATAGAGGCGGGTGTCATGACGGATTTTGATGATTCAGAAACCGATTCATGCAAAACATTTGGGCAAAATTATAAAAGGTTAATACATATAGAAATATACAGGGCGTCCAATTTTTGATACTTTTGCAGGTTTTATTATATTTATTGAAATCCTTACCTCCTAGAAAAAATCCCTGAACGCTACTGAATTTTACGTGAAAAAATCTATAAGGGTCGATTGTTACCATTTCAACAAATTAGCATATAACAGATATGCAGGGAGTGCCTGAAAATGGCAAATTTCAAGTATTACCTTTAGTCACCTTATATCTCAAAAACTAAGGAGGCTAGGAGGCCATAAAAATTCTGTTTGCGGGGCCTTTCTTTTATGGAAAAGTAGACCGAAAACCGCGACTCCCTATCTCTAAAAATAACCGGAATACCCTGCATAAGTATATACAGGGTGGCCCATTTGAAATGGAAGCACTCCGTATTTTTTTCATACGATTTTAGCCGGTTTTTTTCTAAAGATAGGCCACAAGAAACTCTTTTTTTACTTTGGTGCAAAATTTCATGTCTTAATCTCGATTTTGAAGGCTTACTACGAATTTTTTTCTATGAAAAATAAAAAAAATACGGGGGGTGCTTCCATTTCAAATGGACCACCCCACCATGTATACGATAATGCTAACTCTGAGATGCTAAGATCATGAGCATAGGTGGTACCTACACATAATTTATTTTTCTTAGTATTGTTTAGTAGGTATTAGTATCAGTATCATACACTGATAACTATTATTTCAAAGATACTTTTGTACTGTGGTGAGGGATTTGATATTATTTTTGCTTAATAATTCCAAAATTGCATTTAATTTTCCCAAACACTAATTTTATAACAAGTTTACGTTTATCACTTCCGGATGAGTAATCTTCCTACTTTGAATAATAATAAACGCACCAAAAACTTACCTTATTTTGCAATTCAAGCAAATAAATGTAAAGTAGGTACCTACTTTTGAAATTTACAAATCGCACCTTTGAATTTGGCGTTCATATAAGGGGTCCTGTGATACAAATATTTCTTTTCAACTTAATTGACTTAATCATCAGGCCTCATCATTTGAGTTTTATGATTATTTGTGCAGCGATAAGTATGTTAAACTGTTGCATTCACAATACCAGCACATCCCCAGCTTACCCTCTGCCTAATTCACTTGTTCCCTTGCCGAACCACGCCTCCTGGATAGCCTCGAAATGAAAAAGAACAACACAATAAAAACACTGTTTTGGGCGACGCACACACACAATAGGTGAACCTATGAACCCAGGTATGGAAACCGCTATCGGGGGTCACCGCATATCGCACCTTATCTCGCGCATAAAGGTCAACGATAAGGCACGGGCGTTATTAGGGTGATTAATTGGGAAAACAAAAACACACTCATAATGGAAGCGCAGGTAAGACCTTCGATTGTCTTTGGAGTATGATAATGTTGGCGTGTCTGTGTAAGCCTGCGGACCGAAACAACGCCGTCTGGTTTCCAGGGATACTACAGCCAAATTACCTACCTACCTAACAACAGAAAATTCTTCAGACAGAAGCAACAAGTACTATATTTATTGTACTGATAGGGTGATTCGGTAACCTATAAGTATTGTTAGCGGTGTGTAAATAAAGTTCACTTTTTACAGAAAAACATCAATATCAATAATAATGACGAATCATCAACGAGCATCCTGACCCTGGATAAACACAGTTGCATTCAGTGCAGTCATCTGTGGATATCACTATCCACAGTTTGGGGTGTGACTTACTCTACTTCTATTTCACGTACAGAGCGGGTACAACACCTAACTAGGTACAGGGTGGCCCATCCAAGCGGAAAAAGTGTGCTACGTGGAGACAGGTTAACATAAAATCGTCATTCAAAAAATGAGGTTGTAGTAAAAATTAAGGGGAATTCGAGGGTGTACCCTAATTTTGTATACGGGGGCCGGTAAAAAAGTTATCGCGAAAAAACATTTTTTGCAAATTAAAAAAAAATTTACCTATTTACACATCCATTAGAGAACCTTTAAGTAGTATTCCCGAATATTCAGTTTTTTAATATAACTTCCGGTTATACCTACCTATTTATCTCCAACCGTTTCCGAGATATTTATCAGAGAAGCTCCATCAAACTAGATACATGGTCTCATGGTCGGTGTCTGATGTTCGATCTGAGTAGGCCAAACAATAAAACCAAATTTATGACAAATCAAGTCAGCCATGATAATAAAACTGACAAGCGAGTAGGCTGAATGTTAAAGTGGCTATATAGCCATTCAACTGCATTCAACTTAATTAAAAATCTCGTGGAAATTATGAAACATTTATTATTTTTACTACGGTCATATTTATTATAACAACAACAATATGATTAGTTATTAAAAATTAGTTACAAGTTCATTTATATTAAATGTTCAAAATGGTTTCCATTATTATTTACACATAACCTAAGTCTTTTTAAGAAATTTTTTCGGGCATTTTCAAAGATTAAGGGACGATTGTTTAAACTATCAATTTCTAATTTTACTCGTCTTTTAATCTCCTCAACATTTTCGGGGCGGTTCTTATAAACTTTATTTTTTAAATGCCCCCAGAAGAAAAAATCCAAGGGGGTTAAATCTGGACTACGTGGCGGCCACCTTATCGTTCCATGTTTACTAATCCAATTTTCAAACGAATTGTTCAAAAATTCCGTTATGGGCCCACAGTTATGGAAGGAAGCGCCATCTTGCTGCCATATTAATTGTCTTTCTTGGAGTTGGTTAAGAAAAATTAATGGCAACTGGTCAAAGTATTGTTCCAATTCGTTCTGGATTAAATGTAGGTATTGCCTACCTGTCATACTTCCTGAATAAAATAGAGGGCCCATTATAAAATTTCCCACAATTCCGCACCAAACACCCACGGAATTTTTTCCGCATTTCACAACTTCACGAAATGCCCGTGGATTGTCAACAGACGAAAATATACTATTTTTTCCAGTTGTATATTCCCGCCGTTGTAAATGTAGCTTCATCGGACCAAATAATTTGTTTAAAAAATCCAGCTTCACCTCTTGCAAAATAAAAGTTTAACATTGTTTGACAATATTCCAGTCTTCTTGCAGCATCTCCAGGGAATAGCCTTTGCACAGGTAATATTTTGAAGGCTTTAAATTTGCTTAATTTCATTACCCTTTGTATTGTAGACCGGGGAATTTGTAAGTCTCTCGCTGCATCTCCCTGAGATTTTTCGTTATTTCTTCTGAAATAATTTAAAATTCGTTCTCTCTCGTCCTCACTCATTCTAAACCCTTTTTTCTCTTGCTAATCACACTTCCTGTCGATCTGAATCTTCGATACAGCTTACATACAGGGTGTCCCAGCGAAAACGTAACAGGCTCTGTAACGGCCAGGAAAATTTTTTCTTGGAAAAACGCAAAAATAGGTGAATTTTGTTTGGCAGGGGGACATCTTTTGGCATAAAATTTATAGATCTATCTGAAACCCCCTGAGCAGGGGTTGAACCCCTTCAAAAAATTTAAATGGGAAGGGGGTTCATGTCGCACACCTTTGGAAACGTCTCTCAATTCTCTATACACCTGCATCAGATTTTCGAAAATCGAACGACTTTTCAAAAAGATACACCGAGTAAAATGCAAAACATTCATTTTCAATTATTGCCTGGTATTGTTAAACAATTAAGCCGAAAGTGGTGGTCGGGGGCTGTAAGTTATAGAAAGCATGTTCAGCAACATTACTTTGACGAAAATTTGATAAACGGGAGGAAATTGAAACTTTATTGTAATAAATGCTCAAAATGTTGCCCATTCACTTCCATGCAATAATAAAGATTTTGTTCAAAACGCTGCCGAACATTGTGCAACATTTCAGGGGTGATTTGTCGACATTCGTTTATAATACGGAGACGCAGATCTTCTATTGTATAACAATACCAGGCAATAATTGAAAATGAATGTTTTGCATTTTTCACGCTGTATCTCTTTAAAAAGTCGTTCGATTTTCGAAAATCTGATGCAGGTGTATAGAGAATTGAGAGACGTTTCCAAAGGTGTGCAACATGAACCCCCTTCCCATTTAAAATTTTTGAAGGGGTTCAACCCCTGCTCAGGGGGTTGCAGATAGATCTATCAATTTTATGCCAAAAGATGTCCCCCTGCCAAACAAAACTGACCTATTTTTGCGTTTTTCCAAGAAAAAATTTTCCTGGCCGTTACAGAGCCTGTTACGTTTCGCTGGGACACCCTGTATAAATGAAGCACTCGGAACATTTCTATTTGGATATTTACGAGAATACTGCCTCAAAGTTTCTACGTATCTTTTATCATTTTTGATGAAGATCTCTAAAATATCACAGCATCCTTCTTTCAAAAACATTTTTTAAACTGCAACTACTAACAGCTTCAGCAACAAAATTTTAGACTAATCTGACACGTAAATAGAAATATTGAATTGACAGCCTACTCGATTGTCAGTTTTATTATCATGGCTGATTTGATTTGTCATAAATTTGGTTTTATTGTTTGGCCTACTCAAATCGAACATCAGACACCGACCATGAGACCATGTATCTAGTTTGATGGAGCTTCTCTGATAAATATCTCGGAAACGGTTGGAGATAAATAGGTCAAATAGGAGAAATGTGTAAGTTGTAAAATAGAGAAAACCACTTTCATTTCCGCTATAACCGGAAGTTATATTAAAAAACTGAATATTCGGGAATACTACTTAAAGGTTCTCTAATGGATGTGTAGGTAAAAAAATATTTTTTTGTATTTTGCAAAAAATGTTTTTCCGCGATAACTTTTTTACCGACCCCCGTATACAAAATTAGGGTGCACCCTCGAATTCCCCTTAATTTTTACTACAATCTCATTTTTTGAATGACGATTTTATGTTAACGTGTCTCCACGTAGCACACTTTTTCCGCTTGGATGGGCCACCCTGTACCTATAATACTACAAGCTATACCTACTACCACAGAAAATATCGCCTACGACAAGTAGGCTATACTTTCCGTGTTACTACCAAAGGATCATTTATTTAAATAGAGTGAACTTTTGCGATTAGTTGTTGGGTACAGGTGTTCAAAGCCGATCAAACTGTTAATGATCAGGCATTTCTCGACATTTTGGCTACGAAAACTTTTTTAATTGAGCACCCTATATAAACCAGAAACCTTGGGGCGTATTGTTTTGAGTCAATAAAAGGGGATCCACGCCCAAGATCCGTAAAGTAAGACGGGTCTTGATCCACGCCTTTGTTTTGGACAGAAATTGACTGAAGCCACAGACCAAAACTGAAGCTTACAGTCGTCATGATTGCCAGTACCTAACTGCCGTCGCTAAGTAGGTACCAGTTACCAGTTGTCTGCTGGGCTGACCAAAGAGTAGGACTTATAAGTACCTAAAGCAAAGCAAAGCTATAAAATTGTTGAATTTTGGTTTAAGTCTGAGTTGCAACTGATTTTATTTATTTCTGCTATTTGATACTCTTGATACTGTCATTTTTCTTTGCACTTTTATATTTTTATACAGTTTTGACAATATTTTAGAACACTTGTATCCTTGATTGAATATTTATTACAGTTCTCACGGCTAACAATGGGAGAGACAGTAGATATACAGAGTACAGCAATCCAGCTGGATGGCCGCCATGTTTACTCCACTGTAAAGCGCGCTCCATATGAATGCAATATAAAATAAAATTATTGTCCAACTTCTTGCTTTTATCACTCACAAACAAAAAAAAAGTGTGATATTTTGTTTACTAACATGGAAAGAATAATAAGTGGCATAGGTTTAAGGAAAAATTATTATAAGTGAAAAATATTTATTAAAACTTCATACATCATAATTATTTTTACTTTTTTACGGCATTTTTCATCCCGATGCTTCGGCTTCAGCATTTCACGGATTTATCAGAATTGTTCTTATGTCGTCAGATCTTTTCTTATTAAAAAATATAAACGAGTTCTGAAAAAAATCTTGAAATATTTGTAAAAATGCCATGACAATAATTGTGGAGAAAAACTGTATACCTATGCATTAATAAATTTCCGAGTTAATTCTTTCCCACTTCCTAGTTGGAAAGGCTTAGAATGCCCTTTTTGTCTACTTTTAAGGTTTCTATAATCAACATTATACATCTTTAAGAAAAGAAATTGTGCCTTTGATACGCATCTTAACTTAGTGCGCCAGTTTCGTTGAACGACAGTTCATTATACAGGACCATTTATTTATTTATAAAAACCATGCAGTCGTGAACGCTTTTTCTTCAATTTTCCCCTCACCGATGTAATATTTTAAGTTGCAACAGTATCACGATTAACTAATGCATAAACAACATTCATTTTCTCAAAGTGTCCAGGTTGTACCATAGTACCATGTGATCCTTAAGTGTTATTTACAACATAGACAAAGCTACCACATATAGACTGTCAGAACCATTATTGAAATTTCCGCACGCTACACCAAATATTTTCCATAACATTTTATATAAAAACTTATAACTAAATTAAAATACCTATACTTAACTCAACTTTGTATCAAACCTCAGAGTACCTTATTTCTCTGGGGTATCGACTAATAAGAATAATTGACATTATAATTTATCTGTTTTAATTTGTTTTCCCTCCAAAATTAAAGTTTGAAAGTTGGTAGGTATAGCCGGATTTTTTTCGGACGGTTTCAATAATGCTTCTGAATATCTATGGCTCTTTTAATCTATATATGTTTACAACCCTGCCGACTTATAAGTATTTCACACACTCTCTATACCAACACCTTTTATAAACTTCTTCAATTGATAACCGATCGGAACGAAACTTTTATGAGAAGTAGGTATAGGACGTTATTGTCTATAATACTTTTTACCAAAATATGATTGCCAAATCCAAAGCCACCTACGACGCCATAATCGAGGCAGAAAGTCCGAAAATCGTGTTAGGCATTTCTTTTTTCATTACACCTCTCCGAAAACACCCTGTTTATAGTCGATTTTTGGATATCGAAATTGCGCTTTCCCGCTCATCTTCATTTTCGCTGTACTGCACTGGAAAATGGTTTTCCCGTACGTTAACCTCCCTCGTCAAAATAACAGTAAATTTAATTAGAAAAGAAAGGCTCAGTTTTCGAGCTACACCTTTATAAAATCGCTGTTTTTAGGGAGTACTTGTATTGCAAACCGCCTGTGTTGTTTTCAACTGTTTTATGATTTTTGACACTTTTCGTTGCCACCACAAAACACATCGATACGCGACTGAATTTAAGATGCCAACGCCCCGACGGGACTATGCGAACTAAATATATGGGACATCGACATCATGGGAACGGTGCTAGCCTTGGGTCTACATACTGCGTTGTTCTTTATTGTTGTTCATTGTTGGCATGGCCCATAGACTAGTTTAGCATTGAGCCTATATGGGGCGTATTTCTTATATTCAATGGCGTATACCCCGATTACTGTAAGTCCCGATTTTGTCAGATGACATTTTCCACAAAATTGGTATATATGTCTCAACCAGTTAATGACGTCACTCATTGATTTATGATGTGAAAAATTACCCAAGTGATACGAAAAAAGAGCATAATAAAATAAAAACCCTATTGCAATCACGATTATACCCCTACAAATAAAAATAACTATGACTACAACTCATGTTAATAATAATTTCAAACGTCATGTAAACAGTTTCATTTTGGTACTTTGGTATAATCAGCTACTTGCGGCAGCATCTATGGTGCGGACTCAGGCAAATTTTGTTTCGGTGAGAGCGACAGTGAAGGTTTTCCGGATCCTTCAAACTGGTTTAAACGTTTGGCAGTGAAAATATTTGCGGGTTTTGTACGTTTCGTGAGTTTTACTCGTTATCTGTGTTCGTGTTCTTGTTACTTTTCGTGGTATTAGTAGTTATTCGTTGTGCAAATGGGCTCGTTACTAACCTGAACTTATGACCCGGTTGCAGTTTTTTGCTGCATTGATATTGATGCCAACTTAGGATGTCGAAATTACCAATTGACAAGCCCCAGTAAGGACTTCTTAAAATAATTTGACTATACCACCAATTGTCATCAAAAAGTTAGGTTAGATTTTATTAATTTTCTAGTATCATGGGGATAACCGATACATTTTGATAATCGAGTACTCGGTGTTTGAGCGATTTCAATAATCTAGTGAAAACTTTTCACTGGAATTGGAATGATTCATAATCCTCTTTATTATTACGTATGTTGCAGGAGAGTAAAGATTTTAACCTAACCCATAACTCAAATCGTTCTGATATGTAGTAATGAGTGACGAACGAGTTATAGGTTCCTACCAAAGTGACGACTTCTGAACTTTAAATTCGGAGTCATATTCTAGTTCTGGTGAATAATAGATTTTTCATCACTGGATTTTTGAACTCGACTCGACTGGTTGTGCACATAATCGAGTTATGTCGGATATTTAAATAATCGAGTACTCGAGTACTTTTTCGCTCGAGTGATCCCATCACTAGATTTTATATTTAGGCCTGATTTTAGTCTATGTATTTTGTTTTGCTTTTTACACATTTTCAAAAAATCAAAAATAAAATATTTATTAACGAGTTCCCCTGCAATTGTGAATAAAGACTTTGACGATTGCTCTACCTATAAAGTCTATCCAAGTTACAGCGGCAGTAGATATAAACGAAGTCACATGACCGCATTGCGATCGATTACCAGGGTCTGACTAATATGAGATTCCCAATGGCTTGTAATTCTGAACTAATTCTTTTAGAAGTTCTAAAAATTGTGTTTTTACCTTTCGTGGATCTTTATAAATTTCCTTAAATTAGGGTAGCAAAATAAATTTACAGAATATATACTGCTCGCGATCCGATCTAAAATATGCAGGAAACTCGACTGAGGGAAAAGCCGGCCCTGCATTCTGCCCGCCGCGTAAACACTTGACATTTTATGATGGCCAGACCAATAAGAGAATAGGTCACGTGGTGGCCTCTGTAACTTGGATAGACTTTAGGTCAAGTATGACAAGACACGGCACTTTCCATATGAAAATTCAAACTGCTGCCTATTTTGCAGCCTCCATGTAAAATAGATTCATATTCAAACCTACTAAAATATTTTTACTGAAAGATTGCGCTGCTATAGGTAACAATTTCGCAATGTGTACGAAAAGTTAAATGGGCCTTTATTGGACGGGTTTTGAATATTTGGTCCTCCGATCAATATTTGATCGGAGATTTGGTCACTTTTGACGGGCGATGGCTCCGCGTCTGACGTTTGATGTTTATATCTTGCCAAGGCCTACTTATTGAAAAAATCGTACAATAATGGGTTAAATTCAGTGGTTTGTTTAAAAGGTCTTTTACTCACAGAGCAATTTATTTATTTTACAATCAATGGGACCGGTTTCGACTGCATAAAATTATTAAAAAATATGTCTGTTGCACACTGTAGTCTACCAATCGTCAACTTTCTGTAGGAATGGGTAAGTTTCGTCAGACTAACGTTATTTGATCTGTATTGGTTGCTACCAATGTATGTACCCATAATGTGAGTGATAATTTAAATTCAGTGGTTTGTTTAAAAGGTCTTTTACTCACAGAGCAATTTATTTATTTTACAATCAATGGGACCGGTTTCGACTGCCGATTTCTGAAATTTTAATGACGATATTGAGACACTTCAGTGCCGATTTCAAGAAAAAGTTTTTTTAAAACCTTGTATTTGGGAAACGAAGCAATATTCAAAAAAGAAATTATAAGTTATTTTTTTATTGATATAGCTTACTTTATTTACTTTATCACATGGGTAAATTCATTCGTATTTTTTACAACATCTCTAGCAATAATATATTTCTTTTTCAAAAATACAATACTCTGATTTATGCATAGACATTTATAAGTATAATTGCGCCGATTTAAATATATTACAAGATCAATGACGATCCGCGTTTGGTCACCCGACTCGTCAACAGGAACGCACTCGATCGCAAAAGTGTAGTTATTCGGTTTAATCTTGTTGTTTTCAGCTATTTAGACACTACCATAAATAATTTCATCGATGTTTTTCCGATTTGATGTAAACAATTGTAAAACTAAAATTAAATAAAGGTCGTGCCTCGGTGCGGCCCTGGCGAATATTTCAACGCACGTTCTCTTGTTTACGCCAGACATAAGAGTTGCTCGATTTATAACTAAGAATATTTTTTACTGTGTAAGTAGTTTTGGGCAAAAGTAAAACATAGTTGTCGTTGCTTGAAGTTTGTAGACAAGGTAGAGCGTTGAGTAAAAATGTGTCGTCTGACTTCCATTGTCTTGATTTATTTCTAAACACGGCGTTTTGAGAACGAAGTTTTTATAGAGGGTAAGTATGTGCCTAATGATTAATCACTAATCAGTGTTGGCGCCAATGGGTTGCCGTAGTTTTCTCCCCTGTCAGCTTGACCAGAGGGCGCCAAATGTCGAGAATGTAGACACTAGCTTGATTGAATGCTTGTTTGTTTTCTATGTTGACTGTTTCTTTAAATTTTCTTCGGTAGGTACCAGTGGGGATCCTTTTCGATTATTTTCACATATGACCAATTTATTCGATGTTGGCTGGTCCACACGTGTTTTGAATAGCAGAACACGTGAGAATACCCGTCATATGTGACAATAATCGGAAAGGATCTGCACATTCCACATTCCTAACATTTGGCGCCCTCTGGTCAAGCTGGCGGGGAGAAAACTGGGCCGTCCGCAATCTCTTTCTTTCTTGTACTCCTTATGTTCACAGTAAAACGGTCAGAGATTTGTACTGATCGAAACGTCATGTTTAGAAGTAAATCACGACAATGTAAATCCGCCAACAGACTTTTACTTCATAGTTATATTTAGAATAGCATAGTGCAATAGTAGTGGTAGGTAATCTACAAATTCATTCTAAGTATTAAAGTATGTATTTGTTACTATTAAAAATATAGACAAGATTAGGAAGTACAAAATTTGGTGACAAGATAAAATAGCGCCCAAAGAGTTTTTTGGAGATTGCATTTATTGTACAAGGTGAGACAGGAAGTACCTACCTTAGTCGCACCCCACTATTTCTCCGTAGCTTCGAAATAAAAATTTCATGTTTGGAGGTTCAGTAGTGCGAGAACGCACACTTTTGTTGGCCTAATCAAATCTTCAAAACTACTTTCCGTTTAACTGGAAATGACACTACTAAGTATAACATTCTTATTTTAAGTAGTATACCTGATGTTTCATAGGTCCATTATCATTTGTTTAAAAATGGCCTAATATTATTATAGGTACTTTACGACATTTAATAATTATTATTTAATATTATTTTTCTTGAAATCGGCAGTGAAGTGTCCCAAAATCGTCTTTAAAAGCTCAGAAATTGGCACTGAAGTAGCCCATTATTGTACAGGGTGGCCCATCCAAGCGGAAAAAGTTTGCTACGAGGAGACACGTTAACATAAAATCGTCATTCAAAAAATGAGATTGTTGCAAAAATTAAGGGAAATTCGAGGGTGTACCCTAATTTTGTATACGGGGGTCGGTAAAAAAGTTATCGCGAAAAAACATTTTTTGCAAAATAACAAAAAATATTTTTTTACCTACACATCCATTAGAGAACCTTTAAGTAGTATTCCCGAATATTCCGTTTTTTAATATAACTTCCGGTTATAGGGGAAATGAAACTAGTTTTCTCTATTTTACAACTTACACATTTCTCTTAACCATCACATGATTCCTTTTTTAATTCTGAATCCAACGATATATAATTGGACCTATTTATATCCAACCGTTTCCGAGATATTTATCAGAGAAGCTCCATCAAACTAGATACATGGTCTCATGGTCGGTGTCTGATGTTCGATCTGAGTAGGCCAAACAATAAAACCAAATTTATGACAAATCAAGTCAGCCATGATAATAAAACTGACAATCGAGTAGGCTGTCAATTCAATATTTCTATTTACGTGTCAGATTAGTCTAAAATTTTGTTGCTGAAGCTGTTAGTAGTTGCAGTTTAAAAAGTGTTTTTGAAAGAAGAATGCTGTGATATTTTAGAGATCTTCATCAAAAATGATAAAACGTAGAAACTTTGAGGGAGTATTCTCGTAAATATCCAAATAGAAATGTTCCGAGTGCTTCATTTATATGTAAGCTGTATCGAAGATTCAGATCGACAGGAAGTGTGATTAGCAAGAGACAAAAAGGGTTTAGAATTAGTGAGGACGAGAGAGAACGAATTTTAAATTATTTCAGAAGAAATAACGAAAAATCTCAGAGAGATGCAGCGAGAGACTTACAAATTCCCCGGTCTACAATACAAAGGGTAATGAAATTAAGCAAATTTAAAGCCTTCAAAATATTACCTGTTCAAAGGCTATTCCCTGGAGATGCTGCAAGAAGACTGGAATATTGTCAAACAATGTTAAACTTTTATTTTGCAAGAGGTGGAGCCGGATTTTTTAAAAAAATTATTTGGTCCGATGAAGCTACATTTACAACGGCGGGAATATACAACCGGAAAAATAGTATATTTTGGTCTGTTGACAATCCACGGGCATTTCGTGAAGTTGTGAAATCTGGCAGAAATTCCGTGGGTGTTTGGTGCGGAATTGTGGGAAATTTTATAATGGGCCCTCTATTTTATTCAGGAAGTATGACAGGTAGGAAATACCTACATTTAATCCAGAACGAATTGGAACAATACTTGCCATTAATTTTTCTTAACCAACCAACTCCAAGAAAGACAATTATAATATGGCAGCAAGATGGCGCTTCCTTCCATAACTGTGGGCCCATAACGGAATTTTTGAACAATTCGTTTGAAAATTGGATTGGTAAACATGGAACGATAAGGTGGCCGCCACGTAGTCCAGATTTAACCCCCTTGGATTTTTTCTTGTGGATGCATTTAAAAAATAAAGTTTATAAGAACCGCCCCGAAAATGTTGAGGAGATTAAAAGACAAGTAAAATTAGAAATTGATAGTTTAAACAATCATCCCTTAATCTTTGAAAATGTCCGAAAAAATTTCTTAAAAAGACTTAGGTTATGTGTAAATAATAATGGAAACCATTTTGAACATTTAATGTAAATGAACTTCTAACTAATTTTAATAACTAATCATAATGTTGTTGTTATAATAAATATGACAGTAGTAAAAATAATAAATGTTTCATAATTTCCACGAGATTTTTAATTAAGTTGAATGCAGTTGAATGGCTATAGCCACTTTAACATTCAGCCTACTCGCTTGTCAGTTTTATTATCATGGCTGACTTTTGATTTGTCATAAATTTGGTTTTATTGTTTGGCCTACTCAGATCGAACATCAGACACCGACCATGAGACCATGTATCTAGTTTGATGGAGCTCCTCTGATAAATATCTCGGAAACGGTTGGAGGTAAATAGGTCAAATTATATATCGTTGGATTCAAAATTAAAAAACAAATCCTGTGATGGTTAAGAGAAATGTGTAAGTTGTAAAATAGAGAAAACCACTTTCATTTCCGCTATAACCGGAAGTTATATTAAAAAACTGAATATTCGGGAATACTACTTAAAGGTTCTCTAATGGATGTGTAGGTAAAAAAATATATATTTTATTTTGCAAAAAATGTTTTTTCGCGATAACTTTTTTACCGACCCCGTATACAAAATTAGGGTACACCCTCAAATTCCCCTTAATTTTTACTACAACCTCATTTTTTGAATGACGATCTTATGTTAACCTGTCTCCACGTAGCACACTTTTTCCGCTTGGATGGGCCACCCTGTACGATTTTTTCAATAAGAAGTATAGGCCTTGGAGAAATGTAAACATCAAACGTGAGACGCGGAGCCATCGCCCGCCAAAAGTGACCAAATATTCAAAACCCGGCCAATAAAGACCCATTTAACTTTTCGTACACATTGCGAAATTGTTACCTATAGCAGCGCAATCTTTCAGTATAAATATTTTAGTAGGTTTGAATATCAATAGATTTGTTTTGGAGGCTGCACAACAAGCGGCATTTTGGTTTTTCTGTTCGAAGTCACCGTGTCTTGTCATACTTGACCTAGGTAGAGCGATCGTCAAAGTCAAGCAACGCCGCGCGCAGTTGGTTCATGGACCGGTGATCCCGTACGATTATTTTCTTGCCTAATAAAACATTTATTTTTTAAAAATATAACAATATGTACCTCGGCACTGAAGTTCATAAAAAGTTTAACTTCAGTGCCTTGGTACATAAATAACTATTAATTGTCACTGCTATTTTGACCACAATAACTTTAGACTTATGATACGTCAATAAAGAGCAAATAAAGTCGAATTCAGAGGTGTTTTACACTTAAAAAAGTTGTGGAATTCTACATTATTTCTCCGTACAAGTTTCCGAAACTAGCCGACTTGATATTATATGAAGAAATCCAAAATGTACCTACCATTGAAACATTTCCATCATGCCGCCTGATATCTGATTTGGTGGTCATCTTAGGAAATTGATAAAAATTTATCTAGGAGCCCATTTATTTATATGTCATCGGAAAGGAAATCTCGAACATAATTCAGAAGTGGAATCAAAATTTTGGGATTTAAAGTAAGAAAATTAGTGCCACTTCTGGTTGAACCGAAAGTCGTTTCGAAGGTCTAATTAGACTAAAAAGTTAAAAGCATTTTCGCACTAGTATGTAGGTACACCCCTGAAATTTTACTTTTTTATTTAAAACACGCCTGAAAAAATTGTCGCCGCTTCCTCTGAAAAAAGTTTGCATTTTTAGGTATAAATTTTAGGTAGGTATATATTCAACGTGTTTCACACATTTTATCATATTCTCAGAAACTTCAGAAGATACCCATATACCTCCAGAATGATATTGTAATGTAAATGCAGGTAGTACCTATGTAATTTATACGGAATTACATCAATTATTGTGCATTGTGATTATATTATTATTCATCGTAAATTTGTCCAAAGGCAAAATAAAATTTGCAAAGTGTGCAATCCTCAATGATGAACGGAAGCTAGACCTAAGTATAATTAACGTAAAATAAAATATTTTTCATTTAAAACCCGTTAAATCCTTTTCTTTCTTATCAAAGACACAACAATAAATTCAAAGTAATCAAGACATATTATAGTTGATCTTTCTATATCTCTCTAAGTTTAAGTTTATGAAGAATTACCGATTTAGGCGATTCATTCTGAATACTTTAATATTAACAATTGATTTGCATGGCACCTACAATTTAAAAAGCAAAAATTATGAAAGAAAAGTAAAGCATCTATCAACAAACCGCAACCATACTTCAATGTCTGTGCATCAATCTCGAATAGTACTTCGGGGACGCCTCTACTGACGTATCTACTGACACCCCCTCGTTACACATCGGAACGCCCATTGGCTCTCCAGCCATGATAACTCCTCCCACCGGCACTCCTATCGCAGTTTCGCACAATACGGACCCACGCAGCGATTCGGGTACAATCGACTGGCGGCGGAGCTCGCTGACAACAGATCCTCGTCGTGGTTGGACTGGCGGTGGCCGAGGGGCGTGATCTGAACGGCTATTGGTCGCTAGCGGTCCTACGGGGAAGGAACATCGGCGGAGCAACGGTGGCCGGAATCCTGAACAGAAGTAATCATGGACTTTCGGTTTTGGGAATAAGACATGGGGAAATGTTATGACACACATGTAATTCTTTTCTTATAATGCCTAACAAGGCTTCAGTCTGGACACTGGAATAGCGCGGCTTGCTCTTCATAAAAATACAATATTAATTCTGTGAAATTATTTATGCTACCCGCTATGAAGCAAAGAATTATATTAGGTGTTGAAAATGCCATTATTGGTTTCTCGAGGCAGCCAGACAGTAGTGGTATATATCCTTTCGAGTTGTTTTTGGTGATATAGATATTAGGTATAGGCACCTTTTGGTACCTACTCAAATAGCAGTCTGCAATTATTGTTATTAATTATTCCTACATGGTGAAATATAATCAAATAGAGTAATTTACAGTTAGGTAGTATTTGTAATAATATTGTATTACAGGGTGATTGCGTTTTATTCTGGGAGACAGGTGAGAAAAAAACAAGAGTATTTTGTTGTAGGTTTAACTGATTGCCACGGCCGCGTGGTTTAATAATTATTGTCGTTTCGAGATAGAGATACCTACCTACATGGTGTTTGCATTCTCAAATATTTTAATGTGTTATATTTTATTTTGCAACAGTTGAAGATATTCCCCACAGAAATTTCAGGAAATAACTAATTATCACTACCATTAGTGCAAATTTTACTGCTACTAAATCAGTCAAGAAAGTTACCCCCCCCCCATTTTTACATGTCACGCTACGCCACTGCGTTTTATAATCAAACTTTCCCTAATCATAAAACATAATTGATAGCAAACATAGAAGATGTATTGTAACATCACACCGCGCTACCTTCAATCGGCGCGCGGACTCGTACCCACTCTGGCGCTCCTGTCCTCTCCCACCGGCTCCAGCACGCTCTCGCGCCTTATCAGCTCCCTACGCTGGTGCTTCAGCACCGTCAGGTCAGCCAGCGAGCACTTCCTCGACGGCGGTTGGCGCCGGTGGCGGCCGCCGCCGTCGCGACGCCTCGCCCGGTGCAATTCGACCAGTGCCGCAGCCACCGATGCGGCCAGCATCGCACCGAGAACGCCGTTGACTGCCGATCCTGCAACAGAGATGGTTCGATAAGGCCTGCTTGAATTCGAAATATTCTACATCATATTTTATTTCGCAATAATAAAATAGCCCTTGACGGGTATTGGCATTGTCTCCAATGACTACGTTTATCTCGACGCGTTCGATCCGATTAAGAGAGGTTTGAATTCACTGGAGAGGCCTCAAATAGACGGCGTCAACCCTACAGATTGAAATTCAATCAGATTTAAAATTTCAAGTTAAGCCGCTATTTCTAAACAGAAGTTGGCCAGAATGTGCACCAACCTACTGTGGAATAAGTAATAAGTACAATAAGATAATGTCCCTAGAGAAAATTGAAAACCGTAGGATTCAATACTGATGATGTAAACGCAGAATGATAAAAGACTTGACATCACTCAATCGGATCCATTTCAATCCGATGGAGTTATCACCAGATAAACGTAGTCTATGGCACGATGCATCCCCCAAATAAAAATAATAGTAAAAAAATATTTTTAAAAACAAGCTTTTATTTAAATGCTCTGAAAAGAAGAAAATAAACTTTATAATAAATCAAAGCAAGGCAAACCCATAAGTTTGTTACATTATAAAATTGTATATGATATAAAAGCTTGTCGCGAGAATATATATATCTTGAAAGTACAGTACAGTCTCGAAAATGTGAACTAATTAAGGATGGCCGTGTTCATGTTTTCGAATAATTCATGTTACAGAATATGGTAGGTACAATAAATATTAAAACGTAAGAAAAATAAAAATATTTATTATTATGAAAAATGCATAAACTAAAAATATTAATTAAAGAATGGTGCATATTATAGTACACACAACTCATTTTGTATTAAAAAAAGTCCAATAAACTCAATTGTCAGGACGATTTTTGAATTGAGAGGATGCTGGCCTGTTCCCGTAGTCTTTGTAAGACCTGAATATCGTCATTGTCAATATTATTCTGTTCAGAGCATTCCAACCCTTTATTAAAGGAGCTAATTGCTTCATTGTGATTTACTCTATTTTTGATTGGACCATCATCTACCGTGTTTTGGTCAGGTTCATCACTAAGGTCGCCCACAGTTTCTTCTTTTCCTTCACTGCAAATGTCTTTATTCCGCTGCTCTAAGTCATTGAATTGGTAGCCAAAACATCATTAACACTTAATATTTTCTGACGAAGGGTTGCCAGATGTTTGTCCTCATCAGGGTCTTCAGCAGGTTCTGCCAAGATGTTTTCCCAGCATTTTTTAATTATTACTGGATCCAATTGTAAGATTAGATAGTTTGGTATCTTATTTGGCGCCATAGTACAATAAATGCACGTGTATTAACAGAACTCAACAATAATAAAGCGGAACACAAAATGCGATTCGATCGTTTTTTCGCGAATGTTCACATTTTAGAATACTAATTTTTTATCGTTCACGTTTTAGAGTATGCAGAGGAACGAAACCAAACGTTCATGTTTTTGGATGTTCGCGTTTTTTACTATTAATTTTATTTTCAACCTTTTAGTTCTACTCTTCAAGCCCTTTCATTTGATACCCATTTTATGGGAAAAGAAAATGTAATCCGCCGTGTTGGAGCGGCGGCCATATTGAATTTAGTTTGATGTCAGTAACTTTATCGTTTTCTACTCTTCAAGCCCTTTCATTTGATACCCATATTAAGGGGGTTGACAAAAAAATACATCATCCGCCATCTTGGAGCGACGGCCATATTGAATTTAGTGTGACCTCACTAACTCTATCGTTTTCTACTCTTCAAGCCCTTTCTATTGATACTCATATTAAGGGGGTTGACAAAAAATACATTATCCGCCATCTTAGAGGGGCGGCCATATTGAATTTAGTGTGATGTCACTAACTTTGTCGTTTTCTACTTTTCAAGCCCTTTCATTTGATACCCATATTAAGGGCGTTTACAAAAAAATACATTATCCGCCATCTTGGAGCGGCGGCCATATTGAATTTAGTGTGGTTGCACTAACTCTATCGTTTTCTATTCTTCAAGCCCTTTTATTTGATACCCATATTAAGGGAGTTGACAAAAAATACATCATCCGCCATCTTGTGGCGACGGCCATGTTGAAAGTATTACAATATTGAGTATTGTATATTGTATTGTCACCTGAACTAAAGTTGTATGTAAAATTTCAGCTCAATCGGATGTCAGGATGTGGTTCTAATTCAGCTTTTGACCTAAACATACATACATACATACATACATACATACATACATACATACATACATACATACATACATACATACATACATACATACATACGTACATAAATACATACATACATACATTGCAAGTTAAATAAAAGCTTGTAAAAAAGGTTGTAAAAATATATGCCGAATCACGGAAGACAATATCCTATGATTTGCCATTATTAAAAAGTGACATTATTGTCCTAACTCTCCCAATCCAAGAACTCTAATCAAAAGAGACAGTATGCTACTTCATTTGAGTAGGTAAAATTATATTTATTCGTGCACTATTTTGACAACGGCAATTAGAAATAAGAATTTCACGACGTCCTTTATAATTTTTATATGTAATTAATTTCTCCACTATAGTAGGGGAGTATATTTTTGCTGTTATTTTTCAGTGGTTGTACTATAAAAGGTATAATTAAGTATTTATTTGGCCCACGTTTTTTGATTAGGACTTTGATATTTTGTAGAAAAAACTCTTGTAAGTTGGGTTGCTCATATAAACATAGACCCTAAAGTTCTTCGTTTCTAAGATTCTCTTTTCGAAATTGAATTATGGCAATGTCTCAAAAAATAAGCAAGCTACATATGTGAAATTTGGAACCGCACTGCGTACGTAGCTCATATAGAGGGCGCCCCTTGCGCAATTTTTGGGTGGTGCTTTTACTCGTAACTGTTTGAGGTTATCTTTTTGGTCTTTCAGGTCCATCATTTTAGTGCATCTTTTCATTCTGCAACAAAAAGGTACCCTTGTTTCATAACGATAAAATCAACCGTTTACATTTAATTTTTAATTGGGTTTTTCGCCACCAAACTGATTGAAAGACAACTTTTTCAAGTTGCCTCGAAAATTCATAAATTCTTAACACTGAATGAACGAAACTTTAAACGTGTAACTCAAAAAATAACTTCAACAAATTTGTTTTCTGAGCTTTCGGAGGATAAATCTTCCTCCTTTCTCAAAGATCATGTCATGAAAGGAGGAAGATTTATCCTCAAAAAAGCTCAGAAAACAAATTTGTTGAAGTTATTTTTTGAGTTACACGTTTAAAGTTTCGTTCATTCAGTGTTAAGAATTTATGAATTTTTGAGGCAACTTGAAAAAGTTGTCTTTCAATCAGTTTGGTGGCGAAAAACCCAATTAAAAATTACTGTTTGCGCCACAAATAAATTTTAGAAAATATCAACCGTTTACGTTGAAATTGACAAAATTTGACCCCAAACGTGATGCAGTGCCTCCGTATCGGTTTATAGTCTACGGTATTTTTTTATTTATTTCGTTTACAGGCGGATTTGGTTGTCGGATTTATGTAGGTATGTTATTAGCGGTTAACTTGGGTAACTCCAACATTTCGAAACATAATCAACTGCACCATAAGGCACCACTTAAAGTAAGAAAAAATCCCTATGAACAATAAAATAAAAATTATTTGCTTTCAAAATGGAAAGGATTGAATTTGACAACATTTGAACAACCTATTTCAAGAAAACCAGTGGTGTTTTGACCAATGTCCATTTGGCTTTTTTTTCATCATTTTGACTGCTAAAATTTTGTTTCGAATGTTAGAGTTAACAGGTGTTTTGGGGCACGTTTTGCCAATTTCAATGCAAACGGTTGATTTTATTGTTATGAAACAAAAGTAGCTTTTTGTTGCAGAATAAAAAGATGCATTAAAATGATGGACCTGCAAGACCAAAGAGAAAACTTCAAAAAAGTTACGAGTCAAAGCGCCATGCAAAAACAGCGCAAGTGACGCCCTCTGTGAAATACGTAGAAATTGACATTTTCAGCTTATTCTCAATCCACAAAAACACTGCAATGCCGAATTTCAGTTCAGCAGCAGCAACTAAAATGGCAAGAAAGAATTTATTGCAGAATTGATTATTTTTAATTATTATTATTATGTAATGAAAAACTTTAAAATACAGAGTGAACAAATACAATAATTATTACATAAGACCCACAATAATCAACAATAATAACGAAAAAATGTGTTTCTAGTAGGCGCGCCTGTGATTTGGTATTTGACATCTTCTCTCAATGCCAAACAACTGTTGTAAATAACTTCTTGATATATTTTGAAAAATAGGAGTACTTCACTCTTTGACCTAATTTCAAAATTGAAATTTTTGAACACCCCGTGTAATAATATTTTCTTAACGTGAACCTTGATTCCCGAGGAAACAAAAACTTAAAGTTAAATTTCTTCGCAATTTCACCTAGCAGGGGACATACTGTATATATATTTATACAGGGTGAGTCAGATTGTATAGTAAATACTTTAAAGGAGTGTTCGCCAGGTGATTTTAAAGGGGGTCTTTCCAGTGACGGCCCTAGGATTTTAACATGGGGAGGGGACGATCAATGATCAGTTACACAAATTTAAGAGGGGGGGGGCAAATTTAATTTTTTTAATGAAAACACTGAGTCATGGTTGACAACCTATTTATTAGGTACTCTTAACAAAATAAAAAGAGCAAAATAAAAAAAATTTAACAAAAAAATTAAAACCGACTTCACAAATTTGCCCGTATACACATTTCAACTAAAATTATAGAAATATTTTTCTCATTCTAAATTGAGTTTCCTTTGGATTTGGTGACAGTCAACAGTCAAGGCAAGGAATTTAAATCTATTTAGATATGAATACATCATATCCTACTTACATCATACCTTACTGTCACTAACTCCAAAGATAACTCAATTTAGAAAGAGAAAAATATTTCTAAAATTTTAGTTGAAATGTGCATACGGGCAAATTTGTGAAGTTGGTGTTATTTTTTGTTATTTTTTTTTTATTTTTTAGTGGAGTGTGCATACGGCCAAATTTTTGAAGTCGGTGTTAATTTTTTTGTTAAAATTTTTTTATTTCTTATATTTTAGTGAATTACATATTAAGAATGATCGAAATCGGTCCAATATAAAATTCCATCCTCTATTTGTCCACCCTTAGGATTGAAATTTTTCTTTTCAAATTTAATTTCTCTTCAAATTTAAATGTGACCATCCCTAAGGTAACCCCTTTCTAATAAAATAAGAATCATCCAAATCGGTCCAATATGGTTCATCCCCTATTTATCTACCCTTAGGGGTGGAATTTTTTTCTTTAAATTTAAATGGGACCACCCCTAAGGTAACCCCTTTCCAAGAAAGAAAGAATCATCGAAATCGGTTCTATATAAAATTTCATCCCCTATTTGTCCACCCAAATTTAAATGGGGCCACTCCTAAAGTAATCCCTTTCTAATAAAAAGAGAATCATCGAAATCGGTCCAATATGAAATGTCATTCCCCATTTTTCCACCATTATGGGTGGAATTTTTTCTTCATAAACTAATGGGGCCACCTCTAAGGTAGGTACTCCCTTTCTAATAAAAAAATAATCATCGAAATTGGTTCAATATGAAATTTCATCCCCTATTTGTCCATCTTTAGGGGTGGAATTTTTTCTTCAAAATTAAATGGGACCATTCTGTAGATATACCCGTTCAAATAAAAAAAAAATGTCCAAATCGGTTTATAAATGACGGAGTTCTGAGGTAACAAACATAAAAAAATACATACAACCGAATTGATAACCTCCTCCTTTTTTGAAGTCGGTTAATAAAAATTAGAATTCACACTATTATATAAAAAAATGAGTCATCATTTAAAAAAACGGAGAAAAAGAAAAAATCACAACTTATCACATGATGGAATATTGAATATTGCATTGCTGTTTTTATTATTATTTGATGCAATAAGATCTGGTTATACAAATAGCCTAATAGTCTTTTTTTATTAAATAATATCCCAAGGGGGCCGCCACTGGGTCTTTCATATAAAGTTTTTCGATTTGGGCTTTCCTTGCAAAGTTATTCCGGTCAACAGGGTGACCCGAAAGTATTTTTTTATTTTATATCTCAATAACGGCACTACTTAAAAATTTGAAATGTGGTATGTTATTTAGTTACTGGAAGACGCCTTAGGGTAGTTTATTCATTTACACAGTGCCCTAAAAAGGGTATAAAAACTAACAACCCTCAAACTTTTTTGAGGTTATCTTTTTGGTCTTGCAGGTCCATCATTTCAGTGTATCTTTTCATTTTGCAACAAAAGTGTACTCTTGTTTCATAACGATAAAATCAACCGTTTGCGTTGAAATTGGCAAAACGTGCCCCAAAACACCTGTTAACTTCAACATCGAAACAAAAAATTTTTACCTAGGTACCGCTTTCAAACGTTACACATCGACTGTACCATGTAATATTTAAACTGGGAAAAAAATTCCTATGAACAATGTACCAAAACTTATTAGCTTTCAAAATGGAAAGGATTGATTTTAACAAAATTTGAACACCCTATTTTAAGAAAACCAATGCTGTTTTGACCAATGTCCAATTGGTATTTTTTTCCTTATTTTGAATGTACAGTCGATCTGTAACGTTTGAAAGCGGTAGATAAAAATTTTATGTTTCGAATGTTGAAGTTAATAACAGGTGTTTTGGGGCACGTTTTGCCAATTTCAACGCAAACGGTTGATTTTATCGTTATGAAACAAGAGTACACTTTTGTTGCAAAATGAAAAGGTACAGTGAAATGGTGGACCTGCAAGACCAAAAAGATAACCTCAAAAAAGTTTGAGCAAAAAAATTAATAGGGGTTGTTAGTTTTTACCCTTTTTTAGGGCATTGTGTAAATTAATAAACTACCTAACCTAAGGCGTCTTCCAGTAAGTAGATACCACATACCAAATCTAAAATTTTTGAGTAGTGCCGTTATTGAGCTATAAATAAAAAAAACTTTTGGGTCACCCTGTAGACCCGAATAACTTGGCAAGGAAAGCCCAAATCGTAAAATTTTATATGAAAGGCCCCCCCTTAAAACTACCTGCCGAACACCCCTTTAAAGTATTTACTATACATTCTGACTCACCCTGTATATATTACTTACCTTGAGATTCACTACCACTAGACTTGTTTTTAGCAATCATATAACTCTTCGGAATTCTATGTTTAGATAGATTATGCACGTCCTCCGGCAAACAAAACTCCCTTTTTAGTAGCAGATCCTCGCAAATTTCGTCCAAAATTATCAACATATAAGATTTAGGGCAGGAAGGCTGAACCATAACCTTTTTCACTGGATTCTTTTTAAATGAAATTTTCGTCATATTTTCTTTATTGGAAATATTATCCTTCCCGACGTGCACGCCATTTTCACTTGAATTTTGCAGTTTTTCAATTCCTACGTAATTTCCACCATAATACTTGAACAGAAGAGTTCCAAAAGCCAAAACCGCTAATTTTAAAAACAACCACATGTGGGGGGTCATATTTCTGTTATTTACCCCATCGTTGTTTTGCATATTTCACAGTATTGTTTTAAACGAAAACCAATGAGAACTTTTCCACTTTTCGGATGATAACACTAAAATAGAACCGTTGTCTTATCTGGAAATCAGCTGAAAATGCCACAGAAAATCAATACGAGAGCTTTAAGGGAACCCAGCAGGCTTCTGATTGGGAAATTCAACTTTTCCGATAGAAACCCGTTTGACCGACTGTAGCGGCCTGCGGTCACCTGTAGATTTCCTCAACAGGAAACAGGATTTACCGATTTGTTGGAAAGGTCTTATCACACTAGTGTATCATCAAAAGCAACATAATATTCCTATTTATATAGTGTAATAATAAACCTTCCATAAATCAATTACTTAGGTAATAATAAGATTTGGATACGATTTGGAGGTGCCAGATACCAGAATGAAATTGTAGGCAACCAAATATACACTTTTAATAATTATTATTATTTTCTGTTTTGAGCAAAGAAATAGAGGGGGTTTTGAGCTTCCCCAGTTTTGGAGCTTCCTCAAGTTTTTCATTGTTTTTTTTTTCTATTTAAGTATTTTACAGTTTTCGCACTGTATAAATTAATCGATTGAAATCCTAAATCCTTGTCTACCCATGGATAGACAAGGCACTATACAGAGATATCGGTATGTCAGCTAGGAGAACGAAAATTAAACTCTTCTGCGCACCTACCGTAAAACGGGATTACTTGTTACTTTGCGCCACTTTTTTACCTAATTTTTGAAATGCAAAAGTTAAAATATTTTAAATCCAGTAGGTACCGGTATTTTTTTGTGGAAGACAATTGTATAGGTTATAAAACAAGTGTACCTATGTTTAGAACTAGGTTTAACGCGTCACTAAAAGGTGGCACTCATTTTAATTATGATCCAAAGTATACCCTATAAGAGGGATACTTTGCACGATTTGAAATTTGAATTATTTTTAGCCTGTAAACTGACACTGCTGCAAAGAAACCCAACTTAATTTACTTTGCACCACAATAGATACGTTTTCCGCATATTTAATTACTTAATTTGGCCAATAATAGGCATTTAAAGCTGCTATTTTTTATTGGGGTAACAACCCCTTTAATATGGGTATCAAATGAAAAAGCTTGAAGAGTAGAAAACGATGAAGTTAGTGACATCAAACTACCACACTAAATTCAATATCGCCGCCGCTCCAAGATGGCGGATTATATTTTCTTTTTAATCCGGTATCAAACGAAAGGGCTTGAAAGTAGAAAACGATAAAGTTAGTGACATGTGACATCTCACTAAATTCAAATGACCGCCGTCCAAGATGGCGGGTTACATTATCTTTTCAACCTCCTTAATATTGGTATTAAATGAAAGGGCTTGAAGAGTAGACACCACTGAAAGTGGTGAGTAGACACCACTAAAAGTGGTGCAAAATATCCCCAATTTTCTAGAAAACCGTTATTATAATAAACAAATTATTTTTACTTCGATTCCAAATTCTAATAACTTTGTTTTTTATTATATGTATAAACAATAGTGGGTACATGCAATTAAATGTATTCTCACCACTTTTTATCAGCTAGAAATTCCTGGCCAATAAAATTTTGGGGAGCTATAAAACAAAGAAATTTTGAGGTTAAGATACCGGTAACAGCTGATCAACAACTAATGGCGACAGGGGGAGTCTAACCTGTTGCAATTACTTATTGCGGCTCCATCTATTAGTAGAAAATGTTATAAACTGAAAAAATACAAATTAGAGGAAATAAGTGTCTATAAATAACATTTACAACATTGGTGCAAAGTTATCCTGACAGGTGCAAAGTAACCCCGTTTTACGGTACGTCACTTCGACAAAAGGGCGGTCAACTTATAAAAAATAGTCCTGAGATTAGTCTCACCTGGACCAACACTATATTAAAGATCCGAGCATGCCGTCCTATTTCATTGTTGTTTACGGATTCGGGTGGGCGCTACACGACGAAAAAAATTATAGGTTATAGGCGGGCATTCTGGGGCTATTGGGATGTCAGTTTCTGACGTTTAAAAAATCCAAAATTTTAAATATCCAGCTTTATTTTGATTTACCTTCTTTTTACGGTAACGAATTGTCTTTGCATCCAGTATTTGGCAGTTTTATCCTATTAATACGGCTTTTCGAGGTAGATTTGTTTGTGATAACATGAAATTTTCGCACACATGAAGAAAATGGTATGCACAGACCATTAGATGAATTTCAGAAGAACAAATACTATTTTGGAATTATGGTAGGATCTGATCAACCAGCTGAAGAAGCGAAAATTAAAGATATTATTTTGGAAGAGTATTTTTTAACGTATGCAGGAATGAAAATAGAAAATTTTGTTTATAACTTCAAAGCGAACCAATAGTCCTCCATATAAAGAAGAAACTGAAAAATCTAATGTGTTTTATGCTTTCACATACTACAACTAGCCATGGACTGCGTTTCAAACCGAAAGGTACCAAATACTCTTGCTTGCTTTTTAGACTGGCTTTTCTTAGAAAATGTATGGAAATATGCCATGTGAACTTGTCAAATTAGAGGGACATAACAAACAAATATTTTACTTTATTTTAAATATTAACTTCCTTGTAACAGACATATTTGCATGTTTTTATTTTATAAAAGATTCTGCAACAATGGTGTTTTAACTAAAACCACCGTGTTAATTTGTTTCGTCGTGTAGCGCCAGTGGCGATCGCTTATTTGAAATAGCGCTATGCACAGGTCTTTAATATAGTGTTGGTCCAGGTCTCACTGACACGAATACGTCAGTTATCAATTTCACGTGAAGTTAAATAGAAAAACAGAATGTAGGCACTTTGAGACACCTTGGTGTATATGTGGTTGCTTAGATCACTGTAAACGAGTCAAATTTCTGTTTAACAATAAAAGGTAGCCCTGATTTTGTTAAATAAGCGTCACCGTTGACGCCACAGCATGCACAGCTTGCGCGCGGACATATACCGTTATCTGTGTATCGTGCGAGAACAGCCCTCGTAAAATAAACTGGACCGCAATTGGGCCCTCGTCCCTCCACTAAGTTTTAGCTATCGGGCAGAGGGCGCTGGCGCCCGCCTTGTATTATATAGGTATGTGGTCTGGATAGCCGCCATATATTGTGTGCATTTTAGGGGATTTAGAGTGCATTCTAAGGGAAAAGCGAAATTAGTGGTGGCAACACAAAATGACATTTGACAACGGCCAACCACGGTCCTCGTGCATTTGACAGCCAATGACGTATGCGCTCAATATGGCCGACCTTTCGGTGGGGCATCTATATTATCACAGACCTATATATGTATATATAGGTCTGTGATTTTATGTATGTAGGTAGGTGGGACAAATGATTGTATTGGAAAAGCAGTCCAGTTTATTTTACGAGGGCGGTGATCGTGAGACAAGACAAGGGTGAAATGAATCCTCAAGGTAAATCCCTTAGTCTATAACTAGACAAGGGTAGCAGTGGCGCCGACTTCATGGAGGCGACGCGATGGGGCGCATATCCATAGACGTAACTAGGGGGGGCTAGGGGGGGCTTAGCCCCCCCTAAATTTCTATTAGCCCTCCCTAAAATGTAAAGGATTTGCGAAGATATGCTTCCCGTAAACAGAATAGATCTAAAGACAACGCAACGTTACGCAACACGGCGAACACCGCACGCGCCTTTTTAAATTCACCAGTTTCGACGAATCGCTTGCTCTTGCGGAATCTTGCGCCTTGTGCCCCCACAAAATCCGACTGAAATTTAAACGCGCAAGCGAGAGCGAACACACCGTGCCTGCTGCCGAGAGAAAGAGAGACGAGACGGGCGTCGGAGAATGTACTTTTGCTGTGCCAGACTCCAGACTTTTATTTTTTATAATCTTGCATCACAAAATAGCAGACATTCCCAACATTTTTTCTCTGGTTTCTACTCGGAAACCTCTACTTTTTCATAATGTTTTTTCTTAAATAAATTAAAGATGATTCAAAATTACCAGTAGATAGACCTATAGGTACATTATTTTTTGAAGCCTTAAAATTAACGTTTTTGGGTGTGGCACCTCAAGGGTGGTATAGGGTGATCCAATCAGTTAACGTATTTAGAAGGGCGGGACCGAACCCATTTCGGAATTTGAAAATATTCACTCCAGCTTGTAAATTTGAAGATATTGGGATTTCCCAAGACTAATTTTATGTAATTTTTTATTTTTTATTTATATTTATTTTTTAAAAAAGACACAAAAATTGTACCTCCACCACTCGAAATTAATTCCTATATACGTCACAGAAGTGATCCAAACTCGTAGCCCCGGCCTACCATTTTACAGAATGACATGTAAAAAATATACCTTTGTAAGTAGCGTACCGACTTTCAAAAATTTCTTCTTAATGGATTAAATAATTTCTTGTCGGGGCCCCGCATTTTCATGCGGCACCCGGCCCCGCAAAATCTTGAGCTGGTCCTGATCAGCCCCCCCTAAAAATACGACCTAGTTACGTCTATGCTCATATCCCCACGCAGGACTCGCTGCGAGACACACGACTTTTCGTAAAATGCCTATCAGGCGCACTATCCAATTTCCGTGTAGGGCCGACTTTATTTCCGAGTGCAATAGATAAACGATTTTGACTACAAAGCTATGTTAATTTGGATGCAGTAGCAAATACAGTTTATTAAAAAAACTGAAATGAGCATTTCATGTGAATTAGGTGCGTTTTTCTATAATAAAGTTACTTTAGTGTGCATGAAAATTATAATAAAATATTATTCTTTATTTTCACCCTTGTTGGTTTTTGTGTTTTACATTTTCCTTGCCATTGCTCCCACGCAGTTTTTGAAAACCCGGCGCCTATGAAAGGGTAGGGTCCCTAAATAGGGAGAGTTGGGACAATAAAGTCATTAGTGTCGCTATTCACCGATTTTGGGCATTATAAAGATAGCTAGATTATTTTCTATCTTTTGCCCCCGCAAAAATTTTAGATTTCCATAGAACTGTATGTCAAATTAGATGTTTTTTTTGTATTTAGATTATGATTTATGTGAAATTAAAGAAAAATGATTAGAACTCATTGTGGCGAGTGTTTCTTTTTAATAGGAAACTGAAACAGTGTATGTCTGGTTGCCCTCTATAAGAAAATTTATCAGGCGTAAAATACGAATGCAGCATGAAAATACTTAGGTAAAAAAATAGGTAAGAATGGCACTGTCATTTCAACTTTAAAATAATTCAAAATATACAAGAACGGTAGACGCACAGGATTGCTCGATCTCGTAAGCGTAATGTTCGCCAGTCGGCAGATGGGTGTGACGTCAGCGCTAGACTAACGGTGTTATTTGTACATCAGCGGTGCGGGTTTTGACGCGGGTTTTGACTGTGTTTTCTTTATTTTATGTAACCTGTTTTTAGTTTTCAATCTATTATTGAATATTTATACTAAATTAGTACCATCTTGCTTAGTATTAAAAACGTAAAAACTAATATATTTTGTCAAATTATCTCTCTAGTATCGAATGTTTTGTGCCATTATAGGTACTTATATTTTATCATTTTATCATTTTAAATACACTTTACCCTATACTTTATTTTTATTATTTATTTAGAATACATTATGACAGGAACGAGGTGTGCTGTTTATGGTTGTAATACAACTTACGCTTTAAAAAAAGCAGGCGAAAATATTATGTTCCATACCTTCCCCAAGTCAAAAGAAATGGTTTCACAAACGATTAGGAGAGCATGGGTGGCAAGATGTAAAAGAATGGACAGTTTCAACCCCAACAACAGTCATATTTGTTCTCGTCATTTTACGGAAAATGACTATGAAAGAGATTTACAGAGTGAACTGCTAGGTAAAAGAGTTTAACCTTTCCATCTTCATCCAAAGCTTCTTTAACTAAAGAAGAGTAGTTGAAAATGCATTTGGCATTTTAGCCAAACGATTTAGAGTTTTTTTACTAAAATTAATTTGAATGTGGAAAAAGTGCAAACCATAACATTGGCATGTTGCACATTACATAATTTTTGAGACCCGAATGTCCTACTTCCATCCTAGAAGAGCTTGATAAAGACTATATATTTCAATTTGGACTTTCTTACCAAACATGCTCACCAAGACATGCTTGCGTTGCTGAACAAGAGGAGTTTTGTGATTATTTCGTGAATGAGGGAGCTGTGCCTTGGCAGCGGAATACATAAATAAAACATATTGTAATAAATTGAAACTAAAATTTGGCATACATTATTTTTAATATTAATTTATAAAATAATATCGCAAAAGATTAGTATCATACTTACCGTCTTTCAAACGTTCAAAATACTTTGTATAATAATAATATTTTATATTTGCCTCAGCCAGAGGCCTCGGCAACTAAATTCCACATGAGTCATAAAAAGTTGAACTTCAGTGCCCATAAATAACTATTTTCGAAATTTTCTTCTATGCAATTATTCCATATATTGGCAATTTTATAAATTAATCCCTTAGTCTTGATACATTCTAAGTAAAAAATAAAAGTTCTCTGTACTCTTAATAGTGTATAAAAATCAAAGGATTGGCAAAAGTAGCTCAAAAACACAGAACATCCACAGAAAACCCACCCTTTCTATATTTTAAACGGTAGCTCCCGGCGCGCTTATCAGATAGCAGTCTACCGTTCTTGGTTATAGGTAGGTATGACAGTTTCTGTCGTTTCGAATGTCCCATATTTTAAATATCCAGCGTTTTATTACCATTTCCGTCCTTTTTACGGACACGAATTCTCTTTGCGTCAATATTTCGCAGTTTTATCATATTAACAGAGCTTTTATATAGGTACCTAGGTAGATTTGTTTGTGATAACATGAAATTTCCATGCCCATGAAGAAAATCGCGTGCGCAAACCATTATGTGAATTGCAGAAGAATAATCACTATTTTGGAATTAAGGGATGATCTGTTCAACCAGTTTAAGAAGCTAGAATTTTGTAACGTATGCAGAATGAAAATAAAAAAATATTGTTTATGGCCCCAAAGCGAACCAATGGTCCACTATAAGAAGAAACTAAAAAAATTATGCTTTCTATACTTATACCTACTCACACTAAAACTAGCCATGGACTTTATTTCAAATCAAAAGGTACCAAAATACTCTTGCTTGCTTTTTAGACTGGCTTTTCTTAATAAAATCTATGAATGTATGCCATGTAAGCTTGTCAAATTTAAGGAACATAACGAACAAGCATTTTATTTTATTTTAGAAGTTAAATTCGTTGTAACGATCATTTGCATGCTTTTATTTTTTAAAAAATTCTGCAACAATACAACAAAGAACAACGCAGTGTAGACCCGGTGGCTAGCACCGTTCCCATGGTGACGATGGCCCATATATTAGTTCCCATAGTCCCGTCGGGGCGTTGGCATCGTAAATTCAGTCGAAAATTGACAAGTAGATGGAAGCAGTGTAAAGAGAGAAACTGACAGCCAAACTTGAGTAAGTGAAATAGTAAATAAATCAGATTCTGGCAAAAACCACACATAAGACAAAATAGGTAAAACGTCAAACTGTTTGCCCTAACTTCTATTTTTTGTGTCCTGTGCTTCAAACGAGAGGTTAAAACCTGCTTTGTGTTCCACGTTTTCATTGGTCGCACGATACACATTGTTTGTGTATCGTGATTGGTCGACTCAAGGTTACATGAATTCTTGTATTCAATAGCCTGTTGTGACATAAATTATGCAAATGAATTAAGAAATAACGTCAAACCCGAATTTTTACTGTATGCAGCTCAAACTGATCACCTTTGCACCTTTTGCAACATCGAAACTTGGCGCGCCGAATAATGTCGGGCGAAAACAGCGGCCGGGCCGGACGTAAACACGGCACAAATCTTTCAAAATTTCGGTTTTTCCGCGGGTATTCGCGAAGTTTCGATGTTGCAAAAGGTGCAAAATAGGGTGGTGATCAGTTTCTCAAACACAAATTCGGGTGGCACTTCTACGCTTTCGTAGATTCGTGTTCAGGGGCCTAGAAAATGGGGGGTAGCCAAAATTTCAAGAGAATCGCGCGGTGCATACGGTATGTTCCATAATTACCATATGTTCAGATAAGTGATTAACTAAGCCATGTGTGGTCGACCTTAGTGACGGTAGTACTTGGTAGTGCGCTTAAAACAAAAAATTGAAGTAAATGTGAACAAGTCGGAAATTTATTTCGGTTTTGAATATAGAGAGAGTGTGAGCATATTGTTGTTTGTATCAATTGATCTTCTTCCACGTGCCACCTGTTACTGTTTTTTGTGTCATTGGGCAGGAAACGGACAAACTGCACGGACGGTTTTAAAGAATATTATTTGAGATGCCGACTGAACAAGAAGGAGCTATAAATAAAATTTTAGAAGAAGTTGTAACCTTTAAAGGAGAATTGGTGAACATCAAGAAGGAGCTAAGAAATATCGTTGAAGCGAGTGAAGCAAGATTACTGCTGGAATTAAAGGAAGCTAATAGTAAGGTGAGAGAACTTGAAAGAGATAATAAAAAACTTAAAAGCAAACTCGAAGTACTGGATAAGTGCTGCAGAAAAAATAATTTAATAATCCTTGGCTTGGAAAAATCCAGTGAAGTTACTGTAAAAATTCTCTGTCAAAAGTTAAATTCATTGTTAAATATAGATCTCACCGATAAAGATTTTAGTGATGTGTTCGCTCTGGGTTCTTCAAGACGTAGTCCAATAAAAGTGTAATTAGTATCCTATCAAAGCAAAAATCTTATACTGCGAAATTGTAAAAAGTTAAAAGGATCAAACATTATTATTACCAACGACCTTACCGAAAATCAACGAGAAGAGGGGAAATTTTTGAGAAGTCACCTTCGAAAACTGAAACAAACTACTACAGAAAGGTGTTTCATAAAAGGAAGCAAACTTTACGTTTGCTCAAAAATCTATTGGGCAAAAGAACTAGAGCAGCTGGAGGAGGAAGAGGAATTCTCTGTTTCTGTCCAACACCCATCAAGTGCACCTCCAACTCCAACACCAATGGTAAATGATTATAAACCAGAAGAACGAGCGCAAGTTTTCCCATCAAACGAAGAAAAGAAGAAACAGGACACCGTAGAATCAGGTACTCCCAAAAATATACTAGAAACAAAAACCAAAGCAAATAAGCAAACAAACTTCTTAAGAACTAGAACAAGGTCTAATAAATAAGCATTATTCTTTAAATATGTAATAATATGTAATAATGTAAAAAAAATAGATAAAAAAAATGAAGCCTTTTATACGTGATTTTCCTACTGAAAAAATTGATGCAACCACTATAACTGATATAAAACAATTTGATAATTATGCTCCAAAAGGAAATATCAACAAAATTATTCACATTAATATAAGAAGTATTTACAAAAATTTTGATCACTTGCTGTGTTTTTTAAACCAGTTTACTAAGGAATTTGAAATAATAGTTTTAACTGAAACGAATATAGTCCATGATATAGAAATTTTTAATTTGAAGGGATAGAAAACTATGTATAGCGAGGGTAAATATAATAAGTGTGATGGAGTTATTGTTTTTGTAAAAGAAACTCTGGATGTATTATATCACAGAAAAGTTTATATAGGACCTGTAACGTGCTTGGAGTTGGAAGTAAAATTAGAATTAAGTTTTTGCTAACTTGTTTATATAGACCACCACATTCTGATATATACAGTTTGTTTCAATATTTACTCACTAAAAAAACAGTACTAAACCATATATTAATTGGTGACATTAACCCATTAACGCCTGAATTATGTATTTTCTCAAATATCGATATTTTTTCTTAAATAACTGTAAAAAATGACTCCCTGAAACGAAAATATTTTATTCCAAAACTATCTGAGTAGTACTTTTTGAAATATAGGCTGTTGCCATATGGTAACGCTAGGAGCTTGTGAAGTCAAAGTGTCTAATTTTATAAGAAATCAAAAAGGTTTTGGCAGTTATTTGGAAAGCAATGAAACAGTGTAATATCGTCAAGTATATATTATTTTCAATAATATGCAATAGCAGATTATGCTATCGACAATGGAATGGCTGGAAATAGTCAATACACAAGGCTACATTACACTTCCAGCACATTGTTCTAATTATGGACTTGCATGTACTGCGCGCGCACCTTCTTTTTTTATGGCCTTCTGTATGCTGAACAAAGTGGTCAATTCTATCAAATCTAATATTATCTGAAATACGGCTATTATCTGAGGACTCTATTGATCCTGCATGTCTTCCAGCACCTTTAGGACGAACTTGATACGCAAGTTGTTAGTTAGGGTGCACTGTGTTGGACTTCTATTTTCTCGAATTGTCCCAATGGCGGAATAGCCGCGAAATTGCAAAAAAGAAAATAGTGCTGGATTAGAAAATAAATTATCCATATAGAAAGTATACCCCAACTGTCTTTTTCCTAGCGGAAGTTCATCTAACATTATCAGAAGTGGGCTAGCCGCTTTACCAAATAGAACATCATAGTCCGAATTCATTTTAGGACTCTTTCCCTGATAAAAATCAAAGTTTATTAGGTAGCCATCTTTAGTGTTTATAAACACTAAATCTGGAGCCTATAGGCTCCAGATTTTGTAGCCAAACCTGATTGGCTTGCCCCGAATAAACTGTTTGCAACTGTGCTTCCCATAATACTTTACCATACTTTCATCGTATGCTAGGTTCAATTCCGGAACAAAATTGTGGATACATCGATCTTTTAGCATTTCAATCATTGGTCTAAGTTTCATCATTGTAAATCATATCTAGTGCTTGAGAAACTGAGAATCCTCTCCTGGAATTGAAAAATAAATATTTACTGAATGTAAGCGCCTAGCGTTGCCATATGGCAACAGTCATGTTTACGAATATGTAAGTCAGCTAGTTTTTAGTAAAATGTCTTTATATTTTGTCAATGAATACTCTAACGCATTCTATACATAAATATAAATCCAAAGTAACAAAAATATGTGACACATAAAAATAAACATACTTACTCAAACCGAGGCTCAATTTTTTTCGATGATTTATTTCAATGGTATATTCTAGCACTGCTCACACTCTAACAATCAAATGTAAACTGAATTTGCCAGTACGAATGTATTCCAAACAGTAATACGTCGGTAATAAGATTCCTACCGTAAACGAAATAAAATCGCTGACAAGTTAGGACGCGTCGAAAAGATCACCTGTTGGACGTTGCCATATGGTAACGCAAGGCGCTAATGGGTTAACATAAATCTGTTTTCAGATACCGAACAAACAGAACAATACAAAAACTCACTAAGCTACTTTGGTAACATGTCATACATAAATATATATACACGTCCACAAAGTAAAACATGCATTGATCATATTTTCATTAAAGAAGGAAATAATCGCGTTAAATTTCAGGGCCTTGGTTCTTTCGTTTTCGAATACTATATTACTGATCACTTTCCAATTTCATTAATAATCCACGAAAATAATAATATTCAGTCTCACCAACAAAAGTCAAAAAAGTTTATCAACTACAAAAATCTTAATTCAGATTTGAAAAAAGAAAATTGGCGGCATATCTACAGTGAAAATGACGTTAATAGAGCAACACAATCTTTCATTGACAGACTTAATTACTATATAAACAAACACACAAACGTGATATACTTTAATAGAAAGAACACACCAAAAAACAGATGGATTACAAAAAGTCTACTTAAATTAATAAACAACAAACACACCCTATATAAACAAATTATTAGAGAACCACAGAACCAGCCTCTTAAAGAAGCATATAGAACAAGCCAACATAATTTAGATAAATCCATTAAGACGGCAAAAATGAATTATGCACAGAAGTTAATAAATAAGAACATAAACGACTCAAAAGCCCTGTGGAATTGTGTGAATGAAATTTGTAATAAACGGTCACCAAATACAAAAGTAAATACAGTTAAGAAAGAAAACGGACATAGTATTTGTGATAAAAGGGAAATATGCTGTGCGTTCAACAGGTTTTTTAGTCAAATTGGAGAAACATTAGCGGAAAATATTCAAATTCCTGATGATTTTATAAAACATGGGAAGTATATTGAGAGCACAATGTATCTATATCCTACAGATGCTTATGAAGCACAGGCGGTAATAAAAGAACTAAAGAACGGTTTGAGAATATTAGATCTGAAACTCTCAAACAAATAGCAGCAGAGATCGTAACACCATTGACTTTTTTGATAAATTTATCTTTTGAAAATGGAACCTTTCCCGATGTGTTAAAATTGGGTGTTGTACGACCACTACATAAAAGTGGATCTAACGAAGATATAAACAATTACCGTCCCATTTCCTTAATCTCTAACGTATCAAAAATTATAGAAAAAATAATAAAGAAGCGTATAGTAAAATTTCTTGAAAAACTTAAAGTAATATCAGAATGGAAATTTGGTTTTCGTGAAGGCAGATCAACAGAGGACGCAAAACATAAATTAACGTCGTTTTTGTATCAAGCTTTGAATAAAAACAAACCAGCAATGTGTGTGTTCGTCGACCTGTCAAAAGCATTTGACACAGTTTGCCATAGCGGACTAATTAAAAAATTGGAATCTTATGGTCTAAGAGGTAAAATTAAGGAATTAATAACCAGTTACCTTACTTCTAGAAAACAGATTGTGGAAATCGATGGAACAGTTAGTGATGCTAGAGATGTACGCTACGGAGTTCCCCAGGGCACAGTCTTGGGTCCCCTCCTATTTACAATTTACATAAATGATCTCTTGACCACTCACTCTACAGGTAAAATCATAAGCTATGCTGACGATACCGCTATATTATATACAGCCGACAGTTGGCAGTCTTTAAAGGAACAAGCAGAAACTGATTTTATTACTATTGCTAAATGGTTTCAATACAATAAACTTACCCTAAATTGCGACAAAACGAAATATATGGTTTTTACATCGTATTCCAACTATTTACCACAGTTGGGAACCCTCAATGTGGGCAACAAGATTGGAATTCCTGAAGCTACATCACTTAAATATTTGGGAATAACACTGGATAGCCACATGCGATGGAACCTACAAATAAAAAGTGTGATTCAAAAAAACTAGAGGTTTCATATACAGATTTCGCTACCTAAGAAATTATTTAAAGGTTCAATATTTAAAAACTCTATACACCACATTAGTAGTACCACATTTGTCGTATGGAATTATGGGATGGGGTGGAGTTCGCGATAATTACCTACAAAATTTAAATGTAATTCAGAAATGGATACTAAAAATAATATTTCAGAAAAGAATAACATATCCTTCCGAACTACTGTATAGAGAGAGTGGTATATTTGATATTCGTCAGCTATTTTTCCAAAAAACTTTGATATATGTAAATAGCGGTAAAATTCAGCTAGAAGATGTTGCTCATAACTATCCAACACGATACAGAGATACTAATTACAATGTTCCCAGAGCTATGAAGTCCATTGGACAAAAATACGCCAACCACCTTGCCCCAAAATTTATCAATATCTTACCAGAAGAAGTTAAATCAAAAATCGGAACAAGCGGGTTTAAGAAAAAAAATTAAAGATTGGTTGAATGAACACAATAGAGAAATTATTCATGCAATTATAAAAAATTAAAAAAAAGGAGAGAAAGTTGTTAAATTCAAAAATAAACTTTACAAACCACGTGTACCTACCTGAATTTGACTTTACTAACATAATATGAATATACATTACTTACCGGCTTTTGACTTACTTACCTTAACATGACGCCAACCTGGATGTGACTGTGTGTTTGTGTCTCTGTCAGATGAATTCATTGCTTCGGCTTAGTTTCTGAGATTTATTTGTATTTGCACTAACAATAGAAAATCTGTGTATTATGTATTGCTTTAATTATATCACGCACAAACTGCTTATGTACAGTTTCTGTGATTTATTTGTTTTTATTTCAACAATAAGGAATTGTACCTCTGAATATTGTAATTTCAATTGTTTGTTAAATAAAAACCTTATTATTATTATTATTATTATTATTATTATTATTATTATATAGACCGGGAGATAGTGACAGATTTTTGGACGTGATTTTACTCAGTATGCAGGGCATTATGTGGCACATATTCTCACAATAATAAGGTATGAATCAGAGAGTCATCCTGGGTTCTTCATGTGAAAAACTGAGTTTTCAATTATTCGAAAAATATGCGTTTTGATATGATTTTATACAGGCTGCCATGTGTTTTATAATGAACTTCAAAATAAAAAATTCCTCTGGAAAAATAGGCATACCGTTAGGGTGGGTCCAAAGTTTCTGAACAGGCAGCCACTGAGAAGTGTGCAAGTTCTCATTATGAAAATGCTGAAAAAAGGATGGCATACCTTTCGCGCATGTCCAAGTACTGTTTAAATTGAATGTTATTTAATCAGTTAAACGAGTTATTCGATGTAAAGTGTACTTGGACATGCGCAAACGGTATGTCATCTTTTTTACAGCATTTTCATAATAAGAACTTGCGTACTTCTCATTGGCAGCCTGTTCAGAAACGTGGAAAAATTAATTATTAAAATACAAGGTCACGTGGCAATACTAGCCCTTTGGACCCACCCTAACGGTATGCCTATTTTTTCCGAGGAATTTTTTATTTTGAAGTTCATTATAAAACACATGGCAGCCTGTATAAAATCATATCAAAACGCATATTTTTCGAATAATTGAAAACTCAGTTTTTCACATGAAGAACCCAGGATGACTCTCTGATTCATACCTTATTATTATGAGAATATGTGCCACATAATGCCCCTTGAAAGGCATACTGAGTAAAATCACGTCCAAAAATCTGTCACTATCTCCCGGTGCAATACCCCGCTGGGTCAATGTACAACGAAAGTTGCAAAATAGACAAATGTAAACTATATATTTCACAACAAATCATTCACGGGGAACCAGTAAAGTGCAAATAAGAAAAAAAAAGCAAACACCGATAAGCAGGTACAATATAAAGCAGTCCACGCACTGAAATGCCTGACAGCAATCAAGGCTCAGACATAGAGAGAGTTTTACAAGAAGTGCTGAAGAATAGAACGGAACTGAAAATCGGCTAGAGGCACAATATAGGCAAAGCAGAAAAAATAATGTAGTGATTTTTGGCCTACAAAAAGTGCAAGCAGTCAACATAGATTCTGTCAGAGAAGAACTGAATCAGCTGCTCGAAGTAAATATTACTGCACAAGATATCAACGATGTGTATCACCTGGAATCCTCACAAAAAATCCAATAAAGGTAGAGCTACTTTCCTTTCAAACAAAGAAGATTCTACAGAATTGCAAGAAATTGAAAGGCACACGAGTTACTATTGCCCAAGATCAAACTATAAAGCAACGAGAAGAAGGGAAGATACTCAAGAAACATCTGTTAGTTGCAAGACAACACAGTGATGAAAGGAGTTATATTAAAGGGAATAGATTATTTGTAGGCCAGAAAAGCTATACGGTAATTAGATCTTGAAGACCAAGACGATCAAGAACAACTCCAATATATACTGCTAGAAACAGCGCACCCCAGACTCCCACAATATCAACTTTGAGATCTGCTGCAAGCCTGCTTGATGAAGAACCTGAAGTTTTTAAGGAGAAGAAAAAACAACATAACTCCCAAAATCTTCAGATGGGGCTAAATGAACTTGACCCTGCTTCGAAAAAATATTGTTTTGGCGTCAAAGCCCAAAGCAAATAAACCGGATGTTGGTAGTGCAAAGGTTAGAACTAGATCTAAGAATAACTAATGTAAACATTCAAAAGTAGATTGTAACTTTATAGATTCCCTCTTTTAACGTGTTGGTGTATAAGATGTGAGGGTGGGTTGGGTTTTGGATTTTTGCTTCATTGTGTTCGTGTTCTATTGTTAGCGAAATAATCCGAAATATATATCTACAAAAGTAGCTATGGACGCATACATTCGTGATTTCAATGAAAGATCGGTGGATGCTGAGGTTGTGGAAGATCTGACAGAATTTAATGACTTAATAAACACATCAGCGGCAAAAATAAAAATGTTGCATTTAAATATGAGGAGCTTAAGAAAAAATATTGATGAGTTAAAGATTATGTTGTCTCAGGTGCGGGAAGAGATTGATATAATCATATTAAACGGAAACTTTTAAAATACATTATACAGAGATATACCGGGTTATAGTATGGTGTACAATGAGGGGAACTTTAACAGAAATGATGGGGTTGTTGCCTTTATAAAACAAAAATATGTGTTTGATAAATAAAACAATAAACTATACAAAATGAAACAAATTCTCTGAAAAATAAGAACGCAAAAAAAATCGTTAACTATCAAGCAATAAAAGAAGACTTAAAAAAGGAAATGTGGCATCGGTTATATAATGAAAGAAATGCACACACGATTGCGATGTGTTTTATTCACACTTTGTCAGACTACATCAGAAAACATACACGAGAAATAAAAGTAATCTCATCTGAGCAACCTAGAAAAGAATGGATAACGAAACAATTAATAAATTTAAGTAAAGCGAAAGATATTTTGTACAAACGAACTATTATAAATCCCTGGCCTTGTCTTGTTAGGTGGCGTTGCTATACCCCAGGGATGACTCTTTAAAATAAGGGGACCCAGCATTTCACAGTCTATCACATTGTTTGTTTTCTGTAGACTCCATGGAGACCACCTAAGTGGGCTGGTACAAAGTTATGTTATATGTCAGTGTCCAACTGCCATTAGGTTTTAAATGTGATAGCTATCTACCACAGATTCTAAAGGAGGCAAACAATTTCCCATCATAATTCACAATTTTTAAGTTTTCTAACTTCCAGATACTCAGAGATGTGACAATTAAAGAATTTCAACTATACAATAAATTTGTTTTATTTGACAGTTGCCATATTCTGTAATTGTAGACACAACATTGTCAAGTCTAATTTTTAGAAATCATGGAAACCATTATTAATTTTTTCTAACAATCAAAGTACCTGTTATATTCATAGATTCTCCAATAAAATGGCATACTTGGCATCACTGATACTATTAGAATGAGGAAAGAATAGGCCTCACTTTGGAAAGTATAATGCTGGGTCCCCTTATTTTAAAGGGTCCCTGCTATACCTACCCCGATTGCTGTATAGAAGTCTGGATTTTGTCAGGTGATTGGCTTGATGGATTCCATCGCATATTTGTACCTATTGACTTTAAATTTAAAAACTTGCCCATAATGTCGTCCGTTGAATTCTTACACAAAGAAAGAGAGAGGACGCCTAACAGCGATCGCAGCCGTGTTACCGACTGCCACATCGCACGACAGGCCGCAGTAGTGGCGTAGCATAAAACGCGTTCTTAGCCAATATCACAAATGTTAAAAATGAAAAGATAGTTAATTTTGACTTACATGTAATTTGAAATATTGGTATTTTTTTGCAGATAATTTCTGTAAGTCTAGTTCTAGTGTCTAGTGTCAAGTGCTGAAATATATTTATTTGCGGCGATTTCGAATCAATCAAAACAAAATAAATAATGCACGCCCATGGAAAACAGCCCATATTTTATGAAACTAACTAACCATAAGAAATTTTCAATAAAAACGATGTTAAAAAAATAATTATATTGGTCCTTATTTACAAAAAAAAAAATAATGCACTTTATCATACTAAAAGGTAGAAGCAATTTGAAGAAGTTATATTGAGAAAAAATAATGTTTTAGGGCACCTTTCAAAGGTAGGTAGCTTGTTAAATATTTATCTGTGAAACGAAATCCCGGGCTCTTGCTTTTCACTTCTGCTTTTGCAACCAAAAGCTGAACAATTCACCATCGTAAGAGTATATTTTCCCCTTAATCACAGTTACTTTTAGTTCACAAATTCACGAAATTAACTCACAACGTACTCGCTTTGTCTGCCACATATAAAATGGCCGCCGTTCAAAACGACATAACAAAATCTATACATAGCATATTGGCAAGCGCCAAGAACGTTAAGTCTGGTTTAACGTTCTTGGGCAAGCGCGCTGCCAGTGTTTACGTTTACGGTTTACTCGTTTGGCTATGGCGCTGCCCTCTCTCTTTCCTTGTCTAACGATCTCTATGGGTAGATTTGAAAACAACCCTTTTAAACTCTGTACTTCACGTCCAGAGATATAGAAGGAGGCGCAAGGCTGCTAATTTGCTAATTTTTCTACAGCCATTTTAACCCACGAAAGTGAGACAAATTCAAAATAATTTGCTTTTTCAAATTTTTGTTGCATTTATTTACGTTTAGGTATAATATTATATTGATGTGGAAGCAACTTTAGTCAAAAAAAGTTTATTTTTACCTAGACCGTTTTCGGCGAATCTGCCTTGGTGCCTCATTAGGAGAAATCATTGAATCTGTTGAAGTTGAAGCTTGTGGTAGGCTCGGACCACTTTGTTGTTGGTCAGATTCATTTTCCGACGGTATAGAAGTTGATTGGAGGCATTTCTTATTGCCCACCAATTTGTGCATGTTCTTACAGAGCAAGACATGTTAATGAACACAAAACACATTACGATTACAAAAACACGCCAGCAAAAACGCTAAACACACGAAAAAGACCTTAAAAAAGCAATTAAGAAGTAAGCACGTCAAAACGTAAACAAACTATGGGTTAACATGGCGGCCGTCAAAGGTCAAAGCGCCCTCTGTGTAGCCGAAAAATCGGATGCGCAGTAGGTCAAAGAGCATTCTCCTACTCCATATCTCTGAGTAGTTCAAAGAGCATTCTCTTCCTCCATATCTCCGATCTCCGGTCACGTCCAGAGAAAAAATGGAGTGGGGAGAATACGCTACAAGCCGCGCCAACTGCCAAATAAAAGTGGCGGCCATGGCCATATTAAACCACCTTCATCCATGGGCGTATCATTGTTAACATAATTGGGAGTGCAGACTGCTTTAGAGGTCTTCGTCCTCGTTCGCCACGATGCACAGTACCTAAAGGCATCAGCAGCAAAATGTTTTGAACAAACAAATTTATTTGGACTCAAAGTCCAATCAGTCCCCAAGTTTATACAGATGCGTGCCTATGGTGCCCAAAATTTCTGCGATTGTTTTTACTATACTTACCGAAAAAATGATACTCCCGGAGGTCTCCTAGACTTATAATTCTTACAGCTACAGCAAAAGGTCAAAACGCGTTCTCCCCACTCCATTCCTCTGGTCACATCACAAAAACTTAAAATCCTCCTTCCCGCCAAAACTAGAACTATAACCTCAAAATCAAAAATAGAAATTTATGAAAGCGGAGGCAACAATTCATACTTTTTCTCCAAGAATAATGATTGAAAGAAAATCCGTAACGTACACAAACTTATCCGACAAATTCTCTGAAAATGTGGCGGATTACAACAGACAATACTGCAGTATATACTTGGCCAGATTAAAAGAAATGGAAGCATTATTGATGAAAAAAATTGAGGGAAAATGGGGTGATAAATATCCCATTTGCAAACTGCACAAACTAACTGAACGCAGTAATGAAAAATGTGTCGTGATAGGAACATTATTTAAGGACCAGAAACTAAAACCTTCCGTTTTAAAACAACTTGCCGATGGGGCTCAATTTTTAGTACAGCCAATTGCTACACAGTTTACCGATAATTCGGATCTGTTGTTTATAGAGGATGAGGTCCAAAGATATCAAGTTCTTGGAGAATTGAAGGGAGACAAAGTAGTTACAGGTAATAAAAAAGTTCATTCAACATAATTATAGGAAGTGGCTATTTATACGTCCGACGGATACAAACGTCAGTATACGTCTTGCGCTCTCATTGGTCGATTGAGTCACGTGACACATAACCTTACTTCTACCATCCAATGGATTATGAATCGGCTTGTTTACTAAGATACTAAGTCGATTGGATGATGTCCGAGATTATTCAGACCTATCTTGTCTCATTTTATATTGCGTATGCCCTACTTTTTTCGCGATGGGCGCTGCGGAATGAAAAATGAAGTGATTATTTTATTATTTACAATGATGTAACCCACCCCCGATTTTCCGTGCCGAATGTCGGGGGGTAGCCAAAATTTCAAGAAAATCGGGGGTGGGTTACAACGCCGAACGTCGCATCGGGCGAAAATACAGGGTACCTACCTAGCCAAAATTTCAAGAAAATCGGGGCTGAGTTACACCATTGGAAATTATTACCACTACTTTTTTCATACGGCAGCGTCTATCCCCCAAAAAGGAGCAGTGCATATGCTCCTTATTGCAAAGATGCTTGAGAAAAATGCACTTCCGACGTATCTAAATATTACTTTACTTCGGCTTCGGACTTGTACGGAGTTAAATGCACGTCCAAAGAAGTCACGTGACTCAGCCCGCCAATGAGAGCTCAAGACGTATACTGACGTTTGTATCCGTCGGACGTATAAATAGCCACTTCTATAATTATATTAGATGGACCTTTACATTTTAGGTGTGACTTGTGCGATATTAGGAAAAGATATAGGTAAAGGAAAATTGGAAGTTGAGGATTACATATTTGCAGGCTACAGACCACAAGTGGATCGTCCTATTCCAGTTGACGACACTTTTATTTTATTTCTAAGTGGCTTGGATTTTGTAAATCAGCACAACTTTGAACCCAATCTTCTCCTGTTATCCGAGTGGATCAATGATGCAGAAGACGATGATGTTTCAAAGATTACTCGAGTTATTATAGCGGGAAACAGTATAAGAAATGTACCAGCAGCTGCGAAACCAACAATATCCATGACATCAAGAATAACGGAAAGCAGCGAAACTATTGATGCTGTCAAGTCATTTGATTATTTTCTGTTCAAGCTGTGTCAGGTTGTCGATGTGGATGTAATGCCAGGTAAACTTGCTTTGTTTCATTTCAGCTGACATTTCAGCCTAACTTTCCAATAAACGAATCTACGGTAGGTAGTGAACACTGTTGGGAAATGCTATTTATAAATAATTGTTAGCATTTTACTTGCTTATTTATAGCACAGAAAATATACGTATCCAGATAACAGAGAGCTCCTTAATGATAGCTGTCAGATGGACTCCAACTTCGAAGCTTAATATTTTCCAAATGCATTGATATAGAGGTCCACTATTAAATGTTGGTTAATCTACGAATTCGGAAGATTATATTTTGGGAAATATCATTTCATAGGAAATGCAATCTGCTTGTTTTTGGAGTCTGTAGTTGGAGACCATTTGACAGGTATTGTTAAGGAGCTTTCTGTTGTGGAACTATATTTTCTGTGTTTATAGCTAATCTTTCTTAAAAAATTGTTATACTCGTATCACATGGATTCAAAAATTACCTTTCGTAAGGTGTTGTTTTTCTATTTTCTTTCAGCTAGCAGACATACGTCAACATGATGTCATTTTTAGGTGTTTAATTGGTACCTAAACGCCCAACAAATATTCAAAATTAAAATTAAACTCTCTTCAACAAATGTTCATACCTACGTCACAACTTCCGTCCTTGTCTGACTCGTGAATATACTGCCAATATCCATCGTATATTCATGAGTAAGACAAGGACGGGAGTTGTTATGTACATAGGTATGAACATTCGTTGAACAGAGTGTACCTCATTTTTCTATCCAATTAGTCAAAAATTTATTTTAACCTCCATATGAAGTACAGTCTGACAAACGAAAGAAGTCCAATGAAAAACTCAGTCTAAGCGCCATCCGTATGTTAATGTGGGCATGGGCGGTTAAACTGTGTTTTTCATTGGACTTCTCTCGTTTGTCGGACTGTAAAAAATAAATAACTTCCCAGCTAGCACACTACCGTCAATTTAATATCACTAAAGGTCTTTTTAAGTCAGTATTGCTCCGTAACGTCATTTGACCAATACCTAAGTGAAGTTAAATTGACGTAATATTTCTCAACATCAGAACAACATTGCCAATTTTACGTCAGAATGATGTACTTGTTGAGACATTAATTTTACTGACCAATACAGGACATCCCTGTTACATCATATTTTGTCACATCTCAGCGACGTATTATTCAAGCCTATATAAATGCCTTGACGTACCTCAGGGTTGCCATTGGGTTACTAAAAGTCACTGAAAGTCACTTTTTTAATCAGTAGTCACTAAAAAGTCACTTTTTTAAAGAAAGGTCACTAAAAGTCACATTAATACACAAAACTGCACACATCAGCAAATTTGAATTGAAAGAAAGAGATAAAAATCGTTTTTTTTTTTTTCATTTTTTCCATTAAAAACAAAATGAATCACTTATTTCGGAAAATATACCTCTTTAAATTTGCCAGTGTATGTAGTTTTGCCCCAACCGAAAACTCTTTAACATTTTGATTGTGTCGCATTTTGCCTGTAACTTTATTGCCTTAGTTGTCCTCCTTTTGACTTTTTGCACAAGTGAATTTGAAGTGAAATGAACATGAAGTGATCTGACAGTGAAATAACTTTTTATTGGTAAATGGAACAGTGTACGACCACGTTATCTATAATCTAACCCTTGAATGAATTTTTCAATATTTTTTACTACCTTAACGCCAGAAACACTCAAAACCAACACAAATTACATAAAAATCTATTTGCTGCGTAAACTGATCACTTCATAATCAACTGAACATTTGTAAAAGGAACACTCGATGTCAGCTGACGTGATCTCAAAGTGATTCGGAATCGATTTGAGATCACTTAAAACTGTAAAAGGAGGACGGCTCTTGTCACCGACGAAGGGTTGCCGGTTACACCTCGCCGCACTGCCGAATATCTTTAAAATTTCAGTTTTCGCGCTATTTCGCTAGCCCATTGGATAGCACGGCCATCATTTATGGGTTAATGTTCACGTGCTTTGGTGTTGATTTTTTTATAAAGAAGTTTTCCTTTAATAATTTGAAAATGCCAAGTCATATGAAATTCAAATTTGGTACACAATGTCAATGCTTTAAAGTGTACTTTTAAGCCAAAAACTTTTTTATCATTTTAGAAGAGGCGGGCGGAAATATAACCTGCTCTGTGGTTTAAAGTTAAAGAAAAAAATAATAAGGCATAGTTTTTTTTAAATGTAGGTAAATACGATTTTCTGACTTAGCACTTAACTCTAAACAAAAGACGCCTCTCAACATTTTTCAATTGAATTAGCCGTTTCCGAAAAAATGAAAAAACTTTGGAATACTGATTGTCACCTAATTTCAGAAAAAGTATTGAATTTACACGGATTTTTTTTATTAAAGCGACACCCATTAACTGCTGTTTAAATATTTTGAAAGCATTAAATATTTTTAATTCAACCATTACATCAACATTTTTCAACACTGTATTTTCAAAACGAAGCCATTTAAGGAAGTTTTTGTTTTAAAATAAAGTAAGCTTTCATTCCTTAAAGTGGTTCAGATCGTTTTTTCGAATTTTTTTGTATGTTAGAATATTTTTGTTTTCCGTATGGCATGCAAGAATAGTAGTTTGTCGAATGATATATCAACTTTAATTTAGAAATTTTTTGCTCCAGTTTGGAAGTTATGACAAAAAACATTACTTTTTTGCGGACATAGAATTTGGACCTAAATATTTTTCTTTTCAATTAATATTTGGTACACTCTAACAAAACACTTATGGCTAGGTCGACTCGTAACCCTTTTTTTTTAATTTCTTGTCTGATTTTAAATTGCGGCACTTTGAATATGTAAGTAAAAATTGTCTTATTTTAAAAATTCCATAACTTACAAAACAGTTCGAAAAAACGATCCGAACAACCTTAAAATTTGTCCGTATACTTAACTAACATCTGGTAGATTGCCTTTTAACTCTTTAGTCTTTAATAACGAACAGACTTGCGAGTACAAAACAAACTAGGTATCATCGCTTGCTCAACTACTGTCCAATCATATCTTAATTATTTCTTAAAAGTAAAAAGTTTTTTTAACGTAAAAATTGTTTTGCAAAATTCAAGCTATAATAAACGATCAACTGTCTATTGCAAACAATTATTTGAACACTTAAGTATAGTTTTTCATTTGTAGTTAAACTTTTAAATCAATCGCAGATAAGTTTTGGTTCAAAGTTTAACTACAGATGAAAAGGCTGGTTCTTATGGTGTTTGTTATACCTGGGATTACCTGGGATTTTTTATTTATATTTCTTTTGTTCTATATTTCCCGATGAGTTACTCTATAATAATATGTTTAAATAAAAATTACAAAATCGGATACATGTCATTTGCTACTGTCACACCGATGGCTATCTATATTCCAAAACATTTTCAAATATTTAATTTATCCCTTTAGGAAGACATGGCTGAAAGTCACTAAAAGTCACTTTTTTTTCCGTAAAGGGGCCACTTAAAAATAACATTTTTTCTCAGAAATGGTCACTAAAGTCACCTTTTTAAAGCAAAATTAGAATGACAACCCTGACGTACCTAAACAGGATAAAAATGATGTGATGACGGATATGGGATGACATACAGACGTCAGCTACAGGATGCCGTGCCTTTGTGTATCAACAAAACGTACATTACAGCACGTATTGCGTACGTCACAGTGTATTCGTCCAAAACCTCTCATCATTGCCACCTCTAAGAAATACGACTTTAGACACATACTGGACATTACTCGCATGTCACATATGGAATGTATACCACATACTGACACCTATCACCGTGTCAGAAATAAAAATATTTTGTGAAAACTTTGTTACTACTCAGGGTGATTTCCGTCTCATGTATTTTATAATGCCTATACAGCTTTGACTCCTTCCTGGGATTCTTTATTAAAAAATTAGAACCAAGCCAAGAAAATTAAGTTGATCTGGGGATCCTGTATAAAACATCCGAGCATACGTCATAATTTCAATGTTATTTGGGATCTAGAATGTCACTACAGGTTTGTCACTTTTTTTAAATGTCCAATTTGTCATTTACATTCTTTTTACGATAACGGGTGATTTTGCAGTTAGTATTTCCCAATTTTATCAGTGATTATAATACATAATCCCTGGTTTTATCTTCTAAGCAATATATCTGGGCCATTATGATAATTGCAGAAAATTAAGCACTATTTTCGAATTGTTGGATGATCTTTTCAATCAATTGAAGAAGCGAGAATTCTAATTATGTTTTGAATCATATTTTGTAGTCACTGCAAAGTATAAACAATACCCAGTAAACTAACTCGATGCCATTACTGGTAGAATGTTATTACCACGCAGGCCAAAAATTTTTAAACCACTAACTTTTTTATTTCTAGAGGTACAAAACTCAAAAATTGTTTGCAAGAACTGTCCAAATCCAAATATTTTGTCAGTTTTGAAATATTAAATATGACTAAATTTCGGTTTTCTTGATATCAGAAATACTTAAACTAGGTACACGCGCGGCCTCATAAATCGTTCCACTAGGCATGAGAAATAAGCAAGAAATCAAGAATTTCGGGTAAGTACGGCAATGTTGCGCCAATTCCAAGGCTTCTCAAAACAACAACTTCCCCTACATTCCCTCGTACCGACCCGCTCCTCTCCGTAGAAAATAAAAATTGGGATACGTCAGTCAACGAAAATAGGTTAATAAATCGCTGCATTATCATTATAATAAAGTGGATTTAATGTTTTACCGTTGAATGAAGGAATTATAAGAAATGCAAATGCAACCTTAACCAATAAAATACAAAATATACAAAATTGTACCGTTAGCCCATTGCAAAGGGATCGGTGTTCTCAAAAACGTAAACAAATTGTAAAAATCCGTGGTCGCTAGGCTGCTAGAGCGAGTGGGGGCAACAAGGGGCTTCAGGGTAAGCACACGCTGACCGGCCTCGCAATTTTATGTGGGCGCTGCGCCTCTTATTATTCCTCACTCAACGGTTTTACACAGTTTCTTGGTGTTTTGAGATTCACGTAACGTGAAATTACGCGGATTTCTTTGATTGTCAAAAGTGGTATTAGTTAAATAAGGTATAATGTCTAAGTATAATTATGTTATTATAGAAGAATCTCGTAGTGGTTTTTTACATTAGTTTATTACACTTCTTTATCTTAACTGCGAACCAAATCTTTGGTTTATTTCAATTTTTAAAGCTTCCCTGGAGTCCTCGGGTGAGGTTCTGATGCTTCCCGGACCCCCGAAAAATTGAGAAATGAGAAAAAACAAGTGGTTAATCGTGAATCGGTAATTTCTCTTAGATATCGGATTTTTCAGGTTCTTTTTGGTACCAGAGGAAAGTACGACACCCAATTAAGGGATTTACCACCTTCTTCGATTTTTAGAACGGCTCTATTCGAGGTTGTCGAAAGACTTTTGCGAAAAAAACCACCAATGTCCGTGGGCAGGGTTATAAGATTTTCCACTATTATTCAGGCAACCTAAGGCCAACGTAACAGCGCCGAATTTACTGTTTTTTGCACTGTAACTGGCAATGTCGCGTAATAAGCTGTTAGATTTGCCGTCACTTACGCTTTTAAGGTTATCGTTGGCTTACAAACCACGAGAGAGGGGAGGGGTAATTGCAACGTTGTCAGTTGAACGCCTTTGCGTCCGCATGTATTGGAACGATTTCAAGGGCCGCGCATGTACCTATCTGGAAAAACTTTTAATGAAGATTTTTTTATAAAGCAAAATAAATTTGATCTGTATTTACTATAAAAACATAACTGGCCACTGTGACACGTCAAATTGAATGGGACATTTTGCTTTACAAAATACGCATAATAATTAAACATTTGTATATAATTTCATTTTTGGAACCAAGAGAGTTCAAATTTTATGGTAATCCGTACAACAAAACTAATGTCATAAATGTTAAACTTTTTTTCATATGTCAAAAAAAAAGTTACGGGGTTTTAAAAATGTTGAATTGTTTCCATTTTTGGCTACAGTTTTTGTAGGTAACTGTGGGAAGCAACTTTAATCTTGACAAAAGAAGGCCGCCCGAAAGAGCTAGCGATCGCATCCGCCACCAATTTTTTTCTGTCAAAGATATTTTGAGTGAGCCACTTGTATACAGGGTGAGTTTTTTTTTTATGATCTGTATGGGATCTCGGAAACTAGCAGAGATAGAAGGAAGGTTAAATGAGGAAAGATTTGCAGTTTTGTAGGCCCAATTTAATGCACCTTTTTGAAAAAAGGTGCAAAAAACAAAAGTTTGTGTCATATCTCGAAAATGACAGCTGTCATGGAAAGTAGGACATGATAACCGCATTAGGGACACAATTCCCTCCGACTTTGGTATTTATTTTTTTATCTAAAATCAGAAGCAACGAAGCTAGATGGATTTAGGATAAATAACCAAAATTGCATTTTTTTATGGGGTTCTCGGAAACTAGCGGAGATAGAAGAAAAGTTAAAAGGGAAAAGAATTGCAGTTTTGTGAGCCCAATTTAACGCGCCTTGTGGATTTTTGAAAAAGTCATGGCTTACTATATATTTTGAAAAAAAAAAACGAAATTTTGGCGATTTAATCTAATCCATCTAGCTTCTTTGTTTCTGATTTTAGATAAAAAAGTGTAAATACCAAAGTCGGAGGGAATTGTGTCCCTAATGAGGCACGCCTACCAAATGGGCAGGTCCGTGGATTTTGCCCTACACCAGCTTGTCGCAAGGCTGGATGGGGGGCTGGAGGGCGGGCTGGTGTCGGTGGGGGTCTTTTTGGACATAGAGGGTGCTTTCGACAACAGCAGTGGACTCGATATACACTGTGTACCGGATAAGAATGAACAGCATGGGGATATTGCAAACGGTGAGAGATAGGGCAACGGTTAAATGGGGAAAAAGTTGCGCAATTTCGAGGTCAATAAAATGGCACAAACAGATTTCTAATATCTTTTTTCGTTTTTGAGTTATTTTGAAAAAAGTAAAATTTTGCGTTTTCGATTTTATTTTTTTCTGAAGTTGCTATCACAGATAGAGAGAAAAGAAAAGCACTTTCTTATGGCACTTTTTAACGGGCCTTAAGATGGCGTTTTTAGATTTGTTCTACAACGTTTCGTTTTTGAGAAACCATCTTCAACTTAATTTTTTTAAATACGGACCTGGACTTTTTTTTCAGATTTTGAAAGCACTTTTCATTGCAAATACCAATGATGTGTGACAATAAATATTTTTAAAATGTTTTGATACAATTATACTGAAAATTCCTTTTTTCCATTCTTTTTTTTTTCTAATGGATTAAGCGTCAACCCTAATAAGGTTGAGCTGGTATTATTTACCAGGAAAAGAAAAGTGGTCCCCAGCCCTCTTTTAGAGCTTCAAGGGACCCAAGTAGAAATTAAGAAGGTCAAGTACCTGGGAGTCTGGCTGTATTCCAGACCAGACTGACCTACTGTAACGAAAATTCTCACGGTTTTCCGTTCCATGCTATTTTTATTTTATTCTTTTAACTTATTGAATGGCCCTCGTATTTGCCAATTTTTATAATCTTCAGTAAGGAAAAATTTTATTATATATAATTATTGATATAATTGAAGTTAGCCGTGTATACACAATTTTATTAAGCTGAAAAAGTGCATTTTATTAAGCTGAAAAAGTGCAGTTTACTTTAGGAAAATAATTTTGGTGTATAATCCAACATCTAAATATTATTATCATTTGAATAAATTAATTTTCTATCACGCTTCTATCATTAAATAGTACGAATAAGCATTCAAATGATTTTAAAAAAACGTTGTTCTAGTGATTTTCTTGTTTTTTCTATGTGCATTGATTTTATTCGGCTGGAACACCATGATAACCAAGGTATGTAATGAGTGGTTATTTATAAATAGAATATTCTTCAGTTAAATAAAATCAGTTCTTGTATATATTTCGGGTTTGAAGGCAAGGTTTCCTTTTCACTTTTTGCGTAGTAGCGCCGGTGATCGATATTCTGTTTTTTTTTGCATACGAATTTTGATATAAATCCGGCCGCGATTTTTGCCTTAAGGTCTTTGTGCCACCAACCGTTCCTGAACAACGGGTAAGAATTTGATCATTTATTTATCTTTATTTGTTTATAATTTGCCTATATTTTCATGTGTATTTGCTAAATACTTATTGCCAGTAATATTTAGACAGGAATTGTGGTTTTTTCTTTTTTTTTTTATGGTTACAGACCAGTTTTTTATGCTGCATTTAGTGCAGTAGCTTGTGGATTTTTTCAATCCGAATTTTGTTTAACTATCTGCTTGGTTTCTTGGTTCACGTATTTTATTTTCCACTGTCTGTTGAATTTTTCTAAGAATTAAATTATATTTTTACTCGTGCTCGCTTGCAAGTCTGCCCAGTGCAAAATTTAGACTGGAGTATTTTTTATTTGTTTAAAAATTCACCGCGGGGAAAATTACTAGAAAAAAAATCAGAAATAACTTTATCCTTTGATGATAAAGTATGATAAAGTAGGTACCTGTGTACAAATTTGAGTTTCTTGTTTTTTTTTTACAGTCATTAGATAGTTAGATTTTATTTATTAATTCTGTCTGAATTTTACTAGGCTTTGTTATTGGCACTTTTGATCAAATTCGGACCTTGCCCATTGTATATAGGCAGCGGTGAGGACATAAATTACCACGGGAGAGTTTTTTTATTATTACTTTTGTCAAAATTTTTTCTCCCCTCGAAAAATTTCAAGTTTGATAAATTTTCTATTTTTGTAAGTTTTATATAATTTTATAGGTTTTTTTTTAATAAATACTTAAACATTTATTACGTCACTATTTATTTGTTTGTATTTGAAAAAATAGTAAATTAATTTCACCAATTGATGTTTGGTAAAGTTTGATCAAGATTTTCATGCAGTTTTCAAATATCAAATTTTGCCTCGATTTAATTACACATTTTTGGTGATATTTTTTCTCTCTTGTTTTCCCATATACCGTACCTCACGAGCTGCAAGCACAACAGCAAGGGCAAGACCTGTGAAGAGGACATTGCACATTGGTTTTGGTCGAGGGAGCTCCCAACGCCGGAAAACATCAGGAAAACCGCAGCAAACCAAGCAAAGAAGATCCTGCTAAGGCTGCTGACTGCTCAAGCCATAGAAGGAGGGTAACACTCTTTTACTATTATAAAAATTGCCAAAAATGTTACAGTTTTAAAATTTCCACGATCAACCTGAGATTATTGTTATTTTTATATTTCTCATGCTCGATTAACAACTGGTTACTGTGTGATAAATTTTTGAATATACTTGTCAAAATTTTTGTGTGAATTATTTCTTGCAAAAAGACTCAATAAAAGACCCCTAGCCAGAGCTAAAAATAGATGTGTTTGTTGTTGCAACCCACAAGGACCAAAAAGGCATGCAATGCGCTGTGGGCGTGCCGCAGAGCCGTGGGAACTTCATGGAGACTGAGTTTGAAGATCATGCTTTGGATTTACAAGGCAATGATTGTACCCATGATCATGCATGGGGCTGTCGTTTGGTGGTCAGGCGCTTGCAGCACCAGAGGGCGCTTGACAAGATACAACACCTAGCCTGCCTCTGCATCAGGGGGGCCTTCGGGACGGCCCCCTCTTGGACCCTGGTGGGTCTCCCTCCACTGGGTGCCATGGTAGAGTATGAGGCGGCTAAGGCGGCCCTCAGATTAGAGGAACTTAACATCTGGGCTACTGGGAGCTCACTTTGCGGGCATCAGAAGCTGTGGTCTGAGCTAAGGGAAGCGCTTCCCATCCTGGAGATGAGAAGGGACGTGAAGGTGCCCTCTATTGGCTTCCACGACAGACTCCACTTCTCCTTCCCTATAAGGGAGGAGTGGGCGGAAGGGAATATTAGTACCCGGAAGGGACTTGTCTGGTATACAGACGGGTCCAAAATAAGGAAGGGGACTGGGGCTGGCGCCTACTGCAAGGAACTGGCCAGTAAACTTAGAGCCTCCCTCGAAGAACACACTACGGTGTTCCAGGCGGAGATGTTAGGGGCGGAGGAATCACTCAAACTCCGGGTAAGGGAGCGCGAGTTGACCTTCTACTCCGACAGCGAAGTGGCTCTGCAAGTGCTGCACTACATCCCCTCTGGTGGAGGAATGTAGAACAGGTCTGCTCGTGGCCGAAGGGAATAAGGTGGCTCTGTCCTGGGTGCCTGGGCATTCGGGCATCGAGGGAAATGAGACCGCCAACCTTCTGGCCAGGGAGGGATCCATGAGCAGTCCGATGGGACCGGAACCCCTTCTGGGGATCGCACCTCGGGTAACAATTGAAGTCCTGGATGAATGGCTGCAGGGCAGATTCGTTGAGGAGTGGCTCAGGGCTCCGGGGATGAGGCTCATAATTCGTGGGCCATCGCCGGCCTTATCCCGTGAGTTGCTGGGTCTGCCAAGAAAGGAGATTAAGGGATTGGTGAGGGTCCTCACTGGGCACTGTCATCTGGCTCGCCACCTCCACCTCATTGGGATGGAGGAGCAGCGGGAGTGCAGTTGGTGCCTGGAAGAAGAGGCGACCCCCACCACCTAGTCACAGTGTGCCCTGTGCTTGGCCGGGTCAGATTCGAGTCCTTCGGCATGGCAAGGCTGCACGATGAGGACGTATATGGTGTCAGGATAGGGGAGCTGCGGGCCTTCATTAAGAAGGCCGGTATGCTGGCTGCCTTGTGATACCGGCCATGGGGGCACAATGGGCCCATGATGACCTGTGTGCCGGGCCGATCTGAGACGGTCACCCTTTACCCAGATAGAGAGATAAGATAGATTGCGCCTAAAGAGGGTTGTGACGTCATAGCCCATGCCTGTCAAATTTGACATTTAAAATTAAAAATGGGAAAAAAGCAGGTTTACTTTGGAAATATTGGAAAGTTATAAAGAAAATGTGTTCGTATTGTATTATTGCACCTCGATGACAAATAACCTAAGACACTTCTTTATTGGTTGCTTTCTTACTATGAGAGCCGGCTGCATAATTTCAACTCTCATAAGGTTATAGAATAACGAGGGGCGGTTCTCTGGTCAAAAAACGTACAAAACTTCCCTCTGAAAGGGAAGTTCTGGTGGATTTCCCTAAACTTCCCTAAACTTCCCCAAATTTCCGCGAAAATAAAATTTTTATTATTTTATTATAGGTTTCAGTTTTAGGTAACGCGACACTTGGGATGGCCCCCTCCACTTTCCTCCTGGGCCCCGCCCCTTACCTTGCTGGCCAATCACATCGCTCTAACCTATGACGCGCGCATCAGCATGTGGTTCTGGTGCCAAATTCAAAATTTCGAAAATAAAAAAAATCGCCAGGGTTTGAACCTGCGATCATCGTTTTACAAGGTCGACACTCTAACCAATTGAGCCATCAACGCATTTGAAAATAGTACCTTAAATTGGTGTAAACTAGAATCTCGGTGACGTCACAGAATTAAGAATAAGGAAAATACAGGGTGTCTCAAAAGCAACTGACATGTCAAAAATGTATATAGAGTGAATAAAAAACTTTTTAAAAGCTAAAAGGACCTAAAGGCATAGGTATAGGGTGGACGACAAAATTCATAGGGTGTGACAAAACATAGGAAAGAGCTTAATAATTTCATCGCTTTAAGTCACAGATTTTTTTCTCAAATAGCATAGGGTGGACAACAAAAAATTTTATTACAGGCTTTGACAAAAATCCAAAGCCAAAAAGGCCTAATTTCATCACATGAACTGAAACACTAAAACACGTACTGAGCCGCTATGTATCTTGTGAACGCTTCTGACTTTCAACTAAAAAGTTAGGTTAGAATCATTTTTTTAACATGAAATGCGCTGTAACTGGTGAGATATGAAAGTTATAAAAAAGTTTTATAAGGCAAAGTTGTAGAGCTTACTATTATGAACAGACTGGAAAAAAAATAAAAAAATAAATAAATAAATAAGAAACCACCCCTATTGCACAAAACCCTGAAGGGGTTCGAGTGTGATTTTTTGGTTGGATACTCAGGAGGCAGTCCCCGACCAACCCTGAAAAAATATTTATTTTTTTGCACAATGGATAAATATCCTGGATTAATGATTATAGGACAAAATAGGAAAGAAGGAGCAACAATAAAAAAGGGTCCCTTGGTCCTTTAAAAATCCGATAGGCTTATTTTCGGGGCCATGAAAATCCTCCGCTGTTAAATACAGCGCGAAAGACGGGGACAAGTCTGGACCACGGGGATGCGAGTTGTGTGTGAAGTCCCGCTATACAGTCAGTGCCATATACTGTTTGATGCCCGTTTGAGAACAGGTCAACATATTTAATGAAACTTTTTCAGGAAAATTATTTCCCGTTTTCGAGTTATCACGGATTTTCGGCGAAAAAAACGACCAAGGCAGGTGAAACGCATCTTTTTTATGTGATTGGTCGGCATTTCCCATCACCTAAAAGCCAAAGTAAAAAAACTGTCAAAAGTTGCCCTTTTTCGCCAAGCTACAGCTAAGTTATTTAAAAATACGCAATTTCTAAGAGCGGTTCCTTAGGATTTCCCGTCAATTTTGCTAATTCTACAGCTGTCCTGTTTCTTGAAACTTGAAAATCGGGAGTCGGGAAATTCGGTTAAATATCGGATTTTCAAGGTTTCTTTCAGTACTGGAGGAAAGTACAAGACCCGATTAAGAAATTTACCACCTCCTTCGATTTTTAGAACGGCACTTTTCAAATTTATCAAAAGACTTTTGCGAAAAAGTAGTAAATATGTTCTTGGGATGGGTTGTACCTATTAAAAAATTAAAAATTAACCACAACTTCTTTAAATAAGAATGATCGGGCTCATATTATCTGAGGCAACCTACTCGCTTTAGTAATCTTATGAGAGTTAAAATCATGCGGCCGGCTCTTGGACTATAAGAAAAAAGTTCATATATACATGTGTCCTAAAATTCATCGTTTTAAATAAAATTCTCTAAAAAATTGGTCTCTTTCTCAAAACTTCTTTATTTGTAGAGATTTTTCAACTGAATTTGGTTCACATCGTATTTGGCTAGGATCCTTTTAAATGTGTTATTTTCAAGCTCTAGATTGAACCAGTGGCGGAGATATGGGTAAGGAATTAAAGTGGGTAGCGGTGTTGGTTGGAGCATTTAATTCTGAACAAAATGTGTCTCTTGACTTCTTTTTGTATCTATCTCCATTTCATGGCAAATTAGATTTTTTAAATTTATTTTATCGTATTTGCAATAAGTGTCAGGCATTTAAAAAGCCGTTCTCAATTGAACACAAAATCTTGAAGGGATTAAGGCAACACAACTAATTTTAACTCAAAATAAGAATAAAAAAAGTTATTTGGAAAGACAATTTTTTTAGAAAATTATAACACTCCGTTTATCGAAAACGAAGAATTTTTGGACACGTTTTATGAACTTTTTTCTTAGAATTAGCTGAGGATCACGTCTCTGAAATATTTTAACATACTTAAGTTACACCATGTAGGTGCAAAGACTCTTTAAAACTAAGTTGATTCCCTGGGCCAGTATATTTACATATAACTTCCATATTTTGAAATTCATTGAAACAAAACGATAAGGTACAATTTTGTATCGAATTTTATGGTGTCAATTCCAGTTCCTGGAAAATCAAGTAAGAAAAAACTAATATCCCGATATCTTTCTAAAAATGCGCATAGAGGCAAAATAATACAATATAAACATATTTTCTGAATAACTCTGAGATATTTTCAAGGCATTTTTCCCAATTTTTAATTATAAATGTAAAATTTGACAGGTATGAGCTGTGACGTCATGACCCTTTTTAGGTGCAACAATGTACCCAAAACATGCACCAACATAGCCCAAAATCACATTTTCAAAAAACCTAATAATAAAAATGTTTCCTATTTGGTGCAAACTTTATGAATACCACTGTATACTCTTTTGTTTTTTAGGCTGGCTGATAATATTGGTTCAGTATAATTTTAATTTTTTTAGGTGAGAACGATCCTTCGAATCATGTTTTACCACAACAGCCTATGCACTACTGTATGTTCCCACACTCAGCCACTTATAAATCTTTAAATACAGTCTCGAACCCATACTTATGCAAGTTAGATGGCACAAAAATACTAGGAACATCTGGGCCACCAGTCAGGGATATTATGCGATACTGTGATATTGACGAGCCGATAGAAGCTATGGAAAGTTGTTTGCAGTGGAACCATATAGCGCCTACAGCTCCTGATACACTGGGGTGCTACCCATTTTATGATAAAGATGTTTTTATTATTGAAGATTGTCCTCACATATTATTTGCAGGGAATCAGAAAAAGTTTGACAGCAAAGTTGTGACAGGTAAATTTGTAGTACTCTTCTTTATACAATAGACTATTCGCCAATTCCTAACAATCTGTTACGAGGGGTCAGTTTGAATGTGTTGATCAAAGCAGATATAATCGTCTTGCCGAATAATAGGACCACTGAATTGACACATTGGTAATTTAGTGCATACCAACCGACAAATCAGGGTGTCAGGTTGGCATTTCATTTTTTGGTCACAATTTTTTGTTTACTTCAATGTGCTCTAATACGTCCCTGACTTTCTTGGCAATCTAGGGAGTTTGGCAAATGTCAAATTAATTGTCAAAGTCCTCGCTATTCGGTGAAGTAAAAACCATATTATGACTTATAAGATAAACTCATGCCTCAAAGAAATAACTAAGGATAGAGTGAGTAAGAACAAAAAGTAAATCGAGCCAACATCCTGCTACGTACTCCATTATTTACAACATTTCATTTAAAAATAGACAAGTTTAATAATGTGATTAAATGAAGACAAACCTTCCATACCATTAAATTAACAAATAATAATAATAAATAATTTATTTGGCAGATTACATTTCTTTTCCACTATAACTCCTAAAAATACAAGAGGCAAATGAGAGTTGAGAATACAAGAGGCAAATTAAAGGTGTAAACTTTTGTATTTTATATATTATCTAGTGGTGAATTTTGGTACAGCTGAAATAAACTTTGTTCAACGAATGTTCGTACTTACGTCACAACTCTCGTCCGTGTCTTACTCATAAATATACGATGGATCTTGGTCGTATATTCACGAGTCAGACAAGGACGGGAATTGTGACGTAGGTATGAACATTCGTTGAAGAGAGTTTATAATTACTTTATGCAGTGATATTTTCTCTGGCAAAACTGAAAGTGGAATAACAAAAAACTATCAAAATCTCAAATTATCATTTTAATATTTTTTAAAATTTTCATTAACTTTGACCGTAATGTACAGTTCGAGTTGCTCTACATCTTACATGTACAGGGTGTCCCAGAGGTGGTGCTTCAGCGCTATTGTAAACAGAAGACGAATTTTTTTTAATTCTAAAAAATACTAAAATATTTATTCTATTATGGATGTCCCGGGATTCGATACAGGATTTAAAATCAATTATCCCGAAATTCCTTGATCACATTTTTTATTGGGATTGGAATACTCGGCCTAACTAATGCAATATAATAATTATTTCTGAATAATTACAAATACGTATAAACACTTACATACACCACTTCCACTTATGTGACTTTTATTGAATGGATTGTCTCTCCAAAATCACCCCAAATATAAGCACAAGTGAATATGATATTCCAATTTCGACTTTTGCTCATTCTAATAAAAAAAAACAGTAATTAACGTAATTTTCTAACTTTTTTTACTAGAAAAGTGGGGAAGTGTTTAAATTAATAACGACTATTTTTAAGACTATTTTTTATAAGTTGGCCGAATACTTGAAATTGATAACTGACATGTCAGTGCAACTTCCATGTAAAATGGACCTCGCATGGTCCCAGACCTGAGGCGCCAACTCTGAGGACACCCTGCACTCTGTACATACCTACCTGGTATGTAAAAAAGTTGAGTGCACTGATTTAAAGATAAACATGGTATATAACTGATTTAATCTATAGATGGTACCAAAAATTACAATAGCCCAGATATTTCTTAATACATTTTAGACATTTTAGTAATTATTAAGAAATAGTTATTTACATTGCAAGATGTGCAAGTGCACTTTTTTAGCCGAGGAGGTTATTTAACGACCGAGGCAACATGGGCATTGACTCGGTCCTTAAAGGTATCTCCAAGGCCAAAAAAGATATTACATTTTTCGTGCTACCAACAACTGAATTAAACTTCAAATACGCTATGGAATAGATTGTGAATAATTACGTTCAAAATATCTATTGTTCAATTACTAATACGATAATCAGTGATAAATATGAGTGGCAGAATGCAGTGATATTAAAAATATTTAAAAAAGCAGGGGCTTTTTTTACTAGCCGGGTACTCTAAACCTGCGCTACAGCAACTACTTGTCAATTTTAGTCTATTAGCCACTATTACTTGACACTGAAGAAATATTGATATTATTAATTTTTCTTTAGCATAATTCATATTCTTTTTTTCAAAACCAATTTATAAAATGATCGTTGTGAAATATTAAAACTGACACAAGTTTCGCGTTGCTACATATCTTTTATTAATGGTTTTAAGGTCCTGGCTGCATAAGGGTTGCTAGGCAATACTGTTTGTACCTAGCAACCATTTTTTGTACCTAGCAACCGAACTAATAGGAACATTTAAATGATTTCGGGTGTGCTGGCGAATGTAAAGTGTACTTACGCAGGAAGGAGCAGGAAAAATATTATACAATATTGTGTTACTTTAATTTTTGGGACCACCTATAAATTTTCAATTAAACCAATTAAGTACTATTTTAATTGTAGTTTTTTAGTGTAGTTTTTAGGAAAATGGTACCTAATCGTTTTTCCTTATTTTTTATTTTTTATTAGGTGATGGAGGTCAAAAAGTTTGTCTTGTGAGCATACCCGAGTTTTCGACAAATTTTCAAGCAGTTCAGCTAAATTTGAGGAACTTTGAATGTACAACAGTTAGTTTTAACATTATGTAAGAATTTAAAAAGACACACCCTTTTGATATTTCTAGAATTATAATCCGTAAAATAAACTAAATTAAAATTACATTTCATAAAATAAAGTAATTTTCTCCCAATAAGAATACATTGTTTAACATCTTCAGTACTGAGTAAAAATTCCTGATCCAACCTTCTTAAATTTGAAGGGCTTCTTCCTATTCCTTCCACTACAAAACAAAAAACATGAACTTTTGTATTTTTAATTTATTTAAAACACTCACCATATGGTTCTGAAAAATGTTGAACTCTGAGGATACACTTCAGGATCCAACGTTTCCAAATAAACATCGATTAATGAACACAAATGTGCTACTTGGACTGACAGCCATGCTGTACTTGTTCCCAAATCAATATCTACGTTTAAATATCTCTCCATGTCCTAAAAGCAAAATAAAAAAGGATATGCGAAACATCAAAGTTATACAATAATTTCATACAAACAGTGACTATAGAAAGAATAAGACAGTCGACTAGTCAAATAAAACATTTTAATTTCAACTAAATCTTATTTTCCGTATTTCCGAGTTATTTTATATACCGTGTTTTGAAAGTCGCTTTTGATTTTAGGCGAGCAATATTTTTGTAAAAGAGATTTAGTAGAAAATAATCAATATTTCTAGGGCTACAAACGCATTTATTTTTGGAAAACCGATTGAATTTATTTGTACTATTTAGTTTAGTACCAGAAGCTACGTCACACCGCCGGCTATTATTGGTGTATGAGATTTTTTTTTTATTTCGCACCGTACTAATCCTCGATAACGGCATAGCAACCGGGCTCTTTTTGTCAACCCCACCAGCCCGGCCGGAATTGGGTATAAAGAGGACCCGAAAAATACGGAATTCATCAGATTGTGATCAACCGGTTAGGGATATCAGGTTTAACTGCCGGCCATTGCTATTGTTGAGTACCAACCCTTGGTACTGTCAGGCAAGAGGCCTGGACCGTTGCAAAACCCGAGATCAAAGATAAATAGTTTGTATTTGATATCAGGTGTAACTGCCGGCCATTGTTTATTGAGCACCAACATTTGGTGCTGCTAGACAAGTGACCACGACTTTTACAAAACGAGAAGTCAAACTAAACTATTTCTCAGACTAAATCCAGGTATATTCGTTGCCGGCCAGTGCTATTGCCTGGGCCGTTACATAAACCTGAAAAGTCGACTACGGGCTATTTTTCCACTTGATCTCAGGTCTAGCTCCCATCTCGTTGAGCGCCAACATTTGATGTGGCTAGGCAAGAGGCCTGGTCCTTCTAGAAACTCTGGGAATTAATAATAAACCGGGCCTGTCATAGGGCAAGACCGAATCCGTTTTATCTACTTTTCTTTTCAAACTAAGATCTGACAGTCACCTAGGATACATACTGATTTAAGAAAACAAAAGGCTAAAGAAAAATTTGGCAAAACCCTAATTAACATGAATTTAAATTGGAGACAGTTTGGCTACAAGAATTACGGGATGATCTGTTCAACCAGTTGAAGAAACGATTCTAGATATTTTGGAACGAATGCCATAAGGAAAATAGAAAAATTGGTTTAAAGCCCTAAAGTGAACCAATGGTCAACTAGATAAAGAAGAAACTGAAAAATCTAATGTGTTCTGTTCTTGGTCTACAACTGTCCATGGACTTCGTTTCAAACCAAAAGAACCAAAATATTCTTGCTTGGTTTTTAGGTTCACTTTTCTTAAGAAAACCTTTGGATATATGCCATGTAAACTTAAAGGGGGCTTGACAAACAATCATTTTATTTTATTTTGGATATTAAATTCGTTGTAACAAACACATTTGCATGTTTTTATTTTATAAAATATTCTGCAACAATGATGTTTTTAACATTAAACCACCCTGTCAATTTTTTATAGTCGTAGTGCCAGTGAAGATCATTTGAAACAGCGCTACGGACAGGTCTTTAATGTAGTGTTAGTCCAGGCTTAACAAATATTTTTGCCAAATGCCGTTGACAAAATTGTATTAATGTTAACCAACGCCGCACCATACATGTTAAAAGATGCAGTTAATTTAAGGTGACTGGAGTAAACAGAGTGGCGGAAGAAATTCTAAATCAATTTTCACTTATGAATGACTTAATTAGTAGCATGGAAAAAGTATTTATTAAGGCAGCTTTAAGGGTACAAGTTTATCGAAATATACTACCCAATATACCTCTCTCTCCTAGGTCCGATAATCACATGGTAGGGTGGTTGGCTTGAAGCAGCGTTATTTTATTTCAGGTATTTTAAAGAAATTAAAAATATGTCTACTGAATCTCAGCATTTAAATAAAAATAAGGAAATTTCCATTTCACACACACTGATATTACCGGTGTCGCTGTTGGTAAGTGGTAAGTTCAACTTTTTATGACTCATGCGGAATTTAGTTGCCGAGGCCTCTGGCCAAGGAAAATAAATTACGAGTCATAAAAAGGAACTTCGGTGCCGAGATACATAATATATATTTTTTTGAAATCGAAAATAGTTTACAGGTGGGGTCAGTGTAAACAAAGCGTGAAAACTGACATGAAAACATCTTATTTTTGGACATGATCTTCTGAAAAACTAGAAATTTGTCCGTGCGATCAAAGGTATGAGGCAAAAATCTTTAGCAAATTGGTATAAATAAAATATATCAGATATTAAATCAAAGCATGGACTATCTGAGGGAAAAGGCAGGCATCGTAATACCAAATCGTTTTCGAGACTACTATGACTGAAAATTTAGTGTTTATTTCTGTGCCCCCTCTTAACAACCTTAGGAAACAAAATGATGTGACTGAAAATTATTATAATTTTGTTACTTTCCATGATATTTTTACTTTATTTTTATCCACTGAGTTGGCGTGTTATAACTATAATCTAATCTAATTACTAATCTAATATAAATACACTACTCACTCTGATATCATCTGAATCTCCAGAATGAAGTTTCTCCCTGTACTTTACACATAATGCAAAAATTGGAGGCGGAGTCGGATAGCTGTTTTTTATTGCTACATAAGCTTGCACAGTAGCTAAAATTTGTGATACATAATGAAATAAATAATAGACGACAAATTTCTTGGTCTTACCACTGCCCCTTGAAAGATTTATACAATAAAATAGATCTGAGGGTGAAACACAATCTTCATCTACATAAGGTTTTGTGAATTGAGCTTGGCAAAAAGCTTGGTAAGTGATTGATGACCATTTTGTCAGCGAAGTTACTATATTGCTTGGAGTTTTTATAGCATGTGGAATTTTTGGGATGGTGTTTTGTTCTAAAATAAAATTTATATTAATAATTATAAACCATGTGCAATAATGAAAAATGTGTACCTAGTTGTTGTATTTGTCTTGCCAAGTGATATCTAGTTCCCAATCGTTTCTGCAGCAATTTCATGATAATTTCAACATTTTTCTGCCCAAATTTTTCTGAACAGCTCTAGAAAAACAAACTACTTAACGAAATATTTCAAAATGGCTATAACTGAATTCTTCATCAAATGCTATTAACAATAAGTATTAGTAGTAAATTACTTTTGGAAAATGAATATTTGATATTTATTTACTAACCTGCTTTTTCAAAAAATCCAATCCACATACCCCTTGGGCCCAACCAAATGCATAACCTACTTCAGGTACTAAACTTTGAAAAGAGAGCAAATTAATTTTTCTCAGCTGATATGAAGTGCTAGGATTTGGACTCTCTAGACCAGAGTCATTTTCCTGTAATTCATTTAGTATATTCTCTCCAGACAGAATTTCTCTTGCAGTATTTGCTAAAATAAGTAAACAAAGAAACAATCTGCATTGCTATTAATCTGGATAGTTCCGTTATACACTGATAGACATTGGGAACTTATAAACCTTGGAAAATGCCATATTCTCATAGAAACATACTATCTTTTAACTTTTTTACTTATCACTCCCTCCCCCATAACATTGTTATTTTTTTTTGTTGAATAGGTCTCCAAAAAAGGTATTGTTATCACTTGTTTTGAGAAGCTATGACCACTTTTTGGAGTGGAAATTTCAAAGAGTAAAATAATTAAGACTACTTTTCCTAAAAAAATCCATAGTGATACTTTTAACATTGCGACCCCAAGAAATGATCGTAGTCAGTCATAGATTTAGTTCTCAAAACTAGTGGCACGTGCCTACAATGCTTTTTTGAAAACTATTCAACAAAAAGTTTATGAAAATCATTTCAGAAATAAAAATGTTATAGATGTGGTAAATCTTTAAGTGGGACACACTGTATATTCCAAGCCAATTGAGGTTGCTTCCTAAACAACACTAGGTAAGAGTAATCTGCAGAAAACAAATAAAATTCCGCACATAATTAACCAATTGCATTTTCAGGGATAATATAACAAGTGGTGTGCCTATTATCGATAGTACCGTTCGTTAATTTTATGAATTAATTATAATCCCAAAGCTGAAATACCACGACTACACATCGGGAGTAGTATTTGCTCATCATTGGGATTACAATGAGTTAATAAATTAAGGAAAGGTATTATCTGATTAATAGGCATACCAGGAGTTGTATATAGGAAGAGAATTTAACAACGGCAAATAATTTAACTATTCAGTTTTAGGCGCTATTGACAACCAAACTCATTAAATAAATTAACTACAAAAATTATAAATATTTTGCCTTTTTGAAAAAGTGATTTAAAAAATAAAAAAGTAGCCATAATCGGCATTTGAACCTGGGACTTCGCACCCAAAGTGAGAATCATGCCACTAGACCATTGGCTTCTATATAAAATGTACTTAACTAGCCGCATTTAAATTTAATAACCATGTTTCAATGTTTAAGTATATTTGATAGCTCTCAATTAGAATGAGCCTTCAGTTTTGAATATATTTTTTGTATTAATAGATATTTAACGATTAATGTGTTTTAGCTACCAATGTATTATCGCTGAAATCGTCACCTGATTGGTTAGTATTTCAAAAATTGAAGTATTTCATTGGTTCATATTAGCAGGCGTTAAATTCTCAGATGAATATTTCACTTGCGAATAAAAAGGTACTATTGATTTATTTTCATATATTCCCATGGTTTTGTTTCAAACTGGTTTTCTTATTTATATAAGTATTTGAACTTATAAGGCAATAATAATAATAAGGAAAAATTCCTTGACCAAAATGAAAGCAACTTTTTCCAATATCATTCAGTTAACATTTAGGTTTCAAGATTTCCCATATTTCACGCAAAAAATACCAACACCTTTCTCGTTAACCTCTTTCTCCAATATTTCCAAAATTGAATCCCTTGGCTGCAAAAACCTCAAAAATAGCACTCACTATTTTAAATTTCACCCCATCATCTCTTGAACCAACCGCTTTTAAATAAAATGTCCAATGTTCTATTATTTACTTATTTCTATAGAAATAATGAAATATTAAAATAAACAAATGTAAATTATTTTCTAATATGTAACTATTACTCTTTCTGTGATTATTTATTTGGTATGTTCGGTATCAATTTTTGATCGTCATCCATTCGAATTTGCCGCCCAATGCAGCCAAGTACTTACCAGTAATTTTGGAGGGTATGTCAACTTTAGACTTAACCGTCACAATCCGTAGTTTAGTATAATATTGGAATGTCAACGTTAATGTCTGACCGTCTTGAATAGATATCAACATTTGTATGACCAGTGGATGGACTTCAAGTAATTTTTTCTTTTTCTCTTCCATCGGATCTACTTGAGGTGCAGTTTTTCTGTGGCGTCGTTTTTTCACTTCCACGACTTCCTCTACTTCCGGCATATCCAGCTCAGCTTCAGAATCTTCGTCGTTATTGGCATTTAAATTTCCCATATTTTCTTTCCATTGCACTGCATCGTCTTTGTCTCCAGCAATGGAAACCTTCAAGTTTATATCTAAAAATTGCTATTATCTTATAGGAAACATTAACTAGTGAAACTATAAATTAATTAGGCATAATTTTTGAATAATCAAGTCAGTGCTGCCGTAATACAACGAAACTTATAGCGTTTTCAACTTAAATGCACCAGGTTTGCACTGGGCGTGTGCCTACATTATTGACCTGAGATTGTTAGAACGGTTCAGTGCAGTTCTGGAGGAGTGTTAACCCGAACAAGGCGAGCTTATCTCGTGCACGCAATTTATCTGCCATTCCCAAAACATAACTTCTGGGTGGAAAGTTTTTGCACTTTGCCTGGTCACAGAATAAAAGGTCACCTTATTATGTGGCCTGATCAAGAAATAATCGCTTATAACTAGTCTAAATGCAATATTTACCTAATATACAAATATGCATTTGAGTACCCACTAAAGCATGGCATTTTTCCAAATTCTAATAAAGTAGGCTTAAAGCATTCAGTTTTGCCCAAAAATGTCGTTAAGAGGGGGTTGCCGACAGCGAAAGTGACGTTAGATTTCGAATTTTTTTAAGTTGTATTGCATAAAATCTAATAACATTTTACCTAGCAAAAATTTAGTACAAACATATCTGTCTTCATTTTAATCTTAAGATGTTAAAAGCATATGCACTGGAATTATTATTTTCCCCAAGGGTTTAATAACCTATAATACAAAACTCTGCTTGTTAGATCTTATGATTAAAATGATGACAGAGATGTTTGTACTAAATTTTTGCCAGGTAAAATGTTGTTAGATTTTATGCTATACAACTTAAAAAAATACGAAATCTAACGTCACTTTCGCTGTCGGCAACCCCCTCTTAAGAATTTTTTTCAATAACTCTTGAAAGAAAAAAAAGTTACAAGTCTAAGAAGTTTTGGCAATTTTTGGGCAATATCTCAAAAAAGCATGTTTTTTCTTTCAAATAAAGTTCTAAAATTGCATATTTGTCAAGATATTCTCGTGTAGCCCTCCATCAATAGGCACCCTGTATATTGTTATGTATTGTTAATATACAGGGTGTCCGGAAATTACGCGCACATACAGAAGGGGGTAATTTTTTGGCCCATTTTAAGAAAAAAACTTCATATGAACGTATGTCGTAAACGTCCTAACTTTTGAGATACAGGGCGTTGAAGTTCATTTTTTTAAATTGAATTTTGGCTACATCTCCCGAAATAATCAAGCTGCTGAACTGAAATTTGGCACTGCTATGTTTTTGGGGATGGAGAATAAGCTGAAAATATCAGTTGCATTAAAGAATTACCCCCTTCCGTATGTGCACGTAATTTCCGGACACCCTGTATATGGAGGTGAGTGAGTGAGTAGCAATGTGGGTTATTTTCATCTATATTGGTTGCGTTCAATGTGCTCCCAAATCTGTAATCGCTGCCAGCGCTTTACGTCAATGTGCATTGAATGGGCAGAAATGACAGATAGCGCTAGCTATCGCTGCCCTCGGTTCGGCAGCTATTTCATTTTTGCTAGATTTTCTTGGTAGAGGACTTATCATGTTTCTACCCTTTTTTATCATTTCTGCACTCTCTGTTATTCTGAAACACTGAACCTCGAAACTCTTGTTGGGTATCGTTAATTTTGTTTATTTGTTCAAAAAATAATAATTATTCACGCAATAAATAAATAAAAAATGTAAGGTTGGGAAAATTGTAAGAGACAATTGTGGAAAAGTGGTTATAACTGCTTCTTGTATCACCAACTCTTTGTTGTTGTTTATTATGTCTTGGTCGTCATTATAAAAATGAGCCAAAATAGTAAAAAGACACAGAAAAACACGTTATTTTAAAAACGAAAATAAAAAAATACCGAAAATAAATACATAAACATAACCTACAAAAAAGTCTGATGACAGACAAGACCAAGTTATAAATTGGTTGTTCACAGTTCACTTGGTAGAGTCAATAGAATATTTCAAATTCCGCCGAATACCACAAAATATACGGCTTACAAATACCGAACTGTCGAAAGTTATTAAAGCTTCCAGCTTTAGAGAGGTCTCATTTCTAGTATTGGAAAGCGTTATTATTAGTTATCGTTCTTTAAAATACAATATAATTGTGTGCGAGTTTTTTTTTGTGTCGGTGTTTAGTATAAATATGATACACAAAAAATTTTACTTGATGAGGTTTGGAGTTGCTTTCGTTTTCTAACGAGCTACAGTTTTAGGTTTTAGATATGTACACAGTGTTCATAGTTACTTTTTTAACCCCCTTAACTTCATTTTCTGACTTAGAACAAAAATTTAAACAGAAAAGTTATAGTGTTCCAACAGAGCTAATGGAATGCATTTTCCGAAAAACAATTGAATAGAGTACCTAACAGAGTTACAAACTGTTTGGGAGACACTCGACTTTGAAACTTTTAATTTTGCACTTTTGATGCCCATTGCTTCGAAAATGAAATCTTTTCGGGTATACTTTATACAGCGAAGACGCATGTTCTGGAATATATTCAATAAAATCTTTACAGAGCAAGGGAAGAAAATCGCTGTTTCGTAATGCGCAAATTTTGGCATATAAATGTGTCATAAGAGATATCGGTGTCGCAGATATGATGTCATCATGTTTTTTTTTTAATTGTAAGTCGCACTTTTGATTGCACCATTTGAAAGATCTTTTTTTTTTTACATACAGAATGATGATTTTGTGGTATAGGTTGCATGACTTTTTTTTTAATCAAAATTAAAAATTACTTTTCAATTTATTCAAAACATAACAACAAATCAAATCAAATATTCAAATTGTTGACCATTAACTTCCTGACAATAGGCAAGTTGATCATCAAATTCTCGTTACCACTTTAGTTAACAAAAAAAAAACACACAATTGAATGTTTTGCTCCAGTGATCAGCCTTATTTCTACCAAGAAAATGAAGTGTAAAAAATTAAAAAAAAAAATTCTTACAATTAAAAAAATGACGACGATGTCATATCTGCGATGCTGATGACGTCACATAACGCATTTATAAGTCAAAATTTACACATTACAAAATTAAGGTTGACGTGCCAGAGCTACTTTTTCTTCCTCGTCCCATAGATTTTATTGAATTTGTTCCAACCCATACGTCCTCACTGTATAGAAGTCCACCACAAATGATGATGAGCGTTTGCTCTTAAAATATAGCTGCATTTCTGCATATTCCAAATTATATACAACCTGTTGATTTAGTAAATAAAGTCCATTCAATTTATAACAATAATAATTATTGAATGAAAATTTGGTTCAATTGTATCATATAGGTAGATGTCACAAACTACAAAACAGGCCATGGCCTCCTAGGATTTACGGCTCTCTTCGCGTCCTTTCTGGCCTGCTCATTGGAACCAAAAATCCCGTTCACGTACTTCGAGAGTTGACCGCAAGACGGAGCCACCAAGCGTACTCCTGTCAAACACACAATAATAAAGGTTATGTCCAGAAATAAACCGGCTGTTGTCAAAGGGCGAGTTTCACATTCCCTACTGGCGTGTTTTTCACGGATAAAAAAATTATTTAGTTTAGCTTGTTCTCCGGTTTTAGTGTGTTTGTGTTGTTTCTAAAATAAACTTCATTATTGACCGTTGTGCCTACGGCGAAGGCTATATTTTCTGTTGTATAACTATTGTAATTATTAATAAGTGTGAATTTCACAGAATACCGGAGCCGTGTGCCGTTTTTTTTGGACTATAGTGAGCGAATGTGAGAGGTGTTTTGAATTTATTAAAAGCTGGGTTCTTTTTACAGGAGGGCTCGTTCTCCTGCTTCATTTCATCTGTGATTTCATATTGTAAATAATGCCGCGGTTATGTTCCGTGACGAATTGTCGCTTTCAGCAATTGCCTTTATTTGAATTCCTGAGTAATAGCATTCAACTTAAAACTTGGATCAAAGCTATTAGTGCTGGAACAGGTATATTTTTAAAATTGAGTATTGAGTTGTGTTTAAAATCAGTTTTTGTGTGTAGGAACATTTATCCATCCTATAGAACAAGCGGATGGTTTGTTTATCTGTTCTGGACATTTTAAAAAAGAAAGCTTCAGAATATGCAAAGACAACACAAGGAAATTGAAGGCGAATTCAATTCCCACCATTTTTACAGAGGCGAGTAGGTATATTTTTTATAATACTCTTAATTTTTAGTGAGGATGTCAATGGTCAACGAGAATACAGAGCTGGTTTAGATCCATCAATTTAGTACCTGGTATAAAAATCAGAAGATAATAAGTCGATGCTTAGATCGAAATAGCAACAAGTTCCACATAAACATATCTACACAGAGTTTTCGATATAGTATAACACACCATTAGTGTAAAGTTCTACTTGAGGTTCTACGATGAGAATTGATCTGCTCGGAAGAAGGACTAGAGTACATTTTGCGAAGAAATATCATGAAATATGTGGATGTGATGTGTACACCCTCTGTATGCACTCTCAATGTAGGTACTAGTAACTTTTTTTATACCGTGAAGTAATTCCTTTCTCTTTATATTTCAATATTATCCAACTATTTATCTTTTTACGATAGTTGTACACGTCAATTTCAGAGATGGATTGAGATGCCAGAGGAGAAGGCATTCAGATTTATTTTATTATAATATATTAATATACCGATGGTATTTTGGCGAAAGGGCGAATATGCGTTTTGCGCAATCTGATAGAGGGACGTCTGCCACATTGTATAGCAAACGGGCCAATTTGTAGTTATAAAAAAACATTAAATCTATTTTTAAAAAACGTGAAAATATTATGGCGAATATTCATTTTTCAGAGCGTCTAAAGCAGGGGTTCCCAAACTTTTTTTCTACCACGCCTCCCCTGTGCAAACAAAAAATATCCACGCCCCCCCTGTAACAAATTTAATTAGGTGTATAGAATAAAAAGTATAAAATTCTCGAAGGTTTATTTAAACAACATACATAAATGGCACCGTTGCTTATCTATAAATGTTATTATCACACGAGTTAGGAAAGTAACGCTTGAACTCGTGACTCAAGTGTTGCAAATTGCTTGATATTTTTGTCTCAATAGCAATGCCCTTAAAAGCCTATTGAAATTGTGTTTCTTCAGAGATTGTATATAATTTTAAAAAGCAGGAGTAATTCTATGGCTCTGCTAAAATTTTACGATTCCAAAGTTGCAACTTCTCAACATATGCCGTGATGGCATCACGATGGAAAATTATATTGGAGTCTTCACCCTGTAACTTAAACTTCAAAAGCTTTTGTAGCACGACAAACCACTATTAGTTAAGCCACCATTAAGAGCGCTGGCTGCGCACGCCCCCCACTTTGAAAATCACTGGTCTAAAGGGCAAATTGGTATATTATGCAATACAATGGTGGGGAGCAGGCAGTTTGTTTTGATATGGTTTGAGCAAGACGGTTTTAGGTTAATATTTTGATTTAAACGTGCAAGTAAGTAGCTGTGCATGAAATATATGTATAGTTTACTTGTTTTTAGCTGTAATTCTACTAGCGAATAAGTGCGGGAAAATGTTGGCATTTTCGTCCTTCCTTCCATTAAAATAGATACACATTCGCCCTTTTACTGTGTTTTGATTAAAACGTTTGCCCTTTTGCTGTTTACAAATTTAACTTAAAACACTTTACATTGCTGGAAACTCCAAATTAATGAAATTTTTGACAGTGCAAGCAAGTTGCATGCAACAAATTGCATCGTCAGAACCGAGCATTAAAATTAGTGCTTGGGCCGAGGGACTTTTTCCATTATATATCATAACGGGCTGAATTTTTGTGAAAAGCTTCGTTTTGACGAGTCCTACAACTTTTCTCTCTTTGAGAATTCTTGTTAATAGTCGCTAATGCAGCATGCAGGCGTGAAACATGTCGATCGGGTGATTTTAAAATTTTGTATCATAACAATTAGTTGTTTAGTTAAATCGAGAGGACATTATTTTATAAAGAATGCGGAAAAACGTTTGTCCTACAAAAAAATAGTCATTATGATACATAATGGAAAAAGACCGTCGGCCCAAGCACTAAATAATTATCATTAACAATTTTTTGCCAATAAAAATGTAAAAATATCAAAATGACAACAACAAAAATTAGCACTACGTCAACTATTCTCGGGAAAATAATTTAAGATTTTTTGTCGCATTCAAAAATATTACTTTTTTTAGAGCTAGTTGTAGATAATATCCATCCAATTATTGTTGTTCTAGATACAACATTATGTACAATCGGACAAAAAAAAATTATGGAATTGGCACTGAAATGTGGAGAAGATGACATAGACGTTTTTTAGATCCCTTACTTTCCCAGGAAGATATAAATGATTTCGTTATTGACTTATTAGATGAAAATAGAATGGTTTTTCCCTGGAAATAGAGTCAGCAGGTTGTCAAAATGAAAGTGATCTCTGTAGCTGCCGCCTTTGATGAAATTTTGACAAATAATGTTACTTCTGTTAATTAATTCTTTTGGGTCTAACACAGATAATTATTTTATATTTTATAAAACATATTTTTTGTTACATATTCAAAGTGATGTTTATTATTCCTAATAATAATAATTACGAGTAGGCCAGATACCCACCTGCTACTTTATAGCCTTACAAAACAGAAACTAAAAATGTCGAATTAGTATCTTAAGTCTAGGCAAAAGGGCGAATATACTAAGGGACGGTAAGAAAGTACCTCACTTATATACATACTCCCTGAATGGCATCTCGTTGCGATGCTGTGAAGGATCTGGGCATCACATTCGACCACCAGCTTAGCTTTGCAAGCCATATTTTCCTCAAGGTTAATGAGGCATCCAAAGCTTATGGCTTCATTGTGGGAAACTGTGGATCCTTTATCAGTATTGATGCTCTCAAAATATTGTATTTCTGCTATGTAAGATCTAAGCTTGAGTATGCATCGGTTATATGGTGCCCTTATTACTATATTTACCTACAAGTTTTTGCTGGAAAAGATTCAAAGGAAATTTTTGAAATATCTGTTTTAAAGTAGATGGGTCGTATCCTGAAAGAGGTGTATCATATAGACTTATGCTTAATAGATTTAACGTCTTGCAGTCAGGAGAAAGTGTGCCTCTGTATCTTTACTATATAATATCGTGAATAATGGAATTGACTGTCCTGGCTTATTAGAACATAAATTTTCTAGTACCTCGGGCTAATTCTAGAAATCAATATACTTTTTATTGTAGTACGGCAAGAACAAACTTATCATTGAAAAGCCCTCTGTATATTATGTGTGAACATTTTAATGTGATTTCTCATCTATGTGATATTTATGTTGATTCCTTGAAATGTATAATTGATGTAGTAATTCTGTATTTGGATGTGGACTTTCCTGACTAGATGTTTAAATCTGTGTGTGTAGGCATTAGGTACAGTATAAAATATTATAATATTTCATGTAATAATTGTCCTGTAAATGGTTAATAAACTGTTGGGCAGTAAAGCTATTATTATTATTATTAATAAGATGTGTCAAAAGAAGAAATATCCACATTTTGTTTTTTTTTCTAAAAAAATAACCATTTTTAAATATAAGACTTTATTTTATTATTTATGCAAAAAAGGAAGCAACTTTTTGGAATACTGAAAACAGTTTTTAGCTCCTCCTGTATAATCCCCAATCCGTATTCGCCCTTTTGAAAAAATACCATCTACGTGGAAGAGGCCCAATTTTCTGTCTCACGGGTAGGACAAAATCTTAAGCTGTCACCATATCTGCGAATTTTTAGTGGAATAAATTTATTGGTATTAAAAGCATGTTTCTTTGTGTTTGTAGCCTATCACTGTCCAACATCCCAATATTTCCTGTAGAGAAATAACCTTACAAACACACAGTCCTGATAATGTTTTTCTTCAACTGTTCGGACTGTGACCTCTTTTTACATCGTTTTGTGTGAAAAGCTTTTTAACCAACTTTTCCAATAGTTACAGAAGGCTCTATACATCACCCACTTTTTAAAATTTCGAAAGGGCAAAATGTTAATTGTAGAGGGAATATCTTACTTTTTAAAATCAAACTTTTTTCATTGTATTGACGCATGTTGTGTGGCCACTTAAAAAAATCATTCTAATCCTATTGCTATTTAATTTTTTTGTGCTACTATAGGCACCTACGTCTAATAAAATCAACTTTCAATTCATTGTAATTTACAACATATCATGATGTCTTTGGGTTAATTTGATGTGTTCCCGATCCAAACAAAATACCTACAGGTACAGGAAAAAACTGCTGAAAATTCTACATTTTGTTACAATAAGTACAAAATAAAAGTAAGTATATTGATAATAACAAAATATATTTGTAGTTTGCTGTTCATAGTCCAGGCATTTTTCAAGAAGGAATACGCGGCAATTTTCGATGTGTAGGCTATACCACTGGCAATTTAGGTTTGTGCATCAGAACAGAAAATCCTATAAGTGCGTTATTAATCTTTTAGTCCATCCATACATCAATAATCTGACGATTTTCCTGGCCAGATTTCTGTGGATTGTTGATTTAATATTATCTATAAAAGTTTGGGTTTATGCAAGCCAATGTAACATAATTTAACATTAACGTAACGTAGGAGAGAAGTTAATATATATGCTATTCAATGGGAGTGTTTATGCAGCATAATTTAATGTAACGTAAAAGTTAACAACTTTTTTATGTTAAAATTTAAAAAAATCTTAGTCTGTACATGTGTAATTTCATTGCCAACAGTAAGAAAAAACTCACTAGCACTGGTTGTTTATTATTTAGGATGGTTGTGAGTTAGATATCTCAGGGGGGCGAAGTTCTACTTCGCCCAAGAGGCCTCCGATGTTGAAATCGAGGACTAAATAGATTTCGTGCAAAAATTTAATTTTGTCATTTCCCGTTTTTGCACAGACTTAAAATTAGTAAATAATCCTTGCATAAAAGGTATACTAAATTGTTATGTTACGTTACGTTGATATTAAATTACCTACGTTAAATTGTCTTATAAACCCACCTTCAGAATATATCAGAATTCGGTAATAATATCCTTGTTTAAACAAGGATAATACTCATAAAATACTTCATCCTATCAGCAATGAATTCCATATTCCACATCATCTATTCTATTCCGGTTGTGTCCCCACACAGAAGCAGTTCTTTGAACAGAACCAAATTGCAAGCTACATAGGTGCCTATACAATCATATTGTATATTATATATTTGTTTGCAACTATCTGTTTAGTTTACAGGTAACTGTTTCATAAATTTCGAAGCACTGGTCAACACTGATGAAAATCTAATATAAAAATTGTATTTCTTTTTGGAAAAGCAGAAAGAACACGGCGTCACGCACACTTTCGTAAACAGCCGATTTGCCGCTATCCCTTTTATCACAAGATCCTAGTAATCGGCTTGTTTATCTCAGCAGTTTAGAGGTTTTTAATTCATAATAGTAATTATTTTATCTTCATCGTCGATGGAGAAAGGAATCAATCAACGTCTTTATCCATAAATTGAACAGGGCGTGCAATTTTTAGGTTATGAAAAATTCCAAGTCAAACGCCGTCAATTGACAAATGACCAAAAATGACTTCGGTGGCCATCTTGAAATTGGTACGGTTGGTGGCGCCCTCTACTTCAATGAGCAGGCCAGAAAGGACGCGAAGAGAGCCGTAAATCGTAGGAGGCCATGAAACAGGCAATAAGAAGCATTATCTGACAGTTAAAGAGACATTGTTTTGTTTCATGGCCAACTGAGAATGTTACCAAAAAATAAATTAAAATAATTAATAATCAAAAAACTACCAGAGGAATATACCCAGTATTATATATTGTTGAAAGCCCTTTTTGAGCACTGATGAGTCTATAATATACTGGGTGTTCCATTTAAAAAACGCATGTATAGTTTGCCATTCATAAGTGGAACACCCTGTATAATAGTTAAAATGCATAATATATATCTATCTACAACTTTATACTTAAAAATTATTTCTAGGTCAAAAAAGAAAAGTTTAAGGGAGGGGATGAAAAATAAATCTGAAGACCCACTATACAGGGTGGCCCACCACACACTGCATCGATCTATACAGGGTGTTCCTTAATGACATGCTAATACTTAAGGGGGTTATTCTTGGACCCATTTTAAGAAAAAAACTTCATATGAACGTATGTCGTAAACGTCCTAACTTTTGAGATACAGGGCGTTAAAGTCCATTTTTTAAAATTGAATTTTGGCTACATCTCCCGAAATAATTAAGCTGCTGAACTGAAATTTGGCGCTGCTATGTTTTTGGGGATGGAGAATAAGCTGAAAATGTCAATTTCACCGTATCTCACAGAGGGCGCCACTTGCGCTGTTTTTTGATCACGCTTTTACGCGAAACTTTTTTGAGGTTATCTTTTTGGTCCTGCAGGTCCATCATTTTAGTGCATCTTTTCATTCTGCAAGAAAAAGGTACTCTTGTTTCATAACGATTAAATCAACCGTTTGCTTTGAAATTGCCGAAACGTTCTCCAAAACACCTGTTGACTTCAATATTCGAAACATAAAATTTTCACCTACCACCTTCAAGTGTTACAGATCAACTGTACCATTTAAACTGAGAAAAAAATCCCAATGAACAATGTACCAAAAATTATTCGCTTTCAAAATGGAGAGGATTGAATTTGACAAAATTTGAACACTCTATTTCAAGAAAACCAATGGTGTTTTGACCAATGCCCATTTGGCATTTTTTTCAACATTTTGAATGTACAGTTGATTTGTAACATTTGAAAGCAGTACGTTTTGGTAATTTCAACGCAAACGGTTGCTTTAATCGTTATGAAACAAGAGTACCTTTTTCTTACAGAATGAAAATAAGCACTAAAATGATGGACCTGCAGGACCAAAAAGATAACCTCAAAAAAGTTACGCGTAAAAGCGTGATCAAAAAACACCGCAAGTGGCACCCTCTGTGAGATACGGTGAAATTGACATTTTCAGCTTATTCTCCATCCCCAAAAACATAGCAGTGCCAAATTTCAGTTCAGCAGCTTGATTATTTCGGAAGATGTAGCCAAAATTCAATTAAAAAAAATGAACTTTAACGCCCTGTATCTCAAAAGTTAGGAGGTTTACGACATACGTTCATATGAAGTTTTTTTCTTAAAATGGGCCCAAGAATAACCCCCTTAAGTATTAGCATGTCATTAAGGAACACCCTGTATATGGAAAACTAAAAGTAGGAAAATTCTGAAAATTTGGCACCTCACCAATGCCGATGAGCGCTGCTCAACTAAAATATTTTGGTGAATCAGTGCACTTCCGGTTATACCGGAAGTCGATATCAACTTTCTTATCTCAAATGGAACACCCTGTACATTATTGCATTTTTGGATTCTAGGCATCATTTTGGAACAAAAACATGCAACATGTCCTATGTCAATAATGCCAACGCGCTTAAATTACACAAACGAAGATTATTTAAATTTGTTTATTATCTACGGAGAATGCAACAAAGTAATATCAAGAATGTGCGATACATTTGGGGCTCGCTATCCACAAAAAACAAAACCATCGCCAAACACAGTTAAAAAAATAATACAAAATTTTAAACAGGATGGATGTGTCAGAGAAAATCACTTTTGATATTACTTTGTTGCATTCTCTGTAGATAATAAACAAATTTAAATAATCTTCGTTTGTGTAATTTAAGCGTGCCGGCATTATTGTTGACAATAATTTTATAAACCAAGTGACATTTCCTCAGCCGCGATTGTCTTTCCAACGGCCACGGCTAATATGATTTTCCAAGAGTTTAGCAAACCCCGCATTTTATGGGCGAAAAGTGGGTTTTTCGTAAATTAATCGAAAATTACTGCATTTATGTATAGGAAACCTTACACGAAGTTGTCCTCATTTTTAGTGGTGAATAAGATCGCATTAAAAAAATGGGGGTTTCCATTTGAAAATTTCGAGATTTAAGCACATTTTGAATGTAATTTTTATTCATATTATGTGAACACCCTGTATAAGAACGGATTTATTTCTCAGTAGAGATCACTAGGTCAGGGCTTCTGTTACACGATGCCAAAAATTCGTTTTGAAATTTCGCGGTTTCCTCGTAAAAATTGCTAATTGACTTTAGGTCTGCACCTGTAATTTTTTTCGGAAAAATGCAAATATCTCAAAAACCGTTGGATTTAGACATAGGACATGTTGCATGTTTTTGTTCCAAAATGATGTCTAGAATTCAAAAGTGCAATAATATACAGGGTGTTCCATTTGAGATAAGAAAGTTGATATCGACTTCCGGTATAACCGGAAGTGCCAGATTCACCAAAATATTTTAGTTGAGCAGCGCCCATCTGCATTGGTGAGGTGCCAAATTTTCAGAATTTTCCTACTTTTAGTTTTCCATATATAGATCGATGCAGTTCGTGGTGGGCCACCCTGTATAGATTAATAAACTAACTATAAAACTGTATAATTTTCTAAATATGTGTTTATATTCAAAATTCATCCAGTATGCAACATCCTTTATACATCCTTTGACATAAGGCTCATGACAAGTTCATTGCACTTTTTTTGGAGTGATGCTAGTTGGGATTGGGACTGAAATTTATCCTTTGCCCCAACATTTCGGTTTACTTAAAACTTTCTTCAGGACTCTAAAATACGGAAACAAAGAAGACAAATTATTAATTTATTGTACCTTTTTTATCATCAAACCGTGACGTTGGCATAAAGAATAAACTTCCATTTCTAAGATACTTCAGCACTAACCCTAACTATCATCACTTCAATATTATTAACAATGAAAGTAAATAGGTAAAATCTATCATGATATCAAAATGATATTAACACTATAAATCTGTCCATTTGGAAGTTGGATCAAGTTGCCCCTTCAAGGGCCGCAGTGGCATCGCTCGTACCGGCACTGACTTTTTAGACTGCATGTTTTTCTGCCTTAGATCGACCTTGGTTCGAACCGATGTCGAGGCAAGGGCATACACATGTCTTTAAAGAAAAACACCGCTATGGCCAAGAGCGAATGCTATCCTAGTTCTATCGGGAAAAAAGTCAGCCCTAGCCGCACATGGCAACAAAGACAAAATAATAGTAATTGCCCCCCTCCCCCGCACTAGCACGTAGTTGCTTCTGGGGTACTCCTAGTTTGGAGTATTGTGAGGGTGAGAATTATTATATGTTTTGAAGAAAGTTTTTAAAACTCTCAATATCTGCTGAGATCTTTTGAAATGTTCAAATATTATACTTACTGAATACTGTTTTGTAAGATACGACATTTGCGTAAAGGATATACAGAGGGTCAGGTAACAAATTAGCCAAATCATGTTCAGTTCTTGTAGAATCCAATGCCAAACCTAAATGCTCTTGTAGCGGTTTTGTAGCCTTCAAAATGTTCTCTAGCAATGGTTGCAAACTCACTAACCTCTCTCTTCTTTCATTTATTTCTAAAACAAGTGTTCATTGTTAGTTTTGAAAACATTAAAATTATGAAACAGAATGAGTAAGAGATCCAAAATCACTAAAAATGTACCATTAGTTTGGTCTTTGGGAACTTTGGGAACAAGTTACTAAAATTATAAGACCACAAAAGACCCCAAAAATTCCTACTGCTACCACAGGCTTCAGACGATCTCTCCGTAAAAAATGTTTAGTTACAAATAGCTACAGGATCGTGGTGTAGACACAAAATATAAATTTCAAGCACAGAAATTTTCAGAAAATATTTGTTGAGAATTTTTTGTTATCCTGAATTTATGGAGCCTTCTGTATTCAGATCCTAGAGGCCATTCCGCATAGGGTACCTTATATGTTTTCTCAGAACTATACTGGGTGTCCCAGAATATGTGGGCAATCTCCCAGATTTATACAGGGGACTTTAAAATAACATGACAAGTTCCTATAAAAAAATTTCCCAGAGGGCCTCCCTACGGAGATAGTTGAAGTTCTTTTTTTGAAATTAAATTATGGCAATATCTCCCAAAATAATCAAGCTGCTGAACTGCAATTTGGCACTGCTGTGTTTTAGGCGATGGAGAATAAGCTGAAGGCATCAATTTTTACGTATCTCACAGAGGCCACCACTTGCACTATTTTTGGATCGTGTTATCGCTCGTAACTTTTTTGATGTTATCTTTTTGGTCTTGCAGGTCCATCATTTTAGTGCACATTTTCATTTTGCAACAAAAGTGTACTCTTGTTTCATAACGATAAAATCAACCGTTTGCGTTGAAATTGGTAAAACCAACACCACCTCTACTAAAGCCAAACAACAATAGCGCTACGTCACTCTGACGTCACTGTAGAGGCTATCAGTTATAAGTTGTCAAATAATGTCAGTCAAGCTTCTTGCGATAGTACTTATTTGTTTATTTATAACATCTCACAGAATCATATTGTAACATTTGTTGTGCTCGGCATTGTGTAACTGAAACCGGGCTGTCCCAGTAACTATAAAAGCATCGAGAAAAGTAGTAGTGAAAAGGTGTACACACTTTCAAGTTTCCTAAGTGCGATAACTTACGTACTCAGCAGATTCGGACTGCAGCGGTGGCGACTTGTTTTGCAGACTAGAATTTTGTTTGCTATTTCAAAATGGGATGACCAATATTGCCATGCCCTCATGCTCCATTTTACATTAGGTATACCTATACCTACCTACTTGTCTTATTACTAATATACTCACAAACATGGTTACTGTTAATATTTTAAACAACTATTGTAAAGTTACAAATAACAGCGTCGCAGAATGTGTTAAAATTAAAGCTGCTGATAATAAAAGAAAACGAAATCGAAAACTTGAAACACTCACCAAAATCTATCCAGATCCCTGAGAAACAAGTCATGCCTATCGAACATAAAAACCCACGTATGTACGTAAAACAGAACATTATGATACCTAAAATAAGAGGCTCTCAAATGAACTACCTATAATATTATGTAAGTACTTATTAAGATGTATATGGTACGCGACTGCCGGACTTTATTTTCCATTTATCGTAATTCATTTTCTTTCAATTTTGTAACTGGTCAAAACTTTGTTTCTTTCACATTTTCTGTATTTTCATAAAATAAACATTATCATAAACATTATATATGAAACATGTTCATTAAAATGTGTGTTTCTATGTCTTTCTCTCTATACCTAGAATTTATTATACAAAGGTGATAAAATTGGTACATATTTAATCTATTTTTTAGATTTTCCCTTGCTTTAAAATGTGTATTTACTTGGCCTCTTAAGCATGACGTCACTCTGTTGTTGTTTGGCTTTAGTAGAGGTGGTGTTGGTAAAACGTTCCTCAAAACACCTGTTAACTTCAACATTCGAAACATAAAATCTTTACCTACCGCTTTCATAAGTTACACACCGAGTGTACCATTTAAACTGAGAAAAAATCCCTATGAACAATGTACCAAAAATTATTCGCCTTCAAAATGGAAAGGATTGAATTTGACAAAATTTGGACACCCTATTTCAAGAAAACCAATGGTGTGTTGTCCAATGTCCATTTGGTATTTTTTTCTTCATTTTGAATGTACAGTTGATCTGTAACATTTGAAAGCGGTAGGAGAAAGTTTTATGTTTTGCATGTTGAAGCTAACAGGTGTTTTAGGGCACGATTCGCCAATTTGAAAAGATGTACTAAAATGATGGACCCGCAAGACCAACAAGATAACCTCAAAACGGTTATGAGCTATAACACGATCCAAAAATAGTGCAAGTGGTGCCCTCTGTGAGATACGTAAAAATTGATGCCATCAGCTTATTCTCCATCGCCTAAAACACAGCAGTGTCAAATTTCAGTTCAGCAGCTTGATTATTTTGGGAGATATTGCCATAATTTAATTTCAAAAAAAGAACTTCAACACCCTGTATCTCCGTAGGGGGGCCCAGTGGGAATTTTTTTTATAGGAACTTGTCATGTTATTTTAACGTCCCCTGTATAAATCCGGGAGATTGCCCACATATTCTGGGACACCCTGTATGTCCGTATTTTATATGGTATGTAGATTTCCTATTTGTAGTCACAGATGTCTTTTTGTACAGAGCGGGCGGACCAAAAACAGGCTGCCATGTGAGCATCGTACTATTAGTATCATGACCAGGGGTACAAAAATTGGTTATGGTGGGTATTTGTTTATATGTATAGGTATGTACCTGCTACAACTTTCTTCTTTTCTTCTTCTAAAGACTTGCACAATTCAGCCAAATTTTTTCGTTGTGTTAATTCCCATTCTAATCTAGCTAACCGCAGATTGTGTTTCATTTCCACATCATCTTCATCCATCTAAAAGTACTTACAACTAATACAGTCATTCGAAATCAGGATTGAGGAAATACATACATTTCTAAATTTGTTAGCAATAGAATCTGGAGCATCTGCCATGAATTCTTCCAAAGAGACAAGATCAATATCTTCATCTTTAGACCTAAACAAAGGTTATAATATACAATTTTTGGGCATAAACACTACTAGGGATGCACCAAATAGTAAAATGTGCCATTGTCCGAATACCGAATGTTCAGCTCATTGACAATCGGCCAAATGCCAAATATTCAACCGAATATTCGCCAAAAATTTAATTTATAATGTTCAATTTATACAGATTTAATGTACTAATGAACTCAAAAAATACCGAATGTGGTTATGTGGATAGGTTGTTAATTCATTAAAATTAAAATTCTTAAACTGAATCTGCTTTAACAACTGAAATTCTTGCCATTCTGCTATGTCCATGCCCCTCAGTTTCATTATTAATTATTATTATTAATAGCTAAAATGTACCTACGTAATTTTCTAGTTTTAATGTTGACATGCATTATATTTTTATTCAATAATAGCTATGTACGCACAGCAATTCAGAACTGGTTCTGAATTAGTAACTGTCAATGTCATTTGCTCAAAGAAATTCTAAAATTCCAACTAGCAAATTAATGATATTGCCAGTTACTAGTTTGAAATTAGTTCTCGATTGCTCCGGAAACATAGCTACTGTTTTTTAGCTTTATTTTCACAAAATCTATAAGGAGAAAAACTGTTAAGTTAAATGTAAGTAAATAAGTCTAGAGTCAATTTATTTTATAGTCAGTAAATATAAACAAAACCATGGAAAGTCTGAATTTCACAGGGTCGCACTAAGGATCATGCAGACAGAGGGCAAGGATATGTGGTTCTAGTTGGAGGTGCCAAATTAGTCCAATAAAGATGTAAGTTTTGCAAAAAAAAATCCAAACAGGATTATTTTTTCAGGGTTGCTTGGGGACTGCCTCCTGAGTGTCCAACCAAAAGATCACCCTCGATCTCTTGGTACAAATTTAGCTATAGGGTGGTTTCCTAAATGGTAGGGGTGGTTTCCTAAACATTTTTTTAGAGAAAAATGACCCTAATAAAAGTTGTAGGGGATGAAAGTATGCCATGGGACACCAACTATGCCTTATATGGCTGTATCTTTTGAATCGTAATAGGTAGACACTTGAAATTTTCACAGTGTATGGCCACTATAACAACAAATAATAAAAGTAAAATAAAGGTAATGTAATAGTTGTTTGGATTTTTGTTAACATATGATGACACGGCTGACTAATATTTCTCAATAAGCGAAGTAGCTCAGTGGAAGCGCCCTGGGCTCATAACCCAGAGGTCTGGCGTTCGAAACCACACTCTGGGGCAAACTTTTTTATTATTTTTTTTTATTATTTTTGACTAAAGTATTTTTTTAATATGTAGTGTTAGATATTGTACGGTGGTACGGAACCCTTCGTGTGCGAGTTCGACTCGCACTAGGCCGATTTTTAACTTTATACCTACTTACTTGTGTATTGTTATAGATACTTGCATTGTACCTATTTGGCATTGTAGGCCAGGGAAAATAGAATTTGACCTAGAAAAAAATATTAACTGCAATTTTGTTTTACCATATCAAAGTTATAAGTAAATAAGTTGGTAGAAACAAAAAATTAAACATTTTGAAAAAACGGAACCTTGTGTTACCACCTATTTTTCGTTAGAAATTTCGAGCAAAAATGTTAACTGGATTTTTTTAGACTCTAGGTAAAAAAACTTCCCTTGCTAACATGTATTAAGAAATTAAACATTTTAAGGATATGGAAGTAACTTAGATCGACAAAGAGGGATAAAAATCGGATAATTTTCTATTTCGGCAAAAGGAAAAATATTAACTACGTTTTTATTGCAGATGATCATTCCCTTTTATTTAACTTTTTACAATATAACTATATTGAATCATATATAGCGAAATTAAACATTTATTTACGGCGCATATAGGTCAACTGTCACTTGTCATTTCTTTAGGAAAGCAAAAATATTAACTGTTTTTTTTTGTTTAACTTTTTACAATATAACTATATTAAATCACATATAGCAAAATTAAACATTTATTTACGGCGCATGTAGGTCAACTGTCATTTGTCATTTCAAAATACTCCCGTTACCAATTTTTGTTTAATTTTAAAAAATTTAACAAGACTTAGTATCCACTTACAGAGTTTAACAAAAACTCAGCCAGTTAATAATATTGCTCTCAAAGACAGCTTCAAATTTCTTTAAAATGCGATTTCCGGCGAAACAATATGATTAATTTCAGAACAAACTGTTAATACTTGATTTTTAAGGTAATTATAAATATTAAAAATGCAGTTAATATTTTTGCCCAACAAAATATTACGCAATATGTCATTTTTACATCATTCGGATACTTGCGCAAACATAATCTGTTTAATTTATCAATCTCAACTTTATATACCTTACTTACTAATAAATGCAGCTTAAAATTCGCAGTTAATATTTATGCCGTCTTTATTACAACAAGAAAATGTATTTTTCTAAAAAAACGCCCACACGCATATATTTATTTTGTATAAAAAATAATTCTGACGTTCATTTATTACCAATATTTTGTGATGGCATTATAAAAATGCGGTTATGAATTTTGTCTAGGTTTCGTTATTTTTTACCGTAATTTCCCTGGCCTATTGCAGGAGCATGCCGCAGAGACGAGTTACAGAAATTACCATTAAATGATATTAACGACATGGATTCTATCATAACTGTGAAAATGCCCGATAGCAAGACAAACAAACCTCGATCATTATTTGTAATAAAAATTTTGTTGAAATGTATCGCAAAAATGCATCCCTTCGTCCCCAGTCTACCAGTCACACTAGATTCTTTATAAGATATTATAACGGAAAATGCTCTGTTCAACCTGTTGGTATAAATATTTAAGTAAAAATTCAATTTCTAAAAAAACTGAAATAGGTAGCTGCTCAAATTCTGGAAGGTGAAACCGGAAACTTCACAACAATTCGAAAAAGAGTTTTAAGTGAAGAACCTGAGACCTTCACAGCCAATGAAGAAAACAAAATTCAAAAAAATACTGGAAATGAAGTTTGTCTATCTATCAGTTACCTCGACTGCATCTCGAGCTGCACTTTTTGCACCAGTTACACAAATAACTATTTTTCTAAGTATAATAGAATTGTGTTTTTCGCATAGCAAAAGATAAACTTTTTCATGGTATATTAGGTGTCTCAAATAAAGTCCGATTATATCCTTAGTTTTTGAAATGAAAAGACCAGCTTAAAACCAGGATGATGCAGTTTTCTCTGGAGAATCCGAATCTAGCTTCAGAATTTATATACAGGATGTTCTCGAAAAGTTAAGGAGAGAAATACAGGGTGTCTATTTAAGAAGGGCCACTCGAGAAAATCTTGACAAATATGCATTTTTCTGAGAACTTTATGTGAAAAAAATTGCTTTTTTGATGAGCTAGCTTTGCGTAAAAACACACTTGAGATCCATGGTCTACTTTCCGAGATATTTTTCAAAATCCCGAAAATCGCCGAAATTTCTTCGGCATGTAACTTTTTTGTTTCAAGAGTTACCGAAAAAAAATCTTGATGAAATTTGTGGGCAAAACTGAGTGCTTTAAACCTAGTTTATCAGAATTTGGAAAAAGCCATGGTTTGTTGGGTGCTCTCCTAACACTTAAATTTTTTTTATTTATAGCTGTCATGCAGACTAGAAAATTTTAAAAATGTGAAAAATGTGCAAGATACCGATACCTCGCAAGAAATTTCCAAGATTTCCAATGTAGTATGTTCGGGAAAAAATATCTAAAACATGAAGGTACAGGATTAGAGGCCACGGTTCGCTACAATAAAATGGGCATATTTTTCAGTGGTTACTAAGAGAACATCCATTAAACATGCAAGACATGGACTACTTCTTCAGAACATCCATTAAACCGTGGCATTGTTTTAAATTCTGATAAAGTAGCAATTAGTTTTGCCCACAAATGACACAAAAATAAGTGGTAAGATTTATTGGGGGATTTGTTGGACGAAAATTGTTATTTGTAAAACAGGCTTTAATAAATGGAGTATTGTGTATAGGCGCTTGTAAGCCTGCCGTGGTTTCAGCACCGCCACAACTGGGCACTCCTCAAGTTGGTGGCGCTCCAAGGTCTGCACACGCGCGGCCTCAGAAATCGTTCCACTAGGCATGAGAAATAAGCAAGAAATCAAGAATTTCGGGTAAGTGCGGAAACGTTGCGCCAATTCCACGGCTACTCAAATCAACAACTTCCCCTACATTCCCTCTTACAGACCCGCTCCTCCTCGTAGAAAATAAAAATTGCGTTAACGGACTTATTAGTCAACAAAAATAGGTTAAATAATAAATCGCTGCATTATCATTATAATAAAGTGGATTTAAAGTTTTACACAGTTTCTTGGTGTTTTGAGATTCACATAACGTGAAATTACGCGGATTTCTTTGATTGTCAAAGTGGTATTAGTTAAATAAGGTATAATATCTAAGTATAATTGTGTTATTATAGAAGAATCTAGTAGTGTTTTTTTACATTGGTTTATTACACTTCTTTATCTTAACCGCGAACCAAATCTTTGGTTTTCGGGTGAGGTTCTGATGCTTCCCGGGCCCCCGAAAAATCGAGAAATGAGAAAAAACAAGCAATTTCCAATAGTGGTTGCAGAGGATTTTCCGTCGGTTTTGTTGATTCTACAACCGTCCCGTTTCTAGAAAGTGGTTAATCGTGAATCAGGAATTTCTCTTAGATATCGGATTTTCGAGGTTCTTTTTGGTACCGGAGGAAAGTACCACACCCAATTAAGAGATTTACCACCTTCTTCAATTTTTAGATTGGCTCTATTCGAGGTTGTCGAAAGAGTTTTGTGAAAAAAGCCGCCAATGTCCGTGGGCAGTGTTATAAGATTTTGCACTATTATTCGGGCAATCTAAGGCCAACCTAACAGCGCCAAATTTGAATTTACGGTTTTTTGCACTGTAACTGGCAATGTCACGTAAGGTAATGTCGCGTAATAAGATGTTAGATTTGCTGTCATACTTACGCTTTTAAGGTTATCTCTGGCTTTCAAACCACGAGAGAGGGGAGGGGTAATTGCAATGTTGTGAGTTGAACGCCTTTGCGTCTGCACTAGGGCTGTTTGATCTCCGAATTTCAGTATCGGAAATCGATACTGAAAAAATATCGATAAAATCGATAAATCGATAAAATTGATCTTATCAATAAGATCAATTATATCGATAAGATCGATTTTATCGATAAGATCGATCTTATCGATCTTATCGATACAATCGATCTTATCGATATAATCGATCTTATCGATCATATTGATAAAATCGATCTTATCGATAAAATCGATCTTATCGATATAATTGATCTTATTGATAAAATCGATATAATCAATTTTATTTAAGAAGCTAGACAAAAAAAGGCCGATCGGCTTGCTGCGGGCGCGGTCTGGACGCAATGGGTGCAGCAATTTCCTTTATTTTTGCAAACCAACCACCAAAGATAGATATAATTGGTGGTCTTTCTGATCATGAGGCCATCGTGTGTTGCTTCCACTTCTCAGATGTTAAGTTTTGCAAAATTAAACGTTATGGTCGTATATTTTCTAGTTCTAATTTTGAAAAATTCCGCCAGTTGTGTGTGAATACTGATTGGCGTATTATAGGGCACAAAAATCCCTTATCTACTTTACATGGACTAATCCTGGATGTCTTTGAACGGGCTTTTCCTAAGGTGTTAATAAAAAGAAATAAAAATAAACATCATAAACCTTGGATAACGAAGGGCCTTAAAACTTCGTCCCAAAATTTACGTTCCCTGCATTACATTAGAAAGTTTGTGCCACCGGATAGTTTCTTGGTGGGGTATTATAACATTTATAGAAGGATCTATAGGCGGCTAATTGTTCTTGCCAAACAGATTCACTTTCGTGGCCGCATAAGTATCTCTAAGAATGGACCGAGAGAATGTTGGTCAATAGTGAATGAGCTTAGAGGTAGAACTGGGATAAGGGCTGATACTTCTTCCCTTTCGGGAGATGATTTTAATAGGTTCTATTGTTCGGTTGCTTCCGTGTTGACCGCAAGCATTCCGACTTCCATTGATCCGCTTGAATATTTGGCGGATCGGCACGTTAGGGATTCCTTTTTTTTTACTCCTACTGACGGTGGGGAATTAAGAAGTGTGTTTACGGAGATCAAAAATAAGAAGTCCTCTGGCTGGGATCAAATTTCTATAAGGGTGCTTCATCAGTTACCAACTCCAGCTATTGAGGCATTGGCTGATGCTATAAATTTGTCATTTTGTACTGGCACATTTCCTTCTTGCCTTAAGTCTGCCATTGTTGTTCCTCTTCATAAGGGAGGCGATTGTAGTGACCCCTCCAACTTTCGCCCTATTTCATTGTTACCTTCTCTTTCCAAGGTTGTGGAAAGGTTGGTAAAGAGTAGAATCTTGGGTTTTCTGGAGGAGTCTAAAGTTTTGTGTTCGGCTCAGTTTGGCTTCCAAAATTCAAAGAGCACTAAGGATGCAATGTTTTCTTTCTTTGAGAATCTTTATATGGACCTCAATGATGGTGACGCTGCTGCAGCGGTTTTCTGTGATTTATCCAAGGCTTTCGATTGTGTGAACCATGACATATTGTTGGGAAAGCTTGAGTGTTATGGCTTTAGGGGTGTTTGTCTTGAGTGGTTCAGATCTTACCTGTCTGATCGTCGCCAGGTTGTTTCTGTGAACGGCACAACTTCACATGAGGCTGACATACATTGTGGGGTTCCCCAGGGATCGGTCCTGGGTCCTGTTCTGTTTCTCCTATATGTGAATGATTTGGCATTTATTGATGTTAAGTGTAGATTCACAATGTATGCTGATGACACTACTCTGCTGTGGCATAACAGAGATCCGGTCCAACTGAATGCTGTCATCGCGGAAGACATTCTTAGAGTGAAGAGTTGGTGTGACTCTAACCTTTTAAAGTTTAACATTTCAAAAACCAATGTTCTCTCCTTTAGGTGTTGTCTCAATAAAATAAGTATAGATCAACAAAGTATTAAACAATCTTCATGTTCTAAATTTCTTGGTCTGAATATTGACGACACGTTATCTTTTCGGGATCATATTCTTTCTCTGTACGCGGTGCTTTCTAGGGGTTGCTATGCGCTTTTAGTCATCTCAAGAGAGCTCGACTTTTCTGTTAGAAGAACTGCTTATTTTGCTCTGATAGAATCTCACTTAAGATATGGTATCTGCTTCTGGGGAGCATGTGGTCTGGTTCTTTGGAGATCGTTATTTGTGTTACAAAAAAGAGCCCTACGCTTCATTTGTGGTGCTATGCCCCGTGAGTCCTGTCGTCCATTATTTAGGACTCATAAAATTCTGACTCTCACTTGCCTCTTCATTCTGGAGACTGTGTGTTTAATCTTTGAGAAACATAAGCCTGGCTTTTCGAGACGCTGCAGTCGTAGCACAAGGCAGGCGCTAAATGTCGATCTTCCGATTCCTGTGTCCGCTCTGGTCAGGAGGTCGATTTTTTACGGTTCTAAGAAGATTTTCAATCACTTGCCGAATTCCATTAAATCCCTGAGCTCTAAGACAGTATTTAAGAGGTCAGTGAAGGAGTTGCTATTGGAAAAAGCCTTCTATACATTAGAAGAGTTTTTCCTGGATTCATTGTAGTTTTATATTGACATACTCTTATTTGCTGTTTGTTTTGCTTGTTGCTTGTTTCTTTGTTTTTGTGTTTTTTTTTTTTCTATTTTTTTGTTTTCCTTTTTTTTTTTAAATGTGTTTTTACTTTTAATATTTTTTTTTTTTTTTTCTCCTTTTTTTGCATTTTTTTTTTTGCATTTTGCATATTTTGCATATTTATATATATTTACATTTTTATTACTATTAACACAGCTTTGTCAACAAGTCCTTACTTATGGCAATAAAGCATATTTGATTTGATTTGATTTGATCGATAAAATCAAAAATATCGATAAAATCGAAAAGATCGGTAAAATCGAAAAGATCGATAAAATCTAAAAGATCGATAAAATCGAAAAGATCGATAAAATCGAAAAGATCAATGAAATCGAAAAGATCGATGAAATCGAAAAGATCGATAAAATCGAAAAGATCGATAAAATCGAAAAGATTGATAAAATCGAAAAGATCGAAAATATCGATAAAATCGAAAATATCGATAAAATCGATAATATCGATATTTCGATTTATCGAAATTGAATATCGAGTATCGATAAAATCGATAGTATCGATACTTTCGATTTTATCGATATTTTGTCTCAGGCCTAGTCTGCACGTATTGGAACGATTTCAAGGGCCACGCGTGTACTTGTTTAGGAAACCATCCTATAGCTCAATTCTTACCAGGAGTTCGAGTGCGATCTTTTGGTCGGACACTCAGGAGGCAGTCCCCAAGCATCCCTGAAAAAATCATCATGTTTAGAATTTTTTTTGCGACCCCTATAAGCCGAGCACATCTTTATTGGGCTAAGTATTTCCACCTATACTCTGTATTTTAATTTGACATTTTCTAACAAAGCTTCATTCAAAAACTTTGCTATGAAGTAAATTATTATGTATTAATAAGCCTACTCGGTTAATAATTAAACGTAGTGAGTTTGTTCCTGTGTTCAGCAAGTAGCATCTACCTGGTTTACGACCCCATGACCAATATAAGCACGATTCGTCGCTTATGACGTGTGCATTGTTATTTTCCACTAACTCTATACCTTAAATGAAGTACAAATATATAACCAATATAGAAACTTAAGTATTCACTTTTTATTTGGTTTTCATTTTTATTCAGCCAACACCAAATATCCAGCCTTCTAAAAAAATTGCAGAATATTTGGTGCATCCCTAAACAGTACCTATCAATGGTCTCACACATCTGACAGGCAATGGAGGAAACAAAACCTTTTTTTGTTGGATTAAGTGGTTACTTATTTAATTCATCAGAAAATTAATAATTATTTTAGACTAATATCGTATTGTGTGTTTTAAGAGTTTGGAATGGAATAGCTACATATTTCCAACTGCGAAAATCAGTGGAAATCCGCTTTTTAAGGTTATAAATATATTAAATATTAGGCAGTGCTGCCGGCAATGGTGCCCGCAAAATAAACTAATGGCCGCCGGCGCAGGTTGCTCCCTCAGTGTTTTTCTCCAATGCCGGCAATGGAGCCCCAAAAATTGATTAGAGGCTGAGGATTTTCAGTGCGCTTATCATGACCGTGAAATATTGCCACAGAATAAGTGCTGCATAAAATTGAGTTCGAAAACTGAAATGTCATGCCTGAAAGCTCATTTGGAAATCGAGAAATGTCAAAATCCTGATCAAAAAATCTGGGCTACCCTTTTAATGCATTATTAAGTATGAATGTTGGTTTTTTTTGTTAAATATATTATAATATTCTATTATTGATAGGAACCTATATCCTTGTTCTTGCACTACTTATAGGTTGGTTCATGCAGCGACTTTATCTTTATCTTTAAACTTTTGCTTTATTTTGAATATGTTGAAATAACGCATGTGATCGGAGCAGTTCGTGCAGTGCTTTTACTTTAGCTTTTTTTATTTTAAGAATTGGCCAACTTATCTTTAATCTTTATAAAGAAAACACAAATGCTAGTGTGCCAAAGCAGGCATATTATGTCAAAAATCAAATATAAAGCGATCCAAAATTCCCTAGTTTATGTATGTTAATGTGGGTCACAGACTCAGAAGTCATGAATTTATAGGTGTGTGTAAACGCGTACTTGATTTCTTTAAAGTAAAAAACAAAGCAAAAACCTTATTATAAAGATAAAGTCTCTACACGAACTAACCTTATATTATTATTATTACAATGAATGAGATGTACTTATATTTTATTGAGTTAATCATTACGTTATTATAAATTTGACCAGAATGTTGAATTTTAATGGAATCTTGAAATCGGAGGCATGGCCTAAATATCATACACAAAATATTAGCCCAATTATATTGGCTATTTATACGTCTAATGTATATGAAAGTCGATATATGTCTTTCGCTCTCATTGGCGAGTTGATTCACGTACCTACATTTAATCTACATGTCCGAAGTAAACTTATTTTGAAGATACGTTGGAAGTGCATTTTTCTCAAGCATCGTTGCAATAAGGAGCGTATGCCTTTCTTTTTCGGCAATAGGCGCTGCCATATGAAAAAAGAAGTAAGTAAATATGTACTATGTACTTATTAAATAGAAAAAACTAATATCAATATACAGGGAAAAAATGAAAGTTCCTATAAGCATGGCCTCGAAAATTCCCAAATGGCAAATGGATGTTTTCTAAATATTTCCAGAACGAAATTCCTCCAGAAATTTGACATTCACAGAGATAAAGATAGCTTGACATTCTTCATCACATTTGCCCCAAATAGGTTAGTCAAGGGGTTAAAAAGGGCATACAATTTCGGGACACCCCATATATTATTCAAGGATTCTCTAGCGTTTTTCCAGTCATTGATTTATTAAATTTAGGACATTTGACGTAATTTTTAAATATTTTTTTGTGAAAAATAAATTGTAAGAGTAGGTTGAAATTTCAAATTTAATATCCCTATTTAATTCGAGCAACTTTTTAATTGAGTATTATCTCTCAAATTATATATTCTTTTGATTTTTATACATTTCTTTCCATTTTCCCTGAACAACTGAGAAGAAACGACTATATGGCAATCTTATTTATTTTGCAAGCAACAGTTTTTAAGAATACATTTTTGGCAAAGACTTACTGTACAGTGTGATTCATTATAAATTGATTTGATAGATTTCAAAAATGCAAAAATATATAGGGTGTTCCATTTAAAAAAACATAAGTTATGTCTGCCACGGCTTTCTAGAACACACTGTACACGGTCCAATAGCATCACAAAAAACTTTGTATTAGTATCTAAAACTTTTGTCAAAAACTTTTTTTCTAACCTCAAAAACTAACAAGTTAAGGGGAGTGTCAATTTATAATGAACCACCCTGTACATTTGCTTCCAGACTGCATTCTGGCCGCTAGGCTTTCAGTTTGTCAGCAAGAATCAAACCCTTACTCGGTAAAATTTCGAGTGCACCGAGTCATATGAAAACCTATGTAGCCAGCTCTTAGTCTATAGGGAGGCACTGCAACAATGGGGATCGTAAATAAAAGATGATTTTTCGATTAAGTCTAGTTATTTGTAAAAAAACCCAGAAAAATCCATATTTTTTGCGACAAATGCATTAGAAATAGCCTTTTGGTTGTATTTTAATTGAAAAATTAAACATTTTCTGAACATGGAAAACATATTTTTGAAAAACGGTATTTTTAATTTTTTGTTAACTTCCTTAAATTTTACACAAAGATCTAAATTTATATTCTAAACAGCTTTTTCAAATAACTTTTTGTGATACCTAGGCATTTAACCTCAATTTTCTTAACTTAATGGTATTTTTTTTTAATTGCCGCCATATACCTAGGTAGTGATTTGACCTTGTCAAAATTGATCTTGGACATGCAGAGAAGATTCCCCAAATACTTTTTTTAATATCCCAACAATAAAAAAAATCCCATTTCTTGCGAACTCTTTGGACCACACTGTATAAACAAACAAATAATCTGCTTAGCAACTTAGCAAAAATTCAGGATATTGATAATGTTCTTCATTGCAAGTATCACTGTGAAAAACTCATCCAATGTCGCGATCTCCAGCCGTAAGTGGCCTTGCAGCGGCCAAACTTTTGGCTGCAAAAACACGCAGAGGCGATTACAGGTTCCTCGAAACTCTAGCCACTGTAGCTTCCCCTCGGGATTTCTCGATTCATAGATGGCACACCCCGAGAGGATGAAAAAATTTTGAAACATGCTATTTAATACGGCCTAGACAGTCTTATTCTTTCTATAGTCACTGATTTTATGGTATTTAAACTCCCAACTTGATCTTGACAAGTATTGCTTTGCAGACTCTTGCCCTCTAAGCTAAATGAAGTAAATTTGATAGCTGTCATTTGTGGGTCACTATATAAACCTGACCGCTCTTAATTTCATTTTTTTTTTCGATGTTTGCATATATTTAAAAAAGTATAAAATTAAAACTGGAAATTATAATAAGGATAGATTTTGGTACCTGTAAAAAATATAAATCAATAGAGATGTTTTAGTGCCATAGCATAAATTTGTTAACGAAGTGGCTATTTATACGTCCGATGTATATGAAAGGCGGCATACGTCTTGCGCGCTCATTGACTAGTTGAGTCACATGACTTGTTTGGACGTACATTTAACCCCATGTCCGAAGTTCCGAAGTAATAAACTTATTTGAAGATATGTCGGAAGTGCATTTATAATAATTCCTGTATTTATCGTCTTTTTTCATACGGCAGCGCCCATCGGTACCGATCGTCACAATATAGTGCAAATGCCACCTTCTTTTTTCATATGGCAGCGCCTAGCACCAAAAAAAGGGCATATGCTCCGTATTGCAACGATGCTTGAGAAAAATGCATTTCCGACATATCTTCAAATAAGTTTACTTTGGACATGTATAGAGTTAAATGTAAATCCAAAGAAGTCACCTGACTCAACTCTCCAATGAGAGCACAAGATGTATATCTACTGACTCTTATACATCCCAAGAGGACATCCCAAGAGGACAAAATGGACCAAAAATTTCATTTTACAACAAAAAGTCATTACAAAAAAATAAAATAAGATTGGCATGGAAAAAGTTAACATTACTCGGTCACCAGAAAATTGAAGAAACATTAATTAGCATAAGAGTAAACTACCTCTATTTCCCAGTTAACCACATTTGATGTATAACGTCAATTTAATGTATTTTTATAACATTAAAAATACGTAAAGAAATTACGTTTCTAGAGTAGCGTTAAAATAACGTCATTATTTCGGCATCGTTAACCACATTTGATGTATAACGTCAATTTAACGTAAAAAAATACGTAAAGAAATTACGTTCCTAGAGTAGCGTTAATATTACGTCATTACTACGATACCCAGCTTACCACGAATTACCTATAACACGTTATTTTAATAACGTAACAAATACATAGCTCAATTTACAGAAATATAACTTTATAAATACATCAAAAATGACATAATAAAAATAAGTAATAAAACTAGCGTCAATATTACGTTATTACTACGGTATAGATACTCCCGAATAATAAAACTTGGACCAAGATTTTTGGGAAATCACAATAGAGTCCTTTCCTGAGACGATTAAGATCCTTTTGGCTTTGTCCCATCCGTTACATGAATTTTTAGGCACCCTATATTTTATTTCTATTTATTTCTGTGAAGTCATCGAGATTCTAGCTTACACTGTTTTAGGCAATATTTTTCAAGTGCTTCGATAGCTTAGTTGGAAAGAGCGTCGACATTAATTCCGATGTTCGTAGGTTCGAACCCTGGTGTTGGTATGCGAATTTTATTTTTTATGAGGTTATATCTACGTTAAGTTTATGAGGTTATTTCTACATCAGGATATTAACATCACTCTACCGGACTTTTTGTCATAATTATAGCGTTAGTTTAACATGATTTTCCTAACGTTATAAGGTTATTTTATAACGACATTTTGACGTAGTAAAACCGTGGTTTGGTTAGCTGGGTTGTAGATACTGAAAAAAGTTATAAAGAAAATTTGTTCAGCATGGTAAGCACTGGGTGTGCAATTTCAAAGCATTAGGAGTACTTTCAGTTCTTTTATTTTATTATATTTTTTGTAAATAGTATGACAAAACTGTATTAAAAAACTTACTCCAAAGTACCTAGGCCCAGGATTGTGAAAAAAATTTTCACCATACAGTTTCCTACTCTGGGTAACTTTTATTTATACAGTTTTGTTGTACTACCTACAGAAAATTATTTAACCGAAGAAAAATAAGAAAAAAAAAAACAAAAAATCAAAGTACACCTAATGCTTTGAAATTGAACACCCCAGTAGCTTCCCACGCTGAACAAATTTTCTTTATAACTTGTTTCAGTATCTCTACAAATAGAGGTAGTTTACTTGTATGCTAATTAACATTTCTTCAATTTTCTGGACACCCAGTATAAGTAATATTAACTTTTTCCATGCCAATCTTATTTTAAGGACAAGCAGACTTTTTTTATCAAAAATGACTTTTTGCCGTAAAATGAAATTTTTAGTCCATTTGTCCTCTTGGTAAGTATGTCTATCCAGAGACATACTGTATATGTCAGACATAAATAGCCACTATGTATAAAATTTCCCAAAAACTTAAACAAATGATTACCACTTAATACAACCAGGGACCCTTTTTAAAGGGTCCCTGAATACAACAGAGTTGTTTTTACCAAGGTACCTATGTCAAACGTGCGTGCCACCAATTAAAGCCAACATACTTAAAAGACAAGCATTTATCTGTCTCGCTAACTAAATGGTGCAATTCGTATACTAAATTCTGGTAAGTCAATTTTATACTATCACATTTCTGTTTCTCAGTATTTAAGACATCCCTTCCCGTTACTTGCGTAAGTTTATCAATCCTGTTCAGCTTTTTAATGGCACATATTTTGACTACTAATTGTGCCAAATAATCATTTTTATCGTTAAATTTTTCAGCGTTTTCTTTTTTCTGAGCAATGGTTGAAAGTATTTCGTGAATATCTTGACAAACATCGTAGTATATTTTAGCGTCTACTGAACTAGACCGATTGCTTGCTTCTTTCTCTTCATAATCGACTATTCTCTAAAAACGTAAAAATGCAAATAAGCAATATGATATTTTTATTAAGTTTACTACATACCTTGTAAACATCCACTTCGTCATTTTCCGGATTGGAAGTTTTTCTTTTTTTCTTTAAGGTAGTCGTAGTGGAAATATCTTTTACCATTGTTTTGATCAAATGTGTGCTTTGCTTTATTAATAATCAAAATATTTAAAATTAATATAAACCGTATAATAATCCCAATCAGCAACTATTTTATAAAATACAAAGTGCAAATCTGAAAAAAGACTAAATAATACCTACCGAGGTATACCTCAATGCTACCAACAAAAATATCCAGGACAACTATCCCACGATTAACTTACCCACGGTATGTCATTCGCATCTTGTGACGCGTCAGTTGCGAGTCAGAATTTAAATTGCTCCATATGTCTTGTCTGCGGCATGCAGCAATCGATTTTTTGGCAAGATAATTGTCCTTGGGAAATCTATGGTACTTAATTTCCGTTCCCTTACTGTTTCTGTTATTATTTGGACAAACGCTGACTGCACATCCCGGCATTTCTGGCCTATTTTAAAGCACTATTGAGCTGGACTGGCAGTTGTTTACACTTTTTTCTCGACACATTAAACTGTAAACTATAAAAAAATCGTAAAACACAACCGCATTTTGAATTCGTGACTCGCAACTGACGTAGATGCGCAGATTTGCCTTGTTTTCGGATTCGTTACTGACATACCGTGGGTAAGTCTATCGTGACCTAACCTATATACCTATTTGTGGGAGTCATTGTACATGACCGTATTTCATTGACAAAAAGGAGATGAGGTGATCCTGAATCAATAGAGATCAGCTGAATCGTGTGTCAAGTCAAAGAATGTAATCGCGCGCACGGATCATCTTATCCGTATCTGAGGGGGGGGGGGTTTGGGGTTCAAACCCCCCCCCCCCCCCCCCCCCCGAAATACCACCATTTTATATACTTCAGTTCAGCACCACCACTAGAACGAGTTGCCCGAACATCACTGAGTGTAATAATTATTAAACTGGTTTTCCAGTAGAGCATGGAAACCCGCCCGAAAACTGCCAACAAAACATAATTTTTGGACCAGTGCAGTACCGACTTTTATCATCAGAATATGATTTCAAATAAAATAAAATATAACTGGCAACACTGGACAACAGTAAACGGTGAAGGGTGGTGATGGCTGAGTGCGCCATGGATTAGGAGAATTAGGGGATCCCCAGAGTCTTTTTTATGTATAGATTAGTACTGATTTGTACTTGAAGATTTATTTATTATTTTATGAAAGGTTCAGTTAGGCAAGTGGCGCGAAGAAATCTTTTACCATACCTTTATACTGGCAATTCTAAAGGTGCCGTCAAGGCCAGGCGAAGAATGTGTAGGAATATATCCGCAATAATGAGAAATCAAATAAGTATAATTGCGCGAAGGAATATTCAGCTATTATTATAATTAATATTTAATATTTTTAAGTTTTAATGTTAAACTTGTTCAACTTAAACCTGTTTCGGTTTTTTACTAAAAACTATTTAATAATAGTAGGTTTTTTTTAACCTTAAAGCTACTTCAACTTCAACAGCCAATGGTCTAACCCCTCCAAGGCCGGCTCTAGGCGGGTGCGAACGGTGCGGCGTACGCTGCCTGCGTTTTGAGAATCTCAGAATTTGAAAATATTCACTGCAGCTTGAAAATCTGAAGATATTGAGATTTCCTAAGATTAATTTTAAGTAATTTTCCTTAACATTTCTAAAAAATGTCGCCTGCGTCGCATTTTACACAATTATTTTAAATGCACGCACTTGTTTGAAAGAAATTCACAAAAATTGTCCCTTCCCACCCGAAATCAATTTCTATATACGTCACTGAAGTGATCGAAACTCCTTGCCCCGGCTTACTTTCTTAAAAACTGACAAGCAAAAAATATACCATCCTAGTGGCGTATCAAAAATGTGTTCTTAAGGAATTAAATAATTCCTTGCCGGGGCCCAGCACTTTCATTCAGCACCCAGCCCTGCGCTACCGTCACGTATAATAGCGAGTCCACAATCTCAATTTCGATAGATCCCGGTCAATTGTTTTAGGACGAATTGAAGCGGTTTCTCATTGATCGTGTCCTTCTACGGCGTCGCTTTAGGACGACTTGATGCAGTTTCTCGTCGATTAAGTCGCCCTAAAGCAGTTGGCCGGGGCGTAGAAATCTGGCTCGAAATCTCCGCATTAGATGCGCCCAGGGTTGCCACCTTTTCAATTTTAAAATACGGGACGTGACGGGCGTTCGGGGGGGGGGGAGAGGGGCACAAAATGTTTTACTGAAAAAGGCCAATGAAAAGGAATAAAAGAAAACCACTTTTTTTTGTTTTTTTTTCTTGAAGATAAACACAAAAACAAAACAAAACAAATTATGAAACTAAACTAAATAGATTCTTTAAAAATAAAAAAAAACATCACAGAACATTTTTCGTTTTTTTTCTTGAAGGGATAAACCTCCAAAAACAAATTATCATGGCTGGCAAATCACGACTAACCAAAAATAAATAAATCCTTTAAAAATAAAAATAAATCACAGAACATTTTTTGTGATATATCACATAACACACAAAAAATTGACATTTACGAAAATTGTTGTGGTACCTACCTAACATTTTTGTAAATGCACAATACTATCCTACTTAACTACATTTCACTTCTTGTAATACTTAAAGTAATAATAATAATGGACCTGCTACCTGCTTGAATAACAAATGACAATAATTAATTAGGTTATTATCTACAGTCGAACAAGTAGAAATCATAATGATCAAAGCAGCTGAGCTTCTGTAAAACTACACTTTAGTTTTTCCACTGAAAACCAGATGGCGCCAATGAAGGCATGAAGGACTATAATTTAGTAAATTTTGTGTTCACATGTGAGTCGCGGCTTGGACTCTAGATGGCGGTGATTGTGCAAATGCCGTTCGCATGTAACATTTTTAATTTTTCACCTTAAATTTTGAAAATACGGGATCTATAGCGTCCCGTATGAATGTTTGCCGGGACACGGGACATTTTACTTAAATACGGGACTGTCCCTTGAAATACGGGACGGGCGGCAACCCTGGATGCGCCTCTTGTTATTCCTTCACTCAACGGGATTAGTAAAGTATAATATAGTGTGTGGTAAGCACAAGCAGTTTTCACTCCTTCCTGGGATTCTTTATTTAAAGATACTAGCACAAAACACAATTTACAAAAAAAAACACACTCCATGGCACTGTAATATCTCTCATACAGCCAAAAAAGAACTGCCCAATCGCCCCGACACTGCATCCATTTGACAGAATCTATTCCCATATGGCGGCTGCGCGAACAGGTGCGCAGAATTTTCCCGCCATGGGAGATGATTAGTGTCTGTTTGTTTTATATATATGCTCTACCATCGACATCCACTGACAATAGTTCGTTGATAATAGCCGCGTTCCTTTTGCCACTTTTCTTAAGAATTCTTACTTTATCTCAGTTGGTGGCAGTTCTTTTTACAAATGAGAATGTGAGCTAAAGTGAGATTTTTTACCTCCCCCTTCACTCTTCAAGCACATCCTCGCGAGGACACTCACTATTGAGCATATTGGCTCAGTCTGGTGGTGGGGAAAATGACCCTTGATGAGCTTTTGACAGGAAAAAAACAAACTGAGTGGCTCGGCTAACAACTGAGCTAAAGTTCCCAGTGTAGGGGCAAAAGGAACGCGGCTAATATCTATACGTATACGATCCAATGACGTCAGAATCTACGTCATTGATACGATCACTGTGGATATAACCCTTGATTGATACCTTCCTCCATCGACGATATAACTAGGGTTCCTTTATTCGGAACCCTAGATATAACCACAAAATATATAGGTTAGATATAACTAGGGTTCCTTCCTAATAAAGGAACCCTTGATATAACCATAGCCACAGATAGCCGAAACCACAGCTTACAGTAAGCTCAAGCTGTGCCAGCTGCAAGAACGGTAGACGCACACCGTTCTTGTGCCAGCTGTGGTGGCCGAGGCCGAACGCCGAACCACAGCTAAGCAGAGCTAGATCGGAGCCAACGAAAATATTTATTTTTATTTTTCGTCGGCTGGTGCAGGAAAAGATATAACCACGAGTTATAACAGAGGGGGTATAAACAATACCTAAACTGTGATACTTATAACACTTATATCATATTTTGTGACTTATATTACCAGTATCAAATCGCAGCAGTCTTTTGTCTATGATATATACATATAAATCCTTTATCTATGGTCTATGATCAAATCAATGTTTCATAAGCAGAAATAATAAAGTCAAACAAATAGAAAGGATTAAAAATTGTAACTGGGTTTAATATGATAACATATATTTGATTTGTTAACATTATATATATTATATCAACTCGACCCGAACAAAGATTTTCTGCACCATTGGATTTTGCGTTGAAGAAAAAATATTGACAGGTTGAAAATAATAATAAATTAAAATAAAGAAGATCGAAGAAAAATAACTCTGGCAAGGAGCGTGGGAACGGAATGGAGACACCCACACCTGCTATGCACAGAACCTAAAAAAGTGCTAAGTGCACTCGTTATCATCCCGAAGGTGAAATACCATTTGAAGGCCCTTTGGCGAGTAGTAGCGAGTTTATCCAAACCGAATCAACAACATACGTTATTAGGTTAGTAGGATAGCCTTGATCTTTTATAATTCGTGTAGCGCCTCACCTCTGTGACCAATAATAATTCAGAGGATAGAGATCCAACAATTCCGCAATATTTTTAGAGCAAGTACCGGTAATTTTTTACCTTGCGTACTGGTCACAGATTTTTTTGATTTTCCCAAATTAACGTATTTTGGGCTATAGATTACGAAAACCACAACAAAAATTGGAGCTGGGCAGTATTTTCCTAACTGTTCCCGGAGTACAGCATGAAAGACAAAAATATTGGAAATTTTTTGTTTGGGTAAGGAACCTTTTTTGTAACAGTATTGAAAAATTGTGTTTTGAAAAGTTACCCAGAATATAACATTGTTTCCCTATGCCCAATTTGAAAATAATTGGCCTAGGTACTGCGGTATGAAAGATAATAATATGACAAAAAAAGGGAACATAACGGCCCATATTGTGTCAGTTGGAAGTGATGGGCGCTGCCATATGAAAAAAGAAGGGGACCTTCGCTTCTTATTGTGTCAGTCGGCAGATATAAGTGCTTCTGTAGGAAAAAAAGAAGGGGCATGATCCCCTTATTGTGGCACTCAGCAACGATGGGTGCTGCCATATAAAAAAAGCGGCATTTGGCCCATATTGTGGCAGTCGCCAGCGATGGGCCCTGCCATATGAAAAAAAAGGGACATTTGTTCCTTATTGTGGCAGTCCCTTTCTTTGTTCATATGGCAGTGCCTATTGTCATTGATGTGCACAAAGGGGCGAATGCCTCCTTCCTTTTCATAAGGCAGCATCCATTGGGGAAAAAAGGAAGGCAAACGCTCCTTATTGTGGCAGTCAGCAAAGATACTTGAAAAATTAAAAATCTAAATTTTCACATTTGAGATAAGGGAACAAAATTATTATGTTATATTCTGAATAACTTTTCATAACAAAATGTTACGATATCTTTTGCAAAAGAAGTGTCTCCTCATGGCCGAACTTGTTGCAGAAGGCACAACAACACTGACGAGATGCATTTCTAGTACCTATTAAGTTGGGATATTTCCTGTTTATAGTAATTTGTCTTTAGCATGATTCGGACTGCTGCTAGTATGTATAGTTGGTCTAAAGTTAGTAGTTTGCATTCACGGAATAAGAATTCGGATGGATATCTTCGATTCTTAAAATACAATATAATTTTAATTAAATATTTCTGGGCTACATTTAAGAGGGGGTTGCCGACAGCGAAAGTGACGTTAGATTTCGTATTTTTTTAAGTTGTATAGCAAAAAATCTAATAACATTTTACCTGGTAAAAAATTTAGTACAAACATCTCTGTCTTCAGTTTAATCATAAGACCTTAAAATCATATGCACTGGAATTATTATTTTTCCCAAGGTTTTCAGAACCTATAAAACAAAACAGATCTTATGATTAAACTGAAGACAGAGATGTTTGTACTAAATTTTTACCAGGTAAAATGTTATTAGATTTTATGCTATACAACTTAAAAAAATACGAAATCTAACGTCACTTTCGCTGTCGTCAACCCCCTCTTAAAGCAGACATAACGTTTTTTGGAGCATTTCCCCAGATAACAACACCATCACTTAAAATTGACTCAATGACAGGTACATGGTTTTAAGAGTTTTAATTTAGTACTTTACTTTAGTACTAATTTACTTATCCTAGTAGTTACATATTCTGTATGTATTTTCCATGTTAAATTTTCATCCATGAATACTCCTAGACTATCTTTTCTTTTAATAATGGACTGACATTTGCAGTTTAAGGATTGCATATCACAAATATAATCGTGGATCTTAAGTTCTTGAATTTTTGGAAGAGTCAGAGCGAAAGTCATGTAATGGGTTTTGCTAGTATTAAGTGATAACAAGCTAGAATCCAACCATCTTTTTATGTATGTTATTGCTAATTCTGCTTTCCTAATAGTTGATTGCCATGTGGTGCCATTTACTACAATTTTCCATAACTCTTCAATTTCCTCCGAAACCCACCAGACTTATAGACACAACCTTGATATCAGATACCGTTGTACCACCATACATCTCTAGCAAGCAAGAGGTCCCGGGTTCGACCCCCGGCGCTGATAGAAAATCCTTTTTAATTTTTCTGAAATGGCGTCTAATTTTTTTCCTTTATGTCCATTGGTCTACGTCCTTTACGTATGAAAGTTCGTCTCCATTTTCATTTTCATTTTCAAATAATTCCTTTTGAGAGATTCGTATGCGAGGGACTACAACGGTATCTAACGTCAAGGTTGTGTCTATAAGTCTGGTGGGTTTAGGAGGAAATTGAAGAGTATTTTCTGTTGTACTGCGCGAACGATGGCTTCTCCATTCAGCTTCTATACAAACAGACCGACTTATTTCAACGGTTCAGCATAGTATAGTGGTAGAACGTTCGCCTAGCAAGCGAGAGGTCCCTTTTTTAATTTTTCTGAAATTATGGCAGATTTTCTTTCTTTCGTGTCCATTGGTCTACGCCCTTTACGTATGAAAGTTCTTCTCCATTTTCATTTTCAAATCATTCCTTACGAGAAATTCATATGCGAGGGACTACACCAGCATGACTTCCAAGATATATGGTGGTACAACGGTATCTAAAGTCAAGGTTGTGCGAGGGGCGTTCGACTGGTCAAAAAAAGTACAAAACTTCCCTCTGAAAGGGAAGTTCCGGTGGATTTCCCTAAACTTCCCCGAACTTCCACGAACTTTCTAGGACTTCCATATTTCCTTGGACTTCCCTTAAAATTTTTGCGAATGTCATGTATGTACATTGTGTTAAAATTTTTATTTGCGTCCCTATTTTTATTTTTTTGTTTGATAGGTTTCAGTTTTAGGTAACGCGGCACTTGCGACGGCCCCCTCCATTTTCCTCCTAGGCCCCACCCCTTACCTCGCTGGCCAATCACATGGCTCTAACTAACCCATGATGCGTGTCTCGGCATGTGGTTCTGACGCCAAATTCAAAAATCTGAAAATAAAAAAATCGCAATGGTTCGAACCTGCAACCATCGATTTACAGTGTCGATGCTGTAACCAACTGAGCCATCAACGCATTTGAAAATATTACCTTAAAATGATGTAAACTAGAATCTCGCTGACATCACAGAATTAAGAATAAGGAAAATACAGGGTGACTCAAAAGCAACTGACATGTCAAAAATGTATACAGGGTGAATCAAAAACTTGTTACAGCTAAAAGGACCTTAATAATTTCATCACATGACATCACAGATTTTTTTCTAACAGCATAGGTACACGGGGGGGACAACAAAATTCACAGGGTGCGACAAAAACAGAGGAAAGACCTTAATTAATAATTTCATCGCTTTAAGTCACAGATTTTTCCTCAAATAGCAGAGGTAGACAACAAAAAATTCATATACAGGGTGTGACAAAAATCCAAAGTCAAAAAGGCCTAATTTCAACACGTGACCTAGAACACTAAAACACGTAGTACTCAGCCGCGATGTATCTTGTGAACGCTTCTGACTTTAACTAAAAAGTTGGGTTAAAACGGAACGGCCTGCGTAACCTTGCTTTTAGGAAAATTGACTCGTCCAAAGCTATGGACTTCCCCGGACTTCCCTGTGACTTCCTTTGATTTTACCCAACTTCCCTGGATTTCCCGAAACTTCCTTGAACTTCCCGAAACTTCCTTTGGAATTCCCTACAAGTGTACAGGACTTCCCCCTGTGAAACACCCCTCGAGGTTGTGTCTATAAGTCTGGTGGGTTTCGGAGAAAAATGAAGAGTATTTTCTGTGGTACGGCGCGAACGATGGCTTCTCCATTCAGCTACTATACAAACAGACCGACTTATTTCAACGGTTCAGCGTAGTATAGTGGTAGAGCTTTCACCTAGCAAGCGAGAGGTCCCGGGTTCGACCCCCGGCGCTGACAGAAAACCCTTTTAAATTTTTCTGAAATGATATCCGATTTTCTTTCTTTCATAGAATATTTTTGTCTATCACACCCATGGTAATGGAACACCCTGTATTTCGGATAATACACCTCATCCCAATGACGTCAAAACCTATAGACGTGGTGCCCCATTGTTAAAATGCCCTTTATTTTGACTCCAAGATTAAATATATCCATACCACTCTAAAAACATGCTACAAACAAAGACAGAAAGTCAACCATCAACCAACTATACACCCGGTGATTCCCGGTTATAATTCCTCCAGAATCACACTTAGATATCGCATGATTTTTCTTGTTTGGGGGCGCCGGAAGCATCGGAACCTCACCTGAAGACTCGGGGGATGGTCTAACGACGCCAGCCACCGAGCCCAGAGTCGAAATAAGTTCGCTACAGCTCGACAAAAAGGGGCAATTTCTGACAATCTCGCGACATTTTCAGAATAATTTAATGGAGCGCTTAGATTGTGATTAGTTCTGGGCGTCAAGCGTTTATCAAAACAAACCTGTCTATAGGTTCTGACGTCATTGCCTCATCCCCAATCTGTGTAATCTAGAGCCCCAAATACGTTTATTTGGAAAAATAAAAAACCGGCATCCGGTACGCAAAGTAAAAAATTACCCAAGTACAGGGTGTCCCAGTTAACGTGATAAATCCGATTTTCTCGGTAATTTGATAGTTCAAAAACCAGACTTGTGTAGAATTTGCACAAGAATTCGAACATGACGTCAAACTTAATATAATATTAAAAAGTTATTGCAAAAGATACCGGTTTCCAAAAAATCGGGACGTTGGATTTTAACATGGAATATTAGTAATAAGTATGCGGGGAGTAACAAAAAAGTGTCGGTTTTGATTTCTGACTTCCGGTTCAACCAGAAGTGAACATCACTTGATCAGATTTTTGCGACGTCCCGTATATTTTGTTTTTTGTAAGTTCCTTTTGTTCTCCCAGTTCCAACTATACAGGGTAATTCAGTTCCGGTGCTCAACATGGGGATCTCGGAAACCGTAACAGATACGAAGTCGGTCAAATGGGGGCAAAGTTGCGCCTTTGGGCGCCTAACAATATGCCGTTGAGAAAGTTAAAATATTTTCATGGGTTGCTGAGATATTTAAGAAAAACCAAATTTTTGAAAATTAGATTTAATTTTTTTCTGGCACCATTTGCAATAATATTAAAAAATAAATTATACTTTTTCATTGCAACTTTTTCTGGACTACGTCATGGTATTTTTATATTTTCGGGGCGACGTTTCGTTTTTGAGATAGAGGGATCATCTTCATTTTTTTAAATACGGACCTGGATTTTTTATTCCATATTTCGAAATAAATCGTTGTCCTGAGTACAACGATGTATGACAAATACATATTTTTTCTAGTTTTAGCTGCTAAAATGCACATTTACTAAGAAAAAAATTAATACGGTCCTGGACTATGCATTTTTCTCTTTTTTTCAAAGCTATTCCAATTATAACAGGTGATCTTTATTTTAATACCTACGGGATTAATTATACTCCATGTTTTTCTTATTTTGAAATTCTTTTCTATACTTTAGGAAAATGACAACAATAATTATTAACAATAATGCATTTTACCTAAAGTATAAAAAATAATTTCAAAATATGACAAACATAGAGTTTAATTAATCCAGTAGGTATAAAAAATGATCACCTGTTATAATAATTGGAATAGCTTTGAAAAAAAAAGAGAAAATGCATAGTCCAGGACCGTATTAATTTTTTTCGTAGTAAATGTGCATTTTGGCGGCCAAAACGAGAAAAAATATGTATGTGTGATACATCGTTGTACTCAGGACGATTTATTTCGAAATATGGAATAAAAAATCCAGGTCCGTATTTAAAAAAATGAAGATGATCCCTCTATCTCAAAAACGAAACGTCGCCCCTAAAATCTAAAAATACCATGACGTAGTCCATAAAAAGTTGCAATGAAAAAGTATAATATATTTTTCAATATTATTGCAAATAGCGCCAGAAAAAAATAAAATCTAATTTTCAAAAATTCGGTTTTTCTTAATTATCTCAGCAACCCATGAAAATATTTTAACTTTCTCAACGGCATATTGTTGGGCGCCCAAGGGCGCAAGTTTGCCTCCATTTGACCGACTTCGTATCTGTTACGGTTTCCGAAATCGCCATGTTGAGCATCGGAACTGAATCACCCTGTATACTATAGTTTTATATAGTTATCTCTAAAAATAACCAAGCAGTGAATTTTTATTTTTTGATAAATTTCGTCAAATATTTCAAATTCACATCTTTGCATGAAACGCTAAAAATATATTGTTAGAGATAATTATGTAAAACTATATATCGTTGGAATTGGGAGAAGAAAAAGAACCTAAAAAGCCTTTCGGTCAAACCGGAAGTTAGAAATGAAAACCGACACTTTTTTGTTACTCCCCGTATACCTACTCATTACTAACATTTTGTGTTAAAATCCAACTTCACAATTTTTTGGAAAACTGTAGTTTTTGAAATAACTTTTTAACAACACCCTGTATATTAACTCTCACATCACGTTCGAATTCCTCTGAAAATTCTACAAAAGTCTGGTTTTTGAATCATCCATTTATCTTTAAAATTACGGAGAAAATCGGGTTTTCAACATTAACTGCGACCCCCTGTACCTACTTAGGTATATTTAATGAAGGTCAGAATATTTTCAATTATTTTGAAAATGTGTGAACATTTGAAAAGAAAGATTAGGTATCCTTCTTTTTAGTAGATAAGTTATAAATGGCAGTACCTTTTTATCTAAAGACAAGAATCACACCGCACATGGTTGCTTTGGTTAGTCACGAGGGGAAAAGGGGATATATCCCCCAAGGGTCCTGAGCAGGGACTCTTTAAAATAAGTGGACCCAGCATTTCACAGTCTATCACATAGGAAAAGTGAAGCCTTGAGGGGAAGTTTGTTTTCTGTAGACTCCAAGGAGACAACATAAGTGGGCTGGTACAAGGTTATGTTATATGTCAGTGTCCAACTGCCATCAGGTTTTATGTGATAGATAGTGCCATAGATTCTAAAGGAGGCAAAAAATTTCCCATCATAATTCACAATTTTTAAGTTTTAACTTCCAGATACTCAGATGTGACAATTAAAGGATTTCAACTATACAATAAATTTCTTTCATTTGACAGTTGCCATATTCTGTATTTGTAGACACAACATTGTCAAGTCTAATTTTTAGAAATCATGGAAACCATTATTAATTTTTACTAACAATCAAAGTACCTGTTATATTCATAGATTCTCCAATAAAATGGCATACTTGTCATCACTGATACTATTAGAATGATGAAAGAATAGGCCTCACTTTGGAAAGTATAATGCTGGGTCCCCCTATGTTAAAGAGTCCCTGGTCCTGAGACTACCCTACTCTGGTAATTCCTGTATTCTCAAATCCAAGATAAGCCACGCTCAAAACTGGAGTAATAATAATTTCAAGGCCGTAGGTAGGGATTTTGCAAGTTAAATAATTGATGGTAGATGCAGCCATTGTATATGATTATCTAAATATACAAGGCTTATATTTAACAACTGACACCTCTACAAAACAGAATAAAGTCTGTCATTTAAAATTGTCTGTAAAATAAAAACCATAGCATTCTGTGTGGCCACCCCATGTAGCTTACATAGTGAACATCACCACGTCCATAGCATCCATACGAACATAACATAGCACTCTGTGTGACCTCAGCCGAACTTGCCAATAGTAACTTACCTACCTCTGATCATGATACAACAAAAGAGAGATATGATATTGCGCAGGTTGGACACCATATTGGCGCGTCACGCGGTTATAAACAATGGTACAAGTTGTATCATCTGGTTATAAACAACCGAAACGTCAGAAACGTCTGAGTGTCATTGTAGTGTGTTCTCTGCATTTTCAGCCAATTTGCGGAAGTTTGCGTTGTAAAATTACTGTTAATTACTCTTTGGTCCATTTGTCCCTTTGTAAACTCAATCAGTGGACATACTGTAATACTTTGCATGTCATAAGTGGGCGGCAACTTACCGCGTGACGTAATTGCGCAGAAGGGAACGAAATTGAGGCGGCTAAATATCATATCTCTCTTTTGTTGTATCATGCCTTTGATAATGGTAACAATAATAACCAACGATACTTCATTAATAAATTAATATAACTTTAAGGCACACAAACAAACTAATCAAAAGTAATTCCAATCAACTGAAGCGGGGCCAGGTTGCGGGCTTGAAATGTATCGAAAATACGTGTCATTTGCTTAGTAAAAACATGGTGTGGCAGGTAAATAGAACTAAATTGTCCTAATTAAAAACATTGTTGTATGTCAACTCAACCTTTCCAAACAGAAACATCCCATCTACTAGCGCGATACGGGGTTTTTGCTTGAAGATAAAATTGTGTTTTTTCCTAGTTTTGGGGTACAATATGGCATGTATGGGGAATGAATTTTATAAGCAATTTTGAACTGGTTTTGAACTATCAATTTAATTGGCTCAAAGAAGTTCTAAAAAATTCTAAAATTTAATTGGATCTCGGCTCTTTCTCTCCGTGATATTCTAAGTGCAGTTAATTTTTTTGAATAAATTTTTCCAATTTCAGCCTAGGAAAAGAATACTTATATTCTTTTATTTATCATTACTACAATATTTGGTAGAATCATCCCGTTTTGCCTATAAAGTCATTTTACTGGGCACACCCCAATACATCCTATGAGCCAGGTTTGGGAAAATTCGTGACTTTTTAAAAAAAGTCTGACTTTTTTGGATGAATTCGATAATTAATTTTCAAAATGAGACTAGGAAGGAAAATGTAAAATCGTAAGTACAATTTTTTATTTAACATTTTCATTATAAATGTTTCTTTTGCTGCCTTCTCGAATCCTAAACGATTACGCAATTCGGAATGCACTTATCCCAGCCCAGAAAACACCCTCTCGACCCCTGCTGAAGATGCTACCGCAGTCATTAATTTTTTGATATCTTGGATTTTTTGGATATTTTGTGGTTATATACTTTTCTTCTTCACTGTAGTATGATATAATTTTAAATAAGGTAGTCTCCCAATGCCCATGTTTGATTGTAGTGTCAAATCAAGAACAATATAGATGAAGGTACTTTATTAAAAAAAAAAGAATTAATTAATGACTTTTAAAAAATCCATTAGAGTAATTCGTGAATTAATTCGTAATACTAATTTAGGTACACATGAATAAAAAGTGGTGTCTTGTTCGAAATTGCTCATTTAGAGATGACTCGATAACCTTTCATGAACTACCAGGTGACGTGAATCGGCTCGAGACTTGGTTTCAAGCGATATCAAATGCAACAGGTGATTTAATAAAATACCAACTTTACAAAGACCTTACTTATATTTTTTCAGGAGAGGATTATACTGGTGTATCTGCAAACTCGCTCTATATTTGTTCTGGTCATTTTACAGATGATTGCTTTACTGTAACAAAAAATAAGCGTAGGCGCTTGTCACGAGATTCCTTTCCAACCATTTTTCCAAACGTAAGTACGCCCTTCACAGAGACGCTTTTCTCTGTGGGTCTCTGAGTGTCATTTCTTTTGTTTCTATGTGAGAATTTTGGCTTAAAACCTCATTTTGCTACCAAGTTACAAATTTCAATAAAAATTGTTAATAAATCAGAAATAGGCTAAAAGGTCCTTGTGCATGATATTTCCAATATTGCCTGGCCACCTGATATTTGTGTCCTACAAGAGTGCCTTATATACCAAACCCAAAATATTTTTTCTCTATACTTAATTAGGCAGTAGTAGCCTAGGAGTCCGGAAAATGGGTTTCCAGGGATGCTTTGAATGATATTTTATTTGCAAACAATATTTTTAATTTTTGATCAATCGAATGTTCTACCTAATTTAAAACTGCATTGCTCACAAATCTAAAACTTAACTTTTTGGGATACAAATTCCAGGGCAAGTCCTCGACATAAAGTAAATCTCTTTGGAAACTTACCAATGGAGAAATTCTAAAACAGCTCAATAAGTAAGATTAGTAAAACTTTGATTGATATTTATTGTTGTGGATTTGTTCCTGGTAGCCCAGTCATTGGGGGTTTTTACCTGGAAATAACTCGGGAAGTTTTGTAACTTTGCAGGTTTGTAGGTTTCGAGGTCAATATCTAAAATTCATAAAATGTACAATTCGAGACTTGAGCGTCGGCGCCACCATCTTGCCAAGCTAGCCGCCAAAGACGGTTTTTTGCAAATATCTCCAAAACTATGCGTTTTTCGAAAAAATATGTAGAGAGCAAAATTACTACTACAAAAAATATCTCTTAGCATATTTTCGCTAAAGTTAACCATTTAGGCACAAAAATCATCGCACAGTTTAAAATATAATAATATACAGGGTGTTTCATCTTAAGTGCGAACACCCCCGTAAAATTTGTGTTCTCCATCCGATTTTAGCCGCGTTTTTTTCTAAAAATAGGCCACAAAAAACCCTACGTCAATTTTCAAGGCCCACTACAAATTTTTTTCCTAGTAAAAAATGATGAAAACCATTTAGCGATTTTTTTATTTAAAATCTGACATCACAGCCTTAATCAGAACAACCTAAAATCCCTGTATACCAAATTTGAACAAAAAATAGACAGGGAGTTCCATTCTGCACACTGTGAAAGTTGAGCAAAATAGGAATTTTACTCATCTGGCGAGTCAAGTGTGCCATGGAATTACTTCGAAACAGTTGGGTGATGAACAGGACCACTCACAGTGTCGATGTGCAAAGATCCAATAAAAAAAATTACAATTTTTTAAACTTTATACAGGTCAAAAGTCGAGTACATCAAAACCACCCCAGACATTACAAACGAACTAGTCTAAAAAATACAGAAGTCTGCCAGGCAGAGTTAAGATGGCTGGTGTGCCACAACAGGAAACGCACAGAAAATGTATCATCTTAGACAGTGACTTTATTGATAAAGGTCCAACAATTTGAATTGTTTTTATTTGTTGGTTGGATGATGTAAAGAAATAAATTGCTTTTGTATTTATTAATATTTTTATTCAATGATTCCAGAGCACTTCTGACCAATATAAAGTTTAATAAAAATTCAGCATTTTGACATCGCCCAGAGAAAAAGACCCTGTATATTTTTGTATTGAATCTTTGCACACGAACACTTTGAGTAGTCCTGTTGATCATTGATCTGTTTTGACGGGATTCCATGGCACACTTGACCCTCCAGATGCCTTTAAAATTCCTATTTTGCCCAATTTTGACACCCTGTAGAATGGAATTCCCTGCATATTTTTTGTTCAAATTTGGTATACGGGGGTTTTAGGTTGTTTTGATTAACGCTGTGGTGTCAGATTTTAAATAAAAAAATCGCTAAATGGTTTTCTTCATTTTTTACTAGAAAAAAAATTTGAAATTTTTCACCAACGTAGAGTTTCTTGTGGCCTATTTTTAGAAAAAAAAACGCGGCTAAAATCGGTGGAGAATACAAATTTTACGGGGGTGTTCGCACTTAAGATGAAACTCCCTGTATAAATGCATATACAGGGTGTTAGTAAATAAGTGTGACAAACTTTAAGGGGTGATTCTACATGAAAAAATAATGACAGTTTGCTATATCAACGTAGGTCCGCAAATGCTTCGTTTCCGATATACAGAGAGTCAAAGTTTAAAAAAAAATGATAATTTATTTATTGTTATAGCTATGCGCACCTAACTAAAAATTTTTTATTCGAGATATTTTTATTTTCATTTGTTGTTTTGATTTATTGTTGCTGTATAGGATAGGTTTTTGATATTGTTGTAATAGAAATTAAAAATACGCATTATGTTGTTTTATTTTTTTGCATAACAATGGCGGCTCCTGTGAAAAAAAGGTAAGAGAGCTTTTTTGTCACTAATTAAACGAGGATTTTAAAAATAATTTTTATTTTAAATTATCTCAGTGGCGTATCATTTATTTTCTTAAAAGTATTGAGGGCCATTACCCCTATGCACGCCACTGATTAACATAAAATTTTTAATCGGGTGTCAAAAAATGCGCTTTCTAGTCCTCTTAAAACCCACCAAATTTCATTTAAATATCTTAATCCGTTTCAGCGCAATAAATAAATTATCATTTTTTTTTTAAAACTTTGACTCCCTGTATATCGGAAACGAAGCATTTGCGGACCTACGTTTATATAGCAAACTGTCATTATTTTTTCATATAGAATCACCCCTTAAAGTTTGTCGCACTTATTTACTAACACCCTGTATAATGCATGCATATGATAATATACAGGGTGAGTCACATCTAAAGTCAGAGCCGAAAACACAAGGTAGAACTCGCTAAAATAAGCACATATTATTAATAAACATAAGCTCAAAAACGCTTGGTTCTCCATATACAGCGTGTTAAAATTTTTCCAAAAATAACATTTTTTTTTTTTAATTTCTTTCGAGCCCATTTGGGAATTTCAACCAAATTTGGTACACATTATTCATTGGACGGTTGCCATTTTGTGCAATAATTTGACCCCGTTCAGATGATCAGCGGCGTAGATACAAATAGTTACTATAAATAATTGTAAAAAAAAGTAGTACGGTCCTGTGCCAAAACAAAAAAAATTGCCTTTTTTGGATAGCCCATTCAATTTGGAACAAAAAGCGCCTCTTGGTATTTTTTTATTTCTGGTACAGTTTCTTCGTAATTTCGGATTTTTTAAACTAGTGCAAAGGTGATTATGCTGACATTTAAAATAAAATTATTGTATCTACGCCGCTGCTCATCTGAACAGGGCCAAATTATTGCATAAAATGACAACCCATAATATGTATCAAATTTTGTTGAAATTCCTAAACAGGCTCGAAAGAAATTAAAAAAATATTTGGTAAAGTTTCAACACGCTGTATATGGAGAACCAAGCGTTTTTGAGCTAATGTTTATTAAGCATATGTGCTTATTTTAGCGAACTCTACCTCGTGTTTTCGGCTCTGACTTTAGATGTGACTCACCCTGTATAAATGCATAGTTTTGGAGATATTTGCAAAAAAAACGTTTTTGGTGGCCATCTTAGCAAGATAGCTAGGTGGCAAGTCTCGAATTGTGCATTTTATGAATTTTAGTTACTATACCCCCAAACCTAAAAACCTTCGAAATTTCAAAACTTCCCGAGTTATTTCCAGGTAAGCCCTTTTTTATCCCTAATGACTGGGCTATGGGAGATTTATATATATAAAAAAATAGGTACAGTTTTCTATATCACAGAGGTGGCAAGAAATTGTTCCTAAATATTCTTGCTAAGGGGGAATTTTGGTGGTGCATATTGCAGGCAGCTTTCTGACATAATGCCTCTGTAGAATCTTATTTTTAATAAAATCCCAAGTAGACATAGAAAGGTAAATTGATTTTTATAGGTACAAGAAGCCAAGCAGACCATAGAAGGCCCAGAGATTAGACGTGCACGTAAAAATCAAAGTGAGTAGTAAATAAAATATATTTTGATTCTTAAAATTTAAATATACCTGTTTTTCTTTGGATTATTTGCATTAGTTTCTTTGTCAGGCCTTAAGGTTGCAACTTAATTTAACTTAAGAACACGAAGTTAGCAGTTTGTTTGGCAAGGATTGTCAACTTTTTGGCGACGAAGAATGTATCTACCTCCAAATATTCCTATTCACAGACATGCCTTGTGTCCGAGAACGTTGAAGTTTTTTCATCCTTTATTTGATCTTCCCGTACACATAGCCCTCAAACGTTTATATAGATGAGTTAATAATATCATGAACATATATTATTAAGTATCCTCAACTAAAGTTGATAAAATATGAGTTTTTTAAAAAATAGTCAAGCTGAAGATAATTTTCCAGCATATTGTAATTACATATAGGAGGCCGTAGAATCCATGTCAAGTGTCCGGCTGTGGACTTTGACAATTAATCATGAGGGTGAGTTAGTAATTTCCAAAAAAAAATGGGATGGAATCCATTAAGCCAATCACTAAAAAAAAAACTTTTGAATCACATTGCATTGGTGGATTCCGTCACATTTTTGAAATTTGAAAGTTGGGTTAAATAAACTACAGATATCTATTTCATTAATTTCACAACACAGTACAGTGCAAATCTTTGAAATTTACCGCAAGGAAAAACAATAGCAAGCAGCTTCTGTTGGATAATGCAATAGATAACCATTTAATTTTTAATTGCGGTTTTCGCAAACCTGAATCAACTTTTTCAAGTTATCAGGAAAATTCATTGTCATTTCACTTTCACCTGTCAATATTGTTGAGAAGGGAAAATTTATTCTCTGAAACATTGAAATGACAAGTAGATGGAAGGAGTGTAGAGAGAGAAACTGGCAGCCAAACTTGAGTAAGTGAAATAGTAAATAAATCAGCTGATTCCGGCAAAAACCACATAACACAAAAGAGGTGTTTGTCCTAACTTTCTATTTTTGTGTCCTGTGCTTCAAACGAGTTCCGTTGTCAAACTTCATTTTAATTTTCCTTCTGTCCCAAGTCCCAATACGATTAGGAGTAATTATTGTATTATTCATATTTGATTTGAGTTCGTGTCGTGGTGGCAGTTTCGTATAAAACGGCGTTGAGTTTTCTTAGTTGGTGTTTGATTTAATATTATATTTTTAGATCGGAGAGAAAAATAAGCTATGTGGCTATATATTCTTTCTGTTTAAGTTGTAAATTACAAAAAAGAGGGTCAACTCCTGTTGTGTATTTGGATGTACCAAACGGGGCGGAAAGAATAAGAATAGTGGGGTTTCTTTCATTCGTAAGTCTTAAAAATCTTTGCTAATAACTTTGCAGTTTTCCAAGAGATAAGGAGATATTAGAGACAAGTGGATTGCAGCAATAAAAAGGAAAAATTTTGTACTGTCTACAAGTATTTACTTGCATTTGTAGTCAACAATTTATTGAGAGCAATTTCATAGAGAATTTTGGGCAGCGCAAACTTAAAAAGTATGTAATTACTACAGTTTTTTATTTTCCAAGTCATGATAGAAACTATCAAGTGAAAAACTGGCAAAATATTGTGCTAATGAACCTAGCTCTTCGTAGTCAAAGATGGAATTAATCTTGAGGTTTGTTAGATGCCTAAACATTAAAAATTATATAAAAATATGTAAAAGCTACCTGTCTTACATGCTTTTCCTATTAAATTGAATTTTAAAATTAATAAATCAATTAAGATAAATAATTAAAGTTGAAAATGTATACCTTATCCTAGATATTTTGTCACCTTTATTTTAAAATAAACTTTTATTTTGTAATTTGTATTTTATTTGTCTCAATTTACTTCCAGGTACATAAAATTGCCATGTAGGTAATTTTTTTTAATCAATTCACTACATTTTTCTGTGCAATATTTACATAATTGTGGTTATATAGAAAAATTCTCATTCCTACAAATAAGCCCCGAATTTTGGAATACAGATCATACAATAAAGAGAATTACGGAACATGCCCATTAAATTCGCATTAATATGCAACATCCCTATATACCTCCTTTGCCTGAATCAGCTGACACGTTCATTAGGCGTCCTTGTCTTACTTATTGCCATTTGAAACCTATCTCTCTCTAGAGTTGGCTGCCCCAAACAACAATGAAAGTGGTACCTGTGCGACTTCCATTGTACTTATCAATTCGATGCTCTGAAAGCTCAGAAAATAAAGTTGTTGAAGTTATTGTTTGAGTTAACCTTCAAAGTTTCTTTTTTTTTCAGTGTTAAAAGCATTTATGAATTTTCCTCCCAAGGAAAAAATTTCTGGAAACTTTGAGTTGCCTTGGCAACTAAACAAAGAGAAAGTATCCAGTTGGTTAAAAAATATTAGAAATCATTTTCCTGTATCAAATAGAAATTTAAATTGAAAATTACTTCTTGCGATACTACTACTACTATTTAAATGAAAAAATAAATATTCACCTAATTTGATTACTTTTATTCGTGAAATTATACAAAAAAAAGAGAAAAACACTGAAAGTATACTGCAACTCAATCAATTGTAAGTCATGTATCTTGGAGTTGCAGAGAATTTCGCATATGATTTTATGACTTTGTTAACTGCCTCTAGAAAATCTTTTTCAGTTGCGACCTTCCTTCTTGCCCTAATCGCAAACATCCCGGCTTCAGTGCAAACACTTCTTATTTCAGCACCTGTTGAATTCGGACACAACCTGCAAAATAATTTATTTTCAGGACAAAGTTGAAGATGAGACTGCTATTTTTTATGTTTTATTATCCCCCATTGATATGATAAACAGAGGTTGCAATTCTTAAATTTTTTTAGAGCTTAATTACTTAAAATAAAATAACTTAAAATTAATTTAATTAACTATTTTTAATTATAAATCTGTCAAGTGGACTAAATCGAGGGGTTTATTAATAGTTCGTTTCAGTGAAGGTTCATTATCGCATAAAATTAAAATTTTATGTCAGGTCACATTAATATTAGACGTATTATACCTGAATTGGTGGGAAATTTTTTGTAATAATTTTGGAGTTAATAGTTAGTCCCTCTACTTTGTTATGAAGACTTTTTTTTATACTCATAATGTATTTTTATTCGTATACATATATAACTTGCTATACAAACTTTTAAATTTTGTTTCCAAATGAACTTGTTATCTATGTAGTAGAATAACACAAAAATTTCATAAAGGCAATCTCTTCATAATCATAATTTTAAAAAATATATATAAGAGATGCGACAAAAATCAAAGAAACATTTTTATTTGTTGTTAACAATTAATTTTGCAGTCGTAATAATGTAAAAAAGTAATAATAATGTGAGGAAATTATTTTGTTCACCTATAGTGTATTCAAAAGGAATTGATAGCACACTGCCCTGCCCTCTTTATTAATTCAAGAGACTACCTGGGTCCAACAAAAGGCTTTGCCATTTGTTCAATGTATTTACCCGCCTTCTTCCTTGGGGGCACCCTGTAATCTCATAGGTGGAAAGGTCGGGTAGTTAATTTGTTGCAAGTAAAATTAGTTAGTCCTGTTAGTCACTTGCAAAATGGTTTGTTTGGGTTAAGGGTGAAGTAAGGAAAATAAAAAGGTTATTCATTTATTATCGTTTTTACTTGTTGCTAAAAGCAACCAAACAATTTTGCAAAAATATTAAATTTTGAAACATTAATAAAACAAACTATATGATATTTAGAATAATGTTGGCAATAAAATGTCACCTAAATATTATCAAATTTATGCATTACTTTAGAAAACAGTAAATAATCTACATACAGGGTGATAATTTTTAACTGGAAAAAATTATTGTGAGGCAGGTCGACTTTTATCTTTAGTGCACGGACACACATAACGCCGATGGCGGACCGGAGAGAAGGGCGGAAAGCGGAGAATAGTGCGGGTAGTGTCCACACAGCATACTGTTTATTATTAAGTAGGTATATAAGAATACAACGCTCTATTTTCAAGGTTAAATACGCGCCATTATGCCGGAAAATATCAAACTAACTTGAACGCTCCGCTACCAGCGAGCAAACACGCCTACTCTCTGCTCCCCACTCCGTGGTATGTGTGGACACGATAGTAGGCTTCCTATTGTTTTGAACGCTCCGCTACCATCTCCGCCCTGCTCTCCAGTCCACCGTCGTCCGCCTTATGTGTGACCGTGCACTTAGTCCACCGAACTATATAATATAGTTTGGTGACTTGTCCGATAAATTTTGATACCAATCTGTCTTGGATTTTTTTGAGAAACATCTTTCGTTTTCTGAATTTTTAGTATTCAGTTATCACCCTATACTTTATAACCTTTTCTCAATTATTTTTAAGTTGGTTTTTAATTGACAAATGGGAACAACTATTGCTTCTACTATCTGCCAATGTGAAGCTAGTATTCAATATGTGAAAGCATTATAAGGCTATAAACAATAAGAATCGTAAGACTTCTAGTTAAAACTTACGCCATGGTCTGCCTTGAATTTTGGATTTACTGTATGTTGTAATTACTTTCCCATTTACGAGAGTCTCTTACCTTTTCGCGTAACCGAAATACACATCCAACACATCCCATAATTTAAAAAACAACTAGTGTTTTTGAAAAAATAAACTTTTTTTTATTAAATTTAAATTTGCATTATACATTAAAGATACGTACCGCAAAATTTTTATCCAATAAGGATAGCCTTTGTTGCCGCGATTTCTCTGTGTACTAATTAATATCGGCCATGAACAACTATATTCTTTTAAGAGGGAAATCCAAAATACAACCCAAAAATACTTGCGTTTTCACAAACATTCAAATTTGTCGGCCTTTCGTTTAAATGTTAAAATCAAATCAATATGTTCTCAATACAGCTTGTAGAAACACGGCAACTCCGCAATATTTCAGCCAATCGCTGTTCTAGGGCCGTTATGTCGCGTCCCTAGCGGGAATTCAAATAATTAATTTTTTTAGGCTTTTCCCGCTGAAAAAATCGCAAAATTGTTTCGGCTTAATGGACCCCTACATTAAAAAAATCATGAAAAGGACCTATTTAGTCGTTCAAATATATATATTTTTTCATTCAATATGAATTGAAAATCGCTTTTTACCATGCTGTCATACTTATTCATAATTACAAATTGGAATTTGCATAAAAATCGGAATTGGTCTATAGGTATCATGGGTAGAAGACAAAGAGCAAACAAAAAGTTTGGAACGAGGAGAGGAATAGCTAGTGCTGCTCAAAAAAGGGCATGGCTGTACAAGAAAACTCGGTATGTTATTTTCGTTCCTATATCACACAATACAAGGTTTAACTCTTATGAAATAGTACTGGCAACCATTGCATTTGCAAAGTCCTGGTTCTTCTAAGAACATCACAATATTCTATGTTGAATAATTAGTTAAAAAAAGGCAAGCGCAAACCAAAGTGGAGGTGCGCGCGGTGGCGGGCAGATATATGTTCTAGCAATCTATTGGAGCTGTGCACACCAAAACGATATGGACCGCACGCCTGCTGATATTTACAGTGTTCTATGGAGAGCAAAGCAACCGCGCGGTCGAACGCTACGTGCATCATAAACTAGTGAAGGCGATAAGGTTATTACATAAACAGAAAAGTTAATAGAATTGGTACGAAAGTGCCCAATACAGATGTTCACAAAAAAAAATTTGTTTGAACATCATGAAAAGCAAACATAAATGGCCTCCAAATTAAATATAAAATACAAAAAGAAAACAAAAATATATTTGACTAGGGGTTTCCAAAAACGGCACCTAAGTGCTGGCCACTGCCTGCCACAACGCTCGCACAACGGTCTGTGCCTGCCTTAAAGTTTTTTATTTTGGCAGAATTCTTATATATTTAGTTTAAAGATACCTTGACCAAAATATGTAGTAACAGTTACTGAGTTGTAATATGCAGGTTGCACAAAATCATGTTCCTAATGTGTTGCATACAATTTTTGTAATTTTGACAAAATATCAAAGTTAGGACTTAATCGGGGGTCGTAGCCCGAGACCTACAAGATGACTGGGGCTAAATGGTTTGATGAAAAAAGAATTATTTATTCAAAACTATTTTCCAAATGCAACAATTTTGCAAAACACACTATTTAGGTAGACTACCTGGAAAGACTTTGTGGTTGGAGGAGTATGATATAAGTATATTATAAATGCTTGGTTTTCAGAATGCACTAATTTTCTTTTTCACTTAAAATTTTCAATAATGCTATTAATAGAACGTTAAACTCATCTTGCATTATTTGCAGCACAAGATGCTATATTATTTAGTCACATGTGAGCATAGTCCTAATTGTTTCCACAAACCTATTAAGTTTGTAGCTTTCTTAAGTCAACTATCCTAAACAGATAATAAAAAACCATAATATTTATTTTAGGGCTTTAGAAGTTCTATTAGCTGAGCATTCCTATTCTAGTTGTCCTTCTGAAGCTAAAAGTGCAATTGAAAATTTGTAAGTTATAACCTAGTTTACCGATTATGGCATCCTGCTAACAAACACTATAATTACAGACAGGCTACAACATCAAAACATAGTGAGATTGATCGCAGCCAAGATAATTGTCGCATTTTTGTAATGGTAGAAAGCAATCCCGTGCTACCTTGTGTACCTAATGAAGAAAATGATCCCTTGGTAGAAAGTGAAGATATGACACCTGATGATTCAAAGATTTATCAAAGGTATCTGCAGTTTTCGAAATGTTTGTTTCTTTAACTTGTATATTTCAGTGCAATCAGCAATATACAACTAGGGAATGAAGAAAGTAAAACATTTTCTGTAATTGAGGGATACAGAACGGTCGATCTCAATTATGTGCTAAGCTGGGCGTTAACTCTGCAAGTTGACCACACAAACATGTGTCCTTTTGGCAAACTTGATGTGGTTGGAGAAAAAACAATGGGTTCAATATCGATTATAATTTTAAAATGTGATTTGTGCGGAGAGACAATAGAAAAATCAACTCACAAACCATCGGATCTAAATTAACAACTATTAATAAGTGTGTATGGGGCCTGCAGGAGTCACCGATATTCAGTATGTCGTATTGCCATTTGCATATAATTGATGAGGATTTAGGAGTGGTAGTCCCGAGGAAGAGGCCCAAATAGTAATATCCTTAAGACCGGAGGATATTGGTTCTATTCGTGCAGGTATAACTAGTTTTGCTATAACTGATATTAAATCCCTCATCCATAATTGAATATTTTTAGAGTGGCCTTATTCTAAATTATTAGTTTCTATGCGAGAAAACTATAAGAACTTGTTCTTGTTCTTGATATGATCAGAAACTTGGCAATGAGGTGGCTTTTAACAAATGTCCCATAGAAACTACTTGGAAATGTTTTAAGCTCAATAATTATGTAAATTTCTTACTGAATTTGTTGCAAAAAAAGGCAAAAATACATAGAGTTATTTATATGTATTTGAATTTGTTGTTTTAAACTATAAAATGTAAATTTTGAGTTAGTATAATTATTATAATAAATTATTGTTACTAATAGTATTGTAATAAAATTTTGTTAAATTTAAACAGTACTTAAATTCTTCCTTTTTGAATAATATGTTTAACCGTTGAGTGAACAATAATAAGAGGCGCTACCTTCATGGGCAAGTCCACAATCTCAATGATTATGTCGTTCTAAGGCGACTTCCGGGACATAGATCTCGGTGCCGATAGACCCTGGTCAACTGCTTTAGGACGACTCTTGATGCAGTTTCTCGTTGATTAAGTCGTCCTAAAGCAATTGGGCAGGACATAGAAATTGGCTCAAAATCTCCGCATTAGACGTGCCTCTTATTATTCCTTCATGCAACAGTTTAACTAAATTGAACTTACAGAAAGATCCTCAGCAAAAAATATGTTAAACCTGGACCAACACTATATTAAAGACCTGTGCATGGCGCTCTTTCAAGCGATCCACATGATCCACATGATGAAAAAAAGGGTGGTTTAATGTGAAAAACACCATTGTTGCAGAATCTTTTATAAAATAAATACTTGCAACTGTGTCTGTTAGGCTGCTATTACACTATAAAATTTCTTTGTCAAACATCTTTTATAAAAGTTCTTTGATGAAAAATTTGACCTTTTATAAAATATTTTTTTTATCAAATATCTTTTATAAAAAATAATAACAAGCTATATTATATTTGATAAAAGATTTTACAGTTTCAAAACAATATGATGGAAGACAAGTTCGTCTGGTGCGTTTCGGCAATAAAATAATTGTTAATTTCGGAATACGAAAGCTATGAACTTATGTACATCCATCAGCATCCCGATTATAAAAATAGAAATAAAAGACTGCATATATTAAGCAGACATAATTTAAGGACCTAATTTAACGTAGGTAAGGCAACCATTATTGTCATTTGATGGAAATGTCTTGTGACAATGGTTGCTGCAACGTTAAGTTAAACCCTTAAATTAAGTCTGCATAAATGGACCCTTTATGTTTATTACACTGAATATACAGTGTGTCCCAGATTTGCGCTAACAACATTGTTATCTCCGTTATTATTTGAAATACAAAGTCTGCTAATTTAACCTACTTTGTATCACAAATAATAACACAGATAGCAATGCTGTTAGCTAAGATCTGGGACACACTGTATATGTATATATTTTAGACATGATTAACTTGCCATAGATCAATAAATAATAATCTTTGTTTTATTTTCAATTTTTTTAGATTATCAGGAGCATTAAAAGTGGGGCAACATTTATAAGCCTAAGGTCCATTGGTTTCTCTCATTAAAGTTTTTAGATAAAACAACTGAGTCTGATGAATCACAATCAAATTTGGTTTATTTATTTATTTATATCTTCAGATCGTAACTCTTTGAGTAGATTTTTACTCATAGTCGGCCGGATCTTGCTTTTTTCATTTTTAACACCATACACACGTTGTAACTACAGCAGCACTTATCGTAACTGCACAAGCTAGTATCTATTATCACTCATTTTTTAATGAAAATATCGCCGCAGTTCTGTCTTTTTAAAAGAAATATCATCAAAGGAATGTATCAAAATATTTTAAAAAATAAAGACAAATAAATTTTATAGTGTAATAGCGGCCTTATTACAACGAATTTAATATTCAAAATAAAATAGAATGCTTGTTATGTCGTGTTTGACAAGTTACACGGCATATATCCATCCATTTTCTTAAGAAAAGCGAGTATAAAATGCAAGCAAGATTTTGTAAGCCTAAGGTCTATGGTTTCTCTCATTAAAGTTTTTAGAACCAACTGAGTCTGATGAACCAGAATCAAATTTGGTTTATTTATTTATATCTTCAGATCGTAACTCTTTGAGTAGATTTTTACTCATAGTCGGCCGGATCTTGCTATTTTCTTTTTTAACACCATACACACGTAACTACAGCAGCACTTATCGCAACTGCACAAGCTAGTATCTATTATCACTCATTTTTTAATGAAAATAACGCCGCAGTTCCGTCTTTTTAAAAGAAATATCATCAAAGGAATTTATCAAAATATTTTAAGAAATAAATTTGACAAAGAAATTTTATAGTGTAATAGCGGCCTTATTACAACGAATTTAATATTCAAAATAAAATAGAATGCTTGTTATGTCCCTTTAATTTGACAAGTTACATGGCATATATCCATCCATTTTCTTAAAAGCGAGTATAAAATGCAAGCAAGATTATTTTTCTATTTTCATTCTTGCGTATGTTACAAAATACTCATCCAAAACATAATATCTAGACCTCGCTTCTTCACCTGGTTGAACAGATCATCCCTTAATTTCAAAATGGTGTTTATACTACATTTCATGTAAGGTTTGTGCATGATTTTCTTCATGCACATGGAAATTTCATGTTATCACAAACAAATATACCTATAAAAACTGTTAATATGACAAAACCGTGAAATACTGACTGCAACGACAATTCGTTACTGGAAAAAGGATGTAAATCATAATAAAACTGACATACCTATAACCACAGAAAACCCCCCTATAACCTATAATAAGTCTCTATTTTTTTCGTATACTAGCGCCACTCCAGTTTACGAACAACAATGAAATTATGACGTCATGCTCGGATCTTTAATATAGTGTTGGTCCAGGATAAACGAATGCAACTTTCTTACTAAAAAATCAACGCTAATGTCACTAACCGCAATGCCAATGTGTATGATAAGAAAAATCTCATTCGAAAAGCTTGGTACCCTACAAACGTGTACAGGGTGTTCCCTTATATTTAGTGCCCTCTGCAGCCTTTATTTTTGCACACAAAAAATTTTTCAAATAAAAGTTGTAGGACTTTTTTTGAACATCTGTCACCAGATGAAACAAAAGAACATTACAAAGTTGAGAAAGAATATAAACACTATATATTTTTCAATTTTTGAAATTTTCTTTATTAATTTTAATGATGAAAAACTTGATACTATTATCTTGTACCGTTCAAAAATTGTTACATTTTCAAATTTTATACTACAGTTATTTAACTTCAATTTTTGGATCTTGTGAAAAGACAGGTGATCTATAGAATAAGAAAAATATTTGTTTTGGATAAAGGAATATGACATTAAAATTCCAAAATGTTAGGGGCCTTTTCGGATTTTATGATTGTACCACAGAAGAAATAGTCATACAGAAATCTTTTTAGCATTGGTGCTTGTAAAACATCTATATGTCTATTGAATTTTGTTCCACATTGGCCTAATAAATAGATGGTGTGCAACATCGTCTGACAGAACCGTACACCCATCCACGTTTTCACAGCACATAGTTGCAATATGAACATTAGGGGACATTGTGTAGCCAAAGGCTGAATAAACAATTCAGTTAATTGTGCACATAGCTTTTCCTTTCCTTTAGTGTCGACAGATAATACTGAAGTTTATTCTCTCTGGTGTTTTTCCAGGAATAGATTTACTAAATATGGTACCGTGCAGTTTTATACTACTTGCCGTAGAATGACTTTGAGTAAGACTGCAATGGAGGATAGATATTTTGCTGGGTCTCCAACAAAAAGATTGGCGATGCTGATTATTATACTGATATATACTGTGGCAGAACTAAGCAAATACTTAATAATAATATAATAATTCTCACCCTCAATTCTCCAAACTACGAGTACCCCAGAAGCAACCGCATGCTTGTGCAGGGGAGGCAAATTACCAACAGTGTTCATTTTGCTAACAAAAGTTTTACTCGATTGTTTTACATACCTTGCTAGTAGTTCAAATCTGATGTCTCTCTCCACGCTCATACTCCTGGCATGGATCTTGAAAATGTGAGATCTTCCCTCCAAGTCGGGCAATCCGAACTCAACTTTTCTGTCCAAACGTCCTGGTCTCATTAAGGCAGGATCTAAGGTGTCTGGGCGATTAGTTGCCATGAGTACTTTGATGTTGCCCCTCGGGTCGAAACCATCTAACTGATTGATAAGTTCTAGCATTGTACGTTGGACCTAAAATAATAATTTTTACGTATTTGCTTTGTTTTAATAATATGGATTATGACTATTTTGCTTTTTGTGCATTAGAAATTTGGAACAGTTTTTGAACTATGATCTTTAAAAACATCCAATGGAATTGCTACTTTAACTTTTTTTAAATCCACAAGCATTTGGCTGCTCATTCTTGCCAAACTTCCCTAATACCATAATGAGGAAAAATAGATTAAAACAATGCAAAATTAATTGCTGGATCGATATGTTCAAAAATAGGTCCTTGGTTATTACGGATGTAGTGTGGAATTGTGAACACCCTATAAATTTAACCACAAGCTGCCACTGTACTAATAGTAAATTCCCATATTTCAGATGCAATTTTAGCAGAAATCCAATGGTTTATGATTAAAAACATTTCTTTATTGTATTTCACATACCTAAAATTATCTTGTTTTTTTTTTTAATATTAAGTAAAATTTATAACCTTTTTGAATACATTAGTATGTGATAGAAACATGACTTAAAATTACTCAAAATCATTGAACCTCCTCTGCGCCCCTGAAGGATTAATTGTACCATCATACTGGGGAGGCCTTGTAATCCAATAATTATTAAAATCACTATATCAATAAAAAGGTGTGCAAAAAAACCTAGGTGGATGAGCCATGTGCACACAGTTTCTGGACACCCGATATAGAAAAACTCACTTCATTATCTCCTCCTGCTCCATCGTCAAACCTAGCACCTCCGATTGCATCAATTTCATCGAAGAATATCAGGCAGGCCTTCTTACTTCTCGCCATCTCGAAGAGTTCTCTGACCATCCTGGCCCCTTCTCCCACATATTTCTGAACTAATTCCGAACCGATAACACGGATAAAACAGGCATCTGTGCGATTGGCTACAGCCCTCGCACACAGAGTTTTTCCAGTACCAGGAGGTCCAAACAGAAGCACTCCCTTTGGTGGTTCAATGCCCAATTTTACAAACTTTTCAGGCTAAAACGCAAAAAGCTGCAACTGGTGGAACCAAACAGTGGTAGATATACTTACATGTAATAAAGGTGTTTCTACCACCTCCCTAAGTTTTTCTATTTGTTCCTTACATCCACCAACATCGCTATAAGTAACGTCTGGTTTTTCTTCAACTTGCATCATAGTTACCGTTGGATCAATTTTCGGAGGTAAGGGAATATGGATTTGGTATTTGTTACGATCAACCCTAAGAAAATTATGAGTATTTTACGAAAAGTTGGAGTTTTTAGAGATGATAAAGTGCTGTTTGCTGCTTTTCTAACAACACAAAATATGTTGCCATTAACAATGGGATAATTACATTTCTGAAATAGCAACTCGTTATTTGAAATTTGTAACATTTGTAAAGTAGTAGCAGCCTACTAAACTCGTTATCATGGTGTAACTAAAGGGAATATTCACAGCAACACTGTGCCTTTAAAAAAACAGAGAACAAACCAAATGAGCCGTTTAAAAAAACAAACACCAACAATAACAATATTAATAATGATCAATATACTAGCAGGGAGAGAAAAATAGTGAAAGTCTGTATGTGACTATGTTTATGTCGCTACTTCACCACAAGCGGTGTAGATCCGACGATCACGGACAATAGAATGTGGGTACCTAGTTTAGGAAGTCAAATGCACAACCAGATGGTACCTACCTACATGCAGAGATATATATGTGCCAACAGTGGAGTCGGGCTGGGTCAAGTAGTTGGTAAATTTTTAGGTGCCACTTGGTTTACACGATGGCATATACAGGGTGGCCCACCACGAACTGCATCGATCTATATATGGAAAACTAAAAGTAGGAAGATTATGTATAGCACGATCTTGATATTACTTTGTTGCATTCTCCGTAGATAATAAAAAATTTAAATAATCTTCGTTTGTGTAATTTAAGCGCGCCGGCATTATTGTTGACAATAATTTATAAACCAAGTGACATTTCCGCAGCCGCGATTGTCTTTTCAACGTCCATGGCTAATATGATTTTCCAAGCGTTAAGCAAACCCCGCATTTTATGGGCGAAAAGTGAGTTTTTCGGAAATTAATCGAAAATTACTGCATTTAGGTATAGGAAACCTTACACAAAGTTGTCCTCATTTTTAGTAATGAATATGATTGCATTAAAAAAATGGGGGTTTCCATTTGAAAATTTCGAGATTTAAGCACATTTTGAATGTAATTTTTATTCATATTATGTGAACACCCTGTATAAGAACGGATTTATTTCTCAGCAGAGATCACTAGGTCAGGGCTTCTGTTACACGATGCCAAAAATTCGTTTTGAAATTTCGCGATTTCCTCGTATAAATTGCTAATTGACTTTAGGTCTGCACCTGTAATTTTTTTCGGAAAAATGCAAATATCTCGAAAACGGTTGGATTTAGACATAGGACATGTTGAATGTTTTTGTTACAAAATGATGCCTAGAATCCAAAAATGCAATAATATACAGGGTGTTCAATTTGAGATAACAAAGTTGATAATCGACTTCCGGTATAACCGGAAGTGCCAGATTCACCAACATATTTTAGTTGAGCAGCGCCCATCGGCATTGGTAACGTACAAAATTTTCAGAATTTTCCTACTTTTAGCTTTCCATATATAGATCGATGCAGTTCGTGGTGGGCCACCCTGTATAGACTATGGTATGACATAACCAAGAAAAGTCAAGGTAGGACTTCTCAAGAACAACTAATACTACGATATCTCCCTATTACCCTGTCTTCACCCCTTATTAATAAAGAAAACAATTTGTCCCCTTAAGAAAACATGTATATTTGCATCTGTGTTGTAGGCACACTATATTGCAATTGTGTTGTAGGCACACTATATTGATCACCTACTTATATGTTGTTTAAAAATAATTATGTTTACTACGTTCTATTTGTACCCCCGGGTGTGCGCACGTACAGTTCACACAAAATATAAAATTAATCTAGACACAACGTTCGCAATAGGTTTTCACAACGTCCATATAATTAGAAAGGACACAACGTCCGTAAAAGTATGAACGTCTGTAAGAGTATGAACATAACAACGCAATAGTAAACACAACAATATAGGTTACGAGTTACTTTTCTTTTAAAACACAAGTTCTAGTGTATACTCAAATTATTTTAAGAAGTCCTTACTGGGACTGTCAATTGGTAATTTCGATATCCTAAGTTGGCATCAATGCAGCAAAAAATGCAACCGGGTCATAAGTTGAGGTCAGTAACTAGCCCATTTGCACTAATAATATGAAAAGTAACAACAACAAGAACAACTCTAATTACGGTAAAACTCACAAAACGTAGAAAACCCGCGAATATTTTCATTACCGAATGTTTGAACCAGTTTGAACGATCTGGAAAACCTTGTCACTTTGACACACCGAAGCTAAATTTGCCTGAGTCCGCCCCGAGACGCTGCCAAAAGCAGCTGATTATTACAAAATACCAAAACGAAAGTGTTTCCATGACGTTTGAAATTATTATTAAAATGAGTTGTAGTCATAGTTATTTTTATTTGTAGTGGCATAATCGTGATTGCAAAAGGGTTTTTATTTTATTATGCTCTTTTTTTTTTCGGATCACTTGGGTAACTTTTCACATCGTAAATCAACGAGTGACGTCATTAACTGGTTGAGACACATATACCAATGTTATACCCATGGTTAACAAAAAATTCCTAGGGATTTTGTGGAGAATGTCATCTGACAAAATCGGGACTTCTTACAGTAATCGGGGTATAGGTAGATAATCATGTTTACACGTAGGTGCATATAATGAACTCTGAATGGCTTTCAAACAAGTAAATGAAATCTAAAATTTTAGAAACTTAGCTTGCGTTGGGCTGGTCAGCCGAGATGGCAGCTCTGGCACAGCTTCAGCCCTCCTCAGCTGTGGAAAAAGTAAACTCAAACTCTGGAATGCAGCAATACTTTAATTCCCCTCAACACGTTCTATGTCCTTACCAGGTTAATAAATAGACCTCCAAGTAAACTGAAACTTCCGAGGAAGGAAAAAACCCGGAATAACACCTCAGCAACTTATATTTAACCTTTATTCACAGCTTACCTCATATGAGGGTTTTTCCCCATTAAAAATAACCATATTATTCAATCTCCAGATTTTCTTCAGACGAAAACCCAAAAATAACTTCCAAAATCAGGTAAAAATTATGCTTATGCTTCTGCAAATCGACAGACCTTGGGTGATTCCCTGGAAATATCGCACTTGGTTAGGCCAAACCTATCGAAATTTCGTGAAATAAATCACTACTTATGTCTAAGCGAGCCAATCTGATCTAAAACAATTCGGCAAGGATTCGAAAGTGGTGAAGGCGGCTTAATATTCCCATATAATGGTAGAGGCCCCGGAAAAACAGCAAAATTGCAACATAATCCACTCTGGACACTATTAAGCGGTCAGTGCAATAATCCCTTCCAATAATTAAGGATTCGCCGTCAAAAAAAAAAAGAACTCAAGGCAAACTCAAATGCACTGCCACTTTACCCACACTTCACCAATTCAATTTTCTCCATTTCAAAGTCGAAATTTACGATAACAGTTCAGGACAAACAGCCACGACAGCTGTTAGAGCACCGGAGTGACAGATCGTGCACACACTAGTGTCAAATACTACCTAACCTACCCAAAACCCAAACATATATACAAGTATCTACAATGCACACCCATTAGGACTAGTGTGGCGGAGAGCGAAGAAAAGAAGAACGACAAACAGTGCACTCCCCCGAAACTTAACCAGGGACAAAGTCCGGAACAAACACTCGCCCCCGTCAAGGACTCCGACAGACAAAGGCCAAGAAAGCTAGGGGCCAAGCAGTCTTCGACCCCCAAACTCGCGCAGTACACTTGTACCTACCAAAACTCGGTAGGTTACACATCAGGCTATTTACCCGGTAATCTACCTAAAGAAAGGAAAATAAAAGTAAAATACGCTAGAAAGATTGGAAAAATGATTCCAACGTACCTAACGACAAAAAAAAGGCGAGAGGGAAAGGAACGAGAATGCTGTGCCGTTGGTATTGGAGACTAACTAGGCAGAACATAAGGTAAGTTAGAGGCTGATTTTTCCCGGAGAGGTTGGCTAATCTTCTTGTTCTTATTTCAGGAAAGCGGAGCACTGTTGACTGCCACACAGGAACATTCTGGTTCGGCAAGAAGGTTCGTCAGTGCCCCAGTTAGTGAAAAGTGAAGTGCCACGAGTGAAAATGCAGGGTGCATAATCTATTTCCACTCGGGAGTACGTTGACCTTCGTAGAAATATAAGTACCTCGACAAATACCCAATAAAGCATTGCTGTCTCGCAGTTTTATTTATTATCAATTTCTCTAAACAATTTCTTCGGACAAAATGAACCGTTACAACACACCGGACATTGGCATGCCTCTTACTGTGTTTGTCGTCAATACTTCGTGTTACAATCTAGACCGTATATTATTACCTAGCTTGTGTGAATTAAACGTCCAACTTTCATTCGTAAAATGCCATGTCCCGAGCTGCTACATGAGCTTTGACTTCATTATTACTAAAAAGAAGAAAACATTCTGCAAAATAGATATCATCATTTATGCCAACAACTTTTCCAGAAAAGTATTACCAATACTTTAAGAAAGTTTCGACAAGTTGCATGAGTTGATCAAGAGATATAATAAAGCCATCAATAGTTGAGAACATCTTGCTGTGACTTTGAGGTAAATCAAAATACTAACTTAGTCTACGTAGCTTTTGCTGCACCATATTTAGTGGAGGAACTTGTATAGTTAAACACGAGGGTCAAAACCTATACAGCACTGCATCATGCTGCTCCGTCGACCCGTCGTATGGCATCATATTTGGCGGAATGTTCCCTTCAGACATTTTTACATAAGCATTCAAAAAGGGGTACAGTTTACTAGCATGCTACACATTTTAAAGATACTCTCATGATATCCAATATCACAAGCATATCACAATGGGCCTTTTCACACTTTTTTTATAAGTGCATCCTGAGGTTTGTTGAAAATAAAAGTTAAGAAATATATTTTTTCAGATTTTTTATGACTGAAAAAGAACTGGTGACTTCCTAGATTTTTAGAATTGTTGTCAACGTTTTGCTATTACACCTGCTTCTTGTGTTTTCAGCTATCAGGAAATTTCAAATATCTTATACCTAATTAACAGTAGAATTTTGGAAAGTTAATATCTTTTCGTGGAGTTTTTTCAACACAAAATTTTGTTTATACTTAATCTTCAAAGAACCGACGTGACTTTCCAATATAAAGTTTTTTTTTGTAATTTTCAAACTGGTATTTCAATAATGATATTTCCAAGTGAATTAATTGCCTCATAAGTTCCTAATATGTCAAATACTTCTCAAAACATTGCTACAGATATTAATTTTTCAAAAATTGTCTCTAGGGACACAAACCAATTTATTTTTGTGCTGTCTTGTCAAAAACTTGCCACTGTTACATTTTGAGGTTAAAGATTATAAAGAGAAATAATATATATTATCAACGGGAGTGATAAATGATTTGGTTGCCTGCTTATCTGAACCCTAACTTAAAGCAATTTTATTTACCTCTCTCTAGGGTTCCAATACAATTCAATTGATCTTATAAATACTAAAGGTATTTTATCCAAAAAATATGAATATATAATAGAGCTTTAGTCGTTTTATTTGTAAATCATTTGAAAGTGTTTATAGCGTAAAAATTTACTTAGTGCATTTCGCATAGTGTTTATAGCGTAAAAATTTACTTAGTGCATTTCGCATAGTGTGCCTGTCACTCCACAGTTGCCTTGACAGATAACTTTGGATATGCCTAGGGTTCCTGGATAGGGAGAGTTGGGACAATAAAATCATTAGTGTCAGTATTCGCCGATTTTGGCCATTATAGAGATAGCTAGATTATTTTCTGTCTTTTGCCCCCGCAAAAATTTTAGAATTCCATAGAAACTATATGTCAAATTAGAGGTTTTTTGTATTTAGGTTATGATTCATGTCAAATTAAAGAAAAATGATGATAACTCATGGGCGGAGTATTTTTTTAATAGGAAACTGAACATTGTATGTCTGGTTGCCCTCTAAAGAAAACTTATTAGGCCTAAATATGAATACCATTATCGAACAGTTTAAATTTTGAGTTTACAAAAATAGCATCATGAAAATATGACACTAAAAGAATGACACTGCCATTTCAACTTTAAAATAATTTAAAAGATAAATTTAAAATATTGCACATTAGTTTTCAAGCATTAGTTGCAGCTGCCCGATTATTACAAATAACAAAATACCTGGTATGGCGAAAATAATATGGTTTAGCGGGTTTAGCGCGCAAGCTAGCAAGAAATGTAAAAGCTCTGGGAACTATTTCAAATGACTCCAGTATCACAAAATGCTCTCCAGAATTATTATTACAGAAAACATTAGAGAAAAGAGCAAAGAAGATGTTCTATAGAATACATGGATAATGATAATTAAGTATCAGCATAATATAATAAAGTTTATTTTATCTTGTATTTTAGATTATAAATTAACTCCAAATCCTAGTGAACAACCACAATCATCAATAAACTATGAATTTTGGATTGTATCCAAAAAGTAGTAGTAGTTTATGCACACCATGCAATCTTCGATAGCTGGTAAAATTATTGGAACAGGACAGAAACTAGAGCAGGGGTTACCTTCATTAGAAGACGTTTGGATGTGTGCTAGATTATTTTATATACAAATTTAATACATTAATTTTAACAAATTTGCATTTTAATCTTCAATTTTATTACTAAGCCATTATTTGTTGGCAAAACTTACAATTTAATTGTGACCTTCATTACACTTTTAACTTTTTCATAATTAAACCGTGGATTTTGCCAACAAATACGATTTAGTAACAGTAATAATAGTAATTAAATGAATAGGAGGAGTTTTTCAAATAACCTGCTATTTGTTTAGTATATTCCTCACCTTCTATATGGAGCACGTGGTTCACGAAACAACTTTAATACATATAAATATTCCTATGGTCGGAAGTTTGTTACGCCCATGGAATCTATGCCAAAATTGATGTGACTTTTGAAAATTTGTTTTTTCTGTTAAAAAGTGACATTATTGTCTTAACTCTCCCCAACCCAGGAACTCTACCTCTATCTACTAAACAACATTATTGTAAAGTTTGACTTAGCACATGATCTATTTCCTTACATGAAAATGATCTTGGTAATATGTTGTAGTTGTGGACGGCGTGGACGCCGTTAACTGCCAGCGTACTGAAAGATACTAAAGACACTAGTGAACTGTTTTTTCAATATGCCTCAAGGAACTTTTTCACCATATTTTTGTTTCAGGTGAAGATCGATCAAAACATGTTTCACTTCCACTTAAAAATATAAAGGTTAGGTTAAAACACAAAAGATGTCAGACAAAAGAATCTCAGCGTTGCCTGAGTTAATAATAGAAGATAAATTCATTTCTAAATTAATTTTGTTAAGGTTGTTATAACTGTGATTGACAAACAGGATGCTAAATTTGAATATTGGAATGTTTCAATGGTTTCTTTATTAATAATTACGTGGATTTATAAGAACTAAACTAGAGTGCAATCTAATTATTGTCCCAAATATTACAGGGAAAATTGTGCATGGGTAAAAAAAACTGCACTAAAAATTTTTAAATTAAAGCGAATAAAATATTTGAGAAAATTAATTACAATAGACTAGTCACATTTTTTATTGCACTTATCTGCTGGCACATGGCACAGAGAAGACCAGAATAGAGAGAGTTCATCTTCTCAAATATGTCAAATATGTCAAATGGAGCCCAACTTTAAACGGTAATTCATCCATTGCAGGTCACTGTGGATCTTCTTTCTCAGTTTTAAATTAATCTTTAAGAAATGAAGAACACAGTCTACTTTATAGTTTATCCAAACGATCTTATCGGGTGTGTGAAAAATTGCGTAAAAGTTGGGCTCCACTTGACATATTTGACAAGATGGACTCTCTGTAGTCTGGTGTTCTCTGTGCACATTGTCAGAATTGGTTCAGAAGAGGAAAGAGCACAATCAGAGCAATTTATCAAGCAATGATAAAAATATCTGAATTTCCAGTAGGGGTAGATTCGGCCTAGCAATCTTGACCAAATAGCAAATATTCGGCTAATTCCCCAAATTTATAGTTTGTTATCAAAACACATTTTAAGAGCATGGTTAAACATTATGTCTAGTTTTAAAATATTTTTAATTTTTTGCTTTGTTCGTTGTATGAAGAAAAGCACAAATATTTATGTTGTTTTTAACACATTTTATATTTTTTTATGAAAAATCTATTTTTCTTATCGAATCAACTTACTGAATAATCAGCAGAATAAGGATGGATTTTTTTACCTGTAAATATAAATCAAGTGTACAGGGTGTCCAGATTTGGTTGTAAATGTGGGGTGTCTCAGTTATTTTTAGAGCCTACAGTGTGTCCCGTTTTTCATGTTAACACCCCTGAAAATCTAAGTAGGCTGAAGGAATTGAACGGGGCAATTTTTTTATAGATATGTCCCTGAAAGGTCGTCATTTGCGAAGTATTGGTTTGACATTGCCGCGAAAGCCTGTCCTACTGCGATTTTTTAAAGGAGTGCGTTTTTCAAAAAACCATATTAGGCATTTTTTATTTAAAATCTGACACCACAGCGTTAATCAGGACACACCGAAACCCCCATATACCAAATTTGAACAAAAAAGATACATGGAGTTCCATTCTGCAGGGTGTCAAAGTTGAGCAAAATAATAATTTTAAAGGCATCTGACAAGTCAAGTGTTCCATGGAATCCCCTCAAAACAGTTGAATTGTCAACAGGACCACTCAAGGTATTGGTGTGCAAAGGTCCAATACAAAATATACAGAGTGTTCTTATCTGTGCCATCTCAAATTACTGAATTTTTGGAACTTTATACGGGTAAAAAATTGAGTATATCAAAACCGCTCCAGATACTATAAACGAACTAAATCTAAAAAATACAGAAGCCTGCTAGTCAGTAAGTCCATATTAGTTAAGGTGGCTGATGGGCCACAACAGGAAATGCACAGAAAATGTATCATCTTAGACAGTGGCTTTGTTGAGAAAGGTCCAATAATTTAAATTGTTTTTATTTGGTGGTTGGCATTTTGTAAAGAAATGAATTACTTTTGTGTTTATTAATATTTTTCCAATGATTCCAGAGCACTCCTGACCAGTATAAAGTTTAATAAAAACTCAGAATTTTGAGATGGCTCAGAGAAAAATACCCTGTATGTTTTTGTAGTAAATATTTTCACACCAACATTTTGAGTGGTCCTGTTGACCATGCAATTGTTTTGAATGGATTCCATGGCATACTTGACTCGCCAGATGCCTTTAAAATTCCTATTTTGCTCAACTTTGACACCCTGCAGAATGGAACTCCCTGTATATTTTTTGTTCAAATTTGGTATATGGGGATTTCGGTGTGTCCTGATTAACGCTGTGGTGTCAGATTTTAAATAAAAAAATGCCTAATATGGTATTTTGAAAAACGCACCCCTTTAAAAAATCGCAGTAGGCCAGGCTTTCGCGGCAATGCCAAACCAATACCTCGCAAATGATGACCTTTCAGGGACATGTCTATAAAAAAATTGCCCCGTTCAATTCCTTCAGCCTACTTAGATTCTCAGGGGTGTTAACATGAAAAACGGGACACACTGTAGATAATAACAACGTAGTGTTATATATTTTTGTAAAGCTTACGACAGTCTGAATATAACTAGTAGAAAATATACAGGTTGTCCTATTTAAAAGTAACCTAAGTTTGGTCAATATATCGAACACTATCAATTTTAGTAAAAAACTGAATACGGCACTGAATTCTACGTGAAAATGTCTATAAGATACAGTTTTTGCCATTTCAATATCGTTAACCGTTCCCAAGATACGAAGTATGCCACAAAAGCGCAAATTTTCAATTTCGCCCTGTATCTTAAAAACGAAGGTGGCTATGAAAAATCTGTTTACGGTATCTTTCGTTTCACAAAAAAGTAGCAACGGTTCGCGAAAACCGCAACTCCCTATCTCTAAAAATAACCGAGATATCCCGCATTTACAACCAAATCTGGACACCCTGTACTTGCTTTGCGACTAAAACATCCCCGTTCATTAGCAGAATATTTGGCAGATATGTCGTTTGTTTTTAAATTATTAATATTTATTTTAATTTTAAATAGTTTATATTACATTTGCAAAAAAATGAAACCTTGCTATTTATTTTTCTACAAGCGTGCGGAAAAGAACACTTTTCCGCACGCTTGTAGAAAAAATAGTGTTCCTAACTCTTGCGGAAAGTGTCTTTTCCACACTCATGTGCGGAAAAGTGGCACTTTCCGCACTTGTTACGAAATATACTATTTTAATATTTGCATTTGATGTCAAGTTATATGGATCGCCCCTAATAAGTTTTTTATTTATGGAGCTAGAAAAAAACGTTAAATAGAAAATTTGTAAGGTTCCTACAGGGCTATTGGAATGCATCTTCAGAAAAACAATTGAACGTTGAATAACAGATATATTTGATGTAACCAAGTATGTTTTTTAATAGAACGCACTGCATATTTTTATATTTTTGAAATCACCGTATTTTGTGATTCCAACAATGCACAGTGTGTCCCAATGTGATATTGTACACCTCAGAAATTTATGAAGGACAAGGAAAATGAAAAATGATTTATATTTCTTTATTGGTAGTACCAAGGAAGAGTATTCTATAAGTGGTAGTATTTGAATGGAGTTATGATTTCATGGCGTGCATGATTTTTTTAAAATACCTATTGAATTTTCAAGAAATCCTATTAGCGATTTTTTACAGAAATCTGACTTTATAGCGCAACACATCACCCTTCAAAACCCCCCTGTACCAAATTTGGCAAAAAAATAACTCAAAGGTACCTAATATATTATTTTTACAAACATTTTATTCCTATAGTAACAAAGCAACTCAGACTAAAAATAAATAATTTCATTTAATCTAAAAAATACACTATAGTTAGGTAACAATTCACCAAGCATCAAGTATGCTATAAAAAAGATTAAAATCGGGATTGATGCAGGTAATAACAGTTCTTCCGCTAGTAGCTAGTAAACTAAAAGTAATTTTGTTAATCTGCGACACATTACTGCTTGAGACATATCGATTTGGAAAACTTAAATCGACTTCAATTAAATACCTGTGCTACTTCTCTACAGCTAAGAGTATTTTCTCCTTTTAGTCTTATAAGTTCTATTTTTTCTACTACTTAATCTATCTCCTTCCATTTTAGCTTCTACTGGAAGAAGATGATGTACAGGGTGTCCCAAACTCGACGCCCCAGGCAAACAAAAACAGCCAGTAAAAATTTGACTTGTGGGTTTATTCTCTCAAGCTTGCTTTTGGACCAAAAATATTAAATACAATCAAATATATTTTTCCCAGGACCATACCAGTATCTCTTTATATATTTGGAAAGAGCACATTTTTCTGATAAACTTTCATAAATAATTTTAAAAAGTTATATGCGTATTATTTCTAAAAGTATGAAAAAGATAACATGGTATTTTTTAATGAAAATCGAGTTAGCTATGACTTATGATGGTAAATTTTTGACAGAACCAATTGACAGATGCGCCGACAGATGTATACCCCGATTACTGTAAGAAGTCCTGATTTTGTCAGATGACATTCTCCATAAAATCCCTTGGAATTTTCTGTTAACCATGGGTATAACATTGGTATATGTGTCTCAACCAGTTAATGAAATCACTCATTGATTTATGATGTGAAAAGTTACCCAAGTGATATGAAAAAAAGAACATAGTAAAATAAAAACCTATTGCAATCATGATTATACCGCTACAAATAAAAATAACTATGACTACCAATAATTTTACTAATAATTTCAAACGTCATGGAAACACTTTCATTTTGGTATTTTCATATAATCAGCTACTTGCGGCTGCGTCTATGGTGCGTATTCAGGCAAATTTTATTTAGGTGTTGTGAAAGTGACAGTGACGGTTTTCTGGATCGTTCAAAAGGGTTCAAACTTTGGGCAGTGAAAACACTCGTGGGTTTTGTACGTTTCATGAGTTTTATCATTATCTGTGTTGTTCTTGTTCGTGTTATTAGTAGTTATTCATTGTGTAAATGGGCTCGTTACTGACCTGGACTTATGACCTGGTTGCACTTTTTGCTGCATTGATGCCAACTTAGGATGGCGAAATTTATTACCAATTGACAGTCCCAGTAAGGACTTCTTAAAATAATTTGGCTATATTATGGAAAAAATATTAAAATTTTATTATTAATTATAAAAATATAACTGTAACACCTTTTAAGAAAAACTGTTATTGGAGTTATTTTTTCTATTAAATCATCAATATTTTGGGATGGAATTTTGTAAGCAAGCTTTTTCAGAAATTTTCAAAATAGAAACCTAATAGAGTTAGGTCTGGCGACTTTTTTAGCCATTTTAAGAGGTGGGTTGCTCATATAAACATAATTTCCAAGTTCTTCTTTTCTGGGAAAATCAATGTTTTTATTTACATAAAAAATTGAACTCCTGCCTGTCACCCTTATTTTTTAAATTAGCCAGAAATATTTTCTTCTACAACCAATATGTATCATTTTCAACAGTGTCTAAACTGTCATTTTATTACACTGCTGTTAAAAGTAAATCACTTTTAACACTGAGTGTGAGCAATGGTGAGCAACATAAAATTGTCGGTTCTCATTTCCAACTTCCGGTTTGACCGGAAGTGAGCATCACTTGGTCAAGTTTTTAAGACACCCTGTATATTTTGGGTTTTGTAGGTTCCTCTTTTCCCAATTCCAACCATATATAGTTTTATAGTTATGAAAATGACAAATTTTAAAAACCACCTTGTATCTCAAAAACGAAAGAGGCCACGAAAATTCTGTTTATGAGGCCTTTCTTTTTATGAAAAAGTAGGCCAGTGTCCCGAAAACCACAACTCCCTATTTCTAAAAATAACCGAGATACCCTGCAAAAGTATGGATAATGGGACACTCTGTACAATATGAATTGTTGCCTAACTTTGCCCATCTTTTAGATTAAAAAATATATATTATTCATATCCCATGGCAGGCATATATTTTGGGCCTTTGTTACTGTAGGAATAAAATATTTGTAAAAAAAACACCTTCAAGTTATTTTTTGCCAAATTTGGTAGCTATATGGGGATTTTGAAGGGTGATGTGTCGTGCTATAAAGCCAGATTTTCTGTAAAAAAAATCGTTACTAGGATTTCTTAAAAATGCGCTATATCCAATACCACCTATACCTACTCTCCCTTGGGACGACCAATAAACAAAAATTTAGACCATTTGTTTTCCTTGTCCTTCATACATTTCTGAGGTGTCCAGTGTCAAATTGGGACATACTGTAAATTTTATATATTTGGTCCAGCTGTTTGGAAGTTATTCGACCTTAAAACTTAAAATTTTGTTGTTTTGATGCCCATTGTTGCGAAAACATTATATAGAAAAAATATCATTAATGCCAAATGACAATTGGCATTCGCCCCAAACTGGCAAAGCAAAAATTAATATTTGCCAAGGCTACCCCATAAGAAAAAAAATAAAGTTACTCATCTTGCTGAATAATGGGATCACAGAATTGACACATAGGTAATTTAGTTCATACTAACTGACAAATCAGGTGTGCCCGGTCTGTATTTCATTTTTTGTCACAATTTTATGTTTACACCACAAAATGCAGAATTGTATTGCTACTTCTTCCAAAGTTGTTTATCTGGGTGTCTAGACAATACCAAAATAGATTGGTTTCGCTTCGATTCAACTTTTTGTAAACTCCCGAAAATTCAGCTTACCCAATATGCCCTAATACATCTCTGGTTTTTCCTGTTATTCCAGGAAATCTAGGGAGTTTGGTAAATGTCAAATGAACTGCCAACGTCCTCGCTATTCGGCGAGACGACTATATCTCCATTCATTTTGAAACCACAAATACAAAAAAGTGTCCTAACAAGAAATGTGGCTCTGTATAGCTATTCGCTAGAAAAAAATAAAATAACAAGTTTAAATTTGTTTTATTTTTCTTCAAGAATGTCAGAAGTTTGTGGGATTGTCTTAACTTTCTTTACCTCACATTACTAGGCTTCCAAAGATACTATTGTCCTTGTATCATCTATATAATAGGGTACTTGACAATATTTTTAATTGCTCTAAAATTGTACTCTGTTTACAGTAGATGCACCAACATAACACGTAATAAATGAAACAACGGCTTTTAACACTTATTTATTTATGATAATTAAAGACTAAGTTGCACAATTTTGTTCAGGCTGAAATCTACAGTTTCGTCGTTCTATTGTCCAGAACGCCAAAATTGGCAACTCTGTGCCTCTCAGGAGGAACGGAACTGTAACGTTGCCGGTGCCCGTTTGCAATATTTCGTGGAACAAGGACAAATTGCAGTTTTCTATTCAAATATCTCCAGCTTGCCTATGAATATCTGTTACTTAATGTATTGCAACTTTTGAGCTTTAACTAACGCAATTGCACACACAAATTTTGTCACATAAAGGCTTTTTTATTCCGCATATTGACTCCTCTATAGCAAAATGGTGTCTGTTTATGCTGCACACGCTGGAAACTATATCCTTCATCTCTGCCACGTAACAGTTTAGTTAAAATATCTGTATACGGAACGTACTATAAATATTCAGGTATCAATAATGGGGGAAATATTCGCCTATGTGGCAACGTTACCTGCCCACCTAGGCATCTAACTATATGCATATATCCACATGTCATCTAACACGTATGGTTTTTTAATCGGCAGATGACATCCCGTGATGCCAACTGTCATTCCGATTCCGTATATCGCTAAGTCAAAACATTAGTAGATATTAATATCTGTGCGATTTATTATAGTTTGTTATTAATATTTACTATTATATATATTATTTGCGGACCTAGTTATCGTGTTATTAGATGTGTAAGGTAAGATATCATGGACCCTAAAAGGAAAATCCGTAATTTGCCGAAATTGGGATGCTTTTTAAGTAGCACAATTTTTTTCTAATAATCCGATGTTGGCGTCTGCCGAAATTCATGGGATAAAACTGCAAAGGTTTGTACCTACCTACGTTGTAGTAATAGTACAGTTGTATTATGAGTTATTAATAAAGAGAGAACCTCGGCCTAGGGACCATCTTGAAGGCGCGTTTATAAAGGCGCCATAGTGCTTAATAATGAGCCCGAATTCCGGCCCAACCTAGCCAAAAAATTTGCAGAAAAACGATTGAATAGGTATTTACGAAAAAAAAAACACTTCTTGACTAAATGTGGTTTCACGGGGCATCATAAGTCTGGGAGTTTGAGGTTAGAATTCTGAAATTTCAACTTTCCTTGCAACATTCACTGCCGAATAAGGTTATGTCTTAGAACACTTTAGTGGTATTGCTATGTTGCCAAATTGTCTTTTTAAAACACTTGTGACGTCATAAGTGCTTTCCCGCCAAATTTCGAAGAAAGTCTAAAAACTTGATAAGTACGTAAATATATATTTTTTAAATAATCGTAGGGTCTTAGGCAAGTGTCCAGGAATTGTTTTATCAAGTTTGTAAAATTTCGTCAAGTACCCTATTACTATGAGGTCCCAAATACACAGATTTGAAATTCAGGCACCCTGTATATGTCGCAGGCTTATTGTACAATCAGTCTTATTATAATACGACTAGGCTTTTTCAGTACGACTAGGCATAATGTAATACTACCTAAGTAATTAAGAATCTCACAATGTGACTGATAATTTCAATCTTATTATAATACGTCGGCCGCTTGTTAGTCTTATTGTTCAAATAAACCTGCGTGCGATTGTTTTAGAATCCGACTAGATGACTAGATGATACAACTAACAGTGTATAGTATTTTTAAAGTCACTTGAAACAGCATAAAAAACTCAATATAGGACATAAGCGTCAAGTAGTTTTTTAAAGATATACATATTCTAAAAGCAACATAATATTTCACTTTTAAGGGTTTTTTAAGGTTGTCGTCAAACACAACGTAAAGGTTAATGCACCATACAATATTGTCAAAAGGTCTCTAAAAAGTCATATCGGTTACAACTATTTATGCAAGTATATCCTAAAATCTGTGAAATTATCGCACGCCTATCCACCGCATTTTGCTGTACAGGGTGTTCCCGTATATTTTGACCCACCCCTAGAGCCTCCATTTTTTGAGTTAGAAAAAATTACTTAAATGAAAGTTGTAGGGTACCAAGGTGTATTGTCCCAAAAATAATGGATTGACAGGAATGCCCTTGCCTAAGTTGAAATGTTTTTCCATGGCAACCTTGATTAATAGTTATTTATGTACCAAGGCACTGAAGTTCAACTTTTTATGACTCATGTGGAGTTTAGTTGCTGAGGCCTCTGGCCGAGGCAAATAAACCACATGAGTCATAAAAAGAACTTCAGTGCCGAGGTACATATTATATTTTTTTTGAAATCGGAAAAAAAATGTTTTATTAGGCAAGAAAATAATAAGGGATCACCCGTCCACGAACCGACTACGCGCGGCGTTGCTTGACTTTACCGATCGCTCTAACTAGGATAAGTATAATGACGTACGGCACCTTCGAACAGAAAAACCAAACTGCTGCTTCTTGTGCAGCCTACACAACAAATCTATTGATATTCAAATTTAGTAAAATATGTAGACTGAAGGATTGCGCTTCTATAGGAAACAATTTCGCAATGTGTACGAAAAGTTAAATGGGCCTTTATCGGCCGGGTTTTGAATATTTGGTCACTTTTGACGGGCGATTTCTCCGCGTCTGACGTTTGATGTTTACATCTCGCCAAGGCCTACTTATTGAAAAAATCGTACAATAATGGGCTACATTATTGTACGATTTCTGTGCTTTTAATGACGATTTTGGGACATTTTAATGCCGATTTCAAGAAAATAATATAAAGATGGTATTTATCTGCAATTTGGAATATCATGCGAATGCTTAGAGCAAATATATAATATATTTATATTGTTGGAATCGGAAAAATGCACGCAATTCAAAAATCCACAAATATACAGGGTGTTCCATTTAAAAAAAGAAAGTTTATATTTTTTCATAAATTTGTGACGCTCATTTGTTTTATCTAGTAACAGATCCTAGCTGTTTAGAAAAAAGCCTACAACTTTCATTTAATTATTTTTTTTCTAACTCGAAAAATATAGGCTCTAGGGGTGGGTCAAAATATACGGGAACACCCTGTACAAGTGGCCGGCCGTCGAATAGTGTAGCCCATGCAAGTATTGGTGATATATTATATTAGGCGAGCATGCAGTCAATTGTTTTTACTACAATATCTATCGTCTCTGTCTCCTTCATCTCCTTTTACTTATAATACCAGGTGCGGTTTAATATGGTTAAAAAAAGTGTTTTGACTCGTATTTTATTGCCGGAAGAGCCTGTTCTCGAGCTACCCTGGTAAAATATAAATGAACTCACTTGGAACTTGGAACACAGTGATATACACGAGGCGCGATCTATTTCATAGCTTTTACCACGCTCTGCTACTGGTAAAAATACCAGACTTATCAGCCGAAATCACCCGTATAAAATTCACAGGTTTTTATGCTGTTCCAAGCGACTTTAGAAATACTATACCAGACAAATTGTAATCGTTTTTGATTAAAATACAAATTAGATTTAAATTATTTATTAGAGCATGATCCGCTTTTATGACATTTAAATTTCATATGAAAAAAATATATTTATTAGTATCGGTCCCAGATAGGTTTTTAATAATTTGAGGTTATGTTTATGCTTTTCTTACCGTTATAAAACTTTGCTAGTTCTTCATAATAGATAGATAGATAGATAGATTTATTTCAATCCATGAAACAACACAGTTTTTGGACAAGTCAAAAAATATATATAGTTGCATGTACAAACAGAAACCAATAAATAAAAAAAAATCATTGAGCGTTCATGATGCATGAAAGATAATTACAGATACACATAAAACTATACAGATAAAATACAATATGGGTTTAAAAAAGAGAGTCACATTGTAAGAGCATGAACTTCCCCCACGTGAGCCTGAAACTCCGCAATACTGCTCAGACACAAATCAACCAAAGCCCGTTTTAGTGGTAACGATCTAATCGCTCTTGGTAATGCATTGTAAAGATGGATGCCCAACTTTCTGGATTTATATATTCTCGTTCTAGGTTGTATGAGATTAGTCTTTCCTCGGGTATTCAGAGAGTGCCGGGATTCGCGGGTCTGAAAGTTGCCGATATTACTTCGTACATACATTAGATTTTCTAAGATTATCATTGCATCATCTTTATGTACAAATACATTATACAGGGCGATTCAGCTTTAATCTGCAACACTTCAACAGGTGATAAAAAACCAAAAAATAACCACACTTTCTTCTATAAACTAGATCATTTTAAGGCCTTATAAAAAAGTTACAGGGTGTTAAAGTTGCAAGAAATATGTGTAATTTATTGAATATTTTACAAACTAGTTGAGATATTTAAGTCATATTTGGTACACGTTATAACGGCATGGGTTAGCATAAAACCTGTTAATATCAAACATCTTGAACAACCAGTGACGTAGAAATGAGTAATTAGTATAATTTATTTTAGAAAAAAAAACAGAACCACCTTGTATAGCAATAAAATGTATTAAAATTCTTACGTAAATTTTTATTGTAAACATAAACGTTCTCTTGGCATTTTTTCATATGTGTCATGGTTTCATAGCAAATTTGATTTTTTCGTATTATTTCGGGGTAGGTACTTCTGAAAAATTAACTTAAAACTTTTCTCCATAAGTAACACTTAAAGTAGAAAAAATGTGTTTGCTACCTGAAATAAAGTAACTTTTTCCAATAAACTCACCTATTTAAGGCTATACTTTTGAAGATACAGGATCTAAAACATTTAAGGAAGATACAATTAATGTTACGCTCTGTATCTTGAAAAGTAAAACCTTGAATGGGAAAGTTTATTGGGAAAAATTACTGTATTTAAAGTAAAAAACACATTTTTTCTACTTGTTACTTATGAAGAAAAGTTTTAAGTTAATTTTTCAGAAGTACCCCGAAATAATACGAAAAAATCAAATTTGCTATGAAACCATGACACATATGAAAAAATGCTAAGAGAACGTTTTTGTTTTCAATAAAAATTTACATAAGAATTTGAATACATTTTATTGCTATACAAGGTGGTTCTATTTTTTTCTAAAATAAATTATACTAATTACCCATTTCTACGCCACTGGTTGTTCAAGATGGTTGATATTAACAGGTTTTATGCTAACCCATGCCGTTATAACGTGTAAATATGACTTAAATATCTCAACTAGTTTGTAAAATATTCAATAAATTCCATTCTTGCAACTTTAACAGCCTGTAACTTTTTTATAAGGCCTTAAAATGATATAGTTTATAGAAGAAAGTGCGGTTATTTTTTGGTTTTCTATCACCTGTTGAAGTGTTGCAGATTAAAACTGAATCACCCTGTATAAATCAGCAGTCATTTTAAGACTCAATGTACAGCCTGTATGTGGTGATTCAACATTTTGACCCATAAAATGGCTTTTTTCGATCTGTAGCGAGTAACACGCATAATTTAAAACTTTTGGTCAATACAAATTTTAATCAAAGTATTTACTCACATTTTGAGACATATATTATTTAAAAATATTTATCACAATGGCCGTTATTAGGCTTTTTGGGCAAATGGTAATAACGGCCATTGTGATAAATATTTTTAAATAATTTTTGTCTCAAAATGTGAGTAATTACTTGGATTAAAATTTGTATTGACCAAAAGTTTAAAATTATGCGTGTTACTCGCTACAGATTGAAAAAAGCCATTTTATGGGTCAAAATGTTGAATCACCTCGCACGTGCTGTACATTGAGTCTTAAATATTTTGCACAAATATTACACAAAAATAAAACACCTACATGGTGATTGACCAAATCAACAACTATTACAATTCGCCTGGCACACTCTCAGTTGTATTATAATACGACGCATTTCATCTAGTCAGATTCTAAACCAATCGCGCGCAGGTTTATTTGAACAATAAGACTAACAAGCGGCAGACATATTATAATACGGTTGAAATTATCAGTCAAATAGTGAGATTCTTAATTATTTCGGTAGTATTGCAATATCCCTAGTCGTATTGAAAAGGAAGTTGCTATTTATACGTCCGACATATATAAAAGTCGCTATACGTCTTGTGCTCTCATTGGTGGACTGAGTCACATGACACATAACCACATTTCTACCGTCCAAGTCAATTGGTTGATGTCCGAGATTATACAGACCTATCTTGTCTCATATTTTATATTTTCGGCGATGGGCGCTGCGGTATGAAAAATGAAGTGGTAATTATTTCCAATGGTGTAACCCACCCCCGATTTTCAGGGGTCTTGACGTCACAGCCCAAGCCTGTCAAATTTGACATTTAAAACAAAAAAATGGGAAAAATTGGGCTTGCCTTTGGAAATATCGGGAAAAAATGTATTACATGCCAATTTTCAGAAAGATGTCAAGATATTTGTTTTTTCTTTATTATATCTCTTCAAATTGGTACACGATATTTTTCCCACAAACTTAAAGACACTTATTTACTGGTCATCTACACATATTTTGAAATCGAGTGAAGCAAAATGAAAAGGTACAGTTTTGTATCGAATTTTATGGTTTCAGTTTCAATTCCCGGAATATCAATTAAGAAAAAAAACGAATATCCTTCTAAAAATTGACATAGACGCACAATGGTACAATACGAATACATTTTCTTAATAACCTTTTCCAATTTCCAAGGTAAAACCCCATTTTTCCTAATTCTTATTTTAAATGTCATATATTTGACAGGGGGTACAGGTATGTGGTTAAAACGCCTAATGTCGGGCGAAAATAGGGGGTACCTAGCTAAAATTTCAAGAAAATCGGGGGTGGGTTACACCATTGGAAATGATTACTTCTTTTTTCATAAGGAAGCGCACATCGCTGCTGACTGCCACAATATGGTGCGGATGCCCCCTTCTTCTTTCATACGGCAGGGCCTATCCCCCAAAAAGAAGGGCATAAGCTCCTTATTGCAAAGATGCTTGAGAAAAATGCACTTCTGACGGCTTCCGACGGCTATAGCCGAGGGCTATGGAGTTAGAGGAACCGTGCTAAAACTGTTTGAGAGCTACTTAACTGACAGGACCCAGTATTTGAAGATAAGGAATACATATAGCAACCCCTTAAACATAAGGATTGGGATACCGCAGGGGACTGTGCTGGGGCCACTCCTGTTCATTGTGTATATGAACTCTTTATTATCGTTGGATAGAAAAGGTACTGTAGTGTCATATGCTGACGATACAGCAATTATGTTTGATGGTGAGTCGTGGGACGAGGTAAGAGAAAAAGCAACTATTGGGATGGGTAAGGTAAAAAATTGGCTGGACTATCATAAATTAACGTTAAATACAATAAAAGCTCGTACTTTGCATATTCTATCACAAATTATAATAGACCACAATATGACAAGATCTATATTGACAATACAATGAAGTACATCAAAGAGGTGGGTTCCGTTAAGTATTTAGGTATAACTATAGACCCATACCTGAGATGGAATAATCATGTAAGGGAGCTAACAAAAAAGCCTCCACAAATTCATATTCAAATTTTACCAATTAAGGATGATTATGAAGAAGAAATGTTTAATTTTGGTATATAAAACTTTAGTTGGGTCTCTTATAAGATAAGGAATAGTGGTGTGGGCTGGGTTGTATGACAATGCACTCACAGATTTGAATGTGATACAAAATTACATAATTTATTTCAAGAAGACATATTCCGCGCAGCTATTGTATGATGAGGATGTGCCAAGTATCCGTTTTGTTTATGTGTCAGCAGTGTGTATCTTTTTCCATGCGAAAAAAGTGGGTCATAAATATCACTTACATGGTTATGGGACAAGATCCAGATTGGATGGCAGGCTAGGGCTCCCTTTCTTTAAAAAGGTATCATCACAAAGATTTGTCAACTATTTGGCACCCAAATTATACAATGAACTGCCATTGAGTATAAGGAATATACAAAAAAATAAAAAAATTCGCAAAGGAATGTCGCAAATATATTTATGAAAATTCTCACACCTTCCTGAGGTTAATTTAGTACCATGTTCTGATGGCCTGTATACATTATATATACATAGTGAAGTTTTCGTTTCTAGATTTAGCAACTTTTACTGTCTTCCTACTGCACATTCAGGTTTTGCAAACCTAGGTGCAGTTATAATGTAATAGCTGGATGTAGCCCTTTCTCTGTATGATGCCTTGTAACCTATCTTATTTGTAAATAAATAAGTAAATAAATAAATAAATAAAAAATAAGTAAAATAAAAAAATCTAAATAAGTTTACTTCGGACGTGTACGGAGTAAAATGTACGTCCAAAGAAGTCACGCGACTCAACTCACCAATGGCGCAAGACGTATACCAACTTTTATATACGTGGGAGGTATAAATAACCACTGCCTATTGAAAAAGCCTAGGCGTATTATAATAAGACTGATTTTACAATAAGCCTACGATATATATACTATTTTTTATTGTTTTCTTTACAATTTTTCGAAGCTAATACGCCATTGAATATAAGAAATACGCCCCCTATAGGCTCAATGCTAAACTAGTCTATGGGCCATGCCAACAATGAACAAAAACAAAGAACACACCAGTGTAGACCCAAGGCTAGCACCGTTCCCATGGTGACGATGGCCCATAATTAGTTCGCATAGTCCCGTCGGGGCATTGGCATCAGTCGCGTATACCTAGGTAGGTATAAATTTGATTTTTAAAAATGTCGTTTACTTAAATGATTTTTTTCTCTTGGCATCACGACTTTGGCAAATAAATATTGTAGAAAGCCTGACATAATTTTAACATATAGCACAATTCTCAAATAATTGAGTTTATTTTGACCATAAAACAACGATGGGAGTATTTAAGTAACGCTGTAGGTTGGTAAATGGCATATTGCATATCGAGACACAACCGGCCTAACATGACGTGAGGTTCAGGGGAATATCCAAACCGCAGATTTCGGCATGCTCTGAAGTCAAGAACAGGGCAAATCTATTCATACCTATCAATACAAAATGTGGCAGCTCTACTACACAAAACTACTGATACAATACAATCATACGAATTGCTTAACTTTTACTTTCACCCCAGTGGAAAAGGCCCTTAAGTCGTCAATGCCGTAACGCTAAATCTATTAATAAAATTAAAAATCAAAGAAGCGGCCTTACCCAACCCTCATGCCTTCCTCAATATCAGTAGGTGCAACCGAATCAGCCAAATCAACGACAAACTTGGCAAATTGTTTTACGTTAATAATATATTTAGGATCATCAGTATCTGCATTAATAATTTTTGTGCATCTGGCAACCTGCAAAGGCTGTTCATTTTGTAAGGTTTGTTTGTCTGCTGCCAAATCCCATAAGGCTGGTGGAGCCAAGCCTGTATCAGACTCCTTAATACCAGTGAGTTCATTTACGCGTTTTATTATGGTTTGAATGTCCTCTTCTACAGTTTTTATTGTTTTTGTATATTGGCCTTGTCCCTGTAAAAAATTGAATTTTATAAATTCAAGTGATGCTGCGAGGAAAATCAATTCTTACATAGGTCTTAAGTAAGGCGATATCTCCTTCATCAAGAGCTGAAAAACAAGAATAAATATTTATATTATAAATAATTTTGATACCACAGACTTCGAGAAAGTACTTACATTTAATTTCTTTTTCTGGCTCATCCACATCTTTATTTGTTTTTCGCATATCATCTCCTAGATGATCCGGCATTGTTTGGCTAAGTCACTGATCAAATATATTATAAATAATTATAATATATGGTTGTATTACCTTATTCTTTAGCTTTTATATTATTATTATTTTTAATAATTGAAAAATGGTCTTTGGGAGAAAGGATAAGATTACAAGCAAAAATTTTTGACATTTATTAAATTTGAGATTTTTGTTTTTTTTTGTTTGATTTACGGTTTCCACAAAAAAACAAAAATATTCTGCGAAAGGCAGAATCGAATCGATTTGTTGATCCTTTTGGGTAGAGTTTTAACCAGAGAAATGGAGTGCATCCAGAGATATGGAATAGGGAGAACGCGCTTTAACCTACTTCGCATCCTATTTCCAGGCAAATCTAATGTGTGGCATATTGTCCCCAGTTTGACTTTTGCAGTTTGTTTTCAGCGATAGTTGTTGTATTTTCAGCAGAGAAATGGTCAGTGTTTTTGGAAAATGTCGTGTGCAGTACCAAGCTATAAAGGCCGCTCCACATTCGCGGCGCGAAACCCCGCGAAGAGGCGCGAACGTGAGTGTGGAGGTTGTCGGCTTTCGCGTAGTTTTCACGGCTTCACGTTCGCGCTTTTCGGTGTTTCCTGATCGGAGTCGGTTTTTTGTCCCGCGACAAATGAATTATAAGTCTAGGAGCCCTCGGGGAGTATCATTTTTTCGGTAAGTTTAGTAAAGTTGTAGTAAAGTTGGTTTAATATGGCCGCCACTTTTATTAGGCAGTTCGCACAGCTTGAAGCTTTTTCTCCCTACTCCATTTCTCTGAGTGCATCCTATTTCCAGGCAAATTTAATGTTCTAACTTTGACGCTTTTTTTGTAGTTTTGCGACAGGAGAGGAAAATCTTTTATAGACACCACACGGCCGTACCAGAGCATATAAAACAACCAGCAGTAAATTCCCCATCGCGGGAAAATTCTGTTCGCTGTTTGGCTGTATGAGAGATATTACAGTGCCGTGGAGTGTGTTTTTTTGTAAATTATGCTTTGTTCTAGTATCTTTAAATAAAGAATCCCAGGAAGGAGTCAAAGCTGCTTGTGCTTACCACACACTATATACTTTACGAATACTAATCTGTATTTCTGAATTGATTTTCCCGACTACACCTCTGACTTCTATTCCACCAATATGGCTCAAGGTCATTGAATTTGCGGATGATTTCTCAAGACTGCTGGTTGTTTTATATGCTCGGAGGCGCTTTCGGGTATGATGTGTCAAGCTCTGTGTGCTTGAGAATCCGTTTTGCTTGTGTGCCGTTCATACCCGAACGCAATATACAAGAACGGTAGACGCACAGGATTGCTCGATCTCGTAAGCGTAATGTTCGCCAGTCGGCAGATGGGTGTGACGTCAGCGCTAGACTAACGGTGTTATTTGTACATCAGCGGTGCGGGTTTCGACGCGGGTTTTGACTGTTTTCTTTATTTTATGTAACCTGTTTTTAGTTTTCAATCTATTATTGAATATTTATACTAAATTAGTACCATCTTGCTTAATATTAAAAACGGAAGAACTAATATATTTTGTCAAATTATCTCTCTAATATCGAATGTTTTGTGCCATTATAGGTTAGAAGTTAGATTTGAGATCTCCTCGTCATTGTCTTCGATTTTTTTGTAGGTACTGGGTTGTTTAATAGGTAGGTACTTATATTTTATCATTTTAAATACACTTATTTACCCTATACTTTATTTTTATTATTTATTTAGAATACATTATGACAGGAACGAGGTGTGCTGTTTATGGTTGTAATACAACTTACGCTTTAAAAAAAGCAGGCGAAAATATTATGTTCCATACCTTCCCCAAGTCAAAAGAAATGGTTTCACAAACGATTAGGAGAGCATGGGTGGCAAGATGTAAAAGAATGGACAGTTTCAACCCCAACAACAGTCATATTTGTTCTAGTCATTTTACGGAAAATGACTATGAAAGAGATTTACAGAGTGAACTGCTAGGTAAAAGAGTTTAACCTTTCCATCTTCATCCAAAGCTTCTTTAACTAAAGAAGAGTAGTTGAAAATGCATTTGGCATTTTAGCCAAACGATTTAGAGTTTTTTGACTAAAATTAATTTGAATGTGGAAAAAGTGCAAACCATAACATTGGCATGTTGCACACTACATAATTTTTGAGACCCGAATGTCCTACTTCCATCCTAGAAGAGCTTGATAAAGACTATACATATATTTCAATTTGGACTTTCTTACCAAACATGCTCACCAAGACATGCTTGCGTTGCTGCCCAAGAGGAGTTTTGTGATTATTACGTGAATGAGGGAGCTGTGCCTTGGCAGCGGAATACATAAATAAAACATATTGTAACATTTCACACACTTTTTATCTAAGTATATTATCTTTAAAACCATGTACTCTCTCCTCTTTCTCGTCTAATGCCTCAAACAAAACTAGTATCAAAATATAACCTTTCTTGTGTTCAAATTTTCAATGTTGGTACTCCTGAAGTTCACGCAAAACTTGACGGAAAATAGGACATGCTCTAATTCGTGAAGTAACTTCATGAAGAAATTCATGAATTAATTCATGAAGAAATTGCCAGTGTAATACACGACTTTTTATAATAATTTGCCCTTGAAGTGACTTCATGAATTAATTCATGAAGAAATTGTCAATGTAAAACAGGCATCACAGAGTGTGTACCAGTACAGGTGCAATAAAACCAAATGTCAAGTCTAGGGCTGTTCGATCTCCGAATTTCAGTATCGGAAATCGATACTGAAAAAATATCGATAAAATCGATATAATCGATCTTATCGATATAATCGATCTTATCGATAAAATCGATCTTATCGATCATATTGATAAAATCGATCTTATCGATAAAATCGATCTTATTGATAAAATCGATATAATCAATTTTATTTAAGAAGCTAGACAAACAAAGGCCGATCGGCTTGCTGCGGGCGCGGTCTGGACGCAATGGGTGCAGCAATTTCCTTTATTTTTGCAAACAATTTCAAAAGATAGATATAATTGGAAATATCGATAAAATCAAAAATATCGATAAAATCGAAAAGATCGATAAAATCGAAAAGATCGATAAAATCGAAAAGATCGATAAAATCGAAAAGATCGACAAAATCGAAAAGATCGATAAAATCGATAATATCGATATTTCGATTTATCGAAATTGAATATCGATTATCGATAAAATCGATAGTATCGATACTTTCGATTTTATCGATATTTTGTCTCAGGCCTAGTCAAGTCCTATAAGCGCCTTTTATCGAACCTTTTGTGAAACATAATTTTCATAGTGTTTATTAAGAGTATTATACTCGTAATAAATTGAAACTAAAATTTGGCATACATTATTTTTAATATTAATTTATAAAATAATATCGCAAAAGATTAGTATCATACTTACCATCTTTCAAACGTTCAAAATACTTTGTATAATAATAATATTTTATATTTGCCTCAGCCAGAGGCCTCGGCAACTTGTGTGCCTTGGTACATAAATAACTATTATCGAAATTTTCTTCAGTATGCAATTATTCCATATATTGGCAATTTTATAAATTAATCCCTTAGTCTTGATGTATTCTAAGTAAAAAATAAAAGTTCTCTGTACTCTTAATAGTGTATAAAAATCAAAGGATTGGCAAAAGTAGCTCAAAAACACAGAACATCCACAGAAAACCCACCCTTTCTATATTTTAAACGGTAGCTCCCGGCGCGCTTAGCAGATAGCAGTCTAGCGGTGACGTCACGCCGGCGGAGAGATTTGCCCGATCGAGCAATCCTGTGCGTCTACCGTTCTTGCGCAATATAGGATCCAGTTATTATTTTTGTTTTATGTCTATGAATTAACCCTAAATTTACGATGCAAATGCTATAATTTGCAAATAGAAATGAAAAAAATGTTGATAGTGAAGTTACAGTAAGTTTTATTTTTCGTTAATTAGCGTTGACTCCGCAAGAGAATCAAGCGAAGTCCATAAAACATTAAACTGACAATCAATGATTCTACTGCGCAACTCGGAGCGTCACGTACAGGGTGGCCCATCCAAGCGGAAAAAGTGTGCTACGTGGAGACACGTTAACATAAAATCGTCATTCAAAAAATGAGGTTGTAGTAAAAATTAAGGGGAATTCGAGGGTGTACCCTAATTTTGTATAAGGGGGCCGGTAAAAAAGTTATCACGAAAAAACATTTTTTGCAAAATAAAAAAATATATTTTTTTACCTACACATCCATTAGAGAACCTTTAAGTAGTATTCCCGAATATTCAGTTTTTTAATATAACTTCCGGTTATAGCGGAAATGAAAGTGGTTTTCTCTATTTTACAACTTACACATTTCTCTTAACCATCACAGGATTCCTTTTTTAATTCTGAATCCAACGATATATAATTTGACCTATTTATCTCCAACCGTTTCCGAGATATTTATCAGAGAAGCTCCATCAAACTAGATACATGGTCTCATGGTCGGTGTCTGATGTTCGATCTGAGTAGGCCAAACAATAAAACCAAATTTATGACAAATCAAATCAGCCATGATAATAAAACTGACAATCGAGTAGGCTAGCTGTCAATTCAATATTTCTATTTACGTGTCAGATTAGTCTAAAATTTTGTTGCTGAAGCTGTTAGTAGTTGCAGTTTAAAAAATGTTTTTGAAAGAAGAATGCTGTGATATTTTAGAGATCTTCATAAAAAATGATAAAAGATACGTAGAAACTTTGAGGGAGTATTCTCGTAAATATTCAAATAGAAATGTTCCGAGTGCTTCATTTATATGTAAGCTGTATCGAAGATTCAGATCGACAGGAATTGTGATTAGCAAGAGAAAAAAAGGGTTTAGAATTAGTGAGGACGAGAGAGAACGAATTTTAAATTATTTCATAAGAAATAACGAAAAATCTCAGAGAAATGCAGCGAGAGACTTACAAATTCCCCAGTCTACAATACAAAGGGTAATGAAATTAAGCAAATTTAAAGCCTTCAAAATATTACCTGTTCAAAGGCTATTGCCTGGAGATGCTGCAAGAAGATTGGAATATTGTCAAACAATGTTAAACTTTTATTTTGCAAGAGGTGGAGCTGGATTTTTTAAACAAATTATTTGGTCCGATGAAGCTACATTTACAACGGTGGGTATATACCTACAACCGGAAAAATAGTACCTATATTTTGGTCTGTTGACAATCCACGGGCATTTCGTGAAGTTGTGAAATCCGGCAGAAATTCCGTGGGTGTTTGGTGCGGAATTGTGTAAAATTTTATAATGGGCCCTCTATTTTATTCAGGAAGTATGGCAGGTAGGAAATACCTACATTTAATGCAGAACGAATTGGAACAATACTTTGACCAGTTGTCATTAATTTTTCTTAACCAACTCCAAGAAAGACAATTAATATGGCAGCAAAATGGCGCTTCCTTCCATAACTGTTTGCCCATAACGGAATTTTTGAACAATTCGTTTGAAAATTGGATTGGTAAACATGGAACGATATAAGGTGGCCGCCACGTAGTCCAGATTTAACCCCCTTGGATTTTTTCTTGTGGGGGCATTTAAACCGAAAAAATTTCTTAAAAAGACTTAGGTTATGTGCAAATAATAATGGAAACCATTTTGAACATTTAATGTAAATGAACTTCTAACTAATTTTTAACTAATCATATTGTTGTTGTTATAATAAATATGACAGTAGTAAAAATAATAAATGTTTCATAATTTCCACCAGATTTTTAATTAAGTTGAATGCAGTTGAATGGCTATAGCCACTTTAACATTCAGCCTACTCGCTTGTCAGTTTTATTATCATGGCTGACTTGATTTTGTCATAAATTTGGTTTTATTGTTTGGCCTACTCAGATCGAACATCAGACACCGACCATGAGACCATGTATCTAGTTTGATGGAGCTTCTCTGATAAATATCTCGGAAACGGTTGGAGATAAATAGGTCAAATTATATATTGTTGGATTCAGAATTAAAAAGGAATCCTGTGATGGTTAAGAGAAATGTGTAAGTTGTGAAATAGAGAAAACCACTTTCATTTCCGCTATAACCGGAAATTATATTAAAAACTGAATATTCGGGAATACTACTTAAAGGTTCTCTAATGGATGTGTAGGTAAAAAAATATTTTTTTTATTTTGCAAAAAAGGTTTTTTCGCGATAACTTTTTTACCGACCCCCGTATGCAAAATTAGGGTACACCCTCGAATTCCCCTTAATTTTTACTACAACCGCATTTTTTGAATGGCGATTTTATGTCAACCTGTCTCCACGTAGCACACTTTTTCCGCTTGGATGGGCCACCCTAATAAACGGCTGGTGCTCGAGGGGGCAGGGGGGAGGAAAAAAGAGCAACTCTGGAGCATCAAGCTCAAGCATACCCGAAAGAATGAAATTGAAGTGGAGTACTCCCGAGTAGCTCTGGAGTGCTCTAACTGTAATACCCGAAAGCGACTCTGGTATATTACTCTTGAGAAATCATCTGCAAATTCAATGACCTTGAGCCATATTGGTGGAATAGAAGTCAGAGGTGTAGTCGGGAAAATCAATTAGGAAATCTAATTTGCGAATAAGATATATATCTTCCATCCTTTAGGGAAGAAATGTTTGGATTGTTTCTGTAGCAACGTAAATCCAGAGCATATTTTAGGTTATAAAGAGAGTCAAAGTCATCAGCTGGCATCACAATATATCAAAAAATGAACATGGGTGGAGGTGTGGGAAAGAATATAGTGTATTCAAGTTTTTACAGATTAAAATTAATACCGGCGCCTTCATCAAAAGTCTAATATATCGTTTTTTTTACTATTTTAAATCATGTTTTTTGATTATGCCTATACCAAATAAAATGGTAAAATAAACTAGGTAGGTGTAGGGTGTAGGTAATACTTCTTTTCCTTAATTCCACACACAAAAACTTTGTTTTTGCAGGAGAGTTTGGCTAACCATGTTAACATCATCAGGAGATGATTAAGTCAATTAATAAAATTATTAGACTTCATCTTCATTAGACTTAATCATCTCCCTGTCTCCTGATAATGCTAACATGGTTAGCGAAACGCGCGTCGAGTGCAAAAACAAAGTTTTGGTGTGTGGAATTAAGCGAAAGAAGTATTTTTTAAATGCCAAAGGTTCCTGATTCCCAATTTAGGTACGTACCTACATAATCACAATTATTTTATTTCATAATTTAGTAAGTATCTTGGATAAGTTATTTCAAGAGAATACATAGAAAATGCAATCATTCTTTCAGTTTGTTTTTAATTTAGAAAATATATCCGAACAATGGCAAAGGCAAAATCTTCTATGTAGCCTTATCGCTCTACTTTTTAGGTAGGTACATCTGTCCAATTCATCCAATAATTTTTTCACCATTAAGGGCTTCCGTAAATTGCTGCAACGGGATGTTCTGCTTTTTATATATCATCCAAAATAGTTATTGGTGGCTGTGCACCGGAAATTTGTAATCTAAAATATAATATTATCTTACTAAGTATATAAAGGTATATAATTACTTAAGAGTGACTATTTGGGTATCTACCTTATATTATGTGTTATATTATCTCGCAATTGTTAGGTACTTTATTGAGAGTTTAGTCTTCATTTATTCTATAAGACCTCTACATTACCATCTCTAATAATAATAACTTTGTGGAACATTTTGTGATACTGAAATCATTTAAAATAATATTTTTCAGGGTTACTTTTGCGTTTGCTGAAATGCGCACTGCACCTCCTTGAACCACATATTAGTTTTGCAAAAGCCACTTTTTGGTGAGTTGCAACGGATGATTGCAAGTTTAAAGCTATGGTGTGTTAGAACTGTCGGCGGCGCACAGTGACAGCGGCAGCGTTCGCGTCGACGAAAACGCCGCGCCTGACGTCGAGCCGGGATGGTTTGTTAGAAATTTTATTCCGCGTTCAACAGTCAGTGCGTTCGCTCGTTGCTTCTTAAATATATACCTATAAAATGATCAATAATAAGGTAAGAATAGCATCTGGTTTATTATTGATGAATTATGAGGAAGAAAAATAAATTATAAATACACTTTTCGACCATCCGACAAAACAAAACAAGTAAAATATCCGTAAGTCGAAGAACCGAAGGATCTTATAAAGCATCTGTTGAAAGGACGCTATATTATTTGCTACAATTCATTTTTATCATTATTATGAATCCCAAGAAACAGCCGTGGGGCGAGCGCTCCGCCGACGTTTCCGTTGTAATCAAACTCAAACAGATTACGACGCACACGGTGACGGACGCTCAGGCTGACACTCGGGCGGTCTGCAGTCGGCCCGGCTGAACGGAATCTAACAAACCATCCTGGGCGTTTTCATTGTTTTGATTACAGCCGACGTCCGCAGCGTTCAGCGGCGTTCGACGGAATGTTCTAACAAACCGTAGCTTTATGTGCATATTTTATAATCTTCTTGAATTATTTTGAATTTAAAATGACAATGTCGTTATAGTGTCAAATTTTCATACTGCTTTGATACTCTCGCAAAAATGTACTTGCAAGCCTATGAGGCAACATCCCACATGGTTTTTGCTTTACCTCAGAGTCACTACTTTTATGCAAAACCAATTGAAATTTGATGATGACAGTTGATTGCAACCAAGAACGTTAAACTAACGTTAAATTAACGTTAAACTAACGTTCTTGGATTGCAACAACTCTCCTAATAAAGGAACCCTACCCCCGGGTACCAAATCTACCCTCCGAACTTAGCTACTTTCCACTCTGATCGAGATGTGATTCGATCACTTTAAAGTATTAATTGACCGAATCTCAACATATCAAAACGATCCAATCACGAAGCAGTCGGTTATTACCGACACTCCACAGACCACACATCGAACGATCGACGATCGAACGAACTAAGACCGAACGAAATGATTCTATCTTTTTTGAAATCGGTCACCGATCGATTCGGTCGTAGTAAAATGAACGAATTACCCATCTCTACTACAACCGCTAAGTTCGGGTCATACCCGGGGAGAACACACGAGCGCCATCCTTATTTAATGATTTTAGACGTCAGTTTATATGGGTGTTCCGGGTGTTCGGCAATTTTATAACAGAGATGGTCCTTCTTACCTCTATCCTCCATAAGTTGAGTGTACACATCACGAAAAAAAACAAGGAAAAAAGTAAAAAAAGAAGGGAATCAGGTTGGGCGGGAACAGCAAAAGCTGGACATACCCCAAGAACGTTAAACTAGACAGGATAGCTCAATCTGAATGGTGTAATGTTCGCGGCGCCCACCGAGAGCGTGACGTCACCGTTAGACGTCGTTAGGTGAAGGTTACATCGTACGCCCGTTGTTTACCTTTGTTTTTCTAGTTGTCTATCGTATTTCTTTCGGTTTTACTTTATTATTGTAAGTTTTTTGAGTTTTACCTGTTATAAAGTGTGTCTGTGTGTTGTTTTTATTTGATTTTCGTGCCGTGTTATTATTATTCAGAAACACTAAGTGCCTGATCTTGAATTTCTACAGAAGGGAAGGTGAGCATTTCTTGACATATTATTAATATTAAAAGTACGAGGTTGATAATATACTACTTTACAGAATAGTCCCATTCACGAAAATATGTCGGGGACTAGGCCAGGGGGAACAAGGTGTGCCGTATATGGGTGTAATAAGACTTATGCTACAAAAGCCCAAACAAAGTGAGTGGATATCAAGGCGCAAAAGAAAAGACAAATTCAACCCTAACACTAGCCATATATGTTCACAACATTTTGTAGACAATGACTACGAAAGAGATCTTCGAAATGAATTATTAGGTAAGTAAAATTTTCTTTGCTAGCTGGCCATCTAAAAAGTGCAAGAATGTAAATACCTATTTATATATATTTTTTAATTTAAGGCTTACCTTTAAGAAAGCATTTAAAAAAAACGCAGTTCCTACATTAAAAATACTTTCCACAAAAACTATTACTGCAATTAACAATCTCGGCAACAACTAATAGGTACATCACGTTCTGATAGACTTACCGAAAGACAAAGAAAGGAAGAAATAGAAAAAATACTTGTTGATTTGTCTGCAATAGAAGGTGGAGAAACTGCAAATTTAGAAGGCAGTTCTTCCCCAGCGACACTTACTGAAATTGGAATTCCCCGACAAGCAATTATTCAGGAATCGCAGATGATGTTTTTAAAAAACAAGTTATCATGCCTTTTGTAGTTATAAAAGATTTTTGTAAATTAAGAACTATTATTGGAATCAATTTTCGAAATTTAAAAGCACGGCATACCTAATAATACTTCACAAAGAAATAGTTCTGTGGATCCTCTTCGGAAAAAAGCGGAAATTAAACAAAATTATAAATTAGAATATTTATTATTTATGAATTATGAATAAATAAATGACTACCTATGTTTTCAACTACTGTGTTTTAATTTGTCTTGGAGCATTTTATCATTGTTCTATTTTTTTTATTATTGATTCACCATTCACATATTATAATATGAATATCATAATCCAAAAATGCTCTTTAAAATCAAACTAATCAAAGGAGGCCCACAATTATTAACAGAATAATTCTGTATATATTATAATCTGTGTGCCATAATAAAAACTATTTAAGGCAAAATTCGCACCTTCTGAAAACACATTTGCTGCAATAATGCGCTTTTTTCTCGTATTGGTTGGAGAAATTGTCTTAAAAAATTCGTGTTCAAAAAACAAGAGTGAACTTTATTGATTTCCATTTGTTTACAATCCTTAAAAAATAAATCCGAAAAAGCAAAAGCATCTAAAGCTCACTTTTTGTTTTTATGAACTTAAAAAAAAGCAGAAGTCGCTTTCTGAAGGCGCGCGATTGGGTGTTTCGTGGTACGAGTTTACGCAGTACGTCTAACTGTGACGTCATCACGTCGGGCGGCTCGGCGGACAGATTTGCGCGATTGAGCTATCCTGTCTCGTTCTTGGACATACCCGACCCAACCAGAGGAGGCGAAGGCCCCGAGTGGCTAAATTGCTCGAAAAGGCAGAGGCCAGAAAAAGATATGAAGGAAGAAGAAGAATTCACTTATATATTTTGTAAGTAACTTGTTCTGTAATCTAAAAATCAAGGATTTATTATCCTTGATCTAAATCAACTTATTTGGATCCAATTTTTGATAAATGAGGAAAACTGGCTCGTTTTTATTAAACTATGACTTACTTTAATTACTTTATTATTGTAATAATTTCTCTTGAGAATGGAAGAAAAAATTATCCATTTTTGAAAATCGATTTTTAAACTTCCGAATGTCAAACCCAAATGTTCCTAGACCCGGAATTTTATAGAAGCCAGAAGCCGAAGCCCAACCAAATACAGAATACAGAGAAAATTTGATATTTTTCCATAAAATTTTCATATATGGTCTCGGGTCCGATATTGATTTTTCCCGGTGTTCTACCACGGCATAATAAAAGCATAACAATAATTAATATTTAGCTAAAATAGGTGAATATTTTTAAGTGCTTCCTTAACTTTAAAAAAATATTGTTTGTTATTAAAATATTGTAATCAATTTAGTAGTTATATTGTTATAATTTTTATTACTATTGTTCACAGTTTTGTTATTACGGGTATTATTACTTGCAACCTCCTTACAACAGCAGTTTTTTTTAAATACGTACTACTTCATAAAACCTATACTTAGGTACTTTTGAAAAAAAAATTAGCACATGTTCAAAAATTTATGAATTATGAATGCAGGCCACATTTTTAGATTATTGTTTTTAGAAACTGCAAAAAAAAATGTCTGGACGAAAGAGGCCAAATCTTAAATTTGAAAAGTTTACAGAAGACGTTGCTGCTCCTGTGTATGTACCCTACAATATTTTCTTATACCAACTATTAACATCTTTTTTTTAGTGTTCCACCGGGAAATTTGGATTCTCGTACTACAATAACAATTGGTGATAAAACATTTGACGTTGAAGCTGATGACCTGGAAAAAATCGGTGATCTGGGCAGAGGTGCTTATGGAATTGTAGAAAAAATGAAGCACATACCTTCTGGCACTGTTATGGCAGTAAAACGAATTACAGCTACAGTCAATACACAAGAACAGAAAAGGTACACTTGGTTTAGTTATTAATTAATAATTATATAGTCTATCCAAGTTACTGTGGCAGTAGATATAAACAAAATCACATTGAACGCTTTGCGATCGAGTACCAGGGTTTGACTAATATGAGATTCCAAGCGGCTTGTAATTCTGAACTAATTCTTTTAGAAGTTCTAAAAATTGTGTTTTACCTTTGCCATATCTTTATAAATTTCTTTAAATTAACTAGCAAAATAAATGTACAGAATATACTGCTCGTGATCCGATCTAAAATATGCAGGTAACTCTCATTCCGCTCGCCGCCTAAACACTTGAAATTTTACGACGCCCAGACCAATAAGAGACTAGGTCACTTCACGATCACATGATTGCCAGTGTTTTGATTCACTGCATCTGTAACTTGGATATAGTATAGTTTCTTGAGGATTTTTTTTGGCAAAGCGGGAATTTTTATCCTTTTAAGTAAAGACACTAAAACCAGTGACTATAGAAAATTATACAGTCGACGAAGCCTAGAACAGCAAGCCGACATGCTCACCGGCCTGGTTGTCCCCACTTCCAACCGCTGCTGAAAGTGACTCATAAGGTGACGTGCCCAACTGGCATTTTTGGACAACGCGTAGTAGCTGGCTGGAGGTTCAGGGGATGTGAAAAATGGATAGGACTGGGCACTGTTGCCAGATTTCCGTGTAGAGGCATAATAAGATAATGGGGACTATTATAATAGTTTGATTTGGATTAGGCAATTTGTATAAGGGGCTGACTTCTGACGTCCCGGCTGTAAAAAATACTTCAGAACTCTGTAAACATTTTGTTTAAGTACTATAATATTATGTGGTATAAGTTTCATACCTAGAAAGGTATCCTGGGCAGGAACGAGAATGAAAACAGAAAACAAATATTTTATGCATGACCGGCCGTTAAATCACACTTTATGACGAAGTTTTACGGACGTTAAGTTAAGAAAATAACATAAGTACTTTTCTTTTTTCACTCTATTTCAGAATACGGGGTGTTAAAGTTTAATGCCGCAAACCGCATCCTGATAGAGTAATTTTTTTAAGAAGTCCTTACTAGTGCTCTCAATTGGTAATTTAGACATTCTAAGTTGGCATCAATGCAGCAAAAAATGCAACCGGGCCGTAAGTACTGGTCAGTAACGAGCCAATTTGCACAATGTATAACTACTAATAACACGAAAACTAACAACACAGATAACGGTATAACTCACGAAACGTACTAATCCCGCGAATATTTTCACTGCCGAATGATTGAACCAGTTTGAACGATCCGGAAAACTTTGACACACCGAAGCTAAATTTGCCTGAGTCCGCACATAGACGCTGCAGAAAGCAGCTGATTATACCAAAATACCAAAATGAAAAGTGTTTACATGACGTTTTAAATTATTACTAAAATGAGTTGTAGTCATAATTATTATTGTTATTTGTAGCGGTATAATCGTGATTGCAATAATGTTTTTATTTTATTATTATGCTCTTTTAGTATCACTTGGGAAACTTTTACCACCATAAATCAATGAGTGACGTCATTAATTGGTTGCGACGCATATATGCCAATGTTATACCTACCCACGGACAACAGAAAATTCCTAGGGATTTTGTGAAGAATGTCATCTGACAAAATCGGGACTTCTTACAGCAATCGGGGTATATCTCGATTCGTTTGGGAAATATACTTGCAGGGCATCAGTTGGGGTCAAAGTGTAAAACAACTCAGTTTAGTTCCACTTGTTCTTTGATTTTTTTTCCTAAAATTACTACCTATGTGCTCTGTTTTTATAACAAACAAATATGTGCCAAATTTCATCTATACAACTTAAAAAACTCGTTAAAAAACATCGGAGTGTTATTAATAAAATTTGATTTTTCTTGAATCAACTTTAAAACGCCCTATATTTTTATGTAGACACGTCTAAATGAATAATTTATTAATTAATAATCAATAAAATTATACCATAATAGAAAATCGCATAGTTGGAAAAATAAATATGAAATCTTTAACAAACCATTAACGTCCTACTAATTATTATTTGTCTGCAAGGGAAAATTATGTAACTTGTGAACAAATTACTTTAATTATATTCGGCCTCATCTCGTAAATAAGTAAGTATAGTACCCTTGCTTCTGTCTGTCTGACCACAAATTTTAAAGGAAAATAGGTTTCTCCCGCCATTCGCTTGCCCCTACCTCGCGCCAACTGCAGACGGCCCACTCAGTCTTCGTTTTTGTGTTGTACTGACCGCATCGCATCGTATATTATCACTAAGATAATAAAATGGATGGAGCATCACCTGGGGAAGGTTGAAAAAACACAACTAGAGAACCAACGCCGTTCCAGCGGTTCTCGATTGTAGTCGAGTTCTCTGAAGTAACACGCCGCCGCCTTAACGTAGATCGAAGAGGATTTACGAAGAATTAGGTCGAATTTGCTGCAAAGGACCGCGGTGTGAAGATTGTTGATTTGATTGCAGGGAAGTGACCTCGGAGGTGCCTTGGGTAGCACTGAGTGTTACTGTTAGCAGCCACGTTCTGCCTAGGGTGGTAGACGTGTCTCTATGACCTAGGGTGGTTATATACTATTAAAAGATGTATTGCCTAGGGTGGCAATATTAAAAATATTGAAAATAGTATACTTATGTCTACCTGCTATATAAGAATGCTGTATAGGGTGATCGACTTACTATAAGTGACAGGAACCATGCGGAAGCAATGCCTCAGATAGAACGAGACATCTTATCCATATTTGGAGAGGTCAGTTCTCCGGAAAAGAGATTTCCAGATCCGGTTCAACCAGAGTTAGCTACACGTTGGGGTGCGATTCTCAAATCCGGACTGCCAGAGAACTTGAGGGCAGAATTAATTAAGAAATATACCCCCCCTCCCCGAGAATTGTCAAGAATTATACCCACCCAAGATAAATCCGGAAGTCAAAGTAGCGCTTCCTGAGAATACCGTCCGCAGGGACTTACGATTATCACAATTACAAGAGCAAGTGTGCGCTACCACGAGTGCTATCGCAATTGTAATAACAAAAAAAGGAGGGGGGGGCAGTAAATATGCAATTCATAGACGTGCAGGTGCTCAGCGATACTGGTAGATTACTTAGTGATATCTTCCACTCTAAGTCTATATCAAGACAGGAATTATTAATAATAAACCAAAATAAAGACAACTCAAAAGATACCCTAATAACCGAATGACTATTTGGAAGCAACTTAGATGGCACTATCAAGAGTGTTAAGGACTTAGGGAATTCAGTTGATCAATTAAAGATTCAAAAGAAGAATCTAAACATGAAGTTGGGAAACTTCAAGCGTCCATTTCTGCAAAAGAGGAGAGCGCAGCAGAGTGGACAAGTTCACTGTACTCCCAACAGCCAACGTTGTAGATACCAATATCAGGAACAGTACCAACCGAAGAGGCAAGATCGACACAAGCCTCAGAGCGACAAGAGACGTCGCTACCCTTAGAGGTTGGTATCTGCGGAGTAGATTAAAGTTTGTTGTTCAGAATTGGTGTGACTTGGTTAAGGATAGGAGATTTATTTCCTATATAAAGGGAATAAACATTCCTTTCATTAAGGGGCCAATACAGACGGTTGTTCCTCCCAAACCAAGGTGGTTAAAGGAGGAGATTAATATTATCATATATATATAATTCTAGATTTAGAATCTATTTCTAAAGTTGATCAAATAACCTTATAATTCCAAAAACGGATGGTAGTTACCGTTTAATTTTAAACCTTCGGTCCTTTAATAAATTCGTTAAATTATGTTAATAAGATAGGGGACTATAGAACTGTTTCGCGTTTGATTACATCAAACATCTTTATGGGAACCATCGACCTATCTTGTACCTATCAAACCGTCTCACAGGAAATTTTTGAGATTTAGATTTAACAATTGTAATATATGAATACAAGGTGTTGGCTCTTGGGCTGAGTTGTGCCCTCCTAATTTTTACCACGATTTTAAGATCAGTAATGTCATGGTTGAGTGAAAGAGGATTCTTTTCAGTTATCTATTTGGATGATATATTAGATTTAGGAAGGGACACTTCTCAATGTCAAAAGAATATACAGGAGAAAATAGGTTTATTAGAACATTTAGGATTCCTCATAAATTATAAAAAGAGTAACCTCATCCCCAGTCAGCTCTGTAGATATTTAGGGTTTGTATTTAAATCTTAAGGAAATGTCACTTGAGCTACCTCCTGAAAAACGTCGGAGGCTTATAGCACTGGTAAGAGAGTTTCCTTTATTGAAGAAATGCAGGATTAGAAGTTTTTCTAAATTTATTGGTAATTTGGTTTCGGTAGCTCTCGCTATTAAATATATTTTTTTACATATAGTTAAAGCGATTTAAACGACACAAATTTCTTACATTAAGAAAAACTCAGGGAAACTACGATAGAATAATGAATTTATCGTCAATATTACTACCAGAATTTCAGTGGTAGCTTAAAAAGTTACAATGTTCCGGTAATGCGTTACGTTATGACAGATTTTCTATGGAAATGTTTACAGATGCGTCAAAGACTGGCTGGGGTTGTCATTGTAACAACAAGACGATTCATGTTTTTTTTTGGCCGGAAGAGGATAAACAGCGTTATATTAATGAGTTAAAATTATTAGCTGTTTACCTGGGCTTATAATATTTTTCGAGAAAGATGTCTGATTGTAATATACTCTGTAGGGTAGACAACACCGCGGCGATGTGTACTATTAATTGAAGGGATAGTGTACGGGATGAGAGGTTAAATAGAATAGCACAAAAGATTTGCGCTTGGTGTGAGAATAAAAACATTTATATTTTTTGCCTCTTACAATAATTCGGCTGACAATTTCGTCGCTGACAAGGCTTCTCGACAAATACACCAAGAGATAGAATGGACTCTGGTAGGTTATGCTTTTAGTAAAATAAAGGAGAAATTTGGTAATCCATGCATAGACTTGTTCGTAAGTCGTATAAATAAAAAAATGCGCCATATTTTTTCTTGGTTGAATAACCCAGAAGCTTTCAAGGTAGGCCCGTTCACGCTAGATTGGTTGAAATTGTATTTCTATGCGGTTTCCTCTATTCGCCTTGATCTTGGGATAGAAGTCTCCAAAAGATTATTAAGGACAAAGCACAAGGGATTGTTGTGGCTCCTCGGGAGACCTCTCAACCGTGGTATCAGGTTTTTTGTATCTCTCTTGTTGAAAGAACCAATCATCTTTGAACCTAGCGAAGCTTTACTTAGTTTTAGCGGAACAAGTCACCCAATATCAATGAACCTTTCCCTGGTAGCAGGGAGGATATCCAGCGAGATTTACTACAAGGAAAGGTTCCAAATGATTTGCTAGATCTTTGTTTAGCTTTAGTAACAAATTCAACCTTAAAGCAATATAATGTAGGTAAAAAGCTATGGTGGGAACATTGTTTTTTTTTTCATGTAACATAGATCCACTTCACGTTACTGTTCCAAATGTACTGGAATTTTTGACACGCAGATTCAAGGATGGTGCATTCTATGGTAGTCTTAATTCTTATCGATGTGCAATTGCACAAATAGCTGGAACAGAATTAGGGACAGTTTTTAGGTTAAAGAGATTCTTCGAAGGAGTTTTTTTGCGGACAGGCCACCGATGCCTAGATATCAGAATACCTGGGATCCTAATCTAGTATTACGTTATGTAAGAATGCTTGATACTAAGAATTTTTCACTCCAGGAAAGTACACAGGATTCAAACATTGAGCTCAATTAATTTTTTATTTATTTTTTTAGTTTAGTTTCTTTAAACATCTACACTTACTTATTTACGAGACGAGGCCGAATATAATCATAAGATCAAACAAACTTACCTAAGTGATGTTCGATCTTGATTATATGAAGGCCTCGTCGAAGTAAATAAGTCCCCAGATCCCACCCGTATTTCCATACCTATTCCCCAGGACATTAGTCCTTGCAACAACAGCTTTAAATATGACTGAGTGGGCCAACTGAAGTTGGAGCGAGGTAGGGGCAAGTGAATGGCGGGAGAAACCTATTTTCCTTTAAAATTTGTGGTCAGACGGACAGAAGCGAGGGTACTACACTTACTTATTTACTTCGACGAGGCCTTCATATAATCAAGATCGAACATCACTTAGGTAAGTTCGTTTGATCTTATGATTATAAGTGGTTGCAGAAAACCTAATTTAAGAGTCAGTTGTTGGCATAGAAAATGTGATTGAAGCAAATAAACAAGGTGAATAGAATTGAAAACTTGGGAGAACTGAAAATTTTGGTAAAAAATAGAATTGAAAATATAATAGAATAGAATTGAAAATTTTGGTAAAAATCTACGGTGACAAGCAAAAAACTAGGTATTGGTTTCGGGCAGTGGTACAGATATTCATTCGTATCTACTCAGGCCTCAGGTGATGGTATCTGGCTTTAGTTTTTAAACAAATATGAGAGACGGCTGCTGACAGGCTCGATTCCTTTTGATTTCAAGTTTTGTGAAGGTCTGTGCCTCTTGCCTAATGAGCAATGGTGGGTAATGGGGAACTTACTCAAAAATTTAATTTGAAAAATATTACCTTCAAACGTAATTTATTGCCATTAAATGAACCACAGTTCACAAAAAAAAACATTTTTTATTTTTATGTCATAAATGTAAGCAATTAAAAACTGCATAATTCAAATCATTCTTGTAACGCGCCCTCCTTGGTTGTGACGTCAAGCAGTTTGTTGGTGGTGGGCAGCACATGTATAAAAACACGCTTTGTTTAGAAAGAGCAATGAGAATGGCCTATCCTTGCCTATCCGCCTTATTATAGTCTATCTCAGTCTTAATATTGTTGATAACGTTTGAAAAGTGTGTGCTGTATTAAATAGTTGCCTTCCGATCGATCGAGCGGTGTGACAAATTCTCTAGCTTTCAATTTAAAGTTTTGTAAAGGCCCAGGCCTCTACCCTACGAATAATGGCCGGCAATGACACTTGAATTCGGCTAGACTAACTATTTACTTTCGATTTCAAGTTTCGTAAGGTCCTGACCTCTTACTCAGAGAGTAACGGCCGGCAGTTACACTTGATTTGAATTGTAAATATAAAATTCTAAACTCAAAAGTTCGGTCGGAAAGAAAAATATTTTCGGCACCACAGTAAATAAAAGTAAAATGGTTATCACAGAAGAGTTTCTTACCTATACTACTACCTATAGTCAGCAGTCGATCAAAGTAGGATAAAAATTTGTATTATTCGGCCCCCCTTTTATACTTTATTTCGGCCGGGCCAGTGTGTGATGAAAAAAAAAAGAGCCCGGTTGCCATGCCGGTTCAAGGCTTGGTGCGAAATACCATAAAACCAAGGAAAATCTCATATACAAAAATAGTCGGCGATGTATATAGCTTCCGGTACCAAAACTAAATAGTACAAATAAAATCATTCTATTTTCCAGCAATAAATGCGTCGTTAGCCCTAGAAGTAACGATTATTCTCTACGTAGTGGCGGTTTAAGAAGTTTGCCGCCCCTAGGCCTTTCAATAATTGCCGCCCGAAACTTGGAAATGATAATAATAATATATGTATAATAACAATATAATAACAATTGTACATAATATAAAAGATTGTTGTGAGAATATACAGGGACCGGCAGAAAGTTGGACACAAAAATTTAATATTTTTAAGCTCTGATTTCGATTAATTTAAATTTTTAGCTGCTCATCGAACAAAATTAAAGTTTAGTACCAAATTCATGTGTTATCCGATGATAACTTGTGCTTGCGATATTTTGTTTTTTTTGTAATACACAGGATGGTCGAAAAAAATACAAAAAAAGTTAAATTTCTTTTTTTTTACTAGTTGGCTGTGACTTTAAATCTGACATTCACCCTTGATTCCAAACAACTTTAGTAAGTAACTTTTTACCGTATTTTAAAAAATAAGGGTACTTTACTCTTGAGTTATTTTGACATTTTTGAATCTATCTCGTATCCAAAAAGAGATATTTAAATTTTGATATGTGCGTTTTGAGTTTGAAATGATGCACCAACTTTTATCAAGAATAAAATTTTCTGAGAAACTTTCTGCCGGTCACTGTATACGTCCCATTTGTTTTGATCAGAACTTTGACATTTTGTAGAAAAACTCATTGTAAGGTGGGTTGCTCATATAAACATAGGTCCTAAAGTTCTTCGTTTCTGAGATACAGAACATGATATTGTAGAAAGTTTCGATTTTGTAACAATAATAAATAAATACAAAGTTGAACTTCAGTACCTTTATACATAAATAACTTTTATTTTTTATTTTTGATGTATAAGGCAATATTTTACTGTCGGTCACCTTATTCATTATGTTCTATACTAAATTAAATTAAAAAAAAAAACTGTTATTAATAAATTTTGGGTCGTCATAAAACCAAGGATTTCCATGTGTCGGACTGGAGAATAAGAATAGTATATTATACACCTAGGTGGAGAAGTGAGCCATTATTTACCGAGCATTTTTATATATAATATGCGAGGTAAATAATGGCCTTCTCAACCGAAGTGTATATAGAATTTTTTTTACTACTAACATTGAAATATTGCCATATTTTAGTCATTTCTCGCTTTTTTCAAATACTTCAAAATATCAAGTAGCCTGGGAGATCAGTTGTCAAGCTGATAAAATGACACTTAATTTTTAAATGTCACATAGAAAATTTTTCATTATTTATCTAGGTATTTTTTTATTATCATTATTTACCTAGGTAGAGAAATATTACTTCTCATTAGAGGAATGAGGTAAATAATGGTGATTTCTTAGGTTAGTAGTAAAAAAAATATATTTTGTCAGACAAGTGAAAATTGGATTCTAGATATTTTTTTGAAGCAATCTTGAAGAAATCAGCTGATTATAAATAAATTTTTTAGTTGTTATTTTGACATGTCTTGATGGAATTTCATTATGAATAGATACAACATAAAACACTTTCATTTTAAAATTTTCACAATATTTATTATAAACTTAACGAAGCTATTGCATAGCGAAAAGCGTGTCAAGTTTATAATAAATATCCTGCAACATACAGAATCGTTTCATTTTTTTGATATCACTTAAAAGCTGGAAAAAATGTTGTATGTGTATACTTGTGTGGCGGCCACCCTTAAATGATGGTAAGTTGGCGAGCGGAATGTATAGTGTGGTCCACAAGTCAATTTCTTTTTGGTGTGACTATAAGGATTAATGTGGGGCCCACGGAAACTTACGGGCCACCGCGCTGGTTTCGCTCTGCGTCGGTAGACGTCCGAATTTGGCGTGAACGTGCTTGAGATATTTCCGATTTAGAACTATTTTAGTTATAGTTATATCTAAAAATAATAATAAATAAAAGGCTTTTATGTGCTTTTAACATATATTCAATAAAATATAAATATATACAGGGTGATTTATTCATAAATACATTAATTTTAACCACGTCATCAAAGAGGTAGATATATGCCGAAAACGCAAAAAAAAAAATTTTTTACTGCATGTTTAAATAACGGGGCAATTTATCCCAAATCCCACGTAACGAGGCGCACCTGAACGCACGTAACTGCGACCCTATGGTGGAGCACATGGCACCGGCCGCGACGTTGCCGTTGCGTTATACGAAAAAATAAATGAGTTTATGAATTTACCTGGTTGCTGGGACAATAACAGGGTGTTAGCATACCTTTCCGCGTTCATCACCTTACTGACACATATTCCTCAAGATAACCTTTTCATTACACTTTTCACAGCACGCGCCATGGTATAACTAATACCAATACCTACTTTCCCAGCACCACGTGGATTTCACAAAAAATCGTAAATAACTATTTTCGATGGCGCTATACCCGAATCCGAAAAAAGTTTAGGTAGTAATCATCTATTTTATAAATTATACTGATTTGAAATTTTCGAAAGAGAGCCCTTCACCTTCAGGAATGTTTACCGCGTTGGGATTTTCGTATTTCTTAGTAACTTTTGATTAGGTTGGCAATTCACTCGCTGTAAATTTGGTTGCCTACCTTTTCGCGGCTAACTAAGATTTAAAATTTAAATTTACCGCGCTGGGATTTTCGCAATTTCTTAGTAACTTTTGATTAGATTGGCAATGAACTCGCTATAAATTTGGTTGCCTACCTTTTCGGGGCTAACTAAGATTTGAAATTTAAATAATAATAATTGAAGCTAAGTGTTTTTGAGGATTATGATAATTGTTTACTTTCACTACTTCTTCCTGATTTTTGGTGATTTTTTGTATACCTGTGTCCTTATGAAATTCAGCATGATCTTTTAGGTAATTATGTAATTTTGATAAAATTTTACTTTGCAATCCTTGCACTCCCCTTTTTTCTTTTAAATTTTTGGCTGCATATGAAAATCTGGGGTATCTTTTTTTCTGTTAGAACGGCAGAACCCACCGTCCCGAGTAGGCTACGACAAGGGCTGCTATGTGCACCTGAGGCTGTACATTCGTTTGCTGGGAGTCAGTGCCCATCATCACGATAAGTGGCATAATATGCCCCATTGTTCCCGACTACCAAAATAAAGGGCGTATGCCCTCTTCGTTCGTTCTTTCTTCATACGGCAGTGTTCACCGTTGCTAAGTGCCACCATAAGGGCTGTATGCCCCCTTCTTTTTTCAAACGACAACGCCTATCGTTGCATTGCAGACTGGCACAGTAAGAGGCATATACCCACTTCTTGTTTTTGGTTATGGGCTCCACCTTATGAAAAAAGAAGGAAGCTTACTCCTTTATAATGGCAGACAGGAACGATGGGGGTGCACATACCAGTCCTTGTCGTAGCCTACTCGGGGCGACGGGTGCTGCCGAAAGTACAAAGAAGGGTGAACCGACTTGAAGATAGAGAACCTATAGGAAAGATGATACACCAGATTTTCGTATGCAACTAAAAATTTAAAAGAAAAAATTGGGAAGTGCAAAGACTGCAAAGTACCATTTTACCAAAATTAGTTAAAAGATTATGCTAAATTTTTTATACAAAAAAAATCTCCAAAATCAGGGAGATGTAGTGAAAGTAAACAATTACCATAATCCTCAAAAACACTTACCTTGAATTATTATTGTTTAAATTTCAAATCTTAGTTAGCCGCGAAAAGGTAGGCTACCAAACTTACAAGCGCGGTAAACGTTCCTAGGCGTCACTTTCGAAAATTTGGAATAGACGTTTGCTACTTAAAACTTTTTCATATTCGTGTTTAGGGCCCTTGAAATCAGTTATTTATGAATTTTTGTGAAAATCAGTGTGGTGCCCGGAAAGTAAATAATTACCGCTATTTTTAACATCACAATTACACGCACGACGCACCTAGTGTCAACAAACAGCACTGGAGTAGTGGAGAATACTGAAACTGTTTCTGAAATTCAATAAGGCTTTTTTTTTAAACAACGCTCGCGTCGCTTCCGCGGCTACCTATTATTACTAATTACCACTGTCAAACGTGTCACTTGTCACTTGTCAAGTTATCGCCTAAAAGCGCTGCCGTCGGTTTCTCTCCTGGCGCCATCTCTCATAATAATTATTATTAACGTCGCAAAATTTTCGTTATTACAGGGTGGACCCAGATCGATCGATTATTCGCTGGGTGTACAAGACAAAACATTTGGAAGTTTAAATTTCATCTATTGGGATCACCCCTGCTTGTTTTAAGAACAATTTCTGCCAATTTTTTTCCGAAAATTAAGTAGGTGTTGACAGGAGCATAAATACTATTTTCTATGTTGGTAAACATCATTTTCTGAAAGAGATATCGAAAAATTTCATTAAAAGAAGTTGCTCAGAGTCAAGATTTATACCCGTATGTGAAGTTTGAAAACAATCGGCCTACTTTGGAGATGATCTTTGCTTTGGGTTTTTAATTTCATTACACTACCTAAATCATAACATTTAACTAAATAGATTCTTTATTCAAGGGTTAACATGTTTTCACACAGTTCACAAACTTGAAGCACTGCAAAGCCAAACTGACAAACCAGAACAACTAGGTATCACTCAAGGGGTAGTAGATACAAAATGTAAAAACCCAAAGTAGGCCTATTATTTCAAACTTGACATACGGTGATAAATTTTGATTTTGAACAACTTTTTTTAATGAAATTTTTCGATATCTTTCAGAAAATGGTGTCTACTTACATAGAAAATAATATTTATGCTCCTGTCAACGCCTACTTAATTTTTCAGAAATAAAAATTTGGCAGAAATTGTTCTTAAAACAAGCAGGGGCGATCCCTAATAAATAAAATTTGAACTTCCAATTTTTTTGTCTTTTACACCTATCGAATAGTCGATCTGGGTCCGCCCTGTATAATAAAGATCTCTGTATCTCTCAGCCACTCATAGACTTCTGCTTATAAGTCTATGCAGCCACTTCATGTTCAAAAGCGAACTTTTACAGCGCGCTTTAAGACTCGATAACTAGCTTGCCTTTCCAACAGATGGCACAACCATACTACAAATTCGCGAATTCCAATTTGATCTGCGGCCAGTTCTCCATTGTGTTTATTCGGTACTGTTTAGTGGAACATTTTTGTTTTGTTTTTTCAAAATGGTTCGCTACACAAATGTGGAATTAGTAGATATTATGCTGCTTTATGGGGAATGCCTGCAGAATGCCAATCAAGCTGCCGCGGAATATCGCCGAAGATTTCCGAATAGGCAGAATATTCCTAATCCACGGACTTTTGTTAGAATAGTCCAACGGGCTAGGGATACCGGAATCTTGAAGGTTCAACGGGATAACGCAGGCAATTACGATGCAGATCAGCTGGATACAGTTGAGGATGTACTAGACATTCTGGAAGAATCTCCACAGACAAGTACAAGGACAATTGCCAGGAGATTAGGAATATCCCAGAATAAAGTAAATACATGAAGTTTGTTTGTAAAACAGTAATAAGTAATACAATGTTCTCTAGGCATGGAGGATTGCAAAGGAAAACGGTCTGCACCCCTACCATTTTCAAAAGGTCCAAGCACTAGAACCAGATGATTTTCCGGCAAGAATGGAATATTGCACTTGGTTGAGAGACCAATGTGAGCAGAATATTAATTTTTTGAAGAATATTCTTTGGACTGACGAATGCTGTTTTACGCGTTCTGGCGTTTTTAACAGGTATGTAAATTTTAAAATTAAAATAAAAGAAATTGCTGTTACCGGCGCATTCACCAAAAATGTAATATTTTACAGTTTATTTTACTAACATAGTTTTGACAACAGTTTCTACTATATCTTCTCCTACAATCCGTATCCGTATAAAATTCGCAAACATTAATATGGTAGTGTTTATTAACTAAATAAAAATAAAATTTTAAATGTAGGCCAAATTAATTTTCTTTCATTTTTTTACAGCCACAACAGTCACATCTGGTCAGATGAAAACCCCCATGCTATTCGTCGGTTTAACTTCCAGAGAAGGTTTTCGATAAATGTTTGGGCAGGAATTTACCAGGATCGACTTGTCGGGCCTTACATTCTGCCAGAACGTTTAAATGGGCATAGTTACTTGGACTTTTTGAATCAATTATTTGACGATCTGCCACTTCAGGCCCTGCATGAAATGTGGTTCATGCATGATGGTGCTCCAGCTCATTTTGCCAGGCCTGTCCGAGAATTCTTAGACGCACAGTGTCCTAATCGATGGATTGGAAGGGGAGGCCCAGTGCGATGGCCAGCTCGGTCCCCAGATCTTAATCCCTTGGATTTTTGTATCTGGGGCTACATGAAGGCAATCGTATACGAAACGGAGCCTGAGGATCTGCAACAGCTACGTGCCCGAATCGACAATGCAGCTGAACAAATCCGCAACAAGCCCGGGCTATTTCCACGCATCCGTCGGTCGGCAATTAACCGAGTGAACTTGTGCATCGAGAATAATGGTGGCATATTCGAACAGCTGTTGTAAATTCATGGCAGTGATCGTATTTTTGTGTTTGGTTACTTCGTTAAATTGGAGTTTTCCCGGCGTATGGGACCCACCTGGTCGTGGTCGTCGGGCTGAGTACCTCATCACCAAGCAATGGAGTGACTGAGGGAAACAAAGAGGTCCCAATAAATTCAACAATCAACTTTAGTGATAGTGATAGTGTAGTGTAATAAAGTAATAAACAAAAACAAAAAAAGTTCAGCATTTATCAAATCCGAGATAAAATCATTCACATATCAAGCACATCAGAGAGGTAAGCGTTAACATTTGTCCGTAATTGCATGCATTTTGGAAAACATTCTCCTACAATACAAATAATAGTGTACTTGAAACATTCCCTTAATTTTATGAAAGTTTCGTACATCTGGCAACGCGCACGATGGTAAGGTTAGTCACGCGTCGGCTGATGCATTATATGGGCTGGAATAAATCCAGTGGCAGTCGGAAATAAGGGGGCAAATGCGTAAAAATGCGGTTTCGAAAAAAAATAATTGCGGCTCTAAAAAAAAAGTTAGAATTTTTTTAATTGCGATTTCGCATTCTGCGTATTTTTCCCTACCCACTGTTAAAATTAATGTAGTTATGAATAAATCACCCTGTATACAGCCAAGCCAACCCGATATGTTCATCCCCCTAATCTCTAGCAACCCCAACTTTAAAATTTCAAATGGAACTACCCCCTTGTAGCGCATCATTTTAAAGCCCTTTTTATTGCGAATACAGTGATGCGTCGTTTTTAGAAATCTGTTGAGATGTGACAGAATTATTGTCTAAAAACGGAAAGTTGACAATCCACTATACGCATAGTAATTTCTACAGAAATGCCCACCTCTAATAAGTTTTTTATCTACTACACACGACCGAATTACCTTGTTTTTATTGATGTGTCGATCTGTTTACAAAAGTCACAAAAATGAAAAAGCTGAAGCAAAACAAAAAAAGTTCATACGAATTCACACCTTATATATTTTTAAAATATGTAACAAAAAGTCACTGTCACAAAAAAAGTTCCTATTTTTACCTGTAACCACGAAATCGTTAGTTTTAGCCTGCTATTGAAAGTGGAAACGTATTTTCGAAATGGTTTATTCTATGTATATCGCGGAAAGGGTAGAAATTGTTGCAATTTGTTCAGAATCATAATTGCGCTAAAGCTACAGCACGAATTGCAACAATTTCTAACCTTTCCGCGATAGAGTAACCATTTCAAAAACACGTTTACACTTTCAATAGCAGGCTGAAACTAGCGATTTCGTAGTTACAAGCAAAAATACGAGGACTTTTTTGTGACAGTGACTTTTTGTTATTTTAAAAATATAATATAAGGTTTGAATTCGTTTGAACTTCTTTTGTTTGGCTTCAGCACTGATCGACACGTCAATAAAAACTAGGTAATTTGGTCGTGTGTAGTAGATAAAAAACTTATTAGTGTTGAGCATTTGTGTAAGAAATTAGGTACTACGCGTACAGTGGATTGTTAACTTCCCGAGTTTTGAAATATATTTCGGTTTTCTAATTTGGGGGGGGGGGGGTTAAGTTTTTGTTGGGAAACCCTGTATACTTCTCTGGTATAGTTTGATTTGCATCCCGGCACACAGCACCTATCTGGCATTTTTTTAAATAGAACCAACTAGTAGCTCTCTGTCCTGTATCTAAAATATATACACATAAGTTACCTAATACCGTTGATTGTCGACGCTAATACATACTATAAATTGGATGTATATTGTCGTAGAAATTGAACTCTTTTTGATGCTATATCTGGCTTTTCCATTAAGTATTGTCTTCCATCGTTTATTTTGTACTTAAATCCAAGATTCCTTAAAATTACACTTAACGTTGATTTGCTGCAACTCAAAATTCCCTTTTTTCCGGTTCTTCGCATATTTTTTCCCTAGTTAAGTGTTGCTTGTTAGTTGTCATGTCATAAAACAAACTTCTTATTTCTCCTTTATCCGATTCTGTCAAATCTTTAGTTTTCGGGGCTGCTTTACTTTTAGTGTGTACCATTTTAATATGTTTAATGCCTTCTTGCCTAATTCGTGAAATGGTCCTTGTACTAATCCGTAACGCCTCCGATGCACATTAAAGTACCGATAAATTTTCACGTGTGTTCTCTTTTTCTTTCTTGGAAATATTTCACCACATTTAATATTAATTTTCTACTTTGGGCACTGAACACTTCACGCTGCATTGTTATTACAGGAAGTCTATCACCAAAATAAACCAAATATTTAAATACTGCCCCGTTTTATAGGCGTACTCCCATTTGAATATAATATCTTTATTAACATAATGTATTATCAGACAAGGACAGAGCAATAAAAAGTTGGTCTTGCGGTTCTTTAAGCCGAACCCCTCGCTCCAAAACATAAGGGAGAGCAGGTAGGAAAATCCATAGCCCATCTCTATCGATTTTATGGCCGACTTCGCCTTTACATTCTGCCCTTACTATAGTAAAAGTATTGGGCTGATCCCGCACAGACGCTCTGCGGCTGGCACATGGACGTCTACGGTGATGTCACAGCGGCAACAGCTCGCTGTGCGGTAGCCCGTAAGTTTCTGTGGGCCCCGATTAATGGAAACGCAGGTTGTAATTTAATACATGTATTGATAAAAAATTAAAGGCAAGCCTTGTGGCAAAACCAACATTAGGTGTTATTTATGATTTTCAATTATATTTACTTATTAGTGGTAAATACTAGTTACCGACGCATAGCGCCCCCTATTGGTGGGTGGATATACTATCGAGGATAGTCCCCGCACGCAGGTAGCGCAACCGATAATTTTGCTTCTCCCGCCGCCGGTGTTCTTTAACATGCTTTCTATCGTTAACCGTCCTGTTGAACACACAAGTAAATCTGCGTCCAGAACCATTGAGATTTTTACCTACTAAAATCTCCATTTTATCATGGTTTGCCTGGTCTGCGCTTATTTTAGTTGTGAAAACTCATCGACTGTTGCCACCACCGCCATCTTGTCTCTCCATAAAAAATAAAGTTGGACGTTCCCGAAATTGTGTGAGTTTTTGATATTCTCCACTCGAAGCTGAACCACGCCCGAAAACCCGAAAACAAGAGTCTCGCTGCAACTTGTCGCCAAACGTGGCGCTTCGAGAACTTCCAGAAACTCCCATCGCGGGAAATGGAGTTTTGGAATTCATCTTCAGAAACTCCTCCCTACCTGGGACAAACGAGAAGAAGTCTAGACCTTCGGCAAAGAGTAAGATCTTCACAAAATGACGAAGCAAACCAAGGTAGGAACAGTTCCATTCCTCAATCACAAAATGAAACTTCTAATGGAGCCAGTGTACTAGTCTACTCTGCACTGACTCCTGCACAATCGCCACAGCAGTATAACACAAATAAAACGGCAAATACTTTGCCTCCGCCAATTTTTTACCCTCCGCCGACTCCGGAAGAGCTGGCGAGGATAATTTACGGAGTGGTGGCACACATGCAAAATAATAACAACAGTAATAATGTAGGGAATCATTTAAATAATCAAAATAATGATGCAAGCAGATCAGGCACACTGACTTCAAATTCGTTGTTTTTATCACCATTGGTAGCTTGTAAATTGTTACCTAACTTTGATAACCAGGGCTTAGTACACCCTGTAGATTTTCTAAACACTCTGGAAAATGTAAATGTAAATCTTCCTTTTCGTAATATTAGATTTATTTTTGATAATGTTTTCAAGGGGGCGGTTAAAATCTGGTGGAACGCTTTTGCAAATCAATTTTAAGGTTATACAGGATATAAAGAAAATTTTATTGAAAACTTTTGGGAGGCAAACCAACAAATAACTATGTGTTAAAAATTGAAAACTTGCGACTTTATGTTGGTTGCAATGAAAGGAATCGTGAGGAATATAGCGGTCAGTGGTTGTGTCTTTTCTATAAATATCAAATTCTAACCTGTTATTAGTTCTTATTATTAAGGTGTCTAGAAACGGTATATGTCCGTTGTTATTTAATTCATAAGTAAACTTAATGGTAGGGAAACGGTTATTCAACTTTTTAAGAAAATCTTCAATTTCGTATCAAAAACAGAAAAATGTCATATACGTACCTATACCAGTAGGTAGTTTTAGTATAAATAGAGTGAGTTAGTAATAAGCAGTTAGTTTTAATCATCTCCTAATGATGCTAACTTGATTAGTGAAACGCGCGTCGAGTGCAAAAACAACGTTATTGCTATGTGGATTTAAGCATAATAAGAACAGTGTATCGCCAATAGGTTCCAAATTCCCAACTTAGTTGAGATGACTTCACGGTCAACGGAACGGTTTTTGATTTCTAAATCAAGCCATTTTTGTTTTGCAAATATCGAAATTTTTTCACTAATAGATGACTGGTACTACTATTTTAATGAACTTTGAAAAAACGGAGGCTTTTTTGCATGATTTAAGAATCCAAATATCTGCAACAATTAACTTAATGTTAGTACTGACCTTATGATACTGATTCAGTTCCTGTAGTGTATAAATTGATTGGGTTTATCATACAAATAAATTTGCAATGCCGTCGTCTGTTCAAAGTTAATAGAGTGGATTTCCTCCATGGCGTGCATAGCTATGGCTGATTTGTCAGAATGCTGTAGCCGAAGGGCCCTTTGATGTTCTTTTCTCCTTGTAATTATGGAACGTGTGGTCATGCCAATATACACCTTATCGCAATCCCAGCATGGAATCTTATATACCCCAGGTGTCAACAGAGGGTCCAAGCGATCCTTTACCGGACGCAAACACTGTTGTAGCTTCTTGGTTGGAATAAACGTTGTTCTGATGCCTTTCTTTTGCAAAATCTTGGAGATCCGATCCGTTACACCTTGGATAGACGGATTCCGAGTCAACAGGGCATGGAAACCAGTCCTCAGAAACAAACAAGAACGGAGAATAGAGACCGACGCTGCCACTTGCAACACCCCCACTATTACGCTGCCCATTTCAGCCGCGGATCCCACTACCTCCACTTCGCTGAATGACCTCGGCTTGGCTAACGGTAATGATGCGGTCGCCTCCGGCTCTGATCCCTCTATGTTGCCCCCACCAATACGTTCCCTCCAACAATTCAGGCTCAGTCTACACGAACAAGTCCTGGTATAAGAAGAGTGACCAGATTGCAGTTAATATTAGTCACCTCTCGACAGCCAGATAGGAATTACCAAATAACGTCACCTCTCCACAACCGGAGTAGAATTACTGAAGATGTCGGCAGCTACGACCGGCGAAACGTCTGAACTATTTCTGCACAGACCACGGCATAACAACCCGGAAACGGGTTATTGGGGACGTTAAATATTCATTTGGATAAATAACTATACCTATTGTTACAGTGGGCATGCGCTAACCCGACACTCGAAAAACTTAGCTTATGCGCCAGCGACACATAAGCAACTTATAGTGTGCGGCGATTAGACTGAGGTTTTCGAGTGTCAGGTTAGAGCACACGGACTGTAATAACCTATAGATTGTAGATTTTGTAGGCATGGTCCCATTTTTACAACTGCAAGGGGCTATGTCCTTTTGCTGATATTTTATTTATGGATACTTCTGAAAATGGAAAATTTGAACCGACCAATTAGGATTAGGCGTATTTAATTATTAGAAACATTATTCCGCTGACTGACGTATTAATAAGACTTCTCACGGCTATAGCTTCATATTCTGAAAAGTAGATGGCGCCTGTGGTCAACAATGTATTTTGCATTGTATTTTGTCTCCGGGAAGCGCATGGTGAGCCAGAGAACTGTCAAACATGACAGCCGTGAGCAATCTTTATTAATACGTCAGTCAACGATTATTCCTTCAAAGTATTTTAAGGCTTCTAAAATGTCTTTATTGACATTGGAAGTGTATGGAAATGTGTAAATTTAAACTAAAGCTTTTACCACCAAGTTTAACGAAAATATATCCTTTTCAGGTTACTGATGGATTTAGATATATCCATGAGAAGTAGCGACTGTCCTTATACTGTACAATTTTATGGTGCACTTTTCAGAGAAGGTGATGTCTGGATTTGTATGGAGGTAACAAACTAGTAAATTTTTTTAAATACTCATTTTCACTATTTCTTGTGTCTACCAGGTCATGGATACAAGTCTGGATAAGTTCTACATGAAAGCATTCAAGCACGGTAAAAAAATTCCAGAAGACATGTTGGGAAAAATAACGTTGGCCGTTGTTAGTGCACTACATTACCTCTACTCACAGTTGCGGGTGATTCACAGGGATGTGAAGCCATCAAATATCTTGATAAATCGAAGGGGAGAAGTTAAAATGTGTGATTTTGGTATTAGCGGGTATTTAGTGGATTCGGTGGCGAAAACTGTAGACGCAGGCTGTAAACCATACATGGCGGTGAGTATATATTACACATGAAGCCGCTCACTATCTTTTTGCAAAAATCTATTGGGGACATGAAATTTTATTGTAAGTAATATCTAAAGGCCTCTAGTTTTTCCGAAAAAAAAAAAACGAAAAAACACGTTGCTAAGTAATATTTTAACAAGAAGCATTCGTGCTGGTGGCAACAAAAATCCGAGTCGAAGACGAGGATTTTTGCTCCTGCACGAATGCATTTTGTTAAAAAAATATTACTTAGCATTGTGTTTTTTTGGATTTTTTTCACAGGAAAAATTAGATGCCCGAATGGTATTTGACAAGACTATTTCATGAGTAACAGATTATTCTGCATACACATAGCTTACAAAACATACTACCTATTATACAACAGCTGCGCGTTTGTGATTGGTGGAAATTAAGACGAGGGAAATAGTCATCTTTATATCATTTTAATTCCATATTTTAATATCGGTCAGTATGAACTCCACACTTCAAACAGATTACATGATTAGCTATTGTTATTTATCAAAGTTAAAAAAGAATTTGGTCATTGGTCATATTAAAGAGGAATCACAGTGAGTTTCCAGGTTGCTAACTTCATTTATTCCATCGATCAACAGTTATACATAAGTCGGTTCGGTAGAACATGTTTTATCCGCTATAGATGGTACTAGGTTAATTCTTGTGACTTTTGTGTTTTGGCATAAATTTTTCAGTTCAAATAGCTTCTGACATTTATTTAAGTACATGCTGAACCAGCAGTAGTAAAGTCTGTTTTAACAGAGAAGAATACTTTTGTAAAGTGGGCGGGTAGTTATGTAGCAGGACCTGCGGTGGCTTTTGTTGATCAACATCAACTATTTGATCAACATCAACTATTTCATCAACAAAAATAAAGCGAAAATAGCAAGATATCCAGCCACCGCAGGTCCTGCTACATAACTACCCCTACTTTACAAAAGTATTCTTCTCTGTTAAAACAGACTTTACTATTGCTGGTGCAGCATGTACTTAAATCAACAATAAACAACTTATAAATTGTACACCGTGTAAATGCACAATGCCTATGTCAAAAAGAAATTGAAATTATTGAAATTAATTTGTAGCAAGTAGAGTAGATTTTCATCGCCCCAAACTCAAAACCTCGTAACTCTTAAAATTATTTTTTTCAGGAGAAACAAAAACAATATTCTGTTCTTATAAATAATAGCTTGTCTTCAGTAATAAACATGACTTATTTGCAAAATATACTTTACCATATTTGATTCAACATTTTTAGGATTAGAAAAACATATATCTTACCAGAATATTTAAAATTTATTTAGCCCAAGTTCATTTTTACGATACTGATATAAGAGTTTTGCTACTTATGACCAACATTACATGTATTCAGATATTACCATTAACTCAAAATGGCCAATACAAGGTTTTGACTAGGGCGATATGTTCTTTTAAAAATGAAAATTTAGTGCTCCATGCAAATAAAGCCCATGGTCCCTGGATGTTGGATGAAGTGGAACCATGCATGAATTGAAGTGGTGGCAGAGAAGACAATGTTAAGATAGGCTCGAGTACTAGATGCAAATTGTAGCTTTATATGATGGGTTCATGCAGCTTTCTATTAGATATCTAATATTAATAACAATAGTAACAGTAATAGGACATAGCATTAGCAGTAAGAAAAATATATATATATATATATATATATAGTTAACTACAGTCAGAGAAAAATAATTCCGAAAATTCAATAGTGGTGTTTTGAGGCATAGGAGCAAAATTAAACCAATAAACGGTATAAAAATAATCTATTCATTCAAACAAATAAAAATAATTAATAACTTAAATAGTTGGTCGGTTCAGGGAGAGCCCTTGGAACAATCTGTAACAGAAACGAGAAAAACAAAATAGATAAGTTATCGGTTAATTTCTGTTGGTCAGTTTGGTTTAAGTTCCCTATACACACAAATTAATATTTAACTAAAGCAAACTGACAAGTGGCCAGTTAGCTGCGACTGGTTGGTTTCGGTTATGCAAGTGGTACTTGAGATTCGAATTTCAGGAAAACCAAAGAACATGCGGCCAGTTAGCCACGACAGGTCAGTTTCAGTGATTGAAAGCAACACACAGAATTAAGCAAGCGGATAAGTTTAGCCCAAGATATTCGGATTGGTTATAGAAAACAGTCTACTACATGTGACTACTATGAAATAGCTAGCTCAGAAATGAAGCCATGTGGCATAGGTAGAGACTATTTGGAGGGCTTTGAACCAGTCACACATGCAGTGATCGTTTTCTCTAGATGGCCGTGCACTGGTTTAAATATCTAACGTCCCCCTACCACGGAGGCACCGACATGCACCCTGCTCTGGTCGACTCAACAGTCTGGGCATCCCCACTCCCAGGTGACTGGCTGAAAACGCAGCAGTCGTGGGGACGGCATGGTCACGGATGGCTCCATTTCTCCGGTTTTCAAAAAGAACGTAACCTCTAACTTGAAGTGGGACCTGAAACCATATCCTATCCTTCGGCTTTATTACCCCCTTCGGTACCATCAGAAATATTTGCAGTCTGTGAAAAATCAGAGAGAACCCCCAAAACTAAATGACACTTAATTAAATGAAATAAACAACCTTATTGTACATGATAAAAATGATGCCGATCGGTTTATGGCTCGGAAAATATAGAAATAATTTAGTTAAACTAAAAATAAAATACCAGAAATCTAGTAACTTCGTTAGTTTGCCATGCACACTATAGAGCCTCTTTTTAATTGAAATGCGTTCGGGTACCCTCCAAAATAGAGTTACTCCACATGAGATTTACTTAAACCATGGAAAGTGAGGAGTTCCAGCTTTTTATCAGGAGTTTCTGAAGCCCTCGTGCCAATAGTAATAACAGACAATTTTTGGATTTGTGTATAGATTTCAATGCAGATAATTTCAAAACAGTGTGTCACGGGAATAAAATACGTAGCTGGATAGGAGTATCTCGCATATTTGTGCTAAATGTTGAGGAAGATGCCTCTGGTTCTGTGTGGTTATTGCTGTTTGCTGTGGTACCTATCGTACGCTAGCTCCATCCATCTCATGGCCATTTTTCTATTTCTGAAATATTCCACTTTCAAATAATTTTATACTAAATTTAGCGGACTTGCATATATGTGGATCTCGTGATAAAGGCATACAATCGATGCAATAACAAAAAATATTTATTTTAACCAAGAGAATAATAATAATAAGCTTTTAAGATTTTACTGATAGTCTCAAAATCAAAATAAAAAATTGAAAAATTTTAAAAGCTCATTTTTGGAAATATTAAAAGCTCCTAACATTTTGGAGTTTTATTTGTCATTCTCTTGATTAAAATAATATAAATAATAAAACAAATAATCATCGCAACAAGCAGATTTCAAAAGTGCAAAAATGTATAGGTCGTTATATTTAAAAAAACGTAAGTTTAGTTTGTCATGGTTTTGTGCAACACCCTCTATAAAATTTGGTATCGCTGCAAAAATAATACATTTCAGTCTCTATAATGGATATCACGATGCTTGATCCCTACGTCACATTGGTCGACAATGGAAATTGGATTGTTGGACATTGTGACGCAGGGATCAAGATTCTTGGTATCCACTATATGACTTTTATACCAAGCATTTTTTTCCATCTCGAAAAATAAGAAAGTTGAGGAGTGTCAATTCTATACTGAATGTACAACATTCCATATAAATGGTGCCTCTAAAAGTTCCGATAGTCTGATGTCTCTTTTGAGACCTTTGAATAAAAAACATCAGGAAGGAGTCTATTTGAAATTAACATGCTACTGGGATGGAGCGTGCGGAATGCAGTTGCCTATTCATACAAAATATAAAGATTAGGTTAGGTTTGCACAACAATAAGAACAAATTTTATGTGTAACCATAATAACCTTGACAACGATCCAAAATTCTAAAACGAAGTATAGTAAAACTTACCTTAATAAATCCGAATTATGTAGAAGACTGACTTCGGAAACATGGGCGACCGTATTTAATACAGAAAACGTCGATATAGGCCTCAACAGCTTTATAAATACATTAAATCAGCACATAAATGACTGTAGCAGGACTGTATACATAAATAGAAAAATTGTAAAAAGGAAACCGTGGATCACAAAATTACTGGTCAATTCTATAAACAAAAAGAATAGTCTGTGTAAGAAATCAAAATTAAATCCTCAAAATCAACTACTATCAAATGAGTTTAAAACGTATAGTAACAAACTCACCGAACTCATCAGGTCTGCAAAACAAATTTATTATAGGGGTTTACTTACAAAAAACAAAGATTCTCCAAAATGTTTATGGGATATAATAAACAATAATAAAAGGGTCAACTTGAATTCTATAAGAACTGAAGAAGGGAGCTTAATTAGTGATAAAGAACACATTGCCAGTTATTTAAATAAGTATTTTATCGGAGTGCTTCTTTGGCGCGATAAATAAAACCAAGCAATAAAAAATTTCCAACAAAAAATTTTATCAAACTCCTTTTTTTTGTCTGAAGTCGATGAAAATGAAGTTAAAAATTGTATATTACAATTAAAAAAAAGAAAAGCGCCTGGTGTAGACAACATGCGTGCAGAGACGTTAAAAGAATGTGTTGATTTTATAGCACGACCGCTTGCTTACCTTGTAAATGTGTCCTTTCGCACTGGAGTTTTCCCGGGAATCTTGAAGCAGACAGTGGTTATCCCAATTCATAAGGGAGGAGATATAAATGATGCAAAAAATTATCGCCCCATATCTCTAATAACTAGTACAGCAAAGCTTTTTGAAAAGCTGATTTATAACAGAATGCAATCCTACATGAGCAAATATAATGTGTTAAATGAAGGCCAATATGGCTTTCGCCAAGGTAGGTCGACGCAGGATGCAATGGTTGAGCTAATATCAAAAGCATATAAATCAATGGACGAATCTATCCCAGCCATGTGTTTTCGTCGACCTTGCCAAGGCTTTTCATACCGTAAGTCACTCGAACTTATTAACTACCATGGAGGGATTGGGATTCAGAGGTGTGTCATATAATTTAATCAAGAGTTATCTTTCCAAACGGAGCCAGTGTGTGAGGGTGGGTGACAAGGAGAGTAATCATGAAAGAATTTGTTTCGGTGTTCCCTAGGGTACCATTCTTGGGCCATTGTTTTTCTCTTTGTATGTGAATGATATTTTCTGCCTGGAAACTCAAGGAGAAATAGTAGCTTTCGCTGATGATACAGCAATCTATTACACCGATCAGGATTGGAATGAACTTAGAAACAAAATTGAAAAGGACCTATTACAAATATTTGATTTCTTCTCTACTAAACTGCTTACAGTGAATTACGTGAAAACTAAATTTTTACCACTGGCGTACTTCACGAAAGACCTACCAAACTATCAAACCATCACCTTGTGGGGTGACGGACTTGGCAGGATACAAATAACATCCACATATTCCATAAAATATCTTGGCATCATAATCGACTCCCATCTACGATGGAAAGATCATATATCATCCGTAGTCAACTAAATACGTTGTGTGTTACCTAAATTTAGAATTTATAGGGATATTTTTGACATATGCCATCTAAAAATATTGTACTACGCATTGGTGCAATCACAGTTGATGTATGGTATTCTGGCATGGGGTAGTGCTGCAGTGATTCATATGAAAAAGGTGGAAGTCATTAAAAATGGGTACTCAAACTTATGTACAGGAGGGTGCGAACATACTTAAGTGATGATCTTTATGTCGAGGCTCAAGTTCTTGATCCTGGCCAGCTTTATGCTCAAAAAGTGATATTGTTTTTCACAGACACCCAAGCAAACAGTTTGTCAATCACAGTTATGACACTCGTAATAAACCGGGCAGAGTCAACGTATCAAGAATGGCAAAGACCATAGGGCAGCGTTCCTTCTTGTACATGGCCTCTAAGATATATAACCTCATTCCCATTTATTTGAAAAATATATGCATACCAAAAAAGTTCAAACTCTCTGTTGGGAAATGGCTAATGTTGAAAGGTAGACATGAGGTTCATCAAATAATAAATGTTCGAAACATATAAAGAATGAAAAGGCATAAACAGTATAAACTCCTAGTCGATAATGCATTATGGATACTTCAGCTAACACTGGTTCCCTTTTGTTGTACGCTGGTGGTTGTTGGCATCTATGTTGTCCTAATTTTCCATGAGTAACTCAAATTTGTTATCTTTTTACTCGTGTTTTGAGTGACTGTTTTGGTAATTGGGGTTGTTGTATCACTAAATATAATAATGGTTTAATATATGTATATTATGGGTTGATGTTTGTGGGTAATTATTACTGTATTATAGGGGTATGTATGCCACGCGCGAGCTTTGCTCATGTGGATTTCTATATCTTTTATCTTTTATTTTGCCTATAGATACTTGTACACTGTTGATATTTTTTCATGTGTATTGGCAAATAAATAAATAAATAAAAATAAAATAAATGTAGCACCTGGTGTACAACCATCTTAGAGTGATAATATTGGCTGCGTTCAATGCAGGCCAAATTTTTGTAATCGCTAGGTAGCGCTATCTGTCAACCTTTGACAGCGCTGTAATCGCTGCCGTGGCACGTGGAACGACCAGTTTATAACTAAACTCTATTCAAACTAAACGCAAGTAAAACTTAAACACAAGTTGTTGCATGGCTAGAGCGTGATACGCACGTGATTGACTTGCTATTGGCTTGTCGGCAATAAAGTCTGTCCCGGCGGGCGAGTGCTGCGAGTCGATATTTCTTACAGAGGTGTATTGAGTTGCAGGTGGACCTTTATTTTTTCCGATATAATTCTTTCGCTGTTTATTAATTGTTGGAACTACGATTTGTGTTAATAGTAGAAATTTGCAGGTAAGTGAATGAGTAGGTGTGCCATAAAAGATTGTTTTTAAAGTTCTTAATACTGGGGCATATTATTTTAATATTTTATATTATAAAATTCATAGAGATCGTCCTTAATGTAGCCCTGCCTCGTATTAGCCCTCAGAATTGTTCACGTGCTTCCATCGTGTAAATGTTTACGCGCCACTTGAGTTTTGTTTGAATAGAGTGAGTGTTTATATATTTATTTTCGGTATTTTCTATTTTCGTTTTTAAAATAACTTGATTTTCTGTGTCTATATTTTACTATTTTTTAAATTAAATAAACAAAAGTAACGATACCCCAACAAGAATATCGAGGTTAAGCGTTTCAGAATAACAGAGAGCAGGAATGATAAAAAAGGATAAAAGCATGATAAGTCCACTACCAAGAAAATCTAGCAAAAATGAAATCGCTGCCGAACCGATGGCAGCGATAGCTAGCGCTATCTGTCAATTCTGCCCATTCAATGCGCATTGACGTAAAGCGCTGGCAGCGATTACAGATTTGGGAGCGCATTGAACCCAACTAATTATCATTTGTGAAATTTAATTATTAACAAACTATCAAACACGTCTTATAACTTTTAAAACTTAATATATAACACGAAGAAGTATCGAAGCACCACACACTACCGTGTCCAATATCAAGATAAAGAGCCATATTTGGAGTGTAAAGATGGCCATTTCCATCGCACACATTTTAATTGCCTGTGGAGGGTTGACTTTCCTGGGGTGTCTTTATTCAGAGCTTGAGACTAAGAAACTTACTAGAACAGAATCTATTATCCAAACGATATTCCATTTTTTACTTTTTGGGAATGAACGAGCAGCTGCGAAGTAGTCTAAAGAGAAACTTCGTTTATTTACACTAATGGCCAGACTAATGACGGCTTTTTTTTTCAGCCTGAGAGAATTGATCCCCAAGGAAATCCCGGTCAGTATGACATTCGATCAGATGTCTGGTCCCTAGGAATCTCCCTTGTTGAACTAGCAACAGGAGACTTTCCGTACCCCAAATGGGGGACCCCGTTCGAGCAGCTCAAACAAGTGGTGGCCGGAGATCCCCCTAGGCTGCCATCAGACGGACAGTTCACTCCTGAATTTGAAGATTTCATTGAGAAGTGCCTCCAAAAGAAATATACAGACCGGTGCAACTACTCGCAGCTGTTAGAACACAAATTCCTAGTCAAGCATAAACATTTAAATACGGAAATTTCAGATTTTATTAGCGAGATATTGGATTTACCAGACAATCCTTGAGACTCGTGTGTTGTTTCTTAATATTCGTACATTTTTGTTTCGGAATTTGAGCTTTTGGTTTTTAACAGATTTTAATTTGTGGAAATCGTCCATTTTATTTCGGTTATAAGTACAAAAAAAAAACAATTAGAACAACTGTAGGGCCTAACGGTAGTGATATATAGTCAATTATCCTAAGGGACTGCCAATAATTATTATGAATCCTAACCACACTTGTTGATATTCAGGAAATTTTAGTTTTGATTTTATCGTCTTTTTTAAGCATCACAGTATTTTTCTATTTTGAGAGGAAGGCATTGCTCAAAATACGGAAAGCACGGATATAATTTATTTTTTAGTGATTACTCACAGTTTTAAATTAGTTTTAAGGGATTATTTAAATTTAGTTTGTTGAATGATGCCGCAGCGTGATAAAATTAAATAAAAAACTAGAAGTCTGATGATTTATTGTTTTATTCATTTACCCACTACGTCTAGTCTAAGAGTTGGCACATGACACATTTATTTCCTTCGTTGTATGAGATAAAAGGTAAACTAACAGTTTTTTCTGGGAATCTGAATCTATCTTCAGAATTTATATTTCTCAAAGATGAGACCAAAAAACTATTTTTCAAAAAAATAAGAAAATATTTAAACAACATAGGCATAGAATATATAAAATAATATCCTTTACTCAATGCCAAGACTTAATCTCTGTTTTTAACTTTAACTGTTGACTGAAATATTCGGAAGGACTGCTAGGTAATCGGGCGCCACTGGGTTTAATTGATGGAAAATACATTTCTTAAAGATGCAATGCACGAAGCAAGGTATACATCCAGTGAATCAAGAACAAAAAGCTTATGGTGAATATCACCATTTATTCCAATCGTTGAAACAACACGAACAACATTTTTTCAGTATATGCGAATGACCTTTGCGACATTCATCTACATCTTGGAAAAAATTAAAGTGTGGTTAGCAAAAACATGGTGGAATTGGCTCAAGCAGCCAATCCTTCCAGAAGAAAGACTTGTGGTTACTATTTAATTTAATTGAGTAAAATACACGTGCGGCGCCAACAACCAGCAACCAAGAATTAAAAATTCATTCCGGTAAAAAGTTGGTGCCGATCTGCGTCAGCAACAAGCACCAACCTGCTTTGTCTGTGCGCGGGTGCATTTAAAAACCTAGTTAATTATTGGCGCCTATAAGCGCTTGTTACCAGCAAGCAGGCAACCTGCTTTCTTTGTGTGCGTCCTTTACAATGACGTCAGAACCTATAGACAGGTTTGTTTTGATAAACGCTTGACGCCCAGAACTAATCACAATCTAAGCGCTCCATTAAATTATTCCGAAAATGTCGCGTGATTGTCAGAAATTGCCCCTTTTTGTCGAGCCGTAGCGAACTTATTTCGACTCTGGGCTCGGAGGCTGACGTCGTTAGACCATCCCCCGAGTCTTCAGGTGAGGTTCCGATGCTTCCGGCTCCCCCAAACAAGAAAAAACATGCGATATCTAAGTGTGATTCTGGAGGAACTATAACCGGGAATCACCGGGTGTATAGTTGGTTGATGGTTGACTTTCTGTCTTTGTTTGTAGCATGCTTTTAGAGTAGTATGGATACATTTAATCTTGGAGTCAAAATAAAAGGGCATTTTAACAATGGGGCACCACGTCTATAGGTTTTGACGTCATTGGTCCCTTAGGTTTTATTTTGATAATGATTGTTGTAAATATATTACAATTTAAATGTAGTAAATGATCGTTAAACCATTTCTTTGGATATAAAAGATATACAAATTACAAAGCAAACTTTTTACATCTTTAGTTTTCTGTAATATCTTTATAAAAAAAATGAAAGAAAGTGTGACTAATATTTAAAGTAAACAATAAAAGAAAAAGAAAATTTGAAAGTTTCGGACATTTTCAGTGAAAACTTTCCGTAAATTTTCGTAAACTGAGAACTTTCCCATCTCAATTTTTTTATTTATCCATAAAGGGCATTGAAACACAGGATTCAACATTTCAATTATTTATTAATGTGTATTACTGTTAGAGAAAATATCCAACGGGTATTTTCCAGTGACCATTTAAAGCAACCAATAAAAAAAACAATGCTTCTCTAGCTTCTGGCACGACATTGCAGTTTATAAAAGCACCCACGTCTACATAGCCAGTAAATCGGGTGCCCGTCTATTCAATTTGTTTCCTTATAGACATTTCGTCTAGAACCAAGTTGCACAAAATTTGTTGGTCTTTTCCAGAAGCTTCTTGTTGTTTTCGTTTCAATGTCATTAATCCCTCCACTGTAAATCCTGGCATACCATTGATTCTATACCATTTTGAAATGGTTCCTAAATGTGGCATTGTTTTGTTAAAGGTATTCCGAACAAATTCATATGCGCTTGGAGAGTAGAAGGATAATGAAAGAGAAAACACTTAGAGTATCATTATACTTTTGGTTAGAGGGGCCTTTTAGTAACCTTTCGAATATTTCTGATGCTGTTCCAGAAAGTGAGGTCTAGAAGATATACAGGGTGTAACTGAACTGATGGTCAAAAATGAAACCACGTATTCTTGGAGTCAAAATAAGGGCACATCTTCATATATATTTTTCTCCTACGGGCCATAGTTTTTTTTATACAGAGCATAGAAATTTAGAGAAAAATACACATATTTCTTAGTATCTCTAGAAGTATACGAGATATTTTCTTCAAACTTGGCGTGTCACATGAGCGGATGAGTTGTCAAATTTAAGTCAATATGAAGCTTGTGAGGCCCCCAGTTGCGGAGATACAGGGTGTTATTAAAATTAATTAGTTCAGAAAAATATGAATACCCTGTATAATGGCATTTTTTAAATTTGTTTTGAATGGTAAATTCAATGGTTAACAAAAAGCATCTCTTAGTATTTTTTCATATTCTCAGCCGTTTCTTAATTATTTTCAAAGAACGGCAATGCAGCAATAAACAAGTCATTTTAAGAATAAATCTAACAAACTGTGGATGTCAATTAAACTTGGCATTATTTGAATCATTTGGCTGCCAACTTTGCACTTTAGTATCAATATTTTGAAAAATTATATTTTCATTTGAAGAATTGACTGATATGCACTTTTGCTATGGACTTACCAATGGCAATAATAAACATGCGGAAACGCATAGTTGCGTGTATTGAAAGAGACGGCGGTCATTTCGAACATTTAATAATTTAATTTTCTAATAGCAATAGGTTTCTTTTATTATCGTTTTTGCTTTTGTATTTTGTTAAATTAAGTTTAATTGACATCCACAGATTGCTAGATTTATTCTTAAAGTGACTTATTGTTCATTGCAGCGTTGTCGTTCTTTAAAAATAATTAAGAAACGGCTGCGAATATGAAAAAATACTAAGAGATACTTTTTGTTAACCATTCTATTCACCACTCAAAACAAATAAAAAAAAATGCGATTATACAGGGTATTCATATTTTTCTGGACTAATTAATTTTACTAACACCCTGTATCTCCGCAACTGGGAGCCTCAGAAGCTTCATGTCAACCTTAAGTTTGACGGCTCATCTGCTCATGTGACACGCCAAGTTTGAAGAAAATATCTCGTATACTTCTAGAAATACTAAGAAATATGTGTATTTTTCTTCAAACTTCTACGCTCTGTATAAAAAAAAACTATGGCCCGTAGGAGAAAAAAATATATGAAGAAGTGCCCTTATTTTGACTCCAAGAATACGTGGTTTCATTTTTGACCATCAGTTTAGTTACACCCTGTATATTATAATAAAAAATAATAAAACGGCAATGCAACAAACTTACCTTAATTACACATTCAGAAGACTCTGAGATAAGATACTTTTCTTTAAGGGCTTTGGTTAATTCGTTAAGATTTGTGACTGGATTTAAATCACCCCACAGTACCTTGAAGAATTTTTACCTTTCTTCTAACATCATTTACAAGCAGATGGTAATTTATTTTAGCTTGTCCTGGCTTGTCAAAATCCTGACTTTCTAAATCTCCGACATATCTCTTTCTTCTAAAATGGAACGATTTTTATTATACAAATTATTTCTATTATGTTGGTTATTTTTCCATGAAATTAGTTTCAATTAATTTACCTGTAACAAATTCAAAGTAAAAAACGCGTTTAATTTGAACAAAGCACCCGATTTTACCATTTTATGATTCGAACAACCTAATTATGCTCCCACGATTTTATAAATTTAAAAAAATATAAAATAATGTTTGACATCCGAATTATTCTTCTATCTTCTATAAGGCAGCCCTCTAGCTACAGTCAAAAAGTTTAAAACTACTCATAGTTACGTCCAAAAACATATCTTTTCCTTTTTCTAGAACTATGAGCAACTCATTTTAGGATGCCCTTAAATTCAGAGCCTGGACCGACCAAGTCATCTGGCAGTCATGGGTTCATCTTGCTTCTGCTGCAAAATAATGCGCTCTGACTCTGTTAAGGTAGACGATGAAGTACCCTTAAATACAGAAGTGGCATCAGCAATGCCTGCTTGCTTACAGGGCTGAGTGCTATATGATTCAAATCCAATTTGCCTACAATACACGAATATATTTAAATTGTACCTACAAACAATTACGAACAATGAGATAAATACAACTTGCAATACTTTATATTCTCAGTGAAAATAGATTGAATTGGAAAGGCTATAATATGCAAAAGTGTAACTTACGATGTTCTCTTGTGTATTCCCTTGGATATTCCAGATGGGCCTGGCAGGTTCTCAGAATCTAATTTTTCAGCGCCACTCGTTTCAGGATTGAAATTTTCTTTTGTTTCCTGTCTGACATCGCTAGAATAACATTTCACATAAACACTATGTCATTACCCAAAATAAAGTGAAGCCTTGAGTGAAAAAAACATTTACTAGAAGCCGAAATTAATTAAATCTTGGTTATAATAAATTTTTCTTGAAATCGGCAGTGAAGTGTCCCAAAATCGTCATTAAAAGCTCAGAAATCGGCACTGAAGTAACCCATTATTGTACAATTTTTTTCAATAAGTAGGCCTTGGCGAGATGTAAACATCAAACGTCAGACGCGGAGTCATCGCCGGTCAAATGTGACCAAATATTCAAAACCCGGCCAATAAAGGCCCATTTAGCTATTCGTTAACATTGCGAAATTGTTACCTATAGCAGCGCAATCTATCAGTATAAATATTTTAGTAGGTTTGAATATCAATAGATTTATTATGGAGGCTGTACGACAAGCAGCAGTTTGGATTTTTTGTTTGAGTCTTTGTCATACTTGACCTAGGTAGAGCGATCGTCAAAGTGAAGCAACTCCGCGCGTAGTCTTTTAATAAAACAATTTTTTTCCGATTAAAAAAAAATAATATGTACCTCGGCACTGAAGTTCTTTTTATGACTCATGTGGTTTATTTGCCTCGGCTAGAGGCCTCGCAACTAAATTCCACATGAGTCATAAAAAGTTGAACTTCAGTGTCTTGGTACATAAATAACTATTATTAATAAAAGAAATAAAATTATTTAAAAACTTTAAAATTTAAATTAAAAAATGGTGTTTAAATTCTCCATTTAATTTTTGAGTGTTTTGGAATTAAATGGGTTTCGGCTGCGTAAATGTTAATAACGAACAAGAGGTGTATTTTCGTGCAAATTATATTTGTAAAATTAGCATAGTAAAGCGGTTCGGCTACATAGCCATCATCAGTACCACATGTCAGGTGTGTACAGAAAATTGGAGCAACTGAGTTTAAAACAGGTATAAAAAGACGATGGAAATCCCATGTCACACGATAAATGTTAAATTAACATCACAGCCATAAACTTAATACCTACATGTTATATAAATTATTTTAAACAAAATTCATCGTGGTAAAATTGAACGGCCGATAGCCATGTAGTGCAGTGTGGAAGGAAATGAAGACCACTGTCTTCATGTAGTGCAGTGTGGAAGGAAATGAAGACCACTGGTAAAATTGAACGGCCGATAGCCATGTAGTGCAGTGTGGAAGGAAATGAAGACCACTGTCTTCATGTAGTGCAGTTTTGAAGGAAATGAAGACCACTGTCTTCATTTCCTTCCACACTGCACTACATGGCTATCGGCCGTTCAATTTTACCACGATGAATTTTGTTTAAAATAATTTATATAACATGTGTTAAGCTTATGGCTGTGATGTTAATTTAACATTTTAATGTGGGCCATGGGATTTCCATTGTCTTTTTATACCTATATTAAACTCAGTTGCTCCAATTTTCTGTACACACCTGACATGTGGTACTGATGATGGCTATGTAGCCGAAAGCTCTTTACCATGCTAATTTTACAAATATAATTTGCACGAAAATACACCTCTTTTTCGTTATGTTTTGGAATGTTCTATACAGGGTGGTTCACCTTAACAAAAACAAAATGAGATATTTTAGTTCCATAAAAAAAGCAGGTAGAGCTCGTTGAAGACTTTATTCGTAGGCTCAAAATGAATTATTCTATTGCAAATTGAAAATGGCGCTGCGGTCGAAAGAAATTTTTCGTTCGCAGTGGCCTTGAAAAGTGGTGCAGATTTTATTTCAATTTAGAGCAAATTAGGAGCTATAAACAAATTTAGAAAAATCAAGAGTTTAGTTATCGTACTTTGAAGTTGAAGACAATCCTAAGATTATATCCAAAACTTAAAATTCTTGCAACTACTATCCTAATATCTTTCAGAGTTGTTTGTCATTTTGAATGTAGAGGATGTCCCAAGGAACAATCTATACCCCCGTTAACACTTTATGAAATATAATAAAAGCAACTTTTCAAACAAGGGTTGTAGCTTATTATAAACAGTTTTCATGACTTATAGTATGAATCGGTGCCACTACAATATGCGCTCTACCTAGGATCAGTGCTCTACCTAAACTTGACTTAACTACAATGTGCGCTCTACCTGTAGAAGCTGATCTGGTACACCAAGCAATTTCTTTAAAATACGGATCTTACAATCTAACCAGGATCTTTCAATTCGTTGGTTGTTGGCTGAAGTGACAGGGTCCACATAATGTTCTTGATGATTTACCGTTTGATGTATATATCCGTGCTGACCCTGTAGGCTGGCCACTCGTCAGAGTGTATAACTGAACCTGCTTGCACTTCTCTCTGGATGATCGGCAACAGAGTATTTCTGTCTCGTCGTTCAATAAAGAAATACCTTGCCTGCTCTGTCTTGTTTTTCAAGCCGAACACCCACTTTCCCATCAATTCTTCTTTCATGGTTCCGATGATTTTCGATTACTGCGTCACTGTCTTCTGATTGAGGTGCCCTATCTCCCTGCAGACGTCTTTCACGATTATATTTTCGTCGACCACAAAAATACGCTTCATCTATTTGCACAGGATCGGCCATTGTTCCAATCAACTGTCCACGATTTGTCACTGAAATAACTTCGGTACATATCTCCCGACACATGTTGAACCAGTCAGTAATAGTGCTCTCACTTCTTCCCGTCAACTCTGATGTCATTTGCAGAGACACGTTCATTACAAATAAAAACGTTAACTCGAGTATTTCACATATCTTCAAGTTGCTGTTTACTCTGTTATTTAAATATCCGTATAATGGAAAAAATTGTTTCCTCTTCTCATACTTCTTGTTGTTTGGCACCCTTTCCATTGGCATCGAAAAACGGGTGTAAAATCCCCATTCCTTTATTATCTTCTCTTCTGCAGCATGAGTGATCCGCACTTGTGGCAAGGGTCAATTTGATTTTCGTCGTTAATAAGATTGCATTCTTGCAAGAACTTGACAGCAGTTTCTTCAGATGCTGCAACAGTAGTGTAGAACTCTCTTAGCTTCATTTTCGGTCGATGATCCTTGCTGAATCTCAAGATAGTTTATAATCTAGAGTGAACGTTACTTGCAGTATTTATACCCTTTAATGTTTATTGTAAATAATTAAATCCAGTAATCTCCAACAAAAGGTACCCTAGGCAATTTCTTAGAAGGAATAATTAGATGGCTAACAGGAGAGCGCACCCAAGGCAGGTAGAGCGCACGCTGTAGTAGATACAGGGCGGTAGAACGCATATTGTAGTGGCACCTATGAATCTTCATCATGTTGTTGATGAGATATGAAGCTAGGGAGTTTTAGGTGAATCACCCTGTATATTATTAGTAAGATATTTATAAATTGTATAGTTTCTATAAATTGGTTCATATCATACTGTCTGACTTTTATTCTTCAATAATAATTATTTTTAAGTGTTTCTTATAACTTTGTCGGCAGTTAGTTAGTTAATCTAATAAATTAATTTTACCCCCTTAATTTTGTTATTTTTGGTTGTACTCATCAAAAAACAGTAAATTCAAAAGTTGACAACACCCTGTATAATGTCACCACTGATAGTCCCATTAGATTCGCAGGAAAAGTTCCTACAACTTTTCTGTTTACATTTGGCGAAAAATGACGTGATACCTTACGTGAATACCTCTGTGCATTTTTTTGTACTACAGTGATATCTTACTCCGTCAACATGCAGGTACTTACTCAAAACTTTCGGAGTCACTTTCCTTGTAAAAAGGCACTGGATTGGCACTACTTATCAATACCTTCACACCATTAGCTCTTCGATATAAGTCTTTTTCTAAAAAGTGATCAGAGCATATTTCGGTTCTTTTTGGCAAACTTTTGGTTGACGGAAGTCCCAAAATTTCACACCATAATTTTCGCTGAACATACTCTGTTGAAAATCTGTACACAAAAAAATAAAATAGTTTAATGGGAATTATTAAGTACACATGATTTCTTTTTAAAATAATTAAGTAAGTAATGTATTTATTTATAAACCAAAAGAATACAATGATTCCATACAGGTTCATCCACTAATCTTAACAACTAACATTAATCAATGTCTAGATACAATCAGTAAAAGAATGTTCTTCCTTGGTCACACCACAGGCCTATATAACTTCGCGAAGCTATATAGGTCTGTGGTCACACCCTGTCCAAATTATCACACCATTTTAACTTATTATTAAAAACGTAACATAATTTTTTGCAGGTACCGGTGTGTGTCTGGGATTTACAGAAGATCAACTGATTTACACATTATTTACATTTATAAAAAGTGGGCTTTCTCAAGAAATTGATACCAAATCTACCCTGAGCAGGTATTGCTAGATACCATAAGGAAATTATGGATTTTCACTAAATAGGTACATAAAGAATAATGTCACAAACGAGATAACAAACATTTACATTATTTTCTTCTGACAATCGTTATTAAAGTTATAAGTACAAGAAGACGGCTTTCGTTTCGCATACCAGAGAACAAGGAAGCAATACCCAGACCAGAAAGATGAGTGTGAAAGATAAGTGTGGACACCCCTGTTCTAACCTCTAACTGCCATTTATGATGCAATAATTATTTCAACACCTACCTGTGAAAGGACAAATCCGTGTTCACATCGGTGTTTTTACACGCACAACACCGCCTCACCATTTCTCTTCGCGTAGGTTAGCTTCACAGATTAAAAAATAGTTAGGTTTGTTAGCTTCACAAGCCAAAAAAATTACCAGCAACAAACTCCCACGATACACAGATAACGGTATGCCAGCTAGTAGAACGAAAATTTAAACTCTTCTGCGCACCTACATCACTTCGACAAAAGCGCGTCCAATGTGGTTGCCTGTTGCCTGGCTCACTATAAACCATAAACATTGATTAAGGAATTCCTTATTCAATGCCATAAACTAGTCAAGATTTTGTCGAATAAGCCGTTATTTGTGTATCGTGCAAACTCCCGTTTTCGGCTTTTCGCCGACTGACAACTGACACCACAAAATATATAGGGACCACACAGAACAACGATCTCTATGATAGGGACCTCAGAAAAATTAAAAAAAAACTATTTTTCTGAGATAGGGACTGACACGACACGGGAACAGAATAAGGTCTGTCCACTCTGTCCACGATACACTGCACAGATAACAGGGTGTTTCAAAATTCAGTACAAAGATTATCCTAAAATGCACCCCCTCCGAGCTACAGTCATCGTAAGAAGCGCGATAAAAAAAACACGATTATTTTGAACTGTGCCTACATTTACTCATCAAATCTCCTGAAAATTTTCAAACCCCTGTTTCTTTAGGCGCTCTATTCATTTTTTGCCTCAAAAATGACGTAAAACTAATTTTGCAGGGATTTAGCGGGGGTCCACACTTTTTTTGCTTGAAGACACAGTTTATAGGGAAAAAGTCTTATTTTGGCCTCGAAAATACGCCCTTAAAATATTTGTACTGAATTTTGAAACACCCTGTATAGTAGCGAAGCTAACATAGGAGGCCATGATAATAATATATAGACCATAGACTTATGAGCAAGGGAGACTCGACCATTCATTGTTGAATACTGAATAAATTTACTCAAAATTTAAATTTTATGACCTGGTTCAACCTGGTCATCCGCTCAAATTCAGCTCATATCTCTATGGACTCCGCGCATCGCGGCCAGGTTGACATAATTCCGACCAGATATTTAATACACCATTGGCGTACGATTTTTAAAAAATAATAAAATTAGTTGGGAAGACACATTACATTTTTATGATTTTTGTTATACTGGTTGGAGTATATCTATGCATAAACCTATAATATACGCAAAATAAACCAAATTATCATTAAACAATTTTAGATAATATTTTGACTTTAATACACATTAAATTTTTCATTGAAAATAGGAGAGAAGAAACACTTACTGTTACTTTTACAATATTGTGGATATAAAATACAGCGAATATAACATATTATACATATCATTGGTTCCACAAAGGCACAGAAAAACAGCAAGCGCTTGCTGTTTTTCTGTGATTTTTTAATTGGCATCATAATAACAATTTTTATAATGTTATTGTTCAAAATACTGGAAATTAGTTAGCAATTCTTTTACGATATGAAAATAAAACAAATTCCTCTATATCAATCTAATATGTAAGAAAATTTGTTTAGATGCAAAGTCTCTTTTTGCCATTTTGTTCTGAGGAAATATCTGTTGTGAAGCTAGTTTTGTGAAAATATATCATGTAATTAATTTTAATTATCAAAATATTATTTAACTAAAAATTAATTTATTATTTGAACATAAAATTTAATATATTTCTGATTTTATATCTATATCGTTTTTTTGTGATTTTTAATTATTACAGTGCCCTAGAACTGCTATGGTTTTTGCAAAAGGCAATGAAAGACGCAATAATAGTAATTGCTCCCCTCCTCTGCACTAGCATTAATGTGCTTTTGGGGTACAAGTACTGTGAGGGTGAGAATTATTATTATTAAATTGATAATAAAGCCATTTAAAGCCACGATCACAAACACTAATGTTTCCCTGGCCTCAGGAAGAGTATCTTCACCGATATTGGTACTATTATCTACGTATCCGATAAATTTATGTCCTGTCCACTCAACCCGCCGCCTTACTGACATCTCATCCATGACATGATTACATAGCAAAGGCTTGGATGACTCTTTTTGTTTTAAAGTTAAAGCTGTAAGAGCTTCTTTGGTGAATCCTGGGCTGTCATCGATTGATCTGTACCATTTAGACAAAGTTTCTATAGGCGGTAAAGAACGGTTAAAAGAGTTTCTCAAAAAATTATATGCCTTAGCTGAATAAAATGCCAATGTCAGTGCAAATGACCTCAAACTTGAATCTTGAATTATTCTTTGCGTGGAAGGTCCTTTTAATAATCTTTCAAAGACACGTCTACGGCAGGTCCCGAAACTGATACCTGTAATGAAATGAAAATATTTATATTTTCGGCAAATTAGGAGAAAAAATCCCCCAAAAGCTTCCAATTTCGGCTACCCTGTACAGTGTAATTGGTTGAGAGGTACATTTGAATCATTAAGTAACATGACAACACGCTAGGGCAAAGGCACTATATACTTTTACCTTTATTGTGGATTCTAATGACTCCGATATGAGAAATTTTTTCTTTAAGTAACACAGAAGAGATTGCAGGGATGTAATTCGGAGCTTGAATCTTCTAACAGGAGGGTGTGAATTCGTTTTCTTTGCTTTCAAACAGTTTCTTTTACTACTGCTGAATTTCTCCTTCTTTTCGCTGGAGTGGAAAAATCACTACTTGCCAGTCTTCTACCCGTATAGCATCTAATATTTTTTAAATATGCAAAATAAGTTCCTAATGTGCAAAAAATATTCCCCCATTTTATAAAACATTGTTACAATATTTTACGAAATATGTTCAGTAAGTGCATATAACCAAGATATTTATAATCGCAGATACAAATATAATATGTTAGATGAATGTCCAAATGATGTATATGTTTGTTTTGAATAAGAAGGGAATGTGCAATGTTGGAATATTGGTGGAACATGCTAAATAGTATATTCATACAGCAAATATCTTATGAATGTTCACAAATGGTTGTATATATTTAACGATATACTTATCTTATGAATGTTCACGAGTGTGGCGATGACTGGAATATCATGACATCACCGAGATTCTAGCTTACACTATTTTTAGCTAATATTCCCAAGTACGTCGATGGCTTAGTTGGTCAGAACGTTGAACTTGTAAATCAATGGTTGTAGGTTCGAACCCTGCACCTGGCGTTAGCGTTTCTTTTTTATTTTATAATATACACGTGAATATTAAATGGATATACATAGAACATACAAAAATGCTTCTGAAGTTTCAAATTAATCTTCAATGAATATTTGTGGAACATACATTCAAGATATTTGGGAATATTTATAATACGTGAAATAGTACCTTCAAAAGACGAACACCTGAATGTTGCCTGAATGTTCAGATAATGTTTCTACAGTTTTTATGAATATTTCTACAATATGCATGTTCTCTGAAAAAATATTATCAGAATATTCCGCCAATGTAATTTTGCTATATGGGTATGTGCAATAAAAAGTTTAAATTATTTTTTTAGAAATTTAAACTTAATATAGTCAAATATATCTATATCCTTACTTGATTGCCAATTTCTAGTACAAAAATATAGTTCTGTGGTTTCCATTCTTGTTGCATAAATAACTAATTTATCTGCAATAGCTTCTGCATCTCTTTCTCTGTTTCAGAAACAGCAATTGTAGCTGACGAAGAGGATTGTATTCCGTCTTCTGCTTGTGCTTCCATTTTTTTAAATAGCTCTCTATAATTAAATAAAATTTGTAGTACCTACAAACCACAGAAAAAATAGATATAAAAAAACACTATTTCATATGCAGTGTGTTTCTTTTCGAGTCAATTCCGTTTTTTTTACTTTATTAACTGATTTTCAAAATTCTTTTTTCAGCTTGCACTCAAAGAGCTACAGGGTGGACCCAGATCGACTATACGATAGGTGTAAAAGACAAAAAAAAAACCGAGTTGAAACTTGACCTTTGGGGGATCAGCCTTGCTTGATTAGAAACAAATTTGCACCATATTATTATATTTTAAAAATCAAGCAGGCCTTGACAGGGGTAATTTATTCGTTTCCAGTTCAGGTAAACTACATTTTCCTTAAGAGATATCGAAACATTTTATTAGAAAAAGTTGTTGAGAATGGAAATTTAAGTTCCCGTACCAAATTTTAAAACAATCGGCAGACTTTGTTTTTTTTTAAATTTCACCTTTATTTTTGGAAAAAATCAAAGTATGCTGATTGTTTTGAAATTTAGTACAGGGTCTTAAATTTGCATTCTGAAAAATTTTTTCTGTTAAAATTTTTCGGTAAATGTACTTCATTTGCGCTAAAACCGCAAAAATTTAAAAAAAAACAAAATGTGCAGATTGTTTTATAATTTGGTACGGTAGTTTGGAATTGCATTCTGAACAACTTTTTTTGATAAAATTTTTCGATCTCTTGAGGAAAAGGTAGTATACCTGAACTGAAAATGAATAAATTGCCCCTGTCAAGGCCTGCTTGATTTTTAAAATATAAAAATACGGTGTAAATCACTTTCTAATCAAGCAAGGCTGATCCCACAAAGCTCAAGTTTCAACTCGAAATTTGTTTGTCTTTTACAACTATCGTATAGTCCATCTGGGCCCACCCTGTATATTTGTTGATGTGCATGTTTTTAACAACGTCGTTGCTTGACCTGCTGCGGTTAAAGAAAGCTTCAGAAAAATGACAAAATCATATAGGTAATGTGACTGAAAAAACTATTTTCGATGTAGCCAAAAATAATGAAACGCATTCTATTTTATTTAACATTTTTATACTTACCTATATTAATTTATTTTTGAACATATTAAACAAAAAATGTTATCAGACATCACAGCTTTTTTCTTGTAAACTGAGTTTACAACAAGACCGTGGTAAGTAAGCAACTCCTCAAATGAAATGTTTAGCAACCTGCAGAATTGCTCTGTTATTGTTCTATTATTGTTATTATTATTATTACTTTAAAAATGCATACTATATCTCACCTGAATTCCGTAGGTCGCTCAGATTGAGAATTGGTTAATTTCGGATCAGCTCCAGGTTTAACACCGGGGCCCATTTCCCTTTATAACTATTTCGCATGGACGAAAATGATCCGAACAAATTTCCGTGTGTTTTGGTAAATATGCTGGTTCTCATTTAAGCCGACAAGGGAAAACGGGAAACCACACCTTTCTCCTTTCAGCCATTTTTACAATACATGGTGTTCAAACTTCATATTTTTCATGTTTTCACATCTTGTATCTCGGAAACGAAACATTTTGAGGATACATCGAGTATAAGAAAAAGTGTTGATATAAAACATGACAACAAAACATGAACAAATTAAGTTTGAACGCCCTGTATTGTAAACACGGCTGAAGCAAACGTATGACATAATAATAATATACAGTACCTATGTCCACAGAAAAGGCATTGAATAGGAAAAACTTTTTATTTTTTTTTATTTTATCGAAAAAAGTTACTCTTGATAAAAAGTTTTGCTAGTTCTAAAAGTACGATTGGGATAAAAAATTTAACATTTCTTGTACGGGGTGTTCAAAAAATTAAAAAAATGGTACAAGAGTAAAGTGCACTTATTTGTGAAGATGTGGAAATAAGTTAATAGGAAAAGTTGTTCAAAAATAAAAGGCAGTCTCTAATATCAATTTTCGAAAAATGGGGCTATTTTCATTTATTTTATTTTTTATTTCAATTATTGTCTAGCTGTTGTCTTATGTCTTACACTTGCCACACAATGTGCTGGGCATCCATCTTGTTGAAAATAAAATGAACGACGGTATTGTAACGGAAGGTTTTCTAATTCACCGCCCATGTCGTTGAGTCTATTGACAGCAATGAACACTGATGTTGAGGTTATGTATTTTGTTATTGTAGGCCACAAACATTTTATACGTGTATAAACCAGGTATTACTTATCTAGTCATATTTGATCGGAGGTCTTTCCATACTGCCAACCCACAAACAAAAATCCAAACATTTTGCTTCATCACCGACTTCCAAAAAATGATTAAAAGCTGGCTTAAACAAATTGGAGATTTCAGCTCTTATTCTAAATGATAATTTGGGGTGTTCCTCTACTGAAAGCATTATCTTCATTGTACAGGGTGAGTCACATCTAAAGGCAGAGCCAAAAACACATTCGCTAAAATAAGCACATATGCTTAATAAACATTAGCTCAAAAACGCTTGGTTCTCCATATACAGCGTGTTGAAACTTTTCCAAATATTTTTTTAATTTCTTTTGAGCCCGTTTAGGAATTCCAACAAAATTTGATACATATTATGGGTTGTCATTTTGTGCAATAATTTGGCCCTGTTCAGATGAGCAGCGGCGTAGATACAAGTAATTTTATTTTAAATGCCAGCATAATTACTTTGGCACTAGTTTAAAAAATCCGAAATTACGAAGAAACTGTACCAGAAATAGAAAAATACCAAGAGGAGCTTTTTGTTCCAAATTGAACGGGCTATCCAAATATTTTGGTTTTGCACAGGACCGTACTACTTTTTTTTACAATTATTTACAGTAACTATTTGTATCTACGCTGCTGGTCATCTGAACGGGGTCAAATTATTGCACAAAATGGCAACCGTCCATTGCATAATGTGTACCAAATTTGGTTGGAATTCCTAAACGGGCTCGAAAGAAATTAAAAAAATATACAAGAACCAAGCGTTTTAGAGCATATTAGGCATATGTGCTTATTTTAGCGAGTCGTACCTTGTGTTTTCGGCTCTGCCTTTAGATGTGACTCACCCTGTATATTATTTTCACTCAGGGTATTTGCAATACTAAGCCAGTTCTTACTTCAAAATTATTAAATAAAAAAAAACGGAGTTGGCTGATTTACTTGAAAAGTGACAACCGAACACATCTTTTAATTCTAAACAACTTTTCTATGTAAAAGTTTTTGATATTTTTAAAAATAAAGGCAGTTTATTCTTGATCGTACTTCATGTTTTTGTATTTTTTGGACACCCTGTATAAAAAAAATCGAAAATTCTCTTAGTGGACCATATTTTTTCGAGAAGCAGAAACTTTTATCAAGAATGACTTTTTGTCGAAAAATTAAATTTTTGGTCCATTTGTCCTCTTGGGATGTCTATCCGTGGACATACTGTATACGGGTATAGGAATTTTATTTCCCATATTACCTAAAATGACAATTATTTCTGCCACTGTCTGGAAAAATAGTTATGGCTTGCTTGATAAAACCTTCTCACCTGAATGAAAAATGCAAAGAAATTTTCTTAAATACTAAATATCTCGAAAACGGGTAGTTTTTGGTATAGAATGTTATTTACATAAAATGTGGGGCTTGGATGCCGGCATCCAACAAACTATAGAAATATGGGTCATTCCATTTGAAAAAAATAAGTTATTGCTGTTTGAAATTATCCGAATTTGAGAGCCTGGTATGAACACACTGTATATGCAAAAGCCAATTTCGACATACCACACCACACACAGCTGTGCTGTCATACTTCGGCTAAAATATATCTTTGATATCTATTAAAATAAAGATACAGCATTCAGTTTCCATAACCTCCACGAAGTACCTAAATTGCAAGAAAAATTCGATATCTTGGCAACGCTGCATCCAAAATATAAAACAAAAAACTGTTCTGTAGCAAATTTCATGGAGAATGCAAATATTCCAAAGGATTAATGCAATTGTCAAAATCTAAATATTTTATTTTTGTCCTGCAAATACGAATCGCCCTGTATATGTGATATATGCCAACCTTACAACTTTTGTATTCAAGTTTTTTTCGTATCTCTTACGGTTCCTGAGATCCAGGGGGTAGGACAAACTATTTGGGACACGCTGTACCTACTTCAGCAAGTACTTGCTAATAGATTTAATTATTGGTACCTACTTTTAGTAACATTTTGCACGACAAGCAAAAATATTGTCACAATTTGGCATCTAATTATCGAATTACCTTAACGAAAAACTCAATGTATTTTATTCCTTTTAGTACAGGGTGGCCCATCCAAGCGGAAAAAGTGTGCTACGTGGAGACACGTTAACATAAAATCGTGGTTCAAAAAATGAGATTGTAGTAAAAATTAAGGGGAATTCGAGGGTGTACCCTAATTTTGTATACGGGGGTCGGTAAAAAAGTTATCGCGAAAAAACATTTTTTGCAAAATAAAAAAAAAAATTTTTTTACCTACACATCCATTACAGAACCTTTAAGTAGTATTCCCGAATATTCAGTTTTTTAATATAACTTCCGGTTATAGCGGAAATGAAAGTTGTTTTCTCTATTTTACAACTTACACATTTCTCTTAACCATCACAGGATTCCTTTTTTAATTCTGAATCCAACGATATATAATTTGACCCTTGCCTAATGGATAGACAAGGATTTGACCTATTTATCTCCAACCGTTTCCGAGATATTTATCAGAGAAGCTGCATCAAACTAGATACATGGTCTCATGGTCGGTGTCTGATGTTCGATCTGAGTAGGCCAAACAATAACACCAAATTTATGACAAATCAAGTCAGCCATGATAATAAAACTGACAATCGAGTAGGCTGTCAATTCAATATTTCTATTTACGTGTCAGATTAGTCTAAAATTTTGTTGCTGAAGCTGTTAGTAGTTGCAGTTTAAAAAATGTTTTTGAAAGAAGAATGCTGTGATATTTTAGAGATCTTCATCAAAAATGATAAAAGATACGTAGAAACTTTGAGGGAGTATTCTCGTAAATATCCAAATAGAAATGTTCCGAGTGCTTCATTTATATGTAAGCTGTATCCAAGATTCAGATCGACAGGAAGTGCGATTAGTAAGAGAAAAAAAGGGTTTAGAATTAGTGAGGACGAGAGAGAACAAATTTTAAATTATTTCAGAAGAAATAACGAAAAATCTCAGAGAGATGCAGCGAGAGACTTACAAATTCCCCGGTCTACAATACAAAGGGTAATGAAATTAAGCAAATTTAAAGCCTTCAAAATATTACCTGTTCAAAGGCTATTCCCTGGAGATGCTGCAAGAAGACTGGAATATTGTCAAACAATGTTAAACTTTTATTTTGCAAGAGGTGGAGCTGGATTTTTTAAACAAATTATTTGGTCCGTGAAGCTACATTTACAACGGCGGGAATATACAACCGGAAAAATAGTATATTTTGGTCTGTTGACAATCCACGGGCATTTCGTGAAGTTGTGAAATCTGGCAGAAATTCCGTGGGTGTTTGGTGCGGAATTGTGGGAAATTTTATAATGGGCCCTCTATTTTATTCAGGAAGTATGACAGGTAGGAAATACCTACATTTAATCCAGAACGAATTGGAACAATACTTGCCATTAATTTTTCTTAACCAACCAACTCCAAGAAAGACAATTATAATATGGCAGCAAGATGGCGCTTCCTTCCATAACTGTGGGCCCATAACGGAATTTTTGAACAATTCGTTTGAAAATTGGATTGGTAAACATGGAACGATAAGGTGGCCGCCACGTAGTCCAGATTTAACCCCCTTGGATTTTTTCTTGTGGATGCATTTAAAAAATAAAGTTTATAAGAACCGCCCCGAAAATGTTGAGGAGATTAAAAGACGAGTAAAATTAGAAATTGATAGTTTAAACAATCATCCCTTAATCTTTGAAAATGTCCGAAAAAATTTCTTAAAAAGACTTAGGTTATGTGTAAATAATAATGGAAACCATTTTGAACATTTAATGTAAATGAACTTCTAACTAATTTTTAAAAAGTAATCATATTGTTGTTATAATAAATATGACAGTAGTAAAAATAATAAATGCTTCATAATTTCCACGAGATTTTTAATTAAGTTGAATGCAGTTGAATGGCTATAGCCACTTTAACATTCAGCCTACTCGCTTGTCAGTTTTATTATCATGGCTGACTTGATTTGTCATAAATTTGGTTTTATTGTTTGGCCTACTCAGATCGAACATCAGACACCGACCATGAGACCATGTATCTAGTTTGATGGAGCTTCTCTGATAAATATCTCGGAAACGGTTGGAGATAAATAGGTCAAATTATATATCGTTGGATTCAGAATTAAAAAAGGAATCCTGTGATGGTTAAGAGAAATGTGTAAGTTGTAAAATAGAGAAAACCACTTTCATTTCCGCTATAACCGGAAGTTATATTAAAAAACTGAATATTCGGGAATACTACTTAAAGGTTCTCTAATGGATGTGTAGGTAAAAATTTTTTTTTTCGCGATAACTTTTTTACCGACCCCCGTATACAAAATTAGGGTACACCCTCGAATTCCCTTTAATTTTTACTACAACATCATTTTTTGAATGACGATTTTATGTTAACCTGTCTCCACGTAGCACACTTTTTCCGCTTGGATGGGCCACCCTGTACTATACAGCTTATATAAAAACTTGTTTTCCTGCTCCCTCCCCCGTAAGTTCACTTTACATGCTCGCCAACAGGTCCGAAAGCGAAAGTGAAATGTTCGAGGTGCCTTGTTGCTAGGTACAAAAAGTGGTTGCTAGGTACAAAAAGTATTGCCTAGCAACGATGCAACGATTATGCAGCAAGGACCTTAAAACCATTAATAAAATATATGTAGCAACTTGAAACTGGCGTCAAATTTAACATTTTCACATTGATTGTTAATTATAAACTAGTTTTGATCAAAAAGAGCACGAATTATGTCAAAGAAAAATGAAGAAAATGGTCATATCTTTTAGTGTCAAATAATGTAGCTAAATAGGAAAGCCAAGTAGTAGTGACAGTAGCGCTGGGTTAAAAGCGTCAGGATAGTAATCCGTAGGTCACAGGTTCAAGTCCCACACAAAACCCATTTTTTATTTTTTATTATTATCGCTGCATATTCATACTTCTTATATTTATTACGGATTTTAATTTTTAGTAATTGAGCAATAGTTATTTGAATATTATTACTCACAATCTACTCCATAGTGTTTAATTACAATTACCTGTATCTTTTTTATAATAGGAACTTGTCGGAAGCAGTAAAAATATAATACATTACACAATGCGTAAGCTCTTTTTTGGCCTCGGAGGTTTTTAAGGACCGAGGCAACGCGGGCGTTGCCTCGGTCCTCAAACAACCTCCTCGGCCAAAAAAGTGGACTTACGCATCTTGCAATGTAAATAACTATTTTAAAAAGTTTCTTATTTTTTGCATCTCTATTATAGATTACATTTTTAATTTCTTTATCATTTTTACAAGAACTAAAACTAAAATAACATTTTTAAATATTCATTTATTAGATTCTGTAAGTATCCTTACTTTTCTGTAGGGCTTTTTTGACTAGTTGATTACCACGGTGGAACCCACCATCGATTTTCTTGAAATTTTGCTTCCTGGACACAAAACCTTAGTTTTTGGCAGTCGGCCATAGTTTCCGAGAAAATGAAATTTCCTTTTGATACCTTACTGTTCCCGGCGATATGTATGGTAATGGGAATGGATTTTTACTATATGCTTTTCAAACTAATCACTCCGTACTCCACTGTTCCGAACCTTTGCAACATCGAAACCCACGGAAAAAACGAAATTTTTGAAGATTATTTATGCAGTATTTACGTAGGTACGCTATTTTCGCCCGATATTCGGCGCCAGCGATGTTGCAAAAGGTGCAAAATAGAGTGGTGATCAGTTTGAATCTCACAGAGTAAAAATTCATCCCAATTATACTGTAAAGGTGACTGAGAAAAGAAAATTTCAAAATTCATATTCTTGGAAACTATGTCCGACCGCCAAAAATCAAGGTCAGATTCGGGTTCAGGGACCTTGAAAATAGGGGGTAAGCAAAATTTCAAGAAAATAGGGGGTGGATTCCAGCGTGGTAAATAATTAACTTATTATTAGTTTTAAACTCCAAAAATAACAAAAATTTAATTGGAAATCCTCGCTTTTTGAGTATTTATTGTTGCTGTGGTTCTTCTTCTTCTTATTCAACCGAGCCACATAATTTTGGTTATTCTGTGACCAAGTAATCCAAAACCTAATCATTGTCGGTCACAGCAGAGAAGAACCTAGTACGCCACTTTCTTTTATACTTAGATTTAAAAAACAGACTCAATACTTATTATAAGAAAAAATTATAACGTATTTGAGCCTTCGTTCGTATTCGGGCTCTTTTGGCGTTTTTGCTCGGGCACCAGGAGTAGTTTTTCTGGTCCCGAGTTGTTCGAGCCAGGGATGTTCTTTAACTCCCTTATACAGCGTGATCAGTTAAGGGCGGCCCTCGGCAATTTCTCGGGAACTATGCAAGCTAGAAAGATGCGGTAAAAAAATTGTTAATAAAAGTGACCCAAATAATTTCAATGAAAATGTTTTCAAGTTCCTTCGTTTGCCACCAGAGGCGAATTCACCATGTTGTCGAATAAAACTGTCTTTTTCTCCACAAATCGCCTACCTTATCTGGATCTAAAATAGTATTTTTAGAACCTCCCTATAATTCTCTACAATTTTTGTTAAAACAATTTTTTCGCAGTTGCTACGGCAACAGCGCTACGAAGGAAAGACGTCATATCTCGAATATGCCTAAACAGAATTCAGCAAACTATAGCTCATATTAAAGAGTGTTTTAAGGGCAATTTACCGCCCTTTTGACATAGACAAATTAATAAGTATGTTCAACGCTAGGAGGCGCCATTCAAAAAATGTCCATATTTGTTCGATTTTCTCAAAATTTTCAAATGGCGAATTCGCCCCCTGGTGGCAAACAAAGAAACTTGAAAACATATTCATTGAAATTATTTGGGTCACATTTATTAACAATTTTTTTACCGCATCTTTCTAACTTGCATAGTTCCCGAGAAATGGCCGAGGGCCGCCCTTAACTGATCACGCTGTATATTATCCCCAAAATTATGTACAATACTCTAAACTTAATAGTATATTATACACTTAGGTTGAGAAGTGAGCCGCGCCTCAGGATATAAAAATGCTCGGTAAATAATGGCCTTCTGAACCGAAGTGTATATAAAAAAATTTTTACTACTAACATTGAAATATTGCCATATTTTACATATTTGATTAGATTTAGCCTGCGAGTTCAGTTGTCAAGCTGTTAAATGACACTAATTTTTAAATGTCATATAGAAAATTTTTCATTATTTACCTAGGTATTTTTTTATTATCATTACTTACCAAGGGAGAGAAATATTACTTCTCAATAGAGGAATGAGGTAAATAATGGTGATTTCTCAGGTTAGTAGTAAAAAAATAACTATTTACAAAACCAAATGCAATAATTCCTGGTCCCAGTGGCCGGCGTTGGATTCTGTAAAGATCAGTGCGTATTAGCATAGCTTAGTACAGAAAAAAACTATGCATGGGGTAAACAAAGCAGAATATATACCCGAAAGCCTACGGGAACGGCACCGGTGGAGGCACCGGAGTCGGCAAGCTTTTAAATCTAGGGAGTCAAATGGTTTTTATATACAAATGGTGCAAGCACAACGGAGGTGTTTGGATAGTCCCGATAATTGCTATCGGTACTCCCCAGACAGTGGCCAGACATCGGACGGAAATAAAAGGTGGGCGGTGTAAAATAGTCCCAGTAATTGCTACCGATACTATCCTACCAACGGCGAACGGACAGCAGACTGTCGGTTTTCAAGATGGGTCGTGGATTAATCGACTAAGCTGGGTCTCACTTCGGGCAATTACAACACGATGCAAGATACTAGCTTTATCGGGAAAGCTTACTCCCAGTATAGATCTGGCCTACCCAATTGGTCATCGACGGAAGACACCAAACGGACCGGACCGTCGAGGTCTTATTCCGACAACGTTGCCTCAGGTAAAAGCCGCCGCCTCGTCCGTCACTAGCTGCTTAGACCCACAGACGACAGAAGATTTCTACGCGCAATCGGCCGCCAGCCCACACGGTGTTTCATTCTGAGAATTTGTTTCATCCAATAATTTAGTACTAAGAGAGGGTTCTTAATTATATGCCAATAGGAAAACATAAGCGATCTCGAAAATGGCCACCCCGCAATTTTTTTTATGGAAACCTTAATTTAAGGAACTGAAAATAACTATGTAAGGTATGATTATGGGCAGGTTATTGATTTTTGTTTCATTCATTTAAACTGTTTCTTGAAAACTTTCCTGCGTTGCCCCCATTGATAAAGTCTAGCTATAGCTCTTGAGTAGTGATCTGATTATCCCCCCTTCCCATCTCAACCCTTCTTGGCAAACTTCCAATTGGTGGCTAAGAAAAATAAAATTGGAAATTTATTTTGCCAGGTCGATGAATTTTGGCGATATTGGGCACAAATTATAAGGTCATATTCTTTCCTCACACCACAAAATGATTTATAAGCGAAACATAAGGATCACGCACATTACACCAGCAAGGAACGGCACAGCACGGACCAGCAACCAGCTGTAGGTCGCACATTATACAAGCACAGAGCAGCACGAACGTGCACCCGCGTGAATAGTCTCGCAATAACATCCATACTGCACGCACGTGATTTCGTTAAATTATTTTAATAAAATGGAATTATGCAGTTCTGACGAGGAAGTTTTTGTACTATCTATAAGTTATTGGTTATTTTTCTGTAAATTGAAATGGAGGCTCGCTTATTTTATGGACGCTTCTGTTGTGAAGCCATTTATTCTGTGCCAGCGCATGCGAAGTAGACAAAGTCAAGATTGCTACTGATGACGGATCCAAGCACGGGAAAGCCGTGAATTGCCGGTTCGTGCCGGTGACGCCGGCGCACACTACACCAGACCAGCACGTACGGACCTGCAAATGCTGGTTGAGATTCTACCCAGACCGTCACGACCTGCAATGACGGTGGTTGCTGGTGATGGTCCGTGCCGGTGACGGTCTAGTGTGCGCGGTTGTATTTAAATATATGGTAATTTATTACAGACGTATTTTGCTGGTCCGTGCTGTGCCGGTCCGCACTGGTCCGTGCTGGTGTAATGTCCGCGATCCTTTAAAGATTTCCCATGGTGGTCCAACAAAAACTCATCCCAACATTAACACCAAAAATCAAATTATTAGTATGATCAATCAAATGAGGTCAATTTAAAACGTCCTTAAATAAAAAAACAGTTGTTTTTGCAATAATTATTGAAAAGTTATAAAACTCGGTACAGGATGTCCCAGTTAAGACGAGTGATTATCTCGGTAATTTTTACGATAAATTACTAGTTCCAAAACTAAACTTGTATAGTTTTTTCCAAGGAATTGAATGCCACAAAGAAAAAACAATTGAATCTCAAATAGAAAAATTTATCGCAAAATAACCAATTTTTAGAAAAAACCAAATGGCGATTTTGTTGCATTTTTTTCATTAGACTGGCAAAGTGGATAAAAAATGTGCACCGCACACTTGAATATCACTTCCGATTTAGCCAGATGTGATTTTTTTGTTGCAGCCAAGATGTTACGAGCGACATCTCGGTAATTTTTAAGATAAATTGATGGTTGAAACTCCAGACTTGTGTAGTTTTTCCCAAGGAATTAACTGCCACCAACATCAAACAAAGAATTTATCGCCAAAAAAATCAGATTTTTTAAAAAAAAACTCATTTCTGGCTAAACCGGAAGTGGTAGTTGTGTGGTGCAGGTTTTTTATCCACTTTACCTTTTTAAGGCAACACAATTGTCATGTTGATTTTTTCAAAAAAATAAGTTATTATGTGGTAACTTTTTGTTTGAAATTCTTTTTTTTTCTTGGCGGCATTCATTTTCTTGGAAAAAACTACACAAGTACCTATAGTTTTTGAACGACCAATTTATCTTAAAATTTACCGAGATAATCACTCGTAACGACTTAACTGGGACACCCTGTACAGTTTTGTTAAGATGGTCCTGAGTAAGAATTCATTATTACTGTTTTCTCAATACATCCCTAATACTACTCTCGAAATTTTGACCCCAAGAGGTGCTAGCAGTTGGCCATAATAATTTGTTGTTCACTTATGTAAAAGATACATCAGACAATAATATGAAATAAAAACAAGTATAAATTAAAATGACTGAAAATTAGTCAGGTACATTATGCGGGTATTGACAAGCGATATCTCCACTGTTTGAAAAGATACAAGGAAAATATACTTTCTTATTACGCCTTTCAAACCATATTGTCACTACCATTAAAATGCCACCTCCCACTTTTTTTAATAGCAACCCCAACTTTTTTAAGTGGAATTGTATCCTTACAGCATTTTAAATACAATGGTGCATCTTATTTTAATGAAAAATGTGTTGTTTAAACAAATTTTATGTTTATCATTTTTATTTCATACACACTATAAAGTCTCAAACATTCCAGTCTTTTGATTGTAAAATATAGCATTAATAATGAAGTTAAAAAAAATTAAGTTAAAATGGTGAGTTCATGCCAAGCTTTGTCCCAAAGTCCAGCTTCGCTCTTTTTAGAAATCTTTTGTTGACCCTAAAACGATTACATTTTTTTTATCATTAATAGTTAATAATTAAAAAATCTCAACTCACATTATTTCTTGCCTTTTCACCACAGCATTTATTAAAAAAATTCCTAATGGGGAAATAGCGGCAAAACATAGCACCCATATAGGTATGGGGTACTGTCTGTCCAATGGAATTATTGCCCTTACACTATTGTACACAAAAATACTATAGACACTTTGAGTGCATGTCCTAAAATTAAAAAATTCAAATAAATACATTCAAGTTATTAATGTTTTTAACTTACAAAGTAAAAATTGTTGCTAACCACACTATATTCGTCAGTGGTGACTTTCGATAAATCATAAAATTCCTGTGCACGAAGCCGACAGAAATAATTACTGAAAAAAGTTTGAACCAAACCTTTGTTTACCTTAATACAAGACTAGTTACAATAAAGGGACCCAATTTTAAATATATTATACATAAAGCATAAATATAAGAAAATATTGCTATTAGTAAAATAGGGTACAATTTAAATATACAGGGTGTTGTCACAACAAGTACCAATTTTCGTCCAAATAATATCGACATTAATTCAAAAACAATTTAGAAAAACACAAAAATAAATCTTTAACAGCCTGTATCTCAAAAATGAAGGCCTTGCGTCAATGACGTCAAAGCCTATAGACATGGTGCCCCATTGTTAAAATGCCCTTTATTTTGACTCCAAGATTAAATATATCCATACTACTCTAAAAACATGCTACAAAGACAGAAATCTACCATCAACCAACTATACACCCGGTGATTCCCGGTTATAGTTCCTCCAGAATCACACTTAGATATCGCATGTTTTTTCTTGTTTGGGGGCGCCGGAAGCATCGGAACCTCACCTGAAGACTCGGGGGATGGTCTAACGACGTCAGCCTCCGAGCCCAGAGTTGAAATAAGTTCGCTACGGCTCGACAAAAAGGGACAATTTCTGACAATCTCGCGACATTTTCGGAATAATTTAATGGACCGCTTAGATTGCAATTAGTTCTGGGCGTCAAGCGTTTATCAAAACAAACCTGTGTATAGGTTCTGACGTCATTGCCTTGCGTAGATCCCCTTCAAGGATATTGACATGAATTAGTAAATGAAAAGGTACTGATGAGGGACTGATCTTAGATACGAGTGAAGAAAGCGAAAAATTATCTGATGAAGATTATGCGACTTCTAATTTCATTGAGCATACTGCAAATAGTGGAATCTGTAAAGAGGGAACAAATACCTGACATGTCTTCAGCCGAAGGTAAGGAATTAGACTTAGGAAGTGACAAGGAAGAAATATAGAAAATCAGGACAGTCAATCAAGTAGGAGCGAGGATGAAATACCACAATCAGAAAATCCTTAAAAGGGGTCATGGAGCAGAGAAAAAAATAAGAGGCTACAAATAAGACGTTGCGTGAAAGTGGCCTGAAATGTACTGGATTTTAAAAAAATTACGAAACAATGAGTAAGTTGCGTTCTTGTTCAAAAATTTCAGAAGAGACGAGAAGACAGCTGTTTGACAAGTTTTGGAAAATGACGTGGGATCAGCGGAAAATTTATGTGGTTAACAATACAGTGTGTCCCCAGATCAATAACAATAGGCGTGAAAGGCGAAAAATTTTCGAGTTGAAACTTGACCTTTTGGAGACTAGCCTTGCTTGATTAGAAACTAATTTGCACCATATTTTTATATTTTAAAAATCAAGCGGGCCTCGACAGGGGCAATTTATTCATTTTCAGTTCAGGTAAACTACCTTTACCTTAAGAGATATCGAAAAATGTTGTTAGAGTAAGTTGTTCAGAATACAAATTTTGAAACATTCGACACACTTTGATTTTTTTTTCAATTTTTTCCATTTTTGCCGTTTTAGTGCTAATCAAGAACATTTATCGAAAAATGGTATCAGAAAGTTGTTCAGAATGCAAATTTATGGTCAGATCGTCATATGCCAAATGTAAAAAAATATTCGCACTAAAACCCCAAAAATGGAAACAATTTTAAAAATCAAAGTGTGCCAATTGTTTCAAAATTTGGTAAGGGGACCTAAATTTGTATTGTGAACAACTTATTCTAATAACATTTTTCGATATCTCTTAAGGAAAAGGTAGTTTCCTGAACTAGAAAATGAATAAATTGCCACAGTCAAGGCCTGCTTTATTTTTAAAATATAAGAATATGGTGCAAATTAGTTTCTAATCAAGCAAGGCTGGTCCCCCAAAGTTAAAGTTTCAACTCGAAAATTTCTCGCCTTTCACGCCTATTGTTAAGTCTATCTGGTGACACCCTGTATAACAATGTCAAAAGAATATACACAAAAAAAAGGAGAATGCAACCTCACAATGTACTTATTAGAGTTTAACGATGAATGGTCAAAAGTTCAATGTATGCAAAAAACTATACCTCTCTATTTTATGTCTTGGAGAATTTCAAGTGAGACCAAGCAGTGGCTTCAAAAACTGCTTTATATAAAAAAACCTTGATTTCTGGCAATTTCGCAAAACTCTAATTTTTGCGATGAAACCTAGATGTTCAGCAATAAGGTATATTAGCCAAATAACGCCATGTCCCTAATAACGCCAGACGCCATCTTTTAGTAATCCACTAATGCAATATAAAAACTTTGCCGTATAGTTTTGTAGGTTTCTACCAAGGAAAGCAATGGGCTATAAAAAGCCTCTTTCTGGATGCAACAGGTGTCGCAACATGCATTGCGATTGTTTACACGCAACAACGTTACTGGGGGTAGAGTTTTTGTTGCAAAATTTTTGTTGTTTCCTCATTGTGTAAATTGCATTTGTTGATACCCACGTCATCTTTGGTAAGTTTATGTTATATCTAGTTCATAGTTTGAATCAAAACATAAGTAGTTTTTGTAAAATCAGTACTGTAAATTTTAGGTTAAGTGTGCCTAATAACGCCAGGTAGAAAAGGCGCAAAGCAATACAAGTCGTTGTCAGAGATTTGTTTTCTTCTTCTTCTGTAAAAATCAATTCGGAAAAAAGAAAAAAGCTTCAGTTCAAGCGAGTTGGTATTGCTTTGTTTGTCAAAAACATCGGGTCCATGATATGCGTCTGTATGCGCCATTTGTAACCGTTACGTCCACGAGGAGTGTATAGGATTATCCAAAGAAGATAACATTTCATTTGTTTGTTATTATTGTGAGTTTCAACTAAATTTTGATAAATACTTAGGTTAATAATTATTGTTTTTTATTTTTATATCGACAATTTTGTATATATTTTTTAAATCGCGTTTGGCGTTATTTGGGACATGGTGTTCTTAAAAGCGCCATCTGCAGCATATATAAAAAAAAATTTTTTTGTTACTTTGTAACATCAGAAAAAAACAGTGTACCGTGTTTTTTGTTCTAACATATATACAGATAATAATTACGAAGATTCATAAAATTTTGAAAAATATTTAAGGAGCTGTACAAAATCGATCGTTAATATGGCGTTATTTGGGTCAAATACCTTATACTAAAGGCGCATGGCCGTTGATCATATCTTTTCTGGGCATTGGTGAACGTTAATTTAAATTTTCACAGCGACTTAAAAATAACTTTTAATTTTAGTGTAGGCTGCAGTTTTTTCATTTGCAAGTTATTGCATTTATAATAATCAGACTGGCGCAATATACCAGGAAATCCTTCTGATGAGTTATCCAAGAAAATGTAGCAAACAATATTTTGAAAATGGCTATTTTTATCTTAAATTGTTAATATTTATTTAGTACTCATTCACATATGTTGTTATACATATTATTCTGAACAGACTGCAACGTTACGAGTAATCTTGCGTGGCTTTTTTTCCATTTGTAGTGAGCAACACACAACTTTTGATCAATACAAATTTTAATCTAACCAATTAGGTACTAACATTTTAAGACCAAAATTATTTCAAAATATTTATCACAAAATGTTGAATCACCACATATGTGCTGTATGTTTACACCTCAGAGAAATAACCAAGGATAGAGGGAGTAAGAACAAAAAGTAAACAGAGCCAACATCTTTTTGAGTGCTGCCACATACTCCATTGTTTGTAGCATTTCATTTCAAAATAGAAGGGTTTAATAATGGGATTAAATGAAGGCACACCTTCCAAAACGCTAAATTAACAAATGTAGTTATTAATTTCTTGTATGTAACAATTTTAAACTAAAACTAAATTGTGCTGTAATTATAGTAGCTAATTATCACTTTAATAAAATCGTCACCAGATACCTCAAACCGCCCAACATGGCAACGCCGCCGTTGCCGCCGAGTTTGTTACTCGGCGGAATTTGTTTTGTGTTTGCCCAGCACAGAGCTCAGCAAGTCAAGTTTTCCGATTGTTTACGTATGCATTTTTCGTGTTTTCAATTCTTTTTCAGTTAATTTATAGACTATTTATTAGTATTTAGGATATAGTGACTGGCATTGTATACAATAGTACACAGAAAGTGTGTGGTGTATGACCAAATCGATATTTCTCAAGATATAACCTATCTGAGGTAAACGTTGTACACACAAGCCTAATGTTTGTTTACTTTGGTAAATTTGCATAAGAAGTTGGTTGACTACAAACGTGTGTATTTCCATGCTGTTGCTCCCTCTATCCTTGGTTATTTCTCTCAGGTTTATGCTTAATCCAGATGTTGAGACGAAAATACACATTCAGTATCTCTATCCCTATGAGAAAGATAAAAACTCCCTGTAGAACTTTTAAACTAAAAAATTGCAAACAAAATTTTCCCAGGCTTCAGAGGTGCCAGTGCTGATCACTTGAATCAATACTATGCAAAGAAGCACTACCTACTAATTCCAAAGAAAACCTTGATTTCTGGACCTAGATGTACAAAATATTTCTAGCAATATACTAGAGGAGCATTGGTGAACGTTACACCAATTCTGGGTCCCTTTATTTTACATATCTAAAGCCCGGTCCAGATGTTCAAACTTGTTTGTGCACCCTTTATTTGGATAATTATTAGCCGTTATGTTTTGATGGCAAATCTGTTAATTTATCAAGAGAATTTTGTACAGATTTCATTGAACTTTATAAAAGTAGGTAATTTCTCATCATCAGGTTTCTGCCTAATGGCTCATTACGAAGTTCTCTTAGCAAATTTATATGATAAAATTTGCCTCTTTTCAGTAGCCATTAACTAGACCTAGACCATCTTTTCCTCACCCCTCGTGATATTTTTTCTTCTCTTTTTATTTTAGCGTCACATGCCAAGAAATGAAAAGTACTTTCTTCATTGCAATCGGCATGAAAGTGAATAAAATAATACAAAAGTGGCTATATTAAAACTGCATGCACAAACAAGTAGTTCAACAAGTCTGAATGATTGGACGGGGCGTTAGAGTGTATGAACTTCTTACCGAAATGCAACAAAACTACGAAAACTACTATTAGACGCCCATTCAACAATGTCCAACTGTTTTCATCCCACCCGCCAGTATAGTTTTCGTCAACGGGGTTGTAGAAAAAGGCACAGGTACAGTTTTTGAATGAACACATTTGATCACAGTGGTCGGTTAAGATGCCAGCAAACGAGATTAAAACCACAACGATTGTAGGGAAGAACTTCAGTCCGTAACACCATAGGATAAAAGCAGCCATCTAAAAATGAGAAATAAATTGTTAGCATCTCCTATGAATTCAAAGAATTAAACAAATACTCGGGTTGTCCAGCTGAGCAGAGGTTTTTTTGATTTTTGCAATTAAGGTGAATGTCCCAAATATCGAACACTTAAGGGTTTAAGCAATGTATACATGGCCACCGGCAATGAATCTGTGGCAAGATCAGCTTTATTTAAGCATTAGTTTGTTCATTGATTATATGACATTGTTTATAAATATCTATTTAGTTATAAATTCTCAGTATGAATAAAAAAAATAGATAAAACTCTAAAAATGTACAATTGTCCATATTATTGAACAGGCAAATTTTCGTTTGTCCCCATTTTCGAACACACATTGTCCCAATTTTCGAACCAGTGTTCCCAATGGATCACAAGCTCTTACTCTTCGTTTTTTTTGCTAAACATTTCACATTTTTGTAAGTGGGTAAGTAGGTAGTTGGTAGGTATTTACCTATATTATTTGAAAAAAAAAAACATTCTCAGGATATATTTGTTTAATAAGTAAATAACATATTTAATGATAACAAAATCACCAATGGCATATATCACTTCTTGAAGATCGGTAACAACGTGTTCTATCTTCCTATCTTTTTCGCATTTTTTTGGTTTTTCTTTCTTCTCGTTTTTCAAAACTCTTTCTGCTCTTTGTTTTCTTCTTTCTTCTTTAGCCTCTTCTTCGGCCTTCTTTTTCTGATCTTTTTTCTCATGGTACTCTCGCCATTGTTGTGAACTTGCAACAGCAGGAACCTTTTCCTTTCTTTCACGTTTAACATTTTCTTTATTGTTATTTAATTCCGAACTTTTCCAAAAAGAGCCTTTTTAAAAGAAGTTGGAATATTTTGACCAACTTGTTCTATCGAGAGATTTTTTGAGTGATTGCTAGAAAAGGTTAAATAGCATGCTGGCCTTCTATAATATCACTCTATTTCAATGGTGTGACCTGTTGAGTGCTATGATCGATCGAGTCATTAGTTGTAATAGTACTTGAAGCTACATTAGTGGCTAATGTATGCTGTAAGTCGGTATGGTTAGTTTCTTTTTCTTTATCACAGTAGGTTTCTGATTCTCTTAGGAGGGATTCATTGAAAAGAGTATCCAAATCTGAGGTAGATATATTGCCCGAGACATTGCCAAGATCCTGCAAAAAACTGTCATTTTCCATTCCTTCGCTTTCTAACAATTTACGCGTTTCTTCAATTTCCTTCTCCAAATTTAATACCTCCGAATCATTTAACATAAAATAATTATTTTCTAAGATTGGTTCAAAACTAGGATCTAAATTATCAGTTTTTTCACTTCTGTCTGCAAATTTCTCCCTTTCATCTTCGTTATCATCTTCTATACTTTCAATGGGGATTGGTTTATTTTGATCGGCTTGCTCCTTGAGAAATTTCCAAAATTTAAATAAATTCAAATCCTCAATTTCCCCATGCCAGGTTTCTCCTGCTGCCTGGAATTCCGCTACTTTATTGCTTTCGTATTTATTTAAAAGTTTTAAACACGTTTTTTTAGAGATGGGTTTTGGGTTTACACCCTTCGATGGGTTTAAACCCTTTATGGGTGCCAACCTATGGGTGCCAAACCTTTGACACCCATAGGGTGTTTTCATTTTTAAAATAAAGGGTGGATTCAAAGGGTGGAAACGTTTGGCAGCCAAAAATGGGTGGTTTCAAAGGATGTAAACTAATGACACCCAAAAATGGGTGTTTTCAATGTCACCAAAAGCCAAAATATATCCTGGAATGGATGGAATTTTTGAAGGGAAGCAAAGCCAGTGTTTTTGGAGCAAAGAAGAAACGCGATTTTTTTTTTTGTCAATGAAACCTATTATATTTTGTAAATATGTCAAATATCAGAACAGAAATACAAATGGAATAATAAACCCTATATGGGCTTTTAGATGAGAAAGTGGAAAAAATGAATTGAAAGGTTTTTTTTTTTGGTTTAATTTTCAATTTTATATCATTGAAAATTTATGAAATTTGAAGTAAGTTATTTTTTCCTATCCTTGTTGTTGAAAAAGCCATACCGGACCTATGTTTATATAAACTTTTCGTCTTAAAATCACTCAACGAATCACCCCTTAAAGTTTGGCTACGTACTTAAATAACACCCTGTATATACTGATGACTTTTTTATTTCTCGTTAACTAGTTTATTAAAGTTAATAATGCAGGATGAATCTTGTTTTTGTATGCCCTAGAATACATTTATTCATTTATTTAATATTTAGTCATCGTTATTTTCATTTAGGATAATGTAATAGATAAACGACTAGATTTATAATTTGCCTGCAACATATTTTTTACTTTTTATATCTTCTTGCAATGTTTCTGTTGTTTATAGTTTTTAGATATGAGTATTTGGTATTAAATTAAACGTCTAGATGTCACCAATGAAAATATGCCATAATGTCATAATTTGACACCCGGTGCCAAAAAGGGTGGAAACCTTGACACCCTTTCCAAATATGAAAAAACCCGGTGTAAACCCATCTCTACGTTTTTTTGTCTTGTATAGAACTAAAAGATTCCATGGGATGTTCGTTATCAGAATAAAAATTTTTATCAAACTTAATATTATTTGGATTAAAGGGACAGAGACCACACGTTTTAAATCCGTTCTGTATTATTTGTGGTAAAGTGTTTATCATAGAATCCAAAACTTCTTTTAATAATGGTCCAAAATGTTCTCTGCAAAGCTTTGCACCATTGTTTTGCATTCTCCATTGGACGACGGCCTTCCTCCATGCTGATTTTAATGGATGGAACACTGCCACATCTAAGGGTTGCAAAATGTGCGTGGAGTTGGGATAAAGACTAATCAAAATAATACCCTTTTCCGAACAAAACTGACTTAGTTGCATCGTGAGATGTGATTTATGACCATCGACGTAAAGAATTATCGGAAGTTCGATTTCTTGCTCTATTATCCATTTGTAAAACACGTTAGCAATAAATTCAAAAAATGACTCACCCGTCATCCACCCGTTATCTGATTTTCCTACTACCCAGTTAGAAGGAATTGTTTCTATTATATTTCTAGGAATTCTTTTGTATGGCATCATTATTAGTGGAGGTGGCAACTCTCCTTGAGCATTACACATAAGAAGAGTTGTTAAACACTCTTTTTCGTCGTTATTTGTTACAGAATATACAGTTTTCTGACTTTTAGCTGTTAAAACTTTTTCTCCTTTCGGGCATAAAAATATAGCTGTCTCATCACAATTGTAAATTCTTCTTGGATCCGTAATGTTTTGTTTACATTCAGTTTCCATGTATTGTGATATTTCAGTAAACCATTGAAGAATTTTCTCCTCTGTGACATTGGCTCTTCTTGACGATAAATTTTGTGGTACTCTATGGGTAATTTCAGGATGCCTTTTTAAAAACCCTTCGTACCAATGTCGTTGTGGCCTACTGTCTGGAAAGGGGTTCTCTCGTTTCAGCTCTTTCACCAGCATTTGGACACTGTCGGTAAGTTGACTTTTTGTTATTGGAAATCCTGCTTTGGCCGAATGTATGATCCACCTAACTAGATGCCCTTCTTCCTCCTTATTTAAAATTGAAGGAAGACCGATTTTTCTCTCAATTGGTGTTTTTCCAGTAAGTTTGTCATATAAAGTAGTTTTAGGGACGTTATAAGTAGCACTCGCTTTTGAAATACTCATTCCTTGTTTGGTCGCTTCTATAGCTTTAAGCATTGCATCTTCGCTATATTGAAGTCTTCTGGCCATTTATGTTATTCTGGAAAAGAAATGTAATTTTAGGAGGGTCTTTTATGTCAAATTTGAAAATAATGTTGGGAACATCAAAATTAGAATTTATCAAACACAACCGTTCGATAATACGGTCACTGCAGACTTTTCTTTAAATTAGAATATATTTCTTATTTCTAAATTTTTTTTAAGAAATTTTTCATATTTTGTAGAAAAAGACACATAGATTAATCCTTCATATTATCGAACATATGAAATTTGTCAAATTATGGAAGAAACCGCAGCCAAACGCGTGTCTGATGGGTTTAGAAATCCATCAATTTTATGAAGACCTAATTTTCGAACAAAATTTTAGCGTATTATCGAATAAATTTTTGAGGGTTGTTTATTATTTTAATTTGACAAATTTTCTATGTTCGATAATATGAAGGATTAGTCTATGTACCTTTTCACGTAATTCAAATATAATTACATTAAAAAATATTTTGAAATAAATTGGGGATTATCATTTTAAAAAATGTCTGCGAAGATCGTAATATCGAACGGCTGTTCGATAAATGGGACCGGATCGAATTTTGCTGTCCCCAATATCGAACGGCATAGTTTTTAAACAAATTGAGAAAAATATTCAAAATTTCAGTAGAAAATCAACGTTATCATTCATTTTTTTCAACTTAAATACATCAGTAACATCAGCACTTGTTACTTACCTTTTAAATACAGTTTTTGGGAATGGCACAAGTCTTAACCAAGAGCACAAGAAATACGCGTGTTGCCGTAATCGCGGTGGCAGAGCAACTGATTTAAACATTTTAAGTAAACGATATTTTACCAATATTGCGCATGCTCAAACCAAAATATTGGCAAAAGATACAACTTTTATTATAAACGTATGCCAGTTTGGGGAAGTATATGTTTTTCTTATTTTATCACAATTAAATGAATGGACAAGTATACTTAGGAATGAAAAATAATTTTTTGCCTTGGAATTTGTAAAACATGTCTAGATAATCACGAAACCCAACCAACAGATTTTTTTTCCCATTAGTTTGCTCAAAAATTGAAAAAAACGGTCGCAAAAGTAGGGAATGTGACGTCACGATCCCTAATTTCAATAAGTACCTGCTATTTTCTTAGTACTTATTTCGTCTTTTTTTATATAACCAAGCATTCCCAGGCAAATTATTAGATTCAGTTTGTATGCGCCTGATGAGAAATAATCAAATTTCGTAGCATTTCAATGAAATATTTGGATTTTACTGATCCCATTCTGAACTTATTAGATGCCCCCTATAAAATATGACAGATGACATATTACTCAATGCTTTAAAGAAAATCGTCGGCAACGCCGCACTTTGCATATAACCTCACTTTCGCCCGCGGAACGCCGAAACCAAGGTTAATAACCTTAGTGAAAACTAAATAAATTCTATTCTCAGTTTTAAAAGAATCTTGCAGTGAATACTTTATTTTTTCAGTTTATAATGAAGACAAGATTTGTTAAAGCTTGTCCTGATAACTTGCCTTGCATAGATTTTGATATAGTGTGTCAATTTTATCAATAAAAACGGGGAGCAAAACATGGAGAAATGAAGAGGTATGTTTGTTATTTGATTTGTATATTGTTTTAATATTGCTTAATGATGATGATATAGCTTAAATTCTGGTTTTAGGTAGACTAGAGAATAAATATTATGGTAACAATGTTATTGGAGACACGCAGAGGAAAGAACATAGCAATGAATGCATAATGCCCGGTTAAGGCAAAAATTACCCCCGAGCACAAAATTAATAAGAAAAATGTTAATGATACTGTGGTTAAAAATGAAGAAATTCAACTGAATAGTTGTGGAAGTAGGTATATTATGTTGTAATTACCCAACATAAGCAGATTAGTCCTAAATTATGCACATACCACGATGTACGAGGATCATACATCGTGGCACATACGTAGATACAGCTTTTTGTGCTTCTAGTTTAGTTGCTAGTACAGTAAAGAAATACTTATTGTGTATATACCTATAGTTAAGATATGGGGGAGGGGGCGTGGGGGTGTTGCACAGCCCAATGTTGAAATCGATTATCAAAACAAGAAATCATGCGTTTGTAAAAACGATCGTTGATATCTATATGTGAAAACCATGATTCAGAACTAATTTAAATAATCTAAAGTCAATGCAAGTTCGACAGCAGAGTTTCATTCGATATCAAGTGCTTGACCGTCAATGACTTTTTGCGGGTATTTTTTTCTTGTATGATCTAATGAAGTATTTAATTAATTAAGTCCGTAGTAGTACACTTTGTCGCATCCATTTTAATGCGGAAAGTTGTACTTTTCTGCACTAGTGACATTAACTTTGTCAACTAATAGAACTAAGCACGCTTGTAAAATTTTTGCACATATTAATGGGAAACTTATTTTAGATGAATGTAAGCTGACTTCCTGGAAATAGCGAAGAATCATGGACAACATCAGTAGATTGTTATATTGGAAAAAGTCAACACAAGTGCAATAAAAAAATATGAAGGTCTATCTTACAGGATTTAGTTGACAAAGACATACCGACATACCTCAATAATTATTATACATTGGAGTAGTATGACAGAAGATTTTTGGCAAAAATCAAAACATATTACAAGGAGGGACTGTCTGACATGTTAAAAAACGAAAAATGCCCTGTATCTCCAAAACGAATCAAGATTTTGAGATTCAACTGCTTTCCACTGCCCTCAAAAATCGAGCACAGTACACCTACCTACTCTTTGTCTATCTCTTCGCAGAATAGAAGAAACCCCCCAAAAAAACATCCAGTTTGTTGCACTCTGTGCATGCGACATGAAAACTATTATTTGATTTTGGAATATTTTCACTAAATTTAATAGATAACTTATTTGGGGTTTTGCCATAGAATGCAAAATAATGTTTCTTTTTTCTTGCAAATTAAAGAAATCTTAATTTTTGGCCGGCTGCTGCATTATATTTTTTTATTTTTAACTTCCATTAACCACAATCACAAAATATGCTTATGAAAATTTATTTTCCAGAAAAAATAGGTATATAATATGTATAGTGAAAAAATCCTAAAGAATTATGTCATTTTTTATGAGGATGCTTCGGCAATCACAATATAATTTACCTAAATGGGTCTAAAATAGTTCAAGCTATGACAATAAAGTTTTTCGACTGAAAACTTGGCTTTATTGCGTTTTACATGTTATGTTTCTAACATCACCAAGAACTGGCACCTTCTCCAATATTCTAGCGTTACATTTTTGAACCGATGCAGGTCTAACTACTAACTTACTAGCTTCACAACAGAAGCGTCCATAAAGACGTGTCAAAAATAAGCGAGCCTCCATTTCAATTTACAGGAAAATAACCAATAACTTGTACATAAATTTGGTCCTAATACAATCTCTTTGCAATGTGGATTAACGTAAAATCAAACAAAATGTACAATGTTTATCCCTTTAGAAGATATTTCGCGTCAAAGCGAGCATCCTTTTGACACATGTCCTTATGGACGCTTCTGTTGTGAAGCTATTTATTCTGTGACACTAGGTATTGAGGCTAAAATATCATCAGTTTCTTCAAACAACTAAAAACAACAAAAATCGTTTGGCAGAGCCACTAATCTAAAATAGTCAGCTAAAATGTTACCCCTGGTTGGTTCTTTATTGTCTTTAATATATCGGCAAGTCTAGATATCTAATTTGTGCAAGTTCAGTTAGGTACTTACGAATTGTGTCGTTTTATAGATAAAATCGACTTTCCAATAAAAAAAAAAGTTTTGTAAACCAACCAGCATAACGTCCGAATCATCAATACCAATACCTAGTGCTCCCAGCATTTTCCTCAGCAAAATAGAATGGTTCATTTCCGTCATGGATTATTAGAATGAATGGTGAAAATAGTTCAAATCATAAAAAATAAAAGCTTGTAACACACGCGGGCCGCGGGATCCGATGTTCCGATTTGTGACGCCACAAAATAGGTTATGTTTATGTTCTCGCAGGCATTGAGGTGCGGCATTGCCAAACCTGGTGCCATGGCGGTAAATTTAGGGAAAAATAAAATCCAACAGGTAGTTACGTATATTGAACTTTAAAAATTAATTGCGGCAAAACGGGGGCGAAAAAAAAATTAAAAAAAATACAGCAAGTATATCTCACCCAATACTATCCGATGAGCAAATAAAAAAAAAGTGGTGTATTAGTCCATTCTGTTCGATAAATGGGCCGTGTTCGATGTTTGGGACATTCACCATATGAATCTTAATTGTACGGCCATTACATTCCAGACACTATTTTTTGGAGTTTAGTAAGAAAATTAATGGTTTTCATAATGTATCCGCCGTTTTTAAATTAAGTAAAGTAGAACTTGCTACAAGACTATTATTTATAACTCTGAAAAATTGTATAATATTGCCGGAAATGTTATCAATGAATTTTTTAAGCTTTATTTTACCTAGAAAGATTACAAGTAAAAAATTGGTCTCTCTATTTTCTGATAAAATTCCGAGTAGTGTTGCCAGAGTTAGTACAATTGTAATAATCTGGTACATTTGGGCTCTTGATATACAAAAATATATTTCCATTATTTCTAATACATTTTTGCCCAATTATTGCTATTGTACTATTTAATTTTTACAAAAAGATAAATTAAACAACAAACATTAATACTAAAATAGTAAATATAAAAACCAAAAATGACAGTCATATTATACCAATACCCTCAGACCCAAATCCCAACCATCCCTCTCGCAATTAGTGTAAGAATGTTATTACCATGCAGACTCGAAGTTAGAGACAGAGAGTTAGATTACTGTATATTCCTTCCCTTGTGGGACTACACCAAGGTCTGTTGATTAGGAGACCTTGTGACTACACCAGTGGCGTAGCTACCATACCGCGAAACCCCGCGGTCACGGGGGGGCCCTGCCATCAAGGAGGCCCGGCGGAGCCGGGTCCTCTCGAACCTTCGATGGCCTCCCCTTGACCGGGCGTATACGTGTTCTGTTCAGTTTTGATATTATATTTTTGATCTTTCCTGTTGTAACTGTTGCTTCTTTAGAATAAAAAAATAAAATCAATAAAAATCTATTTGAGAAATTGTTGTTACCAATAGTAAAGGGAAAATCTGATGATTTTCAGAATGGAATACCTTGCATTCGAATACTTTGGGAAGCGAATGGTTATCCGAATACAAAGAATCGTTCAAGTTTCGAGATCGCAATATCGCAAATTTTGCATTTAGCGATTCGATTCAACATCTCGATTTATACTTGTGATCTCGAGCTCGAGTCCGGGTCTCGAGTTTTTCAGCCTCGGTCTTGGAGGAGGCTCATTTCGAATTCAAATTGGTTCTCTGTTCTATAATCTCTGGTTTGTTTTACCTTGAAAATCTTGATACACTGGCGAATTTGACGATATAGGTCAGGACAATGGTTTGTACTCTTCTGGCATATTTTTAAATGACAGGCCATCAATGATCTACCAGTGGCTGTTGACCATCATAACATTATTATGTTTGCTGATGATAACAGCTATGTAGCCACAGAAAATAGTATCAGTGAAGCTAGAGTGCATGCGCAGAGCATGGTTGATAAGTTTGTGACATGGTTTATTAATAATAAATTACATCTAAATATCAGCAAAACAGTATTTATGGAATTTACCCCTAGACAAAACTCGGACGTATCTTTACTGATTAGAGCCTTGGGTAAGTCATTAGAACAAGTGAATGTAACAAAATTTTTAGGAGTCACATTAAGAAGCAATCTAAAATGGTCCAGCCATGTTGATGAATTATGCCGAAAATTAGCTACTGTTACATATGCAATATTCAGTCTATCACAGTTATGTAATAGGGACGTACTTCTCTCTTACTATTATTCAGGCTTCTATTCAAGAGTCAAATATGGAATTATACTAGGGGGCTGTAGTGGTGAAATTTCACGTGTCTTCCGTATGCAAAAAAAATTGTTCGCATTATTACCAATGCTCAGTCTAGAGCCACATGTCGCCCTATCTTCAAAAAACTTAACATGCTAACAATTTCAAGCATTTATATCTTCGAAATACTAAAATACGTTAAAACAAATATTAGCTCTTTTGCTCCTCTCAATTTTAACCATACATACATGACAAGATTTGCAAGTGATCTTAGGGTCCCCGCTCACAACCTTTCCCTAGCTGAGAATAATGTTAGATTTGCAGGAGTGAAGTTATTTAATAAGCTTCCTCCACATATAAAAGGGATTGACAACTATAAGGAGTTCAAAAAATGTGTTTTTAATTTCCTAGTCTACCATTGTTTCTATTCTATACAGGAATATCTCTATATGTAATTATCATAAGCAGTAATCTAATAGAATAATCAGTGTAATGTTGACTTAACCTATACCTGTGGTATTCATATACTTGTAAATGGTCGATTGGTTTAATAAAGTTACTTTACTTTACTTTACATAAATACAAAGCCTGCCATTTTTTGCTATTCACTGTACATAATCGATAATCGACAGGCGCTGGTGGCCTCGCGGTGTAATAATCCGAATTCCGACTTACGCGAAGTGTGTCGATTCATTCCGATTCAGCATTTGACAATTCCTCTCGCTTCGATTATTTTTAGTATTTGAATACTTCGTTGTGAATCGAATGCATTCAAAAGCACCCCAGAATCGAATACTTCGATTATTTGTATTCGAATAGTCCCTTCACTAGTTACCAATAAAGAATAATTAATTTAGCATTACTTTCTATAGAAGCTGAAGAAGGTGCAGCAATGGATAAAAGCGAACTAATTAAAGTTCATCGACGTCTCCTGCACTAAAGACTATGATATGATATCATCTTGGTATATTAAGCACTCTTTGTACCTTAGGGTGGCAAACTCATTGTGCATCAATCGTCAAAACTTTTTTTGTTTGAAAGGTCTTCGAAAACCGCTTCTTTTGGCCTTTCTTCCCTTGTCAAGATGCAAATTCAGGGCCGGCTACGACTTTTTAATACCCCCGATTTCCACGAAAACCTTTTAGCGACTTTTTTATTTAAAACCTAAGGCTACAGGGTTATAACACCACAAAACCCACATATACAAAATTTGAACAAAGAATAGGTATACAAGTTGAGCAAAATAGGAATTTTAAAGGCATCTGGCAAGTCAAGTGTGATATGAATCCCTTCAAAACAGTTGAATAGTCAACAGCACCCAAATGTGGGTGTGCAAAGATTTAATACAAATATATATGAGGTATTTTTCTCTGTGCCATCTCAAAATGCTGAAATTTAAAAACCTTATACGGATCAAGAATGCTCTGAAATCATTGAAAAAATATTAATAAACACAAAAGTAATTTATTTCTGAACAAAATGCCAACCGACAAATAAAAGCAATTTAAATTATTGGACCTTTCTCAACAAAGTCACTATCTAAGACGATACATTTTCTGTGCATTTCCTGTTGTGGCACACCAGCCATCTTAACTGATATGGACTTACTGACTGGCAGGCTGCAGGCTTCTGTATTTTTTTGACTCAGCCTGTTTATACGCGACTGAATTTAAGATGCCAACGCCCCGACGGGCACTATGCGAACTAACTATATGGGTCATTGTCACCTCAAGCTTTGGGCACACTTTGGGTTTACACTGCGTTGTTCTTTGTTCTTGTTCATTGTTCTTGTTGTCTTCTATATAACTTTGTGGTCGTCTTCATAAAGTTATTTGGTTATTAGGTAAAAGTTCCCGCCGACAATCGGCGCAAATTTCGGATTTTCCGCGGGTTTCCGCGAAGTTTCGATGTTGCAAAAGGTGCAAAATAGTGTGGTGATCAGTTTGAGCTGCATATAGTAAAAATTCATCCGGATTATAACCACAAATATCGCAATGAAAAGTGAGGTGTCAGAGGAAATTTGAAAATTCATTTTCTCGGAAACTACGCCCGAGCACCAAAAACTAAGGTCAGATTCGTGTTCAGGGACCCCGAAAATAGGGGGGTAGCCAAAATTAAAAAAAAATCAGGGCAGACATACACCACGGGAAACTGTACTTACCGGTTATTATGAAGTTTAAACATTATTGTTTATGATTTATGTAATTGCAAAGGCAACAGGCAACTAAAAAGGAACTAAAAGCAGAATTCGAAATAGAGAACTTTGTTGGTTAAATTAAATTGATTCGAAACTTGTTCCATCTCGAAAATGTTTTCAGGAACAAAAAATGTTTAGGTTAGGACCTCGGGATCGAATCAAGACGGTTTTTCGTCCGAATCTCGCACTAAAACTTCATAATTACACTGCATAACACTTTAGCATGTTCAAATTCCACTTCTGAGAGGCCTTTTGGGCGTGGTAATCATAATAAAAATCACATTTTACTTGCTTTATTTCATTTTCTAACAACTCTTCTTTAACTCTTCTCTCTTTTTTGGCACAAGCGTGGCGGGAATATTTAAACATTTGAATTCAACTGTTGTTATTTACCACATTATTATAATAGTCAATTTTAGAAAATAAAGCTTTTTTGACTGATTTTGAAAATGGCATGGCCCATATACTTAGTTTAGCATTGAGCCTCCAGGGGGTGTATTTCTTATATTCAATCGCGTATAGTGTCTGGGGCAGTTTTGATATACTCGATTTTTGACCCGTATAAAGTTCCAAATGGTCCCGTCGACCATTCGACTGTTTTGAGGGGATTCCATGGCACACTTTACTTGGCAGATGCCTTTAAAATGCTTATTTGTCCTAAAATTTGACACCCTGCAGAATGGAACTCTCAACTCAATGTGGTGATTCAACATTTGGACCCATAAAATGGCTTTTTTTCTATCTGTAGCGAGCAACATGCATAATTTTAAACTTTTGATCATTACAAATTTCCATCTAAGTAACTCACATTTTGAGACAAAAATTATTTAAAAATATTTAACACAATGGCCGTCATTAGCATTTGCGCAAAAAGCCTAATGACGGCCATTGTGATAAATATTTTTTAATAATTTTTGTCTCAAAATGTGAGTAATTACTTAGATTAAAATTTGTATTGATCAAAAGTTTTAAATTATACGTGTTGCTCACTACAATTGAAAAAAGCCATTTTATGGGTCAAAATGTTGAATTATCACATATGTGCTGTACATTGAGTCTTAACGCTGTGTGATCAGATTTTAAATAAAGAAATCACTAAATGGTTTTTGTGAAAATCGAGGATATTAAATTATCGTAGCCCGCCCTGGATTTGCATTGTAAAAATGGTAAAGAAGTCAAAAGAAGCGGCTTTTCAAGGTCTTTCAAACAAAAAAAGTTCAGGCGATTAGCTTCAAAAGTAAAGATTTCACGGATTTGTACAGTTTTAAAGTTGGACACCCTGAAAGTATATTTTTGTTTTAAAAACTTTTTTCTTTTTATTTACTAAGAAATAAAAGTTTGTGATAGTTTCACCTTCATGTTTGTTTTTTTTTTATTTTCCAATTTGAGGGGGCCCAAATTTAATTTTGGCGGGAGGGCCCAAAATTTGAAGCTACGCCACTGGACTACACTATGTTTATTTTGTTCCCTATCTATACTGTGGCTTTCGATACGATACGAAATTCTAGTATAATGTACAATAATTTAAACAAACAGCTATGACAAAAGAAAAATCCGCAAAGCAATAAATCCCAAGTGCACTTATCATTAGCAAGGGCATACAATTGGGAGTTTCTTTAAAAAAGGAGCTGCCATATTGTTTAAAAAAGTAGTATGAGGGAAATAATCATAAACTACAAAATTTTAAAAATTATAAATTAACGGAAATTTTGGACCTATCATACTTACATCAAGCCTAGGAAGTGTGTTAACTTTCCCTAGTGGCCTTTTCATCACGTCAGGATCCAGCGGGCGTGCAGATAGTGCTAAACTTAACAAAGGTACTACCACACAAGCTAACCACAAAATATGGCCAGTACTTAGTAAGCCTGGCAACATCGCCATGGTACCCAAGAGCTGCATTATGCTCAACACAACACAGCAACACAACCAGAATTGGACTGAAAACAAAAACAATGAGTTGTAGTCCAGGATGAGGCAAATGGAGGAAATGGTAGATTCTTTAGCTTATTTTAATGTGGGTATTTCATATAAAATTTTTATAATTCGAGGAGGTGGGAAAGTGCCATTTTTATTTGTCCCCCAAAAAACTATCAAGCCGATTTGAATAAAACTCGGTACAAGTGATATACTAAAGTAGCACCATCTATTTCCTAGAGTTGGAGGCATTGAGTCCAGGGGCATATTAAGCCACTTCACATACTGACAGGTATTTAATGTAGATTTTCTGTGGTAGAACTGTCAAATTTACTTGTTTTCTAATAAATCTGGATTTGCCTGTTTTGCGAACCACTCAAAATTAAAATTAAAAATACTATTTCGTTAAGATACAGAAGGGAGAATAAAGAAAGTGAGTACATTTATGCACAAGTCCTATAATACATCCACAATAAATATATTTTAGAAATCATCAAAGGTCTATGAAAAACGAAGGGACAATTTATGTTTGTAATAAGTAGCTTGGTAGTAAAACATATTTCAATGCAAAGAAACAAGAAACAACAACTTTTTATAGGTAGGTATATATAGCTACATTGGAGTTATGTGACATTTGTCAATCTCAGAAAACATAATCCAACAGTCTCAAGAAAATAGCTTTGCATCGTTCGGTTTCGTCTGATTTCAACTGCACATTATATCGCAGAGAAGACAGAATATAGAGAGATCATTTGCAAAGATCAAACGGAGCCCAACTTTTACGTAATTTTGTACCCTCCCGATATATTGTTTAGATATAAGTACTGCATTCTTCATTTATTATCGTTTAAAACTGAGAAAGAAGATCCACAGAGACCTACAATAGATTAATTGCCGTTTAAAGTTGTACTTCATTTTACATATTTGACAAGATGAGCACTCTGTATTCTATCTTATTTGTAATTATATCCACCATAATATTCTTCGTTTATTTTGATTTTAATGTCCTGTATGTATAGAATACACAAGCATAGTAATTGTAAACTCACCTATGACCACTACCGTAACTGAGATATTTGTTAAATAATTATTAAATTAGCGAGTAGTTTCATATCAATAAATTTGGTCATAGGTAACATATTACATAACTTGAGTTGTAAAGCAATTACACACTCATGGATTTCACACTTGCTTCTACACGGCTCCGTGTTTGGGCAGGTCTATTTTCCTTACCAGAGATCTTGTCTTACCTGTATAAGCAAAAGGGTCCGATAATCTTGTAGGTATTTTGGCTCACTAAATGCAAATAGTAGATTAAGGGTTAATGATTTACTTAAGTAATATAATGTTATTCAAAAGTCGAGGAGGAGGTATACACTGTGTCCCGGATAAGAATGAACAGCATGGGGATATTGCAAACGGTGAGAGATAGGGCAACGGTTAAATGGGGAAAAAGTTGCGCAATTTTGAGGTCAATAAAATGGCACAAACAGATTTTTAATATCTTGTTTCGTTTTTGAGTTATTTTGAAAAAAGTAAAATTTTGCGTTTTCGATTTTATTTTTTTCTGAAGTTGTTATCACAGATAGAGAAAAAAGAAAAACACTTTCTTATGGCACTTTTTAACGGGCCTTAAGAGGGCGTTTTTACAACGTTTCGTTTTTGAGAAACCATCTTCAACTGAATTTTTTTAAATACGGACCTACATTTTTTTTGTACATTTTGAAAGCACTTTTCATTGCAAATACCATGATGTATGACACGAAATATTTTTAAAATGTTTTGAGACAATTATACTGAAAATTCTTTTTTTTTTCCATTCATTTTTGTCTAATGCGGCCCTGTATTTAATAATAAGGAGTCTAAATATTAATCAGTATTGACAACAATTTAACTTACAGTTTATTTTTACTTCGAAAACTTAATATTTTTAAATTTTACGGCCCTGCGTCTGGTAAAGTGTTTTCCTCTGTTGTTGTACAGCAAACAGTGTCGCATTGTGTTTTGGAGTAAATTCTTCGCTTTTCCTAATTGCGAGAAGAAAGCTTTAAGCCAACGTAATCTATAACTTTTGCCAATTATTAATTGCAAAAATACATTCGTTCGGCCTCTACACTATTTATGTGACACAAGATATAACATGCTGACATGTTAAATTTGTCGTCATTTGAAAAAGCACCCTCCATTTGTAATGAAATAAATTGTTAACTAAATGATACAGTGGGAGTTATGACAAATGACAAGGGATTGGTTTCGTTGTTTCAAAGCCTTCTAGGTGGAGGATTTTTATTTATTTTTTATTATCCTTTTTTTAGTTCTCCGATTGAAAGATAAGTTGTAAGTTAAATTGTTGACAATACTGATTAATATTTAGACTTCTTATTATTAAATACAGGGCCGCATTAGAAAAAAAATTAATGGAAAAAAGGAATTTTCAGTATAATTGTCTCAAAACATTTTAAAAATATTTCTTGTCATACATCATGGTATTTGCAATGGAAAGTGCTTTCAAAATCTGCAAAAAAAATCCAGGTCCGTATTTAAAAAAAATAAGTTGAAGATGGTTCCTCAAAAACGAAACGTTGTAGAACAAATCTAAAAACGCCATCTTAAGGCCCGTTAAAAAGTGACATAAGAAAGTGCTTTTCTTTTTTCTCTATCTGTAATAGCAACTTCAGAAAAAAAATAAAATCAAAAACGCAAAATTTTACTTTTTTCAAAATAACTCAAAAAACGAAAAAAGATATTAGAAATCTGTTTGTGCCATTTTATTGAACTCCAAATTGCGCAACTTTTTCCCCATTTAACCGTTGCCCTATCTCTCACCGTTTGTAATATCCCCATGCTGTTCATTCTTATCCGGGACACAGTGTATTCAGGGTGAGTTACGTAGGCCGCAGTGGTCTATATCTTCCACATTGTTAATGCTAGAAAAAAAGTACAGACAGAACTTGTAGAGAAACATGAGTACTATATTCTGAATATATTTTCCAATATACAGCCCATTTTTCTTTTAAAATTAATATAACTCCCTAACCTTTAAACATAGGCCATTAATACCCAGTACCAAAAATAACATACTCTTTAAGTGCTTTCTAAAAATGTAACAAAATATAAGGATTTCTATTTAAAAAAAAACATAACTTTGGGTCGGCCACTACTTATTGGATCACCCTGTATATTGGAAAATATTTTCGGAATATAGTACTCATGTTTCTCTACAAGTTCTGTCTATACTATTTTTTAGCACTAACAATGTAGAAGATATAGACCACCGCGGCCTACGTAACTCACCCTGTATAACGGGAATGGTTTATTTTCGATTTCATATGTCATTTGAATATTGATTTGATCGAGATAATATTTTGTTTGTGCTGTGTTCCGATGTTGACAAAATGGCAGCGCCTTTAATAAAAAGTAATCATGGTAAAGATTTACAGCTTTTAGAAAATTTTACATTTTATAAAACTAAAGTGTTAAAAAGTGGAGAAATATTCTGGAGGTGCGTTCAAACAAAGTGTAGCGCTAAAGTGTTTACTACTGGCTCAGATCTGACAATATCCAGGAATGATTTAGTCCATAACCATGAACCAAATCAACAGAAGCTGAATAGGAAAATTGTTTCTAACTCATGTAAACGGAAGGCCCAAGAAGATATAGCAGAGAAACCTTCAAAAATTATTCGAAGAGCACTTGTTACCAATTTGTCAGAAACAATTACGACGACTGATGTTAGCTACAGTGCCTTTATACAAGACAGTGGCGACACGGCCACCATGTTTTGTCAAATTAGAGGTGGGACTTTTTAAAAATATATCGATATTGTGTACAGATCCAGTATAGAATTTTTTTATCGATATGATTATATATATTAAATGAAATCAATTAATTGCCCATTTTTTGAGAAATAAACAAAAAAACTACCTACCTGTTCAGTTTCGTTCATATTTTATGATTAATTACTTAAGTGTTAATATGTAATGGTTCTCTCTAGACATGTCTAGAATAGACGAATAAATATTGAGCATGTGTTTGTATTTTGAAAAGTTTAGAAATGAGTATCTAGCAATGAACAGAAAACCAGGAAAACCTTAGAATTAATAATTTTCTTCAGATCTGTTGAAGTAGTAAAAGCTCTTGGTACACAAGCCTAAAACCACAGAATAGCCACCGTAACAGAAGCCGCCTTACGTGTATCAAATAGTAGGAACGCAAAGGAGACTCGCCCTGAAAATCGAGTCTCCACAGGAGTGGGGGTCGGCAGTAGTTCAGGCTATTGCCTAATAGATGGCGCTCGGTTCAACATTCGTTTTCATGGAGTACGGAGTGGGGACAGTGTGGGGATATGGAGGGTTGCCAAACTTACTGCTTTATGATTAATACCAGGATTTTATATTAACTCACGGGAACCTCGGGCAATAACTTTGTGATTTAACAAATTCAGCGAGATAAAATAATGGCACAATCGTATTTAAATGTAATCATCCTCATTTAATACAACATATTATTTATGTTATATACAAATTTATAGAGTCTCGTAAAAATAGTTGCAAAATTTGGTAAGTAGTAATTTGTCATTTCTCACTGTATGACATTGCGTAAAAGAAACCGGCAAGACAGCAAATTATTGGCTCGTCTGTTCTGTGCTCCTATGGTATACTTATTAGCTATTTCGCTATTTGTTTTGTTTGAAGTGGATTGAAAACTGTGGTAATGGCTCGCAGTTTTTGTAAATGAATAATATATATTATTAGTCAAAGGTGTACCCATATTTATCATACAATAATGATTATTTAACACATAATACAATTATTATTAGTCGAAGTTGCTGCTATAGGTCTAGATTTTTGTATAGGAACACCCATATTTATCACATGATAATGAGCACAAAAACATGTGGATTAAGGATTACAAGTTTGTTCAGCGAATGTTCGGCCGTACACCCTACGTCACAACTCCCGTCCTTGTCTGACTCGTGAATTAAGTCGTGGGGATTCACACAGGTTTGTGCGAGGGAAGAGTGACTAATTGGAATTACTATTATTTCAGCTTTATGCAATTTGCGGCTCGGAAAAATATAGATTAAAAATTATTATAAAGTCGCATCTTACATCATCACGTGAGTGTGTGTATGTGAGGCATTTGGTACACGTTATATTCTTAAAATAGGAATGAAATGGATGAAAATGGAGGGTTTATTAGTTTTTTTTAATTCAGTTGTTTTTAGCCAACAAAATTTTAAAAAGGGGGTGATAGGATGCAATGGAGTGAATTTCAAAATAGCAATTTTAACAATATTTTAAAGTTGAAGAAAGTGACTGAGAATATTTTCGAGAGGACTATCAAGTTAAAAAAAAACATGAAATTAACCGTTATAATTTTAGAATTTGTTAAAGCATTGGAATGTATTATTACCTATAATGATTAAAAAAAGTAAAAGTAATGTTTCCTTTGGCAATAGTTTTTTTCTTTTTATTGGCAACAATGATTTTCGTATAATATATTGGAGTTTGTGTGTGCATGTTCGACGGATAACTTTCGGATGGGCTGAGATATCGAATTCAAATTTAGTATCTTGCCTACACGCTTTGGATTGCTTTTGGGCGAAACCACTCCATGGAAAGGGGTGGAATCGGGCCAAAGTAGTTTTCAGCGAACAAAATTTGTACATTTGTAGAGAGTATTTTTGACATGATTATAAAAAAGGGGTTTGTTGAGAGACAGTGTAATGTGGTTAATTTGAGAATAGAGAGATAATTTGCATAAGCATGTAAGATAATAGGTATTGTATGTATGATAATGTAAGATAATAGGTATTGTATGTATGAATTTAAATTTTTAGACTCCAAAAAGATGGGTCTTGCTGTTATAAAAAATCCTTTATATTATACTTTTACAATTAATGGTGAATTGCAATATTTCACACAAATCAATATTGTTCAGGGCTCCACCGTGATTACATCCCTGATTTTTGTCTCCATCGAATTATTTTTTAATTAATCAAAATCCGTCCATATTTCACGAAATACTAGCGTCAAAATAAAGCAAATGGCACACCTGTACAAATGTTTTATTTGTTATGGTAGCGGAACAATATATGCTTGTATCTTGTATCACACAGCACACCAAATAATAAATGGATCCTGATTGTAAGTATACCTACAAATCACATGTTCGATACCGATAATGGGAACAAAAAATATTCAAGAAAATGAATTTGCCTCATTCCAAGAACATTGTCACAATATTTAAGTAGACAGTAGAAGTCCCTGAAGACAGCAACGAAATCAGAATCAAGAATCGCGTTTTTACAGCGGACCAGCTAAGTACTGTTCCTTCGCGTAGGTAGTGCCACAGAAAATATATCGTAGTATATTTTCTGTGGTAGTGCCTACCGCAAATTGGGAAAATACTTAATGAATAAGTAAATTCAAATAAAATGAATGACGAAGTAAAGTCACTACAACATTAAAAAACAAAAATTGAAAAAATTATAAGGGTCGTGTACCTATTTGTATAGCCCAGTAATAGTAATTATTGAGAATGAAATAAATTGTTTCAAATTCTTATTTCCAGAGATGGTTTTCATATCTTGCAATTTACCAAGAAATGATGAAAACAGCAAAATTTATATACTATGGTGATGGTGCAACCCCCAAACTAAAAAAGTCAGGTGCGTACGTGCCGATCGGCGGGATCAAAAATTAAGAAAAATTCTAATTTCCACAATTGATTTTTCGCCAGCTTGATTTTTTTACCAAAATGACGTTATACGCGTGCTAGACACTGGGGTATCACAGAAACGAAAAAAACTCAGGTGCGTACGTGCCGATCGGGGGATCAAAAATTAAGAAAAATTCTAATTTCCACAATTGATTTTTGGCCAGCTTGATTTTTTCACGGGGGTAGCACAGAAAAAGTCTAAAAGGCAGTGGCGTACTTGCCGATCCGGAGGTTCAAAAAAATTCAATATTGATTTTTCCTCTAACGTCATTTTGGTAAAAAATCAAGCTGGCGAAAAATCAATTGTGGAAATTAGAATTGATCCCGCCGATCGGCATGTACGCACCTGATTTTTTTCGTTTTTGTGCTACTCCAATGTCTAGCGTGCCTATAACGCCATTTTGGTAAAAAAATCAATCTGGCAAAAAATCAATTGTGGAAAATAGAATTTTTCTTGATTTTTGATCCCCACGATCGGCACGTACGCACCTGAGTTTTTTCGTTTCTGTGCTACTCCAGTGTCTAGTGTGCCTATAACGCCATTTTGGTAAAAAAATGAAGCTGGCAAAAAATCAATTGTGGAAAATAGAATTTTTCTTGATTTTTGATCCCCCCGATCGGCACGTACGCACCTGAGTTTTTTCGTTTCTGTGCTACTCCAGTATCTAGCGTGCCTCTAATTTTGGTAAAAAATCAAGCTGGCGAAAAATCAATTGTGGAAATTAGAATTTTTCTTGATTTTTGACCCCCCCGATCGGCACGTACGCACCTGAGTTTTTTCGTTTCTGTGCTACTCCAGTGTCTAGCGTGCCTCTAACATCATTTTGGTAAAAAAATCAAGCTGGCGAAAAATCAATTGTGGAAATTAAAATTTTTCTTAATTTTTGATCCCCACGATCGGCACGTACGCACCTGAGTTTTTTTCGTTTCTGTGCTACTCCAGTGTCTAGCGTGACTCTAACGCCATTTTCGTAAAAAAATCAAGCTGGCGAAAAATCAATTGTGGAAATTAGAATTTTTCTTAATTTTTGATCCCCACGATTTTCACGTACGCACCTGAGTTTTTTCGTTTCTGTGCTACTCCAGTGTCTAGCGTGCCTCTAACGCCATTTTCGTAAAAAAATCAAGCTGGCGAAAAATCAATTGTGGAAAACAGAATTTTTCTTAATTTTTGATCCCCCCGATCGGCACGCACGCACCTGAGTTTTCTCGTTTGGGGGTTTCACTTCTTTGAAATATTGTAAAAACTCACATTCCCATAAAAACAAACCAAATGTTGATTCAAATCAATACAATGAATTAATTAAAAATTAATGCTTCTTGTCCCTATCTCGCTTTGCCGTGCCCGCTCAATGTCTAGAATAGGAATAATTTGAAAAATATCCCCAATAGCTTCAACCGTTCGCTGATTCGATACGACCGCGATCAAGGTTATTAAACGAGCGTTCGACGTTGAGTAGATCCGGCAACACGGCTAATAGATGGGCGGAGACTGCTATCGGAACAAAATGTGCGGACGGCGGGCAAATTGCGGTGAATTTAAATAAATGGGATATGAGCTTGCCAGCGCCATCTAGTTCATATATTGTAACTATTCTTACAGGCGTAATGCTAAGGCGGCTTCTGTTACGGTGGCTATTCTGTGCTAAAACTCAAAGAACGACTGCTTTTATTTTTGGTTTTTGATACCTTTAATTATTTATTTTCATGGATACGATAATAAATTATTCGTAAGAAAAATCAAAAATTATATTACAATCTTTAACATCCTTTCCTTTGGATGATTTTTTTAAAGCCCATTGTTTTAGGTACATAAAACTTCTGTTTTTTGTTTAAACAAAGCTTTCGTGAAAATGTCCGCAATTGGCTCCATGGTGCTTTTTTGAGACCATAAAAGCTTGTTTGGAGTCTACCAACTCTATTGGTATCATCTTCATAAACTTTTGATTGTTTCAAATAAACCTCTTCATCGAGTTTTCGATATAAGCGCATGCTGTAGAGAGATCCAATTGAGTCAATTCAATATTTTCACCAGTAGCTATGCTATTGCTCTTATCATTCCAGATTTGACTACAGGGCTAAACGTTTATTGGTTGTAGTCTTCACCTCTTCTTTGAGAACAACCTTTGATTACCAACCTCGCCTAGTATTTTTCTATTGATCCATCCGGATTTATCCTCTCCTTGTATATCCATTTACAAGATACTATAATGCTTTCTTGCCTTCTGGAAGTTTTTCAATTTTGCTGGTTTTGCAACTTTCTACGATCTATGAGCTCCATTATTATCATTTATTCATGGTCTTCCTCCTGCTACTCAGCCTTCTTTTGACCTTCTGTACGGCCTCTTCCAACTTCATTGTATTCTTCTTCTGGATAACCATCATTTTCTTGCAATCTTCCCTTGCTTGACCCATCTACGTTGTGGTCACCTTACTTTACTTTTCTCAAAGAAAAACACAGATAAAGCGCAGAAATATGATATTACACACATAAACAAAGTACGTCCATAATAAGGGAAAACACGAATGACGGATCTGTAGAATAACGCCGTCATTATAAAATCGATACATAATAAGTCGACCCATTATGACAAAATTTGACGAAACATGGCGGAACCAATAAAAAATCAGACCACTGCTGTCGTCACTGTCTTGTACGAGCCCCGTCCCATATCAGTTGGCCCAGCTCGCTAAAAACTATAATTAAGCGGTTAGTGAGGATGTACAGAAGATAATCATTTCTTTGTCACAATCGGGAAAATCGGCATCAGAAATTGGTAATATTGTCAATTTTTCTCGATATACCGTTCAAAAGATCATTCAGTTATATAAAATAACAACCTCTATGGCCCAAAAGCAAAAAACTGGAGGAAAGCGTAGAGTTGCTGATATCAATAAAAGAGCTTTAAGAAGAATACTTGTTAAAAACCACCGATCCAATTATGGAGAAATAAGTATATTATGGAATACTGCAACTGGGAAGAAGTTTTCTAGAACAACATGCCACAGGGTTGCTATGGAATTGGGTTTTAAAGTTTACAAGGTAGGTTTAAAGTTTATTTGTATCTGCAGTTTTAAATCATTTTTATGAGTACTCTTTTAGGCAAAAGAAAAACCATTACTCACTGGCGCACAGAAAAAAACTAGTTTGTTATTGGTAAAACAATACAGACACTGGTCTCAGGAACAATGGGATTCAGTTCACTGGAGTGACCAATCCAGATTTGAAGTGTGTGTAGGTGATAGCCGGAGTAGAGTAATAAGAAAAAAAGAGGAGGCGTATCATTCAGGCTGTGTGAAAAGAAAAATAAAATGTCCTGCATTCGGTAATGGTTTGGGGATCCATGTCTGCTAAGGGAGTATGCAGCCTGCACTTTGTAGAAGGTATCGTGAATGCCGAAAGATACATTTATATTCTGGAAACATACCTAAAACCTACTTTAGAGGAATGCCGAAGAACTGGACTTGAATTTATTTTTCAACAAGATGGCGCTGCGTGCCATACAGCAAAACTGGTTAGAAACTGGCTATTGGAAAACAATATTCTGCTTTTACCATGGGTATCCAGTAGCCCAGATTTGTCCCCAATTGAAACTTTATGGCATATCATGAAGAAAAAATTACGATTATCACCTGCGAGGACCATACCAGAATTAAGAGCGAGACTACAAAATATATGGGATAGTTTTGCCCCAAATGATTACCAGGAGTTAGCCAATACCATGTCTAGACGTGTTCAAGCTGTTATAAGTAGAAAAGGTGACGTAACTCAGTGGTAGCATTAGTTAAGTAGTAGAGTGCCTTATTATCTAGGGCCAAAACTTTGCATTGGATACTACTATTCTTATTTTTTGTTACTTTATCTAGTAAAATAATACTGTTTTGTATATTTCGATGTTTATTTGTTACCGGTTTGACTAAAAGAAACCATTATTTCCTTATATTTTATTTTTATTCAAGTATATTCAAGAATTGCCACATTTAGATTGACTGGGCCAACTAATATGGGACGGGGCTCATATAAAGCCACTGTAATGTTAGCTATATTAGAAAAAATATGTACAACTATCGCCGAAAAATAATACCAGGTCGACTTCCTTCAAATATACAAGAGGTTCAAGAAGAACTACAGGTATGTGCTCCACACACTAGTAAAGATGAAAATTTTCTTGTTATAAACTGCCTAGAAACTAGTATCATTGTATTTACTTGTGAAACTAATATTCATATTTTGGACAAAATTGATGTTGTATATATGGACGGCACATTTTCCTATTGCACCAAATATTTGCAATTATTTACCATTCATGGGCTGATTAATGGACACTATATTTCATTATTTTATTGTTTATTGCCGAACAAAAACACTACAACCTACGTTAATCTTTTCTGTCTATTAAGTTCACGCATTTTTGAGACATTTAAAACCCAAGGACATAGAGGACTGTTTTACTTTTGATTTAGTGTTGTACAAACCAAAAAATGACATTTTAGATAAATATGCCGATTATTTGCTGAAAACATATACAGGGTGAGTTTTTTTCGATGCCCACTATGGGGATCTCGGAAACTAGCAGAGCTAGAACAAAGGTTAAATGGGGAAAGAATTGCAGTTTTAAATGCTCAATCTATTTCCCCTTTTGGATTTTTTAAAAAGTTCATGGCTCACTAGATATTTTGAAAAGAGTGTTTTTTGCTATTTCATCAGATCACTGTAGCTCCGTTATATCAGATTATACAGAAAAACTGTAAGACAAAAATTGTAGATAATTTTGGGTTTAATAAGATAATCTTATCCAATTTTGTATGTTGTCTAATCTAATTTTTTGATTTTTTTTAAATTTTCACATAGTCAGCCATGGAATATTTTCAATAATTACGTTCTATTTTATAACTAGACATACTTCAAACTTTCTAATATTTTATTTTTATCTGGTAACAAAATGTAACAAAATAAAACAAAAATTAGAAAACTCAAATTAAAATTATTATTATTTTAAAAGGTCGCTTTTTAAAATAAAAAAGGTGTTCAAACAATCCACCATTATTATTTATGCAAATATTGCATCTTTTTAAAACTGAATTTGTCGCCTTTCTTAGAGAGCGCCTGTCAACACTGGCAATTGCTTCTAAAACAGCTGCTCTTAATTCAACAATTATTATCTCATACTTTATTTTGTACTGTTCCCCACAAAAATAAATCCAAAACAGACAAATCGGGGCATCGGGGCTGCCAGGAAATAGGTCTATTTCTCCCTATCCAACTATTTGGATAGAGCTGATCTAGGTAATTTCTTACGGGCAAATAATAATTATGTGGTGGAGCTCCATCATGATAATTTTTGTTTTATTTTGTTACATTTTGTTACCAGCTAAAAATAAAATATTTGAAAGTTTGAAGTATGTCTTATTATAAAATAGAACGTAATTGTGAAAATTTAAAAAAAATCTGAAAATTAGCCATAGCTATTTTATTTTTTATAATAACTATGCCGAGTATTATATTTTTGGAAAGCTCAAAAAATGGCCGATTTGTAACAATATAAAAAATTGGATTAGATTATCTCATTAAGCCCAAAATTATCTACAATTTTTGTCTGTACAGTTTTTCTGTATAATCAGAAATAACGAAGCTACAGAGATCTGATGAAATAGCAAAATATCACTCTTTTCAAAATATCTAGTAAGCCATGAACTTTTTTAAAAATCCAAAAGGGATTAGATTGAGCATTCAAAACTGCAATTCTTTACCCATTTAACCTTTGTTCTAGCTCTGCTAGTTTCCGAGATCCCCATAGTGGGCATCGAAAAAACTCCCCCTGTATAGAGCTAAATGATCCATTTCCTCCTAATTTGTGGGCGGAAGATTACCCTTCAGTGACTCACAGCACAAATGCCTGTGAATCGTTCCATTCACACTTCAACTAGTCTTTTTACAACACGCATCCCTCTATATAATGTTTTCTTAGAAAAAATTAAGGAATTTCAAGTTTTCAACGTCAAAATTCAAAGTATTCATATTTTAAAGCCCATCAAAGACAAAAAAGTTCAAACAAACTGCCTGTATTTTATCATTAAATAAAGTACCTACTTAATTATTATAATGTCTTTTATTTTAATAAACAAACTACCTAAGTATCATAGTTCATTATTAATGAGTGAGGGAAATAACTACAGGATTAATAGGCCTTCATATCTCTGGTGAGGAAAATACCTGTCCAATTTTATGGCCTTTGCGGTTGGTGAGGAATTTACCTCCACCCCCGTGTGTAGGGAATCCAATCCCGGGATCCATATGATTTTGATATTTTACGATTCCGAGGATCTCATGATTTACATAAAAAAATCGCGGGATTATTTTATGATATTACAGATTGTTTCTTTCTTTAGTTTTGTTATTTCATGAGCAATGGCTTCATTCAGAAATTTTCACAATGCAAAAACACAATATCCCAAATTTGGATGAATTCCTTAGAAGTAAGTTGTTTTAATTTGAAACTGTTATTTCATCTATATTAGTAGATACTGTTGATGTTCTTTTTGAATTATTGTCCTCTTTTTTAAGTTTATGAGAATTAACTATACATTATAATGTTTTATTTTTCAATAAACATTTTAGATACAAAAACTATTAGTAATTACTTGTTCTAAAAAATACGAAAATAATTTTATTATGAAAATCCCAGGAATCGATCCCAGAATCCCGGAATTTAAAATCAATTTTCCATTTGTGCGTAATATGAAATTTACAACACTCACTATGTTATATATTATTATTATTATTATTATTATTATTGATTGCTCCAAGAACATTTTGCGAGAATAGAGAACTGTACCTCGATATTTGCAAATTTTTTAACCTCCACACGCAATGGATTTTGTACAACTGAACTTATTCTGGAACACTTTGATTTAAAAACTATAAAAAATTATCAATATTTAAATCAAAATTAAAAATATACATTGAAGCAAAAGTATCTTTTAATTATTAATGACGCTATTATAATATAATGGAGGGTATAATATGTATTCAAAATATTGATGTAATATTGTAGCAAATTGCTAAATAAAGCCTTGTTATTATTATTATTATTATTATTATTATTATAGATACCTGAGCTCCAAAGAGTTACAACAAAATGTCTAGCTTCCATCATGAGATGATAAATAGAGATTGGATCTTCTCGCTTTATCATCAGTGAACAAGCGATGGAATTTAAACTGCACGACAGTTCTACAGGACTTGTACAGTTTGGCTTTTTGTAGACTTCTTGCTTTTGGCATATCTGAGGGTGTAAAGGTTTCACAGCAATACTAGAAAATAATTGTTGGATTTCTTCAGTGAAAACAGGGATTTGCTGGATTTGTACCTTGCATCTGCCTGCATGAAAATCCCAGCATTATCACAATTCTCGGCAGAGCCCATTATACAAACGACTTCCTGATAATCCTGCATGATCCTCAGCATTTCTCTAGTAGCTGATGGGGTGCAGTCAGTGAACAATGATACCAATAAAGGCACATTGTCAATGAGTTCAATATGAGGACGTATTTTATCAATACCTCGAGGAAGCTTTGCCTAAAACCAAAAAAAAAACATCTAAAAATTACCCTAGAATGATTATGACTAAACACAAATATCAAAATTACTAAATCTAGTGTCAAACTGATTTTTGCGAAAAGAATATTGCAACTCACTTAAAAAAAATTGTCAAGATATAAAAGTAGTAACTGAGTTAATCGAAAAATGGCACGGAGAGTGACTCAGTTATAATAAATAATATAATTCTTACCCTCTCAATATTCTAAAGTAGGAGTAGTACCCCAGAAGGGAGAATTGCCAATAGTAGTTTGTACAATGAGGGTGGATATAATGGCTGTATCGCACGAGAATGAGGGTTGAGCAAGACACCATAGCCTTAATAATTGTGATTAGGCCAGGAAACGAAAACATGAATTCGGATTATTGTTTTAAGTTCTAGGGTTGACCCTTAGGAGCAACATACTAAAAGTCCCCAGCCGTGGACCTTATGCGTTAGGCGGGAGGGGGGGTGGAAAGGGCCGGTATTAAGGTTTTTCGCTATTATCTCCAAAACTAAGCATCCTAGTGAAAAGGTTGTTCTATACGAAATGAAAGAAAATTAAATTGTCTATAAAAAAGTTTCTATTAATTTTTTTGCTAGGAGTGGTAGTTAAGGGTGTACACGAGTTTGAAAATGCGAATAGCTGGAAAAAAGTGTGTATTGTGGGAGGTAATGTTTAACAAGTAGGAAATTTGACAATATTATTATTTACAAGGCAATATCAAGTAATTGGTCGAGTTCATTGTCAATATCATCATCTCGACGTAAAGGCTGACGATTGGAGGACCGTTGGTCAGGGCCGTATCTAGCGAAAATTTATGGGGAGGGGGGTTCAGGATCGGCTCAAGCTTTTGTAGGGCTGGGTGCCGGATGAAAGTGCGGGGCTCAGGCAAGGAATCATTTAATCCATTAAGAAGAAATTTTTGAAAATTGATACGCCACTAGAATGGTATATTATTTTTAAAAGAGTAGGCCGGGGTGATGAGTTTAGATCACTTCAGTGACGTATATAGAAATTTATTTCGGGTGGGGAGGGACAATTTTTGTGAATTTCGTTCAAACAAGTGCATTTAAAATAATTCTGTAAAATGCGCCGCAGGCGAAATTTTTTAGAAATGTTAAGAAAAACGACTTAAAATGAGACAGGAAATTCCAATATCTTCAGATTTTCAAGCTGCAGTGAATATTTTCAAATTCTGAAATGGTTTCGGCCCCGCCCTTTTAAATACGCTACTGACTGGATAACCCTGTACACCGGACTCGGAGGAGCAGGGCAAGTCAAAACGCAGGACGCGTCGTACGCCGCACCGTTCGCACCCGACTAGGGCCGGCCCTGGGGGGGTTAGACCAGTGGCTGTTGAAGTTGCTTTAAGGTTTAAAAAACCTGCTGTTTTTAAATGGTATTTAATTTAATAAAAAAACTAAAACAGGTTTAAGTTTAACAAGTTTAACATTGAAACTTTAAAAATATTAAATATTAATTATAATAATAGCTGAATATTCCTTCTCGCATTTATACCTATCCCTTTTCTACTTATTTGATTTCTCATTATTACGGATATATTCCTACACAGTCTTCACCTTTAGAATTCTTCGCGCCACTTGCCTAACTGAACCTTTCATAAAAATAATAAATAAATCTTCAAATACAAATCAGTACTAATCTATTCATAAAGGAGACTCTGGGAATCCCCTATTCTCCTCATCCATGGCACACGCAGCCTTGCGCCACCATTCCACCATGTTTACTGTTGTCCAGTGTTGCCAGTTATGTTTTATTTTATTTGAAAGTTTATTCTGATGATAAAAGTCGGTACTGCACTAATCCAAAAATTATGTTTTGTTGGTAGTTTTCGAGCGGGTTTCCATGCTCTACTGGAAAACCAGTTTAATAAATTATTACACTCACTGATGCTCGAGGAGCTCGTTCTAGTGGTGGTGCAAAAGCATATAAAATGGTGGTATTTCGGGGGGGGGGGGGGGGGTTGAACCGTTTTTTGCAAGTTGATAAGCCTGGTTGAACGGCAAAACCATGGTTTTTCATACTTTTCGTATTTTCACCCTTAACTACCGCTCCTAGCAAAAAAATTATTAGGACCTTTTTTGTAGACAATTTTATTTGCTTTCATTTCGTCTAGAACAACCTTTTTGCTAGGACGCTTAGTTTTGGAGATAATAGCGAAAAACTTTAAAACCGACCCTTTCTACCCCCCTCCTGCCTAACGCATATGGTCCGCGTCAGGGGACTTTTGGTATGTTACTCCTAAGGGTCAACCCTATGACTTAAAACAATAATCTATTGAGCACTATTTATTTCCGAATTGGGAAATTTTTCTGTATTCCTTTCCTGGCCTAGATTGGTTGATTTAGCAAACACATCAACATGTGCCGGGAAAAGTTTAACTGTGTTGATTTCATATCCTACCTAGGGTAGATATGAAATTATATAGGTGAAATAGGCTATCTATCCATTCTGTAGACTGTCAAGAAATAAATATTATTAGGGATCAACCAATACATATAACATTACACCGATTATTGGTATCAGCCATTTTGAAATTTTATGTTGACCAATATAATGTACAGTGTGTCCCAGAATGGACTTAATACACTTGTAAACTTCCTTATTTTGCATTTTATTAGTTAAAGCACTCTTCATGAAAAGTTTTACTTGTTCTGTAAAGCCCATAGCTATATTCAAAATTTCGAAATAACATACAGGCTAGTTAAAAAACAAGTTGAGAATAAAGTATCTGTTTTTGAAATAATAGTAAAAATCTTACAGGAAGATGTTTATAATATCAATAAACGCTCAGATATAAAATTTGAACGTTATATTTCAAAGTTATTGTTTTTGCCTCCATTATGAAAATTATACAAATTTAAACAAAGTGACTGTAGAAGTTATCCCTACAGCAACAAAGTCAGTTGGCATTTAACCTAGATTAGGAAATTTAAAGTCCTTCAGTCAGTGTCAGGGTCAAATTTGTTTACTCTAGAGCAGAGAATCTATAGTGGATATCATGAACGATGATCCCTGCATCACAATGGTCGACAATGGAAATTACATTGTCGACCATTGTGACGTCGGGATCATCGGTCGGGATATCTATTATATGTCGTGAAATGCTTTGGCTTTGTTACAATATAGGCACAGATTAATTTGTCCTAATCCACGGTAGAGGTGAAATATGTATTGATTTGCAATTATTGATAATCTCTTTTAATAGAAAATATCCGGAGGTATCTGCAACCTGTGTTCACGAGTTATAGTAAAAAAAGGTAACAGAATAGTTGCTAAAGCAGATTTGAACAGGCAAAAACATTCAAACAATTTTGATACTAACTGAAAGATCGTTGACCGCAAATTCATAAGTCAGGTTAAATGTTAACTGACTTTGTTGGTATGTGGATAATTTCAATAATTCACTGTGGTTAAATTTGTATAATTATTACTCCAACCATAATGAAGACAAAAACAATAACTTTGAAATACAACGTTAAAATTTGATATTTGAGTTTGTACCGTTGTTATAAACATCTTTCTCCTGTAAGATTTTTAATATTCTTTCAAAAAACAGGTTACTTTATGGCTTGATTTTAGGTTTCCTTGTTTTTTAATTACCCTGCATGTTATTTAGAAATTTTGAATATATCTTTACAGGAGAAGCAAAACTTTTTTTGAACAACGACTTTTACTAATGAAATGCAAAATAAAAAAGTTTACGGTTCATCCGGTGACACACTGTATATCAGCCTCTCGAGATCAAAAACGCTATACAGTGTCCTCCAAAAAGTTCGCACCATAGGGGGGAAATTTTTAATTAACGTTTTATTTTGAAGTTTAATTTTTTGGTTACCTTTTGCTTTAAAAAAGATGAAAAATGAAACGTGGACATGTGACTTTCGTTATCTATCAAAAATGACATTTAAAAAAATATATCGCCAAACAAGGGTTTAGTTGTTAAAATATCAAAAAGTTTTACTTGAAAAAGTTGTTTGTTTTTCAATTTTACGTAAGTGTACCAAATTTGAACGCTCTACTAAAATATTTAGTTTTTTGCCAATTTTTAATATTTATGAAATTTCGGAAAATTTTAAAAACTCAAACCTCGTAAAAGATATTTTATATCACTAGCTTTATCATTTTATTAATTTTTTATTACTAATTACCAATAAGAATAGGTATTTTTCAAAAGAAAACGATATTTACGCTTTAAAATTCTGTTATGTTTGTTGCAAAGTTGATGTTACCGTCTAGAATTTGGGGTATAAATTTAGTTACATTACGTTTCCCAGTTCTAAATTGATGCCAAAATAATAATAAATTAAAATATCATCAAATTATTTTACGTATCTAAGCAAAATTCTTGACTTTTATGGAACAAATAATTATTACCTTTAAGTTTAATTTCACATTAATCAATATTGATGAGTAGGCCATGGGGAGAATAGAAGCAATTGTTTTTATTTGACAGTTATCGAACTGTCAAATAATAACGTAGAACGTTCAAATTTGGTACGCTTATGTAAAATTGAAAAACAAACAACTTTTTCAAGTAAAACTTTTTGATATTTTAACAACTAAACCCATTTTTGGTGACATATTTTTTATTTTTTAAATGTCATTTTTGACAGATAACGAAAGTCACATGACCACGTTTGAGTGGGTCATTTTTCATCTTTTTTAAAGCAAAAGGTAACCCCAAAATTAAATTTTAAAATAAAACGTTAATTAAAAATTTCCCCCCTTTGGTGCGAACTTTTTGGAGGACACTGTATATGTCAATAAAAACTTTTTAAAACCATTATATCCTTTTCAATATCAAATATACAGGATGATTTTTTAGGACTGCCACTGTGATGCTCTTACTTATTTTGCGCCCTATAAAAAAACAATAAAATTAAGCATCCATGACCAACTTTGCTCACAATACTAAAAAACCTCAAATTAATGTAACAATTTTCATGGCCTCAAGAGGTGAAGACTGTAATTTTTTGAAACTATTTGAGCAACCGGTTGCATAAATCTGTTCAGTGCCATCAATTTTTAATATAAGTTTTCTTCTACCTCTTACAATAAACTTGTCATGGCTACTAATAGTTCTGCCCAATTTGAGTTTTTTTATGTTGCGCGACACATTGGCCATGGATGCTGGTTTTCTTTTCAGCATCATCTGATGATACTAGTTAGACTCATTACTCAGTATAACTGATAATCTCTATTTTCAAACATTCCCCAGAAGAAAGAAGACAAGTTTTAAGTACTAGCATGCAGTTTACTCACCCTATTGCTCATATCGAAATTAATAGGCACACTGTGCTCCGTACTATCTGTCAGGCAACTCAAGCTTTGCCAGTCATGAGTAGTACTGTCGGCGTGAATTATACTCCCATGATTAGAATCTCCATCACCACTGTGATTACTCTGCCTTCTTGCTATGTTGAATTTTTCTACTTCATCATCAAATTTAACTACGGAATGTTCTAGATTTATAGCACTTGGTGCGGAAAAACTCATGGTTCGTGATGATTCCAAATTGCTGTAAATACTCTTTTTTCAGTGTTTATTACTAATCCTACTTTTTACAATATAGAAGTAGCTAAAAAATTATTAAGTGTAATGCGTAGTGTGAATAAATTACCAAACAACATGAGACATTTAATAGGGTACTTTACTATTTTTTTTTAAAGTTACTTAAAGCTACAGTTTTGAATACCTTTGAATATTTTTTAGACTTTATCTTATTAACGTGGTCAGATGTAATAAAACTGACCAAGAATTTATTAAGAACATTTACACATTTGCAACTGACACCCTGACAATCAATGATGTTAAGTTTACGAACACTGGTTTGGTAGTTCCCATTCTCATAACAATTTAATTATACAGGAGGTTCCGGTTTGTTTAGATCTAACATTTACCAGTGATAGAAAAAGTAATTTTAAGGTAGGTTGCTCAATAAACATATAGGTCGTAAAGTTCTTCGTCTTTGAGATACGCAGAGCATTAAAGATAAAAAAAAGAAAGGATCTTTTTTTCATTTCTGATCAGGTGAACATATTCAAACCAAATTTGATGCACAAGATGCATGTATGGAGGAGGGCCATAACAGTGCGTTATATCAAGTTTATAAATTAACCAATAGCGGAGATACGTGTCATCGGTAACACTAATTCGATAAAAAAAATAGTACAGCCCTGAACAACAAAAAAAGAAATATCATTTGTAGATAGAAAATTTAGTTTTGAATGAAAATTGCCTCTTGACATTCCGTATTTTTAACCGTTTAGCCGCAATGTCATTGTCATGCCTTTATCACTTTTACATTTAGTGTTAACTAAAATATGTAAAAAAGGCACCAAAAACATTAGGTTGTAGAGTTTAGTGCTTAGTTTCTTCCAGATGAATCTTGCGTCTGCAAAGTTCTCGTTCCTCGAACAAGAATTTTCATATTCTACCTGTGAACATATCCAATCAATTTATGTATAATTGTATTTTTTTCAGGGCTGTAGGTTTTTTTTTGGTCGAATTGGTACCGATTACCCACTGCTTAATTTAGAAACTGATATTACACATTATAATGACCCTCCACACATGCAGCTTGTGTGCCTTTGGTTTGAATATCTATACGAAGAACTTTACGACCTATGAGCAACCCACCTTGAAATTACTTTTTCTATCACATGTGAAAGTTTGTGCTAAACAAACTGGAACACCCTGTATATACAGTGAAACCTCCCACAGGCGGACACCAATGGTTCCAACTTTATTGTCCGTTTGTGGGAGGTGTCCGCTTATGGGAAAATCTGACTGAAAAAATTCACCAAAATAATGACAAAGTATGTTTCCATATGAATCTATTTTCAAGTAAAAAATATTAATATATATATACAGGGTGAGTTTTTTCGATTACCACTATGGGGGATCTCAGAAACTAGCACAGCTAGAACAAAGGTTAAATGGTGAAAGAGTTGCAGTTTTGAATGTTCAATCTAATGCCAGTTTTGGATTTTTAAAAAAGTTCATGGCTCACTATTTTGAAAAGAGTGTTTTTTTTTGCTATTTCATCAGATCTCTGTAGCTCCGTTATTTCTGATTATACAGAAAAACTGTGGAGACAAAAATTGTAGATAATTTTGGGCTTAATAAGATAATATATTCCAATTTTTTATGTTGTTTGTGATTTTTGAGATATGACATAAACTTGTGTTTTTTAAACGTAAATCATAGTTGGCTGTGGCCTTATCAAATCGGCCATTTTTTGAGCTTACCAAAGATATAATACTCGGCATAGTTATTATAAAAAATAAAAGAGCTACGGTTAATTTTTCCGATTTTTTTAAATTTTCACGTAGTCAGCCATGGAATATTTTCATAATTACGTTTTAATTTATAATTAGACATACTTCAAACTTTCTAATATTTTGTTTGTTCCCGAATTAAATAAGTCCCTTCATAAGAGTTTCGCGTCCGAATATGAGAGTCTTTAATCTATTTCGGGGAAAATTACACTGTCCGCGTCCGTCCAATAGAGAGTCCGCTCGTAGGAGAACTCTGTACATGCTAAAACGTATGTCTGTGTTTGGTTTTAGAAAAAATGTCCGCTCAAGAGAGATGTCCGTTCAATAGAAGTGTCCGCTAGGAGAGGTTTCACTGTACGTGCTTTTGTTCATTTTTTTAGGGAAATTGCTAGGGCTTTGAAAATTCGGGGGCTAACAGTTAACAAGCGCCAAGATGGTCCAACACAAGAAACAGCAAAATCTATCTGCAGGAAAATAAAGAAAGAACTTAGTGAGAAGAAATAATACACAAGATAAGATATACCTACATTATCCAGTAAGCCCATGAAGGTTGGAACAAATTCAATAAAATCTCGATGGGGCAAGGGAAAAAAATCGATCGGACATGTCAACCTTAATTTTGTCATGTGCAAATTTTCACATATAAATGTGTCATGTGACGTCATCAGTGTCGCACGTATGACACCTCCGGTCATTTTTTCTAAATTGTAAGGCCTACTTTTGATAGAGACATTTGAAGAACTTATTTTTCTATATACAGAACAATGATTTTTGGTTTAGAACAATTGAAGTAAGTAAAAGTGGGGGCTTACAATTTAATCACATGACCCATTTGTATATGAAAATTTGCGCATTACAAAATAAGGTTGACATGTCGGAGCGATTATTTCCCTTGCCCCATAGAGATTTTATTGAATTTGTTCCAACCTTCCCGAGCTCACTCTATGTATGATGAGATTGTTCTTAAATAGGAAACCAAAATAACCGTGTCACTTAAAACTCTTTACATCTAATATTTTATTCACACAAAACAAACATATAATAAAAGGAAATTTACTTACCAAGTGATAATTGGATAGGTACTCATAGCTAACATTAAAAAAGTAATTGGGTAATTTGTCCCCAAATTTAATGTCTCCTTATTTTCTTTCTGAGAAGCTGCCCTACCATTCTCTAAATATAGGAGGATACTATTTTCTATTTTGCCAATCACTTTAATATTGGTGGGAAATTGTCTAACAGAATTTGGGAATTCTTCAATGATTTAAAAAATGCGTTAAGAAAATTTTCTCTTATCTGACAAGGGATAATGTTCAAAAATTCATAGAAAAATTCCAGAAGAATTTTGCTCTAGGAATATACTCTTTTATGGAGGTACTATATAGGTAACTAGATATCACTTTATTTATTATGCAAATATTATTATATGTACTCGTATAACGAATAATTTGCATAACTGCCCCAAAGGTATCCACAAGCCAGTTTATTAATACTAGTGTTATTCCTTTATGGTGATCCTATTGATCAGTTCATTTATTCCTTCTTCTTTTGATCGAGACCACTTCCCTAACCACTCAATTTAAACTGATCTGGTGTGCCTCTCCCCTCCCTCAGCACCTAGAAATTTTGGGATCAGTTGGTTCAGTTTGTTATTTTCTAACCTCTCGTTATATAAATAGATGCAAATGAAAAACAAAAATAGTACGTATGATAAATTAAGATAGATCCAGAAGGTGAGGGTGCTGCCGTGGGTATCACAAATTCCATTAGTGGAATAGTGTTAATCATCTTTTAGCAAATCAAGCTGTGCGTCGCCGATATTAGATTGTACCTTCGATGTCTATAGATCAGTTCAATCTGAACTTATATTTTCTATTAGTTCATTTTGAACCAATATGACCTTCCAAAAAAGTTTGAGATTTGAACTTGTATTTGGATTTAGTCACAAGAAAATAAATATTTTACTACCGGTTTCTTTGGCTACGTTGCTAGGTTTACAAAATGCTGTCATTTATAGTTATAAAATGGCACAAAACATGTATTCACTACATTAAATAAATCAGTAAATTTGTAGGTTAAGTCTGGCCTCATTACAACGCTGGCCAAATAGCAAATAAGAGAATATGAAAAATGATACTGACAGCGCTCATCGTTTGGCTCTTGAAAATTGAAATTGACAGTTACAGTCGGAAAACTTAGGTGCTTTACAGTCATTTTTAGCGAACAAAATTAGTATATCATTTTTAGCAAAGAGCATATGATTATAAAAAGGGGGTAGTTGAGAAGGGCAATAGAGTTGATTTGAAAATAGTTTGAAAACTATTTTCTAATTTTTAACATAGGAAATGGTTATGTTCATATATGGGAGTAGAGTTAGCAGTTTTCGTTTAAGGCCACAAGACAGCGGTGTCATGGTGACGCATCGCTTCGCCGGCAAATGTCGTGATGTGAATTGTGAACAGTAGTGAGATCACAAGTTGGTTTAATTAAAAATTATGTTTATTCTTACTACCAACTCATAAATTGTATTAATTATATTTCATATAATGGTGTTATCATTTTACTTGTTTCCGAAGGTTGCAAGAATTGCAAAATTTGAATTTTGTATTTATTTTCTTCTGCGATCATGAATAATAACATAATCAAAGTATTTGTGCACTCACAAAAATATCCAGAGATAATTCCATCACTCAAATCGGAAAAAAAAAACACTGCTGCATTGTCAAGTGTCCACTAAAAGTAGATTTGAGGTGATGATATTTACCAAGCTAAGAGTGGTTATGCTTACAATAGAACGTCACAATTAATTAAAATTACCCTGACACACTCTATAATTTCATCATGGTATGGCCACATAAAAGCAAACTTAACATTTTTTAACTACTTCTATTTCAAAGCCCATTCTATTCCAAAATCCAATGTAGTGAATTCATTTAGAATAATTACTAGCTAAATCACAAACTCCACAATCTAGAACTGTTTTAAAAAAAGGTGACAAAGTACAAAGCTATATTTGCAGATGACCAAAAAATATCTACGACATAAGATCTTTTAACAAACTGAAGACTTTTGCATTTGCTTACTTTGTCACCCTTTACAGATGACATAATACAAAAATACATAGAAACGATCTAGCTGTCATGCAGAGGTCAGTAAATACCTATCTAGTAGAAATGTGCGATCGTCGAACACAGGCGAACGGGCCGTTTTCGAGATGCTGGCCTGAGACACGACATCGCTGCGCTGCTTGCTGTCCTTCCTGTCCATTTTTTAGATTATAACGACACAAACACCGAACACCCAGCGCAAAGATTTAGTTTGGAACAGACACCGAAAATATTTGGTTAGGTTATGTGAGTGTCAATATGTAGACAATAAGCAAAACTACAGGATTAACACATTCTATTTGAAGTTTACAAAATAGACCATGCAAGATGGAACTAGAAATGGAAAATATTTAGAGGTATATTTGTATAGTGTTATTACCTGTTTCTCTCGCTTAAGAGTGAAATGTGGCAATTCCAGCCACTTTCAAGGCCCATTTTTTCACTGAACACCCTTGATCTCAATTCGTTTTCCTTACTGAAATGAACAAACCTTATGCAAGCCCTTTCAAGTTGTTCTATTAGCTGTACCTAAAAGCAAAGTCCTACAATTATTGTTAGTTTAAATACAATAAAGATTGGTCAAAAACTGTAGAGCCCATAAAATGGTACCTACTGTGACCACGTAGACATACACCTCACTCTTTGACAGCTTTAACAACAAATGCAAGAAATGGGCATTTGAAAAATTAGATTTTATGCATTAACTTTTTGTTTCAATGGACTAATACAGTAAAAAAATAGTAAAGAGATTGCTAGCTTATTACTTTTCCTCTTAATTAAGCCAAAAATTAAAAATAAAATTTCCGGTTCTTGGTGATGTCAAATAGAGTGTACTTGAATTATTGATTTTATTTATTTTATAATTTATTCAAAAGTTAGTTTTAACCTATATTTATTGTTATTTATTACAGATTTTATGATAATCTCTATTATAAACATATTATATTACATGCAAATTAGCAGGTACAAAACTTGATTCAACCCTGTTTTACAAAATATCTCATGACACAATAAAAGCAACACTGCAAATTGTCAAATAAATGTCAAGACTGCTCGATATTGCACTGGAAAAGTGCAATTTTGTTCTAATCTACCTCGGTTTGTATCAAAGTATTTTTGCATGATTTTATTTATAGTTTTTCAAGATGAAAACCAAAAAGTATTGTACTAAGAAATCAATTAATTACCGAAGCAATCAATTGATCATGGAGTATTATAACGATAGCACAGCCGAAGGTGCGGGACAAAGCCACTGGTCTTGACCGGCAAAGGCTCACGCCACAACTACCGAGACCCACCATGTATATGGTCGACTATCGTTCTTTTTCTTCTATCAATGTTTTCGGTTGGTTAACCGACGCCGTGGAGACGGTAGATGGCGGGTCTCGGTAGCTGTGGCGTGAGCCTTTGCCGATCAAGACCAGTGGCTTTGTCCTGCACCTTCGGGTGTGCTATCGTCATAATACTCCATGGGCAATTGATTGCTTCAGTAACTAATTGATTCCTTACTAAATTCATCGTCTAGGCATGTTTGTCTATACCACTTGATAATCGGGTGAGCCATACTGATGAGGGATCACCGTCCCGAAACAGTACTGTATATGGTCGACTATCGCTCTTTTTCTTCCAAAAAGTATTGAGTCGTCTTACAACTTTCAATACATCTGCTTCTAGTACCGCTTACAACTTTCAATACGTCTGCTTCTAGTACTGATCGCCTTTGCGTAGCTTCAGATTTGAATGGTTTCGATGCTTCTAATATTTTCTTGACAAGTACTCCATTGACTTTTTCATCGAGCAGTGCAATTGATCTTGACTGTTGTTTCGTATCAACTTCTACAGCTTCGCATACCTCAATGGAGATGGAGCATGGTGCATTGAAAGTTTCGTTTACTTCAACGGATGAAAAAATCAAAGAGTTCTCCATTAAGTATAATCCAACAACTTTTTCCCTGGTAGATCTGAAAGAAATAATTTCATTAATAAAATTATTATATAGCGTTTCCCAATGAAAACTTGACCCGCCCAAAAATTAGAAAACCGAAAAATATTTTAAAATTCACCGAGAACCCGTCAATTTTTATTCATGGGGGAGCTTTTTTGACAGTCAAGCCAACTCGTTCATCCCCCTAATCCCTAGCAAACCCAACTTTAAAATTTCAAATGGAACTACCCCCCTTGTGGCACATCATTTTAAAGCCCTTTTTATTGTGAATACAGTGATGTATCATTTTTAGAATTCTGTTGACATTTGACAGAATTATTGGCTAAAAACGGAAAGTTGACAATCCACTGTACGTGTAGAGTAAACCATTTCAAAAACACGTTTACACTTTCAATAGCAGGCTGAAACTAACGATTTCGTAGTTACAAGCAAAAAACGGGGACTTTTTTGCGACAGTGACTTTCTATTATTTTAAAAAGATATAAGGTTTGAATTCATATGTACTTTTTTGTTTTGCTTCAGCTTTTTTATCTGTGACTTTTTTGTAAACTGATCGACACGTCAATAAAAACTAGGTAATTTGGTCGTGTGTAGTAGATAAAAAATTATTAGTGGCGGGCATGTGTGTAGAAATTACTACGCGTACAGTGGATTGTCAACTTTCCGTTTTTAGCCAATAATTCTGTCAAATCTCAACAGATTTCTAAAATCGACTCATCACTGTATTCGCAATTAAAAGGGCTTTAAAATGATGCACCACAAGTGGGGTAGTTCCATTTGAAATTTTAAAGTTGGGGTTGCTAGGGATTAGGGGATGAACATATCGGGTTGGCTTGACTGTCAAAAAAGCTCCCCCAAGAATAAAAATTGACGGGTCTTGGCGAATTTTCAAATATTTTTCGGTTTTCTAATTTTTGGGGGGTCAAGTTTTCGTTGGAAACCCTATATGTAGATATGCACCTATATTATAATTAGAGGTTATAATATAAACAAGTACCTACCTTGTAGCTTTTCCATGCTTTCCTATTCAGTTTGAACACTAACGGGATTCTTGTTCATAAATAAACACACCACAGCAAAATCCACACAGGGTAGATTTTCCGAATAAGCTTTTACAAAGCCATCGTCCATAGTTAAAATGTACGATAATTATCAAAGTATATAACTAGTTCTACTTAAACAGCTGTTTGTGGTTTTCTGAAGTTTTCCACAGCTGGGTGATTAAAAATCAAAATGTATTTTTGATAGAATTCGAGGAGGCAATCCGCTTATCTGTGTTCTCCGAAATCTATATTATCCCATTATTTTAATTATAATAATCGACTAATCTACTTTAAATTGAAGCAATAAAGGTATTATTGTATTCATATTAACAATAATGAGATACTTAAACCTTTAGTGCATATTTTTAGGGATTAAACCTTTTGCGGAATAATATTATTGTATCATGTACTTACCGAACACACATATTGGCGGTGTATTTAAATTGATTTGATTGATTGATTGTTGCCAGATCCAATGAAAAGTAGACGATTGGATATAACTGTTTTCCTTAGACGTTTTAATTTTTTGGCCAAACCAAGCATAAAAAAATAAAAATGTACAGGGTCATCTCACATACCACTATCATATGGGGTTATAAAAAAAATTGCTGTATTAGTCCATTCAACTTCAGAGAACCGTTTAAAGATATCACACAATGTATTTTTTATTACGGGATTCCAAAGATCAAATTAATAGTGCTGAAAAATTCAGTGGGTATAAGTAGTCATTCATTGTGGCCTCTTGGTGCCCTCTGGGAAATGTTTTCAAATGTTAAAAGGTGTTGTACTACAATGACAAAATCGGTCTCGTGCACATCTGACACAAGCTGGACAAATAGTTTTTTGTTAGATTATATAGTAGTTATTTCTTTAATTCTCAGGACATTCTATAGTTTTGCTGTAGTGTTTCTAGCAACATATTTCACTCCAAAATATTGAAATTAGTAATTCCACGTAACAAAATATTTGCTGAGAAAATAAACAGAGAATTTGCACTTAATTCAACCAACAAAAGTTTCGTTTTCTCCAGGGCTGTGCAAGTGACCGATTCATTAATTTTAAAATGATACAAATAAAAACATTAATTCCTTTTTGGATCTAGTTGATTTGTTTTGGAGGCATATGAAACCTAATATTTTATTTACTGTAACTGTATCACTCTTAGCAATCCTTACCATGTCGTTTAAAACCTGATACTGCATTGTAACCATCCCGATAAAAATCTGGTTGCATTGCATCTGAAAACAACTTTCTGTATCACTCACACTGCCACTGGCATCATTATATAAAAGAGAATCTAAAAACATTAAAGAAATCATAAATATTTTCAAAATTAGGAAAACCGAAAACTTGCCTGCACTATAAAATTGTGTTGATTTGATTTTTGGCTCCAGCACACTTTTACAGTCCCAATGTACAGGGGTAGGACTTCGGTGGTTAGTATACAAATGACGTGAATCACTCGGTAATTCTAAATAAACTTCGCTTAACTTGTCACTGACACTCCTTGATAGTGGTCTGAAAATAGTTAAAGGCACTAAAACTATGGAAGTAGGAAAACCTGTTATCATGTCATATTTATTATACTCCAGTCTGAATAAAATAGAAAGTAGGTCAGTCTTGCGCAATGCGGCATTTGGATCGATGATCAAAAACAGAGTTGCCAAACGTGGCATATAAAGCTTTCTTTCCACGTCGAAATATAACCCATAACCCGCGATTTCCGATCACTTGCCTCGTTGATATGGCAACCTCGAATTCCAGGTTCTCCTTCTGTCAGCTCTAGCGCCTCTGATTAGCTTAAAGACCGAGCCCGCCAATTATCTATTTTTAGAGGGTCTGCAATCCTATGGCGCATCACGTCGCGAATACCTTCTCCCGTGCATACTGAAAACCGCGGTTTTGCATTACGGCAGGGGGCGAGTGCTGTAGATTGTGCCACCTTATTTCGGAGTGTATATTGTAATAATTATACGTTAAAAATGCAGGAAACACCTTCATTTAGGCCATTTAGGGAATTTTAAACAATATGGGGACGCCCATGGTGGCTTTCATAGAAATAATCGGCGAATTCTATACTGCGCATGACTGACCTACTTTCTATTTTATCCAGACTGAAGTATAGGAGGAAGGAAGAGAGAAGGAAACAATAAAAAATATACATTTGGAAATCATTCCATCACATCCTCAAAGTACTCCCCCGGTGTATAGTACGTTTTTTCATACTGATGACTTGCACCATTAGCCTTGAACCACTCCCCATTTTTCTTTACAAAAACCGCTGAGGCGGGCAAGTAATTTGTTTGTGACGCTTTATGTGATATTTGCAGAATTTATACAATAATCAATTTCTTCAATGCTATTACGTCAATTTATTGTTATTATTAATAATGTTATTAAATTTTACAAAAATAAATTTCACTCAAATTTATTACCTCCAACTTCTGCACAAATTTCAACTCTTCTAATAAATTCTCTATACACATTTTGTATTTCGTGTAGAGGAACATTTGCAATTGTATCCCTTATTTTGTTTTTTAAAGTGTCCACATTATTATCAAGGTTCAGCATAAATTTTTGTTTCAGGCCTTGTTAAAAAAAATTCAACATAAATTGCTGAAACCTCAAATTTGTAACCACCTGTGTATTCTAAATGACATCCTTGACAATATTTTTCGATATTGTCAAAAACCGTCCTTTACTCTTCTACATTTTTCAAAGTACTGAACACCCTGTATAAAAAATCAAAAATATTTTAACAGTTTTGGGCGTTTTGGAACAAGCAGGAGTTTTATAAAGAGTGGCGTTTTGTCGTAAACCCACGAAAAAAAAACTTTTTCCCCTTCCGGACGTCAGAGCGGGACACGCTGTAGGTACTTGGTCACACTAAGAATGCCCAAGGTTTTAAAGACCCACCTTCAGCTATCTAGCTGCTTCATGGCTAGCATACTCCTTATACATCGCTATTGCAATATTATAATTCTGTTGACGTCAATACTATTTCCCCAGAACATGATCCCCTAACTGATCAAGGAGTGTACATGGGCATGATAGGCCAAAATTGCAAGTACTTTTAGTGCAAAGCAATGTCAACCACGAGTCTATTTCAACACCCAAGAAAGAAGCCGTCACTGACGTAGTCAAGATATGTCCATGTAGATGAATTTGCACCTGCGCTCGAGAGTTTCGACAAGAAAATTTAATTAAATGGGTTTTGTTTTTATTGAGTTTAAGATTGTTTGCAGAGAACCAATACCCCAGTCTATCCAGGGATTTAGAAATTCCCCCCGTGCCCCATGCCATCCTAGCTCCTGTTGAACCCAAGAATTTGAGACGTGCCTTCAACAAACTGGATAATGAAATCTTGTGATATTTTTGGTAATTCATTAGTATATTATATTATATATACCAGTGGTCCTATCTTAGGATTGTACTATCCCTTGTCTTCTCAATTATACATTGTTTATGCTGTTTTAGGTATGACTCGAGCAGATTTGAGGGAATACCCCAAATGCCATAATGCTGTAGTTTTGTCAGTAATAATTGGCAGTCTACACCAGCAAATGCTTTTGACAGATCCAGATGTATTGAAAATGTATCTTTATTTGAATTTAGGGAGTCCAGTATACCGCACAGTGTCTGAGATATTGCCCTAGTTGTTGATTGTTACATTTGAAGCCATTTTGAATATTGGACAGCATATGTAAACTTTAAAAGAAATTCATAAGCCGCTCATAGAAAGTCCTGTCATATATCTTAGTAAAATTGTTCAACAAAGCTAAAGGCCTGTAGTTATTTATTTTCAATTCAATTCTTTATTATTGGTAGTATACAATTTAGTATTTCCACAGGTCAGCATATAAATTAGGTCAACATATGAATTTACACCGTATTAAGCCACTGATATATATGAAGATAACAATAAGAACAGTAGCATTAGCCTTAAAGACAATTACTTAAATTAAAAAAATTACTTACACACGAAAAGCTCTATTTTAATGCTTATATCAATCAGAAGGTACTATACACAGTTAAAATTTCAAATTGTTGGACTATAGATGTAATAGGATTAAAAAGTTAATACACACAAATAAGTCTACCAAATCACAAATAAAATCGGAATCATGAATAGGATTACAAAAACAGTCTATCTATTCAGCAAAAAAAAAAAAGAATTCACTGGTATTGTAAAATACATTGTCAGTCAGCAGCCTCTTTACTTCTCTCTTAAACACTTTCAACGGCAGAGTCTTTAGATGGTTAGGGAGAACATCAAAAAACTTAAGCCCAACAAAGTCAAGCCTTCTTCGGCAACTCTGCAATCTGCAACAGGGAACTACTAGATCATTTTTATTTCTGGTATTATAGTCATGTAAGTCGTTATGCCACCTGCGGCCATCATAGGTCAATCTAATATAAACAAGATATTCAAAAATGTACTCTGCAGGTACTGTCAGAACACCATCTCCCTAAATGCACCTCTATAATCTTCCCTAAAACTTAAACCCCACAGAATCCTTATTGCCTTCCCTTGTAATCTAAAGACACGAGATGACATCGTAATTAATTATAGAGTTAGCCATACCCTTTTCAAATATTTTAGAAAAAATTGGCAATAGTGATATAGGCCTGTAATTTGTAATGGAATCCACATCACCCCCCCTTATAGACAGGGCACACCTTTGCAAGCTTCAAAATATCGGGAAAGATATTTTCTCTTAGATCATAATTTATTAGTTTTGTCATTGGTATGTATATTAAACATTTTATTGTTTTGATTATTCTTACATTTAGCTCATAAATGTCAGTACTATTTTTGTTCTTAAGGTTCGTTATTATGTCCCTCACATAGTTGAAACTAACCTCATCAAAAACAAAACAATGGACTAATACACCACTTTTTTTTATTTGCTCATCGGATAGTATTGGGTGAGATATACTTGCTGTATTTTTTTTAATTTTTTTTTCGCCCCCGTTTTGCCGCAATTAATTTTTAAAGTTCAATATAAGTAACTACCTGTTGGATTTTATTTTTCCCTAAATTTACCGCCGGGGCACCAGGTTTGGCAACGCCGCACCTCAATGCCAAGCTGTCAGCCTGCGAGAACATAAACATAACCTATTTTGTGGCGTCACAAATCGGAACATCGGATCCCGCGGCCCGTGTGTTTTACAAGCTTTTATTTTTTATGATTTGAACTATTTTCACCATTCATTCTAATAATCCATGACGGAAATGAACCATTCTATTTTGCTGAGGAAAATGCTGGGAGCACTAGGTATTGGTATTGATGATTCGGACGTTATGCTGGTTGGTTTACAAAACTTTTTTTTTATTGGAAACAAGTCGATTTTATCTATAAAACGACACAATTCGTAAGTACCTAACTGAACTTGCACAAATTAGATATCTAGACTTGCTGATATATTAAAGACAATAAAGAACCAACCAGGGGTAACATTTTAGCTGACGATTTTAGATTAGTGGCTCTGCCAAACGATTTTTTACTTGTTATCAAGTATATTCCAGCGACTGCTAGTTGTTTGAAGAAACTGATGATATTTTAGCCTCAATACCTAGTGTCACAGAATAAATAGCTTCACAACAGAAGCGTCCATAAGGACATGTGTCAAAAGGATGCTCGCTTTGACGCGAAATATCTTCTAAAGGGATAAACATTGTGCATTTTGTTTGATTTTACATTAATCCACATTGCAAGGAGATTGTATTAGGACCAAATTTATGTACAAGTTATTGGCTATTTTCCTGTAAATTGAAATGGAGGCTCGCTTATTTTTGACACGTCTTTATGGACGCTTCTGTTGTGAAGCTATTTATTCTGTGCTAGTGTTAATCAACAGCATTGATTGGTTATAAACTAAACTGAGAAAAGTCAATCCTCTAGACGTCAAGCACATACCTGGTCCGAATATAAAAAATTTATTACTTTAATTTCATGAGCCCTTACTTACAGAATTAAGTTAGTAGTTAGACCCATCGGTTCAAAAATGTAACGCTAGAATATTGGAGAAGGTGCCAGTTCTTGGTGATGTTAGAAACATAACATGTAAAACGCAATAAAGCCAAGTTTTCAGTCGAAAAACTTTATTGTCATAGCTTGAACTATTTTAGACCCATTTAGGTAAATTATATTGTGATGCCGAAGCATCCTCATAAAAAATGACATAATTCTTTAGGATTTTTTCACTATACCTACATATTATATACCTATTTTTCTGGAAAATAAATTTTCATAAGCATATTTTGTGATTGTGGTTAATGGAAGTTAAAAATAAAAAAATATAATGCAGCAGCCGGCCAAAAATTAAGATTTCTTTAATTTGCAAGAAAAAAAACTTATTTTGCATTCTATGGCAAAACCCCAAATAAGTTATCTATTAAATTTAGTGAAAATATTCCAAAATCAAATAATAGTTTTCATGTCGCATGCACAGAGTGCAACAAACTGGATGTTTTTTTGGGGGGTTTCTTCTATTCTGCGAAGAGATAGACAAAGAGTAGGTAGGTGTACTGTGCTCCATTTTTGAGGACAGTGGAAAGCAGTTGAATCTCAAAATCTTGATTCGTTTTGGAGATACAGGGCATTTTTCGTTTTTTAACATGTCAGACAGTCCCTCCTTGTAATATGTTTTGATTTTTACCAAAAATCTTCTGTCATACTACTCCAATGTATAATAATTATTGAGGTATGTCGGTATGTCTTTGTCAACTAAATCCTGTAAGGTAGACCTTCATATTTTTTTATTGCACTTGTGTTGACTTTTTCCAATATAACAATCTACTGATGTTGTCCATGATTCTTCGCTATTTCCAGGAAGTCAGCTTACATTCATCTAAAATAAGTTTCCCATTAATATGTGCAAAAATTTTACAAGCGTGCTTAGTTCTATTAGTTGACAAAGTTAATGTCACTAGTGCAGAAAAGTACAACTTTCCGCATCAAAATGGATGCGACAAAGTGTACTACTACGGACTTAATTAATTAAATACTTCATTAGATCATACAAGAAAAAAATACCCGCAAAAAGTCATTGACAGTCAAGCACTTGATATCGAATGAAACTCTGCTGTCGAACTTGCATTGACTTTAGATTATTTAAATTAGTTCTGAATCATGGTTTTCACATGTAGATATCAACGATCGTTTTTACAAACGCATGATTTCTTGTTTTGATAATCGATTTCAACATTGGGCTGTGCGACACCCCCACGCCCCCTCCCCCATATCTTAACTATAGGTATATACACAATAAGTATTTCTTTACTGTACTAGCAACTAAACTAGAAGCACAAAAAGCTGTATCTACGTATGTGCCACGATGTATGATCCTCGTACATCGTGGTATGTGCATAATTTAGGACTAATCTGCTTATGTTGGGTAATTACAACATAATATACCTACTTCCACAACTATTCAGTTGAATTTCTTCATTTTTAACCACAGTATCATTAACATTTTTCTTATTAATTTTGTGCTCGGGGGTAATTTTTGCCTTAACCGGGCATTATGCATTCATTGCTATGTTCTTTCCTCTGCGTGTCTCCAATAACATTGTTACCATAATATTTATTCTCTAGTCTACCTAAAACCAGAATTTAAGCTATATCATCATCATTAAGCAATATTAAAACAATATACAAATCAAATAACAAACATACCTCTTCATTTCTCCATGTTTTGCTCCCCGTTTTTATTGATAAAATTGACACACCATATCAAAATCTATGCAAGGCAAGTTATCAGAACAAGCTTTAACAAATCTTGTCTTCATTATAAACCGAAAAAATAAAGTATTCACAGCAAGATTCTTTTAAAACTGAGAATAGAATTAATTTAGTTTTCACTAAGGTTATTAACCTTGGTTTCGGCGTTCCGCGGGCGAAAGTGAGGTTATATGCAAAGTGCGGCGTTGCCGACGATTTTCTTTAAAGCATTGAGTAATATGTCATCTGTCGTATTTTATAGGGGGCATCTAATAAGTTCAGAATGGGATCAGTAAAATCCAAATATTTCATTGAAATGCTACGAAATTTGATTATTTCTCATCAGGCGCATACAAACTGAATCTAATAATTTGCCTGGGAATGCTTGGTTATATAAAAAAAGACGAAATAAGTACTAAGAAAATAGCAGGTACTTATTGAAATTAGGGATCGTGATGTCACATTCCCTACTTTTGCGACCGTTTTTTTCAATTTTTGAGCAAACTAATGGGAAAAAAAATCTGTTGGTTGGGTTTCGTGATTATCTAGACATGTTTTACAAATTCCAAGGCAAAAAATTATTTTTCATTCCTAAGTATACTTGTCCATTGTTGGCATTTGTCACCTTTCTTAAAAATCTGTTTCTTCCTGGCTACTACCGCCCACAGCGCGAAACGGCAAGAGAAGCAGAGTTCTTCCCGCATTACTGGCGATTGCATTACGAGCCCCTCCGCTGGATCGTTCGCTTGAACAGCTCTTGGCAGTGAGTGGGTTGGTTATTGGTAGGCTGCAACTGCGATGTGCGTACAAGTGGCAACGTAGCATTCCGGAATGCCAAGTTACTGCGGTAATAAGGTTGATTGCCCCCTGTTTTAGACTTCGGAAAAAATTTTTGCATTTTATCTTTTAGTTGGCCTCTCCCACCGTGTGGTTAAATATTTTTACATCATGACTGAATCACCCTGTATAATTACCACTTTTAGTATTTTCGAGTAAAGCTTATAGTAACTTCTCCCTTCATAACCTTCTCATACAGTTATCTTTTTTCCCTCAAGAAATTTGTATTCCTTTAGTTATCCAATTTTGAGTATTACGAGTTTTTGGTTTAAAATTTGTTAATGGAAAGCATATATTAAGACACCTATCGAAACTCTGCAGAAATACATCATAATATTTCCAAGCATCAGTTCCCGTGACTATATGTTGTCAGTCGTACTCATCTATTGGCTCTCTAAATTGTTGCTTTTTGGCTGTTGACAGGGAAGCACGTTGATGGTTTATCAATTCAGCATAATATATTCTCAAAACTTGACAATTATGATCAGACAAGGCAGTTAGGACATTGTCACTGTGACTCAGTATAAAATTTACAAAAAGATATATAATATAAACAAGTATGCAGATGAGTGTCAAATACATCAGGAATAAAAAAAAGTTTATTATTTTAATTCCTTCTCATATTAGTCGTGATTAACAGAATTTTTCTAGTTACTTATGATGGAAGATGTCATTTTTAGCAGTGCTTTAAAAAACTTCTTCCCAATAAAATGCATACACTCAATAACGTGTTGACAGATTATTGACAAATTGACACCAGTCAAAATTTGCACACTAAAAACACAAAAAATGCCAAGGAATCTGGCATCTGCTGCATTTACCTCTTTTTCCCTAGCCAGAAAATATTGCTACACGAATAGTTCCGTTGTTTAATTTCAACTAATCACTGTAAGTAACTACTTCAGCTTCTGTAGACACTTAAACTTTAGCTCAATTTATACTAACCTATAAGCAAATGCAGTGCAATATGCTGTGAGGCTGCTCCTCTGATAGAAATCTTGAATTTTCTTTCTATCAGGATTTGTCATTGGTACCAAATCATGTCCATCCCAATAATCGACGCACGAATCTAATATAATGTCAGCTGTTCCTTCCGATAGCAGCTGCATACTTCCAGAACAAAGTTCTTTTACTACCACTGCAAACATGTGGGGAAAAGGAAACTTTAGTTTTGTTGATAGTTGTAATGAGCGTGCATATTTGTTATCCCTTCTGACCATTTCAGGTTGCTGCAAGAACAAATTTTAAGCATCTTTATAAAATAAAATTCACAGATTTCACAATCCTTGCAACCATCAGGGACATTGGAAATGATAAAACCATATATGAAGTATAATTAACGGCAGTAAGAATAAACATAATTTTTAATTAAACCAACTTATTATATTGGATCTCACTACTGTTCATAATTCATGTCACGGCGATCGCCGGCAAAGCGATGTGTCACCGTGACACCGCTGTGTTTTGGCCTTGAACGAAAACTACGAGTACTAGCTCAACTCCCACATATACGAACATAAACATTTCCAATGTTAAAACTTACCAAATGTCTAAATGTAGAGAGCTGCTGTTCCAGTGAAAATATTTTCTGCGCCTGATCTATAAACCCTATTTCTTTTGCCAACTCACACAAACACCTTCTATTTGTGACTGGAACTAAGTGTTCATTGTAAATCGCTTCACATGTAATGTGCGAACAAAATGATGTATAATGCTCCTAAAAAATCGGACACTTTTGACATAAGGTACCAAGTTTTTGGCATGGCATGTCCTGGCAATTAAAATTAAATGCAAAACTTTACTTATTAGAAAAAAATAAATCATTGATTGAAATGTACAGGTGATCATTTTTAGATGCCCAGCCTCTCTTGGTGGAAAACGATCAAAGATATGGAGATATCATATATGGGAGATGATATAGGGTGTATAAAATAATAAATTGGCCCATTTAGCGACTCTGCAAATATGACGCTAGGGGTCGCGACACCAAGAAATTTTTTTTCCCTCCAACATACCACTTTTGTTACATCGCTCAAAAGCCCTAATGTTCCTGTACATTTTTCATTAATGCCACTGTTCTTTATTCTCTTCCGTTAAAAAGTTATTCTTCAAAAGGCATTAAAATATTAATTTTTGTTAATCGCCATTACAAAGTGTTTTAAATGATTCAATTTTTGGAGATACTCCCCTGACCTTTTATTTATTTGAAAGATGTTTAAACTGCGTCTTTTGTCAACATGTTAGTCCAGGACTAGCTAAAATTTTTTATACCCTCGAGATTATGTATCGCACGTTCTTGATATTACTTTGTTGCATTCTCCGTAGATAATAAACAAATTTAAATAATCTTCGTTTGTGTAATTTAAGCGCGCCGGCATTACTGTTGACAATAATTTATAAACCAAGTGACATTTCCTCAGCCGCGATTGTCTTTTCAACGTCCACGGCTAATATGATTTTCCAAGCGTTAAGCAAACCCAGCATTTTATGGGCGAAAAATCGGTTTTTCGTAAATTAATCGAAAATTACTGCATTTACGTATAGGAAACCTTACACAAAGTTGTCATCATTTTTAGTAGTGAATAAGATCGCATTAAAAAAATGGGGGTTTCCATTTGAAAATTTCGAGATTTAAGCACATTTTGAATGTAATTTGTATTCATATTTTGTGAACACCCTGTATAAGAACGGATTTATTTCTCAGCAGAGATCACTAGGTCAGGGCTTCTGTTACACGATGCGAAAAATTCGTTTTGAAATTTCGCGGTTTCCTCGTATAAATTGCTAATTGACTTTAGGTCTGCACCCGTAATTTTTTTCGGAAAAATGCAAATATCTCAAAAACGGTTGGATTTAGACATAGGACATGTTGCATGTTTTTGTTCCAAAATTATGCCTAGAATCCAAAAATGCAATAATATACAGGGTGTTCCATTTGAGATAAGAAAGTTGATATCGACTTCCGGTATAACCAGAAGTGCCAGATTCACCAAAATATTTTAGTTGAGCAGCGCCCATCGGCATTGGTGAGGTGCCAAATTTTCAGAATTTTCCTACTTTTAGTTTTCCATATATAGATCGATGCAGTTCGTGGTGGGCCACCCTGTATAATATCTATCTTTGAACGTTTTCCACCAACAAAGGCTGGGCATCTAAAAATGATCACCCTGTACTAATTAAATGATAATGATAAATTCTGTAAATATACACACTCTCCGAACTATATACCTGAGTGTCCAAATTGCAAGTGTTCAGTAAGATGGCCAAACCAAGTGGCTTTAATGAATTCATAAATCGTTGCCAATCATGATCATCGAAATGCAACTTAAATGAATCGTTGTGATTGGGTGTTAAATCCAAGACTTCCACAGTAGCTGTAAGGGGGCTCACGGGGTGGAAATTGCCGTCATCTGTTACCAGGTCATTTACATTAATTAAGCTAAAAATTAACAAAACTGTGAAGTAGCAAAAATATACTTTTGTTAAAGTAAACTGACGGTGAATTAAAATTATAGATATGTGAAACTAATACACTACACTAGAACCTACCTAGAAGTTTGTGATGTTTTGTCATTATTATGTAGAAAAAATACCTTTTCTGCAGTAGGATTTGGCCAGGATAGAATTCCTTTCTTGTCCACACAAGCTAACGCCTAAAGAATTTCAGAACAATACAATATATTAACATGAATCAATTGAGTGAACAAACAAATAATCACCAACTACAACAAAATGGTATTATTGTTCACTCACCGATAAAATATTTGGTAAGGAAGAGTTCTCTTGGATATCAAGTTGGCAGTAAATATTCGCTACGAAAAGGATGACATCATATATTGATATGAATAGTAAGTTATTTGCTGCTAACAGCCATATATTAAACATAGACCAACAGTGTTTAAAAAATCTATGCAGTGAACCCTTCAATAAACTATAGGGCGAGTTTGTTAAGTTTTTATGTAATAAAATATATCCATTATTGCATAATTTTTTTTTAACAAAACTTTTCTTCCTGGTCGTTTTTATTAATTTTTCTGAATAGAATTTCCTGGGGTTCGACCAATTAAATTTTGTTTTAACACATTAAAATTTTTTATTTATTAAAAACATGACACTACACGTGTTTCAGCATTTTTGCCATCATCAGGTATCTAGGATAGTTTTTTTTCCAAAATTTAAAATTCACCTTAAATAATAATAAGTATATCTGAAAGAGGAGATGTTCTTTGTTATTTTTATGGGAATACAAGATTTTTTTTTTAATATTTATGTTTAGAACATTATAGATTTTGAAAAAATAATAGTTATTATTACTTACATTACTAACTTATTATTTTTAAGAGTCCCTCCTCCTTTTGTTCTTTCCTTCTTGTAATAATTTTCTTATTCAACTAGTCTTTTTTCCATAGTTTCATTGTATGTGTTCAAAATTCTTTCTTTTTTTAATTTTTTTAAATTATATAATAGTACTGGTGTGTGGGGAAAGCATTTGTGGAAAAATATGTGAATATGCTTTCAAAAGGATTGCCGGAGACGAAGTAAATTATTTTTATATTTAGACACGAATTGAAAGGCTCGGTGCGGTTTGTGGATACAAAAAATGTTATAAAAAGAAGGAGAGGAAGAAAGACTCTTTTACAGTGTGGCTTTGGAAAATGCAAGAAAATAAATATTTTTGAAATTTTGTTTTGTTATTGTTGGTAAAAACACATTTGGTTTTCTATTATTTCTATTATTATTTTTTTAATTTATAACTATTATAAAGGAAGTTTATTTTTGGACTTATTTTTAAGTTATAAGATTATAATAAATATGAGAAAGATTTTCAGTGTCTGTTCTATAATTGATGCTATTTTTATGTTTTTTTATGTAAATCATTTCTAAGACATTCCTTTTAGTGTGATTATTTTCTTTAGTTAAAATTTTTGTATTGTTAAAATCAAAGTGGTGGAAATTATCTAAAGAGTGTTTAGTTAATGCTGTGGAGTTGTTGTTGTTAGTTCTTACGTCATATTTATGTTTGTATAAACGTTTATGGAGATATTGTTTAGTTTGACAGATATAAACTGAAGGACAATTATTACATGATATTTTATAAATTAAATTTGATTGATAATTATTTGTAACGTTGGGTTTTAATTTGGAAAAGAATTTTTTGGTATAGTGATTTGGTTTATGTCCTATATTAATATTATATTGTTTAAAAATTTTTTTGATCTGTTCAGAAGCGCCTTGGATGTATGGCATTGAAAAATATTTGGATTGATTGTTATTATTAATTTTAGGATGATTATAAATTTGGTGTATACGTTTCTTAATAAGAGGTTTAAGAGGTAAAATTGTTTTGGATAATTATTCTTTGAGAGTACATTTTTAATTTTTTTAAGGTTGTTTGGTCTATATTTTGGATGTGATAGAGAAATGGCTTGGTCAGTCAAACTATTAACAACGCTTTTTTTGTAAGTTGTGGGAAAGAGGAATTAAAATTAAGATATCTTTCGGACCAAATTTCTTTTGTAAACCAATTTGTTGTTATATAACCGTTTTTATCATAGGTTAGAGAGAGATTTAAAAAATTAATATTTTTATTTTGTTCTAATTCGTAAGTGAATTGTAAGTGTGGATGGAAATTGTTAAAAACATTTAGGGTATTGTTTATTTCGTTTTTATGTATACATAAGATGCAATCGTCTACGTATCTTCTGTAAAAAAATGGTTTTGTGTTTAATTTTTGAATAGTAATAGTTTCGAGTTCTTCCATTACTAAGTTGGCAATAGTTGAAGATATAGGAGAACCCATAGCAGTTCCAAAAGTTTGGAGGTAGAAATTATTTTCAAAATTAAAAAAAGTTGATGTTAAACATAGTTTAGTGCATTCTATAAATTGTGATTTGGGGATTGAGGTGAAAGGTTCAATTTTATTCCAGTGTTTAGTGATGCAATCTAAAGCTAAATCAATGGGTATATTAGTGAAAAGTGATATTACATCGAAGGAAACTAAAATGTGGTCTTTAGGGATAATTTGGTTTTTTATAAATTTTTGGAAATGCCAAGTGTCTTTTATGTGGAAAGGATTTTTACCTATAATATTGGAAATTATATTAGAAAGAAATTTTGAAAGATTATATGTTGGAGAATTGATGTTTGAGACAATAGGTCGTAGTGGTATATTTTGTTTATGTAGTTTAGGAAGACCGTAGATGTATGGTGATAAACCATTGTAGCAAGTTAATTTGTTTTTAGTTAATGTATCGATAAATTTTTGTTGGAAAAGATTTAAGACTAATTTATTAACTTTTGTTTGGATGTTATTGAGAGGGTTGTTTGACAGTTTTTTATAAGTATTATTATCATTAAGTAAATTGAGTATTTTTTGTTGGTATTCTGTTTTATACATAATCACTGTTTTTTTGCATTTGTCAGCTGGAAGAATAATGATGTTTGGGTTGTTATGTATAAATTGTTTAGTTTCTTGAATGAAATGGTTATATTGCTTTTTGATAAATTTTCTTGTATTATTAATTTTGTGTTTTTGATTATTTAAAATATTGCAAACTTTGCTACATATTGTATCTTTATGGTCATTGTTTAAAACATAGGAAAGTCCTTGTTCAATACATGCAATGACATTTTCTGTAGGTAAAAAGAAATTAGGTAAGGAGAAATTCGGTCCGAGACTCAAAAAATAATAAACATTATCTGGGACTTTTAAGTTTGTAAGATTTTTTATCAATTTTTCATTAGTTTTTGGTTTTTGATTATGTAAGGAAGTTGAAAGTAGTTTTTTAATTTTTTTTTGGTTACTTGTCTTTATTTTGTGGAATTCTTTTTCATATTTTAGATTAGAGTTAAGAAAAAAGTTATTTATTATGGTATTGTTTGAAAATTTTGTTTTGATATATATTTCTTGATGTTTGAGTTGTTTTTCGAGTTTGTTTATTGCATAATATATTTTATAAAACAAAAATATGTATTTTCATTACATTTCTCAGAAAACACCCTGTTTCGAGTAGATTTTTGGATATCAAATGTGTGGTTTTCCCACTCATCTTCATTTTCGGTGCACTGCATGATAAAATGGTATTCCCATGTGCTAGCCTCCCTTATCAAAATAACAGTAAATTTAATTAGAAAAAAATAATATTATTCAGTGCAATGGAATAATATTGTCTAATATAACTTCGTATTATATTTCTGGTTAAGTTTTAGCCTTAATACTTTAATTTTAAAACCTATAATTTCGTCTTTTACTTTGACAACTCTCCGACATGAAGGCAAACATTTTTAAAAATTTTACGTCGCATGGCCCATTGAACACTATATTAAATAATTGGTTTTCTGAAATGAAATTACCATAGAAATGCATAAAGCAATGCTAGTTACCACTCACTACTTTATAAACATCGTAAACAACGCTTTGTCGCTTTTATTAAAAATGTTTTCTCCAAATGAATCCCAAGAAATTCCTAAGGAAATATTACATCAAGCAAACAAAAATAAGTGCCGAGCTATTACCAAAAAAATCAAGTTAGATATGAGAGTAAGTACCAACAATTTTGTGAATGGTGCAAATTGATGGTGCCACCGAATTGGCCATAGCTCAAAACCTTTACTACAAAATATCAATATTCTAAGTTCACAAAGCGGGGCCAAAATTTAAAAAAATCTGATTTTCCATAATGCCCTGTATAAAGCACAGGACACAGGTTAGTGATCTTTTTTGCAAATCGATTAAGCTTAGAGTATTGAAATTTTGTAGCAAGGTCACCAAATGGGGGGTCAAAGTTCGAATTTTTTTTATGGAATACCTTGTATAAACCACCAGGCATATTTTGATGTTTTTTCGAGAATCGATTAACCTTTGCCTAAGGTATTATTTTACATAGTATAGCCAATGTAGCTCATTCAGGGTGTTCGTGAAAAAATCCAAATTTTACGAAAATATCATTTATTTAAGAAAATTATTTAAAGATAAAATCGAGGTTTTACATTAGGCGCTAGGCTAACTGTGTTTGTGGAGCAGAGACTGTAAGTTTTACCCGTTCATCACATATGTAACTGTCGAATATGTAGATGATACCGTTTTTGTTTTCATGACATTCATGGTATGCCTGATTTGACTGATATGTTTCAAGTTGTTGAATAAAGCAGAAATAATGATGAATGCCTCCAATTGTAATGAAATGTTAAAATGAAATATATTTTCCAAGGCAGACTAATCGACTACAGTGAAATCTCAAGTTTATTTATTTAAATATATTTTTTTAAAGAAATGATTTTTTCGTAAAATTTTCCCTTTTTTGTTGGGCTAGCTGTACTATGTAAAGTAATACCTAAGGCAAAGCTCAATACATTCTTGAAAAAATATCGCCAAAATATGCCTCATGGTTTATAGAGGGTAGTCCAGAAAACCCTTTTTTTTCTAACTTTGGTCCCATTTGGTAACTGTGCCCCTTGTGTAACTTAGAATATTGAAATCTTGTACAAAGGGTTTTTGACTATGGCCAATTTGATGGCACTATCCATTTAATTCTTTAAAAAATGCCTAATATGGTTTTGTGATATTTGGGCGTCTTCTTTTAATAACAGTAGACCATGGAAGATTTCAAAAAATTAATAGGTCTGTTTTAGCAGAACTTCAAACCGTTTGAAATCAGTTTGAAACTGTCAGGAGCATGCGCAGTTTCATTTTTCGAACGTCAAAATGAAACTGCGCATGCTCCTGACAGTTTCAAACTTCGAGTACTACAGGTTGAAGAAAGTTTTTTGAAGATCAGCCCATCTTTCGAAAAATACAGAATTGAGGTCTTGACTCAAAGTGAAACACACTATATATGTCGACCAGGTGCAAACTGGAGATAACATTTATAAAGAAACAAACTTGTTTTAAGTCGATATCTTTTGTCATAGAAGAATCCACTATGACAAGGACAATCCATAAGGGAGCACCTAAAGTACCTTGCGAGAATAAACGCGTGTAGTGTGTAGTGTTTGCAAAATATAGTAGGCCAAACCAATGAAAAAGCAAGTGCAATTGCCACAATGCTACAGTCAAGTTCGCTTTGAAAACTAAATATGCGAATGCTCATTGCCGATTGGCCGGGGCTGGTAGCTCGGCGATACATGTGGCAACAATAGCATAAGTATTGTAGGCGCACTGAGAGATTGCGTCCGCGGGGAAGCGGGGAGCGCGGAGAACGATTTGTGGCTATTGGCCGACTGCAACAGTGCAAAAAATGCACCGCGCTTTCGTATTCGCAATTAAAAATAGAACCAAGGCGAGGTTCAGAGGACTGATTATCCCTAGGCGTGCGCGTCGAAATTTATAGTTTTGAAAACTTCTTAGTATTATTAATTTCGACGCGCACGCCTAGGGATAATCAGTCCCCTGAACCTCGCCTTGGTTCTATTTTTAATTGCGAATACGAAAGCACGGTGCATTTTTTGCACTGTTGCAGTCGGCCAATAGCGACAAATCGTTCTCCGCGCTCCCCGCTTCCCCGCGGGCGCAATGTCTCAGTGCGCCTACAATAGTCGGTCTCAATGGAGATAGGATATATCCTAGTGGGGCTCCTTTTCGGGAGTCGGAAGTTTAACATATAATAATTGAGTTTCTTATTGTAAGTTCTTCTATGCTTTTGTTTGGAACTTGTCTTCTATTGGACATATTTCACCAATAAACTGTAAATCTACATTTGTCTCTGATAGTACCATTTTACAGAATCAGTTTGCTGCCTACTTGATAGAAATGAAAACTTTAAACACCCAACAACAAAATACTGACCGTAACTGATCCAAAGACGTGTAAAATATTTCCACTTCTGAATAAAATATCAGGTTCGCCTTTCATAACTTTCACAAAGTTCTTTCTCATTTCCGTCCAGTCAAACATGATGTCATCGTGTTCAATTGTATTTGTGTCTGTATCTTCTTCCAGGGTATTGTACTTTGTTTTTATATTTCTCGTTGCGTCAAATATTGTCTTAAATCTACATATGAACAGATTATTAAAATTTTTAAGAAATTCCAGCAACTTTTACCTTGCCATACCAATGTAGTTAGCCATATTCCACACTAACGGAAATACAAGTGGCAACAATGGTAAGATTGCATTGCTAGGGGCTATGAAAAACATATTTGCAATAGAATACCTTCCCAAATACTGATGAAAATAAAGGTACCTAAACAAATTCGATAAAAAAACCAACAAAAATATTGTTGGCAACATGACCCCATCGATAATTTTTGTCATTACGTAATGCCTCTGTTGATTGTGTTGAGTTACAGGTCTATCTAAAGCCTCTTCAAGTGATTGTTTTAAATTGTACAGGTACGGAGTTTCTAGTAGTCGATATTTCTTTGATTCTAAGGGTTTGCGAGCCTTTGGTGTGCTAAACACTTCATTTGCATTTTGAATTGTAGGTGAAAAAATTTCACGAGCATGTAGAAGGGGAATTTCCGAGTGTTTCTCAACTGCCTCTGCATAGCCGGGACTTGCCTGCCCTGGTCTCACTAAAAAGTGAATAAAAAACCTAATATACATTTTTATGTTATGTCGACGAATAAAAAAACATATCATAATCATGACTAGGCAAAGTTGGAAAGGAAGGGATAAACTTATGTTAAAAACACTGAAATTCTACCTGTTTATCAAAATGATAGTTTTATGGTTAGAATTAGAAGAGTATTGAAAGACTCAAGGCGAGAAATGACATATGTCTATAAACCGTAATATTTTTTTAAGTCCTTGTCATACCATTAACTTGAAATAAAAATCACAATACACACAATAACATAGGCACATGAAATAATTCGATCATGTCCTTGACAATAATGGCACCTCATCATTATTACAGCAAATATATGATCCAGGTTTGATGGAAATATAGGAGGGGTTATAAAAGCAAAGTTCAATTTTATCTTGATCCTTGTAAAGGGTGTTTTTTTAGGAGAACTTTAAATTGAAATAAAACATACAAAAATGATTTTAATACCCATGAAATTATCTTTATTTGAAAGATAATTCTTTGGCATTAATGTTTGAATATGATTTCGGGCATCTGGCCTCCGCGGCTGGCACGTACATGGCGTAATCTGGAGGTCCAATTTTCACACACTCTTAGCTGTAAATCAGGCTGTATTTCGTCTATAACGCGTCGAATATTGGATTTCCAGTGCTGAGTTGTCTCTGGTTTATCGGCGTAGACATGTGACTTTACATATCTCCAAAGAAAATAATCTAATGGCGTCAAATCGCACGAACGAGGTGGTCAGTTAAGGAGGTCAATTTCGTGAAATTAATCGTAGGTCAAAAGTTTCTGTCAGTAAATTAATTTTATCGCTCGCTGTGTGGCATGTGGCCCCGTCCTGCTGAAACCACATGTCTGCAACATTACTGCCTTCCAATTGAGGCACGAAAAAGTTAGTGAGCATGTCTCTGTACCGCTTGCAATCGCTTGTTTTGTGCGCACTGTATGACGTCTTACGGGATGCGTATTATCGTTTAGGTTTAGAGTAAACGTATTGCGAAAACGATCCATAGTTTCTCGATTTAATCGCTTGGAAGGACGATTATGAGCACCATAAAACTCACGTAATGCCCAATGTGTTTCTCGAATTGAACCATTTTTTCAGAATAATTTTGAACAATTTGCAAACGTTGCTCCGGCGTCAGTCTATTCATGATAAATTGCCAAACCAAACTGATTTAAAAAAAACCAAGAACTGTCAAATCGGCTGTCGCAGGAAACAGTGTTGCCAATTTAAAGTTCTCCGCCTCTAATATAAATAAATAAATAAAAAAAAAAAATAATATGCTCTCCGCCCATGAACATTTCATTAGACTGACTGTTATTGGACCTAAATATTGTATTTATATATTTATATTTATAAGTTACCAAGTAAATGCTCTAAATACCTGCCGGTAAAGGAGAGAAGAACTATATCTGGAATCAAAAAGGGAATCATTTGGATCATGCAGCAAGTTTTTTTGTAACTATTGTTAGCTATTTCCAAACTGGATAATTAAATGGGAAACAATATATTAGATACCTGTGTGTAATATTCAGTAAATATATTTCTCACTACACTATTTTAGAAACCACACATTTCACAACTAAAAATTATGTAGGAACAGTACGTCCTTTTTGTGATTTTTTATTTTATTTTTTAAAATTTTGATGGTCCATTAAGCCCAAAAAAAATTTTTTGAACGGGAAATGCCTAAAAGAATTATTATTCATGGCTCTAGAGCAGTGATTGGCTGAAATCTTGTGGAGTTGCCATGTTTCTACGAACTGTATTAAGAAAGTATCAATTTGGTTTTAACATTTAAACAGAGAGCCGACAATTTTGAATGATGGCGAAAACATTCGCATGTATTTTGAATTCCCCACCTAAAAGAATATATCTGCACGTGGTCGATAATGATTAGTACGCAGATAGAGAAAGCGTGGCCACAAGGGCTTATTCCCATTTTATATAAATTTTGGGGTAAATTTAAGGTACCTATAGGTGCTACAAAAGGTTTACTTAATAAAAAATTTCAATTGTTTCTTTTTTAAATTACGGGATGTGTATTTATTTTTTATTAATAGAAATATGTTATTTCGTTTACGTGAAAAGGACATATAACAACACTCTGTGTGCAATAATTTCAAACTCTGTTCGGAATGATTCCACACGGCTTTTGGCCAAATTTAGTTACATATTAGCCCTCTATATCCAGTATCTTGGTCCAGTTGTCTCGCTTTTGTCTTGGACTAAAAACTTTTCACTTGTGTGGAATATGGGCCATTCCATAACTCGTTGCACAATATACTAGTATACATACATATTAATCTATGAGAATTATGATGCGAGCCATAGGCAAATGTCATAATGAATATGTCTTAATAGCCATTAAATGTGAGTTGCATACACTATTTTTTCTACAACCAGTCATAACAACAAAAATTAGTTATATTAATTTTCAATAAAAATGTTCATTTATGTTTGCGGATTTTACAGATAATTATTTACAAATGCAAAAGGCATAAATAATGCACTTTTTGCCCGAGGAAATTGTTTAAGGGCTGTATGTAGTGATAAAAAAGAATTAAAAAAAGTTAAGCCTTGTGTGGGATTTAAAACACTATCCAACGGTTTAGTAGACGAACTCTTTAATCCAAGCGCTTAATTATTACCTTTCAATCGATACCAATAACATGCCGCTCTTATTTGAAACTGGGAAAATATTGATATTAATTATTTTTCTTTCATATTATTTTTAATTTCACTCAGTATCCCATATTTTTAACAGATTTTCTTTGAAAAGGCATAACTTACTAACTTTAGGAATTTACTAAATAAACAGTAACTATGAATTGTCAAAATTGATAAAGTTTAAATCGGTCATGGTGATGGCAACCTACATATTAACAGAATATTTCTTTGATGCCACATTTCTATTGGTTGCAAATCGTTATAATGCATTTCTATTGGTTATAAACTTGTATCATAATGAAAAATCTCTATCATAATGAACCTCATTACAGTACAGGTATTAGTATGGAATTCTTTATCAACATATATTTTGATTTTCTGGACATCCTGAGGTTTACAATTTAATTTTACCCGGATTTGAGTGCACAAGTTCATACTTAATTGAAATGTTGCTTAAGTTCATATTATATTTTTATTATCAATCCACAGGTACATACTTACTAAAATATTAACTTGTGATTCACCTTTATACCTACCCCAGTCTGCAGTTAGCATTGTTTTTAACAGTGTACAATAGCAATAGCTTCAAATTTCACTAGTGCGTAATGCAATGTGAAGTTACGAGTTTGCAAAATCACCCATTTTTTAACTGCCAGCTATGACAAAACAGCCAACATTGTAGGTAGGTCGTGCACAAAATACATTTCACTGATCCCTCAATCATTATAAAAATAAGTTTATATTATGTCATAATGTCTATGGAGCATTTTTGAGTAAAACAGTTTTTATTCAAACACTGGCCATATATGATATTTCCATATGATGCTACTGAAGTGGTATATTTTAAAAGTGTATTCATCCACTACCAAATATAATGTAACATAAGAAAATGTATCTTGATAACATATGAAACAAACGTTTTAGGAACAATTTCAAACACAAAATATTTAAAATTAAGAATGTTGACGGTAACTGGGTAACTGCTTAATAATCCCTATCCGTCTTATAATTGTTTCTTGAGATTAACAGTTACAGGAGGTTAAAAGTGAACTTTTCAAATATTGTATTATCATTGAATATATTATCAACCAAAACAAATCAGGCAAAAATTTAGGCAAATATGACGTGTGGTGGGCCACCGAGTATCAGATGCCAATAGGGTAGTTGGCAATATTTTGAATTACTCTAAAACTGTACTCAGTTTACAGTAGATTATAGATTATAATTAAAGAAACGACATTGCAATGTTGCCGGTGCCCGTTTGCAATAATTCGTAGAACAAACGCAAATTGTACTTTTCTATTCAAATGTCTCCAGCTTGCCTATGAATATCTATTATTTGTCACATAAATACTTTTTTATTACGAATGTGTTTCATGTATTGACTCCTTTATAGCAAGATGGTGTCTGTTTATGCTGCACATGCTGAAAACTATATCCTTCGTCTCTGTCACATGATACTTTGGTTAAAATATGTGTATACAGTCATACAGAACATACGGTAAATATTCAGACTTCAATAATGCGGAAATATTCACGTATGTGGCAACGCCACCCACCCACCCAAGCGTGGCACCAGGCATCCTATCATGCTGTCATTCATATGTAGCACAATCAAAACAGTAGTAGATATATGTGTGATTTATTATAGTGTTATTCCTATTTGTTATTATATTGTTTGTGTAGTTATCGTGTTGTTAGTAGTTGTGTAGTGTAGGTAAATTATCATGGACAAGGATTACGTGAAAGGGCAATCCGATAATTTGACAAAATTAGATGCTTTCATGGATCAATTAATCAATCGATCAATCATTTATTGGTGATACAAACACGAGAACACTTTTCACAAGTCATATACAATTTTAAGATCAAAACAACACATATTTAAGAGTAAAAACCACCAATAGCAAGACTCAATACAATGAAACAATCTCACAAATAGGACAAATTTACAAATAAATTAAAAATGTATTAAAAATATGCAAGAATCAACATCTAGCGAGACCAACACATTTGTTACTATTTACTAGTTTTAAAAACAATAAAGACAAAGACAAAAAAGATGTCCATCCGCCCAGGGAAATAGGCACCCCGCACCTCAACACCCAAGCCACTAAAGTTATCACTAAGATATTCGTCCCCACTGTAGAAGGCCCTAGACTTCAGACATTTTTTTAATACCACTCTGAACCTACTCACAGGCAAGCGTCTTACAACGCCGGGGAGGACATTATAAAACCTCAAAGAGTGGTAGGAGACTCCATCCCTCGATCTGAGCAATCTATGGAAGGACGGGTTGAGGTCATCCCTATCTCGGGTCTCATACCTATGACAATCTCCCATCCTTGAGAAACTCTGCAAATGCTCCCTGACGTACACCAGACATTCTTGAAGGTGCTTTTATAAAGGCATCAAAGTGCTTAGAAGTACTAAGCCCGAATTCTGTATCTAGGTCCAACCTTGCCAAAGTGATTTGCAGAACAACACGACTGAATATTTACAAAAAAGAAAGTGGCTATTTTTACGTCCGACGTATATGAAAGTCGGTATACGTCTTGCGCTCTGATTGGCGAGTTGAGTCACGTAGTCACGTGACTTCTTTGGACGTACATTTAGCTCCATACACGTCTGAGTCCGAATTAAACTGACTTTAGATACGCCGGAAGTGCATTTTTCTCAAGCATCGTTGCAATAAATAGCGTGTGTGCTCTCCTTTTTCGGCAATGGGCGCTGCGGTATGAAAAAATAAGTGGTAATTATTTCCAATGGTGCCACCCCCCCCCCCCCCCGATTTTCTTGAAATTTTGGCCCTATTTTTATTTTTAATTATTATAAAGTCAAATTCCTTCAGGGATAACAACGGACCTCCTGGAGGTCCGTTTGGATAGCCAACATTTATCTTTTTCCGTTTGCCGTTGCCTCTCAGGCCAATGAAGTGCCTTCTTAAGGGTCATGTGGGAGGTCACATGGTTTCCCAGTTTATCAGCTGATCATCTGTATTGATTTTGTGTAATATTTTTCATATTAATTATCCAAAATACCGATACATAGTAGTTAACAAAATGTATTTAGAGTTGCTAAATTGCTAAATCAGAGTATTAAAATCGAACGACTTCGCTCCGATGACGATTGTTGTATATGCTTTATTTTTCTTGCGTTGATAACACACAGGCATACAGAAAATTATAAACGGAGCGGAAAAAGTTTATGGAAACAACAGCTGCATCAACGTCAAACGGAAACTTCAAAGTTTATAAATCCGGCTTATTTACAGCGCCGAACGTCGGGCGAAAATAGGGGGTACCTAGTTAAAATTTCAAGTAAATCGGGGGTGGGTTACACTATTGGAAATAATTACCACTTATTTTTTCATACCGTAGCACCCATCGCCGAAAAAGGAGGGCATACACCCTCCTTATTGTAACAATGCTTGAAAAAAATGCACTTTCGACATATCTAAAATCAGTTTACTTCAGACTCGGACGTGTATGGAGCTAAATGTACGTCCATAGAAGTCATGTGACTCAACTCGCCAATGAGAGCGCAAGACGTATACTGACTTTCATATATGTCGGACATATAAATAGCCACTTCCTACAAAAAACACTACTCTAAATGTAGGCATCCTAAGTCTAGGGGCTTGAGGTTAGAATTTTGAAATGTCAACTTTTTTCGCAACTTTCACCGCAGAATAAGTCTCAAAACACTTCAGTGGTATTGCCATGTTGCCAAATTGCCTTTTTAAAACACTTGTGATGTCATAAAGTGCTTTCCCGCCAAAGTTCGAAGAAAGTCTAAAAACTTGCTACTTACATAAATAGTATTTTTAGAAATAATCGTAGGCTCTTATGCAAGTGTCCAGGAATTGCTTTATCAAGTTTGTAAATTTTCATCAAGTACCATATTTTCAATGCTGTTTTTCAAAACCTCTCCTCTCTCTTACTAAATTTACTACACACCTTTATTTCTCATCTTAGATGGTTTAACTAAGAAAGCCGTAGTAGGCTGTACACAGTTAGCTATAAACTCGGCTATAAATTATTATCAAATTGCACCAAATGAGCAATATAAAACATTACCTATTAGGAAATAATCCTTCTGTCTTTAATTGGTATATAACTCCTACCTAAAATAATGTCATCCTTGACTAACAACGACCATGGTAGATTTACTAGTTTGCCATCTCTATAAGTCCACTGTAATGTAATACACGGTGAATAAGGTACAAAGAGATTAGGATAATTTTCACTGCTCCATTCTATAGTATTTATTTCAGATTTTAGTTTGTGTAGAACAGCTCTAACTCTGTTCAAAATCTCCTCATGCCTGAGTTTATTGTCATAGAGTTCAACGGCAATGTTTATAACCAACAAAAATAAAATTATGAGAGCTTCATAAAACTCAATACTTTCTTCATTCTTAAAATATCCGATAAATAATGCAATAGATGCCCACAGCTGAAAAGAGGCTGATACCCAATTTATAGCCGTATGCTTTCGCTTGTGACTGAATGTATCTCTCACAAAGGCCCATGATTTAGACTTTCTGCAAGATTCATACAATAATTAATTACACACAATTTTTAATAAGATTTAAGAAATACCTAGATTTTTGAGATGAAATAAATTGTTGCAAAACTCCATCAATTTCAAGGTATAATTTGTTCAGGGCATCCTTCGTGTTCAAACTAGTTTCTTCGGGATTCGTCTCCATTTTCACATATTTTTATTATAATTTTGGATATTTTCTTCATCTGGTTCAAAAATGTTATTTTTGAAGGTTAGATAACTTTGACAACAAATCAAATAACACAAAGATTAGGATATTCACAGAATAATATCAGCGTTCCTTTTGCCCTACACTGAGAACTTTAGCTCAGTTGTTAGCCGAGCCACTCGGTTTGTTTTTTCCTGTCAAAGGCTCATCTTGTGAAAGGCTCATTTTCCCCACCACATCCTGGCGAGGATGTGTTTGAAGGGTGAAGGGGGAAGTAAAAAATCTCACTTTAGCTCACATTCTCATTTGTAAAAGGAACTGCCACCAACTGAGATAAAGTAAGAATTCTTAAGAAAACTAGCAACAGGAACGCGGCTAATATCAAGAAAAGTATATACAAATCATAAAAATATAATAATTAATGGCAAAACTGTAGAGTTCCTGTAAGGGGAGAGTTAGGAAAATAAAAAAATAATTTTTCAAGTCACATCAATTTTGTGGATGAAAAATAATTTGGGATAAATTCCATGGGAGTAAACCGTAACAAACTTCTGATTCACGCCCGCGATCTATGAGGTGGCGGGTAATTTGAAAAGCTCCTATATTCATTTCATTACACTCTACTGATCATTAGTCTGAGGATACCACAGACCTATATAGCCGTAGCTATACCGTACTTTCACCGTTTTAGTAGACATAGGTGAATAGGCCGCGCGTCGCCGTGCGTCCAGCTAGGTTTGTCAGTCGTTGGCGGGGGGAGTACACAGTAGTCCCGCACCGCTTATCAGTCGAGTTTTGCGAGCAAAAAACACGCCCCGCCCCCCGCCAACGACTGACGAACCTAGCCGAATACACGGCGGCGCGCCGCCCAGCCATGGCTATGTATACTAAAACGGTGAAAGTTCGGTAAGGTCTGTGCTGATACCTCTGCTGATACTATAGTAAACTCTGATAAAATCGAGCAATCCGTACGCCTGGCGTAAATAAAACCACGTGTTCAAAGACGATCCGCGATTGGTCGGTAGGCTATAAAATTTCACCCGACTCGGAAACAGGGACGTGCTCGATCGCAAAAGTGTAGATATTCGGTTTTATCTTAATGTTTTCAGCTATTTAGACACTGCCACAAATATTTTTATCGATGTTTTGAACCATTTTAATTAAGCCAATAATTCTTGTCTGAAATATTTTGGTAAGACTAAAGCTGGTATTACACTTGTCAATTTCTTGGCCAATAAATTGCACAATAAATTGGCCAAGAAATTGTAGATAATGTGGTATGTTTTACACCATCAATAAATTGGTCGATTTATTGTACAATTTCAATACTACCAACACGAAAGCACAAATATGTAAACATTAATAAGTAAATAAATCAGCGAATCTCTCAAATCACACGCAAAAATCGAAAAATCTAATAAGCAATAGTTATAAATTAGTTATTAATGTGAATACTGAGTGAACTGGAGCATAATCTCATTTCCGGTAATTTTTTTTTAAGTCACTAAAATTGGTATTGAGATCGGAACACAGAAAATCCCTAGAAATACCCAAACTTGCCACAATATTTTCGATCTTGCGTCAATTTCTTGGCCAATAAATTGAAAAAGAAATTGAAGGTAAATTGACGACAATTTCTGTTTTACACACACAATTCAACTTGCACAATTTATTGACGAAGAAATTGACAAGTGTAATACCAGCTTTAAATTAAATAAAGGTCGTACGTCCGTGCGGCTATGGCAGATATTTCAACGCACGTGCTCTTGTTTACGCCAGGCGTACTCCTCGATTTTAGTATAAATCATATTTGTTGGCAAAATCCACAGTTTAGGTATTACTTTTACCAAAAAGAGCCAAAGCCAAAAACTGCCTTAATAAGAAAATAATTCAGTAGTCGTTATTTCTCTTGCCCTTATCTTTCACACAATTAAACTTTTGCCAAGTTTCCTCTTTACCCCATCTAATTGTGACAAAAACAACATTAAACATGTATATTTTAACATTTTTACATAAAAAATATTTACAAAACAAAAATATTAATACTATTTACTGTGCCCTAAAATAGTATGCAGTGTATAATCAACAAAATACATATCCTGCATAAGTTGCGTCAACCTTTTAAAGTGCCTTTCCGTGTACGGTAGAGCTACTTCAATCGTCCTATCCAATTTCATCTGTTGCAACAAAATATTGATAACTCTCTGAGCAATTGCGCAATATTTACTGTTCATGTTCCATGTTACTGCACAATCCATTAGTTTGTCTTTGTTATACTGACTGAGAGAGGTTATAGCCGACTCGAGAATAGAATCACTTCCGTTCTTTATGATTCCTTGTATCACTTTAAGAGTTTGAAACGGTTTGTTAAGTTTCAGGCATAATTTGAGCGCAGCTGATAAATTATTGTTTTGTAAGTAGTTGCTGAGTTGTTGCTCTTGCAAGGCAGTTTCTTCTGCTTCTTTTATGCGTTCTAACTTTCGTTCTTCTGTTACATCCTTCCATTTTATTAGCAAAGAGTCACTGCCACCTTAAAAACATAAACAAATGAGAATGTTACTAAAGGTATTTGTATTTTTGAAACATCTTAAAATATGAAACAAAGTTATTAACATTGCATTTTTATCAACAAAGTGGCAAATTCTGCATTAAAAAAAAGTAATAATATTGGATGGCATTTATAATTGGGAGTGGATAAAGGTCCGCGAGTCGCGGATCTTTAGTGTATTTTTTTAAAGTCCGCGAGTTGCGAATCTCGATCCGTAAAGCAGTAGGCTTGTTCCTTATTGAAAATACCCGTCCTTGAAACGAACAGTAAAAGAAGGAACATACTAGAAGGTGCAGACACCCCAAACGTGGAAATAAAAAATAAAAAAAAGAAAGTGGCTATTTATACGTCCGACATATATAAAAGTCGGCATACGTCTTGTGCTCTCATTGGTGAGTTGAGTCACGTGACTTCTTTGGACGTACATTTAACTCCATCATACACATCTGAAGTAAAATGATTAGATACGTCTGAAGTAAATTTTCTATGCCCTCCATTTTCGGCGATGGGTGCTGCCTGTATGAAAAAAGAAGGGGTAATTATTTCCAAATGTCGGGCGAAAATAGGGGGTTAGCCTAAATTTCAAGAAAATCGGGGGCGGGTTACACCTTTGGAAATAATTACCCCTTCTTTTTTTATAAGGCAGCGCCCATCGTTGCCGACTGCCACGTATAAATAGCCACTGCCTAAAAAAACTCTTGACGTGGGATTCGAACCCGGACCTTCCGACTGGTTGTCCAACGCTCTACCACTGCTCTAACGATGCTCTGACGAATCTCCTGTTGTACATGAAGACGTCCGGCGACTCGCGGACCTTTAAAAAATACACTAAAGATCCGCAACTCGCGGATCTTTATCCACTTCCTTTATAATTTTACCTGTAATGAAGCCAGATTCATCAGATTTTACTGTCAAAGCCCAAACTTTGCCTTCGTGCTGATCAAATGTCTTCACACAGTCCAAAGTTTTAAGGTTATGTAGTTTAATAAGACCGTCTGCTCCTGCACTGAGAATCTGCAACCCTTTCGATATAAATTCGACTTTTAAAACACTGGACTCATGGGCTTGAATAGTCTTCAAGCAGCTTAAATCTAAAATATTCCATAGTTTTATAGTGCAGTCTGCTGATGATGTTATCACTACTTGATCCACAGGAGAAAATCTGCAATATAAAATGCTATTTGCAGAAGTGTTAACTACAAAAACCAAACATAACATACCTTAGAAACCATACTCCCCTCTTATGCCCTTTCAATATGCCAACTAATGTCAGTGAGTCTGTCCACAATTTGGCAGTTTTGTCTTGTGAAGCCGTAGCAATAATTTTATCATTCGGAGAGACAACCACACAGTTTATATCTTTCTGGTGAGCTATCTCTGTATATGTACAATTCAAACCTTGGGATTTATTTGCTAGTTTTTTCGGAATCTCCCAAACTTTAATGCAAGAATCCTGACTCACACTAACACCAAAATCCGTACTTGTTTGTGCAAAGCAAATTGATCCAACCGAACCAGTGTGCCTTAGACCAATACCAACATATTCCATAGTTGCATCGCTTTCATCGAACAGCCATAGTCTCACTGTATTGTCTTTACCTGATGACAGCATCAAGTTTGGGTTCGTTTTTGATGTGTTTAGTGACAAAACTATATCAGTATGCCCTTTCAAAAGTTGACAACTCATTGTAGCATTACAGTACAGTTTTATATCATTGGCATTTGTTGCTACAGCAACGTGACTTTCATCTTTACCTACAAATGCTATATCGAGTATTTCGTCTGAAAATCCAATTAACTGTTTTAAGCACACAAATGATTTCAAATGGTGGATTATTATGTTGTGTTCAACTGTTACAACTGCTATAGATTTTGTTGCTTTGTCATGTAATAATTTTGTAATAGCCAGACCTCCTGGCTCTGAAGCTTTTGATACTAGTGATTGCTTTTGAACATAAATTTCCCTAAAATTTTGGACATCCCACACTTTTATAACACCATTTTCACCAGCTGAAGCTACATATAGTCCGATTTCCAATTTTCCACAAGGCAATTTTGTTTTTGGTGGTAATGAAATTATAGCTTCAATTGATTCGTACACTGCAATAGTCTTAAGTGCAATGTTTTTATTATATTCCCACAATATTAAGACTTTGTCTCGGCCAGATGAAATAAAATGCTTGTTGTCACTGTCAAATGCTAAACATGTCACTTTGCTGTAATGTGCATCATACACAATTATTAACTGACCGTTTTCAAGTGAATAACAGTTAATTTTTCCATCGTCACCACTCGCAAATAAGCAATTCTCATTTGGATGGAATTCTACAACATTTATAACGCCCTGGCATCCTTTCAAGCTTAACGTACAAGCTTGGTGTTTCAAATTCCATATTCGCACAAAACTGTCAGAGCCACCGCTGGCTAAAACGTCAATTTTTAAACGTAATTTTGCTATTGGCCCTTTGTGGATATATTTCCACATTTTTTCTTGTTCTCCATTTGTATTCCATAATTTTAAAAGACCACTTTTATGTGAAGTGACTACCTTATTATCCTGAACAGTGAACGTCTGAATAAAGTCTGCATTGTCAGATTCAGGTTCGCCAATACTTTGTTTAACGCAACCTGTTTCTACATCTAAAAGTGTGATATTTGAGTTGGTTTGGCAATAAAGGGTATTTTCTATCCATTCCACGTTTCCACCTGTGTAAAATGCTCCATATTTTGATTCTACATCAAAGCTGAAAGAAAATAGTAGACATTTCATAAGGAATGCACTATATACACAGACCTAGTTTCAGCACATTGTGGACCAGGGTTAACCTGCACGTTTTTAGATACAACTGAGTGGAGGCTGTAATGTGGATATTTTAAAAGGTACTTACTCTTCTTTCAGCTTATTAGAGCTTGTCATTATTGTATAACAATAAAAAAACAGCTTTGATTTTCACTAATTCATTACCGTTCAAACGAAGAACCACAAAATCCTGATCCTGGGATTTAGAGGTTAAGTTCGACCCTTGTCTATCCATATAGACAAGGGTTCGACTATTGAGAAGGTAGATATATTTAGATAAATTTTATATTACTTTATAGTGGTTCCAGAGATCCTAAAAAGTTCGTGCTCACAGAATACACCAAACAATAGATGAACATATTATTGTAATTTTCATGGCCTATTGTTTTTATTTAAGGATTTAAAGAATGATAGGTTTTCAATGAATATTTTTCTATTTTCTAGCAATAATAACAATAAAAAACATCAAAAAACTTGGCATACAGGGAAAATTTACTTTATTTTTTCAAACAAAACATACCTTTATAACTTACCGTTTTTATCATTTTAAGGAAAAATGAATTTTTAGTAAATATGAATGCAATCTTTCATATCCCTGGGAGATTGAACATCACCGTATGTACGGAGTGATCCATCCATCTCTTATTTATTTTTTCCTAGGGTTACCAGATGAAAACTTTTTTGAATTTTTATTTAAAAATAATATATTTTTTAATTATTTTTTTATTTTTTTTTTGACAAAGTAACAATTTTCCATTTTCTACTGATTGACTGATGCTGCGGTTACCATTTTCTTTTTACTAATAAAACAAGGCCCAAGGGCAAAAAAAATATTCGCCAAAACTTACAAAGTTGAATAAGTTACAACACACACACTTTACATGTACTTTTCGCTGCTTTGTATTTATTGAAAAAGTTAAATTTTCTGGCAAAAGCCCAAAATCGTAAAATCGGAATAGCTCATATTTTTAAAATTATAAGTAGTTAAGTATTCCTTTCACAAAAGATAAAAGCAGACAATTTCTTTATTTGGTCAACTGGGCAGCAAATATTTTCTCCACATTGGCATTGTAAGATGGGATTGCAAAAAGAAATTCGGCTGCTTTTAGTAGCTAACTGTGAAAAAGTTTATTATTTTGCATTATTTGTTGTTTATAACCACTCATACTTTAAAATCCGGACGTTTATGAAAAATTCGCCCGGACTCACCCGGACGTAGTAAAAAACCCAACATGTCCGCGGATTAATCCGTACATCTGGTAACCCTATTTTTTCCAAATCTGGACCCAGAAAAACAATTGAACATCAAATAAAAAAGTTAACAAGTGTGTTTTCATTATAACACCCTGTACCTATATTTTTGCTTTTTGTAAATCTAGGCTTCTTTCCGATTATTAAGATTTATTTATTTATTTATTTCACACCAGCAGCCTTATTAGACTTATTGTGGTTTCCATCCCCATCCCACTCTACAATAATAAGTGTTTGATATGCTTTCACCCTTGCCTTTTATACCTTGCGTATTTTACATTTCTCATCACGATGTCCGGAAACCTGCTACACATGCACAACTACCTTATTAAAATAAGCTTCACTTCCTATTGAATTACACGTAAACTCTCCAAGTGTTTAACCATGTCTGAATGCTGCAGGGTGTATTATTTATCTTATACTGATAGGTTCTCTCCTTTGACATAAGTTGGCTTTTCCTCACATTGAGGCGCATTCTATAGTTATTGCCATCCACCTCTCCTAGGGTTACCAGACATCCGGATTAATCCGGACATGTTCGGGTTTTTACTACGTCCGGGTGAGTCCAGGCGGATTTTTCATAAACATCCGGATTTTAAAGTATGCGTGATTATAAACAACAATTATTGCAAAATAATAAACTTTTTCACAGTTGTTAAAAGCAGCCGAATTTCTTTTTGCAATACCATCTCACAATGCCAATGTGGAGAGAATATTTTTACTTATTGCTGCCCAGTGGTCCAAAGAAAAAAATAGACTGCTTTTATCTTCTGTGAAAAGAATACTTATGAATACTTATAATTTAAAAAATATGGGCTGTTCAAAGTTTTAAGATTTTGTGCTTTTGCCAGAAAATTTAACTTTTTTAAATAAAATACAAAGCAGCGGAAAGTACCTACCTGTAAAGTGTGCGTGTTGTAACTTGTTTTACTTTGTAAGTTTTTGTGAATAATTTTTTTGTGCCCTTGGGCCTTGTTTTATTGGTAAAAAGAAAATATTAACCAGCATCAGTCAATCAGTAGATAATGGGAAAATTGTTACTTCGTCAAAAAAAAATAATAAAAAAAATTAAAAAAATATTATTTTTTAAAAAACTAAAAAATACAAAGACAATTGTGACGTCCGGATATTGTCCAGATTTTCTCAAAGGCTAGTCCTGGGTAGACAAGTTTTCATCTGGTAACCCTAACCTCTCCACAAGAGCCAGATCCTTCTGCAGGGCCAGGCTGCCTTCTACACTGGAGATGGTCCTGGCAATACTGTCATCTACAAGTCCAAACAGATGAACTGTTGATGTAACACTTACCGGTAGGTCATTTATAAAACTGAAAAAAGCCAGGGATCCTACAATGCTACCCTGGAGAATGCCAGAGGTAACAGGGACTAGCCCAGACAGCAAGTCACCCACCTTAACACATTGCAACCTCTCATCAGAAAGAGAGGTAACAGGGTCTAGCCCGGACAATAAGTCTAAAGTCGCCCATCTTAACATACTCAGAAAAAATTAGCCATTTGGTTACCCTTAGATCCAAATCCAAGTCAAAGCCTTGAAGTTTCTTAATCAAGATATCATAAGGTATCACATCGAATGCTTTCTGGAAGTCAAGTAGTACTGCATCGACATGTCTAGATCCAACAAGAGCCGTTCCTATATCATGACATGTATTATGCAATGGCAGCCAATGCAGATTCACATGAATGGCCAGTGCGAAAGCCATGCTGACGAGCATATCCAACCGGAGGAGGTGATTTTCAGAAAAGTTAATTTTTCCGATTTTTTTTCTTATGGAAGCCCACTAAAATTTTATACTGACGTACCCAGAAAGAGACGGTTTTTCCAAAAATGCAAATGCATTAAAAAAAAGTTGGTTGTTATAGCAACGAAATTGTTTACGTCAATAAAAAATTAATGTCGCCAGTTTATGTCTAAAAACTTTTAATAAAACGTTTTTTTTTTTAAATAAGCCGTATAAACTCCTGGACAAAATTAACACACCAACATAATCCCCACAAAATTAAAATAAATGAATGGAAAAATAAACTAATGGAAACTAAATGAAAAGCAACAAATTGCATTATTTAATTAGTTTAACAGTAGTAAATGTCCAAAGACACGCAAAATATTTAAAAATGTAATTTAAAATTTTGTATGTTGGTGCGTTAATTTTGTCCAGGAGTATATTTTGGGAAATATAAGCACCTTTCCATACTTTTTACTCATCCTGTATAAATATGGCATGTTTGCTCCATCCATTTGGTACATTTTTGAAATCTTCATATTGAAAATAGGAGTAGCCATAGAAAAACAACCTTAAGAAAGTGCTACGTGTAAAATTAGTGACCAGATTAACAGAACTAAATGACTATTTGTTTTTAAAATTGTACTCCAATTTTCGATATGAAAATTTCAAAAATGTAATTGCTCATATCTTCCAAATGGTTGGAGCAAACATAATGCGATATATTTATATCATTGTAATCGGGAAGTGTTGAGTACAAATATACGGGGTGTTATTATACCTAATAAAAACACAACTAACTCCTGTAACATTTTATTTGTTGTTCAATTGTTTTTGTGAATGCAGATTCAGAAAATTTAATAAAAATTACATAAAAAATCTTTTTTTTCTAGTAGAAAATATGAAAATATAAATAAATAAGGGGAAGGGGTGTTACTCTTGGATGGATCGCCCTGTACCTACTTTTTCTGCAAGCGATTTATCTTAGTTTGTATTTAAATTATGACACACTTTACACCTTACAATGTGAGAATATTTAGAAAACTAGGTGGGGCTCAATATTGATCCCTTCTAGTTTTGTTTTAATTAGAGCTTTAATAATAGTTACTATTCTGGCTCTGAGTCTTACTCATCAGAGTGTTAGACAGTGGCGGCTCATGGCAATGGGCGGGGTAGGCAGTGACAACGGAAAAGGAAGAACAGAATTTTTATCGTGCTTGACAATGGTATTAAATTTACCAATGAACGTCATAGACTCACAACTAAAATGCATAGGTACCAAAATTCAAAATTTGAATTTGGTAATTATTATGGGAGGGCGCGATTGAATTTCCCAAACTACGCAGTGCGGGGTTCTCCAGCCGTCCCAGACTCCCAGCCGATGCCGAGCGGCAAGCCCGTAGCGGCCCGAGCGATCGAATCTAGCCAAGCCATACGTCTGGGACGAGAGCTAACACGCCCGAGCTGCGCGAAGATATAAACGTAGGTTACGCATATGTTCGGCATTTAACTATCAGGGTGGGCAAGCCCAACTGACCCAGTGGCGAGCGGCCGGAAGCAGTGACCGAACGAGGCCGTCTGCGGCTGTTCATAGGTTATTAAGTCGCGAAAATTCAGAAAAAAATGAATCCATGTCTATGTAAGTGTGTAACTATTAGTAACTAACAGTCAGTTACTAACTACGTTTTTATTTCGGTAAGGTATGTAAAGTATATACAGGGTGGTTCAAACTTTATCAGCAATACTTTAAAAACTGCTAGAAAATTTCAAAAAAAGGAGATTTTTTCATATAAACATGTATCGAAATCCTAGCGGTTTTTGATATAGATATTTAGATATATCAAAGTTCAATTTTTTTTTCAAGTTTTCTTTTATTTTTCCTAAATAAAAAGGCAAGTTAAGGCAAGCGTATTTGGTACAGTTGAAACAGTCTTTAAATACTATAAATTAAAAATAATTCATCCCATCTACTTCCACCAGTGCCGGAGAGACAGGGGTCAACCATAATATTTTTTTAATAAAAAAATGGTACACCACTGGAAAAGTAATTTTTTTTGCCGTCACTAAGTTTTCTAATCAATTATAAGAAAAAAACTATTCTTGACTTTTTTTCGAAAAATTTATCGTTTTTGAAAAATTCACTTTTGTGCCTTTAATTTTTTTTAGTAGAAGAAAATCAGAGTAGGTCTAAGCTTTCGAAAATTTGCACACCTACTAAGTTTTTCATTCCGAACAATTTTCCTTAATAACATTTTGCCGTAAGACCTACCTAAAGCCCACTTTACTGGTGCGACACATGGACACATGATTTTTCGAATCTAGAAACCTTTTTGTAGGTTTTATGACCAAATGTTATTAAGGAAAGTTGTTCGGAATTGAAAACTCAGTATGTGTGCAAAATTTCGAGAGCCTAGACGTACTTTGATTTTCATCTGCTAAAAAAAGTAAAACGAATAAAAGTGAATTTTTCAAAAACGGTACATTTGTCGAAAAAAGCCAGGAATAGTTTTTTTCTTAAAATTGATTGGAAAACTTAGTGACGGCAAAAAAAAATACTTTTCCAGTGGTGTACCATTTTTTTATTAAAAAATATGATGGTTGACCCCCGTCTCTCCGGCACTGGTGGAAGTAGATGGGCTGAATTATTTTTAATTTATAGTATTTAATGAGTGTCTAAACTGTACCAAATATGTTTGCCTTAACTGTCTTCCTTTAGGAAAAATAAAATAAAATTTGAAAAAAAAAATTGAACTTTGACGCCCTGTATATCGAAAACCGCTAGGATTTCGACACATGTTTATATGAAAAAATCTCCTTTTTTTGAAATTTTCTAGCAGTTTTTAAAGTATTGCTGATAAAGTTTGGACCACCCTGTATAAAGAATATATATTCACGTTCAGTTAATAAATCGCCTAATCGGTCCAATTTTCAAGAAATTAGAATGAAAGAAAAGGGAAAACCGATTTAGATCTACATTCGAATTGCAAAAAAAGTGATACTTATAACTAAACTTTATACTTATCACTTATCATTTATCAATCAAATCAGAAAGTAGTAACGTAGGTTCCTATGTTTTTTTTTTCAAATCTTAAATCCTATTAGGTACATACATTACAAAACAAACAGAATTTTCGATGTTTCGGATAAGTGCCCTGAATTAAATGGCATTTCTTATTTCTCTTTCTCCGGCCGGGACAGGCGCTGCAGGTGGCGCGGCGAAGGCCAGGCAGGGCTAGATTCGACCGCTCGGCTAGCCCCGCCTGGCCTGTTAAATGCTTAGATTCGTTATGCAAGCTTATCCAAAATTATTTGACAGAACAAAGTGAATTGCATCTTTGGTACTCTGAACCAAATATCTTTGGGGAATCGTGAGATTATTCGGAAATTTTGCAATTTATATTAATGAACTGTAAAGTGAAGTCTCTGAAATTTATACTTTACTGTGTTTGATTTTAACAATTCCTGTCACTTCAGCCTCCATAGAATGCTTCTCGGCACTTAAACGTATCAAAACGTATTTGTGAAATTCTATGCAACAAAAGCGTTTGAATAGTTTAGCTATAGAAACCGGCCTTGTTTAAACATTGCAGGCATCGATAGAACTTATATTTCATAATACAATTATTGATCATTTCGCGGCAGCTACAAATAGGCGAATCGATTTAATTTTTGAAAACCTGTAATACAATTTCATTTTTATTTTACCGGATTGCTACTTTTCAGCCATTACCTACTCCTTTACATGTCTAACATTTTAAAATTGCATCTTTCGGCACTTGTGTTTTTATTATTGATATTTATGTTACGTAGGTTATAGAAAATTTTACGTTTTGTTATGTTTCAAAATTTTATATTAAGTTTCAGAATTATATTTTTTTATTTTTTTTATTCCTTCCTAGCAATCATCGTACCATCCCATCCCATCCTGGCAAGAAAATACTCTGACCTTCTCGTTGATTCTTGCTGAACTGTTTATTTTTGGAAAGTTTGCGATAAATAGGTACCAACCTAAGTGCGTTTACAACATACTTAGCAAGTTTCCGATCCCAAAATAAATTGACTAACTAGACATGTCCCTAACTTTCCGTATTTGTGGAGGGGGGTGTAACCTGTTATATAGGCTTTACCTCTTCTTCACCTTGCCCACCCGCTGCCAAAACCCACGGGCCGCCACTGGTGTTAGATATCCGCAAAATTAAACACAACATTTTTGGTCATGGTCTTCTCGAAAACAGCTTCACACATTATGATGTAAGCAGTGCCTTAAAAAAAAAACAAATATGCTAAGTTTTGCTTCATGCCATTGTCTATTCCACATTGGCTAACTAGGGCTTCCATAAACAAGGGTAGAGGCTTGGCATTCTGACCTTGTGTACATATTTCACTCAACCCTGTTATTAATTAATGTTATATACACAGATCAAAAGAATCTAAGGGACAAGGATAAAAATTATGAAATAAAACACAATTTCTTTATATTAAAGCTGTAGTCTAAATAGGCTTATATGTGTCAAACTTCACAAAGGAATTACGAAATTCTTAATATTTACATAGTTTCCATAAAAAATTATGCATGTTTTTGTAACACATAATTAATAACAATAAAGCAACGTTAAATAATAATTAATACAGAATATTACCACCACGACTGTTAACAACCTCTCTGCATCTACGAGGCATACTCAGAATTAGGTTGTCAATCTCATGTTGTTTGATGGCATTCCATTCATTTGAAAAACACTCGAATAATTGTTGGTCTGTTTGAAACACAATATTTCGCACCAAAAGTCTTTGTCCGAGCATATTCCATAAGTGCTCGATGGGATTAAGGTCAGGGGATTGAGAAGGCCATGGCAAAACATTAATTTCATTGTCCTGTAGAAATTCGCACACAACTCTTACCGCATGGGGACGCGCATTGTCGTGCATTAGTTGAAATTTTGCTCCTATTCTCTCAACATATGGAACAACAATAGGCAAAAGATTAACGTTTTGATAATCATTGGCATTCAGACACTGCTCCAACCAAACTAGATTAGTTAGAATAGTAGCATTTCCAGGTCACCTCTACACGCGATGCCTGCTTGAATCTGGCTGAAGTCCAAATCAAGATTCATCAGAAATAAAATTGGTGTCCATTCCTGCTGCTGACAGTTTAAATGTCCTTGTACCCATTGTAACTTGGTTGTGCGATTTTTTCGTGATAATGCTGGAACTCTTACAGGCTGGAGGGCATTAGTGTGATCTCCATCGAGCCAGTTTCGGACAGTTTGGTCACTCAAGTACATTGTTCATATTGTGCAGCTGAATAACCAATTGCGTAGCAGTGATAATGCGCTCTCGCGAGGCTTGCAATCTTAGAAATCTATTCTGAATTGGAGTAGTTACCCTTGTACGGCCTGTATGCCGTTTTGTGACGCACGTCTCTTGTTTCTTGGTATCTTATCCATAAACGATTAATAATTAAAAATATGGTCGTGTTAAGAGCTTCTGCGACAGCCCTTTGTAAAATTCCAGCCTCCAACACGCCAATACGTTCCAAATGATGTCTCTGCATAATAAAATGTTTAAAATCAAACCAAACTTCCCTATCACTCAATGGCAAATACTTACCTATTAAATTAAGAAGGTTACTCGTTTGAATTTTAAAAAATCTGCAATGGTTTTTTAAATGTTAAAAACACTAATACCACAGACCTATATAGCAAAGACCTATATATAAAGCAGGTGCTAATACATAAAGCAGGTGCTAATACATTTGCATTATCAGTTGCTAGAACTGCTTATAGTTGTATTATTTAAATACGAAATAATTAAGAAAATATGTGCATTTTTGTATTTTTTGTCCCTTAGATTATTTCGATGTGTATTATATTGAATGTGAAACTTCCTGGGATTTAGTTTAATGATATATAATATATATATATATATATAAAAACGACTTTTTGAGAGTGCCCTGAGTACCTGATACTGAGTTCCTTCCAAATGTTAGGTTGCTAATGGATTGGGAGTCACCTACTCTATCAATTTGCACAATATCGTCCGCTTATCTAATACAGAGTGTTCATAATAAATACGGAAATATCTTAAAAACTAAGTCTATCTTTTTATTCTTGCTTCTAATTTGCAGGAAATATGCATTGTGTTACTTTAAATCAATTCAATTGAAATAAAAATTTTAAAAATACCTAATTATTTAATTTTTACTTTTTTACAGACTAGTACAGAAAAGTAAGGAAAAATAACAAACGGTCGGTACATTAGAAACAATAATAAAAAGATTGACTTAGTTTTTAAAATTTCGTGGCACACGTAGCAACAAAATAATACAAATAATTTTTTCGATATTTCCGCATTTATTATGAACACTCTGTATTAGATAAGCGGACGATATTGTGCAAATTGATAGAGTAGGTGACTCCCAATCCATTGGCAACCTAACATTTGGAAGGGACTCTGTATCGTTTACATAGGGCACTCTCAAAAAGTAGATTTTTTCATTTTTTTGCACCTAAATTGTGAACACTCGGTATAAGTTGCGACATTGAAACTTGGGATTCGGGGTATCCAGATGTGCTTAAATCGATAGAGATATTTGTTTTTTTCGTAAAAAAATGCCTAATATACTTTCTTCATTTTTGGGGTCTTATTTGTTATCGTAGTAGGCTAGGGAAAGGGCGAATTTTAAAATAGCATGTACCAGGATGTAGAGCTTTTGGAGTACCATACTTTAAAAAAAAGTTAAAACCCCGTTAAAAAATAATGAATTGTCGCCACTTAAAGTGAAACACACTGTATATATATATATTGATGAGTAGTGTCTGATGAAACATCGTAAGCACCAAGATTCAAATTTTACAGGAATCAACTTTCTTAATATCTGAAAAGTTTTTTAACATACATGTCCCAAATTTTGTAAGGCTTTCTAAGTGCATATGGAAAATGCATAGTCAAATTTATGAAAAATTTATTTTCTAATAAAGCATGTGGTGCGTACAATCCTTTGTCAACACTATAGATTCATACCTCATGTCGCTTACGATACCCATTTGATATATACTGTAAAACAGATTTTAAAACTATTAGAGGTAAAATAAGTGAAAGTGTAAGCCAGTAGTATTTTTTTTTTGAAAATGTTATTTGAAAAATAACAAAAATATTCTATTGCCCCTGATAATTATTGATTATTTTTTAATAAAATGGCACAAATACTAAAAACGTTTATGACTGTATCCATTTTATTTCATTTCCTTGAAAGCAAAGACTGAATAAAAAAAGTCAGATGTGATACATTAAAAAATTATAGGTAGCACAAATGTAACTTTAAGATTGGGTCTGAGGATGATTTTTTGTTGGGAAACATTAAATGGACAGACAACCAGTGTTGCTTTCGTTAATTTTCATGTCATATACGATATTTTTGATACCTTTAGGCTAACAGACAATAAGAATTGGCGCTTACGATGAAAGAAAAATGTAATTTATTTAAATTTCTGAGTGGAATTAAGATTCGATGTTTTGTAGAAATGAGGAGAACATACCAAGGGACCATTCGAATGAAAAAAACGTAAATTCACAAAATTTGTCGCTTATGATGTTTCGTCAAACACCCATCTACTATGTATGAATTCTTACAATCATCTGAAGTTAGGAGCATTCTTCTTGATATAGCCAGTTATTTTTCTTTTAGGAATGATGAATCTAGCCAAAAATATATTTATGAAATACCCAATTTCAATAAATTTACAATTCATTCAAAAGATAAGCAACACCAATAGTAAAATATCAGACAAATCAAAATATGTAACTGTGTACAAATTTAAACATGCCAGATTGTGTAGTATTATAAATAAACTGAAATTATACCAGACTATACTGACTGGAACCTGTATCCCCACGTCTGAACTGCTGAACACTTTAGGATTCGTAAATTCCGAAGTTGTTTATACAACAGCCATAATAGGTAAATTAAATTAAGTTTCTTACCTACACATTAAAATCACTTGTGGTTTTAGGTTTCGCTGGATGTGGCGCTCTTTATTCTATAGGACATTTTACCTCAAAGATTATTGGCTTTATGTATTATAATGAAGAAAAAAATATGGCAAAAATCGCTTATGTAGACTACTGGGGAAAGAGAAAAGATATTGAAGTGCCAACAGATGATTTAGTACCATTGAGGTAGGACTTATAAATTATTAAACGAATTATGACTTTACACGAGATAAATTTTAGCGAGTTACCAAAGTCTGTAATGGATGTTGTTTATTATAATATTAAACGATATTCTACTAAGGATACTCTGAAGCTCACTTTACAATATGCTGAAATTTTGGATTCTGACAAATTTAATAAAATGTTATAAAATAATAATTATTGTCAATGTATGTATATGAAGTACCTGTACATAATATATAATATAAGTAGATGTATTTGCTAAATTGGGTATAATATATCCTCACACTAATAGTTTTGGCATGGCAAGCCAAAAAAGAGCTATTCTGTTGTTTGTAACGTTTTATAATTCACTTTGTATTAAAGAATTTCAAACCAATAAACTCAAGTTAGCTATGAAAAATTTCAAAAGGTGACATTTTTTCTAATTATTGTCCTACAGTGACAGTTATCGATTATCGATTGAATGATGGGTACCTTATTCCTTGTTTAAATTTGTGTATACAGTATGAATGAAATTTTATTATACTTTTTGATGGTGCCAGTAAAATCATAAAAGACACCGTGACATGCCTGACATTTTTAAGAGATGCATTTTTAATTTTTAATCGCGATTTTTTCTTTTTGTATGGTTAATAACTTTTCGTGTTCATATTTTCTAGATAAAAAAATAACGTACTTCGTAAAGCATTATAAAGATGCGAAGAGACTTATACATCCAGATTGTGAAGTTACATTCCATAGTTATAATTTTTTTGCCAAATAATATTGTTTTTTTTTATATTCTCTGATTTCTTGCTGATTTTTAGGGTTCCAAGAGAAGAAACTAAATTAAGAATGTGGATTAGTGCTCTAGGTGTCACCAGCAAGAATATTCTCTGGAAGGACCGTATGTATATGTGTTCTATTCATTTTGATGAACAGGATTTTTTAGTGTGATACGAAAGAATGCAATTAAAAAGTAGTGCTCTACCATCTAGAAACCTAACTGAAGAAGCAGCATAGTCAAAATTGGTAAGGCCACCCAAGGAACTCATTCCAATACAAGAATATAGAAACAACCGAAGAAACGGATTCGGCCTGCAGATTACTGCCAGCAAAATTATTGAAGCTTAGATAGCATACTTATGAGCAAGAATGTATTTTGAGACAAACTAGTATGATTACAAGAACGGATTGCTCTTCTAGTTGCTATAATATTTATTACTTCCACGTAATTAATAGGCCAGGTGACAGGTCGGAAGAAAAGCCTCAATAAGGAAATAATTAGTGGAAAGCTGGAAATTGCTTTAATAGCTTTATTTGGACCCAGATATTACTCTCCCAAGTTTTCCCCCTCGAGCGAAGATGGCGTTGGCCCTTCTGGCCTTAAGAAGGTACCATTTTTCGTTTTTTTGCAAGTATCTCCCAAAGCATAAACTTTATCAACAAAATACTTATTATAAAAAATTATCTAGAATGAATTTGCTACAAAAAAGTGCTTTACCGTTTGTACTCTAATGTGAACCGTTACGATGCTACGACCATTCAAAGTGGAGTCCTTTTTTAATCTTGCGGAAAAGTTATGGAAATCAAACAACAACTATTTTGCACAAGTTTCAATCTCCCACTGTGTGTGCAAGAAAAAATCATCTTTTTGCATGCGTTTAGTGGGTGCGATACAACGTCTTCGTTTTACAGGTAGGGCAAAATGAAATTCGTAACACTGCTGAAGAGTAATGAGGAACTGCAGACGGCTGTTAGGGTTTTCAGAGATGTGAACGCAAACCTGTGGCTAGGCTTTATGACAACAAAACCACGGGAAGTACCCTGAATGAGTTGCGGTTCCAACTGTTTGCAAAATCTCCAAGCAAACATCGATTTAATCTCGCAAGCCTAGCTCCCACCGAATCAGCGGCACATGAGCTCTCTTTAAGAACATACCATCAAGTCCAAACATGGTATGGAAATGACACAAATCCACTGGATTGGGGCTGGAAAAATTCTCAATGTGGTTTGGCTCCCATACCTACGACGAGGGAAAATTTCAGTCCTGTGCCAATGCGCGGAAACTATAAAACTATCTAAAATCTGATTGGTCCACCAAATTCCTCTCAAAAAAGTAGTACAGTGATGTGAAAACCGCAACCCTCTAGCTTTAATAATAACCGAGATTTTTGAGAAAAACACCCAAAATGGGACACCCTGTACAAATGCTGCCGAGGAAGATGATATGGATGATTGTGACGGAGATCGATGTTAATCTTGAGCGCCCTGTGACATCGGACAAATGTACCGATGCAGACGATGAAAGCGATAACGGAGAAATTGAGGCAGACGATCAAGATTGCCAGCCTTCGCTTGAAAATCAACTAACTTTGACATTTGAACAGTGGATTAGGCCTCCTAGGGACACCACTTAAAAAAAAGCTCGCCATTTACTCTACCGCCAGGTGGTGTGGAAAAGAGTGATTTTATGTCAATACTACTCACTAATAATACTAATCGTAGGTACTTTACCACAGCTGTTTACATTGAAAAGCTGTAAATGTTGTAACAAGTTAAGGGGGGGTTGCCAACAGAGAAAGTGAGGTTACATTTCGTATTTTTTTAAGTTGTATAGCATAAAATCTAATAACATTTTACCTGGCAAAAATTTAGTACAAACATTTATGTCTTCATTTTTATCATAAGATCTTAAAAGCACATGCACTGGAATTATTATTATTTATCCCAAGGTTTTCATAACCTATAAAACAAAGCACTGCTTGTAAGATCTTATGATTAAAATGAAGACAAGAGATGTTTGTACTAAATTTTTGCAGGTAAAATGTTATTAGATTTTATGCTATAAAACTTAAAAAAATATGAAATCTAACCTCGCTTTCTCTGTCGGCAACGCCCAAGGTTAGTAGAGAGAACAGGTTGAACGGTAACTCGGGTGAGGCGAGCGGGGAGGGGAAGGATGTGACGTCACATGTGGATAAAATGGATACATTGCTTTGAGTTTACATGCATTCAGATGGTTTAGCATTCTCTGGTTTTAGCTCATTTAAATAACCTTGATTTTAGCTTGTTTGTTTAAACGTGTGTGGCGATTTTTACACTATCTTTGGACAGTTTTATAGATATTATGTTTTTATAGTGCATTATCTCAATTAAAACATAAAAATCATGCAGGTGTATTGTAAAACAAATAATTAGATATTATTCTCCTGATATTTAGCTCTTTACTAACCTTGCAGGCATACAAGCCACGTACAAGCTAATATTATATGCGCACGATATCCATATGTGACGTCATCGCGTGAACCGAAAAGTTACCGTTCAACCTTCTCTCCACTAACCTTGGGCAATGACCCCCTTAACAACTTGTGCACCTGGAATGCTGACAGATATTTATATTACATGTAGAAACTTTGATATGGCATATTATTTCCATAACTTTTCCTCAAGAATCAAAAAAGACTCCGCTTTGAATGGTCGTAGCATTGTAACGGTTCATATTAGAGACAAACGGTGAAGAACTTTTTTGTAGCAAATTTATTCTAGATTATTTTTTATAATAGGTATTTTGTTGATAAAGTTGATGGTTTGGGAGATATTTGCAAAAAAACGAAAAATGGTACCTTCTTAGGGCCAGAAGGGCCAACGCCGAGTTCGCTTGAGGGGGAAAACTTGGGAGAGTAATATCTGGGTCCAAATAAAGCTATTAAAGCAATTTCCAGCTTCCACTAATTATTTCCTTATTGAACTACCTGTCGCCTGATCTACCGTACTTTCACCGTTTTGGTAGACATAGGGGAATAGGCCGCGCGTTGATGTAAGTCCAGCTAGGTTTGTCAGTCGTTGGCGGGGGGAGTACACAGTAATCCCGCACCGCTTATCAGTCGAGTTTTGCAAGCAAAAAACACGCCCCGCCCCCCGCCAACGACTGACGAACCTAGCCGAATACACGGCGGCGCGCTGCAATGTCTACTAAAACGGTGAAAGTACGGTATAAGTGAAAGTACTGTTTTGGGAAAAAAATAGAAAATTTATATTCCCTTTTTCCAGAAAGAATGGTTTAAAATGTTCTAAAACATCGAAAACTAAATAAATTAGGGTCTGCGTGTCGGTCAGTGTGAGTTCCACCAACAACAATTTCTTGGGAGTAACAATGAAACAACTACTTGTCAATATGAGGGGAATATAGGAAGTAGGAAGTATATAAGAGTATATTATGTACCAAGAGACTAAAGTGCACCTTTTAACCCTTATTTTTGCACCACAGGAACTGAAATTTTAAATCCACAAGACCTTATGTAAAAAAGAAACATTCGACCTTACCAATTTAATACTTTGCACCGTTGTAGCGAGGAAACTGTTTGAGGTGTATCAAAATGAATGTCATATTTCTGTCTTAACTTTTCAAGGGCTGCCTAATGGTGCTGGTACCAATTGGTAGCATGGTGCCAAAATTGGTACCAAAAGTTGGTACCTATCAAGGTATCAACCAACCATCAGTTACACCACCGGATAGCTCTTGAAAAGTTAGAATAGGAATGTGAAATTCATTTTGTTCTATCTCAACCAGTTTTGTAGCTACAACGGTGCAAACTAGTCAAAATGCCTATTTTCAACTCTTCATAGCTCAGAATCTAGTAATTTTTAAAAAATGACATTATTCAGATGTGTTTAGAATTTTCCTTAGAATCGTATATACAGTGTGTCCCAAATTCGATGCTCACCATTGGGATCTCGATAACTACACGAGATAGAGAGTCGGTTAAATGGGGAAAGTTTTAGACAATTTTATGGCGAATCTGATGCCGCTGAGAAATCAAGGCCAACTGAGATCGTTTTCGAGTTATTCCCAAAAAAACGAATTTTATCATTTTCGTTTTTCATAAATATCTTAGAAACCGATGGTTTTGCAAAGACAGGACTTTGACATTATTAAGGCACTTTTATCCAACCTTGTTAGAAGTAATGTCAGTTTCTTTAAAAAAGTTTTCATTTTCGAGATATGACCCACAACTTTTGATTTTCTTATGGACGCCATCTTGGATTTGTACAAATTCGAAATCTACAAGAAATTATCTTTCCAATGATGTGTCACACTAATGATTTTTTCGTTAGTTCTAACACTTAAAAGCGTTTTTTTGCCTAATACTAAGTAGGCCATGACAAGTCTGTCAAAACAAATGCAACTCTCAGTTGTTCTTATTGTTATGAAGTCGTCAGTGTTCTGAGATATGTGTAAAAATGCCATTTAGTACTAGCGAAAAGGTGGATATGTACAATTGTTACATAAAAAACTATAGAAATAGTACAGTGGCAAAAAGAGTTTATCATACATTATACCCTGAAAGGCAGCAGCCTCACCGCTCAATTTTTCTTAGATTGAGTAGGAATTTAGAACAACATGGGAGTTTTGTTGTGCCCAGGCCGAAATATGGTTCCAATCGATTGCACCAAGAAGATGTTGAAAACATTGAACAAAGTATTAATGAAACACCGACGATTTCAATTCGAGAGATAAGTCGCAGAACTCTTTTGCCGAAAATGACTATTCATAGATACTTGACAAAAAATAAATATCACCCTTATAAACCCGTGATAGTGCAAAAGTTAAGGCCGTTTAACAATCAGTGTGAAGTTATTGATAACTTTCCATTAAACATTTGCTGGACCGATGAAACAAGATTTCATAACAATGGCATTTTTAATAAACATAATCACCATTACTGGGCTGTTAATAACCCATATGTTATTAGGGAATCCAGATCTCAACAAAAATTTGGATTCAATGTTTGGTGTGGGATATTAGGTGGGTACGGATGTACAGATGCCTGCATACACATTACTTATTTTTTATTTCAGGAAGTAGATTGCTGGGTCCAGTAATTATTTATGATTATACTCTAAGTGGCCCACGATACTTAGAACTGCTGCGACATGAGATCTCGGGTTTTTTTTTTAGATGAAATACCACTAGCGGAATATAACAGGATTTGGTATCAACATGACGGCGCGCCGGCACATAATACAGGTGTGGTTCGATACTATCTAGAAAATCAATTTCGTCATCAATTGATAACCAACAGTGGGCCTGTTAGGTGGCCTGCGAGGTCGCCGGACTTCAGTCCACTTGATTTTTATCTTTGGGGATACCTCAAAAATGCAATAATTTATCAAGAACCAGTAGAAGATATTGATGCATTGCAAGAAAGAGTTTTAGATACATTGCAACATATTAACAGAACACATGTAAGAAAAGCTGTAAATCATGTTCGTTCCCGCCTAATAAGGTGTATCGAGAATAATGGGGCCCATTTTATACAATTCTTTTGACTCTTGATGTTATTATTCCAGATTATTTGTTATTAAACTTCGTTTTGTGTACTTTTTTTAGTTTTATTCATGGTCTACTACTACACTAACAGTTTGTTGCATTTGTTTTGACAGACTTGTCATGGCCTACTTAGTGTTAGGCAAAAAAACGCTTTTAAGTGTTAGAACTAACGAAAAAATCATTAGTGTGACACATCATTGGAAAGAGAATTTCATGTAGATTTCGAATTTGTACAAATCCAAGATGGCGTCCATAAGAAAATCAAAAGTTTTGGGTCATATCTCGAAAATGAAAACTTGTTTAAAGAAACGGACATTACCGCTACAAAGGTTGGATAAAAGTGCCTTAATAATATCAAAGTCCTGTCTTTGCAAAACCATTGGTTTCTAAGATATTTAAGAAAAACGAAAATGATAAAATTCGGTTTTTTGGGAATAACTCGAAAACGATCCCAGTTAGCCTTGATTTCTCAGTGGCATCAGATTGACCATAAAATTGTCTAAAACTTTCCCCATTTAACCGACTCTCTATCTCTTGTAGTTACTGAGATCCCAATGGTGAGCATCGAATTTGGGACACACAGTATACAGGGTGTCCCATTAAAAAAATATATGTTATTTGTCACCGCACTTTCGTGGTACATCCAAAAATAGTTTACGCTGAATTTATTTTTATAGCACTTTATCTACTGTGTTTCGTTACTACACTCAGATGCAAAAAAAACGGGCCACCTAATATTTTTTCAAAATCGGTTGTATATTTTTTTTCAGTTTAAACCTGATTTGTAATTGATATAAAGGACTTCCTATTCTTGTTTTAATAAACAATAACATAAATAATATTATATAAATATTGTTGTTCGTTTAAAACGAGGATACGAAAATATACAGGTGGCCCGGTTTTTTTGTACCTGAGTGTATGTTCATTTAATTAATGTTATTGAATAAAGTACATAGTTGGTCATAGTTTCTATTGTTTTTGTTACTTTTAATCCCAAGGGACTAAATTTTTGTACTCCCATGGGACTAATATATTTTAGTCCCAAGGGAGTAAGTAAATGCCGCACTTTAGTTCCACAAAAGAGGGAGTAAAGTGATCACATTAGTCCCTGCGGTGCAAAAAAGTGGAAGTAGCCAATTAATAAAGAGCTACCTTTCTAATAGAACTCAATGTGTAAGTGTTGGGTGAGTTCTCAGTCCCGAGAAAGATGTTCAATGTGGAGTGCCCCAGGGCACTGTGTTGGGGCCAATTCTGTTCAATATTTATATAAAAAATCTATTTAAAATAAATTCAGCAGGCAAAATGCTGTCTTTGCAGACGACGCAATGCAATACATCAGGTAATTGACTTTAGAAATGCCTAATATAACATAAAATTATTATTTATCTATCATGATATGTACTTATCTGTATCCCCTTGGTATAAACTACACATTATTTAACTTGTACCCATATTACTAGACTTTGTTCAGTTCATCCGAATTCGACCCAATCTTGAGACATATATATTATACATACATATATACAGAATATTTTATTCTGTCCTTGTTATTATATATCCTTATGGCTACTTGTGTAATATTTACATAGTAGGTATAATGTGTCTTGTTGTCTGCGGACAAGGTTTGCCTTTTGCAGGGAACACAATATGCCTATTATAAGAAGGTAGGATTCCTTAATTGTTGATAAAAAGTATGTGAAGCACGGGCGAGGTTCTCACAATGGTGCAAAGGTTGAGATGGTTGTATTTACCAGAAAGAGAAAGGTGGACCCCATTCCCTTTATAGAGATGCAAGAGGCCCACCTAGAAAACAAAAAGAAGGTCAAATATCTAGGAGTCTGGCTGGATTCTAAATCGACCTTGGAGTAACATATCCTCACGAAGGCCGTGGGGATTGAGTCCTGATCATGCTTTGGATTTACAAGGCATTGATTGTACCCATGATCACACATGGGGCCGTCCTCTGGTAGTCCGGCACTTGCAGGACCAGACCAAGAGCGTCATTGGATAAGATACAATGTCTTGACTCTGCATCACGGGGGCCCTCAAGACTGCCCCCTCCCAGGAACTGGAGGCTCTCGTGGGGCTTCCTCCATTGGGGTGGTGCAGTGGCGGCTCCTGTAAAATTTTTTAAGGTGTTCTGCGATTTTTGGAAAAATAAACAAACAAAAACTTACCTATTTTTATAAATGAGGTCTATCCTACGTTCTTTTCGGTTCGCAAATTTTGTAATTACTTTGTCATTAAAATTGTCTATTTCGGAGATTAACTTTTTTTCAATAGATAACATGGAAAGAGCTGTTAAACGGTCCTCGGTCATTGAATTTCTGAGAAACGTTTGATTCGTTTTAGTGTTGAGAAACATCGTTCTGCCTCTGATGTTGTCATGGGAGCTGTTACCACGATTTCTAATAATTTTCTAGTCTACTTCAACGTATTTCCTAGATTGTTGGCTATTAACAATTTTAGAATATTCTGCAATCATTTCTTGACTAAATAACAGACAGTTCAGTTCGTAATCGTTCTTTATCAAGTGTGGGAAAAAAGGAACATACGGAAGTGAGTTTATCCTCAGGAAATTTACCGCAATAACCTCCAAAGTTTTCTGAAAAGAAAAGCGATGCAACTACTAGATGCTCTTTAAAATCAAATCGATCTTTTGCACAATTTATAATAACATCACATACCTCTAAAGCAGAAATCCGGTGATCAAATTTACTGTTGCATGGTCGGTTGCGTTTATTTGCTGCTGGCTCATGGCTTATTATATATCTGATGCTTCACTAATGATGTTATCAGTATAAAGCATTTTTCTTGTTACACCCACAAATTCATTCATTTTTTAAATAAATGTCTCTATTAAATTTACGGGTGTAACTTTTCCCTCTACTTACACCAGATTTTTATATAACAATATCTGGTAACGGTCTACCTTTTCCTTTTAATTCTAACTTTTCTTCGTATGAATATTTAAAAAAAAAATTCACATTAATTAAATTAAAGACCACTTCCATTGTTAGTACCGTTAATAATTGTCAGCAATAAAGAAAAACAGAATCACCGTCACACGTACGCACGCACTATAAGCTAACGGCCGCGTTATTACTATAGCAGTTCCCGACCCGACGTCGTGTGCTAGCGCTGGACTAAATGCAGCGAATGCTCCACTTAAAATCACGGCGATCCCGCGACTCATACGGGCCGGTACGGGGGGAGCGGGGTGCACGCGGGTGTTCGAAGGAGCTCGAAGCGCCCGTTCGTGTGGCCCAGACAGATAATAACTTGACGATAGCGTGAGTAGGTTGGTTGCTCCACTGGTCGATCTTACGATCTTATGTGTTGCCTTCTCAGCATTGGCCTATTAGCCTATCCGCAGGCCGGGGTATGCCGCCGGCTTTCGGCGTTACAACGGAAATAACGAATGTAAAATATTTTAGTATTTTAGTTAGATTAGATTACATAATTATTATTATTTTTTGAGAGCTCTGCAGCACTGCAGCATCTATGCACCAGCCGCCACTGGGGTGGTGGTAGAATAAGAGACCTCAACATCTGGGTTACTGGGGTCTCGCTCTGCGGGTACCAGAAGCTGTGGTTTGAGCTGAAGTAGGCAATGCCTTTCCTGGAAATGTACTTCCTCTTTCTGGAAAGGAAGGAGTGGGGTGAAGGGAATAGCATTACCTATGAGGGGGACTTGTTTGGTGTATGGGCTGGTCCGAAATGGGTAAAGGAACTGAGGCCGGTGGTTTTTGTAATGAACTGGCCAAAGGCTGACCGCCTCCTTCGGATAGCATACCACAGTGTTCTAGGCGGAGGTGTCCGCAATAATGATGGGGGCAGAAGAGTCACCTAGACTCTGTGTAAGGGGCCTTAGGATAATGTTCTACTCTGATAGTAAAGTAGCGTTGCAAGTGCTGCGGGCAAACTATACCACAACCCTTTGGTAAAGGAGTGTAGGTCGAGTTTGCTCAGGTTAGCGGTGGCGAACAGGGTGACTCTGTCCTGGGTGACCTGGCATTCAGGCATCGTGGGGGAATGAGGCCGCAGACTTTCTTGCTAGGGAGGAATCCATGAGGAGGCCAATGGGGCCAGAGTCCCTTCTGGTGATCGCACCCCAGTTAGCAATTGGTGATGATGAGGCAGTTTCCAATAAGACGATATAATATGGTATATTGTTGTGTTTAACATTTCAAGTACTGTTTATTATTGTTGCAATGCTTAGGTAGATATATGTCACAATTTTCTTCTCTAAATTTTTCTTCTTAAAGAAAAGCCAAGCATAATCTAAAAAAAATTATTTATAGTCTATAGGGTATAATACAATAATACCCTTGTCTATCCATTTTACTTATTATATTTGTTCTCTTTATGATAATTAAAATATGTTGCTTTAATTAAGCTGTATAATTTCTCAACCTAGTTATTAGCTTTGCGTCCAACACTTCTTCTGAGATATTTGAAAAACATTATCAATCAAGACAAATCATAATATGACAGCAGAAGCTGTTCTATGGCATGCATCCTTTGAAATTCTATTAAAAAATTTACATTCATATCTCCACAGATGATAACAAAATTAACTTTTGTGGGTCAAAATCTTTTTCGATTTGTATGAATTTTAAACAGATTTTATTTATTTCATCACCACGACACCAATGCTCAGTAGCACAGAATACATTTACATGTAGATAATAATAATAATAATAATGACTTTATTGCAGTCATTGGTTGGAACAACAACAATTACAAAAGGCGAAGTTGTAGCCATGCTTCCTCACTTAACCTACCTACCGTAATGTACCTAATACACACATATATTAGAAATTCAGATGAACATTACCTGTAGATAGTTAAAATAATATTTAATATTTAACACAATAAAAACAATGACAACACAACAACCTGGCTATTCATCAATGATATTACTTACATGTGGCAATATTGCTCTCTTGAATTTCAAGGGACAAACCTCCTTTATTTCGGTAGGAACCATATCATAAAATTTTGATATCGTATAGCTGAAGCCTCGCCCAAATAGGGAAGTGCCGTGTTATGGGGGGATAATGGTCAATTTTTGCCTTGTATTCATATTATGAGCACTGTGTTCTTGAAATATGATTTTATTATATAAATACACCAGCGTCTTATTGAGTACAATTTTATTAAACATAACCAAAGAATGTAACACTCGCCTATCCCTCATCGTTAACCATGGAATACATTTAAACTCATTGGTCACACCATGATCGCCATGCCGTATGCCACCTATAAGCCTAACGCAATTATTTTGCATGAGCTGGATTCTGAGTTTATCAGAATCCAACAGACATGCATTGTACAACACATGACAGTAATAGTAATGTGATAACACAAGTGAAACACAAAGCAATCAATTTTTTATTCAGCACTTTCCTGTGTCTATAAATGATTTTTAAGTTTGTAAAGGCTTTCCTATTGCAGTGGCTAACATGGTCTAAGAAGCGTAAATTATCATCAATTGTCACCCCCAGGTTTTCACTTTGCGAACAACCTGCAATGAGACTCCGAGAAATTGTTCCCGTGCCAGCCGCGGACCAAGTAATATAATTTGGGATTTATTTGGATTTATTTCCAGACAATGGTTTTTTGATGCTTCCCCTATCAATGCAAGCTCATTATTGATGTCGAGACTGGCATTCATTATACTACTTGGTGCAAAAGAATGGTATAGCTGGGTGTCGTCAGCATAAAAATGTAAAGAGCACTTTCTAATATTTATACAGAGTTGCGAAGTATATATACAAAATAAAACGGGGCCCACAATTGATCCTTGAGGTACACCATGTGTCATTTCTCTTTCCGACGACTCTAAGCCATTGACCATAACCTGCTTACGACCAGTCACGTAGCTTTCCACCAACTCCAATGCTTCAGTGCCAAATTTTGTCGAAGGCTTTAGAATAATCTAGCAATATTAAAGCTGACAACTGCCCATCATCTGCCTTCGTCAAGATGTCATCTATAACTTTAAGTAACGCGGTGGCACAACTGTGACCAGTTCTAAACCCAGACTGTACAGTAGGCAATATGTTAACGTATGAATATGGTCCTTTAGTTGGTTACATATTATTTTTTCAAATACTTTTGATACGGTCGGCAAAATGCTAATTGGCCGGAGATCTTTTAACTCCGTTGGGTTATTGACTTTTGGCAGAGGAGTGATGTGAGACATCTTCCAAAGTTCTGGAACAGTTCTCTTTTCTATACTGTAATTTACTAAGTGCGTAATAACAGGTATAATGACTGGACAACATCTTAGTAACATATCAATTCCAATTTTGTCACATCCTATAGCTTGCGATTTAATAGAAAATAGCGCTGACTGAACTTCCGCTATTGAAGCGTATTTAAAATTATTAAAATCTGTTGCCCCAGTTTTTCTACTATTTCTATAGAATGATAATGTATTCAAATTAGCATTATGCGAGATGTCAGCAAAATAATTATTAATAGCATCTGCATCATTAAAAAGTGCTGGAACTTCGTATCTTTTTTGTGTACATCTAGTGTCTGTAACATATTCCAGTTTTGTTTTGGAGTATTATTAGAAAATTTACTATTAATGTAGGATTTTTTCTCATTGGTTACTGCGATACTAACAAAATTTCTCAGTTGTTTGTAGTATTCCCAGCTAGATATCGTTTTAGGTTTCTTATATTTCGAAAGTGCTTTATTTCTGAGATACATAAGATACCTTATATTAGGAGTAAGCCAAGGAGATTTTCTTTCAGTTAATCGCGCAGTCCTAAAGGGAGCATGACGATCAAACAAACCAAGAAGATAACTGTTGAATAATTTTAACTTGTTGTTTATACCTTCCACATAGTAAATATTAGAAAACGGGGTTTTAAGTAAATCAGCATTGAATATTTTTTCATTAAAATTTCTAGTCCCTATAGGGGTGTGTAGTAGGTTGTTGCTTCGAAAATGCTAGATTTACGGAGCACTTTATTATGAAATGGTCAGTGCCCCCTATAGGATTATCAACAACAGCATTGTTAATTAATTCAGGCCTATAGAACTCAATATAAAGTCCAAAAGCATGGCTGAATGTACTCCGTCTGGTGGGTTCCGAGTTCATTTGATGAATGTTGTAGCTATTCAATAATGAAAGAAAATATTTGGTATGCTTCGTCTCGATATCCAAGAGATTTAAATTAAAGTCACCAACACAAATTACATTATTACTATTTAACAATACTTTAGAAATGTTTTCCTTAAATTCTACAAAAAAATTTCGCACCTCTGAAAAGCCCGGTCGCCCATATACCACCCCAAAAGAGTTAACAATTGTATTTAATTTAAAAGAGATCCAAATCTATTTCAACTGGCTAGCCACAATATCAGTAATTAATTTGAATTGTATTACGTTTTTTATATACATTAATAAACCTTTTCCTCTCCCACCATCCCTTCGGATCAAAACATAACCAGCAATATTCAATACACTATCAGGTGTAAAATTCGTAAGCCAAGTTTCTGATATAGCCGCTAAATCAATTTTATTATCCAAAATGTAAGATATCAAAACGTCTACTATAAGGCTTTTAGATTTAATACTATCAAGATTCAAATGTAATAATCGAACTGAAGAGTTCTTTTGAATGGCCAAAGGATCTGCGCCTATCGGACTTCCACCATTCAAAGTTTAATTGCTATATCGATTTTGTCTTCTTAGCTTTCAAACTCACCATTTCTTAAAAACACTCACATTCAGTATCAGTTAGTGGATGGTCTACTTTCATGGCCTTTTTAAACCTTGCATTTGCTTCACAACAGTTTATTCACTTGACAGATGCAGATCTGCAGGCACTTATTGCGGCACCGTCGCAATGATAAAGGCCTGCCAGCTGGCGACGCGAAACGTCACTACGTCAACACAGGGAGGTCTGGAGGTTGCTTTTTTAAGTTGTTTACGTTTACTTGTCTGGCGATTTTCCTGTTTTAAAGAACGTCTGTTGTGTGTTGGACTGTGTTTTTAGTAATATAGGACCTGGAGTTTTATTAATAAGGTGGTAAAACAGCAGTGGTTCAGAATAAAGTGATTAAAGTTCAATTTTAGTTTATAGGTTTTAGGTTGTGTCTATAGTTTCGGACTAATTTAAATCATGCCGTGGACGTGTTCTGTTCCCAACTGCAAGGGAAACTACAAAGGCGGTCCTAATGTGTCCGCTTTTTCCTCCATAAAGACCCCATTTTAAGGGAAAAGTGGGTTAAGGCCATCAAAAGAGATTTTGTTCCTACAGTTTTCCAGGATTTTGATTTGGACTGTTGGAGAGTGTTATACCTAACAATTTTACGCGATTAAACCTAACCACCTTGAAATCAGTAAGTTTTATGGTTTTATTTATTCGAATTTAGTTGTATCTAGGCAGGCAAATAAGAAATAATTGGCATTTACGAAAATTTTACCGGTAGATATCTAAATGCACCAAAACCCCTTGAAAATGTGACTTTCAGTCTCGTAGATTATTATCCGTGTTGTAAAACCATGAGCTATATATGTAAACAATCATTTAAAAGTGTTTTTTTTTTACCAAATTTACCAAGTTGACACCTTGAAATTTGAATTTGGCACCTTAGGCTCACCTCCCTTGGATGACTCATCGCTTTCAGCTGGCGGGCCTTGTTATTGCGACGGTGCCGCTTATTGTAGCAACAGCACCAGCACAGTTAAAACAAGTCTCATTATTCTCACATCTTGCTGCTATATGACCATACCTTACACATCTAAAGCACTTCACCATGGAGAAAAACGCATGAACCGTGCATCTTCTCCATCCAATGGTCAATCTCCCCTCATTGCAGATTTTATCATTTAGTGCCACATCCTTAATCCTGCTAAGAATTATATTTCTCTTATTTCTTGTCCCTACATACCTGATTTTTCTTAATCCGTGTCCAGACAGTCTGTGGTGCTTGCAAGCACTGCAAACATGTGAAAAAATAATGCTTGCAAGCGTTATATTCGGGTCGTCCACTCTGCGCGTAGTGTTCGCAACTTTTAAAGGTTCGGGTAGGGTTTCACGTGTATTCAGTTGGCCGAGAACTGCTGTATCAGTGCCGTGTTTAAAATAAAAATATACCTATTGTTAAAATATATTTTTTAAATATGAGTGATACCGACGAAAACCTGGCCATAGCAAGTGCGGCATATATTGTGTTGCAAGAAATAAGAAAGAAAAGGTGCCGTCGTTTTTGGGTTAGCGAGATTTTTAAAAAACGTGCTATACCTACACTAAACGCCCAACGCCAAACTGCGCAAAACCATTATCTAGACTAGAGTGCGCCACTGGGCAGACCCTGTCGCGCTCAGAAATGCTTGCAAGCATCGCGAATGATGCAAACACCGCACACATGCCCAATCTGCCATCCAAACTGCGCGCGCGAATCTCTTTGATGTAAAGCTCTCGGAGCGAACGCCACACGCAAGATTCGTAGATGCTTGCAAGCTCATGCAAACAGCGAAAACAACCGTCCAGATTAGGCGTTTGCGATGTTTGCGGTGTTCGCGTTCACAGATGCTTGCAAGCGCCACACACTGTCTGGACACGGCTTTAGTACTAATAATTTATCTATAATAGTCCAGGAGCTGACGACGCTAAATTTTGTAAGATTTCCTAAAGATTAATTTTATTTTATTTGTGTTATATCGGAGCTAAGAATACCTGAAATCCCCTCCTGCAGGGGTAACAGCGGGACAGCGATTGATAGCGGTCTGCCAATTATGTTAAGAAAAAGGGCGAATGTTGAAAATTATAAAAGCTGAAACTTTTTCTATTATTTAATAATATTTCAATAAGATGTAAAACGACCTCCTGCCACTTATCTCGTAGAATGGTCTACTCCTGCCATAGTCATCGTGGAAAAAATATATGTATCAATAATTGATACAAATACTAAAAACTGATTTTTTTTTTGTCATTTCTTTGATAATTAAGGCAATTAAAAAACGTATACTGCCAGATATTTGATGGGACCCGGCTTTGCCAGGAGCCGATGAAGTAGTAAGGTAGTATCATATAAGATAATATAGAGTGTGATTTAACTCAGAAAATTATTTTTTGTTTTTTTATATTTATTGATACATAAAAAATATGTAGCATTGAAAAGTTTAAAGACACGAATCTTCGTCGATATAATCACGAACTGTTTCCACAAAAATAGTTATTGTTACTAACTTTTTTGCTATTATTGTTTGTCACAATTTTTTTTAGAAAAGTTAAAAGTAATCCAGTTGAATAAATTTAACACAATGCACCCTATCATGCTCTTATACTTCAGTCTGGATAAAATAGAAAGTAGGTCAGTCATGCGCAGTATAGAATTCGCCGATTATTTCTATGAAAGCCACCATGGGCGTCCCCATATTGTTTAAAATTCCCTAAATGGCCTAAATGAAGGTGTTTCCTGCATTTTTAACGTATAATTATTACAATATACACTCCGAAATAAGGTGGCACAATCTACAGCACTCGCCCCCTGCCGTAATGCAAAACCGCGGTTTTCAGTATGCACGGGAGAAGGTATTCGCGACGTGATGCGCCATAGGATTGCAGACCCTCTAAAAATAGATATTTGGCGGGCTCGGTCTTTAAGCTAATCAGAGGCGCTAGAGCTGACAGAAGGAGAACCTGGAATTCGAGGTTGCCATATCAACGAGGCAAGTGATCGGAAATCGCGGGTTATGGGTTATATTTCGACGTGGAAAGAAAGCTTTATATGCCACGTTTGGCAACTCTGTTTTTGATCATCGATCCAAATGCCGCATTGCGCAAGACTGACCTACTTTCTATTTTATTCAGACTGGAGTATAAATAATTTCGAACTATCAATATTGTTTCCATGGCTAGCTAGATTTCAGAAAACTGACTATGTTGCATCCATGTTTTTTTACATATTTGAACCTGCAGATTTTGAACAATAACAGATACAGAAAATCTTTTCGTACAAAAGTTGTTGAGAATGATAAGGACTTTCAATACATAGAGGAAAAATGGTTTGTTTCTGGGAAAATAATATCGATGACGTCACAGCGGCCATTTTCCCAAACATGAAAAAGCTAATTTTCGGTCATAATTGGACCTTAGTATGTTCCAGAGGTAAATTTTTAGCTTTTGGTATGTGTATAAATTGATTTTTTTTACATAAAGATGACTATGGCAGGAGTTGACCGTTCTACCTGAGAATTGGCAGGAGGTCGTTTTACATCTTACTGAAATATTATTAAATAATAGAATAAATTTCAGCTTTTAGAATATTTAACATTTACCTTCTTTTTTAACATAATTGGCAGGCCGCTGTCATTCGTTGTCCCGCCACCGTGATGGCAAGAGTTCATTTTTATTAACGAGTGTTACTAATATTATCAAATAAAAGATAAATTAAGCTTTATGAAATGTAACAATGAAAAGTGTCGCCAGCTCCCGGGCTGTAACTAGGTCTAAGCCGTTTTGTTTCTTGATACCATCCAAGATATAGTCATCAGATCCAGTAATAAACTCTTCGCTTCTACTCCCCTTATTATTATTTTAGGATCCTTTTGAACACTTATAATTTTGTAGCTCATTTTCAACCTTATGCTTTATCTTCTTTGTTTCTTTGTCGCTACAACTTATAACAGCTCCGTCTTTGCCTTTCCTAATATTTTTTACTGCAATAGCCTTTGGGTCAATCTTTTCTTTCAATTCGGATTTAGTTTTACCACTATTCTGCTTTTCGTTTGGTTTCATGAGCAAAATGTTACTCTGTTTCGACTTCGCCTTTACTACAGTTGAATATGCATCTCTTTCACCCTTAGTTGTCGTAAGCACCTGCATCTCATTAGTTAACTCCTGTACAATTTCTTGTTGATGTTTTTCGAAGTTTTTCCCCATTTCTCCCTGCATGCTTTCCAAATTATATAATTCCTTTTCATTCATTCTAGATGTTGATTGTATTTCGCTAGTTAAATGCTTCACAATATTCTTTTGATACCTTCCAAGATTTTTTCCACTTCATCACACTGCATTTCCATCAAAAATGTCGCCATTGTTTCATGTTCAAAAATAGAGAAGTTCTTTTTAATTTCTTCGATCACATTGGCCATCCTTCTCTCAGGGCATTGCTAACAATAAAAAAATTAACATTCTATTTTGAATTAACATGCACCTAATTTCGAAAGCATTGAGAGTTGAACAATCCCCACAAAAATATCTCCTATAGGAATCACATGGAAAAATCGGGTTCTTATCTTTTATGGTAGACTTCAGTTTGCACTTTATGCATTCAATTTCTGCCATTTGTACCCTTAATCAAAACCAAATTACTCCACCACTGCTATCAGACACAATTTGGTTTTTGTCAGACAAACAAAAAAAAACTCACAAAAAAATAACTGGCTGTTATTAAGGACATTTCTACTGTGGAGATATTATATTGTATATAATAATCTTTTTAATAATCATTGTTCTGCCACTAAAAATGATAATAAGTGACGAAATAAAGACACACAAAGTAGGGGTGCCCCTTTTGGGGGCGAGCCAGATTCGTTGAGGAGTGGCGCGGGGCTCCAGGGATGAGGCAGAGGAGGCTCATGATCTGGAGGCCTTCGGATGCCCCATCCTGGGAGTTACTGCATCTGCCGAGAATTGAGGGGCATGGTGAGGGTCCTCACTACGCACTGCTGCCTGGCTCGCCACCTACACCTTACATGGGTGGGAGGGGAGTCGGAGTGCAGATGGTGTCTGGAGGATGAGGAGACGCCGCACCACTTGGTTACTGAATGCCCTGCACTTGACAGGGTGAGATTCGAGTCCTTCGGCTCAGCCAAGCTGAGCGCAGAGGATGTGTATGGTGTCGGGGTGGGTGAGCTGCGGGCCTTCATTAAGAGGGCCGGCTTGCTGGCCGCCGCGTGACGCTGGCCGTGGGGGCACAACTGTGGTCTACGTGCCGGGCCGATTTAAGGCGGCCACCCCCTGCACTGGATAGGATAGGTGGAATTTGAAGCACCAACTAATGGGTTTGTAGATGGGCACTCCAGCCCACTAGGCTGTGATTTATTTTCTAGTCACTTGTTTTGACAGTGGTAAAATACTGCTATTAATTTTTCTTTCATATAATTCGTATTAGGAGGAGCGAGCAACATAATATAAAAAATTAGGGTCAAGGGATTGATTTAAAATTTAGTTTTGAAATCTACTTAATTTTTCGGAAATAAAATAAGTAGTTGGATCAATGTACAAAAACGTGAAAAGATTTTCATTTGTATGAAATAACTATACACATTTATATTGCAAAATTTCCAATCAGGAAACTTACTGGTCTGCTTGGCTTAATATGCCCGTGATGGCTATAATCCTTGTCTGCCTGCTTTAGTCAGTTAAATTGTCAGATGAACTTCAACTTGTGTTTAATTTTATGGCATATTTGATGAAAAAAAGGACTAACTTTCTATTTTAAATAAGTAATCATTAAAATACAAAATTTCTATATTCGCACATTCGACAACATTCAAGGAGTAAAACTAACTCCACCTATAATGTGCATAGGCCCTATTAGCTTCGCACTGCCGGTGTAAATCCTGCTTCTTTTTCACCACTCGTCCTGTATTATTCGAAGCATCTATTAGTTCTCTTGCCAACTGAGCAGAGAACCTAACGGTCCTCTCTTTTTCTTTACCTGCCTCTATCAGCCATTTCATAGATAAGAACTGTGCCTTTTTATCAGTAATTGGAACAGGAACCTAAAAAAAATAACAATTTATAAAATGGGTTTTCTCATTGATAATGCAAATCACATAATTTAGCTTTAATATGAACAAATATTTTATTTTTTTTATTCTATTTATGTTTTATTCGTAGTGACGATGTTCACAGCATTGTGAATTAATTCAGACTGTGATTTTTCGCCATCGCCGACCTCTGGTTTTATTAGGGGCGATACCACTTAGGCATACATGAATTTAGAAAAACACCCCGTGGCCAAGAGCCTCTGGGTAAAATGTAGATTCACAGTACTGCTATAATAGCTTTATCTGTGTATTTTACTAATTGTCCTACACTCACTCACTGTGATTACTATGGTTTTATAGGGTTTTTCTGTACTTCTTGAGCAAATGCTATCCTAGTTCTATCTGTAAAAGTTGGCCCTAGTGACTATTGGGATGTGAGGGTCAGAATTATTATTATTATTATTCTTTGTTAAGTTGTCAAGATAGCTCTAACTTACGGCACTTTAAAACGAAACAATAATGGACTAATACATAAAAAAAACAATTCTTGATTTTATGAAGAGCCTCCGAAACCACAGTTCTTCAATTTTTTGGCCCTTAATTAAGCCAAAAATGAAAATAGAAATTTAAATTTCCGTGCCAGTGATGTTACGGTTCCGGTACATACTCGGGCATTTCTGAGAATACATGGAAAAATTATTATATAATTTCTACTTCTAGGAAACACTTAAAACATATTATTAGAAAGAATAATCTGTGAATACCTTAAATACCTCAAAAAAACCTATTAAATAGTAAGATAATCCTTATTTAAACTGAAATTCTCTACTTTTTTTTAATCAAACTTTGTGAACCACCCTGATCCTGCTTGTCAGTCACCGTGGCTGTCAGGTTAAAAAACTCGAATAACTGCGGTTTCCTAAATATCTAGAGGCTCTTTACAAAATCCAGGAAAGATAAATTACTATTGAAAAAGTAAATATAGGCCAGTCACTTTAGATAATAAATAGAAATAATTTCGGGGCCGATGATATATACAAGGTGATTATCCTAAAACACTTCATATCTCAACATTATAACATTATCTTTTACCGATTTTGAAATATTTAATTTTTAAATTTTATACTAAACCTATTTAACTTGGATTTATGGATCAGATAAAGATAGATAATATGCAATAACAAAAAGAACAAATAAACCAAGGTAAGATCATATTAAAATTCTAAAACCTTGGAAGCTATTTGTGATTTTACTGGAATTTTTAAAATAAAAATATTTTATACCTGAATTTCACTAGCTAATATCTAAAATGACACCTAACATTCTACAATGTTAATGACATATTCCGTTGATTATATCAAACATGTTTTGTCATTACATTGACCGTGTATCTTTATCACACAATCCACAAATCCAAGTTAAATAGGTTTAGTATAAAATTTTAAAATTAAATAGTTCAGAAACACTAACAGATGTTATAGTTTTATACTGCTTTAACCATAATGACGAATAGATTTTATTTCAATAATTAAAAACATATGATGTGTTCCCATTAAAAAAACTTATGTTTGGTTTGCTCTGCTTTTAAGAAATGCCTGTATATTCATTTGTTTATATTAAGCTACAGCTTTTGTTTGAAAAGTTTTTTTATATCTCAAAAACTTAAAAGAATTAAGGGGGATGGGATTGTGCCTTGGGGCAACCTATACATTTAAAAGCTTCTAGGAAAATAACCCCCCGGACAATTACCCCCCGGACATATACCCCCCGAGACATTAACCCCCCAGACAATAACCCCCTGTAAAAAATAAAGAAAACAAATAGAAGACGTGTTTAATTTTTTTCTAGTCAAGCAAAAAAAAATAAGTATGAAAATTGGGAATTTTTACGAAAAACACTAGTTATTTTCCCATGGCATTTTAGGATATCAACCCAACAAAAATTTGTAATGTACAATAATAAAAAAACAATTTCAATATTATTGGCCTTATAAATAATAAGGTGTTGTTTATTTAGCCTGCAGGCTACCTGTGGTAGTAATAGGTGGCCTACCCTTGCTTTAGCCGTAGGATAATGAAAAACGTCAATCCGCCCGCCGTATGCTCAAGCCGTAGGCCGTATGCTCAAGCAGCTGCTAAATCCAAGGCTAAATACCTAAACACTCAGTAAACTGGATTATGGTAATGGTTATTAAACCCAAATTTTACAATAACATTAAACCCAAATTTTACTAGGTACCTACTTCCAATATATAAATAGCTAAGTTATTTGTAATATCATTTGTCTTAGTTTTTCTGTTCTATCAACACCCTGTCTACCGCCATTCTGTACGATGGAATTTGTAAAATCCACCAGAGCACAAAAAGTGTTCTTCGAAGGCTTTGTCTATGTCAGACAAAAAGAACTGGTGAATGGCGTTGTGTCATTTGAGTGCAAAAGAAGAAGAAATAAGCAAGAGTGCAAAGCTAAAATTAAAGTCCGTGGTGAAGAACTTGTAGGACGTACAAACAATCATACCCATGCACCAGATCCAGCTCAAAAAGAAGTCTGCAAAGTAGTGGCACAAATGAAGAGACTTGTAGAAGAATCGGAAGAATCACCTCAACAGATCATTACACAATCTCTGGCGACTGTTAGTGAAGACGCAAGAGCGAAGTTGCCAACAGTCCACCATTTACGCCGTAATGTGAGAAGGCAAAGACAAGTGGTAAATAATCCAATACCGGCTCCTTCGATATTCCAGACCGCTACAGAATTACTCAAATGAACAAGATTTTCTTCTGTTTGATTCCGGCGCAGACGATACCGACAGGATGTTAATTTTCGGAACAAATGATAATCTCCAACTTCTAGAAACGACTCCACATTGGTTTATGGATGGAACATTCAAAACAGCCCCTGCCCTTTTCTTCCAATTGTATGTTATTCATGAATTAGTTAATGGACGGACTATTCCGTGCGTGTACGCGTTGCTCCAAAATAAGACACAACAGACTTATGCCAAGTTGTTTGAGACAATAATGACGCTGAATGCCAATTTGAAGCCCACAAGCATCATGGTTGATTTTGAATTGGCGGTTATAAACAGTTTGGAATGAAGCTTCCCAAGCAGTGAAATCAAAGGATGCTTCTTTCATTTAAGCCAAAACATATTCATAAAAATTCAGGAGAACGGGTTACAGCAACGATACCAGGAAGACTCCGACTTTGCCCTCAAGCTTAGAATGGTCCCAGCAGTTGCATTTGTACCAGTGAATGAAGTTAATAATGCTTTTGAGAAAGTGTGCGAAATATTACCACCAGAAAGCTTGCCAGTAGCTGACTATTTTGAAGATACCTACATTGGACGGCCACAACGGTATGGTAGACGACAACCAATATTTGATAAACACATGTGGAATATGTATGAGCGCTCCGAGAACGAATTGCCAAAAACCAACAACTCAGTGGAAGGATGGCACAGAAGTTTCTAATCAAATGTCGGTGGTTGTCATCCCACAATTTATAAATTCATTTCGTTTCTACAGAGGGAACAAGCAATACAACAAGTCTATTGCACTCAAGCCTTAGCGGGGCATCCACCTCAACAACAAAGAAAAAAATATGCCGATTCAAATGCGCGAATTCTTAATATTGTACATAGCTATCGTCAAAGAGATATATTGGATTATATACGTGGAATAGCTCACAACCTTTCTTTATAATTAAGTTTATGTATACGCGTAATAAATGATTTTTAGTTATTGTAAATAATTAATAAATGTGTTATCATATTTCGGCTTTTCTCTGTATTTGACACTGGGATAGGCAAGGGGGGTAAATGTCCGGGGGGTATTTACCAAGGGGGGTGGTTTTCCGGAGGTATAAGTCCGGGAGGTGATTGCCCGGGGGGTTATTGTCCTGTTACCATTTAAAATGGAAAAACAACTGTGAGGAATATTAGGATAGCTGTAAGAACTCCTCAGAAAATTAGTTTCTTGTTTTTAGTTTTGGAAATAATCTTAGGATTGTCTATGACAGATTTGCATGCACTGCTAACTTTAAAGTGCAATAATTAAAAACCGTTTATTTTCAAAATTTGTTTATTTGTAAATTAAAGTACAATGGGGTTGTTGCACTAAGTTAAAATAAAGGTGTAAACTTCTCTTTTCTAAGCGAGAAAACTATTTTTTCTTCCTGTATTCAAGTTTTATTCAAATACAATTTGTAACAAAGCCGCTATTGCATTTTAAAATATAAGTTTCCAACAGTGACGTCATTAAGCGGCTTTCTAGGTATTTTAGTATTGTTTCGTCGAAAAATTGGTAGTTGCAGTCAGTAAAACGTCATTCAGGACAGTTGTCAGCTTGTATGTATGTTTTTTGGTTCGTATTTTTCAAGAATTCCCAAAAATCTCATGAAATGTTTCACAATGACGAAACTGATCGACAGGTGAAACAAAAAAAGAAAGGTTATAATTTGATTTTTTCCACAAAAATCTAAGTTTTTTGTCAACGTTTTGCTAAAAGAAGCATCAACATTTTGAACTAAAAATAACTAATTTTTCAAAAAGCCGCTTGATGACGTCGCATAAACAGAAAATAATTATTTCTGGGCTTAAATAAACTCAAAACGAAAAATCCAAAAATACGGGTCGGATATTTTTGTTCATAGATTTCATTTTTATAATAACAAAAATAAGTGCAACTTCCCCATTCGGATGCACCACTTTTCAAGGTCACTGCGAATGAAAAATTTCATTCGACCGCAGGGCTTTCTACAATTTGCAATAGAAAAATTCAATTTGTGCCTACGAATAAAACCTTTGCCGAGCTCTACCTGTATTTTTTACGGAACTAAAATATCTCATTTGGTTGCCGAGATATCAAGCCTGGGGAGTTTTAGGTGAATCATCCTGTATACCAATCACTTCATAAAATTCCCGTGAACAAAATATCAAAAAAGGTCCTTTCCGGATGGACCGCCAAACTTTTTATTAATTAAAAACTACTAATTCAATGTCAATGTCAGATATGAATGACGATGAAAACATTTTTCTGAAGTGGATTTAGCCTAACTTGAAAATGCGCTAGCCTATGCATGCATCATTTATTTCGTCGTGGATTCAAATCCCACATGATGCATTTTCTTGTTTTTAATTATCAACAAAAATATAGATTTTATTGTTAATATTGCGGTAAAATAAAATAGTAAACAATAAAATCTGTATTTTTGTTGATAATTAAAAAAAACGCATCCTGTGGGATTTGAACTCACTATGAACTAAATGATGCGTGTTAGGCACTCTTGTTTACCAGGCTAAAATCATTTCAGAAAAATGTTTTCATGAAGGTCATCATTTGCGAAGTACTGGTTTGGCATTGTCGCGAAATCCAAGCCTACTGACAGTTTTTAAAGGAGTGCGTTTTTTGAAAATCATGTTAAGCATTTTTTTATTTAAAATCTGACACACAGTGTTAAACAGAAAACACCAAAACTGAAACTGACTGAAACCACGGTCAAAAATTAGACAAAACCGGTTTTGAATGATTAGATAACCAGTCAACTGGATAAACAGTTTAACTGGTCAACCAGATAATCAATTAACCGGCCAAAATATAACCAGTTAACCGAGTCAGTCAGAACACTTACTCAGTTACTTGACAAGTTAGATAAGCCTGGACTAAAAATGTTTGCCAATTATATACATATAAATCCTAAAATTATTCAAAACAAAACTAGGCATCATGCTTTTCGAGTGCTTTGAGCCATGCACTGGCATTGCTCAAAGTAAAAATATCACAAAAATTTACTATTAAAAATAAAAATTATACCTAAAATTCAAATGGTTCCTTGCTAAAATAAAATGTGCCAAAATGCCAAAAAAAGATTCTTTTTTATATCTTCCTAATGTTCCAGAAGGATAAAGATATTTGAACTTTGAACTTGAACCGAATTTGGTACACTCTTATATTATAGTGTGCCATAACATGTATTAATATTAAGCACCCCAATATCTTTTTAGATGTAGGTTTCTCGATCTGATTAAGGTTATAGTTGATTTATAGTTATCCGGTTTGACCGGTTAACCAGTTAATGTTCTTGGTTCTTGGGTTGACCGGTTTTGGCGAAAGTTGACAGCCCTACTGCAGTGTCAAAGTTGAGTAAAATAGGAATTTTAAAGGCATCTGGTGGTCAAGTGTGTCAAGGAATTACTCAACAGGACCACTCAAAGTATTGGTGTGCAAAGATTCAATACAAAATATACAGGGTATTTTTCTCTGGACCATCTCAAAATACTGAATTTGTATGAAACTTTATACGGGTCAAAAGAGCTCTGGAATTTTTTAAAACATATTAATAAACACAGGAGTAATTTTTTTTTCAAAATACCAACCAACAAATAAAAAACAATGTAAATTATTGAACTTTTCTCAACAAAGTCACTGTCTAAGATGGTAAATTTTCTGTGCGTTTCCTGTTGTGGCACACCAGCCACCTTAACTCATATGGACTTACCGACTGGCAGGCTTCTGTATTTTTTAGACTTAGTTCGTTTATAATGTCTGGGGTAGTTTTTGACCTGTATAAAGTTTAACAAATTCAGCATTTTGAGCTGGCATAGAGAACACCTTGTATGTTTTTATTGCATCTCTGCACATAAACACTGTGAGCGGTCCTGTTACTCATTAACCGTTTCGAAGTAATTCCATGACATACTTGACTCACCAGATGCTCAAATTTGACACCCTGCAGAATGCAACTCTCTGTATATTTTTTGTTCAAATTTGGTATGTGGGAGTTTCGGTGAGTCCTGATTAATACTGTGGTGTCAGATTTTAAATAAAAAACCTAATATGGCTTTTCTCTAAAACGCACCTCTTTAAAAAATCACAGGATTTCGTGGCAATGCCAAACCAATACTTCATAATTGGACCTTTCAGAAACATATCTATAAAAAATGCCCGTTCAATTCTCCCAGCCTACTTATATTTTCAGAGGTGTTAAATTCTTAATTAAGCAATCTAAATCTTAACATTTTTCTTACCTGGTATCTAACACCACCTCTCTTGATACCTGTCAACTGCAATATAGGTTTACAATTTTCAACGGCTTTGTGAAAGACTACTTTTGGATTTAATTCTATATTTTGTTTATCTTCCTCATTTTTGCTTTTATGATATCTTTCCAATTGCATCCTTTTCACATTTTCGAAGGATTTCTCAACTATGTCTCTAGCCAATATCTTCTTGCCTTCTCTCATTACATAATTTATAAATAAACTAAAAAAGAGTACCTAAATTTGTAATCTATAAGATACAAGAATACATTTGTAATGAATTAATAAAATATTTTCTTATATTAAGGAAATTCAAAAGGTTTTTTTACAAACCTTATTAAGGGGTCATGAGACAAACTACTAGTCTGATCTGTTAAAGCGGCTCTCGTTGGAATGTGTGCCAATTTCTGTGCTTCACCACTTTTCACCAATTCATCTTGTTCTTGCTTTCTATATATTGGTTGGATGTAGTAGCTTGGATATTGAGACATGCCATTTTGTTGGATATAAGAGCTAGAAAAGATTTTTTCATTAGATAAAGGTGACTTCATTTTCTTTGCTTTGTGATGATGTTTTCGTTTCTCTAGTAGTATCTCAGACAGAGATATACCCATCCATGTTTTAATGTCAAGTTGCAACACGAGTATTAAGGTATGTGCTGTGCAATAACAGGCAATATAATAGTTATTTATGTACCAAGGCACTGAAGTTCAACTTTTTATGACTCATGTGGAATTTAGTTGCCGAGGCCTCTGGCAGAGGCAAATAAACCACATGAGTCATAAAAAGAACTTCAGTGCCGAGGTACATATTATATATTTTTTTGAAATCGGAAAAAAAAAAGTTTTATTAGGCAAGAAAATAATAATAAGGGATCACCCGTCCATGAACCGACTACGCGCGGCGTTGCTTGACTTTGACGATCGCTCTACCTAGGTCAAGTAAGACAAGACACGGCATCTTCGTACAGAAAAACCAAACTGCTGCTTCTTGTGCAGCCTCCACAACAAATCTATTGATATTAAAACTTACTAAAATATGTATACTGAAGGATTGCGCTTCTATAGGAAACAATTTCACAATGTGTACGAAAAGTTAAATGGGCCTTTATCGGCCGGGTTTTGAATATTTGGTCACTTTTGACGGGCGACTTCTCCGCGTCTGATGTTTGATGTTTACATCTCGCCAAGGCCTACTTATTGAAAAAATCGTACAATAATGTAGCCCATTATTGTATGATTTCTGTGCTTTTAATGACGATTTTGGGACACTTCACTGCCGATTTCAAGAAAATATTCTTTTCCTGCTCCCTCCCCCGTAAGTTCACTTGACATGCTCGCCAACAGGTCCGAAAGCGAAAGTGAAATGCTCAAGGTGCCCTGTTGCTAGGTACAAAAAGTGGTTGCTAGGTAAAAAAAGTATTGCCTAGCAACGATGCAACGATTATGCAGCAAGGACCTTAAAACCATTAATAAAATATAAATATGTAGCAACTTGAAACTGGCGTCAAATTTAATATGTTTCACATTGATTGTTTTATAAACTGGTTTTGATAAAAAATAATACGAATTATGCCAAAGAAAAATTAAGAATATGAATATACAGGGTGAGTTTTTTTCGATGCCCACTATGGGGATCTCGGAAACTAGCAGAGCTAGAACAAAGGTTAAATGGGGAAAGAATTGTAGTTTTGAATGCTCAATCTAATGCCCCTTTCGGATTTTTAAAAAAGTTAATGGCTCACTAGATATTTTGAAAAGAGAGATTTTTTGCTATTTCATCAGATCTCTATAGCTCCGTTATTTCTGATTATACAAAAAAACTGTAGAGACAAAAATTGTAGATAATTTTGGGCTTAATAAGATAATCTAATCAATTTTTTTTATGTTGTTTGTGATTTTTGAGATATGACATAAACTTGTGTTTTTTTTTAAATGTAAATCATAGTTGGCTGTGGCCTTATCAAATCGGCCATTTTTTGAGCTTTCCAAAAATATAATACTCGGCATAGTTATTATAATAAATAAAAGAGCTATGGCTAATTTTCAGATTTTTTTTAAATTTTCACATAGTCGGCCATGGAATATTTTCATAATTATGTTCTATTTTATAATTAGACATACTTCAAACTTTCTAATATTTTGTTTTTAGCTTTTTACAAAATGTAACAAAATGAAACAAAAATTAAAAAACTCAAATTCGAATTATTATTATTTTAAAAGGTCACCATTAGACAAAGTAACAATAATATTGTGACAGATTGGTTTCATAAACCAATAGCCTCTAATAGAATTGTCAATTTCAGATCATCTTGCCATCACCTTTCACAAAAAATAGGTATCATTAAATCAATGAAACATAGAGCTTTATCCCTTGGGGATGTCCAATTTAAAGAAAAAAATTTCAACCTTATCAGGCCAATTTGTGCTGAAAATCATTATCCAAAAAAATCTAGTAAATGCAGTATTATGCAATTCTAACGACACAAGAACCAATTTAAATCAATTTCAGACATCTCAAAACAGCTTGAGAACCAGATTCTTTAAATTTCCTTAAATTCCTGGTTTAAGTAGTCAACTTATTTTTTGACTTTTACACCACTACAGACTTTAATTCTGTTTTAGTTTTGTTTTTTGTTTTGTTTATACTAAATTAAATTAAATGTCTCTCACAAACAAGCAGCCGAAAGGTTGTTTCGTGAGTTTCTTATTGTTTATTTGCATACTTATTTGTATTATCCCTTTGTTAGTTCTGTAAATAAACAATATCGTTATTATTATTAACTCAATCGAATATTGAATGTTAATCCAGACTTTAAAATAGTGACTTACTCCATTAAGAATGTTAGCAATCTTTTTTCTAACTTAAAAGATGCAACACCATTGACAAATCAAATTTAGTCTACTGCATTAATTGTCTTGGTTGCGATAAAATAAAGTGTATATTGGTGAAACTAAACAAAAACTTTCAAAGAGACTTTACCAACATAAATATGATTGTCGAATCATTAATATTGACAAACCGGAAAAAACGGCACTAAGTACACATCATTTTGAGACTGGACATAATTTTGATTTTAACAACCCACTTATTTATGACAGAGAAACGAGTTTATTTAAACGTAAGATGTTGGAAATGTTACATATTAATAAAAACAAAGACAAAACAGTTCATTTTAAAACAGATATCAATAGTTTTAAGCGTTATCTATAATAAGAATGTTAGCGGCTTGCTTTATGGGACTATAAATTTTGGCAATTGGTAATATCATACCAACATCCAAGTTCTAATGGATGTACCAGTGTTTTCATATTTGAATCGTTCGAGAAGGTAGACTACGACAGCTGTTTCCCCTTATTAGGTTCATCAAGGCAGCCATAACCTTCCCGAAACGGTAGCAGTTATAAGAGTGTAACTTGCACTTGGAGGTGACAAACCAACCAGTGGCGCCATCTAGTATCAAGCTGATAGTATCAGAACCAAAATTTCACAAAACATAGTAAACACCAACAAGAACAAGTTAGGATGGTGTTGAATCCAGAAAACTACAAAATAAATGTGAAGAAGATGTGACACAGGAAACAGGCTCATTGGCCATTCACCACTGTATCTTCCAAATTTGTGGAAATCAACAAGGATCTGGCCGGGAGCCATATCCTTGTGAAACTTGCATCTTATAGCTGTAGAAATATTGAAAAGATGATAAAATTTCACATCCCCAATAGATTTTTACAAAAAGAAAGTTAGCGGCTTTATGGGACTATAAATTTTGGCAACTGGTAATATCATACCAACATCCAAGTTCTAATGGATGTGCTGGTGTTTTCATATTTGAATCGTTCGAGAAGGTACGGTCCTGTGCAAAACCAAAAATTTTGCTTTTTTTTGATAGCCCATTCAATTTGGAACAAAAAGCTCCTCTTGGTATTTTTTATACCTGGTACAGTTTTTTCTTCATTTCAGATTTTTTAAATTTTTAAGACTACGACAGCTGTTTCCCCTTATTAGGTTCATCAAGGCAGCCATAACCTTCTCAAACGACTCAAACCGAAACGGTAGAAACGAATTAGAAAATGCTCAGTTGCCACCTTAAACAATAAAATGTTATTTACTTTGTTTTAAATGCCAGTATAATCGAATTCACACTAGTTTAAAAAATCTGAAATGAAGAAAAAACTGTACCAGGTATAAAAAATACCAAGAGGAGCTTGTTGTTCCAAATTGAATGGGCTATCCAAAAAAAAAGCAAAATTTTTGGTTTTGCACAGGACCGTACTACCTTTTTTACAATTATTTAGAGTAACTATTTGTATCTATGCGGCTGGTCATCTGAACACACATAATGTGTGCCAAATTTGGTTAGAATTCCTAAACTGGCTCGAAATAAATTAAAAAAACATGTTATTTTTGGAAAATTTTCAGCTGTATATGGAGAACCAAGGCTTTTGAGCTAATGTTTATTAAGGATATGTGCTTATTTTAGCAAATTCTACCTTGTGTTTCCGGCTCAGCCTTTAGATGTGACTCACCCTGTGTAGTTGCCAAAAAACGAAGGAAAAAGTGGTACAAAGCAAGGTGCAGAAAATGCAACTAATGGCTTGTCTAGGTATCACAGGGGCCTTAACTACATGTCCCAAAATTCCAATGGAGGTAATGCTTAACCTCACTCTGCTCAGTGGCGGCTCGTCCATAGGGCTACAGCCTCCCAGTAGAAAGTGGGAAAAAAATTAGTTCCGTGACTGCTATATTCTTTATTTTGCTTCTTTGTTCCTGTTATTTGTTCCTTGCCCGCTATTTATACTATTATATTTACTATTCTTTATAAATTAGCGCATCGCCTGTACTGCCCTGTACCCTGTACAGGCGGGCACAGGCGTTGCGGCTAACCCCCTGACTAGCCGCCATTGTGCACCGCCCGGGCGTAGTTCTATTTTGGGGCTGCTCTAGAGAATGTGTCAGCGTTGGCCGCCTCCAGACTCCGAGGTCGTACCTCGCGACCTCGTGTTCTCGTTCTTGTATTCTATTGTATAAACAAAATGAAGAATAGCGTACAGGACATTTTGGAAGGAAACTTTTTAAGACTTTCATTGTCTGAAAAAGTTGAAATAAAAACTCTTGGCAGGCCAACTCCAGATTTACAATTAACTCAACCGGATAAAAATGCAAACGGCTATTATACGCGACACTTTTCTATAAGTACGTATGACAAGAACAAGTGGATATCTGGATGCGACAAATTAAATGCACTGTTTTGTTTTCCCTGCTTACTGTTTTATAAAGAAAGAATGGGAATGGATAAGACATGGACTAGAATAGGATTCAAAGATTTAAAACATTTAAATCAAAAAATAAAAAAACACAAGCTTTCTATTCGGCACATGAATTGTTCTACAGAACTAGCATTTTTAGGCAAGGTTATTAGTATTGCCGCTCAGTTAGATTCCACTTACCGGCAAAACATTATTAAACATAACAAAACCGTGGATAAAAATAGATGTATTTTAAAAAGAATAATAAACTGCATAAAATTTTGTGGCAAACTAGAATTAGCGTTGCGAGGGCATGTCGGAAAAAAGAAACACTCTCAAAATCGTGGGATTTTTCGAGAATTAATCGATTTTACATCTGAGTTATATTATATTATGAAAAAATATTTAAAAAGTTCTACAGTATTCAAGGGTACATCAAAAACGGTACAAAATGAAATTTTGAAAAGCATGCTGGAAGTTTGTCGCCAAGAAATTCGAGAGCAAATAAATAAAACAGACTTTTTGGCCATACAGATACAGTGTGATGAAACAACCGACATTTCCTACCTACCTACTTCGGCTTATAGATTTTTTTAGTAGGAATTACGGATTTTGCGTTATTAACTTTTTCTTTGAAAAACGGGAATTATTGTTTTATGCACTTTTTTACTTTTTATATTAATTATGCAAAAATAAGTGTTTTCTACTAATAATAAAAAATTAAAAAGCCCATGCCGAAAGTAGGTACCCACCTCCACCTCGGTACCCCCCTATTTTTTTAGGTGACGCACGAGTGTGTTCTTTTCACAACGTAGCCCCCCCCCCCCTGTGCATTAACCCACGACCCGACACTGACTCTGCTACACATTTTTGTGCAGGAAGAGGCAACCAAAAGTCCCTTACAACTTTACCAAGCCAACAAACTAAAATCAGGGGACCTAACAGGACCCCCAAAAATACTGGACACTGACCAACTCCAATCCTTGAGAATGCCAAAGGACTACATGCAGATGCAATATGACTTTGAACTAACGTTTGAAGTGGTCATCCAAGATCACCAAACTAGTCACATTGTAATACCAGAGATAGCTACTGGAACAAGCATCTGCTAGAGTAGGGACATTCACAAAAGATCTACCTAGGTCGTAGTGAGTGAGGCAAGGCTATGAGATCCAAATGACCCCAAGAAAATCTACAATCTATAATAGGTCTGTGCTGCCATACAGTAAATTTATTTCTCCCACAAAATCTCCCATGTTGTGATCAGGGATTCAGGTAATTCAAATAAGGAAATAATAATAATATAATAAATAATAGGCAGGTCTACTTTAGGTTAAGAGACCATTGTTGGCAAATATCAATTCTGACAACATTTCATAAGTGAAGGATCATGGCCGATGAAGCCCAACAAGAAGGTGAGAGCCCAGAAGAACCTCAACATGAAGAAGTGCCCCCGGAACAACCCCAAGAAAATGAAGCTGCAGAGGAAGAACCTCAACCACCACCACCAGAACAGCCACCACCACCACCACCACCAGGTAAATCAAAATAAATTGCAAAATTGGCTACTGCTAAATATGATAGTATCTTTTGTAATTACTCATCAGAAGAAAAACTCGAGGAAACACCCGAGGAAAAACCCGAAGAAAGACCAACATCACAAGATGAAGCAAAAGCAGAGGAGCCTAAAGAGGCCATTTCTACTGACGCTACACACTCAGCCACATCTCAAGAGGAAAAAAAGAGTTTACCACTCACAAAAGGTAGAACACAAGTATCCTGAAATTAAAGGTTTATGGTTTTATATTATGTTTTAGAAAGAGGCAGCACAAAATCTACAGAAAGTGACAAACCACAACCAGTTAGCCCGTCCATAGGTAAAATACAAGTTAATATTTGCAATTTTTGTTGTGATCTAAGTTTTATTCTTAAGGAAATCTAATACCGCAATCAAGCCAAGATGAGATAGATGAAAAGTTAAATAAATTATCAAGCAGGGCGAAGCTGGTCTTGGGTAGTATTATTGATATTAAAAGCCAGATAACTGCAGAAGCTGCTGGGATAACAAGGTGAGAGATAACTTTAAACTTAAGTCTCTCCAACCTAATATCTCCTCAACGGAGAGATTTTTTGGTACTTTTGAAAGTAGTAAATCTACATCTTATTTCAATTTTAGGCAATTTATCATATAAGTATTTAAATTTTACAAAAGCAATAGTTTTCAAGACGGTAAAATTAGACATTTTTAAATACCATATTTTTTAAAACTGCATTTTAGTCTTTAGTCCAGGCAATATCGGATTTTACCTGCAAAATTCATGGTAGTTCTGGAAATAGGCTAACTATGTTTTTTGGATCGCTGAATCTGAATTTTTAACTTCCCACCAAAATTTCCCTTTGCAAATTTTGAAAAAAAAAAGATTTTTTTTCCAAATTCATGCGAGAATATTCCTGAAGATATTGTCGAGGATCTGGATGAAGATGATCCATAATAAGTGATTATATCCAGAAAACATGGGCCAAATATCAGGTAAGTCTTTTTAACTCCCATCATAAACGTATTGTTTGCTTTTGCCTGGTATTATATATTTAGTTCAAACTTAAGGGTGAGTTCACCTTGAGGTTTTTCTTTTTTGTAAACAGTAGAAATATATGAAACTCCAGCAAAAGCATTCAGTTTAAACTGAACTTATAATACCGGCCGCCAATAAACCAAAGTTGGTCGAGAACTAAAAACTTTCCAAAAATAATTTATCTACTTTTCGCTTCTTTTCAGCAAGATTTGGCAAATACACAGTTAACACTTATTAAAACGGAAATGAATCAATTCACTTAAAAACTTTAATCTTTATCACTCATTAGCTTAATGTTCAGCTTGGCTGACAATTGTTTCCATATGTTTTAGATTTGGGGGATACACACATCGCAAGATTTGAAAGATCTGAGAGTCATCAAAGTGACATAGACGAACCCGGGCCCTCGATTGCTGTTAAGCGGGAGAAGACTTTAAACTTATTCAAACAAATTGTGGCTCTTAATATTATTGTCCTAGTTGTTTCATGGTTTTTACAATATGAGTAAGTTTAACAAAAATTATCTTTTACTTTGACAAAACTCCCTCATCTTCTTCCTCGATAAATCAACATGAAGGGGATTTATCGTCAAAATATTATAGGACAATAATTTTTACTGATAATGTTCTGTACTTTCCGAATTTTTAGGAAGTTTTTCCATAAGTGCACGGCCACACATAACGCGGACGGAGGACCGGAGAGCAGGGCGGAAAGCGGAGAGTAGTGCGGGTAGTGTCCACACAGTCAGCGGGCTGTGACAGCTTTGAAAGGCATATTGCGCAGAGAGGTTGGAAGTAAAGTGGAAACATTGAAAAGTCGAACATAATAGAAACAGCTATAAAAATGTCGATTTCTACATTATTTTTATGTGAAAATTCACGACTCAAATTTCAGATTTTGCAAAATAAACGTGCAGTGTGGGTACATGAAATAAACCTAAGCGGGGAAACACTTGGTGAATTCCATCAGCTGTACAAAAATCATTTTGCAAATCTCGACCCAAAGTTTGTCTAAAACACATCGGTTGTGGTGATGTGCATCCTATAGGGGTTTGCGACTAAAAACTTCACTAATTAACATTTCGTGATCCATATTGTTTATATTATTAAGTAGGTATATAAGAAAACAATGCTCTATTTTCGTGGTGAAATACGCGCCAATATGCCGGAAAATGTGAAACTGACTTGAACACCCCACTACCAGCGAGCAAAGACACCTACTGTCCGCTCCTCTCTCCGCGACTTTCTATTGTTTTAAAAGCTCAGCTACCATCTCAATTTTGGTGGGGAGTTAAAAATTCGTATTCAGCGACCTTAAAAACATGAAGTAAGCCTATTTCCAGAACTACCATGAATTTTTCCAGGTAAGGTCCCTGTATGATCTCAATTGCCTGGATTACTTAGCTTTTCAACATATTGTTCGATTTCCATCAGATTTTACTCATTGAACTAAAAAGTGGTCCCCGCTAAATTGTCGAGTCACAATAATTAGCAGTACCTGCTGCTAAGAGGTGCAATTTATATGATATCAATGAACCTTTTAGAAATATTCTTAACATGTTAAATACCAAGATTTTAATTTTATAATTTGTTGTAAGACAAAATAAATCTTAAAACTGGTACTATTAGAATCTCCTGTGTATATTATTTAAAAAGTGGTAACTATGTTTACAGGATATTAAAGTGCACCATCATGTTGCTGCTACACAATACTTACTGCAAATATGGGATTAATTTTATATTAATTTTATTTAATATATTTTCATGAAGTATTAAATAGAATTTCAATTTTTAAAAGGAGAGCGACATCTATGGGGAAATGATAACTTAAAAACAATGACATCTATTAACTAAATAATTAAACTAATAATTTAACAAATAGTAAACATTCCATTTTAAACAATACCAACTTAGAATAAACAAATAATATTTCAATATTCCCAATAGCAGCAAAAAAAGAAGCCAAAAAGTGAGACAACAAAATGCTGATATAAACAATAATTGAAGACCTCGGTGACAAGTCCATAGTTTACAAGTTTTGGGAAAATGAAAAAAAAAAAAACTCCCGGACTTGTCTGGTTCTTGCACCCATGAATGCGAGCGGCCAAGTCCTAAAGCTATATATCAACGTTATTCTGCTTTGGATTTGGCTGATTCTTACACCAATCGATCGGCGATATTTTAATACATAAATGTAGTGGAAAAAGTCAATTTTACCCATATTTATAAGTTTTGAGAAAATGAAAAAAAAAAACTCCCGGACTTGTCTGGTTCTTGCACCCAAGAATGCGAGCGGCCAAGTCCTTGAGCTATATATCAACGTTATCATGCTTTGGACTTGGCTGATTCTTGCACCAATCGATCGGCGATATTTTAATACATAAATGTAGTGGAAAGTCAATTTTACCCAAAAGTGGACTTGTCCTGTTTTTGCCCCGAGGTCTTCAATTAAAGTACAAATTTCGGTGTGTCTGCCGCCAAAGGATCCAGTGGATCAATCAGTTTACGAGCGGTCACTTGGATCACCAACTAGCTGCTCGCTGACTGAATTGAGGACATGTAGGTTTGCGGGCTTGAGCTCCTTTGATTTGGTTCAGTGGGTAGTGAGGGCTCGTACTAGGAAGCTGGAGATTGGGCAATAGGTTTCCCTCGTATCTCCGGTGACTTATCACGGGCTGTTGGTGCTCCCAAAGGAGGTCCAGGGAACTGAAAGATTCCTCCTGGCATGTACTTCTGCTCGTACTAAGGGTTGCAACGCTTCTGCACCCGTCCGCTGCAGTCGCTCTCTCCGTCATGCGCCACCTCCGCCCAGCCAAGGTCACCGCCCGGCAAGATGCTGTTCTTTGTTTTTGCCCCAAATCCGTCTTCTCCGTGCTGGACTCCCCTACCTGCCTCTAAGTGTGCGACGACTGACCCAAAGATGTCGACCATAACCCACAGGAAGACCCTGGTAAGTTCTGAGGACAGGTTGCGAAATCCTCCGGGATATACGCCGGGGGCTATTAGGCCCAGAGCGTGAAAAATATTCTAAAAATTCCATGGAGATACATTTTTATCAAAAATGTGACATTACTTTTATCTAGTCTAGTGCATAGTGCACTATGACAAATGCGAAAGAAAATTAATTAATATGTTCAAAAATTTAGCAGAGACGCATTTTTTAAATAACCATATTTGCAAATTTCTAATTTTACTACATGATATCTATAGAAGATGATATCTATAGAAGATGGTTGGTTTTAGGAAATCGGATTAAAACATAAAAATTGCTTAAAATGGAAAGATTATGCAGATATAGTACTTTTAAGCATAAATTCACCTTCAAGCACTTACCCCTTGGCGTTTCATCAAATATTACAATAAATAAATCTTGAAATTACCTCTAAAATATAAATGCCCTTTGAAACCATAATTACTTTTTTTAGAACTGCAAAATTTGCAAACACATATCGCATCGAGTCTCAGAAACCATTCAACCATGAGCAGGTACAAAAAATTTTAAGTACCGTTCTACCAGAAGCGATAGAAGATCTGAAGTATAACGCAGCAAAATGCGCAGCTCAAGCAAAATGGGCTACAAGGGCGATAAGAGCCAAAGTAAAGGAATTCGAATATGACAGATATAAAATTGTTTGCGCTTGTACAATTGGCGAGAAAAATTCTCAGCATTTCCTTTGTACAATGAGGTTTCTGTGGGATGTGGATCGGGACAACTATACCGCTTACGTACTAGAAAATCCTCATGTTTTTGTGATTGGATACTGTTTTGGAATTTATTACGAATAAAAATAAAACAGAATTGAATGTTTATTTACATTATTTTGCAACATTTTAAGAATAACACACAAGTAACGTCATATTGCTCACCCTCTCCTGGAATATGCCGTCAAAAATACATTATTGAATTTTAATCAACCAGCTGTGGAAAAGGAATGTAACTTATAAACTGTTTTGTTTTTTCTTTAGAAACCCACAAACAGCTCTTTGAGTACTTAAAACTAGTTATATATTTTGAGGTTTATTAAGCGATAATTACAGTGCATTACATCTATGAAAGACGGCTTTGTCAAAGCTTATTCAAATAACCTGCCCTATGTTGATTTTGATATGGTATATTTATTTATAATTTATAACTAAGTATCCGGATAGTCTTCAAACTGAAATAAAGCATGGGAAAACTATAAGGTATTGATATTATAATTTGCTAATTATATTATAATGTAGGTGCATTATATGTGCTACATATAATTATTTTATTAATTAAATTATTTCTTATAGATCAACCGGGAGAAAAGTTGGAGTGTAACCATTGAGTAAAGGAATTATACTTAATGGTGAACATTTGTTAAAGCATGCTTTGCACAAATTCAAGAACTCGAGCGAAGAACAGTTTTTGAGGTATGCAGCCCCGGATCTAGGGGGGGGGGGCAAAACGGGGCACCTGCCCCGGGCGGCTGTTTCAGGGGGCGCCAAAATCATATTAGGTATAATATAAAATTGATAACAAATTATTTAAAATATATTTTTTTTATATAATTTGTTATTAATAATTATTCATAAAATGAATAAATGATTTAAATTCAAATTCCGATTAGATGGCATCAAGTTAACAAAATAACAATGCTAATAGAATTACAGAAATAAATCTGATGGACCGACCAGTAAATTTAATTAATCCTTATATTCCTGGACTATCAGTTAAGCTAAAACGCATAGGCAATCGTTTTAATGTCAGAACAGTATTTAAAACCAAAAATACATTAAGATCGATGCTAGTTAAAACGAAACTATTATTTAATGAGGTACAAAGTTAAAAAAATTGCATTTATAAAATTCCTTGCGAATGTGGAAAGTTCTATGTTGGGGAGACTTGTAGGCCATTTAACGTTCGTTTAAAAGAACATAAAAATTATATCAGGCAAAATCAAATTTCGAAGTCGAAAATATGTGAACACTCTTTTAATAACAATCATAGGATTTTGTGGGATAGTTCCAAACCAATGGGCACATTTCACGTTTTTTTCTGATAAGCTCAGATGATAGCTTTGACTAAAATATACTTATGGATTTTTTTTTTCAAATTTTTTTGAAGGCCCGTTTGGCCGAAAAAAAAATAAAAATGTCAACGGAGTAAGTATAGGTACTTTTTGTAGGTCCGGCAACGCCGCAAAACGGTCAGGTTAAAATTTAAACAGCCCGTCCACCTTTCTGTCAAATCACAGCTGTGACCAATTTATTGCGTTGGTTTGTTTTTGTTGGTTATTCGTTATTCGTTTGGCTAGCCATCGTTTACGTTTTGTTGTGAGTTACTGCTTAATATAATAGTGTTCAGCATGGAAGACGGCTTTGTTAAAGCATTGTTTAGTTTTCATAATGAAAAATGAAAAAACTCTCAACACAAAGAACAAATGACCAACTATCGATGAGGTTAACTCCGACGACGTAAGACGTAAACAATCGAAATGACAGTGGTGCGATGTTGCCAGCTATTTTGTCGTCTACCTGGGAGGGTTTATTACTTTAAAATGTCCTATTTAAATTACATCATAAAACTATAATTAAACTACAATCTGGTTATAATGGTGTGCCATATAATTAATACACCCCAGTTGTATACCTTTAAGTGTTAAAAAACAAGTAAATCTATTAAATTTTTTAGCCCAAACTTATGAAACTGATTGGTAAAGACGTCAGCAGGACTCCGATTTTCAAATTTCAATTCTAATTTTTGGCCTAGTTAAAAATAATAAAAACAAACGGGTAGACTTTTTGGGACTTTGAAGACATAATACATAAAGTAAATGCAAAGAAAACAAAAATTTTTTTTTATGAAATGACCCCATTCACAAAGAAGTAGGAAATAGATGAAAAATTAAAGAATCAGCATTTATTCTAGGAAATACAGACAACTGTGTTGCTGAATGTTCAGTGGAATTCAGTAAAATATTATTGCCACTTATTCAAAGAGAAGTTAATTAGTGTAAATAATTAGGTAGAACACAGGGTACAATATCAGACAGGAGGCTAGGCTATTGTTTCTGTTGTGATGACATTTTAACTTGAAATTTATTAATCTGTCGTTTCACTTTGACCTCACTTTGACGTGACATGATCTTTGAGAAAGGAGGAAGATTTATTCTCCGAAAGCTCAGGAAACAAATTTGTTGAAGATATTTTTTAGTTAAAAGTTCAAAGTTTAGTTCATTTACTGTTAAGAATTTATTAATTTTCCAGGCAACTTGAAAAAGTTGTCTTTTAACCAGTTTGGTGGCGAAAAACCCAATTAAAATTCAATGGATATATCCTAAGTCGATTTTTGAACGCGTGCATAGTGTGTGTGATGTCTTTGCCAGGGGAATCCCCGTCACATACACATGAATCCGAATAAACCCGAATGATTGAACATCAAGTGATGATCACTATTACTGTTTGTTTATGTGGTTGATTGCGTAACAAGTAAGAAAGAATACATATTATATTATCTTATCGGTGCTATTGTACTTAATTAAATTAAATTACATGTATTATATCGTCGATGAAGTTCCAATAACTCCTAACTAAACTAACAAGAAGTAACTTCCGCCGATGCAAAATTGAACTTTTATTTTGATCTATTTGCTATGAGTACTGGTTGTGCTATGTCCTATTTGATTTAAATTTTGTAGCTAAAGGTCATGTAGCTCTTGCCAAATGGCTAACAAAAATAACAGTTTTCTAGTGATATTACTCAAAACCTAAGAAACATAAATTACCACACAATAAAGTGCTTTGTTATGGATCAATTCTGCTGGTTTAAAATAGATTTGGGTGTTTGCTACCTGATCTTATTGAAATATTTATAAATATAATTACATTTATAGCGACAAGCGTAAAATTAATAATGAAATTTGTGGCTTTCGTGTTTCACAGTTGGAAATGATGGCTTATGTGAGCCCTAATCAAACTGCAAAGAAATAATTTTAAAATATCTCTCGGTGTCTGTACAGGGTACTTCAAAAAACCATATTTTTGCCATGTTTGAAGCTATTTTCTGAACGCCCTGTATAAGCTATGACCGTGAAACATGGTATGTGTGGTTTGGGGGTATGGCCAATACAACTGTGCTATTCATTTTTTTCCTAAAGAAATAACTAATGTACTTTTGCAGTTTTTGGGGGTATAATTTTGAACGTAGTAGGTCATGGAAGACGAATCTGAAAAAAATTAGTGTAAAAATGTAGATCTTTCAGAACAATATATTTTTTTAAAAAAAGTTTTTGAAAATCGGTCAACCCGTAAAAAAATTATGAATTGTCTCGACTTGAAGTGAATCACACTGTATATGCATAAAGCGCCGCGTTAGGCAACCAGTAAGACAATACAAGACAATCAAAGGACGGAGTGTAAACAAACCCTAAGCTAAAAAAAGTTGGTTATTTTGCTAGCCATTTTTTGGCGAGGACTTTAAAACTATCACATTTGTTTGTTATTCAGTAAATTCTGCGTTTGTAAATTCAGGATGTCCCAGGATAAGTGAAACAAGAGGTGTAAAGTCCATAAATTTCAGAGTTCCAATTTGACCATTTGGGGTCCAGTGGCGGCTTGTCAGGGTAGGCCGGGCCTACCCAATAATCTTGGGAATACTAATAATCGCATAATTTTATTGAAAAATAGCGTCAAGGAATAAAAATATCTTCTAAATATTAAGAATCATTCATTTAATAATGTCCATGCAAAAATTATTTCATAACGAAAACACCGAGTCTTCTTAACGCAATTTAAAAATCACTGAATAGGCCCGAATCTAATGGGCCGACCACGTTTACATAGGAGCTCCATAGAAACGGCGCGTGTCGTCTGTGCAGCGGCGCGAGGGAGGGTTTATATTAGCGGTGTATTGCAGGCTTGTAGGCCCGCCTCATACTGGCCTGTGTTAACTGTATTTCGCCGTTCGCGGCTGATTTTTTCAAGGTGATTTCGTGATTACGGCACTAACTAAAGAAAAATTAGTTGTTTTGAGGCTACAGCTAGTTCTAGTAATATTAATATTGGATATCGTTGTTTCGCTATTGGAATCGCAATTAGCCAGAAGAGCCGAAGTCCAGAGAAAAAATATTATTATGCGTGAGCAGCCCACTCTAGAATTATGCATTGAACAAAAGGATGGGAAAATAGCAAAGCATAATAATTATTTCATATTGTTGTTATGTGTATTTCTAACAAAAAAGGGGGAGAAAATAAATCTAATTTTGTTGTTGTATCACTTAGATTCCTAATTTTTAGTTGAGAATCACAAAGTCTAGCTCAAACTTTTATACTATTTTCATATTTGCATTATTTATATTTCTTTTTCATATGTTGGCCTGGCCTAACCAAAATTTTACCACACGAGCCGCCACTAAGTTTTTGAAAATCGGTCAACCCATAAAAAAATTATGAATTGTCTCGACTTGAAGTGAAACACACTGCATATATGCATAAAGCGCCGCGTTAGGCAACCAGTAAGACAATACCAGACAATCAAAGGGCGGAGTGTAAACAAACCCTAAGCTAAAAAAAGTTCGTTATTTTGCTAGCCATTTTTTGGCGAGGACTTTAAAACTATCACATTTGTTTGTTATTCAGTAAATTCTGCGTTTGTAAATTCAGGATGTCCCAGGATAAGTGAAACAAGAGGTGTAAAGTCCATAAATTTCCGAGTTCCAATTTGACCATTTGGGGTTCAAGCCTGCTTGTCTAGCCCAAATAAAAAAAATACCTCTCTGTCCTCGATAATTAGCCGAGTGTGTATTCTAATTGGTCTCTTTTCTGGGGATTTGGAAATGTAAGAAAATTTATTTGGGGGAGATATTTTCATGACATCGAATAAAACCTGCCTAAACACATACATTCTGCTCTCGAAAATGCGGCTAATAATCTAGCGATCTAACGAATTTTCATAGTCGATTGCAAAAGTTTGGTGTTCACTGGATTTCCACAAAAATAGGGATTGACAGCAAATCGTTATAGGTTATCAAATTTATAAAATGTTTAATATATTGCACAGATTAACTATTGCAAAGCAGTTTCAGTGCAAAATACTCATGCCTTGAGTGAAAAATACATACCAGTCATCAGAAAACGATTTCTTACCTTAAAATGGAACATTTTTGGGAAAAACCTCTGCACTTATTAAGGATACTGCTGTTCGCCGCCATTTAGCAACACGCATGCGCGATGACCGCAATGTTGCCGTTATGTCTGGGTTGTCGATTTTTGCATTTGGATTTGGCATTTCTCCCGTTTTTCATTCCAGTCTGTTATCAACCAGTATTTTCGGTGTTTATTTTTCCTAGTTAATTAAGAAGCTAGATAAAAATGTACCTATATAATCTAGCCGCATGAGAATTAAAATAAACTAATGTCAAAGTGAAGGTTTCAGTTGTGATCCGATAATTGCTAGGTTTTTGTTCCTCAAAATCCGTTCGCCAAAATGGCAGATCAGGGCAATCCGGGTAAGTGAAGTCCATGTTTTTGTTTTTTTCCGCAACAACAAAATCTTGCTATTCAAAGATGTAGGTAAATGGGTTCTATTATATCCAGTCCTCGAAAGATTGATTTATTTAATGTTATGCATTGTAGAGTGAATACATCCAAATAATAGTACAAATTATTATGATAATCTTCAAAAAAATAATAAACATTACAAAAATATAATATGTCATAGAAAGAAACAAAAATAAATGTAGTTAGGGATATACGTATTTTATGTACCCAAATCAAAATATATATACTCATTAAAATATATTATATTGACTATATTTATTATTCATAAGATGTTTATTTTGCACATTAATAATTGGGATAAAAAAACTCCAATCATTAAGAAAATAATAATATATTTAACTTATCTAATCTTGGCTAGGTATTCTCAAAGTAAAACAAATGAGCACAGCTCTTTTATATGGTATAATCGTTGTGAGAATGGTTGACTGATGTTTATAAGACTTCTCACGGCTATAGCTTCATTTATTGGAAAACAGTAGTAGATGGCACTGATGGCATTGAATTTCGCATTGTATTTTGTCTCTGGAAAGCGTATGGTGACTGGTGAGCTAAAAAAGTGCCAAACGTGATAGCTGTGAGCAGTCTTTATTAATATATCAGTCAACGGTACAAAACTATAATAATATCTGCTTACCTAATAAGGACTCCACTCAGCAACAAAATAGTTGCTAGCAACATTGTTTTTTTTTTTTCAGAATTGTTATTCAACCATAACTAGTGGGAAATACACAGTTTATTCAATAAATTAGTCTAGTTTAAATCAGTGAAAATCGGTGAAAAATTTACTCAACTCAAAGAATTCTGAGTACATTTTGTAATGAACTATAAACAAAAAAGTGCCTCACAATTCGTATTGGCCCTATGTTAGACTAAATCTATATGATTGAGCACACTCCACTACTACCGCCCCGACTTTCACTGATGTGAAGGAGTTGCGGTTGAATACCTACCTAACTATTGCCAAGTTCAATGCACCTATAGAGCTTTTGAAAGCGCTAAGTATGGCCTTTTGTAAAAAATTGAAAGTGCTTAGAAGCGCCAATGTGTACATTGTACAGCAAATAAACTGTTGATATTATTTGACACTTTAGATACTACCTGTACAGGAAACCATAAGATATGACAACACTATATTAAAGACCTGTGCGTAGAGCTGTTTCAAGCGATCGCAAACTGGCACCACACTGCGAAAAAAATCGATTGGTTTAATGTTAAAACACCACTGTTGCAGAATCTTTTGGAAAATAGACACATGCAAATATGTCTGTTAAAACCTATAGACCAAATTTTCTACTTTAGTTATTGCATATGTTGCAAAATACTCTTCCAAAATATAATACCCAGAATTTTCGCTTCTTCAACTGGTTGTAATGTAATGGTCTGTGCATAGGATTTTCCTCATGAGCATAAAAATTTCATGTTATCACAAACAAATCTACCTATAAAAGCTCTGTTATAGTAAAATTATTTTAAGAAGTCCTTACTGGGACTGTCAAATGGTAATTTCGCCATCCTAAGTTGGCATTAATGCAGCAGAAAAAGCAACCGGGTCATAAGCCCAGGTCAGTAACGAGCCCATTTGCACAATGAATAACTACTAATTACACGAACAAGAACAACATAGATAACGGTAAAACTCATGAAACGTATAATACCCGCGAATATTTTCACTGCCCAAAGTTTGAACCCTTTTGAACGATCCGGAAAACCTTCACTGTCACTTTCACAACACCGAAACAAAATTTGCCTGAGTCCGCCCCATAGACGCTGGCGCAAGTGGCTGATTTTAACAAAATACCAAAATGAAAGTGTTTCCATAACGTTTGAAATTATTATTAAAATGAGTTGTAGTCATAGTTATTTTTGTTTGTAGAGGTATAATCGTGATTGGCAATAGGGTTTTTATTTTATTATGTTCTTTTTTCATATCACTTGGGTAACTTTTCACATCATAAATCAATGAGTGACGTCATTAACTGGTTGAGACACATATACCATTGTTATACCCATAGTTAACAGAAAATTTCTAGGGATTTTGTGGAGACTGTCATCTGACAAAATCGGGACTTCTTACAGTAATCGGGGTATAACATGATAAAACTGCGAAATATTGACTGCAAAGGGAATTCGTTACTGTAAAAGTACCTACTAAAGCAGGATATTTGACATTCTAAATGTCAGAAACCGACATACCTATAACCACAGAATATCCCTATATGTATAACCACAGAAAATATATTCAGAACAGAGAGCTCCTTAATGACAGCTGTCAAATGGACTCCAACTTTGAAGCTTAATATTTTTCAAATGCATTGTTATTGAGGTCCATTATTAAATGTTGGATAATCTATGAGTTGGGAAGATTATATTTTGGGAAAATATCATTTTATAAGAAATGCAATCTGCTTGTTTTTGGAGTCTATAGTTGGAGTCCATTTGACAGGTATTGTTAAGGAGCTTTCTGTTGTGGAACTATATTTTCTGTGGTATAACCTATAATAAGTCGCCATTTTTTTTGTCGAGTAGCGCCACCCCAGTTCACAAACAACAATGAAAATATGACGTCATGATCGGGTCTTTAAAATAGTGTAGGTCCAGGTATAACTTTATATCCACAGCCGCCTCATTTTCGAGATACAGGGTGTTTAAATTCTCAAAAATTTTAATGTTAAATTTTGTATTTTTCCAACTGTTAAAGATATTCAAACGAAATTTGGTACACAGCATGCATTGATCAAGTGTCATAAAATGTGATAATACCGCTCAGTTTGACAAACTTTAATTTTTTTTCAACCCTTAAAATGGGCCGACAAAAAAACTGTCTACGCTTAAAGCCACCCCCAAGTATGCCCTCTCTATCGGCAGTATTGGTCTCGTGAAACGGAACTGGAAAACATGGAAAATGCTCATTGTATTGGTAAATCACCGCTCAGCTTGACAAACTTTAATTTTTTCAACCCTTAAAATAGGCCAACAAAAAAACTGTCTACGCCTAAAGTCACCCCCAAGTATGCCCTCTCTATCGGCAGTATTGGTCTCGTGAAACGGAACTGGAAAACAGGGAAAATTCTCATTGTATTGGCAAATCACTGCTCGGTTTGACAAATTTTAATTTTTTCAACCCTTAAAACGGGCAGACAAAGAAAACTGTTTACGCCCAAAATTACCCCCAACTATACCCTTTTTAACAACAGTATTGGTTTTGTGAAACTGAACAGGAAAACTTGGAGAATTGTCATTTTATTGGCAATTCACTTTTCAGAGTCAGTCTTCAGCTGTAAGCGCTCTAAACCTAAAACCGTTGCTATGACCGCGTTTCACAAAGCCTGAGGAATAAAATTCCTCTTCAACAAAACCGTGGCTGGCAAAAGCGTGGCTAAGTTCACACAAACCTACATAGGACGTTTATTAAGTAAGTAAATTAAGTACCTACTAATGAAATCTTAAATTCAGTCGCGTATTTGGGGAACTTGGTATTATCACATTTTATGACACTTGATCAATGCACGCTGTGTACCAAATTTCGTTGAATACTGCAGCTAGAGAGGGCATACTTTGGGCGTAGACAGTTTCTCTGTTTGCTCATTTTAAGGGTTGAAAAAATTAAAGTTTGTCAAACGGAGCGGTAATTTGCCAACACAATGAGAATTTTCCAAGTTTTCCAGTTCCGTTTCACGAGACCAATACTGCAGCTTGAGAGGGCATACTTAGGGGTGACTTTGTGCGTAAACAGTTTTCTTTGTCTGCCCATTTTAAGAGTTGAAAAAAAAATTAAAATTTGTCAAATCGCACCATATTTTTTCTAATAGTTTACCGAAGCCTAACTATTCAAAAATAAAAAAATACTTAGATACGAGTGTAAAAAAAAATTGCATCCTGAAAATAAGTAGTTGTAAAATAGGTAGGTACCTATACCTACTCCGCAAAAGACTACAACAAATTTATTTTATTCAAAAATAGGCTTACTTATTGTTATGACAAAACATTGAATGAAAAATTGTTCAATTTTCTAAAAGATAAAGTCTCGGTAAAAGTTATTTGTACCATTCTTTAAATTTCCGCTGCTTAGGTAAAAATATCGGTAGTGATAAAAAGTAACATGTTTGTTAAATTATTGTGTACGCGCGAGAAGAAAGCAATAAACAGTTCGAGGCACAGCAAACGGCATCATAAAAAACGTGGATACCTACCAACAGGAATTTTCAAAGGTAGGTACCTACCCACCTCATTCTGCAAGCAGATTTATTCAACTCTGACATGCGGCAACGTCCCGGTATTGCCTCTCCCAATCTAACGTATTTCCCCTCCATTGCCTAATGAGAGGTATGACCTCCCCACTAAGTGTTTCTAGCGAGAGTCCAGTGACATTCATTAAGCACGGATAAAGATTTATTTGCCCCACTTTCTAAACATCATGTAATTTTTTTTTTGTATTTTCCGGCTTTATGGACGTCCCCGATTACGTGGTTAAAATTTCTGTACCTATCAAAGATACACCCTGTATAGGAATAGATACATTACCAAAGGCTACTTGTTTTGTTTCATGATTTTAAAAAGATGCTATTGTTGGCACATTCAGGGTTTCCAGTTTTTTTATATGATTTAGGTTATTTTGTAATTATATATTTTGTCTCGAAGCATATAATTATACGATATACAAGTCTATCAAAAAAGTATTTATTATGTATTACAAAATTACCTCACCTTCCTCTTGAGCCGGTAATGTAGAAGTAAAGCAAAACCGTATTATTTGCATTACCGTGAGTCATCTATTCCTATATATCGTTGTCTTTAACAGTTGGAAGAATAAAAAACTAAACATTAACATTTTTGAGAATTTAAACACTATGTATCTTGAAAACGAGATGGCGGTGGATAAAAAGTTATACCACAAAGTAGTCATACTTTATTGTTTCCTATCACCTGTCGAAATTTTCTAGAATAAAACTTAATCACTCTGTATATACTAACCTACAAATTCAGTCTGAGGATTAATGAATTGAATAATGTTTTAATTTTTTTTGAACAAATAAACTGCAAAGAACTGTAAAGGCTTTTTTGTTGGAAATGTATGGACCTGGAAAAGCCATCAAGCCGGGGTGTTGCTACTGGGAAGAGAAAGATATTTCCAAAATTGTCTAGATGCCATTTGTAACCACCTATGATAGATAGGAAGACGTGACGCGTAATTTAAGCAAGGGACTTGCAGTGTCCCAAAATCGTCATTAAAAGCACAGAAATCGTACAATAATGTAGCCCATTATTGTACGATTTTTTCAATAAGTAGGCCTTGGGGAGATGTAAACATCAAACGTCAGACGCGGAGAAATCGCCCGTCAAAAGTGACCAAATATTCAAAACCTGGCCGATAAAGGCCCATTTAACTTTTCGTACACATTGCGAAATTGTTTCCTATAGAAGCGCAATCCTTCAGTATACATATTTTAGTAAATTTGAATATCAATAGATTTGTTGTGTAGGCTGCACAAGCAGCAGCAGTTTGGTTTTTCTGTCAGAAGGTGCCGTGTCTCAACATACTTGACCTAGGGAGAGCGATCGTCAAAGTCAAGCAACGCCGCGCATAGTCGGTTCATGGACGGGTGATCCATTATTATTATTTTCTTGCCTAATAAAACTTTCTTTTTTCGGCCAGAGGCCTCGGCAACTAAATTCCACATGAGTCATAAAAAGTTGAACTTCAGTGCCTTGGTACATAAATAACTATTATAGAGAATGTATTAAGATATTAAATAACCAGGTAATGCACAATTATACAGAATGTAGTTTTATTGAGAAATGCTGAGGTGGTAGGCCTGTTTGGAGGGTAACATATTGTGCATCGGAATTTGAATGGTGACCATAGCAACCACCGCATACGAGTAACAAATAACAATAATAATAATTCTCACCCTCACAATACTCCAAACCAGGGACTCTTTAAAATAAGGGGACCCAGCATGTCACAGTCTATCACATAGGAAAAGTGAAGCCTTGAGGGGAAGTTTGTTTTCTGTTGACTCCAAGGAGACCACAAGGGGGCTGATACAAGGTTATGTTATATGTCTGTGTCCAACTGCCATCAGGTTTTATCTGACATGCCAGTGCCATAGATTCTAAAGGAGGCAAAATATTTAATATTTCCCATCATAATTCACAATTTTTAACTTTTCTAACTCCCAGATACTCAGATGTGTCAATTAAAGGTAATGCGGCTGCCTGTAGTAGTAGTCCCAATAATTACAACCAGATTTTTCCTGTATCACCTTTAGTAATCCTATAATTCCCATTACGTGGGCATTACGTATAAGTAGGTAGTTCAAAACAAATCGTATTTCGAAAATTTTAAATTATTAAGCAGGTAGCTTCAGTCAGGTCTTTTTTTTAAAGAGTTTTTATCTACGACTACAAGTTTATTTTAAGTTTGTGAGGTAGGTACCTATCTCGGGAGAGAAATTAAATCACAAAAATTTTATAACGAACTCCGAGGAAAACTACATCATTAGAACTACTAGTCCTAATCTTATTAGTCCATCCCGAAATCTGTGAAAGTTCTTTGGGTAGATACATTCAACAAGGGAAGAAAGTTCAAGTATACATATTACAAATAATGGAATTAGGAACCTGGTAACAAAGTGCAATAGCGACAAATTCTTAAATAAGCAAAATCGGCACTGCTGACTTACCATACTTATTACTTAAATTCGTGGAAATAATTGCTGGAAATTGATTTCAACTATAAAAGAAATTTCTTTCATTTGACAGTTGCCACATTCTGCACTTGTATACGCAAAATTGTCAAGTCTAATTTTTAGAAATCATGGAAACCTTTATTAATTTTTACTAACAATCAAAATACCTGTTATATTCATAGATTCTCCAATAAAATGGCATACTTTGCATCACTGAGACCATTAGAATGAGGAAAGAATAGGCCTCACGTTGGAAAGTATAATGCCGGGTCCCCTTACTTTAAAGAGTCCCTGCTCCAAACTAGGAGTTCCCTAGAAGCAACTGAAGTCTTGTGCGGTAGAGGGGGGCAATTACTATTATTGTGTCTTCTTTGCCTATGGTCACGTTTTTCATATCTTTTTAATATGCAGCGCAAATCTGTCTGCAGTAAGACCATTAGCAGTATATGTCTATTTATGTATAAGGTTTATCTTTAATAAGACAATTACTATACCAAGATTCTTGTTCTTCATGTATTTGGAAATATAACGGAAATAACTACTTATGGTTTCCATTTATGGGAATCTCGGAAACTAGCGGAGATAGAAGGAAGGTTAAATGGGGAAAGAATTGCAGTTTTGTGGGCCCAATTTAATGCGCCTTTTGGGTTTTTGAAAAAAGTCATGGCTTACTAGATATTAAAAAAAAACTAAATTAAATGGCATGGAATTAATATCATTACAATTTTACAACTATTGATATCGTTTTTCAAAGCATTTCTCCTTGACATTAGCTACATTCACAGAACAATTCCAAACTATACTAAAATCGAGCAACTCTTACGCCTGGCGTAAACAAGAGCATGTGCGTTGAAATATCCGCCATAGCCGCACGGAGGTACGACCTTTATTTAATTTTAGTCTTACAATTGTGTACATCAAAATATTTCAGGCAAGAATTATAGGCTTAATTAAAATGGTTCAAAACATCGATAAAATTATTTGTGGCAATGTCTAAATAGCTGAAAACAACAAGATAAAACCGAATATCTACACTTTTGCGATCGAGCACGTCCCTGTTGCCGAGTCGGGTGAAATTTTATAGCCTACCGACCAATCGCGGATCGTCATTGAACACGTGGTTTTATTTACGCCGGGCATACGGATTGCTCGATTTTACTATAGTTTTGAACTAGTAACTGCCAATGTGATTAGTTCAAAGAAATTCTAATATTCAAACTCACCAATGAGGATGAATTACTAGTTCGGAACTGGTTCAGGATTGCTTCTCGAACACAGCTATTAAGAATAAGGTACCTACTTCACTTTTTTCTAAAAGTAAGTTGAAGCTATAGTTTGTTGTCAGACGAGTACAAAAAAGCATTGGAATTTTTTTCACTTTAGTTATAAGATTTTGGGGTTTTGTTTTTAACTCCACTTAAAAACTTATGTTACTGATTTACATTTACATTTGGCAACTTGGTCAGTTTAAATTTTATGTCTAGATCTTTAATCCCTTCCCACCTAGGAGAAAAATTTTCAAGGTTATTTTGCTAGTGTGCATAAATTAATATAGCTTAAAAATAAACAAATTTGACAAATAGGCTATCAGTGATGGCAAATTTATAATCTATTGCATGAACAGTACTTAACTGTTTTGTTTGTCCCATTGTGTACTTGTCAACTTCAAAGCACATTTACCACATATGTTTATAAATCGGTTACGTCAGAAACTTTTTTAAACAGGTGGAGGAATCCTTATTTAAAACCTAAATTATCATATAACATTAGTTTTACTTTTGCTGTTTCAAATAGTGCAATGGCATTCTAGATGTAAAGCCATTTTATTCCATATAAATTTTTCCTGCTCCCTGCCCCGTAAGTTCACTTTACATGCTCGCCAACAGGTCCGAAAGCGAAAGTTAAATGTTCGAGGTGCCCTGTTGCTAGGTACAAAAAGTATTGCCTAGCAACGATGCAACGATTATGCAGCAAGGACCTTAAAACCATTAATAAAAATATGTAGCAACTTGTATAATTCCTAGTATCTGTAGGTTAAACATGATATTACCACTTTATTGGCAGGACGGACGCAACGCATGCGATTTTTTTCATTTTGTGTCTAAATAAAAAACTGACTATGAGGCTACATTAAACATGTCCATTTTTTGGCCCTATTTTGGTTTCAGGACACGCCTAATGTAGTCCCATAGTCAGTTTTCTTTATTTCGGCGCAAAATAAAATAAAATCCCATTATTTGTTGCATCCGTTTTGCCGATCACTGGTCACAAAACACTATATTTTCAGATCCCCGTTCCAATAGTCTAACTAGTCTATAAATATTGATCGGACTAATTTATATTTTCAGGGAATTACAATTAAACTAGCAACCTATTACGAAAAAATATCTACTTAAATATTCAACTGCACTATTATTGACCATACAGTGTTGTTATGGCCGCTATACTGTTTATTATTCGCCTAAAGTGTATTTGAAATTGTTCCACAAAGTTCGTTGTCCAGGACTGAATTACAGATTTACACTTATGAATAGTGCTCCCTTGCCGCCAATATTAATTGTTATTACCATTTACGGTTTCAGGAATATTACACAAATACAATTAACCAAGATCAACGATTGTTTTATAAACTGGTTTTAATCAAAAAGAATACGAATTATGGCAAAAAAATTAAGAATATGGATATATTTTCTAGTACCAAATAATGTGGCTCATCTCAAAGTCAAGCAGCAAGTGAACGTAGCACTGAGTTTAAAGTGTCCGGATAGTAAACTGTAGGTCACGGGTTCGAGTCCCACACACCCAAGTTTTTTTTATTTTTTTTTATTATCATTGCATTCTACTTCTTATATTTATTACTGATTTTAATTTTTACTAGTAGTTGAGTAGTTGATTTTGAAATTATTACTCACAGTCTACTCCATAGCATTTAATTAAAATTACCTATACCCTATACCTAATAGGAACTTGTTGGAAGCAGGAAAAATATAATACATTGCACGATGCGTAAGCTCTTTTTCGGCCTGGGAGGTTTTTAAGGACCGAGGCAACGCCCGCCTCGGCCAAAAAAGTAGACTTACGCATCTTGCAATGTAAATAACTATTCATTAAGAAAAACGTCACAGGTACCCTATATAATATAACAACTAATTCTAAGCCTATTCCTTATCAGCAACATTGCAACTGTCATAAATGAACAATAATTTATAATCCTGAATCCTACTTGAGGGTTGTAATGTTAGGATACAAGAGAGTAGGTGTCATATTTGCAACTGCCACAATGACCGACGACAGGGGCATTTCTGTATAAGTGATTGAGTGTTGCAAAATTCACACAAACTCAGCTTTCTTTTACATCACAGTTGAAAGCAGGAAAATCCAGTCTTGTCTAAGGCAACTGAATCCTAATTGTGTCCATTTCATTCTGCATTAATCTTCCCTTCACAAGTTTTTAATTTGTTAAATATCAACGTTTATGGTGTGCCATGATTTCATGTCATCTTGTATCATAAGTAATACCTAGTAAACAATTAGAAAATATCTTAGTCATATATTTTATTCACAACGATACTTAGGATCCAGAAAACCTCCGCCGCCGCCACCACCAAAACTGGACTTGCCAATGCAGCCGAGCACTTCCGCCCCGTTTCAGTTCAGACCATTGCCAGGGCAACCCACAGATCGACCCACAGGGCGTCCAAAGATGAGTCTGCCAGCTTTGCCAAAGACTAAAGATCCAGCGATTAATCGCGTACAGTAAGTAGTCTTTGGTCATGGCCGAAAACTCTATCAAATCTAACACCATATTTGTCACAATAAATTATTATGCAATATAATATACAGTGTGTCCATGGATTGAGTTCACAGAGGGTGTAAATAACAAAAAATTTTCGAGTTGCTATTTGAGCTTCTGGGTCGCCCTCTTGCTTTGAAACTAATTTGTGACATAATTTTAGTTTCGAAAAATCATGTAGGTATGCCTTGGAAATTATGAAGGAACTTATTTTCCACATCAGTAAAGGGACCTTTTTGTAGGTTTTACGACAAAATGTTAATAAGGAAACTTGTTTAGAATGAAAAAATGAGTAGGTTTGCGAAATTTCAAAAGTTTAGGCCTACATTGATTTTTTGGCATGTTTCCCACTTTTTTAGGAAAGTGCACTTTGTGTAGTTTTCACATCAAAATGTTGTTAAGAAAACTTGTTCACAATGAAAAATGGGATAGGTGTGAAAAATTTCAAAAGCCTAGGTCGACAGTTTTTTTCTGCTACAAAATTAAAACGCACAAAAATCAAAGTAGACTGACGCTTTTCAATTTTTTCACACCTATCCAGTTTTTCATTGTGAACAAGTTGTTTCAATAACATTTTGATGTGAAAACTACACAAAGTGCACTTTTCTAAAAAACAATCGGGAAAAATGACAAAAAATCAAAGTAGGCCTAGACTAGTAGAGCTAAAGTCTATCCAAGTTAAAGCGGCAGTAGATATAAACAAAGTCACATGACCGCCTTGCGATCGATTACCAGAGTTGGACTAATATGAGATTCCAAGTGGCTTGTAATTCTGAACTAATTCTTTTAGAAGTTCTAAAATTTGTGTTTCTACCTTTCGTGGATCTTTATAAATTTCCTTAAATTAAGTAGCAAAATAAATTTACAGAATATACTGCTCGCGATCCGATCTAAAATATGCAGGAAACTCGACGGAGGGAAGAGTCGGTCCTGCATTATGCTCGCCGTGTAAACACTTGATATTTTATGTCGGCCAGACCAATAAGAGAATAGGTCACGTGGTGGCCAATGTTTTGATCCACTGCCTCTGTAACTTGGATAGACTTTAGTCAGTTTTTCATTCTGAAAAAGTTTCCTTAATAACATTTTGTCGTAAAACCTACAAAAAGGGCCCTTTACTTATGTGTAAAATTAGTTTCTTCATAATTTCCAAGGCATAGGTGATTTTTTGAAACTAAAATTATGTCACAAATTAGTTTGAAACTAAGCAGGGCTGATCCTCAGAAGCTCAAATTTCAACTCGGAATTTTTGTTGTTGTTTACTCCCTATGTGAACTCAGTCCATGAACACACTGTATAGCTTTAATTTTTGGAAAATTTGTAACCTAAATTATCTTCAAAAAAATGTTTTCCTGAGTTTTTTGATGGCATTAAAATCGAATATGGCCTTAGATTTCTGTGTATGACATAATAGGTATGTTTCGGCACAGCATAAAACCATTTGAAATTCGCAGAAGCATGTGCAATAAAATTTCATATTTCGAAGGTCAAAATGAAAGTTCTGCCGAGACAGACCTATTATTTATATAACTTGATTTTTAAAATTTAAAAGTACCAAGGAACATCTTGTGCTCCATGCTTATTATACAAGTTGTAAAACACATGTATTTTGAAGATTTTGCTATAAATAAACTTATTTCTTAATCTTATTTTAGACTTTTATAGACTACAGAAATTTGCTAATTTTGTCTAATTTTTGTTGCAAACATACCTCCAATTTCTGTTATGTTGCCAAATTGTGAAATTCAAAATCCATTAAAACAATTTTACATTTGCAATAACAAGTGGTGGTACATTCATTATTGTAGTCTAACCTGCTTCTAAAACTTGTCCAAATTTTGACTGTTTTGAATTTATATTTTTCACAGTAGCCCGATCCGTCAAACAGAAAGACCAAAAAGGTAAAAATATAGTTTGCAATTTTTTTGTGACATTGTGATTGTGTTAAATTTAAATTTCTCTCTGCGTATATTTTCTTTCATTTTTTCATGCATAAGGTAGGTTGGTGGAACCTAAAAGTCAATTTATGCTTGATAATAATTATTTTTGTGATAGACTGATCAATTTAATTTTTAATTGGGTTTTTCGCCACCAAACTGATTGAAAGACAACTTTTTCAAGTTGCCTCGAAAATTCATAAATTATTAACACTGAACGAACGAAACTTTAAACGTGTAACTCAAAAAATAACTTCAACAAATTTGTTTTCTGAGACTGATCAAGTTAGATCTATAACTTACAAGAGCTACAGTAAAAGACTGATGTCTCAATGATTTTTTTTTTTTAATTTCATTTTATTGGGAGAAGCAATAAAAGACATGTACTTGATGGTATTGCTTCATTTGTATATATTCATGGGTACCTCCAGGTAACAGAACACAATGTTCGCAAATAAACTTGGAAAACATTTCCTAAAAGTTTTTTGGGTAACATCTACTGCCTTTTTTTATTGCAGACTATCAGCTAGCTTTGAAATCAAAATAAGTACACAAACCAAATTTTGGATATAAGTACTGTGTGCCCACTTCCATATTTATTTCAGTGGACATTAAAGTTAGCTGTCAGTTGCAATAAAAAACAGCTTCTAAGTAACAGGTGCAACTCTAGATCAAAGTATGCAAAAAACCGTTATGTACTACAAATATATTTTAGAAAAATGGGGAACTTGAACTTTTTTTTATTTCTTAATATATTTGCATATCTATAGAAAAAGCACATACCAAATATCAGCCCTCAAATCAAAGTATTTAATTTGCAATAAATAATTAAAGTTATGACCGCAAGCTATTCATTGGAAATGACAGGAGTGACAGCTACACAAAATTAGAGAAGGGAGAATGGAAATTTAATGTTAAATAAACAGTTCGGCGACCCATTTCCAGAGGTCTCTGATGTAGGTCAAAAATAAGAACCACCTAAAAGTCCAAATTTAACAAGCACTCTTCAACTGACTGGTGAGGTCACGGGACTAGTAATTTGTAGGTCCCGGGTTCAATCCCACAAGAAGTTTTTTTTATCACTGCATTCCACCTCTTATATTTATCACTGATTATCAATTATTATCAATGGTTATTATGAAGATTATTACTCACAAAATTACTCCATAGAGAATTTAAATTCAAAGTACCTACCTAATAAATATGAAATTGTCAGTAGCAGGAAAAATTTAATACATTGCTCGATGCGTAAGCTCTTTTTGGCCTCGGAGATAGTTTTAAGACCCAAGGCAACACGGGCGTTAAACAACCCCCTCGGCCAAAAAAGCGCGCTTACGTATCTCGCCATGTAAATAACTATTTAATACAGCACACTCTTTTCAAACGTTATCAACAATATCAAAACTGAGGTAGACTATAATAAGACAGATAGACATGGATAGGACGTTCTCGCTGGTCTTAGTCACCAGAGGTGCCACCACCAACGAACTGCTTGACGTCACAACCAAGGAGGGTGCGTTACAAGAATGATTTGTATTATATGAAGTTGTTAATTGCTTACATTTATTACATAACATAAAAATAAAATGAGTTTTCTTGTGAACTGTGGTTCATTTAATGGCAATAAATTATGTTTGAAAGTAATATTTTTCAAATTTAATTTTTGTGCAAGTTCTCCATTAGCCACTGTTTTATTGCTTTTTCTAAAAATAAATTATATTCAGTCAAATAAATCCTAGATTGAATCCATTGCAAAAATTGAGCTAATAGCTGAATCTTCTAACACTAGGTATAGTTGTGACAAATTGGCATTAGTATTTTTTTTATCGTGGATTAATTTTGAACTTTCTCTGGGTTCAATAAATTACTTTTTACTTTTAATGTAATCATGGGGTACAATAAGTGGACTTATAATGCCAAAATAAACAGTTACTTAGGTTTGAGCATAATTAAACACAATTCATTTTTCATCTGCAAATGAAAACTTGTCATGGTTATAGGTTGCTTTCAATAGTTAAGTAGTTCAGGCGATGTCATACTTCTTGATAAAGATATGACATAAATATTGGAATAACTCATCTACAGAAGTCAGTTATCCTCCTTTAATTTTTGACAGATTCGGGTAGAATTCAGACTTTGACTGAAGTTTGGAATTATCAAATGGCATGCATTGCTATATTGAATAATGTGTTACCTGTGTGTGATAGCTTTAGGAAAGTTGTGTAACATCAGTGAGTAAAGGAATAATAGCTTTACTCAATGGTAACATACAAGCTGCTTTATATTGCGAGTGACAACTTTGAAGTAAACTTAAATATATATGCAGATGAGTGTACAAACCAAATTTTAAATATACAGGGTGTTTCAGAAAAACCTCTCATAACTTCTGGAGCATATAGAACTGCAAGAAATAAAAATAAAATTCTTATTGATTATGTGTCTATCGTCTTTAGTTTCTTAGATATAAGGCGTCCAAGTTTACTTTTTAAAATTGCTGCGCTTTTGAGGATGGAAAATAAGCTGAAAATGTAAATTTCTATGTAGGTATCTCGCAGAGGGCACCACTTGCGCTATTTTTGGATCGTGCTTTTACTAGTAACTTTTTGAGGTTATGTTTTGTTTTGGAGCACGTTTTGTCCATTTCAACATAAATGGTTGATTTTATCGTTATGAAACGAGTACACTTTTGTTACAAAATAAAAAGATGGACCTGCAAGACCAAAAGATGACGCATGGTCAATATTTTATTTTTATTTCTCGGAGTTCTGTATGAAAGATCAAGTTTTTTTTTCCTTCACCAACGTTGTCAAAGATAAAGCAATCTATGTTGACATGTCCTGACATGCTGCAGGCACAATGATCCTGGCCAGCCCATTACCGGTTAACATCCACCATCCACCCAGGATTTGCCTACGTCCATCTGATGATTCCCAAAGAGGATGAAACCGGTAATGGGCTGGCCGGGATCATTGTGCCTGCAGCATGTCAGGACATGTCCCAACAAAGATTGCTTTATCTTTGACGTAATGTTAGTGAAGGAAAAAACTGGATCTTCAATGTTTATTCCCAACGAAAATCGAGAACCAATGGTGTAGTTCAATGCCGGTAGGGGTATTAGCCCTCGGAGTATTTGTTTCTGTTGGTTCTATCTTTTGAACTTCTGTATGCTACAGAAGTTATGCCAGGTTTTTCTGGAACACCCTGTACAGTTCAACTGTAAGGAACTGTGAAATTGGTTTGTAATAAGCAAAAGTTCATTATAAAAGATTGACAAAAAATATCATGTGAATTGAACTTTTTTTCGGCAAATTCCAGAAAATTTGAAACTATACTTTTATACATAAATCATTATGTATTTATGGAAAAAGTGGTAAATTTGTGCATTTTTACAACCATTTTGCAGCTTGCAAGCTATATTCAACTTACCTGACAAAGACATGGATTTTCACTAGCTCTCGTAATATTGGACATATTTAATGATAGATACTATGCAGCTATTACGCACCCACTAAATTAAAGCAAGTGAATAAACTTGCAGACTTTGTGAAACAAAGATGGACTGCTGTTATAATACGTTATCCCGCCATACTATGCTAACATAACATAACAAGAGGAAGAAGACATACCCAAGTGATACTAACTGTAACCCTATAAATTGACACATCATGACAGCCTAAAAAAGGACCTTCAGAGGTCCCGGCGGTGAAAAATGCGGTATGTTATAACCGAGAGTTCGTTATAGCCGAACAAAATATATGCGATTCGTAGGGACGGGTATTTCAAATTCTTTCGATATAACCAAGTGTTGCGTAATATCTCATGGCCATTACAGCCAAGTTCGACTGTAAGTAGCAGGATGTAAAGAAATATCAAATCGGCTTCAAAGTTAGCAAGGGTGCGATAAAAAAACAGTATATACTTCAGTAAACATACTTGTAAAGTTTTATGTTTTAAATTTTTGAACAAAAATGTACTTAATTATAAAAAATAGCTCCTTCAAGCTTCAAAAGATAATGTAAGAATCTGGAAAGTTCAAACAGCATGCTTAGAAAATCAATCACAGACCTGTATAACTTCTTACAGACTTTGCCGGAGGCCTCAGGATTCAATTTTTTAAGCTAGCACCGACAGAGGATGCCGCGAGTATAAAATAGCATTAAATTAAATTCAATCATTTTACAAAGCACATTGCTCATGTAAACTGCATCAATGCTAATAAATGCTAAATGCTACTAATGACCTATTCTCAAATTCAGTCACGACATTTACCCGAGAACCATATTTTCAAAAAAATACTTCACAGATACCTGTTTACTTATCTGAGGTTGTCTTAGATGTGCAAAATTGACTTTTTGGTACTAGTAGTTTTTGTTTTTTGGGGAATTCGAAATGTGTTGTTTGAAATTGGCAACTTTTGTTTTATACTAAGTGGTTCCCAATTTTAATTCGTCATGTTCTAGGGATTCTCGATTCAAAATATGCCACACATCAACTGGAAAATTACAAATCGGCGGTACGACATACGACTTCACATCAGAAGATATGCAGGATCTAGGAGAAATAGGCCGAGGTGGTTTTGGAACTGTCAACAAGATGGTTCATAGGTGTATTTCTTGCACATTTCGGGGAATGCTAAGGACTTATAAATAATGTGTTTGCAGGAAGTCTGGTACGGTGTTAGCGGTCAAAAGGATCAGGTCTACAGTCGATGAAAAGGAACAAAAGCAGTTGCTGATGGATCTAGATGTCGTTATGAAAAGCAATGAATGCAACTACATTGTTCAATTCTATGGGGCATTATTTAAAGAGGTGAGTTTGACATATAAAGTTGAAATGTTTTTTTTTTACATTTTGTTTTTTGACATTTTCCTGTTTAAAAACTGATTTATGCCTGCGCAATCCCTTCCCCGCTATCCACTACTCTTTGATGCCATTTATGGCAACATGTCGCCAAACTGACGACTTTTTAACTACTTTTAAATAGAACGAAAAATTGGTTTAATTTTATAACCAATGTTTTAAGTAAATGTTATAATTTAATTATATTTTTCACTAGCTTTCTTTCAATTATCTCTGCCTGTGCCTAGGTACCTAAAATACCGGTAAGGTGACGAATTTGTTAAATTATTTATGTGTGCGCAAGAAAGCAATAACCAGTTCGTGAGATAGCAACGAGATCATAAAAAACGTGGACGAATTTTTAAAGGTACCTTATTCGATAGGCATTTTTATTACACTTTGAAATGTGACATTGCAGAACTACCTTTCCCAGTCTAATGTTGATAAAGGGAAAGCCAAGTTGGAAGAGGAAAGATCGCCTTGGCGGGCGCTTGATGATAATCCAGCAGTGTTACATTACACAGGGGCTAAGGTTGATTTGCCCCACTTTCTAAACATCGAGTAAACACCCTGTATGCTGTAATACTGCTATAGTAGAACAGAATGCCATATTAGTGTTTTGAAAAAAATATATTTTACTTACAATTTATTTTTCTGACCCATTGTGCTTCTATTAAAGGTTCCTTTCTTGTCTCAAACCATTAAGTAAATGAAAATAAGGAGAGAGGAATAACCACTTACCAAAGTAGCCAGTTTGTCAGTGACTTAACTGTAACAAATGCCTTCCAGGGAGACTGCTGGATATGTATGGAATTGATGGACACATCTTTGGACAAATTTTACAAATTCATTTACGAGAAATTGCATAAAAGGATCCCCGAGCCAATTTTAGGGAAGATTGCCCTTGCCACAGTTAAAGCCTTGAACTATCTTAAAGAACAGCTCAAAATCATACATAGGGATGTGAAGCCAAGCAATATTTTGTTAGATAAAAAAGGTTAGAGATTTTAGTGGTAAAATTACAGCCAAATATTAATGTTGAATTATGGAAAGATTTAACGGCTCTTTGCACATAGGAAATGAAGATAAGTGAAATTTTGTATTTCACAATTTTGCACAAAACCTATAATTTCACTTTTCTTCAAATACTAATGTGGGCAATTAATTTTGTATTTTTTTAGGCAACATAAAATTATGTGATTTCGGGATTTCTGGTCAGCTTGTCGACTCGATTGCAAGGACTAAAGATGCGGGATGTAGGCCATACATGGCTGTGAGTTGAGATGAATAAAAAAGTTTTAATTTTTGTGTTTGAAATAAACTTTCATTTAGCCGGAGCGAATCGACCCACAAACTGCCAAGGGTTATGATGTGCGGAGTGATGTATGGTCTCTAGGAATCACCTTAATGGAGGTTGCTACAGGGCACTTTCCTTATAAGAGGTGGGAACATCTTAGAGCTGAAAGTCCTTTTCAAAATTAAACTAGAATTTACTGTTTTTGATTTCAGGTGGTCCAGTGTATTTGATCAGCTCCACGAAGTAGTGAATGGAGATCCTCCTAGACTAACAACCAACCACAATGCAAATACGTTCACAGCGGAATTTGTTAATTTTGTAAATACATGGTAAGTTGCAGAATTCCTTTAATGTCGATATTGCCATGTAATTGACTGATGGGACATATTGTGTCCGCAATCTTAAGTTTTCCAAAAACAGGAGTTTTTTCTAGTCTTGTTTGGTTAATTTCTAGATAAGATATGCAATTGGGACAACAACACCAAACTTATCTTGAAATAAAACTTTATTGATTAAAGGAAATTAACTTTAGGGTGGGACATAATAATACTAATTTTATTGTCAATTGGAATATTAGAGTATTGCTAACATTGTCATAAAAACAGAAAAAGGATTCCAATAAGCAGCCTCTACTATAAATAAAAAAATAAGACCGTCTGAGACAGCTAGAAGTCGAAACAGAACACAAAAACACGATGTAAAATCGTTAACAGTATAAAAATAGTGGTCAAGCAGGAGACATTTGAGCTGTTTAAATTTTTTTAATGAGAATATTATTATCTTTTATTGATATAGGGAGATGGTTATATATAGGGTTCCCAAGTCCCGGGACCGAAAAGATATTCGGGACTTTGGTCCGAAATTTTAAGTCCCGGTACTAGTCCCGAAAAATGGTCCCGAAATCAAGATGATGTTTCTTTACAAAAAATTTTGTGAGGAAAAGTTTATATATAAGAGAAATATTTTTATTTAAATGTGGGTAGTACCAGTACCTAGGTACCTACAAAATAACAAACACAAAATAAACTAAAACTGAGATGACTTAAAAAAACACAACACAACACAACTATACTGTATCTAACCACTACTTGTAACAATTGTTAATTTGTCATTTAATGGGGTTATCCCGTATAATATAATAATAATAATAACTAAAGTAGGTCCAACTCCAACTAATTTAAATGTATGGCTAAGTATACAAGTAAGTATTCTTAATTTATTTATAACCTAAAAATTGTAATAATTCCCACAATTTTATATAGTAATTAAAGAACTATATATCCGGATATGGTTAATCACACTACACGACCTGACGGTTGGCCGTTCAGTGGTGGCGTGTTCATGACGTAATAATCCCGGGACAATCCCGGTACTAAATACCGGGACTGGAAACCCTAGTTATATATTGTAATACAGAAATACATAGGACTTTTCTTAAATGTAGTCAATACAAAGCTTGAAAGGTGAATGTTGTCCTTTGATCTTGTGTCATGCTCATGAAACGAAGTTATAATTGTTACTGTTCAGTTTTACATAAACGCAAGCCTCAAATATGAGAATACATGGCAGCGGGAATAAGTTATGCTGCTTGAAAGTGGGTCTGCAGGTCTCTAAAGATTCTTTGAATTAGTCACTTCTGAAAAACAAAAATCCTTTGAAAACTAGAATAACACATTTCCTAGAACCAAGATCTCTTCGGCAGTTTTTGTGGTGTCATCAGCATAGAGCACCAGTTTTTGTTGAGGTATGTTCTGAAATATGTTTTTCTCCATATAATTGCTGAAATGTATCAATAGTAGGGGTGAAAGAACTCTTAGCTGGGTCACTCCATAGATAGGTTAATGTATATTTGATCCAGCCTGGTTAATTTTTACAAGTAATCTTCTATTCTGTAGAAAAGATCCAAGCCAATTACCTGCCACAACTTGAATCCCCATAGCTTCCATTTTAAGCTACGGTCTATCTAGTGCGCAGTCCGCATGCGCACTCTTCATCCATTTTACCATGTAGAAATGTTCGTTTTATTATTATTGGGACATAGTATTGTCTCTGTAGCACGTGGAGTGTGACTACTAGACAAAAGGAGTGATACTAGACATTTATTTAAAAGAAAAAAGGATGAAAGCATTTCGGTGAAAATTCCTAAAACAAACGTTGAATAGAAATCTCCGAAGCGCACAGTGCACACCAGTCACCCCAAACGCCACTGCTGCAGCCGTGCATGACAGATGGTTTGTGGATGCATGCGGAGTGTGTTATTGATAGACCACCTACAATCAATCGAATACAAGTGATTGATGCATACTGTGCAGTGCGCACTCCTCATGTGGGTGCATGCAGGTCTTTACTCACCAAGAAGTTCACATTTACACAGTAAAAAGCTTTCGTAAGATCAAAAAAATTTTACAATACAATCACCTCAATAATTGAGAGCTTCATAGATGTACTGGGTAAGCTCAAAAGCAGCCGTATTAGTTGAAAATTCACTCCTAAAACCATGCTGATGAGAAGTAACTACCTTATACTTGTCGAAATGAAGTAAGCCTTTTCAAATAACTTGGACAAAAATAAATTGACATTCAAATCTCCATAGAGAATGATAGCTTGGTGACTTTTTGATACAGATGCCAGAAGTTCACTAGGGTTCTTGATAAAAACATTAAGATTAGAGTACTTTGAATTATGATCGATAGATTCCTATCAAAGCAGATGTCCCATAAAAAAATAAAAATTATATACAGGGTGCCCGAATTTCTAGACTATACAGGGTTAACTATCACTTAGTACAAAAATTTTTATGGCAGATAAAGAAAAATTAGACTTGCTAAAATAAATTTTCAAAAATTTTCTAACATTTGTCTTAAGCCTAAAAAAATTTTTTTTCAAATTGTATTAAACCCCTCAAAAAACGCCGCCTATGGACGCCCGCGCGACATGTCTAAAAATTTCGCATATGTCAATAGCGCGGCGTTGCCACGTCTATCAATTTATCCGAGGATTCACCACAAAATTTCGATTTCCTTTTAAAAACGATTACTTTCTGAGGAACATGTAGAATGCCTATGAAACACCTACCTTACTGACATTTCCAGGATTGTTTGCACCATTTTCTGTTTTCTTGCTTTTTTACATTAAAAGTCACACAACACAACATTCACATTTTTTAAATCTGTTGGGGATCTCTTGGTTTCCCTCTGCTATTCCTTTTGTTTGAAGCGAGGTACTCAGCCTGACGACCACGACGAGGTAGATCCCCTCCGCCAGGAAAACCCCGAAGGGTAACCGAAAAATCACAACTGCACTAGCACACATTGCACAAATGCACATGCAAAGCACTACAGTAGCTGTTCAAAGAGGCCGCCGTTAACTTCGATGCACAAATTCACTCGGTTAACTAAAGAAGTCCGGATACGTGCAAAAAGTCCATGATTATTCCGGATTTGAACAGCTGCACCTTCAATTCGTTCACGTAACTGCTGCTCGTTGTCGATTTCCTGCTCGTACACAATCGCCTTCATGAATCCCCAAATACAAAAATCCATTGGATTCAAGTCTGGTGATCGCGGCGGCCATGCAATGGGCCCTCCTCTTCCGATCCAACGGTTGGGGCATTGGTCGTCTAAAAGTGCACGAACAGGTCTCGCAAAATGGGCTGGTGCACCATCGTGCATAAACCACATGTCATGCAGTACTTGTAGTGGCAAATTATCAAACAAAACATTTGTCAGAAAATACAAGTATCGTTCAGCGTTTAAATTTTCCGGTAGAATGTATGGTCCAATTAATCGATCTCCATAAACTCCAGCCCAAACATTGATGGAAAACCGACGTTGGAAATTAAACCGCCGAACAGCATGTGGGTTCTCATCGGACCAAATATGGCTGTTGTGTCTAAAAAAAAAAAACAAAAATTAGAAATATTCACAATTTTGGCGAAGGCGTTAGGATTGACATAGCCAATTTTATAATAAATAAAAAAGATAATATGGAGGAGAGAAAGCTATAAGTAAGTAAAAATTTACATACGTGTTTAAAACCCCAGCACGTGTGAAGCAGCATTCGTCTGTCCAAAGAATGTTGAAAACAAAGTTTGGGTCTTGGGCGATTCGATCACGTAGCCAAGTGCAGTAGGTCATTCTCACCGGAAAATCATTTGCTTCTAATGCTTGGACCTTTTGTATGTGATAAGGGTGAAGGCCGTTTTCCCTTAGAATCCTCCATGCCTGTAAATAATTGTATTGTTACATTTTAAATTTTATGTAGGTATTAGGTGCAAGCAAAGACAATCCCATCACATGGGATAGTCTTTGGTAGAAGTCAGTTTTATTGGTTTTATTTTACTTGCCTTGTTCTGAGATATTCCCAATCTCCTTGCAATAGCTGTAGTGCTTATGGAAGGTTGCTCTTCCACCAAATCAAGCACTGACTCAACATCGTCCATGTTCATTTGCCCTCCAGGCCCACCCCTTCGAGCTTGCAAAACACCAGTGTTTCGCATACGTTGTACAATGTTCACGAAAGTACGTGGGTTAGGCATATTTGCCCTGTTAGGAAAACGAATACGGTATTCTGCTGCAGCTCGATGTGCACTTTCATCGCATCTCCCGTACATTATAACCATGTCCGTTAACTCGGCGTTCGAATACTCCGGCATTTTCACAAAGACGCTGAACGATTTGCCGCGAAAATCAAGACAAAACTGGGAAATAACGCCATGTTACATTCGCAAATGCCCTCCGTCGGCTACTAGCCAAACTTGAAAAGGTTTGTTCCAACAGGGCCAATAACCGTGCTCAAGCACGTTCAGCGCATGCGCACTACCCCGCTGGCTGTTCCAACTGAATTATGTACCTACCGACACGGGACGATACACGCACTGTTCCAGCCGATTTATGGATCATTTGTGTATCGTCCTTGTACGATAAAAACGGTGCCTGGTCTAAAGCAATAACCGCGTTGTACTGACATGCGCAATGTAGTCATGTGACAGAGATAAACAATAACCTCATATTTTTGTTTTTACGTAGATGGTTTTAAATCGATGGCTGGGATCGTGTTTTTTATTTCTTGTTGGTTTTTGGCTTGTTGGGTAGGGCGGGGAATCGTTGAACAATAATTTTTTAGAGTGAAGAGTGAGGTTAGCCCACCGAACATTCGGTTAGCCACATATTAAACACGCAGGTTAGGTGCGGTCGCAAAACGTGATTTGGTCGATTTGATTCACAATCCGTTCCATCTGAAATTTTCTTTGGGATCGCACATGAACGGTGCAAAACTAGCGCATGCGTTCTTTAAGGGTTATCATCTAGTTCATGTACAGTTCTGTGACGGTACGTAAATTCGAGTTGGAACAAATGATCCCAAAGAAAATTTCAGATGGAACGGAAAAATTGTTCAACGATTCCCCGCCCTACCCAACAAGCCAAAAACCAACAAGAAATAAAAAACACGATCCCAGCCATCGATTTAAACCTATCTACGTAAAAACAAAAATATGATGTTAATGTTTATCTCTGTCACACGACCATACACTGCGCATGTCAGTACACGCGGTTATTGCTTTAGACCAGGCACCGTTTTTATCGTACAAGGACGATACACAAATGATCCATAAATCGGCTGGAACAGTGCGTGTATCGTCCCGTGTCGGTAGGTACATAATTCAGTTGGAACAGCCAGTGGGGTAGTGCGCATGCGCTGAACGTGCTTGAGCACGGTTATTGGCCCTGTTGAACAAACCTTGTATGTACAGTTAGTTGCCTAGCTAGGAAGTTATGAAATGACGAACGGGGCAACGCGGAGCAGTCGAAAAAACGTTTCATAGACTCGACCGGGCCGATACGTCGCTTAATTCATACCGCCGAGGCTTCAGAACAATAAATCCTTTATCTATGCTTCAGAAGAGGTTAGATGGTGGACAAGAATTCATCAGAGGAGCTCCGGGGGTATTAAGGGAGACGGCTTGTGGTGTCGCGGTAATGAGCTTTCCGCGAGAGTAGGAACCGGTCCGGATACGAGCTAAGGTAAGGGGAATCTAATAGCGCTGCATCTGTACAGATTCAAATCGATTGTTATTTATGTATTTTTTAAATTTGTTTGAGTAAAAAGGTATTTTCACCGTTCCTAAATCAACGGCAACACCGCGGAAAATCACTTCAGCTGTCAGTACCTTCAGAAGCCAAATTGGATGACGTCATTAAAGGCGGGGATTTACAGGGAAAATAGGGGTCTTTACCCGTTTTTTTAAAGATCGTAAAAAAAATCTAAAAATATTTTTCTATGTTTTCTTAAGCCACCCTGCGCACGTGGTAAAAATTTTTGTACTAAGTCATAGTTAACCCTGTATAAGCATGGTAATCTCGGAAACTGTAACATATGAGGTCAATTAAACGGGGGCAAAGTTTTGACTTTGGGAGCCTACAAATATGCTCTAGAGAAAGTTGGTAAATTTCTCCAGGTTGCTGAGATTTTTGAAAAAAAAAATGAATTATCTGTTCTTATAAGGTTATTGAGATACAACGACCCACCAAATGCAGATTTTTCCGAGGAATCCTAATCTACATTAGTTTCAGAATTGACGTGTTCTCGAAAACTTAGAGCCAGAAAACTATAACTATTTTTTCAAAAAAAGGAAATAATTGTTTGCATTTTTGATATTCAGAACCAACAATAATAAAATATGCTTATATAAAATTTTGAATTTGGTTCCAGTTTAACCGAAAGGAAATAAATATTGTTAGAAAGTGTTATTTTTCTGCAGATTAAAATGTCATTCAATAGCCCTTAAAATTACCTTTTCGAAGATATCTAACATTATTGGGTTATCCCTTGCCATTTTCAAGATATTCAACTGTGTTTTTCCAGTTTGACATGGAATAAGTAGTGCCTCTGGTGGACCATGACCACAGAACATTTTTAACACATTAACTACACCCAGCTATGATAAGTAGGCCATGGACCGAGAATTTGTTTTATCTATTTAGTTGTAAAATTGTAGGTTAATCCCAATAAAGAAAACATATGCGAATATCTTGAAAACAGCAAGATATAGCCCTATAATGTTACATATTATTAAAGGCTATTTAAGAGTCCATTCACCAGTAGTGAACTACAGTGCCTTATTAAAAATGGTTTATTAATTTTATTTATTGTCACAACTTGGAGGAGATGTTAAAAAAACTCCGATCTAGGGCAAGTGCATATTATTTTTGGTAAATTTTTATTTTTTCATTACAAAACAGCGATATGAAAATCGACGTTTTCAACCATTTTGACTATTTTTTAAATAAATATGCACTTGCCCTAGAGAACTTTATTTCAAATCGATTGAAAAAAAAATCATCAAAATCCGTTCAGAAATAAGCGTTGTAGACGATTTTGAAAATGATTAAATTCGTGTCTTGGAAATGCTAAAAAATTGCCCTGGATTTGCGACGACGGCGCAGTACCGTCAGTGTAAATATCAAGGTTATGTGATACTATAGTTAGCTTAAATAACAACTGTCACTGTCAAACAAGGTCCATGGTTGAGAAAAATATATGAAAATATAAAAATACCCAGAAAAATATAAGTGGTGCGTTAATTTTGTCCAGGAGTTTATATTATTAATTAGATATTACCTCGGATATTACAAATTAATGTTATTTGTCGCATACCTTTATTGCATACAAAATTAAGAGAGCTTTTTGTATTTGAGAAAACATGACGAGATACTGTTTGAAAGAAGAAAGTTAGGGGATAGCCTCAAAAGATTATTCAATTAATCGGTGACAATTATCCTCTTACCGTTAAAAACGGTTTGTCTGTCTCACGTAAAATGTTTTTTTATCTTATTTTGATCTTAAAAATTAACAAAGTGTAAAAGAGTTGGCGCAAACTATATTTACAACATAATTGATGCAAATCATACCTACGGCGAAATTGCCACCGCACATAAGCTCCTCGCTGGGAGTGTACCGCCGGCCGCGAGGCCGGCCCCCACTGCCCCTTCCTCGCCGAATTGGTATCTATCTAGCCTTGTTCGAACTTTTAGAGAGAGAAGAGCTTCGAAATTTTTCGTGGCTTGCCATGGATTTACTTACTTCCAATTAAACCGGAAGTGATATTCAAATTATTAATGAGCATTTGGGGAACAGTTTTGACTTTGGGAGCTTAATAATATGCTTTAGACAAAGTTAAGAAATTTCCTCAGGTTGTTTAGATTTTTGAAAAAAGAACTGAAATTTCTGTACCTTTAAAGATAGACATGTCTAACTATACTTCTTCTAGACATGAATCTTGATCACAACGTATGTCTGTCTGACACATGAATATCGCTTGTATATATCTTATGCATGGATCAAGATTCGTGTTAAGAATTATGCAAAACTGTTAGGGGAATTCAAATACATCTTTATTTAGAAACAATTGCAAATTTTGAAATTGTAAGATGCTGTAAGTATGAAGACTTATAGCTATAAATCATTTAATATCATAGATTTCCCACAAGATAGAGAACAGAAAGAAAGAAAAAATATATCATTGTTTCCTGAACCAACAGATGCTGTTTTACAGGGTGAGTCTTTGACAAGCACAAAACTTTTAATCAGGGGTAAAGTCTTTGACAAGCACAAAACTTTTAATCAGGGGTAAAGTTGAAACTGGTGGAACAAGCTATTGAAGATATTTTTAACACCCAAAATGAACCAATAGTTCACTATACAAAAGAAGAAACTGAAAAATCTAATGCGTTCTAGACTTACTTATACTTAGGGCTGTCAACTTTCGTCATAACCGGTCAAACTAAGAACATTAACCGGTTACCAAAAAACCGGTTAAGGACGGAAAGAAAACGTCATCACCTCACGACGACCTTCATTTGACCGTGTTCCTAACTAGGATAAATGTTGCTAAAACAGAAATTGGGTACTGGAGTGCAAAAATTGCGCAAGTGTCTGTAAGATGGCGCTGGAGTTGGAGAGCGGCCATTGGTACAGAGCGAGAATAAAAAGTAATGTTTCGCCTTGCTAAAATAAGTTTCCGTTCCTTATAAATTGTTTTGTTGCCCGGCAAGGTCGTTGGTCGGAACCAGGGGTCTAGGGGGAGGCAGGTGGACCGACCCCCTTTTTTATACAAATAACAGCACATCGCTCCAATCCTGGCATATTTTGGGATTGAAACTGCGAATTGTTAAACACAAAATAATAATATGAATATTTACGCTCCTTTATTTTTCTATATTTTTTCATAGTTATTAAGAATATTGTTGAGTAAAATATTAAGTAAGAGGACTACCTACTGGCTGTCAAATCTACTGTCATGACATAATAATTCTCCCTCAAAATCGCATGAATGATCACAATAACTGACATTTAGAATTTATGTCACTATAGTTTTATCTTTTATCATTCTATTAACTTTTCATTAAGTACTTAATATTGATAAACCGAAAGAAATTAAAATTCTGTTGTATTTGATCCAAAGTTGACGTAAAGTTGTGAATTCTGTTAGATACGTGAAATACCTACTATTTGCTGATATCTTAATATATGTATTATTTTGGCATACATTTAGAGTAATGGAAAATGTAATGTAAATAAATTTATAGGTACTACAATAGAAGAATTTACGTAGTAGATTCTTCTATGGTACTACCTAAATGCTTGCCGGTACATCGACTTTGTGTCAAACATTAATAGAATTTTAAAGCGTTAATATAATTTTCTTTTGAAAAAGACATATTCGTATCGATACTTTTTGAAATTGAGCCCATGTGTTGACAGGTGGCCATGATTACAGCCCCAAAGTAAAGTTACACACATTGTTTAATGTGCTTTTTGAACCTAAGAAAAAAAAGTTTATCAAAATCGGTAAACAAATAAAGATATTTTACCAGGGTGGTAACTCCTTAACGGAGGTCACACTGTAGATGTTTAACATATAGGTACAGAAGATGTTATTTCGCATCAATATATCGTTTTCTTTTTTCATTTTTTATTTTCGAGATACTTATGTATTTATCTTAATTATTGCGTTACTTAAAATGTGCATTTGAATGTAGTGTTAATGCAAACGAAGAAACACCTTTTGTACACATAAAAGACCATGTTTCATTTCATTGAAAAAACTAAACATAATTTTGTAGAACTTTTAAGCCAGCAATACCAGCGCAATACTATACCTACAAAAAATGTGCCGAATCACATTCTTTAACTAAAGATATGCCTTTAACAGTAAAAAACACAGTAGACATTCAAGTGACCTTGAAAACGTCGTCTGCCTACAAAAGTGAAAACGTGTGTCTTACATTGCACCTCATGCTTCAACTTTTATGTGATTTTCGTTTTTGAGATATTTATAATAGCTGCATTTATTAAAATGGAACACCCGGTATAGATAATTTTCGACATACCTATACATATTATAGAGACATAGACATGAATCCTCCCCTAATGTCAGTTTATATGCTAACGATTGTTTTCCTCACGAAAAATACATAACGGCGACATAAAAGTATAAGAACATAACAGTACCCATCCCACACGTATGTATAAATAATGCAAAGTCAACTAAAGCAGTTTTTAGTGCCGCCGTGTACCTTTCAAGCTAAAAATCAATGAACCATTGCTAAAAAGAGAGGGGTTAAAATCACAGATCGGAGTCTTTGAGATACGAGGGTCTCCCGAATATACCTTTTGAAGTTTTATATTATTTTAATATTAAAAATTCGGAATTCATAGTATATAATAATATGGAAGTAGTACAAAAACATAAAAAAGTAATCAGACAGCTTAGTTGATTAAATATTATATCGCCAAAACGTAAAATTGATCATATGAACATAATATATGTAATTATTAAACTGGACCTGTAACAGCAGCGTCAACCATTCATCGATCGTCTGTTTTTTGCACCATCTGATAAATAATAGCCACACTTTTGCATTCCCGCTGCATAATTTAAGGGGTATTTTGCCTATGTTTTTTATTTACAACAAGACTGGATAATTACAATATTTATTACCGTGTTTTCGTTCCGAGCATATTCCGAAACCTATGCCAATCTTAACGAAGGTAAAATTCCGGCTCAAGAGACAAAATAGACGAATTTATGCCGGCATAAAATTTGAAATTCAAAAAAAAATCTCGCCCATAACTTTTAAACTAGTGTCATTAGTATCTATGGATATTTTAAAAATACCCGTGTTTTTTGTAATCCTTTGAAATTCGCTACTTTTTCCAGCTAGTTGGAAATAAAAATACATTGATACAGGCAACCAAACATACAATGGCGAGCCTCCCCTTAACCATAAAAGCTGGTTAACCGTAAAAACTGGTAATTCGTATATCCGTTTATAACCGGTTATCCAGTTAATCAGTCAACACCAGTTTTGTCTAATTTGTGACCGCGGTTTTCATCAGTGTAAATAACCGGTTAACCGGTGTTCGTTGACAGCCCTAGTTGACATGACATTGACGAATTGCTTTTGCTTTTTTTTACCCACGAGTGTGTGAATTTAAATTGAAATATTATTTTGAATAAAAAAAGTTGTATGCATGCATGCATGCTGCCTACTTTTGTGTTTTGTTTTAAATAATTTTATAATTATACCTATAATTGGCCTTTTTTACTGAACAGATTGAATCGATTTGGCTGGGTATTTGAGTATTTAGTATTTATATTTATTATATAGCTCTGCAAGTAACCATACAAGTGTTCTGGTTTTGACTTTAAACTTGTCAAATTAAAGGGACATAACAAACAAGTATTTTATTTTATTTTAGATATTAAATTCGTTATAACAGACACATTTGCATGCTTTTATTTTACAAATATTCTGAAACAATGGTGTCCATAACATTAAACCACCCTGTCAATTATTTTCATTGTGTTGCGGCAGTGACGATCGCTTGAAACAGTACAGGTCTTCAATATAGTGTCGGTCCAGGTTCAACATTACTCTTTGTTAAAATTTTTGTAGGGGTCAAAGTCTCACCCTGTATATTAACCAGTCATTTATTTTGTTTTTTTTTATTGTGTAGAATGGTTTGTTTTTAGTTCATGTGGTAGTTCGGTAATATAACCCAGATATGGTGTGCTTCATACACTAAGATGTCGTTTTCACCCATATTTTAAAGTTTTCTAGATTATCTCGGAAACGGTGCACTTATTGATAAAAATCCCATATAGAATAATATTCCTCATAAAATTTTCTATAAAATATGTTGGCACACTTTTTTTTTCTAACTAATATTGCAATAAATAGCTGGTTTATGGCTGTGTAGTTATACTTAGTAGATAAAATAACGAGTCTTTCAGCCAGAAAATTAAACTTCTTTTATAATACCAAGCTTTCGGTCTACTTCGTGACCTTCATCAGGGCTAGAAAATTTTAAATTATAAGAAAAATATTGAAAGAAGGTACAACCAATAAAACACAAGCATTTCTTAACGTTGCCATGGCAACTTGTGTATTTTTTCGGAAATCACCCTCCCATAAGCACCTAGCTGTAAGATTAATAAGTGGAAATCTCCCTCCTATACAACAATAACACCAGTCACCATATGTCACCAATTTAATTGTATTTTCAAATAGTTTTGACATGAAATTTTCGTACCGAATCTCCCGCGAGCATGAATTAAAATTCCGGAAATAATTCATGCTCTAGGGAGATTATAAGTGAAAGTACCACTAGTGGTATTATCGCTCAAATAATCACCTTATTGGTCAATATTTTAAAAATTATGTCATTTCATTGGTTCATATTGGAAGGCGTTGAATTGTCAGATTAAGATAATGTAAAATTGAATATTAGATTTAATTTCTAACATGGTAGATAAAGCAGGTATCCAAAAAGGGTCTTACTCCGAAAAACTGTGAGAAAACTAAGGTAATCATTAAATTTTAAGGGCACAAAAGAGAATAAAAAACTTATAATACTTGTGAGCTTATTTCACCATGCGCATCTATTCCAGTGTGCATATTTCACTGTGGGGATTTATCCGTGCGTACATATTTCGCAGTGTTTTTTTGTGCGTATATATGCAAGTGCGCTTTTTTCTGAGAGCATATTTCGTTTGTGGTTCTTTCAGGGATTCAGTATATAGGCAGTTCTTAATTCTGTTTGTTAATACACGAGAAAATACACAACACACAGCCAATAATGTTTCCATATATACACAGTTTTTCCTTCTAATTGATTAAATACAGTAGCTCAAAAAGTGTGTTTAATAATACACAACATACACTCCCAAAGGATGGATGTCCAATCATTACTAAATAAGTGAAACGAGCATTTAGCGCAAGCCCTAAAAGAAACGCAGTGACCTTGGATCGGCACAGAGGGTGTAGTGGTAGAAAATAAAACTTGTTACACTGTTCTGTGGAGTGGTAGTGGTGTATGACTATTTACAGATTTATGCAGGGAGTCCCGTTAATAATGGTACATAGAGCAAGTTCATATATTTTGTGCCTAAATATTACGGTTGTGCTTAACAACTACCGGTGAAATCTAAATTATTACTGAGATACAGGCATTGAAATTCATTTTTAAAATTGAATTATGGCTACATCACCCAAAAGAATCAAGCTGTTGAACTGAAATTTGGCACTGTTATATTTGTGAGAATGGAGAATAAGCTGAAGATGTCAATTTCTACGGACTTCACAGAAGGCGCCATTTGCACTGTTTTTGGATCATGCTTTTACTCATAACTTTTTTGAGGTCTTTTTGGTCTTGCAGGTCTATCATTTTAGTGCATCTTTTCTTTCTGCAACAGAAATATACTCTTGTTTCATAACGACAAAATTAACTGTTTGCGTTGAAATTGGCAAAATGCGGCCCAAAACACCTGTTAACTCCAACAAAAAATGCCTAATTGATATTGGTCAAAACCATTCGTTTTTTTTAAATAGGTGTCCAAATTTTGTCAAGTTTCAATCTGTTGAAAGCAAAAAAATTTTGGTATATCATAGGGATTTTTTCTTACTTTAAATGGTACAGTTGAACCGAAACATTTGAAAGCAATAGGTAAAAATGTTGGAGTTAACAGGTGTTTTGGGGCACATTTTGCCAATTTCAATGCAAATGGTTGATTTTAATGGTTGTCGCAGAATTAAGAGATGTACTAAAATGATGGACCTGCAAGGCCAAAAAGACAACCTCAAAACTGTCAAAGAGTAAAAGCACGATCCAAAACACCACAAGTGGCGCCCTCTGTGAGATACGTAGAAATTGACATCTTCAGGCTCTTTAAATGTTCAGGGTGAATATTTTTAAATTGCAGAAAACTATGAATTAATTTATGGAATATCGTTTTGGCATAGTTTACATTCTTGTCTCATTTTTAATTCAGTATTTATGATAAATTAATGGATATGTACGAAAATATGTATGATTTGAGGATTGTAACAGATAAAACTGCTAGTTAAGATCTAATACATTCAAAATTATAGGAAACATGAAACTAAATTCATTCACTGAAAAATTTTGACTGCGGCACATGTTATAATCTGTATGTATTGCCTTATTTTTATTTATTTATTGTTTATTATGTAAATAACATTTTTTTACTGCTGGGATTTAAATTTTTGTCCTCCTACTTTTAAATACCACGAGCTGCTTTATCCCCATCCACATATTTTTCATATTTCTTAACCATTTCATAAAGTTTGGCTAGTATCTGTAAATGATTGACAATGATCCTTTTCTTGCAGTTTAATTAAATCTGAGCATCAACGTCCGAAATATAATAAACTCCTTCAAGATCCATTCGTTCTGCGAGCTCAGAACGAAGAGGTCGATGTAGCTGCTTATGTAACAGAAATTATGGATGAAATGGCCAATAATGGAATAAGCGCATTTACCACAAATCAACAATAAGTTTCCTGTATTTTCCAGAAAGTATGGTGACGAAATCTATGACACGGGATCTAATATTGAGGTTCCAAATATTTTTTGGTCGATATTTGGTTCTACCGACAAATCAAGTTAGCATTTAAAGGTATCAATACTGAAAAGTTATAGGGTGTAGTCCTATAGTTGAGTCCCATGTCTCAGGTCAAATAGATTTTGTTAGTAAAAATCAAGCAAGAGTGATTAGGAATAGTTTTCAATACTTTAGATCCACAAAATTCAAAAAAATCTTAAATTCTCGAGTCTTGATGTAAGTGTTTTTATTTTTAAATTTTAATGATTTATCATTTTATTATTTCCGAAATGGTGCTTTTTACATTTTTAATTTATTTAGTTTCGGTTTTTAGAGTATTGTGACGTTTTTAACTAATTTGCCTTCGGTTCTATAAGAAGTTGTTGTTACATGAAATGGAAAAAAACAAAAGTTGCCTATATAATTGTATCTTGTAAAACTTGTATATAAGTAATTTTAAGTGTAAGTTGTTAATATTAATTTTTTTACTCTATTTGTTTTTAGGCGATAAACATTATACTGTTTATTTACAAATGTTGAGTAAATTGAAAAATAAAATTATAAATTAATCAATAGTTTTATTTTTATTATACCTATTCATATAAAAGCTCACAGAATTAAGAAACTCTCTCTCAAATACTATTAGAGCTCCGTTCGTGTTCAATTTTAAGAAACCTCCCAAAACGGTTCTACTGTCATTGGTAGGTAAATTAAAATCCCCGGGACTGTTTTAGACCAATGACAGTAAGAGAACCATTTTGGGACAGTTCTTAAAACTCAACGCTAACAGAGCTTGTGATATATAGCGCCAATATCAAATTGCCGCCATAACGGAAATGACGTCACGGAGCGTCAATAGACAATTGGCTGAAAGGGACAGCACAAGCAGTCTGCACCGAGCCTCCATAACGTAAAGGTTTATATCGTGATCATAGTCTGTGATATGTAAAAACCATGTGATAAGAGAAATAAAATATCAATCCAGTTTTATAATGTTTATTGCAACACCGTCGTAAAAGATAAAGACATAACAGTGGCGATGAGGACTCAAATTCGGAACGCGGACGTATTGTCCAACTGATGAAAACGTGATTACCGTGATCAACAAAATGGCGGGCGAAGCAATAAAATTTCAAGAATTTTACTCGGAAACCGACGACTGGATAATTTATATAGAGCGTTTGGAGCAATATTTTGTAGCAAACAAAATAGAAAAAGAAAAAATTAAAGTAGCTACTTTGCTAAGTGTGATGGGCACAGAAACGTATAAGTTATTAAGAAATCTGTGTTATCCGAACTTTCCATGTGAAAAGTAGTTTGGAGAATGTAACTCAGAGGGTACTTGATACCCCTGAGCAAGAGAAGCAAAACGCATTAGGAAATGCGCCATTTGTGGTACATTATGAAAAAGAACATCCGTTACAAAACAGAGTCTTGTGCATGCCCAGTCGAGAGACAGGGGCAAGCAATAGACCAAAAAGAGTAAGTAAAAAGCCAGAAAGATATAGAACCTAGAGAAACCCAAATTATACCCAAGTTGATGCACATGCATGTTTTTTTTGTAACTAGCAATTTGAGGTTGCTACAGTTCAGTGCCAGCAGGTAACAAGACTGTTTCATTGATAATGTAAAAACACTGTTAAGATAAAATATGTAGATGCTAAGTTTTGTAAGTTGCTACAGATGTTTTAGGCCATAATAACGTAAAGCGTTGATTGTTATACTACATAAATGTATTTTATCGTGTGTGATGTAGTTGTTCATTGAATCGAGAATTTTTTGTTGTTGTTTGTACGGTGTAAAAACACATAGATGTTAAATATAGTTTTATCTAAGGAGGAAGGTGTGATATATGGCGCCAATATCAAATTGCCGCCATAACGGAAATGACGTCACGGAGCGTCAATAGACAATTGGCCGAAAGGGACAGCACAAGCAGTCTGCACTAACCTATATATTTTGTGGTCTGCACCGGGCCTCCATAACGTAAAGGTTTATATCGTGATTATAGTCTGTGATATGTAAAACCGTGTGATAAGAGAAATAAAATATCAATCCAGTTTTATAATGTTTATTGCAACACCGTCGTCACAGAATAACTAGTTATTCTGTGCCGTCGTAAAAGATAAAGACATAACAGAGCTTATATGATCAGTTGAATTGGCTGAATTTACAGGGACGTATTTGCACGTCTAACAGTTTTGAAGAGTCTCTGAGTCTGGCCCTAGAGGTACAGTGTCTCAAAAATAAAGTACTAAGTTCCAACATTTCCTTAGGCTTTTGAGATACAAAAATCCAGGGTGATGCACTTTTTTGCGGAATCCTAATCTATATTAGTGTCAGAATTGATGTGTTCTCGTAAATCTTAAGGACAAAAAACTATTTTTTCAAAAAAGTAAGAAATATTCGTTTCCATTTTTGATATTCAGAACCAAAAATAATAAATTCTGCTCATTTAAAATTAGAGAATCCCAGCTCGATAAAAAAATTTGGTCCCGGGATGTCGGGATGAATATATGAAAATAAATTCTGGGGGCGAATCCCGGGATTTCTGTAAGAGAATTAATTTCGTATTTTTGGAAAAATTAATCACTAAATGGGTAGATTTGCATCTAAGTGTTTATTGAAAAATAAAACATAACGTATAGTTAATTCCCGTAAACTTTAAAAAACAGGATATGTAAAGGCAAAAAAGAACATCAGCTGTTTAAACTAATATAGATAAATTAAAAATTGAAACAAGTTACTTCTAAGGAATTAATCCAAATATGAAATTTTGTGTCTTAGCAATGTCACAGAATAAAAAGCTTCACAACAGGAACAGAAGCATCCATAAAGACGTGTCAAAAATAAGTGAGCCTCCATTTCAATTTACAGAAAAATAACCAATAACTTATACATAAATTTGGCCTTAATACAATCTCTTTGTAATGCGGATTAATGTAAAACCAAATAAAATGCACAATGTTTATCCCTTTAGAAGATATTTCGCGTCAAAGCGACACATGTCTTTATGGAAGCTTCTGTTGTGAAGCTATTTATATTTATTCTGTGGCAATGTGAAAATTTCTGAGCAAAGCCGCCAAGGCTCATGGAATAACAAAACTAGAGAAAAAGTAAAATATCTCAAAATAATACGGGATCCCGGGATTGGATTCCCTATTCTGAATATCAAATATGTAAACAATATTTTTTATTTTTTTCAAAAAATAGTTTTTGAGAACACCCTGCATGTCAATTGTGAAGCTAGATTCGGAAATTTAAGAAAATAATTGGATTTAACACTAACTTGAGACACCGGAACATCAGCTTTTAAATTGGAAATTATTGACATTGAAATCTAAGGTAGTAATTAAGTCTCTGTTGAAGACCAGGGGCCTGTAGAATTTTCTCATGATTTTTGATATAGATAAAAGCCGTTTCAATAGGATTTGTTAATTTGCATTTCTGAGTATTGAAGCAGAAGGGAACAGAGGATTAGTAACAACAATATTTTATAAGTGTTGTAACAATGTTATACAGCAAATACTGGCGACTAATTATGGTGGCTACAGAACAGTGGCGGAAGCCTCTATGTATCCACTGTTACCACCGGTAGCACCTAATTCCAATTTTCAACACATCAACCTATAAAAATATTACGATTTTCAAAACCCATAAAAAATTAATACCTATTTCAAAGAATATTTGAACAAACGGTGCAAAACAAAGGAATTAACAAATTATATTCACTATAACCAAATCGAAAAGTGGTTACGTTGCTTGACTCATGCCCGCATATCCGCACACCGTTGCAATTTTTCCTCCCTCTTAAAATTAATCCCAATTCGCCTGAATGTTACCAATCTCATTACTATGCGGTTACATTGTGTTCGACTTGGGAGGTCCACTGCGTGAAATTAATTAGGTATTGCTTGATGACCCAAAAGGGATATATGTAATATTCTCGACCATATTTTACGTTAAATAAGTATTACCTAATTTTGTCGAGGTTTTTGTTAATTGCTCAAAAATAGGGCGATTTTCTAATTCATCATTTTAGACCGATTGAACTTGAAAGTTGTAAAAAATGTTCGCCTGTGGCGCTTGCTCTTTTTTGGTAAAACTTTTCAGTCACGCATCGCTTAATAAAACACTTACTCAACCAAAATAGGCACAGATTTATAAAGCAAATTCGTTTTAAAGGCGTTATATTGAATATCTTATGTGGCAGCTATATACATAACTAAAGGTGGATTTATAAACTCGACGTTTGCGTTGGCGCCCGAAGTTGACGGTGACCTTCGCGCAGTTTGCGTCCAGAAATGTGAACGACGGAACGTGAAAGATGAAATTAGTTGTTAATCTCGGACGGCATCGGGCGCAGACGGCAACGTTCGACGGCGTTTATAAACGGTTACACGTAAAATATTGGGATTGAATTTTCGACGCAAACGGCAACGCGAGCGCCAACGCAAACGTCGAGTTTATAAATCCACCTTAAGGTGTCTTATATGATACATTATTTATACTGCTTTTAAATAATAAATACTACGGCACTTAAGGAACATATTTATTGTTTTATTAAGGCAGAGTTTTATAAATTTCTTATAAAACAAAATAATTTATAAATAATGCATTTCAAAACTATTAGTACAAAATTGCTTTGAATTTATGCATTTTACCCTTGTTTATAAAGCCTTCTTAAGCATTATTTTGCTCTGGCTTACAAATAATAAAACAATAGGTAATAGGTATCCTCTCACCATGACCATATAATTTGTATCTTAGCTGTTGCGAAATTATATACAAACATAGGTATGACATCTGTACCAAATAATAAAAGTTCTGAATTGAAACTGCGCTCCTGGGATTCCGAGTATAATTTTCTGGCAAAAAAAGCAAAATTTACTGTTAATATAGGACCAAAAGTAACAACACGCCTCACTTTAAACCAAGATTGGCCCTGCAGATTTACTATACCTAGATTTACAAAATTAACGCAACATCATAAATTTGCCACTTATTTGATGCTTTTTTTTTCCTGAATTTATGATCCGATTTGAATGATTTTTTTGCATTAGGGCGGTGGCCCACAGCGCGATTTCGGCGCGATATCCCGCGCGCGATAAATCGCGCGGAAAATCGCGGTCACAAAATACACGTCATCAAATGGAGGGCTCGCCCATTAGCGATTCAGCAGAAAATATAACGGGGCGGTATGCCGCGATCACAAAACCCTGCGATTTGGCGGCGCGGCGCGTTTTCATATCGCGTGATTTTTGAACGCCAATAGGAGCAAATGTGCTGTAGCCCACTATGACGTAATAATTAGCGGCATTTGGAGTTGGGTGTTGCCACTGTGTGCATCTTTCTTGCTACCTACCTTAAAGTTACTGTTGGAGGTATGCAATCTCTCATTTGAGTATCTTGAGAAAATATAGAATCTTTTAATTGAACAACTAAATAATCAAAGGTGTCTGTGCTCATTCGAAAGTAGTTAAAAAATTTATCCGGATTTTCTCTTAACTTATCGAATATTGTATAAAATGCACCTTAGAGGTATCTAATTTTTAAATTGGATGCACCCAGTATCCTCTTTGACTGCAAATTACTTGTTGGTTTTTCTTTCTTCTGCATATAAACAACGCCAATAAAATTAGCACTCTGCGATCCATCTCTGAACTGCATACTGTATCGACTATCGACGAAAAATGTGACAACAACGTAAATTGCACTAATAAACGATGTAATCGCGTTTTCGCGTGTGGGCGAGTATTTTACGGAAGTCGGGCGATTTATCGCGCGCGGGAAGTCGCGCCGAAATCGCGCTGTGGGCCACCGCCCTTTAAGGGTTGGTTCCTTGACAATGTCATAGTTTCCGCTGTTTATGATAAAAAGTTCATTTTCGATTTATACCGGGTGTAATAAAAATGTTATGTTTTTTTCCCGAAAATTCGTATCACCCTGTGGAGTATACTAGCAACCGAAACATATAGCAGTTGACATTAGACGGTAGGTCCATCTTTCGCCAACATTTTCTTTTTTTATTTACTTCATTATCTCTTGTTATTAAAGGAGATAGGTACACCGTTTTATAGCCTAACATGTGTTTATAGACTGTATTATCCCAGAAAAAAGGTCTTTTTTCTGGGGTATTATTCAACACATTCATTGTTAAATGATTTCAAGTAGGCTATGGACCTTTTCTGACATTTCAAGCGATGTGTCAACAGATGTTGTGTTTTAAGGTGGAAAGTCAATCCCAATATTTTACGTGTAACCATTTATAAACGCCGTCGAACTTTGCCGTCTGCGTCCGATGCCGTCCGAGAGATAAACTAATTTCATCTTTCACGTTCCGTCGTTCACATTCTGGACGCAAACTGCGAAGGTCACCGTCAACTTCGAGCGCCAACGCAAACGTCGAGTTTATAAATCCACCTTAAAGGTGGAGTTTATAAATCCTTAAAGGTGGAGTTTATAAATCCACCTTAAAGGTGGATTTATAAACTCGACGTTTGCGTTGGCGCTCGCCGTTGCCGTTTGCGTCGAAAATTCAATCCCAATATTTTACATGTAACCATGTAACCAACATGTAAAAAAATAAAATGCCGTCGAATGCTGCCGTCTGCGTCCGATGCCGTCCGAGATAAACTAATTTCATCCTTTTCACGTTCCGTCGTTCACATTTCTGGACGCAAACTGCGAAGGTCACCGTCAACTTCGAGCGCCAACGCAAACGTCGAGTTTATAAATCCACCTTTAAAGTTACAAAGGTCAAATAAAATTCGCCATAGATATTATTTTGGAAGAGTATTTTTTAACGTATGCAGGAATTAAAATAGAAAATTTTGTTTATAGCTTCAAAGCGAACCAATATAGTCCTCCATATAAAGAAGAAACTGAAAAATAGAATGCGTTTTATGCTTTCACATACTCTACAACTAGCCATGGACTGCCTTTCAAACCAAAAGGTACCAAATACTCTTGCTTGCTTTTTAGACTCGCTTTTCTTAAGAAAATGTATGGAAATATGTCATGTGAACTCGACAAATTAGAGGGACATAACAAACAAATATTTTATTTTATTTTGAATATTAACTTCGTTGTAACAGACATATTTGCATGTTTTTATTTTGTAAAAGATTCTGAAACAGTGGTGTTTTAACTAAATCCACCGTGTAAATTTGTTTCGTCGTGTGGCGCCAGTGGCGATCGCTTGAAACAGCGCTATGCACAGGTACAGGTCTTTAATATACATATAGGCGCCGACTTCTCACAATTTGGCTGGGTGCCCAAGGTATACAAGCCCCCCAAAATGTTATTAAAAAAATTATTTATAAATATAAAATAAAAGTACATAACATACAATAACTCTAAGAAAGGCCTCGTTTTAAAATTCAGCGGACTCTCATCCCGATGAATCAGCTGGATATACAGGATGATTTTTTAAGTCTACCACCGCCATTTTCTCGCTTATTTTACGCCCTACAAAAAAAGCGTAAGAAACAAAAATGTTGCAATTTTGGACAGCTAAGTGGTGCTACAAAAGAAATCGGCATCCATAGCCAACTTGTCGTGCAATATTAAAATAACCTCAAATTGAGCAAAACTATTAATAGCCGTGGAATGTTTATTTTAAGAGACAGAGGAAAACTTTTATATTGAAAATTGATGGCACTGAGAAGCTTTATCCATCCACGTAGTCAGATAATAGTTTCAGCAAATTACACAGGGTCTTCGACTCTTTTGAGGCTATGAATTTTTTTGTTTATTATTTCTTATTAAGCGATTTTCTCGCTTATTTTAGGCCGCACAGAAAATACGTAAGGAAACAAAATATGTCAATTTTGGTCAGCTAAAAAAATTTAAAACGCATAAAAATTAAAGTAGACCTAGGCTTTTGAAATTCTTTCACACCTATCCAGTTTTTCATTGTGAACAAGTTTTCTTAATAACATTTTAATGTGAAAGCTACCCAAAGTGCACTTTTCTGAAGAAAAGTGGGAAAAAATACCAAAAAATCAAAGTAGGCCTAGACTTTCGAAATTTCGCAAACCAACTCAGTTCTTCATTCTGAACAAGTTTCCTTAATAACATTTTGTCGTAAAACCTACAGAAAGGGCACTTTACTGATGTGGAAAATTAGTTTTTTCAAAATTCCCAAGGCATACGTAATTTTTCGAAAGTAAAATTATGTCACAAATTAGTTTAAAACCAAGCAGGGCTGATCCCCAGAAGCTCAAATTTCAACTCGAAATTTTTTTGTCGTGAACTCTATCCGTGGACACACTGTATTATAGTGTTGGTCCAACCGTCCAACTCTCATATAACCTTCACCCGTCGATGGAGGAATCAACGCTTCACCTAACGACGTCTAACGGTGACGTCACGCCCTCGGTGGGCGCTGCCGGCGCTGCGAACATTACACATCATTCAGATTGAGCTATCCTGTCTGGTTTAACGTTCTTGGGTTCGGACTATGAAACAATAATCAATAAGATAGGATTACTTGGGGAACGAATTTTGAACCGATTCCCGCTTGCCGTTATCTGGTGACAGAATACCAGAGAAATGGAGGGGAGGGGAGAAGGAGTGTCAAGATGCGCGAACTTGCAAATATTGAAGCCGCCATTTTGAAATCACATATACGGGTGATTGGCATAAAGAACTTTACATGTACGAGGTCACTTTCGAAAGAACATGAATAGAATATCTATAAATATTATTAAAGAAAATTATAGCAAGCACTGCTATAATTTTCTTTGGTGTTATTAGTTACATGAATGACAAAAAAATGTTTTAGACATTGCTTTAATGCATTTATTACAGATAACTTCAGTTTTGAATTATGATTTATAGGTACATAATATCATAGCCCCAGATAATCCACAGTACAAAAGTCTCCCAGAACAGCATTGTTGCTGTTTTCTGTGTCTAGAGGTAAAATGATATATTATGTAACTGAATTATCATAGGTACTAGAATAGTATTCACTCAAGTGTCAGAAAACGCAGACAATTCTAGTGAACTGTCAGAAAATCGAACAAATACCTACCGCTATTAAACAACTGATACTGTAGATTAACATTTTTGTCTTAGCGTTTTTTTTCTGCAGGCACAGGAATTGAACCCTTCATGTCGAACCAAAGTAAATCTTACAGACGAAGCCTCTATCAATTGAGCTACAAAGACTGTATAAAAAATTAACCTTGCTTTTTTTGTGTAAAAACTGAAAATTAAGCCAAAAACTCAAAAACAACTCGGTACGCTAAACCAAAATTCTGTGAAATGTCAGAAAAATTTACAAACTGATTTCAAAATGGCAGCCTCCATAATGCAACAGAATTACTGGATGCGTAGTCGTCCAAGCTCATTCTCTGCAGAATACATAGAATGTATGTCGATAATCAAACTTCCCAACGCTTTTCGCTTTCGCGTTATATTTAAACCGAGAACGATAATAGTCGAGCCTGAGGACTGCCGTACTTGCTCCTTATCCTTCTTCTAGGCATCGCGGGCGCGCGGCATCGGCTGATAGTCCATATGAGAAGCGATAATTAAAAAGCAGAAATTTGTGCCCTTTCTATAATGTCTAATTGAACAATCTGCAAATACTCAACAAACCATATCAAAAATTATTTGTTTTGATCCTAAAACCCGGCTTTGAATATAATTTAAACTAATTTGAATTTGAATGATTTTTTTTCGCCCGATGACGTGTATTCGAAAAGTCAAAATATGCGCGTGAATTTATCCTATTATGTCATAGTCAGGGTTGGGAATGTAGCGAAAATTTTATATTAATTACATGAACTACATTAACTACGTAGTTAATTTGAAATGTTAGTTAACTCTGTGTAGTTAATGTAGTAAATAATCTGATTGGCAGATTGAAGGTGATTCCTGTCGATAGTCGACGTCACATTAACAAACACGCGGTCTCTAACCTCACTTTATAATCTCAATCTGTGCATAAATTTTACATCTACATGTGCAATCTAATTTTTACAAAATATAATAATTATGGCTGCACGAAAATACTTATTAATAAATATTTATTTTTTTATCACACTGGTAATCCTTCACTGTGTAAAAGTTTAATATGCAATATGCTGTCATTATTGGTGTCTATTTAGGACTAGATATAATAATAATTTAATAATACCTGGTACCTACCCTTCCTACCTACCTAAGTATTTACCTAAACATTTTGAGTGAGAATAAAACAATAAAACAAATTATTGACCAATTTTATTTAGTCAAATAGGGCATTTTAAATGTTTAAATTTTGCGTAGTTAACGTAGTTAAAGTTATGTAGTTAATGTAGTTAATTGTACAAAAACATGACGTAGTTAATTACATTAACTACGGTAGTTAATTACGTAATTAATCTCAGACTTTTTCATTAGTCTGAGTAATTAATGCCATATTAACTACGTGCCCAACCCTGGTCATAGTATCATCAGAGCCAGAGAAATGGAGTAGGGAGAACGCGCTTTGACTACTTCGCATCCTATTTCCAGGCAAATGTAATGTCCGGCATATTGTCCCCAGTTTAACGTTTGCAGTTTGTTTTCAGCGATAGTTGTTGTATTTTCAGCAGAGAAATGGTCAGTGTTTTTGGAAAATGTCGTGTGCAGTACCAAGCTGGAAAGGCCGCTCCACATTCGCGGCGCGAAACCCCGCGAAGAGGCGCGAACGTGAGTGTGGAGGTTGTCGGCTTTCGCGTAGTTTTCACGGCTTCACGTTCGCGCTTTCCGGTGTTCCCCGATCCGAGTCGTTTTTTTGTCCCGCGACAAATGAATTATAAGTCTAGGAGACCTCCGGGAGTATCATTTTTTCGGTAAGTTTAGTAAAGTTGTAGTAAAGTTGGTTTAATATGTCCGCCACTTTTATTAAGCAGTTCGCGCAGCTTGTACCGCGTTCTCCCTACTCCGATCTCTGATCAGAGCACAAGAATACTATATAGACAGACTATCGATTCTGTCAAATGGATGCAGTGTCAGGGCAATCGGCCAGTTCCCAGTTCTTTTTTGGCTGTATGAGAAATAAGTATTACAGTGCCGTGGAGTGTGCTTTTTTGTAAATTGTGCTTTGTGCTAGTATCTTTAAATAAAGAATCCCAGAAAGGAGTCAAAGCTGCTTGTGCTTACCACACACTATATGCTTTACTAATACTCAATGACGTCAGAACCTATGGACAGGTTTGTTTTGATAAATGCTTGACGCCCAGAACTAATCACAATCTAAGCGCTCCATTAAATTATTCCGAAAATGTCGCGAGATTGTCAGAAATTGCCCCTTTTTGTCGAGCCTTAGCGAACTTATTTCGACTCTGGGCTCGGAGGCTGGCGTCGTTAGACCATCCCCCGAGTCTTCAGGTGAGGTTCCGATGCTTCCGGCGCCCCCAAACAAGAAAAAACACGCGATATCTAAGTGTGATTCTGGAGGAACTATAACCGGGAATCACCGGGTGTATAGTTGGTTGATGGTTGACTTTCTGTCTTTGTTTGTAGCATGTTTTTAGAGTAGTATGGATATATTTAATCTTGGAGTCAAAATAAAGGGCATTTTAACAATGGGGCACCACGTCTATAGGTTTTGGCGTCATTGCTAATACTACTCTATATTTCTGAAGTGATTTTCCCGCATACACCTCTGACTTCTACTTATTCCCCAAATATGCCTCAAGGACATTGAATTTGCGGATGATTTCTTAAGAGTAAGTTATATTGCTGGTTGTTTTATATGCTCTGCTCTGTATTCTTGATCAGAGCCACATACCTATGTATTATATAGGTATGTGCACGATAAACTTACCCACGGTATGTCATTGCGCATCTTGTGACGCGTCAGTTGCGAGTCAGAATTTAAATTGCTCCATATGTCTTGTCTGCGGCATGCAGCAATCGATTTTTTGGCAAGATAATTGTCCTTGGGAAATCTATAGTACCTACTTAATTTCCGTTCCCTTACTGTTTCTGTTATTATTTGGACAAACGCTAACTGCACATCCCGGCATTTCTGGCCTATTTTAAAGCACTGTCGAGCTGGACTGGTAGTTGTTTTTCACTTTATTCACTTTTTTCTTGACACATTAAACTGTAAACTATAAAAAATCGTAAAACACAACCGCATTTTGAATTGGTGACTCGCAACTGACGTAGATGCGCAGATTTGCCTTGTTTTCGGATTCGTTACTGACATACCGTGGGTAAGTCTATCGTGGGTATGTGATCAGAGCATATAAAACAAACAGCAGCCTCTTCCCCTTGGCAGGAAAATTCCGCGCACCTGTTCGCGCAGTGCCCATTTGGGAATATATTCTGTCAATTAGACGCAGCGTCGGGGCGGTTCATAGAGAACTTATATATAGGTAGAGTGCTGGACGATGTCTTTATACATAGGATGCGCGGAAAATTTTTGACGAATTTAAAATCATAAAATAATAATAATAGTAATAGTAATAGGCCCAGTGGACATGCGCATTTACAATTTGAGGTAGTGTTTTGTGAAACTTCACACTCTTTGACAGCTTGACAGCGACAAATTAAGTATAACCTACCGTTGTTTGCATCATAGACGCTTTGTGGCATATTTTTTTCGATTTTCATCAGCTAATTGTTAATAGTTTCTTCGCGTTTTAGTTGTTTGAATTAAGTGATCATCTCGAATATGTTCTGCTCATTTTATACCAAAGCGTTTAAAACCGAAACGAGTCAAAACGCAGCTAATGCGGTACCAACTCTTCTATTAAAACCACCTAAACCATCATTTAAGTAAGTGTATTAACATGATTGTGGTGTAAGAAACTATTAGTAGCTTAATTTGTTTTAGAGTTAAAGTTATGAAGGTAGATGAAAACAAGTCAAGTTCTTGACCAGTCCACGTTGAGGTGAGCTCAATTTATTATAGATAGATAGTAATTCAGAAAAACAACCACTGTTTTGAATTGCGCGGTCTGAAGGTCTAATGCGCATGTTCCATAGGCCCATGCGCAAATCCACAGTTTGCCATAAAAAGGTACATGTTCAGCACTCTACCTATATATATGATCTCTGTGGGGCGGTTAGGCAGTTCGTTACCGGCTGAATTCGAGATAATGCAGTGGCGTAGAGTGTGCGTTTTTGTGCAGTGTAGAATATCTACCGTTCTAAGTTCTAAATAAACATAACCTAATTACCTATATCCCAATATGGCGTCATCAGTAGAAATATTTTTTATTTGTACCTTGTACCTGTTCCCTAAAACCCTATTCGATAGGCAGAAAAAATGTGATATAAAATCGTTTGAAATGACCTAAATCCGGTTTTGTAATATTATATAAACCAAATCCCAAACGTTTATCAATCTCCTTTCATCCCTTAGATAGTGATACTTGGGATATGTTTTACTGAATTTTTTCAAATAAAAATTCAAGTTGTCTGGATAAGTATAAACAAATTTAATGACTCCTGTATTATAAAAAACATCTGTGAAAAGTTGTTTGAAATATTATGATCTTTGCTATTACTAACTTAACAAGATTATAACGATATTTTCAAAGAGACAGGGAGCAGTATTTCGCTGTTATTAGATACAACCTCAACAATGAAGTTTAAGCAGAAATAATTCCTTATTCATTTCACATGGCTGTTTTTTTCGTTGCTTCAACAAATATTTTTATTTATTCTTACCGAACTAATTTCTCTAATTTAACAAAATAGTCTACTGCTTGTCAAATTTTACATACCGAACTGTATCTTTACTACCACGTTATATAAATTACAAAATGCCCTGTACTCTTCTGTATTTCTGAATTGATTTTCCGGAATACATCTCTGATTTCTATTCCCCCAATATGGCGCCAAGTTCATTGAATTTGCAGATCTTAACTCAAGAGTCAGTTAAACTGCTTGTTGTTTTATATGATGCTCTGGTATCATAGGTTCGAACGGTTCGGTTCTCAATATGTTCTTTTGATCGTATTATCGTTGACTGACGTATTAATAACGTCAATCAACGGTATTATTATAATAAATGCAAATAAATAGCTGCACGGAAACTTGCCTACCAAAAAAACGAGCATCGCAGCTCGTACTGCAGCCCCTCGAAAGCCTGAGAACAGCAGGTGCACTCTGTTCCAATTCCGCGTTCCGCAAAAATACCTGTTCCGAAAAAGTTGCTCCGGTTCCGACGTTCCGACTGGTTCGAGTTCCAATAATAATTCTAATTCTTATTAATTCTTATTATTGGGGCGAATGCGCCGGTGTGAAGATCTACGGTTTACCCGTTCACGGCTTCGAGTGAAGTGAATGAGAAGCCCCAGTCATTCCCGTTCAGCAGACCGTTTCGTTCCCACCCACTCCACTGTTCCGTTCCCATTCCAGTTCAGTTCCCAGTGATACGAACGGAGCTGTGCGCGCTGATTCAGTGTTGTCAGCTGTGTCTGGTCAGTCGTCGGTCAGTCGGTCGCTTCAGTTTGGCTGAACTTGTTCAGTTCTTCCGTCACTTCTATTAAAACAGGCTACCTACCTCTAACCTGTTCCGTTCTTTTCTTAACATCTCTAGTCATTTTGACGGTCCAAAAACGAAACCACGCCTGCCCCTTCATTTCAAATTGATTTCAAACGGTTTACTAAAGTTCTGCTCAAACAGACCTTCTATTTACAAAAAAGAATACACAGAACATTCTCTGTACTAACCATCATCAGTTCGATGGTTCTAATAAGTAACCTATATATTTTGTCCTACGGTACTACTCATTGAGGTAGTATGGAGGGGAGAAGCTGTCACATGATCCAAAACGGGTTCACCTACGTCATAGGTTACCCGAACCACGTCAATTTGTTGACTCTGTGCTAAAAGTGCATTAAAAGTGTCTAAAAGTGCAGTTTTCCTTGTTATTGCGAGCTATTCACCTCTGGAAATAAATATGTCATGTTCTGTACGTTGGTGCAGTAGCAATTCTAAAGTGGACAAAATGAAATTCACAGGAATTACATTTCACAGGTAATGTAAACAATAGACAGAGCTGTATCAATATAATTTATAATATCCACTTTGGTACTTTATGAGAAGAAAAATATTACGTTTATAACTACTCTGGGTATGTATTTGACTGACTGACTGACTAAACCCAGCTTTTGATTTCGTCGTTGTTAGTTTTCGTTTTTTTACATTTTTTATAATTTTACTAGGAATACTGTTTAATCAGAGCCTGGCGTGTCAGCCATATTGATAACCCACTTAGCCACACCCCCTGAACCCGTTTGCTATATGCGACAATGTAATTACATGGCGCCTCCCCCCCCCCATACTACCTCAATGGTACTACTTCACTTGTTCTTAACTTCTGACCGTTCTAAGCTAAATTGTTCTGTTTTAACAGCTGATTTTGACAGCTGGGCTTTAAAAACTATTATTAAAATAACACCTTTTATCAATATCTATAATAATTTCATTCTAATAGTTATCTTCTCTTCGTATTATTTTGTTGTATATAATAATTACTATTTATTAAAACTACCAAGGTTTATAATAATTAATTTTTGCAAAATGACTTCCATGTTCGACCAATTTGAACAGGCTTCTGTAAAAACAAAAAATAATAATCTTGCAACAGCCGAATTGGTAAACTGTTATTAGTTATTACTCTTATATTAATAATTATGTGTGTATATATCTTCATAAATCTTTTGTAATTTTAGAATACTCTGGGATACATAAACATGACATTGGAGCAAGAATTCCCGATTTTTAGTAAAGCAAAGAAAGATTTCACTCCTTCAGACCGAGTTACTCATGTAGCTATTTCTAATAAATATCTAGTTGTCGCTATGGCCAATGGAGTGTTGTTTAGAATGAACTTGCATAATCCACAGCAAACTAATGGTATTTTTCCAAGACTGCGAAAAATTGCATTTGACGCAGTGCATTTGACATACTGCTGACCACGTATAAAGTAAAGACTATTGCACTTGTGCATAAAATAGTCATGGGTGCCTAAAGTAGACTTCATCACTACGCTTTGCCGTGTTAGTTGTAACTTTATAACGTTCACAAGCTCGGTGGCTACTTTTTTCAAAAGATGTAACATTCCAGAATATCACCTTTTTCTGAATGTGTGAAAGGCATTTTTTTCCTCCAAAAAACACAAACTGTCTACTAGCAAAACATTAGTTTCACATTTTATCTTGAAGCACGATACACAGAAAACGGTATGCCGACGTGCAGGTGCTGTGACATAAACGGTGATGCTTATTCGACAAAATCATGGCTTACTTTTATTTTTAATCGGAAATTTGACTCGTTTTATAGTGAGTTAGGCAACCACAGTGTCTCAAGGTGCCTACATTCTATCTTTTAGACCGGGAGATAGTGACAGATTTTTGGACGTGATTTTACTCAGTATGCCTTTCAAAGGGCATTATGTGGCACATATTCTCACAATAATAAGGTATGAATCAGAGAGTCATCCTGGGTTCTTCATGTGAAAAACAGTTTTCAATTATTCGAAAAATATGCGTTTTGATATGATTTTATACAGGCTGCCATGTGTTTTATAATGAACTTCAAAATAAAAAATTCCTCGGAAAAAATAGGCATACCGTTAGGGTGGGTCCAAAGGGCTATTATTGCCACGTGATCTTGTATTTTAATAATTAATTTTTCCACGTTTCTGAACAGGCTGCCAATGAGAAGTATGCAAGTTCTTATTATGAAAATGCTAAAAAAAAGATGGCATACCTTTCGCGCATGTCCAAAAATCATCAATAATAATAATTATTAGGGTGTGTACAGGGTGTCCCATTTTGGGTGTTTTTGGGTGTTTTTCTCAAAAATATCGGTTATTATTAAAGCTAGAGGGTTGCGGTTTTCACGTCACTGTACTACTTTTTTGAGAGGAATTTGGTGGACCAATCAGATTTTAGATAAGTTTTATAGTTTACGCGCATTGGCGCAGGACTGAAATTTTCGATTTTTTGGAAACCTCTCTCCTGGCTACAACTTATATATATCGACAAATTTAATCAACTATTTTTATAGATTTTTTGGCGTAGACTCTAATGGAATAATTAGTTTTTTGGTAGCGTTAATAGTTTTTGAGATATGAACCAAAGTTATATATTTTTTAAAATGGAAACCATAGTTCATATCTCAAAAACTATTAACGCTACCAAAAAACTAATTATTCCATTCGATTCTATGCCAAAAAATCTATAAAAATAGTTGATTAAATTTGTCGATATACAGTGTGTTTCACTTCAAGTCAAGACAATTGATTATTTTTTTACGGGTTGACCGATTTTCAAAAACTTTTTTTTTTAATATAGTGCTCCGAAAGATCTATATTTTGACACTAATTTTTTTCAGATTCGTCTTTTCCATGACCTACTACGATCAAAATTATACCCCCAAAAACTGCAAAAGTGCATTAGGCATTTTTTTAGGAAAAAAATGAATAGCACAGTCGTATTGGCCATACCTGAAAACCCCACATACCAAGTTTCACGGTCGTAACTTATACAGGGCGTTCACTAAATAGCTTCAAACATAGCAAAAATACGGTTTTTTGGAGTACTCTGTACAAACACCGAGAGATATTTTAAAATTATTTCTTTGCAGTTTGATTAGGGCTCACATAAGCTATCAATTCCCACGATTTCATGGCTCGGCCTTAGACAGGGCGTTCGCATTAAAAATACAAAAATCGAAAAAAATCGATTTTTCTCTTGGTGTTTTTTTTTACATTTTTTTTTCTACAATTTTAACTTATGCCTATTAACAAACATAAACAATATTAAATTTTAGAAAGTACTTTCAATAAAGGGCACCCTGGATACGTGGATACCAATCAATTTTTAAATTTTTTCAAATAAAAAATGGGGTGCTATTTATTGAAAATACTTTCTAAAATTTAATATTGTTTATATTTTTTAATAGGCATAAGTTAAAATTGTAGAAAAAAATGTAAAAAAAAATTAAAAAAAAAACACCCAAGAGAAAAATCGATTTTTTTTTGATTTTTGTATTTTTAATGCGAACGCCCTGTCTAAGACAGGGCCATGAAATCGTGGGAATTGATAGCTTATGTGAGCCCTAATCAAACTGCAAAGAAATAATTTTAAAATATCTCTCGGTGTTTGTACAAAGTACTCCGATGCTATGTTTGAAGCTATTTTGTGAACACCCTGTATAAGTTATGACCGTGAAACTTGGCATATAGGGTTTTCGGGTATGGCCAATACGACTGTGCTATTCATTTTTTTCCTAGAAAAATGCCTAATGTACTTTTGCAGTTTTTGGGGGTATAATTTTGATCGTAGTAGGTCATGGAAAAGACGAATCTGAAAAAAATTAGTGTCAAAATGTAGATCTTTCAAAGCACTATATCTAAAAAAAAAAGTTTTTGAAAATCGGTCAACCCGTAAAAAAATAATGAATTGTCTCGACTTGAAGTGAAACACACTGTATATAAGTTGTAGCCAGGAGAGAGGTTTCCAAAAAATCAAAAATTACAGTCCTGTGCCAATGCGCGGAAACTATAAAACTTATTTAAAATCTGATTGGTCCACCAAATTCCTCTCAAAAAAGTAGTACAGTGACGTGAAAACCGTAACCCTCTAGCTTTAATAATAACCGAGATTTTTGAGAAAAACACCCAAAATGGGACACCCTGTACAACAGGAGATTCGTCAAAGAATAATTAGAGCAGTGGTAGAGCGTTGGAAAACTAGTCGGAAGGTCCGGGTTCGAATCCCACGTCAAGAGTTTTTTTAGGCAGTGGTTATTTATACGTGGCAGTCGGCAACGATGGGCGCTGCCTTATAAAAAAAGAAGGGGTAATTATTTCCAATGGTGTAACCCTCCCCCGATTTTCTTGAAATTTAGGCTAACCCCCTATTTTCGCCCGACATTCGGAAATAGTTACCCCTTCTTTTTTCATACAGGCAGCGCCCATCGCCGAAAATGGAGGGCATACGCCCCTTATTGCAACGATGCTTGAGAAAATTCACTTCAGACGTAGGTATCTAAATTATTTCACTTCAGACGTGTATGATGGAGTTAAATGTACGTCCAAAGAAGTCACGTGACTTAACTCGCCAATGAGAGCGCAAGACATATACACCGACTTTTATATACGTCGGACGTATAAATAGCCACTTTCTTTTTTTTCTTTTTTATTTCCACGTTTAGGGTGTCCACGTCTTATCTAGGATGTCCCTTCTTTTACTATTGGTGTCAAGGATCGGTATTTTCAAGAAGGAACAAGTCTACTGCTTTACGGATCGCGATTCGCAACTCGCGGAATTTTAAAAAATACACTAAAGATCCGCAACTCGCGGACCTGTATCCACTCCCTAATTATTATTGCTTTGTCATTTTTGATATTAGCATAGAAGCATAGAAGCATTTTTTATTTTTTTTAGCAATAATGAAAGATAAAGAAAGATAAAAAAATACCGAAAATAGACATAGGACACTTTTTGTTCAGAATTCTATTTTCTATCAATTGATAATATTGTAAACTGGGTGTCCCATATTTGTAAAAATGGAACTTCTTGACACTCACGGACACAACATTCAATTTTTATTCCGGTTGAACCATCGTAATCAGCGGAAAATTATAGCTTGCCTCTTTAACTGACTTTAACTAAATTCGGAAACTCTGTATACAGTGACCGTCAAAAAGTTTGCACCAAAAAAAATTAGTAATATTTTGTTTTTATTGTGCATACTTAAATGACAAATCCTCTTTGAAATGGAACTGTCATTTTAAATAAAGTGGTTTTATTTTCTATACAGGGTAAATCATAAAAAAAGCCGAAATGGTGTTTTACGGAATAGACACTTGTTGGGCTTATCTTTTAATCCTAAACTACTTTTCATAATACATGTTTCTTCTAAAATTTAAAATAAGGGTACTTAACTCTTTTCATATTTTCGAACCACCCCCATATACGAAATAGGATATTAAAATTTTGAAAACTGGGTTTTGAGTTTGTAGGAATGCACAAACTTTTATCAAGAATAAAATTTCATGATAAAATGTAAAATAAAAAAATCTCATGCTGCTTACTTTCTGCCAAACATGGTATACGGTATATTTAGCGCCGAAATAAAAAAACTTACTATGGGGCTGCATTAGGCATTAGGCATGTCCCGAAACCAAAATAGGGCCCGAAAAACTTCATGCAGATATCGCGAAAAACGTACGAGGGGGAGTCAAAAACGAAAATGTGGCACAGGGGTAAAGTACCCTTATTTTGCGTCGTAGAGGAAACGGTATAAGAGAATGAGAAATAATTCATAAATACAAGGCATTCAATTTAAAAATTTTTTTTTTATTTTTTAACTAGTTGCAGTTAAAAACTAAAAAACTGGATAAGTGATTGATTGAATTTAAAATGCACATTCTGCAGACTTTTATGTTTAAAAAGCCATTCCCAAAGTCTGTTGTTGTGAAACTTTGACATTATTTTGCGAAGCGCAACAATACATTTGAGTGTTCAACATGTTCTCTGGGTTTTTCATATTCCCAAATAAATAGCCACGGTCAGTATAAAGCTAGTATCTTATTTAGCGTGAAAGGGTTGCATAATTGTTAGAATATGATGGCGTAAAATTTCTTCACGGGCAATTAAAGTTTTTTTGTATCAAGTATGGGTATTCCAAGAATTTTTTGACATATTTAGGAAAATGTATTAAAAACTTCCTGCCGACTGGCGGCAGTCGGCATGGATCGGCACTGTCAACTAGCTAACTAGGCCATTGCTGTAATATCTTACCATTTAAAGTTTAATTTTTAGAAATCTCTCTCTCAAAATATACAACCATGAGCAAGTTATCCAACCTATTTCTGGACCCTACTGGCAATCACCTATTAATAACTTTCACACCAAAACCTAATAAGGGCGTAGAGTCGGGACCAGATTTATTGTATTTGGCGAGAAAGTCTGACAAATTGAAATCTACAACAAAATTCAGAGGGAATGAGTTCACAGAAGTTGCTTGGAATAATTTGAATGATTCAGAAAGTACTACAGGTCCAATTCTCTTGGGGACATCCAAGGGTCTTATTTTTGAAACCGAAATTGTTTTGGAAGGAGACAAATTTTTTTCATCGAGTTTGGAACAGTATTGGAGGCAGGTAAGTTACATTAAAACAAAGTGAAAACTGTTAATTAAATGTGTTATTCATGTTCGCAAGCTTCCAAACTATTTACCTTTATATGGGAACAAAGAGGTTGAAGGATTGGTATGATTTGAAATTTAACTAAATTTATTTTTAATTTAACTAAGTATTGGTTTTTAACTAATTTACCTATGACATTGTCTATTAATTACTAATATGTTTTGCCCTTTTCAGGTTTTTGATATTGGTAAAGGCACAAATACACCAATAACTAGTCTCGAATATTTCAATGTTTTGGGAACGGACAAATATATGATTTTTGCTGCTACCCCTTCTAGGTTATATTATTTTTATGGCAAAGCTGATTCAGATGAAAAACCATTGCTCCAACAGGTTTTCAACAAGTACTTAAATGTCGCAGAAGTAAACACATATATTGGTGAGATTTATGTTCATTATGCAGTGATCTAGAAATGACTACCTCACCATCCCCAATATACATGGTCTTAATGTATGCAAAAAATATTGTTTTGTTATACAGGGTGTGTCATTAGTGGGTACTCGGAGGATAGCTCTTTTATTAAGAGCGGTATCAAAATGAAATTTGGTACAGTGGTGGGGGTCGATGGGACGCACATTTTAAAATTATTTTCACTTTATAAAATCGACTGTATACAGCAGGTACATAAACTTATGTTTTTTTAAATGGAATGCCTATGTTTTTATTGCATGTTTTGATAGAGCTATGAAAATGCAGCAAAATGATATATGGGTTGCAGGGGTTTTAATTAGCCGATTTCCCTGTAGAGGCACTTAAAGCCGAAAATAGGGTCATATCTGAGCGTATGTGAACACCCAGTATAAGAAGCTGGTGACGATTTTTCTTCGTAGATAGTCAAACGTTCTTGAAGTTTATAAAATGCTTTTTTTCATTGCCATAAATATTTCCATTAATACAGGGTGTTGGATTTTGCTAAATCATTTTTTTCTCAAAAATTTTAAATAGAATGCCCTATTTCTGTGAATGGATATCAAAAGTAGGCAAAATTACCTTTTTAATGATACCACATTATGTGGGGTTATTCTTGATAGTTTACAAGTAATGGTACTTTCAAAATTAAATTTTCAATTTTTTTCACTTTTCGAATCCATATGGGTTTATAATTTCTCATTGTCTTTCAAAATGCTGTTTTAGTTTAATTACTACAAGTAATGTTGAAACTATCAATAGGTAGATACCTATCAACAAGAATTTAATAACACAAACGAGCAAGAAATAACAAACTGTTTATTAAATTATTAAATAGGTAAGTTATTTTTCTAAACATATTCAATATGTCCCCCATTCTTATCAAAACAAAGCTGTATCCTTTTCTTAAAATTAAGCTCAACATTTTGTAAGGCATCTGGAGTTACGCTAGCGAAGGCATCAGTTATTCTCATCATCATATCTTTACGTGTAGTAGGTGGTGTATGTTACACAGTATCCTTTATATGCCCCCACAGATAAAAATCTGGTGCAGTAAGATCAGGTGATCTAGGAGGCCAAGCAACTGGACCGTTTCTCCCAATCCATTTATTTGGAAAAACCTCGTTCACAAATCGTCTAACAGGTCTCGAGTAATGAGAGGGACAACCATCATGTTGTAGCCAAATTTTTGCAAGGGTATTAAGAGGAACCTCTTCAAGATAGGTTAAAAGGTGCCTTTGCAAAAAGTCGAAATACATATCTCCATTAAGATTTCCTTAAAAAAAAAAGAGGTCTGATGATTTTCCTCCCCATACATTCAAAGTACACCTGTGCTGCCTATGTGTTGTTCTAAATTTATGTTCATTTTCGGTAGAGTAATAATGAAAATTATGTCTATTTACAAAACCATTTTTATGAAAAGTCGATTCATCGCTAAATAATACATCTTTAAAGAAATGTTGGTCTTGGCGAATTTTTTCTAGCGCCCACGTACAAAACTAATCTTTTTTCGAAATCCGCAATATTTAATTCCTGATGTAGTTGAACTTTAAATGGATGTAATTTGTGATTTTTTAAAATACGTTGTACACTTTTTCAGGTATATCAGAATTTTTCCTAATTTTCCTAATACTTGTTTCTGGATCCTCCGTAACAAAAAGAAGAATATTTAATTGATTTTCTTCGGTTAAGTACAGTTTTTTGCCGTGCCTTTTTTTCTTTAGATACACTACCAGTGACTAGAAATCCTTCTAATAATATCTTGAAATACTTTTGTTGTGGATGTCGCCTTTCAGGATATTTTGCAGCATACATTCTACTCGCTAAGAAGCAATTTCTATAACTCTCACCAAGCACAAATATCATGTCAATCAGTTCATCTTGAGAATAATTCATTATTTTTAATGTCTTAACACTCAGCTTCAATGAAACCACAGATCAGAAAAGTGGTAAATGAAACTATTGACACATAATGGAAATATCAAATACCTGTGCATTGGAAAAGCAAAAAAAAATTGAGCTTTGTTTTGATAAGAATGGGGGACATATTGAACATGTTTAGAAAAATAACTTGCCTATTTAATAATTTAATAAACAGTTTGTTATTTCTTGCTCGTTTGTGTTATTAAATTCTTGTGGATAGGTATCTACCTATTGGTAGTTTCAACATTACTTATAATTAAACTAAAACACAGCATTTTGAAAGACAAAGAGAAATTATAAACCCATATAGATTCGAAAAGTGAAAAAAATTGAAAATTTAATTTTGAAAGTACTCGTAAACTATCAAGAATAACCCCACATAATGTGGTATCATTGAAGAGGTAATTTTGCCTACTTTTGATATCCATTCACAGAAAAAGGGCATTCTATTTAAAATTTTTGAGAAAATTTTGATTTAGCAAAATCCAACACCCTGTATTAATGGGAATATTTATGGCAATGAAAAAAAGCATTTTATAAACTTCAAGACCGTTTGACTATCTACGAAGAAAAATCGTCACCAGCTTATACTGGGTGTTCACATACGCTCAGATATGACCCTATTTTCGGCTTCTACAGGGAAATCGGCTAATTAAAACCCCTGCAACCCATATATCATTTTGCTGCATTTTCATAGCACTATCGAAACATGCAATAAAAACATAGGCATTCCATTTAAAAAAACATAAGTTTATGTTGAACACCCTGCTGTAGATTTTATAAAGTGAAAATAATTTTAAAATGTGCGTTCCATCGACCCCCACCACTGTACCAAATTTCATTTTGATACCGCGCTTAATAAAAGAGCTATCCTCCGGGTTCCCACTAATGACACACCCTGTAGACATATGATATTCCAATGCTGGAACAAATTTTCATATAGGTGGGACCACTGGGAAAAGTTAGTACTAGTGACCCTTTTTAACAAATTATTAAAAATTCCCTAAGGACCTCTTAATCGTAACGACGTAAATCGCTCCGCTATCTTGAAAAATCACGTTTTTTTTACGAACTGTGTCTGAATTAAAAAACTATGATAAATATCGATAATTGCCAAGGCTGAATTAACGGGCATGAAAATACGCACAAAATTAATCCCACCCGTGGTCTCTACCCCGAAGGGTTCCTGAAATACATACTTCCAAAAACTTTAATTCTTCTAAATTTCTAAACTTCTAAATCACTTTTCTAATAATAAACACGTGAGCTTGTATCATTTTTTTAGTGCGTAGAATCACGCCCTGAAGTATTTATTTGCGCATAATTTCCGGACACCCTGTTTAGGTATATGTGTATTTGTTTTCACTTTTCACCTTGTGTATTAAAATTAGGTAGGTACTGCCAGATCAGTATCCTAGCGGCACCGTCGCAATGGTAAAGGCCTGCCAGGTGGCGACGCGAAACGTCACTACGTCATCACAGAGAGGTCGGGAGGTTGCTTTTTGGAGTTATTTACGTTTAACTTGTCCGGCGATTTTCCTGTTTTAAAGGACATCTGTTGTGTGTTGGACTGTGTTTTTTAGTAATATAGGACGTGGAGTTTTATTAATAAGGTGGTAAAACAGCAGTGGTTCAAAATAAAGTGATTAAAGTTCAATTTTAGTTTATAGGTTTTAGGTTGTGTCTATAGTTTCGGACTAATTTAAATCAGACCGTGGGCGTGTTTTGTTCCCAACTGCAAGGGAAACTACAAAGGCGGTCCTAATGTGTCCGCTTTTTCCTCCATAAAGACCCCTTTTTAAGGGAAAAGTGGGTTAAGGCCATCAGGAGAGATTTTGTTCCTAAACAGTTTTCCAGGATTTTGGTTTGGACTGTTGGAGAGTGTTATACCTGACAATTTTACATGATTAAACGTAACCACCTTGAAATCAGAAACTTTTATGGTTTTATTTATTCGAATTTAGTTGTATCTAGGCAGGCAAATAAGAAATAATTGGCATTTACGAAAATTTTACCGGTAGGTATCTAAATGCACCAAAACCCCTTGAAATGTGACTTTAACTCTCGTAGATTATTACTCGTGTTGTAAAACCATGAGCTATATATGTAAACAATCATTTTAAAGTGTTTTTTACCAAATTTACCAAGTTGACACCTTGAAATTTGAATTTGGCGCCTTGGGCTCACCTCCCTTGGATGACTCATCGCTTTCAGCTGGCGGGCCTTGTTATTGCGACGGTGCCGATCCTAGTGCCAAATCCGTTTCGCCTAACTTAATGCTTATGTCAGCTAAAGTAGTGTCAGCTTGTCCTGAAGGTTGCACCACCTTTATATATTCAGCAGTGTTTTGGAAAGCTTTTATTGGTTAAATAGATTTTTGCTCGGATTTTTGTTTCGTATAGAGGAGAATAATTTTAAGCTGTTAGCTGTTGTCATGGAATATTCAGTAAAACTGATTTCTAGACAATGACGACGATCTCTTTACAATATGAATCCTAATGGTAAATAATATCCAAGTATTATTATACACAAAATTCGCCCAAAAATTTGCCTGTACCGGCATATGAAATTGGTACTAAAAACCTAAACACAAATCAGCTGCTAGCGCCAAAGGCCAAAGGCCTAGGAAGCATAATCACTATAAAAGCTATACGAATTCAGTTTTTGTAATATTATTTTTTAGATGTTTGAAGTTTTACAGTTTGTTTCTTTAAATTTAGTTACGTACATGTAATTTCGTTAATTTCTTAATATTCTGAAACAATTATTTCAAAAACTGTTACAGGTAGCGACGCTCGGATTGATTTTATTTTGTGTTTCTTCTGCCCTTTTTATAATATTTTAAGTCATATATTCTATATAATATATAGGTAACACTTATAAGCAAATGTTCAAGTTTTCCTTACAGTGACTACACATAATTTCAAAATATGTAACATCTAAGAATACCCGCTTGGCGTTTATTTCAGGGTTTCCTCTGTTAAAAAAAGGGGGTGGTGTGAAATTTGGACCATCCTGACCATTGTGTTATAACCAGTCGGCGGGGCGCAAAAGTACCTGTTTGTGCATTGTGTCATAACAGCAGGATTAATGCAGTGGCGTAGCTACCATACCGCGAAAACCCCGCGGTCGCGGGGGGGCCCTACAGTAAAGGGGGCCTGGCAGAGCCGGGCCTCCCGAACCCTCGACCAAAATCTAGAAATTAGTACCTATATCTCTGGACGCTGCCTCGACCGGGCGTATACTCCGTGTTCTGTTCAATAAAAAATTATTTGAGAAATAATTGTTGTTCCCAAGACAGAATAAGTAATTTAGCACTACTTTCTATAGAAGCTGATGAAGCTGCAGCAATGGATAAAAGATAAAAGCGAACTAATTAAAGTTCATCGACGTCTCCTGCACTAAAGACTATGATATCATCTAGGTATATTAAGCACTCTTTGTATGTTAGGGTGGCAAACTCATTGTTCATCAATCGCCTAAACTTATTTTTGTTTGAAAGGCCTTAGAAAACCGCTTCTTTGGGGATGCAAATTCAGGGCCCGCTACGATTTTCTTATACCCCCGATTTTCACGAAAACTTTTTAGCGATTTTTTTATTTAAAACCTGAGACCACAGGGTTAATCATAGCATCACAAAACCCCCACATACCAAATTTGAACAATAAATATGCAGGGAGTTCTACTCTGCATGGAGCCAAAGTTGAGCAATATAGGAATTTTAAAGGCATCTGGCGAGTCAAGTGTGATATGAAATCTCTTCAAAATAGTTGAATGGTCAACAGGACCACTCAAAATGTTGGTATGCAAAGATTTAATACAAATATATACAGGGTATTTTTTTCTGGGCCATCTCAAATTGGCTGAAATTTTAAAAAACATTATACGGATCAAGAATGCTCTGGAATCATTGAAAAAATATTAATAAAGACAAAAGTAATTTATTTCTGTACAAAATGCCAACTAACAAATAAAAACAATTTAAATTATTAGAACTTTCTCAACAAAGTCACTATCTAAGACGATACATTTTCTGTGCGTTTCCTGTTGTGGCACACCAGCAACCTTAACTGATATTGACTTATTACTGACTGGCAGGCTTCTGTATTTTTTTGACTTAGTTCGTTTTGTAGTGTCTGGGGCAGTTTTGATGTACCTACTAGATTTTTGACCCGTATAAAGTTTCAAAAATTCAGTACTTTCACATGGCATAGATAATAACACCCTGTATATTTTGTATTGGACCTTTGCACACCAACACTTTGAGTGGTGCTGTTAACAATTCGACTGTTTTGAGGGGATTTCATGGTACCTTTAAAATTCTTATTTTTCCTAAAATTTTACACCCTGCAGAATGGAACTGCCTGTATATTTTGTTTTCAAACTTTGCATAATGGGGGTTTTGGGGTGTTTTGATTAACGCTGTGTGATCAAATTTTAAATAAAAAAATCGCTAAATGGTGTTCGTGAAAATCGAGTTTATAAAAAAAATCACAGCCCGCCCTAGATTTGCATTTTAAAAATGGTAAAGAGGTCAAAAGAAGCCTCTTTTGAAAGCCTTTCATACAAAAAAAAAGTTCAGGCGATTATCTTCACTTTTAAAGTTGGACACCTTGTAGATATATTTTTGTTTTAAAAACTTTTTTGCTTTTATTTACCAAGAAACAGAAGTTTGTGATAGTTTCCCCTTCATGGATGTTTTTTTTATTTTCCCAGTTGAGGGGCCCAAATTTAATTTTGGCGGGGGGGCCCAAAATTTGAAGCTACGCCACTGGATTAATGTTGGGATTTGACATTTGATTAATGTGTATAACCAGGGACTCTTTAAAGTAAGGGGACCCAGCATTATACTTTCCAAAGTGATGCCTATTCTTTTCTCATTCCTCATTCTAATGGTATCAGTGATTCCAAGTATGCCATTTTTTTGGAGAATCTATGAACATAACAGGTACTTTGATTGTTAGTAAAAATTAATAATGGTTTCCATGATTTCTAAAAATTAGACTTGACAATTTTGTCTACAAGTGCAAAATATGGCAACTGTCAAATGAAACAAATTTATTTTATAGTTGAAATTGATTTCCAGCACTTATTTCCACGAATTTAAGTAATAAGTATGGTAAGTCAGTGCCGCTTTTGCTTATTTAAGAATTTGCCGCTATTGCACCTTGTTACCAGGTTCCTCAATCCATTTGTAATATGTACTTGAATTTTCTTCCCATGTTGAATGTATCTACCCAAAGAACTTTCACAGATTTCGGGATGGACTAATAAGATTAGGTCTAGTAGTTCTAATCATGTAGTTTTTCTCGGTGTTAATTATAAAATGTTTGTAAACTCTTTAAAAAACGACCTGACTGAAGCTACCTGCTTAATAATTTAAAAAGATTTTATAAACTGCCATGCCTGAGGTACATCATACGTACTTACTTACTCTTTATTTTAAAGAAAGCTGTGTTTTTTTAATTTAAGCCAATTGTAAGCAAACAAACATGGAGGAAGTGTTCTGTACAGTGTGTCCGGCTTAAGGTGATGCACTCGATTATCTCGGTAATTTTAAATATAAATTGATTGTTCAAAAGCTTAGCTTGTGTTGATTTTTCGAATGTGAATTCAAACTTATATAGGTTGTTGTTAAAAAGTTATGTAAAAAAAGTTGAATTTCACCCCGAAATATTTATTTATATATTTCTAAGAGAAAATATTTCGTGGCGAAATTCAACTTCACAATTTTTTGGAAAGGTGTATTTTTTACATAAGAGCATCCACTAAACCATGGCATTTTTGCAAATTCTGATAAAGTAGGCTTAAGCATTCAATTTTACCCATGGGTTTTTTAAAAATACCTCCGAAAGTACCCCATGATTCTCGAATGTGTTTTTACTAGGCCTGAGACAAAATATCGATAAAATCGAAAGTATCGATACTATCGATTTTATCGATACTCGATATTCAATTTCGATAAATCGAAATATCGATATTATCGATTTTATCGATATTTTCGATCTTTTCGATTTTATCGATCTTATCGATTCGATCGATCTTTTCGATCTTTTCGATTTTATCGATCTTTTCGATTTTATCGATATTTTCGATTTTATCAATCTTTTCGATCTTTTTGATTTTATCGATCTTTTCGATTTTATCGATATTTTCGATTTTAACGATCTTTTCGATTTTATCGATCTTTCCAATTATATCTATCTTTTGAAATTGTTCGCAAAAATAAAGGAAATTGCTGCAGACCGCGTCCGCAGCAAGCCGATCGGCCTTTTTTGTCTAGCTTCTTAAATAAAATTGATTATATCGATTTTATCAATAAGATCCATTATATCGATAAGATCGATTTTATTGATACGATCGATTTTATCGATAAGATCGATTTTATCAACATGATCGATAAGATCGATAAGATCGAATGTATCGATAAGATCGATTTTACCGATAAGATCGATTATATCGATAAGATCGATTTTATCGATAAGATCGATTTTATCGATAAGATCGATTATATCGATAAGATCGATTTTATCGATTTATCGATTTTATCGATATTTTTTCAGTATCGATTTCCGATACTGAAATTCGGAGATCGAACAGCCCTAGTTTTTACACAAAGTTAGTCCATCAAAAAAGCAATTTTTTTTTCGAATAAAGTTCTCCGAAAAAGTATAATTGTCGATATTCTTGATCAACAAAACTGTAGACAAAATTTAAAACAGGTAGTTCCACCTTTCTACCTCAAAACAGTTGAATAGTCAAAAGGACCACTCAAAGTGTTGATGTGCAAAGATCCAATAAAAACAATATACAGGTCAAGAATGATCTTGAATTATTGAAAAAGTATGTAATAAACGGAAAAGTTATTTATTTGTTTCCAAAATTTCAACCAACAAATAAAAACGCGATTTAAATTATTGGACCTTTCTCAACAAAGTTACTGTCTAAGATGATACATTTTCTGTGTGTTTCCTGCTGTGGCACACCAGCCATCATCAACTCATCTGGACTTACTGACTGGCAGGCATAGGCGGTTCTAGACCTTTTGTTTTGGGGGGGCTTAAGCCCCTGGACCCTGGCATATAGCTAAGGTGACCATATTTGGGATTATTATTATACAAAAAAATTTGAAACAAGTAACAGGATTGTTTCACATAACAAAATATACTTACATATTACATAAGTTCTTACTATAAAAAACCTAATATTGATTTCCCTCATCTTAATTTCTACCCATCACAAACGCGCAATTTTGAATTACAAATGGTTTCTAGATCTAGATGGAAAAACTGTGACCTATCAGCAGTTTTTTCGAGTTTACCCGCGGCAAAACTTGACAGCTGTGGTATAATAGGTATGTAATATGTTTTGTAAGCTATGTGTATGCAGAATAATCTGTTACTTCATGAACTAGTCTTGTCAAATACCATTCGGGCATCTAATTTTTCCTGTGAAAAAAAAAACAAAAAAAAACACAATGCTAAGTAATATTTTTTGAACAAAATGCATTCGTGCAGGTGCAAAATCCTCGTCTTCGACTCGGATTTTTGTTGCCACCAGCACTCATGCTTCTTGTTAAAATATTACTTAGCAACGTGTTTTTTCGATTTTTTTTGGGAAATGATATTACTTACGAAAAAAATGTTAATGTTAAATATGTTTGATCCCAGTGGGAGCTCCAACTTAATGATTGATGATCCAGCCTAATGATTTACCAATGAACCCAGTTCAAATCCCCACTAAATTAAAAATAATAATCGTTCTAAGTTGTGTTAGTAGGTAGCGGTTTGGTAGCGAAGAATAAATTTGGGGGGCTATTTCAAGATTTGGGGGGACCTAGCCCCCCTAAGCCCCCCCCTTAGAACCGCCTATGCTGGCAGGCTTCTGTATGTTTTAGACTTGGCAGTTTTGATATACTCGATTTTGACCCGTATAAAGTTTAAAAATATTCAGCACTTCCAGATCGTACAGAGAAAAACATCGTGTGTATTTTTTTATTGGATATTTGCACACCAACACTGTGGTATCGTTAACATGCCAGCAGTGGCGGATCCAGCAATTCACTAAGGAAGGGGCACATGCTATTATAAATGGACTTGGTCAGCGATCACAAATAAAAACCACTGCATATATAATTATAGTAAATACAAGAAGGGCCCTTGTTAGTAAAAGACCGAATAGTACAACAAATTTTTATTAGACTCCTAGTTTACAGGACAAAATCTAATCTATGTTTTGATTTTGAAAAACGGTTAATTATATTTTCTATACTATCATATCTAGGGCTAAGGGGTGGGGGGGGGGGCAATTGCCCCTGTACCCCCCCCTTGGATCCGCCACTGCGTGCCAGATGTCTTTAAAATAAATCTTTTGCAGAAACTTGGCTCCTTGTAGAATGGAACGCCCTGTAGTTTTTTCGTTCAAATTTGCTAGATAGTGTTTTTTTTACAGTGCTGATAACACTGTGGTTTTAGTTAAAGTCGGAGGTACAAAAAAATCATAGCCGGTCTTGGATTTTCATATACAGGGTGCAAATGAATAAGTGCGAAAAAATTCAAGTGGTGAATCCTTGAGTGATTCTAAGACGAAAAGTTTATATAAACATACTGCCGTGCTAAGCTGAAGCGTCCTAACTGACAAAATTTGATATTTTGTCCTAAATGCATTTTTGGATACCTACCATACCCCTTTAACTAATTCACTAAGCAAAATCATCCTATCTCATTTCATTAACCGCCAATTATGTGTATTTGTTTTGTCCTATCTACAAAATCATACTAAATACTAAGATATGTTGTCCTAACTAATATTCCATACCTACTTTTGTCCTAACTGCACACATAGGACATTTATTTGTGTACACATAAGTATTCTTAAATGCGTTTACAAAGCAAAAAGGTCCTATCTGGCAGATTGGACTAATCAGTTTAGGAATACTTATTTGGTGTGTGAACAGTTCGCGACATAGGACAAAATAGCTTATGTTGATAACACTAAACGTCCATAAAAAATCACCAGAAATGCGCTAGGAAATGCACGTAAATTAGAACAAGTTCTAAATGCATGCATTTTGTTGCAGCAACTCAGTTGCATGCATGAAAATGCACAAGTGAGAACCGAGGTGAGAACCCTACTTTTATGGGAGAAAATATTATTTTTTTTTATAAAGGGTGTCAGCAAATTACACCGACAACACTTAACAGATGATAGGAAATGTGATGCTAAGAACTTTTTTTAAATAATAATAAAAAAATTTGTCCGCTGCCGCTTTGTTTTTAACATACAGCGTGTTAAAATTAACTTATTAAAATGATTTTTTAAAATTATACGTGGAATTACTAAAGATATCGACTTCAAATTTATCATAATGTCGTAAAGTGCTATTAAAACAAAGTAATGCAGGAATTTTTAAAGCGCCAGTGGCTTGCGTAAGGGTAATGCGAGTTTCCGTTTTTCAAAATAACTTTTACGCCTGTGGATTTTTTAAGTAAACCGAAATAGTTCTGCAATCCACAATCAATTGTTCTAAACAGAAAATGTCTCAAATTTACTGAAAATGGACTCCCTCTAAAATTGAAATTTTAACTGAAAAACATTAATAATAAGTATATATCTACATTATTTCTTAAAAACACAAAAAATCCATAGAAGGCTTTGGAACTATGATCAATTAGTGGCCATGAACAAATGACTTTTTCAGCTGTCATACAAAGATGTTAGGTTAATAATCATTTTGTATGATATAATTTATAAAAATCATTACAATAAGTTAATTTTAACATGCTGTACCTATATTAAAAACAAAGCATCAGCAGATAAATGTTTACATTTAAAAAAAGTTCTTAAAATCGCATTTCCTATCATCTGTCACGCGTTCACGGTGTAGTTTGCGGACACCCTGCATACAAAAAAATCAGTTTTATCTGATATTTTGTGTGTATATGTAGATTTTGAATTTTATTTGAATTAAAAAAAATAAATTGAAGGCCTTGTTTCAGAATAATGATGGCCGCGGGTAGTTTTTCATCTGAATTTATATACATACTTATTTATATTTGAATAAGTAATAATTATTATATAAACATGTAAAGTCTTTGTCCTATCTGTACCTGATACGAATTCATTTAAAGTTTACTAAAGAAAATTGTCCTATATTTCAAAAGTCTAATATCTGCTTAAGTTAATTAGATAACTAAAATGATGATAGAATTGTTTGCCGATTAACATACTCTACCTAAAATTTTGGATCATTTAAAGAAAATCCAAGAGGTGGCATATAAAAAAAAAGTTAAACGTAAATATCTCGAAACTAACTTTTATTCAGTTAGGACGCTTCAGCTTAGCACGGCAGCATAGGTCCAGTAATGCTTCCTTTTCAAGATACAGGGTGTCAAACTCTTCTAAAAAAATCGCTTTTTGTAAATATCTTAATAATCCTTTAGCCGATTTTGTTAAAATTTGGCAGTGTTATTTATGGTAGAAAGAGGCTAATTTAGCCCCTACTAGATTAAAATTATTAAGTACAGTGGCGTTTGGAGGGCACCTTAACCAATAATTTTGTAAAAAAAATTGCGCCACTGACAAAACTTTTATTTTTTTCACATTCAGAAACTAAAAATACAACTTTTTTGTCTCTTGAATCTCGTATCTCGCTTCGTTTTCGAGAAAAAAAAAATCACTTTATTGCGTGTCTCCGGGACAACATAATAAAAAATTAAAACTACCAATTAACAAAAACTAGGGTATACCCGATATTTTTTCCATATTAATAGTTTATTCTAGCCTTAAAAATTGCTATAAACAGTAATGCTAGCTATAAAAAATTTTTGTTTTATTAATTATTAAAAAATGTTTGACACCCTGTATTTTGAAAACGAAGCATTAGCGGACCTATGTTTATATAGACTTTTGGTCTTACAATCACTCAAAGATTCACCCCTTGAATTTTTTTGCACTTATTCATTTACACCCTGTATAAGTAGGTAGACATTAATGTGTAGGTGTATCCGTTTTTGAGAAAAAAATAAAAACCAAATTGTATGTGTCTCTTAAGGCTGAAATAACTTTGCAGGGGAGATTTACATCAAAAAATTTTACATGAAAGCCCCCCTTAAATACTATGTGAAAGGAGTGATGTGTAAATTTATGAACATGAAGAGAAAATGAAGACAGTTTGGTGAAAAGGCCTAAAATTCAATTGGAATGTCCACAGACAACGGACGGTTTATAGATGCATGCGGAATGCACATCAGATAGAACTGCTCCATTCAATCATACACAAGTGATCGGTGCACACTGTGCAACGCGCACTCCGCATGCGGAGTGTAAACTAGATAGACCAGTGCTTAAAATCTCCAAGAAACCACGCAATTTTCCACTTTTTTTAGTTTTGTCGATTTTAACCCTGAAGCACTGTTTTTTTTTTACGAAAGTGGTTATACTATATTTTTAAAATCAAACAAATATACAGCAATTTAAAAAAATGGTTTCTAGAATAGAGAGTATATATCATTTTAACCTTGAACTCGACACAATTTTATTATTTTTTAACAGTTGACCTATTCTTAAACATTTTAGTTTAGAACATAGGACTCAAAGAGTTCTACACTTTGGTATATAATTTTTTGAAATTTAGGTACCCTTTTGCCACTCGAGAAAGTCAGATTTTTGCAATATTTGCATCTAAACTGTAGACACTCTGTAAAAGCTGTGGTATTGAATATCCGTACTCGGGGTTCTGAGGTATGTGGGGTTATTCTGCATCTCCTGCAAATTATAGTTGGGGCATAAGTAAATAGACATTGGACAGGGTAACAGTTTCTATTGTCTAAAAAAAGTTTTAGCCTACTAAACAATAACAATGACAATGATGTGGATCAAAATAAAATCTTAATTATTATAGAATAAAATTTTATTTATAGGCGAATATATTGAAAATCAACCATCCTGTATTATTATATTAAACCATTACCTATGATTTCTTTAAAATTAAAATAAGTAAATTTAAAAGAAATGGCTTGTGGCATATGGGACAAAATGCTTTGGTAATTGTAGTAAGTAAATTTATTTTCGATTTTCCTAGTAGTTAATACTGAACTATAAGCACAAAAATTGAATATTCGTTAGCTGGGAGGGTGCCAGGTATTGGTTTTTGGGCACGCGCCTGGTTTCTTTTGCATTTATTTTATATTATATCTTGATGTTTGATACAAATACGCAAGTAGCAAACTTTAAAAAATTTTTAAAACTATCCACCTGTATAAAACATCATCAAAATTGCAGCAAAAATATAAACGAAATCGAATTTTGCAGAAAGTATTAAATCCCTAACATCTTGCAATATATTTACGAACAATCCCAATAGTCTGCAAAGCTTCTATTGTATTGTGCCAAAAGTCCAACATTTTAGGCGTGCTAGATGTATAAAACCTCGTTAAACCTCGTTAGGGGTGCTTATTGCAATTAGTTTGAAGTATATTTTGCATGAGTTTTGCTTAGTTTTTATCAATTATTTAAATGTTCACAGCAACTTAAAAATAATTCTAATTTTTCGTGTAAAGATTGCAGTATTTCAATTTTGAAAGTTAATGATTGCATTTATAGCAACCAGACTAGCGCCATTTTGTAGCTATTTTCATTGCAAACAAATTGCATTCCAGACATTTTTGCCTTAGGAAGTCATCCTGATGGGTAATTTAAGAAAATGTACTGAATAATAATTGGAAAACGGCTATTTTTTATCTTAAATTGTTAATAATTTTGTTAGGAGCACACGGATTTAGTATGAATTCACATATGCTGTTGTACACATTATTCTGAACAAATTCCAACATTAATCCAAGTGTTATGGTCAAAATGCGCTTTCGATGTCTCTAGACACTGGACTATAACTAGGGCCTTTTCACTAGGTTAAAGTTAGGCAATTTGTACGGTTAAAAAGGGAGAACATATTCAGTCATTTCATGTAGTAGATTCAGATTTTCCATGAAGGTAACACACAATTTTGTAATGGACAATAAAGTTGCAACAATATTTTTATATCCCGAAACATTTTGGATCAATGAGAGTACGCCCCAATTTGCCTTGTTGTCAAAATTTTGATCGATATTTCCAATATGCAGTCAGCTGTTTGTCATTCATTCCAATTTGGAATATGGAATTTGTTTGGCAGCGCAAGAACATGAGAACCAGATATAGTTGCAGGACGTTGGCAATAATGCTAAAATAGAAGCAATCGGCGTTTTGGGGCATGACGTCACTTTCTAGAAAATTTGACCATAATATTTAATATTAGTGTCTTTCCCGGTCACAAAAAATCAGAAAAAAATTTTTGGACTTTATTTCAACATGCTTCATGATGCACTTATAAAAAAATAGTGTGAAAAGGGCTCATTATCTGCATACTGCTTTATGTTTAAATATAAATAAATGTTGCCATTTAAAGAAACCCTAATTCTTTTTTAGAGGGTGAGGGTAACTTACCAAATTCAAAATTACAATTTTGGTCTGAAAATTTAACTACACCAAACACTTTTGCTTGGATAACTGAGAAAGGGGTCTACTATGGCCAGGTGAGACCTGATCATGTAATTTTTAACCACCGTCCCATTTTGTTGTTTTTTAGCTGGACTCATCATTAAACGAAAATATATCTTCACTTAAGTCAAAATGCCGACTTATACCTTATCCTAAACCTTTGTATGATAGTAATAGCTCTCAAAAGTATCCTATTACGATAGCTTTAACTCAATTTCACATTTTACTTGCCTATACCGATTCGATAAAAGGAATGTGTCTTCTGAATCGTGAAGTAGTGTATGAAGACAATTATAATGAAGCCTTCGGAAAATTAATAAGTATTAATAAAGATAATCGAACAGGTGAAATTTGGGCTATAGCAGAAAATGCAGTGTTTAGATTCAAGGTTACCAGAGAAGAACGAAATGTTTGGTCAATTTTTTGTGAAAACCAAGAGTTTGAACTTGCGAAAAAATATTCCAGAGGTAACGAGGCATGTTACAACCAAGTATTGATAAAAGAAGCAGATATGCTATTTAACAATGGTTTGTATAATCTAAGTGCAGAAAGATATGCCGAGACCCAATCGAGCTTTGAAGAGATCTGTTTGAAGTTTATCGAAGCGGGGCAGTCAGACGCATTAAAAATATTTCTGAGGAATAAACTTGATACCCTGAAGCCTACAGATAAAACACAGATATCGATGATTGTGATTTGGGTGGTAGAACTCTATTTGAATAAGTTAGAGGAGAAAAGGTTGGAAGGCATGGAACAAAGTGCCGCGTATGCCGATATACAGAAAGAATTTGAAACATTTTTAGCTCTGCAAGAGGTGTCAGATTGTGTTCGGAATAATAAGGGAACTATATGTGAACTAATGGCTTCCCACGGAGATAAAGACAATTTAATAAAGTTGACAATAGTAAATAAGGATTTTGAACAGGTAAAATTTTCTAAAATTCTTTCTACTTTACCCCCCCTCCCCTGAAAATTAATAGATTGCATGTAGGACATATTCTTACTACCATATCGGTCGTATATTCACGAACCAGACAAGGACAAGAGTTGTGATGTAGGGCCGAACATTCGCTGAACAAACTGTAGCTATAGGTTTCAGCCTATGTGCAAAATCTTCCTAGACTTTGTTGAAATTTATGAGCAGACTCTTTTTTGCTTTTATAGAAAAGACAAAAGTGTTAACAATGTTCTTGCTCATTTTAACTGGCATACCTACAATTATATTATCAACAGCAACATTCCTTGGTAATCTGGAAGAAAAAATTATGATATAAGTAAGACAGATAGATATTTAAAATGAAGAACTTATGAACATACAAATTATCTCGGGCATTTTTCAAAAATGCCACTGCGTGAAAACAACACATGACTTTAATTTTGATAAGGCGTCCGTCATAGGTAAACAAAATAACTACAAAAAGAGACTGCGGGAAGAGCTGATGTGTATAAAAAAACTTAGACTTGGACAACTTCAGTACGTCCTATTTTAACATAGACAATATTAAATGACTCTGTAGTCACTGTACAATATTACCTTCCACAATTTATTGGGGACTTTTACTATCATATCCAAATGAAAAATGTATAGCCATCTTGGAGCTACGGCCATATTGAATTTAGTGTGATGTTTCTAACTTTTTGCTTTTCTACTCTTCAAGCCCTTTCATTTGTACCCATATTAAGGAAGTTGAAATGAAAATGTAATCCGCCCTCTTGGAGCGGCGGCCATATTGAATTTACTGTGATGTCACTAACTCTATCGTTTCTTACTCTTCAAGCCCTTTCATTTGATTAAGGTTGTTGAAAAGAAAATGTTAATTCGCCACCTTGAAGCGGCGGCCATATTGAATTTAGTGTAATGTCACTAACTTTATCGTTTTCTACTCTTCAAGCCCTTTCATTTGATACCCATATTAAGGGGATTGAAAACAAAAATGTAATCCGCCATCTTAGAGCGGCGGCCATATTGAATTTAGTGTGATGTCACTAACTTTATCGTTTTCTACTCTTCAAGTCCTTTCATTTGATACCCTTATTAAGGGAGTTGACAAAAAATACATCATCCGCCATCTTGTGGCGGCGTCCATTTTGAAATTATCACAATATGGAGTATTGCATATTGTATTGTCACCAGAACTAAAGGTGTAAGCAAAATTTTAGCTCAATCGGATGTCAAGAAGTAGTTCTAATTCAGCTTGCAAGATTCGACCCACACATACATACATACATACATTCATACATACATTCATACATACATTCATACATACATTCATACATACATTCATACATACATTCATACATACATTCATACATACTAACAAGGCAAGTTAAATAAAAGCTTCTAAAAAGATAATGTTTTCGTCTATATCTGATTAAAAAATCATATACCGTGTCTTAGTATGCCACTGGAACACCCCGTAGAAAGTTTGATACAGCTGTATAAAACTAACAAAAAATTAAAAAGTTAAAAGGTATTCCTGTTGGATGGCTCACCTTGTAATGGGTGATTCACCTAGGATTTGCAGCCTGTAACATTTGTATGAATTGAAATATTATCATCCTGAATCCACCGATATATAGATGATATCTATTTGCTCCAGCTGTTTGGATTATTTCGAAAATGAAACATTTGCAGGTATGCTTTGTATAGAAAAAGATGACACAAATACCAAGGAGCATTCACCTTTTAAATGTAGCTACATTTTCGCATATTCTAAATTTGACATACAACCTGTTCATTTAGTAAACAAATTACATCAAATTTAAAATACGTTAAAGTTCGACCTTAATGCATATCATCATTTGTGACATTTTTGAAATAGTGATTGTCGGAAAGTTCAAAAGTTTAGTCCATTAAAAAAGACAAGTTTGGCTGGTACTTTGACCTGTATAACATCATCCCTGATACCCTTATTAGACTTACAGGAATATCTTTTATAACTGTTGTATTAAGTAAAAAAGTTACAGACTGATTCTTTCGTGAATTACCCTGTACACGTGTAGTTATCTCAACTTGGGGACACACTTTAAAATATATTTTCTCTACTCCTATACTAGTAACATACCTATTAAGTAATAATAATAATAATAATAAAGCCATATATTTCCAACAGGTTTACCACCCAATTACAGGAAACACACCTAAAATAATAAACTTTACATACCAAATTTAAATTACAAGTGATATCAATATTAATATATAGTAAGATATATAGTATGACTAAATACATATTAACAAACTTCTAATTGCAACTCACTGGATGTCTATTCTGTTAAGAATTTTTTCAGCTATGGCTCGAATGGAAGTACAATGTACATCACAATGGGAAGAGATCATATTAAAATTCTGACACATATAGCTTATTGGAGACTGGGAGGAAACATTTGTGCGTGCTGTATTTATATAAAACGTAGGTTTCGCTCTAGCCTTCAAGCGGGGAACATTAAAATTAACTTGACTAAGAAGTTCAGGGCAGTTTATTCTATTGTTTAAGAGGTTATATAAGAAAACCACCGACTGAAAGTCTCTTCTACTACTAAGAGATGATTCCAGAAGATATTCTAACCTTGATCTAATAAGCGAGTAGAAAAGCAACTTCATTGTTTTAACATTAGTAAAATGACGGCTGTTTCTAATAACAAAACCCAACGTTTTTGAAGTGTGTGATATCAGTGTTTCCACCTGAGGCAAAAATGAGAACTTATGGTCAAATATAACTCCTAGATCTTTCATTTTAGTTGTTCTTTCCAATTTAACACCATCCATGTTGTAGTCATAGTAAAGAGGGTTTTTCTTTTTTGATAACGATATTACCTTACATTTTGAGTTATTGAGTTTCAGTCGGTTAGTTAGACACCAGTGAGTAATTCTCAGTAATTCATTTTGAAGGGACTCACAATCAGCCACAGTGTTAACAACATTATAAATTTTTATATCATCTGCATACATCAATCTGGGGCAATCAATATAATCAAGAATATCATTAATAAATAGTAAAAATAGTAGGGGCCCCAGATTTGAGCCCTGTGGTACACCAGAGGTAGACGGAAACAAAAAGGATTTAAATCCTTCCACCTCAACGAATTGTTTTCGGTCTAAAAGATATGATCTCACAAGGCTAATGACACTGTCATGGACTCCAAATTGCTGTACTTTATTTAACAACACATAATGATCTACTTGATCAAATGCCTTTTGGAAATCCAGATACATGACGTCTACTTGCCTTCCTGAATCAATGGCAACTGCTAAATCCTGGGTCAATGTCGCCAAGTTGGTTACACACGATTTATTTGGTAAGAAGCCGTGCTGGCCAAAGTTAAATTTATGCGCCAAAGGTGGGAACAGCTTGCTATGCACAACAATTTCAAAAAGTTTAGAGAAATTACACAAAATGGATATTGGTCTATAGTTTCCAACAGCAGAGCTGTCCCCACTCTTAAATACTGGTATCAGCTTAGCAACTTTCCACATGTCAGGGAAAGTATAAGTTTGTATTATTAAATTGAAAAGAAAGCAAATAGGGTCAGCAAGTGCAAATATACAATCCTTAATCAGGAAGCTGGGAACTCCATCAACGCCTTGAGTTAATTTGTTTTTTTAGTTTCTTACTCGCATTGGTAATGTGTGTAGGCGAAATTTTACCAATGCTAATGCAGTCATGTGATAGAGGTATAGTATTATTTACTTGAAAATCATTACTCGATGTACTATAGACACTTTGAAAATAATGCGCAAAGGCGTCCACAATGTCCTGTGATCTGTTCAGAGTAGTGGCGCCATTTTTCATTGTGCCAGGGATTCTTGATTGACCACGTTTGCTCTGTACAAATGACCAAAACACTGAAGGATCATTCTGAATTCTGTTTTCGCACTCAGTGACATAATTTTTATATGCGTCATTAATTTGTTGTTTTATGATTCTTCGTAAGCACTGGTACCTATTTAAATTGCAGTTAGTCTTGAATTTCTTGTAATTTTTATAAGCTCTTTCTTTTTCGAATATATTATTAATTATTAAGGAAGAAAACCAGGGCGGGAAACGTCGGCGTCTATTAACTTTCCGGGGAACACGGATATTGAAGAGATTTCTTAATGTGTCATAAAGGGCTTCACACGCATCATTGACAGAGGTACAATCGTATAGCTTTTTCCAATCAGCTTCTAGTATTAGATTATAAAGCAATACATAATCAGCTTTCCTGAAGTTATATTCTGTATTAATATTAGCTCCGATCCCAAGATTATTACCTACGACTGACGCACAAATGAATGAGAAATTTAAAGCGGGATGGTGTTTATCTTCAGTAACATAGGGTGCAATGTCCTTATGCACTTCGCAAGGATGAGACGAAAATATTAAATCTAGAAAGCGACCATTTATGTTAGGAACATTATTATATTGTTTAAATCCCATCATATCAGAAAAATTTTGGATTAAGTAACATTTTTGATCATTTAGAGCCTCCACACCATAAGATGGGATATTGAAATCACCCAGAACAATCGTGTTAATATGTAAGTAATCCAACTGAGCGATAGTCTCCAGGAACGATTCATAGATTGCCGCAGGCGTTGATGGAGGTATATAAATAACAAAAATACACACAGTAAAAGCATTAAGGCTAATCTTACATCCAACAACGTCAATTGAGGCATGCTCAACTATAATCGGACTCAAATTTAAACACTCTGTGTTAAACAAATCAGATCTTACTGCCAACAAGACCCCACCACCAGTACGTCTGCAAGACTCTTCAAATCTTCTATCACAATGCATCACGATGTAATCACTAGGAAATAACTCCGAATCTGCCACTCCCGAGTGAAGAAAAGTCTCAGTCAAAGCAACAATATCCATTTCATGTCCAGTAACAGAGTTTAAAAACTCATGAGTCTTTGTGTTCAGGCCTCGCACATTTTGATAGTAACAATTCGCAATGTGACTGTAAGAGGGTGGTATTAGGCGTTTAAAGCAACGATCTTGGGCAAACCACGAACGTACTTAATTACTATATTTTCCTCACCATTGCGTTTTCGTTGTTCAAGTGACTCTTTAAGCGACCTATAGTACTCTAGTTGTTTGGGTGTTTTGTCGGATGAGATGTATACGCCTGCGAAAGCTCCCGATCGCAAGTTTTTTGATTTTTGTAAAATTTTGTAGATATGATCAGCGTCATTTAAAGTGATCTTTAATATACGTGGCCTTGGGTTGTTTATATTCGTCTTGCCTAAACGGCTAACACGCTTGATGTCAACGGTGAGATCCGGGTCAGTGCAACTCAATAATTCTTTTACCAGCCTCAGCTCGTTCGCAGACTTCTGATTCTGTGGCAAGCCAGCAGGTTGCTCTTTCAAACCAAAAATTACCAGGTTCTTCCTTCTACTTTGACGATCCTGTAATTCTAATAAAACATCCTCCAACTGTTCATTGGATAACTTAGCGGTGCCGTCAGTCAGAGGACCTGAGTTAACAGTAGTACGCAGCGCCTCCATTCCATTTCTTAGATCCTTTATTTCAAGTTGCAGCGATACTATTACCGTTTTCAGTCCAACAATATCGTTTCCTAACTTTTCACAGTTTTGGCAGCTCCAAGTAATCGATTTCTTAGAGTTTATAATTCGAACCTCCGAAGAAGATAAGCTAGCACATGAATGACTATAGTTCTTTTGACAGATTGCACATGTCAGAAGGAGATGCTTCTCAGTTGGCTTAGAGCAGCAGTCACACGTCTTCATTTTACGAGGTAAAATTTCAATAATATATGCCGTTCGTGTAATCTGCCCGCACCCGGGCCCACTTTAATATAAAAACTGTAAACACGCGGTGGACCGCGTGGGCATACGAGTTGATACACTGCTCAAGATCAACTTAAAAAGTGCAAACTATTCACTCAGTGTACTCACAGAAAGGTGTAGGTGCTGTGGTTTATCGAAGTACTATTTAAAGGCACGATTAAACTGCATAAACCGTGATAAAACTTGCGAGTATGTGATACAGACAAACTGCACTCATGGCTTAGGTTATAAGTAAGTCCATTGTTACGAACACTGACACGTAATGACTGACACGTAATAAAAAAATTACATATCTGTTCTTAATTGAAACACAATTATTACGGGTGCCTTGTTAGCGCGGCATCCGCGCCACCATAGCAACCAACCAACATACTAATTGTTGCCTGTCAGATAATCAGAAGTATACAGAGTTTATCTATTATAATAGTTTTTCTTTCGTCGAAGAAAAATTATAGTATAAAACTCGAGTTGTAAGCTTATTACATACTCGTGGAATTACAGCACTCGCCGCTGCGCGGCTCGTGAGCAGCTTTTCCACTCATGCGTAATAAGCTATTTACAACTCTCGCTATGTAATATACTACTATACAGGGTTGGGCGAAAGTCTGGAAAAAAAATCATATCTTTTTTCTAGTTTTTTTCTTACAAAACGCAAAAACATGTCAATTTTCTTTCGCTATTCTCCATTTTTTAGCAATATAAAACATTTTTTCCTTCAACCCTTTAGCTGGAAGCCACCCCTCCTTTTTTTTCAAATGAGAACATATGGCTTGTGTGGGCTCGTTGAAAAGCTCGTGAAGAACTGAATACGAGTATACCATTTTTTTATTTTATTTATGCTGTTATTACAAATAAAAAACAAAATCTATATCGTAAAAAATTCCTGCGAATGAGTTATTATTTTACGTTGAAGGAATAAAAAACAAGCAAAGAGTGTTGGCAAAAAAAAGTTACTCCTTTTTTGTATGGTTAAGGAAACACGTAGTATTGTAGTAATTTTCTTGTAAATTGAATCGAAACGTCTACTTTAATAATTTAATTATTCGGCAGTAATTTTAACGTAGCAAATGCTATTAATGACAACACTTTGGCACTACCAAATTATTAAAGTGGACGTTTCGATTCAATTTACAAGAAAATTACTACAATACTACGTGTTTCCTTAACCAAAAAAAAGGAGTAACTTTTTTGCCTCCAACACTCTTTGCTTGTTTTTTATTCCTTCAACGTAAAATAATAACTCATTCACAGGAATTTTTTACGATATAGATTTTGTTTTTTATTTTGTAATAACAGCATAAATAAAATAAAAAAATGGTATACTCGTATTCAGTTTTTCACGAGCTTTTCAACGAGCCCACACAAGCCATATGTTCTCATTTGAAAAAAAAAAAGGAGGGGTGGCTTCCAGCTAAAGGGTTGAAGGAAAAAATTTTGTTTTATTGTTAAAAAATGGGGAATAGCGAAAGAAAATTTACCTGTTTTTGCGTTTTGTAAGAAAAAAAAAACTAGAAAAAAGATATGATTTTTTCCAGACTTTCGCCCAACCCTGTATATCAGCCAACGTTTATAAGTATCTTGGCCAGAAACCGATGGCCCACCTTTCTCTAGGAGTGGATTGTTACAAACTTTAATAGCAGTCTAATAACCAATATTAATAATAATAATTATATATTTTTGCAGTTGATACGTCAGCATATTTTCAAAAACAGTTTTCATGAAGCGCTAGATGTCCTAAAAAGTCAAAAAAATTACGAATTGTATTATCAGTTTGCACCGGTGCTTATGCAGGAAGTTCCAAAGCACATGGTTAAGACGTTGATTGAACAGGGACGTCGACTGGCCCCTATAAAGCTTTTACCAGCTTTAGTTTCTTGCAATGGAGAACTGCATGCATTAGAGGTTATAAGGTACCTGGAATTCTGCATTGACAAACTGAAAAACAATGATAAAGCTATACACAATTACTTGTTCTCGTTATATGCCAGATATGATGATCACAAACTCATGGAGTATCTAAATGGTCAAGGCCAAGAGTTAAGCTTGGTATAACCGATAAGTAACTGTTGACTGTGAATAGTAGTCAAAATTTATTTTTTAGGTTAACTATGATGTTCACTTTGCTTTGAGGCTATGTCACGAAAATAATCTGACAGAAGCATGCGTTCAACTGTCAGGGTTGTTAGGATTATGGGAGTCTGCTGTTGATTTGGCATTAAATGTCAACATTGAGTTAGCTAAAAGAATGGCTAATATGCCACCAGAAAATGACGTGGAACTTAGAAAGAAGTTGTGGCTAAAAATTGGTAAGTTTTCTTAACTCACCGTAAGATTTTTCATGACAATTTTGTAGCTCAACATGTCGTCAGTGGTAAAAATGACATCCAGCTGGCAATGGAATTCTTGCAACAATGCGACTTGGTGAAAATCGAAGATATTCTTCCATTTTTCTCAGATTTTGTTACAATAGATCACTTCAAAGAGGCTATATGTAATTCATTAAAGGAATACAATAGTTATATCCAAAGTTTGAAAGACGAAATGGAGGAAGCAACAAAATCGGCAGAACAAGTTCGAAATGAAATACAGACATTTAGGAATCATTATACATTCATAAATAGTGCAGATACTTGTGAAATTTGTAATGTTACTCTTATGATTCGGCAGTTTTATCTATTCCCATGCCAACATAAGTTTCATTCCGACTGCTTATTACAGGAACTCAACCCTTTTCTAGGTATGTACGGAATCTTTACCTACTCTGAAACTTCAAAAAATGTTTTTTTTTGTTTTTAATAATAAACACCCTGCATATTTTTGGACATTTTGAAAGAGGTAATTTTTCTGATTGAAGTGATATATATACAGGGTGTCCCAATAAGGACTCCCGTCGCCGATATCTCCGGAATAAAAATATATGTTTTAATTCTGCAAACGCCGTTTGCTAGGACGTGAAGAGAGCTTTATTCGAAACTGATAAGCGTTCATTTTGATATTGGCGTATAGAGGGCGCAGCGGTGCAAAGAAACTTTTCGATCCTAGGAACGTTGGAGCGTAGCGCATTTGAAAGAATGGGTAATTTGGAGAAACTTTTGTTCTATGGAGTATTTTCGTACTGTCACTAGTTTCTGAGATAACCGCTCTACAATGTCATTTATAAAAAATGAGCTAACTGCTTAAAATTAACTTTAGAGGAAAATGTTATTAAAAATATCTTTGTAGTTCACTAGGACAAAGAAAATAGCGACACATGTCAAATTATTACACATCCGGTTTGACTGGAAGTACCGGAAGTTACCCATTTTTCAGTTTAAAATGAACATTATATTATATTATATTAGGGGAGAGTCGGGTAATATCGGACAGTGGGTTGTATCGGACAACAGCATCTTCTCAATTTCCCTAATCGATGGCGTTCCGAATTTGTCAGAAAATGCTTTATTAGAATTGCCGTAGACACATATGTTCAGTATGAGGCCGAGCTTTGAATGGTACACGTCGTGTGCTTTATTTTTTATTTTTTTTGACCAAAACGAATTTCCCGGACATAATATTTACCAGTCTATATTTTATATAAACGTTAAGTTCTTTTAAATTGTTCATATTATATAACATTTGTTGGTAATTTTGGAATATAAAAATGGTTTTATGGAAATTATCGGAGGGTCGTAAAAAATAAGTTGGCCACTTTTTTCCAACGGTGCTGTTCGGGTAGTATCGGACACACATATTTCGGGTGATATCGGACACACTGAAATTTTAACTGAACATTCTTTTTTTCATATTAACTTTAAAAAATGCCCAAGAACACAAAAGGAAAAAGAAAAATTGACCAACTAGAGGATTACATTAGAAAAAATAAAAATGTAAAGGACAAAAAATATAGCTAAGATCATGTGCTCTGAACAGCAACAAGAAGCAACGAAGTGTATCATCTGTGGTGAAGACTACGTCGCAAATTAGGCACAATGCATCTATACTAAAATCGAGCAATCCGTACGCCTGGCATAAATAAAACCACGTGTTCAATGTCGTTCCGCGATTGGTCGTTAGGCTATAAAGTTTCACCCAACTCGGCAACAGGGACGTACTCGATCGCAAAAGTGTAGTTATGCGGTTTTATCTTGTTGTTTTCAGCTATTTAGACACTGCCACAAATAATTTTATCGATGTTTTGAACCATTTTAATTAGGCCAATAATTTTTTTCTGAAATATTTTGATGTAAATAATTGCAAAACTAAAACTAAATAAAGGTCGTGCCTCAGTGCGGCCCTGGCGAATATCTCGACGCACGTGCTCTTGTTTACGCCCGGTGTACGAGTTGCTCGATTTTAGTTTTTTTATAGTGCCATGGTTGGACCCATAAAAATTGTTCTGGGGCAGAAAAACATCAGGTTTATTATAAATGCGGCATTTGTAAGGGGAATTAATTCATGTCCGGTACTACCCGACGCTTTCAGAAAATTACAAAAAGAGGTCCATTTTTGTTTATAAGGACTGGGGTTTTTGTTTAAGTTTTTTTGTTTAATTTTATTATGTATTCTATTCTGCAAAGAGTATAGTTTATTTTAAGCAAAAATATGTTAATGTATCATTTTTTTGATAAAAATTATTTCAATTTTTCGAAATGTGGCCGATATTACCCGACTCTCTCCCCTATAATTTATCCCGCAAAAGTGAAAAAAGGTAACTTCCAGTGTCATATAATAACAATAACACCATGTATATACATATATCAAGACAACGACAATTTGGCTGAATTTATTTTTATTAACCGAAGGTGGCTCTGTCTCTGTCCATTGTTTCAATATAATATTGAGCTTCAAACGCCCAGGTAATTCTCTATCGTTGTCAATTTGTTTCTTGCCTAATTAGTTTATTAATTTTTGTAATAATGGTTAATCATAATAATGAGGATAAATTAAAATAGGGTACTAGTTTATGGAGAATGCAGTAAAAACAATGCTGTAGCCGCTGCTCGTATTTAGGTATGGAAATAATTTTAAACATATTTATTGTAAACATACATTCTTAATTTCTATAATTTCACCTTCGGTTAATAAAAATAGATTCCGCCGAATTGTCGTTGTCTACATGTATCTACAAGGTGTTATTGTTGTTAGGTAGGTATATTTTTTCCAATTTTGAGGGAAAATTTTACAGTATGTTCATTTTGAACTGAAAAATGGGGCACTTCCGGTGAAACCGGATGTGTAATAATTTGACATGTGGCGCAATTTCCTTCGTCTTGGTGCACTACAAAGATATTTGTAATAACTTTTTTGTTTAAAGTGAATTTTAAGCGAGTTAGCTCATTTTTTGTAAATTACATTGTAGAGCGGTTATCTCAGAAACTAGTAACAATAGAAAAATTGTCCATAGAATAAAATTTTCTCCAAATTACCCAGTCTTTCAGATATGCTACGTTCCAACGTTCCTAGGATCGAAAAGTTTCTTTGCACCGCAGCGTGTAGCGAAACCGATTTCGGGTAGTTAGCGCCCTCTGTGTTTGTGTGGGTTGAACCGGTGACCCGGGCTGAACGCGCTCTTTAGTTGTTGTTCCGGCCGTGATGGAAGATTCGCCCGCCCGAACACGGGTGGCACTGCGGTCTGCGCCATCGAGAGCGCCGGGTACGGCGCGGCCGTGGCGTCGGCCTGTTCACCAAAGTCGTTCCCGCCGTGCGGTAGTTTGCCTAGCCTAATTGTGAGTTGCGGAGCCAGAGGTTTGCCTTCATAGGCTTTCTTAAGTCTAGGTTGGGTTGCCCGGTCTGTAATAGGTAAATAACTTGTTTGTGTGTTGCGAGTAAGTGTTTAAATATATGTTTTGTCTGTAATAGCAATCGGTACCAGCAAAGCTGCCGCCATTTTGTCACCACACTTGATGAAAAAACGTCTACCTCGCCCAGTGTCTGATTTTCTGATTAAAGCTGATCTCCAAGGAAAATGTGCCAGTTTCATTCGCCTTCAAAGCATACTACGAACCCATAAAAACAGAGCGCCCCGAGATTAAGTAACGTTTCGTTGCAACTTGTCGACCAACGTGGAGTATGGAAGGAACCGGCACTGCTGCAGAAACATGGAGGAGCATGGAGGTTACAAACAGCCCCGAGGTGCCAGCGAGGCACTTGGGACACACCAGGAGAAGTCTAGACCTGCGTAGGCGGGCAGCGACTCCAACTACAACTTGGGTGACTGAGCAAGAAGGAGACCAAGGTAGGAGAATTCCAATTTATACTAGTGGGGAACAATGTGAAAATGAGGCTTGTGGACCGGCCTTTACGAGGGGAACGGGAAACAGTATCCCGGAAATACCACCAATCAGCAGAGGGTTACCCCCTCCTCGTTATGAAACTTTAGGAGCGAGTCAATGGCCTAGAGAAGCTGGGAACTACCAGCGTCAACCACAACCCTTAAGCAAGGAGCCAGGGGTTCCTTCGCACCCAATTTTTTACCCGCCACCAACTCCGGAAGAACTCGCGAGGATAATATATGGTGTAGTGACCCAAATGCAAAATGTAGGGCAAAATATTTCGCAGAATAGGGTAACCAACAATGTAAACAGTCCGGGCAACCAGAATCAATTTTTATACCATTTAGAGGCTATAAAGTTGTTACCAAACTTTGATAATGAAGGCCCGCTTCACCCGCTAGATTTCTTGTACCAATTAGAAAGTATAGTAAACGTTAATAACCTTCCATTTAATAATATAAAATTTGTCTTAGAAAATGTTTTTTAAAAAACCGTTAAGGTGTGGTGGAATGCGTTCTCAAATTATTTTACCACTTACGGTGGATTTAAGGATGATTTTTTAAAGAACTTCTGGGGGCCGGAACAGCAATTAAAAGTGAAATCTCTGTTAGATTCCACACGGTACGTAGAAAGTCAAGGTAGTTTAGCAAATCACTTTAATAAATTCGTTTCCATGGCCCGTCATCTTCAGCCCCCATATTCAGAGCCGCAAATTATTGGGGTTATTGCCAGACATTTCCCCCCCAATATAGCATCAGTATTGGTAGGAACGAACACTCTGTTCGACGCATTGGAGCGGCTGCGGCAAGCCATAGTTACCTAAATATAAGCGCCGCATCTAGCTCTCCCCGCGGGTTCTATAATCGAACACAGGACCAACGTCCGGCGTCCGACCAATATGCGGAAAAAAATGGGATGGCAAAAAATGTAAATAAAACGCGATACCAAAATATAGCGACACTAGAAGTAGACGGAGAAGAAGGGCAAGAAATTCCGGGAAACGGGAAACCTCTTTTCGGAAGGCGAAAAGAATGTTAAAGGGGTAAAAGTATTAATGGCGAATAATCCGGTGGAAGAATTATTGGAGGAATGCGAATTTAATCACGATTTGTTAGACACTCGTTGTCCTAAAATAAAGATTAGTTTTTTTGAGTATAAATTCGCCGCACTAGTAGATAGCGGCAGCCAAGTTTCGGCCGTTTCGGAAAATGTGTGGCTACAGATGGCCGAAGTACATAAAAGAATTGCGTATTTTAAAAGCAGTGGCGTTCGTGTCTCTGGCGCTTTTAAAACGAAATTTAAAAAAGTTAGTGTCCAAGCGCAATTAGTGTGTGTTATAAGTAAGTGTGAGTTTTTAATGGAATTTTTAGTGATAAGCGGACTATCGTATCCAGTAATATTAGGGTGCGATTTTTTGCGAGCGTTTGTAATTAGTATCAACATCGAAGATAAATGTTTAATAATGAAAGTTCAAAATGAAATAATGTTGGTGCCGGAAATAAATAATCAACACGAGCAGACTGAATCCTTTAATATGTCAGGAGCCAGTGTTTGTCGGGGTACAACTACTCCACGAATACTGGTGATTTGTGAAAAGGTACCAAAGTATTCGTTAAAGAATTATGATAGAAACTATTACCAAAATAATGGGAAGGAGCGGACCGATTTAAGGGAAGAAACCGTTCTAGAAATAAATAAAGGGGAGTTAAAAGAAATCCTGGGTGAAGGGAGACTAGGAAATATTTCAGCTGAAGTCGAAGAAAAATTGTTACTATTGGTGAAAGAGTTTTCGGGGGTTTTTTCGGATAAACCAGGGCGGACTGATAAGTATGTGCATTCCATCAGATTAATAGACGAAAAACCGTTTTTTATCAAACCATATCCCATACCCATTACCCATAGAAAGGCTGTAGATAGTTCGCTACTACAAATGGAGGAGTGGGGAATTATTGAGAGGTCCCCTTCGCGATACATTTCCCCCCTCATGACGGCTAGAAAAAAAGATGGAGGAGTAAGGGTTTGCTTAGATGCACGACATCTCAACTCGGTGATGGAGCCCGATTACGAGCTGCCTCGTCCTGTAGAGGAGATAGTGAAAATGATGGCTGGAAAAAAATATTTTTCCTGTTTGGACTTGACACATGGATATTGGCAGATCCCCTTACGCTACGAAGATAGGAAATTTACGGGATTCATGGCCGGAACCAAGACATATCGGTTTTGTGTGTTGCCTTTCGACATAAAAACAGCGGTAAGTGCGTTTAGCCGCGCGATAGATGTCATTTTTGGGAAGGAATTTCGCGAATTCCTAATTTGTTACGTGGATGACCTGTTGGTCATAAGTGCTACGTACGAGGAACACCTCGTACATCTCAGAAGGGTACTGGGTCGACTAGAGGAGGCAAAGCTCACCCTGAAGATGTCAAAGTGTAAGTTTTTTCAATCGCAATTGTCATATTTGGGCTATTTGATAGGAAGAGAGGGGGTTAGACCACACCCTGATAGGATACAGGCGCTAAGAGATTACGTCAGTCAAGCAGTTGCAAGCAAACACGGGTGGCACTGCGGTCTGCGCCATCGAGAGCGCCGGGTACGGCGCGGCCGTGGCGTCGGCCTGTTCACCAAAGTCGTTCCCGCCGTGCGGTGGTTTGCCTAGCCTAATTGTGAGTTGCGGAGCCAGAGGTTTGCCTTCATAGGCTTTCTTAAGTCTAGGTTGGGTTGCCCGGTCTGTAATAGGTAAATAACTTGTTTGTGTGTTGCGAGTAAGTGTTTAAATATATGTTTTGTCTGTAATAGCAATCGGTACCCTCAAAGCTGCCGCCATTTTGTCACCACACTTGATGAAAAAACGTCTACCTCGCCCAGTGTCTGATTTTCTGATTAAAGCTGATCTCCAAGGAAAATGTGCCAGTTTCATTCGCCTTCAAAGCATACTACGAACCCATAAAAACAGAGCGCCCCGAGATTAAGTAACGTTTCGTTGCAAGCGCCATCTATACGCCAATGTCAAAATGAACTCTCAGCAGTTACGAATAAAGCCCTCTTCACGTCCTAGCGAACGGCGTTTGCAGAATTAAAATATCTCTTTTTGTTCCGGAGATATCGGCGACGGGAGTCCTTATTGGGACACCCTGTATATATATATATATACACCCTGTATATATATATATATATATATACAGGGTGTATCTTATTATATATATATATATATATATAGATAGATTATTATATATATATATATAGATAGATTCGACCACCATACCTTGTGACATCAAAACGTAAAAATCTCACCGGAGCTGTGACATCCATCGACGCTGTGAGATCCAAAATCGGATGCCACAACGTTTTCCAATGCTAATCGTGTTATAATGTTTGTAGAATCGTACCCTACGAATTCTGGCCGGATGTCAAAAATGCGTTGTTGTAAAAATTTTGTATATTTTTAGTTCCGGTGTATATCTACCAGGTGGCGCGCGAGTTGCGCGGTTTTGTATATTAAATATACTCTGGATAATTTTACTCCATCGACTCGTGACATCCAGAACGTTTCTGGTGTATATTAGTTCTTACACGTTAGATTAAGTGGCATCCGAAATTTGACAACACCGCAAGAATAGCGGTCGCATCGCGTTATTTTCCTATCGCTTCTGATGTTCTAAAGAACGGCATGCGGCTTAGGCAATAAACTCGGGCAGTGCGGTCATGAAGGTGACTGGTGATTTTTGTGCGTTATGATCAGTGGACCAGGGGGGGGGGGCTTGGGGGCTTTAGCCCCCTCCCCCCCCAAAGATCTGCCGCGTAGTATTTATTTCTAAATAAAATTAATTTTAAAACAATAGTTTTGCCGTAAATATTACCGAACGATTTTTTAAAATAATTAGCCTCCACTCCAACTTTAAATTCTGGTTACTGGTTATGATATATGATAAAAGTTTTTAGTAGATATTTCTAATAGTGCTTTTGCTCTTTTGTGTTGCATCAGCAACGGCCTTTTTCGGAGGTAAATCAATATGAATAATTTATAAATTTTAAAAACTCAATATAACTGGCTTTGAATCAGAGTATTAGTATTCTGTAGCTTTCAGTTTACCTCTGTTTAAAGGAATTTGTGAAATACAAAATTTGTATTGCCCAATCGAATAGAACACACAAAAATTGTTTTATCTGTACTAATACTATAAAGAGAAAATATTTGTATTTTTATTTGTAATGAATAAACTCAATAACTACTAGACCGATATTAAAAATTCTTTCACTAATAGAATGCTACATTACCACTGAGTAACATAGGCTATATTGTTAATCGAGTTAAATTAGGCATCCCTACGAAAACTCCAATAATGTAACCCAAGATGTAAAAAGTTTACAAATGTTTGCCCGTGGGAAGCCGAGAAGGGCCGCTAGTTTTTTTTTAAGAAAAATGACAACAATAAATCTAGTCCTATTTTCTCTTAGTTTACTCAGAATATATTAATGAAAAAATCATTAGAGAAAAAAGTTTTACGAAAACTGAAGCTAAAATTTTTAGAAAAATTGGGAAAACAACATACCTAACGTCTAATTCTTTTAATAGAAAATACCTTTAGAAAATTTATCTCCGAAGAAACCATTGGAGCCTATTTCAGGTTGTAATTTCGATGAAAAATATATATTGTAATGGTACCTAAGTCTCTATAAAATAAGTAATATTTTCTTAGTTCCAATTAAGCTATATCTAGAGGACTTTGGGAAATAAGTAGTACCAAGGAGACCATATATTAAAAATGCCTTTTATCAATAATTCTTAAGTATCTTTGGCGCAAGATCATACCCATGTAAATAAAATTATTTATTATTAGCCTAATTATGCATTCTTCTCCAGCCGATGCCGGTGGGCAAGCCCGTAGCGGCCCGAGCGGTCGAATCTAGGCAAGCCATACGTCTGCGACAAGAGCTAACGCGCCCGAGCTGCGCGAAGATATAAACGTAGGTTACGCATATGTTCGGCCTTTAATTATTATTATGGTGGGCGAGCCCAGCCGACCCAGCGGCGAGCGTCCCGAAACAGCGACCGAACGAGGCCGTCCGCGGTCTGTTATTTAATTTACATATAGGTTAAATCAAGTCATGAAAATTCAGAAAAAATGAATCCATGTTGCATATCTTCAAAAATAACAGGTAGTATTTTAAGCGCAGAAATGATCGAAAATAGAATAAGCAATGAAAAAAATTATAAGTGCACTTCAAACGAAAAATAATGCATAATGAATAATAATGATAATAATAGTGGAAATGTAGCGTCCTCACTATTTGAGTTGATGGGCAAAATATCAGGTTGAGGACAAAAACAACAATATCTGTTTTTTTTTAGAAAGTGCCGACGTTTCGACGTATATTTTTCGTCTTCTTCAGGGCTAAAAATATATACAATGCTGACTATAGTGTAATGTATGACACAACAATAAATTACATAAACATATAACAACTATGTATATAGGTACGCTTGGAAAGTTGGAATTTTTCGTATTACAGTTTTTGTCAAAACAAAAACGCTTAAACTTTGGCGTACAATGTGTGGTATCATTGAGTAAAGGAATAAAATTATTCCTTTACTCAATGGTGGTATGGATTCTTGGGAAGAAAATATATGGGAAGCCAGTTGTCGTTTACTGAAGTCCATCCATAAGATTCAGGATCTTCAAGTTGTGACTTCGCAACATTACTTGAATATTTTTAACTGCTACGGGCACCTGCAACTGCCAATAATTAAACAATCCAATATATAATTTCAAACTAGTAATACCTCAAAAAATTTTGATAAAAAGCACAATCAGTAGGGGGAAGATCGAAGAAGGTTTATTAGATTTGGTGGCCATTGCGTTTAGTGACTATGGCCACATTTTTATGTTTACAGCTCTTTGTTTTTGCGTGATTTTAAAAAGTCACGAAACGTATGCACTTATCTACTACTATAAAATAAATAAACATTTCATTTCCATAAACAAAATTGTACAAAAATTCTTACGAGTTTTCCCCTACTAACATTTTTTGAGGTATTACAAGTTTGAAATTATATATTATATAATCAACATTTTTTGAGGTATTACAAGTTTGAAATTATATATTGGATTGTCTCATTATTGGCAATTGCAGGTGCACGTACAGTTAAAAAGATGGTATTCAAGTAACGTTGCGAAGTTGCAACTTGAAGATCCTTTATCTTATGGATATAGACTTCAGTAAATGACAATTGAATTCGCATATTTTCATCTCAAGAATCCATACCAAACATTGTACGCCAAAGCTTAAGCCTTTTTGTTCCGACAAAAAGTGTAATGCAAAAAAGTGCAAATTTAATATTATTATAAAAAATCAATATAAATTTTTTTTTATTTTGCAGTTCATTAAATAAATGGTGACTTTAAACAGATACATAAAATAAGCAGGTGGTTGTTTGTTCATCTGGCAACTGTAATTACTGCTCAAAAATTGCCAAAAATCAACTATTTGGTTATTTTATTTCTTATTTTATTTTATTGGTCTGCTTGAACCCACATTATTTGGTCTAAAATTAATAATTAATTTTACCAGCGATCTGATATAGAATAGTCCACACGGAGAGGTAAAACTACCACAAGTCGTATATCTGAGAGTACTTCCAAATAGTTTATGTAAACGCTCCCAGAGACTTACCTACTCTTTGTCTTTTAGAGATCGTTTACAATGGCAGTGAGTTCTCCCTGAGAGGGTTTACATTGGCAAACTATTAGGAAGTACTCTAAGATATTTATACTTGTGATAGTTTCACTTGCGCGTGTAAACTACGAATTAGTTGTTGAGACATGCCTGCCACGCGTGGATATTCTCACGCAAGGGATTAATTTTGCGTTCCACGTGAGTAGCGTGCGCCACAAAAAAATTCACAGTTCAAAAACTATAGGCACTATAGGTAATTTTTTTTACCAAAAACTTCTTTTATGTTTTGGGCACATTCCCCTCGCAGCATGTATATAAAAATTTCCGCAAATAAAAAAGTTTCTCGCTTAGTGAAAATTTCATTACACTTTTTATAACCTTGCAATTTTGTTGCTATTTAAAGTGGTTAATAAACAATATTGGACAATAACAATGGCATTCGTTGTAAGCGCTCATATGTTAACTTCAATTTAAAAAAAATCGAGTCAATAGCTCCACTACTCTCAAAGATATGACGATGGAAACGTAAAAAACACAATTTCCGTTTTTTCGAAATAAAAAAGGTCTCGACCACAAAAAAATGTCTTAAATCGCCATTTCGTATGCAGAGTGATGTACTTAACAACACCTATGGGGTCTGATCTAGTCTGATCTACCCACAAATTTTTTTTTTGAGAACGGAGCGACTTTTTAGCCCGATTTCGCTCCACTAGTAGGTACCTTTCTTAAAACTGTATGTTGATGACATAATTTTAGCCATTCCAAAAAAACATGAATCTGAGTTGCTACAGATATTTATAGTCGAATTAAATTACGGACTTAAGCTTGCAAAAAATTGTAACATTATGAATTAAAGTGAATCCTATGTATTTTGAGGTCTTTCCGAAAAAAGTAAAAAAAAATGTAGCCCCGGGTCGAAATTGCCCAAATTTGGGGTTATGTTCATTTTTCAATTTTGCGCAGGCGTATCTTGGAAACGAATCAATATTTTGAAACGGGGTTTACACCATTTTAAAGCATAGGAAAAATGGTAATTTTCATGTCCCTTGAAAAATTTTGATCCGAGGCACCGTTCCCGAGATATAGACGATTGAAATGTATGTAGTATTTTGAGAAAAAATTGGGTGCTGAAGGCCGAAAATTTGAATGTTCGAACACTAAAGTTTTCATAACTTTGGTAAACATTAAGATATTTGAAAAAACAAAAATGCGTTTTGAATGTAAGGGACGAGACTATTGATATCCAGAGGGACGCAAGAAAAATCCCAAAATTGGGCATATGGCGGAGGGGCAAATGACCTAATTTCATTGGTTGCCTGTAACAGGCAAACTATTTGAAATTTGTTAATGCCACTGACAGAGCTTACTCTTGAATGTCCATTCTTATGTTTGTATGAGTTTTACCGAAATCGGACTATAATTGGCCAAGATATCAAAGAATTAATTTTTTTTTCCCCAAAAAAATATATTTTTTTGAAAATCTGAAATGCACAAAAATGCCAAAAATGCACCCAATGACTAGAATTTTTTTATTTTTTAGTACCTCAATGTGTCTAGAATACCACTACGTTATAGAAAATTCGTCAAAAATATTTTGTCTATTTTTCTGACATTGTTCATTGTGTGAGTACCACAAAAACATGGTTTTTGGGAAAAGTTGCCTAAATTGGCAATTTTCAATTACTTGGTCTGAAAGGTGGGCAAACCTAAATTGGATGTCGTCTCAACATGTGTACGAAGTTACAAGTCTGTATGTCTATTCTAAGTTTTAGAATTCCCCCGACAAAAGTCCCGTTACACGCGCTCCGCGGGATCCAAAAATCGTACAGTGTCACTATTGAAGCAGGCACCATAAGGGATTTTTTTTTATTTTTGGATAAAATGTTAATTTGACTTTGCCATCGATTTGTGCTTGTCAGAGGATGAAAATGACGTCGCAAGAGTCGACCACGTGACTTGCGGTAGCTGTCAAAATTGACATTTTTTTCAAAAATTATCCAAAATCGGCTTTATTTGACACATTTTCGATAAAAGTTATTAGAAAAAGTTGTTTCTTTTGCAATTTTTGGCCTACATACCAATTTTCAGAGAACCTTGATAACATTTAACTTTTTGCGTGTTTTTGTAAAAAATTTCCAAACATTTCAACTGAAATGTATTTATTGAAAGTTGAATTTTTACCTAACCTAACCAGTTGATTTCTTAAACAATCTCTATTTGGTTTAAAAAATTATGTTAAGCTTGGTGCAAAGTTGATTTAATTTCAAAGGTTTGATGAACACAAACCTAGTCTATTTTTCACGTCGTTAACTACTTTCATCTAAAAAGAGTTATGTAAAGAGAATACAAATAAATGAACACATTTGGTTCATTTGGAAATTAAAGTAGCGGTTCCCGATGGAAATTTATCTCTGATAACAGTTTAAGTAAAAAAAATGAGTAGGCTATGGAGACAGAAATCTTGCATTCCATTTGCGCGCTTTGAGTGCCGAACATTGCCAGAGAAATGTATACAAAATGGTTTCTATTGACAATCATCCCAAAAGTCAATGTTCAGGTTCTCGTTGAGATAAAGGCCATTGCTTTCCAGATATTCTGCCGTCTTCTTTTAAATGGAGGAAAATTTCGTTGAATAACAATGACTTGTCGATTTACTGAAAGAGAGAGAAAAAATGGGGAAAAAAATTCAGAAAAAACTGTTTGTCATATTTTTGCATATTATTGCAGATTTGGGCATGTGACTTATCACATTCAAAATATATCCGAAAAATACTCATTTTTTGGTCTTAGGAAATTGCTCATAAAACAAAAGTGGTTTTCTCTTAAATCCAAAATTTTCAATTTTTTCGAGTAAGAACAAGCACACTGTCGACCTTTTCCGTAATTTGGGCACCTTACAGACATTAGCGCAATTTCGTTTTGTTTCCATCTACAAGAGTGCCTGAAAATACGTAATAATCAGTAGGTCAAAAAATTGATGTTTTGCAAATTTTTCGCAAAATATTACAGATTTCGCCACCCGACCTCATTCGAAAGGTAACCAGAAAATACGCATTTTTTGTTTAGCATATATATCTTCTCGTATTTCAAGTTTTTTTTTCAAATCACGAAAAACCAGATTTTAGAGAACAAAAAACAAACTTATCTTATCACAAAGTTGGAACTTACACACAGGCTTAGGATTAATTTCCTAAAATTATTTACAGTATATTTTTTGTGTATTTTTTTGCGTTCTTTCCGAAGGTGAAGTAAGCTTTCTACCAAAAAATTTTTTTTAGATAGTCCCGGAAAACCGCGCCAAAATCGCATGAGAAAGAATTTCAAAAAATTTCCCTTTCCGGTTTTTTGCAAATTTCCGAAAAACTATGGCAGATTTCGCCGCAGGACCTATTTTGTTTGAAAGCCAAAAAAAAAACAAAATCTCTCATAGGCACATATTATGGCCTAACACTTATAGTTTCGCCACAAATTCAACGTGAATTTCGTGTTCATGGTTCTGATCAAAAAAACGAAAAAATCAACTTTTTGGTATAAGCGCCTCTGGCGGCGAGAAATACGCCTTAAAAATATGGGTATATGAATTTCCGAACTATTTTTGCCTCCTCTTTCGACTGGTGCATTTATTTTTACCATAGGGGTAGTACTTGGCGAGATAATTAGCAATTTTCCTTGAGAAAATCCGGAAAACCCGGTTTTTCCCAATTTAGAAAATTTCGACCAGGGGCTACATTTTATTTTTTATTTTTTTGGACAGAGCGCATCAAAATACATAAGATACAATTTGTTTCATCCAGTTACAATTTAATGCAAGCTCGAGAGGTCTTTTTTTCGTAATTTAATTAGATTATTAACAATTTTCAGCCACAGATACAATTTACAATGGAAACAGAATCTGATGATCAACTCCCGTTTTTGGATGTTTTGGTTGTCAGAGATCATGTAGGTACATTGTCCACCAACTGGTACACCAAACCAACAAGCTCAGGGAGAGCTGAATTATTTGTCCGGTCATCCACAGTCACATAAAGTTAGCACTATTAAAAATTTAATACGTAGATCAGCCTCTCTCAGCAGTCCTCATTTTCACAAACAAAACAAAGAAAAAATAAAATCTATTTTAAAATTAAACAACTATCCATTATATTTTAAGTTTCCATATATCCGCAATTTGTCAGAAAAAATAGAAAAGGTCAAAATCTAGTCACCCTCTTTATCCTGTCAGACAGGTAAAATCTATATTATCATGTTTAAAAGACAAAACACCTCACATGGTCAATTCCAATTTAGTGCATCAAATCAATTGCAAAAATTGCAATAAGTGTTACATTGGTATTACAAAACAGTATTTAAAAAATCAAGTCTACCAACATCAATATAATTGTCGTGAGAGAAAAAAAAAACAAATTTGAAAAAACTGCCTTAGCACAGCACCATTTTTTGACAAAACATGATTTTGACTTTGATGAAGTAAAGATTCTAGACAGAGAGCCATATTATTATAAAAGAACTATTAGTGAGATGATTCACATATCTACAAAGTCAACGGTGAATTTTAGAACTGATGTAGCAGGTCTAAGTATCTAATATTTGTAAAGGCCTGTTAACGATATACATCAAATTTGCAAAAGTAAAAGATAATGGTTACAGGTAGTAAAATGAATACACCCAGTATATAACTGTAAAATAAGTAGTTAAATTATAAAAAAATAAATAAAAAATAATCCATAACTTGATATCTACCGAACTAATTTTTTGTTGTAACATACTGAGGTTTTTTTGGGGAAAAAAATCTAATTATATAGCTGTTCTCGTTGACGTCCCGACCATAAATATATTTACGTTCTACATTGATCGCCAACTTTGACTAACAAATGATTTGGTTTCGTTTCTGTATCATTTTATCCTGTGATACCTATGTGCTCTATGAAATTTTGTATAATTGACTTAAATATCTGTGATATAGAATAGGTGAGTACTCTGTATTTTTGTATTGTTTCTTTTACGTTTGTTTGTACACATAGTTATGGTTGTTCTCAAGTTATCCTAACTTTCCAAGCGTACCTATATAGTTGTTATATGTTTATGTAATTTATTGTTGTATCATATACACTATAGTTAGCATTTTTAGCCCTGAAGAAGACGAAAAATATACTTCGAAAAGTCGGCACATTCTAAAAAAACAGATATTGTTGTTTTTGTCCTCAACCTGATATTTTGCCCATCAAATGATGATAATAATAATGTGAATTTACCTAGTTTATCAAATTTTTATCCCGCTATATAAAATTTGATTTTGGCTCCAAAGGAACTGTCAAATTTTGTCCAATAGATACGATTATTATGGCTTATACCGGCAAAATTAGCATACCTACTAAAAAACATGTTTGTACCAAGACATAACCAAAATTCGATTAAGTATCTCAAAAACAAAAAACTAGGAAAAGACCATTATTTTGTTACATTCTATTTGTACCAGAAATTATGGCACCTTGTTTTTAAACACCCCTTTCTATTGTTTATATTAATAAATAAATTATGTTAGGTATACAAGTAGTGAATCATATAATAATGTCAATACAGGGCCGTAGCCAGACAGAAACTTCAGGCAGGACAAAGGACTTTCCTGTCAGGGCAGTACACATTTGAGAAGTGAGGGATAGGTACCTACAGGGCGTTACTTTGTTGGTGGGGAGAGGAGGGGAGGGGGGAAGGGTAAAAAAATTGAATATAATTTTTGTTATAAAAAATGCGCCGCAGGCGAAAATTCCTGAAATTTTCAAGGTCAAATATAATATGAATATACAATTTTAAGTCAATGGTAGGTAATTTTTTTTTGCTAATTATGCGGGCGCATAATCATTTGTGCAGTAAGCAAGAATACTCTGTTTTCTTTCATAGAGCAGGAGACAAAAATGTGTTAGGTATCAAATTTCTATTTTATTGTTGATTTTTAACTGACAAAAATCCAGCAAAAATTATCAATAACAACAATGAACACCGCCTTTTGTGATGTGGAAGTAAAAATAAAAGTTAGTGCTCATAGTGCCCTATAAATTATCATATTTTTTCAAAGGGACACATTATGTCTATAATTTTTGCAAAAATTTTCTGGCTGGCCAATGTAGTAGGTAGGTATGGGTAAATTGCAATTTGTTTGAAGGTGGGGCAATAAAGATTGTTGTTTTTTAAGCGGGTAATAAAAAGAGTACCTACTTAGAGGTGTCTGCTTACTAAAATGCGCCGCAGACAATTTTTTTTTCGAAGCTAAGGACCAATTCAGTTTAAATGAAGTATAATAAATTGAAAAATCATCATGAGTCAATAGCAAAATTTTCCTAACAGAAATCCTCCTGCTTTTCGGTTCTCTTCGCGACCTTTTATAGCCAACGTTAAGTCAACAATATGATAACAAAACAACAACACTAACAGCAAAAATAACAGCGGCAATGTCAAAAACAAAACAACAAAATGTTCAAAAAGAACGTATCAACAAAACAACACAATAATAACACCAAAGCATACACGAAATATCGGAAATCCGTCACTGTTAAACCGACGAACCACTTCCTGAGCTAATTCTGGAACGACGAAATTATCATATTTTTTAAAAAGCAATAAAAACTGCATCGCCTATGATGTCCGCTGCCTAGAGAGGGGAGGTACAAGTCACGTACGACCCCGGCGATGCCCCTCTCCGCGTTCCATACGTAGGGGAGTACGCCAGCCGAATAAAATGAAAGAAAATGTCACTAAATCCCATTTTTTACTGTCATTTTTCACTTTATTGCCGATTTAAAAAAAGAAAACTGTTTAGAGACGTTGTACCGATCGATTGATGGTTTTAGAATTTTGATTTTCGGCCTAGAAATACGATTTTTGAATAAATAAATCAGAATATGAAAAAGGTAAAACCATCAATCTCTTGCTATTACTTTTCTAAATACAATGAAAAAAAAATCATCAAAATTGGTTGGAAAATAACGAAAAAAAAACGGGTCCAAAAGATTGCTACTTTAATACACTGCGAGTTCCACCTTAAAATAAATAAATAGTTTTCCGGGCCTACATTTATGTCCATTTCAAATAATAATTGTCCCAAAATTTTCTTTAAATGGTTTTATGTCTTTTTACTTGTTACTTTATTTTTAGTATTTCTTTGAAACAATGTAGCTGTCTGCCACCTTTAAACGTAGATAGGTATTTAATTTTTTTTTCGTTTCAAGTGCCTGTGCTTATAAAATGTTAGTTTGATTTTGTACCTACTACTTATTTTATTTTCAATCATTTCTGCTCTCAAAACATTACCTACCTAATAATACTACTTAATAAACCAGTATAATATAATATTATAATTTACGTAATGCTAATAATGATTAGGAAGTGTGTTAAAATGCGAAATTGCAGACAAAGTTTACTACGTTTAAACACCCTCCTGTGTTGAGCTGCAGTAAGGTTTGTTACGAGAGAAAGATTATATCTTTTTAGGCAAACCTTACTGCATGTCAAACAGCCTCTGCGTTGAACCGTAGTAAACAATCCACAGTTCACTAATCACTAGCCACCGCAGCGGCCCCCGCCCTTCCACCTGCTTATTTATCGCCGTGATTGTAGTGCAACAGTCGGTGAAGTGGCAACGCTGCACGGATGTCATGAAATCCGTAATATTTTGGCGGATGATGCAAGCACCGTTACGTAAGAATGTATATAAGATATACGACGGACTTCACAGAGATAGGAAATTTAATTTTTTCATTTCGTGTATGGTTCGATTGTTAATAGCTTAATCGAATCCTCTCCTCAGACTTTCAAAGTCATATTTTTGTTTTGGGGCTAATGTGTTTCCTTCGTGTGGATGCCACAGAGCCGCACTTTTTACCGGATGTCACAAGATGCCCTGGATAAGTATATATATATATATATATATATGTTGCTTGTCTCTAACAAGATATGTGGGTTTAAATTTACAAAAAAATATTTGAAAGATCAGAGATAGTCATGAAATTAAGGTGGATTTTTGATGGTTATTTCTTTCAATTGAATTATGGCAATATCTCCCAAAATAATAAAGCTGCTGAACTGTAATTTGGTACTGCTGTGTTTTTGGGTATGGAGAATAAGCTAAAACTGACAATTTCTACGTATCTCATAGAGAGCACCGCTTGCGCGATTTTTTTTAACAAAATCAATATTAAAATAAAAAAATAAAGCTAACAATCAGGATACTATATTTATTCATAGAAAGCCTTAAAGTCATTCTGGATAAAAAAAAACAAAACCTCGGCAAATTTGTATAATAACTTATTCAGACAGAAGCGAAAATATTACTAATTACAATAAGGATGTAAGATTAGCGAGTGTAAATGTAATAATTACAATACACCCGTGCCATTTACAGTGTTTTCAAGTTTCAACAAAGTCGTGACTTCAAAGGCTGGAATATTCCCGTCAAGACTTGTCGAATTTTGTTTGTTTCTGTTTTGTATCCTGTATTATTTCATAAATATTTGTTATTTTTTTGTGAAGTTTAGTTTTAAGGACAATATTGTGGGTAAAAAGATTTGTGAAGTGTAAAGGAAGTAATAAGTACTTTGTTTATTGATCCATCTGATCTAGAGGTTTATTATCCAAGTATATTATTCATGCTTGAAAAAAATTTTTCCTTTGAAGAAACAAGAAACAAGATATAAACAAATGCATGATAATAAAAACTAGCCAAAATTAATTAAAACAATCAAAAATCATTTTTTTTAAATTGGTGATTTTTGATTTTTCAAAGAAATCATGATTTTTTCAAGCCTTAAACAGGGTGTTGTATTATTAAAAACAAAAAAATATATATTTTGTACCACTTTTAAGATACACCCTGCACCCTGTATAATATGCAAGCCTACCTTTCTAAAGCCTGTTTAGTTCTCTTACAACTTTTAATATAGAACAATTTTCTCTATCTGCAAAAATTCGAGAAATAATTGGGGGGGGGTCAGAGTTTTCTGAGACTGTACCGTTGTCATCATAGGAGTATAGCAAATTTGGTCAAGGCTTTTACTAGTGGGATGAACAAAATTTCGTATTTTTTTGTTTGAATAACTACCCTTTTCTTGTATTATTTTTGTACACGATAACTGTCTACCCAAAAGAATCTATGAAGTGAGGGCAGATCTAGACTGCATTCTTAGGGGGAAAATAACGTTTGCCATGGTGGTAGGATCTAGCCACTATTACTTTCTAGACAGGAAAAAATTGTTTTGTTTCGATAAATATTGGATAATTAAAACGGCCGAAAAAATAATGGGAAATTTTACTTTTTACAAAATTTGTCCCTTGTATCTATTGTACTTCTTCCTAAACAAAGGTCTGTGATTCACATTAACATTTTTGTTTGTTTTTAGGTCCTGCAAAAAAGAACAGACTGGCCGATTTAGAAAGGCAGTTGAAAATATTGAATACCCAAACAAATCAAGATAATTTGAGTACAGGCTCAAGTGGGATGTCAGCAAAAGAAATTGTGAAATCTGAAATAGATAATATAATAGCATCTGAGTGTCTGTACTGCGGAGAAATCATGATTAGGAATATAGACAAGCCATTTGTTGAAGACTGTGATTATGAGTATATTATGAGAGAGTGGGCATAAATGTATTTCAAAAATATTTTTATTAGACAGGTACTGAATAATATTGTTGTAAACCTGTAACATTACTTACTTACACCTGAATAAACATATATTATTATTATATCGACTTAGCCAAAAGGCATTCGCACTCCCTCTACGGGGAACATTCACTCAGATCCCGGGCATCCCGGATACCAAAAGGATCTGGCTCGGACGAGACCCTTGCCATGTTATCGGGCCCTAGGTGACATTGATGTTCTTGGACGATCCTGCATTCCCCATGAATTTCCTGACGGTTCGGGCTGTCGCAAGTAGTACCGCTTTCTGCATGGACCTGTAAAGACTATCAGTTAGATTCAGCTCCTTGATGTTTCTCAGCAAACTTTTTGGTATAACACCAGTTGTTGACACGATGATTGGAATCGTCTGGACGTTCTCCATTTCCCATTGCCTTCTAATTCGTTCTTCTAAGTCTCTGTACTTCGCGATCTTCTCGACTTGCTTCACACGCAGGTTGTTGTTGTTCGGGATGGCCACATCAATCAGAGTTGTCTTCCTAGAAATTTTATCAACTATTATAAGGTCCGGTCTGTTATGGGCAACTCGTTGATCAGTCAGAACTGTACGATCCCAGTACATCTTGTAGTTGCTGTTCTCAAGAACAGGCTCAGGTGTGTAGTTGTAATATGGGACCCTTTCTGTCTGCACAAGCAGCAGCTTTTCCGCCAGTTCCCGGTGCAAGATCTTGGCAACCGAATCGTGTCGTTCCTTATATTCCGTTGATGCGAACATCTGACATCCTCCTGTTATGTGCTGGATTGTTTCTGAAGTTGGGCACCCGTATCTGCATCTGTCATCCACTACCGATGCATCTCCTACAATGAATTTTAGGTAGTTGCGAGTTGGTATAACCTGATCTTGTATGGCCAGTAGGAAGCCTTCCGTCTCGGGGAACATTCGTCCCGAGGTCAGCCAATAGTTCGACGCTAACTTGTCGACATGTTCCTGGTTAACCTCATTAGGATGTCTCCCGTGCAGCGGCTTCCCCAACCACCTCTGTAGTTTATCGTTGTCGGTTCGGTGGTGATTTTGACGCTCGTGTTCCGTCAGACGTAGCGGTGTTGAGACGTCTGCTCCGCATATAGCCCTATGTAGTGTGGAGCTGTTGGCCTGCCTGTAGAAATAATTACGCAGATTTAATATTTGTTGGTCCAATTGCTTGCTGAGATCTGCCAATCCTCTTCCTCCTAGTTGACGTGGCAGAGTTGTTCTTTCTACGGCGCTACGGGGATGATGTTTATGAGCTTTTGTCAGTAGTGTCCTAACTTTTCGTTGCAGGTTGTTGATGTCCGTGTTGGTCCAATTCACTATTCCGAACGAATAGCTGAGTACAGAGCACGCATACGTGTTCAGGGCCTTAAACAAATTCCTGCTGTTAAGATCAGTTCGCACTACTTGTCTTACTCTCTTGATGAATTCATTCGTTAAATCAGTCTTCATTGTTCGATGGTCTATCCTTTGAGCTTGTTTCATCCCGAGATACTTGTATGTATCTCCCTTGCTCATTGCTTCGATCTCCTGGCCGTCATGCATCTCGTGTGCGCTTTGTTCGAGCTTTCCCCGGATGATATTAAGGGTGCGGCACTTGTCCAGTCCAAACAGCATTCCGATGTCCCTGGAGAACTCCTCTACAATTTTAAGCATTTGCGTTAGTTGGTTTTTGGTTGCGGCGATCAGTTTTAAATCATCCATATATAATAGGTGATTCAACTTGATCGCTTCTGCGTTGTTGCTTTTGATAGCGAAGCCATATTTTGTAGAGTTCAACCGATGTGATAGAGGGTTCATCGCCATGCAGAACCACAGTGGACTGAGTGAATCTCCTTGGAAAATCCCTCTTCGGATGTTGATTGTGTCGGTCTCGATGTTACTGTCTGCGGTTCTGAGTTGTATCTTAGTGCGCCAGGTTGTCATAACGTGTTCTAAAAAGGAAACTGTATGATGATCTATTTTATACAGCTTTAAGATACCTGTGAGCCAGTCGTGAGGTACGGAATCAAATGCTTTTTTGTAGTCCACATAAGCCATGTGGAGGTTTCGTTGCTTGGAATGAGCCTGGTTGCAGATGACAGAGTCTATGATGAGTTGCTCTTTGCATCCCATTGCGCCCTTCGAGCAGCCCTTCTGCTGCATTGCAATGATGTTGTTCCGCTCGCAGTGAGCATATATTCGCTGCGTAAGGCAAGATGTGATTATCTTGTAAAGCGTAGGCAAGCAGGTTATTGGGCGGTACTTGGCAGGGTTATCCGTATTCCGCTGGTCTTTTGGTAACAGGTAAGTTGCACCCTGTGTAAGAAACAATGGCATTTTCAGAGGATCGAGCAAGACTTCATTAATTAAGGTAGTTATTTGTTCATGCGTGCACCACAACTTCTTAATCCAATAATTTTGGAGATGATCTGGACCTGGTGCCTTCCAGTTGTGGGAATTCTTGATGACATCGGAGACCTCAGCGGTTGTGAATTGCTCGTGTTGCATCTGGCTATAGTTCCGGCCCATCTCGCGTTCTTCGCTGATCCAGCTTGCACTGACATTGTATGGACCTGGTGTGGCAAGTTGATTTCTCCAGAAACCGTCGACCTGTTCTCTGCTAGGGTAACTCGCATTTGTGGCATCGGCGCTAGAATTAAAAGCACGGTAGAAACCCTTTTCTGATCGTTCAAAGAGTTTGTTGTCTCGTTTCCTGCTGTTACTAGCCTTGTATCTCCTCAGACGCCCTGCGAAAACAGAAAGTTTTTGTTTTAATGTGTCAAGACATTGTTGAGCAGTGATGTTCGCGGGGTCATGCCGAGAATGCATTTGGGTGCGGCTCATTACTGCCTGCACCGCCCTCTGGATCCTTCTAGTTCTAACTCCTCTGATATATTCCGTCACTTGTCCTATGTCTTTACGGAGACTCTCGATCTTCCGATTTAGTCGCATTTCCCATTGAGCCATTCGTGGTTCTGGTCTTGCACGATTCAACTCTTGGGCCGTTCGGATCTTGGCACCCATTACAGTGATGACTGCCGTTGCGGCACAGTAGATTAACATGTGCATACGTTCTAATGTTGGTGTCACTGAAACATAGCTTGGTAAAATTCTCGTGTTCATAAGATCGAGCACGATCGCAAGTTTCCTGGAAGAATTTAATCTTGGTAGCGGTGGCCTGCTAAGTGGGTCTGTGCCTTCGTATCGCAATACTGCCTGTCTCATATGTGTGTCCAAGCCTTCAAAATGTTCTTCGTTAACCGATTCCAGCCTCTCGGTTGTTGGTTCTACCGTTTCGGCTTCTAGTTGTTGTCCAGGCTCTTGAAGTTCCCCATTGTTGTTGTTGTCATCTATGTCTATGTGTTCGCCGTGGATCTCTAGCTCAACTTCCCGTTTGATAGCATTAAGTCGCGTTTCTGGAATTCGGTTATTTCTTAGAATAGTTCGATACTGATCTGACACTCTTTGTTCAGACACTTGCATGTGTGGAAACTCCCTGCAGAACTCGGCATGCAGTTGTTGTCGGTAGCCGATAATCTCTTGTCCTAAGTTTGTCACCCTGTAAAAAATACGCATAATCGATTCATTCATGGACACAGTCCATTTCATGCGTCGTCGTTGTAATCCCGCCTCTGTGAACGCTGGCTGAAGTTCCCGCGCAGCACCTTCGGTGGGTGGAACCCTAGTTCTCGTTTGGCTCCCATGTTGTAGATGTTCGTGTTGTTGTTGGGCTGTAGCTGTTTGTGCAACAGGGGCCCGCCTCATCAGCGCCCTGTCACCGACGTCCCGCTCGCTGTCATGCCCAGCGCCGGCTCCAGACATGCCCTGGCGATCCCCAGGCAGCGGCCCTATGACAATCATCCTATCATTCTCCATTCCATAGTTTTCTCCCGTAACGTGGGAGTGACGGCCCTCGGTCGCCTTTTACGACTCGCGGAGCCACGATAGGAGTATTCTAACCCGCTACCCATACGGGTCAACTAGGATAACGCGGGATCGTTACTCCCGAGGATCTGCCCCTGTCACCGGCCAAACCCCTCCTTGCGTTAACTGGGAAACACGGGATCGTTACACCCGAGGATCTGCCCCTCTCACAGGCTAGACCCATCCCTGTGTAACTGGGAGTCGCGGGATTGTCACCCCCGAGGATCAGCCCCCGTCACCGGCTAGACCCCTCCCTGCGCAACTGGATATCGCGGGATTGTCACACCCGTAGGTCTGCCCCTGTCACAGGCCAAGCCTCTCCATGCGTAACTGGGAATCGCGGGATCGTTACACCCGTGAATCTGCCCCTCTCACAGGCCAGACTCATCCCTGCGTAATTATTATTATTATCTCGACTTAGCCAAAAGGCATTCGCACTCCCTCTACGGGGAACATTCACATTTATTATTATTATTAATATTATTATTATAGTGAGAAGAGAGACATAACTAACAAAAGTTAAGTTTTTAGGAAATTACTCGGCTACTAGAAAATTTTTCTTTTTAAGTTTAATTAATGGTCCTTGTGGTTTATATAGCACTGATTTCCCAGAATACCATTTTAAATTCAAACAATACACATTTGAAAAAATATACTTGATGGCATTACTTATACGATATTTCAGGAAGTTTGATACAACTCGTAGTAAAACATTCTTCTGTGTAATACCGATAGATAGTACGCATAGGCGCAATTAGCACCTTATTTTGAGGGGACACAATTTCCAACACTCCTACCCTTGACATTTACGAATCTTAATATTGGTTACCTACTGTTACTAATAATAATTACCTATAACTTGAATTTTCATAAATCAAATTACATTTTCACCCCCTGCTGCTGATGATAACCTAGGTCCATGGCCCCAAAAGGATAAAAAATTAATGTGGATTTTAACTCAGAAAATATAGTCGTTCACAAACAAAAATGTCATTTTGATATTTTACCTAATCTAAAAATGCTCTTTAATTGTACATTAAATTGTGACAGATAAATATTTCATGTCCCTAGAATTCTGTAAGCTGCTGCCATATTGATATTATTGATAGGTGATGGAGGACAGAGCCGTAATCAACATAATTATGTTAAAATGTTAAAGTTATGAAACATGTATTGTAATATTTGCCCAACTAAGACTCCAAGTTGAAAAATGAGTTTCTTACTTTAAACAAATTACCTTTTTCCAACAAATTGACCCCTTCAATGTATATTTTTTAAGATGCAGTCTAATTAATTTTGTTCCTACTAAGTGTTTTAGATCCCTATCATAGGAATTTGGTTCATTTAAAACTGAATAATAAAAAATGAACAAACCACATTTGACCGTTACGTACTAATAAACTCTCACAAATTTACAATCCAAGATGTAAATAAGAAAAAATGACTTAAGTAAATAAAATAGGAGGTTTGGAAACGCTAGACTTTAACCTGGTAATGCCAAATGCCCCATAAGAGCATTTCTCATAATAATAATAATTCTTACCTGCACAATACTCTAAACTAAGAGTACTCCACAAACAACCAAATGCTTGTGCGGGGAAAGGGTGTCTCAATTACTATTATTTTGTCTTAATTGTCATTTGTGGCTAGGGCTGACTTCTTGATACATCTAGGAATCCTAGAACACTGTAGTAATCCCAGTGAGTGTAGGACAATTAGTAAATCACAAACAGAAGGCTATTAAGGAGCAATACCGTGAATCTACATTTTGTCCAGCACTCTTAGATGTCAGTGGTGTTTTTCTTTAAAGACATATTTGCATCAACTCTTGCTCTGAATCAAATCAAGGTCGATTGTAGGCATAAAAACATGCAGTGTAAATAATAATAATAATAATTACCACCTTCACAGTACTCCAAACTAGAGTATCCCCAGAAGCAACTGAATGCTTGTGCGGTAGTTTGTGACACTACGAACGTTACCACCCCTTACTCATATTTACATCATTGAGTGAAGAAATAAAAAGAGGCGCAACAGCTGGCAAATTGAAATACCAACAATTCGAGAACAATGAAAATAAGTTTCTTGTTGTACCAACCCTGATCGTTAACAGCAAGATACGATAGAGGTTGCATCTCTCATTACATTCTCTCGATATTATACAGGATCGCTTGTATAGGGTGTTCCTTAATGATATGCGAATATTTTAAGGGGTGATTCCTGGGTCAATTTGAAGTAAAAAAGTTCCTATAAACCTATGTCCTAAAAACACTCTGTTTTCGATATACAGGGTGGCAAAATTTTATTTGTTTGTTTTTTTTCTCAAAAATATAGAAAATAGTTTGAGATATTGAGCTGAGTTTTGGGACAGATTAATGTGACTTAAGAACACGGTTTTTCACTTAAAAAGTTGTTTTAAAATTTAATCAGTGGCATAGTTATGGGTTAGCCCTACAGCTAACAAAAAGTGGTATGCTACTGAGCTTTATTGATCGAGATATTTTTTCTGGATAACCTTGTTAATTCTGTATGAAAAAGCTCTCTCAAGATGTTTTCGCCATATGTGCCGTTTTTGAGTAAAAAAACAAAAACCGTTGTTTTGAATGAAAAAATAGTGGAATTATTGATGAATACAATTTTGCAATAAATCTATAGTCCAACACACGAGAGAAGTCCAATGAAAAACTCAGTCTAAACGCCAGCCGTATGTTAGCAAAGTGGACTTGGGTGATTAGACTGAGTTTTTCATCGGACTTCTCCTGTGTGTTGGACTGTAGTTGGCCACTGTCACTTGAGTTTGACATTCCACTTTTTCAAATAACTCTCTGTCGTTCAAATGTGTTCACTGTAAGTATCTTGTTATTACAATTTTAATAACAATGGTGAATTATTCAAATGTGGAAATGGCAGAAATGCATTACGTGTATAGCTTCGCCGACAGTAAAGCACTACGAGCCAGGCGTATTTATCACCAGATATCCCATTTGTGCTTTTCCAGATAGCCGGACCATTTTTAATATTCATCATCGTCTTGTTGAAACTGGCAATTTCCATAAAGGTACACGCGTGGCCTCATAAATCGTTCCACTAGGCATGATAAATAAGCAAGAAATCAAGAATGTCGGGTAAGTGCGGCAACGTTGTGCCAATTCCACGGCTTCACAAATCAACAACTTTCCCTACATTCCCTCGTTCCGACCGGCACCGTCGTTATTGCGACGGTGCCGTTCCGACCCGCTCCTCCCCGAAGAAAATAAAAATTGCGATACGTCAGTCAACGAAAATAGGTTAATAAATCGCTGCATTATCATTATAATAAAGTGGATTTAAAGTTTTACACAGTTTCTTGGTGTTTTGAGATTCACGTAACGTGAAATTACGCGGATTTATTTGATTGTCAAAGTGGTATTAGTTAAATAAGGTCTAATATCTAAGTATAATTGTGTTATTATAGAAGAATCTCGTAGTGGTTTTTTACATTGGTTTATTACACTTCTTTATCTTAACCACGAACCAAATCTTTGGTTTATTTCAATTTTTAAAGCTTCCCTGGAGTCCTCGGGTGAGGTTCTGGTGCTTCTCGGGCCCCTGAAAAATCGAGAAATGAAAAAAAACAAGCAATTTCCAATAGTGGTTTCAGACGATTTTCTGTCGGTTTTGTTGATTCTACAGCCATCCCGTTTCTCGAAAGTGGTTAATCGTGAATCGGGAATTTCTCTTAGATATCGGATTTTCGAGGTTCTTTTTGGTACCAGAGGAAAGTACGACACCCAATTAAGAGATTTATTACCACCTTCTTCGATTTTTAGAACGGCTCTATATTCGAGGTTGTCGAAAGACTTTTGTGAAAAAAGCCACCAACCTAACTGCGCCGAATTTACTGTTTTTTGCACTGTAACTGACAATGTCACGTAAGGTAATGTCGCGTAATAAGATGTTAGATTTGCCGTCACTTACGCTTTTAAGGTTATCGCTGGCTTTCAAACCGCGAGAGAGGGTCGGGGTAATTGCAAAGTTGTCAGTTAAACGCCATTGCGCCTGCACGTATTGGAACGATTTCAAGGGCCGCGTGTGTTCATCTAAAGCTTGACCTCGAAGTATAAGAACACCAGAAATTAAAGAAGCAGCGCTGCACGAAGTCGATGAACGTCCTGAAATCAGCACGAGGAAGATTGCTAGAAACTTGAATATTTATTGCTACCAAATTGTTTGGAAAATTTTAGTGGATTTATTTGTTATATCTGTAGCATATTTTAAGAGTGCAGGAATTACTTCCCAGAGATTTTCCAAAGTGTGTGAACTTTTGTTAGTGGTGTCTTCATAATGTTGCTCAAAATCCGCAATTTGAATAACACATTCTGTTTATGGATGAAGCTAATTTTTCAAGAAATGCTATTGAAAATTTCCACAACAATCATTTGTGGCCTGATGAAAATCCTCATGCCGAAACCCATTTCCAGCAAAAATTTTCGGTGAACGTATGGGCAGGAATCATTGGTGGCTAGTTTATTGGTCCATTCTCTCTACCACCACGACTTGACGGAAAATCTTACTGCAATTTCCTTCGAGAACAATTGCCTTTGCTGCTTGTGGATGTTCCGATAGCATTAAGAAACCAAATGTGGTACACAGGGTTTTCGACATTACACGTCGAAAACCTATGTAAATTACATGCAAATGTAGAAAACTATGTAGAATATGTAGAAAAACTCATATTGGTCAGTTGCCATCACATGGCATAACATAACCTTATAATTTTAGCATGACATATAGAGGCAAACATTTTGCTAAGAAGAAATATGAAAAACTATAGAGCAAATGTCAAAATTTCTTTATCGAGAATTTGAATGTGGAGGGGCTAAATAGTCTACAATTGTACAAAGAAAATAAAGATATTGTTGGGGTATTTGCACGAAGAGAAGGGATAAAAACTGAGGCATTTTGGGGATTGTATGAGTTATTAAAGCATTGTGAACTTCCACAACTGGCAATTTTATTATTCTTCGGCTGCACAATTAGATTGATCAATTTTTAGAGTTTGTTAATTTATTGTATACCTACAGTGTGTCCCAATTTGATACTGGACACCTCAGAAATATATGAAGGGCAATGAAAACAAATGGTCTTTATTTTTATATTGGTAGTACCACAGAATTTGGATGGGGTAATTATTTCATGGCCTCCTATAATTTTTTAAAATAGCAAATTTTCAAGAAAACCCATTAGGGTTTTTTTTACGACAAAATGTTATTAACAAAACTTGTTTAGAATGAAAAACTGAGTAGATACGCAAAATTTCAAAAGGCTAGGCCTACTTTGATTTTTAAATTTATTTCCCACATTTTTTAGAAAAGTGTCCTTTCTGGAGCTTTCACGTCAAAATCTTATTTTTTCGCGATAATCAAGTTTCCTTAATAATATTTTGACGTGAAAGCTCCAGAAAGGACACATAGCTAAGAAAAAAGTGGGAGAAAAAGGCGAAAAAGCTAAAAATCAAAGTAGGCCTAGACTTTTGAAATTTTGAAGTTCTGCTCAGTTTTTCATTCTGAACAAGTTTTATTAATAACGTTTTGTCGTAAAAAAATCCCTAATAGGGTTTCCTGAAAATTAGCTATTTTAAAAAATCATATCAGGCCATGAAATAATTAGCCCAGCCAAATACCACCGACTACCAATAAAAAAATAGAGAACATTTGTTTTCCTTGTCCTTCATATAGTTCTGAGGTGTCCATTGTCAAATTGGGACACACTGTATGCTAGAAGTATATGTATTTATTTATTTTGAAATAATAAAAAAGAATATAAGCGTTTTTTTTCTACCGAGTTTTATACATGTATAGAGGGTGGTTCACTTTTATGTGGTAGGACAAATTGTAATGTATTACAATTCTTAGGACTCGATACTAAGTTGAGGAAGAGGTATTTTAATTTAGTTATTAGTTTTTCTATAAAATGTTATGCAAAATATTTGTTGCAGCATGCGGAAATTTTAACAATTCTTGATGTTTTTGCGCAAAAAATATTTCGATATCCTCATCGTTGTTTACGGATCTAGCCACTCCAAAAGTGTTGTCTAGGATACAATATACAGGGTGGTTCACTTTTATGTGGTAGGACTTTAACATTAGATAGAAAAAGATAATCTAAAATGAAAATTTTATATCAACATATATCGGGGAAAGCTTAGTTTCCGAGATACAGGGCGTTGAAGTGTTGGAAAAAATATGAAGTATTTTTTACACTGTCCGAACCAGTGGAGATATTTAAACCAAATTTGATGTGTAGTACCACCTTTTTGACTACGATATTTAGTGATAATATGAAGGTCCTGAAATAACCAGTGGTGGAGTTATGGGTTTTCACTATCACTAAATTTAAAAAGTAATTAGTACGGACCTGTCTCACATCAACGTAATTTTTTTTTTGTAAAGTTCTTTCAATTCTCTACAAAAAGTGTATCTTGACATTTTTTTGTATCTGCCACGGTTGTGTAGTAAATAAATTATTTCGTTTCCATCTCAGCCTTTTTTGCCTAAAAATGTGTTTTCTAAGATTATTGATAAATATCGCAAATAACAGAAATTAATTATGGAACACTTATCGGATTCAGCTATTTTATTTTTAATTTTATGGAAACAATTTTAAAAATAAACTGGCACTTGGTTTGAGGTACATTACTTTATTATCATTTTAACATTTTTATCAAATCTGTATTATTTCTTAATAATTTTTATAATTCTAAATTTGTAGAATTCTAAATTATACCACGACGAGTAAAACATGATTCTTCCGCCCATAAAATGTTATTTAAAAATTGTCTTATTTCCTTTGACTACAAAATCCATCGGCAAAATACTAATGTCCTTTCTGCATCGCCGTACTGGTGAAGATAAGTGTGCCATGGAAAAGAAAATCTTATTGACAATTAATAATACAATAATCTGTCATCCAGTAGATGAACGTAGCAGCGCCGCAGTTTGTCTTTGTTAATAATTAAAATGCCGTTCCAATTTACAAATGAAGAGCAGGCTGACATCCATTTCTGCTATGGAGTTGCAAATGGGAACTCTGCGGAAGCAGCTAGAGAATACCGGAGGCGATTTCCAAATAGGCGCCATCCGCGTCCCTCGGTGTTTGTTAACATGCACCGGCAATTCAGAACTCGCGGTCTGAGAACTAGAATCGTCGAACGAGGAAATGAAAACAATATCCAACAAGTCAGACGCAACAATGAGATTCTTCGTGAATTCGATAGGAATCCTACAACAAGTAGCAGAAGAGTGTCAGTGGCCCTACGTGTTTCAAAGTCTGCAATTTTGCGAGCTTTAAAAAGAGATCACAGGCATGCGTATCATCTACAACCCGTACAAGGTTTAAGGCCCGGCGATGCAGAAAGAAGATTAGTGTTTTGCCGATGGATTTTGGAGTCAATTGAAGGAAATAGACAATTTTTAAATAACATTTTATGGACGGACGAGTCATGTTTTACTCGTCGTGGAGTAGTAAACTTTCATAATCAGCATATTTGGGCACAAGAAAACCCACATGCAATCCGGCCAAGAAATTTTCAGTTCGAATTTAGTGTCAATGTTTGGATTGGACTGTACAACCATCATCTGTTTGGACCCTTTTTTTTGCCACAGCGAGTGAATGGTGACAATTTTTTGGAGTTTTTAGTAGCTGAGCATAATAATATGTGGGAAGACATTCCTTTAAACTTAAGATTGTTGGCTTGGTTCCAACTTGACGGCTGTCCTGCACATTTTCACCGAAATGTGAGGAACTGGTTAAATAATAACTTTCCAAATAGGTGGATCGGACGAGGGGGACCGGTCGCTTGGCCACCACGTTCTTCGGACATAACACCTCTGGACTTCTTCGTATGGGGATTTTTAAAAGAACAAGTCTATGCGACTCCTGTAGAAACAAGGGAACAACTTATTGATCGTATCAGAAATGCGTGCGATGAATTGAGAAATGGCAATTTAATCGATGCTGTTCAATCCGTTAGGCGTCGAAGTGAATTATGTGTGCAACAGAATGGATCACATTTTGAACAATTGTTGAATGTTGTACAAATTTAGAATTATAAAAATTATTAAGAAATAATACTAGATTTGATAAAAATGTTAAAATGATAATAAAGTAATGTACCTCAAACCAAGTGCCAGTTTATTTTTAAAATTGTTTCCATAAAATTAAAAATAAAATAGCTGAATCCGATAAGTGTTCCATAATTAATTTCTGTTATTTGCGATATTTATCAATAATCTTAGAAAACACATTTTTAGGCAAAAAAGGCTGAGATGGAAACGAAATAATTTATTTACTACACAACCGTGGCAGATACAAAAAATGTCAAGATACACTTTTTCCGTACTAATTACTTTTTAAATTTAGTGATAGTGAAAACCCATAACTCCACCACTGGTTATTTCAGGACCTTCATATTATCACTAAATATCGTAGTCAAAAAGGTGGTACTACACATCAAATTTGGTTTAAAAATCTCCACTGGTTCGGACAGTGTAAAAAATACTTCATATTTCTTCCAACACTTCAACGCCCTGTATCTCGGAAACTAAGCTTTCCCCGATATATGTTGATATAAAATTTTCATTTTAGATTATCTTTTTCTATCTAATGTTAAAGTCCTACCACATAAAAGTGAACCACCCTGTATTATGTAGAAAACCTAGGAGGTAAATTACATGGTTTTCTACATGTAGAAAACCCTGTAAAATACCTGACGTATTCTACTTACCCAACCCTGGTGGTACAAGCACGATTGGTGCACCAGCACAATTCAGTGAAACAATTTGCAATTATTTACGAACTGTTTATCCAAATGGTTGGATTGACCACTGTGGGGTTCAAGAATGGCCACCAATGTCTCCTGACCTTAATAGTGGACTGAACAAACTGTAGCCTCCTATTACTGAATATTGATTTGGAGATCAACCAGTTGGCTTATCTGATATGTGGATAGGGTTAATAGCCACTTCTTTATTGTTAAATAATTGGGTGTGCATAAGATTCTTTAACCCTTGTGGAACTGAATTCAATATTCTAGAACCAATAAAGCAGAAACTTCTTTGTGCAATAGTTTTAGTGACCCCACAGATAACATAGAGGACTTGTCTTCTCTTGTTATTTAGCATTGGGCTGGTAAAATAGCTTTCCTGGTGTCTATTGACAGATGGCCACTTGTAAATATCCTGGCAAAGATCCATTTTTCAGAGAACTTTATTGGGCTAGTTTTGTATAAAAACATATTGGAGACCCATGGCCTACTTTCTGACATATTTTTGAAAACCCAAAAATGCCTAAACTTCTTCGGCTTATAACTTATTTATTTCAAGAGTTGCCAAAATACTTTCTTCATGTTACCTGTGGGTAAAACTGATTTAAGCCCACTCTATCAGAATTTGGGAAAATGCCGCAGCATAGCACGTAAAAAAAGTTACTCAATTATAGCAAGCCATGGTGTCAAAAAATTACCTTATTTTATGCACTTTTAATGGATATATCACAAGCGCTGCATATCCCCTGCTAGCATGAATTATTTCAAGCCTTCTTAATTTTAATTTTTTTCTCAAACAAATTATAAATGATGTTAGCGCAAGGGATATGTGGCACTTGCGATATATTGATTGAAAGTGCATAAAATAAATAATTTTTTGACACTATGGTCTGCTATAATTGAGTATCCTTTTTTAAGTGCTAAGAGAGCATCCACTAAACCGCGGCATTTTTCCAAATTTTGATAGAATAGGCTTAAAGCAATCAGTTTTGCTCACATATTTTATGAAGAAACTTTTACAGTAACTCTTGAAATAAAAAAGGTATGAGCCGAAGATTATTCTGCAATTTTCGGGTTTTTTAAACATATCTCAGAAAGTAGGATCTCTCATGTGTTTTTACACAAAGCTAGAACATCAATTTTCTCTTTCAAATAAATTTCTCTGAAAAATGCATATTTGTCAAGAAATTTCCAAGTGGCCCTCCGTTAATAGACATCCGGTATTTAATGTTATATTGTTGGGCTTACTGCCAACTTGCCGACTTGTTACCATAAGATTGATGGCTTCCATAAGGGCATGTGCAAGGCGCGCATTCCAAAGGGGTTGACAAAAATTACCTAACCCAAATAAAAAAACAGGATGCTTCTTCAAATTACAAGATTAATTTTCACCACAAAAACGTTATATTCTTGGATATGGAAGCTGTTTCCCCATGAGTGGCCTATGCGCCTCTTGGCGTTACTTACTGGTTTCAGTGGTTCAGGAGAACGAACCTTTCCTAAACTGAAAATAATTAAAAATTATTTAAGACGTCTACTATGACACATAATATACTTTCAAATTTAGCAATTTTAGCCATTGAACAAGACATTCTGGACACAATAATATTATTAGAGATATTTTAATGGAATTTGTTGAAAAAAGTGGAAATATAGATTTTGTTTATGCTGGACCAACACTATATTAAAGACCCGAGCATGACATAATTTCATTGCCGTTTGTGATCTGGATTGGCGCTAGTGGATGAAAAAAATGGCTACTTATTATAGGTTATAGGGGGCGTTCTGTGGACTGTGGTTATAGGTGGTATGTCAGTTTCTGACGTTTAGAACGGTCCATATTTTAAATATACACGGTAACGAATTGTCTTTGCCGTCAATATTTCGCAATTTTGTCATATTAACAGAGTTTTTATAAACAGATGTGTTTCTGATAACATAATATACATTGTGCAAAATATTGATAAAAATCATGGATTCAAAACATTGGTTGAAGTGGCAAGCATTTCAAATAAAAATTTCTTAGCAAATTTTGACGTGGAGTATATTTTAGAAAATTTGAAAAATGGGCCTATAACATCAGTTGATGTCGAGCGCAGTTTTTCCATCTATATCTATATGTTAGGTTATTTTATTTGGATAAGTTTATTTTAGAAATTTTAATTTAAAGTTTTAATTGTGAAATTGATGATATGATTAATCTTGTATTATTATTATTAACAATAATAATTACTAAGTATTATATATGAAAATTTTATATTTTTGCATATATCAAAATTTTTGTGCATATTATCTGTTATTTTATTTTGGATATTAAGGTCATTGTAACATATATATTTGGGTGTTTTTATTTGGTAAAATATTTTGCAACAATGGTTTTAATATTAAACCATCCTGTTAATTTTTCCAGTATGTGGTGCCAGTGGCAGTTGTTTGAAAGAATGCTATACACAGGTCTTTAATATAGTGTTGGTATATAATATTACTTTTAAACCAAAGTATAATGAGTTCTTTAGTTTATAAATAATATGAAAAGGTTTTAATTGTTTCATTATGTTTCTTTTGAATGTTTCTGAACATGTTTTCTTTTATTTCCATTATAACTAGCTTTTTCAGTTCCTGAAACTGACTTGTGTCGATCTGCAAGATAACCATCAGCGTGGTTGATCTCATAGGAACATTATCACTAGTGCTATCTAGAGCTGTGCAGATACTCACTGGTGACACTCTTTCAGTTAATATATTACTTTTAGAGTCAAATTTGTTCATATCTCAAAATAACTATCACTAATGTGTCTCTCTTCTCGTAAACTGACAATATATTAATAGGTAGGTATTAAATAAAGTAGGTATATTTTTGTTTCACTTAAGTTTTGTATTACTAAAAAATGTAAAATATTGTCGATATAGTCAATAAAGACGCTAGGCAAAATAAAATTAATACTTTATTAGCAGACATACACACATGAAATAAAAAGTTAGGTCACCTCTTTTTTTCTTCTGGTAGAAAGCCGAAATTCTGCCTCATATTTTCGAATAAAATGAAAGCCAATATATTCAGTGGAATGAGTCTTACTAAAGATGGTATAAAGCCGCTGTAAAAACCTAGGGGGCCCTTTTTTGCAACTTGACTTATGCAATCCATCATACTCTTGAATTCTCCTTCTTTTGAATTCATCATTTTCGTTTTTATTACATCTACCGGTTGGGTTATGACCGTTGCTAGGAATCCCTATGTAAAAAGAGTTGTTTAGTATAATAATAATAATTATTATTTATTTGCTCATTTGAGTGGGATTCAGGATCACATCCATCGATATGTAAAATGTAGATTCATGATATGGCTAATACAATTATAATTTTAAAATTGATTTGATGATTGCGAACTAGAGTTATCTAAACCATAAGCCCTTTGCCCAAGGTAAATACCCATAATCTTAGAAATTCGAAAATACCTTAAAATATTTAAGGCACAGAAAATATACGCTGTAGCGTTGACTGACGTATTTATGAAGACTTCTCACTGCTATAGTTTTATGTCCTGGAAAACAGATGGCTCTGATGGCTAACAATGTATTGTATTTTATCTCCGGAAAGCGCATGGTGAGCCAAAAATGTGTCAGACGTGACAGCCGTGAGCAGTCTTTAATAATATATCAGCACAGATGACATATATAGCTTTAGCGAAGCTATATAGGTCTGTGATATCAGTCAACGGTAGTAGTGATCTTCTTTACCAACATGTGTGAAGCAACTTCAGAACACGTAATTGGTAAGTGATTTGTGGTGTGTCAGCTGATTCCATTTTATCATTTTAATAATTATCAGAAAATTAAATACTTAATTCATTTCTAATTATCCCTGTAGTTCATAAAGTTTATCCATAGCATTGCCTGCATAGGTATAAACATTTCTATAAAATCGATAATTTTAAGATCACACTGTCACCAGAAAAGCATTTTGAATCTTCTTGTTCGCATTATCTCGTGGGTTTCCAATTCATTATATCACATTATTATTTGTATTCAACTCCAACTTTTGAGGGAAAAGGAGTAGTAACTTAAGATTTTGGATCCTATTTTATTTGAAAACTGAACTGAAAAAAAAAATGAAATATGGTATTTATAAGGGAATGTACAAAACTTTTATTAGGTGTCTGCATGTTGTTCTTATATGACCAGACTAGCCCAAGTGATTACTACAGTTTTCTATGGGTTTCCATAGCAGTTGAGTAAATGATATCCTAGTTCTAGCGAGAGAAAGTTGGTCCGCCACCACTGCCCTATGCATGGTGTGCCTCTGGAGTAATCCTAGTTTGGATAATAGGGAGGGTGAGAATTATTATTAATAGATAGCTCTGACCCTATTGAGAGTGGAAGAAATCAAAGGCTCTGCTAGTCTTCTAGGTTGTTAGGTCATCTGAATAAAATTTCTTGTACCAATCATTAGGTCAACAAAATTAAGGTCCAAAGTATCATATTTTGTAAGTAAATATTACTTAAGTATTGTGAGGGTGAGAATTTTTTTATTTAAAGATATTCAGTGTGTCCCAGATAGGTGAAACGGCTTTTGTTTAAGGCGAAAAATGTTCAAATTGAAATTTTGGTGCAGCAGTTCGGTTTGCTTGAGCATGGTATTATAATTTCATTGTTATTTGCGATCGGGAATGGCACAGTAGATGTAAATAATGGTGACTTATCACAGGTTAAAGTATCTCTTTGGCATCAATATATTACACATGAAGAAAATCCTATGCACATACTATTACATGAATTGCAGAAGAATAATAGTTATTTACAGTGCCAGATGCGTAAATGCACTTTTTTGGCCGAGGAGGATGTTTACAGACCGTTGACTTGGTCATTAAAAGCTCCTCCAAAGCTAAAAAAATATTACATTTTTCCTGCTACCGACAATTTCAGATTATAGGTACTTTGAATTAAACTCTAAATACAATATGGAGTAGATTGTGAGTAATAACATAATAACCTTTATTCAATTACTAAAAATTATAATCAGTGATAAACAAGAGAGGCAGAATGCAGTGATAATAAAAAAAAAGGCATTTTGTGGGATTTGAACTCGGAACCTACGAATTACTAGCCGGGTGGCCTCAAGGTCTATAGAGGATAGGTTGCCTCACTTTGGTGAGTGACGTCAGCTAGTATGCTGATTTGAAAACAGAATGAGAGCCTTAAACAAATACCTCGTTTTATTGATGCAAAATATATTACCATTTGTGTAACTTCTAACATTCCTGGTTCAATGTTAATAAGTGGTTCGAATTTCACTTCGAATACTGTTTACATGCCGCCCCTGGGTCGCCAGCATACTACGTGACGTCATTCCCCCCGGCAAAGTGAGGCAACCTATCCTCTATAGACCTTGGGGTGGCCTCACCCTGCTGTTGACGAGGTTCCTGTCAAATTTGGTCTGTTAGGCGGCTCTTATTTGATGCTCGGGAAACATTGATATTATTAATTTTTCTTTGGTATAATTCGTGTGTTTATGATCAAAACCAGTTTGTAAAATGATCGTTGTGAAACCTATTAAAACTGACACAAGTTTTACGATGCTACATATATTTTATTAATGGTTCTAGGTCCTTGCTGCATAAGGGTTGCTAAGCAATACTTTTTGTACCTAGCAATCACTTTCGCAGCAAGCAACGAAAATAACAGGGCACCTTGAACATTTCGCTTTCGGGCCTTTTGACGAGTAAGTAAAGTGAACTTAAGAGGAGAGACTCTTGCTTGCTTTTTAGACCGGCCTTTCTTAAGAAAATCTATGGAAATATGCCTTGTAACTTGTCAAATTAAAGGGAGATAACAAACAAGCATTTTATTTTATTTTGGGTATTAAATTCATTGTAACAGACACATTTGCATGTTTTTATTTTATAAAATATCTTGCGAGAATGGTGTTTTTAACATGAAACCACCCTGTTGATTTTTTTCAGAACGTTGCACCAGTGGTGCTTGGAACAGCGCTATGTACAGATGTTAATATGGTGTTGGTCCAGGATTTGAAACAAATTTGTGAATAAATATATTTGTGAAAAATTATGTGTCCTTTGATAATTTAAAAACAATTTTTCTGCTCATATACAGACATTGCTATGATAAGTATGACATACACTTTGTTAGTTCTGCATCTTCCGACATAAAAAAGTATTGTGTCTATGATTGTGATTTATATATATAGGGAAGCAGAAAAAAGAGATTGCCACATCCTTGCTCCAAGCTGCATGCCACATCTTGATTCATAAGAGACAATATGATAGGGAAAGTGAAATTTATATACAGGGTGAGTAAAAAATATAGAAAGGTGCTTATATTTCCTAAAATATTCTTTACTTAAATTTTTTTAAATAACTTTAGGCATATTTTTTGTCAAACTGGCTACATTCATTTTTTCTCGACGAACACAATTTCGTTGCTATGGCAACGAACTTTATTTTTAAAAGGCATGATATGATTTTCTTTGCATTTTTGGAAAGACAGGCTCTTTCTTGATATGTCAGCAAAAGAGAAAAAAAATCACTTTTTAAAAAATTACCTCCCTTCGATTGGACTTCGTTAATGCAATTCTTATTATTTAGCCATGGAAATCAATTGAAATGTCTAGGCATACAAAACTTGAATACAAATCAAAATAATATTGATACCACTAAGAACTGTTAATACCATAAATGTTGAACATGTTGTCCAATTCACTTTTATTATACTATAACTATCCTTAGTTCTTCCAAATTTAGTGGCCCGTCTTTGTCGACAACATTCTAGACATTGACATTTCATTTGATTTCCATGGCTAACTGGAAGAGAAGTGGATTAATGAAGTCCAACTGAAGGAGGTGATTTTTAAAAAAGTTATTTTTTCTCATTTCTTTTCTTATGGAAGCCCACTCAAATTGTACACTGACTTATCCAGAGACAGTTTTTTCAAAAATGCAGAGAGAATCATATTATACCATTAAAAAAACAAAGTTAGTTGTCATAGCAACGAAATCATTTACGTCAAGAAAAAAATAGATGTCATCAGTTTATGGCAAAATATATGCCTAAAACTTTTATTAAACCATTTTTTTAAAACGAATATTTCAAGAAATATAAGCATCTTTCCATAATTTTTACTCACCTTGTATAAGAATATTTTTACAGACTACTGCGTGTAAAAAGTAGAAAGTGTGCTTAGTGTGCCATTGGAAATGGAAAAATGTGCAATAGGTATTTTATCAACCATATAGGTATAGGAATAGATAGATTACCAAAGGTAACTTGTTTTTTATACGATTTAGGTTATTTTGTAAATAGAAATACTTCAAAGTATATATACGATATACACGTCTATCAAAAAACTATTTATTATGTATTACAAAATAGGAAAGATTGAATTTAAGAAATGCAAATGTAAACAAATTACCTCATCTAGCTTGTTTTATAAAGTTCCCAATACAATTTAATAGACCCCAAAATCAATAATCTCACTAGCTTGGTGTGCACAAACTTTATTGTTAGTTGGTCATTTCAATTTAACTGTTACTTCTTAGATATTACTTAGTAGATAATACTTATTTTCTAATTTACAACCCTCTTCTCAAGTTTCGCTTAGTCTGGTAAAAATCCAAAGTACATTCTCAGGTTTTCGAAAAAGAAAAACAACAAAATGGTGCCTGGTATTATTCTGACCGCAGATGGAACGTATCCTTTGAAAAAGCCCATTGGGCCAACTTTTGCCGTGAACTTAATACATTCAGTCAGAGAGTTGTATTCTCCTTGTTTTCCGCTCATCATCCTCGTTTTTACCACATCAACTGGTTGGGTTAATGTGGTCGCAATCAGGCCCTGGAAAATATTCCAGTGTTAGTTTTGCCATCTATGGCTTTAGTATGCCCTGTTCGAAAGACATCTTGGCCTTGATATCTGTTTTGATAAATATGAGTAAAAACTAAGAAGCATGATTAATCGTAAAGGAGATTAAATTTGCATTTTTGATAATAAATTACAGATCATATACAAAGGGTATCACTTAAGTCATTTGGAATTTTTTTTATTGTTCGATTTAAGTCAGTTTTAATGTAGCCAATTGTTTTTGCTTAAAAAAGGATGTCAAACGACATGCTCAAAAGCAATCACGTGATTTTCTTTATCTATCAAATTTGACAATTTTTGACATTTTTTGAAAAAAAAAAGCCAAAATGGCATCATTTCTCAAAATTTCGAAAAAAAGTTGTTTGTCTTTTAATTTTATACTGCTATGCCAGATTTCACACCTTGCCACTTTAAGTTTTTTGATTATTTCTAAACAACACATGCATTTTCATTATTAAATCTTCCTTTTAAACCCACTTTTTTATGAAAAAGAAAACTGCCTATCTATATCCAAGTTACAGAGGCAGTGAATCAAAACATTGGCCGCCACATGGCCGCGATGTGGCCTATTCTCTTATTGGTGTGGCCGTCGTAAAATCTCAAGTGTTTAGGCGGCGAGTTTCCTGCATAGGTAGGATCGCGCGCAGACTTGTTGCAGAATCTCAAATATTAGTTCGACCCTGGTAATTGATCACAATGCGGTCATGTGACTTTGTTTATATCTACTGCCTCTGTAACTTGGATAGATTATAACTGCAAATTCGTCAAATTTAATGCAAAGCTAATGCATATTTTACAAAGACAATGAAGTGATTGCTGGCGAGCAAGTAATTTAACAATACCTATATTTAGAGCAAAAACAATTTGCAACATAAAAATTTACTTAAATAAAAAAAATCCATATTATGATTTTATGTGGGACACTGTAGATATAGCTCAAAAATCTTACCCACTCAAGTTTGTAAGTAGGTACACAACAAACAAATGATATTTGTCTGAGTTGGGCACTATTTCTGTTTAAAATAATCTATTCAAATAGAAAGCAATGTTAATACCAGTTACTAGATAAGGGGTGGGGATTGGGGGTTAAACTTACCCCCCCCCCCATTGAGAAAAAAAAAAACAAAAGACATGGTATTGTGGTAGGTCCTGGGCCCTAGATCAACTGTGATGCTATGATCTTAAAAATTTCGACTGCCTTAACAGTAAGTACTTTAAGAAAAACATTTCTCTGCTAGAATTTTATATGGTATCAGAAAAAAGTTATAGGAAGCTTATATATGTATTTTTACATTCACATGACCAAGGATGAGTGTTGTTTGTAATTGTAGGTATACTATCAGTTAAAAATAATTAACACTAATTTTGTACCGTAAAACCTGCCAACTTTGCCCACCAAAATCAGGATTTTTCAGTATATCTTTTTTAACGAAATGCTGAAACACATTCTACATGAATATTGAGAACATCCTAAATGATGGAAATGAATGTTGATCATCACTTTATTTATACCAGTTCCCATCTGCCAGAAAAAAAATAAATTAGGGGTGGGCAAAGTTACCTGCCAATCTTACAACTTTGCCCGGCTGTAAAGATTTCCTTTTGGAGACAAGTTGGCAAACGTTAATCCAACTTTTAAGTTTTTAAAAAGGTTTGGCATGCAGGAGACGTTGAAATTATATTAAAAAACAACATGTTACACAGTATTTTTATTTAAAAGAGATAAAATACATCAAAATCTTCCATTTTGGGGGCAAAATGGCAACAAAACCATAACTTCTTTAAACTAAAAATTATTCTATAAAAAATAAGAGTTTTTTTCTATTAATAATCTATCAGTTTATACAATCACATAGTTACTACAAGAGATCACATTTTAGTCTTTAAAATGATACAAATCCTTAAAATTAAAAAAGGAACATCAACAAAAATCAAAATAAATTATATGATTGGAAGTTTTCGTTAAAAAAAATAGTAGCCTCTCCTACTTTCGGTAGGAGCTTCTAGGCGTTCTACAATATGAAGAAATGTCACGTCTGATATATCATTAATATCTGGAAATCTGAATCCTTCCCATTTCTAAAAACAACAAAGGTATGTTATACTTCTGAGAAATAAAGTAAGACTTGCCTAATTTAAGTAATTAGTTATATTGTGTATGAAACGTAATATAGTCATAACTTGCATTAAACCTTGCAAATTACCTATATAAGGAATACAAAATTTTTTCGGACCTAAAATATCTGGCAACATTGCCCATATACTTTTGCTTTGTTATATAATACCTTAGGCAGTGTTACCTAAAAATGAATACTGCATGGTGGAAATCACATTTGAGCCTGACCACAAACCTAATGTCATTATCATAAACTTAGTAGACATTGAGCACTAATGCTTAGCTTTTCACCCTAAAAATACGTAAATTCACACGAAATTTCCTTACCTGTTTATTCGCAGCAACCGACCTTCCATGCGTTCGGGACTATACTAACAGGAAATAAGATCGTCGCACGACATAACGTCCAAGTTGTATGGCTTCACAATGTTGCCATTTTCAAAAATTTTAATTTTTTTACATCGCCTACAGTGGGCAAAGTTGGAGCCCTTGGGCAAAGTTGGCAGGTTTTACGGTACTCTCTTTGGTTACTGTAGATATGGTTATGGGTCCATATTTATTAAGACCTCACAAAGTTAAATGCACACCATACTTGGTTTAGGAAGTATTTGTTGCTCATTAATTTGTTATTTCTGCCATTTATTTAAACTGTTGTAATTTTGGAATTTGGAAAAAGAATCTCTTGTGGCATTATTTAATTAATATTAATTGTGACTTTTTAAATTACGAGATATATAAATTACGAGATTCTTTTTCCAAATATATATAATTAAAAATTTGCCATTCATTTATACTGTTTCACCTTGAAAGGAGTGCTACACCACACCTACCTACCACGACTTCGAAATCCTGGCACTTCAAATTCTCGCCAGACTGCCTTCTCAGCAGGCTGAGCTTCCCAACACGGCATTCACCACATGATATCATCGTCGCAACATGTACTTTGAAGAAGGATAATTTAGAAAACGTTACACAACAATTTGGCGGAAGGTCTAACTCATGAGATTTAGGCTTTACAAAATATCTGCCTTGTGGGGCGCTTCAAGATGTTGCGTACTGCCACTGCGAAATCCCAGCACTCCGAATTGTCGCCAGACCTACTTCTCGACATGCCTATATATTCTACCAGTGCATTCCCCATACGATATCTTAGCCTGTTAGTACCAGAAATGTTAATTTCTGGTTATAAGTTATTGAGGTGGAATTATGTGCATAGGACTCAGAAGTCTTTTGAAAACAGATTCAGAATGTAAGGATTTACACAAGCTTTGAAAAAAATTGAACAGATTAACTTAAAAAAAAACAGTGAGTAATGGCACGATGCTTCCTCATCCTGCAGGGCTGAAGAAACCTCTTTGGAATTAAAAATCAACAAACTTCTTATCGGCCCCAAGTTCTGCTTTACTATGTAAATATGATGATATGGTCATTATAAGGGTGTATCAAATAAAGTGTTAGTCCATTTATTTCCTTGGTTTTTAAGATAAAAACTAAGAACCAGGATGATGCAGTTTTTCCGGGAGCCGAATTGTAAAAATGAAGTGGAATTTCGAATTTTTCTTTCAGAAATTATCATAATATATCTTTCCACTGTCCTATGTCCTATGGATATAGTTAGGAAGTAAAATCAACCTGGACCAACATTATATTAAAGACCCGAACATGATGTCAGTCCATGTAAAATCATAATTTTCTTTAAAATTAACGAATTTATGGCCTGGTGAACTAATTCTCGGATAATATTTCATAATTTCATTGTTCCTTGCGATCTAGAGTGGCGCTAGTATGTCATACGAAAAAATGGTGACTTATTATAGGTTATAAGCTTGTCAGTTTCTGACATTCAGAATGTCCCATATTTTAAATCTCCAGTTTTATTACGATTTATGTTCTTTTAAGGAAAGAATTGTCTTTGTGGTCAGTATTTCTCAGTTTTGTCATATTAGTAGTTTTTATATGTAGATGTGTTTCTGATAACATTAAATTACGATGCACATGAAGAAAATAGATGCACAGACAGAAAATAGAAAAATTTGTTTAAAGCCCCAAAGGAAACAAATATAGTCCATTATATAAAGAAGAAACTGAAAAGCGAATGTGTTTTTATGCTTTACTTACACTACAACACTAGCCATGGACTAGCCTATGTGTTTGTCAGTTTTATTCTAAAATACACAGATTGATAACAGTTGAATAAGATTGTTAGTTCAGAAATATCTAGTCGTGGTGTGTGTTCCTGACATCATTTTCACTTAGTTTCTGATTGTAAACATTGCTATTTTGAAATACATTATTATTATTATTATTTTGTCACGGATGACTTCATTTATCATAAATTTGGTTTTTTAATTATTGGGCTAGTTTTGAATTGACCATCAGACACTGACACGTATGAGACCATATTATCTAGGTAGGTAGACTTTCTTTGGAAAATATCTCGGAAACAGTTGGAGAAAAATTATATACAGTGTGACCCATTCTGATGTTGGACACCCTCACAAAATCTGTAATTTTTGTCCGATTTTATCAGGTTTTTTTTTTCTAAAAAGAGATCACAAAAACTCTATTTTGGCGCCAAGTTTCAGATCTTAATCTCAATTTTCAAGGCCTACTGTGAATTTTTTTCTAGTAAAAAAAAGACGAAAACCCTTTAGCGATTTTTTTATTTAAAATCTGACAACACAGCGTTAATCAGGACACCCTGAAACCCCCACATACCAAATTTGAATAAAAAATATACAGGGGGTTCCTTCCTGCGGGTTGTCAAAGTTGAGCAAAATAGGTATTTTAAAGGCATTTGGCAAGTCAAGTGTACCATGGAATCCCCTCAAAACAGTTGAATTTTTTTGAACTTTAAATAGAGTATATCAAAACCGCCCCAGCTACTATAAACGAACTAAGTCTAAATAGAAGCCTACTAGTCAGTAAGTCCATAATGAGTTAAGGTGGCTGGTGTGCCCAACAGCAAACGCACAGAAATGTATCATCTTAGACAGTGACTTTATTGAGTATGGTCCGATAATTTAAATGGTTTTTTATTTGTTGGTTGGTATTTTGTAAAGAAATAAATTACTTTTGTGTTTGTTAATGTTTTTTCAATAATTCCAAAGCACTCATGACCAGTATAAAGTTTCATAAAAATTCAGCATTTTGAGATGGTCCAAAGAAAAATACTCTGTATATTTTTGTATTGAATCTTTGTACACCAACACTGTGAGTGGTCCTGTTGACCATCCAACTGTTTCGAAGTAATTCCATGGCACACTCGACTCGCCAGATGCCTGTAAAATTCCTATTTTGCTCAACTTTGACACCCTGCACAATGGAACTCACTGTATATTTTTTGTTCGAATTTTGTATATGGGGGTTTTGGGGTATTCTGATTAACGCTGTGGGGTCAGATTTTAAATAAAAAAATCGCTAAAGGGTTTTCCTCTTTCTTTTTACTACAAAAAAATTCATAGTAGGCCTTGAAAATTGAGATTAAGATCCGAAACTTTGCGCCAAAATAGAGTTTTTTGTGATCTATTTTTAGAAAAAAATTGGCTAAAATCGGACGAAAATTACAGATTTTAGGAGGGTGTCCAACATCAGAATGGGTCACACTGTATATACAACATGCCCACGGCAAAGCGGTATTATAGGTGTAAATGACAAATTTTTTTGCATTACAAACACAATTTTTTGGTAGCAGCTTAAAAATAAAAATCGCATGTGCGAAATATTGAAAAATTTTATTAAAAAAACTTGCTCAGAATTAAAAAATATGGCGTTGTATCAAATTACAGAACTAAACAGAAACAGAATTAAAAAATTATAAATAAAAAAATATATTTAGTTATGTAATTTGATACGCCATATTTTTTAATTCTGAGCAAGTTTTTCTAATAAAATTTTTCAATATTTCGCACAGAAAAGGCACTTTACCTGATGCGATTTTTATTTTTAAGCTGCTACCAGCGCCCTCTATAAATTTTTTAAAGTCCAAGATACTAAAAATAGTTTTTGGGTGAAGCAAGAATACAAAAAATTGTATTTGTAATGCAAAAAAATTGTCATATACACCTATAATACCTAATATTATAATAATACACACGATGTGTCCCGGATAAGAATGAACAGCATGGGATCTTGCAAACGGTGAGAGATAGAACAACAATTAAATGAAGTCTTTACATAACACACTTTTTCCCCTTGGACGGGCCACCCTGTAGCAAAATACTCTTGCTAGATTTTTAGACTGACTTTTCTTGCGAAAATCGATGGAAATATTAAGCCATGTAAACTTGTCAAATTAAAGGGTCATTGTCATAACAAACAAGCATTTTATTTTATTTTGGATATTAAATTCATTGTAACAGACGAAATTGCATGTGTTTTTATTTTGTAAGATACTTTGCAACAATAGGTGTTTTTAACATTAAACCACCCTGTCAATTTTTTCGGTAAGTGGTGCCAGCAGCAATCTCTTGAAACAGCTCTATGCACAGTTCTTTAATATACAAGTAGTGTTAGACCAGAATCAACTTCCATATTATCTTATAGGAGTATATTTGATCTGTGGAATCAACAAAGCCTCACCATCTTTGTGACTGGTAGTGGGATATGGGCAGATATAGATATCAGACAACTAACTTACTTAAGTGCATCGTCGACCTGTGACAGCTACAATGACAACCAATATTTGTATGCCCCTCTGAGCAATATAGTATTCTATTGCACTAGATTGTGATGAAGCATTTTTGTAGCTACTTTCAGATATAAAAACTAACACATATTTTTAGTATAAGTATTTCATTTTCTCGGATTCTGAAGTTTTGCTGAGAGCTAGCTAGAGTGTTCTTTGACCTCCGAAAATAGGGCTAAAAGCGTATTTTTGCGAGCAAAGCCCTATAAAAAATTGTTTAGGTTTATCCAAAACCTGTCGTTTTGCCAGGCGGAATATGAGAGGGGAGACAACGTTGATGTCATCATAAAGTTAAAACCATCAAAACCTTGTAGAGCAGATTTTGGCTTGTTTTATTCTTTGCGGATTGTTTTATAGCATTGTCTGGAGTTAAGATCTCGGAGATGGAGAAAAGGCATTTAAGTTAGGTATTTTCAGCTTTCCAAAATTATCCATTTTCGCGATATGGGAAAATTTACTTGGAGGGGGAATATTTTCATGACGTTGGACTTAAAATAAACAAAACCTGCCTAAACCTAAGCCCGGCTCGTCAAAATACGGCTAAAATCTGCTCTACAAGGTTTTGATGGTGTTAACATCGAAATTACCGCTCCTCTGATACCCTGCCTCGCAAAAATGGCATGTGGCAAAAACTTAATAAACCTATTTATATTTGATTTTTTTATTAAACTGCTATTTAAAAAGCATTTTAAAAGGCAATATTCCATTCTCTTGCCCAACTGCAGTTTTGGACCAATATTTATAGGAACTTTTTTCCATTTTGGGCCCTAGAATTCGCTCTCAAAGTTAGGAAATGTAGGTACTTCATTACACATCCTGTATATCTACAATTTCAAATTAGTCGCTACTACTAGTACCTATCTGAACAGTAATCTTTGACCACACTTGCGTTTACGGCCAGGAAATCAACTATAACTATATTGGTCTTGCTACTAATCAGCAGAACTCAATAGCTGTAAGAAATCAACTACTGTAACATCAGTCTTATTACTATTAACCAGAATTCAACTGCTACCACCAGAAAATTTTGGGCACACAACACATTTGCCCATTGTCAATTTACATTGTAAAATTTGTTGAAAATGTCTATTTAAATGTAACACCCAATTATTATTGGCCTTTAAAATGCCATCAATATAGAAAAGGTGACAATAGCAAGACGAACCAGAAGGTTGGTCTAAAAGATTCGAAGTTCGAGGTGACTTAATCTTTGAAAGGAATGTAGGAAGTGGAGTATTCCAACTTTCTTTAGAACATAATGATTTTTTTGCGATGTGTTAAAGAGTTGAAATGTTTTTTTATTAATGAATGGACAAAAAGTCACTCTGCGATAATGCAAAACGTAGATAAATTATGAATTTGAACTCAATTTACTAAATTATTTTAATGTATCAAAAAACCAATGTTACAAAAGTTAATACAATCATTACAATATTTCTGGTAGTTATCGAGGAATACAAATATGTGGTAATTCATAGTTAGATTCCAGTTCATAGTAGTAGTTTTAACTAAATTATCTGAAGTGTGCTAAAATGAGAAAACCATATAATTTTTTTTATTAAATTAGGTTTTATCAGATTGTGCAGTGGTCGTGCCAAAAAATCATTTATTCAAGTCGAGCGAGAGAGAGCAAGAATACACATGCCATTTCTACAGTTAGACGACCCGTTTTATGATTTGTTGCATTGTTGGTAGGGCAAAATGAATGTCACATTTTTATAGGAATTAGGAAAAGGGAGTTTAAAACGTTGAGTGAGGGATTTGAATAGATAATGGGTGTTCGAATTGTCGTCAAAAAATTGCTTGGGCCGTAAAAAGCCCATCTACAACAATGCTATTTTACCTGCAATGTCTTTTAAACCAACCCTGCAATTTTTTAGGACATTTGTTACAAACATTGCTCCCATTTTCTTCACTTGATGTAATTATTACATTTTAGAACAAATTAAATTGTAATTTATTTTTTAATACACTCTTGTCTTATGTTCTACAAAGGAACACATATAGTATATTTAATTAAATATTTGATTTGTCTACATAGGCCGTGTCATCTTAAAAAATATATAACATTGCTCTAGAATTTTGCACATAATATATTGCCAAATTTAAAACACATCACATGGTTTGTAAAAAGTAACAAAAATATAAAATTGATCAATGAAAAAATAAAAATTAATAAAACAAAATATCGCCATTAAATGACCGCCGCTTTTTCTACACACAATTTTTATAGAAAATTTAGAAAACAGCACGAATGCAGTTTGGCTACCATGAACACAGAGTACTCAGGATTTGGCAGGCTTGTTCTCAAATCCAAAGTTCAACCTGAGCTGTTCCAAATATACAAATGTCAGGATCGTTTGTGGGGCTAACCTAACAAACGCTGGAACATAACCCCTAAAGAAACCCAATGGACCCAGTTTGGCAGTGTGCGTCACGATCGCCCATAAGTTACTATATTCTCCAGGTCTGGCGTTCATCGCCCGTGTTTTTAAGACGTCAAGCGGTTGGGTTAAAGATGTGGCAATAGCCCCCTGCAACACACGGCACTAATGTACATGACAATATTTTCTCATAGTATATACAATAGTAAGAGGCCAGAATACTAGAGTAATAAAGAGTCATCCTGTTAACCGTAGATTCTTAGGCATATGTACAAAATTGTTTGTGATCATTTGACAATTTGAATGAAAAACCAGGTAAGGGTCTAGTGAGAACATTTGCTTATCACTTTTCATGAATTAATTCATTTTTTAGGACTTATTGTATGACGCAAAGGAATTTTAACCTATTGACATTATACATGTTTTATACTCCATTGGCTACGTGCCTTGGGCCTGTAATAATCTATGTACATTGAACAAAGTTCGTATAATAGGTATACTATTTCAGTTGGAACAATAAGTTTGAGCAAGTATGTGCGTCATCATGTCATTTGTTGTTTGTTCAAGCCATCAAATTGTTACAGACCTAAGATTTGGACGGATCCACTATGTTTTGTATCTAAATAATGTCACATATCTCGAGCTCACCACTAAGAAATAAAATGAAAAAAAAAAAAAAAAACTAGTTGGTTCCAGATACAAGATTTAACAAATTGACAAGATATAAGAAATATTTGTTTTCTCCACCTTGAAACTATTTTTTACAACCATTGCACTAAAATTGCAATGTTTTTTCAAAACTAATAATTGAGGGTTTATGGGAAGTTGCTAAAGTAAATATAAGAAAATTGAGCCAAAAATGTTTTTCCGATTGTTGCACCTTTGATCTAAGGAGTGTTGAAAATGAAAATAGGAAAATACTTATTTCTTCTATGACCATACAGAAATATGAAATAAGAAGTAAGCAAGAACCAATAATTCTTAAAATCTCTGTATTTTTGGAAATTGGCTTTTTTATTATTAGTAGCTTTGTTTCCTAAAATAACAACTATGACACTATCTCACCAATGACAAAATAATATGGATAAATACACCGGTACAGATCCACCAAGAAAGTTGGCAAACAGAGAGTTCATAAGTGACATATAATTATATAGTCACTGCATATACTTATGTCAAAACATGACGATTTTATTAGTAGATTATGTACCAAGGGACTAAAGTGCGTCTTCTAATCCCGAGAGTGAAGATTGTTGCCTCAGGCAACAATCACTCAAGGGATTGAGAGTCACTTTAGTCCTGTGGTATATACGCTATTTTTTGCACCACAGGAACTAAAATTTAAAAATTCACAAGATATTATGTAAAAAGAAACATTCGACATTACCAATTTACTACTTTGCACTGTTGTAGCGAGGATACTGTTCGAGATAGATAAAAATTAATTTCACATTTCTATCTTAACTTTTCAAGGGCTGCCTAATGGTGCTGGTACCAACTGGTACTATGGTCCAAAATTGGTACCAAAGGTTTGGTACCTTGGTCTTGGTACAAACCATCAGTTACACCACCAGATAGCTCTTGAAAAGTTAAGGAATGTAAAATTCATTTTGTTCTATCTCAACGAGTTTTGTTGTTACAGCGATGCAGAATGCCTATTTTCAACTATTCAGAGCTCAGAATCTACTAATTTTTAAAAAATGACATTCTTCAGATGTGTTTAGAATTTTCCGTAGAATCCTAATTTGTTTATCTACTGTGCTCCGCTACTGTTCATTTAATTAATGTTACCAAATAAAGAACATAGTTGGTCGTAGTTTCTATTGTTTTTGTTACTTTTAATCCCAAGGGACTAAAATTTTTTACTCCCTTGGGACTAAAATATTTCAGTTCCGAGAGAGTAAATGCCGCACTTTAGTCCCGCAAAAGACGGAGTAAAGTGATCACTTTAATCCCTGCGGTGCAAAAATACATTACATGTCTAATGAAGGGCAGCAAAAATTATATATACAGGGTGTCTGTTGACGGAGGGCCACTTGGAAACGTCTTGGCAAATATGCGTTTTTTGGGGAACTTTATTTGAAAGAAAAATTTGCCTTTTGATGGACTAGCTTTGTGTAAAAACACATTCGAGATCCTAGTTTCTGAGATATTTTTGAATATCCCGAAAATTACCGAAACTTTTTTGGCTTGGAATTTTTTAATTTCAAGAGTTACTTCAAAAGTTTCTTCAAGAAATCTTGTCATTTCATTCTTTTCCTTTTCGAGTTTTTTTAAGAATATCTCAAAAAGTAGACCATAGATCTCGAATGTGTTTGTACTAAAAGCTAGATCAACAAGAAGGCAATTTTTTCTTTCAAATAATGTCCAAGTGGCCCTGCGCCAATAGACACCAAGATGTTTGGCCAAAATATTTGACTCCAAAAGCAAGATTCTAAAAATGCCATGTTAGGGTTAGGGATATGTAAATGCCAAAATGAACAAAAACAATCTAACTGCCACCCTCTAGACCAAAACTAGATATTACAATTGTGATTCAATTTAGAAAACATCGATGGTAAAATTTCTAATACAACAGGATTCAATTACATAAAATTGAGTTTATTTTTTCAGTGTGTTCAAAAGGAGCAACAACCAGATAAGGTATATTATTTGACTCAATCGGTCTCTTTTGATATCCGATAGAAGTGTGTCAAATTATTAAAACAACACACTTTACACAGGCTACAGATTGTTGTAAGAAACATTGAATGAAATATTTATGCTGCAAGGACAATCAATGGTCCCTGCCACCATCTACCCTGGAATTTGTTATCGACTGCTGTTGATAGATAGCAGGTTAACTCATGGAATGCTAACTTGCAGATTTCAACCGGGTCTTCCTAAGTAAATATTTCATTCAAGACTTATAGAAAGAAATTCAAAAATCTTAGTGACACTTATTGATATCAATTAATTAAAGTAACGACCTGGCAGTTTATTTGTCCCAAAGTGCAATATTGTATTTAATTTGACATAAGATAAACAGTAGAACTCCTGTAAACATTTTTCTATCGCCGATTTCACACGATGGACTGATATAATTACCATTATTTACTTTCATCGTTCACAAGGTTCCGGTTATAATGAATATGGTAGGAAGGCGAGTTAATGCCAGAGTAATGCTCCCTCTCTTTTCACTGCCGAAATTCGAGGCATTTTGGCCCGAAAATGCATAATAATAAAGTTACAGGGTGATAAAGGTAAAGTTTGAAAAACATATTTATCACAATAATTTGTTTAGAAGTTATGAAACTTGATGCAATCCTTTAGTCACTAAAGTGACTTCAATTTATTCCCATCGCCCAGAGGCACAGAGGTTCATTACTTTAGTGCATCTTTTCATTATGCAATAAAAGGTTACTCTTGTTCCATAACGATAAAATCAACCGTTTGCGTTGAAATCGGCAAAATGTGCCCTAAAAGACCAGTTAACTCCAAAATTCAAAAAATAAAATTATCGCCTACCGTATTTAAATGTTATAGATGAATTTTATGTTCAAAATTAAGAAAAAAATGCCTAATGGGCAACATCACTGGTTTTCTTGAAACAGGGTATCACAATTTTGTTGAGTTCGATCCGTTCCATTTTGAAAACGATTTTTTTTTATATATAGTTTATAGGGAATTTTTGTCACTTTAACTGGTACAATAATTATTCTGTAAAATTTGAAAGCGGTAGTCGGAAAATTTATTTTTCGAATTTTGGAGTTAACTGGTCTTTTGGGGCACATTTTGCCGATTTCAACGCAGACGGTTGATTGTATCGTTATGGAACAAGAATACCCTATTGTTGCAAAATGAAAACATGCACTAAAATGATGAACCTGCAAGACCAAAAAAATAACCTAAACAAGTTATGAGTATAAAACAGTATTGTGATACCCTGTCTGTCCCCTTCTGGGCGATGGGAATAAATTGTTTTTACACGGAATTGTTGCACTTCAGCGACCAAAGGACTGCACCAAGTTTCATTTAAATTGCATAACTTCTGTAAAAGTTATTGCAAAAAATATGTTTCAAACTGTACTTTTATCACCCTGTACCTTTTTTATTATGCATTTTCGGACCCATATTGATAGAAATTCCATCTTCTACCTGTCACGTAAGGTTGGCACCATAATTTAGAAGCACATATAATAATGCCATCTGAAGATAGCTAAATATTAATCGTGAAGACTATAATAGAAGTACCAGATTGTAGACACAGCGACTCTCCTACTTAATGGTAAAGTAATTATTAAAAATTAGAATAATATAAATTAGAAGTACCTAATAATATCCGTACCTCAGAGCAAAACTGTATTAAGTCCATAATTTCGCTTTTTTGTTTTTTCCGTGACCTCGATTCAAATTTCACGCTTTTTCCACTGCTATACCCTGACCGGTCTTAGGACTAAATATGCCTGAAATAGCATTTTATAAACAGTAACTAAGTCCACTTTCCACGGTATTAAGTCCATTTTTTAGCAAAAATAGTTATTCAAAATATATTTTTTATACTTGTAGGATACTTTTTCATCACTCTGTGAAGTTGGCAGAAACTTTTTTATTGATGTAAAAAATGTGCACATTATTTACAAAAAACTGTAACCTCTAACAAAGATTTTCTTTTCACTCTCTTGTAAAATGTATGATATGGGACTTGATACATTTCTGCTCTCCATTTTTGGCTACTACAGTTTTGTAAAGACCTAATATTTTTAACACCCTCTTCTGCGGCCTTGTCACTATTAAGCAAATTTTGAAATGTCACCATAAAGTGAAGTTATGCTCTATTTTAATCATTTGAAAGAAGAGGGACAGCAGAATAACCGCGGTTGAAACCAAGTGTATTCACGCGAACAAAGAAAAGGGGTGCTGTCTTTTTTTTTATGATGACCACTAATAACCAAGGGCATAACCCGGTAACGCATCCGAGAGAATTGCTACTAATATTTCACGGTCAAAAATTCTTGTCAAGTGCCATACAACGTTTTCAGGTCAGTTCTTAGTTGACAGGTCGTGCCAATGATCGTCGTGAAAATGATCCAGTGGCTAGAATTAATAGGGTAGATACTTGACAACGTTTTCTTCTTAATAAAACTTTATATGAAATAAAAAAGTATTACATCCAGAATCAATTTGTGCTATTTGAAACTGCAAAAGCACGATTAGTACTTTTTAAGAGGTTTCAACCACTGCCTATGACATTGTAAACACCACCATTATGGACTACTGTCCATACAATAAGATAGAAATTTTTTATCACTGTTATCACTGATTTGTCAACTTGGTAACTTTTAGGTTGTATTACTGTCATTCTTGTTATTGTAACAGAACCTTAAAGGGGTTGGAGTTCATAGACAGAAAGTTAAGACTGACATACTCTATTTCCAAATCAGTGTGATCAGAGCTGTTTAAACAATAAAGCCCTACACCTTTTAACCCAAAGTGAACAAAAAATCAAAAAGATTTTGGTGTCTACTACCAAAAAATATAGTTTTAAGCTACCCTTAAAAAATGGCCACATACCCTATTGTAACATTATGTCAAAATAGTCTTTCAATGTTATACATAGTTATAATAATTATGACTAGTTGGCTGGTTGTCAAGAACTTAGAATAACAACCAAGGGGAGAAACAGAATTACATGATTCTAGCATGGGAGACTTTTGTAGCCAGCGTAAACAGTATTAGGAGAACGTGGGGAAAGGAGAGTTGTTTTTATGGCTTGGGAGGGTCATAAGTGGGAGTTTCCATCCAAGCATATCTTACCTGGGGATTACTGGAAAATCTGAAAATCTAGGTATGTATGATAAAAAATGTAACTTTGGGCATTTTGCTATATTTCAGCTGCGACATACAAAATATTATCGTCGAGAAATAGGATTTAGTTTATTTTAACCCACATGTTCCAAATTATTCTCACTATGTTACCGAGGCAACGCCTATGAAAAAATCAGTACATACTGATGCAATGCTCTGTTGACTGAAATACCTCTAACATTTCATTATATAAGATACTTGTTCGGTGTGATTACCAAAAAGGAATCTTGACAATAATCTAATAACACTTTAAAACGAGTTTTAATTGGGTAAATATCCCACATAAAAACGAGAACCGTAGCAAAATGACTGCTAGACTGCTTTAACAATATGGCGTCCAATTATGTCTCCTTGTAAATACTCTGATTGGCTGGGTATTCCAAACATTCAATTTATTTCCAGTAGCTACATATTTTTTGCTTATTTCTGCTTATCCCCTTAGTTGTTATTCTAAGGTTAGGAGAAATAAATAAGACATTTAACCAAGTCACTAAATACCTGGTATGAGAAAGACCAGGCTTGTGATTAGTGGTTGTGTGGGTTGGGAGAATCTTTGCTCAATCAGCCACCATTCCTAAAATCGCCTGATGCTGTTAGGAAGCCACTTCTCTGTATGTATATGCCAGTAGACTACTTACAGTTTTGATCTACTGGCCAACTTATCATCTACATTAGGGTGGCCACATAGTTATGTCATCTTGTAAATTGAAATTCAATATTGCAGTTGTGGACAAACAATATGCTACATCTACTACCATGACAGAAGCTTGGAGGAACCATACCTATGAGATGAGTATTTTGCTTGTTATTATAATATTTTTATTGTAATAGGGCTGAAACTGATGAAATTTTGACGACTTTTGCTATGCTTTCTATTTTAGGGTAAATAATTTGCAATAGCAGTCGCATCGAGTTTTAAGGGCTAGTGCATGACAAGCACTATCCAAGAATCAATATTATACAAGTAGGTGTCTAAATTTAATTTATCATATTTTTGACCTACAGTGTGTCCACGGATAGAGTTCACGTAGGGTGTAAATGACAAAAAAATTTCGAGTTGAAATTTGAGCTTCTGGGGATCAGCCCTGCTTGGTTTTAAACTAATTTGTGACATAATTTTACTTTCGAAAAATCGCGTATGCCTTGGGAATTTTGAAAAAACTAATTTTCCTAATCAGTAAAGTGCCCCTTCTGTAGGTTTTACGACAAAATGTTATTAAGGAAACTTGTTCAGAATGAAGAACTGAGTAGGTTTGCGAAATTTCGAAAGTCTAGGCCTACTTTGATTTTTTGGCATTTTTTCCCACTTTTCTTTAGAAAAGTGCACTTTGAGTAGCTTTCACATTATAATGTAATTAGGAAAACTTGTTCACAACGAAAGACTGGATAGGTGTCAAAAAATTCAACAGCCTAGGTCTACTTTGTTTTTTGTGCATTTTAATTTTTTAGTAGAAAAAAATCAAAGTAGGCCTAGACTTTCGAAATTTCGCAAACCTACTCAGTTTTTCATTCTGAACAAGTTTTCTTAATAACATTTTAATGTGAAAGCTACACAAAGTGCACTTTTCTAACGAAAAGTGGGAAAAAATGCCAAAAAATCAAAGTAGGCCTAGACTTTCGAAATTTCGTAAACCTACTTAGTTCTTCATTCTGAACAAGTTTCCTTAATAACATTTTGTCGTAAAACGTACATAAAGGGCACTTTACTGATGTGGAAAATTAGTTTTTTCAAAATTTCCAAGGCATACGTGATTTTTCGAAAGTAAAATTATGTCACAAATTAGTTTAAAACCAAGCAGGGCTGATCCCCAGAAGCTCAAATTTCAACTCGAAATTTTTTTGTCATTTACACCCTACGTGAACTCTATCCGTGGACACACTGTATATAAAATGAAAATCTAGTATTTGTAGAATATTCAGAATAATTCGAATAAAGTATCACTGGATTCACTAGTTATTCAGAAAAAAACACTCCTAATTTTTTGAAGTTGTATTTTAACATAAAATAATTGTCTTCTTATTTTTGACTTCCTGTTTTAGTCAATGTTCTAATATGATCTCTATATTTTAAACTCATGATATTGCTTTTGTTCTCCCTATATACAGGGTGAGTCTTTGATCCGTACAAAATTTTTAACGAGGGGTAACGTTGAACCCCTGGAACACGCCTATGAAGCTTTTTTTTGTAGAAAACTGAAAAATAAGTGATATAAAATTTTTAAAAATTGATATTTGCTATAAATAATAGTAACTTATGATATAAGTGCTAAAAGTGACATTTTATTTTGTGAGAATGGAAGTCTGGAACACGACGCAGTGTTCCATTCCTTCGAACAAAATAAAATCACTTTAGTACATATATCATTTTTAATGTATGATTTCAGTGTCTAAAATGCCATTTTATGACACTGGTGTTAAAATTAAATCACTTTTAACACTGAGCGTTAAATATGATTTACTTTTACTTAACACCAGTATCCTAAAATTACATTTTGGACACTGAAAGCATGCGTTAAAACTGATATTTTAATGGTGCAGATTTCACCTATTAAAGACGGGAAATTCAAAATACTTTCTTAGAAAAGCCCACAATGCCAGCTCGGGCACATTTCGCCTAGGCGTTAATTTTATTTTTGCCGACTTTAAAGTAAATGGTTGATTTTATCATTGAAATGCTTTATACAAATGTTATTTGTTTAAGAGATGTGAAGTTCTTTTTTGATACTAAATTTTGGCTATATCTACCAAAATAATTAATCCAGTAACTGAACAGAAATTTGGTACTGCTGAATTTTTTGGGATGAAATCAATCGAAGATCTTAATTTCTATGTATCTCACACTTGTGCTGTTTTTGGATCGGGCTTTTTTTACTCGTGACTTTTTTGGTGTTATCTTTTTGGTCTTGCTGGGTTGTAATTTTAGTGCATATTTCCATTCTGCAAAAAAAGAGTGTACTCTTGTTTCATAATGATAAAATAAACCGGCGAAACCGGCAAAATGGGCTCTAAAGCACCTGTTAACTTCAAAATTCGAATAATGAAATTAACGCCTTCCTCTTTTAAATTTCACAGACTAGTTGTCCCATTTGAAGTGAGAAAAAATGCCCTATGATCAACGTACCAAAAAATTGTTTGCTTTCAAATTTGAATGGAATGAATTCGACAAAATTTGAACAATCCTATTTCAAAAAAACTAATGGTGTTTTGCCCAATTTCTATTTTTTCTTCATTTTGAATGTACAATCAATTTGTGAAATTTGAAAGAGGTAGGGGAAGTGTTTCCGAGTTGGCATATGTTTTGTGTATGACCACTATTTTCCTTACATTACAAAAATTATTACCTACTATTTTTGTCACTGGCATAAAAGATTGAATACAACTCCAGCTAAGGATAATACAAAATTTCATAATATGTATTATCCAACACTTTCTGAACCTCTGGGCGAGATGGCATATTATGTTAAATAATTTAATTAATCGTTATTAATTCAAGTATTTAAACAAAATGCAACATATGTAACACAATATTTACTAAAGAACTTTATTTTAAAACAAAACTAAGTATTTGTTTTTAAAATCAATAATATATCTATCCTTGTAATAATATAGATGATAAGGCCAGAATACAAAAATGTTCTATATTTGCACAATTCGCATGTGAACATTTTAATTATACTTCTCCATCACAACATGAGGGTAAAGTATTTTTTTGAAAAAAAAAAAGTTTTAAATTTTTAATCATTGAATCTGTTTAAAATGTTCCAAAACGTCGAAAACCAATGTTTGAGTAAAACAAAATTTTATGACTGTGTGTGTATGTTGCCTCCATAACTTTTGAGTGGATTGAGATATCGATTTCAAATTTTGTCCACATAATTCTAAGTACAATAGAACAGTTTCGACTGCTTTTGGGCAAAATCACGCGAAGGAATGGAAATAAGTTGATGAACATATTATATTATTTTGCTTTTCGTGATACAGTAGCTTTTGGCACACAAAATTAGTACATAACTTTTGTTAGCAATAATGGCACTACAATTTATCATAACATTACTATACAGTGTCCTCCAAAAAGTTCGCACCATAGGGGGGAAATTTTTAATTAATGTTTTATTTTGAAATATAATTATGGGGTTACCTTTTGCTTTAAAAAATATGAAAATTGACCCACTAAAACGTGGTCGTGTGACTTTCGTTATCTGTCAAAAATGACATTTTAAAAAATTTACCGCCAAAAATAGGTTTAAGTATTTGTTAAAATATCAAAAAGTTTTACTTGAAAAAGTTGTTTCTTTTTCAAAGAACGCTCTACTAAAATATTTAGTTTTTTTGCCAATTTTCAATATTTATGAAATTTCTGAAAATTTTAAAAACTCGAAACTTCGTAAAAACTATTTTATATCACTAGCTTTATCATTCTATTAATTTTTTATTACTAATTACCGATAAAAATAGGTATTTTTCAAAAGAAAATGATATTTACGCTTTAAAATTCTGTTATGTTTGTTGCAAAGTTGATGTACCGTCTAGCATTTGGGGTATAAATTTAGTTAAATTACGTTTCCCAGTTCTAAATTGATGCCAAAATAATAATAAATTAAAATATGATCAAACTATTTTACGTATCTAGTAATCGATATTGATGAGTAGGCCATGGAGAGAATAGAAGCAATTGTTTTTATTTGACAGTTTGATAACTGTCAAATAAAAACAACTGTCAAGTAAAAACAATTGCTTCTATTCTATCCATGGCCTACTCATCAATTAAACTTAAAGGTATCTAATAATTATTTGTTCCATAAAAGTCAAGAATTTTGCTTAGATATGTAAAATAGTTTGATGATATTTTAATTTATTACTATTTTGGCATCAATTTAGAACTGGGAAATGTAATGTAACTAAATTTATACCCCAAATGCTAGACGGTACATCAACTTTGCAACAAACATAACAGAATTTTAAAGTGTAAATATCATTTTCTTTTGAAAAATATCTATTCTTATCGGTAATTAGTAATAACAAATTAATAGAATGATAAAGCTAGTGATATAAAATAGTTTTTACGAAGTTTCGAGTTTTTAAAATTTTCAGAAATTTCATAAATATTAAAAATTGGCAAACAAACTAAATATAATAGTAGAGCGTTCAAATTTGGTACACTTACGTAAAATTGAAAAAGAAACAACTTTTTCAAGTAAAACTTTTTGATATTTTAACAAATAAACCCATTTTTGGTGATATATTTTTTTAAATGTCATTTTTGACTGATAACGAAAGTCACATGACCAAGTTTGAGTGGGTCATTTTTCATCTTTTTAAAGAAAAAGGTAACCTCAAAATAAAATTTCAAAATAAAACGTTAATTAAAAATTCCCCCCTATGGTGCGAACTTTTTGGAGGACACTGTATAAAGAGGTTGGTTGAGAGGGAGTACAATGGAGTGAATCTGAAAATAACAAGTGATATGTCATTTTCTATCTTTTTTGGGCCAAGAAATTTAATTAAAAAAAAAAAAACTAAATGAGAATAATTACGTGGCGATGAAAGTCGAAAAAGAGTTAATATTAGTTATTGGATTTCTGGAAAATATTGAAATTTACAATTTTATAATGGATTTTAGAAAAAAAGATGTGAAAGTAGCGATTCTATTAGCAGTGGCTTTGGACCAACTCCAGTACAGCCAGTATGAGCCCATACGCGACACAATAGACACAGAATTCATGACTGTGGCCTTAGATTGTGAAAATAAACACCTTAAGTGATCGTTAGGGTTAGATGGAATACTATTGCCAACTAACCCAGAACAGAACTGTGCCAATTAGCCCTAAATGTCATAGCGTTAGAAATATTTGTGTTGAATTAAATGAAATGAATTAGACTCTCCAAGGTATACAGGTAAAAATGAGATTAAATAATCTAAATAGGTATACCGACATAATTGACATTGGCACACAAATTAACATTGTCATTTTATGGGTTAAAATAGGAAAGATCAAAACAGATTCCTTACTTCTAATAAACTGAAAAATGTCATAAAAACCGAGAGGTTCTTTTTAGAGGCACTAAAAAATGGTGGTATGACTAAGGCAGAATATTGCCGGCTTCAACGGAAACGGTTCATTTTATCGTTATTAAATAAGACTATTATTTTGTGCAGAATGAAATGATGCACTAAAATTATAACCCAGCAAGACCAAAAAATAACATCCAAAAGTAACTAGTAAAAGCACAATCCAAAAACAGCGCAAGTGGCCTCTGTGAGGTACGTAGAAATTGACATACTCCATACCAAAAAACCCAGAACTGTCAAATTTAAGTTCATCACCTTGATTATTTTGGTAGATATAAACATAATTCAATTTTAAAAGAACATAAACAAACAATATTTTTATGAGGCTTAGTGACCTCAATCATCATAATATTTTGATTCCTCCTACCTCCGGTTTCAGGATTTCTCATTCCCAATGAATCACCCTGCATATCCAAAATATTGGCGGTGATAAATTAAATTGAGATTAAAGTCTTGAATGTAAACGAAGCCCACAGGTTTGATATTATAGTCTTATGATAATTTCTCTTAACTGAAAAAGCCAATATGCTGCTCTATTGAAACAAATGCCCAGCTCAACTTCTTTATCAAATTTGGTTGGTCAAATGTCCATTTCGCAAAGGACACAAATGGCTCATCAATTACGATATGTTTCCTCTAAGTACTCTGTCACCTAGCATATTATGATATTACTTACCGCACTGAGACTGGAGAGGAAATGCGTCGTCATGTTATCACCGAAATAGCCCGACCTAATCAACATTATCTTGATTTGATCATAGAACGACAGTTGCCCGACTGTCATTAATACTGCTCGCGAAGATGCTGTAGTGGCCCCAGAGAATAGCCGCTTGAAACCCTCTTCTTTGTAGACCCGCCAGAGCCCATCCAATGCATGTTTGTAGCTGGAGAGGGTCAGTTTAAATTAGGTTAAGAGTTGGCGTCAGAGGTGTTGTGTAGGACAATGGTATTTTATCTGATACTCTAGAGCGCTCAAAGTATGGATTTATTTTTAGCAAACCTAACACCTAAATCTACCACTATGTTTCATTGGTTTGACCGATTGACTTTTTGAAGATGTTGCGATCAAAATATTATAGTGGACAAAAGATATAGCACACAAATGAAGCACTCTTGCATATTGTTCTCAGTATATCTATACAGGACATTGAAGTTCTTTTTTTAATTGAATTATAATTTTATCTCCTAAAATAATCAAGCTGCCGAACTGAAATGTGACAATGATATGTTTTTAGGGGTGGCAAATAATATGAAGATCTAAATTTCGACGTATCTCACAGAGGGCGCTACTTACGTGTTTTTGTGTCGTGCTTTCACTAGTAACTTTTGAAGTTATCTTTTTGGTCTGTAAGTTCATCAGTTTAGTGAGTCTTTCCATTTTCAACAAAAGTGCATAGTTAACTTCAAAATTGGAAAAAAAATTCACCAAGTTCTTTCAAATTTTACAGATTAATTAATAAATGTATCATTTAAAGAGAGAAAAACTTCCATATGGACTCTACGTCAAAATTTTTCTTATTAGTATACATTTTTATTGCAAAATTAAAATATGCTCTAAAATGGTGAACCTGCAAGACCAAAAAGAGTAACTACGAGAGAACGAGTAAATAAGCACGATCCCAAAACAGTGCAGGTAGCATTCTCTGTGAGATACGTAGAAATTGGCATCTTCAGCTTATTTTCTATCCCCAAAAACCCAGCAGTGACACATTTCAGTTCAGCAGCTTGATTATTTTGGGATATATAGCCATAATTCAATAATAATAAAAAAAAGAACTTCAACACCCTGAATATCATGATATACTGGGCCCCAGATAGCACAAAGTCATGACTGACACGTATCAGTCATATTCTATTTTGGAATGTTCACATGCCAAACATATAAGTACTTTTTCAACATACACCATATTTTAGTTATATTCCAGGAATATGTTACAGTACACTCTATTCAGGTGACGCTAAGTGCTAATAATATTATATAGCATGTACCTAGCATATGACTACCACTATCTTTATTGGTTCAAAATAATATGATATGCATATTATGCTTTTCATATATCAGCATTTTGGTTTATGGCATATAAGCATATGACCAAAACCAACATTAGACTTGATTCAAAATAATAAATATGGCATGCATATACATATGCTTTTCACATTTCCGGATTCACTTTATGGCATGTACCGGGTGTTCACGTATAATCTATAACTGCCTTATAATTATTGTCTTATTTTGTGTGATATAAAAAAAGTTTTAGATAAGGGTTGTAGAGAATTTTATGCAGTTTTCTGGGATAGTAAGAAATGTAAGGGTAATCTTGATGGTAAACTTCCACAGGCAAAATGTAATGAATCTGAGTTTCTTCCGGATGGATCCTGCGTCAGCGAAACTTCTCAGGACGCGACGATCACCACTCTGTCTCAGTGTGATTGTCGCGCCCTGACCTAGCGCTACTCGACGAAAAACATGGCAGCTAATTATAGGTTATACGGGAGTATTTTGCGGTTATAGCGTTGAGTGAAGGAATAACAAGTACGAACCTCGGAGCGCCACCAACTTGAGGGGTGCCAAGTAGTCGTCGCGCTGAAACTGCGGCAGGCTTATAAACGCCTACGCGAATTTTTTTTTGCGATGCCACTGTTGCTTGTCACAGCACTCCTACAAGTTTTTTTCTATACTCCTATATCCCCTTCCAGTCTCCCACAAATCTTTGAGATATATTTGCACAACAATTTCAGAATTTTCTTCTTTGGGATTGTTTTGCGAAGCCACTGTCGTTTGTTACGGCACCCATACAGGTTTTTTCGATACACCTACATCCCCTACGAGTTTACCACAAATATCTTTGACATTCAGATTAAAAAAAAACAGAATTTCTTTACAATGTTTTGTGACGCCACTGTCATTTACCACGGCATCCCTACAGTTTTTTTTCAATACTCCTACACGGCCCCATAAAATATATTTCAAATTGAGATTGATTTACACAAAAAAGTTTTCTTTAGGATTTTTTGCGACGCCCCTGTTTGTCACAGCAACCCTACAGTCTTTTTCTCTATATTACTACATTCCCTATGCGTCTTCCAAAAATATCTTTGAGATTAACATTGATTTACACGAAAATAAGATTTTTGGGATTTTTTGCGACACCACTGTCGTTTGTCACAGCACTTCCTAGAGGTTTTTCTATATTACTACATCCCCTATGCGTCTCTCAAAAATATCTTTAAGATTGAGATTGATTTACACAAAAAATAAGATTTTTCTTGGATTTTTTGTGACGCCACTGTCGTTGTCGTTACCCACGGCACCCCTACATGTTTTTTCTATACCTACTCTTACATCCTCTATCTGTCCTCCAAAAATATATTTGAGATTGACATTGATTTACACAAAAAAATCAGTATACTTTATACTCATACATCCCTTACGCGTTCATCAAAAATATCTGATTAAGATTGATCTACACAAAAAGAATAAAATTTTTCCTTTTTTTTTGCGACGAAATAAAAATTGAAAAATTTTCAAGACATTTTCTGTAAAATTTTTAAATTGTCCAGATTTAAAAAAAACATAATTGTCAAAGTAATACTCACTTCCAGTCAAACCGGAAGATGGAAATAAGAACTGACCATTTTTTGCTACTCCATGTATAGTCATTACTCACATTTCGTGATAAAAGTCTTGTTTTTTAATAACTTTTGACAATCCCCCATATAAAAAACCTGAAACTTGTGAGACTGCAAATCTCTGTGCTAAATATAGGTGGGGCGTATTTAATCTTAACTTATTTAATGTTAATAACTTAATATTACTTCTATCACAAAAAAATAAAAAGTTATAAAAAAATATATATTTACGTAATTAGCAAGTTTTAGACTTTCTTCGAAATTTGGCGGGAAAGCACTTATGACGTCACAAGTGTTTTATAAAGGCACTTTGGAAACAGAATATTCCCCTATTCTGTGCCTGAAGTCCGAAATTCGGGCTCAGTACTTCTAAGCACTATGACGCCTTTATAAACGCACCTTCACGATGGTCCCTAGCCCCAGGTTCCCCCAATCATTTTATTTTAGTTTGGATATTAAATTCGTGATAACAGACACATTGCATGTTTATACTTCTTAAAAGATTCAGCAACAATGGTGTTTTTCCATTAAACCACTCTGTAGGTTTTTTTCGAGGTGTAGTGCCAGTGGCGATCGCTTGAAACTGCGCTATGCACAGATCTTTACTGTAGTGTTGGTTCAGGTAATATCCTGCATAAAATTTCTTACTATCTCAGAAAACTGCATACAATTCCCTACAACTTTCATGTAAAACTACTATCACAAAAAATAAAAAGTTATAAAAAAATATATATTTACGTAATTAGCAAGTTTTAGACTTTCTTCGAAATTTGGCGGGAAAGCACTTATGACGTCACAAGTGTTTTATAAAGGCACTTTGGCAACAGAATATTCCCCTATTCTGTGCCTGAAGTCCGAAATTCGGGCTCAGTACTTCTAAGCACTATGACGCCTTTATAAACTCACCTTCACGATGGTCCCTAGCCCCAGGTTCCCCCAATCATTTTATTTTAGTTTGGATATTAAATTCGTTATAACAGACACATTTGCATGTTTATATTTCTTAAAAGATTCAGCAACAATGGTGTTTTTCCATTAAACCACTCTGTAGGTTTTTTTCGAGGTGTAGTGCCAGTGGCGATCGCTTGAAACTGCACTATGCACAGATCTTTACTATAGTGTTGGTTCAGGTAATATCCTGCATAAAATTTCTTACTATCTCAGAAAACTGCATACAATTCCCTACAACTTTCATGTAAAACTACTATCACAAAAAAAAATAAAAGTTATAAAAAAATATATATTTACGTAATTAGCAAGTTTTAGACTTTCTTCGAAATTTGGCGGGAAAGCACTTATGATGTCACAAGTGTTTTATAAACGCACTTTGGCAACTTCTAAGCACTATGACGCCTTTATAAACGCACCTTCACGATGGTCCCTAGGTTCTCCGTTTATTAATAACTCATAATACTTTCCTATCACTACAACATAGATACCTACAAATCTTTGCGTTTTATCCCATGAATTTCGGCAGACGCGAACATCGGATTATTAGAAAAAAATTGTGCTACCTTACACTTTACACTACACATCTAACAACACGATAACTTCGCAAACAATGTATAATAATAATTATCAATAACAAACTATAATAAATCGCACAGATTTTATTTACTAATGTTTTGATTTAGCGACATACGGATGACAGTTGGCATGACGGGATGTCAACTGCCGATCAGAAAACCATACGTGTTAGATGACATGTGGATATATGTATATGGTTAGATGCCTAGGTGAGTGAGTGACGTTGCCACATACGCGGATATTTCCCTCATAATTGAAGCCTGAATATTTATAGTATGTTTCGTATACAGATATTTTAACCAAAGTATCACGAGACAGAGATGAAGGATATAGTTTCCAGCATGTGAAGCATAAACAGAGACCATTTTGCTATAAACGAGCCAATATACGGAACATATTCGTAATAAAAAAGTCTTTATGTGACAACATTTTTTTGTGCAATTGCGTTAGTTAAAGGTTGAAGGTTGCAATACATTAAGTAACAGATATTTATAGGCAAGCTGGAGATATTTGAATAGAAAAGTACAATTTGCCCTTGTTTCACGAATTATTGCAAACGGGCACCAGCAACGTTGCAGTTCCGTTTCTCCCGAGAGGCACAGAGTTGCCCTGTTTGGCGTTCTGGACAACAGAACGATGAAACTGTAGATTTCAGCCTGAACAAAATTGTGCAACTTTGTCTTTAATTATAATCAATAAATAAGGGATAAAAGCCGTTGTTTCATTTATTACGTGTATGTTGGTGCATCTACTGTAAACCGAGTACAATTTTAGAGCGTTTATTAGTATCTCAGTGTCCTTCAATTCATACAATAGTAATCAGACAATAATCTAGGATAGGAAAATTTTCAGAAATGGATTTACAATTGCTAGTTTCCAAGATGAAGGAAAATAATTAATTTCGAAACAAAAGTTAATGATATTGGTAACAGTTACAGTATTTTAACATGGTTGCGACTATCTTTCTCTAACATTGTGAAGCATTAAGTTCTGTGACTATCTTTCTCTAACACTATGAAGCATTGCAAATATACCTATACAGTGTGTCCCAGGATAAGTGAAACGAGAGGTGTAAAAGACCAAAAATTTTCGAGTTCGAATTTGGCCATTTGGGGTCCAGGCCTGCTTGCCTAGAAAATAATTTTCACCATATTTTTAATTTTGAAAAATAAAGTAGACCCTGACAGGAACAATTTATTTATTTTCTGTGTAGGTTATGTGCCCTTTCTCGACAAGATATCGAAAAATTTCATTAGAAAAAGTTGCTGAGAATTGAAAATTATGTCCCAATGCAAATTTTCAAAATAATTGGCCTACCTTGATTTTCGTCCATTTTATTTCCTATAAGTAGGTGAACTATCCTTGTCGTTTAAAATATCGAAAAATTTCATTAGAAAAAGTTGCTTAGAATTGAAAACTATGACCCTGTGTCAATTTTCAAAATAATTGGCATACTTTGATTTTCATTTTCATAAAGACATTATTTCAAACAAATCATAGTAGGCCGATTGAGTCCAAATTTCGCAGTCTTGTATACTTTTTTTATTCTGAATAACTTTTTGTAATGAAATTTTTCAATATTTTAAACGACAAGGATAGTTCACCTACTTATAGGAAATAAAGTGAACAAAAATCAAAGTAGGCCAATTATTTTGAAAATTGACACAGGGTCATAGTTTTCAATTCTAAGCAACTTTTTCTAATGCTACTTTATTTTTCAAAATTAAAAATATAGTGAAAATTATTTTCTTGGAAAGCAGGCCTGGGCCCCAAATGGCCCAATTCAAACTCGAACATTTTTGGTCTTTTACACCTCTCGTTTCACTTATCCTGGGACACACTGTATATATTTTATTTTCTCTAATTGCAAATAGAGTCGAATTTTTAACTTTTTTTTAGACGTTTTAGCCATGCCACTCTACCAATAGTGGATTAGGTAGGAGCCATTCTACCAAAAGGACATTTAAAACTGTAACAGCCTTTATCCATCTTTGTTTTTGTCAACCTTCCCCTAGCGAGGATGACTTGACATTAAGACATGTATGAGCTACATTTTGTAATCAAGAAACCCCAAATCCACAATGCAGGGTGTTCTGACATTTCTAAAAATACGATTTTGAATAAATTTCCACGATTTTGGAATCATCAGTTTCCAAAAAAAAATACATCCTAAGAAAAATGATAAGACAAAAAGTATTTATCCTTTAATATGCTGGAAGTAATGGTTAGGAATTTTTGTATTTTCTTTATTTATTAAATTGAGTACTATCGTGACTTAAAAGAATGCCCTTTATTTCTGGCCTACCCTATGTAAATCTACACAGGTTCCTACTGCCTAATCTCTTGTTCCAATGAATAAAAATGGCTTTTGTTCTAAAAGACATATTTCTACTTACTTTCTTCTTTTGTCCTTAGGTAGCTTTATATCGTTCTGCATTCGTACATTAATCATATCGCCAGGGGTTCCCACAAAACCACCACACATACCTGCGAATGACGCAATGAGGACTTTTTGATAAAACGAGTCGCTGCTCACACTGCGTTTTGCTACTTCGTAGATGCCAAATCGCGTGGTGGAGTATGTCATTTGTCTGAGAAGAGATCCGGAGATACCAGCATATAGGGCTAATACACCTGTAAATATGATAAAATAGAGGTATTTATTTCTTAAAAAAATGTACCAAACGTTTCTAATTTAATTTACTTTTTTTGTTAGGAATGGACTATTCATTATTGCGCCAAGGAAGTTATTTAACCGATAGGACTTTCTTGTTTAGTGACGAAGAATAAAAAATCGATAAAACTCCGTGTCGTATGTAGTAACAAAACCGCCGTGCCGATTTTTTCAATATTTCTGTGTTTATTATGAACATTCTGTATAAGATATGCCTATGATATATTGTGTAAATTAATACATTAGGTGACTCTTAATCAATTGGCAATCTAATATTTGCAAGAAACTCAGTAGCGTTTACACAGGGCACTCTCAAAAAGTCGATTTTTTTTCATTTTTTTTAACTGAAGTTGTGAACACTCGGTATAAGTTACAATATTGAAACTTGGGATCTGTGGGTTCCAGATGTGTCTAAATCGATACACGTATTTGTTTTTTTTTTTTTCGTAAAAAATGTCTAATATCACAAAATAAATAGCTTGTAACAGAAGCCTCCTTACGGACATGTGTCAAAAATAGAGATGGGCAACGGAAACTTTCCAAGTTGGGAAAGTTTCCATTTTTGGAAACTTTCCGGGAAGAAAGTTTGAAGGTTTAGGAAACATTCCCTGAGAGTTTCAGAAACATGCCTGGGAAACTTTCCCGGGAATTTATGTAGAAATTTTAAATTTGCCGCCATAAATGCCCGGCCAACATTCATGACATAACTTAAAAAATACAAAAAAGAACAAAGAAGAATCATGAACAACTGTGTGCTTGTGCTATAGACCCTCAGAGAAATACCTTGGTTATTTCTCTGAGTATAGACCACAGATAAAATATATTTTATTATATTCTATATACTTTTTGACTGAAATTTAATAAGTTTAAATTTTTATTATATTCTTTCATATTTGGTTTTATCGTTTTTATCTTTTTTTATTTATCTATCTTTTTTCAGTTCTCTATTTTATTATGTTTACTTTTGTACAGGGTGACACAATTAAGATGTTACTAGCGATTATCTCGGTAATTTTTAAGATACATTAGCTGTTCAAACACTAAACTTGTGTTGTTTTTCCCAAGAAATTGAATGCCGCCAAGAAAAAAAAAACAGTTTAATTTCAAACAAAAAAGTTATCGCCAAATTGCCATTTTTTTTAAATTAAGATGGCGATTTTGTTGCCATTTTTCATCAGACTAGTAAAGTGAATAAAAAAAATCTGCACAACACGGTTGCATATCACTTTCGGTTTAGCGGAAGCAATGTTTTTTTTTGCCCCAGCTAAATCTGCAAAAATAATAGTATTTTTTTAACAAAAAAAGTCACTTCCTACGTTTTTTGCTGTAGGTAGTAATTAAATAATAATAATACTAATAATTTAAAATCTGAAAGTGGAATTGTAAATTATGATCATGAAATACCAAGTATACAAAGCAAAACTTTTACATTTTGTGATATTATACTTTTTCTGCAATATCTTTAACAAATTTCACTAAAAATATGACATATTTGGTATTCTTGCAAAGCTCTACGTGTGACTAATTAAACTAAACACTAAAAAGAAGAAGACTGGAAACTTTCCGAAAGTTTCGGAAATTTTTGTTGGAAACTTTCCGGGAATTTTCGTAAAGTGGAAACTTTCCCATCTCTAGTCAAAAATAAGCAAGTCTCCATTTCAAGTTACAGAAAGACAAACAGTATTTTAAGCATAAATTTGGTTCTAACACAAGGTCTTTGCTATGTAAATTAACGTAAAATCAAATAAAATGCATATTATTCATGACTTTAGAAGATATTTCGCTAAAAAGTGAGTCTCCTTTTGACACATGTCGCTAAGGAATTGTCTGTATTACTCGTTAGTCTGTGCTAATATGCTTCTGTCATTTTTGGGGTCTTATTTGTTATCATAGTAGGCTATGGAAAAGTTGAATCTTAAAATAATGCATACCAGGCTGTAGAGCTTTTGGAGTACTATATTTTTAAAAAAGTTTTAGAAAATTGGCCGACCCGTTATAAAATCATTAATTTTCGCCACTTAAAGTAAAACATACTTTATGTATACAATGTAGCGGTGGCAATGCTCGTAGCGTCGCCAAACTATGTGGACTGCATGTTTTTCTGCCTTTGATAAACCTTGGATTGGATCAAGGTCGAGACATGCACATGTCTTTATAGAAAAACAACGCCGATTTTCAAGAGCGCTGGACAAATAATTGTGGATTCACAGTATTGCTCCATAATAGCTATATCACTGGTATTGCTATGGTTTTCTAGGGTTTTCCATAGTACTTGAGCCAATGCTATCCTAGTTCTATGGGGAAAAGTCGGCCCTAGCCACAAATGGCAACAAAGACAAAATAATAGGTAGTAATTGCCCCCCTCCCCCGCACAATCGTTCAATGCATCTGGGGTACTCCTAGTTTGGAATATTGTGAGGGTGAGAATTAATATTATTTGTTTTTCATTTTTCACACCATATAATCTGCTGATGAAGCTTCCTAATTAAAATATGGACGTGTCCCCGAATAGGTGAAACGAGTCTTGTAAAAGACAAAAAAATTCGAGTTGAAATTTGAGCTTCTGGGAATCAGCCTTGCTTGTTCTCAAACACAATTTTAGTTTCAAAAATCAAGTATCCTTGGAAATTTTAAAACTAATTTTTCCTGCTCCCTCCCCCGTAAGTTCGTTTTAAAAACTGGTTTTAATCATAAAGAACACGAATTATACCAAAGAAAGATTAATAATTTAAATGTTTCTCGGGGGTCAAATAAGAGCCACATAACAGAACAAATTTGACAAGCACTGCCCTACCGGTGGGGTAAGAGTACGCGATTAGTAATTCGTAGATCCATGGTTCAAATCCCATACAAAGCTCAACATTTTTATATTTATTTTTTATTATCGCTGCATTCTGCCTCTTATATTTATCACTGATTATCATTTTTAGTAATTGAACAAAAGTTATTTTGAAGATCATTATCACTCACAATCTACTCCATATGTATTTAGAGCTTTATTCAAAGTACCTATAACTTGAAATTTTCGGTAGCAGGAAAAATGTAATACATTGCACGATGCGTAAGCTCTTTTTTGGCCTCGGCGGTATACTTTTAATGACCGAGGCAACGCGAGTGTTGCCTCGGTCTTTAAACAACCTCCTCGGCCAAAAAAGTGCACTTACGCATCTGGCAATGTAAATAACTATTTCATACCAGTAAAGTAAGCGTTTTGTAGTAACCATAAATTAACCAGTAAAGTAACCGTTTTGTAGGTTTTACAACCAATAAGGAAACTTGTTCTGAATGAAGACGACTAAGTAGTTTGCGAAATTTCAAAAGACTAGGCCTACTTTGGTTTTTTGGACTTTTTGCCACATTTTTAGAATAGTGCCCTTTCTGTAGCACTCACTTCAAAATGTTATTAAAGAAACTTGTTCACGATGAAAGACTGGATAGCTGTGAACAATTTCAAAAGCCTAGGCCTACTTTTGATTTTGTCTGCTATAAGATTTAAAAAGCGCAAAAATCACCCAACTAACGAACATGAGTGAGAAACGAGTTATTTATTCAATAGGTTGGCGCGATGGCAGTGATGACCAATTCGATTGTTTGACTCTCTCGGTTCTTAGTTCTCGTCTGCCATCTCTGCCCTCCGTTCTTCTATCTTTAAATCAATTATCTCTGCTTCGCACAAACAAGAGACTACGTTAGTAGGTAACATCGTTTGACTATGGGAGCACTGTAATAATAATAATAATTATCACCCTCACAATACTTCAATCTAGGAGCAGCCCAGAAGCAAAAGAATGCGTGTGCGGGGGAAGGGGGCAATTACTATTATTTTGTCTTCGTTCAAGTACGAAGGAAAACCCTAGAAAATTATAGCAATCCCAGATCCCAGCGTAAGTCTAGGACAATTAGTAAATCACACAGACAAAGCAATTAAGGAGCAATTCCGCGAATCCACATTTTGTCCAGCGCTCTTGGCCATCATCAGCGATGTTTTTCTATAAAGACATGTGTGCATATGCATGGTGCCTCGCCTTCGATTCAAACCAAGGTCGATCGAAGGCAGAAAAACATGCAGTTTAAATAGTTCGCAATGCTCCGAACATCGTCACCACGCCCTCCCCATGTAGTAAGCACAGTCCTCGTAATATTTTAATTACGAGGGCCGATGTATCGCTGCCTCTATCACAACGTCCAGACGTCACTACTAAAATTAATAGCACTAATATGAGTCGATTATAATATCACGATTACTAATAATCACAATTATTGAAATATCTTTTGATTATGTCCATCACTAAACTAGAATATATTTTGACTTTCACACACATTTATCGTTAAGTTTAACCTATAATAGAAAGCTTCTTGAGCTCCACACAAATTTATTGTCAAATGTTCAATTCATTGTGTTTTGCGGAGATTACCTGCTAACTTAACCAATTAAGTTTTTCACTATTTTGCATTTTTGAAATTCCATTATTATTGACTTTAAATGTGCTCTCCCGAATTTAAGAACCTCTAGCAATTATGGCCTAGTATTGCAGGTTGGAACAAATAATGAAACTTGCATTAATTGGCTGTCACAACTACTACTACTGTCAATTAATGATAATACATGTTTTAAACACTAGTATTGATATTATAGGTCCATCGAAATTTTAAATATTCATTATCTTGAATATACCTATTTGTCAATCCACAACAATACCAAATGACAAATGATAATATTTTACGAGCTTTTGAACAATTCCTAGGTTGATAATGGCAGAGGTAATTCAGGTAGGTAATTGGAATAATAGTCATAGTATGCCATCCTTCGTGCGATCATACCGGGTCATATACCTTCTTTTTTGACGATGGTTTTCGTCATGGTTATAATGGACAGTTTTCCCTCTTGCTGTGTCTGTAAGTGAACTTTTATCAAATCCAGAGGGTGGGTACAGCAAGCGGCACCTGCGGAAGCTAGGCCTCCAAAATACCATCTAGCTACCCTTCGCTCCCTCTCAGACTTTGGTTGTGGTGGTTGAGACATTTTGAAATTTTGATTAAATTTTTGGAACCTGAAATAAAAGAATTTAGCATGAACATTTAGAAAAAAATTAGTAAAGTAGTTAAAACACCTGTTTGAGTAATATATACTACCTAGACCTAGGTCTACCGGCTTAAAAATTCAAAAGAAGAGTTCCAAAACATACAACCTTGTCTATCCTTCACAGAATTTTCAAATTAACTTTGTGAATTAAATGATAATGTGATATAAGTATTAATTAATTCTTATCTGAATTATAGTTAAATGATAATAGTTTTCAAATGAGCCCGCCCTACCTTCAATTCAACGTTGCCAAAAGAAAAAATCGAACAGGCGCAAACTGCACAAAAGCAGAAAGAATCAAATTGGGAAACTTTTTCACAGGCTTAACAAGTATCACATGATGATCGAGCATATCTCTGCATTAATAAACCCGCATATATTTATTCATCGAAATCTATTCCTTGAAAATTCCTTGACGATCAGCTGGCAACATCGCGGGCATTGGGTAGTTCAATGTCAAACGAGATGTCAAATAAGAGTGAGGTTAGGTGAATCAAAAACGTGTTTTTCCACTATGATGTAGTTTTTCCAGATTCCTTACCGTGGGAAAGTGAAATTTCCTCATTTGGCACTTTGTACTAAAGAAAGGTAGATTATTCTATTACAATTTGACTGAATTTTGACTAGATTTCATTGTGTAGACTCACATCACGCGAATCAATACATCAGACACAAGACAACAGAGAACAGAATGATGTCTGTCTCGTCCCGGCGGTTTCAGTAAAATTCTTTACATTTTCAAGGTTGCATTGCTTGCACAAACGCATTATCAAATTTCACACTTTGAAAATTTCAGAAAATAGGCAAACTACATGGTGCATCAATGTAAAATAAATAGTAAAATTGCGCTACCTTGACCTAGTGTGGAAGCCCCGAATCCATACGATTATCGATTTGCTTGAGAATGAGGTATTTTTGGCCGAAAATTACATTTTTGTGCACACCGCCGATGTTAACGTTTGTTACATAATTTTTGACTTTTGTAAAAAAATTGACATGTTATATTTACGGCATGTTCGTTTTTCATCGGAAAATTAAATGACCTTGACGATCGCCTGGATAGCGTCTCTCATTTCCATTATCTGTTTGTAGTTATCACAGGTACTTAGCTACCTATTATCAAATAGCAAATAACCAGGGACCCTTTAAGAGTCCCTGCAAATAACTACCTATGTAATCTGGTATCATTTCACATTTTAAACTTATTGAGGCTGGCGAATATTGCCAAAATAATAAAATTGAAAGAGAAGTAAAGTAGCTAAGGTGTCCTTTGCTTGATTTTCGAGAGAAGTTGAATGCCACAATTTATTTGTGAAAATTTCTTGTTCCTGCAAAGACCTTTTTGATAGGTTTTTTTACGCAAACAGATTTTTTGTCATTTGACCCTTTTTTAGTTAAGATACAGAGTTATGTCTTGTAAATTTTTGATTTTTTGAAATTGCACATTTTTCTGATTCCAATGGTATACAGGGTGATTCAGTTCCGGTGCTCAACGTGAGGATCTCAGAAACCGTAACAGATACAAAGTCGGTGAAATGGGGGCAAAGTTGCGCTTTTGGGCACTTAATAATATGCCGTTAAGAAAGTTAAAATACCTATTTTGATGGTTTCTGAGATAAGTATTTAAAAAAAACTGAATTTTTGAAAATTATATTTAATTTTTTCTGGCGCCATTTGCTATAATAATGAAAAATAAATTATACTTTTTCATTGCAACTTTTTCTATACTACGTCATGGTATTTTTAGATTTTCAGGGCGATGTTTTGTTTTTGAGATAGAGGGATATCTTAATTTTTTTAAATATGAACCTGGATTTTTTATTGCATATTTTGAAATGAATCATTGTCCCGAGTACAACCAAGTATGACAACAATGTATCACAAATAAACATTGTTTCTTGTTTGGCCACCAAAATTTTATTTTTATTTTTGTCAAAGTTGGTTCAATTATGGCAGGTGATCATTATTTTGATACCTACTGGAACAACCTTTCATCCCCTCACCCCCTCTTCCCTTCCAACTCGTTCCATCCCCTGACCTTCCGATAGGAAAATAACCTGATAGGAAGGATAGGACTTAATAAAACCAATCTTGGAACTTAGTAATTTTTTTGAGAGTTTAGTACTTATAGCATTTTTCCTTAGTTGTACGTTTTTCATCGGAAAATTAAACGACCTTGACGATCGCCTGGATAGCGTCTCTCTCATTAACTTTCTCAACGGCATATTGCTAGGCACCCAAAGGCGCAAGTTCGCCTCCATTTGATCGACTTCATATCTGGTACGGTTTCCGAGATCTCCATGTTGAGCACCACAACTGAATATATTGTATATACAGGGTGGGTCAGAATGTTTAGTAAATACTTTAAAGGGGTGTTCGGTAAGTGGTTTTAAGTGGGGTCTTTCATATAAAATTTTTCGATTTTGGCTTTCCTTGCCAAGTTATTCGGGTCTACTTATATACTTTTACTTATATCTCAATAACGGCGCTACTTAAAAATTTGAAATTTGGTATGTGTTATCTACTTACTGGAAGACGCCTTAGGGTAGTTTATTCATTTACACACTGCCCTAAAAAGGGTAAAAACTAACTACCCCTATAAATTTTTTGTTGGAACTTTTTTGTGGGTCATTTTTACGTATAACAAAAATAGGATTTGTGTAGCCCTTTTATTTAAGAAACTTTTTCCCTCTACATTTTTTCTCGAAAACAATATGTTTCCCACAAAAAATAATTTCATGCCAAAAACCATTCCCCTGACTGTTCCAGAAAATCAAGTACAAATTCATAGTAGGTGGGCGTCAAACTATTTGATTATTTTTATTGAACATTTTAACAACAATATAAGCCTGATTCATGCAGCTTCTTTATCTTTTAATTTTACTTTATCTTTAAGAAATAACCAATGGCATTTGTCCGTTGATTTGAACTGATCAATGACATTTAATATTTCTTAAAGATAAAAAAAAATAAAAGATAAAGAAGCTGTATCAACCAGGCATCACATTCAGGATAAAAAGATGTTGCAGTTTACAGTAGATGCTCAAAATGCTGTCCATGATATCTTTCAAAAATCTGTAACGGTTTGACAAAATTAAAATTAACTTCTTGCAATGTTTGCACTGAATTTTTTTATCTCGGTAGCAATGTCAAAAATTATATTACGTAATTCATTTATCGTGTTTACTTCTGTGGAATAAACCACATTTTTCATATGGCCCCATAAGTAAAAATCCAAAGGGTTGAGATCTGGGGATCTCGGTGGCAAATTTTTAAACTTTCCAATTGCAACTTCTTCTGGACTACATCTTTGTATTTTTAGATTTTTGGGCCCACATTTTGTGTGGTGATGATGGAACATCTTAATTTTCTTAAATATGGGCCTGGTTTTTTTATTTCACATTTCTAAATGAATCGATGCCCTGAGTACAACAATGTATCACAAATAAACATTGTTTATTGTTTTGACCACCAAAATTTTATTTTTATTTTTGTCAAAGTTGGTTCAATTATGGCAGGTGATCATTATTTTGATACCTACTGGAACAACCTTTCATCCCCTCACCCCCTCTTCCCTTGTAAACTCGTTCCATCCCCTGACCTTCCAATAGGAAAATAACCTTCTGATAGGAAGGATAGGACTTAATAAAACCAATCTTGGAACTACTTATAGCATTTTTCTAGAGATGGGCAACGGAAACTTTCCAAGTCGGGAAAGTTTCCGTTTTTGGAAACTTTCCGGGAAGAAACTTTGAAGGTATAGGAAACCCTGAAAGTGTCCGAAACATTCCCGGGAAACTTTCACGGAAAGTTTTCGGGAATTTATGTGGAAATTTTAAATTTGCCCTCATAAATCCTGGCCAAGATTCATGACATAACCTAAAAAATACAAAAAAGAACAAAGAAGAATCATGACCTGTGCTATAGACCACAGATCAAATATATTTTATTATATTTTTTATTAGACTTTTTGACTTCTGAAGTTTAATAAGTTTAAATTAAACTAGATAAATAATGATAATATGAACAATATGTGAATTTATTATTCTTTCATATTTGGTTTTATCTTTTATCCTTATGTATTATTTTTTACTTTCGTACAGGGTGTCGCAATTAAGATGTTACGAGCGATTATCTCGGTAATTTTTAAGATACATTGGTGGTTCAAAAACTAAACTTGTGTAGTTTTTTCCAAGGAATTGAATGCCGCCAAGAAAAAAACAGTTTAATTTCAAACAAAAAAGTTATCAGATTTTTTTTAAATTAAGATGGCGATTTTATTGCAATTTTTCATTAGACTAGTAAAGTGAATAAAAAATCTGCACAACACGGTTGCATATCACTTTTAGTTTAGCGGGAGTAATGGTTTTTTGTCCCAGCTAAGTCTGCAAAAAAATAATAGTATTTTTTTAACAAAAAAAAGTAATTTCTTAAGTTTTTTACTGTAGGTAGTAATTAATTACATAATATTACTAATAATTTAAAATCTGAAAGTGGAAATTTGAATTATGATCATGAAATATGAATTACAAAGCAAAACTTTTACATTTTGTGATATTATACCTTTTCTACAATATCTTTAGTAAATTTCACTTAAAATATGACATATTTGGTATTTTTGGAAAGCTCTAAGTGTGACTAATTAAAGTAAACAATAAAAAAAGAAAATTGGAAACTTTCCGAAAGTTTCGGAAATTTTGGTCGGAAACTTTCCGGGAATTTTCGTAAAGAGGGAACTTTCCCATCTCTACATTTTTCCTTAGTTGATTTAAAATCAGTAGGAACAGTAATAACTGTTATTAAAGTTTTCAAGAATCGTTGATAATCATCTAGAAAATTAATTGTGGTGTGTGAATAAGATCTTAACTAGGTGTACCGAATTAACTAATAATTTTTTTTCTTTGTTTTTTGTACATTTTGATTAAAACTAAGTATTTCTCTAATTTTGTCCTTTAAACAGCCACGAAAAATGAAATGAAAATAAAAAAATCAGTTGCTTTTAGTACAAAAAGGAATCAGTGAATTAGTGAGTGTTATGTGCAATCGCACAAAAAATACGTAGTTCAGGACCATCTTTAATTTTATTCATGGCGCCTACGTAAATATGCATTTCGGTGACCAAAACGAAAAATAAAATTATGTGTGATAATCATTGTACTCATGACTGATTAATTTCGAAATGTAGAATAAAAAATCCAGGTCCGTAGGTATTTAAAAAAAATTAACGATCCATCTATCTGGACCTGCACCAGATTTTTTAAATAATATAAATAACATCATTTTTTCGCCTCATCAAAAACATCGCTGACCATGACCATGGATCCACTAGATCCAACTAATACTATCTATAAGTTACCCACCTTTAGACCTATTAATAAAATATATGGCAATTATTTCTTGGTCAAAAACACTTTTTGCGTTTGCAGAATATTTCTGATTATTGACTATAATATTGTGTAGTGTAATTTTTCATTTTCTTTTCAGGTGTCAAAGATGATATCTCTATCTGACCCACGATCTTCAAACTCGGTCTTGTCATCTCTGCAAATAAAACACGACGACAAGATAATCTCCATCAAAGAGAATTCAAACGCTGACTCAAATTTTATCATAACTCACCTGATGAAACAGATTCTATTCGAAAAGAATAACATTTGCCTTGTTGCCCTGCACAACCCCTTAGAACATTACCAGATTGTTGGTAAAAAACTAGGTTATGATCTTGGTAACTCTATTCAAGCCGGATGTGTGAAAATAATAGAGCCACTGTATGACATTGTGGAAAATATAGGATTTGAAGAACATTATCTACAAGAAGACAAGGAAGAGATTTTAAAGTTTCTTTTTAATAATATCATGACAAAAGTTAGTGAATTGTCAAATGCAGAACAATCTACCTATTTAATTTTTGACGATTTGAGCCACCTATTAGATTTGGGAATTGACACATGCATGATTGTTAATTTTACAAACTATTGTGTTAATCTGGTTAACGATAATACTGCCATAGTTATAAACACGCATGTATCAACGAAAACTGATGAAGTTCTCTCAAACAATTTACAATATGTGTCAGATGTACACATAGAAGTGTCACCTTTAAAAACTGGTAGGAGTACCGATGTCACCGGTACTATGAGTATTCATAAGAAAGGCAACAAAAGTCAATATCAGTTTAAAGCATACGATAGAGGCATAAAAACCTTTCATCCAGGTGAATCGATTTACCACCTGTATAAGTAATTTTAGGGAAGGTGTTTGGCAGGTCATTTGTAAGGACTTAAAGCAAGAATATAATTATAGGTAATGAACGACTGATCCTTGCTTGTTTAATAGTAACTGCTAAAAGATGCGAACTAAAGTGCCGAAATTGTTTATTGTTAGATTTTTAAATAACGCTAAATTTTTGAATCTATTAAAAAAAAAACTAAAATATCAAACAAAAAATATTAATGGTTTTCAATATTTTTGTAATGTAAAGAATTGCCTAGACTCCTAAACTATTTAACTGATGGAGTTTTAAGACTTAAAAAGAGATGTATATAAATCGTTAAGCAAGCTGTATTTGTGCTATATGTTACTTAAGGGTAAAATATTTATAATACTCCTGTTTTTATGTTTGCCAAATCGAACTCACAACATTTTAAGTTTTTATAGTTTTTCATTGTACCTATTACACAAATGGTAGTTGAAAGCATGTTTTTGAGTTTATATACAGAGGCAGTATATTATTGTCGATATATAAGTATTTTTTATTTCCTATCTAGTGCTTAATTATGAGAATAAAAGTCTTCCATTTTGGAAAATATGTTTATTTGTCCAAAATCCGCTCATTTGTAATTTAAATATCACTTCCGGTTTAACCGGAAAAATAAATATTTTTAGAAATTGTATTTTTTTATAGATTAAACAGCCATTGAATAGCTCTTAAAATTACCTTTTCAGTGATATGTAACATTATAATAGGGTTGCCTCTTGCCGTTTTTGAGATATTCGACTATGTTTCTCCGGTTGACATGGAATAAGGAAGTGTCTCTTCCAACCAATTGGCCTAACTAGTAGGCCACGAGTTCATATTTGCTTCTTAATATTTTTAACACATTAACTGCACTCTGATAAGTTGGCTGCATAGACCAAGAATTTGTTTTGTGCATTTAGTTGTAAATTCTAGAGATGCTTCCTATAAAGTTATTACATGTATCATTGAAAAGGTAATTTTGAGGGCTATTTATTTAATGCGTTTGTAATCTACAAAAAAATAATTTCTAAAAATATTTATTGAGTTTCTGTTAAACCGGAAGTGATATTCAAATTGTAAACCAGCAGATTTTATTATTTTTTGTATCAAAAATGTAGTCAGGGATACCTTTTTTTATTTTTTCGAAAATGTTATTTTGGCTTCACTTTTCGAGAACACTGTAAATTCTGAAGCTACATTCGGATTCTCCAGAAAAAACCGCATCACTCTGGTTTTTGGTTGGTCTTTTCATCTCAAACCTAGGGAAATAATCGGACTTAACACTTTATTTGAGACACACTTAGGCACCCACCCATGTCGATGGTAAGGCTGGAAACAAAATGTCATTAAAAGTATGTTCGGTTGCCTGTATCAATAGAATTTTATTTACAACTAGCTGGACAAACTAGTGAATTTGAAAGGTTTACAAAAATACGAGTATTTGTAAAATACTCTTAGATACTAATGAATGACACTATTTTAAAACTTATAGCTGCTAGAAATTAAAAAAAAAACTAATTTAGCAGCTATGACTTTTAAAATAGTGTCATTAGTATCTTACATATTTTAGAAATACTAGCTTTTCCAGCTACTTAGTTGTAAATAAAATTCTATTGATACAGGCAATTGGACATACTTTTGATGACATTACCAACCAACCCTTAGTTGGCTAGAGGAAAAGCGACAAAAGCGTGGTTCACAATAATTGACTTTCTTTTATATTGTATGTTTTTGGGGAATAGCGGTAAACACAGAAGTAATTCAGCAATTTATTGATAAAAAATACTTCAAATTCAAAAATATCTCACAAATTATTCAAAATTATGGCAAACAAGTATTAATGTTAATAATAATATGACACAAAAATAACAAAAAATATGGCAAACAATATAAAATTAACAGATTTAGTTTACTTACGTACAAATAACTTGAAATTATGGCTTTTATTTTTTTCTTAGTGATTCGAAATTCTCTGCAACTAGTAGGAACTAATGTTGGGCCGAAACTGAAGCGTTGCCTGACTTAACTACTTCCTATTATTTATCATTGCATATTATAATCTTAAATTACAACACTTAGCTCCTAATCTCAGACTAGACACTCCGCACTAACACACACCTCTCACCGTCACTTGATGTTTTGGATCCTCCCCGACATTTCTTCGGGTTGTGGCTTCATATACCACTGGCAATCGCTGCGGTACTGTGGCTGTGTGGCTGTTAGTTCCTGGGGTGAGTGTGGTTGGTGAAGACGTACATTCCTCCCGGTTGTTGGGGGCTGTGATTGTTACCTTTCTGGAGATGGGGCCAGCGGATTTTATGAATAGAAGAACTAGGGAATGCATCGAAAACGGAGGAAGGCATATGGAATAAAATTTCCTATATTTTTTTATTACCTTGGTGTATTTATATATACCTTAAATTCATTTATTTTCACACACGCGAAAAAGGATTTCGATTAAGGCAAATTTCTAATTGGTAAGTAAGGGAAGTTAAACTTTGTCAGCATTTCTTATACAGGGTGTAAACGAATAAGGGCGAAAAAATTCAAGTGGTGAATCTTCGAGTGATTCTAAGACGAAAAGTTTATATAAACATAGGTCCGGTAATGCTTCCTTTTCAAGATGCAGGGTGTCAAACTCTTCTTAAAAAATCGCTTTTTTTTTAAACTTTTATATTTTTCTCGCATTAAGGAACTAAGAATACAACTTTTTTGTCTCTTGAATTATTCTCGTATCTCGCTTCGTTTTCGAGAAAAAAAAAATAAAAATCCCTTTATTGCATGTCTCCGGGACAGCATAATAAAAAATTAAAACTACCAATTAACAAAAACTAGGGTATACGGGATATTTTCTCCATATTAATAGTTTATTCTAGCCTTAAAAATTGCTATATACGGTAATGCTAGCTATAAAAATTTTTGTTTTATTATAATAATTATTAAAAAAATGTTTGAGATTTTAGTTCCGTACAAAAGGCTGGTAGAGCTCGTCGAAGACTGTTCCTGGTCTCAAATCTAATTTTTCTATTGCAAATTGTAGACGGTGCAGTAATCGAAAAAATTTTTTTGTTTATAGTGACATTGAAAAGTGGTGCATCTGAAATGTCCTTCCATGTGAAGCAAATTAAGCGCTATAAACCAATTTTCAAAAATCAACAGTTCTTTAGTTATTGCACTTTTAAGTTGGCAGTGCATGCATGTATGTGCAAAATCTGTAAATAGGCAATTTTAAGATTAATTCTAAAATTAATAAAAACGAGAAACTTTTATAGATGGGACGATGAGTTCTTACAACTATCTTAATGACTCGCAGATGAGTTGTTTTGTCATTTTAAAAGCACATTGGTCAAAGAATAGACATGAGCTAAGGCGAAGAGTTTGTTAATAAAAAAACTGTTTTTCCTAGGTTTTGCTATTAGATCAAAACAAAATTAACAATGTTGGAAATTACCATTTGTGAAAATTTTTCGATCTAAACTCTATTCAAACTAAACGCAATAAGTGAAACATAAACACAAGTTTGTTGCGTGGCTAGAGCGTGATACGTACGTGATCGGCTTGCTATCGGCTAGCCGGCAATAAAATCGGACCCGGCGGGCAAGTGCAGCGAGTCGGTGTTTCTTAGAGAGGTGTATTGAGTTGCAAGTGGACCTTTATTTTTTCCGATATAATTCTTTCGCTGTTTATTAATTGTTGGAGCTACGATTTGTGTTAATAGTAGAAATTTGCAGGTAAGTGAATGACTAGGTGTGCCATAAATGTTTGTTTTTAAAGTTCTTAATACTGGGGCATATTATTTTAATATTTTTATATTATAAAATTCATAGAGATCATCCTTAATGCGGCCCTGCCTCGTATTAGCCTTCCTAACATTTTTCTTAACTGTTGTATTGAACTATAATTAAATTAAAAATAATCAAATTAATTATGAATGAACGTATTTTTGTTTCGGCCTAGCAAAGCCTACTGTAAAAACCGTTTTTTATTAACAAACTCTTCGCCTTCGCCCATAGCTTTGACCATTGTGCATATATGTAAAATGGATTGACTGTTTTTAGTTTTAGGTATACCTACTTAATAGGATATCTACTACAGATTTTCCATTTTAAGTGTGTGACAACTAAAAAACTAGATTTTTCAAAATTTGTTTATAGCACATAATTTGCTTCAAATCAAAGGACAATAATTATTCGGATGCAAAAGTTTTCAAGGTCACTGCCAACGAAAAAATTTCTTTCGGTCGCAGCGCCACAATTGCAATAGAAAAATTCAATTTGAGTCTACTAATAAAGTCTTCGATAAGCTCTACCAGCCTTTTTTACGGAACGTCATTTCATTGCTGATGTGGTGCCCAGGCAAGCGCCCAAGCCAGAAGATTTAATTCCACGATATTCATACAGTATCCCCGTGAGGCCCCGCATTCCAGATTTCTAAGACTTAAAAACTATCCGCTTCTACGAAGCTTGGTCAGGCCACGTGCGCCGCAAATACCAGCAAAAACCGACCAAAACCAGATTTCCTAAAAACTAGCCTCGCCAGCAGGTCCCGCAGGCAGGAATTCCAGGGGTTCACGTCAGAGAATTAGTCTCCCATTAGGCTAAGCACCCAAGTAAGACTGACCAAAAAGTAAAATATTTGTGTTTTGATTCCTTTTTGTCTGAATTGTCTTTTTATTTTGAATTTTAATATTTTTATATAATAACTTTGAGAGAAATTGAATTTATTGTGCATTTTAACTAATTAGAAATAATTTCATACCGTTTATACACCATGAATGATTTTTGGGAATTTATTTTGAACCATACTATTCTACTGTAGATGTCAAGAGTGAGTTTTTATTTTATCAAACTAAAATAATTTTGTAACTTTTATTGGAAATTTGAAAGGGTTTTGGGAAACTATTTAGAACCAAATTATTTTGCCGTTGAAATCAGAATTTTGTTTTAATTGAACTATTTTGTATCAGAAATTTTGAGTAATATTGAATTACATTCTTATACAAACTTGTACTGGGTAATTAAGCAATGTTATACAGGTTCATCAATTAATTTTATTCTATTTGGGAATCTTTTGCAATTTTTATACTTTTAATCTGAAGGGTTTGTCATTTTATGCCATAGTTTATGTATTTGTGCCATTTCGACACATTGTCTTGTGTCCTATTTTAAATTCGATTGTTAAACAGTGTACTTTGTGAAACGTTTGGATTGTGTTACTTAGAAAAGGGTCAAAATTCGGATATCTTGAGTGTAGCGTTGTGCGAAATCATAGATTTTTAAATTATTCATTAATAATTCTTGCACAGGTTTTATTAAACTTCCTCTTAAACTGTATTTTTGTAACTGAATGCACTATTTCGTATTTAATCTTAATACACATATCAAACTATCCCTGTTTTCGTTATACACCCTTAGGCCCACACTAGAAGTAAATAACTTGCGGCCAGAGGCCTCGGCAACTAAATTCCACATGAGTCATAAAAAGTTGAACTTCAGTGCCTTGGTACATATTATATTTTTTTTTAAATCGAAAAAAAAAATGGTTTATTAAGCAATACAATAATCATACGGGATCACCCGTCCATAAGCCAACTGTGCGCGGCGTTACTTGACTTTGACGATCGCTCTACTTAATTAGTTAGTTAGTTACAACATCTCTTTATTTGCTAATAAATTTAGACAAGGGTGTTAAATTACTGTCTTGCTTTACAATTCTTTGTTGCTCTTGCTTGACAACCGGCGCGGACGCAGCCGGGGGGCCAGATGGTCGGGCCCCGAGTATTCACCCTCTTTCTATTCCTTATAGGTAAGAGGAGGTGCCGTCAGAGACTTATTAACTCTCCTGATAGGTGGTGGCGGCATTTTATAATTTGGACAGGAAAAACGTTACTAAAAAATCTGCTTAACAACAATATAGGGCCAAAGGTTCTAGGATATACAAACTACTTGTTTTTGTAGTGGGCCACTCCCACGTCTCTCACGCAAGCGATCGCGCCGGTTAGAGGCTTTCCTGTCCCCGCGGCAGACCACGGCAACCGGAAAAATGAGACCCCGCAACCTCCCTGTCAAAACCGCGGACCGCCGCGCGCGCAGACGAGTGGCGGCAGAAGGGCCCTCGAGGCGCGCTCCACAAGACTACGGGACACGTCCATGGCACCTGTGTGCCACCAACGTACCCCCAAGCCCCGCCGGGCACGCCCCGACGTGTTTTAATCAATGGAAACAATGAGGAAAAAAGTTTTATTAACAACAGAAAAGCCCTAAGGGGGCTCAAAATAAATCGGCAGCCCCTGGTGTGGGTATTTGTGCTTGATGTGCCTACCTTGCACGTTTCTAACGTTCAAAACATAATTTGTTGACGGATTTTGAGACATGCGAAAGCGAGAAAACTTGTCTGCTAACTCGGTCATATAATCGCTTATCATAGGTAGTTCCGTTCTTTCATGCAACTCTACTATTCTCTCTCGTGTATCTTGGAAGATCCAGGGCCATTCTAATAAACTTGTTTTGCTGTATTTGCAAGGGTAACTTAGCCCTTTTGGACGCCACCTGCCAAGCGGGGCAAGCATAGATCATGATAGATCTGAAAATTACTTTATACATCTGCAGTTTGTTGGAAAACGACAGAACTCTACGTCTGCAGACTAGGGGATACAGCTTTCTTGTGGCCGTCGAAACTCGTTGTAACACTGACTATATGAGGAACAAAACAGATACCTCTATCTAGTGTTACGCCTAAATAATTTGTCTTCCTCCCAACCGGAACCGCTCTTCCGTCAATAATTATTGGTTTGAAAATTTTCGTATTGGTGATTTTTTTGTAGAAATTTGTTACCACGCTTTTATCAGGGTTTATATTAATCTTCCACGCCCGGAGGTAAGGTGTTAGGGCGGTGATGTAGCGATCGATCTTCCTAGCCGCGGCTTCCGAAGAAAATGATTTGGCTAAAATGGTAGTATCGTCTGCGTACATCGCCACATGCACCACCTCCGAACGTGGAAGGTCGGCCGTATACAAAATGTATAAACGCGGAGCGAGTACAGTAGTCCCTTGCGGAACCCCCGCCTTTACTTGCGCGTATCGGGACTGTCCCTCTCCGCAAACCGCAGAAAGTGTCCTTCCCGAAAAATAGTTGGCCAAATATTTTATCAAGTAATCGGGCAATTCCGTCTGGGAGAGTTTGTGGACCAGACCGGCGGCGTGTTCCATACCCGGTCTAAGGCCTTGGCGACATCGATCTGTAACATGACAGTGTTTTGTCCCTCATTGTAACCTGCCGTGATCTCATGCACCACCTTAGAGACTAACATATCTTGAGGCAAGACACACAGAGCCTTCGAACAGAAAAACCAAACTGCTGCTTGTTGTGCAGCCTCCATAACAAATCTATTGATATTCAAACCTACTAAAATATTTATACTGAAAGATTGAGGTGCTATAGGTAACAATTTCGTAATGTGTACGAAAAGTTAAATGGGCCTTTATTGGCCGGGTTTACATCTCGCCAAGGCCTACTTCAGTGCCGATTTCTGAGCTTTTAATGACGATTTTGGGACACTTCACTGCCGATTTCAAGAAAAGCAATTTATTTTTACAGGACAGCGATTACTGCTACAGTTCAGACAATACTAAATAACAAGTCAGACCTCGGAGCGCCACCAACTTAAGGAGTGCCCAGTTCTGGCCGTGCTGAAACCACGGCAGGCTTACAAGCGCCTATACACAATACTCCATTTATTAAAGCCTTTTTTACAAATAACAATTTTCGTCCAACAAATCCCCCAATAAATCTTACCATTTATTTTTCTGAGAACTTTATTTGAAATAAATGAATGCTTTTTTGATAGGGCAACTTTGTGTAACATTTGAGATCCATGGCCTACTTTCAGAGATATTTTTGAAAAACCCGAAAACTTTTGTAACTTTTTTTTGATTCAAGAGTTACTGAAAAATTTTCCCCAATGTCATTTGTGAGCAAAACTAATTGCTTTAAGCCTACTTTATTAGAATTTAAAACAATGCCACGGTTTAATGGGAGCTCGCTTATTAGAGATCAAAACCACACACAACATTTTTCATAAAGCATAAAGATTTAAACCTATATTACAATAAATACTTTTATAATTATTGAAAAATACATGTAGGTACCTAGTTATATGTTACTTACCAACAAATGTTTGTCAATACTCGTTAAGTCCCCAATGCTTCAAAACATCGAGGAAACTCATGCCTTCCATCATTAAAAAAAACGTGAAAAACTTGAAACATCACGGAGACACCAGACCTACATGCACACATCATAGTACACACTCTCGACTCGACTGCTCCCCACAAGTACCCAGCCGCAGCCGGTCTGAGGGGCGGAAATGCGAGCCCATCTTTGCCGATCTTGGCCGAATTTCTACCCGAATCGGGCGCTATTAAAAACTTTAATAACTGTTAATAATTAGTTAACTTGCAGTTGCAAACGTTGTTCTTGCCATTATTGTATCAAAGTTAGCAACACTAGGTTAATAGTGACTAGTAACTAGTTTAATTGCCATTGGAAAATTAAATAACATAATGCTAATTGCAATTGATCAGGTTAATTGTGACAAGAATTAAATTTCAGAAACCTTTTTTTACTTGTGGTTATTGTACAAAACTTCATTAGTTTACTTACGACAATTAAATTATTTTTAATTAAACCTGTTTAATAGGGCCATTTTCCTCAGTGTAGTACCCACCGAAAAATGTGCCCATTTTATTGTAGCGAGCCGTGGCCTCGAATCCTGTACCTTCATGTTTTAGGTATTTTTTCCCCAACATAAACATACTACATTGGAAATCTTGGAAATTTCTTGCGAGGTATCGGTATCTTAAATCTTATATCTTATAAATAAAAAAATAAGTGTTAAGAGAGCACACAACAAATCATGGTATGTTTTTTTCCAAATTCTGATAAACTTTGCCCACAAATTTCATTAAGAATTTTTTTCGGCAAGTCTTGAAACAAAAAAGTTACATGCCGAAGAAATTTCGGCGATTTTCGGGATTTTGAAAAATATCTCGGAAAGTAGGCCATGGATGTCAAGTGTGTTTTTACGCAAAGTTAGCTCATTAAAAAAGCATTTTTTTTCAAATAAAGTTTTCAGAAAAATGCACATTTTCTCGAGTAGGCACACTATATTTTTGTCCTTAACTTTTCGAGAACACCCTGTATATAAATTCTGATGCTAGATTCCGATTCTCCAGAGAAAACTGCATCATCCTGGTTTTAAGCTGGTCTTTTCATTTCAAAAACTAAGGATATAATCGGACTTTATTTGAGACACCTAATATATCCTGAAAAAGTTTCTCTTTTTGCTATGCGGAAAACACAATTCTATTATACCTACTTAGAAAAATAGTTATTTGTGTAACTAGTGCAAAAATTGCAGCTCGAGACGCAGTCGAGGTAACTGATGGACAAACTTCATTTCCATTATTTTTTTGAATTTTGTTTTCTTCATTGCCTGTGAAGTTCTCAGATTCTTCACTTAAAACTCTTTTTCGAATTGTTGTGAAGTTTCCGGTACTGGTACTTGGTTCACCTTCCAGAATTTGAGCAGCCACCTATTTCAGATTTTTTTTAGAAATTGAAATTTTACTAAAAGTATTTAGGTACCTATACCAACAGGTTGAACGGAGCATTTTCCGTTATATCTTATAAAGAATCTAGTGTGACTGGTAGATTAGGGACGAAGGACGAAGGCATGCATTTTTTGCGATATATTTCAACAAAATTAAAACTTCTAATTTTACCGCTTATTACAAATAATGATCGAGGTTTGCTTCTCTTGCTATCGGGAATTTTCACAGTTATGATAGAATCCATGTCGTTAATATCATTTAATGGTAATTTCTGTAACTCATCTCTGCGGCATGTTCCTGCAATGCCAAATACTGCAACTATCTATAACAATACACAAGTAAGTAGGTATAAAGTTAAAAATCGGCCAAGTGCGAGTCGAACACGCACACGAAGGGTTCCCTACCACCGTACAATATTTAACACTACATATTTAAAAAAAAAATACTTTAGTACAAATAAAAAACCACTGCGCTACTTCGCTGCTGACGAACCTATGAGAAATGTTTGATTGTAGTTAGTTAGCCGTGTCATCATTCTTAACAAAAATCGAAACTATTACATTACCTTTATTTTACTTTTATTATTTGTTGTTATAGCGGTCATACACACTATGTGAAAATTTCAAGTGTGCACCTATTACGATTCAAAAGATACAGCCGTATAAGGCATAGTTGGTGTCCCGTGGGGTTTTCTAAAAAGATTTTACATAAAAATACAGCGCGCCCGTACCTACCTAAAAAAGTCACATATGGAATAACAGATGGGCCTCTGAGCCCCCAAAGTCCAAAATCGGCCCGAAATTTGGAAATTCTCTACACCAAAACAATACCAAATGTCAATTGATGTTTACGAATAAGTATCGGGGGGCGGTGCTTGGCGTCGGCCACGATGTATACAGTATGATCCCGGGGACCTCGCCCAATCGCCAAATGGCCGAACGGCTTTTTCGATCGGGGTGCCCTCTGGCAGGCGAGAGGCCCGTATCCTTCGACGGCCCCACGCGAAAATTGAACTCGACCGGCGCTCCCCCTTCCAATCGCTAGCCATTTGTCCCGAAAAAAAAAACGGGAAAAAAATTTCCGGGGAGCCGAACGGCTCTCCCGATTCGGACGCCCTTCAATAGGGTTGTTCCCCTTGAGCTCGGACGGCCGTACGCCAAATTTAGGCTCGAAATATCGAAAACTGCGTCCTGTAGACGAGAGCATAGGTACACGTATTACTACACAGGAGCGGGAGCCATAACAAGGCCTATGGTCCGGCAAAGATATATGGTATCACTAAGACATCTAGAAGAAAAGACATTGCTGTTTAATTGCTCTTGCTAGCTTATTGAGATGCATAAAATTTTGCATATTTCAAGGGCTGCATTATTATTAACTACGAGTTATTCCAGTGGGCGACGCCTATGGCTTATCCGTGCATAGCTCGCTGAAATGGAGCGTTCTGATTCGTTGGCCATGTAAATAATATTGCATCTCTCTTGCAGATACCTACATTATTTAGATCCGGCATGGCTTTTTTCCTTGGTTGTTATTCTAAGGTCCTAACTTTCCTATAAACTAACCTTGGTGCATAGAAAGTTTAAGGAGATAGAAGTCCCGCAAACAGAAATCTATGACTATCGCTCCTTAACTTTTTCTAGGGGAGGTTTGTTATGATAATATGCACAAAATATATAGATGATATGGCGTGAGGGACGAGCGAGTTTTGTAAGAGGAGGTGATCTTTGTATTTATTTAGTATCAAGTATATATTTTTTAAAAATATAGAACCAACAGAAACAACTACTCCGAGGGCTAATACCCCTACCGGCATTGAACTACATCATTGATTCTCGATTTTCGTTGGGAATAAACATTGCATAGATCAAAGTTTTCTCCTTTACCAACGTAACGTCAAAGATACTGCTATCTTTGTTGGGACATGTCCTGACATGTTGCAGGCACAATGATCCCAGCCAGCCCATTACCGGTTTCATCCTCTTTGGGAATCATCAGATGGACGTAGGCAAAATCCGGAGTGCAGATGGATTCAAAAGATAGAACCAACGTATTTTTTTTTATCTCTGATTGTTGTTTAGTAGGTACTTGGTTGCCTTTGTTTAATACTTCCATTAGTGGTATTTCATATTGACCTACTCTCCGGACCTACTGATCAAATGAACTGATAGAAAATATAGATAAGTTCAGATTGAAGTGAATCAAGGTAAACACTTTACCACTAACGGGATTTGTGATATCCCAGCTGCACCATAACTTTCGGGTATTTTGATCCAGCTCTTGCATCTTTTTCTATAAAGAAAGTAACTATTTGGAAAACAACTGATGTACTGATGAACTGATCCCAAAATTTAGGTTATTTGAAGGGCGAGGGGGAGGCACACCGGATCAGTTTAAATCGAGTGGTAAGGATAGATGAACTACACTCTATTCAAACCAAATGCAAGTGGCGCGTAAACATTTACACGATGGAAGTACGTGAACAATTCTGAGGGCTAATACGAGGCAGGGCCGCATTAAGGACGATCTCTATGAATTTTATAATATAAAATATTAAAATAATATGCCCCAGTATTGAGAACTTTAAAAACAAACTTTTATGGCACACCTAGTCATTCACTTACCTGCAAATTTCTACTATTAACACAAATCGTAGCTCCAACAATTAATAAACAGCCAAAGAATTATATCGGAAAAAAATAAAGGTCCACGTGCAACTCAATACACCTCTATAAGAAATACCGACTTGCTGCACTCGCCCGCCGGACAGACTTTATTGCCGACTAGCCAATAGCAAGCCGATGACGCTCTAGCCATGCAACAACTTGTGTTTACGTTTCACTTGCGTTTAGTTTGAATAGAGTTTAGTTGTGATACATTATTAGGATCATCACGAAAAATACCAATATTATCAGTGGCGTAGCGTAACATTTAAAACTGGGGGGAAGAGGCGAACTTTCGTGACAGATTTAGTAGTTAAGTAGTTAAATTAGTAATAAAAATTGTCGTTTAAAGCAGGGGCTTTCCTAGGATGGGCTGTAAATTTTTTTTACTTATGTTACCAACATTTTATTTCAAAAATAAACCATCTAATTTGTATGTACTTAAGTACATACAGCCAAATTTGTGGCCGTCATCAGGGCTAAATATGAAAGCATAAATATGGCCGAAATCTTAGATTATTGTAAAAGACTAAATAGGTAGTATCTAATTTTGGCTTTAATACACAATTATTATTGTGGTTAAAAATGACAACGCAGGCGAAATTTTTTAAAAAAATTCCCATTTTCGACAACAAACAGTTTAAATGAATGAAAAAATCAAAGCAACTTATTTATGAGCAAAAAATATAAGGTAAATCAACTGGTGATAATTTTTTCTTTGTCTTATTTTGAAAAAACACAAATGCAAAATTATTTCTTGAGAGATGTCATTCAAATTTATAAACACAATTTTGTCTGTCAACGTAACAAAAAAAAACTATCTACAAGTTAAAAATATCCTATTTAAACGAAATAGAATCGAAGTGGCTAGTTTAAATTTTTAAACCATGTTCTCTTTAGAAATACCTGAGAGGGCTATATAGCCGCCTCCCCCCAGCCCACCCGACGCTACCGCCACTGAATATTATCGTAAGTGATCCTGTCAATCATTTCGGAGATTTCTGATGGCATGTTATCCTCTGATTGTGTTCTACAGGGTGTTATTTAAGCACGTAGCCAAACTTCAAGGGGTGATTCTTTGAGTGATTTTAAGACAAAAAGTTTATATAAACATAGGTCCGGTATCGCTTCGTTTTCAAGATAAAGGGTGTAAAACTGTTTAAAAAACTCTTTTTTTCAACATCTTAATAATCCTTTAGCCGATTTTGTTTAAATCTGGCAGTATTAGTTACGGTAGAGAGGGGTTAATTAAGCCATAAGTAGATTCAAATTATTAAGTCCAGTGGCGTCCCGGGGGGCACCGAGACCAATATTTTTGAAAAAAAAAAAGTGCGCCCCTGACTTTTTTTAAAACTTTTATATTTTTCTCGCATTAAGGAACTAAGATTACAACTTTTTGGTCTCTTGATTTTTTTCGTATCTGGCTTCGTTTTAGAGAGAACAAAATAAAAACCACTTTATTGCATGTCATTGCTTTGTTGTTGCATATTGCTGCTTTCTCGAAAACGAAGCAAGATCAAACAAGATTCATAATGTTTAGAAAAATCAGCAATTTGAGATAGTACAGAGAAAATTTTGAGTGGTCTTGTTGACCATTCAACTGTTTTGACTGCTATCTTCGTATTCGTATTTTGCTCAACTTTGGCATCCTCTGTAGAATAGAACTTAAATTTTTTGTTTGAATTTTGTATATGGGGTTTTTGAGGGGTCCTGATACACTGCAAATCTGCCCTGCAAGGCCGAGGCAAATAAACCACATGAGGGATAATAATAAGGTTTATTTATTTATCAATACAACAAACTAAACAAATACAAAAAAGAAACAATTTGATCAAAACAGACAGATAAAGTGATATTAACAATTAATACTCGTAATACACATGTATTGAAAAAAATAAACAGACATTATCCCACTAAAGCTCACAGAGCTTGATACAATATACATTTTTCTAAATCGAGAAAAAGGATGTTTTATTATGGAAAATAATTTCAAGACCGCGGTCACCCATCTATGAGCCGACTGCGCGCCGTTGCTGCACTGAACTGCGAACGACCCATGGCCAAACTCTTGCAGGTCTGTATACAGAATATTATCATTGTTCAAGCCGACCGAACTGCTCATACTGAAAGATTTCGTTGTTATAGGTAAAAATTCCCCAACGAGGTTGAAAATGATACTTTCTTGGCCGGGTTTTGACGTTTGGTCCTCAAATCTCGTCAAGGCCAACTTACAGAAAAATCGTACATTAATAAATGTCTTATTTTAATGCCCATTTCTGAGCTTTTAATGAAGATTTTGATATTCTAGTACTTTGTGCCGATTAGAAAAACTTTTTTATAAGGGTTTCCGTGTATTAATAAATCAAAAGCGAGGCTTGGCGCTTTGGTGCAGTTTCCTGATTGCATCTTGACGTAGGTAGGTTAGGTGTAGTGTACGGAATTAGCATTTTCCAGGGTTTTCCAGCCTCTGATACAGATCAAATGGTTAATAACGTAATTTCTTGCATTAATTTATAATGAAATTCTAAATAAAGGGATAAAGGGTTAGGGCAAACTGCTGGGTTTACTTCAATATGCGTGGCTAGCTTACTTTCAGATTAAAATCTATGGCATAGGTATACTAATTTTAGAGCTAAAGGAAATAAGAAACGGCGCTTTATTATAAAGTGACTTTACGTTAGATGTGATTTAAAAAGTTTCCCTATAATTTTTGTATACCTAAGTATATGAAGTTACCAAATTATACGCTTTTTTCTTTCCGGTAACCCGGTAACCGTGCAGAGGATGGTCTCCGATTTGATAATTTTCAGTTGAAATTTTGACGAAACTAGTTTGGTTTTGGTATTTTCAAAAAACCTATTTGGAAAGGCCTTAATCATTGTTACTAAAAAATAGATAGGTAGGTATCCGTGGATTTGGTTAAAATCAGTTTTAAATCGGAGATATTTTTTATCTACAGGGTTATTCAAAAACAATTGCCACCCGTAACACAGCGGTATTGTACTCGAAAAATAAAGTGACCCGTGTTTTTTCTCTTTGTTCAAAGCTCTATATTAAGGGCCCCACGGGCCCCGCGGGCCCTTAATAGAGGCCCTAAAATTTCGTTGTTTCGCTATATCTTTTAAACGGCTTGATCGATTTTAATGATATTTTGCACACGTTCATAGATAATTATGTCACATAATTATGTTATAGTGCAGTATCCGCAACCGCCAGAGGGCGCCACTTGTGCCAACCAGTTTCATTTATTATGCTCAGAACTTTTTTGCCCACAGTTAATTTGTATATTAATTCGAACCACTTTGTAAAAAATTCCATTCATTCAGCCATCATGCACGTACCACGAACCCATTCATATTAAACATTAGTGGCATAATGATCTAGTTATTTTTGGAAACAATCACATTTGCCTTTTGACCATGTTTTCTAAAATTCAAATACAGTTTTATTGTAATTTAATACATTTAGTTAAGTTTCCCTAATAAAATAATGATACAAATACTTAATATTGAAATAACTACAGCAAATGCTCAAAAACCTTCAAATTTTTAGCATTTGCTTGAAACTAAATGTCAAATACTTAATAAGTCCTCTTAAGTGCCATTGTTTCCAAAGGTAACTAGATCATTATGCCACTAATGTTTAAAATGCGTGGGTACAAGGTACACGCGCGGCCTCATAAATCGTTCCACTAGGCATGAGAAATAAGCAAGAAATCAAGAATTTCGGGTAAGAGCAGCAACATTGCGCCAATTCCACGGCTTCTCAAATCAACAACTTCCCCTACATTTCCTCGTACCGACCCGCTCCTCCCCGTAGAAAATAAAAATTGTGAATACGTCAGTCAGTCAACGAAAATAGGTTAATAAATCGCTGCATTATCATTATAATAATTTATATGCGGATTTAAAGTTTTACACAGTTTCTTGGTGTTTTGAGATTCACGTAACGTGAAATTACACGGATTTATTTGTTTGTCAAAGTGGTACCTTAGTTAAATAAGGTATAATATCTAAGTATAATTGTGTTATTATAGAAGAAACTCGTAGTGGTTTTTTACATTGGTTTATTACACATCTTTATCTTAACCGCGAACCAAATCTTTGGTTTATTTCAATTTTTAAAGCTTCCCTGGAGTCTTCGGGTGAGATTCTGATGCTTCTCGGGCCCCCGAAAAATCGAGAAATGAGAAGAAACAAGCAATTTCCAATAGTGGTTTCAGAGGATTTTCCGTCGGTTTCGTTGATTCTATAGCCGTCCCGTTTCTCGAAAGTGGTTAATCGTGAATCGGGAATTTCTCTTAGATATCGGATTTTCGAGGTTCTTTTTGGTACCGGAGGAAAGTACCTACGACACCCAATTAAGAGATTTACCACCTTCTTCGATTTTTAGAACGGCTCTATTCGAGGTTGTCGAAAGACTTTTGCGAAAAAAGCCGCCAATTTTCCACTATTATTCAGGCAATCTAAGGCCAACCTAACCGCCGAATTTACTGTTTTTTGCACTGTAACAATGTCTCGTAAGTAAGGTAATGTCGCGTAATAAGATGCGTCACTTACGTTTTTAAGGTTATCGCTGGCTTTCAAACCGCGAGAGAGGGGAGGGGTAATTGCAACGCAACGTTGTCAGTTGAACGCCTTAGTGTCCGCACGTATTGGAACGATTTCAAGGGCCGCGCGTGTACGTGCATGATGGCTGAATTTTGGGCGTTATCTCCGAAATGGCATAATTTATGGAAAACATACTAGAATAATTTTTTGTAGAGAATGGAATTTTTTACAAAGTGGTTCAAATTAATATACAAGTTAACTGTGGGCAAAAAAGTTCTGAGCATAATAAATAAAACTGGTTTTCACAAGTGGCGCCCTCTGACGGCTGCGGATACTACACTAAAACATAATTATGTGACATAATTATCTATGAACGTGTGCAAAAGATCATTAAAATCGATCAAGCCGTTTAAAAGATAAAGCGAAAAAACGAAATTTTAGGGCCCCTTTTAAGGGCCCGTGGGGCCCTTAATATAGAGCTTTGAACAAAAAGAAAAAACACGGAACACTTTATTTTTGCAGTAGAATACCGCTGTGCTACGGGTGGTATTTGTTTTTGAATAACCCTGTATATTGTAACGAAAAATGCTTCTAAAATTGTTATATCAGGTTTTTATGACTGATGTTTGCACTGTTGTCTAACCTACTCAAAGATTTGACAGATAAATTTTAAGTTTCAGTATTCTACTGACAGTTTTTTAATTTTTATGATTAGTTTGGAGGCATTTTCCGTTACATCTTTGTTGGCCTGAGGGTCCCAGGCCCCATTTTCTTTTAGTTTTCAGTGTTTTCCCTCTAGAGGTTCCATGGGTTTTCTAGAAATTAACTAGAACTTTATGATTTGTGCAACTGTCATTGGCTAGGAATATTCTAGAGTAGTTTCCAGGCTCCCATTTAAATATATATAAGCCCTTGATATTGGGCCTGAGGGAAGTTGAAGGTTACAACTCGATTTTAGTGCGATTTTTGGAACTGAGAGAATATTCTAAACAATAAAGGTGTTAACCAAGGCAACGAGTTTGGACTGTTATTGCTGAGATTCAGTACATTGGGTGTCAGAAGCGCGATTTTAAGAGGACCCTGAGGTGAATGCCCAAGTAGGTAATGCGGGTGTTAGAGCACCCCCTTCACTTTCCTCCTAGGCCCTCCCCCTTTCCTCGAGGCCAATCGTAGCGCTCTAACTTATGACGCGCGCTCTAACGTCATCACATGGCGCCAACTTCAAAATTATAAAAATAAATCCGCCAGGGTTCGAACCTAGGACCATGCATTTACAAAATCTACGCTCTGACCAACGCATTTGAAAATATTACATTAAAATAGTGTAAACTTGAATCTCGGTCACAGAATTAAGAATAGGTACAGCAACGAGAAAACAAACCGCAATGGAAATGGAAAAGTTGATGGAAATGTTTATGAAGAAATTTAATGAAATGGACAAGAAACATAAAGAAAGAGAAAAGAAACAAGAAGAAGTAATGAAGAATCTTCAAGAAGAAATGAAGAACGAATTGAAAACGAATGAAGAAGAAAGACACAAGAACGGAGAAGAAAAAGAAGAAGAAAGACGAAAGAGGGTAGAAGATAGGGACAAGAAGCAAGAAAAACTGATGAGTGACCTTAAAGAAGAAATAAAAACCGGAAGAGACGAAACCAACCAGAAATTAGAAGAGGTTTAAGGGAAGTTACAAAAGAAAATTACCAAATTTGAAGAGGTTGTTGAAGAAGAAATAACAAAAATGAAGACAGAAATCAAAGTGGACGTGCAAACGGAAATCGGAGAAATGAAAAATGAGGTAGGTACAAACCGAACTTGATAAAAATAAAAACGAGGTTTGATAACAGTGAAGAAACAAAGGAAGGAACAGCTAGAGGCGAGGATGAATCAGCCACCGAAGTGTTGCGAACGATACCGGCCGACGCTCAGCATGTATAGTTCCCTGGTTAGAGCCCTCTAAATGCGCAACAATTTGAAGCTGACATTGCCCGCCTGGTAAATCTGGCTTATCCATCGACGCCAGTGGAATTCCGGGAACAAATTTCAGTAAGCGGCTTCAGAGATGGCATGCGTGACAGCTAGACTAGCCAAGCACTCCATCTGGCTCTAATAAGTTCAAGCACAGAATCCTTGTGGCTGAAAATAACTGACGATGTCATATTAGAACTGAATGTCTTGCGTAAACAGTGGTTCAATATAGAAGGAGAGGATTTTGAGAACAAAGACAGAAAAAATTCTGATAACACGTCCTAACATTTCTGGCAACACTACCCGAACTGTGACCGCTTCTGAAGTTACCACGGTTCCAGCTAATCCAGAAAAGATTATCAAGGCCACCTATTATGATGGACTGAATGGCGAAACAATTTTGTGGAACCCGAAGAAGAATGCGGGCTGTATAAAAGAGGCATATTCCCTGCAAAGACACTGACCACCAAAATAGGGTGTGTAATAAATATTACAAATGTGCGGAATGCTAACCTGAAGAACTATGAGCAAAGGCGAAAAGATTGGGTTATGCCACGAAGTTCAGTCAATTATGTGAAATCACGTTGCACCACAGCAGGACCAGCAGGTACAGCCCCTACCAGAGAGTTTGAAGAAGATGGTCGAAGAATCCGCTGCTTACTTAACAAGGGAGCAGCAGTACCAACTGCGAAAACTGATTGAAGAAAATCGTGATGGTGTTTGCTACGTCTGAATCCGATTTTGGAAGGGCAGGTTTAGTACAGTACAGGATAAATGATGGTAATAGCCCTCCGGTCAAACAGGCTCCTCGAAGGATACCCCTTGCTAAGCAAGAAGAGGTCTCAGCTATGTTAAAGGAAATGGAACGACAGAGAATCATTGAACCGTCACAGAGCCCGTGGACTTCTCCAGTTGTCTTAGTGAAGAAGAAGGATGGTTCTATGAGGTTTTGCGTAGACTAACGGCGGTTAAATGACGTCACCAAGAAGGACAGTTACCCTCTACCCAGAATAGATGACACTTTAGACACTCTATCTGGTTCTAAATGGTTTTCCACGTTGGATTTGAAGAGTGGATACTGGCAAGTCGAAATGCAGACTCAAGATAAAGAGAAAACTGCATTTTCTGGTACTACAGGTTTATGGCAATTTAATGTTATGCCTCATGGAGTCTGTGCTAAGAGGAATGACATGGAAAACCTGTCTAGTATATCTGGGTGATGTCCTTACTTTGGGAAGAACATTTGAATATCACTTGAAGAATGTCCGAGAGGTATTCCAGAAGTTACGACTAGCTAACTTAAAACTAAGCTCGAAGAAATGCTGTTTCTTTAAGAAGAAAGTTAGATATTTGGGGCATATAATTTCAGAGCAAGAAGTTAAAACAGACCCTGAAAGGGTATAGTCAATTGAAAAATGATTCGTCCTCACCTTTGCACACATAGACAGACCTCTGCATAAGCTCACAGAGGATGGGATCGATTATAAGTGGACCTCAGATTGTGACGAAGCATTTCGGACCTTGAAGACAGCTTTATGTTCTTAGCCGATTTTGACGTTTCCCGTTCCTGGAAAGACATTCATGGTGGACACAAATGCCAGCAACTTTGGTGTTGGAGCAGTACTGTCCCAGTAGCAAAAAGGGCAAGAAAAAGTTAATGCCTACTTCAGTAAAACTCTGTCAAAGCCACTACTGGGTGACAAGAAGGGAACTGCTAGCAGTGGTCAAGGTCGTTGAACATTTCTACAAGTATTTATATGGCCAACCTTTCATATTAAGAACAGATCATGCATCACTAAAATGGCTATTCCAGTTGAAGAACCCATAAGGACAAGTGGCAAGATGGCTACAAAGGCTGCAGAAATATGACTTCAAAGTGGAACACCGCAAAGGGGACAATCATAAGACTGCTGATGCATTGTCAAGAAGACCCTGTAATGAAGACTGTCATCACTGTGGTCGACAGGAATTAAGAGAAAACCCGGACCTAATTTTATGTAAACGAAGTACTGTCCGTACCCTGAAAATTGGGATTCGGAAGTCATCGCCAGAGAGCAAAGCGAAGGTCCCATATTTGGTATAATATATAACCTAAAGGTGAGAAATATACCCAAACCTGAATGGAAAGATGTTTCGGACAAATCACCAGAGTTAAAGGCGTACTGGGCGCAATGGGACTCGTTAGTAATTAAATGTGGTGCCCCGTAGATACCAATGAGGTGCCCCGCATATAACAACCAAAATTCTCATTTTATTTTATCAAATAATTCGATACAATGTTAAGTACTTCATCGGGTTAGGGGCCAAGCCGCCGAATATTGGGTAATAAATTAAATCGAAAAACCATGTTGTTTATTGAATAAATCGGCCAGGGTAATTAATGTTCCCGAAAAACATGTTTGTTTATATATCCTATCCGCGGCGAGCGTCGCGCGAACACCTGCACCTCCTAGAATCGAGGCGAGAACAAAGAACCAAGCGGATATAAAAGCGGGTACTCCCAAAACGGAAGCCAGTCGCTGCCGACCACCTCTTGCCTGGCGAAGTCCTGCCCGGCAACCCAGCGAAAGTCTGACGTCGTGCCAGCCATAGAGAAGTCGTTGCCGAACACCTCTTGTAGGGCTAAGTCCTGCCCGAAAGACCAGCGAGTGTCCGATGCCGAACCAGTCATGAGAAGAAGTCTCCGACCACCAAGTGTTGGGCGAAGTACTGCCCGAGAAGTCATCTAGAGTCTGCCGCCTTGCCTGCCATAGATCCAGCACCAGAGCCTCAGTACAGTAGGCTGCCTGTTGAACTGACCACAGAGTAAGCGATTGAATTTTGTTTTGTTGGGTTTTGTCGACTGAGTTGCCTTTCTATTTCTAGTTAATTAATTTATTTGATTTTATTTTATTTTGAATGCTATTGGTGTTTATTTGAGGTGTCGTACAGGATTGTTATATTTTGTCATATTTTAAAGCAGTGTCGCGTTACAGTTCTGAATATTTTACGCTAAATTATGGGTGTTTAAAAAAGCTGTTAGCATAGCAGTGCCGAATTAAGTCAATATTAATATTTTACGCTAAATTCTGGGTATTTTTAAAGACGTTTTTGTGCCAATTTCAAGTGGTTTTAAATAATTTTGTGTCTCTATTATCAATTTCGAATCATTTTTAAGAATTTAAATATTTTTATTATCGTTTGTGTGCTCAGGCTATCTAATTTGTGTGCCAATAATTTTTATATTATTTCTTGGAATAATTTGAGCTTAATTCACGTACTATTTTCGCAGGTTTTTGTTAACAGTTTATGCTATAAGCTAGTGTTGTTCGCCACTTAGGTTTGAAACCAGTTACTAAAATTTAAGGATAATTATTTTGCGCTAAATTCTTTATTGTTGATTCTTTTCTGTAATATTTACTTAAGAATATTTTAATAATTCATTTTGTTCACGTCTGTGCATCCTCAATTCATTTAATGTGTAATTCGTAACCTGTATATTATTACGCCATAGGCGTACCATTTACTTTTTTAATATATGTATTAAAATTCCCCTGTTGTTTCCGTTAATCCTTAGGCCCACACCAAAAATAAATTAACTTATGGACCACCTTTAAACATACCGCTCGACCAACTAACATCAAAAACAAAGGTGCGCGCCATATAAAGTAGGTGTACTAAAGAGAGTTTGGGAAAGACCAGATGGAAAAGAAAAGCTATTTCTAACAGTACTTCCCAAGAAGAGAGAGTCGGAGGTCCCGAAATAAGCCGTGCACAAAGGCGTTGGAGGTGGACACTTTCCACTTTGGAATTAGTAAGACCTTGAACAAAGTTAGAGAGAGGTTTTACTGAGTAAACTCTCGGGAAGATGTCGAAGATTTGTGCCGCCGATGTGAAGAATGTGCTTCGGCGAAAGGACCAAAAACTAGGAACAGGGGTAAAATGTAGTATAGCAGGACCGTTCCTAACCAGCGAATCTGGTAACCGTTATGTGTTAGTCGTCAAGGATTACTTCAGCAAATGGCCAGAAGTTTATCGAATCCCCAACCAAGAAGCCACCACTGGCGCAGAGGTCCTGTTCCAAAATTGTCGTTTTGGTGTCCCCGCAATTTTGGGTCGGAGGTATTCCAAAATGTCTGCCGCCTGCTAAGGATTTCCAAGACAAGAACAATACCCCTGCACCCCCAGTCTCCCTATCGACATCATAGCCGACCGACCCAGAAAATCCAGAATCTACTGATGACTACATGAGTCACCTGAGAGAGCGTCTCCAGTTACCTCTAAAGTTGTTATCAGCTTTTTATGTACATGTTTGCATTGTTTTCTAACCTACTCAAAGATTTGCCAGATACATTTTAAGTTTCAGTATTCTACTTACAGTTTTATAATTTTTATGATTACTTTGGAGGCATTTTCCGTTATATCTTTGTTGGGCTCAGGACCCCAAGCCCCATTTTCTTTTAGTTTTCATTGTTTTCCGTGTAGAGCTTCCATGGGTTTTCTAGAAATTGACTATATAATTGGCTATAAAGTCACAGACCACTGAAAAGGTAATTTTAAGTACATTTTTGGCCTGTAATGTCGAAAATGCAAACCAATGATATTTTTTTTATTTTTAAAGCATACATTTTTGGCCATAACTTTTCGACAACACCCTTTAGACTTTAGATATTATGTCATTTCCGAAAATAGGTTCGGTTTCCCCGTAAATTATGCAATTAACAATATTTGAGAGTACCTACGATATTTCATCATAAATTAAGTTATATTAATTTATAAATTATAATTATATAAAATGCTAACCACATGACCGATTAAGCTTATAAATCAAGATTCGTCAAAATCCTTTTAAAATTATACAGGAGCGTTACGAACATTTAGGGCACACTTAATTTAGTCGTTAAGATTGAAACCTACAATTGACAAATATGCGTTAACTAACGTCCAAATTGTAACCAAAACCAATACCTATATGCCTAAGCCTACAGAAACATGTGTCAATTATAAAACCGCTTTACCTGTATCAAGGTCTATTAACTTCGGCGTTATAAATTGAGAATTGCATGTCTAGAATTACGTCAACCTATTGTACACACCACTTGAACCTGAAAATAACCCTATTCTTATTTTTAACTCGGCGCGGCGCATTGCAATTAGTCGTGTTTATTAAATAAAAATATCGTGCTGGAACTTCTATAGTACGTGTCAAATGAAGAGGGCGACGTTTTCAGGTCATACTATTGTTTAATAATTTCTCATTGGTCAATTAAGTATTTTGTACTTTCCCAAAGGCAATAGGTAAAAATACCTACCTAATTCCTATCACGTTTAATGGCCGGCATTAGATATAAGCAAGGCAGTATAATATTTGATGCAAGGATATTTATTGAGAAAGTTTCTTAGCTCGGAAAATGTGCATTTTAGTATGTTCTACTAGAGAAACAGTATTTCTCAATTACGATTTCTGAGATTACCCATCTCGTTAATATCGCGGACATGCAAACTTTGACATTTTTCCATTTCCATCACCAATAGTGTTGCCATTCTCGTCTACTTAGAGACGAGATAAGGCAATGGGAGTGGGTAGATTAAATTTGAAATTGTGTCCAAAATCAAAAGTTTTGTGAAAGATGACGTTAAGTTAAATTTATAATAAGACAACATAAATTTTCTGCCCGCAACTCTAGCTCATACGAACTGTCTCGGTTAACTACTGTTTACTGTTCCTGTTTGCTTGTACCCTGAATAGTAGGTACAGGTTCCTACATGCTTTAATGGATTTTCAATAATGGACAGACAATAGCAAGTTTATCCAATATTGCGGTAAAACGTCGTTATCTATTCCGTACAATATTAACAGAGAAGTTTAAATATAATTAAGGCCACTGTGATGCCGACATTGAACTTCTAGATAGAGGTAGATATATATACATTTAAGACCCCAGTCAATTAGGTTGATGAGTTGTGGTGTGCACGCGAACCTTCGATATTGTTTGATTTTCCATTTTCCATGTCCATTTCATGCATGGCGACCTTCGTAAATTAAGAATTAAGGTCATAGTCTATAACGAGATGGGTTGTCTATACGAATTTTTGCGTCTGAATTTTTCATAACTGGAAAATAACAACATACATCAATAATATAGAGCATTGTAAAAAAATCTGAAATATGTGATGCGGACATACGACATGCAGTGTACTGACTAGATTCCTTTTTCTCTGTAATAATCTCTCTAGGATGTTCTTCCTTTCAATTTATTTGCAACCAAAGAAATTTTTAAATTATAAGTAAGATAACCACACATTATTTCCATTAGAAGTTCTCAAAGTAAGATCGAAAGCTTGGACAATAAAAAAGTTATGGTTTAAAATGTAATAATAAACCTTATTTCTGCTACAACACCTGTGATTTCCTTTATACTGTTCAAAAATATAATAGCAGGGATCTTCTCTAAACTGTATTCGCCAAGGGTTTAAATTATTCTGAATCGTCGTAAACCAAAGTGTGGTTATTTGTATGTTTGTATATTACGTCGTTAATTTCGGAACGCGTTGAAATATCGACCTCAGGCTTGGTATACGTATCTTGCTTTCAATAGAACATTTCGGATTGCTTTTGGGCGAAAGGAGTGTAAATAGGTGGATGAGAAAGTTTCTTTCATTATTTTTCGTGGTACACAATTTTTTAGCGAACATTGTACATAATTATTCTAATAGAGACCATTTATGATGTTATATTAAAAAGAGGGTAGTTGAAAGGGCAGTGGGGTGAATTTGAAATTGCGGGCGATATATGGTTTTGAATGTTTTTGTTGCCAATAAATTTATTTTTGGCATTATGTTGAAGAAACAAAGTGATTGAGAATGGCTATGAGGGGATGATAATCCAAAAATATGTTAATATTGTGAATTTCTATATTTTGTTTTAGAATTTGTATAAAGTATTAGAATTTACTTAAAACGCATTTAGCGCATTTTTATAAAATTTCGACGAAAATATTAGGTTCACAATCTACCTCCAGCCGTGGTTCACGGTCTGGAAATTGGTGAAAAATACTACTAGTAGTAAATTATCAAATTTTCGAAGATAATTGTTCGTTGCTCCCAAAAAATTAGACCACTCAAACAGAGTTTGGTCTTGAACTCTTTTCTCTTTCCAAAACCACATCCTGAGACCTATCCCGGAATCGAAACTTTAGCAACGGTTTGTTATAATTTACACGGTAAAGGCTATATATTCTCCTGCATCAAAATCAAACATCATAATATTTTATATAGTCGACCTCTTCTGTTCTGTGAATTTTTGAATCTGTGACCTGGTTTTAAACATATTTCCTGTAGGTAGCAAAGCGTCATCTATATTTTTATCGATTAAATATTGCAAAAATTACTAAAAAAAGCATTTCGACACTCACAATCCGCGTACCAAAAAAATTCACCTAAAAGATTAGGGATGTTCACAAAAAATAAATTTCTGTTGAAACGCCATTAAAAGGCTGTTACATAGCCTCCAAATTAAATCATCTGTTAGTGGAGTCAACCAGGAAAATAACTCCGAACAAATTCCAACTAAAATCCGAAGAGTCCGCAGCGCAAAATAGTGTGCGATGTTTTTTTTATTTAACAATAACTGTCAAAAATTTAGGTTTTTTGTTAATTACTTATTTAATAAGCGTTTTTATAGAATTTAAGTAAGACCATTCGAAAGAGCAGGCAATTTCTCAAAAAAATGTATTTACATATTTTTTGTAAAATAATTAAGTAATAAATGAGAATTTTTTTAACATCATACGTTTTCATGCTTTCTCGTATTTAAGAGGCAGCCGAAATTGAGAGCGGCGCGTGGAGCGCGAGACAGTTAAACAGTAATAACTTTTTCTTGAAATCGGCAGTAAAGTGTCCCAAAATCGTCATTAAAAGCACAGAAATCGTACAATAATGGGCTACATTAATGTACGATTTTTTCAATAAGTAGGCCTTTTGGCGAGATGTAAACATCAAACGTCAGACGCGGAGCAATCGCCCGTCAAAAGTGACCAAATATTCAAAACCCGGCTAATAAAAAAATATACAGGGTGGTTCACTTTTATGTGGTAGGACTTTAACATTAGATAGAAAAAGATAATATAAAATGAAAATTTTATATCAACATATATCGGGGAAAGCTTAGTTTCCGAGATACAGGGCGTTGAAGTGTTGGAAAAAATATGAAGTATTTTTTACACTGTCCGAACCAGTGGAGATATTTAAACCAAATTTGTTGTGTAGAACCACCTTTTTGACTACGATATTTAGTGATAATATGAAGGTCCTGAAATAACCAGTGGTGGAGTTATGGGTTTTCACTATCACTAAATTTAAAAAGTAATTAGTACGGACCTGTCTCACATCAACGTAATTTTTTTTTTTTCGTAAAGTTCTTTCAATTCTCTACAAAAAGTGTATCTTGACATTTTTTTGTATCTGCCACGGTTGTGTAGTAAATAAATTATTTCGTTTCCATCTCAGCCTTTTTTGCCTAAAAATGTGTTTTCTAAGATTATTGATAAATATCGCAAATAACAGAAATTAATTATGGAACACTTATCGGATTCAGCTATTTTATTTTTAATTTTATGGAAACAATTTTAAAAATAAACTGGCACTTGGTTTGAGGTACATTACTTTATTATCATTTTAACATTTTTATCAAATCTAGTATTATTTCTTAATAATTTTTATAATTCTAAATTTGTACAACATTCAACAATTGTTCAAAATGTGATCCATTCTGTTGCACACATAATTCACTTCGACGCCTAACGGATTGAACAGCATCGATTAAATTGCCATTTCTCAATTCATCGCACGCATTTCTGATACGATCAATAAGTTGTTCCCTTGTTTCTACAGGAGTCGCATAGACTTGTTCTTTTAAAAATCCCCATACGAAGAAGTCCAGAGGCGTTGACTGAACTTCACCCAACGCCAGAGGTCTTATGTCCGGAGAACGTGGTGGCCAAGCGACCGGTCCCCCTCGTCCGATCCACCTATTTGGAAAGTTATTATTTAACCAGTTCCTCACATTTCGGTGAAAATGTGCAAGACAGCCGTCAAGTTGGAACCAAGCCAACAATCTTAAGTTTAAAGGAATGTCTTCCCACATATTATTATGCTCAGCTACTAAAAACTCCAAAAAATTGTCACCATTCACTCGCTGTGGCAAAAAAAGGGTCCAAACAGATGATGGTTGTACAGTCCAATCCAAACATTGACACTAAATTCGACCTGAAAATTTCTTGGCCGGATTGCAAGTGGGTTTTCTTGTGCCCAAATATTATTATATTTTATTATTATCATTTTAACATTTTTATCAAATTGTATTATTTCTTAATAATTTTTATAATTCTAAATTTGTAGAATTCTAAATTATACCACGAGTAAAACATGATTCTTCCGCCCATAAAATGTTATTTAAAAATTGTCTTATTTCCTTTGACTACAAAATCCATCGGCAAAATACTAATGTCCTTTCTGCATCGCCGTACTGGTGAAGATAAGTGTGCCATGGAAAAGAAAATCTTATTGACAGTTAATAATACAATAATCTGTCATCCAGTAGATGAACGTAGCAGCGCCGCAGTTTGTCTTTGTTAATAATTAAAATGCCGTTCCAATTTACAAATGAAGAGCAGGCTGACATCCATTTCTGCTATGGAGTTGCAAATGGGAACTCTGCGGAAGCAGCCAGAGAATACCGGAGGCGATTTCCAAATAGGCGCCATCCGCGTCCCTCGGTGTTTGTTAACATGCACCGGCAATTCAGAACTCGCGGTCTGAGAACTAGAATCGTCGAACGAGGAAATGAAAACAATATCCAACAAGTCAGACGCAACAATGAGATTCTTCGTGAATTCGATAGGAATCCTACAACAAGTAGCAGAAGAGTGTCAGTGGCCCTACGTGTTTCAAAGTCTGCAATTTTGCGAGCTTTAAAAAGAGATCACAGGCATGCGTATCATCTACAACCCGTACAAGGTTTAAGGCCCGGCGATGCAGAAAGAAGATTAGTGTTTTGCTGATGGATTTTGGAGTCAATTGAAGGAAATAGACAATTTTTAAATAACATTTTATGGACGGACGAGTCGTGTTTTACTCGTCGTGGAGTAGTAAACTTTCATAATCAGCATATTTGGGCACAAGAAAACCCACTTGCAATCCGGCCAAGAAATTTTCAGGTCGAATTTAGTGTCAATGTTTGGATTGGACTGTACAACCATCATCTGTTTGGACCCTTTTTTTGCCACAGCGAGTGAATGGTGACAATTTTTTGGAGTTTTTAGTAGCTGAGCATAATAATATGTGGGAAGACATTCCTTTAAACTTAAGATTGTTGGCTTGGTTCCAACTTGACGGCTGTCTTGCACATTTTCACCGAAATGTGAGGAACTGGTTAAATAATAACTTTCCAAATAGGTGGATCGGACGAGGGGGACCGGTCGCTTGGCCACCACGTTCTCCGGACATAAGACCTCTGGACTTCTTCGTATGGGGATTTTTAAAAGAACAAGTCTATGCGACTCCTGTAGAAACAAGGGAACAACTTATTGATCGTATCAGAAATGCGTGCGATGAATTGAGAAATGGCAATTTAATCGATGCTGTTCAATCCGTTAGGCGTCGAAGTGAATTATGTGTGCAACAGAATGGATCACATTTTGAACAATTGTTGAATGTTGTACAAATTTAGAATTATAAAAATTATTAAGAAATAATACTAGATTTGATAAAAATGTTAAAATGATAATAAAGTAATGTACCTCAAACCAAGTGCCAGTTTATTTTTAAAATTGTTTCCATAAAATTAAAAATAAAATAGCTGAATCCGATAAGTGTTCCATAATTAATTTCTGTTATTTGCGATATTTATCAATAATCTTAGAAAACACATTTTTAGGCAAAAAAGGCTGAGATGGAAACGAAATAATTTATTTACTACACAACCGTGGCAGATACAAAAAAATGTCAAGATACACTTTTTGTAGAGAATTGAAAGAACTTTACGAAAAAAAAAATTACGTTGATGTGAGACAGGTCCGTACTAATTACTTTTTAAATTTAGTGATAGTGAAAACCCATAACTCCACCACTGGTTATTTCAGGACCTTCATATTATCACTAAATATCGTAGTCAAAAAGGTGGTACTACACAACAAATTTGGTTTAAATATCTCCACTGGTTCGGACAGTGTAAAAAATACTTCATATTTTTTCCAACACTTCAACGCCCTGTATCTCGGAAACTAAGCTTTCCCCGATATATGTTGATATAAAATTTTCATTTTAGATTATCTTTTTCTATCTAATGTTAAAGTCCTACGACATAAAAGTGAACCACCCTGTATAATATGTACCTCGGCACTGAAGTTCTCTTTATGACCCATGTGGTTTATTTGCCTCGGCCAGAGGCCTCAAAAACTAAATTCCACATGAGTTATAAAAAGTTGAACTTCAGTGCCTTGGTACATAAATTACTATTTACACACACAACTAATTCATATGCAACAAAGTTTATTGGAAAGTGACACCGTAAAGCAATTAAAAAAATCTTGTAGCATTAATTTCCTTGAAGGGATACGCCTGTCATATTATTGTAAAGTTGGCCTTGATCAAAATTTCATGCATTTTCACAATAATTGACGTTACGTGGTCAATTTTTAATATTTTTGAGCAATATTACAGAATGTTTCTACTAAATGTATGTACTTTTGAAAGAGCAATATAAGATTGCGATATCAAACCTCGTTTTTTTTTCACTTTGAACATAGAGATTTTTCATAAATTCTTGCTATCGTATATTCAATATTAATTTCAAACGCTCATAATATCCGCATAAAATTAGATATTGAAACTCAATAGGTGACTTTTTTGAAGCTTAAAACGTGTGCTTTTTGATAGCATAAGTTATTTTAATGTATTTCTCTTTTTTCTCGTTTATTTTTGCAGTAAACCGTGTTATAATTAATTTCCCGAAACGCAGAACTCAATTTTCCTTATTTTTAAATCCAAGAATCAAGCGGAAGGAGGTTTCTTACTGGAATGAGATCAATCCTAAGTGAAAGTACACGTTTTAAACTTCCGATTTCCTAGTCAAAAGTGTTTTTCTACATAAATTCCGCTCGTGATTATCAGCTTTTGGAAAAAAAACTCTCTTCATGTGTTCTCAGCTTTCAGACTCAATAATACGAATTCTATAATACTACTATAGTCCGCGCGTTACAAGAATGATTTGAATTATGCAGTTTTTAATCGCTTATATTTATTACATAAAAATAAAAAATGAGTTTTTTTGTGAACTGTGGTTCATTTAATGGCAATCAACTACGTTTGAAAGTAATATTTTTCAAATTTATTTTTTGTGCAAGTTCCCCATTAATTGTAGACAATTTTTGAGAAATTTCGGTGAAAATACGATTTTTTGTTTTTTTTTAAAGAAAAGCGCACTTTTTCAACCTGCGGACTTTTAAATAAAAGTATGTTTGAAGGTGTTTCAAAAGGTTTTATTCAAATCCATGACTTCCCTAATTAATTCCTAATTAACACCATTTTTCGCCTACGTTGACTCCACTAGTGAAGTCAACCAGGAAAATAACTTCGAACAAATTCCGGAAGTTTTAGATTTTGTTCGAATGTGTTCGTTTTGATGTCTTAAAACAAAATCCGAAGAGTACGCAGCGCAAAATAGTGTGCGATTTTTTTTATTTAACAATAACTGTCAAAAATATAGGTTTTTTGTTAATAACTTATTTAATAACCGTTTTTATAGAATTTAAGTAAGACCATTCGAAAGAGCAGGCAATTTCTAAAAAAAATGTATTTATATATTTTTTTGTAAAATAATTAAGTAATGAACGAGAATTTTTTTAAGATCATACGTTTTCATGCTTCCTTGTATTTAAGAGGCAGCCGAAATTGAGAGCGGCTTGTGGAGCGCGAGACAGTTCAACAGTAATAACTTTTTACACACACAACTAATTATTCCTATGCAACAAATTTTATTGGAAAGTGACACCGTAAAGCAATTAAAAAAATCTTGTAGCATTAATTTCCATGAAGGGTTACGCCTGTCATATTATTGTAAAGTTGGTCTTATTCAAAATTTCATGCATTTTCTCAATAATTGACGTTATATGGTCAATTTGTAATATTTTTGAGCAATATTAGAGAATGTTTCTACTAAATGTATGTACTTTTGAAAGAGCAATATAAGATTGCGATATCAAACCTCGTTTTTTTTTTCACTTTGAACATAGAGATTTTTCATAAATTCTTGTTAACGTATATTCGATATTTATTTCAAACGTTCATAATATCCGCATAAAATTAGATATTGAAACTCAATAGATGACTTTTTTGAAGCTTAAAACGTGTGCTTTTTGATAGCATAAGTTATTTTATTGTATTTCTCTTTTTTCTCGTTTATTTTTGCAGTAAATCGCGTTATAATTAATTTCCCGAAACGCAGAACTCAATTTTTCTTATTTTTAAATCCAACTTCCGATTTCTTAGTCAAAAGATTTTTTCTACATAATTTCCGCTCGTGATTATCAGCTTTTGGAAAAAAACTCTCTTCATGTGTTCTCAGCTTTCATACAGTAATACGAATTCTCTACTAAATATAATAATTTCGGCTTTCTTTCTCGTAAATACTTCATACATGTTTGCATACTACTATAGTCCCCATTTTCGATCCACTGAGAACATGCGTTTGTATGTGTGTATGGGTGTGCGTGTGTTTGAGGCGTGTTAGTCGGCAGGTAATCGGCAGATGCCATTCTGTTCCCATGGAGCACAGCTTGTATTGACGTGGGGACGAATGGAACAGCCTATATATATCCCCCGAAAATCCAAGCTATATATAGGGGGTTTCACTAAGGGTGAAGAGGTACCATATCTCAGGAATTAATAGTCCTGGAGCTTTGAGAAAAAACTTCTTAAGTAATATGGTCACGAAAAATTATTGTTAAGTTTGTAGGTCGGCCGCTAGGGGGCGTATTCGCAACAGTACATTTGAAAAATTAGTTTTCTAAAAAAAATAACTAATAAATATCAATAATATTATTGCACTCTTCAGCAAATTCTGAACAATTTTCGTTAAGGATTTTTTGCTCTTTCTCTTCAAATAGAGGCGAGACGGGCGGATAAACCTTGTCTTGAAAAAATGCTGCTAAGTCCGGTTTGGTTTAACCGAATTGGTTGAATTTGGGCTTGTTGAAGAGAGATTTCCTTCTTCTATCAAATGATTGTCTACTAAGATCATTTCAAATTTCGTGGTCACCGCTAGAGGGCACAATTCGAAAAATTTCCCCGAAAAAAATTTAAAATTTTCTCCGAAATTTTAAATTTAATGACATATTTATTCTGTTATAATGGAAAAGTAGATTACATTTACAACAAAAAGTACTTTGGTATTTCCCTATCTTCATTAGTTTCGGAGTTATCGCCAAAAGAATAATTATTATTATTAACATGTCATTTATTTGAAAGAAGAAGGTAGGTATTTGTTTTCATAGATTTCCGTGGTTAAGCATGCCATAAAATAAATAACAATCTGCTTGAGCTTTTCGTAAATGGCTCGATTTTCACTTTTTATTCCGTTAAACGTATTTCTAATTTACTTACCTTACCTGTCGTATTGATATGAGATTATGATGATTATGAAGAAAATTCGATTATTCTTGCATTCAGCTTCATTTTTACTAGGCGTCATTTTGTTTTTCATTTTTTTTACTTCATATTCATAATCAGCATCTCAAAAAACATAAAAATATACCTACATTTTCATTGAAAAATAATGATTAAACAATTAATTGTAGACGATATTTGAGAAATTTCGGTAAAAATCGATATTTTTAGTTTTTTTTTAAAAGCGCACTTTTTCAACCTGCGGACTTTTAAATAAAAGTATGTTTGAAGGTGTTTCAAAAGGTTTTATTAAAATCCATGACTTCCCTAATTAATTCCTAATTAACACCATTTTTCGTCTACGTTGACTCCACTATTTCTTAGCATCATTCATAACGATATTATCATTATCGAGGCTTAGGTAAGTCATAACTTTTTAAAAGAATTTCTAAATATATCATAACTGTTCCGCTTGTAGTTTTTAAGGTCACCTGAACTATAAATTTTAATATAAACAAAGATTAAATGTTATATCTGCATTGCATTTTTTTATTGTTTAGATATATTTACGATATGTCGATAACTAAAGTGTCCTGTCTATAACTGGTGAGTTTACCATATAAAGGTTTCATACTAGTAGGTACTTATACTGTGTGTAGGGATGCCATTAGATAGGTATTGCCGGTACAAAAGATAACCCAAATTTTTGTGAGCTGCTTCTCTCTCTCCAGAAGCTATATTGTTAGCTCGTTCAGAAGCTTTAACGAAGTACAAGTCCAGAAGTATTTCGCTGACCGAAAGAAAGTAATAGATGAAAACGCTGTACCTACTGGTAGATAAAGTCTATAACATGGATGAATCGAGATTCTCAAAAAACTGTTTTAGGCACCATATTTCGAATATGGCGGCACAAGCGGGAAAGATACGAGGCGGCAAAGTAGAAATTCGGAAAGAGCACATCGAAATTTTTAAGAACTTCCGGAAAACTTTCCAGGTAAAACTACCAGACGACTATACAAAAATATACAATTTTTTTTCACCGAGTAAAATCTGCTTCCTCATAACTTTTTTACCCCTTACAACTCTGACCATTTTATGACAAGTTAACTTAAACTTTTTTATTTTATTAAAAGAATCAACAGTTATAGGTATTAAAAACATAGTTATTTGCCGGAGGCGAATTTAGTTTTATTTTTGAAGTTTTACTAGTAATTGGCCATCCTGGACAATCACTAGTTGTTATCAAATTATCCGTATAGTTGTTTCCAGTTCGGAAGCTGCTACTCAAAAACAGTTTATTTATTATTGTGAATTATAACTGGCTGGTGGCCAATAAGCGTGTGGTTTACCCTACGTGTGGGTGAAACCTTTCGACTGAATTTTAAACCAGTTTAACCCAAACGATTGAGCTGAAATTTTGCACACAATTTTCGTGCTTGTGACAGTATCATGGAGTATACTCAATATTGTAATTTATTTAAAATATTAACGGCCGCCCCAAGATGGCGGATTACCTATTTCTTAGCAACCCATTTGACATAATGGGTCTCAAATGAAAGGGTTTGACGCAATGAATAAAGAACCTCTTTATTCATTGGTTTGACGAGTAGAAAACAATAAGGTGAGTGACGTTATACTAAATCCAATATGGCGATGCTCCGAGATGGAGGACTCTTGACGTGGGAATCAAAAAGATGGAGGACACGTGACGTGGGAATCAAAATACTAAAAAGCACAAAATGAAATAAAATAAGCTTTTATTTAAGCCATATACTAAATTGATAAAATAAATTTAAGTTTTCGTTATGTAACTTAATTCAATGCAAAATTGCGAAAAGCTTTTTTAAATCAAAAAGTGTGAAATTAAAAAGCTTGTAAAGAAAATACCTACATATTTAGGCAGCTACCTGTTTGCTTATCAACCAACCACTGTCCAGTAAAATTAATTGGTAGATACGTACTTTTTTGAATATTTCGTGCGACTAGCTTTCTGATTTCAATTTGGCATTGAATTACCTTAACGAACACCCCAACTTATTTTATTCGTTTTAGTACATGGCCTAAATAACAATTTGTTTTTTAAAAGTATTTAATTTTTTATTTTTTACATTTTAACTCGCCATTTTATACATTGGTTCATCTAATAAAAAATTACGACGTAACATAAACCCCTGTCTAAAGCTATCGTGACTAGAGTTTAGAGGCGCAAGCCCCTAACTCCGCCGGCTCCGCCACTTCGCCGCCTCTAAAGCCAAAAGCTCTACCGGAATCGTATCACATCGCGGCCGACGGGCACGTTAGTCGTTTGTTTCCATATCCATGGCAGTGGTTATTGTTGCGGTATAGCGCGAAGTAGGCTACGTCCGTGGAAGGACGAATGAAATGTGATAGGTATTACGGAATTTTCTTGAGCAAAATCGTGTGGACTATTTGAGAAATTTACAAGAAAGCTGTTGATATTTTGGTAAGTAAAAGTTACTTATTATACAAGCCCAGGGGTATTCACGTAAGATTTCTCCCCCTATAGAAAAATATGGTAACTGGGTATAAGTTTTAAAAAAATCCCTTAAATAGGATTTTCAGGGATGGCGTTATATACAGGTTGTTGTCCATATTTATTAACCAAACTTATATTTTTTATATGGAAGACCCTATACATTTTTGAAATATTACTGTTAAAACCATATTAATCTATATTCTACCTTTTTTTTTTTTCAAATAATATTGCATTTTAAAATTGTAAACAGTGCATTTTTTTCAATTGATATCCTTTACCTGATGATATGCCACTAAACATCATTTATTATTTATAATTATTACAGGTACTAAAAATCTTTCTGTGTAAATATATTTAACTTGAATTTGTGGATCTCGTGTATACAGATAGACAGTTTTAATAAAAACAAAATGTTTGTTTTAACTAAAGGAATATGAAACTAAAATTCTAAAATGTGAGGAGGTTTTTATATTTCACTGAAATTATATTAATTTTATTTTGACGATTTGGTAAAATCACATTTGAGAATTTAAGTTTCGTATTCTTTTGTTTAAAAACATTTTTTGTTATTGCATCAGTCATCTATGTTTATCATTCATTTATGTAGATTCATAAATTCCTATAAATTTACTAAGTAGGGGAAGTTGGGGGACATTCAACCACATTTTGTTTAAAGTAGTGTAGAAACTAGTAGAATTATTTTTCTAGGTATATTTATTATAGGCTGAAAGACATATTCATGTAATAGGTATATTTTTTACCTTTACCTGGTTTTATTTTCAAATTATTTATCCACATTTTTTCTGTGGAAATTTTCAGAATGCTGCAATTAGTTGAATCTACCCCAACTTCGGGGTAGATTCAACCGAGTTATGGGGTGGGTGCAACCACATTTTATTATGGGACTATCATTTTTTAAGGGGCATTAAAATAATAAACTTGTTAAATCAAAAACATTATCCTTAAGAATATTATTATAAATGTGTCTTAGTATGGATAGTTATCTATTTAATATTCCAACTGGAAAAGTTAAAGTTGAACCGAAACAAAGAGACTGTTCTTGCCGTCCCTTTATTTTCGGGTTTTTGGAGTATTAATAAGAATTTGATTGTGCAATCGTTTAAATTTTTTATATGACTTGTCCGATGTAATACACCACAGAAAACTTTGAAGCAAATTTTGCCAAAACAAAATCATCTTATTGAATGGCATAATCTCGGCTAAATTTATAGGAAAGTTTTCAAACGGGTCATTGTCAGTCTTGAAATTCCACATATAATTTCTGACTCACTGTCATGATCATCACAGAGTTCTTGGAATACTTTTCTTTTAGTAGGTTTAGATTTCTCAAGATATTCTTTTTCTATCTTTTTCTTTTTGTAGCGTTTCAAGTTCATTTGGAATTTGTGTCGACGTTAATATTATTGATTTAGACGACTTTCTTTAATTCTTTTGTCCTATGTTTCTTTTAAGCTTCGGAAAAGATCATGTCTTCCAGCAATTTCTTTCTTTTACTGCTGTTTTTCCCTTCTTCTGACTGGTTAAGCAATGGAGTGTTTTCTTTGCCTCTAAACCCACTTTATTCCCAGCAGTAACGCCTGAAGTACTCCGTACCTCCTAGTTAATGACAACTTCTAAAGCTGTAACAACTTCGTTGAGGACCTGTTGGTTGAGAGGCCATATGCCCGTTTTTTTAAAAGCACTAGTAATATTTGATACGGCAAACGCTCGGTAAAATGCTGTTTTAAGTTTCTAATAGTAATGGCTTTTCCCGGATTTGATAAAAACCAATCGTTAAAAGCCGTTGCCAAAGATGATCTGATTGGCCCATAAACGCCAACATCGATCGGTTGCAACCGATGTGTCGTATGCAGGGGAAATGACAATAGCTGGATACATGAATCTTTACAAAGCTTCACTATTCCGTAAGAAAGATGAGAGTCATGACTATCTAGAATAAAGAGGATCCTATTGTCTTTAGAACAATATGAATATGAATGTTGCCTTACATGCTCAATAACTTTAACAAATAACTCCTTGGTCATCCAACCAGATTTGTTGTTCAAAATTAACGAAGAGGCTGGTGAGTCAGTGTTTTTCTGGATTTCTCAATCTTGGCACTACATAAATGGCATTTCTGATACAACATTGACAGATCTCATGTCGGTTGTTACTCCGGTTTCATGTAAATTATAATATGTTCAGGTTTAAATTTAAACCTTTCTAACAATGACACGTAATTATTATAAAATTCTTGAACTTTATCCTTGCTAAAACCAATGGAACGCAAAAGGCTTGTACTCTCTGGGTTTTTTAATGAGATGTCCCCATGTCCTTGTCATAAATCCATACAGCCAGTTTCGTACTAAAACCAAATAAGTCTTAAAGATTCTAAATATTCAAAAGATAAAATTAGAAAGACATACCTGCTTGAATGGTCTCCTTCTATTTAGGAGAAAATTTGATTGGCTGAATACTTGCTTTAAAAGCTCCTATGATCCTCTTCATCGGTTGACATTCCCGAATTGGAACTTTTACAATAATCTTCTTTACCTTTCAATTTTTTGTACGGGACATAATATTACATTTTCTTGCTACTTGACGAATAGATCCCCGCGCTTTTTAAAACATTTTTTAATGGCAGATTTCGTTACATTTTCGTCTACTTCACGATTTGTTCGTATACAGTTTCTCGGCATGTGAAATATGTTAAATAGAACTTATATACAAAAACAAATGTTGATGTTGGAACAACAAAATATCAATCATTATAAAACGCATCCTAAAGTGCAACGACAAGATTTAAGATATAAACCAGGTTGATTGTACCTATAGTGTTGGCAAGTTAGATTTTCAGAAGAAAAAAATTATAAAGTTTTGAAATTTTGGTTGTGAACTCCCAGGAGGAACCCTAATACAGATCCGAAGAGTCACCACCCCCCCCCCCGGGGGGAGCTTAATCCCCCTTTGCCCTAAAAACCATCCCCCAAACGTGACCATGACGGTGTTTTTTGCGTTTTGCACGTAAACCGTAACTCTGAAGAGAAAAAGTTATAGAACTTTTTAGATTCTCCATTAAATTCTCCACAAAAATGGCCATACAATTTTTTTGCGTATCTCCCACCCAACGCTAATAAATGACTTTGGAAAATAAGCAGTTTTCAGCGCGAACAAAAAATAAGCCTTGCGCCGTTTTTGCGTCAATTATCTCGAAAAGTAGTAGCGTGAGCAAAAAAAATGTATAGAAGCAAAATTGTAGAGCAGTTTTTTTTTCTACAAGATCCATATTAGATAAAATATTTTTGAAAAAGTATTAGTGGACATATGAAGATTTTGATACCTGTGTATTCTGCGTGTTTCCACACCCCCCCCCCCCCATGAGGTAACGCTTTCGGTGCGTTTTTTTTTTAAGTGGACCATGAAATTTTTGTCGATTTTAAGTTTTTTTAGTACACCGCGAAAAGTTGGGCATGGAGGCCCATTCCTTTTTTAAAGTCGCCTCGCTGACCAAAATTGCCATATTTTGTTTTCTTACGTATTTTCTGTGCGGCCTAAAATAAGCGAGAAAATCGCTTAATAAGAAATAAACAAAAAAAATTTAATAGCCTCGAGAGAGGCGAAGACCCTGTGTAATTTGCTGAAACTATCTGACTACGTGGATGGATAAAGCTTCTCAGTGGCATCAATTTTCAATATAAAAGTTTTCCTCTGCCTCTTAAAATAAACATTCCACGGCTATTAATAGTTTTGCTCAATTTGAGGTTTTTTTAATATTGCGCGACAAGTTGGCCACGGATGCCGATTTCTTTTGCAGCACCACTTAACAGTCCAAAATTGCAACATTTTTGTTTCTTATGCTTTTTTTTGTAGGGAGCAAAATAAGCGAGAAAATGGCGATGGTAGACCTAAAAAAATCATCCTGTATATGAGAAGAAAACACTTCTGGTTGAATCTACCCTATGGTTGAATGTCCTCCACCTGACCCTACATAATAAAATTTGAAAACGCAATACTTGAAAAACGGTAAAATATAAATAACATTTTAACCGTAATAACAAGTAGATTTCAAAAATGTACAAATACACTGTCCACCAAAAAGTTCGGAACATACGGGAAAAAATTTAATTAATGATTTATTTTGGAATTTAACTTTGGGGTTACCTTTTGCTTTAAAAAATATGAAAAATGACTCACTCAAACTTGGTCATGTGACTTCGGTTATCTGTCAAAAATGACATTCAAAAAATAAAAACATTAAATTTCAACGCTTCATTAAAATATTTTGTTATTGTCATTTTTTAATAACTTCGAACTTTCTGATCTTGTAACTGCATAAATACTCATTTAATTTTTAATTGGGTTTTTCGCCACCAAACTGATCGAAAGACAACTTTTTCAAGTTGCCTGGAAAATTCATAAAATCTTAACAGTGAATGAACGAAACTTTAAACGTGTAACTCAAAAAATAACTTCAACAAATTTCTTTTCTGAGCTTTCGGAGAATAAATCTTCCTCCTTTCTCAAAGATCATGCCACGTCAAAGTGAAGTGACAGATTAATAAATTTCAGGTCATGACAACAGAAACAATAGCCTAGCCACCTGCCTGATATTGTACCCTGTGTTCTATCTAATTACTAATTATCTATACTAACTTCTCTTTGAGAAAGGAGGAAGATTTATTCTCCGAAAGCTCAGAAAACAAATTTGTTGAAGTTATTTTTTGAGTTACACGTTTAAAGTTTCGTTCATTCACTGTTAAGAATTTATGAATTTTCCAGGCAACTTGAAAAAGTTGTCTTTCGATCAGTTTGGTGGCGAATAACCCAATTAAAAATTAAATGGATCTGTTTGCGCCACAAATAAATTTTAGAAAATAGGCATAAATACTATTTTATATCACTAGCTTTATAATTTTATTCAATATCTATTGCTAAATATCGACAAGAATATGTGTTTTTTTTTAAAGAAAATTATACTAATGATTTAAAATTTTGTTAATTGTTGCAAAGTTAATGTAGGTATTATCAAGCCTTTAGGATATAAATTGATTTACATTAAATTTTCCAGTCCAAAATTATATGAGAAAATAATAACAACTTAAAATACCATCAAATTATTTCACGTACTTACCTAACCAAAATTCACTACTTATACGGTTTAAATACAATACCTTAATTATTTAATAATTTTTAATAAATTAATTCAATATAACTAAATGTTTATCCTAAATGGTTAACGGTACACCAACTTTGAAACAAATATAATAGAATTTTAAAACTTTAATATCATTTTCTTTTGAAAAACTCGGTTAACGGAAAGAATCGCAAACAAAAAAAAATAAACGAACTAATAAGCTCAGAGAAAATACCCCACTGCGAAATATTACCCGACGTAAAAAGCCAACAGTGGGACTATTATCTACCATGTTAGAAATTAAATCATATACCTATATTCAATTTTATGGGAGGCACATCATGGTTATCCGATAATTATTATGAGGACCATTTTCATTATTCAGACCCACTTTTCATATGTTTGATCCAAAGAGTGGCTCGGTATCTCACAATATGTTTTTATTATTTAATGTAGATTATACTTAGTAATTTAACTAAATGTAAAGCAGCCAAAATAAATAAGGAATAGGAACTTAGGTATAAGTAAAATTCGCTACGCTTTACGTATATTTATATATATAGTCATAAAAAATAATCAAAACATTTCACTGCATATTAGCTAAACGTCTCAAGAAGGGTAATTTGTTCTCCTTGGCCTGATATTCTTCAACGGCGGATGAAACTTTTGCATATAGCTGTCTGTATTTTCCTTATCAGGCTTTGGCATAAATGGAAGTAGCAGCCAATTTTGGCGTGCCAAGTATAGAGGTGGTACAAGGTACAACATTCTGAGGGCCTCGTCGCCAAATATTTTTTCTCTATTCAATGTATATAACAAATCTATAATCTACAAAATTTCAAGCTGTGTGAAGACTTCTTGGGGATGTACAGTCGCGGACAGTTGGTATCGAACGACCTGAAGAGGTTTCTCGTGGCTATCGTTACAGGGCGCGCGGAGACGGCAACAGCGCGCGCCTTCGGCATCGGATGGTTCGAACGGGTGTCTTGTTCCGAGAATTCTTTGCAAGCGATTAAGCCGATGTCACCGAAAGGGTTAAAAAAAATTAAGGAATCAGTATTAAACTATTTATTAAAACAGTTCACAAGTATACAGTATGATTTTTTAAACTACCACCGCGATTTCCTCGCTTATTTTGCGCCCTACAAAAAAAACATGAGAAACAAAAAGGTGACAATTTTGGACAGCTAAGTGGCCCTGAAAAAGTAATCAACATCCATGGTCAACTTGTCGCGCAATATAAAAAAACCTCCAATTGAGCAAAATTATTAAATAGCCGTAACATACCTATTTATTTTAAGATACCGAAGAAAACTTTTATATTGAAAATTGATGGCACTGAGAAGCTTTATGCAACTGGGTGCTCAGATAGTTTCTGAAAATTACACAGGCTCTTCGGCTCTGTTGAGGCCATTGTTTTAGTTATTAAAGGCCATTGTTTTAGTTTATTAAAGTAGTTATTTGGCTCCCTACTGAAAAATCTTAAGAAACAAAAACGTGTAAATTTTAGATAGTTGGTTAATGTTAAAAAAAGAAGTCGGTATCCATGGCCAACTTTTCGCGCAATACCAAAAAAAACTTAAATCAACAAGAATCTGAAAACAATCAATTTATTTTGAAAGTCGAGGGAAAATTTTAATTGGAGATTAGCGGCAATTAGATCACGCAAGAACATTGACAAAAGAAAATTTTCATACAATTTGTACTAGTTTTCCCGCTAATTTGTTTAAAGTGTGAAGTCGAAATAGCAATTAAAAACATCAACAGTTATTCAAATTAAAGACAAATTTTCTCATATTAAAGATCTTGTTTGATCAAAAAAAATTAAATAAATTGATAGTTTTGTTTTCACATTTTTGTCGACTTGAGTTTTTTTTTGTATTGCGTGAAAAGTTGGTTATGGATGCCGATTTATTTTTTAACATCACCTAGCCGTCTAAAATTGCCATATTTATTATGCTTATATAAGCTTACTTACATAAAAAAAATATATTTAATGCAGTGATAGGGCCAAAGCGAAAAATGTTTTTCAAATAAATCAAAGTGTGCCAATTGTTTCTAAAATTGGTAGTATGGAGTATCCTTTACTTTTGAACAACTTTTCCTAGCAACTTATTTCCACATAAGAAATGTTAGCAAAGTTTTTATCAAGAGTAACTTTTTGCGGTAAAATTAAAGATAAGAAAGTGTTCCTATTCAACACCTCTTCTGTGGACATACTGTATATACATAGTGTATTTGGAAATGAAAGGAAGGTTTATGGCTTATTATAAATATAAATGCAAATTCTTTATCAGAGGCTCGAGAGTCCGTCATAAAATACTACATAACTCGCCCAAATATTAATTTGCGTATTTATCCTCATCAGATTTTTAGCAAAAGAGCACGCCACTGAAATGGTCGAATTTTCCTTCTCAATCAATATTTATGGCCTCCTTTCATTTCCAAATACACTAAGTATAGTTGTCAGCGGTTTTAGACATTAAGTTAATAAATATTTTGCGTTGCAACAAAAATGTATTTTTATGTTATAATAAAAAAATATGTAGTAACACTAAAAATATATTTAGCTAATAACCCTAGAATTAAAAAAGTTAATTAAAAGGATTTTCATAAATTATTCTTTTCTTTGCAAAATAAGTATTTGTTCCAACATTTAGTTGTTAGGTCTCGTAGTCCTAAACATAAATGATTATAAAATAAAAGGGGTGTCCCTTTTATTTATTTTTTCTTATTTTTGAAGAAATTGGTCAGAAGTTTTAATAAATTGGTTTTCGTGGTGCTGCAATGCTCCATTGTTTCTCATAAAATGCCCTTCAACATATAAATGAGATTAGGGGGTCACAGACATAAAATTACCCTTGTAACTTAATAGAGAGTTATTGCAGAAACTGTTTTTGGCATTAAGCAGTATTTAAGACGACCTTATTTGAATACTCTCATACGTTATTTATGATTCTGACAATAGTTATTGCAAGTCGTAATTTATGTATCCAAATTAAGGGCTTGTTTACGTTTACTTTATTGTTTTGTATTTCTACACTTTCACTAGAATATTATGTGCTTTTATAATTTTGCTCCGGAAAAAACTGGGAAAACAGCCAAATAACCACGGAACACCAAGGTGAAAGACTAATGAAAACAAACAAGGTGCAAACGCAAACAAGCAACGAACATTTTAGGTTAAGTCCTACTTTCACAGAACACTAGCGTTTTCTGACAAATCAGAATTTATTTTAAGAATTGTGACAAATAAGGTAAAAATAACGTATATTATGGTATACACAATAAACAAAAATAAAGGAAAATAACGTTATTATGGACGACCTTATGTCAAACTACGACTGCGCATGCTCAAATGTCAAAATAACGTCAAAAAAGAGCGCGACGTTATTTATTTCTGCAATAACTCTCTATTATTTAAATTGCATACCTTTATCAATAACATCAGAAGACACACAGCAGGGACACGTGTCAAGCTTTACACACCTCCCTGGACCTCAATGTGATTACCTGGATAAAATAAAATAATTTCAGGTGATTGAGGACTTCCACAAGCTGGATATAATGATTACGAAGTTTTATTAGAACCACCGACACAGGAAGAATCCGAAAAAACTATAAACCCATTAAAATCTTTATGACTATAACATAATTAAATAAAGGCAAGAAATCAAATGCATTTTCCATTATTATATTATATGTATATTAATATTTAGTATACCCACCTTGGGATAGGATGACTTTCTGAACTCTCCTGCTCATCGAATCTATGAGTTGGCAGCAGAGATCATGGGTTACGACTTCATCCCACGTTTGTTGAATCTTCTGCCAAAGTGCCTCCCTATTTTCGGGTACGAAGTTCTCCATTGTCCGCGCCATTCTGCCCCACACATTCTCAATGGGATTCAAGACAGGACTCTTCGCCGGCCATTGCAACTTTTCTACGTTGTTTTCGGTGAACCATTCGCGAACTATTCTTGCTGTATGCACAGGAGCGTTATCATGCTGGAAAACGAAGCCATCGGGATACATTTCCGTTGCAGTTGGTAACAATCCGCCTTCGAGTATCTCGCAATAGCGAGCTGCTGTGAAGCGGTCGTCGATTCTCCAACAAATGCCAGGTCCACGGTAGCTTATCCAGGCCCATATGTTGACGGAAAAATGCCCACTCCTTTTCCTGGGTGACACAAATCTTTCGTCATATCTTGAACTCACCGAAGGTCTATATACTCGCACTTTGCCATTGTAATGGCTTTGAAAGATCTTTTCGTCGCTAAATATTACCTTCTCCCAATAATGTGGCGGTAAACGCTGAAACTCTCGGCATATCTGCAACCTGATTTCCTTATTAGCCTCGGTCAGCTGAATTTTGTTGCTGGCCGTGCGAGATTTCAGATTGGCTGCATCTAATCTCCTTCGGGCAGTTCTAACACTTGCTGGAAATTGTGTTGCAGATACTGCTTCAACGGCGGATTTAAACGGATTTCCAAGGCAAAAATTAGCTAGTTGCTCATCTTGTTGGTCAGACGTAATTTTCACATTTCCTCCTCTATGTATGTTTTCCACGCTTCCGGTTTCGTCATATTTCTTCTTTATATTGAAAATGGTGCTTTTAGATACACCAAATTCTTCGGCCAGTCGGGAAATAGCCCAACCATTTTCTAGTTTGGCGATGATACGGTGCTTGACGGATTCACTCAAACGAGGCATAACGAACACTGTTAGTTACTCTCTCGAATTAGGATACTGACTAAATAATTTTAGCCCACCCACCTTAGTATTTATACAAAGGGCTAGGAGCAGGTATAATCGATATTTTCAAAATCTACATCCAATTCAATATTACAATTATTAAGTTAATCCCCTAAATTTAGTTATATTAAGTGCAGGTAGGTATAATTAATAAATACCTATTTAAAAAGATATAAATATCTATGCTAAAATATTTCAACTCAGGTAATCCGATAATCCATTAATTTTGTGCCATACATTTTCTAATTAATATTAAGAGCCCCCATATCTACTTTTAAACATATTATACAAATCCTTGAAATCTTTAATTTTTGAGATAATCGCTTGATCTGTTTTTTGTCCGAAAGGACTTCAAAAGCCGCTTATTTTAGCAATCCTGCCATTTTCAAATTGCAAATCCAGGGCCGGCTACGATTTTTTTATTCCCCCGATTTTCACAAAAACCATTTAGCCATTTTTTTATTTAAAATCTGACACCACAGCGTCAATCAGGACAGTCGAAAACCCTTTATATACCAAATTTGAACAAAAAATATAGAGAGAGTTCTATTCTACAGGATGTCAAAATTGAGCAAAATAGGAAATTTAAAGAAACCTCTTCAGGCATCTCTGGCGAGTCAAGTCATAAAAATTCAGCATTTTCAGATGGGGCAGAGAAAAATACCCTGTATTGAATCTTTGCACACCAACACTTTGAGTGGTTCTGTTGACAATTAAACTATTTTGACGGGATTCCATGGCACACTTGACTCGCCAAATGCCTGTAAATTTCCTATTTTGCTGAACCTTGACATCCTGTAGAATAGATCTCTCTCTAAATTCTTTGTTCAAATTTGGTATATAAAGGGGTTTTAGGGGGATCCTGATTAACGCTGTATTGGTAGATTTTAAATAAAAAAACACTCAAAAATCGTAGCCGGACCTGGATTTGCCTTTTGAAAATGATAGGAAGGCTAAAAGAAGCGATTTTTGAAGGCCTTTCACACAAAGAATGTTCAGGGATTATCTCCAAAAATAAAGATTTTATTAATTTGCATATGTTTAAAAGTAGACACCCTGTATATTAAATTATTGTTTTTGAGAAATTCTTCGGAATTCTATTGTGGCTCAAATTGACTATGGATTTACCTAATTTCATATTCCTAATTAATACAGGGTGCTGGCAGCAAAGGAAGGAAACTCGAGAAAAAGCAACTTTTATTGTGGTGTTGATTCTAATCTCAGCCTTGATATTTATTATTTTTTTATTTCATTATCATAAATACTAGACGGTATAGTAACATGATAAAATAGTACGAAATATTAAATACCAACACTGGGGTTGGAATTATTACCAGCACAAAGTTGCATTTTCCTCGAATTTTGTTCCTTTGCTGTGAGAGGCTGGAGGCTGTAATTTGCATTTTATGGTTCTATTTTTAGCAGACCGGCCGGCTGCAGCGCGATGTTGCCGTCTCCGCGCGCCCTGTAACGATAGCCACGAGAAACCTCTTCAGGTCGTTCGATACCAACTGTCCGCGACTGTACCTACCTAAGACAATATATCGTCGGTGACATGCTGTATAACGTATTTCCAATAACGTTGCGGGACGGGTGTCGCTGAAACCGCAAGGGCGCCCATAGAAAATATTTTAGGGGGGGCAAAATTATCTCATCTAACCTTGTTCTTTTTAGAACTACCTAGCTCTGAATCGATAATTGGTTTATGTGATTGTGGCCCAGTTAAATTTTGTATAAAATATTTCAGGGGTTTGTTTTATACAGGGTGTCCCGAAATTAGCCTGCCATAATTTACCAGCGTGTTCTTCGACCTAAAAAAATGAAAAAAGTTCCTATAAACATGGCTTCAAAAATGCCCCTTAATGGGGCTATAACCCCCGAAAAGGGCAGTTTCACAAACTGGTTTCTATAAATATCTCCAGAACGAACAAAGATAAAATTCTGAAATTTGGTATGTGATGTTCCTGTGAGATTTGACATTTACCGAGGTAGCGATAGTAAGACATTCTTTTTGTATACTTTTTTCCAGATTTCTTGCAAAATTATGAAAGTTGAAGGTATTCTATGAAGAAAAGGTGCTTTTGTTGAACTTCGATAGCATGCATCGTTTTCGAGTAAACTCGTTTTGAAAATTTTTTCCAGAGTGCCATGAAAATGCCTATTAGAAATTAGCCTGCCATAATCTACCACCACGTTTTTTGATACAAAAAAATGAAAAAAGTTCCTATAAACATGGCCTCAAAAAGTCCCCTAAGAGGGCTATAGCCCCTGAAATGGACACTTTGGCAAACGGTTTTTTCTAAATATTTCCAGAACGAACAAAGATCAAATTATGAAATTTGGTGTGTGATATATCTGTGAGATTTGGCGTTTACCGAGGTAGAGAGAGTTTGACATTCTTCATCATAGGCGTCCCAAATGAGGTGGGTCAAGGGGTTAAAAATATCCGAAAATTTTTTCTGCGCTTTTTTCATGGTTTATTCTCCCAGGTATGTCACATACCAAATTTCACAATTTTATCTCTGCTCGTTCTGGAAATATTTAGAAAAACCGTATGCCAAAGTGTCCATTTCGGGAGCGATAGCCCTCTTAGGGGGCACTTTTGAGGCCATGTTTATAGGAAGTTTTTCTTTTTTTGGGTCGCAGAACACGCTGGTAAAATATGGCAGGCTAATTTCTAATACGCATTTTCATGGCCCTCTGCAAAAAAATTTCAATACGATTTTACTCGAAAACGGTGCACGCTATCAAAGTTCAACAAGAGGCACAATTTTTTCGTAGAATACCCTGAAATTTTATAATTTCGCAATAAATTTGGGGAAAAAGCATACACAAAATATTTAGGGTATTTTTAACACCTTAACCCCCTATTTAGGACGCCTACGATTAAGAATGTCTAACTATCGCTATCCGGACAAATGTCAAATCTCACAGGTACATCACATACCAAATTTCAGAATGTTATCTTTGTTCGTTCTGGAAAAATTTGGAGAAAACCGTTTGTGAAACTGCCCCTTTTCGGGGCTATAGCCCCATTAGGGGGCATTTTTGAGGCCATGTTTATAGGAACTTTTTTCATTTTTTTAGGTCGTACACGCTGGTAAATTATGGCAGGCTAATTTCGGGACACCCTGTATACCTGGAAGGATATGAAAATAATCTTTATTTACAACCATGTATGTAATGTTGACATTTCTGACTTTTTAGAAGTTTGAAAGTGTCAATTTTTTGACTTTTACTTACTACTACTCACAATATTGCGCACCGATAGGGTAATGTCGTCTTTGTTGTTTGAAGCCGGAAAATAATAGAAAATGCTTAGGGATAGTTTGATATATTAATCTATAATACAAAAATTATGAAAAACTTAACAGAAGCACGTATTTACAAAAATTATGAAAAACTTAACAGCAGCACGTATTTTAGTACCTGAATGAATTGCAGCTATAGCATCGCTAAGATGTTCAATCGACTAGCTCTGTCGTTGGGTCTTTCGGCTGTATTTTCTGACCATCTGGAATGAAAAGAAATTTTACTATTAAACTAGATGTGGGGCAATACCGCGCAGTTCGCGCGATATTACCCCGCCTCAACCTTGAATGTGTTTTCTAACCATAGTTCAGTTATTTAACCACAAATAAAAAGATTACTTAAGAATATATGAAAATATATGTATCTACTACATTTAGATTCGCTAAAAATTGCAACTCACCTCGCTTATTTCCTAGCGGCACAAAATTAGTACGGACAGAAGCACAAGTACACTTTGTATTACTGCATCCAACTGAATCCTCTGGAATGGCTGCCAACCTTCGTAGCATAGTTGCCGCACCTGCGCAATAACGTACACGTGGTCATACTCCGCGTTTTGAGTCCCACCACTTATATTTCTGGGTGCGCGATATTGCCTCACTGCGCGGTATTACCCCGCTTTCCCCTACTGTCTCGAGATAAAGTTAACCTCGGCGCTTCGCACCTCGGTTAACTATTTAATCTCTCGACAGTAATGAAACACTTCCCACCTCGGTGTGTAATATAGGTACTATTTCCTCAACTAATATAAAATATAACGCGAAGGGATTTTGAGAATCTCCAGGGGGGGGGGGGCACGTGCCCTCCTTTGCCCCCCCCCCCTATGGGCGCCCATGGCTGAAACCTAGGCCATGTCTTTTCGCATTTTGCTTCGAGCAATGGGCAGTGACTTGTGCTTTTTGTAGACACGAGTCGTGGCAATGACTTGTTGGCTCTGTTGCGTTCATTGCCTGTCTTCATGACATGAATGCTCGACACATTGTTGAACGGCTCTCCCTACACCTCCATGTGACTATTCCATCTGTAGTACGGAAACGCAGATACTGAAAGCCCTTATAAGTAAGGGCTTGATTTCCCTTTTGACTCTGAGAGAATTCCATTTTGCTTTGAAAATATTATGCTGGTACCAACTCTGCTCGGAAACGGCAAATTAATGTGGTATTAAATGTCCCAGGTCTATTTATACCTTACTGCATATTTCAAATGGTCCTCATAATGATCGGATAAGGATAATGTGCATCCCATGCTATCTATGATTTAGTTTCTAACACGGTACATAAAGCAAGCAGGTATCCAAAAAGGGTCTTACTCCGAAAAATTGTAAAAGATGTAATACTTTATAAAACAATTACCAATAGGATTATTTCACCGTGAGAATCTATCCCTATGTGCATATCTCATTGGGGGCATTTATCCGGGCAAGCATATTTCGCTGTGCTTTTTATCCGTGAGCATATTTCCGCAGCAGGCTTTTTCCGTGTGAGTATAATTCCCAATCTTTTTTTGGAAGCGTATATATGCAAGTGCGCTTTTTTATGTGAGTTTTTGTCGTGTTAGCTTCTTTCCTTTGTGGTTGTTGGTCAAAAACCAAAACATTTTACTCAGGCGTACATTTAGGTAAAATTGAAAAAGAAATAACTTTTTTTATGTAAAACTTTTTGAAATTCTAACAAATAAACCCATTTCTAGCAATTTTATTTTTTAAATATTACAGTGCCGGCCATAAAGTCTGCACCATATGGGAAAAATGTTTAGTACATAACTTACGGAAAATTTGTTTGCGGCATCAGGTTTTGCTTGCTCTAGAACCAAAATTGACAAAATCAAATGTTGTGACGTAGTCTCTTTTATATGTCAAATTTGACATTAATGAAAAACATGTCCGAAAAACGGGCTTATTTAAGCGAATTTCGAAAAAAGTCATAATAAAAATATGTTTCAATTTTATATACCTATGCAAAATTTCAAGAACCTACTACGATTTTCATATTTTGCCCTTTGTTGGATATTATTGGACAATTTTCTAGATATTTCTGATCAGATCAGCATCACAGAAATATGTGTGTGTTTTTACAACCATTTACTATAGAAAGAAGTTTGTAAATCGAATTTATGTGTTTATCTGTAAAAATGAGATCAGTTTTGCACCAAGCGTGCTTCTTCAACAAGCCCTCATTCTAATTTTTTTGTAAAAAAAGGAAAAGAAGGATATTTAGACCGTAAACTAAGTATTGTGCAGTATGTATTCAGTCAATGAGTGTTTTAAATTACATAGGATCGACTTTTATGCATTAACAAATACGGAAAAGGGCAACAAAGGGCAAAATATGAAAATCGTAGTAGGCTCTTGAAATTTTGCACAGGGGTATATTATTGCGAAAGAAACATATTTTTCTTATGACTTTTTTCGAAATTCGGTTAAATAAGCCCATTTTTCGGACATTTTTTTCATTAATGTCAAATTTAACATATAAAAAAGACTACGTCACAACATTTGATTATGTCAATTTTGGTTCTAGAGCAAGCAAAACCTGATGCCGCAAGCAAATTTTCCGTAAGTTATTTAGTAAAAATTTTTCCCATATGGTGCAGACTTTTTGGGGGGCACGGTATATAGCGTGACCACATTTGAGTGAGTCATTTTTCATCTTTTTTAAAGCAAAGGTAATCCCAAAGTTGAATTTCAAAATAAATTATTAATTATAAATATTCCGTGTAGATAGTCCCCTGATAGTCTCTCTAGACTTGCAGAACAATTTACGAAAACTTTCCTGTTTACCATTTTCGCCACGTAGAAAAATAGCGGGTGAATACCCCTGTACGGCAAAATTTTTTATTTGAATATTTGACAATGGCACAATTTGGAGATCACTGATTCCAAAATGGAGTTATTGAGCCAATTACAAATTAAGACATCTCGATATTGGATATACAGGATGATTTTTTCTAGTACTAACTATCGCGATATTTGGCGCATTATAAAAAACACATAAAATAATTCTGTTTTTTTATGGTTAGCTGACACTGAAAATGAAACTGACGTCCATCGCAAACTTATTGAGTACCTAATATCAAAGATCATAATCAAAGATCAAAGATCATATCGAAAAAACATTAAATTAAATTGGTGAAAGTGTTAAATGGCTGCAGTGGGTGGATTTAAGTAGATAAAGAAAACTTTTAGGACAAATATCGGTGGCACCGGAGAGCTCTTCGCAAATACCGACTGGAATTTTTTCAAAAAAATTACATTGGCGCTCGCCATGGCCGTTCAATTTTGTTTTTACTCTCAGTTGGCCATAAAAAATGCAGAACTTTAAACTTTAAATATTTTTTCTTAGATCGCAAAATAGTCAAGAAGATCGAGGTAAGTAGGTAGTCTTCGAAAGCCAAAAAATTATCCAGGCTTCAAGAAAGCTCTAGCGTCGGTGTAATTTTCAACAATTTGAGTCGATACTTGCAAAGAGCTCTCCAATGCCATCAATTTTGATTCTACCAGTTTTCTGTATCTATCAAAATAAACCCAATACGTGCATTTAAAATTGTCACTGTTTTTTCCTTCCAATAAAGAATCCCATGAAGGAGTCAAAGCTCTGTGAATATTATAAAATACGTGAGACGGAAATCGAGTAGTAACCAAGTTTTGGCACAATATTTTGATACCTGACACGGTGATAGGTGTCAGTATGTGCGGGTATTTAGATACTTTTTCGAGTTATTATGCTTAGCTGTGCGGCTTGTGGCACTTTACTGACTGACAAAACTAAAATGTTTGAGGAGAATAATTCATCGGTAAGTAATTTTGTAATTTAAATTAACTTCTGATGCCATGCTCCAAAGTGGCATAGGCGTTTGTATAGGTAGCTACTTCTTCATAATTGGAGATTTCACTAGAATTGCTGTATTATCAAAAATGAGGGTTTCTGCCTAGATTAATTTGTCGAAACAACTTAAAGGTGCGTGCCACTCTAAAAACGGAAACGGCATCCCGCCATAATATGCAGAGACTATCCCCGTCCAGCATTAAGCCCAAACTTGCTCCTTTCTGGGGTTCTTTATTCAAAGGTTTTTCCTTTAACCTAATAAGTAGGTCGCTGGACGTTAGTTTCATTTTCACTCTCAGCCATAAAAAATTCAGACTTTTTTTTTATTTCAGTGTTTTTTTTGTAGGATGCAAAATAACCGCGAAAATCGCGGTGGTATAAGGTACTCGTAAAAAAAAATATCCTGCAGATATACAGGGTGAGTCACATTTAAAGGCAGAGCCGCAAACACAAGGTAGAACTCGCTAAAATAAGCACATATGCTTAATAAACATTAGCTCAAAAAACTCTTGGTTCTCCATATACAGCGTGTTGAAAATTTTCCAAAAACAACATATTTTTTTAAATTTCTTTCGAGCCCATTTAGGAATTCCAACCAAATATTGATACACATTATGCATTTGACGGTTGCCATTTTGTGCAATACTTTGACCCCGTTCAGATGACCAGCGGCGTATATACAAATAATTACTGTAAATAATTGTAAAAAAAGTGTACGGTCCTGTGCAAAACCAAGAATTTAGCCTATTTTGGATAGCCCATTCAATTTGGAACAAAAAGCGCCTCTTGGTATTTTTTATTTCTGGCACAGTTTCTTCGTAATTTCGAATTTTTTAAACTAGTGCCAAGCTGATTATGCTGTCATTTAAAATAAAATTATTTGTATCTACGCCGCTGCTCATCTGAACAGGGCCAAATTATTGCACAAAATGACAACCCATAACATGTATCAAATTTTGTTGGAATTCCTAAATGGGCTCGAAAGAAATTTAAAAAAATATGTTGTTTTTGGAAAATTTTCAACACGCTGTATATGGAGAACCAAGAGTTTTTTGAGCTAATGTTTATTAAGAATATGTGCTTATTTTAGCGAATTCAACCTTGTGTTTTCGGCTCTGCCTTTAGATGTGACTCACCCTGTATTTTTTATATTTTTGTTTACGTAGCACAATGAAATTAGCAAAAATAAGGAAAATAAATCCAAAAAACTTGCCCCTTTGGAATCTGATGCGGAAAGTGGTAGCTTTAAATATTCTAGTCTCCCCCAATTTTATTAGAGCTTGACACCCCTAAAAGCCACCCGTAATGGACACGTTTTCGGTTTATCGCATTTTACCGCAAAACGGTCACATTCTCGCAATTTTAGCTTCTCTACAAAAGTAATCCTTACAAAATTCTTCACATAAAAGGTATGCACTACTTTTTCGTATATCCAGTGGTTCTCAAACTACAAGCTAGGGCGGAACTTTCCCTTCTTTTTCTTATGTTCTACATCCTGTATGGGTGGTAAAATTTGAAAACCGGATACATGCCCATTACAGGGGGTTTTTAGGGGTGGCAGTCTCTTATAAAATTGGAGGAGGCCATAGAATATTAAACTTACCACTTCTCGCTTTGGATCCCAACATGGCAAGTTTTTTTTTTATTAATTTCCCATAAGAGCCATTTTGTGTCTAATTTGATTTTATTAACCAGCCAATACAAATAAAAATATTTGCCTAAGGCTCCGAGAGCTATATATTTTAATAACTGCCATATACAGGCTGTTCCAAATTATGTCTGTACTATTGGTAACTTTTTTATTATTGAAAATAGATCATAGCGTTTACGAGATATAGCCAAAAATGTACCTTTTTTACATGTACATGGAACTCCCTCTATATTATTTCACAAATCGGAACATAACTTAATTCTGCACAAAAAATCTTTATAACTTTTTCATGTAAAACAAAAACTAGGCAGATATTTTGATATCCAATTTTTGGGCCGATCGGTATATTAGTATTCTTCCCCCCTCATCATAAAAGCTCGGTGGTACCATAATACCGTACTGGCACCGGAATTAAATAACTTTGCTAAATTTAATATCAATACCATTTTCATGTAAAACAAAAACTAGGCAGATATATTTTGATATTCAATTTTCGGGCAAATCAGTATATTATTATATGTGCTTATCTGGTCCTTGGCTTCCACTAGTGAAGGAATTGATATTTTTCCCACTTCCCTTCTTCTCCCTTCATCATAAAAGCTCGGTGGTACATAATACTGTATTAGAAGTGCGTGAAAGTTGATTTGCTAGATTTGTTTACAAATTTACATACAGGCATGCATGCATACATACAAGTGCAATTAATAAAACCGTGTAAAAAACTTGACAGTATATAGCCATCATCATGTTGCTAGCTTCATAAGCTCTATTAATGGCAAATCAATAATTGTGAAAAATATCAAAGACTCATAGTAGGTCCATTAGTCTGTGAATGCCCATTGGCATAAAAACTGATTATAGGTATCTGATAGTTATTTGTGTACCAAGACACTGAAGTTCAACTTTTTATAACGAATGTGAAACTAGTTGCCGAGGCCTATAGAGCCGAGGCAAGTAAACCGCACGAGTTATAAATAAAATTAATAGTAAAAAAATATTTTAATAACAAGCTTTTATTTATATGCTCTGAAAAGAAGAAACTAAACTTTATAATAAATCAAACCAAGGCAAACCCATAATTTTGTTACATTATACAACTGTATATGATATAAAAGCTTGTCGCGAGAATATATTATATCTTGAAAGTAATTTTAAGTAGAAAATGTATTTTTCTATAAAAGAAATTTACACACGAGAATCTCGCGAAAAGCTTTTATATCATATACAGTTGTATAATGTAACAAAATTATGGGTTTGCCTTGGTTTGATTTATTATAAAATTTATTTTCTTCTTTTCAGAGCATTTAAATAAAAGCTTGTTTTTAAAAATATGTTTTTACTATTAATTTTATTTTCAACTTTTTAGTTCTACTCTTCAAGCCCTTTCATTTAATGCCCATATTATGGGAAAGAAAATGTAATCCGCCGTATTAGAGCGGCGGCCATATTGAATTTAGTGTGATGCCACTAACTATCGTTTTCTACTCTTCAAGCCTTTTCATTTGATACCCATATTAAGGGGGTTGACAAAAAAATACATTACCCGCCATCTTAGAGGGGCGGCCATATTGAATTTAGGGTGATGTCACTAACTCTATATTTTTCTGTTCTTCAAGCCCTTTTATTTGATACCCATATTAAAGGGGTTGACAAAAAATACATCATCCGCCATTTTGTGGCGACGGCCATTTTGAAAGTATTACAATATTGAGTATTGTATATTGTATTGTCACCGGAACTAAAGGTGTATGCAAAATTTCAGCTCAATCGGATGTCAGGAAGTCGTTCTAATTGAGCTTGCAAGATTTGACCTAAACATACATACATTGCAAGTTAAATAAAAGCTTGTAAAAAACTTCATGGCCGAGGGACATATTATATTTTTTTTTATTGGAAAAAAAAAGAAGTTTTATTCGAGCACGACGCAGTTCGGCACAACCTGTTAGAATCTAACCAAATAAGCTGGCGCCTCTCTTGCAGTCTACATAGAAAATATTATTGATGTTCAAACTGGACAAAATACTTATACAGAAAGATTGCTTTGTTATGGGTAACAATTCCGCAACGAGACTGAAAAGGCGAGTGATACTTTATTGGCCGAGTCTTGAATATATTATGGATACGTTTGGTTCCCACATCACATCTCATCTCATCAAGGCCATCTGTCAGAAAAATCGTACAATAATGCCTTACTTCAGTGCCGATTTCTGTGCTTTTGATGACAATTCTGAAACACTTTAATGCCGATTAAAAAAATTCTAAATAATAGTTATTTATGTACCAAGGCACTGAAGTTCAACTTTTTATGACTCATGTGGAGTTTAGTTGCTGAGGCCTCGGGCCGAGGCAAATAAACCACATGAGTCATAAAAAGAACTTCAGTGCCGAGGTACATACTATATTTTTTTTGAAATCGAAAAAAAATGTTTTATTAGGCAAGAAAATAATAATAGGGGATCACCCGTCCACGAACCGACTACGCGCGGCGTTGCTTGACTTTACCGATCGCTCTACCTAAGACAAGTCGAGGCGCATAATCGCGTAGTCACGTGACCAACTTAGTTCTATATAATGAAAGGCATTTTTGGAGATAAGTAGAAAAAACAAATTTCCTAACAATTCGGCAAGTTTTCTTTCATCTATTACATTATTGGTTTTGTGCATCCAAGCTTTCTCTAATTGTTTTTTCAAAATTTTCAACCTGCCTCAGCTGTTTTAGGCTGAGAGTTAAACGGCACTGCACTCACAATATTTTGGCACATTCTCAAAAATTGTTATGACATCACCTTCCTTTAGCTTAGGTGATATTCTCTATAGGTATTTTCCTCCCACAACACATTTGTCCACTTTAATTATTGTTTCACTTTCTTGAAAATGTGTTAGCCACACATACTTAAGGGTTTTTAGAAATCAAATCTCAGTTGGGATTTGACGAATCCATTTTTGGAGGAAATTTTCATCCCGAGGCAAAACAAATGTTTGTTATGGCGACACTTTCTTCCTGGCTTTTGTAATATGTATAAATATAATATAAACAGACCCAATATTTGGTATTTAGGTTATCTTCAGTAGGTATACTGTATTATATTGACGAGGTCTCAGTTGATCGGCAGCGTGAAAGACCGAATAAAAACCATATCAGGGCGTGGGTCGACAACGAAAATCCTCGAGTACGTTACAACACTGATTTATTTCGCACAAGGTGAACGGTGAATACAATAAATACACAAACCCGAACGTGGTCAACGGGAACGGCTTCCAGCCACCCGGACCGTCTGAACTCGCGGATCTCCCGTAAACAGTTCACCCCTCTGTGTCTCAGGCTCCACGCTCCACTGTCCAATACTGTCCCATGTCCATAATAGTCCATTCCGGGTTCCCTATTCTGTGGTTCGGGGGAGAATTCCCTTTACAGCGCTCACGCGTCGCGTCGGTGCGAGCGGCACCAATATACTCTTGGACGGCACAACTCCCACCCAGACACCCAGAGGCCATAATAACACCTGGGCGGTTCCCCTCCGCCAGGACACACGCGCACTAGACACAAACTTGTTTCTAAAATATAAACTAAGAGGTTTAAAAACACTTTAAACATTGAAAACTTCTCAAAACCCAAGCTGCCGCTTTCAGTTATGTGACAAATGACATGTAACGTCTGACTAAGATGGTCACGTGATTTTTGTGCGCCAGGGCCTGTCTTTATAGTAGGCCTTGAGGACAAGTATAATGACGTACGGCACTTTCTGACAGGAAAACCAAACTGCTGATTCTTGTGCACAACAAATCTATTGATATTCAAATTTACTAAAATATGTATATGTATACTGAAGGATTGCGCTTCTATAGGAAACAATTTCGCAATGTGTACGAACAGTTAAATGAGCCTTTATCGGCCGGGTTTTGAATATTTGGTCACTTTTGACGGGCGATTTCTACGCGTCTGACGTTTGATGTTTACATCTCGCCAAGGCCTACTTATTGAAAAAATCGTACAATAATGGGCTACATTATTGTACGATTTCTGTGCTTTTAATGACGATTTTGGGACATTTTAATGCCGATTTCAAGAAAAATATTACATTCTAAATAAAATATTGACCTACCAATCCAATCCTTATATTTTTAGTGATTGAAGATAATTACATATTTAAAAGAACCTAATGTGTGTTTATTTGTATTGCAGTGCTTAATGTGCGAAGATTGCCGTCTGAAAATAAAATGTCTCCGGATACACCATCCAGCAGTGGAAGTGACACGTCCATCCGCCCACCAATCAGAACAGCTGAAGAGAGACTCATGGTAGCTGTTAGGATACGTCCTCTACGGCCAGACGAAAGCCAGAGGTGCTTGTACGCCTTGAATAAAAAGGTAATTCTATTTTACCTAAATATTACCTAAATATTACAATAAAATGCAAATACCAACTACAACTGGCTGTTACATCTTAACTTGTATGCGTGCATATTTATAAATAGGCGAATTGTATTTAAAAAGAAAACTAACTCTATACTCAAATATCATTACTCTATCAACATTATTTCTGGCGAGTGGACACCATTTTGAAATTATTAACAAATAAGGATGAATTTTCGTACCTGTAATTATTATAAACAAAGAGAGATGTTTTCGTGGAATGTAAGTTAAAGTTGGAAAAATGCACCCTTGCTCCGGTAGCTTAATTGGTTAAGTGCCTACCGCCATACTGATTATCTTTTACCTGATATGCCACGAAAACATACCTCTTGAAATAATTATTTTCAAAATTTTGAGGAGAAGGAGAGCTGTGGTACCCATATCTAGCTATGTATAATAGCGCGGCCATAAAACGATTAGGGCGATTGATACGTCACTGCCGCTATCATCCGCAGTTTCACGTCGCCTATTGTGGGAACATAAAAATTATTGGCTGCAAAAGTAAAGTTTCTACTATGGTAATATGCATAAAGGTCAGCAGGTCGATGGACGCGGGCGCATCCCAATTGCAGCAGTGACGTCAAGCTAATAAGAGCATTCCTCGACTTCAAACGAATGCTGCAGTCCCCGCTATTTTTTCTACAGAAAATATTGCATGATTTTTTGTATTTTATAGATTTAATTTGGAGGCTATATTATATCGACGGTCTTTATATGGCGTTTAGACAGAAATTTATTTATTTTGGGGATTTTTTCGAGCTCACGAATGTTTTAAAAGTTATCTCGAGACGGACCTAAATATAAATAGAAAAGCCGAAATGGGAATTACCTCACTTCCAGTTCATCTATCTAGGTGAACTGGAATTGAAAAAACCCTATAGGGTAATTATCGAGAAGATTGATTTACCTACGTGACTGGTCAAAGTTTGTAAGTATGCCTTATAAGGTTTTCCGTATGTTTATTTAACGGTGCTATATTTGTCCGTTTTCTTGTAATCCATGTGTAGATAATAAAGTTCATCAACCAATAATAATACATAACTTCTACGGTTATAATCAATCAATCAATGAATCTACTAACGTTTGGATTAATCTTTTTTTATACAGCCCGCATTCTTCTTCGGGTTCCACAATAATGGTTTCGCAGTCCATCGTAGGTGGCATTGATAATTTGTTCTGAATTAGCTGAAAATGTTGTAATATCTGCATAAGCAGTCATCACTCGGGTAGTGTTTCTAGTCATCTTAGGGTGTATCATCAAGATCTCTACGGTCTCCGTTTTTAAAATTCTCTAATGAGAAACCGCTATTCACGCATGACTGCATGACATCCATTCCTAATATGACATCATCGGTTAGGTATTTCTGCGACAAGCACTGTTATATCTAAACTTCATCCCATATACCTAAAGGCGCCATGCTCTCCTATAACCGGATTCTTTTCTCCATTTGCCAATTCCACAATGTAGTTTGGTGGTGCAATTCTGCAGTGGGCCATGATATTCGGCCTCCCGATGGTGTGACTGGAACCAGTGTCCACCACAATGTCACATTCCCGGCCACAGATCTTTCCTGGTACTACCAAGCTGTCTCCAGAATTCGGCAGTCGCTCAACTTTTATCCTTGGTAGCATCCAGCCAGCTTTCACCCCCCAAAGCTGGCTACTCGGAGTTTTCCTGCTTCTCAACATGGATAGGATTGGGGCACTGGCGTTTCAGATGCTCATCCACTCCGCAGTTCCAACAGCGAATTTCTTCTTTATAGAGGACGTAGCACGTGAAAGGATGTTTTGGATATCCCGTACCGTTTGTTCCACGCTGGCATTGCTGGTTGTGCCTCTGTTTTGTGGTCAAAGCTGTCTTAACCTCACTTGTCTAGCTTCAGATCCCATTTTTTGTTACAATACAAAATGCTTGTCCTGCAATTTCTTCTTAAGTATTTGAAATCCAGTTTATGTAATTTTTAAGGTTATTTAAGCAGTTTACTACGTAATTCTTTAAGTCAAGAATGTACCTAAATAATCTTGAATAAAAAGATTGCCTATATCTAGCTAAGCAAAGTTTTGCAAGATAACGCGTTGTCAAAAAGCGAAAAGATGTTAAAAATTACATGATAATTTTCAATTTAAATAATATATGTGTGGCAATTTGCGTTGTAGGGTTGATCGTCGTCTTCTAAAAAAATAAACAGATTGTTGATTATTTTCATTTCGTTCATGAGAAAATAATTCTTTGCTGATGTATTTATAAGACTTCTCATGGCTGTAGCTCCATGTTCTGGAAAATATATGGCGCTGATGCTTAACAATGTATTTTGCATTGTATCGTTGACTGACGTATTTATAAAGACTTCTCACGGCTATAGTTTTATGTCCTGGAAAACAGATGGCTCTGATGGCTAACAATGTATTCTGCATTGTATTTTATCTCCGGAAAGCGCATGGTGTGCCAAAAATGTGTCAGACGTGACAGCCGTGAGCAGTCTTTATAAATACGTCAGTCAACGATTGTATTTTGTCTCCGGAAAGCGCATGGTGAGCCAAAAAAGTTTCAGACGTGACAGCAGCGATCAGTCTTTATTAATACGTCAGCCAACAAACGAATCTTAAGATTTACTTACCTGCACTATCTATGGAAGTTCTTATTACAGTCCACTATCATCGTGATTGTGGTAAACGAAACTTTAAATAATGGACATATTCGTAATATTATTTCATCAGGACAACTCGCTTCCAGCTTTAAATTTCAAATTTCGATCAAGGCGTGACGAAATTGTGACGGCAATGTGTCATGTATTTTTTTCTTTGTATCATGGCCTTTACTAACAGTAATTGGCGCATCGAACACTTTGCGAGCGCGCCTGGATGGGCAGAGTTTTTCCTGTAGATAGGCAATATAATAGGCACCTACTGTTCATATTTTGTTACCTGGCGCTACAACACCTGCGGTTTTTTTATTATCGGGGCAATACTCTTTTTCAGCTCCAATTTGTATAGTTGGAAAGTAATATTGTAAGATGAAGTGTCCAATCTATGTACAAAAGCTATTGACTTTTTGACACTCCGAAAACTATTTAGTATCATATACATAGATTAGTTTTTTGCACTAATAAATTATATACTGAGCCCAAAATTAAAAGCATTAAAAGCATTATCAAACGAGTACAAAACAATCATTGCCCTTTTTTGCGAGTTTTTGATACAGTGGTTAGTTTACGAGTAGTACAGTTTATCAGATAACAGATTATTATTATTTTAAGCCAGCTTGTGTTCAAGTCAATGGAGACAATTTTAAACAGCTTTTGTAGAAAGACGTGCACGGTTTTTTATAAACTTTACTCTTTTGTATCTCGTTCTCTATTCGACTTTTATTGCATTTTTTTGACAAACCGACTTCTTATGTAACACTGCATATGTGGTAAAAATTTGTCGGATAAGTTGTGAAGCACCCTGTACTGTAACATCCGTATAAAAGTAGTTTCAATAGGATGATAACTTGTAGGAAAATTTTCTTTTATTAAGTTGACAGCAATAATTTCTTGTGGACAGCCTATAGTGTTTGTAAAAATTTTCCTTCGGCACTGACATTACATGTGTCAAAGAATTCCAATATGAAGATATGGTATTTTGAATTCTTATTAAAATGTCCAAAAATGTAAAAGAAGAACAAAACGGAGAAAGAGAATAAATGTTTTTATATGCTACAATATTATTAGCGTATTATAGAAACACCAAGTCTGAATAGTCATAAGAAAATAGTGGCTGTATAAAGGATTTATTTCAACCATTCTTTATATGTACAAATTTTAGTGTTCAGTAACTACTACTTACCTGATGTAGAAAATATATTGTCAGTAGATTCGAGTGTGTACCTAGATATTTTGTTATAAAATCAACCGCCGAACATTCCAAGTAGATGTTTCTCAGTTCATGAAGATAGTTTTGAGATGTGGGGTAAACTTTAACTCAATTATAGATATTTCAACTTGTATTTTTTTGCCTACGCTATTTTAACTTCATCATTAGAGCAGTTTTTGTGCTAATGTTAATAACAATTATTGTACCTACGAAGGCCTGGAAGGGACACTCGCCTTTTTCTAGACCTGCTCCTAAAATTTCGGCTTATAACTCGAAGCTGACGGAGTCAGTAATTCAACCCTTTTTCCACACGCTACACTTATGCCTTTGGGTTTTCGAGGTCGGAATAGTATAAGAAATCATACGGTGAACATGGCATAAGTGAGAATTAGTACCTTTTTTCTGTTTTGAAAAATCTAATTTTCCATATGTTTTCCCCGGGGCCAAACTTAAAATTACTATTTTCCGACTCAGCATCGATTTACCTTTCAACCCTCTCCAAAGCATAAATGAGAAAATCAGTAAGGAAAATCTGTCACTGTCTGACGGTCTATATGGACCGATCATTTCCAGTAGTCGGACACCCGTCCGACTATTGGTTTATACTAGAGGCCCTGTATGACACAAAAAGTGACAGTTATTCGTTTTAACAGAGGTTGGACAACGATCGGATCTCTCTCTCTGGCGAGGGTCTTATTTTCCCTATGAAATTCATTTTGTGCAACAGACATATATTTTTTCGCTCTTTCTAACATTCCCCTAGCAGCACGATGTATCAAAATTGGATTTTAAGGTTAAGCTAACGACAGTTAACTGCCATAAGCGTAGGTAGATGAGGGCACAGTTTAAAATGTATAAAAATATAGATAAAACCAATAAATAGGTAAATAGGTTAGGTAGTAGTATGTTATTTGCAAAGCTTAACTAATAATATTATTGAAGTTTGAATGGAAAAGTGAAGAAACATATAATTTGTTCCAAGAAAACAGAAATTTTAGGATATCAGGATAAAAACATTTATTAAATTTTTGTAGGAGGTTGGTATATGTAGATAGGTATGTACATAAAATTAAACAAGGCTCTAGCATACCAACTAATCAAACTTTCGAATATTTCTTCAATAGGAATCATAGCTGCAATAATAATTATTCCGTTCATTTACAAATAAAAAAGGTCTTTTAAATGGTTTTACTGTATGGTTTCGTTTCTTCAAACTCTTTTCTTATACATACCATCATAATTTTAAGACAATTAATACTGAAATTTGTACGGAACAAAAAGTTGGAAAGTTTGTTTTGGTAATATGAATCAACCAATAATAATAAGGAATTAGGCTGAATAAAAAAATGAGTACCTAGGTATTTAAATATCGATATATTAGTCTCTCATTCTTTTTTTGGTAAAATAAAAGTTAATAACTTTTTAATGCAAGAGAGATCATCTACATTTCAATAAAGAAGACAACAGTATTTTTGTTTTTAAAGATAGATTATTGTAAGTAAATAGGAAAAATCAAACTAGTACAAGTTCTCAGAAATATATACATATTTAATAATGGTTCTTTCTTGCTAAAGTCACGTTCATCAAACGTTGCAGGAGATGATCCTTTCTTCAGTACAACCTGACACTCAAAATCCATGTCTGAGAAGTGAACGTCTGAAAGTTAAAGAACTATAAATTTAAGCTACCTAAACATAATAAAACGCTGCCATCAAATGCTATTTTTTTATCAGCAAGAAATTTGTAATGGAATATAAGCTCACACATTTAACTGACTACACAAAAAGGGTTCTTTATATTCCCACCCGTGTTAACTTCTTTTTTGTCCGATTTTGTTGGTCTTGGTGCAAAATAAAGCACCTTCAAAACTGCCTCTCTCTAACACATATACTTACATTTTTATTATTCCATGAAACGAAAAATGCCTAGCCCGGTCCATTGTAAATATACCTAACAGGTTTTACCTCCTTGAAGGGCAAAAATTTTAATTTTATCTCTTTAACATTGGGAAATTTTCATAAGAATTCTAATAGGGGGTTTGTAGAACCTTATGGACTTTTATTGAAAATAAATAGGTAGGTACTAATATTTAATACGTATTAATTTAGGTATCTTATGTTATGTTGCTGATGCAGATTAAGAAAATTATTCTGCAGATTAAAATCACAGATCAAACAAAAAATAAAAAACTAGAGATACTTATGTAATTAAATTTACTTACCTCGCAAATTTTCGTATCATTTCCAACTCTCATGTTAGGGTATTTCATTTGCACCATCGTGCTCGTTCTTCTGTGCTTTTTGGAAAGGGTGTTATGAAAAATTCATCCTGCTCAGAATTCTTGCAGTTTCTTATTACACAAGATGTCACTTTTAACTGTTAACATTCCTTTTTGCAAAAGAAAATGAGCACGCTCAATAATTTGTCGACAGTTTTGTTGACAAACTGGCACCTGCCAAGATAAGAATATAATAAAAACAATGTTACTAGATCTGCCAAAATCTGTTGTCCAACCTCTGTTAAAACGAATAACTGTCACTTTTTGTGTCATACAGGGCCTCTAGTTTATACCTAACAGAATAATTTACCAGTTTGTCCGCCATTCAATTTTAACCACCAAATAGGGCAAAACACATATTTTTGTGATTTATAATGCAAATTTAGATCATTTCTAATATATAAAGCTGTATCCTACTACTTAAATTTACTAAATCAAATTTATCTAAACTTAATAAAACTGCTCCACACTTATTGTTCACCTCAGGGACCCTTTAAAGTAAGGGGACCCAGCATTTTACTTTCCAAAGTGAGGCCGTTTCTTTCCCCATTCTAATGGCATCAATGATGCCAACTATGCCATTTTATTGGAGAATCTATGGATATAACAGGTACTTTGATTGTTAGTAAAAATTAATATGATTTCTAAAAATTAGACTTGACAATGTTCTGTCAACAAACACAGAATATGGCAAGTGCCAAATAAATCAAATTTATATTATATTTGAATTTGGCTTCCTGCAATTATTATTTTTATAAGTAAGGTAAGTCAGTGCTGATTTTGCTTATTTGAGAATTTGTCGCTATTGCACCTTGTTACCAGGTTCCTGAATCCATATGTGATAATATGTGTACTTGAACTTTCTTCCCTTGTTGAATGTATCTACCCAAAGAACTTTCACAGATTTCGGGATGGACTAATAAGATTAGGTCTTGTACTTAGTTCTAATCATGTAGTTTTTCTCGGTGCTCATTTTTGTAATCTTATTTCTCTCCCAAGGTACCTCACAAACGTAAAATAAACTTATAGTTGTAGATAAAAACTGTTTAAAGAAAGACCTGACTGAAGCTACCTGCTTAATAATTTAATATTTAGGAAATACCATTTTTGTTTTGAACTACTTACTTATACGTAATGCCCATGTAATGGGAATTGCAGGATTACTAACAAGAAGTGTGAGACAAGAAAAATCTGGTTGCAATTATTGGGACTACTACAGGCGGCCGCATTACCTTTAACTGACTATCTGGAAGTTTGAAAACTTAAAAATTGTGAATTATGATTGGAAATATTTTGCCTCCTTTGGAATCTATGGCACTGGCATGTCATAAAAAATTTGATGGCAGTTGGATACTGACATATATAACATAACCTTGTACCAGCCCACTTATGTGGTCTCCTTGGAGATATACAGAAAACAAGGCTTCACTTTTCCTATGTGATAGACTGTGACATGCTGGGTCCCCTTATTTTAAAGAGTCCCTGGTTCACCTAAACATTTGAAGAGAGCACAGACACGTTAACTTTGGCGCGCTTTTATCGTTTCCAGGATGACAACTGCAGAAATGAAAAATATCTAATATAATAACCAGGTTGCAAGATCTGCGATTTTAACTTTAGAAGTCCAAATCTGTATCGCATTTTCTAGTTATTATTCAATATGCAAGTTTTGTCCGACTATTGGCTGTGTTCGGCTTACTGGCGAATTGATAACTATAAAAAAAAACAATTCTCGCATCGTATTGAATGAAACCGCTTTTATTAACTCTAAGTCTACAATGGTGCCAGACCTACATAACTACACTTCGGAAAAAATCTTGACGCCAATTTACTATATCCAAAAAATATGGCAACGACGCGTATACGTTTCAGTTTTTTATACCCGCATTCTTCCCGTTGCTCAAGATCGCTGGGCGGTTTCTACTATACCTATACACCCAGCGAATTGTTAGACATTATTTGACCCCAAAATACATCTACGCTACGAAAAGGATATATATATTCGAATCTTTAAAATACTTATTAGTTATTACATACCAAGTATCCATTTTCTTGTGATGACTTTTTCCCTCTCTTTCGAATGACTGTAAAACTTTGAACTTAGATTGCATTTTACTATTTATTCTCTTTTTTTGACTTTTACATGGTCACCGCATTATTGAAAATGTAATTGTTTTGTGTAACCAAGGACATGCAAATAGTTCTACCAAATGGTGTATCTAGTAATGGTGTCATTGGTATAATCTTTAAACTATAGATTTCATTTGTTCATTACATAAGCATCCACCTTTTTTTCACTGCTTTATTGGACAATTTATCCAGTGTCGGGGCTTAGGAAGTACCCATTATTATACCTTCTTCGATTTATGGCAGGGGTTGGTCTAGCTCGAACCTATCCCTCTGCCAAATACAAATTTCAAAACTGGACAAACACAAACACCCAGGGCATGGATACCACGCTGGAAATCGAAACGACGACAGACGCATTCTCACAGAATAATTGCCACAACAATCCTTCTTAACAAACATCGAATGGTCTAGAATAAGATTGTTTACCCATTAATGATATGTATATTTTCAAGATATATTAATAAACCGATAGTAGACCTATGTCTGCCTATGTCCAAATTAAATTCACTCGACAAAATTTATGGGTCAACACCATACGCATACAAGATACATCTTAGATCCGTACAAAAATTTTAAACAGGGATAAAGTTGAACCCCTGGCGCACGCCTGTGAAGTTTTAAAAAATTCAAAAATAAGGGTCAAACAACTAATATTTTTTAAATATTTTAAAATAAGGTTACAATTAAATAATATGACCCCAATTTAACTTATTTATTTTTCGAATTAAAGAAAACAATATAGAGACAAAAGTTTTAGGATTTTTGGTGGGTTTCTCATGATGTTGATGAAATAGATACAAGGTGTTCCGTAAAAACTGTAGAAATTAAACTTATGTTTTTTAAACGGAACATACTGCATATCATTTAACTTTTGGAATCTACGCTTCATCCCGATACCAACGATGTTTTTATGTCAAACGTTTGCTCCAGGCGTTTTTACGAACCTATTTTTTTTCATGTTTTAACACCCTGTATCTCAGAAACGAAATTAAGTGCGAGAAAAATGTTGAAAATAGTGCCCCTGAAACATTAATAATTATTTTGAATTCACTCCGAATCAGGGGATCATATTTTCATTTTTTGCCCTGAACCGGAAATATCAACTTTAGCTTTTTTGTCTGGATGATTACAAAATGACCATTAACGTTTTAGCATATCTAGCGTTTACTAATATTAAACGAAAAAACAAATGCAAATAACATATCTACTCAATAATTGGTTACTCGTCACATAATACCGCCAATACCTACAACCTACCAATACCTACCTAACGACAATAACAATACCTAATTTACCGAACGAATAAAAATGAAAACACACCAATAGTAGTTTGTGGGATAGCGCTGAACCTTAGTCCTCGCGCGAGATAGACATAATATATTTTTGCACCGCAGGGACTAAAGTGATCCCTTTACTCCCTTTTTTGCGGGACTAAAGTGCGGCAATTACTTCCTTGGGACTAAAATATTTTTGTCTTAAACAGTTTCCATTGTTACAATGGTGCAAAGCAGTAAATTGGTAATGTCGAATTTTACATAATGTCCTGTGAATTTTGTAAATTTTAATTGTTGCGGTGCGAAAAATGGCGTATGTACCACGGGACTAAAGTGACTCTTAATCCACTCTCGGGACTAAAAGACGCACTAGTCCCATGGTACATAATAAACTAATTATCCACTCGAATTGTACAAGTATTTTTTCCACGTGTAAAACCTGATAAACGGATATTTGCATAAACGGTGAAAATAATTTGACAGATTCCGCGCTGGCGTTTTGTGGAATAAAATTAACTGAAGGGTTGCTTGATTTTCCAATACGTCAACGCGCACCGGAGCCATCAGCCATCAGCTGTTAGCCATCAGCCCCGTCCATTTTCCGAAAAATGAAACTGTAGCCGTGAGAAGTCTTATAAATACGTCTAGTTATTGGTTGATTTCGTTTTCATATCCTGCCATCAGTTATTTGGAATTTACTACTTATCCATTCTGCGTAGGGGAGAAGCGAGTAAGATGACATACTTTGTTTATTATTTACAGAATTTGGAGAAATATAACACTAAATCAAAACTGTTTTTTGCTATTGGTAGCCGATAGTGTTTTCGTTGATGTTGGGTACTAAAAACCACCATTTTTACTAAGAGTTTAATTCCAACAATGTAAAACTTAAAATCTCACGAAAATTCATCTTGCCCGCCTAAGTCGGGCAAAATGATACATATTATGTGAACGTTACAATAACAAGCCTAAAAATAATAAAAAAAATGTCAGAGCCAGATTACAGATAATGGGTACTCCTTAGTCCCGGCAGAGCTCACAAATAAACATTTTTGCCCTTTTAGACAGACCTTCGCATTCTGCATGTGACCATCTTTGACAAACTTGACACTTTAGCCACCCTTCCTTTGATTTTGAACGACTGAATAAATCATTGCAATAGAGGCAGGCACAGTCCTCTTCGTCGTCGTCAACTTGGAATGGATTTTCTTCGCCGCTTGATTCATCTTCAACAAATGTTCTCTTAACGACCTTTCTTTTGCTCTTTCTCTGCTGTTCCTGTTCTTTTTTATTTTCTTCTCCACTTGATTCCTCTTCAACAAGTTTCCTTTTAGCCACATTTCTTTTGACCTTTCTGAGTTGTTCTTGTCTTTTTTCATTTTCTTTTTCGCGAAGACTTTGGAGGTAGGGGCTTTCGGTTAGAACATCCTGGTAGACACCAGTTTTGCGTTGGGCAGTTTTTCTTGCGTTACTCTGAGGTAATGGCGACAATTCTTTCAAGACATCCCGAATATCGCCCTCATTTGAAGTCGATGCGCAAGCTTGGCCATGGGGTGACTTTTGGCCTATAGCTTTAGAAGTGGTGTGTGCTTCTGTTTCACCATTCCCTGACTCCTGTGTACTCTCTAATGGGGTTTCTCTTTCAATGACAGGCACTGCTCGAGGAACATCGGTTGTTAAACTAGGCGAAAACATGTGTTCGGGGAAAATATCACGGTTGAAGGGTGATATTCCCGTTGCACGGAAACCACTTGATGCTATTTCTAGTGTTGCTGTTTTCTCATATGCTTGATTGAAAAGTTTAGATACCTGGTAAATACTGACTGTACGACCGGGATTTTGCTTTAGCCATTGTGTGACAACTTGGTTATAATATTTGTGGAGAGGGCCGAAAAATGCCACGTCTAGTGGCTGGAGATGGTGCGTACAGTGAGCAGGCAAGCAAAAAAGCACGACAGATTTTTTTTTGCCAACTCCAAGGCTTCGTAGCTTTTATGGCTTGAATGCCCATCCAGGATTAATAAAGCTTTATTTTCGGAATTGGGTCTGACATGCTCTATAAAATGCCGTATCCATTTCACAAACAATTCTCCTGTCATGTACCCTGATTCGTTATGCAGTTTCCAGCGTTCCCAAAGGTGCACCGTCGTATAATGCAGGATTGAATCTCTTTCGCGGATAAATGATGGCTGGTGGAACATATGTTCCTCCAGAGCTCATACACGCTACAACAGTTGCGTGGATTCCTCTTTCGGCACTCGTAAGAGCGCCAACTTGTTGTTTCCCCTTTTTGGCAAAAACTTTTGGGGGAACCGTTGTCAGCGCTGATTCATCTATGTTAAAAATCATGGTATTCTGGATTTTATGATTCTTGATAACTTGTTCAAGTTTTGTAAAACAATTGTCTACCTGCGGTCTGTTGAAGGCTTCCGCTCTAGCAAGCGACGTGGCTTCAGGGAGACGCAGTGATAGTTCTGGGTTTCGTTGACGAAAACCATGTAACCACCCTTTGCCAGCCATTTTACGTTCAATATTAAAGGGATGTTTAATTTTCATTTTCCCGCAACTTCATACGCAATCTTTCTCACGTCTGTGGTTGTCAAACCAAACAGTCGTGATTCTAAATCCAAAATATGGGTTACGATGGCGGCTTCAACGCCTTCATTGAGTACGGATTGTAGGGACCCAAAGTGCTTTTTAACATTAGTAGCTATCTTGTTCTTATTGAGAGCTCTGCGACGCAAGGTCGCCGTTGGTACATTAGACCAACCCATTTCTCCATTGCGGACAGCTTCCAAAGCTCTCTCCATATCAGCCTCGCTCCAGCTTCCTCTATTGGTTTTTCTTTTATATGAGTAAACTATCTGAAAAATTGCATCGTAATAATAATTATGTACACTGAAAGAGAGACGGGCAAGATGACATAGGGATCCATTTTACCCGCCAGTGTGGTATGTCATCTTGCCCGTCTTGTATTTTTTTACAATTCATGCTAGCAAAAACAGAAAAGCAAACAAGAAGTTAAAAGCTACCGTAGCTATTGTGGAGTTTACGACCCCAGGTCCAAGCTTACATCTCGAAAACAATCCGAAAAGGGAAATTTAATTGCTAAGTATTGTCACAAAATATTACTTACATTGAAACACTATGCTCGCTGGTCGCAACAAATGCACAAATGCCGCCTGGAACGATTGCAGCGCCCTCACACCACATCTAGTACAGAGTTGCCGATGTACACAAAAAGTCTCTATAGTCAGGGATTCATAGAGGTATTAGATTTCTAGTAATGGAAAAAAGTCATTTTACTCGCCTATGTCATATTGCCCGCCTCTCCCCTATAGATTGTTAAGAAAACGACAACGGAAGAAACATTATAAGCTAAAATTGATTGGTCGACAGACTTTTTAATTCCGAATACGGGGTTTCTTTCGCTTTTTAAATCGAGGGAAAACTAATGGTATCGATCAGGTGAGCCTTGGAATTCGAGAAGGACATTCTGGTGTGCTTCCAAGAACAAATGACACTCGCACCCGTTTAGTAATAATTATTGATACAAGGATAACTCCAGTATTAAATTTTACCACACTTGATTGACTTATGGGTTTATCTAAGTATTTTATTTAATATTGATTAACAGAAAGTATACATTTGGATGCGTAAGTTCATACCCTGTCGCTTTTGAGTAGCAGATAACATATTTTTAAACGTAATGCTTGAATCTCGATTTGAATCGTCCGATTCAAATGCTAGGTATAGATCCTGCCTATCACACAAAAATTGTTTCATTTTTTGCAACAAAAAGTTCGTAGGTATCCTGAAATCTGTGTGAAAATTAATAAACAGGGATCATGGAAAGTTAATTTTCAAAAAAAAATATTATGAGCCAAAAACAATTTGTCATGCATTATAAATTCAATTCAATAATTAATAAATGGGTTGCCATTTGTAGAAACTGCCGACTTATGACTTATGATAGGTATAACAAAAATGGAACAATGAGATCTAATGTTAAAAACAATATGAAGGCTCTAGAAGATAACCAATTTTAAATAAAAAACGACGCGTCTGAGAATTAAAAAAAATGTTACCGAGAAAGCGAATTTATCCACTACTTACTTCATCAAAGAACTCTACCTTTACAAACAATATAGTCATAAGGACATTTTATATTGTTTCTTTGAAATCATGGAAAACAATTTTCCTGAAATCTAAAATGACTATTTATTTGCCTTCTAGACAGTGGCGTAACCAGGGTAGGGGCTTTGGGGGCTATAGCCCCCCCCCCTCAAGATCTGCTGTGCGATGTTTTTTTTTAATAATTATCATTATATATTTTTCTCATTTTGGAAATTACTTAGCCCCCAATTTTAGATACGTTAATATAAATACCTCAAGTAGTTTTTTTTTATCATTTATTCCTCGTAGAACTTAATTGTTTAATTTCGTGTAATGCATCTATTTTTCAAAGATCTTTTGAGGCCATTCGGATTACTAGCTTTTAATGCGGCTTTTTATCGTTCCATATCCATTATTTTTTCATGTTAATGTGCAGTTACGAACGTATAATACATTATATTGACAGACAGGTGGAGGTGTATATGTACGGTTCTTGTTCTTTAATTACTGTTGGTTTAATAAGCCCATAATTTCCATGGGCAAGGAAATTGGTCCATAAAAACAAATAAATTAAGGTAGCAATAGTCATTTGCCATAAAAACTAATTAACATGATCATGATAGTAGTTATACATCTGGAAAATAATTTCTTTTTATTTATATTATAATTATTGTATCTTCAATATTTTCAAAGCAAGTCATCGAATATTTTGAATGGGAAAACTGGAAGGAATGGTATAACAGGTCACTACTCTTGTGGAAGATTTTTATGCGCATGCGCGATCGGAGTTTAGAGCTTAGGCTCTCAACAGAGCCGGCCTAGCATTTATTTTAATGTGCACTGTTTTCCTAGAAATATGATTTTTTTATACTTGCGTTATTAGTCTTCGGTGTGTGTTTGCACTTGGAGATTAATATTTCTATAAAAAAACTGTTTTGAATATAATTTGCATGTTTCTGAAAATGGCCTCATTATGCATAAATATGTATAAATATGCGCACTTGTCTTTGATCTCGTTTGACCACATTATAAAAAACGGAACTTAGCCACAAGGATAATAACAGAATATAGCTGAGTCAACCTATTTTGTATGATACTGTGTATCATCTTCATTAGCCAAATTCAATTGTTGGACCATAGCTTGATAGCTAACTTTTCATTATTCTGCGTAGGTGACCAAAGTTTAATAATTAAGCCTTATATGGGATATTGGATTTATTCTTAGACAATCGAATATTGTATGGTTTTAATAGAAATAGGTACAATTATTCCTATTATTCCTTTACTCAATGGATACTACCAGCACATACCTAAAAAAATCCAGATACAAATTTCGGCACTAGTATGATATGTTAATCAGAAAATTAAGAGAAGAGTACGGTTTAAGTGATAACATTACGAAAAGCATATTAAAGGTGTATTGGATATTAGCAGTGATTCTTTCTATAGTCACTGATATTAGGGTAATTTCAAGAAAAAGCCAATACTTACATTTAAATATTCAATGTTATGGTCAAGCTAATATCCTAAAGTAGGTAACAATTTATTGATTACAATATTTTCAAGGGATGAAATAAACAAATTCTGACAAGGGTTACCCCAATTAAATGGTTAAATACCTACCTGTTAGAAGAATTACATAAAATATACCTAGAGGTTAATTTCTGTGTTTTGATTAATATAAATATTTTGTATGGTTTTTAATAATCTGATTAACGGATAGATTATCTTGGAATAACTATTGACCCGTTTGAAACGGCGTTTAGGTACAACAATATGAGCACTTTTCGAATATTTTATTTTTGTTTGTTGATCGTAAACTAGTATTTCAAATATATTTTCTCGTTTTCTCTAGAATGTGGTGTTAGAAGATTCCGACAAAAACGACGTTTTACGCCAAAAAAGAGGCCTTGATAAGCAATACTCGTTCGACTTCGTATTTGGAGAAGAGTCAACCCAAGAGGACGTTTATGAAACTACCACGAGAAGTCTCGTTAAAGATGTCCTTAGTGGGTAAGTTTACATGTACATGTTACTCGAAATATAGGTAGGTATTACAAAATTTAGGTAAAACTTATAGTGTTTCAATGGGTTAATTATTAGTCTTAAATTAATGTAGTATTATGTGGAACGCCTCTGATTTCCTAGCCACTAAACGGTCTGATGGGAACAAGTCGAGGATTTTCTAGGAAGATAGGTTTTTACTGCATTACCTAACTTTCCTAACATTGTTTTATTGCTTTTATCATTAGAATTAATCAATCTTTTATTCTTCTGAAGTGAAAACTTGTTGTCTTGATTAACGGGGTGCAAAGATAACCTCGTCTATCCAATATTCCAATAATTATTATGAAATCTAGATAAGCTTTGCAGTCTTATATTTTCCCAGAGATTGATTTGTATATCGCTTACTTTTTACTAACATTCTAAATAATTCCATCCATTATAGAAATGAACAGACCGATTACCGATTTCTATTATTCGTTTTGGATAAATTCAGCTCTTGGGCTAAACCATAAAATCGATAACAGTGACAGTCGTCCACAGAATTAAATTCTGTGCAGTCGACCCAATTAGGTAAGTATTCTATTTTTCTTTGTTTTTTTTTGTTAAATCCATTTAACCATTTTCAATATGTACGTTGCTTATAATTTAGTAGAAAATTTTGGGTATACAGGTACAACATACAGGTTATCCACGTTAAAGATTTCCCGTGTAAAATCTTGATTTGTTGACCGATTTTGATAATTTGTTTTTGGTAAATTATTTTTTTGTTTTCAAAAAGCCCTTTCAAGGAGTGGGCAACTTTATTCTTGGGTTGTAATCATGGTCAACTACGACCACTTTTATTAGCTCAAATTTCAAGAAGAGGGAGGGAGGGAGTTTTTTTTTAGAAAAAACTAGCTGCAGATTCTTATTTAGGATCACTTAAGACCTATCTGTATCAATTTTATTTTTCTAAAATGGGAGAGAAAAATTACTATTATTATTGCACTTTTAGACATATTGATTCTGATTGTTAAAATTTAGTTTTTTAAAACTTCATGACTTTTATGAAAAATTTAAGTATTGATTAAGAAAAATTTGTTCTAATGTTGAAGACAATAATAACTTAGTAGAGTACAGATAGGTCCTAAGTGATACGAAAGAAAAATCTGGTGATTTCTCTTTCGAGAGAGAAATCATTGGATGCGCATTTTGAAACCTACCTATAACAAAAAAAGTTCATCAAAATGGGTCAACAAATACAGATTTTACAAGTGTGGTAAGTACTTAACGTAGACACACTAGATAAACTAGACGAAAAAGTACATGCAAGCAATGGAGTTACTTGTATTGGATATGAAATATTTCTGCACTGAATTCAAACTGCTCACGACCCGAATATCAGAATGACCTTAATAAAAAGTCGTTAATTTTAGACCTTAGATCAGTTTTTCGAGTACACAGCAACAAAATTCCATATTTTAAGATTACAATATTTGTTAGGAAATCCTGAATAGCCCTTTTATTGATCACAGTTTAGAATAAAAGTAAAGTGCTTAATAAAAGTTTTTGCCTGATTCAGAAGTTAATTTTTTATTAGCTAAATTATTGGACTCTTCGTACTGTAAAAATGGACCACCTAACCTTGCAAGTTATTTAAAAAAATCGCTCATTTAGTGCAGTTCTTAACATGGTATAACATTTGCTAGGTTTCATTTTAGGAAAAAAGATATTGCTTTTACTGCAAAAGGTGTTCATCATGGAATTATTTCCATTATTAAAAAGTCGAATAAAAACACTTGTTAAATTAAAGAGACGGGTATTTATTTAAAACTAACTAATCACAAAACAAAATCAAATTAATGTGTCCAAATTGCCTACCATCGAGTCGAATGCATGCTCGGCATCTTTTTACAAGCTTTTATTTAACTTGCTATGTTAGTACTCGTATGTGCGTACGTGGTCCAATCTTGCAACTGAATTTTAAACGACTTCCTTCAAACTGATTGAACTGAAATTTTGCACATACTTTTGATGCTGGTGGCAACACAATGTAGTATACTCAATATTTTAATTTATTCAAAATGGCCGCTCCAAGAGAGCGGATTACCTATTTCTTCACAACTTCCTTGACATAAGTATCAAATGAAAGGGATTGACGAATATAAAACGATAAGGTCAGTGACGTCATACTAAATCCAATATGGTGGATGCCCCAAGAAGGCGGATTAATTTTTTTTGCCATCCTCGTGACATGGGAATCAAATACTAAAAAGCACGAAATAAAATAAAACATAAAAAACTTCTTAAAAACAAGCTTTTATTGCGATAAGCGCTTTGAAATAAAAAAGCTTCGTTTTAGTACATGGCTTAAATAAAAGCATGTTTTTAAAAAGTTTTTTTTTTTTATTTTACAAGCTTTCATTTAACTTGCTCTATTTGTTGGTGTGTGTGTGTGTATGTGGTTAAATTTTACAACTGAATTTTAAACTAACTATAGTTCCCCAACCGCCGCTCCAAGATGGTGGATTACCTATTTCTTCACAACCTTCTTGACATGGGTATGAAATACCAAAAAAACAAAATAAAATAAAAAATCAAATTTTTAAAAACAAGCTTTTATTTAAGCCGATTATCTACTAAAACGAATAAAATAAGTTTACGTTCAAGGTAATTCAATGCCAAATTTACATGCTTATTGAAATCAAAAAGTTTGTCGTGCGAATTTTAAAGAAAAAATACATACCTACTTCGGAAAGTACTTGCTTATCAACCAATCACTATCCAACAGAATTAATTGGTATACTTACTTTTATGAACATTTCGCGCGACCCCCATAAAAATAAATATATCACTACAACGCGCCGAGGTACGCTGAAGAGGTCGCTCAAATCAAAGTAGGCCGAACTACCCCCACCCGCAAACTTCGAATTCCGGCATAGCTTTTCAAAATTAAGGGTAGTGTACTCCTGATTTCTTTAGAGTTTTCGTCACAAATATACACTATGTGTATTAACTGATTTAAACCATTTTCACATCATGTTAGTTTGAGACCAAGCATTCCCCAGAATATCAACCTTATAAAAAATTCCTTTTATAGTTTACACCGTACACTCAATCGCCGGACACACTGTATTATGTGAATTCACGCCACTACTCTGTAAATCAAAACTTGTGTGCCTTATTACTGTTCTACACTCGCTGGGATTACTTGTACCTAGTTAGCAAATGCTATTCTGATTATATCACCATTCTTAGCACCATATTTAGTATTGGGTATCTTTCCTTTATATCATAATTTGTGTACCTTACTGATTGTTCTACAATCACTGAGAATTACTACAACAATTCTGATTAGATCAGGTCTCTTAGCACTATAGTAATTGCCACCCGAAAACTCCCACAAGAATATGGTTATGCTGTTTGTGTTTGCTTATTATTATATTAGCAAGTCAGGAATTCTGAAAAAAAAACAATAGAAATGGTTTTCTTTTGTAATATTTGTGCCCTCTTAATTTGATAAAATCAAGAGATTTATTAAAGGCAAACCTTGACGCTAAATAGCACGTCTAAGAGCTGATGAGGTGCGATGTAGTCGAGTTGGCCACAATAAAATAATGAGTCAATCATTCATTCATTATTTATATCTAACACATTCATTATGAATGTGTCACGTATATTGATTCGGTACTGAGGCCTAACCTTGGCATTGGAAAATAAAAATCCCACTATAATTTTAGTCTAGCCTGTATTAATTTCATAGTCACTAAATGTTCAGACTCCTAGAATTAAGTGATTATTCGAATAAAAAGTTAACTGCTAATAAATATCCCCAACTGTAGTGTATTGAAAGTAGGATATTAACGGAAGATTCAGTGGGTATATAAATTTCAACTTACAGGAACTTTTAAAGCAGATCGTTTTAATAAATTAAATTTTGAAGGACACTTCAGAAGTGTTGGGGAATTCCGATACCAGATAAGTGCCATAGGTAAGTAGTAAGAAAAAGATATAGAAGATGTATGGTAGAAAAGCTATATCAAGAAATTATAAAACAAAATAAAACCAAGAAAACCATGAAAAAATGTTGAAATCAACGAGTTAAGTGATGAGTTAAAAATGTTTAAGGAAAAAATATTTTTATAGAATATTACTGAAATAGATTAAAATATGAAAGAATAAAATTGTAACACAACTATAGGCAGTGGTGAAACTTAAAAGAAAGCTGGCTGAAAATACTGGAACCAGTTAGTTAAGTTAGGTAAGTTAAGTCGTAAAGCAACGAAACGGAGATCAAATTGCCGAAGAAACAGAAAGAGAGTTTTTGAACAGCATAGTTTAACTTATACGAATTTAGACCTGAAAGAAAAAAATAACAGGGAGTAGAATGTAGAAAAATAAATTTAGACGAACAGGATTTTTTTGATATACAGTATACTTTAAAACTGTACAAATCCGTAAAATCTTCATTTTTCTAGATAATCGCCTAAACTTTTTTTGCTTGAAAAACCTTCAAAAACGCTTCTTTTAACTTTCCTGCCATTTTCAAAATACAAATACAGGGCCGGCTGCGATTTTTTTATACCCCCGATTTTCACGAAAACCATTTAGGGATTTTTTTATTTAAAATATGACCCCACAGCGTTAATTAGAACCCCCCAAAACCTCTATATACCAAATTTGAATAAAAAATGTACAGGAAGTTCTATTCTGCAGGGTGTCAAAGTTGAGCAAAATAGGAATTTTAAAGGCATCTGCCAAGTCAAGAGAGCCATGGAATCCCCTCAAAACAGTTGAATGGTCAATAGGACCACTCAAGGTGTTGGTGTGCAAAGGTCCAATACAAAATATTCAGAGTGTCCTTATCGGTGCCATCTCAAAATGCTGAATTTTATGAAACTTTATACGGGTCATGTCATGAGTGCTGTGGAATCATTGAAAAAATATTGATAAACACAAAAGTAATGTATTTCTTTACAAAATGCCAACTAACAGATAAAACAATTTAAATTATTGGACCTTACTCAACAAAGTCACTGATGATACATTTTCTGTGCGTTTCCTGTTGTGGTACACCAGCCACCTTAACTGATATGGACTTACTGACTGGCAGACTTCTGTATTTTTTAGATTTAGTTAGTTTATAGTGTGTGGGGCGGTTTTGATATACTCGTATAAAGTTCCAAAAATTCAGTGATTTGCGATGGCACAGATAAGAACACTCTGTATATTTTGTATTGGACCTTTGCACACCAACACCTTGAGTGGTCCTATTGACCATTCAACTGTTTCGAGGGGATTCCATGGCACTCTTGACGTGGCAGATGCCTTTAAAATTCTTATTTTGCTCAATTTTGACACCCTGCAGAATGGGACTCTCTGTATATTTCTTATAAAAATTCGGTATATAGGGGTTTTGGGATATTCTAATTAACGCTGTGGGGTCGGATTTTAATTTTAAAAAAATCGCTAAATGCTTTTCGTGAAAATCGGGGGTATAAAAAATCGCAGCCGGCCCTGGATTTGCATTTTGAACATGGCAGGAAGGTCAAAAGGAGAGGCTTTTGAAGGCCTTTCAAACAAAAAAAAGTTTTGACGATTATCTCCAAAAATGAAGATTTTGTACAGTTTTAAAGTTGGGAACAAAATGAAGACAAGGTAGGTATTTTGCTATTTTAGAAGTAGATAAACAAACCTATACCATAAAGTAATGAAAAAAGGGGCGGTTTTATTGGCTTTTCAATTTGTTTATTGTTTGAGTGTTACAAGATTGTAAATTGTACAGTTAAATAGCCAAAAAAAGCAAATGAAAGAGATTCGATATAGCAAATTCAAGTGCTATATTTTACCTGAAAATTCAAGTATTTTATCAAATAAAAATGAGACGAAAATTTCTGTAGCCTCATGGAAACCCATTATTATTTGTATAAATGTGTTTTGAGCTTAGCGTTTTTCAACAAATCATTTAGAGTTAGTAAACAAGGATGTCATGTTCATTCATGACAATAAGAATTCCAGGTGAAAATATAATTATTACAGTTAATTTTAGTCGACATTTAAAATACAAAAAAAAAAAATCTCTAGAAATGTTCAATCGATAGATGTGACTATAATATATACGGTCATAACATTTTCACGTGCAACGATATATAGTTGGCTGACATATGGAAAAAAAATTATAATCCTACTACCTAGATATATTTGCACCCAAAACTACTTTTTTCTTCAATTCTAAATAAGCTAAAAGGAAGTGAAAAACTGGAATTCATTTAAAACTCAGAGAAATATTGTTGTGTGTTAAAGTAGGTATATTAAACGGTGTTTTAATAATATCTCAGAAAATACAAAGTATGTTAAATTCAAGTTTGGTACAAAGTATTCGGGTATAAAGTGCAACAAAACTGAGCTAACGGCGACAATTCGTTGCCTTTACCAGTGGCGAATGGGAAGGTAGGACACGCCCCCTTTTCAAAAAGAAATTCTGCGCCAATTCTTTTTTGTCACGACGACAGCAATTATTTGCCAATAGTTATTTGCTATAAAATCAGCAAATTCAAGTTGCTATTTAGAGAAAGAGACCACCTTCGGGAATATATTCAACTCTATATTAATAACACATTTTGAGACATACGTTTATAAGCACTTTTTGTGTTCTTTTGATGGAAACAATCGATTGTCGACATTTGAAGGATATATAGAAAAATCCATTAATAATAAATTAATAGTTTAAAAAGCTAGAAAACACGCTTTTGACTAATAAGTAAAAAATAATTGATTTAATATTTCTTAATATGAAATTATTTAATGCAAAAACACAAGGCGCTAACAGTAGCCTGAACGCGCTAAATTATTATAACGATTTAACCAACACCAAATCGATTCCGTCCATACAGCGCCACACGCTTTTACATTACGAAATATCAAGCATACATCAAATCAGTTAAATATTCCTTAATTTTTTCTTAACAATGAAAGAGGGTTTTTTACTTTTTTAAACTACTAATTTTATTTTTTAGCTCTTTAGTCTTAAATAAACTTACAGTGCTTCAGGGTCGTTTACATCCAAATCTAATAAAGTATCTGGAGGACCTAACTTTTTCATTACGATATCTGTGAGGAACCATTGAGGAGTCCCTATGACGTCCTCCCTTATTCTCCTTTATCGTAAAAGCTCGATGTTACCATATTATTGTATTGACACCGGAATTGAATAAGTTTTCAAAATTTCAGATCGATGCGAAAATAGGGTATACTTGAAGAAAATTGTTTCCATCAAAAGATCCTACAAGTATTTATAAAAACATTATTTCCGTAATAAGCAAGTTTTTAGACTTTCTTCGAAATTTGGCGGGAAAGCACTTATGACGTCACAATTGCTTGTGTATCGTGGATGCCCCGTAAAACCACATTTAGTCAAGAGGTATTTTTCGTAAATATTCAGTCACGTTTTTCTGCAAATCTTTTTGGCAAGGTTGGGCCTAGGTACGGAATTCGGGCTCAATACATCTAAGCATTATGACGCCCATAGGGCCCCCGCAAGGCAGTTGCCCGCCCGCGTGCGAAATAAAATTGGCACCCAAATAAAAAAATTTTGTAACCGTGTATTTGAATGTGGTAACAGTAGAATTTATATACCGCGAGTAAAATAAACAAAATTTATCTATTTCATTTTTTAACTCTTACTTACCCTTTATTTTGACTCCAAGATTAAATATAATATCTATACTACTTTAAAAACATGCTACAAACAAAGATAGAAAGTCAAGCATCAAGCAACTATACACCCGGTGATTGCCGGTGATATTTGCCTCCAGAACCACACTTAGATATTGCATGTTTTGTCTTGTTTAATGATTGTTTGGGGGCGCCGGAAGCATCGGAACCTCACCTGAAGACGCGGGGGATGGTTTAACGATGCCGGCCTCAGAGCCCCGAGTCGAAATAAGTTCGCTGTGGTTCAACAAAAAAGGGCAATTTCTGCCAATCTCGCGACATTTTCGGAATGATTTAATGGAGAGCTTAGATTGTGATTGTGATTAGTTATAGGCTTCAGGCGTTTCTCAAAACAATCCTGTCTATAGGTTCTGACGTCTTTGATTATGCGCACGCGTGCACTCCCGCGTTGCAATCCCGCTTACGGGGGCTCTTGACGCCTTCATAAAAGCGCCTTCAAGATTGTCCCTAGCCCCAAGTTTTCCGTTTATTAATAACTCGTAATACTTTACTATTTCTACACCATACAAACCTTTGCAGTTTTATCCCACGAATTTCGGTGGACGTGAACATCGATCGGATTATTTAGATCCATGAAAGCATCAAATTTCGGCAAATCATCGGATTGCCATTTCACGTAATCCTTGTTCATGATAATTTACCTAAACTACACAACTAACAACACGATAAATACAGACAACAATATAATAATAAATACTAATGTTTTGCCCCGGTCAGTAGGTGATTATCTGGTCCTGGACTCCCACTAGTCCAGGAATTTATATTTTCCCCACCTCACTCTTCCTCCATCATCATAAAAGCTAATAAAATCATGTTGAAATGTTCCTTTCAAACATAGATACAGAAATTGATTTTTTTGCGTCAAAAGAGATACAATTAGTCACATATGAAAGCCCAAAAATGCTTAAATAAAATAATATAAAATAGTTCGTCAGTTGGATCTTTAACACGGCATGTCACAAATGTCACTGAACGATATTACCATGAATATTGTAGAGTCCCAACAAAATTATATATATATGATCCGCAAGACTAAATATTTTAGCCTATTTTCATATACATCGGAATTTATTGTTTATTGAATAAATACAATGTTTAGGAAAATTAAGGGAAATGACCTATTTTATATGGAATGTGGTAGAAAGGTATGACTCTTTTTTCCTAATGAATGTGCAGACAGTAGTGGCGGCTCGTGAGTTAATGCACAGGGAGGGGGGGCTACGTTTTGAAAATAAAAAAGAATAGACTCATGATCAATAAGAAAATAGGTGAGTATTTGTTTTTAGTAGTACCTAACTACGTATTTTTGCATAATTGATATGAAAAATGTATAAAACAATAATTCCCGTTTATTCTCGCGTTTTTTTAAGAAGTTAATAACGCAAAATCCGTAGGTAATTCCTACTAAAAAAATATACGCCGAAGTAGGTACTTACCCCTTCTCAATGTTTATTATATAAAAACAAATAGTAAATAGACTTACGTAGGTAAAATCTTCGGTAAAAAAACTTTAGTTAAAAAACTCAAAACTCACCTTTGTTTTGAAGCTTTGAAGAAGTTAATGCAGGTACGGTACGGAATTATTGTTTTTAATTTTTTTATATTGTGTCTTAAACTCGATGCCCCAGGGTTGCTATTGGCTAATAAAAAACGCAAATGAAAATTTCACTTGGGGGTTTTAAATGAGACTACTTGGGATTACTTTTGAGCCCAAAATTTTATTTTTGGAACTTTTGAAAATGCCTGTTATGACGTCACGAAATATATTTTTCCCAGAAACATACCTGTTTCTTTTCCTATTGTGAAAGAGCGTGTTTTTCTGATAAACTTTCATTAAGAAACTTTTTTCATGTCTCTCTTTGTTTAAAGGATACAAGCAGAAAGACGCAAAAACACGCATATTAAATATATCGGAAAAAATCAAGTTAGCCGTGATTTAATTTGGTCTCCATGGAAAATATTAGGATATTTAAAGACTTACGAACAACCTTCTTGTTATAAAAATATAATACTATGAAATATAGCGGTAATATTTTAAATTTTATAAATAAAAAAACAAACAAAAACATTGCAAGTAACTATTAATAATAAATGAATAAATAACAATTTTAACTATAAATTATTTTCTATGTGCCATCTTCTAAGAAACACATTTCATTTCGTCGACGAACTTCTCTTTGGGTGGCTTTTCTTAAAATTTCCGGGGAAATGTCTTGGCACGCAATTATAATTTTTTCCTTCAAATGGTCAATATTTTGTGAAGGGGTCTTATATACATTATTTTTGAGAAGTCCCCATAAACAAAAATCTAAAGGGGTCAGGTCTGGAGATTTCCCTGGTCATTTTATTGGACCATTAATCCCTATCCATCTATCCTCATATATTTCGTCTAAATAATCGCGGACAATACGTGCTGCGTGAGGTGGAGCTCCATCATGTTGAAACCACATTGATCGCCTTAATTGAAGAGGCACATCTTCAAGAAGAATTGAAAGTTCATCTCGAAGAAAACTCAGATATCTTTCGCTATTTAAAATTCCTTCATAAAAATAAGGTCCAATTAGATGGCGACCAATGATGCCACACCAGACATTTATACCAAAATGACCTTGATTCCTTATAGGATTGACAAAATGAGGGTTTTCTGTTGACCAATAAGGTTCATTTCTTCTGTTTGGCATACCATTGCTCACAAAATGGCTTTCGTCTGTCCAAAGAATGTGATTTAAAATGTGCCTGTCAACAATTTCTGGTATTGTTATAATTTGGGAAATAAAATTTACTCGCTTCTCTCTATTCAGTTCCCCTAATTGTTCTAAATAGTGTAACTTGTAGGCGTGATATTTATTGCTCTTCATAATTCTTTGAACTGAGGACTTATCAAAATTTAATTCCCTGCTAGCTTGCCTAATTGAATGTCTGGGAATGTCTGGGATCAAAATATTGCAATACCTGGGCTGTTGCATCATCACTGCGAGTTCTTTATCGAATTGGTTTATCTTTTCGATTACAAAATGCACTTTGATTTTCGCGAAGAGTTTTTTCCAGTCTTATAAATTTTTTGTGATCAGGAATTCGGCGGTCTGGATATCTTTCTTGATAAATTCGCACGGCTTTTCTGGCATTTTTTTGGGCTTCCCCGTAAATTAAAATCATATCAACTTTTTCATCATGTGTAGTCATTTTGATTGAAATAAACGATTAAAAATGAATAATAACCAATACTAAATATTTTAAAATTGACAAGTTATTTCACAAACTGCTTTAGTATATTCAAACTGTCTGTTGTTTTCCATGGAGACCAAATTAAATCAGAGGTATGTTTCTGGGAAAAATATATTTCGTGACGTCATTACAGGCATTTTCAAAAGTTCCAAAAATAAAATTTTGGGCTCAAAAGTAATCCCAAGTAGTCTCATTTGAAACCCCCAAGTGAAATTTTCATTTGCGTTTTTTATTAGCCAATATCGACCCTGGGGCATCGAGTTTGAGACACCCTGTACACTGGCACTGTCTAACGCTAAGACATATTAATGTTTATATTTTATATGTAAAATCTAGTCTTCTGTTTTTCTCCGAAATAAAATGTTCTACAACTTTTTCGCTAAAGTTGCTGATATTATCTACAAAGTTTTTATTTACAGACATCATTGCTAACGAATTAAGGCGTTCATCCAGAAATGCTAGTTCTGTATTTTTTCATACATATGTTTTAAGTCCTTGAATCCTATTCTAGTCCATGTCTTATATATCCACTCTTTCTTTATAAAACAGTAAACAGGGAAAACAAAACATTTAATTTCTCGCATCCACAAATCCACTTGTTCTTGTCGGATATACTTCTAGAAAAGTGTCCGTAAAATTGCGACCTGCAGCTTTTCCTGGTTGAGATAATTGTAAATCTGGAGTTGGTCTCCCAAGAGTTTTTACTTCAACTTTCTCTGCCAATGAAAGACTTAAAAAGTTACCTTTCAAAATATCCTGTACACTATTTATATTTGCCTTTGCCATTTTGATTTTGCACGACGCGAAGATCCACGCGGGCGTGGCCGGACTACTAATGTAATAATGGACTTGGGCATAGAGATTAGGAGCCTCTCGTTGACTTGAAATATTGGCGGGAGAAGCCGAGTTGGCCCGAGGAGAGCCCGCGTCTTGCCCCCGCCCGCCCCTCACGGACCCCGCGCGTCGTCTGTTGCGTCATACACGGGCAATGCCCAACGCAAAAAGAGAGAGAGAAGAGAGAGAGAGACACCGACTGAAGTAGGGATAGAAGGTGCAGCGAATGCCGCGAATCGTGCGCCGTATCCCCACGGACCGGACGGAGATGCATTGCAAGCACGATACACATGGGGAGTGTCTAGTTAAATGATAAATTACCCGAAGTAAAATATAGAATATTGCAGGTCGCGGAACTAAATTATTTTTCCCATTTTCTACTGGGGGGGGGGGGGGCTGCAGTTCCACAGCCCTTATGGACGAGCCGCCACTGGCAGACAGATATAAATCAAATCTGCAAGTCTGGCTCCAAAACTTACCAAAATTATTTGGCAAGCCCAGTGATTGCAATTGCTCCGAGGCACCCTAATATTTTAGTTGTATGTTACTATAACCACAGAGAAGACGAATACAAAGAGCTCATATTGTCAAATATGTCAAATGGAACGGCAATTAATCTACTGTAGGTCACCGTAGATCTTCTTTCTCAGCTTTAAATTAAACTATGAAAAATGCAGTACCTACTTCATAGTTTACATCTGAACAATATAGGGTGAGTCTTTGACCTCTACAAAACTTTAACCAGGGGTAAAGTTGAATCCCTGGCCTATGAAGTTATTAAAAAAAAATCAAATATAAACGACATGTAAAATATTTGATAATAATAATTGCTATTTACTATAAATAAAATTCATATATTTCAAACATAAAAAAATTACGATTTTATGAAGTGTGGCAACATAGCAGACTTTAAATTAGGTGTTAGGTGAATAGGATAGAACAAAGGATGAGGTCAACAACATAAAATCATGGAAAAACGAATTTTTTATTATCGATTTTTTAAATTTCGGTGCTTGGAGCGGGTTAGGGTGTAGGTCTGGGGTAACCCGAAAGATAACTTTTCGTAATTGTTGGTTATGTAACTTTACATTGTCACGTTCAATAGGTATGGTATGTTTGTGTAAATTCGTTTCACTGAATATCGTGTACGTATGCCACAAAAACATTTCTAATGATTTATAATTATTACAGATCCAAAAATCCATTCTTACTCGTTACATAATATGTTGGTCAGGGTTGGATTACAGTAACAGTTACATTCAAAAATTATGCGGAAAGTTTTCTAAATTTTGCTTCATTTCTCAGCTACAACGCCACTGTGTTCGCTTACGGACCAACCGGTGCTGGGAAAACTCACACGATGGTCGGCGATAGAAGTCAACCCGGCATAATGATTAGGGCGTTGAACGACCTTTTCGAGGCCGTACGGGGGAAGGAAGACGAATATTCTGTAAGTAACTCCCATTCACACTTTATACAATAAAAAGGTCGCAGGTGGCAGTACGACGAAATGATCCGACACTGTCAAGCATCAGAAACAAAAGAAAGCGAAACGATGTCATTGTCAACATTATAGATAGCCCTGCCGAGGAGATTAATTTGCTTTTCGATGAGATTTCGTCAGTGAAATATGTAAATGTGCCGTTCACTTATAGTGAAAAATCGGATATGCACAATTACTATTACATCAAAAACAACAGGAATCCTAGGTACAGGGTGTTCCCATATATTTTAACCCACCCCTAGAGCCTATATTTTTCGAGTGAGAAAAAAAATACTGAAATGAAAGTTGTAGGGTTTTTTCTGAACCGCTAGGATCTCTTACTAGATAAGACAACTGAGCGTCGCTAAATAAAAAAATATAAACTTACTTTTTGTTAATGGAACACCCTGTATATTTGCGGATTTTTTAATTGCACGCACTTTTCCGATTCCAACAATATAAATATGTTATATGTTTGCTCTAAGCATTCGCATGATATTCCAAATTGCAGATAAATACGATCTTTATATTTAATCAAAGTTGCCATGGAAAAACATTTCAACTTAGGCAAGGGCATTCCTGTCAATCCATTATTTTTGGGACAATACACCTTGGTACACTACAGCTTTCGCTTGAGTAATTTTTTTCTAACTCGAAAAATAGAGGCTCTAGGGGTGGGTCAAAATATACGGGAACATCCTGTACAGTGGCAGAAAGAGTTTATTGTACACACTTTCAGGCAGACAATTTTTCTTACATTGAGTAGGAACAATATGGGATGACGAACACAACTGACAGCTACAGCTACATAACATTACTATAGCTACATCTACATAACAACACGGTCAATGTTCATCATACGACATTTTTCCTACTTACAGTAGCGTGCAGAGATATTCTAGCCCCCCCCGCAAAACTAGACGCGGGGCCCCTCTTTCGTGACGAATGAATAAAACACTGAGTTTTGTCACAAATCACAAAAAATACGGAAACAAATTAAATTGATTTATTCCATATGAACGTAAAATACAAAAATATTATACCCTAACAATAAATAACTATAAACGCCGTTTCAAACTGAAAAACTGTTTGGTAATGTTGTCCAAATCCAAGCTGCTAGCCCTTTCATTCTATTACTGATACGGGAGGAAAGTTAGTCTTTCGTTAGCCATTTTCGATAGCAAAAATGGCTTTATTAGTTTTAATTTTGGAAAAGACCTTTCTGCGGTTGAGGATGAAACAGGCAAACTCAATGATGGTAAACTTAAGAAAAGGCGAAGGGCAGCGCACAAATCCAGTAAAATACTGGCCAAATTTTTTTTTTTATTAAAATAAACTCTGCAAATATTCTCATCGATGTTAAATTTTGTAACTATTTCTTCGATATTTCATTAAGCACTAAACACGTATAAATAATAATATAATAGTCCGATAATTATACCAGTACCACAACTACCAATGCGACTGGCGACTGCGGATTTATACAGTGGTCCTAGCTCAGAGATATACAGGGTGTAATTTAAATACGTTAAAATATTTCAGGGTTGTGATCCTCGGCCAATTTTAACAACAAAAGTTCATATAAACGTGTACTAAAATTCTTCGTTTTCGATATACGGAGTGTTAAAATTTTCTATTCTTATTTCGAGTTAAAAATAGTTTGTTGCCTTGAAACCTCCAAAATTTTGTTTTTAATTGAGAAAAAGATCCTGATCTCTTCCCTACGCTAAATTTAAAAAATCTAATTTGCCACGAAACGGCGATAGATACAAAAATAAGTCTAGAAACACTTTTTGTTCAGAAACAAATGCTCCATCCAAAACTGCTATATTGTAGGCGCACTGAGAGATTACGTCCGCGGGGAAGCGGGGAGCGCGGAGAACGATTTGGCGCTATTGGCCGACTGCAACAGTGCAAAAAATGCACCGCGCTTTCGCATTCGCAATTAAAAATAGAACCAAGGCGAGGTTCAGAGGACTGATTATCCCTAGGCGTGCGCGTCGAAATTAATAATACTAAGAAGTTTTCAAAACTATAAATTTCGACGCGCACGCCTAGGGATAATCAGTCCTCGAAACCTCGCCTTGGTTCTATTTTTAATTGCGAATACGAAAGCGCGGTGCATTTTTTGCACTGTTGCAGTCGGCCAATAGCGCCAAATCGTTCTCCGCGGACGCAATCTCTCAGTGCGCCTAAAATACCTACCTTAATTTCGTATATATAGGGCCGTATTAACTTTCTTCTTGAATAAGCTCTACAAATAAAGAAGTTATGGGAAAAAGACGATTTTTTAGAGAATTTTAACACCCCTTAGGTATATCAAAATCGAAGAATTAAGACACATGTTTATATAAACTTTTTTTCTTAGAATTGGCTGAGGACCATCTCCCTAAAATCTTTTAACATACTTAAGTTACACCCTGTATATATCTCTGCCCTAGCTCTAATCTGAAACCTAACGTATGTATGATTTGTGGTTGTGGTCCTGGTCAGAAGGTTGGTTACACACAGAGCAACGATAATGGTAAAGGAGAGAATAATGAGCAGCGAGACAACGAGTGTACTACTGATAGGTGAAGCGGTGCCTGAGATTTCCCGATGATTTTTTGCTGTGGGCCCCGGGGCCCCTGGTAACTTGGGCCCCCCCGCACCGCGGGGTCTGCGGGTGTGGCTTGCACGCCACTGCCTACTTAATGAAAAATTGTCTGCCTCAGAGTGTGTATAATAAGCTCTTTCTGTCACGTTAGATTTTTGATGAAACAATAATTGTACAGGGTGTACCAAACTCGACGCCTCGGGGTTATTATAGGCAAACAAATACAGCCAGTAAAAATTTGACTTGTGGGTTTCTTGTAGGACCACTCAAGCTCGCTTTTGGGCCGAAAGGATAGTTTTTAGGAATTTGGGAAATATAGGTTATGACGTCATCAAATATATTTTTCCCAGGACCATTACTGTTTCTCTTTATATTTGGAAAGAGCACGTTTTTCTGATAAACCTTCGTAACTATTTTTTTTATATCTTGTTCCATTAAAAAGTTATATGCGTATTATTCGTAAAAATATGAAAAAGATGCCATGGTATTTTTTAATGAAAACCGAGTTAGCCATGACTTATGAAGGTATATTTTTGACAGAAACAATTGACAGATGCTCGGATAGATGTATATTAACTGTATGAACGCCTCTTTAAGAAAAACTGTTATTATAAACACTTATTATATACATATTTAAAAACCTAAAAATTTTAGCGAAAAACAAAAAACAATAATATAAAAATAAATGCTAGGTAGGTTCTTACTTATAAATAATTTTCAATGTGACTACCTTCTTTTAATAAACATAAGTTTAGACGGCGTCTAACTTCTGTCTTAGAGACCTTTCTTAATAGATCTGGTGTCATTTGCCGACAGGCATCTTCTATTTTTTCTATTAAATGACCCATATTCCGAGATGGAGTTTTGTAAACAATGTTTTTCAGAAATCCATAAATGGAAATCTAATGGTGTTAAATCTGGCGACTTTCCTGGCCGTTTTATTGGACCATTTATTCCAATCCATTTGTTTCCAAAGTCATCATTGAGAAATTCATTTACAATATTGGCCTTGTGTGCTGGAGATCCGTCGTTTTGAAACCATATGGTTGTGCTTAACTGCAATGGAACATTTTCAAAAATAGGTTACAAATGTTTACCCCCACCATAAGTTACAGAACTTATTGTGGTCGGGAGCTCGATTACTTCGGTAATTTCCGGTAACTTCGTGTATCGTTCCGTAATGTTACCGAAATGTTATCGCAACCAATTACGGAACGATTTCTGTTACTTCGGTAAAAAATCGGAACACGTATCAAAAATGTTTGTTTTTGCGGTTAGGTAAGCCATTACTAACAAAACGACTTTCGTCTGTCCAAAGTATATGTCTGAAAATAAGCTTGTCAACAATCTGTTGCTGTCACCACAGAAAATGCATTTTGGTTCTCCCTTAATTTTTTTTTCTAATCGAATAAACAAGATATTTCTCCATATACATTCTAACTGCTCTTCTAGCATTTTTTTCAGCTTCTCCGTAGACTAATAACATATAAACTTTTTTATTGTGTGTTGCGACTATTAGTTGATACGTTCAATGACTGGATACAATTATTAAATGTCAAGAGAAGGTATTTCAGTTATGACAGGTAAGCATAATAAATTATCAACCGTCAATTGTTTTCCATGGATACCCGATCAAGCCGGAGCTAATTTGATTCAGGATATATATACTTTGTATTACGAATATAATCTTTATTTTTTGCAATAACAGTTGCCAGTTCTCATGGAAAATGTGCCATTGCATTTAAGAAGAACTCAACCACACAAAGCCAACATAGTAAAAGAATTTCTAAATAATGAGTTTGGAAACAAATGGATTGGGATAAATGACCTCATAAAATGGCCAGAAAAGTCGCCAGACCTAACTGTATTAGGTTCCCATTTATGAACATTTCTGAAAAACCTTGTTTACAAAATTCCATCCCGGAATATTTATGTTTTAATAGAAAAAATAACACCAATAACAGTTTTTTTTAAAAAGGCGTTCATACAGTTATATTTTTATACAAGAAAAAGTGGTAATGGGCATAAGCACTCAAAGTTAGAAAACAAAATAAAAACTAGTAACCGCATACACGTGTTTCATGCTATTTGGCAATCATCAGTACGGTTGAACATCAACCAAATCAAAAAGATAGAAATGATTTAGGAAGCAACAAATGAAGTCCAGGCAGGAGCCAACAGCACATTTGCAGCTTCAGTCAGCACATCCCCAATTCGGGGCTTGTACTAACATCGCCACGGAGGCTGCTAAAGCGACCTGCGTGGAAGTCTTCATAGCCCAAGATACAATGACAACAACGATGTAAGATTGTGAGTGTAAATGTAAATACAAGAAAAAGTGATAATGGGCATAAGCACTCAAAGTTAGAAAACAAAATAAAAACTAGTAACCGCATACACGTAAAAGCCCCGAATTGGGGATGTGCTGACTGAAGCTGCAAATGTGCTGTTGGCTCCTGCCTGGACTTCATTTGTTGCTTCCCAAATCATTCCTATCTTTTTGATTTGGTTGATGATACACCGTAACACGTGTATGCGGTTACTAGTTTTTATTTTGTTTTCTAACTTTGAGTGCTTATGCCCATTATCACTTTTTGTTGTATTTACATTTACACTCACAATCTTACATCTTTGTTATATTTTTATAACTATCAATAAAATTTTTATACTTTTTCCATAATACATCTGTCCGAGCATCTGTCAATTGTTTCTGTCAAAAATATACCTTCATAAGTCATAGCTAACTCGATTCTCATTAAAAAAATACCATGGCATCTTCTTCATATTTTTACAAATAATACGCATAAATTATTTACGAAAGTTTACCAGAAAAACGTGCTCTGTCCAAATATAAAGAGGTATCGTCCTAGGAAAAATATATTTGATGACGTCTTAACCTATATTTCCCAATTTCCTAAAAACTATCTTTTGGCCCAAAAGCAAGCTGGAGTGGTCTTACAAGAAACCCACAAGTCAAATATTTACTGGCTGTTTTTGTTTGCCTATAATAACCCTGGGGCGTCGAGTTTGGGACACCCTGTACATATCCGATTTTTACACATTTACACAGCCGAGAGACACATAAGAACACAACAACAACTGGCAGTATGTTGCATTTGTTTTGCCAGACTTGGCATGGCCTACACAGTGTTAGGTAAAAACACCGTATTTAAGTGTTAAAACTAATAAAAATCATTAGTGTGACACATCATTGGAAAGAGAATTTAATCTGGATTTCAAATTTTGACAAATGCAACATGGCGTCCGTAAGAAAATCAAAAGTTGCCTGTCATATCTCGAAAACGAAAATTTTCTTTAAAAACTAAGACTACCGTTAAAAAGGCTGGATAAAAGTGTCTTAATAATGTCAAGGTATAACCATGGGTTTCTAAGATATGGAACAAAACGAAAATGGGAAACACTGCATATAGGTTTGTGACCGGAGCTAGACCTTGATGGGGGAGGGGGTCACAAAAATATGTGATTAAAATTGGGCCGCAGGAAAGTTTTCTCGTTTAAACAGTTTAAATGAATGAAACAAAAATTAAAGTAACCTGCTAATCATAATAATATGTGCAGTAACCAAAAAGTAAGCTAGACTTTAGAAAAGAAAAGTTTTAACAAAGTTATAGTTTATTGTTGATTTTTATCTGACAAAAATTCAGTTATTATCAATAACAACACTATTAGCCTTAAGTAAAAAAATAAGTTAATGTCTATAAAATTTTTGTGACACCGTTTTAAAAGGCCATATTATCTAATTATCTAACTGTTGCATAAACACGCCTTACTGACCAGTGTCGATGAGTATATACCTACAGAATTTTGTTATTGTTTTTAAAAAAGCGGGTAGGTATTCAAAAAAGTAGGGGTCGAACTTTTTTTGACATTTTGAGGACAAAATACGGGAGATTGGGGCTAGTCGTAACATTTTTAGATTTTTGATTAATTTTGTAGAAACTATGATTTGACGTACCTACATGTTTGAAATTTGGTCACAACATACATTTATCTACATATATAAGGAATCAATTAATTACCGAAACAATCAATTGATCATGGAGTATTATAACGATAGCACACCCGAAGGTGCGGGGCAAAGCCACTGGTCTTGATCGGCAAAGGCTCACGCCACAATTACCGAGACCCGCCATCTACCGTCTCCACGGCATCGCTTAACCAACCGAAAACATTGATAGAACAAAAATAGTGATAGTCGACCATATACAGTACTGTTTCGGGACGGTGATCCCTCATCAGTATGGCTCACCCGACTATCAAGCGGTATAGACAAACGTGCCTAGACGATGGATTTACTATATAAGGAATCAATTAATTACCGAAGCAATCAATTGATCATGGAGTATTATAACGATAGCACACCCGAAGGTGCGGGACAAAGCCACTGGTCTTGATCGGCAAAGGCTCACGCCACAATTACCGAGACCCGCCATCTACCGTCTCCACGGCATCGCTTAACCAACCGAAAACATTGATAGAACAAAAATAGTGATAGTCGGCCATATACAGTACTGTTTCGGGACGGTGATCCCTCATCAGTATGGCTCACCCGACCATCAAGTCGTAGGTATAGACAAACGTGCCTAGACGATGGATTTACTATATAACTGCATATACTGTCATAAATATGAGGAGGTCAGCAGTTTTCGAAAATATAAGGTTTTTGAAAGTTTAGTCGGCACTATTGCTAACTTTATTGTTATTGGAGCTACAAAGTCAGTTACATATGCACTAATCTAGTAATTTTTCCGCTGCTTAGCTCGTGAACTTTTTGACATAACTCGCGAACGCGACGTTCCATTTTTATTCCGTTTTCACCATCATAAATCAGAGGGAAAAATACTACTAGTTTGCCTATTTAACTGACTTTGTAGCTACAATAATAACGAAGATAGCAATAGTGCCGCCTTAAGTTTTAAAACCCTGCATAAACTATTTCTTTTCCAGTAACGAAAAATGGGCGAACATGAAAAATAAATTAAAACATTTAGAGAGAACATCAATTTTACAACTCTTTTCGCAAATAATGACAAGAAAAATATCCTAAAATTTAGTGACCGCCTTAGTATAATCACATTAGTAACATAAATAATATGGAGGTACCTATAGTATTTGTAAAGTCACTTGAAACAGCATAAAAACTCTAATTGGCGCCACAAAAAGAATATTGGACATATTATTATGCGTCACGCAGTTTTCAAAAATATACATATATTCAATAAATAGCTAGTTTACGGCTGTGTAGTTTTACTAAGTAGATAAAATAACGAGTTTTGCAGCCAGAAAGGTATATATTAACTTCTTTTTATAATACCAAGCTTTCGGTCTACTTCGTGACCTTCATCAGGGCTAGAAAATTTTTAAATTATTAGAAAATATTGAGATTTTTGAAATTTTACTCACAATTATGTTGAAGTTTTATACCAATATTAAAACCAGATAGATTTTAGGTTTAAAAGGGCCAGAAAAAGGTTTTTACATAATTTCGTGTGAAAATTTATATACCGTCAATTTTGTTTGTAATTGTTTTTTTGTTAATAAGGTAATTTAGTTTCAAAAAACAAAAGATAAATTTATAATAAGAAAAAATGTTTTTTTAGGTTATCATCAAAAAGTGTCAGAAAACTTGGTGTGATACAAGGTTAGAAATAACCTTAGTTGGCTGCAAAACTCGTTATTTTATCTACTTATACATATATTCTACAAGCAACATAATATTTAAATATATAAAATCCCAGACTTATCAGCAGAAATCACCGGTATAAAATTCAAACGTTTTTATGCTGTTCCAAGTAACTTCATTTACACCATACAATTATTGGCGTGCAATTCATCACTGGGTCCAGAAATCTCCTGGTTTATTACTCTTTTGGGATTCGTCGCAACATAACTTACACACATTGTGTCATCGTCTTCTTCAGAAGATTTTGAAACTGTTTTCGTTTGTTGCTTTTAATTTACCTATACCTGAAGGAGAGAAGTTTGGAATAAAGAAAATCACAATTTCTTGTTAAAATCATATTTTTATAATTTCTATTACGGGGTAAGTTGTAATATGTTACAATATACCCCAAGGAAAATGTTACAACATATCCCAATCTTTGCTTATTTTTATTTTTCTCGAACACCAAATCGTCTAATTACAATTCCGAACTAGACGCGACTGACAGCCTAAATCGCATAATACATAAGCAGCTGCCAATTTTGTTATCGCTTCTAGAAAAAAAAAGAAAGATAATCAAAATTATTGTATAACTTTGAGTTTTACCAAAGATCATGAATGAGTCCGAAATTTAGGTTAATATGCATATTTCATGAGAACCAGGCTTTCGAAGCCCTTCGTATTTGATACTCGACCGAGGCACCACTAAATCTGGAGAGCTCCACGAAACACCTTACTAAATGCATTGTTTCCACTGACCCCGTGTTACAATGTGCCCCGATCTCCCCTAGTTTAAATCAGGCACAGGAAATTAACCCATCTCCTTATCTACGGCCCTGTAATTACTATAATACAATTTGATATTTGAATTTTTTAGGACATAAAAAATTTCCATTGGAGACTTTTTCGATGCTCCGAAAACACAGATATGCAATGCAATAAGAATTAAAATGCTAGAAACGGTAACCTCGTTAATTATTGAAACTGGAGTAGTTTCCACTGTCACGATCACAGATTACGACTTTTAGGTGACCACGCGAGTTATTGTTTTGTTTTTACCGCGGTAGTCACGACATCGTGTTGTAGTAAAATGGTTTCCTTCCTGTTTTCCGTTGAATAACATCTATACTGGTTATAACTTTATGATTACTGAAAATGGCGCACTTTTCGAAGTAACAATCCAACATCACAGGAAGGTTCGACACGAATAATATATTTTTTTATGAATACATTATAATTCATTCAGGAGAGCAAAGTTCGCTTCCTAATATGTTGAATAGGTAGTATATTTTGTTTATTTGAAAATACGGTGGGTCCACGGATTGATGGCGTGTCCATCGAATTGAATGTTCATGAAGAAGTACTGAAAATGAAAATATTATAGCAGTATGTTTTTAAAAAAATTACAAGGGTGAGCCATGCTTATTTTAAAAGAGAGAGAAAAAGGTATGCCAAAACTTATTAAGAATACCTAAGGAAATACATATTTATTAAAAAAATTAAGAAACAGCATTCTTTGATTAATATGTAATACTTACATATGAAAAAGTAGATAAAAATAAGTCTTTTCAAAATTACACCGAAATCACCAGTGAAATACTCAATATTTTTCTTAAACTGTTTCTTAAAATTTGTTTTAGATCTCATTTTAAATGGGGTAAACAAATCTTGATCAACAACTGGGCGCCATAGGTCACAGGTCACAGAGGTCGTACAGCTTAGATTAATTAAGATAATATTCCATGGATTGTTCTTTATTAATATTCTACATGCTATACTTAGACTAAGTAGGTACTTGGATGGAAGGAATAATACAAATGTGAATCGTGCATCATTCTCAGATAAGTGCATTGGACAATAATTGCACACAGAAAAAACAATAAGGGGCGAAATGTTTTCATTTACTTTCACCTTCCGTCTTTTATCACCCAAGTGCTTACTCAGCAGATGAATCAAATCCAAAATAGTGCAAAGCAACAAAAGCCCTTGTATAGCCAAGTAGAATAAGAGTTATCAAATTGCTATTGTCAGCAGCCTCATATGAACGCGACAACTTCCAGATATCTGGAAAGTCATGACTATGCTACAATGCGCGCAAATTAGCAGCCGCATTTAGTATCAAGCAGAACTCAAACTCATTCACCCCACCATTTTCATTTCAATATGTTAAACAGATAGTGATGGACGATATTTCACGAATTGTGATTTAATCACTGGGAGCTAAAAATATCGAAGCGAGGCTGTCCGCAGTTCCAGTTTTATTTATGGATGTAATCTTTTTTGCACCATTAAAATAGTATGCAATTCTGAGATCGTATATGCGTTATTACGCATTGTCCCCAGCCAACGAAAAATACCGGCCGTGGCGCGGCGCCAACCCACGTGACTCTATAGGAGTTCTCATTTAGGTTAGGTTAGGTATTTGGTTGTTAATATTTTTTAACCTTGAGTGTCTAAATTTATCCAAATAAAACATTTGCAATAATTCCAATGTATTGCATTTTTCCTACACAATTTTACAAGTGAAGCAATGGTAAACGTATGCAATGCTAGAACTCTACTCACGTGATCTCGCTCGAGCTGTTGCGCGCCACGGCCGGCATTTTTCGTTGAGATTAGCTGCGGCATTGTCGGTCTGGTTCAGGGCAAGCAATATTTACAAAATAGTTATTAATCGCTTCACATTCCATAATTTCAGGAATTCGAGTATTTATTCAGAGTATGGAAGTAAGTAAATACTTAAGTAGGTACCTTTGAAAATACATGCGAAGGCTATATTATATGCATATACCTATACCTACCTATTGAATCTAATTTGCAAGTTCATATACCTACTCAAAACCTTCTGAGTGTGGCTTTTAATCGATTTACTACCTAAAGTTTGATTTAGTTAAAAAGGATAAAGGTATTCAAAACAATATACAAAATTAATTATTATTTTTATACTTACAACAAAAGAGGTAGGATGGCGTGAAAGCGAAAGGAGAATTAACCCTGCGGAGAAAATGTCGGAAATATAAAATGAAATTGCCCCTTTGTAGTTGCTCAGTTCGGTGTAGTATTTTAAACTATCGTCAAGGGCATCGTGAAAGCCCGTCCAAACCCTCAGCGGTTCAAATCGACTCCCCCATATCTTGCAAGAATTCGTGGCGGGCATTTCCATTCCCTTGGAAAATTAATGATGTTGGCTCGCCCCATTCTCTTTCCACTATTCAGTTGTTGTCTTATAGCCGGCGCAAATTGGATCGATGCGAAATTACCACTTTTCAATGGTTTTGACGTGCTATGACTTTTTTGTTTCTTATACACAGGGCTAAGGAGATTAGCTATTAAATGCCAAGTTCCCGCAGGCAAGGCGACTAAAAAAATTATTAAGGCTACCTTAATTACTTATCTTCAACGACAAGTTTGGTAGGAACGTTTTCAATATTATTTGTATTCCTACATAATAAGTTGATAATATTGGGCCGAAATTGATATGGGCATTCTTTGGTTTTCCAAGAAACTTAACTCCAATTTTCTGGTATAGAATTTTACAATATTATTGCTTTGTTAGTATATACGCTATTACTTAAAATTAAGAAATACCAGAAATGGTTGCCTTCCTCGCAAATAGATGTTCTCCTCGCAGTGGCGATGTTCGTAGCGTCGCCGAACAATTTGGACTGCATGTTTTTCTGCCTTCGATCGATCTTAGTTCGAATCAAGTTCGAGGCAGATGCATGCACATGTCTTTATAGAAATACACCGCTGATGGCCAAGAGCGCAGGACAAATTTTGGATTTATCAGTGTGATTTACTAATTATTCTACACTCACTGGGATTACTACAGTTTTATAGGGTTTTCGGTAGTACTTGAACGAATGCTATCCCAGTTCTATCTGGAAACGTCAGCCCTAGCCGCAAATGGCAACGAAGACAAAAAATAGTAATTTCCCCCCTCTTCCTCACAAGCATTTAGTTGCTTCTGGGGTACTTCTAGTTTGAAGTATTGTAAGGGTGAGAATTATTATTATATTATTATTATTATTACATTTCTTATTTTCTATTTCCTTTTCCTGTTTCCTGTTTCCTGTTTCTATTTTCCTGTTCCCTGTTTCCTGTTTCCTATTTAATAATTCCTATTTTTCTGTTTCGAAAAATTAAAGTAAAATTAAGTGAAAGATATGGAAAAATTTTACTAAGAAAAGTTGTTGAGAATAAAATATTATGCCCACGTACAAATTTTGAGGTTACTTTGATTGAGCAAGATACGCGAAAATTGTGTAAAGAAAAGTTGTTCAGAATAAAAATTTCCCGTATCTTGCACAGAAAAGGCACCTATTGAAAATCTAAAAATTGGCAAAAAATTAAAAAAATCAATTAATCTCAAACTTTGAGCATAATTTTTTATTCTGAACAATTTCCTTAGTAAAATTTTCTCGTATCTTGCACAGAGAAGGCGCTTTGCGAAGGCAGAAAATATTTGTTTTCTCATGCCAAGCCTACTTTGATTTTTCAAAACAGAAAACCCCAAATGGTCAAATTTCAACACAAAAATGTTTTGTCTTTCACATCTCTTGTTTCACTTATCAGGATGTTCTGTCCCTGTAGAAAAAAATTTAGTTTCATTTGGCATCGAACTTATACAATAATCTTATGAGAGCAGAAAGTCAACGACACATCACCACTTCACTGTTGGCTGCCAATGCGAAGGAACTGCTTAGAAGGTAGCAACCCCCTTCTTTAATTGTTGCTCCATTTGCCTTCTCTCCAATCGTACCTATTTTTTTTGTTCTATAATCTTATGAGAGTAGATTTGCTTAAAAATTAATCACAACTTATTTATTTAACAATGATCGGACCCATATTAATTGAGGCAAACTACTCGTTTCGAGTAAAGAAATATATTCTCCACACTTTACATAATGCCTTCTATAATCTGATGAGAGTTGAAGTGGAAACCATGCAACCGGCTCTCATACTATATCCGGTCTCCATGTAACTACGCTTGGATGGGCCACCCTGTATGTATGTATTACTACGTTACGTATTATCCTTGTTTAGCTAACTAGAGTATCATATACAAGGGTATTATAACCCCTCCCCACCATATAGTATATTTCCTAACAAGTGCGGAAAGTGCCGCTTTTCCGCACGCGATTGCAGTTGGCTGAACGACGCCGGAGTTCAGCCAAGAAATCGAGTGTGGAAAAGACACCTTCCGCAAGAGTTAGGAACACTATTTTTTCTACAAGCGTGCGGAAAAGTAAGACACTTTTCCCCACGCATTTACTTTTCCGCACGCATTTTAGTTTAGAAAGTGTCACTTTTCCGCACTAGTGCGGAAAAGTAGTGCGAAAAAAGTACTTTTCCGCACTAGTGCGGAAAAGTGACACTTTCTAAACTAAAATGCGTGCGGAAAAGTGTACTTTTCCGCACGCTTGTAGAAAAAAGTTTTTTCTCTACCCTTAAATTGGGGCAGTGTTAAGGTTCAAATTATTAATATTGATACCGATAACTTAATTTCGTTTGAAGGTTAATAATATGTAAGTTTAGATGTTTGCATAGAATAGGAGTATTTTCATTATTATAGAAGTATTGGGATAAAGTGATTATTTTGCAGGTAACCATGTCGTATCTTGAGATATACAATGAACAAATCAGAGACCTTCTAAACCCATCTTCTGGGTATTTGGAGCTGCGGGAAGATGCTAGGGGTAGAAGCATACAGGTTGCTGGATTGTCTGAAATATCTACAAATTCTACAGAAGAGGCAAGTATTATTATTTTTGATTTTTATTTATATGTAGGTGCCTACCTATTTAATGTTTACTTGATTCTGTAAATAGATGATTTGGTTAATTAAAAATAACATTATTCTTAGATGATAGATATTGGGTTGGTAATTTGCTTTTACAGTTTTTTTAACTCATCAACCTTGTGTTTTCAGAAATTTGTCAGAGTAGTTAGTTTTTAATATTTAAATCAAAATATTGTTGATAATGATGTCTGTTCTGCAGTATGTATATATGTATGTATAGTCAATTGTTCCTATATTGTCAATTCAGAATACCTATATATTTTTCCAATTTGGTACGTTATTCTAATCACAGAATTTGCCCAATAAAATATTCACCACATTATCGACCATTAGGCGATTAAAAACATATTTAGTTCCCTTGCCAAAGTTATTATTCAGTATTAAAAAACAATAAGTGTAACTAAACGTTTCGTATTATATTGAAATAAAGCTTATCCCACATTTTTGAAAGCTGGGGAGCATTATTTTAGTCATTATATTTACGGTTCGATTTTCGATTACCGTCTTTACATTACAAAGCAAATTTTGAATAAGTATCATGTTTAGGTAGACTACATTTCCATGCGAACATTCCCATTCCCTTCCAATCAGAACACTTCTTATCTGATCTACAACCTGATTATTTTTTAGGTTATGTCTTTATTACAAAAGGGCAACAAGGCGCGGACTATTGAACCAACGGCCATGAACAAAACTTCTTCGAGAAGTCATGCTCTTTTGAGCGTCACTGTTCGCCATTCTAAGCCACTGGATAAAAAAGATCATCTTAGGATGAGGGTAAGTTTAATGAAATATTACTTCGCTCCAAGGTTTTACAAAGTTCTGCTGCGAAAATAATTACGACCAAATATATGTCATCATAAAAGCGTTGACTGATGTGTTCATAAATACTTCTCACGGCTATAGCTTCATCTCCTGGATAACAGATGGCACTGATGGCTAACAGATCATTTGCATTGTATTTTGTCTCCAGAAAGCGCATAGTAAGACATAAAAGTGCCAGACAGCCGTAAGCGGACTTTATTAATACGGCAGTCAACGATAAAGGGTTTTTTCTACTCCTATACTAGTAATATACGTATTAAGTAACGGTTTAGGTTATAAGTAACTCCATTGTTACGAACACTGACACGTAATGACTGACACGTATTGACTGATACGTAATGAATGACAAGTAATGATTGACACGTAATAAAAAAAAAATACATATCTGTTCTTAATTAAAACACAATTATCACGGGTGCCTGTCAGATAATCAGAACTATTGTTTATCTATTATAATAGTTTTTCTTTCGTCGAAGAAAAATTATAGTACAAAACTCGAGTTGTAAGCTTATTACATACTCGTGGAATTACAGCACTTGCCGCTGCGCGGCTCGTGCGTAACTTTTCCACTCATACGTAATAAGCTGTTTACAACTCTCTCTATGTAATATACTATTCCATTAACAGTCAATGTAAAAAACTACTCCTATTTCTTTTTAAAAAAGTTCTTATATACAGGATGATTGAGTTTTATTCTAGGACACTTCAACAGGTGATAGAAAACCAGAAAATGTGACTTTTTTGTGGTATAACTGTTATCTACAGCCGCCTCGGTTTCGAAATACAGGACGTTTAATTTCTCAAAAATTTGAACATTTTATTTTTTATTTTTTCAATCGCTAAACATATTCAAGCCATATTTAGTGTAGAATATGCATTTGTAAAGTGTCTCACCAAGTGCGTAAAAAAATTAGATATCTACAGGGCAGAGCTGGGCAGATCTATTTAAAAAAGATCGTTTTAAAGATCTAAGATCGCGATCTTGATCTTAGATCTAGATCTTTTTTCTTTTACGAAAGAACGATATTTTTTAAAAAGATCGTTTCAAAATGATTTTATCTTTGATCTTAATTTGGCGATCTTCTATCCTTTTAAAGTTCTAAGATTCTCCATAGGTATATCAAACGATTGATTACCTAACCAGTTCGGTTATTAGGGAAGTAACTTTACAAAACCAGTTACGTAAAATTTTACTTTTCAAAACTAGTTACGCAAAACTGGACGTATCATCGCACTTGTTACGGTTTGAAATTTTATACTAAGTATGTCAAAATTAGGAAACTATTATTTTTTATAATATTATGAATTTTTAGATGTAATATTTTAAAAGACTTTAGATCGTTTAAAAGATCTTAGATCGTTTAGAAGATCTAAGATCGTTTAAATGATCTTGGGTCGAATGATCTTTTTTAAAGAGATCGTTTTTAGACGACGATCGTTTTTGTATGAAAATATCTATTTTTAAACGATCTTAGATCTTTTTTTAATGATTTGATCTATGATCTAGATCTTTTTTGGCGCGATCTTTCCCAGCTCTGGACTATAGGGTTGTAATAGTATTTTACTTGACAAAACCAATGTAAATAGTTGGAAAAATAAAAAATAAAACGTTAGGATTTTTGAGAATATAAACACCCTGTAACTCGAAATCGAGGCGGCAGTGGATAAAAAGTTATATCACAAAATAGTCACATTTTATGGTTTACTATCACCTGTTGAAGTGTCCTACAATAAAACTGAATCACCCTGTATAGAATGACTCATTTGAAATGGAAGCACCCCGGTAAAATGTTTATTTTTCATCCGATTTTAGCTGATTTTTTCTAAAATTAGCTCACAAAGATGAACAATTTGTGGGCTTTATCTCAATTTTAAAGTTCTACGTGGATATTACCAACGATGATCCCTGCGTCACAATGGTCGACAATGATCATCGTACGTGATATCAGTAACTATTCACTGGTGATATCTATTATAGCCCAGTCAAATTGTGGTTTTCCTGTAACAAAATTGCGGAAGTTTTTTTTTCTCAGTGGTTCTATGTGTTCTCTGGGCTGCCAAGTCCGAATTTCAAGTTTTCTGCCATGTAGGAGGTCGGCTTCACAACGAAACACGCAAATAACCTCAAAATTTTCGCACTTTTTCAGTTTTTCGCTTGAAACTCGAAAACTGTGCGTTCTTCGAAAATGACCGTTCTATGCAAAGTTAAAGTAGAGAAAATTTCCTACAATTTTAAATTTAAATATCCATGTTATCAACAGAAACCTAAACCCTTATAAAACGTGAAAGCATATTAAATTTCCTACAAGGGACTTCTCTAATATTCAATATTCTCTTAAGGGAGGAAGGAGCAAAGCAAAAATTACGAAAAATGCTTTCTGCGCCCTACAGCCAAACCGACCTCTCCCACGTATCTATCTCTATATACTTTCGCTATACTTTTGATGTATTACGCTTAAAAGAGGTGGTTTTAAATGAACTGATGGCAAAGCATGTTTGATGAAAACCTTAACAAATTATATTTACAACATATTTGGTACATAACACTGAATATAAACCTGAATATGAAATTTGTATGTATTTGTAAAAGTAATGTATGCACTATGTTATGAAATGAGTGAACATCGAGCCCAGGATTGGATCATCACTTCGAGTAGGTTCTCCATCTGGAAAAGAAAGAAGGCATTGAGTTTTAGAACACGGTTACAAAAGACAGATAAATATAATATGAAGAAATACCTGATGTCATGTGTGCAGTTATTTTAGTCGTCTCCGTTTGTCGTTGGTGGCCCAGGCAATAGTTCTTGGGCACTAGAATGTCCAAGTGAAGGGTCTTGGGCAATAGAATTGTTGCGGTTCTTTAACCGAAAAAAATTGTAATTGAATGATTAACGTTATTATAGAGAAAAATTGATTAGTAAAGATGCATAATGCTGCAAAATATTACATGAACTAATAGCTTCTGTCGCCCCAGCTGCTTCAGACAGTGGTAATGCAAGGGGCTCGTCCAGATCGTTTTCCTCTTCTGTATCCAAATGGTCGTCGACGTTGGAGCAAGACCCGTCACATTGCTGGTACAGTTTCGTGCAGAACAGCCCTGCTCGCCTACACCCACACCGACCTTGGCAATCTGTCTTGCATTTGCAATATATAAACTGAGCTGAAGAAGCCTTTTGGGAGCACGGGGTTTCAGTGTAGTAATGGGAACCAACCCATTTTTTGTCAACTTCCACCCCCCACTGCTCTGGATCCAAGCAGTTTCCGATCCATTGCTGCACCTGATGCACTCTAAACGCATGTTGTTGACCTGCAGCTTCAGTCGGAGGTATGGAAGCATTGTTTGCTTATGTTTTGTACGCTGATGTCACGTATTGCTTATACCTCAACTTGTTGAGGGTTGGGTGGTTACCATCATAAAGGGAAATCAGAAATTTCTCGCCAGCAGCTGTTATTTCCTTCGGATGGGCTGTAGGATCAGTGATTTTTGGAGAGGTCTTAAGAAATTTAACCTTGCATTGATTGAATAACGCGGACGTAGAGTCGTAACCACTCATTTCGTGGAGGAAGAGCATATGGATGGCAACATTCTTCTACACTGCACTTCCCGGATGGTAGGGGAGCTGAGGGGCTTTACCTCTGCCTGGCTTGAGAAAATATACATTGGGGGGAGTTTGGTCAACCTCTTTAAAGAGTAATACATCGAAAGTATAGCGCCCATTATGAGAGACAGACAGGTGGGAAGTCGATTTGGCTGAAGGGCGCAGAAGGCATTTTTTCGTATTTTACTGTTTACTTAATGCCATTGCTTATAAATCTACTTTCATGAGTCCATAATATCCATAAATCCACAAATAAGCAGCATTTTATACTGATTTATACTAGTGCTGTAACTTATAATGCCAAACTGACAAGTTCAAACAAATTGTCAAGAGTCAATTAGCCCCTTTAATGTTCTGGATATTTTTGCCTGTAACTTCTTAAGCAGACGAAAACTGAGAAAACGCCTTAGATAAAAGTTGTAGAGAAAAAATGGAGGTGCAATAAAAAGGTATGTTCGTTAAAAAAAATTATACCGGGCATCGCGACGCCTGACGCTGTTTGTCATTTTTTATTTAAATTTTAATTTGGTCAATTGATCTCATTTAAGATCCCACATGCAGATTTTTTTTACACTTTTTGTTTGCACGCTACCGGCCTGGGACGCCGAGTTTGAATTACCCTGTTCCTACATAAATTCAAATTTAGGTGGGAAGTATACACTCAGCATGTGATTGTTTTGACCTCAGAGAAATAACCAAGGACAGAGGGAGCAAAAGCATCAAAATGCATCCGTTTGTAGTCAACCAACATTTTATGTAAACTTACCGAAGTAAACAAACATTACGGTCTTTTGTACAACGTTTACCTGTGATAGGGGGAAGGCGGTGCACGAGTGAAACACTCGGTAGTAGCCACGCTTTGGCAGCGTACGTCATGGGTTCGATTCCCACCAAAGCAATAGCAAGTGCCCTGGGTGTTTGTGTTTGTCTTTAGGTTAAGCATTAGGTTAAGTATTTACAAGGCAAATCTGGCATTGCCATGGTGGAAAAGCCAGACGGTGCCTGTCAGATAAAGAAGGTGGAAGGGTCGCGTTGCGTGACGTGGTCCACGGCACTGGGTGAATTACCTCCGTTGTAGAGCCCAATAACACAAAAAAAACTGTTATAGGTCATATCCTGAGAAATATCAATTTGGACCACACTACGTCCCATTGTATGCAAAATCGGTCACTATATCCTACATACTAATAAATACTTAGTCTATAAATTAGCAAAAAAACAACTGAAAACACAAAAAATACATTCGTAAACGATTGAAAAAATTGATTCGCTGGGCAAACACAAAACAAATACCGCCGACTAATGAACACGGCGGCAACGGCTGCGTTGCCATATTGTGCATATTGTGCGGTTTGAGGTATCTGTTGACGATTTTATTAAAGTGATAATTAGCTACTGTAATTACAGTTTTAGTTTAAAATTGTTACATACATGGAATTAAAAGCTACAATTGTTAATTTAGCGTGATGGGAGGTGTGCCTTCATTTATTCCCATTATTAAACCCGTTTATTTTGAAAGGAAATGCTGTAACTATGTGGCATCACTCAAAAAGATGTTGGCTCTGTTTACTTTTTGTTCTTACTCCCTCTATCCTTGGTTATTTTTCTGAGGTTTTTGACCTAAGACAAAACAGAACGGTTGGTTGTATTGACTTTGATATTTCTCATTGGCATAGGTACGACACTGTGTGGAAATTGAGGCCTGATACTTAAAAAATAATTATTAGCGACTTTTTAAAAGACATTTTGATTTTAGATTCGCTTTCAGCTTCATCAACCTTATACGAAATTTGAACAAAATATAATTTCATTGCTTTTCCGAGATATAAGCTCTCATTTCTATTGCCGGTTTCTTTATGTCACCAAGTAAGTTAAGACATTGATTTATTTCGTGTAGACTTCAAATTTTGTCGATAGAATATTATGCCCACGGGAATGGTGCTTGAGATTAGGAGATCACATTTATTTTATTACGCGTATGTCACTTTAGTGTCCAATTTTAGGAACCTAGGGTTGCCGTCTGCTGAGACATCATGTTGGCATGGTAACAGTGGCAGAGTGAAACCACTGCGCCCTTTACTAAATTAATCGTCTTAACATGTATACCTAATAAGAGTTGTTAATTTTCAACATTTCTTAAATAGTAGGTATAGAATTTACATGGCAGCAGTCAATAAATCACAGCTCTATGTTCAATTCAATTTTTTATCCGTTTATATATTGCAATTAAATTATTAAATTAGTCTACAATACATATCTATTATTGTATGACATTTGCTTTGACAACAGAGATATATGAATTACCGTTCTAAATTTTAATCAGGCAATTATTATTTTCTAAAGTTCAATCTGAACTAAGTACTTACAAAGCACCAGAGCTTATTTTTCCTGACAACTGGAAAAAGCTGTCCCTTAATAAGTTGGTTTCGGGTTCTTGTGGCGAACAACCCAATTAATGATTGCGCCATAAATAAGATTCCACCGATATTTAAAGTTTACACACGCATAACACAAATTACAGAAATGACAACTTCGTTTTTTTACCGATGAATGTAGCAATGTACAATAATGCACCATAATATTATCCTCTATATGCTTGGATGTTAAAAACTCCCGAAAAATTGCAATGAAATATTTTAATGGAAAATTCTTAGTTAACACAATAGTTTGCATGAACTATTTTTATTTCATTTGCAAGACCCACAACTGGAGCAATGTCTGGAGGTATATCGAAATTTAGAATAAATCTACATGAGAAGGAATAGATCAATAATTATATTGATCCATTCCTACTAATGTTATCTATAAAATTAAAATACCGACGTATTCATAGGGTTTTACAATTTTCAGATAAAACAGGGTCGCCTCTTTATGATCGACTTAGCAGGTTCAGAAAGAGCAAATAAAACGAAGAACAGAGGGAAACGATTACAGGAAGGAGCACATATCAACAGGTAAATTACTTACTAGAAAATTAGGTACTTATTTGCATACTTATTTGACTGTACTTTATGGTGCATTTATTATTAGCTTATTTGAATGTACTTTCTGAGATTGAGCTCAGATGTGTTAATAGGTATGGAAATCTAAATAAACAGAAGGTGCCTCTTCTTTCTGCTACATGTTGCAAAAAAATATTGATAATATATTTTTTAAACCCACTCGTAAAACGATACCTATAATAAATTATTGATCTTCAAAACGTTTTAACTTTTTTATCGGAACCCTCTATAAACACTTAGCTAAACTATCAAATGTATAATCTAGATACTACAGGTACCAAATATTGTAATTTATTCACAACCTCCTACACATGGGTATCACATGAAGCGATCTGACTAGTAAGTAGAAAACAAAGGCGAGTGACGTCATACTAAATCGAATATGGCGGCCGCCCGAAGATGGCGGCTCAAGGGGCTCAAATAAAATTGTTTGTCTTTGTCAAGCAGAATACGTGACGTCATTCTAATTTCAATATGGCGGATGCCCCAAGATGGTATAGTTCGAAAGTCACAGGAAAATGTATAGATTAAGATATACTGACTTAAAAGCACAAAATGTAATAAAATATAAAAACATTTTAAAAAACAAGCTTTTATTTAAGCCATGTAAGTACTAAAACGAATAACGTGAATTTAGGTTTTCAAAACTTGTTTTTAAAAGGTTATCGCACAAATGGTAAAGAAAATACATACTTTGGGAGGTACCTACTCAAGGGCGCCCATAGAAAATATTTTAGGGGAGGGGGGCAAAATTATCTCATCTAACCTTGTTCTTTTTAGAACTACCTAGCTCTGAATCGATAATTAGTTTATGTGATTATGGCCCAGTTAAATTTTGTATAAAATATTTAGCCTGCCATAATTTACCAGCGTGTTCTACAACCTAAAAAATGAAAAAAGTTCCTATAAACATGGCCTCAAAACAGTGCCGTAACTAGGGCGGTGCGACCGGTGCCCCCGCACCGGGCGCATCATGGTAGGGGCGCCGGGCCGGGCTGGGCCGGGCCCACAAAATTCGACATTTAACGACTTAATTTTTGTTTTAACAGATGATAGAAAACCAAAAAATAACCGCAAGTTTATTTCATATGTAATAGGTATATTTGCAAATTCTTATCATACAAAGTTTTAGAAGATTTCTGAAAATGGGGGGGCGCGTTTATCATATTTGGCACCGGGCGCAATCTAGGCAAGTTACGGCTCTGCCTCAAAAATGCCCCCTAATGGGGCTATAGCCTTCGCAAGGGGCAGTTTCACAAACGGGTTTCTATAAATATTTCCAGAACGAACAAAGATAAAATTCTGAAATTTGGTATGTGATGTTCCTGTGAGATTTGACATTTACCGTGGTAGCGATAGTTAGACATTCTTAACCATAGCCGTCCCAAATGGGGGGGTTTAGGAGTTAAAATTACCCCAATTTTTTTGTATACTTTTTTCCAGATTTCTTGCAAAATTATGAAAGTTGAAGGTATTCTACGAAGAAAAGGTGCTCTTGTTGAACTTCGATAGCATGCATCGTTTTCGAGTAAACTCGTTTTGAAATTTTTTTGCAGAGTGCCATGAAAATGCCTATTAGAAATTAGCCTGGCATAATCTACCACCACGTTTTTTTGATACAAAAAAATGAAAAAAGTTCCTATAAACATGGCCTCAAAAAAGTCCCCTAAGACACTTTGGCAAACGGTTTTTTCTAAATATTTCCAGAACGAACAAAGATAAAATTATGAAATTTGGTGTGATATATCTGTGAGATTTGACGTTTACCGAGGTAGAGAGAGTTTGACATTATTCATCATAGGCGTCCCAAATAAGGGGGGTCAAGAGGTTAAAAATATCCCAAAATTTTTTCTGCGCTTTTTTCATGGTTTATTCTCCCAGGTATGTCACATACCAAATTTCAGAATTTTATCTTTGCTCGTTCTGGAAATATTTAGAAAAACCGTTTGCCAAAGTTCCCATTTCGGGAGCTATAGCCCTCTTAGGGGGCACTTTTGAGGCCATGCCAAAATATGGCAGGCTAATTTCTAAGACGCATTTTCATGGCCCTCTGCAAAAAAATTTCAATACGATTTTACTCAAAAAGGGTACACGCTATCAAAGTTCAACAAGAGCACCATTTTTTCGTAGAATACCCTGAAATTTTACAATTTCGCAATAAATTTGGGGAAAAAGCAGACACAAAATATTTAGGGTATTTTTAATCCCTTAACCCCCCATTTAGGACGCCTATGATTAAGAATGTCTAACTATCGCTACCCCGGCAAATGTCAAATCTCACAGGTACATCACATACCAAATTTCAGAATGTTACCTTTGTTCGTTCTGGAAAAATTTGGAAAAAACCGTTTGTGAAACTGCCCCTTTTCGGGGCTACAGCCCCATTAGGGGGAATTTTTAAAGCCATGTTTATAGGAACTTTTTTCATTTTCTTTAGGTCGTAAAACACGCTCGTAAATTATGGCAGGCTAATTTCGGGACACCCTGTATACCTGGAAGGATATGAAAATAATCTTTTCCTCAACTATAATAATATAAAATATAACGCGAAGGGATTTTGAGAATCTCCAGCGGGGGGGGGGGGGGGCACGTGCCCCTCCTTGCCCCCCCTATGGGCGCCCATGTACCTACTTGCTTATCAACCAATCACTGTCATATGAAATTTATTGTTACCCACATTTATGAATATATCGTGCGACAAGCTTTTCGAAAAAAAAAAAAGAAAACCCACATTTGGAAATGTATTTCTCAAAAACCAAATAAGATTTTGGGCTCTAACTTGGACTGGAAATTGCGTGTTACGCCTAGTTAACAATTTTGGACCGATATTGAGATAAAGTTACGAAGAACATACCGGGCGATTCACTTACGCAAATCCTAAGTTTACTCGCTAATTTTAATTTTATTACATGTTTGGAAAGCCCTTAAATAGTAGCTACTTTTTGGTACAGGGTATTATGGATCTAACTTTAAAAGTTAGGGAGTTATTTCCATTTTATTCTAAGAAATGGCTTCAAAAGGGCCGATTACATAATTAGGGTATCAAAATGTCACTTTTTTCCAAAATGGTCCCTTTTCGTTTAAAAATGAAAATAACTCCCTAACCTATAAAGATAGACTATTAATACCCTGTACCAAAATGAACATACTCTTTAAGGGGTTTCTAAAAATGTGACAAAATACGGGGTTTTCCGTTAAAAAAAAAACATAACTTTGGGTCGCCACTACTTATTGGATCACCCTGTATATTGGAAAGTTTTTTCGGAATGTAGTACTCATGTTTCTCTACAAGTTTTGTCTATACTTGTTTTTTTTAATGTCCGACCCGACAATGTGTGTAGGTACCTAGTAGATCTATTTTGGTTTTTCCCTTAGTAGAGCTTCTATAAGTTTTCCAAAATTTGTCAATGGTAACAACTCTCAAATTTGAATTAATTTTCCCAGTTCCGCTACTATTAGCACCTAAGTATAGTTTAGTGCGTGTGTTTTTTTTGTGTCAGTGTTTACTTAAATAAAATATACACAAAAAATTGGACTTAATGTTTTGGAATTGTTATAGTTTTCCACCGAGCTATAGTTTTAGGTTAAACTCACTAAAGACTGTGTAGTTTTCTAAATGTGTTTATAATCAAAATTCCTTTGGAAAATGTTCCCATCACATTTGTCCATTGCCCATTATGCGACAACCATACTACATCCTTTGGCGTTAGTCACGTGACAAGTTCATCCCCCTCTAGAGTTGGCTGCCTAAAGTCAGTGATTATAGTTATAGTATATAATCACTGCTAAAGTCAAAGTGCAGTGAATTTGTCCCTTGTGCTTCTTCGATTCTAGGTATTTATTAATACGATGCTCTTGCCTTATTTCTCTTAATTATTTAATGTAAAAATTCTAATAACTGATCTCCTTTTGCAGGTCGCTCTTGGCGCTCGGCAACTGCATCAACGCGTTGGCCGGCGGCGCTCGTTACGTGAACTACAGGGATTCCAAGTTGACGAGGTTGCTGAAGGACGCCCTGAGCGGCAACTGTAGGACCGTGATGATTGCCCACGTGAGTCCTGGTTCGAATCAGAAGGACGAGTCGCGGAACACCTTGACGTACGCCGACAGAGCGAACCACATATCGACGAAGGTCGAGCGGAACGTGTTGGATGTTAGCTATCACGTGACGCAGTACCAGACTGTCATCAACGAGCTACGAGACGAGATTTCGAGGTCAGTTTGTAAGCACCCCACAGACAAGACTAATAATAACAAATCGCTATGGAAATAGTCTTCACATATAGGTACTTTTCATACAATACAGAATACAGGGTGATTGTGATTCAGTTCCGGTGTTCAACATGGTGATCTCGGAAACCGTAACCGATACGAAAACGGTCAAACGGGGTCAAACTTGCGTCTTTGGGCGCCTAACAATGTGCCGTTTAGAAAGTTAAAATATTCTCATGGGTTGCTGAGATATTTAAGAAAATCCGAATTTTTGAAAATTAGATTTTATTTCTGGCGCCATTTGCGATAATATTGAAAAATAAATTATTCTTTTCCATTGCAACTTTTTCTATACTACGTCATGGTATTTCTATTGTGATTAGTTCTGGGCGTCAAGCGTTTATCAAAACAAACCTGTCTATAGGTTCTGACGTCATTGATAACAACAATAATAATTATTAACAATAGTGGGATACATTTTACCTAAAGTATAAAAATATTTTCAAAATATGACAAACATGGAACTTAATTAATGCAGTAGGTATTAAAATAATGATCACCTGTTATAATTATTGGAATAGCTTTGAAAAAAAAAACCAGAGAAAATTGCATAGGCCAGGATCGTATTAATTATTTTTTCTTAGTAAATATGCATTTTAGCGGCTAAAACGAGAAAAAATATGTAGGTACCTATGTGTCATACATCGTTGTACTCAGGACAACGATTCATTTAGATGCAATAAAAAAAACAGGTCCATATTTAAAAAAATGAAGTTGATCCCTCTATCCCAAAAACGAAACGTCGCCCCGAATATCTAAAAATATCATGACGTAGTACAGAAAAAGTTGCAATGGAAAAGTATAATTTATTTTAAAATATTATCGCAAACGGCGCCAAAAAAATAAAATCTAATTTAAAAAAATTGGGTTTTTCTGAAGTATCTCAGCAACCCATGAAAATATTTTAACTTTCTCAACGGCATATTGTTAGGCGCCCAAAGGTGCACGTTTGCCTCCATTTGACCGACTTGGTATCTGGTACGGTTTCCGAGATTTCCATGTTGAGCATCGGAACTGAATCACCCTGTATATTTAAAAATAATGACGGAGCACTTTCGGGTAACAAGCCATTTTCAGTGTTACCTCTACCACAGACCTATATAGAAGCTATATAGGTCTGTGCCTCTACTTATTATTGTTGATGTACCTACCCTTATGGTAAGGATTAAATAATATTGAATTAAAACTTACCTAGGAAGACGGGCAAAACGCCCGTTTCTCGCCTTAAAAATGCCATTCAAACGGAGTTTTCTGTCGTTTTTTTATTTTTTTTTTGTAAATCTAGTCATAGAAATTGTTCAACTATTTATGGTTTATGTATTTATGTGTTCACGAGTATTGTGATATTCAACCCAATGGTTGAGTTCCACTAAACTTATTTTTAAAGTTTGACGTCTTTTTAAAAACCCATTGCGTCTATCGCAAAAAATTATAAATTATTAATTCAATACAATTTAATCTTTACCTTACTAAGGGTACATCAACTGAAGAGGGCTGGTTAGCCGAAAGCGCTCTATCATGATGCTTAAATATAAGTATTGTGTGCAAAGTATATCGACTATTTTCATCTCGATCAATTATCTGCACAATACAGATTCAATTTTTTTCAATAATAACAAATGCCATTGGCATTGTAATCATTCAACATACAATACCAAAGTACTTACACGGGCCGATTCTATAGCCAGTGGCAGTTTTACATGCCACGCAGGTTTTGTTCACTGTTCAAAATAACTACACTAGTACTCACCTACATATAAACTTTTAGAGTTAAAACAACACGTTTGCACTCACTTCACACTTACTAGGAAGCAATGTAACTTCGAATGTGCACCCAGACAAATCGAAGCACAGAAACGCGGCGGCCGCGGCGTTTCCTGACAGTACGATCATCTGGGAAAAACAATATTTTATGAATTTCTATATTTTTATCATTCAAATAAAAATGCGACATAATTTATTGTATATCTCGGGAAAATTATAATTAGTTTTGATGTACCTACCTGCATCCATGCAAGAGTAACGCACCCATAATTTCTATATATTTTCAAATTTTTTTATCCGAAAAAATGTATTTATATTATTTTTTCTATATTTTCCAATATGACCCCAGCAAAACAATTGACCATCAAATAAAAAGTTACAGGGGTTAGGTGCCACGTGAGAATATCTTGACAAATATGCATTTTTCGGGAAACTTTATTTGAAAGAAAATATTGATTCTTTGATGGACTAACTTTGAGTGTACAATTTTCGAAAATCATGGTCTACTTTCCGAGATATTTTTGAAAAACCCGAAAATTGCTGAAACTTCTTCCGAAAAATTAGAAACCGAAGAAGTTCTTTGGCTTCGCGTCTAACTTTTTTTGTTTCAAGAGTTATCGAAAAAAACATCTTAATGATATTTGTGGCCAAAACTGATTGCTTTACGAATACTTTATCAGAATCAGAAAAATTGACATGGTTTAGTGGGTTCTTAAAAAAATTACTCGATTTAGGTATAGCCGGCATATACTAGAAATTTTTAAAAATGTGCGAAATACAGACAATTCACGAGAAATTTCCAAGATTTGCAATTTAGTATGTTGTGAAAAAAATACTGAATACATGAAAGTATGTACAGCATTCGAGGCCACGGCCCGCTACAATAAAGTGAGCAAATTTAGCACCTACTAAACCGTGGCATTTTTTTCAAATAATAAATCAATTAGTTATGTTCCTCTGCTAACTATTTTACACGTAGCACTTTCTTAAAGTTGATTTTTCATGGCTACTCCTATTTTCAATATAAACATTTCTAAAATTCCATCGCTCATATCTTCCAAACGGTCGGGAAGAAGAGTATATATTTCAAAAAATCAAAAATATACTAGTTGTTATTATAATAAAAATGCACCTAACTCCAGTAACTTTTTTATTTGGTGTTCAATTGTTCGATTGGTTTCGATAACATCTGATTTTTTCCCCTAGGACTTTATACAATATTTTTATAAGTAGATATTTATTTTACGTTTCAGACTTCAAGTAAAAATGAAAGAAGAAAGACCTCGCTCTGCAGACGTCAACAAGATGAATGCAGAAGAAAGGTGTAACGAAGTAAAGAAACTAAGGGAACAAATCGTAGAGACTTTCAAAACCCAAATGAAGCTGAGAAGAAAATTAATGGAGATCGATTCTCACCTCCTTGGACTTGGAATGGAGTCTGAAAAACAGCACTTAATAATATCTCACTGGGAATCGAGGAACAACAAACTTTATAAAAATAGTATAAACGAAAGTAGGGCCAAGACTCAGCAGAATATAAGGTAGGTTAATAAGAATATCAATAGAAGAAAACCTTTCTGTAAATGTTGATCAATACCAACCAGTGGTCTGAGGATTAAATTAATATTGGAATATAGGTAGTCATATTTTTTTCTATATAGGCCTTATAATTACAATAACGAATTTTTAAGTTATTTAAGTTATTTGTAGCATTTCAATAACTGTATTTTGGCAATGTTAAGTACCTAAATATTTAAGCGTCTGGTAATATCAAGACCAGCACACCAAATCTAATGAATGCATTTGTTTGTTTTGTGATAAAACCCCAACCAACTTGGTTGGTTCTTACCTATATAGGTCCCCCTACTTCTATATATTTTGGCTCTGGTAGGTACTATTGGTACCATCAGCTGGATCTGTAAATGGCACATTTTGTTTTCTTGCGGTCTAGTGTAAGTTAAACTGTTATAGTACTTAGTGGAAAGGCCACTCGCCACTCACAATTTTTTTTTGTTTCTTCCGACCAAGGCCCTATTTCATAGACAAACTAAAGTACCCATTGAAAAAGTTTCTTCCATTTAGTGTGATTATGAAATTGGCCCGTGGTATCTCATAATTATGACTTAACATCATAGAATTTCGAAATGCAATGTCGCAATGAGATGCAATCTCGGAATTTCGATTTACTCAGTAGAGTAGTATGGCAGAAATCTGATTTACCATCTCAGAATTCCGAGATTTTATCTCGAAATTCCGAGTTAATATCTGAGGTACCAAGTCGGACTAAACGACAAGAAAAGTGATCCTTTCACGCCTTCACATACAAAATAACTGCAAACATGGCGAGAATATTTACTTCGAACTTTGTAGGGTGTAAACCTACACACCCAAACTTATATGGAATCACTTGCTATTTTCGCTGAAGAACTTTTTAGTAAAAAAATTAGTTGCTGGGAATGAAAATACAGTTTCTTCAATCCATTTATATTAGAAAAATAATTGAAAATCCATGAACGTAATTTTATTACAGTAAGAAATAAATAAATTAAATAATGCGTGATTCCATATAAGTTTGGGTGCGTGTAATAGGATACCATTGTAGTATTGTACTTTTAAAGAGTTAAAATTTGTAAACCGCATTTAGTGGTTTAGGGTGTGGATAAAAGTAGAGTTTGCTTAACTATTCATTTTATGAATGTAATACCTAAAGCATAATGTGCTGATAATAATGTGTGGCGTGGAAACCTATTAAAAAGTATTATTATAAAAAGACCAGCTATACTTCTGCGATACATTTCAATACGTTAGATTTTGGGAAAGGAATTTAAAAAAGTCAATAGTGAGATCCAGAAATCTATTTATTTTTTATTTCTCAGAATAAAGATATTTAGGATGAAATATTTGATGTTCTATTCATTTATTTAAAGTGCTCATCTTATTTTTTACACATGAAAACTGATTGAGCTTTTTAAAACCAACCAGGTGTAACTGTCAGAAAAAGTCATTGCTTCCACTAAACGGCCGAGTCATCCCTTTTTATAACTCCTTTGCTCCCCTTTCGTTGTGTAAGGGTGCAAACAAAAAGTCTAAGGTCTTGCTTAAGGGTAAACCCATTCAGGGAGTGGATACATTGTTAACCTCGATTCACCCTACCTTTATTCAAATATTATCGAACGATGGTTGGAGTCAAGGGCTTAAAAGTTGAAGGCTTCTTGATGTAAACATGAATGAGTTATTGTGTTTATGTGGATAGGCCAAGGTTATTGCTTTTTTATGATAAAAGTTTTTCTTTTGGAATACGAATTAACAAATATTTGTGTGGCGGTATTGCGTGTCTTTGCTTTCGTGTTTCGTTAAAAAATATATTGTCGCTCATGAAATATCTGCTTCCATATCACATTTTAAAATAATCAAAAATAAGAATCAAGTTTGACTACCGCCGGGTGCTAAGTTTAAAAAACGTCTTATCTTTCCTCGCGACGCAGATGACATTTTTTTACAACTTTCAAGGTCAAACGGCCTAAAATGATAAATTAGAAATTCGTCAAGCAAAAATATTTGCTTACGAAAATAGGTTTCGTTACATTTTCCCTCTTTTTGATGCAATTGACAAATACCTCGGCAAAATTAGGTACTTAATAAACACTTTATGGCGTAAAAAATCCTCGAAAATATTATATATTATAGCCCCTTTAGGTCATCAAAAACTAAAAATAAACTGCATTATAATGCTGCATAAGCGCGAGCAATACCTAATTAATTTCACGCAACGGGCGGCACGTGCCAAATGCCAAATCGAACGCAACGTAAGCACTAATGAGAATGGTAACATTCAGGCAAAGTGGGATTAATTTTAAACGGTAGAAAAAATTGCAACGGTGTGCGGATGCGCTGGCTTGAGTTGAGCGGCGGCTAACCACTTTTCGATTTGGTGACGGTGTTCAAAAATTATTTAAAATATTAATTTTGATGGGTTTTGAAAATCGGTATTTTGTAGGTTGATGTGTTGGAAATTGGAATTAGGTGTTAGGCCAGGGAAATTACGGTAAAAAATAACGAAACCTAGACAAAATTCATAACTGCATTTTTATAATGCCATCACAAAATATTGGTAATAAATGAACGCCAGAATTGTTTTTTATACAAAATAAACTTACGCGTGTGGGCGTTTTTTTAGAAAAATACATTTTCTTGTTGTAATAAAGACGGCATAAATATTAAGACTGAATGTACAGCAGGTACATGGTGATTCAACATTTTCGATCTGTAGCGAGCAACATGCATAATTTTAAATTTTTGTTCAATACAAATTTTAATTTATGTAATCACTCACATTTTGAGACAAAAATTATTTAAAAATATTTATCGCATGCAATGGCCGTTATTAGGCTTTTTGCGCAAATGCTAATAACGGCCATTGTTCGTCTCAAAATGTGAGTAATTACTTAGATTAAAATTTGTATTGACTAAAAGTTTAAAATTATGCGTGTTCCTCGCTGCAGATCGAAAAAAGCCATATCTTATGGGTCAAAATGTTGAATCACCACGCACGTGGCGTACATTGAGCCTTAACTGCGAATTTTAAGCTGCATTTATTAGTAAGTAAGGTATATAAAGTTGAGATTGACAAATTAAACAGATTACGTTTGCGCAAGTATCCGAATGATGTAAAAATGGCATTTTGCGCAGTATTTTGTTGGGCAAAAATATTAACTGCGTTTTTATTATTTATATTACCTTAAAAATCAAGTATTAACAGTTTGTTCTGAAATTAAACATATGTTTCGTCGGAAATCGCATTTTAAAGAAATTTGAAGCTGTTTTGAGAGCAAAATTATTAACTGGCTGATTTTTGTTAAACTTTGTAAGTGGATATTAAGTATTGTTAAGTTTTTGAAATTAAACAAAAATTGGTAACGGAAGTATTTTTACAAATACAAATGACAGTTGACCTACATGCGCCCTAAATAAATGTTTAATTTCGCTATATGCGATTTAATATAGTTATATAGTAAAAAGTTAAAAAAACAGTTAATATTTTTGCTTTTCCTAAAGAAATAACAAGTGACAGTTGACCTATATGCGCCGTAAATAAATGTTTAATTTCGCTATATATGATTCAATATAGTTATATTGTAAAAAGTTAAACAAACAAAAAATAGTTAATATTTCTGCCTATTCTATACCAATGAGAAGTGACAGCTGACATATATGCGGCTCAGATAAATGTTTAATTTTGTATAAGTTACAGTCTATTTGTAAAAGGGAATGGTCATCTGCAATTAAAACGTAGTTAATATTTTTGCTTTAGCCGAAATAGAAAATTATCCGATTTTTATCTCTCTTTGTCGATCTAAGTTACTTCCATATTCTTAAAATGTTTTATTTCTGAATATATGTTAGCAAGGGAAGCTTTTTACCTAAAGAGTCTAAAAAATCCAGTTAACATTTTTGATCGAAATTTCTAACGAAAAATAGGTGTTTTTTGAGGTAACTCAAGGTTCCGTTTTTTCAAAAGGTTTAATTTTCGGTTTCTACCAACGTATTTACTTATAACATTGATGTGGTAAAACAAAATTGCAGTTAATATTTTTGTCTAGGTCAAATTCTATTTTCCGTGGCCTATGTTACCAGTGGTAACAGTGGATAGATACATGGAGACTTCTCCACTGCGATATAGTTAGGGAGAACTTTCCAGATGTTAGATTTGCGGACGACTATCAAAATGAACATGTCGTGAATGACATGGCCCCCTAAAATTAACGGAAGGGTGCTATAAGCGCCCTAGCAGCCCCCCTATTTAGAAGACAAAGAACCACTGTAAATGGGAAAAAGTTATCTTTCTGAAAGTATTTCAGAAAAAAAAAATAATACGTCAATTTTAAAGTGCTTAAAATAAGCACCTATGTATATGAGAAGATTCAGGTTTGATGGTAGAGATTATATAAGGAAAGTTCAGATTTATGTAGGTCCTCATAATAGACTAGGCAATATTTCGAAAAATCGAAATTTGGGGAGCATTTCATATTACTTTTTGGCAATCAGTCTTTTCCCATTATTTCAACCCCGCTGAGTCCGAAAATGCCTGTTGCGGAATATAAAGTTATGTTTGGCCGCTATCTTGCAAAATACACAAAGTACATAATTTTAGAGTGTATTTTTAGATCCAGCATGCTTGAAAATGTGTATTTGCACATATTGGTCGCGTTTCTAAGTCACTGGGGGCATAATAACGTCCAATTTGGTAAAAACGCCAAATTGGCCGCCATCTTGATTATCTCAGTTCCGGTCGAGATATCGCTTTGGCTATAAGCATTTTCGGACTCAGCGGGGCCGAAATAAGGGGAAAAGACCGGTTGTCAAAAAGTACTATGAAATGCTTCTCAAATTAGCGGGGAGGGGCTTTTTAGAATTTTTTACTAGACTATGAAGCTATTCCAAAAGTCTCTGCTCTTACTATATTATTATTTCACACACCTAATGTTAATGTTTTTAACATCAAATTTTGCTATAGCAATCAATTTTATACCTACATTAAACTTCCACGTTATATTCGGTAAAGGAAATTTAAAAAAAACATGGTTAGATATGAATAAGTTGGCTATAACAATAATTATTGTTAGAAAAATCTACAAAAAAGAGAAACAAATGCATCTGTGTTGTGGTTGTGTACATGTCTCCCTGTATTATAGGTATTCCCACAATATTTTTCTTAAAATATAAAATATTGTTTTTAAAACAACACAGGTAATCTTTACAACAAACAACGTTTTAGTTGTTATGGTCAGAATTGTCTATTGAGATATTTCGGAAATGGAGAGTAGGAATATGCGTTTTAACCTTCTACAAATTTTAATAAATAATATAAAATAAATCTTTTATGTTATGGTGTTATAAAGAAGTAACACGGGCTATAATAAAATTCTCTGAATTAGATTTAAACCCAATTTTTAGGAAGAGAGTAAGAAAACATCGACTAAATGTTTTTTTTTTCACTAGCAGATCTTGTAACTAAATCACCAAAATTTTTATAGTGACTCTAGTGTATTTATAATAGTAATATAAATAATATATAAAATTATATTGCTATTTATCTACGTTGCAATCCATTTATAATTTTACATTAATTGTTTGTTTAAAAGTCCACCAAAATTCTAATTACCTGCGACTTCTTAAATTTTTTCTGTGAGTAATATGAGCGGCATTAAAATATGCAATTCCCAATTTTTATAACTTTAAAAATTCAAAGTGCACCCACCCCACACCTGACACCATAGTAGGATGGATGTTCATTGTTTATGATCGGAGCAGGGCCGTTGCACGGGGCGGCACAATCAGGGGGGCGGCAAAAAAATAATAAAAATGAATATTTGTCGTCTTAAAAAAACACTGTCTCAGTTTTGCTTCAATGAAAGCCCGGAGAGTGTTGCTTTAATACGTATCATATTTTCTTTATAGTTTGTTAGTTTTGTAAGTATTCCTATATTTTTGTGTTTCTTTTAGCTAAGGGTAACATGATTAGAACTGAGATTTTTTTTGCCTTTACATGTACTATAATGTATACATGTTCCTTGTACCAGTGACTATTAGTTCTATTATAGTCATTGCTTGTATCTAATTACAAAGTAAGTTTACGTCTTTAGTGAAGTGCATCTGTAGGCTAAGGATTTTCACGATAGTTTGATTTATTTTCCTATACAGGGTGAGTTATTAGTAATGGCACATAGTGCAACCGCATATATTTGGGCCAAAATATTACGATTGAGGCTAATATGCCTTATAGAAATGTTGTTTGTTTAAGAGATACAGAGGGCGTTAAAGTTCATTTTTTGAAATTTAATTATGTCTACATCTCCCGAAATAATCAAGCTGCTGAACTGAAATTTAGAACTGCTATGTTCTTGGGGATGGAGAATAAGCTGAAAATGCCAATTTCTACGTATCTTACAGAGATCTGTTTTTGGATGGTGCTTTTACTCGTAATTTTTTGAGGATATCTTTTTGGTCATGCAGGTCCATCATTTTAGTGCTTCTTTTCATTCTGCAACAAAAAGGTACACTTGTTTCATCACGGTCAAATCAACCGTGCCCCAAAACACCTGTTGACTTCAAGATTCAAAACATAAAATATTCACCTACTGCTTTCAAATATTGCACAACGGCTGTACCATTTAAAGCGAGAAGAAACTCCATATGAACAATGTCCCAAAAAATGTTCATTTTCAAAATGGAACGGAGTGAAATTCGACAAAATTTGGACACCCTATTTCAAGAAAACAAAGTGCTTTAACCAATGTTCATTTGGCATTTTTTCTTCATTTTCAATGTTCAGTTGTTGATCTGTAACATTTGAAAGTAGTAGGTGAAAATTTTATCTTTTGAATACTGAAATCAACGGGTATTTTGGGGCACGTTTTGTCAATTTAAACGCAAACGGTTCATTTGGTCGTTATGAAACAAGAGTACCTTTTTGTTGCAGATTGAAAAGATGCACTAAAATGACGGCCCTGCAGGGCCAAAAAGATAACCTCAAAACAGTTGGGAGTAAAAACACGATCCAAAAACGGCGCAAGTGGCGCACTCTGCGAGATACGTAGAAATTGACATTTGACATTGCCCTTTATCTCTTAAACAAACAACATTTCTGCAAGGCATATTAGCCTCAATCGTAATATTTTGTCCTAAAATATATACCGTTACTAATGACTCACCCTGTATTTGAACGAACAAACTAATTTTTAATGGGGGGGGGGGCGGCAAATTTTATTTCGCACGGGGCGCCAAAAGGGTTAGGAACGGCCCTGGATCAGAGGGTGACTGCTTGCTATCCAGACAAAATAAACCTTTGAATAAAGAATCGCAGGAAGGAGTCAAAGCTCTATAATAGGCATTATAAAATATGTAATGATTTAAGCTTTGACACAATACTCTGATATCTGACACGGTGATAGGTGCCAGTATGTGGTACTTGGATACTTTTCGAGTTATTAGGCTTAGCTGTGTGGCTTGTGGTTCTTCTTTGGCCGCAAAAACTAAATGTTTGATGATAATAATCTATCAGTAAATAATTTTGTAATTTAAATTAACTTTTGAGGTCATGCACCAAAATGCATAATTTGAAATTTCAAATTAGAATTGCTATATTATGATGGATTATTAAACTTAAAGACATAAACATGCCTTATAATTTTTGCCTGTATTGTAAGGATACTGATTTCATGAAAAATGAGGATTTCTGCCTAGATTAGTTTGTCGAAACAACTCAAACAACTCCTTCCTGGGATTTTTTATTCAAAGAAGTAAACGGAACTGGTCAAAGAAAGAAGTAAATATAGGTGAACCGTTAAGTTTATGGATAAATTTTGAAAGTTTTGGTGGCATCTCCACCTCTTATATTTTCACTATTTTTCGAAAACTAAGATAGTATTTGTGCCCGTTTAACCCCTTCGGTTAAGTAGTATTTAGTATTTTATTTTTTTATGGGCCACTTAGTTTTTCCAACGCAACATAAATGAATCTTGGAATTAAAAACATTTTTAATAAATAATTCAATTAAACCAGATCAATATCTTCAGGTACTCATTTATCTCAAAAAATTGCATTTTCCTTTGAATATCAAAATAACACCTCTTAATGGAAAACCCTATAGTTCCGTTAAGAAATAAATATAAATATAGGCACGTGGCACGCCTTGGCATCGTGGCTAAAAAAAGTATCTAGTATCTAAGTATCTAGATACTTTCAAAAGGATCTAACCCAGATAGCACAATCTCATGACTTGCACATACCAATCATATTCTATTTTAGAATGTTCACATTCCAAGTATATTCTTTTTTAACATACAGCATATTTGAGGCATATGCTTGGCACATGTTACAGGGCACCCCATTCAGGTGACAACTAAATGACAGGAATGTGCCACGTCATGTACTTGTCATATCACTAAAACCAACATTACACATAAATCAAAGTACATGATAAGTATGTGATTTTCATATTTCATTTATTTTAATTTTCACTTTCGTATATATACTTAGAACGTGACTAAAATGAACACTGCATTTGAATCTTGAATCAAAGCATATGCTTTTCACCTTCCCACAATAACATCATGGTATGTAATTGGTACATACTTGTTATATGACTAAAATCTGGTTTTGGGGTATGGTAAAAAAAATATACACCCACATAATATAAAAAGTTATGTATTTATATATATCTAGGTATAATATGTGTCCCTAATTACTATACACCTTCAATAACCATAACATTCTGCAAAAGAAATAAGAAAAGTTAACAAGAGATTAAAAACCAGCTTTTGTAGGAGATTGCTACACAACAGAAATGGTCGACAATGCAATTTTTTAATTTTTAATATAGATACCATGAAGTGAGATGGTTACAAAACAATGAAAAATGGAAATTGGATTGTCAACAATAGGTGCCTAGCTCTGTAACTTCACACGTGTTTTGTTTACTTACTAAAGTTACCATTAACAAGGAATTTGGTTATATCCATATTGACATTAAACAATGAATGGCAATGGAATAGTTTATCAACCCACCTTTATTCTGGTCGAGAGCAGGATTACTTCAATAATCTCCGGTAACTTTCTGTATCGTTCCGTAATCTAACCGAAATCAATTACGGAACGACTTTTATCACTTCGATTAGAAAACAGAACACACGCTCATGGTGCCAATATATAAATAATAAGTAAACTTACCTTGATACTATTTTGAGAAAAAGGCAAATGCAATCCTCAAAGCCTTCGTCAAAGCCTTGTTCCACACGTGCGGAAACGAAAAAGTGCTTCGCGTCGTTCGTGTAAATGCAAAATGGCAGCCGCGTTCTAAAAAGTACCTGTTCTACCCCACACGTTTCGCCACTTGCTAGAAATAGGTATACTACTATTACAAACGATTATAGAAAAATGGCATAATAATTACCTATCTACAAGCATTTGTAAAATGCCCGCGTTTACTTGCGAAAAAATGCCACGTGGGTACCACTACCACCTACCTACCTTGCTACTCTTTTGGGCGAAGCACAAAATCAAGCTACAACACAAAAAAGAATGGCGACCTGACCCTGACGCCAACGCGAACACAGCAAACGAATTTGCGAATGCCGATTTGCGTCGGCGCGGTGGGCGATCACCAGCGCTCCTCCCCACGGATTAAGATCACAGGGTTGCCAGACTTTCGATTCTACGGTAGTTCCAAGTCCTACGGAACTGCTGGTTATTATATTTTATTATTTTGTTACAAGTTATACAACAAAATTCATTGTAAAACAGTAACGTAACAAAATTATACTAATGTTTTAAAAATATATTAAATATTTTGGGGAACAATATACGAGTAGAATATAGATATTTACTAGCTTTTCACCCCCGCCTTCGGCGGGGTTTGAAAGTTAGGCCTGCAACTTTGCCGCCGCAACCTTCTTTTCTGGGGCTACGCCGCCGCTGAGGCTCGCGCACGATTTCGCCTCTAAAGCCATAAACTATCTGTGTACCATTCAGCCGTTTCTTCGGTAGATCTGGCAACGCTGTCCAATTCCAGATCCCGCTCCTATCTCGTTGTTCGGGTCTCCTCGGTCACTCCTCGGCCACCGTCGCCACCGACTTCGTGTGAATACAGGGCGATCTCTGCTCTACGCATGACCTTGCGTTTATACATATATCGGGAAGTCGTCCAATGGAAATATCAATTTAAACCTTCAATCAGTGCATACATGCTTATGCTTAGGTACTGCATACATAAAATGTGTCCACGGCAAAGCGGTATTATAGGTGTATATGACATTTTTTTACAGTACAAACACAATTTTTTGTATTCTGCTCTTGCTTCACCCAAAAACTATTTTTGGTATTTTGGACTTTAAAAAATTATAGAGGGCGCTGGTAGCAGCTTAAAAATAAAAATCGCATCAGGTTAAGTGCCTTAATTTTCTGTGCGAAATATTGAAAAATTTTGTTAGAAAAACTTGCTCAGAATTAAAAAATATGACGTATCAAATTACAGAAATAAATATATTTTTTTATTTATAAATTTTTAAATATTATAAATGCAATAATAATTTAAATTTATCTATTCTACTCATGTTCCTCCAACAATAAATTATTCTGACACAAAGACGGAAAACTCTTATTTTTGTTTCCATGGCATACTCTCCTTAAAACATTAAAATTACAAAAGGTACCAGTAAAAAATATGTTTTTTTGGTATATATTTGTCACATACTTTGGAGGAATATACTTTATATGCACTTTTATGGCACATACTTGGCAGGTGACAAAGGTACCTGTAAAAAATATGTTTTGTGGTATGTATTTGTCACATACTTTGGAGGAATATACTTTATATGCACTTTTATGGCACATACTTGGCAGGTGACAAAGGAACCTGTAAAAAATATGTTTTTTGGTATGTATTTGTCACATACTTTGGAGGAATATACTGGTGAGGAAGATGCTTAGCATGTGCCATAGACAAACCAGAAATATGTGTTATAGGGAATATTGAAGGAATATGATAAGTATGTACCATCCATATGATAAAATAATATTCCCTAACGGCATATTGACGGTACATTTTTGGCATATGCTAGGTGCCATTGTGTTAACTGGGAAATACTAAATAAATATGTATCTAGGTACATAAAAAGTATCTAGATACATGTATCTCGATACATTACATCACTGAATAACAGGTGACATCCCCCCCGGAAATAGGGAAATAGGGATATGTCCAACGATATATAGGTATAGATATATTACCAAAGGTAACTTGTTTTGTTTCATGGTATTGAAAAGATGTTATTGTTGGCACATTCAAGTTTTGCCAGTTTTTTTTATACGACTTAGGTTATTTTGTAAATATAAGTATCTCAAAGCATATATATGATATACAAGTCTATCAAAAAACGATTTATTATGCAATACAAAATAGGAAAGACTGGATTTAAGAAATGCCAATGTAAACAAATTACCTCGTCTCCGTCACCCCCGACCCGCTAATTATAGAAGCAAAATAAAACCAAATTGTTTGTATTAGAGTGAGTCATCTATTCCTTTATATCGTTGGACATGTCACTCTAGTTTACTTTTGAAGTCAGACCTTCCTCCCCCTAGCGTTCATCAATGGACGAGCCCGGGCTAGCCCCGCCTGGCCTTCACCTCGCCGCCCGCGTCGCCGGTCCCGGCCGGAGACGAGAAATAAGAATAAGAAATGCTATTCAATTCAGGGCGCTGATCCGAAAATTGGAAAATTCTGTTTGTTTTGTAATGTACTCCTAAGTAATAAGATTTGAGATTTGAAGAAAAAAAAAACAAAGGAACCTACGTTACTACTTTTACTTTCTGATTTGATTGATAAAATGATAAGTGATAAGGATAAATATAAAGTATAAGTTATAAGTATCACTTTTTTGCAATTCGAATGTAAATCTAAATCGGGTTTCCCTAATCTAATTTCTTTCAAATTGGACCGATTAGGCGCGATTAATTAACTGAACGTAAATATACGTATTATACTTTACATACCTACCTTACCAAAACAAAAATGAAGTTAATAACTGACTGTTAGTTACTAATAGTTACCTACACACTCACATAAACATGGATTCATTTTTTCTGAATTTTCGCGACTTAATTTAACCTAAGTATGTAAATTAAATAACAGACGCAGACGGCCTCGTTCGGTCGCTGTTTCCGGCCGCTCGCCGCTGGGCCGGCTGGGCTCGCCCACCCTGATAGTTAAATGCCGAACATATGCGTAACCTCGTTTATATCTTCGCGCAGATCGGGCGCGTTAGCTCTCGTCGCAGACGTATGGCTTGGTTAGATTCGACCGCTCGGGCCGCTACGGGCTTGCCCATTGGCATCGGCTGGGACCGCTGGAGAACCGGGCACCGCGTAGTTTGGGAAATTCAATCGTGCCCTCCCATAATAATTATTACCAAATTCAAATTTTGAATTTTGGTACCTATAAGTTTCCGTCGTGAGTCTATGCAGTTCATTGGTAAATTTCATACCATTGTTGAACACGATAAAAATTCTTTTTTCCTTTTCCGTTGTCCGGTTGGGTGGGCACTGCCCACCCTGCCCATTGCCACGAACCGCCACTGCAGCGGCGTATAGTCAGATTATTTTAATAAGTCCTTACTGGGACTGTCAATTGGTAATTTCGCCATCCTAAGTTGGCATCAATGCAGCAAACAATGCAACCGGGTCGTAAGTCCAGGTCAGTAACGAGCCCATTTGCACAATGAATAACTACTAATAGCACGAACAAGAACAACACAGATAACGGTAAAACTCACGAAACTACAAAACCCGCAAATATTGTCACTGCAAAACCAAATTTTTTGGATAGCCCATTCAATTTTGAACAAAAAGCGCCACTGGGTATTTTTTTATATCTGGTACGGTTTTTTCTTAATTTCAGATTTGTTAAACTATTGTCAGGGCGATTATGCTGGCATTTAAAATAAAGTAAATAACATTTTATTGTTTAAGGTGCCAACTGAACATTGCTTAATGCATTTTCTTTGACCGCGTACACTTTCCTTTCTTTAAACGTTCTTCTAAAAAAAAATTGTTTCTTTTGCTATTTATTATTTTTAAACAAGCGAACTGGAATCTAATTAAAAATAGTTTTGATTATTTTTTGAAGTGTGAAATTAGTATATTATTGTGTACGAAGCTTGCAAATATGCCTTATAAATTTAGCAATTTGGAATATGGCGATATACCCTCTTGGCCAACAGGATCCGCAAGTTCTGAGGCTGCTGTACTTCTTGCAAAACTCTCTGTCCCGGATACTTGTTTCTATTCGGAAATCGTCGTTGGTATTCCCTCTCAGCATTTCCATCACAAAACCCATAACTAAATATTACATAGCCATATTCCAAGTTATATATAATAAACTAATTTTACACTTTTTTCTTTATCAAAACTCGTTTTTCATGGATAACTCTATACGGACGAAATTAAATTCCAGTTTGCTTGTTTAAAAATAATAAATAGCAAAAGAAACAAACAAATGTTTTTAGAAAACCTTTTAAAGAACGGAAAGTGTACGGGCAAAATTAGAAAATGCATTAAGCAATGTTCAGTTGACACCTTAAACAATAAAATGTTATTTAATTTGTTTTAAATCCCAGCATAATTGCCTTCGCACTAGTTTAAAAAATCCGAAATTAAGAAAAAACTGTACCAGGTATAAAAATTACCAAGAGGCGCTTTTTGTTCCAAATTGAATGGGCTGTCCAAAAGAGGGTCTACGCCGCTGAACGACGGGGCCAAATTATTGCACAAAATGGAAACACTCCAATGCATAATATTATGTACCCAGTATATATTTTAAGCTATCACCCCACACCTGACCTGCAACGCGTTTTATTAGATCACACACCTCACACCTAGCCAGTAAATAAGGGAAATTAATTTATAACATTTTTAAAACTTTGGTGTATGATAAAGTATCAACCAAATCGAAAATATGCAATTTTGACAGGACCTTCCTTTTAATATTTAAGATCTACAGCCGATTTTGCAGCGATCTGTTAATTGTGGTAAAATAATTTTTTTTTTATCTAACATCGCGAACAAAATTTTAACATTGCTGCAAAATCACAGTACACTCGCCGAAGTCATCTCAGATGCCTGTGCAAATTTGCAACTTTCTGGGTTGATGTCATCGTGCTTTTTTTCTAATTTTTGCTGAAATAATTTTTTATGAGTTTCAACAAAATTCTAACATGGGTAAATTTAAGTTTCAAATGACCATTTTCCTATCTTAGACATGCTGCTAAATTTGCAACAAACTACGACTTTGGCAGATAGATAAATTCACAATAATACTTTTTTTTTTGCGAATTGTGACTATCGACAAAATTTTAACATTTTTGCAAATTGCATGGAAAACTCGGTTAGCCTCGAAAAGCTAATATTCAAATTTGCAACTTGATCAGAGGTTGGAAACATTGCTGAAATTGGAAACAGACAAAATCTATGAACGGACAAAATTTTAACATTCTCGCAATTTTGACATAGGCTTTCTTTTAATATTTTGAACAGGCATCTGAGGTGACTTCGGTGATTGTACTGTGATTTTGCAGCAATGTTAAAATTTTGTTCGCCAAAGTTAGATAAAAAATGTTGTTTTACGACATTTAACCATGTTTCCATATTTACAAATCGCTGTAAAGTCGGCTGTAGATCTTAAATATTAATAAATTAAAAGTAAAAAAATATTTTTAAAAAAAGCTTTTATTTAAATGCGCTAAAAAGAATAAAATAATCTTTTCTTTTAAAACTTTTACTATCAACTGATAACGTCATTCCACAATTTATATGATATAAAAGCTTGTCGCGAGATTTAAGTAGTGGTATTTACTTAGTTTGAAAACTTAAATCTCGCGACAAGCTTTTATATCATATAAATTGTGGAATGACGTTATAAGTTGATAGTAAAAGTTTTAAAAGAAAAGATTATTTTATTCTTTTTAGCGCATTTAAATAAAAGCTTTTTTTAAAAATATTTTTTTACTTTTAATTTATTTTGTAATTTTTAGTTTGGCCAGGTGTCTGAGTCTATTCATCTCAGTTAACGCATCATTGTTGCAAGGTCGTTTGCCGGTTAGTTTAGAACAGTCTAGCTCTTCAATGAGGAGACCTTCTAATGATCTAACCCTACTTAAGGCCACGTATGCTTGACCAGGCGCGAAGAGCTTGGAGCCTAAATATACAACGAGACAGGTTGCAGACCAATGCTGTTGACGCCTATCTCACCAAACTACACAAGTCAAAGTTAACTAGTCCGCCATCTTGGGTGTTCCGCCATGTTGGATTTAGAATGACGTCACACATATAATCATGCATTGTCATCCAAATTAAACGTGTGTACAAAATTTCAGCTCGATCGGTTGAAATTTAACTAGTCCGCCATCTTGAGTGTTCCGCCATGTTGGATTTAGAATGACGTCACACATATAATCATGCATTGTCATCCAAATTAAACGTGTGTACAAAATTTCAGCTCGATCGGTTGAAATTTAACTAGTCCGCCATCTTGAGTGTTCCGCCATGTTGGATTTAGAATGACGTCACACATATAATCATGCATTGTCATCCAAATTAAACGTGTGTACAAAATTTCAGCTCGATCGGTTGAAATTTAACTAGTCCGCCATCTTGGGTGATCCGCCATGTTGGATTTAGAATGACGTCACACATATAATCATGCATTGTCATCCAAATTAAACGTGTGTACAAAATTTCAGCTCGATCGGTTGAAGATATCTGCTTCAAAATTGAGTTGCAAGATTCCACCCGAACAAATTACATACATACATACATACATACATACATTGCAAGTTAAATAAAAGCTTTTAAAAATAAGGTTATTTCAAAATTGCAACAATGTTATTGTTCGGCGAGAAATTCATAGTTTCAGTTTTTTGCATTTTTAACAATATTGCCAGCCTTTGATCAAGTTGTGGGTAAGTCTGGTCATATAGAAAACTGCATGCAGGCGGATAATAGAAGTTTAGTAGACTCTCCTGGCATATTTCATTTGTGCCAGTTCCTCTTAGTTTTTAAATAAAAAATAATCCACAATTTTAAGGTATTGCTCTTTTTGCTCTCAAAAGATGGCGCTAGATACAATCGATTTGCTGAAAGTCCTCTGTAGCTAAGTTAACACAATCTTCCTTGTTATTATTTGTGAATTGTCGATTTTTTACAAATATAACCTAACTACTTATCCTTGGTATACTTCAAACTTCAAACATTTAAAACTGAAATAATTTTAATTGTGAGATTTTAGTTTTAACGAGTTTTTATTATTATCTATAGGTACCTATTTATTAAAACCAAAAATGACCTTATTTATCTGCTTACCAAAAGAATAAACCTATATACGTAATATTTATAATGTAGGTAGGTAGGAAATATAATACATAGAAATGTCTATTATAGGTATAAAATCTGGTTGATATAGGTATTTAGATACCAGATACTACTAAGATTCCTCTGCTGAAGATGTTAGTGAGTCGTGTCCTGTTTTTTTGTGCTGTTTGCTGTATCAAGCCAATAATGAATAGTGAATGCGAAATAACTACCTTTTAATGTAAGTACTTATTTCAATACCAAGCTATGACTGTATTGCCATGTATTTTTTCCCACCCAACTTGAAGAAAACACAATGAATTATGGGAAAATTCTTACAAGGTCCACGTATTCGCCTTCGATTAACCTGACGTTCTGCCCCATATTTTTTTTTACCAAAACTAGCATCCCAAATTTCAAAAGAGGAAAAGAAGCATTTTAAAAACCAAGAATTTGTCGAGGAAGAACATAATGACGAGGAAAAATACATAAATAGAAACATCGAAATAATATCCATGATACTTAGTATCATGAGTAACATCCCTGTATTTGTACATGTAGCTAAAGATAACATTACGCTGAGTCTGCTTCTCTGAATTTATAAATATAACCCATGTAATTTCAACAGACACTTCTTGTTCGCTGCTCGTCATTAAACATTGTTTTTAAAAACGGTTTCTTTCATTGACAGCCCTTAACTGGCGCAGTCGTTCGGACTTTTAGCGAAACGAAAAACCAAAAATCGGTACCTTTCGGTCTCTTTCAAGTTCGAGTTCATTCGCAAAAGAACCAATCGGTCGGCGATTAGCGCGCGCGGAATCCAAAAATCGGCACTTTCGCCACGTGAACGTCGATACCAAGGGCCAACGGTCAGTGAAGCAGCCGTCGAGACGACAGGAGCAAGATAGTCAGCAAGGGTGGTCTAGCATCGATCCAACCCTCCTCTGCAGCAGAACAAGCATCGTCTGTGAGCAGAACCCTAGGTTAAGAAGCCTGGGAGGAGACACACATCGCTCGTCCTAGAGGCACCGTAGTTTAAGAAGAAAAAAGAAGAGTGAAAATGAGAATCATCGTTTTTCTACTAGTGTAAGGGTAAATTGTGCTTTTTGTTTTAACTTTTTGTGCGTGTTTTACCCAAACTGGAGGATTTAGAAAATTTAATATCCTCTGTAGAAAACTTAACTTTAAATTTAAATTCGGAACTTGGAAATCCAATAATGGATGGTAACCCAAAACTCTTGCAAAGATTTGTAAACGCTTGTGAAAATTTTCTGAAAGCCTTCCAAAATGTCCAAAATGCAGCAGACCCGATTAATATATGTTTATTTGACACAATTTTGAGTAAATTAAGAGATAGAGCGGCAGACCTTATTGCATCACGTTCAGAATTAAATAATTGGATTTTAATAAAAAACGCACTAATAGCTACTTTTGCCGATCAACGAAGTATTGATTGTCTCATTCAGGACCTAATTTCGTTAAGACCATTTCGTAATGAAACACCCTTACAGTTCGGAATGCGAATCCAAGATACGCGTAGCCTCCTTTTTGCAAAACTTAATGGCACTAACGAGGACCGCAATATAAAAATTGTTAAAATTGATCATTATGAAGAATTTGCTCTAAAAACCTTCATTAACGGTTTACCTTACAATATGCAGCTTGTAGTTAGGCTTAAACAACCTGATTCTCTTGAACAGGCAATGTCGTTTGTGACAGAAGAAGAAAATTTTGTTTATTTCAAGACAGGCCAAAATCAAAATTTTAGACAACCAGTACATAATAGTATTCCATACAGACCAAAACCAACAAATTTACCGAGACCTAACAATCCTAATTTTAAACCACCACCATTTCCACAACCAAACTTTAATTTTCCACAATATATTCCCCCAACATTTAACCAACCACCTACATTTGGACGTTCTCCCACATTTGGAACACCTTTTAATCATTTTAATCAACCAAGACCAAGTTTCCCAAACTTTATGCAACAAAGACCGAATTTTCAAAATTTTACTCAACAAAGACCAACTTTCACACAAAACTTCCAAAGACCTTTCCAACCCCAATTTAGACCAAACTTTCCCCAAAAAACTAATGTTACTAACATGTCTAGAACGAAACCAGAACCAATGGATACCTCAACAAGTACACTTGTAAAACAACCCCAACGTACATTTCAAAGTCAGGAACTTTTTAACCAAGACGTAATCGAAAATTTCCCCAAAACTGACTCAGTTCAATATCCGGAATATACTGATTATTCTCAGCCAAATTATTATCCCGATTATGACTATTATTACAATGACGCTTACGAAAACTATTGCTACCCTCAATACGGTATATGTGAATTACCGAACCAAGAAGAAACCCAACCAGAAATTACTGAAAATCAGGATTTTCCAGATACTGGTCAGGATTCCAATACGAAATAATACACCTGAATAATTTGTCGATAAAACTTACTTATATTTTTATAATTAGACGCTAAATTTTTAATCGATTCTGGAAGCACACGTTCCTTTTTAAGCCCTAAATTAGCCTTTAAATATTTCGCAAATTTTGTCAAAAGTGAACTTTTCTTAGTACAAACAGCGCACGCGACATCTTTCCATGACAAAATTGCTATTTTGCCACTATTTCCAATTTTCAATACAGAAGGTATACATAAATACTACATATTTGATTTTTCAGAAAAATTTGATGGACTTATAGGTTTAGATTTAATACTTCAATTAGGCGCAGCTATTTGTTATAGTAATAACACTTTAGTTAGCCCAAATTCAATTATTCCAATTTATAGGCAAAACGAAAATGATTTGGAACCACAAAATTCGACACAATTTGAAACAATAACTGAAATAATTCCTCCGAGAATGGTACAAAAAATTAAAATACCTGCACAGGAATCTTAAATTACACAAAACTAGGAAAAGCTGAAATTCCCGAATGTTTAGTTAATGTTGAAAATAATTTTGCTCTTACAACTATTTTAAACCCAACGGAAAACCCCATTAAAATCGATATTTTTGAACCATTTTCTATAGAATCAGTAAACCCAAGTGAACTGAATTTTTTCGAAAATGTTGAAGGACATGCCCTAGATAAGTCTATCGATAATCGATTAAAAGCTAACCTCAGAAATTTAAGACTAGAACATTGTAACAGCGAAGAACGCGAACAAATCAGAAAGCTTTGCTTAGAATTCAGAGATATCTTTCATTGTGAAGATATTCCCTTGAGTTTTACCAATCAGGTCAAACACGAAATTAAATTAACTAATGAGTCCCCAATTTTCACTAAAAGCTACAGATATCCAGAAGTTCACCGACAAGAGGTAAAAGATCAAATTTCAAAATTACTATCACAAAATATAATTCAAAATTCCAATTCACCTTGGTCATCCCCGATATGGGTTGTCCCAAAAAAAATGGACGCCTCTGGAAAACAAAAATGGCGCATGGTAATTGACTACAGGAAACTCAACGAACGAACAATAGATGACAAATACCCACTACCGAACATAACTGACATTCTAGACAAATTAGGACGCAGTCAGTATTTCACTATATTAGACCTCGCGAACGGATTCCACCAAATTGAAATGCAACCAACCGATATCCCAAAAACAGCTTTCAGCACAGACACAGGGCATTACGAATTTTTGAGAATGCCCTTCGGCCTTAAGAACGCGCCAGCAACTTTTCAGCGAGTTATAAATAATATTTTACGTGGACTACAAAACGAAACCTGCTTTGTTTATTTGGACGATATCATTATATTTAGCACATCCCTTCAGGAACATATTCAACGACCAAAAGACATTTTTGTAAGACTTCGTAATTCTAAATTAAAAATACAGCTCGATAAGTCAGAATTTCTCCGAAAGGAAGTACAGTATCTCGGACACATAGTAACACCTGATGGAATTAAACCCGATCCTAGTAAAATCTCCGCAGTTAAGAATTTCCCGGTACCTACCACTTCTAAAGAAATTAAATCTTATCTAGGCTTATTAGGTTACTACCGTCGCTTCGTGAAGGATTTTGAAAAGATAACAAAACCTCTAACACAATGTCTTAAAAAAGACGCTAAAATCCAACATACTAAAGAATTTTTAAACGCCTTTGAACATAGCAAAAATTTATTAATTAATTATCCGATTTTAATTTATCCCGATTATTCCAAGCCATTTATATTAACCACGGATGCAAGTAACTTTGCTTTAGGAGCAGTTCTTTCACAGGGCCAAGTACCTAACGACAAACCCGTAGCATTCGCTTCGCGCACCCTAAATGAATCGGAAATAAAATACTCGACTATTGAGAAAGAACTACTAGCAATCGTTTATGCCTGCAAGTACTTTCGGCCATATTTGTTTGGACGAAAATTTTATATTTACACGGATCATAGACCACTTGTTTGGTTATTTAACTTAAAAGAGCCAAATTCAAAATTAGTCAGATGGAGATTACGTTTAGAAGAGTTTGATTATCAAATTATTTATAAAAAAGGTTGTCAAAATAAAAATGCGGACGCACTATCACGAATTCAACTTAACATATACGAAAATCAATCTACTGTAAATAATCCCGGTGAAGTAGATAAAGACATTTTAGATTACCTTCAAAATTTATGCGAAAACACTGAAACTTTCGAAGAGCCAACAACGAGCGAACAGGAACCCAAAATTAAAATATTGTCGGATATACAAATTAAACCCCCACATGACACAATTACTGACACGGTACATACTTCGAACACGGACACTAGAAATGACGGAATCAGCGTTCTTGACGAAATTATAAACAATAAATCCCATCAATATTTAATAAAAAGAAATCTACACGACCAAATAAAAGTAACCTTTGAAATCCTCGACAAAAACGTCATTAACCATTGCCAAATTCCCAAAAACCCAGAAATAATAAATAAATTCATAAAAGAATATATTTCAGGTGACAAAAACTCGTATTTATATTTTTTCGAAGAAGATCTATTTCCCCTTTTCAATAAAGTTTACATGAATAATTTTAAAGATTTAAAATTAATTCGTTGTACTAAACTAGTAAATAACGTTACAAATGAAGAAGACAGAAAAATGTTTATTATGCATCAACATGAAAATAAAACTAATCACAGAGGCATTTCTGAGACATATGAAAGATTAAAACAAAATTATTATTGGCCAAAAATGAAAGACGATGTTACCCAATTTATCAATGATTGTGTAAAATGCCAGACCCAAAAATATAGTCGACAAAAATCATACATCCCTTTAGTTAGAACTGAAACGCCAACAAAACCATTTAAAATTTTACATATGGACACATTTATATTCGAAAATCAAAACTTTTTAACAATATTTGACAAATTCTCAAAATTCGGGCAAGCCTTTCCCTACGATAAAAATGCAAAGTCGGTATGCGACAAGTTAATAATATTTTTCTCATTTTTTGGATGCCCAGAAACAATTGTGTCTGATAGCGGAACAGAGTTTAAAAATGAACTTCTCAAAGAACTACTAAAAACTCAAAAAATTAACATTCATTTTACCACTCCGGGCCATCACGAGTCTAATTCCCCAGTAGAGCGCTTTCACTCAACTTTAATAGAGCACTTGAGATTATTAAGGCAAAAAGATAAGTCCAGAACAATTTCTGAGTTAATCCCCTACGCAATAATAGCATATAACAGTACCACCCATAGTACGACAAAATTCTCCCCTCATGAACTCGTGCTAGGTCATACTAACTCTAGAGATCCTTTCGACCTTATATCAACCACTTTTTACACAGATTACGTCGACTCACATAACGAAAAATTAAGTACCCTATACGAAACAGCGTTCGAAAATACAGAAAAAGTAAAAACTAAAATGCTAGAAAGAACAAATGTTAAAGGCGAACAAACTGAATTTAAGTTGAACCAAAAAGTGTATAAAAAATCTTCCGCTCGAAATAAAAGTAAACAAAAATACATCGGCCCTTTTGAGATCATTGAAATTCTTGAAAACAACAAAGTCAAAATTAAAAACTTAAAAATTCCCCAAAAAACGGAAGTAATACACATAAAGGAATTAAAACGCCCACTTGTTACAGATGGTCCGCCCGCAGAATCTCAGTAGAATCAGCTGCCGGATCAAATTTCCACAACATGAACGATAGCCCAGGCATACTGCCTTATAAACTAGGTAACGCGCATAAGGTTATTAACCATTGGACATTCATACAGATACTTAATATATCCAGTATCATTACTGAATTTAAGGCTTTATCATTAAAATATAATATGATTATATCTCACATAAAAAACAACACGGACTATGACAGGGAATTCTATAATTCGTACATACTTATCAACAATCTAGAAAATAAAATAGAGGAACAAATTTCACAAATAACTCCTTCCACGAACTTATCTAGGAAAAAACGCGGCTTAATTAACGGTTTAGGGAATATAATCAAGAGTTTAACAGGAAATTTAGATCAAGAAGATGCAGCTAAATACGATAGTGAAATCTCAGTTTTAAAAGAAAACCAAAATAATCTGAAATTATCAATGGATAAACAATTAACAATACTATCAAGCTCTATTATAACATTCCAAGAAATCGTAGCAAATGTATCTCACAACCAACAAATTTTGGAATCAAAGATATCTGAAATGATAAGGGTAATCCATAACTATGAACTAGAAACTTTAGATATTTCTATCCAGACAAGGATGCAAATGGTTTTAACGCAAATTTTAATGATGTATCAGAACATTTATGATATTTTAGACAAAATTGAAGTCGCTGTATCTTTCGCAAAAATTAATAATTTCCATAATGCAATAATACATCCTATTGAACTACTAAAACAAATAAAATCTGTTGCCTCTTCTTTACAAAATGAAAAATTACCGTTTGACCCGGTTATGGAAAATATTTTAAACTTTGAAGAAATATTGGAAATAAAATGCTATTCTAAATTTTAAGAAATAATTTTTATTATAGAAATACCGTTAGTTGAAAATGAGTCTTACAATCTTTTTCACATGTTTCCACTACCAACCCCTAACCAAAATTTCTACAAGGTAATATTTCCCAGTTCAAATTATTTAATGTACAATCAAAAAAGATATGGATTTTCGGACAAACCCTGTAAGAAAATTATAAATGATGAATTTCTTTGTTTTGATAATATACACACAGAATATGTTAACGATGACTTACCCTGTGAGATCGGATTATTAAAATATAAACATAAGAATAATTGTAACCAAATCGCCATCAATATATCTGAGATTCAAGTACAAAAAATTGACGAAAGTAAATGGATAGTCATTATTCCCAGTGAGACCTTAGCTGTCAAAAATTGTTACAATACTAAAGAAACTGTTCTGCTTAGCGGAACCTACTTAATAGAACTGGAATTCCCTTGTTCCCTAAAAATCAACGAGACAATTATTAAATCTTATAAAAATGTACAAACAATGTTTAAAAAAATACCATTACCAAAAATGCAAATCAATGTATCAGATAATTATATTTTACAGAAGATGTCTCCAGTAAATTTAAATGTAATTCATACTGACAGACTAAGTAACTTGTTGAATGAAATCAATACACAAAAGTTAGAAAATTCTAAGTTACTTAATTATCCAGTTTATTATAACAAAATAAGTTTATGGACAATATTATTGTATGTGTTAATCATAATTGCAGTTTTATATTTTATATGCAAGTATCTAAGACCTAGTTTTTCAAAATTATCTATTTCCAAAAATAAAAATAATACAAAAGAAATTATTGTCTAGGTCATAGAAACTTATAAAGTTTATATGTCCCTCTAAGGGTGGAGGAGTAACATCCCTGTATTTGTACATGTAGCTAAAGATAACATTACGCTGAGTCTGCTTCTCTGAATTTATAAATATAACCCATGTAATTTCAACAGACACTTCTTGTTCGCTGCTCGTCATTAAACATTGTTTTTAAAAACGGTTTCTTTCATTGACAGCCCTTAACTCATGGCAAATGTCTATATTTACATAACTTGTAAGCAAGAATATTTACTAGCTAATCTAATATTAAAAATATATCAATTTACCCACCCTTGTACTTTTACTGTTCTATTTTCTGGTGAAAATAGATCTAAATTGTTTATATAATATCAGTGCAAGAGTCACAATAATGAGAGGATTGTTGGAACAAGCTTTTTCAAAACTCTACTCCATACTTTCTGCACCTTATTATTAAACTTAAGATTGTGGATATTTATCTTGGACAAGGGGCCTTTTAGGGAACTAGATGACTGTAGTTCACCATTGCAAACATCAAATTAATTTTTAAAATTTAATCGCACTAGACCGCATATTTTCATTATTTTTAAAAATTTATCTATTCCTCTGCGCAAAATGATCGGGCCAAATTTGTTTTTTGGACGACCATGTCCGTCAATAACGTTCTTTTTTCGCTCCTTGTTTACACTGACACCACTGGACATTTCTGGTAGCCTTTACTATGACACTATTTGTCCAGGTTAGAGAAACGTAGTTCGTTCAGTTATACCTACATCTAGAGATGGTGCTTAACCCGAATCGTGTTTCATCTCCCGTACACCGTACACAGGGAGCTTCAAACACTCCACCCGAAAAATGTTCTAGAGTACGACCAAAAATGTAAATCATATAGATATACAATGTGGTCATTTAAGTGTGCAACATATGGGACTTTTTTTTATTAATTGCCCAACCAAAATACAGACATTGCCAAAAGTTGATGCATGTTCAGTAATCATAAAAATCCCATATGTTGCATATTTATAATAATTCTCACCTTCACAATACTCCAAACTAGGAGTACCCCAGAAGCAACCATATGCTTGTACGGGGGACTTAAATAACCACACTGTATATCTGGGCCTCATCTTGTACTTATTGCCGGGTAAAAATCCCAGGCCTCTAGCTTATTTGGCTTTGCGTTAGAGATTTAAATAAGTTAGCCTCTATCTATTTTTTGAGGAGACGGAAAGTGGTAACGTCTGATGGATTCCGATCGGCAGGAAACGAAGACGAAGCCGGTTCTGACGATGAAGCGGAAGCGGAACTTGCTGTTCAGCAGGCCTGGGGAGAACTCGCCGACATAGAGCGCGAACAGCAAAGATGGGCGGAACTTAGAACGCACGTTGAAGAAAAACTGGAGGTGTGTAGGCAACGCGGTGTTTCCTTGGAAGATGTAAGTACAGATTTTTAAGAACTAAGGTTTCCGGAAATCGTGGCTTTTTGGTGGCCGGGTATACAATATTATATTTTTTTAATTAAAAATTATACCACCAATATCGCCGATAATACAGGGTGTAACTGAACTGATGGTCAAAAATGAAACCACATATTCTTGGAGTCAAAATAAGGGCACTTCTTCCTATTTTTTTTCTCCTACGGGCCATAGTTTTTTTATACAGAGCGTAGAAGTTTAGAGAAAAATACACATATTTCTTAGTATCTCTAGATATAGACGAGATATTTTCTTCAAACTTGGCGTGTCACATGAGCGGATGAGTTGTCAAACTTAAGGTTGATATGAAGCTTCTGAGGCCCCCAGTTGCGGAGATACAGGGTGTTACTAACATTAATTAGTTCAGAAAAATATGGACACACTGTATAATCGCATTTTTTAATTTTGTTTTGACTGGTAAATCCAATGGTTAACAAAAAGTATCTCTTAGTATTTTTTCATATTCTCAGCCTTTTCTTAATTATTTTTGAAGAACGGCAATGCTGCTAATAAACAAGTCATTTCAAGAATAGCAATCTGTGGATGTCAATAATTACCTAAACTTGGCATTATTTGAATAATTTGGCTGTCAATTTTGCACTTCAATATCAATATTTTGAAAAATGATATTTTCATTCGAAGAATTGACTGACATGCACTTTTTGCTATGGACTTGCCAATGGCAGTAATAAACATGCGGAAACGCATATTTGCGTGTATTGAAAGAGACGGCTGTCATTTCGAACATTTCACAATTTAATAATTTTCTAATAGCATTAAGTTTCTTTCATTATCGTTTTTGCTTTCGTATTTTGCTAAATAAAGTTTAATTGACAGCCACAGATTGCTATAGATTTATTCTTAAAATGACTTGTTTATTGCAGCATGCCGTTCTTTGAAAATAATTCAGAAACGGCTGCGAATATGAAAAAATACTAAGATATACTTTTTGTTAACCATTGAAATCACCACTCAAAACAAATGTAAAAAATGGGATTATACAGGGTATTCACATTTTTCTGTACTAATTAATTTTAATAACACCCTATATCTCCGCAACTGGGGGCCTCAGAAGCTTCACCTTAAGTTTGACGGCTCATCCGCTCATGTGTCACGCTAAGTTTGAAGAAAATATCTCGTATTTTTCTAGAGATATTAAGAAATGTGTGTATTTTTCTCTAAACTTCTACGCTCTGTATAAAAAAAAATATGGCCCGTACGAGAAAAAAATATATGACGAAGTGCCCTTATTTTGACTCCAAGAATACGTGGTTTCATTTTTGACCATCCGTTTAGTTACACCCGTATGTCCTGAAATGACTCAAATTCTTTTAGATATGATACTCAAATTGTTTGTTTTCTATCAAATGTTTCAGAAATTACCTTCGTTGTTGTCTTCTGATGACGAAAGGGAGATATTGGCACTAATGTGTAGAGTTCACGAGTTAGAAGCTGATAAAATGGCACTACAATCGGAAAGATTGGTGAGACAGCACGAACTAAAGAGAAGGGATCTACTAATTTTGAGATATGATCGACAAAGACAACTTTGCGAAGAAATAATAACTAGGCAAAGGCAGCTTATCGAAGGTAATGAAATGTCCATAAGAATATCATGAATGTCGTTTAGCGTCGAATGCTTTCTGATCCGACTATTATTTCTAGATGGAAAAATAAAATTGCCTCCAGATTTGCAGGAACTGTATCAAATTTACCAACAGGAGATACACGCTGCTACATATTCGGAGTTAAGTTCGCCCAGTTCTGCATTTACCCCAGATAAATTGCCTCCTATAAGCAGAATGTAAGTCGACATTTCTACAACATCGCGTCGTTTTGAGCGTAAATGATAATTATGACACGGCATATATTTCAATTTGCAATAGTAGCTGCCGCGATCCCGCTTCCGTGCCTTCCAGTGGCGTAGCGTGGGCTTTCGCCACCCGGGGCCGACCGGAAATTCGCCGCCCCCTATATATTTTAATTATTAGTAAAAGTCAAATAAAGCAGCTTTACATTTTTTAATTAATTAAAAATGTACTTTTGGGGTTTTTTCATAGCAAAATCTTTTATACAATTGTCAGTATCAGTATGTATCAATATACAGTATGTCCGCGGATGGACTTTACAAGATTACAAAAATGGACTAAAAATTTAAAGATACGAAAAAAAGTTGCTCTTGATAAAAGTTTTTGCAGGTCTAGAGAATACGACGCAACATGAGAAAACTCAATTTTATTATACAGGGTGAGTAAAAAATACAAAAATGTCGTTTTGCCTAAGAGTAAACATACCTTATTTCGCAAGATACGAAAAAAGTTGCGCTTGGTAAAAGTATTTGCTGGTGTAGAAAATACGATTCACTCTGAGAAATCTCAATTTTATTATAAAGGGTGAGTAAAGACTACAAAAGAAATTTCTAATTTCTTCCTGGGATATTGAATGCACAGCCTTATTTGGTATTGGAGTAGCATAAACAATTTGTTTTAAACGACCCCACAGAAACATGTCAGCCACAGTTAAGTCGGGGCTCCTTGCGGGCCACGAAATTGGGCCGTTTCTTCCAATCCACCTTGTACCAAATTTGTGGTTAAGCCATTCTGTTACTTCACGAGCGCAATGTGCTGGGCAACCATCCTGTTGAAAATACATTCTTTGGCGAAAATTCAATGGCAAATTTTCGAATACATTGCTTAAAAATGTATCCAATATTTCAATATTCTATTGCAGGTGTTATTGGAGAAATATGGGCCTATAATGCCATGGACAGATATCGCGCACCACACGTTCACTTTTGTATAATATTGTCTTCGCGTCATTATTTTAAATTCGGAGTTTTCTCGAGACCAGTATCTGACGTGTTGTGATGCTGCAGTTCCATTCGTAGAAAATGTGCATTCATCAGAAAACATAATAAACTTATAAAAAATCACGATTTTCACTTAAAATTTTGTCTTCTACCCATAAACAAAAATCTAGTCTTTTCGCTTTATCTCCATCTTCCAATGTAGGTATATGATTAAAGTGGGGCTTGAACGGAAATTTTTCTTTTAAGATGACCTGAATATGACTTTTTTTCATAACTGCTAACTGTTTAGTCCGATTTCTAAGGGACATTACTGGAGGTTCTCTAACAGATTGAAGAACTAAAATTGTGGCTGCATTGTGTTATGGTCATATTTCTACTTTTCCTTTTTAAGGTCTAAAACTGAACCAGTTCTTCGGAACTTTTTATTACATTGCAGATTGCCATTATCGGTACTCCTTTAAATTTCTCGCTAAATTGTTCCATGACGTAGCGGTATGATACTTCACCATCTCCATAACACCGTGTTATAAAAATTATTTGCTTATTGATAAGAATTATTTTACATTAGATAAAAACATTGACAAGTATGTATTTAGGTGTCATCTAGTAGGTACTCTGATTAAAGGTATGCTTGAGAATACTTTAAAAAGTAATGTGATAAAATTCATACTTTTAATTTTAAACATTGTACCTTATGCTTGGGCTTTAATTCAAATGATATTTAATATTTGTGCTTTATAAGAAAATTGAGATTTCTCATGGCGAATCATATTTTCTAGACCAGCAAAAACTTTTATCAAGAGCAACTTTTTTCGTATCTTGCGAAATAAGGTATGTTTACTCTTAGGCAAAACGACATTTTTGTATTCTTTACTCACCCTGTATAATAAATTGAGATTTCTCATGGTCAATCGTATTTTCTAGATCAGCAAAAACTTTTATCAAGAGCAACTTTTTTTCGTATCTTATATCGCATAAATTTTTGGCCCGTTTGTCCTCTTGTAAAGTCCATCCGCGGACATACTGTATATGCGGTCCCGCTCGTGTCAGCGCGGGTGATTTAAAAAATCGCGGTGCTTGCCGCCGCCCCTTTTCGTATGCCGCCCGGGGCCATGGCCCCCTCTGCCCCCCCCCCCACGCTACGCCACTGGTGCCTTCACATTTCCCTTATTTTCCCAGATACAGTGACCCAATCTTCCGCACCAACTCTGGCAGCGAGGGCGGTCCTTCGCCGCCGTCCTCCGCCGAATCTGGAGATGTCCTGCCCACCCTTGGGGACCAAAGCGTGGACCGAGTCATGGGGCAGGCGGTACCGAGGCCGGGACTGGCCGGACGACTGCCCCCACTACCACCAAGCCCGCCCACTAGGTCGGGAAGGGGAGTGACGCGCGATCCACAGTGAGTATGGTTGCTTCGATGAGAGTGAATCTGACAAAAAGGGGACAGTTTGAATTTTAGTTTACATAGTAGGTATGGAATAATATCTGGCCAATTCCTCTTTTTCTTGGTTATTATATTAGTAAACTATGTCCACTAATTTCCAATTGTAACTAATGTATCTATCTATACTATCATAAAACTGGTTTACAGGGACGGATGGGGTAGCGTCAACCGGCCCTGGAAGTTTAGTCGTTCCGGCCCAATAAGATATAAAGCAGGTTTATTTTTATTTTGATAGTTTATTTAAAACCTCTTGCATAATCTTGAAATACAAATAATAAAAATAAATTCTTCTAACACCAAAAATTAAAACAGTCGTATTCTCTATAATACAAAAATAACACAAAAATAAAAAACTAGACTAGATCTATTATTTCATTTAATAAATTAATGCTTTTTAACACGTTTTTATTAGTTCGCTTTATTTTCGTCCTGTTCGTCTGTTCTTTTACAATCGATTTTAAACTAATTTCCCGATGAGTTAGAGACTTGAAACTTTAAACATAGCTCAGACCAGGATAACAATGCAAAATTAATGGGGTACCTATATATCTACTACATATAATAAATAAAAAAAATATGAATACCTAATAAATAAAAATATTTGACTAGTGGAATTTATAAACAGATAAGCACATGTATTGGTAAGTAAGAAGGATCTGCAATTAATTAATAATTCTGAAATTTGCCACATGTCTCTGTCATAATCTCATCAAGATGTTTAAAATCGATTGGAAAATTTTAAACAAAACTAAAAAAAGCAGAAAATAATAAAATTTTAAAATATTATTTTAATATACCACGTTTTTAAAACGAACTAAAAAGTATAAAACAATATAAAAACGGACTGAAAAAATTAAATAATTTCCCCTAGCCTCATAAAGATTAGAAAAACGTGTGGTGCATGCAATAGTATAATAGTAAGCAGTGTAGAGGGGTAGCTAGTAATGAACTTTATGATGGCAATATATTGATAACTTCTTCATTATCAATTTGATTTAAAATAACTTTCTCTATATTTACTATCATAAAGGCTCAAATCTAGTATCTTGTAATCTACAGTATGTCCGCGTTTGCTTGTGAATACTCTAAGTAAAATTTAGCGCTATATATATTTTTTGATTTATCTAAAGGAAGATATCTCACATACACTACTATTTCGGTTTTGTGATTATTCCATGGCTAACTATGGTTTTTTTAAATAACCAATTTTCAGAATATCATATTAGGCATTCTTTTAAGAATAAAATGGACGGTGTCATCGAATTGGCCATAGCTCAAACTCTTTGTACAAAATATCAGTACTTTAAGTTATACAAAGTTCACGAAGTGGGAAAAAATTAAAAAAAAAATAGATTTTCTAGAGTATCCTGTATAAAACAAGAGGACACAGGTTGGAAATCTTACTTGTAAATCGATTAAGCTTTTCCTGAGGTATTATTGTACGTAGTATAGCCAGTCTAGCTCATACAGGGTGTTCGTAAAAAACAAATTTGATAAAAAAATCATTTATTAAAAAAATTATTCAAAGAAAAAATGGATTTTATATTAGGCCCCTAGGTAACTGTCAAATATGTAGAAGCTATCGTTTTTAGAATCCCCCCGAATTTTTTTTAAATACATGATTTCATCAAATTTGATTTTTTTACGAACACCGTGTATGAGCTAGACTGGCTATACTACGTACAATAATACCTCAGGCAAAGCTTAATCGATTTGCAAAAAAGATCACCAACCTGTGCTATGTGGTTTATACAGGGTAGGTACTCTGGAAAATCTTTTTTTTTATAATTTTGGCCCCACCTTGTGAACGCCTTGTATAACTTAGTGTACCGATATTTTGTACAAAAGGTTTTGAGCTATGGCCACTATCCATTTTATTCTTAAAAGAATGCCTAATATGATATAATAGTTAGCCATGGAATAATCACCCAGCCGAAATAGTAGTGTCTTTGAGATATCTTCTTTAAATTTTTAGGTGATATAATGATAAATTTTACTGGGCTCTTCATAGATTTCTAGAGTGACACACTGTATTCCTTAATCTATTTTTATATACTTAATCTTAATGTTGAAAACGACCATTCACATTTAACTTGAGAAATAGGCAAATGTACTGAAATGCAGAAGCCAAAGCAGAATATGCCCCTTGGAACATATTAGGAAGGGAAGAAAGGGCCGGAAAGGTGCTTAGGGACGTCGCGTCATCGTTGAATGCGCTGCGGCCGCGATGATGATTATTTCGATATTTTGCGTATGCCGTATGCCCGCTAGCTGTCCAGGCCGGCCCAAGTCGGCCCGATTGCGACCGGCCCTTCGGGCATTTGCCCGATTGCCCGACCGTCCCATCCGTCCCTGCCGGTTTAAAATAAAATTCTTATCGAAATAAATGCAAAACAGGAACAGCGAATATTGCTTGATTTTTTGTATTTCGCAGATTTAATTTTGACGTTATTAGTGGACATCTCTATTATATTATAAGCAACTGAATGTGCTTGGGAGGGATACTTATGCGGGGCAGGGATAGGTACTTGTGCGGGGGAGGGATATTTATATAATTTTGGAACAAAACAACACCAACATCAAATAATTTTAATTAAATTTAACATTTCAGTGATATTTTCGTTATGAGTGAAGTTTAAAAAAATCCTATACATTTTAAAAACCGCTACCAATATAATCAACACGTCAATTTTTTAGTATCTAGTTATAGGTATAATATAGAAAATTCTCAAATGTAGGTATAACAAAACAACATATCGCCGCCAGCCCTTTTCTCCACAGAGATGCTTAACATGTGCTTAATTAACCACAAAAACATAATTCAAGGACCACTCTTGTTGGCCGATTGTGATAAACATGTTTTGTTTTGTTGTTATTCAAAATGCGCTTTTAATATGTTGGTAACTTTATTCTTGGATTGTAATTAATCATGGTCAAATTATGGCCACCTTTATAAGTACTGTTACGATTTTTCTGCGTAGATCCTTATTTAGGAACACTTAAAACCATTGAAATGACAAGTAGATGGAAGGAGTGTAGAGAGAGAAACTGGCAGCCAAACTTGAGTAAGTGAAATAGTAAATAAATCAGCTGATTCCGGCAAAAACCACATAACACAAAAGAGGTGTTTGTCCTAACTTTCTATTTTTCTGTCCTGTGCTTCGCTTCAAACGAGTTCCGTTGTCAAACGTCATTTTAATTTTCCTTCTGTCCCAAGTCTCAATACGAATAGGAGTAATTATTGTATTATTTATATTTGATTTGAGTTCCTGTCGTGGTGGCAGTTTCGTATGAAACGGCGTTGAGTTTTCTTAGTTGGTGTTTGGTTTAATATTATATTTTTAGATCGGAGAGAAAATTTAATTTAGCTATGTGGCCATATTCTTTCTGTTTAAGTTGTAAATTACAAAAAAGAGGGTCAACTCCTGTTGTGTATTTGGATGTACCAAACGGGGCGGAAAGAATAAGAATAGTGGGGTTTCTTTTCATTCGTAAGTCTTAAAAATCTTTGCTAATAACTTTGCAGTTTTCCAAGAGATAAGGTGATATTAGAGACAAGTGGATTGCAGCAATAAAAAGGAAAAATTTTGTACTGTCTACAAGTATTTACTTGCATTTGCAGTCAACAATTTATTGAGAGCAATTTCATAGAGAATTTTGGGCGGCGCAAACTTAAAAAGTATGTAATTACTACAGTTTTTTTATTTTCCAAGTCATGATAGAAACTATCAAGGGAAAAACTGGCAAAATATTGTGCTAATGAGCCTAGCTCTTCGTAGTCAAAGATGAAATTAATCTTGAGGTTCTGGTCCCTTTAATAAGGTAATTATTTGTAATTCTTTTTGTTAGATGCCTAAACATATAAAATATATAAAAAAATATGTAAAAGCTACCTGCCTTACATGCTTTTCCTATTAAATTGAATTTTAAAATTAATAAATCAATTAAGATAAGTAATTAAAGTTGAAAATCTATACCTTATCCTAGATATTTTGTCACCTTTATTTTAAAATAAACTTTTATTTTGGAATTTGTATTTTATTTGTCTCAATTTACTTCCAGGTACATAAAATTGCCATGTAGGTGATTTTTTTTAATCAATTCACTACTTTTTTCTGTGCAATATTTACATAATTGTGGTTATATAGAAAAATTCTCATTCATACAAACAAGCCCCGAATTTCGGAATACAGATCATACAATAAAGAGAATTACGGAACATGCCCATTAAATTCGCTCATTAATATGCAACATCCCTATATACCTCCTTTGCCTGAATCAGCTGACACGTTCATTAGGCGTCCTTGTCTTACTTATTGCCATTTGAAACCTATCTCTCTCTAGAGTTGGCTGCCCCAAACAACAATGAAAGTGGTACCTGTGCGACTTCCATTGTACTTATCAATTCGATGCTTAAAACCTACCTGCGTTGACTGATATTATTAAAGACTGCTCACGGCTGTCACATCTGACACATTTTTGGCTCACCAAGCGCTTTTCGGAGATAAAATACAATGCAGAATACATTGTTAGCCATCAGAGCCATCTGTTTTCCAGGACATAAAGCTATAGCCGTGAGAAGTCTTTATAAATACGTCAGTCAACCCTACCTGTATCAATTTTCAGTTCTACAATAATAAAAAGAAAAAGGTTTCATTTTTTAAAACTGTAGGTTATTATTGTTTTCTAACATTGGAACAAACTTTTTGATCAATACTTATTTTTTTTTAATTTTTACACGATTAATAAGTTAAATTTTAATAGTCTCAATTAATTGTTTCTGAAAAGTGCAATAAATAATAATACTGTAACGAAAAATGACTCTATTGTTGAGATTCAGTACAATACATTTTGTCCCATTTTTGAACAGTGAAAATTAGTAGGTACTGGTTTTGAGTGATCCTAAATATGAATCTGTAGTAAGTTTTTTTTCTATAAAAAAACCTAATAAGTAAGTACTTTTTTAACTTGAGTCCATATACATGGCCGTACTTTGCCAAAAATAAAATTCCCCACTTTGTCGAATGCGATTTTTAAACACCTACCTAACAAAAATAGTTTATACAAAGGAGTGCGGGGCTGTGTGCACGTATATATAGATGAAAAAGAGAAAGAAGTGTATTTCCGTGCAAATAATTTAATTAAAAATATAGGGAGAACTTGTCGTCCCCTAAAAGTTCGTATAAATGAACATTTAAATAAAGTAAATTCAACCTTTGGAGAACACTTGCATACTTTTAATCATAACTTCAATCCTCACTCCAATTCAAAAATTTTACGCAATGTCACATCAAAGAATTATAACAGACTTGATTTCCTTGAAGATATTCAAATAAACAGAGAATTATCCAATAATCCAGATTGTTTAAATGTTAAAGTTAATCTTAACAGATCTTTAATTCCTTTACATAGGAGACTCACTCAATGATGAACAAAATTTTTCTTGGCCTTCATCTTACAGGGTTGTCCTGTTATCTCCTCTTTTCGTGTCGCGTTTTTGGGACTTTGGGGAGGTTTTTGGGCTTATCATATAAACAAATAATTTTTCGAATTTCTATTTCTATCTAATTTTCATTACCATTAATTAAACATTTATTAAATATAAATTCTTAACTTATGAATTAAATTTCTTCAAATCCTTCACATTCACTCTTCATAAAATATTTTTACCCGCCTATGACATTTTGTTTTCAAGTTTAAATCTCGCGCGCTTTTCGACTGTTCCTTCACCGGGATGTCGAACAGGTTATGTCTCAAATTTCACTTCCACCTTCCACGATGCATTTGGCACTTCTGCTGGTCTTTTGTTTAAATAATTTGGGTAGCTTGGCTGCCCACAGTTGTATAATTTGTTAATATTTTAAAGTTTTTAAAATGTGACTTGGTGTGACCTTCTATTTTATGGGTTTTTACTGTTGTATAATGCTTTATGCTCCAATTTTCCTGTACACACTTGACAAGTGAGTATGACATGACGTTAAAACAATTTAGTTTTTCCACAGTTAACTTTTTCCAACCCCCTATTTTATGTCATACTTTCTTTTTAGGTGGTACTGAGGATGGCTTAACAGCCGAAAGCGCTTTACCATGATTTTTAATTAAATTATTTGCACGGAAATACACACATCGGTCAACAAATGAATATTTTACAAGGCTGGTAAGTCCTGAACAAGGATACACTGTAGACTGTAGAGTCATTGGCTTCTTGAATTCTACCCCTCTCAACCACAACCACCCCTTTTTTAAAGTAGCCGTGTGTAGAGCTATCTATTATTATACTTACCTATACCAAATCAGAGAAAATATGGCTCCAAAACAAAAAGCTCCATATTGACACCTGTCAAATGGACCACAACTTTTTAAGCTTATTATTTTCCTCTTGTATTTCAGTTATTTTACTTATAGCAGTTATGTCACTGCTTATAGGAAGATAATATAGAAAAATACCTATAATTCCAAAATACTGGAACTATATTTTCTCTAACAAAGTTTTAAAATTTTCAGTACGATGAGACGAGCCATAAGTGAAGATAGAATCACGGGAACACCAGGTCCGTCCAGTTCAGATTAAGATAGAATAAAACACGATTTTGTTGCGATTAATCTAATTTTATTGTCATTTTTCAATATAATATAAGTACCTACATTGTCACTGAATTATTCATTAAGTAAATACCCTATCCTACAAAATTCCAAAATAGTTTTCGAGTAAAGTCTGCGCTGAAAATCATAACTCATCGTTCTAATCTTAAAAAAACACTTCACTGCGAGATATTGATAGTCAGAAATAACATAAAATATCTTAATGACTTTTACAGAGCGTATATAAAAACCCAATAGAACAAATTGAAAATGATAAATGCAACGGGAAAGGCTATCCTTGACCTTTTATCAATCCAAATTGCGATTTCATGGGGCGCCATAGACGTAAATGCTGGTCGAGAAGTGGGAGTAGGTGGCTCCGACTCTATAGAAACGCTTTTCGAGTCTTCTTGTGACTTCTTCGTAGTTGGTACGTGTAAGGATGTGGATGAAGATGAAGGTCCCTGAAAAAGTAGGTATAAAATGTAGGATATAATTTACGAAGAAAAAGAAGAGGAATTGTACCGGTTTTCCACCTCCATCCAAACTTGAAAACGATTCGGACTTTTTCAGATCCTTTCGAGCCAGCCTAGGCGAAACCCCAGCTTTTAAAATATTGGATGTGCTCTGTTTCAACAGCTTAACGTGTTTTCTAAAAACAAAAAGAAGAGCAGGTAGGCAAATGGGTTAATAAATCGAACTCCATAGGTCAATCCCGAACTGCGCATACTGAAAGATTGCCCATGTAGTTATAGGAAACAATTGTGTGATTGAAAAGTTAAATGATTCTTGATAGGCCTAATGCCTAATACCTGTCCACGTTTGACTGGCTACGAGCCTGTCTGCCGGTTAGTAGATAAACCTCGTCAAGGCCAACTGATCGAAAAAATCGTGCAATAATGACTTTAGTGCCGATTTCTGCGCTTTTATTGACGACTTTGAGACTCCTTAGTACAAATTTCAAAAAAATATGTTTTAAACAACTAATATCTTGTAAAAAAAACTATTTAATTAATAAATAGGTTGTAAACCACTACCTACTACTGTTATCATTTTTAAAGGGAAAATTGCAAGACACTTTCCTTACTTTTATTTCCACTTCAGGACATAAATGGAAGTATTTTACATTAATAACTACTTATTAGACTGTATGGTCTTTGAGGAGGGGCATATTTACTACATATTGAAGAATAAATACTAACTGTCGTCTCCAAATAACGTTTACAAATGCAAATTCAGCTAGTGAACAGAATATAAAAGTAGCGCAACCAAAAAACCAAACTTCGCTCGCTTTAACGTAGGACACTTTCGGAAGGCTGTTGGTTACATTTCCATTTAAAGTGATTAATGATAGCATTGTTGCAGTGCCTAAAATGTCGTAGAAAAATTCGTTACAATAAAATTTTTACTCATGACTTATCTACAACCTACCTAAAGCTACCCTGGCGGGTGCAACATTGGCTTGGATCCAAAATGTAACCCAGGACATCAACACTAGAAGAATCGAGGGTAGAAAGTAAACCAGAACATAATATCCTACTTCTCGTCTTAGTTTGAATTGGAAAACCAAGGCGCTGTATTCTCCGGCTGCAAAAGAAAACAATCAGTATGATGTATTGAATTTATTTGCTAACTGTTATACTTACATAAGTAGGCATCTTCATGGTCAAAAAATGTCTCGACTGTTTTCCTAACCGTGTAGTCACTCAATGAAAATTCAGTTAAGTGAAGGCTTTTCGCAATTTTGTGAGGACTCTGTCGGGCCCAATTTAAATCCAAATTAGAAGTGTTATACATCCCTAAAATTATCCAGTGTATATAGGTACCCAGTGACAGTCATAACGTGTATTTGTGATTTATTCTCTTACAACTTGACCAAACGATGTCACACGTTTGGTGATCAAATGGGAATTTTCGGAGATTCATCCAGCAATAAAAATTCGTTGTCATTCTGTATGAATAGGCCACGTTACCATTAGGACTAATCTTTACAAAAACATCTTTTCCATCCAATCCCATGAGAAAGGAATCTCTACCATTGGTGATTGCAATATGGGGCGCCCATATTCTGTTCCTCAATGTTTGTTCACCCATTATACCTCTCCTTTTTGGCGACAGATCACGGAACTCCAATCGCTGATCCCAGTATCGTAGTTGAACCAGTATGTGTGACTTAAATCGCTGCAAGGAAATAGTATCAAAGTCTAGAGAATACTATCTAGACTTTGATATTATTCTAATTAAAGTTACCTAACTGTGTCTCACCAATCGTGAAGAAAGCATTACACGTACTAAATAATATAAAAAATGTCTCTTTGTGAGCGAGGCACTTTATTTCACTAGTGGGTTCCCAAGATATTAATGGCTAAAGATTTTTTGTCTACCAATCTAAAAATAAGTTGTTTCCGAACAATTTGCTGTCATTGTGTCATAAACTTTTAGAGACTTGTAGGCCATTTAACGTTCGTTTAAAAGAACATAAAAATTATATCAGGCAAAATCAAATTTCTAAGTCAAAAATATGTGAACATTCTTTTAATAACAATCATAGGATATTGTGGGATAGGTCCAAACCAATTCTCAAAGAAGAAGTAGGAAATAGACGAAAAATTAAAGAATCTGCATTTATTCTAGGAAATACGGACAACTGTGTTGCTGAATGTTCAGTGGAATTCAGTAAAATTAAAAATTAAATGGATCTATTTGCGCCACAAATAAATTTTAGAAAATGTCTAGAAATAATGTGTTTGCTGATCGATAAATTGTGCTAAAAGAAATTGAAATATTATCAGTGTGCTAACATAAAGCATTTTCTTGTTGGGAGCAACTGGCAGTTAATTTCAAGATTTTCTGTATTTTGCCTCAAGTTTAGAAACTGTTTGAAGTTTTTTTTAATGAGTTTTGAGGTTCATGTTTGAATAATTCATGGGAATGCTGTATTACTTATTTTACAGGTACTGTTAATTTATTGTTACTATCTAGATACTAGAATTACCCAAAATCCAGAAATAAATTGGAAAAAGCTCCAATTTATTGCAATTTAAAATTCACAACAATTTCTGTTTTAAACCTAGGTACTGTGCAACAATATTTCGGAGAATACATAAAAATAGTTAAGTATATATAACAGTTTTTACATATATATTGTATCCTAGACAACACTTTTGGAGTGGCTAGATCCGTAAACAACGATGAGGATACCGAAATATTTTTTGCGCAAAAACATCAAGAATTGTTAAAATTTCCGCATGCTACAACAAATATTTTGCATAACATTTTATAGAAAAACTAATAACTAAATTAAAATACCTCTTCCTCAACTTAGTATCGAGTCCTAAGAATTGTAATACATTACAATTTGTGTTTTAATTTGGTTTCGCTCCAAAATTAAAGCTTGAAAGTTGGTGAACCAGGATATTTCGCGGACGGTTTCAACAATGCCTTCTGAGTATCTATGGCTCCTTTAATCTATGGCAAAAGGCAATTTTCCTAAATTAACACTTGATAAATCATAAAAATCGATGTAACCCAACTATTTCAAAATTTGACAGAACGTACTTTCTAATAAAGCAGGCCTGAATCCCAGAACGGCAAATTATTTTGTATCTACCATTCACGCCTAGAATATAGTGCCGTCAATTTTGAAATACCCTGTATTTTTTAATTACACTTTAATTTATCTTCTAAATAAGACTAAACAAAAATATATTGTACACCGAGTAGTCCTCAAATAGCTTTTAATTCTTCTTTAACTTTACAACATGTTTTATAAAACAAAACACCCGAATATCAAGATGTACTCGTATAACTAGAATTTTAAGATTTTGATTTTAACTAACACCAATTTTGAGTTTACCTAAAATTTCTGCTACTCCCGTGCTGATGGGTAGGTAAAAAAAGTTATACCTACCTAGGCTATAATTTAAAAAAGTACCTACTTTACACTTACCAAGTGATTTTCGTATTCAATATGTTTAACATCTATTTGAAGTTCAACAAATAGTGGAGACTTTGTTGACGGTTTGATGAGCCTGTCGTATCTGCAAGGATCAGTCAACTTTTCTATTAATTCCTCTTGAGTTAGATGGTCCAAAGGTGCTTTCAGTTCGGCACAAGAATTATTTGAAGTTCTTGCTACTGTCTTTTCAAGTGAATAAGTTTCGTTTGCTTGGACACAACTATTAAAAGCAATAAACACAATAAACAAAATTAATAGATGAACTAAAAAATTAAAATGCATCTTCACTTCATTTAGGCACCTTATGAAAAGGCAGCTTGTTGGACTGAAATTTACTTTAAATTTACAAATTGTTTGTGCAGACCAAATTTGTTTCGTTACATTTTGTTATCGAGCAAGTATATTGAATGTAAACAATAAGTAATAAAATTAGTGCTAATAGTGGAAAAACAGATGTAACATTAAAATTTTAAATTGCTAAATATGGTTTATACAAAATAGAATCCTATGTACGGCATCATGTATGACATTATTTATAATATAAATAATAATAATGATTGCGTCACAAGACACAGTGCTGCCCTATAGTCAGAAATGTGGCGGAATTCAAGAAATGTTGCTATAGTAGGTAAAATAAAAATAAATGAACTCATAAATGAAGTCCTAAAGTATTTGTTTCTAAGTTAAACATTATTAAGGCACTTTCTTACAGGGAATCTAAATATGACCTCAAATTTTTTTCTGATTAAAATGATATGTCACACATTAACTTTATTTTGTTTTTTTGCCGTAATATCAAATTAATCGTTTTTGCATAGAGTGCCTTGGAAACATAAGCCCCATAAAGTTTGACGTTTTTGCATAGAGTGCCTTGGAAACATAAGCCTAGCTACCCATTGTTGCGAAGTGTGCTTTGGAATATTGTTTATCAGTTCAGTAAAAATTCAGTTAATGTTAAAGGACCCCGCACACTTTCTTAGTAAAATCCGGCTCCCGTTAATTTTGCTAATTTTTTTACATGTTATTCTACACACCATTCAGGTCAAGTCCCCATGGGCAGAAAGTCCTAAGACCTCAAGGTTCAGAGATACAGGGTGTTCACGAAATATTGGAGACCCTCTAACTTTCTTATTTTTGACCAGAAAAAAGTGTTTTATATGAAAGTTGTAGAAAATTTTCTCTACTTTCCAACGCCGTTTTCAGAAAGAAAATCGAACATCGCGTTTTCAAGGTAGAGACCTAACTTTTGTTTTTTTTTAAATGGTACGCACGCAACAGCATTTTCCTATGACAAAAGTTATATAGAACATATTAAATATATATATCCTTTGGATCGGAATGAAGCGTAGAATCTAAAAATTCAATAACACACAGGGTGTTCAATTAAAATAAAAGTTAAGTAAGCTAGAATTTTTTTAAAGAAATTTAGATAACGTTATGCAAAGCAAATCAAAAAGTAAAAAGGGAAGGACCGATCAATAAGTCGAAGTTCAAAGTCGAAACTTGAAGTTCAAAGTCGGATTTCGACTTTTAAAGTCGAAATTTCGAGTTCAAAGTCGGAATTTCGAGTTCAATAAAAATAAAATAATGATGTGGCCCTTCTGCGCTTCCGTACTTTTTGGTCAGTCCTTTCCTTTTTACTTTTTGATTTGCTTTGTATAATGTTAGCTTACTACTATGGTTTGCTACTTGACCTCCTAAGTGGGTTGAAACACATACAGTTTCTTCTAAATAAACAGTGTTTGTGGAGTTGTGACTACAAGTTTTACCTTTCTCGTCATAATAATATACTTGAGACCAGCTCCTGATTTCTTTGAAGCAAAAGTTTTGCTTATATGTGGTGGAGGATTTATGTTAAAAATAAAATAAAACATCAAGTATTCTTATCCAGGTGCTACAACTACTAGTAACTAACAAGTCATTTGAGAGATTGTCTTATCCAGGTAAAGTCTTGTCAAATAAATGTTTATCCGGCAATATACACTATATAGGTATGAAAGACAAGATTTAATTAATTCTTGTAACATATACTTTAATACAAAATACTATTTTTCCAGGGAAGTAACACGCAGGTGCTCACATTTTTAGTAAACTGTGTGTAAAATTATTGTAAAAATGCCCAAAATTTAGCCTAAAATATTCAGATTTATACTGACACGGCACTGTTCAAAATATGACAGAATATAGCAATCACATATAGGATAAATCAAAGGCATCGGATGCCTTTGGGATAAATGGTCCATAATTTTATTTGAGATTTAAAAAAAAAGAAACAAATTAATGGAAAAAGGCACCTCAACAAAACAAAATCGCTTACCTTTTGGTCACCTCCAACCATTGTAATCGGGAAGAAGCGTGGATTTCAAGAAAGGAAAAATGCACAGGGTGTTATTATAATAAAAACGCACACAATCACGGTAATTCCTTTATCTGATGTTTAGTTGTTTTCCTGAATGCAGATTTTGAAAATATAGGAAAAATTACATAGGAATACATTTTTCTTGAAATCGGCAGTAAAGTGTCCCAAAATCGTCATTAAAAGCACAGAAATCGTACAATAATGGGCTACATTATTGTACGATTTTTTCAATAAGTAGGCCTTGGCGAGATGTAAACATCAAAAGTCAGACGCGGAGAAACCGTCCGTCAAAAGTGACCAAATATTCAAAACCCGGCCGATAAAGGCCCATTAAACTTTTCGTACACATTGCGAAATTGTTTCCTATAGAAGCGCAATCCTTCAGTTTACATATTTTAGTAAATTTGAATATCAATAGATTTGTTGTGTAGGCTGCACAAGAAGCAGCAGTTTGGTTTTTCTGTACGAAGATGCCGTGCCTTGTCTTACTTGACCTAGGTAGAGCGATCGTCAAAGTCAGGCAACGCCGCGGGTAGTCGGTTCATGGCCGGGTGATCCCTTATTATTATTATTTTCTTGCCTAAAAAAACATTTTTTTCCGATTAAAAAAAATTAATATGTACCTCGGCACTGAAGTTCTTTTTATGACTCATGTGGTTTATTTGCCTCGGCCAGAGGCCTCTGCAACTAAATTCCACATGAGTCATAAAAAGTTGAACTTCAGTGCCTTGGTACATAAATAACTATTTTTTCTAGTCAAAAATATGAAAATATAGGGAAGTAATGGCGGACGGGTGTTACTCTTGGATAAGTCACCCTGTACATAAAGGTGGAAAACTAGAATAGATGTAATGATGTGAAGCAAACATGAAAAAATATGTTCTCTGAAACTAATTAATAAAATTTTCTCTTATGACCAATTTGTATTTTTTAAACAAAACGGAAAAACATACTGACTTTAGAAAATATATAAAATGCAAAATATTGATATGTTATCACATCACAGCCCATATATTTCCCACGAAGAAAAAATTGTTCTTTTCCCCATAATAACCAGGGGGCACCAAATCTTAGGCACCCTTTTCATACAGTGGGGCCCGTTTGGAATGAAGACACCTCTGTAAAATTTTTATTCTTCACCTGATTTTAGTCGTTTTTTTTTCTAAAAACAAAAAAACTCTACGTTACTGCAAAATTTCAGGTCTTAATCACGATAAGTGTATCGTGGTCTTAATCTCAATTTTCAAGGCCTACTACGAATTTTTTTCTAGTAAAAAATTTAGTTTCATCATACGAGAATAACAATATCTACCTATGTCAAACTTTCAATAGATCATAAATGCTTTTCTTTTCAAATGCACCCAATACCTATATTATAACTTTATTAAAATGGGCATATTACTAGCTTTAAAATGATATGAATTTATATACAGGGTGTTTTTTTTATGATCAGTCCAACTTTAAAACTATACAAATCCGTAAAATCGTCATTTTTGGAGATAATCTCCTAAACATTTTCTTTTTTGAAACGCCTTCAAAATCCGCTTCTTTTGACCTTCCTGCCATTCTCAAAATGCAAATCCAGCCGGCTTCGATTTTTTTATACCCCAGATTTTCACGAAAATCATTTAGCGATTTCTTTATTTAAAATCTGACGGTCAAGTGGTCAAGGTGTCAAAGTTGAGCAAAATAGGAAATTTAAAGGCATCTGGCGAGTCAAGTGAGCCATGGAATTACTTCGAAGCAGTTGAATGATGAAGAGGACCACTCACATTGTTGATGGGAAAAGATTCAATAAAAAATATACAAGGTATTCTTCTCTGTGCAAACTCAAAATGCTGAATTTTTTAAACTTTATTATGCGTCGAAAATCGAGTATATCAAAACCACCCCAGGCATTATAAACGAAGTAAGTCGAAAAAAGTTCATATGAGTTAAGGTAGCTGGTGTGCTACAACAGGAAACACACCAAAAATGTATCGTCTTAGACAGCAACTTTGTTAAGAAAGGTCCAATAATTTAAATTGTTTTTATTTGTTTGTTGGCATTTTGTAGAAAAATAAATTACTTTTGTGTTTATTAATATTTTTCAATGATTCCAGAGCACTCCTGACCAGTATAAAGTTTTATAAAAATTCATCATTTTGAGATGGCCCAGAGAAAAAGACCCTGCACCAGTGGCGTGCCCAGAAATTGTGTCTGGGGGGGGGGGGTTCGGGGGTTAAGTGAATGGAGGTTTAGGGGAGGGAGAATTGGAGGGGGGGAGAAAAATCTAAGACTGAGTTAAAAAATATACTAAAAATTAAAAAAAAACTATTCTTAAAAAGGAACAAAACTGATTTTAATAAACCTACAATCCAAAATCGAGTTTTCTTTTTTTTGGATTTGGACTTGGACTAAGAGTTCCGACTACTATCCGACCTGAAAACATCCCATATAGCATCTAATATTTTTTGAATATACAAAATAAGTTCCTAATGTGCAAAAAATATTCCCCATATTTATAAAACATTGTTACAATATTTTACAAAATATGTTCTGTAAGTGCATAATATAACCAAGATATTTGTTAAGCGCAGATACAAATATATTAGATGAATGTCCAAATGATGTATATTTCCACAATATCTTGTGTAAAACATATTCCTAACTTAGTTATTCTTATAAATATTTACAAATTGAACATTTAACTTAAGTACATTACAGGCACGTTTACCTTAGGAATGTGCAATTTTGGAATATTGCTGGAACATGTTAAATAGTATATTCATACAGCAAATATCTTATGAATGTTCACATTTGGTTGTATATAAGACATTCACGATATACTTATCTTATCAATGTTCACGAGTGGCGATAACTGGAATATCATGACGTCACCAAGATTCTAGCTTACAATATTTTTAGCTAATATTTCAAAGTACGTCGATGGCTCAGTTGGTCAGAGCGTTGAACTTGTAAATCGATGATCGTAGGTTCGAACCCTGCATCCAGCGTTAGCGTTTTTTTTGTTTTATAATTTACACGTGAATGTTAAACGGATATACATAGAACATACAAAAATGCTTCTGAAGTTTCAAATTTATCTTCAATGAATATTTTTGTGGATATGTATAATACGTGAAATAGTACGTACCTTCAAAAGGCAAACACCTAAATGTTGCCTGAATGTTCAGATAATGTTTCTACAGTTTTTATGAATATTCCTACAATATGCATGTTCTCTGAAAAAATATTATCAGAATATTCCGCCAATGTAATTTTGCAATATGGGATTAGCCTCGCGACACCGCGTCGAGTTATTTTCCCGAAAACCTGTTTGCCTCGAGTCCCGATTGACCCCAGCGCAGCGTCCCGATTCGTCCCATTTGACGTTACAGATGTATTTGATCATCTGTATTCTGTATCCCTACCCCTGTAGCTACGCCGCAGAAGGAGAACTGTACAGTGCAATTATTATCATTATCCGAATATCCGTTTTTAGACTACAAAGTGTGCATTTGTTTTAACTCATAAAAGATAACATTTTTGTTTAATATAGTAGTTTAGTAGAGTAGTTTTTCGGTTTTTCTTTTGTTTTCCTTTTTTTCTTCACTTTTCGTTTGAAAATTTAACCTGCTTGGGGGGGGGGGGGGTTTGAACCCCCGAAACCCCCCCATGGGCACGCCACTGCCCTGCACATTTTTGTATTGAATCTTTGCACACCAACACTTTGAGTAGCCCTGTTGATCATTCAACTGTTTTAAGGGGTTTCCACGACACATACTTGACTCACCAGATGCCTTTAAAATTCCTATTTTGCTCAACTTTGACACCTGACAGAATGGAACTCCCTGTATATCTTTTGTTCAAATTTGGTATGTGGGGGTTTTGGGGTGTCCTGATTAATGATGTGTCAGATTTTAAATAAAAAAATCGCTAAATGATTTTCGTGTTTTTTTACTAGAAAAAATTCGTAGTAGGCCTTGAAAATTGAGATTAAGACGTGAAATTTTGCACTAACGTAAAAAAAGAGTTTTTGTGGCCTATTTTTAGAAAAAAAACGGCTAAAATCGGATGAAGAATAAAAATTTTACAGAGGTGTCTCCATTCCAAAACGGGCCACACTGTATACATATATATATTATAATACCATTGGTGCAAAAAAAATTTACCTATTGTGTAAAAAACTAATAAAACCATAACCAAAATCACAATGAGTCTTTATTTACAGAGCGTATATGAAACCCCAGTAAAACAAGTTGAAAACGATAAAGGTAACTGGAAAGGCAATTCTTGACTTTCTGTCAATATAAATGGCGATTTCATGGGGTGACATAGAAGTCCACGCTGGTCGAGATGTGGGAGCAGGCGGTTCAGAATCCAGTGACATATTCGTTGCATCATCTTGCGGTATACTGATAGTTGGTATATGTAAGGAAGGTGAAGATCCTCCCTGAAATAGTTAAAACCCGAATTGGCTATATCATAAATTAACGTATAATGAATAAATTAACCTGCTTTCTGCCTCCATCCAAACTTGAAAACGACTCTGACTTTCTCAGTTCCTTTCGAGCCAGTCTTGGTGAAACTCCAGCTTTTAAAATATGTTTGGTGCTTTGCTTCAACAGTTCAACGTGCTTTCTAAAAAATACTTTTGAAATAAAGTCTATGCAAAATAAGTTTATTAGTACATACTTTCGTCTCCAGATAACGTTTACAAATGCGAATTCAGCTAGTGAACAAAAAATAAATGTGGCACATCCAAAAAACCATATTTCGCTTGCTTTAACGTAAGAAACTTTTGGTAGGTTTCTAGTTACATTCCCGTTTAAGGTGATCAGCGATAGCATGGTGGCAGTACCTAAAAATATTCTCTTTTCGTTTCAAATTGTACACGAAGACAACCGAGTGCAATTCTCACTTCCAGCCTATCCTATTGCCGCATTTGGGAAAGATCGTAATATTATTAGGAGTAGTGCCGCCATCCTCTATTTTCCTTATTCATGAATTATGTTTCGTGCATTATCATTACTGGGCTTCCGTTTTAAAACAGTTAAAAAATAGTTAAAGGTATTCTGCGGATTTAATAGTTAATAGTGATAGAAGAGAACTTATGTATATTTTAAATTATTCTCATCTGGATATCAACCAAAACATTATTGTGCAATAGGATGACTGGTTGTTGTTCATCGTCCTGCAATGAATCACATAACTAACCAAAACTTGCCTAAGGTCACCCTAGCTGGTGCGACGTCAGCTTGAATCCAAAACGTGACCCAAGACATTAGTACCAAAAGAATTGAAGGTAAAAAATAATCTAGAATATAATACCCCGCCTCTCGCTTTAGTTTGAACTGGAAAATCAGCGCACTAAATTGTCCAGCTGCAAAAGAAAACAAAAGAAAACATAATTTTATTTTAACAATCTGAAAAATTAGATTAATTTGCCACCCCTTGTTCAACTAGTATCATATTATTTCTATTCAACTGTTTATGACTTACATAAGCCATCATCCCTTTGATCAAAGGAAGCGTCAACTGTTGTTTGCATCGCTGAGCATCCAGATAAAGAATATTCAGGTAAATGCAGGTTTTTTGCCACTTTATAGGATGTTCCACTGACCCAATTTAAATTTAGATTCGAAGTATTATAGGCCCCTAAAAGAGAAAGTTATATAACAGAAGATTAATATTATTATATAACAGAAGATTAATATTATTATGCTATTCTTCTTCATTTGAAATTTCTACACATGGTAAAATTGCAACAAGCAATTAAACAGAAATTTCTAAAATTTCTTCATATTAGCAGTAAGTTTTTGACACTTTCACTAGAAAGCTCTCGTCAGAAAATATAAGTAATAATATTTACTTAAAAAATAATACAGTTATAAAAGGAAAAATAAACTGCACTTTTCAGTTTTTCGGCGATAATTCAGGAACTACGAAAAATATACCGGATTTCTTTTAAGAATATTCAATGGTATAAAATTGAAAAACTGTTATCCCATTTGGCCGAGTCTGTATAGGTTGGAATGACTAAGCCGCTCTACTGGTCTGGTCAATGGGTACAGATTGCACTGAAAAACTAATTATGTAACCGAGGTATAATGTAGTACCTCATAGGGTCCCTTTATTAGGAGAGTTGTTCCAATCAATTGTCATCATCAAATTTCAATTGGTTTTGCATAAAAGTAGTGACTCTGAGGTAAAGAAAATACCATGTGGGATGTTGCCTCATAGAAAAAATATGCACATAAACTTGCAAGGATCCGTTGCAGCTCACCAAAGAGTGCCTTTTGCAAAACTAATATGTGGTTCAAGGTCCAGTGTGCATTTCAGCAAAAGTAACTCTGAGAATTATTATTTAAAATGATTCCAGTATCACAAAACCTTCCGCAAAGTAATTATTATATTATAGTCTAAGAGCTAGCGGTTCATCCGACTAACCCGTTTCCTACAAAGCTAAAAATTTTTTAAATAATGTTTTATTATCGGTCAATTAAGAAAGTACCGTTCTGGCAGGCATCTCGCGGTTGCGTCATCATCCCTTAAATTTTTAAAAATGTAAAAAAATTAAAAAAAAATCTACTCCCACAAGGCTACAATTTCAATATGTTTTAATTTACATAAGTTTAAGCTTAAAAAAATTGACAATCTATTTTGAGGGTTGCAAGTATGTGCCAGACGACAGTAAAGTTGTCATAGGGATAGTAATTCGTAACCTGCTCCCACAAGGCTGAAATTTTGAGGGAATATTCTTTTAATAGTTTTAAAAGAATATGCAAACAGCCAGCCTATTCTGGCGGTTGCAAGTGTCTGCCAGACGAGTACAGGGTGACCCCCCAAAAAGTACCACCTCCATTTATTTTCTTAATTTTAAGGTATTTTAACCGGAGAAAAGGCACTTCTGTACTAATTTCATCCAAATTTTCAGAATCTGCTGTCAAGAAAACAATCGAGCATCAAACAAAAAAGTTACGGATCTAACCCCGCTTTTCTGAAAGTGAAGCCCAACTTTCTTTTCCATATTTGGATAGGCAACTGAAATCTATTATACGACGATATATATACAGGGTGTCCCTGGATAGTTATCGGAATTAATCAATATACAGGGTGTTCTGGAGGTAAATTTGAAAATATGCCCAAGAGTAAACTACAATAATTATTTTCAAAGATATGAACAACTTTTATAAGGAAAACTTTAAATTTAGTTTTAATTAAAACATTAAAATTGTAGCCTTGTGGGAGTAGATTTTTTTATTTTTTATTTTATTTTTTTACATTTTCAAAAATTTAAGGGATGATGACGCAACTGCGAGATGCCTGCCAGAACGGTACTTTCTCAATTGACCGATAACAAAACATTATTTAAAAAATTTCTAGCTTTGTGGGAAACGGGTTAGTCGGATGAACCGCTAGCTCTCCTACTAATAGGAGATGGTAACGCAGAGGTCTTATAGAATAAATGAAGACTAAAATTCAATAAAGCAACAACTGCGAGATGATATACACATACCTAATATAAGGTAGATATTGTACCCAAATAGTCACTCTAAGCAACTACCCTAATAGCACACAATGTCCGAGGGATGTCCATATAATGTCCATATTATTACATAAAATGTACATCCCAGGGACGTCCGTATTTGGACGTTAAATGTTTGTACTTAAAATAGATATCCGAGGGACGTCCCTATATGGACGTAAAAAGAATAGGTCACATTAAATTATTTATACCATATATCCATATTATAGTAATTTTAAAATACACACCTAATGCTACATTGATGTTAATTAGGTAATAATTTGTTTGATAGAAAAAGTACTTATGTCTATAGAATAGGTGTTAGCAGGAATAAGAAACGTTGCTTATTTATTGCAAAGTGTAATAACTATCTACATATAAGTAAATAATATATATCGGCAGTATTGACATAGTTTACCGCGTAATCTGTTTTAAGTATCTACAATTTAAAAAGACCGCTGGTTTCCTAGTTTCAAAGTTCGAGAGTCATTTAGATACGGCAGTTGCCAGATCCACCACTATAACTTTAAATCTGAGACATTTTTAAAATTCTATAATCTCATATTATAGTAATACGATACCTACATATTTAGTTTACTTTCGCACGCTGCTCCTGTTATTATTATACTATAAGACAGAACTAGTTTACATATTTGTTAATACCTATCTAATCATTTATTAACTTTCTAACCTTTTCCACAATATCTATGTTTATACAACTCATCAAAAACCGGTCGACAATCTGGCAACAGCAGGAATCGCCCGTTAGGATACGCCAACCATTCTGCCCCAACGGCATTGGCCAAAATTGTCACGTGCCAAGAACGCCGTAACGCCATTGGCAAAAACGGTCAGTTGACTTGGCGGAGACTGCGCATTGTAGGGCACGCCGTGCGAGTGCGAGTACGGACAAGCCGAGGCAGAGATGATAAAATGCAGATCGCGGACCTTGTGTGTTGCATTGTTGTTCAATTAGCATTGTGATCCATGTGTTTTTTATAATAATTGTAGTGAATTCCAATAGACCTCCGGACTGTACGTTAAATTGTTGTCAATACTGATTAATATTTAGACTCCTTATTATTAAATACAGGGCCGCATTAGACAAAAATGAATGAAAAAAAAAAGAATTTTCAGTATAATTGTCTCAAAACATTTTAAAAATATTTCTTGTCATACATCATATATATATATATATATATATATATATATATATATATATATATATATATATATATATATATATATATATATATATATATATATATATATATATATATATATATATTAATACGTCAGTCAACGAATTTTGGATTTGCCCTTATTCGGATATATTTTCTAAATTAAAGATACTTACCTACTAAATTATGAAATAAAATTGTCATTACCTACCTAGTTTATTTTACCATTTTATTTGATATGGGCATAAGCAAAAGTCATGATTTAAAATAGTAAAAAAACTATATTTTAGACTTTTGATGAAAGCACCGGTATTAATTTTAATCTGTATAACTTTAATACCCTATATTCTTTTCCACACCTTCACCCATGTTCATTTTTTTATATATCGTGATGCCAGCTGATGACTTGACTATTAGTCGGAGAGCCAGCGTACATGTTCCAGTGATGATTCAGTTAAGGCCTATTTTTTGCAAGGATGTTGGGGGGCCATAACCAAGTGTCATCCGCGAGGATTAACCCTGACTCCAGTCATAAGGGGGTGGCAGAACGCCCCTTACTGGTAAAAAAATGCATCTTTATATGCCGAAATGTTTTCCAGTGCACCTCTGATGGCCCGAAATTATCGTATGTAATATCACAAGTGCCAGAAATTTTATCGATAATTTTTTCGAAAGCGCTATTTTGCCTAGAAAGAGTATAAATTGGTCTTTTATTCTCTGATAAAATCCCGAGAGCGAAGCTCGAAGGATTTTATCTCTGAAAATAAAAGCCCAATTTGTACGAGTGGTTTTGCTAATGGGCAAAATAGCGCTTGAGAATAAAATTATTTAGATAAATTTCCGGCACGAGTGGTATTTGTCGAGATTATTTCACGAATACGATTTAATAATTTCTGTATTAATTTTTTATATGTTTATATTTCCAAAATGACTCATTTTGAACGAGTTTATTGACAGAATTTTAAGAAGTACGTGTTTGTATCGAACAGATTCGCGGTTGCTAAGCAACGAAGTGGTAATAATTGCACTAGTAGTATTACCGCGATAATTTGCACTAGTGCAATTATCGCTAGCAGAGGCATATGATTGGTTGGATTTTTATGGAAGGAGCTACTTTATTGGATGCAAGCAGTATGAGGGAAATAATCGATATAATATTTGCAGAACGATTGACCAGTTATAAGGGTGTGGCAGATCACCTCCAAGATGTCGTGTGAGCAATGAACTTTTTATTATTTAGTTAAGCTTAATTTTTTAATATGTTGTTATGACAACTATTTCAAGTGTAAATGCCAATTTGCAGAACAAAATGGAGGTATTAACACTCTAGCAGAACGATTCGAATGTTCCGTACGCGCGCCTTCATTGAGTACCATCAGTCGCAAAATAACTTTGCAATTATAAGGGGTACGAAAAAGTGAAATGTTTTTGTAGGAAATTTAATTCCCTACGTAATAGATCTCTTGACATTTGTTCGAATTTCGCTTACTTTCTGAGATATAGTGAAGATAAAAAATAATTTGCAAGTATTTTTTACATTCAGGCGCGAATATCAATTTTTTTTGTGGCACTCGTGGTATCTGATTTTTATAAGGACACTCATTTCAGAACAATATAATTAGTGTCGATTGAGCACCCCAAATATGATATATAATATTTTAATTGTAGTATTATAATAAGTGGAAAACTGATTGCCATGAAAACAGTTACAAAAAACGTTTTAAACAAAATCGAAATAATTGTTCTACGATGTAAATAACTGAAATAACTGAAAAATATATCAAGGTCAAGTTGATGACGTAGGGTACAGCCACAGCCGACTCTGAAGTAGAGAAAACTGGCAACAAGGGATGCGGGTCCACGTCGCGTGCCCTGACACTACCTGTCAGTTGATTTTATAAGAAATTTACCAGAATTAATTTATGTAGTGCGGGTAGTGCTATCGTCTCCGATGCAGTGTGTCTCTGGGTGGAAACAGACAGCCCGAAGTGCTGGCGACAGCTTTATTATAAATTTGATTTGTTTGTGCAAAAGTGAAACATTTCCCGAAAAGTTCGAAGTGAAGAATCGTTCCTTTACAATTATTTCAAGTCTCAAGATTCCTAAACTGCATTATTGCAAGAATTTTCGGAATTAATGGTCTCTTTCACTAATCAAAACTCAGTAACATTTGTGTATCTCTTTGATGTCTCTACGGGTGTCACATATCCCTAGTAGGTTACCAAGAATGAAAATCTGAATGCCGCCTGGAAATTTTGGTCACCGAAAAATAATCCCCAGTATAACTATTTTTTATGTCTTCCACCTACGAGCACGAACCTTGACTACCCGATCGATTGGCAATTGCTTTACCGAGAACGAAAATCAGAAAAGTCGCGTGGCCACAAACGGTCCACTAGTAATTTTTATGTCTCCCGCCTATGAGCAAGAACCCTGACTACCCGATGGCAATCGATAGGTTACCGACAACGAAAATCTGAAAAGTCGCGTGGCCAAAAATGATCCCCCAGTATAACGTCTATGCCTATCCGAAAATATCTTTAAGCCCGCACAGGTAAAAATTCTTACCACATCAGGTCTGTAAAGCCCGCCCAGGTAAAAAACCTCGGAACATCCAGCCTTGCCACCTCAGGATTGTTCGCCAGCTTGGACGCGCTTTGCGCTTTCTCCCAACTGGAAAATTCAAAACCGGTAAATTTTAATGCTATCCCAGTTCTGTCGTCCCTAGCCACTTGGCGATGAATAGTAATTGTCACCCACAATAATTTGGTTTCCTCTGGGGTCCTCGGAAAATTTTGTCGACACAATATTAAGTCGAGAGGAAAAAGAAAATCAGTTTTCCCTGAAGTCCTAAAGAAAATCGCGGAATCCTGCCACGGAAAATTATCCCACCGCGAAGTCGCTGAAAAATTACTCCACTTTTTACTAATTTTTAGCCCCGTAAGAAATACATGGGGAGATTGCGCTTGAATCGGCCTAGCTTACCTACTCAAATGCTAAATCTGCGCGTTGTCCTTAATTTTTTACAGTCCAATTTTAATGTGAAAATCGTTTACTTGTTTTGCAAGAAAAAACCTATACACGGCCAATGCCGAGCTAAAAAATGTCATTCCGAAGATGACCACTCCAAGGTTGAGTCCGGGCTTGTCCGCGATAGGTGTAAATTCAGATAGTTCAACAACTTCGTGTTCTCAAACTTTATGGAAAACCGGGAATTAACATACATTTTATTTTCAACCTCTATCCTTTCTGTTTTACTACCATTTCATGCTAAAATTATCGTGAAAAAGGACCGATCCGGACCGAGGTAAGATTTACTCATTCCAATTCCAACCTCTTTCTCAACTTATCGCCTAGGTATCTGTTTTTTTATAGTTTTGATTATATCATTTCACGAGAAATACTTCAAATTCATAATAGGTATTATTCCTAGTGATGCGGAAGTAAAAATTATAAGTTAGTGACTATAAAATTTTTGCGACACCCTCTGAATTATCATGTCTTGCATACAACACGTTTTCTGACCAGTTGTCAATAGAATTTTGTTTTGCTTTGTCATTTAAATGCAACAATGCACTTACACATTATTACACGATAATTTTCCACTTTATAAAAGTCAATTTTGTATATTTATTTATTTATATTATAGAGGGTGAGTTTTTTTGATGCTCAGTATGGGGATCTCGGAAACTAGCGGAGATAGGAGGAAGGTTAAATGTAAAAAGAATTGCAGTTTTGTAGGCCCAATTAAATGCACCTTGTGGATTTTTTAAAAAAGTCATGGATTGCTAGATATTTTTAAAAAACGAAATTTTGGCAATTTTTTTCTAATCCATCTAGATTCGTTGTTTCTGATTTTAGATAAAAAGTGTGATTAAGTAGTGATTACAAAGTTGGAGGGAACTGTGTCCCCAATACGGTTGTCATGTCCCACTTTCCGTGACAGCTGCCATTTTCGAGATATGACACTTATGTTTTTTTAAATGAAAACCATAGTTCGCCCTGGTCTCGAAAAATCAGGCATTTTTAGAGCTTTCCAACGATCTAATACTTGATATTTATGGCAATTCGGAAAAATAAGGGTAATAACTATGGTTTCCATTAAAAAAAAAACAAATTTGTATCATATCTCGAAAATGGCAGCTGTCACGGAAAGTGGGACATGACAACCGCATTGGGGACACAGTTCCCTCCAACTTTTGTAATTATACTTTTCATCGAAAATCATAAACAACGAAGCTAGATGGATTAGAATAAATCGCCAAAATTTCGTTTTTTCAAAATATCTAGCAAGCCATGACTTTTTTCAAAAATCCACAAAGTGGGCTTACAAAACTGCAAGACTTTCCCCATTTAACCTTCCTTTTATCTCCGCTAGTTTCCGAGATCCCCATACTGATCATAAAAAAAAACTCGCTGTGTATGTATTTTTTGTTTAGGACATTTTCAATATGAACGCATACAATCCAGGGGCGGCCGTTTCCTTCCCTTATTTAACGGCGCCCATGAACTAAGTACATAAATGTATGTTTTCATGTAAAGTTGTATTAACGTAAGATTTCACCCCACCCCTAATTTCCCTAATTCCGCCTTATTTTTATTATTGCGGCTACGTAGTGTCCTCAAGATTCCTCTATACAATTTTATCTATACGTTGTTTAAGGTTTTGACTAAGCCTTTTGACATAATTTTTACTTATATTAATTTTCCACATTCGCATACATTATTTGACCACGTCTAGAAAGCTTTAAATTTTCTGTAATGTTACACTACTGAAGATACCCCCCAGGAGGGTTTAAACATATGTACAGTTGATATTAAAGAAACTGTGTTTGTGGAGCTAGACTGTAAGTTTTTACCCTTATCGTTGCCCCCTAATTTTATTATTTTTCACTTTAGCAAAAAATGTTAAATACAAAAGTTGTACGAAAGTTTCCTGTAAGTCTAATGAGATTATCAGGGTGATGTCAAGGTACTAATAAAACTTATATTTCTTATACAGAACATTCTATATTTTCACATTTTTGTAATCTACTCGTTATGGCGGTTCAAAAACTTTAACTTAAACCTTAGAGTTTATAATTTTTTGCTAAGGCGAAAAATAACACCATTAAGTGAAATCTTATGTGAATAACCATATACCTATCTAGAATTAGAGAAGCGATTCAAGGTATCCCATTGCGAGAGATAAGAAACGCGTATGGAGCTTTCATTAAAAAAGTGCAAGGATTTAGTATAACGTCACGCACCTTTCGTTTTCTACACGTCAAACCCTTTCATTTGATACGCATATCAAGGAGGTGGTGAATAAATAGGTAATCCGCCATCTTGGAGCGGCCGTCATATTGGATTTAGTATGACGTCACACTATATCGTTCTTTACTAGTCAAGCCCTTTCATTTGATATCAAGGGGGTCATAAAGAAAAAGATAATTCGCTATCTTGAACCGGTGATTAAATTACAATATTGTGTATAATAGATTGTATGTTCTCTGATTGTATTGTCACTAGCACTAAAAGTGTGTGCAAAATTTCAGCTCAATTGGCTGGGTGGAACTGGTTTAAAATTATGTTGCAAGATTTGACCGCCAGATACAAACACACAAACAAAGTAAGTTAAAAATAATAAAAGCTTGTAAAAAAGGGGTGCAATATAACCAGCTTACCTATTTACGTTTTTATTTAAAATGGCAGAAAACACAAAGAGAAATGCCTGCACATAGGATATTATAGATATTTTTGTGGTCAATGGTCTCAATACCTAGTATTTTAAGTGCAAATATACTATACTTATCCTATGCATACTTACAACTAGACCAAGTAATGTCGCAAGTCTGATGATCAAATGGAAACTTCCGTAGATTCATCCAGCAGTAGAAGTTCGTTGTCATTCTGTAAGAATAGACCACTCTACCATCTGGCGCAATCCTCACGAAGACGTCTTTTCCATCCAGCCCCATCAAAAACGAATCCCTTTCATTGCTGACTACAATATGGGGCACCCAAATTCGATTCCTTAGAGGCTCTTCGCCCATTATACTTCCCCAGGCTGGCGATAAGTGTTGGAACACCAAGCGATGGTCCACGTAAAGTAGTTGGACAAAGATGTGCGATTTGAATCGCTGTTTGTGAAAAAAAAAAGGATTACTTGACAATTGAAACTGAGAGAATTCGTGGTACCTAGGTACATGCCGTTTAATTACGCCAGAAACTTTATTTATAATGTGCGCCAAGAGATTCAAAATCGGATTTGTTATTATCACGGGTCACGTGGGATTCATTTTATCCATTGTTGTAGTTTTTTTTTTATTAAAGTTTACGTTGTGCAATTTGTCGAATTTAATTACTTATTATTTTTTGCCTTCGTCAGATTTCGCTTAAATTAAAAAACCGTCAGTGTATTGGATAGAGCCACTAAAAGAACTTTAAAATGACTTATCACACGACCCACCCATCTATTTAAAAAAATTATCCAAAAAGTAGCATCCATAGCCCCATTTCTCTCTCACCCAAATTTGACATAATATTCAAACTTGCTGAAAAGTTAAGAGGGGGAGTCACTTTATAATCGGACTGTTTAAAATCTTTCTATTAGCAAAAATTAGAGAACTAGAACCATTGAGTAAACTCACTCAACGCTAGAACTAAATAGGACGTCGCAGTTTTCGCGTGAAGACTGCTCGGCAGTGTACGCCCCTCAAAGGATGCTACTTATAGTTATGAATTATCTGAATCACAATAAAAGATTCATCTTTAAATCTAACAACAATTTCGAAAACAAAAGGATCCTTATTAATTTAAATGGCGTGTTATGTGGTATAATATGGTATGTATAGCAAATTATTCTAAAATACTTACCAAGTTATCTTCAGATTCAATATGTTTAACGTCTATTTGGAGTTCAACCTTCAAAGGGCCTACGGTGATAGGTTTGATGAGTCTGTCATACCTGCAACTGTCTGTTAGCTTTTCTATTAGTTCTTCTTGTGTTAGGTGGTCTAAAGGTGCTACCAATTTTGGGCAAGAGTCCTCCGAAACATTTAGACTTCTTAGTAACACATTTTCGAATGATCTGAAATAACTACATTTTCAAAGATCCATAATTCATAAACTAGTAGGCTTGTCTTACCTGTGTGCCTTAATACAGTTGAAAGTAAAAATGATGAAAAATAACTTTAAATGTTGAGAATTTTTTGTGAATTTAAGAAACATCTTTACTGGGATTATAAACCTTCGAAATAGGTGTCTAGTTAAAACTAAAAAACAATAACGCTTTGTAAATGTAACTAAGCCGTTTTACGGTTTGTTTGTGCAGCCAAAATTTGTTCTGTGATATTATAATATCGATTACATTCGTTGCAAACAGTGAGCAATAAAAATATGGTTATGGTTAAATATTGTTATTTAGTCAAATTGCTATAAATACTTTCAGGGTCTAAATACTGTGGAAAATGACTTTTATATGCTTGTATAGGACATATTTATACTTTTGAAAGCACTCCATTTAATTAGAAGATAGATTCAATGACATAATGGTGATAAATCATTCAATGTTACATACCCAGAGCCTCTTCACCTTTCAAGCGAACTAGATCCGTTGCAGTTACAAAAATTATAACTCACTTTATATATTATAGTACCTAATTATTATAGAAGGGTCTAAACCATATGCACGATTGCCCTCAAATCAAATTAAAATCCCGAGGAGGTCTGGTTAATAATAAATCATCTTTATTTACCTACATATAGAAAGTAACAAGGTATTACAACAGTATAAATATGAGGCGAAGTTGAAGTTGGAAACTGGCACAAAATAATAGTTAGGCAATCTCGAATGCCGCATGGTAAATTATTTCCCGTCAGCCCCACTTTTCAAGATAAAAACATTAAATAATTCCATATTAACAAATATCAAGCAAATCAATTATTTTTTACTTTTTAGGCAACATTAAAATCGCGTTTTTAGTTATTTTACTTTTTAGTCAACAATAAAAGTGTGTTATTTATTTTTTAACTATTAATTTTTTAACTTTTCAGTCTTAAATAGAGTTCTATGGATCTAGAGTACTGGGGGATCTTTCACATCCAAATCTAATAATGTATACAGGGATATTGGTAATTCGATACACATTCCTTTGGAAATGTTATAGGGGAGGAGGTAAGGAATAAACTTAATCCTATATGCATTATGCAAAACTCAACAGTTTTTGAGATATTTCAATTTTTCTTAGTAGAGAAAAAATCTACAGAAATCTTTTTAAACTTTTCAACTGGATTACTTGCCCAACACTATGGTCTTATGTTTGGAATGAAAAATGTCCGGAAACAATTAGATCATAGAAAAATTTTAAATAACAAGTTGTAAAAATATATAAAAAAATAGTTTTGCATAATGCATCTATGATTAAATTTACTCCTTACCTCCTCCCCTACCAGATCTCCAAAGGAATGTATCGAATTACCATAAACGCTGTAGGTATATTATAGGTATCTGATATGGAGAACCTAACTCTGTTATTTCTAGGGTATCTGTGCGCGCATTCTCTCCATCTCTGCTAATACTATTACAAATTACAAGGTGTCCTGCCTATTAGAAAGACGTTAGATAGACTTACTGGTAAGGTAACGGACATCCAATAGGGTTGCGCCTGGTATCCTGAAGTGACGCTTGCATACCCACCCTCATACCATTCAGCACGTTTCTCACCTTGACCTGGGTGAATAAATATGGCCCGCCAACACCGGAATTTAATAAGTTTGCAAATTTTCAGATCGGTAAAATAATAATTAAAAGTGAGTGAAAATCGATTTTATAGATTTGTTTTGTAAAGTTTCATACATACCTACATGCATACAAGTTAAGCTAATAAAGTGCTTGAAATCCGTATAGAGTAGATATCGCTTGATGTTTGCATCACTCTAAACTACCTTTTTGTTTTATTGCTGTAACTAAGTACCAGCCAAGAGCTGTGGTTTCGCCTTCATTTTGAATGATTTTAATTTGATTAATACAGGTACTCTTTAAATTAAGGGGACCCAGCATTATACTTTTTAAAGTGAGGCCAATTCTTTCCTCATTCTAATGGTATCAGTGATGCCAAGTATGCCATTTTATTGGAGAATCTATGAATATAACAGGTACTTTGATTGTTAGTAAAAATTAATAATGCGGTTTCCACGATTTATAAAAATTAGACTTGACAATGTTGTGTCTACAAGTGCGGAATATGGCAACTGTCAGATGAAAAAAAGTTATTTTATAGTTGAAATTGATTTCCAGCAGTTATTTCCACGAATTTAAGTATTAGTAAGTAAGTATTATAGTAAGTCAGTGCCGATTTTGATTATTTAAGAATTTGTCGCTATTGAACCTTGCTACCAGGATACTCAAAATCCATTTGTAATATGTATACTTGAACTTTCTCCTCTTGTTGAATGTTGAATGTATCTACCCAAAGAACTTTCACAGATTTCGGGATGGACTAATAAGATTGGGTCTAGTAGCTCTAATCGTATAGTTTTTCTTGGTGCTCATTATAAATTTTTTGTAATTTTATTTATCTCCCAAGGTACCACCTCACAAACAAAATAAACTTGTAGTCGTACATAAAAACTCTTTAAAAAAAGACCTGACTGAAGCTACCTGCTTGATAATTTAAAATTTACAAAATACGATTTTTGTTTTGAACTATAATACCTACTTATACTTATACGTAATGCCCACGTAAAGGGAATTGTAGGATTACTAAAGGTGATACAAGAGAAATCTGGTTGCATTTATTGGGAGTACTATAGGCGGCCGCATTACCTCTGAGTATCTGGAAGTTAGAAAACTTAAAAATTGTGAATTATGATGGGACATTTTTTGCCTCCTTTATTAGAATCTATGGCACTGGCATTTCACATAAAACCTGATGGCAGTTGGACGCTGACATATAACATAACCTTGTATCAGCCCCCTTGTGGTCTCCGTGGAGTCGACAGAAAACAAACTTCCCCTCAAGGCATCACTTTTCCTATGGGATAGACTGTGAAATGCTGGGTCCCCTTATTTTAAAAAGTCCCTGGATTAATACAACTACTGTCATCCATTCTTTAAACAAACGTTTAAAGAGACTTCAAAAAAGTTGTTTCAATATTTTTAAAAGCCAATTGGTACTGCTGAAGAATAATGTAGTATTGCTCGACAGCAAAACTATTGTCAAAAATAATGTACCTACTAATTTCGTTGGCTAAAAACTATTGTACGTCGAAAACTAAATAATATTTACTCCCCCATTTTCACATCTTCGCGTAGAGAGATTTTGCCCAAAGGAATCCTAACCGTCCTATTTTAGGCACGATTACATATACCAAATTTGAAGCCTATGTCTTAATCCGTTCGAAAATTTTCGTGGGACCACTCATAGACAAACAGACGCCAAATTTATTTTCTGTAACTTTGGTTTTTGACGTTTTATAACATTTAAAACCGATTTAGCTAATAAAAATGAATTGATTTTTTTGCAGAGACTATTTCCCTCAAACTGCTTGCATCCAATAAAGTAGCTCCTTCCATAAAAATCCAACCAATCATATGCCTCTGCTAGCGATAATTGCACTAGTGCAAATTATCGCAGTAATAGGTACCACTAGTGCAATTACCACTTCGTTGCTTAGCAACCGCGAATCTGTTCGATACAAACAAGTACTTCTTAAAATTGGTGTTTTACACTGTTGTAAATTATGCAGCTTAGAAATTTTGTTGCGGTATTATTAAGCATTGTATCAATGAATTTCTATAACTTTTACACTGCTAAATTGTTCTTATTAGACCTCGGTCTCCGTTTAAATTTATGACACACATTCAGAAAATAAACCAACTCTGACAGGGTGTACGTATATAGTCGCATTTGCCTTGGATATCCAAGCGTCATGTTTGTTTACTCGAATGCTACAGTCGAAGCTGTCAATAAACTCGTTCAAAATGTGTCGTTTTGGATATGTAAACATAGAAAAAATCAATACAGAAATTATTAAATCGTATTCGTGAAATAATCTAGGCAAATACCACTCGTGCCGGAAATTTTTCTAAATAATTTTATTCTCAAGCGCTACTTTGCCTGTTAGCAAAACCACTCGTACAAGTTGGGCTTTTATTTTCAGAGATAAAATAAAAGACCAATTTATACTCGTGATCTTTCTAGGCAAAATAGCGCTTTCGATAAATTATCGATAAAATTTTCGGCACTTGTGATATTACATACGACAATACTTCTGGTTAATGTTTTATGTGTTTCTACACACGTGATGATGTGGAAGTAATAATTTATTTTTATAGTATCTCTGCATCTCCGGAAATTAGAGATGTTGATGAAACAGCAGTGTCCACAAATTTTTTACTCTTAATGGCCAAGGTTAAAATAAACTTCATGGGAATTTATTCGCTGGAATAATTATTGGATTATAATTAAATAAATGAAATGTCCACTTTCTTTATTACAGAAATAGAAAAGTACAAAAAGACCTAGCAGTACCCACTTTATAACAGAAAAATATATTGTAACTAGTATGAAATTCTGAAAATCCTAATACCTACTTATTTCCTTAAAAATACTTATTGTTTGTTTAATACATTAATATCTAAATAATATAACTATATTCTTGACAACTATTACAATAAAACAACATTCTAATCACAGTAAATTTCCTGAAGGCACAAATAAAAATCTTATTTAGATTATATAATTGGAGCTTTTCCAGCTTAAACTTAAAAATATAGGTAGTTTTTAATATACTTGTAGGCACATAATAAATATATTATAGTGAGACTCGCACTTATAATGCATACACAAATCCCCAATAAAAAATATTGAAAATCATAAATGCAACCGGAAAAACTATCCTAGACTTCCGGTCTATCCAGTTAGCCACTTCGTGTGGCGTCATGGTCGTCCACGTGGGAGCTTGGGGGCCTGAGGCGCCGGCGCCCCCAGGGATTGGTATAGTCGTCACGCTGTCTTCAGACCCCGTAAAGTCATCAGCATGTTGGGTCTTTATTGTAGGTATTTGAATCGAAGGAAAACTCTAAAAACATATTAAAATATTGTTTACTTTCAATTTTAGAAATACTCATAGTGCTGTCTAAGAGTAAAGTGGCTTAATATTAGTATTTCTAAATCGTTACTTATTATGTACCGATTGACGGTAAAAGCCAATGACGTCAGGACCTATAGACAGGTTTGTTTTGATAAACGCTTGACGCCCAAAACTAATCACAATCTAAGCGCTCCTTTAAATTATTCCTAAAATGTCGCGAGATTGTGAGCAATTGCCCCTTTTTGTCGAGCCGTAGCGAACTTATTTCGACTCTGGGCTCGGGGGCTGGCGTCGTTAGACCATCCCCCGAGTCTTCAGGTGAGGTTCCGATGCTTCCGGCGCCGCCAAACAAGAAAAATCATGCGATATCTAAGTGTGAATCTGGAGGAACTATAACCGGGAATCACCGGGTGTATAGTTGGGTGATGGTTGACTTTCTGTCTTTGTATGTAGCATGTTTTTAGAGTAGTGTGGATATATTTAATCTTGGAGTCAAAATAAAGGGAATTTAACAATGGGGCACCACGTCTATAGGTTTTGATGTCATTGGTAAAAGCACACGTCTCATTTAGCACACCATCACAAACAACATGCATGGCCCTATCCACAAAGGTAATCATATTTTTATTATACTTCTTTGAAAACACATTATTTTCATCTGTTTTAGCAATAATGAAAGATGAGGTTTTTCGGGCTAGCGCACGGAAACAGCGCATGGAAAAACTTTCCGTGCGCTGAATAAAAATACCGAATATATGGCTTTAAAATAGAAATATACAGCAAAGTAAACTAAATTTAAGAAACTCTATATGCTCTCTGATATTTAACATATACCTATTTTGAATTTTAATTCGTAAGTGTTTCAATATTTAGATAAATTTCTGTAATATTTTTGACGTTTTATTCACCTTATCTGACAATAACTAATTTACAACAAAGCATCTTTGAAATAATTTGAGAGTAACCATGGAAACGCATCATACATACCAAACACTATATTGTCTGCATTGATTATTTTTTGTCAATTAAATTTATTATAATATGCCGATAAAATGTATTAAGTTTCCGCTTTCAAAGGAGTATAATAAAAAAATATCGTTCATTACACGTCCAGAAATAGTTTTTTCCGTGCTTGCATGACTTCCCGTGTTCGGCTGCGCCACACACCGGAATTTGTCACGCGCGCACGTAAAAATCTTTATTTCCAGACTCGTAATGAAATATACTATTTTGTTCATATTAGCACGCCTGAAATGTTTTGAACAACTAATATAATTTCCGCACCAATCCATGTCCTAGATCGGGAGTTAGTGACTGGCTTTTGGATGTGATTTTACCTTAGAGAAATAACCAAGGATAGAGGGAGCAACAGCATCAAAATACACAAGTTTGTAGTCAACCAACATCTTATGCTTTACCGAAGTAAACAAACACTAGGCCCGTGTGTACAACGTTTACCTGAGATAGGTTATATCCTGAGAAATATCAATTTGGCAACACACTTTCTGCGTCCCATTGCATACAGAATCAGTCACTATAGCCTAAATACTAATAAATAGCCTATAAATTATCAGAAAAACAATTGAAAACACGAAAAATGCATACGTAAACAATCGGAAAACTTGACTTGCTGGGTGCTGGGCAAACACAAAACAAATACCGCCGAGTTAACGAACGCGGCGCCTGCGGCAGCAACGGCGGCGTTGCCATGTTGGGCGGTTTGAGGTATCTGTGACGATTTTATTAAAGTGATAATTAGCTACTATAATTATTACAGCGCAATTTAGTTTTAGTTTAAAATTGTTACATACAAGAAATTAATAACTACATAATTTAGCGTTATGGGAGGTGTGCCTTCATTTAATCCCATTATTAAACCCTTCTATTTTGAAATGAAATGCTGTAAACAATGGAGTATGTGGCATCACTCAAAAAGATATTGGCTCTGTTTACTTTTTGTTCTTACTCCTTCTATCCTTGGTTATTTCTCCGAGGATTTTACTCAGTACTCAATATGCTTTTCAGAGGACATTATGATGCGTATATTCTCACGATAATAAGGTTTAAATCAGAGAGTCATCCTGGGTTCTTCATATCGTAGGTCTTCATTTATTCGTAAGTATGCGTTTTGATAGAATTTTAGTCAGGCTGCGCCCATACTGATTTAGAACTCTAAAGACTTTTTATAATTTGATAAATGGCCTAAAATGTTATTTTTCGTTTGGGTTTAACTCAAAAAGTGTATAAGGTGGATATTAAGCGATTTGACGATATACGATATTTGTCCACTTTATACCTATTATAAATAGCAATAGCATCGAGTTTTGGGTGATATGGATAACTTCTATCCTAAAGTTTGTTTTATTTTAGCTTTTTCAAAGACTAACAACCATCACTTACATGTACAGTGAGGTAGTTGTTCTGGGTGTTGTTTTTCTCATTTTGCCTATGTTCAGATTCCAAACTAGAACAAGATCTCGTCTTGTAGAGACTACTAAATGATTCAGACTTTCTCAAGTGCTTCCTGGCTAAACTTGGGGTTACGGCACCTTTCAAAATGTACTTGCTGCTGTTCTTTTTCAGCTCAACCTTCTTCCTAAAAATAGAAACTTTTATTATCAAACACTGTAACAAAAACACTAGAAAATGTACCTTCTCCTCCAAATAACATTTACAAAAGCAAATTCGGCCATTGAACAAAATATGAAGCTTGAACATCCCAAGAACCATATTTCACTTGCTTTTATGTAAGAGACCTTTGGCAGGTTTTTGGTCAGACCACCGTTGAGTGTTATAAACGAAAGCATGGTTGCGGTTCCTAAAATAAAAAACAACGTTGAAAAATTTTTGTTTCTAAAATCTCCGACTGTGCCAAACTTCAAACCGATCGCGAAAATTTTTAATGCCTGATATTAAAAAAATTAAAATTTAATGAAACACTAACATAGTTGATTAGTTTCACATTATCTGGTAATATCAAGAAACAATTATAATATGAATGGGGGGTCGTTATCTTCAGCAGAAATATTAATTCCAATTCTTAATAACTTTCCCTATAAAATTTCTCGTTGTTGCTTATGAAAATGGAAAATATTATGATTACTTCTTTCAAGCCCTGCTTGATTTTTTAGAATCGAAAATATGGTCATCAAAGTTATTGTTTAGGTAATCCGGTAAGTTCGTATTATAAAATAGTATATTCTTATGTATAAATATGTTGGACGTGATTATAGGTGTCTACTTACCTAAAGTTACTCTAGGGGCTGAAGCGTCCGCTTGCAACCAAAATGTGACCCAACTGGTGCAAACCAATAGAATAGAAGGAAGAAAGTAATCCATTATATAGTATCCAACTTCTCTTCGGAGTTTGAATTTGAAGATTACTGCGCTGTAGTTGCCAGCTATAAAAAATTGTTTTTTCAAATTAAAGCTGATAATGACTCAGTGCATCTCTATTAATTGTTGATCAGGGAAAATTCCCATGACTTTTAAGAAAAGTTCAAATTCGTATAGCACCTAAAACCCTTATTTTTCAAGATACATGGTGCTCAACGTGAGCAATCAAATAATAGTCACAATTCTTTTACTGTTTCGAAAGAAGCACAAGAAAAAGAGACTATAGTTTTTAGCTTTTAGTGTTTACTTTTGGAGCCCCTGTATCTTGAAAAAGAAGGATTTTAGGAGTCATACTAGTTTAAATTTTTTTAAAAGTATTGTCGATTAAAGTCTTTCCAGGTACGTGATACCAAATATCACATTTTCGTGATTTTCCAAAAAGTGGCTTGATTGTCGAAAAAAAAAAAACAATATCCAAAAAAAATCCTGTCATGCCAATTTTCAAACTTTAATTTTAGAACGTAAACAAATGAAAAAAGATAAATTTTAGTGTTTTACAATCTTTAAGACTGGATACCAAGTTGAGGTATAGATATTTTAATTCGGTTATTAGTTTTTATATAAAATTTCATGCAAAACATTTAGTGTGCTTCACGTAAAATTTCAACAATGTTATGACAGTCTATGTGTAGTTTTCTCTATGTTAATAGCTGAAACACGTGTCGTTTTTTGATGAGATAACCTCTTTCTAAAAAGGAATGCACTATCCTAATATGCAAAGGGTTATCTTATGTACAGTGACTTTACACTGTAATCCTATGTAACCTCAAATCGTCGATCTGACAATCCGAATATTGATTATATCTGTCAAAGAAAATGACTGAGGATAAGAAGAAGTTGACCGAAGCAGAAGCTGTACAAAGAATCGAAAGAGTCAGGCTGAAATTGACTCAAAGAAGATTACAAGCACAGAGAAGAATAGCCCGACTAGAAAAAAAATTAGACAAAGCCTTCATCGATGCTTCGAGCGATGGTGAGTGGAGATTTAATAAGAAACATGACAACATAACTGTATAGTTTTTGTCCCTAAAAATCGCTTTGTTCAAGCGATCGTAGCTCGAATTATTTATTTATTTGCAATTTGCACTGTCCTCCTTGGTCAGAAGCAGGTAAGACGCGATCTCTAAAAGTATTGTTGTATTGTCTAATTGAATTGTAAAGTATAATTAGGGGCCGATGAAGCGTGATAGATAAAGATACACATAGACTGTCAGAACCATTGGTGACAGTCCCTGGGCACACCAAATATTTTGCATAAAATTTTATATAAAAACTAATACCTAAATTAAAATACCTATAGGTACCTCGCCTTTGTATTGAGTCCTAAGAATTATTATAAGACTTACAATTTATCTGTTTTAATCCATTTTCGTTCCAAAATTAAAGTTCGAAAGTTGGTGCGTGGGATTTTTTGCGGACGGTTTCATCAATGCTTCTTGGACGATCAAAATAACTTACCTGAAGTTCGATCGTAATTATATGAGGCGTGCAGTCCGAAGATATTATTTTGAACACCAGGTAGTCCGTGCTGTTTCCTGCTACTGCGCACAGTCTTTAAAGATATAAAACGTTTTTCCCCCCAACACCCGTCGGCCAGGATGCCCCTTTGCTGGGCTCTTACATTTCATTCATTTAAAGATATAGTTTTTGCGACAACCAGAATTGGGCCAACGGTCAGGAGGGAAATGATATCTTCGGACTGCACGCCTCCTATAATTACGATCGAACTACAGGTAAGTTATTTTGATCGTCCAATTGTATTTCGGCGTGCAGTCCTCCATATCATTTTAAGGACGGAAATAAAACGTCATCACCTCGCGACGACCTTCATTTGACCGTGTTCCTAACTAGGATAAATGTTGCTAAAACAGAAATTGGGTACTGGAGTGCAAAAATTGCGCAAGTGTCTGTAAGATGGCGCTGGAGTTGGAGAGCGGCCATTGGTACAGAGCGAGAATAAAAAGTAATGTTTCGCCTTGCTAAAATAAGTTTCCGTTCCTTATAAGTTGTTTTGTTGCCCGGCAAGGTCGTTGGTCGGAACCAGGGGTCTAGGGGGAGGCAGGCAGACCGACCCCCTTTTTTATACAAATAACAGCACATCGCTCCCATCCTGGTGTATTTTGGGATTGAAACTGTGAATTGTTAAACACAGAATAATAATATGAATATTTACGCTCCTTTATTTTTCTATATCTTTTCAATATTCTTGAGTAAAATATTAAGTAAGAGGACTACCTACCGGCTGTCAAATCTACTGTCATGACATAATAATTCTCCCTCAAAATCGCATGAATGATCACAATACTTACCCTAACTGACATTTAGAATTTATGTCCCTATAGTTTTATCTTTTATCATTCTATTAACTTTTCATTAAGTACTTAATATTGATAAACCGAAAGAAATTAAAATTCTGTTGTATTTGATCCAAAGTTGACGTAAAGTTGTGAATTTTGTTAGATACGTGAAATACCTACTATTTGCTGATATCTTAATATATGTATTATTTTGGCATACATTTAGAGTAATGGAAAATGTAATGTAAATAAATTTATAGGTACTACAATAGAAAAATTTACGTAGTAGATTCTTCTATGGTACTACCTAAATGCTTGCCGGTACATCAACTTTGTGTCAAACATAATAGAATTTTAAAGCGTTAATATAATTTTCTTTTGAAAAAGACATATTCGTATCGATATTTTTTTAGTAATAATAAAAAGTTAATAAAATTATAGAATGATACTCTTATATTATGTTGTATAGCTAGTGATATAAAATAGTTTTTACGAAGTACCTAATGACTTTTTTAAATTTTAAGAAATTTTATAAATAGGAAATAGGCGCTCATGTAACATTAAAATAGAAACGACTTTTTCAAGTTAAACGTTTTGAAATTGTAACAAATAAGCCAATTTTTAGGGATTTTATTTTTTAAATATAATTTTTGACAGATAGCGAAAGTCACGTGACCACGTTTGAGTCGGTTATCTTTCCTCGTTTTTAATCGAAAGGTAACCCCAAAGTTAACTGCATATATGTGTTCTATTATTATCCGTTAATAAAAAAAATATGTTTAAATTAATAAAAAGATACATTTTGCACCATCTTCATTTTTTCCAAAAAGGTTTTTTGGTTATAACTTTTGTTTGACGTTCGACTGTTTTTTTCCAAACGACATTACATTGTTTGGAAAAAACTGCAACCAACTGGTTTTTAAATCATTAATTTGTCTCAAAAAATACGGAATGGTTAAATTGAATGCGTTCCTATCACCTTCAGGCGGACACCCTGTACCTAATAAAAATATTATTAAAAAAATAATAGTACTTTTTGAAATTGAGCCCATGTGTTGACAGGTGGCCATGATTACAGCCCAAAAGTAAAGTTACACACATTGTTTAATGTGCTTTTTGAACCTAACAAAAAAAAAATATCAAAATCGGTAAACAAATAAAGATATTTTACCAGGGTGGTAACTCGTTAACGGAGGTCACACTGTAGATGTTTAACATATAGGTACAGAAGATGTTCTTGCGCATCAATATATCGTTTTCTTTTTTCATTTTTTATTTTCGAGATATGTATTTATCTTAATTATTGCGTTACTTAAAATGTGTGTTTGAATGTAGTGTTAATTCAAACGAAGAAACACCTTATGTACACATAAAAGACCATGTTTCATTTCATTGAAAAAAACTAAACATAATTTTGTAGAACTTTTAAGCCAGCAATACCAGCGCAATACTATACCTACAGAAAATGTGCCGAATCACATTCTTTACCTAAAGATATGCCTTTAACAGTAAAAAACACAGTAGACATTCAAGTGACCTTGAAAACGTCGTCTGCCTACAAAAGTGAAAACGTGCGTCTTACATTGCACCTCATAATATGCTTCAACTTTTATGTGATTTTTTTGTGATTTTCGTTTTTGAGATATTTATTATAGCTGCATTTATTAAAATGGAACACCCGGTACAGATAATTTTCGATATACCTATACATATTATAGAGACATAGACATGAATCCTCCCCTAATGTCAGTTTATATGCTAACGATTGTTTTCCTCACGAAAAATACATAACGGCGACATAACTATAAGAACATAACAGTACCCAACCCACACTTATGTATAAATAATGCAAAGTCAACTAAAGCAGTTTTTAGTGCCGCCGTGTACCTTTCAAGCTAAAAATCAATGAACCATTGCTAAAAAGAGAGGGGTTAAAATCACAGATCGGAGTCTTTGAGATACGAGGGTCTCCCGAATATACCTTTTGAAGTTTTATATTATTTTAATATTAAAAATTCGGAATTCATAGTATATAATAATATGGAAGTAATACAAAAACATAAAAAGTAATCAGACAGCTTAGTTGATTAAATATTATATCGCCAAAACGTAAAATTGATCATATGAACATAATATATGTAATTATTAAACTGGACCTGTAACAACAGCGTCAACCGTTCATCGATCGTCTGTTTTTCGCGCCATCTGATAAATAATAGCCACACTTTTGCATTCCCGCTGCATAATTTAAGGGGTATTTTGCCTATGTTTTTTATTTACAACAAGACTGGATAATTACAATATTTATTACCGTGTTTTCGTTCCGAGTATATTCCGAAACCTATGCCAATCTTAACGAAGGTAAAATTCCGGCTCAAGAGACAAAATAGACGAATTTATGCCGGCATAAAGTTTGAAATTCAAAAAAAAATCTCGCCCATAACTTTTAAACTAGTGTCATTAGTATCTATGGATATTTTAAAAATACCCGTGTTTTTTGTAATCCTTTGAAATTCGCTACTTTTTCCAGCTAGTTGGAAATAAAAATACATTGATACAGGCAACCAAACATACAATGGCGAGCTCCCCCTTAAACACCAGGTAGTTGTTGAAAGAAAGGGTTGTCGTAAATGTTGGCATAATAGATACCCATCTTCCAAATGAGGATTTCAATTGGAGGATAACATCTTTCATATATATTGTAAGTGTATGTTTTTCAACATTTTTCACTCGGGAACGATCAGGGATTTAACTGATCGAATCGTCGAGATGACTAAAGATTGAAAATCAGTTTCTTTGTGGCCAATCAAAACAAAAACATTCTTATATTATTAATATTATCAGGGACGATGTTCGTTTCGTATCTGAAGTAACAACTTGGCCTTGGAATCTCTATAATTTGTTTATAAATTACCACCGAATAATCGTGTGGAATAAAATAGGTAAATAAATAATAAATCTAATTAAATTATATTCATAGATCATAGCTATCTTTCACCTGACTTAACCAAATGATTGCTTCAATACCGCACCGTGAGCTTTTCTATGAGTCTCATGTTACAATATGATGGTCTTAACTTGTCGGCTCTGATTCACTACACAGAGTTCAAGGGTTCTTGGTCGGAGCGAGAGTTTCGACATGAAAGGAATTAAAAAAAAATTGGTGGGTTTCTAGAGACCTTATATTATTTAGTTTTGTTAGCAAAGCAGTCTGCATTTCTATGGCCCAATATTCGAGTCAGAACCGTTACCAGTTTTAATGACCTGTGTTGAGTCTTCCCGATTTTTCCAGTAAACCAAACATTCACGACTTTAGGGTAGGTACCTACAACGTAGGTCCTCTCCTATATAGAGGAGGTATCGTTCCAAACACTTGTGACTCATAAACTTTTTTTTAACTTCCATCGAGTTATGATTTATATATTTCTACAGCTATATAAAAATACTCGAGCCAGTTACGGCATTGAGTAAGTGGTAAGTAATGTTTCAATAGTTGGGCACTTTCTCGCTTGCGTGGCAAATTCTATTGAAAATTTCGATAAGATAAATTTATGTCCTACAAGTTTTAATTGAAAGTGTGAGAACTCTTTATTTTATATAACAAAGAAGAAAAAGAAAGGCCCAAGGATCACCACTTGGTGTTTCGATTACATTGCTATTTAAAAGTATCCTATATATCAAGATATTACAAGTAGTCTATACGCAAGTCAAAGTTCTAAGGCGCAAGCACCTAGTTTTCCACTTTCATAATCTTTGCGGACATGTATAGGGTCCATGCTAAAGCGAACGAACGGCGTGCATGTGTTATTTTTAACACGTCCACCTAAATTATCGATGTTGGTGTGTGGCAAAGCTCCAGGCCTGCAACCCTATTTTTAGAAGCCACAGATAGTATCCTCTTGAGCTCGCTTTAGAGTACCTAATTGTGTTTTGTGTTGACAGTCCCTTTGTTACTAGTTTACACCTTAAGCAACAGTCTCTTAAGCGGACATGAGAGAATTGTAAAAATACCTACAAATCATCTCCCCCGAAATACTCTCTCGGTATGCCACTCACAGTAGCTTGACTTTTTGTTGTGTTACTTTTTCAGAGATCAAAGCAGAATGGCCAATTTACTGATGGGCGTCACCATTACCTAAGCCACAGCTTACCCTAACATAAGGGTAATCTGTGCCTAAACATATTATTTAAAAATGGGGCTTACTAAATTGTTCGAGTGATTGTTACCCGATTGAATGTATTTGTAAACATTTTATTTCTATAAACCTGTCCGAAAGCGCTTAACTTGTGTCTCAAATGGCTCTGTATGGACGTCCACAACGGCGGTGGTCGAATGGAAGGAAGGCCGGGCAGCAACGACTGCCCGGACAGTCTTTGGACATACTCAGCTTCAGGTGAAGACTATTGGTATGGGCTCCGGATATCTGTCCCTACAAATGTGACCACCGCTCCAGACAAGATATTGTACTTGCGGAGAGCGTATATGTATTCTAAATTTTTTACTGTCAGTTTGATACCCTTAATATTTCTGGGTAGGTATAGTTTTAGAAATATAAATGGTCAAACTTGAGGGCAACGCATACTTGTGGAGAACCAGCATATCGACCTTCGGTAGAATAATATGAGCGAAACTGTTCATCTGGGTTGTTTCCGAAAACTTACAGCAAGTTGTGTGGAAGCATTTTTGAAGACTGTATGTCCAAAACGTCATCGTAGACGAAGGAAGTACATAACGCGGCCAATAATTGTCGGCCTTGTGAACTTTGCTCGCCGCTACTGGTCTGAATGTCGAAATTGTGGAAGGCTATGGAATATAACCTGCCTTCACCAGGGTTCAACCACTCCTATACCTACACCAAGGAGGCGAGAAGGAGAAACGGGGAAATGTCGATCTGACCCCTAGCCTAGCTGTAGTGAGGTGTGGTATTACGGACGGGGCCCCCCTTCCTCTGCTCGCGGAACGGGGACGGGAGCATTAAGGGAATCTAGGGGAAAAAAAACACGGTGTGTGACGCGTTCTTTGTGGTGGGGATGGGCGTGGCGGCCGTGATCGGAGGCGGGCGGCACTCAACTGTTGGCAATTTTTTTACGTCGTTGCCGGTTCGGCCTACGCTGGCCCGTGTCCCGGGACTGCAGAAAAGGTAGCATGTCGAAATTATTCGACTTTTTCCACCTGACCCGCGATTGAAGCTGGTATTGTCTCTTTGTCGTCGCTGCTCGCGAGCTGCAAATCATTGTTGACGGCGACTGATACTTACGGTGAAATAAAACATGTCCAACAAATCGGCAAAGTCGCAATAATTATGTTTGCGAGGATATCGCGCGAATGAGGCCGCGTACGCTTTGCTGAATACGCAGACTGCTCACCTGGCGCTTGGTGTTGTTTTCATACCGTCGCTGATTATTGGTGGCGATTGATACGATGAACGATGACACACACTACACAGGCTGCCTACCTGGTACCTGGTCTTATTACCGTCGCTGCCCGCGAACGGTGTGACCTTTTGATGGCGACTGACCCGACACAGTGAAAGATTCTCTTCAGGCTGCCCGCTGCACACCTGGTACCTGCTATCGTTTCCTTATTGCCGTCGCGAACGGCGAATCCGTGTGTTTGCGTGCCATGTCCAAAAGAGATTGTCATTTGGCGATGTCTCCGAGATCTATCCGATCCCCAGAATCACCGGTTGGCAAGCTCTTATTTTCCTCCTCTTCCGATTTCTTCATCTTAAAAACCTAAACGGGTGGGTTAACTTTTTAGATACTCGCTGCGTTCCCACGTGGTCCCATGCCGACGTAGGTAGGTACGTCGAAACCGTGCGCAGCGAGCACAAAATGCACAAATTAGAGCCTAGCAAAGGGGCATCATGACCGAGGGGTGGTGGGGGAAAAACGTTAGACTGTGCGCAGTAGTAGGAAACAGCACGTAGGTACTACCTGGTGTTCAAAATGATATCGAGGACTGCACACCGAAATAAATGACTATATCCTTTAATCTATGCCACTACAAACTAATTCAGAATGATACTGGATTTTCTCTATTTTGTACGGTAGAATATTAAAACTTGGAATATGTAATTAGTATTATATTGTGTTCCTACAGGTATAACTCATAACTCTTCTAGTTAGACTGAACAAATGTATGTTGGGAAAAAACTGAGCTTCTCCCAACTTTAATTAAGAAGAATAATTATTGTCAATTGTAGTATGGTATAAATGAAGTTACTTGGAACAGCATAAAAACCTTTAAATTTTATACGGGTGATTTCTGCTGATAAGTCTGGAATTTTTACCAGTAGCAGAGAGTTGTAAATGCTATTAAATAAATCGCGCCACGGCACGCGCCACTGTGTTCCAAGTAAGTTCATTTATATTTTACCAGGGTAGCTCGAGAACAAGCGCCTCGGCAATAAAATACGAGACAAAACACTTTTTTAACAATATTAAACCACACCTGGTAATAGTAGTAAAAAGAGATGAAAGAGACAGAGAAGATAGACATTGTAGTAAAAACAAGTGACTGCATGCTCGCCTAATATAATATCACCAATACTGGCATGGGTTACACTGTTCGACGGCCGGCCACTTGTGCAACGAAATGCGGTGCATAGCCGTGCCATAATTTCACAGATCTAGGATATAGGTACTTGCGCAAATAGTTATAATCGATATGGCTTTTTAGAGACCTTTTGACAATATTATATGATGCATTAACCTCTACGTTGTGTTTGACGACAACCTTAAAAAACCTTAAAAGTGAAATATTATGTTGCTTCTATATAACACATTTTTGGAAACTGCGTGACGCTTATGTCCTATAGGTATTCTTTTTGTGGCGCCAATTCGAGTTTTTTTATGCTGTTTCAAGTGACTTTACAAATACTATACCTCTACAGTACAGCTTGCCACATTTCTTGTAAATTTACACAGCCCTCTATAATACCAGTAGGAGTAGGCGTCATACCCTAATAATATAATACAACAGGGACTACGAATAATAGTACCTTCTTAATTACCGGCTGTTGGATTGACTTCCAATTCCATTTGTAACACCTGCATGATAATATATCAATGATTTGTTATTTTCAGTTCCAAAATTAGTGAACCCTGTGGCCGGTACAACGAGAAGTAAGTAAAAGTAAATGCTTGTAGAATTATTATATGAGAATTTAGAAAATAGTTCACAAGAAATAAAATAGCAAACCGAAAATAATTTTCTTTAACGCCTATTTCCCATTTTGTATAAAATAGGGTCGGACGTCTCTCTTGCGCGGTTCCTATAGGTTGCTATAAGTTATATGATGTGCACTTTTTACACCATTGTAAATATCTATAAAAACTTGGGCGCCTCATGTGTGTGTAAAAGATTTAGTTTACACTACCTAATAATTTTATTAAATTAAGAGAGTTTTTAAATTGAACACAAATTTTAAATAGGTATATAATGGAATCCACAATGCAATATGATTGGGCCGTTCAAATATTTCTGCACTTTTAATTGGCTTGATGGATTCTATCACATATTTTGCTGACTTTAAAACGCCCCTATTTGCTCGTTATTTTATAGATTTTAAAAACTGTTGTATTATGTTCAATACAGTTATACCGATCATGAAAATAGTAATAGCCGCAGTTTTCTATGACGAATGCCCAGCTAACGAACTGGTTCCGCTGTGTGTATTAGTGGCTGGTAAGTTTATCGACGAAAATATTTGATTATATATAATATTTTTCCGATTGCATAACATTTTGTACAGGGTGTATACAGTTCACGTTCATGCTGACGCTAATATGGAAGCCAATGAGAAAGCCATATTGTATGGGACTTGCTGGATTGTCAATGTTTGTATGGTTAGTAGGATGTAAGTATAAATCTTCCGTAGAACACACAAAGTACACTCTAAACTTGGCTGATCAGACATCATATTCTACAATAACATCTATACCTTCTTGCCCTACCTAGTGCTTAACTTAGGGAAGAGAGATGTCGTTAAAAACTATCAGGATTTTTTGTTTTAAATTAAAAACTGCATCAAATAATGTTCAGCTGTCTCTCCACCACAAGTGACGATAAATTTATATTTTCACATTTTAAAGACCTATAGGTATTTGGGGACAACGCATACCAAACTTTTGAAATATATTTTGTAGTTTAGAAATATTCAGAAATTTATTTATTTTTTAAAATTTTTGACACTCTGTATCTTCAAAACCAAGGTCCAAGTTTACATGAAAACAAGCATTATTTTGTAAATATTTGGTTTGTAGAAATTTTATTATTGAAGTTTGGAGAAATTTTAATAAATAGGTACTGTTCATACTGGTGATAATTTAGTTGCGGTATAGGTACCTATACCAATTTTGAAATTTGTGATTCGGGCAATTTGTAAAAAACATTCATTAGAGAATTTTATCTACCACTTCAGATATACATATGGGTTCGCTTAATGGATTGGTCAAAGATATTCAATTTCTATTGTATTTTTAAATTATTTTCACCTTGAAATAATAATAATTCTCACCCTCACAGGAGTAGACCAGAAGCAACCACAAGCTTTTGCGCAGGAGGGGTGGCAAGGCAATTATTATTATTACTTAGGCTTTGTTTACAAGTGCAACTGTAAATGTACTGTTCCAGTTGCACTTGTATATTTGTAGTTTTATTTGTGAGCGAGTGTTCATGTTCATAATAATAGCCAACAAATAAACTTTCTTATTTTCAGCATCAATAACAATTTTTGTGGAGTGGTTGCCTGATTTTTTCCAGGGTGGAAATAGATATTGCCATGAAGGATTATTTTTCTTCTCGTTCTTTGATGCTTTAGGGCAATACGTAGTGTTAGCATTGTTAGGTCTTTTGATTTGCATTCTGTCAGCATACCACGATGACGAACATACAGATGAGAAGATCGCAGTGTGAACAGTAATAAAAAATAAAAAATATATTTATTGATAGAGAGTTGAAACCTGTTAAGTAAATAAATAATTATTAGTGAAATAAAAGGAAGGCTAGATGTTGTCAATAAACTTTCAAATCTGACGTTGCCCCTATTAAAATGTGCACAAATGAAGAATTGTTCGAAAAGTACTTTGATTTGGACATCGAAGATGAAGACGATTTTGACAAACTTACGAAGACATTGCCTTACATGACCTTACGTCAAAGAATAGATTACTTGCAAAAGCTGCAAAAGACTATGAGAAGAAAAAGAACCGAAGAGAACTTAACTCAATTTTTTATCATTGTCACGGTATTCATTTCGCTTTTTGTAATTTTGTATTGCACATTGTAGAATAAAGTAGAACTATTTTTTCCTTAAAAGTACCTACCTAATTTATTAATTTCTAAAGCCCGGATTTTAGGCAAATTACCTTTTTGCCATTTTTGCTTTTCTCGTCCATTTTTTGCAATTTTAGCCTATTCCATCCGTTGTCTGCCGTTTATGGAAAAAAAACTGCCTTTTCGTTAAATTTTAAGACCTATTTTGTAAATTTAAGATTGTGTAGGTAAATTCGAATATCGCAAAATTTTAATTCTACTTCATCTACAATTCAGTAATTTATATTTGTTTCATTTGATTTGTCTTTGGCACCCAGTTGTCGCTGTCAGATAATAGTGTTAGATATCGATATTAGTTTGAAATGTCTTTTAAAATTTGTGCTTGGATATGTCTTTACACTAAGCTTTCCCTCTATGGTGATGGTGTTTTTTGCAAACCCTGTGGCAAAGCAGTAAGTTATTTTTTAAACTTTATCAACTATTTTTATTTATTTTCATTTCCTTCCTTAGATTTCCGACAACAAAAGCATTTTGTAGATCAACACTGTAAAACTCCACTACATCAAAGAAATCGTGCAAGAAGAACTTTAAATAACATGACCCAGTTCGCCCAGTTGAGCATAAGACCTGTGATAAGACGAAGAATTTAAATCAGATTTATGTCGGTTTATGTTTGAATCGAATATTCCTCTCTATATAAATTAAGTAATTCTAGTTTTAAAATGTTTATCGACAAATGATGTGAAAAAACAAACTCCTGACGAAAGTGCTTTGAGAAACAACAATTTGGAACAACGCTAAGATGACACTATTTCAAAAATTAAGGCATGTATACGAAATAACTTTATATAAAGGGTGATTAAGTTTTATTATTTATATGATGCCTTAGCACATGTGATAGAAAATCAAAAAATAACCGCACTTTTATGTTTAAACTATACCTTTTTAAGTCCTTATAAAAAATTATAGGGTGTAAAAGTTGGAAAGAATATGTGGACTTTATTGAATATTTACCTAACTATACATATAATTATTGAGATATTTATGTCATATTTGGTGCACGTTATAACAGCATGGGTTATCATAAAACTTGTTAATATCAAACACCTTGGACAACCAGTGGCGGGCAAGTTGGTAATTAGTTATATATTAAAAAAATAATAAAATATAATCAATTTTTTATGTAAAATTTAATTCTAAACAAAAACGTTCTCCTAGCATTTTTTCAGATGTGTCATGGTTTCATAGCAAATTTGATTTTTTCGTATTATTTTGGGGTATTTCCGAAAAATTAACTTAAAAATTCGCTCCATAAATAAGACTCTAAGTAGAAAAAATGTGTTTCTTACTTTAAATACAGTAACTTTTCCCTATAAACTTACCCATTCAAGGTGTTATTTTTCAAGATACAGATCGTAACAATAAGTTTATATCAAGTAGGTAAGTATATTGGAATAAGTTACTTTATTTAAAGTAGTAAAGACAATATTTTTACGTTAAGTCTTACTTATGGAGCAAATTTTTTAGATAATTTTTCAGAAATACCTCGAAATCATAGAAAAAATCAAATGTGTCATGAAACCATGACACATATGAAAAATGCTAAGAGAACGTTTTTGTTTACAATTAAAATTAAGATAAGAAATTCAATACATTTTATTGCCATACTTCCCCGCCACTGGTTGTTAAAGGTATTTGATATTAACAGGTTTTATGCTACCCCATGCCGCTATAACGTGTACCAAATATAACTTAAATATCTCAACTAATTTGGTAAATATTCAATAAAGTCGACATATTTTTTAAAATTTTAACACCCTGTAACTTTTTTATAAGGCCTTAAAAAGATATATAGTTTATACGAGAAAGTGCAGCTATTTTTTGGATTTCTATCACCTGTTGAAGTGTCCAAGAATAAAATCGAATCACCCTTGTACACAGGGCGAGATTTTTTGATGATCAGTATGGGGATCTCGGAAACTAGCGGAGAGACAAGGAAGGTTAAATGGGGAAAGAATTGCAGTTTTGTAAGCCCAATTTAATGCACTTGGTGGATTTTTGAAAAAAGTCATAGCTTAGGTACTAGATATTTTGAAAAAACTAAATTTTTGCGATTTATTCTAATCCATCTAACTCCATCTAACTTCGATGTTTCTGATTTTAGATAAAAAGTATACATACAAAAGTTGGAGGGAATTGTGTCCCCAATGCGGTTGTCATGTCCTATTTTCCGTGACAGCTGCCATTTTTGAGAACTGACGCAAACTTGTGTTTTTTTAATTGGAAAGTTTGTGTCATATCTCGAAAATGGCAGCTGTCACAGTTCTCTTCAACTTTGGTAATTACACTTTTTATAAAAAATAAGTTCTCTCCAACTTTGGTAATTACACATTTTATATAAAATCAGAAACAACGAAGGTAGAATAAATCGCCAAAATTTTGTTTTTTCAAAATATCTAGCAAGCCATGACTTTTTCAAAAAACCCCAAGGTGCATTAAATTGGGACTACAAAATTGCAATTCCTTCCCATTTAACCTTCTTTGTATCTCCGCCAAGTTCCGAGATCCCCATACTGATCATCAAAAAAAACTCACCCTGTATACAGGGTGACCCATTTGAAATAGAAGCACCCCCTAAAATTTTTAATTTTCATTAGATTTTATCCGGTTTTCATATTTTTTAGATAGGTCACAAAAAACTCTTTTTTTACGTTGGTGCAAAATTTCAGGACTTAATCTCTATTTTCAAGGTCGACTAGGAATTTTTTTTCCAGTAAAAAATGTCGAAAACCATTTAGCAATTTTTTATTTAAGATCGGACACCACATCGTTAATCAGGACACCCTTAAACCCTCACATACCAAATTTGAACAAAAAAAATATACTGGGAGTTCCATTCTGCATGGTGTCAAAGTTGAGCAAAATAGGAATTTTAAAGGAATCTGGCCAGTCAAGTGTGTCATGGAATCGTTTTAAAACAGTTGAATGGTCAACAGGACCACTCAAAGTGTTGGTGTGTAAAGATCCAATAGAAAATATAAAATCGAGTATATCAAAACCGCCCCAGACACTATAATCGAACTAAGTCTAAAAATACAGTATAAAGTTTAATACAGTAAAAAATACGGTATAAAGTTAATTAAAAATTCAACATTTTGAGATGGCCCAGAGAAAAATACTCTGTACATTTTTGTATTCAATCTTTGCACACCAACACTTTGAGTAGTCCTGTTGATCATCCATCTGTTTTGACGGGATTTTATGGCACAATGACTCTCCAGATGCCTTTAAAATTCCTATCTTGTTCAACTTTGACATCCTGCAGAATGGAACTCCCTGTACAGTTTTTGTTCAAATTTGATATGTGGGGGTTTTAGGGTGTCCTAATTAACGCTGTGTTGTCAGATTTTAAATAAAAAAAAACGCTAAATGTTTTTCGTCATTTTTTACTGAAAAAAAAAATTCGTAGTAGGCCTTGAAAATTGAGATTAAGACCCGAAATTTTGCGACCTATCTTCAGAAAAAAACCGGCTAATCTCGGATGAAAAATAAAAAAATACGCTTCCATTTCAAATGGGTCACCCTGCACCTATAGTTGTAGATGAGATTCTTAATTGCCATGGAAGAATTAGACAAAACAAATAATGTCACAATTAGCAGATTTACTCAAGAGGATTTAACAAATATATTTTTGCCGAATGCCATACCAGTTGGCAAAATTGTATTAATGTTAACCGATGCCCATTAGTACATGCTAAAAGTTGCAGTCAATTTAAAGGTGTTTTATCCAAATTTAATTCATGGCACTTTCTTGACTCATGGGAAAATGAATCAAAATTTATGTTACATTAATGCCAATTATAAAATAGTTAATTGATACAATTTTAAAACTTGAAAAACAAAAAGGTCTGATTAGGTAGATTTAATAGAAGAATTGAAGGTAAATATTAAAAAACCTAAGATCGATTTGGGCAAACTATTTAAAAACAATTAAATAATATCCTAGAAAAAATGAGGGTTTTAAAATTTTGTGCTGCCTATTGTCGAAGTTGAGTAATAAATACGGCCTTGCGCAATCGGGTACTACCTGACGTTGAATAACCTCATTTCATTCAAACTGCTGAGCCAAGAACAAAGGATCGGAAATTCCAGTTGAGACACTGGTACATTATACTGTAGTAATTGGGTGATAATCTATAATAATACGTGAACATTGTTATTGTTATTTGCATAAAGCACAAAGCTGAAGACCATGGCGCTATGTTGATTTAGATATTTTGGTTATCTGAAGGTTTAGCCGCTGTTTTTTGGATTTGTCACAGGTTAATAGAAAATCATCACACACGATATAGACGAGCCAAAGTTGTTATGCACGTTGTTAGTTCCTGGCAGTCACATGACTTTAAATCCGTATTTATGGTATATACGGATATTTATTTTTTGGAATTTTAACGCCCTGTATCTTTGGGGACCTATATTGATATGAAATTTTCATTTGAAAATAGGATATTAATTCTATAATATATAAAGTCCTGCTACATGAAAGTTGACTCACACTGCAGATAGGTACTTAATTTATAACTTAAAATCATACTTACTGAGACCTCCACTTAGAAAGGGCCCTGGTATAGTAGCCCAATCAGTCCACTTTGAATCCATGACATATTCTGTCAAATGTAAATTATCAGCCACTTGAAATGGCCTGTCTTGTTTCCAGTGCAACTTCAAGCTCGTGGCGTTATACGCCCCTGCAAATAGTATTATACTTATAGGAAATGTGGTAACTAAACTCTATCCAAACTAAACGCAAGTGAAACATAAACACCATGCAGTTGTTGCGTGGCCAGAGCATGATACGCTCGTGATCGGCTTGCTATTGGCTAGCTGGCAATAAAGTCTGACCCGGCGGGCGAGTGTCGGTGTTTCTTACAGAGATGTATTGAGTTGCAAGTGGACCTTTATTTTTTCGATATAATTCTTTTATTATTGGCTGTTTATTAATTGTTGGAGCTACGATTTGTATTATTTACAACATCAACTTACATTTTCAAGAAGTCTAGGTGTGGCATAAAAGTTTGTTTTTAAAGTTCTTAATACTGGGGCATATTATTTTAATATTTTATATTATAAAATTCATAGAGATCGTCCTTAATGCGGCCCTGCCTCGTATTAGCCCTCAGAATTGTTCACGTGCTACCATCATGTAAATGTTTACGCGCCACTTGTTTTAATTTGGATAGAGTATAATCCCCGTTACCCAAAAACTTTTTTATTTGATTTGTTTACGCGCCACTTAGTTTGAATAGAGTGTACGTTTATACCACATGTCTAGGGCTCGTTTTGCAATTACTCAAGTGCGGTAAAAACCCAATTACCACACGTATATTATATACGATATTTTATCGACAGCCATGTGGTATCTTTTAAAACGTTAATATTAAATTTTGTTTGAAAAATAATATTATGTTGTTCTCACTTTTTTAATACAAGTTTTACTGTACGAATATGTCATTAAAATAGAAAATCACCTGCAATTACAGCACGGTATGCGACAACTTCCTATTACCACACAGCGTGCGGTAATGTGATACTTACCACACTATAGATAGGGTGTGAAACCCTTACTTAAAGCGCGGTTGTAGACAAAAATATTTACAGAGTACGGAGAACAGAGAAGGAACAACCCCGAAGGAACAATCCCACTCTCCTCAACTCTTTAGTTTTTTTGAGATACAAAAAACTTTTCAAACAAAAGTTAACATATTACGAAAAATTGTTTGTGACAGTGTGAATATATAGGGCATTTCTTGAAAGCGGTGGAAACCAAACAAATGTTTTTTTAATGACAACATCCTATATATTTTCAGTTCTTTGAAATCAACTCGTCATCATGGTTAAAATGGTTATCTTTTATAGTTTTTTAAATATTTAATTTTAAACTTGAATTTGTGGATTTTGTGATACCTACAGAGCAATGTAATACCTAAGAAAAATTGTTTGATCAAGGATCAAAGGAATATCACAAAAAAAATTATACAATGCTAGGTGCCATTTTAGATATACAGAGTGGGCCAACGAAAACTTTACACCCCGATTTTCCTGCTTCAAAATGAAAATGTGGAAAAACGCTCGGACCCGTCGATTTTTGATTCGAAGGTGAACCACTTGTCTGCTGTTTTCATTCCCGTAACTTCAACCCCCTACCCGGGGAAGTACGACCCTCTGATTTTGAATAGGGAGGAGGGGTGTTGCGATATCTCATTTTGAAGATCTCATCGAGTACTATCTGACCCTAAAATTTCGCGTCAAAATTTTCATCCATAACAAAATGACAGCTATAATAGTGAAAGAGGCAATGTGGAAAAAATGTCTACTTAATAACCAACAAAAAGACTACTTACTTGTATGATTAGTTTATTAAATGGTGAAAATGACTACCATTCACCCCATGCAGTGAAATAAGTTTTGTTCAAAACGTTCCCGTACATTTCACATAATATTTCGGGTGTAATTTGACGGCATTAATTAATTAGATATCCGATTTCGCAAATCATCCAGTGATTCGGGCCGAGTAGCATAAATCTTAGATTTCATATGGTGGAGTCAGATTAGGTGACCTAGGTGGCCACTCAATATGTCCCCTTCTTCCAATTCAGCTTTGAGAAAAATTGTGATTTAAAAATTGTCGCACAGGGCGTACGAAATGGGGCGGTGCGCCATCTTGTTGAAAATTATCTGAAGTGCCGGTCTGATAATAATATCCTGACTTTTTTCTATAGGATCATATGAAATCTAAGATTTATGCTACTCAGCACGAACCACTGGATGATGTGCGAAATCGGATTAATTAATGCCGTCAAATTGCAACCCGAAATATTATCTGAAATGTACGGGAACGTTTCGAACAAAGGTTATTTGACTGCATGTGGGTGAATGGTGCGGTCATTTCCCGCATTTAATAAACTAATCACACAAGTGAGTAGTCTTTTTGTTGGTTATTATAAGTAGACATTTTTTCCACATTGCCTCTTTCACTATTATAGCTGTCATTTCGTCATGAATGAAAATTTTGAGAGAGTACTCGATGAGACCTTCAAAATGAGGTATCGCAACACCCCTCATCCCTATCCAAAATCAGAGGGTCGTGCTTCCCCCCGGTAGGGGGTTGAAGTTACGGGGATGAAAAAAGCAGACAAGTGGTTCCCCCTCGAATCAAAATTCGACGGGTCCGAGCGTTTTTCCACATTTTAATTTTAAAGCCGGAAAATCGGGGTGTAAAGTTTTCGTTGGCCCACCCGTATATTACATGCAATATTTGTATTTTGAGCATTTCAGTAAAATCTCAAATAGCTCCCAATCTTGCATATTCCCTTGCATAAAAGATTTATTGTTATTGCATGGATTGTCTATCTTTATCAGGCGCTCCACAAATTCGAGTTGAATAGATTTAGTAGGTATAACATTTGAGAATTAAAAATTTTGAAAACTGTAAAAGATAATGATGTAAAGTTTTATACCTTTTTAACCATAATAACGAGTAGATTTCTAAAACTGAAAATATATTGTTCTCTCTTTGTTTGTCCCGGTTTTAATTACTTTAAAGTAGGTATAGGTCACAAAAACTTTTGTTTGTAATAAGGCTGTGCCTCCACTGCCGGCAACGGCACCCAAATGAGCCCGCCGACAACGGCATCCGAATGAGCTGTCGGCAAAGAATTCTTAGGTTTTGCCACTGATTATACTTTTACCAAAGATTATGATCTTTGCTTTTACCTAGATGATTTTCGGAAGATTACAAGATTCCTTTCAAATTCAAATTCTCATTCACTGTAAGTGGTGCAAGAACAAAGATAATAATATTATAGAATAATATATACAGTTTGGATACAAATTGTGGAATATTCCTGATATTTCTTACAATATTCCTCATATCAAATGTTTTAATGAAAGTGTTAGGGGAAATTATTATTATTATTATGTATTATTATTGCTAAACGGGAAATAATTATTACCCCTAACACTTTTATTAAAACATGTTTTTGATATGAGGAATATTTTAAGAAATAATAAGCAATATTCCACAATTTGTATCCACACTGTATAATAGCACAGACCTATAAGAAGCTATGTAGGTCTGTGATAAAAGTGAACCTATTTAACAAAAAAGGATGCACATTCATTGTTAATACATTACAAGGGGCTTTACAGGGTGTCCCAGATTTTTTTTTATCAGGGCATGACATTTTTTGTAGAAAGTCATTGTGAGGTGGGTTGCTCATATACCTAAACAGATTTAAATTAAAAAAATTGAACCCCTGCCTACCATGCATTATCATTTTGTTAAATTTCCTTAAAATATTTTTTTATTTAAATGCTTCCGAATGTAAGAAAAACTATTCACTATCATGCTTATAAATAGTAAAATAAGAAAGTAATCAAAATTAAGCCAGACTAGTATGTTTAATTTTTAATAACTTATCAAAATAGGGAACAAAAAAGTCAAACTATAAATTTGATGAAAAATATTAAGAGGAAAAAACTTTCTGAATGGATTATAGAAAATGATGTTTTCTTTTTTAAATAATCTATCTTGCAAAAATTAAAAAAATTTTTAAAAACAAGCTTTTATACTAAAACGAATAAAATAAGGTTATGTTTTGTTGCCAAATTGCGACAAGCTTGTCGCGCGAAATATTCATAATAAAAGTAAATAACCAATTAATTTTATTGGACAGTGACTGGTTGATAAGCAAGTACCTACCTACTTGCCGAAGTATCTTTACAATTTGATGGCACAAGCTTTTTGATTTAAAAAAGCTTGTCTCAATTTGGCATTTGTACCTTAACGAAAACCTAAACTTATTTTATTTGTCATGAGGGTCTTAAAGAAATTTAGTCTGCCATCTTGTGGCGTCCGCCATCTTGGGGCATCCGCCATATTGGATTTAGTATGACGTCATATATCTTATCGTTTTCTGCTCGTGCAACCCTTTCATTTGATATCCAAGTCAAGGAGGTTGTGAAGAAATAGGTAATCCCCCATCTAGAGGCGGCAGCCATAATATGGCATCTAAATAAATACAATATTGTATTTAGTATGACGTCACACCGCCATTTTAAACAAATTACAATATTGAGTATACTAGGTTGGTTAGGAAGTAGTTTAAAGATTTGGTAATATTTGACCCGCACATAGGTACTAACTAACATACATACTAAACAAGTGAAGTCAAATAAAAACGGTAATAAAAAGTTCGGTAAAAAAAGACGAATAGGTGTTTCGGGTGTTTACCCTTAGGATGCAAAGTAATTCTACCGTAAAGTGTCTTCCAACTAGCTGTGGTAACGTATCCCAAAATTCAAGTTTCTATATTCAACTGTTTTTCAGAAAAAAAATCAAAGCAAATTCTTTGTCCTTCCTAAAGCTGCTGTAACTTCGCAGGGGAGGCTTAAATTGAAAAACTAAAACTACCGGCAGAACAATTCCTCCAAATATTTGTAGGTACATCATTACGGGACACCATGTATAAACTTCGTTTTTAAAAAAAAAAATTAAAACACTGTATTTGAGGCAGAAGCGATAACATGAGAAAAGTCACATTATTTTAGCTCAAACGCCGTTGTAATCCATAAGCGCCGATAGATTAACCTACTTTTTTGTAACACGGTGTAAGTACTCGTATAATTTGGGAGGAAGGTCGTGGACGTTGCAGGTTTTAAAGCACATGCATCTCTTTAATCTCGTAAAATTTTCAAATGTCTACGCGTTGCGACAACGGCTTTTCGACGCGACGTTTCAGTTTTCGAACTCGATTCGACCATTCGATTCAACAGCTTTTCAGTTTCCCGCTTATTCTAAGTGGCCAGATCTCGGGCACTCAAAATCGGTAATTTTTGGGGCGCCACTGCCGGCACCCGAGAAAAATGTTGAGGGGAACCGGCGCCGGCAGCCATTAGTTTATTTTGCGGGCTCCGTTGCCGGCAGCGGAGGCACTGCCTTATAATAATGATCATTGAATATTATTCTTATTATTTGTAACAATCGAAGTGTTGACTAAATATTGTCACAAAAGTTTCTTTAATGTTAACGAATACTTTAGTTGTATTATGAAATTGGTCCTTACTAATATATGAACAACTTATTCTGATAGACGGTAAAATTTAATAAGCAAGTTATATTTCAGTTCACTATTATAGCCGAGTTGCGCTCCTTGCAGAAAATACGAAAAGTTGCCAACACTGGTCACAATTACATTTCAAATACCTAAAAAGCAGATATACTTACAGCTAGCCCACCTAATTTCACAGATCTGATAGTCGAACGGAAACTTCTTGAGATTCATCCAACAATAAAATGTTACAGTCATTCTGTAGGAATATACAACGTATCCCTGCGGGTCTACTTGAACAAAAACATCCTTTCTGTCCAAACCCATAAGAGATGATTCCCTTTCGTTTTTCACGACAATGTGTGGTACCCAGATTTTTTTAAGAATCGGTTCCTCGCCCATGATGTCACCCCTATGAGGCGACAGAGTGTCGTACCTCAGCCTTGCATCTTGGTAAGACAGTTGAACCATCATATGTGCCTTCAGTTGCTAAAAGCGAAGATAATACCATCGTGTTCATTCAAAATAAAACATTGTTTTACCAATTGGTCTGAAGATTCAATATGGAGCATGTCTATCTGAAGGTAGACATCTAAAGGTTTGTCTCCGGTATCTGGTTTTATCAACCTGTCGTATCTACAAGCATCTGTTAATTTTGAGGTGAACTCATCCTGAGTAAGAAGGTCTACTACGGGACTGTACATGCTTATATTTAAGCATGAACTTACATCTAAAAAAATAAAGGATATACAGGTGAATGCATATACAGGATGATTTTTTTAGGTCTACCACCGCGATTTTCTCGCTCATTTTGCGGCCTACAAAAAAAACGTAAGGAACAAAAATGTGGCAATTTTGAACAGCAAAATGGTGCTGCAAAAGAAATCGGCATCCATGGCCAACTTGTCGCGCAACATTAAAAAAAAAACCTCAAATTGAGCACAACTATTAATGGCCGTGGAATGTTTATTTTAAGAGACAGAGAAAAACTTTTATGTTGAAAATTGATGCCACTAAGAAGCTTTATGCAAAAGGGTACTCAGATAGTTTCAGGGTCTTTGGCTCTCTTGAGGCTATGAATTATTTTTTGTTTGTTTCTTATTAAGCGATTTTCTCGCTTATTTTGGGCCGCACAGAAAATATGTAAGAAAACAAAATATGGCAATTTTGATCATCGAGGCGACATTAAAAAAGTAATGGGCCTCCATACCCAACTTTTCGCGGTGTACGAAAAAAACCTAAAATCGACAAAAATTTTCATGGTCTCAAGAGAGCCGAAGACCCGGTGTAATTTGCTGAAACTATCTGAGCACCTGGGTGGATAAAGCTTCTCATTGCCATCAATTTTCAATATAAAAGTTTCCTCTGTCTCTTAAAATGAACATTCCACGGTCATTAATAGTTTTGCTCAATTTGAGGTTTTTTTAATATTGCGCGACAAGTTGGCCATGGATGCCGATTTCTTTTGCAGCACCACTTAGCTGTCCAAAATTGCCACATTTTTGTTTCTTACGTTATTTTTTTGTAGGCCCAAAATGAGCAAGAAAATCGCGGTGGTATACCTAAAAAAAATCATCCTGTATATTAAAAGGAGCAGCAATAATTATTGGAAAATCAACATCTCCCCCAAAATTGTACAAGTCAATTTACAATGCAACACCTGCGACTTTAGTTGGTATCAGCTACAACGATCCTTTCAAATTTTTTTTCGATGGGTATACAGAGGGCCAGCCACTTAAAACTCCCCAGGCTCACAACTTATATATTTTGAGCGATTTTATTGACTTTGACTTTCAGAATACTTAATCGGCCTTCCTACTTCCGTTGAGTGAATTATTCCCTCATTCAACGCTACTTCATATTTCCTATTTTTATTATTCCCATTCTTTTTTGGTAGGTGAAACGGTATTTTCGTAAATGGCAGGAAAAATAAATTATGAGAATGTGGGACGGTTATTATGAGTATTTTGAAAATATGTAATTTTTAATTCAATTTAATTTAATGAAAACTTTATCTAAAATACCTAATTTTTATATATCTAAAGACAGGAAAAACACTCAAAACAAGTTTTATTTTAAAATCAAAGTAAACAAAATAACAAAGTTACGGTTTTAGGAAGTTTTAAGAAGCGGACTCTTTAAATTGTACGTACAGGGTTATCCACATATTTTTTTCAAGATTTCAGATTTTTATTCAGAAAAACAATTGAATATCTCATTTAGGAGATACAGGCCAAACTTATATTTTTGAAATAGAACACCCTATATATTTTTCCATTTTTGAAATCTATATATCTTTGCGATTCCAAAGATATAGATATCATATGTTTGCTTCATCAGTTTTTACAATACAGGGAGTTCAAAGGCCATTTTTTCATGTGTGCACATTGTGCAAAACCTGTATCTCGGAAACGAAACGTTTGCGAAATTCAATATGAGAAAAGATGTTGAAAACAGTGCTTCTAAAACGTTTTCATTTTATACCCACTCCCGAGTCAAGATTCATATTTTCATATTTTGTTCTGGACCGGCAATGCCAACCGTTTTGTCTGTATGATTACAAAATGACGGTTAACGTTCTTGGGTCATTATTTTCATATTTTTTTCTTATATTCAATAATTATTATTTATCCCCACATGGTTTGTTTCCGAAATACAGTAACTATGTGAAAACATGAAATAATAAAGTTTGAACGTATTGTAAAACCGGCTGGAGCAAACATATTATTATGACGTATAAGTATCGTTGAAATCGGGATGAAGCGTAGGTTCCGAAAATTCAATAATATACAGGGTGTTCCATTTAAAAAACATAAGTTTGGTCTGTATTTACAAAACGCGACATTCTATTGTTTTTCTGAATACCGCATATATTATGTGAAATTGCAAGAATTTTTTGTACAATTCTCAAATTTACAAGTTTTTTTCTGAATTTAATTCAAGAACAAAAAAGGTAAGGCGGAGAATGTTATGTGGATAACCCTGTACAACGTGATCCAAATTTCGCTCGATTTATGGGTAGGTACTAAATTGGCCCTGACCGGGACGAGTTTTGGGTAAAAACAATAGAAATTGACATATAACCCTGGACGTCGTGATGATCGTGTATCTTATTTTAAAAACATAATAGGTATAGCTATTTCTATCTTCTTATATTTTCAACTACTTCAGCGCAAGACATTCTCCGATATTTTTTTGTTTGTAAAATATAGGTAGGTTCCTCATAATATTAGAAAAGTTCATTTTCAACACCCTGTAACTTAGGCAATACCTATTTATAGGAATAAGAGCATAAGTATGCTTAAATTTTCTCATATTTGAATCATAATCTTTTAAGAAAGTGATTCATTATTTATATTTGCACTCACGAACTAAGTCTAAAAAATACAGAAGCATGCTGTCAGTAAATTCGCGACAGGAAACGCACAGAAAATTTTCATCATAGAGTGACTTTGTTGAGAAGGGTCCAGTAATTTAAATCGTTTCTTATTTGTTGATTCATATTTTGTAAAAAAACCAATTACTTTTGTTTTTATTGAATTATTTTCAAACATTCCAGAGCGCTCTTTGCCCGTATAAAGTTTCATAAAAAATTGGCGATAAAAACATTGCTAATGGTTTTAATGAAAATTGGGGGTATAAAAACTGTAGCCGGCCCTGGATTTGCATTTTCACAACGGTGGGAAAGTCAAAAGGAGAGGTTTTTTTTTAAATAGTATTTTATGGATTTGATTAGATATAAAAATAGGCATCCTGTAAGGTATAATTTTCCACCCCCAACCTTCCTAGAAAAGCCCCTGCCACAAACCACCGTTATTATTAATTTTACTATTGCTGAATCTGTCACGAGAGTTAGCGCCCTCCCCCTAGTGTTAAATATCACGCTACGCCACTGAGAAATAGCGCGTCTATAATTATTGGTGTCAGGTGTGGGAAGCTTTAAAACCCTTTAACGAAAGAGAATCAATTTAGACCGGGAGATAGTGACAGATTTTTGGACGTGATTTTACCGGCACTGTCGCGCGTCGCAATGATAAAGGCCTGCCAGATGACAGCGAGGTAGACTGTGTTTTTTAGTAATATAAGACGAGAAGTTTTATTAATAAGGTGGTAAAACAGCAGTCGTTCTCAATTGTAAGGGAAACTACAAAGGCGGTCCTAAAGTGTCCGCTTTTTCCTCCCTAAAGACCCCATTTTAAGGGAAAAGTGGGTTAAGACCATCAAAAGAGATTTTGTTCCTACACAGTCTTCCAGAATTTTGGTTTGGACTGTTGGAGAGTGTTATAACAATTTTACGTGATTAAAAGTAACCACCTTGAAATCAGAAAGTTTTATGGTTTTATTCATTCGAATTTAGTTGTATCTAGGCACGCAAATAAGAAATAATTGGCATTTACGAAAAATTTACCGGTAGATATCTAAATGCACCAAAAGCCCTTGAAAATGTGACTTTCACTCTCATAGATTATTATTCGTGTTGTGAAACTATGAGCTGTATATGTAAACAATCATTATAACATTTGTTACCAAATTTACCAAGTTGACATCTTGAAATTTGAATTTGGCGCCTTAGGCCCACCTCCCTTGAATGACTCCTCGCTTTCAGCTGCCGGGCCTTGTCATTGCGACGGTGCCGATTTTACTCAGTATGCCTTTCAAAGGGCATTATGCTGGGTTCTTCATACGAAAAACAGAGTTTTCATTTATTCGAAAAATATGTGTTTTGATAAGATTTTAGTCAGGCTTCTGAATAGAAAATTCCTCGAAAAACCATAGACATACCGTTAGCGTGGGCCCAAAGGGCTATTATTGTCACGTGAACTTGTATTCTAGTACTTAATTTTTCCACGTTTCTGAACAGGCTGCCAATGATAAGTATGTAAGTTCTTGTCATAAAACTGCTGAAGAAAAGATGGCATGCCGTTTGCGCATGTCCAAGTACACTCTACATCGAATAAATCGTTTAAATGATTAAATAACATTCAATTTAAACTGTACTTGGATATGCGCAAACGGTATGCCATCCTTTTTTCAGCAGTTTCATAACAAGAACTTCTCATTAGCAGCCTGTGCATTTGCGCGAAAAGCCTAATAACGGCCATTGTGAAAAATATTTTTAAATAATTTTTGTCTCAAAATGTGAGTAATTACTTAGATTAAAATTTGTATTGACCAAAAGTTTTAAATTATGCGTGTTACTCGCTACAGATCTAAAAAAGCCATTTTATGGGTCAAAATGTTGAATCGCCACATACGTGCGGTACATTGAGTCTTAAGGTAATCGACTCACACATCTCACCGTTCTTGTGGCAAAAATATGAACATATTTGTTCATTTGTTAATTTCATGTGGCTCGTCAAATTTTTTCAGAAAAAATCGGTGGTCGGTGCGATCCATAGCTATTATGGGGGCCTCCTTTTGTCATCATCAAAGTTGTCTTCCATTATCCACCTCTAAAAAGTGTATTGAAAAATAAAGAAACCTTTTCTTATGAAGATAAAAAAGTATAGCTAACACGAAAATTGTGTGTAGCAAATGCCAAAGTCAAAAAATTCTATCGTATCAGTTTTAAAATATCGTACATGATTAATTTTGGGCTAGCTTGTGATTAAAAATTAAATTACCAAAAAACATTATCTCGCACCTATGTTTTTTTGATTTTGTAGTTTGATGTACTTCCCAGATTGTTTTGTATTTGCTACAAAAAATTGAGAAAATACGGAAATAAATGTGCAATTATAGTGTTCTGACGAAGTAATGACGTCCCCTACGCAGTGGTGCATCCAGGGGGGAGGGGGGCAGGGGGCCTCGGCCCCCCAGACCTCTCATCGTAGATGTTCTGTCCTCTGTGCGACTCTCGGCAATTATTTTCCCAACCCGAGACCTGGCCTGGAAATTTCTTTTAATCATAACATATTTTGTATGCAATACGTCAAACTTTTTAAGTTGCCCTCCCCCCCTCCAATAATATTTTCTGGGTGCGCTACTACCCCTCCGGATTTTCTTATATGAGGCTGCATTATTCCACAGCTCGAAAAAATGTGGAAAATTACACTTTAAAAGGGAAACTTCTATTTTTAACGGAGATATACGAAAACTGATATCGGTGTCTGAGGCTCATTTTTTATGATAAACTTAATGGCGGAAACCGAAAATCGATATCTGTCATCGTTCTGGAGTTACAGAGCGTTGTTAGAAAAATGTGCGTTTTCGAAAAGTGGCTGTCACTTTTTTCAGGTTAAAAATTTTGTGTTTCTGTAAAAACATTTCTAAACCACTTTTTTATATATAGAATCCAATGCTGTTACTTACATTTTTTTCAAGTCAATGGTTTAAGAGTTTAAAGTTTAATGTTTAAGAGTTAAAAGCTATTAGTAATTGATAATTAGTTAAGTAAATCATTAAGTGTTATATATTTTTGAAATGGTAATTTTTTGCTCTATTAAAAAAATGCAAAAATATAAAGGGTGTTCCACATAAAAAAATTTCAACATTACCTAAAATTATTAAAAGGTAGTAGCAACATTGGATTCTACGTAAAAAAGTGATTTGGAAATGTTGTTATAGAAACACAAAATTTTCAACCTAAAAAAAAGTTACGTCCACTTGTCGAAAACGCACATTTTCGAAAAACGCCCTGTAACTCAAGGACGTTGATATACAGTGTGTCCCACTTAAGGACTGACCACCACTGTATCATTTTTATTTATAGCTCGATTTTCATAAACTTTTTTTGTTGGGTAGAGCATCAAAAATGGCATTAAGTGCATAATTCAGGTTCCTCGTGCGTTAAATACATGGCCCACTGAGACGTTGTTTTAATGCTGAAATTTCAAGAAGTACTATTAGGGATTTTTTTAGAGGAAAATTAACGATGGATTCTTAATTAGCGTTGTTGGAAACCGAAACGTGTCAATTTGCATTACCGTAGCTCTACAGGGTGTTTCAAAATTAACTAGTGATCACCCCTGTAAAATTTTTGTTTATAGCTTGATTTTCATAAACTTCTTTTTGTTGGGTAGAGCATCAAAAAATGGCATTAAATGCATAATTTAGGTGCCTCGTGAGTTAAATTCATGTCCACTGAGACGGTGTTTTAGTGCTGAAATTTCGAAAAGTACTATTAGAGATTTTTTAGAGGAAAATTGATGCCGGATTTTTATTCAGCGTTGTTGGAAACCCAAACGTACCAATTTGCATTACCGTAGTTCTACGGGGTGTTCCAAAAAATTAAAAAAAAAGTAAGGCGGGATTATTGTTCGAAACAAAAACGAAAAACGTATCAATTTGTAATTAATGTTCTTAATTTCTGGTAATGTTTTACACTAAAATATTCATGAGGAACTCATAATTCGTTCAAAAATTTATTAGCCAACAAAATTATAATTTTTTAATTATTAATATAAACAAATACATGAACAAACAACCCAATATAACATAAACTCAAATTTCATTCATTTCAATTTAGTCCTCCATTTTGTAATGCAAATTGGTACGTTTGGGTTTCCAACAACGCTAAATAATAATCCGCCATTGATTTTCCTCTAAAAAAAAATCCCAAATAGTAGGTATGTACTTCTCGAAATTTCAGCGCTAAAACACCGTCTCAGAGGGCCATGAATTTAATGCAGAAGGCACCTGAATTATGCATTTAATGCCACTTTTGAAGCTCTATCCAACAAAAAAAAGTTTATGAAAATCGAGGTAAGTATAAATAAAAATTTTACAGGGGTGGTCAGTAATTAAGTGGGGCACTAAAAACTTTTAAACACCCTGTAGAGCTACGGTAATACAAATTGGTACGCTTGGATTTCCAGCATCGCTGATTATGAAACCGGCATTAATTTTTCTCTAAAAAAAATCCGTAATAGTGCTTCTCTAAAATTCAGCACTAAAATACCGTCTCAGTGGGCCATGAACTTAACGCACGGGGAATCTGAATTACGCATTTAATGCCATTTTTGAAGCTATATTCGACAAAAAAAAGTTTATCAAAATCGAGCTATAAATAAAAATTCTACAGGGGTTTTCAGTCCTTAAGTGGGGCACTAAAAATTTTGAAACACCCTGTAGAGCTACGGTAATGCGAATTGGCACGTTTGAGTTTCCAACAACGCTGTATAACAATCCAGCGTTAATTTTCCTCTTAAAAAATCCCTAATAGTACTTCTCGAAATTTCAGCACTAAAACACCGTCTCAGTGGGCCATGAATTTAACACACAAGGAACCTGAATTATGCATTTAATGCCATTTTTGAAGCTCTATCCAACAAAAAAAAGTTTGTGAAAATCGGTCTATAAATAAAAATTTTACAGGGGTGGTCAGTCCTTAAGTGGGACACACTGTATATCGATTTGCGGTTTTCGCCATTAAGTTTATCATAAAAAATGAGAATGAGACACCGATATCAGTTGCTTTCGTCTATATCCGTTAAAAATAGGAGTTTCCCTTTAAAAGTGTCATATTTGGCCCACCCTGTACCTAGCAGTTGAAACAAGGAAATTCTAAAGAGTAAGTATTTTATTTAAATTTATCTGCGTGGCAAAAATTAATGTCCACATTTTTTAAAATTATTTAAAATAAACAAATCTGGATTAGTGATTCGACATTCAACTAAGTACATGTCAACAGCTTTGTTTTCAAATCTTGAACCTACTAAGCCTACTTCAATTTAACGTCGTTATCGATCATTTATTTTCATGGGTACCTAACTAGACAACCACAAAATAATATCGATAATGTTTCTAAAATTTTTATTCGATGAAAAAGGTACTACCTACCATATACAGGGTGACCGTATTTCGAGTCTTTGCATGGGGATCTTGGTTATCTTAAGAGATACGAGGTCGGGGAAATTGGGGTAAAGTTGCGGAATTTGATGCCCAGTAACATGGTAAAAAAAAATTTGGCTGACCCTTCTCGTTTTGAAAATAATGCGAAAAAACTGAAAATTGTCGTTTTCGTTTTTATTTTTTTAAAAGAAAACGAATGGCGCTGGCATTTCTAAGTTAAACATTTTTAAGGAACTTTTTTACAAGGAATCTAAATATGATCACACATTTTTTTTCTCGCCTCCCTGGACAAAGATATGACGATCAACTTTTATTTTTCTTATGGGCGCCATATTAGATTTATGCATTTTTGAAAAGAGGATTTTTTCTGGTTAAAATGGTATGTCACACATTATGCTTTACTTTGTTTTTCTTGCCGTAATATCAAATTAATCGTTTTTGCATAGAGTGCCTTGGAAACATAAGCCCCATAATGTTTGACGTTTTTGCATAGAGTGCCTTGGAAACATAAGCCCCATAATGTTTTACATTTCTGCAGAGAATACCTTGAAAACATAAGCCCCATAACATTTGATAGTTTAGTACAATTTTAAATGTCAGGGATACTTTATTTTACTGAAAAAATGACATTTTCATATGAAGAAAAGCGTGACATGATTCAAGTGTATTATTCCTCAAATATAAATGACGTCGAAGGGATATAGGACGAGCCATAAACAATTTAAAGAAACGTGCTGCATTGTGCCTTGAGGAACAAGGAGGACAAATTGAACATTTATTGTAAAATAGGATTGTCTACTCGTCTAGGTTTTTGTTGTTCTTTGTGTTTCCAGTTTGACTCTTTTAGTGTTAATGTCTGCAAATGGCGAATAAATAGCAGATCATACTCTATCATACATTATGGGGTTTACATTTCCAAGGCACTCTATGCAAAAATGATTAATTTGATATCACGGCAAGAAAAATAAAGTAAAGCATATTGTGTGACATATCATTTTAACCAGAAAAAAATCCTCTTTTAAAAAATGCAAAAATCTAATATGGCGCCCATAAGAAAAATAAAAGTTGATCGTCAGATTTTTGTCCAGGGAGGCGAGAAAAAAAATGCGAGATCATATTTAGATTCCTTGTAAAAAAGTGCCTTAATAATGTTTAACCTAGAAATGTCCAGCGCTATTCGTTTTCGTTTAAAAAAATAAAAACGAAAACGACAATTTTCAGTTTTTTTGCATTATTTTCAAAACGAGAAGGGCCAGCCAAAAATTTTTTTACCATGTTACTCGGCATCAAATTCCGCAACTTTGCCCCACCTACCTCGTATCTCTTAAGATAACCAAGATCCCCATGCAAAGACTCGAAATACTTTTAATTTTAATTTTAGGTTTCGGCCTTAATTTTCACATGTGGCTATGGACTGCAACTATGAAGAGAAGCCCATTCATAATGGTTGTGGATCGCACCTACTCCTACTACCGATTTTTTCTGACAAAATTAGCTGAAATATTTTAGTGACCTACTGAAATGGACACCGTATACAGCTACTCAAAAGGGTACCTACCTAAACTACTTTGGGTGGTTTAATTTGCTAGATACTTTGAGTAAGTTACATAAGTTAAGTTACTGAAAATTAATTAGGTTAGCCAAAGTAGCTTTAAACTACTTCTAAAAGTAACTTATGAATACCAGTTTGAAAAAAATTGAAGTAGGTAACAGCTGTACCCAAGGTACCATTTTTAATTAAACAGCTATTTCAACGGTAACTTTTAAGCTAGTGGCTTGAATTTTGCTATGGCTATAATATGTTAGTGTCAGAAGTGGCAATTTATTTTGTGAGAAGGGATTTGAGCGTAGCAAGTGAGCCAACCCTTCGAACAAAATATTTATATTTTAACACGCACATACGCGGCATACAAAATTTGTTCTGCAGACTTTACTAAACCATTTTTTTTTTCATTTGTAGAATAATTATTACATTTTTACTTCAGAAGTTTAAGTTCATTTTCTTATCTAAGTATCCTAGAGAGGTTCGGTATTACCTTTCATGTTGCTGTCTTCCACACCTTGTGTAGAAGTCGGTGCACTTGTCGTTGTTATAAAAGTATCATTCTTGTGTGCTTGATCATTCTGCAAATCATTTTGAAGAACTGCGTAATTATTGTTAGATTGAAATTCAGTATTATGGATAAAATTTTCTTCCGAATATGAAGGTGTTGTGATTTCCCTGTAACATAAAAAAGTAGTGTAAATTCAATAATATTTGTCAAATTCATATTTTAGTTGGTAGGTACCGATGGAGACATATTTTAAATTTGTTTGTCTCACAGGAAGTAGGCACATAGGGTACATAGTTATGCATTTTTATTGCGATCTAATGATGTGATACATATATGTGTAATTCTATATAAGCAAATGTTTGAACAGTGAATTGAATTAACACCTGCCAGGCTCATTGTCATTTATGTTGTACGAATAATGATATGGATTTTAAGTTTTGATTTGTATCTTTCATTGTATAAATATTTTAACCTTTTTGGATAATTACTATAAATGTAGCAGGTTATAAATTCTTCATATTCATAGCTTCAGGGCAGAAAAAGTGCCAAATTTATTAGTACCTACAATTTAATTTACCGCAAGCTTATCAATATTGACTTTTCGCCAACACACAGGTACCGCTTATTTTTTCTAACAGGCCTGTTCAAGGTATTGTTTGCTGAATGGTTAGAGCCAATAGTTCATTGTAGTCACTGTGTTGATCTTTATAATTACTGTTATTGAAACAAAAGGGGCAACTGTGACATATAGAGATAGCAAATCACACAACCCAATATTTGCGTTACTGTTGATAAGTCAGTGTAATATTTTGCAACGAAGAGAAATACCTACCTGATCCTTTACATTTCATTTCATACTAAACAAAACTGAAGAAAGTTGCAATGTTGCCAAGCAACACTAAAAGATGGAACGATCAAGTATTTACCTATTATATACTAGATGTAACAGAAAAATATTATATGTCCATCCACAGTAAGATTAGCCAATAAATTTTGAAGAAACAAGAAACTGAGCCCAACACAGGAAAACAAATTAAAACCTACGGAATCTGTTTAGGGAGGCCGCAATCATATTTAAAGTTTAAATCTACAGCTATTTTTTATAGTTATGCGGATTCATAAAGCATGGTTCCATGTGCGCAAGCACAAATTCGATTGAAATTACTGCTGGACTATAAGAGATTGCGCTTCGGATCAACTGGAAATTCCGTTGGACGAATACCTTGTTGCTGGATTGGGCATCTCCTGTATCTAAATCCATTATCTACAACGTACGCCACTCTTATAAACCTGAAATAACTCTACCGATTAATCGTCACATTTGAGCGTCACCCTGTGATATAGGAAATTGTTTTTTGGAAGTCTTATGTCGACCAGGAAATATAGTAGTTTAGTAAATCTTAGAGGCATTTTGTAAAATCCTATAATACATTCGAAATAAATGAAAGTGAAAGATGATATTATTTACCCCCTGCATCCACACGAGAGGCAGTAGACAACTGTTTCTTCAGAAGTGGGAGAGCGATTTGGGAAAAGTACAATTTTGTATACATGATTATTCAATTTATCGTTCAACGGGTGCCCTTTTAGGGAGTTTATCAACAAGGCCATGTTAATAATAACGAACATACCAAAAAAGAGAGGGAAGTTTCACAAAACCACTCAAAATATCAAAATTAGCAAGTCTTATTTCGATTCTAAAAGAAAACTGTTACCATAAGTAGGTACGAAGTTGGTGATTACATTATGATAAAGAATAGCAGAAAACTTTGTTCAGTCAACTGTCAATAACGTAAAGTTTGACGATGACGATATTATTCGAAACTTATCTACCTCAATGAATAGACATTTTACCTAATTATGACTTCCCAGGTTCAGACTAAATCCATCCTTACTTGTTAATCTTTTATTTACTTTCGACTTTGTTATCGATTAAAATTTTATTTAACTAAAGAGTTTGTGTAATGCGTACACTGTCACTTTTGATTAATCGTTTATGTAGTATTAATTCTTACGACTTTATCACTGGCCACAGCTTATGTACGTTTTATCGAGTTATCGTTTATCTCTTATGATCGTTTATGTATAATGCTTTCCAAAATTACTGAATGATGATGATTATTACGACAGTACTAAGAATTTCTGATGTTAAGTGGCCCCGATTTTGACAAGTGTTTATGGACAAATTAATAATTGTTCTATTATTGTGCAAGACACCTCTTTAGAATCTAGATTAAGATTATGATTGCGGACAATAAGGCAAATTTTATTTCTCGATACTTTTAAATTTGATTTTATTGGGAAGTTTGGTTTTTTAGTTGGAATGGTTTTTTAATTATTAGGTGTGTCAACCAGATAATGAAACGACAAGTTTATAGTTTAGTAAAAACTAGGCAGACATATTTGTTGTAAAAACCGAACACATCTTAAACTTAAACAAATAAAAGTGAAAGATATTTCTATTTAACACCACAGGGAAAAACACCTGAATATTCCATTTTTCAATTATTGCAAAATGTTTAGTTCAATAATTGTTTCTCTAAACAAAAATACCTCTATCTTGAATATAGATTAATTTTCTTATTACAAAGGTATATTATATCATTACCTTCAGACATAGCCTAGATTCTTAGTTAAGAATTTTCAACATTTTTTTTATAACTAAAAAATAACAGACAACAGTTATCGCTAGAGTATGATTGGCAGCTTGACATAAAATTGTAGGTACTAACACGCGCCGTTTACGAAGAAATGAAGGTCCCAGGATGACTCCCTGATTCATGAGAACATGCTTGTCGCAGTGCCCTCTGAAAGGCGTACTTACTGATGGCCTGAACTTAATTAAAATTTACAAAAAAAGAACTAGACAGATTTGCTTTTTTTTGCAAAATCTGTGACTGTTTTTCTATTGTACTTCTGTCATATTCTTATAACAATATCACACATTGGCTGGCTAATGCCGAAACACATTTCCACCTTCTTAGTTTTAGCAAAAGTTTTAAATAACACAGCTACTGCATCCAGGAAATATATAAGGTGTTTGAAAATTAAACAAAGGCCTATTCTTGATAAAGAAAAAGTAAGAGAAAACGTTTGTAATATTAGGGGATAGTAAATGCTACATTAGAGATGTAAAGTTTTTAAAAAATGATAAGAATTATTTTTATTATTTCGTAATTTTAAACTAATTCAGTGTATTAATTGCAGAGGTAAAAAAATTTCCGCTGTATGTAACGAAGTATCTGCAAATAAACTGATCATATTACCTTTTTCTCGACAATGGACCCTTGAAAGAATGCCTTGCGTTTTATCAGATTTAAATAACGTTGTGGTATTTTTATTATTTAGTTTAAGACTATATTGTTTGTGATTAAAAAATAAACAACAAACAAAAATTTACATAAATCTATAATTTTTAATTTTATTAAACACTTTTTACGTGTTATGTAATGCCGTGGAATCTGATGTTTCTGACATATTAATTATTGTTATCTAGATTTCTCTCTAAACTAATAATAAAATCTGAAAATCGAGTCTTACCTTAATATACCCCCATTAACACCGAATATTACCCAAAAAACGAAAAACAAGAACTGCATTTCAAAAAACATGAAAAACCAAACAAAATATGAAGCGGACACACGCGTCTTTTAAAAATATTAGGTCCCACCACTCGTTGAGATGCGCGGAACTCAGACTAGCCGTCTTGATTTTATAGCCTAATTCTTTTGTTTAATGATAACCGTGGCCGGCTTTGATGGGCGCGAATTCGAAATTCGCGAGCTACAACTCCCCTCTCCACATGCCGCGACAATATTTTTATGCAAATAAAAACAATCATAAACAAAATGTAGATTAAAGTCGCCGTGTTGCCGGATCTGTCAAGTTGTAGGACAATCCCGAAATTATTAATTATAAAAAAAATTTTTTAACTATAAACTCTATTCAAACTAAACGCAAGTGAAACATAAACACAAGTTGTTGCATGGCTAGAGCGTGATACGCACGTGATCGGCTTGCTATTGGCTAGCCGGCGATAAAATCTGACCCGGCGGGCGAGTGCAGCGAGCCGGTGTTTCTTACAGAGGAGTTGCAAGTGAACCTTTATTTTTTCCGATATAATTCTTTGGCTGTTTATTAATAATTGTTGGAACTACGATTTTTATTAATAGTAGAAATTTGCAGGTAAGTGAATGACTAGGTGTGCCATAAAAGTTTGTTTTTAAAGTTCTTAAAACTGGGGCATATCATTTTAATATTTTATATTATAAAATTCATAGAGATCGTCCTTAATGCGGCCTTGCCTCGTATTAGCCCTCAGAATTGTTCACGTGCTTCCATCGTGTAAATGTTTACGCGCCACTTGTTTTAATTTGAATAGAGTATAATCCCCGTTACCCAAAAACTTTTTTATTTGATTTTCAACTGTTTTTCTGAATGCAGATTTGAAAAATACGTATAAGAAAAATTACGCAGGAATATATTTGTTCGGCGAAAAATATAAAGAAATAAGAGTATGTTAATCTGGTGTGCTCAAAAGGGGCTTTTCAACAATATAATACTTCCTCTGGCCATTTTTTAAATACTAATTATTTTAATTTATTTTTCGGTAGCATTCTCAGTTCGCCAAGAAACAAAACAATGTGTCTTTAACTGCCACATAACGCTTCTTGTAGTTTTTGTAGTTTGTGACATCTATGTTATAGAACTGAACCAAATTTTCATTCAATAACTATTACCTATGATTTTAAATTGAACGTAATTTGTTTAGTAAATCCACACATTGTATATCAAGTTTGGAATATGCGGAAATGCAGCCATATTTTAAGGACGAATGCGCACCATCATTTGTTATATTTTCGGTTCCGGTATCGGTTTCCTTTCGCGCATCAAAAGTGCAAAATTAAAAATTTTAAATTCTAATATCTTCCAAACACCTGTTCCAAATAGATCGTTGGAATCACGTATACCTACTTCAAAAATAGAAAAATAAACAGGGTGTTCTATTCAAAAAGACGTAGTTATATCTACAGAGTGTCTCATTTTGAATAGAGAAAATTCCGTATTTTTCGAAAGATGGACCGATTTTCAAACAACTTTTTTCAACCTATAACCTATATATTATTATAGTACTCGAAGAGCTCTTCATTTTAGGTAATAATTTTTTGAAATAGTCTATTTCCATGATCTACTAAAAGAAGACCCCAAAAATCACAAAACCATGTTAGTCATTTTTTTAAAGAATAAAATGAATAGTGCCTTCGAAATTTCGATAGTTCAAACCTCTTGCTACAGAATTTGAATAGGTACTCCAAGTTACAAAATGAGGCCAAAGTTCGAAAAAATTGGGTTTTCATGAGTTCCCTGTGTAAACCACCGGGCATATTTTGGGGATCTTTTTCTATTAAACTCTGCCTAAGGTACTTAACTATTTTGCATAGTATAGCCAATGTAGCTCATACAGGGTGTTTCTAAAAAAAATCAAAATTTTACGAAAAAATCATTTATTTAAAAAATATGTTTAAAGAAACAAAGCGGGGTTTTGCATTAGGCACTAGGTACCTGGTTAACAGTCGAATATACAGGGTGTCCAACTTTAAAACTGTACAAATCCGTAAAATCTTTATTTTTGGAGATAATCGCCTAAACTTTTGTTCGTTTGAAAGGCCTACAAAAACCGCTTATTTTGACCTTCCTGCCATTTTCAAAATGTAAATCTGGGGCCGGCTTCGATTTTTTTATACCCCCGATTTTCACGAAAACCATTTAGCGATTTTTTTATTTAAAATCTGACCCCACAGCGTTAATCAGAACACCCCAAAACCCCCATATACCAAATTTGAACAAGAAATATACATGTAGTTCCATTCTGTAGGGTGTCAAAGTTGAGCAAAATAGGAAATTTAAAGACATCTGGCGAGTCAAATGTGCCATGGAATCCCTTCAAAACAGTTGATTGGTCAACAGGTCCACTCAAAATGTTGGTGTGAAAAGATTTACCCCAAAAATATACAGGGTATTTTTCTCTGAGCAATCTCAAAATTCTGAATTTTTATTAAACTTTATACTGGTCAGGAGTGCCCTGGGATCACTGAAAGAATATTAATAAACACAAAAGTAATTTATTTCTTTACAAAATGCCAACCAGCGTTTCCTGTTGTGGCACACCACCCACCTTAACTGATATGGACTTACTGACTGGCAGGCTTCTGTATTTTTTAGATTTAGTTCGTTTATAGTGTGTGGAGCGGTTTTGATATACACGATTTTTTACCCGTACAAAGTTCTAAAAAATTCAGTAATTTGAGATGGCACAGATAAGAACACTCTGTATATTTCGTATTGGACCTTTTGCATACAACACCTTGAGTGGTCCTATTGACCATTCAACTGTTTTGAGGGGATTCCATGGCACACTTGACTTGGCAGATGCCTTTAAAATTCCTAATTTGCTTAACTTTGACACCCTGCAGAATGGAACTCCCTGTATATTTTTTATTAAAATTTGGTATATAAGGGTTTATGGGTGTTCTGATTAACGCTGTGCGGTTAGATTTTAAATTAAAAAATCGCTAAATGGTTTTCGTAAAAATTGGGGGTATAAAAAAATCGCAGCCGGCCCTGGATTTGCATTTTGAAAATGGCAGGAAGGTCAAAAGAAGCGGTTTTTAAAGGCCTTTTAAACAAAAAAAAGTTTAGGCTATTATCTCCAAAAATGAAAAAAAGATTTTACGGATTTGTACAGTTTTAAAGTTGGACACCCTGTATAGACGATACCGTTTTTGTTTTCATGGCATGCCTGATTCGGTTTGTTGAATAAAGCAGAATTAATTAAAGATGAAGGATGATGCCTGCAATTGTACGGAAATGTTAAAATGTTAAATAAGTGATTTTATCATCAAATTTAATTTTTTTCCCGAAACGCCATGTATGAGATAGACTGACTATACTATGATATTGTAAAAGGCTTAATCGTTTCGCTAAAAAGATCACTAAAATATGCCCTGTGCCTGTGGTTTATACAAGGTAGGTACTCCGGAAACCCCAAGTTTTTAAAACTTTGGCCCCATTTGGTAAACACTCTGTATTGAAATTTTGTAGTGTTGTATTCTTAACATATATCCCTAATATAGTGACTTTGATGGGTCTTCTTTTAATAACAGTAGGTCCTAGAAAAGGACTATTTCATAAAATTACCACCCAAAATGTAGGGCTCTTTGAGTACCATAGGCGCCTTTTTTGAAAAATACGGAATTTTCTCGACTCAAAGTGAAACACACTGTATATGCAGGGTGTTTCAGAAAAAATTGCCATAACCTCTGGAGCATACAGATATTTTTAAAAAATGAAACTATCGTCTATCGTCTTTAGTTTCTTGGGTACGGGGAGTCCAAGTTTGCTAAAATTGAATATTGACCGTATCTTCTACTTTATTCTAGGTACTTTATTGAAATTTGACACTGCTGTGTTTTCGCCGAATAAGCTGAAAATGTAAATTTCTACCTATTTCACAGATGGGCCAGTTGCTCTATTTTCGGGTCGTGTTTTTACTTATAACTGTTTTGAAGATAGCTTTTTGATCCTTATTTTGCAACAAAAAGATAGGTATTCTTGTTTCATAACGATAAAATCGATTAATTGGCAAAACGTGCTTCAAAACACCTGTGAACTCTAACATTCGAAACATAAAATTTTCACCTTCTGCTTTCAAATGTTTCAAACCAACTGTACATTGAAAATTATGGAAAAATGCCAAATGGACCTTTGTCAAAACAATTGTGGAAATATGGTGTCAAAATGTTGTCAAATTCAATCCTTTCCATTTTTAAAACTAATAATAGTTCATAGGGATTTTTTTCTCACCTTAAATGGTTCTGTAACATTTGGAAGCGGTAGGTAAAATTTTTTTGTATTGAATGTTGGAGTTAACAGGTGTTTTCGATCACGTTCTGCCAATTTAAACGCAAAAGGTTGATAACCTCAAAAAAGTTACGAGCAAAAACAAATAGTGCAAGTGGCGCCTTCTGTAAGATACGTATAAACTGACATTTTCAGCTTATTTTCCATCCACCAAAACACAGCAGTGCCAATTTTCAATAATGTAGGTACCTAGTATAAAGAAAAGATACGGCCAATATTCAATTTTAAAAGGTAAACTTGAACGTCATTTTTCTAAGGAACTAAAGACGATAAACACATGGCCAACAACAATTTTATTTTTATTTTTTGAAGCTCTGCATGATCCAGAAGTTATGCCAGGTTTTTCTGAAACACCCTGATAACAAAATATGGCAATTTTTGGGCAGCTAGGCAAAATTAAAAAAGAATTAGGCATGCATAGCTGTTCAAAATTGCCACGTTTCCTATGTTTCTCACCTATGTTTTTTTCTGTCGAGCGCAAAATAAGCGAGAAAATCGCGGTAGTAGACATAAAAATCATCCGGTACATGTAGTTGTTAGTATCAATATTAACAAATCTAATCGTGTTGAATACCTTTCAATTCTTTTTATCATCAATATAATATATCAATTCATTTTGTATAGTAAAAATTTCTACTTTCTGAGAATAAAATTAGATGTTTATATATTTTTAGTAGTAAAAAAAATATTGCTCTAAAATAAGATATCTGCAGGTTAATTTTCATAAAAAAATCCCCTGGTAGGGCCCGCAACATATGTTCAGCCTAGGCCTACAGGTCCTAAATAAGGCTCTGATGTAAATGATGCTCCAGATGGAATGAATAGACAAAAAGTAGCTGAAGCAACGATATATAGGAAGAGATGACTCACGCTAATACAAATAACACGGTTTTATTTTGCTTCTGCATTAGCGGGTCGGGGGGAAGAAGACGAGATAATTTGTTTACATCGGCATTTCTTAAATTCAGTCTTTCCTATTTTGAAATGCATAATTAATAGTTTTTTGAGATACTTGTATATCATATACAGGGTGAGTTTTTTTCGATGCCCACTATGGGGACCTCGGAAACTAGCAGAGCTAGAACAAAGGTTAAATGGGGAAAGAATTGCAGTTTTGAATGCTCAATCTAATGCCCCTTTTGGATTTTTAAAAAAGTTCATGGCTCACTAGATATTTTGAAAAGAGTGATTTTTTGCTATTCCATCAGATCTCTGTAGCTCCGTTATTTCTGATTATACAGAAAAACTGTAGAGACAAAAATTTTAGATAATTTTTGGCTTAATAAGGATTTTTGAGATATGACATAAACTTGTGTTTTTTCAAATGTAATTCATAGTTGGATGTGGCTTTATCAAATCGGCAATTTTTTTGAGCTGTCCAGATATAATACTCGGCATAGTTATTATAAAAAATAAAAGAGCTATGGCTAGTTTTATGATTTTTTTTTCAGTTTTCACTTAGTCAGCCATGGAATATTGTTTATTGTTTATTGTTTAGCTGAAGTGTACTGTGCTCGATTTTAGAGAAAAGTTTTTACATTAGGAATAGCCTTCGGGTTGTATTTAATAGGAAAAAATTAAAAATTTCTGAACAACGAAAACATATTTTTGAATAAAAGTAATTTTAATTTTTTTTTGCAAACTACCTCCAATTTTGCACAAAACTCTAAAATTATATTCTAAACACCTTTTTCAAATGACTACTTTTCTTAACTTAATGGTAGTTTTTGGTGATTTGACATATTTCAAAATCGATTCCAATGTTCTTGGACATGCAGACAAGATTCTCCAAAATACTTTTTTAATATCTCAACAATAAAAAAATTTCTCGTTTGTTGCGAACTCTTTGGACCACACTGTATAACTTTTGAACGGATGGTGAATATTTCCATTAATTCAAAAGTTATTTGTTTAAATAAAATTTAAATGATGAAATCCTGAATCTTTCTTCAGGTAGGTACTTGTGTAGGTATTTCTGATTCTACCTTTATATGAACTTTTGGCCTTAGGTATATTTTTAGATGTTCTGTGTAAACCTTTATAAATAAAAATAAAACTCGCCAAGCGTCTGTTTTTGTCTGTGTTTTCGATAGGTCTCTATTCAAACTTCAATAATGAATTGGTCCAAATTAAGCATTCTTACAGACCTCGATTTGTTCCAGCTGTTTAACAAAAAAATAATTTCCCTTGACTTTTCTGAAACAAACCATTTCCCTTGATTTGCCTCTACTTATACCTTAAGGACCTTCCATCATTTGAATAAAGTGAGAAAGAAAAAATTAAAGCTTGTTGGCTACAAAAATGCCATCTTTTACATACTTAGTTTTGTTCTACAAAAATTACCGAAACACCGAAACATATTTTTCTATATTTCAGACAATTCACTTTAACAAATTTAGTTACAAAATTTGACAATGCCGCATCAAGACGATAAATTAGAAACATTAAAAAAGTAATCGAGCATTTTGCTAGCCTTATCTGGTCGATATGCAATCGTTTATATGAAAATCTAAGTCGTTATGGTACTTACCACACACAATAAATTGAAATGAAATATGACTGACAATTTGCCACGCAAGCTTAGAAATATGGTCTAATGAACACTGTTTGATGCAGAAGAAGGTACGTACTATTGGTGTTCGCCTTATCGATGAATTATATTTTACATTAAATATTTATCCAGAAGTAACAGATCGATTAGGTTCCATTAGGTACAATGTTAAAATTTCGCAAATACCTATTTCGGATTTCGAATTCCGATTTCACATTAAATTTGGATGTTGGCTTTATACGGATACCGTGTGTTTATTGTTCGAAGGGTGACATATTTCGTTTTCAACTTTTTCGAAAAAAGTTACTCTTAGAAAAAGTTTTGATTGTGATAATAATTAGCATGTACCGTTAACACAAAATTTGTAAAAGAGTGAAATATAAAAAATATATCACACTAATAATTGCTCACTGTAGCTTGTGAAGCTGGTTTTTCAATAAGTGTGTTGTGAGCAGCTCTCTCTATTCTCATAAATACAGGGTGTAACTGAACTGATGGTCAAAAATGAAACCACGTATTCTTGGAGTCAAAATAAGGGCACTTCTTCATATATTTTTTTCTCCTATGGCCCATAGTTTTTTTTATACAGAGCGTAGAAATTTAGAGAAAAATACACATATTTCTTAGTATCTCTAGAAGTATATGAGATATTTTCTTCAAACTTGGCGTGTCACATGAGCAGATGAGCTGTCAAACTTAAGGTTGACATGAAGCTTCTGAGGCCCCTAGTTGCGGAGATACAGGGTGTTATTAAAATTAATTAGTTCAGAAAAATATGAATACCCTGTATAATCGCATTTTTTAAATTTGTTTTGAGTGGTGAATAGAATGGTTAACAAAAAGTATCTCTTGGTATTTTTTCATATTCGCAGCCGTTTCTTAATTATTTTCAAAGAACGGCACTGCTGCAATGAACAATAGTCACTTTAAGAATAAATCTAGCAATCTGTGGATGTCAATTAAACTTTATTTAACAAAATACAAAAGCAAAAGCGATAATAAAAGAAACGTAATTAGAAAATGAAATTATTAAATGTTCGAAATGACCGCCATCTCTTTCAATACCTACACGCAACTATGCGTTTCCGCATGTTTATTATTGCCATTGGCAAGTCCATAGCAAAAGTGCATATGTCAATTATTTGAATGAAAATATAATTTTTCAAAATATTGATACAAAAGTGCAAAGTTGACAGCCAAATGATTCAAATAATGCCAAGTTTAATTGACATCCACAGATTGTTAGGTTTATTCTTAAAATGACTTGTTTATTGCAGCATTGCCGTTCTTTGAAAATAATTAAGAAATGGCTGAGAATATGAAAAAATACTAAGAGATACTTTTTGTTAATCATTGAATTTACCACTCAAACCGAATTTAAAACATGCGATTATACAGGGTATTCATATTTTTCTGAACTAATTAATTTTAATAACACCCTGTATCTTCGCAACTGGGGGCATCAGAAGCTTCATATCAACCTTAAATTTAACAGCTCATCCGCTCATGTGACACGCCAAGTTTGAAGAAAATATCTCATATACTTCTAGAGATACTAAGAAATATGTGTATTTTTCTGTAAATTTCTACGCTCTGTATAAAAAAACTATGGCCCATAGGAGAAAAAAATATATGAAGAAGTCCCCTTATTTTGACTCCACAAATACGTGGTTTCATTTTGACCATCAGTTCAGTTACACCCTGTATACAGGGTTAACTATCACTTAGTACAAAAATTTTTATGGCAGATAAAGAAAAATTAGACTTGCTAAAATAAATTTTCAAAAATTTTCTAACATTTGTCTTAAGCCTAAAAAAAATTTTTTTCAAATTGTATTAAACCCCTCAAAAAACGCCGCCTATGGACGCCCGCGCGACATGTCTAAAAATTTCGCATATGTCAATAGCGCGGCGTTGCCACGTCTATCAATTTATCCGAGGATTCACCACAAAATTTCGATTTCCTTTTAAAAACGATTACTTTCTGAGGAACATGTAGAATGCCTATGAAACACCTACCTTACTGACATTTCCAGGATTGTTTGCACCATTTTCTGTTTTCTTGCTTTTTTACATTAAAAGTCACACAACACAACATTCACATTTTTTAAATCTGTTGGGGATCTCTTGGTTTCCCTCTGCTATTCCTTTTGTTTGAAGCGAGGTACTCAGCCTGACGACCACGACGAGGTAGATCCCCTCCGCCAGGAAAACCCCGAAGGGTAACCGAAAAATCACAACTGCACTAGCACACATTGCACAAATGCACATGCAAAGCACTACAGTAGCTGTTCAAAGAGGCCGCCGTTAACTTCGATGCACAAATTCACTCGGTTAACTAAAGAAGTCCGGATACGTGCAAAAAGTCCATGATTATTCCGGATTTGAACAGCTGCACCTTCAATTCGTTCACGTAACTGCTGCTCGTTGTCGATTTCCTGCTCGTACACAATCGCCTTCATGAATCCCCAAATACAAAAATCCATTGGATTCAAGTCTGGTGATCGCGGCGGCCATGCAATGGGCCCTCCTCTTCCGATCCAACGGTTGGGGCATTGGTCGTCTAAAAGTGCACGAACAGGTCTCGCAAAATGGGCTGGTGCACCATCGTGCATAAACCACATGTCATGCAGTACTTGTAGTGGCAAATTATCAAACAAAACATTTGTCAGAAAATACAAGTATCGTTCAGCGTTTAAATTTTCCGGTAGAATGTATGGTCCAATTAATCGATCTCCATAAACTCCAGCCCAAACATTGATGGAAAACCGACGTTGGAAATTAAACCGCCGAACAGCATGTGGGTTCTCATCGGACCAAATATGGCTGTTGTGTCTAAAAAAAAAACAAAAATTAGAAATATTCACAATTTTGGCGAAGGCGTTAGGATTGACATAGCCAATTTTATAATAAATAAAAAAGATAATATGGAGGAGAGAAAGCTATAAGTAAGTAAAAATTTACATACGTGTTTAAAACCCCAGCACGTGTGAAGCAGCATTCGTCTGTCCAAAGAATGTTGAAAACAAAGTTTGGGTCTTGGGCGATTCGATCACGTAGCCAAGTGCAGTAGGTCATTCTCACCGGAAAATCATTTGCTTCTAATGCTTGGACCTTTTGTATGTGATAAGGGTGAAGGCCGTTTTCCCTTAGAATCCTCCATGCCTGTAAATAATTGTATTGTTACATTTTAAATTTTATGTAGGTATTAGGTGCAAGCAAAGACAATCCCATCACATGGGATAGTCTTTGGTAGAAGTCAGTTTTATTGGTTTTATTTTACTTGCCTTGTTCTGAGATATTCCCAATCTCCTTGCAATAGCTGTAGTGCTTATGGAAGGTTGCTCTTCCACCAAATCAAGCACTGACTCAACATCGTCCATGTTCATTTGCCCTCCAGGCCCACCCCTTCGAGCTTGCAAAACACCAGTGTTTCGCATACGTTGTACAATGTTCACGAAAGTACGTGGGTTAGGCATATTTGCCCTGTTAGGAAAACGAATACGGTATTCTGCTGCAGCTCGATGTGCACTTTCATCGCATCTCCCGTACATTATAACCATGTCCGTTAACTCGGCGTTCGAATACTCCGGCATTTTCACAAAGACGCTGAACGATTTGCCGCGAAAATCAAGACAAAACTGGGAAATAACGCCATGTTACATTCGCAAATGCCCTCCGTCGGCTACTAGCCAAACTTGAAAAGGTTTGTTCCAACAGGGCCAATAACCGTGCTCAAGCACGTTCAGCGCATGCGCACTACCCCGCTGGCTGTTCCAACTGAATTATGTACCTACCGACACGGGACGATACACGCACTGTTCCAGCCGATTTATGGATCATTTGTGTATCGTCCTTGTACGATAAAAACGGTGCCTGGTCTAAAGCAATAACCGCGTGTACTGACATGCGCAATGTAGTCATGTGACAGAGATAAACAATAACCTCATATTTTTGTTTTTACGTAGATGGTTTTAAATCGATGGCTGGGATCGTGTTTTTTATTTCTTGTTGGTTTTTGGCTTGTTGGGTAGGGCGGGGAATCGTTGAACAATAATTTTTTAGAGTGAAGAGTGAGGTTAGCCCACCGAACATTGGGTTAGCCACATATTAAACACGCAGGTTAGGTGCGGTCGCAAAACGTGATTTGGTCGATTTGATTCACAATCCGTTCCATCTGAAATTTTCTTTGGGATCGCACATGAACGGTGCAAAACTAGCGCATGCGTTCTTTAAGGGTTATCATCTAGTTCATGTACAGTTCTGTGACGGTACGTAAATTCGAGTTGGAACAAATGATCCCAAAGAAAATTTCAGATGGAACGGAAAAATTGTTCAACGATTCCCCGCCCTACCCAACAAGCCAAAAACCAACAAGAAATAAAAAACACGATCCCAGCCATCGATTTAAACCTATCTACGTAAAAACAAAAATATGATGTTAATGTTTATCTCTGTCACACGACCATACACTGCGCATGTCAGTACACGCGGTTATTGCTTTAGACCAGGCACCGTTTTTATCGTACAAGGACGATACACAAATGATCCATAAATCGGCTGGAACAGTGCGTGTATCGTCCCGTGTCGGTAGGTACATAATTCAGTTGGAACAGCCAGTGGGGTAGTGCGCATGCGCTGAACGTGCTTGAGCACGGTTATTGGCCCTGTTGGAACAAACCTTGTATGTACAGTTAGTTGCCTAGCTAGGAAGTTATGAAATGACGAACGGGGCAACGCGGAGCAGTCGAAAAAACGTTTCATAGACTCGACCGGGCCGATACGTCGCTTAATTCATACCGCCGAGGCTTCAGAACAATAAATCCTTTATCTATGCTTCAGAAGAGGTTAGATGGTGGACAAGAATTCATCAGAGGAGCTCCGGGGGTATTAAGGGAGACGGCTTGTGGTGTCGCGGTAATGAGCTTTCCGCGAGAGTAGGAACCGGTCCGGATACGAGCTAAGGTAAGGGGAATCTAATAGCGCTGCATCTGTACAGATTCAAATCGATTGTTATTTATGTATTTTTTAAATTTGTTTGAGTAAAAAGGTATTTTCACCGTTCCTAAATCAACGGCAACACCGCGAAAAATCACTTCAGCTGTCAGTACCTTCAGAAGCCAAATTGGATGACGTCATTAAAGGCGGGGATTTACAGGGAAAATAGGGGTCTTTACCCGTTTTTTTAAAGATCGTAAAAAAAATCTAAAAATATTTTTCTATGTTTTCTTAAGCCACCCTGCGCACGTGGTAAAAATTTTTGTACTAAGTCATAGTTAACCCTGTATTATTTGTGCAGAAGAGAATCAATAAAAACGTACAATAATTAATTATGATTCTATATCTTCTACTAATATCAGTGACATAGCGTCGAGGGATATTTCTGGAAATATTTCAGAAGAGGACTGTTGTGTTTATTGTAGCCACTTCACTTCTATGGGAAATTGGATGGGTGTTTGACAAAAGAATGTAAGCGTCAAATTTTGCGAATTGCCGTTTTTTCGTTCAAATGGTAGCTTGTGATGTGTTCTCCTCGATTCTACAAAATGTCGAACCTTAATTCCACTTAGAAACTTAAATATTTTAAAGTTTTGTTGCATCGTAAGCGCCTATTCTTATTTTTTGCTGGCCTAAAGGGACCAACAATATCGCATACGACATGAAAAACGTAAGCAACACTGGTTATCGGTTACGATCTATCCTTGTCTATCCATTTAGACAAGGGATCTATTTAATTTTTCCCGATAAAAGATCGTAAGTCCTCAGATCCAATATTAATGTTACATTTTTGTGGAGCCCACGAAAATTTTGAGGTTTGACATTTTTTATTCAGTGTTTGCTTTCAGGAAAATAAAATAATGTATGCCGTCATGAACGTTTTCAGTATTTGTGTAATTTTGGTATAAAATGAATATCAGGGACAATAGATTTTTTGACATTTTTTTTAGTTAATATTTCAAATAAAAATAATATGCTTCTGGCTTATATTTTCATTTGCTTTACCTCTAATAGTTTGAAAATATGTTTCATACAACATCAAATGGGTATCGTAAGCGATATAAGGTATGAAAGAATCGTATGCGCCAAATCTATCAGAAAATCAATTTTTCTTAAATTGGACTATGTATGTTAAAAACCATTTCCTGTAAAATAAGAATCTGTAACCTGGACCAACCCTATATTAAAGACAGGAGCATAACTTCATAATTTCATTGTTGTTGGCGAACTGGAGGGGCGCTAGTGTATAAAAAAATGGCGATTTATTATGGTTTATATCTAATATCATCGGGTTATACAGGGTGAGTTTTTTTCGATGCCCCCTACCCTATGGGGATCTCGGAAACTAGCAGAGCTAGAACAAAGGTTAAATGGGAAAAGAATTGCAGTTTTGATTGCTCAATCTAATGCCTCTTTTGGATTTTTAAAAAAGTTCATGGCTCACTAGATATTTTGAAAAGAGTGATTTTTGCTATTTAATCAGATCTCTGTAGCTCCGTTATTTCTGATTATACAGAAAAACTGTAGAGACAAAAATTGTAGATAATTTTGTGCTTAATAAGATAATCCGATCCAATTTTTTATGTTGTTTGTGATTTTTGAGATATGACATAAACTTTTGTTTTTTTTATGTAAATCATACTTGGCCATGGCCTTATAAAATCGGCCATTTTTTGAGCTTTCCAAAGATGTAATACTCGGCATAGTTATTATAAAAAATAAGAGAGCTATGGCTAATTTTCTGATTTTTTTAAATTTTCACATAGTCAGCCATGGAATTTTTTCATAATTACCTTCTATTTTATAATTAGACATTATACTTCAAACTTTCTAATTTTAGCTGGTAACAAAATAAAACAAAAATTAAAAAACCCAAATTCAAATTATTATTATTATAAAAGGTCACCTTTTAAAATAAAAAAGGTGTTCAAACAATCCACCATTATTATTTATGCAAATATTGCATCTTTTTAAAACTGAATTTGTAGCCTTTCTTAGAGAGCGCCTGTCAATGTCAATACTGGCAATTGCTTCTACAACAGCTGCTCTTAATTCAGCAATTGTCTCATACTTTATTTTGTACTGTTCCCCACAAAAAGAAATCCAAAACAGACAAATCGGGGGATCGTAGCTGCCAGGAAATAGTTATATGTCTCCCTATCCAACTATTTGGAAAGAGCTGATCTATAGGTAATTTATTACGGGCAAATAATTATATGGTGGAGCTCCATCATGATCATTTTTGTTTTATGTTGTTACATTTTGTTACCGGCTAAAAACAAAATATTTGAAAGTTTGAAGAATGTCTTATTTTAAAATAGAACGTAATTATGAAAATATTCCATGGCTGACTATATGAAAATTTAAAAAAATCAGAAAATTAGCCATAGCTACTTTATTTTTTATAATAACTGTGCCGAGTATTATATTTTTGGAAAGCTCAAAAAATGGCCGATTTGATAAAGCCACAGCCAACTACTATGATTTACATTTAAAAAAACACATATTTATGTCATATCTCAAAAATCACAAACAACATAAAAAATTGGATAGGATTATCTTGTTAAGCCCAAAATTATCTACAATTTTTGTCTCTATAGTTTTTCAGTATAATCAGAAATAACGGAGCTACAGAGATCTGATGAAATAGTAAAAAATCACTCTTTTCAAAATATCTAGTGAGCCATGAACTTTTTTAAAAATCCAAAAGAGGCATTAGATTGAACATTCAAAACTGCAGTCCTTTCCCCATTTAACCTTTGTTCTAGCTCTGCTAGTTTCCGAGATCCCCATAGTGGGCATCGAAAAAACTCACCCTGTATAACACAGTGATTCAGTCATGATGTAAAAAATTTTAACCACACAGTGGAGAAAGCCTACTAAATAGGAAATGTGAAAAAATTGTTTTTTCTTGAAATCGGCATTAAAATGTCCCAAAATCGTCATGAAAAGCACAGAAATCGTACAATAATGTAGCCCATTATTGTACGATTTTTTCAATAAGTAGGCCTTGGCGAGATGTAAACATCAAACGTCAGACGCGGAGAAATCGCCCGTCAAAAGTGACCAAATATTCAAAACCCGGCCGATAAAGGCTCATTTAACTTTTCGTACACATTGCGAAATTGTTTCCTATAGAAGCGCAATCCTTCAGTATACATATTTTAGTAAATTTGAATATCAATAGATTTGTTGTGTAGGCTGCACAAGAAGCAGCAGTTTGGCTTTTCTGTCAGAAGGTGCCCTGTCTCATCAAACTTGTCCTAGGTAGAGCGATCGTCAAAGTCAAGCAACGCCGCGCGTAGTCGGTTCATGGACGGGTGATCCCTTAATATTATTTTCTTGCCTAATAAAACTTTTTTTTTCCGATTTCAAAAAAAAATAATATGTACCTCGGCACTGAAGTTCTTTTTATGACTCATGTGGTTTATTTGCCTCGGCCAGAGGCCTCAGCAACTAAACTCCACATGGGTCATACAAAGTTGAACTTCAGTGCCTTGGTACATAAATAACTATTATACGATCGTTATAAAAACTTTACTTTTTTTTAACCTTTTTAAATGCCTAAAGTATATATATTTTTTAAAAGTTAAAAAAACTTACTTTTTTTCACTCTGAGCAGTTTAGAGTGAAAAAAGTTAACTTTTTTTTCACTCTAAACTTCCTTACTACGTTTACATGGAGTTTGGAATCGAATTCAGTGTAATGCAGTTTGGTGTTTTCATAAATGGTAAATGTGGCGTTAAATCCCGAAAATAAGAAAATTTATTTTGAGATTCAAATCAATCTCAAAATCTCTTCATGCGGTTTTCAATAATTCTAGAAACATATTCAAATCGATTTCAATACTATGTGTAAACGTAGTGAGACCGCGATCTAAATATTATAATCCTCGTAATTGAAAACCATAGTGCATTTATATGCCCTTTAGTATATAACACAAAAATCCCATCCCAAATATTTCAATGTTCAAGCACGATCGTATAAAAAATAATGTATGAAACTCATGCATAAAGTGTCTTTATTTCATTCATGGGATTGCGCGCACTCACCTGCGGTTCGTGCGCGAAGAAGTTCACTTTTCCGCACGCATTTTAGTTTAGAAAGTGTCACTTTTCCACACTAGTGCGGAAAAGTACTTTTCCGTACTACTTTTCCGCACTACTTTTCCGCACTAGTGCGGAAAAGTGACACTTTCTAAGCTAAAACGCTTGTAGAAAAAATAGTGTTCCTAACTCTTGCGGAAAGTGTCTTTTCCACACTCGATTTCTTGGCTGAACTCCGCTACGCAGTGTCTTACTTTTCCGCACGCTTGTAGAAAAAATAGTTGTCCCAACTCTTGCGGAAAGTGCCAACTGCAATCGCGTGCGGAAAAGTGGCACTTTCCGCACTTGTTAGGAATCACCAGTAATGCCGAGTCGAAGACAGAGGGAAGAACTCGACTTCTCTCGCCATTTCGCGCCGTGGACCATAGAAGCCGCTGTCGCCGGACTCTACTCACAGTTTGGGCTCTTGTATACCTTGTTGCTTGCTGTACGATAGTATAAGTAGAATCGGCTTGCTACACGTAGGTACAATCTTATAGAAATATCTCATCATGGATTCGCAGTTTTATTTTATTATACCCCACTCGCGAGTGGGCCTATTACCGTATCATAACCATATATATACCTATAGCAACCTATACCGCGCAAGAGAGACGTCCGACCGGGGGAATAATTTGGCGGCCATTTTTAACCCTAAATGAGGCGGGAAATTTGAAATAATTTATACGGGTGGGCTCCATAAATAATGTAATGTCTTGGTTGTCGTTTTGTGTAAAATGGAAATTATTTTAGTTCAGAGTACAACATAGGTCCAAGATTTTTGTTGCTTTTAATTTTGAATTAATGCATTCGGAAAACGAAGCAGTTAACTAGGTTGAAAAATTATACAACTTAATCAAAACAATATTTTAATCATCATAAAGAGAACTAATATAATTATTATTGTACATGATACCTTATACAAATATTTTTAATTACATAACATTTTCATACACTATCACTTGGTATAATTATTTCTTTTAATCCTTTTAATAATAATAACCTATTGTCCAGGAACACCTATTTCTGAGTTTTTAGGAAGCTAGTTTTATTCCTTAGAACTTCTTCTTTTTGTTTGTTTAAAAAATACAAGCAGAAGAAAACTTGGTAACTTCAACTTCTACCACTTTAATCTTTGCTTCAAAAATGAAAGTGAAGTGATTTTTAATTACGATCTTCTTTGATAAGCTTCAATAATTTTGCTGGCGGTGATCTGCAGTTAACAGGTTTACTTGCTGTTGCATTTCTTCGGTTAATTCTATTTGCTCCAGAAATGCGGCTCTCTTCGTCGTATCGAGAATTACAATGTCTCCATTTTCCTCATCTCCACTCCACGGAGTTACTTCTTGAACTTCTTGAATATAATATTATTGTCAATGACACCTAGGGTTCTACGCCACTTTCTAAATTTAGTTTCTTCTCTAGAAAACCTAAAAATTATCAAGAAAATATCAACGGAAAAACAAAATTATTTGGCAAAAAATAATTATACCTGTTTATCTACTTACGTATGGAATGTAATTCCACAATCTGGATGTAAAAGTCTCTTCGCATTTTTACAATGTTTTATAAAGTCATTTTTTGATTTCGTAAATATTAAAACGAAAAGCTATTAACCATGCAAAATATAAAGAAATCGCGATTAAAAACTAAAAACTCGTCTCTCAAACACGCTGACTTTTATGATTTTACCGGCGCCTTCAAAAAGTATAATGCAATTTCATTCATGCAGTATAAACAAATTTAAAAATAGAATAAGGTAGCCAAAATTCAAACTGTCAAAATAGGGTTAAAAATGGCGGCGAATTTCATCTCTTTTCGTTCCCTGCGCCTTGCCGTGCGCAAGAGGGTCAAACACGGTATATGTTAGTATACAGGTATGTGATCATAACAGATTCCTTATACGCACTACGGGGTGATAAGTTCTGACGCTCACGAACTGAATTGAGTGTGTATAGTCCAGTGAATTGACAAGTAGATGGAAGGAGTGTAGAGAGAGGAACTGGCAGCCAAACTTGAGTAAGTGAAATAGTAAATAAATCAGCTGATTCCGGCAAAACCACATAACACAAAAGAGGTGTTTGTCCTAACTTTTTATTTTTGTGTCCTGTGCTTCAAACGAGTTCCGTTGTCAAACGTCATTTTAATTTTCCTTCTGTCCCAAGTCTCAATACGAATAGGAGTAATTATTGTACCTATTACCTATTTATATTTGATTTGAGTTCCTGTCGTGGTGGCAGTTTCGTATGAAACGGCGTTGAGTTTTCTTAGTTGGTGTTTGGTTTAATATTATTTTTAGATCGGAGAGAAAATTTAATTTAGCTATGTGGCTATATTCTCTCTGTTTAAGTTGTAAATTACAAAAAAGAGGATCAACTCCTGTTGTGAATTTGGATGTACCAAACGGGGCGGAAAGAATAAGACTAGTGGGGTTTCTTTTCACTCGTAAGTCTTAAAAATATTTGCTAATAACTTTGCAGTTTTCCAAGAGATAAGGTGATATTAGAGACAAGTGGATTGCAGCAATAAAAAGGAAAAATTTTGTACTGTCTTACAAGAATTTACTTGCATTTGTAGTCAACAATTTATTGAGAGCAATTTCATAGAGAATTTTGGGCAGCGCAAACTTAAAAAGTATGTAATTACTACAGTTTTTTATTTTCCAAGTCATGATAGAAACTTTATCAAGGGAAAAACTGGCAAAATATTGTGCTAATGAACCTAGCTCTTCGTAGTCAAAGATGGAATTAATCTTTTAGGTTCTGGTCCCTTTAATAAGGCAATTATTTGTAATTCTATTTGTTAGATGAATAAACATTAAAAATTATATAAAAATATGTAAAAGCTACCTGTCTTACATGCTTTTCCTATTAAATTGAATTTTAAAATTAATAAATCAGTTAAGATAAGTAATTAAAATTGAAAATGTATACCTTATCCTAGATATTTTGTCGCCTTTATTTTAAAATAAACTTTTATTTTGGAATTTGTATTTTATTTGTCTCAATTTACTTCCAGGTACATAAAATTGCCATGTAGGCAATTTTTTTTAATCAATTCACTACTTTTTTCTGTGCAATATTTACATAATTTGTAGTACCTATAGAAAAATTCTCATTCCCGAATTTCGGAATACAGATCATACAATAAAGAGAATTACGGAACATGCCCATTAAATTCGCCCATTAATCTTAATTTAGTTAGTGTGATGTTAATGTGACCGGTCATTCCGTGAAAAAATGATGAGAATTTTGAAATTGATTAAAATACAACTTTTTCAAGTTGCCTTAGTTTACTGAACAGGTTTTTATTGTAAATAAAAGCTTTTATTACGTTCCACGTACTCCTGTTATTTTTAAAAACTTAAATTTGTTGTCAAGTCACCCTTTAGAGTGGGTAACTAGCGCATTAAACCAGTTTTACTCATGATATAATTCATTGTATCATGAATTTTACTGTAGTTTTTCAAGTCAGGCTAATGGCGGGTGACTTGAAAACGAACTTGAAAATTTTCTATTTATATGTATAGGTAGATTTTTTCAAAACCAACGGGACTAATTGAACTTTTGACCTAGCAATATTCTTCCTTAAGGTCATACGTAAGTTTTGCATATTTTTTTTTAGGAACCAATTCAATTGTCTTGCCTGGACAATGTCAAAATTGTTGTTTTAATTGATGCTCAACATTTTTGGGTGTTAGGTACATTAATTTTACAAAATAAGAAAAGGATTGATATTGGAAATCAAAAAGCGAGTCAAAAAGGTAATAAATTAACTTAGACCATGATATTTTTATAGTCACAGCAGAATATTTCGACATTTCTTAAGATTTCTGTGAAAACGTAAAAACCCCATATTTACAATATGTTGTGCAACTGGCAACTGTGCAACCAACCTTGACGAGCGAGATTGAGATTGCCAGCTGACGAGGAAAGCGCCGTTAGGTAGGGGTTTTAGTGAAAAATATAAATGTATGAAAATATGCCATGTAAACTTGTCAAATTAAGGGGACGTAAAAACAATCATTTTATTTTATTTTGGATATTAAATACGTTGTAACAGGCAGTATTTGCATGTTTTTATTTTATAAAGAACTTTACAACAATAATGGTGTTTTTAACGTTGAAACACCCTGTCGATTGTTTTCGTTATGTGGCGCGCCAGTGCGGCGATCGCTGGGGGCAGCGCTATGCATTGGTCCAGGTGCAACTTATTTCAATAGGAATTTTTTGCTTGACGATAATTTTTTATTTGTTTGTTGACGACAGAATTCTATTTATGTATGACATCTTTCAAAAAATTTGCATTTTTGTTATTTTTCGAAATAAAATATAAATAATAAAGAAAAATTACGACCAGCTGAATATATTTTGCTCATAGCAGCCTGCGGCGCAATTTTTAACCACGACCACGACGAATAAATTTTTAAGGAAATGAAAAAAAGTTTCTTTTTTTTTTCACCGCCCCTCCTTCAAAGGAAAGCCCCTGCCACAAGCCACCATTATTTTACTGCTACTAAATCTGTCGCGCAAGTTAGCGCCCCCCCCCCCAGTTTTAAATGCCACTGACTAATACCCAGACACAAAAAGCCGCCAAAGAAATAAATTAATTAACAGCATATTTGGTGTGTGTGTGTGTAGATATAGATTGAAGTGTCAACATCATATTACATAAGTACATATTATATATTAGAAATATTGTCTCTAATTGTCATAATCACAAATTCAACACAAGTCGGCAAAATTCCTGTTTCAAGATTATAACACCCATGTTACGTCTTTGTTTTCCTCGATTGAAGTGCAAATTGACGCAATTTTTTATGCAAACAACAATATATAAGTAACAAGTAACTACCTAAATAATTCAGGATAAAACTGGGCATTACATCCACTGGCTGATACCTACGGCAAGTTTACTTGTAGAGACACTTCTAATGTAAAGATTACAAATAAATATTTATAATATGCAAAGCACGTTAGGAATAAAAAATCGAATCGGTGATGAATAACAAATTTTGAATGTGGATAAAAAAGCTTTCGAATAATAGATACGAGAGTATTTAGTTTGCAAAGGTCCCATTATCCAGTGGCGTAACTACTACTAAGAGTAGGCCCGTGTTCAAAATTTCAAGTGGGCCCCTGTGATTTTTTTTGAAAATGCTGTAACAATTACTAACATTGTACAGGATATCCCATTTTCGATAGTTTTTGCAGGTTATATTTATATTTTGAAATTCTCACCTCCTAGAAAAAACCATGTACGCCACTGAGGGTCGATTTTTTACCATTTCAACAAGTTAGCATCTAACGGATATAGGGGGTGCCTGAAAATGGCAAATTTTAAAAACCACCTTGTATTTAAAAAACTAAGGAGCACTATTTCTAAAAATAACCGAGATAGCTCGCAAAAGTATCGAAAATGGGACACCCTGTAGGTACATAGAGAATAATCCAGCTTAAACTTTGTATTGACAAACAGTAAAAATTATGCGCATTGCTCACTGGACGGGCATACTGCGAGAACACAAAAACTGAAGATAAAATTTCGAACAGGGGTTTTTAAATGGAACATACCAAGGTCCAATTATTATGACCGAAAATTTGCTTTTTTGACGTTTGGGAAAAAGGCCGCTGTGACGTCATCGATATTTCCCCTCCGAAACATATCATTTTTTCTTTATACATATATTGAAAGTCCTTATCATTCTCAACAACTTTTGTAGGAAAAGATTTTCTGTGTCTTTTATTGTTCAAAACATACAGGGTTAAATATGTAAAAAACATGGAATTTTTTCTATTCGCCAGAATCGTTGTTCCGAAATCTAGCTAGCCATGGAAAATATTGATAGTCAGAGGTATGTTAGGGTGTCTTGTGCACCCTTAAACTTAATAATAATAATTGTCACCCTTACAACACTCCAAACTAGGAGTACCCCAAAAGCAAAATGAATGCTTCTGCGCGGGAGGGAGGCAATTACTATTATTTTGTCTTCGTTGCCATTTGCGCAGTAGGCCTGGGCCTGGGGCGTCGTGTAACCGATTAGAGATTCTGAGTATTGTCTTGTCCTGCATGAATCTTGGTGGCAGTGGGCCCCTAGCAGCTCTGGGCCCGTGTTCACCGAACACTCTGAACACTCCGTAGTTACGACACTGCCATTATCAGAAATTTGTGAATTTCTTATTGAAAGTTGCTTATCACTCCTTCAAGACACATAAGTAATAATATAGGTAAACTCTATTCTCTTAATATTCTTCTTGATTTCTATACAGATTAGAAGCTATAGGTACTGAGTGAATGATCGGTACAGTTTTTTCTGGTATAAATATGAATATGCTTTTATTATTTTTCATCTTGTTGTTTCTGATAAAGGCAATTTTAATTGGTCTGTGTTTAAGATGATTTGGTTTTTTTTCTGGTTTTTGTCAAATAGTCGGAGTCTGATTAACTTCCAAAACCATCTATCCCCAGCTCAACAAAAGTAGCCCTAAAGATTAGAACACATACCAAAATATTTGGTTCGCTATTGCAAATCATCCTTTTAATACATGTCTTGGAATATTATCCACAAGTCACAATCTAATGCCAATAGTTTCTTTTATAAGATTATTATTCACCCCTAAATATAAATTTATCGGTCATATCTTGTTATATGTACAGGGTGAGTCGAAGTTAAACCGCCATACTCAAAATTTGAGTAGTATTTTTAAAAATAAATGGGGTTCTTCATATAACATTTTGTCCAAAAACGCTTCGTTTTCGACATTCAGGGCGTCAAAGTTTTCTTTTAAAAACAGAAAAAAATTAGTATTTTCGGTTCCATTTATGCTATCGAGTTGAAAATTGGTACTTTTATGTTTTCTGGGACGGCGATTATGAATTTTCTATCAACTTTCTTCTAGCCGCTAGAGGGCGTTGGCTACTTCGTTACTTTCGAACAAAAGTGTTTTAAATTTTTTTGTCGTTGAAAAATCTGCATTTTAGACAGCGGAATATTAAATTACATTCGATTATGAACAAAAAATGTCTCTTCTAAAAATACGAAAACCTTAACCGTTTTCATGAAAAACGCAATTTTGTGTCGCGGTGCGCGTGAATTCGAAAAAATTAAAATTTCGTAGTAGGCTGAGAAATGGGATTTATTCATTTGGAATTCTTTATTTACAGTAGGTATTGTCCTAAATTAACAATTTTTGTGAAATTAGTAATAAAAAGAACTTTAACCAAGACAACTTTATTAGCAAAAACATAACGAAAAAATTATAAATTAAAAATATAATTAACGCTGTATGGTCAGATTTTAAATAAAAAAATGCCTAAATAGATTTCTACAAAAAATGATTCTACTGTTTTCTTCATAAATTTTACCGTTTCGGAGATGACGCCCAAAATTCAGCCATCATGCACGTACCACGAACCCACTTATATTAAACATTAGTGGCATAATGGTCTAGTTATTTTTGGAAACAAACAATGAAACAATCACATTTACCTTTTGACCATGTTTTCTAAAATTAAAATACAGTTTTGTTGTAATTTAATACATTTAGTTAAGTTTCCCTAATAAAATAATGATACAAATACCTAATATTGAAATAACTACAGCAAATGCTCAAAAACTTTCAAATTCTTAGCATTTGCTTGAAACTAAATGTCAAATACTTAATAAGTCCTCTTAAGTGTGATTGTTTCCAAAGGTAATTAGATCATTATGCCACTAATGTTTAATATGCGTGGGTACAAGGTACGTGCATGATGGCTGAATTTTGGCATTATCTCCGAAATGGCATAATTATGGAAAAAATACTAGAATAATTTTTGTAGAGAATGGAATTTTTTACAAAGTGGTTCAAACTAATTTACAAGTTAACTGTGGGCAAAAAAGTTCTGAGCGTAATAAATGAAACTGGTTGGCACAAGTGGCGCCCTCTGGCGGTTGCGGATACTACACTATAACATAATTATGTGACATAATTATCTATGAACGTGTGCAAAAGATCATTAAAATCGATCAAGCCGTTTAAAAGATATAGCGAAAAAACGAAATTTTAGGGTCCCTTTTAATTGCCCGTGGGCAGTGGCGGATCTAGGCTGGAATCAAGGGAGGGGCTTCTATTTCCGAAATTTTGTAATAAAATAGGAAACACATTATTTATTCATTTTATTCATTAAAATACAAATACATTAATATTCTTAGTTTCGTTCAATTCCGTTCCGCTGTTCCAGTTCCGCTCTACTCGTAGTAATAGAATAGAACAACTGTCAACGTGAACTGTCGATCGGTGAAGGCGGTGACTGGACCCGTGTTCTGTGCCGGACCCTGTCCCAATCCCATTGCGCTCACCAAATTTTTAAATTTGTACTATAAAAAGTATTTAGCGTACCCTCTTTAGAAACGGAATGATTTAATATTCAATAATAATAGTTACTTTGCTACCTTCACGCCCACATAACCTCAAAATGGCATGTTCCTGTCAGCGCATTTACAACCGGTCCGAAACGAGTTGTCAGCGAGTGAATCAAATCGTACCTGTTGTAAACGATCTGAGCGCTGTAAGCACTGACATCGCGATTCGGACCACGGCCTTAGAAGACTAGAAGTCGTAGAAGTTAATAATATTGGAACTGGAACAGGTTTTTTAAGAACAGGTATTGCCTGGAACTGGAACTGGTTGCACCTGTTCCAAGAAAACGCAGTTCCACACCATCTCTAATTGCCAGACATATTTTTAAGTGCCTACCTTACGGTATTAGGCTATAGCCCCTGTAGCCCCCCCCCCCCGTAGATCCGCCACTGCCCGTGGGGCCCTTAATATAGAGCTTTGAATAAAATTAAAAAACACGGGTCACTTTATTTTTGGAGTAGAATACCGCTGTGCTGCGGGTGGCATTTGTTTTTGAATAACCCTGTATAATGACCTAAAATGAGCTAAAAGAGATGAGTAAGTTGTAAAATACAGAAAATCAATTTCATTTTTGTTAAAACCAGAAGTTATTTAAAAAACTGAGTGAATATTCAGGAATACCACTACAGATTCTCTAATGGTTGTGTAGGTAAAAAATTAGATTTTACTAATTGGCAAAACAATAGCGATAACTTTTTTAATGACCCCCGTATAGAAAATCCGACTACACTCTCGAATTCCCCTTAATTTTTACTGCTAATTAATTTTTTGAATGAAGATTTTGTTATAACCCGTCTCCCACGTAAAACACTTTTTCCGCTTGGATCGGCCACCCTGTACGTAAGTCGTACAACCATTCTAGATCTTGAAGCAATGACACACGCCACGCCACTAATAAAAAGAAAATTAGTTTTCATAGGTGGCCTGGAAAACAAATGAAGGATCCAAAAAATGTCCTTACTCGTATATGGAAAACCGTAACTTCAATTTGCGCACATTTGCGTAACCATCCAAAGTATAACTTTGACAAATATCGTTAAACAAATGAGTTATACACGATGGTCTGAATTTACCTAATCGCTAAGTTTAGAAAATATTAATTGATAAAGTTCATATAAACATTCCAGTAGGTAAGTTACTTAGGAAGGTCAGAGACAGAGAGCGTCTAGGTCCAGATGAAGATGAGAGACCTCTGGGCAGCTGATAGATTTCGTAAAAGAATGACAATAGTTCATATAAGTTTTTTCCTATGCTCTTTTTGATAAAAAGCGTGCAATTTCAGTTCCATCTACCTTTGATAACACTCTTGCTCATTTTTTTTTAAATCAATGAAACGTTTGCAAGATACTATAGATACTTCTAGTTTGAAGTATTGCGAGGATAATGGTCATAAATATTGAAATGATCATTTCGATTCAGCCATAAGGATTCGCAAACTAAACAAACTGATTATCATCGTGTTCGAGAATAACCATATTTCCTGGGAAATGCACAAAATTGTCAGTTAAAAATATAACTGTTTGGTGCCACTACAATATGCGCTCTACCGAGGATCAGTGCTCTACCTAAACTTGACTTAACTACAATGTGCGTTCTACCTGAAATTATTATAATTATTATACCTAAATTATTTTTATTAGGTACATGAAATTATTTTGCTTTTCGCAAGGAGGAATTAAATAAATTGAAAAATGCATAAAAGAATAAAAAAAATTGCACTTTGTTTGAAAACTTTACATATACATTTTACATAAATTCCAGATCACATCAATTTTACAAAAAATATTCAACGATAAACAGCGTGAATGTCACGCAAAAAAGACGCAAACAAATCACCATCGTTTTTCCTCAGTTGTTTCAAGCACAATAATTTAAATTAGATGGTAGATGCTGATCTGGTACACCACGCAATTTCTTTAAAATACGGATCTTACAATCTAACCAGGATCTTTCAATTTGTTGGGTGTTGGCTGAAGTGACGGGGTCCATATAATGTTCTTGATGATTTACCGTTTGATGTAAGTATATATCCGTGCTGATCCAAAGTCCTGTAGGATGATCGGCAGCAGAGTATTTCTGTCTCGGTAGAGCGCACCCAACGCAGGTAGAGCGCACTTTGTAGTAGATACGGGGCGGTAGAACGCATATTGTAGTGGCACTAACTGTTTTCCAGTCACAAGACGTTGTGTAAAACTCAAAACAATTGAAAGGAAAAACTCTTTTTTTATACACAGCACGATCTAAGTCAGCAAAAACGAGAAAATCAAAAAATCTCTAGGAAGCATCTGTTTAAAGTTCGTCAAAATATCCTAGAATTCTGCTATATTTGAGAATATAAATTGCTCTTTATTAATATGCTGTTAGCTACTACTTACATAGCAGGTATGTCGGTGTTCTAGTAAAGTTTTCTTTCACTCCAATAGCCATTTCTATTACACTAAGGCTTTCGACACAATCAACCACGAAAAAAAAATTAATTCTTTGGTGCATATAAATATTATCCTCGCAATACTCTAAACTAGAAGTATGTAGTATATTGCAAACGTTTGATTGACTTTTTTCTTAAAAATAAGCAGGCAATATAATATATCATGCATCAGGGATTCTCCAAGAGTGTTTCCAAAGGTAGGTAGTACTGAAATTGCACTCTTTTTATGGAAGACCTTATTAGCAAGAGTCTATTAAAGAAATTTATACAGGGTGAGTCACATCTAAAGGCGGAGCCGAAAACACAAGGTAGAATTCGCTAAAATAAGCACATATGCTTAATAAATATTAGCTCAAAAACGGTTGATTCTCCATATACAGCGTGTTGAAAATTTTCCAAAAATAACATATTTTTTAATTTCTTTCGGGTCCGTTTAGGAATTCCAACCAAATTTGGTACACGTTATACGCTGGTGTGGTGCCATTTGAAATTGCCTCATAGCATTGTATGTTCGTTTTTAATTGAGAAATGTAAGTCATTGTGTATAATATCATTTTACCAACCAGTGCGGAAATGTTATTGTGCACGGGTTTCCACAGCAAACTGTGCGGGAGTGTCATTGTGCAATGCAGATTTAAGAGAAGTAGTTGGAGGCCTTGGGAAAACAGCTCGCGCGTCTAGTTGTTTATTTGGGAATTAACGTACTTAACTGATTTGGAATTTCATCAATTCTCAAAAACGTACTAAAACAGCTTTATCGTGTCTTGTGGCACAACTATAATAGTGTTTTGTTTCTCAGATTTTAAATTTTAATAAAAGGTTATTAGACATGAGTGATAAGACTTGCTTTTTTGAGTGAAAATATGGTTGTTAAAAAAAATGAGTCTTTCAGTTGTTATGGTATTCAGCGTATAAAAACAATTTAAATTGTAGTCAAGTTTACGAGGACAACATGTTTAGAGAATTGGAAGAAACGACCACTCACTGCTAGTAAGGATTTTTTTAATTTTGTCATAGAAGTTGCGTATATATTTCCAAAATCCACTTAAAAAGATGCTTATCTTCATAGAATATTGTTACCAATACTGGAACTCCAACTGTAAAAATGCAGCGGCGCGGCGTTCAGAAGTGACAAACCTTAATTTTAGAGATCAAGCAGGTTTGTACTGTGGACAAAGTGCGATTTAGAAAAAATAAAAAAATCTTCAACGATGACGATCATTCAGAGTCATGGAAGACAAGAATACGAAAAAGCAATGAAGGAAGCTACCTATTTTACAAACATGTGTGGAACAGAATGATACCTGGGCTGCTGATGTTCAATTACGGATGGGTTGCTGTTACAATGAATAGTAATGAGTCACCTAAAAAACAGACACTTTGTATACCAGGGGGTCCATTTAAAGGTGGTTAGTGGGTATTATTGAGTGTATAGTGTGTACAAAATTTGAGGGCGATCAGTTAAACGGTTCTGAAGTTAAGAAAAAGTGCCTTCGTGGAGCCCCTTTGAGGGATCGTAGTTCCACACAAGGGGCCGCTTCACTAAATCTTCATAACTTCTCGAGAGGAATCTCTCATCGCACCCTGTGTATTAAAATGCCTATAAAAAGCATGTAGAGCAGAAAAAGTTGTCTTTCGTTTTTTTATAACTGTTTTAATAAATTAATTACAAAATAAAAGCGAGACCCGCGTACAAACGCTTGAAACAAACATATTATTACATGTGTATACATCATTGAAATTGTAACAATGAGCAGATTTCAAATATCTAAAAATATAAAGGGTATGCGATTTAAAGAAACAACAGTTTGGTTTGGCACCGCTTTTCTGAACACCCCGTATAAAAATAAATAAACGCTGAAAAAAGCTTGCTTTGGCATCTACAACTTGTATCTGAAACTTTTTTCCTAACCTCCAAAATATATAAAATAAGGGGGTGTAAAAATATACGTGATCACATGGTACGTATTAAAAGGATACCCTGTATCTCAAATTGCTTAAGGATGACAGTTTGTCATCACTTGGATATCAAAACTAGGAGTCCTAGAGATGCCAAATCCGTTTTGAAAAAAACTTCGTCCCATATTTTTGGGTTTACCTCCGTGGCTGCCGGACTATTATAGGATTCTTTTTTAATTCTGAATCCAACGATATACAGTGTGTCCACGGATAGAGTTCACGTAGGGTGTAAAAAATTTTTGAGTTGAAATTTGAGCTTCTGGGGATCAGCCCTGCTTGGTTTTAAACTAATTTGTGACATAATTTTACTTTCGAAAAATCACGTATGCCTTGGGAATTTTGAAAAAACTAATTTTCCACATCAGTAAAGTGCCCTTTCTGTAGGTTTTACGACAAAATGTTATTAAGGAAACTTGTTCAGAATGAAGAACTGAGTAGGTTTGCGAAATTTCGAAAGTCTAGGCCTACTTTGCTTTTTTTTCCGCACTAGTGCGGAAAAGTGACACTTTCTAAACTAAAATGCGTGCGGAAAAGTAAATGCGTGCGGAAAAGTGTCTCCGCTACGCGTCGTTCAGCCAACTGCAATCTGCAATCTTGTTAGGAAATATACTATAGCAGAAAAAAATCAAAGTCGACCTAGGCTTTTGAAATTTGTCACACCTATCCAGTTTTTCATTGTGAACAAGTTTTCTTAATAACATTTTAATGTGAAAGCTACCCAAAGTGCACTTTTCTGAAGAAAAGTGGGAAAAAATACCAAAAAATCAAAGTAGGCCTAGACTTTCGAAATTTCGCAAACCTACTCAGTTCTTCATTCTGAACAAGTTTCCTTAATAACATTTTGTCATAAAACCTACAGAAAGGGCACTTTACTGATGTGGAAAATTAGTTTTTTCAAAATTTCCAAGGCACACGTGATTTTTCGAAAGTAAAATTATGTCACAAATTAGTTTAAAACCAAGCAGGGCTGATCCCCAGAAGCTCAAATTTCAACTCGAAATTTTTTTGTCATTTACACCCTACGTGAACTCTATCCGTGGACACACTGTATAATTTGACCTATTTACAAGGAAAAGAAAATAAACTTTATTTCATTTAAAATTTAATTGCCGTGGTTAAAAATTACGCCACGGGCGACAATGCGCACATAACGAAAACAATCTACAGGGTGGTTTAACGTTAAAAACACCATTGCTGCAAAGTCTTTTATAAAATAAAAACATGCAAATAGTGTCTGTTACAACGGATTTAATATCCAAAATAAAATAAAATGCTTGTTTATTATGTTCCCTTAATTTTCTTAAGAAATTTAGTCAAAAAGGCAAGCAACCCAAGCAGCATTTTTAGTCGCCGTTACGTTCCGGCGACTTTTGTTTGCAACTTTAAAGTTGTGATTACTACTTGTTTGCTTCTTTACATTCGCGTCCTCGCTTTATCTTTTTCTAAATAATTAAGAAGTATTCTAGCCCAGCATCTTCCGTCATTTTTCAATAACCGTGGAAAATGGAAGTACCTAATATTTATTTTTAACTTATATCTATGAATAATGATAGGTATAAGAAAGGTATTAATTTGCTGATTTATTTCTCGTTGCTAGATTCAAGAAACTAAAACGATTGAAAATTTTCTGTCAAATATGACGTTGATAGATTGAAAAGTAACAACGCGCCCTCTCAAAATGCATGTTTTAACACTTTTTTACCGGGAGGATAAATTACGAAAACGTGCAAAATTACCTAAAAATGCTGAAAAATGCTTTTTTAATATTTCTATAAGTTATACGAGTTCATTTCTGCTATGGGTGTTTGAAGGCTTTGCCACTTAACTGGTAGTAACGGCAACTAGACTTTTTTCACTTTAAGGTAATTCCTACCTTTAAGACGAAAATTAGTTTTAGATATTTTAAACTCTAAAGTCCCAATTACTACAAGAGAACTTCAAAGTTCCCGAAGCCTCGTTTAAGTTCCGAATGCTACTACTAGGTCTCATTTGGAACTTTAACCTATAATTTCTATATGAGAGTGTTATTTTCAGCCGGTATGTTTTGTACTATTATTTCGAAATGTTGATTTAAAATTGTAGCCACTCAAAAGAAGTGTTTTGTAATTTTGTATTGAAGACAAGTGCTCGTGTTTCGATTCGTTTCATCCAACTGCTGCTTTAATTTTCTATAAAATGTGAATGTGTGTCTATAATTTTTCTTCTTTCTAATGGCTGACATTTTCATCACTTCGCAAAAACGACCCAATCCTTGAAACGATTGTAAGGAACTAAATGTAGTTTCCATTTTGGTCCCTATAGAAGTGACAGTTACTTTAAAGTATTTTTTTGTAGTAATTGGAACTTTCTAGTAATTTTAAAATGGAGTGGGAAGTAAAACTTACCATACAGTAGTTTTCTCGAGTAGCGGGGAAGTTAATTTCACTTTAAATATGACTATATAGTTCCGTAACTTTGGAGGTATTTCTAAAGTCGCTAAGATGTAGAAGTTACTTTCACCGTTACCATAAAGTAATGAAAACTTTAAAGTGATAAACAAGTAACACGACAAAGTAATTGTGACCATTGAATATAACTTTAAAGTTAACGTGACTTTAACGTAATTTTGCATAGTAACAATTCCGTTCCAGATACTTCAAAAACTACTTAGAAGTACTGAAACCATAAAGTTCCAACTTTTAGTAATAATTACTACGTAATTACTCACACTTTCTCAATATAAGTAAAAAAAACTAATAAGTCGATTTTTAAGTAATAATTACGTAATAACTACCCTTAACTACTTATTCAAAGTTCCCATCTCAGTTACCGCAACTTTAATGCTGCTTGGGAAGAGTATTTTGTTACCACCTTTTTGCTCGCAGTGAAGTCCATGGCTAGTTGTAATGTAATGCGTTGTAATGTAATTACAATAACGCATTAGATTTCTCGATTTTTCCTTCATATAGTGGATCATTGGTTCGTTTTGGGAATTAAGTTTTTTCTATTTTCATTCTTGCGTTACTAAATACCTATTCTTCGAAAATATAATATCTAGAATTCTCGCTTCTTGAGCTGGTTGAACAGATCATCCCGTAATTCCAAAATAGCGTTTTTACTCTTCTGCAATTCACGTAACGATCTCTGCCGTTTTTTTCATGTTACCACAAACAAATCTACCTATAAAAACACTTGTTAATATGACAAAACTACGAAATAGTACATGTAGTAATTTTCTCGTGTAGCAAGCCGAAAGCCGATTCTACTTATACTACCGTACACCTAGCAACAAGATGTACAAGAGCACGAACTGTGACAGCGGCTTCTACGACACTCATCGGGAAACGGGTAGAGAAGCCTAGTTATTCCCTGTGTCCTTCGACTCGGCATCACTGGCGATTGCGCCTCGTTGCGCGCCGGGTATTTCGCCCGAACAGCTGCCGACGGCGAGCGGGCTGGTTATTGGTACACTGTAACTGCGCGGTGAGCACAAACGGCAACATAGCATACCGGAGCGCCGAGTTATCGTGTTACTAAGGTTGATTTGTCCCATGCTTTATACATCGGGACAAAATTCGCATTTTTATTTCTAGTACGCCTCTCTCAATGTGTGGTTAAAATTTTTTACATCATGACTGAATCACCCTGTATATATAACCCAATGACTTCGCCAACTACAATGAAATTATGACGTCATGCTTGTGTCTTTAATATAGTGTTGCTAATTTTACTTGGAATAGGTAATAAGAATAAGAAATATGCCTTGGTGTAATGTATTGTAGACCGCAGAAAAAGAATGCATTTTTGTACCTCTGAAATATAAATCAAGAGGGGTGTTTTTTGTTCCAATGTTGAATGTTTTGAATTAAGTACCACCTAGCCGATGGAAATCGTATATTCCGGTAGCTTAGTTGGTTCACAGCGCCTACGGCCCCAGCGGGAGTCCCGGGTTCCAGTCCTGGTTGGAATGCATTTTATTCAACTGATTATTTTTTACCTGGTATGTCTCGAAAACATCTCTCTTGACTAAACCATATGTTGTTCATTTTGATGCCATCTTAAGATAAAATAATTTGTTTAAGAGATAGGAATGTCAATCTATTTCATGAAAGTAATCCCGTCACGTGCTGTTTATTGTCATATGGATTTTGTGGGCTTATAAATAAAGCAACTAGGTAAGTCCTAATTTTATTTCGGAGAGATCTCAAGTGGTTAAATGGTGGTAATTAACTTTAATCCCATTTTGGATTATCAGTTTGTTTTATAGACCTCAAAATGACAAAATTTCTTGCACAACTTGATTTTACTCAGTATGCCTTTCAAAGAGCATTATGTTGCGTATATTCTCACAATAATAAGGTATAAATCAGAGAGTCGTCCTGGGTTCTTCATTTCATATGAAAAACTGAGTTTTCATTTATTCGAAAAATATGCGTTTTGATATGAGTTGAGTCAGGTTCCATGTGTTTTATAATGAAGTTCAAAATATAAAATTCGTCGGAAAACCATAGGCATGCCGTTAACGTGGACCCAAAGGACTACTACTGTCACGATAAGTATGTAAAGTCTATCCAAGATACAGCGGCAGTGCATCAAGACATTGGCCACCACTTGACCTATTCTCTTATTGGTCTGGCCGTCATAAAATGTCAAGTGTTTACGCGGCGAGCAGAATGCAGGGCCGGCTCTTCCCTCAGTCGAGTTTCCTGCATATTTTAGATCGGATCGCGAGCAGTATATTCTGTATATTTATTTTGCTACTTAATTTAAGGAAATTTATAAAGATCCACGAAAGGCAGAAACACACATTTTAGAACTTCTAAAAGAATTAGTTGAGAATTACATGCCACTTGGAATCTCTTATTAGTCCGACCCTGGTAATCGATCGCAAGGCGGTCATGTGACTTTGTTTATATCTACTGCCGCTGTATCTTGGATAGACTTATAGGTTCTTGTCATAAACTGCTGAAGAAAAGATGGCATACCGTTTGCGCATGTCCAAGTCCAAGTACACTTTACATCGAATAAATCATTTAAATGATTAAATAACATACAATTTAAACTGTACTTGGACATGCGCAAAAGGTATGCCATCCTTTTTTCAGCAGTTTCATAATAAGAACTTGCATATCTACTTCTTATTGGCAGCCTGTACAGAAACCTGGAACAATTATCTATTAAAATAAAAATTCACGTGACAATAGTAGTCCTTTGGGTCCACGTTAACGGTATGCCTATGGTTTTCCGACATAAGTATTTTCTATTTTGAACTTCATTATAAAACACATGGCAGCCTGACTAAAATCATATCAAAGCGCATAGTTTTCGAATAAATAAAAATTCAGTTTTTATATAAAGAACCCAGGATGACTCTCTGATTCATACCTTATTATTATGGGAATATACGAAACATAATGCCTTTTGAGAGGCATTCTGAGTAAAACACGTCCTAAAATATGTCACTATCTCCCGGTCTATAAATTAAACATTTCAGTTATGATCATTTTAAATCTGTTCTTGAACATATAACATACATACAGTGTGTCCCCAGATGGGGTACCGCACTATTGTACCTAAAGTTTCTTAAATTAGATTTTTCGAGAAAAAGTCATTCTTGATAAAAAAAAGGTCTGCTTGTTCTTAAAATACGATTGGCATGGAAGAAGTTAACATTGCTTATACTGGGTGACCGGAAAATTGAAAAAACGTTATTTAGCATAAGAGTAAACTGCCAAAAGAGATACCGAAAAAAGTTATAAAGAAAATTTATTCAGCATGTTAAGTTACTTAGGTGTACCAAATTTCAAAGCTTTAAGCCTACTTTGATTTTTTGATTTTTTTCTTGTTTTTCTTCGATTAAATGGTTTTCTGTAAATAGTATGACAAAACTGTATTAACAAAAGTTGCCCAGAATAAAAAACTGCGTACGACGACAAAATTTAACAATTCTAGGCCTACTTTGTATTTTGGAAAATATTTGAGGAAACTCAAAGTAGGCCAGAATTGTCAAAATTTTTTTCCTACTCTGAGTAACTTTTGTTAGTACAGTTTTGTCATACTATTTACAGAAAACCAGTTAATCGAAGAAAAACAATAAAAAATAAAAAATAAATCAAAGTAGGCCTCACGCTTTCAAATTTTGTTCAGCTAAGTAACTTACCGCGCTGAACAAATTTTCTTTATAACTTTTTTCAATACCTATACAAATAGAGGCAGTTTACTCTTATGCTAATTAACGTTTTTTCAATTTTCTGGTCACCCAATATAAGTAATGTTAACATTTCCCATGCCACTTATTTTAAGAACAAGCAGACTTTTTTTTGTCAAGAATGACTTTTTCTCGAAAAATCAAATATAAGAAACTTTACATCTGGGGACACACTGTATAATATACCTTGATTTAATAGAGTACTTACGGCAAAATTAATGTGTTTGTATAGTCCCTTTTACATTTTAGTACTGCTTAGGTAATGAAATGATCATGCACCACTACGAACCGTTATAGGTTTAGTAGACCTCGCGTACTCCTTGCTTTTCAGATATAAAAAAGAAAGACAAAACTTTATTAAAATATAAACGATCTAGAAGTAGTGAGAACTGGAACTCATATAAAAATATTGGAAATTGTACTGAACAAGCAATAGAGCACAGTTTTTTTAACGTTAGACACAAACTCAATGTTAAGAAAAGTAAAGAGAATAACATGCTGGGTTTTGTACCAATGAGCAAGTTTTTTACATCAGATTGAGAAGGTGCGGATTCAGTGTGCTCAGAACATAATAACAATAACCAAAAGCGACACTTGTCAACATTTTGTTAATAACATTCTTGGAACATCTTCTCCACCCTATCTTAAAACACCTCCCGCAGTATTTCTATTGTAAACCGTTTTGGTATATCTACTCATGTTACTCTGTTTAGCTCTTTGCTAGAATCTATTCGAAATTCATCGGCACAAATATATAAAGGTTAAGAAGCACCCTGGGTCTTGAAGGGCCAGTGACATTGTGTTTACCTACTTTATATTTTAGAAATTACTTTTTGTCCCATATCTGTGTGTTTCATGTTCCCATAGTAGAACCAGTAAAGTCGCAATATTCCAAGTTTGAACCTAATTTTTTTATATTACCAGATAATGTTAGACCACCCTGTGAAAATATATGCATACCTACCTCTATATGTTTCGTAGATATTTCTTACGCAAAAGGCTTTTGCAAATATTTTATCGCCAAGCCAAAACACGTTTTTACATGGCAAACATTTGTTTAATGCTCAGTCTTTATTGCCTCCTTTGTAAACAAAACGTACTTAGATTTAGCATAGTAACCGGAAACTGAGGCAAACAGCAGAATCTTATAATGATTCACTAGAGTATTTTGATTGCTATTGTGGAGTAAATTTATCTTAGAAATCGGCACAATTGTCTATTTTGGAGCTAATACGAATCGAAACACCCTAAACTCCCACGAAAAGCTGGTACCTACATCTTTTGTTATCAGATTTTTATCCGTATTTTATTTCAATAACCTATGCGACGGTCAAGTTACCCTTTATTGGAAAGCATTTTCAATAGTATAATTACAATAATAATTATTATTATAATAATTATAAAGAGAAAAACTGAGAATAACTCTGTTGTCGGATGTCAATTAACTTATATTGTTCTAAAAACACATTTGATTCATCAGTTTGTTGTTTCTGATCGTTTTCAATTGAGGATGCCCCACTTGTTGGCGTTTGAATGTCAAACGTTGGGAACCTCGACACTGGGTTGACTGAAGGCTTGCCAGGCTTGGTGTCAATATATACTGCTTCCTTGAATTTTCTCTTGTAGCTGTTGAGAATTGTGGCTTCTCACCACTACTGAATGTGATACTGGATGGTTACCTTATAAATACTTACACATTTTGTCAATGGCTTCGTTGTGCCTCTTAACTCTATTCTATTCGGCTCTTAGCTCTTACCTCTTACTATAGAGCCTCCCATATGTATTATGTGTTCCTAGCCTAACATACAGGAGCGATTAAGCTTGCTGCCATCTAACGGCATTATTACATAATAATAATTAGGTGTAATATTCGCTATTCGCGTTTTTTTTTCAATAAAATATGTGTCTGTGTTCTTGCCCACCTGAAAAACATTGTAATGAAGCCCGAAAGTGTAAATACAAAAGTTGGAGGGAATTGTATCCCCAACGGGGTTATCTTGTCCTACTTTCCGTGACAGCTGCCATTTTCGAGATGACACAAACTTGTGTTTTTTTAAATAGAAACCATAGGTGGCCATGGTCTCAAAAAATCAGGCATTTTTAGAGCTTTCCAACGATGTAATACTCGATATTTTTATTCAGAAAAATAACGGAAATAACTATGATTTCCAATTAAAACAAAACAGAAGTTTGTGTCATATCTCGAAAATGACAGCTGTCATGGAAAGTAGGACATGATAACCGCATTGGGGATACGATTCCCTCCAACATTTGTATTTACACTTTTTATCTAAAATCAGAAACAAACAACGAAGCTAGATGGATTAGAATAATTCACCAAAATTTCGTTTTTTCAAAATATCTAGGAAGACATGACTTTTTCAAAAATCCACAAGGCGCATTTCATTGGGCCCACAAAACTGTAATTCTTTCTCTTTTTAACTTTCCTTCTATCTCTGCTAGTTTCCGAGATCGCCATACTGATCATCAAAAAAAAACCCACCCTGTATATAAATTCAATTTTTTAAAGCTAGTAATATGCCCATTCTAATAAAGTTATAATATAAGTATTGGGCGGATTTGAAAAAAAGCAGCAATGATCTATTGAAAGTTTGACATAGCTATTGTTATTCTATGAGCACCCTGTATGATGAAACTAAATTTTATTTTATGGAAAGTATTGAGAGACACTTTGGCTAATACTCTGTATTATTACTGGTATCCTCGTATTATTACTGGTGGCATACTTTTAGGTGATGCGCTCTGCTGTACATTCACTTTAATTATTTTCTCTGTTTTCGTTTACGTGCATAAAAACCGATGGCACACTAAGGGCTCACCCTTTATATTGATCAAATCTATTTTAGGCATGCTTAATTTTTAATACCATTTCCCTACTAGATGGTATTTTAAAGATGATAAGACTAGCTACATTTTAATTTTGACAAATGCCGAAGATGATTTTATTTCGGCTTCAACCCAACTCAAAGTGAGGCAATCTTTTAATAATTTTATAACACCTTTCTAAGACTTGGCACTTAGAGGTAATTTTAATGGATGTACCTATATAGTTTATTAGGAAATTAAAAAATACATTATATTAGTCAACAAAATTTTCGTAATTTTCTAGTTTTATTAAATATATGTGTATAAACTTTGGCATCCAACAAATGAACAATCTATTTTTGTCACTTTGCACTTGACTCTCATCATGCACACGCGTATATTCCGTCCTCTGACCTATTTTTAGCGAAAAAACCGTACATAATAATGTAGCCAAAATATTAGTTAAATCCCTCCACCACACAGTCGACATGCGCGCCTCAAAAATAATGTGAAAAATAAATTGATAGTTACAACGGCCTTGACAAAGAAAACAAAGTAACGTCGATGACACCAGACAAAGAATTCGCTTTTCACGACCCTCTAGACCTTGAGGATTTAAATGGATTGATTCAGATCCGTGGATTTTGCCTACCAGATGATGTTTTGTGCGATATTTTGTCCTATGTAAACCCCAAAGATCTTCTGAAGTGTACTTTGGTGTGCAAACGGTGGTGCAACGTTGTCAAAGCCAGCAAGTTATGGATGAAAATTTATAATAGACTAGAATTTCCGAAAAGAGCAAAGAAATTGCCCTGGTATGTTTTTTACTGTTTTTTCACAACAAAAAATTTCGTAAATTTATTGAAGAATAATTGTGGGCAAGATGGGATGAGGTAAGTAAAAAATTAATAAACACTATTTCAAAAAATATATATCCTGGTTAAAGTAAAACAGGATAATACATGTGTCGAAGAAATAGATTTTCAAATTAAAACCGTCGATGATATTCTTCAAAGAAGGAAATCAGGAGCTAGTCTCAAGTAGATTAAATTTGTTTGGTTTTATACCTAATTATGTTAGAGTAGTCATCAGAAAGAAAAAGAAAACCTTTACTCAAGTCCTGATCATCTTGTTACAATGCATACCTCACTTTAATATTTGTACAGCTTTATTTCAATAATTTGACAAAAAGAAAAATACTTTCAAAATATATATTATTTCAATAGCGTAAATATAAGGATTTGGGAAAAACTTACGTGCATAATGGCTGACAAAATTTTAAGCCTGTCCTGGCCTAAAAAAAACTTTCTTTCGTATACAATAAATCTTCTAACGTTTTTTGAGATCCACTCTATATTTTTGTTCTTACCTTAGACACTGGAATGTGATGGGGGAACTAGAAGCCAATGTAACTGTGGAATCTCCCCCACAAGATGTTGAGCCAATGCCAGATGTACCAGATTTTGGAGGAAATAACAGTTGCTTTGAACATCGATATGGAAGTTGTTGGAAAGTGCAGGTTGGTTGTTGATTAGTCCAAAACAAGCAATAGCAAAGAAATATCTATAAATTATCTTTGGGGCATGACACTTAGAAGTACCATATAAGAGCAGGCGCGGTCTTAGGGGGGGGGCATGGGGGCCATGCCCCCCCCCTAATAAAATGAAAAAATAATAATGAATAAAAAAATAGATACGAATATTATTACTAATATTATCTAACCTACAGTGTCCACTGATTGAGTTCACATAAAGTGTAAGTAACAAAAAAAATTCGAGTTGAAATTTGAGCTCCTGGGGATCAGCGCTGCTTGGTTTGAAACTAATTTGCGGCATAATTTTAATTTCGAAAAATCACCTTGGAAATTATGAAGAAACTAATTTTCCACATCAGTAAAGTGCCCTTTTTGTAGGTTTTACGGTAAAATGTTATTAAGGAAACCTGTTCATAATGAAAAACTGAGAGGTTTGCGAAATTTCGAAAGTCTAGGCCTATGCTTCGATTTTTTGGCATTTTTTCCACATTTTTTAGAAATGTGCGTTTTGCGTAGTTTTCACATCAAAATGTTATTAAGAAAACTTGTTCAAACTGGATAGGTGTGACAAACTCCAACAGCCTACTTTGATTTTTGTGCGTTTTAATTTTTTAGCAGAATCCAGTTTTGCATTGTCAATGCAGGAAAATGCCAAAATATCAAACCTACTCATTTCAGTTCAGTTACTCAAACAGTTTGTCATTCTGAACAAGTTTCCTAAATAACATTTTGCCGTCAAATCTACAAAAAGGCACTTTACTGAGGTGGAAAATTAGTTTCTTCATAATTTCCAAGGCATACGTGATTTTTCAAAAGTAAAATTATATCACAAATTAGTTTCAAACCAAGCAGGGCTGATCTCCAGAAGCTCCAATTTCAACTCGAAAATTTGTTGTTATTTACACCTTATGTGAACTCAATCCGTGGATATAACCAACGCACATACAAAAAATTTTGTTTACATAATTTCTATTTAAAATATTTTTTTATTTTTGTTATTTTTGTGAGGAATACAAATTTTTTTTGTGATATCGCCTTATTGAAGTTCTAATGTTATAGTAGGTACTTAAAAACCGCCTAAAGGAGTACATACGGTTATAGCTTCCTGTCCCGGAAAAAAGATGACGTTGATAGCTAACAATGTATTTTGATTTTGTATTGCATTTGGTATTACATTTTGTCTACGGAAAGCGCATGGTGATCTTAAAAAGTCTCAGACGTGACAGCCGTGAGCAGTCTTATTAACGCGTCAGTCACCACCGCCTTTACACTATGAGCATTGAGTAAAGAAAATGCTATATGATCGAAAGTTCTCTAGTCTCTTAGCGATGTTGTCGCCTGTCGTCGAAAATATCTCTCTCCGGGATTTTTCTTTACCTCCTTGAAACTTTGTAATGAAACTCCGTTTTCGAACATTGTTTTCTATTGTCCATTAAAAGTTATCCCATTAAAATACCAAAGTCAACTTTTTTATTTTTTAATTGTTATATTTATGTCAGACCAAAGTAAAAGCACTGCGATTCAGTGCATAATACGATATCCGGTCAACTGGCCTCGGCTTCCGTTTCAGATGGTCAACATAATATGGAAATTTAGCGTCACATTTTCGCACATTTGCCCCTTGAAGATCGCGAATAACGCAGGTCGAATATTGTCATCGAGTGCATTTACCCTCACGTATTTCTAAAGACAAAAAAGTGGTATTATACGCAATGATTTGGACGTAGGTACGATTTTTGATTTCGGCGATCAAAAAATTTGTTCTTTACGAGAATGAACACAGCTTTCTCCTATCCCTTGTATATTGGAAATAAATGAGAAAATAAATAATAGCCAATCAATGACATTTTGAACTAAGACAAGAGACTACATTACCCTGAATGGAATGCTCAGGAAGCAATAGTTAGAATGGCTCTAAACTTGCTGGAAGAGTGCTAAAAGCAAAACCTAATAGATAACTTAACATTATGTAAGATATTGCTATTACTGATTTATAATGCTCACTCGCGCAAATTATAAAATATGAATGTGAGAACTGGTCAAAAATTTAAGACATAATAAACAGGAAGCTGTTAGTTCTTCAAAAAAATCACTTTTTTTGTTATTAGGAAATTTCCCTTGAGGAAAAACGTTTGTTAAGATACATAATGGATAAATTTGCACCACATATCTATATAAGTGAATGGACAGCCACATCATATGGATGCAGATCGTGTTATAGGTAAGTGGCTTTTTCCATAGATGAGGAGGGCCAATTAATAACGTAAATTTTGTAGACTGTTTATTAAAGGGTTTGAGACAGAATGGGACAAAAACGAAAATTTAACCAAAGATAACGAATGTTCACATACATTGTTCTACAGAGAAAATGTGTTGCTATACGACCCTCCATATGATGGTGGTGAGTGGTCTAAGGTAGGTGCAATTGCTTGTTTATTTTTCACTATTTTATATAGGGGTAGAATACAAAATAAAAGCTCATATAATATGGAGCTTGGAATTGTTTTTGACACGTGCGTTTAAATTCTAGATAATATCGGGTTAAAATCTGACACCTATGATACATTATAATATTCGAGGACACTTGATAAGAAAAAATATTTATACAGGGAGTTTCGCTCTACCGAGAGGCAAAGTTGCCCAAACTAGGAATTTTAAAGGCATCTGGCAAGTGAAGTGTACCACTTAAAGTCTTTCTCTGTGCCATCTCAAATTACTGAATTGTTTTGAGTCACAAATCGAGTACATCAAAACCGCCCCAGACACTATAAACAAGTCTAAAAAGTACAGAATTACAGTCAGTATGTCCACAGATATATGAGTTAAGGAAAAGCACAGAAAATGTATCATCTTCGACAGTGACTTTGTTTGTTAAAGGTCCAGTTATTTAAATTGTGTTTTATTTGTTGGTTGGTATTTTGTAAAAAAATAAAATAGAAAGTTACCCTTTCCGGTAAATTTCGTATAATAACAGTTTGTAAGCAAAAGCCATATAACGCCATTAAAATGTGCCTCATTTACTACCAATAAGAACTGTATTTTCATGAATAGAATAATGAATGAATGATTTCTTATATCATTAAAAACTCCTGGTTGTTTTTTTATAGATTTTCATCAACGAAGACAAAATAATAGTAATTGCCCCCCTCCCCCGCACAAGCATATGGTTGCTTCTGGGGTACTCCTAGTTTGGAGTATTGTGAGGGTGAGAATTATTATTATTATTATTATTATTATATATCAAGCGTCACAAGCTGTGTATCATTTCTCTTATAGCCAGGGAGACGTGATACCTTTTTTTAAGTCATAGAATGAAAAAATTACAAATGCAGCAAGAAATACTGTTTTGATATAAAAGCGGATCAGACAAGGTTTCAAAATTACGTATTAGAATATTTCTACGAACTTTAATATTTTCTGAAAATAAGCTTTCAAATGTTATATGAATCAATTCTTCCCAGTCTCCCCTACTTACCTACCAACTGTTATTTTAAACTTTAATTTTTATTTTTTTCAATGTTTCTTAAACAACTTGTTGACAGCAATCCGTACATAAACATTAAAAATTCAATTATGACCGCCTCAATTTTTGGAATGGTTTAGTTTTTTGAAAAGCATTTTTTTATCAGTTGGTTCTCCCAGCTCCCGCTTGGATGGCCCACACCTTCTTGACCACTACTTAACTAAAAAATATTCCCGTTTTTAACATTTTAGGTGGAGATTATCGTGAGGGAATACCCACGACACGTACGAATATTGACATTCGAAAACCTTGCAGATTACGAACATAAGAAAAAATACAGTTGTAAAATGGCTGGTGGTGTTATCAAACTTCTCTTCGACACTATCGAGCCTTTGCAGCAAAATGGAGCAGAACCGACCTTAAACAATCTGCAATACAATTTACTAGAATTGAAAAATTCGACTGACAAACGAACTTGGAGCGCGAAAAAGTTCGATTGGGGAATTATAGGCCTGACGAAAGGTAGAATTCTGAGAGGAAACGATAGAAAAAGTCCACCACCTCACAGTTGTTGTTCTGATATTGTTCCACATAATCCCCGCCGAGAATACGATTAATTGTTGTTAAATGTTAATAAAGTTTATTTTTCTTTTTTTCCAGGTTTTATTGAAACCCAATAATTAAATATTTACATTAAACATCGGCGAGAAAAATTATGCACTTTTCTTCCTGGTAATTCGAGCACAATTAGTTTTTTTTCTACGATCTATCTAAAGTATACATAATATACAATTTGTTTGTTATCAAAGTAAGTATATAGTTCATTTTCAAGTTCAGTAAAGGGTGGATAATTTAATTAACAACTTTTCCCAAACACATTTTTTAATATCTTAAATAGAAAAGAGATTTTACAGAAATTAAATAAATGGCTACTGTCAAGGCTACCCCGACGGATCAAAATAAGAATAGTAATAAAGAGTACAAGTTCAAAGTATAAATTTAAATGGGGGCGTTCATTGAAATTGAAAAGAATTAGCAAAAGCAATAAAATAAGAAATAAGAAGTGACCTTGAAGTTTCTTAACTTTAAACTGTATTGCTCTTTTTATAGGAACACAGAAATTGCGCATGTGCGAAGAGATACGGAAAACGTGGGAAAAGGCTAATTACGATTGTTAACGATGACCCGATCAAGGAAATAAATTTTCCAAACAGACGATGGTTCATTCTTGTGTAGTATTTTTAAAAAATTGTTCCGTAGGTATCTTGTTGAATTGCCTACATTTTCTTGCATAAAAATGGTCCCTTTAACTTTCTTTTGCCCATTAATTGGTCGAACCGCAAATTTTCTCTTCTTTCTTTATAATATTAAAGAAATCACTGTACTATAACCAAAGTTCTCTATAAGTTTTATGGTGAAAAATATAGGTATTTAGATAGAAGAAGAACTTCAGAACACAAACAACCACTGAAAAGGTTGAGAGAGCATGTAAACAACTGAAAACCAGCATTTATTCTTTTTATTGCTATTGCTATTGCAGGCTGCATGAACACCAGGGTAAATTATTAATTACTAACAATGTTGTTTTTATTCTTATTACTATTCTTGTTGTTCTGTTTATGGAAAGATATTATATTGATAAATCGACCAATCAGATGGATTTGAAATTTGGGCGCCCAACCACGGCATTTTAAAGCTGCAAGCTCCAGACAAATAACTGGCAAATTTTTCTTAATTACAATAATTTTTCACAAATACACTTGTCGGACACTGTCACTGACTGAATATTTCTCTACTCTGAAAATTCACAGCAAAGTCGCTTTCAAACTAACTACATTTCTGGCACAATTCCTAGCCCCTATATTATACTCGAAAGAAAGATTGGAGACTTTTCTAGATTATTCCTGACCTATCAAAAAAAAAATCAAAAAGTTAGTATAGTATTTCTAAAAAAACTATTAGAGGGAAAACTATGAAACGTTATTGAAAATTGATCCCTATAGTTTGGACCTCAAGCCGACAAAATTGTAACGAAAAATGGCTCCATACTAATCCTAAAATTATAAAACTGCGAGTAAAAAGACCGATAATAGAAATTCGACTGCCAAATCTTTAAATAGGATAGAAAACAGTGTAAATATGTCCATGAAAGGCTGAAAAAACATATTTAGATCTTTAGCTCCCCTTAGTGTACGACAGCGCAGGTAGAATCGACCTGCTACACAGGAAAATTTCTACCGGTTTGTATTTACGATCTTATGGAAATATCTCATCATGAATTAGCAGTTTTATTATCGGTATGTTCGTGAGCCTATTACGTTATCATTATAGATTTCTTATACGCACTAGTAATTTTCTTAAACGAAATGTATTGGAAATGTTACAGATTAAGACACATCAAAACTCACTTAATTTTATAACGGACACTGATGGTCTTTCACATGTTTATATAACTTAATTTCTTAATAATTCTAAACTCAACAATCTTTATTTTTGAAATTAAATGTTTACTAAGGTTATATTTTTTGTATTTTCGAAATGTGCCTTTTGAAAGTGCCTCATTTCCTTATCTGTATAAAAATTCTTTCCAATTACTTTAAAAACGAACATATTTTTATTAATAGAAAAACCACTGTTTTATTAATAGAAAAACTACTGTCAGTAAAACGTGGTAGGTACCCAGGAAGTTTCCTTACCAATTGAAAAAACCTACCAGACATAAAACATATAAAATAATAAAAAATTTATCAATCAAAACCAGTTCCCAATTGTTTTTCCGAAAAGTGCGCTGAGGTGGCAAGAAAATTCACTACAACTTTCCTATTTACCATTTTTTGGTAGGGTGAAAAATAACAACATTAAGTGGGGTGAAATATTGTGTGAATGCCCTGTACCCCCCTACATGAAGTTATTGCGGCTGCCATTGAGCCACCCTGTACAATAGCGACGAAGTATAATTGTTCACTCTGAATCAAGTTGTTTGCATACAGTAACATCTTACTCGAATGCGGTCATAATAACTCCCCTGCCAACGCGCAGCTGTCTTTTGTCTATGCCCCTGCCTAATTAACATATACATCCTCCGGGGAGCACATTGTTTTTCCAGACACCTCTGACACTCACGAACAGAATTCATTTGTATGTGTAGTCTGTGTACTCAAGCTACTGGTGGCATTTTGAACAACTCTTCTAAACAGCAGTGACAAGTAGTGCGTTTTGGTGCGTGTGCACATTTTGTGCATGGGTAATTTTAATTATTATCCTCAACGCATTTTTGGGCACTACTTTACATCAACAAAAAAAACATTGACATTGGAAAATCAAAAAGGCAATAAATCACAAACCATGCTGAAAAATGTTTCCCTAAAATTTAAAAACTCGGCAAAAAATATCGATCTTTTAGGTTTTCTTAATATATCGACATTTTTGAGATTTGTGTGAAAAGAAAGTATGTTGTGAAACTGGCAACTGCACGCCAGGGGTCACCAGCCTAGACACGCGTTGTTACGGTTTCCGAGCGCCGTTAATTAAAGATCTTAATACACTTCTGAAAATATTCTTTTATTTTTTTGGTTGACTTTTTTGGAAATTTTTTAATTTCGAATTCGTATAAAGCTTTTTTCCACCTGTGGTTAGAATTTTTTACATCATGACTGAATTACCCTGTATAACGTACCAGAAATTAGTAATGAGTAATGAGCTTGCGAAGTATAACTTTAACATTCACAAAAACCAAAATTCTTTGGATTCTTACCTAAAAAGTTTCATTCTATATAAAAAAAAGTTGTTCCAGGCGATGTTTGTAACGTGCGTTCCAGATTTCTATTCACAATGAATTGCCTATCAAGTTCAGAATGGAATCGAGGAGAAGCCAAATTATGATGTTATTGTCCGCATAAGAAAGAACAACAACTGCTGAAACATTAATGGAGCAAAACAACCGAATGTTAAATATGTTTTATTTGCAGCAACAAAGAGTACCTATTCAATAAAATACAAAGAGATGCAAAGGAGCATCATGTCGGAATTGTCAAAAACTCTTGATAAGTAAGAAAAGTAAAACTGTGGATGAACTACCTACAAAACATGCACCTGCCTATGTGGCCAGACATTTATATTTTCCAAATAGAAAACTGCTTATTGGAGCAGCCCCTAAAAAGAAAAATAATAAAGAGAAAAAAGTAAACACGATATCAATCGAAATAGTGAAATGGGGGTGCTGTTTACGGGTTGAAACTGTTTTTTTTTTCGCGATTTTCGGCGAAACGCGACCTTCTGGAGGAAAATGTCTTACAGTTGAGAATTAATTTTACGAGAGAGAAAAATGAAAAACCGAAAAATAGGTTTTTCGCCATTTTCTTATACGAAAGTTTCAGATTTTTTTAATATCTACAACTTTTGTGTAGAACATTTTCCGCTAAGAGGTCACTAAACAGCACTCCCATTTCGCCATTTCGAGTGATGTTACTCAAAAAGATACTTAGGTATGGTGCCGAATTAGAGCCATACACGTAATTTTGATTCTTTGCCAGACGGCAATTTGATTTCCCAAAAACATTTGCAAGTGTAACTATCGGGTTCTGATAATACTGCTCTTATAGTACTTAAATAGTGAAATTCAAACAAAATGGCGAAGAATATTATTCATATATTTTAAACAGAGTCTGCTTACCTATGTGATAAAAATGATGTTGAAAGTAATCAATCCAGATCTTGCTTCGAGAATAATATCTAGAACGTGTTCGACCAGAAAAATCTGAAATTAATAATTATAAGTGTAAAATAATTGTAAAGCTAGATCATTTTCTATTTGTTTTAAATTTAGAAGATTGTCCCACAAGGAGAAATCTGTCGCCAAAAAGATTAAGAGTGAATTGATGGATGAAGTTATAATCAGGCATCAGGCGAGTGATTTGGAGTACCTATATTGTTTACCTGATGTCTTAGTGAAAACAAATCCAGAGATTAGTTTAGGTTGTGCGTCGACTTTAGAAGAACAAACAAGATAATTTTAAGAGACAATTTTCCACTTGAAGTAATCCCAAATTTGATCGATGACTTCAGGTATTAAATAGGTATGTAGTATATTATTATAATGATGGTTATTAATCTTGATTGGAAACTTCCACAGGCAGAATATGATGAATCTGAGTTTCTTCCGGATGAATATTTTGCGTCAGCGTCCTGAGGATGTCCCGTGCATTCGCATTCGAGGACGAAAGCTTGGAACAAGAAGCTTCACTGACGCAGGCTTATTATTCTCGACGCGGAGCCGAGGCCGTTAAAATGGGAGAAGAGCATAGAGAGATGGCACTCTCCCCATTATTAAATACAGGGTACCCCATTAGTGGGTGGAAGTAGCCTATAATATGTAGGTATAGTACCCAGGGTTTTTAAGATATCAACTCGAATTTGGGGACGGTGGTGCTGGCCGACAAGAGGCACAATGTAAGATACCTACATTTTATTTCCATTGATCATTTGATACGTCAAGTTATTTTTTTTACTGAAATACCCAATATTTTTCTGGATACTTAGTCCTTAACATGGCGAATCCAATGACATTAAGGTTTGGGGTTTCTGGTCAAAACATTTGAAGACACGTCAGTTTAATCGCAAAATCAAACTTAAAATTCGCTTATACACCCTAACTAAAGGCAGACAACAAAAGATAATAGTTGGTACTATAGCTACTATTGTAGTTTTAGTCCACTTATCGCAGTTGTTTCGTTTGCGTACAAATCAGTCAAATTTCAAAATTGAATTCTAAAAACTGTAAGAGATAATAAAATAAATAAAATATAATATAATATTAATATATTGTTTTAAACGACATGAGGTACAGTTTCTAAAAAAAAAACATAAGTCTGCGTCTGGCACAATTATGTTTTTGAACCTCGATTCGAATATCCTTTTTATCTCAAAAATTAACCGATATAACTCTTTGGCCAAAATATAATCATAACCCATGTAGAAAAATGATTTCGCAAAATATACATGGATTTTGTTGATTCCACACGTCATAATGTAATAGATAAAATGTTGTCTGTGATCTTCGAAATCAAATTATTTGAAGGCATTATAGTTATCTTCAACAATATTCTATTCAACAATTAAGTTTTTAAAGGCTTAAAATAATAGGTACCTACCTTATTGCAAACACTACATACAATATAAAGTGTGCCCCCGATTAGTGTTCTAAAAGGGGAAAAACGTACAAAAATGTCAAAAGCACGTCAGCGTCATAAATTGACAAGATAAGCGCACAGTTCTTTCCTTCACTGGCAGATTTTTAAAGCCTTTTCAGAAGATATTATCGGGATGCGAAGAACTTGACGATCGTCTAAAAAACTGTAGGTATAAGGTATGTTAAGGAAGTACCTGCCGTGGCCCCTTTAAACTAGGTGGGGCATCTAATTTCGAGCCAGGATCAATTGTTTACTGTTATAGTACAGTAAAATTGGGCCAAAACCCAAACATCAAAAAAAAGTTCTTTCTAGCGTGAAATAATTTCATACCCTCCTAAGAGTTAGTACTAAAAAGTTACACCACCACCAGCGTCGGGTTTCGGGGGGAGGGGGTGAAAAGGGCAGGAAATTTTTATTTTTCACAGTTTTGCGTCAATATCTAGTAAACTATGAGGTTTAGCGCAAACGTCATCCTATACGCAAATGATATACATTAAATTCCGAACAAGAATTGTTATATACAGATATGCAGGGGTAAAGATTTCTTTGTTTTTATTTCACGTAGTTTTTGTTGAAAAAACTTAAAATGATTACAGTATAAATTAGTAACTGAATAATGTATGTAGAATATATATAGATATATCTATGTATATATAGATACATATTACACCCATAGATTGTTATTTTTTGTCACAACATAACCTCATAAGTATATGACATGTAAATATGTCCAATACAAGTTAGTAGCCTTAGTTAATTTGTACTCACTTTTTGCCGTCATTCATTATATTTTAGCGTTCTGATTTCCATTCGTTCTTTTATGTCAAATCATTCCCATATCTAATTTGTCCTTAGCTTGTAAAAATGAGAAAGTCATGAATAGGAAGCTCATGTGAAAAACAAGAAATTATATTAAACAATCTATATTGAAAAAATGGGAGGGAAATCAAAATAATACAAAAGGTTATAAGTTTTAAGTGAATCATTAATTGCGTTATCAGTCAGCACCAAATTGTTCACTCGGGCTAGTGAGAGGAAACAAATCTTCGTGTTCTTCGTCCACTTGAGAATCATCACTTAAATCGTCGTCGATGATTACAGTATCTCTATTGAGACATGCAAGTCCTAAGCAATTGCTGCACATACTTGAACAATTATTGAGACCACTTCTTCGACACTCGCAGTTTTGGACGCATCCATCTCTGCAGAAGCATACGATGAGGATTGTTTAATATATATTTTCTTGTTTTTCACATGAGCTTCCTATTCATGACTTTCTCATTTTTACAAGCTAAGGACAAATTAGAAATGGAAATGATTTGACATAAAAGAACGATTGGAAATCAGAACGCTATAATGAATGAGGGCAAAAAGTGAGTACAAATTAACTAAGGCTGCTATAACTTGTATTAGAGATATTTACAGTCATATACTTAGGGGTTATGTTGTGGCAAAAAATAACAATCTATATGTGCAATATGTATCTATATATGCACAGATATATCTACAGTGTCCTCCAAAAAGTTCGCAGCGTGAATGTCTAGTCTTATCGGTAATTAGTAATAAAAAGTTAATAGAATGATAAAGCTAGTGATACAAATGATAAAGCTAGTGATACAAAATAGCTTTTATGAAGTTACAAGTTTTAAACATTTTCAGAAATTTCATAAATATTAAAAAATGTCGAAAAACTAAATCTTTTAGTAGAGCGTTCAAATTTGGTACACGTACGTGAAATTTAAAAAGAAACAACTTTTTCAAGTAAAACTTTTTGATATTTTAACAAATAAACCCATTTTCAGCGATATATTTTTTTAAATGTCATTTTTGACAGATAACGAAAGTCACGTGACCCCGTTTGAGTGGGCCGTTTTTCATCTTTTTTAAAGCAAAAGGTAACCCCAAAACTTAAATTTCAAAAAAGTCATTAATTAAAAATTTTCCCCCTATGCTGCGGACTTTTTGGAGGACACTGTATATATATTCTACATACATTATTAAGTTACTAATTTATACTGTAATCATTTTAAGTTTTTTCAACAAAAACTACGTGAAATAAAAACAAAAAATCTTTACCCCTCCATATCATGGAAACCGTTCACTTTACCATAATTCTGTATATAACAATTCTTGTTCGAAATTTAATATATATCATTTGCGTATAGGATGATGTTTGCGCTAAACCTCATAGTTTACTAGACATTCAAGCAAAACTGTGAAAAATAAGAATTTCCTGCCCTTTTCACCCCCTCCCCCCGAAACCCGACGCTGGTAGTGGTGTAACTTTTTAGTACTAACTCTTAGGAGGGTATGGAACTGTTTCGCGCTAGAAAGGACTTTTTTCTTTGGCTGTTTGGGTTTGGCCCAATTTTGTGTTAGTTTTACTGTACTATTACCAGATTAACAAAGAAATATGGGTTTTTTTGCACCTTCGATACTTGCATTAAATCGCTATATGTCGAATTTTGTGGGTAGAAGAACAAATAGGAAGTTCACACAACCAACAATAGTGAATGATTACCCTCCACCTTCTAACCCCTTCTAGTAGTTGTAGAAGGCGCCGAAGTCTTCTACATCTCACCACTACTAACTAATAATCAATTGGAATAAATAGCGCCCAGCCGATGGAACCTGTATGCTCCGGTAGCTTAGTTGGTTAAGTGCCTACGGCCACAGTAGGAGTCCCGGGTTCGAGTCCCGGCTGGAGTGAATTTTTTCAATTGATTATCGTTCACCTGATATGCCACAAAACATCCTTCTTTATTACCAGATTGTCAGAGGTCTGAACTCCAAGACTCACCATTTCATTAATGCTGTTGCTTCCGAAGACTAAGATGTCATTCTCATCATCTCTGAAACTTGGTTACAGGATTCCGTGCCCAACCCTGAATTATTTACTGATTCGTTTATATATAGGCCACCCACTTGATTTTTTGTTTTGATAAGTAATGTTGCAGTTATCGATGTTGTTCGCGGCAAACTGATTTTAAACTCATCATTTGATTGTTATATAGTTATAGTTTATATTCTACCCTCTGTGTCTTTATATCACCTTCAAGGTTCCATTAATCTTTTTATGTACTTTTATTTTGTACTTGATAGCAGGAAAATTGTTGTTTTGGGACATTTTAATGTTTCTGAATTTTTTAATAACAACTTCTCCCATTCTAAATGTAATTTAATTATAAAAAAACTCCCTGAAATGTGCAATCTGATAATATTGATTGTAAAGTAACTAAGAATTCAGATCCTTTAGTTTCAGAAGATCTGTATCATCCTTAAGGTGGATTTATAAACTCGACGTTTGCGTTGGCGCTCGCGGTTGACAGTGACCTTCGTCGTTGCCTTCCATAGCAGACATTTTATAAAGTTTCCGTTTGCGTCCAGAAATGTCAGCTAAACAAAACACCACGTGACCGCTGAACTTATTTTTTATTGGACTACGTCGAATTGCTACGAACGGCGAGACGTGAAAGATGAAATTGGTTTATCTCGGACGGCATCCGACGCAGACGGTGACGTTCAAAGACGTTTATAAATGGTTACACGTAAAATATAGGGGTTGAATTTTTGACGCAAACGGCAACGGCGAGCGCCAACGCAAACATCGAGTTTATAAATCCACCTTAAGAGGGGGTTGCCAACAGAGAAAGTGAGGTTAGATTTCGTATTTTTTTAAGTTGTATAGCATAAAATCTAATAACATTTTACCTGGCAAAAATTTAGTACAAAGATTTCTGTCTTAATTTGAATCATAAGATCTTATAAGCAGTGTTTTGTTTTATAGGTTATGAAAACCTTGGGGAAAATAATAATTCCAGTGCATATGCTTCTAAGGTAAAATGTTATTAAATTTTATGCTATACAACTTAACCCACCCCCCCCTTAATTTAGTGGTGGAGTTCAATAATAGTACTGTTCGCCATATAAATAACTTTCTGGTTCATATCACCAATAGGGGAAGTATGCCTAAAATGACATACCCTAAGCAATTTTGCTAATAATTTATGTCAGGATTATTTGTTTTAAAATCTATTTTCAGTAGTGTATAGCTAAAACTGTAGGTATCGCTTAAGATAATTGCACTTTGGAGACGTAAATTAGCACGTAAAAATTTTTCTATGTCATTTTAGGCCCATATCATGCTAGTCTGTTCACGGAAAATAAAAAAATATGACAACCGACGTTACAATATTAATTAAATTAATTGAAAATAAGAGGTGTGCCATTAATCAGATGCAAGTGTCACACCTGGACTAAAACTATATTAAAGACCTGTGCATAGCGCTGTTTCAAGCGATCGCCACTGGCGCCACACGACGAAACAAATTTACACGGTGGTTTAATGTTAAAGTTAAAACCCGCCCATTGTTGCAGAATCTTTTGTAAAATAAAAACATGCAAATGTATCTGTTACAACGAATTTAATATCCAAAATAAAATAAAATATTTGTTTGTTATGTCCCTCTAATTTGACAAGTTCACATGGCATGTTTCCATACATTTTCTCATACAACATACCATTGTGATATGAATTCCACTTGTAAGCGCTTCAACTTGCTTTTTCCTAATTTGGCAAATACTTTTGGAGGTTTCTGTATTACCGAAAGTGCACTCTCTTCCACGTTGTAGATCCTTGTCATATTTTTCCATACAATTGTAATGGAAATTTTGTCTCATTCCGTTACAGCATTTTAATTTCATTAAATTTATCAATTCATTATTGAACCACCACTGTAACCGAAAGATAATGCTACGCCTATACCCCGATTACTGTAAGAAGTCCCGATTTTGTCAGATGACATTCTCCACAAAATCCCTAGGAATTTTCTGTTAACCATGGGTATAACATTGGTATATGTGTATCAACCAGTTAATGACGTCACTCATTGATTTATGATGTGAAAAGTTACCCAAGTGATACGAAAAAAGAGTATAATAAAATAAAAACCCTATTGCAATCACGATTATACCGCTACAAATAACAATAAGTATGACTACAACTCATTTTAATAATAATTTCAAATGTCATGGAAACACTTTTCATTTTGGTATTTCGTAATAATCAGCTGCTTTTGGCAGCGTCTATGGGCGGACTCAAGCAAATTTAGCTTCGGTGTGTCAAAGTGACAGTGAAGGTTTTCCAGATCGTTCAAACTGGTTCAAACATTCGGCAATGAAAATATTCGCGGGTTTTCTACGTTTCGTGAGTTTTACCATCATCTGTGTTGTTCTTGTTCGTGTTACTTTTCGTGTTATTAGTGCAAATAGGCTAGTTACTGACCTGAACTTATGACCCGGTTGCATTTTTTGCTGCATTGATGCCAACTTAGGATATCGAAATTACCAATTGACAGTCCCAGTAAGGACTTCTTAAAATAATTTGAGTTTATCGCGCATACGATCAGACTCTTCTTCTTCTGACGTGGATTTGTATTTTGTGGTTGTGTGAATATTGGTCTGCGAGCCAGATTCCAAAGTTCAGGTATGTAACTAAATAATTCCCTTTGATTGCTTGTTAAAGTAAAATACCTTTTAATTTATTGTGCTTACTTTTGGAAATAAATACCTGATAATATTTCGATCATATCAAACTTATCTAACTAAAGTGATTTGTGATTACAGTCGATTCCCCGGTCAAGTATCGATTTTGTCGTCCATCTACCTAACCCCTAACTTTTTTGTGGTACGGAAATTGATTCAAAATGTTAATTTTTTTATAGTGCCTTTTTATTGAGCATTTTCGCGGGTTGTCTATAGAATTCGATAGAACATTCCATAATCTCGAAACCGGATATCGTACCACAAAAGGTTCTGATTAAGTTCTTGTTCCGAAGACACTTTCCGTTGCGTTCTCGAGGTGCTCGCATCGTATTTTTGGCTTGGTCACTTTTTTCAATTTTTCATCCCTAATTTAGCGGTGTGATCAAGAGTGTATCGTTGAAATTTTACTATTCATTAATTAATATTTGTTATCTTTCAATTTCATGTGAAACTTATCTACTGGAGCCCTGGTTTTCTGGTGTAGTCAACCACGTGTACTACCCCAAGAGTTCAACTTCGTTTCAGCCAGCACAGAAGGGGTCCACAGGGGCTCGAGCGCCGTGGAAGTCCGTGGAAAACCTGGTGAGTAGATTTTATCTCATTTATGTTTTTCTTATCGTATTTTTTGTACCGTTTTCTCAAGATATCTACTCACCTAGGTTCTACGAACTCGAGCTGTCCTCTGGATTTCGGCCTGTGTTCTGCACCTGATTATATTGCCGTATCTTAAACTTTTTTAACCTTATTAATTTTCAACGATACCTCTCTAGGTCTGATCCCGAAGGAACGTAACGCAGTCACCTCAGTTTATTTTTATGCTATTATCATTATATCATTGAATTTTCTCTTTTACGAACTAAATTTGTTTTACCTACCCAGAGAACATATAAGCGTGTGTTAATATAACTTTTAATCAAAGACAAAAATCATTCTCTTGTCTGAGGTTCAGATTTCTTTTAAATATCAAGTTTCAAATTGTATATCTCATTTTTACTAGTAAATATTTTGCATTATTTTCGCTATCTCTGTGCACAGTGTTTTTTTAAATAATTATATAGATATCCTAATTAAATTAGTCATACATTGTTGTAATTAAGATAGTTTTACTGACTAAAAGTTTAAAATTATAAGTAACATAAACAACATCGCCTATTAGTTGTCTGAATATTTTCTCGACTTAAGAGATTGGGTACTGCTTGGTTTTCGACTTCACAGATACTTCAAAGCAGTTACAACACACCTCCTCCTACGGCATCACAAGCTCTGGTTTGGTCACGTGCAGCTAAGCGACAGACCCACCAGCCACAACAAACACCCACGTCCCAGCTAGTCGGCACTGCAGCGTTGCAGCTAAAAGTGGCCTGGTTTGGTTCTCGCATATTGGGTACAGGCTTATATGAATGTGGAGTTGAGGTATTGTGTTGGACTATATCACTTTTACTCAAGTCGAAAGGACAGAATTGAGCCGCAGTAAAAATCTCAGTCGGTATATCCTAAGGCGATTGTTTAATCTCAAATTTACTTCTGTTTAAATTTTCAGAAACTCTCTTTTGTAAGGCAAGAACGTTCAAATTGTAATAAAACTTGTTTTTATAATATTGTGTTTTATTTGATCGCCTCATAACTAGTTCCAAGAGAAACACTTGCTCTCCGCATCTCGCTATCTCAATACATTTTTTCTTTGTAGTTCTTTTAAGTAACACCTAGTTGTTACAAATTGGCGTAACCCAACGTGTTGCCTCGATTTTTCTTTTGGAACTTAGTTGGAGATCAAATAAAACTTCTCGATTTTTGACGAACTTTGGACTTGGAATTTAACTTTAAAATTTCTTTAACTTTTTTGCTATCTTATTTGTCGTCTGGTTATTATCGTAATTCTTAATATCTAATAACGTAACATGTCGCTGGGGATGGAACCAAATAATCTGAAAGATTTTGAGCTTATGAACTAAAAATTCGAGGTTTAGATGAAACTGGTAATTTCGAGCTAAAACGTAAACGTCTTAGGGGTGTCTTAAGTCAAGAGGCCTCTAATCGGAGCATGTTTACTATTTCTAATCCGTTTGATTTTGACACTGACTACAAGGAAACGTCTGACACCTTAAATGAGTTAACAAATGGCATTAAGAAATTTTCGGGGAAAAAAGGTGATCCTGCTCACCGAAGAATCGATTCACGGTTAAATCATGTTAGTAATAGGATTTTACATCTTAATGCAACTAATGATGATGAGGATAGTCAGGCAAAAGCTTTAAAAACTCGTTTGCTCGATGTAGAGGGTGAATTTTGTTCTAAACTTACCGAAATTGCACCAGTGACATCTACTCCTACGGATAGAGAAGCACCTATAGATATTCCATCTACCTCTCACTACATAGCGCCATCTAAGTGGAACATTTCATTTTCTGGGACTAGGGGTGAATCCCTATTATCTTTTCTCGAAAAGGTTGAGTTGCTGCGCGAAGCAAGAGGTGTCTCCGAGAGAGATTTGTTTACATCTGCCTGCGATATTTTTAAAGGTCAAGCATTCACTTGGTTTTTTGCTAATAAAAGTAGAGTTGACAATTGGAAAGAGTTGGTTGCAAAACTAAAAGAGGATTTCCTCCCTTATCATTATGACGTAGATTTGCTAAATGAAATAAGAAACCGTACACAAGGTTCGAAAGAACGTGTCTCACTTTATATTGCGGTCATGGAAGGTCTTTTCAAACGTCTTAGTAAACCACCTGAAGAACAAGTAATTGTAGATCAGATAAGAAGGAATCTTTTCCCTACCTATATCTCCCAACTGGCTCTACACGAAATTAGGACTATTGCAGAATTATCTAGTTTATGTAAACGTCTCGAGGGGTCGCTTTCTTGGTCCGCTAGGTATACTGCACCTCCATCTCGTACAGTAGGGTTACTAGAACCTGACTTAAGCTGTTTGCCTGTTCAAGAGTCAACTCGTAGAAGTAATCGTACTTTTAATTCGACATTTAACAATTCTGTTTTTGCAATAAATAAAGTTCGCTGTTGGAACTGCGACCGACCTGGTCATGTTTACAATGTTTGCCGTAGTCCAAGGAAAATTTTCTGTTATTCTTGTGGAAATAAAGACGTGACTAAGAAAAACTGTCCTGTTTGTAAGTCAAAAAACGCTCCGTCTTCCAGTGGCGATCAAAACATGGTAGCCGCTGGTACAAATCGAAGCAATTCCAACGCAAAGCAAAACAAGAAAAAAGTTCCTACAGCAACCAATCCGACTTCACAGGTAAACCAAAAACAATAGCTCTTGAATGGACAAAATGACTGGGAGTCGTTCGAAACTTTTATAATGTTCCAGCTGTTTCTTGTATTGTCAATTATTTGTTTTCTAAACAAGCTTTAGATAACCGAAACTTTTTGTGCATTTCTTGTTACGATCATACCTTTCATGCCTTAATCGACGACGGTTCAAATGCCGCTATTCTAGGAATGGGTAGTTTAGAGTTTAGAGTTTCTAGAGAGAAATAATGTAAAAATTTATACCGAGGGATTATCGAGAGTATCACTTGCAGACGGTAGACCTTCAGAAGTACAAGGCTATGCGTATTTACCTTTAAAAATTGAAAACACTGTTCGTCGTGTTCAATTATTAGTCATACCTTTTCTCGCTCACGAACTAATTCTGGGAATGGATTCTCTTAAACTTTTTGGCTTCACTATAGACTATTGTAAGGATGCCTTTTTCATAGATGATACCAAATGCAGGGTTGATTGTGCTGAAAACATTGATTTAAATGTCAGTTCTGTTTCACCAGAGGGTGCTATCGTCCCATATTCAGATTTATCGTCAGACGAGCAAGAATCTTTGCGGGGTGTTATCGATCTGTTTAAAAGCATATCTTCTAAAGGCAAACTCGGGTTAACGCATTTAATATCTCATTCTATTGATACCGGAGACGCTAAGCCCTTCAGGCAGCGCCAGTATCCTTTATCTCCTACAATGCAGAGCTTTCTAAATAAAGAAGTTGACGAAATGCTAAAATTAAACATTATTAAACCTTCAATGTCTCCTTGGTCAAGTCCACTCTGGCTGGTTACGAAAAAATCTGGAGAATATCGAGTTTGCTTTGACGGACGAAAGCTTAATGAACTAACAGTAAAGGATTCATATCCCCTACCTTTAATTCACAGCATATTAAGTAAACTAAGAGATGCTCGGTACCTAACGTCAATAGATTTACATAAAGCTTTTTATCAGATTCCTCTGGAGTTAACATCTAGGCCAAAAACTGCTTTTATTGTTCATGGTCGGGGTGTTTTTCAGTTTAGAGTCATGCCTTTCGGGTTATCAAATTCCCCACAAACTATGATGCGTTTAATGGACCAAATTATTGACCCTAGTCTCGAACCTTTCGCTTTTGTATATTTGGACGATATTATTGTTACAACTCCTGATTTTAAAACCCATTTAGAAGTTCTTATTAAAATTTACCATCGTTTAAAAAATGCAAATTTAACTATTAATTTCGAGAAATGTGAATTCTGTCAGTCATCTCTAACATACCTAGGTTTCGTTGTGGATAAAAATTGTTTCAGGACTAGTCCAGAAAAGGTAGAAGCAATTTCCAATTTTCCAACGCCTACAACTACCACACAAGTGAAACGTTTTATCGGTCTTGTTAGTTACTATAGGAGATTTATTAAAGATTTCAGCACTATGGCTTCTCCAATTACTGATTTGTTACATGGCAGGAAAAAGGGCCAACCTATTAAATGGAACGATGAAGCATTTCACGAAATTAAACGATGTCTTGCCACTAGTCCCGTGTTAGTACCACCAAACTTTAAGGAACCTTTTGTGATTCAAACCGACGCTAGTTACACTGGTTTAGGTGCAGTTTTATATTAGAAAACTGATGGAGTTGAGCATCCTATTGCTTACGCTAGTCGGACCTTAAATAAAGCTGAAAGGAAGTATACTGTTACAGAAAAGGAGTGCTTAGGGGTTATATTTGGCATAGAACGTTTTCGAAGATATGTAGAGGGTACCCATTTCACGGTAGAAACCGACCATGCTTCACTTATTTGGTTAAAAAAGCTGAACAACCCAGCTGGACGTCTCGCTCGATGGGCGGTCAAATTAGCTCAATTTGATTTTACAATTGTTCATAGAATAGGTTCAACAATGGTTGTGGCCGATGCTCTTTCTCGTACGGTTCCCGAAACTGAAATTTCTGTTTTAAGTGTGAATGACTTTAAGCCTTGTAAGTGGTATCAATCAAGGTTAAATAGAGTTAGAGACGATCCTGACAGATATCCGACTTTCCAAGTTGTGGATAAGTTGCTGTACAAACACGTATTTAGCAAAACTCCCTTAATAAGTAACAATTCTGAGTGGAAAATTGTTGTACCTACTCCAAACAGGAAGGAAATTTTGAAAATGTATCATGATCACCCTACCGCCGGTCATTTTGGCATATCTAAGACTTTGGCTAGAATATTAGAGTTATATTATTGGCCTAAGTTGCGAAAGGATGTGATCAGGTATGTTAAAAACTGTACTGTTTGTGCAGCCAACAAAAGTCCTAACGTTCCCAGAGCAGGTTTGATGGGTTCTGATCGGAAAATCAACTTCCCTTTCCAGATGATTTCAGCGGATTTATTGGGTCCTTATCCCAGGTCAAAGAATGGCAACCAGTATCTTTTTGTAGTAGTTGATTGGTTCACGAAATTCGTTTTAATACATCCTTTATCTAAAGCAACCACTAAAGCTATTACTAAGTTTATTGAAAATCAGATATTTTTGGTTTATGGTGTGCCTCAAATTTTCTGTTGTGACAATGGCAGCCAGTTTACGAGCAAAGATTTCAAACAACTAATGGATGAGTATAAGGTTCAGAAAATCTTCTTTAACGCCCGATATCATGCTCAAGTGAACCATACGGAGAGAATAAATAGAATAATTGTTACTGCTTTGCGCTCTTATATTAAAGAAAATCACAAAACTTGGGATGTAGAAATTCACAAAATAGCACAAGCTATCAGACTTTCAAAACATGAGGTAACTGAAAACTCACCTTCTTTCTTAATGTTTGGGCGTAATATACCTGTGTCAGGTGATTACTATGGTCTTATGTCTCAAAATGAAAATAACATTCTTGAAATTTCTAAGAAAAATCAGTTGGTAGACGATTTGCAGCAGTTGCCCAAGTTATATCAAGACGTACGAAAGAAACTCAAGCAAGCTTACCATCGAAATGCTAATTATTACAATTTAAGAAAACGTCCGTTACAGTTTCATGTAGGAGACCTAGTATGGCGCCGTAATTTCAGTCTTTCAAGTGCCCCAAATGATTTTTCGGCAAAGTTAAGCCCAAAATACATCCCTTGTGTTGTTGATAAAGTATTATCTCCACTGGTTTACCGGCTCAAAGATAGACAGGGTAATAAGCTTGGAAATTATTTTGGGAGAGTATTTTGTAACGTATGCAATGAAAATAGAAAATTTTGTTTATAGCTCCAAAGCGAACCAATAGTCCTCCACATAAAGAAGAAACTGAAAAATCTAATGCGTTTATGCTTACTTACACTACAACTAGCGATGGACTTAATTTCAAACCAAAAGGTACCAAATACTCTTGCTTGCTTTTTAGACCAGCTTTTCTTAAGAAAATGTATGGAAATATGCATCCTTATTGTTATCATATCTTAGATTATGGAGATATCCAAGGGTGCTTGTCCATTATCACTTTTTCTTATAGTTTTCAACAGAGTTAAAATAGCTAACTTTTTCGAACTACAAAAAAATGTATTGAGATAGCGAGATGCGGAGAGCAAGTGTTTCTCTTGGAACGAAAATTTGTAACAACTAGGTGTTACTTAAAAAAACTAGAAAGAAAAATGTATTGAGATAGCGAGATGCGGAGAGCAAGTGTTTCTCTTGGAACTAGTTATGAGGCGATCAAATAAAACACTATATTCTAAAAACAAGTTTATTACAATTTGAGAATCGTTTGCATTGAATTGACTTACAAAAGAAAGTTACAATTTGAAAATTGTTTGCATTAAATTTACTTACAAAAGGAAGTTATACTACTCACAGTTACATAAGTTCAACAGAAGTAAATTTGGAATTTAAACAGAAGTAAATTTGAAAAATTGAGGTTAAGTAATCGCCTTAGTTTACACACCGACTGAGATTTTAACTGCGCTCGATTCTGTCCTTTCGACTTGGGTAGAATTAATAGAGTTCGACACAATACCTCAACTCCACATTCATGTAAGTCCGTGCCCAATATGCGAGAACCAAACCAGACCACTTATAGCTGCAACGCTGCAGTGACGACTAGCTGGGACGTGGGTCTTTGTGGTGGCTGGTGGATCTGTCGCTTAGCTGCACGTGACCAAACCAGAGCTTGTGATGTTGGAGGAGGTGTGGTGTAACAGCTTCGCCGTATCTGTGAAGTCGAAAACCAAGCAGTACCCAATCTCTTAAGTCGAGAAAATATTTAGAGAACTATAGGAGATATTGTTTCTATTTACTTATAATTTAAAACTTGTATAGTTAGTAAAACTATCTAAATTACAACCATGTATGACTAATTTATTAATGCGGTATTTATAATTATTTAAGAAAAAACCTGTGCACAGAGATATAGAAAATAATGCAAAATATTTACTTGTAAAAATGACATATACAATTTGATACTTGCTATTAAAAATAAATCTGAACCTCAGACTGGGACGAGAACGATTTTTGTTTTCGATTAAAAGCTATATTAACACACACTTATATGTTCTCTGGGTAAGAAAAACAAGTTTAATGACAGAGAAAATTTGTGATAATAGCAAAAGAAAATCTGAGGCGACTCTCCGTTACGTTCCTTCGGGGATCAGACCTAGAGCGGTATCGTTGAAAGTTAATAAGGCTAAAAAAAATTTAAGATACGGCAATGTAATCAGGAGCAGAACACAGGCCGAAATCCAAGTGTAACGAAAAAAAAACACCATTACCACCCGAGAAAGAAAAATGTGAAACGTCAGTGAAACATTTTTCTTGCTCTGCTTCTTCTGATGACATGAAACTGTATTCTGCTTATGAAATTTGACTAAAACGGTAGGATATGGTTGTGCCAAGATGGTGAGAGAACAAAATGAAACTTAACCGTAGGTCGTATGTAGTATGTGCACTTCGTGGCCTGCGCGAAAAGTGGTACTTAACCGCAGGTCACATACTAGATACGCTCCAGAGCCTACGCGAGAAGTTGAAAGAAAAGCGATAAAAAGCTAGTTCAGTATTTACGGTAAAAATAAAAATTGGTCAAATAGTCAATTTTGAAATTCAAGTACGACAGAGATACTCACAAATAATCTGAAAGGTATTGATTTACTTAAAATTTTTAAGTTAAGAAAAGTAAAATAAAAATTGGGCGCCAGCATACAAAAGTGCATGCAATTTAACTGACCAAGAGAACATTATTTTTGTTAAAACCCAATAATAAAAAAGACCCAAAATTTTTGAGTATACAATATTACCAGAAAGAAATTTTCAAGCTATATTTGACTAATATTTAAGTTCAAAAATCAAAAATTTACTGACATTAAAAGATTCAAAGGTAATTATTATTGATCAAAAAATTAATTGTTTGAGATAAAAACCAAACGGTAATCTGACAAGAGATCAAGCTATCGACCAAACATCTCTACAATAATTTTACAAAACCTGATAGCAGAATGTACAGACCCAACAAGATACAAATATCTAATACAAAAACCCAAAGATACGACAAAGATAATAAGATAACTTTGTATTATATAACCAAAAACAAAAACGTTATGTCTGCAAATTACTAGATATTTAATATATGGTCCACACCAAAACAGTAAAAAATATACTTAAGATAAAAGGTAAAAATGCAAGATCTTAATTGCTTGAGATGCGTAATCAAAGCTCGAACTCAAAAATATAGCTTGTTTTTGTTAGATAAAATTATAGAGCCCACCACTACCCTTGATGGCGTAATCTGAATAGTTGGAAAGTCCAGTATTACGTCACCACCAAAAAAAAAACAAGTTTGAACACAAATATAACGAGAGAGATACAAGAGAGATACGAATTGAGATAACCTAGAGTATAACCAGATAACCAAAATGCAACCAAGTCTAATTCAGTTGTTCAATTTATCATTTAGAAATGCCAAACAGGCCTTGATCATACGATCACAAATCTAAATTGAACAAAGATAGCTACAGAAGTTATTTTTTGTTGCCAACATCTTGCGCGATAAGATACGATAAAATTCACTGGTCATGTTTTCCCCAGCATTAAGATAAGATGCATCAAGATAAGATAAAGATTAACTAGTCACGTTTTCCCTAGCATTAAGATAAGATGCATCAAGATAAGATAAAGATAACTAGTCACGTTTTCCCTAGCATTAAGATACGATATATACAGACTGGTAAAGTTTTCCCCATTCTGTTGATAAGATACGATAAAGATAAAAAGATAATTGGCAACTTGTACAAAAGAGATAATAAATTAGACTTAGTTAGCAAAGAGAAAGAAACTAAGGTTCGGAACACTGGTCATCGTTTTCCGATTCATCATCCAGTCAGCTTTCAAATCAAATCTAGACAAATCATAAACGGCAAAGAAAGTGATGAAAACCGAGAAGAAAGTGGCGATGACATACCACCAGCACCACCGCCATCGCCCACACCTGGATCGTCTCGCCAGGACCCTGTCCCGGAATTAGATTGGGGAATGGTAGAAATCATCGAAAAGGTAAGGGAAGAAGCCAGAGTACCACCCTTACCGGCCAATGATGTATTTGAACACAGAGTTAAAAACTGAACCTGCCGAACCTACAGAAAAGTTAAAAGTGTAGTGAATGACAATTTCGCGAGTGTAGTGCACAAAAACCACGACAATAAGAAAATAGTTAAGTAGATGGTCAGATTAAGATTGTAATCCTAGCCTTAAGTATTTTTGTAGACATAGCAATGAAGGGTAGGAATTAGATAGGAATTAAGGCATTTTAAAGTTACTTAAGAACAGTTTAACGCGCAGAAGGGTAAAGGTAACTCAGTTAAAAAATACACACAGGTCAGTCAGGGTGCCAGATTCATATATTTTTTCTTTGTTGGCAAAAATTAAATCTGTATATTCTTTCTTCTTTTATAGGAAGGGAAGGATGAAGTGCCCAGCGGGCGCCTCAAGCCAGAAATTTCAATAATTCTGTGGAGCTCCCGCATTCAAGATATACCTAAAGAATTAAAAACTTTCCACATTTCACGAAGAGGCCTGTCTAGGGAACGCGCATCGGAATTGCTAAGAGCCTATCAAGATCAAGGTTAAACGCGGCGAAGCAGATATTCTGTGACGTAGCCTCAAAACTTTCCTCTTCTACGGAAGCTCATGGCACGCGCGCCGCAAATACCAGTAAAAACCGACCAAAACCAGATTTTACTGAAAAATAGCCTTGCCACCAGGCATATTTTAAAAAAATTTTTCTATATTTTCTTTTGCAAATTGGTGTGCGACTTCCATCCGCGTTAGCATTTCTGCTGCATAATTTTCGTCGACATCGTATCTGGCTCTTCTGTCTCTTATGGCAAGGTGCTGTGGTAATTCCATGTCACGTCCGTACATTAAGAAGAATGGAGCCTTTTGGTTTCACTATGTGCACTATTTCGATAAGCCATAAATGAAAAGGGTATCCATTCGTCCCAGCTGTCGTCATATTTGTTTACATAATGAGAAATGTGTGTTTTTAAGGTTTTGTGAAATCTTTCTATAATAGCATTTCTTTGTGAATGATACGGTGTGGTTTGTAATTTTGTAATATTTAATAATTGGCAAATTTCTTTAAATAGCTTAGACAGAAATTGAGTTCCCTGGTCGGTGAGTATTTCTCGTGGAACACCAAATTGTGTGATGACATTTATCACAAAAGCCTTGGCTACAGTTTCAGCGCTTATATCTGGCAATGGTATGCATATTGGAAATCTCGTTAAATTGTCTATACAGGTTAGAATATATTTATTACCATTTCTTGTTCTGTTCAATGGGCCGACGAGATCGACTGAGACTCGTCCGAAGACCATGGCTCATTAAATTGAGAAGTGGATGGAAGAAGTGTAGAGAGAGTAACTGGCAGCCAAACTTGAGTAAGTGAAATAGTAAATAAATCAGCTAATTCCGGCAAAAACCACATAACACAAAATAGGTAAAACATCAAACTATTTGTCCTAACTTCTATTTTTTGTGTCCTGTGCTTGAAACGATGTTCCGTTGTTAAACGTTATTTTCCTTCTGTCCCAATAATTATTATATTTATATTTGATTTGAGTTCGTATCGTGGTGGTAGTTTTGTATAAAACGGCGTTGAGTTTCCTTAGTTGGTATTTGGTTTAATATTTTTATCAGAGAAAATTTAATTTAGCTATGTGGCTATATTCTGTGTTGAAGTTGTAGGTTGTAGATTACAAAAAAAGATGGTCAACTCCTATTGTGTATTTGGATGTATCAAACGGGGCATAAGAATAGTGGGGGTTTCTTTTCATTCGTAAGTCTTATTATTAAATATGTAAGTTTTAATAATCTTTGCTAATAACTTTGCAGTTTTCCAAGAGATAATGTGATATTAGAGACAAGTTGATTGCAGCAATAAAAACGAAAAAATTATAATGTCTACGAGTATTTACTTGCATTTGTAGTCAACATTTTATTGAGAGCGATTTACAGTTCCGATGCTTTACCTTATTCGTACATGGTAGTTTTTCACTAGGTGCTCGAAAAATATCTATCCTCTCAAGTTTGATGTTCCATTTCTTTCTTTTCAAAAATTAGAGATAGTGGGATTTACCAGACTATTCTCAAAATGGTTATCGCTCTCTAGGGTTGGTACTTGCACCTGTCGGACTTTTCTTTCTTCTCATTCTTCTTTCTACCTAGCTTTTCTACTTTTTGGGAGTCTGCAGCTTCCCCGGATGTTGTTAATTTTACTTGTCTATCCACTTGGCTGTTGTTATCCTTGAAGTGTCCATTACGAGGATCAGTCGTTTGAACACTGCAGTCCTTGGTCTCTGATCCAGACCAAGAATTATTGGCGGTTTTTGACAAGCTAACTGACTCTCTCCCCAACCTTTTGACTTCATTTCTCAGCTCCTTAACTTCTTTAAATAAAATATCACTCAGTATACCATTTCCTGGTTCATTTTTAACTACACCGGCGCTTAGCACATCACCTTCGTGTTTTTCTTTAATCGCACTTGTTAATTCACACATTTCTTTTTTCAATTCCTGTATTTCACGGTATAGCATATCACGTAGTTCACTATCCTTATCATTATTTATCATAATTCCACTTACAAAGTTTTCTTTTCTTTTCACCACACTGGCTCTATTACTATAATGATTTTATTCAATTAACGAAATCTGTTCCTCTAGTATATAGATAATTCCATCTCCCCAATGTACTTTTACGCCATATTTATGCAAAAAGTCCAATCCTAGCACAATATCTGCATCAAACGCGATTTCATCGGTTCTTAACACAGTTACTTTATGCACTAAGTTTTTACCATTACCATTCAATATTTAAATTAGCATCTCCTAAACAAGCTATAATATTTCCTTGTATATCAATTAATTGTATATTATTTTTCCTAATTAATAACCCCTCGGCAAACCCTGGTTTCACTAAGGCTATTACTGCCCCTGAGTCTATTAAAATTCTACACGGTTTTCCCCACACAGTTAATAGTGCTACGTTCCGCGGAAAAATTCCCTTTTTGAAACAGTGGCGTACCTGTTTTCTGCCTAATGCTGAGCACCTTGAGCTACAGTCGTACTTCGGGGTTGAGAAGGGACCGTTTGCTCATTTAAATTCCTTTGAATTTCGCGTCTTCCTGGCCTGACAAAATGTCCAGCTTTCCTACAGTGGTAGCTAATTCGCGTGCTATTAGGCGGAGGCTTTTCTTGCCAATTTCGATTTTTCTCGGGACAATCGCGAGCGAAGTGTTCAATCTTTAGGCAATTGAAACACTTGAGAGCGCTTCGCGGCGGCGGCATCTCTTTCTTATTTGGGCAACGTTGCACCGTGTGCCCGCTTTGATGACAACGAAAGCAGGTAGAATGCGTTCCGTTAGATGCCGTTCTCATCCTACTTTTACCTACTCCGCGACATTCTCTATTATATTGCTGCCGGCCTAATCGTCCTCTCTATAGAGTCTTCTCTTTCCGCGTAATCTAGTGTCTCTGCCATATTTCTGGTCTGTAGTGATAATACTCGTTGTTTTATGAATAAGATGTTATGTAAAATGTAGACAGTATATTTCTTTACTTGAAGCGAGTAGGTTGCCTCAATTAATATGGGCCCGATCATTGTTATTTAAAGAAGCTGTGGTTAATTTTCAATTCTTTAATTTTTTAATATTTACCTACTACTTTTTCGCAAAAATCTTTTTATAAATTCGAAAAGTGCCATTCTAAAAACCGAAGGAGGTGGTAAATTTCATAATTGGGTCTGGTACTTTCCTCCACTACCGAAAGAAACCTCGAAAATCCGATATTTAACCAAATTTCCCGAGTCCCGATTTTCAAGTTTCTAGAGAAGTTTTTATATTCACACCGATGATTCTTTTCTACATAGGAGGCCGACACTAGATTTTAATTGCATTTAATTAAATCCTTGTTTTGATTACTTTCCGGCCTTCCGTCGCTAAATAAGAAATTCTTGTTTTACCAAGAGGGATGAGGGATACCAAAAAAGGGTAGAACCGGGATATTAACTCAACTTGCAGCTAGAACCGCCGTTTTTTGGGAATCCGGATATATGGGACATGCCCGACTCAGAGAGACCACCGTCCGAGACCTGTACGGGGTGCAATCACCCTTAACTGCCCGCCTAGCCCCGGCGACCGTTTTGGCTACCAGAAGAGTGGGGACGATCACCTGAGCCTTCGCCGCGGCCCCGACCAATGGGCGGCCAGCGCACTCGCCGATGGTGGCGCCGCCACACGATATAAAAAGGCTGCGGTCGCCGAGGAGGGCCCCTTTCTGCCTGCTTCTTCTTCGGCACCCATTGTGCCGATATATACCGGGTGAGTATTGTTACGTTGTTCCCCCTAGTTTCCCCCTTCCTTAAGAAAAGAAAATCCTCCGTAACTGTGGTTGGAATGGCGTGCATTCCCGGACCAAACTCCTGCTAGTGCACCCCTACTTATGCCACATTAGTAGGGACACGCATAATAGTTAGAGGCTAGAGAATTTTAGAGCGTGCCACCGCGCAGCATAACCGCTGATTTGCTCGTAGCTTGTTTATTTAAAGGTAGATCCTGCACTGCCTAATTGACAACGCTTTCTTTCGGACGCGGACGCAAACAACACTATAACAGATATTTTACAGATATTTTATACACGGTAATTTAATTTGTATATACCTACCCAAACAAATTGAATTTTTTAATTTAAAAAATTCGGTGAACATATATCCCAAATCACTACCTAAGGGATGAAAGGAGGTTGATAAACGTTTGGGTTTGGGTTATATATATTACAAAACGGGTTTTAGGTCATTTTTCAAACGATGTACAGGGTGTTCCCGTATATTTTGACCCACCACTAAAGCCTTTATTTTTCGAGTTAGAAAAAAATTACTTAAATTAAAGTTGTATATTCTCGTAAATATCCAAATAGAAATGTTCCGAGTGCTTCGTTTATATGTAAGCTGTATCGAAGATTCAGATCGACAGGAAGTGTGATTAGCACGAGAAAAAAAGGGTTTAGAATTAGTGAGGACGAGAGAGAACGAATTTTAAATTATTTCAGAAGAAATAACGAAAAATCTCAGAGAGATGCAGCGAGAGACTTACAAATTCTCCGGTCTACAATACAAAGGGTAATGAAATTAAGCAAATTTAAAGCGTTCAAAATATTACCTGTTCAAAGGCTATTCCCTGGAGATGCTGCAAGAAGACTGGAATATTGTCAAACAATGTTAAACTTTTATTTTGCAAGAGGTGGAGCTGGATTTTTTAAACAAATTATTTGGTCCGATGAAGCTACATTTACAACGGCAGGAATATACAACCGGAAAAATAGTATAATTTGGTCTGTTGACAATCCACGGGCATTTCGTGAAGTTGTGAAATCCGGCAGAAATTCCGTGGGTGTTTGGTGCGGAATTGTGGGAAATTTTATAATGGGCCCTATATTTTATTCAGGAAGTATGACAGGTAGGAAATACCTACATTTAATCCGGAACGATTTGGAACAATACTTTGACCAGTTGCCATTAATTTTTCTTAACCAACTCCAAGAAGGACAATTAATATGGCAGCAAGATGGCGCTTCCTTCCATAACTGTGAGCCCATAACGGAATTTTTGAACAATTCGTTTGAAAATTGGATTGGTAAACACGGAACGATAAGGTGGCCGCCACGTAGTCCAGATTTAACCCCCTTGGATTTTTTCTTGTGGGGGCATTTAAAAAATAAAGTTTATAAGAACCGCCCCGAAAATGTTGAGGAGATTAAAAGACGAGTAAAATTAGAAATTGATAGTTTAAACAATCGTCCCTTAATCTTTGAAAATGTCCGAAAAAAATTCTTAAAAAGACTTAGGTTATGTGTAAATAATAATGGAAACCATTTTGAACATTTAATGTAAATGAACTTCTTACTAATTTTTAATAACTAATCATATTGTTGTTGTTATAATAAATATGACAGTAGTAAAAATAATAAATGTTTCATAATTTCCGCGAGATTTTTAATTAAGTTGAATGCAGTTGAATGGCTATAGCCACTTTAACATTCAGCCTACTCGCTTGTGAGTTTTATTGTCATGGCTGACTTGATTTGTCATAAATTTGGTTTTATTGTTTGGCCTACTCAGATCGAACATCAGACGCCGACCATGAAACCATGTATCTAGTTTGATGGAGCTTCTCTGATAAATATCTCGGAAACGGTTGGAGATAAATAGGTCAAATTATATATCGTTGGATTCAAAATTAAAAAAGGAATCGTGTGATATAGATAGAGAAAACCACTTTCATTTCCGCTATAACCGGAAGTTATATTAAAAAACTGAATATTCGGTAATACTACTTAAAGGTTCTCTAATGAATGTGTAGGTAAAAAAATATTTTTTTTATTTTGCAAAAAATGTTTTTCGCGATAACTTTTTTACCGACCCCCGTATACAAGATTAGGGTACACCCTCGAATTCCCCTTAATTTTTACTACAACCTCATTTTTTGAATGACGATTTTATGTTAACCTGTCTCCACGTAGCACACTTTTTCCGCTTGGATGGGCCACCCTGTACAGACTACCCTGTTTAATGCAATAGTCCGGGTGTTTTTCCGGATCGCGCTCCACTTCCGCGTGTTTACGGACATACCACCTACACGTAGGGGTATCAATAAAGAGTACTACTTCAGAATCGTCATCGGAGGGCGGAGTTTCGACTGGTGCGCGTGACAAAGCGTCTGCTACACGGTTAAGAGCGCCTCGGCGGTACTTTATTTCGAAATCATATTGTTGTAAAAATACAACCCAACGCGCTAAACGTCCGGTCGAATTTTTGAGAGATCGGAGCCACCCTAGAGACTGGTGGTCGGTGACTACGGTAAATTTATATCTCTCTAGATATGGACGCATCTTCTCGATGCCCCAAACGATGGCTAAACACTCTTTCTCGGTCGTGTTGTAATTTCCGGTTAGTGAACGGCTCGCATAGTCAACCACGCAATCTTGCCCGTGCGCGTTCTGCGTCAAAGCAACGCCCAAACCCGCGTCCGAGGCGTCTGTTTGGGTTTTGAAAATTCGGGACACGCCAGGACAGGTGCCTTGGTCAGGCGTTCTTTTAATTCACGGAAAGCGGCTTGTGATTCCATTTTTGCTTTTTTTTTAAGTAACACATTAAGCGGTGCGGCTATTTGCGAGAAATTCGGAACAAATCGGCGGTACCAGGAAGCGATTCCTAGAAAGCGACGTAAGCTGCGGACGGTTGTCGGTGCCGCAAGTTCTAAAATCGCGGAAACTTTTTCTGGATCGGTACGTATGCCCTCTGACGACACTACGTGCCCCAAATATTGTAATGATTGGCAACCAAAACGACATTTGTTGGGATTAAGTTTCAAATAAGCGGAGCGAAGACGGCGGAAAACCTCGCGTAAAAGTTGTAGATGGTGTTCGAAATTTTCGCTCTCGCTCTCGCAGAAATTTCTCGGCAGGTTTCGCGGTCGCGGTTAGAAAGTTCTATGAAGTCGCTCCCCGCGGCGGTTTCCACTGATCTTTGCCACTGTTCGCCCCCCGTAGAGGTTTCTCGGGTTCGGTTTGTCCCGCTGTAAGGAGCTTCCGCGAGGTCGATTATTAAGACTACGGCGGTATCCGCGGATCCCTTGAATCCCTCATCCCTCGCAGAAACTTGCTGACAACGGTCGGTTTCGCGGTGGAGAATCTCTACGAGATCGAGTCTGCTACCCGCAGCGGCGTCTACGGGTCGCTGCAGCATTTTGTCCCTCGCAGAAATTTTCCCGGTGCTCAAATCTAGCTCAAAATGTAATGGACGCATTACATTCATGCCTACCACAAGCTCGGAGGCCAACTGTGGTAGGTACGTGAGCTTTACAGTTATCTTTTGCCGTCCTATTTCGAGTGGCACGGCATAAGATTCGGTTACGGTAATCGTTTGTCCATCGGCTAAGCGGGCGAAACTTATACAAGGCACTTCGCTACGGACTCCCTGATTTCTAATAGCATGACGGATACGTTCCTCTATGTAAGAACCCGCGGCGCCGGTATCTAAAAGCGCGCTATAACAATCATTAAGAATTCGAGCGGTGGTGTGCCGTCGCGTCTCCGCCGGAAAACAGCCAAGGTCGGCAAATGAGGCGGTGATTAACGGTGGCTCCTGCCCCGTCCCCGGTTCGAGGCAGTGCCTTGTGCGTTTCCCGGAATCCCACAAGAGCAGTCCCGAGATATGATTCCTAACTTGCCACACCGTGAGCAAAATAATTTCGGCGTGCACGTGCATTCTCGTCGTGTATGACCACGGTCCCCACATCGCCAGCAGACGTCCGCCAGGCGCGAAGTATTTCTCGCCGCCAGAGCGACGTGAACCGGCCCTCTGCTGGCGAGTGACTGGGGCCCACAAAATATATAGGTTACTGGGGCCAAAGAAAATGATACTACGCATAATTTTCTTTGCTGGGGCGGAGGCGGAGGCGACCGGCGCGGCGGCGCGGAGTCGGTCCGGCACGGCGAAGATTGCGTTACGATAAAGCCACGCAAGTTGTTGCGGCGGGGGCACCGTGTCGGCGAATCAGTGTCTGTAAATCGGTAATATATTTCGCCACGGGTTCGCCATGGCCCTGTTTCCCCTTCTAAATCGACTTGATAAAAAAAATAAAAAATCCTAAAATCCGTTACAAATCCCTGCTAATTCTCGCGGTTATTTAGGAACCACAACGCCGCGTCCCCCTCCAGGAGTTCGGGCATATATAGCAACACCCTATCCGGGTGTATAACCCTACGACGCGCAAATTTCTTCTATACGCTCTAGAAAAAGCGCGGGATCGGTTTTCGCGTTAAATGAAATATGCCAATCATGCACTTTAAAATGTTTGCCCGGGAGTTGTACTTGTGCCGTCGGTACCACGAAATTTCCTGTCGACGGAATAGTAGTGGTAGTACAGGTTGTCGTAATCATAGTGGTAGGTACTATGAACTGTACATGAAATAGTAATGAAACGTTCATTGTAAACTCATCGGTCGGGGAGTTGCTTGTCCTTCCCGGAAATACTGTATTAATCGTTTGCGCCCTTCTTCTACCGTACCCTCTACTGACAAGAAAAATTTTTCTAGTTCGGCATCTAGTTCGGATCTCCTTAACTGATAAATCCAACCTACACGGACCATCCGGTTTTACCCCTGCCATCTCGGCCTCGGTGGTAGGCGGTGCCTCATTATCACTCATTTTTTCTAATACAAATATCTAATACGTGTTCCTAAATCAAAAAACTGTTTTTATTGCGGTCCCGGCAAATTTTTAATAATAAGTGCAAATATGTAGCGTGCGGCGGCACACAAAAAATGAAGTGAAGATAAAAAACCTAGACTTTTCCTACTGGCGCGCCGTCCGATGGCCGGCGATTTCTATAACGCAGGGCCGGTATTTTAATCCGCTCTTCCGATGGTTTTTATGCTGTCCACGACCTTCTATGTGCCTAAGTTATTTACCCTAGCAATGTACACAGCAAGCAAACAACTAGCAAAAATAAATCAACTTTTCGTCGGTCCTCTCTGGTTTGTTTCGGCTTTTATTTTACTTATTCCCTTCCTCAAACACCACAATCCCTGTTCGGGCGCCACTTTTTATAGCGTTGTTTTGTGTATACGTCCGATTTTCCCTTTTTTAAATTTTCGGTGGACTTCCTCATAGCCTCTTTTTATTATATAGAAAAATCAGATTATTATATATAGGAAAATCAGACCTCCGGCGGGGCGGTTGCTCAGGCGCCAACTTTTATATAGCGGTATGCTCCGCTGTGCTCGGATAGCTTTCAGTCAGAGAAAATAGTTTTTCCAGATGTCTGCGGTGAGTCGAGGGAAAGGTACAAGTAAAAGTGATTTGACAAATTTCACACCATTTATTCACTACAGAGTTTCAACTATAACTAATTATTAATTTCCACGGCTGGCCCAGAGAGATCCACGTATCTGAAAAGAAGAAACGTGCAAGATAAGCTTCAATATCGGAAGTTTATGTCTAACTAACGCGGTTATATTTGCATGCATCAAGCAAGCTCGGGGAATGTGTTACAGAGAATCTACGCGCCTAGTTCGGCCGCCCATTGGTTGGGGCCGTGGCGAAGACTCAGGTGATCGTCCCCGCTCTTCTGCTACCCAAAACGGCCGCCGGAGGCTAAACAGGCAGTTAGTGGTTGTGTGGTCTCTCTGGATCGATCACGTCCAATATAGCCGGATTCCCAAAAAGAACGGTGGTTCCAGCTGCAAGTTGAGTTAGTAACCCGGTTCTACCCCTTTCCGGTATCCCTCATCCCTTATGGTAACAAAAGAATTTAGTATTCAGCAGCGGAAAGCCGAAAAGTAATCACAACTAAGGTTTAATTAAATGTAATTAAAATATCTACCGCCTGTCTTCTATGTAGAAAAAAGAATCATTTGCATGAATACAAAAACTCCGGCGGACGGCCGGCCGCTAAAAATAGCGCGGCGAAGAATTAAATGGGAATAAAATAAAAATAAAAATTCACAACTAACGGAAAATTACTGGTAACTTCGTTACAAGAGATATAGGTTTCAAATGGCAATAAGTAAGACAAGGACGCATAATGAACGTGTCAGCTGATTCAGGAAAAGGATATATAAAGGGATGTTGCATATTAATGGCGAATGTAATGGGCATGTTTCGTAATTCGGGACTTGTCTCTAGGAATGATGATCCTTTCCTAGTTCAATTCGATATTTTCAACAGCATTTTGAATATATCCACAATTATGTAAAAATTGCACAGAAAAATGTTGTGAATTAATTTAATTCATTTTATGTACCTGGAGGAATGGAGACAAATAAAATACAAATTCCAAAATAAAAGTTTATTTTAAAATAAAGGGGACAAAATATCTAGGGTAAGGTGTACATTTTCAACTTTAATTACTCTCAACTGATTTATTAATTTTAAAATTCAATTTAATAGGAAAACGTCTAAGACAGGTATCTTTCGCGCAGCTTGTAGCGTATTCTCCCTACTTCATTTCTCTGGTCGTGCCACACAACAAAAAGAAAAAACCGTACAATGGAAATGGACGGTTGGCGCAAGCGCTCTAATTAAATCTGCGTTCCAACTCGATCTCGTATCAAACTCGATCTCGTATCGTTCAAGGACAGTTCATAACTTGTTCCAAACAATATTTAACCGTTTGGACGTAGGAAATCGTTTTTTGACAGTCAAAACAGTTTATTTTGGCTACAGGCCAGAGAAATGGAGGAGAGAACACGCTTTGAAGACACTTTTGACATTTTACCGGCTGGTGCGGAGTGCTTACCTATTTTTATTTGGTGTTTTCGAAGTGATTTCGATTGATTTTTAGCGTTATGTTTTGTTCTGTGAAAGACTGTAAGAATTATACAAGAGAAAGACGTGAGGGAATGCCTTTTTTCCGGTAAGGATTTTCCAATAGGTTTGTTTACTTTTTTCAGTTCTCAGTGCCGTAGGTACCTTTATGTACCAATTACATTTATTACTAGATTGGGTGGATTAGGTGGATTAAATTTAAGGTTTTTATCGTATATAAAATAGGCAAAGTATCTTCAAAATGGCAGCTTGATGTTCATTCTCCCCACCTGCATATCTGTGCTACAAGCACACATGACAGCAGCATCCTTCTGATCCTAAGTAGACAAGGAAGAAATCCTTGTCTTGGTTCTGACTGAACCGACCTCAGACTGATAAATAAAGATTAGTCTGAGGCAAGGTCCATAGAGGGATAGGTTGCCTGGTAACTCAGCGGCGGAAGAGACGGCGGGGGGCCCATTGTTATGTTTTGCTGTTTTGGCTAATGACATATCGTGTTGGTTTCGAGTATTTTTACTGTTTTTTCAGCTTTTTTGAGTTTGGAGACAAACTTTTCTGTATATTTTGAACTGTAATAGTGTCGCGTTAGTTTATAGTGCATAAAAAGACTCATATTTACTTTGTAAAGACGTTTCAGGAAGGAATTTTGAGACTTCTTGTTAACCTCGTTCCTGAAAACTGGTACTATTTGTAGTAGGTAAGTCAATTTTAAATTTTAGTAGTAATTAATAAATGTGATTATCTATATATCTTTTGATTTATCAGGTTCAGAATAATTATGATGATGCTTTATAATTTTAGGTGAATATGCCAGGTGGAACTATTTGTAGTTTATAATGCCCATGGATAGAGGGAACAAAAGAAGGCAAAATTCACGGAATTTCAAAAATTCAAGAAAAGACATTCATCATAAAATCTACACCTATATTCCATGACAAGTTTCACAAACCAACACTGATTTTGATTTTCCTAAATTTCAATTCGAATTTAGTAAAAATTCTACATTTTTTTCCGCGCTATGGTAAAATTAAATACTATGTTATTTGAAAAAACTATTTATCTTGATATCATGGTATGCATCCATCAAATAAAACTGTAAAATATCTGTAGAGCAAGTAAAATAAACTATCATATGAAATCATATCATATTTTCGTTTTAATAACAATGGCAATTACAGTCATACTGGCTTCACGCAGCTGTCTTCTTGGTCATTCATCTTTTATTCGATTCATAAAATCATTTTTCCACTACTAATTCTGAAAGCAACTTAAAAAAATTAACCAATATGTCACAAAATACCCAGGTTAGTTTTATTATACCTTTATGTTATTAATTCGTTCAACGCATAACCGTTGAGTGAAATATTTGTAAAGAGGAACAACGGTTGTCAACCTGATAATTTTTTTAGTTCACTCCGTTTATCGTTCACCCTGTGGTTTTCGACAAAAAAACAGCCATTTGAAATATTATATTGCGAGTCCCCAGCGCTGAGGAAATGAAAAACACAAACGCAAAATTCCGCACGTAGCGCCGCGGGCGCAGGACAGCGCGATTCACGTGACAATCGTCATAACAACAAAATAGCAAAGGTTAGCGACTTGTTGTCTTTGTTCCATTGAACTAACCTACATATATTTTGTGCCATTGAACAGAAAGGACATAAATCATTACCCATATGGATACATTAGCGCAGGCGTAAATATCATTGAAATTTCTTCAAAAAATGGATTTATTAACAGATTGTATTCTAAACACTCCAGAAGTCTGGCTAAATACGTTACAGATCCGCCAGAAAAATAGCTAACCGCTAAATGGCCATTTTGTCTTTTGTCCCGCCTGATGGGTTTTCAATCCCCCAGATTTAGCCGCAAAACCATTAAGTTGGCAACACTGCGCGTAAACGTGTTTGGTATTTGGCTATTCGCCTAAAATCGACTTATATTATTATAAAGACCCAAGAACCGTAAACCAGACTTTGCGGTTCTTGATAAAGACCAGTGTTTAAAAATTCAAGAAAATCAAGGTTATAAGTTGAGTGTACACATCACGAAAAAAATCAAGGAAAAAAAGAAGTAAAAAAAGTAAAGTATCAAGTTGGGCGGGAATAACCTATATATTTTGTGGGCGGGAACCAAGAACGTTAAACCAGACAGGATTGCTGAATCACGCGAATCTGTCCGCCGAGCCGCCCGACGTGATGACGTCACAGTTAGACGTACTGCGTAAACTACTCGCATCACGAAACACCCAATCGCCCGCCTTCAGAAAGCGACTTGTGCTTTTTTTTAAAGTTCATAAAAACAAAAAGTGAGCTTTAGATACTTTTGCTTTTTCGGATTTATTTTTTAAGGATTGTAAACAAATAGAAATCAATAAAGTTCACTCTTGTTTTTTGAACACGAATTTTTTATGACAATTTCTCCAACCAATACGAGAAAAAAGCGCATTATTGCAGCAAATGTGTTTTCAGAAGGTGCGAATTTTGCCTTAAATAGTTTTTAGTATGGCACACAGATTATAATATATTATACAGAATTATTCTGTTAATAATTGTGGGCCTCCTTTGATTTTGAAGAGCATTTTTGGATTATGATATATTCATATTATAATATGTGAATGGTGAATCAATAATAATAAAAAATAGAACACTAATAAAATGCTCCAAGGCAAATTAAAACACAGTTGAAAACATAGGTATAGTCATTTATTTATTCATAATAATTCATAAATAATAAATATTCTAATTTATAATTTTGTTTAATTTCCGCTTTTTTTTCAAAGAGGATCCACAGAACTATTTCTTTGTGAAGTATTATGCTTTTAAATTTCGAAAATTGATTCTAATAATAGTTCTTAATTTACAAAAATCTTTTATAACTACAAAAGGCATGTTAACTTCTTTTTTAAAAACTTCATCTGATTCCTGAATAATTGCTTGTCGGGGAATTCCAATTTCAGTAAGTGTCGCTGGGGAAGAACTGCCTTCTAATTTTGCAGTTTCTCTACCTTCTATTGCAGACAAATCAACAAATAATTTTTCTATTTCTTCCTTTCTTTGTCTTTCGGTAAGTCTATCAGAACGTGATGTATTAGTTGTTGCCGAGGTTGTTGCAGTAATAGTTTTTGTGGAAGGTATTTTTAATGTAGGAACTGCGTTTTTTTAAATGCTTTCTTAAAGGTAAAGGTAAAAAAAATATATATTTATATTCTTGCACTTTTTAGATGGCTAGCTTGCAAAGAAAATTTTACTTACCTAATAATTCATTTCGAAGATCTCTTTCGTAGTCATTGCCTACAAAATGTTGTGAACATATATGGCTAGTGTTAGGGTTGAATTTGCCTTTTCTTTTGCACCTTGATATCCACTCACTTTGTATGGTTTTAGAGAAAAGGTCCTTTGGTTTTGGAAAAGCATGAAATATGATATTCTGCCCAGTTTGGGCTTTTGTAGCATAATAAGTGTTATTACACCCATATACGGCACACCTTGTTCCCCCTGGCCTAGTCCCCGGCATATTTTCGTTAATAGGACTATTCTGTAAAGTACCCAAAAATAGTATATTATCAACCTCGTACTTTTATTATTAATAATATGTCAAGAAATGCTCACCTTCCCTTCTGTAGAAATTCAAGTATCAGGCACTTAGTGTCTCTGAATAATAATAAACACGGCACAAAAATCAAATAAAAACAACACACAGACACACTTTATAACAGGTAAAACTCAAAAAACTCACAATAATAAAGTAAAACCGAAAGAAATACGATAGAAAACTAGAAAAACACAGGTAAACAACGGGCGTACGATGTAACTTTCACCTAACGACGTCTAACGGTGACGTCACGCACTCGGTGGGCGCCGCGAACATTACACCATTCAGATTGAGCTATCCTGTCTGGTTTAACGTTCTTGGGCGGGAACAGCAAAAGCTGGACCAAGGTTGTTGAAAAAAAAAAACAACCTTGAAGCTGGACATTCCGACATACCCGACCCAACGCAGAGGAGGCAAAGGCCCCGAGTGGCTAAGTTGCACGGAAGGGCAGAGGCCAGAAAAAGACAGGAAGAAGAAGAACTAACCTTTTCTGTGCTTGTGGCGTCAAAAGTCAATTAAATTTCTTTTCGTCAGAAATCTTACTCCCTGTGGCATCTTTTCACGTAAGTTATGTTGATATTTTCTCAAAATATCTTGATAATCCTCAAACGTTTTTTTAAAAAATTTTTACTACAATGTGCCTAAATAATCACCACTTCTGTATTTATCATTTTTGTAAAAATGTGTGCTTTTTGAAACAGTAGGATGTGGAAACTTGCCGCTCCGTGTGAGTTTAAAAGAGTGGGGTCAATAACTACTATCAAGTTGTATTATTTCGCAAAAATACCCTTAGTTGTATTATTTCGCAAAAATACCCTTTGTTTTGGATTACAGGTAAACCGTTACACAAAAATACGTAAAGATGTCGGGAGGATTGGACGTCCTAAGCCTCAAAGAGGATGATGTTACCAAGATGTTGGCTGCTGGTAGCCATTTGGGTACCTCAAATGTCGATTTCCAGGTAGGATATTTCTTCTTAGATCACGCAAGTTATTAGACATTAATAAAACTTTTAATTTTCAGATGGAACAGTATGTTTACAAACGACGCGCTGATGGTATTCACATTATCAATTTGAGGAAGACTTGGGAAAAGCTCTTGCTCGCTGCTAGAGCAATCGTAGCCATCGAACATCCAGCCGAAGTGTTTGTAATTTCGTCCAGACCATTCGGACAGAGAGCTGTACTGAAGTTTGCCACACACACTGGGGCTACTCCTATCGCTGGAAGATTCACTCCTGGTATGTGTTCGAATTGAAGACCTCGGTGCAAAAACCGGACAAGTCCACTTTTGGGTAAAATTGACTTTCCACTACATTTATGTATTAAAATATCGCCGATCGATTGGTGTAAGAATCAGCCAAGTCCAAGTCAGAATAACGTTGATATATAGCTTTAGGACTTGGGTGCAAGAACCAGACAAATCCGGAAGTTTTTTTCATTTTCCCGAAATTTATAAACTATGGACTTGTCCGGTTTTTGCACCGAGGTCTTCAAATGAGAATTGATGATTGATTTATTATTTGTAAAGCCAACATTAAAGAGAAGTTGGAATATTTCTAGAGTTCACAATTGTTATTCTCATTTACTTTTAATAGTATATGTTTTATAACTATAGTAAGTAGAACCTCAATTATTCGGGCTAGCCGGGACCGAGCCTTTGCCGGATAATTGAAAACACAGGTAACCCAAACACTTCATTTTTTAATATATTTTTTGAAATTTTGTCTACCCCCTATTTTCGAGGCCCCTGAGCACGAATCTGACCTTACTTTTTGGTGCTCGGACGTAGTTTGCGAGTAAATGAATTTTCGAATTTCCTTTTGACACCTTTTCACGGCAATATTTGTGGTTATAATAGGAATGAATTATTACATATGCAGCTCAAACTAATCACCTCACTATTTTGTACCTTTTGCAACATTGAAACCTCGCCAAAACCCACAGAAAAACGAAGTTTTGAAAGATTTTTGCCATATTTACACATGCTATATTTTTGACCGATATTCAGCACGTACGTTATTGTCGTCTAACATTTCCAGCTTATTGCTGGTGGAACTCTCCACTTTTGTTATAAGTAACTAACTACAAAATTTAATTTGTTCATTAATAAAATATACGAAAATAGACATACTACTACAATCAAATTTGGCAATGTCGCGTAGTTGTCGAAAATTGCAACATTGCCATTGCCAAATTCTTAAAATGTCGACACACGTGCTTTTCGTGCTCCCACTTTTGAGCATTTTCAAGGGAACGTTTAAAGGAAAAATAACCGCTTGAACCAACGGTGAAAAGTGAAATTTTATTAAAATATGTGAAAGATCAATGTTTCTGGATCCATTGCTTCACTTGTATATTGCCAAAAATACAGTAAAAATCTGATATTAGAAAAATTATGGCCTCATTATAAATAAAAAAACCCATATTATTTTGACATGCTTTTTGAAATACAGGGTGATTCAGTAATGATTGAAAAAAATTTAACCACAGGTGGAAAAAAAAAATAGCTTAATGTGAATCTGAAATGCAAAAATTCTGACGTCAACAAAAAAAAATTTTCCGAAGTGCATTAAAACCCCTTCTTAACGGCGCTTTCCTAGTCAGCTGGTAAGATCGTGTGATGGCTTGTGTGCAGTTGCCAATTGCACAATGAATCGTAAATTTAGTTTTTTTTTATGTGTTCACAGAAGTTTCAAAAAAATGTAGAAATATTGAGAAAACTCTAAAAAGTCAATATATTTTGTTTCGGATCTGGGATCATTAGGAACTTCTAAAAATGATGAAGATAGGACAATGAAGTTATTATTTGTTTCCTTAGAGGGGTGCTGGTTGTAGTTTTCGCCCAACAAACTTTTTCAACCGCGAATTCGCCAATTTGGTATCATTAGGAACATCCTTTCTAAGCTATATATGTATGTGCTATTACAAAGCTCATTAAGTATATTCCATGTGAAAAATCACAACTTTCCTCGTACCTACTCATAATACCAAATGATGATCACTACTAAGGAACCACTGATTTCTGTGATTATTTCAATTTTTCTGATTTCCTATGACTTCCAACTTTTTTCACTTTGACTTTAGTTAAACAACTCTAACCATGCAAATTTTCCTTACTTAGGTGTGTTCACCAATCAAATCCAAGCTGCATTCAGGGAACCAAGGCTCTTGATCGTCACCGATCCCGCTTTTGATCACCAACCCATCACTGAAGCCTCTTATGTCAACATCCCTGTTATCGCCTTGTGCAACACTGACTCTCCCTTGAGGTTTGTCGACATTGCCATTCCCGGCAACAACAAGGCACCACACAGCATAGGCTTGCTGTGGTGGTTCTTGTCCAGAGAGGTGAGTGCAAAAATTGACCATTTTGAAAATTGACCTGAAAATCACATATGGCATAATTTGACAAGAATTTTGAAACTAAAATCACTCCTTGCATGTTGTCCATAAAGGATAGAATTTATTCTCTTATTCAGAAGTGCCCAAAATCTGCGAATAATAACACTTTGAAATGATTTGCCAACTTTTAGCTTTAACATTAAATTTGTTTAACCTGTGAACATTCAGGTTGAGAAGTAAAACTGTTAGATTTAAAATTAAACATGATGATTATTCAACCGTTCCTAGTCAATATGATCATGACTATGATTATTATAATTTTTCCAACTGACTTTTCATTGGCGATTATGTCATACATTAGTTGTTCTGCCTCAATCCAAAGTTTTAAAAATCCGTTGTACGCTACCCAGGTACTACGTCTGCGTGGCAACATTCCCCGTGAGACCAAATGGGATGTCGTCGTGGACCTGTTCTTCTACCGTGAACCCGAGGAGGCCGAGAAAGAGGAGCAAGCGGCAAAGGAGGCCGTTGTGGCTGTCAAGCCAGTGCCGGATGTCGTCCCAGCTCCAGATGCGGGCGACCTCGAGTGGAACGCCACTGAGCCCCAGGTGAGACTTTAGACAGAGTATAAACCCCAGTAACTTGTCTCGAAAATTGAGCAGACTAGGAGGATCCCCAGGGAATATCAGAACTCCCCAGCCCCCCCCAAAAAAAAACACCCAATTCGGACACCCTGTACATACCATACTTTCACAACTGGCTTAAATTACAAAGCCCTGAACTGAGAAAACTGGCAACAAGGCTTGCAGATCAACCGCGGCCTGGACGTTCCCATGTATTGATTTGAAAGTTTCTGTGCCCTGAGCAACCTGATATCGTGTGAATATTATGACAAGACAGTAGTGCATCTGTGAAAAGACTACCTGAATTGTTGGTTTAGCAAGTAACTTTGTGCTAAACTAAAACATTGTTGTGTTTGTAGAGGGTGATCAAAACTCGACTTCTCAGGCCTACTGCGAGAACACGATATACAGGGTTAACTATTACTTAGTACAAAATTACAGTAGTAAAGTACAGATAAAGAAAAATTAGACTTGCCAAAATAAATTTCAAAAATTTTCTAACATTTGTCTTAAGCCTAAAAATTTTTTTTTCAAATTATATAAAACCCCTCAAAAAACGCCACTTATGGATGCCCGCGTGACGTGTCTTAAAATTTCGCATATGTCAATGGTAGTGACGGGTAGTGAAATAGCGCGGCGTTGCCACGCCTATCAATTTATCCGAGGATTCACCACAAAATTTCGATTTTCTTTTGAAAAGACTACTTTTTAAGGAACATGTAGAATGCCTATGAAACTCCTACCTTACTGACATTTCCAGGATTGCATATTGCACCATTTGACCAAGGGAGGGTGCTTCGCAACTTAGCCTTTTAAGTTTGCCTGGTCGATTCCACAAAGTACATAATCCTAAGGTACTTCTTCCTCACCCTCAGTGGGAAAATGTTGGTCGCACGCCTAAAAACACGTTTCACTATTTCACATACCTACTAATTTTAGCCCTTCTAACCTGTAATGTTGCGATCCTAGTGCACTAGTAAAAAGCCTGGCGTTCAATTAATTGCAAAATAGCTTTAAAACACACCAAAGTACACAAATAGGGGAAAATATCACCGAAAATTCAGAGGGACGCAGGGAAACGTCAAGTAGGTAAACATCGGACGAAATACGATGATTCACGCGTTACCCTGACTTGTCTTGCAGGATGCAGGCAACCAGACCAGCAACTAGTCTGAGGCGTAGAGATGCGACGTCGAACAAAATTATGCGTCGATCCGATACACATCGACGTTCTTCGTTTTGCAAAGCGTTCAGTTCAATAACGCCGGCATTAAGAAATCACAGAATTATTTTTGTTCAGTTTAGATAGATTTTCAATAAGTTTTCTTATTAAAATTATTTTTTTGGAGATGCAATCAACTAATCTAACATTGACATCGATATTGATAATTATTACGCACCACACCAACCTCTACTGTTTTGTGCGTTTGTGTCAGAGAAATGGAATTTCTCTGGTTTGTGTCCAGTTTTTACGTCTTGTCAGTTTGTCATCTCTACAAAATTTTCGTGGTTTCGCGAGGCGAGAAATGTATGTAGTTTTGTAATTCCTTGGTGCTGCTATGTGAAAATGCAAAAACAAAAAACGCCTAGAGATTCAGGATTACCTAGCCTCGGGACCGAGCAAATTTCAAACTAAGGTAAGCTGAATCCAGGCGAACCTCGAGTAAATCTTAGCGGCGCTGCGGCTGTACAGATTCAAATCGATTTTTATTTATGTATTTTTTTAATTTGTTTGAGTAAAAAGGTATTTTCATCCTTCCTAAAACAACGGCAACACCGCGGAAAATCACTTCCAGCTGACAGTACGTTCCGAAGCCATATTGGATGAGGCGGAGATCGGAGATTTACAGGGAAAATTGGGGTTTTTACCCTTTTTTTAAAGATCGTAAAAAAAATCTAAAAATATTTTTCTGTTTTCTTAAGCCACCCTGCGCGCGTGGTAAAATTTTTTGTACTAAGTGATAGTTAACCCTGTATACTGTAAATAAAATTTCAAACAGGGATTCTCAAATGGGGCATACTGAGGTCTGAAAAGTTGCTTTTTGATGTTTGTTAAAATCAAATATTTTTTCCAAAATCTAGCTAGCAATAGAAACAATTGATAGACAGAAATTATTTAATTGTATGTTAGGTGCCTTTTGCACCCTTAAATTTATTCAACTTTAATATTTTTTAAATTTTTGAATTGTGCTTGTTACTAACTTGTTTGCTATTTTTGTTTGTTGCAAAAAAATTAAAAATATTCCAGTACAATAAATCTAAGGGTGCCCAAGGCACCCAAACATACTCTTAAAATTTCAGACAATCAATTAATTGTTTTCATGGCTAATTAGATTTTGGAAAACCGATCCTGGTGATTAGAAAAAATTCGATGTTTTTTTTACATATTTGACCCATAGATTTTGAACAATAAGAGACACTGAAAACGGAAAAAGTATCGATGATGCCACAACGGCCATTTTCACAAACATCAAAATTTCCAGTCATAATTGGATCTTACTATGTTTTCGTCTTCCCGCAGTAAGCCTGGGACGTCGAGTTTTGCTCACCCGGTACACAATGGGTGGGAGCCAGATATATCCTTTCAAAGGTTTTGTGTAAAAGTTGGAAGCAAAAAGGAGTATAATTTTACTGCAATTTGCAGCCTCAAGAGAGGAGAATCGAGACAGGAGTGGTATGGGTAGATGGGCACTCGCCAATGACCACTTAGAACCTGATTGTTCATCTACTCCATAGTTAATGGCACAATCATTAATTTATTTGGAGACTGCATTTCTGAGTATACATCTTAAGCTTTAGTCAAATTACCACCTGCAGAATGTACTTGACGGTGTTTTTTATTTATCGTAAACAGTTGCTCCCACGGGAAAATATCGTTAGTTCAAAAATGTTCATTCACGTTATACGCAAATCCACATAAATAAAAATGTATGTCATATTTTATGTATTCAGCAAAAATATTTGCAGTTCAAATTTACATCTGGCCACATATTCTTATATAATGTATTAACATTACTATGCAATGCAAATCTCTTTAAAGTTGATACAAAACCGACAGGTCAATGGATAGTATCTGTGTCTTTCTGTGGGGCGCATAGTCCACATATACATACATATTTCAACACACAAATTTGCGTCAAATACAAGGTCTTTCGTGTTAAAATCTAAGTAGGGTGCGGGAATAGATTATGTCCCTAAAAGGTCATTGTTTGCTAAGTATAGATTTGGCATTGCCACAGAAGCCTGGACTTCTGCGATTTTTTAAACCGGATTGGGCATTTTTTAATCGGAAGAATAACTGTAGGATTATTCGGCATCCCTCAAAATAGTCAAGTAGCAATTTTGATGAAAAAAATATCCATGCATTATTTTTCTGTGTGGTGCCAAACGAAAAAGTTAATAATTCAAATTCCACATCGACATTTTCAATTGCGCATATCTGAACTTTTTATTTAAAACTATAGGCTATAGAATTTGTTGTATATTTGGCTGTAAATCAAACTGTTGATGTTTTATGTGCTTGAAGGTAGGTGGTTAACTTTTATTCATTTTTGGTTTTCAAAAGGACGAAAAAAAATTCGATTTACAACAAATGCAGTCTTCTCTATTTTCCCAAATTTGACATATCATTTGTCGAAAATGTACTCACACCAGTAATATTACTATACAGTGCCCGCCAAAAAGTCTGCACCATATGGGAAAAATTTTTAGTAAATAACTTACGGAGAATTTGTTTGCGGCATCAGGTTTTGCTTGCTCTAGAACCAAAATTGACATAATCAAATGTTGTGACGTAGCCTCTTTGATATGTCAAATTTGACATTAATGAAAAAATGTCCGAAAAATGGTCTTATTTAACCGAATTTCGAAAAATGTCATAAGAAAAATACGTTTCTTTCACAATTTTATTCCCCTGTGCAAAATTTCAAGAGCCTTCTACGATTTTCATAATTTGCCCTTTGTGGGATATTATTGGACACAATATTTTAAATTTTCTAGATATTTCTGATCAGATCAGCATGACAGAAATATTTGTGTTTTTACAACCATTTACTATAGAAAGAAGTTTGTAAATCGAATTTATGTGTTTATCTGTAAAAATGAGATCAGTTTTGCACCAAGCGTGCTTCTTCAACAAGCCCTCATTTTAATTTTTTTGCAAAAAAAAAGGAAAAGAAGGATATTTAGACCGTAAACGATTAACAAATACGGAAAAGGGCAACAAAGAAACATATTTTTCTTATGACTTTTTTCGAAATTCGGTTAAATAAGCCCATTTTTCGGAAATTTTTTTTCATTAATGTCAAATTTGACATATAAAAAAGACTACGTCACAACATTTGATTATGTCAATTTTGGTTCTAGAGCAAGCAAAACCTGATGCCGCAAACAAATTCTCCGTAAGTTATTTACTAAAAAATTTTCTCATGTGGTTTCTATTTGTGCTTTTATTGTTTTCTCTTGAACAAACATACCCAATTCTTGAAGCCTTTCTAGTTACAATAATTCAAATAAATGTTGAACATCAGAAAAAGAAACTGAGCCAAAGTTTTTGCCGGCCGCCATAAATTAGAGAAAAAACAATTTTTATGGTCTGTTCAAGGATTATTAACGATACCTGTGCATTTCACACGTGCCTGTATTTTTGAGTGCAATGTAAATCTCAAGAGTGTCAGTTTTTTCTACTTGTGTTCTGCTTGTCCATGATACATGCGCAGGAAAAAAGTTGGTTCTGATTGGGTACAGTTTAGTATATTAAAGTTTAAATATAGTGTAAAGTCATAGATCAAATTAAAAAGAAAATATATTATAATTTGCGAAATGTTGAATATTTAAATTTTTAGAAAATAAGTAAAAGATTATTACGTTGAACACCAATGAATGGTCCTGCTACGGCATTGCCACATGTATGTTCAGGGGTTGAAATTTAAGTCGGTTGTGAGAATTACATAAAGGTGACTTTTGCCTTAGTCAAGATCTTAGTCTAGTCCTCTTGGCAACACTGCAGTCCATTGTTAGTACAGAGACATACATTATTGAAACATCTGTGTGGTATAATATAACGTTTACGATATCTTCATTGCAGGATTGGGCAGCAGAAACACCAGCACCAGCAGCGGTTCCAGCGGCTGCGGCCGCAGCGGCAGTTCCAGCGCCCAGCGACGATTGGGCCACTCAAGTGGAACAACATGTGGAGTGGAGCGCCGCCCCACCGGCTGTCGCACCGCAGCCGGCAGCTCCGGCCCCGGCCCCTCAGGCCAACTGGGGAGGGTCCAACGACTGGAACTAGGTTTTTATTTTTTTTTATTAAAGTGACCTGATTTCAAAGTTTTCGGTGGTTTTATTTTATACAACCTTTTGATTTGAACCGTCAAAAATAGTGATAATGAAAATACTCATACACTCGTACCAGAATACACGAACAACCGTACATAAACAGGGAGCTCTGTCCCAGAGCAGAAAAATATTTTGCTTGATTTTCTTTAAAAATATGCAGAATTAGGTATTGGCAAGTTTCCTAGGTATTTGGAAATGACCAAAGTCCGAGGATAATGACATTAGCACAGCAACAGCATAATAACCAGTAGCGTGACTGGGGTTGCCTATCCTTTGTTCTTGAGTATAAAATATCTAGTCCGTGGTAAATTACCTATAGAGGGCAGATAAATAATGTTCCTGGTTTTTGTAGATAAGCGGACAATTGCAGAAAAAATAAAGTTCCTATAAACGTAAGTGTACCTAAGTCCTTTTCAAGATGCAGAGCATTTAACAAAAATTATTTTCATTTAATATATTGCTTATCTTTGGTAGATACAAATTATAGCTGTGTTTTTGTCTCTGTCCGATTTTCCCTTTTTATAGTTTGGTTACTTTATATTCGGTGGGTTTCCTTATAGCCTCTTTTCTTTTTGAAAGAAAAAATCGGACTGGCGGAACAGATGCTCAGGTGCCAGTTTTTTAAAGCGGTATGCTCGGATAACTTTCAGTCAGAGAAAATGAATTTTCCAGAGTTCAGTGGTGTGTCGAAAATAGGGTGTAAGTAAAATATTCGGTACAAATTTTACACGGTTTATTAGGTACAACTTTTAAATAGGTTACTTAACAATTGATTAACAATAAAAAATAGAAATCTGAAACATTTTGAGATAAAGGACCTTATTTTTTAGTTACCTTCGTTCGTTCAAATTTATTGATGAACTCGCATGAAGTAGCTTGTATTATAAAATTATAAAAATATCTGGTTAAAAATACAAATTCTTTTTCCATGACACCCTTGATATTATAGTCATATAATATGTGCAATGTGAGCAGAGGGGTGGAGAAAACTAACATATACAGGGTGATTCAGTCATGATGTAAAAAAAATTAACCACAACCACAGGTGAAAAAAAGCTTAAGACTAAATGTACAGCACGTGTTGATTCAACATTCTGACCCATAAAAGGGCTTTTTTCGATCTGTAGCGAGCAAGACGCATAATTTTAAACTTTTGGTCAATACAAATTTTAATATAAGTAATTACTCACATTTTGAGACAAAAATTATTTAAAAATATTTATCACAATGGCCGTCATTAGGCTTTTTGCGCAAATGCTAATGACTGGCATTGTGATAAATATTTTGAAATAATTTTTGTCTCAAAATGTGGGTAATTAGATTAAAATTTGTATTGACCAAAAGTTTAAAATTATGCGTGTTGCTCCCTACAGATCGAAAAAAGCCATTTTATGGGTCAAAATGTTGAATCACCACGCACGTGCTCTACATGGAGTCTTAATACAAATATGAAATTAAAAATTTTAGTCAACAAGAAAATGTATTTTCTGAAATGCATTAAAACCCCTACTACCTAATGGCGATTGCCTCGTAAATCTAGGTTTTACGTTTTCACAGAAATCTCAAAATATATCGATATAATTCTGCTGTGACGGTAAAAACATCATGGTCTAAATTGCTTTTTTGACTCGCTTTCTGATTTCCAATGTCAATCCTTTTCTTATTTTGTAAATATCAATGTTGAGCATGAATTAAAACTACACAAAATGTACAAATGTATTTCCATAACATTGTATCAGTAGTAATGTTCTCGTGTAGCAAGCTGATTTTACTTATACACCAAGCAACAAGGTATACAAGAACTGAATAGAGTCCGGCGACAGCGGCTTCTACGGCTCACAGCGCAAAACAGCAAGAGAAGCGGAGTTCTTCCCCGTCTTCGACTCGGCATTACTGGTGATTCTGCCTCGCTGTGCGCAGGCCACCTGAGCCGCTCCATGCTGAACAGCCGTCTGCAGAAAATGGACTGGCTATTGATATGGCATAACCACAGCTTAAATATGAACAGCTCCATAACTCTCTTGGTGGGAACGGTTTGTGGCGATCTCCTTGCGCACCGTTTAGACCCCGCCTCTTAGGGGAAAAGACGGCTTTGGCATGCGGTCGGGTAATCGGTGTTAATATTAGACGCTCAGTAGCCGTGTGCTAGTAGGTTTCGTTGATATTTTGAAGTGACATTCGAATAAACAATATGAATTACTTCAAGAATGAACTGTTGCAAACAAATTTCATTAGGTATGTATGCGGGTACCTTTTAAATAAAGCTCTGCGGATCCACTCCTGTGATACTTGCATTATTTTTATAATAAATATCACACCGAACTCGATGATTTCCCTTTTTATTGTTATTTAAAAACATACAAAAATGATAACAGGTACATTTGGAAATTTGCAAATGCCAAATGATAAATTTGTTGAACAAATTTGTAAGATTGAAATGATATGTCAAGAAAACTTTGAAAAATTTATTTATTTATTTATCGACGGCAGTGCCATTTTTGAACAATTTAAAAAAACCTTAAACAATCTTTTGTACATAAATAGAATTTCACAGCTTAAAATCACATTACACTTACTGTAAAATCACAAAGAACATTTTAAAACAGACCTAAACCTATTTAAACTAGAATCGAACAGATCAACACCCGCAACACTACTCATTTGATTGGCACCTTCGAGAATACGCACGATCGGATCATTCATGCCATAGTTAGTTGGGTGAAATGGAACATTGAAGGTCCTAACGTTTCTACCCCTTTTAACACCGATATTGAAGGGAATCAACTCTAGCAGCTCAGGACACTTTATTTCATTATTAATGAATTTATGAAGAAAACACAGATCGGTATCCTCCTTCTTGTTTGTAATGTCTGCATATTCAGCTCCAATCTTATGTCATACTGGTATTCACCCCTTTGATAACTACAACGGTATGCAACAACTCTCAGAACTCTTTTCTGTACCCTCTCCACCGCCTCGATGTGAATGCGATAACCAGGGGACAACAGAACAGTATTCTAACAATGATCTTACAAAGGAACAATATAGACTTTTGAATGTCACAATTGAAAAGTCCGTGGATATGCGCTGTATAAATCCGAGGACCTTGAATGCCCTAGCAACCACACCATCAATGTGTTCAACGAATGTCATCTTCTGATCAAAGATGATTCCAAGATCTTTCATCTTGGTGCAAAGTGGCAACTGATTACCACCAAGGCTGTATCGAAAACTCAATGGCCCAGGCGAACGAGTGAATATTACTTTGAAGCACTTTGATATATTGACATGCATACGGTTAGCCTCGCACCACTGAAAGACCATGTCAAGGTCATGCTGAAATTCCAAGGCCCCATCAGCCGAGCCAATCGCTTTAAAAATCTTCAAATCATCTGCAAAAAGCAGACATGAACAGTGCTGGATGCAGGGCATCAAATCTAGCAGGAAGAGCGAAAATAAAATGGGGCCACAGTGTGAACCCTGCGGTACCCCCGACGGTACTTGAATGGGATCCAACCACCACACTTCACGAACTTGACTCTGTTAGACAGGAAACTCTGAATCCAACTGCCAAATGCACCACAGGCACCCAGCGCTTCAAGCTTAGCCTTGAGCAGTGTGTGGTTAACTCAGTCGAATGCCTTCGAGAAGTCCAAATAGGCAGAGTCAACCCGTCCGCCCCCTCAATATTGCAAGTAATGAAATTTCGATATAGAACAAGATTGGTTGCCGTTGATCTTCCATGAACAAAACCATGTTGTTCATTATTAATGATGTGTTTGAAATCCCATGATAGTCTCTGCTCTGTAATTAGCAACAACAATAAATATTTGTAGCAAAAGAGTTTGTACTTAGACTGTATTTCAAAGTAAGAATTTATTAACTTTAAAAACAATAAATGGGAATTTTAAAAACATTAACAAAAATAAACTAATAATATGGAGAAATCTGTAAAAATATTTAGGCATGTTTTCGTTCTTTTATTTGTATATGTTATCTATAGGTATATTTTATTTTGTTAATTGTCGGTCTTTTGTTTTTCAGTTAAGCAAGAAAACTTATTAAAAAGCTAAACTACACGCAATTTTATTAAATCTCATTTTCGCTTGGTCTTCTGTTTTACAAAATTCTTTGGCTATATTGATTTAATTAAAAATCGGGACCACTGTTCTAATAAGACCACAACCACTTCAGAAATGTAATATAATATCCTGTTTAATGAGAAAATATGGTAAAAGTCGTTGTGTGACTGTGACCACCGAATATTGTAATACAAATTTCAAAATATCACATCAAAATAAAGTTTAAAAATTACCTACTATGGTACTGCCAGTCCAAAACTAAATATTTTACTTCAATAATAAAAATCCGTTTAGTCCAGTCCCGACTTTTCCCCTCAGCGAGAAGAAGACAGCACCAGTTCATCTCGCTTGGTTCTCGACCGCCAGATCAAAGGAGCCGCCTGAAGTTGTAGAGCTCTATTATTAAGCTGTGCCATAACTGCGGTGCCCACAAGCGGCAACGTAGCATACCGGAGTTCCGAGTTACTGGTGTAATAAAGTTGATTTGCCCCGTGCTTTAGACTTCAGCAAAAAAAATGTTTCACCCTTTATATATCATTAGAATCAGAAGAACCAGATTTCAAAAATATACAGGGTGTTTCATTAAAAAAAACGCAAGTTTATTTTTTTTTCTTAATTTTCTGATGTTCATTTGTTTCATCTGCTAACAGATTCCAATGATCATGGCCTCCTACGATTTACGGCTCTCTTCGCGTTCTTTCTGGCCTGCTCATTGAAGTAGATGGCGCCACCAGCCGTACCAATTTCAAGATGGCCACCGAAGTCATTTTTGGTCATTTGTCAATTGACCGCGTTTGACTTCGAATTTTTCATAACCTAAAATTTGAGCGTCCTTCGTCTTGCATCTATCTAAAATTATGTTCAATTTATCAATAACATAATTATTATGTATCAAACTGCTATGAGATAATCAAGCCGACAGTTACGAGAATCGAGAATCTGTGATTAAAAAGGATAGCCGATAGCCGCAAATCGATTGTTGTGTTTACGAACTCCGAAGGCGTGGGTCTGTGAGTGACTCCGTGTTTCCCGGGTCTTCGGAATCAACGTTTTGGATTTAATAGGACCTCGATTGTCTTCCGAAAAGAAGTGGAACTTTTATTATTATTGATCTTCATGCTTAATGAGTGATGTTGACCATGGTTGACCAGTGCTTCAAAACTTATGATATGATCACACTAAAATAGTGAAAAACCTACCTGAAAACCGAGCAGTTGCAAACAAAAATAATATCTGACTTGCAATGTGCTTCTTGAGTATTCTTCATGGAATATGTAGTTCATTGCTGATAGAATGTTGAAGTAGGTATTTTATGTGTGAGTATTATCTGAGGTATTATCGTTGTTTAAACCAGAATGTTGTCAAAAGTAAGATGCCAAACTTTTATAGGTCATATTGAATCAACAGTCAACCATATACGTGAAATCTGTGTAGGAAAATCAATGACGTCAGAACCTATAGACAGGTTTGTTTTGATAAACGCTTGACGCCCAGAACTAATCACAATCTAAGCGCTCCATTAAATTATTCCGAAAATGTCGCGAGATTGTCAGAAATTGCCCCTTTTTGTCGAGCCGTAGCGAACTTATTTCGACTCTGGGCTCGGAGGCTGGCGTCGTTAGACCATCCCCCGAGTCTTCAGGTGAGGTTGCGATGCTTCCGGCGCCCCCAAACAAGAAAAAACATGCGATATCTAAGTGTGATTCTGGAGGAACTATAACCGAGAATCACCGGGTGTATAGTTGGTTGATGGTTGACTTTCTGTCTTTGTTTGTGGCATGTTTTTAGAGTAGTATGGATATATTTAATCTTGGGGTCAAAAAAAGGGCATTTTAACAATGGGGCGCCACGTCTATAGGTTTTGACGTCATTGAGGAAAATCATCAGATTCTTGATGTACCGATGGACTGAAAGATTGACGTACTTATGAAATTTTTGTTACGATGCACAAACCTAAATTGCCAGTAATGTATAGCCAAACAACAAAAATTACTGTTCCCCTTTGTGTGGGAAATATATTAGTTTGTACATAATATAATGTTGATTACCTGTGATGATGATGTATCTAAAATTTGATTGGGAGAAGCGGGAATGACAAGACTCATTATTCCTTCTTGAAAAATGTCAGGACTATGAACAGCAGGCTATATATATATATATTAGAATCAGAAGAACCAGATTTCAAAAATATACAGGGTGTTTCATTAAAAAAAACGCAAGTTTATTTTTTTTTCTTAATTTTCTGATGTTCATTTGTTTCATCTGCTAACAGATTCCAATGATCATGGCCTCCTACGATTTACGGCTCTCTTCGCGTTCTTTCTGGCCTGCTCATTGAAGTAGATGGCGCCACCAGCCGTACCAATTTCAAGATGGCCACCGAAGTCATTTTTGGTCATTTGTCAATTGACCGCGTTTGACTTCGAATTTTTCATAACCTAAAATTTGAGCGTCCTTCGTCTTGCATCTATCTAAAATTATGTTCAATTTATCAATAACATAATTATTATGTATCAAACTGCTATGAGATAATCAAGCCGACAGTTACGAGAATCGAGAATCTGTGATTAAAAAGGATAGCCGATAGCCGCAAATCGATTGTTGTGTTTACGAACTCCGAAGGCGTGGGTCTGTGAGTGACTCCGTGTTTCCCGGGTCTTCGGAATCAACGTTTTGGATTTAATAGGACCTCGATTGTCTTCCGAAAAGAAGTGGAACTTTTATTATTATTGATCTTCATGCTTAATGAGTGATGTTGACCATGGTTGACCAGTGCTTCAAAACTTATGATATGATCACACTAAAATAGTGAAAAACCTACCTGAAAACCGAGCAGTTGCAAACAAAAATAATATCTGACTTGCAATGTGCTTCTTGAGTATTCTTCATGGAATATGTAGTTCATTGCTGATAGAATGTTGAAGTAGGTATTTTATGTGTGAGTATTATCTGAGGTATTATCGTTGTTTAAACCAGAATGTTGTCAAAAGTAAGATGCCAAACTTTTATAGGTCATATTGAATCAACAGTCAACCATATACGTGAAATCTGTGTAGGAAAATCAATGACGTCAGAACCTATAGACAGGTTTGTTTTGATAAACGCTTGACGCCCAGAACTAATCACAATCTAAGCGCTCCATTAAATTATTCCGAAAATGTCGCGAGATTGTCAGAAATTGCCCCTTTTTGTCGAGCCGTAGCGAACTTATTTCGACTCTGGGCTCGGAGGCTGGCGTCGTTAGACCATCCCCCGAGTCTTCAGGTGAGGTTGCGATGCTTCCGGCGCCCCCAAACAAGAAAAAACATGCGATATCTAAGTGTGATTCTGGAGGAACTATAACCGAGAATCACCGGGTGTATAGTTGGTTGATGGTTGACTTTCTGTCTTTGTTTGTGGCATGTTTTTAGAGTAGTATGGATATATTTAATCTTGGGGTCAAAAAAAGGGCATTTTAACAATGGGGCGCCACGTCTATAGGTTTTGACGTCATTGAGGAAAATCATCAGATTCTTGATGTACCGATGGACTGAAAGATTGACGTACTTATGAAATTTTTGTTACGATGCACAAACCTAAATTGCCAGTAATGTATAGCCAAACAACAAAAATTACTGTTCCCCTTTGTGTGGGAAATATATTAGTTTGTACATAATATAATGTTGATTACCTGTGATGATGATGTATCTAAAATTTGATTGGGAGAAGCGGGAATGACAAGACTCATTATTCCTTCTTGAAAAATGTCAGGACTATGAACAGCAGGCTATATATATATATATATATATATATATATATATATATATATATATATATATATAAAAAAGTGATAATGGGCATAGCACTCAAAGTTAGAAAACAAAAGAAAGACTAGTAACCGCATACACGTGTTTCATGCTATTTGTCAGTACGGTGTAACATCAAACCAAATCGAAAAGATAGGAAAGATTTGGGAAGCAACAAATGAAGTCCAGGCAGGAGCCAACAGCACATTTGCATGAAATAGCATGAAACACGTGTATGCGGTTACTAGTCTTTCTTTTGTTTTCTAACTTTGAGTGCTATGCCCATTATCACTTTTTCTTGTTTTTACATCTGCACTCACAATCTTACGATCTTGTTTCATTATATATATATATATATATATTGATAGTATATATATATATTGATAGTATATATATATATATATATATATATATATATATAAGAAAAGGTGATAAACTAGTAACCGCATACACGTATACGTGTATATACGTGTATGCGGTTACTACTTTTTTCTTTTTGTTAACTTTGAGTGTTTGCCCATTATCACCTTTTCTTGTAATTATTACATTTACACTCGCTAATCTTACATCATTATATACATATATATATATATATATATATATATATATATATATATATACTATCAATATACTTTTATTTTGTATTTATTTTATTACAATAAAATGTAGGACTTTTTTTGCATTTTTTCCTGGGTTTTGATTGGATCGGGAAGATGTTTTAGTACCTACTCACCCAAGATCATTGCAGTGAAAAAGGTTTGCTTTTAAAAAGTAAGAAATATATTTCCTATATACTTTTCAAAAGTGGGTGATGTATAGAACTTTCTGTAATTACTGGAAAAAGTCACAATGATTTAATAGCAGCTAGACTTCCCGTGGTAGTTGGTTAAAAAAACTTTACATTCAAAATGATGTGAAGAGGTCACGGTCAGAACGGTTGAAGGAAAAGAAACATTTTATACAATATTTTTTTGATACATTACCTGCGATGGCCATAGATTCGACACTTTAGGAGGAGATTTTGGAATATTAGGACTATGTGTTACAAGGGTTATTTCTCTACAGGAGCTATTGGGATGCTGGACAGTGGTAGGCTATAAACACAAAACATACTTTTAATATGAATTATTTATTCAACTAAAAAAAACATCCCAACCAGCAAATTGGTTTTATAATTTCAATAAGTAGTATTATATTAGAGTTATGGAGAACGAGAACACTATTTTGTTGCCTGCAACCATTGAGTGAAGGATATATGTTATATACCCTATATAAATATATATCCTTTACTCAATGCTGCAACTATGTAGACTTCTACCGTTGACTGAAGAATCTTCACCCAACGCTTCTACATTTACCTTTACAATGTTTATATGACAAAATTATAAAATTGCTTATAAATTAATAAAGAAATTATCATAGAAACGTTTCCATGATAATGTATAAAATATTTCAACTGTATAATGAAATTGTTTCATAGGTTTGGAACGAATTGTTAGAAGTGTTCCTTATCGCTTTATAAAACAGTTGTTTAAGCCCGGTTCCACAGAATAAATAATTACTCGTTAGTCTGTGCCGGTGTTTGAGGTGTTTAGTGCAAGAGTGGCCCAACTCCAAAAAAAAATGCTTATTGTGTTAATAGTACAAGCTGCATGGATTTTTATTAATCTATCATATGCAATATGCAATAACGGCCTGTATCGATTCCTCTAAGACGCCTCTAGATGGCGCATATAATGTTACTTTGGCATATTGCAATCTGATCATATCAGTTAGTACAAAAAAGGCCCAACATTTGCGAATCAATGACTTAGTTCGAATGTTTTGCGCAATAGCGGCCTATCTTTTAATTAGGAGTTTTTTTTTAAGATTTTAAGCTTTTCTGAACGTCGACTTAGATGTGCTTTACATCAAAAAGGTCAATGTGACACCCTTTCTAGGCATAAGAGGGGGAAGAAGGCTCCGAACAATAAGACAAGCAAAGAAAAAATTGAATCTGTCATTTTTTTTTCGAGTTTCCCAAGGTATCGGTCCCATTATTCAAAAAACAAAAATCCTGACCTTTGCTACAGTTTGTTCAGCGAATGTTCGGCCCTACGTCACAACTCCCGCCCTTGTCTTACTCATAACTATACGACGGATATCGGTCGTATATTCACGAGCCAGACAAGGACAAGTGTTGTGACGTAGGGCTGAACATTCGCTGAACAAACTGTACTTACCCCCACCTTAAATTTGTCGATAATGTACGGCCTATGCAAAAATGAAACGCACGATCCTGGGTCACTATCTGTTTCCAGGAAAAAATTATCAACTTTTCACGCACCTGTGTCTGACAGTTACAGGAGGTGGGACGAATTTGAACAAAAAATAAAAACTGAACTCTCTGAACCAGCCTTGGCAACTTTAAAATTAAAAGCACTTGGAAAAGGAATTGCATTTGTGAAAGGTAGAGTCCACGTACTGAAATGGCGGAAAAAGACAGTCTAAGTCGAGTCTGTCAACTAGTTGAAGGAAGAGGCAGTGGTTGAGATATAAATTTATTATTACAAATAATCGAATAACGAATGAGTTTATTTTATACATAACATCGACATTTCCAAACGAAATACAAACACTTTTGTATCCAACAAGCAGGAAAATTAAAGCAACAAAGTACAGCAGTTTAGAAAAAAAGATTTATTAGCGTATGTCCCACCATATTTGCATTATTTTTATAAAAACCTAAGGGTGACAAATTCAGTTCGTGAGGTAAAAAATAATTACGACGATGTGCTTCACTCTGTCGCAGATTCTTAACAAAGAGTTGACTAAAAAATATAAATAATGAGACACTAACAAACTGTTTATGTACCTACTTGTTTATTGTTGCCTTGTTTCTTGCTTGCGATGATGGAGAAAGTGTTTTACTTTTAGGGTTAGGTTTATGTTTTTTATAAATTTACTGTGAAAATAAATGTAGTGCACAAAACACTTTATTTGTGCAAAAGCAGCCCACCAATTTTTTTTTTCAAAAATTTATAAACTTCTTTATCTATTTTTTTCTTTATCTTCTTTATCTAATTTTATTATATAAACTGCAACATAAAAATAGGGGGCGGTCAAAATCATGAAATATAAACGGCGTTTTTCTCAAAACTATGTTTTAACTTTTGCACTAAACGCCTCATTTAATAGTTGCATCCATTGCAGCAATTTTCTAGTAACAAACCAGACTATTACCACAGACCTATATAGCGAAGCAAGTTACTAAAATTTGACATCCGATTAACAATACATAAACATTTTTAACACAAAATATATAAAAATATATTTTTTTAGGGTAATAGTATTGTATTTGGTGTTAATCTTAACAATGCAGCGACACCATTTTGACATTTTTCAGTGCGTTGGCATGGAAAAACCCCTAAAAACCTACTAAAGTTGCTGCAACTTAATTGCACAAAAATAGAGCAATTAAGTTGCAGCAACTTAATTGCACAAAAATAGAGTAGGTAGTTTCTATTTGCATGCAACAAAATTGCAGTTACTAATTGCCAAGTGTGAACAATTAATTTCATGCAATTTTGGTGGCAGCAACAAAATTGCATCAGAACCGGGAAGTGTTGCTGGAAATCAATTCACATTTAAGAGTAAATCGTTGTCCCAAACTAAGTATTTTGTTTTTAAGCAAACTTGGGCAGCTCAAAAACGAATTATTTATAGGAAGTGGCTATTTATACGTCCGACGCATATGAAAGTCGGTATAAATCTTGCGCTCTGATTGACGAGTTGAGTCACGTGACTTCTTTGGACGTACATTTAGCTCCATACACTTCCGAAGTAAACTCATTTAGATACGTCGGAAGCGCATTTTTCTCAAGCATCGTTGCAATAACGAGCGTGTATGCTGTCCTTTTTCGGCGATGGGCGTTGCGGTGTGAAAAAAGAAGTGGTAATTATTTCCAATTGTGTAACCCACCCCTGATTTTCTTGAAATGTTGGCCCTATTTTCGTCCGACATTCGGCGCCCGCCGAATGGTTAAGCCCGATTTATAAACTTTGACGTTTGACGTTTCCGTTTGATGTTTGAAAGTTGGACATCGAAGATTAATTATTATAAACTCAAATTCCGTTAGGGATAACAACGGACCTCCTGGAGGTCCGTTTGGATAGCCAACATTTATATTTTTCCGTTGCCTCTCCGGGCAATGAAGTACCCTCTTAAGAGTCACGTGGGAGGTCACGTTTTCCCAGTTTATCAGCTGATCATCTGTATTGATTTTGTGTAATATTTTTAATATTAATTATCCAAAATAACGATACAAAGTAATTAACAAAATGTATTTAGAGTTGCAAAATCAGAGTATTGAAATCGAACGACTTCGCTCAGATGACGATTGTTGTTCTATGCATTATTTTTCTGGCGTTGATAACACACAGGTGTACAGAAAATTCTAAATGGAATGGAAAAGTTTATGGCAACAGCAGCTGCATCAGCGTCAAACGGAAACTTCGAAGTTTATAAATCCGGCTTTTTTACAGTGCCGAACGTCGAGCGAAAATAGGGGGTCCCTAGCCAAAATTTCAAGAAAATCGGGGGTGGGTTACACTATTGGAAATAATTACCACTTATTTTTTCATACCGCAGCGCCCATCGCCGAAAAAGTAGGGCATACACGCACCTTATTGCAACGATGCTTAAAAAAATACACTTCCGACGTATCTAAAATCAGTTTACTTCGGACGTGTATGGAGTTAAATGTACGTCCAAAGAATTCACGTCACTCAACTTGCCAATGAGAACGCAAGACGTATAACTTTCATATACGTCGGACGTATAAATAGCCACTTCCTTATTTAATTATTTAAACGAAGCATTTTTTTGCAATTCCAACATTAAAGTTACACATGATCATCAATTTCTGAATGCATCAAACAGGCTTCTCATCTGTCTCTGAAACTGATGTGCACATCAACTATCATGAAAAGATATCTAATATACATTGGTACTAATATAGGACATAAAGAGCATACATAGGGTATACACATCACAGTCCACATCTCGGTCCACATATTTCGTGATATTTCTTTACAAAATGTATCCTAGCTCTTCTTCCAAGCAGATACAATATTCATTGTGCTTGTTAAGTAGAAATTCGGGTAGAACTTACACTAGGTATGTAGTATGTTATATAAAACATAAAACCAGCTTGGTATTATCGTTGGCCATTTACACCGACACTAAAAATTAAAATTATTATAAAAAATATACCTATTCACCTCTGCAAAAATGGTGGGAATTGAATTTGGCTTCAATTTCCTCATGTTGTTTTTGCATATTCTAAAGCTGTCTTTTTTAAAATGTCCAGAACAGATAAACAAGCCATCCGCTTGTTTTATAGGATGGATAAATGTTCCTACACACAAAAACTGATTTTAAACACAACATAATACCATTATTTTAAAATTATACCTGTTCCAGCACTAATAGCTTGGACCCAAGTTTTAAGTTGAATGCTCTTTACTCGGGAATTCAAATAAGGGCAATTGCTTAAAGCGACAATTCGCCACGGAACACAACCTCGGCATTATTTACAATATGAGGGAGGACCCCTGTAAAAAGAACCCAGCTTTTAATAAATTCAAAACACCCCTCACATTCGCTCACTAGTCCAAAAAAACGGCACACGGCTCCGGTATGTTATTCTGTGAAATTCGCTAAAACACTAACACAAACAAGAAACAACACACTAAAACCAGAGAACAAGCTAAAACTATTTAAAATTAAAATCTTTTAATTTTAAATAGTTTTAAAAATCTTAAAATCTTTTAATTTTAATCCGTGAACAACAACAGGCCAGCAGGGAATATGAAACTCGCCCTTTGACAACAGCCAGTTTATTTCTGACATAAGCAGACATAACCTTTATTATTTTGTGTTTGACAGAGTACGCCTCGTGGCTCCGTCTTGCGGTCAACTCTCGAAGTACGCGAACGGGTTTTTTCGTTCGAATGAGCAGGCCAGAAAGGACGCGAAGAGAGCCGTAAATCGTAGGAGGCCATGCCAACGATACAGAAAAAACCCTATAACTTTCATGTAAGAAGTTTTTTCTAGGATCAAAAATGGTTGTTCTAGGGGGAGTTGAAAAATATATGGAAAAACCATGTACAACTTTTTGGGCAATCTTCTTCAATCAATGAAAGATCCGGATAGAAAACAATAAAAATATTTTATTTGTGCATAGCATATTTAAAATCATGACAATATATTACTCCAACTTTCATAAATTAGCCTTAATATTAAATAAAATAAAAATAAATGATTTTAAAATTTCATGAATCACTAGGTTATTCAATCTATCACCATTCTATTAACAGTTATGTCAACTCTCTGGTTCAAAACAGCCACCGATTCCTTTGGTGTAAAATTGGTAACACCGACTTCCTTAAGAGCCTTCCCCCTTGTATCTTCTACACCTGTCGCCCCTTCTAATGCTAAAATTGTCTCCCTTAACAGCAATGCTGATCCTTTTGATATATTTAATAAATTTATTGCTTCATTAGTCCTGCAATTTCAAAGAGTTAAAAAGAAGTGAGTATTAGTTGCGGTTTTATTTACTGTGTAAAATAGTTCTGAGGTTTGTCGCTAAATTGGGAAAACAATGGAAACAAATTGCGAACAACATCAAATTTTAGTTGCAAGGCACCTCCATCGTTGAATCTGTTGTCCATGATGACATCTTGAAATAAGTAATTATCTAATTGTGACGCTATATTTCTCCAAACTAGAGTGAACAGTTTGCTCTGTAGGCCTTTCTGGAGCTGATGCAAACGTCTTGCTAGCACTTCAAACATAGGACATGCCGTAGGTGTCAGAGAGAAAGATTTGAAATCTTTTCCTAGCTAAAAATCAATAAAACAGATAGTTGCAAGTAATACTGCTAATAGACTAGGTGTCGAGATATGAACATTAGAACAGTTCTATTACAAGACCCACAATAAGTTGGAAAATGACATGGTGTGTATTCTCTGGATTATTTTAATGCAGGCAAATTTTCGATTTGATCCTATAAAAAGTTATAATACTGTAAAAAGTCCTATAAAAATGTCATTTTTGTTTTCCCAAAACCTACAAAACTTATTTGAGTGAAACTTATCAACAATAATATACAGATAAATGAGTCATATTATCGATAATACCTCACCTCTGTATAGCCACGAGAAAGTGATTTCCCCAAATTATATGAAATGGTATTTTCATTTTTAATTTGATATGACCTGAGAGTTTTAACTGATTATAAATTTAAAAGTTATTTTTCTAGCAACTAGTTCTAACTACATCACAGAACAGCCACATAGGTTTATAGACCTTATTTCATCATTATCTCTATTAACTGACAATAGGATAACCCACATTTTCATAGACTCTACCTGCAGGATATAATCAAATATCAATTGTTATTTATTTACACAGAAAAGAATAGGAGGCAAGTATATGTAGATGTGTCCTTTTGGTGCCTATTCACAGGCAAATTTTTGGACAATCTGTGACAAATAATATAGTGTCGTATCAACCATACCTTCAAAGTTGACCATCGTTCGTGCCTGTACCTCTTACTTCTTGTTCTAACTTCATTTAGTACTGTTTCAGATAAAATATATAACAAATCCTTCAACATGTGCCTATATAATGACAGCGTTTCTCCAAAAACTGTTTCAGATTCCACGTCAAAAATTGCAGTGTCATCAAAAACATTTGGTGATGCAGGAGCTAGTTGCTGGCCAGCGTCCACTTGAGTTTTGTAGTAAAACAGATTTAAATAATGCTAAAAATGATTTTGATTTCAACAAACGAGAACGATAAAATGAATGACAAAATTACCAACATAGAGCCCCAGTCTATCAAAACATTTTCAATGTAGTAAATACTGTTTGCCACCATTGGAATTTTAGACTCGATTATGTCACCTTGTTCAGCATTGACAATTTGTAGTAATCTAACTCTACAATACATACAGACTTGAGATTTACTGGTACTATCTATACTTAGGTAAGTATATAAAATAAACCGATGAGGGCTCTTTAATTAATGAGAGATAAATTGTAGGGGTAGCCCAATTCTTATACTACAGAAATTTAAAGATTTTTGTTCTCTATAAGAAGTTCTACATTAAATATTAAACACACATCAAATTAAAATTATGGTAATTGTGTAAAATTCCACTATTTGTGTAAATTTACAATATGGGGCACAATTATCTCAATGAAACTCACCTAAAATCATCTAGCAATTCTAGCTGTAGTTCTAGAAATTGCAATCTGTGGCCTGGTTGTGGTAACAATTCATATCTATCTGATATAGTCTGTAACAATGTTATAAAAGCATCAGCACATGTAGTAATTTTTAAATCTTCTACATCTGAAGTAAGTGGGTCAAATGCATCTAATGCATTTGGTGACAACATTGCATCCATTTTTTCTATCGCATCTAAAATCATCCTATTAATATTTTCAGTATTAGAACCTCGAACACCATACATTTTTTCTCCATGGTGAGCCACTTTACGAAAACTTGAGCTTGTGTTAAAACCAGTATAATGCTTGGCTGGTGCGGTGGATACAAGTATGTTTCCCTTAATTCCTTATCAAAACCTAATGCTTCGTCTACAGAGTGTGAAAATGTGAAGTCATCAAACTGCAAATTTAGTATTTCCGAATTCAGTTTTTCGACTGCAAGCTGAACTAAACCTCTTGTAAATTCCAGCTAAAAAAAGGCAATTTGTAGAACTTCACAGCCAAAATTAAAAATAACTAACTGTGGCATCTATATGGTGCAAGCCGAGCTTGTCAATAACTGGTTGAATATGTTTTCCAACAAAGTCTCTGTGATCTCGAACCCAAGTTAAAACTTGAGTGAAATACCTAAAACATGTTCATGTATAAAAACATCATAGACTAAATGTCAACACATATACATATTTTCATAATATATATTTTATACCGGAAGTTGATGGCAACTTCCTTATTTCAAACAGAAACACCCTATTATTATTACATATTCGGATTCGTTGCTAAATTTTAATGTCAGTTTGATTAATAGGTAAATTGCATACTCACAATTTTAAGATATTCAACCTTTTTTGAAATTTTTGACGATTGAGGGAGTTGTTAAAATTCTCCCTAACTTCAAGACAGTTGCAAAGGTTCAAATTTTGTCCACGCTTTATTATAGTTGGCAGGTTGGTAGCTACTAAGAAGGCAGTAATTTTCATATTGATTATACAGTGTGATCGAAGATTAGTCTCTAAATCTCTTATGAAAAATTATCAAACACTTTTTTGTCAAATGGATCCCTCCTATAAGTAGTATTAACCATTTCGGGACTGCGACCGCCTGAGGATCTGTGCCCAGTGGACCACAGCAGGAAGCGCATGCGTGTATGTACGGTTCCGGTCCTTAATTGCAAAACAGTCATTACATAACAACAGATATTTTCACAATATAAGTCATTTTTTGCATGCACCCACATGCGAATGAGTTTGTGTTCGAATTTATTGATGTTTTTAAGTGCACAAGTAAGTTTTTTTTACGAGAAGACCACCCAACTAGATGCCATTACTAGAAAATCAGCCAATGACATTAATTGCCTCCCTGCTTGCGTTTATAGTCGGTTCCGGTCCCACTATTATATGCGTGTTTGTCCGGGTCCGGTCCCGAAAGGGTTAAAATCGAACTGGCTACTAAATTCTATGTCGACTTTGTCTAAACAACTACATACCTAAAATCAATAGTTTTGCCTCTATTTGCATTTTTTTCCAATTATTCATTATTCTTGGCTGAAGCATACCATCCAGAGTGCTTTGGAAATTAAATAACGAATATTTTGCTAAACACAGTTTTATTTACACTTACAAAGAAAAGGTCTCTTTCACATCATTCCAGATATTCAAAATAGCGATTGTTCAAAAACTCTACCGTTTTGCCCAAAACATGCAGTTACTCTCCTTAAAACGTTATTGTTCGTAGCAAGTTAAATGGAGATGTCGTTAATGTTCTGGAATGCGACCCAAACTATTCTGCAAGTTTTCTTTGGTAGTGGTAATGTATCTGTCATGTCACAGTGGTTTTCTGTTTTTTTTTTCCAAGGCATCATAGATAATTCAACTTTAAATTGCCAACAAGAGCGGTAGGGATGTCAGTTTAAATGTAAAATGTTTCCACTATTTTAAATATTTGGGTACGTATGAGAGATCTTTTCTTTGTAAGTGTAAATAAAAATGTGCTTACAAAATCAATTTCGAAAGCCCTCTGGACGGTATGCTTCAGCCAAGAATAATGAATAATTGGAAAAAATGCAAATAGAGGCAAAACTATTGATTTTAGGTATGTAGTTGTTTAGACAAAGTCGACTTAAACTTTAGTAGAGAGCTCAATTTTAATACTATTTATAGAGCGTTCCATTTGAAAAAAAAAAGAGTTTTTGATATTTTTTCATAAGAGTTGGAGACAAATCTTCGATCACCATGTACTGTATACTGTACACAATATGAAAATGACTGTCTTCTTAGTAGCCACCAACCTTCCAACTATAATAAAGCGTGGACAAAATTTGAACTTTTGCTGTCTTGAAGTTAGCGAGAATTTTAACAACTCCCGCAAATGTCAAACATTTCAAAAAAGTTGAATACCTCAGAAACTGTTAGGGTGGAGTATGCATTTTATTAGACAGAATGACAATAAAATTTAGCAAGGAATCCGAATATGTAATAAAATGTAGGGTGTTATATTTAACCCTTTCGGGGTTTCGGTGCCCAGTGGACCCACAGCAGGAAGCGCATGCGTGTATGTACGGTTCCGGTCCTTAATTGCAAAACAGTCATTACATAACAACAGATCTTTTCACAATATAAGTTATTTTTTGCATGCACCCACATGCAAATGAGCTTGTGTTCGAATATATTCATGTATTTAAGTGCACAAGTAAGTTTTTTTACGAGAAGGACCACCCAACTAGATGCCATTTCTAGAAAATCAGCCAATGACATTAATTGGGGGCATGACCAATGTAAAGTAGGCGTTCCAATGTATCCGTAGCCAACGCGTGGCCGTCCGGTTCCAGTCCTTTCTCATGCCTCCCTGCTTGCGTTTATAGACGGTTCTGGTCCCACTGACCCAACTTTTATACGCGTGTTCGTCCGGGGCCGGTCCCGAAAGGGTTAAAATAAAGAAGTTGCTGTCAACTTCCAGTATAACCAGAAGTTGCAGAAAATTAAAAATATTTAAGTTCAAGTGGCCTGGTCCGATAACCTAAGTATGCAAATTTTCAGATTTGTATTCCATTTGCTTCTCCAGATACTTTTAATGCACGGTCTTCGCGCCGCACCCTGTACATAATACATGGTGTCACTCTTCTTAAGGCAGATATTAACTTGTAGGAAAAGTATATTTAAAATAAAATTAGGTTTGCACATTCTTCATAAGACAGGTGTTCAATGTTAAAGAGAGTGTTAGAAGATGCATCTATCTTTGGGTAAAAAAGTTTCAATTTGAATTTAATTTTTGACAGTTGAGTAAATAGTCTTTTTTTACAATCCCTACTAATGTAAGTTCCTATTATTGTATGATGCCTATGCTAAGAAAACAGTTCATAACGAAGTGAAAACGCAAAGTGGAAAAATGCCGCGTAGCTGCAATTTTTTTACTTTAATATAATAATAATTAATTAAAATAATTAAAATAATGTAATTAATTAATAGTTTCATGAAGCACTCTTAATAACATTTTATCAATAAATATGTTAATAATAATAATAATAAATCATAGATATGTATAAATAATGGGCCAATTAAGTACCCACATGTCAATTATATTCTAAGATATCTGAATAGAGTTTAAAATTGTAAAACATCCTAAAAAAAAATAATTTCTTATTTCGTGATGACAATAATTAACGTCTCCAAATTTACAACAAAATATAATTTAATGACTTCTGGGAACTATTTTCGGTAATTAATTGGCAGAGTGAACCAGCATTCAATATCTAATGGATTGCATGGTTACATGCTGTATCGTTCAAAGGTGATTAGACCAAGACAGTCGATTGTTTCTAGTTTGTTATTCGTCACAATCCAGTACAAAATACCGAGGCCCAGGATTTAATCTTTAAATAGCAGTAGCTGTAAAGATGTATACTAACACCATCTAGTTAACTATATCAGAAATCGAAAACTAGTGATGCGAATAATCGAGATGTAAAATGTAAAAATTTAGTCAATTATTCAAATATCTCGAGATAGTCAACATATTATGTATATGTCTTTAAAAATTAGTAGTACTAATACTAGTATTAATTATATACACCCAACTAACAAACACAAACGAGCAACAAGTTATTCATTGGATACATTGGCTTGGTGGCGATGATGATGACCGATTCAATTATTCTACTATTCTCTCGGTTCTTAGTTCTCATGTGCCATCTCTGTTCTGCATTATTATTGATACCTCCAACGCAACACTGTGACATCACTACTAAAATTAAAATTTGTAGTAGGTACTAAATTAATCGAATATTATAATGTCTTGATTACTAATATTCGATTATTGAAATATCTCAATTATGCCCATTACTAGCGAAAACCCTAAAATTTTAAGAATTCAGTCAAAAAGGACCGAGGTATGACAGGCCCATCCAAGTGGAAAAAGCGTGTTACGAGGAGACAGATTAACATAAAATCGTTATTCAAGAAATGATATTGTAGTAAAAATTAAGGGAAATTCGATGGTGTACTAGGATTTTGTATAGGGGGTAAAAAAGTTATCGCGCAAAAACGTTTTTTTCAAAATAAAAAAAATAATATTTTACCAATGTAACCATAAGAGAACCTTCAAGTAGTATTCTTAAATATTTAGTTTTTCGAAATAAATTCTGGTTATAGCGGAAACGAAAGTGATTTTCTCTATTTTAAAACGTACACATTAAATTAGTAGGATTCGTTTTTTAATTCTGATTCCAACGATATATAATTTGACCTATTTATCTCCCACCGTTTCCGAGACATTTATCAGAGAAGCTCCATTAAACTAAAGTCTATCCAAGTTACAGTGGCAGTAGATATAAACAAAGTAATATGACCGCATTGCGATCGATTACCAGGGACTGACTAATATGAGATTCCCAGTGGCTTGTAACTCTGAACTAATTCTTTTAGAAGTTCTAAAAATTGTGTTTTTACCTTTCGTGGATCTTTATGAATTTTCTTAAATTAAGTAGCAAAATAAATTTACTATTCTGTAAACTGCTCGCGATCCGATCTAAAATATGCAGGAAACTCGACCGAGGGAAGAGCCGGCCCTGCATTCTGCTCGCCGCGTAAACACTTGACATTTTATGACGGCCAGACCAATAAGATTATAGGTCACGTGGTGGCCAATGTTTTGATCCACTACCTCTGTAACGTGGATAGACTTTAGATACATAGTCTCGTGGTCAGTGTCTGATGTTCAATCTGAGTAGGCTAAATAATAGCACCAAATTCATGACAAATCAAGTCAGCCATGACAGGTAAATAGAAATATTGAACTTATACAGCCTGATTGTCAATTTTATTATCATGGCTAACTTGATTGCCATAAATTTGGTTTCATTGTTTGGCTACTCGGATAGAACATCAGACACTGACCATGAGGCCATGTATCTAGTTTAACGGAGCTTCTCTGATAAATATCTAGGAAACGGTTGGAGATAAATAGGTCAAATTATACATCATTGGAATCAGAATTAAAAAAGAAACCCTATAATGGTTAAATGGAATGTGTATATAGGAAAATAGAGAAAATCACTTTCATTTCCGCTATAACCAGAAGTTATTTAAAAAAAAAACCTATAAACTACTTGAACGTTCTCTAATGGTTGTGTAGGTAAAAAAATATTTTTATGCCAATGAACATCTCCAAATATCAAAACAAAAAATAAATTAACGGCTTATGGCACAAACCACGATACACAGATAACGGTATGCCAGCTAGGAGAACGAAAATTAAACTCTTCTGCGCATCGACGTCACTTCGACAAATGCGCGGCCAACTTCTGCAAACACTAAAAGCATTGACTGACATATTAATACATGCCTGTCAAGTCTGACAATTTTTTGGCTCACCATTAGCTTTCCGGAGACAAAATATACTGTTAGCCACCAACACCATCTGTTTACCAAGGTATGAATCTATAGCCATGAAAAGTCTTTATAAATACGAAATACATCAGTCAATGCTAAAACTTTAAGAATTCAGCCGAAAAGTACAGGTACCTAGGTATGGCTGCGGCCAATTTAAACTTGCAATGCCTTGGGTGTTTCTGAGAGGCCATCCGGCTACATCGCTAGTCGCCAGCCGCTTTCATCTGCCTTCCCTTCACCGCCAGTTCTTTTGAAACACGATATGCGGGGGAGGGGGAGGGGGAAAGAGCGGTGTTGCCGGATGTCACTGGGTCTCCCTCATTTGGGCATAGAGTTTACGATGGTCTTGCAAGTTCAAATTGGCCGCAGCTGAAGCTCTCTTGGTTGACCCACCTTTGAAAGATTCAGCATATAACCATGCAATTCATTAGATATTGAACGCTGGTTCACTCTGGTCAGTTACCGAAAATAGTTTGTCCCATAAGCCGTTAAACTATATATTTTTAGTTCTAAATGTCATCAAGAGAACTTACGAGTAGATGCAGAAATTGGCTATCTTAGTATTAAGTATATTCAGCGACATTTGAGAAAATAATTAAAACATTAATGTTGGAGTTGTTGTTACCATATTGGCTTGACACGTGGTTGGTCTGGGTTCAACTCGTGTACCAGGAAACTTTTTTATTATTTTTTACAAATCAAGAAAAAGTTGTATTTCATCTAAAAAACCTAACACATTTATTACCAATCTTAGTGCATTTGTAACTACTTGATTAATGGTATCATAGAAAAAGTATAGTACAAAACTCGAGTTGCAAAACAATTAATTCATGAAAAATTGAAAATCTTAATGTCAACACTCCACTGCTGAAGATGAATCCCTAGTGCTTCGAAACATGTACAGATTTTGCAGTTTTTAATTTTATTAAAAATTATTTGTGGAGTTTTGACTTTAAGATTTTCAATTTTTGATTTGTCTTTTCACTCCACTGTAAGAAGATGGACTATTTTTTCAATTTAATTAATTCATGAACACAGCTATGCAACTCGTGTACAAATTTTCCATTCGTGCGTTTTATGATTTTACTACATAGTGGCTTCTCCGTGAAAATAGGGCATTCTTATTAAAAAGGTGATTCAGAATAGAAAATTATGACCACATGTAAAATTTCAAGAAGATCGGCCTACTTTTGATGCTGTTTTCTTCAGATTCTCAATAAAAATCATAAACACATTTTAAAAACTTGACTAAATAATATTTATTGTTGAGTACAATTGGTTATTTCGAGATTTAGTTCGCAAATAGTTAGCCTTTTTTAAATAACATTTATAAGCGCTGCTTTCTTCGGCTAACTGATGATTTAAATAAATATGCAAATGAGTACACAAACCAAATTTTGATTGCAGTATTCCTTTATTATTATTATTAACTATAACTCACCATTCAGGTTTGTCGCTCCTGTTGGTCTGTCTTGCTCCATAAAAATGATAAATAAACCTTTTTCGCAAGGGTTGGATAAGGAAGTGGATTGGAAGACTTACAGGTGGAAAATCTGAGAGTATTCCTGCTTTCAATGAGGGTATACTACTTTCGGTTGGAATTTCTATTTGAAGAAGGTATTCTGCTATAACTTGCAGCTTTTCTATGTGGTTCGCTAAAGGAGTCACTAAGCTGAAGTTTGCACTAACAAAAGGCCATTTAATCAAATTTAACACCTCATCAAAGTCTCTAAAAGTGCAAGAAATTTCATTATAGAAATATAAATATAACGAATTATTTATTTAATAAAAAAAACAATCAATTTTGCATCATAAAAGGTCTCAATATTTTCTGATTTCTGAATACAAAATCAGATTGAAGTTGTGGGCAACTCGAATTTGTTATCTTTATTCAAAATTTAAGTACACCTATTAAGATTAAATGACAGACAATTTTATTAGTTTAATTTTGAATTGGGTTTTTCACCACAGAACCGGAACCAAACTGATTAAAAGACAACCTTTTCAAGTTGCCAGGAAAAATAAATGCTTAACAGTAAATGAACGAAACTTTTAATGTATTACTCAAAAAATTATTCAATAACTTTGTTTTCTGAGCTTTCGGAGAATAAATCTTTCACCTTTGTCATGCATAGACAAAGCTACACATAGACTGTCAAAACCATTGTTGAAATTTCTGCACGGCACTCCAAATATTTTGCATAAAATTTGATGTAAATACTAATAACTAAATTAAATTACCTATACCTCAACTTAGTATCGAGTCCTAAGAATTGTAAGACATTACAATTTATGTTTTAATTTGTTTTCGCTCCAAAATTAAAGTTTGAAAGTTGGTGTAGCGGGATTTTTTGCGGACGGTTTCAACAATGGTTTTGACTATCTAGGCTCCTTTAATCTATGTCATGTCAAAGCCAAATTTCATTGTGAAATTTCCACGGGAGTAACACAGGGTTTTAGGGTAACAAACTTGGGAATATACTACAGAGGTCCTAACAACATATAAAAAAATTGTAGATACTTGCATGTTTGCAATGTTTGCCTTTTTTGTGTTGATATTGACTGGTCTAATTTTAACATCATATAAAATTTTCAGTTAGTTCTTGTTTCTAACATATTATATTAGCCTTGTTTATGGAATCCCTAGTTAGCCAATGTGTGACAGAGTCATAAGGATATGAGAGCAATATTGGATACAAGCAACAGATGGCGCTAAAATTAAAGTGGCCAATACTTTTCTATTAAAATCTTCCAAAAAACAGCTGGACAACTTTATTTTTTGCAAAACCTGTCCCCTGTATCTACTTATTTCTATCATGTCCTTATGTCAATGTCAAGCCGTGTCCACACAGAGGCAACATGGAGCAACTTTTGTAGGTGCGACATGTCTCGACCACAAAAGTTGCTCTGTGTTGAGGGATGTTGCTACTGGTCGCCGGTAGTAGCGTGTTTCCGCTCCGAGGGCGGTAAGCATCAAAGAAAATCAAGCGACAAGCACCGACAACCGGCGACTTGTGACTTTTGTTGCTTCTATGTGGACTCCGTGCATGACTGAGAAGGGCAACATGTTTCTTCTGTATGGACACACTGTTTCCAAACTATACAGGGTGAGTTTTTTCGATGTCCACTATGGGGATCTTGGAAACTAGCAGAGCTAGAACAAAGTTTAAATGGGGCAAGAATTGCAGTTTTGAATGCTCAATCTATTGCCCCTTTTGGATTTTTAAAAAAGTTCATGGCTCACTAGATATTTTGAAAAGAGTGATTTTTTGCTATTTCATCAGATCTCTGTAGCTCCGTTATTTCTAATTATACAGAAAAACTGTAGAGACAAAAATTGTAGATAATTTTGGGCTTAATAAGATAATCATCCAATTTTTTATGTTGTTTGTGATTTTTGAGATATGACATAAACTTGTGTGTTTTTTTAATGTAAATCATAGTTGGCTGTGGCCTTATAAAATCGGCCATTTTTTGAGCTTTCCAAAGATATACTCGGCATAGTTATTATAAAAAATAAAAGAGCTACGGTTAATTTTTCCGATTTTTTAAAATTTTCATGTAGTCAGCCATGGAATATTTTCATAATTACGTTTTAATTTATAATTAGACATACTTCAAACTTTCTAATATTTTGTTTGTTCCCGAATTAAATAAGTCCCTTCATTACAGTTTCGCGTCCGCATATGAGAGTCTAATCTATTTCGGGGAAAATTACACTGTCCGCGTCCGTCCAATAGAGAGTCCGCTCGTGGGAGAACTCTGTACATGCTAAAACGTATGTCTGTGTTTGGTCATTCCCCTAGTCTTCGGTGGATGCTGCTGAACAGCCGAACGTCGGGTAGTCTCTTATGAGGAAAAGCTTCGTGGTACATTCTTCGTGCTGCACGAGCATTGCCTTTTGCTACGCCATAATAATAATGCATGTCTCGTAATTCTGCGTTTGTATAGTTATCATCCATGCTAATAGCTCCTTTTAAATTCTATCAATAAAATAATGCTTCTAATAACTTGACAGTTGTCAAACTGTGAATGCTGATTTGCTGCTCTTTTTTTGTTTCCAGAGGCGACTTGATTTTTATAAAAGTAGATACTTTTACGCAAAAAATTAATAATAATATTATCTAAGGTATAATACAAATAATAATTATTTTTCGAGGAGGAAATATCGTCGTCCAACACAAACCAGAGCAAGCAATCACATCAATAAAGACGTACCTAACCAAACTTATGAAAGTAAAAATGAAAAGTCACATAGTCATGTGCGCAAGTATCTGATTGGTCGAGTTTGCGAACTTAAAAGTTGCGAAATTAAAAGTTGGTTATGTATGAGCGGCGGCCGACGAACGGCAACAACGAATGGAAGTAACAACGGCAGTTTATAAACACATACAGGGTTCTACCATATTTTAACTTTCAACGGCAACCGGAACGACAGACGGTAACGGGAACGGAAAAGTTTACAAATCGCCCTAAAAGCAAGAAAGCTAGGGGCCAAGCAGTCTTTTGACCTCCCAAAACTCGCTCAATACAAGTACTAAGACTCGGTAGGTTACATATCAGGCAATACCCGGTAACCTACGTAAAGAAAGGATAACAAAAGTAAGATACGCTAGCCAGATCGGAAGAAAGGCTCCAACGTACCTAACACGACAAGAAAACAACGAGATGGGAAATGAATGAGAATGCTGTGGCATGGACATTGGAGACTATAACTTGGCGAAACATAAGGTAAGTTAGAGGTTGATTTTTTCCGGAGAGGTTGGCTAATCATCTTGTTCTTATTCCAGGAAATCGGAACACCGTCGACTGCCACAGAGGGACGCTCTAGCTCGGCAGGAAGGCTCGTCCGTGCCCCAATTAGTGAAAGTGAAGTGCCAAGAGTGAAAATGCAAAGTGCGTAATCAATTTCCACTCGGGAGTGCGTTGACCTTCGTAGAAATGTAAGTACCTAGACAAATACCCAATAAACCGTAGTAAAATGCTATCTCGCAGTTTTACTTATTACTAACTTCTCTAAGCAATCTCTACGGCCAAAATTAACCGTTACAAGATCGTTTAGAAGATCTTAGATCGTTTAGAAGATCTTAGATTGTTTAGAAGATCTTAGATCATTTAGAAGATCTTAGGTTGTTTAGAAGATCTTAGATCGTTTAGAAGATCTTAAGATTCTTCAAAAGATCTTAGATTGTTTAGAAGATCTTAGATCATTTAGAAGATCTTAGATCGTTTAGAAGATCTTAGATTGTTAAAAAGATCTTAGATCGATTGATCTTTTTTAAATAGATCATTTTTAGACGATCTTTGATCTAAGATCGTTTTTGCATGAAATATAAACGATCTTAGATCTTTTTTTGAAAAACGATCTGATCTATGATCTAGATCTTTTTCGGCACGATCTTTCCCAGCTCTGCTACCTAGTACCTATTACAAACATCGTTAATAACTATGGAGTTAAAAAATAAGGATAGCAAAGTATGTGCTAAGAAGATGCAACTAATTATTACCTGTTGTTCAGCAAATGTCTGCGGCTAACAGACTTCAATTATTATTATCATAGTGCGATTTAATTAAACGTGGTGTAGCTAGACTTAATTACCTTATACATAATATACTTTTTTTAAGTATTATGACTATCTAAAACGCTATGGCAAATTTTATAACCCAGATAACCCTGTCATCCTATTATTAGGACACTACTTTTTAAAATTTGTAAGTGCGCCCGTGTAAAAATTTGAGAGCGCCACCTGTGAGTGAGGTTTAGATGGACCACCATCATTGATATAACCAATTTTCATCATCTGCATGACAAAATCTGTTAAAAATATCGGATTATGGCATTGGATTTGCAAGGTAAGTAATTTATCTAGTATAATTTTAGTAGAACGTTATTAGTGAGGTTATTGTGTTCCATGTCAGTTGTAATAGAGCATTTTCATATGACGTCACAAGGTCGGCAGCCATGTTTGCTGGTGGACAAACACAACAAACTGCTGTACTGTCCTATTGTTAGTTTTGTTTATTTATTTAAATAAATATTAGTGTGGGTTAGTTCTTAACCGGTTAATATTAAAGTGTAGTACCTTGGTTTGATATAAATGTGAAGATGCCGGCCTTTTGCGCAGTGCTAAATTGTTCAATGAGAGGAAATAGAGATGATGTACGTTTTTATTGGATCCCTGCAGCTCGCCAAAATGCGGGAGAAAAGCTTAATTTGCTTTCAATGGAGCGGCGTAAAATGTGAATTAGAGCATTAAAAAGAGGTACTTTCAATGAAAGTCAGTTAAAATTTACTCGAATTTGTTCCAGACATTTTATAAGTGGTAATGTTTAAATTACTCAAAGTGATAGTTTTTATAGGAGCCCCAGCAGATCTAGCAGATAAAGATAACCCTGACTGGATACCTAATCAAAATATGGGATATCATAACCCTCGTGAAGCCACTCACACTCAGGTTAACAGACATGAAAGATCAATCAAACGTAAACGAATGAAAGAAGAGGTATGTACCAACATGTACAGCTTAGGGGAAGTGGGACACTAAATATTTTTTACTTTTTAATACAGCGGGAACAACTCGACGTAACACAAGATATTCCTGGAACTAGTCGAGAAGAAGACGTCATTGAAGTCAATGAGAATAGTTCAAGCGTGGCCATACAAACGGACTTATCTGTCGATGATTTGAGTAAATTATTTGAAGATTTTAACAACTGTAATGTTAAGATATATAAGTTAGAGGAAAAGCTAAAACAGTGCGAAATAAATGAAAATTATTTTGAAGGTGACGATAATAAAACTTGTTACTTCACGGGCCTTCCTAAGGCAGAGGTGCTATTTAGTGTGTTTGAAATAGTAAAGCAATATATTCCTGTTCATGTTAATACCTCACTGACACCTTTCCGACAGTTAGTTTTGACTTTTATGAAGCTACGTCTTAACTTGCCATTTAAATTTTTATCATATGAATTTAGTATAGCTCCCAGTACTACTTCAAGAATCTTCTATAAATGCATTGATATACTTTATGAGCGAATGAAAGGTTTTGTGTTTTGGCATACAAGATACCAATTGCAAAAAAATGTGCCAGAATGTTTTAAAGCAACCTTTGGCAATCGCCTTGCAGTAATTATAGACTGCTTTGAGGTTTTTATGGAAACACCATCAAATTTGACCCATGCTGCTCAATGTTGGTCGAATTATAAGCACCACGAAACAGTCAAATTTCTCATAGGAATAACTCCGCAAGGTACAATCTCTTATATATCGGAAGCATGGGGTGGAAGGTCAAGTGATAAATTTATAGCCGAGAACTGTGGTTTTCTAGATTTAATTCTTCCTCACGATGTAATATTAGCTAATAGTAGTTGTTTGCAGTGCCTTTATTAATCTATGCCCATCACAAATACCTTTAAGTTAAATTTATTGCCCAATTGTATTAAGTGTCGCAAACTTTAGGATTTTTGCAAACGTTATATCTATGTATTTATAAGCATTATTTAAAATTAGCTGATGTACTTTATATTATTTATTATTTATGAAACATAATAATAAACATTTATGTACCTATGCTTATTTTCTTTCTTTTAACATATTCGAGAGTTGTAGGTCTAAAAAATAACGCACAAATTTTGGTTCAACAAAAAATATTTTATTTATCTAATAATAGTACGATACAACTAGGATATCATTTGCAGAACATACTAAGAATAAACTATACATAGGTATAATGTAAAAAAAAAAACAAATTACAGTTGTTACAAAACCAATATGTATCTGGCACTTCCTCTAATCCTACACAGTCAAAATGAAACCAACGTATGTTGCAATCATCATTGTCACATCTGATCATTTTTCTTCCATCTTCAACTTTTTTACAAATACACCAAATTGAAATATTTGACGAACCAGCTCTCTCCATAAAATATTTACCAAGAAGTTCTGGTTTGATAACATTTTTAAAAAAATGTATCACTTTTACAACATTTTCCATAAGAAAGTTATCAAGTTTTATTTTTTCTACAAATAATGTTACGAGACCAAATAACAAAATGACATATTGCTGTTTTAGTCACAAACATTTGTAACTGAACCTGATAGTAATACGAGTGATTCCTGTCGAGACAAATTTTGTCGGCTGATATCTTTTAACAAATATGGACATTTAACTTCTATACACCGACGGTCACAACAATTGCAATAAAAAATACCATCCCGAGATGCCCCAAGTACTGGAAACCGGTCACTAATGAAGAATCCAGATTTTTGTACAATAAAATCCAGGTGATTTCCCTTTTCAGCTTCTGCATAAGCATTTAGTGCATCGTCTTCATGTTTAATGCCATATATATTTTGTCTGCTTCGATGAAAAAAATATTTTCTGGGGTTAACAAATTCCTTTAATTACACTTATCGAAGGTTTTTCTAAAGAGGTGCGGCAAACAGCTTTAAAAATCGAAGCTGTGATTCTTCCTGTTCTTTGATTTAACCACACCATGCTAAGAGATTGTCCTCTAGTAGCTTCTTCTACCTGCACGATTTCTTCTTGTGATATTGCTACCTCGATTTCATTTGCTGCTTGTAGAATCTCCTCATATTGCTTGCCCACGTAATCATTACTAAAAATACTATCTAAACACAATGGAAGCTTTGGCGAAATATTATCATATAGTTTTGAAGCAACAGGCTCCAACATTCGTGCTGCCGCACAGGTAACCCCAACATCATCATGCAGCTTGTCAAAGTCACCTGTTCGAAAATGCTCTATATCTATAGCCTACACATTATTCACAACTCAAATATTAGATGCAAACATGTGAAAATGTCAGGATATTTGCAGGTGTCCTTTATGTAGTACGTTAGGGATAACAATTACTGTGAAATCCACGAAGAACCATTTAAATTTTTGGACAAACTAGTTGCTAGATATTCATTGTCGTTTTTTTTTCAAGAGGTTTTTCGTTACACGAAGAGCTGGCAATTATACCAGTAAACATACTATTGAGAGTATGAACAATAGTTCCCAGTTTTAAAGCAATGACACAATTTTACTCTTCATACCACCCTTCCAGAGACCCTTCCACATGGAGATATAAAAATTACCGTAATTTATTTTTAATCGGTAATATTCGTTAAATTACGAGAACTTACCGTAATTTATGAGAATTTTAGGAAATTTACCTTTTTTTCTAGCACTACACACTACTTGGTAGGTAATTTATTATCCTTGTTCAAAAATATACTATTAATCAAAATTTCAATATTTTATATTTAAAACTGAGCCCAGAATGAATTATTTTGCCTTAAGTTATTGTATAATATGTATGATGCGAAAAAAATGTAAGCTAAATAACCTCGTAAATAACATAATGTTTTTTCTTACGGCTTACCTACGTTCTTACAAATAAAACCAAAACGGATCAAAATAAAAAAATATATTTTAAAAAGTAGGGGTCTATTTGCATCGAATTTGTAGTAGAGTATGTTATGCAATACATAAAATCTTCTTAAAATATATGGTGAAAATGTTTTAAAAAGCACCTCACCTGCATTATATTTTTTAGAAAATTTTTGTTTTACAGATTCTAAAGCCGCGTCCATAGACTGGCACCTTCGCGCGTGCCATCTTGTCCACACCGATAGTGCAAAGTTCGCGAATGCACGGCGCGGCTCTGCGCGGTCTGGACGGGGCTTAACGCGAATGTATTCGGGTAATATTACCGGGAATGTTCTCAGTAATATAACCGTAATATTTCTGTAATATATTACCTAAAAGTGAATATTCCTTTGAAGGTGAGCGAATATTACCGTAAGTTACGGAATTTATGGGAATATTCGGATGGTAATATTCGCTCGTCGCATCACTATTCCACATCCCCGTTTTCTTGCAAAAATAATGCAGCATGCTGTCAATTTAAGTTTCTGCTAGTGCACTGTTAACTCGTTAAAAAAATTCTTAATGTGGTTTAGTCGCTGCATTTTACTTTTGTCTATCAGCTCGGGACCAAAAAAAATTTTTTTTACCAAGAAATCAAGTGGACATGGCTTGTTTCTAGCCAGTTGCAAATACAACCATTTACTTACGGTTTGTTCAGCGAATGTTCGGCCCTACGTCACAACTCCCGTCCTTGTCTGGCTCGTGAATAGGTATACGACCGATATCCGTCATATAGTAATGAGTAAGACAAGGACGGGAGTTGTAACATAGGGCCGAACAAATTGTAATAATATTGTAGAGATAAGTACATATCACTTACTTGGCAAACTTTTCCTTTAGAATTTCATGCCAGTGGTATATGGTGTCTCTTAAGTAACCTCTTAAATTAACTGCTGGCGAATCTGTTAAGTTCCTGCTAATTTCAGATAAATTTGCGAAAATTGTAGCGGAACGTTCATCATCCTTTTTCCCAAACTCTCGCTCTAATTCTACACTAAAAACAATAATTTGTATAGATACCAGACCGTGAAACATACCTTGACATCTAATTACTTTAAAAATTCTATATGTTGTATGATTCTCATGTACTGTTGAGTGGTTTGGGCAGCATAAAGTTTATTAAATTTTTCAGTTATTGTGGTTCTCACTTCATTAACTTCATCTAATTCTCTTGTTATTTGTTTAGTAGTTTCTTTAGCTATCTCAATAGAATGTTTAGATTTATGGACAACAGTTTCTGCATTTTTTATAGTTTTTCCTATAAAGGCATTTTCATTTGAAACGTCTATTAGCTGCTCTAAAGCTGTTTTCTTTTCTAAAAGGTTCTGGTAAATTTCTCTGCACTTTTCCAAATTCAAGAGGTCCCTGCCATGACTGTTGTATAATTCTTGCTCAATTTTGCGCTTGAGGTCTTCAGAAATGCTCATTTTTAAAATCGAATCCAATTAAAATCACAGAACACAACTAATTAATAGCATTTGAAGCAAAAATAAATATTTTGTTTTGAAGTGGCAGGACCTAACCTAAGGGGAGAAAAGTGGTTGTTGCAACCTATATATACTTAGGTGAAGTTGGCGTCACTGACGCCAGCGCCATGGCGCCAGCGTCGACGCCGAAAAGAAGATAGCGTCATCGATTTTCCGCCTATTAGCCCGTTCCGCCATTGGTCACAATTAAAATCCGTGTTCCGATTTTATTTTTTCTAAGGATGTTCCGGGCATTTTTGGGGATGCCATTCCGCAAATAAGCTCCTTTGGGGACGGGTCGTCACCAGTTGTAAGGAAAATCTCGGACCTCGAGGGTAAAGGGTTCATTTTGCCCTGGGGGTGTATATCGGATTTTAATTTTTTTAGGTACGTTCCGCACACTTTTTGGGGATGCCCTTCCGCAAATAAGCTCCTTTGGGGACGAGTCGTCACCAGTTTTAAGGAAAATCTCGGACCTCGAGGGTAAAGGGTTCATTTCGCCCTGGGGGTGTATATCGGGTTTTAATTTTTCTAGGTACGTTCCGCACACTTTTTGGGGATGCCATTCCGCAAATAAGCTCCTTTGGGGACGAGTCGTCACCAGTTTTAAGGAAAATCTCGGACCTCGAGGGTAAAGGGTTCATTTCGCCCTGGGGGTGTATATCGGGTTTTAATTTTTCTAGGTACGTTCCGCACACTTTTTGGGGATGCCATTCCGCAAATAAGCTCCTTTGGGGACGGGTAGTCTTCAGTTGTAAGGAAAATCTCGGACCTCGAGGGTAAAGGGTTCATTTCGCCCTGGGGGTGTATATCGGATTTTAATTTTTCTAGGTACGTTCCGCACACTTTTTGGGGATGCCCTTCCGCAAATAAGCTCGTTTGGGGACGGTTGGTCACCAGTTGTAAGGAAAATCTCGGACCTCGAGGGTAAAGGGTTCATTTCGCCCTGGGGGTGTATATCGGGTTTTAATTTTTCTAGGTACGTTCCGCACACTTTTTGGGGATGCCATTCCGCAAATAAGCTCCTTTGGGGATGGGTCGTCACCAGTTGTAAGGAAAATCTCGGACCTCGAGGGTAAAGGGTTCATTTTGCCCTGGGGGTGTATATCGGATTTTAATTTTTTTAGGTACGTTCCGCACACTTTTTGGGGATGCCCTTCCGCAAATAAGCTCCTTTGGGGACGAGTCGTCACCAGTTTTAAGGAAAATCTCGGACCTCGAGGGTAAAGGGTTCATTTCGCCCTGGGGGTGTATATCGGATTTTAATTTTTCTAGGTACGTTCCGCACACTTTTTGGGGATGCCCTTCCGCAAATAAGCTCGTTTGGGGACGATTGGCCACCAGTTGTAAGATAAATCTCGGAACTCGAGGGTAAAGGGTTCATTTCGCCCTAGGGATGTATATCGGATTTTTATTTTTCTAGGTACGTTCCGCACACTTTTTGGGGATGCCCTTCCGCAAATAAGCTTCCATGGGGACGGGTGGTCACCAGTTTTAAGGAAAATCTCGGACCTCGAGGGTAAAGGGTTCATTTCGCCCTGGGGGTGTATATCGGGTTTTAATTTTTCTAGGTACGTTCCGCACACTTTTTGGGGATGCCATTCCACAAATAAGCTCCTTTGGGGACGGGTCGTCACCAGTTGTAAGGAAAATCTCGGACCTCGAGGGTAAAGGGTTCATTTCGCCCTGGGGATGTATATCGGGTTTTAATTTTTCTAGGTACGTTCCGCACACTTTTTGGGGATGCCATTCCGCAAATAAGCTCCTTTGGGGATGGGTAGTCTTCAGTTGTAAGGAAAATCTCGGACCTCGAGGGTAAAGGGTTCATTTCGCCCTGGGGGTGTATATCGGATTTTAATTTTTCTAGGTACGTTCCGCACACTTTTTGGGGATGCCCTTCCGCAAATAAGCTCGTTTGGGGACGGTTGGTCACCAGTTGTAAGGAAAATCTCGGACCTCGAGGGTAAAGGGTTCATTTCGCCCTAGGGATGTATATCGGATTTTTATTTTTCTAGGTACGTTCCGCACACTTTTTGGGGATGCCATTCCGCAAATAAGCTCCTTTGGGGATGGGTAGTCTTCAGTTGTAAGGAAAATCTCGGACCTCGAGGGTAAAGGGTTCATTTCGCCCTGGGGGTGTATATCGGGTTTTAATTTTTCTAGGTACGTTCCGCACACTTTTTGGGGATGCCATTCCGCAAATAAGCTCCTTTGGGGACGGGTAGTCTTCAGTTGTAAGGAAAATCTCGGACCTCGAGGGTAAAGGGTTCATTTCGCCCTGGGGGTGTATATCGGGTTTTAATTTTTCTAGGTACGTTCCGCACACTTTTTGGGGATGCCATTCCGCAAATAAGCTCCTTTGGGGACGGGTAGTCTTCAGTTGTAAGGAAAATCTCGGACCTCGAGGGTAAAGGGTTCATTTCGCCCTGGGGGTGTATATCGGATTTTAATTTTTCTAGGTACGTTCCGCACACTTTTTGGGGATGCCCTTCCGCAAATAAGCTCGTTTGGGGACGGTTGGTCACCAGTTGTAAGGAAAATCTCGGACCTCGAGGGTAAAGGGTTCATTTCGCCCTGGGGGTGTATATCGGGTTTTAATTTTTCTAGGTACGTTCCGCACACTTTTTGGGGATGCCATTCCGCAAATAAGCTCCTTTGGGGATGGGTCGTCACCAGTTGTAAGGAAAATCTCGGACCTCGAGGGTAAAGGGTTCATTTTGCCCTGGGGGTGTATATCGGATTTTAATTTTTTTAGGTACGTTCCGCACACTTTTTGGGGATGCCCTTCCGCAAATAAGCTCGTTTGGGGACGGTTGGTCACCAGTTGTAAGGAAAATCTCGGACCTCGAGGGTAAAGGGTTCATTTCGCCCTGGGGGTGTATATCGGGTTTTAATTTTTCTAGGTACGTTCCGCACACTTTTTGGGGATGCCATTCCGCAAATAAGCTCCTTTGGGGACGGGTAGTCTTCAGTTGTAAGGAAAATCTCGGACCTCGAGGGTAAAGGGTTCATTTCGCCCTGGGGGTGTATATCGGGTTTTAATTTTTCTAGGTACGTTCCGCACACTTTTTGGGGATGCCATTCCGCAAATAAGCTCCTTTGGGGACGGGTAGTCTTCAGTTGTAAGGAAAATCTCGGACCTCGAGGGTAAAGGGTTCATTTCGCCCTGGGGGTGTATATCGGATTTTAATTTTTTTAGGTACGTTCCGCACACTTTTTGGGGATGCCCTTCCGCAAATAAGCTCCTTTGGGGACGAGTCGTCACCAGTTCCCCAAAAAGTGTGCGGAACGTACCTAGAAAAATTAAAATCCGATATACACCCCCAGGGCGAAATGAACCCTTTACCCTCGAGGTCCGAGATTTTCCTTACAACTGAAGACTACCCATCCCCAAAGGAGCTTATTTGCGGAATGGCATCCCCAAAAAGTGTGCGGAACGTACCTAGAAAAATAAAAGTCCGATATACATCCCCAGGGCGAAATGAACCCTTTACCCTCGAGGTCCGAGATTTTCCTTACAACTGAAGACTACCCATCCCCAAAGGAGCTTATTTGCGGAATGGCATCCCCAAAAAGTGTGCGGAACGTACCTAGAAAAATAAAAATCCGATATACATCCCTAGGGCGAAATGAACCCTTTACCCTCGAGGTCCGAGATTTTCCTTACAACTGGTGACCAACCGTCCCCAAACGAGCTTATTTGCGGAAGGGCATCCCCAAAAAGTGTGCGGAACGTACCTAGAAAAATTAAAATCCGATATACACCCCCAGGGCGAAATGAACCCTTTACCCTCGAGGTCCGAGATTTTCCTTACAACTGAAGACTACCCGTCCCCAAAGGAGCTTATTTGCGGAATGGCATCCCCAAAAAGTGTGCGGAACGTACCTAGAAAAATTAAAACCCGATATACACCCCCAGGGCGAAATGAACCCTTTACCCTCGAGGTCCGAGATTTTCCTTACAACTGAAGACTACCCGTCCCCAAAGGAGCTTATTTGCGGAATGGCATCCCCAAAAAGTGTGCGGAACGTACCTAGAAAAATTAAAACCCGATATACACCCCCAGGGCGAAATGAACCCTTTACCCTCGAGGTCCGAGATTTTCCTTACAACTGGTGACCAACCGTCCCCAAACGAGCTTATTTGCGGAAGGGCATCCCCAAAAAGTGTGCGGAACGTACCTAGAAAAATTAAAATCCGATATACACCCCCAGGGCGAAATGAACCCTTTACCCTCGAGGTCCGAGATTTTCCTTACAACTGAAGACTACCCGTCCCCAAAGGAGCTTATTTGCGGAATGGCATCCCCAAAAAGTGTGCGGAACGTACCTAGAAAAATTAAAACCCGATATACACCCCCAGGGCGAAATGAACCCTTTACCCTCGAGGTCCGAGATTTTCCTTACAACTGAAGACTACCCATCCCCAAAGGAGCTTATTTGCGGAATGGCATCCCCAAAAAGTGTGCGGAACGTACCTAGAAAAATTAAAACCCGATATACACCCCCAGGGCGAAATGAACCCTTTACCCTCGAGGTCCGAGATTTTCCTTACAACTGAAGACTACCCGTCCCCAAAGGAGCTTATTTGCGGAATGGCATCCCCAAAAAGTGTGCGGAACGTACCTAGAAAAATTAAAACCCGATATACACCCCCAGGGCGAAATGAACCCTTTACCCTCGAGGTCCGAGATTTTCCTTACAACTGGTGACCAACCGTCCCCAAACGAGCTTATTTGCGGAAGGGCATCCCCAAAAAGTGTGCGGAACGTACCTAGAAAAATTAAAATCCGATATACACCCCCAGGGCGAAATGAACCCTTTACCCTCGAGGTCCGAGATTTTCCTTACAACTGAAGACTACCCGTCCCCAAAGGAGCTTATTTGCGGAATGGCATCCCCAAAAAGTGTGCGGAACGTACCTAGAAAAATAAAAATCCGATATACATCCCTAGGGCGAAATGAACCCTTTACCCTCGAGGTCCGAGATTTTCCTTACAACTGGTGACCAACCGTCCCCAAACGAGCTTATTTGCGGAAGGGCATCCCCAAAAAGTGTGCGGAACGTACCTAGAAAAATTAAAATCCGATATACACCCCCAGGGCGAAATGAACCCTTTACCCTCGAGGTCCGAGATTTTCCTTACAACTGAAGACTACCCGTCCCCAAAGGAGCTTATTTGCGGAATGGCATCCCCAAAAAGTGTGCGGAACGTACCTAGAAAAATTAAAACCCGATATACACCCCCAGGGCGAAATGAACCCTTTACCCTCGAGGTCCGAGATTTTCCTTACAACTGAAGACTACCCATCCCCAAAGGAGCTTATTTGCGGAATGGCATCCCCAAAAAGTGTGCGGAACGTACCTAGAAAAATAAAAATCCGATATACATCCCTAGGGCGAAATGAACCCTTTACCCTCGAGGTCCGAGATTTTCCTTACAACTGGTGACCAACCGTCCCCAAACGAGCTTATTTGCGGAAGGGCATCCCCAAAAAGTGTGCGGAACGTACCTAGAAAAATTAAAACCCGATATACACCCCCAGGGCGAAATGAACCCTTTACCCTCGAGGTCCGAGATTTTCCTTACAACTGAAGACTACCCATCCCCAAAGGAGCTTATTTGCGGAATGGCATCCCCAAAAAGTGTGCGGAACGTACCTAGAAAAATAAAAATCCGATATACATCCCTAGGGCGAAATGAACCCTTTACCCTCGAGGTCCGAGATTTTCCTTACAACTGGTGACCAACCGTCCCCAAACGAGCTTATTTGCGGAAGGGCATCCCCAAAAAGTGTGCGGAACGTACCTAGAAAAATTAAAATCCGATATACACCCCCAGGGCGAAATGAACCCTTTACCCTCGAGGTCCGAGATTTTCCTTACAACTGAAGACTACCCGTCCCCAAAGGAGCTTATTTGCGGAATGGCATCCCCAAAAAGTGTGCGGAACGTACCTAGAAAAATTAAAACCCGATATACACCCCCAGGGCGAAATGAACCCTTTACCCTCGAGGTCCGAGATTTTCCTTACAACTGAAGACTACCCATCCCCAAAGGAGCTTATTTGCGGAATGGCATCCCCAAAAAGTGTGCGGAACGTACCTAGAAAAATAAAAATCCGATATACATCCCTAGGGCGAAATGAACCCTTTACCCTCGAGGTCCGAGATTTTCCTTACAACTGGTGACCAACCGTCCCCAAACGAGCTTATTTGCGGAAGGGCATCCCCAAAAAGTGTGCGGAACGTACCTAGAAAAATTAAAATCCGATATACACCCCCAGGGCGAAATGAACCCTTTACCCTCGAGGTCCGAGATTTTCCTTACAACTGAAGACTACCCGTCCCCAAAGGAGCTTATTTGCGGAATGGCATCCCCAAAAAGTGTGCGGAACGTACCTAGAAAAATTAAAACCCGATATACACCCCCAGGGCGAAATGAACCCTTTACCCTCGAGGTCCGAGATTTTCCTTAAAACTGGTGACGACTCGTCCCCAAAGGAGCTTATTTGCGGAAGGGCATCCCCAAAAAGTGTGCGGAACGTACCTAAAAAAATTAAAATCCGATATACACCCCCAGGGCAAAATGAACCCTTTACCCTCGAGGTCCGAGATTTTCCTTACAACTGGTGACGACCCGTCCCCAAAGGAGCTTATTTGCGGAATGGCATCCCCAAAAATGCCCGGAACATCCTTAGAAAAAATAAAATCGGAACACGGATTTTAATTGTGACCAATGGCGGAACGGGCTAATAGGCGGAAAATCGATGACGCTATCTTCTTTTCGGCGTCGACGCTGGCGCCATGGCGCTGGCGTCAGTGACGCCAACTTCACCTAAGTCCTATATATTTTGTGGTTATTTCTGTTGTTTTATTCCTCTTATTGGATTCGGTAGCTAAGGACAATTATCCATGCTCATCCCATAAAAATTCGGACCAATTTTTGGTCGGAGAATAAAATGGCGTGCACGTGCAGTGCAGTGCACGTCTGATTTGAGTCATACCTGGACCGACACTGTGTTGATCCAGGTCATACCACCTTTATCCCCGACAACAAAAACACAAAAACACCGATCGTGTTGGCATAATATATTTTTGTTTATTCCAGTATCTTCCCCTCCTCTATCTGCGATCAACCGTTGATTGAAGAATAATAAGGGGCGCTACCGTCACCGACCTATAATAGCGAGTCCACAATCCCAATGCCGATAGATCTCGGTCAGTTGTTTTAGTTTAGGACGAATTGAAGCGGTGTTTCATCGATCGTGTCGTTCTAAGCCGTCGCCCGGGAAATAAATCTCAGTGCCAATAAATTCCGGTCAACTGCTTTAGGACGACTTGATGCGGTTTATCGTTGATTAAGTCGCCCTAAAGCAATTGGCCGGGGCGTAGAAATCTGGCTGGAAATCTCCGCATTAGAAGCGCCTCTTGTTATTCCTTCACTGAACGCTATAAGCTATAACCAACAATAAGCAAATCGCGTAAACGCCGTAAACGTGTTTGGTATTTACCGGTTATTAATTGTTATTCGCCTAAAATCGACTAATTAATGGCCCGTGCATAGAGATCATATTTGTAGGTAGAGTGCTGGAAGATGTTTTTTATACATAGGATGCGCGGAAAATCTTTGACGAATTTAAAATCATAAAATGGTGAAAAATAGTAATAAATAAAAATAACTTGACACTCTTTGACAGTCGTTTGACAGCGACAAACTAAGCCTAAGCTTAACCTACCGTTGTTTGCATCATAGACGCTTTGTGGAATATTTTTTTCGATTTTCTAATTATTAATAATTTCTTCACATTTTAGTTGTTTGAGTGTTTTATCTAAACCATCATTTAAGTAAGTAGCTTATTTGCTTTAGTGTTACAGTTATAAAGGTAGATGAAAACAAGTCAAGTTCTAGCATCAGTGAAGCAAATTCTAGTAGTTTGGACGTTGGACGAAACTAGTTTTACAAGTATAAACAAACCTAATTGTAGTTATCGAAGCCAGTCCACGTTGAGGTGAGCTTAATTTATTATCAATATACGAGTTTGTAGGGAGATAGTAATTCAGAAAAACACCGTTTTGAAGGGCTAAAGGTCTAACGCGCATGTCCCATAGGCCCATGCGTAAATCGTCACAGGGACTTTTCAGGATACTACCTATATATATGTTATCTATGGTCGCGTGTAAGATCTCGTATTATGTTTTGTGATTTGAAGGCCAAATGCATAGAGATCATAAATGAAGCTAGAATTTTTATGAAATACAAAAAAAAGTATCATTGTTTATGCGATGTAAATTGTAATTTGATTAAAATGAAATAAATTCTGGAATGATATAGTATCGAAAACTCTGGTAGAGAATAGTGTAAAAATCATGACAAAGCTATAAAACATTTTTTTAATCCTAATAAAAAGGGACTCATGTCATCAATGAGATGGTAGTGCTTAGCAAGATACTCACTGTAACAGACACAAATATGTGGATTTTTGGGGAAACTTTAAGCACTCCTATAGTCTTTGGGGCTGTAGTAGTATGTTTTTTTAGTATCTATCTGTTTAAGAAGTTCAACGGAGATGTGTCTGTACCAGTACGAGACACATACAAAAACCACAATTGGACTTCCATAAACATTACTTCAAAAGTAAGTACCTTTTATTTGCTACAATTAATAAAAAAGTACCTACCTATAACTGTCTTTTTTATTTAGTCTTGGTATTGTTCGATATGTGAATCTTTCTTGATTCATGGCATTGGAGTTTATTGTGATTGCTGTGGAGTATGTGCCGATAATGAATGTGTAAAGAAAGCAAATCAAACCTTGCAATGTAAGATTGTTACGAGTAATACTGAGGAGCAAAAACACCATTGGGTGAAAGGTAAAATTCATTTTTTACTAGTGTGTAACATGACAATGAAATGCTTGGCTAAATTTTTATGACAGTATTGGCTGGACTAACACTACATTAAAGACCTGTGCATAGCCACGGTGAATATACCTACTAGAACGGTGGCCGCATGCCTACTCCGTCACACCCCTACCATGAGATCAGTGAATGTGAGTTCATTACTAAGCTTTAATGAAAATGTAAGAAGTTACCGGTTTTTGCAAGGTCTTTTATGTGTTTATACATTTTGACAATATTAATCTATTAAGATGGTGATTTTTCTATAAAAAACAATCATTATTAATTATTATTGATGACCCATATCCAGACATGTAACAATGCTCCGTAATGTAACACCACCACGTAACACTGTCACGTATAGTTTGGATGGCACCCCTTAATAGCTTAACACCGTAACAATGCAACATCAAGGTATTATATTCCTTGTCATTTTTTTCACGTTGGATCAAAGAAAATAATATGTCACTACGTCACCCTTGTCTTTTCTATTTGGATGGGAAGAAGCACCGTCAATTGCGTGTCTTGGCGTCGATGTTCTATTTAGTTATAATTTTAATTTCTACGAGAGCAGTTTTGCCGGCTGTCGAGTCGACGATCTTGTGATTTTGTTGCATTTAAATGATGGAGTGGAGTCAAGAAAATAAATTTGAGTTAATAGAGATCTAGAACAAGGGTTCTTTGAAATATGTAGAATCCTGCATATTACAACAAATTAAAAACAAAAGATGCCTGAATTGAGATTGCAAAAGAATAAGTAAAATGGGCATTCCTCCACATTTTAAGAACGCTGTGAGGAAAATCAGTCCATTGGAGGCAGAGATATATGCAGTAAAATTTTTTTTATTTCTTACTACCCTATTTTAATGAATGTCTCACCATTGCTTGAAGAAAGGGTGGATTAAAACAGGCTTCCCTCTACATTTTACCACCACTGTAATAATAAAGTGTATAACTGTTCAGCTCTAAACTGTAATAATCGGAAGAAAGCATAATTTTCATAATTTTCACTTGCTCTCCTACCCTTGATAAATAAAAAAATTATTGACAAAAGAAAAAAAGGCAAATCTCTATATTGCAGAGGAAGGCTTGTTTTATTGATTTATTCGTTATTTCTACAAAAAAAAAGGAAAGGGCAATTTTCAAGTATGGGCGCTACCTTGGAATTAAGAAAATCAGCAATTTTAAACTTTTCTGTCTAATCTATCCTTTCTTCAAGCAACAGTTCAACATTCATCACAATCAGTTAGTAAATAAAAAAATGAGGAGCAAGAGAATGAAGGCAGTTTCAGTAGGTACCTACTACAGCATAAAAATGACTCTTTGTATTATTGCGTATAGCTCCGCCACCAATGGACCGATTTTCCTCGCAATTGTTTTAAAATGTAGAAAAAGTACCATTTCATTTACCTTTTCTAATAGTTACATCATTCCGACATTTTTTCTCCAAAATGAATTAACTCAATCAAAGGGCTAAATTTAAACATTGCCGCCATGTTGGATTTTAAAAAATCGGTCATTTTAAAGTCTTCTGTCAATAGTCTGTTTTTTCTGCAAGCAACGATGTCTCATTTTTAAAATTGACTGATAAACAAAAAAAATGGACAAAACAAAAAAGTGCAAAATTTTTTACATTGCGAATTAGGTAACTGTTATTAGCTTGTGCTTAGGATAAACTAATACTCTTAGTCGTTACCATGTAAACTACAAATTCCAAAATCAAATCGGAATATTTTTCGTGGATTTGCTAAAATAATGTCAAGCCATAAATTCAAAGAGGTCTGCTTTATTTACCATGGTTTCAACCGATCTCCACTGGTGCCACATACTGAAAAAATGTTTACAAGAACAAATGAAAATGGACAAGCACTTAAAATTAACAAAAAATACCTGGTAACCGCATACAGGTGTTTCATGCTATTTGGCAATCATCAGTGCAGTGTAACATAACCAAATCAAAGAGATAGGCATGATTATTGTTATTGTATCTTGAGTTATGAATATTTCCATGCAGGTCGCTTTAGCAGCCTCCAAGGCGTTGGCTCCTGCCTGGACTTCATTTGTTGCTTCCCAAATCATGCCTATCTCTTTGATTTGGTTATGTTGCACCATACTGATGATTGCCAAATAGCATGAAACACGTGTACGCGGTTACTAGGTATATTTTGTTAATTTTGAGTGCTTGCCCATTATCACTTTTTCTTGTAAATGTTTTTACACTCGTCAATCTTACATCCTTATTGAAAAAAGGTTTACTATTAAAAACACCATTGTTGTAAAACATTTATTAAAATAAAAACATTCATCATGCATGTTTGTCCGTTACAATGAATTTAATAACCAAATGAAAGTACAATGTTTTTTATATATTTATATTTATTTTCTTAAGAAAAACCAGTCTAAAAAACAATCAAGAGTACATTTTGGAACCTTTTGGTTTGAAATAAAGTACATGGCTAGTTGTAGTGTAGTGTAAGTAAGCATAAATTAGATTCTTCAGTTTCTTATTTATATAGTGGACTATTGGTTTGCTTTGGGGCTTTAAACAATTTTATTTTCATTCTTGCATACGTTACAAAATTCTCTTTCAAAATATAATAATATCTAGAATTCTTGCTTCTTGAACTGGTTGAATAGATCATCCTGTAATTCCAAAATTTCTGCAATTCACGTAATGATTTGTGCATATAATTTTCATCAAGTGCATCATAATTTCGTGTTGTCAGAAACAAAACTAATGAGCAATCATTTAAATTTTACCTCACAGTAGCCTGTGATAGTATACGCCATTGAATATAAGAAATACGCATATAGGCTCAATGCTAAACTAGTCTATGGGCCATGCCAACATTGAACAAGAACAAAGGACACACCAGTGTAGACCCAAGGCTAGCACCGTTCACATGGTGACGATGGCCCATATATTAGTTCGCATAGTCCCGTCGGGGCGTTGGCATCTTAAATTCAGTCGTGTATTTGCTTAATTTCTGTCATTATAGCTGTCGCATAAATGACATTTAAGCAAGTTTTTTGTGAACACCTTTGGCGCATGGGACAAGTTCTTTGCTTCTCAATCTGGTAGCCCGGGTTCAAACTCCAATCATTCCTACTAAGACATACTTTTAAATTTCCAAGGCCAACTTGAAATAATATGAATAAACTGCTGTTAATATGACGAATTGGCTAAATCCTGACCTCAAAAGACAAATGCATTTTGGTAAAAAGAATTTAAATCATAATAAAGCTGGATATTGAAAATACAGGACATTCTAAATGTCATAAACTAACATACCTAAAACAAGTCGCCATTTTTCAAGTACTAGTGCCATTTCAGATTTCAGACAATAATGAAATTTTGATGTCACGCTTGGGTCTTTAATATTAATGTTGGTCCAGGTTTTGCTGTTGCAAAATGAAAAGTCTTATTTAAATTTGATGTTATTGTTGTGTGGATATAAAATATAAGTTTTGTTTTAAATTTTAAATTAAAACTTCCTTGAAAATATTATGCAATGATTTTTGTTGCACAAAATGCTGTGAGACAAACAAAAAACATCTTCCCTATTAACATTTATAATGGTGACTACATAGCAGCGACTAAATAAGTACCAACTACAAAGTGGTCTGCTACCATAGACGGACATGTGGCAGGTATATAGCCAATATGTAGTGGCCACCAGAGTGGGGAAAAGTGAGGAATGATTTTGTGATAGTCAGTTGGTCCCCGTGCATACTCTTATAATTTTTAAGAATAGGTATAGTTTAAGCAAAAAAAACTTCCTGGGCTTCTACCATTTAATTGTAGGTTACGACAGATTTATAAATATAAAATCAACGACGTACGTTTCGGCCTTTTAATGGCCATCATCAGGTTAGTAAATTTGTTTACATAATGTTATAAATTTATGTTTGTGTTTAACAATAATATTATATCTAAAAAGACAAATTAAAAATTATTAAACATTAAAAAGGCTTATTTCAAAGTCGTTATGTCACATTAAATACATTAGTTATTAAAATTTTCACTTACAAAAGACATGGACAAATTAAAAATTCATTTTAGTGTTTAAACAGAGTTTCTACATGTTTTGACTTATTACAACAATTTGTGTAGAATTTAAATTATTAACATGATGTTACTCTATAGGATTGTTGGGAAATACAGCGTACCGTTCCAAATTCGGGAAAAAATATACATTTTTTTATTGATTTAAAAAGGAGAAGCAAATGGATTTCACACTTCAGAAAAAAAAACACTATACAGTGTGAAGAATAAGGTATAAATACGACAATATACACTGGAAAATGCAAAAACCTAGGATCAATATAAAACAAATTTAGTCTTAAAAATATTTTGTATTTTAATATTTATATTTCTAAACTATTCAGAAATAAGGTTATAATAAATATGTGAAAGACCATCCGTGTCAGTTCTAAAATTAATGGAATTTTTATGTTTTTTAATTTGAACCATCTCCAAAACATTTCGTTTGAGAAAATCATTTTCCTTGCATAGAATTTCAGAGTTGTTAAAATCGAAACTGTGGTTATTTTCAATTGCATGTTTACTTAGAGCAGTAGAATTTTCATTATTATTTCTAACGTCGTACTGGTGTTTATAAATTCTTTTGTGTAAGTATTGTTTAGTTTCGCCTATATATGATGAAGGGCAATCCAAACAATTAATTTTATAAATAAGATTTGTTTGTAAATCATTAGTAATTTTAGGTTTAAGATTGGAAAAAATTTTTTTTGTGTTATTTTGTGGTTTGTGGGCAATTTGAACGTTAAATTCTTTGAAAATCTTGGAAATTGGTTCAGATATACCTTTAACATAAGGCATAGAGAAAAACTTACATGAGTTACGAGGATGGGAGATATTATTATTATATATTTTGTGAATTCGTTTTTTAATAATAGGATTGAAAAAACTTTCAGGGTAATTATTTTTTATTAGAGTATTTTTAACTTTTTTAAGGTTATTAGGTCTAAATTGGTCATGGGAAAGAATGATTGCACGGTCAGTAAGACTGTTAATGACACTATTCTTGTAGCAGTTTGGAACATTTGAGTTGAAATTTAGATATCTTTCTGACCATATTTTTTTATTGAACCAATTAGTGGAGATTTTACCATTTTGGTCATAAATAATAGTAAGGTCTAAGAAATTCAGGGAATTATTGTTTTCTTTTTCCATAGTGAATTTTAAATGGGGATGAAAATTATTGAATGCATTGAACGTATTCTCAAGTTCGGTTTTTTTGATACATAGTATGCAGTCATCAACAAATCTTTTATAAAAATATGGCTTAATTATTAATTCATTTATAACATTATTTTCAAGTTCTTCCATGACCAAATTAGCAATGGTAGATGAAAGTGGGGAACCCATAGCAGTGCCATAAATTTGAGAGAAAAATTCGTGGTTATATTGGAAAAATGTAGAGGACAGACACAACCTAGTACCAATTATAAATTCATCTAAGGGAAGCGTTGTGTTGTCTTTAATTAAGTGTCAGTGTTTCTCTATGCACTGCAAAGCGAGTTCAATAGGAACATTTGTAAATAAGGATGTAACATCAAAGGAGACTAGTATATGATCTTTTGGAATGTTTTTATATTTTATGAAATTATGAAAGTACCAAGAATCTTTTATATTTATATTACCTAAAATTTTTGAAATTATATTGGAGAAATATTTTGAAAGATTATATGTAGGTGAGTTGACATTAGAAATGATTGGACGTAAAGGAATATTAGTTTTATGTAATTTAGGTAGGCCATAAATATAAGGTGCATGACCATTGTAACAGGTTAAAATTTTTTTGTTTTGGCATCAATAAATTTGTTATTAAACCATTTTAGAACAGTTTTATTAATTTTATTTTGGATAGATAAGAGTAGATTATTTTTTTCCTTTTTATAAGTGGTAGGGTCATCTAACAGTTATAACATTTTATTATCGTATTCCTCCCTATACATAATTACAGTTTTTTTACATTTATCCGCAGATAAAATAAAAATGTTTTGATGCTGATAAAGAAAGTTTTTTGTCTCCTTTATATAATGTTTAAATTGATTATTTATAGTTTTACTTGAATTTTTTAACTTGTTTTTATGGTTGGTTAAAATATTACAAACTTTCCCCCGGATACGATCTTTATTTTCGATAGTTAAATTTTCGCATAGACTAAGTCCTTTTTCAACACAAGCGACTATATTTTCAAAAGAACAAGTAGGTATAATCAGAAAAAGAAAATTTTGGACCAAGACTTAAAAAGTATTTAATATTGGGAGGTATTTCCAAATGAGTAAGGTTAGAGATCCAATTTGGATTATTGATGTTTATAGGTATTACTAGATGAGTTATTTGTTTGGAGAAGTTTATTTATTTTAAAGATATTGTTATTTTTATTTTATTAAACAATTTTTCATATATGTGGTTTTGTCTCTGAAAAAACATGCAAGCAAAAGGGTGTGGAAAATTGTGTTTAATTTTGTTTTTGAGATATTCCAAATGTTTAATATTTTTATTAACATTTGAATTAGCATCGCCAATACAAATGTTTAGTATTTGTAAATAGAAAGAATTTTGGATCAATTTAAATTTTTCTTTGGAAGTTTTATTTTTGAAGTTAAAAGTATAGTTTTTGGTCTTTAAAAATCTTGGGGTGATATTTAGGTTTTTACATCTTACCAAAAAGATGTAACATCAAGTTAATAATTTAAATTCTACACAAATTGTTGTAATGATAAGTCAAAACATGTAGAACTCTGTTTAAACACTAAAATGAATTTTTAATTTGTCCACGTCTTTTGTAATTAAAAATTTTAATAACTAATGTATTTAATGTGACATAACGACTTTGAAATAAGTCTTTTTAATGTTTAAAAATTTTTAATTAGTCTTTTTAGATATAATATTATTGTTAAACACAAACATAAATTTATAACATTATGTAAACAAATTTACTAACCTGATGATGGCCAGTAAAAGGCCGAAACGTACGTCGTTGATTTTATATTTATAAATCTGTCGTAACCTACAATTAAATGGTAGAAGCCCAGGAAGTTTTTTTCTCTATTATTAGGTACTTTACAGCAGCAAAATAGTAGCCACACGCTGGCCTAGTAATTGCTATTTATGTAAAATAAATCTCGATATATTAATCTTGTTTAAACATGTCTCAATCTTTTTTTAGGGGCCACTGACCTTTTTTCTTGTTCCTTATATCCTAATTTAAAATCTGCAATGTTTCCGCACTTCCTAAATATCATAATCTTATTTTAAAATATTTAAAAAATATATTTATTATTTTTAGCAAATACCTAGCAATTTTTAAATATTTCATTTATGTTTCACTTTCTTATAAAATAACTTCATGGGCATCAGTTGAACCTTTTGTACAGGTCAAAGGCCCCTGCAATATAAGAAAGTTGCAGTTACTATATACAGTAGCCCCTCAGTGAACCTACAGTTTTTGAAAGTGCTTAGCAGTGCCCCATTACAATATTACCAGTAGTCCAACTGGGATAGCCTATGTTCTCCACCCAGAGAAATATCTATCACCCATTGTAGTCGACAAACATCTATCGCCCATTGCAGTCTTACTCAAGGTCACTCTACGTTAGGTGGCATAAGACCACATATATGACTGTATTTGATAAATCGATTCCTGGAAAAACAGTAGAGAAACCTTAAAAAATATAGTGCATTGGACTGTTCGGTATTCGTGGGAAATTGAAGAAGCTGCATAATTAGCTGAATCGAAAAAAGTGCACAATTAATTGAATTGTGAATGCAGCCTTTGGCCGCAACTATGTGGGTAGTAGGTACTAAAATACGGAACGGTACTGCTCTGTCTGAGACAATCAACATAGTATCACATCACACTAAAACTGGAAGTTATTTCAAAAAACTAAATATTCAGAAATAGGTACTATTTAATAGATCTCTAATGGTTGTGTTGGTAATTTTTTTTTTATTTATTATTATACAACATCCAAGTACACCCTCGAATTCCCCGTAATTTTTACTACAACTTTGGAGGCCCTCTGGGACCAGAGGTTTTGTTCTGGGGTATTCCTGGAGTACTGTGAGGGTGAGAATTATTATTATACAGGGTCTCCCGTAAGTCATGGATCAGGGGTGCAGGGGCTATTTTGAACATCTTCTGAAATAATGAAATACATTTGTTTAAATTTTTAATTAACGTTTTATTTTGAAATTTAATTTTGGGGTTACCTTTTGCTTTAAAAAATATGAAAAATGACCCACTCAAACGTGGTCATGTGACTTTCGTTATCTGTCAAAAATAACATTTAAAAAAATATATCGCCAACAATGGGTTTAGTCGTTAAAATATCAAAAACTTTTACTTGAAAAAGTTGTTTGTTTTTTAAATTTTACGTAAGTGTACCAAATTTGAACGCTCTAATAAAAGATTTAGTTTTTTGCCAATTTTTAATATTTATCAAATTTCTGAAAACTTAAAAAACTCGTAACTTCTTAAAAACTATTTTATATCACTAGCTTTATTATTCTATTAACTTTTTATTACTAATTACCGATAAGAATAGGTATTTTTCAAAAGAAAATGATATTTACTCTTTAAAATTCTGTTATGTTTGTTGCAAAGTTGATGTACCATCTAGCATTTGGGGTATAAATTTAGGTACATTACGTTTTCCAGCTCTAAATTGATGCCAAAATAATAACAAATTAAAATATCATCAAACTATTCTACGTATCTAAGCAAAATTCTTGACTTTTATGGAACCAATAATTAATTACCTTAAAGTTTAATTTCACTTTAATCGATATTGATGATAGGCCATGGAGAGAAGCAATTGTTTTTATTTGACAGTTTGATAACTGTCAAATAAAAACAAATGTCAAATAAAAACAATTGCTTCTATTCTCTCCATGGCCTACTCATCAATATCGATTAATGTGAAATTAAACTTAAAGGTAATAATTATTTGTTCCACAAAAGTCAAGAATTTTGCTTAGATACGTAAAATAGTTTGATGATATTTTAATTTATTATTATTTTGGCATCAATTTAGAACTGGGGAACGTAATGTAACTAAATTTATACCCCAAATGCTAGACGGTACATCAACTTTGCAACAAACATAACAGAATTTTAAAGCGTAAATATCATTTTCTTTTCTTATCGGTAATTAGTAATAAAAAATTAATAGAATGATAAAGCTAGTGATATAAAATAGTTTTTACAAAGTTTCGAGTTTTTAAAATTTTCAGAAATTTCATAAATATTAAAAATTGTCAAAAAACTAAATATTTTAGTAGAACGTTCAAATTTGGTACACTTACCTAAAATTGAAAAAAAAAACTTTTTCAAGTAAAACTTTTTGATATTTTAACAACTAAACCCATTTTTGGCGATATATTTTTTTGAATGTCATTTTTGACAGATAACGAAAGTCACATGACCACGTTTGAGTGGGTAATTTTCCATATTTTTTAAAGCAAAAGGTAACCCCAAAATTAAATTTCAAAATAAAAGTTAATTAAAAATTTCCCCCCTATGGTGCGAACTTTTTGGAGGACACTGTATATGTTTTAAATTATATCACATATCACATATAAGGTTATATGAATCTTCAGTAATCACTTTGTTTTATTTGCAATTTTATGCACATCTACCTATATTGTATAAAATGTTGTCTATTGCATTTGTTGTTTGATAAATAAAATATTATTATTATTATTTGAATGACTGGTGTTAGGCAGTCTAAACAAAGAATTTTTTTTTTATCTATTAGATTCATTTGTGGTTGAATCATTAATAAAAGGATTTAGTGATTAGTTTCCGGAATTTTCTTGGATATTTTGTGATAGATTTTGAGAGTTGTCTTAAAAATTATAATTTTGAAACTGGAAAATAATTATTTCAACCTGAAGCTGTACTTACTTGATTAACATTATAATTTGGCCTGCAATTTTGAAAAGATTTACTTTTATATGCTAACTTGGGATCAATCATGTTTTACATTCATATGTGGTGATGGCTTAAAAACGAATTGTGGCGTCTTCTAGTTTACGGCAAATGCTACATAGTTCAAGAAAAATGTTTGGCATTTGTAAAACTAAGTGAGATTGAAAATAAGGAAGCAAAACAAAAAAAACCAATTTGAGTTATTGAAGCTGTTTCATTAACAGGGTACTATAAATCTTGAAAATAAATTTTCCATAATAGAAATATAAATTAAAACTATTTCAACAACTGTTGTCTAACAACATCATTCCATGTCGTCATCTACGAAAAATTCATGAGCAAATCTTAAAAGTTGATTCTTATTAGACTAGTTATATTATAAGTCAAACAACATTCATTTCAACATTAAATTTTTTAAAAAATTTGGAAATTTTGGGAAAATGTATTTTTATGGCTGTTTTCGTGCCATGTCTACACTGACGCAATCTGATACTATTGGTCCAGGTTAGGGAAACCTAGTTTATTCATACTTATAGAGATGGCTCAGAAAACTCTTAGCGAATCCCTTCTTAAAAATATCTGTGAATATAATAAAAAATCCAAATAATAGTCTAAAGTCTCCTTGGAAATTATCCTTGCATCTTTGGATTAAGCATTGTTTATGCTTTTTTTCAGTAGGCCATAGTAGTTACTTGGATGATAACCATGATTTAATTTAACATTTTTTTCTTCCACAGGAAATTTACCACTGGGTGCAGTTTGTGTGGTATGTAAAGAGGACTGTTCACTTGAGCCTGGATTGGTAGACTTTCAGTGTTGTTGGTGTCAAAGAGCTGTGCACACTGAATGTTTAAAGTCAGTAGAGGAAGTAAGATACACGCCTTAAAGAAGAAAAACTCTTGACGAGGTTTTGATTTTAGATTTGCGATTTCGGACCTTACAAAAGCATGATAGTGCCCCCTTGGTGTGTTCAGGTGGCGAGGCGAAAGGGTGCATTGCACAAACATTTATTACTGAGAGATGTAAAAGATCCTGGGTGGGAAAAATGGACTCCATTAGTTGTCGTAGCCAATAAGAAGTCTGGAAATGGAGATGGGGCTTTAGTATTGTCTGAGTTTCGAAAATTTCTGAATCCAGTACAAGTTATAGATCTGAGTAGTCGCATTCCTCCTGCTGCACTACAGATTTGTGTGTTGTTAGCCCCTAAAGTTGTAAATTTGCTAGTTGGGGGTGGGGACGGTACAACTGCATGGGTACTGACAAGTTCCCATAAGTTGGACTTAGATGTGAGTTATGAGTCTATATGTTACAGACCGTATATGTAAAACAGGCCGTATACAAAAGGACTAGTCCATATGCAAACGGACTGAAGTTATTAGTCCATATGTATAAGAAGCTTGTCCTTCAACAAACGGTCTAGTCGGTTTGCAAAAGGACTATACTAAAATCGAGCAATCCGTACGCCTGACGTAAATAAAACCACGTGTTCAATGACGATCCTCGATTGGTCGGTAGGCTATAAAGTTTCACCCAAGTCGGCAACAGGGACGTACTCGATCGCAAAAGTGTAGTTACGCGGTTTTACCTTGTTGTTTTCAGCTATTTAGACACTGCCACAAACAATTTTATCGATGTTTTGAACCATTTTAATTAAGCCAATAATTATTTTCCCAAATATTTTGATGTAAACCATTGTATAACTAAAATTAAATAAAGGTCGTGCCTCAGTGCGGCCCTGGCGAATATTTCAACTCACGTGCTCTTGTTTACACCAGGCGTAAGAGTTGCTCGATTTTACTATAGTCCATTTATATACGGTCCATCTGCAACTGGACCATATATCACAGAGAGATTTAAATAAAGACAGAATGTATGTGCCATTTTTTCCGTAGTGTTGCGAAGTCCGCCATTTCTGAATTACCCTTCCTCTTTTATATAGGCCCATCAGAAAAGGATATTACTTCTTGCTGGTACATAGTATTTTGAAGGAAAAAAGGTAATTATTTAGTAAATATGGTGTATAATAGGTACCTCAAATTTTTTCTGCAATTACGTACTTACTAAAAAGGAGGCATATCCTCCTTTAATATAAAAAATAAGGGTAATTCACTGCGATTGCACATACAGTCTAAATGTCAATAGTCCGTATGTTAACGGTCTAGTCCATATATGAAATACCATGTCATTTACATACGGTCTAAGCCATTTAGGCCATATAGATACGACCTAGACCATATACATACGGTCTATTTTTATATATGACCTGTAACATATACATGATTTTGGTGGTTTTGAATGGTAAAATTGATTTCTAGGACTATCCTTTTTATATTTTACATTAACCAAAATTAGTACACCTTTGGATATATTTACTTTAGCAAAACTGCATGTTGATGTTGTTGGTCTCTTAGCTCAATTTCAAAACTCGTTACATAATTATAACTCTACAATGAATACATTTTTTGAATTAATGTTTTTTTCCAGAACCTTGCGAAATTACAACCCAATAAACATTTTTCGATACCACAAGTGATACCTAGTTATATGGTGTCATATAAAGCTAGTAGGTCCTAGGGTTATAACTGGAGCTAATTGTGTTTTACTGAACACATTATGCACCTTTTGACCAATTTCGTACCAAAATAACCTTTATAGGCTTTTGCTACTTCTATACTAAAATCGAGCAACTCTTACGGCTGGCGTAAACAAGAGCACGTGCGTTGAAATATCCGCCATAGCCGCACGGAGGTACGACCTTTATTTAATTTTAGTCTTGCAATTGTGTACATCAAAATATTTAAGACAATAATTATTGGCTTAATTAAAATGGTTCAAAACATCGATAAAATTGTTTGTGGCAGTGTCTAAATAGCTGAAAACAACAAGATAAAACCGAATATCTACACTTTTGCGATCGAGCACGTCCCTGTTGCCGAGTCGGGTGAAATTTTATAGCCTACCGACCAATTGCGGATCGTCATTGAACACGTGGTTTTATTTACGCCAGGCGTACGGATTACTCGATTTTACTATAGTATAGAAATTACCCTTACAAATATTTTTCACTTTAAAGATGGCTGATTAAGCACTTATTATTGTTAATGCCTGCTTGATGTAGTGCATTATATTCAAAAACAAAACATATAATAACAGGCGGTTTATTAATTAATTAAAAAAAGTAAAACTTAGCAGCATCATTTCGTAGCAGTGTCGACAATTCAGAGAGTAAAAATAGGTATGTACATGATGATAACAAGAAGAAATTGCTTGAAATTGTGGAAAAGTGTTAAAATAAGTTGAAAAGCACTATCCAACTATAAGGCCCACGTGCTAGTGACATATATCTGTATCAAAAACAAGAACAGGAAAATAAATGTAAGGTTAAAAACTTGAAATCAGTGTTGAAGGGTTGCCTACCAAAGGTTATAAAATGATTGCATCCCTACATCTCTAGTCTTTAATACCTTTGGTTTTACTACTGGTAGCGTTATATTACCTAAGAATATATAGGAAACTTATAGTTTTATAAAAAAAATACGAATGAAGGTTTATAGCATTATTTTAATTTGTGCAAACTTACTCAAAAGTATATTATTGTCCCCAAAGTTTTTAGTGGTAATTGACTGAGAGACGCCATGATGCAAATATAGAACAGAATCGACACAGTCCACAATTACGAAATTTATTAGCATTATGTATTTTATTTTTCCAAAATTTTAACAAAACATACTTTTAAGTGACACAGGCATATATGTTTTTTTTTTACATTTTACTTGTTATTTTTGAAAAACTAAAATGTTTTTATTAATGCAAATAGACTTGCTTTTTGAGTATTTCAAAGGCCCATACATTTCCGACTATAAAATTTTGATGTGAGAGAAAAGGTTAGGCACACTGTGCTCACAAAATACATACAATAATTAAACAGAGATGGAAGTAGATGCCCGAAATCTAAATCCCATGAAATATCACTAAAACCATTATAGGGAAATTTTAATAAAATATTCTGGGTACTCTACCAAAGTGTATTTAAGAGAGTACCCAGGATATTTTATTTAAATGATCTATAACTACCAGAAAGAAAACAAGAAATTATAGGGAAAGTTTATAAGGGTAACTGCAAACTTTATAGAACCAAATTTTAAATTAACCGGGTTGTACAAGTAGGTTATATAGGGTGATTCAGTCATGATGTACAAAGTTTTAACCACAGGTGGGAAAAAATAGCTTAATACGAATAAGAAATTAAACTAATCAAAAGCTAACAAAAAATATAAATATATTTCCAGAAGAGAAAGTGATAATGGGCATAAGCACACAAAGTTAGAAAACAAAAAAACAACAAGCCCCAATTCGGGGCTTGTACTAACATCGCCACGGAGGCTGCAATGACAACAATGAGATGTAAGATTGTGAGTGTAAATGTATACAGGGTGATTCATTGGGAATGGGAAATCCCGAAACTGGGGGTAGGGGAGACCAAAATATGGCGATTGAGCCCAACATTGCTTAGACAAATGTTGTTTGTGTGAGAGATACAGTGCATTCAAGTTCTTATTTTTAAATTGAATTATGGCTATATCTACCAAAATAATCAAACTGCTGACCTGAAATTTGGCACTGCTATGTTTTTGGGGATGGAGAATAAGCTGAAAATGTCAATTTCTACGTATCTCACAGAGGGCGCCACTTGCGCGGTTTTTGGATCGTGCTTTTACTCGTAACTTTTGTGAGGTTATCTTTTTGGTCCTGCAGGTTTGTCATTTTAGCGCATCTTTTCATTCTGCAACAAAAAGGTATTCTTGTTTCATAACGCTCAAATCAACCGTTTGCTTTCAAATATTGCACAACGACTGTACCATTTAAAGCAAGAAAAAAACCCATATGAAGAATGTCCCAAAAAATGTTCACTTTCAAAATGGAACAGATTGAAACTCGACAAAATTTGGACACCCTATGTCAAGAAAACGAATGTGTTTCGACCAATGTTCATTTGGCATTTTTTTCTTCATTTTCAATGTACAGTTGATCTGTAACATTTGAAAGTAGTAGGTGAAAATTTTATTTTTCGAATATTGAAGTCAACAGGTGTTTTGGGGCACGTTTTGGCAATTTAAACGCAAACGGTTGATTTGGGCGTTATGGAAGAAGAGTACCTTTTTGTTGCAGAATGAAAAGGTGCGCTAAAATGACAAACCTGCAGGACCAAAAAGATAACCTCACAAAAGTTACGAGTAAAAGCACGATCCAAAAACCGCGCAAGTGGCGCCCTCTGTGAGATACGTAGAAATTGACATTTTCAGCTTATTCTCCATCCCCAAAAACATAGCAGTGCCAAATTTCAGGTCAGCAGCTTGATTATTTTAGTAGATATAGCCATAATTCAATCTAAAAAAGAAGAACTTGAACGCACTGTATCTCTCAAACAAACAACATTTGTTTAAGCAATATTGGACTCAACCGCAATATTTTGGTCTCCCCTACCCCCAGTTTCGGGATTTCCCATTCCCAATGAATCACCCTGTATAAAAGAGAAAGTGATAATGGGCATAAGCACTCAAAGTTAGAAAACAAAAAAAAAACAAAAAAAAACAACTAGTAACCGCATACACGTGTTTCATGCTATTTGGCAATCATCAGTACGGTGTAACATCAACCAAATTAAAAAGATAGGAATGATTTGGGAAGCACAAATGAAGTCCAGGCAGGAGCCAACAACACATTTGATGTATAGCCATGTTTTGAAAATTTCACACTATTAAAATTTTTTAAGAAAAAATATGTGAAAACTTTGTTATATTAGTATACTAGTTTCCGCTTATTCATTTCCCTTATTTGTTAGGTATCAAAACCTTTTTTAATTTCCATATTCATTTCATTTCACTGTTTCCTTTATAATAGTCATAATATAATTTTCTTGAAATCGGCATTAAAATGTCCCAAAATCGTCATTAAAAGCACAGAAATCGTACAATAATGTAACCCATTATTGTACGATTTTTTCAATAAGTAGGCCTTGGCGAGATGTAAACAGCAAACGTCAGACGCGGAGAAATCGCCTGTCAAAAGTGACCAAATATTCAAAACCCGGCCGATAAAGGCTCATTTAACTTTTCGTACACATTGCGAAATTGTTTCCTATAGAAGCGCAGTCCTTCAGTATACATATTTTAGTAGATTTGAATATCAATAGATTTGTTGTATAGGCTGCACAAGAAGCAGCAGTTTGGTTTTTCTGTCAGAAGGTGCGTAAGTCATTATACTTGTCCTAGGTAGAGCCATCGGTAAAGTCAAGCAACGCCGCGCGTAGTCGGTTCGTGGACGGGTGATCCCTTATTATTTTCTTGCTTAATAAAACATTTTTTTTCCGATTTCAAAAAAAATATAATATGTACCTCGGCACTGAAGTTCTTTTTATGACTCATGTGGTTTATTTGCCTCGGTCAGAGGCCTCAGCAACTAAACTCCACATGAGTCATAAAAAGTTGAACTTCAGTGCCTTGGTACATAAATAACTATTATTTCTCTAGAAAAAAAAAACAACAAAAAATGTTCACCCAAACAAAATAAAAAATAAACTTAAATAATAAACAAAACAAGACAAAATCACACAAAGAAACAATAATTCTTTAGATTTAAAAAATAATATACTTATCACAAAATAAAATCATATTTTCTCTTTAGCGCAAACTGATCTTATCTTCATTTATGGGTACATTGCGGTGTATTTTTCAATAGGGCTAAATTACTTAGTCTGTCTTGGACCATATATATTGGTACGTAACCATGTTTTAATTATTTTAAATGAAGAATAGTTATTTTCTTGAAATCGGAAGTAAAGTGTCCCAAAATCGTCATTGAAAGCTCAGAAATCGGCACTGAAGTAGCCCATTATTGTACGATTTTTTCAATAAGTAGGCCTTGGCGAGATGTAAACATCAAACGTCAGACGCGAATCCATCGCGGGTCAAAAGTGACCAAATATTTAAAACCCGGCCACAAAAGGCCCATTTAACTTTTCGTACTCATTACGAAATTGTTACCTATACCAGCGCAATCTTTCAGTATAAATATTTTAGTAGGTTTGAATATCAAGAGATTTGCTGTGAAGGCTGCACAACAGGCGCAATTTGGTTTGTCTGTTCGAAGACGACGTGCCGTGTCTTATCTTACTTGACCTAGGTAGAGCGATCGTCAAAGTCAAGCAACGCCGCGCGCAGTTGGTTTGCTCAACCAGAGGCCTCGGCAACTAAATTCCACATGAGTCATAAAAAGTTGAACTTCAGTGCCTTGGTACATAAATTTTTTTATTTCCGCCGATGGCATTGCTTATCGGGAAGCTGGGAAGTATGCTCAAAAATTTTCTTGCCGTTGTCGGGATGCGACTTCGTACTGGTGTTGACAGAACAAGCTTTATTGAAAAACCGAGGATAAAAACGCTCTTTAATTGTTCACTAGATTGTGACAGGTAAATATTTCATGTCCCTACAATTCCTTAAAATACGGCCATATTGATATTATTGATAGGTGACAGAGGATAGGGCCGTAATCAACAGAATTTACATTTTACACACATGAATCCTAAATTTAAATAGATAGAAATTAACCTTAAACTCTGTTCTTTGAAGCATAGAAAAAGGCTATAGTTATAGTTTCTGTGTTTGAAGTTAGGTTAGAGCCACAGACACAGAGATCGAATATCAAGGTTAAAGTTAGGCATCTGTCACAAGTTCTTACATTTCTGCCCGACATGCTAAATACCTACATCCCTGTAGGCGCCCAAAACATTGCCGCCAACCTTGTATTACCAAATTAAGAAATGTAATTTCTGGTGTACAATTAAAGAGCGTTTTTAGATTACCTAATAATACTCCGGTTGCAATAATGGTTCTACAAAAAGGTTAGGCCCCCCCCCTGTATCCGCCACTGTTCCCAGATGGTTCAAAAAATGTATGCATAGTCTAAGTGAATTTATTATCTTTTGATTTTTCAATATCATTCAACAATAGCATGGCAATCAACCTAACTATTGGGGTGCGTAGGAGTATAGGGAGCTCTTAGTTTTCCACAATGGATGGATGTTGTTTGCGGAGACTGCAGTAGCAGACAAAAAAAACAAAACTAAGCACAAAATGTGCAAATATGCATCAAAACTAAAACACTCTTACTTATAGACGGCTACGTGAAGTAGGGGTCACTCGGTAAAGTGGGAATTTGATCATTTATACGTTCCGTTGTTACTGACATAGCGAGAGGCGGGCAGGCAGAAGGCACCCTGGAAGACTAAAGTGAGGGTAGGGGGTAAACATGATTTTTTTTTTTGTAAAAAAATTGATAAGGTAAAGTGTTGAAAATTTCCAGGATAATCAGACACAAACAATTATGTGACTGAGTAAACTTTTGCCAATTTTTACATTTATTCTGTAACTCAAAATAACACCAGTTGCAAAACAGCAGAAGGCTAGTTGGAAGAATTAGGGAGATATGGCAAATAGTAAGTGCGTCAATGGCCCACTCGAATAATTACTTTACCTACCTATTATATTTTATTTCATCAAGTACACTTCTGGCAATTTGTCAGCATATTTTACGATAATTCAGTATACTATTTGTCAATTGCCAGAAGTCAATTACAAAAACCAATAATTTTATTAATGAAAAAATATGACGACTAATTTCATTTCTATTAAAATGATATTTATAATTTTGAATATTTTTCGAAAATTACTTTTGAATATATAATAAAAAAATATAATAAATAATGTTTGAATTTTCAGTAAATATACCGTTAAACCAGAAGTCAATTACGAAAACATTAATGGTTATAGTATAATAACATGGAAATAATTTTATTTTCCTCGTAATGCAATATACAGGGTGTTCCTAAATATCATGTACATACGGAAGGAGGTGATTCTTTGGCTTATTTCATGGCTAAAACTTCATATAAACATAGGTCCGCAAACGCTTCGTTACCGATCTACAGGGTGTTGAAATTTCAAGATTTTTTAGTTTTTTCTTTATAGCTCCTACAGTTTATGAGATATTGAGCTCATATTTTGAATATAGGTTACGCTATAGGGCCTACATCATTGGGCATGCCAATTGGTTGTATGAATCTACAGGGAGATATTTTTTCAGTGGTGATGCCCCCTTTTCTGCCCCTGGACATTTTTGCGGTGTACCTACCGCTGGTAGATTCTAAAGTACAAAATAAATTTCTTGTTTTTGTTTAAAAACTTTTTGGATTCCTTCAGTTTTTTCGTACCTGCGACCATTATATAAAAAAAATAAAATAAATAAAAAGCTAGGTATTTTCTGTAATTCCCTAGATAAAATTAAAATTTTAAAATTAGTCTAGTAGGCTCTGGCTTTATTTGCATAATCTCTTGTTTTTATTCATTTCTGACAGTTCGCATTTGAAATCGTAACTTGTGTCTGCATAGGTATGTTTATAAATTAAAGGTTTCTGTTTTAAACTGTAAAGTCTAAAAGTGTTTTAAATACTCGTTATAATCTCGTAACAATGCCAAATTTTACGAATTCTGAAATGGCTGAGATGCATTTCATCTATGGCCTGGCGAATGGAAATGCAAGAGATGCTAGTTTGTCATTTAGGTTTTTTGTATTGTAATAAATCATTGCTACAAAAACTACCAAAATTTTCGTTTCATTCATTGTCATGTAGCAAATTACAAAATTATTTTTTTTCGATAAAGATCGCAGATTCCAAAAAAACTTTAGGACACCAAACAGAACAGGAAATTTATGTTGTATTTTAGAATCTACCAGCGGTGCACCGCATAAAAGTTCAGTGGCAGAAAAGGGAGCATGACTCCTGAAAAAATATCTCCCTGTAGATTCTCACAACTATTTGGCATGCCTAATGATGTAGGCCCTAGAGCCTAAGCTATATTCCAAATTTGAGCTAAATATCTCATAAACTGTAGGAGCTTTAAAGAAAAGTAAAAAAATCTTGAAATTTCAACCTCCCTGTAGATCGGTAACGAAGCGTTTGTGGACCTATGTTTATATGAAGTTTTAGTCATGAAATAAGCCAAAGAATTACCCCCTTCCGTATGTACATGATATTTAGGAACACCCTGTATATTTATAACACTAATTCTAATTTTATATTAATCTTAATATTAATTTCATTTTATTTTATTTTATTTTTCACTAATACTAATTTTATTTTAAATATTTACATTATATACTCCGGTATAAAACCTTCATTTTCCATGTTTTCATTAAAGTCAATATCCTGATCGCTGTCGTATAGGTACCATGTCATCATCTTCAGCTGAAAGTAGAAATTAATAATTTAATAAATTTTATAAATTATCGAAATCAAATTCAAAATTTCCTTCCGAATCGTCACTATCAACGACAACGTCTTTCACTGAAAAATATTCAAAATTATAAATATCATTTTAATAGAAATGAAAATAGTAGTCATATTTTTTCATTAATAATATTATTGATTTACGCAAGGGCGTATCCAGGGTGGGGCACGGTGGGGCAGCTGCCCCACCTTCCAAGTTGTTGTAAAAAAATATTAAAAAGATTAATTGGGACACCATTGTTGCAGAGTATGTCTGTAACAACGAATTTAATATTCAAAATAAAATAAAATATTTGTTTGTTTTGTCCCTCTAATTTGACAATTTCACATGGCATATCTCCATACATTTTCTTAAGAAAATGGAGTCTAAAAAGCAAACAAGAGTATTTGGTACCTTTTGGTTTGAAATGAAGTCCATGGCTAGTTGTAGTGTAAGTAATCTTAAAACGCTTTAGATTTTTCAGTTTCTTCTTCATATGGAGGACTATTGGTTCGCTTTGGAGCTATAAACAAAATTTTCTATTTTTATTCTTGCGTACGTTACAAATACTCTTCCAAAATAATATCTAGAATTTTCGCTTCTTCAGCTGGTTGACCAGATCATCCCATAATTCCAAAATAGTGTTTATTCTTCTGCAATTCATCTATTGGTGTGTGCAGTGTGCATGGAAATTTCAAGTTATCAAAACAAATCTACCTATAAAAGCTGTGTTAATAGAATAAAACTGCTAAATACTGGACGCAAAGTCAATTCGTACTGTAAAAAAGGCAAATCTTAATAAAGCTGTATAATTTAAACGTCAGAAACTGACATACCAATAACCACAGAATACCCCCTATAACCTATAATAAGTCGCCATTTTTTTCGTTGAGTACCCCAGTCCGTAGTAATTTAGTAATCTGTAATAATTGAATTACCAGCTTCTGTCATCTGATGCGCTAAGACTTACCGGCTGGCCAGTCAGTTAACTAAACAGTGATGTCATAATAACCACTGTCAGGCTGTTGTGTGGTTAAATTTTTTTATATCATGACTGAAGCGCCCTGTATAAAGATGATGAAAATATTTGCTCTACTAATTTACGTTACTAAAATAGGTGCTGTGACCTTCATGAATTGCTCCATTTAAGGGTTTTAATGGGTTTATAAAGGTAACCCAAATATTTCTGTAACTATATTAAATTACTAACAGTGGTTTAAGTTCAGGAATCTAATAGTTGTGGTGACTGTAATAACAACAAAAATGTTTATTGGGAATGACATTGTAAATCACTCTTATCATGGTTGACTCTAAAAAAGTAAGTGTATATGAGAAGTGGTCGAAAGGTCTCATTTATTTTGTGTAGTAGAATCAATTGAAATAGAAATGTGTTCCAAAAAATTAAAATACATAATATTCTAAAAATTAAGGTGGTTCCAATGAAATTTTCAAAAATTTAAAATTGGAATGGGAATGAGTTACCGAGTATATAGAGACTGACTCAAGGATGTTTCTAACCATATGTGGCTTTTGGTTTTGCCGAAAGTAAATATCAGGTGTTAATTTTTTCGAGGCTCCCTGTATATTTTGTGTTCATTAAATTTCTCTAGTCCTCCCAAAGTCAATGTTATGTAGTTTTATAGGTATATTAAGACATCAAAATTATCCTGTGCAAAATAGTCATGTTTGTTTTCCATAGCCTTATACTACTTCACTCAAATTTGGATAGCAGATCTGCACACAGTAACCGTGTTCCTTTTGCCACTTTTCTTAAGAATTCTTACTTTTTCAGTTGGTGGCAGTTCCTTTTACAAATGAGAATGTGAGCTAAAGTGAGATTTTTTACCTTCTCCTTCACCCTTCAAGCACATCCTCGCGAGGACACTCATTATCGAGCATATTGGCAGCGTCCAGAGAATTCTCTAGACTTTGATATTGGCTCAGTTTGGTGGTGGGGAAAATAACCCTTTCACGAGATGAGCCTTTGACAGGAAAAAACAAACTGAGTGGCTCGGCTAACAACTGAGCTAAAGTTCTCAGTGTAGGGGCAAAAGGAACGTGGCTAATGATATTCCTGCACCGGTTGCTTTGGCAAACCGTGCACAATGATATTTCCACACCAGTTGCACTAAACACTAAACCATAGCCGCGTTCCTTTTACCCCTACACTGAGAACTTTAGCTCAGTTGTTAGTCGAGCCACTCAGTTTGTTTTTTCCTGTCAAAGGCTCATCTTGTGAAAGGGTCATTTTCCCCACCACCAAACTGAGGCAATATGCTCAATAGTGAGTGTCCTCGGGAGGATGTGCTTGAAGGGAGAAGGGGGAGGTAAAATATCTCACTTTAGCTCACATTCTCATTTGAAAAAGGAACTGTCGCCAACTGAGATAAAGTAAGAATTCTTAAGAAAAGTGGCAAAAGGAACGAGGCTCATGTACAATGTAGTACATTTCCCAATTAAAGTTGAACATACAGTGAGGCCATTTCTTTACAGTCCTAGAAAAAATATAATATAGTGTGTCTCAAAAATGGACAGGTGATATTTAATTCTGTCAAAACTGGAAGTTGGATATGGTTAAAAATATCCTTAAACCTTAAAGTAGTCTCCATATATTCAATAACATATTGCATTCCTAAACTTTAGAACCACCTTAATTTTTTGAATATTTTAGTTTTGTGAAACACTTTTTTATCCCTAACCTTTTTGTAGCCTGAACCTCCAATTGCAATCTTGCCATTAGGCACTGGAAATGATATGTCAAGAGTTTTGGGATGGGGAAAACAAAACCCTCCAGAATTTGACGTTTCACAGATACTGAAAAATATCCAACATGCTAAAGTTTCTGAACTTGATAGGTTGGTTTATTTATTTACCAAATTGTGATAAATATTTATTAATTTTAGCTTTATCTTTTCTTTTACCTCTTTTCAGATGGAAAATTGAAGTTACTCCAACTAGACATTTAAGATTGAGAAATCTGCCAGTACCGAACAAAACATATTACATGTATAACTATATGAGTATTGGTGTAGATGCACAGGTGGCACTTAATTTTCACAAGACAAGGCAAAGTGCGTTTTATGTCTATGGATCGAGGTTGTTTAATAAAGTGCTATATTTGTGTTTCGGCACTCACCAAGTTTGTATATTCTAGAGAATTGACGGCGTCATAAATATATGTGCCTGCTGCTCTTTTAGGTTGTGACATCGGATTGTAAAAATCTCGAAACCAGGTTAGATTTGTATTTAGATGGAAAACTAGTAGATCTGCCGGAATTGGAATCTATTGTGATATTAAATATTTCTTCATGGGGAGCGGGAGTAAATTTATGGGGTAAATTATTGTTATTAATTTATGTTTCGAGCAATATGTGTCAAGTTTTTTAGGAGGAGATGATCAGTCTCATCGCGATGGTATTTTAGAAGTCGTTGGCATTTATTCTTCATTCCATATCGCTCAATTGCAAGTTGGATTATCTACGGCTTTGAGGTTAGGACAGGCCAAAAATATAGAGGTAAATTTAAGAAATAAAAAAGCTAAAATTTAAAAGTGTAGCAAATATCATATTCTCTATAAAAGCCCTTTGGTTCTATTAAAAATCCTCTACAATAATCTGTACAGAGAATTTTTAATAAAGTAACATTTCGCAAATTTTCAGTGGTAATGTAACAAGTGGTGTGCCTATTATCAATTTTGTTAATTTTACGAATTATAATCCCAAAGCTGAAAATACCACGACTGCACAGCATTGTGCTTCTATATAAAATTTATTGAACTAACCACATTTAAATTTAATTACCATGCTTAAAAGTTGAACTCTATTTGATAACTATCATTTAAGAAGAGCCTACAGTTTTCAATATATTTATTGTGTTAATAGATATTTAACTGTGAAGAAGTTATGGGGTTACCGATCAGTTTTAGCTATCACAATAATATTCATTTAGCTTAACTCGGGCGTAACTAAGAGAGTAGGATTTTAGTGAGAATTCAACAGTGGCCAATATGAATCAATAAAATGACACTATTTTTGAAATATTAACCAATCAGGTGACGATTTCAATGATAATAACACGAGTGTGGTAGTTTTGCTGAAATACTACTCTCTTAGTTACGCCCCAGAAAATTCGTCCTTTTCTGGGGTTACGCTAAACAAATGCTAGCTACTACCAGTAGTATTACCACTAGTAATCGCCCTAGTGCTTGAATTATTGACAGAAATTTTTGTAGTACAAGAATTTTCTTAAAAAATTCGTGTTCGAGAAAAATATCCGGATATTAATTCAAGAACCTGGGGGATTCGGTAAGAAAATCCCATACCTACACGTAAATTAAACTAAATTATTATCAAAATTTTTGTTGAGGATGTGTTAAAATGTTGCATTATAATAATGACATCTGTCAAAAAATTTCCGCTGTAATCACCTCCTGCTGCCTAGAGCAAGTGAGAATATTTCCGGAAATTTTTTGAGTTGCCATGACAATGAAGCAAAAAACGAGCCTCTGATTGGTCAAAAAAGGTAGGTATGGAATTTTCTCTAAAATCCTACTATCTTAGTTACGCTAAACTAATATTGTGGTAGCTAAAACTGATCGCTAACCCGATACCTTCTTCACAGTACCAAATTTAATATAGTAGTAGAAGATACAATTTCAGTTAATGCATTGATCATTAAATATCTATTAACACAAATATATTCAAAACTGAAGGCTCTTAAACGACTATTAAATATAGTTCAGCTTTTAAGCATGGTAATTAAATTTAAATGCGGTTAGTCCAATAAATTTTATATATAACCACAATGGTCTATTGGCATGATTCTCGCTTTGGGTGCGGGAGGTCCTGGATTTAAATCCCGGCTGTGGTCACTTTTTATATTTTTTAAATCACATTTTCAAAAAGGCAAAATATTTATAATTTTTGTAGTTAATTTATTTAATCAGTTCAGTTGTCAAATTACGCCTAAACTCTGAACAATTAAATTATATGCAGTTAAATTATCTTCCTAACTACAACTCGTGGTATGCCTAATAATCAGATAATACCTTTCGTTTATTTATTAACTCATTATAATCCCATGCTAAGAAAATACCACTCCTGCTCGACAGTATTTTTAGCTGGGATTATAATTCTTAAAATTGCCGAAAGATGTTATCAATATTATTCACACCACTTTTTATATTACCCCTGATAATACCACTACCTAGCGGTATTATCGCGGAAATCATCACCTGTTTGATTTATATTTCATAAATTATTATGTCATTTCATTGGTTCATATTGGCATTCACAAATTCTCGCTAAAATACCCCTTTGAACATTACAATTTAGGGCCTGATAGTTCTTTTTAAACCAAAATAACTTTGAATGTTTTAAATATTTCATTTTTTAAACGTTATTGTTGTTGGGAAATCCCAAAGCCGGAGATAAGGAGTGTTTATGGAATCCCTAGTTAGCCAATGTGTGACAGAGTCATGAGGATACGAGAGTAATATTGGATACAAGCAACAGATGGCCAAAAAAGTGGCTCAGTCATTACCTACTAATTTTCTACTATTAAAACCTACCAAAAAACAGCTGGACAACTTTATTTTTTGCAAAATCTGCCCCCTGTATCTACTGTATTTCTGTCATGTCCTTATGTCAGTGTCAGATATTGGCTAACTAGAGTATTAGTGGAGTCAACTAGGAAAATAACTTCGAAGAAATTCCGGAAGTTTTAGATTTTGTTGGAATGTGTTCGTTTTGATGTCTTGAAACAAAATATGAAGAGTCCGCAGCGCAAAATAGTGTGCGTTTTTTTTATTTGACAATAACTATCAAAAATATAGGTTTCTTGTTAATAACTTATTTAATAAGTGTTTTTATAGAATTTAAGTAAGACCATTCGAAAGAGCAGGCAATTTCCAAAAAACATATTTTTTGTAAAATTAGTAATGAATGAGAATTTTTTTAAGATCATACGTTTTCATGCTTCCTCGTATTTAAGAGGCAGCCGAAATTGAGAGCGGCGCGTGGAGCGCGAGACAGTTAAACAGTAATAACTTTTTACCCACACAACTAATTCATATGCAACAAAGTTTATTGGAAAAAAGCAATTAAAAAATCTTGTGTAGCATTAATTTCCATGAATTTAATGCATTTTCACATTAATTGATGTTACATGGTCAATTTGTAATATTTTTGAGCAATATTACAGAATGTTTCTACTAAATGTATGTAGTTTTGAATGAGCAATATAAGATTACGATAGCAAACCTCGTTTGTTTTTTTTTTTTTCACTTTGAACATAGAAATTTTTCATAAATTCTTGCTATCATATATTTAATATTTATTTCAAACGCTCATAATATCCGCATAAAATTAGGTATGGAAACTCAATAGGTGACTTTTTTGAAGCTTAAAACGTTTGCTTCTTGATAGCATAAGTTATTTTAATGTAATTCTCTTTTTTCTCGTTTATTTTTGCAGTAAACCGCGTTATAATTAATTTTCCAAAACGCAGAACTCAATTTTTCTTATTTTTAAATCCAAGAATCAAGCTGAAGGAGGTTTCTTACTGGGATGTGACCAATCCTAAGTGAAAGTACACGTTTTAAACTTCCGATTTCCTAGTCAAAAGATTTTTTTCTACATAATTTCCGCTCGTGATTATCAGCTTTTGGAAAAAAAACTCTCTTCATGTGTTCTAGCTTTCATACAATAATACGAATTCAATAATAAATATAATAATTTCCGCTTTCTTTCTCGTAAATACTTCATACATGTTTGTATACTACTATAGTCCCCATTTTCGATCCAGTGAGAACATGCGTTTGTATGTGTGTATGTATGTGCGTGTGATTGTGAGGCGTGTTAGTCGGCAGGTAGTTGGCAGATGTCATTCTGTTCCCTTGGAGCACAGCTTGTATTGACGTGGGGACGAATGGCACAGCCTAAATATATATATATATATATCCCCCCCCCCGAAAATCCAAGCTATATAAGGGTGAAGAGGTACCATATCTCAGGAATTAATAGTCCTGGAGCTTTGAGGAAAAATATTCTTAAGTAATGTGGTCACGAAAAATCGCTGGAAATTATATTTAACTTTGTAGGTCGGCCGCTAGGGGGCGTATTCGCAACAGTAAATTTGAAAAGAGTTTTCTCAAAAAAAAAGTAATAAAAAATATCAAAAATAATTTTATTGCACTCTTTAGCAAACACTGAACAATTTTCGTCAAGGATTTTTTGCTCTTGCTCTTCAAATAGAGGTGAGAAGGGCCGATAAACCTTGACTTGCTGTTAACTCCGGTTTGGTTTAACAGAATGCCATGAAATAAATAAAAATCTGCTTGAGCTTTTCGTAAATAGCTAGATTTTCACTTTTTATTCCCTTAAACGTATTTCTAATTTACTTACCTTACCTGTCGTATTGATATGAGATTATCTCGGAAAAAAAAATAAAAATTAAAAATTCGAACAATCTTGCATTCAACTTCATTTTTACTAGGCGTCATTTTAGTTTTCATTTTTTTTACTTATATTCATTATCAGCATCTCAAAAAACATAAAAATATACATTTTCATTGAAAAATAATGATTCTACAATTAATTGTAGACGATTTTTGAGAAATTTCGGTAAAAGATCGACTTTTTTATTTTTAAAATAAAAAGCGCACTTTTTCAACCTGCGGACTTTTAAATAAAAGTATGTTTGAAGGTGTTTCAAAAGGTTTTATTCAAATCCATGACTTCCCTAATTAATTCCTAATTAACACCATTTTTCGTCTACGTTGACTCCACTATATCCATAAACAAGGATTTCACATTTTTTAAAGTTGTATAGCATAAAATCTAATAACATTTTACCTGGCAAAAATTTAGTACAAACATCTCTATCTTCATTTTAATCATAAGATCTTAAAAGCAGTGTCTTGTTTTATAGGTTATGAAAACCTTGGGAAAAATAATAATTCCAGTGCAGATCTTATGATTAAAATGAAGACAGAGATGTTTGTACAAAATTTTTGCCAGGTAAAATGTTATTAGATTTTATGCTATACAACTTAAAAATATACGAAATCTAACGTCACTTTCGCTGTCGGCAACCCCCTCTTAAGAGGCTTTGTTTTTTTTAAATTGAACTCTGTATATTCTAACAGAATATCATCAAACTGAAATTTGGCACTGCTTTGTTTTTTGAGCTGTAGAATCAGCTGAAGATGTCTATTTCTATGTATCTCACAGAGGGCGCCACTTGCGCGGTTTTTGGATCGTGCTTTTGCTCGCTAGTTTTTTAGGGTTATCTTTCTGGTCTTGCTGGGTTATAATTTTAGTGAATTTTTTTTATTCTGCAACAAAGGGTGCTCTTGTTTCATATGGATAAAATCAACCGTTTGCATTGAAATCGGCAAAATGTGCTTTAAAGCACAAATGAAACGTCCTCAAAAGTATGTTTGGTTGCCTGTATCAATAGAATTTTATTTACAACTACCTGGAGCATTTGAAAGGTTTATTTATTTGAACGGGTATTTTTAAAATTTGCATAGATACTAATGACTATCTAATTTCTATCAGCTATAACTTTTAAAATAGTGTAATTAGTATCCATGAGTGTTTTAAAAATACCCTTATTTTTTGTAAACCTTTCAAATTCACTAGTTTTTCCAGTTAGTTGTTAATAAAATTTTATTGATACAGGCAACTAAACTTACATTTGATGGCGTTTTTAAGTCCAAAACTCTAAAAATAAAATTAACGTCTACCTCTTTCAAATTTAGTATATTAAATTATTGTACCATTTAAATTAAGAAAAAAAATCCCTATGAACAATGTACCAAAAATGTTCGCTTCCATAATGGAATGGATTGAATTCGACAAAATTTAGACACCCTATTTCAAGAAAACCAATAATTGTGTTTTGCCAAATTCCCTTTTGGCATTGTTTCCTTCATTTTGAATGAGCAATTAATCTGTGAAATTTGAAAGAGGCAGGTGTTAATTTTATTTATCGCTTTTTGACATGAACAGGTGTTTTGGGGCACATTATGGCAATTTCAACACAAACCGTTGATTGTATCATTATGAAACAAGAGTACCTACCCTTTGTTTTTGTGTAATTGTGAGGGTCAAAAACTGTATGGAATAAGTCAAGGAAAACATAACAAGAGTAAAGAAAATTTCCAAATTAATTGCGCTACGGAATACGAACTTTGTTATTAAATAAACCAAGTTATACAGACCCTAGTGTGAGTAGGGCCCAAAAAGTAACTCCACCATAAAGTGTCTCCCAACTTGCTGGTAACTTGTAGTAAAATTAAAGTTTCTAGATTCAACCATTTTTGAGAAAAAAATCAAAACCAAAACTTTTGACCCTCTCAAGGCCGGAAAAATTTTGCAGACGAGGCTAAAATCGAAAAATTTTACATGAAAGCTCATCCTGAAAACCACCTGTAGAACATTTCCTCCAGATATTTGCACATCGTTACGGAATGAAAAGCGTCACTAAAATTATAACCCACAAAAACCAAAAACATAACTCAAAAAAGTAACAAGTAAAAGTACAATCCAGCATAAGTGGCGCCCTCTGGGAGATACGTAGAAATTGACATTTTCAGCTGATTCTTCATCCCAAAAAACACAGCAGTGCCAAATTTCAGTTTAGCAGCTCAATTATTTTGATAAATATAGAAATAATACTATTTCAAGAAAAGAACTTTGATACCCTGTATCTTTTAAACAAACAACATTTCTATAAGTATTGACCTCAACACCATATTTTGATCCCCCTAGCTCCGGCTTCAGGATTTCCCATACCCAATGAATCACCCTGTCTATGTATAATTATAATAAAATGTTTTTAGGTAATTTTAAAGGAAAAGGCACCAGTACAAATCGATGGTGAGCCATGGGAACAAAATTCGGGGACTCTGAAGGTTAGTTTTATAAACCGTTGTCCTGTTTTGGTGAACAAGGAATAAAAATTATCAAAACATTTGGGTATTGCGTAAAACATATTATCTTTTACTCAATAATTCAAGTCAAGTATTTCGTATTTATACCCTCGAATTTTATTGCATTTTCATGTGATAGTATTATATTATAAAAGTTGTTTTTGTAAGGTTTTCAATGTTGTAACGATACCCTAACGTGTAATTGTACGTATATTTAAATAATGGAGCCAGTGTTCATGAAGTATTTATTAATTTATTAAAGGTATATATTTATTTATATACATATATTTGAATTTATATATTGTTATTTTCAGTGGTGTACTTATATTTTTGTTGCTTCATATTTCCAGATTTTATTGATGTTAGGACCATTATTAAAAATAAAAAGTATTTAATGTAATATCTATATCATTTCTTGTGGAATGCAAAAAGAAGACCTACTGACAAAAATAAAGATACATAAAAAGAGTAAGGACTAGTCCTGGATCTTGAAACATGTCCGCATTTGTTTAAAGGCATCTTATAAATTACGGTACCTATATGCTGTAAGTTAGAGAATAATTTTCGCTTTTTTCAACTCATTGATTATGGCAGTTATTTCGTTTTCGTGGGAAGTATTTCCGGCATCTTTTGATGCTGTTAAAAATCTTAACCTGTCCACAAGTTCATCATCAAGATCATCCCAGAAAACATATTCCACAGGTTTTGTGTTATACTTGAGATGCATACCAGAACCCTTCGCAGGTGTGGAGGTAGCCGCCGTGCCTTTCATTAGAGGTTTAATATTAGAATACTTATTTTTGCAGCTATATTTTAGTCTGTTTTAAGTAAGGTGAGTACCAGTGAGATTTAAAATACCTTTGTAACTTTTCAAATCATCTGTGGTACCTTCCGGATTATCATAGAAAATTAGCTTGTAGAGACCATCAGTTCCCGCGAATCGACTTGTTGATGATTATATCGCCAGACAATTTTTCAAAATCGATATATTTATTTCCTAGCGTCCATATGATTCAGTTTTGTCATACTTAGGTCCATATGTCATATCGATTTTATGTGAACTAGCCATAAAGTCTGTTACACACGGTATAGCTACTTTAGGATATACAGCATCAAAATGCCCGTACACTTTTCAATTTCTTTATCGACTTCATTTAACGTTTGATTATTTCTCCTAAAAGTGCAATTGGACTTTTTAACGACTCACGCCACTTTTCCATAAATGATTCAACTTTCGGTTGTAGTTCAACTTTCGGTTTTACTTCCGGTTTTAATTCTTGCTTAACTTGTAGATTTGCTAGAGAGCTTGTCACAGATTTGAAATTTTTTGTATAAAGTTTCATCCTCATCAAATTTAGCTATTTTTAAGGCGGTATATTTTTTTTCTAATCGTTCGAGCTAGCTCACTAATTTTCTTTGCGCGCCGCGCTTCTTGAATCTGTTCTTGCATCGACATCTTGATTAATAATAAGCGTATTGTGCTTCTCATAACTTTATATACCTATCAAAACCTAGTTTATATCGTTCCTCATTCATGTTGAAATCTTTAACAATAACTAGAGTTTCAAAATTATCATTCCAACAGAGCGAGCAGAGATTCTTGAAATCACCGTATGAGATGTCTAGTGAGACGTACTCGTCATAAATATGTCTAAGGTTTACCTCATATCTTGTTTAAACAAAACGATTACATTACAATTGTCTTGTATTAATTGCTTAGGTATTTTTGAATATGTCTGACAGAGATATGCAACATCTATACTATTATGACGACCCTTGGAGTAATATATTCTTAAATTTTCTCCTGCGTATCGCAAGCCACGTCATCAAAAATAAAAATTGAATTTTCTCTAGCCTCTGATGTTGCAATGACGTGATCGTTTGAGTTAAATGGAAAATAAACAACATTCTGTTTCTTTACGCACATCTTGTAGTAGCTGATATTTAGGTTGATTAGGTTGGTATAGAGATTTACTGTAAAGGTAAATGTTCTTAAATTTCAAGCCATTCTCGTTGAATATGAAACTAAGTAGACTTTTTGTTTTACCACAACCGCAGAACCACAAAATATTGCTCTAATTGAAAGTACGCCATGTTTAGATTTCTCAGTCCGGACAAAATCTATATTTTCGTAGTTAATGTGGTTCGATGCGCATCTTGTATACATCTAATAACATAGCGTATGCTTGCCACATATACAATACCTAATGGGATGTAAATAATAAACAGTTTTTCAATCAAGAATATTTTTTTATTTTCTACAACTATTACAATAAATTAATATACACCTCAGAGAAATAACCAATACACTCAGGTGCAAAAAACCGGGCCACCTATATATTTTCGTATCCTCGTTTTAAATGAACAACAATATATTTTCCTTTATTAATGTTATTGTTTATTAAAACAAGAATAAGAAGTCCTTTATATCAATTAAAAATCAGGTTTAAACCGAAAAAAATATATACAACCGATTTTGAAAAAATATTAGGTGGCCCGTTTTTTTTGGACCTGAGTGTAATTTCAAGGAAGGTAAGCTCGAACTTTCTGCTGCACAACACTTCTACACAGCGGACACTTCTCCATGGAGTTTGCACAACTCATACAGCATGCCAAATGTCCACATGGAACCGACAAGACTTCTATGTTTTTGCAGTGGCATAAAGTCTGGATTGGTGCTATGAATGTCAACTTTTTCAGGTGGGTTGTCCACAGGCTTGATTCCACCTTTAAGGGACTCCAGCTAGCATGGTCTTGTCATGGATCATCATCCTTTTCCCATTTATATCCTTCAATATTGCAAAATGCACACCGGACAACATCTTCATAATTCGTATAAAAAAATCCTGCTCGGGCAAGCTTTTCTGATGTTAGGGACTTGACCAGTTTTCAAACGTTCTTAAAAGACTCATAATTATGCTCCATCGCTCACTCAGTAATATTCTTACTATTTCAATAAATAATTTTGCTACTAGCAATGAAGAACATAGTAATGTAGTAAGTTATTGGTACGGATGTGAGGTCTTTTATATCTTGTTCTTGACTGTGTTCTCTTTGTGTGGCCATTGTGGGTGTGATGGAGGGTGAGATCTCCCTCCACACACTTTCAGCAATCGTATGATTTTGGAATACTGTTTGAAGTTTAAATTGAGTAGCTTTTTTAGGTAGGCTTGCTACCGAAATTTTTTCAACTACCGCCTTGAATGGGAAACATGTTTTATCCCACTTGCAAATAGATACCTTAGCATCTTCAGGGTTGTAAATATAGAAGACATTATTTATTAGGGAGAACAAAATGTGACCCAATCTAAGCAACATCTTTTACAACTGAAATGCAATACATGTTCTTTTATATATGAGGATCTACATTAAATCTCGTACAGTTTCACTTAAAGGTAAATATTCCATGGTACAGTCATGAATAATTATGCAGTAGGCTCGAGTTCTACCAGGAAATCCATTGCTGTTTTCTATGTCCAAGTTAACGTCAACCGTGTTTATTTTCATAGATTCATTCCGGCGAGAACAGTCAATGACAAACAGGATTGCATTATCTTTGTAATCTGCATAGCTAAGTAGCGGGGGACTCTCCATTGCATTTATATAACTCGGATAAAATTCCACATAGTTGTGACGGGCCTCCAGAAAGTCGTTACCAGCAAAATTCAATATCTGACGTTCGAATGGAAAATATTCACCGTTTACAATTAATCGTACATCTGTCGTATTTATGTGATCAAATGACGTGGGATTGCTTTTAGAATTATCATTGTGATTAGTCTGAAATCCGACGATGACGTACCGAGGAGTTGACACGGCTGCTGACGATTTTACAGCCCATATTTCTCTTTGGGAGTTTACAGTAAGATTTGGCAATTCATGTAGCTCCCACGATCAATTTTTATAGATCATAGGAGATCCAATCTAATCCTATCATTATGCTGAATATGTTTAACCTTTAATTCAATTTTGGAAATTGTTATTTCTGCAGTTATGGCAGGATCTGGTCTTGCGTCGTCTTGGGTTAGTAATAAAGCATTGTTATTATTTCGAGCTCATATTAGTCTCACTGTTTGTTTACCACAAATTGCCATCTGATAATCGTTGAATATTCCAAACAGTTGTTTTAGCGGTATTCTTACATTGAATTATTGTTAACATTGTTAACAGCCAAAGATTTATCAACCCCAATCCAGCATTTTTCGTCATTAGCTGTATAGCAAAGATACGATCTGATCGTTCCCGGGTTTATCACAACTTCTACTTCTTTGCCATTTAGTTCATAAGAAATGGAATCGAATAGAAATGCAGCACTATTATTGGATAGTTTGCAATATCCTTCGCCAGTTTTTTTGTCACTTTACTTTTGACAAAAATGGCCGCATCGTACATCGACAACCATGCATCGCCCTGATTAATGGTTATTTCCACGGTATCATTATTCCTAAATGACTTTACAAATGGGTAATAGGTGCGCTTCTCTAAACAAAGGTGGGAGTGCGATGCACATTAAAGACTTGAAGTGTTAGGGACATAGCCAAGTGCTTTTAAAAATTGTTGATTTTCCAACTAGAGACGATCTGCACTCTTCGGTGAAATCTTTGCTAGTGAATTTTCAAAGCATTGTGATTGCCTTTTATACGGTTGACATCTGTCACCAAAAACCAAAACCATTTTTAACGAGTTATCTGTATATATAGCAATAATTTCATCCACGCTTCAACTCCAACCGCACAATTATTTCCTCGCCTCTAAAATTTACAGGTTGAAAGTTCTGATCGAGAATAGTTACCGTTAAATTATTATTAATCTCACCCTTTGCAACTGGCATGTAGGTATACCAAATTTTCCGGAGACTCGCCTATGATGAACCCAGGATCGCTGCTAATTGCAAACTCGTAAATCGTGTGAGTTGGTTGATGTTTCTAGTACCTATACTCCAGATGTTACATTACAATCTATATGTATAGTTCTGACCTTTACGATGTTTATAGATATATTAGAAGTATGCAATTGTCCATACTCTAATTGACAAGGAGAAAACCCTAACATATGAGCACTAGAGTCTGCTGGTAGAAAATCACTGTGAATTTCACACTTGAAAGTACTGTTATTGATTGCTTTTATTGAATTTGGATTTTTCTGATTTTCTGTAAGGATCACTAAACATTTGTGATATCCATCAGTGTTTCCATAATAAAATTTGTTGTAACCAACGTCTATATTGGGAATGCTGTTATAAGTGTGAAATCCTATCAGTGCCAAACTTGTTGGTTGTATCATGGTACCAAACCATAATCAAAATCTGATTCTAAATGTATAGGATTATTAAAGTCGATAGACAGTGTGGAAGTAAATCCTTGCAGAATGAACAGCTTCGACATGATTGAATTCTCTCATTAGATTAATGCTAGTTTATTCAATCACTCTCTTATATATAGGCAGTTTTGACAAATATTAAAACTGTTTTTAACGTTTAATTTGACTGAAACTGCCGCCATATTGAATTTAGTGTTAGGTACCCATTACCCATATTAAGGAGGTTGAAAAGAAAATGTTATCTGCCATCTTGGAGAGGCGGCCCTATTGAATTTAGTCACTAACTTTATCGTTTTCTACTCTTCACGCCCTTTCATTTGATACCCATATTAAGTGGATGACAAAAAATACATCATCCGCCATCTTGTGGCGAAGGCCATTAGGAAAGTATTACAATATCGAGTCATTGTCACCAGAACTAAAGGTGTAACAGGGCAAGTTAAATAATAGCTTGTAAAAATGTTTCTTGATTTCAAAAGCAGACTTTTACCTTTCTGTTCTGTTTTTGCTTTGTTATATTAAATTAAGTATACTGCTTTTTGTGTTGTTATAGGAATACAAATTCACCGAAAACTTTTCTATAATTACCACCATAATTGACCAGTATAGTTTCAAAAGACAGAAAATAAGTGGCATAAGATTTTCTATTATCCTTTCGCTTTTCTGTAGTTAGACCATAGTAAAAATCAAATATCAAAACTGAATATCGCTGCGTTGAAATTCTTCAAACTTCTGATTTGGCGGCGCGACTTTAAATTTGAAACAGAAAATATAATCGTTGACTGACGTATTAATAAGACTTCTCACGGCTATAGCTTCATGTCCCGGAAAGAAGATGGCGCCTATGGTCAACAATGTATTTTGCATTGTATTTTGTCTCCGGGAAGCGCATGTTGAGCCAAAGAACTGCCAAACATGACAGCCGTGAGCAGTCTTTACTAAACGTCAGTCAACGATATAATGTTATCATTTAGCAGAACCTGTACCCCTGTACCTTTCCAACAATAAACTTAATAACCATTTATGCAAATGTTACCTGCTAATAACTTATGCTAATGTTCAAAACCGTTTGTGTTACCTGCTTCCTATACAGGGGGTCCCAATAAGGACTTCCGTCGCCGATATCTCCGTAACAAAAAGAGATATTTTAATTCTGCAAACGCCATTCGCTAGTACGTGAAGAGGGCATTATAATAATCGCGTTGATTTTATAGATGGCACTGCGGTGCAAAGAAACTTTTCGATCCTATAGGAACTTTGGAACGTATATAGCGTATCTAAGAGACTGGGTAATTTGGAGAAACTTTTGTTGTATGGAAGATTTTCCTATTGTTACTAAAGTCTATCCAAGTTACAGCGGCAGTATGAGATATAAACAAAGTCACATGACCGCCTTGCGATCGATTACCAAGGTCGGACTGATGTGAGATTCCAAGTGGCTTGTAATTCTGAACTAATTCTTTTAGAAGTTCTAAAATTTGTGTTTCTACCTTTCGTGGATCTTTATAAATTTCCTCAAATTAAGTAGCAAAATAAATTTACAGAATATACTGCTCGCGATCCAATCTAAAATATGCAGGAAACTCGACTGAGGGAAGAGCCGGCCCTGCATTCTGCTCGCCGCGTAAACACTTGACATTTTATGACGGCCAGACCAATAAGAGAATAAGTCACGTGGTGGCCAATGTTTTGATCCACTGCCTCTGTAACTTGGATAGACTTTAGTTTCTGAGATAACCGCTCTACAATGTCATTTACAAAAACTGAGCTAACTCGCTTAAAATCAACTTTAGCCAAAAAAATTATTAAGTAGGTATATCTTTGTAGTGCACTAGGTCAAAGAAAATAGCAGCACGTGTCAAATTATTATACATCGGGTTTGACCAGTGGCGTTCCTAGATGTTTGGCCGCCCGTTTGCAGAATATAATAAAAAATTTCTTTCAGGTTATAAAAACTAGGCTTTTCTGTCTCTTGTAATTATTACTTACGAGGTAATTGCAAAAATTATTAGGTAATTATAACAAAAATAATAATAGATATTCTCAAAAATATATATTTATAACAATAAAATATCACAGTTTCTTTAAAATAAAAAATGTTTAAAATTAAATAAATAATTTTCTAAGAAAAAGAAACTAAAAACGTAAAAATAATTAGGTTTACAAAGTAATAATACAACTGAACATAAATATATTTTGCATCGGGAAAAATACAGGTACTTGTAAAAATAAATAAAACATTTTCTTCTAAATGAAAGAAAAAATAAAATATTTCTAAAATATTGGGGTTATCCCTTAGGTACAATGCACAAGATACAAGTTAAACGAATGGAACTTTTCTGGCTGTAACACTGGCAAACTCTGATCACAATAAATATCACTGATATTTATTGTATCAAGTAGGATACTTTCAATGGAAATTATTGCTAAATCGGTTAATCTCTCCTGGCTCATAGAAGACCTTAGATAGTTTTTTATAATTTTTAATTTGGAAAATGATCTCTCCGCGAATGCTACGGTAACTGGCAAGCACAAAAGTATTCGGCGGAAAACTATTCGTGAAAATAGTTCTTGGACTTGCAGTATATTCTGATGGAAGAAAGATATTTAAATTTTTTAGCTCACTATACAGGTCTGAAGCGTCGATATCCCCTACGAAATTATTTGAGGCCTATACCAACGTCACGCCGCGCCGCGCAGTTGCCACAGAGCACAGACCAGAATAGAGGTAGTGCCGACTGCCGACGGACGACCGACGCCGCCGACGGGTTACAGGTTCATATCAATATGGTGTTTGAGGGCGAATGCAAGTAATGTAGAGACTTACTACCTTTTTTCTGAAAAAATATTTTTTCGCGACGGAAGGGCGGCCTGTGGCCGCCCCTGGATTTGGCCACCCGTCTGCAACGCAGGCCGCTGCTGCCCGGTCAGCTCGCCCCTGGGTTTGACCGGAAGTAGGCACCGGTAGTGACCCATTTTTCAGTTCAAAATGAACATACTGTACAATTTTCAATCAAAATTGGAAAAAATATACCTAATAACAATAACAGCTTGTATGTACAAGTTGACAACGACAATTTGGCTGAATTTATTTTTATTAACCGAAGGTGACATACTGATGTGAAGACATCCACGGTTTTTCCATCCACGGTTGAGCAACTGGCAACACCGCACAATACTGTGGCTGGCCACGAAATTCCGCTAATAACTGCACTAGATTAAGCGTGGATGATCCACGAAAATATTTATAAGAAAGGCTGTTTCCTGTGTGGTTATCCACGAAATTTGGCTACTAAAAGGACTCAATATTAAATATTCACATTTAAATAAACACAATCTACTTCGCCCCGAGGGATGAAGATCTAATGTCACCCCCGTAGGAGCGACGCATAGAGAAAAGATAAATTTGTCTATGGAGCGACGCTACTAATTTTTATTCGCGAAATGGAACAACTTTTCGGAGAAAAAAATTGCGGCGAAGTTATTAGGCGATGGCTGCGGTACTGCTATGTTGGAGGTGGTTGCCTAACTATACTTCTCCCCGAGGGTCGCAGATCCAATGTCACCCCCGTAGGAGCGACGCTACTAATTTTTATTTGCGAAATTGAACAACTTTTCGGATAAAAAAATTGCCGCGAAGTTATTAGGCGATGGCTGCGGTACTGCTATGTTGGAGGTGGTTGCCTGTCAACTATACTTCTCCCCGAGGGTCGCAAATCCAATGTCACCCCCGTTGTAGCGACAATAATAATTTTTATTTGCAAAATTGAACAACTTTTCGGATAAAAAAAATTGCCGCGAAGTTATTAGGCGATGGCTGCGGTACTGCTATGTTGGAGGTGGTTGCCTGTCAACTATACTTCGCCCCGAGGGTCGCAGATCCAATGTCACCCCCGTTGGAGCGACAATACTAATTTTTATTTGCGAAATTGAACAACTTTTCGGATAAAAAAAATTGCCGCAACGTTATTAGGCGATGGCTGCGGTACTGCTATGTTGGAGGTGGTTGCCTGTCAACTATACTTCGCCCCGAGGGTCGCAGATCCAATGTCACCCCCGTTGTAGCGACAATACTAATTTTTATTTGCGAAATTGAACAACTTCTCGGATAAAAAAAATTGCCGCGAAGTTATTAGGCGATGGCTGCGGTACTGCTATGTTGGAGGTGGTTGCCTGTCAACTATATTTCGCCCCGAGGGTCGCAGATCCAATGTCACCCCCGTTGTAGCGACAATACTAATTTTTATTTGCGAAATTGAACAACTTCTCGGATAAAAAAAATTGCCGCGAAGTTATTAGGCGATGGCTGCGGTACTGCTATGTTGGAGGTGGTTGCCTGTCAACTATATTTCGCCCCGAGGGTCGCAGATCCAATGTCACCCCCGTTGGAGCGACAATACTAATTTTTATTTGCGAAATTGAACAACTTTTCGGATAAAAAAAAATTGCCGCGAAGTTATTAGGCGATGGCTGCGGTACTGCTATGTTGGAGGTGGTTGCCTGTCAACTATACTTCGCCCCGAGGGTCGCAGATCCAATGTCACCCCCGTTGTAGCGACAATACTAATTTTTATTTGCAAAATTGAACAACTTTTCGGATAAAAAAAATTGGCGCGAAGTTATTAGGCGATGGCTGCAGTACTGCTATGTTGGAGGTGGTTGCCTGTCAACTATACTTCGCCCCGAGGGTCGCAGATCCAATGTCACCCCCGATGGAGCGACAATACTAATTTCCATTTGCGAAATTGAACAACTTTTCGGATAAAAAAAAATTGCCGCGAAGTTATTAGGCGATGGCTGCGGTACTGCTATGTTGGAGGTGGTTGCCTGTCAACTATACTTCGCCCCGAGGGTCGCAGATCCAATGTCACCCCCGTTGTAGCGACAATACTAATTTTTATTTGCAAAATTGAACAACTTTTCGGATAAAAAAAATTGGCGCGAAGTTATTAGGCGATGGCTGCGGTACTGCTATGTTGGAGGTGGTTGCCTGTCAACTATACTTCACCCCGAGGGTCGCAGATCCAATGTCACCCCCGTTGGAGCGACAATACTAATTTCTATTTGCGAAATTGAACAACTTTTCGGATAAAAAAATTGCCGCGTAGTTATTAGGCGATGGCTGCGGTACTGCTATGTTGGAGGTGGTTGCCTGTCAACTATACTTCGCCCCGAGGGTCGCAGATCCAATGTCACCCCCGTTGGAGCGACATTACTAATTTTTATTTGCGAAATTGAACAACTTTTCGGATAAAAAAAATTGCCGCAACGTTATTAGGCGATGGCTGCGGTACTGCTATGTTGGAGGTGGTTGCCTGTCAACTATACTTCGCCCCGAGGGTCGCAGATCCAATGTCACCCCCGTTGGAGCGACAATACTAATTTCCATTTGCGAAATTGAACAACTTTTCGGAAAAAAAAATTGCCGCGAAGTTATTAGGCGATGGCTGCGGTACTGCTATGTTGGAGGTGGTTGCCTGTCAACTATACTTCGCCCCGAGGGTCGCAGATCCAATGTCACCCCCGTTGTAGCGACAATACTAATTTTTATTTGCAAAATTGAACAACTTTTCGGATAAAAAAAATTGGCGCGAAGTTATTAGGCGATGGCTGCGGTACTGCTATGTTGGAGGTGGTTGCCTGTCAACTATACTTCACCCCGAGGGTCGCAGATCCAATGTCACCCCCGTTGGAGCGACAATACTAATTTCTATTTGCGAAATTGAACAACTTTTCGGATAAAAAAATTGCCGCAACATTATTAGGCGATGGCTGCGGTACTGCTATGTTGGAGGTGGTTGCCTGTCAACTATACTTCACCCCGAGGGTCGCAGATCCAATGTCACCCCCGTTGGAGCGACATTACTAATTTTTATTTGCGAAATTGAACAACTTTTCGGATAAAAAAATTGCCGCAACGTTATTAGGCGATGGCTGCGGTACTGCTATGTTGGAGGTGGTTGCCTGTCAACTATACTTCGCCCCGAGGATCGCAGATCCAATGTCACCCCCGTTGGAGCGACAATACTAATTTCCATTTGCGAAATTGAACAACTTTTCGGAAAAAAAAATTGCCGCGAAGTTATTAGGCGATGGCTGCGGTACTGCTATGTTGGAGGTGGTTGCCTGTCAACTATACTTCGCCCCGAGGGTCGCAGATCCAATGTCACCCCCGTTGTAGCGACAATACTAATTTTTATTTGCAAAATTGAACAACTTTTCGGATAAAAAAAATTGGCGCGAAGTTATTAGGCGATGGCTGCGGTACTGCTATGTTGGAGGTGGTTGCCTGTCAACTATACTTCGCCCCGAGGGTCGCAGATCCAATGTCACCCCCGTTGGAGCGACAATACTAATTTCTATTTGCGAAATTGAACAACTTTTCGGATAAAAAAATTGCCGCGTAGTTATTAGGCGATGGCTGCGGTACTGCTATGTTGGAGGTGGTTGCCTGTCAACTATACTTCGCCCCGAGGGTCGCAGATCCAATGTCACCCCCGTTGGAGCGACAATACTAATTTTTATTTGCGAAATTGAACAACTTTTCGGATAAAAAAAATTGCCGCAACGTTATTAGGCGATGGCTGCGGTACTGCTATGTTGGAGGTGGTTGCCTGTCAACTATACTTCGCCCCGAGGGTCGCAGATCCAATGTCACCCCCGTTGGAGCGACAATACTAATTTCTATTTGCGAAATTGAACAACTTTTCGGATAAAAAAATTGCCGCGTAGTTATTAGGCGATGGCTGCGGTACTGCTATGTTGGAGGTGGTTGCCTGTCAACTATACTTCGCCCCGAGGGTCGCAGATCCAATGTCACCCCCGTTGGAGCGACAATACTAATTTTTATTTGCGAAATTGAACAACTTTTCGGATAAAAAAAATTGCCGCGTAGTTATTAGGCGATGGCTGCGGTACTGCTATGTTGGAGGTGGTTGCCTGTCAACTATACTTCGCCCCGAGGGTCGCAGATCCAATGTCACCCCCGTTGGAGCGACAATACTAATTTTTATTTGCGAAATTGAACAACTTTTCGGATAAAAAAAAATTGCCGTGAAGTTATTAGGCGATGGCTGCGGTACTGCTATGTTGGAGGTGGTTGCCAGTAAACTATACTTCGCCCCGAGGGTCGCAGATCCAATGTCACCCCCGTTGTAGCGACAATACTAATTTTCATTTGCAGAATTGAACAACTTTTGGGATAAAAAAATTGCCGCGAAGTTATTAGGCGATGGCTGCGGTACTGCTATGTTGGAGGTGGTTGCCTGTCAGCTATATTTACTTCGCCCCGAGGGCCGCAGATCCAATGTCACCCCCGTTGTAGCGACAATACTAATTTTTATTTGCAAAATTGAACAATTTATCGGAATCTTGCACATTTTTCACATTTTTAAAATTTTCTAGTACGCATAACAGCTATAAATAAAAAACTGTAAGTGTTAAGCGAGCACACAACAAACCATGGTATTTTTTCCAAATTCTGAGAGGCAATCAGTTTTGCGCACAAATTTCATTAAGAAATTTTTTCGGTAACTCTTGAAACAAAAAACTTACATGCCGAAGAAATTTGACGATTTTCCGGATTTTGAAAAATATCTCGAAAAGTAGGCCATAGATCTCAAGTGTGTTTTTACGCAAAGTTAGCTCATCAAAAAGCAATTTTTTTTTCAAATAAAGATCTCAGAAAGATGCATATTTGTCAAGGTTTTCTCGAGTGGTCCTTCTTAAATAGACAGCCTGTATTTTTGTCCTTAACTTTTCGAGAACACCCTGTATATCAATTCTGAAGCTAGATTCGGATTCTCCAGAGAAAACTGCATCATCATGGTTTTTAAGCTGGCCTTTTTATTTTAAAGACTAAGGATCCGACTTTATTTGAGACACATACCTATTATAATACCCTGAAAAAGTTTCTCTTTTTGCAATGTGAAAAACACAATTCTATTTATACTTAGAAAAATAGTTATTTGTGTAACTAGTGCAACAATTGCATTTTTGTTGCACGAGGCATGAAGTTTTCAGCTCGAGACGCAGTCGAGGTAACTGATGGACAAACTTCATTTCCAGTAAATTTTTGAATTTTTTTTCTTCCGGTACCCTCCAGAATTTGAGCAGCTATTTCAGTTTTTTTTTGAAATTGACTCCTTAATGTAGCTCTCCGCTAGAGTTGAAGATTTCCATCCTCCATGGCGTTTTAATGACTAAAGTTAACAGGTCTGCCCCAGATTCCACAAGCAATGTTGCAGAAGATCTGCGAAACAGTGTCCTGTGTATTGCATTGGGTTTTCAATCTTGAAGTATTTTGCAATATCACTTGGAATTTTACTAAAAGTATGGAAATTGGTTGAACGGAGCATTTTCCGTTATAATATCTTATAAAAAATCTAGTGTGACTGGTAGACTGTGTTAAGCTTCTAATTTTACCGCTTATTACAAATAATGATCGAGGTTTGTTTGTCTTGCTATCGGGAATTTTCACAGCTATGATGATGAATGATGATAGAATCCATGCTCCTGCAATGCCAAATACTGCAACTATCTATAACAATACACAAGTAAGTAGGTTTAAAGTTAAAAATCGGCCAAGTGCGAGTCAAACTCGCACACGAAGGGTTCCGTACCACCGTACAATATTTAACACTACATATTTTTAAAATACTTTAGTAAAAAAATAAAAAAAATAATACAAAAGTTTGCCCCAGAGCTTGGTTTTGAACCCCGGACTTCTGGCACAGAATAAATAAGTAAGAAGCTATTTATTCTGTGCCTCTGGGTTATGAGCCCAGCATGCTTCCACTGCGCCACACCGCTCTTTCAGAAATGTTTGATACTACAGTCTGACAAACGAAAGAAGTCCAATGAAAAACTCAGTCTAAGCGCCATCCGTATGTTATCAATGTGGGCATGGGCGGTTAGACTGAATTTTTCATTGGACTTCTCTCGTTTGTCGGACTTTAGTTAGTTAGCCGTGTCACCCACGGAATAGCAGATGGGCCTCTGAGCCCCTAAATTCTCAAATCGCTAGGAAATTTGAAAATCCTCCACACCAAAACAAACCCACATCCCACATGCCAGTCGATGTTTCCGAATATCGCGCGTGCGGCTCGGCCACGATGTATACAGTATGATCTCGGGGTCTCGGGGCTCTCGCCAAATCGCAAAAAAAGCGGCCCAAACGGCCGAACGGCTTTTTCGATCGGGGGGTTCCACGCGAAAATTGAACTCGACCGGCGCTCCCCCTTTCAATTGCTGGCAATTTTTCCCGAAAAAAACGGAAAAAAAAAATTCCGGGGGGCAAACGGCTTTGCCGATTCGGAGGCCTTCAATAGAGTTGTTGCCTATGAGCTCGGGCGGCCGTACGCCAAATTTTGGCTCGAAATATCGAAAACTGCGTCTTGTAGAAGAGAGAATTAACTGAATTTTTACTGAATCGTTAAACAATATTCAAAAGCACACTTAGCAACAATAGGTAATTAGGCTTATGTTTCCAAGGCACTCTATGCAAAAACGTAAAACATTATGGGGCTTATATTTCCAAGGCACTTTATCCAAAAACGATTAATTTGATATTACGGCAAGAAAAACAAAGTAAAGCATAAAGACATGCCATTTTAACCAGAAAATCCACTTTTCAAAAATGCAAAAATCCAATATGGCGCCCATAAGAAAAATAAAAGTTGATCATCATATCATTGTCCCATTGTTTTCGTTTAAAAAAATAAAAACGAAAACGACATTTTTCAGTTTTTTCCGCAAGTTTGCCCCAATTTAACCAACCTCGTATCTCTTAAGATAACCAAGATCCCCATGCATAGACTCAAAATACGGTCACCGGCAAGTAATAAGGGCACAAGTTATGGACATCAAAATTGCCGACTTTACTACAAAAATCGCCCGATTCGCAAACGCTGCAAATCGGCATATATCATATTCATATTATATAAATATCGCGGTGAAAGAACCCAAGTTAGTCATAATTGTAATAAAATACAGAACGTTACTCTGCCCATTGTCTGTACGAATTTCTACAAATAAAAGTCGTTTTTAAAAATCGTGTTTCCGAACCCGCGATTATAATTGGCGCTGCGAACAGGATCGCCGTACGGCATCCCCGAGAAAATTTGCCGGTTCGTTTCAACGGTTTGACGGCGAAAAACAACTGCAAGAATCCATCAACCCCTACAGAGTGCCGAGGAATGAAGAACATCTACAGAATATCTCTATTCCTGTAAGTAATCTTCCATTTTTCCATGAGCTCTGAGTACCCTGAAGATTCTTTAAGTGCAGTTATTGATTTAGCCTTTTTTTCTACTCCCCCTTCTCAAAAAACAAAACCTGTCCCTAAGTTAAGAAGACCCGCACCCCCTACGGATCTTGACGAAGATTCACCTCCCTCTACATCCAACGGAATTCGTGACCGAAGTCCCATTTTAAAAGAAGTACAAAAGCCCCCTTTATTCACAATGCTTTCAAACAGCGACATTAATAACCTTTTTAATACCTTGCCCGAATATTCCCCCGAATCAAATTTATCTACTTTTATAAACAGTGTCGATAATTTATTTATCTTTTTACATACTCAAGATGCTACTGAAGTTCAAAATTACATAGCTAATTGCCATGTTCTATCTAAAGTCAAAGGAGAAGCCAGAGATTTTTTAAATTTACATAAAAAGCAAAATTGGCCTGAAGTCAAAGTGGCTCTTTTACAAAAATATGGAGACCAAAGAACAGAAGATATTTTATTGACGCAACTAACAACAACCGCACAAAAACGAAGCGAAACTTATAATGACTATTTTCACAGAATTAATTTAGCTCTTAACGATCTTCTCCAACATGTATCCCTACACGACGAACCCAACACTGCTTTATTTAAGAAAAACTTTTTTGAACAACAAGCTCTCAGAACATTTTGTACAGGACTAAATAATCCTTACTGTGATCACCTTTCGCATTTTGAGTTACAATCCCTGGATGAAGCTTTACAAAAATGTGTTTCGTACGATAATCATAGACAACAACAACAGTACATGTCATACCTAAAATCAACCCTTTACCCTTCTGACTACTCTAACAGAAAACCTACTTTACAACCTAACCCTATACCTAGAAGACTTTCCCAAAATCAAAATCCTAATCAAAATTACAATCCAAGACCACCACCACCGCAATTTCAAAATCATCGACCTTTTGGAGACATAAATAGACCAATTCCCCAACGCACCAATCTACCCACCAATCGAGAAGTTTTTGGTAATCAAAACCCTAGACCGTTCCCTCAACAACAACCACAAAATTACCTGAGACCGTTTCCTAAACAACAACAAAATATGCCTAGACCCATGTCCGGCGTAGAAACAATTCGAAACACAAATAATTTCCGACTTCCTACGACTCAAATGAGTCGAAACCGTACTTTCCACAACAATACTGAAATTTCCCCCAATTACGAGGAAAATGAGGAAAATTTTCAAACACAAGCCTCGGAACCCTCTACCAGCCAACAATAATTCAATTAAATAATGTTTTTAACAAAAAGAAACTCCCATATTTTTACCTTCCCAATTCTGGCCTAAAAGTCCTTATAGACTCAGGTGGTTCAGATTCCCTTATCACTCCCCAAGCTGCAGAACTGATAGACCAATATCAACGTTATGAATATATAGAACCTTTCACTTTAATATCTATGAAAACCCCTACTAATTATAATAGAAATTTATTTTACCCCCTATTTTCCGAAATCGGAATAATGCAACCACTTATAGTTCGCATTGCCGATTGGCATTCCGATTTTGACATTCTTTTCGGCACAAGTGAATTAGATTCACTTGGAGCAATTATAGACTATGAAACCCACCTTTTTAAAATAAGAAAATTAAATATAAGTATTCCTTTCGAAGTCATGTACCAAGCCAATAATCGTTTACAAATTCCTGTAAACATTAATTACGGTGACGTAATACTTCCCGCTATCATACACAATAACGAAATTATTATACCGGAATCTCTGCACAAGTCGCGAAATGGCTTCGTGGAAGTCCCCGGTATCGAAATAAATAATTTTTCTTTTGATAACCCAGTCGAAGTAGAAGCCTTTACCCATTATGAAGAATCACGACCCCCCATGTCTTCTTCTGATTTTAATGAAAACCTAATCCGTACACACCACCTTAACCTAGAAGAACGTTCGAAAATAATTTCTCTCTGTCATAAATTTAAAGATATTTTTTATTACGAAGATTCTGATCTAACTTTCACTAGTTCCGTAAAACACCACATTCGCACAAAAGATGAAAACCCTATATATACTCGTTCATATAGACATCCTAGAAATATGCAAATCGAAATAAATAACCAAATTGATAAACTTCTCCAAAACAAAATTATCCGCCCGTCTATTTCTCCCTATTCTTCACCTGTATGGATAGTACCAAAAAAGGCAGATGCCTCCGGCAAGAAAAAATTTCGTATGGTAATTGACTATCGAAAACTTAACGAAAACACAATAGAAGATAAATACCCCCTCCCAAGGATCGACGAAATTTTAGAAAATTTAGGAAAAAGCATTTATTTTACGACACTTGACCTCGCTCAAGGCTTTCACCAGATAGAAATCCATCCAGATTCTCTCGAAAAAACAGCTTTTACCGTCCCAAATGGCCATTACGAGTACCTACGAATGCCCTTTGGTCTCAAAAACGCTCCAGCATCATTCCAGAGAATGATGGACGAAGTACTCCGGGAGTTTATTCATAAATTTTGTTTTGTTTACATGGACGATGTAATAATTTTTTCAAAATCCCTACAAGACCATTTAATTCATATCAAACAAATTTTCACAAGACTTAGAGAGGTAAATTTAAAGGTACAATTAGATAAGTCCGAGTTTTTAAATAAAGAAGTTGCCTTCTTAGGACATTTAATTACCCCCGATGGCATAAAACCCAATCCTATAAAAATCCAAGCGATCCAAGATTTTCCAATCCCAAAATCCACAAAAGAAATCAAAAGTTTTCTCGGCCTTTTAGGATATTACCGCCGTTTTATTCCGGATTTTGCTAAACTAACTGTCCCATTCACTAGATGCTTAAAAAAGGGAACAAAAATAGATACCAATCATCCACAATACATTGAGTGTTTTCAAACGTGTAAAACTCTTTTAACTAATAGTCCTATCCTACAATATCCTGATTTTTCCGAACAATTTACTCTCACAACAGATGCGTCAAATGTAGCATTAGGATCAGTACTATCACAAAAAGCAAAACCTATCGCTTATTATTCTCGTACACTAAATGCCGCAGAAAGAAATTATTCTACTATAGAAAAAGAGTTGTTATCTATAATTGAATCTTGTAAGCACTTTCGCCCATATCTCTATGGAACAAAATTTCAAATCGAAACTGATCATAACCCTCTCGTTTGGCTTTATAAAATAAAAGAACCTCATTCGCGCTTAGCCAGATGGAAAATAAAATTAGAAGAATTCAATTTCGACATTAAATACAAGAAAGGAAAAGAAAATGTAGTTGCCGATGCTCTATCTCGTATTGAAATTAATGCCCTAGAAACGGAATCCCAAATTGCAGAACCCCCTTCCGCTAATGATGACTTCGACATTGACGCTTTTGTTAACGAAGTAGCTGAAAGAGAAACCGGAAATTCTACACAACACACCTCTATAGAAAATCCTATTGCCGAAATCCCATTTTCAGACGATCCTATTAACCTTTTCTCCAATCAAATAATTTTCGAAATTTCCGATAAACCCGAAACAATTTACAAACTAAAGTTTAAAAACAAACATCGCTTCACTGCCAAAATTACTGACGAAAATTGGAAAAACGAAATCACACGTCTACTTACTGAAATAATTAGACCAAACCAACGCTATTATATCTTATTAAAAGACCCCCGTATGCAAAAATATCTCTCTAATTATGTTCGCTCAAAATATGATAATACCGTTCAATTATTTTTCTGTTCAAAATTCCTTCAAGATTTAGAACGACCTGAAAATCAACTCACTTGTATATCTAACTATCACAAAGAAAACCATAATGGAATCTTAGAAACGTACCAACACTTAAAACAAAAATTTTATTGGCCTAACATGAAGCAAGATATTATTAATTTCATAAATAAATGCGATATCTGCCTCAAAAATAAATACGAACGACATCCCTATAAGCTCCCTTTTAAAGGACCTCTCCTTGGACAAAAACCCTTCGATATATTACACATTGACCTCTTTGCTTGCAACAAAACTCCTCACTTAACCGTTATCGACTCATTTTCCAAGTATGCTCAAGTATATAAACTTTCCGACAAAACTCACACTACTGTACTTAGTAAACTCCGACACTACTTTTCCCATCATAATTACCCTAGAAAAATAGTATGCGACGAAGGAGTAGAATTTGCCAACTCCCTCTTTCGAGAATTCTGTAAACTTCACTCTATTGAACTCCATTTCACCACTATAAATAACCCAAACTCTAACAGCCCCATAGAAAGGTTCCACTCTACATTCATAGAAAAATTACGTGTTATGCAAGAACAAAATCCCAACGAATATTTCGACGATACCGTAACCCATTGTGTCCTAATTTATAATCAATCCATTCACTCCGCCACTGGCTATTCCCCTTTTTCAATACTTTATGGACCATATGCTGAAGAAATAAATTTTGACTTCGACACACCAGTCTACGAACTTTACAACCAAAAACACAAAAACGAACTTCAACCCTTTTTACAAAACTTATACCAAAAACAATTAAATAAACAAACAAACATTCTTAACAAAAGAAATGAACAACTGACACAAGACACCCCGCAACCACATGTAGGCGAAACTGTATATATATCCAAAGATAACCGCAACAAATTAACCGCTCCTTTTGTCCCTATAAAAGTCACAAAAACCAACCCCACTAAAATTCAAGGCTTAACACGGAACTCCCGAGAAACCAACACACACCCTCGAAAAATTAAAAGACTAAGAAAAACCTCTCGTTTACAGGTCCTTCCTCGCTCGAATCCCGTCCTTCGAGATCCATCCCTTAGTGACTAATGGATATTTTCCCGAACCCCTAGGGAATGCTCAATTATTCGACCATTTCCATAGACACATAATAACAATAAACTTAACCCAAATCCAATCTACTTTGCAACAAGTATATTTAAATTTTGGCTTAATTAACAAAACAAATTCCACTCATACACAATCCTTACTAGCACAATATAATCATTTTTATACTGAAACTTCAGACAACTTCCACAAAATTTATAGACCACGGAACAAACGAGGACTATTGAACTTTTTAGGCAACGCAATAAAATACGTTACAGGTAATCCAGACAATGACGATCTTGTTCTTTTGTCAAACCATATTAATGCTTTAGAAATAAAACAATCAGAAATTATTCAAAATCAAAATAAGATTATATCCTATGCTTCTTCTACCAATTTTAGATATAACAAATTCATAAAAGAAATATATTCAAATACTCAAATATCCGCGACAAAAATAAACGATTTATCTGACACATTAGATAAGTATATGTCCATACATAATGAAATTTTAAATATTCAAAGATTAAATAACTTCCTTCAAAAAATACTTCGTACCCTTAGCCTTGCAACCCTCTCTCTTTCCAACATAGAACTTCTTACACTCTCCGAAATCACTTCCTTAGATAATCAACTTCGAAATCAATATTCAAAAACATCTCTTATTTCAAATGAATTGCACCCATACGAATTAATAGAAAACTCAAAAAGCACAATTTTTACTTTAGAATCTCAGATGCTTATAATCCTTAAGATACCCATCCTTGATTCCCATATTTTTGAATTATCCCATATTTACCCTATCCATAACCCCTATGGAGATATTCTCGTCGCACCTGCACCGTACTATGGAAATTACCACTGGTATACCGACTGCACTCCTCACGACAAGAAGCACATCTGTCAACCTACTACAACAACAATCTGCCAACCACCGAACTTACAACATTGCACCATGGCTCATCTTAACCAGCCCATTATTCAACAAACTGAAAACCACCTCGTAATCAGCACCTTCACCCCCATCGAGATCGAAGAAAATCGCAAGAAACACACAATTAATAAACCTTCTTATATAAAAACTAATCAGACAATATTAATTCAAGGGAAACGCTACACTGTACCAACAACTTCAAACCAGCAAATACCAGATGTCATCCCCATCCGATGGAAACCCACACATCATCTTCAGTTGCCACCGCTTAGCAGTCTACCAGAGGAGACTTTGCTACTTACGCCGTTACAACCCCTACATCTCGCACCTATCACTACAGCCACCATTTCATGGACCACAGCTATAATCCTGCTAATTTCGCTTGGACTCATCACGTATATCATTGCCAGGAAAAAGAAGAGGATACACACTTTACTGTTCAAACCCAAGATACCCCTAGAGAAGCTACTTCAACCCTTAGAGCCAAAGATCGAGGACGATCTTCCAACTTAAGGGGGGAAGAGTTATGGACATCAAAATTGCCGACTTTACTACAAAAATCGCCCGATTCGCAAACGCTGCAAATCGAAATATATCATATTCATATTATATAAATATCGCGGTGAAAGAACCCAAGTTAGTCATAATTGTAATAAAATACAGAACGTTACTCTGCCCATTGTCTGTACGAATTTCTACAAATAAAAGTCGTTTTTAAAAATCGTGTTTCCGAACCCGCGATTATAATTCACAAATTAGTTTCAAACCAGGGACCCTTATTTTAAAGGGTTAATCCCCAGAAGCTCAAAGCCGATTTTTTTATTTACACCTTATGTGAATTCAATCCGGGGACACACTGCATATGCTATTTGAGAAATTTAGGACGCATTTTTTAAATCGCTGCGCAAAGAAAAAAATTTTTTACACTAATAGGTCAGGGTAGATAATTTTTGAGAACAAAAAAATCTAGAACAGCATGACACCCATTGGAAAAGGAAGAAAATATAGCAAAAAGAACGGAAAAAATAATTTAAGGGCGATTTGAAGTTTTAGTGGGTGATCTTTTAGTGGTGGAAAACGGTTTATCATGATTTCCGGCAAAACTGCAACTCCTATCGAAAAAAGTTGAATGGCACTTTTTTCACATAGCCTCAAAATATCCGCGAAAAATCGAAATAACCGATTTTTTGGTTTTTACTTTTTATCTCCCACAAAAAAAAATTCCACAAAATTTGGTGGAAGCTTACCTTTTTATGTCCCGAATACGCTGTAATTTTTTCGAATCAAAATATTTATTTTTACCCCTTTTTTATTTTAAACCGAAAAAGTAACCTCATTTTCCATCGAAAATGCCCACGTCAAAAAAGCTGCTTTTTTTAAAAAAGTCGATTTGCTTTTTGTTTGTTGAAACCTCTACTTCCTGATGGTGTAAAAAAATATATATCACTATGGAAAATTTTCTCAGAAAATGCAAAAAACGAAAAAACTCGATTTCGAAAAATTTTTTTTAATCATTGTTTATAATTTTGCGCTATTTATTGAAATTTGCACTTTAATTAGGTACTTGAAAAATTTAAGATTCCATGTTATATTGATAAACCAAGAAATTGCAAATCGATATACAATGTGTCCCGGAGAAGAATAAACAGCATGGGGATCTTGCAAACGGTGAGAGATAGAACAACGGTTAAATGGGGAAAAAGTTGCGCAATTTTGAGGTCAATAAAATGGTACAAACAGATTTCTAATATCTCTTTTCGTTTTTGAGTTATTTTGAAAAAAGTGAAATTTTGCATTTTCGATTTTATTTTTTTCTGAAGTTGTTATCACAGATCACAAAAAAGAAAAACACTTTCTTATGTCACTTTTTAACGGGCTTTAAGATGGCGTTTTTAGATTTGTTCTACAACATTTCGTTTTTTGAGAAACCATCTTCAACTTAATTTTTTTAAAGACGGACCTGGATTTTTTTTGCAGATTTTGAAAACACCTTTTAATGTTTTGAGACAATTATACTGAAAATTTCTTTTTTTCCATTTAAATACAGGGCCGCATTAGAAAGAAGTGAGTGGAAAAAAAAAGGAATTTTCAGAATAATTAGATCAACACATTTTAAAAATATTTCGTGTCATACATATGGAATGAAAAGTGTTTTCAAAATCTGCAAAAATATCCAGGTCTGTATTTAAAAAAATAAAGTTGCGAAGATGGTTTCTCAAAAAACGAAATGTTGTAGAACAAATCCAAAAACGCCATCTTAAAGCCCGTTAAAAAGTGACATAAGAAAGTGTTTTTTTTTCCTATGTAATAACAACAAAATTTCAGGTTTTTCAAAATAACTCAAAAACGAAAAGAGATATTAGATATCTGTTTGTACCATTTTATTGACCTCAAAATTGAGCAACTTTTTCCCTATTTAAACGTTGTTCTATCTCTCACCATTTGCAAGATCTCCATGCTGTTCATTCTTATCCGGGACACATTGTATATCGATTTGCAATTTCAAGTACCCAATTAAAATGTAAATTTCAATAAATAGCGCAAAATTTTAAACAATGATTAAAATTTTCTTTTCGAAATCGAGTTTTTTGTTTTCTGCATTTTCTGAGAAAATTTTCCATAGTGATGTATATTTTTTTACACCATCAGAAAGTAGAGGTTTCAACGAACAAAAAGCGAATCGACTTTTTTTAAAAAGCAGCTTTTTTGACGTTGGCATTTTCGATTGAAAATGAGGTTACTTTTTCGGTTTAAAATCAAAAAAAGGGGTAAAAATAAATATTTTGATTCGAAAAAATTACAGCGTATTCGGGACATAAGAAGTTAAGATTCCACCAAATTTTGTGGATTTTTTTTTTTTTGTGGGAGATAAAAATTAAAAACCAAAAAATCGGTTATTTCGATTTTTCGCGGATATTTTGAGGTTATGTGAAAAAAGTGTAAATAAAATAGTTGTAGATCTTTTTATGGCCTACAACTTTGCTATTCAACTTTTTTCGATAGGAGTTGCAGTTTTGCCGGAAATCATGATAAACCGTTTTCCACCACTAAAAGGTCACCCACTACAACTTCCGTACCTCAAATCGCCTTTAAATTAGTTTTTCTGTTCTTTTTGCTATATTTTCTTCCTTTTCCAATGGGTTTCATACTGTTCTAATTTTTTTTTCAGTTTTTGCCATTTTGAAAGGCTTAGGCCCTGAAACATATTTTGACCCTGTATCGTCGAAATTAACCGACATAAGTATCGAAATGCGGTTTGCAACATTCAGTTCAGAACAAAATCAAGCTGTAGACACCCTAACTACTTTTGTCTATCTCCGGGGATATGAGAAAATAAAATATAAAAAATACATATATCTGCAATAATACCTGTATCTAAATAAAAAATGTAAGTTGGGGGAGATAGCTATATATCACAAGAGTATGCTTGATCCAAATTTCAACTCGATCATTTTACTAGTTTTAACAAAAAGTGATCTTTTTGCGGAGAAGTACATTGGTACGAAGTTTCTCAAAAATAAAAAAAGTTCAAATACAACTTCTAAACCGTCAAACTTCGGATAAGCCCTATTATAGTGATGTCTCCTATACACAGGCTACGTTTGGACCCATAACTCTGGGACACCCTATATATAACCTCATACTACAAACCCAAGTGGTTTTTGTGTTTGTTTTTAAAATTATTAGTTTTTTTAGTTTTAAAAAACCAAATGCACCTCAAACACTAAATTATACATATTTGGACAAAAAACAGACAAATCTGATGTATTTGTTATGAAAAGGTTTTGTCTCACAACATGTGAACTGGCAACACTGTCGACTTTGGTTGTTAACGTGTTGCTAAGTATGAAGTTAGGTTTGTGTGACTTTTGTAATCTGACATTTGACAATGACAGCAATGATATTAAGTCAGTCTTTGTTGATATATAGACATGTGTATGTCGTACTTTTTGAAGTAGACTAATTTACGTTTGTTAATCACTACCAATTATACTGTTACTCTGTGAAAGAATAAATGCTTTCTAACTTCGACTCCAACACTGGCATATCTCATTTTATCAAACAGGTTATGGGCCCAGTTATGCCCATGTGAGTCGTAAGTTGAAAAAGTTGTCGGCCATTATCATCAGGTGTGTCCTGTGCAGGAGGTCTCCACGTTTGTCGTGAGAAGCTGATAGTTCCTCGTACCAAAAATGGCAGACAAGGTCGACTTTGGAGTGATTAGCAAGTTCGACGGCACGAACTATCCACAGTGGAAGTTCCAAGTTAAATGTGGCTTGAAGGCCAAGGGCATTTACGACGTGGTTAATGGAACTTTGCCGAAACCCACCAGCGGAGCGCAAGACATCAGTGCATGGAACAGAAAGGATGCTCAAGCAATGTTTACCATAACAGCTGCAATGGATTTGAAACAGATTACGTTGATTGAAAACTGTGAATCGTCTCAGGAGATCCTCAACAAGTTAGACTCCATCTATCAACAGAAATCAGAAACAAATAAGATGCTTGTGCACGAACGTTTTGCACAATACAAGATGGATTCAAAAGATAGTGTTGCTCAACATATCGCAAAGGTTGAGAACCTAGCCAAACAAATAAAGGAAGCAGGTGAAACGATAAGTGAAGCAGCGGTAATGACCAAAATACTTAACACACTTCCTCTGAAGTATAGAAATATACGACAGGCTTGGTTATCCCTTGATGACAGCAAGCAGACAATTGCGAATCTCACGGCACGGCTCATCGACGAAGAAGCGAGTTTGACAGCTTTCGAAGAGACTGAAACAGCCCTAGCTTCAGTTAGATTGAGGGTAGCAGGCCAGAAGAGAAACACAACAAGTAGTAGAGGAAAAGGTATTGTTTGCTACAATTGTCGGCAGCGTGGGCACATTTCTCGAGACTGTACCCAGCCGAAGAAACCTGTTAACAAGAACGATGGTGATGGGAACAACACAGGTGGTAGCAGGAGGAAAAACAATTTTCAGGACAGTGCGTTTACTACATCAAGTAATGAAACCGCTTTCAACGTTGTCGAGACAAATCAGTTTCATTTAGACGATGATACGTGGACCTTGGACAGTGGTGCCTCAGTGCATATGTGCTACCGACGTGAGCTATTTGCTACTTTCACCGAAGATTGTAATTCAACTGTAACGTTAGGCAACGACGCACCTTTGATGGCAAAAGGGCGTGGTACCATAAATATTCAGAAGCTTATAGATGGACAATGGTTTAATTCTACCATTAACGAAGTTTTGTACGTACCAGACCTCAAGAGAAATTTACTGTCAGAAGGTGTACTCACGAAGAAAGGTATGGAGATTGTCAAAGTAAAAGAGCATGCCAAGATATACAACGATGGACAGCTGAGTGCTGTTGGTATCCGTGGCACAAATAACCTATACAGAATGCTATTCCGGACGGTTGTGTACCAAGCAAATGTTACAGCTAGTGAAAGTTTGCGTCTATGGCACGAGAGACTTGGTCAAGTCAACATTGGTTCCTTGTGTCAAATGGTTTCAAAAGGGCTTGTCAAAGGTGTCAATCTTAGTGACAAACAGAATTTCTTCTGCGAAGCATGTTGCTACGGCAAGCAACACAGACAGCCTTTCAAAAATAACAGCCATGTTAAAATGAAACCCGGTGAACGTGTGTACAGTGACGTATGCGGTCCTATGTCTGTTCCTTCAGTACAAGGGGCAAGATATTTCGTCACGTTCAAAGACGAAAACACAGGTTATCGTGTCGCATACTTTATCAAGCACAAAACAGATGTGCTTGACTGTTTCAAAGTGTATAATGCGAAGATTAAAAACAAATTCAACCGATCAGTTAAAGTTCTTCACGTGGACAACGGAACTGAGTATCGGAATCACGACTTCAAGGAGTACATGGATACAGAGGGTATCGAGTTGGAAACAACAGCACCATACACGCCACAACAAAATGGTAGGGCAGAACGGGACAACCGTACCATAGTAGAAAGCGCTCGATCGATGCTATACAAGTCAGGAGTGTCACGCCATCTCTGGGCGGAGGCAGTTAATACTGCTGTATACTTGTTGAATCGAACACCAACTACCCAGGCGCCGAATTCTACTCCGTATGAACTATGGTGTGGTCAGAAAACCTCTCTCGAACATGTCAAGGTGTTTGGATGTGACGCATTCACACATGTACCAGATCAGAAAAGATCAAAATTAGATGCGAAAAGTCAAAAGCTTATTTTTGTGGGATATGACAAAAACTCTACGAACTACAGGCTGTATAATCCAGAAAACAGAAAAATTGTTGTTTCTAGAAGTGTCAAGTTCAATGAAGATAGCCATGGATTGGTTCAGAATAATCGAAATGTCAAAATTACATTGGAGAGCGATGACGTAACAGAATTAGAAACTGATGAAGTGGAACACATTGCTGCAGAAAATATGGGAGCTGACGAAAGCGATTTGGAAATAGAAGCTCCAAACTTGAAACCACAAAGATCGATTAAATTACCAGCCAGATTCAATGATTACGAGTTAAATTTTGTGGAAGTCGATATACCAAACACCTATGAAGAGGCAGTGCATTGTAGGGATGCAAAACAGTGGGAGAAAGCTATAAAAGAAGAGCTAATGGCCTTACAAGAAAATGAAACATGGGACTTAGTACCACTTCCGGCAGAAGAAAAGGTGATTGATTCGAAGTGGGTGTTCAAAGTCAAGAGAGGCCCAGATGGTTCCGTCCTTCGTTACAAGGCGCGACTATGTGCCAGAGGGTTCGAACAACGAAAAGGCATTGACTATAACGAAATATTTTCTCCAACAACCAGGTATGATTCAATCAGAGTCCTTTTAGCTTTAGCTGTCAAGAATAATTTCAAAATAATGCAATTTGATATCAAAACTGCCTTCCTGAATGGTGATTTGAGTGAAGTTATTTACATGAAGCTACCAGAAGGTTTGGAAGAAGAAGAATTGTCAAATGACAGCAATTCTAACCTCAAATTCGTTTGTAAACTAAAGAAATCACTCTATGGTTTGAAACAAGCGCCGCGATGTTGGAATCAAAAGTTCCACACGTTTTTGAGCAGTTTTGGCTTTACGCAAGCACAATCTGATAAGTGTATCTACAACGGCATTGTGAATGATATAAGAGTGCTATTGATTTTATATGTTGACGATGGACTTGTTCTTTCAACAAGTTTGCAAGCAATTGATTTGGTTTTGCAAAAACTGAATAGTATGTTCAAGATGACTATTAGTGAACCCGAATGTTTTGTCGGACTGGAGATTGCCCGAGACGAAGATGACTCCATGTTTATCAGTCAAACAAACTACATTCAGCGACTTGTGAAGCATTTTGGCTTTGAAAATGCTACTCCAGTAAGCACACCAGAAGACCCGAATTGCGATCTTACAACCGAGATAGGCTCAATAATGAACGACGACCAAATACCTTACCGACAAGCAGTTGGCTCGTTAATGTTCCTAGCTGTTGTCAGTCGTCCGGACATTTCCCATGCAGTGGGAGTAGTAAGTCGTTTCGTTAACAACTACACAACTGCACATTGGAATGCTGTGAAGAGAATCTTCAAGTATTTGATAAAAACTCAAGATTACGGCATTACGTATCGCAGGCAACAAGGCACGTGTCCAGAGTTGATAGGATATTCCGATGCCGACTATGCAGGAGATGTTCAGTCTAGAAGATCTACGAGTGGATATGTGTACAAAATATGTGATGGTCCAATTACATGGTGCAGCCGAAGGCAACAGAGTATCGCTCTATCTACGACCGAATCTGAATACATCGCTGCATCCGAAGCTACGAAAGAAGCACTGTGGCTGCAACAGTTGCTAAGAGATATCGGAGAAAATACTTCGAAACCTACTACGCTCCTGATAGACAATCAGAGTGCGATAAGACTAATACGAAACCCCGAATTTCACAATCGTACCAAACACATCGATGTTAGATTTCATTACATCCGAGAGAAATTCGAGAGTGGAGATATTTTACCAAAGTACGTCGAGAGTGCTCGTCAAGAAGCAGACATCTTTACGAAGGCACTACCGAAAGCGAAGTTTGAAAAACTCCGGCAGTTACTTGGACTGAGTAAGAATAAAAAAGGTTTAGACCTTGTGGAACAAAAAGTGGGAGTGTTATGAAAAGGTTTTGTCTCACAACATGTGAACTGGCAACACTGTCGACTTTGGTTGTTAACGTGTTGCTAAGTATGAAGTTAGGTTTGTGTGACTTTTGTAATCTGACATTTGACAATGACAGCAATGATATTAAGTCAGTCTTTGTTGATATATAGACATGTGTATGTCGTACTTTTTGAAGTAGACTAATTTACGTTTGTTAATCACTACCAATTATACTGTTACTCTGTGAAAGAATAAATGCTTTCTAACTTCGACTCCAACACTGGCATATCTCATTTTATCAAACAGTATTGCCTGCAAAAACAAATATCTAAGTTTTCTGCTAGTTTTATATTTGAGAACAAGAAATACATTTTAGGTGTTTTTGCATGTAATAGGTACATCAGATTTTCAGATTTTTGTAGAAATATGCTCAATGTAATGTTAATGTTTGAGGTGCGTTTGATTTTTTGAAAATAGAAAGATAACCACCTAAAATATACTTGGGTTGGTATGTGTGCAAATGCCATACCTGGGTTATTAAATTAATTTAGAAATCAATTAAATATAGCAATAAAAGACAATTATTTAGATGTTTAGACTTTATTTCATTCTTGTTTTCCCTTATAGGTACCTCATAATTTTCACTGTGAAATATTCCTTTCATTGGCATATCGTTTATCAAAAACGAAGGCTGTAAATTCAAGAATTATTATTATAAAGGATACTATTTACTTTAAAAGATATAATATGTACGTACGGGAATAATAATTATTATTGCTATAAGTCGTTTTTATGTAATGAAATATTTTCAAAACTCTAGCATGAATATTCACAAAACCAATTAAAATATACCTCTCGCCCTAGTGCAAAAATATAATATGTTCGAAGGTCGGTTTTTTCTAATTAGCGTGTATTTGTTTCCAATATTTTTGTCTCCGTGTAGCTGTTTTCAGAAAAATATGAACTAAAAATAAATTTCGAAGTATAATTTGTCACTTATCGGTAAACACGTCTAGCTCTAGCGGAAATATTTAACCGTGAAAATAACTTGGCTTCGGACACAAATTGTCTGCTTTAATAAAGAAATCGAACAGCTGAAAATTCCAATGCAAATATAAATATTGCGTTTTCAATCAAAAGTTCGTGGAATGTCCCCGTTAATATCATCGCTTGTGCTCTTCGTTTATGCGAAGAAGACGTGTTATGTTGGCAAAAAAGCAACAGTGTTTCAATAGATTTTGCTAAACTCTCATAGTTACTTAGCTCATGTTTATTACTTGTGGATAGGGGTTGTAACAAACTAAAACTAGTTATATGGCTCTGACTATGACTAATAAGAGTCAAGGCTGTCGAGAAAATTATAGTCTCTAACTTAATTAAGGTAGAGAGAATGGAATATCATCTGTTGTAAACATACAAATACCAATAAATATGAGTTTTCAAAGTAAGTAGGTAATTCAAAGTTGTGCCAAAACAAACAACGTTTTGTAGCCAATAATGCATCTTTACGCTACAACGTGAAATAGTTTTGGGGATAAGTAGGCCAGCAAGTTGTTTGAATAAATAAAAAACAAACAAATATTTTTTTAAAGTTTATTCACTGAAAGGAAAGTATGGTCTTACTATCGAGTAGGTACATAGATAGGTAGGTAGGTACTAAGTATACCTATAGTAGCGTCTTCATAAAAGTCTACTCTGTTTATGAGAAAAAATAATTGTCTTATTAGTCTCCAGTCATCATTTCCATGAATTCTGAAACAAACAGAATAATTACAAATTCGTCAATGGATTATCAGATTCAAGTAAAAACCAAATTTTAAATTTAAGTTAGGTATCTACAAAAAATAATAAGTACAGTGAAACGTGAAAGCTCTCCTAGCGACACCTCCTTTAAACGGTATGTTTTTTCAATATGTTTTTTGACTTTGTCAATGGAGGGGAGTTCACAATTAAAAAAAATGAAATGTAGTGTTTGTGGTTAAAAGTTACCGTCGGGATTGGACAGCCGGTTGCGCCTCTTTCAATTCCAACGTTGAGTTATCTGTGATGGTTTGGTAACTGCGAACTACATGCTTATTTCCGCGAGTATGCAGAGAATAACGCTTGAATTCAAAAATCTTTAATGCAAAAAATATCTTGACTGTTGACAACTATTGCATGGAGAAGAAAACAAGCAGTAAGAAAAAAATGCGTAACCATTTACATTTATTGACAGTCACAGAAACATTTTGTGTTCTTGAAAATAAATATCTTACCATCAAAATCAACTGTTCCAGAACCGTCCGTGTCGATTTCAGCTATAATACCATCTAGATCGTTGTTTGTGAGCTTATCATCCAGTGCCCTTAAAATTTCTTTTAGGGTTTTTGTGGTGATGTAACCATTTCCTTCTCTGTCGTATAGTCTGTAAAATAAAAAATGTAACTTAGGTATGAAATAAATGCGTACAGGAAATAAATGAATGTTCTAGCTCAGAACAGAAAGCTCCTCAAGGACAGCTGTCAAATGGACTCCAATTTGTAAGATAAAGATTTTCCAAATGTGTTGATATTGAGGTCCATTATTAGATGTTGGCTATTACACTAATTGGGAAGATTATATTTTAGGAAATTATCCAGTCATTTAAAACATCGCAGGTCGCAAAAATTGCACAGTTGTTATTTTTTGGGATGTTGTTAAGATAGATACTGCGTTGGTGCTAGAAAAAGCTCGAATTTTTCGAACTTTTATCGGTTTTTGGCTCACAATTTCTAAAAGATGCATCCTACGGAATGAGTCGTTCTCTACAAAAGTAGACACAATTTTGATACAACAACAGATCCGTAGGTCCGCTAGGTCTCGAGATACACTACTTCAAAAATTGACCATTTTCCCAAAAGGTTCGAAATTCTAGATATCGGATAAAATACTTGTCCGACGAGGAAAGTTGTATGAGATGAGGTGGTGGAGCAGTTATATTGCATTACATGATATATTATACATTTATAAATTTGATTTATATTCATAATATTTATATGAGTCGTAGTTCCGAAACAAACTAGGCCTCATCCTTTTCTGGCAAGGGAAAACGAAAAACGAAGATGTTGGGGGTCCTTGCAAAACAGCCAGGCCTTCCTAACGCGGCTGGCTACCATGTTTCTGACGCCATTCATCATAATTTAAACACAAGTGGAATGAACCCGGTAGGCGGTAGGGCCAGTAGGGTCAGTAGAAAAATTAAGGAAATCGGGTTTTCCAAGGAGTGGAGCCTGACGAACTGCAGGACTTTTGTAAAGGATAAGAAAGACATAACTCAGTGGAAAGTGATTTAAATATATCATGCAAAAAGCGTAAGTAATCCATTTTATAATAAATTACATCGAAGTGTAATTTTAGACTTGCCGCACTTACCGAGACAGTCGTGTCATTTTCGAAGGGCCAGGTTCGTCAGACTGATCTTTTTGGGACTCCGGAGACTCATTGGTTGTCGGATTAGATCAACTACTAGATACCAGTGGTAAAGGGTCGTCGTCGTAGTCTTCTTCATCCTTCATGGCTAAGGGAGGAGTATTCATCCTTCATGGCTAAGGGAGGAGTATTCAGGCTGGTCTTCCCCTCACAGACTTTTCAGAGCATTTTAGCCCTGCTCTCTGGCAGGAGCAGCTTCCTCCTCCGCACCCTTTCTAGGGTCTCCTGCATGACAGGAATTTCAGCAGGGTTAGTGACGCTGATTCCTTGGTTGAGGTCACTGGTGTCAGCTCCTGCTGGCTCCTTGTCCACCCCCAGTTGGTGGGCTCTTTCTCTGCTCTCAACCACCTCTGCACCTGGTGGTAGGTTCTGTAGAAATGTTGGGCAGCCGCTTCTTCGGCTGACGAGCGAGGCGGACTTCGGCGTTGGAAGCAGATCGGACAAATGTCCAGTAACGCAGGGCGTCGAGTAAGTCGTCTTATCCCCCACCATACAGCGCAACGAGATATTTGTTGCCATGAATGGCCATGAATGGCGGCATGGTTCAGAAATATGGTAGCCGCGTCAAGATGAAGGTCTGGCTGTTTTGAAAGGACGTTCAACATCTTAATTTTTCCTTGCCAAAAAATGGCAGAGGATGAGGTCCAGGTTATTTCACAACTACGACTCATATAAATATTTATGTATAGTGATAAACTAAATGAATAAAATTTGTAAATGTAATAATAATGTAATGTCATTTTTATATAAGATTCTATAGGTAACTGTGCAATATAACTGCTCTACAACTTCATCTCCTATGACTTTCCTCGTAGGAAGAGTATTTTAGCCGATATCCTGCTTGGAAGTCGACTAAAACCTTTGAAAAAAGAATCCCAGGAATGAGTAAAAGTTCTATGTGTATTATAAAATACGTGAGATGGAAATCGCCCTGAGTAGTAACCAAGTTTTGACACATTTTGGTATCTGACACGGTGGTAGGGGACAGTATGTGGTGTTTTGATACTTTTTCCAGTTATTATACTCAGCTGTGCGGGTTGTGGCACTTCCCTGACCGCCAAAACTAAAATAGTTGAGGATAATAATCCATCGGTAAGTAATTTTGTAATTTTAATTAACATTTGAGGCCATGTACCAAAGTGGCATAGGTGTTTGTGTAGGTACCTACTACTTCTTCAAAACTGGAAATTTAAAATTAGAATTATTGCTCTATTATCAAGGATTCCTAAACTTAAAGACATAAACGTGCCTTATAATTTTTTGCCCGATTTCACGAAAAATGAGGATTTCCGCCTCGATTAGTCTGTCTAAACAACTAAAAGGTGGGCGCCACTGTAAAAACGGAAACGGCATCCCTCCATATGCAGAGACTGTCCCGATCGAGCGTTAAGCCCAAATTTGCCCTTTCCTGGGGCTCTTAAAACAAAGCCTAAAACTACAACGACGAGAACGACATTTTCTATAGGATGCACCTTTTAGAAGTTGTAATCCAAAAACTGAAAAAGCACCATGCACTTAGCACAAGCCTTTGGAAGCTGCAAACTCCCAAAAAATCAGAACACTGCAACTATTTGCGACCTAACGCGATTTTTCTGTCTACGGTGACTGGCCCTCTTGTAGAACTATATTTTCTGAGATTATTGTTTGTCAATATAATATAGATTCAGATGGATTCCAAATCCTTAGTGCACGGCCACACATAAGGCGGACGGCGGACCGGAGAGCAGGGCGGAAAGCGGAGAGTAGTGCGGGTAGTGTCCATACAGTCAGCGGATTGTGACAGCTTTGAAAGGCGTATTGCGCAGAGAGGATGGAAGTAAAGTGGAAACATTGAAAAGTCGAATTTCATTGAAACGGCTTTAAAAATATCGATTTCTCCATAATTTTTATGTGAAAATTCACAACTCAAATTTCGGATTTTGCAAAATAAACGTGCAGTGGGGGTGCATGAAATAAACCTAAAACCTAAAAATAATTTTGGAAATCTCGACCCAAAGTTTGTCTAAAACACCTCGGTTGTGCCGGTTGTGGTGATGTGCATGAGTTATGTCTCATAGAGGTTTGCGACTAAAAACTTTATATAGCATTTCGCGATCCATATTGTTTATTATGCCGTAAAATGTCAAACTGACTTGAACGCTCCGCCACCAGTGAGCAAACACGTCTACTCTCCGCTTCCCTCTCCGCGTCCTATTGTTTTGAACGCTCCGCGACCATCTCCGCTTTGCTCTCCGGTCCGCCGTCCGCCTTATTTATGTATGGCCGTGCACTTAAATAACATATATGACTAGAGAAATAATCGGTAGGTGCAATGGAATTTTACTTCTACCTTTTATATAGTGATCAATGTTACATCCATTACTACCTAGATTATTATATGCATAAAAAAATTTTCACCTTAAGTTTCAAGTTCTTATAAGTAGACGTATGTAAATATATATAGATATTTGTAATAATAAGGGTGTTGTCCGAAATTAACAAGCCGGTAACTTTAGTTTATTAGTTACCGGCTGGTTAACAGAAAAAAACAGAAAATCTCTTATAGGTAAGTAATTTTTAACCGACTGATAACCAGAGTTACCCGCTTGGTTAACAGAATAAATTAGAAAACTTCCTGTAATTCTGAGCTGTTTTCGGGTCCATAGTGTTTCAAGATCCCAGTTTGTGAAGCACTATTCCGGTTAAGTATCGGAGCTGTTTGGTTACTTTTGGAACACCAAACCAGAATTTCGGACCATATCCTTAGTATAGGTAGGTACCCAAGTAGTATGTAAAACAATGATGAATATTCCACTCGAATTGTCCAGTGCATTTCTGTACGTGTAATGCTTAGCTGCTAAAGGGATATTTACATAAATAATTGTGAACATAATTTAACAGATTATACGGGCGTTTCGGAAAAAAAAAATAAATTCAATGGTTGTTTGATTTTTGAAGAGGTCAACATGAGCGGGGAAATCTTTAGTTAGTTTCGATCTCATATCCTACCTACAAAGATGGCTATGACATTATTGACATTATATTCTGTCGACTATGGAGAAAACGAAAAAACGACAAATATCCAGGTGGCAGTAGAAAAATAATATTTTACTTCCTTGATCCTCTATAGCCCAGAGCAGGGCAACATTGATCATTGATCGATAATTTTATAAATTATGGTGAAAATTGTTGACTTACCGGAAGGCTTCTTTCAATTCTTGTTGAGTACTTTCGTCATCATCTTCTTCTAAAAAGTGCGAAGCTATTACACAGAAAGCATCAAAATTGACCTTGCCCGAGTTTTTGGGATCATATTTTGCCATCAACGTCTTTAGTTCAACTAAAAAAGATGTTCAGACTGTAAAGTGATTCTCTTTTGTTTGGACGCTTACACTCATCAAAAAGTTGTCCCATGGTATTTAGAATTGTGGCAATTTTGATAGTTTCTATATAGCCTGTTTTTCCGGTGTCGAACATTTGAAACGCCTTTTGAAGGATTGCTTGTTTTTGGTCTTCATCGGGCGACTGAAAAATAAAAGAAGAAACAACTTCAAAAATTATAAATCAGCATGATATGTATTTACAAAAATGCACCCGTTGAAAGTTATAAGGAGTTACGCTCGAAAATTGTTTACCGTTATAGGTATATTTTTAAATTTTAGAAATATCGAGTAATGCTTTTTTGTTCAATTCGACAACTTGGTTGCCATTGTTGAAACGGAAATATGAAAAATAAATATAAATATGGAAATTAAGACTGCAGCCAACGGCAAGTAAATGGTTTTTGTAAACATTGGTTCCAAAATCGTCGATAGAAAAGATACAGGGGGTTAGGAATGATTTTGGAGGAACATACACACGTACTGAAAAATTCTTGCCTAAAGTTAATGTTTCTCAGATTCCGTAGACGTATAGGTGCATTAAAAAAACTGGGGGGAGGGGAACATGTTCCCTTGCTGTTGGACATGAAAAGTATGTAGGTACCTAATATCTCAAAAATTATTAACAAAAACATAACCAGAAAATTAGTTTTAAGTGTAACTCTTGTATCTTTTAAGGGAAACATTTTTGATTATCTATAGATAAATATAAATCGTCATATTTTTTCTAGAAGAAATTAAAGCTAAAATTTAATAACTGAATAAGCGTGCTACAAAGCAGTAGGCCCCAATATAAACGAATCCAACTTATTAATTCACAAACTAATGGCACAAACATACATAAAGCAAAACTTCAGTATTAGGTAACTATATAGCGTCGTTTTCACGATGTCAGTACTCTCATGAAAGTACTCTCACAGTCATCTCGATAGTAGCGTCATTGAAAGTGTTTGTATAATACACACGTGTGATTATCGTGACAATAGCGCTAGCTGAAAGAGCGCTAGCTGATGAGCCAATTGCAGCAGTAGGACCTAACACCTACCATTGGCGAAATAATTATTAAAATTAAACGTACAAAAATACAAAAAATTTAAAAGATATTGGTTAGACTCTGGATCCAAAGAAGATATTTATTTTTAATATGAACGAGGAATTGTTTAACACGCTGTTTGATAAAATAAATAAAGTGTATATTGTTACTCCAGTATAAGTTTACTTAGTACCTACACCAATTTTACTACCAAAGATCATAATATTATCATGATCTTTGTTAGTACCTACACTCAGGACATAGCTTTGTTCTATACAGGGCGTTTCAAAATTAATGGGCCATAGAGCAACTGCATATATTTTAGGACAAAATATTACCACTGAGCTTGACTACCAGTCATAGAGATGAAGTTTAATTTTTGAAATTAAATTATGGCTACATCTCTCCAAAATAATCAAGCTGCTGAACTGAAATTTGGCACTGTTATGTTTTGGGAATGGAGAATAGAATAAGATGAAGGTGTCAATTTTTATACGTATCACTTGTGCTGTTTTTGGATCGTGCTACTCGCAACTATTTTGAGGTTTTGTTTTTGGTCTTTTGATCCCAACCGTAAACACGAAAATACCAATCAATTTATGACGAAACTATACGTCTTATACGAAATTATACGAGTGCGTATTTTTTTGTGCTCTTTTGAATGAGACCTGTCCCGTGGCGAAATATGTCATATCTTGCTAATTATGATAAGGGGATCGGGAGGTTGATTTGTGTCGCAAATTTTTTCATCGCAATTTGTCCGGTTTTTTCGAAATATTTTAAAAACTATAAATGTTATACAACTTAACCATCAAAAAGAGCACAAAAAATACACTAGTGTTGATACTTTGATATGACTTATCGCAATTCAAGAGAAAAAACTATTCAGGTATCCTAGGACTGATATAAAATGCGTATTTTATAAGTTTGAAATGATTATTTATTTTTAATATTTTCTAATTATACACTGCAATATTAGAGTTTTGTTCGTGTGTTTTCTGAGATATGATTATTTCTAATGTACAAGAAAACTATTTATAATACGACCGATATTTATAGGACGAAAAATGCGTATTTTTAGAATTACCTTTCGAGCGAGATATCTCGCGTCGCAAAATCTATACAACGGTGAGACATCCTTTTTTTACTTTACTACTTTTTTTCATATAGGTATTTAAACGCGAGTACCTAGTAGCGCTATATCAGCTATACTTCTAGGTGACACAGAACTTTGAAATTTTGTTTACGTTTTCTGAAGGCATCGAGCTTGTGGCAACGTTATACAGCCAAAAAAAATTGCCAATTTGCCAACTTTAAAATGTGGCCAAATGTCCAATTTTGGACATTTTTTTGCCCTCCGGATATCAGTATCATCTATAACCTTCACCTTTAAAACGCACTTTGGTTTTTCAGTTACGGAAGGAAATTTGTTTTTCAACATTTCAAAAAAATGTCGAATTTTGTGGGTAGAAGAACAAATAGGAAGTTCACACAACCAACAATAGTGAATGATTACCCTCCACCTTCTAACCCCTTCTAGTAATTGTAGAAGTCGCCGAAGTCTTCTTTCACCAGTACTTACCTACTTATAATAATCAATTGGAATAAATAGCACCTATAGCCGATGGAACCCGTATGCTCCGGTAGCGTGCCTACGGCTACAGTAGGAAGTAGGAGTCCCGGCTATCGTTTATCTGATACTGATATGCCACAAAAACATCCTTCTTGGTTTTAAATTATTATTAAAATGATTGCATTAGGGTTTTTATTTTATTATTTTTGGTATTACTTGGGTAACTTTTACCGTAGGTAATAAATCAATGAGCGACGCATTAGATACCTATATACCAATGGGATAACAGAAAATTGCTAGGGATTTTGTGAAGAATTATCAGTCGAATTGACAGTCGCGAAAAAATAAAAGAAGAAACAACTTCAAAAATTCGTACAGTAATCGGGGTATAAAATCGATTAATATACAGGGTGTTTCGGAGTTAGGTTCAAAAATCGACATGAGTAAACAACCTATATTTTGACAGATATACAGTGTGTTCCATGTGTTCCAAGAATCCAAGCGTTACCACCCTACTAATATTTTTGTTTTTGAGACATTAGAGTGCTTCATCTTTTTTCGAGATGATGGGAGGTGGAAAGGTGTTGAATGCGAGCATTTTACATCTCACAAACATGGCCTACTAGGAACTATAAAATTAAAATATTATGTTACAACCTGTTGCTTTAGTAAACAAATTATCGTATTTTTTTAGAACACGCTAAAATTGTACCATATTTTAAGGACTAATTAAATGCACATTTGTGACCCGTGAAGGTTTCATGTAGGTATAATTGAAAAGTTTGAGGTCATAATATATATATTTTCCAAACGGCTAAAGCAAATATATGACATCTATATATCGGTGGAATCGGGATGAAGCGTAGATACCAAAAACATAATAGTACAGGGTGTTCCATTAAAAAAAGGCAACAATTTGGTCGGTACCATCACAACACCCTGTATAGCGTCATCCGTGATAGTCTCGTTAGACTCACAGGAAATGTTTTACAACTTTTGTATTTACACTTTTTTCCAAGTCTAAAAATAAAAAAATTACGGACTGTGAATCTAACGTCAATCACCATATACAAAACTCGTATTTAGAAATAAAACAAAATGTGTAAAAATTGAATCACCAACAATATATTTCGATTCATTTGTAACGTTCTGAACAGTCGTGAACTTTAATTTGCTTTTTGTTATGATATTTGCTCCTTCTATAGCAAATTATTAATTTATTAATTATGCCTAATTATAATTATAGAGGAAAATTCGCGTCGCTTCGGCACTAGACATACATGATATTATACATATTTTTAAACATTAATTTATTGAAAATTTAAATTTAGATAAACATTTAGCAATACTTTAAATTGTTGTGAAAAATTATTTTTTTGGCTATACGTTTTCGAGAACACTTTATATGTCAATTTTGAAGTAAGATTCGGGTTCATCGTAATTTTTAGATAGAATTTTTATCTCAAAAACTAAGGAAATATTCAGAATTTGTGCTTTAGATAGTTTACACTTAACCTACACCTAATCAAAAATATATGTTGATTGCATTGTGTGCACTTACTTTTAATAATCCAGCTGGAGGAGAAAAATCCCCAACAGAAGGGAGTCTGTTCATAACTACCTTATAAATATTGCATAAAACTAAAACACCACGACAGGAAGACGATCAACCACTTTATGAATAAAAGCAAAATAAGTGCTGGTACCTTTTACACGACAATAAATAGTTGAGACTGTAATGGAAAATCTGTTGACATAGTGTTTTTATTAAATTTTTGACAGGTTTGGACAACGACGTAATAGAGCGTTGAATTCCTCCATATAATTTTAATAGCGGGAAGCTTTGAAGCCTCTAATTAGTTTGCAGCTGGTTATAAGGCCATTTTGTTGCCATTATACATATTTTAACTTAATAAACATAATGTTTTGTGGCTGGTTGATCAATCATTGTATTATTTTTGTGTAGTTGCTATGACTATATCTTCACTACAGGGTGATTCTTAATCTATACGCATAAACTTGAGGGAAATTGTAGCTTTAGCAAGTAATGACTAATAATGAAAAATAAATCTAGTAAAAGTTTAGTTTCCGACATACGACATACACAATATTGAATTTCAAAGTATTAATATAAAATGCATTTTAAACGATCTCCTGACATCAGTCCGCTTCACTTTTATTTTTACGGTCATATATTATATAAAGACCATAGTTTAGTTAACTGAAGTTAACACGGAGGAAGAGTTGCAGAGCAATCCGATAGCTGCCTGGTTTAACATAGATTAAAGGAGCCATAGACAGTTAGAAACATTGTAGAAACCTGCCGCAAAAATCCTGCTACACCAGCTTTAAAACTTTAATTTTGGAGCGAAAACAAATTAATTAAAACAGATCAATTGTAATGTTTTACGATTCTTAGGACTCTATGGGTACTAAGTTGAGGTGTAGGTATTTTAATATAGTTTTTAGTTTCTATATAAAATTGTGTGCACAATTTTTGGTGTAGCGTGTGGAAATTTTAACAGTGGTTCTGACAGTCTATGTGTAGCTTTGTCTATGGGTTTAGGCAGTGCCACAACCTTCTCAAATCTCAAACTTACAGTCCCTGTGCAAACATGTGGCATGTGGCAACGCCACAGCGGGATGGTTCAACGGGTCTATGCAGTCTAGCGGGTCTAATAGGCCTTTTTGACGAACCTGTCGGCAATTTGGCTAAGTTTTTTTTCTAATAAAATTTTCAACAATTTTATAATTATAATAGATTAATTAATGTTTATTTTTTTATGTCAGACAATAATAAAATCTGTAACAAAATATACACAGAAGTATAAGTATTTAAAATAAGTACGATTCCTAGTGTGGATAGGTACATTTTAGACAAATACGGCAAATTTGGGCAAATAGAGAGGACTACATTTGTATTACCTTAGTGGAATTTTGTTAGAATTTTTCGCAAAATGCCTTGTCAGGTAAATTATGTATCTTCACTTATGGTTAATTTTTTGCAAAAATATAAACAACAAACACACATAAAACTGCGTTTTGTGAAGCAGAGCAATCTCTTATGACTGAAATAGCAAGTATCTTTTGACTTTAATTGTTGAAAATGTTGCAACAATATTAAAAAATGTATCAATTATTATTACAAAAACTTCTTTAATTTTAAAGGATACCTACTTTAGTTTGTCTATTAAATCATGATCGTTGCTATTAATCATTTTATACTTCAATAATTTTCGTCCGTTGGAAAGCCCAAAACGAAAAATACAAGTCGACCGCCTGCCGTCAAGCAAGGAAAACCTAGCTACTTCAAATTATTATTACAATTTACCAACTAAGTTCTAGCTTCCCTATTCTCTGGACGATTCTAGGCATCTCGAGGCTTCAAATTGTAGAAGGAACCAATAACTTCTTACGCTTCTTCAATTCAAACTTTTACAAATATGCGGACCAGTGGGCAAAACAGGTACTTTGCGCACTATGATTTCGGGTTAGTGTTTCACAAGACTCTTGCAAATTTCTTGTTCTTGTCTTCTTCTTGCTGCAAGAACAAGACAAGACTCCTTTAAATTTCTTGTCTTGCTTTGCAAGACAAGACAAGAAATTATTCTGCAAGAGTCTTGCAAGTTTGCAAGAAATCTTGCTATAAGCAAGAAATCTTGCAAAAATCATTATCTGTAATTATAATTTCTGCAAAACTTTAATAGGATAAATAATAAAATGTAAGTGACGACGCTATTGAATAATACTGATTTTTGCAAAGTGAGCATAAATATAAACGGTTATTCAAGAATACCTGTCTATATACTAGTATCAAATCTACAGGGTGATTCAGTTTTAATCTGCAACACTTCAACAGATGATAGAAAACCAAAAAATAACCGCACTTTCTTCTATAAACTATATCATTTTAAGGCCTTATAAAAAAGTTACAGGGTGTTAAATTTGCAAGAAATATGTGGAATTTATTGAATATTTTACAAATTAGTTGAGATATTTAAGTCATATTTGGTACACGTTATAATGGCATAGGTTAGCATAAAACCTGTTAATATCAAACATCTTGAACAACCAGTGGCGTAGAAATAGGTAATTAGTATAATTTATTTTAGAAAAAAAATAGAACCACCTTGTATAGCAATAAAATGTATTCAAATTCTTATGTAAATTTTTATTGTAAACAAAAACGTTCCCTTAGCATTTTTTCATATGTGCCATGGTTTCATAGCAAATTTGATTTTTTCGTATTATTTCGGGGTACTCTTGAAAAATTAACTTAAAACTTCTCTTCATAAGTAACACTCAAAGCAGAAAAATGTGTTTTTTACTTTAAATACAGTAACTTTTCCCAATAAACTTACCCATTCAAGGTTTTACTTTTCAAGATATAGAGCGTAACATTAATAATTGTATCTTCCTTAAATGTTTTAGACCCTGTATCTTCAAAAGTATAGCCTTAAATAGGTGAGTTTATTGGAAAAAGTTACTTTATTTCAGGTAACAAACACATTATTTCTACTTTAAGTGCTACGTATGGAGCAAATTTTTTAGATAATTTTTCAGAAGTACCCCGAAATCTTACGAAAAAATCAAATTTGCTATGAAACCATGACACATATGAAAAAATGCTAAGAGAACGTTTTTGTTTACAATAAAAATTTACATAAGAATTTGAATACATTTTATTGCTATACAAGGTGGTTCTATTTTTTTTTCTAAAATAAATTATACTAATTACCCATTTCTACGCCACTGGTTGTTCAAGATGTTTGATATTAACAGGTTTTATGCTAACCCATGCCGTTATAATGTGTACCAAATATGACTTAAATATCTCAACTAGTTTGTAAAATATTCAATAAATTCCACATATTTCTTGCAACTTTAACACCCTGTAACTTTTTTATAAGGCCTTAAAATGATATAGTTTATAGAAGAAAGTGCGGTTATTTTTTGGTTTTCTATCACCTGTTGAAGTGTTGCAGATTAAAACTGAATCACCCTGTATATTTTATTTACAATATTCCTGGAAATTAATATATATTTTTTATTTTTTGAACTACTGCAGTTAACTGCAGTCTGCAGTGGATTAATTTATTTTTTATAAGTTTGATTTAACTATATTTTTGCTAAAATAATTAAACAACCAAAGGAGTCTATAGTCTATTGGACTTCCTAATTTCCTAATGCATTGTTTCGCTTCGTATTATTGTGGCATAATGTAGATCGGGTTATTTTAGCAGGGTGGGTTTCGAGGTTTTTGTCCACTTACAAACAAATATCGAAATCCACAGACATTAAAATAACTTTAACAGAAAGGAAAGTCTTAGACTAGAGGCATTTCGAATTGAAAATCATAAAAACATTAAAACAAAATTAATATTATTAAAATGGAAAAAATAAATAAATACAAATAATAACAAAAAAAATCTGCGTCAATAATTAAAAAAATAATAGTACCATTTTAAGTTTTTATGATAATCAAAAGAACGAAACTGTTTTAGAACTGGGTAGGTATATTTAATTAATGCGATGAAGACAATACTCTAATACATATATATACCTATGTTTTGTTTTCATTAGTATTCTACAAAAAATATTGCTCAGGTAGTCATCAAATTTTAAGATAAATAAAATATTAAATTTTTGGTATAAGATAAGAAAAGTGGCCTTTCCATACCTATTAAATATTTCAGTTATCTAACTACCTTAAATTAAAAATATTCCTTCAAAATCCAATTAACATTTTTGCCTGTTCCAATTATCATTTCAGTATGTATGATTTGTTTTGTGTTTATCAATGAATGATTTAAAATATCTGAGTACAGACGTACACTATCCCTTCACTGAATTCTAAATACGGCCCTGTCTTCTAAACAGAGAACATGGCGACCACCGGCTGCCAAACATCAAAGGCGCCGCCGTCGAGTTTATATTCTCCCTTCCTTGCTCTCTGGCACTGTCAAAGTTTACAGATTCTTTAAATTTTGGCACCGTGGACCCCGGGCCCTGCCGCGCTGCGGCTCTGCAGTGCTGCGTCAACTTGTTTCGACCAGCTTTACACGTAATAAATAATGCAAGAGTCTTGCTAACAAGAGTCTTGGTAGCAAGACTCTTGCAAACAAGAGTCTTGCGATGACGTCACTAAACAAAAAATACAAGAACAAGAAATTGCAAGAAATCTTGCTTGCAAGACAATATTTTTTCCAGCAAGAGTCGTGCAAGACAAGAATGAATTTAATTTCTTGTCTTGCTTTGCAAGACAAGACAAGAATGGGCCTTACAAAACAAGAAATCTTGTCTTGTGAAACACTATTTCAGGAGCTTGACGCGGAGAAGAAGAAGCGCCCTCAAGTCATTGAACTAGCATTGATTTAATAGCTGGCTTTTTATATTCTTATAATGTTGTACAAAAAATATTGTATGGAACTCGTGTGCAAAGCGCCTTTGACGCACCTAATGATATTGTCATTCTCGTGCGCTGATGTAGTGCTTTGCAGCTTCACACTATCTGCACAAATTAATGTACTATTATTTTACTAAGTACACTATGATATACTATTATAGTTGACGTATTTAGAAGACTTCTCACGGGCTATAGCTTCATGTTCTGGAAAACAGATGAGCTGATGGTTAATAATGTAATTTGCATTGTACTCAGTCAATGCAGATATTAGTGGGAAATATAATTAAATTCTATTAAGATGTATTTTTGTATCACGAGATAATATGTTCTTGTAGCATAGCAGGCGGCTATTAAGGTGAAGTAGGGGGAAGTGAATCCATCAATATTTTCGCCACTTTTATTTATTTTCAATTGCTAAAAATAGTTATTTACAAAATACGACAATTCGATACAATTCGACAAATAATGTAGAATATTTTATACATTGGAAAACTATTCAAAAGAAGATATTTTTAGCTTGCCCTCAAACTGTTAAATAATAATTGACTTGTTTGTACACTCACTTTTAAATAATGAGAAACTACAGAGGATAGAGGAAATAGAAGATATAATATGATGCGTGCTAATTTTCTAATCTTATCGATAATTCGATTTTCGACTTTAAAAGAAAAAGTAGGTAACAAAACAATGGTTGACCATGCGGACCATGGATTTTACATTTGTTTTGTTTAAATACTTTGACATTCTAATCAGTTCTGGCCAAATAGAAATCTCGAAAATTTTTTTTCAACTGAAATAATTTTGTTTTTGTATTTCAGAAAAGCGCAATAAATGAAAAATAAAATTTGCCATCTACGTATGGCAGATACAAAAAAATATATATTATCAAGAGACGTTTTTTGTTAAAACTTAAAAACTTATTCGAATGTACAAAACAATATTTTTTAGAGGCCCAAATTGGTATTTTTTTATGAAATAAAATTTTATTAAAAATTTGAAAATAATCATTGACAAAATTGCTCCAGCTGTAAAAACATTACCAATACATTTGGATGAAAGTGGGTATGAAACTATTTTCGATGATGCCGAATAGCACCTTAAGAAATCTTTGAAAACAACTCCACTAATATTTTCCCTTCGAATAAAGAACCCCATGAAGGAGCAAATTTGTGCTTAACCCTGGGGATAGTCTCTCTATACAGTAGCGCGCAGCTTTGAGTTGTTTCAACAAACTGATCGAGGCAGAAGTCCTCATTTTTCGTGAAATCAGTACCTACAATACAGGCAAAATATAAGGCGCGTTTATGTCTTTAAGTTTAGGAATCCTTGATACTACAGTAATTCTAGTGAAATCTCCAATTATGAAGAAGTAGCTATCTATACAAACGCCTATGCCACTTTGGTGCATGGCCTCAAAAGTTAATTTAAATTACAAAATTACTTACCGATGGATTATTATCCTCAAACATTTTAGTTTTGGCGGTCAGGAAAGTGCCACAAGCCCAAGCCGCACAGCTAAGCATAATTACTCTAAAAAGTATCTGACCACTATAACCGTGTCAGATATCAAAATATTGTGCCAAAACTTGGTTACTACTCAGGGCGATTTCCGTCTCAGGTATTTTATAATATACCTACATTATACATAGAGCTTTGACTCCTTGACAAAATGACAAATATCCTTAAAAAATAATTTCAATGCTCTGTACTGTTGGAAGCGACACAGAGAGTATATTATAAGAACTTTTTCCTTTCCATCCTCTCCACACTTGAGAAATTCAACCAGTATTCTGGAATAGATACGTACAAGTAAAGAGTAAAGTCCAAGATTCAAAATACCTAAGTATTTAAAGGTTAAAAAGTCAATAAAGTAATTTAAAAATCTAATTAGGATTTATTAGTTCAATTTCTTTGCCTTTATTTTGCCGATAAACCAAGTGTCAAATATGTAATAATATCCCTAACTCGAAAACCCCAAAGGTTATGAATGTTTTGTCGGTTACTTTATAAAGAACCCTATTAAATTTGACTCTACATCTACATCTCCACGCTCATTTAGCCTGTTAATAAAGCATATAGTTTTCCCAGGTATTTTGTGGATCTCTCTAATGTATCACCGTCCGTTCTAGCCGTTTCCAAATATTTTCCGACGATTTTAGACCGACAGAACGAAAAGACTAAAGAAAACCGGTATATAATATCGATGCGGAATCCCGCTAGTGTTTTCAACTTCAGTTTTTTCGTGACCGGTGCCAGTGGTGGTGGAAAAAAAAACTCAAAAATGGGGGTAAATATAATGACGGCGGATTTGCTGGAAAATATACGATGCAAAACCCATATTGGGAATTAATTAAAAATGTTTGCTTTATTTTGTTCAAGTCACACCTGACCTGACAATCATTATCGATTAGCCATTTCCTAGGCCCGAGCATATTTTAAATGTAACTTAATGACTGGTAGAGGTGTTCTCGATTCCACAAATATTTTCACTTCAACACTTTTTTTAAAATAATAAACACATTAAAAAATTCCTTTCCTTTAAGTAAAGTGTTAAATAGGATCATCTTTGTGATTCGATACCAAAAACATTTCCATCAGAACTTAACCAAGGGCAATATTGGAATTTTTATCAACTTGTTGTTTATTATGTATATTTTCTTGCCAATTTGTTTTATAAAATACCTTTGCTGAAACTTTTATTGAAATATTCTTCAGGCAAGGGCTGAAACTACCTCTTGACACACAATAGATGCACACGTTTTGGTTTTGATACTTTACTACTGCTTTTTAATTATTTACAGAAGGGTATAACTAGGAATATCTTTAAAGAAAAAAATTTTTAAATAGCGAATATTGAAATATTTAAAGAAAAAAATTAAGGCGAAAATGTTTCTAGTATGAACTTTAACCTTAAAAAATATTCTATAATGGGGTGGGGATCTTGAGATTATATGATAATAAGTCATCGTTTTATTTATCCTACACATTCCGTGAGCGTGACTGCTCGTGACATTTTTGAAATATAGTCCGTTTATCGTTATGTTCGAATTGTCTAACATTAATATTGTCCAATATTAAAAATATCCTAATACTTATCACAAAAAATATAGGTACCTAGAGGTTTTCTGTGGTAATTGCGTATACGAGGGGGGCAATAAACTATTGTTTTGATATCTTGCAAATTGTGTCAAACAGGTTCATAAAACAGTCAAAAAGTCATTGCGTCATTGCACACGTGGATCGTAAGTAATAAAATAGATACGTGCCTCATTTTCGAGAAAATAGTTTTAAATATGCATAAAGTGGAATATGTTTGTTGAACGTCTCAATACCGCTACTAATAGTAAGAATTTCAACAGCCGATTGCTTGTATCCTAAATAAAGCTAATATAATCGCGGCAAATGGCAATGAAGCCGAATTGATAACATAATATATAGTTATATAACCCTTCTCCTACACAAACGCTTACGAGTTAATTTAAATTATTATTTATTATTAAAGTTATTTAAATATTGAATATTGTGAGTGCGATAACTATTTTTGCTATTTTATCAGTATCGATATATAAATAGGTACACAGTCGAACAAAAAAGTATTTCTATATAAAAAGTTTTGCTTGGCAGAAAAAAGTCTCAAATAGCAAAAAGCAATTTTTCATATGCTGGGCGGGCAAAACATTAAAACATGAACATGCAATTTGACTAGAATAAACAACACTTTTTTTGCATGTTGCAGCAAGCGTGACTCCAAATAAGTTACCTCTTTAAAACTAAACTAGTAAATATAAGAGGGAGAATGCAGCGATAATAAAAAAATAATTGAGGGACCTACGATTTACTAGTCGGGTGCTCTAACCCTGCGATAAGTAACTAATTATCGATTTTAGTCTATTAGGCCACTCTTACTTGACACTGGGGACATATCGATATTATTAATTTTTCTTAAGCATAATTTGTATTATTTTTTATCAAAACCAGTTTCGCGTTGCTACATAATATTTTATAAAGGTTTTAAGGTTTTTGCTGCCTACGAGTTGCTATAGGCAATAGGTACTTTTTGTACCTATAGCAACCCCGTTTTGTACCTAAACCACTCACTTACTTAGTTTTAAGTAACTATAGCATGATATAGAAATATCCAATATCCAATATTTGGTTTATGCTACTTGCTCATATTTATGCATAATTATTTAAATCGACTTATTATTTAAAAACTGCCAGTTGTAATAAAAAAACAGCTTATACCTTTGTACTTTATTTGTATGGTATTTACTTGGTATTTACTGGTAAGCCTTGCTTACCTTACGTTCTTAAATAATAGGTATAATTTTATTTTTGGCTTCAATATCATATCACATATCACCGTAAACTGCATTTGGAATTTTTAATCTACCAATTAAGTATTAGGTAAATTTACTATTTATTATTGTTTATTTAAATCAAATAATACTAAAGGTGCGCATCCTCAAATAGTCCAGAACTTGGGATTTTAAATGAACATTTTGCTACTCTCTGCAGGATAAAGACGACGAACAAAAAATGGCCATTATGCGCAAAGCATTCCAGATGTTTGACACCGCAAAATCAGGATACATTGACACCGGAAAAATCGCCACCATTTTGAACACCATGGGACAGCTTTTCGATGAAGGTATTTTAAAGAAGGATATTATTTCTTCATGATCTTGTAAATTATTCTGCTACTCATATATCTATACTGTTGTCTTGGTGTAGGGAAACCATAGATATTGAGATGTTTGGATTAAACTAAAGTACACACCCCACAAAGCTTATTGCACTTCTGATGACCGACATACTTAATCTTTTATACCATACAATAATAACCATACAATAATAATAACAATAATTATTATCCCCAAATTTACTTTATCCGAAAAGAATGCGTGCAACCCATGGCAGTTGCGCATAGGAGAGCTAAAAATAAAATACCTATGTAATAATACAACCGTGCAGCTAGGTTGTCGAGCAAATAAATCTTTGGGTCGTTAATTTGTTTTGAAGTGACGTTAGAAGTGATTAATATAAACTAATTTTAGGCTAATTCTGACCTATCCTATACAGATGTTTGGTTTTTAGCAAATAATTTACTATTTACTTACCTAAATCCAGCTTAAAAATAACACAAAAAAACAATTTACCTGTTTTCCTATACTGAAGATTAATCGCCAGCAATTAACATTTGTTTTTGGTTCAAGATAATTTTTTATTCTGTTTTGTATTTTTTTCATGCATGACCTTGCCAGGTCCAGCAGCAATAGCATTATTGAATTTAAAATAAAGTTACCTGTTTTTATCCTACAGAAATATATAATAATTTATTGTGATATGTTAAAAGCTCCCTTGTGCAAAGTGATATTTTATATTACTCCTTTCTTCCTTTTCACAAATAAAATATTATTTTTATACATACCCACGTACTCGTTTCAAATATCGTTTGGTCGTTTAGGATCAGTTTATAATTTAAGGTGTGAATAAATAAATTTCTTAATTCAATGTCTCTGATTTCTAGGTGAACTTTCTAATCTCATCAAGAAAAATGATCCCGAGCATAGTGGCCAAGTAAACTTTGATGGTTTCTGCAACATTGCCTTGCACTTTTTGGAGGAAGACGATGCTGAGAGCACTCAACAAGAACTTAAGGAAGCCTTCAGGTAAAGTTACTAAATAAAAAATTGCCTATTTTACAATATATTTTCTTATTTTTGTAGGTTGTATGATAAAGAAGGAAATGGTTACATTACCACAGCTACCCTGAAAGAAATTTTGAGGGCGTTAGATGACAAACTCAATAACAGGGAATTAGACGGTATCATTGCTGAAATTGATACTGATGGATCCGGTACAGTAGATTTTGATGGTACGTGGGTGACCCATAATACACGATTTAATTTATTTTATCTTTATTTTTGAAAACTAAATTCTTAAGTATAGTAACATTGCATAGTTTTGTTCTTAGAAGAAGTGTATGTTCAATACGGCCGTGATTAATTAAAATATTGAATGTTGGAACGAAGACAAAATGTTATACGAATGTTAGAACGAAGACAAAATAATAGTAATTGCCCCCCTCCCCCGCACAAGCATGTGGTTGCTTCTGGGGTACTCTTAGTTTGGAGTATTGTGAGGGTGAGAATTATTATTATTATTATTATTATTACTATTCCTGGTTTGGCCTTTTTATTACTAAGAAAATTATACTGGGCTGGGAACTTTAAAAGTGCCGCCTGGCGAACAATGAGTAGAGTGAATAAATCAAGTATAGGTATGAGAAACATAGGTATAAAGGTAACCTTCATACCTACCTCTCTTGTACTTATTCGACTTCTTATTGCGTGTATATTCTTACCCTTTAATCTATATTATATATTGTAATAATTATTATATGATTTCTTATTACGGCTTTATAGCCGAATACTTCTGTATTCTTACTCATTGTATACCAGACGACAACCTTTAGAGTTTCCTGTATAGTATGTAGGTAATAATAACCTGCTTGGTCAATTTTGCCTGCTTCCGAAGGCAAAACGGCACCTCCTAATATGAAGGTAAAACGGACCTGGTTAAAAGTGCCAAATGTGAACACATATCACATATCACATATCAAAGGGTAGGTTACAAGGGGGTATAAAGCGCACAAGGGTAAGTTAGACGGGTAGAAAACACACAACGGTAGGTTAGACGATGGTAGAAACACACACATGGGTAGATAACCAAGAGGTACAAAATACACAAGGGCAGATTAGACGGGGATATAAAATACATAAGGGTAGGTTAGATGGCGGGTATAAAACACATGTTAGATGGCGGCAAAAGGGGGCGTGACCTAAACGTGACCCCACAAAAGTGGAGGTATGCAAAAGAAGTGGGGAGTGTGTTCCAGAACTCTCTAACTATCTCTACTGGAAGTAGTTAAGCTTAGAGAGTTCTGGACCTTCCCTGATCCCTCCACTTTCTTCGTGACATCACATCTAGGCCCCGTCCCCACACTACCACACCACGTTTCAGAGTTTTTTTGGGCTCGTTATATATTTCAGAGGCTTTTGTAAGCCCCGTCCCAGCAAGCACCTTTTGTACGGTCTCATGGATATATTACTCTATTTCGGCTTCTCTGACATTCTCTTGTAGTTATTGATCATCTTAAATGTGCCAGGGAGGCAGGATGGACCGCTAGAAGGCAAAACGGTCAGGTGGTCCGTTTTGCCCGGTCCGTTTTGCCTTTGTGTAGTCTCCAACAAAACAGGTGCGTTTCAAGGTTATGTCAACTCAAAGTTAAATACCCTAACAAAAGAATGTCTTGGATAGCGGAAATACTACTCTATCTAAGTCTACTAATCCTGGTTGTATATAACAATGAAAACTGCAGGTTGCTGGAAAATGCGTAATTTTATATAAATTTTTATTAGAAATGACTTACTTTACTAACAGTGCACCATTTGCTTTCATCGACCACTGGTTTACTGTCCAAGATTGCCTATTGATAGTGTAATCTATATACACTATCCAGCGACAGATGGCGCTGTAGCCATACGTAATAAATAAATGGACCGTTTTGCCCGCAGGGTCCGTTTTACCTTCCGTTCCCCTACCTAGGTACCTATCGTTTTTAAGATTAAGAATTTTTAGTTAAAGTGTACTACATTGAGTGATGATATTTTTTTTTAGAATTCATGGAAATGATGACTGGTGATTAAACGGCATACTCGTATATGACTACAAGATTATTACTAATAGATATGAAAAAACCATATCAGTTTTATTCAGTAATGAGATACGAACGCCAAACAGACTTATATATATTTATTTATATTATCCACGTTAATTATTTGTAATTGTTATGATATAAACAGTTCCTGTAAATAAAAGACCATTGTTTTCTACTAGTTGTTTTATTTTTAAAATAGTCCCTGATTTGATTACTTCTAAGTTTGAAATAATACAATAAAAATATTTGTCTATAAGTGTAGGTTCCGGCTTTGTTATAATAATATACCCTTTGCATGCAATATCTACTTTTTCATGTACCCCATATCCCATAATAATTCACATTTAATGACTGCTTGTGTTCTCGGTGATACCTAATAATATCTAATAATAATAACACAAAATTTTATGTTAGGTATAGGTACTTGTAGTACGTATGTTATTATACATTCGTGGATTACAGTTTTTACGTGCTATGGTAGAGCATACTTTACCGCTACACACTGTGTCATATAATATACAATACAGGTAACATTATGTTTGTGTGAGCAATAGGTATATGAGCAAATACTCGTAATACCATACTCCATACTCCCATGGGCCCTTCCTTGCAAATAGGGACCCGGACATGGGATTACATATATAACACTTATTATTATTTTTTTGTCCATCCGAGGTGTAGGTAAGTTAGAATATCTTTTTTGTGCACGACCTACCCTACCCTCAATGTCGGGTGTTTTGTCATAGCTGACAGTTTAATAATGGGTGGCTTTCATTAGACAAACGCAATTGCATTGCGCACTAGTGACATTTGAAGCTATTGTACACTGTTGATAACAACGCTAACTTCAGACTGGGGTATAGATACAAGTGGGAATCTGACAAATGATATTTAAAAGTTAAATCGCTAGTAAATATCTTAGTATCTATGTGTTGACAATAAAAATATAATCTCCATTTGTGCCACATTTAATAAAGCATGATGAGTAGGTATATAAGTAAATTACAATAATTAGAATTGATTTTACCTTAGTTTTATACCTAGTTTCGATATCGAATATAATATTGTCGTTACTTCGCCATTAGTCTATCTTTATACTGTAGATTAAAGATATATAGATATTCGCATTATAAGAATTGTTGAAACCATTCGCAGAAAATCCCGCTAAACCAACTTTCAAACCTTAGTTTTGGAGCGAAATCAAATTAAAACAAAACAGATCAATTGTAGTAATAACTTACAATGGGGAACTTGCACAAAAATTAAATTTGAAAAATATTACTTTCAAACGAAATTTATTGCCATTAAATGAACCACAGTTCACAAAAAACTCATTTTTTATTTTTATGTAATATAAGCATTTAAAAACTGCATAATTTAAATCATTCTTGCAACGCGCTCCCTCCTTGGTTGTGACGTCAAGTAGCTCGTTGGTGGTGGCGCCTCTGGTGGGCGGCGGCACCATTTATAAACTAATATGGGCGGCACGCATGTATAAAAACTACAGCACCACGCAAGCTTTGTTTAGAAAGATCAACGAGAACGTCCCATCCTTGTCTATCCATCTTATTATAATCTATCTCAATCTTAATATTGTTGATAATGTTAATGTTGTTTAACGCCCGTGTTGCCACGGATCTTAAAATGTTCAAGTTTTTATTTTTAAGGGTAATATACGTTGTTATTTTAAATGAATGTCTTCTTTATTATATTATTTGATAGTTTTTATTTTATATCCAAATAGGTATTACATTTACTTTGTACAGGTTTTTATGTATCTATTTATACTACAACTTTCGTAACTATGTATTATCATATCTCCGTTTCTCTTTTATTTTAAATACAAAACAATGGTCACTATTTTAATTTAAACAATAATCAATATTATTCTTAACACCTTGTCTTAATATTGATTATTACTTAAATTATTTTATGTTACACAGTGGTTTCGTTAAAATATCTGCCGTCATTTCTTCTGTTGCTAAGTACTCGATTTTGATTAAGCCTTCTTTAACATTTTCATTAATAAAATGAAATCTTACATCAAGGTGTTTACTTCTTCTGTTGAATTGCCCATTTTTTATCAATTTCATCGCGCTTTGATTGTCAGTTTTCAATTTGACTGTTACTTCTTGTTGTATGATTTCTTTCAGTAAAGTTTTCAAATATAAAAGCTCCTTCACACAATCAGCAGCTGCTATATACTCAGCTTCTGTCGTAGACAATGCAACTATTTGTTGTTTTCTTGAACTCCAACAAATTGGACCATTATTTAAAGATATTATATATCCTTGGTCACTATTTTAATTTGAACAATAATCAATATTATTCTTAACATAAAACTCTCTCCGAGGCCAAAAAGAGCTTACGCTTTATAATAACCATTGTCCAATTATTACTTAAAAAGTATAATCAGTGATAAATGTAAGAGGTAGAGTGCAGTGATAATAAAAAAAAACTTCTTGTGCGATTGAACCCGGGACCTACGAATTGCTAGACCCGTGGCCTCACCATTCAGTTAAAGAAGTGCTTGTTAAATTCAAACTTTTAGGCTGTTCTTATTTATTTTTGACCTACATCAGATCCCTCTGCTCTCCGAACTGTTTATTTTAACGTTCAATTACCATTCTTCCTTCTCTAAAGGTGGATTTATAAACTCGACGTTTGCGTTGGCGCTCGCCGTTGCCGTTTGCGTCGAACGTTGTCGTCTGCGTCCGATGCCGCCCGAGATAAACTAATTTCATCTTTCACGTTCCGTCGTTCACGCATTTCTGGACGCAAACTGCGAAGGTCACCGTCAACTTCGAGCAGTGGCGTCGCGTGACTTCAGAAGCAGGGGGGGGGCACCTTATTTTTTTCCTCAAGACAATGAACAACATTTCAAGATTTTTTTTCGCAATTTCAGTTTAGATGAAAAAAAAATGGGAAAGAAAACAATTAGTCTTTTATTTTCCTATTTTTAATAAACCAACGAGACAAATAATACATGAAACAAAAACAAAAAAAACTTCCGAAATAAAACAACTCGTACCTACTGTCCTTGTCAAAAACAAAAACAAACACTTCCAAAATTAAACAACTTGTATGTACTGTCCTATCATTAATACAAACAAAAAATAAATAGCATCTATAAAATAAAATGCAAAAAAAAACCTTTTTAAAAATAATCTTTTATTTAAGCCATGTACTAAAATAAATAAAATAAAATAAGTCTAGGTTTTCGTTAAGATAATTCAATGCCAAATTACGACAAGATTGTATAAATCAAAAAGCTTCTCGCGCGAATTGTAAAGAAAATACATACTTTGGCAAATAGGTGCTTGCTTATCAACCAATCACTGTCCAATAAAATTAATTGGTACCTACCTACTTTTATGAATATTTCGCGAGATATGCTTTTTGATTTACAAAAACTTGACGCAATTTGGCATTGAATTATCTTAACGAAAACCTAGACTTATTTTATGCCATCTTGGGGCATCCGCTATATTGGATTTCGAGGCCAACGTGACCAACTTAGCCCTATATAATAAAAGGCATTTTTGGAGATAAGTAGAAAAAACAAATTTCGTAACAATTTAGCGAGTTTTCTTTAATCTATTACATTATTGGTTGTGTGCATCCAGGCTTTCTCTAATTGTTTTTTCAAAATTTTCAACCTGCCTCAGCTGTATTGGGCTGAGTGTTAAACGACACTGCACTCAAATATTTTGGCACATTCTCAAAAATTGCAAGCAAAGCAAATGTTGTTATGGTGAAATGTTTTTCCTAGCTTTTGTAATATGTATAAATATAATATAAACAGGTATTTAGGTTATTTCTTACGAAATAAAAATGAAAACTAACCTCAGTAGGTAGTAGGTATACTGTAAATATTGACGAGGTCCCAGTTGATCGGCAGCGTGAAAGGCCGAAGAGGAACCGTATCAGGGCGTGGGTCGACAACGAAAATCCTCGAGTACGTTACAACACTAATTTATTTCGCACAAGGTGAGAATACAATAAATACACAGACCCGAACGTGGTCAACAGGAACGGCTTCCAGCCACCCGGACCGTCTCAACTCGCGGATCTCTCGTAAGCAGTTCACCCCTCTGTGTCTCAGGCTCCACTGTCCATGTCCATAGTCCATTCCGGGTTCCCCTATTCTGTAGTCCGTGGGAGAATTTCCCTTACAGCGCTCACGCGTCGGTTCGAGTGGCACCAATACTCCTGGACGGCACGACTCCCACCCAGAGGCCATAATAACACTTGGGCGGTTCCCCTCCGCCAGGACACACGCGCGCTAGACACAAACTTGTTTCTAAAATATAAACTAAGACGTTTAAAAAGAGTTTAAACATTTAAAACTTCTCAAAACCCAAGCTGCCGCTTTCAGTTATGTGACAAATGACATGTAACGTCGGACTAACATGGTCACGTGATTTTTGTGCGCCAGGGCCTGTATTTATCGTAGGCCTCGATTGGATTTAGTATGACGTCACTTACTTTATTGTTTTGTACTCGTGCAGAAATAGGTAATGAAAATTCAAGATATTTATTTTCTGCCCGACCCATGTTCTTTACCAGAGCAAAGGTAACGCGCCATCTTCAGGCGGCCGCTATAATGAATTTAGTGTGATGTCACTAACTTTATCGTTTTATACTCTTCAAGCCCTTTCATTTGATACCCATATTAAGGGAGTTGGCAAAAAACAAACACATCATCCGCCATCTAGTGGCGACGGCCATTTTGAAAGTATTACAATATTGAGTATTGCATATTGTATTGAACCCAGAACTAAACGTGTATGCAAAATTTCAGCTCAATCGGATGTCAAGAAGTGGTATTCACTTGCAAGATTTGACCCACACATAATATTATAGGTAGTGAATATCACGAACAATGATTCCTGCGTCACAATGGTCGACAATGGAAATTACATTGCTGTGAATTATTTCCTTTTTTACCTTAGGTCACGCTGCGCGTATATTTTCTGTGCTTTAAATACTATTATAAAAATCCCACCTAAAAAAACTGGGGGGGGGGGGGCGTGCCCCCCCTGCCCCCCCGACGCGATGTCACTGACTTCGAGCTCCAACGCAAACGTCGAGTTTATAAATCCACCTTAATTCTGTGTAGCTGTCACTCCTGTCACTGCCTTCCGATAGATCGAGCCAAGGCCTACTATAAAGACAGGCCCTGGCGCACAAAAATCACGTCACCATCTCAGTCCGACGTTAGATGTCATTTGTCACATAACTGAAAGCGGCAGCTTGGGTTTTGAGAAGTTTTCAATGTTTAAAGTGTTTTTAAACGTCTTAGTTTATATTTTAGAAACAAGTTTGTGTCTAGTGCGCGTGTGTCCTGGCGGAGGGGAACCGCCCAGGTGTTATTATGGCCTCTGGGTGGAAGTCGTGCCGTCCAAGAGTTTGGTGCCGCTCGCACCGACGCGACACGACGCGTGAGCGCTGTAAGGGGAATTCTCCCCCGAACCACAGAATAGGGAACCCGGATTGGACTATTATGGACATGGGACAGTATTGGACAGTGGAGCTTGAGACACAGAGGGATGAACTGCTTACGGGAGATCCGCGAGTTCAGACGGTCCGGGTGGCTGGAAGCCGTTTCCGTTGACCACGTTCGGGTTTGTGTATTTATTGTATTCACCATTCACCTTGTGCGAAATAAATCAGTGTTGTAACGTACTCGAGGATTTTCGTTGTCGACCCACGCCCTGATATGGTTTCTATTCGGTCTTTCACGCTGCCGATCAACTGGGACCTGGTCAATATTTACAGTATACCTACTGAGGTTAGTTTTCATTTTTATTTCGTAAAAAATAACCTAAATACCAAATATTGGGTCTGTTTATATTATATTTATACATATTAAAAAAGCCAGGAAGAAAGTCTCGCCATAAAACAAACATTTGTTTTGCCTCGGGAGGAAAATTTCGGCCAAAAATGGATTCGTCAAATCCAAACTGTCTAAAAAACCCTTAAGTATGTGTGGCTAACACATTTTCAAGAAAGTGAAACAATAATTAAAGTGGACAAATGTGTTGGTGGAGGAAAATACCTATAGAGAATATCACCTAAGCTAAAGGAAGGTGATGTCCCAACAATTTTTGAGAATGTGCCAAAATATTGTGAGTGCAGTGCCGTTTAACTCTCAGCCTAAAACAGCTGAGGCAGGTTGAAAATTTTGAAAAAACAATTAGAGGAAGCTTGGATGCACAAAACCAATAATGTAATAGATGAAAGAAAACTTGCCAAATTGTTACGAAATTTGTTTTTTCTACTTATCTCCAAAAATGCCTTTCATTATATTGGACTAAGTTGGTCACGTGACTACGCGATTATGCGTTAGCGCCGTGGCCTGTCTTTATCGTTGGCCTCGAGATCGAGCGGTGTGACGTCACAAGTCACAACCATTCCCGCGCTTTTCGTGTCGTTTTAAATGAATAGCTTGCGGTCACAACTATAATTATTTATGGCAACTTAAATATTGCGATTTGATTGCTGATATTTGGTATGTGCTCTTTCTATAGATAGGCAAATATATTATAGAAATAAAAAAAATGTTCAAGTTCCCCATTCTTAGGACTCGATACTAAGTTGAGGTATAGGTATTCTAATTTTGTTATGTTTTTATATAAAATTTTATGCAAAGTATTTGGGATAGCGTGCGGAAATTCCAACAATTGTTTCGATAGTCTATGTGTAGCATTGTCTATACTTTATAGTAACCTGACGAGTGTCAATAAAATAATTTACATTTTTTTTATCAAGTATGCTTGTATCAAGACTGTCAAGAATTATCAAGGGCAGGAAAATCAATGTAGACATGAATTTTTTCCAAATATTATCTGATTGTAGGTTGTGCACAAAGCATAGTATACCTACAACTCGTTATAAGTAATGCATAGGTATCTACTAATATTGCATGCTCATGCACTTGACGGCACTCGACTTCACCTCGTGCCCCAACTTGTGCGCTCGCATGCAATATACCTAATTGCTTAACTTGGTGCACAATATACTATATTCAACCTAGAGATCTACTTGAGACTTTTTTTTATACAATGCCATTTGAAAAAAAAATTTCTAAAAAAGAATCTTAAGTTCCAATATTGTTTTTCCTGCCCTCACTGGGATTACTACCTTTTTTAGGGTTTTCCGTAGTACCTACTTGAGCGAATGCTATCCTAGTTCTATTGGGAAAAGTCGGCCCTAGCCCTAGCCTCAAATAGCAACGAAGACAAAATAATAATAGTTGCCCCCTCTCCCGCACAAACATTCAGTTGCTGAGTACTCCGGTACTCCTAGTTTGGAGTATGGTGAGCATGAGAATTATTATTATTATTATTTTTCTTTTACTTTCCTCATACTCAATTAACTTAGGTTTACTTATACTTTACTACCTATAACTTATAGGATCTAAAACAGTTTCGTTATCAATGAAACTATCAAACCGACATGGTATAGGCCCAAACTCTTCCATTTAAATCACTCGGCCAAACAATTGCTTTGTATTGATATTTTACCTACCAAACTAATATAGAAAGTATTATTTCCTTGGCGTGAACATGGTCGTTAAGGATTACCGATTAGCTATATGTTTGAGAGTGAAATGTGAGGGGTTTGATTTGGATTGATTTTCTGAAATCTTTGTTCTTTTTGCCTGACTCTCCAAGGTGGTGGGAGCTTCGCTAAAAAAACGCCCGTCTTAATAGTGCTTCTCAGTATCCCCCACTTGTCTGACATATTATACGGAGTGATTCATCAAACTTCCCTGCTTTATATCAAAACAACGAAATAAGAAGGTTAGCAGAACTCCCCGAAGAATTTTTTTCGGTTCAAAATTGAATTTTCCTATTGCAAACAGTAGAACTGTTGAACTCTGCGTTTGAAAGAATTTTTTTTATCGCAGTGACTTTGAAAAGTGATGCATCCGAATTGTCCTTCGATTTGGAGCGCATTATGTGCTGTAAATAAATTCTAAAAAATCAAACGCTTTTCAGTTACCTATCACACATTAAAGTTGGCAGTGCACGCATGTGAAAAATCTGTGGTGGTAGGTAATGCCGAAATTATTTCGAAAACTGAAAACGAGAAATTAACTTTCTGAGGCAATCTTACAACTATCCCACAGTCCACAGAGTTGTTTTTTGTCATTTTAAATCGAAGAGTTTGTTAAAAAATCTGTTTTTTTTTATAGACTTTCCTAGGCCAGAACAAAAGTAACTCTTGATGTTGGAAACTGTCAAAATGGCAATTATGTTTTGTTGTCACTTGTATAGGTTGTTTCTTTTTTAATTTAATTAGGGTTCAATACAGCAACGGATAAAAATTTAATATGTTTCTTATTTTTGGTGAATGCCAGGACAATAGTATAGAGCAGTTGCAAGACTGTATTCTCAAAGCTATCCAGAGAGAATGAAGCCAAAGCGGAAAACGTTCACAAATGACAGTTTCTAACATCGAATTAGTTTTGTTTTGGGAGAGTAGCAAAGCCTACTATAATGGGAAAATCAGTTTTTTATTAACAAACTCCTTGGCCCAATGTACGTGTAAAACGACAAAATAACTCGGTGAGATATTAAGATAGTTGTAAGAAAATTAGTTTCTCGTTTTTTGTTTTAGAAATAATCATAGGATTATCTGCTACAGATTTTGCATATGCATGCACTGACAATTTCAAAGTGCGATAACTAAAACTGTTGATTTTAAAGGTTTGTTTATAACACATAAGTTTCTTCAAATTACATTCGGATGCACTACTTTTCAAGGCCACTGCGCACGAAAAATTTCTTTCGACATGCAATTGCAATAGATAAAATCAATTTATGGAACTAAAATATCTCATTTCGTAGCTGAGATGTAAAGCCCGAGAGTTTTAGGTGAATCACCCTGTACATGTTGGCATTAAAATAAAATTAAAATAAGTAAGGAATCATCTTGGATCATTTACAATAGACTTTTAATATAACCGGGCACTAACACTAATGTAATAATAATTCTCACCCACACAATACTCCAAACTAGGAGTAGGGGCCCCAGAAGCAACTGAATGCTTCTGCAGAGGAGGGGGGGCAATTTCTATTATTTTGCCTTTGTTGCTAGGAATAATAAAATCACACGGGAATTGCAATACAAATGGTGGAAATTATTTGTTTCTATGTGGCAGTGTCGCAAATGCGAATAAATTAGGAATAATTCCACGGATCATTAAAAGCTATCACTTTCCTTCCTATTATACATATTATGATTTTTTGCGACACCTTTTAAAAATAAGACAAAAATTATAAATGGAATTAAAACTATTGGTCACTAATAGGTAAAAAGTAACAATCCAATCCATGTCTTGTCAAAAGAAATATCAAAGTAGCTTAAAGTTACTATGACAACAGGGAGGAAAGCACTTTCCTTTCTAGCGAGGGAAATACATACTTTCGGATGGGATGTAGAGACAAATAGTTGAAGTCAACAGCCGGGCCGTTTATCTCCCAATACGGTTTTTAAAATTCCGAATAGAAAAAATTAAAATCATACAAAATGTTGATACAAGAAATCACCGAGGACGACTCTGCTAGGCGGTTGGAGTTTTCTGAAATAATTTCATAAGTTCATAAACACAATAATACCTAAGATATTGCTTGCGACAAAACCTTCACGAATTTCAGGAGATGCAATTACATAAAAATGTTGAAACAACAATTCTCGGGTAAATAGAAAGAATAAGGGGTCTATAGAGTCACAGGACGTGAATTCATTGACTTCTTATAGGGATATTTGTAATAGAAAGTCTTTCCGAGCCAGCTCAGCACTTCAAGATTTATAAAAACCTGATGCCTGACTATGTCCAGGCGAAGGGTTGTGGACATTTAGAAGATTTATAATAACTTGAATTTTATTACAGTTTATTATTATTCAATAGTTTGCGATAGTTTTATTATTTTAATAAATGTTTTAGAGTTTATGTAACCTTCAAAACGTTATAGCACATTCCTTCCCCCAAATTGTATAGCTTTACAACCAATTTACGTGGTTGTACGTACCTAATAGAGGATTCGGTATGAGTATGACAAATTATTTATAATATAATCCTTGGATTCACTGCATGTAACTTTCAATTTCAACATACGTGAGTATCTAGTGTTCAATGAACGAATTTCTATTTTATTTATTCTGTTAAAGGGTGCCACTGCTGACAATGTTCCATGGGGTTTGCAATTGCTGTGTTCCATTGTGTAAGTGCCTTCCCTCTTACAAACATATAAGAGCCCAGAACCACTTTACCAATGAGTTTGTCTGCAATAGAAAATAAATTTATTAATTTAATAGTAGAGAAAAATGTTATTAATTTGATATTCATTAATTCTTACAGATAATGAGCAAAAAATACAAGGATAAAGGTTCGTATACAAGGCAACAATTTGCGGTATTAATTAACCTGCAACATAAACATTAAACTCGTATTTCTTGATTTTCAACAGGTATATATACTTATACTTACGGACAAAAATAAAAATGATACATAGCTACAGGAATTAGGCATACCCAACAATTTCACGTTGTGTAATAAATAAATAGCTGAGGCCCGCGACCCCATAGATTTTCAAACTTTGAACCCCCACATCTTTAAGGGTTGAATGTTGGAAAATCCTTTCTTAGGTAATGCCTATACCTACGTCGTATAACGAACCTACCTGCCAAATTTAAAGTTCCTGAGAAGACTCCCCTTCCCATTTTATTTCCCCTAAGGAGTTTAAGACTACCGAATGAAAATTTGTTCAATTCTATAACATATAGGTATGTTAAGAAGTGTTATCTGACAGTTAAGAACACATTATTTTGTTTTGTTGAGATAATATAATTCACTAAGGATATTATTAACTATTGCTTGGCATCTCTGTATAAATATTGGTAGTTATGGATATGTATTTATTACTAACTTAATTTAATGTAGTAAAAAGTCATAAATAAAAGGTACATATTTTTTGGATACTCTTTGCTCTTTTTTCACACAGAAGCTACGCTGAGAAGATATACCTCTCAATATGTTTCATGGCCAACTGAGAATTCTACTGAAAAGTAAATTAAAATAATTAATATTTAAAAAACTGCTAGACGAGTATCCTAAGTATTATATTATTCAAAATCCCTTCCTGAGCACTTCAAGATGAGCCTATAATATAGGGGATGTTCTATTAAAAAAACACAAGTCCAGTTTGCAACACTTAAGTGGAAAACCCTGTAGGCATAAATTTTCACATAATGGTTAAGAAGTGCATGTTCCCTTTCACAATTTATTTATTTATTTCTATATCAAAAAGTAAAAAACTCAAGGTGGTAAAAAATATCTTTGAAAATCCTGTACCCGATAGCCTCTAAACGGATATTAAATTTAAGAGTGCTTGATTTGCACACACGTCAACACCCGCTGGAGAAAACATAATATATATTATGTGATTGTTTGATTTCGAGTTCGTAGCCTACTTATAGGCTGGACATAAAATTATATCCGTTGAGTTCACTGCAATTGCCTACTTATTCTTTCAGTAGTCTCGTAGTCTGTAAAGACGGTCAATGTACCTGGAGGAGTAGAACAAATCTGATTTTATCCCATAGGCTGTAACCTCGGCTGTAACTTTGTTTTTCCAGATATCATGTATATGTAGGTAAGTAGGCAGTGTTCAAGAGAGAAACAAATAACAAACTACAACAACTACCTAACCAGTATTATTGGTATTACATGCTTTTGATATATGAACTAGAACTGAAAGTAGGTAGGTATACTTTTGTTTTGCAAAATAAGTTAACGATTATATAATGTGCAATATTGGAAATATTTGTTGAAGTAAAAGCAAGTAAAAGCATGAGAACCAGAACTGAATTGGCATGTAGCGAATGTACGTCCGTTTTTTATAACCAAGTAGCCTATTTATCACATGTTGAAATATTGTGGTTCTAACGAAAAGACCACGTATTTTAGGATTCCGATTAAAGTTGAGTTTAAGCCAATTATGTAGAAATCAACAATGATCTGGCCAGTGACTTCCATCCTTGTGAGATGCCCAAAAATAATTAACAAAGTGGAAGTTATATACAGGGTGTTCCTTAATGACATGCTAATACTTAAGGGGGTTATTCTTGGGCCCATTTTAAGAAAAAAACTTCATATGAACGTATGTCGTAAACATCCTAACTTTTGAGATACAGGGCGTTAAAGTTCATTTTTTTAAATTGAATTTTGGCTACATCTCCCGAAATAATCAAGCTGCTGAACTGAAATTTGGCGCTGCTATGTTTTTGGGGATGGAGATTAAGCTGAAAATGTCAATTTCACCGTATCTCATAGAGGGCGCCACTTGCGCTGTTTTTTGATCACGCTTTTACGCGTAACCTTTTTGAGGTTATCTTTTTGGTCCTGCAGGTCCATCATTTTAGTGCATCTTTTCATTTTGTAAGAAAAAGGTACTCTTGTTTCATAACGATTAAATCAACCGTTTGCGTTGAAATTACCAAAACGTGCCCCTCAACACCTGTTGATCCAATATTCGAAACATAAAATTTTCACCTACTGCTTTCAAATGTTACAGATCAACTGTACATTCAAAAGGTTGAAAAAAATGCCAATGCATTGGTCAAAACACCATTGTATTTCTTGAAATAGAGTGTCCAAATTTTGTCAAATTCAATCCTTTCCATTTTGAAAGCGAATAATTTTTGGTACATTGTTAATAGGGATTTTTTTCTCAGTTTAAATGGTACAGTTGATCTGTAACACTTGAAGGTGGTATACCCCGATTACTGTAAGAAGTCCCGATTTTGTCAGATGACATTCTCCACAAAGTCCCTAGGAATTTTCTGTTAACCATGGGTATAATATTGGTATATGCGTCACAACCAGTTAATGACGTCACTCATTGATATATGATGTGAGAAGTTACCCAAGTGATACGAAAAAAAGAACATAATAAAATAAAAACCATATTGCAATCACGATTATACTGCTACAAATAAAAATAACTATGACTAGAACTCATTTTAATAATTATATAATAATTTCAAACGCCATGGAAACACTTTCATTTTGGTATATTGGTAAAATCGGCTACTTGTGACAGCGTCTATGGTGCGTACTAAGGCAAATTTTATTTCCGTTTTCCGTGTTGTGAAAGTAAAAACCTATACTTATATATTTTGTGGTTCAAAAGGGTTCAAACTTTGGGCAGCGGAAATATTCGCGGGTTTTGCACGTTTCGTGAGTTTTACCGTTATCTGAGTTGTTCTTGTTCGTGTTATTAGTAGTTTTTCATTGTGCAAATGGGCTCGTTACTGACCTGAACTTTTGACCCAGTTGCATTTTTTTGCTCCATTGATGCCAACTTAGGATCTCGAAATTACCAATTGACAGTCCCAGTAAGGACTTCTTATAATAATTTTACTATAGGTGAAAATTTTATGTTTCGAATATTGAAGTCAACAGGTTTTTTGGAGAACGTTTTGGCAATTTCAAAGCAAACAGTTGATTTAATCGTTATGAAACAAGAGTACCTTTCTCTTGCAGAATGAAAAGATGCACTAAACTGATGGACCTGCAGGACCAAAAAGATAACCTCAAAAAAGTTACGCGTAAAAGCGTGATCAAAAAACAGCGCAAGTGGTGCCCTCTGTGAGATACGGTGAAATTGACATTTTGAGCTTATTCTCCATCACCAAAAACATAGCAGCGCCAAATTTCAGTTCAGCAGCTTGATTATTTCAGGAGATACAGCCAAAATTCAATTTTAAAAAATTGACTTTAACGCCCTGTATCTCAAAAGTTAGGACGTTTACGACATACGTTCATATGAAGTTTTTTTCTTAAAATGGGCCCAAGAATAACCCCCTTAAGTATTAGCATGTCATTAAGGAACACCCTGTATAATGAAGTTTACTGAACCGCCAAACACTAGAAAATAATGTTTCCAGATTTATTAAGTTTAGATTCTGATTCCACATCATTAAAAATAAGTATTTACTGTTCCATAAGTCCGTAAATGCCAGTGGCGGAGATATGGCAACCTGGCTATTTGCGGAACTTGGTATTAGGTATAACATTTTTGTAACATCAATGCATGCTGTGTACCAAAATTAGTTTGAATGTCGTAAACTTCTGGAAAAATAAATAAATAAAATGATCATTTTTATTAATTTAAATACCAGGTAGGTAACTCAAAAGTGGTTGTAAAAAGAATCACAAAATAGTCTTATTTTATGGATTTCTATGACCCGTTAAAGTCTAAATAAAATAAAACACCAAAGAAAACCAAGAAAAACTATAAGTAGATTGTATTAACATTTTTCCTTGTACACTGTATACTGTATACTAATTCAGTATTAATTCATTATAATATTGACTAATTTTATGTACCAATATTAATTAATAATATAAGTAGTAGCTACCTACAATAACTTTTTTCTTAATTTTGGCATAGAGTTCTAAATATCGAATACTCATCGACTTACCATATCCAGGTGTTGCTTGGAACACGTGAAATGCCAAACTTGTGTCAGCTAAATGAGCTGGCGCGCAACGGAAGTTAAAAGCTTCTGCAAAATGTAAACTGCTTTCTATATCCGGTCTGGCCACCCTGGTGCGTTTTTCTTTGACCGCCCTGCAGTTTTGGAGTAACGCCACTCTGGCGTAGGCTTCTCTTGAGGTGCCATCACCCTGAAACTAACAAAATCGAAATATTAAAATTCGAGAAGCTAACTTGTATCAAGTTTTCCATTAGAAGGTGTCGTTTTAAATTTCTTGGCATTTTTAAAAGGCGAATATTTATTATTCGACTGTAATTTCTTGAATGATGTCAAACAAATAATGTCCAAATTAAAACCCCGTGTAAATTATATGAAACTATCTGCGCACCCGGTTATATCGTCGATGGAAGACTTCCTCAATCAACGGTTATATACAGAGTCTCACTGCCGTCAATTTTCCAAATAAAAGTTTCCTTGTTTCTCTTGCAATAAACATGTTACGGCTATTAATAGTTTTGCCTAATTTACCTAATTAGTTTCTTTATGTTGCGCGACAAGTTCGCCATGGATACAGATTTCTTTTGCAGCGTGGGCTAAAAAAGCAAATTTACCCGAAACTTGCATACATATCGAACTTAACTTTCTATTGTATACACCTCTTCGCATTTTCAAAAGTTTTGTTAATATCCTCAAAAATAAAAGAACTCTTGGTATAATTATTATATTTATGCGTTGTTCTATATTTTTTAATAGACTCAAATAGAGAAACAAAACGAGATATCTGGAAAACCAAAGGACCAACAGAGTAAGTTTCATGGAAAATGTTGTTGTTTGATTTATTTATTTCACTGGTTTTCAAAAAACTACGGCCGGGAATGTAACATAGTGATGGACGCTGGTTCCAGGTATACCATCGTGAGGACGAAGAAAAAGGGAGTGGAAATTCCGGATATAGGAAAACATATCACGCATCACTCAAATCATACAAGTTCAAGAATGGGTATAGAAGAACAAGCTGAAAGATGGCTTAAAAGTTCAAAAGCTGCAGGAACATAACTCGCAAAGGGGAGCGCTATAAGAATGCCAATAATGTGGTCAAGAACAAGTACAGACCTCGGAGCGCCACCCACTTGAGAAGTGCCCAGTTGTGGCCGTGCTAAAACCACGGTAGGCTTACAAGCGCCTATGCGCAATACTCCATTTATTAAAGCCTGTTTTACAAATAACAATTTTCGTCCAACAAATCCCCCAATAAATCTTACCATTTATTTTTGTGTCATTTGTGGAAAAACTAATTGCTACTTTATCAGAATTTAAAACAATGCCACGGTTTAATGGATGTTCTCTTAGTACCCACCGAAAAATGTGCCCATTTTATTGTAGCGAGCCGTGGCCTCGAATCCTGTACCTTCATGAGGTATTTTTTTTTTCCAACATACTACATTGGAAATCTTTGAAATTTCTTGCGAGGTATCGGTATCTTGCACATTTTTCACATTTTTAAAATTTTCTAGTACGCATGACAGCTATAAATAAAAAAAATGAAGTGTTAAGAGAGCACACAACAAACCATGTTTTTTTCCAAATTCCGATAAACTAGGTTTAAAACAATCAGTTTTGCCCATAAATTTCGTTAAGAATTTTTTTCGGTAACTCTTGAAACAAAAAAGTTACCTACATGCCGAAGGAATTTCGGCGATTTTCGGGATTTTGAAAAATATCTCGGAAAGTAGGCCATGGATCTCAAGTGTGTTTTTACGCAAAGTTAGTTCATCAAAAAAATAATTTTTTTTTCAAATAAAGTTCTCAGAAAAATTTGTCAAGATTTTCTCGAGTGGCCCTTCTTAAATAGACACCTTGTATTTTTGTTCTTAACTTTTAGAGAACACCTTGTATATAAATTCTGAAGCTAGATTCGGATTCTCCAGAGAAAGATGCATCATCCTGGTTTTAAGCTGGTCTTTTCATTTCAAAATCTAAGGATAAAATCGGACTTTATTTGAGGCACCTAATATACCATGAAAAAGTTTCTCTTTTTGCTATGCGAAAAACACAATTCTATTATACTTAGAAAAATAGTTATTTGTGTAACTAGTGCAAAAAGTGCAGCTCGAGACGCAGTCTAGGTAACTGATGGACAAACTTCATTTCCAGTATTTTTTTGAATTTTGTTTTCTTCATTGCCTGTGAAGGTCTCAGGTTCTTCACTTAAAACTCTTTTTCGAATTGTTGTGAAGTTTCCGCTACTGGCACTTTCAGAATTTGAGCAGCTATCTATCCGTTTTTTTTAGAAATTGAATTTTTACTAAAAGTATTTTTACCAGCAGGTTGAACGGAGCATTTTTCGTTATAATTTCTTATAAAGAATCTAGTGTGACTGGTAGACTGGGGACGAAGAGATGCATTTTTGCGATACATTTCAACAAAATTCTTATTACAAATAATGATCGAGGTTTGTTTGTCTTGCTATCGGGCATTTTCACAGTTATGATGGAATCTTTGTCGTTAATATCATTTAATGGTAATTTCTGTAACTCGTTTCTGCGGCATGCTCCTGCTCCTGAAATGCCAAATAGGTACAATGCAACTATCTATATCATACACAAGTAAGTACTCGTAGGTATAAAGTTAAAAATCGCCCAAGTGCGAGTCGAACTCGCACACGAATGGTTCCGTACCATATTTTAAAAAAAATACTTTAGTCAAAAATAAAAAAAAGAAATAAAAAGTTTGCCCCAGAGCCTGGTTTCGAAAGACGGACCTCTGGGTTATGAGCCCAGCGCGCTTCCACTGAGCTACTTCGCTTATTGAGAAATATTAGTTAGTTGGCCGTGTCATCATGTGTTAACAAAAATCCAAACAACTATTTCATTACCTTTATTTTACTTTTATTATTTGTTGATATAGTGGCCATACACACTCTGTGAAAATCTCAAGTGTCCACTTAATACGATTCAAAAGATACAGCCGTATAAGGCATAGTTGGTGTCCCGTGGGGTTTTCTAAAAAGATTTTACATACAAATACAGCGCGCCCGTACCTGAAAAAGTCGCATATGTAATAACAGATGGGCCTCTGAGCCCCCAAAGTCCAAAATTTGGAAATTCTCCACACCAAAGCAATACCAAATGTCAATCGATGTTTACGAATAAGTATCGGGGGGCGGGGTTTGTGCGTCGGCCACGATGTATACAGTATGATCCCGCGGACCTCGCCAAATCGCGAAAAAAAGGCGGCCCAAACGGCCGAACGGCTTTTTCGATCGGGGTGCCCTCTGGCAGGCGAGAGGCCCGTATCCTTCGGCGGCCCCACGCGAAAATTGAACTCGACCGGCGCTGCCCCTTCCAATCGCTAGCCATTTTTCTGGAAAAAAACGGGAAAAAAATTCCGGGGACCGAACAGCTCTCCCGGTTCGGACGCCCTTCAATAGGGTTGTTCCCCTTGAGCTTGGACGGCCGTACGCCAAATTTGGGCTCGAAATATCGAAAACTGCGTTCTGTAGACGAGAGCATAGGTACACGTATTACTACACAGGAGCGGGAGCCACAACAAGGCCTATAGGTACGGCAGGGCCGGTAGGCGCTTGTTAACAAGCTGTCGGTGATAAAGACTGTCACAACTGTGGCCAGGCGCGGTCATATCCATTTGCGAAGGTGGGGGCCTTACCTGTGTATGTATGTACTCCTTTAGGCGGTTTTAGGTACCTATTCTAACAATAGAACTTCAATAAGGCAAAATCACAAAAAAAATATATTCCTCACAAAAATAAAAAAAATATATTTTAAATAAAAATTATGTAAACAATTTTTTTTGCATGTGCGTTGGTTATAAGTATACAGTGTATCCACGGATTGAGTTCATATAAGGTGTAAATAACAACAAATTTTCGAGTTGAAATTTGAGCTTCTGGGGATCAGCTCTGCTTGGTTTGAACTAATTTGTGACATAATTTTACTTTCGAAAAATCACGTAGGTACTTATGCCTTGGAAATTATGAAGAAACTAATTTAGTATAGTGCCCTTTTTGTAGGTTTGATGGCAAAATGTTATAAAAGAAACTTGTTTAGAATGAAAAAATGAGTAGGTTTGCGACATTTCGAAAGTCTAGGCCTACTTTGATTTTTTGTCATTTTTTCCACTTTTTTTAGAAAAGTGCATTTTGTGTAGTTTTTGCATCAAGATGTTATTAAGAAAACTTGTTGACAATGAAAAACTGGATAGGTGTGAAAAATTTCAAAAGCCTAGGTCGACTTTGATTTTTTCTGCTAAAAAATTAAAACGCACAAAAATCAAAGTAGACCTAGGCTGTTGAAATTATTCACACATATCCAGTTTTTCATTGTGAACAAGTTTTCTTAATAACATCTTGATGCAAAAACTACACAAAATGCACTTTTCTAAAAAAAGTAGGGAAAATGACAAAAAATCAAAGTAGGCCTAGACTTTCGAAATGTCGCAAACCTACTCATTTTTTCATTTATTAATTATTTAAAGTAGATGTTCAAAATGTAAACTATTTTGATGAATACATAATTCACATCGGCGTGGATTGTACTGTAACAATTAAATCGGCATTCTTTATTTCATCGCACGAATCTGGCATGTGCTGAATAAGTTATTCTCTTGTTTCCACAAGAACGGCATATACCTACCCGCTCTTTTAAAAATCCCCATAGGAAAAAATCTAAGGGGGTTAGATCGGGGGAACAAGGAGGCCACGAGACTGGCCTCCTGCGCCCGATCCACCACCCTGTAAAATTGTCATCTAACCAGTTTCTTACATTTCTATGGTAAAGAGCGGGGCAACCGTCAACTTGGAAGCAAGCAACCAATCTTAAATTTAGTGGAATTTCTTCCCACATATAGGGTGCGGCAAAAGTAAGTCGGCTATGGAAAACTTGTGTCATTTCGTTAGTTTGTTGACAACTGTCAAAATTTTGCTATTTTGTGAAAGTAAAAACGTCACGAATTTTGTTATGGAGCGTTATACACCTCAACAAAGCGCAGAAATTGTTAAAATTTATTTTCGAAACTTTTCGTCTATAGTTTTAACTCAAACGTGCCTTCCGTAGAACATATCCTAATCAAAATGCTCCACACGGAGACACGATTCGGCGCTTATCAAACCAATTTTTGCAAACTGGTACAGTTACAGACGTGAAACGTTCTGGAAGACCTCGTTCCGGCCGGTCTAATGAAAATATTGAGCGTGTTCGGGATGATGTAAGACGTCGACCAAGAACATCCACAAGAAGACGTTCAGCGCAATTAAGATTGACTGAAAGAACTTTAAGGCGAATTTTACACATAGATTTGCAAATGTACGCATACAAAATCCAAACTGCAATTAAACTGAAGCCACTTGATGTGCAAAAGCGATTGCAATACGCGCAGGCTGTTACAAACTTATTGGAGGCAGAGCCCACATTTTGGCAAAATCTCATGATGAGCGACGAAGCTAATTTTTGCCTTTCTGGGAATGTAAACAAGCAAAATGACCGCTACTGGGGAACAGAAAACCCTAGTTTAATTCATTAAAATGTTCATTTTGATAAGAAAGTTACTGTTTGGTACTTTTTTCTTTGAGGATGCTAGAGGCAATGCACTTACCGTTACCGGTGAACGGTATAGAACAATGATACGTGATTTTTTACAATCTCAGCTGGAAGGACTTTACGTGGAATATGTATCCCTATATATAAATCCTTTATCTATGAATATGTATGGCTTCAGCAGGATGGCGCTACAAGCCATACGCCTCGTGACATCATCGCTCTACTAAGAGAAATGTTTCCTGGCAGACTCATTTCAAAAAATGGGGACGTTGAGTGGCCACCTCATTCTCCAGATCTGACGGCACCAGATTTTTATTTATGGGGTTACTTAAAAAGTAAGGTGTACATTAACCGCCCAGAAACCCTAGAAGAGTTAAAAAGCAACATTCGCGAGGAAATTGCTCAAATTTCGGTTGAAACACTTCGTCAAGTGATTGAACATGCTCGTGAAAGGGCGGATCACTGTTTTGCCAATCGTGGCGGTCATTTGTCTGACATTATTTTTCGAACATAGTGTAGTATAATTTTAAATGTTTTAATAAATGGTTTCTACAAAAATTTTAAATTTTTTCTACTTTATAGTTTTCTAATTTTGGAAAAACATCACTCAATTAATTTTGCCGCACCCGATATTACCATGCTTTCTAATTAAAAATTCGCACGTTCTGGTATAAGAGGTAAGGCCCGAAGAGTTTATTACCATATACGAGTAGATACCCCAAGCCACACATTTACACTACACTAAATTCAGCCTGAAAATTCCTTGGCCGTATTATGTGGATTTTCGAGTGGGCTACACATGCTGATTGTGGAAAGTGACCACACCTCGACGCGTAAAACATGACTCGTAAGTCCATAATATGCGGCTCAAAAAATTTACGTTGTCTTGAATTGAATTGAGGGCCCATCGGCAAAAGCAAACCTTTTTTCTTCATCGCCGTCACGTAAACCTTGCACAGGTTGCAAATGGTAAGCACGTCTGAGATCTCTTTTTAAAACCCGAAGAATCTTGGATTTGGCAATATGAATAGCGATGGACACTTCGAACATTTCACTTTCACTTTCGGACCTGTTGGCGAGCATGTTAAGTGAACTTACGCTGGAGGGAGCAGGAAAACAATTTTCCCCCCTAAGTACATACACTTTACATACTCGCCCGAAAACGAAAGTCAAATGTTCGAGGTTCCCTGTTATTTTGGTTGCTAGCTGCGAAAGTGGTTGCTAAGTATTGCTTAGCACAGTGGCGCACCCAGAAAATATGATTGGGGGGGGGGGGGGGGCAACTCGAGGCTGTAGCCAGACAGAAACTTGAGGTAAGGCAAACCACTTTCCAGTCAGGGCAGTACCCATTTGAGAAGGGATAGGGATAGGTACCTTCAAGGCGGTACTTTGTCGGTGGGGAGAGGGGAGAATTAAATTAAATTTTAAATTTTCGTTATTACAAATCGCGCCGCAGGCGAAAATTTGTGAAATTTTCAAGGTCAAATATAATATGAACATACAATTTGACGCCAAAGGTAATTTTTTTGCTAATTATGTGGGCCCATACATAATCATTTGTGCTGTAAGCAAGAATACTTTTGAACTGACAAAAATCCAGTAATTATCAAAAACAACACTGAACACCCTTTTGTGATGTGGAAGTAAAAATAAAAGTTAGTGCTCATAGTTTCCTATAAATTATCATATTGTTTCAAAGAGCCACATTATGTTTATAATTTTTGCAACATTTTATAACATTTTCTGGCCAGTGTAGTAGGTTGAAATTTTTTTGAAGGTCGGGCAATAGAGTTTATTGTTTTTAAGCGGGCAATAAGAAATGTACTTAGGAGTTTCCTTTAGAAAATTTAATGGCAAATTCAGTTTAAATGAAGTATAATAAATACAAAATCATCATGATGTCTTTGTTCTTCGTTTCTGTTTCTCAATGGAGCAGCGCCTTATTCTACGGCTCCGGTGAGGTGACCGGTGAACTTGTGGCTCAGACAGGGCAAACATTCTGCCAGGCGGATTCAAAGAAATTTTCAAACTGTCTTTTATAAAGGCAGGTATATTGGAAAATTATAAAAAAATCAGATATTAGCCAGTCAGTGCGCAGAGGGTCGCACGCAGCGAACAGTACATCTACGATACCATCCTCGAGAATTTTTAAAACATGAAAGGTCTGGGGGGGGGGGGCGAGGCCCCTTGCCCCCCCCCCCCTGGGTGCGCCACTGGCTTAGCAACCCTTACGCAGCAAGGACCTTAAGATTAAGATATATGTAGCAACGCGAATCTTGCGTCAGTTTTAATAGGTTTCACAACAATCGTTTTACAAACTGGTTTTGATCACAAAGAACACGAATTATACCAAAGAAAAATCAATAATATCAATGTTTCTCTGGCGTTAAATAAGAGCCGCAAAACAGTCCAAATTTGGCAGGCACCTCGCTACCGGTAGGGTGAGAGTACGCGATTAGTAATTCGTAGGTCCAGGGTTGAAATCCCACACAAAGGTCAACATTTTTTATTTATTTTTTATTAACGCTCCATTCTGCCTCTTATATTTATCACTGATTATCATTTTTAGTAATTGAACAAAGGTTATTTTGAAGATCGTTATTTCTCACAATCTACTCCATATGTATTTAGAGGTTTAGTTTTATTCAAAGTACTTATAACCTGAAATTGTCGGTAGCAGGAAAAATGTAATACATTTCACGATGCGTAAGCTCTTTTTTGGCCTTGGAGGTACTTTTAATGACCGACGCAATGCCCGCGTTGCGTCGGTCTTTAAACAACCTCCTCGGCCAAAAAAGTGCACTTACGCATCTGGCAATGTATATAACAATAAAACTGCTCGGCAACGATGCCAGATAGAAAAAAGGTAAGACATACTTTTTCTAGAGAATTAAACGTTCTTTCACTTTTTGTAAACAATTTTGGTTTTGAACAGGGCCGTACTAGACATTTTTTAACTTTTATAGCAAGAAAATCCCAAATCTCCGCCACTAGTTGCTCGTAGACGTATTTTATGATTTTTTTTGAAAACTTAAAAAAAATGGCGTTGGTCCCAGGTTGTCGTCCAAACATAGCAAGTCAATGCATTTGCATCTCGTGAATTTTATTGTGTTTTTACCGTTACCGAATGAAACTAGACGGACTATGCTATAGTTTATATCTACGGATACCTAAGCCTTTAATTTTCATTTCGTTATTTTTTTTTTGGTTTGAGAATAGGCGATATTGATGCAAACATGATCTAAAAAATTCTACAGTAAAAATGTGACAGAAGTGGAATTACAGGGACCCAGTCATTTGCTTTCAGTAGAAAATCATATAGGATTCAACGTTCGACGTTTTTAATTTAGTAAAGTAGCGAAGCTATACATATAGGTAGGCACCTATGTGCTAAAGAGGAAATAGGCGAGCTCACTAATTTCCAATTGTAACCAAAATCGATAAATAGAAACCAATTAATAATAATATAATAATAAAATAAATGCGGCGAATTTTAGGCACCACCACCGCACATGACACGCCTGATTTAGCTGCTATCATCCGCAGTATTACGGCTCCTATTGTAGCAATATATTGTAGCAATATATTGTACTACGATAATTTAAGTTAAGGCGAATAGCTTATTTAAGGGTAATATATGCACCACAGGGCAGCTGAGCAGCTCGTAGGGACACGCGTGCTTCCAAATCTAATGAGAGCTTTTCGTTAATTCAAACGAATGCAGGTAGAAGCTAGTTTTTCTACGGAAAATATTGTTTGATTTTTTAACTTCCCAGATTTAATTTGATGTCGGTTTACGGCTATTTACGGCCTTATTTGAATATTGTTTTTTTAACACATCGCAGGCGTCTACCGTACTTTCACCGTTTTAGTATACATAGGGCGGAGCCGCCGTATATTCGGCTAGGTTCGTCAGTCATTGGCGGGGGGCAGGGCGTGTTTTTTACTCGATTCATAAGCGGTGCGGGACTGCTGTGTACTCCCCCCGCCAACGACTGACAAACCTAGCTGGACTCACGGCGACGCGCGGCCTATTCCCCTATGTCTACCAAAACGGTGAAAGTACGGTATAGTGTTTTTGCAATTTGTGTGTTTGTGGAAGAATTGTAGAAGAGTAGTAGATTGTGTGAGTATACCTACACCTAACTAAATAACTAAAGAGGTTTATGAAAGATATACATGATCTGCACTACCTGCATAAAGTACGCACCATATTTTAATAACAATTCGAAATACCAAATCTTCTTATTTGAATTCGTCGACATAATAATCACAGATTAGGGAGGGTTAGGTATAATAATATATTATGTAATGTCAATGTCAAAGTAAAAATTATACTAATCTTATAAGGTGTCCACAAAAAATCATTGTTGTCAGCCTAACAAAAGAAAATTTTCCTACAAGGATTGTATAAAGATTAAAGGTTAAAGATTAAAGATTAAAGATTAAAGATTAAAGATTAAAGATTAAAGATTAAAGCTTAAAGATTAAAGATTAAAGATTAAAGATTAAAGATTAAAGATTAAAGATTAAAGATTAAAGATTAAAGATTAAAGACTAAAGATTAAAGATTAAAGATTAAAGATTAAAGATTAAAGATTAAAGATTAAAGATTAAAGATTAAAGATTAAAGATTAAAGATTAAAGATTAAAGATTAAAGATTAAAGATTAAAGATTAAAGATTAAAGATTAAAGATTAAAGATTAAAGATTAAAGATTAAAGATTAAAGATTAAAGATTAAAGATTAAAGATTAAAGATTAAAGATTAAAGATTAAAGATTAAAGATTAAAGATTAAAGATTAAAGATTAAAGATTAAAGATTAAAGATTAAAGATTAAAGATTAAAGATTAAAGATTAAAGATTAAAGATTAAAGATTAAAGATTAAAGATTAAAGATTAAAGATTAAAGATTAAAGATTAAAGATTAAAGATTAAAGATTAAAGATTAAAGATTAAAGATTAAAGATTAAAGATTAAAGATTAAAGATTAAAGATTAAAGATTAAAGATTAAAGATTAAAGATTAAAGATTAAAGATTAAAGATTAAAGATTAAAGATTAAAGATTAAAGATTAAAGATTAAAGATTAAAGATTAAAGATTAAAGATTAAAGATTAAAGATTAAAGATTAAAGATTAAAGATTAAAGATTAAAGATTAAAGATTAAAGATTAAAGATTAAAGATTAAAGATTAAAGATTAAAGATTAAAGATTAAAGATTAAAGATTAAAGATTAAAGATTAAAGATTAAAGATTAAAGATTAAAGATTAAAGATTAAAGATTAAAGATTAAAGATTAAAGATTAAAGATTAAAGATTAAAGATTAAAGATTAAAGATTAAAGATTAAAGATTAAAGATTAAAGATTAAAGATTAAAGATTAAAGATTAAAGATTAAAGATTAAAGATTAAAGATTAAAGATTAAAGATTAAAGATTAAAGATTAAAGATTAAAGATTAAAGATTAAAGATTAAAGATTAAAGATTAAAGATTAAAGATTAAAGATTAAAGATTAAAGATTAAAGATTAAAGATTAAAGATTAAAGATTAAAGATTAAAGATTAAAGATTAAAGATTAAAGATTAAAGATTAAAGATTAAAGATTAAAGATTAAAGATTAAAGATTAAAGATTAAAGATTAAAGATTAAAGATTAAAGATTAAAGATTAAAGATTAAAGATTAAAGATTAAAGATTAAAGATTAAAGATTAAAGATTAAAGATTAAAGATTAAAGATTAAAGATTAAAGATTAAAGATTAAAGATTAAAGATTAAAGATTAAAGATTAAAGATTAAAGATTAAAGATTAAAGATTAAAGATTAAAGATTAAAGATTAAAGATTAAAGATTAAAGATTAAAGATTAAAGATTAAAGATTAAAGATTAAAGATTAAAGATTAAAGATTAAAGATTAAAGATTAAAGATTAAAGATTAAAGATTAAAGATTAAAGATTAAAGATTAAAGATTAAAGATTAAAGATTAAAGATTAAAGATTAAAGATTAAAGATTAAAGATTAAAGATTAAAGATTAAAGATTAAAGATTAAAGATTAAAGATTAAAGATTAAAGATTAAAGACTAAAGACTAAAGACTAAAGATTAAAGATTAAAGATTAAAGATTAAAGATTAAAGATTAAAGATTAAAGATTAAAGATTAAAGATTAAAGATTAAAGATTAAAGATTAAAGATTAAAGATTAAAGATTAAAGATTAAAGATTAAAGATTAAAGATTAAAGATTAAAGATTAAAGATTAAAGATTAAAGATTAAAGATTAAAGATTAAAGATTAAAGATTAAAGATTAAAGATTAAAGATTAAAGATTAAAGATTAAAGATTAAAGATTAAAGATTAAAGATTAAAGATTCTTGCGGAGAAAAAGCAGAAAGACAAAGAATTTACACCGCATAAACTTAAGTAAATCCTTTTTAAAATGTATCCAGTAGGTTTTGGCAATGCTTCGTATTTTTCAGTAACTCGAAATAAATTTCTGCTTTTTGTTTGTTTATTTTATTTGTTAATTTGTTCGGGTTTACTGTCTTTGAAATAGGTGCCGATTTTTTAGGGGTTCTTTAATGAAACCTAATTTTTAGTTGTTGGATAAAAAATATTTTCGTAATGTCACAATAATGCACTTGCCGTTAAAAAATCAAGGCTATAGTTTGTGCGGGGCACTGACTGCGGTCATAGGTCCAAGAGCCGATCGAGCCCGACGTTGATCCAGTTATCCAGTTTCAATATGCCACTTCAATCGAACAATGATCCAAACTGCTTTTTCAGTTTAGAAGCTTTTATACAAGAGGCTCTAGCTGATCCGCGGCCCCACGCGAAATTTGGACTCGATCGGCACACCATATTCTACCCAACTTTACCACATCGACGAAATTTTCCACTCGGAAATCAGCAAATCTTCTGTGCATTAATCGTCAGCAGAATACCGAATAGACACATAATTAACACAGAACGGAAGTCATTTTGCAGCTATTGCAGCTATTGAAAAATGCGAATTGTTTAAACAAGGTTTTGCAAAATTGCTTTTAAGTCTTAGTAGAAAATAAATCATCCCATACCTACGAATATCTTCTCCATAATACTTCAATGTTTTTAAAAGTATTGCTTAAAAAACTGTTTAGTACGTACCCAACTAACTGAAGAATTTCCTGCATATACAGTGTGTCCCAAATTCGATGCTCACCATTGGGATCTCGATAACTACACGAGATAGAGAGTCGGTTAAATGGGGAAAGTTTTAGACAATTTTATGGCCAATCTGATGCCGCTGAGAAATCAAGGCTAACTGAGATCGTTTTCGAGTTATTCCCAAAAAACCGAATTTTATCATTTTCGTTTTTCATAAATATCTTAGAAACCGATGGTTTTGCAAAGACAGGACTTTGACATTATTAAGGCACTTTTATCCAACCTTGTTAGCAGTAATGTCAGTTTGTTTAAAAAAGTTTTCATTTTCGAGATATGACCCACAACTTTTGATTTTCTTATGGACGCCATCTTGGATTTGTACAAATTCGAAATCTACAAGAAATTATCTTTCCAATGATGTGTCACACTAATGATTTTTTTCGTTAGTTCTAACCCTTAAAAGCGTTTTTTTTGCCTAATACTAAGTAGGCCATGACAAGTCTGTCAAAACAAATGCAACTATCAGTTGTTGTTATTGTTATGAAGTCGTCAGTGTTTTGAGATATGTGTAAAAATGCCGTTTAGTACTAGCGAAAAGGTGGATATGTACAAAAGTTACATAAAAAACTATAGAAATAGTACAGTGGCAAAAAGAGTTTATCATACATTATACCCTGAAAGGCAGCAGCCTCACCGCTCAATTTTTCTTAGATTGAGTAGGAATTTAGAACATGGGAGTTTTGTTGTGCCCAGACCGAAATATGGTTCCAATCGATTGCACCAAGAAGATGTTGAAAACATTGAACAAAGTATTAATGAAACACCGACGATTTCAATTCGAGAGATAAGTCGCAGAACTCTTTTGCCGAAAACGACTATTCATAGATACTTGACAAAAAATAAATATCACCCTTATAAACCCGTGATAGTGCAAAAGTTAAGGCCGGGAGATACTGAACGCCGACTTGATTTCTGTCATTGGTTTAACAATCAGTGTGAAGTTATTGATAACTTTCCATTAAACAGTTGCTGGACCGATGAAACAAGATTTCATAACAATGGCATTTTTAATAAACATAATCACTATTACTGGGCTGTTAATAACCCATATGTTATTAGGGAATCCAGATCTCAACAAAAATTTGGATTCAATGTTTGGTGTGGGATATTAGGTGGGTACGGATGTACAGATGCCTGCATACACATTACTTATTTTTTATTTCAGGAAGTAGATTGCTGGGTCCAGTAATTTATGATTATACTCTAAGTGGCCCACGATACTTAGAACTGCTACGACATGAGATCTCTGGTTTTTTAGATGAAATACCACTATCGGAATATAACAGGATTTGGTATCAACATGACGGCGCGCCGGCACATAATACAGGTATGGTTTGATACTATCTAGAAAATCAATTTCGTCATCAATTGATAACCAACAGTGGGCCTGTTAGGTGGCCTGCGAGGTCGCCGGACTTCAGTCCACTTGATTTTTATCTTTGGGGATACGTCAAAAATGCAATTTATCAAGAACCAGTAGAAGATATTGATGCATTGCAAGAAAGAGTTTTAGATACATTGCAACATATTAACAGAACACATTTAAGAAAAGCTGTAAATCATGTTCGTTCCCGCCTAATAAGGTGTATCGAGAATAATGGGGCCCATTTTGAACAATTCTTTTGACCCTTGATGTTATTATTCCAGATTATTTGTTATTAAACTTCGTTTTGTGTACTTTTTTTAGTTTTATTCATGGTCTACTATTACACTAACAGTTTGTTGCATTTGTTTTGACAGACTTGTCATGGCCTACTTAGTGTTAGGCAAAAAAACGCTTTTAAGTGTTAGAACTAACGAAAAAAGTCATTAGTGTGACACATCATTGGAAAGAGAATTTCATGTAGATTTCGAATTTGTACAAATCCAAGATGGCGTCCATAAGAAAATCAAAAGTTTTGGGTCATATCTCGAAAATGAAAACTTTTTTAAAGAAACGGACATTACCGCTACAAAGGTTGGATAAAAGTGCCTTAATAATATCAAAGTCCTGTCTTTGCAAAACCATTGGTTTCTAAGATATTTAAGAAAAACGAAAATGATAAAATTCGGTCTTTTGGGAATAACTCGAAAACGATCCCAGTTAGCCTTGATTTCTCAGCGGCATCAGATTGACCATAAAATTGTCTAAAACTTTCCCCATTTAACCGACTCTCTATCTCTTGTAGTTACTGAGATCCCAATGGTGAGCATCGAATTTGGGACACACTGTATAGGATACACAAAAAAATGCATACCATATTATTCATCTAGGAAATACCGCATTTTAGGAAGTTTTTGTATTTAATACTATTGAAAATAATCCCTTACAATAATTTGGCACTTTAGTGTTTAGTTTAGTGCACTTTCTTTGACCCCTTGATTTTGATTATGTCATTCCTTGATTTTGCAAATATGCCTCACCTTTGTATAATGCAGATGTAAGCAAATGTGACAAGTGTAATAATAACGGGACATAAAACTATATCTGCCTAATACCTACCATTTTTTTCGTAAAGAGATTGCTTTGATATCTTCTTGTAGCTTTGCTCTTGTAGCATTTACTTCACTTGAGTGAAGCAGATGCTTCTATGTAAAAGCAAATGCTACAAAGTAGATACTTTTTGGTGAAGCATTAGCACCTACTACTTTTTATGCATTCCACCCAACACCCAATGTGTCCCTTTGAAAGAATATGATAATTTATAGGGCACTATGAACACTAACTTTTATTTTTACTTACATATCACAAAAGGGTGTTCAGTGTTGTTATTGATAATTACTGGATTTTTGCCAGTTAAAAATCAACAATAAAATAGAACTTAGTTTCACTTTTGTCTCCTTGGTGAAAGAAAACAGAGTATTCTCGCTTCCTGCAAAAATGATTATCACCTTGAAATTTTCACAAATTTAAATTCTGCTTTTTTACCCCCCTCCTCTCTCCATTGTAGGTGCCTTTCCCTCACTTGTCAAATGTGTAAGGTGGTGGTACCAATTATCGACACCATAAGGCCAAGTGTCAACTTCACAATGCCGCTGCAAATTTTTAGAATGAATTAACATTATTATCAATTTTATTATCAAAATCAATCAAATTCAATCAATTAAACTGTTACTTGGTAATTTATGTTTGCTCTTGGTTTTTCCGTTTTGAAGCAAATAAATTTCTGAAATATACCTACTGACCCTATTATCGACAGGTAGCAAAGCAAGAAGTACCTATTATCGACACCAACTGAACTTATTATCGACACGAGTAAAAATACAATTATTTTTAACAACATTATATTGAAAACATTTAAAAAATAACAAAATTAATTTTTTCAATGGTATTAAAAGTAAAATCATATTGCATTGATTTTTGATAACTTTAATATTATGTCTTCTAGCAGTCACATTAGTTAAAAGTATTGGGATCATAAACTACATAAAATCATTCTCTGTATATTTTTTAGTTCTGGCTCATACATTTTTTGGTGATGAGAAATCCATAATGAGCAAGACAGAACATTCATTTAACTAGCGACTGCTCTACATTTCGCCTTAGAACAGTTTTTGGCCACATATTTAAGACAGGGGAACTTTGCTATTTACTTTATTTGTTTGGTGCAATTTAGCTGGTCTAACATTTGAAATCAATGGCAGAATAGCAAGCCAATTTTAGATCATAATTTTTTTTGTTAGCATAATATTTTCTTGCTGCTGAAAAGGTTTAAATCTTAGTTTTCGTTGAATTGTTCATGTCTGCAATTGGAATAAAAAGGGTGTACCAATTACCAACAGATATCTGAACCTATTATCGACACGACTTTTCCCCTCCATATATCTTTTTCCCCGATAAAAAATGCCTATGTCGATAATTGGTCAGTAAAAAATATATGGTTTTCACTACGGATTTGTCTAGGCATAAACAGAATTATCATTAAAATATTTGGATTACTAACATAAGTTTGTTCATCCTTATGGATCCTATTATCGACACTTATGTCGATAATTGGGCCTAGTCAAAAATTTGCATGTACCAATTATCGACACCTTAATATTTTATGGAAAACGTACTACAGCTTTCATTTTAAGAAGAAAATATCTCATTTTACATAATATTAATCAATTTTAAATATAAACCCAGACTACAACTGTACTCCAGTATATCCAGGGTGCAGAAATCTGCTTACCTGTCTCTTAAGGTGGCAAGCAATGGCACGTACTTGAATTTACTTGACGCGCACTGGTTATTTTTGAGGAATTTTGTTACGAATAGCGAAATCACTATGCGCATGCACATTGTTTCATTTGAACGGTAATGAATGAAAGAACCATAAACATAAGTGAAATAAGGACTAATGTTTATGAATATCTTATTTCATTCAAAAAACGGCCAAAAGTGTCGATAAATAGGACACTGTCGATAATCGTACCACCACCTTACATGCCCTGACAGGAAAGTGGTTTGCCCGGCCTAAAGTTTCTCTCTGGCTACGGCCCTGCGCTCACGTGTTTCGCAGTTACTTACTGGTGCGCTAGTGCATGGTATAGTATTTCTAAAGTCACTTGGAACAGCATAAAAACCTGTGAATTTTATACAGGTGATTTCGGCTGATAAGTCTGGAATTTTTACCAGTAGCAGAGCGTGGTAAAAGCTATGAAATAGATCGCGCCTCGTATATCACTGTGTTCCAAGTGAGTTCATTTATATTTTACCAGGGTAGCTCGAGAACAGGTTCTTCCGGCAATAAAATACGAGTCAAAATACTTTTTTAACCATATTAAACCGCACCTGGTATTATAAGTAAGAGGAGATGAAGGAGACAGAGACGATAGATATTGCAGTAAAAACAATTGACTGCATGCTCGCCTAATATAATATATCACCAATACTTGCATGGGCTACACTGTTCGACGGCCGGCCACTTGTACAGCGAAATGCGGGGATAGGCCTGCGATAATTTCACAGATTTTAGGATATACTTGCGTAAATAGTTGTAATCGATATGGCTTTTTAGAGACCTTTTGACAATATTGTATAGTGCATTAATCTTTACGTTGTGTTTGACCACAACCTTAAAAAACCCTTAAAAGTGAAATATTATGTTGCTTTTAGAATATGGATATCTTTAAAAAACTGCTTATGTCCTATATTGAGTTTTTTTATGCAATTAGAGTTTTTTTTATGCTGTTTCAAGTGACTTTAAAAATACTATATATGCCGGGTATATGCGAAGCAAAAAGTCGACGTCGGCGACTCTCTTAGATGTCCGATTTATAAAGGAGCCGCGCTGAGTGACCCAACTTATTCTGTAAACTTTTTCTGTCAACTTTGACCATACAGACCTCATTTTTTAGGCCGCTGGCAAGTTTTTTCCGCCGGCTCAGAGAGCTCAGTGGCGTTTCGTATGTTCGGGAGTTAACGTGTGCAAACTGAGTAAACAGGGAAGAACGTTGCATTCTCAAGCACGAGAAATAATTGCCAATGTTATAAGGGTTTGCCTTCCTCCATAATCTAAGGCATCACCGTTAAGAATAATATTAACAATAAATTAAATAACAATTATATGAAAATTAAGTCAGTGAGCTACACAAAATTGAGCTACGCCCCTGAACTGTGACTAATTCTATAATATTTGCGAGTTCTTCCCCCTTACGTCGCACGCATTCTGCCGTAAGGAGGACTATAAACTGTAAATTTTGCGAAAAAATGAGACTTGGTATTAAAATTGGAGATTAAAATGCAAAATTTTTAAAATTATTGTATTAAATTTATGTATAATCTAGAACACATCCTAACAAATGTATACACAAAGTCTTTTATGTAGCCTGCGCTCTATATAGTTTCTGTCCAATTCCAATAATTGTATTAGCCTCAGTATCAGGTTATGTGTGGTATCAGCTATTGCTATTGAATAAGATTGATCTGCATAAATGAATACTTTGCTTAGAATCAAAAAACACATAGTTTTTGGTGGCTATGGATTTCGAGTTAATATTGTAATCTAAAAACGAGCAAAGCATATGGTATTTTATTTAGTATGGTAGTTACTTATCATACCTCATACCTCACAGATGTTACTTTATTGATTTATAGTCTCCATTTATACAATAAGGTACATTCTTTGCTGTTTTCTCTCGTGGCTTCTATAATACTAACTCTGCAGAACATTTTGTGATAGTTAAGTCATTTGGACAGTTGCAACTAATGCTTGAAACCCAATAGGCAGTATTTTATATTTTTCTATTGAATTATTTTAAAGTTGAAATGACAGTGCCATTCTTTTAGTGCTGCTTTGATTTCGATTCGGCCAAGTACCTGCTGCCATCGTTTATTGGAGGAAGGCACAACTCAAACTAATATTTTCTATTTGGTTTCCGTCCTCTGGGAATTTATCACCCTAGTAGCGTTGACTGAAGGTTTAAATCACCCAACGCTACTAGGGTTATCTGTGCCTATACTGTACCCTATACTGGTATAGCCTTACTATATTTCTTATCTATGATTACTTATAAGTAATCATAGTCGAACCAAACGGTCATAGATTAAAGTATTAAATGAGATATAGATAGGCAGAAGCATTGTTGAAACCGTCCGCAAAACATCCTGGCACACTTAAACTTTAATTTTGGAACGGAAACAAATTATAAAACCTATAAATTGTGATATATTACAATTCTTAGCACTCGATAGTATATTGAGGTAGGTATAGGTAGGTATTTTGATTTAATTATTAGTTTTTACTACAGGGTGAATCAGTTTTTTGTAGCATGATTTTAACAGGTGATAGATCTTCAAAAAATAACCGCACTTTCTCGTCTAAAATGTATCTTTTTAAGGCCTTATAAAAAATTGCAGGGTGTTCAAGTTTTAAAAAATATGTGGGCTTTATCGAATATTTAACAAACTATCGAATATTTAACAAACTATTTGGTACACGTTATAACGGCATGGATTAGTATACAACCTGTTATCAAAATATCGAACATCTTTAACAACCAGTGGCGGAGAAGTGGGTAATTGGTAATATTGTTTTTAGGAAAAAAAATAATAACCATATACACTGTGTCCCGGATAAGAATGAACAGCATGGGAATATTGCAAACGATGAGAGATAGGGCAACGGTTAAATAAGGAAAAAGGTGCGCAATTTTGAGGTCAATAAAATGGCACAAACAGATTTTTAATATCTTTTTTCGTTTTTGAGTTATTTTGAAAAAAGTAAAATTTTGCGTTTTCGATTTTATTTTTTTCTGAAGTTGTTATCACAGATAGAGAAAAAAGAAAAACACTTTTTTATGGCACTTTTTTAACGGGCCTTAAGTTAGCGTTTTTAGATTTGTTCTACAACGTTTCGTTTTTGAGAAACCATCTTCAACTTTATTTTTTTAAATACGGACCTGGATTTTTTTTGTAGATTTTGAAAGCACTTTTCATTGCAAATACCATGATGTATGACACGAAATATTTTTAAAATGTTTTTAGACAATTATACTTAAAATTCCTTTTTTTCCATTCATTTTTGTCTAATGCGGCCCTGTATTTAATAATAAGGAGTCTAAATATTAATCAGTATTGACAACAAAATTTAACTTACAGTTTATTTTTACTTCGAAAACTTAATATTTTTAAATTTTACGGCCCTGCGTCTGGTAAAGTATTTTATTCTGTTGTTGTACAGCAAACAGTGTCGCATTGTGTTTTGGAGTAAATTCTTCGCTTTTCCTAATTGCGAGAAGAAAGCTTTAAGCCAACGTAATCAATAACTTTTGCCATTTATTAATTGCAAAAATACATTCGTTCGGCCTCTACACTATTTCTGTGACACAAGATATAACATGCTGACATGTTAAATTTGTCGTTATTTGTAATGAAATAAATTATTGTTAACTAAATGATACAGTGGGAGTTATGACAAATGACAAGGGATTGGTTTCGTTGTTTCAAAGCCTTCTAGGTGGAGGATTTTTATTTATTTTTTATTATCGTATGTGCCGTCCTTTTTTAGTTCTCCAATGAAAGATAAGTTGTAAGTTAAATTGTTGACAATACTGATTAATATTTAGACTTCTTATTATTAAATACAGGGCCGCATTAGAAAAAAAAATTAATGGAAAAAAGGAATTTTCAGTATAATTGTCTCAAAACATTTTAAAAGTATTTCATGTCATACATCATGGTATTTGCAATGAAAAGTGCTTTCAAAATCTGCAAAAAAAAATCCAGGTCCGTATTTAAAAAAAATTAGTTGAAGATGGTTTCTCAAAAACGAAACGTTGTAGAACAAATCTAAAAACGCCATCTTAAGGCCCGTTAAAAAGTGACAAAGAATGTGCTTTTCTTTTTTCTCTATCTGTGATAGCAACTTCAGAAAAAAATAAAATCGAAAACGCAAAATTTTACTTTTTTCAAAATAACTCAAAAACGAAAAAAGATATTAGAAATCTGTTTGTGCCATTTTATTGACCTCGAAATTGCGCAACTTTTTCCCCATTTAACCGTTGCCCTATCTCTCACCGTTTGCAATATCCCCATGCTGTTCATTCTTATCCGGGACACAGTGTATAATAACAAAAGGTATTGAAATTTTTATGTGATTTTAATTTTAGACAGAAATGCCCTTTTGGCATTTTTTTCGTATGTATCATGGTTTTTATGGCAAATTTGATTTTTTTGTATTATTTCAAAGTATTTCTGAAAAATTAACTAAAAATTTTGCTACATAAGTAAGACTCAAAATAGAAAAAACGCGTTTCTTACATTAAATAAAGTAACTTTTTCCTATAAACCAACCCATTCAAGGTTTAACTTTTCAAGATACAGAGTGTAACATTAATTTTTTCGTTAAATGTTTTAGATCCTGTATCTTCAAAACTATAGCCTTAAATAGGTAAGTTTATTGGAAAAAGTTACCTTATTTATATTTATTTATATAATATATATTTAAAGTAGGAAATGCATTTTCTTGATTTTGGGTGTGAAGCAATTTTTTTAGTTATTTTTTTAGAAATACCCTGAAGTTATACAAAAAAAATCAAATTGACCATTAAACCATAACACATACGAACAAATACCAAGTGGACATTTTTCTTTACAATTAAAAGCTACAAAAAAATACATTTTATTACTATACAAGGGGAATCTTTTTCTTCTAAGAACAATAATTGTACTACTTACCCACTTCTCCGCCAATGGTTATGCAAGATGTTTGATATTGACACACCTTAACTAGTTTGGTAAATATTCGATAAAGTCCACATCTTTTTTAAAACTTAACACCCTGCTACTTTTCTACGAAGCCTTAAAAATATATAATTTATACGGACCTATGCGGTTATTTTTGAAGATCTATCACCTGCGAAAGTCCTACTACAAAAAACTGATTCACCCTATATACAACTTATTCAAAATGATGGTGTGTCGCGCGGAATTTTCAACAATTTTCAACAATAGTTCTGACAGTCTATATGTAGCTTCGTCTATGCTTCTATTAAATTACCTATAAATTGGTTATTAAATTAGTTGTCAGTGAAATTTTAGAATCCATAAGAAACCGAGATCAACCAAAGCAATGTATACAGTGTCCTGCAAAAAGTTCGCACCATAGGGAGGAAATTTTTAATGTTTTATTTTGAAATTTAATTTTGGGCTCACCTTTTGCTTGAAAAAAGATGAAAAACGACCAACTCAAACGTGGTTGTGTCATTTTCGTTATCTGTCAAATATGACATTTAAAAAAATATATCGCCAAAAATGGGTTTATTTGTTAAAATATCAAAAAGTTTTACTTGTTTCATTTTCAAAAACTCGTAACATCGTAAAAACTATTTTATATTACTAGCTTTATCATTCTATTCACTTTTTATTGCTAATTACCGATAAGAATGGTATTTTTCAAAAGAAAATGATATTAACACTTTAAAATTCTATTATGTTTGCTGCAAAGTTGATGTACGTTTAGCATTAAGGGTATAACTTTAGTTACATTACGTTTTCCAGTTCTAAATTGATGCCACAATAATAACAAATTAAATTATCATCAAATTATTTTACGTATCTAAGCAAAATTCTTGACGTTTATGGAACAAATAATTATTACCTTTAAACTTAATTTCACATTTATCGATATTAATGAGTAAGCCCATGGAGAGATAACTGGAGAGATGGAGAGATAATTGTCAAATAAAAACAATTGTCAAATAAAAACAATTGCTTCTTTTCTCCCCATGGCGTCAAGAATCTGAAGTTGCTAATAGATTGTAGGAAGTTAATATTGTAGCAATCTATTTGTGGACAGTCAAAACCAGTCAAAAGCCAACCTCGATCGATTGCTCGCCATTATCAACGGAGGCCAGGATACGGCGCCAGAAAAGAAGTGACGATCGCCGGCGCCGGAGCGGTAGTAGTGGCGGGAAGCGAGAATCAAGTCGCCCGTGCTGGCAAAAACAAGTTACGCCGAAGTCGGAGCCAAGATCTCAGTTAGCAAGATTATTTTGCCGGTTTCGTTTTGTATTCATTTATTATAGGTACTTATGTGGAATTTTTAACAAAGCTGTAGAATTTCGGGATGACTGAATCATCTAACGGGTGAGTATTTTTCTCATACCTACTTGACAGTGTTATTTGGCGATTTAACGGTATTTAAAAGTAATCATGATATTCTATTATTCTATCGTCGATATAATATAACATTTATTATTAATTCGTTACTTAATTTTCCCTTCAAATTTAAAAACATAAGATGATAATAAAAAACCTAGCAGCAAACCATAGCACAAAGTAGATATGTGTGTAGATGAAATCTGAAATAAAGTTTCTTTAAAATGTATTCCACACTTAATACTCACGCTACTATAGGTTTCTTCGGATTTATTAACCTCAAAGCATACCTATTGCAAATATTGTTCAAAATTTTACGCAAAGAAGCATGAGGTAGGTATCATGTCGTAGTAGGTTCTTCTAATGGTATCATGCACCATTTTGGTTCTTAGGAGATTTACTTTTTAGTTATAGGTAAATGTTGTTAAGGAAATATAGTTTTTAATACTATAAAACTAACTATAAAAGGATATAAAAATAGAATAAAAGTTATTTACCTATGTTCTAATTTATAAAGAGTGCTCATTTGAAAACTAGTCACCCTTAATATTTTGGTAAATTTAGAAATCGCCGAGACAGGTCGATTTTTATTGGAAGGGGGAATTTTTTAGTCATTATGTAATGGAAATTCACTCACTCCAATAATAATTTTAAAATATAAAATGGAACTACCATGTTTGTGATACTTCATTTTAAAGGTAATTTTGTCAAGAAGGCAGGACCGTTTAATTTTCTGAAATCTCTTATACGGTATAAAGACCAATAATTTCAGTATGTACTCAGTAGGCTTGCTGTTGATAACGAAGAAACAAGTAAATTTATTGCTTTGTTCCAACAAGTTCTCAATCAGTTCTAGCTAATCAGAGTGCAGGAAAGTAATTCCAGAACTGATTTCAACCAACTACTTAGATGGCCGAGAATTGGTTCAGAACTGTTGGAACAAACCCATTATCTGAACTCTCTTATAAGATAAAGCGATCACCATTAGTCCCAACACGAAGTTACCTATAAAATGACGTATCCCAAGCGTGGTATAGTCCCATTTAAGATTTTTTTGGCTGGTAGGGGATATAGGAGTGAGTGGATTGTCATTATGTAGGTAATGACTAAAAGAGGGGGACTAGCTTTCAAATGAACACACTGTATGTATTATGGACGCTATTTTATTTATTTATACTAGCTTTTCTACTAGTAGTTAAAATTGGCTCATGACAGTTTTGATGGACACAAAACAACCCCACGGCACGGGGTTATTTTTTTTTGATAAAAAAATGACCTCTCCAGGGTCATACCTACAAAAAATACTCTACTTAAATTTCTATTTTACTTAGATTTTATCTGGCGTTTAATAATGAGGTACACTGTAGGTAAATGAATATAATGCAAAAATGTATCTATTATTCAGGGTGCTCCAACTTTTAATGACAAAACTTTAGAACCTATAGAAAACTTAAATAAGTAGATTTTTTATATAAATCAGTATCGAAATTCTAACGGTTTTCGTTATACAGAGTGTCAACATTTATTTTCATGTTTTCGTTTATTTTTGCTAAAGGAAGGCAGCTAAGGCAAACATATGTGGTACAGTTTAGACACACACTAAATGCTGTGAATTGAAAATAATTAGGTCTGTATACTCCTATCAGTGCCGGAGAGGCGGGAGTCAACCATATCATATTTCTTAATAAAAAAATGGTACGCCACTGGAAAAATAATATTCTTTGCCTTCACTAAGTTTACCTATCAATTATAAAAAAACTATTCCTGACTTTTTTAGAAAAATGTGCCGTTTTTGAAAAAAAAATTGTAAGTTTTGAATTTTTTAGCAGAAGAAAATCAAAGTTGGTCTAGGCTTTTGAAATTTTGCACACCAACTCAGTTTTTAAATCTGAAAAAAATTCCTGAATAATATTTTGCCGTAAAACCGACATAAAGGCCACCAAGTTTGACGACCTGTATATCGAAAACCGTTAGGATTTCGAGACATGCTTATATGAGAAAAATCTACTTACTTCGACGTTTTCTATAAATTTCTAAAGTGTTGCCACTAAAATTTGGACCACCTGTTTAATTAAGCATTAAGCGGTTGCTAAGGGTATTCCTAAGGGTATTCCTTCACTCAACGGTAAAGATAAATTATTTGTTTTGACCTGAAAAGGAAATACCTATATATTTTATTGAAATTTTAGTGAGTCACCAAAAATTGCCCAATATCATCACATTTTACATTTTTTACCATATATGTGACTTAAAGTTCTCGTTCGCGAAAAATTGTTTTAAAAAACTAGGTATATCTGAACAGTAGAATGTTAGAAATAAAACTGACTTAAAACTAAGGGTACTCTGGGTAGGTACCTCGCCTTTTGTGTTCAGGGGTAGGTGATGTTCATTTACGTATTTTGGAATGCTGCTGTTTGGCCTATATAACTCATAAAATTTCTTTACCTATCATGATCAAGATAGACAAATGTGTTCATTTCTATGCGTGTTAATATTACGTAAATAAATCAGTGTTCAATAGGAAAAAGTGACACATAATTCAAAATAAAAGAGTAGATAAAGTAAGTAAAACTCGAAGTCGGAAGCACGTCATAATTTTATAGCCATCAAAATCGTTAATCTGAAAAAAAATTTAACTTCACAAAAATATAAATTTGTACCAAAAATCAACAATAGTATTTAGAAAGTACCAATGATACGGAGACGATTGAATAACCTACATATTAGTAGAGATTTTTAGAAGTAATTGGGGACAAATATATATTATAAATTGTTTTTATTTTTGTTAGCTTAAAAGTCCCTAGTTATTACCTAAACATTACCTGTGGCCAATTATTACTGGTCTAAGAAAATGATAAAATAATTGATTGTTCCCGTCCACGTCGGCACTTTATTACTATAAACATCCATCAAACGAAGCATGGCAACATAAAATGGAAATTAGTATTGTAACGGCTACTACACATATTTATTACATTATTGAATTTTAATATACAAGACAGGAGAGATTACTATTACCATAGACAAATGGTCGCCCTTATAATCTATGCTATTACTAACTAAATTACTTAGGTTGATGAAATCTTGTGAATCTGATTATAATTATTCCAGGAAAAAGTCTGCTCTTATAGCAAGATTATTCGAAAACAAATTATAATAACAAATAAAAATTATTATGTAATAAAAAAACAACTTTTAGGTTGAAAATTATTACCGGCAATACATTAATCTTCATAAAATGAAAAATATCTATTATTTGGTTCTTACGACTTTGGTTCTAGCATCTCAACTTCCGATATTTACACAACCTTGAATATATCACTATATCATTTGCACAGGTCAACAATTTAAATTACCTAGTCTAGTTAGTTACCCAAGGCGACAATAATTGAATTCAATTAGAAGGATAAGCAGTTCAAAAAGTTCACATTGTAATTTCAGAATCTAAAAATGTTGTTCTATCAGTCCGTTTGTTTTTTTCCATTCGAGAAGTTCGATTTGATTATTATAGAGGTAGAAGTTCGATTATGTGATTGAAATTAATCGCGATAGTGTTTTTGTGGGCCTATGGTGTGCTTGAGAACATCCCATCAAGAAATTACCTACTTGTTAAACTGCCGAAAGTTCTTTTGTGTGAAACGGCCATCTGCATAATTTCCTTGTTAGAAAGGTATCAAATTAAACGTCTTCGATTTCTTGATCTAAATTGGTTAACTGCATCTATTTAAAATTCATAAAATAAAAAAGACGAAGATCTTGAGTTGAATTATTTACGATGTCTTTATCCAAGATCGCTAAAATATTTTCCAGGGTTTTTTAAAAATTGTATGACCATTATCAGAGATTTATTTATATAATAGGTAGTTCTGCACAAGGCACAGTCCTCCTAAGCGATGCCAAAAGTAGAAATAGATTTTTAAACATATGCAATACAGGTACCCTACCTAATTTGTTGTGAAGTTTATTCAAATATACAGTGCCCCAAAAGTACTGGGACATAGAGCAACTGCATATATTTTGGGCCAAAATATGACGATTGAGGCCAATATGCCTTATAGAAATGTTGTTTGTTTAAGAGAAGTTCATTTTTTTGAAATAGAATTATGACTGTCTCTGCTGTGTTTTTGGCGATGGAGAATATGCTGAAGTGTCAATTTCGCCGTATCTCCAGAGGGCGCCACTCGCGCTGCTTTTGGATCGTGCTTTTACTCGTAACTTTTTTGAGGAAGAAATAAATTGGCCCATTTGGCGCCTCTTTGCAGATACGATGCTAAAAAGTATTTTTCCTATCAATCAGCACCGGACGACCACTTGGCGAGCCAAGTGTGCCATGGAATTACCTCAAAACAGTTGAATGATCAGCAGGTCCACTGAAAGTGTTGTGTGCAAAGATCCAATAAAAATAATACGGTATGTTTTCTATGTGCCATCTCAAAGCGTTGAATTTGTTGAAACTGTATATTCAAGTCAAGAGCACCCTGAAATTATTGAAAAAATAACAAAAAATAACAAATGCAAATGTAATTTAATGTTTACAAAATATTCTGAAACAAGTAAAAAAATTATTTAAATTATTGGACTTTTCTCGACAAAGCCGCCCTCTAATAAGATGACGCATTTTTCATGTGTTTCCTGTTGTGGCACACCTGAACTTGACTGGCAGGCTTCTGTAAATTTTAGACGTAATTCGCTCATAATTTTTGCGACGGTTTTGATATTATCGCTCTGGACCCGTATAAAAGTTTTAAAAAATTCAGCACTTTGAGACGGCACAGAGAAAAATATCCTGTAGGTACTTATATTTTTTTATTGGATCTTTGCACGCCAATGTTTTGTACAGCCCTGTTGACTATTCAACTATTTTTAGGTAAGATCATATAAAATTTTAAAGGTCCTAAACAGACCTAAATTTTTAATTCCTACTCCTACTCCAAAATTTACTATTTCCATGGCATACTTGACTCTGGACAGATTCCTTTAAAATTCTGATTTTGATAACCTTTGATTTTGATACCATGTAGAATGGAACTTTATACGTATATTATACGTATTTATACGTATACTTTTTAATAAAATTTGGTATATATGGGGGTTCTGTGGTGTCCTGATTAACCCTGTTATATCAGATTTTAAATACAAAATCGCTAAATGGTTTTAGTGAAAATCGTATAAAAACATCGTAGCCGGCCCTCTATTTGCATGTTGACAACGGTAGGAAGGCCAAAAGACGCGGTTTTTGAAGATCTTTCAATCAAAGAGAAATTTAGGTGAATATCTACAAAAATAAAATCACTGAACACTCTACGTCATCCCTGACATCATTAGCGATTAACAAAAATTAATATTTTAATTGAAGAATAACTGTTTAATATGTCTAGCGTCAGTGGCGTATTCAGGGGGGGGGGCAAAGGGGACAATTGCCCCCCCCCAGACCTGTCGAGATAAACGAGATTGATAATATCAAAATTAATAATACCAAAAATTATATACTCCTGGCCTAATCTGAAAATGCAGTGAATCTACAATTTGTTATTTGTTTCATCTTGTCTTCTCGAAATTAAAACCTGTGCAGTAGATTTGAGAACGCGCTGCCGCTCCGTATAGCCTAGCAGATATTCTGTGCAGCGGGTAGGTAACCGTAAATTATTAGGCAAAATAACCTACTAAACATATTTTGCACAATTACAGTGTGCACCGCCGCGCCAGAAAGAACATTTTCAAAACTGAAAATTTTAAACATTTTTATTAGAAACAATATTAGCGAAAACCCACTGAATGGGTTAACATTCCTTTATGTGTACCCTGAAATACCCATATCTCCAGAGGAGATATTTGACGAGCTCAAGACCAGAAAAAGAATACTTGATTTTCTGATATAGATTTTACTGGTTCGAAGAAAAATTATTTTTATGTTATACAGGGTGTCCGGTAATAACTTAAAAAATTAAAAAAAGGAAAATATGACGAATAGTTCATATGAAAAAAACAACAAGTTAATTAAACTGTCAAAAAATAAATGTGCTTGTTTATTTAAATTTTATTTTGAATTTAATTGCATACGAGTGTCGATATGCACCTGCATTGATGCAGAAATTTGAAAATTTCTCGAAAACAGTCACATTTGGCGTTATTCACCAAGTATACCTTTTTTGCTTAGAAAACGTTTGGGAAGAGGATACATTCACAAAATGTAGTAAAAGTTTACTGTCAAAAAAGTTAGGGCAAATTAAATTAAATAATGAATGAATGAATAAATTATGGCTACCAAACTTTGCAAGAAAATTTTGTCGTCTCAAAAAGTTACTTAAAAAAATTTAAAACAAAATTTCAATTTCAACACCCTGCATCTCGAAAACCAAACATCTGCAGACCCATGTTCATATGAACTTTTCGTCATATTTTCCATTTTTTCAAGTTGGTGCATTTACACCCTGTATTTATTTATTTTAGAAAATATGTTTTTGTTCTGTTTTTATTCATTAAAATTATCGACAGAGTTTTGTTATTTATAACTGATTGCCCCTCCCAGACGTTAATCCTGGATACGCCACTGTCTAGCGTCGTGTTTGCAAATACGCGCCAAATGGGTCAATTTGTTTCTTTATACAACCTATATCATCTCCCATAAACAATACACCCATATCTTGGACTGTTTTCCAGAAACAGAGGCCGGGCGTCTAAAAATGATCACCCTATCTATACTTACTAAATTTACAAGCATAGTTTTCTTATTCATCTGGTCTGTGGAAAAAAAAAAGAAATGACTATAAGCCCAGACTTGATTTGTCCACCTGAATTTTATATCAGCACGTCTTTAGCTACGAACAAAGTGACTTTGAAGTACTTGTTCTTGTTAATTTTCCAGTTAGATAAGTATAATATCCATCTGACTATTCTACATTATATTTCCCTGTAAAGTTCATTAATGATTGGCCTGTACAATGATATAAAAACTCTGCACGTATTAAATATAGGGAGGAATGAAAATTGGGTCAACCACATTTGGATCTAATAGAAAATTATCCCTCAAAAGCAGATGTCAAGAACGATATATTCCAGGAAGAGAAAAAAAAACATTTGGAAGTTTGAAGCATCTTATTGCTTCTGGAGTCTAGTTACCTTTCAAAATAACAATATTGCAAGCATCAGGATATTTTTTGGAATATATATTTAATTTATGCTACACATTATGTTATACCTAATACTTGTGTTGTAAACAGTAAACAGACACTCTTTAAAAAGTCCCTGGTTGTACACCACTCTAAATAAAACTATTTACTATATCCAAAGATGTAGGTATAACATCTTTTCTGTATCTAAGCATTGATATAATTATAACGATTATCTCACACAGAACACTAAGGAATATGAATTTATAGAAACATCATACGAAAGTTATCAAGTAGTAAAATTCTTCGCCATTTACAGGGTGCGATTTTGAAATGTGTTAACGTGAACTATTTTTCTGTGTATTAGTTCTAATTCCGATTCCCTGTATTCCCATTTCTAGTTCAAAAATTGTGTCCCCAGACGCGCAAAGGTAGAGAGTTGTGCATTCAAGAACTTCCATAATCATAAAGGTTTTGCTCTGCTCTAGTTTGTATTTAGTGATAGCTGATAGCATATACAAATTTTAGTTAGGATATCTGTGCAAAATCCGTTTCGCAGCTTTTTTCATTAACGAATCTATAAATTATATAGGTATTCGTCTGAACTCAGACGAGCAAAAGTTTGTAGACAAGGTACATCGTATTATTCCTCACTCAACGGTTGAGTAAAGAACTGTTGTTGTTGTCGGATATTCAATGTGTTGATTTATTTTGGATACAACGTTTCTAATATTATAAATCTCTGATCGTTCTGGAGTAAAAAAGGACATACTATGTATATGTTCTCTTTCAAAATTGTTTTTGTATGGTTGTTGGTTCGTATCTGATTAATTCTTTGTATTGGTGCACACTTTGTATAGTTAAAGTTGAGTATATGGGCGATCTAACAACTTGGTAAATGTTCCGACACGTGGAAGCATTAATTCAAAAATTACAATATAATTACTGCAGTTTGAGGAATGTCATTATCTTTAGACATTCATTTATCTATCAAAACATTTTGCACACGGGTAAGCTACCTTAATAAATGCATAATTTAAACATAGTTAAAAATACTTAGTAATTTGTTCAAAATATCTAAAAAATTATTGTTATCTAACTACTTTCAAAATGTTTTATAATGCGTGTTTTTGCCTAAAGCCAAGCATGATGTTTTTTTGTAAATTCAAAGTTCAAAATTATTGTAGGTATAATCTAAAGTTTTTTCAAGAATAAATATTAGGTACTCTAAAGAAAGGTAACCTATAAGATTTAATGATTATTTATGGGAATTTACACATAATAAGCGTATTCAAAAACAAATGCCGCCTGTAGCGCAGTGGAATTTTACTCGAAAAATAAAGTGACCCTTGTTTTTAGCTCTATATTAAGGGCCCTACCGGCCCTTAAAATTGAACCCAAAATTTCTTTTTCCGCTATATCTTTTAAACGGCTTGATCGCTTTTACTGATCTTTTGCACCCGTTCGTGGATGATTATCTCACATAATTATATTATAGTGCACTATCCGCAACCGCCAGTCTCATTTATTTTGCCCACAACTTTTTGCGTAAATATTTTTTAAATTAACTTAAACCACTTTGTAGGAAATTTAATTCACTACTAAAATTATTCAATTGATTTTTTCATAAATTATGTCGTTTGGGAGAAGATAGCGCCCAAAATTCCGCCACCATGCACGTACCCACGCATAATGTTAAACATTATTCATAATAATCCGGTTAACATTGGAAACACAACATTCATATTTATTAAGATGTGTTATTGTTTTATATTTATTTTGAGTCTACGTTTTGTACCCTTCCGATCCTTTTTTGTTGAAATTTAAACTATTGTTACTAAAAATAATTTTATAATCTAAACTTAAACCAAAGTTTACAGAATAAAATATCTGTAAACTTTGCTTAAACTTACATACCTAACTGAATAAAAACAATCTATATGAATGTGTTTTGTTTCTAAAGGTAACTGGATTATTGCCACTATATAATGTTTAATACGCGTGGGTACGTGTATGGTGGCTGAATTTTGGACGCTATCTCCCAGGACATAATTTTTGAAAAGAAGTAGAATAGATTTTTATAGAGAATTACATTTTCTACAAAGTAGTTTAGATTAACTTAAAAAATAAATACATATGTGTAAAAAAGTGACACAGAAAATCAGCAAGCGATGCTGTTTTCCTGTATTGGTGGACATAAGTGGCGCCCTCTGGCGGTTGCGGATATTGCATTATAATATAATTAATATAATTAAGTCTATGAACGAGTGCGATAGATCATTAAAATCGATCAAGCTGTTTAAAATATATAGCAAAAAATGAAATTTTAGGGATTTAGGACCCTTCATATATTATTATCGAGCTTTGAGCGAAAAGAAAAACCCGGGTCACATTATTTTTTAAGTAGAATACCGTTGTGCTATGTGACATTTGTTTTTGAATAGGTATCCCTGCATGATAAACTGGGTACCATGGATGAAATTTATTCGACTCTACTTTAGTACAACTGAAATAATATTTAAACGACCAATTACACCAAACAAATCACTGAATCACAGAAAACCAACTTGTTTTTCTGTGACTGAATGAACCGGAGCGAAAGCAACACGGACATTTCAAATTTAATTTTTATTTAATTTTTTAAATAATATTCAAAATAATAATAATGTTTTTGTGGCATAGCAGGGAAGTAAAGTATAATGTATGGTTTTGGATACAGTTTATGTAAAAAGTTTAATTTATATTAAATGGGTATTTGTCAACTGAATCCGCCTCCATGAAAACTGGGCAAGTTCAAAGGAAACTTTTCTCCCGTCATTTAATAATTGAAGCCATTAAAACCGGCAGGTCTATAATTTTCCAGGTCTTCGAAACCGATTCCACGAATTTAAAAATGAATGTAGGAATCATAGGTCACTTGTCGCAGTTATTAAATTTTTCAATATGTACATAATAACTTCCAGTAGGTACATATATAATAAAGTTCTGAGCTGACAGCTGTACATAGGTATATTCAATCTATGAGAACTAAGGTGGCATATTCGCACATTTACTTATGTACTACCAACCCGAGTGTGTTTTTGGTGTTTATTTTTAAAATAATTATAAGTAGTATGTTTTCAAATACCAAATGCGCCCTAAACACTATATTGTTATTGCGCATATTTGGACAACACATCTGCTAAATCTGATTAATGGCTTAAAACCGTTGAGTGAATTATTCCTCACTCAACGCTTAAAACAACAATGTACAGGCTGTACACTGAGTGTACAGGCTGAAGTTAAAAAAGTTTCGGAGAAAAGTTGCATAAGCGAAAACAGGGTGTTCAGAAAAGCGGTGCCAAACCAAATTTATGTTTGGTTGTGCATACAAACACCGTGTAGGTATATTTTTAGGTACTTGAAATCTGCTCATTGTCATTTCATTTCAAGCTTTAGAAAATATTCGAGCTTAAAACTTTCAATTTTGAAAAGGGTACACTATTATATAGAAGAATTATGATTAAATGATGATGAGCATTCGCCTTTATGATGCTGCAATTTGTATCCATATATCTACTACACACGTAAACAATTTAGAGAAAGTGACCACACTGGGATAAACAACACAAACATTGCGGAGAGATTGAATGCCGCGGCGGATGGCGGCGTTGCCATGTTGGGCGATTTGAAGTATATCTGTTGTCGACTTTATTAAAGTCATAATTAACATACTATAATTACAGTGCAATTTAGTTTTTATTTAAAATTGTCACATACAAGGAATTAATAGCTACATTTGTTAATTTAATGTTGTGGGAGGTGTGTCTTCATTCAATCCCATTATTAAACCCGTCTATTTCGAAATGAAACGCTGTGAACAATGGAGTACATGACATTACTGAAAAAGATATTGGCTCTGTTTACTTTTTGTTCTTACTTCCTCTATCCTCGGTTATTTCCCATTATTAAACCCGTCTATTTCGAAATGAAACGCTGTGAACAATGGAGTACATGACATTACTGAAAAAGATATTGGCTCTGTTTACTTTTTGTTCTTACTTCCTCTATCCTCGGTTATTTCTCTGAAGTACCTAGTATTCAATGTAATTTGTGAAAATGCTTATATTTTACTTTTAATAATTTGTTTGAAAATTAGCTTTTCCTTGAATGCAAGATATTGCCCGCTCATATCGAAAACTGATTTCATATTATAATGTTAGTTTTCGCCCCAAAGAGATCTTGCTTTCACTTAGTATTGAATCTATATTATTTATCCCAATCCGCTACAGGTCCCAGTGGCCAGAGCCAGTATTTATATTAAAAACAAATAGACTACGTTTTGCCATAGCCGAACGACATTCTTCGGCTATGGTTTTGCCTTATATCTAGATACTTTTGTATAACCTCCGCGCAAAATCATCGCATACAAATTTGTAGGTAGGACGAGATTTCAAAACCAGGGAAGCGTTTTTAAATTGCCGATACCTCAAGCCCTGAAATCCCCCAAAGCCTTTTAAAATTACGCGGACATGCATGGCTTGCCCATTTTATCGGTTCTGAAACCGATTGTTTATTTTATCATTTACTGACGAAATTTATATTTGTTGACGTTTGCAAACGCTGGTTTTGAGATTAAAATTGAAAAATCGGTAGTGTCATATTTGAACATATCAATACTTTTTTGCTAAATTTAAAAATTCGACTTTTTTCCTAACAGTCTTTGAAAGATGTTACGACGCGAATTTGTTAATTTTCATAGCTTAATTTCAACTGATTATTTTGTTAATTTTCAGTGCAAAGAATTTGAACGGCATGTCTGTTTTGGATATAGAAGGGAACGGGGACGACCAAAACCCAATGCGTAAAGATCCTGGCCACGTAGTGGCTGATGCCAGAAAAGCATTCAACAATGGAAAAACTAAACCATATGAATTTAGAATCAAGCAACTCAAGAATATGTTGAGGTAAGTCCATTTGGATAGTTTTGCTAACAAAGGGTATATGATTAGATTACATATTGTTTGTCAAAAATTCAGAAAGAAGTATTTAACGGATCGTGACAACCCTGAGTAATTTTCTATCTTTGGTCTGTGATTTGGGATAATTTTCAAAGTATTGGTGCACTCAGAAGAATTTTCCGTCATAATCCCATCTCTATTACACGGAAGCCAAAGCCCACAGACCAATCAGCCTCACCAGCTTCCTGATGAAGACACTGGAGAGACTGGTGGACAGATATTTTAGGGAGCAGCTCGCTCTGAGGGCGCCTCTGCGTCCTACACAGCATGCCTACCAGATGCCCTGCACTAGCTTGTCACAAAACTGGATGGGGGGCTGGATGGGGGCCTGATGTGGGTGGGGGTCTTTCTGGACATAGAGGGGGCCTTTGACAACACGGCTGTGGATTCGATCTGCAGAGCAGTGGGGGGGTGTGGGATCCATGCTCACCGGCAGGCGGATCGGGGCCGTGTTGTGTGGGGAGTTGATGACCGTCAATGCTTCTAGGGGTTGTCCCCAGGGGGGGGGGCGGTTATCCCCCCTCCTATGGTGCATGGTGGTCAATGAACTGCTGCGAATTCTTGAGGAGGAACAGGGGGGCTACGTACAGGCGTACGCGGATGATGTTGTGCCCTGGTGCAGGGTACCGAAGGGGAACTATTGGAGGAGCTCCTTAATGGAGCGCTAACTAGGTTCTCACAACGGTGCAACTGTAATGGATTAAGGGTCAACTCGGATAAGGTTGAGTTGGTTTCATTTACCAAGAGAAGGAAAGTGGAGCCCACTCCTCGCATAGAGCTGTTAGGGGTCCAGCTGACCACATCCTCACGAGGGCCAAGAAGGCGTGCGATGCACTGTGGCCGTTGGCACTTAGTGGGGATTGAATCCGGGTATCATGCTTTGGATCTACAAAGCAATGATTGTACCCCTGATCACCCATGGGGTCGTTATTTGGTGGTCCGGAGTCCGCAGGACCAGACCAAGGGCATAATTGGATAAATTACAACGCCTGGCGTACCTTTGCATCACGGAGGCCCTCGGGACTACCCCTTCCAGAGCCCTGGAGGCACTGATGGATCTTAACATTTGGGCAGCGAAGGGCCCGCCCGGGGAAACAAGAAACTGTGATTCGAGCTTAAGGAAGCCATGCCCCTGCTGTCTATGAGAAGGGATGTGCAGACTCCCTCTATTGGGTTTCATGAACGACTCCGCTTCTTCTTCCCGGGGAGGGAGGAATGGGCGGAGTGGAATAAGAGAAATACCCGGGGGGTTCTGTCTGGTACACGGATGGATCCAAAATGGGGGAGGGAACCGGGGTCGGTGCCTATTGTAAGGAACTGGCCGCAAGGCTGAGCTGAGGTACACGGGATAGAAGGCCTGCAGCCATCCCTTCCCCTCCGTTGCAACGTCACACTGTCAGGCCATGCCAAACGCCTCGTTCACGCTCTCAGTTTTCAGACGAGGCGCACCGAGGCACGCGGCTTTACGGCATGGTGTTCGTGCATATACAAGATGTAACTGAACTGATGGTCAAAAATGAAACCACGTATTCTTGGAGTCAAAATAAGGGCACTTCTTCATATATCCTACGGGCCATAGTTTTTTTATACAAAGCGTAGAAATTTAGAGAAAAATACGAATATTTCTTAGTATCTCTAGAAGTATACGAGATATTTTCTTCACATGAGCGGATGAGCTGTCAGATTTAAGCTTAATATGAAGCTTCTGAGGTCCCCAGTTGCGGAGATACAGGGTGTTATTAAAATTAATTAGTTCAGAAAATATGAATAGAGGTGAGGAGGATGTGTATAGTATCAGGATGGGGGAGCTACGGGCCTTCGTCAAGAAGGCCTGTTATGCGGATATATTTAAGTACATAGAAACATTTCTCATACTTCTTACGCAAAAAATCTATTATAGGTTCCTGAAGGAGAATGAAAAGGGCATTTGCCAGGCTATTTGGGAGGACATCAGAAAACCAGAAGCAGAATGTTTAATAACAGAAATAGACTTTTTGGCTGTCGAAATACATTATTTCTTGAAAAACACAAAACGGCTTATGCGGCCAGAAAAGCCCGATAAAACTCTAGCGAACATTCTGGACAAAGTTTATATTCTGCACGATCCGTATGGAGTGGTGCTAGTGATGGGCGCTTGGAACTATCCTCTTCAATTAACGTTGATACCTGTAGTAGGTAAGCCATAACATATTAATAACGATGACTATCGAGTAAACTGTAAGTACCTGTATTAGAGACAATAGAGCCTTTAGATTCTCACGCCTCAAAAGTTGTCATAATATTCACACAACGATTTTAGTTACCACAGGGCGCAGGTAATTTTTAAATCAACCCGCCAGTTTTGTCGGTTTAGCGCTTTGTTAGTTGTGGAATTGCATAAGCTAAAACCTGGCTAATTCAGCAATAATACTCCAACCTAAGCTGAATTTCCAAAAGCTATTCATCAACTTGTTTATTCAAAAATGTGACAAATTGTCTTTAGACCGTCAGATACTGACAGAAGCATACAAGCTTCGAAGATTGTTTTGGGATAACATATGGAAAATTCGATTTCCATTTATAATATACAGGGTGTAAATGAATAAGTGCGAAAAAATTCAAGCGGTGAATCTTTGAGTGATTCTAAGACCAAAAGTCTACATAAACATACGTCCGCTAATGCTTCGTTTTCAAAAATACAGGGTGTGAAACATTTTTTAATAATTATTATAATAAAACAAAAAAAATTATAGCTAGCATTACCGTTTATAGCAATTTTTAAGGCTAGAATAAACTATTAATATGGAAAAAATATCGGGTATACCCTAGTTAATGTTAATTGGTAGTTTTAATTTTTTATTATGTTGTCCCGGAGACATGCAATAAAGTGATTTTTTTTTCTCTAAAACGAAGCGGGATACGAGAATAATTCAAGAGACAAAAAAGTTCTGTTTTTAGTTGCTGAATGCGAAAAAAAAAAGTTTTAAAAAAGTCAGTGGCGCATTTTTTTTTTAATTATTGGTTAAGGTGCCCTCGGGACGCGACTGTACTTAATAATGTTGCAATGGGTACACTTAGTCGGCAGATAGGACAAAATAACAACAGTGGTATTTTTACACAAAGCCGACGTTCCGATTTATATCTAAATCCTCTTCAGGGCTACAAGAAGATTAAGAAAATAATATCACAACAATTTGAACAAATTAAAAATATTAAAACTTCTAATAAGCTATGAGAAGGGGAACAACCTTACCTAGTGAGGAAACCATGTGGAAGTCAGACAAAAAATCTTGTTTACAGATGTGTACATCTTACGCAGAATTAAATAAAAATACATTAATAAGATTAAAATATGGAGACAACAACATTGGCTATAATCAAGGAACTAAGTAGGTAGGTATATAAACTATAAAAACTATAAAAACCATCCAACACCCCGCACTATCTGCAGAGGTTAAAAACTCATTATTTTTTAAGTACAAAAGAAAATTTTAATATACAATGGGCAAAAGATGATAAAAATCACACTTCTACAAATAGAGGGCATGCCAAAGAATAAATCCATCATTATTTATGTTCATAAACTTTTTAAAATTGGAGCATTAAGAAACTTTTAAAATGTGAAAGGAATATAAATTAATAAATAAACATTCTTTAGGATTTGATGTATTTATTAATAAGGCCACTATAAATATAAATAAGACTCAGGTGTTCCGTATCGGTTTTTTTGTTAACGGTATTGTGATGACTTTGAATGCATACCATTTCACTAAATAATCTTTTATGATAATTTTTCTCTTTATCTAAGATTTTAACAGAATCCAAATCGAACTTAAATTCGTGTCCTTCATTGAAATGGTGAAAAGCCAAAGCAGTTTGTTCTCTTTTATTACGGTGTTTTTCACTGCAGAGACTTTTGTGAGCATTTACTCTGTTTTTTAAATTTTGTAGAGTTTGACCTATATATATTGACGGACAATTGTTGCATTCGATCCCGTAGATTACACGGGAAAGATATGATTTTTCAAGGTTATCTTTCATAGATGTATGAGTTTGGAAGTGGTTTTCGTATGGTAGAATACAACTTTAGTACTATCATTCGATAAGGACCTTTTGATTTCTTCTGAAAGACCCTTTACATAAGGAATTTTATAATAGCGCTGAGGTTGTGAACTTTTGGAGTTTTTATTTTCTAGAGAAGTGGAGTTGTTATTTAAAATGATATTACATAATTTAGGAGGATAGTCATTGTTGATTAACTTTGTCCTAAAGTTATTTAAATTTTGTTGATGGAAATTAGGATGACTCAGGTTAAGAATAGTGGATTTGGTGGCTTTCATAATGTTTATTTTCTGTTTTAAAGGATGTTAATAATAATTTTAATCTAGTAGGGGCTAAATTTTAATCTAGTAGGGGCTAAATTAGCCTCTTTCTACCATAAATGACACTGCCAAATTTCAACAAAATCGGCCAAAGGATTATTAAGATATTTACGAAAAAGTGTTTTTTTAAGAAGAGTTTGACACCCTGTATCTTGAAAAGGAAGCATTACCGGACCTATGTTTATATAAACTTTTCGTCGTAGAATCACTCAAAGATTCACCACTTGAATTTTTTCGCACTTATTCATTTATGTATAATATGTTAATTATATATCCCCTTAGTCCGAAGCCAGGTCCTATTAATTAATCATTTAGTGAACACGGCTTGCGTGAAAATATGGACAACAGGCTCTTTTTATTTCTGTTAGTTACGGAAAATCAAATTTTCCATGTTATCCCCAGAGGCTACTCGTAAACTTCCCTTCATTCTACTCAACATCGATGTACCTTTAAAACCTCTTCGAGGCTTGTATGCGAAAATGGGGCACCTAAATCTGTCACTATCTGACGGTCTATTTGTATTGTTTAGATTAGATAAAGATTATCTACTTTATCTAAATAAAAAGTTGAAATGGAATTTTCGCGGTCAAAATATGCGCCACTAGAGAAAATTTTTCAAATTATTAAGGTGAAATAATTTATAGACACAAAAAATCAACTTAATATGAGCAAAAATATTAGGTAAGTGAACTGATGCTAGGTAATTTTTTTCTTAGTTAGCTATGAGCTAAGAGACAAGACAAAAGTGTTAACAAAGGTATTGTTTTAACAATGGTTTTCAAAGGGCTGTCCACAGCCGCCTGTAAAATTATTTCCATTGTTTTTTTTTTCAGATTATTATTATGCCTATCAGTGTTCCACACTTATTAGAAATGAGCATATTTTTAAGAAAAAGCCCACTCGATATTTAGATTTAAATTCAACTTTATGGTAAAATCTTGAAGCAACAATCTGTCTATTATAATAATAAAAAAACTAAAACATTTTCAAGGGACGAAATAAACAAATATCTAGGTACTTATAGGAGTTTCTTGACAATAGTTAAATACCTAAAGAATATCGTAAAATGTTGTTTAAAAATATACCTATTTACTATTTGTAGGAAATAAAAATAAAATATACCTAAAGGTTAATTTCTGTGAAAAATAACATTTAATAACAAAATCTCGTGACTGCACATTGTTTATGACAATAATAATTATTTCTGAATTTTTCGGAACTAACCATGTTTCAGATTAGACAATCGTGGTTTGTGGTCTTGCTAAATCACGCATTCAAACGATACATAGGTTGACATTTTGCCTCTCGAAGCTGATATATCGGGTGGACCGAAAAATCCTGCACTTTTTTGATTTTCCCATATTTTTTTGGTTATTTTTTTTAAAAACTACGGATCGTTGCTTGGTGAAAAGAACGGACTATTGACAGAAAACTTTAAAAAGGCTTGGATTTTTAAAAATCCAACATGGCAGCGATATTTAAATGTAGCCCTTTGTTTGGACTACCTAATTCTTTTTGAAGAAAAAATGTCGGAATGATGCAACCATCACAAAAGGTAAATAAAATGAGCCTTCTTCTACATTTTAAGACCACTTCGAGGAAAATCGGTCAATCGGGGGTAAATATCAAGCGAATTTTCAACATTGTTATGCTGTAGTACGCTACTGCCTCCGTTCTTTTGCCCATAATTTTATTTCAATTGGTGGTAACGTGGAAAACAGAAAAACTTCCAGTTACAAAGTGATGTGGAAGTAATTATTATGGTAATAAATGAAAACTAGTTTGCGGATTGCTAGGTGCTACGTGCTAAAATACCTATATTGGTTTGTAAATAATTAAGATAGTTACTTGAAAATAATTTAAGATACTACAAAAATAACAAAGTGCAAAGTTGTGTGTTAATTGGTTAATCGTATGTTTACCAGCTAACTATGAAATAAATAATAATCACTTCAAATTAAAACGTAATGTTGTGGTTATAGGTTTCTAATAGATAGCCATACATATTTCTTTCTATTTGAAATAGAAAGGTCGGACTTTAAACAGCTGCATGGCAATTATTTAAAATTAATTTTAGAACCCAACAATATTAATGAATCCCTCGGAATGAAAACAAATATTAACGTGAATCGAAGTCCTTATTATTCAAGGTTAGGACATACGCCATTTCAAACTGGACCTACTGTTTTTTTTATAATCATGATGATGTCAGTCTGTGAATTTAGTAGAGAAGTATTTTGAGCTACTGTAGTAATCAGTTCCAATTTTGAAGAGATACTATACATATAATAGGTGCTATACGAGTTCAACTGTAGATAAAATTATAGGGAATCTTTCTTAAAGTGAATCTTTCAAACAGACAGAAAGACACTCTAGTTAAACTAAATTTTATTTCTCATTAACTAGGCACGGAAACTAAGAAAGGAATCATTTGATTTGCTGCAACTGTTGGTTTCTTACAACTTATTTGATCAAATCTACCTTTACACCTTAATGCTTTAGGAACCTATTTTATAATAAGTACACAACAAAAATATCTTCCAATATTCAAAGGAAATGGGTGAGGGGGGGGGGAGGGCCAAGAGCGTTGAGCAAAATATAGATTTACGGTATTGCTCCTTAATAGTTTTATTTGCGTGATTTAGTGTCTCTGGGCTAGCTAGGGTTACCCGTAGTACTTACTTGAGCAAAAATGCTTTATTGCTTATAGTTCATTGCGAAAAGTTCTCACAATTCGAATTGGCATATGCATATGTATCATGGGGGGTCAGCCAACAAAACTAAATTTTTATAAGACAAAGTCGTGCGCCGGTGCTGCCCCCCCTAGGCGTTGATGCCGGCGCGGCGCGCGCATGCGCCGGGAATGGCGTGGGGGGAGGGTTCTGACCCCAAAACCCTTCCGTGGCTACGCCACTGCTAGAGCCACCTGGATTTTACAGAATGGAATAAGGTTTAGTTGAATAACTTGTCCATAAAAAAATCAACTTACTATCGAGATCGAATCTTGAGAAATTGACTTTAAAATGTATCTGTTTTAATTTACTTTCGTTCCAAAATGAAAGTTTGAAAGTCTGTGTGCCAGGATTTCCACAATGGCTTTGGCTATCTACAGGTGTTCGAAGATTTGATCCGGAACCCCCCTGTAAAATTCTGATGCGCGGCACGATTTTGATGAATTTTTGTTAGTGTGTAGGAAGTGTCCTTACGGCACTTGTGGGACATATCGTCATGGTGGCATCGCTATTCCACGGCCTGCTAGATAGATTTTTTTTTTGTAAATATTATTATGGAATTTTTTTTATCGGAAATCTGGCAACGTAGCTTTATTCAGCTGAAAGCCCAATGTCCCAAGTTTTACTAATTTATTTCGTCGACTAACATTTGTACAGGTCCTTAAATTTGGGAAAATTGTCTTTTTTTGTTTTAAATTAAAAGCCAGGAATGCTTTGGATATAATTGCAATTCGGGTAAACTTAATCTAAATATTCTAAAAATGTCCCACTAATAAAGAAAACGGAAAAAGAACACCATCGTTCTTAAAATAATACCTAAATATGGCATATTTTCTGTAATTGAATATGCCATATTTAAGTATTATTGTAGGATGGTGCTTGTTTCGCGTTTTTTTTTGTTAGTGGGACATTTTTGGGACGTTTCGATTAAATTTATCCAATTTTAAAATACTTATTTTCAAAGCATTCCTGATTTTTAATTTAAAATAAAAAAAAACAATTTTCCCAAATATAAGGTCCTAAAGAAATGTTAGTTCGAGAGGTAAATTCATAAACCTTGGGATATTTAGGTTTCAGGGAGTGCTGATTGAAGCTACATTGCCAGATCTTCTATACAAAAAATTGCTAATAGCATTTTTTAACATATCGCATTGAAAAAATCATACTTGAAAATATGACATATTTAAGCATTATTTTAAAAAAGATAAAACTATATGTTTTTTGCCGTTTTCTTTAATAATACGACTTTTTTGGGCAGTTTTAAATAAGTTTGCAGGATTTTTAGATATTTCCAAAGCATACCTGATTTTTAATTGAAAATATAAGAAAAAACATTTTTCCCAAATGTTAGTACGCAGGTTCTGAATAAAGTTACTTTGCCAGATTACCGATAAAAAATCCCTAATAGTACTTTCCAAAAAAACGCATCGAAAAAAATCATAGCAGGCCGTGGAATAGTGACGCCACCATGATAATATGTCCCACAAGTGCGTAAGGACACTTCCTACACATGCACAATAATTCATCAAAATCGTGCAGCGCATCACACTTTTACAGGGGTGTTCCGGATCAAATCTCACTTTAAAATCCTCCCCCGCACAAGCATGTGGCAACTTTTGGGGTACTCTCCTAGTTTATAGAGAGGTACTACAAAATTGATATCAACGTACATAAAGGTAACAGGTAGAGCCAAAGACTAGCTTAATAAACCCCGTGTCAATGAAACTTACACGACACATATACGCGTATATTTTGGGTTTAACTACGGTTTAACTTTTGGTGCGATTTTTGTGATTTTTGAGTAGATAAAACATAACTTATTATTCTTCTAGGAGCCATAGCAGCTGGAAACTGCGTGGTTATCAAACCTTCTGACTTATCACCTCACACTAGTGAGTTTATATCTAAAACTCTACCAAAGTACCTGGATCCACAATGCTATCCCGTTGTCTTAGGTGGCATACCTGGTAAATATAAAATTTTACTCTCTTATAATATGAATGATTTGCCATTTTTGAGCAAAAATCCCTAAATTCCATACTAAAAATCACACGACTTTTGATCTATCCTGCATATTTATTTGCATCTTTCTCAGAGACTACCGAACTTCTTCAGCAAAGGTTTGACTATATATTTTTCACTGGAGGCACTCAAATCGGTAGAATAATACACAAGGCAGCTAACATGTACTTGACGCCGGTTACGTTAGAGCTTGGAGGAAAAAGTCCCTGTTTTATAGATTCCACAGCAGGTGAGCAATACTAAATAATAAATCGTGGAAATATACAAAGTGAGTTTTTTGATAACCAGTATGGAGATCTCGGAAACTAGTCGAGATAGATGGAAGGTTAAATGGGGAAAGAATTACAGTTTTGTGGGCCCAATTTAACGCGCCTTGTGAAATTTTGAAAAAGTCATGGCCACGGCTTACTATATATTTCGATGAAACAAATTTTTTTCGATTTATTCTAATCCATCTAGCTTTGTTGTTTCTTATTTTAGATGAAAAATGTAAATACCAAAGTTGGAGGGAATTGTGACAGCTGCCATTTTCGAGAGATATGACACAAAATGTGTTTTTTTAAAATGGAAACCATAGTTATTTCCGTTATTTTTCTGAATAACCATATCGAGTATTATATCGTTGGGAAGCTCTAAAAATGCCTGATTTTTTTGACATCATGGCCAACTATGGTTTCCATTTAAAAACACACAAGTTTGTGTCATATCTCGAAAATCACAGCTGTCACGGAAAGTAGGACATGATAACCGCATTGGGGACACATATCCCTACAACTTTGGTGTTTACACTTTGTATCTAAAATCAGAAACAACGAAGCTAGACGGATTAGAAGAGATCGGAAAAATTTGTTTTTTTCAAAATATTTAGTAAGTTATACCTTTTTCAAAAATCCACAAGGCGCGTTAAATTGGGCCCACAAAACTGCAATTATTTCTCCATTTAACCTACCTTCTATCTCCGCTAGTTTCCGAGATCCCCATACTGATCATAAAAAAACACCCTGTATATAGTCATTTGATAAATAACTTTGTGAACTACCTACCTACTTAGATATATCTATAATGTAATCTACCTACTCCTTAATAGATATCGAAATGGCTACAAAACGCATCCTTTGGGGCAAGTTCAGTAACTGCGGTCAAACTTGCATAGCACCAGATTATATTCTGTGTAATAAAGTGGTAGAAGCGAAATTTTTAAAATATGCCGAAAAACAGATTCAGGAGATGTTTGGTAGAAACGTGAAGACTTGCAAGGACTACGGCAGGATTGTTACTGAAAGACACTATGCAAGGTGCGAAAAAAAAAAACGCAAAATAAAGAACAAGTGAATTTTATCATTCTTTTAAATTAGTTGTTACTGTTGAATAGTTACATTTTGCAGTTTTTAAATTGTTCGGATTTTTGTGGCATAATACTCTGGCACACTATATTTTAAATTCACTCAACGATTAGAATAGAACTGAAAAGATTTTTATCATTCTTTTAAATTAGTTGTTACTGTTGAATAGTTACATTTTGCAGTTTTTAAATTGTTCGGATTTTTGTGGCATAACACTCTGGCACACTATATTTTAAATTCACTCAACGATTAGAATAGAACTGAAAAGATTTTACTTTAATTTTGGACGATTCTCTTTCTTGTGCAGGTTGAGTAATCTACTTAAGGATCAAAAGATTGCAATTGGCGGTACCTCGGACTCTCAAGACTTATTTATTCCCCCAACAATATTGATCGACGTCAACCCTGACGACGATGTAATGAAAGATGAGATATTTGGACCGATTCTTCCCATCATCAATGTGGGTAGGTTTTCAAAAATGGGTCGGAAGAGACCATAGTATTTTAATATCACGAAATATATTTTAGATGGAGCAAGGCAAGCTATAAACTTTATAAATTCAAGGGAAAAACCACTAGCTTTGTATGTTTTTACTAGTGATAAAAAGACAAAAGAAATGTTTTTGGAGGACACTTCCAGTGGAGGAGTTTGTATAAATGATACTATCATGCATATAGCTGTTGACACACTGCCATTTGGCGGTATAGGGTACTCAGGTATATTTAATTGCCACCTTATATATTCTTATTTCGCGACCTAATGGTTTTAATATTGAAGGCACTGACAAAATTACATTAAGAATATCTTTTGAATTAGGTACTTCTAAAACAACACACTTGATCTACCAAAAATCGTATTCCTATGACAAGTTTAGTCAGTTTAAGTAGGTACCTAATATTTTTATACGCCTTGTTATATAAAAGCTGTTAATGAGTAGGTATGTACCTATGTTCAACGAACCATTAACCAAAATTCGTAGATACAAAGAAACTGGATACATAATAAACAAAAATAACTCAAGGAAATTGTATTTCCAAATACCTAACATAATGTTTAGATTGTGTACCTACATAGAATGATATATTCAAGACATTCCTGGTTGTAGGCATGGGAGCATATCACGGGGAAAAAAGCTTCCACGTCTTCGCTCATAAAAAAGGAGTCTTGGAGAAAGATTTCAACCCAATTGGAGAAAAACTACAGTCTCCTAGATATCCCCCATACAGCAAGAACCAAACTGATGTTCTGAGGACTATGATGAGTGTCACAAACCACAAACTGAGCTTTAAATTTATACCCTACGTATGCTGTTTCGTGCTAGGTGCCGGAGTAACCGTTGCCTGCTATTATCTCAATAAGTATCTGAAGGAAGATTAGAATCTGTTGTTCGAACTAGTCGACTTGCAAAGTATATTAACTAGTGCTTTGACTGTTTAAAATATCTAATAAAAAATGTGTTAAAGATAACTAGAAATTAGGATTTAATAGCACAAAATTGAGAAAAATATCTATCATTTACACACTCTTCGGGAAAACATTCTGCAAAACAAATAATATGTCTTTACTGAGGTACGGTTTATATTCATTTTCAAAATAATATTTCAAAGTTTTAGGGGTTTTAGCTATGATTCTATCATTTGATCAAAAGCACATATACCTACGTGGAGCGGATACAACATAACTTTCTGATATTTTAGTTGTATTAAACTTGGTATTAAATAATGCTATTTGGCCATATTATGGATGTGATTCTAAGTGAAATTAATTTTATATAAATTGAGTTCAATTAATTATGCTATGTAAATAAAGGGTAAGATTGTAACGGATTACACAAACTCTAGATTGAAGGGAAGATTGGAAACACAAATTGTGATAAAATGTAGTGTTATTCGCGGGACTTTGTTGCAATAAGACTTAGTATTGTATATTTGGTTCGTTTGTTATTTAAATAAATAAAGAAATATACTTAGTATAAACCTAAAATTTATTATTTCCACACGTATAGGTACCTATGCGCGGAAAGCGGCTATTTTTTATATTTAATTATTTAATTGAAATAAACAATGATATAAAAAAAAACTAAAAATTGAGTTCCTGGTGTGTACATCTTTTGTTTCAAGGGTTTGGCTGTTTGGGTTGGGTTGCAATTTTGTGTTAAATTATTTTTTCTTCAAACGTGTCTAAAAATTTCTGCAACGGACGTAAAAGTGTACTTTTATTAGGATACCAACAAACGCTCTCTACATCTTTATTTATGATCTGGAAGGGGAATATCACCCAATGTTACCTACCAACCTACCTACCTATGCTGTTTTTTTGTGGAGAATAAAATGAAAAAACTTGATTTTATATTGTTTGATGATGTATTTTCGCCGTTTAACCGTGTGAGTTGAACTAACTTTGTGGTTCGTGCGTTCTTTATCTTGCTCGCACTGGCCTCGTCCACAGAAAATATACGCGTATATTTTCTAGGGCCTCGTCTGTTAACCGATAATAATGGCTCGATAGAAAATCTGCACCCTACATTAAAAACGAATACACTATTTTCTGTTTTTACCATCTTTTGGAGTTTGCAAAAAGTTTTGTATATTTAGCTCCCTTGTTCCCATTTATTATAAAACAAATTTTTCTTGAAATCGGCAGTGAAGTGTCCCAAAATCGTCATTAAAAGCTCAGAAATCGGCACTGAAGTAGCCCATTATTGTACGATTTTTTCAATAAGTAGGGGAATGTGGGGCAATAGCATGACACTTTTTTAAATTTGGCATATTGGTTTCATTTATTATTTTTTTCGAGGAATATTTAAGGAATACATTAAAATAGCACTTTATGTTCAGGATGATAATGCAAAAGCCAAATTATTATGCCCTTCTGTCAACAAAAAAAATAATTTTTTTTTACTCGAATTTACGCTATTGCCCCCATAATCAGGGGCAATAGCGTGAATGACCAAGTTTTGAGAAAATGCAAAATGGCGTCACAAGTTTACCTTCAGGAATCAGAAATCAAACACAGATTAATGGCAGTAAGGTTTATTGACAATAATTTACAGTGAGGCAGAAACAATTTTTTTAACGAACTTCAATATGGTCAAATGAAATTCCAAATTTAAAGAGACTTTTGGTCAAATTCTCAGTATTCCATTTAGCTCTAGTATTCTTCTTTGATATTTCTGAACCATCTGTAAAATAACAGATTATGCAAAACAGTTATCAGAAATTGTCACGTGGGATAATTGCGTATTCATGGGGTAATAGCGTATTCACGCTATTACCCCCACGCTATTGCCCCAATTACATACAATATAAACAAAATATTTTATTGAGGTTAGGTTGAACCGTGTTAACGCAATACTGCACAAGATTGAAGACAAATAAGCATATTTGCAAAAAACATGTCCACTGAACGTATTACCCACCTTATAGGTACACAAGAGTCTCCTGCTTTTGATAGCACTAGAACTAAAACCGGCAAAAAAACTCAAAAATAAGTTTTCTCCAGGAGTGTATTTATTCCGGCGATAAGTGATGGAACACTGACGCCTACTTATAATCTTCGTATTTTAATGCCCGCACAATGCTGCCATCTACTGTAGAATTTCCAAAACATTGTCTCCCGCTATTACCCTATTCACGCTATTGCCCCACATTCCCCTAGGCCTTGGCCAGATGTAAACACATGTGGTTTATTTGCCTCGGCCAGAGGCCTCGGCAACTAAATTCCCGATAAGTCATAAAAAGTTGAACTTCAGTGCCTTGATACATAAATAACTATTTTTCAAGATACATAGGTACAGTGCAATTCATAAAACTATTTTAAAAAAATCCTATTTTTCTCCTCTTATTTGTATTGTTATGATTTAGTAAAACAGCAAACAGTAAGTAAGTATCTTAGATTATTTTGGAGAAAAAAGATCGAGTACCTACTGATTTGCAAAGGCAGAGAAATAATCAAGAAAAAACAAATATCCCGACACGTTCTTTAGCTTCAGAAAATTAAGTATTCGTCTCTCTTGAGGCTATGAATTTTTTTTGTACATTTGAGATTTTTTAGAAATGCGCGCAAAGTTGGCCGTGGGTGCCCACTTATATTTTTTAACGTTGCTTAGCTGTCCAAAATTGCTATATTTTGTTAAATTACGTTTTTTTGTGGGGCGCAAAATAAGGGAGCAAATGGCGGTGGTAAAAACCCATCCTGTATACAGTTGGTCTAGGTTAAATTAATCATACTTACTGGGTGCTTATTAGGTAGACTATTTTGGCGTCGAAGCAAATAGTTCAGTTAACAAAACTAGTTTTGTCCTATAAACCATTAGGATATTTTTGTTTTTATCTAATATAACTGAACTGAAACTATAAAAATATCAATTGTTATCAATAGACTTCACGTACTTTCTTGTTCTTGCCTAGTTAACAACTACTTCCGTGAAGAAGAGATTGTATAATTAATTATCTATGCTTACTCTGCCAAGTTAGACAGGCTAGTTTTCCAATGTTATCTATTATTTCAAATAAAATATTTGTTTAAAATTTACTGACAAAAACTTTGTTTCTTACGTATATAGATATAGAAACAAAATACAAGGAGTAGATTCCTAAAGTGTTTCGAAATTGTAATATCAAAAGCAAGACAATTTCACTAAGTCTTAAATTTAAATACCAATTCTCATTGTGAAAACTAACCAACATATAACCCTATGCAAAAGTTTCTAAGCATCTGAAATTTGTTTTATACACCACGAGGACATGGAAACATTTAAATAATGAGTAATAGGATAGGTAATGAAATGAGTATGCAGAGGTTGCCTAAAAATGTAAGTTAACTGAATATTATTATAGAAGAATATACTCCGGAAGAAAATTATATTAACGCTTTCTGCATGTTATGTTTGCCGCAAAGTTGATGTAGCGTCTAGCATTTAGGATACATTTAGTCACTTTCCTTTTCCCTTTTTCAGTTTCAAATCGATGCCAAAATAATAATAAATTAAAATATCATCAAACTATTTTACGTATCTAAGCAAAATTCTTCATTTTTATGGAGTAAATAATTATTACCTTTAAGTTTAATTTCACATTGATATTGATGAATAAGCTATGGAGAGAATAGAAGCAGCTGCTTTTTTTGACGTTTAATACTCTTGAAACGTTTTTGAAATGTTGACTGTAAAAGACAAATTTGAAATTGGTTTAATATGTGGAGAAAATATGACATCGGCAAGTTGCTGAAATTTTTAATGCACGACATCCGGAAAGGATGTACATAACTCTACTATTTTAGTAAAATTTAAAAATACAGGTTCAGTTTTAAGTACCTAATTTTTAAAAACCTCACAACCCTTGGGAAAATATTGAAGAAGTGTGACATAATGTTTGTTTAGACGTGACACGACATAAAGAAACCAGTATTTCCCAAATTGGCCAAAGAATAAAGGTTATGCCGCACTTCTTCAGTATTTTTCCAAGGGTTGTGAGGCTTTTTAAAATTAAGTATTTAAAACTGAACCTGTACTTTTAAATTTTACTAAAGTTCTACTCATAGTCCAGTTATGTACATTTTTTCCGGATGTCGTGCATTCAAAATGTCAGCAACTTGACGATATGGCATATTATTTTCTCCACATATTAAAACCATTTCAATTTAGTTTTCTACAGTCAACATTTTTACCATTCCCCGTTTCAAGAATATTGAACTGTCAAATAAAAACAATTGCATCTATACTCTCCATGGCCTACTCATCAATATCGAATAATGAAAAATTAAACTTAAAGGTAATAATTAGGTACTTATTTGTTCCATAAAACTCAAGAATTTTGCTTAGATACGTAAAACATGTAGTTTGATGATAATTTAATTTGTTATTATTTTGGCATCAATTTAGAACTGAAAAACGTAATGTAACTAAATTTATACCCTAAATGCTCGACGGTATATTAACTTTGCAGCAAACATAACAGAATTTTAAAGCGTTAATATAAATTTCTTTTGAAAACTCCCTATTCATATCGAACATTAGTAATAAAAAGTTAATGGAATGATGAAACTAGTGATATAAAATAATTTTTACGATGTTACAAGTTTTTGAAATTTTCAGAAATTTCATAAATATTAAAAATTAGCAAAAAAACTAAATCTTTTATTAGAGCGTTCAAATTTACCACACTCAGGTAAAATTGGAAAAGAAACAACTTTTTCAAGTAAAACTTTTTGATATTTAAACAAATAAACCCATTATTGGCAATATATTTTTTTAAATGTCATTTTTAACAGATAACAAAAGTTACATGACCCCGTTTGAGTGGGCCATTTTTCATCTTTTTTTCAAGCAAAAAGTAACTCCAATATTAAATTTCAAAATAAAACATTAATTAAAAATTTCCCCCCCTATGGTGCGAACTTTTTGGAGGACACTGTGTATTTTTAAAAAGTTTTTTGTTAACGGTTTCGGAAATATTGGGGAAAGACCGACTTCAAGTTGCCCCATTCGAACGGGCGTGGCTCCTTTAGAAAGCAGTTCCGGACCCATGTTGATAGGAACACTTTGTCTTATATTTTTATCCGAGGATTACGCCCCAGAAGGTTTACTCTTACTTTTGAAACATCTTCTATAGGAGCACACTATTTTATATGAACAAATCGTTAACCTATACCTAGATTATATGAAAATAAAATTATGAAGTACCCAGATCTCCTCATCTACTTAGGTACCTATACTGTCTACAAAATTAGTTTGTAACTATGTTGTTTCATTTTGAACAGTCTGTATATTGTAAATGTTTAGTTAAGTCTGCGACACAGAAGAAAAATATGAAACAATAAATAAGGAATTTGGAATTTGTAAATATCAAATATCTTACATGCTCTGTGCTATCATTGCTTTTTCTTCAAACAGATTAACGTTTTCTCGTTATTAGATACATACTATTACCACCACCTACGTTTATAGGTACATATACAAAGATACCACTATCTGTTATTTTAAACTCGCCTTTATACGAGTATATCTCTTAAAAAAACCTTTTTAAAAACAGGCTTTTATTTAAGCCATGTACTAAAACGGATAAAATAGCTTTAAGTTTGGGTTTTTGTTAAGATAATTCAATGATAAACTGCGACAAGCTTTTTTAACTGGAAAGAAAATACATCTTCGGCATGTGCTTGCTTATCAACCAATCATTGTCCGATAAAATTAGTAATTGTTACCTACTTTCATGAACATTTCGCGCAACAAGCTAGCATTGAATTTTCTTAACGAAAACCTAAACTTATTTTATCCGTTTCAGTACATAGCTTAAATAAAAGCTTGTTTTTAAAAAGTTTTTTTATTTTTTATTTTATCTTGTGTTTTTTGGTACCCATTTGATTCCCATGTCAGGAGGGTGGAAAAGAAATTTACTCCGCCATCTTGGGGCATCCGCCCTATTGAATTTAGTATAGCGTCACTCACTTTATCTTTTTATACTCGACAAATCCTTTAATTTGATACCCATGTCGAGGAGGTTCTGAAGAATTAGGTTATCCGCCGTCTTGTGGCGGCCGCCATATTGTATTTAGTATGACGTCATTCATCTTATTGTTTTCTATACCCGTCGAGCCCTTTTATTTGATACCCATATTAAGGGGGTTGAAAAGAAAATGTTATCCGCCATCTTGGAGTTGCGCTCATATTGAATTTAGTGTTTTTTGTCTGTTATTTGAATTTGTTTTTAAGTAAACTTACGAAAAAGTTCTGTAAAGAAGATAAATAGGTGTTTCGGGCTTCTACCCTTGTGTAGGGTGCAAAAAGTAATTTCACCGCAAAGTGTATTGCTGGTAACGCATCACTAATTTAATCGTTTTCTACTCTTCAAGTCCTTTCATTTGATACCCATATTAAGGGGGGTTGACAAAAAAATACATCATCCGCCATCTTGTGGCGACGGCCATTTTGAAAGTATTACAATATTGAGTATTGCATATTGTTTTGTCACCAGAACTAAAGATGTATGCAAAATTTCAGCTCAATCGGATGCCAAGAAGTGGTTCTAATTCAGCTTGCAAGATTCGACCCACACATAGATACATACTAACAGGGCAAGTTAAATAAAAGCTTGTAATAATAAGAATCAAGGATAGTATTTCCTAGAGCTTCCGGAATTATCTACTACATTATGTTATTAAAAATTTTTGCGAGCCCCGGTATCTAAAATGCAATGACCCCGCTTCTCGGACCATAAACAAATGTTGTGTAATCGACCTACCTCAAATCTCACCACTACACCTCTTACTTACAGTTGTGAAAGTGAAACAGCGCGATCGGTCGGTGGTTCTGCACAGAAATAATGAACTCTGGGAAGAAAATTGAATTGCCCAGGCCAAGGAGAATAGAGAAATCGCAGTTCTGCCCAAAGGAAACAGAGAAGAATCACGCTGGAAGCCTAACCAACGACTCTTTGACTATAGTGGACATCGAAGGTGACAAAATAAAAATGAATAGTGCCAATGAATATTTAGAAGCCGCCAGAAATGGTTTCAAAACTGGGAAAACTAGGGATATTGATTTTAGAAGTAAACAACTTAAAAGTAAGTAATATTTAATTATTTCTGTCATGAATAGTATGTTCAATTTCTACAATACCAACTTCCTTTAAGATTTATTAAGATTTTTGGAAGATCGCAGAAGCAGTATTGAAAATGCAATATTCAAAGATCTTCGCAAACACCGACAAGAAACAAACGTTTGCGAGATAGAATTGGTTGCTAACGATTTGCGTCAGACAATTTTTGAACTCAAAAGTTGGACAAAACCCGAGAAACCAGAGAAACGTGTGGTGAATTTCTTTGATGGAGTATACGTTTACAGGGAACCGTATGGTGTAGTTCTCATCATAGGCGCTTGGAATTATCCCATATTACTCACTATTGGCCCCCTAGTGGGTAAGTGTGGACCGATAATCATTTTTGTGCTTGAATTATTTGTGCTTTTGTGCTTCTGCTTTTAGGGGCTCTAGCTGCCGGAAATTCCATTATACTAAAACCATCTGATCTTTCCCCACATACTTCAAATCTTCTGTCTATAGAATTGACAAAATATCTGGATCCAGAGATATTCCAAGTATTTCCTGGCAGCATTGAAGAAACCACTGAACTCCTTAAGGGGAAATTTGACTATATATTTTTTACCGGCTCCTCTAGAGTTGGAAAAATTGTGCATCAAGCGGCTGCAAATCATCTCACACCAACCACTTTGGAATTAGGTGGAAAATGTCCAGTTTATTTAGATGAGACGGCAGACATTCAAAAGGCGGCAAAAAGGATCATGTGGGGAAGGTATGAAAACTTTAATATAATGACTGAAAGAATTCTAATGTGCTGTATAGTTTCTTCAAAATTTGCTCGCTAAACTAAGCGAAAGGACTACGCAGAGTCAATATACAATTATTGAATTTACTACTTTAAGTACCTACTTTCATTTCGGGTGAACTATAAATTTTTATTTTTCCGTAATCTTTTCCGTATATTCACAAACATTTCGTTGGTTTCATAATATCTCCGCACACTGATCATTGTAATATAATGCTAATGTGAAAACAAACCATTTTATTATAAAATACCTAAGATTTCTAAAAATTTCACCATTTTATAATATATAAAAAGCAGTTCGTATCCCTACAGGATCCTACCCCAGACGAAAGTATGTACCTATAGGGTTTTCCGTATGTTTGGGGGTACCCAAACCTAAAAACCTTTTAATTTTGGAGAAAGAAAACTTTTTATACCAAAGTTGTAGACTTTTCCATAAAACATCATAAACTACAAGGTACTTAGAACAATTATTGAGAATCAAAAAGTGAATAAAAACATAAAGTTTTTTTTTCTTAATGGAACACTCCATTCTTTGCACTTTTCATTACGGTTTCAATTATATAAAACTAATTGAAACTACTATCATTGTACATAATATGTACGAAACTCCTAACGATTTTGAAAGATTTCATTTTCAAATTTTAAAGTAATTTATTTAAAATGAATTGTGGATCTCGGAATAAAGATGGACGATCGAGGCAATGACAACAAATGTTTGTCTCAAAAGAGGTCGTAGAAAAAAGTTTTCACCTGCAGTACCAGAAATCAATGAAAATTCTAATATATTATAATAATAATATTACAAACTATTTATTTTCACAAGAAACTCATATGACCCCGTAATAAATCCTATTTACATTACTACATTATACTATTATTGCTTCATCCATCTTCAAAGGTGTTTTTTACGAAAACGAATGCAATTATCGCAATTATCGGAATGAAATACCCAACAGAAACGTTTTGCATCAAAAGTTCAGTATAATGCAATTCATCTATAGCCAGGGTGAAAAAGAAAAAAAAGCATCCCCACACCCAATAAACAACCACCTACATCATATTATATCAATGCTCAAGTGTCCAAAATTTTAGATTTCAAAGAGGAAATTTAGATTTTTTGATTATTTATCGACATGAATCAGTTTTTTTATAAATTAAAATTCCTGAAAATATATTTTTAAATACATTACTAATATTTTCTTAAAATATTTCCGAAACGCATAAAGATAAACGGCCTCTGATTTAAACTTTCTTAGTCAGTAACAGCAAAGATATAGTTGTATATATCTTTGGTAACACTAGGTGGTCCGAGCATTTTTGTTATGCGGAAATAGTGTGGCATGATTAGAAGTTTTAAGCAAATGGAAAAAATAATGCCGAGTTCAATGTGCCTCGTGAAGCTTTTAAAAGCCCTAAGTAGTGCATTCTGTCAAAAATCGAAGGCGCTTAGAAATTCTATAGGGCGTACATTCAACTTAAATAAAGTGTTGACATTTGGCACTTTAAACACTACATTCTAATTTGCAAGTTCAAAGTCGAAGGATTAAAAAAAATAATAAAAAATAACAAAGTTAGAGGTTTTTCTGTTGGAAATGTAAGACCTTGGAAATGGCATCAAGCCGACATATTACATGCTATTGGAAAAAGAAAGAAACATAAACAAAGACAGATGAACATATGGTAAGTCCGGTTACGAAAATTTAGCAGCTGCTAAATAGAAAGCGTTTTCGTTCCCCTAAAGGCACTTTCAAGTGTTATCTGTCAACGTCAACTGTTCAATGTTACTATTTAAAAAGGCCTTAAAGCGCTTTCAGATTTGTGGCTATACTGAACTCGGCCAATTTGAATAATATCAATAATTATTGTGTTTTCATGGACAAATATGAAAAATAATTACTAAGGTAACTTAAACTTAAGAATAATCACAAGGGTGGTTCAAGTGCATTCCTCCAACGTCCACATACGTACCTAAGTAAAATCAGGATTAGCCCGCAAATCTTCTCACTCTTCTTTTTACAGGGGTTGCGTGCCCTTTGCTTTTTAAATAATCTCACATAAACCACTCAATGAAAGTCAAATCTGGTAAACGAAGTGGCCAGACTATTTATTGGATCTATCCTCAGAATAGTAACCAAGGGGAGAGATAGAAATACAGGATTCTAGCAATCTACCATGGAAGACTTTTGTAGCCAGCGTAAACAGTTTTAGGGGAATGCGGGGCAAGGGAGGGTCATAGGCGGGTAAAAAAGGAGCCTCTCTCTCTCTTAGCTGGGGGTTACCGGAAAATCTGAAAATATAGGCATATATGATAAAAAATTTAATTTTGGGTATTACTATTGCTATATTATATTCAGCTGCTACAACTAAATTATCCTCAAAAATGGGAAGATATTTTAGTTTATTTTAACCCAAATGTCCCTAATAATTATTCCACGTACATATTAGAGGCGACGCCTCTAATATAGCGATTTCATTAAATAGGTACTTCTGATTGGCTGGGCGTTCCAAACATTCGATTTAATTCCAGTGGCTACATAATTTTTGTTTATTTGTACTTCTCCCCTTCCCTTTGGTTGCTATTGTTAAGGATCTAATCGACCGATCCACCGCTGCGCCGATAATATTACATTGGACTATTCAAACCAATAAGGGACTATTTACGTTATTTGTTTAAAAACAACAGTTTCAATGAAAATGTTTAGGTTAATTTTATTACGGTATTTGAGTTACCTTGTATAGTTTAATTAATTAAGGTCGGCCATGACAGAGAGATTCTAATATATTGCTGCGTTTTTTTCGAATTATTATTCATCACATTTATGTATAAGTATACGTACGACTGCATAAACCTGTCATGAGGCTGCCTCAGACAATATAGACAAAACATGGCTGGAAGAATCTATGGGATAATAGGTACTTGTACCAAAGTCTAGAGAATACTATTTCTCTAGACTTTGCTTGTACGTCATTGACGTTATACATATAGAGTTAGTGGACAATAACATTGCACACGGCGTGCTTTCCTCGTCATCAGCGAAGAACCGGTCAGGCGAACATGGTAGACGTACTGAACACAGGGACTAACTAGCTCCGTTCAATTATTCGGCGTGTACGGTTATAATAATATAATATACCTAATTTACTTAATAGATAAGTTTTTGGAAGTTTTTACAAAGAGTTAACCAAATATCCGCGCGCTCTGCGTGATCCTTGAAATTCAGCCTTGGCGTGGTTTTGTATATATTTTCAGACTAAATAAATGAAGTGTAGTTATTTCAAAAACCAAAAATTTATATTGTTTCAAATAAAAGTTTCTTGTTTATTTATTTTTACTTTTCATTGAACCATTGAATAATTTTGGCATGTAGCAACCAAATGGCCACTAACAAAAATAATTTAAGATAATATTCCAGTGTTGCAAAAATAACCAAAAAAATTATTTGAATGTCATCGAGACACTAAAAGTTGTAGTGAATCAGGTGCAGTTTTCTAGGATAGTGAATAATTGTATACAGGGTATTACTCAAACCTTAAAGTTGTAATTTATTTACTGTATAGGTAAAGTTCCTTTTTCGTAAAATATACAGAAAAGTTTTAAAGAGCCTTTTATGTAATTATACACAATGCCCCCCAATTGACTGAAATCATTGAGTAAAGGCTAATATTTCTTTACTCAATACTTCAATCAAGGCTACAATATGTTCATTTACTTCCATTGTACAGGGTGTTTCATCTTAAGTGCGATCACCCCCGTAAAATTTGTATTCTCCATCCGATTTTAGCCGCGTTTTTTTCTAAAAATAGGCCACAAAAAGCTCTACGTTAGTGCAAAATTTCAGGTATTAATGTCAATTTTCAATGCCTACTTACTACAACTTTTTTTTCTAGTAAAAAATTACGAAAACAATTTAGCGATTTTTTTATTTAAAATGTGACACCACAGCGTTAATCAGAACACCCTAAAACCCTCGTATACCAAATTTGGACAAAAAATATACAGGGAGTTCCATTCTGCAGGGAGTCAAAATTGAGCAAAATATGAATTTTAAAGGCATCTGGAGAGTCAAGTGTGCCATGGAATCCCGTCAAAACAGATGAATGATCAACAGGACTACTCAAAGTGTTGGTGTGCAAAGTTTCAATACAAAAATGTACAGGGTCTTTTTCTCTGGGCGATGTCAAAATGCTGAATTTTTATTAAACTTTATATTGGTCAGGAGTGCTCTGGAATCATTGAATAAATATTAATAAATACAAAGGCAGTTTATTTCTTTACATCATCCAACCAACAAATAAAAACAATTCAAATTGTTGGACCTTTATCAATGAAGTCACTGTCTAAGATTATACATTTTCTGTGCGTTTCCTGTTGTGGCACACCAGCCACTTTAACTCATATGGACTTACTGACTGGCAGGCTTCTGTATTTTTTAGACTTAATTCGTTTGTAATGTCTGGGGTGGTTTTGATATACTCGATTTTTGACCTGTATAAAGTTTAAAAAATTCAGCATTTCAAGTTGCTACAGAGAATAACACCTTGTATATTTTTTTATTGGATCTTTGCACATCGACACTGTGAGTGGTCCTGTTCATCATCCAACTGTTTCGAAGTAATTCCATGGCACACTTGACTCGCCAGATGAGTTTAAAATTTCTATTTTGCTCAACTTTCACAGCCTGCAGAATGGAACTCCCTGTATATTTTTTGTTCAAATTTGGTATACGGGGGTTTTAGGTTGTTCTGATTAACGCTGTGGTGTCAGATTTTAAATAAAAAAATCGCTAAATGGCGTTCGTCATTTTTTTTCTAGAAAAAAATTTGTAGTTGGCCTTGAAAATTGACATTAAGTCCTGCAATTTTGCACCAACGTAGAGTTTTTGTGGCCTATTTTTAGAAAAAAAACGCGGCTAAAATCGGATAGCGAATACAAATTTTACGGGGGTGTTCGCACTTAAGATGAAACACCCTGTATATGCAGACTTATCCACCCCAGACTTATCCACCCCATAAAATTTGTATTTGTAGGTGGATTTTTAAAACCTTTTTTTAATAGATCTTCCAAAATTGTATCGGAGGCACATACTAGGTCCTTTAAAATCTATGTCAAGGCCTACTAAGACCTCAAATTTGGGTCCAAAGTCGAGAAGTAGCATTATTTATTATTTATAGCGATTTTTTGAGACAACAATCGATACAAATTATTATTCAGCACGGTCCTAGAGTACCTACCAATTTTGTTGAGATTAAAATATAGTTCATGATCGATGAAAATACTATTGTCCTATACAAAAATGAAAAAATCTTATTCTTTAGTAGAAAACAATAATCTCAATTTTATTGTAGTGTCTGCAGATTGTTTTACTGGCATGTTTGCATTGTGACGGAAATTTTATTGGGATTTTCAAAATTCAATTTTAATTTATTTGAACACCTTATATTCTAATCTCAAAAAATTGGTACCCTTGGGTTTGAGACCGTGCTGAATAAGAATTATTAATGGTTTTTGTCTAAAAAAAACGTTAATAGTACTTCTTGACTTTTCTAATCAAACTATAGGTCGCAAATCTTTGACTTAGATTTTAAAAAAGTTTAGTCCCTAGTCTGTCTCTGATACCTTTTTCAAAGATCTATTTAATAAAAAAAGATTTTGAAAATCGGCCCTTAAATAAAAAAAAATGTGGGATAGGTCTTAATTGGAGCACAGATCCGGATTAAGAGAAATATTTATATTATGCCCTTAAAAACGGTCTTAAATTTTAGTTTTTCGGCTGCAATTATTGGATGGCTTGCTTCATCGATTTTGTTCAATTTTGATACATCCCATAAAATGGTTATGGACGGAAATTTTATTGGGAAATGGTAATTTTTTGCATTTCTTATACATATATTATAGAACTGTTTTCAGATTTTTTATTTACGTTAACGTTATTTAGACTTTTGCCAAACAGGACAGTCAAAATTACCTATTAAAAACGTTTTCCTGTGTCAAAACAAAGTAAATATAACAGGCCTATTTTCAAAATTGGCACTGCACCATAATTTTATATTCCGAACAACTTTTCTCAATAAAGTTTTTCCAAAACTTTTGCAGAATAGTAGATTCTGTAATGAGGTTAGAATGAAAAAATTCGGTGGAAGATTCCGAACGCGAGCGTTAGCGAGCGTGAGGAAGCACGAGTATCGAATTTTTTCATTCTAACCGAGTAACCGACTGTATTTTCTCCACGACCATTCGTGAATGTAATTTCAGGTGGAGTATTATCAAATTCCATATCAAAATCACTCGATTTTTCACTCATTTTATTTAACTTAAAACACGTTCGAAAATACATGACGCGCACCCCCACGCCGCTATTGCAGTCTTGAATTGAAATCCATGGCACTCTATGCTGTGTTTAGTTCGATTAGCGTATATTCATTCATTGTCTTGTTATGGAATGAACATATATAAAATAATGCAATGATTTATTATTATTAGTACGAAATATTAGTATCCCTATTATTATATTGTTTATTTATGTGCAATAGATTACAAAAATTATATTAAAATCCTGGAAATACATGCAAAACACTCGAGAAGCAAGTATTTAAGAATAAATCATCTCGTCTGAGAATTTTTAAGTTCTATTATTAAAAATGATTTTAGAATACTTACATTCGCGAATGGTCGAGGAGAACAGGTATTTTACTTTATCAAAAATATGTTTTTGCTCCTGTGAAGACGACAAATTTCTTTCTAACAAAGTAGGCCTGAATCTTCAAATTTTAAATATTAAATGTTTATATCACACCTATTTGGTGCAGCCAATGCTAATCCGGGAACATCCTGTAACCTGTAACAGAACCCATATCTTTTTACAGATTGCTGAATAGTGGTCAAACCTGCGTTGCGCCAGATTACCTTTTGTGTTCTAAACCTGTGCAGGAAAAATTTCTTGAGGAAGCCAAGAAAGTTTTGGAAATATTTTATGGTACAAACCCAGCCTTCTCCACGTCGCTAAGCAAAATTGTGACCGAAAAGCATTTCCAGAGACTGGTTTCATTTATAAAGCCAGAAAATGTGGCAGTTGGAGGAGGTTTCAACGTTAAAGAAAAACTGATATTTCCAACAATCCTTGTGGATGTTAACCCAGACGATCCTGTAATGCAAGAAGAAATCTTTGGACCCATCTTGCCAATAATAAACGTGAAGAGTCCGGAGGAAGCTGTCGAATTTATAAATATAAGGGACAAACCCCTGGCATTGTACGTTTTTGCTAAAAGTAAGAAAGTCCAAAAATTGTTTCTGAAAGAGACTTCTGCTGGTGGCATGACAATCAATGATACAATAATGCACATTAGCGTTGAAAACCTTCCATTTGGTGGCATAGGGAATAGTGGGATGGGAAACTATCATGGCAGAAACAGTTATGAGACTTTTTCTCACAAAAAAGGTGTTTTGGTTAAAGATTTTGGGTTCTTAACAGAATTGTCTATGAATCTGAGATATCCACCGTACTCTGAAAAGAAAACTAGAATTCTCAATTTTATATTGAAGAAAAGATGGGGAATTTCAGAAGAATTTGTAAAGAACATTACTGTTTTTTTGTTGGGAATCTGTTTTGTAGTTTTAGTGCAATATTTTCTGAGTTGGAGTAAGTAACATATCTTCTATGATCTGTGATATAATTGGCATATTTTTGGATTCATGTACAAATTTTAATTTGATTTTTAAGGATTTCCTGGTAATTGGACATTGTATATAAATTGATTAAACAAATTTTATGAATACTCCTGACATTTATTTAATAACTTACCTTCAGTCTTTTAGCTTCAATTACTGTAGCTGTTAGCCTGCCGATATTCTCATTGTATACCAACGATACTAACAGTTCTCCTAAATCGGACTTAATTTCTTGAGGTTCCTGAAAAAATCACATTGTTGGCACAACTCGGTCTATTGGAAGCAATAAATCAAGGAAATCGATTTTGCAAACAAGAAACCATTAATTTATATATAGAAAGTGGAATGGTTCTTTTGTCACATAATATTAAATACTTTCTTCTGAGAAGCAGTTGCTTTATTACGTTACAGAAATTGAAGTTAGTTTGTTTTATATGTTGAATAATGTGTTCCTTTAAGAAACAAATTGTATATTAAATAAAAATTACATGTGAAGTGAAAGCATGCAAAAAGAGCCGTTGATAAACGCCTAGAAAAATGTTTGCATCCACACGCCATATTCAAAGAAAGTTCCGTAGTTTTGCACGGGAAATTACCTATTGAAATGAATATAAAATGTTGCATACAATTTTACATTCCAATATTTAATTTGTAACTTACTTTTTCTAACTCTACGGAAAATAGTTGTTGTTCTGAGCCATCTCCTATTTCTAAATCCTTTAGAGGATAAGTTACATGCCCGATCTCGTTTCTCCTCTTGGGTCTTCCACCGTCAATGATGGTTAACTTGAGCGTGTGGTCTGCCATATCTTTTGCTGACACCTATACAAAATAAGAGAATAGGATAGTGAGAAATCAGGACCGTTTTATTGTATACCCTAGAGTGGACGATTTTTTGATAACAGAGATGTTTAAATTTTTGGTAAATATTTTTTTCCGAATGTTCTTTCATTACTGGTGAATGTCATTACACAAATCCTATTTATGGACATATCTTCGTCATTTCTCCTTCTATATCATTTACATAATGGTTATATTGAATAGTGACTGCTTTATACTTACTTGGAAAACGAGAGTTTCATCAAAGTATGGATTGCAAGTCTTTTTCTTTTGTTTCGATTGCAGAAATCTTCTTTCATCTGGCATTAAGTGAAGCCTGAAATAAATGAGATTTTTTTATATCAATAATAAATAATGTAAGTGTTTCAATATGAGTAATTAAGAATGGGAAATCACGAAACTGGAGATAATATAGTGCGAAACTGGAGACACTAGCTATACATAGACTTTCAGAACCATTTTTGAAATTTCTGAGAGGTACACCAAATATTTTGCTATAAAAACTAATACCTAATAAAAAATTATAGATTGAAAGTTGGTATGGCAGGATATTTTGCGGAAGGTTTCAACAATGCTTCCGCATAATATGTCTCCTTAATCTATATTCAATATTTTTGAAACTTTTTACAGTATCAAGTGAAACACCCCGGCCCCAGGGCCGTTGGTTCCTAGATTTTTTCTGGTAATATCTGCTTATTCTTATTTGATATTTACGATGTTGTCTTCTTTAAATTATAAATATTTCTTGTGAATACTTCTTTCACTATAAAAAGCATTTCTAAACAATCGCCTGAGAGCTGGACAGGCCAACCTGCGTTCGGGCCCTCCGCCATACGTGGTCGCCACTCGCGCCTAGTCTCCAGAGTCCCTTTGTTTTCGACCTACACCATTGTCAAGGCGGTCTTCAGAATTCGCCGGTTTTTGGAAAAGCGAAATGCAGTCTGTTTTTTGTTAATCAATGCCCACATTTGTTAGCCAGCCTCTAGGATCGAGGTGGGCCTTTTCCCAACTTCTAAGAACTTCCCTAGGCGGGCCTCCCCAAAAAGAGGTGCGCCATTTTTTCTCTCCTTTGTTTCTACACGGATAAACAGCGTAGGCAGGCTCACTTCGGGATCAGTCACCCCTGATCGACCAAACTGACGTGTAAGCTAGGCCGTTCGCCATTGAGTGAAAAGTAATTCACGATGAAAGTCGGACCTAATACGTGGAGTGTTCGCGGCTTGCCCCGCGAGAATCTGAACCGGGAGCTAGGTGAGTATAAATCACGAATTTCCTTCCATTTTCTCCTGTTTTCTGGTCACGGCATCTTTCATATATTCACGGCATCTTTCATATATTCACGGCTTCTCTAATTTATTGACGGAGCTCTAATTTAGGCGCAGCTTCTTTAATTTCAACGACATCCTTCATTTTCCCAGCTTCTCTGGTATGTTTACAGCTTGCCCCATTCATTCACGGCATCAATAATTTATTCACGACTTCTTTAATTCATTCCCGTCACCTTTAACGTATGCATAGCATGGACGAGTAGTCTCTTATAAAGAGGGTTTTTGAGGGAGATATATTTTTTTATTCTATCTATTGCGAGATAATTGATCTCGTCGAGTAAACAAACCATTTGTATTTGTTCTCTGACCGCAGTGCGCCACACAGCTGTCATGCAATCCATTTTATAATATGCTCTATTATATTTTTGATCAGATACCTACAAGACTACAAATTACCTCTCATTCCAGTAACAGTGTCTGTGTACACGTATTTTTGTCTTGTTTATTCTCACTGAAAACATTACTTTTTCCGAAGTCAACATGGTACTAAAAACACTTCGCCCAGTAGCGAACTGTCAGCAAAACGGCAGAACATTGTCGAGACAACCTTAATCTGATTTTTAATTCAATACTGACGAGATCTGTTTTCCGCCATCACTCACTCAACTTTTCATTTACATGTTTAGCACAGCGCACGCGCCGCGTGTTGTACACGCACACGCCTTGCCACACGGATACCATAAAAATGTTAATGTAAATACCATAGGCTACAGGCTAAACAAAAATAACCATTCATTCTTAGACGCTCTTGTACATATATGTACTATATATTCCAGTTTAGCTGTTCTCCGCTGTACGTGTCGCTCTCGCCCAGAGGACACCCACCTACATTTAACTAGGGAGTTGTTTTGAACTACACCATTCCTAAATATGTTCCAGTACTACATGATTTATTCTTGTGAGAATTAATTAATTCAATAAACCAGCCGTGTAGTTAAAAGCTCGACCAAGCGCGGTGCTATGTTGGAGGACGCCCTGTCCGATTGGTTGTCAGTTAACGTTAACACCTTTGTTACTGAACGTGACCCGACCGGCTAAGGTCCCGGGGGAGACTTCCCGACCGAGGGATGTCAAAAAAACCCGGTCCGCGACTGGACGGGTTTCGTTGGACGGGTTTCGTTCCCCCCTACCTGCACACACCTGAATCCCTGCGATCCGTCATTCCCGGAAGAAAGGAGAACCCCTGTGGCTACAGCTGGCTATCCTGGTCCGGAGTGGTCCGAGAGAGGCCGAAGGTCCTAAGTGACCTGGCAGGGCCGTATCTAGCGAAAATTTGGGGGGGGGGGGGTTCAGGATCGGCTCAAGCTTTTGTGGGACTGGGTGCCGGATGAAAGTGCGGGGCCCCGGCAAGGAATGATTTAATCCACTAAGAACAAATTTTTGAAAACTGATACGACACTAGAATGGTATATTTTTTGCATGTCACTTTTTAAAAAAGTAGGCCGGGGCGATGAGTTTACATCACTTCAGTGACGTATATAGAAATTAATTTCGGGTGGGGAGGGAAAATTTTTGTGAATTTCTTTCAAACAAGTGCATTTAAAATAATTCTGTAAAATGCGCCGCAGGTGAAATTTTTTAGAAATATTTAGGAAAATTACTTAACTCCTAGGAAATCCCAATATCTTCAGATTTTCAAGCTGCAGTGAATATTTTCAAATTCTGAAATGGTTTCGGCCCAGCCCTTTTAAATACGCTACTGACTGGATAGCACCCTGTACACGGGACTCGGAGGCGCGGGGCCAGTCAAAACGCGGGCCGCCTACGCCGCACCGTTCGCACTCGCCTAGAGCCGGCCCTGGAGGAGTTAGACCAGTGGCTGTTGAAGTTTAGCTTTAAGGTTTAAATCTAATCTATTCATAAAAGAGATGCTGGGAATCCCCTATTCTCCTAATCCAAGGCGCACGGAGCCATGCGCCACCGTTCACCGTTTACTGTTGTCCAGTGTTGCCAGTTATGTTTTATTTTATTTGAAAGCATATTCTGATGATAAAACTCGGTACTGCACTGATCCAAAAATTATGTTTTGTTGGCAGTTTTCGGGCGAGTTTCCATGCTCTACTGAAAACCAGTTTAATAAATTATTACACTCACTGATGCTCGGGGAGCCCGTTGTAGTGGTGGTGCAAAAGCATATAAGATGGTCGGGGGGGGGGGGGGGGGTTTGAACCCCCAAAACCCCCCTCAGATACGGCCCTGTGACCTGGTAACGACGGCCACGATTCTATAGGTGCCTATACATATCTATATATCTACCTACGGGTGTTACCTGAGCCCATCGGCGGTGTGGCCGCCGATATACATCTCGTGCTTTCCAGTATTTACCCACACGTGTTTTGTGGTCAATATAAGCCAAACGCTTAACCTTCCCAGGACGAAGGAGTATAAGTCGTGAACGGGCTGCCTTCTATATATAGGTTTTCGTTGGGAGTCCGGCAAGGTTTTATTAGGTTTTCCTCGCCGTGTCCGGGCTAATGCCCTACCAACACAATGTAATACGAAGTCGGGTCCTAAACCGCAACATAATTAATAAACGAGACCAATTAATTATGCAACCAACAAATCTTTATCTTATTTACTATTTTCCCTAACTACTTAAACAGCTGACACATACAAACTAGGTCAAAACAAATTTTATTGCGGTAGCCTCGTCTACCTAATACTATCATAAAATAACCAGTGAACAAGTGTTTATGGCTGCACCCTACAGTTTGATCAACAAATAAGCAATCAATAATTACCCCGGTTACAAATAAACAAAACACAACGTAGAACAAGGTCCTAACCAATTAAACTAGACGATCATGCCAATTAAAACTTCCTTTCTTCGGCACCGTAAGGGGCCGGGGGTTGGAACGTTACACAACCCAGAGAGAATAGAGTTCTACCTTCTCTATGGTATAAACAATTCATTTTATAGTTGCATCAGAGAACAGACAATCAATTGTTCTCTGGTTGCATGTTGTTTATACTCAATGTAGAATTCTGAAAAAAAAACTAGCAGAGGATGTCAAATAACACTTTTTAAATACGTAGTTAATTCCCATTATGTCTCACCTTATTAAAACAATATAATGTAGAGCCTCACATATCGACATATTTTTTACTTTCTTCCCCGTGCAATCATTTTCAGTCACTGTCTTTCTCCAAATTATTAAAATTGAATTTTCCACAATCCCTTTTGACAATAGCGTTTTAGACTGTATCCTTAGAGAGGGGATATAAAGTATTTTTTTACTACTAACCTGAGAAATCACCATTATTTACCTTATTCCTCTAATGAGAAGTAGTATTTCTCTCCCTATAGGTAAATAATGATAATAAAAAAATACCTAGGTAAATAATGAAAAATTTTCTATATGACATTTAAAAATTAGTTTCCTTTTATCAGCTTGACAACTGAACTCCCAGGCTACTTGATATTTTAAAATATTTGAAAAAAGCGAGAAATGACTAAAATATCAAAATCTAATCAATATGTAAAATATGGCAATATTTCAATGTTAGTAAAAAAATCTGTATACACTTCGGCTAAGAAGGCCATTATTTACCTCGCACATTATATCCTTCGGCGCTACGCGCCTCAGGATATAAAAATGCTCGGTAAATAATGGCTCACTTCTCAACCTAAGTGTATATAATATACAATTCCTTCCTGCTGCCATAGTGATTAGAAGCTACTCAGATATTCGGAATAGTATATTTTATTACGAGTATGGAAATAAGGATTTTTCCGTGCTCGTGTGAAAAGTCATGCAAGCACGGAAATAGTTATTTACATTGCAAGATGCGTAAGCCCACTTTTTTTGCCGAGGAGGTTGTTTAAGGACCGAGGCAATGCGGGCGTTGCCCCGGTCCTCCGAGGCCAAAAAAGAGCTTACGCAACGTGCAATGTATTAGGTATATTTTTCCTGCTTCCGACAAGTTCCTATTATAAAAAAAATATAGGTAATTTTAATTAAACGCTATGGAGTAGATTGTTAGTAATAATATTCAAAATAACCGTTGTTCAATTACCAAAAATTAAAATCAGTAATAAATATAAGTAGAATGCAGGGATAATAAAAAAAGGAAAAAAAATGTGTTTTGTGTGGGACTTGAACCCGTGACCTACGGTTTCCTATCATAACTAGGGTTGTCAAGTCACTGTTTTGGCAAATCGGGATACCGTGTTAAATAAATCGGGACCAGACGAAAAAAATCGGGACACTTCTTTTTCAATTTTTTTAAAATAGTGTATAACAAGTATTATCACAGAAATTCCTAGTAGATTTTCTGTGGTATTATTTTATTTTATTACCCGAATGTGCCTGAATAGACTGGTGCCATGTCATGTTGTTGCGGCCAATGGCAGGGTTTCGGGTGGGGGTGGGAGTAGGGAGGGATAGCAAAAGCATACATTAATAATAATCGATTCTTCTCTTTCATTTCCCTCATCCCCACCATTCTCCGCCCTCATCTTCCCCGACTCCGTTTGACGCCATGAGTGTAACCAAAGTCAAAGTTTACAGAATAAAATATTCTGTAAACTTTGCCAAAGTCTAGGTGTAACCCGCGACCTGATGTTGGCTGCGCAAATGAGTGAGCGAGAACATCCACCAAAGCACGTTATCTGTGACCAAAGTAAAAGGTGGTAGAGGGGAGCTTTGGCGGTTTCCTCTTTCTCAACTTCACTTTCCCTATATACCTACTAGTTCAAATGGTGCGTCTAATAAAAGTTTTCTGTGAGCACAAGGCACAATAGCAAAAACATAAGTCATGCTTTCATTGTTTGCGGAAAATTTTAAAGTTGCGGGAAAATAGCGTCCCGCAGCACTACTGCGCGGGACGCGGGAGAGAGGGGTCTAAATCCGGGACATCCCGGAAAATTCGGGACGGTTGGCAACCCTAATCATAACGCTTTTAACCCAGCACTACGTCCACTGGTGATTGACTTTGCTATTAGCCCCTTTATTTCACACTGAAAAATATATCCATAATCTTAAATTTTTTGTGGCATAATTCGTATTCTCTTTTATCAAAATCAGTTTAAAAAACAATCGTTGTGAAACATATTAAATTTGACGCCAGTTTCAAGTTGCTACATATTTATATTTTATTAATGGTTTTAAGGTCCTTGCTGCACAATCGTTGCATCGTTGCTAGGCAATACTTTTTGTACCTAGCAACCACTTTTTGTACCTGCATTATACATCTTTGACAACAAAAACATAAAAACGAAAGAAACTTGGAACATTTTTACTTCGAAAATAAACAACGCTGACAATACCTACAGTGTTTGGTATGTAGGTATGATGCGTTTCCATTTCCAGGGATTTTTATTTGACAAAATAAAATAAAATAAAATAAAATACCATTTGTTACGTCCGTTCTACCGGTAAGTATATCTAGATATCTAAAGATGTACCTTTTTTTAAATGCAATAATTTTTTTCATTAAGAAAAAATCAATAACTAAACGAAAAATAATAAGATTTGCAATAAAATTGTGGCAGCTCCAATAAATGTCATGAGGCAGATTTTGTTTAAAATAAAATTAATCAAAGTTTTTGCAGTTTGCAATTTGGGGAGCTTGGCCACATTTTGAGTCGCTCAAGATTATGTCTTATATTGGCAGCTGTTACTATGAAAAATATATTTATTTTGCAATAGACTCGGGCAAAGTTTTATTATGCCATAGACTTGCAACTTTTGGAGAATTATTTATTATAGAAATTGGCCGATAGTTATTCGGAGGGCCAAATTTTTCATCAATTCAAAAAATGAGATGCCATTTGAGAAAAAATATTGGGGGTGATTCCTAAGGGATGCTTTCATCTGGAAAGTGATTGTATCTTGGAAAGGCACTTCAGTCCATGTAAAATCATAATTTTCTTTAAAATTAACGAATTTATGGCCTGGTAAACTAATTCTGGGATAATATTTATATCCCTAAAGTCATGTTTTTTGTTTTGTTTTTTAATATTTTTAATATTTTTTAAAATATTATTAGTAGGTAGTGAAAGTTTGCCAGTAATTCTAACTAAGTGGCTCCAGTGGTTCCGTGGCTCCGGGTGGCTCCCCTCCCTTTCCCCCTAGCTTATGGATTGTGCAACTATGATATATATCTATGATATATATCTTGAACCTATCATATCTATCTTTCACTTATTTCATGTTAGTTCAGGCACAGGACGTCCAGAATTCTTAAATTCTAAACATTTGTCATGTGACAAATTATTTTCTCTTTGCACTGTTAAAGTTCAAACACTCAGCACTCATTTGCAGACATATTTACTGGATGTGAAAGCAAACTGCACAATCCAGCCGAAAATATAAGTAGGTACATCAAAAGAAACAAACTGAAACTTGAAAAGAATATCCACTTTTGTTCTCCCTACTAGTCGATTAGTTGGGGAGGCGTGGCGCCGCGCCGCTGCTGCAGTATTCCATTTTCCCCTGATTCACCCCACCACCTCACGCTACTTTATTCCTTGATTATAATATTTTATTATAATGTGATTATAATATTTTATTATAATCACATGCCATCTGCTATTCGCTTGTTCCTCTCCCTACCCTGGTTGTAATATTTAAGTAATGGTAACGTCGCATCTATACCTATCCCTTTTCTACTTATCGGATTTCTCATTAAGGATATAGTTCCCCAGACACTTTTAGAAATGCCAGTTCGGAATAATATGCCTATCAAGTACCATATACAGGGACCGGCAGAAAGTTGGACACAAAAATTTAATATTTTTAAATTCTGATTTCGATTAATTTAAATTTCTAGCTGCTAATCGGACAAAATTAAAGTTTAGTAGCAAACTCATTTGTTATACGATGATAAGTTGCGCTTACGGTATTTTTTTGTAATACACGGGGTTGTCGAAAAAATACAAACAAATTTAAATTTCTTTTTTTTTGGCTAGGTGGCTGTGACTTTAAATCTGACTTCTACCTTTGATTCCAAACAACTTTTGTAAGTAACTTTTTACCGTATTTTTAAAAATAAGGGTACTTTACTCTTGAGTTATTCTGACATTTTTGAATCTACCTCGTATCCAAAAAGAGATATTTAAATTTTGATATGTGCGTTTTGAGTTTGATATGATGCACCAACTTTTATCAAGAATAAAATTTTCTGAGAAATTAATAATAAAAAAGTTTTCTATTTGTGTCCAACTTTCTGCCGGTCACTGTATAAGTGTATGTGCCAAATGAGACCGATTTTATTGGTCCCGGTCAATGCACAAGGATGAGCATCTGTTCAACACGTTTTGGTTCCCTTATAGCACCCACTCATTCTGCTGATTTCCGAGCCGCTAGTAAATAGCATTACTAAACGGAAAATAAAAGGTCAATATGAGTGTTTGACCAAACTGAGCCTATTTAGCTATTTTTATACGATTTATCACAAAGGAAATGCTGGACTGAAAAAAAAATCTTGCATAATAATATATCCGATAAAGTTAGTTAATTTATATTGTTATTCCTAATTCAAATTGATTAAAAAGTGTACTATTATAAATAATTTTTGTGGGTCATTGACCATTTGACCCTAAGGATGAGCCGCCACTGTCTATACCTCAAGGAGGTGTGGAAACGAGTATCAAATAATATTAAACTTGTAATCAATAGATTTTGCAAGTAATAAATACTTTTTCCCTTGGGCAAAAATATCGAACTTCGTGCGATTTCATCTCCGAACCGTTTTGCTTCAGGCAAAAGTTCTAACATTCTTTCTCGTAGAGAATTTTATGGGGATTAATATTGGCAATTACTGCTTTTCTCAAAAAGTTTATATTTTGGGAGATACATTAGTATGTTCATCGCGAGATATAAATAAAGCGACTAAAGCAAATCCCAGCTCTCCCTGAATCTTATTTTATTATTCCACCTCTTTTTATTCCCTGGCGCCTGGTTCTGTACCTAAGAGAAAATAATCGAGTATTCATATTATATTATTATATGGCCGGTTTGATCTATGTTTCCAAAATCTACATGGATACGTTATATAAACAATACGGCTATATTCTGGAATGAATTTTACTTTCGTAGCAGGACAAAGAACCATTTAAATGTGTTTCAGTCGAGAGAACACATTGGAACTTTTGTTATTTTTCACTGTTTTTAATGCCCGAGTAAAAGATAAAGCGCACACCGATTAACTATACAAATTATTGGAAATTTCATAATATTCTCCTGCCCACTAAATCGGAAAATCCTGTGAAACAGGCGATTAATTGAAATACTTCATTAATGAATATGCAAATGGGCAGTCTCCTTTATGTCATAACGAGTTAAGTTTCAGTCTTTAATAAAACCAATACAAAATAAATAAACTAAGTAGTAAAAGATCCTGCTGTTGACTTAGTTGTAGCGTAGAAGAACCTAGTCGTAGTAGATTCATTTATGGATGTACCCACAGGTTGTACCATACTGGAACGTTTCTGTGTGATTACGCATAATAAAAGGTATACAAACAGGAATGCATAATTGTTTTAAAACAGCTAATATTTAATTATTAATAAAAATAATTAATTTTTTCCTTAAACGTAGTCGATTTGCAATTTTTTGAACTTTAGGCCCACTTTGCGAACGCCCTGTATAACTTAAGAATACAGTATTGATCTTTTGTACAAAAGGTTTTGAAATATGGCCAGTTCGATGGCACCATCCATTTTATTCTTATCTATATAATTCCTAATTATTTTACTCTGGTCTTCATAGATTTCTAGAGAGTTAACAAACAAACACGGACACACTCTGTATTCATGACTGGGACAAAGACAAACGTTGTGATCAAGATTCGTGTTAAGAAGTTATACACTGTTGCACACTGGTTGCACAAATACTCGTATTGTCCGAAATTTCCGTGTGACTCAATCAGATCCTTTTAATTTTTTGTGCTTTTGCGTCAGGGAAACCTGAACCAAACTGATTAAAAGACAACTTTATCAAGTTGCCAGGATGGTTCATAAATGCAATTTCTTCTTTCTCAAAAATATTGTCAAGCCAGAATGACAAATATCAAGTCAAATGTCAGAACAAATAACCTAGCCACACGATCTGATATTGTACCCTGCGCTGTGTTCTATCATTGAATAAGGAATTCGTAACCTTAATCAATGGTTCTATCTAATTACTCTTTGAAAGATAATATTTTTAACTTCTCTTTGAAAGATAAGTTAGTATCAATCGATAGTTAGATAGACCATAGGGTACAATATCACTTTAAAGTATTTTTTTGAGTTAACTCTTAAAGTTTCGTTAACGCTCTTTTAATGTTAGGCATTTACGAATTTTCCTGGCAACTTGAAAAAAATTGTCTTTTTATCAGTTTGGTTCAGGTTTCTGGGTCGAAAAAATCAATTAAAATTAAATTACTATTATTGATTTTCTTCTTGTCATTTCTGTAATTTCCTTATCCTTGTCATATCACAGAAAATTTAGCACCGCAGCAAATATATTTGACCGCTTTCTGCTGAGAGGCTATAGGCTATATTTTCTGTGATCATAAAAATGATGTACTTATAAGGTATGTATAATGTTCTATTGAAAAGAGTAAAAGATAATGTGGTTGTTACTTATTGTAGCATTTCGGTAGACATTGTCTGGTGACGACCTTATTGTTTAAAATATTAGACTCATGGGTATCTGGGTATGAAATTCTTCTTCTCTTCTCACGCGAGTAATCACCTTCTAGCCGTAAAATCGTAGATGTGCTTAATTTACAAATCACGAATTTTAAAAATACACTGCTAATATCTCGACCACAAAATTCTCCTTGGAATTTGGAACAGATGCATGCCAAAATAAGCGTAAAATCGACGTGCAAAGCCGAATGAAAGTTATTTGATATGAGAAAGGATTTTGCAATTTGCAAAAGTAAGTAAATCATCATTTTTGGCCGTCCAAAAAAGGAACTTTGTAGATGAAGGGTATTTTTATAAACATACAGGGTATTTCAATATTCACTGCAATGATTTTAAGGGCACATTTTTATGGTGTAAAATTTGGTGTACTAAAGTGCACCACTTTAGGGCTACAACCATTGTTACAGTGGCGTAGCGTGAGGGGGGGGCAGAGGGGGCCATGGCACCGGGCGGCATACGAAAAGGGGCGGCGCGGCGGCAAGCACCGCGATTTTTTAAATCACCCGCACTGACACACGAGCCAAGCGGGACCGCATATACAGTATGTCCGCGGATGGACTTTACAAGAGGACAAATGGACCAAAAATTTAAAGATACGAAAAAAAGTTGTTCTTGATAAAAGTTTTTGCTGGTTTATAGAATACGATTCACCATGAGAAATCTCAATTTTATTGTACAGGGTGAGTAAAGAATACAAAAATGTCGTTTTTCCTAAGAGTAAACATACCTTATTTCGCAAGATACGAAAAAAAGTTGCTCTTGATAAAAGTTTTTGCTGGACTAGAAAGTATGATTCGCCATGAGAAATCTCAATTTTATTATACAGGGTGAGTAAAGAATACAAAAATTTAATTTTACGTGAAATGCAAAAAGTACAAATATTAAATATCTTTTGAATTAAAGCCCAAGCAGAAGGCACAAGGTTTAAAATTAAAAGTATGAATTTTATCACATTACTTTTTAAAGTATTCTCAAGCATACCTTTAATCGGAGTACCTACTACATGACACCTAAAGACATACTTGTCAATGTTTTTATTTAATGTAAAATAATTCTTAATAATATGCTATCTACTGAGCAAAGAATTTTTATAACACGGTGTTATGGAGATGGTGAAGTATCATACCGCTACGTCATCGAACAATTTAGCGAAAAATTTAAAGGAGTACCGATAACTCGGATGGCAAGCTGCAATGTAATAAAAAGTTCCGAAGAACTGGTTCAGTTTTCGACCTTCAGGTTATCTTAAAAGAAAAGAAAATATTTCCCTTCAAGCCCCACTTTAATCATACCTAGGTAGGTACATTGAAAGAGGGAGATGAAGCGAAAAGACTAGATTTTTGTTTATGGGTAGGAGACAAATTTTTTTAGTGAAAATCGTTATTTTTGTAAGTTTATTATGTTTTCTGATGAATGCACATTTTCTACTAATGGAACTGCACCATCCCAGCACGTCAGATACTGGTCTCGAGAAAACTCCGAATTTAGAATAATGACGCGAAGACAATATTATACAAAAGTGAACGTGTGGTGCGCGACATCTGTCCATGGCATTATATCAGTGGCGTAGCTACCATACCGCGAAACTCCGCGGTCGCGGGGGGCCTCCCTTCGACCTCGACCGGGCGTAGGTATAATCCGTGTTCTGCATTTGGCGAGTCAAGTGTGATATGAAATCCCTTCAAAAACAGTTGAATCGTCAACAGGACTACTCAAAATGTTGGTGTGCAAAGATTTAATACAAATATATAGGTACGGGGTATTTTTCTCCGGGCCATCTGAAAATGGTGAAATTTTAAAAAACTTTATACGGATCAAGAATGCTCTGGAATCATTGAAAAAATATTAATAAACACAAAAGTAATTTATTTCTGAACAAAATGCCTACCAACAAATAAAAATAATTTAAATTATTGGACTTTTGTCAACAAAGTCACTGTCTAATATATAATATGATACATTTTCTGTGCGTTTCTTGTTGTGGCGCACCAGCCATCTTAACTGATATGGGATTACTAACTGGCAGGATTCTGAATTTTTTTTAGAATTACTAGTTCGTTTATAATGTCTGGGGCAGTTTTGCTATACTTAGTTTTTTGACCCGTATAAAGTTCCAAAAATTCAGTTTTTTGAGATGGCATAGATAATAACACCCTGTATAGTTTGTATTAGACCTTTGATTAATGCTGGGTAATAAGATTTTATATAAAAAAATCGCTACGTAAATGGTTTTCGTGAAATTCGAGCGTATAAAAAAATCGCAGCCCGCCTGGATTTGCATTTAAAAATGGAAAAGAGGTCAAAAGGAGTGGCTTTTGAAGGCCCTTCAAACAAAAAAAAAGTTCAGGTGATTATTTTCAAAAATGAAGATTTTACTGATTTGAACAGTTTTAAAGACACCCTGTAGATATTTTTTTGTTTCAAAAACTTTTTTGTTTTTCTTTACTAAGAAATAAATAATGTTTGTGATAGTTTCACCTTCATGTATGTTTTTTTCATTTTCCAATTCGAGGGGGCCCAAATTTAATTTTGTCGGGAGGAGCTAAAAATTTGAAGCTACGCCACTGCATTACATAGGCCCATATTTCTACAATAACACCTGCAATAGAATAACGTACCTACTTTGAAATATTGGATACATTTTTAAGCAATGAAGTCGAAAATTTGCCGTTGAATTTTCGCCAAACAATGTACCTATTTTCAACAGGACCGTTGCTCAGCACATTGCGCTCGTGAAGTAACAATGGCTTAACCGCAAATTTGGCAGGTACAAGGTGGATTGGCCCGCAAGGAGCCCCGACTTAACTGTGGCTAACATGTTTCTGTAGGGTCGTTTAAAACAAATTGTTTATGCTACTCGAATACCAATTAATATTGAACTGCTAAAAGGCAGAATTACTCAGGCTGTGCATTCAATATCCCAGGAAGATATTAGAAATTTCTTTTGTAGTCTTTACTCACCCTGTATAATAAATTTGAGATTTCTCATAGTGAATCGTATTTTCTACACCAGCAAAAACTTTTATCAACAGCAACTTTTTTCCTATCTTGCGAAGTAAGGTATGTTTACTCTTAGGCAAAACGACATTTTTGTAGTCTTTACTCACCCTGTATAATAAAATTGAGATTATTGTATAAAAGATTTTGCTATGAAAAAAACCCGAAAAGTACATTTTTATTTAATAAAAAAATGTAAAGCTGCTTTATTTGACTTTTACTAATAATTAAAATATAGGGGGCGGCGAATTTCCGGTCGGCCCCGGGTGGCGAAAGCCCACGCTACGCCACTGTATTGGTAAGTTTCGTGAAAAAAAAAAGGTTTATGTCATTTCTGAGGAAAAATGAAGAGCGCCCAAATAAACAGGGGTTCGCGAATTTTCGGGAAGAGTAAACTAGTAGCTGTAGCCACAGTTGAAAATAATAGATATTTCGCGCAACTTACGATGGCTGTAGCTCGGAGGGGTGCATTTCAGAACACATTTTTATAGGAGAAAAATTTATTATGCCCTCAAAAATAGGCTCTTAAAATCTTTGTAGTGAATTTTGAAACACACGTATAATGAAAATTAAAATGTTGCCTAGTCCATTTAAACCTCGACATTCAATTTTTCGCAAAAAACAGAAAAAATGCTTATAAACATAGGCCCCAAACGCGATTTTTTCTAAATACAGAGTTGATTCCATTTCTAAAGTTGTTCCTTTTTCGGAACAGCAACTTGAATTCTAAGGCAAATTGACAAGAGAAGTGGAGAAATGAATGAGCGGTTCAAGAATTCTGGAGATTTTTCAAAATACCATGGAAGATTATTAAGGGGGCTAAGCTAAGTAGAGGAAAATAGGTACCTAGGTACATGAATAGATTACCTACTTACCTTACAAACGGGTCACACCCGTTCAACGCCCCCATGGCCCTGCTAGGTAAGTCCCTGGCCTTCAAAAGTGACACCAATAGTTTCTCCGTGTGAGGTTCGTATCGCAGTGAATACCACAACCTGGCAGGCCTGACGCATTCGCCATTCTCCGCCCAATCGTCTCGTAAGTCCAGCCCACCTTCGCCTGCAGATCGATAGAGGGCGGGCTCGATAACTCCCAGCCCGTAGCAACCTGCAATGTTGATTGGTTTTGGTAACAGTGGGAGTAACTCTGATTCATGTATGAAAAGGACAATCATATAAGCACAGACCTATATAGCTTCGCTATATATAGGTCTGTGATATAAGTATAGAATATAGGCCCACAGATAAATCCTCATCTGCAATAGACGTGTAGGACTGGGAATGCTCGGCATTCTTCAAATAAAACTCTAATATTATAACGTGCTGATCGCTCCGCCCGAGCTAATACCACAGCAGAAATATCAAATAGCAGTATAACTCTCATTGGCGGGACATTTCTGCGCACCTGGTTGCGCAGCTGCCATTTGGGCACCGATTCTGTCAAATAGACGCAGCTTCGGGGCGGTTGGGCAGTTCGTTAGCGGCTGTAGGTATACGAGGCAATGCAGTGATTGCAGTGGCGTGGAGTGTGCGTTCATGTGCATAATATTGTTATGTTATGGATACCCAGGCGAAGAATCTAAAGAAAAATAAACTTATTATATAGCGTCATCAGTAGAAATATTCTTTATTAGTAATGATCTGAAACCAGTTTTGTAATGTAGGTAAGTACAATAATATAGGGTGTTCCTTAAATATGCGGCAAAAATTCCTATACATAAGTATGTCTAGAATTGCTTCGTTTCCAAAATACAGGGTGTTAAAGTTTTGTCAAAAAATCGTTTTTTTTTATTACTATCTAAGAAATAATGGGCAAATTTTATTATAATTTTTAATAAGGGCGTATCCACGATGCAGGTCGCTTGGAGTTTTACACAAAAATAATAATACAGAGTAGAGTTTTGCAATTTTCATAAAGTGCTTGTACGAAACAACTAAAAATACAACTTTTTTGTTCCTTGATTTTTTCGTATGTGATGTCGTTTTCGAGAAAAAAACTTTTGCCTGTCTCTGAAGTTTGAATTGTATTTATTTTTTCTCGAAAAAGAAGCGACTTACGAAAAAAATAAAAAAATAATGGGACAAGCCAGTTGTAAAAACAATTCTTAGACTGTCTTTTTTATAAAGCTTTAACATCCTGCAGATGAAGCAATTATTTATATAAAAATATAGTGTGTACCAAGATACCTAAGTGAAACAAGAGGTGTGAAAGACAACAAATTTTTGAGTTGAAATGTGACCATGTGGGGTAGTAGTGATAAAAAGCGGATTCTGGGACAAAATGGCCGCCAAGGTCAAGGGGCGGGGCTTAGAGGTCGGATCAAGGTTTCCGAGAACTCAAGGTCGGAGAACTCAAGGTTTCCAAGAATCGCTTTCAAGGTTGATTTCTGGGCACTCAAGGACGGCAGGGTTTCCGAGCAAGGTTGGAGAACTGGTTTAGAGGTCCCCCCACTCCTCTCACGTTGATAAAAGAGATAATTTGCTGTGGTTGGGAGTTCAGTAGCTAGGGTGACGGCGACGTGATGGCTTGCGGCAAAGAGATAGATTTGAAAACCATCAACAAATTTAGTTGTTTGTCTCAGAAAAAGGCGGTTAAGTTGACGGAATTGGGTAAAGACGTGCCGATGAGAATTTTCTCGGGGAAGCTGTGGTGAAAACGACGTTCGGGGAGACAATTTTGTTGGAGTTGGAGGATAGTGTGTCGTAACCGTGCCTCGAACATTTTTCCAGTGAAAAATACTCGCTGGTTAACAAAGGACAAGTGGATATGGGGAAAAACAACAAGGCCAATCAGTTTCAAATAATAGAAAATTAATAATTTTAACAGCTTTGTGTTTTCCCAAAAAATGTTTCTAAAATGTTTTAAAAAGTCATAAAACATGTACTTGTAATGTCTTAATAAAGGAATAGAGAAACTAACATAATGGTGAATAGCCTGTGTTTTAAATGTTAGAAAATATCTCGTTGTAATACTCTCATTTTAATAAAGGATAAAATATCCGTATTTTATTAGGAGTAATAAAACACAGCATCGAACCAGGCGAAACTGTTGATGTTAAGAGGGGGTTGCCGACAGCCAAAGTGACGTTAGATTTCGTATTTTTTTAAGTTGTATAGCATAAAATCTAATAACATTTTACCTGGCAAAAATTTAGTACAAACATCTCTGTCTTCATTTTAATCATAAGATCTTACAAGCAGTGTTTTGTTTTATAGGTTATGAAAACCTTGGGAAAAATAATAATTCCAGTGCATATGCTTTTAAGATCTTATGATTAAAATGAAGACAGAGAGGTTTGTACTAAATTTTTGGCAGGTAAATTGTTATTAGATTTTATGCTATACAACTTAAAAAAATTCGAAATCTAACATCACTTTCGCTGTCGGCAACCCCCTCTTAAGCCGGATCAAGCGATCCATAATTAAAGCAACAACAACTACTGTTTAAATGTAAATGTGCGCCAACTTCGAATAATAACGAATTCATAAATCGCATCAAGTTACGATTAAAAGCACGATCCAAAAACAGCGCATGTGGCGTCCTCTGTGAGATACGTTGAAATTGACATTTCGTGGGTCCAATATTATATTGTTCTAGCAGCAGATTTGGCGCTAAATGAGTTTTTGACGTTATGATGTAAATTTAAGCATACTGTTCTATCTGAACCAGGATTGCTGTGAAAATATGGCACAGAAGTACGACAAACAATAATATTATTATGTTCTATGTACGTAATTCAAAAATCATTTAATATTATAATGTTCTAACAAACCCACCAATCAGGTCTCAGAATGTCGAGCTGTTAGAACAATATAATACTTTCCAGCTGCAGTGCTTCCAGAAGTGCGTCGTCTGTGATTGTTTATCGTTTAAGTGATTACTTCACCCATTTCATTCAAAAATGAGTGACACTGAGATCCCGTAAGTAACATAATACTATATTACTATAAAATAATTATAAAATATCCAAAGGATACCTAATTTTTGAAGTAGTTTGTGTCCTAACCTCAAAATTCGTTCTAATAGAATATTATAATACTAATCGATTTCTACAACTCTGTTGCATTAATATGCAGTACTAAACATGCTTTTAGAACTCTTTCTCAAGAAATATTTTTTTTTAGTTACACACCTCTTTCTCTATTTCTAGCTGCTGCTCAACAAGCTTGGACATTTCAAATCAGATGGAATACATTGAAGATAGTGATGATTCCTGTGCGGATCCAGACTATGTGCCTTCAGATTCAGAACATGCAAATTATGAAACAGGTATGTCCTACACTGTTTTCTATAATACGGGGAAAAATGTATTGATTATTCCGTCTTTCTTAGACCTGGGTATCGAGATATCTACCGAAGTACATGAAGATGAAACAGGAGAAATTGCTGACGAAGAAAACACTAATCAAGAACGCCAGGGAAACATGGATGTAGCAACAACTACTGACAACGGTCAAAAGCTAACTAGGAAGCGGAAACGAAAATCCGAAACATGGAAGATGAATGTTAATAAGGTGTTATGTCAATCAGGCAAAGAATATCGAGATGTGAAAGGTAATATTCGAAAGCAAAGATGCTTAAAAACTCTTAAAAATTGTGAGGCAAACTGTAAATTTTTATGCTCAAAAAAAATCAGTCAGCATGAAAGAGAAGAGATTTTCAAAGGATTTTGGGCATTGACGAATAACTCTAAATTGCATTTTTATGCAAAAAATACAGAAAGATTCACCAAACTTCGTACACAGACTTCTAAAGAACACTCTCGTAGGAAATATTCCTTCAAATATTATTTTCACATCGCTGATGCAAAGATACGTGTTTGTAAGATATTTTTTTTGTCGACGCTGGATATTAGTCAACAAAGAATAAACTATTTTCATGATAAAAAGAAGGATAGTGTAACAGGAATTCCATTGACATCTCAACAAGGTCGTCACCCTAAGAAAACAATAAGTGCCATAAGTAAGGATGTTGTTCGCTTACACATCAGCCAAATCCCAAGAGTCGAATCGCACTACTGTAGGGTAGACACAAAAAAAGAGTATGTTGATGGAGTCCTGAACATGAACAGACTATATTCACTCTATACTGAGTTTTGTGCAGAGAAAGGAGTAGAACCAGTTAAGAAACATATTTATAGCAATATTTTTAACTACGAATATAACATTGAATTTTTAAAGCCAAAGAAAGACCGCTGTGATGTTTGTGAAGAGCATCGCTTGAAAGAAAAAAGTGGTATATTAAGCAGTGATGAACAGCGCAGCTGGGAAAAGCACGAACTGGGGAAACAAGCAGCAAAACAAAATCGTGATGTAGATAGAAGATGCAGTGAAGATCAAGAAACTGCTATTATATGTTTTGACCTTGAAAACGTTTTTGCATTACCACGATCTAATATTTCGTGTTTTTTTTATAGCAGGAAACTGAATGCTTATAACCTAACTGCACACTGCAGTTTACAAAAACAGGCATACTGTTGTATTTGGAGTGAAGGAACACACGGCAGGCAAGGGAGCGATATAGCTTCAGGTTTAATAAAAATATTAAATAGGGTACTTGTTGACTTTCCTCAAGTTAGAAAGATTATCCTCTGGCCGGATTCATGTGTTCCGCAGAATAAAAATTCGATAATGAGTTTGGCATTAATGAAATTCTTGGAACAGCATCCAACCATCGTAGAGATAATACAAAAATTTGGAGAACCTGGTCATAGCAGCATACAAGAGGTGGATAATTTGCACAGCCAAATTGAAAGAAGATTCGCTGGATTAGATATATTCAGTCCCTTAGGTCTTTTGCGCTTATTACCGGCTGTAAATCAGAAAAAGCCATTCAAAGTATTTCACATGAGATATACTGATTTCAAGTTATACAAAGAAGCATCTCAAATATTCAACTTCAAAAAAGTGCCATATGCAAGTTTAAAGCAAATAAAATATTGCAGTAAAAATCCAATGAAACTGTTTTACAAACTTACTCATTATGATGAGTCGTACACTGAAGTACCAATATTTCCTACAAGTAAAACCAGACTAAGTTCTGTTTTGTCTTCGGTATTGTTACCAGATATTCACACTGCACCTGAGCCAAAAACATGTCTCCTGCCTTTTGCTAAAGTTGCTTATCTTACAAAATTATTTAAGTTCATGCCACCTGTTGATGTGACTTTCATTAAAACAATGTTCAAACAATTTAATGATGCTGTAATATTCAAAAAAGAGCAGAAAAAGTTGACAAAGGGAAAATAATTAGTTGTGTAGTTGAGTTGGAAAAATGCTCTTGTTTGTTTTTGTTGAATTATGGAAGGTTTATTTTAGTCTTAAAGAAAGTCTATTCTGTTAGAACATTTTTGGAACATATTGTTAAGTTTACCGAAATAACTAAATAAAAATGTTCTATTAGCAATTGGTTGTTTATTATTTAATAACCTTCGAGAAACTTTGTTTGAAACAAAATGCTAACATTTAATACTGAAAGAAAATAAAACAGATTACACGAGTCAAGCACAAAATAACTTTACAAAATGTCAATAAAATCGCATTGTGAATTTTAAAAACACAATTTCTCAAAAGATAGTTTTATTCTGTTAGAACACTGTAATACTCGACCCACGATTTTCAGCTTATTCTCCATCCCCAAAAACATAACAGTGCCAAATTTTAGTTCAGCAGCTTGACTATTTTGGGAGATGTAGCCAAAAAACAAATGCCAAAAAACAAATGTCAACGCCCTGTATCTCTTAAACAAACATTTCTATAAGGCATATTAGCCACAATCGTAATATTGCGGTTTTGGCCCAAAATATATTCAGTTGCTCTATGTCTCATTATTAGTGACTCACCCTGTATATTTCATTCAATAAGCTGTTTCTTTAGATGTTAAAATCTGTTTGAAAATACTGCTAATTAAAAAAGTTAAGCTTTTTTCCGTTTCTGTTTTGCCTCTTTTATTAACTAAAAATTTTTGTTTTACAAAAAAAACTGCTTCCTTCATATCAGGAAGGTTTAAAATCTAACAAACTTGTCCAGCACTGAATGACAATGTTAAGAAGGTTTTTCGTTTGAATTTTAAAACAATTCTTCAATGTTTTTTTATGTAAAAAATATTAATACGTTTGCATTATCAGTTGTTAGAACTGCTCATAAATAGTCGTACTAATTTTTTGTTAATATTTGAATATGAAATAATTAAGAAAATATGTGGATTTTGGTATTTGTCCCTTGGATTATTTTGATGTGTGTATATATTTTTTTAGTTAAACTTTTATATGTCCAATGTAAACAAAATTAAAAAATATTTTTTATGGCCACTTGAAAAATATTGTTTCGGTTCCTTTTAAATATTTCAATATTTTACCCCGGACGGAGTATAACTCTTGCTCTATTTCTATGAAACCTCGTACTGTACGAATACGAAGCTATAGAGCGCACAGAGGAGACTATTAAAAATGCATTATGTACACCCTTACTAAATACAATTGATATAGGGTGCAATCGGTTTTAAATATAGAGGTCTGGATCAAGACTATATTAAAGAAAGATGTTTTTGTGGCATATCAAGTCACAAAAACATCCTTCTTTATTGATTACAGGTGCAAAAATCCACCTTTCTTTGTTAATATTCTTGGCATGACAGTATATCGCCCTGTTTGAAACGATCGCCACTGGCGCCACATGACAAAAAATCGACAGGGTGATTTAATCACCTTTGTTGCAAAATATTTTATAAAATAAAAAAGTGCAAATGTGTTCGTTACAAGTTACAGCGAATTTTATATCTAAAACATAATAAAATGCTTGCCCTGTAATTTGACAAGTTTAAACTTTATTCGCATTTTTTCTATTTCTATTTTTGCATATAATACAAAATACTCTTTCAAAATATAATATCAACATTTCTTGCTTCTGCAACTGGTTGAAGAGATCATCCCGTAATTCCAAATAGCAGTGTTTATGGCTATACAAAGAGTGTTAATTTTTCTGCAATTCACGTATTGGTATGTGAATAGTCCGGTCAAAATAGATATTTAAGGTTACATTAATTCGCATAGAGCTGAATCTTGGTCTGATTGTTTATATGATCAATATAAAAGGAATGTCAAAAGTCCCCATCGATCCCGCATTGTCTTCGAAGTAGGTATTCGTTTGTCTTTGAAACGACGAAAAAGGGTTTTGGTTTTCTGGAACTGAGGGCAAGGATAAAGCACTGTTTGACTGACAAATAAAACTGCGATTTGGTAGCAGACCGGCCGGCGACCGAACACCTGCACCTTGGGAGAGGGGGAAGCCCAACTACACTAGCGTTACTATTGGCATTTGGCACACACTAAATATTTTATAGGGAAGATTTATTCAATTCTAGAACAGCATGTGCAAAAAAGTTATTCAAGGTCAAAGTTCGCAAAAATGTCTTTTTTTTGCGTTTTCAGCCAAACGGTAAATTTTATATACATCAGACAAAAATTGTAGAGCATGCAATTGTCTACAAAAATTTTCCTTACACTTGTTTCCTCAGAATCACCGTTTTTGAGATATCGCGATTCAAAAGTTGAAGAAGTTGCACTCTCCATAATATACAGGGTGACTCAGTTTTTTGTAGCAAGACATTAACAGGTGGTAGATCTTCAAAAAATAACCGCACTTTTTCGTATAAACTGTATCTTTTTAAGGCCTTATAAAAAAGTTACAGGGTGTTAGCATAACACCTGTTAATCTAGAACATCTTGAACAACCAGTGGAGGAGAAATGGGTAATTATTACATTGTTTTTAGAAAAAAAAAAGAATTAGGTACCTTGTATAAGTAATAAAACGTATTGAATTTGCTATGTACATTTTAATTGTAGACAAAAATGTCCCCTTGGCATTAGTATGTGTAGCGGTTTCATAGCAAATTTGATTTTGGTTGTATTAGTTCAGGTATCTCTTAAAAATTAATAAAAAAAATTTGCTCCACAAGCAAGACATAAAATAGAAAAAACGTGTTTCTTAATTTAAATAAAGTAACTTTTTCCAATAAACGTACCTATTCAAGGTTTAACTTTTTAAGATACAGGGCGTAACAATTTTACTTTATAAAAACTCTGTTAATAGGACAAAACTGACAAATACTGACCGCAAAGATAATCCTGTATCGTAAAAAGAACGTAAATTGTTATAAAGCTGGATATTTAAAGTATGGGACAATCTAAACATCAGAAACTGGCATACCTAAAAGTACAGAATCCCGTCCCGATAACCTATAATATGTCGCCCTTTTTTTCGTATATCTACCCACTAGAGCTACTTCAGATAGCAAAAAATAATGACATTATGACGTCATGCTCGGGCCTTTGATATAGTATAGGTGCAGTAGGTAAAGGTACATAAAAGTATGTGAGAACTTCTTACTGAATGAATAAGATCTGTGGCCGCTTTGAGTGGGCACCAACAACGAATCTGTCTCCACATCGTCTGAGTCATAGGGGTGATCCTGACTTTCTAAATCTCCCAGCGAGGTACTTCTGAGTGGTGGCAAGCTGAAGTGTATATCTTTTGTCCTGTAAAATGTAAAATGTAAAATTATAGGTAGGATTCTATAAGATATCCCGCAAGCGCACGATTATTAATAAACGGCATACTTTTTTGAAAAATGTATACCTACCTAGATATATATTTCTTAATATTTATGTATGCTATAGATTGTTGAATCTAGAGGTAGGTAGCATTCAACAAAAGCTCATCTGAGCTCTGTTAGTGTTATCATCATTATTTTGACTATTATAATATATTAATGTCAATAATTAAGTACATATCGGTATTCCTAGACCTGCGCAGCTTTTGTCAGATTAAATATTCGAAGCTGCTCGGTTTATAAATGAAAAATTCTCTAAGATTGAGCTTATGCGCTATTGTTGGGATAGTTCTTGTAATTAAATCGCGTCTTATGAAGAACTGATACTGCAACATTTTCGTGTAATAATTAAGTAATTTTATTTTTGCTTGTGCGTCTCAAAACACAATAGCAACTATCTTAATCTAATTTAATTCTTAGTTCTCGCCGAATGGGTCATTTAGTTTGCCGATCGAATAATTATTTCGGATTTCACAGAAACTTAAATGTGTTGCCAACAGCATACACTCGAAATCGTTGCTCATACGCCACTAACTAAGTAATGTGAGAACAATCTTGCATCGAGAAACCACAAAGTAATTTTGCCCTGTCAAATGATGGATCTTTGTACCTACCTGTAAATACAAATCGAGGATGTTTTTGTGGCATAGCAGACACATGATAATTGAATTGAATAATTAAACAATAATTTAAAAATAAGGACTCCAGCCGGGAGTGAAACCCGGGACCCCTCCTGGGGCCGGACGCAATTAGAACAAATACTACGTAGCCGATGGAACCAGTATGCTCTGGTAGTTTAGTTGGTTGAAGCGTTGAGTGAGGAATAATAAGAGGCGCAACCTTACGGGACGCAGTGTAGCCGAAAACGCGGCCCGAACAGCGTCCGAGATACAAAGCGTCCGAGACAAAAAAATACATATCCTTCCAGTAAAATAAAAAATATCTAAAATTGTACCGTTAGCCCGTTGTAGAGGGATTGGTGTTCTCGAAAACATAAACAAGTTGTAAAAATCCGCGGGCGCTAGGCGACTATAGCGAGTGGGGGCAACGGGGTGCTTCAGGGTAAGCACACGAAAATCGGCTCGCAATTTTATATGGGCGTTGCGCCTCTTATTATTCCTCACTCAACGGTTGAAGTGCCTACGGTCCCAGTTGGAGTGCAGTTTTCCAACTGAAAATATTTTACCTGCAATGCCACAAAAACAACTATCTTGATTTATTATATACAGGTACAAAAATCCATCCATATTTGTTAATATCATTGGTTTTACATTGTAGGTTAAAAAGTCCACGTTAAATAGTTAAATACTTGCATTAAGTTGCTATATGTCGAATATAAATATTGTACTTTTCTTGTCATCGATCTGTACAGTACATAATGTTGTGTTCTGCTGTTGAGATAAAACTTGGCAATCAATTTATGACAGTTTCCTCTAATGCCATATTATTTAATTTTATTTAGAAGTCTCGGATAACATACTGTGTCAAAGGCCCTCGAGAGGTCCAGGAATACGGACTGGTATTTTTTGGCCAATTGCCTCGTAAATTTGTGATATAACATCCTTCGTAGACCTAGCCTCCCGAAAGCCGAACCAATTTGTACTATCCGAGAGTAAGTTTGGCTTTCGGGAGGCTAGGTTACAGATGATTTTATCCATATCTCAAAACCCCAAATACCGATTTTCAATAACACAGCTTATACAGGGTCTATGCAAAAATGACAAAAATTCGATTTTCTCGAATACCTTGTAGGATGAGCAGTAGGGAGTAGGTATTCTAAAGTATTAGGTAATTAAAAGTTAATTCTAAAGTAATAATAATTAATACTTTAGAATATTACTTTAATAATTAATTCTTTAGAATTCCCCTATAGTCTCAGTGGTCTCACTTATACAGAGTGTTAACCACAAAATTAAAAAAAAAACATGAAGAAAAAAAGTTGGGTATTTTAACCTCCTTAAACACACACAACAAATTCTGACAATTAACTTCAAAAGCAAGAGCCCAGCGGTTATTTTAATAGGTAGTCCAATAAACATGTAAGTTTTGCAAAAAAAAATTCAAACAGGATGGTTTTTTCAGGGTTGCTTGGGGACTACCTCCTCAGTGTTCAACCAAAAGATCACACTCAAACTCCTGGTACGAATTGAGCTATAGGGTGGTTTACTAAACAATAGGGGTGGTTTCCTAATAAACGTTTTTTTAGAGCAAAATGACCATAATAAAAGTTGTAATCAAAGTATGAACAACTTTTCTTCATAAAAACATTTTGTGTCTAATACATAACGAGTTACCTACAGAGCATTACTTATTATGACAAAAATTCCTCACGCTGCAGGGGTGGTCATGTAAATATTGTTTTACTAAAAATAACCTTAATAAAAGTTTTCGAGGATGAACTTCTGGTTAACTTTTTCTGATCAAATTTTTTGGTGTCTCTAATACTTAAGGATTTTCAGGGCATTATATGACATATTACAAAATATAAATGCCCTGTTAATCATTAAGTATTACGGTATCTTTTTTTTGTCAAGAACCGTTTACAAGTCCACCCCTGCAGCGTGCGGAATTTTTGTCATAATAACTAATGCGCTGTAACTCGTTATGTACAGGCGCGGCCTTTGAAATCGTTCCAATACGTGCGCGGTCGCAAAGGAGTTCAACTGACAACGTTGCAATTACCCCTCCCTTCTCTCGCGGTTTGAAAGCCAGCCATAACCTCAAAGGCATAAGTGAATAAAACTAACATGTTATTTCGCAACATTGCCTTACGCGACATTGCCAGTTACAGTGCGAAAAACAGTACATTCGGGGCTGTTATGTTGGCGTTAGATTGCCTGAATAATAGTGAAAAATCTTACAACCCTGCCCACGGACAAGTCTTTCGACAACTTCGAATAGAGCCGTTCTAAAAATCGAAGGAGGTGGTAAATCTCTTACTTAGGTGTCGTATTTTTCTCCGGTCGGTACCTACCAAAAAGAACCTCGAAAATCCGATATCTAAGAGAATTTCCCGATTTACGATTAACCACTTTCGAGAAACGGGACGACTGTAGAATCAACTAAACCGACGGAAAATCTTCTGAAACCGTTCTTGAAAATTGCGTGCTTTTTTATTTCTCGATTTTTCGGGGGCCCGGAGAGATATCAGAACCTCACCCGAAGACTCCGAGAAGCTTTAAAAATTCAATTAATTCAAAGTTTTGGTTCGCGGTTAAAATAAAGAAGTGTAATAAAGCAATGTAAAAAACACAAAGTATGAGATTTTTCTATAATCTGCAATCATACATAAATATGCCTTATTTAACTAATACCACCTTGACAATCAAATTATTATAATAATAATTATTATAATAATACTATAAAATACGAACACCATTGTATAGGCGCCGCTGGGAATTAATGGTAGGGCGGTGCAGGCTACGAATAAGACCAAATATCTCGGTATCACCTTGGATAAGCAGTTAAATTTTATACCTCACATAACTAGGGCAATACAGAGGGCCCATGGAGCCATCACCGCCTTATACCCTCTTATATGCCGGAATATAGCGCTTTAAGTCCTTAAAACAAAATAGCCATCTATATAGAACGGTAATTAAGCCTACTATAACATATGGATGCCCAATATGGCAAATCGCCTCAAACTCAAGCTCCCCTCCAACGAATACAAAATAAACTGATCCGAATGGCAAGATCATGAACTCGACCCTCGCAAAGGACATGTCCATAACGAGACACATACCAGGGCAGAAAATCAAACATCGCCTGCCCTATCAAAATCTGACTATACCTTGAAACTGAACATGTACGCGTAAATAAAGATTTTGTAAATACTGTAAATAGCAAGTTTGTAAATAGTGTGAATATAATCAGTCGAAAAAGTTCGGTCAAGTAACCCATCGTTCTGCCTATGCCCTATATGGCAGTTGCGGGGTAACCAGTAACGACCCGCAGGGGATGGTGACCTATTACCCTATTCCTGGTAGGAATATGAACTAATATAAACACAGAGTTTTCCGTATTGCTCTTCTCTGTCAGTCACTTTACCATCGCAACCAAAATCAATAAAAGAAGCACACGTTCTCTAGCGCCAGATACTGGTGAGATAAGGTCCGTTTGGACGGGGCTCACAATACTGAATAGCTACGGAGGGGTGAGGGGTGGTCGAGGGCCGCAAACCTGGTCCAGCGTCAACGCTTCAAGCTTTCATAATTATTGTATTGCAATAAAAGCTGTTAAGCAAGACCATACTTACCCTGACATGAGAACTCATATTTAAAAATAAATCTTGTCTGTCTGTCTGTCCTTATAGAATTGGCGCAACGTTGCCGCACTTACCCGAAATTCTTGATTTCTTGCTCATTTCTCGTGTCTACGTAGTGGAAACATTTATGAGGCCGCGCCTGTACTAAAGACGCAAAAAATTTTACGAGGAAAAGTTGTTCATACTTTGATCCCCTACAACTTTTATTAGGGACATTTTGCTCTAAAGAAATGTTTAGGAAACCACCTTATACCTCAACTCGTACCAAGAGTTCGAGTGTGATCTTTTTGTTGAACACTCAGGAGGCAACCCTGAAAAAAACATCCTGTTCGGATTTTTTTTGCAACCCCTTTAAGCCGAGCACATCTTTATTGGACTATAATAGTTATTTATGTTATTTATGTTATTTAGGCACTGAAGTTCAACTTTTCATGACTCATGTGGAATTTAGTTGCCGAGGCCTCTGGCGACATGAGTCATAAAAAGAACTTCAGTGCCGAGGTACATATTATATATTTTTTACTTTGACTTTGACGATCGCTCTACCTAGGTCAAGTATGATAAGACACGGCGTCTTCGAACAGAAAAACCAAACTGCTGCTTGTTGTGCAGCCTCCATAACCAATCTATTGATATTCAAACCTACTAAAATATTTATACTCAAAGATTGCGCTGCTGTAGGTAACAATTTCGCAATGTGTACGAAAAGTTAAATGGGCCTTTTGTGGCCGGGTTTTGAATATTTGGTCACTTTTGACGGGCGATGGTTCCGCGTCTGACATTTGATGTTTACATCACAGATTAAATAATATATTTTTCCGAAAATCAATCAGAAATATTGACATATTTGATAACATTTTTGAAAGAAAAAGTCAATATTTCCTTGCACTTAGTCGTTGCCAGGCAACGGAAAGTAACTGTTAGGAAATATTTATTTTTGTACTGTAAGGATATATTATTTCCTTACAGTTATTTATAAACTAAAAACAAGTTGATTGTAATAATTTATGTTCTTTGAGTAATTTTCGGAAAAATAGTATATATACCTCGTAGGAAAAGCCACATTCCCCGACTCCGTATTGCCAGTCTCGGCTTACGCCTCGACAGGCAATCTTTACGGTCGTCCGGGAATGTTCAGCTTTTCCTACTAGGTACACAATGTACTATTATATGAAAGTTTACATCTCGCCAAGGCCTACTTATTGAAAAAATCGTACAATAATGGGCTACATCAGTGCCGATTTCTGAGCTTTTAATGACGATTTTGGGACATTTTACTGCCGATTTCAAGAAAATCATATTTTTCTGGAATAATATCTTAGTTGTAGAATAACTTCTATCATTATTTGTGTTGTAAGGCTATAATATTTTGTGTGATTTAAGTCATATTTCTCTGTAAGGTAATATCAAAGTCTAGAAATAGCTCTGGACGCAGGTAATATTACAAAAAATGTATCTCAACATACAGATAGATATTATTTTGAAACCCTCCATCACCTACGCGTGGGTGTTTATTTCCGAGATCGGAGTATTTATTGATCGTTTTTACGTCGAGAATCTTTTTCCATATTTCTATTATATAATCTCTTTCTAATTACATGTATCAACGCAGCAGTAGGCTTTTTAAAAATCGTTTATTTGGGTAAACGCGTTACAAGGAGTACGGCTTCAATCTGTCTCTCGCGAATGTTATACAAAGTTTTTATAAAATCGTTTTTGCTGATGTGGCAGCTGTTCTTGCACTCCTTCTTTTGATGTATCAGGAACTTCTATGTACGTAACTCCTCCATCCTCAAGAGGCTACTTCAGGGATGAAAAGGACTGAAGTAGGCACCTTTTCTTCTTGTTCTTCTTTCTTCTTCTTTGAGTTCGTCGAACGTATCCAAAGCTTTCGGCATTTGTAGATTCCATACCCAATCAATATTATTATTATGGTTGTTATAATTATCCATAAAACCCAATTATTATTTGTTTCTTGAAATTGTTCCATGACAACTGGGCTGATTGAATCGATGTGTTTTCGGAGAGTATGCAGTTCGTTGAGAGATATATTTTTTATATGTAGTTTTCCAAAACTTTGGCTTTCCTTTGTCATACTAGTTTTAATTGCGGGTAGTATCAAGGAGTGCGTCTTGCTGTTGGATTTTTCGTTGCTATATATAATTCCATTGATTTCAATTTTACAATTCGTTGGTAACCAGATAAGGTGCGGAGTTTGCAATATGTGGTATTCAGTATCCTTGCAGGTTGATTTTATTTTCATGTTGTCCTTTGGAATCACGATTATGAACTCGTCGTTAACTTTCTCTACTATTTGGTTGTGAATTTGTATCTTGACCATATTGCAGCTTGATTCTTCTCCAGTGATCAGAGCAGTGACGCAATCTTCTTTGGGGTTGGAAATCAGGCGTTCTTGAAGGCAAATGTGAGTTCCGTTGACTCCTTCGCAGGGGCTATCCATATATTGGTAGTTAGTGTTGCTCAGAGCCAAGTAGGGTTTTAGGGGTAAAATTATGGAATTGTCCGATGAGGGGATAGGATATAAGTGATAATATTCGAATTTATTTGGGTGGACCAAAGGAACATCTAAGGAGAATATTATTTGATTATTTGAGATAAAACAGCTTGTTTTTATAACCGAGTACCAGTCGTATAGACTTAAGTCAACAATTTCGTCAGAAGAATAGTGCGTATTTAGCTCTTTTAGTATTTCTTTTAAATCGTCAATACTTAGAATGTCCGGGTGAATTGTGTGCAAATGGGAAAATGTTATAGCATTTTCTAAATTATCGATAAAAGTAATAATGACATTTGCATTGATGAAAATTTGATTTAGTATACTGAGGTATACGGTATACTTGTAGAAAATATCTGTTTCATGTTGAACTCGTTCATAGAAGCGTTCCATATACTCTGAAATCTTTTGTTGATTATTAATTATTGTTTCTATCGAATTGCTGTAATGGTCAATCAACTTTTTAAATAGTGAAATTTGGTTATTAGTTTGCGATAAAATTTTCTGTTGGTTCTTTTCGAGAGTGCGTATAGCATTATCGTATTTTACTTCATCATTCGCATCGAGAGACCCTGTAAACCACTTGTTTATGGTACCAAGGATATTAAAAAGGCCGCGTTTACTACGTTTATTAAAGCTTATACCCTTTATCTTATTCTCTACTTCTAAAATTAGGGGTTTTAAATTTTCGTAATTATTTCTTAAGCTAGATGTGAAAACATATTCTGTCTCATTAAAAATGGATTGATTGAGATTATTATATATAGAAATTAAATTTTTCACTTCGTTCTTTAGCGGTTTAGTTTGCACATAATGGATAAAAGTATGTTTTTTAGTTATTATCTGAGCATTTCCTAATTTAAAGGGTAAAATGCCCGGGGTATCTTTAAGGTCGTTAATTTTTACTTCCAGCACTAGTGCTTGGGATGTCAGGGTTAGGATTATCAGGAATGTCGGGAGGTTCGTCATCGTTTTTCGATTTGTCATCCTGTAAGAGAGATTGATTTGTGAATTTCCTTGGACGTTTGAGGTTTTTCTTATGTACTATTTTGTTAGGTAGTTTAGCTTTTATACCTAGATCTTTAACAATTGTTACCTTTTTGAAACGAGGTTTGATTTTTGATCGAAGGGGGTTCTTTTCAAAGGCGGTGGCATTTTCTCTATAGGATATCGGATCTTCGCGTTTTTCGTTGCGCTTTTGGATGACCTTTTCTTTCATACTTTGACTAATTTGATGAATTTTGTCATAAAGTAAGGATGTCTTGTTTTTGTGTTCATTTATATATTCATTAATCAACATTTCGGCAGTTGTATCGAATGCATTTACACTGTCTGTGTGGCCGCTTACAACGTCAAAAGGGGTTTGCTTAGTAACAGAATGAATAGTGTTATTGTACGCTAAAATGGCATAAAGCATAAGCTTATCTATGCGACTTTCTTTGTCTGACAATCTTAGGCATCTTATATGCTCTATGAGGGTGGAATGTAGACGCTCAACTAGACTGTTACTATTGGAATTATTCGGTGTTGTGAAATGGATGTTAATTTTGTGTAATTTTATAAAGTCTTTTAGGGTGGTATTATTGAATTCGGTGCCGTTGTCGCACACAATTGTCCGTGGTAACCCGTGGTGAGTTGCAAATTGTAAAAGGCAGTCAATAGTATTTATTGCTGACGCTCCTGTAATTTTATATGCTTGCGCATATCGCGAGAACGAGTCTATTGCGGTCAAAAATTTTTGATTTTCTATCTGAAACGTGTCCAAATGTATAACTTCGAATGGCTTGGAGCTCGTGGGTGTTATATTCAATTTCACTACCGGGGGATTCCTATCGTATTTAGATAACTGGCAGATATCGCAGTTGTTTATGTATTTTTCTACATCGGTCTTAAGTTTAGGCCAAAAATAGCGTTTTTTGAGAGACATTTCGGTTTCGTTAATGCCTCTATGGCATACTTTGCCCTCGTGATGGTATTTTAATTTTTCTTGTTGTTCTTCGTAAGTAATAACGTCGTCTAAATATGTTGGACTTTGAATAAATTTGAAAGAAGAGTTTTGAAAAGTTTTGCGAACAATATTAGAAAAGTAAGGAATTATTTCAGGTGTCTTAAAATATAGGCAATAAGTCTTTTTGTGTTCTACATATTCTTTAATAAAACTAATAACTTCTGGTTCCAAATTTCTTAAAGGTAGTGACACTGTTATTCGTGAATTTTCGTTAAAAGGTCGTGACCTAATTACGTATCTACGTATCATTTTGTCATTAGAAGAAACAATAATTTGATTTTTAAACGAATTAACGCACTTTTCGGTTATTGGCATTGTAAAGACAGGGTGTACTGCTGCCGTGTGGACAGTTTCATTTGTGTCTGAGTCATTTTGGGTATTTTTGGTGGCGTTTTCAGTTTGTTGAAACTGTGAGTGGGTGTTATTTTGAGCGGGTTGTTGGTTAGCCGGTCTAATTAATATGTCGGAGATTATATTAATTTTTGGTTTTGATTTTGCTTCTGATTCATCAGAAATTTGTCCTAAAATTTCACTTAAGTCTTCACTACAAATTTCAGGTAGTTCTAGGTTATCTAAATTTTGTAAAAAATCGTTAATTTCATCATCAGAATCTCCAGAATGTACCATTATTGATTCGTTTTCTGCCACTTTTTCTATAGCATTTATCTCTATTCGAGAAAGTGCATCAGCATTTGTATTTGCTTTGCCCTTTTTATAAACTATGTCAAATTGGTATTCTGAAAGTTTAAGTCTCCATCGTGTAAGGCGTGATACGGGGTCTTTAAGAGAAAATAAATATATGAGAGGTTTGTGATCTGTAACAATTTTGAATCTATTTCCGAAAAGATATGGCCGAAAGTAGGATGTTGCCCAGATGATCGCGAGCAATTCTTTCTCAATAGTCGAGTAATTGAGTTCTGCCGGATTCAATGTCCGCGAAGCATATGCTACGGGTAGGTCGTTGCCTACGGGGCCTTGTGAAAGGACGGCGCCCACGGCGTAATTTGACGCGTCTGTAGTTAAGTTAAATGGCTTGGACAGGTCAGGATATTGTAGAATTGGATCATTGGTAAGAATTTTTTTGCAAAGATTAAAAGATTGAAGGAATGCATCATTATGGATTATTTTTTCGCCTTTTTTCAGACACTTAGTCAATGGTTTGGTTATTTTTGCAAAATCCTTAATGAACTTTCGGTAGTATCCTACAAGTCCGAGAACAGATTTGATTTCTTTGACAGTTTTGGGTATAGGAAATTTCTGAATTGCCTCGACCTTTTTTGGGTTAGGTTTTACCCCTTGTGGAGTCACGATGTGCCCCAGGAACTCTACTTCTTTACGAAGGAATTCCGATTTATCCGGTTGTATTTTTAAATTATATTCTCGCAATTTTTGAAAGACTAATTTCAGATTATTAATGTGTTCATCAAGGGAGGTCGAAAATATGATAATGTCATCAACGTAAACTAGGCACACTCGTCCTTGTAAGTCGCGAAGGACATCGTCCATAACCCGCTGAAAGGTTGCTGGCGCGTTTTTTAAACCGAACGGCATTCTAGTGTACTCGTAGTGTCCGTTGTCAACAGTGAAAGCAGTTTTTGGAATGCTTTTAGGGTCCATCTCAATTTGGTGGAATCCCGACGCTAGATCTAAGGTGGTAAAATAAGAGCATCGACCTAATTTATCTAATATTTCGGTGATATTGGGGATGGGATACCGATCGTCAATGGTAATTTCATTGATTTTTCTATAGTCTACGACGATACGCCACTTTTTCTCGCCTGACGCATCTTCTTTCTTGGGAACAACCCAAATCGGGGAAGACCAAGGACTGGACGAAGGACGTATTATTTCGTCGTCTAATAATTTTCCAATTTGTCTTTGTACTTCGGATTTTAACGCGTAAGGATAGCGATAAGACTTTACGTGTATGGGGTCTTCGTTAGTTGTCTTTATCTCGTGCTTAACACGGTTTGTAAAAGAGAGTTTTTTCTTTGAATTATGAAATAGATCTGAATAATTTCGACAAAGTTGTAGGACCTTTTGTCTTTCTTCCGGATTTAGGTAGTTAGTTGGAATAAGGTCTTTTACGTCAATATGAGGATTTTTGTCATTATTGTGAGGTGTATCGACTATTTCCTCGATATTAAAAAGAAAATAATCATTATTTATTTCCTCGAAAATAGGTTCTGGGAACGGTTTGTCTAAGCGCAAGAGTTTTGTTTCATTAGAGTGGTTTTGTATTTCAACAATGACGTGACCATTTCTTGCAGTGGTCAGAGTTTCTGGAATAAAACACTTGGGAAAAATCTCTTTTTTATGTATTATCACGTCGCCTGTCTGCTTGGAAATAGGAATTTTTGCAAGGCACGTTTCTTGCGGATTTACAAGAAGTGAAAAAATATGAGAACCTTTATTATGCTTGTAGAAAATTTGAATGCAGGTGTTGTCGTTATAAAAAATATTATTTTCAAAATCTGGTTTTAATTTTAAGCGTTTCATGTCTTCAAAACCGATTAACCCGTCGAAAAAGTCATGAAAATGAAATAAATGGAATGTAATCCGATCGTCTAAACCAATCAATTCATTTAAAGGTATATCTGCTTTGAAACGGCATCTATTTACACCATTACAAGTTTTTATATTAAAATTTTCGTGATATATTTTGTCTGGGAAATATTTTTCTGCGAAATATGGGGATAGAATAGATTTTGACGCACCTGTATCAATTAAAAGTATGAATTTGGGTTTATTTGTCTTTATATAGGGTAAGGTACTGTCACTGTCATAGTTGTTTATTTCGATTGTCGTCATTTTTCGGGTTCTTCGAGACATAATTGGTGAAAATTTGGGTCATTTGGAACAGTAGTTTCCTGCTCAACAGAAATTTCTGAGTTTCCCTGATTTTCTTGATAATTTTCCGTGAAATTATACTGATTTTCGTATTCAGCAGCTTCCGGATAAAGCATCTGTTCAGAATTTTCGTAATAATTGTTATAAAAATATGAGTTGTCTATATCGGAATAATAGTTCGAGGGACATGCCTGCTCATCATAATAATTTTGAAAATTGACATTTTGACATTCTTGTTCGATATTATGTAGTTCTTCTGATGCAAAATTTCGTGGGCCTGTACTACGGAAAAAGTTTGGTACATATCTTGGTAAGGTTTGGGGTGGCAAGGTGGGAACTCTGGAAGTTGTCGACATCTGTGTTGGTACTTCGTTAGGAGTTCGTCCTGTCGGTTTAAAAACATTCGTCTGGGGTGGTCTTGTGCCAAAGACTTGTTTGTTTGTGGGGAATTTTTGTTGTGCCATTTTAAAGTTTGGTCTGATGTTAGTTATTGGGCCTCTGGGAAATTGTTGCGATTGAAAATTTGGGAATCTTTGGGGTGGAATATTTGGCAATTGTTGGTTGTACTGGAAAGATGTGGTAGGAATTTGGAAGTTTTGTTGAATTGGCATTCTAGGACTTTGAAAATTGGGCATAAAATTTTGTGAAAAGTTTGGGTTTCTTACTTGTGGTGGTCTCTGAGGTTTAGGAAAATTACCGGATGGACCTGATGGTTGTGGAATATTAGAAAGTAAGCGATTTTGGGCATAAAAGAAATTTTGTTCCTCGATTACCAGCGCTATAGCATTTTCTAAGGTATCTGGATTGCGGATTCTAATAATATCTTGTAATCGTCCCGTTAGTCCTCTAACAAAAGTTTTTAGAGCTAACTGTTTGTAGTTATTTAAATGCAAAATTTTCTCATTCCTAGTTAAGTTACTGGAATTTAATTTGGAAATTATTACACTGTGCGCGTCTTGGATTCTGGCTCCAAATTGCACGGGGGGTTCATTTTTGAAAGGTCTTAAAATTATTAAATCTTGCACAAGGCAGTCTATATTCCTGTTGTCGCCAAAAGTTAGACGGAGAGCGTCACGAATTTCTTCCCATGTTTGTAGTTCAGTTCTAGTTCCTATTAAAACTAGAGCCCTACCTGCTAATTTTCCTATTACAGCTTTTAACAAGAATTTATTTAATGGGTCATTTAGGACACCTCGATTCGAATATGTTTCGATAAGATAAGAGCAACTATCAATAAAAATTTCAAGAGTATGTTGGTCGCCTGAAAATTGGGGAATACTTTCTATATACATTCTAAGCAATTGATAATTTATTTGTCCATTTTGTGGTTGTTGTTGCCTTTGTTGTTGTTGTTGCTGTTGTTGATTCATATTTGGTCTAATATTAACTTGTCCAAAAAGAGTACTTAGAATAGCAAGGTCTGTGTCGTGGTCAATACCAAGCCTTCCTACGTTTTCGTTTTCTGATTCGCTATCAGACATAAATTTGGTTTCTTTTAGAAACAAAATAAAAGTGAAGTGAAAACTTAAATGGAAATGAGAGAAAAGTAAAGTTATAAAAATGTGTTTTGAAAATGGTTTTCCTTGATTTTCTTTTCTTAAAAATAACTTACACAAGTGAGATTAAATACTCCTTGTTCCGGCAGGAAGTTTTCAGGACAGTTCGGACAAAAGGAATGGCTCTTACCCTGCTCTTCGGCGTTGGTCGCTAGCCCTTCAGCTCTTGGAACTCAGCCCTGCTTCGTTGTCGGTGTTGCCTGGCTGCTACGGTGACCGTTCGTCTTTTACGGAGACGATTTGTTTCGGACCGATCGCTTAACGGAATTTTCCGAAGGAAAACGCGAGTTTCGGCGACAGAAAGTCTTTTTCGTATCACAAACGTCAGCGATTTCCGCGACCCGTCCTACCGACTGCGCCAATTACATGTATCAACGCAGCAGTAGGCTTTTTAAAAATCGTTTATTTGGGTAAACGCGTTACAAGGAGTACGGCTTCAATCTGTCTCTCGCGAATGTTATACAAAGTTTTTATAAAATCGTTTTTGCTGATGTGGCAGCTGTTCTTGCACTTCTTCTTTTGATGTATCAGGAACTTCTATGTACGTAACTTTCTGAAAGGTTTCGTTTACTGACAAAAAAACGCGCGTCGCAAATAGAGGGATGAACGCAGAATAAATGAGGGAAGGGGCCTATGAGACGGCCCTCATCTCATAAATATAGTAAGTATTGCTGTAAGAATATAGATTTTGTCAGATGGCATTTTTCCGAAAATCCCTAAGAAAGCCGACAATTTTTTTTATTTCAAAAAGCTTGTCGCAATTTGATATTGAATTAGCTTATCAAAACCTAAACCTGTTTTATTCCTTTTACTACATAGCTAAATAAAAGCTTGATTTAAATTTTTTTTTGTATAGTGCTGTTGATGCCCAACGAATGAACTGCTGTTTTACAAATCATTCAGATTCCCTGAGGCTAGGTCTTTTAAAATTGCATTCGATTTACCGCAAACATAGACATAAACATAACCTAAAACGTCGAAATTAGACTTATCTACACCTTTTCCACATGTACCCAATTAGAAAGCATTAATTGAAATTCAGATTAGTCAAATAAATTTCAGAATAGGTCAGATGTAATTCGGAAATATCATTTATAACTTTAATTCAGAAAACATCAGAATGCGTCAGATCACGAGCTGGGCACCGTTGCTAAATGTATCGGAATCAATGACGTCAAAACCTATAGACGTGGTGCCTCTAAAAACATGGTACAAACAAAGACAGAAAGTCAACCATCAACCAACTATACACCCGGTGATTCCCGGTTATAGTTCCTCCAGAATCACACTTAGATATCGCATGTTTTTTCTTGTTTGGGGGCGCCAGAAGCATCGGAACTTCACCTGAAGACTCGAGGGATGGTCTAACGACGCCAGCCTCTGAGCCCAGAGTCGAAATAAGTTCGCTACGGCTCGACAAAAAGGGGCCATTTCTGACAATCTCGCGACATTTACGGAATAATTTAATGGAGCGCTTAGATTGTGATTAGTTCTGGGCGTCAAGCGTTTATCAAAACAAACCTGCCTATAGGTTTTGACGTCATTGATCGGAATCGTCTTTATTTATACGTAGGTATATGAATTTAAATTAGGTCTCGTATAATTGACAACCTTGTCGTCAATAGCCATCGAAGTGTCTCCACGAAGATGCATTCCAAACACGATACAGGGTGTATCGTGATTCTAAACATGCATTCTACCGTTGAGTGAGGATTATTCCTCACTCAACGATTCTACATAGTTCAATAGACACTGTACATTATCGGTTGCGGGCCTTATTTTTTTCATTTTCTACTGAGGGGCTCTAGCACCAGAGCCCCTATGGACGAGCCGCTACTGAAAAAGTCAGATGTAATTCAGAAACGGTCACATGTAATTCAGATTCGTACATTCAATTTCGGAAAAGATCAAATGAAAGTAATTTGTAAGTCAGAACTCCCACTTGTAATTAATTTCGCAGCACACTTCAGTTCAAATTTTAGGTAGGTACCTAAATTAATATACCTACCTACATGCGGTGTATACTTTTAAACCTACATAACACCGCCTGAACATTTTTTTGTTTGAAAGGCCTTCAAAAACCGCTACGATTTTTTATACCCCAGATTTTAACGAAAACCACTTAGCGATTTGTTATTTAAAATCTGACACCACAAAGTTAATCAGCACTCCCAAAACCCCGCCCATATACCAAACTTGCAGGGAGTTCGATTCCAACCTAAAGCGTTGGTGTGTAAAAACTCAACACGCGTTTTTCTGTGCCATCTCAATGTGCTAAATTTTTTGATACTTTATAGGGATCAGAAATCGAGAGAGAAAATACAGAAGCCTTCCAGTCGGTAAGTCTATACGAGACGAGTTAAGGTGGCTGGCGCGCCACAACAGGAAACGCACAGAAAATGTATAGTCTTAGACAGTGACTTTGTTGAGAAAGGACCAATAAGTAATTTAAATTGTTTTTATTTGTTGGTTGGTATTTTGTAAAAAACAAATCATTTTTGTGTTCATTAACATTTTTTCAATAAGTTCAGAGCACTCTTAACTGGTAGGTGTAAAGTTTCAAAAAATTCAGCATATTGAGATGGCCCAGAGAAAAATACCCACCCTGTACATTTTTGTATCGAATCTTTCCACAGTTCCTATTTTGCTCAACTTTAGCACCCTGCAGAATGAAATATGTGTATAAATTAATCGTATTCGGCCCTGGACTTCCAAAAAAGGTTTTTGAAGGTCTTTCAAACAAAAAAGTTATCTCCAAAAATAAAGATTTCATGGATTTTTATCAGTTTAAAAGTAGACGCCATCATAATATTACATAATCTCTCTATAATTTGATTTTTTTAAAACTCCCTCTTTGAATTGTTTTGAGAAATTACAAGTGGAAGTTCTGATCGGTTCTAGCATTTGCGCAAAAAGCCTAATAACGGCCATTGTGATAAATATTTTTAAATAATTTTTGTCCCAAAATGTGAGTAATTACTTACATTAAAATTTTTATTGAGCAAAAGTTTAAAATTATATGTGTTGCCCGCTACAGATCGAAAAAAGCCACTTTATTGGTCAAAATATTGAATCACCACGCACGTGGTGTACATTGAATCTTAAGGGAAGCGAATGCATTTATTTACGCCGGCGTTAGCATAGCCGAACGAACTTAACACGGGTGTTATAGTCTATATAAAATACAACAACAACCAAGTATAATTAAAACTTACCAAATTTGGTTGGTCTAGCTCTTCTAGGAGGCGATACAAAAATTATCGAGTTGGAGGGGATCTTGTGAGACTATCTATCTTTTCCATTAAGGATATGAAATTTGCCCATTTTTTTATAATATTTGCAAATGGCCTACAGCAGGCAGGGTTGAGCGTAAATTACCAACACTAAACAATTTTTTAATAAAACTTTTTAACTATGCTTTCCAAAATAAAGGTTCTCAGTTATCAGAAATAAATATGAAAAAAGTTAATTTAGGCTTTGATATAAAGTTTACTTTCCATATTATATTATAATATAAAGATATAGTTTAGGTACTCTACGGCTTTTTACACCAAAATTTACCCACATTTCGAATTGAAAGAAAGGAAACTTGTTTCCTTATTTATGTCAAGACATCGCCCATAATATAATATATGAGGAAGTATACGTATAACACCACTTTGATTTTCAAAATTATTATTATTCGGTCGCTGATTTTTGGGTTACTTTTACCTCTACGGTTTAAACCTGTTGGTGTCGGCTAAGAAAACGTCATCGTGGTTGCCTGTATCGATAGGATTTTATTTACAACTAGCTGGAAAAGCTAGTCGGTTTGAAAGGTTTATTTGTTCGAAAGGGTATTTCTAAAATACGTATAAATACTAATGACACTATATGAAAAGCCATAGCTGCTAAATTAGTTATATATATTTTTTAATTTCTAGCAGCTATAATGTTTAAAATAGTGTCATTAGTATCTATGAGTATTTTTAAAATATCCGTATTTTTTAAATCTTTCTAATTCACTAGTTTTTGCTAGTTGTAAACTTGTACATAAAATTCTACCGATACAGGCAACCGAACATACTTTTGATGACTTGTTATTTCCAGCCTTAAACAAAGTTTGTACCTACTGAGTTTCTACACTCTATCATTTCCAATGCAATCGCATCCATTCCACTAGCAGTAAAGCTTCTAAAAATTGAACTGGTGTTTACAGTCCACCTTCGTGCACAAAATAATAATAACCTATAAAACTGTGGAATCCATTTCTTTAGATAACTCACAAAAGGCAATGAAGACGTTTTCTGAAAACCTGTTAATCTTATTTTTGTCTCTCCAAATCCAGAAATTGAAATTAAAATTGTTCCATGTTTTTTCCGATTTTACGGCTCTTGTGGCCTTATTCCACAGTATATTTCTGGTAGAAATAAATTCTCAACTTCACTCACTAATCGCACATTTTCCCCTATTTTCGCATAAATTTTTACTGAGTGAACAGTAACTATATGAACCGACAAAATTGATAATTTATAAACCTGTCATTGTCATGGTTATCTACTTTATTGGCTGAACAAACTTGTATCGTAATATCTAATAAATCAATTAAGAAGTATGGGAGTGAAAAAATATTATATGAATCTTAATTTTAAAATTAATCCCCAGAAAAGTAATGATTGAATTAATACATAGTCTGAGACTGAGACTATGTATACTATAATAGTCTCTCATATAAAAAATTAATCGCCCTGCAATCATTGGCACTTCGTGAAGAAATGAGACTCTCTCAACATTATAAAAATCATAAAAGTCCGCATTTTTAACCAGTAAATCATGTTGGTGCCAAGAAATAATAAGGGACATCCTCAGACTACTTACAGAATTTGAGGTGCTCTCCCGCTTTGGCTAGAAGGGTAGACTAGGATACTTGACAACTGCCGATTGTCTTCTTCACCGTTTTTGTTTTTTCGGCGTTTTGCCAAGAAAAACGCTCCCAAAAGTAACATCAAAAATAATCCACAAGACAGTCCAGCTGCTAAGGCATATTTGTATGACAAATCTGAAAAAGAAAATACATCAATCCAAAAGCCTATAATATACAACTCTGTGTCCGATACAGTAAGTATACAGGGTGACCGTATTTCGTGTCTATGCATGGGGATCTTGGTTATATCTTAAGAGATACGAGGTCGGTTACATTGGGGCAAAGTTGCGGAATTTGATGCCGAGTAACATGGTAAATAGAAATTTTGGCTGGCCCTTTTCGTATTGAAAATAATGCGAAAAAACTGAAAATTGTCGTTTTCGTTTTTACTTTTTAAAACGAAAACGAATGGCGCTGGACATTTCTAAGTTAAACATTATTAAGGCACTTTTTTACAAGGAATCTAAATATGACCTCGCATATTTTTTCTCGCACCCCTGGATAAAGATATGACGATCAACTTTTATTTTTCTTATGGGCACCATATTGGATTTTTGAATTTTTGAAAAGAAGATTTTTTTCTGGTTAAAATCATATGCCACACATTATGCTTTACTTTGTTTTTCTTGCCGTAATATCAAATTAATCGTATTTGCAAAATTTGATTCAAATTTATTATTCCTCAAATATAAATGACGTCGAAGGGATATTGGACGAGCCATAAACAATTTAAGGAAACGTGCTGCATTGTGCCTTGAGGAACAAGGAGGACAAATTATTGAACATTTATTAAAAATAGGATTGTCTATACTCGTCTAGGTTTTTGTTGTTCTTGTGTTTCCAGTTTGACTATTTTAGTGTTAATGTGTTATATGGCAAATGACGAATAAATAACAAGGTCTCAGATCATACTCTCGTGGTACGTTTATGATTTATTTAATCAATAAATTTAACATTAACTGAATTTTTAAACAATATTCCAAAGCACACTTCTCTCTCAACCATGGGTAACTAGGCTTATGTTTCCAAGGCACTCTATGCAAAAACGTCAAACATTATGGGGCTTACGTTTCCAAGGCACTATATGCAAAAATGATTAATTTGATATTACGGCAAGAAAAACAAAGCAAAGCCTAATGTGTGACATATCATTTTAACCAGAAAAAAATCCTCTTTTCAAAAATTGAAAAATCCAATATGGCGCCCATAAGAAAAATAAAAGTTGATCCGTCATATCTTTGTCCAGGGAGGCGAGAAAAAAAATGCGAGGTCATATTTAGATTCCTTGTAAAAAAGTGCCTTAATAATGTTTAACTTAGAAATGTCCAGCGCCATTCGTTTTCGTTTTAAAAAGTAAAAACGAAAACGACAATTTTCAGTTTTTTCGCTTTATTTTCAATACGAAAAGGGCCAGCCAAAATTTCTATTTACCATCTTACTCGGCATCAAATTCCGCAACTTTGCCCCAATTTAACCGACCTCGTATCTCTTAAGATATAGCCAAGATCCCCATGCATAGACTCGAAATACGGTCACCCTGTATAAGCATTAAATAAGGCATTCGGTATAAGGAAATCTTTGGTATTGGCAATCACTTATAAATAACGAGATTTCTCTCTCGTTCACATAAAAAATGGCAATAAATCTGCCACGATCTGGTCGCAAATCATTCGTGTAATATCGAAAGTAAAATGTCGTTTAACAATAATTTTCATAAAACGAATCGTAATTCGTTATTTAATATCGATGCTTTAGTTTATTCTTTTTAAAAATGAGAAAATACCGTTTGCGGTTTTGAGATTGCATTTTGTTACATGATTTTATACGAAAAAGTGAGCAAAACAGCACAAATTGTTTATGGTGCGATGGGAATAAAAAATGTGTACCTATTAGCACAGACCTATAATAGGTCTGTGCTATTAGATACTAAACTGACACAGAATAGCTAGAGGAAATTCTTTTCCAAGATGCAATGCACATAAACATTGATATACACGTCAAGAGTAGCAAATATTTTTTAGCATAGACCGGGAGGTAGTGACAGATTTTTGGACCTGACTTTACTCAGTATGCTTTTAAAAGGCATTATGTATATTCTCACAATAATAAGGTATGAATGGGGTTCTTCATATGGAAAAGTGAGTTTTCATTTATTCGAAAAATATGCGATTTGATATGATTTTAGTCAGGCTGCCATGTGCTTTATAATAAAGTTCAAAATAGAAAATTTCTCGGAAAACCATAGGCATACCGTTAACGTGGACCCAAAGAGCTACTAGTGTCACGTGAACTTGTATTTTAATACCTATTTTTTCCACGTATATACGGAACAGGCTGCTAATGATAAGTATGTAAGTTCTTGTTATAAAACTGTTGAAGAAAAGATGGAATACCGTTTGCGCATGTCCAAGTACACTTTACATCGAATAAATCGTTTAAATACATACATAATTGAGATTTTACTTTCATCACAAATTTCCGAAAAGAAAAAATACCTAATAGTCACCATTTAAAACCAGCAAAATGTATTGCCTGGACTGGAAATGACTTTTCCAACTCGATAAAAAGGAAAACAATGCAACCTTTTCAGAGTGCCCTGATAATAATAGTCGAGTTTTCCAGGAAACTTTTCGCATTGTCAGTATTGTTAACAAATACGCAGTGGAATGTTTTCAAAAACGAACTCTTATTGATAGTCTAAGATCCCGACCTACACCCATCTGTATTCCTAATGAAAGGTATTTTTTTATATAAAAGATAACAGATACACAAACAAATAACGCATGGGTTGCCTAATCATATCCTTGCACAGCTACCTTTAATTAAAAATTATTTATTTTTTAGAAGAGTGCTCTTTCATAGCTTTCATGTTAAAACGTTATTAAGGAAATTTGTTCATGATTTAGGTTTTACGACGAAATATTATCAAGAATGAACAATTGTGCACGTTTGCTTAATTTCCTAAGTCCACTTTAGAGTCTAACCTTTTTCTCACTTTTTTAGAAAAGTGCCTTGTCAGTAACTTTCATTCAAAATGTTATTAAGAAATTGTATTCATGATGAAAAACTGGTTAGACATAAAAAATTTAAAACCTTTAGCGGGATTTCTAAAAAAAGTGGTTTTGAATTTTTTTTTATAAATTTTTAATTAGAAGTATAGCCGCACAAGGATATGATTAGGCAACCTATGCGCGATTTGTTTGTTTTTACATTACCTTTTATAAAAAAAAAACCTTCCATTGGGAATACAGATGATGCTAGATCGAATCTATTCGGGATCTTGTACTATGTAATTTTCATACCATTGCTGTATGAAATGTAAGTTGAAATACAATCTGTTAAAACGGATTAGTAGTTTCTGCCTAAATAACTGTTAGGTAATAGGTAGGAACCTGGTACCTGCCAACTACTTATTATCATTCTTTCTATATACATTTATTGCTCGAATATCAACTCAAATGTCAATTTTGAGCTAACAAAAGAAACTCTTGCATTTAGTTTGGTAGCATGAATTTACACATAATATGTCCACCACTCTGAATGTAAGATTTCTTAGTTTTTAGTGTAATAGACTAATAAATATTATCTGCCTAGGCATTTACCCTTAATAATAAACATCCTGTAAATTTGTGAATATTTTGAAATATCTGATTTTTCTGATTTCAGTGATAGGGGTATTAATTAATTAATTAGCTGTTACGTAGCTCTTTTCGTGCAATATCTGCTTATTGTTATTATTTTATATTTACGATGTTGTCCCCTTCAAATTCTAAATATTTCTTTCAAGTATACTTTCGGGCTAAAAAAGCATTTCCAACAACCGCCTAAGAACCGCACAGGTCAGCCTGCGTTCGGGCCCTCTGCCACATCTGGAAGCCAGACAGCTCGCACCGAGTCGCTAGGACTTCTTTGTTTTCAACCCTGTGTCCTTGTCAAGGCGGCCCTCAGAATTGGACGCTTTTTGAAAAGCGAAATGCTAAGATATACATGGCATAGTCGAGTAGTCTCCTATAAAAAGGCTTTTTTTTGGGAAATATTTTCATTTTATCTGTTGCGTGAGTGTAGGTCTCGTCGGGTAAATAAAATATCTGCATTTCTTCTTTGGCAGCCATGCGCCACTGAAAACACATCTGTTATGCAATCCATTTTATAATATGTTCTATTATATTTTTAATCAGATACTTACGCGATTACAAATTACCTCTAATTATTCCTCGAACCCAAGTAACGTATGTCGGCTTACGTGTCTTTTTGTCTTGTTTATTATCCTCACCGAAAATATTACTTTTTCCAAGCCAACATGGGACTACAAATACGTTGCCAAGTATGTCGATTAAACGGCAAAATATTGTCGAGACAAGCTTACTCTTATTTTTAATTCAATACCGACGAGATCTGGATTTCGCCATCACCCACTCAAATTTAATTTACATGTTTTGCACTGCGCACGCGCCACGTGTTGCCAACATCAGGGGACCCCTGTCCGCGTGTACCCTGCCAATGTAAATACAATGTGTTACAGGCTAAACAATATAACTATTCATTCTTAGACGCTCTTGTAGGGATGTGTACTATATATTCATATTCAAATGCAGGCGACCTACATTTAGCTGTTCGCCACTGTAAGTGTTGCTCTCGCCGGGAGAACACCCAGCTACATTGTTGGGAGGTTGTTTTTGAACCTGAGGTAAAGCATTCCTAAATAGGTATGTTCCAGTACTGCACAATTTATTCTTCTGAGAATTAATTAATTCAGTAAACCAGCCGCGTGGTTAAACGCTCGACCGAGCGAGATACTATGTTGGGGAGTGCACTGCCCGATTGGTTATCAGTTAGCATCTTTGTTACCGAATGTAGTTATGCTCCCGGGGGAGACTCCCCGACCGAGAGATGTCAAACCCGGTCCTCAATTGGTCGGGTTTCGTTCCCCCTACCTGCACACACATGAATCCCCGCCTAAGGTGTTCCCGGAAGAGAGGAGAACCCCTGTTATAACACCTGGCTATCCTTGCCCCGAGAGAGGGTCGAAAGGTCCCCGCGACCTGGGAGCACCGGCCGCGATTCTATAGGTGTCTATATTTATTATACCTTCAGGCGCTGCCTGAACCAATCGGCAGTGCACTCGCCGGTGTACGTCTCGTGCGTTCCGGCGCTTACCCACACGTGCGTTGTGGTCCATCAATAAAACACTTAACCTTCCCAGGACGAAGGAGTATAAGTTGTGTACGCACTGCCTCGATTAGGCTTTCGTTGGGAGTCCGGCGGGGTTTTATTAGGCTTTCCTCGCCGTGTTCGGGCTCATGCCCTACCAACACAATGTGACACAAAGTTGGGTCCTAACCGCAACATAATTAATAAAAGACACCAATTAATTATGCAACCAACAAATCTTTGTCTTATTTACCTACTATTTTTCTTAACTGCCGAAACAGATGACTATACAAACTGGGTCAAAAGGAATTTTATTGCGGTAGCCTCGCCTACCTAATACTATCATAAAAGAACCTATAAACAAGTGTTTATGGCTGTACCATACAGTTTGATCAACAAATATGCAATCAATAGTTTAAAATTACCATGGTTACAAATCAACAAAACACAACGTAGAACAAGCTCCTAACCAATTAAACTAGACGATCATTTGCAATATTAAAGCTTCCTTTCTTCGGCACTTTAAGGAACCGGGGGTTGGGTCCTTACAACACCCCTAAAAATCTAAGTAGGCTGCGCAGGAACTGAACGGGACAATTTTTTTTAAAGATAATATGGCTCTGAAAGGTTATCGTTTGCTATAAATTGGTTTGGAATTGCTGGCCTGGCCTACTGCGATTTTTTAAAGGGGTGCGTTTTTTTTTATTATATTAGGCATTTTTTAAATGAAAAAATCACATTGTATGACTATTTGGCATCCCTCAAAATAGTCGTGTATTAATTTTGATGAAAACATATGTTATTGTTCTGTGTGGTGCCAAACTTTGAAAAATTGACTAAAGAGTGTTATAAATAAAAAATAAATTACGCTCAGAGCATAAATTATTAATATACAGTTTGACCTGTACAAGGATTTGTTGCTGTAAATACATAACGCCGGGGTCGCGGTGTTCGTAGCATCGTTGAACTATTTGGACTGCATGTTTTTCTGCCTTCGATCGACCTTGGTTCGAATCGAGTCGAGGCAGATGCACGCACATGTCTCTATAAAAAAAAACACCGCTGATGGCCAAGGCCGTTGGATAAATTGTGGATTCACGGTATTGCGCTTATCGGAGTGATTTACTAATTATCCTACTCTCACTGGGATTACTACTACTGTTTTATAGAGTTTTTCGTAGTACTTGAGCGAATTCTATCCTAGTTCTATCGGCAAAAGTCGGCCCTAGCCGCAAATGCCAACCAGTACAAAACAATAGTAATCGCCCTCCTCCGCGCCCAAGCATTAAGTTGCTTCTCGGGTACTCCTAGTTTGGAGTAGTGTGAGGGTGAGAATTATTATTATAAATTAATTAACCGGGGCGGCGGTGTCCGAGTGGGTCTTTCGATTTGACCCACGCTTTGGCACCGTACGTCGTGGGTTCGAGTCCCACCGCGGTATGTGCCATGGGTGTTGTGTTTGTCTTTAGGTTTAATTTAGGATTAAGCATATACAAATAATAAAGGCTGGTATGGGATGGCTACGAGCCAGATTAACCCTGCCAGCCGCTCGAAGGTGGATGGAATAAGCCTCGGACCTGGGTAAATGATCTCCGATATCTAGCCCATAAAAAAAACAAAAAAACAACAAACAAAAAATTAATTAACCAAAAAAATGTCAACTAAAAATGTACTTTTAAATAAATACATTTTCTAGACATCACCATTTTATAGTCCACCTTACGAGAGAATACGAGCCTCAAGAATCTTTACTGGGCTTGCTAGGCGTTGCCGGATCCCAAAAAAACCTGTACAATTCTGGTGCACTAGCGTAATGGCTTTGCTTTATTATATTTCCTAAGAAGAATTATATTTAGAAGTTTGGCAACATTAGAAATTTTTTACTCGCATTCTTGAGGCTCGTATTCTCTCGTAAGGTGGACATACTGCCAATGCGAAGGAACTGTATAGGAGGTGGCAACCCATTTTTTTTTATTGTCGCACCATTTGCCTTCTTTCCAATGGCACCTCTTTGGTCCTATAATTTTATCAGAGTAGATTTGCTTAAAAATTAACCACAACTTATTTAATTCATTAATTGAATTAATTAACTTATTTAATTAACAACCTACTCGTTTCAAGTAAAGCAATAAACTCCCTAAATTTTACTTAACATCGCATTCTTGAGTTGAAATCAGGCGGTCGGCTATCATACTATAACTATAGGTGTATAAACATTAATTATGAATAATTAGGAAATGCAATAATTATAACCAGAATAACCGACGGAATATAAGATTATTACCCGACAAATTACGACGATAGATGGGGGAAAGTGTGAGTCCAGACTAGTTAAAAAAGATTTGCTCCTCCCCTCGATTTGTTCGATCCGGCTAGCCAATAGCAACTCTAGCAATAGCTGATGGACGTGCGTTATACGCTTTGACCAGTGTTTGTTACATTTCAGCCCACCAAGAGAAATTCGTTCTAACAGCTATGTTTACTTATTTTTCAAAAATAGGAAAACGACTACCTCTACTTCTGGTATTTTGCATTATGTTTTCTCATATTTTCGGTTATAATCCGTGAACAACAGCTTGACAGCTTGCATTGTTTGAGGATCATTATCGTAGACATTTTCCCCTCACGTAACCCTAAAGAAAAAGTCAAGTTCATGTTGCCGCTTCGCAATATATAACATGTCCAGGAAATTTTTTCTGACGCTGTAAGGGACTTTACGTGACCCGTATCGCCATATTGCTTGAAATAAACATTGATCAGATCCATTTCGCCTTTGCCTAATAATATACCTACCTATCTCTGTGTTGATAGAATCTACAGGGTGACATAGAAAAAAGTACATTACATAGTGCCACACCATAGAGGACACTAAAATAAGAAAAAAAGTTCCTATGAACATGGGTCCGCAAGGCCTTCGGTGTTGAATTGTAATTTTTTTTATTTATTTGCAAAAACAATCATAAATACTTCAACAATTAAATTGTAATGGTATGATGAAAAATATGATTAATTAAAACAAAACATTAAGGTTTTAGAAGATGTTCAAATTGTTGCCCTTGTACTTCAATACATTTTTCCATTCTGCTTCTTAATGATTGACGGCATCTTTGAAATATTCCTGGGTCATTACGAAATCTATCTGCCGATTTCATCATTCTTATCCATAACTGTGCTTCATTATGTATTTCTACAGCATAAACTTCATTTTTCATAAATCCCCAAAATGAAAAATCGAGGGGATTAAGGTCGGGACTACGAGCTGGCCAGGGTACAGTACAGGCCCTCCTCGACCAATCCACGCATTTCCAAATCTCCTGTCCAAATATTCCTTTGCCACTCGAGAAAAGTGAGCTGGCGCCCCATCATGCATGTAATACATTCTTCCAGTAATGGCCAATGGGACATCCTCTAATAATGTGTTTAAATCATTCTCCAAGAAATTTCGATACAGTGCACCTGTCCATCGATTGGGCAATCGAAATGGGCCAATTAAGTAATTGTCGATTATACCTGCCCATACATTAATAGAAAACCCATATTGGTGACTTCGAATTACAGTTTGATGAGGATTTTCATCACTCCAATAGTGCATGTTATGTAGGTTCAGAATACCATCACGACTAAAACCAGCTTCGTCAGTAAACAAAATTGATGAAATAATGTTTTGTCTTTGGTTTTGCAACCATTCGCAAAATTTTACACGAGGAAAAAAGTCATGTTGCAATAGTGAATGAATTTTTTGGAAATGGTATGGGCGAAGAAGTTGTTCTTTCAAAATTTGTCTAACTGATTCACGGTTAACGTTTCGCACCGCTGAACTTATTTTCCTGGTGCTTGTTCTCGGATTATTTTCTACCATTCGTAAAACAGTTTCTTCGTTTTGCACAGTGCAAAAAAATAATGTTTTGTCTTTGGTTTTGCAACCATTCGCAAAATTGTACACGAGGAAAAAAGTCATGTTGCAATAGTGAATGAATTTTTTGGAAATGGTATGGGCGAAGAAGTTGTTCTTTCAAAATTTGTCTAACTGATTCACGGTTAACGTTTCGCACCGCTGAACTTATTTTCCTGGTGCTTGTTCTCGGATTATTTTCTACCATTCGTAAAACAGTTTCTTCGTTTTGCACAGTGCAAGGAGTTATGGAAACCCCACTATTCACTTTTGGTTTTCTAAAACAGCCGTCTTCTCCCAAATGCCTGTGCACATCAATAAATGTTCGAACATTAGGAACTTGTTTTAAAGGATATCTTTCTCGATAGATACGTTGAGCTTCGTAAGAATTTGATCTAGCTTCGCCGTAACACATAATCATGTCCCTGTATTCTTCAAAAGTATAGTGAACCATTTTTGAAATCAATTTTGAATCATCAAAGAGAAAACCAATAAAAAACTTAAACAAGAACACAAAATACCTACTACCTAATAACAATTATTAAATTAGTTTGACAAGTGTCATTATGACACATTATTTCATTGTTACTTATCATTGTTTTTGCAAAGGTTATTTTGATGCTTTTTAAATAAGTAATTTGCATGCATTGTCGGCTTTAGATGCATTTGTACTGGAACCATTGCTTCTAGCGACTTGGACAAGGTATACCTTTCGTAAGTATAAAAGATGGGATAACATTTTTTCAGTCGAAAATAACATACACTGTATAGCAAAAAAGTTAGGACCGATTCAATAGAGATGGAACCCTGAAATGTAGAGCGTATTTGAATTTAGCATGATAAAAAAAACCTGTATACCCAGTAGCGGACATAAACTTCAGCGGGCCCCCCTGCAAGGTTTGAGTTCAGGCCCCCCTACAATTATTTTTTTCAATATTTTTTTAAACTAATATAGCGAAATAAAAACAACTTTTCAGAAATACACTTTTATTTCATTTCAGTGAGTGAATCGCCTGCGTTTATGTTTAAAAAACATATCGACTAAATGTGACAAATCAATCTTATTAGCTATATCATGTTCTATACTTGTTACAGCCAATGAACTTAATCGTTCTTCTGACATTGTTGAGCGTAAATATGTTTTTATTAATTTTAACTTCGAAAATGATCTTTCTGCAGTCGCGGTTGTTACAGGTAAAGTTAGATATAGCTGTAATACTGTGCATACGTCTAGGATATGGCTACACAAAAATTGATTATTTATAAAAATCAAATTCACCAATTCCTTTAGAGAACAGATTTTATCTAGTTCAGTATGCAATAACGTTTTTAATTGAATAAGCTGTTCCCCTAGGTCGGCAGAAAGATCATCTTCATATTTTTCCACTAATAAATTTGCAGCTGAGACAATTTCATTGTTATCATATTTAAGTAAATTTACCGGACTTAAAACTTTAAATAAACTAATCGTATTTTTGAAACTTTCATATCGCCTGCCAATTTGATTGATTATAATATCCAATGACCGATTATAAATACAAATTTCGAATTTTTTTATATTATTAGTTATTGGTTCATCTGCTGCCAATTCATCAAACAGACGCTTTTTTTTCCTGGTTCTTTCTGTTTGTAATATGGGGTCTATACCCCATTGTTTAGCTAATTCAGCAGATTCGTCAAAAATTTGTTTAAAGTCTTGTCGCATCAGCACCAAATCATTATTTAATTTTTCTATAAGCTTGTAAATAGCTTCTATATCCACATCGTCTTTCTGCATAATTTTTGATAATAAATTTGTTTTCTGGAGTAAAATATATTGAAAGTTCAAACATAAAATAAAATCAAAGTTTTCAATTTTATTTTTCAAAGATAATGCTTCATTTCTTTCAGGCATTTTTTTACTTAAAACAGTAATGTTTGTAAGACATTTCAAAACAGATAAAAAATTTTGTTTAATTGAAAACAAACTATCATATCTCGATGACCACCGAGTGGGACAAAGTTTTTTTAGAGTATATTGAATGGTTTCATTCTTTAAATTTTGCCACCTAGGGAGACTCTCACTAAAAAAGACATACAACAATTGAATTATATCATAAAATTTTTGAATCTCTAAAATATTTTTTATGCTATCATTAATAACTAAATTTAAAGTGTGGACTGCGCAATGGATATAATCTGCATTTTTTTGTTTTTGACGAATCAGTGCTTGTAAGCCAGAGTATTTACCTAAAAAATGTTTAAAATGCATTCATTGTTAGAAAACAACTAGGTATCCGATATTCGAATTCTGCCAGCAAAGACAAAAAAAATATAATACTATAATTATTTTTCTACTCCTTTTAAATAAAAATATTTACAATAAACAAACTCGCCTAACAACCATACGAGTGACGCAAATTTAAATTTATGAATTGTGATTGGATGAAAAACTATTGAATAAGGTATATTTTCCAACTGTAAGCAATGAATCATGAGAATTATTATTTTATGAAAATTTTTGAATTATATTAGGTTTGTTTAACCGGAGTGGAAAAAAGTTTAAGCAACAAAAATAAGCGAACAAAAAATATTACGGACTGTCATGCAACCAAAGATCAGTCATCTAATTTTGTATATATTATATTTCTCATTCGCTTACCGCTCATATTTGCAGCGCCATCGTACCCTTGGCCTCTGCATTTTAACAAGTTTAAATTATTTTTCTCAAGAAATGATATTATTTGATTTTTGAAATCCTTGGCAGTTTGGTGACCCATTTCTATAAATCCCAAAAACGATTCTTCAATACCTACTTCATTTTTTTTTATATTAGTGTATCTGATAATTATACTTAGTTGGTCTTTTTTACTTAAATCTTGTGTTGTATCTAATATTATTGAATAAAATGGAGATTTGTTTATTTCTTCGATAATATTCCGACAGGTTTCTGATGCTATTAAATTAATTAATTCGTTTTGAATCGTTTTACTCAAATAATGATTTCTCTGATTTTTTATATTCTGGTCACGAAAGTTCTTTAAATGTGTTTCTAGAATGGGATCATACCGGGCTAATAATTTGATTATGTTTAAAAAATTCCCACTATTTTCATCGTCATTAATTTTTTCTCCGTGTCCGCGAAAAGACAAATTACAAAACGCTAATGTTTTTATTACATCTATTATCCTCGTTAATATTTGTTTCCAGATTTTTATATTATCATTTAGATGTATATCGATGGTATCATCTTTTTTCCATGCCGAATATACTTTACAAGCCTCTAAATGACACTTTGATGTTTCATGTTTTTTTACTTTTTTGGTTAAACCTTGCCAATCATCAATTGTTCCCTTTGTCCAACTGGAAGTATAATATTGACTTTTTCTATCAGCGAAAAGCCAACATGGCTCACAATATACACCATTTAGTATAATTGAATAGCACAACCAAAATCTACAAAAAAAAACAATGGATAAAAATTAATAATAAAAATATGAAAAAGATGAACTAAAAAAGAACTAAATTATAGGTACCTACCCAATAAATTATTTTACCTTACCTTTCAAATATTTGTCCTGTTTTAGATCGAGAATAATAATATTCCTTCGAAAACGAACGATTTAGAGCATTTTTAGGAAACGGGCCTTGTGGTCGGCATGACGGAGAGCCGACAATTTTTAGTTTTGTTTCACTGTTTAATTCACCGTCATCAAAACAGCCCCGGTCAGTATTAAATTCAAGTTCACCACCTTCTTCGACTTCTACACATTCTAAATTTGAGTTCACAGTCACAATATTTGTATCACTGTTTGTATTTTCATTTTCTGAGTCCATATGAGCATCTAAATCTCTATTAGTCTTGTTCACATTGCTACCTAATTGTGTCAAATTATCCTCTACAATATCATCCTCCGTTAGTTCGTTAACTAAATTCTCTTGGGTGGCCTTTGACGAACTAGGAAAGAATTCGCCGATTTTCCTACATTGCTGTTTCTCTTCTTCTCGTTTTAAATTTTTTTTACGTTTTTGCGAACCACTAGCGTGTTTATACATTTTTCTTGGTAAAAATGGTATAATCGAATATACCTAACAAGTAAATCAGTTTGCAGGATACAGTCAACAACAACAATAAGAGCATAACTGTACATACAATCGCAAATGAATAGTACTGAACCGAAAAGAAATACGGGGAATAATACGCAACGAACTACGCACTAACCTCAATCGGCTCAATCTAGTCTGAAAACCACAAAACATCAAAGGTTAGGTCTGAAAACACACAGCATAACTGACAACTAGAAAACACAATCCGAAAAAGCGCAAGCGCGAAACCAAATGACATTTTTCTTCTTCCTCTTTTCGTATTTGCGGCAATTTGAATCTGTGCCCTTCGCCCATAGAGTCTCGGGTCGAGTTGGACTTCGGGCAGATTCGGGCCCGAGACTGGGCCCCCAAACTGCCCGGGCCCCCCCGCATTGCGGGCCCTGCGGGCCCGCTATATCCGCCCCTGTGTATACCACATTTTATCCATTTCTTGCGTCTCTGGCTAAAGATATTCGTAAAAAACAAAACAAAAAAAAATTACAATTCAACACCCCGTATCTTTTAACCGAAGGCCTTGCGGACCCATGTTCATAGGAACTTTTTTTCTTATTTTAGTGTCCTCTATGGTGTGGCACTATGTAATGTACTTTTTTCTATGTCACCCTGTATATGACAGTTTTCTCAAATTGTATTTCTTTGAAAGCAATTATATAAAAACTCGTAGGCCTCTGCCTGTAAACATTTTTTATATCTCAGTATGATATTCCAGAGGTCAGAGTGACCAATTTTTGAACCTATAAAGCATAGACGTAACTAGGTCGTATTTTTAGGGGGGGGCTGATCAGGACCAGCTCAAGATTTTGCGGGGCCGGGTGCCGCCTGAAAATGCGGGGCCCCGACAAGGAATTATTTAGTCCATTAAGAAGAAATTTTTGAAAGTCGGTATGCTACTTACAAAGGTATATTTTTTACATGCCATTCTGTAAAATGGTAGGCCGGGGCTACGAGTTTGGATCACTTCTGTGACTTACCTATATAGGAATTAATTTCGAGTGGTGGAGGGACAATTTTTGTGTCTTTTTTTAAACAAGGGCATTTAAAATAATTCTAAAAAATGCGCCGCAGGCGAAATTTTTTAAAAATTTGAAAAAAAATTACATAAAATTAGTCTTGGGAAATCCCAATATCTTCAAATTTACAAGCTGGAGTGAATATTTTCAAATTCCGAAATGGGTTCGGTCCCGCCCTTCTAAATACGTTACTGATTGGATCACCCTGTACCACCCTTGAGGTGCCACACCCAAAAACGTTAATTTTAAGGCTTCAAAAAATAATGTATAGGTCTATCTACTGGTAATTTTGAATCATCTTTAATTCATTTAAAAAAAACATTATGAAAAAGTAGAGGTTTTCGAGTAGAAACCAGAGAAAAAATGTTGGGAATGTCTGCTATTTTTTGATGCAAGATTATTTACATAGTACATATTATAACGAAACAACAATACACTGGATGAATAACAAAATAAAAGTCTGGGGTCTGCCACAGCAAAAGTACATTCTCCGACGCCCGTCTCGTCTCTCTTTCTCCCGGCAGCAGGCACGGTGTGGTCGCTCTCGCTTGCGCGTTTAAATTTCAGTCGGATTTTGTGGGGACACAAGGCGCAAGATTCCGCAAGAGCAAGCGATTCGTAACGTTGCGTTGTCAGAATGTTACTTCTATTCTGTTTACGATAAGCATATCTTCGCACATCCTTTACATTTTAGGGGGGCTAATAGAGATGTAGGGGGGGGCTAAGCCCCCCCTAGCCCCCCCCCCCTAGTTACGTCTATGCTATAAAGTCTACCTTAAAATGGGATTTTACTTTAAAATAGGATTTATTACTTACTACCCAAAATAAATTGTATTATTTATTCAAAAGTTTCGCCAAGCGTCCCCTTATGGAGACAGAAATCCTTTTGTTTCCGACTATTTGCCGCGTGAGCGAAACAATAAACGTAGATATGGTTTTCCATGTTGTGGCTCTAGAGATTTGCATTTATAGTGACCATGTATTACTTCTCTCATTTTAAGATAGACCATAGCAAAACTTCACTGCTCTGTTGGGTCAGCCTCTGATTGAACTGTATCAGTGATTCGAATATTTTGGATAATTATATTATGAGCCCTAACATCTATAAACAGGGTGTTCCGTAACGATAATGCAAATATTTGGAGGAAGTGTTCTACAAGTGGTTTTAAGGGGGGTTTTCATGTAAAATTTCTCGATTTAATGCTCCCCTGTAAAGTTATTTTAGCCTTAAGAGGGACAAAAAATTTGATTTTGATTTTTTTCTCAAAAACGGTTGAATCTAGAAACTTGAATTTTGGGATACGTTACCAGCTAGTTGGATGACACTTTGCGGTAGAATTTTTTCCAACCTATGCGCATCCTATAGATGAAAGCTCGAAAGACCCATTCCTCCTTTTTACAGAACTTCTTTTTAAGTTAGTTAACTTAAAAAGAAAAATAGGTATTTTGTAAACCAATAATTAATGTACTATCATCCCGCATAAAGAAAAATAACATAAAGACTCGCCTAACACAGTTCACTTTTTACAATAATACTTTCAAGAGACAGCATACCACTTCTTAATGACGTATCACTCACCACAACCTAGCATTTATCACTTCACTAATTTGTTTTTACCTCAGAGAAATAACCAAGGATAGAGGGAGTAAGAACAAAAAATTAGAAAGAAAATAAACTAGGGGTACTTAGGAGTGCACCCTCAGTTAACCCTGAAAAAAAACAGCTTGTTTTAATAAAAAAAATTTCACCCTTATAAAGCACTTTGGCTAGTGGTGATATTTTACCTATATTACTTTACCAAGTTCGCAAAATCAACAATTTTCCCCTAGAACACATCATACAAGAGTAACAAATCAAAATTCACAATCTCAACTTTTACCAATTGAAAACTCTCATGAAAGAAACGTAAATTTTCGTCTACCAGCCTCGGAAACCAACAACCAAATCTCAACAGGATTAAATTAAATTGTATACCTACTATCACATTACATTCATTCTCCTCTCCAGATTTCGAACTAGTTTATATGAAAAGTAAAAACCAAGAACATAATATTTTATTAGATTCAGGTTCCCCAATTTCGATAATTAAACCAAATTTAGTAAATCTTTACGGTAGGTAACGGAAACCTTAATGAAGAATATTTAAAAATTAAAGGTATCTCAGATGACGAATTTTTAGTAACCCATTCAACAAATGTTTCGATAGGAAAAACCCCATTTAAAGTTTATATTTGCAACCTACCAATCGAATTTGATGTTATTTATGGAAATGACTTTTTTAAAAAATATAATGCGGAAATAAGCTATAAGAAAAATTTAATTTTCACATATGGGTTAGAAAACCCATCAGGAAACCAAATTTATTTCGCTAAATCTAAGAATGACCCTGTATCAATAAAAGAAAATAATCAACCACACCAAAACGCTTACCCTCAAATTCCACGTAATGATGATATCGTAACGCAACAAAGTAGTAATGAAAGCAATAATGTACTTACTGTAGAACCGAGAACAGAGAAGGTAGTTCAACTAAATACCGTTAATCTTAAGAATACTGACGCTATAATAAAAATGAAAAAGATAGGTGATGTGACGACTCCACATTCTTTAGTAAAAATAAATAACGAAGGAAAATTTTTAACCACAGTAATAAATACGAGTGATGAAGCAAAAACTGTAGATTTTTCAGATTTAGAAATAGAAGCTTATGAAGACACTGATGATTTTGAAGTTAAAAATAGTAGTAAGAACGAAAAAGTTAGAATTTTTATGAATAAAGTTAATGAAATCGCAAAGAAAAATAAAGTAAATAAAGAAGTTAAAAAGAAAAGAGTTATTAATGAAGTTACAAAAGATAAAAGTAAGAATTTTATTAATAATAAAGTTGAAGAAGAAGAAAGAAGTTATTTTACTAATAATTTTATAGATTTAAGTAACGATGAAGAATATAAAGAATTTGAACAAAATAAAGATAAGAATTTTGATAAGATAAAAGAAGTTAAAGCGGATTTATTTAAAATGCCGAATAGATATTCTGTAGCGCACTGTGTTTCCCAAGATTTCAAATTAGGTGCAGGAATAGCATTGCAGTTTAAGGAAAGATATAATAATATTGAAGAATTAAAAAATCAAAAGAGAGCAATAGGTGAAGTAGCAACGTTACAAGATGATAATAAGTTTATATTTTATTTAGTTACTAAAGGATTATATTACGAAAAACCAACTTACACTAGTCTATGGAAATGTTTGAAAAATTTAAGAACCTTAATTTACGAAAATAATATTAAGAATTTAGCTATACCGAAACTAGGATGTGGTATTGATAAATTAAAATGGGATAAAGTGAAAAAGATTATTAACTTTATATTTATAGACTGTCCATGTGAAATTTTAGTTTGCGACTTTAAAGACGAAATTTTAGACGAATGCAATGTTTACCATATTTCAGAAATTAATAGGACTTAACAAATTAGGCAAAATAATATAAGCAATTCTTTAAGGATATTCCCTATTTTTCTCTCTAAAGACATAAGTGCTGAAGATATAAATAAGAAAAGAGGTAAAGAACTTGAACCGTATGTAAGCCCAAAAAGAATAAGAATCTCTATAAATAATGATCAAAGAGAAGTACAATTATTTCAAAATTCAATAAAGTATAATAGAGAACAAACTATACAAGGTAATGTAACTACTATAACGTATACACCTGAACAAAATGATTTGGCTAATCTAGAAATTAAAATAGATAAGTTTCTAAAAGAACAACGCGAAAAAGATCATAAAATGAAAGGAATCAGAAATAATATTCCACTTAATGATATAATTTAAATTTTCAGATTATTAATGCATCTAACCCTCATCGTCGGTCTACAAGTCTCAAATCCACACTTCTCACTAAATGAAATCCAGAATACTGTAGGTTTATATTATAACCAATTAGGGAATGTAAAAGTCTCTAATGACGTATGGACAATTTTAGTTTCCAAAGATATTTCAATACTAAAAGAAACTTATGAAAATAATAATAACATTTTGAGTCATTTTAAAAATTTATTAACGACAAAGACAAATCAATACGTTCAATCTTTTAATTCAGAAATCAAAACTCATTACATTTTACTTGTACAGACTTCAACCGATATATCAGAAAAATTTAACGAACTTAAGTTTGATGTAGGTAAAAGATACAAAAGAGGTTAAATAAACGGATTAGGAAGTGTTTTAAAATTTATTTCTGGAAATTTAGACGCCTCTGATGGTGAATATTTCGAAAATTGTATTAATAAAGTCTCCCAAGATTAACACGCTTTAGAAAATTTAATGAAAAAACAAATTTCAGTTACAACCTCAGTAATTAAAAACTTTAATGAAACCCTTAGAAAATTACAAATAGACGAAGAAACTTTTAACAAAGATCTAGTGGAAATCGGTAATGCGATTTATGACCTCTCAGATCAAGTTAGATTTTTTGAAGCAAAAATCACTGCTCTATAAATTGCAGAACAATTGATGGCCTCTTTTTTATTTATCTAAAATTCTCTAGATAACATTTTAAATGCTATTACTTTTGCTCGATTAAAAATTGTACATACTTCTATAATTTCACCAAAAGAACTTTTGAATCAATTACAAATAATTTCTTCTCAACTATCAAAAAACGAATTACCTTTACCAATTTCATTAGAATATATTCACAATTACTTAGATATTATTGAACTTAAAGCATTCCAAAGCGAATCAAAGTTAATTTTTATTTTAGAAATCCCGCTTGGAGATTCAGAAATATATACTGTTTATCGTTTATATCCAATACCAATTAAAGATAAAAGAACTGGCTTAACACATATGATAATTCCAAATTCGCAACGTCAAACTATTGCTAAAAATGAAGATTCAAGCTCTTATATCTCTCTCCCAGATTATAAACATTGTAAAGACTTAAATTTAAAAACTAAACTATGTAAAGGACATATTTCGGCACCTACAGGTACCACTTCGGCTTGTGAAGCACAACTTATGAAATTTCAAATAAGTTTACCTCAAAATTGTGACAATTTAGTTGTTAATATGAAAGGATATAATGTCCAAGAATTAAATATAAATATTTGGTTAATAATTACGGTTACTCACACACCAGTAACAATTAAATGTCTAGAAATCACAACCTCGTATATTAGGTATTGAAGAAAATTCGATTTTAAAATTGCAGAATGGCTGTATCGCCTATATTGGAGATATTTTTATAAAAGCAAAGAATTCACAAACAAGTAATATTACAGTTCAATATCACCCAATTCAAATACCATTTAACTGTTGTGAGAATATACCGCCAAATGTCAATATTCCTAATTTAAAACCCTTAAAGATAAGTGAGATAAATTTCGATAACTTAGAAATCGTTAAACATAAATTAGAAGAAGTTTCAAAAAACATTGATGATTTACTAAATGAATCTTTTCTCGATAAATCATATTCATGGTTTACTATTTTCTGTATTATTTTAGTAGTGTCCTTAATATGTCTCTATATTTTTTGTAAATGTCGAAAACGAAAATCTATGGGTGTAAGGATAGGAATTTCCCATGATAATAATGATCCACCACCACCACCCAGTGGTAGAAATAAGCCAAATATATTTAGAAAAATTTTATCAACCCCTACACGAAGGCCTTCTATAAGATTAGGAGAGCCTATAGAAGAAACTAGCTTTTCAGATATAGAACTAAACGAAAATAAATCATTAGCATAAAAATAAGAAAACTTATATTTATACTTATACTCAAAAACTTATTTTAACCTTATATTTTATACTATTTTATATTATTTTACAATTATAACCTTTATATTTGTTAATGTTGATATTATTACTATTTTATTTTTATTATTTTGTAAAAGTTAATGCACAGCATTATCTTTTCTATATAAGGGATAGTAGTGTTACACCCCACCTAAATGACCTTTCTCACCCTCTATTTAACCTTATTTACTAGTAATTTGATACCTCCTTTGTCTAACTTGCAACTAAGTCATACGACTACATTTTAATTGCCAACTAATGTTTACCACTAGAAAATACCGAGAATCCTATAAAGCCCCTTTGTTCCTTTCTAACAGATCAGCTCCTAGCTTCCCTATAAAACCTAGGCTCCTACTATGCCCCAGGCTCATTATTATTAACGCATTCATTCAATCAAGTTCATTATTAATTCGCCATTCGTTATACCAAACACTACGATTCTCGCCAATGTACAGATAGTTATAAGTTATTTTAATCATATAATAAGTGCAACTGTAATCGACGGCTTTTACCAATAAAAAGCTTTTTTAAAAACCATTCTTGTGGGTCCGCGACGTAACATATATACAGCGTGTCCATTTAGTATTCCCTTTTTCGATTGTGGCTATACTTTTAAGGATAAAAAAAAATCGGTTCGGGGGATCCAAATAAGGGAAGATGGAGCACATTTTAAAATTAGTTTGGTATATACAGGGTGTTCCAAAAAAGTGTGGCGACAAAAAACTAAATTTTTTTAAACGGAATGACCCGATTTTTTTTATCGCAAATGAAGCATATCAAAGTACAGTATACATCCCTAAATTATTTCCGCTTCCATCTGCGGCGTTGTCAAGTTATAATTTTTTTAATGTATTTTTTGATAAATATCAACCCTTCATTAATATTGCTATATTTTTCTTTCGGCTTGATTTTTTCTCTTGAAACTTTGGTTGTGGATTTACACTTAACCATTTTATTAATGACCAAGAACCAAGTTGAAAATTTTTGTACAGGATGTTTCACTTTTTTCCGCCAAAACTCCGACATTTTCAAACTTAATTTACTATTTTTTTCAAATGGAACACCCTATATCTAACATTTCTATTGGATAGAGCATTCATTCAGCTTTAATTTGATACCTAATGCAGTACCTCTATCTTTAGCGGTTTTTTCAAAAATCCAGCATAAACAGAAAATTTGCAACTTTTTTACTTATTACATACACGCAAATTACTCGAGAATCAAACTTGTACTTATTTAAAAAGCTGCATATCAAAAAAGCGTTAGTACCAGTTACAATCTGTAGTTTACCATATTTTTGTATACCTACTGCACCTGCATAAATAGAATATTAAAATAAAAAGTTAAAAGTTTTAGGAGAACTCATAGGTGGCCATGGTTTTGTTTCTAGTTTGACATATTTCATTTGCTGCTTGTATTCTGTGTTCGCTGTTTAATTTAAAACAGCAAAAAGTTGTCACAAAATGAATTATTGTAAACATGACTTGATAAGTATGATTTACGTAATTGGTGAATGTTTTAAAAATTGTTTTTGGCATCTCGAGTTTATGCCCAAAAATTCCCAGGTAGAAGGCATCCTGATACCAGAATGCTGCAGAACTTAAAGGAGCGATTCGATCGCACAGGAAATATTGCCTATGAAAAGCAAACTAGAACAAAAACAGTTTTAAATGAAGAAAATCAGTTAGCTATAACATTGGCTGTTGTGGAACACCCTGAAATAGGTGTAAGACAACTGAGTCGGGATTTAGAAATAAAAAAGTCCTCAGTAGTTTCACCCATACCATGTGCAGATACACCAGGAACTGAATGGTAACGATTTTCAAAAAAAAATAAGGATGACCAATTACAAAATTATGGACTAATCCTCCCCAAACATTAATACTCCAGTTGTGTTGAAAATTATTCACAAAAATCTTATGAGGGTTTTGCTTATCATAAAAATGAAAATTATGTCTATTTACAAAACCATTTCTGTGGAATGTAGATTCATCAAAAAAATTCATCCTCCGCTGCTTGACCTTGTGCCCATGTACAAAAAGTTACTCTTTTCTGAAAGTCGTTATCATTCAGTTCCTGGTGTAAATGCACATGGTATGGGTGAAATTTGTTACGCCTAAGGCATTGTCCTACTGAGGACATTTTTATTTCTAAATCCCGACTCAGTTGTCTTACACTTATCTTAGGGTGTTCCACAACAGCTAATGTTACAGAAAACTGATTTTCTGGATTTGTTCTAGTTTGTTTTTCATATGCAACATTTCCTATGCGATCGAATATCGAATCGCTCCTTTAAGTTCTGCAGAATTCTGGTATCAGGATGCCTTCTATCTGGGAATTTTTGAGCATAAACTCGAGATACCAAAAACAATTTCCAAAACATTCACCAATTACGTAAATCATACTTATCAAGTCATGTTTACAATAATTCATTTTGTGACAACTTTTTGCTGTTTGAAATTAAACAACGAACACAGAATACAAGCAGCAAATGAAATATTTACCAAATGTCAAACTAGAAACAAAACCATGGCCACTTATGAGTTCTCCTAAAACTTTTAACTTTTTGTTTTAATATTTTATTTATGCAGGTGTAGTAGGCATACAAAAATATGGTAAACTACAGATTGTAACTGGTACTAACGCTTTTTTGATATGCAGCTTTTTAAATAAGTACAAGTTCGATTCTCGAGTAATTTGCGTGTATGTAATAAGTAAAAAAGTTGCAAATTTTCTGTTTATACTGGATTTTTGAAAAAACCGCTAGAGATAGAGGTGCTGTATTAGGTATCAAATTAAAGCTGAATGAATGCTCTATCCAATAGAAATGTTAGATATGGGGTGTTCCATTTGAAAAAAAAAATAGTAAATTAAGTTTGAAAATGTCGGAGTTTTGGCGGAAAAAAGTGAAACATCCTGTACAAAAATTTTCAACTGGGTTCTTAGTTATTAATAAAATGGTTAAGTGTAAATCCACAACCAAAGTTTCAAGAGAAAAAATCAAGCCGAAAGAAAAATATAGCAATATTAATGAAGGGTTGATATTTAGCAAAAAATACATTAAAAAAATTATAACTTGGCAACGCCGCAGATGGAAGCGGAAATAATTTAGGGATGTATACTGTACTTTGATATGCTTCATTTGCGATAAAAAAAATCGGGTCATTCCATTTAAAAAATATATTTTTTTGTCGCCACACTTGTTTGGAACACCTTGTATATACCAAACTAATTTTAAAATGTGCTCCATCTTCCCTTATTTGGATCTCCCGAACCGATTTTTTTTATCCTTAAAAGTATAGCCACAATCGAAGAAGGGAATACTAAATGGACACGCTGTATACAGTGCCCGCCAAAAAGTCTGCACCATATAGGAAAAATTTTTAGTAAATAACTTACGGAAAATTTGTTTGCGGCATTGGGTTTTGCTTGCTCTAGAACCAAAATTGATATAATCAAATGTTGTGACGTAGTCTCTTTTATATGTCAAATTTGACATTAATGAAAATAATGTCCGAAAGATGGGCTTATTTAACCGAATTTCGAAAAAAGTCATAAGAAAAATATGTTTCTTTCGAAATTTTATGCCCCTGTGCAAAATTTCAAGAGCCTACTACGATTTTCATATTTTGCCCTTTGTTGGATATTATTGGACATAATATTTTAAATTTTCTAGATATTTCCGATCAGATCAGCATGACAGAAATATTTGTGTGTTTTTACAACCATTTACTATAGAAAGAAGTTTGTAAATCGAATTTATGTGTTTATCTGTAAAAATGAGATCAGTTTTGCACCAAGCGTGCTTCTTCAACAAGCCCTCATTTTATTTTTTTTTGCAAAAAGATGAAAAGAAGGATATTTAGACCGTAAACTAAGTATTGTGCAGTAGGTATTCAGTCAATGAGTGTTTTAAATTACATAGGATCGACTTTTATGGATTAACAAATACGGAAAAGGGCAACAAAGGGCAAAATATGAAAATCGTAGTAGGCTCTTGAAATTTTGCACAGGGGTATAAAATTGTGAAAGAAACATATTTTTAATACGACTTTTTTCGAAATTCGGTTAAATAAGCCCATTTTTCGGACATTTTTTTCATTAATGTCAAATTTTACATATAAAAAAGACTACGTCACAACATTTGATTATGTCAATTTTGGTTCCAGAGCAAGCCAAACCTGATGCCGCAAACAAATTTTCCGTAAGTTATTTACTACAAATGTTTCCCATATGGTGCAGACTTTTTGGCGGGCACTGTATATTTAAAATAATATACAAATCGAAATAATCTCTAGCTAGATAATTATTGTGTTGTCGGGATTGAGTAATGAAATAAAGCACTTCCGTTATACCACAGACCTAGCGACAGGCCCCTCTTATTTCCACTGGGCACTCTGGGCACGTGCCCAGGGCCCCGCGATCGATAGCCCCCCCCCTAGTTCAAAAAGTGATATTCATATTTTCAACACATTAATATAATTATTGTTAATCAATGTGACCGACCGATTTAAATAAATCCACTAGAATTTCGGGAATTTCCCTGTCCTGTATTCTGTGTTTGTCTGTGGTGTTGTGACGTTTGACGTTTGTTTTGTTTATAGTTCTTACTGACTGTGCTCTGAGGTATTCTTTGATTAAATTGTGGATTAAATCGTCGTTTGTCTGTTTGGTTTTGTGTTAGCGACTATATTCGGTGTAAAAATAAATATTGAATTATAATATAAAATGTCGAAGCGGGCATATCCTTTCTTTGTTTCTTTGTCTATTCTAACAAAATAGTGCTCTGTCAAGGTCATAGGGGGCCCATTGTCCTAATGTGCACAGGGCCTCCAATAGGTTAAAGACGGCCCTGCCTAGCGAAGCTATATAGTCTGTGGTATCGCTATGCCTATGTGGTTGTACCCTATGTAAATGTGTTCTTACGAGTATATCAAGAGCCTAGCCCTTCAAATTCAAAAAATGCATTACCTAGTCAAATAAACTTTGTTCTACACCCTGTAATACAAATACGCATTTACAAAATTTACTTAGGGTAGAGTTGGGGAACTGATATCAGTTCACACTGTTCAAAATATATCGTAATTTTAATCGAAATTCATAATTATTGATAATGAGTTATGAGGCTATGTAAACATTATGTGACTTCGTAGTTGTCACTAACACATACCTTCTCTAGGGATTTCTTCTCGAGCATGTTCAGAGATTACTCCATTCTTAGGAATAGATTCTTTCGTGAAAGCTAATGGTTTTTCTGAAGACCTTTCGATCCTTTGATCTCTATCCCATTGCCATGAAGGAAACAGTTCTCTTTTGTAGAACTGGTAGTCCATACTGGCAGATTTCACGGTGACTACATTTTCGCTTTAGGAAAATTCTGAAAATAAACAAAGTGTTAAAAAGTAAACACCAAAGCATAAATAACTCTGAAAACTGCCATAGATCTAATAAGATAAATCCATAAGGGAAACCGGCGTTTATTCTTCGCGGGGCTAGTTCCAACTTCAAATCGGCAATTCCCGAGAGTTCCCAGAGAGATTTAGAACTTTCCAAAGCCTTTTTGTTTCTATCTGTACTTTATCAACGATTTTATTTCAAATCTCTGCTGCACGAGACATGAATTCGTAAAAAATCATGGAAGGGTAGAAATTTAAACGGGATAAAAGTTACCTACTTGATTAGTGGAACAATAACTTGGAAGCAAGGGCGTTAAAAATACATGAAGGATGATACCATGATATTTTCAAATGAAACCATAATATTACTACGTTCAGCGTTCAGATTTATTATTCGTTTTTTATTCGTTATTTTTTCGCTATAGTTTTGTGGTAAAACTATAGCATTAGGTACTATGTAGGTAGGTATATATTTCAAGAAGGGTAAGAGTTATTTTCTAAGGGAACACCACATTCAATCAGCAAACCCACTAGCCAGATCCCATAGTATGCAGGGAACTACTACGAGTAAGAAAAAACTTATAATTATTTGAGATAGAAGAAATTCAATCAACATCATACCCAGTCTTAGATATAAAATTATAGTATAGTGCGAACAGTTTGATTGGGCAGTGGGGTAATATTTTGCGAAGGGTTAGAGTCAATCTCTAACGTTGAATACTTATAGTATTCTTTCGTACTGATTTTAGTGATTTATCTGGTTTATGCAGTTTTAATGTAATAAGTAAGAGTTGCCACGGGCATTTTGTGGGATTCTGCGTCAGCAACAAAAGTAAGCGCATGTTTAGGAAAATATTACTGATGGGAGAAGTAGAATTTGATCAAACCAATAAGATGTTCACGTTCAATATTAATCGCAACGTCAATCTTAATACGTAAATAGTACATTCTGATGTTTCCTTTTGTTTTATTAATTTTAATAAGGTATTATAGCTGTTATGTGTTATGGACTTCATAGTGACTCAAAAATTACAGTACAATTAAGTACGCCGTAAATGTGAATACCCTGAATGACCTTATATTCTAAAAAATTGCCAAGCGTTTGTATTGTTTTATTTTATCTTGTGGTCTTGCTCCCTAATAGGTGCATTTTAATTTTGTTATATCTCTATACACTGTACAGTGTCCTCCAAGAAGTTCGCACCATAGGGGGGAAATTTTTAATTAACGTTTTATTTTGAAATTTAATTTTGGGATTACCTTTCGCTTTAAAAAAAGATGAAAAATGATCCACTCAAACGTGGTCATGTGACTTTCGTTATCTGTCAAAAATGACATTTAAAAAAATATATCGCCCAAAATGGGTTTATTTGTTAAAATATCAAAAAATTTTACTTGGAAAAGTTGTTTCTTTTTCAATTTTACGTAAGTGTACCAAATTTGAACGCTCGACTAAAATATTTAGTTTTTTGCCAATTTTTAATATTTATGGAATTTCTGAAAATTTTAGAAACTCGAAACTTCATAAAAACTATTTTATATCACTAGCTTTATCATTCTATTAATTTTTTATTACTAATTATCGATAAGACTAGGTATTTTTCAAAAGAAAATGATATTTACGCTTTAAAATTCTGTTATGTTTGTTGCAAAGTTGATGTACCGTCTAGCATTTGGGGTATAAATTTAGTTACATTATGTTTCCCTGCTGTAAATTGATGCCAAAATAATAACAAATTAAAATATCATCGAACTATTTTAAGTATCTAAGCAAAATTCTTGACTTTTATAGAACAAATAATTATTACCTTTAAGTTTAATTTCACATTAATCGATATCGATGAGTAGGCCATGGAGAGAATAGAAGCAATTGTTTTTATTTGACAGTTTGATAACTTTCAAATAAAAACAAATGTCAAATAAAAACAATTGCTTCTATTCTCTCCATGGCCTACTCATCAATATCGAATGTGAAATTAAGCTTAAAAGTAATAATTTATTTGTTCCATAAAAGTCAAGAATTTTGCTTAGATACGTAAAATAGTTCGATAATATTTTAATTTAATATTATTTTGGCATCAAGTTAGAACTGGGAACCGTAATGTAACTAAATTTATCCCCAAATGCTAGACGGTACATCAACTTTGCAACAAACATAACAGAACTTTAATGCGTAAATATCATTTTTTTTTAAAATACCTATTCTTATCGGTAATTAGTAATAAAAAATTAATAGAATGATAAAGCTAGTGATATAAAATAGTTTTTACGAAGTTTAAAGTTTTTAAAATTTTCAGAAATTTCATAAATATTAAAAATTGGCAAAAAACAAACAACTATTTCAAATAAAACTTTTTGATATTTTAACAACTAAACCCATTTTTGGCGACATATTGTTTTAAATGTCACTTTTGACAGATAACGAAAGTCACATGACCACGTTTGAGTGCATCATTTTTCATCTTTTTTAAAGCAAAAGGTAACCCCAAGATTAAATTTCATAATAAAACGTTAACTTAAAATTTCCCCCCTATGGTGCTAACTTTTTGGAGGACACTGTATATCTATGTCTAGCGTCAATAAATCCATTGCCTCTACCATGATACAACAAAAGAGAGATATGATATTGCGCAGGTTGGACACCATATTGGCGCGTCACGCGGTTATAAACAATGGTACAAGTTGTATCATCTGGTTATAAACAACCGAAACGTCAGAAACGTCTGAGTGTCATTGTAGTGTGTTCTCTGCATTTTCAGCCAATTTGCGGAAGTTTGCGTTGTAAAATTACTGTTAATTACTCTTTGGTCCATTTGTCCCTTTGTAAACTCAATCAGTGGACATACTGTAATACTTTACATGTCATAAGTGGGCGGGAACTTACCGCGTGACGTAATTGCGCAGAAGGGAACGAAATTGAGGCGGCTAAATATCATATCTCTCTTTTGTTGTATCATGGCCTATACTACCCACGGACAAAATCGAAGACACAGTATCCATATATCATTCACAAACGTAAATAGAAATCGACCTCCTTTGGTTGAGTCCCTCAACTTCTCTATACATTTTTAATAATTGAGGGAAACAAAAATAGAATTATAAAGGTAAAATATGATTTTCTGACAGTGTAAGTGCTTAGGTGTGTTTACTACGCAGCTCCTTTTGCACAAAATCCAAAGACTACTAGCCAGCTCTTCACTTTATCTAAGAAATGCTCCTATAATGTTTATCTATATCATGCCATCACATTGAAGGAGTATAATAAATTAATAAGTTTTGTTAAAAATATAAAGAAAATTGTTGGGTGAAATGTTATTAACGGATCACACAAAATATCCGAATTAAAAAAAAAACAGACTTGCTTGGAGGCATGCAAAGGTTTACAGTTTTTCAGGTTATTATTGACACCGCAACGTATAATCCACAGTTTCTTCAAGAGGCCCCATTAATCAACAATAAAGACCTACCTATATATTTTCCTGAAAAACATACGCACTTCCTATTCAATTTAAGAAAAACGCCAATAATTGTGGCTCAAACTGAACGGGAGAATCAAAACTGTTGTGTTTCTTGTCACTGTTGGTTAGGTACATAAATTGAAATGTTTAAAAGCAAACAGTTTCGGCAATACAAGTACTTATTTGTTTTAAATAAGGGAAATCTTATATTTTTAATTTCTAAACAATTCATGAATTTTGCAAATAAAATACCAGGTTTGCCTACTAGTTACTAGGTAGCCATATCAGAGCCTCTACTATAGATTTCCCAAAAGTAAACAGATATAAGATATATTTTCTAAAATGAGTTTTTCTGGGAACTAGTATGGGAATAAATACAGTTAGCTTGATTCTGAGTTCGCCGATCACGGATCTACCTAACTCGTATGTACCAAAAATATAAAATCTGCCACAATTTCGATTTATGTAAAAAAATAGATTTAACACGTTTTCCGTGTTTGCTCCTCACTTGTCAGATTCAGTACAGAACACGATACATATTCATCATATTTCACTGTTATAAACAGCAAGAATGCTGAGCAGATTAGGGAAACTTAGGTACATTAAACTTTAGAATTAGAATAGTTACAAATACAAATGGTTATTTTTTTATAAATTATTAGTCAAAGGTGCGAGACTACCGACGATCGATGGTACCTACGTCTCAAAATCAGTTCATATAAAGAGTCTAAAAAAACTTTCATTTTCTGAGTACAGAGCGAAGTTGTAGATCAATTCCCGCCTTCAAGTTGAATCTTTGAATTGATGAAGCTTCCATTCACCAGTTTCAGTCGGAAGAAAAATGCGTACCGGCTCTGCTGGCACTCTGACTTCTCGCGCACCCTAATAATATCTAATAATGTATGGCAGCCGGCAGTCCGAGCAATCAGCAGTCACGGGCTCACGGCCATGGTTCTGACGGGCATCTACTACTATCTATTTTAACAAGTACCACCTTTATGACAACATTCAACGTTATTAATAGGAAAATTTATACATGCACAAATCCATAAAATATTTATTTTTGCAGATATTCACCTGAACTTTTATGTTTAAAAGGCATTCAAAATACTCTTCCTTTGAAGTTCCTACCATTTAAAAATGCAAATCCATGACCTGCTGCGATTTTTTTATACCTCGACTTTCTCAAAAACCATTTAGTGATTCTTTTATTTAACACAGCGTTAATCATCACCCCAAAACCCCCATGTACCAAATTTGAACAAAAAATATACAGAGAGTTCCATTCTGCAGGGTGTCAAAGTTGGAAAAAATAGGAATTTTAAAGGCATCTGGCGAATCAAGTGTACCTACCATGGAATCGCCTCAACACAGTTGAATAGTCAACAGGACCACTCAAAGTGTTGGCGTGCAAAGATCCAACACAATATTATACAGGATGTTTGTCTCTGGCTGGGTCATCTCAAAATGCAGAGTTTTATTAACCTCTATAGGGGTCTATTCTGGAATTATTGAAAAACTAAAAAAAAACACAAAAGTAATTTATTTTTATTTTACAAAATATCAACCGAAATGTAGAAAAAGATTTTACATTATTGGACCCTTCTCAGCAAAGCCACCCTCTATAAGATGATACATTTTTCTATGCGTTTCCTGTTAGGAACACAACCCGTCTTAACTCATCTCGACTTACTGACCGGCAGACTTCTGCCATCTAATTATTGGACTATTTCGTCCTATCCATCTAAAAGAAGACATGAAAACGAATGGTGCAAGAAACTGGAAACTTATAATTTTGACAATACCTGTTGGGAAAATTAGCGACATAACGAGTTGCGTGAACAGGTGCTCCAATATAATGATCCTTTAAAAAAAGAAAGGCCCTTTGGCAGTTTATTCCACAGAATACCTTGGAAGAAAGCCTGTGCTTCGCCGCGCATATTAGGGGTGCGGTGGAGTGTACATAGGCGGCGATCGGAAAAGTGTATCCTTTGTTTTGCCGTAGTAGGAAGCTTTTCAAAGAAAATGAACTTACGGTATAAAGTTATTCTACGATCAACCATGCTATATGCGGCCCCGGTTTGGCAGTCAGCGTCAAAACTAGCAAAACTACAATTCGAAAGAATGCAAAGGAAATGCATAAGGATGGCCTGCAACCTTGGAATATACACGCCAATTATTAAGTATATGTATGAAACATCGCAACTGCCCACAGTCCTGATTATATTACTGAAATATCCGATAATACAGATTCAGAATACCAATATTAGAGTTCACAAGACCAATTATTGAAAAAAAGACACGATCACCGTATTCACGTCATACATAAACCTCCGCATTTTGGGTTGCCACTCTACTATGAACCACCCTAACGATTATAGTGGCCTCAACTAATTCCCCCCTACTGAATAACTGAAACGACCTAGCCAATCGCCCGGGCTATACAGGCAACTTTACAAACTGCAAAAATGCGTAGCAAAAGTAGCTACGCTAATACCTAGTATTCAAGTTGTCAGATATTTGGAGAGAAGAGTCCCCTAGAACGGCACCCCCACCAGTGGCGTAGCTTCAAATTTTGGGCCCTCCCGCCAAAATTAAATTTGGGCCCCCTCAAATTGGAAAATAAAAAAAACATGAAGGTGAAACTATCACAAACTGTTATTTCTTAGTAAATAAAAAGAAAAAAGTTTCTAAAACAACAATATACCTTCAGGCAGGGTGTCCAACTTTAAAACTGTACAAATCCGTAAAATCTTCACTTTTGAAGATAGTCGCCTGAACCTTTTTTGTAATAGGACTTCAAAATCCGCTTCTTTTGACTTTTTACCATTTTTATAATGCCAATCCAGGGCAGGCCACGATTTTTTTATACCCTCGATTTTCACAAAAACCATTTAGTGATTTTTTTATTTAAAATCTGATCAAAAACACCCTAAAACCGCCAAATACCAAATTTGAACAAAAAATATACAGAGAGCTCCATTCTGCAGGGTGTCAAATTTTAGGAAAAATAAGAATTTTAAAGGCATCTGCCAAGTCAAGTGTGCCATGGAATCTCCTCAAAACGGTCGAATGGTCAACAGGACCACTCATAGTGTAGGTGTGCAAAGGTCCAATACAAAATACTTATACAGGCTGTTCTTAACTATATGCCATCTCAAAGTACTGAATTTTTGCCCCAGACACTGTAAACGAACTGAGTCAAAAAAATACAGAAGCCTGCCAGTCAGTAAGTCCATATCAGTTAAGATGGCTGGTGTGCCACAACAGGAAATGCACAGAAAATGTCTGAGATAGTGACTTTGTTGAGAAAGGTCCAATAATTTAAATTGCTCTTATTTTTCGGTTGGCATTTTGTTCAGAAATAAATTACTTTTGTGTTTATTTATATTTTTTCAATGATTTCAGAGCATTCTTGATCCGTATAAAGTTTTTTAAAATTTCAGCATTTTGAGATGGCACAGAGAAAAATACCCCATATATATTTGTATTAAATCTTTGCACACCAACATTTTGAGTGGTCCTGTTGACTATTCAACTGTTTTGAAGGGGTTTCATATCACACTTGACTCGCCAGATGCCTTTAAAATTCCTATTTTGCTCAACTTTGACACCGTGCAAAATGGTACTCCCTGTACATTTTTTGTTCAAATTTGGTATATGGGGGTTTTGTGGTGTTATGGTCAACCCTGTAGTTTTCGTGGAAATCGGGGGTATAAAAAAATCGTAGCCGGCCCAGAATTTGCATCTTGACAATGGAAGAAAGGCCAAAAGAATCGGTTTTCGAAGACCTTTCAAACAAAAAAAGTTTAGACGATTGATGCACAATGAGTTTGTCACCCTAAGGTACAAAGAGTGCTTAATATACCTAGATGATATCATAGTCTTTAGTGCAGGAGAAGTCAATGAACTTTAATTAGTTCGCTTTTATCCATTGCTGCACCTTTTCAGCTTCTATAGAAAGTAATGCTAAATTACCTCGTAAATTACTTATTATGTATTGGTAGATAACATTGGTAACAACGATTTCTCAAATAGATTTTTATTAATTTTTTTATTGATTTAATTTTTTTTATTCTGAAGAAGCAACAGTTACAGGAAGGATCAAAAATATAATATCAAAACAGAACAGAACACGTATACGCCCGGTCAAGGGGAGGCTGTCGAGAGTTCGAGGGGACCCGGCTCCGCCGGGCCCCCTTGACGGCAGGGCCCCCCCGCGACCGCGGGGTTTCGCGGTATGGTAGCTACACCACTGACCCCCACGCGTTGCTCTTAGGGGCCTGATGAACCGGCCCCCAACTCCGCCACGTGCGGCCCGACGAAAATTATTATTGCTTTCCAATAGCTGTTACAAGCAAAATGAGCCAAATTGCAATGTAATATGATATTAAGCAATTAAAATATTTTTATGTTATGTTATGGTTGTCTTCTGCCCTGCCCGCCTATTCGGAATTCGCCGACACATTAGCCGCTTCGGAACAATTCGGGTGCTGCGATCAGATACTCGTAAAGTGCAGACGTATTAGACTAATACCAAAGTCTAGAGAATTCTATAAGTCGGGTCACTTCTCTGTTCTCTCGGACGAAACAACAATTTTTTGCGACTACTCGTAAATCAGCGTCACCGCGGCCTGTGTAAGCTTAAGGGCTCCATTCACGTTGAGATTGGTATCGATACATGTTGCAAGTATCCAGTATCTTGATTCAAATCGCATAGTGTACTTGGCTGTCTCAGTATCGCTGTATCAGTATCAGCTGGTATCACCGTCTGTATAACTGTAGTGAAACTTCGATACCGCGCACATGCAACTGATACTTGTTACAACGCGTGTATATGTTGATGTTTTTGTATTGCGCTTCTAAAAAATATGAAAGTTTATTTTCAACATGGCAGATTGCTAGTTTTGGGAGGAATTTCTCCATATTTACAAACTATATCTGTGTTCATGGAACTCAAAGTGCAAAGAATATTCAAATAGACAACTTAGAGAATCGGCAAATACACAGCTTTCGTTGCGCCTTTCGACGAGAACTTAAAAAAGTTGTTGCACCATTTCTGCATCACATGTGAACTGAACTGATGTTTCATGAGTTCGTCTCAACGTGTATGAACAGAAAACACATGGAAACAAATCTCAGATACATGTATCGCCGTTTGTCGTGATACACGTATCGATACCGATCTCAACGTGAATGGGGCCCTTTTATTTCCTTTTCCTTCTACCAGAAGATATAGATCGCCGTACTCCGATGACGGCGGGCCGAGGGAGCGGGAGAGGGCAAGGGGGAAACGTTTGTTTACACAAGGCCAAGTGCCCAGACTTATTAGTTTTTATATCTCTGGACGGACGCTGCTAATACGTCGGCGATTTACCTTGTAAGTATTTGCATAACACAGCAAATTCGTAAAGTACAGACGTATTAGACGGCGATTTACGAAATAACGGAAACATTGTAGGTATTTTATTAATATGGACTTAGGTAAGTGTAAATACGAAAGTTGAAGGGAATTGTGTCCCCGCATTGCGGTTATCATGTCCTACTTTCCGTGACAGCTGCCATTTTTGAGATATGACACAAATATGTGTTTTTTAAATGGAAACCATATAGTTGGTCATGGTCTCAACAATCAGGCATTTTTAGAGCTTTCCAACGATATAGGGCGAGTTTTTAAAGTCAACACAAATATATGTGATGGGAACCATCAAGCCAATCACCTGTGCAAAAATTTTTGAATGCCCAATCACATTGCATTGATGGATTCCATCACATATTTATGCTGACTTAAAAAACTCGCCCATAATACTCGATAATGGTTATTCAGAAAAATAATGGAAATAACTATGGTTTCCATTAAAAAAAAACACGAGCTTGAGTCATATCTCGAAAATGGCAGCTGTCACGGAAAGTAGGACATGATAACCGCATTGTGGACACAATTCCCTCCAACTTTTGGTTTTTACACTTTTTATCTAAAATCAGAAACAACGATGGATTAGAACAAATCGGCAAAATTTCGTTTCTTCAAAATATCTAGTAAGCCATGACTTTTTTAGAACATCCAAGAGGTGCGTTAAATTGGGCCCACAAACTTTCAATTCTTTCCCCATTAACCTTCTCTCTATCTCCGCTAGTTTCAGATTCTAGTAAAATCAGGCTTAATCAATGCAAAAAACGTATACAAAATCACAAAATCTCATGTAAATTGAGTAATTTTCAGGAGAAAAAAAAAACGAAATTCAGATTTCCGCCATTTTCTCGGAAAATTTGAGGTTATGTTGATAAATGCCTTATAATAGGTACCTATGAAAGATTCAAATTTTTTAAATATCTGCTACTTTTGTGTTGAACGTTGAACACTTTCAACTAGGAGGTTATACGTTTCGCTCAAAAATTGCAAGTTTCAACCCCTAAACACTAAACAGCACCACCATTTCATTCATGCCGTGTTTAATTTTTGTTTTATTCTCTTTGTTATGACCCTATCTAAATTTTCCTGCTTGTCCTTGCCTGTGGATAATTTTCCATTTTTTATTTTCTATCCTCCTACTTCTGAATTTTTAGGTTACAATATGAATATGGGGTCTATTAATGACTCAAAATGCCCCCAGTTTACGAAAAGCGCTACGTCCTAGTAGATTCTTCTATGGCGCTACTTAGCGCTTTAATAAAAAAACTGTAGGCACATTGAACACGGCCATTATTCTAAAAAATTATTTCATTCAAGCTCAAATCAGCCTCAAATTCGCCCTTGTCGTTTATTTGCAACATAATTATATTAGAGGATATCCGCTTATAACAACTATACCTACTTGGCAGAGTCTTTAAATCCATTTTATACATTTTTTAGCTATTTATATTTATTTTAAATCACTATATCAGAGATCACATCTGTGAAAATGAGTCAAATAAATCCGAGTGACAGCGAAAAGAAGTACTTACAAGATAAAAATGGTAAATCGCAGACGTATCGCTACCATATCCGCTCTGCTCTCCGGTCCGCCGTCCGCTGTCTTTCTGTCATTTGCAGCGCAATAAAATTGTTAGTGACGTATTAGGTGAACTATTTATTCATGCATCAATTATTATTTATTGCGAGCACCTCATGTTTTTCGGCTATAGGAGAAATTATTTTATTCTTTTTAGTACGTTTTAAAAAGTGGTATAATAAAAAAATTCAATTATCTTGCCGTGTTTTCCGCTGTAATTTTTGTTATACAGAGAAATTTAGCGCGTTTCCATTTGTTTTGTTCATGTTTCAAGGCACACTTGACATCCAATGCGATAAACTCTTGGCTTAGGCGGCAATTTTGTGATTGCAACGATGTAATAATATGTTGATATTTGCTTTTCCCTTTGCCAAGATATCTACGTGGACTTAAAGGTAAAAATTTTTTTTTGAAAGATCGTAGTTAGCCATGAAATTCAGGCGGGTTTTTGATAGTTATGCTAGCTTATCTCTTACTTACTTTAATAAGCAAATAAAAATAATAACAAAATGGCAATAAATATTCAATATTATATAAAAAAGGTAGGAAGATATTTTTTCTACTTATTGTCATTTTTTACTATTTTGATTTACTAAAGTAAGTAATCGGAAATAATCAAAAACAATCTAAGCCTAACCATCAAAAAATCGCTTTAATTTCGTGGCTAACTACGATCTTTCAAATAATGATTCTTTTGTAAATTTGAGTCCACATAAATATCTTGCTGAAGGGAAAAGCAAATATCAATATAAAATATTGTTGCAATCAGAAAAATTAGGTATTTCAAAATATTCTTTATTAGGAAAAACAAAAAAAATGTCATACTTTCATGATTCGCCCTGTGTAATCCGAAAGCCTTCCTTTCTAAAGGCCGATAGTTACTGTGGAACTTTTATATAGGTTCAAATTTTTCTCTATATTATGCAAGACTTAAACTGAAGAAGACTGTACTTACCAACGATATACAGGGTGATTCAAAACTCCGTACACAAATTTTAATGACGTATTTGAGAGACCATCATAAGACTTTTTTCCCATAAATATGTGTCATAAGAAGCATCCCCTCCGACCTAAGCCACTATAGCCCTCCAAATCTCACAAAATCGATTAATTTGAACTACGGCTATACAGTTGTGCATCGAATTTCTTGAAAATTTACATGCAGTTGTTTTTGCGCTTTATTAATTTTTTGTGTCAGAAATGACATAAACTAAATTTGGGGGGGGGATTAGGAAGTCATTTTTTTTTTAGGTCGGAGGGGATGCATATTTATACTATTTGTTTAATTCATCTGTATAACTTTCTTATTTTATTAAAACTAAAAACGTGAAAAACTGGTGCAGCGAGATCACTATTTACGTATTAAATTACCTATCTATCCGTTTGTTTTTGGCCTTCGTAAGAAATTTAGTGGTGGTCTTCCGATCTTCTGATATCTTCTCGAACGACTATAAACAAACTGAAAACGCAAATAGGTTCAAAGTGCCAGTAGTTTACCAAAGAATTATGTGGGAGATTCATGTGGTTTTTTTACAAGCCAGATTGCACGAGAGGCACGTAGAAAACACAAATATGTTTGTATCCTGTAAAAGGAAAAATCTCTTAATAAGCCTCAGGCGAACGATCTCAAATATTTGTACTTTTCCGTGAAAACACTTATTGCAGTGACTATAGATAGTCACTGCTTATTGTTTCTGGCAAGCGCGGCTGTGTGATCGAAGAAAAGAAAAACAAATCTGGGACCATTGGACTATTTTCAAACAGAATTATTATTAATCAAGAAGGTAATACTAATAATCCACCAAGGCCAGACTGCCCTTTAAAATGACAATACTCGCAGTAGGTAGGTAGTATATTCGTTGCATTTACAACTATACAGGGTGTTTCTTAATAACAAGCTAATATTTAAGAGGGTGATTTTTGGGTCCATTATGAGAAAAAAAAACTTTAAATGAACATATGTCCTAAAATTCTTAACTTTTGGGGAGCTAAAACAACAACATCTGAATTAATTTGTTTCGCTGTGGGTTTAGGGTAATTTTCTGTTACCATTCCGCAATGTATGTACAGGGTGGTTCATTATAAATTGACACCCCCTTAACTTGTTAGTTTTTGAGTTTAGAAAAAAAGTTTTTGACAAAAGTTTTAGTTACTAATACAAATTTTAGAAAATACTAATACAAAGTTTTTTGTGACGCTATTGGACCGTGTACAGTGTGTTCTAGAAAGCCGCAGACATAACTTATGTTTTTTTAAATGGAACGAACACCCTACATATTTTTGCATTTTTCAAATCTGCTCATCAAGGCAATCAAAATAATATTAAACTTTGTGGCATTATCTTTTTCCGTTTTTGAAAAATTCCGTATTCAAATTTTATACTAAATTTATTTAACTCTAATTTGTGGATTTCGTGATAAAGATAGATGATCAATGTAATAACGAAAAATATTTGTTTCAAACAAGAGAGTAAAATAGTGAAACTCCAAAATGTTTAGGAGCCTTTACGATTTTCCTGAAATTCTTTATTTCGAGAATATAATCAGTAAAATTTGAAAAGGCTCCTAAACATTTTGGAATTTCACTATATTACTCTCGTTTAAAACAAATATTTTTTGTTATTACATTGATCATCTATCTTTATCACGAGATCCACAAATTCGAGTTAAATAAATTTAGTATAAAATTTGAATACGGAATTTTTCAAAAACGGAAAAAGATAATGCCACAAAGTTTAATATCATTTTAATTGCCTTGATGATTAGATTTCAAAAATGCAAAAATATATAGGGTGTTCCATTTAAAAAAAACATAAGTTATGTCTGCCACGGCTTTCTAGAACACACTGTACGTACACGGTCCAATAGCGTCACAAAAAACTTTGTATTAGTATCTAAAACTTTGTAAAAAACTTTTTTTTCTAACCTCAAGAACTAGCAAGTTAAGGGGGTGTCAATTTATAATGAACCACCCTGTACATTACTTCAGTTTCATGATTTTACCTTATAAAAAATATTTTCTTTAATAAAATTGTTCAAAGTTATTGTTCTCGTAAGTGAAAAAGATCAAGAGACCTCATTTGCTCAGAAAGGAATGGGGATTTCAAAAATAATATTTACTTTAAGAAGAAGCAGTGGCGTAACATATTTTTCTGTGAGTTATTCAATTCGAAACCCGTACAGACGCCACTGGTAAATGTAATAAAGTTGTTTTACGTCAGAAAATGTATCTTGATGCACAGAAGGAGTGTACCAAATTTCACAAAACTATCTAGGGTAATACCAAAGCCATAATAATAGTAAAAGCCATAATAAGCCAAAGCCATAATAATAATAATAATAAATTTTGGCACCCTGTAGTTCAAAAGTTAAGACTTTTAGGACATATGTTCATATGAAGTTTTTTTTTTCAAATTGGACCCAAGAATCACCCCCTTAAATATTAGCATGTTATTAAGAAACACCCCGTATATGTACAGGACCACGGCCTGCTGTGATTTTTTTTGATGCGATTTTTTCGAAAATGCCATTAGGGATTTTTTATCGGAAATCTGGCAACGTATGGCATATTTAAGCATTAAGATATACGGTGTTTTAAAAAATAAAAAAAAAAACAATTTTCCCAACTTTAAGGCCCTGTAGAAATGTTACTGGGCGAAGTAAATTAATAAAACCTAGGACATTGGGTTTTCAGGTGGTGCTGAATAAAGCTACGTTGTCAGATTTCCGATAAAAAAAATCCTTATTAGCATTTTCCAAAAAAACCTAGCATGATGATATGTCCCACAAGTGTCTAAGCACACTTTCTACACACATACAAAAAATCATCAAAATCGTGCAGCGTATATCACAATTTTACAGGGGTGTTATGATTGAAATCTGAATTGTGTATATTATACACAATTACTTATAGTATACCTATATATTTATGAATTATACAGGGTGATCCAAGAAGTAGTATCGACCCAAAGTTATGTTTTTTTTTAAATGGAACACCCCGTATTTTGTTACATTTTTAGAAAGCCCTTAACGAGTATGTTCTATTTGGTACAGGGTAGTAATAAGGATCTATCTTTAAAGGTAAGGGAGTTATTTTAATTTTAAACAAAAAAGGGGCCACTTTTGGAAATGTATTACTCAAAAACCCGCACAAGCATGTGGTTGCTTCTGGGGTTCTCCTAGTTTAGATTTTGGGCTATAACTTGGACTGGAGATTGCCTGTTACGCCTAGTTAACAATTTTGGACCCATATTGAGATAAAGTTCTGAAGATCATACCGGGCGATTCACTTATGCAAATCCTAAAATTACTTGCTAATTTTAAAAAGAGCACCCTATATTTTATTACATGTTTGGAAAGACCTCAAAGAGTTGATACTTTTTGGTATAGGGTATTATGTGTCTAACTTTAAAGTTTAGGGAGTTATTTCCATTTTATTCTAAGAAAGGGCTTGAAAAGGGCCGATTAGGCGGGTTTCAAAATGTCACTTTTAAAGCTGTAAAAATTAAAAAAAAAACATATTTTTGTTAATTTTTGGTGTATCGGAAATAGTTGTAAATCTACCACCTGTAACGCCATAAATAAATAACATAAGCCGATGTCATAATTTATTACGCCGTAATTTTTTTCTTCAAGCGCAGTAGGTTTTTTATTATTGATGGCGTAACAGGTAGTTTCAACTATTTCCACTACACCAAAAATCAACAAGAATATGTCTTTTTTTTACAGCTTAAAAAGTGAGATTTTGAGACCCTATTCATGTAATCGGCCCTTTTGAAGCCCTTTCTTAGAATAAAATGGAAATAACTCCGTAACCATTAAAGTTAGACCAAAAATACCTTTTACAAAAAAGTATCTACTCTTTAAGGGCTTTCCAAATATGTAATAAAATATAGGGTGCCCATTTAAAATTAGAGAGTAAACTTAGGATTTGCGTAAGTGAATCGCCCGGTATGTTCTTCAGAACTTTACCTCAATATCGGTCAAAAACTGTTAACTAGGCGTAACAGGCAATCTCCAGTACAAGTTATAGTCAAAAATCTTATTTGGTTTTTGAGTAATATATTTCCAAGTGTGGTCCCTTTTTTCGTTTAAAATTAAAATAACTCCCTAACCTTTAAAGATAAACCTTTAATACCCTGTACCAAAAAGAACATGCTGTTTAAGGGATTTCTAAAAATGTAACAAAATACAGGGTGTTTTATTTAAAAAACATAACTTTGGGTCGCCGCTACTTATAGGATTACCCTGTATATTGGAAATTATTTTCGAAATGTAGTACTCTTGTTTCTCTACAAGTTTTGTCTATTTCGTTTTCAAACAAATTGAAATATCTGCACGAAATTTGGTATCTATGGTTTTTGTTTGGGGGAAGCAATTTAAATATTAAAAACGGATTTAACTAAATTGCTTGTTCTTTAATAAACGATTTTTAAATTTTTCGTTAGTTTTGTTAACATGCAAATTGAAGTCTTCGCCAATAATTATTGTATGTAGACAAAATAAAAAATTAAAAATGGTTTATTAAATAACAAACAATTCAGTTAAAACTATTTTACTGTTGTTTGTCTTAGCCAATAGCGAAGCTATATATGTCTGTGAGCTATATATGTCTGTGGCCAAACCCTTCTCCGATTGGATGCGAGCTTTGAGAGAAATGTTATTGAATATTACATAAAGATTTTAAAATGGAAATACTTGGGAAACGGCTACTCCTTGATACATCTAGAAGGTACACCTTTTTCGCATAAAAACCTCAGAAAAAATAATAGACTAGACCTAGACTCCAAAAAGTTATGACGTTTCAAATCACGCACTAATCCTATTGAAGCTTTGCTAATATTTGAATTTATCGCCCCCAAAAAACCCCAGTTGCCAAATTTTGTGCAAATAGTTTGATTTCTTCAATTTTTTTTGAAAAATATAAAATGAGATTTAAATTGAGATACCCTATATCTTTGGGGGTTTGCGTTTTGACCCCACCCTTATATGAACTTTTTGTCTTATTATTCGATGTTTCTTCAGCCCTAGAAGTCCGTACACTGTTTTTGAAACACCCGTATAAACATTGGGTCATTAAGGTTGTGAAGACAGCATGCATATTTTTTCAAGAACTAAGAACTCTTGTTTCTAGAAATATCAACGACTTACACAAATTACAACTGAATAGCCCCTAATGTTAATCCCTACGACAAAATATTTTCTTAACTGCAATGTATTCATTTCGTTTTCATAATGTAAATAACAACCTATGTCATTTTTTGACACAAACATATATTAACATCCAAAAAAGTAATATGCTGCAATCCGATTTTTTACTGTGTATACTAGAATAAAAAATCGAATAACTTGAACAAGTGATTTAACAACTTCTAAGAAAGGACTTAATCAGCTTACTATTCAGAATCGTTCTGTTTATATACTGTTAATGTTAATTAACAATCATAGAAGTGACCATAAAAAATATATTAGAACTTCAAGCAGCTAGCGGTCTTAACAAAAATTTCACTAAAATGGCATAATACACTTATAGAGTATCTACTTACTTTAATTAATTTAATAGAACCAAAAATAGCACGAAAATATACCAGATGAACATGGGCCATGTCTGTCCAAGAAAGGCTGTCTGTACTGATTCGTTTTTTGGTGATTCCTTCTTTATGATAAGCGCCATAGTTCCAGAAGTGTGAGCTGTTAATGTTAATTAACAATCATAGAAGTGACCATAAAAAATATATTAGAACTTCAAGCAGTTAGCGGTCTTAACAAAAATTTCATTAAAATGGCATAATACACTTATAGAGTATCTACTTACTTTAATTAATTTAATAGAACCAAAAATAGCACGAAAATATACCAGATGAACATGGGCCATGTCTGTCCAAGAAAGGCTGTCTGTACTGATTCGTTTTTTGGTGATTCCTTCTTTATGATAAGCGCCATAGTTCCAGAAGTGTGAGATGCACATTACAACTGAATAGCCAACTGTAACAATAATGTTAATCCCTACCACAAAATATTTTCTTGATTGCAATGTGTTCATTTCGTTTCCATAATTTAAATAACAACCTATATCATTTTTTGACACAAACATATTAATATCCAAAAAAAAAGGAACATATTGCAATCCGATGATTTTTTTCTGTATATTATAGTATACCTATTAGAATAAAAAATCGAATCACTTGAACAAGTGATTTAACAACTTCTAAGAAAAGACTTAATGATCTTACTATTCAGAATCGTTGTGTTTATATACTGTTGATGTTAATTAACAACCATAGAATAGAAGTGACGATAGTGAGATTTTTAATCTTTTTATCCACCATAAAAAATATAATATAATTTCAAGCAGTTAGCAAAAATTTCACGAAATTGGTACACACTCTTAGAGTAGTTTAATTGAACCAAAAATAGTTCCAAAATATATTATGGGCCATGTTTGTCCAAGAAAGGCTAGCTGTACCAATTCGTTTTTTGGTGAATCCTTCTTCAATAGCTTTTTAAAAATAATCGATAAGCGCCATAGTTCCAGAAGTGTGAGACGATCTCGTAGAAGAAATAAACGAAAATAGGCAGGTAGGAAACTATTTATTTATTTTAATAATTAGGTACCTACAACAAAATCAATAAATTTTCTGTGATAAAGGAAATAAAATGTAGGTACCTTATTTACACTTAACCTAGTTTTCCTGTACACCATCTATTTTTAATTTTTGTCTTTTCCCGTATAAGTTCTGATAATAGGGCCAAAATAATTATTATTTATTATTAATGGAGACTCATTTTTTCTTCGCCAAGATGTGTATTTTGTGCTTCTCCTCGTAGTAAGTACTCGTAGTGGTACCTACCTCTATTTGTCATCGGCAGAAGTACAGTAGTATCTACCTGTAAAATATCCGAAGCATCTAATAAAAAAAATATCCCTTCGAATAGCGAAGTTGAAATTCCATAAGTTTTAATTTTTAACGGTAAACTATATGTGCGAATCCCACATCCACTTCAAAGTTGAAACACGTCATCTTCAAAGAACATTTTACCAACGATTGTTAGAAAGAAAGGAGAAGAGGGAGTAATACGCAGATTGCTTCGTGACAACACTGAGAGTTGGTTGTTTAATTAAGGGGCTATTTTTAAACGTAATTAAGAAATTCCCACAAATTTCTATTCGTTTCTTGTCGTCTCCAGTTTCCAGATAATGACGTTAAATCTGCCAATATTGTTTCTATCCACCGAACGCCGGAGGTCCCTGCATTAATCTCTGAATTAATTGCGGGCTTACTGTCCTCAAGGATACTCGGGAAAACAACGGAATCGGGGAAAATTCCGAGAAATCTATATGCGAAATGCCCTCGCTGTATATTATATATTTGTAAGATTTTTCAGATAGTATAAGCCCAGCCCATTATATCTGTACAATAATTAAGGGGAGTTTCGCCTAAATTTAAGATTTAACGGACTATTATCACCTCACACGAGTACCTACTATTGGAGTAGAATTGTGAATATAATTTTTGTTTTCTTTATTATTTAATTTTGTTTTATACATATAGACTTATTATTATTATTATTATACTCGAGAAATCCTTACATGCAAAGACAGTTTTGCATCGAAGAGGGATATCATATTATTTTGTTCAGAAGAGGGATATCCAAAAATAACTTTAAGATTAGAAGATATCGGTTATTCATTACACTTAAGTGCCTGCCCTTTCATCCATATTAAGTAACGTTCCAGTTGGCAAAGCAAAGGTTACTAAAATTCCCTTATAATAGAATTGGCTAAAGTAAATTTCGTTTAAATGATCGTAACAATAATTACTGTAATCACATATTATGTAAAGTAATGCCTTTAGAAGAATTCTGTTTTCTGGCGGATCCAAGGACCAAGAGACGACAGGACAATGTGATAAAATTATATCCTGCCGAAGGTTTCATCGTTTCTTGCGATCAGATAAGAAGAGTATGATGGCATCCACCTCCCAAGATTTTATTAACTATTTGAATGTTAATGTGTGTGTTATATTTGTTTGTAACATAATATAACAACTACTTTGAGTGAAAAGAGCAGTACGGTATATGTCTGGGCACAGAAAAACAGCACGCTGGTTTTCTGGTGGTCTGGTAAAACGTCATGCTCAAATTTATTTGGAAAACTGCAAAGACTAACTTTGCCTTCCCTTTCTAGTCTACGTCTAGGAATGTTTTTTTGTTACAAACAATAATAGCAAACAAGTGAGTAACAAGCACAATTAAAAAATTTAAAAAATATTCCAGTAGAATAAATTTAAGGGTGTGCAACCCTAACCTACTCTTCAATAATTTCTGACTATCAATATATAAGGAAAAAATGGTATGTGTCTGGGAAAAAATGTCGATGACGTTTCATCGTCCATTTTCCTAAACATCAAAAAAGCTAATTTTTTGTCATAATTGGACCTTAGTCCCATTTAAGAACCCCTTTTCGAAATTTTATTTTGAGTTTTCGTGTTCCCGCTGTGGAAACGGAAATTTTATATACGTATTACAGTGTGTTTCAGTTTGATACTTGAAAAATCGGTATTTTTTAATGAAACAAACTTTTTTTTTCTTTTTTAGTATATTGCACTTAAAGATCTAGGCCCTTTGCATGGCCTGCTATGATATAAATCGTAACCCCAAAAATGGCCAAATAATATTAGTCATTTTCTAAAGAAAAAGTAATTGTCCAATCGATTCAACCTTGCTTCAAAACCCTTAATACCAAGTTTCAAAGTTGCATCTTATACAGCGTGTTCGAAAAATACCAATATTTGCGTGCGTATTAACAGGTTAAAACATTTTGTTGATATTGTTACTACTACGGCTCTGAAATTGCATTATTTTTATTGACCTAGTTCATATAGAGCGTTCGTAATAAAAAGTCGAATTTAAGGAAATATCGATTTTATTCGTTTATTTTTAGCAAAAGAAATTAAACTGAACCTAACAACTAACAACAAAATAATCAAATATCTCTAAATTTTCGAATTTTCTATTGTCCCTCCTTCAACTCGATTACATTTTTTAATCTTTTTTGGCAATGACTCATTACATTAGCGAGTTGCCAAAGAAGATTAGAATGGCACGAGACTTCACAGGAAGTAAATCCAACACGATTTCTTTGGCCGTATTAGCAATATATTCGGGATTTTGAAACATTTTAAAATTATCAAATAAACAAACTTAATTGTTGCTTTGATTTCAAAAATTATGGAAAATTTGCAAATTTAAGCGTTCTGAAAAATTGTAAAAAGCGTATAACAAAATTTTGGGAGCGTATTACAAAAAATAGTGTTTGTCACACGTAACTAAAATGTTTTTCAGGACTCATCGGACTCGGCTAACGCCTATATTGTCCGGAAACAGCAATGATTCGTATCCATACAATGTATTATAATTTGTAATTTATAAAATACCCTTTGTGGCAAACTTTTTTATAATTTGATTTTATTATATTAATATACAGAGTGATTCAGTTCCGGTGCTCAACATGGGGATCTCGGAAACCGTAACAGATACGAAGTCGGTCAAACGGAGGCAAATTTGCGCCTTTGGGCGCCCAACAATATGCCGTTGAGAAAGTTGAAATATTTTCATGGGTTGTTGATATATTTAAGAAAAACCGAATTTTTGAAATTTAAATTTTATTTTGTTCTGGCGCCATTTGCAATAATATTGAAAAATAAATTGTACTTTTTCATTGCAACTTTTTCTGGACTACGTCATGGTATTTTTAGATTTTCGGGTCGTCGTTTCGTTTTTGAGATCGAGGGATCATCTTCATTTTTTTAAATACGGACCTGTATTTTTTATTGCATATTTCGAAATGAATCGCTGTCCTGAGTACAACGATGTATGACATATACATATTTTTTCTTGTTTTAGCTGCTAAAATGCACATTTACTAAGAAAAAATTAGTACGGTCCAGGACTATGCACTTTTCTCTCTTTTTTTCAAAGCAATTCCGATTATAACAGGTGAACATTATTTTAATACCTACTGGATTAATTATTCTCCATGTTTGTCATATTTTGAATTTTTTTATACTTTAGGTAAAATGTTCACTATTGTTAGTAATTATTGTCGTTATTTACCTAAAATATAAAAAAAAATTCACAATATGACAAACATGTAGTATAATTAATCCAGTAGGTATTAAAATAATGATCACCTGTTATAATCGGAATAGCTTTGAAAAAAAAAGAGAGAAAAATGCATAGTCCAGGACCGTATTAATTATATATATATATATTATATATTAACAAGAAACAAGAAAAAATATGTATGTGTCATACATCGTCATACATAGATGAAATAAGGGTGGGATGGTTGTTTTATTACTACAATCCACTGGCACAGATTAACACTGGTCTCTATCTTATCTATTTGGAAAGCTGCTAAGTTCGATAACAAAATCCCACTATTCTTTCCGCCCGTTCGTTGCATATCCAAATATAGGACACAACAAAAGTTTACCATCTTCATCTTTGTGATCTACAAATATTATTACATGAAAGGAGAAAATTAACGTTTGACGCACAGGACACACAGTTTGTAGTTTTGCCTATCTTTGTGTTATTTGCTTTTTGCCCCAATCACTGGTTTATTTATTCTGTCGCTTACTCAAGTTTCGTTGCCAGTTTCTCTCTATATATATTTCATCCATCTACTTGACAATTCGATGCATACAAGCATTATATGAATAAAAGTAACTACTCTGAATATGTCTTACAAATTACTTAACTTTAGCTTAGTGAAAAAATGGACCTAAGTAGAATATTAGTGTTATGTCTGATGATATATCTACCACCCCAATGATAGATGTAGGTAGCTATTTATTTAATCATGAATGAAGAAGCATCCTGTTTATTACGAACTTTTTCATCCGAGTCGACCTGATTTGGTTTTAAATTCTTCTGTATCTCCCAACCTTTATCCTAGTTTTTGCGGTTTGAGCTGCCGGTTAGTTCACAGTTGATTTGAACGTGGCCACGTGAGCGTGAGAGTGGATTGAGGCCGCATAACATGCGTGTGTCCCATTTCCACTGCCCGTGACCGTTCGGCTGACCCAGCCATGGAAAGCGAAAAAATTTACGCTTTCTGGTGAGTTTTTTTGGGCAGATTCGTGCGACCAGCGCGGCGGCCGCTTCGCCTTGTTTTTCTCCTGAAATTTTTCACACTGATGAAGAAGGAAGATGACCGGTTTACACCAACACAGTTTAATATAACGACTCTACACTATAATTGTAAACATTCTAAGCTTTCGACCATGCTTAATAACTTTGTCAGGGCTGAAGCTGGGCTGCAGATAAAATGGAATTAAATCATAAAATTATAAAAAAATAAAATTCTTTTTTACAGTTTAGCTATAGTGACATCATTATAATAAATAAATTTAAGAAGAAAAGGTATGTGAATCACTTCAAAAGTTTTAAATTGGCATCAGAAAGTAACAGGGGTGCCTCAGCAGTCACGTGACTTTCGTGTTGTGGCGAAACTTTTTTGTGGACAAATAGCTTTCTAAATAGGTGTGTGAACACTAGTCAAAACCAAAATCAATAAATCGGAGTTTTAAATAAAATTCCTACTGAAATAAATGCAAAATAGAAACAATGAATTTGGCGCGATCATAAAACGACTAGGACGAACGACACGTCGCACTGACTGCAAACAGCCCCTATTATTCGCAGGCGCAGGGCGCCTATTATTGGTAAAACACTAAATATAACTTATTTATTCTGCGAAAGGTAAGTTTCTAACATGATACTAATGACATCACAAGATAAACTCACGCACATATTTTGTACGTTTCGACTATAACGTCATCGGGTGATAAAAATCGTTCAAAGTCGGTTTCTGTGGGTTTTGGGATCAAAACACATAATTTTTAATGTGGTTGGGTATTGTTCAAATATACGTTAAAGAAAAGGCACAAAGTATCATGAGTTTGTACTGTCGTAATATGTATAAGGGTATAAGGACAGCAGATCAGGCCTTTTTCGCCTAAAGTATGTTGAAACTAGGTAATCCCAAAAATATATATTTCCGATTTTTTGCGACCAGGAAAGGCGCCAAAATTAAATATTACCTAATATTTGAGCTGTCAAAAAATATCGTATTTCAAATTTTTAATGGATAACAAGCAGCCGACTTTAAGTGTTGGGAATATCGATCAAAATTATATACTGTCGCATGGATCCAAAATGTGGATCGAATTTAAATTGATCCGGTGTGCATCCTTCCTCACCCTTCCAGAACCTAGCAATTTTGAGATCAGTTGGCTCAAGTTACTTAGTTTGTTATTTTCTAACCGCTTTTGATAGAAATAGATGCAAAATTTGAAAAACTGCAAAAGTAGTAAATAATATGATGGAGGTTGCTGCTGTGGATATAAATGAAATGCCGTTAGTGGTAAATGGTTTACCTTTTAGCATTGATGGCTTATCCAATGGATATAGATAATTATGTAATTAAGACAAAATGGAAAAAATGAATTTTGTCATAGATGACAATGATATCTATTGGTTTTGTTTTGTTCAAGATTTTATAAATAATTTTCTCGTCGTTTGTCACTTTTGTATACATAGGTAATATTCTGCCATTATTTTGTCTAATTCTAGAATTGAATATGTTTACTGTATGTATGTTATGTTATTGTATACATACAGTCATAGGCACCGTTGCACAAGGACAAGAGGGGGTGCCCCCCTGAATTTTTGGACGAAGATAAAAATTCTAGGCGTTCATATTGCAAATTTCCTAAACGCAGAATGTGCTAAATTGACTTTTATAAAATGGAAAATTGTCGAGTACCTAATATTGTGTAGGTAACATTGATACATTATTAATATTTCTAAAAAATTCGCCTGCAGCGCATAGAAATGAACAAGCTCCTCTATTTTCTTCAATACCCGCTTTCAAAGATAATAATTTTTATGGTTCTACCTCAAAACAAATTTCCATTGATGCCACTGGTCACAGAACGTGTTTTATGGAAAAGTTATAGATAATAATGTGGTCCTTTGAAAGGACATGACAAGTGCGTGTACGATAATTTTATAAGCACTAACTTTTAATTTTTACTCCGCATCACTAAGGAGTGTTGTTACAAATGACTATATATGGGCCCAGAGTTGTTGTTGATTGTTGACTCATGTAATATTTTTTGCTCATATTAGGTTACTTCGAAATTTTTTCATTCAAAACCGGTTGATCTCGAAAATTTTAAAAATTTTCGCCTGCGGCTCAATTTTTGACCACAGAAGTAATTATTTTTTATAAAGTCTAGCTACCCTATACAGGATGCTCCTCAACAACCTATACGCATAAACTTGGAAAATTGCAGCATGCAGAAGACAAATAATGGCCAATTATGGAAAAAAAATGTAATAAAATATATATTTTTGGAGATTATATCAATTTATTTCAAATTAAAAACACAGAACTAGAATTTAGTGCAATAAAATAAAAATGATGTTAGCTCATCATAATAACTGTTCAAAGTTATTTCCTTGATTTTCAATACACAGTTGAGCCCTGCGAATCCATGAAGGCCCCACAATATCGGCCCTTTTTTTTGTTTTTTGTTTTGCCAGTTTCTCTGCCTCGCTGAATCACACGCAAAAAAACTCAATTCCTGGATGTAGTTAATCTTTGAGGAAATCTTTGGGCATAAAGATGAGATGCAGATGCAGCCACTGAATTTTGATGTGCGTCTTCATTATGCTAGTACCATGTCCATAAGTTCTTCGTTTACGAAACTACGTGCCATACTTTTGTTCTAATCGCGTGAAAATAAACACAAATAGCGTCTTATACAGTTAAGACGTCATTGAAGATAGCTATCAACAAAGTACTGCTAAATACCGCACGTGCTATCATGACTTGTTATCTTCTTAATTTCTTATTATCTGTAAAAGCGTTGCCTGACGAGTGAATCACCCAACGGTAAAAGTATTTTCACTGTATCTCCAAAACAAGAACTATTTTATTACATTTTTTTCGATAATTCATCATTATTTGTCCGCTGCTACAATTTCCCAAGTTTATGCGTATAGGTTGAAGAACACTCTGTATGTATGGAAAAACGTAACCTGTCTCAGTTTTCGATCCCTCTCTGAATTTACTTTTAATTAAACCTGTATTGTAATATGATTTCTTACTTGACAAAATTATTGCCCCTCCCCCTAGTAAATTCCGTAAATATAGTTATTTGATTCACACAGAAACTAACCAAGCATTTCTTTAAAAAAAATTTAATGGAAATTTTGTCATTTCCATTACATAATAGCAAGAAACAATTTAGTCATCTATTTAAAATATTAACTTCAAAATTCAAACGATTTAATTTCTGCGTACGAATATTTTCCGCAAGGTTTTTTATACATACCTAGGTTCAAGTTTCACATTTGATAAACTTTTCGTTTAATGGGCCTTGTTCACTCAATCGAATTTCGATATTTCTTACTTCTAGAATGAAATTAATCACATAACTCTTTAATAAAATCCCCCTCAGCATCTTTCTCGTCAATATCTAATATTGTTATTAACTAAAAAAATATATAAAAAATTTAAACTGCGCTCCTTAATTTGGAGCAATGAAATTGCGTTTGCGACGTTGCCGGTTATACTAGTAATCGAAGCCCTAAAAATTCGATTTCCGTTCTAATCTCAGACGTGCACATTGAATCGAAATCGATTCTCTAGAGAAAGAAAGTTGATAAACGGTTGTCCGAACTCGACCGTACAGGTGGGTTTATTATTTATTATTATTATTTCTCACAGTTGGTACAGCTTTGACGTTCGAAGAATCCTTGGGTTACAAATTATCGATAAATGCGTTCAAATACTGTTCGGAACTGATACAGTTTGTCCTGTGCAATGTATTATTCCTATTATTTTCTTAATTTTCCCATTAAATCAATTAATCAAGGTTCACTTTGTCTCAAGAACTCATTTAACACTTTTCTATTCAGTTTAACATTTTTATATCACTTGGTGCAACACTGTTGGTACAGAATAAAAAAATATAAATTTTCTGTCTGCCTTCTTTTTTTTAAATCTGTTTTCTGACGTTTTTAGACATTTTAACCTAAAAACAGTATTTAACTTCTGAATTTTTACGTGTGTTCGTTGGTTCCCATCCAGCCAAACCAAGAGGCCACCCAACAACTACAGATAATATATTTTTTTATTATTTTTGCATATTTTTCCTGTCTGAATTATTGCATTTTGAGAAAGGCATTTATAATAGAATTTTCTATTGTCGTAGGCCTCACTCAAAATTTCAGTCAAAAGCTCAGTCTCAAAACCTTTATAAATATATTGCTGCTGCGATTTTGGAGAATCTCCAAAGTTGGTCAAGACTATGGGTTACGCAAGGTGTTTTTTACGGTGCCGACCACTGTTTTCCTTTTGTCAGTGATACCTACCAGTAATGTTGCCGTTTGCCAGTTACAATTAGGGGAATCTTAGTTAGTCAAGAAAAGGACGAAGATTGGTTGGGTGCTCAGAGAAATAACCAAAATTTTCTGAGGTTGTGTGGAAACGTATGATGGTTTGATGTTCGGGTATTCGGATCTGCCGCCACACCAAGATAAGTACCTTCCTTTTAATGTTTTTTTTACGTTAATTGATTACCAAAATTCATTGCTGGGCCTATTTACTCCATTGTAAGCTCAAACTGACAACACCTATGTACATATTTTTGTTTATTTGTTTTATTGAGCTACGAAAGCTTATCTATTAGCTACTTTTGTTTATCAAGCTATGAAACCTTATCTATTTTTACAAGCTTTTATTTAACTTCACCTGTTAGTGTGGGTCGAATCTTGCAAGCAGAATTAGAACCACTTCCTGGCATCAATTTTGCATACACCTTTAGTTCCGGTGACAATACAATAAGTAATACTCAATATTGTAATACTTCCAAAATGGCCCAAGATCCAAGATGGCGAATGATGTATTTTTTGTCAACCCCCTTAAGATGGGTATCAAATGAAAGGGCTTGAAGAGTAAACAACGAAAAAGTTAGTGACATCACACTATGGCCGCCGCTCCAAGATGGCGGATGTTTTATTGTTGGTCAACCCCCTTATTATGGGTATCAACTGAAAGAGCTTGAAGAGTAGAAAACGAAAAAGTTAGTGACATCACACTAAATTCGATATGGCCGCCGCTCAAAGATGGCGGATTACATTTGAAGAGTAGAGAACGCTAAATTAGTGACATCACACTATATTCAATATGGCCGCCGCTCCAAAATGGCGGATTACCTATTTGATACCCAACATGCGGGTATCAAATGAAAGGTTCGACGGGTAGAAAACATTAAGGTGAATGACTTTACACGAAATCCAATATGGCGGCCGCCCCAAGATGGCGGACTAAATTTCTTTACTACCGTCCTGACATGGGAATCAAATAGGAACTAAAAAGCACAAAATAAAATTGAAAATAAAAAAACCTTTTTAAAAACAAGCTTTTATTTAAGCCATGTATTAAAACTAATAAAATAAGTTTAGGTTTTCGTTAAGATAATTCAATTCCAAATTGCGACAAGTTTTTGCAAATTGAAAAGCTTGTCGCGCGAATTGTAAAGAAAAAATGCATACTTTGGCAAATAGGTACTTGCTTATCAACCCATCACTGTCCAATAAAATTAATTGGTACCTATACTTTCATCAACATTTCCCGTGACAAGCTTTTCAATTTGCAAAACCTTGTCGCAATTTGGAATGTAATTATCTTAACGAAAACCTAAACTTGTTTTATTCGTTTTAGTACAAGGCTTAAATAAAAGCTGGTTTTTAAAAAGGATTTTTTTTTATTTTCAATTATATTGTTTATTGAGCTACGAATGCCAAAGTTTATTATAAATATATAGGTACCTACATGTTTCAATATTGTACATTAAAGTTATTCCTTGATGATATTATGAGATTTTGTCGGCTAATGTTTGCTTGCCTTCATTTTGTTGCTTTTGAAGTTTATAGCTACCTGAAAACTTTGATTTGTGTCCAATTCGTGCGGTATAATGAAACTTTCCCAATTCGGGCGCTAACCCAAACAGTATAATAAAAGAATTGCCGAGTTCGGGCGTTTTGAATATTTAATTTTTGACGTGTTACCTATATATCAAAAATTTGAAGTACCTACATACCCTTTATATCAAAGACCTAGTTGAAACATCTTTGATTGCCGTAAGTCACTACTGTTTTATTGCAATAGAGCGTAAACAACGGGTATTACATTTATTTGTTGTTTCTGCAGTGCTTCCCAAATCAACATGGATCGTGTAAAGCTGATGAAAAATAGGTGAGCAGCTTTTAAAAGTACCGTCCATGAAAAATTCTGAGTGGTTTGCGAGAAGGTGACCTCTGTTGGCAGAAAAAACTAGTATCCTGTTTTTTGCTCCGTCGTCAATGAGTATGTCTTGCATATGATCAGGAATGATGATTTTTTCCGGTTTCTTTGGTAGGTTGGTGATACCAAGTGTCTTGAATCTCTGTCTGACGAGAATTCAGGAATTTGTACCACAAAGTCAAGTCCAGCATCCTTGACCCTCATAAATTCTTGCCTGTAGATCTGTGGAACCGGCACAATTTCTTCCCTTGCTCGCTTTTTCGCATTATGTAGTCACATATCCACTTCATTCTTCGCCACATTCGGTGCACATGTGGGGGCTTTTTCACTTTTAACTTGAAGCACTTGGTGCTTGTGACGATGGAACCTGGACACGAACGATGAGTGCAAATGCACCAAATCGTTGAATTTTTGTTTCTGGCTTTCATGGTAAAGCTATAACCAGAATATAAAATTGCTGGTTTCCCCTTTTCAGTATCTACAACTTGCACGTCCATGATGAAAACAACAAATAATGCTTAGTTAGAGCCGTTAGAGGCTATTTATATTGAAAATACGAAATAATATAATGTAAATATAATAATGAACAAAAACTTAATCCGACCCTGGTCATAAACACAGGTGGTGACCTGGCTCGACATATTTCATGAATTAGGATGCATTCAGGTACAATTAGAGCAACGCACGAACTGCAACAAACGAATAGGAAAGATACCTCTAGAGATTAATTCCGCCCGAATTGGAACTGATACAGGTCAAATTTAAGGAACGCCGGAACTGCAACGCACGAATTGGGAAGATACCGAAAACTTTGCCTTATCTATATCTACCTTTTTACCTTATCGTTATTATTGCGATTTTTGCTATTTTTGTACATATTTTGGTTCTTATGTAAATATTTATTTAAGATTTAGAAACAAATTCAGTTTGTGTTGACATTTAAAGGTTAGGTATGTTATTTAATGAAATAGGCTTAAAAATACCTATTATTTTTGTTAAAATTTGAAGGTAAATATTTATAAATCTACTTGCTAATTTTTCATTTGTTTTGTTTATAAATGACAAGTATGTAAATCTAGATGGGTTAAAGAAAACCTATCTTTTATTTTGGTTAGAATCTCAGTTCTGAAAATAACTTTGATTTTCATTTTTGTATATTTTGAATTTTTATCTTCATACTTACAAATTAGCATATAAAATAGTGGGAAGTCAAGTTTGATGCAATTTAAAATTTATATTTATTTTTCTTCTGTGTCTATGCTGAAAAATATCCTTTAATTGACTCACAAACATCTGAATACAATTCATTCACCAGGTAGGCACTAATTTTACTGATTTCATTTCATGTTATTTGTTATTTTTTTACAGACTACAACAAATAATAGCATTGCACCTTGCTTGCAGGTTACAGTTCACTGATTGTATCATAATAATAATTAGTACTTATTACAAATTTGTTTGTCTGAGTTCAATGGTCTCATTTTAAATATTCGGCTATAAAACCTAATTATAACCAATTATTTCCACACGAAAGCAAACTTTAGGCATACCTACTATTTTTTTGCAAAATTGAAATTTAAATCTATAGGCAATTTTCTACGAGATTTTTCAGATAAAATTACCATTCAAAACATTTTTTTCATGGAATCTAACTAACAAATAAAAAATTGATAAAAAGCTGAAAAAACTACCTACATACGATTGATTTTATATTCAATATTACCGAGAAAATGGTCTTTAAATCCGCCTGCACTTCTACTCTTCCTATACAGACAATTGAGAAAATCGCAACTTTACCAGAGGTTTCCCAAGCAAGTATAGACGATTGCCACTTGCGTTTCGCTATATACCATTATACCAAACTGTTTTTGTGTTACTTGTTAATTTCACGATGCCTTCTCGAAAAACTTGGAAAGTTGACTCATTTTTGTCGGCGCATTGCGAGCTGGTTTCTCCAAAAAACTGTAGCCAAACGTTAATGCATTTTAGCACAGAAACTGCTTGCGCCTGTGTGCACTTTTGACCGTATAATCGAGTTAAACAGTATAGTCTAGCCTTCGCTTGGCCGCAGTCCATTCTATTGCACAAAACTAGACATAAAGTTTGTATGAACGTTTCATGCAGATTGTGCAACCTACTTCATGATGGCGGGCAAATATTAGATTGGTCAGGTCAACGATACATGCACAGAAGAATTTTTTAGAGGAAGATTATAGGAGTAAATGAGAAAGATGAACAATGTCTGTCTATCAAATACGAAGACAGATCCCATTATACTTCATTTCATGATAAATAAATCTTGCATCCACTAGTTTATTTTCCATGTATTAAAAATACCCTTTTAAATAAATAATCATTTCAAATATGTTTAGCTTCTTCCCCACAGCTAGTTTTAAATAAAATTCTATTATTAAAGGCACCGAACTTACTTTTCATGACCTTTTGTTTCCAGCCTTAAAGTATAGATATTTATATTTATTTTATCTTAAATTAAATTGTTACTTTTACGGAGTAATGGTTCCAATCATGGTCTCGACTACTCGTGTTACGTTGCTAAGAAACATCAAATAGCTTGAGAGCGAAATGTCGCGGATTCATTATGTTGCCCAGCGCTCTTGGGAATCAGCGACTTTTTTCTATAGAGTACCTATAGGTACATCACAGCCTTGGTTCTGATGATAATATAATAGTATACCGCTAATATAACAGAATCGGGCTTAGGCCTAATATCGTTCCAAATCCAATATGGCGGTCGCCTCAACATGGTGGCATATTTTTTCTTCACAAGCCCCTTGACATGTTTATCAAATAAAAGGGTTTGACGACTATAATACTATATAAGTGAAGTGGTGTCATTCTAAATCCAACATGACAGAAGCCCTCAGGTATTTTTCCAATCATATGAAATTATAGTTATTTATGTACCAAGGCACTGAAGTTCAACTTTTTATGACTCATGTGGAATTTAGTTGCCGAGGCCCCTGGCCGAGGCAAATAAACCACATGAGTCATAAAAGAACTTCAGTGCCGAGGTACATATATCATATTTTTTTGAAATCGGAAAAAAAAAAGATTTATTAGGCAAGAAAACAATCATACGGTATCACCCGTCCATGAAACAACTGCGCGCGGCGTTGCTTGACTTTGACGACTGCTCTACCCACGATAAACTTACCCACGGTATGTCATTGCGCATCTTGTGACGCGTCAGTTGCAAGTCAGAATTTAAATTGCTCCATATGTCTTGTCTGCGGCATGCAGCAATCAATTTTTTGGCAAGATTATTGTCCTTGGAAAATCTATAGTACTTAATTTCCGTTCCCTTACTGTTTCTGTTATTATTTGGACAAACGCTGACTGCACATCCCGGCATTTCTGGCCTATTTTAAAGCACTGTCGAGCTGGACTGGCAGTTGTTTACACTTTTTTCTTGACACATTAAACTGTAAACTATAAAAAATAGTAAAACACAACCGCATTTTGAATTCGTGACTCGCAACTGACGTAGATGCGCAGATTTGCCTTGTTTTTGGATTCGTTACTGCGACATACCGTGGGTAAGTCTAAAGTGGCTCTACCTAGGTCAAGTATAATGACGTACGGCGCCTTCGAACAGAAAAACCAAACTTCTGCTTGTTGTTCAGCCCCCATAACAAATCTAGTGATATTCAAACCTACTAAAATATTTATCCTGAAAGATTGCGCTGCTATAGATAACAATTTCATAATGTGTACGAAAAGTTAAATAAGATTTATTGGCCGGGTTTTGAATATTTGATCACTTTTGACGGGCAATGGATCCGCGTTTGACGTTTGATGTTTACATCTCGCCAAGGCCTACTTATTGAAAAAATCGATTTCTGAGCTTTTAATGACGATTTCGGGACACTTCACTGCCGATTTCAAGAAATAGTTATTTATGTACCAAGGCACTGAAGTTTAACTTTTTATGACTCATGTGGAGTTTAGTTGCTGAGGCCTCTGGCCGAGGCAAATAAACCACATGAGTCATAAAAAGAACTTCAGTGCCGAGGTACATATTATATTTTTTTTGAAATCGAAAAAAAAAGTTTTATTAGGCAAGAAAATAATAATAAGGGATCACCCGTCCACGAACCGACTACGCGCGGCCTTGCTTGACTTTACCGATCGCTCTACCTAGGACAAGTATAAGGACGTACGGCACCTTCTGACAGAAAAACCAAACTGCTGCTTCTTGTGCAGCCTACACAACAAATCTATTGATCTTCAAATTTACTAAAATATGTATACTGAAGGATTGCGCTTCTATAGGAAACAATTTCGGAATGTGTACGAAAAGTTAAATAAGCCTTTATCGACCGGGTTTTGAATATTTGGTCACTTTTGACGGGCGATTTCTCCGCGTCTGACGTTTGATGTTTACATCTCGCCAAGACCTACTTATTGAAAAAATCGTACAATAAGGGGCTACATTATTGTACGATTTCTGTGCTTTTAATGACGATTTTGGGACATTTTAATGCCGATTTCAAGAAAAAATAATTAATTAAGACTAAAAAGTAAAAAAATAGTAAAAATGTGAACATAAATTAAAAGGATTAGCCAAAGCAATATTTTATGAGCGTCCGCAATGGTTATCTTTTACAAATTTTACAAAATTATTCTAATCAGCTTGATATCATATTGAAAACAATTTTTTCTACTTTTTTTGGTACTAATGAAAGTTAATGTGACAGATTACTGATATTATGTCTTCAGTGGAACTATGCACTCAAGCACCCATATTTTTTATGAACCTACAGGGGATAACGCGCAAAATCAACAGTCCACCAAATCCTAGAGCGAAAATTTGTTTCAGTATTTTTTCTCGTGAAATGTACCACAATAATATCTAATCTATGAAATGGACCCCAAAAACTTTTATTTTGATGTCAAAACAACATTGCAATATCGAGTCTTGGAGATGTTCACAAAAGTTTGTATATTTTGGTGTTGATTTTGCGCGTTTTTCACTGAACAGTACTGAACACTGTGTAGGTATATTTCGGAGATCAGGAAATATTGCGAGTGGTATTATTATTGGCAACAAAACAGTAAGTATTTAAAAAAATCTTTATTCGATATGAAGAAATCGGGCTCAAAATGTTCCGTTATATTTATGTGCTACATACAATTTAGTGTTCAGAACTAACCTAATTGTTATAAGAGCAAACAAAACTATAGTGCGTTTCTTCGCCGTAATTATATTTGCTGTGGTTACTCTAACCAATATTAAAATTTCTGCGGTCTACTAATATCAAAACAATTGCCATTTCATTATAAAATCCTTTCTTATAATAAGTGTACTTTAAATTGTAGTTGAAACAATTTATTGCATCATACAATTTTGTGGTTCCTTTAGAATTATTTGTTGCGATTTAAATACTTGGGAAACTTATTAATGGTTTGTAAACTATTTCCTATCTCTTCCACATCTTTACAACAAAATATGTTTCCATTAACATGATTTTAAGAACATTATTTTTATCGATAAACCATAATAAAAATAATGATAATAACCTTTATTTGCCTGATAACATAAACATGAATATTTTTAGGATTTTTTTACAAAAATGTAAATAACCAATGAACAACCAAGAAGCAGAGACTATAGAATACTTGTTTGTGGCATGATATAACCTTTCCGTTAATAACCTGTGTCTCAATGGGATTTTTCTTTTCAAAACCAGGTAAGTACAATTTACAATTCGATAATTATTCATAATTAGGTGTTTTATAGTCAATATGGGTAAATGTCTAAATCAAGTGTTATAATTTAAAAATAAAGTTTAACGGCTTTTGGGGCAAACTATTTTCGCTAACAGGCAGTGTGAACCAGCATCCAATATCTAACGGATTGCATGATTACATGCTGAATCGTTTAAAGGTGGGTAGAACGAGACAGTCGACTGTTTCTAGCTTGTTATGCCGTCATCAGCCGGCCATAACCCAGTACAAAAACACAGGAACGATTCATGGCTTAAGTTTATCTTTAACCAGCAGTTGCCGGTAAGAGTATATCAACGCAAACTAGTTAACACTCTCAGACACCGAAAATATAGATCGTTCCAAGGTATTTTGTATTGGGGCAACCTTTGCTCGTTCCGAAATTATTTGGTCCTTTTCGGGGGCTATAGGATTATGGAGCATTTCTCGACCAATGTTTATGGGAATTTTTTAATTTTGTTAGCTGTATCCTCTGGTAAATTATAGCATATTAATTTCTGTACACGCTGAATTGTAACAGCAAATTATTTTTGTATCTGTTTTGAAGATTGGGGTAATAAAACTTGTGAGGTGTTTCAAGTGCATATGTTTTAAATGCCTATGTATGCATGTGTACACGTTCTGTAACCCACTTTAGCTGAGGTTGTTGGCTTGGGGCAAAAGCAATTTGGCTTTGTAGGTGATAAGGTGACCATAAGAATGGAGTTATATACTAATATCAGGCAGGAGTGAAAACCAACCATCTGCCGTTTATAAAATAACATATTGCTTCTTTGGCATTCACAAACATATATATTTACAAGAATATAGTATGTTTAGAATAGCATTAAAATTAAGCCGGCAATTCTTGCCGTAGACAAAAATTCAAATTATAATGTAGATTATTTATTGTCTGATGCAAGTGTTGCATTTGTTATTGAAATATCAATGTTAATATTTAATATAGTCCTTTGTTATGTCACAGTCATAACAAAATATGGGAAATTTTGCTTGAAAGAACATTTATATACAACGGGACTGCTTTGCTACTGAAGGACGATAGAAATCAATGGGCAAGAGAATGCAAGGCAAACCATTATGTGGAATAAATTTGCGTATGATCTTGTCAACTCTGATCTTAGAACAACTCTTAATAGCAACAATATTTTAGGTCATTTTAAAGAGAGTATTGCACCAAATTTTCGCTGGAAATCATCTTTAGTCTTCGAACAACAGCTCGAATATTTTCTCTGGTCGCTAGAATAATAGGGATGTTCACAAAAAAATTAAATGCAATAAAAAGTCAGTAAATAGCATCCCATTAAAATCTTTGAAATACAAAAAGTCAAGCAATATTTTTGTAGAAAAAAATAGAGCGCATCCGCGTTCGATAGCGTTACCTATGCAGTGTATCACTATCATTATACGAAAATAAAGTAGCAAAGTTCACAAAAAATAAATATATATTTAAAAGTTATGAATAAATGTCTATTTAAAAGTCAAAAAAGGGCCGTAAACAACGTCCAATTTTATATGTGAAATAAAAAATCAAACAATGTTTTCTGCAAAAAAGTCCGAGCATCTGTCAATTGTTTCTGTCAAAAACATACCTTCATAAGTCGTGGATAACTCGACTTTCATTTAAAAAATACGATGGCATATTATTAATATTTCTACAAATAATACGCATATAACTTTTTAATTCAACAAGATATAAAAAAATATTTACGAAAGTTTATCAGAAAAACGTGCTTTTTCCAAATGTAAAGAGAGACAGGTATGGTCCTGGGAAAAATATATGTGATTACATCATAACCTGTATTTCCCAAATTCCTAAATTGGTCCAAAAGCAAGCTTGAGTGGTCCTACAAGAAACCCACAAGCCAAATTTTTATTGGCTGTATATCGTATCAAAAAACTGAAAACCTTGAATGTGCCAACAATAACATCTTTTTAAAATCATGAAACAAAACAAGTTGTCTTGTAATGTAATGTATCTATTCCTATATATATCGTTGGTGTGAACCGCTCGAGCAGCTTCAAGGCGTTCTGCATTTCCAGGACGCCTCCACATGCACGCGATGACTCCTTGAACCTGACCGAAGCCCAAATCGGGACTCATCAGAAAATAAAATTGTACTCGATTACTGCTCCTGCCAATTTAAATGTTCTTGTCACAGAAAATATACTCTACGCGGAATATTTTCTGTGGTTCTTGTAGGTACCTTCTGTAACCTGGGTTGTGCGATTTTCGCGTGATAATGCTGGAACTCTTACAGGCCGGCGGGCATTAATGTAATCTTCGTGGAGCCTGTTTCGGACAATTTTGTCACTAACCCGTACATTGTGAATATTGTGCAGCTGAATAACCAATTACAACGCCATGATACTGCGCTCCCGCAAGGCTAGCAATATAAGAAATTTATCCTGAATTGGGGTAGTTACGTTACCCTTGTACGTTGCTCTTCTCCGACGTCTGCTGTGTCTCGGTATCTTATCCATAAACGATTAATAGCAATCTTGGATCTGTTAAGAGTTTTTGCGAAATTCCAGCCTACAACATGCCAATAGCATCACAGAAAATATAGTTCCACAACAGAAAATACCTGTCAAATGGACTCCAACTACAGACTCCAAAACAAGCAGATTGCTTTTCTTATGAAATGATATTTTCCCAAAATATAATCTTCCCAGTTCGTAGATTAGCCAATATTTAATAGTGGACCTCAATATCAATGCATTTGGAAAATATTAAGCTTCAAAGTTGGAGTCCATTTGACAGCTGCCATTGAGGAACTGTTCTGAATATATTTTCTGTGATAGTATGTAACATCGTTTCACGTTCCATAAATGTTGTCTGCATAATAAGATATTTAAAGTCAAACCAAGCTTGCCCAACTAAACACTAAATGACAAATAATTATTAAATTAAGGTTTTTCGCTTGAATTTTAAAAAAATCTGCAATGTTTTTTTTATGTAAAAAACACTAATAATACGTTTGCATTATCAGTTGCTAGAACTGCTCATAGTCATACTAATTTTTGTATTTGTCCCTTTGATGTGCAATTGTCATGAATTTGAGAGCGTTTATCTCTAAAAGGTTCCAATGATCTCAAAGTCAGAGATGATCGCATCTTTGGTCTTTTTATCTGCTATCCTTAATTTAGTCATATCGAAACGTAACTTTCTCAAAGAAAATTGGAAAATGAAAACTTTTTCAAATTAGAAGCTTTGTTCCTCGTTTCATCCTTGGAAAATCAAATGAAAACCGTGATATATCGGATCGTTTCGGTAACAGTGGAGCAGAAAGAGAATCGGAGTCACTTTCTTCTGCTTCCACCTTCCTGTGCTTGTTTTCGTCAGGTTTCCTTGCGAAGTACCCGATTAACAGAGCGTAACACGTGGACCACGGTGAAAAATGAACAGGTAACAGCAAGATTGGTATATCTATTGGGAAATTAATATAATTATTGATACAATAGGACATTTGACACTATTTTTAATTGCTCTAAAATCGTATCCAGTTTACAGTAGAGGTAACAACATAACACATAATAAATGAAGCAACGGCGTTTAGCCCTTCTTTATTTATGATAATTAAAGTTGCTCAATTTTCGTCAGGCTGAAATCTACAGTTTTATCGTTTTATTGAAAACGAAAACAAAATAATAGTAATTGCCCCCCTCCCCCGCACAAGCATGTAATTGCTTCTGGGGTACTCCTAGTTTGGAGTATTGTGAGGGTGAGAATTATTAAAATATTAAGCATAAAAGTTGAAGTACATTTGACAACTGTCCATAGATAAAGGATTTATATTATATATAGGGACAACTGTCTTTAAGTTTCTGTTCTGAATAAATTTTCTGTGTTAGTATCTTTAAATTTGGTAATTGTATTTTTTGTTAGGTTCATGGCTAAAACCAGGTGATGTTCTTGGTTCTCGAAGTATTCGAGAAGAGAAACTCCATAATAACTTATGTAATTTGTCCCCGGAATAACTGTACTTGTAGGTGTTGTGTAGGTGTGAGTAAAATATTTTTTTGCATACAAAATATGGAGAAATTTTATAAGAAAACGACAAAATAAACGACCTATTTTGATTTTTCGGTTTTCATTCTAACCCTTTTTTGTAACCATTATTTTGCTTGGGTTTGACATTTTTCGGGTAGGTATATTTAAAAAATGAGTATTGGTATATTAAAAAAAGGGATTTGTTTATTGTGCACCAGATGAGTCCTGAGCAGCGACCTACATAGGGGAAAAGAGAACGAAAATCTTTCACAGAGGATTATTGCTTGTCATCGAAAAGGCAAAATCTATGTAAAACAGGGTGATTTACCCTCCGGTTAAGCTGCTTAAGTATTAAATCGTTTCAGATTGTATAATTATATTTAAAACACTTACCATCGTCTGGCTATTACTAAGTCTTTGAATCAAAAATTTCCCAATAATTATTATTATCAACCGAAAAAAATTTGTAATCTGATAACTAAAGCTATATCTACAGTGCCTAATGAAATGTGCCACACGACAAAATCGGGAATGACAGTGCTTTTCGTTGCCAAGAAAATCGTTATAGAAAAATAACTTTTAGCAATTATAGCACAGAATGAATAGCAAATAGCGCTGCTAGCTACATATACTAATATTATGATTATAGCACAGACCGAAGCGGAGACTAAAAAATGGACCTTGGAATAAAATTGTTTGAAGTATTCGCTCTAGTATTCCTTATGAAAATAATCTTTGTATTGCACGAACTGTAACTTACGAGTACGTTAGGTTAATAAATATAATTATAAATAAACTCCTAATAATAATAAAATCAGTGATATTTCCAATAAACGTTTTATTAAAATACCGTATGTTTCACGACTTTCTGAAAAACTAGACCATTGCTTACGTTTGGAAAACAAATTTATATCATTTAGTTATAACACAATTCAAAAAAACTTTTTCACTAAAATTAAATCTAATACTCCCCTGGAATTAAAATCTAATGTTATTTATAAAATACCTTGCAAAGACTGCCCTAAATGCCACATAGGCCAAACAAAAAGATATTTAAAAACTAGAGTAGCAGAACATAAAAGAGACTGCAAGAAACTCAACATTATTAATCCTACTGCCCTTGTTGAACACTGTCGTGAATTTAACCATACATTTAATTTTGATGAAACTAAAGCTTTAGGTACTCAAACCAATTTAAATAAAAGACTACTACAAGAAATGATTACAATAAAACGAAATATAATAGCGTCAACCAAAGGGTAGATATAGAAAATCTTAATGCAGCTTATTTCAACATTCTTAACAAATAAATGCCCATTTCTCATTTAACATCATATTATTAATTATACCTTTACCTATACCTAATATTTGTGACACTGACTTTGAATATACAAATATAATATTAAAATTTTTTACTAAATATTTAGGTACGTAACAGAAACAAACTAGGCAGTACAGTGGCGGTTCGTGGCATTGGGCAGGGTGGGCAGTGCCCACCCAATCGGACAACGGAAAAGGAAAAAAAAAGAATTTTTATCGTGTTCAACAATGATATTAAATTTACCAATGAACTTCATAGACTCACGACTGAAACGTGAATTTGAATTTGATAATAATTATTTTGGGAGGGCACGATTGAATTTTCCAAACTACGTGGTGCCCGGTTCTCCAGCCGTCCCAGCCGATGCCGATGGGCAAGCCCGTAGCGGCCCGAGCGGTCGAATCTAGCCAAGCCATACGTCTGCGACGAGAGCCAACGCGCCCGAGCTGAGCGAAGATATAAACGTAGGTTACGCATATGTTCGGCATTTAACTACCAGGGTGGGCGAGCCCAGCCGACCCAGCGGCGAGCGGCCGGAAACAGCGACCGAACGAGGCCGTCTGCGTCTGTTATTAGGTTAAATTAAGTCGCGAAAATTCAGAAAAAATGAATCCATGTTTATGTGAGTGTGTAACTATTAGTACCTAACAGTCAGTTATTAACTTAATTTTTTTGGTAAGGTATGTAAAGTGTAATACATATATTTACGTTCAGTTAATTAATCGCGCCTAAGCGGTCCAATTTTAAAGAAATTAGAATGCAAGTAAAGGGAAACCCGATTTAGATTTACATTCGAATTGCAAAAAAGTGATACTTATAACTTATACTTTATATTTATCCTTATCACTTATCATTTTATCAATCAAATCAGAAAGTAAAAGTAGTAACGTAGGTTCCTTTGTCTTTTCTTCAAATCTCAAATCTTATTACTTATGAGTACATTACAAAACAAACAGAATTTTCCAATTTTCGGATCAGCGCCCTGAATTGAATACCATTTCTTATTCATATTTCTCAGTCTCCGGCCGGGACCGGCGACGCGGACGGCGCGGCGAAGGCCAGGCGGGGCTAGCCCGGGCTCGTCCATTGATGAACGCTAGGGGGAGGAAGGTCTGACTTCAAAAGTAAACTAGAGCACAGAAAAACGGCAAGTTTTTCTGTGACTAGAGTGACATGTCCAGCGATATAAAGGAATAGATGACTCACTTTAATACAAATAAATCGGTTTTATTTTGCGTCTAAAATTAGCAGGGCGGGGGAGACGAAGACGAGGTAATTTGTTTACATTGGCATTTCTTAAATTCAGTCTTTCCTATTTTGTATTGCATAATAAATCGTTTTTTGATAGACTTGTATATCGTATATATATGCTTTGAGATACTTATATTTACAAAACTTGAATGTGCCAACAATAACATCTTTTCAATTTCATGAAACAAAACAAGTTGCCTTTGGTATATATCGTTGGACATATCCCTATTTCCATATTTCCGGGGGGGGATGTCACCTGTTATTTAGGCGTTACCTCTTCTTCACCTTGCCCACCCGCTGCCAAAACCCACGGGCCGCCACTGAGGCAGTAAAAACTAGGCAGTAAAACGTTAATATACTTACAATTTAAAATTATCAATCTTATTTCTGGTAAGTCTTCTTTTTATTAATGAATTTATAACATGTGCCAAAAAACCTTTTTTCTTACATTCTTATTTTTAGTTTATATTCATTTTATATTAGATTGTATTGTATTTTAGAGCCCTGATGAAGATTTTACATTAATCGAAACGTTGGCGAAGAAATAGTGTTTTAATAGCGTTTTGACCCTTATCCCAACTAAACTAAACCAAAAACAAATAAGTTTTGAAAATTGTACGCATAGATAGGTCTACAAAATAGATGTATAATGTATAAATTTACATATTCAAATAAATAATAATTACATATCTGTTGAATGCTTTATAATAAAGCATGAACATGCGACATGAACCTTAGGGGACTTTGAATGGACAAAGGCTGTATAAAGTAATTTTTTAAGAAGTCCTTACTAGAATCGTCAACGGCTAATTTCGACGTTCTAAGCAGGAATCAATGCAAGCGGCTCCTAACTTTAGGTCAATAAGGAACTCAGCTTAATTTATTAATTGATATCAATATATAGGGTGTATCTAAATTTAAAATTATGTACAAGTATTGCAATACAAAAAAGTGGTTAAAATAAATAATAAATCAATATAATTTTTAATAGTTGCAAATTATAATTGAAAAAAAAAACTAAAACAGGATGATTTTTTTAGAACTATACCATTGCGATTTTCTCGCTTATTTTGCTCCCTGCAAAAAAAAAGTAAGAAACAAAAATGTGGCAATTTTGGGCAGCTAAGTGGTGCGACAAAAATTTCCATGCCCTCAAGAGAGCCGAAGACCCTGTGTAATGTGCTGAATCTATCTGAGCACCTGGATGGATAAAGCTTCTCAGTGCCATCAATTTTCAATATAAAAGTTTGCCTATGTCTCTTAAAATAACCATTCCACGGCTAATTAATAGTTGGCCATGGATGCTGATTTCGTTTTCAGCACCACTTAGCTGTCCAAAATTGCCGCATTTTTGTTCCTTAACGTTTTTTTTTTGTAGGGTGCAAAATAAGCGAGAAAATCGCGGTGGTATAGTCCTAAAAATCATTCCGTGCCTATGTAAAGTATATTCAATAAAATCTAATAATGATTAAAAAACACAGTAATATTTATTTAACTTAATACTAACACACTCAAAACTATTCAAAACTGTAATTAAATCACTTAGGACAGCTGGCAGCTGTCTTTAGCTATAGAGAGGTTGTATACGGTATTTTTCTCTTGAGGTGCATAAATGTGGTGGCTTGGAAGTCTAGCAATTTTCTTGAAAACAGTCATTATAGTGGAAAATATTTCATTTATTGAAAAACTATAGGTATTGTGGTGATTATTGCAAGAAAATAATTTGGAACCACCTTATAGATTTTTAATTATACTAATGGTATATTATATTATTATTACTTAACAATACATAATGATTGATGATTATTGCTTATTATTATACTATTAAATCCTATAAAATCTACCTAGGTACCTATCTTCATACTTCATACCTTGTTTTTTTTATATACTTTATACTAATACCTAATTGTCGGCTAAAACTTGGTAAGAATATAAAATATGAACTTTCTCCGAGTATAAAATAAAAATAATTTTAAAATATGAATACAGCCGTGATGTACGAGGATTGCAACAACGCGGAACACAGAATAAAATCAATATTTTTTGCCACAAATACATTAGGAGTAGCATTATGCGTGTATTTAATTGAAAAAAATTAAAAATTTTCTGAACAGCAACTTTTTGTGATACCTCGTCATTGCACCCCACTTTTCTTAACCTAATGGTACTGTAAAACGAGGCGAATAGGGTCCCCAAGGTGAATAGGATTAAAACTTCTATGTTTATGTGTGTAAATTAAAAAAAAATAAATAAAAAAATTACCTTGAAAACATTATCAGGTTGTCCACAAATTACTAATAGTTACATGTGCTTTTCACTTGACATAAGTTGAGCTGGCAGCACATATATAACAGCTGACATAATCTCTACATTAAAAATGGTTCGATTTTCTGCTCCGGAACACTTTGTGAGCTGCTGGTAAGCTTCCTAAATATTTCCAAATTATTGTTTAGAAGTTATTTACTACCCATTTATTCAATCACCACATACAAAAATAAGGTGTCCCTGTTATACAGTGAAAAAATAATTACAGGTACCAATTTTGACAATGAGTCGTGCATACAAGCCTAACCCCTTTGACAAGGAAAGAGAGAGGACGCCTAAAGTGCTTGCGGCCGTGTTACCGACTGCCACATCGCACGACAGGCCAGTGGCGTAGCATGAAACGCGTTCATAGCCAATATCACAAAAATGTTAAAAATGAAAAGGTAGGTAGTTGATTTTGACTTATATGTAATTTGAATATATTTATTTGCAGATAATTTCCCAAATGAGCTTTATTTGTGGCGATTTCGAATCAATCAAAATAAAATAAGTGATGCACGCCCATGGAAACCAGCCCATATTACCGCGAAGGTTTTCTAAAAACGACAAAGACAAAACTTAGAGATCACATTAAGAGATATTCTCCCCTCACAGTGAACCAGGGAGACTAGCCTGAACAATGATCCGTAGGAAAATCGTAACTAAAAAAGTTTGTAAATATCCAAAGTGGATATTATGAAATAAAAACAGCTGTTTCTATTATATTAGGGCAAGTCGGCCCTAGCCGCAAATGGCAATGAAGCCTAAATAATAGCACAGACCTATATAGCTAGCGAAGCTATATAGGTCTGTGATAATAGTAACTGCTACACCTCCCCCGCACAAGCATGTGGTTGCTTCTGGGCTGGGGTACTCCTAGTTTGGAGTATTGTGAGGGTGACAATTATTATTATTATTATTATATTGTTTTGTTGCAAGTTTATATAGTCTTCGAAAAGCGCCCAATTTGAAACAGCCCGAACGAATAAAAAATAATAATTCTTTTAAACAGAATTTCGACGTAAAATGTACCATTTTTTCATCTACCGCGGTCCATACTTAAGCCACTACGGCTAGCTATTTCTTTATTATTCTGGCAGAACCGTTCGAACGCGTCAGTACTACGGCGAACTGCGATACCGCGCGAAAGTGACAGTTTTCGAATCGAGTGCGAGCTTCAATTGTCCTCGGTGCGCTTGCTTGGATTGAAACGTTGAAATGCGGTTGGTGCACTGTTATTATTGGGAATCGGTTCAGTGTGGTATGAAATGAAAATTATGGGTCAGTGCGGATTGGTATAGGTTATGGAAAAATTAAATGAAGAACGAAGGAGAAGTGTGGTAAAGTGAAAATTTCGAATTTCGAAAATTTTGGCACTTAAAAGTTAGTCGCCGAAAGTTGTAAGCACGAAAGTTTGGAGACACCATAAATAGCTGATATCTATCTTGAGTTCTTAACAGAACTCAAGTTCTTAATAGAACTCTAGATATAAAAATACCTTCCCTGGATTTATTGCTTGAGATTTAGTTACGTACCTATATCAAATTTCATTTCGAAAGTGTTTTGCAGAAAAAAAATAACTTTTTTGTCATTGAAAATATAGATATTTTTAGAAATGAAATATTAATGATTTCTTTATAAACTCACTTTTAAATGAGCTCGGAATGTATTGTCCCGAATAAGTAATATTTTATTGGTTGGGAACTTTGATGGTGTTAGTTTAGACTGACTACTGGAAAAAATATTAAATATTCTGTTTTAAAAAATCATATTGTATGAAGATAGTTGAGGACTGGGAACATTTTGTTCCCAGATCTTTATTATTTCATTTGAGAGTCATAGGGTCAAACGGGCACAAAATATTGTAAAATTCTGAAATTCAGCATGTCTTGCCTGCGTATCTTACATTCGTCGTTTCAGGACATTTAGGAGCAAAGGCTCGGACAAAATATTAAATTAACCACCCCGTTTACCTTTCTTAATTTAAGTCTGCAAATTTCGTTAAAAGGGGGTAAAATTCTTTTAATTTTCAAGATAAATCAATCTTCTTTTAATGTTTATTAAAAGAAGATTCAAAGATTTAATTTTGAAAGGGGCTAGAGAATTTGGATTTTTATCGCTCCCTCCGCTAGAGGTACTTAACTTTTATTAAGGAATAAGAAAACAAAAAGGAACCAATTTCATAATATCAAAAATTTCCACTTATTTTCTTTTTACTAAAAATACGTCCCTGTTTTTTTATAGGTAGTAGAAAATATGTTAGTGTTTATTCATGTTTAATCCAAATCAGTGAAATCTGACGAGTTTGCAATAGGTAGGTCCTACTCGAAAAACAATTATTGTTGTATCTTCTATCCATTTCTCATTAATTTAATTTTTATTTGTTTTTTTTTTGCCACAGAAACCTGAAAAAAAAAACTGATTGACAACTTTTTCAAGTTGCCAGGTTATTTATCCAATTCTATTAGCATTGTTGTTTATTGGCGGCCCTGAATGACTTGCTCAATAAATTCAATAAAATAACTGTTCTTCTTGAGAACAGACCTGATATGTTTCATTTCCTCCTCACATTTTGTGTTATTAGAACAAATCGTTTCAGTCCTGTTATATAGACTTTTAATTACTTCTTTTTTAACACTGTAATGAAAATGGAGATATACAGCGTGGTGACAATTTCGATGGCCACTATTGGTATCGCGGATGTGGTTGCTCAAAATTTAGGCCTAGAAAATTTCTGACACCGGCATCGAGTTGGCCACGACCAATAATCTATTATAAAACTACCCAGTTTTATTAAATTCGGAGAACTGATGTCGTTTGAGTATAAGTCACAAACGAATCAAGATCTGCAGAATATTGTATTATAGAAGGTACGATAGCGCAAGTTTTGTTGTTTTGTTAGTTTCCGAGATACCAATGGTGGGCATTGAAATTAATAGAAGGTTCTTGTGACTTTATAAAATTTAATAATGTATTTAAACCATCTACTCCATGTTTCCATAATTATAATAAATTAATAATAATCTTAATATTATATTAAACATATTGAATCGGAAATCTAATATAACAATTGCATTTCTCTTTTATCTGTCGGTACCTGACCTAATTGCTGTTTTTCTTCCTTTGAAATATTTGACTTTAAAACGTTTTTAGTAACATTTCTCATTGTCTATATATGTTTGTTCTCGACTGGGTATACCCATCAGGTGTTTGTGCAACGCTGTTCTTTCTGTCCCTGTATAAAAAAATCTACATAATCACGTTTGACTTTCTCCAAAAATATTTGCTTTATTTATTATCCATGCTATCAAGTTTTTTCAGGTATAAGTAGAATGACTTAGTAATTGCTTTTGGTTCTTTCCAAAAAGTTTTAATGTTATTACCCAACGTAATAAAACAATATCTGGTAACTAGATCTACGTGAAAGGCGAGCTGTTATTGATTTAATGCAAGGTCTTAAAAGTCAATATATTTATTAAGTGGCTAATTTCCTATATGAACTTTTATAGTAGGTAGGTATAGTTAGGTACCTATAATATTATAAACAGCAAAACTTGGGCAACCGAGAATTCTTATTAAAAGATGGTGCAAAAATGCAAAAGTAATAGGCACAGACGGCACAGTTTAGAATGTCCTCTACATGCAGAAATGCAGCAAATTTGTTCATGCGGAAAATAACTTTCGAAATTATTATTATACTCTGGAGTCTCGTGTTACCTGCCCAGGTCACTGGACTTTTAAAGGATATACTCTCTGGTATCTCAGCGGGTATCTCTACTTCATGACCAAAGTACCTTACGAATTTGTAGTGTGGTAGCATTGACCGACCATCCGATTGCTCTAGGAATTTACTACATGCCTATACAGGGTGAGTCTGAAATAACTGGCATCCTTTTTTTGGGTAATAGAGATGGTCATTCTGAACCACTTTTCTTAATAAATTTTTTCCTAGCGCCGAGATTTTTCTATAATTCATCCCCTCAAAATCCCCCCTCTATGCAAACACGGCACTGGCGCCCTGCCAACAACCGAGTAGAAAATGGTAAATCATCAACTAGTATAGTATTTAGGGTTTTACGAGACGAGAAATCTCGTCTCGAAGGGAATTTCTCGTCTCGTCTCGATCATCGAGACGAGAAATTAACATACTCTTGTCTCGATATCTTTCTCGAAAAAAATTCTCGATCTCGATTCGAGACTCTCGAACTTTTCGAGAGTCTTGAAACTGTGTTCATAATTTTTCGAGTAATTTTTATTTACTTAGGCCCGATTGTACATACGGTTTAAGCTCGAGTTTTATTAAGCTCGTTGACAACGATTGTCGCAATAATGACTGTTAAAAAGTTAGGACCTTACCAACGGTTACTGCAACATCGTTGTCAACAAGCTTAACAAAACTCAAACTTAAACCTTGATTGTACCATTGGGCCTTAGAAATAAATTGTAGTAGCTGTGAAGTATAAATAACTACACGTTTTTAAAAAAAAAATAATAGGTAAGTACCTAAAACTGGTAAATACATTCAAGGCCATGCTTGTTATCAGGGGCGAGCTGACCCGGCAGCAGAGGTCTGCCTCGCAGGCGGGCGGCCAAATCCAGGAGTGGCCACAGGCCGCCCTTCCGTCGCGAAAAAATATTTTTTCAGAAAAACGTAGTAAGTCGTGTCTCTACAATACTTCTTGCATTCGCCCTCAAAAAGAATATCATCAACAATGCACCATTTTTGCTATAATTTTTAGTTAGGAATATTTTTTTTGTTGATTTTATTCTAATCTTCGTTTTTTGCATTGTGTACAAAATATGTTATTAGAAAAGTTTATTTTATTTATGTTTTGTTAATTTTATATTTTATTGCATTTAAAGTGCTAGTGTTAGATACCTACTTGGTTTATGTTAGTTTTACTGCTCAATTATAAGTTGTTAGTTGCAGCTTGCAGCATCTACATTTTGACTGTTTTTGTATATCCAAGACTCAAAAATATCTTTTTTCTCAATAACTTTACTATTTTCTGGATCTAAAAAAATAGGTATCAATTTATTTTTTGTAAAAGCGCTCTTTCTAGAAGTGTATACCTAATTCTAGAAAACAATATTAAACATTAACATTTTTTTTCCATAAATTAGGTTTTCTCAAAGAAATATCTCTTTAAATAATAGAATAAGTCATACACCAAAATTGGATTTATTTGAGAAATTGGTTGGATAAAACATTTTCTTCATTTCATTTCTTCGTTTTTTGCATTGTGTACAAAATATGTTATTAGAAAAGTTTATTTTATTTATGTTTTGTTAATTTTATATTTTATTGCATTTAAAGTGCTAGTGTTAGATACCTACTTGGTTTATGTTAGTTTTACTGCTCAATTATAAGTTGTTAGTTGCAGCTTGCAGCATCTACATTTTGACTGTTTTTGTATATCCAAGACTCAAAAATATCTTTTTTCTCAATAACTTTACTATTTTCTGGATCTAAAAAAATAGGTATCAATTTATTTTTTGTAAAAGCGCTCTTTCTAGAAGTGTATACCTAATTCTAGAAAACAATATCAAACATTAACATTTTTTTTCCATAAATTAGGTTTTCTCAAAGAAATATCTCTTTAAATAATAGAATAATTCATACACCAAAATTGGATTTATTTGAGAAATTGGTTGGATAAAACATTTTCTTCATTTCGAGATCGAGAAATCTCGAAAAAATTTCTCGATCTCGAAAAGTCTCGAAACCTTTTTATCGATCTTGTCTCGACAAAAAAAATGCAGCCTTGTCTTGATCTCATCTCGAAATCGAGACGAGACAAGACGAGAAATCTCGAATTTCGAGAGTCTCGTGAAACCCTAATATAGTATTAGCCGAAGCGGTACATACCTAATTAAAATTGAAAAAATCTGACGAATAATGAAGAAAGCAAGAAACTTGGCACAGACGATGTTTATGTCCAATAGATCGATTTGACCCACAGCACTTGCTTCCCCCACCCTGTGGAAAAAATATGGCGGCCATAAAAAAAAATAATTTTTGAAAAAAAAAATATCTTCCACTTAAATCTCGTTTTTAGGTAGCAACTAAGTAATTTATGGTCATCACAAACAGTCAAGATAATTCCAAAATTTTTGGTTAAAAGGTTTAGACATCCTAGCGGCCATCTTATTTTTTACAGTTTTTTTTTTAAATCTGTGCAACAACTGTAGAAAAGGTGGCATGTGGGATATCACTTAATGGTAATTTGAGGTCGCTGATTTCAATACTGAGGTCAAAAATATATAATTCAACAGAATTTAAATTTTAATCAGTCATTTTAATTCTTAAAAATTAAAAAATATATCAAATTAATTTTTTTAGACAAAACACTAAGACAACTTTATAGTACACCATGATATATCGAATATCTTCATCTTCGTTGGGGCTAGAATTGAACATTTTGCTGCAAACAAAGTTAATAGGTATATTTTTATGTTATTCATAATTTATTGATATATAAGGGGTAAAAAACGCTAACCTTTGATTTGTGCATGCACCTTTACATTTCTTGCAATTAAGAGTACATGGCAAATTGCTTCTTCGGAAAATACAGCGCATGGTCTTGCAGTCTTTAGAACAACGGCCAAGCTCCCTGTTACCTTGCCAGATGTTTGGCAAAGATGACCAACTATGCTTCCAGCCATGCTCTGAACGCCTCCAACCACACTCATCTGGCTCTGGAGGTGCTTTCAGTTTATTAGACCTCCCCCAAATCTGTCCTGCTTGGAATGCTACTCTTAAAGCGTGCTGCTTAGAAGATGCAGATGTGGGATGTATTAATAAAAGGGGGCGATTTTCAGTACCAAAAAGGTATTTTCGAGCACTGTTTACGCCGTATTTGAGATTTTGGAGAAATATACAGTGCATTTGTATGGCATCAGCGATCCCGATTGTGAAGGCGTAAACAGTGCTCGACAATACCTTTTTAGTACTGAAAATCGCTCCCTTTTATTAATACCTCCCACATCTGCATCTCCTAAGCTGCACGCTTTAAGAGTAGCATTCCAAGCAGGACAGATTTGCATGAGGTCTAATAAACTAAAAGCACTTTCAGAGCCAGATAAGTGGGGTTGGAGCAGGCGTTCAGAGCATGGCTGGAAGCATAGTTGGTCTTCTTTGCCAAACATCTGGCAAGGTTGCAGGGAGCTTGACCGTTGTTTTAAAGACTGCGAGACGATGAGCTGTATTTTCCGAAGAAGCAATCTGGCATGTACTCTTAATTGCAAGAAATGTAAAGGTGCATGCACAAATCAAAGGTTAGCGTTTTTTACCTCTTATATATCAATACATTATGAATAACATAAAAATATATTAACTTTGTTTGCAGCAAAACGTTCGATTCTAGCCCCAACGAAGATGAAGACATTCGATAATTCGTGCTGTACTATAAAGTTTTCTTATTGTTTTTCTAAAAAAAAAATTATTTTATTCTTTTAATTTTTAAGAATTAAAATGACTGATTAAAATTTAATTCTGTTGAATTATATATTTTTGACCTCACTATTGAAATCAGTGACCTCAAATTACCCTTAAATGATATCCCACATGCCACCTTTTCTACAGTTGTTGCACAGGTTTATAAAAACTGTAATAAAAATAAGATAGCCGCCAAGATGTCTAAACCTCTTAACCAAAAATTTTGGAATTATCTTGAATGTTGGTGATGACTATAAATTACTTAATTACTACCTAAAAACGAGATTTTAAAAAAATATATTTTTTTAATGGCCGCCATATTTTTTTCCACAGGGTGGGGGAAGCAAGTGCTGCGGGTCAAATCGATCTATTGGACATAAACATCGCCTGTGCCAAGTTTCTTGCTTTCTTCATTATTCCGTCAGATTTTTCTGCGTAGCGCTTCAGCTATATTGTGAGACCGAGTTTACGCTATTCGTCAGTGCCGTGTCTTCATAGAGCGGGCATTTTAGGTGGGTAAATTAGAGAAAAATTTGGCAATTATTGCATAAATTATTCCTAGAGTTCCAAATGCTTCTTTTTTCCCTCTTTCTTGTCTAATAATATGAGAAATTACTCCAAATCCCATGACCATCTCTCTTACCCAAAAAAAGGATGCCAGTTATTTCAGACTCACCCTGTATAGCTAGCTTCGCCAACATTGCCAACACAGACCTGGGAAATATACTTTGAAAAGCATTTAAATAGTACCTACATAGTAAATACCTACTTGAATATTAAAAAAAGTATGTAACTACTAAATACTATTTTAAAGTTATTAAAAGTATTTAAATATTAAATATTATTTAATATTTCATTCAATTTAAATACTTTTGATTTTTAAATACCTACCCATTTTGAGTTTTTAAATACCGAATTTAGTATTTAAATACTTAAGTATTTTAAATGTTCTAAAGTATTTAAAATACTGAAAACCTAAGTACCTATATTCTTTTATGAAAAGAAAAAGTAGGTATAGGCATACATAATATGACAATATTTTGTGACGAGTTTGTTCAGAGGTACAAGTAGGTATACTCACTAAAGGTAGTTTTTATACTGGAGAACTTTTTAAAGAAGTTTCGGTATATTTGCCATTTGCCGGTATATTTAGGATCATAAATATTTATAGCCATTATTATACTGCTAGGTTAGAACAATTATTAATTATTATTTTAAAGCCAATCTAAAGACAGGTATTCAATTTCTAAAAAATGTACCGTCATTACGTGGTCGCCGGTTAGAAATGTGTAGAAATTTCTGGCAGCACTATACCACAGAATAAATAGCTTCACAACAGAAGCGTCTATAAAGACACGTGTCAAAAGGATACTCGCTTTGACGCGAAATATCTTCTAAAGGGATAAACATTGTGCATTTTATTTTATTTTACATTAATCCACATTGCAATGAGATTGTATTAGGACCAAATTTATGTATAAGGTATTGGTTATTTTTCTGTAAATTGAAATGGAGGCTCGCTTATTTTTGACACATGTCTTTATGGACACTTCTGTTGTGCAGCTATTTATTCTGTGACTATACCACGGCCTGCTATGATTTTTTGTGCGATTTTTTGGAACTTGCTATTAGGCATGCAGACAAGGTGGCTTTATTATTCAGCAACCCCTGAAACCCCAATGATCTTAAAGTTGGGAAAATTGTTTTTATTTATTTTTAACAAAAATGTCGCATTAATAAAGAAAAGGGCAAATAACACCGTTTTGTCTTTTTAAAATAATGTTTAAAGTATAATTTTTTAATAATGTTTAAAGTATAATTTTTCCGATGCGATATTTTGAAAATGCTATTAGCGTTTTTTTTTTATCGAAATCTGACAACCTAGCTTTAATCGGCACCCCCTTAAAGCCAAATATTCAAAGTTTTATGAATTTATATCGCTAACTAACATTTCTTCAGGACCTGATAAAAAAATTATTTTAATTCAATTAAAAGTCAGGAATGATTTGGAAATACTAAAAATCGGATAAACTTAATCCAAACATGCCAATAATATCCCGCTAATAAGGAAAAGGGAAAACGAACACCATTACCATGCCATTTTAAAATAATACCTACTTGATAAAGAAATATTTTTCATAGATCATAGAAAATACTTATGCCATGTTTAAGTAATATTTTAAAACGGTAGGATTGTGTCCTTTTTCTTCTTCCTTTATTAGAGGGACATGTTTGGAATATTTTGATTAAGATTTGATTTACCTGATTTTCAAATATTTCCAAAGAATTCCTGATTTTTGATTGAAAATAAAAATTTAATATTCCCATCTTTAAGGTCCTGTAAAAATGTTAGTTGGTCAAGTAAATTAATAAAACTTGAGACACTAGGGTTTCAGGGGGTGCTGTATAAAACTACGATGTCAGATTTCCGATAGCAATAGTATTGTCCAAAAAATCGCACCAAGAAATAAGCATAGCATTCTGAGGCAAAGAACCTGACACCATACCATACAGGGTTATTTAGAAACAAATGCCACCCGTAGCACAGGGGTATTCTACTTGCAAAATAAAGTGACTTTTTGCTCAAAGCTAAGTCCCCTATGGGCCCTTAAAACGGACCCTAACATATGTTTTGTTGCTATATCTTTTAAACGACTTGATCGATTTTAATGATGTGAACACGTTCATAGATCTCACATAATTATATTATAGTATATATGATGCTAAATTTTACTCGGGTTTCATGGATTTATAGGGTGTTCACAAGCAAACGCGGACACACTGTATAAAAAACACCAAAGTCGCATTCTCCCCTCCCTCTCTCCATCTGGTCTATTTTATTCTCCGTTAGTTATTATTTTCCTTACACAATCTAGAAAACATGGGAAATTATTTCTATCCGCGCCATCAAATACCTATCTAACTAGTATATAAATTCAACATTTTTGAGGCACAAAAACAGGTTGGCAACAAGAACCAATTATTATTACCAGGTATCTCGTAACCTATTGCTATTTTTTCATTCCAGTTGCATACTAACCGACAATTAGCATTAGCTTTTTTGTTGTCCGTTACATAAAACCTATTAAAAATATAGCTTTCACTTTGAAAAATTCCGAGAAAAGAATTTGTTCCCAATTCTCAATTCAAGATATTTTGTTTGCACAGTGCGTTTATTTAAGAATCTATTGTCATGTCAATGTCAATAGTATTATACAGGGTGTCCCAAAATTATGAATAAAGAGGTTTGGAATACAAACAATTTTTTAGTTGAAATTTTACCATTTGAGGCCTACCTGCTCGATTAGATAGTAATTTCTAAAATATTTTCAGTTTTGATATATCAGGGAAGCTTTTCAACGGTAATTTTATTTTGTTTCCTGCGCGTAGGTAAAGTGCCATTTCTAATCGATTTTTCATTAAAATAGCTCACAAAATTAATTTATTTTTGAACAAGAATGCCGTATATAAGAATCTATTTAGGCACAAAGTGAAATTTGTTACAATCATGAAGTTACAAGTTAAAATAGAAATGGTTGAAGAATAAATTTTGTATAGTTGCAATAGAAAACTCGGTCGGTATGGTTGGGGTATCGGTACCTTGTCCGTTGGTGCTTCGCTCATGTACGTCGGTGCTCACATTTAAAGAAAATTACGGAAAACAGCCTCTGTTAAGTACCTGTTGCAGCCGAAAGTCGACGCTTTTACAATGGTTATACATGGTGTCAAAAGTTTTTTGATCAGGACTTTGACATTTTGTAGAAAATTTCATTACAAGGTGGGTTGCTCATATAAACTTAGGTCCTAAAGTTGTATTTTTCTTAAAAGAGGTAGGCGAAAATTTTATGTTTCGAATGTTGGAGTTAACAGGTGTTTTGGGGCACGTTTTGTCAATTTCATTGCAAACGGTTGATTTTATCGTTATGGAAAAGTAGGTACCTTTTTGTTGCAAAATAAAAAGATGCACTAAAATGATTAACCTGCAAAACCAAAAAGATAATTTCAAAAAAGCTAGGAGTCAAAGCACAATCCAAAAATAGCGCCCTCTGTGAGATTACCAAAACACTGCAGTGCCAACAGCATCTTGATTATTTTGGGAAATATTGCCATAATTCAATTTCAAAAGGAGAACTACAACGTCCTTTAGCTCATATGAGAATGAGTTTTTAGAATGAGTTTTTCTACAAAATGTCAAAGTTCTGATAAAAAACCTGGAACACCGTGTATAGTCATATTATTTGAAAGTAAAAATATCTTTAAAAATAAATCAATCTGTTCAGATATTTGTAACTACATTTTGTAAGGATAGAACGTCAATGATTGATAAGATGTAAGCTTGACTTAATGAGATGTTAATAAAAGTGGTAAGATATCGACTATGAGTAATTTAATACTCACAAATGATCAATTATCTTGACTTATCCTGACTTAATAAGTTAAACTAAATGAATTGAATGAACTAAATGACAAGAAAGGAGGTAAAATTAATAAAGACAAATTGGCCGCTTCCCTATTTGATCTGAAATCGGAACACAAAAAATATAAGCCTCGTGCCTAGGTAAAACGAAACTTCTTCGGAAAGTCAACACCATACTCAGACAACTTAAGTATCGAGGTAATTCTGTGCTAATTGCCACGACCTGCAATGTGACGCCCACAAAACAAGGTGAACAGATTCCAAATGAGATCTCTACGTGTCGATTATGGAAAAATCAATAACTAAGTAGCTATCTCATCCGGAATACCTACTACTTCCGTGCTTCCTGTATCCTCCCTGTGGGAGGATAAAAACAACTTGAGGGAAAAATATCAATTTTTGGAATATGAATTAGAAAAACCGAAGCTCCAAATTGCCTAGGTATAGTGAAGAAATTGATCAGATCAATATCGTAAGAAAAGTCAACTTTTAACTGTTTATACTATATACTATACAGTGTCAGTGTGGTCATTTAAGTGTGCAACATATGGGACCTTTTTTTATTAATTGCACAACCAAAATACAGACATTGTCGAAAGTTGATGCATGTTCAGTAATCATATTAGGTGCAATTAAGGTTCCAAGTTAAACAGCATGCAGGGTAGGTCAAAAAATATAAAAGTTGCATTACTAATGTTTTACCTTGTTCAGAGAAATTTTTGCGAAATTTTAAAGTTTTGTTTAATACCGTTGCAACAAACATGAAATTTGTAATTCCCTAAAAAATTAAAATCTAAGTTAATTTTACAAATATGCTTGAATTTGAACAAAGTTATGCGAAACTGATATAATTTTGATTGATTTATAAAATTGTTGGGTGAATATTAAAACAAGATTTTTTAGGAAATTATTAATGTTTTTCAAAAAAATATATTTCTTTTTCTTAGGAGGCCATATTTTGGTATTTAAGCATAACTTTTAACTGTAGACAACTTTTCTTAATAACATTTTGCTGAATTTTTTTACAATTTTTATATTTTTTTGACCTGCCCTGAATGCTGTTTGACTTGCAACCATTCTAAGTGCGCCTAATGATTATCGAACATGCACCAACTTTCGGGAATATTTGTATTTTCGTTGTGCAATTAATAAAAAAAAATCCCATAGGTTGCACACTTAAATGACCGCACTGTATATTACATAGTATAAAAGTTCAATAAGTGTTTGAAAAGAATACCGTGCAGGGTCATTGCAATTTCCTTCTGAAGAAGCATTTTCTGCATTCTTTTGTTAGTTATTTTGACATTTCAAATCTCTATAAAGAAATTACCTCGAAGATACAATGCTAAAGTCCAGTTTATTGCGAACATGGGACAACATGCTAGGAAAAATTATTAACCACTTTTGTTTGCTCGGTTTTAGGATATATTTTGTTAAAATTGACAATGCTGTCACTGTCATTAAAAAAATCTATACATTTTCCATAATATAGTACCTATTACTCCTATGAATTTAATTTTATGTTTCAATACTCACTATTGGGTCACCTTGAATATGACAAGCCAAGCTTCTGAGTTAAACGTCCCTTTAAAATGAGCAGTAAAGTAAAAAATATGTTTTGCATTTTTTTAGGTATACGGGTCACTTTTTCAATGCTCACCATTGGGATTTCGGAAATGGTAAAAGATAGAATGGTAGTTGATTTATAGAGAAAACTTGCGCATTTTAGTCCTGATTCATTATCTGAAAAGAAATCGAAGATAGCTCCGTTTCTGAAATATTCCGAAAAAACTGAAAACCGCTGATTCCGGAAATAGCTCATATATTTTTTATTAGAACACCTAACGTTGCGAAATTTTGTATTCTTATGTTTCCAGACACGCTCTTTTCACTAGTTGACTCAAAAATTCTCTAGGGCTGCTAGATTTTGAGTTATCGTTTATGAGATCCCAATGGTGAGCATCGAAAAAGTGACCACCCTGTATACTTCAGTCCCTTTCTGAAGAAACTAAAGCCCGCGTGCCGAAAATCGACCGAATTTCGCCAGATGAAAGTTCAAACCGAATCGTATATTATATATTTCTTATCTATGAAACCGAGGTTCCAACTTTACGTCAGATACACATCAAATCATCAAATCAGGGGAAATTACCACCGTACCCAAACATGTCCCTTCTAATTAATATCTGCTAGTATTACTTTAAATTAAATAAATGGCTAAAACTAGAAACACTGTGTATTGTGTATTCAATCCATATAATCGTTGACTGATATATTATTAAAGACTACGTTTATCTCGTGACAATTCGATCGGATTGAAATGGATGCGATTGAGTTATGTCAAATTTTTTATAATTCTACGTTTACATCATCAGTATTGAATCCTACTGTTTTCAAACCTCTCTAGGGACATTAACTTATTCTACTTATTCCACAGTAGGTTGGTGCACAATCTGGCCAACTTCTGTTTGGAAATAGCGGCTTTACTTGAAATTTTAAATATGATTGAATTTAAATCTGTAGGGTTTACCTATTTGAGTCCGCTCCAGTGAATTCAAACCTCTCTCAATCGGATCGAACGCGTCGAGATAAACGTAGTCAAAGACTGCTCATGGCTGTCACGTCTGACACATTTTTGGCTCCCCATGCGCTTTCCGGAGATAAAATACAATGCAGAATACATTGTTATTTATCAGAGCCATCTGTTTTCCAGGACATAAAGCTATAGCCGTGAGAAGTCTTTATAAATACGTCAGTCAACGATATAATGCTTCTAGTAATATTAGCTAAAACTAATTATTTAGATAAATTCAATTGAAAATTTTTCATTTAAAGACAACATTTTGAGCATGACATGCTGATTCCATTGCCACCATCATTTTACACCATTTTAGATTACAGCCTTTTCGAGGTTCAAGTTAGTGTCAAGTTGCAACTTTTCAGACAAGGCTTTATCTCCTATTCCCACGACAATCTGATCACGAATGGCTTGATCGGCAAACCCTGTTGGGGAGTCACAGTTTTGTGCACGAGAATGCAAGGCTGTCACAAAGTCTTCTACACTTTCTCCCTCCTCCTGATAACGAGTGTGAAAACAGTAGGCAACGTTCGTAGATTACATTTTTGGAAGGTAAAAAATGTGTTAGGTAAATTTGTTTACGGCAGTTTCAAATGAAGCCGCTTCAGCCTCAGGCAGCTTGAATGTACACTGACTCTGATTGTTGGCCCATTAGCTAGATTAGATAGTTTAGGTACCTAATTGATCTTTCTCACTTTTCGACTCCAGACCTGAGGCGCTTCTGAATCTCATAAATCAGAGCTTCCATTGCTCCCAGTCTGTGACTTTGAAGGAGGAGGATTCTGCTGCAGGAATTTGATCCACAGGCCCTGGGTGAGCGGCATCACTATCACTCCCGGTTCGGAGGTTTGCTGCTGCGGATTCACTATGATTTTTTCCCAAGGTTAGCTTATAGGAAGGTTAGGACATTCCCTCACTCTTAAACAAAACCAAAGGTGGTCGCTTTGCACTGCCAACATCGCGCGACGGTGCCGCTCTCACCAGCAGGCCTTTAGTAGCCTACCAGTGGCGTATCAAAAGGGACCACACAGGTATTGAAAACCGAGAACAAAGTAAAAACACAAACATGAAACAAAACTGCGATGCACCAACGTACTCCACAAAGTTCCGTTATTTCATTGCACAAACATTAAAATGAAGAAATAACCAAAAACAGCCAAAACAACATGGATATACGCTATAAACAAAGAACATGTCAAACAAGTCTTTGTGCGCCTATGGCTGGAAGAGCCAAATGTTTAGGGAGTTACTAAATCGCCAATTCACGTGTAACTATGCTACCAACTTCTCTTACCCCCCCCCCTCCCTTCCAAGTCGTCGAATGTCCTAACCTTCCTATAAACTAATCTTGATTTTTGCCTATTTTCTTGACCGGAAAATGTTACTTGTTTCCTTTAGCTGTCACCATGTGTTCTTTTCAAGCTTCCAAATAAATAAGCGATAGCTGAGTTTTAGTTTAACATTTATTTGTACAGCTTTAAAACAAACTCAACTTTGTTATTAGAAACCCATTTGACCTGAGAGCAGGTATAGAATAGAAAACATAAGTAGTACCTCGATCAACACTATATTAAAGACCTGTGCATAGCGCTGTTTCAAGTGGATTAAAGTAAAAACTACCATTGTTGCAGATTTTTTTATAAAATAAAACCACGCAAATGAGTGTTGCAACGAATTTAACATTCAAAATGAAATAAAATACCTACTTGTTTGTTATGTTCCTTTAAATTGACAAGCTTACATGGCATGCATTCATAGATTTTATTAAGAGAACCGAGTCTAAATAAAAGGAAAGCAAGAGTATTTTGGTACCTTTTGGTTTGAAATGAAGCCCATGGCTAGTTGTAGTGTAAGTAAGTATAGAACACATTAGATTTTTCAGTTTCTTCTTATACAGCGTGATTCAGTTGTTCCGGTGTTCAACATGGGGATCTCGGAAACCGTAACAGATACGAAGTCGGTCAAATGAAGACAAACTTGCGTCTTTGGGCGCCTAACAATATGCCGTTGAGAAAGTTGAAATATTTTCATGGGTTGCTGAAATATTTAAGAAAAACCGAATTTTTGAAAATTAGATTTTATTTTTTTCTGGCGCCATTTGCGATAATATTGAAAAATAAATTATACTTTGCCATTGCATCTTTTTCTGTACTACGTCATGGTATTTTTAGATTTTCGAGGCGACGTTTCGTTTTTGAGATAAAGGGATCATCTTATATTTTTTTAATACGGACCTGGATTTTTTATTACATATTTCGAAATGAATCGTTGTCCTGAGTACAACGATGTATGACACATATATATTTATTCTCTTTTTAGCCGCTAAAGTGCACATTTACTACGAAAAAAAATAATACGGTCCTGGTCTATGCATTTCTGTTTCTATTTTTAAATTTTCTATTTTCATTCTTGCATACGTTACAAAATATTCTTGCAAGATATAATATCCAGAATTCTAGCCTCTTCAACTGGTTGAACAGATCATGCCTTAATTCCAAAATAGTGTTTATTCTTGTGAAATTCACATAATTATTAATGGTTTGCGCATACGATTTTCTTCATGTGCATGGAAATTTCATGTTATCGAAAAGAAATCTGCTTATAAAAGCTCTGTTAATATGACAAAACTGTGAAATATTGTACGCAAAGAGAATTCGTGACCGTAAAAAGGGCGAAAATGGTAATAAAGCTGGATATTTCAAATATGGAACATTCAAACTGACATACCTATATAACCACAGAATAGCTCTGTTATAACCTATAATAAGTCGTTTTACATTCAATTCTTGCTGCGTCCAGACATGTAACAGTTTTTTAATTTAATAATAAATTAATGAAATTAATTTTATTAATTTTATTTAATAAAAATATTTTGTCTTCATTATTTTTTCACGGGTTTATTCTCATTACTTTTTCTGTGATCAACTCCAATCTATTTTTTAGAGAATTGCGTCATTTAATAAATGCAACAAAACTACAAGATCGTCGATTCTACAGCTGGCAAAACTGCTCTCGTCGAAATTAAAATAATAACTGAATAGAATATCGCGTTTCCCTTCGTCCTGTCCAAACAGAATAGACAAGCGTAAACTGGCGGCGTATCATTTTCTTTTGATCCGACGCGAGAAAAATGACAAAGAATGTAACGCCGCGCCGTGATGTTGCGGTGTTTCGCTGTGTCGTCCAAATTATACGCAACGGTTACGCCACGGTGTTACATTACGAAGCGTTCATACATAATAATACACTTTATTAAAATTTTTCACCCCAGTTCTCATTTCAAATCATCAATGGTCACAGAGCTATGAATATTTTATTTGCGCCGGTATTTTGTTTGGTGATAATATGACTATTTATGATTATAAAATTAATCAACAAATTAAACCTAAATAAACTGTATATCTCCGTTAATGTTAGCGCCAATAACCTGGATCGAAAAGTGCAATAAAGAACTTTAAAAAAGAAGTAGAAAAAATATATTTTAAGATTTTCCAGAAAAAATAAAATTGCCAAGAAAATTTTAAGGGATATTTACTAATTGATTCTAATTGACGAGTGTTTTTAAAATACCTCATCCTAATTAAAAGCTCAACCTTCCATAATCACCCTGTTCGTGTGACATATTTGTATTTAAATAAGTTTCACGCTCGAATGGGTAGGGCAACTCAGTAAATTAATCCAGTTGGTATACAAACGAGTTATATCAGAATCGGGGACTTTTACTTTTGACGGTTATTATTGAATTTGGAATTAATTAAAATGCTGATTCGTTTCCAGTTTCTTTCATTATGATCTGTCCGCAGTAATAGATTCATCAAAAAGTTCTTTGTTAATCCGCAACTTTGTGCTTTCATTTTTATTAAACTGTTCAAGTTTTTTCTAATGTTGGGAATTCCTTCAGATCATTTTCTTATCGACAGTTTTTTAATGCATTAAATTTCCTAGACACCAACGTAGGTGTACCTATTAGCATATAGTATGCACATACTAGTGGATACTTTAAGTTTTCTTATTACTCCGTATTTATAGGATCGCAGACTTCTTAAAAGACATTTTATATCACTCATTATTACACATGTATTTTGAAGTAGATAATAAAAATAAACATGAATAAAACATTATTTGGCGATTTGTCATTAAGGTTAGATATTAATGAAAAAAATCCGGTGTACCTACTACACAGTTACCACTGACCCAATATTAGCACCACACTGAGCCACTGAATTATATTGCATACCGTTACCCAGAATCAGTTGGCATGCATTAACCATGAACATTTTGCAGGTTTCATCAGTAGCCGCCTTATATCAGAAGAAATGTGACGTCAGCCTATAAATATTTACCAAAAAGACTTAACAACTTTCTAAATTATTTAAAATAATGTTTGTGATCGAATAACGATGTGGCACGTGTACATAATAATTAGTGTTATAGTAACCGGGACGCTCAGTGTTAGAGTGCCTGTGTCATGGAATGAAGAACCTACAAGAATAGTTCCCCCAGATAGGTTAAGAAAATCAGCAATTACTAGTAATGATAGAAGTAGCAACACGGAAGATTCCTACATCAACAACCACTGGGTTCCTATTAAAAATTCGGCTAGACCAACACAAAATTCGGATAGACCAGCTGTGAATTTCTTCTGGGCACACCCTCAGCTTCCAGTGGAAAGCAGTCAGACACTTCAACCTGCACCTCAAGCGTATACACCGGCAAGAAACATTAAAAGACCCCAAGCTTACGGTCTCCCTGTAAATGAGTTCAAACCTGTCAACTTGTACTCAAGACCTATTGTCTTGTCCACTAATGTTCAGCCCAGGCAAAATACGATCACTAGTGAGGGAGGATACTCGAAAACAAGGGTCTTTCCTGAAAGGGAAAGAGATGAAAACAAATTGGGGTTCTCCGGGCGAAACAAAAATGGAGGTGGATCTGACCATTCTGCAAATAGCAAACAGAACTATCTAAAAAAACTTGAAGAGCAACCACAGAAAATTCACCGGGCCATTACACAAAGTTTTAATCTTCCCAGCTCAATAGCACCTGTGGCAACTACAGAAGAACCTTCTACATACGTAGATCCCAGACTGAAAAACTATAGAGACGATAGATTGCATGAACCATTACCTTATGATGCCGATAAAGCAAGATCAGACAGGGAAGACAAAGAAATGATAAAGGCAGATGCAGAAGACTATGAAGAAGAAGACGATGAAGAAGAGAGTGACGACGAAGAAGAAGACCAAAACCTACCAACTAGGCCCATCTATCCAGGAGAAGGAGTGTGGGCCAAGAAAGGCCAGAATTATAGGCAATATGTTCCACCAAAACCACTTCTAGAAGGTGTTCAAGCAAGTACACCGACAGCAGAAACAGCAGAACAAAGCAAGGCTGCAGAACATAACGCCAGCCCCGAGGGACATAAGATTTTTGAAGATTTAGAGCAGTATTTTGACCAACAGCGTCATAAGTTTGATCATTTCAGCTCTTTACCTGCTGCACAACAGCTTGGGAAAACTAGGAATACGCCCGCAGATGTAGCGAGGATTTCACGTAAGACACTTTCCAATTATGTTCACTTGCTACTTGTAATTAAAATACTTACTTTGAGATTGCAAAGTGCTCATAATATGCAAATTTATCTGTTACTTCCTCTAGTTTTCTAGACACGAGAAAAGACCATAAAACTAAAAGTTTTACGATTTTTTTTCACGCAAGCACATTAACCTTACTACAATGTTTGAATTGCTTTTGGGTAAAATTTCCGGATGATAAGAGAAGAAAATTTTTACATTTTTAAGTATACCTATTATTTACACTACGTTAAAAAGATATAAAACATTATACCATTAACTTTTACTGTTATTGAAAATTGAAATATTCGATTATTAAATATTATAGTACGAGAGATGGCAACCAATACCATGACTCATAGCAGCCCGGCTAAAACCCTGTAAAATCGATAGATTAGATGACCCTAGAGCCGATTGTTGAGTAGTAACTCTCAGAAGTGTAGCATTTTCGCGGGGGGCCGTTTCTGCTGTGTAAAAAAAAATTGGTCGACTGTCGTATAGCAGCCCGTCTGATATTGAAAATGTACATAGATTTCGTTATTTCATTACTAAAATTTGCGTTTTCAGACATTTTGCGCGTATCGTTTGACCTGAGTGTATTTTCAAAAATGTCAACAAATGTGACCTAAGTGACACATAGCAGCTCGGTTCATTGTTGTTTTAAATCATTCGTATGGATGCCCAGAATACAAAAATACTGTTTTTAGACATTTTGAGTGTCGCCTATTGTTGGAAAAGCTAAAGGAAACATTTTCTATAACAACGCCATGCTGTATGCATTTCTATTTTGATTTAGAACAATGACCACAAGTGCAATAATATACATTGTCAATTTTGATCTACTGCAGTTAGTTTTTACATTCATTGTAAAAGTTTCTTTCAAATGAAGCTATTACTGCTTCTACTGGAGGAGTATCTCTGACTAGCCTTAACAGGTTATGGGCCCAGGAGTGCTGAAAAGTAAAAACCAGTAAAGCAAAGTTTTGTCGAAAGAAATACTCCTGGTCGTGCATTGAATTTACATTTGTTGTATCTGGTCAAGAATCTGTGAAATATGAGTCTATCGAACATTTAAAGAATAGATACTCTCAACAGAGATAACTACGATACATGGAAAATACAAATGGAAGCATTATTAATAAAAAACGATGCCTGGGGATATGTGAATGAAACTATTCCGAGAGTTATGTTAATCGAAGGTGATGAAAACTCAAGAAAGGAATCAGAAACTTGGGTACGAAATGACAGTAAAGCAAGATCCGACATTATTTTGTCAATAAGTCCCACCGAACTCAAGCAAATTAAAAATTGTGTTACTTCGAGGGAAATTTGGCTAAAATTGGCAGATATTTATCAGTCAAAAGGTCCCGCCAGAAAAGCCACTATCCTTAAACAGCTAACCCTACAACGTATGGAAGAAGGCAGCGACGTATGTACGTGAACATTTGAATAGTATCTTTGATGCTGTTGATAAACTTAGTGAAATGGATGTGGATATTAATAAGGATCTTTTATCCATTATGTTATTATATAGTTTGCCACCTAGTTTTGATAATTTTCGGTGTGCAATTGAATCTCGTGACGAGTTACCATCTCCAGATATTCTTATTGTTAAGATTATCGAAGAATACGATGCCAGAAGAAGTGATGTACGTTCTACGATTCAAGATGCATTATTTGTACAGAAGAAGAACCACAAGTGGCGTCCTCACGTGAAGAATGCATGGCAGAAGAGTGACCCGGAAAAATATGAGAAGAAGAATAACATAGAATCATTTAAGTATAAATGTCACCGCTGTAGAAAAATAGGCCACAAAGCTACGGAATGTCCAATTAGAATGAAGAATGCTCACTCCTCAGCAAATTGTGATACCAGCAGCCTTGAAGAAAAAGAACCCGTTGGATTTCTGACAACAGAAGCAAATCAAGTTGGTTGTTCTTCAAGAAATAATTGGTGTTTGGATAGTGGCGCAACTTCACAGTTGTGTCAAAATATTCGGAATTTTACTAAAGTAGACTGCGTTACTAATCAAGTTTTGAACCTAGCAAATAAGTCATCTACGAATATTGTTGCAAAAGGCACAGTTTCATTTACGACTGACGTTTTTGGTGACACTAGAGACATTATTTTGAACAATGCTTTACACGTACATGATTTACGTACGAATTTAATTTCCGTGGGAAAGATAACAAACAAATTGTTCGACATTTTATTCAAGTAAGACAATGCATTGGTTTTTGATGCTGCAGGCGATGTAAAAATGATTGCTGATCGTGTTGGTGATTTGTATTATGCTCGTAAGACGGATTTAGACGTCGCAAATACTTCTACTCCTGTATCTAGATCTGTTGAAAGCCTAATGTTATGGCACCGATGGTTTGGTCATCTAAATTTCAAAGATCTTCTGGAATGTAAAAAGAAAAACTACGTACAGGGTCTCGATTTAGATGCTGATGATGAACACTTAGTAACCCAGTGTGAAACTTGTTTAAAAGGTAAAATGACAAGAACACCATTTCCTAAGGAATCAGTCAGAGATACCAAACTTCTTGATATCATTCATACCGACGTTTGTGGTCCAATGCGCGTTGAATCAAATGGTGGAGCAAGATATTTTGTTGAATTCATCGATGATCATTCAAGATAAAGTATGGTTTTCTTTATTAGATCGAAAGATGAAGTTGTCGACAAACTGAAAGATTACATAGCTTTGGTGGAAAATAAACTTGGAATTAAAATGAAGTGTTTGCAATCAGACAACGGAACAGAATACGTGAACAAGAAGGTTGAAGAATTGTTGAAAAAGAAGGGAATTATACGTCGACTATCAACACCATATTGTCCACAGCAAAACGGAGTTGCAGAGAGGAAAAACCGCACTCTTTTGGACATGGCTCGTTGTTTGTTGTTACAATCAGGTCTACCGCCGTCGTTCTGGGCTGAAGCCGTGAATACAGCCAACTATCTACGTAACCGATGTCCAAGTAGAAGTTTAAATCGGAAAACACCCTATGAAATCTGGTACGGAAAGGTTCCAAACGTATCATACTTCAAAGAATTTGGCTGCAAAGTTTTCTGCTTGAATAACCATCCCAATAAAAGCAAACTCGAAGATAGGTGCAAAGAAGGAATATTTCTAGGCTATTCAGACGAGTCCAAATCGTTTAGAGTATGGCTTTCAAACGAAAAGAAAATAATCATTACTAGAGACGTGAAGTTTTTCGAAGAAAGAAAATCAATCAACCAACGCTACGTCGAATTTGCTCCTGAATACGTCGAAATAGAAAATCCGGTACCATCAGATTCTCCAATATGTCTGGAAGATGAATATCAAGAAGAAGCTATGTCTGAAGAACGTAATGATGATGAAGTTATCAGTGTTGTGACAAAACGAGGACCTGGAAGACCAAAAATAGAAAGGAATGGAAATAGGGGAAGACCTCGGAAAATTAACAATCAAGTACAAATCTCAGGTTCTTCTAATTACGCCGAAGAAGTATTACTGGCAGAAATACCAATAAACCAAGCTATTAATTCTACGGATGCAGGTGAATGGTATTAGTGCTATGGCAGAAGAGATATCGTCAATCATTAGAAATGACACTTGGGACTTGGTTGAAATGCCTGAAGATTGTAATGCCATCGGAAGTAGGATAGTTTTACGGAACAAATACAATGCTGATGGTTCGCTCCAGCGTAGAAAAGCACGACTTGTAGCTCAAAGATTCAGTCAGCAACCTGGAGTACATTTTAATCAGACTTTCTCTCCAGTAGCCCGTCTAAGTACCATTAGGTTATTAATTGCCATTGCCACTCATTACAGTATGAACATACAACAGCTAGATGTAACATGTGCTTACTTAAATGGTTTACTAGAAGAAACAATCTACATGAAGCCGCCAAAACAACTAGCAGATCTTTTGAAGATTATTATCGAAGACGACAGATATGATGTAACTACTAGAAAAAAAGCCGTTACTATGAAAAAAGAACTAAAAGAAAGCAATAAGGAGTGCTTATTGAAGAAATCTTTATATGGATGCTAAACTTCATCAAGAGTTGAAAGAATGCGGCGCAATACCTACCATTGCTGACCCATGTTTCTATCGCATAGGTAAAGGGGAAGAAATAACTCTTATCGTGACCTATGTCGATGATATTCTAATCGCTTCGCGGGACGTGAATGCTATAGATAAAATCAAGAAACATTTGATGAGAAGGTTTGAAACAAAAGATTTAGGTGATGTCTGTCATTGCCTGGGAATAAATTTTTCTCATGATATAAGTGGAATTTCCTTAAACCAAAGAGGATACATTCTGGATCTGTTGAAGAGATTCAATATGACAGACGCGAAACCGATATCTACACCTATGAATTTGAACGACAAATTAACTAAACCCAACGAAGAAGCTTCGGAAGCTGAGAAGAATTTGCCGTATCGAGAACTCGTTGGAGGTTTGACATATTTGGCCACTGCTACCCGACCAGATATCAGTTTTGCGGTGAGTTTTCTTGGACAATTTAATAACTGTTATAGAAACATTCACTGGGCTGCGGCAAAACGAATTCTTAGATATTTGAAAGGAACAATCGATTTAGAAATAACCTATAAAGTCGACCAAGAAGGATTAAAGGGTTTCACTGACGCTGGTTGGGGAAATTGCTTAATCGATAGACGTTCGTACACGGGATATACATTTATTTTGTCTGGCGGTCCAATTTCATGGGATTCCAAGAAACAAAGGACAGTTGCTTTGTCCACTACCGAGGCAGAATACATGGCACTTTCTGAAGCCACAAAAGAAGCAATATATTTTAAGAGTTTCCTTCAGGAATTGGATTTGGATTTTTCGACAAATATACAACTTTTAAATGACAATATGAGTTGCATAAAATTAGCAGAGAATCCCGTATTTCATGCAAGAAGCAAACATATTGACATTCGATACCATTTTATTCGTTAATCTTTGGAAACTCAAAAGTTAAAACTGATTTACTTGAGTACTGAAGATATGATTGCTGAGATATTTACCAAGAGTTGGCCTAAAGTGAAGCACGAGAAGTTTATTGAACTTTTAGGTCTTAAGAATAAAAATAAGTAGCAGCGCGTCGAGGGGAAGTGTTGGAAAAGCTAAAGGAAACATTTTCTATAACAACGCCACGCTGTATGCGTTTCTATTTTGATTTAGAACAATGACCACAAGTGCAATAATATACATTGTCAATTTTGATCTACTGCAGTTAGTTTTTACATTCATTGTACAAGTTTCTTTCAAATAAAGCTATTACTGCTTCTACTGGAGAAGTATCTCTGACTAGCCTTAACACCTATAACGAAAAAATGTGCCGGAGTTGCCCAGTTCTTGTTACGCTCCTGTGTCAAAAACGGTCATTTACGTGTTACGTCCCTGTCTCTCGCTTCACCACAGCTGCTGCGCAAAATGGCTGTGCAAGAATCGAGTACAGCTTCCTACTCTGAATTTGAAGTAAATTATACAAATTGAAAAGTTGTCTGATTAGTCATATGCTACATTCAATTTGTCTGAAATCATTTTTTTCCACATCTGGGCGATGCATTCAATCATTGACGACGAATTTCAGACATATTGCTATTAGTCACTTAGGTCAGATTTGTTGACATGTTCGAAATGCTACAAAAATTTAAGGCGACATATTTTTTGTCTGAAAATTGATTTTTCCGCATCAATTGACCCGACTTTACCTATAAAAATGATTTTCAGACAAGCTGCTGTAAGTTTGTTTTTTTTGTCTCATTTTTTATTTTTTGAATTGGTCTCCTGGGTACGCGCTACAATCTGGATGTCTGAAAACTGTGTTATTGGTGTCTCAGGGCTATTATCTAACTACATTCCGGAAATCAGACGGGCCGCTATGAGTCACTTAGGTCAGATTTGTTGACATTTTTGAAAATGGGCTCAGATCAGACACTACGCGCAAAATGTCTGAAAATCGGATTTCTGGATACCGGATTATATAATCTATCGATTCCGTGCGGTTTTAGCGGGACGCTAAATCTACCATCTCTCGTACTATTATACTAAATTCATCAAATTGATGGAATAACAACAAATGTTTGTTTTAATCGAAGAAATATTGGACCAAGCGTCAGGGAGTGAAAAGATGTCAAATAAGGAAACAATTCCTAGACATCAGGAATTCGCTTTATGCGAAGTCGGCGTTAGCCGCTATATAGACAAAATCACGAATATCTCCTAAAAATTTTGAGTTTAATATTGATCTTTATTAAATTCTCTACGAGAAATTTTTTAGCACTTTTTGCCTAAAATTAACCGTTTCGAAGCTAAAGTCGCGCAAATTTCGACAGTTTTGGGCAAATATGGGTATCATGTTTTTTCTACTAGTTCTGATTCCGATGCGATAAGAACTCAACATTTAATATAAGTAGTTTAATATTTTTCCTCACCACTTTAAGGTAGGGTGCATGGCTTGTTTTTTAGTGATATCCCTATGCAGTATAGGGGTAGGAGAATAGGCTATACCTATACTCCTAATCCACTATAATATAGCTTAATGTTTATTTTTCTTGGCTTCGACATTGAAGGTTGATTTTGTTAGTCTTCCATAACACCACTATCGCTGTCTTCTTGTGAAGCGATCCGGTCTCCTGTCTTCTGGTAGTTCTATGGTATATAAACTTTGAACTTCTAGGTTATCCTCATCAAGTTCATTTTCGTCGATATCCGATATTGGGGATTGTTCCAGCCAATTAATGCAGATTGTAGAGGAAGAAAGACCCGCTTTTCTGTAACGCAAGCTGTCTTGCATCCTGGGATAATTTTCTACGAACGATGACTATATCGAAGATATAGAAGATATCAAGTCTTCACTCTTCAAAGTCGAAACAAAAAAAACTAAACTTAGCTAGCCATATTGTATTGGATTTGGCAAGGAAATATCACTAAAAAACATGTCATGCAGTCTACCTCAAGGTGGTGTAGAAATCAGTATTAAACTATATTAAATGTTGAGTGCAATTACACATCGTTGACTTTTTTTGGTCAATTATGCATAATTGGTCCTTTTTTCTGTCAATTGTACATAATTTACACTTTTTTCTGTCAATTATACATAATTGACACTTTGGTATCAAATATCTACTATAATTGACAGAAAAAAGTGTCAACGATATAATTTACAGAAAAAAGTGTCAAATATGTATAATTGACAGAAAAAAGTGTCAACGATGTATAATTGACAGAAAAAATCAAGGATAAAAAAATCTCGTGTGGCCGCTCTACGCTTTTGTAGTATGGGAATGTGCAAAGTGGGCAAACTATTCCCTATCCCTACAACAATTTAAAATCGCCCTTGTGACACCGTCACAGTCAAAGTCTAATGGTCATCGACGGACGTCGTCTTTAAATCATAACTCGTAACGTGACTCAAATATGAGTTCTGAATGAGAATTTTGAAATACTTTACTTCATCTACAAGTTCATAAATTCAACAGTACTTAGGCATAGGCACATAATTAACCAGCTAAATAGATCGGAGGCAAGAAGGGCCCAGAGATGGCAGTCAGGTACGCCCATGTAGACAACAAATGAACTGCTGTTTTACAAATCATTCAAATTTCCTGTTAATATTATCTCCCAGAGGCTAGATCTCAAATTTTCTGAGTATGGCTCTGCCGTCTCCTGTTATTCCAGGGGCCTTGGGAAATTCTAGGGACATTCAACATATATATAGTGAGATAAGGAGAGACTCGAGTATACATATATTTTGAGGATTCGGTAAAATTTAAAAAGGTTTTTCAAGATTTTTGAGAATTTAAGTGTCATATTTTATCACGATCTCTTTATCACGAAATCTACAAATTCAAGTTAAATAAATTTGTGTACGTACAATTTATTTGAAAATGTAATATTTCAAAAACAGTAAAAGATATAGGTATAAAATTTTATATCGTTTTAACCGTAATAACGAGTAGATTAGGGTATTCAGTTTAAAAAATATAAGTTTGATTAGTCGCTTGCCAGCACGAAAAATAACAAAATTAAGAGAGGTGAATGTCCTTTTATGTAACTGTTATTACGAGTAGTGAGAGTAATTTTGACTGTGTGATAAAAGCTACTGCAATGGGCAAAATTTTAAACTAGCGATTTTTGGGAAAAGGGTTACCTACTGAAAATATTGTTATTTATGAATTTAAAAAGAGGTAATAGGAAAATGGAGGTTTTCGTTTTATAACATGGCGAATTGCATTAACCGATTTGACACCTGTTGGTTCTCTTCAACTTAATTATTGACAATCTAAGCTGATACTAATTTTTATATTAGTACCGGTAGTAAAACAATACTTTATGATCAAGTTTTGCGCGTGTTAAGTACCTACTTAGCTATACACCATTATGACCCGCGGGCGCTAGAATGACCAACCAATACAGTTATAATTATTATAACAACAAAATAAAAAAATTAAGTTTTATTATTATGTGAAATAAATTAATAATACGCCAAACTTTTACATGGTCTGAGTGCGATCCATTGCAGCTTGTTTTGTCGACCGATTATCGCATTATAACCTTATTATTTCCACTTTTTCAGCAACTGTTAACAGTTTTTTTACAATTTATTCAAGGTTTATTGAATTTTAATTGGGTTTTTCCACCAAACTGGTAAAAAAAAACTTTTTCAAGTTGCCTGGAAAATTAATGAATTCTTAACAGTAAATGAACTAAATTTTGAACTTGTAACTCAAAAAATATCTTCAACAAATTTGTCCTGAGCTTTCGGAGAATAAATCTTCCTCCTTTCTCAAAGATCTTGTAATGTCCAAGTAAAATGACAGATTAATAAATTTCAGGTTAAGTGAAATGACAGATCTTTGAGAAAGGAGGAAGATTTATTCTCCAAAAGCTCAGGAAACAAATTTGTTGAAGATATTTTTTGAGTTACAAGTTCAAAGTTTAGTTCATTTACTGTTAAGAATTCATTAATTTTCCAGGCAACTTGAAAAAGTTTTTTTTAACCAGTTTGGTGGCTAAAAACCCAATTAAAATTCAATGGATCTGTTTACGCCACAAATAAATTTTAGAAAATATTATTCAAGCTTTATTTCTAACTGCAGAAATTTACTGAAATTCCATTTTTAAACTTTTCTTATAAATTTTGGATTCAGGGCTTTTAACCAACTTTGAACAACTGCTTTTAGTATTGATAAATATTACAATGCATGAAGTGCCTATTAAGAGAAAAAAAATTGCCTAATAACATTTTTTAATTTTCTGCCTCGATTATGGAATCGTAGGTAGCTCTAGAGTGGACGATAATTTTTTTTTCAATAAATACGCTTTACAAAGAGTGTCCCGAAATTAGCTCGCCATCATTTATTGGCGCGTTCTAAGATCGAAAAAGAAAAGAAAAAAGTTCCTATAAACATGACCCTACACGGGCTATAGCCCCCGAAATGCACTCTTTGTCAAACAGTTTTTTCTAAATATTTCCAGAACGAACAAAGATAAAATTCTGAAATTTGGTAGCTGATATACCTGTGTAATTTGATATCCACAGAGGTAGAGATAGTTTGACATTCTTTTTATGATGTCTTCTCCTAGGCATACCACATATATCACATTTTAGAATTTTATCTTTGCTTATTAGGGAATTATTTAGAAAAAAACGTTTGCCCGAGTGACCATTTTGAGGACTATAGCCCCCTTAGGGGGCACTTTTGAGGCCATGTTTATAGAAACTTCCTTATTTTTGGGGGTCGAAGAATGCGCTGGTAAATTATGGCAGGCTAATTTCGGGACTCCCTGTAGGTACTTCTGTTAAAAATTTAGTTACGATTGGTTAAAAATTAAAGAATTTATAAGAGGCTTTTATATCGTCAATTAAACGTAGATACTCTTCTAGCTTCCATCCCAGGCCAATCGCAAGAAGAACAACGAACCATTCCCAGCGTTGTCTATGATCCATTTGGCGAATCTAGACAGCCTGTAGTAGCTCCGGGATTGGTGGTGCAACGGCCACGTCCAGCACCAGCTGTTTTTGCCCAACCTACGCTTCAACGCCGGCAAGAACAGGTCTCTGAAGTAGGCGACGATGATGCAGAAACAGGAGACGGTGAACAAGTTGACGAAGAAGAGTTTGTTCCTGTAAAGTTGTATACTCAAGTGAGGAAGACAGCAAATGAGGAACATCTTCCCCCAGATCCTGCAGAGGGTGGCAGATTAAAAGAAGTTATAAAGGATTCTGTGGTAAGAACCGTTTACACCGAAGAAGGGTACGAGGACAGTGGCTACGATCACGCTGGTCATGAGAAAAAAGCTGAAAAGGATGAAGGCTTTGCCGAATACGAGAAAGATGTTGAAAATAAAGAAGAGAAAAGACATACTACCGAGCCACCAAAACTAAAGATACCAAAAGATAAGTTATACTCGAGTAAATTCAAAAGCGAGGATTATGATACCAACAAATTGATAAAACAAAAACTAGAATTTGATGAAGATGATGACGCGCAACCAGCGGCCACTCAAATACTCTCTAGAAACAACCAAAATAAAATAAAATCTGAAATTAAATCTAAGCCCTTTACTAAAAACAACTTTTCTAAAAGTAAGGAAACCAAAGTCATGTCTGTAAAAGATAAAGAAAATGGCAAAGGGCAAGAGATGGAAATTTCCAGCGAAGTAAAAGTAATTCTCCAACCGAACAATAGTACCAGAAAACAGAAATTTGTAAAAATATATCCGAAGGTGTATAGAGATTTAGATAAAATCAAGAAGAATGATTTTAGTACTTCTACCACTACCGAAAAGACAATAAACAAAGCTACCACCAAGAAGCCAGTATATATGTTTACAGAACAAGTATCGGCTACTATTCAGGCAACAACGGAAATGCCAAAAGTAAGGGTAAGGGTTCTCACTACAACCGAAAGCCCTAAGGTGAAAGTCAGAGTGCTTGACAAAGATCCAATAGACACAATTTCTACAGAGTTCGAATCTTTCAAAATTCGGAAAAAGCGTTTTACCGACGACATCGAAATTGACACAGATTTTATAGACAAAATTAACCACACGTTACCTCGAAAACTAAAAAAGAACACCCAAGCAAAATATCCGTATTATAAGTCGACTATTTTGCCAGCGAATTCTCCTTTAAGATATGGAGAAAATCTTGAAAATGTACCTAAAAAACACGAAGGAGAAATGTCGTTTTATGCCCAAGCGGAAACCAAACCTTGCCCCGCAATACCAGATAATGTGGATCCTATTCCAGACAGAATTAAAAATGCAAAACCCCATGAGCAAGAAGAAAATGACGAAGAAAGCGAAGAAGAAGAAGAATATGATGATGGAAATGGCAGCGTCGATTCTCAAACACCTAAAACGCCGAGACTGAGAGATTTGGGAAATAAAATAGACTGCTTGAAGGTTAGATATTTTGGAGAAAATCCTTTAGATAGTCCATTTTTTAAAGAAGATATTATCTCAGCCCCTCAGCCTATATTCCCAGCATTAGCAAAACAAAATAAGCATCAAGCAGCTGAAGTATTTCCTACAAAACAAAGTTCTAATATTGCCGAAAATATTATTAAAGCAGATCATGGTAACAAGAAAGTTGAACAAAAGGCACGTTCCCTTAATATTCCTGAAACGACAACTTCTTCCACAATAACAACAACAACAACAACAACAACAACAACAACAACAGCTGCAACTGCGCGTTTATCGATATCTACTGATGCTGCTGCTACAGTTGTTTCCACCATTGTCCCTACTGTTTCAACAAACCCGGTGATAACACTTATTACTACGCCAAAATATACTATTGATTTCAAACCTAAAAATATTTACGACCAAATAAAACTTCTTAGATACCTCCCGGATAATGGAACTTTTCAAGAACAGAATGTTATGGAGAATATAGAAAGAATAGATATTGCAAACGGAACCTCTGACCTAAAATCACACCGAGAATCAAAAGTTTTAAAAGAAGCCGGAGAATCTTTACCTGAACAGGAAGCTCTTAGGAGAAGACAGAGAAGACCTACTCTGAAACCAACTATGAGAACAAACTACGGTATTTTTGATGTTACCAAATTCTGGCCCACCCATCACCATGTGGCTGAAGCTAGTACTGTTTTGCCCAAATACAAAGTGGTGAGTGAAGTTTTTTATAAAGATGAAATTAAGCCCAATGAACAGTTAAATGTTTTTGCTGACGTTTTAAACAACATTAAGAATTCTTCCGCACAAGAGAATGAACAATCTCAACCAACTCAAGAAATTTCTGTTAAGCTTAATACCTTGCCACCCGACGCACCTCAAGAAAAGAACAGGATAAGGAAATATCAAGAAGATTCCTCGAAATATGTAAATTCGCTTGATATTCGAAAGAAAACTATCATTAGTACTACTACTCCAAAATATGAATATGACTATCCTGCAGAGGTTAAAGAACAAGTGCCATCCCTTGTAGAAGAAAAAACTCAAAGAGACACTGTAAAATACATAGAAAAACACCATAAGCTGAATCACAAGAATTTAGAATTCCCAAATATTGAAAGCTATCCACCGGTTGCCAAGTATCCCAAAAGGATGAAGAAGCCAACAAATAAATATCCAGAAGGTACATATTTAAGAAGTAATTTGTTTTCCAAATAGAAATTGCTACTTTTCGTTTCAGAACTGGGCGAATCCGCGACTCCAAGGCTTGTAATAGACTACATAGAAGAGTCAATTCCAATAATAGGGTTATTACCTCCCCCTCAACTTAATCAGAAGTACCACACAATTATTTTACCACCAATTCATATTCTGCCACCTGTTACAGTTAGTGAACCCTTTAGGCCATCCCCAGCTATATTTTCTATTAATGAAGATTATCAGGTTTGAATGGTAAACATAGAATAGAGAACTATGAATTAATTATAATTTTTTTTAGGACCAACCTGAAGGAACATCTTCACAACCTCCAACATACGACGTGTCGGAGAAAGTTGAAGACTTACAAATGAACAAATTCTTCTATGTAGGAATGAAACCCCCTCCAAAACAAAAGGTTGTACTTTACTCGGAGTTTCTGAGGAATAATTTGGTAGGAAACAGGAGAAACGGAATCGTCAAAAGGACGAAAAGAGATACAAGTCGGCGTTCGTACGCAGCGCTCTCAAGGAACAGAGGAAGGCCAAGAGAAGATATAGGCAAAGAAGAAGAAACTACAGAATCCTTTGAAGACGACTATGTACCCAAAAGAACTAGAACCTGGCACTATGATGAAAAAGCAGGTAAGAGGAGACTAAATGACGATAACTTAAGGAATCATAAATTTCAAATTTAAGTGATCTACAGTGTGACCCATTCTGATATTGGACACCCTCACAAAATCTGTAATGTTTGTCCGATTTTAGCCGGTTTTTTTTCTAAAAATAGATCACATAAACTCTATTTTGGCGCCAAGTTTCAAATCTTAATCTCAATTTTCAAGGCCTACTATGAATTTTTTTCTAGTAAAAAAAAGACGAAAACCCTTTAGCGATTTTTTATTTAAAATCGGACAACACAGCGTTAATCAGGACACCCTGAAACCCCCACATACCAAATTTGAATAAAAAATATACAGGGGGTTCCTTTCTGCGGGTTGTTAAAGTTGAGCAAAATAGGAATTTTAAAGGCATTTGGCAAGTCAAGTGTACCATGGAATCCCCTCAAAACAGTTGAATGGTCAACAGGACCACTCAAAGTGTTGGGGCGCAAAGATCTAATTCAAAAATATACAGAGTGTCTTTCTCTGTGGCATCTGAAAATACCGAATTTTTTTGAACTTTAAATCGAGTATATCAAAACCGCCCCAGCCACTATAATCGAACTAAGTCTAAAAATACAGAAACTTACCAGTCAGTAAGTCCATATGAGTTAAGGTGGCTGGTGTGCCACAACAGCAAACGCACAGAAATGTATCATCTTAGACAGTGACTTTATTGAGTATGGTCCGATAATTTAAATGGTTTTTTATTTGTTGGTTGGTATTTTGAAAAGAAATAAATTACTTTTGTGTTTGTTAATGTTTTTTCAATAATTCCAGAGCACTCATGACCAGAATAAAGTTTCATAAAAATTCAGCATTTTGAGATGGACCAAAGAAAAATACCCTGTACATTTTTGTACCAACACCAACACTGTGAGTGGTCCTGTCGACCATCCAACTGTTTAGAAGTAATTCCATGGCACACTTGACTCGCCAAATGCTTGGAAGATTCCTATTTTGCTCAACTTTGACACCCTGCAGAATGGAACTCCCTGGGTATTTTTTGTTCAAATTTGGTATATGGGGGTTTTAGGGTGTCCTGATTAACGCTGTGTTGTCAGATTTTAAATAAAAAAATCGCTAAAGGGTTTTCGTCTTTTTTTTACTAGAAAAAAAATTCATAGTAGGCCTTGAAAATTGAGATTAAGATCTGAAACTTTGCGCCAAAATAGAGTTTTTTGTGATCTATTTTTAGAAAAAAGCCCGGCTAAAATCGGACGAAAATTACAGATTTTGTGAGGGTGTCCAACATCGGAATGGGTCACACTGTATAGTGTCCTCCAAAAAATTCGCATCATAGGGGAATTTCTCTCATTAATGAGTTATTTTGAAGTTTGAAGTTTTGAAGCACTTTAAAGAAGAAAAAATGAAGCACCCCAATGTGGGCAAGTGACTTTGGATATCTGTCAAAAATTTAATTTAAGAAATTGCTAAAAATGGGCTTTTTGGTCAAAATTAAAAATGTTTTACCTACTTGAAAAATTGTTTGTTTTTGTAGTTTTTTGTCATTTTTTTTATATTTTTTACGAAATTCCTTAAAATTCTAATAGAAACTTGTAACTTCGTAAAAACTATTCTATATCACTATCTTTATTTATTATTAAATATCGATATGAAAATTTTCCAGAAGGTATTAAATTGATGCCAAAATAATAACAGAATAAAAAATCGTCAAACTATTTTACGTATCTAAGCAAAATTTAGGGCTTTTTACATTAACAAGTTACATACTTACTTTTCATTTTAGTTTTTGAATTAAGTGGTGAATTTTGATTAGATACGTGAAACAGTTTGATGATATTTTAAGTTATTATTATTTGGACATCAACTGTCAAGTTGGTTGAGAATAATAAATAAAGGAATGAATGAATTTAGCAACAGAAAATTTTATTATTGAAACATTTATATCTTAAATGCTTGATGGTACAACAACTTCGCATCAAACCATAGAGTTAACTAATTCTTTTAGTCTATGATCAACCATAACAGAATTTAAAGCCTTAATATGATTTTATTTAGTAATAAAAAGTTAATAGAAATATAAAGCTAGCTTCCTATATATAAACGAAATTACAAGTTTTTAAAATTTTCTGAAATTTCGTAATTATAAAATCACAAAAACTAAATTGTTTAATAGACTGCTCAAATTTGGTACACTTTTGGAGAATGGAAAAAGAAACAACTTTGTCATTTTTAAATGGCTTTTTTGCATATAGCGAAAGTAACGTGACCAGGTTTGAGTGGGTAATTTTCAATCTTTCTTAAGCCGAAAGGTAGCCCGAAAGTTAAATTCCAAATAATTTATTAATAAAAAATTCCCATAATATGATGAGAACTTTTTGAAGGACACTGTTTACCTTAATAATTGAATAACTGGGCATATCTCAATGCCGAAACCAGTCAATTTGGGGCCCAAGATATGCAACAATCGTGGCTTATGGTTGATGAAAAAATTTAAGATTATTACTTAACTGAAAGAGAATTTATAAAATTATTGTACTCGTCTCGAAATTGCACTCAAACTGAATGGGATACTTTTACAAGAAAAGAGTTAGGACCTTATACATGCGCGATATTGAATACTAGAAATAATAAAAGCTATGGGAAACGTTAATTTGTGGGGGAAAATTCTCTAGAAAGGGTGTATTTTCTGGCCGGTCGGTTGAAAAAAATAGATTGTAGTAAGTAGGTACATTACTCGATCGATAACATTACTCGCGGAACGACAACTATCACTGGTTGACTCGCAACTGAAAACTGAATGGTAACGCACGGAACCATTGCATAAGAAATACCCAAAACCAAAAAACGCATGCGCAAAACCAAGAAGTAATAAACTACCTATTTGTATCAGGAAGGTTCATATTTGTGGCTAATAGGGCTTGTTTTGTTACAAATAGTTTTCCTATTTGCGGCAAGTAGAATATCTTAGCAAAGTTTACCTTTTTGTAATAAATATAAATTTTGCAATAGTAAATAGGTTCATTTATTTTTTTATTTGCCACAAATAGATATCTGATTGTGACAACAAAATGATCTTAGCAAGATAATTTTTGCTGGAACAGCAAGTTCGACTTTATACTTTATTTGGTCCATTTTCCTCAGTGTAGCCAGAAAAAAGCACTTTTGCGGATAGTTTGATTCTGACCTCTGGGAGAAAACGATCTACATTCCAACTTTGTTTTAGTCAGCAATGTACAGATTTCAGCAATGAACAAACAAATTTTCCATGAATATGTCTAAAAATTTATAGGAATTTGAATACAACAAAATACGTACCTCGACAAAAGTTTCATTTCATGCGCATCGGTCGATGTTAGGTTAACAAAAAAAGAATCAAAAATTATTCATCATAGATGTTTTTAAATTTTTTTATAATACCTATTGTATAATATTTTTTTAATGGCTACTAAGTTCATCGTGTTCCCAATTCCACAACGAAATATCGGCAGTTAACAAGAAAACAAACTCTATATACTTAAACATAAAAGTTACTGCTTCTAATATTGTACCATTAATAATTGCACTTAACTTTAATTATGCCTTGTTTTCAGGTAAGATTGTATACGATAAGAAGCCTGAAGTGCAGGAAGAAGACGAAGAAGTAGAATATATTGAAATCGAAGATTCTCCAGCCACATACAAACCAGAAAAAGTTAAGGAAGCTGTCACTACAAAATCTCTTTTAGCTACAGCTACTCCACCTCCTGAAGGTCAAGGTTTTGTAGATTTTGTGGTGAAATTAAAAAATAATCCAAATTATAAATATATTCCCGATCCTACTACCACAGAAAAAGGAAAACAACCTATAACAGACAAAGGCGCCGCTGCTGCCTCTACTGTGAAGGCTGAATCAACTACACCACCAGAATTTTTAAGTATTCTTTCCAAGGTTAAAAAAGACAACTCCTATAAACTTATTGAAGATCCGGATGATAATAAAAAGAAGAAAGCCGCTACGACAACAGCAACAACAGAGGTAGAAGAAGAAAACGTTGATGATGGGACCCTGCAAGAAAGCAGGGACACTCATGTTGAGGATTCGGAAACGGAAATTTTAGATGCGAGCAACCTTAAAATATTTGACATAGGAGATTTTTTGCCTAAAGTAGATTACGTGCCTAAAACTTCTATAGACTACTCTAAATACAAAACAATTGAGAGGCCAACTTCTAAGCCAAATCCAAGAGACAGATATGATGATGATGAGGAGGAAACCGTTAAAGAAGCCTCAAAGGCGGAAGAAGTCACGGAAAAACAAATTTCCACAACAACTGCTCCAAAAGCTACTTCTACTACGGTTAGAGGAAGAACTCGAGGCAAAGGCAGATTAACTACTCTTAGGAGTAACCCGCGAACGGAAGAAGCAACTACATCAGTTCCACCGTACTCAGATACACATGCTCCTGTTAAAAGAAACTATAGGAGAAGACCACAAAGAATAAGGCAAACAACAACGACAGAAAAATATATCGACGTGGAAACCGATGAAACTAGCACCAAGGTCAAAAGTGTCAGAAGACGTTCTGAAAGAGGAACTAGAGTAGTTGGCGAAAATGTAGAACCCATTGTAATTCTAGAAAAACCCGCCATTGTTAAAGAGAGTACAAGAATTGACAAAATACAGTATCCAGAAGAAAGTAATAAAAATCCAACAGTTATCTTTGCGAATGCAGGAACGATAGATCCAAGAAAGTTGAAGAATATAGAAGTTATGAAAAAATTTGATACACGAAAAAGGCACGGAGGCAACTATCAAAGTGAAGAAGAAGTTATTAAAAAAGATGTTGCGACAGATGAAAGTCAACACACATCAGCAGACTCATATGCAAAAATTCTGGAAGTAAAACCATCAAACCGTAGAAGGCGCATTACGCCAAATAAAAACATTAAGAAATTACCAGATATAGCCGTTGAGGACACTATAAGAGTTGCAAGAGTGGTAACTCTTGCAAGTGGAGTGCAGGGAAAGAATACTGTTGATAATACAAAAAATAAAGATATAGAAATTATTAAAAATTACAATCCGAAGAAGAAACATGATGGAAACTACCAGAGTGAAGACGAACTAATTGAAAAAGAGTTTGAAAGTGAAATTAATGAAGAAGAAAATGTAGATAAAACAAGTAAAGCATCTAAGGGGCGCATCAAACTTAACAAAGCACAGAAGCAATTCGACGTAGATGTTGACGATAGCATTAGAGTTGCCAGAATTGCAGTTGTTGGCAATAGAGGGAAAAATATAGGCCAAAATACAAAATCAAAGGATGTAGAGGTCACAAAAAAGCACGACCCGAAGAAAAAACATGGAGGAAATTATAAAAGTGAAGATCATATAGATGAAAAAGTTTTGGATGAAGAAACTTCTGACGAGTTTCGTGAAGATTCCACAGACGAAAAAAAATCAGAAAACCTCAGAGTGGCTCGAGTTGCTTCAGTAGGGAGAGATAACTACAATAAAAATGACGTAGAAATTATAAAAAAGTTTGATCCAGCCAAAAGACATGGCGGTAACTACAAAAATGAAGATGAAATATTGCATAAGGAAGTCTCCGAAGAAAAAAAATTCACCGAAGAAACTCAAGATGCTGAAGAAAGTAAAGACGTAAACTTTCAAGATAGAAAATTCGTAATATCTCCCAAAAAGAGTAAAAATCTTGACAAGAAACCCGTACAAAGATTAGTTGATGCTGTGAGGAAACCTGAAGATTTTTATAATGATCCAATATTGCCTGGACAGGTAAACCAAATGGTAGAGCACAAGAGAAATATACACGTTGAAGAATTAATCTTAAAAGAAGAAAGTGGCAACAAAGATGATGAGGCAAGTGATGAATTGAGCGGAGAAGAAGGCAAGGTAAACTTTAGTATTGAACGGACTAAGATGTTGACTACAAAGAAACCAATTATTATTAAAGACCCTAGTAAACGCTTGTACTTTTATGCCCGTGTTTAAAAAACAATGTAAATAGATTGTTGTAAAATTTTAAATAAATGTTAAGTTATTAATTTGTTAATTTATTCATCGTTCCCCTAACAAAACAAACTTCTACTAAAATCGAGCAATCCATACGCCTGGCGTAAATAAAACCACGTGTTCAAAGACGATCCGCGATTGGTCGGTAGGCTATAAAATTTCACCCGACTCGGAAACAGGGACGTACTCGATCGCAAAAGTGTACTTTTACCTTGTTGTTTTCAGCTATTTAGACACTGCCACAAATAATGTTATCGATGTTTTGAACCATTTTAACTAAGCCAATAATTCTTTTCCGAAATATTTTGATGTAAACAATGAACTGTAAAACTAAAATTAAATAAAGGTCGTGCAACAGTGCAGCCCTGGCGAATATTTCAACGCACGTGCTCTTGTTTACGCCAGGCGTAAGAGTTGCTCGATTTTAGTATAGATAGGTACTTTCATATGTAATTTAAAATATACGCTCCAGCTCCAGTCCAGAATTCGATAAAGTTACGAGTTTAGCTCAAAAGCAAATAACCTTCACACCAATAGGGGAAAGGTGGGAGGATTGGGACGGTTTTGGTTTGGGACACTTTCAAATTTCCCTCTTTAAATATGTCTGTGAGTAACTACACTTTGTTACTAGATGGCACCCAGCCTTAGAGTTATAATGCAATACAAATCTCCAGTCAGCTGTTACTAGTTGGTGCAGTAGGAGGTAAATATATTTATTGATACGTTTTCTTAAATTTTTGCTTTGGCACATGCTTTTTAATATAACATAACCTAACAATATTGTGGAAAGTTGAATAGGCTTGCAGTATTGCGTAATTTGGTGGACATTTATCGCCAGTTACGGTGTCCCTGAAAACTAACCTCAACTTTGTGTAATCCTGATTTATGAAATGTGTAGACAGCAGGAAGGTTTGGACCACTCAATATAGGGAGGTTTGGGACACTGTCCCAAACCTCCCTCTGCCAATGATTATCTAAAATTACTGGATATTTCAGGATTTCAAAACAATTATCATGCTTCGTAAATATAAGAATAAAGGAAGTAGAGAAATTTTATTTCTCAAAAAAATTTGTCCATTCCCAAAGCAGCTCCACGTATTAAAAAAAGTGGCGGCCGAAGACCTGGAAAGTCAAGGGTAATAACAGGGACACCCGAAAAAAATGAAATAGAGGAACAACAACTTTGCAGAAAAAGGAAAAAGGAGGCAGAGAAAAGAAAAGCTACAATAAGAAAGCCGATAGTGACAACAGAATGTTCTTCCTCTGAAAACAAAGACATTGACAGAAAAACTAGTCGCAAAGATAGTAGCTCTGGTTTAGAATTTAGTAGCGATGAAGAAGACAATAATTCTACTAAACTAGACGTCAGTGATAAAACGTACATCGAAGGGGATTACATATTAGTGTACTAAAAGTAGAAGGCAAAAGAGAAAACTTTGTACAATACAGTGGAAAGGTGTTGGAGGTAAAGTGAAATACCTTCGTAAAAGTGTAAAAAAGAATGAATTCTATTTCCCCAACGAAGAAAACATAGAAGAGGTTTCTGTAAACCAGTAAATATTTACATTTTAAAGAAAATTTGACAATTTACGAAAATTTGCGATAATTTTAATCATGTACCAGACCTCCCGCTAGGTTGGTCCAAACGTCCCTATGGTAGGGAGGTTTGGGACAGTTTTATTTTTTCTTTTAAATATAGGTACAAAACAAACTGTTTAGTTTTTATAAGAATTAAAGTTTTATTTTGGTTTGTAGTTGTCTACTCTTCCTTTTGTGGAATTTTAAAGAGTTTTCAAGTATTACAACCCATAAAAATATGCCCCTGAAAAATATCGTCCCAATCCTCCCGCCTCTCCCCTACGTGTGACTGTGACTCTGTTTAGAACAAAATAACAAGAGTAGGTAGGTATTTTCAAGATCTATTCTGGCAAACTTCCAACTTCGCGAAACTTATTATTTCTGGTTACAAACCATGCGGGCAGGGTTAATCAAGGCTTAAGTTTATCTTATCATTTACATCAAACTTCTACCACTACAAAAACTGGTTCCTTTATTCAGGTCACAGTGGTCTCTGGAGTCGCTTTGGGGTGCTATGTATGTAGAGCACCACACCTGTAAACTATTGTCGTGCTGTGGGATGCGTGACCTTGGAAAGTAAGACAACGAACGAAAAACAACCATACTATCATGTTATTAAATTAAAATAACAATAGTAAAAAAACAAAATAAAAAGAATAAATACAACTTACAAATAGATGGGGAAGCTTAACTTATATCTGACTTGGGCACTTTTGGCTCTAATTCACAATATCGGAGGGAACAACTCCTGCATGGTGATTCTTAACAGGCAGGCCACCCTTCCCCTAGCAACACTCACACCCAAGTGACGAGTCAAGTCCTGCTCTCCATGCCCGAAGCACCCGATGTTGCTTTGTCAGCATAACAAAATTATAAGTGTTTGTTCTAATTAAAAAAAAAAACTCATCTACAGGGGGATTGTAATTTTCACGACACTATGACAACAACTTGCCTCTGATCATACGGGTATTTTTCACATTAGATATTAGATTTTGACAATTTCGACAATGCTTTTGGCCTACAGACCTTTGTTGGAATTGATAAAGTTCTTTGAAATAGTATATTTCATTACGATTCTGGAAAAATCTATTTCTGGACGTGTAATGAACGATATTTTTTATTGTACTTCTTTGAAAACGGAAACTTAAAACATTTTATCGGCATATTATAATAAATTTAATTGACAAAAAATAAACAATGAACACAATATAGTGTTTGGTATGTATGATGCGTTTCCATGGTTACTCTCAAATTATTTCAAAGGTGCTTTGTTGTAAATTAGTTATTGTCAGATAAGGTGAATAAAACGTCAAAAATATTACAGAAATGTATCTAAATATTGAAACACTTACGAATTAAAATACAAAATAGGTACATGTTAAATATCAGAGAGCATATAGAGTTTCTTAAATTTAGTTTACTTTGCTGTATATTTCTATTTTAAAGCCATATATTCGGTATTTTTATTCAGCGCACGGAAAGTTTTTCTATGTGCTGTTTCCGTGCGCTAGCCCGAAAAACCTCATCTTTCATTATTGCTAAAACAGATGAAAATAAGGTGTTTTCAAAGAAGTATAATAAAAAATCATTTTCGGTTGAGTGTTTTTGAATCTTTAAAATGCCTCTGAATCTTTTACTGATATATCGGACGGTGCACCATTTTTAATAGATAGATTATTATTAATTTCTTATAAATTATCAATGGATACCAATTAATCAATCGCCTTCAATCGTATTATTTTCAATGATTGATGAAGAAAATAATTATAACAAATTTCATGGGAGTATCGATAAGTGAAAATGCCGGTCTACAAATTCCTATAATTAGATTTACTACACGGAGTATATTATCGATTCGCCATGTTACAATTCAATCTGTTAAAATATTTAAATGTTCTGTATCTGGTGCGTGCAGAAAACATTGATGAAAGCGAAAATAATCTCCAAGGTAAAACAAAAACCAGTGATTTGATGAAGCGACAACATTTTTCAGAAATATAATAATTATTCGGTTAGTTATTCGGATATGATATGCCACGCAAATTTCCAACATGTGGCACTGACTACGAAATCCACACCTTTCTTGATGTTAAACCAAGGTCACTAAAAAGATAAAGATTTGACACGAAGTTAGACAAGGGGCAAGAGTAACTTTGGTACCAGTGGCCTATAGCCCTCTCCCCAGATATTTCCGGACAGAACTTTCGTATTTAAAAATGTAAACTAGCCACTTACATTTTTTATTGGCAATGTGCGTAACTTGTAGGATAGGATTTTTGAACTTATAGATAATGTTTGTTTTGTTAGGTTTACAGACAGAATTCTGTTTAAAAATTTTAATGACATTCAAAAAAATATATTGCATATGTGATTTTCAAAGTAAAATATCAAAAGTAAAATAAAAAGAACAAGAAAAAATTACCACCAGTTACTGCATAATATTATTTTTTCATAATATGTTACAATGAGTTTTCATTCCTTTAAACTGTTTGACTTTCAAAATTTGAAAAAATTCTTGCCTGCGGTGCATTTTTTGACGACGAGACTTAGATTCTGGATTAGATTAAATAAAATTTATTGTTGAAGCAGAATTTTGGTAATATCTAATATATGTACAGTATGTACCTACAGTGTCTGCCAGAAAGTTGGACACAAATGGGAATTTACTTTATTTGAAGTTTCTCAAAAAAAAAAAATTATTCTTGATAAAAGTTGGTGCTTGTGCTTAAACTCAAAGTCCACCCGCAAAAATTTTGAAATTTCGATTCGTATACAGGGTAGGTCGAAAAATATGAAAATTCCTCAAGAGTAAAGTACCCTTATTTTTGGAACTACATCAGAGTGGCACTAAGAAAAGTTGTTTGTAATCTCAAGACAATGTCAAATATGAATTCACAGCCTCCTACTCAAAATAAAAAAAAATCACACTTGAGCATTTTTTACTCATCACGCTGTATAATACATAATGTTAGATATGTATTTTGAGGCACATCTTCGTGCATAACAGTACGATACCAATGATTTTTGTTTACATTTAACTAGCATCTTAAAAACACTTGATAAGTGAAAGTTCTGCAAAGTTTGTCGTTTTTTTGTATCCAGGTAAAATACTCCTACAATTTCAAACATAACATAGCATCTAATCTGTGGAACATAAAAATATTTTAATAGGGCAACAATTTAAGAGTTATTTAATAAATGAGAATTCAACATTAAAAATTATACAGCGGGATGAATAAAAAATGCAAAAAGTTTTTTTTTTCTTTCGAGTAGGTGGCTGTGAATTCATATTTGACATTGTCTTGAGATTCCAAACAACTTTTCTTAGTGCCACTCTGATGTAGTTCTAAAAATAGGGGTACTTTACTCTTGAGGAATTTTCATATTTTTCAACCTACCCTGTATACGAATCAAAATTTCAAAATTTTTGCGGGTGGATTTTGAGTTTAAGCACAAGCACCAACTTTTATCAAGAATAATTTTTGTTGAGAAACTTCAAATAAAGAAAATTCCCCTTTGTATCCAACTTTCTGGCAGGCACTGTATATGATTTTCCACCCCCCTTCCTAGAAAAGCCCCTGCCCCTGCCCAAACCACAATTACTAAGCCTGTCACCAAGTTAGCACCCCCCAGTTTTAAATATCACGCTACGCCACTGTTTGGTAGGAAATCGAAAATAACAAGATTAATGACTTTTGCAAGTTGTTAAAATGCAAATAGGAACAGGGATGGCGAGAACAGTTAAATATGGAGGCATAAAGATGGCGTCCAAACCTTCCCTTTCTAGTTACCTTGATAATACACTATCAATTATTATTGTAAAAACAAGGAATTGTCTCGACCCAAAGTGAAACACACTCTAGGTATATTTTATTAACTGCTTTATTCCAAAATGATCAGGTAATAAATGAAATTTATACAGTTTCGTAGTCCCCTAGCTTCTTGTTCATAAGATTTGCATGAACATTAAACTTTTAGTTTTCGTCAATGTATCAATATAACCCAAGATATTTCACACTGGTAACCTGCTTGAGGAATACAAGGACATTTGATTTGTCGTTGTTAGGGAAAAGGCTATAAAATAGAAGTAGCAACCTATAACTGACCTCTGTGGAACACTATATTCCGTTAATTTTTCCACGCTCCAGACAGAATAATTTATGCAGACTGTAATCTGCCACAAAGGCAAAGGTAGCTATGACGAGAAGGATGCAACTTACAGTCTCAGCAGCTCCACAAACACAAACCGTTGGGCGTTGAGTGAAGAATAATCACAAACACAGTTTCATAAAAGGGAAAACTGTATATACATATTATGTTTCAACTTCAACACACCTGGGTGGTTATCTTCAGCAGAAAAACATTTGGTAAGCTAACAAAGATTCCTTAACTCAGTCTGTAGTAAAGTTGTGTAAAAAGGGGGGTAACTTCAAAAGGAGGCTTTAACCCAATAAACTAAATAAAATTTTTTTTTAGAAAATAATGGCATCCAGGAGGGATATCACGTAAGCTATAAAGTCTGTAGATCTAAGAAGTCGAAAAAGTTCAAAAATAAATTTACCTATTTGTAGGTAGCGTGATTTATTTGGGGTTCCTAAGAACCAAAATTTCATCGTTTACAAATTATTTAGATGGTAAACTATCTTGACTTGCAACAAATGTATACTGATGTAGGTAAAGTTGTCAATAAAATTCTATCTATCTATCTATTTAATATATGTATACAGGGTGAGTTTTTTGATGATCAGTATGGGGATCTCGGAAACTAGCGGAGATAGAAGGAAGGTTAAATGGGGGAATAATTGCAGTTTTGTGGCCCCAATTTAAGGCGTCTTGTGGATTTTTGAAAAATGTCATGGCTTACTAGATATTTGAAAAAAAAAAAACGAAATTTTGACGATTTATTCTAATCCATCTAGCTCCGTTGTTTCTTATTTTAGATAAAAAAGTGTAAATACCAAAGTTGGAGGGAATTGTGTCCTACTTTCGTGACAGCTGTCATGTTTGAGATATGACACAAACTACTGTTTTTTTTTTTAATGGAAACCATATTTTCGTTATTATTCTGTATAACCGTTGATTGAAGAAGGGGTAGTAAATCGTTGGAAAGATCTAAAAATGCCCGATTTTTTGAGGCCATGCTACTATGGTTTCCATTAAAAAAAAACAGAAGTTTGTGTCATATGTCGAAAATGGCACGAAAGTCGAAAGTAGGACGTGCCAACCGCATTGGGGATACAATTCCCTCCAACTTTGGTATTTACACTTTTTTATCTAAAATCAGAAACAACGAATCTAGATAGATTAGAATAAATCGCCAAAATTGTTTTTTTTTCAAATATCTAGTAAGCCATGACATTTTTCAAAAATCCACAAGACGCGTTAAATTAGGGCCACAAAACTGCAATTATTCCCCCGTTTAACCTTCCTTCTATCTCCGCTAGTTTCCGAGATCCCCATACTGATCATCAAAAAAAACTCACCCTGTATACATATATTATACAGGGTGTCCCCAGATCGACTTAACAATAGGTCGCCATTTTAAAATTTCGAGTTACTAAGTCGAAATTTTAAAATAAAATAATTTAAAAAGGCGTGTGTCCCTTCCAGGCCTTCGTACATTCCCGACAGCGAACTTCCCGATAAGCCAACATCCCGACAAACAAAAGAAAGCATTTTTATTTCTCTTAGAACTTGGCGAAAATATGTTTTTGATAAACTGAGATAGAATTACGTTAAGGATTAAGATATTTATTTAAGCATTCATAATGATTTAAATGTTTTTGATAAACGCAGGCAGAATTAGGATTAGGTTTAAGAATAAGATAATTATCATGCATTCATAATAGGTACAAGTTATGTTCAACGACCCCATAGTACACCGACCTGACGAAACCATATGGATCAGCACAATCATCATTTATTTTCTGTAACACAATGCACTTCCAAATTATATAAATACCGCGAAATCAATTAACAAGTTCAATATAGTTTGTACCTGCGTTCAATAAAGCTTTTTAAAAAAAGAAGAATCACATCTCCATCTATAAGTGGCGCTGCGAACAGGATAGCTGCACGACATCCAAAGGAGGATCATCGGTTCGTCTCAACGATTTGGCAGTTATCAACGACCTGGGAGAAGAAACCTGTGCAGAAATTTGGAAAACCATACGGCGAGGATGTCCAGAGCGATTCTTCTTGTCCTGTAAGTTCACTTCCTTTTTCTCATGAGTTATGATTATCCCGAAGGTTCATTATTAGAAGATTTTGCTGATTTTTCTATTACTCCAAAAGCTCCTAAACAAAAACCTCGTTTCAAACCATATTCAAAAAATTTATCTGAAATTTTAAAATCCTCTCAAAGCATAATTTCTCAACCCTCAACTTCTAAATCTCAAGAAACAGTTCAAAAAATGGCTTTCACAAATTCTGACATTAATAACTTGTGCAATACTCTTCCAGAATATAAACCAGGAGACAATCTCTCCACGTTTATAAATTCAGTAGATAATTTAATTGCTTTTTTCACTCAACAAGGTGCTGATGCAACCCAACTCTATATAGTTAATACTCATATCGTTTCAAAAATTAAAAATGAGGCCCGTGATTTCTTAAATCTACATAATAAAACTGCTTGGGTAGAAGCTAAGCCCCTTTTACTTCAAAAATATGGCGATCGTCGCACCGAATAAATTTTATTAACACAATTAACAACAACAGTACAAAAACGTTCAGAATCCTATGATGATTATTATAACCGAATAACTTTAGCACTTAATGATCTTTTACAGCACGTTTCCTTGCACGAAAATAACGCTCAGGCAATTGAGTTTAAAGCTTCGTTTTTCCGAAAGCAAGCCCTTCGAACCTTTTGCACTGGCATAAATAATCCCTATTGTGATCATTTATCTCATTTTGAATTAAAATCTCTCGATGAAGCACTTCGAAAATACATAGCTTTAGATAACCACAAACAGCAACAGCAATATATGTCAACAAAATCCTCAACCACCTCGCAACCCACAACCTAACTATAATATGAATATAAACCCAAATCTTAATCAACCATTCCCTCAACCTTTTAATCAAAACACTTTCGGACCTAGAAATTGTAGTAATATGAAACCCATTCCTCAAATACAGAATCATCCAACCAATCGACAGGCATTCAGTCCAACCTTCAGACCCAACAATCATTATTCAAATCAATATCGCCCAACTCCTATGTCTACAACTTCGAAATTGCCATCGCAACAAACTTATAAACCAACCCCAATGTCCACACGTACTTTTCACAATAATATAGAATGTAATCCCACTTTGGAGACCGAAGAATACTTTTCCGAAAATTTTCAGGAACCAGCCTCGGAACCTCCACCCACTCCCGAATTATCGAATTAAATAATCTTTCAAAAGCCACCAAACTTCCATTTTTTTGTCTCCCTTATTCTAATCTTAAAGTATTAATAGACTCTGGTGGATCTGATACTGTAATAACTCCTCAAGCTGCCCAAAATTTCGATCCCCGATATCAATTTTTTGAACCCTTTACTCTTATTTCAATGAAAACTCCTAAAACTTACTCCGAAAATCTTTATTTCCCCATTTTTGACGAAATTGGTATTAATCAACCTTTCATAGTCAGAATTGCCGATTGGCACAATGATTTTGACATACTCCTTGGTACAGGTGAACTGGACCAACTAGGTGCAAACATAGATTACGAAACTCATATATTTTCCATTCGTAAATTAGGCGTTTCCGTCCCATTTGAAGTTTTATATCGTACAAATAATCGACTCCGTATCCCAGTAAGTATCAATAATGGTGAAGTTGTACTCCCAGAAATTATCCATAATAATCAAACTTTATTCCCAATCTCAATACATCATGCCAATGATGGATTTGTAGAAATTCCACAACCAGAGAATTTAAACATTGACTTCCCTCAACCAATACCTGTTTATCCACTATCTGATTTTGAAGAATTACCACCTTCCTTCTCTAATAATTATTTTGATCCCAATTCTATTCGAACACAACACTTAAATTCCGAAGAAAAGCAAAAAATTCTTAATCTTTGTCATCTATTTAAAGATATTTTCTACAATGAATCATCCGATTTGTCATTTACAAGTTCTGTCAAACACGAAATCCGCACAAAAGACGAAACTCCTATATTTTCCCGTTCTTTCCGACATCCTAAAGTCATGCAAAGCCAAATTTCTTCCCAAATCGAAAAACTCTTAGATCAAAAAATTATCCGACCTTCAATTTCCCCTTATTCTTCTCCTGTATGGATCGTTCCAAAGAAAATGGATGCATCCGGTAAACGCAAGTTTCGCATGGTTATAGACTATCGCAAACTCAATGACAATACAGTTGAAGACAAATATCCCCTTCCACGCATTGACGAAATACTCGACAATTTAGGTAAATGCACATATTTCACAACCCTCGACTTAGCCCAAGGTTTTCACCAAATTGAAGTTCACCCGAACTCCGTCGAAAAAACCGCCTTCACAGTTCCCAATGGCCACTTCGAATATACAAGACTACCGTTCGGTTTGAAAAACGCGCCCGCTAGTTTGCAGCGAATGATGGACGAAATTTTACGAGAATTCCTTTATAAATCATGTTTTGTCTATATGGATGACGTCATTATATTTTCTAAATCTTTACAAGAACATCTTATTCATATAATAGTTATTTATGTACCAAGGCACTGAAGTTCAACTTTTTATGACTCATGTGGAGTTTAGTTGCTGAGGCCTCTGGCCGAGGCAAATAAACCACATGAGTTATAAAAAGAACTTCAGTGCCGAGGTACATATTATATTTTTCTTGAAATCGAAAAAAAAATGTTATATTAGGCAAGAAAATAATAATAAAAGGGATCACCCGTCCACGAACCGACTACGCGCGGCGTTGCTTGACTTTACCGATCGCTCTACCTAGGACAACTATAATGATGTACGGCACCTTCTGACAGAAAAACCAAACTGCTGCTTCTTGTGCGCCTACACAACAAATCTATTGATTTTCAAATTTACTAAAATATGTATACTGAAGGATTGCGCTTCTATAGGAAACAATTTCTCAATGTGTACGAAAAGTTAAATGAGCCTTTATCGGCCGGGTTTTGAATATTTGGTCACTTTTGACGGGCGATTTCTCCGCGTCTGACGTTTGATGTTTACATCTCGCCAAGGCCTACTTATTGAAAAAATCGTCCAATAATGGGCTACATTATTGTACGATTTCTGTGCTTTTAATGACGATTTTGGGACATTTTAATGCCGATTTCAAGAAAAATCAATTTTTCAAAAATTCCGCGAAGTAAATCTAAAAATTCAACTCGACAAGTCCGAATTTCTAAGAAAAGAAGTAGATTTCCTTGGCCACGTCATTACCCCAGAAGGCATTAAACCCAATCCAAACAAAATATCTGCAATCCAAAACTTCCCCATTCCGAAAACTACTAAAGAAATTAAAAGTTTCTTAGGACTAATATGCTATTATCGCCGCTTCATTCCTAATTTCTCAAAAATAACAGCACCCATGTCACGTTGGCTACGAAAAGGCACAAAAATTGAAATTGATCACCCTCAATATATAGATTGTTTTGAAAAATGTAAATCCGCTCTAAGTAACTCCCCAATTCTCCAGTACCCTGACTTTTCTCTACCTTTTACATTAACTACTGACGCCTCTAACGTTGCTATTGGCTCTGTCCTATCCCAAAAAGGAAAACCCATCGCTTACTACTCCCGCACCCTTATTACCGCAGAACGAAACTATTCCACCATTGAAAAAGAACTACTTGCAATCATAGAATCCTGTAAACATTTCCGGCCCTATCTTTTTGGTGTAAAATTCACTATAGAAACCGATCACAATCCTTTAGTGTGGCTCTATAAAATTAAAGAACCCCATTCACGTCTAGCCCGATGGAAACTCGAATTAGAAGAATTCAATTGTTTATCGCAAAGGAAAAGAAAATTTTGTAAATTTGTAATTTGTGTAAATCCTCCCTCACATGACGACGACTTTAATATTGACGATTTTGTTAACGAAGCTTACGAAAAACAAACTGGACTATCCACACAACACTCCACTCATGAAAACCCTATTGCTACTATTCCATATTCCCAAGAACCTATTAACTATTTCCCTAATCAAATTATTTTAAAGTTTGGAAATAAACACGACGTCCAATACAAACTTAAATTTAAAAGTAAACATCAAAACACCGTAACTCTTACTGAAAAAGACTGGAAAACTGACATTAAAAATACCTTTCATTCTATAATATCTCCTAACCAACGCTATCATATCCTTACTGAACAAATTGAAATCCAAAAATTTATATCTGAATATGTCCGCAATACTTTCAATGAATCCGTTCGTATCTCTTTCTGCTCTAAACACACTCAAGATATAGAAAATCCCGATAAACAACTCCAATGTGTAGAGAACTATCACAAACAAAATCATAATGGCATACTCGAAACTTTAAATCACTTAAAACTCCATTATTATTGGCCCAATATGCGCACCACAATTTCCGATTATATTAATAAATGCGATATCTGTTTACGAAATAAATATGAAAGACACCCTTATAAACTTCCCTTCAAAGGCCCACTATTAGGACAAAAACCTTTTGATATTATCCAGATAGATACCTTTTCTTGCAATCGTCAAAGTTTCCTAACAATCATAGATTCATTTTCCAAATATGTCCAAGTTTACAATATACAAGATAAAATGAATATTTCCATTTTAAGCATATTACGTCATTACTTTTCTCATCACAATTATCCGTGCAAAATTGTTTGTGACGAAGGCACTGAATTTTCTAATAATCTTCTTTAAAGAATTTTGTAAACTCCACAAAATAGAACTCCACTTTACCACCGTTAACAATCCTAATTCTAACAGTCCTATCTAACGATTCAATTCCACATTTACAGAAAAACTCCGAGTTATGCAAGATAAACGACCTAAAGAATATTTCCAAGATCTAATCACACACTGTGTCCTTATTTATAATCAATCAATCCACTCAGCCACTGGCTACTCTCCTTTCTCAATCCTCTACGGCCCCTATATCGAAGAAATACAATTCGACGACGACTTACTTATTTATGAAAAATATAATCAAGGACATAAAGATGAACTGATTCCCTTTACTCTAAACTTCACGAAAAAGAAACCCGCATTTTAGAAAACCGCAACAAAAATCTACCAGATCCCACTCCTACTCCAGAACAAGGACAAACCGTGTACCTTTCCAAAAACACTCGTAACAAACTCGACGCACCCTATATACCCGCTACTGTTACCTCTACTGACAATACAAAAATTAAAGTCTTAACTACTAAGAATAAACCCACTAACTCTCATCCTAGAAAAATCAAACGCTTACGCAAACCTCCCTTGTTGCAGAAACACACTCCTAATATCCAACTGCCTGGTCCTTACAAATTCATCTTACTACAAAATGTTTACTCAGTATAAACTTCTTTACCATGAAACTCTCGACAATTTTCATAAATTAATTCGCCCTAGACAGAAACGTGGAATTATGAATTATTTAGGTACTTTTATTAAATTTATCACAGGAAATCTCGACGAAAATGATCGCATATTTTTGGAAAAACATATTCAAGCTCTCGAAAACAAACAGTCTGAAATCATTGGTACACTCAATAACTCCACAACTTATGCCTCACAAACAATAAAACGATATAACATGTTAGTTGAAACTATTAATAATAATACAGTTAAAATTGCACAAGATATTAATCTACTCAGTGATGAATTTGACAAATATCTCTCCCTTCACAGCGAAATACTTAATCTCGATCGTCTAAATCAATTTATTCAAAAAATAATTCGAACTATCAATCTAGCTGCATTACAACAGTCAAACATTGAACTATTTTCTCTCTCTGAAATTATTCAACTAGAAAATCAACTGAAATCTATCTATAATAAAGCCTGTATCAGATAACATGCACCCTTTTGAACTAATTGAAACCGCTCAAAGCACTATAATCTCTACGGAAAATCAGATACTTATTATCCTAAAAATTCCTATCCTTGATGAACTGTTATTCCCACTCTACCATATTTACCCAATCCACAACAAAGAAGATATCGTTTTGGTACCCCCACACCTCCACACAAAAAAAGCTGAAATCCCAGTAATCGTTCCTGTCAAAATCAATCCCAAATATCGTCTACAACTAAATCAGCTGCAGTCTCTCCAAGAAACACCACAACTCTCAGCCGTTCAACCTATTCATCTAGATCCAGTCGTCATCTCCACAGCAACCTGGTCAACCACACTTCTTATCATCACCCTACTATGTTTCATCATTTACTTTACCATAAGAAAACGAAAAAGACTCCAAACGATGTTCTTCAGACCAAGAATCTCACTTCAAGAACTTCGAGAACTTCATCAACCCAAAAGGAAGCCCGAGGACGAACTTCCATCCTAAGGGGGGAGGAGTTATGTTCAACGACCCCATAGTACACCGACCTGACGAAACCATATGGATCAGCACAATCATCATTTATTTTCTGTAACACACCGCACTTCCAAATTATATAAATACCGCGAAATCAATTAACAAGTTCAATATAGTTTGTACCTGCGTTCAATAAAGCTTTTTAAAAAAAGAAGAATCACATCTCCATCTATAAGTTACAAGTACAGTCCCAGATAAACGTGTGGGTTTATCTGGGGTACAGTAATAGAATTTGGGCTAGGTTGATTGTATACAAGGAATCTAAAATTAAGGCAGGTATAACAGTGGCAATGGACTAATACACCACTTTTTTTTATTTGCTCATCGGATAGTATTGGGTGAGATATACTTGCTGTATTTTTTTTTATTTTTTTTTCGCCCCCGTTTTGCCGCAATTAATTTTTAAAGTTCAATATACGTAACTACCTGTTGGATTTTATTTTTCCCTAAATTTACCGCCATGGCACCAGGTTTGGCAACGCCGCACCTCAATGCCAAGCTGTCAGTCTGCGAAAACATAAACATAACCTATTTTGTGGCGTCACAAATCGAAATATAGCTTTTATTTTTTATGATTTGAACTATTTTCACCATTCATTCTAATAATCCATGACGGAAATGAACCATTCTATTTTGCTGAGGAAAATGCTGGGAACACTAGGTATTGGTATTGATGATTCGGACGCTATGCTGGTTGGTTTACAAAACTTTTTTTTTTATTGGAAACAAGTCGATTTTATCTATAAAACGACACAATTCGTAAGTACCTAACTGAACTTGCATAAATTAGATATCTAGACTTGCTGATATATTAAAGACAATAAAGAACCAACCAGGTGTAACATTTTAGCTGACGATTTTAGATTAGTGGCTCTGCCAAACGATTTTTTACTTGTTATCAAGTATATTCCACCGACTGCTAGTTGTTTGAAGAAACTGATGATATTTTAGCCTCAATACCTAGTGTCACAGAATAAATAGCTTCACCTATTTATTCTGTGCTAGTGTTAATCAACAGCATTGATTGGTTATAAACTAAACTGAGAAAAGTTAATCCTATAGACGTCAAGCACTTACCTGGTCTGAATATAAAAAATTTATTACTTTAATTTCATGAGCCCTTACTTACAAGAAGTAGTTAGACCTGCATCGGTTCAAAAATGTAACGCTAGAATATTGGAGAAGGTGCCAGTTCTTCGTGATGTTAGAAATATAACATGTAAAACGCAATAAAGCCAAGTTTTCAGTCGAAAAACTTTATTGTCATAGCTTGAACTATTTTAGACCCATTTAGGTAAATTATATTGTGATTGCCGAAGCATCCTCATAAAAAATGACATAATTCTTTAGAATTTTTTCACTATACATATTATACCTATATTTTTTCTGGAAAATAAATTTTCATAAGCATAATTTGTGATTGTGGTTAATAGAAGTTAAAAATAAAAAAATATAATGCAGCAGCCGGCAAAAAATTAAGATTTCTTTAATTTACAAGAAAAAAAAAGCATTATTTTGCATTCTATGGCAAAACCTCAAATAAGTTATCTATTAAATTTAGTGAAAATATTCCAAAATCAAATAATACAGTTTTCATGTCGCGTGCACAGATTGTAACAAACTGGATTTTTTGGGGGGGGGTTTCTTCTAGTCTGCGAAGAGATGGACAAAGAGTAGGTAGGTGTACTGTGCTCGATTTTTGAGGGCAATGGAAAGCAGTTGAATCTCAAAATCTCGATTCGTTTTGGAGATACAGGGCATTTTTCGTTTTTTAACATGTCAGACAATCCCTCCTTGTAATACGTTTTGATTTTTGCCAAAAATCTTCCTTCATACTACTCCAACGTATAATAATTATTGAGGTATGTCGGTATGTCTTTCTCAACTATCCTGTAAGGTAGACTTTCATATTTTTTATTGCACTTGTGTTGACTTTTTCCAATATAACAATCTACTGATGTTGTCCATGATTCTTCGCTATTTCCAGGAAGTCAGCAAAGAAAAGCAATACCTTGCTTACATTCATCTAAAATAAGTTTTCCATTAATATGTACCTACCTGCAAAAATTTTACAAGCGTACTTAGTTCTATTATTAGTTGACAAAGTTAATGTCACTAGTGCAGAAAAGTACAACTTTCCGCATCAAAATGGATGCGACAAAGTGTACTACTACGGACTTAATTACTTAAATACTTCATTAGATCATACAAGAAAAAAATACCCGCAAAAACTAGTCATTGACGGTCAAGCACTAGATATCGAATGAAACTCTGCTGTCGAACTTGCACTAGATTATTTAAATTAGTTCTTAATCATGGTTCTCACATGTAGATATCAACGATCGTTTTTACAAACGCATGATTTCTTGTTTTGATAATCGATTTCAACATTGGGGTGTGCGACACTCCCACGCCCCCTCCCCCATATCTTAACTATAGGTATATTATACACAATAAGTATTTCTTTACTGTACTAGCAACTAAAGATAGAAGCACAAAAAGCTGTATCTACGTATGTGCCATGATGTATGATCCTCGTACATCGTGGTATGTGCATAATTTAGGACTAATCTGCTTATGTTGGGTAATTACAACATAATATACCTACTTCCACAACTATTCAGTTGAATTTCTTCATTTTTAACCACAGTGTCATTAACATTTTTCTTATTAATTTTGTGCTCGGGGGTAATTTTTGCCTTAACCGGGCATTATGCATTTATTGCTATGTTCTTTCCTCTGCGTGTCTCCAATAACATTGTTACCATAATATTTATTCTCTAGTCTACCTAAAACCAGAATTTAAGCTATATCATCATCATTAAGCAATATTAAAACAATATACAAATCAAATAACAAACATACCTCTTCATTTCTCCATGTTTTGCTCCCCGTTTTTATTGATAAAATTGACACACCATATCAAAATCTATGCAAGGCAAGTTATCAGGACAAGCTTTAACAAATCTTGTCTTCATTATAAACCGAAAAAATAAAGTATTCACAGCAAGATTCTTTTAAAACTGAGAATAGAATTTATTTAGTTTTCACTAAGGTTATTAACCTTGGTTTCCGCGTTCCGCCGGCGAAAGTGAGGTTATATGCAAAGTGCGGCGTTGCCGACGATTTTCTTTAAAGCATTGAGTAATATGTCATCTGTCATATTTTATAGGGGGCATCTAATAAGTTCAGAATGGGATCAGTAAAATCCAAATATTTCATTGAAATGCTACGAAATTTGATTATTTCTCATCAGGCGCATACAAACTGAATCTAATAATTTGCCTGGAAATGCTTGGTTATATAAAAAAAGACGAAATAAGTACTAAGAAAATAGCAGGTACTTATTGAAATTAGGGATCGTGACGTCACATTCCCTACTTTTGCGACCGTTTTTTTCAATTTTTGAGCAAACTAATGGGAAAAAAAATCTGTTGGTTGGGTTTCGTGATTATCTAGACATGTTTTACAAATTCCAAGGCAAAAAATTATTTTTCATTCCTAAGTATACTTGTCCATTGAAATAATTCTATGTTTAGTGGATTAAATGTATTTTACTGTCATGTACTTAATGGTAATTTAAAATAGGTATTATGTATAAATAGTAAGAGAATAGGGTAGTTTCCTCTAATCAAATTTTCAAATAAATTGCACATAACTTGATTCATCAAGTCCTAAGATAACTTTAACCATTTTTTATTTCCCGAATAAGTATCCACGAAGTTAGAATTTTCAAAATAAAATTTGAATTTATTTGAATTTGCGTTCGGGACCCGACCGCGTGTTGACGTCAGAATAACGAGCCGAACATTTTCATTCGTTTTTTTATCATGTGGTACGGACTTGGACTGGAGACCTAATCTTATTATTTTGTGATTTGATATGTCACTAGTCAAATAATATCAGCTGGAGTTTTGTTTACATTTCAAAATTTGTAATTTTATCAAAGTTATTGAGGGGTTCCAAACGATTTTGAATTTTATATTTTATTAAAACCATTGTTTATCGCGTCGCCATAATAGTAAAGGACTAAATGAGGTATTAGTTCATTTTTATACCTGACCTAAGTGTTCACAAATCAAGGATTAAAATAAGGTAAGCAAGTAGGCAATGTAAATTTTTATCATTGCTCCTTTCTTATAATATAATTAAAAATTGTGCTTGTGTTTGAAATTGAGAAAGATAGTGTAATAAAATCTAATTAATTACAAATGTAAATCCATGGTACAATCCTAAACCCTATAGTTTCAATTACAAAGAAAAATGAATAGGTACCATAAAATTGATATTGGCAGTGGGTAGTTCAATCCCCAGATAAAAGTGTTTGAGAGCAAAGTATAATTTAGTAAGCACTCTTTCTCAATTTGATTGTAGGTAGGTACCTAAAGAATATAAACAGGTAATCATTTAAATTCCAAGAAATACCTACCTACCTGATGCATTTATATAGGTATGAGAGTAAATAGAGTGTTTAATTTGCTTTCTGTTTCAGTGCGAAGAAGTTGACAAAGAGTAAAGTAATGGCTCCTCCTGTAGTGAATGTGGGTTTTGTTAAAACAAGTTCAGACAATCTTCCGGAAATTGACATACCTATTTGTGCTCTCACAATTTTTAAAGCGAGATGCCAAAGCGAAACAATCTCGCGAAACGCGAAAACCGCAAAGCTAGAAAGCTAGGTTATATTTCGATACCCACAAAACATCAAGATTAGGTCAGGACGGCACCGTTATCGTTACTAGTTTGCTGCACCGTTGCCAGATCCCCTTTCGGACTTGTATTCAGAAGTAAATCCTGTACTCCAAAGACCGACTATTCTTCAACAAACATTGAGAAAGTATATTATATCTTTACGGAATATAGTGTTTTTTTATAAAGTTAACTGCTGTTCTTATTTATTGCAATTAATAGGTTTGTTCTAGGAAGCAATCTCAAACTAGTCCGAACCAAGAACCAGAGTTAAAAACAGTCAGAGAATTTGAACTGTATAATCAACTTTATGTTGACAATTTGAGTTTCCATACTAGAACACAGCTATTCTAATAACAAAATATTCGACCGGCAAGGAAAAATCACACGAGTTGGCAACGTACAATAAACGAATAAAGCTTCAAGGCTTCGCGGTCCTATTCACATAGCTCAAAATTATTATGACGTCAAAATTAAGAAAACCGTTAAAAACGGAAATAATTTTGAACTCAATTTTCTCCCAAAGGAGGTAAAATTTTTAGTTTAGAATTTTACTAGTATAGTCTGCATCAATACAGGCTTTCAACAAAATAAAATTTGAAAAACGGTTAAATACCCTATTAAAGTTAGGCCACATAAATGTTAGCTCCGTGTTGTTGTTAAGTAATCCAGTCAAAATGAGCGATATGTGTGAAAATTATTATTTATTTACCGTCCCAAAGAGGAAATAACAATGCTAAAGGCTATTTAATGGTAAATGATAAAAATCGTGGTGACATTTATTACTGGTGCTGCAAAAAAAAATGAAGATTGCAAAGGCAGAGCAACCACGAAGTATGTGAATGGACGGCATCAGCTTCAGAAGCTTGGAGACCACAATCATGCACCACAAGCAAGTTCAGCGGGTGTGTGCCAAATCGATCGGGCAGATTTATACCGGTAGATAGTGACAGATTTTTTGGACGTGATTTTACTCAATATGCCTTTCACAGGGCATTAAGTGCCACATATTCTCACAATAATAAGGTATGAACACAGAATAACTAAAACAGAATTCCAACGCTTACCGCGGCAATAATCTCGGTTTGCCGGCCCGTCTCAGGTCGACGGGACCAGTGAGGAAACAAATTTTGAGACAGCGCTCGGTGCCAAGCACGATCGCCGCCTGCGGAGTCATCAAAACTACTTACCTGCTTCTTTGCGCAACGAAAACGGTGCCCGGCCCGCCTCGTCCTATTTAGTGAAGCGAAATCGGGCTAAAAAGTCGTCAAAAAAATGCACAGTTCAAAAACTATAGGCGCTATAGGTAATTTTTTTTGCCAAAAACTTTTTTCGTGTTTTGGGCACATTTCCCTCGCAGCATGTATATAAAAATTTCCACAAATAAAAAAGTTTCTCGCTTAGTGAAAATTTTATTACACTTTTTATAACGTTTGTTGCTATTTAAAGTGGTTAATAAACAATATTGGACAACAAAAATGGCATTCGTTGTAAGCGCTCATATGTTAGCTTCAATTAAAAAAAAAATCGAGTCGATAGCTCCACTACTCTCAAAGATATGACGATGTTAACGTAAAAAAACAAAATTTCCGTAAAATGCCAATTTCGACAGTTTTTTCTAAATAAAAAAGGTCTCGACCACAAAAAAATGTCGTAAATCGCCATTTCGTATGCACAGTGATGTACTTAACAACACCTATGGGGTCTGATCTAGTTCTACCCTCAAAAAAAATTTTTTTTTTTGAGAACGAAGCGACTTTTTGCTGATATATTAAAAAATATATTTCAAAGTTATTTAAAAAGTATTAAAAAAATAGGTTTAGGAACAAAATTTAGGATAGCAATACGTTATTGAATATACGGAGACTGCTACAAGCTAAAATGGTACAAACAGATTTCTAATATCTTTTTTCGTTTTTGAGTTATTTTGAAAAAAGTGAAAATTTGCATTTTGGATTTTATTTTTTTCTGAAGTTGTTATCACAGATAGGAAAAAAGAAAAACACTTTCTTATGGCACTTTTTAACGGGCTTTAAGATGGCGTTTTTAGATTTGTTCTACAACATTTCGTTTTTTGAGAAACCATTTTCAACTTAATTTTTTTAAATACGAACCTGGATTTTTTTGCAGATTTTGAAAGCACTTGCATTCCAAATACCATGATGTATATGGACAATATTTTTAAAATGTTTTGAGACAATTATACTGAAAATTCCTTTTTTTCTACTCATTGTTTCCCTGTATTTAAATGTTGATAACAACTTCAGAAAAAAATAAAATCAAAAATGCAAAATTTCACTTTTGGCGAAATAACTCAAAAACGAAAAAATATATTAGAAATCTGTTTGTACCATTTTACTGACCTCAAAATTGCGCAACTTTTTCCGCATTTGTTGTTTGTTGTTGTTCTATCTCTCACCGTTTGCAAGATTCCCATACTGTTCAACATGCAATCTTAAAATTTTCAAGTAATTAAAGTGTAAATTTCAATAAATAGTCCAAAATTTAAAAAAATGATTAAAAACCAATTTTTCGATATCGAGTTTTTCGTTTTTTGCATTTTCTGAGAAAATTTTCAAAGTGATGTATATTTTTTACACCATCAGAAAGTAGAGGTTTCAACGAACAAAAAGCGAACCGACTTTTTTTAAAAAGCAGCTTTTTTGACGTGGGTATTTTCGATTGAAAATGAGGTTACTTTTCGGTTTAAAATCAAAAAAAGGGGTAAAAATAAATATTTTGAAAAAATTACAGCATGTTCGAGACATAAGAAGGTTAGTTTCCACCAAATTTCGTAGAATTTTTTTTGTAAGATAAAAATTAAAAACAAAAAAATCGGTTATTTTGATTTTTCGTGGATATTTTGAGGTTATGTGAAAAAAGTGTAAATACAAAAGTTGTAGATCTTTTTATTACCTACAACTTTGCCTTTTAACTTTTTTGATAGGAGTTGCAGTTTTGCCGGATATCGTGATAAACCGTTTTCCACCCCTAAAAGATCACCCCCTACAACACCCGTAGCTTAAATCGCCCTTAAATTATTTTTTCTGTTATTTTTGCTATATTTTCTTCCTTTTCCAATGGGTGTCATGCTGTTCTAGATTTTTTTGTTCTCAAAAATTATCTACCCTGGCCTAATTGCCACTCCTACACTCCAATTTTTATTTGTTTGAAAACAATTATTACTAACCCCGTACATAAATTCTAAAAACTTCCTTGGAACCGCCCAGAATTTTAGAAAATCTTAGTTTTTATAAGCAATAATTTTGATGTATACAGGGTGTCCAACTTTATAACTGAAATCATTAAAATCTTCATTTTTGGAGACAAAAGCCTAAACTTTTTTTGTTTGAAAGGCCTTCAAAAACCGTTTCTTTTGACCTTCCTGCTATTTTCAAAATGCAAATCCAGGGCCGGCTCCGATTTTTTTATACCCCCGATTTTCACGAAAACTCTTTAGCGATTTTTTTATTTAAAATCTGACCCCACAGCGTTAATCAGAACACGCCAAAACCTCTATATACTAAATTTGAATAAAAAAATATACAGGGAGTTCCATTCTGCAGGGTGTCCAAGTTGAGCAAAATAGGAATTTTAAAGGCATCTATCTGCCAAGTCCAGTGTGCCATGGAATCCCCTCAAAACAGTTGAATGGTCAATAGAACCACTCAAGCTGTTGGTGTGCAAAAGTCCAATACAAAATATATAGAGTATTCTTATCTGTGCCACCTCAAATTACTAAATTTTTGAGATTTTATACGGGTCAAAAATCAAGTAGACACATCAAAGCCGCTCCACACACTCACTATAAACGAACTAAATCTAAAAAATACAGAAGCCTGTCAGTCAGTAAGTCCATATCAGTTAAGGTGCCTATGGTGTGCCACAACCCACATAGCACACACACGTCACTTTAACGTCACAAGACGTCATTTTTCAGTCAGCATTGGTCTGTGACGTCTCTTGACGAATAAGCGACGTTAATTTGACGCCAGAATTTACAACGTCACAGTAACGTCCGTAATTTTACGTCGTAGTAACGTACTTCTTAAGTCACAGAGTTTACTGTCGAATAAAAGTCATCCATCTGACGACATATTTTGACACGCCAGAGAGACGTCGCAATTTTACGTCAGAGTAACGTACTCGTTAAGTCAGAAAATTTACGTCAAGATAAGTGACGTCAAGTTGACGCTAGATTTTGTAACGTCACAGTACCGTCCGCAATTTTACGTCGTAGTAACGTTCTTGTTAAGTCATAGAGTTTCCTAACGAATACAGGTCATCCATCTGACGACATATTTTGACACGTCAGAGAGACGTCGCAATTTTACGTGAGAGTAACGTACTCCTTAAGTCAGAAATTTTACGTCAAGATAAGTGTCGTTAAGTTGACGCTAGATTTTGCAACGTCACAGTACCGTACGCAATTTTAAGTCGTAGTAACGTACTTGATAAGTCACAGAGTTTACTGACGAATACAGGTCATCCATCTGACGACATATTTTGACACGTCAGAGAGACGTCGCAATTTTACGTGAGAGTAACGTACTCGTTAAGTCAGAAATTTTACGTCAAGATAAGTGTCGTTAAGTTGACGCTAGATTTTGCAACGTCACAGTACCGTACGCAATTTTACGTCGTAGTAACGTATTTGTTAAGTCAGAGAGATTACTAACCAATACAGGTCATCCATCTGACGACATATTTTGACACGTCAGAGAGACGTCACAATTTTACGTCCTATTAACGTACTCCTTAAGTCAGAAATTTTACGTCAAGTTAAGGGACGTTAAGTTGACGCTAGATTTCGTAACGTCACAGTACCGTCCGCAATTTTACGCCGTAGTAACGTACTTGTTAAGTCACAGAGTTTGCTGACGAATACAGGTCATACATCTGACGACATATTTTGACACGTCAGAGAGACGTCACAATTTTACGTGAGAGTAACGTACTCCTTAAGTCAGAAATTTTACGTCAAGATAAGTGACGTTAAGTTGACGCTAGATTTTGCAACGTCACAGTACCGGACGCAATTTTACGTCGTAGTAACGTATTTGTTAAGTCAGAGAGATTACTAACGAATACAGGTCATCCATCTGACGACATATTTTGACACGTCAGAGAGACGTCGCAATTTTACGTGAGAGTAACGTACTCCTTAAGTCAGAAATTTTACGTCAAGTTAAGTGACGTTAAGTTGACGCTAGATTTTGTAACGTCACAGTACAGTCTGCACTTTTAAGTCGTAGTAACGTACTTGTTAAGTCACAGAGTTTACTGACGAATACAGGTCATCCATCTGACGACATATTTTGTCACGTCAGAGAGACGTCACAATTTTACGTGAGAGTAACGTACTCCTTAAGTCAGAAATTTTACGTCAAGTTAAGTGACGTTAAGTTGACGCTAGATTTTGTAACGTCACAGTGCTGTCCGCAATTTTACGTAGTAGTAACGTACTTGTTAAGTCATAGAGTTAACTGACAAATACAGGTCATCCACCTGACAACATATTTTGACACTTCTGAGAGACGACACAATGTTACGTCAGTGTAACGTACTCCTTACGTCAGAAAATTTACGTCATGATAAATGACGTTAAGTTGACGCTACATTTTGCAACGTCACAGTACCGTCCGCAATTTTACGTCCTAGTAACGTACTTGTTAAGTCACAGGGTTTATTGACGAACACAGGTAATCCATTTGACGACATATTCTGACACGTCTGAGAGACGTCACAATTTTACGTCAGAGTAACGTACCCCTTAAGTCAGACAATTTGCGTCAAGATAAGTTGACGCTAGATTTTGTAACGTCACAGTCCCGTACGCAATTTTACGTCGTAGTAACGTACTTGTTAAGTCACAGAGTTTACTGACGAATGCAGGTCATCCACCAGACGACATATTTTGATACATCTGAGAGACGTCATAATTTTACGTCAGATTAACGTACAACTTAAGTCAGAAAATTTTCGTCAAGTTAAGTGAAGTTAAGTTGGTGCCACATTTTGCAACGTCACAGTAGCGTCCGCAATTTTGTGTCGTAGTAACCTACTTGTTAAGTCACAGAGTTTACTGACGAATGCAGGTCATCCACCAGACGACATATTTTGACACGTCAGAGAGACGTCACAATTTTACGTCAGAGTAACGTACTCGTTAAGTCAGAAAATTTACGTCAAGATAAGTGACGTTAAGTTGACGCTAGATTTTGTAACGTCGCAGTACCGTACACAATTTTATGTCAGAATAACGTACTCCTTAATTTAGAAAATGTACGTCAAGTGACGTTAAGTTGACTCCAGATTTTGTAACGTCCGCCGTCCGCAACCCGCAACATTACGTCATAGTAACGTACCTACTTGTTAAGTCACGAAGTTTACTGACGAATATACAGGGACATACAGGGTGTTATTTAAGTACGTAGCCAAACTTCAAGGGGTGATTCTTTGAGTGTTTTTGAGGGGAAAAGTTTATATAAACATAGGTCCATTATCGCTTCGTTTTCAAGATACAGGGTGTCAAACTTTAAAAAAAATATATTTTTTCAACAACATCTTAATAATCCTTTAGCCGATTTTGCTGAAATCTGGCAGTGTTATTTACGGTAGAGAGGGGTTAATTTAGCCCTAAGTAGATTCAAATTATTAAATCCAGTGGCGTCCCGGGGGGGCACCGTGACCAATATTGTAGAAGAAAAAATGTACGCCACTGACTTTTTTAAAACTTTTATATGTTTTTCGCATTAAGGAACTAAGAATACAACTTTTTGGTATCTTGAATTTTTTTCGTATCTGGCTTCTTTTCGAGAGAAAAAAATAAAAACCACTTTATTGAACGTCATTGCTTTGTTGTTGCATTGCTGCTTTCTCGAAAACGAAGCAAGATACGAACAAAATTTAAGAGACAAAAAAGTTGTATTCTTGGTTGCTTCATGCGAAAAAAATATGAAAGTTTCAAAAAAGTCAGTGGCGCACATTTTCTTTTTCTCAAAAATATTGGTTAAGGGACGCCACTGGACTTGATAATAATTGTAATCGACTTTTATATTTTTTCACATTAAGCAACTAAGAATACAACTTTTTTGTATCTTGAATTTTTTCGTATCTTCGTTAGTTTTCGAGAAAAAAATAAAAACCACTTTATTGCATGTCATTGCTTTGTTGTTGCATTGCTACTTTCTCGAAAACGAAGCAAGATACGAACATGATTCAAGAGGCCAAAAAGTTGTATTCTTAGTTGCTTAATGTGAAAAAAATATAAAAGTGGATTACAATTATTATCAAGTCTAGTGGCGTTTCTTAACCAAAATTTTTGAGAAAAAGAAAATGTGCGTCACTGGCTTTTTTAAAACTTTTATATTTTTTTCGCATTAAGCAACTAAAAATACAACTTTTTGGTTTCTTGAATCTTGTTCGTATCTTGCTTCGTTTTCGAGAAAGCAGCAATGCAACAAAAAAGCAATGACGTGCAATAAAGTGGTTTTTATTTTTTCTCTGGAAAACGAAGCCAGATACGAAAAAAATTCAAGACACCAAAAAGTTGTATTCTTAGTTCCTTAATGCGAAAAACGTATAAAAGTTTAAAAAAAGTGAGTGTAGTACATTTTTTTTTTTTTTAAATATTGGTCACGGTGCCCCCCGGGACGCCACTGGACTTAATAATTTGAATCTACTTAGGGCTAAATTAATTAACCCCTTTTTACCGTAACTAACACTGCTAGATTTCAATAAAATCGGCTACGTACTTAAATAACACCCTGTATATATCACGTCACAATTTTACGTCACATTATAGGTTCATTCTTATAACGAAATATTTTTACATCTCAGCTATATACGTCTTAATTTCCAGTAAGAGATAATGTCCTCCTTCGGTCTAATAAAATTTGCCCGATACGAAAGTGTTGTATAATAATGTTGCAGCAAAACATATCCCACACACGATCTCACAATTTTCTGAACCAAATGGAACACCCTGTGTATTATAACTTTTTTGGATTGTATATGTATACTTAATAGTATAACCAAAGATTTATAGTGTTATATATAAATCTTTGGTATAACTATAAACACTCTAGACATGTCCAATAATATGATGTTATTATACTTCAAAGATTAGTTTAGTTTTGAAGCTATGAATAGTTGAAAATCAAAATTTTGTCTACACTGCACGGTGATGTGTGTTGCAGCGAGAAAGGAGATCTGTCAAAATAAATTTCAGATTCCTGTCCTTAACATTTCCGCAAATAGGAGCTTTCTAATATCTCATAACAATGATTACAAAAAACTCACCACAACAGTTATTAAGGTATATATATACCTAATAATAATATGGTAATATTATATATATCCACACTGGATTTTGATTCGTGACAAATTTTAAGAAAATCGGCTGAACCGTTTAAAAGTTATGCAGCCAAAAAAAGGAAATTAAGGTCGGTGGCATTTTTATAAAAGGGTCCGTATACAATAATTTTTGTTATACTACCTACTACGAAAATGGCAAAAACACGGACCGTTTTTTTCCTAGTAGATTATCACCCTGCTGCCTAATAAAGTTGCCATATATCGGCATAATAAATATTCCATAATCGATAATTGCTGGGGGGTTTTTCACTTCCAATAATAAATAGCCGCGTTCTGCTATAATGTAAATAAATTATTATACTTAGCGCATTTTTTAAAGATTGAAACAAACTTAAAAAGTGCCGTTGGTTTAGTTAAAATTTAACTATAAAGAATCGAAAATATACTTACCTGTATAGACGTTTCCACTATCATATTATAATATATTATATATAGCGGCGAGCCGTTATATATGTACTATAATAATATATATACCCACCTAAGAAATTTTATATTACCCTAATAATCTCTCGAGATGAATCGGAAACAATTTTTTGAAGGCAACATTTTATTTCCTTGATATAGGTAGGTATTGTCACTGAAAATAGACTCGGACACCACACACGGCACTCAAACTCAAAATTAATTAATTACTAAAGAATAATAATGAAACGTTTTGCTGTGGTTTTGGTTGGTCCCATATCCTGACGTCACCTTGACCGCTGTGGTTCACCGGATGCGACAACGAAAAGTGACATGACGTGGTAGGTATGCAATATGCAGCGTTCTGATTGGCCCAACGGTACCGCGTCATCCGCGTGCCGGCGAGAGCGCTTTGGCAATGTGTCGGGACGGCGCGCGGGCGCGCCGCAGCCGCGCCTTTTCAGTTGGAGACCAGACTACCAGACGTAGGCGACGCAGTGCTGATGAGTGATGAGTGCAGCCCGCCCAACGCCTTAGTCAGAGCAGCAGAAGTGGTGTTTGTACGAATTGTGCGTAGGTCTACAGGCGGAGACCAGTATCTTAGAATATTGGTTATTATTCCAGTAAGACGCCACGGCTGCTTCAATCCAGGCGCAACCTAACCTAACCGCCATTGCCGTTGGTCTACGTTGTAACCGTTGGTGTCTGAGAAAGGTAAGGTACTTGATATATATTTACCAAGTAGCGGGTACAGTCAGCAACTTATTTCAAGAATAATATTTCTAAATTTCTGAAAACATGCACTGAAGTCAAGTCAATATTGATACTCAATAATTCGGTTACAAAGACCTACCTACTTAATGCTGATGCTAGAGATTTTGTGTCGTCACAGTGGCATTACAAATAGGCAGCTTAAGCAACGGAAATATGCTAGCAACAAACCGCGTACTATGCTCTAAAATTCGTTAAATTATTATTATATTATTTTCGAATTTATTTTTGGTGGAAGGCGATTTTGTTACACCACCAGATTTTTACCAAAAGTCCGTTGCAGCAACAGAAACACCCCGTCATAGCAGATTTGAAAAAAGTCAGGGGCGTACTACGTTCTAAAATTCGTAAAAAAATTTCGGATTTATTTTTGGTGGAAGGCAAATTTGTTACACCACCAGATTTTTACCAAAAGTCTTTTGTAGCAAGAAAAACCCCCCACCGTAGCAGATTGGAGAAAAGTCAGGGGCGTACAAAGGGCCAAAAATTTTCTCGAATTTTTTTATGCTCGAAGGAGATTTTTTTTTAATCGACAGAAAACATAGTTCAATTGTACCATTTTAAAGGGTTGATATAGAGTGATGCACCCTAAAAATGTGACAGAACTTTTTTGTCCGTTGGCGGACTTACAAAATTGTTACTTTGTGTTATGAAGAATTCAATTCTAAAACTTTTTTTACTCCTGTTATTTTTCGAAAAACTTTTTCGCTTTCGCCAAAAAAGCGAATTACTGGAAACACGTATTGCAGATGTGATAGGTATTTAAAATCTTTGAAAATTAAAAAGTTGGCTATGAAATTAAACGTCAAACTTGAATAACAACCGTTTATGGAAAAATAATCTTAAACTTATCAATTTTCGACGAAGAATAAATTTATGCCTCGGAGAAAACTGTGATCATTTTCAACAATTTCTAAAATAACTTTTCAGTGCAAATTATTGTTAAGTATTCCTGTTGTTTAGATTCTTTTTCCATTAAATGAAAATAGTACGAAAGAATATGCTTCTGTTGTAGGTATTACACAGGATAGAATAAAGTTGCTAGTTAAAATTTCAAAATGCTTCACAGTCCCGTAGCTAGAACCAAATTTTAGGTAGGGCCGAGGGTAGGGCATCACAAATTTGGAAAAGGGCATAAGTACATTTTTTGTTTTTGGAGCAACATTATAATAAATATTCAGAAAAAATAATACAGTCTGTGTGTTATAAACACATAATACGCACTAATAACAAATAATTTTTTGCATTATTGCAAAAACAAGAAATAACTATTACCTATTATGATATCAACAGAGGATGAAATAATATAATTAACTTACCTAGGTAGGTACATACTTATTCTATCGGGTCGCCACGGGGATATGTGCTCACCCCCAATATTTCTTTTATTTTTTTAAGACAAAAATTTGAAATTTGGGGTACTACATGTTTCATGTCAAAGCGTTTTTTTTTTTTCGAGTTTTGACATATACAGTGTGGCCATTTTAGTGTGCAACATATGGGAATTTTTTTTATTAATTGCACAACCAAAATACAAATATTGCCGAAAGTTGGTGCATGTTCGATAATCATATCAGGTGCCCTTAGAATGGTTGCAAGTCAAACAGCATACAGGGTAGGTAAAAAAATATAAAAATTGTTCAAGAGTAAAGTACCCTTATTTCAAAGAATTCAGCAAAATGTTATTAAGAAAAGTTGTTTAGAATTAAAAGTTATGCCTAAATACAAAAACATGGCCTCCTAAGAAAAAAAAATATTTTTTTGAAAAACATTAATAATTTTCCAAAAAAATATATTTTTTAATATTCCCCTTAAACACTTTCATAAATTAATCAAAATCAAATTAATTTCTCATAACTTTGTTCAAATTCAAGCATATTTGTAAAATTAACTTAGATTTTTAGTTTTTTAGGGAATCACAAACTTGATGTTTGTTGCAACGATATTAAACACAACTTTAAAATTTCGCAAAAATTCTTATGAACAAGGCAAAACATTAGTAATGATAATGTGTCTATTAAAAAACTCTCATTTAAGGTGCAAATTTTTTATTTTAAATGTTTAATAAGAAACTGTGGAAATTCATCGACGAAAATTTTTTTTTCTTAGGAGGCTATGTTTTGGTATTTAGGCATAGCTTTTAATTCTAAACAACTTTTCTTAATAACCTTTTCCTGAATTTTTTGAAATAAGGGTACTTCACTCTTGTGTAATTTTTATATTTTTCGACTTACCCTGTATGCGGTTTAACTTGCAACAATTCTAAGGGCACCTAATATCATTATCGAACATGCACCAACTTTCGGCAATATTTGAATTTTGGTTGTGCAATTAATAAAAAAAATTCCCATATGTTGCACACTAAAATGGCCACACTGTATACAGAGGGTGATTCAGTTCCGGTGCTCAACATGGGGATCTTGGAAACCGTAACAGATACGAAGTCGGTCAAATGGAGGCAAACTTGCGCCTTTGGGCGCCTAACAATATGTCGTTGAGAAAGTTAAAATATTTTCATGGGTTGCTGAGATATTTAAGAAAAACCGAATTTTTGAAATTTAGATTTTATTTTTTTCTGGCGCCATTTGCAATGACATTGAAAAATAAATTATACCTACTTTTTCACTGCAACTTTTTCTGGACTACGTCATAGTATTTTTAGATTTTCGGGGCGACGTTTCGTTTTTGAGATAGAGGGATCATCTTCATTTTTTTAAATACGGACCTGGATTTTTTATTGCATATTTCGAAATGAATCGTTGTCCTGAGTACAACAATGTATGACACATACATATTTTTTCTCGTTTTAGCTACTAAAATGCACATTCACTAAGAAAAGAACTAATACATTCCTGGACTATGCATTTTTCTCCCTTTTTTTTCAAAGCTATTCCAATTATAACAGATGATCATTATTTTAATACCTACTGGATTAATTATACTCCATGTTTGTCATATTTTGAAATTCTTTTTTATACTTTAGGTAAATAACAACAATAATAATTATTACTAACAATAGTGAGATACATTTTACCTAAAGTGTAAAAAAGAATTTCAAGATATGACAAACATAGAGTTTAATTAATCCAGTAGGTATAAAAAAATGATTACTTGTTATAATTGGAATAGCTTTGAAAAAAGAGAGAACAATGCACAGTCCAGGACCGTATTAATTTTTTTCGTAGTAAATGTGCATTTTGGCGGCCATAGCGAGAAAAAATATGTATGTGTCATACATCGTTGTATTCAGGACAACGATTTATTTCGAAATATGGAATAAAAAATCCAGGTCCGTATTTAAAAAAATTAAGATGATCCCTCTATCTCAAAAACGAAAAGTCGCCCCGAAAATCTAAAAATACCAGGACGTAGTCCAGAAAAAGTTGCAATAAAAAAGTATTATTTATTTTTTAATATTATCGCAAATGGCGTCAGAAAAAAAATAAAATATAATTTTCAAAAATTCGGTTTTTCTTAAATATCTCAGCAACCCATGAAAATATTTTAATTTTCTCAACGGCATATTGTTAGGCGCCCAAAGGCGCAAGTTTGCCTCCATTTGACCGACTTCGTATCTTATATTTTTACCCTATTCGGATTCAGCCTCGGATTCAGCATAAAATTCTACATAGGTGCTCAACTCAACAACGTTTCTGTCAAAATTTGACAGCTGTCATTGTTAATTTTATTATTTTATAGCCACATTTTTCCAAGTATTTTTTTTTTTCAAATAGGACCAGTGTGAGTATCATGAGTGTGTGGCTCCTAACTTCTTCTCCTATTAATCAAAGGTTATTTTATTACATTTAAATTAGGTACCTAAAGTTAACCCACAAATAATATGGCCACATATTGCAAATTTAAATAGCCTCTGCCTTGATAAGTCGGTTGAAAAAATAGTAGCTCCCCATAGGTATGTAAAATAGACTTGTAAAAATAAATAAATAGGTAGGTATAAATAAAAATTTGTCTGTTAAAATTTAAATTTTTCTGTGGCTACGGAAGGACATAATATATTAAGCATATTTAAAGTCCATGGGCTCCTGGATGCAAATTTTTTTTAAAAAAATTGTCAGCTGTCAAAATTTGACAGAAACGTTGTTGGATACGTAGAATTTTATACTGAAACCGAATATGTAAAAGTTTAGGTATACAGGGTGTTATTTAAAAACCAAAGTTGATGATATTTCTGGCTCAATTTCTGGCAAAACCGGAAATAGAAAAAACGTGGAAATATGTAAAAAACCGTTTTTACATGATATACATGCAACTCAAATTTCAAATTTTTATCTTAAAGACGTTAAAAATAAAAGAAAAATTGGGGGTGGGCCACATCCCGTGGCGACCCGGTATAGTAAAAGCTGCAAAAAGGACTACCATGCAGAAATTGCACAACAATCTTTAGAAAAATGACCAATAAAAAATAATTACTTTAGTCTTTAGAAAACAAAACGAAACCCAGTAAGCAATCAGTAGATAAACAACGATACAGTAATTATATCACAAGTACTTGTGTAAACGATTATTTGGATTTAGTTATTTTATTAACTTGTAAATAATAAGAGAACATTATGGCAATTAATAATTTAATGTTATTAATTATGGGTCAATTTTAAAAGGTAGGGCCTCATCATGCCCTCCTCGGCCTCCTCTAGCTACGGCCCTGACGCGCCACTGCCGCGAGCGTTTTACCAAATGCCCCCACCCCTTTGTTTGAGCCACTACTCTTGTTTTACGAGCGGTACTATAAAATAAACATTTTAACTAAAAATAATAATGAAAAATAATGAGATGATGAAGACTGATAATAATAATGATAATTTTAACTTGTTTATCTCAATTCTCCTTAATTGGTTAGTATCATGTCTTCAACATTAAAAGTCCTAAAATATGTATCATTAGATGGGAAGATATAATTATAAATATTATATAGCGCACATATTAGTGGTTAATCAATCCCTCGCAAAATGCTTATCAAGTTACATTATAAATTTCCGTTGAAAATATACATAACTTCAATTAATAAAAAAATCACCAAGTGGTAATGAAATGAAAAGAAAAATCCCAATTTTCAATATGGCGGAATATATATGGAGGCGCTTTTTAACGAAAAATGTCATAAAACTATATTTTGCCCGTCGAGTTTAACAGGTTATAATGTAAGATTGGAAGCCATAATTTCAAATCGCCCAAAGAAATATTTTATTTTTAATTGTTCTTTGCTTATTATTACTGTTTGCCGAGTTATGTTAGCTGATTATCATACTCATTCTCATGTATATCTTCTGAAAAATCAATAAGTAAATGTAGAACACAAAGTTGCCGACTGGAATCCTCTGGTAAACACCGGAATATACAACAAATTATGACTATAGCACAAAAAAATCTGTTTATTAGGAATTACACAGTCATGACATATGTACTTGTGGAGTTTGCAGAGAATGCCGGTGGTGGGGTATCGATTGTAAGACGAGACTGGTTAACTCCACAAAAAACTAAAGTGTGCTGGCCGCCTTTCTATAAAAATTCTAATAAATTTTCAAAAGCACTAAAATTAGGCGAATCATCAGTGGATCGGTCCTCCTGGGAACTCTTTCAAATATCGCGGCAATTTTATGAGACTGGTAAGTGATAATAATTTCACTGCAATAATTTTAATTAAGGTGGTAACTAGGTATGTACAGGATATTCTAAGTTATTTCTCATCCCCCTTTACATCCTTATTTTTAAAGATAAAAAATTACAACATTAAAAATTATAGACAATTTTATCTAGTTTCAGCTGATGTTATATGATGTTATATACAAAACTTTCGTTTTTTTAAGTGGAACACCCTATATATTTTTTGGATTTTGAAATCTACGCTTTTTTCCCATTCTAACAGTATACAGTGTGTCCCAGGATGAGTGAAACGAGAGGTGTAAAAGACCAAAAATTTTCGAGTTCGAATTTGGCCATTTGGGGTCCTGGCCTGGCTTGCCTAGAAAATAATTTTCACCATATTTTTAATTTTGAAAAATAAAGTAGGCCCTGACAGGAACGATTTACTTTGATTATAGGAAATAAAGTGGACAAAAATCAAAGTAGGCCAATTATTTTGAAAATTGACACAGGGTCATAGTTTTCAATTCTAAGCAACTTTTTCTAATGAAATTTTTCGAAATTTTAAACGGCAAGGATAAGTCCACCTACCTATAGGAAATAAAATGGAGGATAATCAAAGTAGGCCGATTATTTTGAAAATTGGCATAGCGACATAATTTTCAATTCTCAGCAACTTTTTCTAATGAAATTTTTCGATATATTGTCGAGAAAGGGCACTTAACCTACACAGAAAATAAATAAATCGTTCCTGTCAGGGCCTACTTTATTTTTCAAAATTAAAAATATGGTGAAAATTATTTTTTAGGCAAGCAGGCCAAATTCGAACTCGAAAATTTTTGGCCTTTTACACCTCTCGTTTCATTTATCCTGGGACACACTGTATACACAGGGTGTCTACTTTGAATGTATGCAAATAAAAATAACATTTTTAGGGATATGCATACATTCAAAGTAGACACCCCGTAGTATATATAGTACTGCTGGAAAGTTTATGCAAATATTCCTAAAAATAACATTTTTAGGGATATTTGCACAAACTTTTTTTGTTCGAAAAGGGCTTGAAAACCCGCTTATTTTGAGGTTATCACCTTTGTCGAAATGCACTTAGAGGGTATGCTACATTCCTTTTTCTAACCCAATTTTTCACTAAAACCATTTAGCGATTTTTCTATTATTTAATCAAACCATACCGTTAAAAAGGATCGCCAAAGACCCCTATATACCAATTTTGGACAAAAAATATACAGGGAGTTTCATACTACGGGGTGCCAAAGTTGAGCAAAACAGGATGCTAAAGACATCTGGCGAGTCAAGTACATGTAACTGATTCAAACCAGTCGAACGGTAATAACTTGGGATACCCTGTATCTTGGTAGGTAGATAGGGCGATTGATTATAAATTCCCCTATATTTTATCTCCGTTCCTTTTTAAGATAAAAAAGTGATTCAAAAACGAGTTTGTTATTTGTAAGGAATTTTGTATAATGTTTAATAGTTGGTTCGAACATTAAACATTAGGTATACAGGAAATACGTGGCAAAGTAAACTTGTGTTTTTTTGCATGGTATATTTTTGAAACATACACCTTCCTCTGATTCTAAAGATATTCGTATGTCACAACTGCGGGAACACGAAAAGTGAAAATAAATTTCCGAACAGGGGTTCTTAAATTTGACATACTAAGGTTAAATTATTCGATGTATTCTATATTTTCCCCCCAGAAACATACCTACCATTATTTTCCTATACATTGAAAGTCCCTATCATTCTCAACAACTTTTGTAGGAAAAGATTTGATGTATCTTTTATTGTTCAAAATCTACAAAAATCTACAAATCTAAAAAAAAAACATAGAATTTTTTCTAATCACCAGGATCGGTTTTCCGAAATATAGCTAGCCATGGAAACAATTTATAGTCATAAATTGTTTAAGACCATGTTAGGGCGTTGGGTGAAGAATAATGTTAGGGTGTCTTGTGTACCCTTAAACTTATTCAATTGGAGTATTTCTATTTTTTTTGTAACAAACAATAGCCAACAAGTTATACAGTAACAAGCACAATTCAAAAATTTTAAAAATAATCCATTTGAATAAAGTAAAAATAATTTTTGACCATTAATTGTTTCCATAGCTAGCTAGATTTCGGAAAACCAATCCTGGTGATTTGACCCTGTAGATTTTGAACAATAAAAGATACAGAGAATCTTTTCCTACAAAGGTTGTTGAGAATGAAGGACTTTCAATGTATAGAGAAAAAATGATGTCACAGCGGTCATTTTCCCAAACATCAAAAAGCAAATTTTCAGTCATAATTGGACCTTAGAACCCCTGTTCGAAATTTTGTTTTCAGTTTTCGTATTACCGCAGTACCTACGCCTGGGACGTCGAGTTTCGCTCACCCTGTAGATAATTTTAGGGAAAAACTCATTTCTTGACCTTTCTTTCATAATTTGCAATATTATTATGATTATTACTATTATTAATTTGTTTGTGGGATATACCAAAGATCAAAGATATTTCTACCCTCGGATAGGTAGGTATACCTACTTACCTAATTTTAAGAATTAAAGTTTACAAAAGTTTTTTATTAAGGTGATTTTATTAATAAAATTAATATTCCTCATTTTCTAAAACTGCCTCTAGAGGCGTTTATTTGCATATAAAAGAGACGTCTGCTTTCAAAAAAGAACTGGCGTGTACGCAGACGCGCACGCGCCATAGTGTATAGAAAATCCTTTAAATATTAAAAAATAATATTAACTATGTTAATTAATTTTAGAATACTATTTTCGAGACAATTTTGGTAGTATTACAAAGATTTGTAGTTAACGAACTAAGAGTCTACCAAACCAGATATTCAATTTTGATCTTCTTTGCATCAAAAATTTAAATGAGTTAGTACCTATCGTTTGTTTTCCAGATGATTATGAAAAGATTAGAAGAAAATTGAAAGAAAGTGAGATTACCTCTGACTTACAAAGCGATATTGAAAATAGTACTCCAAAATCCAAAGCCAGAAAACGTTTTCCATCAAAAAGACTTAGGGAATCTGATAGCGACGAAGTGAGCGACGGAAACAGTGAAATAAATGAAGAGTGTTATTTGCCTCGACCTCCAAATATTCCCAGAATCCAAGGTCAAGGCAGGGCTTTTCATACTCCCAGTAAAGGTAAAAATTCTTAGTATTATGTAGATACAGGATCTAATTAATGGACATTTTTAAAATTCACCGCGACGACAGGAGCACTTTCGGTTACAAACCTAAAATATTTTCACTTGTAATCTCCATAGTGCTTGAATTATTGCAGAAAATTTTTCGAGTACATGAATTTTTAAGAAAACTACCCTCGTCGCTGCGCTACAATTTTCAGTAAATTCATGTAGGTACTAGAAAAAATTTCGACAAATATTAATTCAAGCACGCGGGGGATTCGGTAGGAAAATGTCACATCTAAATAAAAAAATAGTTATTTATGTACCAAGTCAGTAAAGCGATTCTTTATCGAACGAGTCTGAGATTATGAGCCGAGCGAGCGAAGCGAGCGAGGCGAGTAACAGGCGAGTTCGATAAAGACACTTTACTGACGTGGTGCATACAAAATTTTATCGCCGACCGAAAAAAATGAAAATTAAAAAACTGGAGACAGTTAATATGTGTTATTTAACTTGTTTCAACTAAACCGTGCGGCGACGCGTCGTGACAACGGCTGTCAGCGGCGAACGATTTTCGTGTATTGTCAAACGCGGTCATGGCTAAGTTGATAAAGTATAAGATTTAAGTTCATAAAACAAGCATTTTTACTTTACCTGCCGCAAATGCGGCAGGTAAAGTTCTTGATTTTACTGTAAAATAAAGCGTTTGTTTACCTCCGGAAATCTGTATGGTAATTTGATCTGACATTAAGATAATAAATATGGGATTAGTATGTCAATAATGCAGGGTTGGAAAAATTCCTGACTTTTTTAAAATAGTCAAAAAGTCATGATTTTTTAAAAAAAGCCTGAATTTTTTTAATTAATTCAATACTGATTAATAAAACTGTATAATGATAATAGAATCTTCAAAGAAAATTACATTTATTTGAGTCAAATTTAATTTCTATCTATGCAAAACATCATTTTGGCAGTTTTCTGTTGTTGAAATATTTACTTTGAACACACGCATCGTAAGTAAAAGATCTATTTCTTTTAGGCGCGGTGAAGACAACAACGCCAAATGTGACTGACAATGACATAGAAAATGCTATAAAAATTTTCCTTAAACACGCACCTGAGAGACTACAAAATAAGCGGAAAATATTAAATAAACATGCCACCCTTGCCTCCAATAACACACAGAATTAGAAAACAAGTCGTAGGAAAACGTCAATTTTATCGAAGAATAGCTTCTAGTATCCAAAGTGCATTGCAACAAATTAATAACAATTGTGATAAAACTGTTGTAAAATCAAGTACCAGTTATAATTTGGATAATACTTCTTTAAAATCAAGTCACAAATTATTTTTTCCTATCGACAATTCAATTAATGGAACAAACATTGCAGCAGAATAAATTTTATGTTTAAATGGGGACGTTGTTAGTAGTAATCATTCAACAACAGTAGAAGAAAACGTAGTCATTGACTTAGCAAATAGAAACGATGTAATAAATAGGCAAGAAAATTTTCGAATTTGTAGCCAACCAATTTTCAGTATAAATGAAGAATTGAGATCGTGGGCCGTAATGCACAATATAACTCATTTTGCATTAAATGATCTTTTACGTAGACTTGCCCCAATAATAAGTTCTAAATTACCTAAGGATAGCAGGACGTTACTAAAGACTCCTCGAAGAACATTTACTACCAAACTAGATACAGGGGAATATTGTTATGTAGGATTAACTAATGGTATATTAAATGTATTACGTACAGTTTCGCCACATATTTTATTATTACTAAAAACTAGTAAAATACTCCTCAGTTTTAATTTAGATGGTATACCAGTTTTTCATAGTACAAACATGCAATTATGGCCCATATTGTGTTTAATAAAAAATATCCCTAATAGTTCCCCATTTGTCGTTGCAATATTTTGTGGCAATTCAAAACCAAAACCTCTTGATATATTTTTAAAAGACTTTGTGTCAGAATTTAATTTACTGAGAAAAAAAGGTGTAGAATTTTCTAATCAAACTTACCTCATTTCTATTCACAGTATATGTGATGCCCCTGCGAAGGCATTTATTAAATGTATTAAATCTCACGGTGGTTATTCCAGTTGTGATAAGTGTTGCGATGTAGGAGAATATTATAAGGGTAGAATTATTTTAAAAGATATATCAGCTCCTAAACGTACGGACGAATCTTTTCGGCTTCAAGAAGATGAGGACCACCATCGTGAAATTTCTCCTTTACTTGAATTAAATATAGGACTAGTAACAAATATTCCAATTGATTATATGCACGCTTGTTGCCTTGGAGTTTGTCGAAAATTACTGAATTTTTGGATAAGTGGAAATTTAAAAACACGTTTGTCAAGCAGTAGTAATACAAAGAGAGTACGGGCTCACTTTGACCTCAGTTGACCCCTTGATCCTGAGAGTCCCCTACGGCCCGAGGTCACGGGAGCAAAGTGGCTACGTCATGCCCGAGGTCACGTGACGTCACCGGATGACCCCAGTTGACCCCTAGATCCTGATAGGTTAACCTTTGACCTTTGGGCCACGTGTGACCCCCAGTTGACCCCCCCCCCCCACTCCAACGACGGGGCAACCCCCACTCCAACGGCTTGGTGGGGTGAGGTCTATATATTCGTGCGCAAGAGCAGTTTTCCCGTTATATACACTTACAATTTCCCACAGTCTGATTTGCCGAGTTCAAAATGCAGTCGTTCCTGAATCACCTGAACAAGAATTTGATCGTCAAGAAATTCGAAAGCGTTCAAAATATGGACGTGGATGAAAATTTTCAAATCACGAGCGTGGACAAAGTGAACACGCAATACGGAGAGAAGGTCTACGTAGAGTTCGAAGAATTTAAGACGCTGCTGCCCAACGATACACGGCCGAGTTTACGCCCCAACGGATCGAAGAAATTAATAGGGATATCGGTAACGGAAGGAGGTATTACATGAAGAGTCTTGGACCCGTCGGCCGATCTACAAATATCGAATTTATTGTAGAACCATGACGAAGCTGGAGTACAGAAGAAAACTGCAACAATATTTGAAGAATTTAGAAGCATTGAAATATGAACTTATGTTATATGAAATTAAAATGAAGATAAAACATATTGACTTACACAATTAATTTTTAATAAACGTTTAAAAATCTTTTGTTGTGTTTTTTTATAAGAATCTTTGTGTTGAAGGGAAAACACCTGAAGCATCATATTATAATAAAACTCTCACTCTAAGCAATAATATCACTCTATTCCACTGTTATGTGTATACAGGGTGATTCTTAACTTATACACATAAATTTGGAAAATTGTAGGTTATGTCAAGTAATGGCTAATAATGAAAAAAAAAGTCTAATAAAATTGTTATCGATAAGGTCTGCGTTTGTGATCTTATGAACCATAATTTTTAATTTATTTGTGCAAATAAACCCCGAATTGTTCAAGTACACAAAATTATAACTCAGCTGTTGCGTCGCATCGGGTTACTCGCTGCGAACGCGTGACCGCATAGTAAATATATAGTAAGAGAAAACACGTGGAATAGTTCACGACAGACGCCTGCTTTGTTTGGTCGAGCACTCAGCGATTTTGCTGAAACCGCATATAGAACAATAGGCTACAAATTTCACCCAATTATCTTCTAAATAAAAAAATCTGAAAAAATTGCAGATAGAATAATAAACGGAAAATTTGGGAAAATCAGCATGTAACGCAAACGATTTAGGCCGGAATCTTCAACTAGACACGTGGAAATCCGAGGTAGACTCCTTGGTATCAGGAAATGTGATACATTATGGTAAATAAGAAACCACGTGGAACCGTATATGATGCGATGTACAACGTAAACAATTAGTACGTCAGGGGCTCGGATTTTCTGCTGATGCAGGTGTATCGTGATTTCCAAATATATCTTCTGATCGGCTGATCGGAAAAAATCCTCATATAGCGCAATCGATTTTGGGGCCACCCCTTGGGGGGGGTGGACTTAGTCTACCCCGGGGTGGGTGGGGGGTGGCGGGTGGGCAACTACGTGCCAGGAGGAACGGAGGCCGAAGGCCTCCGTCCGACTGGCATGTAGTTGCCCGAACAAAATCCACCCTTCCCCCTTGCACGCGTTTCGCGCATGCGCAGTTCCGCACTTTTGATACCTATGAAAATTCGAAAAATTTTGAAAATTTTTTATTCAAAAAATGTAATTTTAAAAAGGTCCTGATCCTATAATCCCGATAACATTTTGGGAAATTTTCATTTTTTGACGGTGAAATGTACAAGACAAGACTCAGACGAATGTTTTATATACAAGTGCAGATATAATTTTTTCGAGTGACTGATAAAAACAGTTATTATAATAGTTAGTCGGAAGGCCCCAGATAACATAGGAAATTTTGTTTGAACAAAATCTGTAAAAAAATCCAAGACGTGAAAATGTAGGTAGAATTTTCGAATAAGTTTTGTATACCGGTAAAAATATATGTAAAGGTAAAAATAACGTCAGTTTCACTTGGAAAAAAATGATGAAAAAATTTCAGTAAAAAAAATACGATGTAGAGGTTGTACCAAAAAAAATTGGAAATAATTATTTATTCCAGTAAAATATACACAAGACCGAAAAAGGTAATTGCGCGGCTGTCCCATTTTATACACCCTAGCTGTTTCAGTTCATCTCGTTTGGAAAAATTTTAGGGGTTATTACTTTTTTAAATACCGGTTTCCTCAACCTTATTTGAAAGTAAATATTTTTTAGTTCCCCACAGAAGGAAATAATGACGATATTTTATACCGGTGGATTCAAAAAATATATAAGGTTAGGAAAAAACCTTGGTAGGCAAACGCGGCTCTGCTGACCAGACAAAAAAAACCTTAGTCGACAAATAATGGCCTATAAGAAGGGTGCGTGATTCCACGTATCAGTTCGAGTGCTCCAAGATGCAAGTAAGTATATACCAGCTGTCCCATTTTTAAACAGCTAGATATTTGGAAACCTTTCGTAAAAAAATTCCCAAGGATTACATGAGCAAAAGAAAGAAAAAAATGTAAATATACCAGCTGTCCCATTTATAAACCGCTTGATATCTTGGAAACGAAAACTTATATAAAGGAAGTAAAAGCTATATCTTAATAGGCGGAGGACCGACTGTCATTCAGACAGGTGAAAATTTTTTGTGATTTTTTGTAGAAGTTTTTTGCCAAAATTTTTTTTTGTCAATTTTTTTTTCGTCAAAATTTTTTTTTGTCAAATTTTTTTTTGACAATTTTTTTTGCCAAAATTTTTGTTTGCCAAATTTTTTTTTGCCAAATTTTTTTTTTGTCAAAATTTTTTTTGTCAAAATTTTTTTTTGCCAATTTTTTTTTTGTCAAAATTTTTTTTGTCAAAATTTTTTTTGTCAAAATTTTTTTTTGTAAAATTTTTTGACATTTTTTTTGCCAAATTTTTTTTTGTCGAATTTTTTTTTGCCAATTTTTTTTTTTGCCAAATTCTTTTTCGACAAAATTTTTTTTGATACAAATATAATTGCTAACGTTTAATTTGTTTACCCCATTTACGAAAATGATAACAAAATTGGATCAGACAAGATGTTTTTTCGAAGTATAGTTTTTAAACACAGGGTGCCACCACCGGTTTTACGATATAGGTTTCAAAATGCGACGCAAGTACATAAAAAAAATACCCTAGAGATAAGAAAACAAAATACAACTCACCGAAAGATTCTTGATGATGTATAAAAAGAAATCAGGTTACATCTAATGCCCCAGACAGTAAAATAAACATCCCCGAGCTATCAGATATAACCAAACATCATTTTTCTAACGGCACAGTCATTTTCACGGGAAAAACAACCAGTAACCGTTCAAATTCCATAGATAGGTACTGCCGTAATCCAAAATTTCACTGAACTACGCGTATCTATTATACTGAAGTAGGTACTGATACACTTCCATCTTTCCAAAGAAAAACAAACACGAAACTCAGACTTTTCATATATTTATTACAACGCCTCGATAGAGTCTTTATCTGTGGCCACGACCGAGAATCTACTGAAGCAAGTGCGACGCATAGGACGTGAAAAGTGCCGAGTTGGTTTTATTAAACAATGAAACTTATACCTACGTATATATAAAATAAATGAGAAATATGCCAGAGATGTGAAACCTAATTGTGTTGCAAGTTTGAGGGTCCAAAAAAAAATATTGGCTTTAATTTTTTAAGGTGAGAAACACATCTAACAGCCAGTTTGGAAATATACAAGGCAAAAAAAGTAGTGATGTGGCTGTCCCATTTTATGTTTTATACAGGTTGGGTTATTTTAGAATAGTTGTTCAATAGACCGAGACAACATCATAAACGCTTCCCGTTAGAACAGAATGTGATGAAAAGAAAAATTCCATCTGGGTCAAGCTACTACATAACCAAAATAAAAAATACTGAACGTTATAAAATTTAAAAAATCATATTTTCAACGGATTTTTATCTTCTGAAAATTGTTCTTGTGTAAAATTCAGTTTCTCTGGGTCAAGCTAGGTGGTAACTATATAACCAAAATAAAAAATACTGAACGTTATAAAATTTAAAAAATCATATTTTCAAGGGATTTTTGTCCTCTGAAAATTGGTTTTGTGTAAATTGAGTTTCAATAAGTTACTAATTGAGATAATAGGAAAAAAATCTTAAGAATCTCTTATAGAATTCTGAGACAACGACCCTGAGAGTAAATATCATACAAAAATCTTTGTGCGTTGACTTTCAACTCAATTTAATAATTAGGTTTAATAATGACAATTTTCTCGATTATCTAGAATCAAAAATATTGCGAGTGGCAATTTTCTAGATATCATGTGAAGCCTTATTATTGCGTCGTAAGTTAGAGGATCCAAAAATATTGGCTTAAATTGTTTAGTAAATGCGATTAAAATATGTTTAGTTTATCAACAGTTAATTGTAACAGCTTATAATCTTAGAAGCTAAACTCTTTAAAAAATTTTTTAGACAAAAAGTTGTAGTTTAATAATGGTCAGTTGGATTCCTTTTGAATCATGTTTGCATATTACCTACAAGGAGTTACAACCTCAAAACATAGAAATCGCTCATTTTAAACCGATTTAATAAAAATTTCACCAAAACAATACTTTCACTCATATGATACACTTCTGATTAATAAAAAAGGCACCATAGGTAGTAATAATAAGATATTCAACGGAATTTTTATCGACTGTTTGCCCATTTTGCTAGCTTTTGGGGGTATTCCTTGATATTTTAGACTGATAAAAATGAATAATAAAAATTAAAAATAAAAATTTCACCAAAACAATACTTTCACTCATATAATACACTTCTGATTAATAAAAAAGGCACCATAGGTAGTAGTAATAAGTTATTCAACGGAATTTTTATCGACTGTTTGCCAATTTTGCTAGCTTTTGGGGGTATTCCTTGATATTTTAGACGGATAAAAATGAATAACTAAAATACAAAACGCACTGTTGACTTTACTTACGTGAATAGTAAGCCTATAATACGTATCGAAAACAGAGAAATATTCAGGTCAAGAAAAAAATGGCCTAATTTACAATAAAAAATATAGCAGACAACATAGCGATGACACCGATTGACCCGTTTTGCTGGTAAAAAGTAAACAAAGGTACCTATTGCGATTCTAATCAGGCATTTCCAACGGAGATGCCTTCAATACGCCCACGTGGGAGAGCCGCCGGTGTTTCGTCACATGCAAATCGCCGCTCGAGATGGAAGCATCTCGGCCTTTCGACGCATTGCGCGCCACTTCGTTTGTTGAAATCTGGCCGCCGCGCCGCCGTCAACTTGCCCGGAGATGCCTCGCTACGTGGTGCGTCGCATACTCGCCGTCGCGTGGTGTATGGGCGCCAGCTTTTGGCCAATTTCAAGGGAATCGTTTTTCATATTTTCGACGGATTTTCGTCCTTTTTGCAGACGTTACACTGCTAAATTGATCCGTTTTGCTGGCAAAAAATATTTCTATCGCCATGACTGAGTCACGACGCTTGGCCTTATGCGATAAACAATGTGTGTGGGTAGAGACATTCGCGGGAAAAGGTGTAACATAATATGCATGCTTTCTTCATGCAATGAATTGTAAATAAAATTCATACATCGAACTGTGACTGGTGACTGGATAAAAATGCCGTAATAAGAATCGACTGTTTTCATGAATAACCTCATTGAATTTTATGCAGTTTTAGAAAGTTAATGTGGGTTGGAAAATTTGTATTATATGCTGGATGCAGAGAAAAAGTGGAAATTTCATATAAGTTGAGCTGTTTATGAATGAAAAAAAGTTGAGAGAACAATACCTACTTATACAAACACAACAGAACGAGACAGTCTTAAAGAAAATGGGCAATTCACTCTTTGTGTATAGGACTCGAACAGCGACTTATTATTTTAATCGGTACTGTTGTAAGAAATTCAGAAATGGAATTTTGGTTTATTTAATAAAAATATATACTTACACATTTTATCTTTATCTTTTTATGGTGCACTTTAACATATTTTCAGTTTGTAACATGTTTCTCAGGAGAACAAAATCAGGAAATACTTGTCTCTAGGATTATATTATTATTACATTTTAGTTTCAACATGTTTTTGCACTTATAAGGGAGGATAGAAAAAAACCAAAAATATACATAAAACATATTTATTGTGTATAAAAATATAAAAGAAAATATACTTAAAAGCTAAGAATACGTATTAAATTTAAAACTAAAAGAAGGATAGGTATCTATAAACAACGTTGAAAAATAAAGACTCAAAAATTTTTTAAAAATATTTAATGTGAGAAAAAACTACTTTTTTACCACATTAAATCTTTTTAAAATACCAGCAGACAGCCGTTTATCCCTCTCCATTTTCTCAATTTTGGCTATAGATACCTGCTCCCTTTTTCTCAGTCGTTCTTTCTCTCTCCTAATAGTCGCCAGTCGATGTTGCTCCTCTCTCAAGGATTTTAGATTTTCGGCGTCCTTTTGTTTCAGCCCTTTTGAGACCTGTAATATATAGGAACCGAGTGAAGTACTCCCAGGACTAGTCAGCTCCTCGAATTCATCCTCGCTGTCCATCTGCTGACTAACACTAATGTGCACGTCACTAAAGGAGTCCTCGCTGTCCATGCCCAACTGACGCATGTCTTTACCACCATTTCCTTTCAATTGTGGGTTATTCGTGTTTTCCACACCACACTGCTCGACGTCCTCTTGCCGATGAACCGGTGAAATAATGGAATTCGGACAGAATGCCATTATCTCGTCGTAACAAGGCACTTGGGAGGGCGACACGAAGGACGCACTATTCAAATCGGGCATGTTGTATGACTGTGCAGAGTCGATGGTTGGCTGAAAAGAAAAAAAATAATAAGTTTAATTTAGAAAAAAAGTATTTTTCAAAAATAAAGTTTAAAAAATAATTTTGTATGAAAAAAATTGTTGAAGATTACCAGAAAACCAAGATTTATACTTACAGGCATTATTAGCATATTGCTAAGGATAGTAGGTTTCTTTGTCGAGAGAGACAACTTCTTAGGGTGCTGCATTGTAAGTATCCAAAATACACAAAAAACACACCACTGGAACTACTATTGTGAATCAAGAAACTTATAAGAGAGGAGGCTGTGAACTGGCTAATGGCCATTCAACAAACCTCTTTAAAGGGAAAAAAATCGATGTCAGTCAAAAAATATAGTAGGAGAAAAACGATTTGCCCACTCTAGAATTTTTAAAAAACTTGTTTATTGATCTGAGCGAGACTGTGTGGCGTTATGCGTGGTCATTAAATTTAATATGTGGTAAACAAGAGGCCACGGGGATGAACGATATAATGCAATGTAATCCAAAAAAAATTAGCTAGACTGTATGGCGTTATACACGTTCTTTAGGGCCGGACTGGGCTGATGGACTAGGGGGAATTAGATTGTTAATACATCGCAGAGTCTTTGCGAAATTGAATGTGATAATGTTTAAAGAAACAAATCGCGCATGGGTTGTCCAATCATATCGTTGCACAGTTAATTAAAAATGTAGACGCAAAAACATATCTCCCAAAAAAAAAAGTTCAACCTACTTTCCGCTTAAAAATCGAACAACAGAGGTATCTCCCATCGCTCACAAAACCAATTCCAGAAAGGACAAGAACGCCAAGGCCGGGCGCACTCAAATTTCGTATCGGTGTTTTCTTTTAGTCGAAAAATATTTCCAAGGTAAAAGCTGAACTTTTGGGGTGTATGTTGAAAATTTACATTTTGGGGTACGAATGAGGTTGATCGCGGCGTCTCGGCTAGAAGGTCAAAATGGGTCAAAATGGGCCTAAGGTTTTGAAATTTTTTTTTACACCTACCTAATTCTTCATCTTGAACAAGTTTCATTAACAACATTTTAACGTGTAAGCTACAGAAAAGGCACTCTTCTAAAATAGTATAATATTTTTAAATAAAAGATACCTCTGTAAGGATATTAGGCAGACTTTTAGGCTGTGTTCTCTAGAAAAATTGTTAGAGTGCTTGCTTTAGGTAGCGAAAATCGCAGGGGTAGAAAGTCACGGTGGAGTCATTGATAAACGGTTCCACTTATCGAAATTTGGAAGGAAGTCACTGTGGTAATCATCGTTAAAATCTTCTATTACCTACGCTGCTATAATTAAATATTTATCTACGGCTTGGTTCTGTTTCTTTTCCAATGCCTAAATAGTACATTTTATAATATTAATTTTGTTTCCTCTCCAATATATTGTACGGTGTTTGTATCACATATATCTGTGAAAAACAACGTTTCAGATATTTCTCAGTTTTTAAGAGCGGTGTTTGGTCAGAAACGATCTAGTGGATGATGGGGTAGTAAAAAGGCCGCCGTTTTTCCAGAGCCTGTTTTGAATACACCCCACCAAGTCTTGACTTGTCATTATGATAGGTATTGCATACTTTTGTATAGGAGTCAGCTTTTGTTAACCCAACTTCTTTCTGTTATCTTCTTCCACCATTTTAATCTCAATTCATCTACCCGACGCCACAATATGTTACTAATCGTGAATAAATAGCACATTTCATAGTGAAGTTTATAAACCAGTGGGATTTGGCAATTTTGTTTAAATATAATGAAAAATAGCTCGTTTTGGTCTTGATTATTGTTAGACAAATTATCGCAAACTTCACTTTTCAGAAGAATGATTTTATTGTGATGTAATGATTGTACAAAGACGCCAGCGCAAACACGATCACGATAATTAACTGCTAACCTTAAACAAAACAGCTGACGATTTTATGCGATTTTTATTATGACTTAGCTTGTTGTTCCCCTGTTCCGCGCTGACTTAGCCTATTCTTCCCGTGTATGGGTATTTTAAAGTAATACGTATATTGTGACCTAGCCTGTTTTTCCCCTGACTATTACGTTGGTTTGAAAGAGCACACAATTTACCACAAGATGGCACTGTAATCCCAATTTCAACAAAAAATGACTTGGCCTGTTTTTCCCGTGTACCCTTCATATGGTTTTGTTTCTCTCAAGATTGGGTTTCAACCCCAGTGGCGAAAGAAGGAAGGCCCCAACTTGCATTATCTAGTTTTTACTCTAATCTTTTCTAGTCTATATTGTTTAGGATTTGTATGAAAAAATGAATTTTGTATCATCAAGTTTGCGACTCTCCCTGCAGCTCGAAACGGTTGTTTGTGATTCCATACTTTCATAATATAAGCTTATAAGGTAATATCCCATATTTTTAAATTACACTATTCTTTGTATCTCTCTAATATGTTTGATCAAACATGGATTAGACCTCCTGCGCCCTGCATTCTACCTCAAAGGTGGTGGGAAAATGAATGCATATAGTTTTGTTACAATTTAAAAATATATATAAAAGAACAATTCAACCTATTTATAACTAATATCCATATGAAACTGTACGTCTAATTTGCGATTAAAAATTTTTGTTGAAGGTGTGAAACATTTTCGATTTTTTTTTATTGCGTTCTGTATTCTACCTCGAAGTAGGAAACGAACGCATGATGATTGTCAGTTAAATGCGACGTGGTTCTTCAATTTCTCGGCCACGCTCGTCGGCCAAATTTTTTATCGAGACTTGCACAGCAAAACGCCGGGCGCCACGGAGCGCCGCTGCGTCTAGGGTTCCGATGCAAAATATCTCAGCCGCGCTCGTACCTGGATCGTGGGAGCACAGATGTTTGATGACACCCGGATTTCAGAGGCGTACATCAGGGTGTAGTCTAATTTCTTGCTGAATCATCAATGTTGGAGGATTTCGGCAATAATGGACCCGATTTTGAGGTGCTTTGTGAAAAAAAAAAGAAGAAAAATTGACACAAACATTTTATTAGGGGATCTATACATGGTGTTATAATTTATTTCTCCGTAATTAATACATGAACAGTTTTCAAAAAGTTTTTCTGAATTGGTATTAGAACAGAAAGACGTAAATTGATTAATTTTCTTAATATGATTCACTAGTCTTGACGCATATCCTCTTCGACGATATTCTTCATGGGTAAAAACAAAATTGAGATTTTTCGGGTTGGAGTGTTTGTTTAAAGGGTCGAAATCAATTTTTGACATTAGGACAAATGAAACCGGTTTAGCATCAACGTATAATATATAGCACGATATTTTTTTATCTAGGCACCACTGATCGAACATACTTCTTGCAATACCATCTCTCACGACTTCTTGTCTTATTTTGTTTACTGCTTGTCGATCAAAAAAGAATCTGATCTCCATGTTGCACAGACGTTTGAATGAAAAATCATCGGTCACACACTTTTAAGACATTACCAACACCACTTTTATATTTTTCCATACACTTTTTAAGACGTTACCCCCACCACTTTTATAAATTTTAAACTAGCCGAAACCTTGATCCATTTGAGATGTTAAGATATTTGGGGAAGCGTTTGGAAGTTGCGCCAGCAGCGAATTGCATAAGGTCAAGCGTCGTGACTCAGTCATGGCGATAGAAATATTTTTTGCCAGCAAAACGGATCAATTTAGCAGTGTAACGTCTGCAAAAAAGACGAAAATCCGTCGAAAATATGAAAAACGATTCCCTTGAAATTGGCCAAAAGCTGGCGCCCATACACCACGCGACGGCGAGTATGCGACGCACCACGTAGCGAGGCATGGTTGTTTTTCCCGTGAAAATGACTGTGCCGTTAGAAAAATGATGTTTGGTTATATCTGATAGCTCGGGGATGTTTATTTTACTGTCTGGGGCATTAGATGTAACCTGATTTCTTTTTATACATCATCAAGAATCTTTCGGTGAGTTGTATTTTGTTTTCTTATCTCTAGGGTATTTTTTTTATGTACTTGCGTCGCATTTTGAAACCTATATCGTAAAACCGGTGGTGGCACCCTGTGTTTAAAAACTATACTTCGAAAAAACATCTTGTCTGATCCAATTTTGTTATCATTTTCGTAAATGGGGTAAACAAATTAAACGTTAGCAATTATATTTGTATCAAAAAAAATTTTGTCGAAAAAGAATTTGGCAAAAAAAAAATTGGCAAAAAAAAATTCGACAAAAAAAAAATTTGGCAAAAAAAAATGTCAAAAAAAATTTTACAAAAAAAAATTTTGACAAAAAAAATTTTGACAAAAAAAATTTTGACAAAAAAAAAATTTGGCAAAAAAAAATTTGGCAAACAAAAATTTTGGCAAAAAAAATTGTCAAAAAAAAAATTTGACAAAAAAAAATTTTGACGAAAAAAAAATTGACAAAAAAAAATTTTGGCAAAAAACTTCTACAAAAAATCACAAAAAATTTTCACCTGTCTGAATGACAGTCGGTCCTCCGCCTATTAAGATATAGCTTTTACTTCCTTTATATAAGTTTTCGTTTCCAAGATATCAAGCGGTTTATAAATGGGACAGCTGGTATATTTACATTTTTTTCTTTCTTTTGCTCATGTAATCCTTGGGAATTTTTTTACGAAAGGTTTCCAAATATCTAGCTGTTTAAAAATGGGACAGCTGGTATATACTTACTTGCATCTTGGAGCACTCGAACTGATACGTGGAATCACGCACCCTTCTTATAGGCCATTATTTGTCGACTAAGGTTTTTTTTTGTCTGGTCAGCAGAGCCGCGTTTGCCTACCAAGGTTTTTTCCTAACCTTATATATTTTTTGAATCCACCGGTATAAAATATCGTCATTATTTCCTTCTGTGGGGAACTAAAAAATATTTACTTTCAAATAAGGTTGAGGAAACCGGTATTTAAAAAAGTAATAACCCCTAAAATTTTTCCAAACGAGATGAACTGAAACAGCTAGGGTGTATAAAATGGGACAGCCGCGCAATTACCTTTTTCGGTCTTGTGTATATTTTACTGGAATAAATAATTATTTCCAATTTTTTTTGGTACAACCTCTACATCGTATTTTTTTTACTGAAATTTTTTCATCATTTTTTTCCAAGTGAAACTGACGTTATTTTTACCTTTACATATATTTTTACCGGTATACAAAACTTATTCGAAAATTCTACCTACATTTTCACGTCTTGGATTTTTTTTACAGATTTTTGTTCAAACAAAATTTCCTATGTTATCTGGGGCCTTCCGACTAACTATTATAATAACTGTTTTTATCAGTCACTCGAAAAAATTCTATCTGCACTTGTATATAAAACATTCGTCTTGTCTTGTACATTTCACCGTCAAAAAATGAAAATTTCCCAAAATGTTATCGGGATTATAGGATCAGGACCTTTTTAAAATTACATTTTTTGAATAAAAAATTTTCAAAATTTTTCGAATTTTCATAGGTATCAAAAGTGCGGAACTGCGCATGCGCGAAACGCGTGCAAGGGGGAAGGGTGGATTTTGTTCGGGCAACTACATGCCAGTCGGACGGAGGCCTTCGGCCTCCGTTCCTCCTGGCACGTAGTTGCCCACCCGCCACCCCCCACCCACCCCGGGGTAGACTAAGTCCACCCCCCCCCAAGGGGTGGCCCCAAAATCGATTGCGCTATATGAGGATTTTTTCCGATCAGCCGATCAGAAGATATATTTGGAAATCACGATATACCTGCATCAGCAGAAAATCCGAGCCCCTGACGTACTAATTGTTTACGTTGTACATCGCATCATATACGGTTCCACGTGGTTTCTTATTTACCATAATGTATCACATTTCCTGATACCAAGGAGTCTACCTCGGATTTCCACGTGTCTAGTTGAAGATTCCGGCCTAAATCGTTTGCGTTACATGCTGATTTTCCCAAATTTTCCGTTTATTATTCTATCTGCAATTTTTTCAGATTTTTTTATTTAGAAGATAATTGGGTGAAATTTGTAGCCTATTGTTCTATATGCGGTTTCAGCAAAATCGCTGAGTGCTCGACCAAACAAAGCAGGCGTCTGTCGTGAACTATTCCACGTGTTTTCTCTTACTATATATTTACTATGCGGTCACGCGTTCGCAGCGAGTAACCCGATGCGACGCAACAGCTGAGTTATATTTTTGTGTACTTGAACAATTCGGGGTTTATTTGCACAAATAAATTAAAAACTATGGTTCATAAGATCACAAACGCAGACCTTATCGATAACAATTTTATTAGACTTTTTTTTTCATTATTAGCCATTACTTGACATAACCTACAATTTTCCAAATTTATGTGTATAAGTTAAGAATCACCCTGTATACACATAACAGTGGAATAGAGTGATATTATTGCTTAGAGTGAGAGTTTTATTATAATATGATGCTTCAGGTGTTTTCCCTTCAACACAAAGATTCTTATAAAAAAACACAACAAAAGATTTTTAAACGTTTATTAAAAATTAATTGTGTAAGTCAATATGTTTTATCTTCATTTTAATTTCATATAACATAAGTTCATATTTCAATGCTTCTAAATTCTTCAAATATTGTTGCAGTTTTCTTCTGTACTCCAGCTTCGTCATGGTTCTACAATAAATTCGATATTTGTAGATCGGCCGACGGGTCCAAGACTCTTCATGTAATACCTCCTTCCGTTACCGATATCCCTATTAATTTCTTCGATCCGTTGGGGCGTAAACTCGGCCGTGTATCGTTGCGGCAGCACCGTCTTAAATTCTTCGAACTCTACGTAGACCTTCTCTCCGTATTGCGTGTTCACTTTGTCCACGCTCGTGATTTGAAAATTTTCATCCACGTCCATATTTTGAACGCTTTCGAATTTCTTGACGATCAAATTCTTGTTCAGGTGATTCAGGAACGACTGCATTTTGAACTCGGCAAATCAGACTGTGGGAAATTGTAAGTGTATATAACGGGAAAACTGCTCTTGCGCACGAATATATAGACCTCACCCCACCAAGCCGTTGGAGTGGGGGTTGCCCCGTCGTTGGAGTGGGGGGGGGTCAACTGGGGGTCACACGTGGCCCAAAGGTCAAAGGTTAACCTATCAGGATCTAGGGGTCAACTGGGGTCATCCGGTGACGTCACGTGACCTCGGGCATGACGTAGCCACTTTGCTCCCGTGACCTCGGGCCGTAGGGGACTCTCAGGATCAAGGGGTCAACTGAGGTCAAAGTGAGCCCGTACTCTCTTTGTATTACTACTTCAAGCCATATATTAAAAAGGATATCTGAGCGATTAATATCACTAAAAATGTTCATTCCTTCTGAATTCAATAGGAAACCGCGATCATTAGATGAACTTTCAAAGTGGAAGGCTACTGAATTTCGGATATTTTTGCTCTACGTTGGCCCAGTAGTACTTAAAGGTTTAATCGATTTAGCTGTCTACGAACATTTTTTGTTGTTTCATTGTGCAATTTCAATTCTTATATCGAAGCAACATATCACTAGACATGGTTATGACTTCCCTAATAAAATCTTGCAAATTTTTATAACTCATTGCGAAAAATTATATGGAAAAGAATTTCTGATATACAATGTTCATATTTTGTGCCATTTGGTTGATGATGTGAAAAATTTTGGACCATTGGATGAGTTTTCTGCATTCCCTTTTGAAAATTACTTAGGTCACCTGAAATCTCTAATAAAATCGTCGAAAAGACCATTGCAACAAATTGAGCGTAGATTAAAAGAAGCTGATGCATGACTAATTAAGAAGGATTTTGTGGCCGATAAGCCGAATGTAATACACTTATTGGAACATGAATCGGGTCCCACTTTATTTTACACTAACTGTTATCAGTTCAAGAAGCTCCAAATGAAAGATTTTATTTTATGTACTTATTTCTGCCAAAGAGCTAACTCTTACTGTTTGCTTGGAGATGGGTCGGTTGTAGAAATACACAACATTATTTTGCACAAACAGGATACTTACGTAATAGGAAAAAAGTTTATGAAAAAACGACCTATATATACTTATCCATTTAGTTCAGAGAATTTGGATATATATTATGTAGAAAATATATCAAAACAATATTTTGCTTGGCCAATTAATATTATAAAGAGTAAATGTTTACTGCTTCCACGTGATTCTTCTTGGATATCCATGCCGATTATTCACACATTATGTGATTGACACTTTTATGTATACAATACAGAATCTTCAATAAAATTGACGTTGTCCTACCTATAAAAAAATTTAGATTACTATTTTAGTAAAAAATATTGTTGTTTTATGTTTTATATGTATGTACAGGGTGTCCCATTTTAGGTGTTTTTGGGTGTTTTTCTCAAAAATCTTTGTTATTATTAAAGCTAGAGGGTTGCGGTTTTCACGTCACTGTACTACTTTTTTGAGAGGAATTTGGTCGATCAATCAGATTTTAGATAAGTTTTATAGTTTCCGCGCATTGGCGCAGGACTGAAATTTTCGATTTTTTGTAAACTTCTCTCCTGGCTACAACTTATATATATCGACAAATTTAATCAACTATTTTTATAGATTTTTTGGCGTAGAATCGAATGGAATAATTATTTTTGGTAGCGTTAATAGTTTTTGAGATATGAACTATGGTTTCCATTTTAAAAAAATAACTTTGGTTCATATCTCAAAAACTATTAACGCTACCAAAAAACTAATTATTCCATTCGATTCTACGCCAAAAAATCTATAAAAATAGTTGATTAAATTTGTCGATATATACATATAAGTTGTAGTCAGGAGAGAGGTTTCCAAAAAATCGAAAATTTCAGTCCTGCGCCAATGCGCGGAAACTATAAAACTTATCTAAAATCTGATTGGTCCACCAAATTCCTCTCAAAAAAGTAGTAGAGTGACGTGAAAACCGCAACCCTCTAGCTTTAATAATAACCGAGATTTTTGAGAAAATCTCCCAAAAACACCCAAAATGGGACACCCTGTACTTATAAAAAAATATTTAGATTGTGGTTTTAGTGAAAAATGTTTTGTTTTATCTTTTATGTGTATGTACTTGTTTTCTTTTAAAATGTATATGCAATTTAAATAAATTGTAATTTTGTTTAATTTATAATAGCATTTTGTTTTAAGAGTCCGATTTATGGCCACAACATCGTAAAATCTTGTTTCAAGATTTTTGTGTTTAACGCTTGAAGAAATAAAACTATTTTTTGTATGTTAAATATACCGTTTTTCTAAGGTTTCTAAAATATCTAAATGCAAATATAAAGCGACTGGAAAATGCTGCCCTCGCTGGAAGTATATAGGACGGTTTTGGATCCGATTGCATTATAAATAAAAAAATAGTTGGTATTTAGTGAATTACATTTATTTAGTTAACCACAAGTGAATATCTGTATACTTATAATAATGAAAACCATCACCACCGGAACTATACGGTCCTCGGATTGCAAGGATATGCTGGGTAGATCTGAAAGGAACATAAAGTTAAAATTTATTAAACTTAACTAATTTACGAAATCACTTACCTGGATGTTCATTCGGCGACAATAGTTCTCCATAAACTCCAATTCAAGCAGGGTACACGCTTGATTGCTCACTTCGCTGGTGCTGCTGCAACTGACAGACTTCGACTCGCTTGCTGGTGCTTCCTTAGGCGCAATCGCCGCGGATGATATAATGAAACCTACCGTCGTTGGAGATTGGCAAGCCACTTGCTTACTGTAGTAGGGTACGTAGTACTTATTTATTTTCTACATCGGAATAGTTTCCTTTATTCGACTTGCATATCCTATTGCATTTCTAGTATATTGCTAGCTTTGAATATTCACCTCCCTTTAAAGGGAAGTCTTATTATTCTGTTTACTACAAATTTAGTTTCTTGGTCGTTTCGTCAATAATAAAACACACATTTCTTGGGATTCGACCGAATAAAACAATATTTATTAAAAAACTTTTTCACTACGTACGTTTCGGCTCAGCGGCCATCCTCAGGTACAATTTTACATCGAGTAATTTGCTAAAAAAGGGTTAAGGAATGCTTAAAAGATTTTTCACTATATAAATAAAAACATTTAAAAATTAATTTTTCAAATACTTACAAGAATTCTCATCAGTCAAAAGAAAAACATTCCAAATTAACAATGTCTAAACCATATCAGAAACATTGTAGTGTTAAATTTAACATATCTATAAGAGTATACTTTTCGCCAATTTTTACATTTAATTGGGAAAGGTTACAATTTTCACATTATATTTAAAAAATTTTAAAATTTTGGTCAGGTGTGTGGAACGAAAGAATAGCAAGTGGCGCAGAACGACGAGCAAGGAAGGCAAAAACAATATCCTTTTTTTCCCGAGTTATTGATTTTTTATTTCTATTCTATTTGGTATACAGGAGAAATTTTTAATTTTAATTTTTGAAAACAATAAAGCAGTTCTTAGTTATTTAATGAGATCATAGTAAATTTGTGATAAATGTTCAGTATCTGTTCTGTAATTCAAACTGTTATTATGTTTTTTATATGTATCATTTCTAGTATATTACGTTTTAGAAAATCACCTTCATTGCAAATAATTTCAGTATTATCAAAGTCAAAATTATGAAATTGTTCTAGAGCATGGTTGCATAAGGCAGTTGAGTTATCATTGTGAGTTCTTATATCATACTTATGCTTATATAACCTTTTGTTGAGATATTGCTTAGTTTGGCCGATATAAGTAGATGGACAGTTTATGCAGTTAATTTTATAAATTAGTTGTGATTGGTCTTCTTTATTGACATGTGGTTTTAATGTTGTATACAGGCTCTTAGTGTTATTAGGAGGTTTATGTCCAACGTTTACGTTATATTTTTTAAACAATTTTGAAATAGATTCAGAAACACCTTGAACATACGGCATAGAGAAATATTTGGTAGTATTAGTTCTATTATTTATATCTGTGTTATATGTTTTATGTATTCTTTTCTTAATTAATGGGTTGACAAAGGTTTCAGGATAATTATTTTTCTTTAGAACGTTCTTTATTTTTTTTATGTTATGTGGTCTATACTTTGCGTGAGAGAGGATTATGGCCCTGTCAGTAAGACTATTAACAACACTTTTTTATATGTAATAGGTGTGTAAGAATTGAAATTTAAGTATCGTTCGGACCATACTTTCTTTGTGTACCAATTAGTTGTGATATCACCTTGTGAGTTATATGTAATAGTTAAGTCGAGGAAATTAATGCTATTATTATTTTCTTTTTCAATGGTGAAGCGTAAACGTTGGTGGAAATTGTTAAAGGCAGAAAAACATTATCAACTTCATCTTTATGTAAGCATAACAAACAATCATCGACGTATCTTTTGTAAAAGTAAGGTTTGTTGTTTAATTTATTAATAATATTATTTTCTAATTCCTCCATGACAAGGTTAGCAACAGTGGACGAAATAGGAGACCCCATAGCAACTCCAAAAATTTGTGAATAAAAATCAAATCAATCAAACAATAGGCCGCAAAGGTGTGCCATTCTTGTGCAATTTAGGTAAGCCATAAATGTAAGGAGAAAGTCCGTTATAACATGTAAGTTTATTTTTTAATTTTGTGTCAATATATTTTTTCTTGTGCCACTCTATAATCAATTTGTTTAGTTTATTTTGGATTTTCTGCAAAGGGTTAGATGTTTCTTTTTTATAGGTATTAATGTCATTCAATAGTGAAAGCATTTTATGTTGATAATCAATTTTGTTCATTAATACTGTCTTGTTACATTTGTCAGCCGAAATAATCAATATGTTAGGGTGTTTTTTGATAAAAGTTTTGGTTTCATTCAATAAATGGAAAAATTGTTTTTTTAAGGTTTTATTATTTTTATAGATTTTGGATTTTTGATTGGTAAGAATATTGCAAATTTTAGAGCGAATTGAATCTTTATTCTCCTTCCTGAGATCTTCTAAGTAAGAAATGCCCTTTTCAACACATGCTATGATATTCTCTATAGGTATTATTTTATATATATATATATATATATACACAGGGTGTTCCTAAATATCATGTACATACGGAAGGGGGTAATTCTTTGGCCCATTTTAGGAAAAAACTTCATATGAACGTATGTCGTAAACTTCCTAACTTTTGAGATACAGGGCGTTGAAGTACATTTTTTTAAATTGAATTTTGGCTACATCTCCCGAAATAATCAAGCTGCTGAACTGAAATTTGGCACTGCTATGTTTTTGGGGATGGAGAATAAGCTGAAAATGTCAATTTCAGCGTATCTCACAGAGGGCGCCACAAGTTTTTTTCTTAAAATGGGCCAAAGAATTTTACCTTTGGTCGTTCTGGGATTATTTAGAAAAAAACCATTTGCGAAACTGTCCATTTCGGGGGCTATAGCCCCCTTAGGGGGCATTTTTGAGGCCAGGATTGTTAGAACTTTTTTCATTCTTTCCTTGGGTCGCAGGAACAGCAGCTGGTAAATTATGGCAGGCTAATTTCTAATACCCGTTTTCATGGCACACTGCAAAACAATTTTACTCGAAAACGGTGCATGCTGAAATTTCATAATTTCGCAAGAAATCTGGGAACAGAGCACACACAAAATTTGGTGTATTTTTAACCCTTTGACCCCCCCCCATTGAGACGCCCATGATGAAGAATGTCAAACTATCTCTATCTGGGTAAATGCCAAAATAAAAAAATATATTTTACACAACTTTTGTTGGGGTAATTTTTTATTCAAGGACAAGCACAGTGGCGTAACCAGGAGGGAGGTTTAGCCCCCCCCCCCCAAAAGATCTGCCGTGCGATTTTTATTTTGAAATCATTATCACCACATCGACTCCGATAATTATTTTTTTTTTGGAAATAGCTCCCTTCCCAATTTTACATTCTGGTTACGCCACTGGACAAGCACCAACTTTTAACGAGAGTTAATTTTTCTGACAAATAAAAAATACAGTTAATAATAAAAATAGGTATGTTTCCAACTTTTTGGAACACGCTATGTATATGGCACAGAATCAAAGTATAGCTACTGCTAGGTAGTTTTCGTCTATGCTTATGGTGTATGAAGCAAGTAAAATTATACATTTTTCTTAAATTTCAATAACACCCTGTAAAGATGTCTAGAATTTTAAAATGTAACGTCTGGTAAGAGCCGTTTTACACTTCCAAAAATTATAAGCAAATTTACTACCAAACATTCTTCCAAAACGATTGGCAAAATTTTCGTTGAAAAAATTTAATGTATATAATTATCACTATTAAAAAATACTGGAACTGAAACACTTGAAATAAAAATCTCCTACCAAACATGCATAGAAGAAACTGAAACACTTGAAATAAAAATCTCCTACCAAACATCCATAGAAGAAATGTTGGATAAAAAGTACTGGTTTTAAACTATATACTTTAAATTTAATAGTTTTTGAAGCGACAGGTTTCTACGTCAAATTATTTCATCAACAATTTTGCCAATAATTTTGGTAGTATTTTTGGTTATAATTTTCGGAAGTGAATATATCTATGATGACTCACATAGGCCGTCACTCGGACGTTAATATATATATTATTTGGTGACATCATTAAGCTACCGTCCTTGGAACGTGTATATCTGACGTCCACACAATGTCAAATACTTGACGTCCCACATACGTAATTTTGCTTTCGTTACCAGGACGACTTAATATGACGTCTAAAGTACGTGACATTAGACCCCGGCATTTAGCGATCACTGGGACGTCTTATACAAATATATGATGACACAAGTAGGCCGTCATTCGGACGTCTTGGTGAGGTCATTAAGCTGCCGTTCTTGAGACGTATAAATCTGACGTCAACACAATGTCAAATACTTGACGTTCCACATACGTAATTTTGCTTTCGTTACCAGGACGACTTAACTGACGTCTAAAGTACGTGACATTAGACCCCGTCATTTAGCGGTCACTGGGACGTCTTTTACAAATATATGATGACACAAGTAGGCCGTCATTCGGACGTCAATACTTGGTGAGGTCATTAAGCTGCCGTTCTTGAGACGTGTAAATCTGACGTCAACACAATGTCAAATACTTGACGTCCCACATACGTAATTTTGCTTTCGTTACCAGGACGACTTAATATGACGTCTAAAGTACGTGATATTAAACCGCGTCACTTAGTCGTCACTGGGACGTCTTATACAAATATATATGGTGACGCATATAGTCCGTCATACGGTGGTCAATACATAACATATAGGTGACGTCATTAATCTGCCGTCTTTGAGACGCGTAAATATAACGTCCACAGAATGTCAAATACTTGACGTCCTACATACGCCAGTTTTCTCCCGTTACCGAAACGTCTAAATGTGAAGTCCAAAGTATATAGGACGTTACTGAGACGTGAAATACTTGACGTCCCATATATGTCAGTTTGCCCTCATTATCGTGACGCCTAAATATGACGTACAAAGTATGAGACATTTTACATCAGTACGCTATCGTCACAGAGACGTCTTGTCTGCCGGTCGCAGGATGTGACATTCGACCGTTACAGGAAGGTCATTAGAACGTCATTATATTGGGACTGACGACGTAAGTGATGACGAATACGGAACGTCACACGGACGGCTGTGTGCTATGTGGGAACAGGAAACACACAGAAAATGTATCATCTTAGGCAGTGACTTTGTTGAGAAAGGTACAATAATTTAAATTGTGTTTATCTGTTACTTTTGTGTTTATCAATATTTTTTCAATGATTCCAGAGTACCTACTCTTGATCCGTATAAGATAAAATTTCAGAATTTTGAGATGGCTCAGAGAAAAATACAATGTTAATTTTTTTAGTAAATCTTTTCACATCAACATTTTAAGCGGTCCTGTTAACCATTCGACTGTTCTGAACGGATTCCATGGCACACTTGACTCGCCAGATGTCTAAAATTCCTATTTTGCTGAACTTTGACACCCTACAGAATGGAACTCCCTGTACATTTTTTGTTCGAATTTTGTATATGGGGGTTTTAGGGTGTTGTGATTAACGCTATGGGGTCAGATTTTAAATAAAAAAAATCGCTAAATGGTTTTCTTGAAAATCGGGCGTATAAAAAAAATCGCAGCCGGCCCTGGATTTGCATTTTGAAAATGGAAGGAAGGTCAAAAGACGCGGTTTTTGAAGGCCTTTCAAACAAAAAAAGTTTAGGCGAATATCTCCAAAAATGAAGATTTTACGGCTTTGTACAGTTTTAAAGTTGGACACCCTGTATACAGGGTTTCTCAAGAAAAGTGTTTTAAAAAGTCCGATTATTTCCTTAGTCAAAAGAAAAAGGGTCTGCTAAAACCCGGGTGAGTTTTTCCGGGGAATCTGAATCTAGCGTCACAATTGACATACTGGGTGTCCTCGAAAAAACAATTTTTTCGAAAAATAAAAAATACTGTTTGTTTCCATTTTTAATATTACGGACAAAATATATTAAAATCTGCTCGTTTGTAATTTATACATCATTCCCGGTTTAACGGGAAGTAAAAAAATATTTTAGGAAATTGTTATTTTTCTATACAAAATTATAGGGACATCTCTTGCCGTTTTTGAGATATTCGCCCAGGTTTTCTGATTTGAATAGAATAAGGGAGCGTATATTACAACTACCTGAAAGTAGTCCATGACTTCATTTTTGCTTTTTAATACATAACACTAACCGTACGGCACAAAATATTATTCTGTGACCACAGCTATAAGTAGGTCATGGACCGAAAATTTGTTTCATATAATTAGAAGATACGCTTCCTTTTTCTACACCAACCAGGAAAACAGAGGCGAACATTTCGAAAGCGGTAAGAGATAAATCGGTAATGTTATACAGTGCCACAGAAAGTTGGAACCATATGGGAATTTTTTTTATTTTTGGGCTAAGATGAAACTGCTCTGGGGAGATCATATCTGCTTGCAAAAATATTCGAAATGAGATAATTAAACGTCGTGACGTAATTTGACATATCTGTCAAAAATGACATTTAATTAAATAAATAGCCAAAATCGAAAAATGTTATTTGAAAAAGTTGCTTGGAATTTTATTTTACCCCTATGTACAAATTTTCAGCCAAAAATTCTGACAATGATAAATTTTTGATCTTTTGAAAAAATATAAAAATTGCACCTTGTAAGTTGACTTTTTCTTGAAACTAGCAGATTACGACCTAAAAACGGTCCATAACTAAAAAATACCACGTTTTGATGATAGGACAAACAATAATAAAGTCAAATAATGTTATATATAGTTTTTTTTTGTCGGGAATCAAAAACGAAGGGTTTTTAAACTGGCGCGAACACAAAACTTTGTTTTTTAGGGCCGAATAGGGTAAATTAATTAGGTCCAAATTTCCAGAATTCTGTACCCATATTGCACGGATAAAGTCATTTTTTGGAAAGTCGAAAAATATGTTCGTCCTACTCCTTCGACCAGTCCAGAACTGGTGCAGTTTTTAAAACTGCACCGCTTTGCGGCCATTGCTGATCGGCAAAAGAACAAAATCACAAAACATAACTTAACAGCAAATAATAACAGCCACAACAACAATTTAACAGCAAACAACAGTACTTAAGAAATCCACAACAAAACAACAACTTAACGCCAAAACTGAACAATTCGCTTTTGAAACACAGGAACCAGGAACAAAACTTCCAATACAAGTGTAGGTAATACACCGGCTCTGACTACGAGCAGGCGGTAGCACACTGGAGGGAGAAGCACGTGCGTCCCACACGAACCTTTACGTCGCCGACCGATATAAGCCGAGCCATCGTCCGCCCGATGGACTGCAAAGTGGGGCGCGCCGCGGGTCGACCAAGCCGATACTCACGAATATGTGTGTCAATTACTTGCTTGGGTGACTATGATCTACACAGTACTTAAGGAAGCACATAGATGGCGATACTAACTCTGTCCTTAACGGGTCGCCGTATGCGCGTATACGGACGCTACAATTCTATTTAGTTATTCTGTGGTATGAATCAGAGAGTCATCCTGGGTTCTTCATATGAAAAACTGAGTTTTCAATTATTCGAAAAATATGCGTTTTGTTGTGATTTTAGTCAGGCTGCCATGTCTTTTAAAATGAAGTTCAAAATAGAAAATCCTCGGAAAACTATAGGCATACCGTTAGCGTGGGCCCAAAGGGCTATTATTGCCACGTGAACTTTTATTTTAATAATTCATTTTTCCACGTTTTTGAACAGGCTGCCAATGAGAAGTAAGCAAGTTCTTGTTATGAAACTGCTGAAGAAAAGATGGCATACCGTTTACGCATGTCCAAGTACACTTTACATCGAATAAATCGTTTAAATTATTAAATAACATTCAATTTAAACAGTACTTGGACATGGGCAATCGGTATGCCATCCTTTTTTCAGCAGTTTTATAACAAGAACTGGCATACTTCTCATTGGCAGCCTGTTCAGAAACGTGGAAAAATTAATTATTAAAATACAAGGTCACGTGGCGTGGCAATAATAGCCCTTTGGACCCACGCTAACGGTGCCTATGCCTATGGTTTTCCGAGGATTTTCTATTTTGAACTTCATTATAAAACAAATGGCAGCCTGACTAAAATCATATCAAAACGCATATTTTTCGAATAATTGAAAACTCAGTTTTTCATATGAAGAACCCAGGATGACTCTCTGATTCATACCTTATTATTGTGAGAATATGTGCCACATAATGCCCTTTGCAGGGCATACTGAGTAAAATCACGTCCAAAAATCTGTCACTATCTCCCGGTCTAGTTAAAGAACAATCAAAGCAGACACAGGATTTACCATGCCAAATTATTCATACAAACACCGTAATTACACCTCCAGAAGTACAGCCGTATATGCCATCAAAGAACGCTCTTCGAAAAGTTATAAAACGTGTGAGGCAAGCGGACCGACCATCTGAACCGCGATCATTGAACGAAATTGACTTACCAGCTGCATTACGCATTACAATAAACGGTGAAACGTTTCTGATAAGCGACTCTACTGTGGGTGAAGGCAGAATTATGATGTTCAGCACAAAACGAAATATCCAGTATTTATCAAAAGCCATATATTGGATTATGGATGGTATAATATTCAAGACGGTGCCAGTGATGTTCTATCAGCTTTATACGATTGGCTCTGAAAATTTAAGATGTCTTCCACTTGTTTACTCATTGATGACCAGCAAGAGTGAATAAACTTATAAACGTATGTTTCAAAGCTTACTTGATTTTAGCGAAGAAAACGATATCGAACTAAAACCCCATATCATATTAACAGATCTGGAATTGGCCGTAATTAAATCATCTCGGATCGAATTTCCAGAAGTGAAAGATTCAAGAACATGGATTTGCAACAAGATATGGCACAGACGAAAATTTCAGTTTAATGCTACGTCACTTGTCGGCATTAGCTTTTATACCATCAAATGAGATTCCACAAGCCTTTGATGTTCTAAAGCGGCATTTCTCACAAGAGGTTAGTAATGTGATTGACTGGTTTGGAAACACTTATGTTCATGGAAGAATTAGACGTTATAATATGATAAATGGAGCAGTTATTCGTTCTCCGCCTTTATATGCACCAATTCTATGGTCGGTTCATAGTTCCATTGAGCAGCAAATTCCGCGTATACAAAACACACTGGAAGCTTGGCACCGAAGGTGGGAAAATATTGTAGGAAAAGCGCATGTAGGTGTCTACAGGTCATAGAAGAATTTAAAAAAGATCAGCATCATGCGGAGGATCAAATTGAGTGCGTGCTCCGTGGTGAACCTCGACACGTGATCGAGAGGCTACAATTTCTGTCATTGTTAATGATCGCGTTAATCGTTCCGTAATGGAGTACCTGCGTGGTGTTGCGTATAATGCATCTTTATAGTTTTGAAATGTACCTCTTTGATATATTATTTTAATAATATATATATATATATATATATATATATATATATATATATATACAGTGTGACCCATTTGTTTTGGGGTCAGTCTGTAAAAAGTGTCTCAATCGTGCGATTTGGCTGATTTTTTTTTTTAAATTGTAGAGCTCGATGAACTGCACATTTTGAACAAAAATTGCCTGGTTCGCATAAAATCCAAAGCCTACTATGACCGTTTTTATGAGCAAAATTTTAAGAAACCATATTAGCGTTTTTTTTTGAAAAAATCTGTGTGCGCCAATGGATTGAGCACCCCTCGAAATGGGTATGTACAAAATTTCATCAAAATATTTCAAGTAATAACGATTTTGTAGAAAAATTAAAAATGCAGCCAAGGTACGTCTTTATTTTCAAAAATTCAAAGTTGGCCATGGAAAATAATTGAATTGTTTACTTTTATTAAGTGTCAAACTGTCTAAATTGAGTTCAGAAATTGTTTGTGCTCAATACAATTAATTATCATAATTATGGAATATTTAAGCATAAGAGACAAAATAGAAATTGTTCGACTCGTGGGCGACAACGAGCGCTCGGCAGCAGAAGCTGCGGCCGAATTTAACAATAGACACCCAGGTAGATCAGTGAGTCGAAGTACTGTACAACGTATAAACAATATTTTTGATGAAACTGGATCGATTTCTAAAAATTTATTAAAAACTAGGCAAAATGGACGCCGTGGACTTGTTGAAAATAACAATCAAATTCTGCAATACTTTAGTGACAATCCTCGAAATAGTGTTCGAACGGCTAGTTTAGACCTTCATATACCCAGAGAGAGTATAAGGAGATGTTTGAGACAAAACAAAATAAAACCGTTTAAGCCAAAATTTTTGCACACCCTGGAACCAGGAGATGAGGAGAGAAGATTAGAATTTTGCTATTGGCTGCAAGGTGAATATCTCCATAATGGCAACTTTTTAAATGAAATTTTATTCACCGACGAAGCCACGTTTACTACAAATGGTGTAGTATCAAGTCAAAACTGCCGTCACTGGTCAGCTGAAAATCCAGAGTTTATAATAAATGCAAGGAGACAATATTCACAAAAAATTAACGTTTGGTGTGGAATACTACGCGACAGAATAATTGGCCCATTTTTCTTTGAAGGGAATTTGAATGCGGCTGGCTTCTTGAATTTTCTAGAAATTGAATTTAGAAATGCTTTAGATGAGTTACCATTAAGATACCGTTTAAATTTAAAGTTACAGTTAGATGGCAGTCCTATTCATAATGCTCGTTTAATCAGAAACTGGCTAGATAATAATTTTGAAAACTGTTGGATAGGGCGAAATAGTCCTTTCTGTGAGTGGCCACCGAGATCTCCGGACTTAACTCCTTTAGATTTTTTTCTTTGGGGTACACTTAAGCAAAATGTTTATAAGTCAAGACCCCATAATTTACAAGAACTGCAAGCTAGGATAAACCGTAGTTGTGAGGAAATTACTCCACAGCAAATACGAAATGTAATTTTGAATGTACGCAAGAGGAACGACAAATGCATTGTAGAAAATGGAGGCTTGGTAGAAGTTACAAAAATTTTATAATTTTAATTGTTTTTATGTTTTGTGTTTATAAGCATAAGGTTGTATTATTACAATTCAATTATTTTCCATGGCCAACTTTGAATTTTTGAAAATAAAGACGTACCTTGGCTGCATTTTTAATTTTTCTACAAAATCGTTATTACTTGAAATATTTTGATGAAATTTTGTACATACCCATTTCGAGGGGTGCTCAGTCCATTGGCGCACACAGATTTTTTCAAAAAAAAACGCTAATATGGTTTCTTAAAATTTTGCTCATAAAAACGGTCATAGTAGGCTTTGGATTTTATGCGAACCAGGCAATTTTTGTTCAAAATGTGCAGTTCATCGAGCTCTACAATTTAAAAAAAAAATCAGCCAAATCGCACGATTGATACACTTTTTACAGACTGACCCCAAAACAAATGGGTCACACTGTATATATATATATATATATATATATATATCGACGATTTATTTTCTTTACAATTTATTTTCTTATTTGTGCAAGCTCATTTCTGGACGCCGTCACTACATAAAATGAATATGCACGTACAGGGTGTCCCATTTTGGGTGTTTTTGGGTGTTTTTCTCAAAAATCTCGGTTATTATTAAAGCTAGAGGGTTGCGGTTTTCACGTCACTGTACTACTTTTTTGGGAGGAATTTGGTGGACCAATCAGATTTTAGATAAGTTTTATAGTTTCCGCGCATTGGCGCAGGACTGAAATTTTCGATTTTTTGGAAACCTCTCTCCTGGCTACAACTTATATGTATATATCGACAAATTTAGTCAACTATTTTTATAGATTTTTTGGCGTAGAATCGAATGGAATAATTAGATTTTTGGTAGCGTTAATAGTTTTTGAGATATGAACTATGGTTTCCATTAAAACAAATATATAACTTTGGTAGTTAACTTTAATAGTTTTTGAGATATGAACTATGGTTTCCATTAAAACAAATATATAACTTTGGTTCATATCTCAAAAACTATTAACGCTACCAAAAAACTAATTATTCCATTCGATTCTACGCCAAAAAAATCTATAAAAAATAGTTGACTAAATTTGTCGATATACTTATATAAGTTTTAGTCAGGAGAGAGGTTTCCAAAAAATCGAAAATTTCAGTCCTGCGCCAATGCGCGAAAACTATAAAACCTATCTAAAATCTGATAGGTCCACCAAATTCCTCTCAAAAAAGTAGTACAGTGACGTGAAAACCGCAACCCTCTAGCTTTAATAATAACCGAGATTTTTGAGAAAAACACCCAAAAACACTCAAAATGGGACACCCTGTACACTAATAGTTTTTCCCAATTTGAGGTTTTTTATATCGCGCGACAAGTTGACCATAGAATGAACGAGAAAATCGCTGTGGTGTCCTAAAAAAGTCATCCTGTATTTAAAATCTGCATTTTTTGTTATTTCAAATAATTATAATGTTTAGTATCATGCGGGGCCGTTACGGTATTTCCCGAGTTAGTGCTCTAGGGGGAAGTCGCAAATGAAAACAATTATTGAAATTGAATTTTTGTGGTAAAAACCAAGGTATAGGAAATTACAAAATCCCAACATAATATGGTGTAGTTTTCCCTCTTTTTTCTCAATGTGGGGGTTTTGAACTCCCAAACCATCGCCAGCCCTGGGCTTATGTATCGGCCAGGCCAGGCCTCGTGGCATCGGCAGGTACCTAGCTACTTGACAATAATATAAAATATTATATTCTGCTTTTTTAATATGAGCACTTGGAAATTTTTATTTTAATATGTTATTTTTTACCATTTTATATTTAGAGCAACTTTTATGATCTCTACTCTAAACAACAATTTCTGTGTCAGTTTTAGCACTGATGCCTATTTAAAAAATGTAACTGTTTTTTTTTTTATTACAGAATATCTGAGAGAAAACCTTTAAAAAGTTATACAGAGTGTCTCACTTAAGAGGGAAACAACCTTATAACTTCTTTAATAATTTTTAACCGACCAGAATCGAAGCTAAAAATCCGTCATCATATTTGTAGGCTTTTTAAAAAAAAATACTAAAAAAGTTGTTCAGAATCCATCCAGAACCATAAATCCAAAATTTTGTCAAAATCAAAAAATATTAAATTAAAAAAAAATTAATAAAAATTAAAAAAAATAAATTTGTAGCTTTTAATTTTATTTTGAAATTATTACTTTTTGAAAACAACTAGCCTTCAAAACTTCCATGGCACACTTTTCTAAACGCAGAATATTCTTGAATCGCTATTTTTGGCCTTTATTTTTTTTAGATTTTAACCATATTTTAGATTTGGGGTCCTGGATCGATTCTGAACAACTTCCTTTAGTATTTTTTTTAAATAAATATGCCTAATATGATTTTCGGATTTTTAGCCTCGATTGTGACATCGCAGGTGGCTTTGGAGTAGGCAACTAATTTTTTGGAAATAAGTAGGCCACAATGCCATCTACCTTTGGTAAAAATTTCGTTCTGGTCGGTTAAAAATGAAAGAAGTTATAAGGTTGTTTCACTCTTAAGTGAGACACTCTGTATATAAAATTGTGTTGTTCAACTTTTATATTGAACTTTTTGCTGAAGTCAAAAATAAAAAATACCCTATATAGGATTCGATTCGGTGAGCCTTTTCGTTTGATAACCCTGTACTCTAAATATCTACATAATATATGTATTGGAAAATTTTTGCGAATTTTTGCATGATTTATACAATCAATTTATCTATCGGCAACCTATGCTTGGCTTTCAAAGGCCTATAGCTTCCAAATTCTTCACATGTAACACCCCTGAGGCTTTGGTGACGTGTTTTTGAACCCGCATATTTCTATGTTATTATAACTAGTCTTGAAGTGACCAGAATACCATAGGGAGACACAAACAACCCTCAAGGCCACCCTTCGCGCTTGTGACAATGACCTCCTCCCGATTTTATTATCCTAATGGGGGGCAGAGCGGGAACATGTTAAAAAGTGAGAAAACGAATCGCTTTTATCGTTGAGGTCGTATATTCGGCCTCCAATTTCGCTACGCCGGGATCTGGACGGCTGGTGATGGATTGCGGGAGTTTGGCTGTTGGGGGTTTTCCAATTTTTTATTGTAACCTATACCGTTCACTCAACGCCTAGGGGAACGTGGGGGAATATCGACTATCTAAGAACTATTGCAAATTTCTAATATACTTATTGCTACAAATGCCCGAAAATTTCACAAGAGCCAGTATATGAACTGTTCTTTGAGATCAACATTGAAAATTTTATACAAATGCAATACTTTCTTTCTAATATCATTTTTAAAATAATGTAAAAAAATCGGTTAATATCGATCAGTAGGGTAATATCGACCATCACTGCAGGTAATATCGGCCAAATATAAAATTGTGGCTATTTTAAGGTTTCGAAATCTGGGTCATTACAAATTGTAAAAAAAAAACGGAAATTGTTCAAAACACATTTATTTAGCATACTACAGGAGATAATTAAGTGTGACAATTATCGCTGCGGGTAATATCGATCAAGCGGGTAATATCAACCGATCTGATCGACATTACCCTAAAGCCTACGGATAACCTCAAAATTAAACAGATTAGAAAAACATGAAAATAATCAGCGGAATTTAAGGCCATAGCGACCTAATTGACTATTGCACCTAATAATAACTTAATGGCTAGAATATATAGAATAGAAATCACTCCTTACCTTATCAAAAACAGTGGAAATATTATAAGAAATATAACAATTCCAGATATTTCACAACTCAGTCTACATGGCGAGTGGAATTTCCGAACTAGACATGGCTGACACTTTCAACCGAAGCTTACTAACGGTGGAAGGGGGCGCTGGCATCTTACGGCGCCAAACAACGTAGATTTGAATGAGGTCGATATTACCCCGCGGTCGATATTCCCCCACGTTCCCCTCTACCTATTACCTATGCTACGTATGTTTCGGTCGAAGCAATCATGGTAAATTTGAAATATTCGCAGCTGCGTTGCGCATTGCTTCTAAAAAAATCATTTTTTGTCTATTTGTTTCTGGCCTATAGGTATAGATTTCCACAGGGGGCTTATATAGATAAGTGGCTCACTCATATCTCGGCTATTTTTTTTTACAGAAAAATCGGTGGTGGTGCGTTCGATAGCTCAGATCGTGAGTTACGACATAATGTAAAAAAAACGTCAAATATTCTACCTTTTGGGTGGTGAGGAAATGACACATACCTACAATACCTGTATATTTAGGTATATGGGAAATGTGTTTCACATAATGCAAATCGCTGACAAACAACGTGTTTCTAATTAATCGACAAGAATTGGACAAAACTGCCAAATTTAATACATGCGCTGTAACTTGTTAAGTAGTCAAGATAATAAAAAAATATGAAAATGGCGGTTTTCTTCCTTTCCTGGATGTGTTGGTCTCACGGAGGATGGATGGTTCTCTAGGAGACTCGGTCTACCGGAAACCAAACCATACAGAAATAGGTACCTTAGTTTATCTCTCTCCGATCCTGATAATCTTGATAGAGGACTGAAGCATCTTACTAATGTTCTACTTGCCAACAATCAACAATAATTTTCTTATCATAGTATTCTAAATCGACATCACATACTCATACCCACTAAGAAAATATAAGTTTCCACAAAGTTGCAAGAACAATCCAAAGAAAAGTGTAACGTTGCTTACAGTGGCACTGGGAGCTATTCTAAACATTTCAGCAAAGTTAGAAGTTAGAATCAAAACATTGCAATGTAAAGTTGCATTACAACAGGAGCTTTCTAAAATGTTCCAGCGATACGTCTTGTAATGTTCTAGCAACATTGCAATAAAGTTTAGTAGACTCGCCAAGAAATGTCTTGGGTGAGTTCCAGCGAGCTTTATGCAACTTCCTGGCAAATTCGTAAAAATCATGCTTACCAGGTGTATGCAACCTTCTAGGAACTTCCCCAGAAATATACCTACTTACCAAGTTCATGCAACTTTGTGGGGAAATGGTTGAAACAAGAAACTTTCCAAGAATATCGCTTATCAATGAAGTGAAATAACGGGTATTTTATTAAAATATATTATTGAGTAAGAGTTATTTATATACTTACTATAAATAAATAAATAAATAACTCTTACTCAATAATATATCAAACACTATTTTAGCCCTGACGAAGGCCAAAAATATGGCCGAAAGCTTGGTTCATTGTAAAGAATAAAAATAACACATGATTTTGACTGAAATACCCGTTATTTTACTTCATTGATATATAAATACAGCCGTTATTAAAGAAGATCTATTGTAATATCGCTTATACTCGTATTTTCCAAAATATTTGTTAAAAAATAGCTGTGTTCGCGGATCAATTCAGAACCAGTTCGGAACTAGCAACTGCCAATGTGATCGGTTCAAAGGAAGCTAAAATATAAATTTACCAATCACGTTGGCAGTTATTAGTTTCAAACTGATTCTGAATTGACCCTCAAACTGCAACAACAAACACGTCAAATTTTTAGCTCTGGCTAGCGGCCTTAGATTGAGTCACCTTTTTTGCAAGAAATAACACACACACAAATTTTAACAAGTATATTTAAAAATTTATCACACAATAAGCAGTGGTTGTTAATTGAGTACGAGAAATATAAAAAAAATATATATCAATGACCTCAAGTTGATCGTGGGAATTTTAAAACTGTAACATTTTGGAGATTTTTATAATAATAAAAGAGTGTTACCCTCCTTCTTTGGTTTGAGCTGTCAGCAGGCTTAGCAGGATCTTCTTTGCTTGGTTTGCTTCGGTTTTCCTGATGTTTTCCCTCGACCAAAACCAATGTGCAACGTGCAGTGTGCTCTTCACAGGTCTTGTCCTTGCTGTTGTGCTTGCAGCTCGTGAGGTAGGGTACCTATATGGGAAAACAAGAGAGAAAAAATATCACCAAAAATGTGTTATAAAATCGTGGCAAAATTTGATATTTGAAAACTATTTTACTGTGTGAAAATCTTTAGTAAATTTTACCAAACACCAATGAGTGAAATTAATTTATTATTCTTTCAAATATCAAAAATTAAATAGTGACGTAATAAATTGTTTAAGTACTTACTTAATAAATGCAAAACCTATAGACGTGGTGACCCATTGTTAAAATGCCCTTTATTTTGACTCCAAGATTAAATATATCCATACTACTCTAAAAACATGCTACAAACAAAGACAGAAAGTCAACCATCAACCAACTATACACCCGGTGATTTCCGGTTATAGTTCCTCCAGAATCACACTTAAGAGGGGGTTGCCGACAGCGAAAGTGACGTTAGATTTCGTATTTTTTTAAGTTGTATAGCATAAAATCTAAAAAAAATTTTAACTGGCAAAAATTCTTCATTTTAATCATAAGATCTTACAAGCAGTGTTTTGTTTTATAGGTTATGAAAACCTTGGGGAAAATAATAATTCCAGTGCATATGCTTTTAAGATCTTATGATTAAAATGAAGACCGAGATGTTTGTACTAAATTTTTGCCAGGTAAAATGTTATTAGATTTTATGCTATACAACATAAAAAATACGAAATCTAACGTCACTTCTCGCTGTCGGCAACCCCCTCTTAAGAAGGGGTTGCCGACAGCGAAAGTGACGTTAGATTTCGTATTTTTTTTAAGTTGTACCTATAGCATAAAATCTAGTAACATTTTACTTGGCAAAATTTTAGTACAAACATACCTATCTGTCTTCATTTTAATCATAAGATCTTACAAGCAGTGTTTTGTTTTATAGGTTATGAAAATCTTGGGAAAAATAATAATTCCATTGCATATGCTTTTAAGATCTTATGATTAAAATGAAGACAGAGATGTTTGTACTAAATTTTTGACAGGTAAAATGTTATTAGATTTTATGCTATACCTACAACTTAAAAAAATACGAAATCTAACGTCACTTTCGCTGTCGGCAACCCCCTTTTAAAATCGCATGTTTTTTCTTGTTTGGGGGCACCGGAAGCATCGGAACCTCACCTGAAGACTCGGGACTCGGGGGATGGTCTAACGACGCCAGCCTCCGAGCCCAGAGTCGAAATAAGTTCGCTACGGCTCGACAAAAAGGGGCAATTTCTGACAATCTCGCGACATTTTCGGAATAATTTAATGGAGCGCTTAGATTGTGGTTAGTTCTGGGCATCAAGCGTTTATCAAAACAAACCTGTCTATAGGTTCTGACGTCATTGGAATAAATAAATAAAAATCCAACTATCGAACTGTGCCACCTGAACAATATAAATTATGTTCTCTAGGTATACAGGTAGTTCAAGCAGCTTACCTTGTCGTCGGTGATTGCCATTGTGGAAGGGAACACTAAACTATAAACTATTATTCCCACACACAAACGAAACATACCTAATACAAAAATAATGGCGATGGCGTCATGGGATTGGTGTCTCTTCTCTCTTCTCGAACGTTCGAGGATTCGGCGTCGGCGACCGGCGCGACCTCTAGACCGCAACCGCCGAAAACGCGCGCAGGCTGTTGCCAGATTTCTCCAGAAATTACTCTATTTGCAAGTTATCACAAAAAATATAATAAAGTCTTGCTGTTTAAACGTCTTTATTGCCACATACCACTGGTGCCAAATCACTAGAGTCATTTTATTTATATTATTGTATTGTTAGGTTATTTGAGGGAAATTACCTACACCATTTATTACGCGTTTCTATATTATAGGTTAGTATATAGGTATAAATGCCACAATTTAGAAAGAAGAGCTTCGTATAGATATCCTGTATTCTTAATTAAAACCATATTATTAAGTCGTTAAATCAATTATTTTAGTCTTATTTGAATTTGTTATGAAAAATTCGTTGGTCTGACAACCTCGCATTTTGTCCGCATAGACAATAAGAAGAGAATAAAAATACAGAGGTTTTTTGTTTAATGTTAGAGGACGCGTGCTTTTATTTCAAAAAATTACCGAAATGTTTATATGACTTAATATTGTTTCAAAGTACCAACGCATAGATATTAAATTCTCAAAATATTACTATGGAAAGTTATCTCAAAATTAATTTAATAAAGTTGCCACAACATCGACAGAGCCTAAACAATGTGATATTTCACAGATAATTGAATGGGAGGCTGTGAGAATTTCACTAAGAAATGTTGTCTCAAAATTAATTTTTAAAAGTTGCCAAAACGTTCATAAGAGCCTAACAACGTAATATCTCACAGGTAAATGAATGGCAGGTTGCCAGAATTTAACTGTGGAATGTTGTCTCAAAATTAATTTAGAAAATTTGCCACAACGTTCATAGAGCCTAACAATGTAACATCTCACAGGTAAATGAATGGGAGGTTGCGAGAATTTCACTATGAAATGTTGTCTTAAAATTAATTTAAAAAAGTTGCTACAACATTCACAGAGCCTAACAATGTAATATCTCACAGGTAATTGAATGGGAGGTTGCAGGAACTTTACATTAATAATATGCTACCAAAGTTGTAAAAAGAAGTTTTGGTAATCTTGCAAATGCAAAATTCGCATAGAAATGTTCCTGGAAAATTGGCAAAACTTTAGTACGCAACTTTACATGGTGTAAGTAGATGTAACATTGTGGGAACTTTTTGCAAGGTTCTATTCTTAGTGGGTACTAACAAGATTTTCCACGCTCCCTAAATTATCCCAATATTACCGACCGATTAAGGATATTGTGCCATTGAGTACGAGTGGTGTATGTCGTGTGCCATGCTCATGTGAACAAGTGTATATTGGAGAAACGGGACGTACTGTATCAACGCGTGTTAAAGAACATGAACGTTGTATACGGTTGCGTCAACCGGGCCATTCTGCACTTGCCGAACATTATCACGGGACACCAAGCCTTGCTTTGTGATACTAAGATCCTATCAGAATTGGCCCATCCCATCCACAGAAAAATCCTTGGATCCATTGAAATCCTACATAATTGTTAGCGCGCGTTTTTCGCAAAACGGTAAAACCAGTCACCTTAATATTATATCATTATTTTTTCCGCATTTTCGCCTGTTCCCTCCATTTTCGTTTTCCTATGAATACCATCACAGGTAATAGAACAATCAGTCTCAATGTGATCGTCGCACCCTGAGGATGTCCCTGAGGATGTCCCGTGGAATGGAGGACGAAAGCTGGCGCGGGATCCATCCGGAAGAAACTCAGATTAATATTTTAACATTGTTGCTAACTTCTCTGACATATATAGCGCACAATACGTCCACAATGGACAAGTATACTTATAGGAATGAAAAATAATTTTTTGACTTGGAATTTGTAAAACATGTCTAGATAATCACGGAACCCTACCAACAGATTTTTTTTCCCATTAGTTTGCTCAAAAATTGAAAAAAACGGTCGCAAAAGTAGGAAATGTGACGTCACGATCCCTAATTTCAATAAGTACCTGCTATTTTCTTAGTACTTATTTCGCCTTTTTTTATATAACCAAGCACTCCCAGGCAAATTATTAGATTCAGTTTGTATGCGCCTGATGAGAAATAATCAAATTTCGTAGCATTTCAATGAAATATTTGAATTTTACTGATCCCATTCTGAACTTATTAGATGCCCCCTATAAAATATGACAGATGACATATTACTCAACTCTTTAAGGAAAATCGTCGGCAACGCCGCATTTTGCAGGGTTTGTGCTTTGTGCGTTTATAACCTCATTTTCGCCCGCGGAACGCGGAAACCAAGGTTAATAACCCCAGCGAAAACATAAATTATATTCTCAGTTTTAAAAGAATCTTGCTGTGAATACTTTATTTTTTCGGTTTATAATGAAGACAAGATTTGTAAAAGCTTGTCCTGATAACTTGCCTTGCATAGATTTTGATATGGTGTGTCAATTTTATCAATAAAAACGGGGAGCAAAACATGGAGAAATGAAGAGGTATGTTTGTTTATTTGATTTGTAAGTATATTGTTTTAATATTGCTTAATGATGATGATATAGCTTATATTCTGGTTTTAGGTAGACTAGAGAATAAATATTATGGTAACAATGTTATTGGAGATACGTAGAGGAAAGAACATAACAATGAATGCATAATGCACGGTTAAGGCAAAAATTACCCTCGAGCACAAAATTAATAAGAAAAATGTTAATGATACTGTGGCTAAAAATGAAGAAATTCAACTGAATAGCTGTGGAAGTAGGTATATTATGTTGTAATTACACAACATAAGCAGATTAGTCCTAAATCGTGGCACATACATAGATACAGCTGTTTGTGCTTCTAGTTTAGTTGCTAGTACAGTAATGAAATACTTATTGTGTTTATACCTATAGTTAAGATATGGGGGAGGGGCGTGGGGGTGTCGCACACCACAATGTTGAAATCGATTATCAAAACAAGAAATCATGCGTTTGTAAAAACGATCGTTGATACCTACATGTGAAAACCATGATTCAGAACTAATTTAAATAATCTAAAGACAATGCCAGTTCGACAGCAGAGTTTCATTCGATATCAAGTGCTTGACCGTCAATGACTACTTTTTGCGGGTATTTTTTTCTTGTATCATCTAATTAAGTAATTAAGTCCATAGTAGTACACTTTGCGCATCCATTTTGATGCGGAAAGTTGTACTTTTCTGCACTGGTGACAGTGGTGACATTAACTTTGTCAACTAATAATAGAACTACGCTTGTAAAATTTTTTCAGGTACATATTAATGGAAAACTTATTTTAGATGAATGTAAGCAAGGTATTGCTTTTCTTTGCTGACTTCCTGGAAAAAGCGACGAATCATGAACAACATCAGTAGATTGTTATATTGGAAAAAGTCAACACAAGTGCAATAAAAAAATATGAAAGTCTACCTTACAGGATTTAGTTGACAAAGACATACCTCAATAATTATTATAGATTGGAGTATTATGAAGAAAGATTTTTGGCAAAAATCAAAACGTATTACAAGGAGGGACTGTCTGACATGTTAAAAAACGAAAAATGCCCTGCATCTCCCAAACGAATCCAGATTTTGAGATTCAACTGCTTTCAACTGCCCTCAAAAATCGAGCACAGTATACCTAGGTATCTACTCTTTGTCTATCTCTTCACAGAATAGAAGAAACCCCCCCCAAAAAATAAAACATCCAGTTTGTTACACTCTGTGCATGCGACATGAAAACTGTATTGAGTTTGGAATATTTTCACTAAATTTAATAGATAACTTATTTGGGGTTTTGCAATAGAATGCAAAATAATGTTTTTTTTCTTGCAAATTAAAGAAATCTTAATTTTTGGGCGGCTGATGCATTATATTTTTTTATTTTTAACTTCCTTTAACCACAATCACAAAATATGCTTATGAAAATTTGGGTTTGGTTTAACCAGCCATATGGTAGTTTTTTTAACTTAACTCTGGTGCATATTGTTTTCTTTTCTGTACTGTAGCTTACCCAAACAAAAATATTTTGTTATAAGTTTTATTTGTCAATAAAATTTGAAAAAGTAATACAATAAGTAACTATTTTATTATTATGTACTCTGTCATTAGACGGTATGGTAAATAATATATTATTTGCATTTTCCTTTAGCAAGATATAAGGTGAATTTAAATTCTCCAAAAATTAATTTGGAATATGTCATCAGTAATGGAGAGTGTTCCATATATGTTAAAACAAAAAAATCGAAAGATATTATTTTCCAGAAAAAATATAATATGTATAGTGAAAAAAATTCTAAAGAAATATGTCATTTTTTATGAGGATGCTTCGGCAATCACAATATACCTAATTTACTTAAATGGGTCTAAAATAGTTCAAGCTATGAGCTACTATAAAAGTTTTTCGACTGAAAACTTGGCTTTATTGCGTTTTATATAGGTTATATTTTTCTAATATCACCAAGAACTGGCACCTTCTCCAATATTCTAGCGTTACATTTTTGAACCGATGCAGTTCTAACTACTAACTTACATTCTGTAAGTAAGGGCTCGTGAAATTAAAGTAATAATTTTTTTATATTCGGACAAGGTAAGTGCTTGACTTTTCTCAGTTTAGTTTATAACCAATCAATGCTGTTGATTAACACTAGGTATTGAGGCTAAAATATCATCAGTTTCTACAAAGAACTAGCAATCGGTGGAATATACTTGATAACAAGTAAAAAATCGTCTGGCATCTAAAATCATCAGCTAAAATATTACACCTGGTTGGTTCTTTATTGTCTTTAATATATCAGCAAGTCTAGATATCTAATTTGTGCAACTTCAGTTAGGTACTTACGAATTGTGTCGTTTTATACACCTCTTATAGATAAAATCGACTTGTTTCCAATAAAAAAAAGTTTTATAAACCAACCAGCATAACGCCCGAATCATCAATACCGATACCTAGTGTTCTCAGCATTGTCCTCAGCAAAATAGAATGATTCATTTCCGTCATGGATTATTAGAATGAATGGTGAAAATAGTTCAAATCATAAATACTAAAAGCTTGTAAAACGCGGGGCCGCGGGATCCAAAAATCCGATTTGTGACACCACAAAATAGGTTATGTTTATGTTGTCACCAGCTGACAGGCTTGGCATTGAGGTGCGACGTTGCCAAACATGGTGCCATGGCGGTAAATTTAGGGAAAAATAAAATCCAACAGGTAGTTACGTATTTTGTACTTTAAAAATTAATTGCGGCAAAACGGGGGCGAAAAAAAAATTAAAAAAAAATACAGCAAGTATATTTCACCCAATACTATCCGATGAGCAAATAAAAAAAAGTGGGGTATTAGTCCATTCACTATTCAGTTTGCGCTTCATTTCTAAGTTCACTCTTAATTTTTGACAGTCCATTCCGGTTGACAGAATTTGTTTACTGTATTTCATTTCCGCAATTTTCAATTTTTTTATTATGAATTTTACGTGTAAAGCGTTCCATAGTGTTCTAGAAGCCGGAAGTTCGTACATTTTAAAGCCCATAAAAGGGCTGGAGACAAAAGTAGCTTGCCGCTTCCTTTTTCTCTTCGCATCAAAGAGAGGTTGAATCTAAAAATTTTCTCTTGACGTTTTCCTTAAAGAAATCCTTTTTCTAGGCTTAATTCTCAGCTTTTCGGACCGCTTATTTAGGTAAGTGGTTTTGTATCTTGTGTGTTGTTAGGGTTTCGCTGAGCCAATATTAGTTTTCCTTGCATGTGACATGGGCACGTGGCAAAGTAAACCCGGTAGATGGTTTGCCACATTTTCCGGTTGGAGCAGGAACCGATAGCTGTCTGGTTAGCTACTTAATTATTCGTTTTTTAAGAAAGGACACTTGTCGATTTTTTCGTAGCGAACCTCACTTGGGGTCTGTTGAGTTTGTTCTACGGCTTCAAGTTGTCAGTTGTGGACGTTGTGGTTATCATTTTGGTTCTTATTAGCACAGAATTGCCATGATACCCAATACTTCATAAGTTGTTTGATGTTGGTGTCGACTTGTCGACAAGTTTTTGTTTCTCCTAGCCTACTTGGCTGATATACAGGGTGATTCGGTCATGATGTAAAATTTTTTAACCACATAGGGGGGAAGGTTCACTAAAAAAGAAAATACGAAAAAAATGTGACTTTTGGAGAGCGATGTTGAAGGTTAAACTGAAGAAATAAAAAATTACCTTTCATCTGCATTATGTTGTTGTCTGAGGTGTTGTCAGTCTTGATTCTACAAAGGGCAAGCGTTGTAAAACTTGAAACAAACACCAGCACTTATTGCGAATTTTTCGGGAGTTTCCGCAGATCCGGACAAGGTAGGCGATTTGTGGAGAAAAAGACAGTTTTATACAACAACATGGTGAATTCGCCCCCTGGCGGCGAACGAAGGAACTTGAAAACATTTTCATTGAAATTATTTGGGTCACTTTTATTCACAATTTTTTTACCGCATCTTTCTAGCTTGCATAGTTCCCAAGAAATGGCCGAAGGCCGCCCTTAACTTTATCACGCTGTATATCAAATTCAAAAAGACATCAATTCATTGCGGGAAATTTGATAAGCTATATTATGTTTTTCCAAACAACATTTTTCTTGTTATTAGAACTATAATAGGGGTACTTAGATTAATATACTTTCTAGGATTTTTAGAAAATCTTTATATTTATTTATATTTTTATTCATTATCTTTCATAACGAGATAACCATAGGTAAATATTCCAAGTCATTTTTGCTGTGTAACTTAAGGCAATTCAAATTTGAAGTTGATGTGAATTATGATGGGAAATAGTTTGCCCCCTTTAGAATCTATGACACTGGCATGTCACATACAACCTGATGGCAGTTGGACACTGACATAAAACGTAACCTTGGACCTCGGACAAGCCCCCTTGTGGTCTCCTTGGAGTCGACAGAAATCAAACTTCCCCTCAAGGCTTCACTTTTCCTATGTGAGAGACTGTGACATGCTGTGTCCCCTTATTTTAAAGAGTTCCTGGTTAGAGCACTGTCACGAAACGAACGAAATAAATTTTCAGCCTCGGCGCAAAACATTAAGGGAAAAGTGGGTACAGCCTCAGGGGAAGGATTGTATTTGCCCCGTGACTTAATTGCTGCCTTGTTCCGTTTTAATTTTGCATCATCTTGTGTCTCTTGTGATTTAATCTTTTCGATTTTATCTTTATCGATTTTATCTTTTCCGCAGGTGATGTCTAGTGTTGAATCGTTGAATATTTTCTTTAGAAAATTTCAGACCCAAATATTTCGCAACTATCTCGTATTCCAGCTAAACCAACAAAATCATGCCAGTCTGTATAGTAGTAGTAGTAGATTCTTTATTGACTGATGAGGACATACAACTGTACACAAATCATTCAATGCGTCAGCAACACGTTAAAAGTAATCAATCAAAGACATACATAGTTACAAATACAACATATTAAAACTATTATAACTAACTATTAGTACCGATCACGGAGCGCCACCAACTTGAAGTTGTCGCCACGCTGAAACCGCGGCAGGCTTATAGACGCCTACGCGGATTTTTTGGCGATGCCGCTGTCGTTTGTCACGACCCCCTACAGGTTTTTTCTATACTCCTACATCCCTTTCGAGTCAACCACAAAGATCTTTGAGATTTAGTTTTTTTTTACGCAAAGAAAACCAGAATTTTCTTTTTTGGATTTCAAATCACACCGCGAACTCCAAAATCGAAAAATGCGTCCTTTATCGTTGAAAGTATGAATGGAAGAAAACAGCGTATCATACATACAAAACATACAACCTTGAGAGAAGCGTGGACAATATAGCCTAAAAGGGCCGGCAGGCCCTTATGAAATACTAAGAAACACCATTTTTAATTTATGAATTCATTTTTCAGTGAGTTTGTATAGTAAGCGTTTGAAGTAACTCACAGAGATTACGACAATTCTTTTACATGTCTATGTTCGCTTGGTAATTAGAAATTCTGGAGAGCATCTTTTCTTGGCACCGGTGCGGCAGTGCCACAAGCAATTACCTTTATATTTCACTTTTTCACATGATACTGCTGACATACTACTTGACTCATTTCTCCTGAACAAACAAACCTTTACAGCAAATTATTTGTTTGACAAAATTCTATGAATCGCTTTTAAGTAGGCATTGCGTTGCCTCCTAATTCCTAGGAACCATAAAAAACACGTTAGAGGCTGTCGTTGCTGTCGTGATGTCAGGTTTCGATAACAGAGGGTAACTTATACAAAAGTGACTAACATCCAGTACAAAAAGCAAGTGGTATAAAATTTTGTTGTGGTTTACATGTTTCCAGCACTTGTTTAAGTAACTAAATTTCATGATTTTACTATATTTATATTATACATATAACAAGTTTCTTGTTTGAAGGTTTAAATTATGAATTCGAGGCAGAAATGTGCATTTCCTTATAAAAAAATGCATGATATCTTGTATATTTCACTAATTTACGAGCTGTGTATTCCAAAGACATTCCTCACCCCTATTATAATTCCAAAATTTCGACTGTGGTGCTAGACTTTGGTGGTGCCCTCCATCCTTTTTGAGCACTTATTAAAAAATTTATTAGCAATTCGCCCACCTGCGCTGGCGCGCAGGTTGGGCGTCTCCCCAGGCCTGCGGCGGGCGGCGGCTTCGCCGCCGCAACCTTCTTTTCAATAACTCGAGCGTGGGCTCTGCCGTACATTGCTCCTCGCTTCGCTCGTCGCGACAGGCTTCTTTTGGGTAACTCGCGCGTGGGCTCTGCCGGCCTCTGCTCCTCGCTTCGCTCGTCGCGACAGGCTTCTTTTGGGTAATTCGCGCGTGGGCTCTGCCGTACATTGCTCCTCGCTTCGCTCGTCGCGACAGGCTTCTTTTGGGTAACTCGCGCGTGGGCTCTGCCGTACATTGCTCCTCGCTTCGCTCGTCGCGACAGGCTTCTTTTGGGTAACTCGCGCGTGGGCTCTGCCGGCCATTGCTCCTCGCTTCGCTCGTCGCGACAGGCTTCTTTTGGGTAACTGGCGCGTGGGCTCTGCCGGCCATTGCTCCTCGCTTCGCTCGTCGCGACAGGCTTCTTTTGGGTAACTGGCGCGTGGGCTCTGCCGTACATTGCTCCTCGCTTCGCTCGTCGCGACAGGCTTCTTTTGGGTAACTCGCGCGTGGGCTCTGCCGTACATTGCTCCTCGCTTCGCTCGTCGCGACAGGCTTCTTTTGGGTAACTCGCGCGTGGGCTCTGCCGGCCATTGCTCCTCGCTTCGCTCGTCGCGACTGGCTTCTTTTGGGCAACTCGCGCGTGGGCTCTGCCGGCCATTGCTCCTCGCTTCGCTCGTCGCGACTGGCTTCTTTTGGGTAACTCGCGCGTGGGCTCTGCCGGCTGAGAAAAAATGTTTCGAGTAACTTTTTCTTGTTTTTCAGTGCCCTTTTCATCCCAGCAGGAGCAAAGTCTCTATCTCTGAAAATGAAAAAGTTGTCCGTATTTTCCCGAAAACCAAGTAGGCGGGGAAATTTTATTTATCGTCGTTTTTCTTCCTTCCCCCACTCGATCGATCGCCGTCGCAACAAAATTTTTATCTCGCCAAACAAAAAAGTTGTATCTGTTCTGGGAAAACAGAGTGTGCCATGGAAAATTTTTTTCTTCGATAATTTTCCCCTTGGCATATGGGGCCTATAAAAAAAAACCGCAAGTCTCTATCTCTATTAATAAGAAAGTTATTCACCTAAGAAAAATCCATGTGGGCCATGGAAAAAAAATTTTCGGCGCAGCGTCATTTTACATCCTCTACCTAACGCACTTTGTCCCGTCTTTCTATCTCGTCGCATAAAAAAGTTGTGTTTTCCGGCGAAATCGAGTAGGCCATGGAATTTTTTTTTCACATTTCTCAATCATTTCGCCCTGGCAACTCAACAAAGGAAACCCGGATCTCCTATCTCTAAAGATAGCAAAGTTGCATTTGTTCTGTCAAAATCGAGGTGGCCACGAAAAATTTTCGTCGTCCATTTTTTTCCTCCCCCCATCTGCTTGCAATCAAAACAAACGGCAACCCCGTATCTCTAACGGCATAGGAGTTACGGCCGCTTAAAGAATTTCGAGGTTATGTTGTATCGTAAATTTCCAACTAAATTCGCAGTCCGAAAGTCGTCCATAACCTAAGGGACGTGGTTTTGGCGGCAAAAATCAAAAATTCCAACTCTCCGCGTCGACCGCTTCGAAAAAGCGCAAATATTCAACAGGTGTTCGGTAACTTGAAATCCTCACCCCCCGTATACGTCCATTTCGAAGTCGCAGATATTCAACAGGTGCGAGTTCTTCGGCCGGCGAAAAAATCCGCACGTCGACACCGCGTATATGCACCCTCAAGTTGCGGTTTGACTTCCCGCCATAACCTCGAAGGCGCGACTGACGGCGAATCTAACCTCCGAAATGTATCGTAAAATTCCGCGTTGTTTCGCCCTTTACATTTTAAAGAAATAGACACCCGGTACGCATTCGCAGTTTGATATGTCTTTAACCTCAAAGGCCCTTTTGCTTGGCAGTGACGTGAAGGCGAATTCTAACCTCCCATCGTCCAGTTTAAAAGTGCAAAAATTCTCATATCGACACCAGGTACTTCTTCTCAAGTCGTATATTGACGTCTAATCCTAACCTCTGCTTTACACCCCTGTCATGGGAATCTAACCTGAATGTAGGTTAGCCATCATTTTGAAAGTATAAAAGTCTTGTATACCTGAGGGTTCTGAAAAAAAAATCTTCTCAAAAAACGGCTAAGTCCCGGGAATCTGTCTTAACGTTTTTCTTGAAAATCAAGTAGGCTGGAAAAAATCGTTTCGAGTAACTTATATTTTCTTTCGCGTGCCCTTTACGTCCCCGAAGGAACCACGTTTCTACCTTTGAAAACGAAAAAGTTGCACGCGTTTCCTCGAAAATGCGGCGGGTGGACGAAAATTTTTTTTCGGGTAAAATATACAGGGTGTTTCGAGAAAGTGAGCGTGCACTTTTCCGTTTTTCCCTATCTCCGAAAATGAAAAAGTTGCGCGTATTTTCTCGAAAACCAAGTAGGCGGGGGAATTTTTTTTCGCGTCGGTTTCCTTCCTTCCCCGTACACATTCCATAGCAGCAGAAGCGAAATTTTCATCTCGCCTAACAAAAGAGTTGTGTCTGTTCTGGGAAATCGATAATTTTCTCGTTGCCATTCGGGGCCGATCGAAAAAAACCGCAAGTCTCCATCTCTACTAATAAGAAAGTTATTGACTTAAGAAAAATCCAAGTAGGCCATGCAAAAAAAAAATTTTTCTGAGCAACGTCATTTTACATCCTCTACCTAACGCCCTTTGTCCCGTCTTTATATCTCGTCGCATAAAAAAGTTGTGTTTTCCGGCGAAATCGAGCAGGCCATGGAATTTTCTTCTCCGCGTTTCCCAATCATTTTACCCGGGCAAACGAACAAAAGAAACCCGAAACTTCTATCTCTAAAGGTAAAAAAATTAGCGGTTGTCGTGAGAAAATCGAGGTGGCCACGGACAAATTTCGTCGTTCATTTTTCTCCTCTTCCAATGTGCTTGTAATCAAAACAAACGGCAACGCTCTATCTATAACGATTAAGTTTCGTACATTTGCCGGTCGTCTCGCTCGACACATTTTCGAGAAAGAGACGCCCGGTACGCCCACCGGGTCTGGCGGCCCTCCGCAACCTAGCTCTTCGTCTTTGACGGCGGCGAAGAAGACGCCAGTATCCACCCCGTATCCCCTTCGAAAGTGCAGATATTCAACAGGCGTGCGTATGCGAAAATCGCCACCCCCGTATCCGTCCAGTTTGAAATTGCAAATATTCAACAGGTGCGAGTTCTTCGGCCGGCCAAAAAATTCACATGTCGACATCTGGTATGCACCCTCAAGTCGCGGTTTGGCTTCCCGCCATAACCTCGAAGGCGCGACTGACGGAGAATCTAACCCCTCGCGCGACACAGCCAGCAGGAAAAACTCGCGCCGTTAGGTTGCCGGAGTTTTTAGTGACTAATCTTACAATCAGTGCCACGAACATGGGCCATCTTCTTGGCAAAGGAATTTCTATAACCTCGGACAGAGCCGTTTTAAAAATCGGAGGAGGTGGTAGATCTCTTAGTTGAGTCTCGTACTTTCCTCCGGTACCGAAAGAAACCTCGAAGATCAGATATCTGAGAAATTTCCGCAATCTCGATTTTATTCTTCCGAGAAATGGGACGGCTGTACAATCAGCGAAATCGACGGAAATCCTCCGAAACCGCTCTTGGAAATTGCGTGTTTTTTTCACATTTCTCGATTTTTCCGGGGCGCCGGAGGCGTCCGAACCTGACCTGAAGACATGGGGGAAGCTTTAAAAATTCCGACCTCGCGGCCCCGAGCTCAAATAACGTGGCTACGGCCCGACGAAAACGGGCAATTTCTGACAATTTCGCGACTTTTTTTGACTAATTTTTTGGCGCAGCACGACACATAAAAACGATCCGATTTCTCTCGGGAAAAAAGCTTAATAACTCTCGCATTTACCTCTTTAAAAATCCGAAAAAGTGTTAAATCTCTTAATCGAACCTTCCTCTTGCTTCCAGTTGCGATTTCCCTCACCCTACCACCCCATTTAAGAATCTTCTCCGTCCTGATCTCGGCCGAGACAGTTTTCACGGAAAACTGCTGCGCCCAAAATTATATCCACCTCTTTAGCGCACACTTCGAACCGCCGAAACCTACCGTCCTCTTTCGCGTCGTATTTAAGCGAAGAGACGCGTTCGGGCTTCGAGAGTACGGGCGTTCGATGAACCGAGGACGGCCGGACGCGTCGACCCTTTTTCGCGCCAATTTTAAACTGCGACACGTTCAACGGCTATTAATATATATTAACTAGCAATTCGCCCACCTGCGCTTGCGCGCAGGGTGGGCGTCTCCCCAGGCCTGCGGCCGGCGGCGGCTTCGCCGCCGCAACCTTCTTTTAGGTAACTCGCGCGTGGGCTCTGCCGGCCATTGCTCCTCGCTTCGCTCATCGCGACGGGCTTCTTTTGGGTAACTCGCGCGTGGGCTCTGCCGGCCATTGCTCCTTGCTTCGCTCGTCGCGACAGTCTTCTTTTGGGTAACTCGCGCGTGGGCTCTGCCGGCCGTTGCTCCTCGCTTCGCTCGTCGCGACAGGCTTCTTTTAGGTAGCTCGCTCGTGGTTCGTCACCATGGGAGTTCGGCCGCTTCGCGGCCTCACGTCCCTTCCGCGCCGGATACCCTTCGGCTTATTGCCGCCCTCGGCCTACGGCCTCGTGCGTCAATTTTGGCGCCTCGCTTCGCTCGTCGCGTTGGGCGCCGCACTCGGGCTTCGCCCTCGTACGTCGCTCCCTTGGTCTATTGCCGCACTCGGCCTTCGGCCTCGCGCGGCAATCCTGGCGAGAAGGATGGGCTCTGGCCGGCGCCGGTGGGCTCTGCCGGCCATTGCTCCTCGCTTTGCTCGTCGCGATTTGCTAAAATCGATATTTTCTAAGTAATCAAGGCGGCCGAGAAAAAATGTTTTGAGTTACTTTTTTTTTGTTTTTTAGTGCTCTTTTCATCCCAGCAGGAACCAAGTCTCTATCTCTGAAAATGAAAAAGTTTCCGTTGTTTTCTCTAAATCAAGTAGGCGGGGAAATTTTCTTTGTCGTCGTTTTTCTTCCTTTCCCCCACCCGTTCGATCGCCGCCGGAACGAAATTTTTATCTCGCCAAACAAAAAAGTTGTATCTGTTCTGGGAAAACCGAGTGTGCCATGGAAAATTTTTTTCTTCGATAATTTTCCCCTCGGCATATGGGGCCTATCAAAGAAAACCGCAAGTCTCTATCTCTATTAATAAGAAAGTTATTCACCTAAGAAAAATCCAAGTGGGCCATGGAAAAAAACAAATTTCGGCGCAGCGTCATTTTACATCCTCTACCTAACGCACTTTGTCCCGTCTTTCTATCTAGTCGCATAGAAAAGTTGTGTTTTCCGGCGAAATCGAGTAGGCCATGGAAAATTTTTTTTCACGTTTCTCAATCATTTCGCCCTGGCAACCCAACAAAGAAAACCCGGATCTCCTATCTCTAAAGATAGCAAAGTTGCATTTGTTCTGTCAAAATCGAGGTGGCCATGAAAAATTTTCGTCGTCCATTTTTTTCCTCCCCCCATATGCTTACAATCAAAACAAACGGCAACCCCGTATCTCTAACGGCACAGGAGTTACGGCCGCTTAAAGAATTTCGTGGTTATGTCGTATCGTAAATTTCCAACTAAATTCGAAGTCTGAAAATCGTCCATAACCTAAGGGACGTCGTTTTGGCGGCAAAAATCAAAATTCCAACCCTCCGCCTCGACCGCTTCGAAAAAGTGCAATTATTCAACAGGTGTTCGGTAACTTGAAATCCTCACTCCCAGTATACGTCCATTTCGGAATCGCAGATATTCAACAGGTGCTTAGTTCTTCGGCCGGCAAAAAATTCACATGTCGACATCTGGTATGCACCCTCAAGTCGCGGTTTGGCTTCCCGCCATAACCTCGAAGACGCGACTGACGGAGAATCTAACCCCTCGCGCGACACAGCCAGCAGGAAAAACTCGCGCCGTTAGGTTGCCGGAGTTTTTAGTGACTAATCTTACAATCAGTCCCACGAACATGGACCATCTTCTTGGCAAAGGAATTTCTATAACCTCGGACAGAGCCGTTTTAAAAATCGGAGGAGGTGGTAGATCTCTTAGTTGGGTCTCGTACTTTCCTCCGGTACCGAAAGAAACATCGAAGATCCGATATCTGAGAAATTTCCGCAATCTCGATTTTATTCTTCCGAGAAATGGGACGGCTGTACAATCAGCGAAATCGACGGAAATCCTCCGAAACCGCTCTTGGGAATTGCGTGTTTTTTCTTATTTCTCGATTTTTCGGGGGCGCCGGAGGCATCCGAACCTGACCTGAAGACATGGAGGAAGCTTTAAAAATTGCGACCTGACGGCCCCGGGCCGAAATAACGTAGCTACGGCCCGACGAAAAGGGGCAATTTCTGTCAATTTCGCGATTTTTTTGACAAATTTTTTGGCGCAGCACGACACATAAAAACGATCCGATTTCTCTCGGGAAAAAAACTTAATAACTCTCGCATTTACCCCTTTAAAAATCCGAAGAGATGTTAAATCTCTTAATCAAACCTTCCTCTTCCTTCCCCTTGCGATTTCCTTCACCCTACCACCCTACTTAAGAATCATTTTCGCCCCGCTCCCGACCGAGACAGTTTTCACGGGCCACTGTATCACCCGAAAACCTATGTTCCTCTTTACCGCACACCACGTGACCCCCACCTTACCACCGCTTCTGGCGGCCGTAATTAAGCGAAGAAAAATCCACCGGCCTCGAGATTGCGCCTCCGCACTGGGCCCGTCCCTCCCCTACCCCCTAACAACGAAGGTCGGCCGCTTCGCGGCCTCCCCTCGCCGAAAACAGCCGAATACAAAAGGTACTTTTTTCCTCGATTTTAGAAAAGAACACCCTTATCAGCTATTAATATATATTAACTAGCAATTCGCCCACCTGCGCTTGCGCGCAGGTTGGGCGTCTCCCCAGGCCTGCGGCCGGCGGCGGCTTCGCCGCCGCAACCTTCTTTTAGATAACTCGCGCGTGGGCTCTGCCGGCCATTGCTCCTCGCTTCGCTCGTCGCGACAGTCTTCTTTTGGGTAACTCGCGCGTTTTCTCTGCCGGCCGTTGCTCCTCGCTTCGCTCGTCGCGACAGGCTTCTTTTAGGTAGCTCGCTCGTGGTTCGTCACCATGGGAGTTCGGCCGCTTCGCGGCCTCACGTCCCCCCCGCGCCGGATACCCCTCGGCTTATCGCCGTCCTCGGCCTACGGCCTCGTGCGTCAATTATGGCGCCTCGCTTCGCTCGTCGCGTTGGGCGCTGCACTCGGGCTTCGCCCTCGTGCGTCGCTCCCTTGGTCTATTGCCGCACTCGGCCTTCGGCCTCGCGCGGCAATCCTGGCGAGAAGGATGGGCTCTGGCCGGCGCCGGTGGGCTCTGCCGGCCATTGCTCCTCGCTTCGCTCGTCGCGATTTGCTAAGATCGATATTTTCTAGGTAATCAAGGCGGCCGAGAAAAAATGTTTGAGTAACTTTTTTTTTGCTTTTTAGTGCTCTTTTCATCCCAGCAGGAACCAAGTCTCTATCTCTGAAAGTGAAAAAGTTTCCGCTGTTTTCTCTAAAATCAAGTAGGCGGGGAAATTTTCTTTGTCGTCGTTTTTCTTCCTTTCCCCCACCCGTTCGATCGCCGCCGGAACGAAATTTTTATCTATCCAAACAAAAAAGTTGTATCTGTTCTGGGAAAACCGAGCGTGCCATGGAAAATTTTTTTCTTCGATAATTTTGCCCTCGGCATACGGGGCCTATCAAAGAAAACCGCAAGTCTCTATCTCTATTAATAAGAAAGTTATTCACCTAAGAAAAATCCAAGTGTGCCATGGAAAAAAAAAATTTTCGGCGCAGCGTCATTTTACATCCTCTACCTAACGCACTTTGTCCCGTCTTTCTATCTAGTCGCATAGAAAAGTTGTGTTTTCCGGCTAAATCGAGTAGGCCATGGAAATTTTTTTTTCACGTTTCTCAATCATTTCGCCCCGGCAATCCAACAAAGGAAACCCGGATCTCCTATCTCTAAAGATGGCAAAGTTGCATTTGTTCTGTCAAAATCGAGGTGGCCATGAAAAATTTTCGTCGTCCATTTTTTTCCTCCCCCCATATGCTTACAATCAAAACAAACGGCAACGCCGTATCTCTAACGGCACGGGAGTTACGGCCGCTTAAAGAATTTCGAGGTTATGTCGTATCGTAAGTTTACAACTAAATTCTCAGTCTGAAAATCGTCCATAACCTAAGGGACGTCGTTTTGGCGGCAAAAATCAAAAATTCCAACCCTCCGCGTCGACCGCTTCGAAAAAGAGCAAATATTCAACAGGTGTTCGGTAACTTGAAATCCTCACCCCCAGTATACGTCCATTTCGGAATCGCAGATATTCAACAGGTGCTTAGTTCTTCGGCCGGCAAAAAAATCCACATGTCGACATCCGGTATGCACCCTCAAGTCGCGGTTTGGCTTCCCGCCATAACCTCGAAGGCGTGACTGACGGAGAATCTAACCCCTCGCGCGACACAGCCAGCAGGAAAAACTCGCGCCGTTAGGTTGCCGGAGTTTTTAGTGACTAATCTTACAATCAGTCCCACGAACATGGACCATCTTCTTGGCAAAGGAATTTCTATAACCTCGGACAGAGCCGTTTTAAAAATCGGAGGAGGTGGTAGATCTCTTAGTTGGGTCTCGTACTTTCCTCCGGTACCGAAAGAAACCTCGAAGATCCGATATCTGAGAAATTTCCGCAATCTCGATTTTATTCTTCCGAGAAATGGGACGGCTGTACAATCAGCGAAATCGACGGAAATCCTCCGAAACCGCCCTTGGAAATTGCGTGGTTTTTCTCATTTCTCGATTTTTCCGGGGCGCCGGAGACATCCGAACCTGACCTGAAGACATGGAGGAAGCTTTAAAAATTGCGACCTCGCGGCCCCGAGCTCAAATAACGTGGCTACGGCCCGACGAAAACGGGCAATTTCTGACAATTTCGCGACTTTTTTTGACTAATTTTTTGGCGCAGCGCGACACATAAAAACGATCCGATTTCTCTCGGGAAAAAAGCTTAATAACTCTCGCAATTACCTCTTTAAAAATTCGAAAAAGTGTTAAATCTCTTAATCTGACCATCCTCTTTCTTCCAGTTGCGATTTCCCTCACCCTACGACCCTATTTAAGAATCATTTTCGCCCCGCTCACGGCCGAGACAGTTTTCACGGGCCACTGTATCACCCGAAAACCTATGTTCCTCTTTACCGCACACCACGTGACCCCCACCTTACCACCGCTTCTGGCGGCCGTAATTAAGCGAAGAAAAATCCACCGGCCTCGAGATTGCGCCTCCGCACTGGGCCCGTCCCTCCCCTACCCCCTAACGACGAAGGTCGGCCGCTTCGCGGCCTCCCCTCGCCGAAAACAGCCGAATACAAAAGGTACCTTTTTCCTCGATTTTAGAAAAGAACACCCTTATCAGCTATTAATATATATTAACTAGCAATTCGCCCACCTGCGCTTGCGCGCAGGGTGGGCGTCTCCCCAGGCCTGCGGCCGGCGGCGGCTGCGCCGCCGCAACCTTCTTTTAGGTAACTCGCGCGTGGGCTCTGCCGGCCATTGCTCCGCGCGACACCGCCAGCAGGAAAAACTGGCGCCGTTAGGTTGCCGGAGTTTTTAGTGACTAATCTTACAATCAGTGCCACGAACATGGGCCATCTTCTTGGCAAAGGAATTTCTATAACCTCGAATAGAGCCGTTTTAAAAATCGGAGGAGGTGGTAGATCTCTTAGTTGGGTCTCGTACTTTCCTCCGGTACCGAAAGAAACCTCGAAGATCCGATATCTGAGCAAATTTCCGCAATGTCGATTTTATTCTTCCGAGAAATGGGACGGCTGTAGAAACAGCGAAATGGACGGAAATCCTCCGAAACCGCTCTTGGAAATTGCGTATTTTTTCTCATTTCTCGATTTTTCGGGGGCGCCGGAGGCATCCAAACACGACCCGAAGACATGGAGGAAGCTTTAAAAATTGCGACCTGGCGGCCCCGGGCCGAAATAACGACGCTACGGCCCGACGAAAACGGGCAAGTTCTGACAATTTCGCGACTTTTTTTGACTAATTTTTTGGCGCAGCGCGACACATAAAAACGATCCGATTTCTCTCGGGAAAAAAGCTTAATAACTCTCGCATTTACCTCTTTAAAAATTCGAAAAAGTGTTAAATCTCTTAATCTGACCATCCTCTTGCTTCCAGTTGCGATTTCCCTCACCCTACGACCCTATTTAAGAATCATTTTCGCCCCGCTCACGGCCGAGACAGTTTTCACGGGCCACTGTATCACCCGAAAACCTATGTTCCTCTTTACCGCACACCACGTGACCCCCACCTTACCATCGCTTCTGGCGGCCGTAATTAAGCGAAGAAAAATCCACCGGCCTCGAGATTGCGCCTCCGCACTGGGCCCGTCCCTCCCCTACCCCCTAACAACGAAGGTCGGCCGCTTCGCGGCCTCCCCTCGCCGAAAACAGCCGAATACAAAAGGTACTTTTTTCCTCGATTTTAGAAAAGAACACCCTTATCAGCTATTAATATATACTAACTAGCAATTCGCCCACCTGCGCTGGCGCGCAGGTTGGGCGTCTCCCCAGGCCTGCGGCCGGCGGCGGCTGCGCCGCCGCAACCTTCTTTACTGCAACTCACGCGGGGACTTTGAACATCTGTTCAGTGCGGCGGCTTCGCCGCCGCCGAAGTTCGGCCGCTTCGCGGCCTCACATCCCCCTCGCAATGGATACCCCTCAAATTATTGCCTCTCTCGGACTTCGGCCTCGCTTCGCTTGTTGCACTGGGCGCCACACTCGGCCTTCGGCTTCGTGCGGTGCTCCCTTGGCTTATTGCCAAGACAGATGGGCTCTGCTGGCCATTGCTCCTCGCTTCGCTCGTCGCGACGGGCTTCTTTTAGGTGACTCGCGCGTGGGCTCTGCCGGCCATTGCTCCTCGCTTCGCTCGTCGCGACAGGCTTCTTTTGGGTAACTCGCGCGTGCGCTCTGCCGGCCATTGCTCCTCGCTTCGCTCGTCGCGACGGGCTTCTTTTGGGTAACGCACGCGTGGGCTCTGCCGTGCATTGCTCCTCGCTTCGCTCGTCGCGACCGGCTTCTTTTGGGTAACTCGCGCCTGGGCTCTGCCGGACATTGCTCCTCGCTTCGCTCGTCGCGACAGGCTTCTTTTGGGTAATTCGCGCGTGGGCTCTGCCGTCCATTGCTCCTCGCTTCGCTCGTCGAGACAGGCTTCTTTTGGGTAACTCGCGCCTGGGCTCTGCCGGACATTGCTCCTCGCTTCGCTCGTCGCGACAGGCTTCTTTTGGGTAATTCGCGCGTGGGCTCTGCCGTCCATTGCTCCTCGCTTCGCTCGTCGAGACAGGCTTCTTTTGGGTAACTCGCGCGTGCGCTCTGCCGGCCATTGCTCCTCGCTTCGCTCGTCGCGACGGGCTTCTTTTGGGTAACGCACGCGTGGGCTCTGCCGTGCATTGCTCCTCGCTTCGCTCGTCGCGACCGGCTTCTTTTGGGTAACTCGCGCCTGGGCTCTGCCGGACATTGCTCCTCGCTTCGCTCGTCGCGACAGGCTTCTTTTGGGTAATTCGCGCGTGGGCTCTGCCGTCCATTGCTCCTCGCTTCGCTCGTCGAGACAGGCTTCTTTGGGTAATTCGCGCGTGGGCTCTGCCGGCTATTGCTCCTCACTTCGCTCGTCGCGACAGGCTTCTTTTGGGTAACTCGCGCGTGGGCTCTGCCGGCTATTGCTCCTCGCTTCGCTCGTCGCGACAGGCTTCTTTTGGGTAATTCGCGCGTGGGCTCTGCCGGCCATTGCTCCTCGCTTCGCTCGTCGCGGCAGGCTTCTTTTGGGTAACTCGCGCGTGGGCTCTGCCGTACATTGCTCCTCGCTTCGCTCGTCGCGACTGGCTTCTTTTGGGTAACTCGCGCGTGGGCTCTGCCGCCCATTGCTCCTCGCTTCGCTCGTCGCGACAGGCTTCCTTTGGGTAACTCGCGCGTGGGCTCTGCCGAACATTGCTCCTCGCTTCGCTCGTCGCGACAGGCTTCTTTTGGGTAACTCGCGCCTGGGCTCTGCCGGACATTGCTCCTCGCTTCGCTCGTCGCGACAGGCTTCTTTTGGGTAATTCGCGCGTGGGCTCTGCCGGCCATTGCTCCTCGCTTCGCTCGTCGCGACAGGCTTCTTTTGGGTAACTCGCGCGTGGGCTCTGCCGGCCATTGCTCCTCGCTTCGCTCGTCGCGACAGGCTTCTTTTGGGTAACTCGCGCGTGGGCCCTGCCGCCATCGCTCCTCGCTTCGCTCGTCGCGACAGGCTTCTTTTGGGTAACTCGCGCGTGGGCTCTGCCGGCCATCGCTCCTCGCTTCGCTCGTCGCGACAGGCTTCTTTTGGGTAACTCGCGCGTGGGCTCTGCCGGCCATCGCTCCTCGCTTCGCTCGTCGCGACAGGCTTCTTTTAGGTAACGCACGCGTGGGCTCTGCCGTACATTGCTCCTCGCTTCGCTCGTCGCGACAGGCTTCTTTTGGGTAATTCGCGCGTGGGCTCTGCCGGCCATTGCTCCTCGCTTCGCTCGTCGCGACAGTCTTCTTTTAGGTAACTCGCGCGTGGGCTCTGCGGGCCATTGCTCCTCGCTTCGCTCGTCGCGACAGGCTTCTTTTGGGTAACTCGCGCGTGGGCTCTGCCGTACATTGCTCCTCGCTTCGCTCGTCGCGACAGGCTTCTTTTGGGTAAATGCGCGTGGGCTCTGCCGGCTATTGCTCCCCGCTTCGCTCGTCGCGACGGGCTTCTTTTGGGTAAGCCGCGCGTGGGCTCTGCCGGACATTGCTCCTCGCTTCGCTCGTCGCGACAGGCTTCTTTTAAACAAAAAAAAAACAAAACGTTGCACGCGTTTTCTAGAAAATTCCGTAGGTGGACGGAAATTTTTTTTCGGTTAATATATACAGGGTGTTTCGAGAAAGTGATCGTGCACTTGTCCGTTTATTCCAATCTCTGAAAATAAAAAAGTTGCGCGTATTTTCTCGAAAACCAAGTAGCGGAGGCAAATTTTTTTCAACACGATTATACAGGGTGTCCAAAAAAGGGCAATTACCCGCGCCGATTCGCTTCCCTCCTACCCAAGCCAGTTGGAAGGAAGGCATACGCGTCCGTAAGGGAGTTGGGCTTTCAGGAGGACGAGGGGGCGCGGGGAAGAAATTTTTTTCGACACAAATATACGGGGTGTCCAAAAAAGTGCAGTTACCCGCGCCGATTCGCTTCCCTCCTACCCAAGCCAGTTGGAAGGAAGGCATACGCGTCCGTAAGGGAGTTGGGCTTTCAGGAGGACGGGGGGGCGCGCGGGGGAGAATTTTTTTTTCGACACGAATATACAGGGTGTCCAAAAAAAGGGCAGTTACCCGCGCCGATTCGCTTCCCTCCTACCCAAGCCAGTTGGAAGGAAGGCATACGCGTCCGTAAGGGAGTTGGGCTTTCAGGAGGACGGGGGGGCGCGCGGGGGAGATTTTTTTCTTTCGACACGAATATACAGGGTGTCCAAAAAAAGGGCAGTTACCCGCGCCGATTCGCTTCCCTCCTACCCAAGCCAGTTGGAAGGAAGGCATACGCGTCCGTAAGGGAGTTGGGCTTTCAGGAGGACGGGGGGGCGCGCGGGGGAGAATTTTTTTTTTCGACACGAATATACAGGGTTTCCAAAAAAGGGCAGTTACCCGCGCCGATTCGCTTCCCTCCTACCCAAGCCAGTTGGAAGGAAGGCATTCGCGTCCGTAAGGGAGTTGGGCTTTCAGGAGGACGGGGGGCGCGGGGGAGAAATTTTTTTCGACACAAATATACGGGGTGTCCAAAAAAGGGCAGTTACCCGCGCCGATTCGCTTCCCTCCTACCCAAGCCAGTTGGAAGGAAGGCATTCGCGTCCGTAAGGGAGTTGGGCTTTCAGGAGGACGGGGGGCGCGGGGGAGAAATTTTTTTCGACACAAATATACGGGGTGTCCAAAAAAGTGCAGTTACCCGCGCCGATTCGCTTCCCTCCTACCCAAGCCAGTTGGAAGGAAGGCATACGCGTCCGTAAGGGAGTTGGGCTTTCAGGAGGACGGGGGGGCGCGCGGGGGAGATTTTTTTCTTTCGACACGAATATACAGGGTGTCCAAAAAAAGGGCAGTTACCCGCGCCGATTCGCTTCCCTCCTACCCAAGCCAGTTGGAAGGAAGGCATACGCGTCCGTAAGGGAGTTGGGCTTTCAGGAGGACGGGGGGGCGCGCGGGGGAGAATTTTTTTTTTCGACACGAATATACAGGGTTTCCAAAAAAGGGCAGTTACCCGCGCCGATTCGCTTCCCTCCTACCCAAGCCAGTTGGAAGGAAGGCATTCGCGTCCGTAAGGGAGTTGGGCTTTCAGGAGGACGGGGGGGCGCGGGGGAGAAATTTTTTTCGACACAAATATACGGGGTGTCCAAAAAAGTGCAGTTACCCGCGCCGATTCGCTTCCCTCCTACCCAAGCCAGTTGGAAGGAAGGCATACGCGTCCGTAAGGGAGTTGGGCTTTCAGGAGGACGGGGGGGCGCGCGGGGGAGAATTTTTTTTTTCGACACGAATATACAGGGTGTCCAAAAAAAAGGGCAGTTACCCGCGCCGATTCGCTTCCCTCCTACCCAAGCCAGTTGGAAGGAAGGCATACGCGTCCGTAAGGGAGTTGGGCTTTCAGGAGGACGGGGGGGCGCGCGGGGGAGAATTTTTTTTTCGACACGAATATACAGGGTGTCCAAAAAAAGGGCAGTTACCCGCGCCGAGTCGCTTCCCTCCTACCCAAGCCAGTTGGAAGGAAGGCATACGCGTCCGTAAGGGAGTTGGGCTTTCAGGAGGACGGGGGGGCGCGCGGGGGAGAATTTTTTTTTCGACACGAATATACAGGGTGTCCAAAAAAAGGGCAGTTACCCGCGCCGATTCGCTTCCCTCCTACCCAAGCCAGTTGGAAGGAAGGCATACGCGTCCGTAAGGGAGTTGGGCTTTCAGGAGGACGGGGGGGCGCGCGGGGAGAATTTTTTTTTCGACACGAATATACAGGGTGTCCAAAAAAAGGGCAGTTACCCGCGCCGATTCGCTTCCCTCCTACCCAAGCCAGTTGGAAGGAAGGCATACGCGTCCGTAAGGGAGTTGGGCTTTCAGGAGGACGGGGGGGCGCGCGGGGGAGAATTTTTTTTTTCGACACAAATATACAGGGTGTCCAAAAAAAGGGCAGTTACCCGCGTCGATTCTCTTCCCTCCTAACTGAATAATGAATCGTTCATATCGACGCCAGGTATATGCCTTCCCAAGTCGCATAGTGACGTCTAACCTAACCCGAAAATAGGTTAGCCATCATTTTTAACGTTTGAAATTCTAAGTCTTGTATACCTGAGGGTTCTGAAAAAAAAAACGCTCAAAAAAAAAACGGCCAAGTCCCGGGAATCCGTTTTATCGTTTTTCTCGAAGATCAAGTAGATTGGGAAAAAATCGTTTCGAGTAACTTTTATTTAGTTTCGCGTGCCCTTTACATCACCGAAGAAACCGAGTTTCTACCTTTGAAAACGAAAAAGTTGCACGCGTTTTCTAGAAAATATAGTGGGCATAGGAAAAATTTTTCTCAGACAAAATTTACAGGGTTTCTTCAGAGAGTAACAACGCACTTTTCATATTTTTCCGAACTCTATGAATAAAGAAGTTTTCGTTGTTTTCTCTAAAACCAAGTAGGCGGGGAAATTTTCTTTGTCGTCGTTTTTCTTCCTTTCCCCCACCCGTTCGATCGCCGCCGGAACGAAATTTTTATCTCGCCAAACAAAAAAGTTGTATCTGTTCTGGGAAAACCGAGCGTGCCATGGAAAATTTTTTTCTTCGATAATTTTGCCCTCGGCATACGGGGCCTATCAAAGAAAACCGCAAGTCTCTATCTCTATTAATAAGAAAGTTATTCACCTAAGAAAAATCCAAGTGGGCCATGGAAAAAAAAAATTTTCGGCGCAGCGTCATTTTACATCCTCTACCTAACGCACTTTGTCCCGTCTTTCTATCTAGTCGCATAGAAAAGTTGTGTTTTCCGGCGAAATCGAGTAGGCCATGGAAAATTTTTTTTCACGTTTCTCAATCATTTCGCCCTGGCAACCCAACAAAGGAAACCCGGATCTCCTATCTCTAAAGATAGCAAAGTTGCATTTGTTCTGTCAAAATCGAGGTGGCCATGAAAATTTTTCGTCGCCCATTTTTTTCCTCCCCCCATATGCTTACAATCAAAACAAACGGCAACCCCGTATCTCTGACGGCACGGGAGTAACGGCCGCTTAAAGAATTTCGAGGTTATGTTGTGTCGTAAATTTCCGGTTGGAAATTAGTTAAATTCGCAGTCTGAAAGTCGTCCATAACCTAAGGGACGTTGTTTTGGCGGCAAAAATCAAATATTTTCGCCCATCGGATTTTCCAGAAAGAGACACCCGGTACGCATTCGCAGTTTGAAAGTTCTCCGTAACCTAAAAGACGGTTTTTTTGCCAACCTTCCGCGTCGACCGCTTCGAAAAAAACGCCAGCGTTCAACAGGTGCGCCTATCCTCGGTTCCGTTACCTCGAATTCTCACCCCCGTATCGTCCGGTTCGAAATTGCAAATATTCAACAGGTGTGGGTTTCGCCGAAACGACCCGAACTCTTCCGAATCGCCTTCGGCCGGCCCGAAAATTCACATGTGGACACCCGGTATGCACCTTCGAGTCGCGGTTTGAAAGCTCGCCGTAACCTAAAAGTGTGATTTTTGGCGTACCTGACGGGAAATTCCAACCTCCGGCCCGTCAAGATTTGAAAGTCGAAGAAATCTCATACCCGGCGGACTCGAAAAAATCCGTCCGAGAAACCTACGGAACCACTCTCGGAAATTGCGTGTTTCTTCCTATTTCTCGATTTTTCCGGGGCACCGGAGCCGTCCGAACCTGACCTGAAGACTTGGGGGAGGCTTCAAAAATTCCTTCCCCGTGTCCCCGAGCCTAAATAACGCGGCTACGGCCCGACGAAAAAGGGCAATTTCTGACAATTTCGCGACTTTTTTGACAAATTTTTAGGCGCAGCGTGTTACATAAAAACGATCCGATTTCTGCCGGGAAAAAAGCTTAATATCTCTCGCATTTACCTCTTTAAAAATCCGAAAAAGTGTTAAATCTCTTAATCGAACCTTCCTCTTCCTTCCCTTTGACATTTCCCTCACCCTACCGCCCTATTTAAGAATCATTTTCGCCCCGCTCCCGACCGAGACGGTTTTCGGCGGAACTGTCCCACCCCCGGGCCCGACCGCCGGCGCCGGAGGACCGAAACTTACCCCCGCTTCTGGCGTCTTTTCTCGGCGAAGAGACGCTTTCGCCCGTCGAGAGTATGGGCGTTCGATGAAGCGAGGACGGCCGGAGGCGCGCGTACCGCTCGGCGACCGCTTCGCGGCCGCCTCGCCGAAAAACGGGACTAACAAATCGACCCTTTTTCCGGCCCAAAACGATAATAGAAATGCAGTCAGCTATTAATATAGTATAACTAGCAATTCGCCCACCTGCGCTGGCGCGCAGGTTGGGCGTCTCCCCAGGACTGCGGCCGGCGGCGGCTGCGCCGCCGCAACCTTCTTTACTGCAACTCACGCGGGGACTTTGAACGTCTGGTCAGTGCGGCGGCTTCGCCGCCGCCGAAGTTCGGCCGCTTCGCGGCCTCACATCCCCCTCGCAATGGATACCCCTCAAATTATTGCCTCTCTCGGACTTCGGCCTCGCTTCGCTTGTTGCACTGGGCGCCACACTCGGCCTTCGGCTTCGTGCGGTGCTCCGTTGGCTTATTGCCGCACTCGGCCTTCGGCCTCGCGCGAGACAGATGGGCTCTGCTGGCCATTGCTCCTCGCTTCGCTCGTCGCGACGGGCTTCTTTTAGGTGACTCGCGCGTGGGCTCTGCCGGCCATTGCTCCTCGCTTCGCTCGTCGCGACAGGCTTCTTTTGGGTAACTCGCGCGTGCGCTCTGCCGGCCATTGCTCCTCGCTTCGCTCGTCGCGACGGGCTTCTTTTGGGTAACGCACGCGTGGGCTCTGCCGTGCATTGCTCCTCGCTTCGCTCGTCGCCACCGGCTTCTTTTGGGTAACTCGCGCCTGGGCTCTGCCGGACATTGCTCCTCGCTTCGCTCGTCGCGCCAAGCTTCTTTTAGGTAACTCGCGCATGGGCTCTGTCGGCCATTGCTCCTCGCTTCGCTCGTCGCTACAGGCTTCTTTTAGGTAACGCACGCGTGGGCTCTGCCGTGCATTGCTCCTCGCTTCGCTCGTCGCGACCGGCTTCTTTTGGGTAACTCGCACGTGGGCTCTGCCGGCCATTGCTCCTCGCTTCGCTCGTCGCGACAGGCTTCTTTTGGGTAATTCGCGCGTGGGCTCTGCCGTCCATTGCTCCTCGCTTCGCTCGTCGAGACAGGCTTCTTTTGGGTAACTCGCGCGTGGGCTCTGCCGGCCATTGCTCCTCGCTTCGCTCGTCGCGACAGGCTTCTTTTGGGTAACTCGCGCGTGGGCTCTGCCGGCTATTGCTCCTCGCTTCGCTCGTCGCGACAGGCTTCTTTTGGGTAATTCGCACGTGGGCTCTGCCGGCTATTGCTCCTCACTTCGCTCGTCGCGACAGGCTTCTTTTGGGTAACTCGCGCGTGGGCTCTGCCGGCTATTGCTCCTCGCTTCGCTCGTCGCGACAGGCTTCTTTTGGGTAATTCGCGCGTGGGCTCTGCCGGCCATTGCTCCTCGCTTCGCTCGTCGCGGCAGGCTTCTTTTGGGTAACTCGCGCGTGGGCTCTGCCGTACATTGCTCCTCGCTTCGCTCGTCGCGACCGGCTTCTTTTGGGTAACTCGCACGTGGGCTCTGCCGGCCATTGCTCCTCGCTTCGCTCGTCGCGACAGGCTTCTTTTGGGTAATTCGCGCGTGGGCTCTGCCGTGCATTGCTCCTCGCTTCGCTCGTCGCGACCGGCTTCTTTTGGGTAACTCGCACGTGGGCTCTGCCGGCCATTGCTCCTCGCTTCGCTCGTCGCGACAGGCTTCTTTTGGGTAATTCGCGCGTGGGCTCTGCCGTCCATTGCTCCTCGCTTCGCTCGTCGAGACAGGCTTCTTTGGGTAATTCGCGCGTGGGCTCTGCCGGCTATTGCTCCTCACTTCGCTCGTCGCGACAGGCTTCTTTTTGGTAACTCGCGCGTGGGCTCTGCCGGCTATTGCTCCTCGCTTCGCTCGTCGCGACAGGCTTCTTTTGGGTAATTCGCGCGTGGGCTCTGCGGACCATTGCTCCTCGCTTCGCTCGTCGCGGCAGGCTTCTTTTGGGTAACTCGCGCGTGGGCTCTGCCGTACATTGCTCCTCGCTTCGCTCGTCGCGACTGGCTTCTTTTGGGTAACTCGCGCGTGGGCTCTGCCGCCCATTGCTCCTCGCTTCGCTCGTCGCGACTGGCTTCTTTTGGGTAACTCGCGCGTGGGCTCTGCCGCCCATTGCTCCTCGCTTCGCTCGTCGCGACAGGCTTCATTTGGGTAACTCGCGCGTGGGCTCTGCCGGCCATTGCTCCTCGCTTCGCTCGTCGCGACGGGCTTCTTTTGGGTAACTCGCGCGTGGGCTCTGCCGTACATTGCTCCTCGCTTCGCTCGTCGCGGCAGGCTTCTTTTGGGTAACTCGCGCGTGGGCTCCGCCGGACATTGCTCCTCGCTTCGCTCGTCGCGACAGGCTTCTTTTGGGTAACTCGCGCGTGGGCTCTGCCGAACATTGCTCCTCGCTTCGCTCGTCGCGACAGGCTTCCTTTGGGTAACTCGCACGTGGGCTCTGCCATCCATTGCTCCTCGCTTCGCTCGTCGCGACAGGCTTCCTTTGGTAACTCGCGCGTGGGCTCTGCCGGCCATTGCTCCTCGCTTCGCTCGTCGCGGCAAGCTTCTTTTGGGTAACTCGCGCGTGGGCTCTGCCGGACATTGCTCCTCGCTTCGCTCGTCGCGACAGGCTTCTTTTGGGTAACTCGCGCGTGGGCTCTGCCGTCCGTTGCTCCTCGCTTCGCTCGTCGCGACAGGCTTCTTTTGGGTAACTCGCGCGTGGGCTCTGCCGTACATTGCTCCTCGCTTCGCTCGTCGCGAGAGGCTTCTTTTGGGTAACTCGCGCGTGGGCTCTGCCGGCTATTGCTCCTCGCTTCGCTCGTCGCGACAGGCTTCCTTTGGGTAACTCGCGCGTAGGCTCTGCCGAACATTGCTCCTCGCTTCGCTCGTCGCGACAGGCTTCTTTTGGGTAACTCGCGCGTGGGCTCTGCCGGCCATTGCTCCTCGCTTCGCTCGTCGCGACAGGCTTCTTTTGGGTAACTCGCGCATGGGCTCTGCCGGCCATTGCTCCTCGCTTCGCTCGTCGCGGCAGGCTTCTTTTAGGCAACTCGCGCGTAGGCTCTGCCGGCCATTGCTCCTCGCTTCGCTCGTCGCGACAGGCTTCTTTTGGGTAACTCGCGCGTGGGCCCTGCCGGCCATTGCTCCTCGCTTCGCTCGTCGCGACAGGCTTCCTTTGGGTAACTCGCGCGTGGGCTCTGCCGAACATTGCTCCTCGCTTCGCTCGTCGCGACAGGCTTCTTTTGGGTAACTCGCGCGTGGGCTCTGCCGGCCATTGCTCCTCGCTTCGCTCGTCGCGACAGGCTTCTTTTGGGTAACTCGCGCATGGGCTCTGCCGGCCATTGCTCCTCGCTTCGCTCGTCGCGGCAGGCTTCTTTTAGGCAACTCGCGCGTAGGCTCTGCCGGCCATTGCTCCTCGCTTCGCTCGTCGCGACAGGCTTCTTTTGGGTAACTCGCGCGTGGGCCCTGCCGGCCATTGCTCCTCGCTTCGCTCGTCGCGACAGGCTCCTTTTAGGTAACTCGCGCGTGGGCTCTGCCGGCCATTGCTCCTCGCTTCGCTCGTCGCGACAAGCTTCTTTTAGGTAACTCGCGCGTGGGCTCTGCCGGCCATTGCTCCTCGCTTCGCTCGTCGCGACAGGCTTCTTTTGGGTAATTCGCGCGTGGGCTCTGCCGTCCATTGCTCCTCGCTTCGCTCGTCGCGACAGGCTTCTTTCGGGTAACTCGCGCGTGGGCTCTGCCGGCCATTGCTCCTCGCTTCGCTCGTCGCGACAGGCTTCTTTTAAACAAAAAAAAACAAAACGTTGCACGCGTTTTCTAGAAAATTCCGTAGGTGGACGGAAAATTTTTTTCGGGTAGAATATACAGGGTGTTTCGAGAAAGTGATCGTGCACTTTTCCGTTTATTCCAATCTCTGAAAATAAAAAAGTTGCGCGTATTTTCTCGAAAACCAAGTAGCGGAGGCAAATTTTTTTCAACACGAATATACAGGGTGTCCAAAAAAGGGCAATCACCCGCGCCGTCTTCGCTTCCCTCCTACCCAAGCCAGTTGGAAGGAAGGCATACGCGTCCGTAAGGAAGTTGGGCTTTCAGGAGGACGTGGGGGCGCGCGGGGGTGTCCAAAAAAAGGGCAGTTACCCGCGTCGATTCTCTTCCCTCCTAACTGAATATTGAATCGTTCATATCGACGCCAGGTATATGCTTTCCCAAGTCGCATAGTGACGTCTAACCTAACCCGAAAATAGGTTAGCCATCATTTTTAACGTTTGAAATTCTAAAAGTCTTGTATACCTGAGGGTTTTGAAAAAAAAAACGCTCAAAAAAAACGGCCAAGTCCCGGGAATCCGTTTTATCGTTTTCTCGAAGATCAAGTAGATTGGGAAAAAATTGTTTCGAGTAACTTTTATTTACTTTCGCGTGCCCTTTACATCCACGAAGAAACCAAGTTTCTACCTTTGAAAACGAAAAAGTTGCACGCGTTTTCCCGAAAATATAGTGGGCGCAGGAAAAATTTTTCTCAGACAAAATTTACAGGGTTTCTTCAGAGAGTAACAACGCACTTTTCATGTTTTTCCGAACTCTATAAATAAAGAAGTTTTCGTTGTTTTCTCTAAAACCAAGTAGGCGGGGAAGTTTTCTTTACCGTCGTTTTTCTTCCTTCCCCCCACCCGTTCGATCGCCGTCGGAACGAAATTTTTATCTCGCCAAACAAAAAAGTTGTATTTGTTCTGGGAAAACAGAGTGTGCCATGGAAAATTTTTTTTTCGATAATTTTCCCCTCGGCATATGGGGCCGATCAAAGAAAACCGCAAGTCTCTATCTCTATTAATAAGAAAGTTATTCACTTAAGAAAAATCCAAGTAGGCCATGGAAAAAAAATTTTTTCGGCGCAGCGTCATTTTACACGCTCTACCTAACGCACTTTGTCCCGTCTTTCTATCTCGTCGCATAAAAAAGTTGTGTTTTCCGTCGAAATCGAGTAGGCCATGAAAAAAATTTTTTCACATTTCTCAATCTTTTCGTCCTGGCAACCCAACAAAAGAAACCCGGAACTTCTATCTCTAAAAATAGCAAAGTTGCATTTGTTCTGTCAAAATCGAGGTGGCCATGAAAAATTTTCGTCGTCCATTCTTTTCCTCCCCCCATCTGCTTACAATCAAAACAAACGGCAACCCCGTATCTCTGACGGCATAGGAGTTACGGCAGCTTAAAGAATTTCGAGGTTATGTTGTATCGTAAATTTCCAACTAAATTCGCAGTCTGAAAGTCGTCCATAACCTAAGGGACGTGGTTTTGGCGGCAAAAATCAAAAATTCCAACCCTCCGCGTCGACGGCTTCGAAAAAGCGCAAATATTCAACAGGTGTTCGGTAACTTGAAGTTCTTCGGCCGGCGAAAAAATCCGCACGTCGACACCGCGTATATGCACCCTCAAGTTGCGGTTTGACTTCCCGCCATAACCTCGAAGGCGCGACTGACGGCGAATCTAACCTCCGAAATGTATCGTAAAATTCCGCGTTGTTTCGCCCTTTACATTTTAAAGAAATAGACACCCGGTACGCGTTCGCAGTTTGAAATGTCTTTAACCTCAAAGGCCCTTTTGCTTGGCAGTGACGTGAAGGCGAATTCTAACCTCCCATCGTCCAGTTTAAAAGTGCAAAAATTCTCATATCGACACCAGGTACTTCTTCTCAAGTCGCATATTGACGTCTAATCCTAACCTCTGCTTTACACCCCTGTCATGGGAATCTAACCTGAATGTAGGTTAGCCATCATTTTGAAAGAAGTATAAAAGTCTTGTATACCTGAGGGTTCTGAAAGAAAAAATCTTCTCAAAAAAACGGCTAAGTCCCGGGAATCTGTCTTAACGTTTTTCTTGAAAATCAAGTAGGCTGGAAAAAATCGTTTCGAGTAACTTATATTTTCTTTCGCGTGCCCTTTACGTCCCCGAAGGAACCACGTTCCTACCTTTGAAAACGAAAAAGTTGCACGCGTTTCCTCGGAAATGCGGCGGGTGGACGAAAAATTTTTTTCGAGTAAAATATACAGGGTGTTGCGAGAAAGTGAGCGTGCACTTTTCCGTTTTTCCCTATCCCCGAAAATGAAAAAGTTTCGCCTATTTTCTCGAAAACCAAGTAGGCGGGGGAATTTTTTTTCGCGACGGTTCCCTTTCTTTCCCGTACACATTCCATACCAGCAGAAGCGAAATTTTTATCTCGCCAAACAAAAGAGTTGTCTGTTCTGGGAAATCTAGCGTGCGGTGGGAAAATTTTTCTTTTCGATAATTTTCTCGTTGGCATTTGGATTTTTAAAAGCTAAAAATTAAAAAATTTTTTTAAAGTCTCCATCTCTAATAATAAGAAAGTTATTGACTTAAGAAAAATCCAAGTAGGCCATGCAAAAAAAAATTTTCTGAGCAGCGTCATTTTACATCCTCTACCTAACGCCCTTTGTCCCGTCTTTATATCTCGTCGCATAAAAAAGTTGTGTTTTCCGGCGAAATCGAGCAGGCCATGGAATTTTCTTCTCCGCGTTTCCCAATCATTTTACCCGGGCAAACGAACAAAAGAAACCCGAAACTTCTATCTCTAAAGACAAAAAATTGGCGGTTGTCGTGAGAAAATCGAGGTGGCCACGGACAAATTTCGTCGTTCATTTTTCTCCTCTTCCAATGTGCTTGTAATCAAAACCAACGGCAACGCTCTATCTACAACGATTAAGTTTCGTACATTTCTCGCTCGACACATTTTCGAGAAAGAGACGCCCGGTACGCCCACCGGGTCTGGCGGCCCTCCGCAACCTGGCTCTTCGTCTTTGGCGGCGGCGAAGAAGACGCCAATATCCACCGCGTATCCCCTTCGAAAGTGCAGATATTCAACAGGCGTGCGTACGCGAAAATCGCCACCCCCGTATCCGCCCGTTTCGAAATCGCAGATATTCAACAGGTTGATTAGCTTCGGCCGGCGAAAAAATTCACATGTCGACATCCGGTATGCACCCTCAAGTCGCGGTTTGGCTTCCCGCCATAACCTCGAAGGCGCGACTGACGGAGAATCTAACCCCTCGCGCGACACAGCCTTGCAGGAAAAACTGGCGCCGTTAGGTTGCCGGAGTTTTTAGTGACTAATCTTACAATCAGTCCCACGAACATGGGCCATCTTCTTGGCAAAGGAATTTCTATAACCTCGGACAGAGCCGTTTTAAAAATCGGAGGAGGTGGTAGATCTCTTAGTTGGGTCTCGTACTTTCCTCCGGTACCGAAAGAAACCTCGAAGATCCGATATCTGAGAAATTTCCGCAATCTCGATTTTATTCTTCCGAGAAATGGGACGGCTGTAGAATCAGCGAAATCGACGGAAATCCTCCGAAACCGCTCTTGGGAATTGCGTATTTTTTCTTATTTCTCGATTTTTCGGGGGCGCCGGAGGCATCCGAACCTGACTTGAAGACATGGAGGAAGCTTTAAAAATTCCGACCTCGCGGCCCCGAGCTCAAATAACGTGGCTACGGCCCGACGAAAACAGGCAATTTCTGACAATTTCGCGACTTTTTTTGACTAATTTTTTGGCGCAGCACGACACATAAAAACGATCCGATTTCTCTCGGGAAAAAAGCTTAATAACTCTCGCATTTACCCCTTTAAAAATCCGAAAAAGTGTTAAATCTCTTCATCGGACCTTCCTCTTCCTTCCCGTTGCGATTTCCTTTCCCCTACGACCCTATTTAAGAATCTTCTTCGTCGCGCTCACGGCCGAGACAGTTTTCACGGGCCACTGTATCACCCGAAAACCTATTTTTCTCTTTACCGCACAATTCGATGGCCCCACCGTACCACCGCTTTAACAGTTTACGATAAGTGGAGGAATCGTTTCTGGCCAAAATCCTGTGCGCTATCCTGTCCTAAATTTCGTCTAGTTTCCTTAAATACCTCTCGCCGGCCGCTGCGCGGCCGGCTCGAACACTTCTAGGGTATAAAGTGGGGGCACCTTTTCGACCCCGATTAGAAAAGAACACGTTCAACGGCTATTAATATATATTAACTAGCAATTCGCCCACCTGCGCTTGCGCGCAGGGTGGGCGACTCCCCAGGCCTGCGGCAGGCGGCGGCTGCGCCGCCGCAACCTTCTTTTAGGTAACTCGCGCGTGGGCTCTGCCGGCCATTGCTCCTCGCTTCGCTCGTCGCGACGGGCTTCTTTTGGGTAACTCGCGCGTGGGCTCTGCCGGCCATTGCTCCTCGCTTCGCTCGTCGCGACAGTCTTCTTTTGGGTAACTCGCGCGTGGGCTCTGCCGGCCGTTGCTCCTCGCTTCGCTCGTCGCGACAGGCTTCTTTTAGGTAGCTCGCTCGTGGTTCGTCACGATGGGAATTCGGCCGCTTCGCGGCCTCACGTCCCTTCCGCGCCGGATACCCCTCGGCTTATCGCCGCCCTCGGCCTACGGCCTCGTGCGTCAATTTTGGCGCCTCGCTTCGCTCGTCGCGTTGGGCGCCGCACTCGGGCTTCGCCCTCGTGCGTCGCTCCCTTGGTCTATTGCCGCACTCGGCCTTCGGCCTCGCGCGGCAATCCTGGCGAGAAAGATGGGCTCTGGCCGGCGCCGGTGGGCTCTGCCGGCCATTGCTCCTCGCTTCGCTCGTCGCGATTTGCTAAAATCGATATTTTCTAAGTAATCAAGGCGGCCGAGAAAAAATGTTTCGAGTAACTTTTTTTTTGTTTTTCAGTGCCCTTTCCATCCCAGCAGGAACCAAGTCTCTATCTCTGAAAATGAAAAAGTTTCCTTTGTTCTCTCTAAAATCAAGTAGGCGGGGAAATTTTCTTTGTCGTCGTTTTTCTTCCTTTCCCCCACCCGTTCGATCGCCGCCGGAACGAAATTTTTATCTCGCCAAACAAAAAAGTTGTATCTGTTCTGGGAAAACCGAGCGTGCCATGGAAAATTTTTTTCTTCGATAATTTTGCCCTCGGCATACGGGGCCTATCAAAGAAAACCGCAAGTCTCTATCTCTATTAATAAGAAAGTTATTCACCTAAGAAAAATCCAAGTGGGCCATGGAAAATAAAAATTTTCGGCGCAGCGTCATTTTACATCCTCTACCTAACGCACTTTGTCCCGTCTTTCTATCTAGTCGCATAGAAAAGTTGTGTTTTCCGGCTAAATCGAGTATTCCATGGAAAATTTTTTTTCACGTTTCTCAATCATTTCGCCCCGGCAATCCAACAAAGGAAACCCGGATCTCCTATCTCTAAAGATGGCAAAGTTGCATTTGTTCTGTCAAAATCGAGGTGGCCATGAAAAATTTTCGTCGTCCATTTTTTTCCTCCCCCCATATGCTTACAATCAAAACAAACGGCAACGCCGTATCTCTAACGGCACGGGAGTTACGGCCGCTTAAAGAATTTCGAGGTTATGTCGTATCGTAAGTTTACAACTAAATTCTCAGTCTGAAAATCGTCCATAACCTAAGGGACGTCGTTTTGGCGGCAAAAATCAAAAATTCCAACCCTCCGCGTCGACCGCTTCGAAAAAGAGCAAATATTCAACAGGTGTTCGGTAACTTGAAATCCTCACCCCCAGTATACGTCCATTTCGGAATCGCAGATATTCAACAGGTGCTTAGTTCTTCGGCCGGCAAAAAAATCCACATGTCGACATCCGGTATGCACCCTCAAGTCGCGGTTTGGCTTCCCGCCATAACCTCGAAGGCGCGACTGACGGAAAATCTAACCCCTCGCGCGACACCGCCAGCAGGAAAAACTGGCGCCGTTAGGTTGCCGGAGTTTTTAGTGACTAATCTTACAATCAGTGCCACGAACATGGGCCATCTTCTTGGCAAAGGAATTTCTATAACCTCGAATAGAGCCGTTTTAAAAATCGGAGGAGGTGGTAGATCTCTTAGTTGGGTCTCGTACTTTCCTCCGGTACCGAAAGAAACCTCGAAGATCTGATATCTGAACAAATTTCCGCAATGTCGATTTTATTCTTCCGAGAAATGGGACGGCTGTAGAAACAGCGAAATGGACGGAAATCCTCCGAAACCGCTCTTGGAAATTGCGTATTTTTTCACATTTCTCGATTTTTCGGGGGCGCCGGAGGCATCCAAACACGACCCGAAGACATGGAGGAAGCTTTAAAAATTGCGACCTGGCGGCCCCGGGCCGAAATAACGACGCCACGGCCCGACGAAAACGGGCAATTTCTGACAATTTCGCGACTTTTTTTGACTAATTTTTTGGCGCAGCGCGACACATAAAAACGATCCGATTTCTCTCGGGAAAAAAGCTTAATAACTCTCGCATTTACCTCTTTAAAAATTCGAAAAAGTGTTAAATCTCTTAATCTGACCATCCTCTTTCTTCCAGTTGCGATTTCCCTCACCCTACGACCCTATTTAAGAATCATTTTCGCCCCGCTCACGGCCGAGACAGTTTTCACGGGCCACTGTATCACCCGAAAACCTATGTTCCTCTTTACCGCACACCACGTGACCCCCACCTTACCACCGCTTCTGGCGGCCGTAATTAAGCGAAGAAAAATCCACCGGCCTCGAGATTGCGCCTCCGCACTGGGCCCGTCCCTCCCCTACCCCCTAACGACGAAGGTCGGCCGCTTCGCGGCCTCCCCTCGCCGAAAACAGCCGAATACAAAAGGTACCTTTTTCCTCGATTTTAGAAAAGAACACCCTTATCAGCTATTAATATATATTAACTAGCAATTCGCCCACCTGTGCTTGCGCGCAGGGTGGGCGTCTCCCCAGGCCTGCGGCCGGCGGCGGCTGCGCCGCCGCAACCTTCTTTTAGGTAACTCACGCGTGGGCTCTGCCGGCCATTGCTCCTCGCTTCGCTCGTCGCGACGGGCTTCTTTTGGGTAACTCGCGCGTGGGCTCTGCCGGCCATTGCTCCTCGCTTCGCTCGTCGCGACAGTCTTCTTTTGGGTAACTCTCGCGTGGGCTCTGCCGGCCGTTGCTCCTCGCTTCGCTCGTCGCGACAGGCTTCTTTTAGGTAGCTCGCTCGTGGTTCGTCACCATGGGAGTTCGGCCGCTTCGCGGCCTCACGTCCCCCCCGCGCCGGATACCCCTCGGCTCATTGCCGCCCTCGGCCTACGGCCTCGTGCGTCAATTTTGGCGCCTCGCTTCGCTCGTCGCGTTGGGCGCCGCACTCGGGCTTCGCCCTCGTGCGTCGCTCCCTTGGTCTATTGCCGCACTCGGCCTTCGGCCTCGCGCGGCAATCCTGGCGAGAAGGATGGGCTCTGGCCGGCGCCGGTGGGCTCTGCCGGCCATTGCTCCTCGCTTCGCTCGTCGCGATTTGCTAAAATCGATATTTTCTAAGTAATCAAGGCGGCCGAGAAAAAATGTTTCGAGTAACTTTTTTTTTGTTTTTCAGTGCCCTTTCCATCCCAGCAGGAACCAAGTCTCTATCTCTGAAAATGAAAAAGTTTCCTTTGTTCTCTCTAAAATCAAGTAGGCGGGGAAATTTTCTTTGTCGTCGTTTTTCTTCCTTTCCCCCACCCGTTCGATCGCCGCCGGAACGAAATTTTTATCTCGCCAAACAAAAAAGTTGTATCTGTTCTGGGAAAACCGAGCGTGCCATGGAAAATTTTTTTCTTCGATAATTTTCCCCTCGGCATACGGGGCCTATCAAAGAAAACCGCAAGTCTCTATCTTTATTAATAAGAAAGTTATTCACCTAAGAAAAATCCAAGTAGGCCATGGAAAAAATTTTTTTTCGGCGCAGCGTCATTTTACATCCTCTACCTAACGCACTTTGTCCCGTCTTTCTATCTAGTCGCATAGAAAAGTTGTGTTTTCCGGCGAAATCGAGTAGGCCATGGAAAATTTTTTTTCACGTTTCTCAATCATTTCGCCCCGGCAACCCAACAAAGGAAACCCGGATCTCCTATCTCTAAAGATGGCAAAGTTGCATTTGTTCTGTCAAAATCGAGGTGGCCATGAAAAATTTTCGTCGTCCATTTTTTTCCTCCCCCCATCTGCTTACAATCAAAACAAACGGCAACCCCGTATCTCTGACGGCACGGGAGTTACGGCCGCTTAAAGAATTTCGTGGTTATGTCGTATCGTAAATTTCCAACTAAATTCGCAGTCTGAAAGTCGTCCATAACCTAAGGGACGTCGTTTTGGCGGCAAAAATCAAAATCCAACCCTCCGCCTCGACCGCTTCGAAAAAGTGCAATTATTCAACAGGTGTTCGGTAACTTGAAATCCTCGCCCCCAGTATACGTCCGTTTCGGAATCGCAGATATTCAACAGGTGCTTAGTTCTTCGGCCGGCGAAAAAATCCACATGTCGACATCCGGTATGCACCCTCAAGTCGCGGTTTGGCTTCCCGCCATAACCTCGAAGGCGCGACTGACGGAAAATCTAACCCCTCGCGCGACACCGCCAGCAGGAAAAACTGGCGCCGTTAGGTTGCCGGAGTTTTTAGTGACTAATCTTACAATCAGTGCCACGAACATGGGCCATCTTCTTGGCAAAGGAATTTCTATAACCTCGGACAGAGCCGTTTTAAAAATCGGAGGAGGTGGTAGATCTCTTAGTTGGGTCTCGTACTTTCCTCCGGTACCGAAAGAAACCTCGAAGATCAGATATCTGAGCAAATTTCCGCAATCTCGATTTTATTCTTCCGAGAAATGGGACGGCTGTAGAAACAGCGAAATGGACGGAAATCCTCCGAAACCGCTCTTGGAAATTGCGTGTTTTTTCACATTTCTCGATTTTTCCGGGGCGCCGGAGGCGTCCGAACCTGACCTGAAGACATGGGGGAAGCTTTAAAAATTCCGACCTCGCGGCCCCGAGCTCAAATAACGTGGCTACGGCCCGACGAAAACGGGCAATTTCTGACAATTTCGCGACTTTTTTTGACTAATTTTTTGGCGCAGCACGACACATAAAAACGATCCGATTTCTCTCGGGAAAAAAGCTTAATAACTCTCGCATTTACCCCTTTAAAAATCCGAAGAGGTGTTAAATCTCTTAATCAAACCTTCCTCTTCTTTCCCCTTGCGATTTCCTTCCCCCTACCACCCTACTTAAGAATCATTTTCGCCCCGCTCCCGACCGAGACAGTTTTCACGGGCCACTGTATCACCCGAAAACCTATGTTCCTCTTTACCGCACACCACGTGACCCCCACCTTACCACCGCTTCTGGCGGCCGTAATTAAGCGAAGAAAAATCCACCGGCCTCGAGATTGCGCCTCCGCACTGGGCCCGTCCCTCCCCTACCCCCTAACAACGAAGGTCGGCCGCTTCGCGGCCTCCCCTCGCCGAAAACAGCCGAATACAAAAGGTACCTTTTCCTCGATTTTAGAAAAGAACACCCTTATCAGCTATTAATATATATTAACTAGCAATTCGCCCACCTGCGCTTGCGCGCAGGGTGGGCGTCTCCCCAGGCCTGCGGCCGGCAGCGGCTGCGCCGCCGCAACCTTCTTTTAGGTAACTCGCGCGTAGGCTCTGCCGGCCATTGCTCCTCGCTTCGCTCGTCGCGACGGGCTTCTTTTGGGTAACTCGCGCGTGGGCTCTGCCGGCCATTGCTCCTCGCTTCGCTCGTCGCGACAGTCTTCTTTTGGGTAACTCGCGCGTGGGCTCTGCCGGCCGTTGCTCCTCGCTTCGCTCGTCGCGACAGGCTTCTTTTAGGTAGCTCGCTCGTGGTTCGTCACGATGGGAATTCGGCCGCTTCGCGGCCTCACGTCCCTTCCGCGCCGGATACCCCTCGGCTTATCGCCGCCCTCGGCCTACGGCCTCGTACGTCAATTTTGGCGCCTCGCTTCGCTCGTCGCGTTGGGCGCCGCACTCGGGCTTCGCCCTCGTGCGTCGCTCCCTTGGTCTATTGCCGCACTCGGCCTTCGGCCTCGCGCGGCAATCCTGGCGAGAAGGATGGGCTCTGGCCGGCGCCGGTGGGCTCTGCCGGCCATTGCTCCTCGCTTCGCTCATCGCGATTTGCTAAAATCGATGTTTTCTAAGTAATCAAGGCGGCCGAGAAAAAATGTTTCGAGTAACTTTTTTTTTGTTTTTCAGTGCCCTTTCCATCCCAGCAGGAACCAAGTCTCTATCTCTGAAAATGAAAAAGTTTCCTTTGTTCTCTCTAAAATCAAGTAGGCGGGGAAATTTTCTTTGTCGTCGTTTTTCTTCCTTTCCCCCACCCGTTCGATCGCCGCCGGAACGAAATTTTTATCTCGCCAAACAAAAAAGTTGTATCTGTTCTGGGAAAACCGAGCGTGCCATGGAAAATTTTTTTCTTCGATAATTTTGCCCTCGGCATACGGGGCCTATCAAAGAAAACCGCAAGTCTCTATCTCTATTAATAAGAAAGTTATTCACCTAAGAAAAATCCAAGTGGGCCATGGAAAAAAAAATTTTCGGCGCAGCGTCATTTTGCATCCTCTACCTAACGCACTTTGTCCCGTCTTTCTATCTAGTCGCATAGAAAAGTTGTGTTTTCCGGCTAAATCGAGTAGGCCATGGAAAATTTTTTTTCACGTTTCTCAATCATTTCGCCCCGGCAATCCAACAAAGGAAACCCGGATCTCCTATCTCATCTAAAGATGGCAAAGTTGCATTTGTTCTGTCAAAATCGAGGTGGCCATGAAAAATTTTCTCCCCCCATATGCTTACAATCAAAACAAACGGCAACGCCGTATCTCTAACGGCACGGGAGTTACGGCCGCTTAAAGAATTTCGAGGTTATGTCGTATCGTAAGTTTACAACTAAATTCTCAGTCTGAAAATCGTCCATAACCTAAGGGACGTCGTTTTGGCGGCAAAAATCAAAAATTCCAACCCTCCGCGTCGACCGCTTCGAAAAAGAGCAAATATTCAACAGGTGTTCGGTAACTTGAAATCCTCACCCCCAGTATACGTCCATTTCGGAATCGCAGATATTCAACAGGTGCTTAGTTCTTCGGCCGGCAAAAAAATCCACATGTCGACATCCGGTATGCACCCTCAAGGCGCGGTTTGGCTTCCCGCCATAACCTCGAAGGCGCGACTGACGGAAAATCTAACCCCTAGCGCGACACCGCCAGCAGGAAAAACTGGCGCCGTTAGGTTGCCGGAGTTTTTAGTGACTAATCTTACAATCAGTGCCACGAACATAGGCCATCTTCTTGGCAAAGGAATTTCTATAACCTCGAATAGAGCCGTTTTAAAAATCGGAGGAGGTGGTAGATCTCTTAGTTGGGTCTCGTACTTTCCTCCGGTACCGAAAGAAACCTCGAAGATCTGATATCTGAGCAAATTTCCGCAATGTCGATTTTATTCTTCCGAGAAATGGGACGGCTGTAGAAACAGCGAAATGGACGGAAATCCTCCGAAACCGCTCTTGGAAATTGCGTATTTTTTCACATTTCTCGATTTTTCGGGGGCGCCGGAGGCATCCAAACACGACCCGAAGACATGGAGGAAGCTTTAAAAATTGCGACCTGGCGGCCCCGGGCCGAAATAACGACGCCACGGCCCGACGAAAACGGGCAATTTCTGACAATTTCGCGACTTTTTTTGACTAATTTTTTGGCGCAGCGCGACACATAAAAACGATCCGATTTCTCTCGGGAAAAAAGCTTAATAACTCTCGCATTTACCTCTTTAAAAATTCGAAAAAGTGTTAAATCTCTTAATCTGACCATCCTCTTTCTTCCAGTTGCGATTTCCCTCACCCTACGACCCTATTTAAGAATCATTTTCGCCCCGCTCACGGCCGAGACAGTTTTCACGGGCCACTGTATCACCCGAAAACCTATGTTCCTCTTTACCGCACACCACGTGACCCCCACCGTACCACCGCTTCTGGCAGCCGTAATTAAGCGAAGAAAAATCCACCGGCCTCGAGATTGCGCCTCCGCACTGGGCCCGTCCCTCCCCTACCCCCTAACGACGAAGGTCGGCCGCTTCGCGGCCTCCCCTCGCCGAAAACAGCCGAATACAAAAGGTACCTTTTCCTCGATTTTAGAAAAGAACACCCTTATCAGCTATTAATATATATTAATTTCAAATGTGACTAAAACCAAACGTTGGATTCACAACTAAAAAGGGGTCTACAAAGTTTTTTTAGCAGGATAGTGAAAGCGGGGGTACAACTGCTTTCTATTCAGTGGACTGGAATAATTAATAAAACCAGCGCTAAATTTTAGTACTAATATAAAATTAAGTCATTACTAAAATCCAGTACTGGATTTTGGTGGCTTGGACAAGTTAGTGGCATCGTGTAACTCCTCCCTTTTAATCACAAGAGAAAATATTTTTTCCGGGTGTAAGCGAGGCAACAATCCTGTAGGGAATAAAAACTGTGTGGCAAATTGGGGTCGATTTCTCGACATATACAGTGTCCAGCAGGAAGTACGCACCATATGGGATTTTTTTTTACATTCATCAGAAAATTTTATTCTATTATTTTAGAGAAAACATGTATAATAAAAACTTGTTTAGAATTTATATGTAAGACCAAAAAAACTTTATATTCTATAAAAAGTCCTTTTCGGCATTTTTTATTATTTACCCTGTATAGAAAATAAAACCACATTCTTTAATAGCCAGTTCCGTTTCAGAGAGGATTTCATTTATAAACATAAGTGTCATAAAAATTAAACAGTAAGTTATGGCTCCTTCAAAATAAAAACGATAACATAGTATTTTTTTTGTCATATGCTCCCAAAAATAGCTATTTTACGGACTCATTTCAGTCCGTAAAATGCTTCTTTTTCGCCCTAGTTTAAGCGTTCTGAAGAATTGTAAAAAGCGTATAACAAAATTTTGGGAGCGTATGACAAAGAATAGTGTTTGTCACACGTACCTAAATGAAGTTTTTCAGGACTCATCTGCTATTCCGGACTTCATTTTAGGTACTTGTAATAAAAATAACTATTTTGTGCAAACCTTGTTTTATTTACAAGTTCATAAACAAATCCTAATGTTTATGGCACTCACGTTTATAAATGACAAATCCACTCTGACACGGATCTGGCATATTAAATAAAGTGGTTTTATTTTCATACGGGGTAAATCATAAAAAATGCTAAAAAGGTGTTTTGCGGAATAGAACCTTGAAACTTCATTTTTGGGCTTACGTTTTAATTCTAAACAATTTTTCATGTTACATGTTTCCTCTTACGTGTCTCATAGATAGAAAATTCTGGTATTTTCTGACCCCCCCTTTAGTCTAAATGATCCGGCTAAGCCGAAATAATGTTACTGGAGATCATAAATCGGCTAGGTAACAGGACGATAAGGTACGTATAAATGCAAATTAAAATCATGTTTCCAAAAGCCCCGATTCTAGTCACTCGTGCATTGTCCTATTATATCCAATCCATTACTCGCCGCTAATACCTCCACTAGATATTTTTCGTTTCCAAAACCTGTTAAACAATACAACGCCTTTGTGGCAATTTTCAATGTATCAGCAATAACCTCGTTTAATATGAATGACAGGTCAAAAACAATACGGAAAATGCCCAGGTAAACTCTGATAACACAATACGATTATGTTCAATTAAACTTAAAAACAACTTACGGTTCTCTCGGTTCGGCAAAGAAAAACGGAATCCCCGTCGGGAAAAACCGGCACAGCGTGTGTTTCGGTGAGGGTGCTGCAGAAAACTGACGCGGGCTTTTCCTGCGAGTTTTCCGGAGGCACTGGCTCCTATCGAGCCCTAACACCGGATAGGTCGGCCCAAATCGGGAGGGCTCGGGAATCCAGAAAGTCGGTAGTAAGTTCCTTTCGGGATATTTAAAATTTATGGTAATTTATTCGCATGAATTTGGCAAATAAAATTAGGGAAGCTAACCGTTTATGGCATTTGTGATTAAGGCCGAATCGCAGCCGCCAAATATTCACAAAAAAAACAGTAAAACAAAGTATTAGCCACAGAAAATATAGTTCCACAACAGAAAGCTCGATAACAATAATACCAGTCAAATGGGCACCAACGTCTCACTCCAAAAACACGTAGATTGCATTTCCTATGAAATAATATTTTCCTAATTTGGCAATTCATCGATTACCCAAATAGTGGGAAAATCTGCATATCAATGTCTTTGGAAAATATTATAAAGTAGACAAAGTTGGAGTCCATTTGACAGTCATTAAGGGGCCTTCTGTTCTGAATATATTTTCTCTCTGCCTATGATTAGGCCCCTTATGATTCTGGGTTTCCTACGTTTTGTTTACTGTGCGTTTTAGTAGGGGAGCCCATGAGGGCATTTTGGGATTTACTCAAGCGCGACAGATTAACATATGGGGGGGATACCTTGCACCCTGTTGAGTACCTCCACCATATCTAAGCCCTCTATACAGGGCCGCGCGTGTAGGGCAGCCGATCAGAATAGTAAAAAAAAATCGCGCCTCTCTCTCCCTTTCACTCTTTCTCTCGCAACGTCCCCACACGCCAGCCATCACCGCATCACAGCTGATCACAGCACTCGTGGTATTATATGTACAGGGTTATTCAAACTCGATGTCCCTGGGCTATTGTGGACAAACGAAAAGAGAAAAATATATCTGCTTCCGGGGTCTAAAATGAGACCAAACGAAGATTAAGATAAAATTGAGAATTGACAAAAGACGCTCAGCGTCGCGGCGCCCTTCAATTTTTTTTGTAACGATCGTAAATTTTTTATTTGATATTTGGATAGACCTGCATTTTATCTATAAGTTTTATTTTAGACGTTTTGTAAAATTTTGTTTAGTTTAGGAAATATAGGTAATACAATATTTGAAAAGTCCACGTTCAACACCCTGTAATATAGAAAATAAATTATTAAGAGCATATGTTTATAGACAAAAATTCTGAGTATCTGACGCGCTCGAGTAAATTTTTTTTCTTCCCATTTTTAACCCATCCGTACGGCCGCCCACACCATGCAAACCGGCAGATTAACATAGTTACTTACGTCATCGGAGACACGTGGGGCATATACAGGGTGTAACTAAACTGATGGTCAAAAATTAAACCACGTATTCTTGGAGTCAAAATAAGGGCACTTCTTCATATATTTTTTTCTCCTACGGGCCATAGTTTTTTTTATACAGAGCGTAGAAGTTTGGAGAAAAATACACATATTTCTTAGTATTTCTAGAAGTATACGAGATATTTTCTTCAAACTTGGCGTGTCACATGAGCAGATGAGACGTCAAACTTAAGGTTGACATGAAGCTTCTGAGGCTCCCAGTTGCGGAGATACAGGGTGTTAGTAAAATTAATTAGTTCAGAAAATTATGAATACCCTGTATAATCGCATTTTTTTCATTTGTTTTGAGTGGTGAATAGAATGGTTAACAAAAAGTATCTCTTAGTATTTTTTCATATTCGCAGCCGTTTCTTAATTATTTTTAAAGAACGGCAACGCTGCAATGAACAATAGTCACTTTAAGAATAAATCTAGCAATCTGTGGATGTCAATTAAACTTTATTTAACAAAATACAAAAGCAAAAACAATAATAAAAGAAACGTATTGCTATTAGAAAATTAAATTATTAAATGTTCGAAATGACCGCCGTCTCTTTCAATACACGCAACTATGCGTTTCCGCATGTTTATTATTGCCATTCGCAAATCCATAGCAAAAGTGCATATCAGTCAATTCTTCAAATGAAAATATAATTTTTCAAAATATTGATACTAAGGTGCAAAGTTGGCAGCCAAATGATTCAAATAATGCCAAGTTTAATTGACATCCACAGATTGTTAGATTTATTCTTAAAATGACTTTTTTATTGCAGCATTGCCGTTCTTTGAAAATAATTAAAAAATGGCTGAGAATATGAAAAAATACTAAGAGATACTTTTTGTTAACCATTCTATTCACCACTCAAAACAAATTTAAAAAATGCGATTATACAGGGTATTCATAATTTTCTGAACTAATTAATTTTACTAACACCCTGTATCTCCGCAACTGGGAGCCTCAGAAGCTTCATGTCAACCTTAAGTTTGACGTCTCATCTGCTCATGTGACACGCCAAGTTTGAAGAAAATATCTCGTATACTTCTAGAAATACTAAGATATGTGTATTTTTCTCCAAACTTCTACGCTCTGTATAAAAAAAACTATGGCCCGTAGGAGAAAAAAATATATGAAGTAGTGCCCTTATTTTGACTCCAAGAATACGTGGTTTCATTTTTGACCATCAGTTTAGTTACAACCTGTATACACTATCTATATCTGACGCGCTCGAGTATCTCCATGTGACTATTTTTTTTACATTTGTGAAAGCCTGTCGACGCTCCCCCAACCGTGGAATGGGTATATATCATATAACGATATAACCTTTTTTTCTTTCTACCATCTAATCTTCAAAATCCAATAGGTCCCCAGGAAGCTCGAGTAAATCCCCATTTAGCATCATGGGCTCCCCTACTATTTGGCTTACCGTGCGATAGTGTTCACAATGTGCTCATAATTTACATATACCTACGTAATAGGTACTATACGTTGTTTATAGTTTGCAGTAGTGGTTGTAGGTAAATATTATAACGGTATTTGCAAGAGTATTTGCAATAGTATTGCACCGGTACCTAGCAATTCCTGTATCTACTGCTCATATATTATACTAATGTGAAAACATCCACAGTCTACCCAGCCACGGTTTTTAATCTGGCGACACTGTAAAATTTCTAGCGACACTCAGCCATGGTTTTATATATTTCAGCCATATTGTACGTTTCCTAATTTCGCGCGCACAACACACAACTATCTCTCACATTCCCGCAAGTCAGTGTCGCGGGCTTCATTTTTTGCCAGGGGGTTTGAATATAATAAAAACAATTCTAGAATAGGGACCAGTTGAGGGCCCGGGATAGCAAGTAATGGAATGTATCGAGAATGATCTGAGGACAGCCTCTACCTCCCAAGTCAGTGTCGGGGGCTTCAATTTTTGTCAGGGGGTATAAATATAATTAAAAAAAATCTAGAAGAGAGACCAGTTGACGGCCCGGGATACCAAGTAGTGGAAAGTATCGAGGGTGATCTGAGGAACATCCAGGGACCCTTTAAAGTATATAGGGGACCCAGCATTATACTTTCCAAAGTGAGGCCGTTTCTTTCCTCATTCTAATGGTCTCAATGATGCCAAGTGTGCAATTTTATTGGAGAATCTATGAATATAACAGGTACTTTGATTGTTAGTAAAAATTAATAATGGTTTCCATGATTTCTAAAAATTAGGCTTGTCCATGTTCTGTCAACAAACAGAGAATATGGCAAGTGCCAAATGAATCAAATTTATTTTATATTTGAATTTGGTTTCCTGCAATTATTTCCAGAAATTTAAGTAATATAAGGATGGTAAGTCAGTGCCGATTTTGCTTATTTGAGAATTTGTCGCTATTGCACCTTGTTACCAGGTTCCTCAAACCATTTGTAATATGTAGGTGTATAATAGGTACGGTTGGCGTCAGACGAAACCGAACGCTAAAAATTCATTTCCTTGGAATATTTGGATTCTGTTCTAACATTTGGCAACGTCGCGTTCGTCGGACGCTTCTTCCCTCGGTCTGAGCTTGAATCTCTTGTTTATTGAATGGATTTTGGGTATTATTACCCCAAAAGTATCTAGAAAATGGCTTTACGTCGTTCGGTTTCGTCTGACGCCAACTGTACATACGTACTTGAACTTTCTTCCCTTGTTGAATGTATGTACCCAAAGAACTTTCACATATTTCGGGATGGACTAATAAGATTAGGTCTTGTACTTAGTTCTAATCATGACGTCGCTGAAGACAGAAACGAAATCAGATTCAAGAACAAGGAGTTTACAACGGACAAGTGGAGCAATGCTTTTCGCGGCCGGGTTTGATATTTAAATTAATTTGCAAAAATCAACTAAAAGTATGTGGTCTGCGGTGTAAACAAAATAATAGGAGTCAACATAATATTAAAATGCTTCAGAAACGGAAAAAGTCTCCCAGAGACGTACTGGTGAAAATGGCGATTTAGATTATATAAAATAATGAATTGAACCCCCTTAAAAATGTTGTACCACTTTGAAATTTTTACAAAATATTGCCCAAATGACCAGAAACAACACGCTACCGTAGAAACGCAAGAAAGAGTCTCAGGGACGTAGGTACCTTCAAAAATCGCGACTTGCAACGCAAAAGAATAATTTTAACCCGTTTAAAAATTTTGTACCACTTTGAAACTTTGAATTAACGGATATCGCCCAGACGGCGAAAAACAAAAGGCTACCGCAGAAACGAAAAAAATAGCCTCAGGGGCGTAGGTGCTAGCAAAAATCGCGACTTTGATACGTAAAAGAATAATTTTTACTCGTTTAAACATTTTGTACCACTTTGAAACTTTGAACGGATATCGCCCAGAAAACGAAACACAAAAGGCTACCGCAGAAACGAAAAAAATAGCCTCAGGGGCGTAGGTGCTAGCAAAAATCGCGACTTTGATACGTAAAAGAATAATTTTTACGCGTTTAAAAATTTTGTACCATTTTGAAACTTTGAACGGATATCGCCCAGACGACGAAACACAAAAGGCTACGTCAGAAACGAAAAAAAAGAGCCTCAGGGGCGTAGGTGCTCGCAAAAATCGCGACTTTGATACGTAAAAGAATAATTTTAATGCGTTTAAAAATTTTGTACCACTTTGAAACTTTGAACGGATATCGACCAGAGGGCGAAAAACAAAAGGTTACCGCAGAAACGAAAAAAAGAGCCTCAGGGGCGTAGGTGCTAGCAAAAATCGCGACTTTGATACGTAAAAGAATAATTTTTACTCGTTTAAACATTTTGTACCACTTTGAAACTTTGAAGGATATCGCCCAGACGTAGCCGTAGCCTTTTGCTTTTCGTCGTCTGGGCGATATCCGTTCAAAGTTTCAAAGTGGTACAAAATGTTTAAACGAGTAAAAATTATTCTTTTACGTTTCATGTCTCGATTTTTGCTAGCACCTACGCCCCTGAGGCTCTTTTTTTCGTTACTGCGGTAACCTTTTGTTTTTCTCCCTCTGGGCGATATCCGTTTAAAGTTTCAAAGTGGTACAAAATTTTTAAACGCGTTTAAATTATTCTTTTACGTATCAAAGTCGCGATTTTTGCTAGCACCTACGCCCCTGAGGCTCTTTTTTTCGTTTCTGCCGTAGCCTTTTGTGTTTCGTCGTCTGGGCGATATTCGTTCAAAGTTTCAAAATGGTACAAAATTTTTAAACGCGTAAAAATTATTCTTTTACGTATCAAAGTCGCGATTTTTGCTAGCACCTACGCCCCTGAGGCTATTTTTTTTCGTTTCTGCGGTAGCCTTTTGTGTTTCGTTTTCTGGGCGATATCCGTTCAAAGTTTCAAAGTGGTACAAAATGTTTAAACGAGTAAAAATTATTCTTTTACGTATCAAAGTCGCGATTTTTGCTAGCACCTACGCCCCTGAGGCTCTTTTTTTCGTTTCTGTGGTAGCTTTTTGTGTTTCGTCGTCTGGGCGATATCCGTTTAAAGTTTCAAAGTGGTGCAAAATGTTTAAACGAGTAAAAATTATTCTTTTACGTATCAAAGTCGCGATTTTTGCTAGTACCTACGCCCCTGAGGCTCTTTGTTGCGTTTCTGCGATAGCGTGTTGTTTCTGGTCATCTGGGCGATATTTTGTAAAAATTTCAAAGTTGTACAAAATTTTTAAACGGGTTAAAATTATTCTTTGTAACGAGGTTACCACGCTGTTCTTCTTTCTTCATCAATCACAGTCTTTAACAAAGTTGGCTCGCTTTTCTCCCCGATTTTCCGGCTACATCTCACCGCGAAGTCCTAGTCCTCTATCGTCGCATCGCGTCATCGCTACGTCCGCCCGAGCTGCCGACGGAGGGCACCACGGACGCATCTAATCGGCGGCCGCTAGTTCAGATGTGTCCGCCCGGGCCGCCGATAGATGGCGCTGGGAGCCGGTATCTCACCGCCGGGTCCCAGTCCTCTGGTAATAAAACTGTGGCCGTTTATTCCATCAGGGGTCTTAGTCTGGCTATACCAATTGAGTAAGCAGACTAGATATATATATCGCTGTGCTTAAAAACAGCCGATTCTGTTCTCTGTTGATTGAATGGTGCCAGGAGCGTCTGCTGGGGCTATTCAAAGACCGAAAACCGAACCGTAGAACCGAGCAATAACATTCGCTGATACAACCGTGGGATATTGCCAGGAGATAATGCTGGAAATCATCCTAAGACCGGAAAGACAGCACCGTGGAATGGAATAGTGAATAGTGCCGGGAGTTGATGCCGGACCTATTATATCCCGGGGCGACTGACCGTCTATTTAGAAAATTCTGTAGCTGCCACCGGTGCCGTTTCGCTTACGTGCCACGCTCGTTCTCTGCCGCTTGCCCGGCCGGTTGGCTATTCAAAGACCGAAAACCGAACCGTAGAACCGAGCAATAACATTCGCTGATACAACCGTGGGATATTGCCAGGAGATAATGCTGGAAATTATCCTAAGACCGGAAAGACAGCACCGTGGAATGGAATAGTGCCGGGAGTTGATGCCGGACCTATTATATCCCGGGGCGACTGACCGTCTAGGCCATTTAGAAAATTCTGTAGCTGCCACCGGTGCCGTTTCGCTTACGTGCCACGCTCGTTCTCTACCGCTTGCCCTGCCGGTTCGCTACATTTGATAGCTCTTAAGTATACCTAGGGTTTCTAAATACTAATATCCTCTGTACTCTTTCAGAAGCGACGGGGCCGGAGCTGAGGAAGAAGACCAATTTAATTTTCTTTGTAAATAATCAATTTTAGTTTATTTTATTGTTTAGGGTAATCAATATACTTGGTATTTATTATTTGGTGCTTAATTTCATCCCCTGCACACTTTCCTGGCTCAACCATCTCTGGACCTAAAAGAAAAACCACTCCTGGCGCCCGGGCAAAACGCCAAAAGAGGCTAAACAACATCTCTAAAGCCCAAAGTGCCTTACATCTTTTACGTTTCAAGTCGCGCTTTTTGCCAGCACCTACGCCCCTGAGGTTCTTTTTTTCGTTTCTGCGGTAACCTTTTGTTTTTCGCCCTTTGGGCGATATCCGTTCAAAGTTTCAAAGTGGTACAAAATTTTTAAACGAGTAAAAATTATTGCTTTACGTTTCAAGTCGCGATTTTTGCTATCACCTACGCCCCTGAGGCTATTTTTTTCGTTTCTGCGGTAGCCTTTTGTTTTTCTCCGTCTGGGCGATATCCGTTCAAAGTTTCAAAGTGGTACAAAATTTTTAAACGGGTTAAAATTATTCTTGTGCGTTGCAAGTCGCGATTTTTGAAGGTACCTACGTCCCTGAGACTCTTTCTTGCATTTCTACGGTAGCGTGTTGTTTCTGGCCATCTGGGCAATATTTTGTAAAAATTTCAAAGTGGTACAAAATTTTTAAGGGGGTTCAATTCATTATTTTATATAATCTAAATCGCCATTTTCACCAGTACGTCTCTGGGAGACTTTTTCCGTTTCTGGAGCATTTTATTATTATGTTGACTCCTATCATTTTGTTTACACCGCAGACCACATTTTAGTTGATTTTTGCAATTTAATTTAAATATCAAACCCGGCCGCGAAAAGCAAATCTCCACTTGTCCGTTGTAAGCTCCTTGTTTTCGAATCTGATTCCGTTTCTGTCTTCAGCGACGTCTAATCATGTAGTTGTTCTCGGTGCTCATTATAAAATTTTTGTAATTTTATTTCTCTCCCAAGGTACCTCACAAACGTAAAATAAACTTATAGTTGTGATAAAAACTGTTTTAAAAAAAGACCTGACTGAAGCTACCTGCTTAATAATTTAAAATTTACGAAATACCATTTTTGTTTTGAACTACTTACTTATACGTAATGCCCACGTAATGGGAATTGTCGGATTACTAAAGGTGAGACAAGAAAAATCTGGTTGCAATTATTGGGACTACTGCAGGCGGCCGCATTACCTTTAATTGACTATCTGGAAGTTAGAAAACTTAAAAATTGTGAATTATGATGGGAAATATTTTGCCTCCTTTACATAGATAAAGGATTTATATATAGGGACTCCTTTAGAATCTATGGCACTGGCATGTCACATAAAACCTGATGGCAGTTGGACACTGACATATAACATAACCTTGTACCAGCCCACTTATGTTACTATGTTAGGAGGTATGAATATAATAAAAAAATTCTACAAGAACTGTTGGCGGCCGGGGATACCAAGTAGTGGAATGTATCGAGGGTGATCTGAGGAACATCCCTCTACCTCCCAATTCAGTGTGACGAACTTCAATTTATGTCAGGGGTATGACTATAATAAAAAAAATTTAGAAGAGAGGCCAGTTGGCGGCCGGGGATACCAAGTAGTGGAATGTATGGAGGGTGATCGTAGCAAAATCCCTCTACCTACCAAGTCAGTGTGACGGACTTCAATTTATGTCAGGGGGTATGACTATCATAAAAAAAATTCTAGAAGAGAGACCAGTTGACGGCCAGGGATACCAAGTAGTGGAATGTATCAAAGGTGATTTGAGCAACATCCCTTTACCTCCTATTTCAGTGTCGCGGACTTGAATTTTTGTCAAGGGGGGTTGAATATAATAAAAAAAAATTCTACAAGAGAGACCACTGAAACCATGGCTGAGTGTGGCTAGATATTTTGCATTGTTGCCAGATTGCAAACTGTGGCTGGGTAGACCGTGGTTGTTTCCACATTGATATACCTATTTTATCATATTTCATTTCATACTAATAAAAATAAAATTGGGCTGTGAGAATATTAACATCTTAATTTTTCACTTATCATATTTTATCGTCTAGCGCTACCACTCTTTATAGCAAACAAGACGACTGCCTGCCGTTTTCTTCTTCGCAATTTTTTTAGGGCCAATGTATACAGGGAGCTAACCAGCCACACACGTCTAAAGGCAAAAAGCGTTGACTGACGTATTAATAAAGACTTCTCACAGCTGTCATGTTTGACAGTTCTTTGGCTCACCATGCGGTTCCCGGAGACAAAATACAATGCAAAATATATTGTTGACCGTAGGCGCCATCTACTTTCCAGGACATGAAACTATAGCCGTGAGAAATCTTATTAATACGTCAGTCAACGCAAAAAGCCTAAGGCGGATGAAAAGAAGGATGTTGGAGGCAAGCCAAGGGGCCAACCAAAAAGCCCCAGGGACACTTCCAAAAATGTCGAATAATATTCGATGTCTGCAGATAAATCTCCAGCATTCAAAAGCCGCCTCGAGTGTGCTAAGCAGGAGATTTATCAAGGACCATTTTGGAATTGGGCTAATAAAAGAGTCCTGGATCAGTAGAGGACGCGTGTGCCATCAAAATCATATAAGTTAATATACAGGGTGGTCCACTTTTTTGTAGCAGGACTTTAACAATCGACGGAAAAACTTATTTTAAGACGAAAATTTTATATAAACACAGGTCCGAAAAATCACTTTTTTTAATAAAATGTGAACCAGTGGAGATATTTAAACCAAATTTGGTGTGAAACTCTATCCTATAGGCTACTAAATTCTACGTTAATATCAAGGTCTACGAGCAACCAGTGGCGGAGATTTGGGGTTTTTCTGCCATAAAATTTAAAAAATGTCTAGTACGGCCCTGTCCAAAACCAAATTTGTTTACAAAAAGTGAAAGAACGTTTAATTCTCTACAAAAAGTATCTCTTTCCTTTTTTTCTATCTGCCATCGTTGCCGAGCAATTTTAAATTGTTTGGTCACATTCAGGCCTTTTAGTCAAAATGAACTCGAAGTTGTTTTGGGAAACAACGAAACGACGTTCAATTTATTTAACTTAACTAAGTTGTACACTATTCCTTAGTTAGTGGTAGATTGCAAAATTCAAAACAATTCTAATTAAAAATCATTATAATGTTGTAAGGCACAAGTACAGGGTGATCATTAATAATGTCTGGGGTCTAGTATGACAATGCTTTTAGAAGAGTAACGTCACCTGTCATAGAACACACTGTAGACAAAAATTGTTTTAACGAAAGTGTTCCCAAAACGAAAGTTTTTGCATATATGAAATAAAAATGATATTTTTTTCAGCTATTGGAATTCGCGAAATACACAAACAATTTAAAATTGCTCGGCAACGATGGCAGATAGAAGAAAAAAGTAAGAGATGCTTTTTGTAGAGAATTAAACGGTCTTTCATATTGTGTAAACAATTTTAGTATTGGAGAGGGCCGTACTAGAATTTTTTTAAATTTTATGACAGCAAAATCCCAAATCTCCGCCACTGGTTGCTCGTAGACCTTGATATTAACGTGGAATTTAGTAGCCTATAAGATAGAGTTGCACACCAAATTTCATCAGATCATATGCACATAATTTTTGACATAGAGGCTTCATCGATGAACGTAGGAATCCCAGACTAACCGACTCGGTTCTGTACAAGGAACACGTAAGGACGGAAGTCCTTAATCGAAAATGTAGAGGAACTGGAAAGGTCTCCGACAATCTGAATAGCCTAATAATATCTTCATTTGAGGCTAACTGCCCTGTGACACAAAAAACTAGATCTAGAGATGTACCGTGGTGGAACAGGGAACTCAGCAGACTTAAAACTAAGACAAGAAAATTATTCAACAGAGGAAAAAGCTCAGGGAAGTGGGATGAGTACAGAACATCCCTAACCGAATACAACAAAGAACTGAGAAGTCTAAGAGAAAGACTTGGAGACAGTTCTGTAAGGGGATTGATGAATTCCCAGCAGTGCGACTTCAAAAGGTCCTATCTAAAGACCACTCAAATGGTACGGGCTTGCTCAAAAAGTCTGATGATAAATTCACTCAAGATAGGCAGGAAAGCTTAGAGATTCTACTACAAACTAACTTTCCTGGCTCTACAATATCAGAAGAAAATGATGCACAGGCTACTCTGGAAGAGGCTGCACATCGCCCAAACAGAAGACAAAAGGGCATAGCCGAAAAGATTTTCCATCCTAACAAAATCAGATGGGCGATAAACAGCTTTAAACCCTACAAATCACCAAGCAGAAATGAAATCTTTCCAGTTCTGCTTCAAAAAAGTATACACGAGCTCCTACCAGCATTGAGAGCTATATTCAAAGCCAGTTTTAACTTTGAATACATTCCAAAACTGTGGAGAGAGGCTAAGGTTGTGTTTATACCAAAGACCGGAAGGCGTCCACCTGAAGACTCCAAGTCTTACCGCCCCATCAGCCTAACATCCTTCCTCCTAAAAACAATGAGTTTCAGGGAAGTTTACGGTTTTTCAAATTTATATAATTTGCTATTTTGCAGCCTTGTTAAAGAGAAAATCCACTTTGTTTTCGCGCCAATTTGAGCGATTTTTAAAAATTTACGTCACAATAGTTATATCAAGGTTTTTCCCTATGTAAACATACTCTGCGATCTTTTCCTCTTCCAACTTGGCTGTATCGGTTATGCCGTAAACCGCTGTGAAGCATGTCACAGAACGATGCCCAGATTAGAAGTTCCACTGTTAGATTAGAAATTCCACTGTTGTCAGGCTGTGCGTTTCGAGCAGATTGAACTATGATACCTCTTTCATTAGTTATATTTTACTTTTTAATAATATGTATAATCATAGAAGAATCTTCTATGGTATAATCATAGAAGAATCTACTACGCTAGATTCTTCCTATGGTATAATCGATTTTTCATAATATAATTTTATATTTAGAATACCTATTCTGTTGTGACATGAAAGTGAAATAATTTAGGATTGGTAAAACTAAAATAAACACTAAGCATCTTTCTAATATCATACCCCGATTAAATCTGACAACTGAGTAAATAAACGCTTGACGTTCGACAGTGCACACCACTGTGGTGGACTATTTCGACGACGAAGAATACTGAGAATCATCGAAAGGAGTTATATTTGAGTGTATTTCTTCGCGCCAGATAAAAAGAAACTAGGGCTTATTTTTTATTTTACCAGAAATCTCTTACTAATACAAAGTATACAAACTGCAAGAATACGTATAATACTGATAAACTTGTACCTGTAAACGATAAATATATACCTAAGCTGTGAACCCAATAAATTAATTACATTAAGATAATTTAATCTGGGATTTCCTACCTACCTTTCCCCACAGTAAGTAGAAAAATTAATCCTCTTCTTTATTTTTCTTTAGACTAGAAGATAATAATAAACAATATGTTTCTACGACACAAGCTATCATCAAAAACAAAACTGTCCGAAGTTTGGATTTGCTGGTTATGTTGATGTTGTCCCCTGTCAGACTGTCAGCTGAAGGATATTTCACAATGTCCAATAATTTTTATTTCTGCTTCTTCTGAGCTAGCGTTCGGCAATCTTCCGGAACTATTATGACGTAGAAACCCCCGTCGGCAAACCGAATGAAGATTTAAAAAATCTTCATTTTATTTTCAAATTATTAATTAATGCAACACTTTTGAGGAAAGTTATATGTGCTAGTAGTGTAATTTGGTGATACTTCATCCGCTGATTAGCATTTTATCTCGAAATTCGATTAGAGGAAACTTCCGACCTTTACAGCAGAAGCGAAATCTTATCTGAAAAGCAACTTCATGTCAGCCAGTTTGCCTATCATCCAGGCAAATTCATAATTAGTGCTCTAAATTGTCTAATAATGGACATTGAAAAGACACTAATGGCAAAAGAAATTGCTCTCTGTGCGTTTATAGACATAGAGGGAGCTTTTGATAACACCTCGTATGAATCCATAAAGAGCACTTGTGAAAGAAGAGGCATGAAACCTTCCATAATCAACTGGATACAATCCACATTGCTAAGCAGAATTGTCACAACTGAACTCGGTCACCGCTACCGCGATAAAAGGCTGTCTCCAGGAGGAGTCCTATCGCCTCTGCTGTGGTCACTGGTGGCCGACGACCTGTTAAAGGAACTAACAATCTCTGGCTTTGATGACCAGGGGTACGCGGATGACCTAGTCATTACAGCATGAAGGCGTAATTTCCAACCTAATGCAAAATGCCCTTAACACTGTCAGCAATTGGAGGGACTTAACTTTAATCCAAGCCAGACCGTTCTGGTTCCGCTTACAAAAAGAAGGAAGTTTAACTTAAAAGCACCCACGCTAAACAATAAGGAACTCACATTCTCCAGTGATGTGAAATATCTAGGAGTAATACTGGATGCAAAACTTTCCTGGAACCAACATCTACAAAAAAACATTGCGAAAGCGACAACGGCTCTATGGTCGTGCCGTGCGTTATTTGTCAAGTCATGGGGATTAGAACCAAAAATGATTGTGGTAAGGTAGGACCATATGCCTCCCTCATATGGTGGCCAAAACCAAGGAAAAAGTGGCGCAAGGCAAGTTGCAGAAAATGCAACGGCTGGCTTGTCTAGGTATCACAGGGGCTTTAACTACATGTCCCACAGTTGCAATGGAGGTAATGCTTGACCTCACTCCGCTACACACCTTTGTACAGGAAGAGGCAATCAAAAGTGCCTCGCAACGTTACCAAACCAAAAACTAAAACCAGAGGAACTTATTGGACACCTAAAAATACCGGAGACTATTCAACTTCAATCCTTGAGAATACCGAAGGACTATATATGCAGACGAAATATGACTTTGAACTACCGTTTGAAGTGGTCATCCGAGATCGTCAAACAAGTCAAATTGCAATACCAGAAACATCCTCTGGAACAAGCATCTGGTATACAGACGGATCCAAAATGGACGATGGGGTTGGAATTGGAATATAATAGCCCTAATCACAGGACCTCACAGCCCCTAGATAAGACACCCTCCATTTTCCAGGCAGAACTTCAAGTCATGAATGTATATGCTCGTGAGTACATCAACAGACACATCAAGGGGGCAAGAATATACATCTTGTCAGACAGTCAGGCAGCACTAAAAGCTCTGAAGTCCTATACTTATGAGTCTAAAGCTGCCTGGGAATGCAAAGCACATCTAAATCAACTGGCTATAGGCAATAGATTGACCTTAATGTGGGTGCTAGGGCATGAAGGTGTTCATGGCAATGAAATAGCTGATAGCCTCGCTCGAGAAGCGGCTAAGGCCCCATTCTACTGTCCTGAACCATTCTGTGGCATAAATAAAAGCCACCTATTGGGAGAGATCAAAATATGGGAAAAAGAACAAAAATAATTTTACTGGAGAAACACTCCGGGTCAAAGACAAGCTAAACGATTTTTGACCTATTCGCCTGAGAACGCCAAAAAGCTTCTCACTCTAAACAAGAATGAAGTAAGACTAATCGCACCTTACTGGACACTGCCCATTAAGATATCATCTTAACAAATGAGCAAAACAGATAATGGAGTATGTAGATTCTGCAACGAACGAGTCCCTTCCTAATTCGAAGCAGACTCGAGCACTTCGAAATGATTGATATAAATCCAAACGAAATTGGCAATATGGCTCTAAGGGAAATACTGAGCTTTATTAAAAGCTTAGGTGACCTCGGTATCTATTAGAGTAGGGTCACTCATTAGGGCCAAATGACCCCGAGAAAAATCTACAATCTACAAATACAGGGTGCCCGGATATTATGCGAAGAATAACAATAACAGTTAACTAATATCACAGATCTTTTAGAACAAGAAAATACATTTTTTTATAATCAAGTGATTATCATACATTATTCAAAATATCGAAATTATTTACAACAGATTTTCAAAGTGCTGATCTCCCAGTTCAATGCGCAGAAATCAAGTCTTCTTAAATATTTTTTTCCTAACAGTAATTTAACAGCTAGGGGAGACTGGGTAACAGTGAGACACTTTTTTTCTTTTTATGATAACTCGAAATTATAATAATTTTTTTAAATTATTTTTTTAGCAAATTGTTTCTATGTGATTCCCAAACCTATATGAAAAGCAGCGTAGTCAGACTTTTGTCCTTTAAAAGTCTAAAGTAAATTGAAAGTACACTTGACATTTGTTTCACTGTCACCCAGGGGTGGGGAACAGTGAGACACTATATGGAAGTAACTGTTTACTTTTAGTTGGAGAGGTATATACACAGAATGTATGAAATTTTATGGGTTTATATTTGAAACTAAATTGAAAACCTTATCATTTTAAGCACATTATAAGTATAAAAAATGTAAGCAATATTTATCTATTATATGGGGAACAGTGAGACATACCTATGGGTAGTAATACGTCTCACTGTTCCCCTGATGACATTGTCTCACTGTTACCCATGGTATTGCCAAATGAAAATATGATAACAATACTATATAATCTCAAATATTATTTCTAAATTTTAACTGTACCAAACACCTTTGAATACTATAGGATATAGCCCCTATTTAATAAAAAACCCGTCGCAGTTTTCTGACAGTTCCTGCAGAAGCTTAATCCAACCGTTAAAAATTAGAATTAGTGTGCAATCATCACAGCAACATCACAACTTCTAAACTGAATGGGTGGGAACAGTGAAAGTAGTGGAGAAGGCTGGCCTTGGGTCTTGCCATTATTCACACCTAGTGACACCTATGAGCTATTTATAGGATCAGGGATATTTTGAATGTCTCACTGTTACCCATGTCTCACTGTTACCCAGGTTACCCTACTTACAGCACCTACTAAGATTAATAATGGCACGACGTTTGTTTGTTCCCAATGCCCACTTGGTTAGAATTTGGGAATACTAGCGTTGAGTGAATAAGAGGCGCAACGCCCATATAAAATTGCGTGACCGGTTTTCGTGTGATTACCCTCAAGCCCCCCGTTGCCCCCACTCGCTATAGTCGCCTAGCGACCACGGATTTTTACAACTTGTTTATGTTTTCTAGAACACCGATCCCTCTACAACCGGCTAACGGTACAATTTTATGTATTTTATATTTTACTGGAAGGATAATATGTATTTTTTTGTCTCTGACGCTTTTATCTCGGACGCTTTTCGAGCCGCGTTTTCGGCTACGCTGTGTCCCGTAAGGTTGCGCCTCTTATTATTCCTCACATTCCTCACTCAACGATACTAGGCATTTCTGCACCAAATATCGTCCACGGTTGATACCACCACAGACCTATATAGCTTCGCTAAGCTTCGCTAAGCTATATAGGTCTGTGATACCACCTTACCACCCCCTCCACTATCCTCCTAAGCCCCGCCCCCTTTTCTCGAGGCCTATAGTAGCGCTCTGACCCATGGCCTCGATACGCCCTTTGATGTCAGCCCATGGCACGAAATTAAAAATTATGAAAATAAAAAAAAATAGCCAACGCCAATTACAGGATTCGAACCTAGGACCACAGGAATTAAGTTCGACGCTCTGACTATCTGAGCCATCGACGCACTTGAAAATGTTACCTAAAAATACTCTAAGCTAGAATCTCGATGATGTCACAGAATAAGTAAAATATGGTGTGTCTCAAAATTCATATACTCACAGGGTAAATCAAAGCATAGGACCTAAATCGTCTCATTACGTGGCGTCGCAGCATTAAAAATAAGGCAAATACCGGTTACCGGTTTTCTCAAAATTTATATACATAAGTACAGGGATAGGACAAAAACATACCCAAAAAGAACCTTAATTGTCTCATCACGTTTCGTCCAGAATTAACAATAAGTAAAATACAGGGTGTCTCAAAATTCATATAATTATAGGGTAAATCAAGAACACAGGACCTTAATCGGCTAATTACGTCTAGTCGCAGAATTAAGAATAAGTAAAATACAGGGTGACTCAAAATTGACATATGGAGAGCAGAAAACGTCGCTGAAGACAGCCACAGATTCAGATTCGGAAATCGAATTTTACAGCGGACCAGTTAAGTAGTGGGAAAATAAATTACAAAGAAGCGGGAAACAAAGAAAATGAACTAACACTGTTTAATTACTTATTATTAGTGTAATATAGTTTAAGTACTTTAATTATTAGTTATTATTCATTATAATTAGCGGCGTACAGGAGAGGGACAGAAATTACGAAGTAAAAAAACCGAATAAGAACACGTGAATTTGTAACATGCTGCAATTTTCTCGAGAAATTCTGTAAAAACTATTACTTGAGGGTATATGGAATAGACCGATATACCCGCAACGGAAAAAATCAGCGGCGCACAGGGGGTGGCCCAAGGAGAAATCTAAAAAAACGCATTGCAGGAAGGCGATTTTGTAACACCTAGAGATTTCTTCTAAAATTGCTTAAGGGGATGTAAAATACGCCGATATAGCAGCAACGGAAAAACTCAGGGGCGTACAGGGGGTAAGCCCAAGGAGAATTCTAAAAAAATCCACAAGACAGTAAGGCTATTTTGTAACGCCTTGAGATCTCCTCTAAAGTTACTTGAGGGCATGCGGAATACGCCGATATATCAGCAACGGAAGAAATCAGGGGCGTACATGGGGTAGGGAAAGGTAGCAAACTTCTTTTTCCTTTTACTCTAAGGGAAGATATAACACTAGTCATTTTATTCAAACTAGTAATTTCTTCAGGAACTCTGACGTAAAAACAGTCGATCCAGTCATTTACCCGAATAAAAAAGTTTTGGGATACCTACTTGTTTGTAATATCAAGTATTTAAAACTTACATCTTTAAAAAATCTGTACATTGTACCCAACTTACGTCTTCATTATACTTCCCCAGCATAGCATAGGTATATCGGGTACGGGTGATTGCTTTTGAAATCGTATGTGAAAACCGTTTCCTTGCCAATTTTACCTTTTATCGTTTGGGCCCCCTCACATTTAATTAATTCATTGAAATTTTGTGGGCGATATTTAAGTCAGCAGAACTGGTAACTTCAATCAATTTTTCAATTATGCCCTTATTCATTTCTGTACTATTTAATATAAAACCATCATCCACAAAGTGATTTCTTATTAAATTAATAAGATATGGGACATCAGCAAAAACATAAGTTATTTTATTGCTAGCTGGGTTAAAGAACCATGTTTGGCTTGTATTAATGCCCAATTCCTTGTGTAAAGCCCGATTTCCTTCACACAAATCACTTACGACTACTAAAACTGAAAGACCAGCATTTTCTACATACTCTATGATGTTAAAAAGTTTCTCTCTTGACATGGTGCAATCATAGGAATAAAAAATTGGTTGCTTCCAGTTGCCAACTAGGCCTCTTAAAATTGCAATCAAACGAAAGTACGCACAGCTTCTGTTCTTCTGTCAAATCCGCCTTTTTTACAATCATAAAAACCTGCAAAAAGTAATGCCTATAAACACATTCACAGAATAAAAATGATATGGTTACCTTTTTTAAAATCCCAGGTTTTAATTGTATTTTTTGCACTAGGCTCTAAGTGTCGACTCTGCCGGAAAGAGATAGCGGATAGCCCTTTTTAAGCATCAATCTGTAGGCTCGAGCACCCGCATAATGAATAACAATAGCTATATTGTGATATATATCTTCGATGATCCATATTATACGTTTTTTAGGTTGCTTTATTTTTCGAACTTGGGATGGAGTGAAAATATTTTCCAAAACCTTGTTTTCATTTTTCAGTCTTTCAACCTCTTGTCCCAATTTGGTGATTGTTTCATCTCTTTCATCATTCTCCATCTCCATATTCGTACTGAAAACAAAAATTATAACGTTCAACTATTTACATCAATTAATTTTGTATTTTATTTCAGTCTATTCTCAATTCGTATTTAAATTTCGTTTTGGTAGTTAGATTAAATAAACTTAAAATATACCGTCCTAGGTACCTTTTGTCCTTTGTTTTGACAAAAGATCCGGCTAAAAATAATAGATATTTACATCTGTAATTTTGACTTAATCAGTGCCACAGTGCTACCACATTTATTGCCACTAATTCACCGAAAAACGTCAAAAACAACGTGATGTTGTGTAAAAAAATAACCTAACATTTACTCTTGTTTATGGAGTCCCATGTTAGCTATAATCCTTGGGGCTTAGGTGCCGCTTGAACTATCAGTTCAAAAATCCATTCTAATAATACCTATAGGTATGTTTTCCCGCTCCCTCCCCCGTAAGTTCACTTTACATGTTCGCCAACAGGTCCAAAAGCGAAAATGAAATGTTGGAGGTGCCGTGTTGCTAGGTACAAAAAGTATAGCCTAGCAACGATGCATCGATTATGCAGCAAGGACCTTAAAACCATTAATGAAATATATGTAGCAAGTTGAAACTGGCGTCAAATTTAATATGTTTCACATCGATTGTTTTATAAACTGGTTTTGATCAAAAAGAATACGAATTATACCAAAGAAAAATTAAGAATATGGTTATATTTTTTAGTGACAAATAATGTGGCTAATAGCAAATTCAAGCAGGAGTGAACGTAGCGCTGGGTTAAAAGCGTCCGCATAGTAAACCGTAGGTCACGGGTTCGAGTCCCACACAAAACGCATTTTTTTTATTATCGCTGCATTCTACTTATATTTATTAAAGATTTAAATTTTTAGTAATTGAGTAATGGATATTTTGAATATTATTACTCGCAATCTACTCCATAGCGTTTTATTAAAATTACCTATACCTAATAGGAACTTGTCGGAAGCAGGAAAAATATAATAACATTGCACGATGCGTAAGCTCTTTTTTGGCCTCGGAGGTTTTTAAGGACCTCGGCAACCCGGACGTTGCCTCTGTCCTTAAACAACCTCCTCAGGCAAAAAAGTGGAGTTACGCATCTTGCAATGTTAATAATAATAACTATTGTCCTTGTCTTTGTGTGTTCCATGGACAGCTCTCGCTGTCCTACAACAGTGTAAATTCACACGGCGCTTCATGACCATGGCGTACTACGACCATATATCGATCAAACTTTCAGTCACCTTTCAGTGAGCTTTCAACTTTTGTCTAGTTGACAAAAAAATTCATATTTGTTGTACTATTTTTCTACACATTTTGATATTATAATGGAATCAAAATGGTACATGTTCCCTGGTCAAACACTTGAAAACACCAAAATAGCAGGCAAGTAAAAAATCTACGTAAAATTCTTCTTATACTTATAAGCGTTTTAGATAGAGCACATGCTTTGCATATTGCCGAGGATGAGTGGGGCAAAATTACCAAACATTTAAATAGGAAAAAACTTATACAAGAAGCCATAGATAAAGAAACCAAAGTAAGAAAGTATTTGGAAGATGGTTCTAAAGCCATGACACAAGGATGGGAAAACTCTCTAGAGGTAAATGATATTTGATAAATTTTCTTTTAATTTTCCATATGTTTTATTGCATAGAATGTAAGGAAAAGAAAAGAAGAAGAACGACTGAAATGTATAGAACAAAAGAAAGATGAAAGAATGCAAAAATTTTTGGAAATGAGAAAAGACCAAGAAGCGACTAGAAAAGAATACCGTGAAAAGGTTAAGAAACAAATTTTTATGATGACAGGTTTACTAACTCTTAGTACCTAGGTAATTTATTCTTTGAATAACAATCCTCTTCAGGTCACGCCAGATCTGTAACAAGTGCCCTTATTACAAGCGAAGTTCTTTTCGAAAGGCAGAAACAGCAAGAATTCCAAGATATGATAAAGAATAAACAGAAAGGAGACGATGCAAAGTTTGCTATAAAAATCCGAGAAGACGCTATAAAAGAAGTCCAAGAGAAAGAAGAAGAAAAGAAAAGGCTTATTGAAAAAGAAAAGAAACATGGGGAAATACTAAAGAAAATGGTAAAGGAACGTGAAGAACTTCAGAAGAAACAAAAGGAAGCTCAAATAAAGGAAGAAGCGCTAGATAATATCGAAGCCTTTAAAGAAATAGAAATGCTGGAGAAAAAAGCAAATGAAGATAAAATAAAGAAGAGAAAAGAACAAGCGGAAATGAAAAAGAAAATGCTTTTGGAAGCCGAAGATCGAAGAAGGCAAAAAGAAAAAGAAGATAAAGAATTTGAGGACGTTACAGAAATATACAGGGAAGCCAAACACCGAATAGATTGTATGAAGAAAGAACGAGAAAAAGAGGTAGGTACGCTTGAAATCAGACGAAACCGAACGATGTAAAGACATTTTGTTGAGAGTGTGAATAATTATGTTCTGATATTTGGTAACATCGCGTCCGTCGTTCACTTCGTTCCTCAGCCGGAGCTTCACCCGTTGTTTGTTGAATGAATTTTGTGCACTTAACAAAAAATCTCAAGAAAATGCCCTAACATCGTTCGGTTTCATCTAACTATAACTTCGGAAAACTTATTTTTTACTTTTAATTACTCCAAGATTATTTTTTAAAGCTTCAGTTAGAAATGGTAGCAAGAAGGGAAGCTGTTACAAAATTGGTAGCTGCCGAGGCAAAATCTAGAACCGATGAGGAAGATAGAGCTATCAGAAAAGCCACCGAGGAAAAGGAAGCTGCGTAAGATTTTTTGTTCACAACCATTTCTGTTATATTCAGATTACTTAAAAAACGATCGGAAAGTTGAATATTTTCACAGTAGACTTAAAAGTAAATATTGCGATAGCGCTCGGCACATTCACAATTAACAGAGGCTATATATTCCGAAATTTATTGAAAGTACCGAAAACGCTGAATTTGACATCTCAAACACACATCACACATCAAATTCGGCGTTTTCAGTAGGTACTTTCAGTAAATTTCAGAATATACCTATATCCAGGCGGTACCTAACAACTAGACCAGTGTCATGGCAGGCACCATAAATACACTTGCATATTTCACCAATTTTCACAAATTACAATAATCACAAAAAAGACACAAAAGTCGATAATGTTTATAATATAAACAATATTTTATTGACAATTCAAGTAGTAGGTATACAAGTAGGTACTGTTGTTTTCAGAATATTAATTATATAAAATATGCCAAGACGGCATATTCCGAAGTATTCTGAGCTTTTTCGATGTGCACCGATCCTTATAATATGCTCCCTAGGCGTTTTCATAACGAATTCGGCTTTTTTCCGGAAAATTTGTAGAAACTAACTCTGCTGTTTGTCTTCTGGAGGAGTGCGGTCGAAATCAAAATCAACATCTGGAGGTATCACTTTCCACTTCGATTTCCATTATTTTATTTTATTCAAACAACAATCAAGTTTTTAAAAATAAAAATTACTAATTCTGACAACTAAATGCCCCCATATTATGTGAATTGTTTCTTTCAAAGCCATCTTATCGTTAGTAAATAAATAGGCAAATCCCTATCCCAGTGCATTCGCCAAATTTCAATATATATATATATATATAACTGATATGGTTGTGAATAAAATATTAATATTATACATACCTCGGTGAAAATTTCATTCCAGCCTCGGGCTGTTAGCTGACCTTGACTTCGTCTCGTCGCCAACTTTAGCCCTCAGCTGTAATGAAACTCTTTCCACCTCGACATGTAATATACCTACTATTACATTGTAATTTTTTAATCATTAAAACAATGAAATTTTAGAGAAATGGAAAAGATACAAAAAAAATTAGAGTTCGACAAAAAAATGCGCGAAGAACGGTTACAAGACCGAAAGAAGTTCTTAGAAAGAGAAAAAGCTCAAAAAGAGAAAAAAGAAGAAATCAAAAAGTGGGAGTTACTTAACAGGTATAAAGTCGACGAAAATATGGAAACATATGAAAAAAGAAAAAGAAAGGAGGCGTGGGAAAAAATATTGGAATATAAACAAGAGTTGTTAGATCAGATGGTATTTATATGGGCACTTCTATTACAAATAGATGATAATAACTGACTTTTAGGAAGAAAACAAACAAGAGATGTTGAGGGAAAAAATGATAGATGATACATTTGTCCTTATGAATATGGATGAAGACGATGACAGATTTTTCCAATATGCCGATGAAGCTTTGAATCTGGCTAAAAAGAAAGGACGGTCAACTTATCCTATTGAAAAAGTTATAAATGTAAGTTAGCTTAAATATTTTTTGAATAATCCAGTAACAATTTGAAAAGCATAATATTATATATGTTTATTAAGTAGGAATATTTATTTCAGGAATACGCAAAGAATTATAGCAGAAATAGAAGGAATAGCAGAAACAGCAATGTCCAAAGTCTTTCTCAACAAGTAATGATAAAAGCTAAGAAAGAAAAAATATGCAAATGCAAATTAAAATAATCTGGAAAATAACTTAAAAGGTGTATAATATTTATTTACGAATATTTGATCTTTGTATTTGTATTTGTATTAAGTGAATACATATTTTCTGTTAATTGATTTGCTAATGCAAAATTTACTTGGCGAATCCACATACCAAAGAGCACTAATTTAGACGGCGGAAAATCAAACAATTTTAAAAATTGTAATTGAACAAAGTATACAAAAATAAATAGTATTTTATGATGAAGTTAAGCTAAGTATAATGTCTATTTTTACAAAATCGACCGAACTTTTTTAAAAAGTGTCATCGTGACATGAAGTGGCATTGGTTATATCGAGGGTTATATAATCCTCCTAAAAGGAATAAAATCAACTTCGGAATAAAGGCATCATTTTTTATTTTTTGGAATGGGGTTTTGTACAAATTTTGAAAATTACTTAAGATATGTATAGGTATTTATATTTCTATTACATACTTATTAGAAATATTTAACAGTATTTTTATCATTTCAAGAAAAACGTTCTGTTTCTCTGGAAATATAAAATAAAAACAGAATTATATATATAATATACCTATAGTTCTATGTTTGAAAAGCTCAGTTTTCGCCGCTATAATTTGGTGACATACTTAGAAGCTACTATTTTGGGTACCTATGCTTGTAGTAGGCTATTTCTTGCAAATAACTCATTCTTGGATTCTGCCTGCATTTTTTAAATAACCTGGCAACAGTGGCACAATGATGGCAACACTGAATCGCGCCGGCCGGAGCGGTCGTGACCGCCGTCGCGGAACAGTTGCGTTAAATTTTGCTAAACGCGCTCTCATTGGCAGGCTGCCTAGGACCACTAGCCTTCAGCCAATCAGAGGTCGCGTGACGTCACCTGCGTCCCGTCCAGCAGAGATCATCTGGTGTGATCCGGCGATCCGGCGCGCGGGTCGACGACGACACCCAGCGCAGTCAGCGGTCACCGTCAGCGTACTGCACTTGCACTTGCCCTTGGCGTCGGCTTCGGTAAGCTCGGGTGCTCGTCTTCGTTCTTATTCGTTTCGCGTGGCCAGGCGTTGTGATTTTGTTTTTATGTGAATTACGAACAGAGCTCGTAGCAGTGGAATTAAGCGAACACAGAATTTGTCCCAATCTGTGGGTAGTTGTGTCGCCATTTTAGCCGTGGTCAGGGCCTCGCCATCATGGACAGTATGGACAACGACAACAAGGTGGCTGTAAAGATGTGCTTTCCGGCAGTAAAAGATGACACCATTGAAAAAGCGTGAATGAACTGGTTTCAGCATGCGAAGACCCGACTTCAAAGAGAAAAGACGCTGGTTTAAAGTATATAATATATAATTCAAGTATATATAATTTTTAAATTTTAAATTTTTGTTTAATGAAAAATTGAAATTTCTTTACCAAGTAAGTTTTCTTCGGAAAAAATTATTTCTTTAATTCAAATTATTGGTGAATTTCATCATTTTTCGTTCTCCTTTCGTCCTACTCTGATTTTTTGCTGTTTTGAAAGAGCAATTTGTTTTAAGTAATCTAGCCGTTAAGTTTTATTAAGTAATACTAGATTTCCTATGTACCTATTTGTATGTTCTTGAGTTAAGTGAATTATCATCATTCTAGAAAAAAATAATGAATGATTTAAAAAAACGTGTTGAAATGAATAAACAATTGCTATATGTACGGCTGCGGCCAATTTTAACTTGCAATGTCTTGAGGGTTTCTGGGAGGCCATCCGGCTACATCACTAGCCGCCAGAAAAAAATTCCGTGGTTCAAAGTTAACACATTTGGGAATTATTTTCTTTAAAAACGTTGCTTTTCTCGGAAAGAAGAAAAAGAGTAGAAATAAAGGTAAAACTTTCCCGTGGTGTATGTCTGCCCCGATTTTTTTGAAATTTTGGCTACCCCCTATTTTCGGGGTCCCTGAACACGAATCTGACCTTAGTTTTCGGCGCTCGGACGTAGTTTCCGAGAATATGAATTTTCAAATTTCCTTTTGACATCTCACTTTTCATGGCGATATTTGTGGTTATAATGAAAAGTGAGGTGTCAAAGGAAATTTGAAAATTCATTTTCTCGGAAGCTACGTCCGAGCGCCGAAAACTAAGGTCAGATTCATGTTCAGCGACCCCGAAAATAGGGGGGTGGCCAAAATTTCAAAAAAATCAGAGTTCGGAAAAGTTTTACCGAAATAAATATTGTAATATTTTCGGAAAGTTTCTTGTAAGGATTTTTGCTTGTTTCGTCCATTTTCTGCAAAGTTCCTGGAAAGTAGAATAAAGCTGGCAAGTATAGTCTCTGAAAGCTTTCTACAACGTTGCTAGTAAACTGCATGAAGCTCGCTAGTGTTGATGACAGACATTTCTTGGAGTGTCCACTAAACGTTGTTGCAATGTTGGTAAAACATTGTTAGTATAGTCTCTGAAAGATTTCTACAATGTTGCTAAAACATTGCAAAAAACACACGTGCAATGTTTTAGGGAGATTCTTGCAATAATGAACATTTCATTGTAACGTTTTGTGGTGGAGATTATAAGCTTGCTGGAATGTTTACAGGACGTCTCGCTACAAATGTAAGCAACATTTCAGCTCCCTTTGTAATATTATTGCAACTTTGAGGGGATTTTATTTTTCTTAGTGGGACGCCCCAGGGTTTAAGTCGAAAAAATAAAATCGACCTTGACTACCCTCTAAGGGTTTCAAACCGAGGGTGGAAAGGCCGAGAGCATGTGACGCTTCCGGAGAATTTTTTTTTAATAAATCTTCAGCTTTTTACAGAGGAGAAGCGACACTACAGGCAGAGCATATAAAACAACCAGCAGTATAACTTACTCTTGAGAAATCATCGGCAAATTCAATGACCTTGAACCATATTGGTGGAATAGAAGTCAGAGGTGTAGACGGGAAAATCAATTCAGAAATACAAAGTAGTATTAGTAAAGTATATAGTGTGTGGTAAGCACAAGCAGCTTTTACTCCCTCCTGGGATTCTTTATTTAAAGATACTAGCAAAAAGCACAATTTACAAAAAAGCACACCCCACGGCACTGTAATATCTCTCATACAGCCAAAAAAGAACTGCCCGATCGCCCCGACACTGCATCAATTTGACAGAATCTATTCCCATATGGCGGCTGCGCTAACAGGTGCGCAGAATTTTGTCGCCATGGGGAGAGAGACTGCTGGTTGTTTTATATGCTCTGCTACAGGGCTTAAGTTGAAAAATAAAACAATTCATTTGTAGAATTTGCTTTGGTGCGGATTGGATATGTCCGCTATTTGCCTCCGCTTTAAAAAATTCGTCGCTGGAAAACCGTCGCTAACTTCACGGACATATATATTAACCATGGACCAAAAAATAAGGGGACCTAGCTTTGCCAACCCCAACCACAGAAGGATGGAGACATATAAATATAATCACTAATAGAATTAATCGCCAGTGGCATAGGTAGTCAAATTAATAATACAACTTTGGTACTACTTATATTATAATAAATATTTCGAAATAAAACCACTTTTGCACTAAATATACTTTATTATTACAAAATTACTTATTTTTAAATAAAATAGTTTTTTTAACTTATTTCTTACTCTGTTAATATTTGTTGCTCTAATTCTTATACTTTATTTTTTAATAAATTTTAAAATTATTTTTGTTAACTCGGTACAATAACAATAATTATTATCGAATTCATCTCCTGCATCAAAGAAATTGTGATGACGAGTCCTCCCGCCATAATTTAAATGTTGATTGTCGATAAAACCAAGTGGTTTCGGACAGTATTGATCCCGGATTTGAGAACCGTTGAGATGGACTTGCTAATGTCCTAAGTAACTAAGTATAGTACGAGTAGTGAGAACATGTGATATACCTGTGATATTAGTCGTGTAATACCAATACACTTCGCAATACACTCCCTGTATCGAGAACCATAGTCTCAAGTCTCAATGACCCCCTTTTGCACCCTTCAGTCGAGACAACAACGCGTGGTCTTATCCACAGGCCAGTGGCGTAACTACGGAAGAGTAGGCCCGTGTTCAAAATTTCAAGTGGGCCCCTGTGATTTTTTTTTAAAGTGCTGTAACAATGATTAACATTGTACAGGAAATCCCATTGTCGATAGTTTTTGCAGGTTATATTTATATTTTGAAATTCTCACCTCCTAGAAAAAACCGTGTACGCCACTGAGGGTCGATTTTTTTACCGTTTCAACAAGTTAGCGTCTAACTAACGGATATAGGGGGTGCCTGAAAATGGCAAATTTTAAAAACCACCTTGTATTTAAAAAACTAAGGAGCACTATTTCTAAAAATAACCGAGATAGCTCGCAAAAGTATCGAAAATGGGACACCCTGTAGGTACATAGAGAATAATCCAGCTTAAACTTTGTATTGACAAACAGTAAAAATTATGCGCATTGCTCACTGGACGGGCATACTGCGAGAAAACAAAAACTGAAGAAAGTTCCAATAATTATTATGACCGAAAATTTGCTTTTTTGACGTTTGGGAAAAAGGCCGCTGTGACGTCATCGATATTTCCCCTCCGAAACATACCATTTTTTCTCTATATATTGAAAGTCCTTAGGGGAAGGCGGGGTAATACCACGCACTTAAGCGAAATCTTTTCGAAAATCTGTTATAGTGTAGGGTTGGAAACGTGGTAAACATTTCTCATATATTTTTAGTTTAAGATAGTATATGAATTATTTCAAGAAAATTAACACATCGTTTACAATTTTTGAATACACCCAGCAGTTGCTATGCACGGTATTACCCCACCTACTGGGGCAATATCGCGCATCTGGTGGGGCAATATCGCGCACCGATAGGGTAATATCGTCTTTGTTGTTTGAGGCCGGAAAATAATAGAAACTGCTTGGGGATAGTTTGATATATTAATCTATAATACAAAAATTATGAAAAACTTAACAGAAGCACGTATTTACAAAAATTATGAAAAACTTAACAGCAGCACGTATTTTAGCGCCTGAATGAATTGCAGCTATAGCATTGCTAAGATGTTCAATCGACTAGCTCTGTCGTTGGGTCTTTCGGCTGTATTTTCTGACCATCTGGAATGAAAAGAAATTTTACTATTGAACTAGATGTGGGGCAATACCGCGCAGTTCCGCGCGATATTACCCCGCCTCAACCTTGAATGTGTTTTCTAACCATAGTTCAGTTATTTATCACGAAAAATAAAGAAACCACTAATAAAAAGATTACTTAAGAATGTATGAAAATATATGTATCTACTACATTTAGATTCGCTAAAAATTGCAACTCACCTCGCTTATTTCCTAGCGGCACAAAATTAATACGGATAGAAGCACAAGTACACTTTTTATTTCTGCATCCAACTGAATTCTCTGGAATGGCTGCCAACCTTCGTAGCATAGTTGCCGCACCTGCTCAATAACGTACACGTGGTCATACTCGCGTTTTGAGTCCCACCACTTATATTTCTGGGTGCGCGATATTGCCTCACTGCGCGGTATTACCCCGCTTTCCCCTATCATTCTCAACAACTTTTGTAGGAAAAGATTTTCTGTGTCTTTTATTGTTCAAAACATACAGGGTTAAATATGTAAAAAACATGGAATTTTTTTCTATTCGCCAGAATCGGTGTTCCGAAATCTAGCTAGCCATGGAAAATATTGATAGTCAGAAATTATTTAAGGGTATGTTAGGGTGTCTTGTGCACCCTTAAACTTAATAATAATAATTGTCACCCTTACAACACTCCAAACTAGGAGTACCCCAAAAGCAAAATGAATGCTTCTGCGGGGGAGGGGGGCAATTACTATTATTTTGTCTTCGTTGCCATTTGCGCAGTAGGCCTGGGCCTGGGGCGTCGTGTAACCGATTAGAGATTCTGAGTATTGTCTTGTCCTGCATGAATCTTGGTGGCGGTGGGCCCCTAGCAGCTCTGGGCCCGTGTTCACCGAACACTCTGAACACTCCGTAGTTACGCCACTGCCACAGGCCACGACGTCACAGAAATGATCTCCAAAATCATTAATAATTGCCCAGGTACCTCTAAAAGTGCTTTGTTTACAAATAAATCAAGGATATTTTTTTATATTTGACGACATTATGTTTGTTGTACACAACATATACTTAAACAGGCGCGGACTTAGGGGGGGGGCATGGGGGCCATGCCCCCTCCCTAATAAAATGAAAAATTGATAATAAACGAAAAATAGATACGAATATTATTACTAATGGACCGGGAGATAGTGACAGATTTTTGGACGTGATTTTACTCAGTATGCCTTTCAAAGGGCATTATGTGGCAAATATTCTCACAATAATAAGGTATGAATCAGAGAGTCATCCTGGGTTCTTTATGTGAAAAACTGAATTTTCAATTATTCGAAAAATATGCGTTTTGATATGATTTTATACAGGCTGCCATGTGTTTTATAATGAACTTCAAAATAAAAAATTCCTCGGAAAAAATAGGCATACCGTTAGGGTGGGTCCAAAGGGCTATTATTGCCACGTGATCTTGTATTTTAATAATTAATTTTTCCACGTTTCTAAACAGGCTGCCAATGAGAAGTATGCAAGTTCTTATTATGAAAATGCTGAAAAAAAGATGGCATACCTTTCGCGCATGTCCAAGTACACTTTACATAGAGAATAACTCGTTTAAATGATTAAATAACATTCAATTTAAACAGTACTTGGACATGACAGAAAGGTATGCCATCTTTTTTTCACCATTTTCATAATAAGAACTTGCATACTTCTCATTGGCAGCCTGTTCAGAAACGTGGAAAAATTAATTATTAAAATACAAGATCACGTGGCAATAATAGCCCTTTGGACCCACCCTAACGGTATGCCTATGGTTTTCCGAGGAATTTTCTATTTGAACTTCATTATAAAACACATGGCAGCCTGTATAAAATCATATCAAAACGCATATTTTTCGAATACTTGAAAACTCAGTTTTTCACATGAAGAACGCAGGATGACTCTCTGATTCATATCTTATTATTGTGAGAATATGTGCCACATAATGCCCTTTGAAAGGCATACTGAGTAAAATCACGTCCAAAAATCTGTCACTATCTCCCGGTCTATAATTTTATCTAATCTACAGTGTCCACGGGCCACGGTCGAACTCCCTCCCGAAAGAGGGAAATGTACCTGTGGCCAAAAAGGTGACGGTCGATCTCCCTCCCGGGCCCTAAAAGGGTGATGAACGAGATAATGCCGAAATTGCAGCAAAATCTGAGACTGCGTTGCCACATGTAACACCCAGTAATATAGCTTTATTATAAATACTAGGTACAAGGTGCAAATAATAAGTGTCAAATACTTTATCTATTATAAAATATAAATTTATTTCAAATTTTGTACAACTTAAAATGCTTATAACTATTTTACATACTATACTCATACTAGTGATATATTAAGGCACAAATTCGATATGTGCACTGTATAATTGATAATTACAATAAACTAAAAAATATCTTATTTACATTGTTTTTCTTTAAATTTATAAGAAATTACTTTCACAAATTCAAATTTATTTATAACACCTCGACGTAAATCTTCAATTTTGTCCTCCAAGAATTTGATTTTTGCAGCGCTTTGCGCGTTACGAATTTTTGGGAGAGAAATAGAATTAATCTTAATATAGGTATGAATTTGAAAGTCCAACAAAACCGAAATAAAGCTGTTGACGTTGGGATGTGGAGAATAGAAAGAAGAATTGTACTTGGAATGAAAAGATTCGCACGAGTTGGTGCTCCTCTCTAAAGAGGCAGAATGCTGGGCCCAAAGATGAGGGGGAAAGAGAGAGTTTTCAGATATGTAATTATTGACAAGATAATCGCATAATTTGTCAATTTTGTCATTGATAGGTTTAACCTCTGCCAATTCAAAAGCAAAAGAATCGAGGACAATATTCAAAAGCACCGTCAACATACCAATGCGAAATATATGAAAGAAAATGAAGATTTGAAGAACATGAGAAAATAACAATATGGTTCTCTGGATCATTTTTCAATAAGAAGTTTTCATTTTGATTCGTTACTATACCAGCCGATTCGATAACGTTATGAAATTCAAAGACGTTTTTGGGTATTTTGATAGACGAAGAGGCCCTAGCATGATATATGTTTCGTGTTACCCTAAAGACGTCCTTGGTAGTCGTTGTGCTGATGGATGATTTTTTGATTTCTTGACAGAATTGCTGACAGATTTCCGGTTGAATCGCTCTTGAGACATCTTCGCGTGGTTGTGGTCCAAACTTGCTTCAATGATGTCACATTCTTGTGTCTTCAAAAATGCTTTGCAGGATTTCTTGCTGCAGCACCGCCGTTTTATTGCTCCCTTGGCCAACATTTTGTGGAAACAAAATGTATAACCGTTGACAACTAATAACACATTGCCTCTATCACTGGTACACATGGTTGCTTCCATTTTGAATATATCTATCTGTAGTTTCACTGATTTCGATTTTTTGACTAACAAATGAAAACTATAAATATCACTTCCGATTGACCACAAATATATACACGTACCTAGCGTATTTAATTTAAATTGGTAGGTAATATAATATTTATATTGCACTGTAATAAACCTAACCATTTTTCACTTTAGGTAAGTTTAAAATGTTCAATAAAACTCTCATTTATTCATAAGTATTTATTGTATTGCAATATAATTAAACTGTTTTGTTGACAACTAATAACACATTGCCTCTATCACTGGTACACATGGTTGCTTCCATTTTGAATATATCTATCTGTAGTTTCACTGATTTCGTTTTTTTGACTAAGAAATGAAAACTATAAATATCACTTCCGATTGACCACAAATGTATACACCTACCTAGCGATTTAATTTAAATTGGTAGGTAATATAATATTTATATTGTACTGTAATAAACCTAACCATTTTTCACTTTAGGTAATTTTAAAATGTTCAATAAAACCCTCATTTCTTCATATGTATTTATTGTATTGCAATATAATTAAACTGTATTTCAGTTGATAATTTTAAAAAGAGATTATGTCTTATTTATTTATAGCCTAAACTGGCAACAGCGTGTCTATTTTGCCCCAGGTAGACGGGAGGCAGTTCGACTGTACCCGGGAGTGAGTTCGAAAATTTGCCTACCTAACCGGGGAGGGAGTTCGACATCAGCGGTCCACGGATTGAGTTCACATAAAGTGTGAATAACAACAAAAATTCGAGTTGAAATTTGAGCTTCTGGAGATCAGCGCTGCTTGGTTTGAACTAATTTGTGACATAATTTTACTTTCGCAAAATCACCTTGGAAATTATGATGAAACTAATTTTCCAACAAGTTTACATATTTTTATAATTTATAACAAATGTTGATGATTTGGTCAAATTTGTATACTATTTAATATTTTCGATTTGGGCTTTCCTTGCCAAGTTATTCGGGTCTACAGGGTGACCCAAAAGTATTATTTTTATTTATCTCAATAACGGTTCTACTTAAAAATTTGAAATTTGGTATATGTTATCTACTTACTGGAAGATGCCTTAGGGTAGTTTATTCATTTACACACTGCCCTAAAAAGGGTAAAAACTAACAACCCCAATTAATTTTTTTGTGGGTCATTTTTACACATAACATTGTTGGTCCGCGATATTAACCCCTTACGTCCTTCTGTATATTTCTCGAATTTCACCTTAAAGCAAGTAGGTACTAGTTTAGGGTTTCTTGTTTAAAATAAAAACAATTATTTAAAAGTTGTCCAGCTAGTGTCAAATTTTGCACCACTATTTGTCTTAAAATTCGCATTTTGCGGATAAACCGCTGCAAGTCTATCGTTTGGGTCACTTGTTTGGAGAATTTGCGCGGTGTGAGTGCCCCGGATAGTCTCTGGAAAGATAATAGATTGTCGTATGCTTGGAAAGAGGGTCCTCCGTATTATATAGGAAATATACAATAATTTTTATTTATTTCGCGGCTTTAAATTATTAATAACAATATTATAAAATGAACGTTTTTTTTTACCTTTTAAGCCAGTTAATAGTGAACTTAATAGTGAACGAAACCAAGATGCAAGAAAATGTTGCTGTAACACGTTCGGGCCGTATGTCGAAGAAGCCAAGACATTATGGTGTAGAAAATTAAAGTTTCGTTAGTTTTGCAGCACGTTCCATACTGCAAAAAGGGGGAGTATGTCGTAGAAGTTAGAGCAAGAAAGCCTTGCCTTGGAAAGAAAAATGATTTGATGTCAATGTTATAATTTTGTGAAAATAAAAAACTTCAAAAATGTATTTCATTTCCCCAATTGTTTCGAAAATTGATAAAACAATTCCTGGACATTTGGATAAGACCAAACGATTAAGTATTTCTAAAACTAATATTTACGTAATTAGCAAGTTTTAATAAGGCAATTTGAAAACATGGCGATACCACTAAAGTGTTCTGAGACATAACCTTATTCTGCGGTGAAAGTTGCAAGGAAAGTTGAAATTTCAAAATTCTAACCTTATAGGATGCCCCGTGAAACCACATTTAATCAAGAAGTATTTTTTCGTAAATATTCAGTGGCGTTTTTCTGCAAATTTTTTGGCAAGGTTGGGCCTAGGTACGAAGTTCGGACTCAGTACTTCTAAGTACTATGATGCCTTCATAAAAGCGCCTTTAAGATGGTCCCTAGCCCCAAGTTCTCCGTTTATTAATAACTCACAATACTTTACTATTACTGCAATGAACAAACCTTTGCTGTTTTATCCCACGAATTTCGGTAGACGTGTACATCCGATTTTTAGATCCATGAAAGCATCCAATTTCTGCACATAATCGGATTGCTCTTTCACGTAATCCTTGTCCATGATGATTTACCTTCAGTACACAACTAACAATACCTACGATAACTACCCAAAAAATATAATAATAAATAATAATAAAACCATTGAGTAAAGGAATTACTTTACTCAATGATAAAACTATAATAAATCGCACAGATATCTATTAACGTTGAGCGGCATACGAAATGTCTGCGACGGGACGTCGGATGCAGGGGCTTCTAGGTAGGCGGGTATCGTTGCCACATACGCGAATATTTCCGCATTATTGAAGTCTGAATATTTATCGTATATTTTCCACATAGGTACACATACTTTGATACTTTACCCAAAGTATCACGTGACAGATATGAAGGAAATAGTTTCCAGCGGGTGCAGCATTAACAGACACAATTTTGCTATAAGTAACCTAGTCAATATACGGATCATATTCGAAATAAAAAAAATTATTGACAACATTTTTGTGAGCAATTGCATTAGTTAAAGCTCAAAGGTTAAAATACATTAAATAATAAATATTCATAGGCAATCTGGAAACAGTTGAATAGAAAAGTAAAATTTACTTTTGTTCCACGAATTATTGCAAACGGGCACCGGCAACATTGCAACTCCGTTTCTCCTGACAGACACAGAGGTTGCTACGTTTGACGTTCTATACCTAGACAATAAAACGACGAAACTGATGTAGATTTCAGCCGGAAGAAAATTGTGCAACTTCGTCTTTAATTATCATAAATAAATAAAGGTTAAAAACCGTCGTTTAATTTATTACGTGTTATATTGGTGCATCTACTGTAAACTGAGTACGATTTTGGAGCAATTAAAAATATTGTCAAGTACCCTATTATAAACTCGACTACGCCGAGGATGCAGCGTTGCCGATGCAGAAAAACTTTCTTTAAACGTCGTACGAAATCTGGTAACACGCAACCTACTACAATTAAATGTAATAACCAAGGACAGGACTGCGACATGTAATTTTGACAAGGTATAAGTTAACTTAACTACAATAATTACAATAAATCATAACCCACGTGTTACGTGTTGCCTATATATTCTACAAATATGATTAAAAACAGTTACTCGTACATGTTTTAAGGTTCATACATACCTAAAGTTCATCGTGATTCACCGTATTGCCAAAATTCAAGGAAAAAATATTAATAACAATAATAATAATCCTCACCCTGAGAGTACTACAAACTAAGAGTACCCATTGAGTAAAGGAATACTTTACTCAAGGGAGTACCCCAGAAGCAACTGACTGCTTGTGCGGGGGAGGGGGTTATTTGGTTATTCACCACTTTACCAGCAATAATCAGTTTTTTGTGTCTCTTGTAAAATTTTGGTTTTTGAGTTCTGATCTATTGGTATCGTAAATCGTTTCTAATAACTAGATAAGGCGTGTCCTTAGTAAACCCAATATTTTAGGTGTACCTACAGTGTAAAAATTCAATTTCCGGTGAAGTCGCTAGGATATTTATTCACAATCATGAGGCGTATTTACCTGTGGCGTATTTTGGGCATTTTCACTAAAAAATTAAAATAATATCTTTTGCTGTTTTCTATCAACAGTGATTAAATTAATAAACATAATTTTCATTGTAACTATAATAATAATAATTCTCACTTTCACAATACTCCCAACTAGTAGTATCCCAGAAGAAATTGAATGCTTGTGCGGGGCTAGGGCCACTTTTCCCGATAAAACTAGAATAGTATTCGCTCAATTACAACGGAATACCAGTGGCGGATAAAGGGGGGGCGGGGGGGCGACCGCCCCCTCTTTTCTACAACCATTAATACAACCGGAGTATTATTAGGTAATCTAAAAACGCCATGACCATGACTACTATTTGTTATGTAAAATTTTTTAAGGAAAACTGAATCAATGGCACTGCAAATAGTACAGATAAACGCACGGAATTCCGCTAGCTTTCTACCTAATACCAAAGAAAATGATACTGCGTAGTATCATTTTCTTTGCTATTACTTTACATGGAATTAGTCCCAGGACGTCCACCAAAAATGTAAAACGAAATTTGAAACTTCAAAATCTATCTCCTCTGTTATACGTAAACTGATTTCTGTCAAACCTGTCTCAAACTGTGGCGAAAATGTAGGTCTACAATTCGTATTTACAATTTTTTTGTTTTTAATTGTAGTTTTTTAATGGTACCACCAACAATGTTTTTTAAAAAAATTTTTCATACGAATTGTTCCTCCATCTATTAGTTACATTTTCGTAAAAAAATCGAATTTTTGGAACTGAAAATAAAAAAGTAGATCGACTTCTAGAAAAAACTGCACAGCCGAAATCAATATGAATACACCGAATTTCCCCGTGCCCCCACTCCTGCCCTCTCCTCAAGCGCGTTTCCGTAGAGGGGACACTAAATAGACAAAGCCAGGTACAATATGTTCGCCGTCGCACTCTTGTTTCCGCTTATCGTATTTTACAAGCTTTTTTATTTAACTTCACCTGTTAGTGTAGGGTGTAGGTCGAATCTTGCAAGCTGAATTAGAACCACTTCCTGACATCCGATTGAGCTGAAATTTTGCATACACCTTTAGTTCCGGTGACAATGCAATATGCAATACTCAATATTGTAATACTTTCTACTTTCTAATACGTAATATGGGTATCAAATGAAAGGGCTTGAGAAGTAGAAAACGCTAAAGTTAGTGAGATCACACCAAATGCAATAAGGCCGCCGCTCGAAGATGGCGGATTACATTTTTTCTTTTCAACCCCCTGAATATGGGTATCAAATGAAAGGGGTTGACAAGTACAAAATAATAAGATAAGTGACGTCATACTAAATCCAATATGGCGGACTAAATTTCTTTACCACTCTCCTGATATGGGAATCAAATATGTACTAAAAAGCACAAAATAAAATAAAAGATAAAAACCTTTTTAAAAACAAGCTTTTATTTAAGCCATGTACTAAAACGAATAAAATGAAATAAATCATGTACTACATAGAATAGAATAAAATAAAATAAGTCTAGGTTTTTGTTAGAATAATTCAGTGCCAAATTGCAATTGTAATTTAAAAAGCTTGTCGCGAGAAATGTTCATAGAAAGTAGGTACCAATTAATTTTAATATACAGTGATTGGTTGATAAGCAAGTACCTACTTGCCAAAGTATGTATTTTCTTTAGGATTCGCGCGACTAGCTTTTTGATTTACAAAAATTTGTCGCAATTTGGCATTGAATTTAACGAAAACCTAGATTTATTTTATTTTATTGCTTTTAGTAGGTATTTATTTTATTTTATTTTATTCGTTTTAGTACATTACTTAAATAAAAGTTTGTTTTTAAAAAGGTTTTTATCTTTTATTTTTTATTACCTACAATAGTTATCTAGCCTAATCTTGATTGAAGGCTTCTATAGGCTGAATTTGATGTTTCTGAAATTCTTCCGGATGGAATTTACAAGTACATAGTATATAAAACCATAAATGCAATATTTTATATTTTGGTTGTGTTAGTTCGTCTATGTACAGAGTGATCATTTTTATATGCCCAGCCTCTCTTAGTGGAAAACGGTCGAAGATATGGAGATATTATATATGGGAGATGATATAGGGTGTATAAAGGAATAAATTGGCCCCATGTAGCGACTCTGCTAATACGACGCTAGGCGTCGCGTTGCGGCGCCAAGAAATATTTTTCCCCACCAACATACCATTTTTGTTACATCATTCAAAATCCCTTAGGGTAGTTTATTCATTTACACACTGCCCTAAAAAAGGGTAAAAACTAACAACCCCTATTAATTTTTTTGCTCGAATTTTTTTGTGGGTCATTTTTACGTATAACAAAAATATGATTTGTGTAGCCCTTTTATTATGGACCTATCATTTTGGGCATCTACTGTAACATTTTTTTTTATCCCGAAGCTGAATTGTTGTTACCTGATATTTTTGTTTTTTTAATGTTCAATAATAGTACATTATACACTTAGGTTGAGAAGTGAGCCATTATTTATCGAGCATTTTTATATATGCGAGGTAAATAATGGCCTTCTCAACCGAAGTGTCTATAGATTTTTTTTTACTACTAACATTGAAATATTGCCACATTTTACATATTTGATATTTTGATATTTGAAAAAATGTACAGGGAAAAAAGTTTCTTAAATAAAAGGGCTACGCAAATCATATTTTTGTTATACGTAAAAATGACCCACAAAAAAATTCGAGCAAAAAATTAATAGGGGTTGTTAGTTTTTACCCTTTTTTAGGACAGTGTGTAAATGAATAAACTACCCTAAGGCGTCTTCCAGTAAGTAGATAACCCATACCAAATTTCAAATTTTTAAGTAGCGCCGTTATTGAGATATAAATAAAAAATATTTGGGTCACCCTGTAGACCCGAATAACTTGGCAAGGAAAGCCCAAATCGAAAAATTTTATATGAAAGACCCCCTTAAAACCACCTGCCGAACACCCCTTTAAAGTATTTACTATACATTCTGACTCACCCTGTATAATATCTCCATATCTTTGACCGTGTTCCACCAAGAGAGGCTGGGCCTCTAAAAATGATCACCCTGTACTTTTTTTGTAGGAAAAATCAAACATACAATTTTTATAAATGGTATTTTCAAGTACAGGGTGGTTCATTATAAATTGACACCCCCTTAACTTGCTAGTTTTTGAGGTTAGAAAAAAAGTTTTTTACAAAAGTTTTAGATACTAATACAAAGTTTTTTGTGACGCTATTGGACCGTGTACAGTGTGTTCTGTTCTAGAAAGCCGTGGCAGACATAACTTATGTTTTTTTAAATGGAACACCCTATATATTTTTGCATTTTTGAAATCTGCTCATCAATTTGCAATTAAAATGATATTAAACTTTGTGGCATTATCTTTTTCCGTTTTTGAAAAATTCCGTTTTCAAATTTTATACTAAATTTATTTAGCTCGAATTTGTGGATCTCGCGTAAAGATAGGTGATCGATGTAATAACAAAAAATATTTGTTTTAAACAAGAGAGTAATATAGTGAAACTCCAAAATGTTTAGGAGCCTTTTCAAATTTTACCGATTATATTCTAGAAATAAAGAATTTCAGGAAAATCGTAAAAGCTCCTAAACATTTTGGAAGTTTCACTAGGTTACTCTCTTGTTCAAAACAAATATTTTTCGTTGTTACATTGATCGTCTATCTTTATCACGAGATCCATAAATTCGAGTTAAATAAATTTAGTATAAAATTTGAATACGGAATTTTTCAAAAACGGAAAAAGATAATGCCACAAAGTTAATATTATTTTGATTGCCTTGATGAGCAGATTTCAAAAATGCGAAAATATATAGGGTGTTCCATTTAAAAAACATAAGTTATGTCTGCCACGGCTTTCTAGAACACACTGTACACGGTCCCCCCATAGCGTCACAAAAAACTTTGTATTTATCTAAAACTTTTGTCAAAAACTTTTTTTTCTAACCTCAAAAACTAACAAGATAAGGGGCGTGTCAATTTTTAATGAACCACCCTGTACAAGGGCAACTAAGAGTAGCCAATAAAGTGGGGTGCCTTTTTGGCATTTGGACTGGGAAAAATTTTAAAATGAAAATTTTATACCTAAATATAGACGTCGCGATTTTTGGGAAAAACAGATGGAGCCAAAATTGACGAAGTTATATTTAAAATGTTTGCTCCCGGAATTGGTAGATCTGACCACAACACATCTAGAGGCACAAAGTAGGAAAAGAAAAAAGTAATAGAAATCCAAAATACCACATAGATATAGCATAACCTACCTACCTTCTGTGGAAATAATAATTTATTGAAACACTGTTCTACTTTGGCTGTTTCATTGATAGGAATAATAATTTCATGTCAGAAAAAATTGTAAAAAGTTATAAAAAAAATTCTTTCCAATTCAGTGCACTTATCAGAAAAACAATTATTATTGCATAAAAAATATCGAAGTATACAGACAAAACTTATGTTTTTTTTATTAATTTCTATAACCCAATTTTCCGCAAGGTACTGAAGAAAAAAACAGGGTTAGTAAATAACAAAAAAGACTCGAAAAGATACTTTCGGAATTCGTACAAATAGGGGTATGTGTTTAATATTTATATGTGTTATTATATTTTTTCAACAATAGCACAACAAATACACAAACCGAGTCAACAACAAAACGCCACGAAGTAGTCAGGTTGCAGCCCTACAACTTTTGTATTTGATATTTTTTTCTAAGTTGATAAATAAAAAAGTTATGAAGTGGCCTAATTTCGCGGAATCACCCTGTACACCGGCGCCCTTCCAACCGATTCAGCTCTCGGCTGCCTGGCGGTCCGACTCGCTCGGGTCCGGAAAAACGTCGTCCGTCGTCCGACACCGTTCCTCGCGCTAACGGGCTGCCGGTGAGAGGGGAAGGGACGTGAGTGCGTGGTGAGGGGTGACTAGAGGAGAATATTCCTGAGATTCCAGCCGGTCGTCGCGACCGTTAATTTTGATCTTGTCTGCGCGGTCATGACTCTTAAGAAGTCATCACTTCTGCCGAGTGTCCAGTGACGCTCACCCTTTTTTGAATAACCCAGTATACATGCACTGATAGAAGGATTTATTTGCATTCAATAAGATTTGTTAATATTTAAGAAATGCGTTATATTACCGAATATTCTCTAATAAATATTTATTAACAGTTAACAAATCATTTACTAGAAAGCATTTTTTTTTCACCAAAAACATATTTATTAATATATGAAATATAAAAAATGATTTATTAATATTTAATACATCATTTGTTTGTCGTATTATATATCACCTCATTTTCTCAATTTTCTCAAACTATGAATGAATAAAAATATAAAAAATATATATTTAAGCAGAAAGATTATGAATTATAAGGAAAACAATCATTTAAAATATATATATTTTTATTTTTTTATTACAGACATAAGTATATTAAAATAAATTGATTTTATGCAATATTCAATTGTAATAGATATTTGTTTGTCTCGAAGAAACTTCTGAGAAGAGTTTTAGTAAATCTAGTTTATTACTCCCGAATTCCCAAATAAATCCTTCTATCAGTGTGTATGTATCTACTTTCCTTGTAGGTAAAAAAAAACTTGATGTAAGTGTAATGTATTCAATATTTAATGTAACATTGTTTCACCCGCATATATGAAAATAATAGAAAGCTAAATTTTGATTTGCTCACATACAAGCTCAAAGCTCACATTTATTTATATTTTACAAAAACAACTGACATTATTTTACGGAAAATACGAAAGTTAAACGCAGGGACTGAGTGACTCACCAAAAAACTTTCTAGATTTTTTTACTCCTCTAGGGGAGGGCAGCTCCCCTCCCTGTCCCTTCCCCTTGGCGACGCCCTTGCAAGGTTGGCAGTAATATTTTGGGCACCTACAGGGACGTATTTAGCATGTCCGGCAGAAATGTCAGAACTTGTGACAGATGCATAACTTTAACCTTGATATTCGATCTCTGTGTCTGTGGCTCTAACCTAACCTCAAACACAGAAACTATAACTATAGCCTTTTTCCATGCTTTAAAGAACAAAGTTTAATGTTAATTTATATCTATTTAAATTTAGGATTCGTGTGTGTAAAATATAAATTCTGTCGATTAAGGCCCTGTCCTCCGTTACCTATCAATAATATTTATCAATATAGCCGCCTTTTAGGGAATTCTAGGGACATTAAATATTTACCTGTCACAATCTAGTGTACAATTATTAAAAAGCGTTTTTAGTATATTTTTCTCAGTTTCTCAATAACACCAGTATACGAAGTCGCATCGCGACAACGGCAAGAAAATTTTGGAGCATACTTGCCAGTTTCCCGATAAGCAATGCATCGGCGGAAATAAATTTTTCTTCACTTAAAAGAATTAAAACTTGATTACGTACCATTATAGTCCAAGACAGATTAAGTAATTTAGCCCTATTAAATATAGACCGCAATGTATCTATACATGAAGAAATGATCAGTTTGCCCGAAAGAAGAGAAAATATGATTTCATTTTGTGATAAGTTTAGTAAGTACATTATTTTTTAAATCTAAAGAATTATTGTTTATTTTTGTGATTTTGTTTTGTTATGTTTATTATTTAAGTTTGTTTTTTTATTTTGTTTGGGTAAACATTATTTTGTTTTTGTTTTTTTTTTTAGAGAAATAAATTATTTTATTTCACAAAAATACATATTATATTCTAAAAAATTTTCCTTACCCCCGGCCCCTCAGGAATTTTTTTTACCACGCCGCCCCCCGTTTAGATTTGCCTGGAGATCCGCCTCTGCGGAAAACCCTAAAAAACCATAGTAATCCCAATGAGTGTAGGAGCAATACCGTGAATCCGCAATTTGTCCAGCGCTCTTGGCCATCAGCGGGTTTTTTCGATAAAGACGTGCGTGCATCTGCCTAGGCCTCGATTCGAACCAAGGTCGATCGAAGGCAGAAAAACATGCAGTCCAAATAGTTCAGAGACGCTACGAACATCTCCACCGCATAATGCACAAGTGTATTTTTTACAAGCGAAAAACCAAACCGTAGACTTAAAACCTCCCGTGGTAATGACTCCACGAATCTCCAGCATCTCTCTCTCTCTCTCTCAAGAATAAGAGGACAAAATACAGCAAAAAAGTAAGTACCTACCTTGAAATAATTCAACTGCGTATTGGTTAATCATGCAAAATATTATATTTTTCGTAAATAATAGGGGACCTGGATTTTATCGATTTACTTTTCAACGGTTATAAGTTATAAGATACTGACTTGGGACAAATACCGCGACGTAATTTGTGCGGGAAATTTAATATTCAGAATTTTCAAGAATTTTTCTGACGAAATTATGGTTAAAAAATTCGGAAAAATGCATAACATAGGTGTATTAAAAAAAGTGTAGAATCCAAATATGCGGTTTTCCAAATTTAGTGAAAGTCCCCTTTAGCTGGAGAAGGGATTTAAAATATACGGGGCTCCTGAACATAGCGTTTTCGTTTGTAGAAAGTCTTCCTTCGGTCAAAAACAGAGGACACGTGTTTTCGCTTTGGAGCATAGCATTTCAAAAATAAGGGGGTATTACTTAAGAGCAGTAAAGTAATAAGAAGATACCTACTATTGTAAAAAGAGAGGCGAGGTCACAGGAATGCTGTCAGGTGATGTGCTGGGAATTCCCCGTGTATCGCCCTTGCGGCCAATAATAATTATTGTCAGCATGCTCATTGCGTCATCAGAATGATCTCCCTCAATAAGAGGCAACCTTCTCACTTACAGATCTTGAGTACGACCCGAAAGGGTGCCCCCTAATGTTGTTTTTCTTTCCTTAATAAATTTTGAACTGGTCGACCGATTTTCTTTGACCACAGTGAACCAGTTAAATGTACGCAAGCACCTTTATAACAAATCAAAACCAAACGACGTCAAATTACGTTATTTCTACCACGTTTATTCTAAGAATAAATATTTCCTTCTCATTGTTTTCTGTTCCTGGCCACAAACTGAAATAGGTAATCTTTTAAGAAAACTGGTATTTTTCCATTTGATCAAACAGTTTTTACTGATGTTGACTCTTGCCTAGTACTGTCACTGACCATCCAGTAGTATAGTCCTCCTTACGGCAGAATGCGTGCGACGTAAGGGGAAAGAACTGGCAAATATTATAGAATTAGTCACAGTTCAGGGGCGTAGCTCAATTTTGTGTAACTCACTGACTTAATTTTCATATAATTGTTATTTAATTTATTGTTAATATTATTCTTAACGGCGATGCCTTAGATTATGGAGGAAGGCAAACCCTTATAACATTGGCAATTATTTCTCGTGCTTGAGAATGCAACGTTCTTCCCTGTTTACTCATTTTGCACACGTTAACTCCCGAACATACGAAACGCCACTGAGCTCTCTGAGCCGGCGGAAAAAACTTGCCAGCGGCCTAAAAAATGAGGTCTGTATGTAGCAGAAATACGCAGTTAACTTTACGTACTATAGAAACAGGCACAAAACGCGTTGGCTAATTGCTTTGGTCAGCCGACTCCTTCGCAGAAGTGCTGTGTTGCCGTATTTCAAAGGCGATGGTAGACGCCACGATGTTGAAAAAATATAATAGGTGTTTTATCACACCGCGTTAAAAATAAATTATAAACAAAAATGGGTAAGTGGTCCCGTGATGCGAGCTTTATTTTTTCGGTATAACAGAGTTCATAAATTCGGCTTCAATATGATAAAACTTGTATTCGCCAATAAATAACGACTACTCGTATAGGAAATCTCGCAACGCTGCCCGCATTCTTTAGAAACGTTTTCTTTCGTGCTTTGGACTATAGTTAGAATCGGATTCTGATAGATCTGCTACTTATGTTATTGAAATCAAATCAAATGAAAAAAATTAATCCTCGAGAAAATGTACCAAATCTGAAACAGAAGAGAACACTCAAAAAACCTTTATCGCCCCAGCGGATTTCCGACCCGCTCTAAAAGCGCAGCCAAGAAAACATTCCAGAAAAAAAAAACAGAAAAAAAGCAGAAGCCTGCTAATTGCAACGGATACACCGGAGAAACAAGAACTGCAAAAAAACGGGCAAAAAATCAATAAATAGAAGTGAAAAGGTTAGCGCAAAAAAGGGAAAGTAAGACAATGAGAAAAGAATTTCAACAAAGTTCTACATTAGAGTCTGACTTTTCCGTGTTTTTGGAAAACGATAATGTTGTAATCGATGAAGAACAAGTCAAAGATGAATTTGTTGTTATTCAGTTCCAGGGAAAGAACAATTTAGTTTAGTCACATAGCCAAAGTTTTGTAAATTCACAGTAATTAATAAGAAGCGAATTATTTCAGAAGAAAGTCTCCGACACAATACATGTTGTCTTTGCCTGATATTCCTGGCAAAGATCCTCAAAGAAGATGTTAAATTAATTTTACCGAAACCAATTGAACACGATACCTATAGCACTTCCCGGCTTCAGAACTCTCTTGTCTTTTTTAATAAAATAAATTATTTTTTGCTTACTGCTTGATTCGATTAAGGCATTGATTAAAGTACGAATTCCTTATTCAACAATTAAGGTGAAGTTCACTGTTCTCCTGAGCCCTTGGTTCACTACTTATCAAATAGTGGTTCACTGCGTCCACAACATAGTACACAGTGAACCAATTCTAAAGCTTTTTAAAAAATTGTTTTTTGATCACGACTAACGCTTACATGAGTGCACAGTGTACGTATATGAATATTACATTCATATATTATATTTCACGAGAATTGTTATAAAAGAAGACTGTCATTATCACAGAAATACAGGGGCGTGCAGTCCATGCAAGCAAGGGAAGCAGTGCTTCCCCTAAACCAAAACAATGTAAAATGATAAAATGTAATTTTTGAATTTTTAAACAGGAAGCAATTAGTTTAGTTACCTAGGTATATCAAAAACGCTAAAAATTTTCTTATATATCATATATCAAGCCTGTTATGCCTATAGCAAATGCGGCGTTGACTCCAACTGCGCCCATCCTACCGAGCGACAGTTCACAGTAAGTACAATGTAAGCTATGCCGGCCGCTAGCTTTTATGTAGCGTTCAAAAGTCGAGAGGTTATTGAACTTTCCACCACGGCCGCACTGGCTGACACGAATGAGAACGCGTGTTTTAAGCGTGCGTGGAAGCTATCGTTGCAGTAGGTTCTTTGTCTATAATTTAGTTTGCTTTGATCTGCGTTGGTGCGTCGCGCGCGTCGTATCTCGGGCGATATGCAAGACGATACGGACATGGACATGCAAATACCGTCAACTTCGGCTGTCGGGAATGACGTTGAAAATGTTAAAGTTGGACAATTAAGTAAGAAGAGTGTGTGTGAATGTGTGAAAAATTTAACCACAAAAATGAAAAACTGTATTAGACATTTTTATCCGGAAAAACATTACGAGCAATTTAAATGGTTAACAGGGTGTGAAAATGTTAGCAAATTATTTTGTTGGCCACGTTTACTTTTTGATACGGAAAAAGGTCTCTGGAATAAAACTGGTTTTTTCGATTTAAACAATTTACATAAAGCTGTAAAAAGACATGTTATGTTCAAAGCTCATCTGCAGGCCGTCATAAAAGAAAAAGTCTTTGGCAAAACAAGAATTGAACACGCCCTTGATAAGCAGTTGGAAATTAGTCACCAAAAACACAATGAACTAGTCGATAAAAATAGGCGAATATAAAAAGGCTTATCGATGTTGTTTGTTTTCTCGGACAGCACGAATTGGTATTTAGAGGTCATGGCGAAACAAGGGATTCTTCAAATAGAGGAAATTATCAGGATTTACTTGGTTTAATGGCTAAATATGAGGACTGCCTAAAAAATCATTTAGAGCAGTCTAGCGTTTTTCGCGGCACGTCGAATCGGATCCAGAATGATTTAATTAATGCTGTTGCAACCATTATTTTAAGAAGAATTAAGCAGGAGATTGGTGAAGCGCGGTTCATTGCTATTGTTCTGGACGAGACAACTGATGTCACTAATTTTAGCCAACTATCTATAGTAATACGGTAGTGTTCAAGAGCGATTTTTAGGTTTTAACAATGTGTCCGAAAATCGAACAGCAGATGCATTATATACCATAGTTCGTAACGTTATTAAAGACATTGATGGAGATTAAAAATTAGTTGCTCAAAGCTATGATGGAGCTGCAGTGATGGCAGGACAATTAGGGGGTCTGCAAACTAAAGTGCGAGAAACTTTTCCAAGAGCCCTATTTGTTCACTGTTTGGCCCATAAACTAAATTTAGTGTTATCCCAAACCATCAATCACATTAAAGAGTGTAAAATATTTTTCGTTACTTTAAGTGGTATGCTGCTTTTTTCTCCAAGTCAACAAAACGTACAAAAGCTTTAGACACCATTGTACACAAACGGCTACCCAAAGTAACTTCTACTAGGTGGAATTATAATGGAAGGCTTGTGTTAACAGTCTCTGAAAATCGTGAATCCCTGATTGAACTATTTGAGAGTATAGTAGAAAATAATGAAACGTGGGACTCAGAAGCAATAAATAGTTCTAGGGGATTTTTGGACCGTTTGAAAAGAAAGAGACTTTAATTTTAATTATTTGTTGAACATATTTTCGGAAATATTTCCATTTTCGGACAATGTTTTTAATATATTACAAACTAAGACAAATGATATTGCTTTTTGCTTAAAAAAATGGATGAGTTTATGTCTAAGTTAAGGCGCTACGATACCCCCCATTTTCAAGGGTTTCGTAGTTTACATCTCCTACTTGCATTTCTTAATATTTTCACTTGATTTTTTTTTGTGGCTTAGATAAAACTACGAAGAATCGTCGTTGTGTATCACGAACTGTGCAGGACTAATGCGACACTGTGAAAAAAAATGCCAAACATACCCGAAATTCGACTATATTCGGTTAAGAATTTCGAGTATTTCCACCGCTCAAAAATAATTCGAAGGACACAACGACGATTGAGGCATTCTATAACATTATTTTAAGACTACTTTCAAGTCGAGACGTTTGTTCGTTTGGCTATGATTTGAAAACTACGAACCCATTGCCCGGCAATAAAATGATCCGTGAATTGGCCATTCGAGCAGGAATTAGACGTACGGAGATAGGCGGGCGGGCGGGCGTTCGCTGGAACTCGTGGTTCCCCTACTTCCCCCTACGTCGGCGTACCTCACCGGGCTCGGAAACCACGTCAGGAGAACTTTCAATCGATATCAGATGGTTCATTTTTCATTTTATTAGTCTCAGTCTCCCTTATTTGTGTTTCGCTTGTTTTGAATGTTAGTATGTTAGCAAATATTTATATTTCCGAGTACCCGAAGAAAATATTTTCTACCGCGACATTATGTATGTCGACTGGCATATAATAATAATCATTATTATTATTCCTCCAGGAATTATAAATAAATAATTATTAATCCATTGCGCCACAAATAAATTTTAGAAAATAAATAATTATTATTCACAAAGTACCTACTTTTTGCTTTTGTGTAAAATGGTTTAATCCCTAGGGCATAAAATGGCCTGGTCGTGCAAAAAGAGTAAATTTAAATTCTAGACCAAATTGTGCGCTTGATTTTTACTTTAAAAATGTGATAGGTACAAGTAATAATTTTGCCAAATAAATGGGTCATGTGAAGCATTTTTTGAAAACGAATTCCTATGTAAATCGCTGCATGATAAAAGCTAATTTATATACTTTCCAGAGGGAACGATAATAATTCTGACATCCAGTCAGTTTTAGAAACTTCTTCGTTAGAAGATTGTTCGAAAGTCATTGGAGTTGAAAATCGGGCAAAATAAAAATAGTACATTTTATTGTTCCAGTCTGTCGAATTTATGACATTTTAATACATTTTCTAGGATGTTCGATAATTCAGATTTGTCAAAATAAGGTTCTGAAACTGAACCGCAGTCAGGGCAAGAATACCTATAATCGTTGACTGAAGGTTTAAATCTTCACCCAACGCTATAATGTTTGATAATGATGTCACAACAGTCACATGTAGTGAAACCAATAGGAGTAATTTGTGGGCTTGAGTGCTTTTATTCCCGTAGGTACCTAATATGGTTTCCAGAATTTGAGAGAGGGGTACCTACATATTTTGCATTTTGCACACTTATTCGGATTTAGGTATAAGTAGTACTGCAGGTGCATAGGGTTTGGGAAACAAACTTTCTGGGAAAAACAGGGCTTTGAATGGAACATTTACAAGGGATTAGAAATTAATAGCTCCTATTATCTCACAACTATTACTTTATTTAAAAAGGGAGACCAGTTTCGTAACTCTATAAATTAGTCCTTGAGGATGTAATTTTATAGATTAACGAAACCGTTGTGATATAATATGGCCTATTCACTCTAATCCCTCTAAAGTGAACTCTTACAGTGTAGAAAGTTTTTAGTTAGATTTATTTATTATTACACAAATGTAAATATGGAATACCTTCTAGTTATATAAAACATTTTGAAGAAGTAGACTTTAGACGCACTTTTTTAGTCGTAGCAACACTATTATGCAGAACAATTATCCAATCAAACATTAATAGATGTTCAACTGACCCTAATGTGGTTCAAGAAGAATTCGGTAATCGAATCGTTAATTTAGATTTTATAATTGAGCAATTACAGAAGTTTTTTTTATACACGAACCCTTCATAGCATGCACCTTTGCTGATATGAAAAATAATAGTAAAATTGCTTCGACGCCAAAAAGCTATGCAGTCTGTTGCCAACGAAAAGTGAACGCCCTGAAAAATATCATTTTTGCAATAAAGCAAACAGGCCACCGCCGTTTTTTAAATATATATTCGCGCTTCTTCGTCGGCATCGGCGAGACTCGTGTGACCCCGGCGGCCGTCGGCGGCGGCCGGCACGAGTTATTATTTCATATTATCTACACGTCTACACAGGAAAAAAAGACTGTCGTGATTTTAGTGAGTTCGTGTATATAGTCACTTTTCCATTACCTACTTTAAATATACAAGCAAATCCATGTGGTCCCAACAATATAATCTATACTTTTGACGTAATTGCAGATGAACCAATAAGTTTAAAATAGTTTGAATTTCCGTTAAGAAGACGTATTGTCACTTCGATACTAAAATTGGCATACTACAATGAAAGCATAACCTCGGTTTTAAAATATCTTATGTTTTATTTAAACAATTAAATTTATTTTATTTGAATAATAATAATTCTCACCCTCAGACTACTCCAAACTATATAAGAGTACCCCAGAAGCAACTGAAAAAACATTATAATTCATTGGATGAACAAAATAACTTAATTGCAACTTTTATATTCATCAATGTAAGTAATCATAGTCCAAGCAAATTGTCATTTTTTTATGGAGGTAGAAAAAAAAATGATTCTTAACAGGTAGATATTTTCAGGGTTGGTTGTGGGTAGCGTCCTGAGTATAACCCCAAAAAATCACCGTCGAAGTCGTGTTACGAACCCCGCAATAGGAGTGGTTTTGCAAACATTTTTTTGCAATTTTTTTTCTTCTCATGTGTACAATTTTTCTTCTTCTTATGTATACATTATTACGTTCTCTACAACTTTCCCTCATGAAGTTTTTTTTTTAACTTCAATACTTCACGAGATATAGGTAAAAGATCACCACTATCTAAAGTGCTTTATAAGGGTAAAAAAAAATTCTTTAAAACAAGCTGATTTTTTTCAGGGTTAACTGGGGGTTAACTTAGGAGTGCACACAGTGATCGCAAATTAAAGGTTTTGAATCAACCCTACACTCTATATCGTTCGTAGTCATAATGAACACTGCAAGTGAATGGCTATAATTGATATTAGTACCCACAATTAAGTATTACAAATCCAGCAAAAATTCAGTGACAATAGTAATTTCAGTATAATGAACAGTTAAATGTATCCCTATTTAATTCAACACCATGAAACGTTATGTTGTTCTGACAAAATAATGTGCTTAGAAAAGAAGTATTATAGACTCAATTCCAGAACACGCTATTTATTGAAATAAAATATTACATTTAAATTATTCATTAGAATTCAATATCAATTGTAATTGAATTGATTATTGTTAGTTACAAAAAAGCTTCTGCTTGAGTTTGAGGAATAATATCTCATATTTAATTAAACAGGTTTTTTTTACAAAGTGACAGATTTTTCTCAGTGTAGTACCCACGGCCGGCCTGCCCCTCAATCGTAGCACTATGAAGGGGCAGGCTGGAGTGGGGAGTCGTGGGGACCAGAGGAAGGAAAAGGATAGGCATATCTAATCGAGCGACGTTTGTCCTGAATTGAGTCGGGCACTTTGGGCGGATTTCATAAGTATCGTAGCCTCTTAAGCCAAAAAAGGGATGACTTTGACCAATTTTGGGAGAAAACGATTATGTTATATGTAGAGCCAAAAGCCAAGCGTCTTCGAACAGACAGGGTGGGAGATGTTCAAACATCATACAGACGCCTCTTTTATGAAATTATCGATCAAATTCAGCAACAATTAAACCATAGATTTGACGATTTAAATGATTTTAAATTCCTCGAGCTCTGCAATTTTGATGCTTTTAAGGGAAAAACTTTTCCAGAAGATGCGTTTAAATCTCTTCTTCTAGTCTTCTACATTATGGCCAGTTCTTCGACCGAGTGTTACTGCGATCTGAACTAAAAGTGATTTACGAAACTGATGACATAACTGCAAAAAATAACGCTAAAGAAGTAATGCAATTTTTAAAAGACAAGGAGCTGGAAGATGCCTACACCGAAGTGTCGAAATTGTGTGAATTAGTATTAACAATACCTGTCACCACAAGTTCATCAGTGGAACGCAATTTTTCAAAACTTAAACGTATAAAAAATTTCGTAAGAAATTCAACGGGACTATTGAGAATGTACTTCTCCAGAACATCTTAGAGCATAGACGTTTTTATGATGACGTCATTGACGAATTCGCAAAAAGTGATCGAAGAATCGAATTACATTACAAATAGGTAAGTTTTTAAACATTGCTTCGCTGCAGAAATATGATTCACTGTGGGACAGTCTACCCTACATATTATTTAAAAATGAGAGCGCCTAATCTAATATGGTGAGACACACGTTGCTATAGCCGCTAGAGGACGCCCGTGGTAGTGAATGTTACTTTGAACAGAATTTTTTCCGGCTCTATTTTCTATAGTTTGCTGAACACCACTCGAACAAAAAGTACTGTTTCTTTTTTTTTTCGATAAACAAATCGTTTTCTGGAATATCAAAAAAATGTGATATTTGGCAGTATATGGACCTGGAAAAAATCCCCGCGTAGTGTTTCAAAACCTTAATCGATGTTCCTGATCCCCACCTAGTGTTTCAAGACCTTAATCGATGACACTTTTGAATTAAAGTTCAAGAAATATACGCGAAATGAGCCCCATTCCCTACTACAATGAGACAGATTTAGCAACACTGCCTGGGTAATATAACATATTGTGTATAAAGCACATATGCCTCGTTCTGACTAAGTGATTCAGTGATTTTCGCCGTTAAAGATGCTCTTCAATAGAAACGCACAGTATTTGGGATATGCGCAGTGAAACTAAGTTGCTATAGCTGCGATATACTTACTTTTATGGGAGATTTATATAATGGTTTATATTTTCTTCCCCCTTTCTTCCCTTAATTTGCCACTCATTACGTAAATGGAATATGCCATACAGTCCTTATATTCAGTGGCGTGCAGTAAATGTCAGTAAATTTCGTTCTCATTTAAAATTAATTTTATCTGTGCGCACCTGCAACTGGAGCCGGGACTGTACCTACGTTCCCGATTCAGCGTTCGCGCTTTTCCGTTAGCCGCTTTATTCCAGGGTTGCCGAGTACTAAGACAATTACCTAGGTATATATTCCATAATTCATAAAAAAACTATGGAAATATTATAGATCAAAAGAAGTTTTCTTCGCTTAAATATCATGTGAACATGAGTATAGGTATAGTATGCCTAGTACTTAAACTTAAGTACATAACACATAACTTAAGTTGTAATGCCATTATTAGGTACGCACTCGCAGCTACGCTGCTCCGTCCGTAAACATTTCCATTCGTGCGTATTCTAAAAAATGCAATTTGCAACTCTCGCTATATGATTATAGGTAGGTATAGGTACTATCAGAGCGCTCCACTTCAATACATGTCAAAGCGAACAGTTTTAGGTACTTACAAGATAAATAGATAATTCCTAAGTTTATTAGTCTGTTACCAGAGCCAGAGAAATAACCAAGGATAGAGGGAGCAACAGCATCAAAATACACACGTTTGTAGTCAACCAACATCTTATGCAAATTTACCGAAGTAAACAAACATTAGGCTCGTGTGTACAACGTTTACCTGAGATATAGGTTATATCCTGAGAAATGTCAATTTGGCCACACACCACACACTTTCTGCGTCCCACTGTATACAAAATCAGTCACTATGTCCTAAATACTAATAAATAGCCTATAAATTAACAGAAAAACAAGTGAAAACACGAAAAATGCATACGTAAACAATCGGAAAACTTGACTTGCTGGGCAAACACAAAATAAATACCGCCGAGTTAAAGAGCGCGGCGCCCGCGGCAGCAACGGCGGAGTTCCATGTTGGGCGGTTTGAGGTATCTGTGACGATTTTATTAAAGTGATAATTAGCTACTATAATTACAGCGCAATTTAGTTTTAGTTTAAAATTGTTACATACCAGAAATTAATAACTACATTTGTTAATTTGGCGTTATGGGAGGTGTGCCTTCATTAAACCCTTCTATTTATTTAAACCCTTCTATTTTGAAATTAAATTCTGTAAACAATGGAGTACGTGACATCACTCAAAAACATGTTGGCTTTGTTTACTTTTTGTTCTTACTCCCTCTATCCTTGATTATTTCTCTGAGGTTATCACAGACCTACAATATATAGCCAATAAAGCTGTTACATATGTCTGTGATGGTATCATTGAATAAAGGAACATAGAGTGTATTATATTATTTTTCGAATAATACCATGTTGTGAAAATGGGTAATTTATAATATTACCTTAGACGGAAGTACCTATATTTTCGAAGATAATACAAAAATATAAACAAAAGTTGTCTAGAATTACTTATAAGTTAGTCTTAAACTCTATCTTGTATCAAGTGATGAATAGTCTTTTTTCACATTATTTTTTATAAGTGCATCATGAAGTAGGTGTTGTTCTTGAAAATGAAGCCCAACCATTTTTTTTCAACTTTTTGCGACCTGTAAAGGCGCTATATCTGATACTTACGTTTCTGAGCTGCCGAAAAATTGCATAGTTAAAATTTGAAATGGACGACAAACAGCTGACTTTAATATTGGAAATATCCATCAAAATTATGACAACTGGGCAAATCCTGACGTAAAATAGTCGCACCGAAAGAGTGCGTCCGCTGGAAAGTGGGAAAGCGCGGGGTACGCTTTGTTGCTATATATTGGCTGGCCGAAAGAACGCGATGCAGCGCGCTTCCTTATTCGCAATAATTAATGAACCACGCGACGTTGAGAGGAGGAATAATTATTATCCTAAGGCGTGCGCCTCGAAATTTTTGAAAACTTGGTAGTATTTTCGAGATCATGAATCGTTCAGGGTGTACAATTATTTCCGCATATGAATGTATAAGTAAAATAACAAAAAGTAGATGGAAGGAGTGTAGAAAGAGAAACTGACAGCCGAACTTGAGTATGTGAAACAATAAATATATCAGCTGATTGCGACAAAAACCACGTAACACAAAAATAGACAAAACTTCAAACTATGTGCCCTGTGCGTCAAACGTCATTTTCCTCCTGCCGTGTAAGATTTGTTGATCAAAACGGATTCGAAAGAATAGTTCGTAAGCAGGAGCGCATTATCCCAGAAGCCAAAGATGCCCAGGATTCGGGCGGGTGGCGGAAGGAGGAACCCGGTGGCGCCGCCATTTTTTAAACATTTTATTTACACTCTATTCAAACTAAATGCAACTGGCGGGGAAACATTTACACGATGGAAGCACGTGCACAATTCTGAGGGCTAATAGGAGGAATTTTTAATATAAAATATTAAAATAATATGCCCCAGTATTAAGAACTTTAAAAACAAACTTTTATGGCACACCTATATAGTCATTCACTTACCTGCAAATTTCTACTATTAATACAAATCTTAGCTCCAACAATTATTAATAAACAGCGAAATAATTATATAAAAAAAATAAAGTTCCACTTGCAACTCAATACACCTCTGTAAGAAACACCGACTCGCTGCACTCGCCCGCCGGGTGAGATATTATTGCCGGGTAGCAACTAGCAAGCCGATCACGTGCGTATGACGCTCTAGCCATGCAACAACTTGTGTTTATGTTTCACTTGCGCTTAGTTGGAATAGAGTTTAGGTATCTAATATCACAGACCTATATAGCTTCGCTATATATACATATATAGCGAAGCTATATATGTCTGTGCTAATATGTACACAAAAGTGTTATTTACAAACTAAGAGTGACCGCATTGACTGACGGGGGATAGGCGGACAGGCGGCGCCTGAAGTATGATTTTATTTTATGTTGTATTGAAGCAGATGTTTTTGTTATTATTTGTTAAAATCATTTTATTTTTGCAAAATATATTACGTTTACGTTACGCTATTTTTCGTTTGAATTTCTTAAAAGACGTAGGGGAGGGCACAAAATGGTGTAGGCTTATTCGGGCGCAGATATTGGTTGATACGCCTTTTTACCAAAAAATTGCCAGTAATAAATATTTTGTATAAAAATAAAAAATGCACATTAAGTAGGTAATTATTTATTTTCAAAAATGCATAGTTAGCCGTGAAAAAAATTAAACTCTAACAACTTGGTGACATTAATATTGACTTTATGCTTATCGAAAACAAAAAATGAAATCACATAAATTTTTGCACTTTGACTCAAAGGTGGCTCCGTCGCTATACATAAAATTTTATTTAAATAGTTACCGTTCTTTATATACTCTCCCTGCAGCCAATATCAAAATCAATCTTCTTTCTTCTTTCTTCATCTCCCAGTTCCAATGTATGCAAAATTCTTATTTTGTTTTATTTTGTCGTTACAATATTGTAAAATATGGTTATTTTTTCTTATACTTAAGTCCAATTTTTGGAAACCGATCCCGTTTATTCACACGTTGCACAGTAGGTACTTCTGCTTACTGGTTCATCTGGATGTCTGATATTAAGTACTCTCGCAGAATCTTTTGTCGACGCATGTTATCGCCAACAAATCAAAAAATTTCAATTTTTGCTCTTAAATTTAAATTTTCCAGGATTAATAATTAGGTAATAAAAAACAAACTGTAAAACCGTTTTAGACTTTTTTCACCATACGAAACGTAGGTATTTCAGGAAAAATATTGCCCAAATGTTTTCTTGCAAAACCATGATACTTAAAAACTTACATAAAATATCGATTTGGGTATATTGGTTTTTTTAACATTAAATGCCTGGTTCATACAGCTTCTTTATCTTTTCATTTTTCTTTATCTTTAAGAAATATTAAATGTCATTGGTCAGTTCAAATCAAGGGACAAATGCCATTGGTTATTTCTTAAAGATAAAGTAAAATTTAAAAATAAAGAAGCTGCATGAACCAGGCTAAAGCTTTGTCAAAATATAAAAGTGTCGTAGATTCAGAAAAGCCTTGGCTTTGTTTCCATGAGAACGCATTAGGTGTTTTTGTTGTATTGATTCGCTTGTCACTAATAGCAGGGAATAATAAATTATTGTTTTTTTTTTATAAAACTACATGTTTTAAAACAAAATGGTAAATAATTATCCAAATAAAATACGTATACCCCAAAAATTGTGGCCTTGTCGTCATACCTCTGTTATATTCAATGGAAACTTGATTTTCCCATGAAAATTTCGTACTCAATCAGATATAATAAGACCCTCAAACTGTTGCTCTCTGGTCATATCAGATTATAAATATGAATACACCATTTCCTAGAAATCTTCGGAAAATCCTTTTCTCGTGGTTATTACCCATAAGTATATTACTGTTGATATTAGTGGTATAATTTTTATTTTGTTGATTTTATGTTAACGGATCACGGCTGTTCTTGGGGAAACAATAATTTGACCGCCACCGCTGCTGTTGCTGCTTTTTAATTATTACTTTTGCATTCTCAATCAGTATAGATATTCTTGGTTTTGGGTAAAAATAGCCGTCAGTCTATCTCGACTTCTGGAAGTTTTGTTCAGAGGGTTCTCGAGTTCTACAAAATAAAACAAACCTTCAATCTTCCTAAACCCGAAAACCCGAACTACCGCCAAACACCACACGATATGGTGTTTCTTTATTCGGACTATACCACCTATGCCCATTATATAAATATGTCATAATAATATGTCTCCTTGTGGCCTATGCATATTCGGGCTGTTCGTTCGGTTCGACTTCTACACTCTGCCGTCTCTGCACTCTACACTCTGCCGGCGCCGGCAGTCGCGCGCCAGCCTTGCTACGATGTGTGTGTTGCAGGTCGTTCGAGAATAACATTCTCACGTGGCCGCGCGGTAATTTTGTTTATTTTTGAAGAGACAATGAGGAAGTCTTTGAAGATTAGAAACCATAGGTTGACCATTGTAGTGACTGTTTTAGTGGCATTTAAAATAGCATTGGGTGATGGACAAGGTTTGTTTGTAGAACATATTATTTTTATTTTGATTTTATTGTTTGTTTTAACTGTGCTCTATGATGAAGGTATAATTTCGATAATAGTTAATTGTTATTTCTGGTAGTTTGTTAAATTTTTGATATTTAATTTGGATTTATTTAGGTCTATTCTTAGGTATTATTGTGCTTTTAACATTCCTCAAAATAAAAATGACAAGCCGTTTAAAATAAGGAGATACTCCCGGGTACCTACGCCCCTTACTCTTTACTTCTCATCCGAAGAGTCCTTTGGTAGGTAGCTACCCCACGGGAACTGTAGGTATTATCGAGGGTAGGCATCCGATCCGCAGACTGTTAATCAGTAATTTTGAGGTTATGTGCAGGGAACAACCCGCCATTCCCACCCCCATAACGACATAACCGAGGACATAACTCTTTAAATAATTAAAGCGGGACAAATAAAACTTTCTAGGTTTTTTAATGGGAACACCCAATACATGTTTAAGCCATTTAAGATGTAAGTACTCATCATTACGATTAAAACGGTATAACACCATATATTTTTTAACTACTAAAATGGTATCAAACTATATAGGTACCTATACCATTAAGTAGGTACCTATAATTTACAGTTTTTTTTTTAATATTTCATAATTTTAAATTTTATAGCTACCTACTTGATACCTAAATCTATTAGTATAAGTTGGATTTGTGGATCTCTTAATAAAGATAGAGGGATCAAATCGAGGATCAAATGTAGGTAATACCAAAAAGGTGTGATGCAGTGGCGCAACCAGAAATTATTGTCAGAGAGGGCTGGTTGACAAAGTTCATTTTTCATTGTTAAGAATTGCGCCGCAGGCCAAAATTTTCAAGGTCAAACATTTTTAATGAACTAAAAAAATTTAAGTAACCTAATATTAGCAAAAATATTAGGCAACTGATTATAGTTTTTCTTTGTTAACTGTGGAACCATAATAATAATAACAAGAAAAGGTGATAATGAGCAAACACTCAAAGTTAACAAAAAGAAAAAACTAGTAACCGCATACACGTGTTTCATGCTACTTAATAATTTAACTTTGCAGTAACTGAAAGAGAGAATTCCTTGAGTGATGTGGAAGTAAAAATATAAGTTAGTGCCTATAATTTTATTGCCACATCCTATAAATTAACATGTCCTCCCAAAGGGTAGAATAATATATAGATAGGTAGGTATACCTTCCTATAGAAATGTAGGTATTTCCTTGTGGATTCATAATGATTATTGATTTTTAAAAGCAGGAATTAGAAGAAGGTGTTCGCTTATTAAAATGCGCCGCATGCGAATTTTTTTAGAAATTTTAAGGACAACAATTTAACAGAGACGTAGAAAATAATTGTAAAGTTACATCACCCTCGACATCACCATGACATGTTTCCTCTTCTTTTTTTCTCAATGGGAAGGGTTTGAACACTCACCCCCCCATGAAGGAAGGACATAGTAGAAAACAGAAGGCTAGGCGCATATAATTCAGGTCAGATTAGTTTTAAGTTATGCGCAGGTTTGGTTAGTTTTAAGGCCCGCGGCGCGAAGCGCATGTGCGTGTGACTTGTGTTTCTGTTCTGTGCCGACTGCCGGCCAGACAACTAATCTTTCATTAAATGTCAACTAACTACTGTGTACCACTGATATCGGATATCCTCAATATCGTAAATTTGATAAATCATAACATAAACTTCAAAAATACAGGTGAAACAAAATACAAATCATTCGGTCTTGTTTTTATCTAGCATTGTTTAGCGCTTTTTCGCTTGGTTGGTACGTGCTGGTGTGATGTAACTGATGTAACGTGACTAAGAGATTTCATATTAAAATTCTAGTACATCATGTGTCCTTTTAGATACTACTTGAATTCGTCCAAAATATTAATTATTTGTATACCAAAGTACTGAAGTTCAACTTTATATAACAAATGTAGAATTTGCTGAGGCCTGCAAGGCCGAGTCAAATAAACCACATTCCGAGGGACCCCTTCAACAGGGTGATTCAGTCATGATGTAAACAACTGTAACCACACATCGGGGGAGGCCCACTAAAAAGGAAAATGCAAAAAATAATTTTTAAGGTTTTAAGCTTCGAGAAAAATCAGCTTTATCGCTCAAGTAACTCGACGCTCATGGTAGAAACATGAGCTCTGTTGTCACATTTCGTTGTATTATGTTATCTTTGAATAATACTACCTAATATCTCATCTGCATTTTAACCGTGTTCTGAGTCTTGATTCTACGAATGGCAAGCATTGCATTGCAACATATTTGCTTGAAGACCTTTTTCGAATTTCCGCACACACATTTCTCATACTTATTAAATTAGCCGATAATATTGTAAAATAGTAAAACACTACAAAATCGTAACAACGCCTACACAGCAATCCGTTTTGTACGTTTTAAGTTTTTTCGTGGTTTCTTAAAAGTAAGAAAGAAATAAGTCTGAGAGTTATGATGCCACCATGTCTACTTTAGCGCCTAGTGCCTCATGCATTGGTGGAGTGATGAGATCACCAAAGCAGCACTGTATGCAACATTTTATTAGTGTTCCATCAGTTTTATGGAATGTAAGTACATAAGTAGAGTAAAGCAGATATTTTGAAGTTGGTAGGGAAAAAATAGAAAAGGCAGGGGAAAGCGGTGGTGGTATGGTATGGTACAACGTCGGGTCCAAGTCTTGATTCGACACGCCGATTGGTCAGCAACAGCACAGCGCTGGAAGCTGGAAGAACAGAATTCGGCTTCTAGTGATGTTCTTTGGGGACCATGGGGTAGTAGAACGGTCTGTGTCCGTCCCGAAGAAAAGTGCGCGACATCGCGGGATGCCCTGCAATGTTTGTTGCCTGCGGCGTTTTTTACGTCGTTATTCTCGTTGCCGGCTGCATTTCTGGACAAGTGGTTGGTGTGTTATTTTGAGAAAGAAAAGGCGAGCGGCTACCCCACAGCGACCACGTTCATATGGAGAGGTTCGAGGAGAGGTTGCTCCAGAGTAAAGGAAGTCGGGGTGAGATGTGAAATAGTTTAAGGAATCAATCAACTTAGACCATGCTGTATTTATCGCCACAGCATTAAACCTTTTCGGATTCGTATTAAGCTTTTTTTTCACCTGTGGTTAAAAATTTTTACATTATGACTGCATTATCCTGTATAGCTATATAGATATATTATGTTAATTGGGAAGAAAAGTTTTATTGTGCAAAATAATTTAAAAAGTGCGGTCACCCATCCATGAGGCAACTGCGCGTTGTTCCTGTACTTTTCATATCTTTCCTGCTAGATCTAGGCCGATGGATTGCTGCGTATCTGATCTAGCCAATCTCTTGCGGTCTGTATAGAAAATATTATCCTCAGACCAAAAATAATTGATCTGAGATTATAGTTGTCTTTGCAAAATCTTTATTTCTTAGCGATTTTGATAAACTTTTTTTGTTAAATTAAACTTTGTTTTGTTTTCAAAAAGCGCAGTCAATGAGTGGGTATTCTTGGATTGTAATCATGGCCAACTACGACCACTTGTATACCAAATGTATAGGTATAGGGTATTTTAAATAGAAATACGAAATGCCAGACGAAAAAAATCGTCGAAAATTTTATATTTTTTGTAACTTTTTAATATTTAATACCTACTTTTTCGAACAGCTCCAATTGTCTGGCATTTTTTAAGTATTTACACGTATTTTAAATAGAAATACGAAATGCCAGACGAAGAAAATCGTGGAAAATTTTATATTTTTTCTGTCAATTTTCCTTCGTCTGGCACCGTGTTTCCAAATTCGAAATTTCTGCATAATTTTCCGCGGGAAGCTCCGTTTCGAACGGTGATCACTAAGTGGCATTTTTTAAGCTTCATTTTCACAACATAACCTTTCATTCTCTCGATTGCCAGACAAAAAGAAAACGGAAAATTGTACATTTCTTTTGCAAGTTAACCCCCATCTCCCACCTTTTCCAACATTGCAAACCGTCTGGTGGTTGACCCAACGGTCTGGTATTTTGTATTGGTGAATTATTTAATTATTTTATTCAAATGCCAGACAATTTGAGATCATAAAAAATAAAATGTTTCATGTAAATGAAAATGGATTTTCCGAATTTTCCAGGGACCCTTTAAAATAAGGGGACCCAGCATGTCACAGTCTATCGCATAGGAAGAGTGATGCCTTGAGGGGAAGTTTGTTTTTTATATACTCCAGGGGACACCACAAGGGGGCTTGTACTAGGTTATGTTATATGTCAGTGTCCAACTGCCATCAGGTTTTATGTGACATGCCAGTGCCATAGATTCTAAAGGGGGCAAAATATTTCCAATCATAATTCACATCCAACTTTCGAATTTTACAGAATAAAAATGACTTATTGGAATATTTACAAATATAGCTGTCTCCTTATAAAATAATGAATTTAGTTATAAACGTGATCTAAAAATCTTAGAAAGTTAAGTACCTACCTACCCTTATTATAGTTCTTATAACAAGAAATGTTTGGAAAAAATAATAGCGTATAAAAGTTCCCATTGAATTGATGTCTGTTTAATACAATTTCGAATTTGATATATACATGTATAATATTTCATTATGAGCTTCTAAAAGTATAAAAAGTCAAATTCAATTTAAAAAATATGTATATTGAACACTCATACAAACAAATAAAGCTGAGGTTGAACAGATTATATGACTAATCTAATAAATACAATTTTTACATTTTTATTTATAAAACTATACTTAATTTCCTGTCTTTACGCACATGCGTGTTATCAGCTGTTTATCAAATTATACAAATTGATTCATTGAGAATGGGAAATCCCGAAACCGAAGATAAGGGGGGACCAAAATATGTATTGAGGCCAACATGCCTTATAGAAATGTTTGTTTTAGAGATACAGGGCGTTGAAGTTATTTTTTTGAAATTGAATTATGGCTACATCTCCCAAAATAATGAAGCTGCTGAACTGAACTGCTGTGTTTTGGGGATGGAGATATGGAGAATAAGCTGAAAGTGTCAATTTCGCCGTATCTCACAGAGGGCGCCACCTGCGCTGTTTTTGGATCGTGCTTTTACTCGTAACTTTTTGGTCCTGCAGGTAGGTCCATCATTTTAGTGCATCTTTTCATTCTGCAACAAAAAGGCAAAAGAAAAAAATCTATGAACAATGGGGATGGAACGGATTTAACTTATGATTATTATTATTGAAATTATGGATTTCAAAAATATAAAGTTTCCATAAAAAACTACAAGTTTGGTTTGCCCTACTTTTTTGAGACACCCTGTATAAAAACGGTTGACACTATCAAAAACACAAAATTCCCCACAACTTTCATTTGAAACGTTATTTTCTATGTTGGAAAATTAAAAAGTTAATGGGGTGAGATTCTTCCTTGACACACCCTGTACATATATTTGGTTATGTGGTTATATTTATTGTCTGAAATATGAAATTACCTTTTCCTACTAGGTTCACCAGTGTCGGCTTCAGACTCAGGTGTGCATTCAGAGGTAATCGAAAGCAAGTTCTTTTGTCCCAATGGTGACTTAACTCTGAAAGTAGTAGGGTGTTTATAAATGTGTCGTTCGATTTATTTTCTTAATTCTGGAAATGATTTATCTTCTTCTTGTGGACTCAGAAACATATGCATTCGAATCATTTTTGAGTTTCCCAATTTCCAGAAACTCAGAGGTAATCGAAAGCAAGTTCTTTTGTCCCACTGGTGACTTAACTCTGAAAGTAGTAGTGTAGTATGGTATTTCATAAATTTTAAATTATTAAGCAGGTAGCTTCAGTCAGGTCTTCACTTTATTACCTACAGCATTCTACAAAGTTTTTGAAAGACTTTATCATACGAGTTTATTTTAAGTTTGTGAGGTACCCTTGGGAGACAAATAAAATTACAAAAAAATTATAAGGACTAATGAACACCGAGAAATTACATTATTAGAACTATTAGACATAATCTTGTTAGTCCATCCCGAAATCTGTGAAAGTTCTTTGGGTAGAAGCATTTCAACAAGGGAAGAAAGTTCAATAATTATACATATTACAAATGGATTGAGGAACCTGGTAACATGGTGCATTAGCGACAAATTGTAAATAAGTATGAACTTTATTTTACGGCCTGATTAAACGTACCTACTTTCCTGACTAGAAACACGCCACTAAAAATTGTTGTAACCTGTACTCTAGAACTACATCGGTTCTTACCTGTAGAAAGTTAAGTGGGGGTGCTTATAATTAAGCTTTTTGCAAAATCTGCACTGATTTACCATATTTCTACTTAAATTCGCTGGAAATTTATTTGGCATTTGCCATATTCCTTGTTTGTAGGCACCACATTGTCAAGTCTAATTCATAGAAACCATTATTAATTTTTACTTACAATGAAAGTACCTGTTATATTCTTAGATTCTCCAATAAAATGGCATAGTTGGCACCACTGAGACCATTAGAATGGGGAAAGAAACGGCCTCACTTTGGAAAGTATAATGCTGGGTCCCCTTATATCCTGGAATTGTCGAACGGGGGACAAAAAAAATGACTCCACTTAACAGTTCCCTACCTCACAGTCTATTAGATATTAATATAGCCACGTTTGACGGGCGACGGGCCTGTCTGACGTTTGGTCTCTGATTTTTTGATCTCTCTCCCAGCCAACAAAAAATCGTAGAATGATTATACCGCTTTGTACATTTTTGTCAGATCCGCCAAACTTTTACCCGATAATTATTGCATTATTATTATTAATATTAGCAGAAAAACTGCTCTAATGATGAAGTTAAAAAATCGAATGCATGGAAAAAGACTTGGAGTTAAAGTTTACCGCCACTAACATCTCAAAACCATCTCCATGAACTGAGAATCATCTACGGTTGGCGGTTGGTTTTAGAACAAAATATCTACACAAGTGTATATACTGACAATATCTTTTTTACATTAGGTACTTACTGAATATTAAAATTTTAGGCCAATTATTCTCATATTTAATTAATTAATTTTATACGTTAACTAACGAAATTTATCTTTATCTTTCACAGAAATAGTTGTTTATGTACCAAGGCACCAAGACACTGAAGTTCAATTTTTTATGACTCATGTGGAATTTACTACATGAGTTATAAATAAAACTTTAGTGCCGAGGTACATATTATATATTTTTTAAATCGGGAAAAAAATGTTTTATTAAGCAAAAAAATAATCATGAAGGATCACCCGTCCATGAACCGACTGCGCGCGGCATTGCTTGACTTTGACGATCGCTCTATCTTGGTCAAGTATGACGGGGTACGAAGCTCCCCAACTGAAACTCCAAACTGCTGCCTGTTGTGCAGCCTCCATGAAAAATATATTGATATTCAAACCCACTAAAATATTTATACTGAAAGATTGCGCTGCTATAGGTAACAATTTCGCAATGTGTACGAAAAGTTAAATGGCCCTTTATTGGCCGGGTTTTGGATATTTGGTCACTTTCGACGGGCGATGGCTCCGCGTCTGACTTTTGATGTTTACATCTCGTCAAGGCCTACTTATTGAAATAATCGTACAATAATGGGCTATTTTAGTGCCGATTTTTTTGCTTTCAGTGATTTTGAGATACCTACTCCACTGCCGATTTCAAGAAAAGGTAGTTTATTTAAACCAGAAATACCTATGTTTGCGGCTCCTTTCAAGGTCTACGATTGTTTTCTGAAAAATATAAATGTGGCTCAAGGCTCAAAATTCATTGAACTATTGAACAGCAAATAAACTGTTGACATTTGACGCGTTAGACACCATATTCTAACCTAAAAATTCAGAAGTCAGAGGATTGAAAATTCAAATAATACCTATAGGTATACATTTTATAGAAAATAAATCGCAAACAATGAAAAGGGCTCGAGAAAAGGTCTCTAAAAAGGCTTTTTTGTTGGAAATGTATAGAGCCCCTGCCAGATATGGGATCGAGCTCAAACACTAGCAGAAAGCGCTTCCTGGTCTGTGGTGCTTTCTTTCTCCTGGAGACGATTTGCTCTCTCTCTCACTCTCAACGTCACCTGTTCAGCGTTATTATTTACAAAGCGCTTTCAGATCTGGGGCTACATTTGAAAATGAACATGGACAATTTTTATTAGTTTAATTCGATGTTTAATTTTAATAGAATGTTAGTAACTCGGTTAATAATGAGTGAGGCAAGGTGTTACAAGAGAATGAGACATCATGAATGTTTTGCAGCTTTTAACGGAGCTTTTAAATCTGGTCCGTTTTTGTTATATCTCTATTCCAGCAATTTGTGCATTAGCATTATAAAAATTATTTGCATATTATGTTATGTCCTTGATTTGATATGTTTCTTCAAAATGAGATATGCATGTAAAACTCATGGAAAAGTCTAGCCAGGAGGACAAATCTAATCTAAAAAATATTATTATACTTACCGGGTGTCTCAAAAATCTGGTCCAGTGACGCTTACTTCCGCGGTATATTAGTAGTATCATGCAAAGAAGGTATAAGCACTTTTTACACGACAAATTCGCATGCACTGTTTTTGTAAGTGTTTTTGCCCCAATTTTTTTTTTATTTTTGCAATAGTTATTCGTACCATCTACCTACTTAGGTACGCAATATTTTAAATACGAACAATTTATTTATGGGTTTTGAATGCTTTTATCCGCCAATGTCATATACGAGGTGTAACGAGGGCTGAGATCATAACTCAATACCCGTCAGTTGAAATTCCAGCCTTTTATCCAACATTAATTTGCTATACTAAAGCTTTAACTTTTAATAGTCAATAGAGATTATAGAGAATTTCTCTTGACTTTGGTATAGGGATGTATGTACCTACCTAGTTACTAGTTAACAGTAAATTAGTGCCACAAAGGTTGGTCGCCGATCACTCTCTTATTACCAGCAGACTAAGACTCCGGCGGTTAGATATCGACTATCAGCGCCATCTATCGGCGGTTCGGGCGGACACATTAAATTTGAACTAGTGGCCGCCGGTTAGCTGCGTCCGCGGTACCCTCTATCGGCGGTTCGGGCGCACACTTTTGGGCAAGGGCTTCCCGGTAAGATGTAATCGGAAAACTTAGTAACTTCGTTACAAGATTATAATTTTGGAACAATTTTTATTACAATAATTATTGTACCTAATTAACATCGCTAAAAGCTTTATTTTCTTTCATTAGTACCAGAATCGAACCGAAAAATTTTAATTTTTGAAACTGATGGTTTGTATGGGATTAAAACCGTTGAATTTGAATTGATGGGTAATAAGTTGTAACCGCCAGTGAAAATTTGTACATCAGACTTCCACTTCCACTGTCTTCCGCCTTCCACTGACTTCCAGGGACTTTCCGGGTCTTTGTTCGCCCTGGATTTATTGAGCTAGACCATTTCCCCCAAATAAAAATTAAAATTGCTCAAACAAGCTACTCGAAGGCTCTCCCACGGTCTCGTATATAGAGTCCAAAAATAACTAAAATATTGGGTAGAGCTCATTCAAATTGGGGCACCTTATATTTACAGGGTGCCCCAGATTGGTTTTGAAGCGTGTCTCCTATTTACATTTCCCGAAGAGATGGACCAAAGACCAAAGTAGCTAGTTGCTGGATTTTCGAGAAAAGTGGGGTACCGCAAACCGCATCTTGATATATCGATTCGTTTGGCATATACAGGGCGTTTCTAGTTTTTTTTGACGTGTCATTACTTTGTGTGTAATGTGAATTAAGTATATTGTGAAAATTTCGATTTCGGTAAAAACATTTTTTGTTTATTTTTTACATAGAATTCATTGGTGTATAGATATTTTCTTTGTTTTAGATTCTACGTAAAAAGAAATAAAAATGTTTTTACTGATGAAATCGAAAATATTCACAAACAGAAAAGTTATTACTTACACGTTTGAGAAACTCAACATAACGATAAATGCCCTGTATCTCCCAAATGAATTGAGATATCAGGATGCAGTTTGCGCTATCCAACTATTCTTCCAAATTCTAGTACATTCAGTGATTTTAGTATTCCACAATCACTAATTAAACTATACAGTGTGTCCCCGGCTGAGGTTTACAAGAGGTGAAATGGCCAACAAATTTAACTTTTCGCAAAAAGTTACTCTTTATAAAAATTTTTGCTTCCGCTGGAATCAAGATTCACGTTGAGAAAATATTAATTTATTATACGGGATGTTCAAAATTTTCAAATGTTGAAATTAGGCCAAGAGTGAAGTACCCATAATTTTCGAAATATTTAAGAGGTTATTTACAAAAGTTGTTTGGCTTTGAGAGAAATGTCAAATACCTACTCGAAAAACAGTTTTTGTTATTATTGTTGATTATTGTCGATCTTGTGTTTATGTAGCTTAAAGGTGGAGGTGGGTTTATGCAAGACAATTTAACGTAATTTAATATTAACGTAACGTAACGTAACATAAGAATTTAGTATACTGTTTATGCAAGGATTATTTAATAATTTAAGGCTGCGCAAAAACAGGGGAAATGTCAAAATCAAATTTTCGCACGAGATCTATTAGGCCTCGATTTCAACATCGGAGCCCCCCTGGGGAACGTAGGACTTCGCCCCTTAGCGCAAAAATACAAAACCAAACCCTTAACCATCCTAAATAATAAATAATAAACAACCAGTGGTAAAGCAGGTTTTTGTTCTCACTTAGTTGTGACTTAGTTTCTTACTGTTGGCAGTGAAATTACGACTGCGCTAACTGAGATTTTCTTTAATTTTAACGCAAAAGTTAACAGTTGGTTAACTTTTAAGTATGCTGCATAAACACTCCCATTGAATAACATACAATCTCTGTTACATTACGTTAATGCCGAGGTTAATGCATAAATCCACCCTTATTTTTACTTTGTGTCAAATTAATGTGTCATTAATTTAGCTCAGAAGTCAATTATTTTCTTGCGTCCATTATATTTCCTTCAAAACTTGTCCGGGATAAACTACCAAGTGAAGATCAACGAATTTTTTTTGTGGAAACCTATGGTAATGGCGAGGTGTCGTTTTATAATTGAAAAATTTCAAGAAAAATATCCAAATGTAGAAATTTCAAAAATAAGTCTTAGTAAATTAATTAGAAAATTCAGAAGAACATGATCAATAATATATCAAAAAAGAGAAAAAAGTGTATAATAAAAATCATGCAGATTATGGTGATGAATTCTCTTGATTAATTATGTTCTCGGTTGAAAGTACATTTTCCACAAATGGAATCGTATCAACACACCATGCTAGATACTGAAGCAAGTATAGTATTTGTAACGTCACTTGAAACAGCATAAAAAAGTCTAATTAGCGTCACAAAAAGAATATAGGACAAAAGCGTCACGCAGTTTTCAAAAATATACATATATATTCTACAAGCAACATAATATTTCACTTTTAAGGTTTTTTTAAGGTTTGTCGTCAAACACAACGCAAAGGTTAATGCACCATATAATATTGTCAAAAGGTCTCTAAAAAGCCATATCGATTACAACTAATATTTACGCAAGATCTGTGAAATTATGGCACTGCTAATATGCACCGCATTTCGTTGCACAAGTGGCCGGCCGTCGAACAGTGTAACCCATGCAAGTATTGGTAATACTATACTATATTGTTTTTACTACAATATCTTCTATAGTCTCTGTCTCCTTCATCTCTTTTTACTACTATTACCAGTTGTGGTTTAATATCGTTAAAAAAGGTGCCTGTTCTCGAGCTACCCTGGTAAAATATAAATGAACTCACTTGGAACACAGTGATATACGGGGCGCGATCTATTTAATAGCATTTACCACGCTCTGCTACTGGTAAAAATACCAGACTTATCACTTATCAGCAGAAATCATCCGTATAAAATTCAAAGGTTTTTATACTGTTCCAAGGAAGGTTCCAAGTAACTTCCTTTATACCATACAATCCACAGTTTTAGAGTTGTCGGCCGAAGACAACGTTATAAAAAAGTGAATGTGTAATTTCGTATTTTGGAATTATAGGTCGATATTTCTTTGACAATTGATGTAACCGCCAATCATATAATATTTGCAATGCTTCCGACATTCTTTTGGGACAAGCTAGGAGAATTGCACCTTGAATCGTTGGGTGAGGATTTCAGTCAACACTTGAATACTGCCTAAATTGTATTTTTAACACGATGGGTGTCCGGCCCATTATGCTGGTGAGGTGTCTGACTGGCTTAATAATCAATTTGGGCAACAATGGATTGGACGGAATGTTCCGATTTTGTGACCCCTCGTAGCACAGACCTGACGATTGCCGACACTTTTCTTTGGGGGAGTTTGAAATAATTCACGTATCAGAAACCTATGAATGACAACCACGAACTGCTTAAAGAAAGAATTTTAGAAGCTGTAGTCCAATAAAGTTGAGCTCGGCTTATAGGGACCGCAAAAAAATCCAAGCAGGATAATTTTTTTAGGTTTTCTTGGAGACTGACTCCTGAGTGTCCAACCAAAAGATCACACTCGAACTCTTGGTACGAATTGCGCTATAGGGTGGTTTCTAAACGATAGTGTTTCCTAAACATTTTTTTAGAAAGAAAAGGGATCAAAGTTTGGACAACTTTTCCTCTTAGGAACAATTTTTTGTATCTCAAATACACAAGTTACAGCGCCTTACTTATATGACCGAGATATTCCGCATGCTGGAGGGGTGGTCTTGTAAATATTTTTTACAAAAAAATTTACCTAATAAAAGTTTTAGAGGATGAACTTCTGGTCAACTTTTTCTTATATTTTTTTTGTGTCTCTAATACTTAATAATTTACAGGGCATTATATGACAAAAATTAATTAAAAAATATAATGCCCTGTAAATCATTAAGTATTAAAAACACAAAAAAAATATAGGAAAAAGGTGACCACAAGTTCATCCTCCATAACTTTTATTAGTCATTTTTTGTAAAAAAAATGTTTACAAGGCCACCCCTCGAGCCACCCCTGCAGCCTGCGGAATTTTTCTCATATAAGTAATACGCTGTAACAAAAAAAATTATGGGAAGAAGTTGTTCATACTTTGATCCCTACAACTTTTATTAGGGTCATTTTGCTCTAAAAAAGTTTTTAGGAAACCACCTCTATTGTTTAGGGAATCACCCTATAGCGCAATTCGTACCAGGAGTTTGAGTGTGATCTTTTGGTTGGAAAATCAGGAGGCAGACCCCAAGCAACCCTGAAAAAATCATCCTGTTTGTATTTTATTTTGCAAAACTGAGTCCATTCCATTAGACGAAATCAGAAGTTATAATAATCTTCGGAAACGATTAGAAGAATGCGTACCTAATTCAAGGGGAAGAACAGAGTTTAATGTTAATTTCTATCTATTTAAAATTAGGATTCGTGTGTGTAAAATGTAAATTCTGTTGATTACGGCCTTGTCCTCCGTCACCTATCATCAATAATATCAATATGGCCGCCATTTAGGGAATTCTAGGGACATGAAATATTTACCTGACACAATCTAGTGAAGAATTAAAGAGTGTTTTTAGTATATTTTCCTCAGTTTCTCAACTAGTGATGTAAAAAACAAGATTTCTTGTCTTGCTCGGCAACTTCTTGTCTTGTCTTGCTAAGCAAGGCAAGATGTAAAACTACTTCTTGCCTTGCAAATTTCTTGCACAGTTATTTCTTGTCTTGCTAGCAAGACTCTTGCTTACTTCTTGTTCTTGCTTTTTAGGGGATTCCCCAACTCTTTTTCGGGGATTCCCTTTATTTTACGCCTTACGAAAACACCGAAATAGGCTAAATTCTGAATCATGCCATCTCTGTCTAAATTCATGGGGCAGTGTAAGAAATACAGATAACTAGTTACTAGTAATGTCAGTAATGTCATGTTCATGTTTAAGATTTAAGTAGGTACCTACCTTGGTACCTATAGTTTGTTCAGCGAATGTTCGGCCCTACGTCACAACTCTCGTCCTTGTCTAACTCGTGAATATACGACCGATATCCATCGTATATTCATGAGTAAGACAAGGACGGGAGTTGTGACGTAGGGCCGAACATTCGCTGAACAAACTGTAGTTTCAGTTTTTTTTTTTGTATAAAAGAATTACCTACTTTGTTTCTTATTAATATGATTTAAATAAATCACGTTTCCCTTGTTTATTTGTCTCATTTACTTGCCATCGGTAGAAAGCAAGAAATCTTGTTTCTTGCAAATTTCTTGACAAAAATATTGTCTTCTTGCTGGAGCTACTCTTGTCTTGTCTTGCTTCTTGCTCCACTACTTCTTGTCTTGTTCTTGCAGCAAGAACAAGACAAGAACAAGAAAGAGCAAGACAAGAACAAGAAATTTTTACATCACTGTTCTCAACAAAGCTTGTTCTGGCACTGGCAACACCAGTACGAAGTCGCATCGCGACAACGGCAAGAAAATTTTTGAGCATACTTGTCAGTTTCCCGATAAGCAATGCATCAACGGAAATAAATTATTTCATAATTCACTTAAAAGAATTAAAACTTGGTTACGTACCAGTATGGTCCAAGACAGACTAAGTAATTTAGCCATACACCGCAATGTACACATAAATGAAGAAAATATCAGTTTGCGCGAAAGAATAGAAAATATGATTTTATTTTGACAGTATTTTTTACATCTAACGAATTATTGTTTCTTTTTGGAATTTTGTTTTGTTATTTTTATTATTTAAGTTTGTTTTTTATTTTGTTTGGGTAAACATTTTTTTGTTTTTGTTTTTTCTAGAGAAATAAATTATTTTATTTTTCACAAAAATACATATTATATTCTAAAAATTTCCCTTACCCCGGCCCCTCAGAAAAATTTTTTACCACGCCGCCCCCCGTTTAGATTTGCCTGGATCCGCCTCTGTAATGTAGATATATGAGACGAGGCCGGAATATATAATAAATAGGGTAATTTTTTTATAAAACACTTAACGTAGATGACGTTTTAATTGTAAAAGATTGTTAAAAAAATTGCACCTAAAACTTGTTGACTTGTGATTTTTTTTCTGTAACGAAGTTGGGTACCATTAAGCTATTTTTCTATTTTGTAGGTATCAAAATTTTGATAAGCGCTATTTCTCATTTCTCAAGTTATTGTAGTGTAAATCGTTACTTTTATACGTCTTATACTTACTTATTTGATTTCTTAGCATGGCTATATTCTTCATCAGACAACACTTCTGGCGTTGGATGACTAACTCTTCAGTCAACGCTTCTGGATTCACCAGATCTGTATGCATTTTATATCGTTTCAGTGATTTCAATCATCTGCCATCTGCTGACAAGTGACAATTATTAAAATACAAAATATTGCTATCCAAAGATTAGGTGCATCGCTTCCTCCAACATCTTTATTGAAAGTTAAGTCTAAATTGTATCCTAAAATAAGCAAATGAGTAATTTTTAATTTTCATGAACTTTACATTTTTCTCATATTTCCCGCCACAAGGCCCTTTGTCTGACAAAGAGAAATGAAGGATTTGAATGATTTTCATTGCAGAGACCATCTACCTAGCGGACTAAACTTACAAACGAAGTTTCATCAAACTCCTATTAGTGGTGACAACTCTGTTGACAATCACAGAGATACAAAGCGAGGAGGGACACAGGGAAGTAACTACATATTTATTTTCGCCGGGACCATAAAAGAACTCGTAAAAAGGCTACTCGAATCTTTGAATTGCAAAATGATCACATCTTTGGACACGGCGGGGAGGCAAAATATAGGCACTAGATAGATAAACAAGATTATTTAAGCACTTAATTAGTCATTTTATACGAAATATCATTTGGGAGCTCGTTTGAAAGTTTCCTGTTTTCCTTTAACATTTTGTTTCCTCTTAATGCCTATATAGTTCAAGGACTGTTTGAAATGTTTTTGTACTCAGTTTTATTACAGCCTCTGTAGCATGCTGTGTTATTTAGATCTGGTAGTATATTTAGAACACTTAAAACCATTCTTTAATTATAGATACTTTAAAAGTCTGCGTGGCTATTGCGAAGAGAATTGGCGGATTTTAATGATATTTTATGTCGTTGGAAAGCTACAGGTTGAAGGAAACAAACAATAGTGGCAAACCATTTATAAAATGGTATGTCGCCAAAAAGTCATTTAAATGTAGGTCCGTAAACTTTTGCGTGTTGTTTTTCATGGCTAGGGACCTTGATTTTTCCATATATTTTGCCGTGCTTCCCGCTTTAATTTTTGTTAGAAATGGTCTTAAGTCGATCAAATCAAAGTCTAGAGAATACTAGTCCGCTCAGTCCGCCTTAGGTTCTAGCCTACTAAAGAAATACCGATCAGTAAAATACATAACATCCGTGTGCAAATTTTCCCCACGACTATTATTTGGTTTCATTACATACGCGAGTTCGTATCTACTACACACTTATTAAATTTGTGAATAGAAAATTAAAAACCCAAAGCAAAATAAATCAAATCGAAAACTTACAATTTAGCAAAACTTGTAAACTACCTATGTAAATAATTTTGTTTGCTCCTAGGTACACACTTATGTATATTTTTGCTTATCCTATGTTTAGTGAGGTGTATCTTGCGTTATTTAAACGGAAGAAGTAAAATACCTGCATTTTTATTATACATATTATGCTCCTTATTTTTCCGCTATACCTAAATGGAAAGGTTTATATAGAGGTGCCCCCGTATAACTTTGTGCAACCAGATTTACGGTGTTTTGGATAGTCCATCCTCGTAAATAACGGAGTGGTGAGCTGACATTAATTTACGACCGGTCGCAAAAAAAAACGGCGGCTTTTCGACGACTTCAAAGGAGTGATCCGACTTATAGTATTCTCTAGACTTTGATCAAATCTTGAAATGTTCAGCGCGCTTTCATTTGTTTTGTCCATGCTTCGTGGCATAATCGTTATAAAAAGAAAACCGATCGTCGGTTTTTTTTTTCATGAAATTTTGTATACAGATTTGAAGTAACGCCAAAATGGCGCGATGGCGTCAGATTTTTAATAAAAAAAAATCCCTAATATGGTATGTTGTAAATTGACCGTCGAAATAGTAGCGTCTGTAAGATATATTCCCTTAGGTCAATCTAAAAAAATTTATAGGCAAAGCCGAATTTTTCTTTGCTCTTCTGGAATGTTTACAAGCAAACGTGAACACGCAGACTTGCAAATAATAAAAAAATTTGATTGATTATATGTTTATAAAATTAAAATGTACCTATAGGCTTTATTGGTGTGGTTAAGCAGCTTCTACAAATCCAATAAAACATATATTTGGAATTTGCATATCGGATAATGCTGCTTAGGTTATCTCAGTGGCGTAGATAAGGTGTGGTCGAAAGGGGTCAAGAAGTTCTTAGAAAACTGACATTAAGGCCGATACGTTATCTTGGTGTGTGTAATTTAAGATCATTCGAGCATCATCCGCATAATATATTGTGGTGATATTTATATTTTTGTTTATTGGGTGCCTTTAAAAACTGACTGCGATAAGAAGAATAAGTTAGGCAATAACTAAAAAGATGATCTCTTGCCTCTTGTGTATATGCCAAGGTATATACATATACTGAGACAGCCAAGGTATCTTTTATTATCAACCTATAAATTTGTTGAACTATAAAGCAGGACTCAAAACTAAATTACCCTTAATCCCTTAGGATTTGGTTTGATTTTGATCGGTTCAAAACAAACTCTTTAAACATGTAAAGTAGTAATAGAACTTTCTAGCCTCCAGATCCAGAGGGCATTACGAAGAGTTTTAATTTTAAATGATAAGTTAGTAGTTTTATGGGATTAACACTAATATTTGCCATGTGGTTATATCAAAGTAGCATCCAAGGTGAAATGGTTCCAAATTTGTCGAGACGGCAGACTAAGAAATCATCTGTTGCCTCTTATTCGGTTCATCAAGGCAGTATCAGCAGCTCAGTCGGAGACGAAGGACAAACAAATTGGTTTTTCTCTGGTCCCGTAAACCTACTCGTTTATGAACGTGGATTTCATTTTATTATGTGTTCTATAAAGAGTAAAATTTATCATCTTACTATTATAGTTTAGGCCATCTTTTTTATAATAATAGTCGGTAATCATTCTTATTAGAAAACCAGTTAAAACCAAATAAAAATGGCTAAAGACGCTTTTGCACGTTGTTGTTTTTTTAACCGCTGCTAATGGAATCACTAGGTACTTCCACATCATATTATTTTAAATACATTGTGTGAATAATAGTTAATTCCAATGTTTCCCACAAATCACAAATTTAAACAAGAGAAATAGCGTTGACTGACGTATTAATAAGACTTCTCACGGCTATAGTTTCATGTCCTGGAAAGTAGATGGCGCCTATGGTCAACAATGTATTTTGCATTATATTTTGTCTCCGGGAAGCGCATGGTGAGTCAGCGAACTGTCAAACAGGACAGCCGTGAGCAGTCTTTATTAATACGTCAGTCAACGGAAATAGATTCCTGTATAGGTACACTTTTGTTACTTTCTTGCCATCGCAACCATTCTCAACCACTTTGTTTCTGCAAAATATTGACATTAGTTAATATCCCGAAGTTAATATATTGTATATAATTTCATATTATGATGAGAGAGGTGCTAAATGGAATTAATGGTGATAGGTATCATCTCATTCGCGAGTGCATTGGGAAAAGTCATAAATGGTGTTTTCCTGTATCCAAGCCATCATGGTTTTTTTGTTGGGCAGATCAAGTGTTATCAAGATGAATCACTAGATTTTTTCAAGTATTCATCATGGGAGCGTGGAAATAATTTACTTGTTTTGACTTAAAATTTAAAATTTTAACTTCAATAAGAACCAAGTTTTTGATATTGTGATCGTAACGTCCTCTATACCAGACCAGGTCAGCGTGGAGAAATACTGATGAAATGGTGAAATTTACTCTAGAGAACTACATCCCTGAAATCAGAATCAAGATTCGCGTTTTTACAGCGGACCAGTTAAGTACTGGTCCTGCGCGTAGGTAGTGCCTGCCTACCGCAAATTGGGAAAATATTTAATTAGTAAATTCAAATAAAATGAATGACGAAGTGAAGTCACTACAACATTAGAAAACAAAAATTGAATAAATTAAAAGGGTCGTTGTATTTGTATAGCATAGTAATAATAATTATTGAGAATGAAATAAATTGTTTCATATTTCCAGAGATGTTTTCATATCTTGCACTTTACCAAGAAATGATGAAAACAGCAAAATTGATATATTATGAAAAAACAAAAAAAAATAATTTCCACAATTGATTTTTCGCCAGTTTGATTTTTTTACCAAAATGGCGTTAGATCATGCTAGACACTGGGGTAGCACAGAAACGAAAAAAACCAGGTGCGTACGTGCCGATCGGGGGGATAAAAAACAAGAAAAATTCTAATTTCCACAATTGATTTTTCGCCAGCTTGATTTTTTTACCAAAATGGGGTTAGAAGTATGCTAGACACTGGGTTAGCACAGAAACGAAAAAACTCGGGTGCGTTCGTGGCGATCGATGGGATCAAAAAAACAAGAAAAATTTCTAATTTCCACAATTGATTTTTCGCCAGCTTGAAATATTTACCAAAAGAACATTAGAGGCATGCTAGAAAGTGGAGTAGCACAGAAACTAAAAAAACTCAGGTGCGTACGTGGCGATCAGGTTGATCAAAAACGCCTGCCTGAATTTTTATCAATTTTACCGTTTATTTACGGCGTAGCGCTATTTATTTTGTGGCACTACCGACGCGCAGGCTTAGCAGCTTTCCGCTGTAAAAACCAGAATACCACGAATTTGAATTATTCACTTTTTCAAAGTTTGGTACTACACAGAAAAATAACGGATCTTTTCACCAAATCCAATGGTGTTATTTTTTCTATTAAAAAATGCCTAATATAGTTTTTCGGAAAACGCACTCCTTTAAAAAATCGAGGAAAACCAGGCTTGCCTGAGTCAATGCCAAACCAATACGTTTCAGAGACATATCTGTAAAAATTGCCCCGTTCAATTTTCGCAGTCTATTTAGATTTTTGGTGGTTTTAAAACAAAAAAAAACAGACACACTGTATGTTTTTGTTTCGCCGATTACTTTTTATTAATTGAAAGATTAACTACAATTTGTCTACAGTAGGACGGTTATGATCGCTTTTGGGCAAAATCGCTATAGAGGAAGGAGTTTAAATGAGATGAAAATGATTATTATTAACTATACAAAATTGTCATATAACATTGTCATTGGGGGACAGAGCCCAGGCTTATCCAGGGTTCTTATATTACAAAAGAGAATCATAAGGATTATTCGGAATCATGTAGGGAATTGTTTAAAACTAAGAAAATTCTAACTAGTTGGAATATATTTTTTGTATAATTTGTTGAAGTATAATAACCACAAAAAAAGTATGACCATAATTACTGGACTAGAAATAAGAAGAACATAATATATTTTTCTTGAAATCGGCATTAAAATGTCCCAAAATCGTCATTAAAAGCACAGAAATCGTACAATAATGTAGCCCATTATTGTACGATTTTTTCAATAAGTAGGCCTTGGCGAGATGTAAACATCAAACGTCAGACGCGTAGAAATCGCCCGTCAAAAGTGACCAAATATTCAAAACCCGGCCGATAAAGGCTCATTTAACTGTTCGTACACATTGCGAAATTGTTTCCTATAGAAGCGCAATCCTTCAGTATACATATTTTAGTAAATTTGAATATCAATAGATTTGTTGTGTAGGCTGCACAAGAAGGAGCAGTTTGGTTTTCCTGTCAGAAGGTGCCGTACGTCATTATACTTGTCCTAGGTAGAGCGATCGGCAAAGTCAAGCAACGCCGCGCGTAGTCGGTTCGTGGACGGGTGATCCCCTATTATTATTTTCTTGCCTAATAAAACACTTTTTTTCCGATTTCAAAAAAAATATAATATGTACCTCGGCACTGAAGTTCTTTTTATGACTCATGTGGTTTATTTGCCTCGGCCAGAGGCCTCAGCAACTAAACTCCACATGAGTCATAAAAAGTTGAACTTCAGTGCCTTGGTACATAAATAACTATTTCTTGAAATCGGCATTAAAATGTCCCAAAATCGTCATTAAAAGCACAGAAATCGTACAATAATGTAGCCCATTATTGTACGATTTTTTCAATAAGTAGGCCTTGGCGAGATGTAAACATCAAACGTCAGACGCGGAGAAATCGCCCGTCAAAAGTGACCAAATATTCAAAACCCGGCCGATAAAGGCTAATTTAACTTTTCGTACACATTGCGAAATTGATTCCTATAGAAGCGCAATCCTTCAGTATACATATTTTAGTAAATTTGAAAATCAATAGATTTGTTGTGTAGGCTGCACAAGAAGCAGCAGTTTGGTTTTTCTGTCAGAAGGTGCTGTACATCATTATACTTGTCCTCAAGGCCTACTATAAAGACAGGCCCTGGCGCACAAAAATCACGTGACCATCTTAGTCAGACGTTACATGTCATTTGTCACATAACTGGAAGCGGCAGATTGGGTTTTGAGAAGTTTTCAATGTTAAAAGTGTTTTTAAACGTCTTAGTTTATATTTTAGAAACAAGTTTGTGTCTAGTGCGCGTGTGTCCTGGCGGAGGGGAACCGCCCAGGTGTTATTATGGCCTCTGGGTGGGAGCCGTGACGTCATCCAGGAGTATTGGTGCCGCTCGCACCGACGCGTGAGCGCTGTAAAGGGGAATTCTCCCCCGAACCACAGAATAGGGAGCCCGGAATTCCGGAATGGACTATTATGGACATGGACCGTATTGGATAGTGGAGCCTGATTCACAGAGGGGTGAACTGCTTACGGGAGATCCGCGAGTTCAGACGGTCCGGGTGGCTGGAAGCCGTTCCCGTTGACCACCTTCGGGTTTGTGTATTTATTGTATTCACCATTCACCTTGTGCGAAATAAATCAGTGTTGTAACCGTTGATTTTCGTTGTCGACCCACGCCCCGATACGGTTTATCTATTCGGCCTTTAACGCTGCCGAACAACTGAGACCTCGTCAATATTTGCAGTATACCTACCTACTGAGGTTAGTTTTCATTTTTATTTCGTAAAAAATAACCTAAATACCAAATATTGGGTCTGTTTATATCATATTTATACATATTACAAAAGCCATAACAAACATTTGTTTTGCCTCGGGATGAAAATTTCCGTCAAAAATGGATTCGTCAAATCCCAACTGAGATTTAATTTCTAAAAAACCCTTAAGTATGTGTGACTAACACATTTTCAAGAAAGTGAAACAATAATTAAAGTGGACAAATGTGTTGTGGGAGGAAAATACCTATAGAGAATATCACCTAAGCTAAAGGAAGGTGATGTCCCAACAATTTTTGAGAAGTGCCAAAATATTGTGAGTGCCCAAAACAGCTGAGGCAGGTTGAAAATTTTGAAAAAACAATTAGAGAAAGCTTGGATGCACAAAACCAATAATGTAATAGATGAAAGAAAACTTGCCAAATTGTTACAAAATTTGTTTTTTCTACTTATCTCCAAAAATGCCTTTCATTAAATAGCACTAAGTTGGTCACGTGACTACGCGATTATGCGTTAGCGCCGTGGCCTGTCTTTATCGTTGGCCTCGACTTGTCCTAGGTAGAGCGATCGGTAAAGTCAAGCAACGCCGCTCGTAGTCGGTTCGTGGACGGGTGATCCCTTATTATTATTTTCTTGCCTAATAAAACTTTTTTTTCCGATTTCAAGAAAAATATAATATGTACCTCGGCACTGAAGTTCTTTTTATGACTCAAGTGGTTTATTTGCCTCGGCCAGAGGCCTCAGCAACTAAACTCCACATGAGTCATAAAAAGTTGAACTTCAGTGCCTTGGTACATAAATAACTATTAAAGTATATATAATCTGGCTTTATAGGTATAAAAAGTCACCCATATTTGCAGGTAGATATACCTACTCGTATGTTGAACAAATTTCCTGCTGCTATGAAGGACTGTAGGTGGTTATTTTGCTAAATGTGTTCAAACAAAGATTAAGAATTGTCTTAGTCTCTAATGTATTTTATACCTTAGAAGAATATTTGACAAAACTGTTTTTTAACATGTTTATTCATTGCCGGTTCCTAAAGTTCACTTTATGATTAAGTTTTGTGGGCATTAGGTAAGGTATCACTTTATCGCCCGTTAAATTATAACTTGATAACTTTACTACGTTTTATATACGAAAAATATTACCTAATTAAAGTATTCACTTTTATTACTTAACAACAGGTAAACAACAACAAAAATTGGTAAACCACAACATGATGAGCCATAAAAAGGAACTTTAGTGCCGAAGTACGTACATTACCTATTATGTTTTTTTAAATCGAAAAAGTTTTATTATGTAAAATAACTAAAAAGGAAATCCATGAGCCGAACGCGAGCGCCGTTGCTTGACTTGATCAAGCACGATATGCCATGGCGCATTTTGGAGAAGCTACCAAGATAGTGCATCACATGCAGCTTACATAGAAATAATATTAATATTCAAACAGACCAAAATACTTACACTGAAATATTGCCTTGTTATTTGTTATAGATAACAATTGTATTCCGCAATATGAGGCTGAACCGTTAAATGATACTTGATTGGCCAATGGCCGGTTTTTGAATATCTGCCCACAATTTACTGGCGATGAACACGTCTGACGTTTGGTTTATGTTTACATCTCGCCAAGGCCTACTTATTGAAAAAATCGTACAACTTACCGATTTCTGAACTTTTAATGATGATTTTCAGGCTCTTTAATGCCGATTTTTGGGGATCTTTAAAACGTGGGGCAACTCAACTTTACCACCCATGTAACTCGACGCCCCTGCTTGAAAGCACACGGTCTAGGTAACTTCTGGAGAGCTATGTTGTAGTAAAAGTATTTTTTCCTCTTGCGTTGCGTTTCTGTAACCTGGTTTACTCAAATCAATGCCGATCTGATAGACATCTTACTTAAATGTATGAAAAAAAGCACCATGCAGTGTGCGCGAATTGAAGATTATTCTGTACGTATACTTAAGCGACAAATAACCCCGGATTATTTGACCGTATTCGTGGATCACTCACAAACATAAATACATAATTAGATTTTAATGGTGACATTTTCAAACAGATATTTTAACCTGAACAGTGTTTTGTGCGGGTATGCATACTGTTATTGGATTGACATTGGAAAATCAAAAAATCAAAATTAACTTTGACCATGCTGTAGTTTTATATCAGAAAAACCCTAGAAAATTATCGAATATTTCAATTTTTTTTGAGATTTCTGTGCAGATATAAAAAAATTAAACATTTCGGATATGTTGTGCAATTGGCAACTCCGCGCCCCGGGGTCGGCAGCCTCGACCCGCGACATTAACAGCTGATCAAGTGAGTGCCATGAACAAAAGGATTTAATACATTTCTGATTTTTTTTTATATTTTTAGATTTTTTTAATTTTTTATTACACTGTTTCCTTCCACCTGTGTTTTCATTTTTTATATCATGACTGGATCACCCTGTATCTACCTACATTTTCATATTGACGTAATCTTTACAACTAATAAATAAACATCAAAAATATATTGTGGCGAACATGAAAACTAACTTTGTCAATTCCATTCTACTTGATTTAATTTTTGACAGACAAATTGTTTGACTTTATTTAGTTATTTATTACGCAAATAGATGTATGCTGCATGCTTGCCGTATATCTCGGCAATGAATAAATTTTTTTCAGAATCTCGGGCGTTATAATACGTTTAATGCCCTTGATTCAGAAATACCTATTAATATGTTTTAATATGTTTGGTCCGTTTTTCTGTGGTTTGGTCGTATTTTATACTTCGGCAGTTCTGTTACTACTGTTATTATGTTATTATTATTATTTAGTTATTGGGATAGAACGTTTTTTTAGCCTTGGTTCAGACATTAGTTAGTTATCAATGATAATAATTATCATTTAACAAATATGCGAGGAAGCAATAATTGCTATTCGTAGCAGTGGTAGAAGTTTTATTATATTTTTATAGCGATATAGATACTTACTTGGTTGCTAAACTAGAACATTGATAAACTACTTAATAGTTAATACCTACATATTTTAATTGTTTTTCTATCTAAAAAACGACTGGTAAAAGACAGTCGTAAGTTTTTAAATATCCTACCTATTTGACACAAATTCAATGGCATACATAATATATTTTATAGTATACAGTAAAATATTTTTCTTAGAAATTGCATGACTTTAATGGACAAGCGGACAACAATCATAAACATAATGTGTATTAACTAGATCATTTGCAAATAAATTGAATGCAACATGCCTAATGAAACTGACATGAGTTATTCAGATCTATTCAGACCCACGGTAAAAGTGTCTCGTATCATAAGAATTACGCAACTACACCTCATTAACTTGTTCATATATTTGCAAAAAATCCTCATTATTATGGCTTTGATTTTTTTTCCATCAGAACATAAAAATGTAACGTATGTACGCCCCTGGTCTCAGCCTATATGTACGCGCCTATTTGTTTACACACTTAACGAGCTGCCAATCAATTTATATTAGCCTCTATCTCTCGTAATATACGAGATGCGAGAGCACTAGACACTCCTGTATCTATTTCTCGTTACCAATTATTATATATCTGAAAAACTCTTTGGGTGAACTAGAGATAAAGTACAGTTTGACATTTTACTGCTGGCCATACCCTACCTCGTGCATTTTGTCATAAATTGTTTGGTCTTTGCAGATTTTACGTGTTGCTCCCATGCTACGGGGTCGTGCAGGAGTGTGTGTGAGGAGGTAAGATTATAATATAAGTATTATCATTGAGTAAATAATACAAATATTCTATATGGAATAGATATCCTTTACTCATTATAGTAATGTAAGGGTGTATATGATTTGCCAATAATTCCGGATTAGCCACCTTTGAAAATGGGGCACTACCTTTATTACTCTACAGTGTGTCTCCGGATTATTTGGACGACTCTTGTAAATGACAAAAAAAATTCGAGTTGATATTTCATCTTTTGAGGTTTAGCCTTACTTGGTTAGAAGCTAATTTGCCACATAATTTTCCTTACAAAAAATCATCTATACCTTGGAGATTTTGAAAAAAAAAGTTATTTATGTACCAAGGCACTGAAGTTCAACTTTTTATGACTCATGTGGAATTTAGTTGCCGAGACCTCTGGCCGAGGCAAATAAACCACATGAGTCATAAAAAGGACTAGTGCCGAGGTACATATTATATATTTTTTTTGAAATCGGAAAAAAGTTTTATTTTGCAAGAAAATAATCATACGGGATCACCCGTCCATGAACCAACTGCGCGCGGCGTTGCTTGACTTTGACGATCGCTCTACCTAGGTCAAGTACGATAAGACACGACACCTTCGAACAGAAAAACTGGCGATGGGCGATGGCTCCGCGTCTGACGTTTGATGTTTACATCTCGCCAAGGCCTACTTATTGAAAAAATCTTACAATAATGGGCTACTTCAGTGCCGATTTCTGAGCTTTTAATGACTATTTTCGGACACTTCGCACTGCCGATTTCAAGAAAAATAATTTTTCACACCAGTAAAGTGCCCTTTTTAGGTTTTACGAAAAAATGTTATACTTGTTCAGAATGAAAAACTGAGAAGGTTTGCAAAACTTCGAAGGTCTAGGCACAGTATATAGAATATAGAATACATATTCTATAAACTGTGGTTTGGCCTATTTTGATTTTGACTTATTTTCTACTTTTTAGAAAAGTGCCCTTTTGTTCATGATTAAAAACCGGGTAGGTGTGAAAAATTTCAAAAGCCTAGGCCTGCTTTGATTTTTTTCTGCTAAAAAACCTAAAAGGCAAAAGCCATTTACAAGAGACAAGCAAGCAAGCAATCCGGAGACACAGGGTATATATTAATAAAAATCATTTAAGTTTATTCACAACTGCATGCTAGCTCAAGAAAACATAAGTCGACACCTATTTACCCAGATATTTATGTTTAAACTAAAACTAAATATATAGGTATAATAGGTAATTATATGCATCCGTGCAAGTAAACTACGTACCTATGTACAGGGTGTCCCAAACTCGACGCCCCAGGGTTATTATAGGCAAACAAAAACAGCCAGTAAAAATTTGACTTGTGAGTTTCTTGTAGGCCCACTCAAGCTTGCCTTTGGGCCAAAAAGATAGTTTTTAGAATTTGGAAAATATAGGTTCTGACGTCATCAAATATATTTTTCCCAGGACCATACCTGTTTCTCTTTACATTTGGAAAGAGCATGTTTCTCTGATAAACTTTCGTAGATATATTTTTTTGATATCTTGTTTCATTAATAAGTTATATGCGTATTTTGTAAAAATATGAAAAAGATGTCATGGTATTTTTTTAATGAAAATCGAGTTAGCCATGACTTATGAAGGTATATTTTTGACAGAAACAATAATTGACCCAATTAAGAAATTTACCACCTCCTTCGATTTTTAGAACGGCAGTTTTCGAATTTATCAAAAGACTTATGCGAAAAAGTAGTAAATATGTTATGAGAGTTGAAATCATGCAGCCAGCTCATGGAAATTAACCACAGCTTCTTTAAATAACAATGATGGGGCCCATATTATCTGAGGCAACCTACTCCCTTCAAGTAAGGAAATGTACTATCTACATTTTAAATAACATTTTATTCTATAATGTTATGAGAGTTGAAATCATGCAGCCAGCTCATGGACAATTAGGTTTTTAAATGTAATACATAATAATAACAGTTTTTCTTTAAAAGGCGTTCATACAGTTATATTTTTACAACTAATAATAAAATTTTAATACTTTTTCCATAATACATCTGTCCCAGCATCTGTCAATTGTTTATGTCAAAAATATACCTTCGTAAGTCAGGGCTAACTCGATGTTCATTAAAAAAAATACCATGGCAGCTTTTTCATATTTTTACAAAAAATACGCATACCTATATAACTTTTTAATGAAACAAGACATCAAAAAAATATTTGCGAAAGTTTATCAGAAAAATGTGATCTTTCCAAATATAAAGAGAAACAGGTATGGTCCTGGGAAAAATATATTTTTGATGACGTCATAACCTATATTTCCCAAATTCCTAATAACTACCTATCTTTTTGGCCCAAAAGCAAGCTTGAGTGGTCCTACAAGAAAGCCACAAGTCAAATTTTTACTGGCTGTTTTTGTTTGCCGTTACCTAATAACCCTGGGGCGTCGAGTTTGGGACACCCTGTACACTAATTAAATAGATATAGCTACTTGTTAGTGAATTACAATATAAATTCTTATTTCTAACGAATGGAAGCGGTGTATACATCGTTTAGATAGAAAATTTATTTAGGTATATTCTTCTAGTGCAAATAGGATTTCTGTGTGTACGCGATAATTAGCGTCCTAAATTAGACAAATTACAGGATTCTGTTTATCGACTACTCACATCAAATTTGAGTTCAGTGTTTCAAGAAACACGAAGGGTCACACTTAAAATTAATATAATTCCAATTCCAATAATAAATTCCAATAAATAGTCAAATTAGTTGCAATATCTACAACTAAGTCGGAATGAAAATTCAAAAGTCAAAAATTTATAAGAATAAACCCGTGCCAAATATCAACTAAATGTCTTAAAAGGCGAATGAGCTAACCTATTAATTAAATTAGAATTCAACTTAACGCCCTTTAGTTTGAAGTAGAAGCGTCTACCTACTCTTGTAAATTTTTGTCTTGTATCATATAATTATTTTATGTACTACTTGGGGCAAACATAAATAAGGTCAATGCCTTGTCTAACGTCATAGCCTAACCTATTCAGAATTTACCCTCCCAAAGTCAATCCCTATCGAGATCCCTACGAATTCAAGAAAGTTGAACTGGAGACTGGAGTTAAATTATTTGTCTATAAAATACCTAATAATAATTGACGTATTAATATATTTATTCGTAGTTGTAGAAATATAGTACATTTTAAATTATTTTTGATAAATTTATTCCTTCACTCATATTATGCAGCCCTTAAAATAAGGTTAATGTACCTAATTTCCTGTCACGAGCGGTGCAGGAAAATATGCAGAGAATGCCCAATGAGTAGTGCCTATAAACCAATGGCTGAGACACCGGGTGGGTGGCTCTTGCTTTATTAATAATGTAAGTGAGTACGTCCTGCCATGCCTATGCTTATTTCATGTCAGTTGTTTTATTATAAAACCAGGGGAAATCGTTAGCTAAAAATTTCTATAAAACATTTAGAAATGCATAACGAGCTCATTTTGTGGTTTACCCTTCAACTATTTCCAATTCATTTTAAAAAATTTACAATATAAGTACTAAATAAGTTGTCATGGATTTAGAGAAGTTTTAAACAAAAACGATACAATATTATTGTAATTTGAACTCATAGTTCAACCTAGCGACAACTATTTTAATTAATTTCGTACTGGATATTGGTTGGAATGTTACATTTTAGCTTGCATTTTTTATCGTCGTCCGGCCTTAAGTGTCTGGTAGGAGCATTAAGTAGACAGCATTTTCAGGCCTTTTACACATAACAGATGCTAAAAAAGTCGAGCTATTTCAGACGTGCCTGAAAGATGGATTGCACTCAACTTCCTTTTTATTTGTTGAACTTATTATTTCGGTGAGTATTTCATATGGGGTACTGAACCTTACTACAACTTTTATTTTATTTCACTTTTTTCCACTGTAAGTGACTAAACGTCATTTGGTAGATTCATATATAAAGTGTCCGGAAGAAAGTACACACCATATGGGCCTTTTTTGAATTTTAATTTATCAGAAAATTTTCTTCTTGATAAAAGTTTGTTCATTCCTGAAAACTCAAAACGCAAACTGACAGTTTGTTGCATTTGCTTTGCCAGACTTGTCATGGCCTACTTAGTGTTAGGTAAAAACAACGCTTTTAAGTGTTACAACTAATAAAAATCACTATTGTGTCACATCATTGGAAAGAGAATTTCATGTAGATTTCAATATTTAGGAATCCAAGATAGCGTCTAAAGTCAAAAGTTGTGTGTCATATCAACCAAGCGCTACCGAAAGCTATACTATACCTACTTATTTAAGGAGATAATAATATTAATATGTTATGCACTGCATAATTTTGCAACATCATGTATAATGTATGTATGCTATGTATGCTATGATCCCAACAATGTCTTCTAATTTGTCAAGTGGCATACTTACATGCAAATCTTCTAAATTGAAACCACTTAATAACTCGACGTGCTTTTATCAGAAAAACACCCGGTCAAGGAACTCACTTAATCGGCTCAAATTGAAATTAACATCCTCTGCAATAAACGAGCTGATATAAACTAGTTAGCATTCAAGCATTTGTGGTTTTATTCCGCTTCATTGTCTTCTGCAGTTTTGTAATTTATCGAAGTTTGTTCTGGTTACTACCTATATTCTGCCATCACAAGGAAAAATAGGGACGAAAAGTAGATCTTTCTGAGAAAATTTAGCAACTGCAAAATTATTTGCCATCCTCATTAACCTTTTTTTGTATGAATCTGATATTTGTTTCTTCGCTACATCCAAAGGGAGAAATAAACCATCTTATCATTCCTGAAGAGGAAAAATTTTACTTGATCAATTCTGGTGAATTTTCACATCACTATTTCCTGTTAGTCAGGAAATAGGTAGAGGCGATTTTTTATTAAACAGATGGCAGCGGGAGAAATTTCCGTTAAATAAACCTAACAAAATTTGACAGATTTGTAAAGTGATTTATTTTCTGTTTTTACAATGTAATAATTATTAGGTGTACAATTTTCTACCGACTCTGCTGGCACTGCTGGCGAGTGGCTCTTATGTGGTTGAATTATTACCTAATAACTGTAATTTTTTTCTCAGTCACAAATAACTCGTCCGCGACTCAAACTATTCATGAACTGGCAAAAGTTTTCAGAAATAATTCAATGATAGGAATTTCCACTATTAGGTGCTTCCGCATCACCACCTGAGTGTTGGAGTACCTATTGATATTAATCAGAAATTTATTTTGACCAAAGCAATTTGCCTCTATATGAGACAAAAAATTGGAAAATGGGGAATGAACTTTAAGTAATTGTTAAGTTAAAAATAGGTAATTTAACTTTATGGACTTTCGTCAAATTTACCAGGTAGGTAAGTATGCCTAATAGAATTATTAAATTCGTTTGGATTTTGTTATCTTAGCAACAAATTCCTTGCCTATAAAATATTTCTATATATATTATAAATTAAATTCTTAACTATGAAATTCCATTTTACGTATTTTTATTCTTTGGAGTAATAATTTCTTAAATCAGGACAAAAAAATGTAGGTATATTAAAAAACAGTGACATTGTTACTTTGTTTACGCATGCGTATTTTACATTTTTAGTTGACTACATTGCCAGGATATTAAGAACATTACCTACATTATTTATATATCTAATAATTATTATTTATTATGTGAGAGGGCCTCTAAAAGAGAAAAGCTGCTCATGGAGAAATTAGTCAATTTCTTGTCCAATTTCTTCATACTTCGTAACCTTCCAAATTATTATTATTATCTACTGTTGCTTCTAATACGTATTATTCGTTGGAATGCCAATGCGGTCAAATAGCTGCAACATTCACAGACTTATCAATCTTATCAATGTCATTTTCAAAGGTTTCATTTTGTGTCTTCTTTCAACCCCGATATAAAAATAAGAGGATTTACGAAAAGCCTCTAGGCTTAGGCATGTGCCTACAATACTTTATAGAAAATAATGCTAAATCCAAATATAGCAAATAACGGCTTATGCTTATACATACTTACCTATCAAAACAAGCTAAATCCTACACCCCAGTTTTTAATTTTCTGGTTATGTTTTCCGTGTCCCATTTTATTTTCACTCTGCAAATGATTTATCTACTTTAAAATCTGTATTGGTATAATTTTACTTCTTGATCTTGATATTAAGAAATTTTTGCTTTCTTCTTCATAAAACTAAAATTTTACACTTTTTTAAAAGTAGACTTTGGGCACTACTCTCATAGATCGTGACTCGATCGAGCAACGCCGCTAAAGATCGTTTTCTACCGTCTGACACAGAGATATGTTACAAACCGTGGATATATGTAAAACAGGCCGTATACAAAAGGACTTAGTCCATATGTAAACGGACTGAAGATATTAGTCCATATTATGTATAAGAAGCTTGTCCTTCAACAAACAGTCTATATAGTCGGTTTTCAAAAGGACTAGTCCATTTATATACGGCCTATCTGCAACTGGACCATATATCACAGAGAGATTTAAACAAAGACAGAATGTATGTGCAATGTATTCCGGACGGTTTCGACCGTCCGCCATTTCTGAATTACCCTTCCTTTTTTATATAGGCCCAAAAAGAAGGATATTACTTCTTGCTGGTACATAGTATTTTGAAGGAAAAAAGGTAATTATTTAGTATAGTGTAGGTAGCTACCCTAGATTTTTTTCTGCAAAATACGAAGGTACTAAAAAGAAGGCATATTCTTCTTTAATGGGCCTATATAAAAAAGAAGGGTAATTCACTGCGATTGCACATAGATACAGTGTGAATGTCGATAATCCGTATGTTCACGGTCTAGTCCGTATATGAAATAGGTACTATGTCATTTACATATATAGATATATCATATATGGCCTGTAACATATACAATATAATATAGAGTGCTGGGCAGTGTTTTTTTATGAATATAGGATGTGCTGAAAATTATTAACCAAAAAAATGAATATATACTTACCTATCTATCTAGTTATCATTATGGCCCGTACTGCATGCGAATTTTATACCTAAATGAAATTGGCCGCATTAATGGCGGATGCTCCAGCCCTCTATGTATAATGTATACCGTACTTTCACCGTTTTAGTAGACATAGGGGAATAGGCCGCGCGTCGCCTGCGTCCAGCTAGGTTTGTCAGTCGTTGGCGGGGGGAGTACACAGTAGTCCCGCACCGCTTATCGACTGAAGAACCTAGCCGAATACACGGCGGCGCGCCGCCCAGCCATGGCTATGTCTACTAAAACGGTGAAAGTACGGTATACGATCTCTGTGGTCTAAGTGTGGCGGACTAAGACAAGGTGGCGGGAATACGAACGGTGTTGCCGTATGTTTTACCCGATAGTAACACAAATTATTGATTTTTTTTTCGGGAAAATCCCGGCCGACAATTTAAAAAAATACCGTGGGGTCTTCTCAACCCATAGAATCGGAAAAACAACTAAAAAAATGTGTATTAGCCCATTCGATGGCACTATCCATTTTATTATTTAAAAAATGCCTAATATGTTACCTACACATTGTGATTTTTTGGGGTTTTCTTTCAATAACAGTAGGCCATGGAATAGGGTTATTATTTTAAAAAATTATAACCCAACTCTTCGAGTACTGTTGAAAAAAGTTTTTTGGAAATCGGTCCATCTTTCGAAAATACGGAATTGTCTCGACTCAAAGTGGAACACACTATATTACTTTTTACTTAGTTTCAGCCAAGGAAATTAGTACTGTAGAGAGAATTATTGATAATAATACAGGGTATTTGGTAAGTCGATGCAAACATTCTAGGGGGTGCTAGAGTAACCTATTTGGAAGTTATTTACCAAACTTACCTTAGTATGAAGTCTTACGGTTTCTAGATATTGACCAATTTAATTTTTTTTTAATTTTACAAATACTTTGTTAGGCGCTGTTAATGCGATAATCAAAGATGAATGAAAGAAGAAATGACGCGGAAAGAGTGAAATTAAAAAAAAAAAATTGAAAACCGTAAAACTTCGTGGCTTGGTAAGTTCTAAATAGCTTACTCTACCAAACACCCTGTGTAAGGATGGGGTGGTTAAGAGGGGTGCAAAGGAGCGAATTTGAAAATAGCGAGTGATATTACCGTTTTCTATGTTTTTGGAGACAAGGAATTCAATTTTGACATTGTTTTACAGAAACAAAGTAAATTTGAGAATGAAAGTGAAAAAATGAAAATAGATCAGTTTATTTGACAACAAAATACAAAAGTATGTGCAGCAAGTCAGTTCAACATGGTAAAACAATTTTATTACTTGTATTATTAGGAATAAAAAATACATAAAGAGTATAAAGTTATTAATTAATCTATGTGCTTAATACTAAATAAATACAAAAAAATAAAATTCATTATTTAACAAAAGATCTTGTTTATGTATTGTAAAATATGTTATCTAAAATGATATACTTATAATTCTGGATTAAAACCCATTATTCTCTCGTCGACTGGCTGAGCTAGGGAGAAAAATACCTACTAACAGGGCAAGTTAAATAAAAGTTTGTAATTATTATTTTTTGCGGATTTGGCCAGTCTATATCGTTGAGTCCGAAGTAGATATTTGCTTCTTGTTGGATACCCATGAATTGTTGGTTATACACATGTCTTGTGTTCAATTTCTAATAACAAGCTACAGTATTATATTAAGACGCGTCCACACCGTGCACGCAAAATGCGGGCGGCAAAGCCGCGCGGCCTGCTTGTCAGTGTGTCAGTGTGGATCTCAGAGAAATAACCAAGGATAGAGGGAGCAACAGCCTCAAAATACATACATTTGTAGTCAACCAACATCTTATGCAAATTTACCGAAGTAAACAAACATTAGGCCCGTGTGTACAACGTTTACCTGAGAGGTTATGTCTTGAGAAATATCAATTTAGCCACATACCACACACTTTCTGCGTCCCATTGTATACAAAATCAGTCACTATTTCCTAAATACTAATAAATAGCCTTTAAATTAACAGAAAAACAATTAAAAACGGGAAAAATCCATACGTAAACAATCGGAAAACTTGACATGCTGGGCATACACAAAACAAATATCGCTGAGTTAACGGACGCGGCGCCCGCGGCAGCAAAAGCAGCGTTGCCATGTCGGGCGGTTTGAGGTATCTGTGACGATTTTATTAAAGTGATAATTATATACTATAATTACACTGCAATTTAGTTTTAGTTTAAAATTGTTACAAACAAGAAATTAATAACTACATTTGTTAATTTAGCGTTATGGGAGGTGTGCCTTCATTGAATCCCATTATTAAACCCTTCTATTTTGAAATGAAATGCTGTAAACAATGGAGTACGCGGCATCACTCAAAAAGATGTTGGCTTTGTTTACTTTTTGTTCTTACTCCCTCTATCCTTGGTTATTTCTCTGAGGTGTGGATGCATGTCGCAGCACTATGCCGCACGGCAAGGTTATAGACCTTGGCCGCACGGTCTCAAAATGCCAGTCGGCCCAAGCCCAGGGATAGAAGCCGCAGAAAGTCGGTCCCGATCAAAGGAAGCCGCGTGGCCTGCCCCAGAGTGGACGCGTGCCGCACGGTAGGTATGGCACGGCTTTTTGATGGGATTACTAGTCAAGTCTCCATCAGATAGATTTTATTTTCGAAATATTGCCCCATTCGGCGATTATTATCCTAAAGATATGCACGTCCTTGCGGGAGCGGCGAAGCCTCCATGTATCCACTCTTACTACTGGTAACACCTAATTTCAATTTCCAACACATCAACCTATAGCAGCATTATATTGCAGTGGATTTTTAATTTTTGATGACCCAAAAGGGAGATAATGTAATATTCTCGACGATATTTTACGTCATAAAGTATTTATTACCTAATTTTGTGGAGATTTTTGCCAATCGCATTGAAAATAGGGAAAATGTATATGTAACGAATTAACGAAACGTATTTTGTTTGTTTGAAAGTTGTAAAAAATTTCTTTTTGCCGGGGCAGAGCTTTTTTGGCAATCACAATAAAAGTCGCTGCCGCCAAAAGCACGCATGGTACTCGCCGAACATTTTTCTCGCTCCTAAATCAAAATTCTTCCCATTTCGACCAAATAAGCTCCCGGAAAAAGCCGCACGGCAAAGCCGAAGCAAGCCGCGCGGTGTCAAGATTTGGAAAACTTTGAAGTGGAGTCGATATATCTTCCATGACTGAGGTTTAACAGCACGTTTTTGCAAGCGCATTAAAAAAAGCATTAGATGAGTTTCTCCGTATAGAGTAATTCCATACTGCAATTTAGACTGAAAGAGAGCGAATAGAGATTCCGCAAAATATTCACAAAATTTTCTTATTTGATAAATTACTTATTACACTTCAAAAACCGCTTCTTACTTTTATCAAATGGAAATCCAGGGACGGCTTCGATTTTTTTATACCCTCGATTTTTAATAAAATTATTTGGCAATTTTTTTATTTAAAATCTGACACCACAGCGTTAATCAAGACACCCCAAAACCCCCACCTGTTAAGTCCCTCAAATCAGTTGAGTGGTCAACAGGACCACTCAAAGTGTTGGTGTGTAAAGACACAATACAAAATATACGCATTGTCTTTTTCTGTGCAATCTTAAAATACTGAATTTTTTGGGGCCAAAAATCGAGATTATCAAAACCGCCCCAGGCACTATAAACGAACTAAGTCTAAAAAATACAGAAGCCTGCTAGTTAGTAAGTCCATATGAGGTAAGGTTGCTGGCGTGCCACAACAGGAAATGCACAGAAAATGTAATATAAAGTTGTAATATAAATTGTTTTTATTTGTTGGTAGGCATTTTGTAAAAAATAAATTTGTTTTGTATTTGTTAATATTGTTCCATTAAGTCCAGAGCACCCTTGACAAGTATAAAGTTTCATAAAAATTCAGCATTTTGAGATGGCCCAGAGAAAAATACCCTGTACATTTTTAAATTGAATCTTTGCACACCAAAACTTAATGGTCTTGTTGACCATTCAATTGTTTTGAGGGGATTAAATGACACACTACTGAGTCACCAGATGTCTTTAAATTTCCTGTTTTGCTCAACTTTGACACCCTGCAGAATGGAACTCCCCAAAAATGTATATAGGAATAGATTACTCACGCTAATACAAATAACAGGGTTTTATTTTGCTTGTACATTAGCGAGTCGGGGAGGAAGAAAACGAAGTAATTTGGTTACATTGGCATTTCTTAAATACAGTTGTTGCGTTTTCCTTTTAACTTATGGTGGAAGAAATATGTATTATTTTTTAAACAGGAACAAAACTGGTGGTATTTTTTTTGAAAGACTTTTATGTCACTAAATTGGTTCCCACCTCTTGCCCGCGCGCGTGCGAAGAACATGAACGTCCGAGTCCGCGACTTGGTATCGTCGGTTCGCGCCATCGCCTCGCTAAATTCACGACTTTTACCCTTTTTTTGACTGGTTTTCCTCGGAAGATCCGAAAACCCCAATATACATCAGTTGTGGTATTATTGCGCCCGTGTCAACTGGGAATCGTTGCACGCGGGAAGTGAGCAGAACAAGGAAAGCGGAGGTACCTCCAAGAAGAACACTGCTCCAGAGACTGCGATCAGTTTTACAAGTAAGTGGTGTACCCTGTTTAGTGATATGTTAGATAGTTTTGTTCCTTCCAAATAATAAAACCGCCCCCTTTGGGACTTACAGTCTCTCTGTCTTTTCTTTAACCGAGCTCTAACTCTAATAGAGCCGTCCGTTACGCAACAACTGTCTTTCCTATTTTGTAATGCATAATAAATAGTTTTTGATAGACTTGAGTAAAAGAGCCAATTTTTTCCATCGCAATTACAAGCACAAGACGCACACAGTGTCAACTGTCAACAAACAGTGATTGGAAAATACTGAAACTGTTTCCAAAATTCGGTAGACTTTGGAGATTTTTATTACAAAAGTTTTAAAAACAACACGCCCGTCGCTATTATTACTGTCAAACTTGTCACTTGTCAATTAGCATTCGCCATTTTCTATGTGGCGCCATCTCTCTTAATAATTGTTATTAACGTCTCCGAATTTACGTAATTAAACTAAAGACCTCTGTAGACCTCTGAGCCACTCTGTATCTCTGTATGTTGGCACCACGACCACGTAGGTAATACAGAAACGTCAGTTCTCTATTTTCTGTTTATTCGACTGTTTGTGCAATATTTTTGAAATATTTTTGCAAATGCGGAAATAGTATATGATGGGGATATGGATATGGGGAATGCCTGCACAATTAAAATCAAGCTACCGCGCCACCTATCGGCAGGCAGCGAAACTAAGAGAGGGTCTCGGGCGAAAAATTCCGTTTCATTGAATAAATGATTTCTACTAAACAAGGTTTCTACGAATACGAATAGAAGGCCAACTCAACTATTAGTGTCAATGAATCCGACATAATCTTCACCTTCAAACTTCAAACATCCAAATCAAAACAGGGACAGGGTGGACTGTGCAATATGGGAAACAAATATCCCGAAAAGTCCCAAGAAACCCAAACATATTTACAAAGTATTTACAATGCGTGTAGTGTTTTAGTGAGGCGGAGAGTGAAAAACGAAAGGAAAACCACAGTGCACTCTCCAGAAACTTGACAAGATCAAGGCCTACGACTAAACCAGTGTGACAGAGGAGGACCACCCCCACAGCGACGATTCTATGGCAAATATGGATTCCTCTCTACGACAAAAAAACATAACGAGAAAGAAATTAATGAGAAAAGTGTATCGTTGGTTTTCGAAACGACCTAAGCGGAAAGTACCATAATTTTAAACAACTAGACTACAGATGTTCGCTAATGTTGACGTTATTATTTCAGAGGAAGCGGAACACCCACAGAACACAACCACCTTACGCTAAGAGCGTCTTGGTGGAGTAAAAAAGATTATCAGTGAACTAGTGAGCGGAAATAGTGCGCCAAGCGCCAAGTGAAATGAAGGAAGCTCGGAAGGAAGTTTGTTCTATCAAGAAAAATGCCGTTCTCAGTGGTGTCGAGGACCACGAAATCATGTGAGCAGCATCCTAGTTAAGTAGGTACTTATTAAACCATCCGAAAATCAAAAGGTCTCGTAAGCAGTCGTTTCATTTATTTTTCTCGCTGGTATTTATCCCTTAAGATAATTTAATAATTTCCTCATGAATTTTGCAGAATATTCGCCTACAACACAAAATAATCTTGTACTGAAAACATTTCTTTAAATTTATGAAAGTTTCGTATATCTGACAACAAAGCCAACGCGCATAACGGTAACCGTCGTCCGAAGCCTCATACACGCTTGACGCAAGTCAGTGGCATTGGTAAATAAGGGGCCAAACAGGCAAAAACGCGGTTTAGAAAAAAAATATATAAAAAATAGTTATAATTTTTTTAAATTTCGTTTTCACTTTTAGGGTATTTTTCCCTACCTACTGTTAAAATTAATGTTGTTATGAATAAATCACCCTATATTTACAAAATAACTTAAATCGTATCAAAAAACTGGAAACGAATATGCCAACAACAAATCGTTTTCGTAAAAATCGGAGGTATAAAAAAATCGTAGCCGTCCCTGGATTTGCATTTTGACAAAGGTAATAACGTGGGAAGAAGCATTTTTTGAAGACTTTTCAAACAAAAAAAGGTTTGTGAAAATATCTCGCAAATATTTTTTTTATTGATTTGTATATTATGTCGCAGTCTTTTAATGTAATTGGCCGTTTCATGAAAAGACAGTTCATGAAACGGTGCCAGATACTGAAACGAATATATGTTACGCCAAAAGGCTACATACGAGTATTGTAGACGTTACATGAAATTACGCTAAGTGGCTGACTTCGTTGGTATTTTCATGTAACGTCGCAACTCTGCTATGCGCTTACTGCAACAATATACCTAAACAAACCCTCGACCTAACCCTCAGAGAAATAACCAAGGATAGAGGGAGTAAGAACAAAAAGTAAACAAAGCCAACATCTTTTTGAGTGATGCCGCGTACTCCATTGTTTACAGCATTTCATTTCAAAATAGAAGGATTTAATAATGGGGTTCAATGAAGGCACACCTCCCATAACGCTAAATTACCAAATGTAGTTATTAATTTCGAGTTTGTAACAATTTTAAACTAAAACTAAATTGCAGTCTAATTATAGTATCTAATTATCACTTTAATAAAATCGTCACAGATACCTCAAACCGTCCGACATGGCAACGCTGCTTTTGCTGCCGCGCGCGTCGCGTTCGTTAACTCAGCGATATTTGTTTTGTGTATGCCCAGCATGTCAAGTTTTCCGATTGTTTACGTATGCATTTCTCCCGTTTTTAATTGTTTTTCTGTTAATTTAAAGGCTATTTATTAGTATTTAGGATATAGTGACTGATTTTGTATACAATGGGACGCAGAAAGTGTGTGGTATGTGGCTACATTGATATTTCTCAGGACATAACCTATCTCAGGTAAACGTTGTACACACGGGCCTAATGTTTGTTTACTTCGGTAAATTTGCATAAGATGTTGGTTGACTACAAACGTATGTATTTTGAGGCTGTTGCTCCCTCTATCCTTGGTTATTTCTCTGAGACCTAACCTAAGTAATGAAATACTATGTTAACAAGTTCACTTACTTCTTTTGCTTGGCCACTACAATTTCTTACTAGTATAACTGCTTCAATTTTCTGCTTTGCCTAAGGCTTTCGCAGTAGTTTCTGCGAATAAACTGAGAACCTAGAACTGCCTACTGCCGCCATTTTAAGGTTATGTATTGCTCGTATTGAAAATACCAACGAAGTCAGCCACTTAACGTAATTTGGTATATTTTTATCAAAAGGTATAGACACAGGTTGCCGTTTCATGTAACGTCTACAATATGTAGCCTTTTAGCCTAACATTTATTCGTTTCAGTATCTGGCAGCGTTTCTTGAACCGTCCAGTCTTCAGCTAATTACATCAAAAGGCTGCGACATATACACTTGTAAGTAGACAAACTGTATGTACAATTTTTGCTTATCAGTGTATTTTGTTAAGTTGGTCAAGATGATTTATAAGGTGGCAGACACTCTACCTTTAGAGCCTCAGGGCATACATTTTTAAGTGGATACTTCTGTTCCACTCTATAGTCCATTTCGGCACTTGTAATAGGTTTGACAATTTGAAATCAAGCTTTTTGATTGGTGAAATGTATTGTGAATATTTTGTTACGGTTAAGGCGTATTTTCGCGAAGTGGGTTAAGGTTTTTTAAGCAGATTGTATTATGTCATATAATAAAGTTTTTCGCCTTCAAATTAATTTTTATATAATTGTTACTTTTCGGGTGCTTTGACTGTAATATTTAAACTAGATAAATGTTATTTAATGATAATGAATGCAACAGCTTGCTTACCAATCCAAGCAAAATCTGATCTGGAGCAGGTTAACCCAAAAAGGTTTTTGCTCGATTTTAGTTCTATCTTTTTCTTAGGGGCTGACATAAAACCGATGGGCACCATAAAACAACGCTGGCGATATTTCTAGACTCTTTTCCTTCATGCGTACCTCCTATATCGTTTGGTATCATACTTCAGTAATCGTTTTCCGATAACTACGATCTGTCATCAATTATTCATGATCTTTATTTCCTTTCAGTGGTGGTCTATGGACTCTCAATACATGACTGGAAAATAGCATTTCAACGTGATAGATAAAATAATGATATCTCCGCAGTAAGTAATTATTATTAACATTGCAGCATTCTGCAAATCTTATTTTGTTCTCCCAGAGCAATAACTTTATTAGCAGCCAGAAATTGTTTTCTTTATCAGGATATTTTTTTATAAACGTAATATAAATACAGTTTTCACGCGAAAACTCCGACCACCTATTATTATTTCTCTACTGTTTGCAGATAGAGAAAAAGTTTTATATAAAAGTTATAAGGTAGGTAACCATCGGACTTTAAAAAGGTTGACTTTCGGATTGTACAGGGTGCATAGTAAAAGTGGTACAAAATATATATTTTTTGTTTTTCATATCAAACACCTTGTATATTTTTAGACATTTTGAAGCAGCTAATTTTTCTAATTGCAACGATATACAGGGTGTAACCTGATTAGTACATAAATTTTAACCAGCGGTAGTTTCCGACCCCAAGAGCACACCATTAATGTATTTTTTAATGTGCATAAAATAAAAAGTTGTGGCAATAAAAAAATTTCTCGAATATTAGAGACAGCTTGAGATCCACTTGCCGCAAGGTTCCTTCATTATTGAAGCGAAGGCTTCCTACTACAGCGTTGCCATACCGTGAGATAATTTGAAAATCTGCAAAAATTTGCAAATTTCTTCACCTCCCATAAGTATAGCCGCGAAAGAGCGTTACTTTTTTAAGCGGGTGTTCGCCTGTAGCCCTATCATCCCGCATAAAGACAAACAATATCAAGACTCACCTATAGTACAGAAGCACTCACAATTATTAGTTAGTAATAATCACATTTACTACACGAGCTCGAATGGCAACAGTAGCCAAAACCTATAGGGGAGACCGGTATCAATTGTAACAGGGGTCAGTTGTAACACTTGCACTTGCAGCTCCATCTACTATCGAAATGAACAACCACTTGCAGGCTCGCGTCCGCTAGAGGGCCTGCCTGAGTCGACGCTAGTGCAAAGTTCCCAAATTTGTGGTCCGTGCCTGTCTCGTGCTTTCACTTTTTTTATACTAATTTGTAAGTATTTTACACATTTTTAAAGTGTAAATTGTTTGGGTGTGATTATGTAATGTTCCTGAATGTTTGGTATGCCGAAAGCAGTATTTCCTTATGAACTTTTAACGCTATGTTGCAACTTGTAATTTTGAGGTTATGTATAAATAATTCGTCGGTGTATTTTATGATTGCCCGAGGCCAACGATAAAGACAGGCCACGGCGCTAACGCATAATCGCGTAGTCACGTGACCAACTTAGTGCTATATAATGAAAGGCATTTTTGGAGATAAGTAGAAAAAACAAATTTCGTAACAATTTGGCAAGTTTTCTTTCATCTATTACATTATTGGTTTTGTGCATCCAAGCTTTCTCTAATTGTTTTTTCAAAATTTTCAACCTGCCTCAGCTGTTTTGGGCTGAGAGTTAAACGGTACTGCACTCACAAAAATTGTTGGGACATCACCTTCCTTTAGCTTAAGTGATATTCTCTATAGGTATTTTCCTCCCACAACACATTTGTCCACTTTAATTGTTTCACTTTCTTGAAAATGTGTTAGCCACACATACTTAAGGGTTTTTTTAGAAATTAAATCTCAGTTGGAATTTGACGAATCCATTTTTGGCGGAAATTTTCATCCCAAGGCAAAACAAATGTTTGTTATGGCGACACTTTCTTTCTGGCTTTTGTAATGTGTATAAATATAATATAAACAGACCCAATATTTGGTATTTAGGTGGTTATTTTTTACGAAATAAAAATGAAAACTAACCTCAGTAGGTATACTGCAAATATTGACGAGGTCTCAGTTGTTCGGCAGCGTGAAAGGCCGAAGAGGAACCGTATCAGGGCGTGGGCCGACAACGAAAATCCTCGAGTACGTTACAACACTGATTTATTTCGCACAAGGTGAATAAATACACAGACCCGAACGTGGTCAACAGGAACGGCTTCCAGCCACCCGGACCGTCTGAACTCGCGGATCTCCCGTAAGCAGTTCACCCCTCTGTGAATCAGGCTCCACTGTCCAATACGGTCCATGTCCATAATAGTCCATTCCGGAATTCCGGGCTCCCTATTCTGTGGTTCGGGGGAGAATTCCCCTTTACAGCGCTCACGCGTCGGTGCGAGCGGCACCAATACTCTTGGACGGCACGACTCCCACCCAGAGGCCATAATAACACCTGGGCGGTTCCCCTCCGCCAGGACACACGCGCACTAGACACAAACTTGTTTCTAAAATATAAACTAAGACGTTTAAAAACAATTTAAACATTTAAAACTTCTCAAAATCCAAGCTGCCGCTTTTAGTTATGTGACAAATGACATGTAACGTCGGCCTAAGATGGTCACGTGATTTTTGTGCGCCAGGGCCTGTCTTTATAGTAGGCCTTGTTGATTGCCCTGGTGACGATTGTAACATATTGATTTTTGTTTTTGATAAATTAGTTACCTACTTATCATTTAGGTATCTATTCCATAAATTAGGTATAACCAGATATGTTACTGTTACATTTAATATACAGCTATTGATATAGCTAAATACTTACGTGAAAATAATTAGCTAATATACTGCTATTATTCTAGCATTACCTGCATATTGTGACGAAAATGGTCAAACCGAGAGTAAGAAAAACTAATAGGGGCGAAATTCCCCAAGACATATTTGAATCAGCCACCCAAAATGAAAATGCTTCTATAAGAGCAGTAGCCAAAGATTACGGGATGTGCCATGTGACATTGTATCGTTTTGTAGCAGCCTTCAAGAATAACAAAATACCAACAACTGGATATAAACCTTATAATAAAGTGTTCACAAGGGAACAAGAGAAACAATTATGTCAATATTGCGAAGATTCTGCAAAGCTTTATTTTGGCTTATCACCAAAGGAATTGCGCAAATTGGCATATCAATTTGCCAAACAGATTGGTTGCAAATTTCACGAAGGATGGGAACGAACGCAAATGGCTAGTGAAGACTGGCTTACGGCATTCTTGAAACGGAATAGTAATCTGTCAATACGTACACCAGAGTCAACTACTCTTGCTCGTGCAGTGAATTTCAACCGGGAAAATGTAAATAAATTTTTCGACAATTTGGCAATGGTAATGGACAGACATAATTTTACTCCAAACAATATCTATAATGTAGATGAAACTGGCTGCAATACCGTGCAAAAGCCTGTCAAAGTAATTTAAAAAAAAAGGTGTAAAACAAGTCGGCGGAATTGTCTCTCTGGAAAGAGGTTCCTTAGTAACAATGTGCATAGCCATAAATGCTCTTGGACAAAGTATTCCACCAATGTTCATATTTCCTTTGAAGCGATACCATGAACATTTTGTAAGAGATGGTCGGTGGGGGGGAGCAAAAGTGGCTGGATGCAGGAAGACAATTTTTTTGAATTCATCAAACATTTTGCCAATTATTCAAAACCCAGTGAAGAAAATAGAGTCTTACTGATCTTGGATAACCATAGTTCTCATCTTTTTATTCCCGTAATAGAGTTTTGTAAATCTAATTTCATCACTCTACTATCGTTTCCTCCTCATACATCCCACAAGCTTCAGCTGCTTGATCGAGGAGTTTTTGGACCATTTAAGAAATTTCTTAACAATGAGTGCGACCAGTGGATTAGGTCAAATCCAGGAAAACGAGTGACGATTTATAACATACCCGCTCTAGCAAGAGAAGCTTGTCTACTAGCAATGACCCCAAAAAATATCACTGCTAGTTTTCGTTGTACTGGAATCTGGCCCTTCAACAGATACATCTTCACTGATGATGAATTTGATCCTAGTAGTGTTACAGACAGGCCATTAGAGGACCCCAAAACTACAGCAATTGTTCAAGAAAAGGGAGGTGGCGACCATACTAAGCCTAGCACCAGTCAAGCTGGTTTACCATCGGACCTGGTCGCAATTCTTGATGGTAAGCAATGCAGATTTCTAGTCTAATTTAACTTAGGTGATTTCTACATTAATTAATTCATCGATTTTCAACCCGATTTAATTTGTTTCAGTGTACTACAATTCAAGTCAAGCCAAGCACCTCAAAAGCAGGAGTGGTCACAATTCTTGACGGTAAACAATTCAAATTTCTAGATTCGTCGATTTTCAACTTCTTTGAATTTGTTTTAGACACGATAATTCAAGGGCCTTCTTCGACTCCAGGAAGTAGAATGGTTTGTTCAACACCACCACCTATTTCAGAAAAAGTAATGCCATTGCCGCCCTCAAAGGTGACACCAGAATATATTCGCCCATTACCAAAGGCGGACTTTACCAAAATCAAGACTAAGACAACTAGAAGATTAAAAGGAAAAACTGCAGTGCTTACAGACACTCCAGAAAAAAATATTCTGGAAGAGAGATATAACCAAAGATTGGTGTCTGCAGCTAAAAAAACAATTTTGAACGAAAGAAAGAAGTGCAACAGGAAAGATGATTCAGACATGTCTACTGACGAGGAAACCTTCTGCTTGGTTTGCTGTGGTGATTATAAACAAAGTAATGAAGATTGGCTCCAGTGCAGGAAAGTCAAGCAATGGGCGCACAGTTCTTGTGCTAAAAATGACCCTTTGTTTATTTGTCACCATTGCCTTTCCGACTAACTGCTGGAGAAAAATAGTTTTCAGTATTCAAAACTTCAAATATTTATTTTACTTACTTTTTTTATCCATGTATAGATATATTTTTGCAATAAATGCTTTAAAATACTTTTATGGTATGTTAGTCTTAGCCAGATACACCTTATAACTAAGTATGTTTCATGTTACAATTGAGACGGTAAGCGTTACATTCGACACCAAGCCGGTGTTAATAGTAACACTGAACTTTTCTTTAAAATTATTTATTTTCTTCACAAAGAAAGTAATATTTATAAATATGTATGTTACAACTGTATTTGCAAGGCATTAGTCTAATTATTGACATACAGAACCAAGCTAGATTCGTTTAAACATCGACATGAAAAAATAAAATTTATATCTTGTTACAATAATTGATACCGGTCTCCCCTACGTGACTGAATTTAAGATGCCAACGCCCCGACGGGCCCTATGCGAACTAACTATATGGGCCATTGTCACCTCTAGCTTTGGGCACACTTTGGGTTTACACTGCGTTGTTCTTTGTTCTTGTTCATTGTTCTTGTCGTCTTCTATATATTTTGTGGTCGTCTTCATAAAGTTATTTGGTTATTTGGTTATTAGGTAAAAGTTCCCCCCCGACAATCGGCGCCCGCCGATTGTGGAGCGAAAACAGCGGCCGGGCCGGACGTAAACACAGCACAAATCTTTCCAAATTTCGGATTTTGCGCGGGTTTCCGCGAAGTTTCGATGTTGCAAAAGGTGCAAAATAGTGTGGTGATCAGTTTGAGCTGCATATAGTAAAAATTCATCCCGATTATAACCACAAATATCGCCATGAAAAGTGAGGTGTCAAAGGAAATTTGAAAATTCATTTTCTCGGAAACTACGCCCGAGCACCAAAAACTAAGGTCAGATTCGTGTTCAGGGACCCCGAAAATAGGGGGGTAGCCAAAATTTAAAAAAAAAAATCGGGGCAGACATACACCGCGGGAAACTGTACTTACCGGTTATTATAAAGTTTAAACATTATTGTTTATGATTTATGTAATTGCAAAGGCAACAGGCAACTAAAAATGAACTAAAAGCAGAATTCGAAATAGAGAACTTTGTTGGTTAAATTAAATTGATTCGAAACTAGTTCCATCTCGAATGTTTTCAGGAACAAACGAACAAAAAATGTTTAGGTTAGGACCTCGGCGATCGAATCAAGACGGTTTTTCGTCCGAATCTCGCAGTAAAACTTCGTAATTACACTGCATAACACTTTAGCATGTTCAAATTCCACTTATGATAACTGTGGGAGGCCTTTTGGGCGTGGTAATCATAATAAAAATCACATTTTACTTGCTTTATTTCATTTTCTAACAACTCTTCTTTAACTCTTCTCTCTTTTTTGGCACAAGCGTGGCGGGAATATTTAAACATTTGAATTCAACTGTTGTTATTTACTACATTATTATAATAGTCAACTTTAGAAAATAAAGCTTTTTTGACTGATTTTGAACAAAACAGAAAACATAATATACGGATCAACAAAATGGCATGGCCCATAGACTTAGTTTAGCATTGAGCCTACAGGGGGCGTATTTCTTATATTCAATGGCGTATTGTCGGTCTATTGCAAATTCCAGTCATTGGCCCTCTGTCCACGATCAGCAGCAGTTGTGTCGACCTGGCGGCGCGTCGTAGCAACAATAAACTGACAGGAACGTTCCAACCAGCAGCGCTAAAATGTTTCTAAGTATACGAGCAAATTTGTCATATTTTTGGCGATTTAAAAAAAAACGAAAATAAACTTCATAGGCGTTCATTGGGTCGAAACCTATCGCCAGTTATAATTTAGGTATTAATCAAAGTTACACCCTGTATAATAATAAATTGATATTTGTTTTTTCTGTACTAAAACTGGTAGAAAGAAATCCTTAATATTTATTGCCATTTTGTTATTATTTTGATTTGATAAAGTATCAGAAAAAATCTAGCATAACTATCAATAATCCGCCTTAATTTCATGGTCCCTGCGAGCTCTCAGAGTGTTTTTTTTTGTAAATTTAAGTCCCGACACTATATTAAAGACCGATCATGACGTCATGTTTCATTGTTGTTTGCGAACTGGAGTTGCGCTACTCGACAAAAAAAAATGGCGACTTATTATAGGTTACAGCTTTATTACCATTTACCTTCTTTTTACGGTAACGAATTCTCTTTGCGGTCAATATTTCGTAGTTTTGTCATATTAGTTTTGTTAGTTTTGATAGTTAGATTTGTTTGTGGAAACATGAAAACATGAAATTTGCTTTTTAGACCTGCTTTTCTTAAGAAAATGTATGCCGTGTAAACTTGTGAAATCAAAGGGACATAACAAACAAGCATTTTATTTTGGATATTCAATTTGTAGTAACAGATACATTTGCATGTTTTTATTTTATAAAAGATTCTGCAACAATGGTGTTTTTAACATTTTAAAATGTATGCCGTGTAAACTTGTGAAATCAAAGGGACATAACAAACAAGCATTTTATTTTGGATATTCAATTTGTAGTAACAGATACATTTGCATGTTTTTATTTTATAAAAGATTCTGCAACAATGGTGTTTTTAACATTAAACCACCCTGTCGATATTTTTTATCGTATGGCGCCAGCGGCGATCGCTTGAAACATCGCTATACAGAGGTCTTTAATATAGTGTTGGCCCAGCTTTCAAAATGTCCACAAATACAGGGTGCAACTGAACTGATGGTCAAAAATGAAACCACGTATTCTTGGAGTCAAAATAAGGACACTTCTTTATATATTTTTTTCTCCTATGGGCCATTTTTTTACAGAGCGTAGAAGTTTAGAAAAAATTACACATATTTCTTAGTATCTCTAGAAGTATACGAGATATTTTCTTCAAACTTGGGGTGTCACATGAGCGGATGAGCTGTCAAACTTAAGGTTAATACGAAGCTTCTGAGGCCCCCTGAGATACAGGGTGTTACTAAAATTAATTAGTTCAGAAAAATATGAATACCTACCCTGTATAATCGCATTTTTTAAATTTGTTTTTAGTGGTGAATCCAATGGTTAACAAAAAGTATCTCTTAGTATTTTTTCATATTCGCAGCCGTTACCTAATTATTTTCAAAGAACGGCAATGCTCCAATAAGCAAGTCATTTTAAGAATAAATCTAGCAATCTGTGGATGTCATCTAAACTTTATTTAACAAAATACGAAAGCAAAAACGATAATAAAAGAAACCTAATGCTATTAGAAAATTAATAAATTATTAAATGTTCGAAATGACCACCGTCTCTTTCAATACACGCGTTTCCGCATGTTTATTATTGCCATTGCCATTGGCAAGTCCATAGCAAAAGTGCATGTCAGTCAATTCTTCGAATGAAAATATCATTTTTCAAAATATTGATAGTAAAGTGCAAAGTTGACAGCCAAACGATTCAAATAATGACAAGTTTAATTGACATCCACAGATTGCTAGATTCATTCATAAAATGACTTGTTTATTGCAGCATTGCCGTTCTTTGAAAATAATTAGGAAACGGCTATGAATATCTAGTATACTAGAGATACTAAGAAATATGTGTATTTTTCTACGCTCTGTATAAAAAAACTATGGCCCGTAGGAGAAAAAAATATATGAAGAAGTGCCCTTATTTTGACTCCAAAAATACCTGGTTTCACTTTTGACCATCAGTTCAGTTACACCCTTTATACATGGTGTTTATTATTAAAAACTGAAAAAATATTTGGCTCACCTTTATAATCTGCAAGAATACCTTTCTAAAGCCCGATAGTAGTTACCTTAAAATTTTTATATACAACTGTTTTCCTATCTGAAAAATTAGAGAAATAATAGGGGGTCGGAGTTTTCGCGTGAAGGCTGTAAAGACTTGCAATTGACAAGTGTTATAACTTTCCCATTAATACCTTCCTTGAAAAACAGCTCATTCACAAATTATACCTGGGTATTATAAAGAATATCCCCAAAGAAATTGTAAATTGTAAAGATTGGCATGGAAAAAGTTAACATTACTTATACTGGATGACCAGAAAATTGAAGAAACGTTAATCATTATCATAAGAGTAAACTACCTCTATTTGTAGAGATATTGAAAAAAGTAATATAGAAAATTTGTCCAGCGTGATGTGTTACAAAATTTGAAAGCCTTAGGCCTACTTCGTTTTTTTTTATTTTGTTCTTGTTTTTCTTTTAAGTATATAGTTAAGTATCTGTAGGTAGTAGCAAGGACAAAACTGTATAAATAAAAGTTACTGAGAGTAGGAAACTGTATGATGAAAATTTTTTTGACAATCCTAGGCCTACTTCGAGTTTCTTCCAATATTTTCTAAAATACAAAGTAGGCCTAGAATCGTCAAATTGTGTCATCATGTGCAGTTTTCTGAGGAAGTTTTCTTATACAGTTTTGTCGTACTGTTTACAGAAAACCATTTAAGTATTTGACAAAAAAAAAACAGAATAAAATAAAAAAAATCAAAGTAGAACTAACGCTTTGAAATTTGGTACACCTAAGTAACTTACCACGCTGAACAAATTTTCTTTATAACTTTTCTCACTATCTCTACAATTAGAGGTAGTTCACTCGTATGATAATTAACGTTTCTTAAATTTTCTGGTCACCCGGTAAGTAATGTTAACTTTTTCCATGCCAATCTTATTTTAAGGACAATCAGACTTTTTTGTTACAAATGACTTTTTTCGAAAAATTGAAAATACAATTTTTACTAGTATAGTCCATCCGTGGTCACACTGTATATCGTTGGACATAATTTTGGATATTAAATAACAATCTGTGGGTTGAATATTTTTTGTTTCTTTAAAAGCCTTTCCGCAGCACCTAGAACCAAATGGTGTAAGTAGATTTTTTCACATCAATAGTTTAAGAGTTATTGAAAAGAAGTTTCCCTTTAAAAGTGTCCAATTGAAAAAATCCAAGCAGAACAAATGTGTTATGTGGATACAGGCTAACATAAAACCATCATTCAAAAAATGAATTTGTAGTATAAGGGGACCAATAAAAAATTTATCACCAAAAAATTTTTTGCAAAATAATAACAACAAATTTTTTACTCACACAACCAATTGAAAACGTTTAAGGAGCATTCCTGAATATTTAGTTTTTTGAAATAGTAACTTCCGGTTTTAGTGGATATGCGTCTTTCTATTTTTTACACATTATACCTTTTATTTAACCATTATAGGATTCCTTTTTTAATTCTGAACCCAATGATACCTATATAATTTGACCTATTTATGTCCAACAGTTTTCAAGATATTAACCCAAGAAGCTCCATCAAACTTGCTAACATGGTCATGGCTAACATTAGAACCAGATTTATAAAAAATCAAGTTAGCCATGACAATAAAACTGACAATCAAGTAGGTCAATATTTCTACTTACCTGTCAGATTAATTACAATTACAAATTTTGTTGCTGAAGCTATAGTTACTAGTTACAGTTTAAAATAATTTAAGAGATAGTCTCCTACGAATTGTGGTCTCGTGTATAAGGTATATAAGATTTAGATCGACTGAAATAATTAATCTGACAGGTAAGTAGAAATGTTGAATTGCCAGCCTACTTGATTGTCAGTTTTATTAGCATGGTTGACTTGATTTTTCATAAATCTGGTTCTACTGGGCCTACTGGGATCGAACATCAAACACTCTCTCGTCAGAGACCGTGTAACTAGTTTAGGAGTCTCTTTCGTTTCTTTGGTACTTATTTCGGAACTGGTTGGAGAAAAGCAGACGGAATTATATATCGTTGGATTCAGAATTAAAGAAGGAATCTTATAATGATTAAATGAAATGTGTAAGTTGTAAAATACAGAAAATAGCATCAATTTCCGTTAAAACAGGAAGTTATTAACGATAACTTTTTTATCGACCCCCGTACACAACAACCGAATCTACCCTCGAATTGCCCTTATTTCTTCCTATAACTTTGGAGGCCTTCCAGGAGCAGAGGCCCGGGGCGGGCCGCCCCGTCTGCCCCCCCTTAGTCCGCCACCGCATTAAACGAATGTGGATTTTCCATATAAGCACAATATTTTAATCTATAATCTATCTTAACAATTTAATCGTCTTGTAATAATCAACTTTATTTTTTCATAAACTGGTTCTATAAAACTGGCAGTTTATAAAACCCCATAAAAAACAAACATACAAAATGCTTGTAATCAGAGGTGAAAAAAATATATTTCGATGAGTAGTAGATACGTGAAATTCTGGTTTCAATTATGGTTCCGATAAAATACGACATCTAAAAAATGCATATTTAACCCTTGATTTACATCGAATGTGACATTTCCGTTTGGTTCAAAGAGTGGAGTATTTTCTGCTTCAAAGCACGCCTTCGACCTCTACATTTTAGAAGAGTTGTTTTTGAAAGGAATACGAGAAGCTTAATTTACTTAATAACCAGATCAAAACAAATAGCAGAAAGAAAAATGTAATACGGCGAATGTAGGGGACAATTTTAGAAGACGCGAGTTCAGAAATAAAACTTGGAGAGCAGCCAGTCTATACTTCTGCTTCAGAATGCCTGGCTAAAATTCGGATGCTTTCTTTGGCTTTCGCAAGCAAGTCATTAATAGAATTAACACTTCTGCGAGACCGACAGAAATAAAAAATATAAGATTTAAAGTAAATTTATATTCGACTATATTATGGCAACGGATGTCACCAAACTTTTTTGCTGCCACCTGTACCTGTCTATTGCATCAAAAGTAGCATGACATAAAAGCTTATTAGCTATAGCTTTTTATCATGAAAATGAATAAGGGCGACATTGTTATGTCTACATAAAAGCTATACCTACTTAAATCACCAGTTTGAAAGTAATCGGCCTATAGTTTCTTTTTTGATGATACTGTAGTCTATTTATTTTAAAGAGTCTATAAAATCACGCGAACGGCTGAATTACACAGGGTCGCACTGTGTAATATCCATAATAAGAAATCGAATAAGCATAAGAGAGATGGGTACATGAGAAAGTAACAGATACGCAAATAAGAAATTAAATAAACTAACATTTAATATTTTTGAATAACTTCAAATAAAAGGTTAAAACTTCTTATTTCAATTTTTAGCCATGCTCTACAAACAGTATTTTAACAGAAATAAAGCTGTTCGCTGGAAATTAACATTCGGCAAATCATTCTGTTTTTTTTTTACATTTGGACTTGTCGAATAGGTATTCGTTCGATTCTATGAATTTCTTTCTCCTCAACAAGAATATTATATTTGGCACCAAAAATGCTAACTTGATGTACGATACTAGAATAACAAGAAAAGCCTCTACCTACAAGGTTCAAGTCAGAACCCAAGTATAGTAAAAATTAGGTTTTTTCCAGCTCATATATTTCAAATGGTGCACAAAGTTCGTACGTTAGTTTGGTAGGCGTTATTTAAGAAAGTTAAGGACTATAAGCTTCTAAATATAAACTTGCCGCTCGACTATGACACTTGATACTTCCAAGTATCCGATATATTTATGTGCAAGCCTCATCAATAGGTTTAAACTTAGTTCGTTTTGAATAATTTTATTAGACAATTATTACATTCACAATAATAGATATTGAAATTCAACAAAAGTCTTTAAAATAATTGCGTTACTGTTTTAAAGATTCTCTTTAAATGTTTTGCCCGTCGCACACAAAGGAATCACTTTACTTTTTTTAAATTTTCAAACAGCGGTTGTTTTGTAGACCACTCTTAAAAGGGCGGCCTTTTTGAAATCGAGATGGTCTTTTGTAAACATGGGTAGGAACGCCAAGTTCAACAGGAAATTGGTGGTGAAAAGGGATTGAAGCTCCAATTCCATTTATCGGATTTTTATTGCGGACAGATGTTAAGGCAGTTGCCGGGACACATTTCATTCAGTGCGTTTCTATATAAAGTTGGGATAATCGAATATAAAGACTCATAGGCACGTTTTTATGGGACAAGTAAACGGAATCACCCTAAAAACTACTAAAATGTAGGTATTGATTTAAGAATTAACTTCTTTGAGATACTTTGACTTTTTGGTCTGTTTTAACAGAAGAATAATATCATATAAGAATTTCCTAAATTTTTCTCTATTCTTTTGTTTGAAGTTAAAGGGTGTAGGTATAGAACAATTGCCGTTAGACACCATGTAATTTTGTCTAGGTCATTCAAGTAAGTAAATTGTTAAATTAAATAAATTGGTTATCATTTTAGATAGTGTACAATTTTATACAGGGTGTCTCGCAAAATAGAGGAACAAAATCTACGTAAACAAAGAAACGACGCCCAACTATTTTTCTTTTTCATATGGGCAATGATATACATTTTTTAATTTTTTAATCGATAAGGGCATATTATTATTATTAAAAAACTTCACCAGAGGATTATATTGTTGTTAAATGTTAGATCGTTAGTTGTTAAGTTAGATTCTCATGATGGTTTAATTTTATTGATTTGAAACGTTTATTTTATTTTACCCACCTGTGTATTATTTGAAGATTGCTCACTCCTTAACTTTTAAATTTTGGACCTAGGAAAAAATTATATTACATAAGATGAAACTTGTAGAAAATTAGAGTAGTATTTCCGCTATCCAAGGCATTTTTTTTGTTATTTAACTTTGAGTTGACATAACCTCGAATCTCACTTGTTTGGTTCGAGATTACATAATGGCAAAACGGATCGGGCAAAATGGACCACCTGGACGGTTTTTCCTTTTAGCAGTCCATTCTGCCTCCCTGGTACATCTTTAGTATTTTCGCACTCGAATCATGTTTGATTATTTTCAGATGGTCGATAACTAACTACAACCAGTGACTACAGAATGAGTTCTTTCTATGGTCACTGGCGTCACTGCTACAAGAGAAAGTCAGAAAGGCAGAAATGGAGTAATATATCCGTGAGGCAGGGTGTGCTGGACAGGTGCTTGCTGGGATGGGGCTTAGAAAAACCTGTGACACATTATAACGTGTCCAAATAAACAACCCTGAAGCGTGGTATGGAGGCGTGGCCGAAAAAAAACTCTTCCAGTAGGGTTATTTAGACAGTTCTCGATCATATACCCCACTTCTTTTGCACACCGTCCACTTTTGTGGCGTCACGTTTAGACCACGCCCCATTTTACCCCCGTCTAACCTATCCTTGTGTGTTTTCTATCCCCTTCTAACCTACCTTGTGTGTTTCTACCAGTTGTAATCTGCTCTTGTGCGTTTTCTACCCCCGTCTAGCAACCATTGTGTATTTTCTACCCCTTGTAACATACCGTTGTGTGTTTTATGGCCCCTTGTAAGCTACCTTTGGGTGTTTATAGCGCATTGTTCTTACACTGGGTTCGAAGACAAACAGGATGAAGCAATTTTTGCATGTGAAATGTGTTCATATTGTACTCTTTTAACCGGGTCGGTTCTACCTTCATAGAAGTGCCGTTTTGCCTCGGAAGCAGGCAAAATGGACAAAGGGAGTTATTTTTTCTTTTCTTTCTTTTGTCAATTTGAGGTATTCGTACATAAGAGAACATGTTATGTTATCAAAAACTTAATTCGATTTTATAAATTTATATCTTGATAGACGCTCTCTCACATTCAGTTTCGTTCTTTACTGTTTTTTTTTTTTGTTAAAACCATCATAAACATAATACTAAACGCTGGACTTCGGTTTAAGGTTGAAATGAACCGTATCAGAAAAACTTTATTTATAAAGTTTATAGAGTTTGCAAAATTTATCAACATCCTTAAAAGTGCCATTTTACCTCCCTTTTCCCTACTTAGATTTAGATACATGCTAGTCGGAAACTATTAACAAGATAATGACCCAGATTTATCTCGAAATCTAAGGAACTAAAAAACACATATTTTTTCTGATAGTTTATCTACGGTTCATTTCAACCTTAAACCGAAGTCCATAGCGTTTAGTATTGTGTTTATGAACGTTTTGACAAAAAAGCAGTAAAGAACGAAACTGAATGTGAGAGAGCGTCTATTAACATCTCCAAAGTGATTAAACTTAATTACGTTTGATGCGAAAACAAGATGTGCCATAATTATTCGATATCCCATATCGGTGGTAACTGGGCATATGTGTACGCCTTACTTCACACACACTTGCTCGTGAAATATAATAGCTTAATTGCCATCAATACTCGTATATCATAAATTTCTATAATTTCTCCTACTATTTTAATGCATAATTATTCATTGTGAATTTGTCATTTTCTAAAATAGGTAATTCATTTATTTAAGCGCCTTTACAGTTTTTTATTTAAATTTTGTCTTCAGTGCATAAAACTTTAGGTCAGTGTTATCAGGACAGGAAGACATTATTTTAATATTCTCGGAGTTGTGAAGGTTGGGTCTCATTTTAAATCATCCCACAGTTTAAAACATGAGAAGTGCGTTAATATTCAGCTTAGCAATGCGTTTTTTATCACCGTCCATACAAACAAGCGCCCAAGAAACATAAATTCTTATGTTGTACATTTCATGAATCTTTAAAACGGATTTTGCTACGCATTCTTACAGTCAATTTTAAATTCTTGGCACGACTCACTTAGATTATTATTTACTTAGTAGGCGACAATGTCAAAATATACAAGACCTAGAACCAGGGGTGACTTGGGATGTAGTGGTCGGGGCGGAGCATGTATTTATGCCTTTATAAAAAAAATACCGCTGATGGCCAAGAGCGCTTTCATTGTAAATAACCCTGTATGATTATAATAATTCTGCGAGAAGCTGTAATTGATAGGGTGGCAAGCATTTGACAAGTTGACTTATTCGTTTAAGCAGTTGTTCTAAAAATAAATTTCGGAATACCAACGGCAAATTAAGAAATATAGAGTGTCTCACTTAAGAGTGAAACAGCCTTGTAACTTCTTTAATTTTTAACCGACCAGAACGAAATTTTTACCAAAGTTAGATGGCATTGTTGCCTACTTATTTCCAAATAATTAGTTGTCTATATCAAAGTCAAAGCCACCTGCGATGCCACAATCAAAGCTAAAACTCCGATAGTCATATTAGGGCTTTAAAAAAAAACTAAAAAAAGTTGTTCAGAATCAATCCAGAACCCTAAATCCAAAATGTTGTCAAAATGAAAAAATATCAAATAAAATAAAATTAAGTAAAAAAAAATTGTTTTGTAGCTTTTAATGTTATTTCAAAATGATTACTTTTTGAAAATAAAACTTGCCTTCAAAACTTCCATGGCACACTTTTCTTAACGCAGGAAATTCTTAAATTGCTATTTTTGGACTTATTTTATTTAATATTTTTTTAATTTTGACAAAATTTTGGATTTAGGGTTCTGGATCGATTCTGAACAACTTCTTTTAGTGATTTTTTTTAATGCCTAATATGATTTTCGGATTTTTAGCCTCGATTGTGGCATCGCAGGTGGCTTTGACTTTGGAGTAGGCAGTAGGCAACTAATTTCTTGGGAATAAATATAGGCAACAATGTCCTTTGACAAAATTTTGGATTTAGGGTTCTGGATCGATTCTGAACAACTTCTTTTAGTAAATTTTTTTGAAAAAATGCCTAATATGATTTTCGGATTTTTAGCTCGATTTGGGCATCGCAGGTGGCTTTGACTTTGAAGTAGGCAACTAGTTTTTTTTAAATAAATAGGCAACAATGTCCTTTGGTAAAAATTTCGTTCTGGTCGGTTGAAAATGAAAGAAGTTATAAGGTTAGTTAAAAATCATCCCGTATGCAAATATGATTGAATGCTTATGCTTATAAGTAAAACAAATAAGGTACCTTGTTTATCTCGACACTTTTTAGAACAGATACAAGATAAAAATGAATAAAATTCTACACCATATAAATATATCCCGCTTACTCTATAGGCGTACAGCCGTGTTTACAAACATGTAGTACACCGTTTGATTATTTATCACCCTGTATGTTTTGAACTTGATATTACTGCTGATTTTTTATGTCAAAGTGGGGGTTTGTACGTGGTTGTTGAGGACAGTATTAAAATGCAAAGAGGAAATACAGGTGTCAAATTTGACCAACTCGATATTTGTATCATGCCGCCATGTGTATTTTAACAAAATGTTGACAAAGATGATAAATAAACAAAATTGACAGATAGTCACGGTATAGGTACTCGTTAACTTTCGTTAAAATCTCTTAAAAATAAATTAGAGTAAAACTGATTGTACTTGTGCAGTTTCAAATAGCGGAAAGAAACGTTGTCAAGTACCCTACGCTGGCGCTGAGTGGCGTCATGCTATGCATCAATCTGCTGTATCTACTTATTTTTAACTTTTTCTTACATTGTGTTTGAACTCTTTTTGTCTCCAATAGATTACGACTATTAGCTCATTCCACCATGGGGCTAATCTACAAAGTTAATGTCCATATTCCATATCTATTGCCCCCGTTAAAAAAGCAGGAGTTGTCCCAGATTTTTAGGCAATCGCCTGTACCCCTATATCAGCAAAAATTAGGTATTAAATTAGGGGATCAGGAGATCATATTATATCCCTCTGCAATTTTCATTGGATTTTGAGGTGCAACAACGAAAATTAAGTTGGCGATGAATTGGGCACACGAATTAATAATTTGTACTGAAACTCAAGTCGTTATATATCTTACATAATATGAAGAGATCTTTAAATTTGTCATAATATAGGTATTCGGGCCAAAAATCGATAATCTTAAAACGCTCTTTAATTGTACACTAGAAATGACATTTCGTAATTTGGTAATACAAGATTGGCAGCATTGTTCTGGGCGCCTCCAGGGGCGTATTTAGCATGTCTGGCAGAAATGTCAGAACTTGTGACAGATGCCTAACCTTAGCCTTGATATTTTGTTGCTCTAATCTAACTTCAAACACAGAAACTATAACTATAGCCTTTTTCTGTGCTTCAAAGAACAGAGTTTAATGTTAATTTCTATCTATTCAAATTTAGGATCCGCGTGCGTAAAACGTAAATTCTGTTGATTACGGCCCTGTCCTCCGCTTCACCTATCATCGCCATCGGCATCATCATCATCATCATAATACTTTAGTGACAAACATTTTGACTTTAACAACAAAATCAATAATGTCAATATGGCCCCCTATTACGGAATTCTAGGGACATGAAATATTTACCTGTCACAATCTAGTGTACAATTAAAGAGCGTTTTTATATAGTTAAATAGATGGCGTGTTTCTGAGGGCACTCTGTATATAAATGAGTATAATACCGTAACCTTTCGTCTGTGCCGTAACCCGTTCTTTGCATGTTATCAATATTAGGTATGAGGATCGAGTATACATACAAAATATGAATACATCATTTGCCTTAATAGGTATAATGAGTCGTCGACTATTTTTCGAATTTTTTGTCGGCTTTCTCAAAGATTTTTTCAGTCTTATTTAGATTTATTTTTTGGCAGTAAATTATAAGCGCGGCCTTCTGAATGTTAGGGTCCTTACTTTGTAGATTGATGTTTGTTTACAAATACTTAATTTTACGACTTTTGGCTTACGTTTCGGCTCTTTGAAGTGGAGCGCGTCAGTGGAGGAGAGCTTTTTTGGGAATGCGTTCATTAATGGACCGTAAAAAATGATCGGAGTCTGGGATTATGTGAGAAATATTTCTATAACGTGTAGGTAATTACAGACACAAGCGACAAAAACTAGAATTGCTAAGTAGGTATATTTCCCACTGATGGGGATGTTCACAAAAATAAATCTCTGTTTAAACGCCATCAAAAGGCTGCAAATTAGTGCAAATAGCCTCCGAATTAAATCTGTGAAATAGAAAAAATCAGAGAAGTACCTGCATTCGTTTGAATTCGCGGAACGCTCTAGTTAGCTTGACGTCACTGCCCTACTTGGAAAAAGCCCGCATCATTCCTGCTGCTGCCCTTCACTATAGCGTCATAGATGAGATGTGTTCCCATTATAGGCGCCCTATCACGGGCGTAGCCAAGGGGGGGGTTTCGGGGGTTCAAACCCCCCCCCCCCCCCGAAATAAGCAAAATATTACCTAATATTATCTATCCTTGTTAAGGATAGATAATATTACCTAATATTATCTATCCTTGTTAAGGATAGAGACGTGAATCATTATTACTGTCGAAAAATGGAGGGGAAAAAAAGGAGGGGTGGTAAACCTAAAGGTATGGACTACTGGAAAAAATGGTGTAGTCAAGGTCAAGGGGTTTCTAATAAAGAAACAAATTTGTTTTAAATTAGTACATTACATTGTACATACACTGTCAATACATCCTTCTCGGCATCACTTTGAACTGTGATTTTCAATCCCGCTTGAATTCTCTAGTTACCTTCAAGTGCATTTCCGTGTTTTGTGTCTGTTACATACAAACACACGGCACACGCACACACTCCTTTAATCGTCGAGTTCCCTCTAAACGTAGAATTTATTTTCGTAAGGAACAGAGCCGCATCTTTGATCTTCAAAGATCTAAACTTTTTTGAAGTGTACTGCTTACTTTTGGGTGACGAGCCAAGAAAGTTCAAGCTGGTTTCGGGTAACTTCATGTGTTTTGGAAAATGTACCAAGTGTATAAAAATTTCGTAGCGTCGAATTAAAATAGGAAATAGAAAATATGGAAGAAAATTAGATGAATCAGTAGTAGGAATTGAGAATACCTACATAAAAGATATTGATAGTGAAAATTTAAAATCAGTCTACTTTGATTTTTTTTTAATGAAAACAACAAGAAATCCAAAAAATATCAAGATATGCCGACTGACATATCTAAAGGTAAAATTTGCCATCAAATTTCTCAGTATGTCTAAAAAATTTGTGTACCTACATATTTTGCCTACACAGAAAATAAAATAACAATGAAGTCGCTTTTGGGTCACTTGAAGATATCTTGACGTGATGGCATACAATTCCTTTGCAAACACCAACGTTCATTTCTATAAGGTGCAAAGCAAATTACTGGGTAAGATAATATAAAAGTATCATAAACCATGGGCAGGTGCCTTTTTCGTTTCCTTTAAGTTAAAATTGTATATATTTTATATTCTAAGTCAACTTAAAATATTCAATATTATACAATTATTAATTATATGCGTATAATTTAAAATGAAATATTACCTGTTTATGTTCATTCCAGGACAAAGAAAGGGTTAACATGGGCCCCCCTACTGCAGGGGGGGGCAAACATTTTTTCAAGAATTCATATATTCATATGAATAAAATCAAACAACAAATACATACACTGCGAACACCCCGTAAAATTTGTATTCTTCATCCGACTTTAGCCGTTTTTTTTTTCTAAAAATAGGCCACAAAAAACTTTTGCTAGTTCAAAATTTCAGGTCTTAATCTCAATTTTCAAGGCCTACTACGAATTTTTTTTTCGAGTATTATTTAAAATCTGACATCACAGCGTTAATCGGGACACCTCAAATCCCCCACATTCCAAATTTTAACAAAAAATATAGAGGGAGTTATATTATACAGATTGCCAAAGTTGAGCAAAATAGGAGTACATATATCAAAACCACCCCAGACATTATTAACGAACTAACTCTAAAAAATGCAGAAGCCTGCCAGTCAGTTCATATGAGTTAAGGCTGCTGGTGTGCCACAACAGAAAACGCACAGAAAATGTATCATTCCTAGACGGCGATTTTGTTGAGAAGAGTTCATCAGTACTTAATTTATATTGTTTTTTATTTATTGATTGGCATTTGTATAAAAAAATAAATTACCTACTCAAAAATTCCAGAGCATTCTGAACCCATATAAAGTTTCATAAAAATTCAGCATTTTGAGATGAACCAGAGAAAAGTATCCTGTACATTTTTGAATTGAATCGTTGCACACCAACACTTTGAGTGGTGCTGTTGATCATTCAACTGTTTTAAACGGATTCCAGGCAAGGTTGGCATGATATATATCAAAAGATATATATCTTGATATATATCTTGATACATATCAAGATATTTATTCTTTGATATTTATCAAGATATATATCAAGATTTAAAATGCAAGTACTTAGTTATAGCCCTGAATGCTTACCATTATCAAAACTGATGTAATGGGGAACTTGAACAATTTTTTTTTCTTTAATATATTTGCCTATCTATAGAAAGAGCACATACCAAATGTCAGCAATCAAATCGCCATATTTAACTTGCAATAAATAATTAAAGTTGTGACCGCAAGCTCTTCATTTGAAACGACACGAAAAGCGCGGGAATGGTTGTGACGTCATATAGCTCGATCGATCAGAAGGCAGTGACAGGAGTGACAGCTACACAGAATTAGGGAAGGAAGAATGGAAATTGAACATTAAATTTAAATTTAAATTTAAATTTAACAAGCACTTCTTTAACTGAATGGTGAGGCTACAGGACTGGTAATTCGTAGGTCTCGGGTTCAATCGCACAAGAAGTTTTTTTTTTTAATTATCTCTTTATTCCACCTCTTATATTTATCACTGATTATCATTTTTAGTAATAATTGTACAATGGTTATTATGAAGATTATTACACAATATACTCCATAGTGCCAAATTCAAAATACTTACCTACCTAATATGAAATTGTCAGTAGCAGGAAAAATTTAATACATTCCTCGATGCGTAAGCTCTTTTTGGCCTTGGAGAGAGTTTTAAGACCCGAGTTAACACGGGCGTTAAACAACCTCCTCGGCCAAAAAAGTGCGCTTACGCATCTCACAATGTAAATAACTATTTAATACAGCACCCTCTTCAAACATTATCAACAATATCAAGACTGAGATAGACTATAACAAGACGGATAGACAAGGATGGGACGTTCTCGTTGATCTTTCTAAACAAAGCTTGCCTGGTGCTGTAGTTTTTGTACATGTGCCGCCCATATTAGTTTATACATGGTGCCGCCGCCCACCAGAGGCACCACCACCAACGAGCTACTTGACGTCACAACCAAGGAGGGCGCGTTTCAAGAATGATTTGAATTATGCAGTTTTTAATTGCTTACATTTATTACATAAAAATAAAAATAAATGAGTTTTTTTTTTGTGAACTGTGGTTCATTTAATGGCAATAAATTACGTTTGAAAGTAATATTTTTGAAATGTAATTTTTGTGCAAGTTCTCCATTATAATAATTACCTAATAAGTAGGAATAGCCTATTTTTGATACCATTACTTCTTACCGACAATTATTTTATAGGAGTTTTTTTTTATATAGGTATATAATCTAACGTTTTGTTTTTTGTTTATGAAGTTTAGTTAGTTGAGAATCATTTTTTGTTTTTATTTTTTGAATTTATTTTTAGTAAAGTACAAATAAAAAACGCTGGAGTTTTTTACATTATTTATACCTTAGATATACAAAATTATTTTTTTTAAAAATAAATATCAAGATTTGGATATATATCAGATATATATCGATAAATATCCGATATTTTGATATTTATATAAATATCATGATATTTGCCAACCTTGATTCCAGGGCACATTTGACTTGCCAGATGCTATTTTGCTCAACTTTGGCAACCCGTACAATATAACTCCCTGTATATTTTTTGTTGAAATTTAGAATATGGGGGATTTGGGGTGTCCCGATTAACGCTGTGGTGTCAGATTTTAAATAAAAAAATCGCCAAATCATTTTCTTAATTTTTTTCTAGAAAAAAAAATTCGTAGTAGGCCTTGAAAATTGAGATTAAGACCTGAAATTTTGCACCAAAGTAAGAAAAGAATTTTTTGTGGTCTATTTTTAGAGAAAAAAAACGGCTAAAATCGGATGAAGAATACAAATTTTACGAGGGTGTTCGCACTTAAGATGAAACACCCTGTATATTTATAGAATAGAATGGAAATTGCTTTCTCGACCATTGTGACACAGAGATCAAGATGCGAGATATCCACTATTATAAGATTTCGTCGTGGCAAGTGAAGCCGAGCCCGTCTCGTATACAGTATTAGTGCAGGGTAATTGGCATATTCAAACTAAAAACAAAATATAAAGCTAAAAATTTGTTTCAAGATACCTTATGGGTAGGTAAATAAAATTTTATAGCCTTGCAGCTTGTATGTGTTGGTGGCCAGCCGCCATTGACCGCCATCTTGGAAGTTATAAGAAAAAAAATAGTTCCGCCAACATTTTTTGTTTTAAAAGTAATTCACAAACCCATTGATAGAATTATCAAAAACGTGCCAAGAATGCTAGGAAGGAACCATGTTTCAAGTATTTCAAGCCGCCGCCATTTTTCTGGCCTACAGCAAACATAAATTTAACCTGGAATAAATGAAAACTACGTTGAACTGCTTGAAATCTTCCAATCGCATATCTGCATATTTAATTTCTAAATTAATTTTCTAATTCTAAGATTTAATATAATTTTCATATCTTAAAAACCGATACTTCGTACAGGGTGTCCCATTTTGGGTGTTTCTGGGTGTTTTTGTCAAAAATCTCGGTTATTATTAAAGCTAGAGGGTTGCGGTTTTCACGTCACTACTTTTTTGAGAGGAATTTGGTGGACCAATCAGATTTTAGATAAGTTTTATAGTTTCCGCGCATTGGCGCAAGACTGGAAATTTTCGATTTTTTGGAAACCTCTCTCCTGGCTACAACTTATATATATCGACAAATTTAATCAATTATTTTTATAGATTTTTTGGCGTAGAATCGAATGGAATAATTAGTTTTTTGGTAGCGTTAATAGTTTTTGAGATATGAACTATGGTTTCCAATTAAAAAAATAACTTTGGTTCATATCTCAAAAACTATTAACGCTACCAAAAAACTAATTACTCCATTCGATTCTACGCCAAAAAATCTATAAATATAGTTGATTAAATTTGTCGATATATATATATATATAAGTTTTAGCCAGGTGAGAGGTTTCCAAAAAATCGAAAATTTCCAGTCCTGCACCAATGCGCGGAAACTACAAAACTTATCTAAAATCTTATTGTTTCACCAAATTCCTCTCAAAAAAGTAGTACAGTGACGTGAAAACCGCAACCCTCTAGCTTTAATAATAACCGAGATTTTTGCGAAAACACCCAAAAACACCCAAAATGGGACACCCTGTACAGTTTAGTTGGCTAATCTGGAGGGTCCAGGTTCATTGGGTTAAGTATTATAATCCTCGCCTAAGGAGGATTCTTAAATGACTGTTCTTCCTCGTCAACTAGCATGGAATAGGTCTTCTGCTGCATTTCCCACACATCGCGATACATGGAAGTTCCCCTCGGCGACAATCTCATCTTTGGACACAGTCAATTTTACAGTTACAAAAAACCAACTTTAATAAATTTTCGGATGCCAGAGGCAGAGGGTCAAGTGTCCCTCTTTTTTCTTCCATCCCCAATCAGTAGCAGGCAGCTCTACAACACGCCAAGACTGAACTCGATGAAAAACTCTGTATCTGTGCTGTTTTGCTGCTCCAGATGTTGGTGGTAGTACCGAGAGATCAAACTTTCCAAAAACTGCTTGTCTATAACCTTTTTATAACAGTTAAATATAGTTATATAATAATTTTAGAAAATACTCTGCGATTTGATATCAATATCTTCTTTAGTTGCATTTCTATCATTGAATGCAGAAACATATTGCCTTCGTATCTCGTTCGATTGCAAAAGTATATAAAAGCTTGTTTATTGCCTTTATATTGAAAAGTGAAGAAGTTGTATCCTGACCTGTAACTGCATGGAGAAAAGCAATGTAATTTTTTACATCCCCAAGTACTTGGAGAAGCTTGCTATTAAAAACGAAACGCATAAAGAAGCATATGTGGCACAAGGTTTAAATCTTGGGCCATTGTTGTTCTTAATATTTATTGATGATCTTCTGGGACAACTTATCTCAGCCGCGTCGCGTGCCGTCTAATCTTTCCACCCGTCCCGCATCCCCACCACCCGGCACACTCTGCAACACCACAAATTATGAATTGCTATACTAAAAGCTTCCCGTTTACCAATTGTTAGCTTTATATATTGTTTTAAGAAATCTTTACTAATAATAATTGGCTAATTTCCCTGCACTATATACAGTACGTCCACGGATAGACATCCCAAGATGTAAAAATTTCATTTTACAACAAAAAGTTGTTCTTGATAAAAAGTCTGCTGGTCCTTAAAATAAGATTGGCATGGAAAAAGTTAACATTACTTATACTGGGTGACCAGAAAATTGAAGAAACGTTAATTATCATAAGAATAAACTACCTCTATTTTAAGAGATACTGAAAAAAGTTATAAAGAAAATTTGTTCTGCGTGGTAAGCTACTTTCGTGTGAATAATTTCAAAGCGTTAGCCTACTTTGTTTTTTTATTTTATTCTATTTTTTTTTTCAAATAAATATTTTTCCGTAAATAGTACGACAAAACTATATTAAAAAACTTACTCAGAAGAGAAAACTGCGAATGATGACATAATTTAACGATTCTAGGCCTACTTTGTATTTTGGAAAATATTGGAGGAATCTCAAGGTAGGCGGATTGACAAAAATTTTTTCATCATACACAGTTTCCTATGACTCTTGGGCTGGTGCTTGTACCTGTCTAACTCTCCCATCCCCTTTAATCATCTCCCTTTCTCTCCTATGAGTAACTTTTATTTATAGAGTTTTGTCCTATTACCTACAGCAAATTATGTAATCGAAGAAAATCAAGAAAAATATCAAAAAATCAAAGTAGGCCTAAGGCAAAATTTGTAAGTAGCTTACCACGCTGAACAAATTTTCTTCATAACTTTTTTCAGTATCTCTACAAATAGAAGTAGTTTACTCTTATGCTAATTAACGTTTCTTCAATATTCTGGTCACCCATTAATGTTAACTTTTTCCATGCCAGTCCTATTTTAAGGACAAGCAGACTTTTTTTATATCAAGAATGACTTTTTGTCGAAAAATGAAATTTTTGATCCCTTTGTCCTCTTGGGATGTCTATCCGTGGACATACTGTATATTATAGGTATTTGTCATTTTTCATTCAATGTGTCGCGCATTATTACACGACGATTCTTCACTTTATAATTATTAGAGTCAATTTTGTATATTCTGCTTATAGGAAATTTTCAGTGTGAACGACTAGAAGTTTTTATTTTCGTCAAAAAACCTAGTGGGATGACGGCCGCTCCCCCCCCCCCTCCTTGCCCCTATGTAGGGGGGGCCATAGGGGTCAATAATTTACCTTAGAATAATAATTAATTTTGTTTGAAAAAGCTACTTTATTTAAGGTAAGCAACACATTTTTTCCCCTTTGAGTCTTAGCTACCGAGCAAATTTTTTTGTTAATTTTTCAGAAATACTTAATACAAAAAAATCAAATTTGCCACGAAGCCATGACACATACGAAAAATTGCCAAAAGGACATTTTTGTTTACAATAATCTACATCAAAAATCAACACATTTTAGTACTATACAAGGTATAATTACCCATTTCTACACCTCTGGTCGTTCAAGTTATTTGATGTTAAAAGGTTTTATCCTAACCCATGCCGTTATAACATGTACAAAATTTGACTAGTACCTATCTCTTGACTTATATCGGGACTAGTTTGGTAAATATTCAATGAAATCCACATATTTTTTAAAATTTTAACAACCTGTAACTTTTTTATAAGGCCTTAGAAAGATACAATTTATACGATAAAGTGCAGTTATTTTTTGAAGTTCTATCACCTGTTACAGTTTGGGCCCTCAGTAGTGAACCACCCTGTATACCTAACACCTAACCGCGTAGCGAATAATTATTGTATACTTACCTACTTGTCTGTCTACAATTAATATGTTAATATCGCTATTGGTTATCTAATTATTTAAATATTACTTAAATAGAATACTGCTGTTAGATATAATATATATGTCCATATTAATGTTTTTACTAACGTATAAATTATGAATTGAATGTTTCATTTTATTCTGTATTTTGAATGTGTGTGGATCACTTGAGTAATGTCTAGTTCAGTAGTTTCTTATAACAAGTATTGATAATTTTTTTTTAAAACTTTATTTATCAAATATTACATTGATCTATCTTACCTAGGTTGCTTCGTCATATAATAAATTTTTTTTAAGCCAATTTTTTATAAATAATACTTTTCCTTACCTATTTTTTATCCTGAATTTAAAAGCAAAATATATGTCTGTTACATTTTCCATATCTTTTCTCTCTCTCTCTTTTTCTTCTCATTAAATTTATAAATAATTCTCTCTCACTTTTTTCCTCAAAATTCCAAAATATCATTGCCGATACTAACCATTTAAACGCATTATTTTTCTCTATATCTTTTAATTTAAATTGTATAATTTCCTGTACTGAATTAAAATTTTCTATTTGAACTTTAAATTTTCTTAATATAATATTTTTTGTCCATACCCAAATCTGTCTTGCCGAATCGCACTCTTTTAATTTATGCATAAGTGTGTCCAATGTGTTGCAACGTTTGCAATAAGGTGTTGCACTCATATTATGTGCATTTAGTTTAATTTGTGTAATATATATGTCATTCGCTGCCTTATACAAAGCCGATCTCCATTCTATTGGAATTGCTTTTTTATGCAATTCTTGCCATACATGTGGCCAATTTATATTATTAATTTTTTTCTCTATCTGTGGTTTTATTTTTTCTTCTTTTATAATTTCTTTATAGATATCTTTGGCTGTGATTTGATCATTTTTATTCAGTTTCAGCTTTTTTATTGTTGCCACAATTTTTTTATATATTAGTGGAACCTTTCTATTATCATTTTCAAAAAAACTAGCTTGATTACTCCTGTATTTAATATTTTTTTGCCCGCTATATGAATAAAAAAGCGTCTTTATAAATAGTGCATTTGCTTTGAATCCTACATTTATTAGCCCCAGTCCACCTTCCGCTTTATTTAAATAAAGTTGTCTTCTGTCCACTCTATATAGTGCACCCATCCACAAAAATTTCCCAACATTTACTACTATCTTTTGACCATAATGCTGTGGTAATGGAATGACTTGTGCAATATACCACACTTTTGAGAGCAGGTATATATTTATATACCACGTTTTCCTTATTAAATCAAGATTCCTGCTTAGTTCTCTATAACTTGCGTTTTGTATATTTTTAATAATAGTTGTCCAATTTTCTTCTATTATTCCTTCCATAGAATTGGAGAAAATCATGCCTAATATTTTTGCTTTTTCACATACACTGAATATACATGTGTTGTCTATACCTTGTTTGAAATTTCCCAATGGTAAAATTTTTGTTTTATTAATATTTATTTTAGCTCCCGCACCCTTTTCAAATATTGGCATAATTTTTTGGAAATTTTTTATATCATTTTGATCTCTCATTATAACAGTTATATCATCTGCATATGCTGTCGTTTTATATTTATGATTTTTTATAGAAATTCCTTGTAGGGAAACATCAATTTTTTTCAAAAAGGGTTCGATATACATCGCGAATAACAACATTGACAAAGGGCATCCCTGTCTAACCGCTGATTCTATTTTAAATTCATTTGAAAGAAAACCATTCACGAGAACGCTTGAGTTAGCTCTCTCGTAAATGTTCTTTATTAAATCTATTATTTTTTTGGGAACTTGAAATTTTTCAAGAACATTCCATAAAAATTTATGCGACACCTTGTCAAAAGCATTTGTCAAATCTATCAGTAAAATGCCTGCTCCCTCATTTTTTTTATTTTCATAATATTCGACTATATCTTTGAGTTGCAATAAATTATTAAATATTGATCTATTTACCACTCCATTTTGGGCTGGGCCTAAAAGTTTGTCCATAATTTTATTTAATCTATTTGCTAACACTTTCATTAGCAATTTATAATCTGTATTTAACAGTGTTATAGGCCGATACTGTTCCACTTTTTGCGGGTTTTTTTGTTTTGGTAATAGTATTATTACTCCTTTGGCGAAATTTGCTTGCAAGCGAATATTGTAATTTAAAAAACCATTGTATAGGTTTTCTAACTCGTTTTTAATTTCCTCCCATAGCTCTGTGTATACTAGATAAGTTAATCCATCTGAACCCGGCATTTTTTTATTATTACATGCTTGCAAACATTCCCATATTTCTTCTTGTGTTATTTCTTTCGTTAGTTCCTTTTGGTGGGTTTTGTTTATCGGTGTATTTAAATGTTTCATCAAATTGTTCATGTCGCCTTCTGAAATTTCTTTTTTTGAAAAGATATGGCTAAAATGCCCGTGTAAAAAAGATTTTATTTCTCCCGACTTTTCGATTTTTTTACCTTTATCATTTAACACACTTTGTATATACATTTCTCTACTTTTCTTTTTATTTTTAGCAATGTTATATAATGAATTTTTTTCATTCTCAAATTCCTTTGTTATATCTTCGAAATCTTCTTCTACTTGTTTTTGTTTTAGGTAGAGGATATTTGTTTTAATTTCTTTTATTTCCGTATATACATTTTTGCCTTTCTGAATTTCAATTAATTTTTAAATTTAAATTTGAATTAATTCAATTAAAGTTTTGTTGTAGAATTCACGCATTGTTTTCCTATCCCTCGCTCTCTCTATTTCTACTTCCCTAAAGAATTTTTTAAAGCTTGTTTTGAAACTTACCCACCATTCTGCTATATTATTTTTATATGTAGGCAGTTTTTTTAGATTTTTTAATCTTTCTTTGAATATTTCCATATGCTCTCTATTTTTTATTAAACTTGCTTTGCATTTCCAATATCCCCAACCGTGTGGTCGTATCGGTTCAATATGATCAACTTTTAATTTTAATACAACAGCGCAATGATCAGAGAAGGCTACTGGGATATGAGTTATCTCGTGCACTGCCTTATTTATGTCTTCCGTGACATATATCCGATCTAGTCTAGATGCACATTTTTGTTTTATATATGTAAATTCTACTTTGTTTTTATTTATTATTTCCCATGCGTCTTTCATTCTTAAAGTTTGTATTAACTTGAGCAGAGCATTACATATATGTGGATTTAATGCGTCCTTCTTTTTTATAACGCAGTTAAAATCCCCTAACAAAATAGTTTCATCATTTACCTCTAGATACTCTGGAATTTCCTGTTGGAAGAATTTTGTTCTCTCTGAGTAATTTTGTGAGCCAGATGGACTGTAGATATTTATTATATTCAAATTATTAATTTTCATGCTCAAAATTCTTCCATCCGGGCTAAGGGACACATTGGACACTGTTAAATTTTTTCTAAAAATAATCGCCGTTCCTCTATTATTATACCCTACATTTGTGATAAAATTATAGTTTACATTATTTATTTTCAAATTTTCTATATTCACTTCTTGTAAACACAGTATATCTAAATCATGTTCCTTTATAAACTCATTTAGTAAACTTTGTTTGTACCTTTGCCTTATGCAATTGATGTTTAACGTTGCCATTGTGAAAATTTTTTTTGGCATTGTTCTTTTTTTTTTGGGGAAAAAAAGTGCGAAACTTGTCACGAATGTATCAAATACAGAAATGGAAAGAGAGACCACACAAGTATATATATATACTAAAATACAAAAAAAAACAAAAAAGAAAAAACAAAAAAAAAACACAAAAAGCTCAAAAGAGATTTACCTATAAACTATCTTCTTTTGTTGATATCTCTTGAGACTGTCTTCCTCCTTTATTGACTTCGGCTATTCCGCTCTTCAAATTGATTGTCACTTTTGGCACCTTCCTGTCTTCTTCACTGGAACTTGTCCATTTCGCACTTTTTCTTGCTCTTTTCCCTGGCTTTACTTTTTGTGGCTGAGTTTCTTCTATTATATCTTCATCTGATGTACTGTCGTTACTTTGCTCTTGTTCTATTATTTTTTCTTCTTCTTCTTCTCTTGCTAATACGCTGGATTCAGATTCATCGTTACTTCTAAATTGATCATTTTCTTCTGTTGGTTCATGGTGAACTTGTACAACTGTGACTTCGATGTTCGTTTGTTCGTCTTGCTGTTTTTCTACTTCACTTTCATTGCCATCGCTATCAATTTCTTGCGATTCTTGGTCCAAATTTTGACGTTGCGATTGTACGATTTTGGCATATGTAATTTGGTCGTCTTTTGTAGGTACTCGTGGACGACCCCTATCTTGTTTTTTAACATTTAGAGGGCATTCCTTTCTCTTGTGACCAGCTTTATCACATAACATACATGTTCGTTGTTGACCTTTGTACGAGACAAATGACGTACAACCTTCAACCGTTACATATGATGGAATTTGGGTTTTACGATCTATTATTATTGTTCTTATACCATTATCAACTTGGTATAAGTCCTCTCCTGACCATTTTTCCTGCTTCACAAACTTTACTACACCATATTTTCCAAAAACTTCTTTGATTTTTGTATTACTCAGCTCTACTGGATAATCAAAGGCTCTTATCACTGTTTCATTTCCATCCTTGCTGATTTCAATTTCACACATTGTACCTTCTTCATCTTCATACGTCAATTTTTTTGATTCATATTTTTGCAAAATTTGGGTTATCAGTTGCTCCCCTGTTACTTTTATGTACACATTTCTACGCACATGCTCGTATTGTATGGCCATTACCTGGTCGACGGTGAAACATAACTTTTCCTTTATCCACCTATGCAATTGTATGTTCGGTGGTTTCTTTTTTACGTTTTTAAAATCCAATTTTATGGTGTTTTCCCGACGTACCGGCATATTGGCAAAAAAACCACTTTTTACAAAAACTGAGGTATACTCCTTGTTTCTTTCGCGTGCGTATCGTGCAAAATACCAAGCGCGACTGATAATGATAATATAGCTATAAAATATTCAATTTTGGTATATAGGCTGTAAAATATTAGGTATACAGTGTGACCCATTTGTTTTGGGGTCAGTCTGTAAAAAGTGTATCAATCGTGCGATTTGGCTGATTTTTTTTTTTAAATTGTAGAGCTCGATGAACTGCACATTTTGAACAAAAATTGCCTGGTTCGCATAAAATCCAAAGCCTACTATGACCGTTTTTATGAGCAAAATTTTAAGAAACCATATTAGCGTTTTTTTTTGAAAAAATCTGTGTGCGCCAATGGATTGAGCACCCCTCGAAATGGGTATGTACAAAATTTCATCAAAATATTTCAAGTAATAACGATTTTGTAGAAAAATTAAAAATGCAGCCAAGGTACGTCTTTATTTTCAAAAATTCAAAGTTGGCCATGGAAAATAATTGAATTGTAATAATACAACCTTATGCTTATAAACACAAAACATAAAAACAATTAAAATTATAAAATTTTTGTAACTTCTACCAAGCCTCCATTTTCTACAATGCATTTGTCGTTCCTCTTGCGTACATTCAAAATTACATTTCGTATTTGCTGTGGAGTAATTTCCTCACAAGTACGGTTTATCCTAGCTTGCAGTTCTTGTAAATTATGGGGTCTTGACTTATAAACATTTTGCTTAAGTGTACCCCAAAGAAAAAAATCTAAAGGAGTTAAGTCCGGAGATCTCGGTGGCCACTCACAGAAAGGACTATTTCGCCCTATCCAACAGTTTTCAAAATTATTATCTAGCCAGTTTCTGATTAAACGAGCATTATGAATAGGACTGCCATCTAACTGTAACTTTAAATTTAAACGGTATCTTAATGGTAACTCATCTAAAGCATTTCTAAATTCAATTTCTAGAAAATTCAAGAAGCCAGCCGCATTCAAATTCCCTTCAAAGAAAAATGGGCCAATTATTCTGTCGCGTAGTATTCCACACCAAACGTTATTTTTTTGTGAATATTGTCTCCTTGCATTTATTATAAACTCTGGATTTTCAGCTGACCAGTGACGGCAGTTTTGACTTGATACTACACCATTTGTAGTAAACGTGGCTTCGTCGGTGAATAAAATTTCATTTAAAAAGTTGCCATTATGGAGATATTCACCTTGCAGCCAATAGCAAAATTCTAATCTTCTCTCCTCATCTCCTGGTTCCAGGGTGTGCAAAAATTTTGGCTTAAACGGTTTTATTTTGTTTTGTCTCAAACATCTCCTTATACTCTCTCTGGGTATATGAAGGTCTAAACTAGCCGTTCGAACACTATTTCGAGGATTGTCACTAAAGTATTGCAGAATTTGATTGTTATTTTCAACAAGTCCACGGCGTCCATTTTGCCTAGTTTTTAATAAATTTTTAGAAATCGATCCAGTTTCATCAAAAATATTGTTTATACGTTGTACAGTACTTCGACTCACTGATCTACCTGGGTGTCTATTGTTAAATTCGGCCGCAGCTTCTGCTGCCGAGCGCTCGTTGTCGCCCACGAGTCGAACAATTTCTATTTTGTCTCTTATGCTTAAATATTCCATAATTATGATAATTAATTGTATTGAGCACAAACAATTTCTGAACTCAATTTAGACAGTTTGACACTTAATAAAAGTAAACAATTCAATTATTTTCCATGGCCAACTTTGAATTTTTGAAAATAAAGACGTACCTTGGCTGCATTTTTAATTTTTCTACAAAATCGTTATTACTTGAAATATTTTGATGAAATTTTGTACATACCCATTTCGAGGGGTGCTCAATCCATTGGCGCACACAGATTTTTTCAAAAAAAAACGCTAATATGGTTTCTTAAAATTTTGCTCATAAAAACGGTCATAGTAGGCTTTGGATTTTATGCGAACCAGGCAATTTTTGTTCAAAATGTGCAGTTCATCGAGCTCTACAATTTAAAAAAAAAATCAGCCAAATCGCACGATTGATACACTTTTTACAGACTGACCCCAAAACAAATGGGTCACACTGTATATATTCTTTTACTCAATGCGGTTAGCTGAACGAACTATCGTTACCATAGATAAGAAATATACAGGGTGAGTCACATCTAAAGGCAGAGCCGAAAACACAAGGTAGAATTCGCTAAAATAAGCACATATGCTTAATAAACATTAGCTCAAAAACGCTTGGTTCTCCATATACAGCGTGTTGAAACTTTCCCAAAAATAATATATTTTTTTAATTTCTTTCAAGTCCGTTTAGCAATTCCGACCAAATTTGGTACATATTGCGAGTTGTGCAATAATTTGGCCCTGTTCAGATGACCAGCGGCGTAGATACAAACAATTTTATTTTAAATGCCAGCATAATCGCCTTAGCACTAGTTTAAAGAGTCCGAAATTAAGAAGAAACGGTACCAGATATAAAAAAAATATCAAGAGGCGCCTTTTGTTCCAAATTGAATGTGCTATCCAAAAAAAGCAACATTTTTGGTTTTGCACAGGACCGTACTAATTTTTTTTATAATTATTTACAGTAACTATTTTTATCTACGCCGCTGGTCATCTGAACGGGGTCAAATTATTGCACAAAATGGCAACCCTCCAATGCATAATGTGTACCAAATTTGGTTGGAATTCCTAAATGGGCTTGAAAGAAATTAAAAAAATATATTATTTTTTGAAAAATTTCAACACACTGGATATGGAGACCCAAGTATTTTTGAGCTATTATTTATTAGGCATATGTGCTTATTTTAGCGAGTCCTACCTTGTGTTTTCTGCTCTGTCTTTAGATGTGACTCACCCTGTACAATATACATCGTTACAATATAACCTTCTTTAGGAATTATGTAGTTATACCCGTATTTAACTTCAATTTTTTTTTGCATTGAATTATATTTTGAATCATCAAAATCCGTACATATTTCTTGATATAATATATAAATAAATAATAATAATATATAGAAAAAAATTAACGTACAAATTTTTTGCAACAATCATAATTATCCGAGGGCCTTTTAAACTAGGTTAAAGTTAGGTATAAAAGGGAGAACATATTTATTAATTTACCACACCATATTTTATTGGTCAAAGAGTTGAAACAATATTTAAATATCACGCCAGATTTTGGATCAATGAGAGTACGCCCCAATTTGCCCTGTTGTCATAATTTTTTGATCCATATTTTCAATAATATTTAAAGTCAGCTGCTTGTCACCCAAGGTCTATTAGACCTTGCTTGTCACCTACTCAAAATTTGAAATATGAAATTTTTTGACAGATCAAAAACGCGAGAATCAGATATGGGGCGAGTTTTTAAAGTCATCACAAATATGTGATGGAATCCATCAAAGCAATGTGATTGGATCGTTCAAAAATTTCTCCCCTTGTGATTGGCTTGATGGATTGCATCGCATATTTATTTGTGTTGACTTTAAAAACTCGCCCATGAGCGTCTTGGAGGAATAAAGTTACTCCACTAGAAAATGTGACCTTAACATTTGATTTTAGTGCAAAAAACAAATGAAAATATTTTTAAGCTTTATTTTCAACATACCTACTTAATGATGCACTTGTAAAAAAAAATAGTGTGCAAATTTGACAAAATTAATTACCTAATCTGTTAAATGTATTTGTTGTATTTTTGTTGTCTACATAAGAAGGCCATCCATAATAGCATAGCCGAACGATACTCTTCGGCTATGATAATAGCTTTGGATCCCGCATATATCACCGATTTTTTATTACAAACCTTAGCCAAAAAGATTTGAGTGTGCCATTTTAGATGGACCTTCTATTATTAATTTTTCTTGCATATGTGTAGTTTGTGATTCTCTCTAACCATAGCCCAATTTATTCAATGGTCATTGAGAAACAAAAATTATAATTGACGTAAGTTTCGTGTTGATTACACACAGTATATCGGAGGATTAATTACTATTATTATTAATAATAATATACTAATAATAACAATACGTCTTTATTTTAAACTCGACGAGCATATAATAATGTAACACATATAAATATAAAACCAAAAGAAGAAAAAATAGTAATAATAATACAAAATAAAACTAAAATAAAAATAAGATGCGCAAAAAGCTATTGTGTAAATAAAAGTTAAAACTTGTCGAGGCCAAGCATTCAGTAAATAATACAAAACAACAAAATATATATCTTATGAAAGACAATATACAGGGCAGAAAAAAAGAAAGAAAAAAAGAACAATCAAAACATATAGATATTAATATTGCTCAAACAAGTAATTTTTGTAATTGCGCTTAAATGAAGCCATAGACATAATATTCTCAAACAAGGAAGCATGTTACCAATAACCCTGTAAAAAGTTCCTACAACTTATCGATGGTGGCTCATTCTCTGCCCTATGGTAATAACGAAGAAATACAATGGAAGACACGTCCAACCAATAACTGAATAAGAAAATAGCATGTCACGACAAAATTACCTGAACAGTGTATTAATATTAATACATCTATAAAACCACTTTGAATACTCTTTGTTTTGTATAAGCTATGCGGCAATTACAATTTCTAACAATTGGCTGCCCTTTTAATTCCATTTCGTTAAATCGAAAGTGACTCACTGTTATTAAGTTAAAAAATACTTGTATTAAATTTTAAACATTTTCAAAAATGGAGATAGGGATATATGAATATTTTAAAAATACTCTTATTTTTGTAAACCTCGCAAATGCACTATAGGTTTTCCAACTATGAAACTAAAGCCTGGTTCGTGCAGCAACTTTATCTTTATCTTTATGCTTTCGCTTTATCTTTTAAAAGTTGAACATATTGTAAAACAAAGTTGAACATATTGCAAAATAATGGAAGCGTTCAGGCAACACTTTTGCTTTATGTTTTGCTTTTTCTTTTATTTAAAAGTTGGGAATTTTCAACTTTTTCTTTATAACATTTATAATTCTGAAAGCATTCAGAACTGCGCACGCGTCGTTTTGTCAAAAAATTGTTTGCAAAATGAAAGCTATATTGTTAACTACAATCACCAAGAAGAACTTCACCCCGTGAAAACTCTATTTAGCAATAAAAAAGTTTGCGCATGTGCAAATAATTTTTAAAAAGCAAGCTGCCTGAACGTATGCTTTATTTCTTTAAAGTAAAACATAAAGCAAAAGCATAAAGATAAAGATAAAGTTGCTGCATGAACCAGGCTTAAGTAGTTATAAATAAAATTCTATAGATTAACATTGTGTCGTATTTTTATTTTCAAAAATATTGAAGAAGCTGATTGAAATAATTGTCAAAGTGACAAAAATGTTATCAATTGGTTTTCCATGTGATATTTTTGATATCTAAATAATTTTTTCTGCTTTTTTTTACACAAAGGTATAGCAGCATTTGAAAGTATGCGCCAATTTTGTGTATATGAATGAATATATTAGAAAAGCCTGCAAATATCGCATCAGTGTTTAGATAATAATTATTAAGGTATCCATTTTAATTTGTTTCAGATATCTTTGGTAGAACTATCAGCAGACGTAACATTAAGAAACCAGAGTGTCGCCAATGTTCAAAAATACTGCTCCACCCAGTTGGTAAGTTTCAAGATTTTGTGTATTTTCGAAGTGGTTTCCTTTTAATTTCTGGGAGTAAACCACTTACCTACATACGTCTCACTTGAAGTAAATTATGGTCAATCGAAAAGTGCCGTAGGGCTTATGGTTGGGTTTTCTCCAGATAGCTTCTGTGGCACCGTATGTACTTGAATAGGGATGTGAAGAAGCTACCTGTGTAGGCTCAGGCTCAGACCTCCTGATCCACTGTACCCCGTGTATTGGTTGGGGCGAGTAAAGTGGATTACTTAAAATTAAAAAAATAAGTGCTGGTAGGTATATATTTTTTAAATAATAATAGTTCTACAAATCACTGTTTATGTACGGGATAAAGTTGATCACCTATTTAAAATCACGTGAAATTTACTTTAAAAATATGGGGGAAAAGTGGATCACATAAATTTAAAAAAAAATAGTTTAGGTACGTGTAAATTGTCTTAAATAACTAAATTAGATTTCATACATATAAAAAAGATAATAGAAAAATACCCGTATAAAGTTTCAAAAAGAAACTCTAATTGGCGTCACAAAAAGAATATAGAGAGTGAATCATAATAGAAGCTGAACAGTCAGTTTAATTGTAAAGCCAATTTAATCTTTTTATTTGTTCTCAAACCAATTTTTAACAAAAATTTAACTTTCAATTTCTAACTAAAATTCAACTCTATTTTCTAATTTATTGTATTTAAATATTTGCTCAATATTAACTTTATTCTAAAGTCGATTCATTTGATATCATTATAACTTAAAAGTTGTACAATCCAAAATTGTAACATCTCTTAAAAATTGTGATAATTAAATCTTGTATATTTAACGAATGTAACAGGATTTTATTGGACAGACCCAAGTACAGCAAACCTAGGATGTTTTTACTACAATATCTATCGTCTCTATCTCCTTCATCCCTTTTTACGACTAGGTAATACCAGGTGCGGTTTAATATGGGTAAAAAAGTGTTTTGTCTCGTTTTTTATTGCAGAGGCGCCTGTTCTCGAGCTACCCTGGTAAAATATAACACAGTGATATATGGGGCGCGATCTATTTCATAGCATTTATCACCCCTATAAAATTTAATGGTTTTTATGATGTTCCAAGTAACTTTATTTAAACCATACATATATTTTTTATTGGATCTTTGCACATCAACACTGTGAGTGGTCCTGTCGATCATTCAACTGTTTCGAAGTGATTCCAAGACACACTTGACACGCCAGATGCCCTTAAATTTCCTTGTACCTAGTAGTAGTAGTAGTAGTAGTAGTTTTTAGCGAACGAAGTCGGAACACCCAATAAACATTTTTCGTTACCACAAGTGATACCTAGTTATATAAATGTCATATAGAGGTTGCGGAGTTTTATATGAAAGGAACGGCTTATCACCTCCAGTAATTGGCGTTTATAAGGGTTATATAATATCAATATAGGTACTAGGGTTATAATTAAGTGGTGTAAATGTTTCCAACACCATTTTATAGCACTTGAAGTGACCGTTACTATAAGATATATAACATGTTTGTATAAGAGTTTCCAATACCTATATTATAAAACTATGATTTCCCGAGTTATATAACAGCATTCCTAATTACTTCTATAAAACCCTGGAGCTAATTTTGTTTTACTGAACACATGATATACCTTTTGGTTGCCAATTTCGTACCAAAATAACCTTTATAGGCTTTTACAACTTTTAGTGATATAAATTACTCTTATACAAATATGTTTTCATTTTAAAGATGGCTGATTAAGCACTTATTATTGTTGATACCTGCATGATGTAGAGCATTATATTAAAAAACAAATGAAAAATGTATAACAGGAGGAGAGTAAAAATAAGTGAAGTAGTGTTGTTAATGAGAAGAAATTGTTTGAAACTGTGTAAAAGTGAAACGGGTTAAAATAAATTGAAAATCATTGTCGATCTATCCACCGGTATAAATGAGCCCCACGCAAACTCAAATTTAGTTCAGAACGTGAAATTTTGTGTTTAACGGGTTATCTACCGAAGGTTATGAAATTATTGCAGCCCTACATCTCCGAGAGGTCTTTAAAATAGCTTTGGTTTTATTGTAACACTACTAACTGGTAGCACTATATTACCTTTGGTTTTATAGTAACACTACTGGTAGCGTTATATTACCTTTGGTTTTATAGTAGGTAACACTACTGGTAGCGTTATATCACCTAAGGATATATAGGAAACTTATAGTTTTATAAAAAAGTACTAAAGAAGGTTTATAGCATTGTTTCAATTTATGTAAAGTTACTCTAAGTGATATTATTGTCACCAAAGCCTTTAAGGGTAATCTAATAAGAGACGCCATGATGCAAATATAGAACAGAATCGACACGACCCCCAATTACGAATTTATTAGCATATTTTATTTTATTCCGCAGAAATTTTAACAAAATATACTTTTATGTGACACGGGCATATTTTTTAAACTTTTTTTCTCGTAATTTTTGAAAAAAAGTTTTTTTAATGCAAACAAAATTGCTTATTTAGGAGTATTTCGAAGGCCCGTGAATTTTTTGAAGGTACCTATCTTGTTCATATTTGCGGAAAAATTTTCTTGCCACACACAATTTCAAGTATTCATAGGGAAACATCTATTATTATACTTAGCAAAAATATTCACATGCCCATTGACATCCCCAACCATAACATTTTGAAGTGAGTGGAAAGGATAGGCGCTCAACAATAGTTAAACAGAGATGGAAGTAGGCGTCCGATATCTAAATCCCGTGAAATATTACTAACACCATTATAGGCAAAGTTTATAAGGGTAACTGCAAACCTTATAGAACCAAATTTAACACTGAAAGGAGCCGGGTTGTATAAGTAGGTTATATAAAGGTGATGGAAACATTTACTCTACTATTGGTTTTATACTTTAAAGTCATATAACGGTACTAAAATAGGTGCTGGTGACCTTTATAAATTGCTCCATTTAAGTGTTTTAATGGGTTTATAAAGGTAACCGAAATATTTCCGCAACTATATTAAATTACTAACAGTGGTTTAAGTTAGGTAATCTAATAGTTGTGGTTACTCTTATAAAACCAAAAATGTTTATTGGGCAGTAATCTCAATACGTTTTTAACTTGATGTTTATTATGACTGAGGTGAAATGAAACATTTTCTGTTCCGTATCTGTCGGTATTTATATTTGAATAGATGTTTGGTCTTCGGAAGAAAAGTTAAAATTTGTAAGATAATGTAATATTTAATGTAATTAACTCAAGAATCATAAATATTGTATATATTATTACTGTAAAATATAAACAAGCTAATAATTCCGCCGAAATCCCGTCATAAACATCATTTATTTTGTAAGAAAAACCCACAAATAATTTAATAAAACAAACCCAGGCGCACATTATTCACACATTTTAACTGCCACCAAAAAAAAGCAGTTCCCAACACGCCTTAAAATGCAAGAAGATACGCTTTGACACAAAACACAAGAAAGAGAGATGTCAACCCGGCATTATTAATAGACTTGGCTGTCTCAAAACGGCCCGACATATTTCAAAGTGCGAGTGGACCGGAGATTTGGGCGATAGCGACGCGTCTCTAAACACACGCAGTTTATCAGTGCCTTCTGTGAGTTATTTTACCTACTGATGCGGTTGTTTTGTTAAGATTATAAAGCATTTTCTCTATACTTCTAAATAAACAAAAAGATATTTTGTCTAATCGTTAAAGCAATTCAAACGAAATTTGGTAGAAAATGAGAAATGTGATAATGCCAAATGTCTCAAATAGCCAGTGGTGGAGGTATGGGTTTTCAACTAGCTATATATATGTAGGTACACCGAATTTATATATATTTTTATATTTAAATATATTTCCCACATTCGATAACTTTTCTTACTTTAAAGACAAACTGCTATTTTTCTGTATCTGTCATAGCATTGATTAAGGTATTCGTTATTCAATGATCATAGTTTCATGGTTTTTCTGTCATTACTTCTTTTAGAATTTCTATTTGGCTACAGGATATTAAACGAAGTATTATGGTCGAGGAAATTAAAATTTGCCTTTAAAAAACCACTTTTGTGCAAACTTAATTATGTATTGGAGGTGAGTCGCCCTAGCAAATATCTATAATTTTATCCAAGATTTGAATTTCGGTCTTAAAATTATTGTTTTGTTGAATTACTATGACATTTTAGTGAGTTCTCGTCAGTAGTGGCTAGTGGCCATATGGCAAATAGAAATCAAAAATCTATTTTTTTTTTTCAAAATAAATAATTTTATTTTTTTGCATTCCAAAAAAGCACTAAACGATAAATTTGCCATGGAATTGTGGCAGATACAAACAAATGTCACGAGACAGTTTTGCTTAGAATAAAAAAGTTATCGAAGTGCATAAAAGGAAATTCTGTAAATGCCGTATTAGTATTTTTCTTGATAAAACGAAATGTAGTGTATGCCCGTCATATCTTCGCCATTGACTATTTGGGGAACTTGGTATTATCAAATTTTGTGATACTTGATTAATGCATGCCATGTATAGAAAATTGCGTTTGAATATATTTAAGGGTTGGAAAAATAAAAAATGAAACGTTCAAAATTTTGAGAATTTAAACACCATGTATTTCGAAAACGAGGCGGCTGTGCATAAAAAGTTTTACCACAAAATATTCATATTTTATCTGGTGAAGTATTCCAAAATAAAACTGGATCACCCTTGTACACTGAGTGGTGCCAGTACTTTTATAGTTGTAATTTCAGAAGCTTAAATAAAACTTTGCATTCATTCACTGACATTCTAGGCAGAGAGAAGCTTTCATAACAGTAGTTATTGATGTCACAAGGACGGAATGTTCAGACGCAATCGAGGCTGGCAAACCTGTCAAACTTAAAATAACATCGTTGACTGAAGACCCTGAAGAGTGCAAGGCTAACATATTTTATTTTACATAAATCCACTTTTATTTTAAATCTGTAGGGAATTGGGTTAAATAAAATACCTGCCCTCCTTAGATATTAAGTAAAAACAAACGTCATAATAATGAAACCGACAATTTTAGTGTTTATTTCTGCGCCCCCACTTAAGGACTAAATCGCAATAGCTCACTGATGAGCTGACTTCCTCATGTAGGTACCTACTTAAATTTAGTTTGGACATTGAGTAAAGGAATTTACTCAATGGTTTGGATTAGCAATCCAGCCACGCGAACATATACCTAGTTTCTAAACCTAGACAAAACAGAAGTGTTCTTGCTGGGCAGTAAATCTGCCCCTTCTTAGTTTCTGTTTTCTGCCCGCGTTAGGTTAGAATATTTACTGTCCAAGCATGGGCGCCGTAGGGGGGGGGGGCAGTTGCCCACCCACTGGAAAATCATTGTTTCCCTTAACACTTTTATAATAGTCGGAGAGCTGGCGTCAAAAAATACAAGAGTTTTCGGAAGGTTGATATTTTCAGATCGAGTTGTAATTTAGTGATAGAGAGCCACGGTGTAGAGTCAGCATTTCAGCGGTCGGTACACCTGGCTCTGGGACGCCCGGAAAGGTGTGAAATTAATTAGCAACCCTAAACTGTATTCCGAAAGCTCAAAGTTTGTATGTAATTACTGAATATAATATAGAACACGAATCCAACACTCAGATATCAGTGAAAGTGACGTTTGCAAGCCCTGTATTGTAAAAACGGCTGGAGCCTGAAATGACATATATGTATATGTATATTTATATATATATTTAGGTTTAGGGATGCTAATTAATTTTACACCTTTCCGAGCGTCCCAGCGCCAGGTGTCCCGACCACCGAACTATATAGTTCAGTGGTCCCGACCGAGGAAGTGCTGACTCAGTGGCTCTCTATCACTAAAATACAACTCAATTTGAAAATATCAACCTCCCGAAAACACTTGCACCTTTTTGACACAATTTAGAGTAAAATAATGAGTATTCATGCCTATTAAGTGCAGTAAAGAACAAAATATTGATTGATATTTTTTGTTGTCGTGTTGTGTCGTTTAGGAATGATGTTATTTTAATATTAGTTTTTTTAACGATACGTAAATTTTTATTTTTAGAGAATTAAAACGTGTTTGAAATAAACTAATAATAATAAACTTTGAATTTGGTTCCCCCCCTAGATTTTTTCTGCGGGCGCCCATGTGTCCAAGTTACATTATCATGCACATTTTAGGGTTTCTATAACGGACCTCCTAAATAAAGCTGGACTGCTATTCCTATACATCCTATGTTAAAAATGTCCGGAACAGGCTGCCGCCATGTTGTGCAGACAGTAGAGGGAAAGCCAATAAAAGCTGCGTTTTTTTGGCGGGTTATTTGAAATCAAGTTAAAAAGAGGAAGAAGAAGACTTAAACCTAAATGGTGCCAACAGTACCCCTAGAAATCGATGGCGGCCAAAAACAGACTTCAGCATCCTCTGACAAAAATTGGTGGAGGGGGAAAGCACCAATAGCAGTCCAGCTTTATTTAGGAGGTCCGTTGTTTCTATATTGCGGGAGTTGTTTGTAATCCATTAGAAAACTTCTAGGTCATTCAATACCATAATAATATTATGACATTTGGGACATTTTTCACACGGATTGTCCCCTATCAAATTATGGGTGCCCAGCATCGTAGATATTGTTTAAATTGAAATCAAAGCTCCGAAAATCGACCACAAATATCTCGTAAATCATAGAGTAATAAATCACAGGACAGGAGTCAGTAGGTATTCCCAAAAGAGAGGAGTATTGAAACATCAGTTTTTTGTGTGTTTGCGCAATAAATTAAGTCCGCAGTAAATTTCACGCAACAGGCGGTCGTAAAATGCAAATGGCCGTAAGGAATCCTGAAGAGGCTCGCGACTATCAGTGGCGTACACCTTACCACAAACTTTTCCATAGCTACGCGAAGAGACCTAATATACGCCTGTGGTCGTACCTTTATTTATTTTCCATACTCATAGTTACTAGGCAGGCAGAGCTCTTCAGTCAACGATCAGAGCAATGGGCTAAAACACCACCAATTTTAGTTGTAGGTCGTAGGTATATCCGATTGTGTGGGTGAGAAGATTCCATGGAATTTTTTTAAAAAAATTTGTCGACCGGGATTTATCCGAAAAAATATTAAAATTCAAAAATTTTCGTTACTATCGGATAAAACATATTATGACAACGCTATTCGTTAGACCAATGATGAAAGGGCATTTTGTGGGCAGGCGCATTTATCAAAAGTTAAAAGCAAAGCCCATGAACGGTCATTAAAATAGCAGAATTTCATTTTCGTTATTTTATTTCTTTAGTTTACATTGAAACGAATCCTTTATCACAATTTTTTTTATTAACATTAGTAATTTTAACTTTATTTATCAATGATTACTACAATGGAAATGAAAAAAGTGTTTTGTCCTTTGATGTGTCAATACCAGCGGCAACCAAGAGAAATTATTTCTGCATATTACCTATGCATTTCTGGTTGCCAGCCGTAAACTAAAAAAAAAAACATTATTCTATTATGCCCTTTTTTGTCAAATCTGGACCCTGGTTGAAGTCCCAAGCAGCATTAAAGTTGCGGTAACTGAGATGGGAACTTTGAACAAGTAGTTATATTACGTAATTATTACTTAAAAATAGACTTATTAGTTTTTATTACTTGTATTGAGAAAGTATGAGTAATTACGTAGTAATTATTATACAAGTTGGAACTTTATGGTTTCAGTACTTCTAAGTAGTTTTTGAAGTATCTGGAACGGAATTGTTACCATGCAAAATTACGTTAAAGTCACGTTAACTCTAAAGTTATATTCAATGGTCACAATTACTTTGTCGTGTTACTTGTTTATCACTTTAAAGTTTTCATTACTTTATGGTAACGGTGAAAGTAACTTCTACATCTTAGCGACTTTAGAAATACCTCCAAAGTTACGGAACTATATAGTCATATTTAAAGTAAAAATTAACTTTCCCGCTACTCGAGAAAATTACTGTATGGTAAGTTTTACTTCCCACTCCATTTTAAAATTACTAGAAAGTTCCAATGACTACAAAAAATACTTTAAAGTAACTGTCACTTCTATAGGGACCAAAATGGAAACTACATTTAGTTCCTTACAATCGTTTGAAGGATTGGGTCGTTTTTGCGAAGTGATGAAAATGTCAGCCATTAGAAAGAAGAAAAATTATAGAGACACATTCACATTTTATAGAAAATTAAAGCAGCAGTTGGATGAAACGAATAGAAACACAAGCACTTGTCTTCAATACAAAATTACAAAACGCTTCCCTTGAGTGGCTACAATTTTAAATATCAACATTTCGAAATATAGCACAAAACATACCGGCTGAAAATAACACTCTCATATAAAAATTATAGGTTAAAGTTCCAAATGAGACCTAGTAGTAGCATTCGGAACTTAAACGAGGCTTCTGGAACTTTGAAGTTCTCTTGTAGTAATTGGGACTTTAGAGTTTAAAATATCTAAAACTAATTTTCGTCTTAAAGGTAGGAATTACCTTAAAGTGAAAAAAGTCTAGTTGCCGTTACTACCAAAGCCTTCAAACACCCATTTTAAGGTAAATAATACTTAGAAGTAATTACCTACTGAAATCTACGCCATATTTTCTTATAAAATGATAGACGCCATTAATATCAAATGTCAATTTCCTTTGGTACTGAAATAGTTATTTCTTCAAAATTGTCCCAAAAAAGAGAAAAATGAGCAAAAATGAACTCGTATAACTTATAGAAATATTAAAAAAGCATTTTTCAGCATTTTTAGGTAATTTCGCACATTTTCGTAATTTATCCTCCCGATAAAAAAGTGTTAAAACATGCATTTTGAGAGGGCGCGTTGTTACTTTTCAATCTATCAACGTCATATTTGACAGAAAATTTTCAATCGTTTTAGTTTCTTGAATCTAGCAACGAGAAAAATCAGCAAATTAATACCTTTCTTAAACCTACCATTATTCATAGACATAAGTTAAAAATAAATATTAGGTACTTCCATTTTCCACGGTTATTGAAAAATGACGGAAGATGCTGGGCTAGACTACTTTTTAGTTATTTAGACAAAGACAAAGCGAGGACGCGAATGTAAGGAAGCAAACAAATCCAACAAAGTAGCGGTGACCACGCTGCTACGTCTCCACCACGTTGCCGGAACGTAAGCGCGTCGTGGCGGTGTAAGTTGCTAGGTGGTCGCCGTTACGTATCTATCACCCTCAAAATGTTCCCCATTTTGGTCGCAGGGACGTAATAGGAACGTAGTAATTACGTTCCTATCAGTAGTAATCACAACTTTAAAGTTGCAAACAAAAGTCGCCGGAACGTAACGGACACTAAAAATGCTGCTTGGGGTGGCAATGATAACCTACACTCGCCATGCGCACCTGTATTTGTGGTGGCACAGATAAAAAACCTAAAAGTGTGGTATCACAATTTATGTCTTGGTTTACCAGGGCAATCAGACCAATGTTCGTTCAAAGCCTTTATTCGGTTTTTAGGTTTTTATACCAAGCGTACATTCTCTGAATTCACAGGCTTCTACCGTTGGGTGATTCACTCTTCAGTCAACGCTTCTACTTTCGTCGAAGCTCAGCGATTCTACTAACAAATAGAGGACTTAGGACAAGGGGAAGGAAGCCATACTTTGTAAGCGGAAGGCAACCAGAAAGATTCTATTCAAAACAAAGTTGATATACCTAGTAAATAAAATCCAAGCAGGATGCTCCAGAGTAAATGAGTGTCATGTCAAACCAGTTTTGTTAATGCCACCACAAAAAGTGTGAACAAACCCCCAGCATTTCAGAGATTCAATTATTTAATGTTCACAATTGTTATACATTTAACATAAATATTGCAAAATATCATCTATTACTTGTAGTTAGTAATAATTATTTTTGTTTGTATCCCAGCACCTATTTGTTGGTAAATTTATTAAATTTAGTTAGAATCCATAGTGTAGGTCATGGAAATATATTGTACGTTACATTACAGAATATGATATTATACACCTAGGTTGAGAAGTGAGTCATTATTTATCGAGCATTTTTATATCCCGAGGCGCGTAGCGCCGAAGGATATAATATGCGAGGTAAATAATGGCCTTCTCAGCCGAAGTGTATAAGAATTTTTTTTACTACTAACATTGAAATATTGCCATATTTTACATATTTGATTAGATTTTGATATCTTAGTCATTTCTGGCTTTTTTCAAATACTTCGAAATATCAAGTAGCCTAGGAGTTCAGTTGTCAAGCTGATAAAATGAAACTAATTTTTAAATGTCACATAGAAAATTTTTCATTATTTACCTAGGTATTTTTATTATCATTATTATTTACTATTTACCTAGGGAGAGAAATATTACTTCTCGTTAGAGGAATAAGGTAAATAATGGTGATTTCTCAGGTTAGTGGTAAAAAAAGTGTTTTACAGCTCTTTCCAGCTTGCAAAACCCTGCTTACGTAAATTACTATTTTTGAGCAGATCACTGCATGTATAGTGTTAAATTGAAATTTGGACACTGGCCGCACCGCCACTGTTCACAAATATTAATTTAACATCACAGTGTATGCGAGCGAGTGTCAACTAAATTATAGAGATTTTTATCTGTATCTCCATATTTTCGTATCGCATTTTTCTTCTTTCCCGCCAGAAGTAAACCCGTAACACTTCTTTTTTGTTTTCTCTCATTTTCATCTCTTTTCTGTTTCAGACTGCCTTTTGGGATTGCCTCAACGCCACATTCAAAGGTAAGAATAAGGACAATTTTCAAAAATGTCTTCGGTTGGTAACAATCTGTATAATTTAAATTAAGACGTTCCTTGTGTTTATAGTCCTTATGCAAAAACCATGTAGGTTTAGATATATTTTCTCTTCCAGCGTTAACAAAATATTGTTTCGTCTCCAAGTCGTTAGGATTTTCTTGTCTTGTCCTTGAATTTATACGTCCAGTATAACTTCCTTGGCTAGTCAAGTGACTTTGAAAGTGCATATTAAAATATTCATAATCATAGACGTAACTAGGTCATATTTTTAGGGGGGGCTGATCAGGACCGGCTCAAGATTTTGCGGGGCCGCATGAAAATGCGGGGCCCTGACAAGGAATTATTTAATCCATTAAGAATAAATTTTTGAAAGTCGGTACGCTACTTACAAAGGTATATGTATTTTTACATGTCATTCTGTAAAATGGTAGGCCGAGGCTACGAGATCACTTTTCCGTGACGTATGACGTATATAGGAATTAATTTCGAGTGGTGGAGGGACAATTTTTGTGTCTTTTTTTAAACAAGGGCGTTTAAAATAATTCTAAAAATTACTCGGCAAGCGAAATTTTTTAAAAATTTGAAGAAAAATTACATAAAATTGGTCTTGGGAAATCCCAATATCTTCAAATTTGCAAGCTGGAGCGAATATTTTCAAATTCCGAAATGGATTCGGTCTCGCCCTTCTAAATACGTTACTGATTGGATCACCCTGTACCTTGAGGTGCCACACCCAAAAACGTTATTTTAAGGCTTCAAAAATTAATGTATAGGTCTATCTACTGGTAATTTTGAATCATATTTAATTCATTTAAGAAAAAACATTATGAAAAAGTAGAGGTTTCCGAGTAGAAACCAGAGAAAAAATGTTGAGAATGTCTACTATTCTGTGATGCAAGATTATTTACATAGTACATATTATAACGAAACAACAATACACTCGATAAATAACAAAATAAAAGTCTGGAGTCTGGCACAGCAAAAGTAGGTACATTCTCCGACGCCCGTCTCGTCTCTCTTTCTCTCGGCAGCAGGCACGGTGTGTTCGCTCTCGCTTGCGCGTTTAAATTTCAGTCGGATTTTGTGGGGGCACAAGGCGCAAGATTCCGCAAGAGCAAGCGATTCGTCGAAATTGGTGAATTTAAAAAGGCGCGTGCGGTGTTCGCCGTGTTGCGTAACATTGCGTTGTCAGAATGTTAGATCTATTCTGTTTACGAGAAGCATATCTTCGCACATCCTTTACATTTTAGGGAGGGCTAATAGAAATGTAGGGGGGGCTAAGCCCCCCCCAGCCCCCCCCCCTAGTTACGTCTATGTTCATAATGGTTATTAATTCAAACATAAATGTGTGGGGTGTTTTGATTTGTCTTCGTATTATTTTTACAATCCATTTCAGGCTGGCCAAGCCGATCAAAATTTTCTGGGAACTTGTTTCCTTCTATGTAACAAGACGTAATGAATATTTATGTAGTTTTGCCACTTTCGGTACACTATTGCCTATGAATTTTTAACAGCAATTATAATTATAAGAACAATATATACCTATTTTACGACTACCAAGGCTTCAACACTTAAAATCTAAAAGCCAATAAATAATATTTTTGTTTTTTTAGGTGATAATATTTCCTTAATTTCTGACATTTTAAACTTGTAAATAAATAAAGAGTAAATTTATCGTACAATTTAAAATTCAATGGTAATAATAAGAAATAGTTTTTTAATTGAAAAAATTGTGAAATCCCACAAAAGTACGGACCCTGCTGGCTTGTCTTGTTTTGGCTCTTTCATGGGCCAACTTAGAAAATTAATAAAAATGTATCCCATTTTCAAACAAATTGATGCTAATATGTGTGATATGTCATGAGAAAGAATATTTTGAGGAGATTTCAAATATTGTGCAGTGGGAATCTACAAGAGAGTTAAATTGCACTTGTTGAAATTTCCGCCCGCTACACCAATTAATTATTTTGCACACAATTTTATATTAAAACTAATAACCAAATGAAAACTTAGTATCCAGTCCTAAGAATTGTATGAAATTACAATTTATGTTGTCGTTCCAAAATTAAAGTTTAAAAATTGGTGCAGCAGGAATTTTTGCGGACGGTTTCAACAATGCCTTTTCCTATCTATGGCTCCTTTAATCTATATGGTTATAGGTAAACCGGAAGTAGTTTAGAGGGTGTAATTGGACTATAATGGAGGTAGGTACTTCCGCGGTAATCAGTAATTGAAAATGTTAGATTTTTATTTCAAAAACTGTTAGTGTAACTAGGTACTTCAGCCAGCAGGAATAGTCTTGGTTGGTCTTAAGACCAACAACACTTTTTTCTTTTATTTTATCAATATTAAGTAGGTACTGGTTAATTTTTCATCAAATGCTAACATTTCTCGCAAAATCGCTTATAAGTTCTGTTATAATCTTCAACAGATGATATTTTTATTACAAAAATAATAAAGTTGGTGACGATAAGTTTTCATGATAGGAACAGTTATTCGTTTTTGCAGGTGTTCCTTGACAACAAAATCCAGAACAATACAGGATGTTTTTACATGATGTCGTTGATTGAATTAAATATTTTAGTCAACGATTATATTCAAACAGAGTGTCCAATTATTCCTGTTTGCGTGGTCTGCCTTCCTTGGAAGCAAAATTGCCAAATGTTTATATTATATAACATATTTTTTATTTTTGACGAAATCTCAAGTTAAATATTTTTTAGATCTGCGTAAAAAATCAACAAAATATATGTTTGTAGTGGCTTGCAATTATTTTTTTTGGAAGGTTGTCCCAATTTACATTATTTTTGCTATTTTTGTACCAGAAAAAACTCAAAAACTGACCATAGGTATGTAGAATTTCTCGGGGAATACGAATATAAATCAAAGTTAATATTCAGGCAGATATTAAATAGTAGGTAATATCAAAATATATAGGTGCTTTGTTTAAAATTTTGGAGTTGAATTTTAACACAAAATATTACTAATGATTGATTGCGACGATATAAAGTTTTGTGTAGTTATCTCGAAAATTAACCGAGCAAGGAATTTTCATTTTTAGGCATATTTCCTTAAATATATGATATATATTATGGAACGCTAAAAAAAATATCAAAGACAACTATATAAAACTATATGTATATCTAAACTGAGGAAATAGTCCATGTCTTGAAGTGAAGCAGGAGAATACAACGAAAGGGGCAAAAACTTACAGTCTCAGCTCCACAAACACAGCTTTTTTTTAATCATCAACTGTACATGCTTATATGTTTCAACCCTCCTAGGGGGTCATCTTCTTCAACATTATAGAAAATTCTGACTGTACGTTTTTTGCCCCTTTCATTGTATATGTATCTAAGTTGGAATTGGGAGAAAATGAGGTCTAAAAACCTCAAAAATATCTAGAGTGTTGTAGAGAGGTTTTGGGCCTAAGATGTTATTTAGCCTCTTTTTATCGTCTTCTGCTCAGGCGCCAGGAGTGGTGCGGTCCAGAATTTGTCGAGCCAGGGAAGTTTGCAGGGGGGTGAAATCAAACTAGCAGTTCACACCAAATTACCCCATTTATTAGACCCCCCCCCCAAACTATGTACAAGGAAACGGTAAATAAGTAAATATTGATGAAGGATTTCTGTATTATTAAGCGTTATAATAGCAGTGTTTTTCAAATTATTTATAAAAATCTCAGCCAAAAGTGGAGAGAGACTACTACCCATGGCTAAGCCATCGGGCTGTGAGTAAAATTCATTATTAAAAGAAAAAAACTTGAGAAAGGCAAAAATTGAGTAAAGTGTGTTGACAGCTCCGATCAAATATGATTTGATCGGAGGTTGACAGTATAATCATTAACCTTATTGACGCGTAGATCTCCCACAAACTTGACACTTTTAGACGTGAACAAACTCCTGACGTCAAAGGAAACTAAAATATAAGGAGTGGTTATGTTAAGCTCAGTTATTCCGTATGCCAAACTTAGGAGAAAACTTTGTGAGTTCCTGAATCAACCATGCAAAACATAAACCTTGACAAAGAATTCGACAAGTAAGTTTATCAGTTTAATTGATCTTGTGATTTATGACATAACTATATCTACGTATTATAGATGACACTGATGATGGTTATTTAACCGAAAGCGCTCTGTCAGGACTTTAAAATAAATATCTATGCAAAGTATAATCACGATAAACTTACCCACGGTATGTCATTGCGCATCTTGTGAGGCGTCAGTTGCGAGTCAGAATTTAAATTGCTCCATATGTCTTGTCTGCGGCATGCAGCAATCGATTTTTTGGCAAGATTATTGTCCTTGGGAAATCTATAGTACTTAATTTCCGTTCCCTTACTCTTTCTGTTATTATTTGGACAAACGCTGACTGCACATCCCGGCATTTCTGGCCTATTTTAAAGCACTGTCGAGCTGGACTGGCAGTTGTTTACACTTTTTTCTTGACACATTAAACTGTAAACTATAAAAAATCGTAAAACACAACCGCATTTTCAATTCGCGACTCGCAACTGACGTAGATGCGCAGATTTGCCTTGTTTTCGGATTCGTTACTGACATACCGTGGGTAAGTCTATCGTGAGTATAATAACTTTACTATTAATATTATACATTATGTTGTACTGATGCATGAACATTTCGCTATTTCGTATTTCGCTATTTCGTATTTCGCTATTTGATAAGAGAATGTGGTGGGCACATGCGAAAGCGTAGAAGGGCCACAGCAGAGAAAATTTTATAATTTCGTACTTTTCTAGGAAATTATGTATAATTTCGTACTTTTCCACGGAATTATGTATAATTTCGTACTTTTCTACTAAATTATTATAATTCCGTACTTTTCTACGAAATTATGTATAATTTCGTCCTTTTCTACGAAATTATGGATAATTTCGTCCTTTTCTTCGAAATTATGTATAAATTCGTACTTTTCTAGGAAAATATGTATAATTTCGTTCTTTTTACGAAATTATGGATAATTTCGTACTTTTCTCCGGAATTATACAATATATCCCCGGATAAGATTCAGGATAAGCGTAAATGACAAAAAAGAGAGTTGGCTCGTGATTTAATGGAAATAACTCCCGCTTGACCTCAGACTGATATGCTATCAGAATTAGTAAATTTGGGGATGGTGCGTGCACATGGCGGGATGCTGTTCTCGGTTTCACAGTTGCGTGCACCTTTCAGTTGTTTCAACAAATTAATCAAGGCGGAAATCATTATTTTTAGTGAAATTAGTACCTATACAATACAGGCAAAAAATTATAAGGCACCTTTATGTCTTTAAGTTTAGGAATCCTTGATAATATAGCTGTTCAAATATGGAATTTTCAGTTATGAAGAGGTAGGTACCTACACAAACGCTTATGCCACTTTGGTACCTCCATGACTCAAAAATAATTTAAATTATACATTTAGTTTGGGCAGTCAGGGAAGAGCCACACGCCGCACAGCTAAGCATAATAACTCGAAAAATATCCAAGCACCACATAGGTACTGGCATCTATCAACATATAATATATCAAAATATTGTGTCAAATGTTGTTTCCTGCACACGGCGATTTTCGTCTCACTTATTTTATAATGCCCATAGAGCTTTGACTCCTTCCTGGGGTTCTTCTATCTCGAATTATCTCGAAAAAAGAGGCACTCTATTATCTCAGGAGCAACAATTTTAAGAGGGTGATCACGCTTTTAAGATAGAACACATTGTATGTCGAATTATCTCGAAAAAAGTTAAACCCAAATATGCACTTTCCTGAGGTTGCTTATTCAAAGATCCGATAATTTAAATTCTTTTTTTATTTGTTGGTTGGCATTTTGTAAAATATAAATTACTTTTGTGTTTATTAATATTTTTTTCAATAATTTCAAAGTTCCATAAAAATTCACACATCATCTGCAATGTCATGCATGTCATTTGTTTCATATTTTCTCGACTTTATTATCAAACATTTTCAAAACGTTGTAGATATTTGTAAAATTGACCCTCTTGTATATATCTGAATATCTTTTGATGAAAATTGGTACCTTCGCAACCATTTTCATGGATACTAAATCAGATGGCGGTGTCAGACAGTCAATAAAAAATCTCTAATATGTTTGCATGTTTACGTATACTTAAACATGATCGTAGTAGGCCCTGTTTGAAACAGTTTTGGGATGTAAAATGCTCGAAGAGAGGAACTTCTCAAAAAAAGAAACAATTGAATATCTCAAAACAAAAATTTTATGAGGGTGTTCACTCTTAAGATGGAACACACTGTAAATCAGGTTTTCATATCTGCCAAAACATAGGTTGTTTACTCGTGTTGATCTTTTTAAACTAACGCCTTCTCATAGCATCTCGTGTAGGGACCAAACGGAAGTTACTGTATTTTTTTGTCATTTACACCTATTCGTCCGGGAACATACTGTATAATTTCGCAGAAAAGTACAAAATTATCCATAAATTCGTAAAAAAGGACGAAATTATACATAATTTCGTAGAAAAGTACGAAATTATTCATAATTTCGTAAAGAAGTACGAAATTAGATATACTTAATTTCGTAGAAAAGTACTAAATTATCCATAATTTCGTATAAAAGTACGAAATTATACATAATTTCGTAGAAAAGTACGAAATTATAAAAATTTCTCGGCTGTGGCCCTTCTACGCTTTCGTAGGCACACGTAGTCTTATTCCCTCTCGATATTTTCGAATAGAAAAGAGCCCTGGCTGGATATCTTCATCTCCAGCTCAGTTAATTGCTGAAAACGGTGTGTCCCTTATCTCATTAGCTCTGGTGTACGTTACTCTCTTCTTCGTTTTGGTTTTCGTAAAGAAAGAGCGGATAAAGCAAGTGTAGGGGCAATGCATACATCACATCTGTAAGGTAGATAATGTCCCGCTTGACCAGCTACATCCGATCTGCTTTTAATTAAATTAGCGAATCGTAGGAGGATGGTTGTTCACCCTGGCCGGGTGAATCTTAACTACACCTGGCAGGTAGTTGAACTACAGCTTCCCATTTTTGCTTCCCCAATCAACTATTTTCAGGGGACATGCCCGCTAAAAATTAAAAAGTGGTTAATTTCTTATATATCGATTCGTTAATAGGGAGGAACATTCCAGCTGTAAATATTTAATGAACATTGCAAAATGTCCCTATGAACGAATAGTAAATATGACGAAAGCAAACTCTCACTTAATTATGAACGTCCTACTTCCTACATTGCCCGATGAGATGAGCGTTCCTTCAATTATTATTGTCGCATATTAAGTAATCTGCTATTTCTATTATTTCTGAAATTATCAAAAATAAATGAAGCAATAAAATAGGAATTATTAAATTTAATGGAACAGTCACAGATAAAACAGAAGACCAAATTTATCTGTGGCGAACTGCAAACAATATTGCTGAAAATTAATCAGATTTCCTAAAAATTGCATGTTTATACAGTCTAAGGTTCCTGAATTAGGAGAGTTGGTGCAGTGAAGCTGAATTTTCGATAAACTTTTCAGAGATCCATGCTTAACAATTGAAAATTACGTAGTGTTCCAAAATTGAAATCAACCGGCCTAATATTTCAGAAATGAACAAAAATGAGGAAAACAAAGTATAGGACGATTACCCTAAAATTGTGTAGACCTACCTTTCAATTCTCAACATTTTTTTTTAATATCCCCAACGAAAATAGCAAATTTCCATGGTTTTTGGATTTACAGTTGTTTTCTCAAAAAATTTTGATACAAATTTTAACGTGCTGCATGTAGACAAATACCTATGTTCTACCGATATCAAATGGCACACTTAAAAATATAGGTGGGCATTTGAAAAAATTGCCGATGACGTCATATCTGGAACAGTCAAGGCCTACTATAAAGATAGGCCCTGGCGCACAAAAATCACGTGACCATCTTAGTCAGACGTTACATGTAATTTGTCACATAACTGAAAGCGGCAGCTTGGGTTTTGAGAAGTTTTCAATGTTTAAAGTGTTTTTAAACGTCTTAGTTTATATTTTAGAAACAAGTTTGTGTCTAGTGCGCGTGTGTCCTGGCGGAGGGGAACCGCCCAGGTGTTATTATGGCCTCTGGGTGTCTGGGTGGGAGTCGTGCCGTCCAAGAGTATTGGTGCCGCTCGCACCGACGCGACGCGACGCGTGAGCGCTGTAAGGGGAATTCTCCCCCCTCGTCAATATTTACAGTATGCCTGAGGTTAGTTTTCATTTTTATTTCGTAAAAAATAACCTAAATACCAAATATTGGGTCTGTTCATATTATTTTTATACATATTACAAAAGCCAGGAAGAAAGCGTCGCCATAACAAACATTTGTTTTGCCTCGGGATGAAAATTTCCGCCAAAAATGGATTCGTCAAATCCCAACTGAGATTTAATTTCTAAAAAACCCTTAAGTATGTGTGGCTAACACATTTTCTAGAAAGTGAAACAATAATTAAAGTGGACAAATGTGTTGTGGGAGGAAAATACCTATAGAGAATATCACCTAAGCAAGCTAAAGGAAGGTGATGTCCCAAACAGCTGAGGCAGGTTGAAAATTTTGAAAAAACAGTTAGACCATGCCTGGACGCACAAAACCAATAATGTAATAGATGAAAGAAAACTTGCCAAATTGTTACGAAATTTGTTTTTTCTACTTATCTCCAAAAATGCTTTTCATTATATAGAACTAAGTTGGTTACGTGACTACGCGATTATGCGTTAGCGCCGTGGCCTGTCTTTATCGTTGGCCTCGTGGAACAGTGAGGAAGTCACAAATTCACGTTTGCGAGGATTTATCAGAAAACTTTTCCTTTTCGAGAAAATGAATTTCTTCCTTACTCTATTTACACCCTGTATAATGTACCTATATTTTGTATAATATGTGTGGGTGAGCAGGTTAATTTCATGTTCGAATTCATCAATTGGTTCTTGTTTCGTTATCTAGGTATATTTTATCTCGTCTACTAAATAAGAGTTGCAAATGAGGCACTGTTGTTTTATGTAACCTGCTTGTCACTGGTGGGATAGGCCCGTCTCAACAAATTGTCACAAGCCCACGTACCTACCATTTTACAATAATTATGCATTATGTTTATTAGTTGGAGAAACTAATGGCTATAACGAGACAGTTATTAGGTTATTCATTAGAGTCTTGCACACTCGAAACCAATTTAACTACAATGGGCCTTTTGCACACTTTTTATACATGCATCATGGACTATGTTGAAAATAAAGCTCAAATATACTTTTCTCCGTTTTTTTGCCACCGATAATGCGCTAAAATTAGATATTAATATCAAATTTTCTAGGAACGTGAGGCCTGGCGTCATGCCCCTAAAACTGTAGTTTGCTGATTGACTAGATTTTAGCGTTGTTGTTAACGTTTTGCAATTTTATCTGATTTTCACCTTTTGAATTTTGAATGAGCGACAAACAAAAATGACTTTAATATAATGGAAAATAATAATTATAACACAACTTTGTAGGTACGTTACTCTCATTGATCCAAGATAAGGCGGGATATTTAAATTTTATTACATTTTTTTGCCTTGGAAAGAAATGTATGATCCTTAATGAAAGAGCTTTACTACATCAAAGCACTGAGTATGTTCTTCCTAAATGTGTACCTATCGTAACCGGAAGTTTCCTACATGAATTATAGAAAATGCATCTGATGGAATGCGGCCCCTGCATTGTATGCTATGTGTTAATAATGTGCAATTTGTGGCTGTTAAGGTAAAATATGCTGATAAGTTATCATTGTAGCAACTAGAAGAGTACCTGTATAACTATAGAAAACAGTCGACCCGAGAAAAGTTATTAGAGTCATTATTCGCCGATTTTGAGCAGTTACGAATAGATGTGTATCACTATTAATTTATTGTATTATTTGTTCTTTACTTTATTTTCCATGTAGTACCCGCTTTACTGGCAAAAATCTTCCTCCATATGTAGGAAAACGCTGCTCAAGTTGGATTTTTTTTTGGGTTATAGCACAGAAAATATACTACATTTTCTGTGGTTATAGCACAGAAAATATGTAGTATATTTTCTGTGGTTATAGTTACAAATGGGCGTGAGTAAGTGGGGCGACGGCGACGGCGAGTTTATTCAATTCAAACCGGCAACTTCATCAGAAGTATGAAGATGTAATAAAAGTACCCTAATTTGAGAACAATGCAAGTATATTAATAGAGAAAAGCATTGAAGAAATGTTACTGGGAAAGCAGCTGAGGTTCTTCTACGCTGCAAGAACAAGACAAGACTCTCTTAAATTTCTTGTCTTGTCTTGCAAGACAAGACAAGAAATCATTCTGAAAGACTTGCAATTTTGCAAGAAATGTTGCAAAAATCACTAGGTATCTGCAATTAAAATTTCTGTAAAACTTTATTACGTGAAATAATTAACGTAGGTGATTTTTAAACAATGATCATAAATATAAACGGATATTTAACAGTAATTACTGTATCTATATACTAGTATATTATCAAGTAATATAATTCATTTACAATATTCCTAGTACCTAAGTGAAACAAATCCATGTTTCCGTATATTACAGCAGGTATTAACGTATTACGCCGCTTTCACTACAGGAAAAGCGTACTTTCCGACACCCGACAAACAAAATCTAATTCTAATTTTAATTCTTATAAATTCAACAAATTAATAGGTATGTACTGTTTAATTAAGCTACTAGAGTGTATTAGTTTTTTTTTATAAGTTTGCTTTACTTAAAGAACTACCTAGACTAGCTGTTTCTCGGGTCTATTTGACTTCCTAACGCTATGTGTGTCATTTTGGGAGAGTGGATTTCGCGGTTTTGGTCCATACACATACCGAAAGCCATACAGATATCAAAATAAATTTAATAGAAAGGACAGTCTTTTTCGAATTGAAAATCATAAAAACATTAAAACAAAATTGTTATTAAAATACAAAAAAGAAATACAAATAATAACAAAAAAATAACTACTTAGGTCAATAATTAAAAAATAATGTAAGAGTTTTGCTAACAAGAGTTTTGGTAGCAATAGGTACTCTTGCTGCGATGACGTCACTAAACAAAAAATGCAAGAACAAGAAGTTGCAAGAAGTTTTGCTTGCAAGACAAGATTTTTCCAGCAAGAGTCGGGCAAAACACGAATAAATTTAATTTCTTGTCTTGCTTTGCAAGACAAGACAAGAATAGGCCTACCAAGACAAGAAATCTTGTCTTGTGAAACACTAGACAAGGCCATAGACGTGTGCAGGCTTTTAAATTCGGAGGGGGCAAAAAGTAATGGTGGATCAGGAAAATTAGGATCGTAATCATTATTAAAAATAAGATCCTTTGCATTGATTGACACGGCCGCACTGGCCGCGGGATCCTAGCACATACCTATATAATACATATACCGATTTTTAACCGTCTGCGCACGCTAGTGCGCGGGTCATAGTAAAGGATGCATGATGCCGCCATTTGTACCCTTATATTGACATTTATCGGAACAGCTGTTTTGTGTTTATTCGTTTTCCCTGCTCGTTTTCGGTTTTCCCACAAGTTTTTGTTATCTAGGTATTTCGAAAATAGCCTGTTACTAACCGTTTTTTAGTGACAGTGTAGTGCTTACATACAAGAAAGTGTTTTGCTGTGATTATTACGACTAGACGAGAACAATGGCTTGCTTTGTGAAGCATTGTAAAAATCTCAAAAGACTGGTGCCTCCTGAAAGTTCTATTAAATTTAAGTTATTACTTCTGTTTAAGTTATTACTTCTGTACAAAGTAATATCTAGGTACTTAGGTATTTTTGCTGCATTAGATTTTACAGAGTACCTATTGCGTTTTTTTAATAAAAATAATTCTACCTTGAAGTTGTATAGTTTATACAGCTGCCTTTTTTTACGTTTTGCTTTCTTCTGTGAATAAAATATAAGACCGCGTCATTTTGTGTTATTCAAAAAAGTAAAATATAAACCAAGCATAATACTTTCATATTTATTGGAGCAATGAAATGCTTAGGCTCGGTTTCTATCTACGACCATTGTTTGTCGTTAAGGGTTTAAAAAAATATACCTATAACGATTTAATTTTAAGCGTTTTAAAATTCCCGCCTTAAATAAGGGTACAAATGGCCGCCGTCCTTGATTGAAAAGTTACCCCGGTCGGTCGTCTCTTTTGCGCCGTATATGTACTATATAGGTATGTGGATCCTAGTTAGACTTTGACGAGGAGGGCTCACAAACATTATGTGGTTAAAAATTGCGCCGCATCTGAATTTTTTTCAAATTTTCAACGAAGTAACCTAATATGGGCATAAAATATTACGTAAATCGACTGGTGGTAATTTTTTTGGTTAAGTTTGTTCCCATAATTCTACAATACCTATCATAATATACTATAGAAATAGAACCTCATATCAAATCTTCAGATATGTCCCGTGGAGATGGTTGGGCGGGGCGTCAGTGTTGCCCCCTCCCCCTTGGTGCGGCCTGTCGACGTGCCTGCGTCACAGCGTCCTCAAACACCGACCTGCTGCGGGGTTGTCGGCGAAGTGACGAACTTGCGTTCTTCAATTGTTTGGAACGACTGGAAAGGGGGGAGGAATGCTGCAGCAAAACTCAGAACGACTACTGCAGAGAGGCGTGCAGGTAGGCATGCGTACTTTAAGTTGGAAGTAATAACGAGGTCAATGGGGAGAGTCGAGAGTCAGTGCTTGGTGGAACTTAACAGGCTTAACTACACTCTGTTCAACAAATGTTCATACCTACGTCACAACTCCCGTCCCTGTTTTATTCATGGATATCGATCGTATATTCACGAGTCAGACAAGGACGGGAGTTGTGACGTAGGTATGAATATTCGTTAAACAGAGTTTAGCTCTGACAAAACTTGGCCCAAATTGACCACGCATTGAGATGCGTCACCTTCCAACGTTTCTAGGATAGAATAGCTTTTTGCACCGAAACGATCTGTACGAAATTGAAATGTCTCTCTCCGCACTAGGTACTAAGATCTGTAAAAATAATCCTTATTAATTAAAGATACAGTTCTCACTACATTCTGTTGCATATTCAGTCAGTTTCAGTTGTATTTTCTAGGCGACGCGACGCCTGTAAACAGACTTCTGCCCGCCGCAAAACTGGGGCAACCATTATCCCTTTCCTAAGTTTTTCGGACTCTACCCGAACCCCCTTTGTGCCTACTTCCACTAATAGTAATAGGTACTATGTTAAGGTAAGCTGTGGTAATACTTATACAATACCTATACTAAAATCAAATTTAATAACTCTTACGCCTGATGTGAACAAAAACGTGTGCGTTGGGATTTTCGCCAGAGCCGCATTGAGGCACGACCTTTATTTACTTTTACAATTGTCTACGTCAAAATATTTCGGAAAAAATTTTATTGGCTTAATTAAAATGAGTCAAAACATCGATAAAATTATTTGTGTCATTGTCTATATAGCTGAAAACAACAAGATAAAACCGCATAAATACGCTTTTGCGATTGAGTACATCCCTGTTGCCAGACGCGCTGATATTTTATGGCCTATTGACCAATCGTCTTATTTCGCGGAACGTCATCGATCACGTGCTTTTATTTACGCCAGGCGTAAGAGTTACTCAACGACATACTATAAGGATAGATGACTCACGGTAATTCAAATAATACGGCTTTGTTTTGCTTCAACATTAGCGGGTCGGGGGGAAGAAGACGAGGTAATTTGTTTACATTGGCATTTCTTAAATTCAGTCTTTCCTATTTTGTAATGCATAATAAATAGTTTTTTTGATAGATTTTTATGTCGTATATATACTTTGAGATACTTATATATAGAAAATAACCTAAATCGTGTCAAAAAACTGGAAATCTTCAATAAATAAAAAAAAAACAATAACATCTTTTTAAAATCATGAAACAAAACAAGTTGCCTTTGGTAATGTAGGTATCTATACCTATATATCGTTGGAATTACTTGATTTTAGTATAGCTTCTGATATGCTAATTTTTTTCCTTGTTATTTCTCCTTCATTAATGTTTACATAGCGAAATAGACAGGCAATTATTCGGTTATAACTAAATAGGGTAGATACTAAATAAAGTACCTAATATGTGACATCACAACTGGGCAAAGCTTCACAAACGTAGTGTTCGGTGTTCTTGTTCTGTCGTGCCATGAGGTTTGTACAAAATATATTCGAGACGCTTGTGCGCACTGATGGTGTATTAATATTATAGTATTAGCGCTGTAGGTCTTTAGTGTTTACAATCAAAAACAAAAAAGTGTAAAATCTGAAACAACAAAAAAGTTTTCAGTGTTCTAAGTGCTTACAGAATCATGATCAAAATTGTAGACATGAAAGTTAAACCTAACCATTAAAAATATAACCTCACACTACTGTAAACGCCCACAACTATTACCTAATAACAACCCACCTTTTACCACTAGGCGAAAATAAGTAAAGGAGAAAAAAATAAAAAAAAAAAGATTATAAAAATTACTATGGAATGGCTTATTTAATTATGCCCAAAACACGCTCTGATCATTGTCAATAAAAATCCAATGATTTAACATGTGGACGATTCGTGAAGCTCCGCCCACTTGTGACGCCAGATTTAGGTAGTCCGTTGTTATCGTCCCTGTTGACACTTGTTTTGATCAACATCCTTGGCACACTTTGTGCAGAAGTTGCTGTGAGGGAGTTTGTTGCTGTAAGAATTAAATTACAAAAATGAAACGCTCACTTAATGTTATTTCACCACATTTGATGTAGATTTTTTTATATAAATATGAATAACATGGTTTGTTCGCCTCTTACTTTAAATTATAATTTAAAAAAGCTCTAAAAACTATGTTTAAAAAGACACTGTTTTTATAATTCTCACAACCAGACCGAAATTTACTATCTTGTATTACACAAAGTGTAACACATAGGTATTGAGATTTCTTTCGTATCTTCTTAATCAAGATCGTTTTAATTTGTTTTGACTCTTTACGCCATAATTCCATAATACAGGCTTAGAAAATAGAAGAAAGCCGTAAAATCACAAAATGGACGTATACAGTTGCTAATATGAAACAGGGGGAGTTTTAAGTATTAAATTTTGTTTTAGAGACATATTTAAGTCACATCTTTCACCCACAAAAGACCAAAGACAAAGACTTCGAGATGAATGTGATGAAGTAAGTCCCAAGGTACTTGAATGTGTTAGATCTGTTATCAAAGTGACTCCAGTGAAGGGTACTCACAAACGTAAGTTATTTTGAAACTGTCTAAGCTCATAAATCCCGACAAATTATATTTTAAGATATGCATTGTTGTTACAAGTCAAACAACATGAGGTGCAGGGAAACCTGCAAAAAGGTATTAGCAACGTCTGGAACGTTTCAGGAAATTATTGACGGGTTTGAGATGGGTGGCTGTGGACCTCCCTTGCCGCAGGTTAGTAAATAATACCTCCAAACTAAGATTGAGTTGTCTCCTTATCTGTACAATCTACTTGGCAACATGACACTTTATACTTTAAAATATTTTTTCCTTAGGATTATTTCTGGCAATGCTTCCTACAAGCAGACTCGTCGGCACCTTCTGTACCAGCCCCGCTTTCTGGAACATCAAAAATTGAAAGGGTGGGAATCGATAGCGCAAAATGGCACTGTTGCGCACGTGCGCGTACCACTCAGTGCGCGAACCTTTGCGCACGAACGTTTACAAGATCGTTCGCTGACGATTGGAACGATCTTGCCAACCGCTGTTTAGCGCAGCCCGCGGAAGAGGCTTTGAGGAGTTGTTTAGATGAAGGCAAGAGCAGATTCTCCTTCATACTGCTTATGCTATGTCTATTTTTATATTACAGTTGATGAACCATGTGAGCTAGGTTGTGACGGTCTTTCGTTTTGCATCAACTTTAATGCTAGACCAACAGAATTGTTCCGTTCTTGCACAACAGATGCCGATGACGCGGCTAGAGGTGACGCCGAGGCTTGGAAACAAAGAAGAAATATTACTGTGTTAGGTAAAAAGAATATGTTTAAAATGATGAACACTTTATGATAGCTGCTTTTCTAGGTATAACTTTGCCTCTACATGGACCTGAAAAGTGCGATCCAGAGCTGGGGAAAACCATAGCGTGTACAATGCAAATCAAACCTTGCTCCAGGTATACAAACAATGTATATTTTTGTTGTGCAGTTCCTAATAATAATTTTCTATTACCAGAGATACTCATACTACCCAAATATGTCTCTCTTCCTGTCTGGAAGTCCTAACTCAATGCGTGGACTGGTCCAGAGCCTCAAGCATGTATACCCCAGAATCCATCTGCCAGACTCTGTCTTCGGACGACCAAGAAGGATCCTGCATTCGGTTACAGGATTACGCCCGGCCTTCCAAGATCGAATATCCTGGAATCGCAGGGCATGTATCTAGCCCTTGTAGAGGCAACACTTGCAAAGTTGGTGCGGGAGAAATTTGCCTCCTAAATAGAGATTGTGTACATGGAGCAGAATGCAAAAGTTATGATTGTAGTCCTGGATGTAATATGGGTGAGGTTTCGCCCTATATGGTGAGTACGACATAAATTGATCGATGTATAGGAAACGTCAACTATGTGAAACTGGAGTTCCTATAAATTTTAATTGGACATTATGTTCTTTTTACCACTTTATATTGTGCATTACAAAAACAACGGAACAAAAAGTGTTGCTTGACAAATGAATCACATATGTAAAAGGTGGTAACTGCCCAACTGTCGTGATAGGGGATAGTAGGGATGAAGAAATGATATTCTCGTTCGGCTTGATTACACAATGTATTCGTCAGTGGTTTGAATACAACTTGTGGATTATAATATTGAGTCTTACGTACTGACTTGAATTACTGTTCTACCTTACCTAAGCAATTATTGTTATTGTTCGAGTACATACAGGTTTGGTTGTTTACATTACACCTCCCTTTTCACAAAGAATAGACTCCATTCTGACCAGTAATGGAGAACATTCTTTTAGACAAATAACAAAACTTACTATACACAGGCATTCTTATTCTACTATTTTCAAGAACGATATACAAGGTACAGGAGTCTTTGACCCGTTCAAAAATTTTAAGCACGGTTGGGGTTGAACCCCTCGCCTATGTCGTTATTTTTTAAACTCAAAGGAAATTATATAAATATTTAAAAAATTGTTACTTTCTCTAAATAATTAAGTAATATGTTTTAAAATATGGCATCCAAATGTTTGAAGCCCTGGTGATTTCATTTCCTCTCTTAAGATCTCTGCAATGCAAAAGGCAAAAAGTATTTCTTGCTTGTATGGTTGGTGTCTTTGATTAATTCCGAGTGATTTTGACTCGCAGTATATACTTAAGTATTATATTATTACACAAAGATAATGTTGAGTTTTCGCGTTCACTTATCGATATTTTATTAACTCTTTATATTGCCATTTTTAGGTGCCTGCAAATTCCCTGGTGCGGATTCCAAGTAGTGGCAAGGGATGCCTAAAAATCTGCCGTTGCGAAGGACGACGAATCGGCGCATGCCAACCCCTTCCGTGTGTTCCTCCTACGTCATGTCTTGTCGGAGTTACCCAACATCCACACGGTTCTTCATGGCGTGTAGAATGCAACCAGTGTGCGTGCTATGCAGGGGAGGTCATTTGTTCAAAAAAGCAATGCGAAAGTGACGGTAGTTCGGCCTATACGACTTTGCCATGCAATTGTCCCCCACATTATGTGCCAGTGTGCGGGCGGAATGGCGTTACATATCCATCTACGTGTCTAGCAAAGTAAAGTTGTGTTTTGTATTAGGTGCAAGGAGCTATCCAAAATATCGAGCGTTCATTCTTCTCAATCTGATGGCCCGGGTTCAAACCCCAACCGTTTCTCATTTTTTTGTGAACAATAATGATAAATAAAAACGGACATCCAATAAACACATTTTAATAAACCAAAAAAAACTTTTAAGAAACATTACAAAAATTGTTGTAAATGACTCCCACCTTATTCCAAACATTTCTACCACCTTTTTTGAACAGAATTAAAAACATTTTTCTCCCGAAATCGACTCCTGTAGTTGATCTAAGTTGTTCATACAAACTTGGAAAATAGCGTTCTCCACAAAAAGAGATCGCAAGGTGGTATGTTGCAAGATCTCTGAGGAAATTCGTGTTCCGAGTTTAGGCACACCAAGCGATTTTGAAAAATGTTGCGTAACATCATCGATTCACCTGCAGCGTGTACTCTAACACCATCTTGTTGAAAATAAACTCTACCAATTTCTTCATGGGCAAGCGGATTTATACCTAAAAGGTGTAATAATTTCTTCTCAACCTCTATACTTTTGAGCAGTTAGTAACACATTAAAGAAAATTGGACCGACTATTATTCTTCTGCGAACAGCATATATTAAAAACCAACTTTCTGGGGATGATTCGCATGTTTAGGGAATAAACATAGCCGATTTGATGAAAACCGGCTTCATTGGGGCAGAAAATCATGTCCTGGTTGTTGACCCAATGGCAAAACTCTGCTCTACGCCGATAGTTAACATTACGAATTTCTGGATAGCAAGTTAAGCGGTAGGGACGCAGAGTAACATTTTTTAGAACACTATGCCAGGTACCATCAGTTACTCCAGCTAGCTGCGCCAAAACTCGCACACACAGTCTGGGGCCTCCTCCATAACTTGCCGGACATTTTCCTTAAGCTCCTCTGTTCGCACTGTCGGTCGGCCATTTTCCTTCTTTCGTTCCACACTCTCCGTTTCTCGATAAAAGCTGCACGATAGTGCGAAGAGAACCCTTTTTAACGTGTAGTATCAAACGTTGTTGTGGGTCCCACGAAACTGTTCTTGAAATTCCTGATAGCAGTCTTACACAGAATACGTCCACAGTCCGTTAACTTTCCGACCGTTTCTAAAATAATACATGCTTTTTGTTCTTGTGTAAACATTATTTTAACGCGGAATATTCCAAAGAACGAAATACGCACGTGAATTTCACAACACTTTTTGTTTGAATGGGTTTTTGCAACAAAACACCATGTGGCGCAGGCGTATATAGGGAGGGTCTTATTACCTGTTTGTAAATTAAAACCTTGCTTTGGACGTTTAATTTAGATTATTTAGCTAACAACAAAGGAAACAAATTGGTCATTGCTCTTTTGCTTTTTTTGGGTTATTCAAAATAAATGTCTTCGTATGGCGGCTCGGGCGGAATGGTATGTTTAGAGCCGGACAATACACCATGACCATAACATACCGACTGTAAGAGAGTTCATCAGGACACACGCACAGAAAATTTATGACATAACAATACCAAACCATCCTAATCAACTTTTGACAGACGTCTGCACGTCCAGTTAGACTACAGACTACTACATAGAAGACCAAGGCATTTCATTGACCTCAACGACGACTGTCAATGATGTAGAACAAAATTTAAAATACATATTTAATATTTTGTATTAAATAATTTTAATCTTTTAATTATTATATAGAAAGCACACGCAAAAAGATTCTGTTTAGGAGGTACTCATCCCTCCAAATACCGTCCGCCTATGTTTTTTATTTATTGTTAATAATTATTGGGGCCGCGGTGGGGTCGCTCGTACCGCGCTGACTTTTCAGACTGCATGTTTTTCTGCCTTCGATCGACCTTGGTTCGAGGCAAGCGCATGCATATATGTCTTTAAAGAAAAACACCGCTATGGCCAAAAGCGCTGGACAAATGTGGGTTCACGGTATTGCTCCTAAATAGGCTTTATCCGTGTGATTTACTAATTGTCGTACACTCACTGGGATTACTACGGTTTTCTAGGGTTTTTCGTAGTACTTGAGCGAATGCTATCCTAGTTCTATCGGGAAAAAAGTCGGCCCTAGCCGCAAATGGCAACGAAGACAAAATAATAGTAATTGCCCCCCTCCCCCGCACAAGCATGTGGTCGCTTCTGGGGTACTCCTAGTTTGGAGTATTGTGAGGGTGAGAATTATTATTAATTATTATTATTATTCGAGGAACAGGGCGCAAACGCGTCGACCTTATTTGGTCAAATTCAAAAACGGAAATAACACTTTTTGATTTTTGACAGTTGTCAAAAGGTTAAATCGCAAATCATCGAAACTTATCATCAGACAATATAGACCGGGAGATAGTGACAGATTTTTGGACGTGATTTTACTCGGTATGCCTTGCAAAGGGCATTATGTGGCACATATTCTCACAATAATAAGGTCATCCTGGGTTCTTCATGTGAAAAACTGAGTTTTCAATTATTCGAAAAACAGGCTGCCAATGAGAAGTATGCAAGTTCTTATGAAAATGCTGAAAAAAGGATGGCATACCTTTCGCGCATGTCTAAGTACTGTTTAAATTGAATGTTATTAAATCATTTAAACGAGTTATTCGATGTAAAGTGTACTTGGACATGCGCGAAAGGTGTGCCATCCTTTTTTCAGCATTTTCATAAAAAGAACTTGCATACTTCTCATTGGCAGCCTGTTCAGAAACGCGGAAAAATTAATTATTAAAATACAAGATCACGTGGCAATAATCGCCCTTTGGACCCACCCTAACGGTACCATAGCAATTCGTGCACATGGAAGAGCACCGAAGTCCTGTTTTATTGCAGCTACAGGCCCCCTGTAGTACATTTACATCGAATTATTTTTCGAACATGGTTTGGAGCATCATCCATTGTCGTGGTTATGGGGATCCTGTTTCAAGGGAACCACCGTACAATTTCACTAGGAACTTCTCTCCAGCTTCAAGAATTTGGTTTGGTGATGCGTCAGTCATTGAGAGCCGAGGGTTTTTCTCGTATACTTGTATTACCTGGGAAGAATACAAAACAGCAGGGGTGTTTCCTCTCCCACTCTTCAGAAAATAAATGTTCATTTTAGAAGAACCTAAGGCTGTCAGCAAAACCAAAAGATCGATGTCTTCTCCTATTATGGTAACACTATCAGAGAAAGATATGAGTTTGACATGGAAGGCGTGAAAGAGACAAAGATAAAAGATCGTTATCTCATGCATGGTTTGATTTGTAGACGGGCCGGAAACAATTTTTTATAATTTGAGAAATTTTTTGTAACTTTGAATCCTTATATCTCGGTGAATACTGAATCAAATAGTACTTCTGAACAGTGATTTTTAAAGGAAATTTAATGATCTTCAACTTTGTACATTGGTGTATTCTGCTAAAAACGTATGGTTTACAAGTTATAAGCGAAAAACCGAAACGAGTCCGAACATGTCGAGGTTTTTCGGTCATCCCCAAATTAGCACAGGGTCCTCGAGGTCGAAAACTCAGATTTTACTCGGCAGACTACCCACACATAACATGTCAAAATATCATTAACTTCGGAATACTTTGCAAGGCATACTGAGTAAAATCACGTCCAAAAATCTGTCACTATCTCCCGGTCCAATACGAGTATATTTGAATTTCCAACGCTAACTTGAGGTCGAATTCAAATGAACGCTCGGTACATCAGATTGCATGGTGCTGTGCCTACGTTCTCCAGCTACTGTTTGATTTCGACCTAGTCCGATAGTTTTGCAAAAAAAATCCAAACAGGATGATTTTTTCATTGTTGCTTGGGGACTCCTCCTGAGTGTCCAACCAAAAGATCACACTCGAACTCCTGGTACGAATTTAGCTATAGGGTGGTTTCCTAAACATTTTTTAGAGCAAAATGACCCGAATAAAAGTTGTAGGGGATCAAAGTATGAACAACTTTTCCTTGTAAGTCTTTTTTGTATCTCTAATACATAAGGAGTTACAGCCCACTACTTATATGATAAAAATTCCTCACGCTGCATAGGTGGTCTTGTAAACATTTTTTTACAAAAAATTACCTGTACAAAAGTTTTCAAGGATGCCCTTCTGATCAACTTTTTCTTATAATTTTTTTTGTGTCTCTAATACGTAATGATTTACAGGGCATTATATGACAAAACTTACTTAAAAAAATATAATTCCCTGTAAATCATCCAGTATTGGAGACACAAAAAAAGTTTATAAGAAAAAATTGACCAGAAGTTCGTGCTCTAAAACCTTTATTAAGGTCATTTTTTTGTAAAAAAAAATGTTCACAAGTAGGTACACCCCTGCTGCGTGCGGAATATTAGTCATATAAATAGTAATGCCTCTGTAACTCGTTATGTATTCGAGTACAAAAAAATGGTATGAGGAAAAATTGTTCATACTTTAATCCCCTACAACTTTTACTAAGGTCATTTTGCTCTGAAAAATGCTTAAGCCTGTTTTACATTGACAATTTCTTCATGAATTAATTCATGTATAAGTTTATGAATAAATTCATGAATTAATTCACGACAAGTTCTATTTTACACTGATGAAGAAATTGATGAATTTTTTTGTCACCTTATGTCAGATTCTAGAGAATACCAACCAATGACGTCAGAACCTATAGACAGGTTTGTTTTGATAAACGCTTGACGCCCAGAACTAATCACAATCTAAGCGCTCCATTAAATTATTCCGAAAATGTCGCGAGATTGTCAGAAATTGCCCCTTTTTGTCGAGCCGTAGCGAACTTATTTCGACTCTGGGCTCGGAGGCTGGCGTCGTTAGACCATCCCCCGAGTCTTCAGGTGAGGTTCCGATGCTTCCGGCGCCCCCAAACAAGAAAAAACATGCGATATCTAAGTGTGATTCTGGAGGAACTATAACCGGGAATCACCGGGTGTATAGTTGGTTGATGGTTGACTTTCTGTCTTTTTTTGTAGCATGTTTTTAGAGTAGTACGGATATATTTAATCTTGGAGTCAAAATAAAGGGCATTTTAACAATGGGGCACCACGTCTATAGGTTTTGACGTCATTGATACCAACACAAGAGAATAAATAACAAAATAATTTTTTTGTGCTGCATTTCCCCTATCAGAACATATTTTCTAACCATATCCATTTTCATCCAAAGCATCTTTAACTACAGATTAAGTCTAGCTAGAAGAGTAGTTGAAAATACATTTGGCATTTTAGCCAAACGATTTAGAGTTTTTTGACTACAATTACTTTGAATGTGGAAAAAGTGTATACCATAACATTGTGCACATTACATACTTTTTGAGACCCGAATGTCCTACTTCCATCCTAGAAGAGCTTGATAAAGACTATAGATTTCAATTTGGACTTTCTTACCAAACATGCTGACCAAGACATGCTTGCGTTGATGCCCAAGAAGAGATTTGTGATTATTTCGTGAATGAGGGAGCTGTGCCTTGGCAGCGGAATAATAATAATAATTATTATAATTCGCATCCTCACAATACTCCAAACTAGGAGTACCCCAGAAGCAACCACATGCTTGCGCGGGGGAGAGGGGCAATTACTTTTATTTTGTCTTCGTTGCCATTTGCGGCTAGGGCCGACTTTTTTCCCGATAGAACTAGGATAGCATTCGCTCAAGTACTACGGAAACCCCTAGAAAACCGTAGTAATCCCAGTGAGTGTAGGACAATTAGTAAAGCACACGGATAAAGCTATTTAGGAGCAACACCGTGAACCCACATTTGTCCAGCGCTCTTGGCCATAGCGGTGTTTTTCTTTAAACACATATGCATGCGCCTGCCTCGAACCAAGGTCGATCGAAGGCAGAAAAACATGCAGCCTAAAAAGTCAGCGCCGGTACGAGCGACGCCACCGCGGCACATAAATAAAACATATTGTAACATTTCACACACTTTTTATCTAAGTATATTATCTTTAAAACTATGTACTCTCCTCTTCCTCGTCTAATGCCTCAAACAAAATCAGTATCAAAATATAACCGTCCTTATATTCAAATTTTCAATGTTAGTACTCCTGAAGTTCACGCAAAACTTGAGAAATTCATGAATTAATTCATGAAGAAATTGCCAGTGTAATACACGACTTTTTATAATAATTTGTCCTTGAAGTGACTTCATGAATTAATTCATGAAGAAATTGTCAATGTAAAACAGGCATTAGGAAACCACCCGTATTATTCAGGAAACCACCCTATAGGGTGAGCTATAGCTCAGTTCTTACCAGGAGTTCGAGTGTGATCTTTTGGTTCAACACTCAGGAGGCAGTCCCCAAGCAACCCTGAAAAAAAAACACTCATTGTTTCTCTGTCAATGCTCTAATAACGTCCAAAACAAAACCAAGTGAAAAAGAAGCATACATTCTCTGGCGCCAGATACTAGTTGAGTGGGATAAGGTCCATTGGACGGGGCCACAGACCTGACCTGACAGCAACGGAGGGGTGGTCTAGGGCCGCAAGACCGGGTCTAGCGCGCACGCGTCAAGCTTGTTGTATGTTTGACTGTTAAGCAAGACCTTTTACCCCGACATGTAACATATAGATATTTAAAAATAAACCTGAAAAAATCAGCCTGTTTGGGATTTTTTCTGCGACCCCTATGCGCCGAGCACATCTTTATTGGACTAACCATATTATAGCATATTAGTACAGACCTATATAGCTTCGCTAAGCTATATAGGTCTGTGATATTAGTATATCAGTACACAGGGTGATTCAGTCATGATGTAAATGATGTAAAACAAATTAACCACACGGTTAGTGGAGGGTCTACTAAAATGTCGTCGGTGGACGGACGGTGGCGGTTCTTTATAATACATAGAACGGGATCACTTAAGATATGTTTCGTACTTCTACTATTTGAACTCTCTGCTATAAATAGTTTCTTAGAAGGTCAAGGCATGGGCCCCTATAGTTCCATAATTCTGCAGCTGCAGCATCTCATGGGAGACGGTGTCGAACGCCTTAGCAAGATCCAGCAATATGGTAAGGCACCTCCCAAATCCCTCCACGGAGACTAGCACCGAATTGACAAGGTTTGAGGCAGTTTTTTCACTCTTGCATTTTTTAAGGAACCCATGCTGAATTTTATTTATTACTTTGTGTGTACTATAGAAACTGATTATTCTGTTTTTGAGTGTTCGAAAATCTTTGCGCAATTGTTGATCAAGAGCTATGTTCGGGAATCTGTTTTAAAAATAGGAGTTACTGTAGATAACTTGTTGAAAATAATATTTCATTTACTGTTCTTTTTTATATACAAGCCCATACGATGACTAACATTGTACAGAACATTGACCAACAACTTACGGTTAGCAAGACTACCAATACAGGTCCCATCAGGGTTACCACACATAATATATCAACTAAGGTTAGCCTACTGCCTTTTCAGAAATTATCATACATTTTAAGTTTGATTTTATTACCCACGATATCGTTAATAAGCTCCCATATTTTCTTCTAATAATTTTTGTTTGACTCAATTTTTTTGGTAAAACTTATTTTGTTGTTTTCATTAATTTGTTAAGGAAATTAATTCGTTTAGATTATGAAGCGAGAATAGGACCAAAAACAATTCTCTAGCGAATGGCGAGGGGTACCTACTTTATGCCAGATTTTTTACATTGCGGATTCGTTAAACGGTGTATAATGAACGCCCTCTCAAAAAACGGCGAGAATCGGAGCAAAGACAATTATATCGGGAGTAAGGGGTAATTTTTGCCAGATTTTTTTTTTTTTCAACTACGGATGATTCGTGAAACGGGGTATAATGAACGTCCTCTCAAGAACGGCGAGAATCGGACCAGAAATAATTCTGCGGGAGGAGTGAGGAGTAATAATTTTTGCCAAATTTTTGTTTTCAACTATTCATTCGTCGTGAAACGGGTAATAATGAACGTCTTCTCAAAAAACGACGAGAATCGGACCAAAAACAATTCTCTCGGGAGTGAGGGGTAATTTTTGCCAGAATTTTTTACAACTATGCATTCATGAAACAGGGGATATAATGAACGTCCTCTCAAAAAAACGGCGAAAATCGGACCGAACGCAATTCTCTCGGGAGCGTCGGGGTGTAGTGACTGGTGATGGGCGTTTTTTCTGGCAATTTTTTTTTCAGCCAGGGATTTTCAACTTGGTAATATAGAGAATGCCCTTTTAAATAATGCGTTAATCCGATTAAAAACCATTCTCTTGGGAGGTGGGGAGTGGAGAGAGGTAGTTTTCAAGTTTTCGACCAAACAATTCGTTCAGTGGTGAATTTGTTCAGTTAGGATCATTGTCAACAACATCCCTGCTACAAAACGACATGTTTTTTAAAAATTTGAATGACATACTTAGTATTATCACAGAATAGCGACTTAAAAACAATGCCTGTCTTCAAACCGCACCGGTTAGATTTAAAAATTGTTGGCCCCTGATATAAAAAATGCAAACAAATAATATTTTTTATTTTTTGAAAAAATAGTTTCTTGGCCTTAACTTTTCGGGATGTTTATGTTTATGTCAATTCTGAAGCTAAAAAGTAAAAGCTTTAAAAACGCCTGTTAGTTAACTGGCCGCTTAATTTCAATAAATTTACATTATATCCCCGGTTTGTTTGTAAATTTCGAGTTCAAATTTGACCTTTTGGGGTTCAGCCCTGCTTCGTTTGAAACTAATTAATTTGTGACATAATTTTACTTTCAAAAAAGCATGTATGCCTTGGAAATTTTGAAAAAACTAATTTTTCACAAATAATTAAAATGAAAAAGTGATTATGTTTGCAAAATTTCAAAAGTCTTGGCCTACTTTGATTTTTTGACCATTTTCTATTTTTTTTTTAGAAAAGTGCCCTTTCTGTATCTTTCACCTCAAATGCTATTAAGGAAAAATTTCGAAAGCCTAAGCCTACTTCGACCTTTATGCGTTTTAAGTTTTTTAGCAGAAAAAATCAAAGTAGGCCTCGGTTTTGAAAATGTTCTACTCAGTTTTCAGAAGTTTTGGCATACCTATATAAATTACTCCCGTTACATTTTCCTTTAATTTATAAGATGCTTTAGAAATTCTCGACAAGCAGTGTTAATTTAAATGGTTTTGGATAGCTCCTCCGTATTTGCAATTAAATAGGTACTTTGTTATAACTTTCAAATAGAAATGATCCTAAACTGACTCTGGAAACGTAATCGTAGGGTTAGTAGACGAGTAAACTGAATATATTTGACCTTGAATAAAAAGAGATGAAAGTTCCGCCTAGCGCCTTATCAGTGTACCCAAAATACTATTTACATTTGCATTGAATAACTATCTATTTATTCCCACCAATTTCATAAAACTTGCCAACGATGGTAATATCATCAGTCCTACTTTTTCCCTATCAACGATTTACTATGATAATTTTATAAATATGTGTGCATGGTCATTGTGCAGCTATATTCGCAACAAAACATTGATGATAAAATGTATTGTGGCAACAATCGGATTTAGAACATCGAAACTACTTTCCATTGAATCTCGATCAGAAAACAGATCGCGACTGATCGCAGAAAATTTCCTCTTTATATTGCTATGGTACCACAAACCAACAAATTATGGTGACACTAAATAGTGAAATATTCAATGCCAACATACCTAAATATTATTACTTTTGCGGCGCTGACAAACAAGGATAACTCTAGGGCGGAACTTTCGTCTATTTTTTCAAGGCCAAATTTTCAGTGGACTCCTATATTCATCTTATCTATATGTACATTTCCAGAGTCTACAAGAGGCGGTCCTTCGTATTTCAACACTCAACAAAATTTAATTTTAGGTGTGCTGGTTTGAACGACGCCGATATCGAACTATTTCCATGCGAAAAACCCTGCAAACAAAACTCCTGCTCTCGGGGGCAAAAATGCGTGCCAAACCCCCAAGTCTGTCTCTCTTTACTGCATAAACCTTGCAAGCAATTTGAATGCGGTAACTAAACCAATTAATTGTAAACCCTGTAATGTAACATCGTAATTTTTCAGTGGACGGGGCAATAGATTGCTCGACCTATCCCTCAGAACCCGTGTGCGATATTGAAGGACGCCAGTTTCCCACCCCGTGTCATTTGGCACATGATTCCGCGCGCCTGGCCTACCGAGGGGCGTGTCGAAGACGATGTCGCTCTAACGGGCGTGTCTGTGGTTTCAATGGGAGGAGTTACGAATCGGAATGTACCGCCAATGCTGATATGGTTAGCGTGGATTATGACGGAGGCTGCGTTACCGTGGGAATGGTTGGAGATGGAAAAGCAAACCGTTGTGGAAGGGTTGAATGTAGCAGATTACCGGACAAAGATTGTTTAGGTGAGAGAACCTATTATATACGAAAAACTGATAATCATTTCCATTTAATTTTTAATTGGGTTTTTCGCCAACAAACTGATTGAAAGACAACTTTGTCAAGTTGCCTCGAAAATTCATAAATTCTTAACACTGAATGAACGAAACTTTAAACGTGTAACTCAAAAAATAACTTCAACAAATTTGTTTTCTGAGCTTTCGGAGAATAAATCTTCCTCCTTTTTCAAAGATCATGTCACGTCAAAGTGAAGTGACAGATTAATAAATTTCAGGTTAAAATGTCATGACAACAGAAACAATAGCCTAGCCACCTGCCTGATATTGTACCCTGTGTTCTATCTAATTATCTATACTAACTTCTCTTTGAATAAGTGGCAATAATATTTTACTGAATTCCACTGAACATTCAGCAACACAGTTGCCCGTATTTCCTAGAATAAATGCAGATTCTTTAATTTTTCGTCTATTTCCTACTTCTTCTTTTAGAATTGGTTTGGAACTATCCCATAATATCCTATGATTGTTATTAAAGGAATGTTCACATATTTTTGACTTCGAAATTTGATTTTGCCTGATATAATTTTTATATTCTTTTAAACGAACGTTAAATGGCCTAAAAGTCTCCCCAACATAGAACTTTCCACATTCACAAGGAATTTTATAAATTAAATTTTTTGAACTTTGTAACTCATTAAATGGTTTTTTTTAACTAGCATCGATCTTAATGTATTTTTATTTTTTAACCAAAAAGTCAAAAATATGTGAACATTCCTTTAATAACAATCATAGGATATTGTGGGATAGTTCCAAACCAATTCTAAAAGAAGAAGTAGGAAATAGACGAAAAATTCTGCATTTATTCTAGGAAATACGGGCCACTGTGTTGCTGAATGTTCAGTGGAATTCGGTAAAATATTATTGCCACTTATTCAAAGAGAAGTTAGTATAGACAATTAGATAGAACACAGGGTACAATATCAGGCAGGTGGCTAGGCTATTGTTTCTGTTGTCATGACATTTTAACCTGAAATTTATTAATCTGCCACTTCACTTTGACGTGACATGATCTTTGAGAAAGGAGGAAGATTTATTCTCCGAAAGCTCAGAAAACAAATTTGTTGAAGTTATTTTTTGAGGTACACGTTTAAAGTTTCGTTCATTCAGTGTTAAGAATTTATGAATTTTCCAGGCAACTTGAAAAAGTTGTCTTTCAATCAGTTTGGTGGCGAAAAACCCAATTAAAAATTAAATGGATCTGTTTGCGCCACAAATAAATTTTAGAAAATAACTGAGAATCATTGCTCATTTTCGTGTAACCCGCATTCCAAAGTTCAAGGAATTTACATTATATACAGTGTTATTCCATGTTAAGAACTTTTAAAATCTTTATTTGTTGGGTCTGTATTCAAAATGCGCATTCAATGAGGGTAACTTTGGTTGTAATCGTGATTGGCTCGAATTTAAGAAAGCACTCTTAAGGGTTTTCTTTTTACAAAAGAAACTGACTGCACATTCTTGTTTAGAATCACTTAAAATCTGTACCATTTTTTTTTTCTAAAATGCAGAATAAGTATATATTATATTTTTTAATTTTAGATGTTTATTATATTATTTTTTAACATTAAAACAAAGGTTTCTTGACCAATACTTACATTTTTTATAAAATGATAAAAATAAAGTTTAATCTTAATAATTTCACTTAATTAATATTTCTAAAAGTCCAATAATAATGCATTTAGTCTGGTCTAGAACAATAAAAACGGGTGTAGATAGGTTTAGAGTAGTCCCAAATAATAATCTGTAGTAACTTTTTTTCTAAAAAAAGCCCTAATAGTAATTACCCACTTTGTTGAAAGGGCCTTTGCCTAACAAATTTTTTTTATCAAAATCGGTCAACAAATAAAGATTTTAAAAGGGTGGTAAGCCATCCCGGTATCATAGGAATTTTTCATCGCTTTTTTCCCCAAATTTGATGCAAAAGCCCTTAATTGGACTTCTTATACTTATACTTATACTTCTACATGTTCATTTCAATATGTCTAGTGACTTAGATTAGAGAAGAGAAAATAATTTTGTACGTGTGTAGGTTTTATACTGAAATGTTGTCTCTAAGAGTGGCTATAAAAGCTACCACACAGGAAAAATGGGCTTCAAACTTTCAGCGGCGGCTTAGATATGTTGGGTTCTTGGAGTAATGTCGAATTTGTAATATTTTTTCGAGTTTTATAGTTTTGTCTATTAAACTGGCTTACTGTATTTTTGCTGATATGATTAAACTCTGTTCAAATAGAATTGATAGCAGGCCGCCCTAATTATAAATTCAAGAGACTATCTGGGTCCGACAAAAAGCTTTGCCATTTATTCATTGTATTTATCTGCGTTCTTCCTTGGGCGCACCCCGCAATCTTCAAGTAATAATAGGCAATAAAATGCTAATAAAGGAAATTATAAGCCATAGGCGGAGGGTCGGTTGCAAAATGGTTTGTTTGGATTAAGGGACAGGTAAGGAAATGAAAAGTTATTCATTTATTATCGTTTTTACCTGTTCCTAAAACCAACAGAAGCATTTTGCAAAAATATTAAATTTTAAGACACTAATAAAACAAACTATTTGATATTTATAATATAATGGAAATACAATTTCACATAGAGAATTTTATTTATTAAAATAATATTACAATTCCAAGAGTCTCAATTTCCAGAGTGACGTCAATCAATTCATCAAAATTCCACATTTTATTTTCTTCCGCAATAACATGTTGTATCGCATTTCGCCAACTTTCTGCAGTAATCATGTCCAGTGAATTGATCATCAGCTGCCCTAGATCCTTAAGCTTTTAAGTAGTGTTATGTCTTGCAAAATGTTTTTTCATTTGGGCCCATATAAGCTCTATTGGGTTAAACTCACAATCGAGCCCACAATGGTATGGCGGCAGGCGTTGCACAATTATGCCACGTTCTTTTGCCATTTCGTCGACTACATACTTCTTAAATCCTGACCTATGTTGCCTGGCTATTTTTAAAAGTTCTTTTTTGACCATTCCTTCTTCAAATTGCAGCCCCTTATTGTTTAGCCATTCAATAATATTCGCTTTTCTCCAGGAACTCGTTGAAAGCTTCCCCTCTAGTCTAAAATGATAACTTGGATTATCAATTATTATGGAATTATTTGGAATCCGCTCTATCATTTGCTGAAAATATTCTTCAAATACATCGGCCGTCGTTTCCAAATAGGTGTAACTACCGACAATTTTAAGTCTCATAATTAATACAAAAGTACCTAATAAATGTAATAATTGGCTATATTAAAATTGCCTGGAATTAAGATAATTACCTACTTAGATCGTAAATATTATAGGTAAATAATTTCCTCAAAAAGGGCATATCTAATAAATATTTTTAAAGATGCTTTTTCTATTTTACACATTGAAAATAAAAGAAAATAACGCCGCCTATGGTTTACGATCATTTTATGGCCCTGGAACCTCCTATGTGCTATCAATTCTTAGTTCCTCAATCTTTCAATAGTTAGACTTATGATTTTGACGATGAATTAATTAAATTCATTTAGCTAATTCAGAATTTTCTTAGGTGTCACCCCTCCTGGTGCGTGCTGTCCGATGTGCGGCGGTGCTTTGCGTGTGCTATATTCTAGGAAGCAGATAGATAGAGCACGTTACGCCCTTCAGAATCAAAGCACAGAAGCATTGAACTTAAAATCCATGTTACAAGCATTGGAAAGACAGGTTCAGGTTAGCTCTTCAAGGATTTAAGGAACTTTTTCAATATTATATTTTCTGTTATTCCAGGTGTCGCAGTGTACTGTAAAAGGATTTCTAACGATTGAACTGGATATTTTCATAGCAGTAGAAAGCACTGAGAGGTAATCATTTAGGTGTTTATTTAATTTTGAGTATATTTTCATTGTTTTGATTATTTCAGGTATCCGTCGGCCTTGCAACTTGAAGCTTGTGTGAGAGAAGCTGAGAAGTTGGCTTCTTTGGTGAACACAAAAAGTTCGAGAATTGTCAGTGAGTTGAGTTTGAGTTCTTTGGTTTCCGCTCGGCCTGTGCATACAAGATCGAGTGGTAGTAGCGCAAAAGGTTGTGTTTTATTGGTTTTAGTCTGTTTAGCCCTAATTCAAAATTTTATTGATCAATAAATAAACTTTGAAGAGACAATAATGTTAATGTTACCAAAGTAAATTTTTGTTTAGTGTTGTCGCCAAAGCCACTGAAGACTGTTGAGTTATCTAGTAATGCGTAATATCAGAGAACTGATTACATAAATGTGAATTTGTGCCAAAATAAGAATATCAAATTGTTCAACTTTGATGCATTTTTTTTCTAAGGATATACAGGGTGATTCAGGAGGAAATGTCAATATTTTAGGTACGTATTCGGGGACCCAAAATAAACATAAAAGTTCCTATAAACATGGGTCCTATTCCCGGCCGTTACCGAAATACAGGGGTAAACAACATTCAATTTAAGGTTTTTATTACATTATTTATAACAGGTAGGCTAGGTTTTATAGTTTTCAAAAATGCCACCGTTTACTTCTAAACATAAGTCAGCTCTCTGGTGAATAGCTCGGGTCGCTCTATGAATGGATACGGGCCTGTTTCTTATAGTTGCTGCTGCATTTATTATTCGATCGAGTAATGCATCTCTAGTGTTTACTTTACTTGAATATACCAATGATTTAAACCACCCCCAAAGACAATAATCCAGAGGATTAAGATCTACTATTGCTAAGCAACAGGAATTTCCGCCTGAATCACCCAAAACCTAGCCTACCTGTTATAAATAATGTAATAAAAACCTTAAATTGAATGTTGTTTACCCCTGTATTTCGGTAACGGCCGGGAATAGGACCCATGTTTATAGGAACTTTTATGTTTATTTTGGGTCCCCGAATACGTACCTAAAATATTGACATTTCCTCCTGAATCACCCTGTATAATATGTTAACAGAGGTGTGTTATATAATAAGTATTAATATACTTATTTTTGATCTGTGATAAACATGTAAATTAATTAGGAGTAAGAAGTTGTTAGTTGTAACAAAAATTTTGTAAATAATATTTTATTTGTACTCTGACCTCTATACTTATGTGCCTTAATATTTAGAATCTGCGAAAATATCGCCAAAGATTTTTTATTTTGTTTTGTTTATTGTTCATATAACATTAAGTTGCATAGATTTGTTTGTAAATTTTTGTTTTGTGTTCATAATATATTTTTCCTTTTATACAGAGCGGTCACTTTTATTGGGCTCAACTTTGGGATCTACTGAACAAGAAAGTTTCTGGTTTTTCGCCGAAAAATAACTAGTGCGTTTTCTTTTTCCCTATTATACCGTTTTTATTTTAACGGAAATATTATGGAACTAGGCATATTATATTTCGATCTGGGCTTTCTAATGAAAGGGCCAAACATTTTCTGCTTTCTGAACCAACTAGATGCCCAAATTTCCGTTTAGTATGTGTCCTTCCGGTGGGCGTCGTAAAAGTGACCAACCCGTATACTGAACTATGTTTGCTTTAAATTTTCATAGTCTGTTTTTACCTCTACTAGTCTTCAGATATCATAAGAGAATAAAGACCTGTTATAACTTACTACTTATTCGTTGTTTTACCCTACTATTATGAAGCTACCTAAAATACCAAACAAATACATTTCGTATATTCTGCTTAAAATTTGCAACACTTCAGAACATTATTATGCCGACCCATTGAGTAAAAGAATATTTATGTTTTACTATTTAATATATATTCTTTTACTCAATGGCCGACCTCTAAAAAGAATTATGAACATTATCTGTTTAAATGTTCGTAGTAGGTACTTTTTATGTTATTAATACTTATATTAAATAACTCACGTGCAGTGTGTAAACGGTCTAACTTGTTTATATGCAAGAATGGTTTATTGATTTTATTTTACAAAATGAAATTATCTTTTAAAATAATCAAATGGCATACAGTGCTGTTGAGTGGAAATAAAACGTGAGAACAAGTTATTCTTAAAGAAGGTAAATATTTAATTAAGGACTTCCTCGGATATCTTATTTCCACATTAACAAAACTGAATTAAATTTAACAGTGCAATGCAAATTCTCAATTCCACGGCATGTCTCGCATAAAATTAATTGTAGAACACGCTTCAAAAATTTTATAAACTTATTATGTGTCAAAACGAAGTGCTTGTGTCAAGTGAATAATTATACAAATATTTTATCAGTTACTTTACAACATAAACGAACAACTGCTGTAAGTTTAGTTCCTACATTTTAAGGTAAACTTCACCGGTAAATTTTCTACAGAATGAAATTTGAGAAAGGCGCTTATTCAAATTGGTAAATTTACAAAGATGGATCCAACGCATCCTTCGGAAGAAAAATCGCCGCTGTTGCTTTACATAGATAATAATGAAGACAATTTACCGAAACAGAACTGCAACAAATATAGAGTTCACGGAATTACATCTGGAGCTACAGCCGTTATAACAAAATTTCCAAGTAAGTAGACAGTTTTTTATAGGGGCTTCGTATTTGTAATTCTTATTAGGTATCATTTTAGTTTCCATAAAATAATAAGCTTATTTTGTAACACTAGCGCCAGCTACAAAGCATAGATACCTAAATAGGTTCGACATTCTCATTCTTAACATTTAGTTTTGATGAAATAGAGCTTTAAATTTAATGGGGAATGTTTATAGTCCAAGAGCTGGCCTCATGATTTCAACTCTCATAAGATTATAGAATAAGATGTTATGTAAAATGTAGAGAGTATATTTCTTTACTTGAAACGAGTAGGTGCCTCAGATAATATGGGTCCGATCATTGTTATTTAAAGAAGTTGTGGTTAATTTTTAATATTTTAGGTATTAGGTACAACCTGTCCCACGAACATATTACTACTTTTTCACAAAAGTCTTTTGATTAATTCGAAAAGTGCCGTTCTAAAAATCGAAAGAGGTGGTAAATTTCTTAATTGGGCCTTGTACTTTCCTCCAGTACCGAAAGAAACCTCGAAAATCCCATATTTAACCAAATTTCCCGACTCCCGATTTTCAAGTTTCGAGAAACGGGACGGCTGTAGAATTAGCGAAATAGACGAGAGATCCTGAGAAACCGCTCTTAGAAATTGCGTGTTTTTCTCATTTTTTGATTTTTCGGGGGCATCGAAAGCATTTTCACCTCACCTGAAGGCTTCAAAAAATTCCCACCCGAGGCGAAATAACTTAGCTGTGGCTCGGCGAAAAAGGGCAATTTCTGACTTTGGCTTTTAGGTGACGGGAAATGCAGACCAATCACGTAAAAAAGATGCGTCCCACCTGCGTTGGTAGTTTTTTTTCGCCAAAAATCCTTAATAACTCGAAAACGGTAAATAACTTTTTCAGGTGAAAAAGTTTCCTTAAATTTGTTGACCCGTTCTCCGGCCATCTCACCGTACCGTCAGATCTCCCGAAAAACGCGTTTGGAAATTTTTTTTTCCTTGGCACCAAACGGTACCTATATGGCACTGGCTGTATAGCGGGGATTTCGCACACAACTCGCTTCCCCGCGGTCCACACTTGTCCCCGTCTTTCGCGCCGTATTTAACAGCGGAGGATTTTCTGGGCCCCGAAAATACGCCTATCGGATTTATAAGGACCAAGGGACCCTTTTTTTATTATTGCTCCATGGGCCTTCTTTCCTATTTTGTTTTATAATCATATTAGAAGATTTGCCTAAAAATTAACTACCACTTCTTTAAATTACAATAATCGAGCCCATATTAATTGAGGCAACCTACTCGCTTCAAGTAAAGAAATATATATCTATATCTACATCTTACATAACATCTTATTCTATAATCTTATGAGAGTTGAAATCATGCGGCCGGCTCTCGTACTATTAGCAAAGTTTACACAATACTATTTTATTCTGTAAACTTTGCTATTACCTAGCGACATATCACGCAAAACAGGATAATACTTTGAACAAAATTCACCGGAGCCGGGACTCGAACCCGGGACTCATAGGTACAAGGGCCATGGGAAATTTTTTAAAAACAAACTAAGGCTACCTTTAGGATAATGCGGGATTCATATCTATCATTGTTTCTACGAATCATACATGTGATAGTGTTAGTAGCAGTGAGATGTGAGATGTAGGTGGTTCCTACTGAAGGGGATTAAAGGGTAGGTATAGGAGGGTGTTGATTATGTTAGAGTTCCTGCATTGGGAGATTTAGGAAAATAATGTCACTTTTTAACAGAAAAAATAGTTTTTCCAAAGTCGCATGAATTTTGTGGATGAAAAATAATTTGGGATAGATTCCATAGGCGTAACAAACTTCAGATCGCGGGACTCTATATATGTATGTACTAAAGTTGGTCCGTGATACAAGGGCACAAATGGCGCGTTATTTGAAAAGCTCCTCCTGTTCATTTAATTACTATTATTACTGTTACTAAATCGTATTCGTTGACAAAATCCACAGGTTAATTATCAAATAGTGAAAAATGTAATGAAGATCACAATTAAACTATATACCTACATAGACCTACACATATTTATAGACGGCAGAGTATATTGTCGCTGATATGTTGCCTCTTACCAAGACGAAAAATACGTACAAAACCACCATGTCAATGTTATTAGAGATCGAACTCAGTTTATCGCCAAAGCCGATCATGTCGATGACAGCACTAAAAACTACATTGCAGGATTGTCAAGTGGCGGGCTGCTTTTTTCACCTCAGTCAAAACATATGGGGCAAAATACAAAAATTAAAACTAGCCTACCTATACAAAGCAAACCAAAATTTACGTCTTCATTGCAAAATGTTGCTAGGTTTAGCATTTGTAGGTACCTAAAAGAGTCGCTCAGTTTGCCTTTGAACTCATTGCTGAAGACTTTGAAGAAGAGATGCGACTGATTTCCTCATATTGGGAAATTTCTTACCTTGGGCCACGAATTTTGGGACAATCACCGCGGTTTCCCGTTAATACCTGGAACATGTACAGCCAGACATATAATGATTTACCCAGAACAAATAATTCACTGGAGGCGTGGGCCACGCCTCCAGTGAATTATTGGCACAACGCTTTTCAGAAATCGTTGGACTGCCGGCATCCCTCCGTTTACAAGTTAATAGAGCATTTGAAGTGAACAAGTACCGATCGCGGAACGCCACCAACTTGTGGGGTGCCAATTAAGTTGTCGCCGCGCTGAAACCGCGGCTGGCTTATAAACGCCTACCTACGAGTTTTTTTGCGATGCCACTGTCCCTTGAAGGCGAGGGAAATTTTTTTCCCATCGGTTTCCTTCCTTTCCCGTACACATTCCATCGCAGCAGAAACGAAATTTTATCTCGTCAACCAAAAAAGTTGTATCTGTTCTGGGAAAACTGAGCATGCCATGGAAAAAATAATTACTCGATAATTTTCCCCTTGGCATTTGGGGTCGATACAAAGAACCGTAAGTGGCTATCTCTACTAATGAGAAAGTTATTCACCTAGGAAGGATCAGGGTAGGCTGTGGAAAAAAATTGTTCGGCGCAGCGTCATTTCATCTTCTGCACCTAACGCACTTTGTCCCGTCTTTCTATCTATCATAAAAAACTGTGTTCCGGCGAAATCGAGTATGCCATTGAATTTTTTCTTTGCATTTCCCAGTGATTCTATCCTGGCAACCAAACAAAAGAAACCCGAGTCTTGTATCTCTAAAGACAAAAAAGTAGCACTTGTGAGAAAATCGAGGTAGCCATGAAAAAAATTCTGTTGAAATTACCCTATTCTTTAACAATATCTACAATTAGTAACTCTTTAAACAAATATGAAATGATCCAGAACATTGGTATGTTGACAATGGTGCCACGAATCATATTTCCCATGGAAAAGATTTATTTGAAGATTTTCATTATTTTACTGAGAGTAATAATACTCTGTTACCACAGCGAATGGTGATACAATGAAAACTTTAGGGAAGGTACCATAACTGTTGAAGCCTTAAAAAATGGTCAGTATGAACAGTTATACTTATTAAATAAAGAAAAACCTATTAGCGTTGTCTGATATATTAATAAAGACTGCTCACGGCTGTCATGTCTGATACATTTTTGGCTCACCATGCGCTTTCCGGAGATAAAATACAATGCAGAATACATTGTTAGCCATCAGAGCCATCTGTTTTCCAGGACATAAAGCTATATCCGTGAGAATAAATACGTCAACGCTATTAGTTATACGTAGTAAATAAAGAAAAACCTATTTTCTGTATTGACAGCACACGATAGAAGTCCTCAAAGCGAATTTGTATCTATAGCTGAACAATATTTCTTTAAAATTATTGATGGTCAGAATAAGCTGCATGGTAGAAGATGTCGTCATGGAGGGCTATTTCAGCTTGCTTTACGAAATACTAGACGTGGAGAAGTTCGTCAAGTAAATCAAGCTGAGTCAAGTAGTAACTTACTTTAACTTTACCATGAGAGACTGGGTCATCAAAACCAGAAACGCATTAAAGCTGTCTTATCCAGAGAACTTGGCATTAACGTAACTTTACACAGTGAATTATGGGAAGGTTGTGTATATGGTAAAGCTCACAGACTAAAATTTGGAACAAAGGAACGAACAAATAATGCACCGGGTGAGATAATACATTCCGATGTATGTGGACCTTTCAGCAAATCAAAGAGTAGTTATCGCTATTTCGTTTTGTTCAAAGATGATTTCAGCCGATTTAGATTTACATTCTTCATAAAAGAAAAGGCTGAAGTACCCGCCGAAGTTTTTAAGAGATAATGGTGGAGAGTTTGACAATAAAAAAGCAAGAAATACACTTCAAGAATACGGAATAAGACAAAGACTTGACATGCCATATATACCTCAACAAAATGGTTATGCAGAGAGAGACAATCGTACCATTGTTGAAACTGATAAGGCAATTATGCACTCAAGAGATAATATACCTCAGAGTTTGTGGGCAGAAATGGTAAATACGGCCACCTACATTTTAAATAGGTCAGGAGTATCAAGCATTGTCGACAAGTCCCCATATGAGGTCTGATATAACAGAAAACCAAATCTCAAGCATATGAGGGTTATAGGAACAATTCCAAAGCAGCGAAGAAGAAAAATCTAGAAGAAAGACATAAAAGGTATTCTCATTGGATATGACAATGAAGATGGCTACCGTATATGGTGTCGAGAGTCTAACCACGCGATGTAGTTTTCGATGAGAAGCCCCTTTTAACATTATATGGACATCCTCGTTCAACATAAATGATAAAGATGGAGAATGTCCAGAGTCCAGATGGATCTAGGGAAATGGAAGAAAAAGAAGAAATGGTCTTACCAGAAGAACATGAAGATGAAGAGGAGGCAATAAGCAACGAGATTGAAGAGATTAAAGAGTTAGGGCAAGAAGAAATGATTCTCCGAAGTCTAGCAGATATCAAGAAACTCCAAAAATTCGAAGAATTTGTCATGACCATAGCCACCAAGTTAATGAATATCGAAGAACCTCAAAATTTTAAAGAAGTTCTTCAGAGTGCCCTTAGGGAAGATTGGCTAGTTGTAGTGCAGAATGAAATAAAATCACTTCACGAGAACAAAGCGTGGATTCTAAAAGAACTGCCCAGCAGAAGAAAGCTCTCCCTTGCAAGTGGGTATTTAAAGTGAAGACTAATCCAGATGGTTCAGTAGAAAAGTTCAAAGCAAGGTTGTTTATTAAAGAGTACTCGCAAGTGAAATGAGAAGATTACAATCAAACCTTTAGTCCCGTGGCAAAGTCAAGTCAATTGTTTCCATGGCTAGCTAGATTTCGGAAAATGATTAGAAAAAATCCATGTTTTTTATATATTTGACCCTGTACATTTTGAACAATAAAAGATACAGACAATATTTGTCTACAAAAGTTGTTGAGAATGATAAGGACTTTCGATGTAGAGGGAATTTTTTTTATGTTTCTGGAAAAATAATATCGATGACGTCACAGCGACAATTTTCCCGTCATAATTTTCGGCCATAATTGGACCTTAGTGTGTCCCTTTTAAGAACCCCTTTTCGAAATTTTATTTTGATTTTTGTGTTCCCGCAGTAGGCCTGGGAGTTTCGCTCACCCTGTACATATCCGGTGTCCAACCGAAAATTGCCTTTCTTATTTTTCGAGGTGGGAACAAATCCTATAAAAGTTCCAGATTTTTGACGATACCAAAATTTATACAACGGCACAAATGGACGACTTAATATATTTTGGAGATATTTTTAGAGATTTTTGAAATCTGCTCGTCGCGATGAATAAAATGATATAAAATTTTAAATCATTATCTTTGTTTCGTTTTTTAAATATTATACTTACTTTTATTCAACTTTGAGTTTGTCAATCTCGTGACAGAGCGATAATCGATGCAATAATAAAAAAATATTTATTATACCTAATCAAGAGAACAACATAAGAAAATGTTAGACGTTTTTAAGATTTTTCTGAAATTCTTATACAAAATGAATATTTAGTGTCCCCATTATAATTTTAAAAGAAATGGCTTCTGGCATATGGGACAAAATGCTTTGATAATTGGCAACACCAAACTAGTTTCCAATATCTAATGGAAATTATGTATGGGTCCTTCGGAGGTGTGCAGACCACGACAGGTACCTGTTTCGGGCTTGTTCGCCCTCATCAGGCAGACGTAGCGCACCTCAACCGAAAAGACCCAAACACGTTCGCTAAGTGAAATAGGAACTAGTATAATGCGGTGAGCATTAACCATCCAACGCCATCTAGCTGATACTGCCAAAACCAAAGCAATGTGAGTGTGTATACAGGGTGAGTCACATCTAAAGGCAGAGCCGAAAACACAAGGTAGAACTCGCAAAAATAAGCACATATGCTTAATAAACATTAGCCCAAAAAAGCTTGGTTCTCCATATACAGCGCGTTGAAAATTTTCCAAAAATAACATATTTTTTCAATTTCTTTCGATCCCACTTAGGAATTCCAACCAAATTTGGTACACATTATACACTGGACGGTTGCCATTTTGTGGAATAATTTGACCCCGTTCCGATCACCATCGGCGTAGGTACAAATAGTTACTGTAAATAATTGTAGAAAAAAAGTAGTACGGCCCTGTGCAAAACCAAAAATTTTGCCTTTTTTGGATAGCCCATTTAATTTGGAACAAAAAGTGCCTCTTGGTATTTTTTTTTATTTCTGGTACAGCTTCTTCGTAATTTCGGATTTTTTAAACTAGTGTCAAGGTGATTATGCTGGCATTTAAAATAACATTATTTGTATCTACGCCGCTGCTCATCTGAACAGGGCCAATTTATTGCACAAAATGACAACCCATAATATGTATAAAATAATTCCTAAACGAGCTAGAAAAAAATTAAAAATATTTGGAAAAGTTTCAACACTCTGTATATGGAGAACCAAGCGTTTTTGAGCTAATGTTTATTAAGCATATGTGCTTATTTTAGCGAATTCTACCTTGTGTTTTCGGCTCTGCCTTTAGATGTGACTCACCCTGTATATCGACATATAAAAAGAACTCGGCAAAGCCGCGCGGCGCGGTGGAAAAAAACAAAGAAAATGGTACTGCGTAGTACCATTTTCTTTGAAAAAACCAGAAGAAGCATACATACGGGGGCCAAGAAACTCGTTTGATTCATCACCGAGTATCTTCTAATATATAGAAATCAACAAGGATCGAATCGTGAGTTTCAATCCTCGTGTGCTTACGTCTATAGCCAAACGATGATTAAACAAAATGAATATTTAGTGTCCCCATTATAATTTTAAAAGAAATGGCTTGTGGCATATGGGACAAAATGCTTTGGTAATTGGCAACACCAAACTAGTTTCCAATATCTAATGGAAATTATGTATGGGTCCTTCGGAGGTGTGCAGACCACGACAGGTACCTGTTTCGGGCTTGTTGGCCCTCATCAGGCAGACGTAGCGCACAGCGGGTACCTGTCGTGGTCTGCACAGCTCCGAAGGACCCATACATAATTTCCATTAGATATTGGAAACTAGTTTGGTGTTGCCAATTACCAAAGCATTTTGTCCCATATGCCACAAGCCATTTCTTTTAAAATTATAATGGGGACACTAAATATTCATTTTGTTTAATCATCGTTTGGCTATAGACGTAAGCACACGAGGATTGAAACTCACGATTCGATCCTTGTTTATTTCTATATATTAGAAGATACTCGGTGATGAATTTCTTGGCCCCCGTATGTATGCTTCTTCTGGTTTTTTCCACCGCGCCGCGCCGCTTTGCCGAGTTCTTTTTATATGTCGATCGACCGGTCGATATATACACACTCACATTGCTTTGGTTTTGGCAGTACCAGCTAGATGGCGTTGGATGGTTAATGCTCACCGCATTATACTAGTTCCTATTTCACTTAGCGAACGTGTTTGGGTCTTTTCGGTTGAGGTGCGCTACGTCTGCCTGATGAGAGCCAACAAGCCCGAAACAGGTACCTGTCGTGGTCTGCACACCTCCCAAGGACCCATACATAATTTCCATTAGATATTGGAAACTAGTTTGGTGTTGCCAATTACCAAAGCATTTTGTCCCATATGCCACAAGCCATTTCTTTTAAAATTATAATGGGGACGCTAAATATTCATTTTGTTTAATCATCGTTTGGCTATAGACGTAAGCACACGAGGATTGAAACTCACGATTCGATCCTTGTTGATTTCTATATATTAGAAGATACTCGGTGATGAATCAAACGATTTCTTGGCCCCCGTATGTATGCTTCTTCTGTTTTTTTCCACCGCGCCGCGCCGCTTTGCCGAGTTCTTTTTATATGTCGATCGACCGGTCGATATATACACACTCACATTTCTCTGGTTTTGGCAGTACCAGCTAGATGGCGTTGGATGGTTAATGCTCACCGCATTATACTAGTTCCTATTTCACTTAGCGAACGTGTTTGGGTCTTTTCGGTTGAGGTGCGCTACGTCTGCCTGATGAGGGCCAACAAGCCCGAAACAGGTACCTGTCGTGGTCTGCACACCTCCGAAGGACCCATACATAATTTCCATTAGATATTGGAAACTAGTTTGGTGTTGCCAATTACCAAAGCATTTTGTCCCATATGCCACAAGCCATTTCTTTTGAAATTCTTATTTTATTTCGAAATCTGAAATGAAAAAGTTTTCAGTTTTCTTCCCTAGTTTTAATACTGCCCAGTGTCCACATTATCCGTAGTCACACTGTATTCGAGATTTCAGGAACTAAAAATTGACGTAATGACATAATTATGCGTCGAAAATTAAATTATGTCACCTTGATTTTAATACCTAATACCAGACAGATGCGCTAACTTGACAATGAAAATTATAATATATTATGCGAAAATATAGGAAATACCTCGTTTCACTGATAGGTACCTACTTTAGGTACATGCTTTCGAAATCGAACAGTATTTTTTTAATACGTCGAGCGCTTGTGTTTGGTTGTTATGAAACAATCAATTATTACTCCTAAGACTGGTAAGTTCATTTTAATACTAAAGCTAAAGCTTTATCAGAATATTAATAATATTAAATAGCAACAAACAGTAACAATCCTAAAAATTAGCAATAATAATAAATTCTGTACCGAAATACATGGGGTAAAAGTAATGCTTTCTCGTCTATGTTATTGTCCCTTTTAAGACCAGCTGTCACCAACGCCAATTCCTTAAGATTGTTCAATGCATTTAAGTGAATATATTCAACCGCATTATCTTTAAAGTGAAGTTCTCTTAGAAGTTTGAGTCCTTGGAACGTATTTTCTTCTATCTTTTTTAAATGATTTTTGTTCAGAATCAGTTGCTGTAGGTTTTCTAAACCATCGAATGCTCCAACATCTATCTGTTCTATCTGATTATCTGAAATACGAATATTAAAATGTACCTACCTATAAATAAAGAAAGCAAGAGGGTACGCGCCTTTGGCCTTTGAATTGAATAAAGAATCCCAGGAAGAAGTCAAAGCTCTATGTGTATTATAAAATACGTGAGACGAAAATCGCCCTGAAAAGTAACCAAGTTTTGACACAATGCTTTTATATCTGACGCGGTGTCAGTATGTGGTATTTTAGATACTTTTTCGAGATATTATGTTTAGCTGTGCGGCTTGTGGCACTTCCCTGACCGCCAAAACTAAAATGTTTGAGGATAATAATCCATCGGTAAGTAATTTTGTTATTTAAATTAACTTTTGAGGCCATGCACCAAAGCGGCATAGGCGATGGTGTAGGTAGTTACTTCTACATGATTGGAAACTTAAAATTAGAATTGCTGTATTATCAATGATTCTTAAACTTAAAGACATAAGCGTGGATTTCTGCCTCGATTAGTTTATGGAAACAACTCAAAGGTGCGGGCCACTGTAAAAACGGAAACGGCATCCCGCCCTGTGCAGAGACTGTCCCGGTCGAGCGTTAAGCCCAAATTTGCTCCTTATTCCTGGGGGTTCTTTTTCTTTATTCAAAGGTAGCCGCAGACTAATTAAATATCAATCATGTATATTTAGTGGGATATACAGTGTGTTCCAGAATGAGTGCCACCCTATAAAATACATAGCCGTAATGAGCGCAAAAAATTAAGAGGCCCGTGTTTTTTGTTTTGTTCAAAGTTCAAAATTAGGGGCCCCAGGTGCCCTTGGAAAGAAACCCCAAATGTAGTTTTTTGCCATAACTTTTCAACGGATTGATGACCGACTTCATTCACCTTTGGCAAGGATTGGTGGAAAATCATCATGCATGACCTTATACAGGGTGTCCCGTTAATAATGGTCCATAGAGCAACTGCACATATTTGGCGCCAAAATATGACGATTGAGGCTAATATGTCTCCACATCTCCCAAAATAATCAAGCTGCTGAGCTGAAATTTGGCACTGCTGTGTTTTTGGGGATGGAGAATAATCTGAAAATTACAATTTTTACGTAACTCACAGAGGGCGCCACTTGCGCTGTTTTTGGATCAAGCTTTTACTCTTAACTTTTTTGAGGTTATCTTTTTGGTCTTTCAGGGCCATTACTTTAAAGCATCTGTTCATTCTGTAACAAAAAGGTACTCTTGTTTCATAACGATAAAATCAACCGTTTGCGTTGAAATTGGCAAAATGTGCCCCGAAACACCTATAGACTCCAACATTCGAAAAATAAAATTTTTACCTGCTACTTTCAAATGTTACAGATTCACTGTACCATTTAAAGTGAGAAAAAAATTGCTATGAACAATGTACCAAAAATGTTTTGTTTTCAAAATGGAACGGATTGAAACTTGGCAAAATTTGAACACTCTATTTCAAGAAAACGAATGGTGTTTCGACCGATGCCCATCTGGCATTTTTTTCTTCCTTTTAAATGTACAGTCGATTTGTAACATTTGAAAGTGGTAGCTGAAACTTTTATGTTTTGAATATGGGTGTTAACAGGTGTTTTGGGGTACATTTTGCAAATTTCAACGCAAACGGTTGATTTTATCGTTATGAAACAAGAGTACCTTTTTGTTACAGAATGAAAAGATGCTCTAAAGTGATGGCACTGAAAGACAAAAAAGACAACCTCAAAAAAGTTAAGAGTAAAAGCTTGATCCAAAAACAACGCAAGTGGCGCCCTCTGTGAGTTACGTAAAAATTGTAATTTTCAGCTTATTCTCCATCCCCAAAAATACAGCAGTGCCAAATTTCAGCTCAGCAGCTTGATTATTTTGGGAGATGTGGCTATAATTCAATTTCAAAAAATGAACTTCAACGCCCGGTATCTCTTAAACAAACAACATTTCTGTAAGACATATTAGCCTCAATCGTCATATTTTGGCCCCAAATATGTGCAGTTGCTCTATGGACCATTATTAACGGGACACCCTGTATAGTCAGGTTTACCGTAGCCGCTAGGGGGCACCTCTAACGCACATGCTAGCTAAGTTTCTTAAATAAATTTTGCTTTACACAAAATGTTGAAACATTGTATTAGAAGCATAAAGAAGTGTTTTGTGTTTTTTTTTTTGAGTAGTAGACCGTTTTAGAGAACATCATGAAAAATCGTGTCAATGTAGCCCAGGTGGTAACATTAAAGCGTTGGGTGAGGATTATTTCAGTCAACGATTAAAGAGTGTCGCCGTAAACAGGGTGATTCAGTATTAAATGCACAAACTTCTAGGATCAGTATCAGTAGAATAGCGAAAAATATTGCCGGTGTGTATAAATTTCTCGATTTGAAAGCCTTATAAGAAAAATACAGAGTCTTAAAGTTTTAAAGAATATAACACTCTCTACCTTCCATATTTGCATTGTTGTCACTCAATAGATAGATGCGAATATCACTTTATCAGTAAAATTTGTATTTATATAAAAAGAATAGGTACGCAATAAATTTAAAATTTGGGTGAATTCGCCGAGGTAGGCAGTCTGCGTTTATCTGGTTGCGTATAGAACTATTAATTAATGTTTCCTTTTTAAATCTGCGAGACTGGAGGTTATAGCCTCGATTTGCTTGATTCATTGACTTTTATTAATGACGTATGGCGTGTACGCCAACATTCCTGAATTGTACTTTACAATACAGTAAAGGTTGGAATAAATTCGGTAAAATGTTGCTTACCGTGCCATTAAAAAAATGCTTCGACGTCCAACATAATTTTGACATATTTTTCGTTCTTGTGACGTCATTACTAACCAAGCTATGAGGTCATCTATATATTTTTTAAATGGCAACTACTATTTTTAATAGCGTCATTTAAAATAACGCACTTTTCTTGTTTTTTCATTTTAGTAGTTTATCTTCTCCTATTACTGACCTTCATAAATTTTAAATTTGTCATAAATTATTAAGTTTTGGACATTCCTTTATTAGACGACTGTACCTACATTGTAGTGCTTATTTTTTGCAAAGTTCCATTTTTAAGCAGGCTTAATTTTTAATCGAACAGTACAACGTTTTACCGAGTTTATTGCAACCTTTACGTGCTCGCTGTATATTAATTGGCACTTAAAGTTGGGTTCCATTTGACATATTTGTATTCTGTCTTCTCTATGCGAAAAATAAATGGGTCCTTTGGGCGAGAAATGAATACTAAGTAGGTATACTTCTTTAGAGCTTCGAATTGATGATGCCCCATCAAAATCAAAATAGGGGTGATATTTATGATTCGCACCTATACTCCGTAATAAATCATTATTATTAACTTAACCAAAACAAATTGTTTTGGATAAAGGCAATTGCTAATGTTAAGTTTAGGTACCTACTTACAATTGTTTAAAGTACATAGATAACTAACTAGTGTCCCCTATTTGGCGGTTGCATCTTTGAATCCTTCGCAGAAAATACAGTAGTAGATCACCACTTCGCATTTATTTAAATCGAATTCAAAGTTAGCTGTAATTTAAACACGGCGTATAATTTTGGTTACTTTTGGGCGATCGTTTCTTGAAATTTAGTGTAAAGATGCCATATACCTACATATTTTCCCATAATTTTCATGTCTTTTTTATTGACAGGCATGTTAAAAAGTCGAGAATAAAAACAGCCAAGTATAACAGAATAATTATTATTACTTACCACTAAGTGCCAGCGTGTGCAAATTATTTAACCCCGTAAATGTCCCTTTCTCCAATTTCTTGATGGTAGTATTGGTGATCGAAATACTCTGGAGGTTCTCCAAATTGTCAAAAGCTCCTTCTTGAATCTTTGTAATATTTCCACCAATAAACCAGAGCTCTTTTACTGGCTGAACTTTATCGAATGCATTTTTTGGTATCTCACCCCCTTTTATCGACAGATAAAGATACTCTGGGTATTCTATCTTTAGCTTTAGGGGATCTACAGGATCCAGATGATCTAAAAGGCAAGTGGTACCGTTTTGTTGGTTTTGGGTTCGTTGCGTACGACAGAGTGATTCGGAGTTGTTGATCAATAGAGATATAACAATGGTTGTGAATAAAAATATATTCATGGTGATCTAAAAAGCATTAAAGTAGATATATTATATACCAATAATTTTAAACAGGGGGAATATTTTTTTAAGTTACACTCACCAGTGACTCTCTAATAATCTAGTGATTTCTTTGCCCGAACAGCCTATCAGAAAGAGTTAGTATAGTAGAAAATGTCACGTTTAAAAAGGTTATCAAAATATTTGATAAGGAATATAAAACAAAATATAATAATTTTTGATAAAGTAAGTGTTTTTTGAAATTAATATTTGTTGCTCGTATTATAGGAAGTTATAATTTATTTGGCACGAAGAGTTGACTTTTTCTGGAGTACCTAATATGTTTAGTTCATTGAAATGGCATGAATGAGAAAATAGGCTGGCGAGAGAGCTAGCCCCAAAAACAATCTGCATAATATCACAGAATAAATAGTGCTGACGTAGGCTAGGTATATATTCTGTGATAATATGTCCGGTACAGGGATATTCATCGAAGATGCAACCCCTTAACTTTACAATGCAATTGATGGCCACTTGCAGAAGAAGTTGGTATAAATTGTTTCATGAGAAACGATAAAAAATTCCCATTTTTTAAAATACAAATTTGAAACTTTTACTTTCATAATTCCCTCGATAATTGTCTACATTTTACAACTCGACACTTCCATGCTGTAGTCGGTACTATATATTTTTGCAGGTGGCCACTGCTGTTTGGTGGGTTAGGTATTCCAGTATAATACTTAATTATTATGTAGGAGTTTATTGACAATCCTAACTAATTTCACCCACATTTTAGCTTACATCAACACATGCTGGTTAACGTTCTTGGTGTCATGTCTAGTACTTTTCATGACTATGCTACTACTGATTTCCTCAATTAATACAAGTAGGCATCACAGAATACCCCGATGTCCTTCTAAAGAAAATTTCATGTTAGACAATGAGACGATCCATTTGGTGCATTCATCTGAAGAATGGAGATCTGGTGAACTTGAGGTGAGTCTATTTACCCTAATTGTATGTTTTTTAAGTATTTAGTTACGGAATAAGGGAAGACTAGGGCATAGCAATGGCCAATTTCACTAAAAAGTGTACTAATCAGCTAAAAAAGGATTATACCTACATATTTGCAATTTAATACAACAGTTAACTATTATTTTAGGTTTTAGAAAAAATTTTACAGACATATCCCAACTACAAAACACATTTGATTATAATACACAATCATATTTACCAACCTAATGACGATAAATCTATTCATGGACATCTGGCACCAACGCAGAAAATTGTATCCGAAAAAAACGTGACTTTAAAAAAAATTAAAGAGAACACAACAAATCATTCTACAACGCACCCTTTACTTAGAAAATACAAATTTATCGAAAGAAGGAGCAAACGAAAGATCGAAGATAATAAAATTGGATTTAATATGGGAATAAGGAATTTACTGGATATTTTGTTGCACAGTAGAGCAAATAATAATAATATATTATCCCCAGAAAATGAAACTGGTAAGTATAGGCATTTTATATGTCCTTTAAAAAAGTCCAAACGAAAATGTATGATAAATCATATATTTTACAACCAAGTGGGCCTCCGGAATAGTAAAGATAGATATATATAGATATTCTGTGAAGCAAGTTAAGCAATGGGACATATTGTATGTTATGTAAGTGCACACGTTGTGGCACGATGCAAAGCCTATACCGTGCAAGTGCCTTCAAGTGCACTTCACCTTGGATAATATAATGTTCGTGCCTACACTCTATTCAAACTAGGTGCAAGTGGCGCGTTAACATTTACACGATGGAAGCACGTGGACAATTCTGAGGGCTAATGAGAGGCAGGGCCGCATTAAGGACGATCTCTATGAATTTTATAATATAAAAAATTAAAATAATATGCCCCAGTATTAAGAACTTTAAAAACAAACTTTTATGGCACATCTAGTCATTCACTTACTTGCAAATTTCTACTATTAACACAAATCGCAGCTCCAACAATTAATAAACAGCGAAAGAATTATATCGGAAAAAATAAAGGTCCACTTGCAACTCAATACACCTCTGTAAGAAGCACCGATTCGCTGCACTCGCCCGCCGGGTCAGATTTTATTGCCGGCTAGCCAATAGCAAACCGATCACGTGCGTATCACGCTCTAGCCATGCAACAACTTGTGTTTATGTTTCACTTGCGTTTAGTGACGGGCACATAAAGGCGAGAAAGATGTTTGTTTGGAATTTTGTTTTTTTTTTATTTAAGAATTCTATGCGGTTTTTAGTGATGTTCGTTTTTCAGAACGTTATTTTTTATTAACAGGTTTGATAATTTAATGTTTGAGCATAAATACCAGTGCCGTAAACCGTTGAGTGATTATTCCTCACTCAACGCGTAAACGTAAACGAGGGCGTATAGAAAAAGGCGCCCTCCACGGCCGCAACTCGATCGCCTTTTAGGTAGGTTCTCTACGTAAATACATGAATCAACACCGATTGTCACTGGCCGTTTTTCGTCTCCTGACAATGGGGAACTTGAACAATTTTTTTTAGTTCTTTAATATATTTGCCTATCTATAGAAAGAGCACATACCAAATATTAGCCCTCAAATCGCAATATTTAATTTGCAATAAATAATTAAAGTTGTGACCGCGAGCTATTCATTTGAAACGATATGAAAAGCGCGGGAATGATCGTGACGTCAAATAGCTCGATCGATCAAAAGGCAGTGACAGGAATGACAGCTACACAGAATTAGAGAAGATAAGAATGAAAATTGAACGTTAAAATAAACAGTTTGGCGACCCATTTACAGAGGGCTCTGATGTAGGTCTCGGTACGTGGGATTTCATTTGCTGTCAGAAACGTGACACTTGCTGCTCAGGACAAAAAATTAGTACGTTTAGGCATCTCGCAATGTAAATAACTATTTAATTCAGCACACACTTTTCAAACGTTATCAACAATATCAAGACGGACAGACAAGGATAGGACGTTCTCGTTTGGTCTTTCTAAACAAAGCTTGCGTGGTGCTGTAGTTTGTTTACATGTGCCACCCATATTAGTCTATACATGGTGGTGGCGCCTCAAGTCGAGGCCAACGATAAAGACAGGCCACGACGCTAACGCATAATCGCGTAGTCACGTGACCAACTTAGTTCTATATAATGAAAGGCATTTTTGGAGATAAGTAGAAAAAACAAATTTCGTAACAATTTGGCAAGTTTTCTTTCATCTATTACATTATTGGTTTTGTGCATCCAAGCTTTCTCTAATTGTTTTTTCAAAATTTTCAACCTGCCTCAGCTGTTTTAGGCTGAGAGTTAAACGGCATTGCACTCACAATATTTTGGCACATTCTCAAAAATTGTTGGGACATCACCTTCCTTTAGCTTAGGTGATGTTCTGTATAGGTATTTTCCTCCCACAATACATTTGTCCGCTTTAATTATTGTTTCACTTTCTTGAAAATGTGTTAGCCACACATACTTAAGGGTTTTTTAGAAATTAAATCTCAGTTGGGATTTGACGAATATATTTTTGGAGGAAATTTTCATCCCGAGGCAAAACAAATGTTTGTTATGGCGACACTTTCTTCCTGGCTTTTGTAATATGTATAAATATAATATAAACAGACCCAATATTTGGTATTTAGGTTATTTTTTACGAAATAGAAATGAAAACTAACCTCAGTAGGTATACTGTAAATATTGACGAGGTCTCAGTTGATCGGCAGCGTGAAAGACCGAATAGAAACCATATCAGGGCGTGGGTCGACAACGAAAATCCTCGAGTACGTTACAACACTGATTTATTTCGCACAAGGTGAATGGTAAATACAAAATACACAAACCCGAACGTGGTCAACGGGAACGGCTTCCAGCCACCCGGACCGTCCGTCTGAATTACTCGCGGATCTCCCGTAAGCAGTTCACCCCTCTGTGTCTCAGGCTCCACTGTCCAATACTAATACTGTCCCATGTCCATAAAAGTCCATTCCGGGTTCCTTATTCTGTGGTTCGGGCGAGAATTCCCCTTACAGCGCTCACGCGTCGCGTCGCGTCGGTGCGAGCGGCACCAATACTCTTGGACGGCACGACTCCCACCCAGACACCCAGAGGCCATAATAACACCTGGGCGGTTCCCCTCCGCCAGGACACACGCGCACTAGACGCAAACTTGTTTCTAAAATATAAACTAAGACGTTTAAAAACACTTTAAACATTGAAAACTTCTCAAAACCCAAGCTGTCGCTTTCAGTTATGTGACAAATGACATGTAACGTCTGACTAAGATGGTCACGTGATTTTTGTGCGCCAGGGCCTGTCTTTATAGTAGGCCTTGGCCTCAAGCTACTTGACATCACAACCAAGGAGGGCGCGTTACAAGAATGATTTGAATTATGCAGTTTTTAATTGCTTATATTTATTACATAAAAATAAAAAAATGAGTTTTTTTGTGAACTGTGGTTCATTTAATGGCAATAAATTACGTTTGAAAGTAATATTTTTCAAATTTAATTTTTGTGCAAGTTCCCCATTAGGCAGACACCTATTATTTCGCACCCATCTCACTCCCTCTCTTTCTTACACTCCTATCCTAGCCCGCGTTCACATAAGGCGAAAAGCTCAGCCAATCACAACGTCATTTAATATGAATAAAAATGTTCTTCATGAGAGCCGGCCGCATGATTTCAACTCTCATAAGATTATAGAATAAGATATGTTATGTAAAATGTAGACTGATCATTGTTATTTAAAGAAGTGGTGGTTAATTTTTAGGCAAATCTACTCTCATATGATTATACAAAATAGGAAATAAGGCCCATAAAGCAACAATAAAAAAAAGGGTCCCTATTATTGGTCCTTTATAAATCCGATAGGCGTATTTCCGGGGCCTGGAAAATCCTCTGTTGTTAAATACGGCGCGAAAGACGGGGGCAAATCTGGACCTCGGGGATGCGAGTTGTGTGCGAAGTCCCGGTATACAGCCAGTGCCATATACCGTTTGATGCCAAGTACAAAAAAATTTCAAACTCGTTTTTCGAGAGATCTGACGGTATGGCGAGATGGCCGAAGAACGGGTCGACATATTTAGCGAAACTTTTTCCCCTTTCCAGCTATAATTAAGGATTTTTGGCGAAAAAAACGACCAACGCAGGTGGGGCGCATATTTTTTACATGATTGGTGGGCATTTCCCGTTACCTAAAAGCCAAAGTCCGAAAACTGTCAGAAATTGCCCTTTTTCGCCGAGCTACAGCTATAAGTTATTTCGGCTCGGGGCTCCGGGGTCGGAATTTTTAAAGCTAAAGGTGAGGTGCAAGACCCAATTAAGAAATTTACCACCTCCTTTGATTTTTAGAACGGCACTTTTCAAATTTGTCAAAAGACTTTTGCCAAAAAAATAGTAAATAATAATATATGTTCGTGGGACGGGTTGTATGTACCTATTAAAATTAAAAATTAACCACAACTTCTTTATTAAATAACCATGATCGGGCCCATATTATCTGAGGCAACCTACTCGCTTTAAGTAAAGAAATATCTCTACATTTTACATATCATCTTATTCTATAATCTTACTTACATTATTGTATAAGCAATTAGAAAAATTTAACATGTTAATTTTTTTGTCATTATTGGGTGAGACGCAAGTTGGACACTTGCCACAGGCGCTTCATACCGTTGGTACGGTTCTCATAAATATTTATTAAAAAAAACTGGTAATTTTTGTACCAATTAAATTTCTTTGGCTGTAGGCGGCAAAATTTGGTTTGCACTAAGGCGGCAAATAACATAGGGACGAGTATATTGTGCAGCAAGTTACGCCATGAGGCATATTGCAGTGCTTTCAAATGCACGAGTATATTGTTTAACGAGTTATAGACTAACTAACCAGTGCCCGTACTTTTTTAATTCTAATGCCAAATGTCAATATTTGACAACAGCATTCGTCATCAGAAAATGTAGGTACTAGGAATATTTTATCCATCTGAAAAAATAAAATACCTACATACAGGGTGTTCCTTAATGGCATGTCAATATTTCGGGGGGTGATTCTTGGAACCATTTTAAGAAAAAAACTTCATATGAACGTATGTCGTAAACGTCCTAACTTTTGAGATACAGGGTGATAAAATTTTCTAATGTGGTATTTATTGGGTAATTGAAAGTTTTTTTTACTTTTTTCTGAAGTAAAATCAGTTGCTTATTACTAAATTAATTAACATTTAATATTAAACGAATTCAATAGCATGAAAAAAGAAAGAAAAATACTATTTCCACACAACAGTCACCGCATCAGACTTTTAGCGACTTGACCCTGAAGTAAAAGGATTTTTATTTTTTTAAGTGAAACTATGCGTCGGATGAAACAAAATCAAGAGATCAAATTTGCTCAGAAATGAATGGGAAATCTAAAAAAAAATTATTTTAAGATAAGTATCATTGGCTTACCATTTTTTCTTCAAAAATATTCAATCCACATTCCTCACGGACGCCACTGGTAAAAATAATAAAATTGTTTGTACATCAGAAAATGCGTCTTGATGCATAGAAGACGTGTACCAAATTTCATAAACATATCTACAATAGTGTCACAGTTATTATAAAAAAGATTTTTTTCTGAAAACTTTACCACCCTGAATCTTAAAAGTTAGGACGTTTACGACATACGTTCATATGAAGTTTTTTCCTAAAATGGGTCCAAGAATTACCCACTTAAATATTGACATGTCATTAAGGAACACCCTGTGTATTGTGCCCTATCGCCCTACCTAATATACCTGACCGCCTCAAGTTTTGTATAGCTTTCTGTGTAGCTTTCTGTATGCCCAACGGAACGTCAAAAAGCAAACGACAAGGCCATTTGAATTTATAAACAGAACGAATTCCAAAACCCAGCTTGGTCTGAGCCTGAGCTAGGACCGATATCTTTGTGATTTCAAACAATTCTTTGGGAAATGCAGCATTTCCGGGCTCGCCTTTGCATATTTGCCTAATTTGACAAATTTTTGTAGGTATTCTATACATCTCAAAGTTGGAAGAACCAATCTTAACAACTGAGAAACCAAAAACAATCGAGCAAATCATTCGAAGTTACCCCCAAATTATTCTGGAAAATACAACGTATTCCCAGGCATTCTCTAGTTCTCCTTTACGACTGATGTGGCGATATTTGGACGATGACTTGAGAATCTTCGCCCTCAGAGTTTTGCAACTATGGCAATATGGTGGGGTCAGTTTCAGTTTGAACGGTAAATCGTCAAATTCGAGCTTTTCGTTGGCAGAAAGGGAGAACAGAGATAGAATCAAACTACAAAACTTTATAAAAATGGAGAAACTGAACATACAGAAACTACCCTTTGGCATAGTACTGTCGGATGAAGAAGGATTTAGGATAATTAGCAAAACCCCTTGCCACGCATTTTTCGGAGAGGTTTTAAATAACCTGAGATCACCAGGATTGCACAAAAGTGTTAAGCAAGTTTTACAAGCTTCTGTTGTGATTTTCTGCAAATTCGGGGCAGTGGAGAAACAGTATTGCAATGAAGTTCTCAAGTCTTCAATACAGTGATAATCTATTATATTATGTATGTTTTTGTATTGCTTTTTTATTAAAGAAATATCTAATTTATACAAAATTTACAAAATCTGTATCCATTTACTCTCTTCGATAACTTCGTGCATTTTAACATTCTGGAAATATATATCCTCAAGCATTTTTTGATTGCTGCATAATATTTAGTAGGTGAAGCAGATAGATAGACGTAGATAGACTTTGTCGATGGGGGGAAAACTTGTAGAGTGAAATTCCAACACTTTTTAAAAAATCTGACTATTGGAATAAACTACTTATCGGTTTTTGCATGAAATCTGTCGTTTCTCCGATTTTTCTGTTTTTTCCTACTTCCTACACTTGTTTCTAGAACACTGTTCTTTAATCATTCCATTATAAAAACTACATCACTATATACATGAGCGTATAAAAACAAACTAAAAGTTTAAAATGCATGCTTATAACCTTATATTAACCATGATACAATGAGAAGACCAACCATACTCTACTACCACACATACTCACTATGTAAAAATTTTGACAATATTGTCAAAAGGTCTCTAAAAAGCCAAGCCATATCGATTATAACTATTTGCGCAAGTAGGTACCGATCTGAACGGGCACGCCTATTCACCGCATTTCGCTGCACAAAGTGGCCAGCCGTCGAACAGTGTAATAACCCAAGCAAGTATTGAAGATATTATATTAGGCGAGCATGTAAGCACTTGTTTTTACTACAATATCTATCGTCTCTGTCTCCTTCATCTGTTTTTCCTGCTAATACCAGGTGCGGTCTAATATGATGTGTAAAAAAGTTTTTTGTCTCGTATTTTATTGCCGAGGCGCCTGTTCTCGAGCTACCCTGGTAAAATATAAATGAACTCACTTGGAACACAGTGATATACGGGGCGCGATCTATTTCATAGCATTTACCATGCTCTGCTAATGGTATAAATACCAGACTTATCAGCATAGAAATCACCCGTATAAAATTCAAAGGTTTTTATACTGTTCCAAGTAACTTATTTAAACCATACTTGCTTGAATAATCCACATAGGTACCATTTTAAATAGTATTTATCTGTTTTTACTTGTATCTGATGTGCTAGACCACAGAAAATATACGCTAGATTTTCTGTGTGCTAGACTGCTAGATCCAAAGATGGAGCTACCCCAAATTAGTCAAAATCGATACTTATCTTAAAAAGTACAAAATGTGGATTTATAATGGTTTTTGAAAGTATATATGCTCTACAACTACTGTGGAAACCATGATTTAAATATGCAATAACTATAAGAAATATGTAGGTCATTTTTTTCTTTTACAGAAAAGACAGGCAGACACACTCATCAGAATGCTCCTTGAGTGAAATGGAAGTAAAAATAGGTACCTATAAGCAAGAACGTTAAACCAGATTTAACATTCTTGACCTATAAGTACCTAAGTTAGTAGAAAAGGTACCTAGAAATGCTTACAAATTTTTTGCCACATCCTTAAATTATCATGTCCAATCGAAATCGAAAAGCTACATTATGTCTATAGAATATGATGCCTGATGTTACCATAATAAGCTTATCGATTTTTAAAAGCAGTTATTAACAGGATGTGGTTGTTTATTAAAATACACCGGAGGCGAAATTTTTTAGAAATTTGGGGGGAATTCCCCTCAAATTAAAATAGTTTAACTGAAACAGAAAATTATAAAATTACATCGAAATTCCCTCCAAATTAAAATAGTTTAACTGAAACAGAAAATTATAAAAGTCTTGGTATGACTTTGTACAGATTTTTTAAACAAATTTGAGAAATACCTACACCTACCTATTACTTAATTATATACCTATCTATACTAGCAAAATAGTTATTTACATTGTAAGATGCGTATAAGTCCACTTTTTTGGCCGAGGAGGTTGTTTAAAAACGCCTGCGTCAAAATACTGAAAATTTTTATGAACCTTCATACACAGGTCATGAGTGCTGGGCCATTGAAAAAATATTAGTAAATTCAAAAGTAATTTAAATTTATTGCTGAACAAAAAGCCAACCAACAAATAAAAACAATTTAAATTATTGGACCTTTCTCAACAAAGTCACTGTCTAAGACGATGCATATATTGGCAGGCTTCTGTATATTTTTTTACTTAGTTCGTTTATAGTGTCTGGGGCAGTTTTGATATACTCGATTTTTTACCCATATAAAAGTTCCAAAAATTCAGTAGGTACTTTGAGGTACCCTGTATATTTTGTATTGGACCTTTGCACACCAAAACTTTGAGTGGTCCTGTTGACCATTCGACTGTTTTGAGGGGATTCCATGGCACACTTTTGACTTGGCAGATATGCCTTTAAAATTATTATTTTTCTTAAACACCCTTTAGAATGGAACTACTTACCTGTCTGTTTTTTGTTAAATTTAGTATATATAGGGGTTTCGGGCTGTTTTGATTAAGCAGGCTGTGTGATCAAATTTTCGAGCAGCCCGCCGCCCTGGGTTTGCGTTTTAAAAATGGTAAAGAGGTCAAAAGAAGCGGCCTTTGAATGCCTTTCGAACAAAAAGAAGTTCAGGCGATTATCTTCAAGAATGAAGATTTTACGAATTTGTTGAGTTTTACAGTTGGACAGTCTGCAGATATATTTTTGATTTAAAAACTTTTTTGTTTTTAATTACTAAGAAATAAAACTTTGTGATAGTTTCACCTTCATGTAGGTATGTTTTTTTTTTCAATTTGAGGGGCCCAGGTGTATTATTTTAGGTGCAAATGATCCGAACGCGAATGACATTTTCGTTTTGGTTTTCTGGTTATATTACCAATATGCTAAGAATGAATTACCTATGTTATCCAGTGCAAATTTGAAGGCAACGTTTACGAATTGTGATATGGTCGGGTGGAAAGTGTGCCAGTAAATCGTTGGATTACTGGAAATGAATTGTAAAGATCTCTGGTAAAACCCGGTGGTTCGGGGCGGGTTTCTATTTTCTGAAAAATTTGGGTTTTGCTTTAGCTCTTGCTCTATACCTATATCAACCCCAAACCATCTTCACTTCATAATTATTACTAGTAAACAGAACATTTTTGTAAAAGTGTTAGGCATATCTTAATTAAGTACCTATTTATTCTACCTAAATTTGATCTTTCTTTTCTTGTTATCCACTGGCCTGTTTCTGTTTGCCTGTGTGTAGTTCTCGAAATAAATTGTAATTTTTTCTATGAGTAATAAGTACCTGGATGAATACCTTAATCACCTATAGTTTAGTTTACATAACCAATTAGTATAAAATATTGGTAAGTTAAAAATATCTTAAGGAAAATAATAAACATCAGGTTTAATCAAAGTGTTAGGTAAGCATATCTTACAAGTTTAGAGGTAAAAATGGGGTTCAATAGTGATGGATATTTTGCCCTCAACTCAAATGAAGGACTTCAATTTAAGAGACATTCACGTTTATTTGTGATGTAACAAGTAAACAAAGATAATGTAAATAATACGTAGATATTGTTTAGTAGATAAGCTATGAGAGTTCGGCCTCACGATTCCCATGTTAATCGCCCATAAGAGATTTTTGCGCCGAAATCGTACCATAACCTCACTTTTTCACCCAACTATGCAGTAGGTACTAATACGCGCGACGAAGTCGCGGCCAATCTCGACGCGCTGTTTTAGCAGGGTTGCGCTGGCTCCCGCAGGCCCCACCGGTCCCCACAGACTTAGCAGGCCCCGCAGGCCTCTTTAACGACTTTCACCGCAGGCTCCAGCTAAATTAAAAATTATTATTAAAAAATAAAATATCTTACCAGGATTCGAACCTTAGCCCGCATTCCAAAGCCAAACACTCGGCATGTAAGTAAAATTCTAGGAAATGCATGGCAGTGGGGTAATAATCTCGACGCGCTGTTTTTAGCAGGGTTCCGCTGGCTCCCGCAGGTCCCACCAGTCCCTACAGACTTAGCAGACCCCGAGGCCCCTTTTAACGACTTTCACCGCAGGCCCCAGCTAAATTAAAAATTACTATTAAACATAAAATATCTTACCAGGATTCGAACCTTAGCCCACATTCCAAAGCCAAACACTCTACATGTAAGTAAAATTCTAGGAAATGCTTGGCAGTGGGGCAATAATCTCGACGCGCTGTTGTAGCAGGGCTCCACTGGCTCCCGCAGGCCTCGCCGGTCTCTGTAGACTCAGCAGGTCCCTTTAACGATGTGTACCGCAGGCCCCGACTAAATTAAAAAATTACTATTAACAATAAAATACCTTACCCGGATTCGAACAATAACCATCATTCCAACGCCAAACAGCCGACAGTAGTATTTCTGCGAATGCATCGCAGCCGGGTGCAAGGTGGATGACTCACATCCGCTACCGCTCCCAACCCTGCCGAAGGTGCCCGGCTTTCGTCATTATCCCTCCGACCGTTGACCTTCGCTCCAGCCGCGACATGTCACGACTCGCAACTAATAAAAACCCTAAATCATAATTAAGCCATGACGTCCCCCTGTCGACCTTTAGCCGCGGCCATGCATGGATTTTTGCTACCACCTCTGCCTGCGTATTTTTGCGTCCGCGACGCCGAGACATGTCGAGACTCGCAACTAATAAAAACCTAACACCTATAGAAAAAATACCAGCTTGCAATATGTACGTGATGTAATTCCTCGGAAAAAAGTACTTTCTCTTTGTCGGAATAAGCGCCTATGAAACGAGCACGCTGATCTCATCGGTACTGGCGATAAAAAATTTGTAGGAAAAGTGTAATAAAGAATAGATATGAGATACATATGAGTGTATACATTTTCTTGACTACATTACCTAAGGATGTATCAAAAATATATATTCGTATATTTAGAGACTGCTCAAAAGGAAAGTGGACATTAAATTTGGGGCATAAATTAACCAGTTTATAACCATCTAGGTAAGTAAATTTTAAAGAAGGTCCCGACTTCAATTCCGAGAAAGCCAGGCCCTGTTTTAAATTACTTGACTAAAATATAAGAGGTGCAAAGTTTACTAGTTTTTTAAAAATATCCCGTCACACGATTATCAAGTTGAAAGGCTAGCTGCAAAATCGGATTTTGTACAACGCGTTTCCTGTTTAAAATTCCACCCAGCAACAAAAAAAAAGGTACTAATTCTCACTTATGTCATGTTCACCGTATGATTTTTATACTATTCCGACTTCGAAAACCCAAAGGTATAAGTGTAGCATGTGGAAAAAGGTGGAATTAAGGGTTTAAAACCCTTAAACGGTCTATATATGGAATAAAATGAGGGCATGCAACATGTTCTTCAATAATGAAAATTAAAAAATACAACAATGTTCATTTTTGACTGTCCATTATCCTACCAAGAAAAAAAGCTTATAGCGTCTAAGCGACTATAAAAACGACTCTAAAAACGTCTAAACGATTCTAAAAAAACGACTAGACGACTCGTAAAAACGACTAGACGATTCGAAAAACGACTAGACGATTCGGAAAAACGACTAAACGACTCTGAAAACGACTAAACGATTCTGGAAAACGACTAGACGACTCTGAAAAACGACTAGACGACTTGAAAAGCGACATACCATGGAATACCATCAAAGACCATGGAATACCATCGAATACCATGGAATACCATGGAATACTACCAAAAACCACGGAATACCATAAATGGTCTTGGATATCCCTGTGAAAAATTTGCCTCGGGGAGAGCATAAAAGGAAATTATCCGTGATCGATGCTCTGTGATCGAAAGATATATAAGCCTTTGATAATACAATCACTCACAGTTAAAGACATGTTTTTGTCACTTGAGATTGAACCTAGGAGTTATGGTATCCAACTGTTGAAGATAACGTATTATGTATTGGAGATCAAAATATACAAACAATTGTTGATTACTAATTTTCGATAGGTTCAACAAATCAGGTTTTAAAAGTATTTGTGTTTAGGTGCCTATGGTTTCATCTGGTATATGTTCCATACAGGATTCGAACCTTAGCCCACATTCCAAAGCCAAACACTCGGCATTTAAGTAAAATTCTAGGAAATGCTTGGCAGTGTGGTAATAATCTCGACGCGCTGTTGTAGCAGGGCTCCGCTGGCTCCCGCAGGCCTCGCCGGTCTCTGTAGACTCAGCAGGTCCCTTTAATGATGTGTACCGCAGGCTCCGATTAAATTAAAAAAAATACTATTAACACTAAAATACCCGGACAATAACCATCATTCCAACGCCAAAACATCCAACAGTAGTATTTCTACGAATGCATCGCAGCCGGGCGCAAGGTGGATGACTCATATCCGCTAGCCGGAACTTGTCAGGACAGGTTGACGACCTAAAAACAATTCTCTCTACTTAGATAAAAATAGAATGTCCAATAAGATTTTTTTCACACACTTTTTTATATAAGCCAGATAACGTAACCATAATTAAATGATTGGCCACAGCAGTAGGCTTTTAAAAAAACTTTATTCGAAAAGCTTTTGACAAAGATCGGCCTTAATCTGAACGCGCTTTGTGATACAATAAATATATAAGATTTCGGATTGCTGAGTTTGCAGGAGACGAGACGGTTCTGGAGCTTCTACAGTTTTCTTGATGATGCATGAATTTCTGCCTAGATAACTCCTCCATCCTTAAGAGGCTTCTTCGGGAGTGTAGAGGATCGAAGTAGCCGTAGCTTTTTCTTCCTTTTCTTTTCTAGGTTTTCGGAACTTCCAATATTTCCAAATTCCATATCCAATTAATATTAAGAGAACCATTACCATTGTTATCCATAAAATCCAATTTGTTGTGTACGTATTTGCAACTTCTTCGACGACCACAGGACTAATAGAGTTAATATGTTTTCGAAGAGCATGGATATCGTCCAGTGATATGTTCCTGATGTGGAGTTTGCCAAATGTATTGATGTTTTCTTGAACTTCGCCAATTTTAATCGCCGGCAATACCAATGAATGGGTTTTACTGTTTGATTTATTATTTCCATAAGAAATTCCATTAATTTCCATGCTGCATCCGGTAGGTAACCAAATTAAATGCGGTGTCTTTATTATGGCATATTCCATGTTTTTGCATAACAATTTAATTTTCGATTCTTCTTTCGGGACAACAATTATAAATTTGTCGTTGACTCTTTCAATTATTTGATTGTGAGTTTGAACTTCCATAACGTTACAACTTGGTTCTTCGCCAGAAATTAGTGCAGCTATGCAATCTTCTTTTGGAGTTGCTTCTAACCGTTCTTGTAGACAAATATAAGTTCCATTTATTTCTTCGCAGGAATTTTCCATATATTGGTAGCTAGTAGTACTAAGAGCCATGTAGGGTTTGGAAGGAATAATTATGGTATTTTTGGAAGAAGGTAAAGGATATAAATGATAATAATCAAAATTATCTGGATGAACTAAAGGGACATCTAGGGCAAAAACAATTTGATTTTTTGAAATATAACTACTTGTTTTAATTACAGAGTACCAATCATAAAAATTAATATTAATAATTTCGTTTTCTGAATAATGTGTTTTTAAGTCCGTTAATATCTCTTGTAAGTCGTCGATATTCAATATATCAGGGTGAATAGTATGTAAACGTGAAAAGGTTATAGCATTTTCCAAGTTGTCTAGGAAAGTAATTATTACATTAGCATTGATAAAAATTTGATTAAGTATACTTAAATATACAGTATATTTATAGAATATATCAGTTTCTCTTTTTATTAATTCATGGTAACGTTCTAAATATTCAGAAATTTTTCGTTGATTATCAATTATAGTTTCAATTGAGGTTCCGTAGTGATCAATTAATTTTTTGAATAAGGAAATTTGTGTGTTTACTTCTGATACAATTTTCTGTTGATTTTTCTCAAGTATTCTTATAGCGTTGTCGTATCTAATACCGTCATTTGCATCAAGCGATCCAGTAAACCATTTATTTACCGTTCCTATAGCATTAAAAAGTCCGCGTTTACTGCGTTTATTTATATTTTTCTTAAATATTATGTTATTAAATTTACGTTCTATTTCTAAGATTAAAGGTTTAAGACTATCATAGTTATTTCGTAAGCTAGAAGAAAATACAAATTGTGTTTCTTTAAAAATAGAAATGTTTAAATCATTATGAACCGATCTAAGATTTTTTATTTCGTTACTTAAGGCTTTAATTTGAACATAATGTAGAAAAGTGTGTTTTCTAGTTATGATCTTTGCATTTCCTAATCTAAAAGGTAAGACTCCAGGTGAATCTTTCAAATCCGTTATTTTAATTTCCTGTACTTGGACCTGGGATATCAGGATCATCAGGTGGTTTCTCATGTCTGTCTGAATGTCTGTCCTGTAATAAAGATTTTTCTGTCAGTTTTCTTGGTCTTTTTAAATTCTTTTTGTGAATTATTTTGCGTGGTAATTTCGCTTTTATACCTAAGTTTTTCTGAACGATTACCTTTTTAAAACGGGGTTTTATTTTTGAACGGTTTTGAACTCTTTCGTAAGCGTATTCATTTTCATTATATTCTATAGGATCTTCGCGATTTTGGTTTCTTTTTTGAATGATTTTTTCCTTTGTAGATTGATTGATTTCATGAATTTTGTCATAAAGTAGACGTGTTCTATTTTTATGTTCGTTAACATATTCATTTATAATTATTTCAGAAGTAGTATCGAAAGCATCAAAACTATCGGTATGTCCACTAACAATGTTATATGGAGTTTGTTTTGTTACTGAATGAACTGTATTATTATATGCCAAAATTGCGTAGAGCATGAGTTTGTCGATTCGACTGTCTTTGTCAGTTAATCTTAAACATCTTATGTGTTCAATTAATGTAGAGTGTAAACGTTCAACTAAACTGTTGCTATTAGAATTATTAGGAGTAATAAAATGAATATTAATTTTGTGAAGTTTTACAAAATCTTTTACGGTTGTATTATTAAATTCTGATCCATTGTCAGATACAATGGTTCTTGGTAGACCATGATGTGTTGCGAATTGTAAGAAACAATCAATGGTGTTTATAGCTGAAGCTCCACTTATTTTGTATGCTTGTGCATAACGAGAGAATGAATCTATTATTGTTAAAAATTTATTGTTTTCTATTTGGAAAGTGTCAACATGTATGACTTCAAAAGGTTTGGTACTAGTGGGCGTCAAATTAAATTTTATTTCTGCGGGTTTTCTGTCGTATTTAGCTAACTGACAAATTTCACAATTATTTACGTATTTTTCTATATCAGTTTTTTGTTTTGGCCAGTAATATCTTCGTTTTAGGGAATTTTCCATTTCATTGATACCTCTGTGGCAAACTTTACCTTCATGATAATATTTTAGTTTTTCTTGTTGTTCGTCAAAAGTATAAATATCTTCTAAATAGGTTGAACTTTGTATTAGTTTAAAAGAAGAATTTTGGAATGTCTTTTGGATAATGTTGCAAAATTCTGGGATTATATTAGGAGTTTTAAAATATACACAGTAAACCTTTTTATCTTCTACGTATTCTTTTATAAAAGCTATTGTTTCACTTTCGAAATTTTGGAGAGGTAAAGATACCGTTAATCGTTTATTTTCGTTAAATGGTTTGTTTCGAATTACATATTTATGTTGTGTCTTGTTGTTAGAAGAAACAATTATTTGATTTTTGTATGAGTTTACCGATTTTTCTGTTATCGGCATTAGTAAAACAGGATCTTCGACTGCTGTATGGACAGTTTCGTTTATATTATTTCTCGGAGCGTTTTCTTGGACATTGAATGCCGGTTTAATAAGTATATCGGAAATAATATTAATTTTTGGTTTTTCAACAGGTTTTTCGTTAGGGGTAATTCCTAAAATTTCATTTACATCTTCGCTTGAGATTTCCGGAAGGTTTCCTTCATCTAAATTTTCTAAAAAGGTAATAATTTCGTCATCTGAATCACCTAAATTGGCTATTATTGATTCGTTTTCTAAAGAATTTTCTAGTGCATTTATTTCTACTCGAGAGAGTGCATCCGCGTTGGTATTTGATTTTCCTTTTTTATATACTATTTCGTATTGATATTCCTCAAGTTTGAGTCTCCAACGAACGAGACGTGAACTGGGGTCTTTAAGGGAAAATAGCCATTGAAGGGGTTTGTGGTCAGTGATGATTTTAAATTTGTGTCCAAACAGATAAGGTCTAAAGTAATTTGTGGCCCAGACAATTGCTAACAATTCCTTTTCGATAGTTGAATAGTTGCATTCTGCGGGATTAAGTGTACGAGAAGCATATGCCACTGGAAGATCTTGGCCTACAGTACCTTGTGATAATACTGCACCTATAGCGTAGTTTGAGGCGTCTGTCGTCAAGTTAAATGGCTTAGAAAAATCTGGATATTGTAAAATTGGGTCATTCGTGAGTATATTTTTGCACAACTCGAAAGCATTAATAAAAGATTCATTGTGAATGACCTTTTCTCCCTTTTTTAAACATTTGGTGAAAGGTTTTGTGATTTTTGCAAAGTCTTTTATAAATTTTCGATAATAACCTACTAAGCCTAGGAATGATTTTATTTCTTTTGCCGTTTTAGGAATTGGAAACTTTTGAATAGCCTGAATTTTTTTTATGTTTGGTTTGATTCCGCCTGGTGTTATTATATGTCCTAAGAATTCTACTTCCTTGCGGAGGAATTCACACTTATCTAATTGTATCTTAAGATTGTATTCACGTAATTTTTTGAAAACTAGTTTGAGATTGGAAATATGTTCTTCTAATGATGATGAAAATATTATGATGTCATCAATGTAAACTAAACAAACTTTTCCTTGGAGTTCTCTTAGAATGTCGTCCATAACACGCTGAAATGTGGCTGGCGCATTTTTTAGGCCAAATGGCATTCTATTATATTCGTAATGACCGTTGTCTACACTAAAAGCTGTTTTTTCTATACTTTGGGGGTGCATCTCTATTTGGTGAAAGCCGGAAGCTAGATCAAGGGTAGTAAAATAAGTACATCGGCCTAACTTGTCTAAAATTTCATTAATGTTGGGAATTGGATATCGGTCGTCAATAGTTTTTTCATTGATTTTCCTGTAATCGACTACTATACGCCACTTTTTTTGTCCGGAGGCATCCGATTTCTTGGGGACAATCCAGATTGGTGAAGACCATGGACTTGAAGAAGGTCTAATGATTTCGTCATCTAACATTTTTCTTATTTGTCTTTGAACTTCATTTTTTAAGGCGTAAGGATACCTATAAGACTTTGTGTGAACAGGGACCTCGTCGGTGGTTTTTATTTCGTGTTTTACTCTGTTCGTAAATGAAAGTTTTTCTCCTGTATTATAAAATAAATCTGAAAATTCTTGACAGATTTTAAAAATTTTTTCTTTCTCTTCAGAATTAAGATGATCGGATCGTATTATATTTTTCACATCATATTTTTGTTTAGATTTGCTTTTTTTGTTATTAAAAATTTGTTCGATATTAAAAAGAGAGTAATCATTATTGATTTCTTGAAAACTAGCTGTAGTGAATGGTTTATTTAGAGATAAGACTTTTGTTTCGTCTGAATGATTTTGAATTTCGACAATAGCATAACCATTCTTAGCAGTGGTTAGAATTTCCGGAATAAAACAATTTCTTGAAATGTCTTTTCTTGGAAAATAGATATCTCCTGAATTTACAGAAACAGGTATTTTCGCTTTACATGTTTCGTGAGGGTTGACTTGTATAGAAAATAAGTTAGATTGTTGATTGTGTCTATAAAAAATATTAATACAGATATTTTCGTTATAGAGAATATTTTTGTCAAAATCGGGTATTAACTTTAGTCTTTTTATATCTTCGAAGCCTAGTAATCCATCAAAAAAATCATGAAATTGAAACAAGTGGAAAGTAATCTGATCGTTTAAACCTAAAAGTTCATTTATTGGTATGTCAGCTTTGAATCTACATTTATTTGTACCGTTACACGTTTTTATTTGAAAGTCTTCATGATAGATTGTATTAGGGAAATATTTTTCTGCAAAACAAGGATTTATTATTGATTTTGAAGCTCCCGTATCAATTAAGAATTTAAATTTCGGGTTATAAGTCTCAATATAGGGTAAGATATTAGTATGAATGTTATTAAGATCAATTATTGTCATTTTCTTTTGTCTACGATATTGGTTTCCTGAAAATTTTCATTTTTTATTTCCTCTAGATGTTCTGAATTTTCTGGTAAACTAGTATAACTTTCATATTCCGTATTATAGAGGTTTGAATAGTCATGTTCAAAAAGATTTTGATTTGAATTTTGGTTATATTCTTCAGGGATATAATAATATGAATTCTCTTCGTCGACAAATAAATTTTGGGGGTCGTAAATTGGGTTGTCGTCTTCTATATTATATAGTTCTTCCGATATAAAGTTTCTGGGACCTGAACTTTGGAAGTAGTTCGGTACACGTTGCGGTACTTGTTGGCGTAAACTTGGTATTGTCGCGTTTACTGACATAGGGGTTGGTTTGTCATTAGTTGTTCGTCCGGTTGATTTAAATACGTTGGTTTGGGGTTGTTTTGACCCGAAAACTTGTTGGTTTGTAAAATACTTTTGTTGTAGTTGTCTTGGTTGGGGCATGTTTATAGGACCTCTGGGAAATTGGTTATTTTGTGGAAATCTTTGGGGTTGGACATGTTGTGGTAATATTTTTGTCATTTGTTGGTTTTGGAAAAAGTTTGTCCTTGGGGTATTTGGGAATTGCATCTGAGGATTGAAAAAATTAGGTTTTGGGATATTTTGGGGATAGTTTTGCGTCTGAATTGGTCTTTGAATTTTTTGGATATTATTTTGAGGTTGAATTGAGGAGAAAAGGCGATTTTGAGCATAGAGAAAATTTTGTTCTTCAATTACTAACGCGATAGCATTTTCGAGACTATCAGGGTCTTTAATACGCACAATGTCTTGTAGTCTGCCGGTGAGACCTCTTATAAACGTCTTTAAAGCTAGTTGTTTATAATTATTCAATTGTAACTGTTTCATATTTGGTGCTAAGTCGCTAGAATTTAATTTGGAAATAATTAAGCTATGTGCATCTTGGATCCTAGATCCGAAATTTACAGGGGATTCATTTTTTAACGGTCGTAAAACTATCAAATCTTGAACAAGACAGTCGATGTTTCTATTATCTCCAAAAGTTAAGCGTAAAGCATTGCGAATTTCATCCCATGTCTGAAGTTCTGTTCTTGTCCCTATTAATGTTAGTGCCCTACCAGCGAGTTTTTCGATTATTGCACGAATTAAAAATTTGTTTATGGGATCGTTAGGAATCGCTCGGTTTGTATAAGTTTGTACAAGATAATTACAACTGTCAATAAAAATTTCGAGAGTATGTACATCACCAGAAAATTGAGGTATATTTTCAATATACATGCGTAGTAATTGATAATTAACATTTTGATTTTGGTTTTGTTGCTGGTTGTTCATTGTAGAAAGATTTACTTGCCCAAACAAATCAACTAAAATTGCTAGATCTGTATCGTGATCGATACCTAACCTTCCCACGTTTTCGTTCTCCTCTTCACTTTCTGAATTACTCATAAAAATTAAATTTTTGCTACTAAAATTACTTAAAATTAAGTTTTCCTAAAAGAAAATCAAAATTTGAAAATGTGAAAAATCGTTTTTCGAATTTGAATTCTTAACCTAGTGAGATTAAGTCTTTGCCCCAGCAGAGAGTATAGGATAGTTCAACGAAGGGAAATGGCTCTTACCGTTGGTAGCTAGCCCTTTTCTTCTTCGGAACCTCAGTCCTTGCCCTCCTGGTTGAAGCCCAGTTGCTGCTTGGCCCGAGTCGTCTAACGGTGGAGACGATGTTGCAGGACGAACCGCTTAATCGGAACCCGAAGGAAAAACGCGAGTTTCGGCGACTGCAAGGCTTTCCCGAATCGCAAACTTCTGCGATTTTCCGCGATACGTCCTACCGACTGCGCCAATTAAATGATTGGCCACAGCAGTAGGCTTTTAAAAAAACTTTATTCGAAAAGCTTTTGACAAAGATCGGTCTTAATCTGAACGCGCTTTGTGATACAATAAATATATAAGATTTCGGATTGCTGAGTTTGCAGGAGACGAGACGGTTCTGGAGCTTCTACAGTTTTCTTGATGATGCATGAATTTCTGCCTAGATAACTATATGTACGTGATGTAATTCCTCGGAAAAAAGTACTTTCTCTTTGTCGGAATAAGCGCCTATGAAACGAGCACGCTGATCTCATCGGTACTGGCGATAAAAAATTTGTAGGAAAAGTGTAATAAAGAATAGATATGAGATACATATGAGTGTATACATTTTCTTGACTACATTACCTAAGGATGTATCAAAAATATATATTCGTATATTTAGAGACTGCTCAAAAGGAAAGTGGACATTAAATTTGGGGCATAAATAAACCAGTTTATAACCATCTAGGTAAGTAAATTTTAAAGAAGGTCCCGACTTTAATTCCGAGAAAGCCAGGCCCTGTTTTAAATTACTTGACTAAAATATAAGAGGTGCAAAGTTTACTAGTTTTTTAAAAATATCCCGTCACACGATTATCAAGTTGAAAGGCTAGCTGCAAAATCGGATTTTGTACAACGCGTTTCCTGTTTAAAATTCCACCCAGCAACAAAAAAAAAGGTACTAATTCTCACTTATGTCATGTTCACCGTATGATTTTTATACTATTCCGACTTCGAAAACCCAAAGGTATAAGTGTAGCATGTGGAAAAAGGTGGAATTAAGGGTTTAAAACCCTTAAACGGTCTAGATATGGAATAAAATGAGGGCATGCAACATGTTCTTCAATAATGAAAATTAAAAAATACAACAATGTTCATTTTTGACTGTCCATTATCCTACCAAGAAAAAAAGCTTATAGCGTCTAAGCGACTATAAAAACGACTCTAAAAACGTCTAAACGATTCTAAAAAAACGACTAGACGACTCGTAAAAACGACTAGACGATTCGAAAAACGACTAGACGATTCGGAAAAACGACTAAACGACTCTGAAAACGACTAAACGATTCTGGAAAACGACTAGACGACTCTGAAAAACGACTAGACGACTTGAAAAGCGACATACCATGGAATACCATCAAAGACCATGGAATACCATCGAATACCATGGAATACTATCAAAAACCACGGAATACCATAAATGGTCTTGGATATCCCTGTGAAAAATTTGCCTCGGGGAGAGCATAAAAGGAAATTATCCGTGATCGATGCTCTGTGATCGAAAGATATATAAGCCTTTGATAATACAATCACTCACAGTTAAAGACATGTTTTTGTCACTTGAGATTGAACCTAGGAGTTATGGTATCCAACTGTTGAAGATAACGTATTATGTATTGGAGATCAAAATATACAAACAATTGTTGATTACTAATTTTCGATAGGTTCAACAAATCAGGTTTTAAAAGTATTTGTGTTTAGGTGCCTATGGTTTCATCTGGTATATGTTCCATACAGGATTCGAACCTTAGCCCACATTCCAAAGCCAAACACTCGGCATTTAAGTAAAATTCTAGGAAATGCTTGGCAGTGTGGTAATAATCTCGACGCGCTGTTGTAGCAGGGCTCCGCTGGCTCCCGCAGGCCTCGCCGGTCTCTGTAGACTCAGCAGGTCCCTTTAATGATGTGTACCGCAGGCTCCGATTAAATTAAAAAAATTACTATTAACACTAAAATACCCGGACAATAACCATCATTCCAACGCCAAAACATCCAACAGTAGTATTTCTGCGAATGCATCGCAGCCGGGCGCAAGGTGGATGACTCATATCCGCTAGCCGGAACTTGTCAGGACAGGTTGACGACCTAAAAACAATTCTCTCTACTTAGATAAAAATAGAATGTCCAATAAGATTTTTTTCACACACTTTTTTATATAAGCCAGATAACGTAACCATATAATATATTAGAATATTATAAAATATTTAAGCCCCATATAGTTCGAATTTGAATGGGATATTATGTTACATGGGTAATATATCTCAACACTTCGTACACAAACAAAACTCGCTCGTTCTTTACAGTTTTATTACTGTGAATTCGGTACCTACTAAAGCGGCAGACTTGGGATGCCGCAGTAGCAAATACAATATGAAGCGCAGCTCTGATGTATACTAAAAATGTTATTATCAAACTTGAGACGCACACATATTTAAAAATATAAATACCGCCGGATGAATGCAAGGCCAATTTACGGAATATATAGCAAAACAATTAGATTATGGACATGGATATTAATTTCTTTAGGTAAAGGTAATAAACATTTGATACTATCGACAGGAGTCTACGCAAAATAATTGTATCCGTATTCAGCAAATAAAAAAGTTATGGGTACCCGTCACCGATGAAAAAGTATACAAAACTGATAAAATGTTCGTGACATCTTGTATATTAAAATATTTAATCGCGTATCTAAGTCGTTATTTTATTCATTGCCTATCCCACAAATTTGGATTTTTAGCTCTTGTAATCGCTCGATCACGATTGAAACTACACTCATAAAATGTTTAAAAAATGCCCATCCCACGTGATCGCTCGACAAAAACAAAACGTGCAAAGTGGCTACTGCTCGAGGTTTGACCTTTGTCCTTAGGGACACGTGTGACCCAGTTGATGTAGAATCTAAAAAAACCCTGTAAATCATACTTCCATAGCATAGAATCTAAAATCCCCCGGTACAGTACGGATGAAAATTTCAAACCAGGCATAATCAACATGTACGTTCAAAGTAAAAAAAACTTTTCGGTCAACTGTTTAACCCCGAAATTTTGTTGATTTCTAGGAATAAAAAGAAATACTGCGATTGTAAGTCGAAAGCTATTTACGCTATCAAATTCGTTTAAAATGCGAATGATAATTTGCCGCATTAAAACCAGGCGTGAAAAATTCAACATACGTCCCTAAGAAGTTCAACCAATTTTACCCTGGAAAACATTTTTAATGAACATACAACACCACCCTTCTAAATATAGTATAAATCATGTTTTTTTTTTGATAATGTGGAAAGCTAAACTGAAAATTGTTGCTAGAGGTTCTAAAAACCGGGGTGCCAAAAATCAACTATTATTAGAAAATACGCTGATGTCATAATATAGCCGTCGATGTCACCGTTAGCGTGTCCTATGAAAAATGCGTTCTGCTTAATAAGGTGTAAAAAAATCCATGACGGGGCTTAGATGAATAAATAAAGTTTGATGTATGTGAAAGTATAGACTAAATTTTCGTATAGCCCGCGTGATCGCTCGAGGTGGCGGTATCCTCTGGACTAGAAAATATCATATCGGCTCAATCTCCAAACATTTTCATTTTGAATTATACGTTTTCATTGATGATAGATCTAGCAAGAAAATTGGACTGGACTCGATATGAGAGACATTAATCTAACTTTCACTAAACTGCACGTACTACTTAGAGGGTTGTAAGCCGTTTTAATAAAAGCACCAGACTTGCTTAAAATTCATGGCTAAACGTTAACATAATGTCATACAAACATGCGGCACGCAAAATATTAAGAATAGATATATGAGCTCAAACATGTTGATCAAAAAATATATTTATTTCTGGCGATTTAGTTTACCAGTTATCATTTAAAAACAAAACCTGGCCCCAATATTCAGTGAAAATAATAATTGAAAACTTTGTACCTTATAAACCACCACTAAATAGCGAGTCGGAAATAAGTAAAAAAATATATATAAATATATTATTTTGATATTATAGCCGAAACTGAATTTATTGGGGTGAAGATGTAAGGAAATATTTTTAGCTAGGAAAAAGTAATGCAATTATCATAGGTACTGGTTGCAGAACCCGTTGTCAGTTTTGCAAGGATTTTTGATGCAAATATAATTGCTAACGTTTAATTTGTTTACCCCATTTACGAAAATGATAACAAAATTGGATCAGACAAGATGTTTTTTCGAAGTATAGTTTTTAAACACAGGGTGCCACCACCGGTTTTACGATATAGGTTTAAAAATGCGACGCAAATACATAAAAAAATACCCTAGAGATAAGAAAACAAAATACAACTCACCAAAAGATTCTTGGTGATGTATAAAAAGAAATCAGGTTACATCTAATGCCCCAGACAGTAGAATAAACATCCCCGAGCGATGAGATATAACCAAACATCATTTTTCCAACGGCACAGTCATTTTCACGGGAAAAACAACCAGTAACCGTTCAAATTCCATAGATAGATACTGCCGTAATCCAAAATTTCACTGAACTACGCGTATCTATTATACTGAAGTAGGTACTGATACACTTCCATCTTTCCAAAGAAAAACAAACACGAAACTCAGACTTTTCATATATTACAACGCCTCGATAGAGTCTTTGTGGCCACGACCGAGAATCTACTGAAGCAAGTGCGACGCATAGGACGTGAAAAGTGCCGAGTTGGTTTTATTAAACAATGAAACTTATACCTACGTATATATATAAAATAAATGAGAAATATGCCAGAGATTTGAAACCTAATTGTGTTGCAAGTTTGAGGTCCAAAAAAATATTTGTTTTAATTTTTTAAGGTGAGAAACACATCTAACAGCCAGTTTGGAAATATACAAGGCAAAAAAAGTAGTGATGTGGCTGCCCCATTTTATGTTTTATACAGGTTGGATTATTTTAGAATAGTTGTTCAATAGACCGAGACAACATCATAAACGCTTCCCGTTAGAACAGAATCTGATGAAAAGAAAAATTCCATCTGGGTCAAGCTACTAGATAACCAAAATAAAAAATACTGAACGTTATAAAATTTAAAAAATCATATTTTCAACGGATTTTTATCCTCTGAAAATGGCGTAAAATTCAGTTTCACTGGGTCAAGCTAGGTGGTAACTATATAACCAAAATAAAAAAAATACTGAACGTTATAAAATTAAAAAAATCATATTTTCATGGGATTTTTGTCCTCTGAAAATGACGCAAATTCAGTTTCAATAAGTTACTAATTGGGGTAATAGAGGAAAAATCTTAAATAGGAATTCTGAGACAACGAGGCTGAGAGTAAATAACATACAAAAATCTTGTGCGTTGACTTTGAACTGAATTTAATAATTCGGTTTAATAACGACAATTTTCTCGATTATCTAGAATCAAAAATATTGCAAGTGACAATTCACTATTTTCTCGACATTATGTAAAGCCTTATTATTGCGTCGTAAATTAAAAGATCCAAAAATATTGGCATCAATTGTTTAGTAAATGTGGTTAAAATATGTCTACTTTATCAACAGTTATTTGTAACAGCTTATTATCTTGGAAGCGTAAACTCTTTGAATTTTTTAGACAAAAAGTTGTAGTTTAATAATGGTCAGTTGGATTCCTTTTTGAATCATGTTTGCGTATTACCTACAAGGATTTACAACCTCCAAACATAGAAATCGCTCATTTTAACCCGATTTAATAAAAATTTCACCAAAAACAATACTTTCAGTCATATAATACACTTCTGATTAATAAAAAATTCACTATAGTAATAATGAGATTTTCAATGGAATTTTTATAGACTGTTTGCCCATTTTGAGAGTCTGTTTGCTAGCTTTTGGGGGTATTCCTTGATATTTTAGACGGATAAAAATGAATAACATTGGGTTTCCTAACTAAAATACAAAACGCACTGTTGACTTTACTTCCGTGGATAGTAAGCCTATAATACGTATCGAAAACAGAGAAATATTCAGGTCAAGAAAAAAGTAGCCTAATTTACAAGTTTGGGAATCAAAAACTACCTTTTGTCTTTTAATTTTGATGAGAAAATACGTCTAATTCGTAAGTCAAATAAATGGGACATCATGAAAGATATACTAATAATTGAACAAATGCTATCTCAGTTCTATAGGCACAAAGGTACTATGGGTAGTAATAGTTTTGGGATCAAAAGACAAGCTTTTAAATTTGTTAAGAAAATACGTCTAATGAAATTGAAAGTAGTAACTAGATTTTGGTTAACATTTCGTTAACGCGTTGATGAATGTTTGATGCAAGTGAAAAGTAGATCGAATTTTCCAAAAAACGGTGACTGACCAAACAAGTTATTATAAAAAGTTGCTCAGGAGACCGATGTAACCTAGAAAACGCCTTTCCTTCGAATAGAAAGTGACATAAATAGTTACAAAATGGGACTTAGACGGATATTCGATGCAAGTGAAAAGTAGGCAGAATTTTTGAAAATCGGGACGGACCAAAAATTATTAAGTTGATCGGGAGGTTGAGATAACCTATGAAACGCCTTTCATTCGAATAGAATCTGACAAAAAAAATCCAAGAAAATTTTAGACGACTGTTTGCAAGTGAAAAGTATACAGATTTTTTCGAAAACCGGCGACTGACAAAAAAATATATACTTATTAGAAAATTTTGCTCGGGAGACCGAGGTAACCTAGAAAACGCCTCTCGTGCGAATATAATCTGAAATAAAATTCCATGATGGGGACTTAGGCGAATGTTTGATGCAAGTGAATAGTATAGACCGAATTCCCGAAAAAAACGCCATTCGTTTGAATATAATAAAAAAATCGAATAAGGAACGGGACTTATTAGACGAATATTTGATGCAAGTGGAAAAGTATAGATAGATTTTTTCGAGTGACTGATAAAAATAGTTAGTCGGAAGGCCCCCAGATAATATTGATATTTTGTTTGAACAAAATCTGAAAAAAAAAAAACTAGACGTGACTTAGACGAATGTTTGCAAGTGAAAAAAAACAAAAAAATTATTAGAAAAGTTGACCGGAAGGTTTAACCTAGGAAACGCCTTTCATTCGAATAGAATATGACAAAAAAAAATCCGAGACGTGACTTAGACGAATGTTTGCAAGTGGAAAAAAAAAACAAAAAAATTATTAGAAAAGTTGATCGGAAGGTTTAACCTAGGAAACGCCTTTCAATCGAATAGAATATGACAAAAAAATCCGAGACGTGACTTAGACGAATGTTTGCAAGTGAAAAAGAAACAAAAAATTATTAGAAAAGTTGATTGGGAGGCCGAGGTAACCTAGGAAACACCTTTCATTCGAATAGAATGTAACAAAAAAAAATTCCAAGACGTGACTTAGACGAATGTTTGCAAGTGAAAAGCATACAGATTTTTTTTTCGAAAAACGGCGGCTGACTAAAAATTATTAGAAAAGTTGTTCGGGGCCGTGGTACCTAGGAAACGCCTTTCATTCAAACAAAATGCGACAAAAAAAAATTTAGACATAGATGAATAAGAATGCAAGGACGATTGGAGTGATCTATAACCCTAAACAGAAGGGAGAAAATGCCCCTCAATAAGTCGAAATTTGTGTGTTTTCCATGTGATTCAATGAGATTTTTACAAATTATTGGAAACTTAATGACGTGAGAAAAATAAAACGTCCATTGTCTGCTCACATTTTAGGAAATTTATCACAATTTATTCTAATTAATAATACCCTTTGTTTATGGAATCCCTAGTTAGCCAATGTGTCATGAGTAAGTATATGACAGGTCAAATACGTATATAATGTAAAGTAAAAATATAGTTAACAAGGCGTTAACGAGCATTGACAACATGTTAACGAACGAGGTGCTAACAACGCGATAACTTAACTTTGACAACTCGTTAACGAAGCGTTGACGAGTGTGGACCCTCCAAATCTTAGGAGATACATTCGCAACCTTACACCGGATCACGCGTCACAAAGATGCTACCTTAAATTAATGCGTTGACAACTCGTTAATCCCAGGAGATACAATCGCAACTTACACCAGATCAAACTCAACTGTGGAATCCTGTGACGTCACAGAGATGCTACCTTACATTTCTTTTAGGTAGATAACCTAACCTAACATTATTGTCGCGGTGTCCAAGAGGTTAGCGACTGGTGAACCGATTGCAATTGGATTTGGGAGAGGTGTATCAGAGGCGGATTAAGTCAGTTTTGGATTTGGGAGAGGTGTATCAGAGGCGGATTAAGTCAGTTTTGCTGAATAGCAATCGGTTCACCAGTCGCTAACCTCTTGGACACCGCGACAATAATGTTAGGTTAGGTTATCTACCTAAGATGGTGTAAGTTGCGATTGTATCTCCTGGGATTAACGAGTTGTCAACGCATTAATTTAAGGTAGCATCTTTGTGACGCGTGATCCGGTGTAAGGTTGCGAATGTATCTCCTAAGATTTGGAGGGTCCACACTCGTCAACGCTTCGTTAACGAGTTGTCAAAGTTAAGTTATCGCGTTGTTAGCACCTCGTTCGTTAACATGTTGTCAATGCTCGTTAACGCCTTGTTAACTATATTTTTACTTTACATTATATACGTATTTGACCTGTCATATACTTACTCATGACACATTGGCTAACTAGGGATTCCATAAACAAAGGGTATTATTAATTAGAATAAATTGTGATAAATTTCCTAAAATGTGAGCAGACAATGGACGTTTTATTTTTCTCACGTCATTAAGTTTCCAATAATTTGTAAAAATCTCATTGAATCATATGGAAAACACACAAATTTCGACTTATTGAGGGGCATTTTCTCCCTTCTGTTTAGGGTTATAGATCACTCCAATCGTCCTTGCATTCTTATTCATCTATGTCTAAATTTTTTTTTGTCGCATTTTGTTTGAATGAAAGGCGTTTCCTAGGTACCACGGCCCCGAACAACTTTTCTAATAATTTTTAGTCAGCCGCCGTTTTTCGAAAAAAAAAAATCTGTATGCTTTTCACTTGCAAACATTCGTCTAAGTCACGTCTTGGAATTTTTTTTTGTTACATTCTATTCGAATGAAAGGTGTTTCCTAGGTTACCTCGGCCTCCCAATCAACTTTTCTAATAATTTTTTGTTTCTTTTTCACTTGCAAACATTCGTCTAAGTCACGTCTCGGATTTTTTTGTCATATTCTATTCGATTGAAAGGCGTTTCCTAGGTTAAACCTTCCGATCAACTTTTCTAATAATTTTTTTGTTTTTTTTTCCACTTGCAAACATTCGTCTAAGTCACGTCTCGGATTTTTTTTTGTCATATTCTATTCGAATGAAAGGCGTTTCCTAGGTTAAACCTTCCGGTCAACTTTTCTAATAATTTTTTTGTTTTTTTTCACTTGCAAACATTCGTCTAAGTCACGTCTAGTTTTTTTTTTTCAGATTTTGTTCAAACAAAATATCAATATTATCTGGGGGCCTTCCGACTAACTATTTTTATCAGTCACTCGAAAAAATCTATCTATACTTTTCCACTTGCATCAAATATTCGTCTAATAAGTCCCGTTCCTTATTCGATTTTTTTATTATATTCAAACGAATGGCGTTTTTTTCGGGAATTCGGTCTATACTATTCACTTGCATCAAACATTCGCCTAAGTCCCCATCATGGAATTTTATTTCAGATTATATTCGCACGAGAGGCGTTTTCTAGGTTACCTCGGTCTCCCGAGCAAAATTTTCTAATAAGTATATTTTTTTTTGTCAGTCGCCGGTTTTCGAAAAAAATCTGTATACTTTTCACTTGCAAACAGTCGTCTAAAATTTTCTTGGATTTTTTTTGTCAGATTCTATTCGAATGAAAGGCGTTTCATAGGTTATCTCAACCTCCCGATCAACTTAATAATTTTTGGTCCGTCCCGATTTTCAAAAATTCTGCCTACTTTTCACTTGCATCGAATATCCGTCTAAGTCCCATTTTGTAACTATTTATGTCACTTTCTATTCGAAGGAAAGGCGTTTTCTAGGTTACATCGGTCTCCTGAGCAACTTTTTATAATAACTTGTTTGGTCAGTCACCGTTTTTTGGAAAATTCGATCTACTTTTCACTTGCATCAAACATTCATCAACGCGTTAACGAAATGTTAACCAAAATCTAGTTACTACTTTCAATTTCATTAGACGTATTTTCTTAACAAATTTAAAAGCTTGTCTTTTGATCCCAAAACTATTACTACCCATAGTACCTTTGTGCCTATAGAACTGAGATAGCATTTGTTCAATTATTAGTATATCTTTCATGATGTCCCATTTATTTGACTTACGAATTAGACGTATTTTCTCATCAAAATTAAAAGACAAAAGGTAGTTTTTGATTCCCAAACTTGTAAATTAGGCTACTTTTTTCTTGACCTGAATATTTCTCTGTTTTCGATACGTATTATAGGCTTACTATCCACGGAAGTAAAGTCAACAGTGCGTTTTGTATTTTAGTTAGGAAACCCAATGTTATTCATTTTTATCCGTCTAAAATATCAAGGAATACCCCCAAAAGCTAGCAAACAGACTCTCAAAATGGGCAAACAGTCTATAAAAATTCCATTGAAAATCTCATTATTACTATAGTGAATTTTTTATTAATCAGAAGTGTATTATATGACTGAAAGTATTGTTTTTGGTGAAATTTTTATTAAATCGGGTTAAAATGAGCGATTTCTATGTTTGGAGGTTGTAAATCCTTGTAGGTAATACGCAAACATGATTCAAAAAGGAATCCAACTGACCATTATTAAACTACAACTTTTTGTCTAAAAAATTCAAAGAGTTTACGCTTCCAAGATAATAAGCTGTTACAAATAACTGTTGATAAAGTAGACATATTTTAACCACATTTACTAAACAATTGATGCCAATATTTTTGGATCTTTTAATTTACGACGCAATAATAAGGCTTTACATAATGTCGAGAAAATAGTGAATTGTCACTTGCAATATTTTTGATTCTAGATAATCGAGAAAATTGTCGTTATTAAACCGAATTATTAAATTCAGTTCAAAGTCAACGCACAAGATTTTTGTATGTTATTTACTCTCAGCCTCGTTGTCTCAGAATTCCTATTTAAGATTTTTCCTCTATTACCCCAATTAGTAACTTATTGAAACTGAATTTGCGTCATTTTCAGAGGACAAAAATCCCATGAAAATATGATTTTTTTAATTTTATAACGTTCAGTATTTTTTTTATTTTGGTTATATAGTTACCACCTAGCTTGACCCAGTGAAACTGAATTTTACGCCATTTTCAGAGGATAAAAATCCGTTGAAAATATGATTTTTTAAATTTTATAACGTTCAGTATTTTTTATTTTGGTTATCTAGTAGCTTGACCCAGATGGAATTTTTCTTTTCATCAGATTCTGTTCTAACGGGAAGCGTTTATGATGTTGTCTCGGTCTATTGAACAACTATTCTAAAATAATCCAACCTGTATAAAACATAAAATGGGGCAGCCACATCACTACTTTTTTTGCCTTGTATATTTCCAAACTGGCTGTTAGATGTGTTTCTCACCTTAAAAAATTAAAACAAATATTTTTTTGGACCTCAAACTTGCAACACAATTAGGTTTCAAATCTCTGGCATATTTCTCATTTATTTTATATATATACGTAGGTATAAGTTTCATTGTTTAATAAAACCAACTCGGCACTTTTCACGTCCTATGCGTCGCACTTGCTTCAGTAGATTCTCGGTCGTGGCCACAAAGACTCTATCGAGGCGTTGTAATATATGAAAAGTCTGAGTTTCGTGTTTGTTTTTCTTTGGAAAGATGGAAGTGTATCAGTACCTACTTCAGTATAATAGATACGCGTAGTTCAGTGAAATTTTGGATTACGGCAGTATCTATCTATGGAATTTGAACGGTTACTGGTTGTTTTTCCCGTGAAAATGACTGTGCCGTTGGAAAAATGATGTTTGGTTATATCTCATCGCTCGGGGATGTTTATTCTACTGTCTGGGGCATTAGATGTAACCTGATTTCTTTTTATACATCACCAAGAATCTTTTGGTGAGTTGTATTTTGTTTTCTTATCTCTAGGGTATTTTTTTATGTATTTGCGTCGCATTTTTAAACCTATATCGTAAAACCGGTGGTGGCACCCTGTGTTTAAAAACTATACTTCGAAAAAACATCTTGTCTGATCCAATTTTGTTATCATTTTCGTAAATGGGGTAAACAAATTAAACGTTAGCAATTATATTTGCATCAAAAATCCTTGCAAAACTGACAACGGGTTCTGCAACCAGTACCTATGATAATTGCATTACTTTTTCCTAGCTAAAAATATTTCCTTACATCTTCACCCCAATAAATTCAGTTTCGGCTATAATATCAAAATAATATATTTATATATATTTTTTTACTTATTTCCGACTCGCTATTTAGTGGTGGTTTATAAGGTACAAAGTTTTCAATTATTATTTTCACTGAATATTGGGGCCAGGTTTTGTTTTTAAATGATAACTGGTAAACTAAATCGCCAGAAATAAATATATTTTTTGATCAACATGTTTGAGCTCATATATCTATTCTTAATATTTTGCGTGCCGCATGTTTGTATGACATTATGTTAACGTTTAGCCATGAATTTTAAGCAAGTCTGGTGCTTTTATTAAAACGGCTTACAACCCTCTAAGTAGTACGTGCAGTTTAGTGAAAGTTAGATTAATGTCTCTCATATCGAGTCCAGTCCAATTTTCTTGCTAGATCTATCATCAATGAAAACGTATAATTCAAAATGAAAATGTTTGGAGATTGAGCCGATATGATATTTTCTAGTCCAGAGGATACCGCCACCTCGAGCGATCACGCGGGCTATACGAAAATTTAGTCTATACTTTCACATACATCAAACTTTATTTATTCATCTAAGCCCCGTCATGGATTTTTTTACACCTTATTAAGCAGAACGCATTTTTCATAGGACACGCTAACGGTGACATCGACGGCTATATTATGACATCAGCGTATTTTCTAATAATAGTTGATTTTTGGCACCCCGGTTTTTAGAACCTCTAGCAACAATTTTCAGTTTAGCTTTCCACATTATCAAAAAAAAAACATGATTTATACTATATTTAGAAGGGTGGTGTTGTATGTTCATTAAAAATGTTTTCCAGGGTAAAATTGGTTGAACTTCTTAGGGACGTATGTTGAATTTTTCACGCCTGGTTTTAATGCGGCAAATTATCATTCGCATTTTAAACGAATTTGATAGCGTAAATAGCTTTCGACTTACAATCGCAGTATTTCTTTTTATTCCTAGAAATCAACAAAATTTCGGGGTTAAACAGTTGACCGAAAAGTTTTTTTTACTTTGAACGTACATGTTGATTATGCCTGGTTTGAAATTTTCATCCGTACTGTACCGGGGGATTTTAGATTCTATGCTATGGAAGTATGATTTACAGGGTTTTTTTAGATTCTACATCAACTGGGTCACACGTGTCCCTAAGGACAAAGGTCAAACCTCGAGCAGTAGCCACTTTGCACGTTTTGTTTTTGTCGAGCGATCACGTGGGATGGGCATTTTTTAAACATTTTATGAGTGTAGTTTCAATCGTGATCGAGCGATTACAAGAGCTAAAAATCCAAATTTGTGGGATAGGCAATGAATAAAATAACGACTTAGATACGCGATTAAATATTTTAATATACAAGATGTCACGAACATTTTATCAGTTTTGTATACTTTTTCATCGGTGACGGGTACCCATAACTTTTTTATTTGCTGAATACGGATACAATTATTTTGCGTAGACTCCTGTCGATAGTATCAAATGTTTATTACCTTTACCTAAAGAAATTAATATCCATGTCCATAATCTAATTGTTTTGCTATATATTCCGTAAATTGGCCTTGCATTCATCCGGCGGTATTTATATTTTTAAATATGTGTGCGTCTCAAGTTTGATAATAACATTTTTAGTATACATCAGAGCTGCGCTTCATATTGTATTTGCTACTGCGGCATCCCAAGTCTGCCGCTTTAGTAGGTACCGAATTCACAGTAATAAAACTGTAAAGAACGAGCGAGTTTTGTTTGTGTACGAAGTGTTGAGATATATTACCCATGTAACATAATATCCCATTCAAATTCGAACTATATGGGGCTTAAATATTTTATAATATTCTAATATATTATATGGTTACGTTATCTGGCTTATATAAAAAAGTGTGTGAAAAAAATCTTATTGGACATTCTATTTTTATCTAAGTAGAGAGAATTGTTTTTAGGTCGTCAACCTGTCCTGACAAGTTCCGGCTAGCGGATATGAGTCATCCACCTTGCGCCCGGCTGCGATGCATTCGCAGAAATACTACTGTTGGATGTTTTGGCGTTGGAATGATGGTTATTGTCCGGGTATTTTAGTGTTAATAGTAATTTTTTTAATTTAATCGGAGCCTGCGGTACACATCATTAAAGGGACCTGCTGAGTCTACAGAGACCGGCGAGGCCTGCGGGAGCCAGCGGAGCCCTGCTACAACAGCGCGTCGAGATTATTACCACACTGCCAAGCATTTCCTAGAATTTTACTTAAATGCCGAGTGTTTGGCTTTGGAATGTGGGCTAAGGTTCGAATCCTGTATGGAACATATACCAGATGAAACCATAGGCACCTAAACACAAATACTTTTAAAACCTGATTTGTTGAACCTATCGAAAATTAGTAATCAACAATTGTTTGTATATTTTGATCTCCAATACATAATACGTTATCTTCAACAGTTGGATACCATAACTCCTAGGTTCAATCTCAAGTGACAAAAACATGTCTTTAACTGTGAGTGATTGTATTATCAAAGGCTTATATATCTTTCGATCACAGAGCATCGATCACGGATAATTTCCTTTTATGCTCTCCCCGAGGCAAATTTTTCACAGGGATATCCAAGACCATTTATGGTATTCCGTGGTTTTTGATAGTATTCCATGGTATTCGATGGTATTCCATGGTCTTTGATGGTATTCCATGGTATGTCGCTTTTCAAGTCGTCTAGTCGTTTTTCAGAGTCGTCTAGTCGTTTTCCAGAATCGTTTAGTCGTTTTCAGAGTCGTTTAGTCGTTTTTCCGAATCGTCTAGTCGTTTTTCGAATCGTCTAGTCGTTTTTACGAGTCGTCTAGTCGTTTTTTTAGAATCGTTTAGACGTTTTTAGAGTCGTTTTTATAGTCGCTTAGACGCTATAAGCTTTTTTTCTTGGTAGGATAATGGACAGTCAAAAATGAACATTGTTGTATTTTTTAATTTTCATTATTGAAGAACATGTTGCATGCCCTCATTTTATTCCATATATAGACCGTTTAAGGGTTTTAAACCCTTAATTCCACCTTTTTCCACATGCTACACTTATACCTTTGGGTTTTCGAAGTCGGAATAGTATAAAAATCATACGGTGAACATGACATAAGTGAGAATTAGTACCTTTTTTTTTGTTGCTGGGTGGAATTTTAAACAGGAAACGCGTTGTACAAAATCCGATTTTGCAGCTAGCCTTTCAACTTGATAATCGTGTGACGGGATATTTTTAAAAAACTAGTAAACTTTGCACCTCTTATATTTTAGTCAAGTAATTTAAAACAGGGCCTGGCTTTCTCGGAATTAAAGTCGGGACCTTCTTTAAAATTTACTTACCTAGATGGTTATAAACTGGTTTATTTATGCCCCAAATTTAATGTCCACTTTCCTTTTGAGCAGTCTCTAAATATACGAATATATATTTTTGATACATCCTTAGGTAATGTAGTCAAGAAAATGTATACACTCATATGTATCTCATATCTATTCTTTATTACACTTTTCCTACAAATTTTTTATCGCCAGTACCGATGAGATCAGCGTGCTCGTTTCATAGGCGCTTATTCCGACAAAGAGAAAGTACTTTTTTCCGAGGAATTACATCACGTACATATAGTTATCTAGGCAGAAATTCATGCATCATCAAGAAAACTGTAGAAGCTCCAGAACCGTCTCGTCTCCTGCAAACTCAGCAATCCGAAATCTTATATATTTATTGTATCACAAAGCGCGTTCAGATTAAGACCGATCTTTGTCAAAAGCTTTTCGAATAAAGTTTTTTTAAAAGCCTACTGCTGTGGCCAATCATTTAATTGGCGCAGTCGGTAGGACGTATCGCGGAAAATCGCAGAAGTTTGCGATTCGGGCAAGCCTTGCAGTCGCCGAAACTCGCGTTTTTCCTTCGGGTTCCGATTAAGCGGTTCGTCCTGCAACATCGTCTCCACCGTTAGACGACTCGGGCCAAGCAGCAACTGGGCTTCAACCAGGAGGGCAAGGACTGAGGTTCCGAAGAAGAAAAGGGCTAGCTACCAACGGTAAGAGCCATTTCCCTTCGTTGAACTATCCTATACTCTCTGCTGGGGCAAAGACTTAATCTCACTAGGTTAAGAATTCAAATTCGAAAAACGATTTTTCACATTTTCAAATTTTGATTTTCTTTTAGGAAAACTTAATTTTAAGTAATTTTAGTAGCAAAAATTTAATTTTTATGAGTAATTCAGAAAGTGAAGAGGAGAACGAAAACGTGGGAAGGTTAGGTATCGATCACGATACAGATCTAGCAATTTTAGTTGATTTGTTTGGGCAAGTAAATCTTTCTACAATGAACAACCAGCAACAAAACCAAAATCAAAATGTTAATTATCAATTACTACGCATGTATATTGAAAATATACCTCAATTTTCTGGTGATGTACATACTCTCGAAATTTTTATTGACAGTTGTAATTATCTTGTACAAACTTATACAAACCGAGCGATTCCTAACGATCCAATAAACAAATTTTTAATTCGTGCAATAATCGAAAAACTCGCTGGTAGGGCACTAACATTAATAGGGACAAGAACAGAACTTCAGACATGGGATGAAATTCGCAATGCTTTACGCTTAACTTTTGGAGATAATAGAAACATCGACTGTCTTGTTCAAGATTTGATAGTTTTACGACCGTTAAAAAATGAATCCCCTGTAAATTTCGGATCTAGGATCCAAGATGCACATAGCTTAATTATTTCCAAATTAAATTCTAGCGACTTAGCACCAAATATGAAACAGTTACAATTGAATAATTATAAACAACTAGCTTTAAAGACGTTTATAAGAGGTCTCACCGGCAGACTACAAGACATTGTGCGTATTAAAGACCCTGATAGTCTCGAAAATGCTATCGCGTTAGTAATTGAAGAACAAAATTTTCTCTATGCTCAAAATCGCCTTTTCTCCTCAATTCAACCTCAAAATAATATCCAAAAAATTCAAAGACCAATTCAGACGCAAAACTATCCCCAAAATATCCCAAAACCTAATTTTTTCAATCCTCAGATGCAATTCCCAAATACCCCAAGGACAAACTTTTTCCAAAACCAACAAATGACAAAAATATTACCACAACATGTCCAACCCCAAAGATTTCCACAAAATAACCAATTTCCCAGAGGTCCTATAAACATGCCCCAACCAAGACAACTACAACAAAAGTATTTTACAAACCAACAAGTTTTCGGGTCAAAACAACCCCAAACCAACGTATTTAAATCAACCGGACGAACAACTAATGACAAACCAACCCCTAACAAGTACCGCAACGTGTACCGAACTACTTCCAAAGTTCAGGTCCCAGAAACTTTATATCGGAAGAACTATATAATATAGAAGACGACAACCCAATTTACGACCCCCAAAATTTATTTGTCGACGAAGAGAATTCATATTATTATATCCCTGAAGAATATAACCAAAATTCAAATCAAAATCTTTTTGAACATGACTATTCAAACCTCTATAATACGGAATATGAAAGTTATACTAGTTTACCAGAAAATTCAGAACATCTAGAGGAAATAAAAAATGAAAATTTTCAGGAAACCAATATCGTAGACAAAAGAAAATGACAATAATTGATCTTAATAACATTCATACTAATATCTTACCCTATATTGAGACTTATAACCCGAAATTTAAATTCTTAATTGATACGGGAGCTTCAAAATCAATAATAAATCCTTGTTTTGCAGAAAAATATTTCCCTAATACAATCTATCATGAAGACTTTCAAATAAAAACGTGTAACGGTACAAATAAATGTAGATTCAAAGCTGACATACCAATAAATGAACTTTTAGGTTTAAACGATCAGATTACTTTCCACTTGTTTCAATTTCATGATTTTTTTGATGGATTACTAGGCTTCGAAGATATAAAAAGACTAAAGTTAATACCCGATTTTGACAAAAATATTCTCTATAACGAAAATATCTGTATTAATATTTTTTATAGACACAATCAACAATCTAACTTATTTTCTATACAAGTCAACCCTCACGAAACATGTAAAGCGAAAATACCTGTTTCTGTAAATTCAGGAGATATCTATTTTCCAAGAAAAGACATTTCAAGAAATTGTTTTATTCCGGAAATTCTAACCACTGCTAAGAATGGTTATGCTATTGTCGAAATTCAAAATCATTCAGACGAAACAAAAGTCTTATCTCTAAATAAACCATTCACTACAGCTAGTTTTCAAGAAATCAATAATGATTACTCTCTTTTTAATATCGAACAAATTTTTAATAACAAAAAAAGCAAATCTAAACAAAAATATGATGTGAAAAATATAATACGATCCGATCATCTTAATTCTGAAGAGAAAGAAAAAATTTTTAAAATCTGTCAAGAATTTTCAGATTTATTTTATAATACAGGAGAAAAACTTTCATTTACGAACAGAGTAAAACACGAAATAAAAACCACCGACGAGGTCCCTGTTCACACAAAGTCTTATAGGTATCCTTATGCCTTAAAAAATGAAGTTCAAAGACAAATAAGAAAAATGTTAGATGACGAAATCATTAGACCTTCTTCAAGTCCATGGTCTTCACCAATCTGGATTGTCCCCAAGAAATCGGATGCCTCCGGACAAAAAAAGTGGCGTATAGTAGTCGATTACAGGAAAATCAATGAAAAAACTATTGATGACCGATATCCAATTCCCAACATTAATGAAATTTTAGACAAGTTAGGCCGATGTACTTATTTTACTACCCTTGATCTAGCTTCCGGCTTTCACCAAATAGAGATGCACCCCCAAAGTATAGAAAAAACAGCTTTTAGTGTAGACAACGGTCATTACGAATATAATAGAATGCCATTTGGCCTAAAAAATGCGCCAGCCACATTTCAGCGTGTTATGGACGACATTCTAAGAGAACTCCAAGGAAAAGTTTGTTTAGTTTACATTGATGACATCATAATATTTTCATCATCATTAGAAGAACATATTTCCAATCTCAAACTAGTTTTCAAAAAATTACGTGAATACAATCTTAAGATACAATTAGATAAGTGTGAATTCCTCCGCAAGGAAGTAGAATTCTTAGGACATATAATAACACCAGGCGGAATCAAACCAAACATAAAAAAAATTCAGGCTATTCAAAAGTTTCCAATTCCTAAAACGGCAAAAGAAATAAAATCATTCCTAGGCTTAGTAGGTTATTATCGAAAATTTATAAAAGACTTTGCAAAAATCACAAAACCTTTCACCAAATGTTTAAAAAAGGGAGAAAAGGTCATTCACAATGAATCTTTTATTAATGCTTTCGAGTTGTGCAAAAATATACTCACGAATGACCCAATTTTACAATATCCAGATTTTTCTAAGCCATTTAACTTGACGACAGACGCCTCAAACTACGCTATAGGTGCAGTATTATCACAAGGTACTGTAGGCCAAGATCTTCCAGTGGCATATGCTTCTCGTACACTTAATCCCGCAGAATGCAACTATTCAACTATCGAAAAGGAATTGTTAGCAATTGTCTGGGCCACAAATTACTTTAGACCTTATCTGTTTGGACACAAATTTAAAATCATCACTGACCACAAACCCCTTCAATGGCTATTTTCCCTTAAAGACCCCAGTTCACGTCTCGTTCGTTGGAGACTCAAACTTGAGGAATATCAATACGAAATAGTATATAAAAAAGGAAAATCAAATACCAACGCGGATGCACTCTCTCGAGTAGAAATAAATGCACTAGAAAATTCTTTAGAAAACGAATCAATAACAGCCAATTTAGGTGATTCAGATGACGAAATTATTACCTTTTTAGAAAATTTAGATGAAGGAAACCTTCCGGAAATCTCAAGCGAAGATGTAAATGAAATTTTAGAAATTACCCCTAACGAAAAACCTGTTGAAAAACCAAAAATTAATATTATTTCCGATATACTTATTAGACCGGCATTCAATGTCCAAGAAAACGCTCCGAGAAATAATATAAACGAAACTGTCCATACAGCAGTCGAAGATCCTGTTTTACTAATGCCAATAACAGAAAAATCGGTAAACTCATACAAAAATCAAATAATTGTTTCTTCTAACAACAAGACACAACATAAATATGTAATTCGAAACAAACCATTTAACGAAAATAAACGATTAACGGTATCTTTACCTCTCCAAAATTTCGAAAGTGAAACAATAGCTTTTATAAAAGAATACGTAGAAGATAAAAAGGTTTACTGTGTATATTTTAAAACTCCTAATATAATCCCAGAATTTTGCAACATTATCCAAAAGACATTCCAAAATTCTTCTTTTAAACTAATACAAAGTTCAACCTATTTAGAAGATATTTATACTTTTGACGAACAACAAGAAAAACTAAAATATTATCATGAAGGTAAAGTTTGCCACAGAGGTATCAATGAAATGGAAAATTCCCTAAAACGAAGATATTACTGGCCAAAACAAAAAACTGATATAGAAAAATACGTAAATAATTGTGAAATTTGTCAGTTAGCTAAATACGACAGAAAACCCGCAGAAATAAAATTTAATTTGACGCCCACTAGTACCAAACCTTTTGAAGTCATACATGTTGACACTTTCCAAATAGAAAACAATAAATTTTTAACAATAATAGATTCATTCTCTCGTTATGCACAAGCATACAAAATAAGTGGAGCTTCAGCTATAAACACCATTGATTGTTTCTTACAATTCGCAACACATCATGGTCTACCAAGAACCATTGTATCTGACAATGGATCAGAATTTAATAATACAACCGTAAAAGATTTTGTAAAACTTCACAAAATTAATATTCATTTTATTACTCCTAATAATTCTAATAGCAACAGTTTAGTTGAACGTTTACACTCTACATTAATTGAACACATAAGATGTTTAAGATTAACTGACAAAGACAGTCGAATCGACAAACTCATGCTCTACGCAATTTTGGCATATAATAATACAGTTCATTCAGTAACAAAACAAACTCCATATAACATTGTTAGTGGACATACCGATAGTTTTGATGCTTTCGATACTACTTCTGAAATAATTATAAATGAATATGTTAACGAACATAAAAATAGAACACGTCTACTTTATGACAAAATTCATGAAATCAATCAATCTACAAAGGAAAAAATCATTCAAAAAAGAAACCAAAATCGCGAAGATCCTATAGAATATAATGAAAATGAATACGCTTACGAAAGAGTTCAAAACCGTTCAAAAATAAAACCCCGTTTTAAAAAGGTAATCGTTCAGAAAAACTTAGGTATAAAAGCGAAATTACCACGCAAAATAATTCACAAAAAGAATTTAAAAAGACCAAGAAAACTGACAGAAAAATCTTTATTACAGGACAGACATTCAGACAGACATGAGAAACCACCTGATGATCCTGATATCCCAGGTCCAAGTACAGGAAATTAAAATAACGGATTTGAAAGATTCACCTGGAGTCTTACCTTTTAGATTAGGAAATGCAAAGATCATAACTAGAAAACACACTTTTCTACATTATGTTCAAATTAAAGCCTTAAGTAACGAAATAAAAAATCTTAGATCGGTTCATAATGATTTAAACATTTCTATTTTTAAAGAAACACAATTTGTATTTTCTTCTAGCTTACGAAATAACTATGATAGTCTTAAACCTTTAATCTTAGAAATAGAACGTAAATTTAATAACATAATATTTAAGAAAAATATAAATAAACGCAGTAAACGCGGACTTTTTAATGCTATAGGAACGGTAAATAAATGGTTTACTGGATCGCTTGATGCAAATGACGGTATTAGATACGACAACGCTATAAGAATACTTGAGAAAAATCAACAGAAAATTGTATCAGAAGTAAACACACAAATTTCCTTATTCAAAAAATTAATTGATCACTACGGAACCTCAATTGAAACTATAATTGATAATCAACGAAAAATTTCTGAATATTTAGAACGTTACCATGAATTAATAAAAAGAGAAACTGATATATTCTATAAATATACTGTATATTTAAGTATACTTAATCAAATTTTTATCAATGCTAATGTAATAATTACTTTCCTAGACAACTTGGAAAATGCTATAACCTTTTCACGTTTACATACTATTCACCCTGATATATTGAATATCGACGACTTACAAGAGATATTAACGGACTTAAAAACACATTATTCAGAAAACGAAATTATTAATATTAATTTTTATGATTGGTACTCTGTAATTAAAACAAGTAGTTATATTTCAAAAAATCAAATTGTTTTTGCCCTAGATGTCCCTTTAGTTCATCCAGATAATTTTGATTATTATCATTTATATCCTTTACCTTCTTCCAAAAATACCATAATTATTCCTTCCAAACCCTACATGGCTCTTAGTACTACTAGCTACCAATATATGGAAAATTCCTGCGAAGAAATAAATGGAACTTATATTTGTCTACAAGAACGGTTAGAAGCAACTCCAAAAGAAGATTGCATAGCTGCACTAATTTCTGGCGAAGAACCAAGTTGTAACGTTATGGAAGTTCAAACTCACAATCAAATAATTGAAAGAGTCAACGACGAATTTATAATTGTTGTCCCGAAAGAAGAATCGAAAATTAAATTGTTATGCAAAAACATGGAATATGCCATAATAAAGACACCGCATTTAATTTGGTTACCTACCGGATGCAGCATGGAAATTAATGGAATTTCTTATGGAAATAATAAATCAAACAGTAAAACCCATTCATTGGTATTGCCGGCGATTAAAATTGGCGAAGTTCAAGAAAACATCAATACATTTGGCAAACTCCACATCAGGAACATATCACTGGACGATATCCATGCTCTTCGAAAACATATTAACTCTATTAGTCCTGTGGTCGTCGAAGAAGTTGCAAATACGTACACAACAAATTGGATTTTATGGATAACAATGGTAATGGTTCTCTTAATATTAATTGGATATGGAATTTGGAAATATTGGAAGTTCCGAAAACCTAGAAAAGAAAAGGAAGAAAAAGCTACGGCTACTTCGATCCTCTACACTCCCGAAGAAGCCTCTTAAGGATGGAGGAGTTATCTAGGCAGAAATTCATGCATCATCAAGAAAACTGTAGAAGCTCCAGAACCGTCTCGTCTCCTGCAAACTCAGCAATCCGAAATCTTATATATTTATTGTATCACAAAGCGCGTTCAGATTAAGACCGATCTTTGTCAAAAGCTTTTCGAATAAAGTTTTTTTAAAAGCCTACTGCTGTGGCCAATCATTTAATTATATTGCAAGCTGGTATTTTTTCTATAGGTGTTAGGTTTTTATTAGTTGCGAGTCTCGACATGTCTCGGCGTCGCGGACGCAAAAATACGCAGGCAGAGGTGGTAGCAAAAATCCATGCATGGCCGCGGCTAAAGGTCGACAGGGGGACGTCATGGCTTAATTATGATTTAGGGTTTTTATTAGTTGCGAGTCGTGACATGTCGCGGCTGGAGCGAAGGTCAACGGTCGGAGGGATAATGACGAAAGCCGGGCACCTTCGGCAGGGTTGGGAGCGGTAGCGGATGTGAGTCATCCACCTTGCGCCCGGCTGCGATGCATTCGCAGAAATACTACTGTCGGGTGTTTGGCGTTGGAATGATGGTTATTGTTCGAATCCGGGTAAGGTATTTTATTGTTAATAGTAATTTTTTAATTTAGTCGGGGCCTGCGGTACACATCGTTAAAGGGACCTGCTGAGTCTACAGAGACCGGCGAGGCCTGCGGGAGCCAGTGGAGCCCTGCTACAACAGCGCGTCGAGATTATTGCCCCACTGCCAAGCATTTCCTAGAATTTTACTTACATGTAGAGTGTTTGGCTTTGGAATGTGGGCTAAGGTTCGAATCCTGGTAAGATATTTTATGTTTAATAGTAATTTTTAATTTAGCTGGGGCCTGCGGTGAAAGTCGTTAAAAGGGGCCTCGGGGTCTGCTAAGTCTGTAGGGACTGGTGGGACCTGCGGGAGCCAGCGGAACCCTGCTAAAAACAGCGCGTCGAGATTATTACCCCACTGCCATGCATTTCCTAGAATTTTACTTACATGCCGAGTGTTTGGCTTTGGAATGCGGGCTAAGGTTCGAATCCTGGTAAGATATTTTATTTTTTAATAGTAATTTTTAATTTAGCTGGAGTCTGCGGGGGCCTGCTAAGTCTGTGGGGACCGGTGGGGCCTGCGGGAGCCAGCGCAACCCTGCTAAAACAGCGCGTCGAGATTGGCCGCGACTTCGTCGCGCGTATTAGTACCTACTGCATAGTTGGGTGAAAAAGTGAGGTTATGGTACGATTTCGGCGCAAAAATCTCTTATGGGCGATTAACATGGGAATCGTGAGGCCGAACTCTCATAGCTTATCTACTTTGTTTTAAATTGTTTACTGGGCAATTTATTTTTACAAAAGTTTTACTGCGAATTGGTGGAATTTTTTGCATCTACTTTGAGATTAAGTTATTAGCAGACGTACTCTACCCCACCCTATTCGAAACCTAAACATTAAGCCAAACGTTGCCAAAATCTGTGATTTGATTACATTAAAGTAGAACCACGGCAATAGATTCACCGTGAGTAGAACCTAACACAATAACATATAGCTTCATTTTCTATAAATTCGATTTTATAATGAATAAGCTTTGATACGCCTAATCTTTTTGTAATACATTAGAAGTACAAAATGGTGGGGGAACTGGGATACCACCACAGAATAGGGGAATCTGTGGTACCACTTGATAAATTTAGGGTACTTCTAATTACCATGGCCCAAAAACACATCGCCACGATAGAAATCTAAATTTGGTGACTAAGGCAAATGGAGGTGTCTTGTTGGGTGTTAAAAAACACATAAAATCTGCTATATGTTTGACGTTGATACATTTAATAAAATTATTGTCAATTTGTGCAAATATTTGAGAAGAAATTGAACAGTCATTGCTAAAATACAGAAATTTATTTGTGACCAGAAATTTACAATATGTTACAAAAAAAAAAGAAACAAATTAAGTCCATACAGAAAAATAAATACTTATAAGAATCAAATTCTTATCACAATAAACAATATCGCGGACTTAAAGAAAAAACCTATAACAATACTCGCTGAAACTCTTGTACAACTTAATCGAATCCTGAGGAAACTAACAAATTTCAACAAGTATTCTTTTTTAAGAATATAGATACAAAATTACTTTTTATTTACAAGCTACATTTCTATAAATATACAGGGTTTACGCTTAAATAAAACAATTACGAGTTAACTTAATACAAATAATGTAAACATAAAATCAATATTTAATAACTATTATGTATATCGCACAATTCCATTGACTTGTAAAAGCCTTAAGTTTCTACAAAATTGGTAGATATTTACAAGATATCATTCGAGCTCAAAGATAAGTCACTAATTGAATTATTATGATATTTTCAAAGTTGGTATCACTTCGCCTTCTATTTGGTGTTAGAAAATAATTTCAACGTAATATTTGAACTTAAAAATTTTAACTTTAATGATATTGATTTGAAAAACAATTTCAGTGATAACATAAACCGAATATATAGTTATTATCTACTTGTGCACTATGTCAATAAAGTTCGGTAGTTATTATCACAGTCTAAAAAGGCGAACGCGATATCTAACCTAGAAAACTAGTTTACTCTTATGAATTGCTCACTGAAATTTACCAGAAAAGAACTTCTTTTGGGGCATGGCTTGCAAAATAATGGCGGGATTTCATAATCTCCCTCAATGATGCGCATCGTGAAAATTATATCTACTTTGTGCAAGATATTTTCCAAATTTAAAATTATCTATGATAATGTGTTTTCTTTTCTTTGTCAAATCAACGTTTAATTTGAGAATTATTAAGACAAGCCAAGATCGATAAATCAGGTATATCTCATATCTTCCCCAAAAAACATTGTGTACAACAAAAAGTTATCACAAAAAGTTGTTTACTATTAAAAAATACTTCTTATGCCATTAATAAATATTGCACCCTGCATTTTTGAAAATTAAAAATTAAACTAAGCTGACCATACTGAAATGTGGCATTGAGTAGTGTTTTTTAATTTATTTCTTCGTTACTTTTCTGTGCATTTAACACTAACATCCAATTTGACAAAGAAAATGGTCACACTACCAGTAAAATATTATACCGAAAAAAAAAACAATACCTATCAGATTTTACAGTTCATTGGTGCTCAAGTATCCATGAATAGTATATGTGTTATGAGTACGTGGCAATCTTGTCTATTAAATACATAGATTAAAGGATCCATAGATAGGCAGAAACATGTTCAAACTGTCCGCAATAAATCCTGCTACACCAACTTTCAAACTTTAATTTTGGAGCATGTGGAATTACAAATTAGTTTTTATATAAAATTTTATGCAAAATATTTAGTGTAGCATGCAGAAATTTCAAGAATGGTTCTGACAGTCTGTAGCTTTGTCTATGTTAAAAGGTATGTAACATATGAAAAACTTTTTATTGTTGAATTCTCAAAAAAACTTGAGTCTACATAAAACTTGGGTCTTGTTAAAGTAAGAATGATATTATCAGAGTTAAGGTAAAAGTAACATTTAAGAGTCTGAGCCTCACTGGCATTTCTTTGAAGATACAAAGTTGTGACGCAGTAAAAAATTTTTAATTGTAAAACTTGGTTTGTGATGGGAGTGGCAACCTTCCAAAGTAACTGATATTGGCTGTAGCCTAGAATAGCTGCGTAACAGAAGCTTTCTTAATGATATGTATGTGTGAAAATAAGAAATTATCCCTTTCAATTTACACATAAATAACCTATATTTTAAAAGTAAATTTGGTCTAATATTTGCAGTGAATAATTAATGGATAATGTTTATTGCTATTGATAGTTTAGCTAAAAGAAGCAAGTACATTTTTACCACGTCACTAACGAGTTGTCTGTATTACTTGGTAGTCTGTGGCTGTAGCATTAAAACCAATTAAAATATGCAGAAATTTTGTTCAATTTTGTATCTTTAATAACTAATCTATAATATTTTGCAGCTATAAAGTTTCAAAAATTCCTTAGAATAATGTCGTGAAAAAGTACTCGAGATTTAAAACTTGAGCCCTTTGTCCAATCATTATTATAAAGCTAGTTATTTGTGAAAATGTTTTGTTCTAAAAGGAGACAACACAGTCATTTGTACGGAGTCTTACTTCCCAACTGTTTTTTTTTAGATTTTAATTTGGTCTACTAGAGTTGCAGCAACTTTTGTATACAGAGTGTCCCAGAGTCAGTAATCCAAATGCGGCATGTGGATAAGAAACATTATTAGGATGATCTTGAACCCTATATAGATATATCCAAAGTTTGGTGGTGAAGTTATTTGAACTTCGTATTTCTCCGCAAAAAGATCACTATTTTATTAAAACTAGTGAATAGGTCAAGTTGAAATTCAGTGGCACCGACTTCGTGGGGGCGCATGCCCCCACGCAAGCAGTTTACGTGGGGGGCTATGCCCCTATGCAAGACTCGCAGGAGTTTTGGCTTGAAATTTGTGCAGCTAGCCAGCCAGCAAGTTCTTATTCATTTTTTAAAAGAAATGTCATTAGAAAAAATGAAGCTTGTGCAAATGCTTCAAGCAAAAACTCTAGTCAATTTTCTTTTTAAAAGCTGTAATATTAGTTTTTGATAGAGTTGAGCAGGTTAACTCTCAACTTCAAGCTAAGTCTTTTGTGGTACAAAGAAGTAAAATTATTAAGCTCTCAAAGACAAAATGGTTTTAACACTTTGCGGGAAGAAATAAGGCAAAAGGCTACAGCACTACAAATAGAACCTGTGTTGAGCAGGGCAATAAAACTTCCAAAAAATTATATGGAGGGAGCAGTCCACGTAAGTTCGATTCTCTCAAAGATATATTTAGATGTGACTTTTTTAAAATTTTGGACAAGTGTTGTCTTGAAATCAAGATTTGACAATAAATTTACCGTTCATATTTATAAACTAGAAGAATTTGCTCTGGGTTTTACCGATGGTTCATATATTTCTGAATTTTCTTCCTGTGATTTTGATAAACTTAAGTTACACCGAAATATGCTTTTAGACGTATTCAAAACAAAATAAATAGAAATAAAAAGTCTGTGACATTATAACTATTTTTAAAAAAGAAAAAAATCGATCTCTGCTGAATTTACTTGCAGAATTTGCAAAATTTTTGAAAATAGTTCTAACTATTCCAGTGTCATCTTGTACCGGCTAACGATCATTTTCAACATTACATCGTCTGAAAACATACCTTTGGTCCACAATGACCCAAAAACGGATAAACGGTTTGGCTATTCTCAATACCTACAAAGCTAATGTTAATTTGGATTCAGTAGCAAATGAGTTTATTTAAAAAACTGAAATGAGAAGAAACACATTTTATGTCAATTAGGTGCGTTTAAAAGAATTAGTCACTTTAGTGTGCATGAAAATTATAATTAGGTATATTAAAATATTATTCTTCATTTTCACCCTTGCTGGCTTTTGTGTTTTACTTCTTTCCTTGCCCTTTTTGAAAACCCGGCGCCTATGTTGAAACTTGATCCAGGCATACTCTGGTGTTGTAATTATCTGACACAACTCAATTTTCTTATTTTTAAAATTGCAGAGATGTGTAATTATGCAACAAAAATCAAGATCAAAGCAAAATTGTAGGAAGGTGGGTTGAACATTAGCAACTACCTTGGGGAAAGATTAATTCACAGCAACAAACTAAATGTAGGTACAATGTCAACCATAAAAGTTTGTTGAATGCTTGTTAGTGTTGGTGAAAAAATCGGTTAACTGAAATTGAGTAAAATTGGAGGGGACATGAAAAAATAACAACACGTCATTATTATATATAATTTATTACAACTTTTGAAAATGTACTGCCCTCCACCGAAATAATACAGGGTGTTCCAAATTGGACGCTATTGATAAATTTCTCCTATTTCCCTAGAGGTAGACAAAAAGTAGCTAGTGTCTAAAACTTGATATTGAGCTGAATTCAATTTCATCAACCGCATCTCGATTTAGTTTAGAAGATAAAGGGCGTTTTTCCTTTTTCGCGATTCTTGAAACGTTCCACAAATTTTTTAAAAATATTTTTGATTTCGGTGCAAATATTTTTATTTATAGAAAGATATTTTGTTTGGGTAGCAGTTGTGAAGAAAAAAATCTAGAATTTCACAAATTTGAACCACAGGGATTTCCACACGAATAAATTGAAAGTCGACCAATGTGGGACATCTGTACTATTTCGGTAGGAGACAGAACATTTAAAAATTTGTTGTAATAAATGATATAATAAAAAATAATGCCCTATTGTTATTTTTCCACAACCCTTCCAATTTTTTTTTCACCGTCTCTTCCAACACTAACAACTATTTAACAAACTTCTAGGGAAGACATCATACATTTAGTTGTTTGCTGTAGATTAACCCTTCCTCGAGGTAGTTTATAGGCTAATGTTCACCTTGATAAGACAACGCAACATTCCAAAATTTTGTTTTGAATTTTTATTGGACAATTCCACGATTAGCAAAAATAAAATTAAATATCTGCAATAACTGTAAATAAAAAAATTCAGTTCAGTCGGACCTAGTTTTACCAAAATAGTGATCTTTAGGCAAAGTTCCTCGAAAGGTCATCCCAGTGATGTCCCCTATCCACAGGCTTCTTTTGGACTACTGACTCTGAGAAAACTTTGCACAGCCACTTGGACACTTGGATAAGTAATAATTGAATGAAAGTTCTGTGCCATATACAGGATGTTTTGAGTTGCTTAAGTAGATACAATATTGTCAGTCCTTAGAGTCAAAGTAAAGCCCTAGGGCTACATATACTTAGTACAAGAAAGCAACGTACGTTTCTATGTTATAATCATATACATGTCGGGTAGAATTATTTTTTAGTAATCTGAGAAAGCTTCGGCCAACAACTTCTCAAACCTTAATCTGACCTATCATGTCATGCTTTTAGAATTCTCACCTTTTCATCCGAATCGTAAAGATCAAGAGGCATTTCTGAATTCTGACATAAGCTGGACACCCTGTACACGTATTATTTCGAAATAATATTTTAAGAACTGTTTAGGGACGAAATTTAATTTTCTGCAAAAAACCGAATCGAATATGGGTGCAAATATGCTAGGTACGTAATTCATCTAAAAATCCCGGTCACTCTTCACATTTACACACGTCCGCTTTCTCGCGGCCCCGCCCAACGGCCCTCAAGCCACGCCCACCGTTCGGGTTAGCCCCTCCCGCTCCTGCGCGGGTCACGCCCCCGCCCCTACGTGTAGCGCGCGCGTTTGTGGACGGGGCCGCCGCCGCCTGGTGGTGGGGGGCTGCCCATCGGGACGTCGCCGGGGCTGGCGGGCCGCTTCAGGTGGCGGTCCATCTCGCCGGCGATGAAGGCACAGAGGTCTGGAGGGCGTGACAACGCCTCCCTGAACGTGCGCAGCTCCGGGTCGACGGGGGCGGCGCCAACGAACGAGGAGGGGGGCGGGGACACGCGTGACGGTCGCGGTGACAACCTGTAAATGGAACGATCGAATTAAGCCAGGAATTGGAAATCAAGGTAAAGTTTGGCTACACGGTATTAATTCTTCTTTATAATTTTGTTTTGAGGGGACAATGCCTCGCGAAAAAAAAATGCTAGCTATAAATAATAGTTTTTGGGCAATAATAATTATGGGATGACTCGGCGAATTTTCTTTAATGGTAGCTCTGTACATATTATAGTCCAATAAAGATATGAGTTTTGCAAAAAAATCCAAACAGGAGACTTTCTCAGGGTTGCTTGGGGACTGCCTCCTGGGTGCTTTTTTTTTTCACATATAAGTAATGCGCTGTAACTCGTTATGTATTGGAGATACAAAAAATAATTATGAGGAAAAGTGGTTCATACTTTGATCCCCTACAACTTTACTAGGGTTATAGCTCAATTCGTACCAAAAGTTCGAGTGTGATCTTTTGGTTCAACACTCAGGAGTCAGTCCAAAAGCAACCCTGAAAAATCATCCTGCTTGGAATTTTTTTGCGACTAATAATCTGATTGGGTACAATTTGACATGGGCGTTACAAGGCGCCCTCGGCAGACACTTTGTTTTTGTTTATTGCTCGGTTTATTGATGTGAATTTTTATGCACAAAAAGTTTCCAAAAAGTCAAGAAATGTGCTCCTGTGTCAAAACAAAGTAGTTTTTTTCATAGTAAGCTTATACACAGTGGGTGAAAAGTATGGAAATGTGCTTATATTTCCTGAAATATTCGTTAAAAAATGATTTAACGAGGCATATTTTTTGTAGTAAGTACATACATTCAATTTTCTTGATGTAAACAACTTCAAACTCCATGGCTATTTACTATGGCAACCAACTTTTATTTTTTATGATATGATTATCTTTGGAGTTTTTGACAGACTGTCTCTTCCTGTATACGTCAGCATAAAATGTTACTGGGGTTCTACAAGAAAAAAATTGAGAGTTATTAGCAACTTGGTCATGGAAATCAAACAAAATAGCAAGATATTGCAGTTTATAGCAAAAATATGCCTGAAAACTTCTGCTAAAACATTTTTTTTTACATTTACTAACTCTAGTGAACGCTGTAATTTTGTAGATACATGATTTAATACGACAATAGTAGGTATATTTATAACTAGCATGGAGTGCTGCTGCAAGTCTGGAATTAAATTTTCTGTCGTCACATTTGTAGTTTCCAAAATATTCAATAGTGTTAATTCTCTCTTATTATCGTTGAAACTGTCCACTTTGGTTATAAGTAACTAAATAATTTAATTTTTTCACACATACACCAGCGCTCCTGTATAATAGCGTTTTTTTTTCCACGGCCTTCTACTACTTCACTCAAATAAATAACCACTTTTTTCCACGTGATGATGTGGTGGCTGTAGAAGTAAAAACTTACTTCTATCAACCAAGAGTGTCTTTTTTTAGTTTATGGTTCAAGCTATCCAAAATATTATTTGTGTGCCTTTATTGTAAAGGGTGTAAAAAAAATTTACATTATTGTGGTACAGCTAGTCCGTCCCTGGAAAACCAAATAAGCTAAAATTGTTTTCATGGGCCCTTTTTAAGGAGTCTTATCTATTCCCAATCGTATTGACAAATAATTAAATTACACAAAGTATTTTAAAAGGTATTTAAAAAAACTATCTTCATGGGCAGTTGGAGGGAATTGTGTTCCCAGTGCGGTCGTCACGTCCTTCTTTCCGTGACAGCTGCCATTTTCGAGATATGACACAAACTTGTGTTTTTTAAATGGAAACCATAGTTGGCCATGATCTGCACTGCACTGCACTTTCTTCTATAAACTATATCATTTTAAGGTCTTATAAAAAAGTTACAGGGTGTTAAATTTGCAAGAAATATGTGGAATTTATTGAATATTTTACAAACTAGTTGAGATATTTAAGTCATATTTGGTACACGTTATAACGGCATGGGTTAGCATAAAACCTGTTAATATCCACCATCTTGAACAACCAGTGGCGTAGAAATGGGTAATTAGTATAATTTATTTTAGAAAAAAAATAGAACCACCTTGTATAGCAATAAAATGTATTCAAATTCTTATATAAATTTTTATTGTAAACAAAAACGTTCTCTTAGCATTTTTTCATATGTGTCATGGTTTCATAGCAAATTTGATTTTTTTGTATTATTTCGGGGTACTTCTGAAAAATTAACTTAAAACTTTTCTCCATAAGTAACACTCAAAGTAAAAAAAAATGTGTTTTTTACTTTAAATACAGTAACTTTTCCCAATAAACTTACCCATTCAAGGTTTTACTTTTCAAGATACAGAGAGTAACATTAATTGTATATTCCTTAAATGTTTTAGACCCTGTATCTTCAAAGGTATAGCCTTAAATAGATGAGTTTATTGGAAAAAGTTACTTTATTTCAGGTAGCAAACACATTTTTTCTACTTTAAGTGTTACTTATGGAGAAACGTTTTAAGTTAATTTTTCAAAAGTACCCCGAAATAATACGAAAAATCAAATTTGCCTTAAAATGATATAGTTTATAGAAGAAAGTGCGGTTATTTTTTGGTTTTCTATCACCTGTTGAAGTGTTGCAGATTAAAACTGAATCACCCTGTATTTCTCTTCAGTTATTTTTCCGAATACCCATATCGAATATTATATCCCTGGAAATCTCTAAAAATGCCTGATTTTTCGAGACCATGGCTAACTATGGTTTCTATTTAAAAAAAAAACACAAGTTTGTGTTATATCTCGAAAATGGCAGCTGTCACGGAAAGTAGGACATGACAACCACATTGGGGACACAACAAAGGCATCGTATCCACCGATGCCTTTGGGACACAATTTCCTCCAACTTTTGTACTTACACGTTATCTAAAATCAGAAACAACGAAGTTAGACCGTTGAATGAATTACTCCTCACTCAACGGTTAGACGGATTAGAATAAATCGCCACAATTTCATTTTTTCAAAATATCTAGTAAGCCATTACTTTTTCAAAAATCCACAAGGTGCATGGTGCATTAAATTGGGCCTACAAAACTGCAATTCTTTCCCCATTTAACCTTTCTTCTATCTCCGCTAGTTTCCAAGATCCCTATTATTATTATTATTATTATTATTATAATTAGTGCTATTCCAATTTTAACTTTAGCTTTATTATAATTTAAACTTTTGTCAGTTCCGCCTCTTGCACCTGACTATCATTCTGATCATAAAAAAAACTCGCCCGTATCTTTGCCCATAGTCAGTTTTTTATTTCGGCTCAAAATAAAAAAATCCAATTTGTTGCATACATTCTGCTGGTCACTGTATGTAACCAAACTTTATTATTACTTGCGACACAAAACGAGTTGATAATTAAGATTTTTTTAAATAAAATCATGCGCCTTCTCCTTCTCAAGACACTTCTGTGGTTGAGACTCGGTTTGAGATTTTGGAAACGTAGGGTTCCTAGACACAAGTCTAGAGATTAAATATTGAAGTGAATGAATTTTCAATAGAAACTAGAGCTTTATTTAGTAAAAATAAAGTCGTTTTCGACAATGTCTCTGGGCATCTTATTGCTAGTTTAGTTATCTTTGTAATTAATAAAAACCGCTGCCAATGTAATTACTACCACATATCTTGTGATTATGTATACCAAATTTAAAATCGATATGTCAATCCGTTGAACACTTCCCCTCCCGTGTGCGGAAGCAAAGAGAATATTTTTTATTCTATTTATATGCGCTTGGCAAAGTTGTCCGCCCATCGCCACTAATTTAAATATGTCCGGTGGATATAGACGATTATGTAATTAACGCTCCTAGTCCGATATTTCTACAGGACAAAATCCGCAAATTAAGCTACACGTACGCTAGAAAGTGTTTTTGCTAAACCGGTGTAAAACTTACTACCACACTATCATTAGATAGTTAAGATTATAAATCATCCACTAGGCCTAAATCTAATGAATAAAGAACCCCAGGAAGGAGTCAAAGCTCTATGGACATTATAAAATACATGAGGCGGAAATCGCCCTGTATAGGAACCAAGTTTTGACACAATATTTGGATATCTGACACGGTGATAGATGCCAGTATGTGGTGCTTCGATACTTGTTCCAGTAGTTATTATGCTCAGCTGTGGGGCTTGTAGCTCTTCCCTGACTGCCAAAACTAAATGTTTGAGGATAATAATCCAACGTTAAGTAATTTTGTAATTTAAGTGAAGTGTTGAGGCCATGCGCCAAAGTGGCATAGGCGTTTGTGTAGGTACCTACTTCTTCATAATTGGAAATTTAAAATTAGAATTGCTATATTATCAAGGATTCCTAAACTTAAAGTTGTACTGATTTTACGAAAAATGAAGATTTTGCCTCGATTCGTTTGTTGAAGCAACGAGCAACTCAAAAGGTGCTGGTCACTGTGAAATAGGAAACGGCATCTGGCTATATGCAGAAAATATCCCGGTCGTGCGTTAATTCCAAACATGCTCCTTCCTGGGGTTCTTTATTCATTGGCTAAATCAGACATTACAGTTTTCAGTATGGAAATATGTCGGCCCTAAACGTATGCCTGTGTGCAAACACAAAGTTATAATGGCCTATAAGAATCTGACACAAGAGTATCTACTTTGAAATCTATCTGTTAGGTTTCATGCGCCATACGAAAATATACTCCAAAATTTACTTGCTGCAAATTGTCCATATCGCATGAGGGCGAGGTTTGAGCACGATGCCGTAGGCGAAGTGCTCAATCGTTCTAGGGCGATATGGATATTCCACTTAAGTTGTACAATGTATTTTCTCTACGTATAATAGCTGCTAAACGGATATTTTCCAACACGTGAACACGAGCAGGAGAAAACTTAACTGAGATTGATTGATTTCGATTTCATATGCCTCCTAGGATGGATATCCGGTCAGTTAACTGGAACTGGAATTGTCTACTTAACTTATCCATTCTGTAGGTTGTAAAGAAAACGACAAGTATATACATGTGGGAGTAGAAAAATAATTTTCTGGGAAGAGAATTTTAACCTCCATATTTGGAACATATTATAGTGACAAATTGTATAAAGTGATCGGAGGAAAATTTGCACCAAAGAATTAGTTTTTTTTTTTCGTTTTTATTTTGCAGGAGCCACAATTACTGTTCAAACAAATTAATTTTTCTGGCCCTCACGTTTATAAATATTGATAAATCCTCTGAAACGGAACTAGCATATTAAAAAAGCGGTTTTATTTTCTATACAAGGTAAACCATAAAAAATTCCGAATAGAATGGAATAGAAATTTGAAACTAAATCATTGTTGCGCTAACCTTTTAATTATTCTAAACAACTTTTCACAATACATGTTTTCTTTAAAATAAAAAATTAGTGTAGGTACTTTACTCTTGAGCCATTTTCATGTTTTTGAACCTACCCCGTATACGAATTGAGATATTAAAATTTTGAAAACTGCGTTTTGAGTTCAAAAGAATGCACAAACTTTTATCAACAATAAAATTTACATAAATTAAAATTTAAAAAAACATTTGATGCGTTCGTTCTGCTGGACACTGTATGTATAAAAAAAGTGACATGTGAATATGTAGATTTAAAACAATCGCCAGGAGATTCCAGATGTGAAGAATTAAGAATCTAAACTCTATTCAAACTAAACGCAAGTGAAACATAAACACAAGTTGTTGCATGGCTAGAGCGTGATACGCACGTGATCAGCTTGCTATTGGCTAACCGGCAGTAAAAGTCTGACCCAGCGGGCGAGTGCAGCGAGTCGGTGTTTCTTACAGAGGTCTAATGAGTTGCAAGAGGACCTTTATTTTTTTCCGATATAATTCTTTCGCTGTTTATTAATTGTTGGAGCAACGATTTGTGTTAATAATAGAAATTTGCAGGTAAGTGAATGACTAGGTGTGCCATAAAAGTTTGTTTTTAAAGTTCTTAATACTGGGGCATATTATTTTAATATTTTATATTATAAAATTCATAGAGATCGTCCTTAATGCGGCCCTGCCTCGTATTAGCCCTCAGAATTGTTCACGTGCTTCCATCGTGTGTAAATTTTTACGCGCCACTTGCATTTAGTTTCAATAGAGTATAGGCTAGGTAATAAAGCCCGCATTGCACATAGCAATTTTCTTGTGAAAATCCAAGGTACAATAACAAAATAGATCAACCCATTTTCATGTGTGCCTAAATTCATAAAATAAAACAATTTACGTTATTAAAGGTATACTTAATAACTAGAAGGATTAAAGATTTATGGTATCTACCTAAAATTTCAAAAACAGGAAGGCAGACCAGAATACTAACTAAATGTAACATTTTTAAAACACAGATCACGATGATCCAGGTGCGGACAGGTGAGTCTAGGCCTGTTAAAAAGGTTTGTTCCTCCTCTCGTGGTTTAAGTCGACTACGTCAACTCTCTAGCACAGACTGGATGACGTACCTCTCAATGTTTATGCGGACGGAATCTTAGAATTGAATTTAACCGTTGACTGAAATATTCGGTTTCAGTCAACGATTTAACTTTAGATACCTATGGGAGACTAATAAATGAGATTGTACTCTTTCAGGTTGAAAAAAGGTTGCTTCTAACATTTAGTGGTTGCTCTTCTGCTATTCTGGTTCTACTTTGGTCCCCAAGAAAAGTAGCACGTAAAAATTGCCCAGTATAAAACAGGTGCTCAGTGTTTATGCCATAAAACTTGCTAAAACATTTGTGTTTTATGTAAGTTTATTTCGATCAGTTTGTTTCTACACCAAGCGCCTTCTATATGTCAAAGTAGAGAGGTACCGCGATATACCGTTAATGTGGAAATCAACCTTAAAAATTATTATAAAACTTTTCTCCTTGAAATGCGAGATCATCCCCCATGATAGTATATATTTACATAATAACTGACTGTCCAATATCCGAGAATAAAAGTCAAAACATTACCGGCAATTTATATCTGAAAAATTAAGCTTTATTATAAATCTCCCATTTCCTCAAATCTCTACGTAATCTGCACCACAAAAATATTAAGTCTATTAAAAACACCCACCTAAGATGGTGGTGGTGCAGCAGCCCTCCATGGTGGTGGTGATGGTGGTGGGTCTGTCTAGCAGGCGGTGGCTTGCCAGCTAAATATGTCAGCAAATCTTCTCTCCGTATCAGTGTCCGTTTACGCTTTGCCCAATTCAAAAGTTCCATATTTCTCTTCTGATAACCCGATTGTCTCGCCAGTTCTGTTGACTTCTTTAGGCTCTCGGAGGACTCTATTTTGACAAGAATAAAAATGTGTGGTTTGCATTTTGTTTCATTAATTTTACTTTTTAATCCAGTAAAATTAATCGGATTTATTTGGGTAATGATGCAATTCGATGGGTAAGAAAATTTTTCCCCATCGATAGTACACCATAAGGAAAGCTTAAATCCGAGTTTTCGACCATCAACCTCTTGCAGGTTTTTCACCATCTTGAATTTAGGGGTAAATTAGTTTTTCGGCGATAACAGCTGTATTTTTAATTTTACCAAAAAATATACGACATAATTTTTGAAGGAAAAAAGTGCTCTGCAAATTTGTGTTCTTGACAATTGCTTGAATTTTGCATATATTATGTAGGTATGACAAGTATCTCTTTTCTGCCAACAACAGCGCGAAATTGTTTAACAAAAGTTGTTCACTATAAAACCACCTATGAAATTTGCCTGAACAACTTTTTTCTATCAGCAATAGTTTATTTCCGGTAGTGTCTCAAAGGTGCGCACAACGTCTCCTGGCATCTCGTAGCGTCCAATTCGCGTGCTGCAGGTACCTTGCCCTGTACCTTGCAAAATTTCCCAAGTTTTTTTTATACCTGACTGTACTTTGACATATTATTATGTGAAGCGTTGACTGACGTATTAATAAAGACTGCTCACGGCTGTCATGTTTGACAGTTCTCTGGCTCACCAAAGACAAAATACAAGGCAAAATACATTGTTGACCATAGGCGCCATCTGTTTTCCAGGATATGAAGCCATAGCCGTGAGAAGTCTTATTAATACGTCAGTCAACAATGTGGAGCCTAATAATTAATAGTGTCCGTGCATCGTAGTTTATGGAACGAAAAGTTGAGTTTTTCGTACTCCTGCAGTTCGCCAGCCTGACTGCGCCTGCGTCCGTGTATCATACAATATTTTTTTATTCAAATTACAATAAATTCTAGTTACCTATGAACTTCTAGTCGGCCATGGAACAGATGAACGCCAATGCGCCTAAACCACGGGCCTCGTAAAATAAACTGGACTGCTTTTCGAATACAATCATTTCTACCACCTATATACATATATTATATATCTCACCGAAAGGTCGGCCATATTGAGCGCACACGTCAAATGTCAAATGCACGATTGCCGTGGTTGGCCGTCGTCAAATGTCATTTTGTGTTGCCACCACAAATTTCGCTTTTCCCCCAGAATGCATTCTAAATCCCTTAGAATGCACGCAATATAGCGGCAATCCAGGCGGGCCCCAGCGCCCTCTGCCGGATGGAATTTTTTTTTTAATGTATGTTTTTGCATTTTTAATAGAGCAAAAAATTACCATTCCAAAAATATATAACACTTAATGATTTACTTAAGTAATTATCAATAACTAATAGCTTTTATTATTTCATGTGTATAATTGGAAGCGCGCCCTTGGCTTTGGTTGGATGGTGAGACAATGAAACAACCGTGAAAAAATGTTTACTGTTAGCTGTCAAATTTTCAGTTAAGCTGTTTCGGCAGTGTAACGATTTTCTATTTTTGTGTAATTTATAAACTTTATAACATACAATGAATGAAAGTTATGAAAAATACGATATTATGATAGTCTGTTTTATACATACCGGGGAAAATGCAGATGCAACGAGCAATTTATACTACGAGCGGTATCCAGAGAGAAGACCTCCTTTCAAGGACATTTTTGCAAGATTGGGACACAATTTGATTAATAGTGGGCATTTTGAAAAGGATAGGACTAGGATTGTAGACTATAATATCCCATTTTCAACTCAAGAACGGCGACAGATCTCGATTTTCGCTTTTCGCCATTATGTTTATCATAAAAAATGAGCCTCAGGCACCGATATCAGTTTTCATCTATCTCCGTCAACAATAGGAGTTTCCTTTTAAAAGTGTCCAATTTGGCCCACCCTGTACAGTCAGGTATAAAAAACTTGAGAAATTTTGCAAGGTATAGAGCGCGTAATAGGGCGCTACGAGGTGGCAGGAGACGTGCACAACTTTGAGACACTACCGGAAATAAACTATTGCCCATAGAAAAAAGTTGTTCAGACAAATATCATAGGGGTGATTTCGTAGTGAACAACTTTTGTTAAGAAAATTTAGCGCTGTCGTTAGCAGAAAATAGTTATTACATTTAAGCTTTCTATATGTTGTACTATCGATGGGAAAAAATTGTCCTATCCAATTAATTGCAAAATTAAACCTTAAATTTACTGGACTATTTTGCGTGCACTGGGTATCCCAGTTAACGTGATAAAACTGATTTTCTCGGTGATTTTGAAGATAAATAATAGAAGGTTAAAATCGAGATTAAAACAAAAACCCTTTTCCAATAAATTGTTAAATAATACGGAATATTAGAAATGAATATACCTACGGGGAGTTAACAAAAAAATGCGAGTTCTCATTTATGACTTCCGGTTTGACGGAAAGTGAGCCTCACTTGGTCAGATTTTTGAGCCACCCTGTATATTTTGAGGTTTTTAGGTTCCTTTTTGTTCTCCCAATTCCAACCATATATAGTTTTATATGTATATACAGTGTGTCCCAATTTGATACTGGACACCGCAGCAATATACCTAATATGAAGGTCAAGGAAAACAAATGGTCTCTATTTTTAGTACACCATAGGGAAGGGGGGGTACTTAGATGGGGTAATTATCTCATGGCCTGCTATGATTTTTTAATATTTCAAGAAACCCTATTAGCGACTTTTTTAAGACAAAATGTTATTAAGGAAACTTGTTCAGAATGAAAAACTGAGTAATTTCCAAAGTACTACTTTGATTTTTAGCCATTTCTCCCACTTCTTTCTTCGAAAAGTGTCCTTTCTGTAGCTTTTACGTCAAAACGAGCGTCAAAATGTTATTTTTCACGATGAAAAAGTTTCCTATGAGACACTCTCCCTTGGGAATACCAATAAAAAAATAGAGAGCAGTTCTTTTGTTTGCCTTTCACATATTTCCAGTATCAAATTAGGACACACTGTAGTTATCTCTAACAATATATTTATTAGAGATAACTATATAAAATTTTTATTTTCATCTGATTTTTAGCAGTTTTTTTTTTTGTAAAGATAGGTCACAATAAACTCTACTTTGTGCAAAATTTCAGGTCTTAATCTCAATTTTCAAGGACTACTATGATTGTTTTCTTGTAAAAAATGACGAAAATCATTTAGCGATTTTTCTATTTTCACAATTTTTTGGGAAAGGGTAATTTTTAAATAGCTGACGTCACATTAGTATTCCTTGGAAAATTCTACACAATTTGTATTTAAAATTTAAAATCTGGTTTATCACGTTAACTGGGACACCCTGGACCAACTGACCGAAACTCGACCCCTTACTATATTTTTAACCGATGTACGAGAAATTTTTGAACATTCCCACCGCTGCTTAAATTACTTTCAATCAAGGAAAAACGATACCTAAGGATGTTAAGATCCCTTCGAAAAAAATGTACCTACTCAACTAACTCCGATTAAATGGAGAGTCACATTTAAATGATCTAGTGTTTCTGATAATTTATTTTCATTGATACGTATGGTTTAAAAACTAAGTCATAACTCTAAAATTATTAACTCTATAGGTGGAAAAGAGAGATAGCTAAGATTGGACCACAACTTTTTTGAAGAAGTCTATCAATAAGTTCTCAACTTCAGATAAAACTTGCGATTAGAGGTTCATAAGTATTTCAAAGTTATTCGGAACACTTTCTGTAAAGTTTAATGAAACTTCTGACCATAATCGCCATGTTTAAGTAATTACCAATAACATCTCAGTATGTTAATAGGCAAGATCCGTAAAGTAACTGTTGTTGAGAGAGGCATTCTGACGAGGGGATGAGAATACTGACAATAATAATAAGAATACTGACAATAATAATAATTAATAATAATTAAATAATAATAATTATTATTATTATTGTCGGTAAGGGCAATATACTGAGAAACACCAACATCATCTGAGAGCATTCCTATGACGTCGATATCGTTTTTTCTCTCAACGATAGTAGGTAACCTTACTTTACGAGTCTTGGTCAATAGGTAACAAAAAAGGTCAGCTTGCGAAGCAATTGGGCCGAAAAAGTGTTTTCGGAGGCGTTGCGTCACCTTCTGCCATTGACTTTATAAAAATCGGCAAGGCATCGAGTCTGAGCCACCCAGAGACTTGCCATCAAGTCTCTGGAGCCACCCTATACAAATTGTTGCACCTTCAGTCTTCAGAATGCCCTTCTCTAAACAACCGTTGCAAAATAATGGAAAAAGTATACTAGTACTATTAAGAAAGAAATGTAAGTATATTGTGTTTGGTTACATATTGGTACTATATCACTTAAGATGGTTTTTATTATTTATCTCCTTTATTTTAGAATGCAGAGAAAAAAGTTTCAAATAATAATTAAATGGCACGAAATCTTCTCCAATAATAATTTAAGGAAATTGGCTTACATACAGCCTGTCCCATAAATGTGTCTTAGAACTTGGTTAGTTGGTATGGGAAGGCCTGTATTTTTGTACATTTTCGAATTTCAAGGAAAATTACGAATTATTTGTGTTTCATAAATTTTTTCTCTCGGATTCAGCGTTTAGGTATGTATTATTCAACTGCAAAGAAAATCAAACCAAACTAATTCCCTGCATATTTTGGTATTGAATCTTTGCATACCAACACCGTTCACTGATATATTATTAAAGACTGCTCACGGCTGTCACGTCTGACACATTTTTGGCTCACTATGCGCTTTCCGGAGATAAAATACAATGCAGAATACATTGTTAGCCATCAGAGCCATCTGTTTTCTAGGACATAAAGCTATAGCCGTGAGAAGTCTATAAATACGTCAGTCAACGCCAACACTTTGAGTGGTCCTGTCGACCATTCAACTGTTTTTAGGGTACACTTCACTCGCCAGATGCCATTAAAATTCCTATTTTGCTCATCTTTGGCATCCTGTAGAATGGAATTCCCCAATTCCCTGTATATTTTTTGTTCAAATTTGATAAATATGTATATATGGGGGTTTTGACGTGTCCTGATTAAGGCTGTGTGGTCAGATCTTAAATAAAAAAATCTGGCCTGGATTTGCATTTTGATAATGGTAGGAAGGTTAAAAGAAGCAGTTTTTGAAGGCCTTCCAAACAAAAAAAGTTCAGAAGATTATCTTCAAAAATAAAGATTTGTTGGATTTGTATAGGTCCAAAAATAGACATTCTGTATGGGACAAGCTGTATTTAAGATAATCTCCTACAAATGTAGAGGATTTTGTACGGATGATTTTTTTTAAACTTTTTTCTTAATATCGACAATAACAGTTAACATGTGTGAATTTCCGAGGGGCGTAGTTTGAAGGGAACGAAGGGAAGTTTAGGAGTGGCCCCTAGAGACAACATTTGGAAAATTCGATTTTCCTATATAATAGTATATAGTATAATATGCTAATTATGTATAATATGTTTTTTTATGTTTTTCGGGCTAGTCACGATATACTTCATACTTTTGGGCTTTTTTACTTACAAGATGCAACGCTATTGTTGTCTAAAAAATGTATAGATTACCTACCATGTACACCAATGTATTCGTTGATGAAGGTGTGGTAGCCGCCAGCTTTTAAACAGTGAAGACGGGCGTGGGTATAAAGATGACGGGGAAGGCGCCACTTAGTTTGTTACCACCCCTCACTCTATGTAAGTGAGAAACAAACCAAGAAAATTCTCGGTAGGTATTTTTGCCAAACTCGAAATTCAATTTAAATAATAATAAAAATAAAACAAAACAAGATTTGTTTATAACAAATAAACGCAAAACGTCACGACGTATGCAGAGAGGAGCTGTGATAGCATACGTTCTCCCTTATTCATGCGATAAATGTTTTGGATATATAAAAAGAAAATGATCATGCAACACTTAGCTGTTGGTGACCCGTCAATGCGGCGAGGTCCTCAGATGAAGGTCCTCTTAGCCATCCACAGAGCGATCAGGTGGTAACAACGTGCACTCCGTCACTCAGGCGCCTCAAGGGACAATGTAGGTAGGTACACCCGGATCTTGTAGTCGAAACCAAAATTCACAACTTGCAGTCCAATGAAAACAAATCAGTTCCAGCAAAAAAAAACTAGGCTGGACCCGAAAAAAAAACCCTAAAAATAAATTACGCGATTGGTATTTTATTAACCAATTCCTATAACGAACTTTGGGACTAAATTTAATTCCCAAAAAAAATAAACACAATAAACCTAACCTACCTCCAAACGAGGGTTTTTTTACAGTTCAACTTTTCCCAAAATAACCTTAAATTTACCGTTGGACACCAATTTTTTATGAATCCGAACAATGGTTCTAAAATAAAAAACACAATCAGAAATATGAACTAAAATGAAAGGCACAGATTAGCTTACCAGCGGGTATTATTACTCCCAAGATGAAATGGGATTCTTTTACGTAGGTTCCAGGTTCCAATTTTTCAGCAGAGCAATTTAATCCCACAAAAGCAGATAGAGGACCAATAAGCATCAATCACAACCATAATCTGTATTGGACCTCCAGTTACACGTGCAGGCAGTCGAAATAATCCTTGAAGTACACAAGACGAGCCAGAAACTACACTCGTAATCGACTAATCTGCCGCCGGAAAAACTTCCCGATTTGCCGTGCTTCAAACGGAACACCAGAACTCGAAGTGCCAAATTACTGGCAAAAACTAAAATCCGTTGGCGATCACAAAAAAATCAACCCAAATCCAATAAATCGTGATGCGAAGGACATCTACACTCTGCCTATGAAAACAAATATAGAATCTGTCGAAATCCACTAATATAGGAGAAACTTCACACCGACACCGACAGATGGCGCGACAACTCGTTAGGTGGCCCAATGACAAGCAATGCACTCAACTTGTGACACTGTCCAACAGGTGTCACTGCAGTCGCACATATGTGAATGTCACTTGGCAATTTATTTTGTGGAACAAAAGATTGGATATCATTAAACTATGGAATGTGCGGAACATCAGCAACATCAGTATGTAGAACAGCAAATAATATTCGATAATCGGTGGACATGTATTTCGAAAATAAATCCAAGTTGAAATCAAAACATAACCTAAAAAAACTTGTCGTATGTCCTTTATTCTTCGAATAACTAACGATATTCCTTTTTATTCTAGGCCCCCAAGCTAGTAACAAACCGCGAAGGCTCTGAGAACTGCTAAAACCAGCCACACACTATCTGAACAAAAGCAAAACATTGTTCGCTCGACAGAGCTCGAAGACCAACCACAGAAGGTAAGTTCACAACAAAACCACTTGCACTACGACTCATCAACAGCAAAAAGCACCTAGGTACATTCCTAACTCACTATTTTTCAGGAAACAAATTACTACAAAGCCAAGAAAAATCAATGCAAAGCTAGCGCAAACATCTTCCGAAAGCTAAGAGGGTTTATTAGACGATGAAACAAAATCTCTTCGACAAAGTGAGACTACTAATAAAAATGGTATTGTGAATAAATTAAATAAACTATTCGAAGTTTTTACCCGTTTATTTACTCCAACTACCACGAATTGATTTTTTAAACAAAACCATTTCTTTCACAAGCAGTGATCCCAGATGATCCACCAAAATTTCAAAAGAACTACTTCTTTGATTGAGAGCTGTCTTTTTAGCGTAACAAAGATTCCGCCCTTATTTCAACCCTTTAGCCACCTGCAGCACTCAAGCCTTTGGTTTTCCCAAGTCAGGTTCTATTAATTATTCATTTAGTGAACGGTGCTTATACATACACATAGGATGCAAAATATGTCGTTTTCTAAATACAGAGTTGAAAACATTTCCGAAGTTATCACTTTTTCTGTGCAGCAACTTGGACTTGCTTTGTTTGCTCAAAATGCAGTAGTTTTGGGGAGAATTGGCAATAGAGAATTTTTGTGTAAAAATGAATGGGCAATTTAAAAATGCTGTCAAATTTACTAAGAACACCATGGGCGTATAACTTATTTTTAAAAAAGGGGCGTATCCTACCTTCCCGTACGCTACTGGTTATGGCAACAAAACGCTGGTAGCTTTGCCCGAATAGTATGTTCCGAATTTTAAGTTAAAATCATTTGTTGTTTTTGAAATATTATTAAAAAAACAGTTTAAAAAAATAAACTTTAACACCCTGTATCTTTTTTATTACGCATTTCCGGGCCCATGTTCACATGAACTTTTTTGCTCAAAATAAAATTTTCTATCGTTTGTTTCAAAACTGTGGTTTACAACTGGCTGACATTACATACTTCTATAAAATTAGTAACTGCTGGTAAAATACATCAACTACTGGCATCAATTTCGCCCTTAAACAATTTTCTCAGTAGTATTAATAATTAATTTTTTTAAAACTAATTTATGCAGTTCCGGACAAAGCAAGCGAATGATATTAGTGCTCATGTTCAATGTCCGTGAAGTGAGCTCCTAACTACGGGCTGGCTCCAAATATTTTACAGTGGACCAGTAAAACAATGCTTTTCAGGGGCTGGCTTCTAATGTGAAGCTAGCTCCTAGCGGCAGATATTCGAGAATAATTTTATAGGATACTTGAGGCCAATCGAGGGAGTAAAAACCAGGGGCGTCCGTCCCGTGACAAACGCCAGTGGCAGCGCGAAAAAATCGTAAAAATCGACACCCTGTATATTATGCGCAAAATATACAGGGTGTCTCAAAAAAACTGTGACTCTAACTTGTGGTTCAAATATACAAAAAACATTTTTTTAGACACCCTGTATATTTTGTGTTTCACTTGCGGCCAAACCAACTCCTCTGATGGGTCCCAAAGAAGCTACAAACCGAGATGCCTCTTATTCAAGCAGTGTTGCAGTACATGTCCTGCCAGACCGCGTTCTTACGGGCCAGGCTTTCACATTGCCGGAAAGGATTCCAACTTTTCAAAAATATGTAATATTATAGTCTTCTCTTGCCCTTTTGCGAGATGTTTTTCTATGTTTTCCTAGTTGTAATAGGATAAGGAAGTATCTCTTATTAAATCAAACAAATGTTTTTTTAGAACAAATGTTTTTTCGAACAAATGTTTTTTCGAACAAATGTTTTTCGAATAAATCTTTTTCGAATAAATGTTTTTCGAACAAATGTTTTTCGAACAAATGTCATTCAAACAAATGTTTTTTGAACAAATGTCATTCGAACCAATGTTTTCGAACAATTTTCCGCGACCCATTCATTACTAATGCTGATGTTCATAGCGATGGCACCAGAAATAAAGACAAAATGAGGGCTCTTAAACACCGCGACAGGTATTTCGAGAAATTACCTCAGTGCGTTGGCATACGTCTCTTTAATATCCTGCCCAGTGAGGGAAAGAGAGCAAAATCCTTAGCGATATTTTATAAGAAACGCGTAAAGAATACCCTAACTTATAATAAAGGGTGTCCCACGACGAACTGCCGCATAAGATTTCTGGGAAAATAGACTTTGGAAAATTTTGAAAATTTTGCAGCATTTTAGAGTAGACAACCTTATACAATTATTTTTAATGCTAAATAAGATACAATTATAAATATAGGGGGTCCCCATTTGAAAAAAATGATTTTTCAATTAAATTTTTAATGTTAGCAGTGTTTAGGTTACTCGTTCGGCTATGATGTTAGTTTTTGATCACCCGTTAGGTATTTATTTACTATCAAAATAGCAACACAGTCCACTAAAGTAAATCCTCTTCTACAAGGAAACCAACCCCAATTAAATAATAAATGCTTTCATATAAGAAAAATTGATAGTAATGTTTAGGCCTGCACATGTCATTTTTGAATTTCCGAAATTGTAAAGAAAAAACTTATAAACAGTGAGATAAATTTTGTACGATAATTTGCTTCAATAAAACTTTTGACACTAATATTTATGGACAGATTATTCTTAATGATTTATATGACAACTATTTGGTACAATAATTGATCGTTCCCAATAAATCTTTACGTGTGTGTAGCCAGCTTTTCATAACCCATATAAAGTTTAGTTTTTGATGCAATTAAGTCGGTTAGATTTTTTGTTTAAAATCGGACACCACAGCGTTAATTAAGACCGCACAGAACCCCCATATTATACCAAGTTTGAACAAAAAAATATACAGGGAGTTCTATTCAACAGGGTGCCAAAATTTAGCAAAATTGGAATTTTAATGGCATCTGACGAGGCAAGAGTCAAGTATGGCATGGAATTACCTCCAAACAGTTGAATGGTCATGGTCAACAGAACCACAAAAGGTACCTATTATTGGTGTGCAAAGATCCAATAACAAATATACAGGTTGTTTTTCTGTGTGCCATTTGTGTGCTGAATTTTTTAAACTTTATACAGGTGAAAAATGCACCCTGGAAATATTATAAATTGTTGAAATGTATTAATAAATAAAAAAATAATTCTTTTTTTACAAAATATCATCCAACAAGTAAAAAACGATTTAAATTATTGAACTTTTCTCGACAATGTCATCATCTAATAAAATTATACATTCTTCTATGCGTTTCTGTTGTATCACACCACCCGAATTAACTCATCTCGGCTTACTGAATGGCAGGCTTCTATAAATTTTAGACATAGTTCTTTAGAATTTCTGCGGCGGTTTTTATACAGCTTTGGAGTTGGTACAGAGAAAAATAACCTGTAAATTTGTTATTGGATCTTTGCATACCAATACCTTATGTGGTCCTGTTTTCCGTGGCATTCTTGACTCTTGACTCGCCAGATGCCTTTTAAATTCCTATTTTGTTAAATTTTGGCACCCTGTAGAATAGAACTCTCTATATTTTTTGTTCAAACATGGCATAATATGGGGGTTCTGTGGTGTCCTGATCCTGATTAACGCAGTTGGGTCCGATTTTAAACAAAGAAATCGCTAAATGCATTAAGTCAAAATTGGGGGTATAAAAAAATCGTAGCCGATCCTGGATTTGCATGTTGACAACGGTAAGAAGGTCAAAAGGCGCGGGGCACGGTTAAAAGATCTTTTAAACAAATAAAAGGTCGGGGGAATAAAATAAATAAAATCATTGAAAACTCTGCGTCATCCCTGGTAATGGCGATTAACAAAAAAATAACATTTTAATGCGTTTTTTAAGAATAACTTTTTAACGGAAGGGAATAAAGAAAAATGGCACGAATGAAAAATGTTCAGAGGAATAAGGGCTTTCGAACGATGTAACAAAAGTGGTATGTTGGTGGGAAAAAATATTTCTTGGCGTCGCGACGCCTAGCGTCGTATTTACAAAGAGTCTCTAAATAGGCCAATTTATTCCTTTATACACCCTATATCATCTCCCATATACAGGATGTTCCGTAAGTCATGGATCAAACGGCTCTGGGTGACAGGGGAGGCCATTTGCAACACGAAAAACCCAAAATGTTGATATCCAATTGTTAACTGTTTTCAAGAAATTTTCATGAAAAAAACAATTTTTGCTTTATGTCCGAAACTAGAAAAGATATTTGAACCAAATTTGGTATACGACATGTTGTCATGAAGAGCCAAAACTCCTGCCAGTATCAAGCTCACCGGTTGTCCAGAGAGGAGATAGGGTTACCGAGAAAAATAATAATTTTATAAAAAATAATATACTACTCGGTGTACGATTAAAAAAAAATACAATTTTTAGACACACAATTTATTTGGCAACAAACTTGGATACTTGTTTCGTATCGGCTACCATTTTGTAGTAAATGCGATTTTTTTGTTAATTTTTAACGTTATGTTGAAAATTTAAACAAATGTATTTCATTATTTCAGAAGATGTTCAAAATAGCCCCTGCACCAATGGCATATCCGCGTTTCAATTTTCACCTCGATTTTCACCTTTAGTTTTAAAAATTAAAAAAAGCGCATTTATTGAAAAATGGTAGCTGATACGAAATAAGTAACCAAAATTTGTTGCCAAATAAATTATGTATCTAAAAATTGTTTTTTTTTAATCATACACCGAGTATTGCATTATTTTGTTATAAAATTATTATGAAAAAGAGAAAGAAGTGTATTTCCGTGCAAATAATTTAATTAAAAATCATGGTAAAGTGCTTTCGGCTGTTAAGCCATCCTCAGTACCACCTAAAAAGAAAGTATGACATAAAATAGGGGGTTGGAAAAAGTTAACTGTGGAAAAACTAAATTGTTTAGTTTAGTTAGTTTTTCCACAGTTAACTTTTTCCAACCTCCTATTTTATGTCATACTTTCTTTTTAGGTGGTACTGAGGATGGCTTAACAGCCGAAAGCGCTTTACCATGATTTTTAATTAAATTATTTGCACGGAAATACACTTCTTTCTCTTTTTCATCTATATATACGTGCACACAGCCCCGCACTCCTTTGTATAAAATTATTATTTTTTCCGGTGACCCCTATCTTCGCCACTGGTCAACCGGTGAGCTTGATACTGGCAGGAGGTTGGGCTCTCGTGACAACATGTCGTATACCAAATTTGGTTTAAATATCTTTTCTAGTTTCGGACATAAAGTAAAAATTTTTTCATGAAAATTTCAACACCCGTATCTTGAAAACGGTTAACAATTGGATAATAACATAATGGATTTTTCTTTCCGCAAATGGCATCCCATGGCACCCAGAGCCGTTTGATCAATGACTTACGGGACACCCTGTATAATATCTCCATATCGTTGACCGTTTTCCGCCAACAGAGGCTGGGCGTCTAAAAATGTACACAAGATAAGTCAAATAGGTAAACATAAATAGAAACGAGTCGGGTTGCAAAGCGAACTGCGCGCGCGTTTGCGCATGCGCATTTACTACTGTGACATTCATAGAAATTCACAGAAAACCAGACATACACGGAAATCCATGAAAATCCAAGGGCATCCACAAGGGTGCACACCGCACACCAGAAATCCACAGTTGTTGACCCCTCGAGGTACAGGCACAGAAAATATATTCAGAACATTCTGTTCTTAATGACAGCTGCCAAATGGACTCCAATATTTTAACCTCTATATATTCCAAATGCAGGGACATTAAGGTACAATATTTAATGTTGGCTGGTCTACGAGCTAAGAAGATTATATTTTAGGAAAGTATCATTTCATAAGAAATGCCATCTGATGGTTTATGTAGTATGAACTTGGAGTCCATTTGACAGGTATTAGGTATTGATAAGGATCTTTCTGTCGTGGAACTATATTGTCTGTGGTATAGGACAATATACATGAAACGTGTCTACAATCTAAAATGAAATAACATATAGGGTGTCCTATTTAAAATAAGCAAGTTGGCATCAACTACCGGTATAACCTTGAAAATATTTTAGCCGAATTGCCCGCATCGATTTTAGAAACTGCAAAATTTTCAACATTGTCTAAAGTCTTATTTTTCGAGAAATCAATCACGGCAGTTCGTCGTGGAGCACCATGTATTTTCTACACATTAAAACAAAGTTTTAATTTTAAACAAAATGTTGAATCACCACATACGTGCTGTACATTGAGCCTTAAAATTCCTATTACGCACAATTTTCACACCCTCCAGAATGGTACTCCCTGTATATTTTTTGTATCCTGATTAAGGCTGTGCTGTCAGATTTAAAAAGAAAAAATGCCTAATACGGTTTTTAAAAAACCCACCACTTTAAAAAATCGCTTTTTAGGAGTAATTACACGAAAAACTAGACACTGTAGGTATTGTTTAGTTTTTCGTAATGCACTAGTTTTGTGACACGACGAAATTAATACATAATAATTGTTACTAGCGAGCATTTTTCAAATTCAAAAAGATGAGGTTGAGAGGGAGTGCAAAGGCGTGAATTTGAAAATAGATAGTGATATGCCGTTTTCTGTTTTTGGGGTCTAGGAATTCAATTTTGGCATAATTTTGCAGAACCTGAATGGTTATGAGAGGATGAAATCTAAATAAAGCTCAAATAATATATCGGCATATTGTCAGATTTGTCTACAAAATTGGAATTTACTAAATAATAATTCAAAAAGAGTGATGAGGAAGTTGTGATTCGATCGACAGCGGGTTTTTGTATGTTGTATTTTTTTAAATAATGTTGCTATATTTTTAATCACATTTTTGTAAAGTACGTAGTAAAAAAGCTCGAACGAAGGACAGTTTATGTCTCCCCGAGTGTCTCCCTTACTAGGTATAAGGGATAATTACTTATACTCGATATCAGTCGATGTATGATGACTACCAGAAATTCAATTTACTTTTGACCGAGCTTTTGGCAGACTGAGTCCAAAATAAATTACTTAATATGTTTCTACCTATTGCAGTACGCAGTGTTGTGATGGAAATTTGAACCTTAAGACTGAATGTACACCACGTGTGTGGTGATTCAACATTTTGACCCATAAAATGGCTTTTTTCGATCTGTAGCGAGCAACACGCATAATTTTAAATTTTTGGTCAAAGCAAATTTTAATCTAAGTAATTACTCACATTTTGAGACGAAAATTATTTAGAAATATTTATCACAATGGCAGTTATTAGGCTTTTTTGCGCAAATGCTAATAACGGCCATTGTGATCAATCTTTTTAAATACTTTTTGTCTCAAAATGTGAGTAATTACTTAGATTAAAGTTTGCTTTGACCAAAAATTTAAAATTATGCGTGTTGCTCACTACAGATCGAAAAAAGCCATTTTATGGGTCAAAATATTGAATCACCACGCACGTGCTGTACATGAGCCTTAAGTACCTACTAAGTAGACTAACTTTTCCTAGAGCTTTATCCAATCTTGAATCTAACAACGTACTAGAAATGCATGAAATAGTGAAATGTGGAATTAGCCTTATACCAAACCAAATCTTCGGTTTGATCATTGGGGCGACAAAACTGAAAATTGTGCTTACCTACAACCATTGAATAAGGTCCGAATACCTTAATCAATGCTACAACCTATTAGAATACTACATGCTAAGTACCTTCTGCTTATTCTAATAATACTTATGGTAAATGGTAACATGTATAATTATTATACATTATTATAGCATCTTAGCTGGGCTGCTGAGCTATTTACCTACATTAAAATAATAACAATTTTAGAGACATTAATTCATTTCTATTTTTGTCACACCTATGAACTGAATGTCACCTCTAAAAAAAACAAAATGTAATTCCAGGACTTCTAGGAATTTTATTTAATGTAAGGATTAATGGGAGTTTCTCCATAAATATTTTACAAAATTAATGTTGCATGATAACTACCAACCTTTATAAAGTGACGTGACCGTGCCAGCGGCCGTTTGAAACAGCACCCAAACCGCCCCAGGCTCACCAGAATATCGATCTGAAAAAATAGAACATTTTAATAGGTAGCTACCGAGGTAGCTACTTAGCTATGAAACTATAAAATAATAGAGGTACCTACTAAGTACCCCTATTATTTAGTCTTAATAATTAGTTTTCATTTGAACAGGAAGGCCGGGGCCGTGCGCTCGATAAAGACAGGCCACGGCGCTAACGCATAATCGCGTAGTCACGTGACCAACTTAGGTCTATATAATGAAAGGCATTTTTGGAGATAAGTAGAAAAAACAAATTTCGTAACAATTTGGCAAGTTTTCTTTCATCTATTACATTACTGGATTTGTGCATCCAAGCTTTCTCTAATTGTTTTTTCAAAATTTTCAACCTGCCTCAGCTGTTTTAGGCTGAGAGTTAAAGGGCACTGCACTCACAATATTTTGGCACATTCTCAAAAATTGTTGGGACATCACCTTCCTTTAGCTTAGGTGATATTCTCTATAGGTATTTTCCTCCCACAACACATTTGTCCACTTTAATTATTGTTTCACTTTCTTGAAAATGTGTTAGCCACACATACTTAAGGGTTTTCTAGAAATTAAATCTCAGTTGGGATTTGACGAATCCATTTTTGGCGGAAATTTCATCCTGAGGCAAAACAAATGTTTGTTTATGGCGACACTTTCTTCCTGGCTTTTGTAATATGTATAAATATAATATAAACAGACCCAATATTTGGTATTTAGGTTATTTTTTACGAAATAAAAATGAAAACTAACCTCAGTAGGTATACTGTAAATATTGACGAGGTCTCAGATGATCGGCAGCGTGAAAGACCATATCAGGGCGTAGGTCGACAACGAAAATCCTCGAGTACGTTACAACACTGATTTATTTTGCACAAGGTGAATGGTGAATGCAATAAATACACAAACCCGAACGTGGTCAACGGGAACGGCTTCCAGCCATCCGGACCGTCTGAACTCGCGGATCTCCCGTAAGCAGTTCACCCCTCTGTGTCTCAGGCTCCACTGTCCTTACTCCCTACTAATACTGTCCCATGTCCATAATAGTCCATTCCGGGTTCCCTATTCTATGGTTCGGGGGAGAATTCCCCTTACAGCGCTCACGCGTCGCGTCGCGTCGGTGCGAGCGGCACCAATACTCTTGGACGGCACGACTCCCACCCAGACACCCAGAGGCCATAATAACACCTGGGCGGTTCCCCTCCGCCAGGACACACGCGCACTAGACACAAACTTGTTTCTAAAATATCAACTAAGACGTTTAAAAACACTTTAAACATTGAAAACTTCTCAAAACCAAAGCTGCCGCTTTCAGTTATGTGACAAATGACATGTAACGTCTGACTAAGATGGTCACGTGATTTTTGTGCGCCAGGGCCTGTCTTTATAGTAGGCCTTGCATGCGCTATAGTGACGTCATTATCAGTTGAGCCACCGACCCAAACAAAAGCTCACTGGGCTTTTGGGATGCTAACAGCTGATCAGAGATCGATGAGCGCCGTTGTCAGATTTACATAACATTAATAGATACAACATTCATAGATGCAACCCTTTAGCTTACCTATTTTATAGAAAACAAAATATCTGGTAAATAATCAATATGGTTAGTATTTTTTGACAAATTGTAGCTTACAAATCATTTAACGGGAAGTACCTACTCAAAAAATCCTTGAATGTTGTCAGCGGACGACAGAATTTTTCGAATTCGAATTTTCAAACAAAATTTAGCAAGTATCTATTTAAGGTAAAGCTAGAGTATCAGTGTCAACCTAACAAAACAAAACCTGAAGCGGCTTTTATAGTTCAGAAATACCTTAATTACCTTAAAAATTTTGTGATCTCAAATCGCAGGAATATGTACCTACGTCATTTATTAGGTATTCAAAATTGTTAAACGGGGAGACGTTTTTATTTTGATCAGGACACTGCCGACAGTGGTGCTCAAAACTGTTTTTAACCGTTGGTCAAACTCTTGAGCGATGTCGGTTTTGGCTTGAATTCTTGAATCGCGGTGATGCGTGCGCAAGCGCCGAGGCATGCGCGATCTTATTGAGATTTTTAGCTTTTAACCTAGGTACAATATTTATATGACAGGGGTTATAATAACAATACATCCTCTAAATAAACAAAATCACGTACCTGCATTTAATTAACGTACCTATTTCTAGCAAGAATTTAGATTGGGTAGGTAGGTATAGTGACCTCCAAGTTAATAGGGGGCCTCGGGCCTCGCAATCATTTCATCGACAAGGGCTTAACGACAATAACCAGATTTATTGGCATCGGTAAAAACCCCATTTTCATCCCCCCGTGTAGTGTTTCCAATATTTATTGCCACCAGCCCTTATCTCCCAATCTACCCCCGTTGCGCACAACCCGGCAACACCGTTAGAACTCTAAAAACCACAACGTCCGCTTTTCGCATCACATCCTCATGCACCCGCTTCACTGTTCAGGGCTTGCTCGATTATCAAAGCATTCCTACCTCTGTACAGCTGCGCTATAGCAGTAGCGGAGTCCTGGAAAGCGCCCCATGCCTTCTTGTGGCTGCCCTCGCATTCCCCGGCAAGAGCCTGCTCGTAGTCCGGTTGCGTTTCGACGGCATCGGAACACTGCTGCTCCCAGTTTGTCAGCCAAGACGAGTCGTCGGCGCCCTCGCCGTTCATATTCGAAGATCTGCGGAAACTGCGTAGCCAGCACGCGTAGTAAACTAGGCGCTGGGCGTTCGACGTTCGATAGACTGAGGTATTTGGGGAATTTTTGGACGTTACGTTGGCACAGCTGGCATCAAGGGTGGGGACAGAGGAGGCGCAGCGCAGACGCGGCCGCAATATTGCCGGACTTCCGACAAAGGTATCCTCAACTATTATTATGCCGAGTTAATAATTAATAATTCTAAAAGTAGAAGAGAAGAGATAAGGGGTTTGGGGATTTCACATTTATATAATAAATCTATTTTTTATTTATAAATTGCAAGCTGAGTTAATATAAAAACTACATATTATGCCGGTAATTCGTGATTCCTGTGAACAGATACACAGACAATGAGGGTGTTCGATATAGGCAACACCGCAAGTATGTATATTTGGTGGACTGCCGGGTGGAGGCGCCTACGGATTTATTAAATATTCCAGCAGTCTCTAGATGGCGCGGGCACCTATTCGCTGGAAATTTAAAATTGAAACAATAATATACAGGGTGAGTAGTTAATAATGGCACATAGTGCAACCGCATATATATTTTGTTCCAAAATATTACGATTGAGCATAGGCGGTTCTAGACCTTTTGTTTTGGGGGTGCTTAAGCCCCTGGGCCCTGGCATGTAGCTAAGGCGTGACCATATTTGTGATTATTATTATTATTATAGAAAATAAATTTTGTTAACAAGTAACTGGATTGTTTCACAAAACAAAATATACTTACATGCATATTACATAAGTACTTACTAAAAAAACCTAATATTGATTCATAAAAAATACTACATATACCTATATACCTACCACCACCAAGCTAATTTTAATAATTTAGCAAAAAAAGTACAAAAATAATAAGTAAGTATTTTTTATGAAAAAAATGTTAATGTTAAAAATGTTTGACACCAGTGGGAGCTCCAACCGCTGTTACCAGTCCAATAATGCTCTACCAAATGAACTAAGTTCAAATCCCCACTAAATTAAAAATAATAATCGTTCTTATATAGTTGTGTCAGTAGGTGTATATAGCTGTTTTGGTAGCGAAGAATATATTTGGGGGGGGGGGCTATTTCAAGATTTGGGGGGGCTTACAGGGCGTTGAAGTTTGTTTTTTGAAATTGCATTTTGGCTACATCTCCCAACATATATAATCAAACTGCTAAACTGAAATTTGGCACTGCTATGTTTTTATGGATGGAGAATAAGCTGAAAATGTCAATTTCTATGTATTTCACAGAGGGCGCCACTTGCGCTGTTTTTGCATCATGCTCAAAGATCATATGCGATGACCTTTGATCGTGCTTTTACTCGTAACTTTTTTGAGGTTATCTTTTTGGTGCTGTAGGTCCATCATTTTAGTGCGCATCTTTTCATTCTGCAACAAAGAGGTACTCTCTTGTTTCACAACGATAAAATCAAACATTTGCTGTTATAAATTGTCAAAACAATCTTGCACAAAGACTGTACCTTTTAAAGCGAGAAAAAAACCCATATGAACACTGTCCCAAAAAATGTTTACTTTCAAAAGGGAACGTATGTACATTGAAACTCGAGAAAATTTGGGCAACCTGCTATTTCAAGAAAACAAATATGTTTCGACCAATGTTCATTTGGTATTTTTTCCTTCATGTAACATTTGAATAAAGCAGTAGGCGAAAATTTTATTTTTCGAGTATTGAAGTCAACATGTGTTTTGGGGCACGTTTTGGCACTTTCAACGCAAACGGTTGATTTGATCATTATGAAACAAGAGTAGGTACCTCTTTGTTGCAGAATGAAAAGATGCACTAAAATGAGGGACCTGCAGGACTAAAAAGATGACCTGAAAAAGGTTACGAGTAAAAGCACGATCCAAAAACAGCGCAAGTGGCTCCCTCTGTGAGATACGTAGAAATTTACATTTTCAGCTTATTATCTCCATACCCAAGAACCCAGCAGTGAAAAATTTCAGTTCAGCAGCTTATGTTGGTAGATGTAGCCGCACTTTTGCTTCATGTTTTACCTTTACTTTTATTTAATTGTTGGGAAGTTTCAACTTTTTCTTTGGAATCTTTATTATTCTAAAAGCAATTATAATATAGAAGTGCGTATTCGTCGTTTTGTCAAATTATCAATTGGAGGCATTGGCGGTTAGGCGCAATACAAAATTGTTTTAGAAATAAAAGCTATATTATTAATAACTACGCAATCACCAAGTCACCAAGAAGAACCAACCACGCGAAATCTCTGTTTTAGGTTTCAGGCAAAGAATTAGAGGGGGGAGAATGGAGAATATGGAGATTAAAAGTTATTATTATATAAATATACAGGGTGTTTCATCTTAAGTGCGAACATCCCCGTAAAATTTGTATTCTCCATCCGATTTTAGCCGCGTTTTTTTCTAAAAATGGGCCACAAAAAACTCTACGTTGGTGCAAAATTTCAGGTCTTAATGTCAATTTTCAAGGCCTACTACAAATTTTTTTCTAGTAAAAAATGACGAAACTATTTAGCGTTTTTTTTTATTTAAAATGTGACACCACAACGTTAATCAGAACAACCTAAAACTCCCGTATACCAAATTTGAACAAAAAATATACAGGGAGTTCCATTCTGCAGGGTGTCAAAATTGAGCAAAATAGGAATTTTAAAGGCATCTGGAGAGTCATGTGTGCCATGGAATCCCGTCAAAACAGAAAAGTGTTGGTGTGCAAAGATTCAATACAAAAATGTATAGGGTCTTTTTCTCTGGGCGATGTCAAAATGCTGAATTTTTATTAAACTTTATATTGGTCAGGAGTGCTCTGGAATCATTGAATAAATATTAATAAATACAAAAGCAATTTATTTCTTTACATCATACAACCAACAAATAAAAACAATTCAAATTGTTGGACCTTTATCAATAAAGTCACTGTCTAAGATGATACATTTTCTGTGCGTTTCCTGTTGTGGCACACCAGCCACCTTAACTCATATATGGACTTACTGACTGGCAGGCTTCTGTATTTTAGACTTAGTTCGTTTGTAATGTTTGGGGTGGTTTTGATATACTCGATTTTTGACCTGTATAAAGTTTAAAAAATTCAGCATTTCGAATTGCTACAGAGAAGAACACCTTGTATTTTTTATTGGATCTTTGCACATCGACGCTGTGAGTGGTCCTGTTCATCATCTAACTGTTTCGAAATAATTCCATGGCACACTTGACAGCAACTTTCACAGCCTGCAGAATGGAACTCCCTGTATATTTTTTGTTCAAATTTGGTATATACGGGTGTTTTAGGTTGTTCTGATTAACGCTGTGGTGTCAGATTTTAAATAAAAAAAAATCGCTAAATGGTTTTCGTCATTTTTACTAGAAAGAAATTGTAGTAGGCCTTGAAAATTGACATTAAGACCTGAAATTTTGCACCAGCGTAGAGTTTTTTGTGGCCTATTTTTAGAAAAAAACGCGGCTAAAATCGGATGGAGAATAAAAATTTTACGGGGGTGTTCGCACTTAAGATGAAACACCCTGTATATGTATAGTTCGGCGTTCGGAGACCCATCATCAGTGGCGGACTAAGCCCGTCGGATGCCCGGGAGGCATTTTCCTATATGCCACACGTGATCGCAAATCGGCTCATGCCGAGGAGCGTCGGAGTCGGGTTATAAACGCCACTTGCGATGGCAAAACCACCCGAGTTAAACAGCCCACGTTATCGTAAATAAAGAAGGGGGCATTCGCCCCATATATTGTGGCACTCGGCAAATACCCCCTTCTTGTTTCCTACGGCCCTCTTTCCTACGGCAGCGCCCTTTTTATTTTAAATGAAATTTAAGTCTGGATTTAAATCTCCCGTACTTCATCGAGTGCTCACGCAACGTGTGCGCTGTTTAGCAGGAGTGTTTTGCCATCGCAAGTGGCGTTTATAACCCGACTCCGACGCTCCTCGTCATGAGTCGATTCGCGATCACGTGTGGCGACTGTGGCGTATAGGAAAATGCGCCCGGCATCGGCAAAACAAAATGAGGCCCTTGGTCTGCTCAGAAATTGCGATGTATTTGTAATGTACAGGGTGGTCCACATAACATTTCAACCCCCCCCCCAGGGCCGTAGCCAGACAGAAACTTCAGGCAGGGCAAACGACTTTCCTGTCAGGGCAGTACACATTTGAGCAATGAGCAATAGGCGCCCTATACAGGGCGGTGGTTTGTCGGTGGGGAAACAAAATTAACTTTTATTTTCGTTCTTAAAAATCGCGCCGCAAGCGAAAATTTGTGAAATTTTGAAGGTCAATTCTAAATTCTAATACTTACATAAAATTTTACAACAATGAGATGTAAGATTGTGAGTGTAAATGTATATATATGTTGGCTCCTGCCTGGTCTTCATTTGTTGCTTACCAAATCATTCCTATCTTTTTGATTTGGTTGATGTTACACCGCACTGATGATTGCCAAATAGCATGAAACACGTGTATGCGATTACTAGTTTTTTTTTTTGATTTCTAACTTTGAGTGCTTATGCCCATTATCACTTTCTCTTGTATAAAATTTTACCTCAATGGCAATTTTTTTGTTGCTAATTATTCGGGCACATAATCATTTGTGTAGTAAACAAGAATACCCCTATTTTTCTTTCATAGAGGAGACAAAAGTGGTAACAAAGCTCTATTTAATTGTTGATTTTTAACTGACAAAAATCCAGTAATTATCAATAACACATTTGAACACCCTTTTATCATATGATGGAAGTAGGTAAAAATAAAAATGACCCTGCTAACCAACAACCGTTTTTTTACGTTATACCCTTGTTTATAAACAAGAGTTACATATACGTAAAATATACCCAATTATTTTTTTAAGCATAGAAAAAGCTCTAATCTATGTTATAAGTCAATAATTATTAGGAAATAAACATGTTTTTTTTTCTAGAATAATATAACTAGGTACATACCTAATTGGATAATAATAGTTCCTGCACTTAGCACAATAAATTATTTAATTGTTTGATGATTGTTTTTTTTTTCATTTATTATAGTAGTTTTAAACATTATGTACCTATGTCTGAGAAACAGCACAATAATTGAATTGTATGGCATTTTAAAGTTGAGTCGTTACTTATTATAATTACGTACATTATATTATTCATGCCCGACCCCTGCTAGAAGGCGTTCCCCTCGTCGTCGTCGTTCCCACTCCCAGACTCGGGAAGGAAAAAATATTTATATAATAAAATTATTTTAAGAAATCCTTACTGGGACTGTCAATTGGTAATTTCGCCATCCTAATAAGATGACATCAATGCAGAAAAAAATGCAACCGGGTCATCTAAATGCAGGTCAGTAACGAGCCCATTTGCAAAATGAATAACACGAATAACACGAACAAGAACAACACAGATAACGGTAAAACTCACGAAAAGTACAAAACCCGCGAATATTTTCACTGCTCAAAGTTTGAACCCTTTTGAACGATCCGGAAAACCTTCACTGTCACTTTCACGACACCAAAATAAAATTTACCTGAGTACGCACCATAGATGCTGTCACAAGTAGGTGATTATACCAAAATACCAAAATGAAAGTGTTTTCATGACGTTTGAAATTATTATAAAATGAGTTTTAGTCATAGCTATTTTTATTTGTAGCCGTATAATCGTGATTGCAATAGGGTTTTTATTTTATTATGTTCTTTTTTTCGTATCACTTGGGTATCTTTTCACATCATAAATCAATGAGTGACGTCATTAACTAGTTGAGACACATATACCAATGTTATACCCATGGTTAACAGAAAATTCCTAGGGATTTTGTGGAGAATGTCATCTGACAAAATCGGGACTTCTTAGTAATCGGGGTATAGTATAAATGTCATATACAGGGTCATTTTCTTGTAGCAAGACTTTGACATTGTCCAGGGATCGCATTCCCGAAACAGTGCTGTCTATGTATAATTCAAAAAAATATGTTACGGTCCCGTATAAAATCAGAACTCAATACACTATTAAATGCTTAATTTAATTCTGAATAAAAATTTTCTCGTCTTTTTTGATACTACTTATCTGATAAGGTTTCATGCCTAATTTCACTTTTTCGATTAATTGTGCATGTGCATTCGTAAAGAGAAATTGAGAAAACAACTCATCAAATTATATTTCTCAAAAATGTAGTGCAAACCAAGGAATAATATGTACTACCAGTGACTATACTTTCTATAGTCACTGGTACTACCTAAGTAACATAATGAACCCCAACTGAATAAATACGTCTACTCGAGTTTGGATAGAATACACAGTAGATAAAGAGAGAGAACAGATATAGGGACAAAAAGCCACCATAGGCGTCCGCAAAATGTTTATATTGCCTAAATTATTAATCAGGATTAAAATACAAACAAGTGCAAGTAATGTTCATTCTATTCTGTTCCAAGATAGACCAAATGTAAGCATTCGCCTACACGTGATAGGCGCGGAGATAGTGATATCGAACAATGAAAAATGCACGATAAAAACTCAAGAAAATTCAAACTAGACTCATCAAAATTATCAAAAAGAGGAAAAGAATTAAATAATAAAAAATACCTATACATGATACTAAAAGAAATTACGAGATACTTATCAGAAGAAATAAGTACTAAGTATAATTATTAAATTACTGTTGTCATATTTTAGATTATCTGCGCATTTACCTCCAAGCAACATACAGGGTCTGATGTTCATTTTGGTAGAAGTTTCCAATGGTGTATGTCTGCCCCGATTTTTTTAAATTTTGGCTACCCCCCCTATTTTCGAGGTCCCTGAACACGAATCTAACCTCAGTTTGTGGTGCTCGGACGTAGTTTCCGAGAAAATGAATTTTCAAATTTCCTTTTGACACCTCACTTTTCACGGCGTTATTTGTGGTTACAATTGAGATGAATTTAGCTCAAAACGGCCCGGCATGTCGAGCGAAAACAGCGGTCGGGCGGGACGTAAACACGGCAAAAATCTTTCAAAATTTCGGTTTTTCCGCGGGTTTTCGCGAAGCTTCGATGTGCCAAGGGTGCAAAATAGGATGGTGATCAATTTGAGCTGCATACGGTAAAAATGCATCCGGATTATAACCACAAATATCGCCGTGAAAAGTGAGCTTTCAAAGCTCGTGTCAAAGGAAATTTGAAAAATCATTTTCTCGGAAACTATGTCCGAGCACCACAAACTGAGGTCAGATTCGTGTTCAGGGACCTCGAAAATAAACGCGGCAAAAATCTTTCAAAATTTCGGTTTTTCCGCGGGTTTTCGCGAAGTTTAGATGTGGCAAAGGGTGCAAAATAGGGTGGTGATCAATTTGAGCTGCATACAGTAAAAATTCATCCGGATTATAAACTACGCGTCCGAGCACCACAAATTGAGGTCAGATTCGTGTTCAGGGACCTCGAAAATAGGGAGGTAGCCAAAATTTCAAAAAAATCGGGGCAGACATACACCACTGGAAACTTTTACCTTCATTTTTTCTGGAGACGCCAGATGCCATGGAAATAAATACTACAGGAAAACCGAGAGGAAAACTTTGGTCTTCTGATATTTGGCCCCACCTGTTTAAATACTCACGAGCCGCCACTGCAAAGGGCAGGTGTTATAACACTTCAAACATCTTAAGAAAATGTTGTATTCGCATCATAATCACCAGCATTTGCTTGAGGTCTTTTCGCGAATTTCCGCACACACATTTGTATCACAATTTTTAAAATGCACGAGAATATTGCTAGCGGCAACGCGTAACGACGCCTACTGCGATCCATATTTTGCACGTTTTCGTTTTTTATTGTTTTTTCGTTTTTTCTAAGCAACAAAACAGCCTGACTTCTATGTTGTTTTGTTATAATACCGTATATTATATTTTCTGTTTTGTTCAAAATCAGTCAAACAAGCTTTATTTTCTAAAGTTGACGTATATGGTGGACAAATACTAAACAGAGTTTTAGACAGGGGCAGGGGCTATTCTAATCATAAAGCAATATAAATTATTCATATAGAGGAATTATGAATCACCATATTGTTGCCTGCCAAATTGTACATCGTGGGTTAAATAAATCCGGAATTAAGTTTCCACAAAAAGGTAAACAAAACGTGTTAGTAGAAAATCTCCAACAACCAACAAAGTTCTCTATTTAGAATTCTACTTTATGAAGACGACCACAAAATATATAGAAGACGACAAGAACAATGAACAAGAACAAAGAACAACGCAGTGTAGACCCAAGGCTAGCACCAATCACATGGTGACGATGGCCCAAGGATGGTGTACACCATCGTTGACGATGGCCCATATATTAGTTCGCATAGTGGGCAAGTTCAGACACCAATGGATAGATGGCTCCACTTATCTCGGAAATACGAGGACGGTTTCTGTGAATAGTTATTCAGCCGCAGCTAATTCATATCAGTAAAATTACTTCAATTTATTGTTAAAACAAAGTAGTCACAATTCGTTTTAGTCCTACGTTAAAGAAAATTTAGCGCCCCTGAGTTTCCTTGATGCGAACTAATTGCTGGTTAATAAAACTATTCCTAAAACAAAAGCAATGGTCGGGTGGTGGCGGTAGCATTCTGTAGGAAGGAACTATACCGACTGTGGCGCTCTAGCGACCGTGGCGACTCAGCCTTGTCCGGTGTGTGGACTGTGGCGCGTAGAACTTTCTGCGATTCGCGAGGCCATATGAACCTATTGAAGTTGAAGTTGAAAGTAAACAGTGATAGAGTGTTTTAGTTTTAATGCATATTTGCACATTTTGTGCCAGAGCTGGGCAAGTATTTATCATTACAAATACTTTTTGGTATTTAAATACTTTTCTGTATTTAAATACTATTGCAAATTGAGTATTTGCATTTGCATTCCAAATACTCAACCAAAGTATTTAGTATTAGTAAGGGTAGAATGTAAAGGCGAAGTCGGCCATAAAATCGAGAGAGATAGGCTATGATTTTCCTAAACGCTCTCCCTTATGTTTTGGAGCGAAGGGTTCGGCTTAAAGAACCGCAAGATCCACTTTTTATTGCTCTGTCCTTGTCTGATACATTGTGTTAATAAAGATAATATATTCAAATGGGAGTACGCCTATAAAACAGGGCAGTAATTAAATATTTGGTTTATTTTGGTGATAGACTTCCTGTAATAACAATGCAGCGTGAAGTATTCAGTGCCCAAAATAGAAAATTAATATTAAATGTGGTGAAATATTTCTAAGAAAAAAAAGGGAACACACGTGAAAATTTATCGGTACATACTTCAATGTGCATCGGAGGCGTTACAGATTAGTACAAGGACCATTTCACGAATTAGGCAAGAAGGCATTAAACATATTAAAATGGTACACACTAAAAGTAAAGCAGCCCCGAAAACTAAAGATTTGACAGAATCGGATGAAGGAGAAATAAGAAGTTTGATTTATGACATGACAAGAAACACTTAACTAGGGAAAAAATATGCGAAGAACTCGAAAAAAAGGTAATTTTGAGCTGCAGATCGTTAAAAATTATAAATCCAAGTTGCCTTATCCGTCTGACAATATTATTAATAAAATGGGACATCAAGTGTTGAGGCTTCCCCCATATCATTGTATATTTAATGCAATAGAATTGATATGGGCCCAATGCAAAACTTTTTTTAATAAGAAAATTGTATCAATTGAATTGAGGCAATGCATGATGATAACAGGATAACGTATATTTGGAAAGAAGCTCTCCAGGAAGTCACTAAAGAAAACTGGTTCAGTTGTATAAAACACACCGAGAACGTTGTTAAGGATTGTTGGGAAAAAGAAAAGATATTGGACGTTGACATAGACCCAATTATTATTAATTTAAATGACGATTCATATTCGGATGATAGTATTTTATATTCTGGCTAAAATTCATAACAAAAAAATATAAATATATATATATATATATAAGAAAAGGTGATAATGGGCGAACACTCTTTTGTCTTTGTCTTACCAAATATCTAAGACCTACTTTGAATTTCAGGATCATTATCTTTTAATTGCCAGTCTAAATTACCGAATTAATTTTCAAAAATTACAAATGAAATTACAAGAGGTACCTAAGTACAAATTTTTAATCCGTCGGTTCACATCAGGTAGTAAAGCAATAATTTATTCTAGGCCGACCCTGCCTGCCTTAAACAATCAACTAGTAATACAAGACAAGTACTAGGTTTTCTATCTCTCTTCCTTTCATGAAAGGTGCATAGCGAACTTTAAGACGTACGTCGAATACAAATTGGGGAGGAGACATAAGTGTAATTGTGCCAGTGCAAGTAAAGCAATAGATATAGCGCTCTCTCTTTGATGATTTATTGCCGACTTCGCCTTTACATTCTGCCCTTACCACAGAAAAACGGCAGCTTGCCGTATTTATAGTAAGGGCACAGAAAAACGGCAGCTTGCCGTTCTGAAGCATTTAAATACCTCGTAAGTATTTAAATACTGCAAAAATATGTTTAAATATCTCCATAGTTTCAGGGTGTAAAAAAATTTAACCCCAGGTGGAAAAAATAGCCTATAATACGAATCTCAAATTAAAATTTTGTTAATGCCAATAAAAAATATTTTCAGAAGTGTATTAAAACCCATTATTAACGGCGCTTTCATAGTCAGCTATGGTAAGTTCGCGCATCAAGGCTGTAGAAGTTTTTAGTAGAGAATTAAATTTTCTACACAGTGGTTTAAATTAATTTAAAAAATAAATGCCTAAAAAAATTCTGGGCATAATAAATGAGATTGAAGGGCATAAGTGGCGCCCCCCGGCGGTTGCGAAAATTGCACTATGATACAATTATATATGATCCGAGGGGCGTTTCACTGCTCAAAAAACGTACAAAACTTTCCTCTAAAAGGGAAGTTCCGGTGGATTTCCCGAACTTCCGCGAACTTCCTAGGACTTCCAGTGGACTTCTTCAGGATTTCCTTGGACTTCCCTATAAATTTCCGCTAAAATAAAATTTTTGTTTTGCGCACCGATTTTGATTTTTTTGTTCGATAGGTTTCAGAGTAAGGTAACGCGACACTTGTGACGGCCTCCACTTTCCTCCCAGGCCCCGCCCCTTACCTCGCTGGCCAACACATCGCTCGAACCCATGACGCGCGCCTCGGCACGTAGTTCTGGCGCCAAATTAAAAATTTCGAAAATAAAAAAAATCGACAGTGTTCAAACCTGCGATCATCGTTTTACAAGGTCGACGCTCTAACCATCTGAGCCATCAACGCATTTGAAAATATTACCTTAAAATGGTGTAAACTAGAATCTCCGTGAGGTCACAGAATTAAGAATAAGAAAAACACAGAGTGTCCCAAAAGCAACTGACATGTTAAAAATGTATACAGAGTGAATAAAAAACTTGTTAAAGCTAAAAGGACATGAATAATTTCACAGAATTTTTCTCTAACAGCATAGGTACAGGGTGGACAACAAAATTCATAGGGTGTGCAAAACATAGGAAAGACCTTAATAATTTCATCGCTTTTTCACAGATTTTTTTCTTAAATAACATAGGGTGGAAAACAAAAAAATTCATATACAGGGTTCGACAAAAAACCAAAGCCAAAAAGGCCTAATTTCATCACAAGAATTATAACACTAAAACACGTAGTACGATGTATCTTGTGAACGCTTCTGACTTTTAACTAAAAAGTTAGGTTAGAATGGAACGACCTCGTTTTTTGGAAAATGGACTCTCCCAAAGCTATGGACTTCGCCGGACTTCTCTGTGACTTACTTTGATTTCACCCAACTTCCCCGGATTTCCCGAAACTTCCTCGAACTTCCTTGAACTTCCTGGAACTTCCTTTGGAATTTCCTGCAAGTGTACAGGACTTCCCCCTGTGAAACGCCTCTCGGTGAGATCTATGAACGTGTGCAAAAGATCATTAAAATCTATCAAGCCGTTTGAAAGATATTATAGCATTTTAGGGCCCGTTTTAAGGGCCCTACCGGTAATTAATATAGACATTTGAGCAAAAACAAAAAATACGGGTCACTTTATTATTCGAGTAGAATATCCCTGTGCTAAGGGTGGCATTTGTTTTTGAATATCCCTGTATATCGTCAAAGTTGCAGTACTATTCCACTTAATAATGCTATGATTTTTTCGATGCGATTTTTTGGAAAATGCTATTAAGGATTTTTATGGGAAATCTGACATCGTAGCTTTATTATACTGCATCCCCTGAAACTTTAATGTCGCAAGTTTTATTAATTTAATTCACAGCGGCAAAGGGCCCTTCCTACATACAAAAATTATCAAAATCATGTAGCACATCACAATTGTACACTGTACAGGGTGTCTCGGATCAAATCTGAACACCGTGTATATGTTTGTAAAAAACGACAAAAAAGGTGTACGTAACTGTGATAAAAGCTTCACTGGACGAGGAAATCTATGCAGACTTGCATTATCTTTGACAATTGACATTGAGTTTACGGGATGATGCGGTTCAAAACTAATTTCTACACATTTCTAACCGGCGATAATGTGACAAAATAACCGCACTAAGCTTAGAGTGTTGTTTTTATTTTTGACAGTTATGACGTCACATTTTTTAGAAATTGAACACTTGTTTTTTGGACTGGCTTTAGAATAATAATTATTATTAACAATTATTGTTCTAACTTAGCAGTATAACGACAAAAAATGTTGATGGATCCTAATCCTAAATATAGAGGCAAATATTCTGAAACTTCAAAATGGATAGAAGACTGAATGAATGAAGCCTTTCCAAAAATTCCCTAGTATAAAACTCCCTTACCCTTTGGTAAGTACCTATTATAACAATAAAACTTCAATAAGGCTATATCACAAAAAATATATTCCTCACAAAAATAACAAAAATAAAAAAATATATATTTTAAATAAAAATTACGTAAACAAAATTTTTTGCATGTGCGTTGGTTATATACAGTGTGTCCACAGATTGAGTTCACATAAGGTGTAAATAACAACAAACTTTCGAGTTGAAATTTGAGCTTCTGGGGATCAGCCCTGCTTGGTTTTAAACTAATTCGTGGCATAATTTTACTTTCGAAAAATGACGTACTTAGGTATGCCTTGGAAATTATGAAGAAACTTTTTCCTCCTCAGTAAAGTGCCTTTTTTGTAGGTTTTACGGAAAAGTGTTATTAAGGAAACTTGTTCAGAATAAAAAGCTGAGTAGGTTTGCGAAATTTCGAAAGTCTAGGCCTATACTTTGATTGTTTGGCATTTTCACACTTTTTTAGAAAAGGTCATTTTGTGTAGTTTGTACGTCAAAATTTTATTAAGAAAATTTGTTGACAATGAAAAACTTGATAGGTGTGAAAAATTTCAAAAGCCTAAGTCGACTTTGATTTTTTCTGCTAAAAAAATAAAACGCAAACTGTAGGTTAGATAATATTAGTAATAATATTCGTATCTATTTTTTATTTGTTATACATTTTTCATTTTATTAGGGGGGGCATGGCCCCCGTGCCCCCCCCCCCAAGACCGCGCCTGGTTTTGTGCTTACTTTTGTGTTTTGTCTGCTACTGCAGTCTTCGTAGACAACGTGCATCCGTTGTGGGAAACTCTAAAAGCTCCATTACACACCCATTAATTACTATTGATTGACATTGAAAAACGAAAAATGTAATAAATTCACTTACCTACACTATGCATTTTGAAATCTCAGAAAAGGTTCAAAAAAGTAAATTAACGATGTGTTCAGCAACTGGCAACTCCGCACCCCAGGATCGGTATCCTCGACGAGCGAGTTTAATAGCTAAAGAAGTGAGCACCTTTAACAAGGTGTATTTATACACTTCTGAAAATATTTTCTTCTTTTTTTGGTTGACTTTTAATTTTTTTAAATTTCTGATTCTTAAGCTATTTTTTCCACCCGTGTTTAAAATTTTCTACATCATTAATGAATCACTCTGTATAATCGTATGATGTTTAGAACAGTATATGGAGGTAAATCTACAAATATTATCAATTTCAGATGCCGATTTGCCTGATTTTGACAAAGAAACAATTATCTTCCGTACATTCTCACTATAACGGCCTTTCCTCGCGTCATTTTAACAATTTCTTGAGAGTAATATTAACACTGGGTGAATGATACTACCAGTGACTATAGAAATTGCAAATATCAAATGAAATTAGTTGTCACCAGTGGCGGACTAAGCCCGCCCGAGGCACACGGGAATAGAGGCCTGCGGACTCTATGGACGACGTCTCACACTCAGGCCGATTCTAAGATATTCTATGCCTTGCAGTATTTTGGGGAGTTTTAGAGCCATTTCTTTTATTTTCCAGATTATTTATTAACACATGCCATAAGAAACCGAAAATGTTAAGCACAACTGGAAATAAAGCATTCTGAATAATTAAGTTCGTAGTAATGAACACAATGAACTGATTGAAATTCAGCAATTATTAAAGGTGGCTTGATGCAGCACTCATTATCGCTTTCTCTGTCACTTCATTATCATATTATAGACCAGATTACATCAGACTACAAAGATAAACCTGGGTTATCTTCTAGTGAGATAGTAATGAAATGTTAAGAAAATGCAAACTGCATACAAATCTCATGCAACAAGCAACATTATGAACATTTTTCTTTTTGTTAATGATAATGAAGTGTCAGTAAAGTAATAATACGTAGAAACAAACGTAACAAAAAAACACTTACGCGAGAATTGCTTTATCAATTAAGTACGTAGAATTAAATATAGTATAATTAATTAAAGCAAGAAATATCACTTGCTGGCTAATTCCTTTATTATTCTCTGAGGCTTTTGCGCCATTGTTGTATCATCTTGAATCTTTCGATATTATGTTTGCCAATGTAGCCAAACATTTTACAATTAACTGATGATAGGATACACTGCGAGAACCAGTGGCGTAGCTACCATACCGCGAAACCCCCCGGTCGTGGGGGGGGGGGGGGCTGCCGTCAAGGGGGCCTCCCCTCGACCTCGTCCGAGCGTATACTGCGTGTTCTGTTCTGTTTTGATATTATATTTTTAACCCTTCCTGCAACTGTTGCTTCTTCAGAACGGTCGTTCTCTAAATTAAAATAAATAAAAAACTATTTGAGAAATTGTTGTTCCCAAGACAAATTATTTACCGAGCATTTTTATATCCTGAGGCGCGTAGCGTACGTTAGTGTGGAAAACTCATTTGACCTTTCTACCATTGTCAAGATGCAAATTCAAAGCCGGCTACGATTTTTATACCCCCGATTTTCACGAAACCCTTTTAGCGATTTTTTTTATTTAAAACCTGAGACCACAGGGTTAATCATAACACCACAAAACCCCCATACCTATACCAAATTTGAACAAAATATATACAAGAAGTTCCATTTTGCAGGGTGTCAGAGTTGAGCAAAATAGGAATTTTAAAGGCATCTGGCGAGTCAAGTGTGATATGAAATCCCTTCAAAACAGTTGAATGGCCAACAGGACCAATCAACATGTTGGTGGGCTATCTCAAAATTCTGAAATTTTAGAAAACTTTATACGGATCAAGAATGCTCTGGAATCATTGAAACAATATTAATAAACACAAAAGTAATTTAGGTATTTCTGAACAAAATGCCACCCAACAAATAAAAACAATTTAAATTATTGTCACTGTCTAAGACAACACATTTTCTGTGCGTTTCCTGTTGTGGCACACCAGCCACCTTAACTGATATGGACTTACTGACTGGCAGGCTTCTGTATGTTTTTGACTTAGTTCGTCTATAGTGTCTGGGGCAGTTTTGATATACTCGATTTTTGACCCTATAAAGTTCCAAAAAATTCAGTACTTTGAGATGGCCTAGATAATAACACCCTGTATATTTTGTATTGGACCTTTGCACACCAACACTTTGAGTGGTCCTGTTGAATTCGACTGTTTTGAGGGGATTCCATGGCACAATTGACTTGGCAGATGCCTTTAAAATACTTATTTTTCCTAAAATTTTACACCGTGCAGAATGGAACTTATCCCTGCATATTTTTTTATTCAAATTTGGTATATGAAGGTTTTTGTTGTGTTTTGTTTGAATAACACTGTGTGATCAGATTTTAAATAAAAAAATCGTTAAATGGTATTCGTGAAAATCGAGGGTATAAAAAAATCGCAGCTCGCTCTTCATTTGCATTTTAAAAATGGTAACAAAGTCAAAAGAAGCGGCTTTTGAAGGCCTTTCACACAAAAAAAAGGTCAGGCGATTATCTTCAAAAATGAAGATTTTACGGATTTGTACAGTTTTAAAGTTGGACACCCTGTGGATATATTTTTTGTTTTAAAATTTTTTTTGTTTTATTTACTAAGAAATAAAAGTTGGTGATAGTTTCACCTTGATGTATGTTTTTTTATTGTTTTCCAATTTGAGGGGGCCCAAATTTAATATTGGCGGGGGGGGGGGGGGGGGGGGCAAAATTTGAAGCTACGCCACCGGCGTGAACAATTTCCTTCTGTTAACAACGACAAATTGTCTGTCATTTAACCCATCTGCAATTACGTACTACCCCACGGTGCGCCTCGACTTTTTTTTGGGCTCGATAGCGGAGATCATTTACCCAGATCCGAGACTTATTTCATCCTCCTTCATACTCTGGCAGGAGTTGTCTGACTCGAAGTCATCTCCTGGCCAGCTATATATTGTATATTTAAACTTAAACCTAAAGACAAACACAGAGAGCGTGACCGTGAACAGGCGTTCGACGTGAGCCTGACAGCATAGCCGATCGGGTAAAAAACCTACCCAAACACTGCTGACAGGGTGACGGTGCAGCGGAAGGAGGGGATGCGTACTGGCCTTCTTATTCCTGTGTGCCTCGGTTCGTCGGAGGCCCGGGGCGGCAAAACGACTTGAGGCCCCAGGCCTTCTCGAAAATTTACAACATCAATTTGAGCTTATAGTGAGGCAGCTTAACGTCGAATTTCGCGTTAATGTAGACACGCTGGACAAAAACACCAATTTTTTCCAGGTACCTACTAGTTAAGTAGGTACTTAGCTTTTAATTTTTGATAGGAACATAGGAAACAACTCCTTTGTCGGCCATATTGGATTTTATAGCGACCATTTTGAAATATAGGTATCTTGTCAATAATATATCGGCTTCTAAATCACTTAGGACAAGAAACTTAATGTGTAAAGTATACATAATTGGGGTTACGGAATACAAATACACGATTTTTAAAATTATTAGACTATATAACAACAATGTGAACATCAGCGTGAACTTTGATATTTCTCAACTGGATTTTCTTCTAAAGTATTGGGAAAAGGTGAAGGTTGAGATGTAGACTTATAAGTAGATGGTATCTAGTTTAAGTCCACGGACAATACATTAAAATAAGCATCAAATGAAATTTCCTCAGAATCAGATGGTTGAGGATTTGCCTCAGGAAATAAATTTCTAGGCTGAAGATTTGATGCTGAAAAATGAGGTACCTACTGCTCCACAAAGAAGGCATCCGTGGTTAAATGTGCAACAATAGTCGGAAGGTTCAAAGTGATCTCGACACACATGATAATTAGAAAAATTTTTGGAGGAACTTAGGTATATGTTGCAACCTTGTCTATCCATAGACAAGGGTTGCAAGCTTGTTTACAAGCCTTTAATGCCACTGGGTCAGTGGGGAACTTATGTAACTTTTTATTTCTGTATTTTTTGGAAATGAGCCAACAGAAATATAATCGATTATTTTTTTCTAGTGGATCCGGGTTTTGTTACATCTTAAGATTTCGCCAAAAAATTGCAAATAGGAAGAGAATTTCCACTGGCAGCCACGCAAAAAATCAGGGGCGAACTATCGATTTCTTCAGGAGGAATCTTAAATTATTTTATTCTGGTGGATCTGGATTTTGTTACATCTTGAGATTTAGCCAAAAAATTGCAAATATGAAGAGAAAGATTTTTTTATAAGGAAACACGCAAACATGCAGGGGTGTTCTAGCGATTTCTTCAGAACAAACCCTTGTTAAAATGATTTACGACTCCGATATATATATCTCTGAATGAACTATATATACCTCATATTAATAAAGTTTATTATAGGTTCATTCTAATTTGATGATGCTTATGTTGCTAGTTTTGCATAGTACCTAGACCTATTTCATTATTGTTGTTTTCTGATGCATTCGAGAATTGAACCCTAGGTTTCCAAAAGTCCATCTACGTCAAACCTGACTCATCCTTGAATCATGAATAATAATTAAATTGTTGAAATTATTCTAAACTGTATATAGTTTACCCATCAAATACGACAGTCAACTACACACAACATCAAATACTACAAATTTAATTTAAATAATTGTTGGGCACGCAGCCGCCTCTTTCGAAGTGCGTTTAATAGTGGGGTCATTTCAATTCGTACAAAACTCCGGGTCAGAACGATCGTAGTAGTGTGTCCGTGCGGCTGCTATACTATGGTGATGATTCTGGTGGTCGTAGTAGTATTCTTCGTGACGTTGTGGCTGATCCATCGATTCAGCATAGCCAGGTGCAGGTGTAAGGCGTGCCTGGTGGGAAAAACTGCCCTCATCACTGGAGCCAACTCAGGTAATCATAATAATAGCACATAATACCGACATGTGAATATTCTGTGATAATAGGTATTTTCTAAAATAACGTTGAAAAATTGGCCGCGAGTAGGTACCAACTTAAATTCAATTATAAATTAAACTTATTCTAAACAAATATCAGCAAGCGCGACGAACAAATATGTTATTGAAGTGTGAGAATTGTGGGATCTGCTGGAAAAGGAATGAAACGATAATTATTTAAACTAGGCACCTAAGTTAAACGTTGTATCTTCATTTGTTTAGAAAATGACGACGTGATGATGTAATAAATATGTGTGTAATGTAGAACTGTTTACCTCATAAGTTTGTTAAAAAATCGGCCTCAATATGACGAGCTGCAAATTTTTAGAGAATAACGGAATGAAAAAATTATATGAAAATCCTCCTAAAATTTCTCGGAATATTATCATCGTTTTATGACGGTACCCAATTTTATACTGGGTGTTTCACAGAACCGTGATAATCCAAACTTATGTTTTTAATTGGAACATCCTATATGTATATTTGTGCATTTTTGAAATCTATCCACCACTACCATTACCCTATTGCTAAAAGTGATATAAATCTTTGGATCTTGTTACCTTTTAGCATAGCTTAAGGAATTTAAGCTATGCTTTTAGTACCAATGTTGAAATATTTCATTTAGAGGTTTTATAATAAATTTATTTAACTTGAATGCGTATAATAATGCTATGATAGCATTGCTATTAGAGAAATTATTCATTTTAACCAAATGGGAATACCCAAAAACTAAACTATACTTTAGAACACCGTTACTTGTAAAAAGATTAATACGATACAAATTTATTCGATTTACATCTTAAAATTTTATAATGCTAGGAACGTTTTGAAATTTCACCTAAATATTTTATTTCGGAATATGAAGTGCTTAAAAGGTGGCAACCCCTTTTTTATTGTTGCTCCATGGGCCATCTTTCCGATGCTACCTATTTTCTTCTATAATCTTATGAGTTATGAGAGTAGCTTATTTTCTATGAAGGCAAAACATCTATCAATGGGCAGGGGATAAGTTATTACTATCTCCTGAAATATTCCAGAAGCACAAACAGAATCTAATTAGGCAAACAAGAACCGGTTTTTATTTTGTGAAAAACAGTCATCACAAAAGATTATTATCTTTTTATGTTGTATTCGTTTATACTTCTTAATGTAATAGTCCAGACAAGTGATAACTTCATTAGGACCCTTGCTACAAAAGTTTTCGGTAAACAAAAACATAGTTGCCTGGTTGGTCTTTATATTATTGATGCCAAAATTATGTAACCACAGACCACAGTTGATTCAAATAATATTCATCTCCAATATTCGTTACAGGAAGAGGTAGGTTTTTGAAAATCGAAACATATTACAAGTTCATCTTCATTAGGATTATCTTTTTTGGCTTTCATATTATCAAAAAAGCTCTGAGCTTTTCTTAAATGAAGTTCTTTTGCAATCAGAAGTTCTTTTATAGAATCTTCATTTTTATTTAATTTCGCGGAGTTTGTATCTGCCAAAAATTTTGTGCAAGTTACACAAATATCTTTCTTAGGATGAGAAAAGCTGTAGTTAAAGTCCTCATTAAATATTTTATAAAATATGGAATATGAAACTGCATTTTCAGGGAACTCCTGAATATATTTTCGATGTAGAATAGCTGCTGACAAATCTGAAAGCCGAAATTTTTTATTTTTATTCTGAGTACGGCTGTAATGTGATTCAATCGCTGGGAGATTTTTTAGAAAGTCGTGATCTCTATTAATATTATCTATTTTTGTACGTCTGGGGCGATTGCTATGTTTATCACTTAAGTCTTTTATATCTTTATCCAACTTGAGAACTATTTTCCTCAGTCTGTCTCGTTTTATCCCATGCATGGATAAAAATAAATTCTGACATATCTACTTTTAAAGATTTCTTTTTAATAGTCACGCTATACTGAAAAACTGACCTGGGTCCTTTATTTTTGTTGCGGGATCTTGCTGCTGGCACAGAAAGAACGCAGCCTCTAAGATACAGATTTTCTTCATTGTGATTTGCTAAATTTTGAAAGTTATAAAATATCTTTTCGTATTCTTCTACGGTAAGTTTTTCAGCACTTTTACACCTACATGTTTTCTTGTCGTTTTTGCGCCGTAATTTTTCCCTGTTTCTTTTCCACTGTGTAGGATCTGATTTACGCTTCTTTTGATGAGATTCTTCTACTCTATTCTCTTCTTCACCTCGTTGGCTGGTACTGGCATTTTCAAGAGAACTTGGGACAGCTTCTTGGCTCGTACTAGGTTAATTATAAGACTTCATTCGGGATATTGGAGAGTTAACTACTGATTCATCTGAATCAGAAGGCAACCATTCATCTTCACTGGCAGAGAATGGTTCTAAAATACCAAATTATTTATAAAAACCAATAAAACTATATTTCACTTACTCAACTTACCCTCAATGCTTTCATCAGAGTCACTCATTATTTGAATCAAAACAGCATCGAATCAAATACTTGTTGTAAACAATAGAAGAACGATGTTTGATAAGAAAAGTTAAGTTAGGTAACAATATTATGAAAATGGGGCTTATTCAAAACAAAGGCACTTTTTACGAACATAGGGTCTTTTTGTACAAAATCATAGGTCAGTTGGTGCAGATACCTATTAAAATTATAATACTTCGGGACTTTATACTGCAAATCTGATGAGAGTAGTTGAAAGTTCGTACTTAGAATAGTAGAGGGCGCCCGGCAGCACGATTTCACAATTTCGTCACTTAGGGACTTTTTGCAATAAACCATTCAATTATGGCCTCCTAGTGACTCCTAGGACACCAGAAAACGACGCTAAACAATTTTTCCGATTTTATTATCAATAAATTTTGTAATATTGTTTTTAAACAGTGCTAGTCAGCTTATGTAGTGAAAATGAGTCGCTTTTGAAGTGATTCTATGACTAATATTGATCTGGCGATTGAGAAAAGTGTACCGTACAATACCGTTAAAACCCATACGTCAATATGGAAACAGTTCGGAATTCTGCAAGGCAAAGAAATACGAGCTTTTGGAAACTACAAGTTTAGAGCAACTAAACCTAATCCTGAAAGATTGGGCGTGGAATATGAAGAAAGAAAACGGTGAAAATTGCAAAGAACTAGTTGTGAAGACAATGTGGAACACCGTTGCAAAAAAATGCAAGAGATGTATTTTATGAAGTGGAAAATAATTTTTGATTCATTTAAAGATATTATCTTTAAGTCTAGTAGGGAAGCTCCTAATGCGAAACGAAGGAATTTGCAGATGTGCGCCAATAAAATTAAATCGAGCTCTGCTTCATTAAAATTGGAAGAATACTAGGCAATGGTTTTATTATGGGACGAAGGCACTTCGGCGGACTCCAGCGAAAATTTTACCATATCGCTTCAGTCGAACTTGCCTGGAGAGGTAAAGAAGCAGTCAATTGCAGAGTTCATTATTTTAAAGAGGAAGTGGATAGATAATTCTGGGATTAAAACAGGTAGATAACATAGTTACATATTTTTTAAAATAACTGATTTCAAAAATCCTAGTTTTTAAGAAGAGTAGAATATAATCTTCTCTTCAATAAAACGGCCCAGGGTGGAGAAAAAAAATGGCCGATAGTAAATGGCTGGTCCCCAACACGAAGAACCCTACCTTTTGTCCAGTCCGTCTTTTTAAAATTCTAATGGTTAAACGTTCATCTAGAATAACAACTGATAGATTATTCTTAACAATAAACCCATCATGGAACAAAGAACAATCAAGTGAATGGTACAAAAACACTCCAGTGGGAAAAAACGAACGAAGAAATAAAAATAACAAACCACTCTATGCGGTCTACAGCAGTCTGTAACCTGGCTAAAGGAGGGGTGAGTGAACAACAATTAATTAAAATTACTGGCCACAGTTCAGCCAACTCAATTAAGCCTTATCTGCAAATGGATAATGAGCATCATAAACACCCTTAGAAGTGACGCCTCAGAACCTCCAGCTAAAAAACAGAAAACAGAAGATCCTGCAGCCACTCCTCGAGCTTCTCACTCTACAGCTGGACCCATTAACAACATTAATGATTTACCTACACCCAACGTTATCAATGAGTTAACAAAGATTTCAAACAATACACATACTGTGTATCAAAATTGCAATTTAAATTTTAATTCTACCATAAATAATTAAGTTTGTAGTATTTTGTGATTAAATAAATTACCTGATTTTCAGTTTTCAAATTAATACCTACATATTTATTATGTATTATGCATGTATAATAAGTAGTATGTTTTGTAAGCTATGTGTATGCAGAATAATCTGTTACTTCCTGTGAAAAAATCCAAAAAAACACAATGCTAAGTAATATTTGTTTAACAAAATGCATTCGTGCAGGTGCAAAAATCCTCGTCTTCGACTCGGATTTTTGTTGCCACCAGCACTCATGCTTCTTGTTAAAATATTACTTAGCAACGTGTTTTTTCGATTTTTTTCGGAAAAAATAGATGCCCTTATAATATTACTTGCGATTAAACTCGTTTCGAACAACGCTTTTAAAGATTGTGCATTTCCCTGACAAGGGAAAAGAACGAAATAAGAACATGGTTTTCATTTGTTTCTAGCACTGAATACACCAGTAGCCGCACTCTAACTACAATATATGATGTACTAAGACCGTAGGGTAGTAAAATGCTTCAGTACCAGACTACCTTTCAAATTTTCAAATTAGTTGATAATGTTCCAACCAAAATTGACGTATCTATATTTGTATATTTTGAAGTAGTTAGGTAACTATCTTTCTGGAAATTATTTAGTCTGTTTAATTTTTGTTGGCCTACCCTGTAACAAAATGAGAAATGACACATCCTCTTAATTGAATACTCTGTAGAACTAATAGCAAGTATTTAATTATGAAAATTGCTGGATCATAATTGACCAGAAGGTGTGCAGTTATCGTTCATAAACTACATACCTTTGACCCCTGGCGGGTAATAGGTGCAATTATTTATAAGATTCCGAACGTATAGCGTATTTTTCAATAGTTGTGGAAAAAATATTAAAAGAAGCGTTGTTCCCAAGGATACGTAGGTACATATGCGATACCAGTTTTCACATGAGCCGTGAGAGTCGAGTTAAATTATACCAAACTAGACCATTTTGTTCAAAAAGTAAGTAAAAGTTTTTTATAGATATGTCTCTGAAAGGTCATCGTTTGAGGAGTATTAGTTTGTCATTGCCATGAAAGCCTGGCCTTCTGTGCATTTTTCAAAGGGGTACGTTTACGTTTTTCGAAAAACTGTACCTATTATAGGTACTGCAGTAAATTTAGATCACGTTTATATGTGATACTTTAATTTAAGTCCTTGGGGATGATTTAAGGACCAATCTAAATGGAAAATTTTCCGAAATAATATTCTAAAGAGGTACCCTCTCAGAAAGACCAGAAGTTAATTAAAATCTACTAATTATTTGTGCACCAAATGTCAATTTCAGATATGTATGAGTGACTTCATGAAAACAATCTTTATTTCTTAGAACTCTACATGCCTAATGGGTAATGACGCGTGCCTATGAAAGCGTCATTTATTTCATCGTAGGTTAAAATCCAACTCGATGCATTTTCTTTTTTAATTATCAACAAAAGTACAATTTTTATTAATTAAAAAAAAAGAAAATACATCGTGTGGGATTTGTAACTACGATGAAGTAAATGGCGCTTTCATAGGCACGCGCCTCTACCCGTTGGGCTACATCCAATTCTGAAGATTCATGAAGTCACAAATAATTAGTAGTTTTTAATTCATTTCTGGTCATTTCTGTAAATTGTAAAATGTAATTATAAGTTGTAAAATGACTGTAACCGTATCTACTATTAGGCATTTTTAATTGCGAAAATAACACCGTGGGATTATTGCATCCCTCAAAATAGTCATGTAGCAAAAATATACATTCGTTATTTTTCTGTGTGATGCTAAACTTTGAAAAAGTGAATAATTAAAATTCGCGGTATGAATCTAGGGTCCTATGAAATCGAAAACAGATCACTCTCAGAGCAAAGTCTAGAGAACTCTAGACTTTGCTCAGAGAATCTGTTATTTACCCAGTTAAACCTGAGGCTAAATCCCTGTATGTGTACAAGTCTATGCGAAGATTTTTTGCAGAACTACAATAAAGCCTTACAATTAATTAACAAAAATTTGTTTTTGTAAAATAAAAAATTTGACGGTTTTAAATTTAAATTGTATTTGCTTCAACTACATAATGCCCTTCTTAAGAAATACATATTCTAGTCCTCTCTATTATTTGTCATAGCCAACTTATAATAATATTCATACAGGGTGTCTACTTTTAAGTGTATACAAATCGATAAAAAATGTATTTTGTGAGATATTTTCAAAAACCTTTTTTTATTTGAAAGACCTTCAAAAACCGCTTCTTTTGACCTTCCTGCCATTTTCAAAATGCAAATCCAGGGCCGGCTGCGATTTTTTTATACCCCCGATTTTCGCGAAAACCTTTTAGCGATTTTTTTTATTTAAAATCTGACCCCACAGCGTTAATCAGAACACCCCAAAACCCCTATATACCAAATTTGAATAAAAAATATACAGGGAGTTCCATTATCCAGGGTGTCAAGGTTGAGCAAAATAGGAATTTTAAAGGCATCTGCCAAGTCAAGTGTGCCATGGAATACCCTCAAAACAGGACCACTCAAGTTGTTGGTGTGCAAAGGTCCAATACGAAATATGCAGAGTGCTCTTATCTGTGCCATCTCAAATTACTGAATTTTTTGTAACTTTATACGGGTCAAAAATCGAGTAGGTATATCAAAACCGCTCCACATACTATAAACGAGCTAAATCTAAAAAATACAGAAGCCTGCCAGTCAGTAAGTCCATATCGGTTGAGGTGGCTGGTGTGCCACAACAGGAAACGCACAGAAAATGTATCATCTTAGACAGTGACTTTGTTGAGAAAGGCCCAATAATTTAAATTGTTTTTATTTGTTGGTTGGCATTTTGTAAAGAAATAAATTACTTTTGTGTTTATTAATATTTTTTCAATGATTCCAGAGCACTGCTGATCAGTATAAAATTTAATAAAAATTCAGAATTTTGAGATGGCTCAAAGAAAAATACCCTGTATATTAGTATATGGGGGTTTTGGGATGTCCTGATTAACGCTGTTGTGTCAGATTTTAAATAAAAAAATCGCTAAATAGTTTTTGTGAAAATGGGGGTATAAAAAAATCGTAGCCGTCCCTGGATTTGCATTTTGACAAAAGTAAAAACGTCGAAAGAAGCGTTTTTGAAGACCTTTCGAACAAAAAAAAAAAGGTTTTTGAAAATATCTCACAAAATACATTTTTTATCGATTTGTATACACTTAAAAGTAGACACCCTGTATAAAGCTAAAGTGATTAAATGGTTCATAAGCACGTTTTAAAGTTAGTAGATATTTTTACAAGAACGAAACAACAAATTTTTGAAGACGACTAAAAAATTGTGTGTATATTTAAGAAAGTGCTATATTTGAAATCATACATTTTTGCTAGATTATGACACGCACTTAGAAGACTATTGTTACCACAGACTATTGTTGCATAGCTAACGCCTCGTCCGGAAACAGCAATGATTTATCCTGAAAAACTTCATTTTAGATACTTGTAACAAAAGTATAACTATTTTAATGGCAACTCGTCCTAATTTATGAAAGTGCATAATAAAAGAGTTCACTTTATTCGATATATTTTATATATTTTTTTTCATTCAAAGGTATTGGTTATCAAGTTGCCTTAGATCTAGCATCCAGAGGATGCAGGATAATAATCGCCGATGTGGTGGAAAGCACCGAATCCAGAGACAAAATTATCCAGCAAACTAATAATCCCAACGTCATATATAAAAGACTGGATCTACAGTCTCTGAAATCTGTCAGAAAATTCGCCCAAGACATCATATCCACAGAGAAGCAGCTAGATATCTTAATATGCAATGCAGGTAAATACTCTGAAATTAAGTGCTAATAATTTAACTTGATTCTAAAGCATTTCTTCCATTTTTTTACTTTCCTTTTACATTAGTTACTTGTCATGTACTATGTACCTACTATTGAATGACACTATGAATTGGCATTGATTTATTTAGTGGTATTTAAAAATATTTATTTCCTAAATCTCCCAAATTGAGTGATCCTATATCTACAATCATCTACGCCACTTCATTCATATTGTACACCAAATTTTTATTATAATTTTTAAATAGTTCTGAAAAGCACCCATTTATAAACTTTGTAGACTTACCATTATTTTGATATTATCTTGAATTCTAAAGGTGCGAATCTACGGTGAGATTCTACGTGAGATTCTACGATAAGATCGCAATAACAGACAAATATCGAAACTGTATCTCGATCTCGATACTGTTTGATATTTATTTGTCTCACGATTTTTCACTCACGATACAAAAATGTCATGGAAATATTTCATCGTTGATTCGTGGAATTTGCATATGAAGAATTAATTGCGTTTAATTTTTGGCAGGGATCGGAAGTGTAAACCTGGTGTACACAGAAGATAGTCTCCAGAAAACTATGCAAGTAAACTACTTCAGTCACTTTCTACTGACTCATCTTCTTTCTGGTAAATTATCATATAGTTCGTTTGCAAAGGTACTTATTTAGAGCATGATAATAACCTTTCTACAGATCTCATGAAGAAATCAGCACCAGCTAGAATTATTTTCACTAGTTCCTTAGCAGCGTATATGGCTCGTTTTAAGTTAGATGATCTGAATCCAGGAAAGACTTTTTGTCAGCAAACGATACTCACTGGAGGCATATATTCAAATTCAAAGCTTTGTCTTGTTATAGCAACGGTAAGGTAATAACACCTGTTAAAGCTGTCATACATTTCCGAATGTCATCCATAAGTAGGTGGTGGGACACTTGAGGCAAACAGACGGCTAGACATACCCCTCTCGCTCTAGCACGTGGCAAATGCAGTTCTCTCTCTAGCTCACTACAGCAGTGACGTCAAGCTAATGACAGCATTTCGCGAATGAAAATGAATGCAAAGTTATATTCGCTATTTTTCTTTTTTCTACAGAAAATATTGTTGGAATTTGTTGTAATTCACAATGTCATGTGAAGATTATTTATTTACTGTCATTTTATGGCATTTAGTTAAGGTAACGAAATCGAAAAAACGTGTCCGCGAACTCAGCGTCTATTCAGCACGTTCACACAAAGGGGTCCATTGTTTATAGGAATGTATATAACTTCTCCCATCTTAAGAGGAAAATAGTAACCTGGATGGTTGATTTTATGTTTTCTGCTCCACCATTTCTATTTTGATTTGTGGATACCTATAAGGTATATCGGGCACTTATAGAAGTGTAGATTTTTCTTAAAGTTTGTAAATGTTTTCTTAATCGATTGTTTGAATTTAGAGAGGTTTCGTTCATAGATAGTTGAAGTTTAAGTCGTTAATTTGAATTTCTATTAAGATAAATGGTTTTCCCTTAATTTCTTCATTTTTATTAATAAATTGAAAATTTTTTGTTTTGATTTCACAATTTTATGGTAATTGTATTAAATTTGGTCCATTAATAATTTTGATTTCTTCTTTTTTTTACGTTTCGTTGAAATTTTAAGTGCTTCTTCAGCGGGGATGGCAATAACATATTCACTGTTAATTGCCTGTCTTATTGAATTTATTATATTAATTTGTAAACCATGACAAAATTTTCCTTAGACTTCTTTTTTCTTGGAAATTATACATTCATTTGAGTGGGTCAGAAGTAAATTTTCACAAATCTAAGTATTTTTAATTTTCAGAAATTCTTCGTTCTCGAACTGTTGTTGGCTTGAGCATAAGGTAATTGAATTTTTAATAGAAATTGACAATAAACGACATGTTTGGAAATTTCCATGTAAACATATTGGAAAATGATTTGCAAATATAACTTTATCATTATTAAAGTTTATTTACTTGAATTTCAGCAATTTAATAATAGAAAATTACATTTTCTAATTTCAAGACAGATTCGGTAGAATATTGTCGATGCACAACCTTGGAAAGTAAGACAACCCAAGGAAAAACAAACTTAATTTATTATAAAATAAAAATAATAAAAATAAAATAAAAATAATATATACAACTATTACATGGGGATGCTTAACTTATAATTATTGTGACTTGGTAACGCCTGATGAGGGAACAACACCTGCATGGTGATTCCCACCGGCGGGCCACCTTTCCCCTAGCACCACTTACACCCAAGTGTCGAGTCAATTCGTGTTCTCCATGCCGGAATCATCCGATGTTGCTTTGTCCGATATTCATACCAAATTTTATTCATTGCCGATATATAAGGCAGGCATGCATCTATTTGCGTAAATAAAGAACTAATTAGTAGGACAATTTGCCTGTCAAAAACTAAATCAAGTAAGAATGCCTCGACGGTTGCTTAGTCACGGAACCAACAAAGTCAGTTTTCGTGCTCGCCATATTTTTTTTATGTTTATTATTAGTTGTGAAGATTACGTTAATATAAAACTTACACTTACGTGTGTTCTCTCTAACCATGGGTCTTCAAGTACGGAAAATATCCAGCATCCTAAAATGTACGTAAGCTGACCCATTGAACTATTGTAATTAACAACACTTGGATAGCACAAAATAATGATTTATTTATTTCAACAACTGTACAATACTCGATACACACTCTACGGCGGCTAGCGAACTAATAATACGAATACATACAATAAAGGTTTTTGTTATATCTATACGTAATCATATTTATTATTTTTAGTCACGCATTTCTTTAGGATCTCTAAGTCATCGGTCTCCACAATCCCTCCATTTTTTTTTCAGCTTCAGTGGCGGCAACCTCTCGGTGGTAGCGGGCTCCTCTTCGGTGGGTTTAGCGATCTCCACGGTGTTGGTGTTGGGTGGCGCAGTGGTATTGAGGTAGATGCTTCACTTGGATTTGGGGTGGTGGCTTTTGGTGAGATCTTTGTTGACGTGACGATGCTCCTAGCGGGATCTAGCTGTGGCATCTTCTTCACGTGACTAACGCGTCTTTTGAGTGTTTGACCGTCTTCTCTTGCAATTGTAAGTTCATTGCCATTCTTGTTCATGACGGTATATTCTTCGCTTGCAAAACGTGTGGATAATTTGTGGGGCCTATTCATATTTCGGATTAGCACTTTGTCGCCTTGCATAATTCCAGTTCCAAATTTGTAGTCTCTTTAAAATTGCCCTGTTCATGTTTTCGACTTCGCCGTTGGCTTGAGGCCAATAAGGCGTAGTATGAATTAGGTTGATGTTGTGATGGGAACAGAAGTCTTTAAACTCTTTGCTCGCAAATTGTGGGCCATTGTCAACCCTGATGGATTTTGGGATTCCCAGGCGAGAAAATATTTCCAATAGCTGGTCAATAATAACAGAAGAAGTGGTTGTTCTAAGGAATTTTGCTTCTTGATATCTCGAGTAATAGTCTATAATAACTAGTAGTTGCTCCTGATTGGGTAATATGGCCCCATTAAGTGTATAGCTATGCACTGCCAAAGTCCGTCAGGGAAATTGCATCTATTCATATGCGGGGGTTTATCGGGTTACCAACAGGCAATCTCGACAACTTTTAACAAACTTTTCCACTTGTCTGTCCATAAGTGGCCACCATACTGTCGCTCTCAGTCTCCTCTTCATCGCTGTTCTTCCAGGATGACCTTCATGGGCTAACTTAAGCACTTCGGTTCGCAGAGTCTCCGGAATAATAAGTCTATTTCCACGAAGTAAAACTGGTCCCATATTTGTTAATTCTCCTCTCAATGCATGGAAAATATTGTTGTCTGCCATTTCCCATGCTTATTGCTTTAATTTGACTACCGCTTCCGCTATTTGTTGGTCCTTTTGGCTTTCCTCAATTATCCGAGAAATATTCATGGCTTTTGGAGAACTTATTTCGACTACAGAACATATGTGATAGTAACCTTCCTTGTCGAATGAAGGTTCCTCTAGCAATTTACACAACCTTGACAAGGAATCTGCAATGTTTAATTTACCAGACTGATAAATAATTTTAAATTTAAATGACTGGAGTCGCAGAACCCATCTTTCTATCCGTGCAGGGGGTTTCGAGGTCGGTTTAAAAATTGCCTCTAGTGGCTTGTGGTCCGTTACTAACTCAAATTCTAAACCCGCTAAGTAGTAGTAAAAACGTTCTACACTCCAGACCAGGGCCAGGCTCTCTTTCTCTGTTTGCGAGTATCGTCGTTCTACGGCTGACCAACTCTTACTTACAATTATATCACTTGAAGCATGTCTTCACTATCAAACTGCAACAACACCGCTCCCAATGCTACTGGACTGGCGTCCGCTATCAAGCGAGTTCTTCTTTGAGAGTTAAAGTACGACAAGGTTGTGAGCGTTGCTAAGGATTCTTTTAGTTTTTTAAAGTGATATTGCTGTTTGTTTGTCCACTGAAACTTTTCATCTCGTTTTGTTAGCTGTCTAAGCGGATCGGCATGGTTCCTAGGTCTGGAATAATCCCAGATACGTGACTAGTCCCAGAAAGCTTCGTACTTCCTCCTTCGTTGTTGGTGATAGGAATTCCTGAATAGTTTTGATTTTTTTTCATCTGCTTCTATTCCCATACTAGACAACTTGTGCCCGAGAAAAGAAACTTTTTGAACTTTTCGGATACATTTGGCGTCATTTAGATATACGTTGTTCTTTTCAAGAGTCTTCATTACTTCATCGAGGCATCTGTCATGTTCTTTTCCAGAGCTCCCATACACAATAATGTCATCTAAATAGTTTAAGCAGTTTTGACACTGTGCTAACATCTCGTCAAACACTCTTTGAAAGATTTCAGGTGCCGAGTTAACCCCAAACATTAACCGTTTGTACCGAAACATTCAATGTGTTATAAAAGTGGTTATTGGCCGACTCTCTTTGTGGAGTTCTAACTGGTGGTAGGCGTTTACAAGGTCCAGTCGGGAGAAATATTTAGCGTTTCGGAGTTTAGTCATAAACGAATCGAACGTTGGTAGGGGGTAATTCTCCCTCAAAATTGCCTCATTTGCTCGGCGCATATCGATGCAAATTCGAATATCGTCGTTTGGTTTGAAAATTAACACAATTGGTGAAATCCATGAACTAGGTTCGGTTACCTTTTGAATGATGTCCGAATCTAATGCTTTCTGTAACTTCTTTTCAACTCTTGCTTCTACTGAGATCGGTACTCTTCTAACCGGTTGACGCAATGGTTTTACATGCGGGCCAATGGTTAATTTAATGCTGATGTCTTTAATTTTTGGAAATGTATTTTTCTCATCGATACGATTGACGTCAAGGCCTAGTTTTAGAATGCCTAGGCGTATCGCTGTGTCTTTTCCTAAAATGGAGATTTCACTCTGTTCGACGACATAAAATGATGTTATGACCTCTGTATGTTTTGGTATGCTAATTGTGGCTTGAAATCGATTTTTCTACATTTAGAGCTTGTCCCGATGCATATCCTTTGAGAACGTGTGGCGTCTGAGAGTTCCATATTGTAGCTTTTTGTTCTGTTAACGTTTTCCAGTCATTGCCTCTCACTATATTTGCTTTTGACCCTGAATCAATTAGTAAGGTTACTCCCCTCTGATTAACGCCTTATCTATGTTGTCACATTAGCCGCGTTCCTTTATCCCCTACACTGACGACTTTAGCTCAGTTATTAGCCGAGCCACTCAGTTTGTTTTTTTCTGTCAAAGGCTCATCTTGTGAAAGGGTCATTTTCCCCACCACCAAACTGATCCAATATGCTCGATAGTGAGTGTCCTCGCGAGGATGTGCTTGAAGGGTGAAGGGAGAGGTAAAAAATCTCACTTTAGCTCACATTCTCATTTGTAAACGGAACGGCCACCAACTGAGATAATGTAAGAATTCCTAAGAAAAGTGACAAAAGGAACGCTGCTATAGAAATGGTTTTATGTCGCTATCTGACATCTCGACTCTTCGCTCTTTACTTCTCCTTAGATTGGCTCACAGCCATCTCTCCGGTCTAAAACCGTTGTTTTTAACTTTCTACAATGGCTCACAGCCCTCTCTGTGGTCGTAAACCGTTGTTTTTAACTTTCTATAATGGGTCACAGCCCTCTCTGCGGTCGTAAACCGTTGTTTTTTAACTTTCTACAATGGCTCACAGCCCTCTCTGCGGTCGTAAACCGTTGTTTTTAACTTTCTACAATGGCTCACAGCCCTCTATGCGGTCGTAAACCGTTGTTTTTAACTTTCTACAACGGCTCACAGCCCTCTTCACTGCCCAAAAGAAGGGTGACAGTGTTAATGTTATAAATATGTATATTTCCTTTGTCCTTCACTCACCTTTGTCTTCAATGAAGTAATTATGTAATAAAGTATACAACAAAATAAATCCTCGTCGCCAGTTGTGCTGACCCATTGAACTATTGTAATTAACAACACTTGGATAGCACAAAATAATGATTTATTTATCTCAACAACTGTACAATATATACTCGATACACACTCTACGGCGGCTAGCGAACTAATAATACGAATACATACAATAAAGGTTTTTGTTATATCTATACGTAATCATATTTATTATTTATAGTCACGCATTTCTTTAGGATCTCTAAGTCATCGGTCTCCACAGTACGTTAGGCGAAGAATGCAAACAGATTGATCTAAAAAGCGCAAATGGTCTAATTAAATGCAAAGTATTACCTCCACAGCAGCTCTACCATCCTGTAGTACTAGTACAATAAGCAAGGGTTTTTTCCAGGAAAAAATGTAGAAGTTTTTTTTCTCAACGGTTCTATATATGCTCCTGGGGGCGCTGAATTCAAATCTGAGGTTTGCCATCTCGCCAGGCGTCGGCTTCACAACGAAAATTGCACATAACCTCCATTTTTCAGCACTATTTTGAGTTTTTTGACTATAACTCGAAAAGTTAGCGTCCGTCGATGGTACAAGTCAATAGCAAATTAAAGTAGACTAAATTTCCTTTAAAATGCATATAACAACTCCTGAAGTTTGGACAATCAATAAATACTAGCGCTTGTTAAAAAGAATCCATTTCTTAACTCTTTGCTACGTGTAGTGTATGCCTCCTGTATATGCTTAATAATTCAATAAAGAAGCATTCGCCGGTATCGGGTTTACGTAATCCCAATGAGCGAATCCCAGTACCTTGGGGTCAGGCGATCGAACCGGATAGCGGTGCGTGCGAATAAAGAAACTGAGGGTGTTTCACTCTGTCTGCTAGAAAGACCCTATATTATAAATACTACACTAAGAAAGCCGAAAACGCTATTCTAACTTTGCAATTGTACCCTACTATCAACCTTATATATACATAAAACTAATTATTCTATGACTTTAAGGAACTTCAGTGGGGTCCATGGTCGACGGGTCCCCTAATTCAAACGAAATTGTGCTACTCTTAATTTACAGGGAAGTAGGTCTTTATGAAGGAAAACATATTTGAAACGAAATTGTATTAACGCGAGAAAAATGATAAAAGCACATCGTTATTTAAACGGTTTGAATGGTCATTTGTCGTCCTCATCATGGTCTTCCTCATCTTCATAAATATCACCTGGAACTGAGAATCGATGTTTTACGAGTAGATAACTATAATAATTGAATCCATCTGGTTTATGCGTGTGTTTTTGGACAAAATTTATTATATCTTTGCACAATAGAGTATATTATTATTAAAAAAGGGAGAAAACACTCAGTTTGAGCAGTGTTATTGTTGAAAGTAAGATGTAGAAGAAGTCAATACCTGCATAAGGCTCAAGATTGTGTTCGCAGATTATTTGTGCACCGCAGTCGCTGAATTTCAGCTCAACCGACTAAGAAGTGCAAGCGGAAAGCGGCTTGCATGCGCTCACTTCCGCTTGGAAGACGCGACCAATGTCCAAATCGGTATTATTATAAATAGACTGTACCTATGTATGAAATAGCAGTACCTATATGCTCCTAAAAGGATAGCCAGGCTTTTAGGTCTCCGTTTAAGATAAAATTATTATTATTAAATATATAACTAAAACAACGGACTAAAAAGTATAAAATAATTTATCTTGATCCCATACAGATTCCTAACCCAATGAAGATAGTTCTGAGAATTTGTGATGGTGAATTTTCAATAGCTATGAAAATACTTGTGAGATTTAAAATGAAAAACGTGGGGGGGCCTTATGCAGGTATTGACTTCTTCTACATCTTACTTTCAAACAATAACACTGCTCAAACTGAGTGTTTTCTCCCTTTTTTAATAATAATATACTATATTGTGCAAAGATATAATAAATTTTGTCCAAAAACACACACATAAACCAGATGGATTCAATTATTATACGTACGGGGTGACAATTTGAAAACTTTCCACCCCCCATATCGCAGAAAATAAAAGAGATATTTAAAAAAATTAAAAACCGTTTCGAGGATACAGAGGGGGAACTAAAATAACATAGTTCGGCGACTCACTCCCTCCAACCCCCTTACCCCCACCCTCCCCAACTTTATAATCTCAAATAGCAACCCCCTATGTGTGATACGTTATTGGAAAGCTCTTAAAAAATGCTTGGATTAGCCGCTAACAGGTACGAAAAATACAAGGTCATTTTTATTAGTATTATCTGTTCTCATTTAACCCACAGAAGGTATTAAATTAATTAATACTGCATTCATACAGGTCAGGTAGCAAGTTGCCAATCTACCAAAATTATCAATACTTATACCGTCTTTCGCGATTTGTGCGAAAACGGCTAATCCAAATACTATTTGATATGGTGGTAAAGCATTTTTTAAGAGCCTTCCAATAACGTATCAAACATAGGGGGTTGCTATTTGAGATTATAAAGTTGGGGAGGGTGGGGGTAAGGGGGTTGGAGGAGGTGAGTCGCCGACTATGTTATTTTGGTTCCCCCTCTGTATCCTCGAAACGGTTTTTAATTTTTTTAAATATCTCTTTTATTTTCTGAGATATGGGGGGTGATAAGTTTTCAAATTGTCACCCCGTATGTAGTTATCTAAAACATCAATTCTCAGTTCCAGGTGATATTGAGGAAGACCATGATAAAGACGACAAATGAACATATAACGATGTGCTTTTATCATTTTTCTCGTGTTAATACAATTTCGTTTCAAATACGTTTTCCTTCATAAAGACCCACTTCCCTGTAAATTAAGAGTAGCACAATTTCGTTTGAATTAGGGGACCCGCCGACCATGCACCCCACTGAAGTTCCCTAAAATCATAGAATAATTCGTTTTATGTGTATAAGGTTGATAATAGGGTACAAGCGCAAAGTTAGAATAGCGTTTTCGGCTTTCTTAGCGAAAAGTTAAGAAATGGCTTCTTTTTAACAAGCGCTGGTCTTTATGGATTGTCCAAACTTCAGAGTTGTTATATGCATTTTAAAGGAAATTTAGTCTACTTTAATTTGCTATATGACTTGTACCATCGACGGACGCTTACTTTTCGAGTTATAGCCAAAAAACTCAAAACAGTGCCGACAAATTAAGGTTATGTGCAATTTTCGTTGTGAAGCCGGCGCATGGCGAGGTGGCAAACCTCAGATTTGAATTCAGCGCCCCCAGGAGCATATAGAACCGTTGAGAAAAAACTTCTACATTTTTTTCCTGGAAACAACGTTTCTGAACCTAGGATGATTGAACTATACCGACCAAAATGAATAATAAACTAATGTTCGTAGCAACATATATTCCGACTTAAGCTCGTTTTAAGCTCTACAGCTGTATGGAGCAACTCGGGGACTGGGATTTATACTATGATATATGTATCATACGCGTAGATAGGGTGAATGGGACGTTCCAACAGGAAACCCTCTCGGAGAAATTATAGATGAACTGGAGGAGTCTGGCCATAGAAGCTACATTGTCGCTTTTGCAGTGGCGTAACTAGCTTTGAGTGGGCCCTGTATCAAAGGCTAAGCCAAGGGCCCCTGAGCCGGTTTTTAAATCCGAAAAATAAAAATATAACAGGGGCGTTATAACTGTAATTAGATACTTACTGAATGTTAAAAGAAAATAATGTAATTTTAAGTTTGTAGTAACCAAATCAAAACAAATATTTTGATTTCTCATTTTTTTATTAATTCTTCTAATTATCCTGTTCGTAACATTCGTTATTTAGTAATAATAATCTTGGGAATCGACCACAATTTTACATTAGTTTATTTTCCAAAACATATACAGTGTGTCCCGGGATAAGTGAAACGAAAAGTGTAAAAGACCAAAAATTTTCGAATTCGAATTCGTCCATTTGGGGTCCAGGCCTGCTTGCCTAGGAAATAATTTTCACCATATTTTTAATTTGGAAAAATAAAGTAGGCCCTGGCAGGAACGATTTATTTATTTTCTGTGTAGGTTAAGTGTCCTTTCGCGACAATATATCGAAAATTTTCATTAAAAAAAGTTGCTTAGAAATATGTCCCTATGCCAATTTTCAAAATAATTGGCCTACTTTGATTTTTGTCCACTTTATTTCCTATAAGTAGGTGAACTACCCTTGTCGTTTAAAATATCGAAAAATTTCATTAGATAAAGTTATTCAGAATAAAAAAGTTGCAAGACTGAGAAATTTGGACTCAATCGGCCTACTAGGATTTGTTCGAAATAATAAATAAAATAATAATAAATCAAAGTAGGCCAATTATTTTGAAAATTCGCATAGGGGCATAATTTTCAATTCTAAGCAACTTTTTCTAATGAAATTTTTCGATATCTTGTCGAGAAAGGGCACTTAACCTACATAGAAAATAAATAAATCGTTCCTGTCAGGGCCTACTTTATTTTTCAAAGATAAAAATATAGTGAAAATTATTTTCTAGGCAAGCAGGCCTAGACCCCAAATGGTCTCCAATTTTTGGTCTTTTACACCTCTCGTTTCACTTATCCTGGGACACACTGTATAATAGTTTACGCGTTTCGGCATAATGCCATCATCAGAACTATATATATTTCATCAATTATAACATTACACATTTCACTGTAATTTAATATGTATCGAGAAGTAAACACTTCATTAATACGTTAAAATAATAATTCTTAGTTGCGTGTGCATGTAATAATATAAAAATTTACACAGAAAAAGTCTACCAAACATTTTAATAGTTATTTATGTACCAAGGCACTGAAGTTCAACTTTTTATGACTCATGTGGAGTTTAGTTGCTGAGGCCTCTGGCCGAGGCAAATAAACAATAAACCACAATAACAATTGGGCGAGTTTTCTTTCATCTATTACATGATTGGTTTTGTGCATCCAAGCTTTCTCTAATTGTTTTTTCAAAATTTTCAACCTGCCTCAGCTGTTTTAGGCTGAGAGTTAAACGGCACTGCACTCATAATATTTTGGCACATTCTCAAAAATTGTTCCTTTATAGCTTATAGGTATTTTCATCCCACAACACATTTGTCCACTTTAATTGTTTCACTTTCTTGAAAATGTGTTAGCCACACATACTTAAGGGTTTTTTAGAAATTAAATCTCAGTTGGAATTTGACGAATCCATTTTTGGCGGAAATTTTCATCCCGAGGCAAAACAAATGTTTGTTATGGCAACACTGAGACTTTCTTCCTGGCTTTTGTAATATGTATAAATATAATATAGACAGACCCAATATTTTTGGTATTTAGGTTATTTTTTACGAAGTAAAAATGAAAACTAACCTGAGTATGTATACTGTAAATACTGACGAGGTCTCAGTTGATCGGCAGCGTGAAAGACCGAATAGAAACCTTATCAGGGCGTGGGTCGACAACGAAAATCCTCTAGTACGTTACAACACTGATTTATTTCGCACAAGGTGAATGGTGAATACAATAAATACACAATCCCGAACGTGGTCAACGGGAACGGCTTCCAGCCACCCGGACCGACTGAACTCGCGGATCTCCCGTAAGCAGTTCATCCCTCTGTGCCTCAGGCTCCACTGTCCAATACCGCCCATGTCCATAATAGTCCATTCCGGGTTCCCTATTCTGTGGTTCGGGGGAGAATTCCCCTTTACAGCGCTCACGCGTCGGTGCGAGCGGCACCAATACTCTTGGACGGCACGACTCCCACCCAGACGCCATAATAACACCTGGGCGGTTCCTCTCCGCCAGGACACACGCGCACTAGACACAAACTTGTTTCTAAAATATAAACTAAGACGTTTAAAAACACTTTAAACATTTAAAACTTCTCAAAACCCAAGCTGCCGCTTTCAGTTATGTGACAAATGACATGTAACGTCTGACTAAGATGGTCACGTGATTTTTTTGCGCCAGGGCCTGTCTTTATAGTAGGCCTTGAGGACAAGTATAATGACGTACGGCACCTTCTGAGAGGAAAACCAAACTGCTGCTTCTTGTGCAGCCTACACAACAAATCTATTGATATTCAAATTTACTAAAATATGTATACTGAAGGATTGCGCTTCTATAGGAAACAATTTCGCAATGTGTACGAACAGTTAAATGAGCCTTTATCGGCCGGGTTTTGAATATTTGGTCACTTTTGAAAATCGTAAATAATGGGCTACATTATTGTACGATTTCTGTGCTTTTAATGACGATTTTGGGACATTTTAATGCCGATTTCAAGAAAAATCTTATTAAGTTCCTATTTTGGCCCCCGCAAGCGTCGCCTAATATGTGAAGCTCTTTATAACAGGATCCATGTTTTAGATGGTTTTCCATAGTAAACTACATACGTCATCAGGTCCTCGTTTAGCTTCTCCTTCATGATACTTACGTGTAGAAATTAGCCGAGTTTGATTTCAAATCGTGCACCCAAAAGACATAGAGCCAGAGTTTTCTAAGATAAAACATCTCTTGCACGGGAATTTTTGGAAGCGGTAGGTTTTGCATATAGTCAAACACAAGGCCTCCGACATCGTCTTGTGTACCATTTTTTGGGCAACTGCTACACGCTTTGCGTGTCATTAAGTGTTGGGCTTTTTATTTTCGCTTCAAGTTCCTCGCATGTTGAACATACGTCATCTTGGGGTCGTCCAAATCTGTATCCATGGTTTTCGTTGTAATACTTCCTAAAAAATCATACTTCACAGTGTTTGCATGTTCAGGATACTTAATGCAAAAAAGTTCATGCATTTTTTGTACATTGAGATCGGCCTCCTAGTATCGAATATGTCTAGTGCTATAACGCGATTCTTTCAAGGTCAACCGCAAGAATGGCTTCATTAGGTAGAACATTTCCACGATTAAAATGCTTGCCACGCAGATCTGTAGGCTGTTTTCCTTCAACAATAAGAGATGTGAGTCGAAAAATAGCTTTGTTTCCTATGGAATACAGGATAGAAAATGCTTGCCGGCACACTTCGATTCGCTCAGAATTTTTTTTGAAAAAGTAAACGAAAATGTTGTCGCGCCTTTTTGGATTTTCATTCATTGATCGTCTTCAAGCCACACACAAACGTTTTATAAGACCCATCAGAAAAGTATCCTGTTCATTTTTGGGGCGTCCATTATAGGTACAAACTACTTAGGGTTTGGTCTTTTTCTTCTGCGGTAAAGTTTTGGGTGCACCTTTTTTTACACGCGTACACTCACTGACGGTATTTGATTTTGCCGCTACATTACGTCCCGTAGTTGCACTCGTATAAACTTCACCGCGTAAACGTTTTGAATTTTGTATTTCACTTTTATACAAATGTATATTTCTCACGCCTTTCTTTATTTTTGGCTGTTCTTCAGTAGGGACACTGGTATTGCTGTCTTCACTATCACTAGACATTTTAACCACTTAAACACTTATCAACAATGTCAGAAACATAACTAAATGCTGAAACGCAAACGAATCTATGTAAGGCGATTTGATATACGTCAAACAGCTGATCGCTAATAACGCAACAGCCAAGCGCCCAAACTACGATAGTTTGAATTTCCTTCTTGTAACTGACGCATAAACTATTGGCCGATTTCTCTGTAACTTAAGGGGTGTTTATTTCCTTCTTAGCGCTAATGGCTAGAGTTCCCTTTAAAATATAGAATTATTATGAGAAGCCATTTTGTCTAATTTTGGCGCTTATTCCCTTCTTATAACTGCTGGTTCAATTATTAATGTTACGCTCTGTATCTTGAAAAGTAAAACCTTGAATGGGTTAGTTCCTTGGAAAAAGTTACTTTATTTAAGTAAGAAACACGTTTTTTTTTCATTTTGAGTCTTACTGATGGGGCAGATTTTTTAGTTAATTTTTCGGAAATACTCTAAAATAATACAAAAAAATGAAATTTCCATTAAACTATAACACATGCGAACAAATACCGAGAGGCCATTTTTGTTTGCAATTAAAATCTACATAAACAATTCGATGCCTTTTATTACAATACAAGGTGATTCATTTTTTTTTTCTAAAAATAATTGTACTAATTATCCACTTCTCCGTCACTGGTCGTGCAAGATGTTGGATATTAACAGGTTTTATGCCATGCCGTTATAACGTATACCAAATATGGCTTAAATATCTCAACTATTTTGGTAAATATTCAATAAAGTCCACATATTTTTTCCAACTTTAACACCCTGTAACTTTTCTATGAAGCCTCACAAGATATAGTTTATACAAAAAAGTACGGTTATTTTTTGAAGATCTATCACCTGTTAAAGTCCTGCTACAAAAAACTGATTCACCCTGTATATTATACCATCATTATTATAAGCTACTTTCAATGCAAATCGTTCAATAGAGATGTTCGCAAAAAACAATTTATATGTTTAATTGCCACAAAAAGCAGCCTTCACATTCCATTTGTGAAATACAAAAAAAATCTCTATAAAAAATAATTGAGAATAGTACTTTGCAATCATTTCATTCTCGGAACGCTGTCATTAGATTGACGTCACTGTAGGGGGAGAGAGAGAGGGACAACTGCATTTGCCACGTGCTAGAGCGAGAGGGGTATATCTAGCCGCCTGTCTGCCTCAAGTGTCCCATTACCAAATTTCCATAAAGTCTGTATTAGGAATCATCCTTATCTTTTTTCAGTTAATTTTATATTTTTAGTTCAAGGTTTGAAGGATAATTGAAAATAGTAAATAGGTACAAGGTATGCTCAACAAAAATATCTAAGAAAAAAGATAGAAAGGGAAAAAGAAAAAAGACAGACAGAAAGATGTGTTATCTTTGTAAAAGTAATCCACCATATTGATTTTTCCATAAAATCATGCTCTCATTCACTATTATAAGAGTAAAAAGGCCTTTTCTATAGCTTTCACGTCAAAATGATATTTTCTCACGATTAATAAGTTTCCTTAATAATAATAGACTTTTGAAATTCTGCAAATATACTCAGTTTTTGATTCCGAACAAGTTTCCGTAATAACATTTTGTCGTAAAAAATCGCTAACAGGACTTCTTGAAAATTTGCTATTTTAAAAAATCATAGCAGACCATGAAATAATTAACCCATCCAAATACCACCTCCTATGATATACTCTCTCTTGGAACTACCAATAAAAAAATAGATACCATTTGTTTTCCTTTCCTTCATATAGGTATATCTGAGGTGTCCAGTACCAAATTGGGGCACACTGTATGATGTGGCATATTGACATATTATGATAATGAGCTTGGATATGAGAAGTTTGCGGTCAATTGTATCTATATTGAATAATCCAAGAGTATGCTCTCTAGGCCCTCATCGTAAGCTTCTACCAAAGCACTGGTTGTTGAGTGCGCTCTTCGAAAGCCGTTTTTTAAAACGAGGGATAATGGCATTTAAGTTATAAAACCATACATTATTTGTTTTAAATTTTTTTGACATAGTTGGTAAAATGGATATTACCAGCATATAACTGTCTTAGGTGAATTAATTTTAGGTATAGGTCTTCCAAGAAGCACGAACATATTTCTGTTCAATACAATATGCAAACCAACAATTTCGAGAAAAACGCGTTGGCTTTTCATTGCATTCATTGTAAAAGCTCAAAATTGGTGTGACAATTTTTATTATTATCCCTGGATGTAACAATAATTGAACCTAACGATTCTGTGCGAAAATTAGTTCAGGTTTCGATTATTAACTCAAAACGTATGAATCAAAATTAAACAGACGTGCATAACAACGATTTTCTCAACCATTCCTCCTGAAGCACTATGTAGATTATGCTTGTATTATTTTAGGTTGGATTGGCGGCAAGACTTAAAGATAAAGGCATAACAGTGAACTGTTTTCATCCTGGTGGCACAAGGACCAATATTTTTTACAAATCCTCCATAGAAGATGCAAGTTTCTTGCCTGCCCTCTTGGGCTTGTTAACTTTGCCGTTCGGAAGAGTAAGTTCCTAATTTCAATTTACCTACTAGTTTTAATATTTAACAGTTTACACCACTCCAACTGCCCTATTCGTCATTTAAAAATATTATTTTGCCTATCCACCGACAGTCTTTTACAAATTTCATACTGATATTTTTTGCTAGGTATAGCCCTAGGGTCAACGATATATTACAGGAATAGATGACTCAAGGCAATACAAATAACACTGTTTTGTTTTGCTTCTACATTAGCAGGTCCGGGGGGAAGAAGACGAGGTAATTTGTTTACATTGGCATTTCATAAATACAGTCTTTCCTATTTTGTAATGCATAATAAATAGTTTTTTGATAGACTTATTTTATGTCGTATAAGATACTTATATTTACAAAATAACCTAAATCGTATAAAAAAACTGGAAACCTTGAATATGCCAACAATAATATCTTTTTAAAATCATGAAACAAAACAAGTTGCCTTTGGTAATGTATACAGGATGATTTTTTAGGACTACCACCGCGATTTTCTCGCTTATTTTGCGCCCTACAAAAAAACTTAAGAAACAACAATGGGGCAATTTTGGACAGCTAAGTGGTGCTGCAAAAGAAATCGGCATCCATGGCCAACTTGTCGCGCAATATTAAAAAAAACTCAAATTGAGCAAAACAATTCTACAGCGATAAAAACATTCTACCAGGAATGGCGTTGAGTCGGTTTACTGGGTATTGTTTATACTCATGGTATAAGTTTAAAAAAGTCTTTGCGAACAAAATGTAAAACAAAGGTTTAAAAAAACAATCCTACTATAAAATGGTTGTCCCTACATAACAGGTTTGATCAAAGTGGATATGGCAATTTGAAGGGGCGCATTCGGTTGTATTTTAATATAACCCCGCACCAAATACAGGGGAAAATGGCTCTCTGCCAATTTTGATAATTTTTTGGGATATTGTAGTTCAAGTCATTATAAGTTACACGTGCAAGTTTAAATTAGTTTCTATGTCTAGTTTCGGAGATATGAATTTTTGAAAATCATAAAAATGGCTGTTTTGCTAAAACTTAGTAAGGTCCACTTATCCAAAAGTATTACTTTTTAGATGATTAGTAACAAAATAATAGCATTGCTGGTTTACAGGAAGTCAAGTGACATGGCAGTCAGTCGGTCCTTAAAACAAGAGAAGCGGCCTATTGTACAGGGTGGGTCAAAAAAGCTACAATTTAGCATATTTCGCCAATTTTTATCATTGGTCTCAATTAGTGGAACTAAGCATTTTTCATTAAAAATATCTCTATTGAAAATCTTTTCTTATGACAAGAATAATTTTCTTTAAAAGTTTTGACTTTCTTCCAAAACACTAATTTTTTTAAAAAGTTTGTTAATGCTTTCTAAATTTTATATTGATCTGTTGGTCGTCAGTGTGGTTTGTAATGATATTGCAATTAGCATTTTATAAATAATTTGACATGATGTCTGTTTCAACACTGCTTGTGCCTAAATTCAAATGCATTAAACTGAATTTTTAATTGAGCCTTGAAGAAGTCGTAATATAACGACGAAACGTCGGCAAAATTTAGATAAGGTTTTTTGTTTCTTATGCCTAGTCCTAACCTTGTCACCCAGTAGAACTATTTGTTTTTTATACTTCATGTTTTTTACATTGGTCACTTAAAACGGCCTTTTTGATACAATAATTCAGCTTTGAAGCCAAAACTACTTAAGGAAAACTTATAGTAATTGCTTAATACGATTAGGAAATACAGTGTTTATTGGTTTTAAGTTAGTTTTGCAGGGCCCCTTACGAAAACAAATTCTGCGTGATTAATAACTACTAAATAATAATAATTCCTAACTGGACGCTCGATGATACCTTATAAGCTAACTAAAGCTTCTGCGGGGAGGGTTGATAATAATTACTATTTATAGATATTCGCGGAATCGTCACGAAGCGTAGAGTACGTACGCCTTATATGGATCTGGACACCGTATTTTCGTAAAGTACGTGGAAAACCGCATATCTATAATAGTCCTACGGTTTATGGTCAAGCGGATTTTAAGGGCGCAATTGCTTTGCGCTGCAAGATCATATTATTAGAAATAAGATTGGATAATATTTTCTATACCGTACTTTCACCGTTTTAGTATACATAGCCATAGCTGGGCGGCGCGCCGCCGTGTATTCGGCTAGGTTCGTCAGTCGTTGGCGGGGGGCGGGGCGTGTTTTTTGCTCGCAAAACTCGACTGATAAGCGGTGCGGGACTACTATGTACTCCCCCCGCCAACGACTGACAAACCTAGCTGGACTCACGGCGATGCGCGGCCTATTCCCCTATGTCTACCAAAACGGTGAAAGTACGGTAGAATGTCAATTTTCAATATTTATATTTCAAAAACCAGACATAGAAAATCAATGAAACTTACACGAGTGTAGGATAATTTACTTTAAAGTATAACTGAAATATATGATTCAAACATATATATTAGGGTAAAACATATTTCAACTAATATTTGTAAAAATTGTAAACACCCCCTGTATAAAATGCGATTGTAACTTTTTGTAGCTAGTCATATTAAGCAATTACTATAAGTCTTCCTTAAGTAGTTTTGGCTTCAAAGCTGATTTACTGTATAAAAAAGGCCGTTTTAAGTGACGAATGTTAAAAACATGAAGTATACCTAAAAACAAACTTTTTTAAGTTTGGTTTAGTGTTTTGGAAGAAAGTCAAAACTTTTAAAGAAAATTATTCTTGCCATAAAAAAAGATTCTCAATAGAGATATTTTTAATGAAAAATGCTCAGTCCCACTAATTGTGATTAATGATAAAAATTGGCGAAATATGCTAAATTGTCGCTATTTTTGACCCACCCTGTACAATAGGCGGCTTCTCTTGTCTTAACGACCGACTGACTGACATGTCACTGGACTTCCTTTAAACCAGCAATGCTATTATTTTGTTACTAATCATCTAAAAAGTAATACTTTTGGATAAGTGAACCTTACTATATTTTAGCAAAACACCCATTTTTATGATTTTCAAAAATTTATATCTCCGAAACTAGATATAGAAACTAATTTAAACTTGCACGTGTAACTTATAGTGACTTGTACTACAATACCCCAAAAAATTATATCAAAATTGGCAGAGCCATTTTCCCCTGTATTTGGTGCGGGGTTCTTTTCTTACTGCTTTGATTACTCTCTGAAAAATGTGCTTGCAAGCCTATGAGGCAATATCCCACATAGTTTTTTCTTTATCCCAGAGTCATTACTTTTATGCAAAACCAATTGAAATTTCATGATGACAATTGGTTGCAACAACTCTCCTAATAGATAATTATTTTGTTATAAGGGTACAACTAGAGTAAGGGTACACAATGTTTAGCTGAGGTTACAAAAGGATCTAAATTTAAGTCCATAGGAAGCCCATATAGGACGAGACGAGGTATTCATACATACGTGGTGTCTAGATATTCTATAATTATTATACAAATCCATAAAATCTTTATTTTTGGAGATATTCGCCTAATTTTTTTTAAAGACCGCTTTACCTTTCCTCGTTCCTATCTTTGTCAAAATGCAAATCCAAGGCCGGCTACGATTTTTTTAATACCCCCCGATTTTCACGAAAACCATTTAGCGTTTTTTTTATTTAAAATCTGACACCACAGCGTTAAGAACGAAACTCCAAAACCGCATGTACAACATTCGAACAAAAAAATATACAGAGAGTTTCATTCTGCAGGTTGTCAAAGTTGAGCAAAATAGGAGTTTTAAAGCATCTGGCGAGTCAAGTGTGCCATGGAATCCCCGCAAATATATACAGGGTATTTTTGTCTGGGCCATCTCAAAATGCTGAATTTTTATGAAAATTTATAATGGTCAAGAGTGCTCTGAAACTTTTGAAAAAATATTATTAAACACAAACCTAATTTATTTTTTACACAATGCCAACCAACAAATAAAAAACAATTTAAATTATTGGGCCTTACTCAACAACAAAGGCACTGTCTATAAGATATGTGCGTTTTCTGTTGTGGCACACCAGCTACCATAACTCATATGGACTTACTGACTGACATGCTTCTGTATTTTTTATACTTAGTTCATTTATGGTGTCTAGGGCGGTTCTGATATACTAGATTTTGACCCGTATAAAGTTCCAAAAAATGCAGTATTTTGAGATGGCACGGAGAAAAAACACAATGTATATTTTGTACTGGCTCTTTGCACACCAACTGTTGACCGTTCAACTGTTTTGAGAGGATTCCATGGCACAACTGACTTGCCAGATTCTTCCAAAATGCTTATTTTGCTCGACTTAACAACCTGCAGAATGGAACTCATTATATATATTCTGTTCAAATTTGATATATGGGGGTTTGGGGTGAATTCAGTAACGCTATGGTATCAGATTTTAAATAAAAAGCGCTAAATAGTTTTCGTGAAAATCGGGGTTATAAATACATTTTATCCGGCCCTGGATTTGCATTTGGAAATGGTAGGAAGGTCGAAAGAAGTCATTTTGAATACCTTTGAAATAAATTTATCTCGAAAAATAAAGATTTATGGATTTGTATATATTTAAATGTTAACACCCTCTGTTTTCAATAAAACCATTTATTGAGAATTCAACGCCTGCCAATATGAATCGATGCAATGGCATAATTTGTGAAACCCATACTTAAGTTGGTACCACTAGGTAGTGGTATTATCGTATGTAATATCACAAGTGCCTGAAATTTTATCGATAATTTTTTTCTACAGCGCTATTTTGCCTAGAAAGATCACGAATATAAATTGGTCTTTTATCTCTGAGTGGTTTTGCTAATGGGCATAATAGCGCTTGAGAATAAAATTATTTTGAAAAATTTCCGGCACGAGTGGTATTTGTCTAGACTATTTTACGAATACGATTTAATAATTTCTGTATTGATTTTTTCTATGTTTACATTTCCAAAACGACGCATTTTGAACGAGTTTATTGACAGCTTCGACTGTAGCGTTCGAGTAAACAAATATGACGCTTGGATATCCAAGGCAAATGCGATTATACCTATAAAATACATCCTGTCAGCGTTGGTTTATTTTCTGAATGTGTGTCATAAATTTAAACGGAGACCGAGGTCTAATAATAACAATTTAGCAATGTAAAGTTATATAAATTCATTGATACAATGCTTAATACTACCGCAACATAATTTATAAGCTGCACAATAATTTAGAACAGGGTAAAACAGACCAATTTTAAGAAGTACGTGTTTGTATCGAACAGATTCGCGGTTGCTAAGCAACAAAGTGATAATTGCACAAGTTGGTATTACCCATCGAATTGATAAGTACAATGGAAGTCGCACAGGTACTACTTTCATTGTTGTTTGGGGCAGCCAACTCTAGAGAGAGATAGGTTTCAAATGGCAATAAGTAAGACAAGGACGCCTAATGAACGTGTCAGCTGATTCAGGCAAAGGAGGTATATAGGGATGTTGCATATTAATGGGCGAATTTAATGGGCATGTTCCGTAATTCTCTTTATTGTATGATCTGTATTCCGAAATTCAGAGCTTGTTTGCAGGAATGAGAATTTTTCTATATAACCACAATTATGTAAATATTGCACAGAAGAAAGTAGTGAATTGATTAAAAAATTACCTACATGGCAATTTTATGTGCCTGAAAGTAAATTGAGACAAATAAAATACAAATTACAAAATAAAAGTTTATTTTAAAATAAAGGCGACAAAATATCTAAGGATAAGGTGTACATTTTCAACTTTAATTACTTATCTTAATTGATTTATTAATTTTAAAATTCAATTTAATAGGAAAAGCATGCTAGCTTTTACATATTTTTATATAATTTTTAATGTTTAGGCATCTAACAAAAAGAATTACAAATAATTACCTTATTAAAGGGACCAGAACCTCAAGATTAATTCCATCTTTGACTATGAAGAACTAGGTTCATTTGCACAATATTTTGCCAGTTTTTCCCTTGATAGTTTCTATCATGACTTGGAAAATAAGAAACTGTAGTAATTACATACTTTTTAAGTTTGCGCTGCCCAAAATTCTCTATGAAATTGCTCTCAATAAATTGTTGACTACAAATGCAAGTAAATACTTGTAGACAGTACAAAATTTTTCCTTTTTATTGCTGCTATCCACTTGTCTCTAATATCACCTTATCTCTTGGAAAACTGCAAAGTTATTAGCAAAGATTTTTAAAACTTACGAATGAAAAGAAACCCCCACTGTTCTCATTCTTTCCGCCCCGTTTGGTACATCCAAATACACAACAGGAGTTGACCCTCTTTTTTGTAATTTACAACTTATAAACAGAAAGAATATAGCCACATAGCTAAATTAAATTGTCTCTCCGATCTAAAAATATAATATTAAACCAAACACCAACTAAGAAAACTCAATGCCGTTTTATACGAAACTGCCACCACGACACGAACTCAAATCAAATATAAATAATACAATTATTACTCCTATTCGTACTGCTGGGACTTGGGACAGAAGGAAAATTAAAATGACGTTTGACAAGGGAACTCGTTTGAAGCACAGGACACAAAAATAGAAAGTTAGGACAAACACCTCTTTTGTGTTATGTGATTTTTGCCGGAATCAGCTGATTTATTTACTATTTCACTTACTCAAGTTTGGCTGCCAGTTTCTCTCTCTACACTCCTTCCATCTACTTGTCATTTCAATGGTATTACCGCGATCATTTCCCTCATACTGCTTGCATCCAATAAGGTAGCTCCTTCCATAAAAATCCAACCAATCAGATGCCTCTGCTAGCGATAATTTCACTTGTGCAAATTATCTCGGTAATACCACTTGTGCAATTATCGCTTCGTTGCTTAGCAACCGCGAATCTGTTCGATACAAACACGTACTTCTTAAAATTGGTGTGTTTTACACTGTTTTACATTGTGCAGCTTATAAATTATGTTGCGGTAAGCATTGTATCAATGAATTTATATAACTTTTATATTGCTAAATTCTTGTTATTAGACCTCCGTCTCCGTTTAAATTTCTGACACATTCAGAAAATAAACCAACGCTGGCAGGATGTAGGTAGTTACGAATGGAGATTGAGCGAAGATCTTTTTAAAAAAGACAGAACTTTATTTGGCAACGTACAAACAGTGCAAATCATGTATGACATGGGAACAAGTGTTTTTGTACAATTAATTAAAAGCTGACAATGCAAAATAAAAGCTGGCCGTGGGAACTGGTGCTAGCGGTGCGGTTTCTAGGAACATAACTCCTCCCCTGTTAGTTTGAGGTTCCAGCAGGAAATCCGAGCGGAACCGATTGATCCTTGATTTATTTCTTCTTTCTTGATAGAACCATTAAAATCTTCTTTAAGTTTAGGCAAATTAATAGAATGCATATAACAGAAATAACAGTCCAAATTGGCCAATTGATTGCAGAATTTTCGGTGATGTCTTCTAAATTGATTGGATTGATTGTTTTTACGTACTCGTTCAATTGATGCAGTTTTTCTAACGGAACGTGGTCGATGCGAAGTGGTTTTCTTGAGGGTTTTGCTAATTTTTTTGAATTTTCTTAAATTTTTGGTAAAAATATTGGTTTTTCTGGTTTGCTTTCTTCAGTATATCCAAATTTCAGTGACTTGTACTCGATGCTGCAGTTTTGCGGGATTTGAACCAAAACTTTTCCTTGAATAGATTTGAATATTTCATCAGGACATTTTGTTTTAATTGTGATTGATATATTGCTGATTATTATTAAGAACTCTTCGTTAATTTTATTAAAAATCATTGATGGTTGCTCAATAGGAACTGGAGAACAGGAATTTCTTCTACCGTGGATTAAATTTGATATGCAGTCTTCTCTCGGGTCCCAATTAAGTTCTTCTTGGTCGCAAATATACAGTGTGTCTTGAAGTGGCGTGCAAGGGTATTCCATATATTGCAGTGATGCTTCTTCCAGAGCCAAATAAGGTTTATTAGGAATGATTATGGAATTTTCATTGTTAGGAATAGGGAATAAATGAAAATATTGGTAGAATAATTGGAAATTCTATGGCAAATATTAATTTATTATTTGAAAAGTAGCAGTTTGTTTTCACTATTGAGTACCAGGAGTGAACATTTATTTTTAAAATTTCGCTTTTAAGATAATGGTTTTCTAATTCGTTCAAAATTTCTTTTAAATTGTCTACTGTTAATAATATATCAGGATGAGTAACATGTAATTTGGAAAATGTAATTGCCGATTCGACGTTATTTAAAAAGTTCATAATAATATTAATTTTTAAAGAGATTTGATCTAAAATACTGGATATTGATACATAATGAACTATTTGATCTGAAATACTTTCATTATGGATTTGATTGATATGTTCAGTAATTTTCTGCTGGTTTTTGATAATTGTGGAAAGTATTTTCCAATTAAATTTTTTTATAAAGAAATTTGAAAATTAGCATTTTTTATTATTTTAGCTTGATTCTTTTTTAATTGTATAATTGCGTTGTCGTATTTTTCAGCGTGAGAATAATCTAAGGTTCCAAAAATCCATTTTTGTATCGTTCCACCAAGATTGAATAATCCACGTTTTTGCCTATTATTAGTGTTAGAGAGATTTATATTTTTAAATTTTCGTGATATTTCCGTTATAAGTGGTTCAATATTTTTGTAAATATTTATTAGGTTTAAATTATAATGTAATTGATTCGATACGAGAGAATGATTTAAGTTTTGATAAGTTGCTTCTAAATAATCAATTTGTGACTTTAAAACAGATAAATTTATGTCGTGCAGAAAAACATGTTTGTTAGTAATAATTTGAGCTGTTCCTAATTTAAATGGTAGTATTCCGGGAGTACTGTTAATGTCATGTATGTGAATTTGTTCAGTCTGAGTCGATGTTTGAATTTGTATTAGGATGGGAAGTAGGAGAAAGAGAGTCAAATTCTTCATTTTGGGTAGCCTGCAACAAAGGGGGCTTTCTTAATTCTTTTATGTGAATTATTTCGGTTTTATTGGTCCTGTCATTTTTTATTTCTACTTTATTGTTCTCAAGTAATTTTGTAACAGTGTAAGGACCTACGAATTTATTTAGTTTTTTATTTCTGATACTGATTCTTTTTATAAACCTTTTGATTAATTTGAAATTCGTTTCCTTTAATATTGGTTTTTGAAATTACCTTTTCCTTATGGGTTTGCAATTCTTCCTGTACTTTCTGATAAACAGAGATTAATTTATTGTTGTGATTTTCCACATAATTTGTATAAAATTCTTTGGGGCTGAAAATTTCATCGGAACTTCGCAAATTCGTATGTCCGAAAACTAATTCAAATGGTGTAAAGTCTGTTGCCGAATGAATTGAATTATTGTAACCTATTACAGCGTAATTCATGAGGTCTGATTCTGAGGGGTAAATTTCTTTTAAAACGAGAAGGTGCTCAATAATTGTAGAATGAAAACGTTCTACTACGGCATTGGATTCGTGGTGTCCGGGCGTAGTAAAGTGCACGTTTATTTTATGTAATTTGAGAAGTTCTTTAACCGTTTCGTTGTGAAACTCTCTACCACTATCTATTACTAGATTGCGAGGAATTCCAAACTGAGCGAAATATTTTACTAACGCGTCTGAAACACTTATAGCAGATTTTCCTGGAATTAAGATACCTTGACCGAATTTTGAAAATGCATCTACTAATGTGAGATAACTTTTGAGTTCTCGGAGGAATGACTATGGTGTGATTACATTTTTGGAAATTTTTTGAAGGCATAGTGTGATCATAATTCAAAGGAATTTGATTTATAAAATTGATTTGTGTTAAAATTTTGAAACATAGAAATTTTTGCAATTTTATCATGGGAAGTGACTGCATGTGAGGTTTGTATACTAAAATTTTCGTTAAGAATTGAGTTTCGATAGAATTTATAAGCTAGGTCAGGGTTTATTAAACTGCGTGAACTGCCTGTGTCTATCAAAAATTTTGCGTCGATTTCGGGAATGTATATGTAGGGTAAATTGCTAAGTAAGTGATTAAGTTCTATTATTACGTCATTCGTTTTTGAGATTGGTCTATGGGAAAATTTGCGTCTTGTTCTTAGAAGTTAATGTAGTCTTCTGTAAAGTCATATGTGGAGTAATATGTCGAGGGTTCTGGTTCATAGTAATCGGGGTTTACGTCATAATGAGAGTCGTATTCAACAGAAGTTTCGGGTTGAGCTTCATTCTGGGAATAGGTGGGTTCTTCGTACTCTTCCATATTGTGTAATTGGAAATAATGTCTTTTTTTAGGTGGAGGCTGGGAATTTATAGTATTGGTGCACATTGGTTCGGGTCTATTATTGGGAACTTGACCTGTGGGTCTAAATACATTTTGGTTACCAAAAACGCCTCTGTTTGAAAAGAATTTTTGATTATAATTTGGTCGTGGTTGGATATTTATTGGTTGTGACGGGAAATGTTGCCGAAATTGTTGTTGGGGAAAATTTTGCGGTTGAGAAGGAATGTAATTTTGTTGCGGGATGTGTCGTTGTTGCGTAGGGTATTGTTGCTGGGGGTAAGATTGTGGAAAAGCGTTAAAAAATTGGTCGCGGTTGATAGTGAAGAACATTTTGACTGTAGGAGTTTGAAAAACTTGCTCTTGGAATATTAGGTCGTGAAAATAAGGGTTGTTGTTGAGGTGTCCTAGTTACATTTCTAAAAGATAAAGTTTGTCTCTGATTAAGTAAAAAGTTTTCTTCTTCGAGCACATATGAAATTGCTAATTCTATTGAATTTGGGTTTCGAAGCCGAACCATATCTTGTATTCTGCCGTTTAATCCTCGTAGAAATGTTTTGAGAGCTAACTCGTCGTAGTTTTTAATTTGTAATAATTTTTCGTTTGCTGGAATATTCATAGATTTTAGTTTAGAACAAATTGAGCTTCTGGATTTTTGAATTCTTTGTCCAAAAATAGAAAATGATTCGTTTTTAAATGGTTGCATTATCATGAGATCTTGCACAAGGCAATCTAAGTTTCTTTGATCACCAAATGTAAGACGGAGTAAAGCTTTCAAATCATCCCATTTACGAACTTCGGGTCTCGAACCTGCAAGGATTAGGGCGGTTCCAACTAATTTACTAATAATTGCGCGGAGCAGAAAACCATTGAAAGTATCTTCGGGGAATCGCAATGTTCGATAAATATCTCTAAGGTATTTTCGTCGCCATTAAAGTTCGGAATTGTATCAATAAACAGTTTCAGTAACTGATAATTGACTTGAGAATCATTATTTCCGGGCATTTCGTTAGTATTATTATCAACTTCTAAATTAGTTGAATCTAAAGCTAAATTATTTAAAATATCAATTAATTCGTCTATTTTGACAGATTTAGTTTTTCTGAATTAAAAATTATTTTCTTAAAAATAACTTAAATATGTGTCTTGAATATTATATGCCTTAATATTCAGAGGAACACGATTTTATACGTAAATCCAAACTAAACCTAACTAGGAAAAATCATATTCTCTGAAAAACCTAAGGACTCCACTGCTTAATTTGCCACAGAAAAACACAAGGAAATGATACACGGATTGGCTCTTACCCTTGGTCGTTCTGGAAGTTCTGGGTCTTCTCTGGATCTTCTTCGAGGTTCTAGTAGTTGATGGAAAGCGATTTTCCGACGACACGAACGCGACGCGATGCGCAAACTGTGTCTTTCAACTATCCTACCGACTGCGCCAGTTGCGAAGGGCGATTGAGCGAAGATCTTTTTTAAAAAAGACAGAACTTTATTTGGCAACGTACAAACAGTGAAAATCATGTATGACATGGGAACAAGTGTTTTTATACAATTAAAAGCTGACAATGCAAAATAAAAGCTGACCGTGGGAACTGGTGCTAGCGGTGCGGTTTCTAGGAACATAACTAGGTATAATCGGATTTGCCTTGGACATCCAAGCGTCATGTTTGTTCATCGAATGACTCTACAGTCGAAGCTGTCAATAAACTGGTTCAAAATGAGTCGTTTTGGAAATGTAAACATAGAAAAAATCAATACAGAAATTATTAAATCGTATTCGTGAAATAATCTAGGCAAATACCACTCGTGCCGGAAATTTTTCTAAATAATTTTATTTTCAAGCGCTATTTTGCCCATTAGAAAAACCACTCGTACAAATTGGGCTTTTATTTTCAGAGATAAAATCCCTCGAGCATCGCTCTCGGGATTTTATCAGAAAATAAAAGACCAATTTATACTCGTGATCTTTCTAGGCAAAATAGCGCTTTCGAAAAAATTATCGATAAAATTTCCGGCACTTGTGATATTACATACGATAATTTGCACAAGTGCAATTATCGCCAGCAGAGGCATATCATTGGTTGGATTTTTATGGAAGGAGCTACCTTATTGGATGCAAGCAGTATGAGGGAAATAATCGCTGAAATCCTACTCTGTTAGCTCCAGGTTAGTTTATAGGAAGGTTAGGACATTCCCCCACTCTTAAACAAAACCAAAAGCAGTCCCTTTGCACCAGAAACATTGGGCGACGGTGCCGCTCTCACCAGCTGGCCTTCTGCTTATGCCAATGGCGTATCAAAAGAGACAACACGGGTATTGAAAACCGAAAACAAAGTAAAAACACAAACATAAAACAAAAATGCGATGCACCAACATACTCCACAAAGTTCCGTTATTTCATTGCACAAAGATTAAAATGAAGAAATAACCGAAAATAGCCAAAACAACATAAATATACACCATAAACAAAGTAAATGCCAAAAACGTCTGTGTGCGCCTATGGCTGGAAGCGTTATCTATTTAGGGAGTTACTAAATCGCCATTTTACGTGCAAATGCTACCAACTTAAATTGCGGCCTTTCCCCCCCTTTGCCTCTATCACCCCCCTTCCCTTCCAAGTCGTCGAATGTCCTAACCTTCCTATAAACTAACCTTGGTTAGCTCTTAAGGCTCAATGTACAGCACGTGCGTGGTGATTCAATATTTTGACCCATAAAATGGCTTTTTTCGATCTGTAGCGAGCAACACGCATAATTTTAAATTTTTGCCAATACAAATTGTAATCTAAGTAATTACTCACATTTTGAGACAAAAATTATTTAGAAATATTTATCACAATGGCAGTTATTAGCATTTCCGCAATAAGCCTAATAACTGCCATTGTGATAAATATTTCTAAATAATTTTTGTCTCAAAATGTGCTAAAAATTAAAATCAGTAATAAATATAAGAAGTAGAATATGCAGCGATAATAATAATAAAAAAAAATGGGTTTTGTGTGGGACTCGAACCCGTGATCTACGGATGACTATCCTGACGCTTTTAACCCAGCGCTATGGTCACTGCTGTTTGGCTTTCCTATTTAGCTACATTATTTAGCACTAAAAGATATCTCCATTTTGTTAATTTTTCTTTTGCATAATTTGTATTATTTTTTATCAAAACCAGTTTATAATTAACAATCGATGTGAAAATATTAAATTTGACGCCAGTTTCAAGTTGCTACATATATTTTATTGATGGTTTTAGGGTCCTTGCTGCATAATCGTTGCATCGTTGCTAGGCAATACTTTTTTTACCTAGCAACCACTTTTTGTACCTAGCAACAGGACACCTCGAACATTTCACTTTCGCTTTCGGACCTGTTGGCGAGCATGTAAAGTGAACTTACGGGGGAGGGAGCAGGAAAAATATATTTTTTTCTTGAAAATCTGTAATGGCACAAAAATGCCAAAAATGCACCCAATGACTAGAATTTTTTTTTGTCAGTAACTCAATGTGTCTAGAATACCACTACGTTATAGAAAATTCGTCAAAAATATTTTGTCTATTTTTCTCACATTGTTCATTGTGTGAGTACCAAAAAAACATGGTTTTTGGGAAAAGTTGCCTAAAATTGGCAATTTTCAATTACTTGGTCTGAAAGGTGGGCAAACCTAAATTGGATGTCGTCTCAACATGTGTAGGTACGAAGTTACAAGTCTGTAGGTATGTCTATTCTAAGTTGTAGAATTCTCTCGACAAAAGTCACGTTACACGCGCTCCGCGGGATCCAAAAATCGTACAGTGTCACTACTGAAGTAGGCACCATAAGGGATTTTTTTTTATTTTTGGATAAAATGTTAATTTGACTTTGCCATCGATTTGTGCTTGTCAGAGGATGAAAATGACGTCACAAGAGTCGACCACGTGACTTGCGGTATCTGTAAAAATTGACATTTTTTTCAAAAATTATCCAAAATCGGCTTTATTTGACACATTTTCGATAAAAGTGATTAGAAAAAGTTGTTTCTTTTGCAATTTTTGGCCTACATACCAATTTTCAGAGACCCTTGATAACATTTAACTTTTTGCGTGTTTTTGTAAAAAAAATTAGATACAAACATTTCAACTAAAATGTATTTATTGAAAGTTGTATTTTTACTTTTGGTCATGTTGTCGCATACTATTGCAGATTTGGGTATGCGACCTATCACATTCAAAATATATCCGAAAAGTACTCATTTTTTGGTCTTAGGAAATTGCTCATAAAACAAAAGTGGTTTTCTCTTAAATCCAACATTTTCAATTTTTTTCGAGTAAAAACAAGCACACTGTCGACCTTTTCCGTAATTTGGGCACCTTACAGACAATAGCGCAATTTCGTTGTGTTTCCATCTACAAGAGTGCCTGAAAATACATAATAATCAGTAGGTCAAAAAATTGATGTTTAGCAAATTTTTCGCAAAATATTACAGATTTCTCCACCCGACCTATCTCATTCGAAAGGTAACCAGAAAATACGCATTTTTTGTTTAGCATATAATCTTCTCGTATTTCAAGTTTTTTTAGAAATCACGAAAAACCAGATTTTAGAGAACAAAAAACAAACTTACACACAGGCTTAGGATTAATTTTCTAAAATTATTTACAGTATATTATTTGTGTATTTTTTTTGCGCTCTTTCCGAAGGTGAAGTAAGCTTTCTACAAAAAAAAATTTTTTTAGATAGTCCCGGAAAACCGCGCCAAAGTCGCACGAGAAAGAATTTAAAAAAAATTCCCTTTCCGGTTTTTTGCAAATTTCCGAAAAACTATGTCAGATTTCGCCGCGGGACCTATTTTGTTTGAAAGCCAAAAGAAAACCCAAAATCTCTCATAGGCACATATTATGGCCTAACACTTATAGTTTCGCCACAAATTCAACTTGAATTTCGTGTTCATGGTTCTGATCAAAAAAACGAAAAAAGCAACTTTTTGGTATAAGTGCCTCTGGCGGCGAGAAATACGCCCTAATAATATGGGTATATGAATTTCCGAACTATTTTTGCCTCCTCTTTCGACTGGTGCATTTATTTTTACCATAGGGGTAGTACTTGGCGAGATAATTAGCAATTTTCCATGGGAAAATCCGGAAAACCCGGTTTTTCCCAATTTAGAAAATTTCGACCCGGGGCTACATTTTATTTTTTATTTTTTGGACAGAGCGCATCAAAATACATAAGAAACAATTTGTCTCATCCAGTTACAATTTAATGCAAGCTCGAGGGGTCTTTTTTTCGTAATTTAATTAGACTATAACCGAAGGTATTATCGATAATAGGCACACCACTTATTACACCTGAAAATCTAACACCTTGGGGCTAATCTTAATCAGGACCCCTTCAAAACTGCCATACACCAAATTTGAACAAAAAATATTCCATTTTATATCGTCCAAAAATAGAAAAGGTGTCATTTCCACACATGATATTAAGTACACCACCCCAAGTGTGTTTATATGTTTATTTTAAAAACTATTATTAGGTTTTTCAATAAGCAAACGCACCCCAAACACTACATTATATTGCGCATATTTGGAGAGAGAATGAGCCAAATCTGATTACCTACATTTTCTAGATATTTTATATTAGAGCAGAAGAAGAAAATACATTTCAGGTAGGTATATTGTTTTTGTAAACGAGACATCAGATTTTGCTGATTTTTTTGTCTAAATATGCGCAATATAATGTACTGTTTCGGATGCTCTTGGTTTTTGAAAACCCAGAAATTTTGAAAATAAACATCAAAAACATACTTGGGTTGGTAAGTAAATGGGAGAATGCCACCTTTGCCAACAATTTAATGAAAATAATACACATAACTGAATGATTTGTCAACTTTTTATTGTCACGGGAAGGAGGGTTTTATTGCATCGTAGGTGCAGTTGATGGGTGTTATGGGGTAGATTAATTATTAACCTGCGTTGGCTTCGTTATTCCATTCAAATCGATTATACAGACCTAAATTTAACCACCTCTAGGACTTGAGTCAAAGGAGGCTAATGAGACATTATTAACGACTTTTTGAATTTTCCGCTAAATATTGGGAAGGATAAAAGTGAACTTAAAGTTAGCTTCGATTCGAATTAAGAGAGTTATTTAATCAAATCTAGCTATTTCCCTTTCATATTCTTTGAGGCTGCGGGGGCGACGTTCGTAGCGTCGCGAACTATTTGGACTGCATGGTTTTCTGCCTTCGATCGACCTTGGTTCGATTCGAGGCCGGGGCACAGCATATGTCTTTGTAGAAAAACACTAATATAAATTGCCACACTGAGGAAAATGGCCCTATTAAACAGGTTTAATTGAAAATAAAGCTGAACCTATTCATCAGAATATTCGGAAAATTAACAATAAATTTATTCGTCCGAATATTCTAAAAATTAATAATAAACTTATTCGTCCGAATATCCGAAATTAATTAAAACATTAATTTTTTTATTGTAAATTTTGAAAATTCTACAAAATGATTTTAATTTTCTGCTATTTTGAAAAGGTTGGAATTGTTGTTTATGGCATCGTTCCGGCGCCAATTTTAAATATGGAACTTCTTTATTCGGACGAATACGATATATAATAATACCTACCCATCACTAAAAACAAGAAGTGGGCATATGCCTCATTACTGTGCCAGTCTGCAACGATGGGCGCTGCCGAATGAAAAAAGAAGGGGCATACGCCCCTTATGGTGGCAGTCGTCATCCATGGGCACTGCCATATGAAAAAAGAAGGGGACATACAGTCCTTTCGGTGGCAGTCGGCAACGATGGGCCCTGTCCTATGAAAAAAGAAGGGGACATTACGCTCCTTACGGTGGCAGTCGGCAAAGATGCGCGCTGCCTTATGAAAAAGGAAGGGGGCATACGCCCCTTATGGTGGCAGTCGGCAACGATGGGCGCTGCCGTAAGAAAAAAGAAGGGGCATACGCCTCTTATGGTGACAGTCGTCATCGATGGGCGCTGCCATATTAAAAAAAGAGGACATACAGTCCTTTCGGTGGCAGTCGGCAACGATGGGCCCTGTGGTATGAAAAAAGAAGGGGACACTACGCTCCTTACGGTGGCAGTCGGCAACGATGGGCGCTGCCGTAAGAAAAAAGAAGGGGGCATATGCCCCTTGTGGTGACAGTCGTCATCGATGGGCGCTGCCATAATAAAAAAAGGGGACATACGGTCCATTCGGTGGCAGTCGGCAACGATGGGCCCTGGCGAATAAAAAAAAAAGAAGGGGACACTACGCTCCTTACCGTGGCAGTCGGCAAAGATGGGCTCTGCCGTATGAAAAAAGAACGGGCATGCGCCTCTTATGGTGGCAGTCGGCAACGATGGGCGCTGCCGTATGAAAAAAGAAGGGAGCATACGCCCCTTATGGTGGCATATGTCACTTATCGTGGCCGACTTGAGGTGTTCGACCGAATATAAAAAATATTAAAAATAAATAAATAAATAAATATTTAAATAGGCGGGCGTTACTCGCGCAGCTTCCACGTAACCGTTTAACCTAACCTTGCAGAGAAAGGCTGTAAAATAAAAAAATATTCGGCCCTAACCTAACCTTGCAGGAAAAGGCTGTAAAATAAAAAAAATATTCGGACCTAACCTGACCTTGCAGAAAAAGGCTGTAAAATAAAAAAATATACGTATGTAATATCACTAGTGCCGGAAATTTTATCGATAATTTTTTCGAAAGCGCTATTTTGCCTAAAAAGATCACGGGATTTTATCAGAAAATAAAAGCCCAATTTGTACGAGTGGTTTTGCTAATGGGCAAAATAGGGCTTGAGAATAAAATTATCTAATAGAAAAATTTCCAGCACGAGTGGTATTTGTCGAGAATATTTCACGAATACGATTTAATAATTTCTGTATTAATTTTTTCTGTTTACATTTCCAAAACGACTCATTTTGAACGAGTTTATTGACAGCTTCGACTGTAGCGTTCGAGTAAAGAAACATGACGCTTGGGTATCCAAGGCAAATGCGATTAATATATATTATACCTACACCCTGTCGGCGTTGGTTTATTTTCTGAATGTGTCATAAATTTAAAGGGAGGCGGAGGTCTAAATAACAAGAATTTAGCAATGTAAAAGTTATATAAATTCATTGATATAATGCTTAATAATACCGCAACATAATTTATAAGCTGCATAATTTAGAACAGTGTGAAACACACAAACTTTAAGAAGTAGGTACGTGTTTGTATCCAACAGATTCGCGGTTGCTAAGCAACGAAGTGATAATTTGCACAAGTGCAATTACCGGTGCAATTACCGCATTATATCAATGAATTTATATAACTTTTACATTGCTAAATTCTTGTTATTTAGACCTCCGCCTCCCTTTAAATTTATGACACATTCAGAAAATAAACCAACGCCGACAGGGTGTAGGTATAATATATATTAATCGCATTTGCCTTGGATACCCAAGCGTCGTGTTTCTTTACTCGAACGCTACAGTCGAAGCTGTCAATAAACTCGTTCAAAATGAGTCGTTTTGGAAATGTAAACAGAAAAAATTAATACAGAAATTATTAAATCGTATTCGTGAAATATTCTCGACAAATACCACTCGTGCCGGAAATTTTTCTATTAGATAATTTTATTCTCAAGCCCATTAGCAAAACCACTCGTACAAATTGGGCTTTTATTTTCTGATAAAATCCCGTGATCTTTTTAGGCAAAATAGCGCTTTCGAAAAAATTATCGATAAAATTTCCGGCACTAGTGATATTACATACGTATATTTTTTTATTTTACAGCCTTTTTCTGCAAGGTCAGGTTAGGTCCGAATATTTTTTTTATTTTACAGCCTTTTCCTGCAAGGTTAGGTTAGGGCCGAATATTTTTTTATTTTACAGCCTTTCTCTGCAAGGTTAGGTTAAACGGTTACGTGGAAGCTGCGCGAGTAACGCCCGCCTATTTAAATATTTATTTATTTATTTATTTTTAATATTTTTTATATTCGGTCGAACACCTCAAGTCGGCCACGATAAGTGACATATGCCACCATAAGGGGCGTATGCTCCCTTCTTTTTTCATACGGCAGCGCCCCATCGTTGCTGACTGCCACCATAAGGGGCGTATGCCATTTCTTTTTTCATACGGCAGAGCCCATCTTTGCCGACTGCCACGGTAAGGAGCGTAGTGTCCCCTTCTTTTTTTATTCGCCAGGGCCCATCGTTGCCGACTGCCACCGAATGGACTGTATGTCCCCTTTTTTATTATGGCAGCGCCCATCGATGACGACTGTCACCACAAGGGGCATATGCCCCCTTCTTTTTTCTTACGGCAGCGCCCATCGTTGCCGACTGCCACCGTAGGAGCGTAGTGTCCCCTTCTTTTTTCATACCACAGGGCCCATCGTTGCCGAATGCCACCGAAAGGACTGTATGTCCTCTTTTTTTAATATGGCAGCGCCCATCGATGACGACTGTCACCATAAGGGGCGTATGCCCTTCTTTTTTCTTACGGCAGCGCCCATCGTTGCCGACTGCCACTATGGCGCGCACCTTTGTTTTTGATGTTAGTTGGTCGAGCGGTACCTTTAAAGGTGGTCCATAAGTTAATTTACTTTTGGTGTGGGCCTAAGGATTAACGGAAACAACAGGGGAATTTTAATACATATATTTAAAAAGTAAATGGTCTATGGGGTAGAAAATATAAAGGTTACCAATTACACAGTAAATGAATTGAGGATGCACAGACGTGAACAAAATGAATTATTAAAATATTCCTAATTAAATATTACAGAAAAGAATCGACAATAAAGAATTTAGCGCAAAATAATTATCTTTAAATTTTAGTAACTGGTTTCAAACCTAAGTGGCGAACAATACTAGCTTATAGCATAAACTAATAAAAAAACCTGCAGAAATACTACGTGAATTTAGCTCAAATTATTCCAAGAAATAATACCAAAATTATTGGCACACAAGTTAGTTAGCCTGATCACACAAACGATAATAAAAACATGTAAATTCTTAAAAAATGATTCGAAATTGATAATAGAGACACACAATTATTAAAATAACTTGAAATTGGCACAAAAACGTATTTAAAAATACCCCAAATTTAGCGTAAAATATTAATATTGAACTTAATTAATACGGCACTGCTATGCTAACAGCTTTTAAAATACCCAAAATTTAGCGTAAAATATTCAGAACTATAACGACACTGTTTTAAAATATGACAAAATATAACAATCCTTTTCAAATAAATACTACTAGCACTCTAAATAAAATAAAATCAATCAAATTACTTAACTAGAAATAGAAAGGCAACTCAGTCGCCAAACCCAACAAAACAAAATTCAATCGCTTACTCTGTGGTCAGTTCAACGGGCAGCATACTGTACTGAGGCTCTGGTGCTGGATCTATGGCAGGCAAGGCGGCAGACTCTAGTTGACTTCTCGGGCAGTACTTCGCCCAACCATTGGTGGTCGGAGACTTCTTCTCATTGCTGGTTCGGCATCGGACACTCGCTGGTCTCTCCGGCAGGACTTAGCCCTACAAGTGATGTTCGGCGACTTCCTCGACTCTTGGGAGAAACCCCCCTTTTATAGCAGCTACGTTCTTTGTTCTCGCCTCGATTCCAGGATTTGCACGTGTGCTTTTGTGGGCGGATGGAATGTATAACAACATGATTTTAGCGTAAGTTTTTCCAAGAATACTAATAACCGTAGCGAACTTTTCTGGCGTTTTGATAATTACAAGATGTAAACAACATGGTTTTTCGTTTAACTTAATGTTCATAGTTTCCGGTGGTTTGACTCATAACCCGATGATTCCTCGCTGAAGAATTTCAAGGCTTTGGCTAACATTGCCTCGTGTTATTTGGTAAAATAAAAATGAGAATTTTGGTTGGTATATACGGGGTACCTCATTGGTATCTACGGGGCATCACACCACCATAAGGGGCGTATGCCCCCTTCTTTTTTCATAAGGCAGCGCGCATCTTTGCCGACTGCCACCGTAAGGAGCGTAGTGTCCCCTTCTTTTTTCATAGGACAGGGCCCATCGTTGCCGACTGCCACCGAAAGGACTGTATGTCCCCTTCTTTTTTCATATGGCAGCGCCCATGGATGACGACTACCACCATAAGGGGCGTATGCCCCTTCTTTTTTCATTCGGCAGCGCCCATCGTTGCAGACTGGCACAGTAATGAGGCATATGCCCACTTCTTGTTTTTAGTGATGGGTAGGTATTATTATATATCGTATTCGTCCGAATAAAGAAGTTCCATATTTAAAATTGGCGCCGGAACGATGCCATAAACAACAATTCCAACCTTTTCAAAATAGCAGAAAATTAAAATCATTTTGTAGAATTTGCAAAATTTACAATAAAAAAATTAATGTTTTAATTAATTTCGGATATTCGGACGAATAAGTTTATTATTAATTTTTAGAATATTGGGACGAATAAATTTATTGTTAATTTTCCGAATATTCTGATGAATAGGTTCAGCTTTATTTTCAATTAAACCTGTTTAATAGGGCCATTTTCCTCAGTGTGGCAATTTATATTAGTGTTTTTCTACAAAGACATATGCTGTGCCCCGGCCTCGAATCGAACCAAAGTCAATCGAAGGCAGAAAACCATGCAGTCCAAATAGTTCGCGACGCTACGAACGTCGCCACCGCAGCCTCAAAGAATATGAAAGGGAAATAGCTAGATTTGATTAAATAACTCTCTTAATTCGAATCGAAGTTAACTTTGAGTTCACTTTTATCCTTCCCAATATTTAGCGGAAAATTCAAAAAGTCGTTAATAATGTCTCATTAGCCTCCTTTGACTCAAGTCCTAGAGGTGGTTAAATTTAGGTCTGTATAATCGATTTGAATGGAATAACGAAGCCAACGCAGGTTAATAATTAATCTACCCCATAACACCCATCAACTGCACCTACGATGCAATAAAACCCTCCTTCCCGTGACAATAAAAAGTTGACAAATCATTCAGTTATGTGTATTATTTTCATTAAATTGTTTTTGCACTCATGAAATTTTTTTAAGTTCATTCCATGGACAACTTGACTCGCCAGATGCCTTTAAGGTGGCATTCTCCCATTTACTTACCAACCCAAGTATGTTTTTGATGATTATTTTCAAAATTTCTGGGTTTTCAAAAACCAAGCGCATCCGAAACAGTACATTATATTGCTCTGTCCAAAAAATAAAAAATAAAATGTAGCTCCGGGTCGAAATTTTCTAAATTGGGAAAAACCGGGTTTTCCGGATTTTCCCATGGAAGTGATAATTTGCACAAGTGCAATTACCGGTAATTGCACTAGTGCAAATTATCGATAGCAGAGGCATATCATTGGTTGGATTTTTATGGAAGGAGCTACCTTATTGGATGCAAGCAGTATGAGGGAAATAATCGCTGAAATCCTACTCTCTCAGTTACGTCCTAGTTACGCTAAACCAATATTGTGGCAGCTAAAACTGATAACCCGATAACTTCTTCACATTACCAAATTTAATATAGGACTAGAATATATGTTTTCAGTTAACACATTGATCTTTAAATATCTATTAGCACAAAAAACATATTCAGAACCGAAAGTTCAATCTAAATGACAGCTAGCTGTCAAACTAACTATTTGCAATTGTTAAATTCTCTTTTTAAATACAACTCGTGGTATTCCTAATAATAGATAATACCTTTCCTTAATTTATCACTCATTATAATCCCAATGCTAAGAAAACCGGTTGTTTCTATTTTCTAAAAAATTACTCTCACCTTGAAAAATTTATAAATATTATTTATTTTAAATATCGATCACAATTTTTCACTTGGGGACAGCTGAACATATTCTTCAAATACCACTTCTGCTGCGCAGTCGTGGTATTTTCAGCTTTGGGATTATAATTCGTAAAATTAATGAAAGGTATTATCGATAATAGGCAGACCACTTGTTATATTACCCCTGATAATCTATACTTATTTTGGTTTTCTTACTTTTGAATTTTTCCCTATTTACTTGCTATATATTGAGCCATAACATCAGAAATGTCCTAATAACAATGAGCACACTATCGTATGTAAATCACTAATCACTTCGTCACTTCTCTTTTTTACAGAGTCCGGAGGAAGGTGCCCAAACGGCCATACATTTGGCATGTTGTAACAAGTTGAGCAATGTCACCGGTTCATTCTTCATGGAGTGCAGAGAAATGTGTTACCCACGTATTCTGCACAACAAAAAACTGTGCCGAGAAGTTTGGGATAAATCTGAAGAATATGTTCAGCTGTCCCCAAGTGAAAAATTGTGATCGATATTTAAAATAAATAATATTTATAAATTTTTCAAGGTGAGAGTAATTTTTTAGAAAATAGAAACAACCGGTTTTCCAAAAAATGCTGTATTAGTACAAAAATATGACGATATAAAAACAAATCGGATAACATCATTTGAGTTTTTGTTTACACTATTTTCACCTGTATAACGCATTCCTGGAGTTTGGTCCGTTCCTCCCGACTTTCCCTACAAAAGTAAACTGAAAAATAATTTATATGATGTTTAAAATCATCATTAGTTTTTCTGGTTTAATAAGTAGGTGCTTTTGCAAATAAATTCCTATTTCGTGACCCTGAGCTTAATGTATCAGTGGCGTAGGGTCGGAGGGGGGACCTTTGTGTAGATATAAAAATTTTAAATGGCTACCTGAATTCTATCGGAAATTTGTGTTAACTTGTTTCAATAGGATTTTTTAACTTGGAGATAATTTTTGTTTTGTTAGCTTAACAGACAGAATTCTGCTTATAAATCTGAATGACATCTGTCAAAAAAAATTGCATTTCTATCCCTTCAGAATAAAAAAGCAAGAATAAAGAAGAATACCAAGAAAAAATTACCATTATGAAATTATATATTTTGCTCACAATAGGTCAGTGGCGGACTAAGCCCCTTGTCTGACGGAGAAAATCTAGCTATATATCTCCATTGGTATCCTAGAACTTTACCGAAGTGTGTATTTTGAAATTAAGGTGGATTTATAAACTCGACGTTTGCGTTGGCGCTCGAAGTTGACGGTGACCTTCGCAGTTTGCGTCCAGAAATGTGAACGACGGAACGTGAAAGATGAAATTAGTTTATCTCGAACGGTATCGGACGCAGACGGCAACGTTCGACCAGAGAACAAGGAAGGGGAGAATATAAACTCGACGGCGGCGCCTTTGATCTTTGGAAGCCGGTGGTCGCCATTTTCTTTGCTTAGAAAACAGGGCCGTATTTAGAATTTAGTGAAGGGATAGTGTAGGTCTGTACTCAGATATTTTAAATCATTCATTTATAAACACAAAACAAATCATACATACTGAAATGATATTGGAACAGGCAAAAATGTTAATTGGATTTTAAAGGAATATTTTTAATTTAAGGTAGTTAGATAACTGAAATATTTAGTAGGTATGGAAAGGCGATTTTTCTTATCTTATTCCAAAAATTTAATATTTTATTGATCTTAAAATTTGATGACTGCCCAAGCAATATTTTTTAAGCAATCATTTTTTAGAATACAAATGAAAAACAAAACGTAGGTATATGTATTAGAATATTTGTCTTCATCGGATTAATTAAATTACCTAACCATTTCTAAAACAGTTTCGTAATCGTAGTGCGTAATACGCACTACTACATTACACGCGTGTTTGTTGTTATTATGTACTTTAGAAGGGTGTCTAACTTCTCGATAAAAAAAAAACTATGTGCAATTAGTATTCATAATAGGTACCTACATAGGTATGAACACAGGTAAACGGAGTAAACCCACCACACAGGTAACAATAACATATGGCCTGTTTATGCAGACTTAATTTAAGGACAGGATTTATGATTTAATTTAACCCTTATTAGGTATTCTATTTATCCACATTTGCTTCATGTAAATTTTAGCCCAAAAAACATATTTTTGATTTGAAAGGTTTTTTGTTGTTTTTGTGCGTTTTTGTCTTAAATTACATGTAAGTTCGATAATTTTATTTACGAATGACTTAAGATATTAACTTATTCTTAAGTGAAATCGCGTGAACTACATCATGCATTTTCAGTGTTTTAACTTAGGTACGATTTTTAAATTAAATCCTTAAATTAAGTTTGCCTTTAGATACCTACTTAGGTGGAAGGTTATGATAATACAGTAAGTTGCACCTGAACAGGAACTAATTCTCAGAGATTTCACAATTAATTATCTACCAATGCTCTTTTGGAAAGGAGAAGAACGATAACCTGCAGTTGTAACTTTTGTTCACGCACGCAGCCTTTCGCTGCGCACACAGCGCCCTTGCTTTTGTCTTACTCATGATCATAAGACAAAACACTGAGCAAAACAACACACTCGCAATAAAGAAAACTTCAAATTAACGCCGCCACGGTAAACTGAAAGTGACGCCTCTGGCTACACAAAAAACATGGCTGATATAGGCTGCGCCGTTTATAAACGGTTACACGTAAAATAATTGGGATTGAATTTTCGACGCAAACGGCAACGGCGAGCGCCAACGCAAACGTCGAGTTTCTAAATCCGCCTTTATAGAACGACAATATAGGTATGTACCTACGCCGGTACGCCTAATGGGCGGAAAGTGTTTTTTGATAATTTGATCCGACAATTTTAAACTTTAAATGCGGAATCCTCGAAAACGTCTAAACTCAATTTAATTTAAGGTTCATTTCCGACATGTTCGAGTCGAAGTACCTCGGAAAGGCCATTTTCGGGCAGGCGCGTATCTATGGGGTTGATCTTTGGGCTTTGGGGGGCGGGGTAATGGTCCTGGTCCTGGTGAGGGTTTAATTACGCCCATTAACTCCTCCTTTAAATGCGCGCCTGTTTTCGGTGGACCTAAATTTCTTTGCTTTTCAAAAAACAGGGCTGGTCAGCCATTTAAATTTTTAGCGGAATTTTGAGGCTAGTTTCGGATCTACGGGCGAAATTACGTCGGATAAGCTATTTTTGAGTCATCCTGATGTTACATTTCATGCAACGTTTTTTGTCAGTTCTCTGCTGAATACACCCATTCATAATTGCCATTGCTTGATAATAGATAAGTAGGTACTTACTTCCGTTTATATTTTGCATATTAACTTGAGGAAATAGTCCATATTTTGAAGTGGAGAGGGAGAATACAACCCTCCTGATGGGTCATCTTCAGCAGTGTACCATTACAGAAAACTTAAAGCTTTCTAGGCGTGGTCAAATAATGTATGTGAATGTGGAAAATTAATATTAGTAAAAATTATGTCAAAAGGCTTAGTCAAAACCTTAAACAACGTATAGGTAAAATTGTATAGAGGAATTCAGAGGACACTACGTAGTCGCAATTCCGCTTTATTTTTATTATTGCAATTTATTTATGGAAGATTTTAAACAAAATGAATTGACTAGATATGTTCACCAACCTAATGTTTGGTGGAGATATGTAGATGACATATATTTGTTATAGGGGAACATGGAGTAGATGAATTCATTATGAAATTTTATTATCTCGCAAGAACCTTCTATTAAGTTTACCTTAGAAATTAAAAATAATAATTAATTACCTTTCTTAGATGTTTCTATACTGAAATCAGATAGTATAGAAACTAGTGTCTATAGAAAACCAACACATGCTAACAGAAGGTCACCCAGAAAATATGATTGGGGGGGGGGGCAACTTAAAAAGTTTGACGTATTGCATACAAAATATTTTATGATTAAAAGAAATTTCCAGGCCAGGTCTCGGATTGGGAAAATAATTGGCGAGAGTCGCACAGAGGACAGTACATCTACGATACCACCCTCGAGAATTTTTTAAAATATGAGTGGTCTCTGGGGGGACGAGCCCCCCCCCCCCCTGGGTGCGCCACTGCATACTAATAGATATCTCCATCATCATGTTAATGTTAAAAAAGGGAGTAATTGAAAGTTTGTATGACTGGGCTAAAGAGATTGGTTCTAATAACACAAAATTAGAGGAGGAAATTAAACATATAAAACATGTTCTTGAGAAGAATCGTTATCCTATTGAATTTATTGAGCAAGTGTTTCAGGATTGCTATAACAAAATAACAATGCTAATTGAATTAGAGAAATAAACCTGGTGGACCGACCAGTAAATTTAATTATTCCTTATAGTCCGAGACAGTGGCGTTCCTAGATGAATGGCCGCCCGTCTGCAGAATATAGATAATAAAAAAATTCTTTCAGGTTATAAAAATTTCAAAAATCTTGCATTTCTAGGGTTTTCCGTCTCTTGTAACTACCTTCGAGATAATAACAAACATTATTATGTAGGTATAACAAAAATAATAATAGGCATTCTCAAAAATATACAGTGTCCTCCAAAAAGTTTGCACCATATTGGGGAAATTTTTGATTAATGTTTTATTTTGAAATTTAATTTTGGGGTTACCTTTTGCTTGAAAAATGATGAAAAATGACCCACTCAAACGTGGTCATGTGATTTCTTTATCTGTCAAAAATGACATTTAAAAAAAAATATCGCCGAAAATGGGTTTATTTGTTAAAATATAAAAAAGTTTTACTTGAAAAAGTTGTTTCTTTTTCAATTTTACGTAAGTGTACCAAATTTGAATGCTCTAACAAAAGATTAAGTTTTTTGCCAATTTTTAATATTTATGAAATTTCTGAAAATTTTAAAAACTTGTAACTTCCTAAAAACTTTTTTATATCACTAGCTTTATCATTCTATTTACTTTTTATTACTAATTACCGATAATAATAGGTATTTTTCAAAGGAAAATTATATTAACGCTATAAAATTCTGTTAACGTTTGTTGCAAAGTTGATGTATCGTCTAGCATTTAGGGTATAAATGTAGTTACATTACGTTTTCCAGTTCTAAATTGATGCACTTACGTAAAACTAAATGAAACAACTTTTTCAAGTAAAACTTTTTGATATTTTAACAAATAAACTCATTTTTGGCGATATATTTTTTAAAATGTCATTTTTGACAGATAACGAAAGTCACATGACCACGTTTGAGTGGTTCATTTTTCATCTTTTTTCAAGCAAAAGGTAACCCCGAAATTAAATTTCAAAATAAAACAATAATTAAAAATTTCCCCCCTATGGTGCGAACTTTTTGGAGGACACTGTATATTTATAACGATAAAATAGGTACCACAGGCAATCAGTCCTATTATAATGAGTAATATGTTTTGGGTGTGGTAGAATTTCCAGACTGAAAGGAACAATTTAAATATTTCTTTAAAATAAAAAATGTTTTAAAATATAAAAAAATAAAAATAAATAAAAAAACTACAAGTAAAACATAAAACACCACTTACACGCGTTATGTGAATCCCTTACGAAATTTGCGCCCTACCACAGAATATTTAGTTATTCTGTGGCCCTACACAGAGCAAAGACCAGAATAGAGGTAGTGCCGACTGCCGACGGACGACCGACGCCGCCGACGGGTTACAGGTTCATACTTATAAATATTATTGATATCAATATGGTGTTGTTGTATTGCTGACGATATTCTTTTTGAGGGCGAATGCAAGTAATGTAGAGACTCACTAATTTTTCCTGAAAAAATATTTTTTGGCGAATTAAGGGCGGCCTGTGGCCGCCCCTGGATTTGGCCGCCCGTCTGCGACGCAGACCTCTGCTGCCGGGTCAGCTCGCCCCTGGTCCGAGAGGTGAGTGACAAAAAAATGCAACAGTTTTAGGAAGGCTGGTTTTTTGATACAGTGTAGTATTTAGGGTGTATAAGAATAGCCTTGCCGTCAGTCAGCCAGTTTCGTTAGCGTTTGGCGCAGGGGCGGCTTCAAAGTTGTAAAAAAACCAAGTATGTCCAACTATTTTAGAAAATCTAAAACTTGGTTTATTTAGTAGCAAAACAACTAAACAACGATGTGGATGTAGTCAGCCTTAAAAATATTGTAACGGGACGCGTCAGCAGCGCTTAAAACTCTTAAAAGATATACAGGGTGTCTCACGACGAATTGCATCGATCGATATCTCACAAAGGAAACATAGAATTTTTTTGAAAATTTGGCAGCTGACCAATGTCAATGAGTACTATTCATTTAAGGTATTTTAAAAATGGCGGCGCTTCCGGTTATACCGGAAGTCGAGGACAACTTCGTTATTTTAAATGGAACACCCTATATTTTATTGCATTTTTTGGATTCTACGGAAAATTCTAGGTACATTTCATGTATCATGTCCTATACCTAAATTAAACCGTTTTTGAGATATTTGCCATTTTAGAGAAAAAATGACAGATGCAGACCCGTACTTAATTGACAGTTTCTTCATAACGGCTACATATTTATTAACGCGCTCTTGGCATTTTGCAGTCAAAGGCTTGGTGCAGAGAAATACCATAAAGAAAGTTTCCGATCTTGTACAGGGTGCTCACAAAAAATTATTCAAATATTAATTAAAAAAATGCCAAAAACTCAAAATTTTCAAATAGAAACCCCCATTTTTTTGTTGTAGCCGTATTCAGCACAAAAAATTAGGGAAAGTTTGTGTTTGGTTCCCTATACCTAAATGTTCGATTTATTTACAAAGCTAATTTTTTACTTCTTCATCAAGGGGGCGTTTTCTTAAGTTTCATGAATCTAGTTGGCCATGGCTGATTATACGATTGTCAGAGAATGAAGAAATGTCATTTAGTTTAAAATTATTGTAAACAGTGCGGGCACGGTTAAATTACACAAACGAAGGCTATTCAAATTTATTTATTATTTATGGAGAATGCAACAGAGTTATATCGAGAAGTTTTAATACTTACATTTGCTGATAATAAATAAATTTAAATATTAAATAGTCTTCGTTTGTGTAATTTAACTATGCCGGCATTGTTTACAATAATTTTAAACTAAATGACATTTCTTCATTCTCTGACAATCGTATAATCAGCCATGGCCAACTAGATTCATCAAACTTAAGAAAACGCCCCCTTGATGAAGAAGTAGAAAATTAGTTTTTGTAAATAAATCGAAAATGCTAACATTTAGGTATAGGGAACCAAACACAAACTTTCCCTAATTGTTTGTGCTTAATACGGCTACAACAAAAAATGAGGGTTTCTATTTGAAAATTTTGAGTTTTTGGCATTTTTTTAATTAATATTTGAACAATTTTTTGTGAGCACCCTGTACAAGATCGGAAACTTTCTTTATGGTATTTCTCTGCACCAAGCCTTTGACTGCAAAATTCCAAGAGCGCGTTAAGAAATATGTAGCCGTTATGAAGAAACTGTCAATTAAGTACTGGTCTGCATCTGTCATTTTTTCTCTAAAATGGCAAATGTCTCAAAAAACGGTTTAATTTAGGTATAGGACATGATACATGAAATGTACCTAGAATTTTCCTTAGAATCCAAAAATGCAATAAAATATAGGGTGTTCCATTTAAAATAACGAAGTTGTTATCGACTTCCGGTATAACCGGAAGTGCCGCCATTTTTAAAATACTTTAAATGAATAGTACTCATTGACATTGGTCAGCTGCCAAATTGTCAAAAAAATTCTATTTTTAGTTTGTGAGATATCGATCGATGCAATTCGTCGTGAGACACCCTGTATATCTTTTAAGAGTTTTAAGCGCTGCTGACGCGTCCCGTTACAATATTTTTAAGGCTGACTACATCCACATCGTTGTTTAGTTGTTTTGCTACTAAATAAACCAAGTTTTAGATTTTCTAAAATAGTTGGACATACTTGGTTTTTTTACAACTTTGAAGCCGCCCCTGCGCCAAACGCTAACGAAACTGGCTGACTGACGGCAAGGCTATTCTTATACACCCTAAATACTACACTGTATCAAAAAACCAGCCTTCCTAAAACTGTTGCATTTTTCTGTCACTCAGCTCTCCGACTATTATATTCCTGGACTATCAGAGAAGCTAAAACGCATAGGCAATCGTTTTAATGTCAGAACAGTATTTAAAACCAAAAATACATTAAGATCGATGCTAGTTAAAACAAAACCATTTAATGATGTACAAAGTTCAAAAAATTGCATTTATAAAATTCCTTGCGAATGTGGAAAGTTTTATGTTGGGGAGACTTTGTAGCGGCACCGTATAGCTTGTAGGCCATTTAACGTTCATTTAAAAGAACATTATATCCGGCAAAATCAAATTTCGAAGTCAAAAATATGTGGACACTCTTTTAATAACAATCATAGGATTTTGTGGGATAGGTTCAAACCAATTCTCAAAGAAGAAGTAGGAAATAGACAAAAAATTAAGGAATCAGCATTTAGGTATTCTAGGAAGGAAATACAGTCAACTGTGTTGCTGAATGTTCAGTGGAATTCAGTAAAATATTATTGCCACTTATTCAAGTAGAAGTTAGTATAAATAATTAGATAAAACATAGGGTACAATATCAACCAGGTGGCTAGGCTATTGTTTCTGTTGTCATAACATTTTAGCCTGAAATTTATTAATTTGTCATTTCACTTTGACGTGACATGATCTTTGAGAAAGGAGGAAGATTTATTCTCCGAAAGCTCAGAAAACAAATTTATTGAAGATATTTTTTGAGTTACAAGTTCAAAGTTTAGTTTATTTACTGTTAAAAATTTATTAATTTTCCAGGCAATTTGAAAAAGTTGTCTTTTAACCAGTTTGGTGGCGAAAAACCCAATTAAAATTCAATGGATCTATTTACGCCACAAATAAATTTTAGAAAATATTTAAAAATAGGCTCGTTACTGACCTGAACTTATGACCCGGTTACATTTTTTTGCTGCATTGATGCCAACTTAGGATGTCGAACTTACCAATAATTATTGAGTCCTAATTCGGACTTCTTAAAAAAATTGACTCTACTAACTTTCCATAAATTCGGGTTATAGATGCGTTTAAAAAAATTGAATTTGAGTAGGTATAAGACGAACGATATCTGAGATTCATCTGTATAACATCTTACCAAAAAAGTAGGTATATTAGAAAACCAAAAAAATTGCTAAAACGTCTGAACTCTGAACCTTAGGTATATGCATAGTTCATAATTATTTACTCAAGGGCCAAGGCTATGATGGATTTATTATATTCTAAAATAACACAAAATATATGACATTTCTATAAAAGCTTGCATTCGTTCAGAGTTGGTTTTGACCTCCGATCATATCATATTATTTGATCGGAGGTTTTGACTACCACCACAGAAAATATACTACGAAATATTTTCTGTGCTACCACAGACAATGACAATAGTAATAGTTATTTATGTACCAAGGCACTGAAGTTCAACTTTTTATGACTCATGTGGAGTTTAGTTGCTGAGGCCTCTGGCCGAGGCAAATAAACCACATGAGTCATAAAAAGAACTTCAGTGCCGAGGTACATATTATATTTTTCTTGAAATCGGAAAAAAAATGTTTTATTAGGCAAGAAAATAATAATAAGGGATCACCCGTCCACGAACCGACTACGCGCGGCGTTGCTTGACTTTACCGATCGCTCTACCTAGCACAAGCATAATGATGTGTGGCACCTTCTGACAGAAAAACCAAACTGCTGCTTCTTGTGCAGCTTACACAACAAATCTATTGTTTTTCAAATTTACTAAAATATGTATACTGAAGGATTGCGCTTCTATAGGAAACAATTTCGCAATGTGTACGAAAAGTTAAATGAGCCTTTATCGGCCGGGTTTTGAATATTTGGTCACTTTTGACGGGCGATTTCTCCGCGTCTGACGTTTGATGTTTACATCTCGCCAAGGCCTACTTATTGAAAAAATCGTACAGTAATGGGCTACATTATTGTACGATTTCTGTGCTTTTAATGACGATTTTGGGACATTTTAATGCCGATTTCAAGAAAAACATTTTTAACTGAATTTTTTGTTATTAGGATGTAGAACTTACCAATTATTGACAGTCCTAATTCGGACTTCTTAAAAAAATTGACTCTACTAACTTTCCATAAATTCGGGTTATGGATGCGTTTTAAAAAAATCAAATTTGAGTAGTATATCAAATACACCATTTTTCGTTTTTTTTTTCAAAGTTATCGGAGAGACTCCGATGACTTTGGTTTTTTTATTAGTTCTGTCAACATACAATAATTTTAGGAACATTTTTCATTTTTACAAAATTCAGAAAAAAAAATAGAAAATAAAATTAATATTTTGTTCTGTATATTCCAAAGTAAAACCTTGAATGGGTAAGTTTATTGCAAAAAGTTACTTTATTTAATGTAAGAAGCACGTTTCTTTTCTATTTTGAGTTTTACTTATGGAGCCAATTTTTTAGTTAATTTTTCAGGATGATCCTGAAATAACACAAACAAATCAAATTTGCCTTGAAACCATCACACAAACAAAAAAATTCCAAGAGGACATTTTTATCTACAATTAAAATCTACATAGAAAATTCAATACCTACCTTTTATTAATATACAAGGTGATGTTTTTTTTTTCTAAAAACAATTATACTAATTACCCACTTCTCAGATACTGGTCTTTCAAGATGTTTGATTACCATGTTTTGTGCTAACCCGTGCCATTATAACGTGTACCGAATATGACTTAAATATCATAACTAGTTTGGTAACTATTCGATAAAGTCGACATATATAAGTACGTATTACCTAATTGTGTAAAGGTTTTTGTCAATCCCTCGAAAAGAGGGAAAATGTATATAACGAAACCTATTTGGTTTTAAAAAGTCACGGGTCGTTACTGTTGCGGACCTATGTTCATATAAAAAAATTCTTAAAATCATCTAAGGATTATCGTTCCTTCGAATCAGGGCTTAATTATGAAACACCCTGTACATATTTTAATCGACTTTATGAAAACGCCGAAATCGATACTAAAATATGAGAAATATGCAATGAATTGTTGTTCCAGCTTTGTATTGTTTTTTTCTTCGCAAAACTCACGATCAAAAACCGTCAGACAGGCCTGTCGCTCATCAAACGTGACTATACTTACATTCAAAACGCGCGACCAATAAGGTTCACTTATATCTTTCAATCTCATTGCGGACATGAAGCTATAGCCGTGAGAAGTCAACAGAATCCAACTACGCAGAATCCAACTACGCAGAATTCAGACACGCAGAATAACGAGTAATACCTATTTATTCTGTGCTATACTACTGCCTGTTTCGGACCGTTCTGGGAACAAGCCTACAGATATGCCCAACAAACTTGGTCGACTGTAGACGCGACACTTAGTCTACAAGAAATCGTGTAGCATCTAAACTTTTTAATTTCTAGATTTCAGAAAATATAGGTAGTATATAATGTGCTCCACGACACTGAACTTCGTTTTTGTATCTCATGGGGTTTATTCGCCTCGGCAACTACCTATTATAAATTCCACATTACTTAGTTATAAAAGGTGGAACTTCAGTGGTTTGGTGCACAAATAACTACTATATATTATATAAAACATCATTGAAATCATTCAGAGCTGGGCAGGGCTTGAGTGCTTTGTGCTTGCAAAAGGGCTTCAAGCTCTTTGAGGGCTTGAAAGCCCTGTGCTCGAAGCTCTTTCTTATTTCTGTAATCGGGACTTGGTAATCGAATTACTTCATAAAAATGCTTGGTAATTTGTAATTGAAAAAAAGGAATTTAAGGTCCTTTCAATGTGCTTTAATTACTTTTTAATTTCTACAAGGGCTTGCAAGCACAAAAAAGAGCTTCGAGCACTTTTTAAGTGCTTCAAGCCCTCCCAAATATTTACGAGTCCTTTTAAAAAATTATAGCATTATTGAAAAAACGTGTCCAGTGTCTAGTAACACGCGCCGTAAAATTTGAATTTTTCCACGAACACCTTGTATAAGCTAGACCGGCTATACTGTGCAAAAGAATTCCGTAGGAAAAGCTTAATCGAATTCTGAACAAATACCACCGAAATATAGTCCGTGGTTGATAGAGTGTGCACCGGAAAATCCAATTTTTTCGAACTTTGGCGCCACTTTGTAAACGCCCTGTATAACTTAGGGTATCGAAATTTTGTACAAAGGGTACTGAGCTGTGGCCAATTCGACGGCATTATATAAAATGCCTAATATGGTTTTGTGATTTTTGTGGGTTTTCTTTATAATATAGCCCATTTCAAAAAATTATACCCTGAAATGTGGAGCTCTTCGAGTACTATAGGTTGTCAATTCCCACGAGGCTAGCCGCACTCCGAAGAATTGACTGGTTCACAATATAAATAATACACCTTGAGGCTCTACACACCGAGATAAATACTGATATAGATTATCCAAAAAATAAGGATACAAAATTGACAAAATCTTTAATTTATGTGACTTCTGTCTCTCTACAGGTAATAACAAACAAAAATACCTTGTATAAACAAATACAGGGAGCTTGTCGCTCAAATAATAAAAATACAGGAAGTCAAATACCCCTATGTCTCTAACATCCTACCACCGGGGAAAAGTGGTAAACAACATATAAAAATATAAAAGAGACATACGGGTATTGAGGTAAAATTATGTTTACAACATAACGTAATATTTTCGTCCAGAACCTATTTCAGGTTCCCAGCAATTTTACATTTTATGCAATTCCGCAGTTCCACTTTCATTATCTTCATGGCCAACTTGCATCTCGGTCGTCGGCAACTCTTGCAGCAACCTTATCTTCGTTACGTTGACTGGAATACTGCCTTCACCACACTCCAGAGGATAAAGTCGTTGCACCGGTCTTAAGATTTGCCCATTTATAGTTTGTACTCGCACCAAACGAACCCTCTTGTCTCGACCTGGAATGACCTCGACGACACGTCCAAGAAGCCAATGAAGACGCTTATCATGATCATTGCCTATAAGAACAAGTTCTCCAAGGCGAACTTCTCTGGTTGGATGTTTCTTAGTCCATAATTTCAGCTGTCCTAAGTATTCATTGCGAAACCGTTTTCTTAAAGCTTCTCTAATCTTTTGAATATACCTCATGTGACGACAAAGTGACTCTCTATCTACGGCATCACAGTCGGGTACTCCAGATTCGTATTGTTCTCGAAGAAACATAGCTGGTCTCAAGGCCGTTAATTCTGCTGGATCTTCGGAGAAGTAAGTAAGAGGTCTGGAATTAATAATTGCCTCGCAGTCGCACACTAAAGTAAGAAGGTCTTCATAGTTCAGGAAAGCACGACCTAGCATTTTCTTTAATACATTTTTCAGCATTCCGATCAGGCGCTCCCAGAAACCTCCCCACCAAGGAGAACTAGGGGGGTTGAATCGGCAAGTAATTCGTTCTCCTATACTTTCACTCACAATCTTTTCCCAGTCTAAACGACTGAAGGCTTTCTCTGTTCCGACAAAATTCTTACCGTTATCCGTATAAATAGTTCTCGGTCTCCCTCGTCTTGCAACAAATCGTCGCAATGCCTGTATAAAGGCATGCGTGGTTAACGAATGCGTCAATTCAACATGTACCGCCCGATACACAGCACAAGTAAAAAACATATCCACCCTTTTATGCACCGGATTTGAGGTATAGAGGGCCCGTGAAATCTATACCAACTATTTCAAACGCAACAGCATCACGAATTCTATCTAGAGGCAATGGGGATGTTTCGACAACAAAAGGACGAGACGAATGTCTTCTACAAGTAAAACACGTAGACAAGACAGACCTTATTGTTCGTCGACCCCCTAAAATCCAATAATTTTCTCGGATAATACAAATAAGACCTAGAATACCTATGTGACAAGATTTCTCATGATAATATAAAATAAGACTATGGACAATAGGGTGTTTGGCAGGTAATACCATCGGGAAACGAAAATTGTTGTGATCCACTCTGTGACATATACGAGATTTCAATCGAATAACACCTGATTCATCATAAAAATAGTTAAGAGAAACTAACCTCTTGTCATTCTTTTCGAAACATTCTTATTGGACCAATTTAATCACAAAATTTTCGGCGTTTTCCACTTCTTTGGTAGACAATTCATTTAACATTGTTGTTCCTTGTCTTCGAGAATTATGAATAAAACGAAAAAGCCATGCAACCATGCTAATTGTCTTAAGATACTTCGAGAAATATGTTAAATGCAAATCCTCTGACAAACTACTACCATTTAACAATGCAGTTACCTTTGTTATTTTTCTTTCTTGAGCAATATCTTCTTCATTGTAAATACTTACTTCCTGAGGCCAATAACAACATTCTCGATATAACCACTTTGGTCCCTCTCACCATCTTGTCTCCAAGAGATATCTCGGTGTGCTACCTCGTGAAGGTAAATCAGCAGGATTCGAGATTCCAGGTTTATGTCTCCAAGCTTCTACTGGAGTTAAATTACGAATTTCCGACACCCTATTCCATACAAAAGTAGAACATTCCTCTTGTTTGTGTATCCAAGAAATAACGGTCGTTGAATCACTCCAAAAACAACTTTTGAATGTGCCTTCCAAATTTGCTTGCACACTAGCGTACAGTATAGCTCCTATGGTGGCTGCCATCAATTCTAAACAAGGAATGCTTAATTTTCTTAACGGAGCTACTCTAGACTTTGCGGCTAATATGTATACAGAAATCTTCTATCTATCTATCTATCTATCTATCTATCTATCTATCTATTCTATTTATCTTCATTATAATTAGTAGAACTAATATCGATCCATCGAGGAATCTGTACTTGCCTCAGGTAAGATAGTTCGTTTAACCAGTTACAAAACACTTTTTCGACATTCTTATCTACAGGAGCATCCCAAGCTATCTTACTTTCCCCACACAACTGCTGTAAAAGCAACTTCGGCAACAAGGTTACAGGGCAAGTAAAACCAATAGGAGCAAAAACTCGCTGCGCCATTGATAAGATAAATCTTTTTGCAACGGGAGCATCTTCCGGGATTTTCCTTAGACATTCCGAGTTAATCGATAAAACATCTTCCCTCGGATTCCAGTGTAAACCCACCCTCTAAGGTCAAATTTTCCTTCTTCCATCACCATGCTGGCTTCTGAAATAAAATACTTAAAAGTGTCATCATCAGGTACGCTCGTGACACAGTTGTCAACATAAAAACTTCTAGACAGTCTAACAATGTTTTCTTTAGAATAGTTGCAACCAGGAGAATCACATTTTTCTAGACATTGAGCTAAATGGTATTAGATGGTCGCCTCCAAAAGAAATGGACTGCAGCATACTCCAAATACTACACGCCTGTGACGATAAACTTTCTCGTTACCATTAGAATCTATCCACAAAAATCTCACAAAATTTCTATCATTCTATCATCTAGCACTATTTTCTTTTATAACTGGTCTGTGAGGAAGATATTGACATGAAGTAGAAATATCTGCATTCGTTACCTCTTCTATTATCCCTTCCTTCATCCACTCTTTAAACACATTGTCATAGGGTTTCAAAAGGTTATCCCTTTCTAGTTTTTGAAGAGTGGTAGCTAACCTCTTTTTGGCAATGTAATAGTTGTCCGGTAGAGGAGGATGTCCTTCTATCCAAGGCATGCTTACTTCGTAACGTCCATCTTCGTCGATTTCTACCGTCTCCAGAAAACATGTCTTCTCTGTTAAAGCCAATTCTTGTTGGGATTTCTTTTCTGTTGGTTCCTCAATACCCAGTACATCTAGTTTCCACAAATTAGCCAGAGTATTTTCTTGTACCAAAAGTAACAAAACAGATGTTGAAGATCCAGTGATATGCTCTTTGTCAGGTATTTTCCCCATAAGTTTCCAACCTAGCAAAGTCTCAAAAACAATCAAACCACATTTTAACTCACGTATATGTCCAGTATACAACTTCCCTGCAATATCTGCACCTATAAGTAATTCAATAAGACCAGAATCACTCGTGTCTGAAAGTTGGATATTCATTTCTGAAAGTTCCTTCATACAGGAACCCCAAAATACAGGACGAACATCATTGCATATCTTCTGCTGGTCTAAAACTTCACATGTACAGGGTGTTCCCGTATATTTTGACCCACCCCTAGAGCCTTTATTTATTTTTAATTTATTTATTTATATATTTATTTAGAAAAAAAATACTTAAATGAAAGTTGTAGAGTTTTTTCTGAACCGCTAGGATCTGTTACTAGATAAAACAAATGAGCGTCGCAAATTTATGAAAAAATATAAAATTACTTTTTTTAATGGAACACCCTGTATATTTGTGGAATTTTGAATTGCACGCATTTTTCCGATTCCAACAATATAAATATGTTATATATGATTTTTATATTTAATCAAGGTTGCCATCGAAAAACATTTCATCTTGGACAAGAGCATTCCTGTAAATCCATTATTTTTGGGACAATACACCTTGGTACCCTACAACTTTCATTTAAGTAATTTTTTTCTAACTCGAAAAATAAAGGCTCTAGGGGTAGGTCAAAATATACGGGAACACCCTGTACATGAATATTCACCATTCCATACGGTAACCTAAAAACACTGGTGAGAATTAATGAGTTCTACTCCACCAAACAAACAATGGACTAGTTTCTCTTGGTTTATGACAGGTAAACCCAACTGGACAGCAGTAGATTTTAAAATGTACGATCTTTCTGACCCAGGGTCAATAAGTACACGCACTAATCGTTTTGGGCTTCCAGATCCAATCTTAACACGTAATGTTTGTAGAAATGATCGCGGACTTATATAATTCGCCAGTGTATTAGCTTCACCACAACTTTGATCTTTGCCATTAGATTGTTTCTCAACCACTCTATGTGTAGGTAACTCTGGACACATCAAGGGTACATGTGATTTATCGCATAACACACACTGTAGCCTTTCACGACATTTTTTAATATGATGTCCTACCTTCAGACAACGATAACATCCATTTTTCTCATTAACAACAGTCTTTTTCTGCTCAAGTGTCATTTTCTTTGCTTTAAAACATTTCTCACTAGCATGTATTCCGTCACAAAAAATACATCTCGAAACATTACTATTCTCCAATCCTATTGCTGTAGGTAGTGCCGGATCAGACTTAACTTGTTTCTTCCTTTTGTAGTTGTTATTCGATTCGCTGTAAGAAGTGGAAATGAGTCCAAAAATGGATGTTATCTTAGAACAGCTGTTTCAAGAGGAACCAATGATCTAGAAAAGTTATTTACTGCTGATTCTGTTGACATTCATCAAATTATAATTTCTTTTGAATTGCTGCAAAATCTTCAAAGTAGCTGGAAGTCCTGTCACGGTCGCCACAAACTTATGTCAATTCCCACGAGGCTAGCCGCACACCGAAGAATCGACTGGTTCACAATATAAATAATACACCTTGAGGCTCTACACACCGAGTTAAATACTGATATAGATTATCCAAAAAATAAGGATACAAAATTGACAAAATCTTTAATTTATGTGACTTCTGTCTCTCTACAGGTAATAACAAACAAAAATACCTTGTATAAACAAATACAGGGAGCTTGTCGCTCAAATAATAAAAATACAGGAAGTCAAATACCCCTATGTCTCTAACATAGGTTAAAGAAAAAAAAATTGAAGATCGGCCAATCTTTCGAAAAATACGGAATTGTCTCGACTCAAAGTGAAACACACTGTATATGGGTCTATTTCTATTTTAACGTTAAGACCAAGTTGAGGAACTGTGTAACTGAGGTTAATTCAATCAAACTTGCCCTCTGCTTTTTCAATCTTACTTTTAATTTTAAAGTATACAGAATATAACAACTATATAACATATACCCTTAATCCATATACATCATAACCATATCACATCATATCCCGCTTTCATTATAAATAAGAAAACAAGTTACTTTGGCTCTTTGAAGTGCTTTAAAGTCCTTTCATTTTCATCGTGCTTTAAGCCATTTTAATGTGCTTTAAGCCCTCTCATTGTGATTTAAGCCCTTTCACTGTGCTTTAAGCACTCTTATTATACTCAAGTCCTTTTTAGCAGGGTTTTGTGCTTGGAGTTCAATTACTTTATAAGAGTAATTGGTAATTTCAAGTTCTTTCAAAAAGTTAATTGTAATTTGTGCTTGAAGATTGAAGCACATTAAGCAAGGACTTAGGGCTTAGGGCTTCAAGCTCATTTACAAAAAGTGATTTGCCCAGCTCTGAAATCATTGTATTATTTCATCAAGACGAATAAAACAGCGACAGAAAAAAGTGTTCCACTTCCGGTTTGATTATCTATAATAATTATAATATCTACTTTGTGTGTGACTCGTCCACATCAATAGGACACCCTAGAGAAATACGGGACATCCTGTATAACATTTTTATATTATCCTTTCTGTATATGTTATTACAAATATCCTTGTCGTTATTAAAATTTTTCTATAGACAACGAATATTTGTCTAGAAATAAAATTAACATCTGGTTAACCAAATCCGTGGGCGTAGACGTACTGTATATACTTCCTAAAAAATTAGTACTACCTATAAAAAATCAAGAAAAACTCGTAGCATTTAAAAGTTGTTCAGAGTTCTTTAAACCAGAAAACGGTGCGGATTAAAAAACCCAAACTAAGTGTTAATTATTTTTATTTACCTACTTGCTTTATTTCAAAAATGGATTCAAGTATATGTGAAGAAATTCAGTTGAAAACGTTGCAAGTGCAATTTTTGACAAAATTGGCTAGGTGGGCCAACTTTGGAAAAGGAGATGTGGTAAGCAAGAAAGGACTTTGATTTTTCCACGAATATTTGTTACCATAAAACAGTGAATAATTGTGTAATTCCAGTGGTAATTCGAACATACCTACCAATTTTATGTAGGTTAATGTATGTACCTATAACAAATAATGTTGATAGTTAGTGGGGATGTATGTACCTATAACCAATAATGTTTCTTTCACAATCGTTTATTGCTTCCTGAGTCACACTATAAAATATCAAGAAAACAGTACTCGTAATTGTACAATAATAAATCACTTGCGAAAAGGGTGAGTTCCTAATACATGTTTTCAAACATGGCAAATTTTGATAGACTTAAATAAAGAAATTAGACAAATCAAACAAACATTTGTAATTAAACATTAATGAAAGGTGTTAAATTTTAATTATGTAAAATGGTCGGTATATAAAAATTATTTCGTAGTACGTTCTCTATTTGAAAGTTGTTGTTTGTCCGTCAATAAGAAAAAGAATATACCTATTATAGATACAAGTAATTCAGATAAAGAAATTTACAGACCTCGCATCTTAACGCAAGTATCTTATCTTAAGGGAATTGAAAATATCAGATACAAATAATTTTATTTTACATTGATTTTTATTAGAATAGTAACAGTAAATAAATTTTCAACTAGAAGGACACGTAAATTTTGTATTTTTAAAATTTTTTAACAAAGGTATTACCGTTGAGTGAGGAATAATTCCTCACTCAACGGTATTACATAACATATTATAACATTAAGAGGCTACGATACTTATGAAATCCGCCTGAAGTGCCCGACTCAATTCAGGACAAACGTCGCTCGATTAGATATGCTTATCCTTTTCCTTCCTCTAGTCCCCACGACTCCCCACTCCAGCCTGCCCCTTCATAGTGCTACGATTGAGGGGCAGCCGGCCGTAATTACTACACTGAGAAAAATCTGTTACTTTGTAAAAAAACCCTGTTTAATTCAATATGAGATATTATTCCTCAAACTCAAGCAGAAGCTTTTTTGTAACTAACAATAATCAATTCAATGACAATTGATATTGAATTCTAATGAATAATTTAAATGTAATATTTTATTTCAATATTAAGCGTGTTCTGGAATTGATTCTATAATACTTCTTTTCTAAGCACATTCTTTTGTCAGAACAACATAACATAACGTTTCATGGTGTTGAATTGAATAGGGTACATTTAACTGTTCATTATACTGAAATTACAACTACTGTCACTGAATTTTTGCTGGATTTGTAATAATTGTGGGGTGGGTACTAATATCAATTATAATTATTAGTAATATATCATATTATTGCCTAAATAATAAGCCAATGATGTGTAAAATGCAAATCAAGTTGCTAGTGTAGCAACGTATAATTGACAAAACAGAAATGTTGCAGATGAGATCAATAAATTAATAACATTTAATTTTAATGGATACAAGTTCTAGTAACCCCCAGTTTGTTAATAGCCATTCACTTGCACAGTGTTCATTATGACTACGAACGATATAAAATGTAGGGTTGATTCAAAACCTTTGCGATCATTAATTTGCGATCATTGATTTTGGTAAATTACTCAGTCAAGGTCACATCTTTTTTTTACTAACGTGTTTGTAATAGGATATTAGTTCAGTCGAGTAAAAAGTACTTGATTCAATCTAACTTGTATTTGACATGAATTCTAATATGAAAATTCTAAGAATTTCTTGAATACCATAAAAATTGAAAAACATTATTTACTGATTATATACTATATTGATGAATACCTATAAAAGTAGCAATTAAGTTGTTTTGTTCATCCAATGAATTATAATGTTTTTTTCAGTTGCTTCTGGGGTACTCTTAGATAGTTTGGAGTAGTCTGAGGGTGAGAATTATTATTATTTAAATAAAATAAATTTAATTGTTTAAATAAAACATGAGACATTTTAAAACCGAGGTTATGCTTTCATTGTAATTGTAGTATGCCAATTTTAGTATCGAAGTGACAATACGTCTTCTTAACGGAAATTTTAACTATTTTAAACTTATTGTTTCATCTGCAATTACGTCAGAAGTATAGATTAGATTAGAAAAGTGACTATATTCACGTACTCACTAAAATCACAACAGCCTTTTTTTCCTGTGTAGATAATATGAAATAATAAGTCAGGTGCCGGCCGCCGCCGACGGGTCACACGAGTCTCGCCGACGCCGACGAAGAAGCGCGAATATATATATATATATATTTATTTAAAAAACGGCGGTGGCCTGTTTGCTTTATTGCAAAAATTATATTTTTTGGGAGTTATAGAGGGTGTTCACTTTTCGTTGGCAACACACTGCATAGCTTTTTGGCGTCGAAGCAATTTTACTATTATTTTTCATATCAGCAAAGGTGCATAGGTACTATGAAGAGTTCGTGTATAAAAAACTTCTGTAATTGCTCAATAATTATAAAATCTAAATTAACGATTCGATTACCGAATTCTTCTTGAACCACGTTAGGGTCAGTTGAACATCTATCAATGTTTGATTGGATAATTATTGTTCTGCATAATAGTGTCGTTACGACTAAAAAAGTGCGTTTAAATTCTACTTCTATAAAATGTTTTATATACCTAGTATTCCATATTTATATTTGTGTAATAATAAATAAATCTAACTGAAAACTTTCTACACTGTAAGAGCAGCGTCCAGAGATATACTTTCTAGACTTTGGTAAGAGTTCACTTTAGAGGGATTAGAGTGAATAGGCCATAGGTACCTATAATATTATATCACAACTATGATTTGTTTATTTAAAAACAGTAAGCGGTTTCGTTAATCTATAAAATTACATCACCAAGGACTACAATAAATATAAGATTTAAAAAAGTAAATAAATAAAGAATAATCACTTATAGTCCAAGAGCTTGCAGGAAATTTGAAGGAGATACTTCAAAAAAGATTATAATTATGTAAATGTTTTTAATTGTTTCAACTTTGGCTTGTGGCTGAATGTATATATTACAAATATATAATGGCTAGGTAAATAAAGGTTCTTTATTTATTTATACATATTATACCTACTACCTGCCCTGAGGATGTAGGTAAATTTATGGAGTTGCGAAACCGGTCTCCGTTTTTAAATAAAGTAATAGTTTTGAGATAATATAGGAGCTATTAATTTCTAATCCCTTGTAAATGTTTCATTCAAAGCCCTGTTTTTCCCAGAAAGTTTGTTTCTCAAACCCTATGCACCTGCACTTATACCTAAATCCGAATAATAAGTGTGCAAAATGCAAAATATGTGTTAGTACCCTAGTACCCCTCTCTCAAATTCTGGGAACCATATTAGGTACGGGAATAAAAGCACACAAGCCCACAAATTACTCCTATTGGTTTCACTGTGACTGTTGCGACATCATTGTCAAACATTATAGGTATTCTTGCTTATTATTATATCATGTAGTATTCTTGCCCTGACTGCCGTTCAGTTTCATAACCTTCTGACAAATCTGAATTATCGAACATCCTAGAAAATGTATTAAAATGTCATAAATTCGACAGATATATAAATCCTTTATCTATGTTCGACAGACTGGAACAATAAAATGTACCTTCTATTTTTATTTTGCCCGATTTTCAACTCAAATGACTTTCGAACAATCTTCTAACGAAGAAGTTTCTAAAACTGACTGGATGTCAGAATTATTATCGTTCCGTCTGGAAAGTATATAAATTAGCTTTTATCATGCAGCGATTTGACACAATAATCGTATTACATAGGATATTATTCGTTTTCAAAAAATGCTTCACATGACCCATTTATTTGACAAAAATATTACTTGTACTTATCACATTTTTAAAGTAAAAATCAAGCGCACAATTTGGTCTAGAATTTAAATTTACTCTTTTTGCACGACCAGGCCATTTTATGCCCTAGGGATTAAACCATTTTACACAAAAGCAAAAAGTACTTTGTGAATAATAATTATTTATTTATTATTCCTGGGGGAATAATAATAATGAGTATTATTATATGCCAGTCGACATACATAATGTAATATTCTAACATTGAAAACAAGCGAAACACAAATAAGGGAGACTGAGACTAACAAACTGAAAAATGAAACATCTGATATCGATTGAAAGTTCCCCTGACGTGGTTCCCGAGCCCGGTGAGGTAGGCCGAAGTAGGGGGAGTAGGGGAACCACGAGTTCCAGCGAACGCCCGCCCGCCCGTCTATCTCCGTACGTCTAATTCCTGCTCGAATGGCCAATTCACGGATCATTTTATTGCCGGGCAATGGGTTCGTAGTTTTCAAATCATAGCCAAACGAACAAACGTATCGACTTGAAAGTAGTCTTAAAATAATGTTATCGAATGCCACAATCGTCGTTGTGTCTTTCGAATTATTTTTGAGCGTCGGAAATACTCGAAATTCTTAACCGAATATAGTCGAATTTCGGGTATGTTTGGCATTTTTTTTAACAGTGTCGCATTAGTCCTGCACAGTTCGTGATACACAACGACGATTCTTCATAGTTTTATCTAAGCCACAAAAAAAATCAAGTGAAAATATTAAGAAATGCAAGTAGGAGATGTTCAAGGTGTTCTAAAAAATACTTGGGTAGGTACTCTTTTCCCACTGTGCACTGCTCAATTGTTTTAAATAAAAATAAAAAAATCTGATGATTTAGAAGAAACCTAACTTAGGCATTCACATTTTTAATCGAAAAAGTGGGGTACAAAATATGATGACTCACCTAGTACATTGAAGGTCAAACCACTCAAAGTGGTCAATCAATAAGTTTTCATTGATAATAATAATAATACTTTAGTAAACACTTACCTATTTTATTTTATAACACTGGTATATTTATCATTCTGCGTTGCATAAAAATTTGACAGCTTCTTTTTATCTTCCATTCTTCCTACATTACCAAAATATTGAATTTTCATTCGTTTAGGCAACTGATGTGAAGTAGGTAAGAAGCATGTAGATTACAAAAGTTTACTACTTTTTTTATAACTATAGGTAAAGAAGGTACCTGTAATTTTACAAAAGTGATCACCTTTTTTAAAATTACCATATAGGCGGCAAGTAATGTAGAACTTTTAAAGTTTCTGCTTAAAAAATTTGGCGATGTCAAGTTTTGGATCAAATATGTATATAGGTATTATCACTTCGCTTCGCTAATATAGGTCTGTGGTATTATCACAGACATATACATATAGCTTAGCGAAGGTCTGTGGTATTATAGTTTACGCAAGACAAGCTGAGCCGCTCGCTCTATAGTATGAAATAAGACTGTGGGCCGTGGTCGCGGTTACAGAAAAACATCACTTAAAAAACATTTCAGTTTTCGAGAAAAATTGTGTCGATAATGAGAAATATTCAAAAATTGGTATTTTTGCCCCTGTTAATGTGTTTTTCATCTGAAAGAAATTGTAAGTCGTTTTGCTGAATGCATTATTAATAAATCTGCTGTTTCTAAAATCCACTTCCAATATTATTTTAATTTTGAAAAATGTCTTTTTTTTGTGCTCCTAGTATATTTCATCCAAACTTTACATCGTCAAAACGTTTCTTTTTAATAATACATTTCAAAAAATTGTAGGAAGGTATACCTACTTGATTTTAAATTTTTAAATTTTTAATTTTAAAATTTTTAATCATAAATAATCAAATAAACCTTGTAGTTTAAATAAAAAAATTAAGATAAAATTAAAGCGGTAAATTGCAAAAAAAAACACGAAATCCAACATAGGGCTACTATACCTACTTCCGTTTGAATGTAGTAATGCATCTTTCAAAAAACTTATACCTTATACCTTTATAGAAGTACTAGGTTTAGCTAGAATCTCTAAGCTGGCTCTGCGCCTCCAACTCGTGCACCTTCCTTGGCCAATAAATGCGGTTGTTGTGATGTTATTTAGAAGCATCTTATAGGTCAAGCAAAGTATATGTGTGGGGGTTTGCAAAGCAAAGTCAACCATATACAGGGTGTCCCGAAATTAGCGTGCAATAATTTGCCAGCGTGTTCTGCGACCCAAAAAAATTAAAAAAGTTCCTATAAACATAGCCTCAAAAATGCCCCCTAAGGGGGCTATAGCCCCCTAAACGGGCGATTTTGAAAACGTTTATTTCTAAATATCTCCAGAACCAATAAAGATAAAATTCTGAATTTTGGTACGTGAGTTACCCGTTAAATTTGACCTTCACAGAGATGGCGATTTTTTTATTTTCTTCATTATAGGCGTCCCGACTGGGGGGGGTCAAGGGGCTCGAAATGCCCCAACTATTTTATACATGACTTTTTCCTAATGTGGATGTGAAATTCATAAATTTTGTAGTTTTTTACAAAAAAAAGGTACTCTCGTTTGACTTCGATACCGTGCTCCATTCTCTGTCAAAAGTCACCTAAACATTTTATTGCATGCCAATGACTAACGAAGAAAATCATTTTATGATATTAATCTGAATGTTACACACGTTGTGCAAGCCGCTAACGGTGAGTAATATTAGTAAATAAAACAATAATGATAAATTGCTTAAGTTTATTTTATACAGGGTGTCCACTTTTTGACGATAATTCTCTGAAAAGAATAATTTTAATATTTTTTTGTGCTGAATGGCGCCGAAAGACCATCTATCTATCCCGGTTAACATCTTACAAGCTACATTCTAGGCCTACTCCGATTTATTTTAACCCCAAAATAAAAATCTTAGTTTTGTTTTTTTCATATTTTTCCAAAACACAACACAATTAATTGACACGAGGCGACTGATTTATTAATCATATGAAAGAAGAAACTACACTAAAGAATATCTTATGTATCTTATAACAAGTGGTTTCCATTTTGTCGTAAATCATTATTGTTTTATTTACTAATATTACTCGCCGTTAGCGGCTTGCACAACGTGTGTAACATTCAGATTAATATCATAAAATGATTTTCTTCGTTAGTCATTTTCATGCAATAAAATTGCAATAAAATGTTTAGGTGACTTTTGACAGAGAATGGAGCACGGTATCGAAGTCAAACGAGAGTACCTTTTTTTTGTAAAAAACTACAAAATTTACGAATTTCACATCAAAATTAGGAAAAAGTCATGTATAAAATAGTTGGGGCATTTCGAGCCCCTTGACCCCCCCAGTCGGGACGCCTATAATGAAGAAAATAAAAAAATCGCCATGTCTGTGAAGGTCAAATTTAACGGGTAACTCACGTACCAAAATTCAGAATTTTATCTTTATTGGTTCTGGAGATATTTAGAAAAAAACGTTTTCAAAATCGCCCGTTTAGGGGGCTATAGCCCCCTTAGGGGGCATTTTTGAGGCTATGTTTATAGGAACTTTTTTAATTTTTTTGGGTCGCAGAACACGCTGGCAAATTATTGCACGCTAATTTCGGGACACCATATATATCTATAATACTGCTATAAATAATCTTTTATTTTAAGTCAGTTTCATTCGATCTCCCAGACATCGTAGTTCTCCTGCAGTCCTGTGGGTATAGAATACGACGTGTAGATGCCTTAAACCCGGAAGACCTGACTCCTTTAAGAGACAACGAAGAAGGAAACATGGTGTTGATTTCCTGCATGCACTCTGGACAAAGGTGTTTTTTGGAAAAAGTATTGACAGTGCAAATTAAGTATATAGGGTGTCCCAAAAGTCAACTTGGAGGGCTGATAGACCAGCGCATGACTAACCAGAAAATCAAAAACAAAGACCATCATGATCTTTGTTAAAAACTCGTTAGATTTCGACATATTGGCACTTTTAATAATTTCGTGAAAATCGACACCAGTTTTTCGATTGGCACAGCTACAAAATTCCAATATTATATTATAATATTTGCTACGTAACCCTGAATAGCCCTGATATTGATCACAGTTCAAAATAAAACTAATATTTAATGCGATACTTTTGGAAACAATATTTTTTTCCCGATTCAGGACTTATTTTTTTTATTAGCTAACTTCGACTCTTCATACTGAAAAAAAATGCACCAAGCTGACCTGGCCAGTTATTTTAAAAAGTTGCCAGTTTAGTGTAGTGATACTTACCTACATAACATTTTTGTTATGATTTATTTAAAAAAGAATAGTTATTTATGTACCAAGGCAATGAAGTTCAACTTTTTATGACTCATGTGGAATTTAGTTGCCGAGGCCTCTGACCGAGGCAAATAAACCACATGAGTCATAAAAAGAACTTCAGTGCCGAGGTACATATTTTTTTTTAAATCGGAAAAAAATGTTTTATTACCCGTCCATAAACTGACTAAGCGCGGCGTTGCTTGACTTTACGATCGCTCTACCTAGGTCAAGTATGACGAGACACGGCACTTTCTGACAGAAAATCCGAACTGCTGCCTATTGTGCTGCCTCCATGTAAAATAGATTAATTTCAAACCTACTAAAATATTTATACTGAAAGATTGCGCTGCTATAGGTAACAATTTCGCAATGTGTACGAAAAGTTAAACGGGCCTTTATTGGCCGGTTTTTGAATATTTGGTCACTTTTGACGGGCGATGGTTCCGCGCCTGACGTTTGATGTTTACATCTCGCCAAAGCCTACTTATTGAAAAAATCGTACAATAATGGGCTACTTCAGTGCCGATTTCTGAACTTTTAATGACGATTTTGGGACACTTTACTGCCCATTTCAAGAAAAAGATATTGCTGTCTTACTGCAAAAGAAGCACATAGTGAAATTATTTCAATAATTAGGAATTCCAATGAAAACATTTATTTATGTTATGTTACATTAAAGTGACGAATTTTTATTTTTTAGTTAAACATAAATAAAAATCATTCGTGCTGAAATTTCCTGCCACCATGTCCTATGCAAGCCCAGCATCTTTTAAAATAGATTTTTATATCCGTCTCGCACTTCTGGCGACATTAATTGGTTGTGCGGCTTCGTTTAATACCTTGTCTCAACCCATTTACCTTATTTCTTGCATAGACCGTCTTCTTTAGGCAATGGCTGGTTGTTCATTACGCACGAGTGAGAAATTATTTTGGCCAATCTTATCCACACAGATGAATTGGTCGTCTTGGTCCCATTTTGTGGGCTTCCCGGTCTCCTGATTTAAATCCTTTGGATTTTTCTAACTGGGGTTGTATAAAGGAGAATGTCGCAAGACCAATAGGTATATAACGTAAGTGAATTGAGACAACGTATTAATGAAGACGCACAACAAATAAATGTCGCCGGAGGTGCAAGACAGCTAATATAAAAAAAATTAAAATATGCCGTGCTTGCATTCGACTTGGTGGAAGGAAATTTCAGCCCGAATTATTTTATTTTTATTTGTGTTTTGTTTAGTTTCAAATAAAAATTGACACTGTTTTCATTCGAATTCCTAATTATTGAAATAATTTCACAAGCCCTTTTGCAGTAAAATAGCAATATCTTTTTTCTAAAGTAAAACGTAGCCAATATTGTACATGTACATCATTTTAAAAACTGCAATCAATACCAGGTTAGCTTGGTGTATTTTTTACAGTATGAAGACACGAAGTTATCTAATAAAATAATTAACTCCTGAATCGGGCAAATTTTTGTTCTCCAAAAGGTATCGGACTATTGGTTTTATTTTGATCAATAGGAGGGCTATTCAGGGTTGCATAGCAATAATTATAATCTTCGAATATGGAATTTTGTAGTTGTGGCACTCAAAAAACTGATGTAAGTTGTCGATTTTCACGAAAATATTAAAAGTGACAATATCTGGAAAACAAACGATTTTTTATTATGTATATATTTTGTTTTTTTTTATTAGTCATGAGCTGGCATAATATCAGGCCTCCAGGGGATGGCGTTTACATTTGGGACAGTCTGTATATTAATACTACTAATTAATTATGCTTTTTAAGGTACAAACCAAGCAAGAATGCAGCTGTGTGGGAAATATTGAACCAAATAAAGATGGTTTTTGGGAAATTACTGCCACCACTGGAGGAAATTCTGGAAAGGTAACTTGCCATTGGTCAGTACAGGGGTACTATTTAAAGATTGGTCGCCCCGTAACTTCTAAATTTTATATCTGGGGAAAAATGATAAACATAAAAGTTGTAGAACATTTTCATAATGTTTTACATGTTTTCTCAAAAATAAGGGTACTTAACTGTTGAGCTTTATACCTTTTTGGAATCTTCCTCGTATACGAAATGAGATATTCAGATTTTGAAAACTGCGTTTTGAGTTTCCAGTAATGCACGAACTTTTATCAAGAATAAAATTTTCTGATAACCTAAAGTTTTAAAAAAATCCCATATGGAGCGTACTTTCTGCCGGACACTGTATGTGTTATACATCATGGCCCATTTGAAATGGAAGCACCCCTGTAAAGTTTTTATTTTTAGTCCGATTTTAGCCGTTTTTTAAAAATATAGATCACAAAAACTCTTTATTTTGTTACAAAATTTCAGGTCTTAATCCAAATTTTCAAGGCCTACTATGATTTTTTTCTAGCAAAAATGACAAAAATCATTTAGCGATTTTTTATCTCAAAAGTGACTACGTCAATAATTAAAAATAGTGCTATATTATAATCAATATTGATAATTTATGAATTTGACTCCACCCGTAGAAGGTCCAGAGAATTCTACATAAATTGTATAAACAGTTTGAGAGCCACTGATCGCAAGGTCATTATTGAAGCGATGGATTCCTACTACAGCGTTGCCATACAGACAGGTAATTCCTTGAAATCCTGTAAAAATTTGCAAACTTCCACACGTCCCATGGGGTATAGCAGTGGCGCGTTACTTTTTTAAGCGGGTGTTCGCCAGTTTAAATCAGCCATATTTTTTTAATCAAGATTGCCATGTAAAGCACAAGATCAGTTGTTTACATCCCTCTAAAATTAAAATGAAACATTATTTACTAAGAGGACGGGCCGAAAGAAAAACTAAAGTCTATTCAAGTTACAGAGGCAGTGGATCAAAACATTGGCCACCACGTGACTTATTCTCTTATTGGTCTGGCCGTCAGAAAATGTCAAGTGTTTACGCGCCGAGCAGAATGCAGGGCCGGCTCTTCCCTCAGTCGAGTTTCCTGCATATTTTAGATCGGATCGCGAGCAGTAATTCTGTAAATTTATTTTGCTACTTAATAAGGAAATTTATAAAGACCCACGAAAGGTAAAAACACAATTTTTACAACTTCTAAAAGAATTAGTTCAGAATTACAAGGCCACGGTGAATCTCATATTAGTCAGACCCTGGTAATCGATCACAATGCGGTCACGTGGCTTTGTTTATATCTACTGCCGATGTAACTTGGATAGACTTTAGAGAGAATTGCGTTTAATAAAAAATGAAAATGCAGTATAGTGGCTATTTTTAATAATTTCATTCACAATTCACAGCTACACACTCGACGGAGATTTCAGCAAACATCTTTTATTATCCAGCAAGAACAAGTAACATTAAAATTATTATTCGCCTTCAAAATCGTCGAAAACCGGACGATTTCGGTAACTCGGAGGTGTGAGCTTTTGTGACACTCTTTCCGCCTGGCGGCCGGTGAAAGGCTGGTGAGAGTGATGCACGATGCGCTGAATACCGCGTTATCACCATGCGAGCGTGAGCCGCCAGTCACACTACAATTGTTTCTAAGTATAATAGCAATTTTATCATATTTTTGTGATTTGAAAAAAAAATCATTGGCGACCGTTTGGGACCTAAACCCACCGCCAGTTAAAATTTCTGTATTTACTAATCACAGTTACACCCTGTATGGCAGTATTTTTAATTATTGTTATTTTTTAACGAAATTTGGTACAAACCAAGACAAATAAACAAAGGTATGCTCAAGACGCGAACGAAAATTCGACCGCGCCGCGCATTACGTCACGTTCGATGCAGAACAAGCGAGGATGTCTGCTTGACGCGTTAGATGAGCTGTTTAGAAGGTGCTGTCAAAGTCAAATATCATGATCTTTGGTGATGTTTATAATAATTTACCTTGCGTGTATCGCGAGAGGTTTATAGTTAAATGTTTGCGGTGCTTTAGTTGAGCAGTTGCTTCATGTACAAACTATAATCGGAAGACTAACCTGAGAAATTACAAAATTCCTGTTATTTTTTGAACACACCTAGTATTTTTGCTCGAACGTGACGTCACGTCGAGATGCGCGTGAGCATACCTTTGTTTATTTGTCTTGGTACAAACCCATTTCGGAGGGTCCCGAATCCAATGACATAGTCAGTTACGAGATAAAAAAAATCACTAAATGAATGATTTTCGACTTTTTGCAAAAAAATTATAGTAGGCCTTGAAAAATTGAGTTTACATCAGCCATATTTACCATATTTTTTAAGTCAAGATTGCCATGTAAAGAATAAGATCAGTTGTTTACATCCCTCTAGAAATAAAATGAAACACTATTTATTATGCCATATTTACCATATTTTTTTAAAATCAAGATTGCCATGTAAAGCCTAAGATCGGTTGTTTGTAACTGAAATGAAACTGGGCGAGTTTTTAAATTCATCACAAATATGTGATATAATCCACCAATGCAATGTGATTGGACCATTTAAAAATTTCTGCACTTTTGATAGGCTTATTGGTGGATTCCGTCACATACTACAGTGCCGGTTTAAGGTACTTTTGCACCAGGTATGCTAATTGTAACCGGCGCCCGTACCCTTACGTATTATAGTAATTTATAAAATCACATTTTTGTTTTTATACAGGGTGTTTCCTAATATCGCTGACAAAAGAAAGACGTGAATTATCTCCTAATTTTAAGACGAAAATGTGGTATAAAATGTTTTCGAATGTAGCTTCGTTTTCGAAATAAAGAGGGTGTTGAAAAATACAATTTTATGCGTTTCCTTTTTATTATTAATTAGTGGCAAACGATATTTCAGCGATATTTGATTGACATAATAAGGGGTTTGAGTTTGAGTATCTACTTTACTGTGTGTCCATTTTGAACTTTTCAATTAGTTCATTCTCGGAGATCCGGGTAACGAGTACCATAATTTCGCAAAAATAAATAATACGCTCCTGTTAAGCATTGAATGTTTTTATCTTATCTAACATACTTACAAATAATTAATTTTAAGCAAATCACATCTCTTGCGTTTTTCTTGTATCTTTTACAGTTTCCGGGTAAAATGTAATTTAGTTGCAAATGTTACACGATTCGCGCCAGTCCCGAAATTTCCGAGTAGGAGACAATTTAGCACGGCGTGTACATGGGTGTTTACTGGTTCGTGGAGGAAACTTTTAGCAGTTTATTTGACTTTTGTTCATGGGAGTTCATTAAGATTTCATTTAAATGATTATTATTGCTGTACCAACTATTAGGAAAATTTCGGGACTGGAGCGAATTGTGTAACATTAGCAACTAAATTACATTTAACTCGAAAACTATATAAGATACGACAAAAACGCAAGAAACGTAATATGCTTAGAATTAATTTTTATGTTAGATAAGGTAATAATATTTAATGCTTAACAGGCCCGTATTACTTATTTTCTTCGAAATTATGGTACTCGTTACCCGGATCTCCGAGGATGAACTAATTGAAAAGTTTAAAATGGATACAAAGTAAAGTACTGAAACCCGTTATTATGTGTACCAAATATCACTGGAATATCGTTTGCCACTAAAGAAAACGCATAAAATTTTATTTTTTCAAAAATTATGTCGAAAACGAAGCGACATTCGAAAACATGTTATACCACATTTTCTTCTTAAAATTAGGCGAAACTTCACCTCCTTCCTTTTGTCAGAGAGGTTAGGAAACACCCTGTATACCTAAATACTGTTTAACAAAAAAAAAACAAAATCCGTAATTATTTATTACTTACAGTGTGTCCCACTTAAGGACTGACCACCTCTGTAAAATTTTTATTTATGGCTTGATTTCCATAAACTTTTTTTGTTGGATAGAGCTTCAAAAATGGCATTAAATGTATAATTCAAGTACCTCGTGCCTTAAATTCATGGCCCACTGAGACGGTGTTTTAGTGCTGAAATTTCGAAAAGTACTATTAGGGATTTTTTTAGAGGAAAATCAATGCCGGATTCTTATTCAGCGTTGTTCGAAACCCAAACGTACCAATTTGCATTACCATAGCTCTACAGGTTGTTTCAAAATTTTTAGTGCGCCACTTAATTAGTGTACCCCTGCAAAATTTTTATTTTTAGCTCGATTTCATAAACTTTTTTTTGTTGAATAGAGCTTCAATAATGGCATTAAATGCATATTTCAGGTGCCTCGTGCGTTACATTCATGGCTCAATGAGACGAAATTTTAGTGCTGAAATCTCGAGAAGTAATATTAGGGACTTTTTTAGAGAAAAATTAATGCTAGATTTTTATTCAACGTTGTTGGAAACCCAAACGTACCAATTTGCATGAGAAAATGGAGGACTAATAATTGAAATGACTGAAATTTGAGTTTATGTTATGTTGTGTTGTTTATTCATGTATTTGATGATATTAAATTAAATAAAAATTTTGTTCGCTAATAAATTTTTGAAAGAATAAGAGTCCTCATGAATATTTTAGTGACCAACTTACCAGAAATTAAGAAAATTAGTTCCAAATTAGTACATTTTTGTTTGGAACCTCTCACTGCATATAAGAATCTGGCCTTACTTTTCCTTTTAATTTTTTTGGAACACCCTGTAGAGCTACGGTAATGCAAATTGGTACGTTTGGGTTTCCAACAACGCTGAACAAGAAACCGGCATTAATTTTCCTCTAAAAAATCCATAATAGTACTTCTCGAAATTTCAGCACTAAAACACCGTCTCAGTGGGCCATGAATTTAACGCACGAGGCACCTGAATTATGCATTTAATGCCATTTTTAAAGCTCTTCAAGCTATAAATAAAAATTTTACGAGGGTGGTCAGCCCTTAAGTGTGGCAATAAAAATTTTGAAACTCCCTGTAGAGCTACGGCAAAGCAAATTGGTACGTTTGGGTTTCGAACGGTTTCGAACAATACTGAATAAGAATCTGGCATTAATTTTCCTCTAAAAAATCCGTAATAGTACTTCTCTAAATTTCAGCATTAAAACACCGTCTCAGGGGGCCATGAATTTAACGCACGAGGCACCTGAATTATGCATTTAATGCCATTTTTAAAGCTCTACCCAACAAAAAAAAAAGGTTTATGAAAATCGAGCTATAAATAAAAATTTTACATGTGGCAATAAAAATTTTGAAACTCCCTGTAGAGCTACGGCAATGCAAATTGGTACGTTTGGGTTTCGAACAATGCTGAATAAGAGTCTGGCATTAATTTCCCTCTAAAAAAATCCCTTATAGTACTTCTCGAAATTTCAGCACTAAAACACCGTCTCAGTGGGCCATGACTTTAACGCACGAGGCACCTGAATTATGTGTTTGATGCCATTTTTGAAGCTCTATCCAACAACAAAAAGTTTATGAAAATCGAGCTATAAATAAAAATTTTACAGGGGTGGTCAGTCCTTAAGTGGGACACACTGTATATTTCAACCAAACGAAATTCACTGTAACCATATGCGTTTTTTAAAATTATTACACACTTTCGCTGCTCCGATCTTGTAAGAATAACGATCAAGGGAGAAGCAGAAATGAACAAAACCTTATGTAGCCACTGGAAATGAAAGAATTCGAATGTTTGCAACTCCCAGGCCGCACAGCCAATCAGAGTAGGTATAATCAGTGTTTAGGTCGTTCGGCTATGGTATCAGTGTTTAGGTTTTACTCGTTCGGCTATAGTATACATATAATCCTCGATAACATAGTAAGAATATTTTGGGACATTCGGGTTAAAATAAACTAAATAACTTCCTATTTATATTTGCCTATTTCTCGAGGATAATTTTTTGTGTATCCTATTACGATTTGCCGCCGTTACAATTTGCCGCCAGGTTCCATAGCACCAAATAGAAGTAAAACCGGCACTGACATACTATGCTGAAATTAAAACCTCTGCTAGTATTTATTATGTGGACGGATCGAAAGAAAAACTATCCACAAAAATGCCTTTAATAAAAAATGAAAAATGGCGACTTATGAAATATTAAAAATGTATTGTTGAAAGGTAGGCCTTGTTCGTTGAACAAAATAGAAGTACTTATTATTGACATCTTTTATAAAAAAATTACAACTTATATCTTAGAAGTTATTATATTAAAACTGGTAGTGTCTTGAAATAGTGTGTCCATTTATTTTTTAGAGGGTGCAAACAAACTGATCTTATTCTTTACCGTTGACTCAAATATCGTTGACTGAAATATTCGGAATATTTCAGTCAACGATATTTGAGTCAACGGTAAAGAATAAGATCAGTTTGTTTGCACCCTCTAAAAAATAAATGGACACACTCATATATATATATATATATATATATATATATATATATATATAACATATACAAATATATATTATAATTGGACTGGCAATTTTACATAGATAATAGACAACAATATACAGGGTGATCCATTAAAAAACATATGTTTTGTCTGTATCTGAATATACCCCTCTACATATATAGCAACAACAATATTTTTTTCAATTTGGCCACACCTCATTGGCAATATAATATATACTTTTAGAACGAATCTGTCATTGAAACTGGAAGTGACTATATACCAAAGGTTACCAAAGAGCAAAAAATTTTGATTAAAACTGTGATGAGTTTTCTGATAACCACATTGAAGGAAAGTGGAGAAGCAACTAACTCAAGTAGAAGTTCATCCATGAGTAAGCCTTCAATACAAAGAAGTAAGTGGTGTACCAAGTTGCACTATAGGTATATATTTCGTTTCAGATTCTCTAAGTGGTATCGGGGACAATTCAAGTCCAGATCGTAATTATAGAAGACTATCTGGTTTTTTAAAAGACATTGGCGCAAATCCACGTATCACTATTTCCCCTAGTGTAACAAAAGCTAATTTACCGACTTATGGGAAAGGACCCGATTCACCGGCCAGGTAATTTCTACTCGAATTTTATCCAAAATAAAGTTTAATAAATACCCAGTATATTTCGACAGATATCGTTCCCTGGATACTTTGACATCATCAGTAGATACAGAACTTCCAGGTCCTGGAAAATTGACACCAAAAACTTCTAAAAATTCGAAAAAACTACGCAGTCCAATAAATATTACCAAGTCAAGTCCTGTAAGTTTTGGTGAATTTAATAGTTAACAGTAAGTTGTTGTCGTGACATTTAAGTATGTTTGTAGAGCATAAACAGTACAGAAGAACCAAATAGCAGTAGTTCAACGATAGGAGATTCGCACAACGAGAAAGTTATACAACTGCTAAAAAAAGCCATTTTCATTTTGGAACAAAATAAGTCCGAGAACATATCACCATCAAACTTTATGAATCCCTTGGTAAGTAGCTTGTAGCGCAAAATGTTTCAGAAGGCTGTGCTAAATCGCAAAGAATGAATTCCGCGTTATAGTGTCCGCCACAAATTCTGCACCACATGGGAAACTTTTTTATTTAACAGTCTACTTTTAAGTGTATACAAATAAAAAATAAAAAATATTTTGTGAGATATTTTCAAAAACCTTTTTTGTTCGAAGGATCTTTAAAAACGCTTCTTTTGACGTTATTACTGTTGTCAAAATACAAATCCAGGAACGTCTACGACCTAATATTGGTTCCCAAAAAAAGCCACTATTATTCAAAATAGAGATAAATGTCGCGTCCAGAATATTTTAATTTATTTGTTTTATTTTTTTTAATATTGCTTATTGACATCTTTAGGCTTTACAGATAATTTTATAAATTGCATGATGAAAATACTGCATTATTTTTTGTTCTATTTGATTTTTTGCAAGAAAATCACTTCCATTGGAAAATTGCGGGACGATCTAGAACTATGTATTTTCAATTTTCTGATTTTTTCCGAGAACTGTTTAAATAACACTGGAAGCAAACTATTGTAGAAATATCTCTATAAATTGTAATTAGGCAAAATTGTATATGACAACAAAAAACTAAAATTGGATATGAGTTATCGATAAACGCAATCTCCTAACTGCCTGACCTAAAATGAGAAACTGATGCCAAATTTGAGCTCGATATTTAAAGAGCACAAAGAACTTTGACGTGCAAGTCGAAAATAATATGTTGCGCTGCAATATCTTTAAAACCAAATCATGAATAAAAATTTTACAAGAATAAAAAAGTTATAGAAAATAAACTCTGGATCTAAAAAGTTATCTCTTTAATGCATACCCAGAAAAAGGTAGGTGTCAAAGCGTACAGCAAATTTTGTTCTGTTTGTTCTTGTATGTTCTTCAGTGGCCACTTGTAAATTTTCCTTCATTCTACTCAACATCGATGAACTTTTCAACCCTCTCAGAGGCTTGTATACGAAATAAGGCACCTAAATCTGTCACTATCTGACGGTCTATATATATACGAATAGCTCCCGTTGTCAAAGTAATGATATAATTTTACGTCATACCAACCTCCCCTGTCCCCGTTTCTCGCGAACATGAAGCGTGTGTGCGTTGACTGATATATTATTAAAGACTGCGCTTTCCGGAGCTAAAATACAATGCAGAATACATTGTTAGCCATCAGAGCCATCTGTTTTCCAGGACATAAAGCAATAGCCGTGAGAAGTCTTTATAAATATGTCAGTCAACGGTGTGTGTCAATTAGAGTGCCCGCTAGTGCACTGTGAACTCCTTATACATATAACTTATATAACTGTACTGTACTCGGTAATATTTCCACTAAATAACTTTAAATAAGGAGTTATAAATAAAATTCTTTTAACTTTAATACCGTGTATTTAGAAGTAGAGCCTGAATGAAAAAATCACATTATTTATGTGCCAATAGATTGACCTACTTTTTTGTAACAACCTATATTATGTTGTTTAAAATAGTCGTAATCTGCGACTGTCTGAACACTGTGTGAAATGGTTTGATTAGCTGTTTTTCTACATAAAAATTATTAACTTATAGTCAGGGATAAAACAAATTAAATTTCTCTAGATTATAATTTTTTTCTTAAGTTTATTTACCTCCAACGATAATAATTACAGCTGACTACTTATCACGATTATAGATTATCTTCTTATTGGAGTAGAAAGGGTCAGGTGTTGGCGCGCTCTTTATCAAAGAAATAATCAATAATTGATTGTTATACTTGATCTGAGGATTTAACATTATACAGGATGTCCCTCTTAAGAACTTACCACTTTCGTAAAATTGTTATTTGTGAATGCATAACCTTATTTGTGTTGAATAGGTCTCCAAAAAAGGCATTGTGAGTATGTCATTTGTTTTGAGAACTAAACCTATGACCAAATGTGATTGAAATTTGAGAAGTGCTATTAGGATTTCTTTGAGAAGTGAGAAGTGGCATTTCTTGGGCAGGACCACTGTAAACAGTTTTATCGTTCTAGTAGTCAAAACTGTGAAATGAGAGAAAATAAACCTCTTATTTTATGAAAAGTTATAAAAATGGGTATATCGTTGGAATTGAGATAACTCGGGGCAGAGTTCGGCAAACTACTTTAAAAAAGTAGTTTATTAGAACAACTAACTACTTTATTAAAAATTTTGTTAAACTACTTTGTACTCGAACTACTATTAAAAAAAGAGTTTGACTAACTATTTGACTAGCTATTGGCCATTGGTCTCTTTAATTTGATATGGGAGACTCCTGTTGGGGTATTTCAATATAAAATTTTGATATTATATATTTTTAGATAATTTGACTCCAAAAGGGTTAAAATTAAAAATACTTTTATATATTGTGTTCTCTTGTTGCTTTATTTATTTATTTATCCCTAGAAACATGTAAACAAGTACCGACCTCGGAGCACCACCAACTGAGGGGTGCTTTGTTGTCTCCGCGCCGAAACCGTGGCAGGCTTATAAACGTCTACGCGTTTTTTTTTTTCGACGCCATTGCAGTGGCGACGCGTGGCAATCACTCTGGGAGGGGTAATAAAGGGTTGGGCTAAGTTATAGCTATATGAAAAAATAAAAAAGATTAAAACAAAAAAAAACATTTTTAATCAAAGCTCTGAACATTTTCAAACACTTAAGACTACAGTCTAGTCTACACACAAGATAATCTGCAACTATTTGTTATTGTTAATATCAAACATTTTTGAAGAAAAAAAAAACAAAACTTATTAAATATTTACAAGACAAAGGGTAATCTCCTTTTTTTAATTTTTAAAAATCTATCGATAACTTTTTCGGGATCGATTTTAATATCTCTATTTATATACATAAGCGCCAATCCAACTAATCTTTCTTGGTGAGTAGTTGACCTAAACCAGATCTTTATATAGTCTATTTAAATAAGAAAAACTACGCTCTGCACTAGCAACGCTTACTGGCAATACCACCAACAAAGACAGAGATACGTTAATTGTAGGGTAAATAAGTTTTCTTGAAATCGGCAAAGAAGTGTCCCAAAATCGTCATTAAAAGCTCAGAAATCGGCACTGAAGTAACCCATAATTGTACGATTTTTTCAATAAGTAGGCCTTGGAGAGATGTAAACATCAAACGTCAGACGCTGAGCCATCGTCCGTCAAAAGTGACCAAATATTCAAAACCCATTTAACTATTCGTACACATTGCGAAATTGTTACCTATAGCAGCGCAATCTATCAGTATAAATATTTTAGTAGGTTTGAATATCGATAGATTTATTATGGAGGCTGAACAACAAGCAGCAGTTTGGTTTTTCTGTTCGAAGCCGCCGTGTCTTTGTCATACTTGACCTAGGTAGAGCTATCGTCAAAGTCAAGCAACACCGCGCGTAGTCGGTTCATGGACGGGTGATCCCTTATTATTATTTTCTTGCCTAATAAAACTTTTTTTCCGATTTCAAAAAAAATATAATATGTACCTCGGCACTGAAGTTCTTTTTATGACTCATGTGGTTTATTTGCCTCGGCCAGAGGCCTCGGCAACTAAATTCCACATGAGTCATAAAAAGTTGAACATCAGTGCCTTGGTACATAAATAACTATTGCTATGCAAAGCGCTTATGGCTGAATTTGGGACACTTTCCATTTTTCCATCCATAAATAAATTTTTGGGGTAATTATAATTCCTGGGGGGGTAATTACTCCCATTACCCCCCCCCCCCCCCCGACCCGTCGCCCCTGCGCCATTGTGCTTCTCACGGCACCCCCGGAAGTATTTTCTATACTCCTATATCCCCTGCCTGCTGCCTGTACCTGTCCCCCACAAATATTTGGGATTGATTTGCACAAAAATTTCAGAAGTTTCTTTTTTGGGATTTTTTTGCCACCCCACTGTCATTTGTTACGGCACCCATACGGGCTTTTTCTATATTCCCCTAAAGATATCTTTAATAAAATTTATTTACACAAGAAAAATCGGAATTTTCTATTAGTTTTTTGCGACCCCACTGTCGTTTGTCCCGGCACCAATACAGGTTTATTCTTACTCATACATCCCTTACCCATCCCTCAAAAATGTCTGATTGAGATTGCTCTTACACAAAAAAATCAGATTTTTCTTTTTGTTTTTCCGGAAAATTTTTGAATTATCCAGATTTTCAAAAAATTACATTTTTGTCAAATTTATACTCACTTCCACTTCCAGGTAGGTATAGCCGCAGTCCTTAATAAAAGTCGCCCTCAATTTTTTCCGAAAAATTACTTATATTATTTGTAGTTTTTATTACAAGCTTTTATTTAACTTGCAATGTATGTACGTACATACGTTTAGCAAGCTGAATTAAAACCACTTCCTGACATCCGATTGAGCTGAAATTTTGCATATACTTTTAGTTCCGGTTACAATATAATATACAATACTCAGTATTGTAATACTTTCAAAATGGCCGTCGCCACAAGATGGCGGATGATGTATTTTTTGTCAACCCCCTTAATATGGGTATCAAATGAAAGGGCTTGAAGAGTAGAAAACGATAAAGTTAGTGACATCACACTAAATTCAATATGGCCGCCGCTCCAACACGGCGGATTACATTTCCTTTTCCCATAATATGGGCATTAAATGAAAGGGCTTGAAGAGTAGAAATAAAAAGTTGTAAATAAAATTAATAGTAAAAAAATATTTTAAAAAACAAGCTTTTATTTAAATGCTCTGAAAAGAAGAAAATAAACTTTATAATAAATCTAACCAAGGCAAACCCATAATTTTATTAAAAATTGTATATGATATAAAAGCTTGTCGCACTTGTCGCGAGAATATATATGATATCTTGAAAGTAATTGTAACTAGAAAATATATTTTTCTATAAAAGAAATTTACACACGAAAATCTCGCGACCAGCTTTTATATCATATACAATTTTATAATGTAACAAAATTATGGGTTTGCCTTGGTTTGATTTATTACAAAGTTTATTTTCTTCTTTTCAGAGCATTTAAATAAAAGCTTGTTTTTAAAAATATTTTTTTACTATTAGGTAATTTTTAAATATAAAAAACCGGATTCCCCATAAAATTCTAATTTAAATTTTATTTTCAGCTCAAAAGTAACAGCCAGTGCACATTTAAATTGGACCACCCTTTACAACTTTTATATTGAACTTTTGTTTCTGAAGTCAGAAATAAAAATATAGGGTTACCTTTTCGTTAGATATCCTTGTACCACAGAAAATATAGTTCCACAACAGAGAGCTCCTTAACAATAACTGTCAAATGGACTCCAAATTCAGACTCCGAAAACAAGGACATTGCATTTCTTATGAAATGATATTTTCCTAAAATATAATCTTCCCAATTTATAGATTAGCGATCATCTAATAGTGGACCTCAATATCATTGCATTTGGAAAATATTAAGCTTAAAAGTTGGAGTCCATTTGACAGCTGTCATTAAGGAGCCTTCTGTACTGGATATATTTTCTGTGCTTGTACCTACAAATATTCAACATTTGACAGACATTTTCGTTGCAAAATATTTACCTATTTGTTCAAGAAGCAGAAGTTTTCAGGAAATTCTCCTATTGTCAAATCCGTGGGTACATTGTATAACACTATACTGTAACTCTTCTAAATAACAACAATCTAATTCTAAATTTCATTGGCTTTATCTTTAAGAAAGAAACAAAATCATGAGTTTTCAGTCAAAATATGAATAAGCCAAGCTTTTGAAAAACATTTCCGTCTTTCTCAAGACTAAAAAATAAAATGTTATCTAGTTTGCCTTGTCCAATTTAAATAATTTAATGGCAAAAATAAATGTTAGTGATTTAATAGCAATTGGACAATGTAAACTAAGTACTGTTTAAGTTTTCAGCCTTGAAAATAATTTTTCTTAATAAATATTTTGGCTGAAAATGCATGATATAATATTAGCTTTTAGTATCGCTTTATTTTCAAAGAGGTCATCCGCTAATGCTTATGTTCTATACTAAAATCAAATAACTCCTGCGCCTGGCGTAAATAAAAGCACGTGTTCGATGACGTTCCGCGAAATAAGGCGATTGGTCAATATGCCATAAAATGTCAGAGCTCCTGGCAACAGGAATGTACAGGGTGATCCCGTATATTTTGACCCACCCCTAGAGCATTTATTTTTCGAGTTAGAAAAAAATTACTTTAATGAAAGTTGTAGGGTACCAAGGTGTATTGTCCCAAAAATAATGGATTGACAGGAATGCTCTTGCCTAAGTTGAAATGTTTTTCCATGGCAACCTTGATTAAATACTTAATAAAGATCGTAATCTGCAATTTGGAATATCATGCGAATGCTTAGAGCAAACATATAACATATTTATATTGTCGGAATCGGAAAAGTGCGTGCAATTCAAAAATCCACAAATATGCAGGGTCTTCCATTAAAAAAAGTAAGTTTATATTTTTTCATAAATTTGTGACGCTAATTTGTTTTATCTAGTAACAGATCCTAGCAGAAAGAGCCCTACAACTTTCATTTAAGCGGTTCAGAAAAAAAACTACAACTTTCATAGTAATTTTTTCTAACTCGAAAAATAAAGGGTCAAGCGATGAGTCAAAATATACAGGAACACCCTGTACTCGATCGCAAAATTATATTTATGCTTTTTTTGTTTTTTTTTAGCTATTTAGACCCTGCCACAAATCATTTTATCGATGTTTTGAACCATTTTAATTAAGCCAATACATTTTTTCCGAAATATTTTGACGTAAACAATTGTAAAAGTAAAATTAAATAAAGATCGTGCCTCAGTGCGGCTCTGACCAATATCTCAACGCACACGCTCTTGTTTACATCGGGCGTAAGATTTATTCGATTTTAGTATAGATGCTTGTCTAATTGTTTATTTTCTTCAGAAATTGGAGATTTTTTGTATTACTTGAACATAAGTAGTTGAGACATATTAAATAATGTAGTTTGATTATAAAAATATAGTTGAAAGAATTTTTATAGTTAATTACTTATAAAAATAGTTTGATTACAAAAAATACAGTTAGAGTATACTTTTACTAGTTTAACTTTTTTCAACTAGGTAGGTACTTACTCGATTATTCCACAGAATTTAAATGTAGTGCGAAAAAGTACCACTTTCTGCACATGTTAGGAAAATAAGTATTTATGCTGGTTTAAGTGTGTTTAGCCGAAGCCCTACTTATCGGAAATTCTTTTAAAAACGTGTAATTTTTAGAGCAATGTAAATTGCAGAACTGAAACACTGCCACTATTTACCCTCTAGAAATTGGATTGCCCAGATCATTAAGGGCCAGAACTTTACGAATTTATATGCATTAGGACTTTTTCTTGCATTTTCTCAATTCAGTAAAAAAAGTTAAGGAAAATCAGTTCACAAAAAATTAAAATGTTATGAAATAGTGACAGATTTAGGTGCCCCATTTTCGCATACAAGCCTCGAAGAGGGTTGAAAAGTACATCGATTATAAGTAGAATGAAGGGAAATTTACGAGTGGCCCCGGGGGTAACATATGGAAAATTCGAATTTCCTATATAATATACATATACGTCTACCGTCTTCGTACTACACACACCCGTATTTCAGTACTTACTGAAACACTTGAATCAATGGTAACCTTTTGTTTTATAGGATGTCCACGCTAAATCTCCCACTACCTCCTAAAATTTTGTGATAGAAAAAAAGATAAAAGTTGTAGGGAATTATATGTTGTTTTGTGAGATAGTAAGAAATTTTATACAGGGTGTTTTGCAAATGCGTGGCAAACCAGAATTATGTGCTTTAACGGAACGCTCTATACATTTGTGCTATTTTGAAATCTGCTTATTAAGGCAATTAAATTGATATAATACTTTGTATCATTATCTTTTTCTGTCTGTGAAATATTCCGTTTTAAAATGTTGTACTCAAAGTATTTAACTTGCATTTGTATCTCTTTTTTTTTAGAAGTTGATAAAAGGGATGGTTGAGCATACGAAAAAAAAGACTGCCCCTACAAAATCCTCTTCTACCCCTAATTTACCAAAGGAGACTTCAAAAATAAGTAATAACTTGGTTTCTAAACAAGAAGGAAAAAAGCCCGTTACCAGTATTACGAAAACACTGCAAACAACTAAGAGCGCGAGTTGCATAAAGAAGCCGAACAATTTGTATTCCCACGTGAAGTCTACCATACCCAAAGCTGCGTCGGCTAGTAAATTGGGCGAGCTAAAGAAAAAATGAAACTTCATGGAAATCCAAAACTCCACTGTTATTGATCTCGTTCCCACAAGTTATTACAGAAATCTACAAAACTTTAAATTTAATGATTGAAAATGTTTAGTTTGTAAGTAATTTTTTTGCTATTTATTATTATTTCTTGTTTATTTTCTGTTCTGTCTCACAAATGTATTTTTTTAAATAAAGTTTACTATTTTCATAAACTTTTATTTACCTTGCCCTCTTAGTATGTATGTATGTATGTATGTATGTATGTATGTATGTATGTATGTATGTATGTATGTATGTATGTATGTATGTATGTATGTATGTATGTATGTATGTATGTATGTATGTATGTATGTATGTATGTATGTATGTATGTATGTATGTATGTATGTATGTATGTATGTATGTATGTATGTATGTATGTATGTATGTATGTATGTATGTATGGGTGTGTGGGTCGATTCTTGCAAGCTGAATTAGAACCACTTCTTGACATTCGATTGAGCTGAAATTTTGCATACACCTTTAGTTCTGGTGACAATACTCAATATTGTACCTAATACTTTCAAAATCGCCGTCGCCACAAGATGGCGGATGATGTATTTTTTGTCAACCCCCTTAATATGGGTATCAAATGAAAAGGCTTGAGGAGAAGAAAACGATAAAGTTACTAACATCACATTAAAATCAATATGGCCACCGCTCGAAGATGGCGGATTACTTTTTCTTTTCAACCCCCTTAATATGGGTATCAAATGAAAAGACTTGCAGAGTAAAAAACGATAAAGTTACTGACATCACACTAAATTCGATATAGCCGCCGTTCCAAGATGGCGGATTACATTCCCTTTTTAACCCCCCCCCCCCTTTAAAAATCACTCTCTTCAAAATATCTAGTGAGCCATGAACTTTTTTAAAAATCCAGAAGGGGCATTAGATTGAGCATTCAAAACTTCAATTCTTTCCCCATTTAACCTTTGGTCTAGCTCTGCTAGTTTCCGAGATCCACATAGTGTTCATCGAAAAAAACTCGCCCTGTATATAAGTTGTAGCCAGGAGAGAGGTTTCCAAAAAATCGAAAATTTCAGTCTTGCGCCAATACGCGGAAACTATAAAACTTATCTAAAATCTGATTGGTTCACCAAATTCCTCTCAAAAAAGTAGTACAGTGACGTGAAAACCGCAACCCTCTAGCTTTAATAATAACCGAGATTTTTGATAAAAACACCCAAAATGGGACACCCTGTACATTCAAAATAAAGAAAGGAATGTCAAATGAACATTAGTCAAAACACCACTGGTTTTCTTGAAATAGAGTGTAAAAATTTTGTCAAATTGAATCTTTTCCATTTTGAAAGCGAATAATTTTGGGTTGATTGTTTATATGGACTTTTCTCTAACTTTAAATGGTACAGTTGACATTTAAAGGCGGCAAATGAAAATTTTATGTTTCGAATAATTGGAGTTAACAGGTATTTTGGGGCACGTTTTGGCAATATCGCAATTTCAACCCAAACGGTTGCCTTTATCGTTATAAAACAAGCGTACACTTTTGTTTCAAATGAAAAGATCCACAAAAATGATGAACCTGCAAGACCAAAAAGAGAACCTCAAAAAAGTTACGAGTAAAAGTAAGATCCAAAAATAGTGCAAGTGGCGCCCTCTACGAGATACGTAGAAATTGGCATCTTCAGCGTATTCTCCATCCCAAAAACATAGCATAGTGCCAAATTTCAGTTCAGCAGCATAATTGTTTTGGGAGATATTGCCATAATTCTATATCAAAAAGAGAACTACAACGCCCTATATGTCGAAAACAAAGTCCAAGCGCGAAAAAGTGTACACTACAAAATATCATTATTTAGACGAGTGCTTTTGATTGTTAAATTTTTTCGCATTAAAAATGAAAGACCCTTCACAAATTCTGCCAAATAATCCGGGATAAAATAAAACAGACGTAGATTCTCACACTCAAGTGGTTAATGTGGCCTTAATTGGCACAGGTAACTCAAATTACTTTTAAAGAAAATCAAAGTGGTTACTTTTCCAAGATCTGGATTAGAAAGTAATATTATACGAGTGATCAATTGGCAATAATTATTGTGTATTATTTTGGTACTCACTGATTACACCTTTTTCTTCTCATGAACGAATATCGCAACCACTAAACGCTTAGTTGCTGCCAGATATTCAATAGTCAGATAGTTTTCTTATTATTTTTTAAACATATCTATTGGTGGATTTTAAATCGTGAGAACTTTCTTTGTTATACAGGTAGTGCCTGGACCAACATATATGTTGCCGACAGCGAAAGTGACGTTAGATTTCGTATTTTTTAAAGTTGTATAGCATAAAATCTAATAACATTTTACCTGGCAAAAAACATCCCTGTAGTATTTACCTTCAAAATATCAAAAATATGGGATAGCCTTTTAGTATTGGATTCCGAGATATTTTATTACAAGGGATATAATATAACTCTTAATATTATTAAAACTATTGTGTTTTAGAATGAGGCTGAGTAACCATCGTCGACGTTCTTATTATGTCCATTATTGCTGTTAGTCCATAAAGCCAGGACGACCCAGGAAGTGTAAGTATAGTATCTAAGGATTTACCAGGTGTTGATCTGTCCTCGTATTAGAAGAAAATTAAATTGCAGAAATTACAACTACACAATTTAACCCAATCCATATATTCGTTTATTTCAGCAAGAGGATTGACCATTGTGGTAATGTCGTGATTATATCATCTCTGTTCATGTTCTCTTTTATGGCAAAATTCGCATATATATTGGCAAATAGAAAACATGCATTTCGCGCATTGAGCCTGGATATGTACTAGCTAATAACGTCAGAACCTATAGATAGGTTTGTTTTGATAAACGAATGACGCCCATAACTAATCACAGTCTAAGCGCACAATTTTTCATTTTTCCCATTGTTGGATGGTACAGTGGGCACTAAAAACTGTCTCCGCAGTGCTCAAGTGGAAAAAGATTAATAAATAGGGTCGTGGGGCGAGGAAACTCGCGGTGGGAAGCAAGAGAAATGTCCAACTAAGAGAGAACACTTTTTCGGGTTTTCAAAGAGGAAATTTCCAGAGATATTAAGCTTTTCCCGCGATCGTTTTTGTGTGCCATTCTCTACCTGAAAATTATTCTGAAAAAGTCGCTAGATTGGCAGAAATTGCCCTTTCCTGTCGAGCAGTAGCGAAGTTATTTCGGCTCTGGGCGTTGGGGCCAGCGGCGACCTTCCCCCGAGTCTTCACGAAAAGTTCCGGTGCTTCCAGTGCCCATGTCTATATACGGCAGAAAGTTGGACACAAAAATTTATTATTTTTTAACTCTGATTTCGATTAATTTAAATTTCTAGCTGCTAATCGAACAAAATTAATTGCTTGCGGTATTTTGTTTTTTTTGTAATACACAGGGTGGTCGAAAAAAATACAAAAAAAAGTTAAATTTCTTCTTTTTTGACTAGGTGGCTGTAACTTTAAATCTGACATCCACCTTTGATTCCAAACAACTTTTGCAAGTAACTTTTTACCTTATTTTAAAAAATAAGGGTACTTTAGTCTTGAGTTATTTTGACATTTTTGAATCTACCTCGTATCCAAAAAGATATATTTAAATTTTGATATGTGCGTTTTAAGTTTGAAATGATGCACAAACTTTTATCAAGAATAAAATTTTCTGAGAAATTAATAATAAAAAAGTTTTCCATTTGTGTCCAACTTTCTGCCGGTCACTGTAAATGATTAATGCTTGACTTTCTATCTTTGTTCTAGAGTAGTGGATATATTTAATCTTAGGGACAAAATAAAGGGAATATCAACAATAGGGCGCCACATCACATCTATAGATGCTGACGTCATTGGTACTAGCAATCACCTATTTTCACCGTTAAGGCACCAGTTAGGTTTAGTTTACCGTTACTTTAGTTTAGTTTACCGTTACTTTACATATTACATGATTGGTCAAACAAAATTATTATTATTTAACGTCCCCAATAATATTTTTTTTTAAAAATGGCTCGTGGCATATAGGACAAAATGTTTTGGTTCTTAGAAACTTTGTTTTAAACCATTTTTTCTTGAAAAATAAATTAAAGTTCAAACTACATAGAGGTGGTTCTCTGAGAAAAAGTCTTTCGACCAGTATTTATAGGAACTCTAGTTATTCTTTCTTGATTCAAAGTTATTATTTAAGGAATTTAGGAATTAACCCCAATATTCTATGTTTTATTGATTTACATCATCGACTATCATTTCTACGGGACTTAATCGAAACCTCCCAAAATGTCCCACTAATAAATAAAACGGAAAACAAACACCTATCGTTTTAAAATAATACTAGATCACAGAAAATATGCTATAAGTTTTATTTCAAAAGGGTAGGATAGTATTCGATTTATGTTTTCCTTAGTGGGACATTTTTGGGATGTTTCGATTAATTTTACCAGATTTTCAAATATTTCCAAAGTCTACCGTCGATGGAGGAAGGAATCAATCAACGGTACCTACTGAATAACGTTGTCAGATTTCACTTTATATTTGGCAGTGCCTCCGCTCGGCTGTCCCAATGCAAAACACAGTAACTAACATTTTTGCAAAATTCCATTTTAATATGGTTTTGTAATTGCTGTGTTTTGCTGAACATTTTCATATTTTAAAAGTTAAAATCGGTTAACAAATACGGAAAATACCGTTCATTCAAAACACAGTAACTACCCGCTAAAACAGATTTTATCATTACAAAACACAGTAATTACAAAAAACTACATCAATTCACAGTAACTGCCATGCAGTTACTGTGTTTTGTTGCGGTTTTTATTGTTACTGTGTTTTGTAGTAGAAAATTGGTTTAAATTCGGTCTGGAATGTTCTATCCCCACCATTAAAATACCCAACCGGTTAACTGCATGCGCATCACGTGGTGGAGTCAGTAAGTAAATCGGCGTGAGAGAATGATGTCGTGGCCGCGCGATAACTTTTTTGTTGCTACATGCAATACGCGATCAAAACGTATGGTCAATTCTGTTCGTTCTCGCTCTAAAAAGGTAAGAGGAACTAATATAAGAGTACAACCATAAGAAACGTTTCATTATATTTTATTTTTAAGAATATCGACGAATTGCCACTATTTCCACTAATAAATTATGAAACTTCATCTTTTTTTACGAGCAATTATGAAAGTAAAGAACAGAAAGAAATTTTTTTGAACAGATTAAAAACATTTGTCTCAACAGACTTTTCACCGGAAAATAATAAAATAGTGTACAACTTTCTTAATAACAGTCCTTTCGATGATAGCGATCTAGACAAAGATTACGAACCTACAACATCATCAGCTAGCGATAGCGAATGCTATGATGACAATGATGACATTGCAAAAACTAAAAGTAGAAAAAGAAAAAGGGGAGAAACCACTACTTTAAACAGAAAGTAAGTATTAAATTTAGTTGCTAAATAAAAAAAAATAAAAATTGTAATATTTTAGAAAACAAATGAAAATACTACTAGTGATATGCCGAGGAAAATGCCAAAAAATATTAATTCCCAAAGATTAAAAAAAGAGGGTCAGCTCTCAGTTTTAAGAGAAATTTCTAGTCAAACTGAAATAACCAAAGATAATAAAAGTGATACCACATATTCCGAAAAAGTATGATTTTTTACTTAAGTAATTTGTAGGCACGTCTAATAAAACATAAAAATTTTAGGAAGTGATCAAAGAGAAAAACAAATTGGAAGCTAAAAATGTATACGATGAAGTCTCCAAATGGTATGAGACAGCCGAATTAGTGGTAAGTCATTGTTTTTTTTTAATTAAAAATTTATTGAGTTTTTTTTTCTAGAAAAACTATGAGTCAGAAATCAGCAATGAAGAAAACCACAGAAAAAACAAAAAGAAAGCCAGTGAAGTCCCTGAGAGTAACGAAATTGTAGGGGTCAGTTATTTGTTATTTTTTTCTATTTCTAAAAGTACAGTTCGGTTTTTGTAGAGTGACACGAGGAGTGACATTCATCCAGATAGAACAAATGAAGAGGAAAATTGTCAAAATGAAACGGAAGTTGGTGATTTATCTAAAGAAGTTCTTGAAAGTGATAAACCTGATTTAGTGGTAAAACATTAATTTCAATTTCTAATTTGAAAATTTGTTAAAATTAGTGTAATATATATTTTTTGTAGAATGACACTGATCAGCCAGAAAGAACCTCTGATGAAAGAAAAGGGCAAAAAAATGAAGAATTAAAAACTACTGAAAGAAGACCAGTGGGAATAGAAAAAATCGATAGAGAAAAAAACAAACATCCTATTAGAGCCATTTGTGAAGGAAAATGTAAAAGGCTGTGTAAAAGTCTGACAGAAGACCATCGTCATAATATTTGGAACCAGTACTGGAATCTGGACTATACAAGTAGACGCAAATGGTTAAGCAAACATTTAACATTAGTCCCTGTAAAACGTAAGAGCGCGTTAGCCGAAAATTCAAGATCGGAGTCAAGATATTTTACTCTACCACTTCCTGACTCTACTGAAATATCTGTATGCAGATTAACGTTTCTAAATACTTTAGGTTACACCAACGATTCAGTGATAACCGAATTAGTTGCTGCAATTAAAGCAAGTCCTTGTGGAAATAGTGTTAAGGAGCGTAGAGGAGGAAGTCATAGACCAAAAGCTAACAGAGATATAATAAAGGGCCACATTGAATCATTTCAACCTTGCGTCAGCCATTATAGGAGAATTATTAAAATCAGAGCATTATCCAAAATCAATTCGATTCTCACCGTGAAAAAGCTGCAAAAGCAAATTTAGAATATAAAAAGGACTCAGACGAAGCAGCACGTTCAACAAATAAACGAATTTACAGTATGGATCTACAAAAAGTTATTATTTTGCCTATAATGCCTCAAAGCAAGAGTGCCTTCTTTACAAGTCGCCTTGTTGTTTTTAACCAAACATTTGCCACTTTAAGTAAAGAAACCCCTAATAAAAGTTATTGTGTGTTGTGGCACGAAGCCTTAGGTGGGCGTAAAGCTGAGGCTCTTGTGAATGCATTGTTCACAATAATTAACAAGGAAAGGGATGCTACCGAGTTTATATTTTGGGCTGATAACTGTACAGCCCAGAACAAAAACTGGGTTTTGTACACATCACTTGTGACAAAAGTAAATCTTGTAACTGGTCCAAATAAAATCGTGATTCGATATCTTACCAAAGGCCATACCCACATGAGCGCGGATGGCATCCATGGTAATATCGAGCAGAAGCTCTTGAGGAAGAGAAACATATACGATTTTCAGGAGCTCGTAGAAGCTGTCGAGTCATCTAGAAAAAATTTGGAAGTTATGCAATTAAAAGAATTTCATTTGTGGCCAAACAAAAAAAGGAATACTAAAAAGTCAGAAGATCCATTAAAGACTTTTTTATTGACTGATCTCGTTGAAGTTTGTTTCACAAAAGGAAACCAGCTGGGCATGCAATATAAAACAAATTTTTTGGATGAATATAAAGAGTTGCATTTTATACAGAAAAAACACAATCCTGTGACTTTTATACCACAAAGTTTGCCCACTCGTGGTATAGCAGCTACCAAAAAAGCAAAAATTGTTAAAGATTTGGTACCACTTATGCCTATTAACAGAAGAGTATTTTGGGAAACGATGCCAGAATCCCAAACTTCCATGGATTTAGTTAGTGCTGAGCAAGAAGTGGCAGAAATAGATGTTGATATTATTTGAATAAATATCTATAATATAATACTTACCTAATTTTGATTATATTTTTAATAGTTGATATTTGCTCCTTTTTCTGTTTGACGTTCAGTTCCTAATCTTGTACCTTAAGGTTTTTTGTATAAAATAAAAATAAAAGTTACCTTTTACGATTTTTTATTACAAAACACAGTAATGGCGTTTATTGCTTTAAAAGTATAACACTTTCCCCTAGTTTCCCCATTACAAAACAAAGTATATACCATTACTGTGTTTTGATAGAGTATTATCTAATTTTGAGAAAAAAAAATTCTATGCAAAACCAATTTTTTTACTGCCGAAGTATTGTTATGATAGTTTATTCTCTTGAACTATAGTGCAAACAATGCTATAGGTTAAATTCTAACCACCTATAAAATTTCGAAGCAATATCTTAATTTATTTCACGGGGCTCGAAAATTATCATAAAAGTTGTTTTTTCTCCGTTATTATAAAAATATAGTTACTGTGTTTTGCATTGGGACAGCCGCGCTGTCGGCAACGGCACCCGAATGAGCCGCCGGCAAAGAATTCTTATTAGGGTTTGCCGGTTTTATCTAGATAATTTTGTAGAGATTTCAAGGTTTAATTAAAATTCAATATTCTAGGCAAATATGTAACGACAGATATAATAAAGAAATAAACAAAATACAAATAAACTCTCATTCATTCTAATAACACATAGCAACAAGTGCAGGGACAAACAAAACAATAATAACAATACCGTAGCAAGTATTTAACAAAAACAAAGCATATACATACTAATTTTTAATACAGAGTAGAATAAATACAAGAGTAGGTACCTACTGATACTAAAAATAAAAAAATAAACTTAAAATACGATATGAAATAGAGGTCTTTATTTTTTCTTTAATTTTTTTATTTTAAGCCCAATTACGGTATTGCCATATCCTTTTGGACCATCACGTTTTTTAATCTTTGGCATTTTGATGTTCTGTAGAATACTGTCATAACTTGTTGCGGCGGCACCCTCTTAATTGGATGTATCAAAAATGACAATAATTATGCAATCCGTGTATGTTAGTAAATTGTTGCCAATATCGCTAGGCTGAGATTCATCTTCGTATAGTGAACATTCCTTATTTCGTTTTCTTCACCATCATTGGTAAATCCGATAAATTCAATAATTACTTCCTTTGCATCTTGGTTTTTTTATTATGTGGCAAATCAATAGTTTCTTCTACTTGATGAATTAATAGTAGTCATTGCTCTTACAAAAAGAGCTCCATAGTTTTCTGTTCCATTTTGACATAGTACCTATTTCATCATTGCATTCTGGAACCTGGAACGTCAATAGTTTCCTCTATACCTACTTGAATTTTATCAACAATAGTTACCATTGTAACTTTTGTTGTATTTCTTGCTCACCACAATTTGTTATAACATTATCATCAGTGTGTTCATTACTCTCCGAAAAATCGACTTTGAAAATGTCCTTTAAAATTGCATCTTGTCCTTCTTCCCAAAATTGTATGATAGATTGAATGATTTTAAATCTATCACGAAAGATTGGAGTGGATACCTCAATACATAACCAAAGTTTACAGATATTCTGTAAACTTATTCTGTAAAGTTTACAGAATAAAATAGCAGTTGGGCCACTCGAGCCGGCGGCCGGCATCAAAGGCAGCGCCGCGCACGTGTTTCGCAGCGAGTTACTGGCGAGCTACTGTATGGTATCGTCGATGGAGGCTTCCTCAATCAACGATGATATATGCCGGGTATATACGAAGCGAAACGTCGACGTTGGCGACTCTCTTTGATGTCCGATTTACAAAGGTGCCGCGCCGAGTGACCCAACTGCTATTTTATTCTGTAAACTTACTCTGTAAACTTTGACATAACTGAGACATTTTTTACCTTGATCATCCATAAGCTTGAATTTAGTGTGATTAGTCATATATTTGGGCTTTGTATCTTTTAATTGAGCTACTTGTATGCCATGCCATCTATGTTATAATCAGCCTCAAATGCACTTTTTCCATTTCTAATTCTTGATCCGTTTTATTTGTATTGAATCCATATGTTTCAAAAATATTTGCACAATACGATCGGCTCCATCTACTTAGGCGCAAATTAACATCGAATAAAGGCAATGATAATTTAGGTCTGCAGTTAAAAATATGTCTGCAAGGCAACAGTGTAGATTTTCAGAAAAGACATTCACAGCTCAGCGGGGTTACTTGTATCAAACCCTCAGAAGTTACTGCCAAAAAACATCATTACCAATGTTGCTGAATAATTCTTTGCAATTATGGTTTTTGAAACCCTTTAGCTATGCATCTCCACTTTTTCAAGCGCAAACGTTGTTAGATGTTCCCTGTATAAATATTCAGCAGAATTTTTTTCCTATGGTTTCGCTAACTTTGTATTTAGCATCTCAGAGTTTTTCACGTCTTTTCCAACTCGAACACTGTTTATGTAAGCAAATAAATGTTTTATAAAATCTTCTAATGGACTTTATCTGTTTATTACGCTTTTTAATTTATTATTTACAGATTCCAAACGATTATTTGTTCTATTTGCAAAGCATACATTTTGCAAAGTTAAATATTGAACCCATTGATCGGCAATGCAGCCCCAATTAGAATCATAATAATCTTTTACAATTTTCGAGATCTTTGTTGCCATTTCATCCTGAACTTTGTTATAATCAGATTCGGATAAAGCATTTGCAAGTTTCTGTAAATATTCTTTGCTGATTTTCATTTCATCTGCACGTATACCCATTTTTTTAAAATAAACTTCTCTATTAAATATTTGGAAAACATGAAAAGGCATATCATTAATTTTGCATAAGGAAAATGCTTTTTAAAAATTTTTCGTTCTGTTTTATCTTTATCGTCCATGACAACTTGTACTTTTTTCCAAGCAGGATTTCGATTTTTAAATGTTTCTATAAAAAAATTGATGGACGATTCATCTTCATCGACTAGTAAACATACTACGACTATATCTCACTGAAACCACAGCTATCTTCTATCATTATTATATATGTTGCTGTTTTAAGGTCAACTAAGCAGTATGTTCCATCAATAAACAATATTTCTGCAAATGCCTCCATGTATTTTTTCATTCCTTCATCTTGAAAATACAGTTCTTTAAAAAGTCCATGTTCATCCAGTAACAATTCAATATCACTACAGTCATCCAATCCAGTGCAGGGGGTGACCGCCTTAAATTGGCCGGCACGTAGGCCCCCACGGCCAGCGTCACACGGCGGCCAGCAAGCCGGCCCTCTTAATGAAGGCCCGCAGCTCACACTAAGTCATATGTGTTCCAGAGCATGTTAACACATCCTTGGAAGTTGTTTCTCTCTGAAGTTTTCCTGGTGATGTTAGTGAGATCTTTAAGTGTAACCTTGCGGTTGGTTTCTGCTCTTATTTTATCCAGCACAACCTTTTTATTTGCACCAGCTCTTAACGATACCCTTTGCACAATCTTTTACACTTTCTGGAAGCTGGAGTCTTTGTTGTGAAAGGGTCGTAAAATAAGCTTTAGAAGATATTTATGGTTGTGGTTGTTCTTTAATTCCAACACACACAGATATTGCTTGCATAGGCACTTATAACGCGCACAAAAATTGTTGCCTCACAATCTCCTTTATACGTCGTACATTTTATTTCGGAATTTTCATTCTTACATTTAAAAGCTCTACCACCTTTAATGCATACTAATCGCATATGATAATATTTAAGGGAATCATTAATGTTGCCAACGCTGTCGGGGGCTCTTTTTCGTTGATTTACGATTGTTCTAGCATCTCGAATCCAAAATTCATTATTAACACTTCTCTTGTACACTGTTACACATTATTAAACTCTTTATATTAAGAAAACTTGTCTCCGATTTTCATTTTCACAACTAACTATCAAGCGATTGCTGTTTACGAGTTACCTACATTTCCATGTTCGATACTTGCATTAAGTCACTATAGGTGTCGAATTTTGTGGACAGAAGAACAAATAGGAAGTTCACGTAACCAACAATAATGAATAGTTACCCTGCACTCTCCAACGCCTGCTAGTAGTTGTAGAAGACGCTGGAGTCTCCTACATATCATCGCTCTTAGAGTCAGTTGCATTAAATACCAACTAGCCGATGGAACCAGCATGCTCCGGTAGCGCCTAAGGCCCCAGAAGGAGTTCCGGGTTCCAATCCTGGTTGGAGTGCATTTTTTTCGACTAATTATCCTTTACCTGATATGCCACTAAAACATCCCTCTTGGTAAAAACGTATGTACCTACACTCACTTTGCCTAAGTAGGCAGGTAACTACAGTTTGTTCAGCGAATGTTCGGCCCTACGTCGCAACTTCCGTCCTTGTCTGACTCGTGAATATACGACCGATATCCATCGTATATTCACGAGTAAGACAAGGACGGGAGTTGTGACGTAGGGCCGAATATTCGCTGAACAAACTGTACTGGATATAACCACCTTCTGCGCAAATTGCTTAAATAGAGAATGTGGGTTCTTACTCTGAATATTTTTTGTCGGAATCATACAGTTTTTATAAGGCAACCAAAAGCATTTAAGATGAAGGCATTGAGAGTATTGAAACCAGGGTTGGAAAAATTCGCGACTTTTTTTTAAAAGTCTGACTTTTTTGAATTTATTCATTACTTATTATTCTTATTAATTTTCAAAATGAGACAAGGAAGGAAAATGTAAAATCTCTATTTATTTAAACAAAAAAAAACATAGAAACAATAATAGTTATTTACGTACCAAGGCACTGAAGTTCAACTTTTTATTACTCATGTGGAATTTAGTTTCCGAGGCCTATGGCCTAAGCAAATAAACCACATGAGTAAAAAAAAGAATTTCAGTGCCGGGGTACATATTATTTTTTTTGAAATTGAAAAAAATGTTTTATTAGGCAAAAAATAATCATAAGGGATCACCCGTCCACGAACCGACGGCGCGCGGTGTTGCTTGATAGTCCAAGATCCCAGGGCCCCCAGACGTAACTTATTTTCTAAAAGACAAAATGTGCGGAATAGAGTAGTGTTCCTATGTACTTTGAACGCATGCGTATCCGCTAAGTTGGGTAGACGGCCAATTTACAGGTAGCAGGTGAGAAAGGTAAGTAAAAATAGGACTCACTTTACTTAAATTCTAATGGCTGATAGTTTTGAAGAATATTATTAAAAACTAATATTCAGCACTGCCAGACACTTCCCGTCGGCCATAATTTCCGCTAGACGGCTTAAAGCTCCCAAAAAAATGATTGAACTTTACTTATATTCTAACGCTTGATTTTTATATATGTTACTTAAGGGACTATTTCAAAATTATATGTGATCAGCCCGACAAATTGTAGGGGCCAAACTTCCCCCAGACACAAAAAAAAATTCTGCCGTATGAGCGCGAGGGTACTATATGCATGAGTTTCAGAGCGAGTGAGATATCTATGTGAGCATAGGTTTATTAAATTTTAACTGGGATTGATGTGAATGAAAATCTTCAATGATAACTTAATAATATTTAAATATACAGCGTGTCCCGGCTGTCCCGCTCTGAAGTCCGGAAAAGAGAAAAGTTTTTATTCGTGTGTTTGCGACAAAAAGTCGCTCTTTATTAAAACTCCTGCTTGTTCCAAAACGGCCAAAACTGTTGAAATATTTTTTTATACAGGGTGGTCACTATTTCGAAAAATTTAGAAAAATGTTGTGGTAGATTGTGTTCAACGGCTTTTTATAAAGATTTCATTAAGGTGGACTTTTACAAATGGCACCATCGAAATGGCACATGGATAATGGCACTGGGGTTATAGGATACGACAAAATTTTAGCCATATCGACTTTATGATCAATAGATATGCCGAGCATACGCCCAATTAAATCTCTTTGGATTCGTTATTATTATATTATGAACGCTATACTTTGATCGCCGCCAGCCTTGCCTGCCTACATTTAAGAGGTTGTATGATAACTTGGGACAATATGGTTCCTTCAGTAGGCCAAAGGACACATCAAAACACATAAATTAAATTGCAGAAACAAATGTGCTAGCTTGAGTAATTCAGAATCCATCAACACGGCAAGTTGCAGCAGAAGCAGCTCGAACAACGTTTAAGTTACACCGAATATTACATTATTTTTGTAGAAATTAGAAGTTTTCGCAGAAAATTAGCTAATGAATGAACTAATTGTCGAACTGCACAGGATTGACATTTTCAATAAGCATTTCATTGTTTCCATGGCTAACTCCGTTAAAACAGGAAACAGAAAAACCGCCATAACTCAAGACTGTCATTTCAATAAGCATTTAGCATTTCATTGTTTCCATGGCTAACTAGGTTAAAATAAGAATTAAACAGAAAAGCGCCATAACTCCGATATTTTTCAAAATAATCATAGCGAGTAATATATCGTTAGAAAGCTTAAAAAATGCTCGATTTTACGCGACCATAGCCAACTATGGTTTGCATCTAAAACAAACCGAAGTAATATGACGCATCTCACGTGCAAAATAGGATTGGATTCTCTTATTAGGTACATGATTCCCTACAACTTTTGTATTTACACTTTTTCCGTAAAGTCAAAAATACCGGAGCTAGCGGGATTTGAAGGAATATGGAAAAATCTTTTTTTTTTCGGAATATCTAGAAAGCCATGAACTTTGTCAAAAATCTAAAAGACGCATTGAATTGGGCTCATAAAACTGCAAATATTTTCCCATTTAACCTTCCTTCTAGCTTCGCGGGTTTCCGAGATCCCCATGCTAAACATCGAAAAAAACTCACCTTGTATATTTAAATATTATTAAGTTCTTATTGAAGATTTTCATTTACATCAATCCCAGTTTAAATTTAATAAACCTATGTTCACATAGATATCTCAATCGCTCTGAAACTCATGCATATAGTACCCTCGCGCTCATACTCACGGCAAAATTTGTTTGTGTCTGGGGGAAGTTTGGCCCTTACAATTTGTCTGGCTGATCAGATATAGTTTTGAAATAGTCCCCTATGTAACATATATAAAAATCAAGCGTTAGAATATAAGTAAAATTCGATCATTTTTTTGGGAGCTTTAAAGCGTCTGGCGGAAATTATGGCCGACGGGAAGTGTCTGGCAGTGCTGAATATTAGTTTTTAATAATATTCTTCAAAACTATCAGCCATTAGAATTTAAGTAAAGTGAGTCCTATTTTTACTTACCTTTCTCACCTGCTACCTGTAAATTGGCCGTCTACCCAACTTAGCGGATACGCATGCGTTCAAAGTACATAGGAACTCTACTCTATTCCGCACATTTTGTCTTTTAGAAAATAAGTTACGTCTGAAGGCCCTGGGATCTTACTCTATGACTTTGACGATCGCTCTACACCTAACCTAACGATCAAGTATGACGAGGCACGGCGCTTCCCAACAGAAACTCCAAACTGCTGCCTGTTATGCAGCCTGAAAAATAGATTGATATTCAAACCAACTAAAATATTTATAAGGCGCTGCTATACTTATAGGTAACAATTGAATATTTGGTCACTTTTGTCGGGAGATGCTGGCTCCGCGTATGACGTTTGATGTTTACATCTCGCCAAGGCCTACTTATTGAAAAAAAATCTTACAATAATGGGTTACTTCAATGCCGATTTCTGAGCTTTTATTGACCATTTTGAGAAACTGCACTGCCGTTTCCAAGAAAAATACTCTTATTCCTTACTTATTACCTACTCGTAGGTACAATTTTTAATTTTTTGTTTAACATTTTTATTATAAATGTTCCTTTCGCTGCCGTCTCGACTCCTAAACGATTACGCAATTCGGAATGCACTAATCTATATCTAATAAACCCAAAAAACACCATCTCTACCCCTGTCGAAGATGCTACCGCAGTAATGGAGTAATTAATCAAGGAAAATATAGGAGTATAGGTACTTTATTTAAAAAAATTAAAATGAACTAAGTAATTCATGCCTTAAATCATGAATTAAATCGAATAAAGTTCATCAAAAATTAACCGAAACTTCTTAATTTATTCTCAAAAACAAAGTATAAAAATTTTCAAGTTAACCCTATGAATCTTTTGACAATAACACCGAACATTAGTTAATGTTCGGTGACAATAATTAGGAATTTTCAAAAAATCATCATTAGACATTAGACGCCCTATAGATATCTCGATAAAATGAATTTCCAGACTGTGCCGTGGTCGATGTTCAATATAAAAGTTTTCTGCTACCATGCCATGGATGCTGATTGTCTTTTCAGCAGTTGCGACCGAACACGATCCCACTGAAGATGCTGGCCACTGGCAACTACGACGCTACGACCAGTGACAACAAATGTGTTTTTTTTTATTTTGCGCCCTACAAAAAATATAACATAAAAAAATATGGCAATTTCCGACAGCTAGGTGACGTTAAAAAGAAATGGGCATCCATGGCCAAATTTTCGGGCAATACTAAAAAAAAATCAAATATATCAAAATTTTCATAGCCTCAATTAATAGGGAAACTATCTAAGCATTCGGTTGCATAAACCTTCTCAGTGCTATCAATTTTCAATATAAAAGTTTTCTTCTACATCTTACAATAAACTTGCTATTGATGCTAATAATTTTGCTCAATTTGAGTTTTTTTTATACTGCGTGACAAGCGCGTTTTTCTCGTGGGTCGCAAAATAAGTGAGAAAATCGCGGTGGTAGACCTAAAAAACATTCTGTATACTAGGGGTTGCGGTAGGTTCAATATTCTACGGTACCACCTACGTCACCCAGCAGTACCCCTGCCTTCTTTTCGCTCGGCAACTAGCAATACACACCGGAATGAGACTAGCGTAGCCCCTCAGGTACTTTCTCAGGCCAGTGCCGCAGTGGAAAACGACGAAACCAGTTTGCGTGCCACTTTCTTAGACGGTACCGGGTACCCATTCGCCGTTCCGCGTCCGAAAATGACCTCCGCGTAGTGCCAGCCCTATTTCCGAACTTTTCCGTAGTACAAAAAAGTAGTAGAGGTGACCTATCAAGATGCCGTGCTCCGCCGTAACTTTGAGTCTTGCTACCATAACTTCCATCATAGCGGTGGCTTTGTTGTCGATAGCCTTTTCCACGGACAATTGGCTGTATATAGAAGTGAAGAGGACCAGCATACAGGTGGGTACGGGTACCTGTCAGAGGCGGATGTAGATGATGTTGGGAATAAGTTTGGAAAGAACGTTCAGGTGGTTCGTGTAAATCACCTGAACTTTACTATGTGGTAACTTTAAAATCAACAGCAAAAAGATGCTGTTAGTTCTACTTTAATAAATAAAATAGTGGTTTTTGCCCCGAGCAAATTTCATGGAGTTAACCAACAGGTTCCTTTAATTTTTTATCTTATTTTTTTAGACAAATAAACAAATTTGAATAATCACGAAGTTCTGGTTACTAGAGGACACATCTGGTTACAGTAGTATGTATTTACTTTTTATTGCATACCTAGGTATACAAAAATAAATCTAATCGGAGCATAATACACAAACTTATCCCATAATATCAATCAGTATTCTATGGATACTGAGCAATTTGTGTGAAAACTTTATTTCACTTTCTGTCTAATATACAAAGCGATAAATTTTATAGATAATAAAACCAAACAGGAAAACTTTTTTATTAGAGAAGGTGGTTAAAAAAAAACTAGTGGACATATTTTCTCGGGCCAAACGAGGTGCCAAAAATATATCTGCATAAAAATCATTGTGAGAAAACTTTATCTAAAAATAGGATCTCTAGGGGATGGGACCCACGAATTCGACACGCCGATCGTATTCGACAATGATGTGCATACCAGGGCCAACATTGGTGAAGTTATGCCAGTACCGATGACGGCTTTAGGGTTGTGCACTAGTATATATTCAAGCGACAAGGGTGTACAAATTAATGCACAGAGAGACTATGATCCTTTGATATGTAAAGGAATATCGTGTTCGCATTTTTATTGTCTCTTGGACGTCGCCGGAGTAAGTACCTATTGACGAATAATGAGAACTTATCAGTGTTACTTTTAAATGACATTAACAAAACCCCCAAATCTTTTAAACTAAACTGAAAACAAAACTCACATAAATGAAACTGATACAATCTTTGGGAGCAAAGTCTAGGTATATCTCTGGACGCTGGATAGAGTGCTTACCTCGGTGCTTATTTTTCCAAGAACAAACAAATATTTCTCGAAATATTTGAAGCCTCTTTAAATCTCATTTCAAATTCTATGCGTTTATTTGCCATATTATAATATGGCATATAATTTTTAGAAATTATTCATCGGTTATTCCGGCAGTATCGCGATTTTTTCAAAAATGTCCGTTTTTTATACCTACGATCTGCAGCGATGTTATTTCGGCTTGGGGCTCTGAGGCTGGCGTCGTTTAAATAGCTTAAGGAATGTTTAAGCTTACCCAAGTCTTCCAGTCAGGTTCAGACGCTTTCGGCGCGCCTTCGAAAAATCGAGATATACGAAAAAACACGCAATTTCCAAAAGTGGTTCTGGAGGCTTCTAGGACGGATTTTTTCGATGCTCCCCCGAGTAGTATAAGGTTTTTTAACTTTCAAACTTTGACTGATACTATGACAGAAAAATCTAGTAGTAGATTATACTATGATGCTACACGGAAAAAAATTGATAATAAAAGTTATTAAACAAATAATATTAATTAATGTAAATTTTAATACTCTATAGGACCAACATTTGGTATAATAGTAGTTACAATAATTTTGCTTTAGCATTTTTAATAAAATATATTATCTTTTCTTTTATATATTAAAGGATTCTTATATATTTGATATTATACGTTTCTCATGTATTTTACTATCGTATTTACTAACGTATATAATTTTTTTTATGTTAAAATATATTAAACAGTTATTATACTATTTAATACGGTTTACTAACAATACCATTACGGATTAATATAAGTAATAATAAAAGAGAGATATAGATATTATTTCTTTTAATATACTTTATTATAATCTCCAGTAACTTTTATTACATTTTTGTGTAGTCTCTATTAGCCAGTATAATAAGAAATATAATTCATTATAATACAGTCTACAAGGTTTAATTAAAAATTTTGTTAAAATAGATGTAGATATTTTATATGGTGTATTACATATGATAATAATAATTAATATTCATGGTATATTTTTTTGTCAAAAAAATAATTTAGAAAATTCGTTGGTGTTACTGAAGGACGATGTAATATTACAAGGTGATCAACGTGGATCATTTTTAAGAAAAAATTGTTCATATAAATATGTGTTCATATTGCCACATAAGAAAAAATATTTTTGAACTTCTTCAATATACCTTTAATCTTAATTCAGAATGTTGTGGTAACTAATTTATTTTCAGGCAAGTGATTTCCCAGATTTTTCGTGTTAGTTACCAAAGGAAACCAAACTTACTTCCTATTAGACCTATTCAGCATCACAAAAAACTTAAGTGCTTGAACATTTTAAGTAAGAAGGTAAATATATCTTTCAAAAGTATCTTGCTTATACTTTTCTTACCTCATTTAAGTGGATTGCACATTTTTTCTGAATTTTGTGTCGCATTTTTGCATTATTTCGTATGCAGGGAACAGAAAACCAAACACAATATTGATTACATACGTCTTGTATTAAAACTTACATTTAAAACACAATTGCACGCAATACATAGAAATACAAAACTTCCTGTAGTAAAGCCCAATGTCAATTGCCATAAGTTTTTCTTATCACGATCAATGCAACTAATAAAAAAATTGCAGAGAAATACACCAAAATGATGCGCGTCACCTCGCGAAACTGTCCCTACGAAATCCACCGATAAACTGTATTTATTCCGTCTTCGCGAAGGGGTCAAGGCAGCGCCGTATTTGATATTATTTCAGGTTGTAATAAGTAGCACCAAAGATAATCAAGTTAAACACCAGATTTAGTAAAAATGCATATTTTATTAACCAGACATAATAGCACATATAAAGTGCATATTTTAAAATTGATTTTAAAAGCAAACATATTTTAAAACGTACAATACAATTATATTATTTAGTGCCCGTACACTATTTTACGTTATTAAATATTACTTTTTTATACTGGCTTTTGGTTTATTAGAATTTTCTTTACGGGTTAAAGTATTGTCAATATATTTCTTTTAGTATAAAAAAATAATAATTGATACAAGGTTGTGTTAATAAAAATAATGAAATTTATAATATGTGATATTACTTATTTTTTAAAAGAAATTTTAATAAATCTATTTTTTTCCGTGTATTATAACATTATGTATTACTATTGTAGTTTCAGTGTTAATTATTATACAGTGTGACCCACTTCAAACCGGAACACCCCATAAAATTTGTATATGTATGTCATCCAATTTTGATCGGAGTTTTTTTTAACGATAGGTTATCAAAAACTTTACTTTAGGGCAAAACGGCATATATTTTATTTTAAAAACCAAGGCCTACTAAGCTAGACTAATTTTTTGGGTCAAAATTGAATAAATCATATTAGGCATATTTCTATAAAAATTCTGCCTACGCCACTGGATTGGGCATTCCTCACAACGGATTTGTACCAAATTTTGTTAAAAAATATCGAACAATAAAAACCAATGAAAACCGCGATTTAACTGCCTATTTTACCTGCCTAACTCGCTTAAATTAAGTTGCATGGGGATTGAAAACAATTGAAACTGCGTAACATGTTTATTACGAATAGGAATACAAAAAAAAACTAAAATCAAAATGAAATTTAAATTTTTTTCTACTAATCCACCATTTACTTTGATAAAAATATTTATAGCTCCATAATTTGTACACTATGATTTTTATACTTCTAGGTACCTATTGACATTACTACTATTATTATTTGTAATAAAGTAAGTTATAGTTTTTAATTGTTTTTAATCAAGCAAGTAGGCGGGTAAAATAGTTAGTTAAATCGCGATTTTCATTGGTTTCTAGAGTTTTTATTGTTCGATATTTTTTTAACAAAATTTGGTTTAACCCATTTTAAGGGATAATCAATTAGTGACAGTGCCTAATATGATTTGTCAAATTTCGACCAACAAAATATGTATAGTAGTAGGCCTTGGTTTTTTAAAATTGAATGTGTGCCGTTTTACCCTAAAGTACAATATTTTTGATGAGCTATCATTAAAAAAATTTGATCAAAATCGAATGATAAATACAAATTTTATGGAATTGTTCCGGTTTGAAGTGGGACACGCTGTATACTGTAGTAACTTACCTATTATACAGGGTAATTTTTTTTAAATTAATTGAATTATATTGGTAAAATGAGGATGGTAGATAGTTGTTATACGTAAAACTATAAGTATATATCTTCATTTTGTGCTTGGGAATTTCAGAATAACTAATAAATTTCGATTTTTATAGTATTTAGTCTTTTAAACAACTTCAATAATTTTTAAATATAGTTTAGATTGCCAGTCGATAACCACTTTATGTGTTAAAATCAGTAAATGCAGAGACCTCAACTTATTAAGTTTTAGCGTTCCCGCTTCATTAATTTTGTAAAAGATGTGATCATATTTTCGTATGCCAAAGGAGTATCTAAAACAAGAATTTTGTACTCTCTGCAGTCTTACTTGATCTTCCAGTAGGAATAGTATCGCAGTAACTAATTTTTTGAAAGTAGGTAGGTACACATAATTGTAATTTTAGAGTAGAGGATAAAGTATGTCTGTAAGTTTGGAATAAACTAGACACTTGTTTTCTTAATCGCATGTCAATCCATAGGCCCAGGTTCTTACACCTTACACTCATTCAGAATCTCAATGTCGTCATTATATATTTATATTTTTATTAGGATTATGTTATTGGAGAGGTTTCTTGCAAATTTAGGGCCTAGAAACAGTGCGGAAGATTTTGAAGGTTTTAGCTTCAGATTATATGCTGCGGAAATATCGGCCAGTAATCTTGATCGCTGTTAACATAGATCACTGCCTCCACTGCTTTCTCCACCAAAAATATATTTTTTGGTTAATTAATTTAGCATGGCGTTATATTTTACAGCAATAAAATCGTTCCTAAAGTCAAATAACTGAATGTTAGATTATGCCATGAACGTCATTGGTTTTTGATTTCATAGCACCCTAGATGTTTACCCCGAATTTTAATTATTAGCATTTTCCAAAGTTTGGCACCACACAGGAAAATAACCAATGGCTATTTTTTCATCACAATTGAATTGCTATATAATTATTTTGAGGGACGCCGAATAATCCTATGGTGTTATTGTTTCGATTAAAAAAATGCCTAATTTAGTTTTTCGAAAAACGCACCGCTTTAAAAATTCGCAGACTTAAGTGGCAATGCCAAACCAATATTTCCCAAACGATGACCTTTCACACAAGTACATATCTATAAAAAAATATATTACGTTCAATTGTTATTGTGTTATTGCCAAAAATCAGACACACTGTAAGTAAATTTGTTTCGGCGTAGGCACATAATTTAAAGGGTATTTAAAATTATGCATTTGTTTAATTATTTTTTTTTATAAATTTAAGACACTTACTTGAAATGAAGTTTAGGAATTCCCCAAATCTTTCCATTTCCAAGCTATTTATAGTTAAAATTCGGAAATGGTTTCGGGAATTGAAGGAATAAGGGGCGAGTTTTAGTTCTAAAAAATATTCCTTTGCAAGAATTGTTACCATCTTAAAAAATATACCTAGGTAGTTTACTCTTGAGGATTTTTTCATCAAATCCCAAGAACCTGTAGGGAACCAATCAATTTGGCCCATTTTGGTAACGTCTTAATAGCTTGAGACAAGCGGGAGATAATCCTACAATATTATGGTTTTATCCAATGATCTTTTATCTATCATTTACACCTATTCAGACTATATAGACCGTCAGATAGTCATACAAGCCTTGAAGAGGGTTGAAAAGTACATCGATGTTGAAAATTCGATTTTTCATTTTTTCACAATTAGATTCGATATTTTCACGCAAGTCGGGTTCATTAAATGATAAATTAATAGAACCTGGCTTCGGAAAACCAAATAAGCCTTGAGTGTTGCAGGGGGCTAAAGGGTTGAAATAAGGGCGTAATCTTGTAAAGAAAAATCGAGATTTTGACCGATTTTTCCATACAAGCCCATCGAAAGTATGAAAACGTATACATCGTCACTATCCCGAAAACCATATTGGCTTGATTGGCGCATTTTGGGGTAGGAAACTTTAACAGATTTTTTTCGATTTTCCATATATGTTATCCCCAGGGGCCACTCGTAAATTTCCTTTCATTCTACACAACATCGATGTACTTTTCAACCCTCTTCGAGGGTTGAACAAAAACATTACATATACTTTTTAATATATAACACGTTTTTAAAAACAGACTAAAAATGTGGGGCACATGCAATAGATAATAATTATTATTGATGCATGCATACTTAAGTCACTAACACTTAATTGTACCTATTGCACTGCAAATAATGTTTTTCTACGCTCCCATCTTTATGGGTCTAGGAGAAATTATTTTATACTTTTTATAGTCCGATTTTATAATATTTTATATACTTTTTAGTTCGTTTTAAAAGCGTGATATAAAAAAACATTCTCATGGAGACTGCGGAGAGTAGGGCAGCGGGCAGTGGGCCCGATCGGCGCAGGCGCCAGGCTAAGAGGGCGGGGCGATCGCCCCCCCTCGCCCCCACCTAGCTACGCCACTGATTCCACAGAGAGAGAGACTTTTGTGTGCACTTATTTTGACTTTTGGGCTGAAGGTGTTTGGAGATGAATATACCTACCAAAAGATAAAGCGCGGCAACCGTAAGTCTTACCCAATTTTGCATAGACAACCCAATTACAATAAAATTATCTCCATTTTGATATATGTTTCAAAAAGAATAGATGGGGATAAATTACTAATATACCGACTCGCCTGTTTACCTATACCTGCGGCAATCCGGTATTGAGAACTATCAAAAATAGGCAACCTAACTTATTCGGTTTACTTAGGTTTGTCGTTTACTTTTACTATCGATTGGTATGTACTACATTTTTTAATGATACAAATAACCAGAGTAATAGGAAAAAGTTAGTTAAATAATTTTTAATTAAAGGGAGCCTTACAAGGACATAATTAGGCAACCCATATGAGCAATTTGTTTGTTCATATATTATTTTCTATAAAAAAAATACCTTCCATTAGGTATACAGATGGAATTAGACAATTCGAGTTAAGTCGAGATCTTGTACTATTAAAGGCGCTAACAAGAGGTTTCCTTACGGGAAAAATAAATTGATGCTTGAAAAAAATGCTTCTTTGTACCTACTATATAGTAATTATAAAATTGACTTTATAAAACTCGCAATCTTACTACCTATATAATATGTTGGACCGAAAATCCTTAAGTAAAATATAGTCGTTTGATACTTATGTAATGTACCCAACTATGAGTCACTACCCTAATCATCTTCGAAAACACATTAATATTAAACTATTTATTTTTCCCAAGCCAAAATTACGAATTTATATTATCAAATAGTAAACAAGGTACAAACATCTTCCAACCCAAGGGTTTTGGCCTACGCCAAAACCAGATAAACACTGTAATTAAACCTTAAGCATAAACATGAGATAAGAAACCGTATATATACTGCCGAGAGCCCAAAAGTGGTGGTCATTAATTAATAATAGTTCATGTCAGTCAGTCGTTATATTAGTATTACGACGTAACTTTGATACTGTCACTTGTATAGTAAAAATAATTGTGCAGTTACCTCAATATACGTCATCTCCTCACTTGTGACCGAGTTTGTGTTGTTGCCCATTACAAAATATTGGTGGCAGCGGTGGGATGCAGTAAAGAAAAATCCTTGGGATCTACTGCATTCCGAACATCGGCAACCACACGAAGAATTGGTGGAAGAAAGCAGACTGTACTTCAGCCGAGGACACCTACGAGGACGAGCCCGGACGGAAGTCTACAGGACAACTGCCTATAAAGCCACCAGGACCATAAGACAGAGGATGCGATTGAACGTAGCAGCCATATTATTGTAAGTCGCTGTATCAAAATTGTGTATTTCATTGTGTAGACCATTATTCTACTATTCCTTTTCTAATTATTTTGCCAAATCTTTGTTATATTTTGCTAAATCGTTACCAACTCTTTTCTAAATCTTTTGCTAGTTCTAAGTTGTGTTAAAACATGTCGTTATATCCAAATTTAAATACTCACCATGAGGAGACCGAAGTCGAAAATTCACCAGACTCATCCAAATCAAGGTCGGGAGCACCTCTTGAATTTGTCAAAGATTTTCTATTTTCTTTCGACGGAACTAGGTCCAGGTTATACGAATTCATAGATAATTGTGATAAAGCCATAAAACTTGTTAAACCAGAGCTTCGAACAATTCTTTTTGCCCTTATCGAAACTAAATTAATAGGTAACGCGAGAGAGCTTGTCCGAAATCGCAATTTCGAAGATTGGCCCGAGTTAAAACAATTTTTACTAGATGCTTACGCGGAAAGAAGAACGAGTAGCCAATGGCAACTAGAATTAAATTCTTGTAGACAAGGAATTCATGAACCTGTTACTTCTTTTGCTAATAGAATAGAAAAGTGCTATTTAAAATTAATAAATACTCTAGATCCTTCTTTTAATAGACAAGAGCGAGAAACCTGTGTCAAATTGTTAAAACAACAAGCTTTAAATGTTTTCCTTTCTGGTTTGCAAAAAGATCTTTTAATTTTAGTTAAATCGCAGAGGCCAGATTCACTCGAAACGGCGATAGCAATTGCACAAAGTGAAGAACAACAAATTAAATCTAATTTAGAAACAAATCGATTCCAAAATTTTAACTCTTATCCAAAATTCTGCTCATTTTGCAAAAAATCAGGACATACAAATTTTAATTGTCGAAATAATCCCAATAAACATAATGTTAGGCACTTTCAAAATCACGGTATACAAAACCGTCCCACAACTTCAAACTTTAACCAAAATAGCCACAGTCATAATCGATATTCATCACCACCACAAAATTTTCCATCAAAACAAACTAAAATTTGCGCTTATTGTAAAAATGTTGGCCATTTAATTAACGAATGTAGAAAAAGAGAATTTAATAATAGTCGTAGAAATAGTGTGCAACGAACCGATGGAAGAAATCTGAATTCAAATAACAATAACTTCAGACCTACAAATAGTAATCAACGTAATCTTTCTCACGAATTTCAACAAAAGGGTTCTTTAAACGACCAAGGGCCTCGGACACCTTCGACCCAACCGAGGAACGCCCAAATGGTCAGGGTCGCATATCAATAATAAATTATAATGTAACTACTTATGTATCTCTCGAAGTCGAACAATTGTCAGATCCTTCAAATTCATTTCTTTTAGATACGGGTGCGGACGTATCCTTAATTAAATTAAAATGTTTAAAAGACGAAGTCCCATGTTATGAAGATAATCAAATTATATTAAAAGGAATAGATCATAACGATACCAATCCTATTAAATCAATTTGTTACGTATTTCTTGACATAATTTTCGGTAATCAAATTATAAACCACTGTTTCCATGTTGTCCCAGACAATTTTCCAATCAATCTCGACGGACTAATTGGTAATGATTTTATAAAAGGGTATAAATGCAAAATCGATTACGAAACGAATTTACTACATCTCAACTATAATTCCATATCTTTATTCCATATCGAAACTCCTATTGAGATGCCTAAATCTTCTATATCTTCTCGTCTCAATCAAAATTCAAAATCTTGTCTCGATCAAATTTCTAATTCTTGTACTAACTCAAACCAAAATTACTCTGATTCTAATGAAATTCCATATCAAACCTCAGATATTTATGAAAGCGAACCGAATAACGAAGTAATTCTAGCTCCTCGAACCGAAACTATTGTAAAAATAAGAATCCTAAATCCTGAAATCCAAGAAGGAATTTGTCCAGACCTTCACCTTCTAGACGACGTGTATCTTTGCCCAAGCATCGTAAAAGTAAAAAATAATTATGCCTTAACTTCTATTTTAAACGCTTCAGAAAAATCTGTAAAAATTAGTCAAATTGATATAACTCTTGAACCTTTACCAGAACAAACTTCTAATTCTATCAAAACCGTAAATTCTTCAACGAACAATAACGACAATCCTAACTCAAAATCAGAAAGATTAGATAAAATATCCGAATTATTAAGAACCGATCACCTAAATTCTGAAGAAAAACAATCTTTAATTAAAATTTGTCACGAATACAATGATATCTTTTATTTAGAAGGAGACACTCTTTCACATACTAAGGCAGTTATGCACGAAATCGTCACAAAATCCACCCATCCTATAAATACCAAACCCTATCGATATCCGGAAATTCACAAGGAGGAAGTAAACAGCCAAATCAAAAAAATGCTCAACGAGGGTATTATAGAACCTTCCATGTCACCTTGGAACTCACCTGTGTGGATCGTACCGAAAAAGGCAGATGCCTCCGGGAAAAAGAAATGGCGCATCGTAATCGACTATAGGAAACTAAATGATATCACTATCGCAGACTCTTATCCTTTACCAAACATTTCCGAAATATTAGATCAATTAGGTAATTCAAAATACTTTTCAACAATCGACTTAACTTCAGGCTTTCACCAAATTCCCATGTCACCTCAAGATTCTGAAAAAACTGCTTTTTCAACTCCCACTGGACACTATCAATTCACTCGAATGCCGTTTGGACTGCGTAATGCACCAGCCACTTTTCAAAGACTAATGAATAATGTACTCGCGGGAATCCAGAACATCAGATGTTTTGTTTACTTAGACGACATTGTCATTTTTGCAAACAATTTGGAAAATCATAATGTTAGATTAGTCGAAATATTTCAACGATTAAGAAATTTCAACCTCAAAATACAACCGGATAAATGTGAATTCATCAGACGCGAAATAATGTATTTAGGTCATCTTATTACAGAAAATGGCGTAAAACCAGATCCCAAAAAAGTCATCGCTATATCGAACTATCCAATCCCCAAATCTCCTAAAGATATAAAATCTTTTCTAGGGTTAGCCGGATATTATCGACGGTTTATACCTAACTTTAGTTTCCTCGCACAGCCTTTATCAAAACTATTAAAAAAGCATGTTGAATTTCAATGGACAAGTTTACAACAATCATCATTCGAAAAATTAAAAAACTTCTTATTATCCGAACCTCTATTACAATATCCGGATTTTTCAAAAACATTCTATTTAACTACAGATGCAAGTAATTTCGCTATAGGATCAGTCCTTTCTCAAAACGAACCACCTAATGATCTACCGATAGCTTACGCAAGCAGGATTTTAAATAAAGCAGAACAAAACTATTCCACAATAGAACGCGAACTCCTTGCAATAGTGTGGAGCGTTAGGCACTTTAGACCATACCTGTATGGAAGAAAGTTCGTAATTCTTACAGACCATAGACCATTAACATGGCTTTTCAATCATCAAAACCCATTATCTAGATTATCACGCTGGCGCTTAGAACTAGAGGAATACGAATACGAGATAAAATATAAACCAGGTAAATCTAATTACGTAGCAGACGCTTTAAGTAGGACAATCCCAGAACCAGATAATAGTAATATAGAAGAATCAAATAATATTTTAGTCATTAACAACAAATCTCCAAACCCCACTTATGCAGAATTTTTAGTAAAGACAAAAACCTCTATAATTTTAAACTCTCATACGACCGAAACTGGAGAAAGTATAATATCTAGTAATAACGACTTAGTTGTATTCCTTTCAACCGATGCCGAAACAAGTAACCAAACTTTAAAAGATATTGACTCAAAATTTAATCATTTTGAAATTCTCAAAAAGGAACCTAATGAAATAGGCACTATAAAAAGCTTCAAAATAAACAACAGACAAATTTTTTTCACTTTCTACAAAACTTCTTATTGGGAATCAACCACCTATGAAGAAATATATCACATTTTAATTAAAGTCAAAGAACACCTTGTTCAAAATAACATTTCAAAAATTAGCTTACCTGTAATTGGCGATTCATATGACAAATTGAAGTGGAATAAGATAAGAATGATGATAAGATTCATTTTTCAGTCTAGCAATATTGATATCACTATCCACCATAACAAACTAACTGAACCAAACCCTAGTCAAATAAAAGATATTCTAATCGAAAACCATGAAAATCCTTCTTCTGGACATAGCGGATTTCACAGGACATAATAGAATAAAACAAAATTATAAATGGCAAAACATGAAAAACGACATAAAATTATTTATAAAAAATTGTGAATCATGCCAACGTAACAAACTCGTTAGAAATAAAACTAGACAACCTATGGAATTAACGACAACAAGTCTCGTACCTTTTGAAAAAATATTTCTTGATATAGTAGGACCCTTACCACTGACTGAAAACAGCAATAAATACGTACTCACGTTACAAGACGACTTAACAAAATTCTCTAGAGCCTTTCCTGTCCCTAATCACGAGTCCCAAACAATCGCGAAAATTCTTGTCGAAAATTTCATTTGTATATTCGGAGTCCCTCAATCTATAGTTACCGACCAAGGAAAAGACTTTACTTCTACACTCTTAAAACAAGTTTCAAAATTTTTCAAAATCAAGCAAATTAACTGTACAGCATATCACCCTCAATCAAACGGTGCCTTAGAAAGAAGTCACCATACACTTGCTGAATACTTAAAACATTACGTAAATGACAGACAAACCGACTGGGACGATTGGATTAATTTTAGTATGTTTAGCTACAATACGACAGTTCATACTTCTACAAAATTTACTCCGTTTGAACTACTTTTTGGTTATAAAGCACAATTACCCACTAGCATTACTAAGACACCTGAATTCAAGTATACTTACGAAGATTACCTAGACGAAATAGCCTTAAAACTCCAAAAATCACACGAAATAGCCAGAAATAACTTAATCCACAGTAAAGAAATCAACAAGAAATATTACGATAGGAAAACATCTGATATCACTTATAACATAAGAGACAAAGTTTACTTGCTTAATGAACAAACAAAAATAGGAAGATCCAAAAAACTTACTCAAAATTATACAGGTCCTTACGAAGTAATAAAAATAGACTCACCGGTAAATTATACAATATCCATAAAAGGAAAAAATACCAAAGTCCATGCAAACAGACTAAAACCTGCTTTTGTTGCAGAATCCTAATATGGATCCTGGCTCAACCACAACCTACAAATGCAGAACCGTACCAAAATCACAAGTTAACAAACTCATCGGGCATCTACTACGAACACCTAGGTATTGTAAATTTCATAGAGAATTCATGGAAAGTTGTAACATATGTCGACCTAAACTCTTTTAACGAAAAGCTAGAATATTTAAAAAATGTTTTCGATAAAGCTAAAATTTTATGTCAACATCCAACTCTAACTCAATTATCAATTTGCGACAAGGATATTAAGATGCTAGAACAACTTATTTCTTCAGTTCACATCAAAAAGGAAACCCTAAAACAATTAACTAGTAACGATTATTCTATCCAAGAACATAAACGTTTTAAACGTGCACTCTTAAATATAGTAGGATCACTTTTCAAAACCGCTTTCGGAACGATGGACGAAGACGACGCCGAACGGTACGACTCAATGATTAACAAAGTAAGAGAAAACGAAAATCATGTAATTGACCTTTTAAAACAACAGGTACAAGTTGTCAAATCCACCATATTAAATTTTAATAACACCATTTCCAGTTTTAATAAAAATAAATTAACCTTTTCAGAAAACTTTGAAAAATTGGCAAACTTCACCAACAACCTAAAAAACCACCAGTTTAGATTAGAATTAAAACAAACAGCGGACGAACAATTCTCTCTTTTAGAACTTTTACTTTACGAAATTCAGTTTGAATATTCGACATTAACTAACGCCATATTGCTCTCAAAACAAAATATTCTACACCCATTTATTATGACTCCTTACCAACTTATTGAAGAATTAAGGAAAACTCTTGATTACTTACCTTCCACAGTAACGTATGTAAAACCACTTAGTAAAGAAAACGCTTTTGAAATCATAAAACAAATAACTTTAAAGGTACATTTCAAAGACAATCGCGTAATCTATGTCATATCTAACCCATTGATCAACATCGAAAAGTACAACCTATACAACCTAATTCCCCTACCTGTTATTGGTAATAATTCCAACCTATTCATAATTTTACCATCCGTTAATTACCTAGCCATTTCTGAAGATAAAAACACATATATCACTCTCAAAAACCATGATAGTTGTTATAATATAGAAAATGATGAGTTGATTTGTCGTTCTGACGAACCACTTTATTCCACATATAGCAGACCCATCTGCGAAACAAAACTACTCTTTCATTCAAAATCTATCCTACCGAAAGAATGCGATATTAGAACTACTTCTGCTAACTACGAAATTTGGCATAAATTAGAAAAAAGTAATAGCTGGTTGTACGTATTACCTAAAGAAACTTATGTAACTATTAGTTGTGTATCTATCACACCTACCGAACTAAATCTGATTAACGTAGGATTACTCAATATTGATAAAAACTGCAAATTATACACTAGTTCTACCACTATTATCTCCGACAATACAAATTACCGCAGCACTTACAAGGCCATTATCCCTAGCTTCGATATACCGATGGAAAATTGTTGTGAAGGAAAGAAAACTTCTAATTTAAGCAGTCATGACCTTCATCTTACTCCCTTTCAACCTATAAATTTAGACAAAGATTCTTTAAAATTAAATAGTAAAAAACTAGACGATATTAAAAAATTAGCGGATCAACTCGACACCCAATACGATTATTCTTCATATTTTTCCAATTCATATTTTATTTTCATAATCTGCTCGATTGCGAAAATTTTGATCTTCTACATACTTTATAAAATATTCGTTAAATGCGTTAAACCTATATACAGGCGGATTAGACCTAGATTTTCTTCATCAAAAGAATCTAATATCTCTGAGCATGGTTCATGTCCCAGAATAACAAACATGCTAACCTTAAATATTTGTAAAAATTCAAAAAACAAAGTATCTATAGAACCTGACCTCGAATTGGAAGAGGTGATCGATTCGGCCAAACCTAACGAAAACACTTCTCTACGTAGAAGTGCCCGTATAGCAAAGTTAAAGGATGAAAATTAAAAACTGTTATATTTTATTTATACAATATTATAAGTATCTATTTTACTTTATCTATTAATCCCTATATTTTGTATCGTATCAATTTATCTCTTAGGAATAGGTTAAACTTATTATAATTTGACTTTATGTATTTTATATGTTCAAATTTTTCTATGGTTCTCATTATTTTCTAAAATTTTGTATTATAAAAAAAAATTCGAATGACTTCGAATTCATTAAGGGGGAAGGTGTAATGTACCCAACTATGAGTCACTACCCTAATCATCTTCGAAAACACATTAATATTAAACTATTTATTTTTCCCAAGCCAAAATTACGAATTTATATTATCAAATAGTAAACAAGGTACAAACATCTTCCAACCCAAGGGTTTTGGCCTACGCCAAAACCAGATAAACACTGTAATTAAACCTTAAGCATAAACATGAGATAAGAAACCGTATATATACTGCCGAGAGCCCAAAAGTGGTGGTCATTAATTAATAATAGTTCATGTCAGTCAGTCGTTATATTAGTATTACGACGTAACTTTGATACTGTCACTTGTATTGTAAAAATAATTGTGCAGTTACCTCAATATACGTCATCTCCTCACTTGTGACCGAGTTTGTGTTGTTGCCCATTACACTTATGAAGGAAATAGGCAATTTATAAGACGAACAACTTCCTCTGCGTTCCACTTGATCGAGTTTGTCCGAATAATGAAAGAACCAATGACATGCAAAAAATTATTGTTATAATAAAACTTTTTACAAGTAAACGAAAATTCATTGTTCATTATTTAATTTTATTGAAATATGTTTCTGTCTCGGTTTCTGCAATACGAGTACTTGCAGACTTGGAATTTCGGTTCCTTATTTGTATGGATTAAGTGCTCGATTCTGTAATGAATTTCTTTGTGTGTAGGTAACCTATGTGCTTACATTAGGCGAAAATGTAGGTGAAGGAATGCCATACTTGTGTAGAAAGTCACGTTCGATGTTGAGAACGTATTAGGCAAAACGCATAATCTGCACTTAGACGTTTTGAAGAATTGACCTAATGACAAATAGGAATGCCAATACTTAATAATCTCCATAATCACTATAATTCTATAACCATAAAGAACTCTTGCTGTGATCATAGACCGGGAATTAGTGACACATTTTTGGACGTGATTTTACTCAGTTTGCGTCTTTTAAAGGGCATTATGATGCGTATACTTATATTATATTCGCAATTCTAATGATTCTAAGGTATGGTCAGAGAGTCACTATAGGTTCTTCATATAAAAAAGTGAGTCTATTCATTTATTCGATAACTATATACAGGGTGGGAAAGAACTTTTCGGCAAAATCCAAAAACACGTCAAGTTTGTTTGTCAGGGGGACACATTTTGACGCAAAAAGCATAGTAAAACCTTCAACCCCCTAAGTAGGGGTGTCATCCCACAATTTTTTTTTCAAATGGAAAAGGGGGTCAAGGGATACCTCATTATAGAAGGGGCTTGTCATTCCCTATACAGTGCTCCTTAGTTTTTAAAAATCGATCCACTCTTTTAGAAAATATGGAGCGTTGAAACTCCAACAATAATGTGTGAGGAAAAATGCAAAAATCGATTCAATTTTACTTTGGGGGTTGAAGGTTTTATTATGGCTGTGTCCCCCTGACAAACCAACTTGACGTGTTTTTGGATTTTGCCAAAAAGTTCTTTCCCACCCTGTAATGCCTTGCGGTACGTTTTCGATGGGCGACCCTGTATATGCGTTTTGATATGATTTTAGTCAGACTGCCATGTGTTTTAAAATGAATAGGTCGCCTCTATACTTATAAAGCTTACAGATTGTAAATAAAACAGCAAATCCGCATATGTAAGTAGAAAACGATCTTTTTCGTATGGAAAAATTACAAATGTTGGAAGTGCGTATTATTATTTATCGGAGGTAAAATCACAAGTATGCCGGAAATTTTATCGATACATTTTTCTACAGCCCTGTTTTGTCTATAGAAACATCAGGAGTAAAAGACAAACAAATTTCGAGTTGAAACTTGAGCTTTGGGGGATTAGCCTTGCTTGATTAGAAAGTGATTTGCACCGTATTTTTATATTTTAAAAATCAAGCAGGCCTTGACAGGGGTAATTTATTCATTTTCAGTTCATCAGGTATACTACCTTTTCCTCAAGAGATATCGAAAGATTTTATTAAAAAAATTGTTCAGAATGCAATTCCAAATCACCGCACCAAATTATAAAACAATCGGCACATTTTGATTTTTTTATTTTTTCAATTATTGCGGTTTTAGCGCAAATCAAGTAGGTACATTTTTGGAAAAATTTTATCAGAAAAAAATTTTCAGAATGCAATATTAAGACCTTGTACTAAATTTCAAAACAATCGGCATACTTTGATCTTTTCCAAAAAATAAGTTGAAATTAAAAAAAATCAAAGTCTGCCGATTGTTTTAAAATTTGGTACGGGGATTTAAATTTTCATTCTCGACAACTTTTTCCAATAAAATGTTTCGATATCTCTTAAGGAAAATGTATTTTACCTGAACTGGAAACGAATAAATTGCCCCTGTCAAGGCCTGCTTGATTTTTAAAATATAATAATATAGTGCAAATTAGTTTCTAATCAAGCAACGCTGATCGCCCAACGGTCAAGTTTTAACTCGGAAATTTTTTGTCTTTTACACCTATCGTATAGTCGATCTGGGTCCACCCGGTATATTATTTATATCTCCAAAACGATCTATATTTTGAAGGAGTTTCCAGATGTTTGAACAATCGCGAAAGTGACAGCTTCAGTTTGGGCGTCCTAGTAAACAAACATGAAGCTTGGATGTCCTAAGGCACGCGTGATTTTTCGACTTTTTGATACTGGTTTATCTGAATTTAGTACATACATATAAACAGAGGTCTAATATAAACAATTTAGCAATGTATAAATTATTACATAAATTCATTTATAAGGTATGTCTATAATAATATACTAAAATACCGCAACATATATAATGTTTAGCTGCATAATTTAGAACATATTATACAAATTTTGGCGTTTGTAGGTATATATTTAGCAGATCCGCGCGGTTACTAAGCAACGAAGTGATAAAATCACATGATATTTCCCAAAGAAATGTATAGCTTGCAAAGGCATATATTTATATTATTATGGTTGGTTATTTTTTTAACAAAGGAGCTTCCTTATTGGATACATAAGCTATACAAGCAGTAATGAGTCAAATCTGGATATATAATCACAAAAAAATTATAAATCTGATGAAGGTTCGTTGTGTACTGTAACATTGAAATCTCTTTGCATTTACGTAATTTCACAATCCGGACCTGTAATAAAATCCTCGATAAAACCTGTTTATTTTATTGGTAAACTAAATGACCCAATCGCATAGGGTAAATCACCAAAACCATTACAAACTAACCAATTTTGCACTTCGAATCGGCTTGAAGATCTTTTCATTCTGACGATTTCATTAACACACTCGCGTGTTCGCCCTCAATTAAATTTAAATGAAGAAGCGAAAATTCAACGCCTGGTGCTTTGCGAAAGGAATAAAGAAAACGCACATCATCAGAGCAGGTTGAACAAATCGTCAGACTTGACGAGGCAGACGAGGATGGGTGCAAGGCACAGAAAGAAACGGTTGGTTTGGAATGCTTTGCCCGGCCTTGCATCAGCATGCGGCAAGCCCACGTTTTCTTAAATGTACTCAGTGGCGTAGACACCTGGAACACTATTATGTCCGGTTAAAATGATTATAAAACAGTACCGTATTTTTTAGAAAGATATGTTTTCTATCATAAATACCTATACCTAATACGAGTATATTGTATTATTATCTAATAGCTATATATTTATGTTACATAAACAAAGGCTTTATTCACTATAGTTTATTTATTGCCGAATGCCGAGCAAGCTTGTGAACGAGAACGATAATATGAAGATCTTAAATTTTATTTTGCTAATAGCACAGATAACGTAACCTAGATTGGCAGATCCTTTGTTCTCCGAATTCGGATTCGCCTCAGAGTCACCTATTAGAAAATATTCCAAAACCCTACTTTATAGTCTCAAAAACTGTCAAGAAGTGCAATAAATCCATTCCCTCTGCCGGTGGCCCCTCCTCTCTCAAAATGGAAGGCTCATAGGCAATTCTACCAGGGGCGCTCATTATGAGAGTATTGTGTAAAAAAATACTGCGAACCCGCACAGGCGATTTTGTATTTATGAATAGGTAGAGGTAGGTAGGTACAGAAAAAAAAATAATAAGGCAGACAGCGTAGCAGTTCTATAACAACCACTATAAGTTATCACAACTAGGAAATTTCTTGAACTCTAGTGTGGAAGTACCTATTTAGGTTACACATTTATGTGGTAGGTGGTAGGAGTGTTATTTTAACGTTTTATAGATGAATGCGAGGGAAGGACAATGTAGGATTATATAATATAAGTTATAATGACCATTTTTCTCCTTTGGATAATATACAATGTGACAAAAAATAAGGTCTGTATAATAAGGGAATTTTTTGCAGAACTATTTAAAATTTGACTTTGCCAGCAGTTTGTGCTTGTACAAGGATAAAAATTACGTTCGCAAAAGTGGTCTCGTCGTCACGTGGTAACTGTCAAATTTGACATTTGACAAGAAAAAAACGTCAGTTATTTATCGAAATATCGAAACCACATAAAAAATTCCTATATTCTATATTATGCTTTTGCAGTTTGAAATAGCGCAAAGGAATTCTGGATGTAAAGTTTCATTAAGAAGAACATACAGCGTGTCCCGCTCTGATGTCCGGAAAAGAGAAAAGTTTTTTTATTGATGGGGTTTATGACAAGAAGTCACTATTTAGAATTTAGAAAAATGTTGTTAGTCACCAAGAGTAAAGTAGAGAGTACCGTTGTTTTTGACGATATCGAAAAATACTATCAGGGACGTCATTTAGAATCCATAAGGTGTAAAAATGTTGAGGTTTCAGCAATTTATGTTTAATTTTTTTTAACAAGTCGGGCTGCTAATTTAACTGTGCCACTTTATTTGATATTTGCAGAATTTGTACAATAATCAATTTCTTTAATATTATTACGTCAATTTATTGCCAGCAATATGGATAATTTCATGAACAAAGAATAATGTTATTTATTAAATGTACAAAAATAAATTTCAATTTCTATTATACAGGCAAGAATCAGGCCTTGTTAAGAAAATCATCATATAATTCATAAATGCTGAATTTTTAACCACCTGTGAATTCTAAATGACATCCCTGATAATATTTTTCGATATTGCCAAAAACAACGGTACTACTTTATTATTGGTGACTAACAATATTTTTCTAACTTTTTCGAAATACTGAACACCTTGTATAAAAAGTCAAAAATATTTTAACAGTTTTGGACTTTTTGGAACAAGCAGGAGTTTTTATAAAGAGTGACTTTTTGTCGTAAACCCACGAATAAAAAACTTTTCTCTCTTCCGGACATCAGAGCAGGAGACGCTGTATGTTGATCTATAGGGTACATCTTTGCCCGGGGACACACTGTATTTCACAACTTACAAATTGTGAGGTATAGCGTAAAGATAACGCACCCTCTAATTATGCTACTACCTATTTAAAAAAATTGATAGTTTATCCGCCATTTAAGTAAATAACAATAGTGCTAAATATGCTTATTATACCTGATCTTACAATCCACTCTCTCGATAGGTATTGTTTCGTTCGGGGGGAATCTATGCAGGACAGCATGGCCTGCAATATTCTTGCAATTCATAAAAACACACTTGTTACCCTTTCTTCTTTTCTTCGGTTTCCTTTGATTAGGTTCCTGGCACTCTATATTACCATTATTCAAACCAAACTACGATTCGCTTCACCAGAATAACAATATAGGTAGGTACACTTCCGATTCCGAAAGAGCAGAGATCGAATGAATAATACTATTTAGCCCCTAGCAATATTTCTAAATGGGGAGAAGTAGCCGTAGGATTATACCAGAGAACACCCTTCCTTGTTCTCTGATTATACTCAGTTTTATTGCATGTCATAAAATCCCCACCTCGTATTAATTACAAAGAAACCGGAATTATTTTAATATTCTACCCGGACTAGCGTGTTCGGTTGCTATGACAACATCCGTATCGATCGGGGGGCGGAGACTTTTTCGGCGTAAACAAGAATCACCCAGAATTTTTATATTTTGGCGGTGATTGAAGGAACAACCCGCCCTGCCAATCTAGGTTACGTTATCTGTGCTAATAGTATGTACGCATGGTTATTCACTGAGAATTGACTTTTTTGTTTTTTAAGATAAAAGGGTGATTCAAAAAACAAAATCAATGGTTCGGCGAATACTTTTTTATGCCATGACCGTTTAGTGTACAGGGTGTTCCAAAAAAGTAGGACCAACGGCAACTTAATTTTTTTAAACGGAACACCCTGTATATTATTAGATTTTTGAAATCTGCTCATCAAGGCAATCAAAATAATATTAAACTTTGTGGCATTATCTTTTTCCGTTTTTGAAAAATTTCGTATTCAAATTTTATACTAAAATAATAGGTACGGCACTGGATGATGAGTGGCTCCAGATGATTTTGGAACCTTTTAATAAGGGGAGATATACCAACACCCTAAATGCCTGGCAGGTAGAATAATTAACTTCTTAACACACAACAGATGCTTAAAGTTGGGAAATGATGAATAAATACCTATATACAAAGGAAGATGATTTCAGGAGCTATACCAAAACCAAAAAGTTCTATAGATACCCTGAATCAGACAATACTGGGCCTATAGAGTGATTTACTCAAGAACATTGCATAACCTATTATAGGCGTTTAGTTATCATTTTCCTTGTAATAATGACTGAGCACACTGTATTTTAAAGGAGAAAAGCTAATTTTATGCTTTTTGAATAAAAACGTGAAAGGACGGATATTATAATAAAAGCTTATCGGCTAAGTACATTTTGATATGACTATAATTGACTTTCATTTTGCTACCTCCAGGAATATGCTCATTTCCGACAAGTCAACATTAAAATGAAACAATGAAACCCACATAATATATAGAAGCGGTGTTATGAAATAACTATATTGATTTGACTTTTTTAAATTCAATTTTAAAAACATGTTCCTTCTTGTTTAAGTACTAAATACGGATTAAGCAGCACAAGATGACTTATTAGATATTTAAGCGCTTAAGAAGTGGAGTGCATAACCTAAGCGACAATCTAACTAAAACCCTATTCCTATTATAATTTTATTATTTAGAATTTTTACAGAAAGACCCCTTCAAAAATATTGAAACGTATGTGTGACTACGTTTATCTCGTGACAACTCGATCGGATTGAAATGGATGCGATTGAGTTATGCGAAATCTTTTTTCTACGTTTACATCATCAGTATTGAATCCTACTGTTTTCAATCCTCTATATAGGGACATTAACTTATTATACTTATTCCACAGTAGGTTTGTGCACATTCTGGCCAACTTCTGTTTGGAAATAGCGGCTTTAAATCTGATTGAATTTCAATCTGTAGGGTTTACGCCGTCTATTTGAGTCCGCTCCAGTGGATTCAAAACTCTCTCAATCGGACTGAACGCGCGTCGAGATAAACGTATAGTCTGTGTGGAAAATTGATTTAAGAGTAACGTAGAAGTGTCGAGTGATTTTTTTGGCTGATGGAGGAGAAGAAATCCGGACACGTAGGTACCTGAACGGCATACTTAGGCCAAAGTTAGTGTGGAAGTCTCCCCCGTATAGGGACATCCTAATAAAGCCTCTTCCCGACTGAGGAATAGATGAATAGATAATATATATTATACACTTAGGTTGAGAAGTGCCAGCCATTATGTACCGAGCATTTTTATATCCTGAAGCGCGTAGCGCCGAAGGATATAATGTGCGAGATAAATAATGGTAATGGCCTTCTCAACCGAAGTGTATATAGATTTTTTTTACTACTAACATTGAAATATTGCCATATTTTACATATCTGATTAGATTTGAGTTCAGTTGTCAAGCTGATAAAATGTTATCAAGCTGATAAAATGAAACTAGTTTTTAAATGTCATATAGAAAATTTTTCATTATTTACCTAGGTATTTTTTTATTATCTTTATTTACCTAGGGAGAGAAATATTAGTTCTCATTAGAGGAATGAGGTAAATAATGGTGATTTCTCAGGTTAGTAGTAAAAAAAATACATTTGGCCTGGGGTATCGGGGTGATGGACGTGGTGGTTGTTTGAAGAAGCATTGGCCTTGACATGGGGTAGAGATGTGTGAAGTGAAGTATATATGTATACTTTGCCTAAAGAAAGAGATTGGGCTTCTTGCTTACTTATGTCAAAGAGTAAAGCGGGTTCGCTTATGAGTAAGATTGTGGTCGGGGTCGTAATCTGCTGCAACTATACAGGCATAAGGCATCTTGGGGCGAATGACTGATTTGTATAGATCAAGTTTGGTGGGTATAATTTTTGTGAAACAAAATAGGGAGGAGTACAGATTGATGGCTTCTGAAGTTTGGTATTTTTTTTTTGAAAATAATTGAGACATCAATCTAGTTGGACTCCTAGCCAGCATTCAGGTGGAGAGTAAACGATTTCGGTGTGGTTTACTTCGATGTTTGGTGGACAGGAGGCTGGCGCCGTTTCGAGAAGACTACTATACCTTCGGTTTAGATTTTGCTACCGTTTAACTTTGATTTTTCACTTGCGAACCCCTCAATGAGTTGGTCAACAGCGGATTGGAGGTACCTATATGCTTATTGCGACGGACTGATGAGGTTACATTGCAATATCATCGCCATCGTCGGCATACAAGTAAAGCGCGGTGTACGGCGAATGTAGAATGTTGCTGATGAAGAATTGGAGAATTCCGGCTTTGATGGGCTTCACCGGTGAGAGGTAAATCTGAGGGTAAGTCTCAATCTGGATTTCAAATTCTATTTTGAAACTGGGAGGTAACTTTTACAATTTAGAGAGTGATTTCGAGGGAAAGGAGTTTGCTGAAGACCGTATCAAAAGCTTTCGCAACATCTAGAAATATATCAAAGGTATTAAACCCTTGCTGTGAATTATTATGATGTGACGTCTTCCACCAATCTTACGGTTTGGTAGAAAACTAATGGTGCGGGAGTCCCGAAGAAAAGAAGATTACTTCGGGGTCTCGGGGTTGCTATAAAGCGTGTTTCAGCTCGGATTTCCGCCTATGTTGTGAGATAATTTCATGAGGTTAGATAAATATACCTATACATAATTTTTATTATTTAGAATCCATTTTACGTTACTTAGAAGAATTAACTTTTGACCAAGTCAAAGTCAAATAAGTATAATATATAATATTAAAATATAGGACAAGTATAGTTCTTTAGTCTCTTTGTATTGGCTATAAACACAACAGTTGTGTGGTTATTGTTTAAAATAATTGTATGACAATTTATACTGTTGACAAAATTTGTTCCAGTAGATATTTAACGGCTCACTAGCTAAGTACTTGTGTTCTCACTTATCACAAGAGAAATCAATGAAATCGATAATCGTATCTATGTCGTTCTATAGCCTGCAGACTATCGGAGATGTAGTTTGTTCGGTTATAGGGTGTTGGTATTCATGGGTTGTTTTTTTATGAAAGATAGATTAACTTCTACTAACATCGTAAATCAGAAGGTAATAACTGACGACATTTATGCTGCCCACAGATGGAATCAGAAACTTATAAAATCTCCATGTAATTCTTAAGCTAACAGAATAGAAGAATACATAATTTTCAAATTTCACAAGAAAGGTGTAATACTACCTGTATTCTTTAAACAGGATGTAATGGGTGAATACTAACCTCAGAGTCAGATTTGCATGACTAATTTCTTATTTCTTATAGAATCCGTCGATACAAAAAAAGCTTCCGTATGTAAATAATAATAGGCTTAATTTTTTTTTTGTTTTTATTGCTTTATTGAAACCACTACCTCCAGAATTATTTCCGTAAGAATATGTGGTAGGCTTCTTAAACGTCAAAGATACTTAAAGCATTGAGCAAAATATTATAACATAGGAGGAACAACAGCGATAAAATTTGACAGTTCATTTGTGCTGTAGTAATTTGTTGTTATCTATGGAGAATACATAATGATTTTAAACAAAATTATATTATAGCTGGTATTGTGCTATCTTAGTTTGTCACCAATTCATTATCAAAGTTAATAGCTGTTCCCCTTTAGGTACATAAAGTGTAAGAAACAAAAACACGTAAATTTTTTACAGCTAGGTGACGCTTGAGGCTATATGAATTTTTTTATTTATTAATGAGCAATTATCTCGACTATTTTGCACCTCACAAAATGTAAGTAAACAGAATATGGCAATTTTGGACATTTAGGTGACACTAAAAAAATGGATATCCATGGCTAACTTTTCGCGCAATACTAGAAACATATAGAAATATACTAAAATTGCCATCGAATGCAAAAAGCACGTGAAAGGATTTATATTGAGTTACCCTTCCCAAGAAATAATACACATAAGATTTTAAGAAATATATTTAAAATAAAAAAAAAACAATTATCTCAGCTTAATCATGGGATTAAAAGATTACAACATTTTTGGGGATATTTACAATAATATGTTACCTTCCAGTGCAGCGTGCAGCTGGGTGTTGGGATTCCCCCAAACCAATGCTTGTCTCTTCTTGCCCTGATGTTACAACTTGGAAGGTTGGGTGTTTTTTAAAATAAACAAGAAAAAAACTATCACCAAAAATGTAGCTAAAACAAATTGATATTTGAAAAAATATTGTTAAGAGACTTGAAATAAATTTGTTGATACAAATAACAACAATAAACTATAAATTTACTTTTTCAAATATCAATTCACTCAAATGATTTACACAAATGTAAAAATTGGATTTTACTGAGTGAAAGAAAATTATAGGTAAAGTTTCTATCCGAAGACAGAAAAAAATTAAATATTCAAATATTTACTAATATTTTTAACGTTTCACAACAAATAAAAATTAAATTAATTCAATAAAGGAAAGTTATGAAAATTATTATTCACTTACGATAAATTATTAATTTTAACTGGAAAACGCAAAAGTGAAATTTGAAGAAAAGTTAAAAAACTTTTCTTGTAGTGTTCCCTGCACCCCACCAACCCGCAGACCCAACCAACAGGCAAAGTTTTAAAAGTCTGATCAACAATTAAAAGTACAAATAAATTATATGCACAGTAAGGTTCCGAAAGAATGCAAAAATAACTACTTCAAAAATATCTTTCGTAAAATTAAGAAACTTCAAATTTATTCTTTAGGTAGGCAGATACTGTATATCCCAAAAGATAAAATTAGTTTCTAATAATTTAACGTAGGTAGGTAATATTTTGTAACTCCCCTTCATGTTTTTTTTCTCTGTCGTGAATCCCCTTTTAGACAAAAATTTATATTTTATAGTCATAATTTTGCTCTAAGGCAGACTTGCAAGCAAAGAAACAGTGGAAAATAAAATTTAAGGTCTATAATGGATAGCCACAAGCATACAGAATCGCATGTTTAATACCACTGCAGTGAAAGAAATCCTCCTTGGCTTCCCAAAAAGAAAGTATAATATGAATCTGTCACGTAACACCTGTGCTTTATTACGAGCAATCAAATTAAAAGGCAGATTTATTGTCATCCGTTTCACGAAACGTGAAAGGTGTCCGGCAACCTGAATATTAACAAATTATAGCACTAGTAGAGAGAATATTAATAATTTGTTCCAAGAAAGCCCCGAAGACAATTTTAAGTATCTATATTAACTTAGAAACCCAAAAATAGCTGTAGATAACATATTGTCAATATCCGACTATCCGACACAACCTCTTCAATCATCTAAACTTACCCTTACCAGCTACAAAATATGGTACACTTCCAGTTACAAATACATCGTCTTAAAATGGTGGAAGTGTTTGACTAAAACCATAGAAGAATCTACGCCGTAGTAGATTCTTCTATGCTAAAACTAATATACAAGGAGGGCTATCCAAGCTGAAACGGTGGCCTCTAGGAAAACCAATTGAGATAGAAATGTGTTTATAAAACTAAAATATTCTTGACAGTTCTTTTTCTCTTTTCAGAATAAACAGATAGCTTTTTCCTGTCCAACTCATGAATAGGTATAGAACGATATTCACGTGTCAGACAAAGAAAAAGGTTATGTCGCAGGGATCAAGGTTCATGATATTGAGTTTATCCGTTTTATATTAATAATAAAAACATACTCTATAGACCTATAGTTAGCACTATTAGTGCTTACCTTTTGCAGGAAATATCCAAAGCTTCATAAAGAATTCGTTTCATTTTGTGGAAAAATTAAAAGGATATAAACTAAAGGCGACAGATACCTATATACTGCTCAGGTTTTATGTAGAATCTTTGTTTACGAACGTTCCCATTGATACTTTAACAATACTAAACTACATTTTTGCTTCTCATAGTATTTCCTATTAGAACTTATTGAATTTTGTCCACCAATTTCACCTTTAATAATCGAATTTTTGAACAAACTTCTGGTGCTGCTATGGGTTCTCTTATGATAGCCAATGGAATCTTTTGAACAACAAGCTCTTGAATCCGTACATCTAGAGCCAAAATGTTGGTTTAGATGTGGACGAAACTTTTGCAATTTGGCCTCACGGTGAGGATACCGTTTCCGATTTTCTTCATCACCTTAAGTCCCTATACTAAAACATTAAGTTTACCACGAATGTTGAAAAAGGACGACTTTACCTTATCCTTTTGTGAATGTATTGGTCTCACGGAGGACCGATGGTTCTCTAATACACTCGGTTTACCGGAAATAAACACCCTACGCCTACAGATAGGTATATACCTTAATGGTTTCTCCCATCACTACCCATCCCAAAAACCATCCGTTATTAGGTCCTTAGTTTATCTCAGGACCTGATAATCTTAATAAAGAACTGGATCATCTTGCTATTGTTCTACTTGCCAACAACTAGGTATTCTTATCATAGTATCCAGCGCCCTATTAAGAAATTTATACTAACACTAACAAGAGACGCGTAAATGACCCGCCACGCGCCGACCACTATTGGTTTTCATTTCTTATATCCACCATAACATAACCGATCGCATCTAAAAAATTCTAAATCGACGTAATATACTAACAAGATTTTTCACGCTCCCTAAATTATCCTAATATTACCGACCTATATGATACCATTGAGTTCGAGTGATTTCACTGACGCAGGATTCATCCAGAAGAATCTCAGATAGGTATGTACATCATATTCTGCCTGTGGATGGTTCCAATCAGGATACACTTTAAATCTAGTATTGATGCGGTGTGCACATTGTGTTGGAAAGATATTTTATTACAGATATATGAAGGGAATTTTTCTATCAACATTTTATGGCCTAGCCTCGGTCAGTTTGTAAAAGATTCTTTGGCGTCTTTTACTCCCAAAAAATAGTCTCAGACACGAGTTCTTTTTTATCGTAATCGTCTAAACAAGGCCCAAAGTAGTAGGTAAAGTAGTTGAATCCAGCACAGTAGTTTAATCTAATTCCTTATTATTATGAATTATGATGTGAATGTGGTCGACAAAAGCAAAGCCAAAAGTGTGTTTTCACTCATTGATAGTCATCTTTGAATCAAGCAATGGCTAAAAAAGTCTGTAGCAATGTTTTAGTGGGCGTTTCATCAATAATATGTATATAGCAGTCTTCCGGTAAGGTATTTTAATGAAGATAATTATTTCGTAATGTTCATGGCAACATTTTTAGCCATTTATAACCTTGAAGGAAATATTTAAATGCGCTCTACTAATAACTGTGTGGCCACAAGACCGACCGGTTCAATTTTTGTGTGATTTTTATATACCTACTAGCGATTAATAAAGCCTGTCTACCTATACTTAATTTTACAATGCATTTATAAAGAAATAGTAAAACGTTCGTTCGTTAAACATATTAATTATTGATTAACTGTATTATATCGTAGAAAGTTTATTATTCAAATTTTATTATCTTTGTTTAAATTGAAAGTAATTGCGCATTGTTCAATAGAAAAACAAAATTAAAAAGATGTGTTTGCGTTAAACAAAATAATGGTTGCTCCCTCAAACCTATAATTTCCTGTACTACATGGTTAGAAGTGATTTTATCTGGTTAGAAGAAATTAATCTCTCGTGTTGGAAATGCTGAATCCACACGGAAAAAAATAGATTTATTAGAATTTGTTTTAAAAAATAAGTAATATCACATATTATAAATTTTATTAATTTTATTAACACAACCTTGTATCAATTATTATTTTTTTATACTAAAAGAATTATATTGACAATACTTTAACCCCTAAAGAAAATTCTAATAAACAAGAAGCCAGTATAAAAAAGTAATATTATAATAACATAAAATAGTGTACGGGCACTAAATAATATAATTTTATTGTACGTTTTAAAATATGTTTGCTTTTAAAAACAATTTTAAAATACGCACTTTATACAGGGTGTAACTTTGATAAGTACAGAAATTTTAAGGGCAGGTCGGGAAAAATGCACTTGTTACGCCTATGCAATTAAAATTTTTCTAAAGTGCATATTAACGTCAGAAAGAATTTTTTTTAAAACGCTATTAAAACCCCTTTTTCCGACGCTACGGCCATGGGTCCTTGACCTTGCCGGGACCAGCTGGAACTGAGGCCGGTTCCGGCGGATCCCCCCCAATTCCGCCGTGCAGCGTTGTCAGACGTATAGCTCTTTCACAGTATTTCAGGAATAGTCTTTCAACTAGTTTTTGAACAAATCTTTAATGGTTCTTTTAGCGAATAGCATGCAAAAAAACTACCTTTCGGATGCCTGGATGATTTTCCTTGCGGGTGTCGTACTCCTTTCTTATGTTATCCAAAAATCCTCTCGAAAATCACAAGAAGCACTAGGTAACTGGTTGCCAGTCGAATCGCTTTTTCCGAGGCTTTTTCGCAGTATTTGAAGAATATTGACGCAACCATGTATCATTTGGTGTATGTGGAGATTAAATAAATAAATAAATAATTTTTGGACAACTCCTTAAAGGTTCTTTTAGCGAATAGCTCGACGAATAGCATGAAAAAGCCTACCTTTGAGATGCATCGATTATTTTTACTATTTTCTTGTGTTTAGATACTATCCAAAAATCTTCACAAAATCACATAAAGCACTAAGTACCTACCTAACTAGTGGCACTGTTTTTATACGATGGTCGCGAAGGTATAACACTTCATAGTCTCTTTTTACGGAAATACGAACAAAACACTTGTTTTTTTTTTCACTGCACACTTAAAGCGGCGCGATGCCAAATATTAGGGACGTCTCGGTTTCCCTCAGCTGATTTATTCCAACGGGGACTCGACTAGGTGGATTGTACAATTAGATCCATACCGTATGCGTCTAATAAAACCCGAATTTTCGCGAACCCTTGAAGCTGCTTCTTTTATCCTCGCGTGTAATTGGGGTACCTAGTAGGAACCTATCTAGCACTGTTTTCATACGAAGGCCGCGAACGTTTAACACTGCATTTCTTAACGGAAATATGAAAAAAATCACTTGTTATTTCACTGCAAATTCGTAGCGGCAATTGCAACAGGTTTGGACATCACTGCTGGTCCAAAAAAATGGCGAACGGATCTGGAAAAATGTACAGAAGCAGGTTCAGTTCCGACGACAGTTCGTAAAACAAAGCAAAGTAACGGAACAATATCGGTTAGCAAGACGCGACGTTTGCATACGTGTCCACGTTTTGGAAACAGAATTGTTATACCACAGAATAGCCACACGTAAGGCATTCTGTATAATAATAAATTGCTTGTTGAAGCTGGCGCTCCCAAAAATTACAGGCGGACGCGGATCGATATCAATCAGCTGTTAAATCCCAAAATCGGACGGACGATCTTCGACTAGCGCGTCGGCTACGGCGCGGCGGTACGGTGACGGAGACGGCGTACGTGCGCACAAGCTTTCCCCCATACCATTCAATACCACTATTCGGTGTTGCCGTTTATGCCGACATGTCCCCAAACTGACTTAAAGTCCCTTAAATCCGATTTTTGATTTTCGCGGATTTATACGGGGTTTCATTCGTTATAAGTTAATCTACTATCTCGTATAATTATTACGCACAAAAACGGGTAAATCCATGTAAAAATCCACTACACAATTAAATTTATACGGAATTAAATTACTAAATCAGGTAAATTTTCAGCACACTTGGCAACATAGTAGCGCCGCCCCGAGAGAAGTAGGGGCCGCGAGCCGCGATTGGCTAATATCGCGCACAAGTTATGAGTAGTGGGGATCACCTGTAGTGTCGATGTCAAGTGGCGCCCCGCGCTTGCGCTCCTCGCCCAGCTGTAATTTAGTAGGTCGGCCGGGCCGGGCGGCGTGGAAATGGAGCAAAATCGAGTGAATCAGTGCCAGTGAATTCATTCGTAATTGTAATCTCGGCGAAGGAATGTCGGGCAGTAGTCAAGGGCACGCAGAAGCTTAAATTCACCAGGAGGAGTCGCTGTTTTTCGGTTTTTGGGGACATTACGCGACATTTCGCCACCAAGTTTTTACGAAAAGTAAGAGGAATGGTAAGGAATTAACTTGAGAGAGTTCCGAAACGGCAAAGGGTTAAAAAATGCGGAAATGATAAGCACGCCAATTTGACAGTCTTCCCCAACTATTTTCGGAACCGAATAATTTTTTATTTACAACCATGTATGTAATATCGACATTTCTGACTTTTTAGAAGTTTGAAAGTGTCAATTTTTTGACTTTTACTTCCCGCCCTCCCGCCCGGGTGGAAAGTTTACTTTATCTCGAGACACCTCGGTGTGTAATATACTATTAAAAGTAGACAATAGACAGGTCAACAACCCTGAGGGGGTTTAAAAGTGGCGCACCATCAGGCAAGGGTAGAAAAATATTAAAAACGATGAACAAATCGGGGCCGCGCGTTAAATTCACATCAAATGACAGTCTTCCCCCACTTTTTTCGGAAACGAATAATTTTTTAAAAGTAGATAATACATAGGACCACAACCCTGAGGGGGTTTAAAGGTGGCGCACTATCGGGCAAGGGTTGAAAAATATTAAAAACTATGAACAAATCGAAGCCGCGCGTTAAATTCACGTCAAATTACAGTCTTCCCCCACTTTTTTCGAGATGATAGGGCTACAGGCGAACACTCGCTAAAAAAAAGTAACGCGCCGCTGCTCTACGCTCTACCCTATGGGTGGTTGTGGAAATTTGCAATTTTTACAGATAATTTGTATTTTAAAACAAATACTTTATTCAGTTGATTGCCGATCAGAAATTTATTATCCCAAGGTGTCCCAAGAGATGGCTAATTATTAGTATAAAAAAATTGCGGCCTGAAAATCAGTTGTAAAATAGGTAGGTAGGTAGATACCTACTCCACAAAAGACTTGTCAAAAAATTATGAGTGTGAAATCAGCAATGAGTTTTCTAGCAATGACTTCTCCGAGCGGCGCTCGGATACATTTCTGCTGCCTAGGGACTTAAAATAACAGTAAAGTGATAAAAAACTGACGTGTTTGTTAAATTATTGTGTGCGCCTGTGAAGAAAGCAATAAACAGTTCGTCACAGCAACCGACATCATAAAAAAACGTGGATACCTACCAGCAGTAATTTTCAAAGGTACCTAGGTACCTAATTCTGCAAGCAGATTTATTCCACTCTGACATGCGGCAACGTCGCGGTATTCCCCTTCCTAATCTAACGTTATTCCCCTCCATCTCCTAGGGAGAGGTTAGACCTCCCCTCTAAGCGCTTCTAGTGACGATCCAGCGGCGTGCATTGAGCACGGATAAAGATTGATTTGCCCCATTTTCTAAACATCGATTAAAAAATTTTTTTTTTCATATTTCGGTTTTATGAACGTCCCCGATTACGTGGTTAAAATTTCTGTACCTATCAAAGATACACCCTGTACATATGTGCTATTATGTCTGGTTAATAAAATATGCATTTTTACTAAGTGTGGTGTTTAATTTAATTATCTTTGGTGTTAGTTCTTACAACCTGAAATAATATCAAATACGGCGCTGCCTTAACCTCTCCGCGAAGACGGAATGCAATACAGTTTATCGGTGGATTTCATAGCGACAGTTTCGCGAGGTGACGCGCATCATTTTGGTGTATTATCTGCATTTTTTTTTATTAGTTGCATTGATCGTGATAAGATAAACTTATGGCAATTGACGTTGGGCTTTACTACAGGAAGTTTTGTATTTCTATGTATGGCGTGCAATTGTGTTTTAAATGTAAGTTTTAATACAGGGAGTATGTAATCAATACTGTGTTTTGTTTCTTGTTCCCTGCATACGAAATAATGCAAAATTGTGGCACGAAATTCAGAAAAAATGTGCAATCCACGTAAATGAGGTAAGAAAAGTATAAGCAAGATATTTTTGCAAGATATATTTACCTTTTTACTTAAAATGTTCAAGCACTTAAGTTTTTTGTGATGCTGAATAGGTCTAATAGGAAATAAGTTTGGTTTCCTTTGGTAACTAACACGAAAAATCTGGGAAATCACTCGCCTGAAAATAAATTACTTGCCACTATACATTCTGAATTAAAATTAAAGGTATATTGAAGGAGTTCAAAAATATTTTTTCTTATGTGGCAATATGACCCACAATAATTTATTTCAGATAGCGAACCTTTGAACACATAAGTATTTATATGAACCATTTTTTCTTAAAAATGACTCACGTTGATCACCTTATAATATTACATCGTCCTTCAGTAACACCAACGAATTTTTTAAATTGTTTTTTTTTACAAAAAATTATACCATGAATATTAATTTTTATTATCATTTGTAATACACCATATATAATATCTACATCTATTTCAACACAAATTGTAACTAGACTTTGTAGAGTGTATTATAATGAATTATATTTCTTATTATAGTGGCTAATAGAGACTACAGGAAAATGTAATAAAAGTTACGGGAAATTATAATAAAGTATATTAAAGGAAATAATAACTATATCCCTCTTTTATTATTATTTATTTTAATCCTTAATGGTATTGTTAGTAAACAGTATTAAATAGTATAATAACTGTTTAATATATTTTAACATAAAAAAATTATATACGTTAGTAAAGAGGATAGTAAAATACATGAGAAACGTATAATATCAAATATATAAGAATCCTTTAAGATATAAAAGAAAAGATATTATATTTTATTAAAAATGGTAAAGCAAAATTATTGTAACTACTATTATACCAGATGTTGGTCCTATAGAGTATTAAAATGTACATTAATTAATATTATTTTTTTAATAACTTTTATTATCAATTTTTTTCCGTGCAGCGATGTATAGGAATAGATACATTACCAAAGGCAACTTGTTTTGTTTCATGATTTTAAAAAGATGTTATTGTTGGCATATTCAAGGTTTCCAGTTTTCTGATACGATTTAGGTAATATTTTGTAAACATAAGTATCTCAAAGCATATATACGACATACAAGTCTATCAAAAAACTAAACATAGGAAAGACTGAATTTAAGAAATGCTAATGTAAGCAAATTACCCCGTCTTCTTCCCTACGACTCGCTAATGTAGAAACAAAACAGTGGTTTTTGTATTACCGTGAGTCATCTATTCCTATATGTATATCGTTGGCTGAAACTATTCGGGCTAATACTAATATCCTGTAATAGAGTAATGTTTAATAATATTTATAACGTGTGCCATTACATAAGATGATTTTCTAAATGGCAAATTCCTGGTTACCATACGAAGCATGTATTATGCGTTTATTTTTTCCAGTTACAGCTCTAAAATTCCTACTTTCCAATATGACCGACTCAAGGTGGCTTAGGTAATTACTGATTTATTAAACCATAATTCTGTTAACTTCTACAACTATAGGTAGTCTGGATACAATAATTAAGTATTGGGCATTATTAGATGTTGTAAAAAATCTACCTATTGTTGAAAAGCACAAATTTTTTGTAATTTCGTAACAAAAACAATAACAGAATGCAGGTACTGATGAGTGCCGAAACAACACGACTATTCAAAACTTATTCAAAATGCTCTGAAATCTAATATGTGGTGTATATAATAATTTTGATTTAGAGTAACTTTTTTAACAACTCGTATATCGAAATTGAAAGATATTGAAAGTGGAGATATTGTATTGAATTTTAGTTTTCTAGTTTGAGTTGGAGCAATCGTCAATCGTCATGAAATTCAATTTGCTGCAGTCCTCCACTTAAAATTTTCCAGGGATTTTAATTTTCGACCGATTTTATTCATCTTAGGTACTCATTACTGTCAAAATAAAGCTCCTTGGAAAGGTTTACCAATTGAGCTTATAAATTCTGAAATGGCCTTACAAATAAAGTATTGTATTTTTATTTCTTAGGTTTATTTCTTCATGTTCGAGATATCGAAAAACTTTCGTTGAAAATTGCTAGATAGATAGTAATGACCTAAAAAGCATTAGTTAACGCATTTTTCTACTTTTATCTTTTTCGTATGTTCGACATTTACTGAAGGTCAAAATGATTTTTTTTTTGTAAAATAAAAAAATTATTTGGAAGAGTTGTTTTAATTCAACAATACTTCCGAGTCCGAAGTTTCAATTTAAACAGCCTATGATTGAGTTTTTAAATTCTTTGTAAAACACTTTTTCATATAAACTTTTTTCGTATCTCATCCGAAAAAAATATGTTTGGTATCAGAAACGAAACGAAACGTATTAGAAAACAAAAACGCGAAAACTGGACACAAAGGTAGTGAAACAAGTGTAACAAAGGGTCCCGGTCCAATTTAATGAAATTTTGGTATATGATAGCTTTGTGCCAGGAAACAAAATCCCAAAATTATTAAGCAATTTGTATGATTGGTTTCTGAAATAATATACAGACGTAAATGTCATACACAGAGAAAAATCAATTAATAAAACAGTTTTGCTAAGAATTCACTTATGACAGTTACTACAAATTTTGTTACAGGTATAAAAAGAGTTGCAACTCTAATAATTTAGTTTTCTAAATAAATGAACACCGTTTTATTACCGCGCAGCTTATAACATGTATTATTTTACATTTCTACCTTTACAATCCTATTTTATAAGATTTTATTTCCAATAATATCTTTTTAGTACAAATAAAAACGGTTTTATAACATAATTGGTTTATAGTCTCAAAAACGCATTTTGTTGCGGCAGCTATTCCGTGCAGTTGCAACACTAAAACGTTTCATAACTGTTATAAGATATAATCCAAAATTGTGCGGAGTGGGGAAAATCTACGACATGGATGCGCCGGTCTCCCTTCATCATTCCCAGTTGTCCGATAGAATCCGATGAGGATGTAGTGCAACACCCGCGTCGTGAAATTAGCCATAGGTACTTACGCGTCTATAGACTCTCTGCGATAATTGTGCAAGAGTTCAAAGATACTGTGTACATTTAAGAAGTATGCAATTAAGTGATTGTGATTGGGCTTTTTTTTACGAACCAATGAGGAGCTATTTTATGAAAAATGAAGACACATTGGCGTGCCGTCATCGTTGCCCTCATCTACGCCTATACGCCACGAAGCCAGTCGCCGGTTTTCGTTTGTGACCGCCACCGATGTGGTACAGCCCCACCAGACTATAGTGCAGTAGCGTCGCTGCATGGACATAGGTAATTGATTTTCAATCGTTAAGACCGTTACCGATTGATATTGCAATTTATTGAATTCTGAAATATCGGACTATTTTAACGAAGTAATTGTTACTGCTAAAACCTTCAGGTTATCCAAAGACATTTTTGCGTGTTTGACACGAGTTTTAGGCTATTTAATTATTTCTAATTTCAAGTACTTCAGAAAAGAGACAATTTTTTCAATAGGCTTGCCCCCCGATTTGGTATAATGGATTTCATGTAACCAGTGTATTTTTTTTAAATAAAACTGCTCTTTGTTTCATACATCCAAGTCTTTTATTTAGCCTCAAATGTTAGCTTTTTCTTCACTCTTTACCAATTTACCTTTAAATGCATATGCGTAGAAGTCCAAGCCCTCATTTGAATTTTTTCACCCATAAAATTAGTTTTTAAAAGCAATTTAAATACAATGAATATATAGGTAACACACCTCCAGACTTTTCAACCAATATATAGGTAGACAAAAAGTAGCTAAGGCGTCTAGAGCTAGTTTTCGTTAAAAGTTAAATGCCGCAAACCGCATGTCGGTATGGTGATTAATTTATACAGATACAGCGCGTTTTTCGTTTTTCCCCGTTTCTTAAACTTGTCTATGATGTTTTTGTTTATGAATATTTTCGATTTCGGCAAATAACGGTTAACAAAGTTCTTTGTTCATTTTTTTACATATAAGTAGGTTTAATTCATTGATATAGAGATACTTTCTTTGGTTAGTGCTTTTAAAGAGAAAAATTTATTTATCAAAATATTTGCTAACAAAAAATTATGGCACATTTCAGAAATGCGAGGAAACGAAACGCTGTATCTCCTAAATTAATCAAGATATCGAGATGTCTTTTGGGGCATAAAACTTTTTTCAAAATAGAGCTATATACAGAGTGTCTCACTTAAGAGTGAAACAACCTTATAACTTCTATAATTTTTAACCGACCAGAACAAATTTTTTACCAAAGGTAGACGGCATTGTGGCCTACTTATTTCCAAAAAATTAGTTGCCTACTCCAAAGTCAAAGCCACCTGCGACGTCAAAATCGAGGCTAAAAATCCGAAAATCATATTACTCATTTTTTTTCAAAAAAATTTACTAAAATAAGTTGTTCAGAATCGATCCAGCAGGACTCTAAATTCAAAATTTTGTTAAAATAAAAACAATTAAGATCGAAAAATATCAATTTACGAATTTTCTGCGTGTAGAAAAGTGTGCCATGGAAGTTTTGAAGGCTAGTTGTTTTCAAAAAGTAATCATTTCAAAATAAAATTAAAAGCTACAAAACAAATTTTATTTTTTTTAATCTTTACTTAATTTTTTTTATTTAATATTTTTTTATTTTGACAGAATTTTGGATTTAGGGTTCTGCATCGATTCTGAACAACTTTTTTTAGTAATTTTTTTGAAAAAAAAAAGCATAATATTACTTTTGGATTTTTAGTTTCGATTGTGGCATCGCAGGTGGCTTTAACTTTGATGTAGACAACCAATTTTTTGGTTGTAGGCAACAGTGCCATCTACCTTTGGTAAAAATTTCGTTGTGGTCGGTTAAAAATTAAAGAAGTTATAAGGTAGTTTCACTCTTAAGTGAGACACTCTGTAGACACCGGGGCCACAAGAAAATTGCTTTATAACCGTCATGAGACAAGATTATAGAGGCTATTGGATAGGATAATTATTCCAATGCAGCGGTTTCATATTTCCAATAATTCGTTTTATAATGCTTATTTAATGAATTATAATCGCAATATGATTAGATTATCAGAGCTATGTACTAAATTAGTAAGCGGTATAAAGCATTATTAAACCTGTTATAAAACATTAAGTAGTCCTGTGCAACTCTTGCCATATTGCTACCATAAACTGCCTTAGCAATCCTTGTCATGTGAAGGTAATGAGCACGAGTTGCTGTCCCAAATCGTATAAAATTGTATTATAAAGGATTTAATTTTTTTTATAAAGAATAAAGCGCATTTCGCTCAGTATATATTATGTGGGCTGAAATAAACAGATTTAAAAATTGTGTCGTTGAAAAGGTGCACGTTGTGTAGTACAGGGTGCACTTTCTCAACGACACTTCGTTTAAAGCAACCAATTTCCGCCCACATATAAAGCATTCGTGTACCAAAATTTTATTAAATTTGACCGGGACCTTTCTTTACTCTTTATCTAATAATAATTTTCGATATCTCGAACAGGAAAAGGGCAATACCTAACGAAAAAATAACAATTAACTACTTACAAAATTACGATTTTAGAATTTGTAAACTCGGTTGGAAAGAATTTAATAAAGACTTTATTTTGACAACAAGATCAATAAAATCGGTTCAAAAATGATAAAATTGTAGTGCAAATTCATGCTTAGAGCGATATCTACACTTGAAATAAGTAGCAGATTTCGTTTGCACATTTAATGCTAATTTGAAATAATTACACAATGGCAGTGGCTGCATGTAAGAAATTCGCAAGGCTGTTGAGTGACAAAACATTGCCTATACGCCTTAAGTTATTGTGCATTTACATTTATAAATAATTAATAGGAATAATCGATAATAACGTTTTGCCTACAGTAAACCGCTATTTCTTACGAAACAGTACGACATTCTGTTTAAATCGTTGCAGTACCAAGGAAATAAAAATTAATACATTCCTACCTACTATATTTTAACCACTAGAATGTGTTTTTATCAAAATATGAAACAACCAAAGAAAAATGTAACAATTTATAAAAAAAAAAAAAACAGTTTATTATATGCAAAAGTTATATTTGAAACTTGAAACTCGTCGAAATCGCTTGGAGTTTATTTTAACAAGATAGCGATACATTTTCTGTCGTTTATGGGCAAATTTTAGTGAACTAAGGTCCCTCGTCCTAAAAGGTAATTTCAAGGATAAGGAAAGACTTCTCTCACAAAATATCAAATAGATCGCTTATATTATAATTTCCCCACTTGTTAAAGGTCCTCTTATGCTTATTGTGGAGTTAAATCTGCTTGCCAATCCCAAGGAAGGTGGAAACAATAATTAGTACATACGCGCCGTGACTCACAACTTGTCTTTTTGTAACGTATTTACGGAGAGAAAGGTTCGGATTGCTTTTGAACCAAAACATTCAAGTGGAAATCGGTACGTAATGAGCAGGTTTAGTCCACTTTCGGTAACATTTTATTTTCATATTAATATCAGTGAAATTGTAACAATAATAGCAACCGGTTTTGTTAATTATAATCAACAACAAATTATACCTAGTCAATAAGGCTTTTCCATTGCAACAATTGGCATATAGTTTTTCGGAGGTACCGCAATCTTCACAATTTAGATCATTTTGGCTAACAATACCGTTAGCTTACACATTAATAAATAACAAGGTTACAATGTAGGTCAGTAATATAAAATCTAGTCTTGTTCCTCTACGGAAAAGGTCCAACTAAGACAAATTAGGTGTCTACTCTAATAGTCACAAATTAAAAAGGAATGGCATTTAAGTTTCACAACATTCCACATGAAGAATATATGCAACCCAGAGTGGTTAGGCTCTAAAATTCCATTTTAAAAGATCATATTGAATTGCCAATCATTAAACAAACATATTTGTATTTGGTATTTTTGGTCGACTTTCACAACTAGGTACATAGGTTAGGTATAATTCACATTTACCCACCTAGGATTATAATTAGACCAGATTATCCATATCTAGTGTATTCGACAGAAGTTAGCATTATCATAAAAAATTCAAAAAATTGAAACTTGGGGTAAATGAACATAAGCTCTAATTTATATTTAAAAATAACGTTTAAAGTAAATAGGTATATATAGGGTTAATTAAATTGTGTATTAAAATATAAATTAACAGTTGTTTCTGCTGAACCGAACAAATAATTTTTTTTCGTTTATAAATGTTTACATTCTTTGCCTAAACATGTACAACATTAAACAAACGTTCTGGTTAGGTACATGTTGTTTTCGCGATTTTGTCAATAATTTTGATCCAGTGGATACTACAAGTACCTAGTTTTCATTGACCCCATTCAGAATATTGGGGTACACGAAAACACATATTTTGGGACAATGGGAAAAATTATAGTGAATGCCAACGGTCATTTGGTTTACTTTTAGATGCCACAAACGTACATAAAAATGACCAGAACGTCCATATATTCAGCACACTTACAAAAATCGGTGGATAATGTCTCAGTCTTCTGTGCTGTTGTTAGAGACTTATTTTTGTATGTTTAGCACTTATTGACATAATTATATACTTATTACGTTTTATCAAAATTTATTATTTATATGCGCAAAAAAGCACTGTGTTTTCATTTACCCTTGTAGGTGGGGGGTAATTGAAAACATTATAAAGAATTGCAACAACGGATTCAACCAAAATATTATGCTTTTGTGTATGTATTGCAACGAACCAAGCCAAGGAGTAACTACCTAGCAAAGGAAAATTTTTGATTTTTTATATTCTTTCTAGACAACTTAAAAAAACTTTGTAAAAATCATTCTCAATCACCCCTATTGACCCTATGTGTGTACACTTGTAAGGGTGTCCCTAAATTAGCCAACAATAATTTACCAGCGTATAATATGCGACCTAAAAAATAAAAAACACCCTAAAACACGGTCTCAAAAATGCCCCCTAAGGAGACTATAGCTCCCGAAATGGACAGTTTTGCAAAATGTTTTTTCTAAATATTTCCAGAGCGAACAAAAATGAAATTCTGAAATATGGTATTGTGATATACCTGTGACATATGACATTTACTGAGGTAGAGATACATTCTTCCTTGTAGGCTTCGCAGATATATCACATACCAAATTTTAGAATTTAATTTTTGTCCGTTCTGGAAATATTTACAAAAAAGTGTTTGCAAAACTGTCCATTTCGGGGGTTACAGCCCCCCTAGGACGAATTTTTGAGGCTATGTTTATAGTAAGTTTTTCATTTTTTGGATCGCAGAATACGCTGGTAAATTATTGCAGGTTAATTCCTAATAAGCATTTTTGTATCACACAGCAAAAAATTCTCAAAACGATTATACTCTAAACCGGTGAATGCTATCGAAGTTCAACAATAGAGCGCCTTTTTTTCGTAGGGTATCCTAAGATTTCATAATTTCGCAAGAAATGGTGAAAAGGGCACACTCGCAAATTGGGGTATATTTAACCCCTTGACTCCCCCTCCCATTTGGAACGCCCATGATAATGAATGTTAAACTGTCTCTACCTCGGTAAATGTCAAATCTTATATTACATGTCAAATTTCAGAATTTTATTATTGTCCGATCTGGGAGTACCTATTTAAAAAAACGTTTTCTTGAAATCGGCAGAGAAGTGTCTCAAAATAGGTAGTCATTAAAAGCTCAGAAATCGCCACTGAAGTAGCCCATTATTGTACGATTTTCTCAACAAGTAGGCCTTGGCGAGATGTAAACATCAAACGTCAGACGCGGAGCCATCACCCTTCAAAAGTGACCAAATATTCAAAACCCGCTAATAAAGGCCCATTTAACTTTTTACACACATTGCGAAATTGTTACCTATCGCAACGCAATCTTTCAGTAAAAATATTTTAGTAGGTTTGAATATGAATCTATTTCTAATGGAGGCTGCACAACACGCAGCAGTTTGGATTTTTTACTGAAAAGTGCCATGTCTCGTCATACTTGACCTATAGGTAGAGCAATCGTCAAAGTCAAGCAACGCCGCGCGCAGTTGGTTCAAAAACGGGTTATCCCTTATGATTATTTTTTCTCCTAATAAAACATTTTTTTCCGATTTCAAAAAATATAATATGTACCTCGACACCGAAGTTCTTTTTATGACTCTAGTGGTTTATTTGCCTCGGCCAGAGGCCTCGGCAACTAAATTCCACATGAGTAAAAAAAGTTGAACTTTAGTGCTTAGTTCATAAATAACTATTGCGAAACCGTCCATTTCGGAGGCTATAGCCCCTTTAGGGGGCATTTTCGAGGCCATGTTTATAGGAATTTTTTTCATTTCTATGGGTCGCAGAACGCTCTGGTAACTATTGCAGGTTAATTTCGGGACACCCTGTATATATACCGTGTAAGTATTTTTGGTACATAGTTTGAAATTTGAAGATTGCTATTTCCTGCTATCTTTATTACTTATGTAAAAAAAACTATCAATCAAGGCAGATTTTTGTTCTTGCTGAATTCTGCTCAATTGTTGTAGTTATAAGTGACATTTTAGTGTCATCCAAGGTAAAGTATAAACCTTAAATTACAGACACCGTAGATTAAAAGAGCCATAGATAGTCAGAAGCATTGTTGAAACCCTCCTCAAAAAATCCTGCTACACCAACTTTCAAACTTTAGTTTTAGAGCTAAAACAAATTAAAACAGATACATTATTGTAATATCTCACAATTCTTAGGACTCGATACTAAGTTGAGATATAGGTATTTTAATTTAGTTATTAGTTTTTATATAAAATTTTATGCAAAATATTTGATGTAGCGTGCGAAAATTTCAACAATGGTTCTGACAGTCTATGTGTAGCTTTGTCTATGCAGATCAGGCGCGGCTTCTCCATAAGGTCATTTGGTCAATGACCCACCTAATTTATTTCAATAAATTTTGAATGTTTAATAATAAACTTCTTATCTCTAAAAAATGCAATTACATTTTCATGCAAAAACTCCCCAATTATTACTAATGGAGCCAAGATTACTAATGTCAAATGTCTAATTCATTTCTATCCGCTGCCCGCCTGGCCGTATTTCAAATTGACCTCACGGGTTATTATGGCAATCCACAAGGATAAATGCATTGTAAGTGACAAAGAGACACCAGCATACGCGCCCGCTCTGAAGCTGAAAAGAGACAAGTACAGTCGCTGTGGTCGACGACTCATAACGCATGCATTTAGTTTAGTAGACCGTCGGGCCGCGTCGCGATAGTCGCGTCAGCCATAGTTTCGTGAAAATAAATCAAAACAAGGGGCGGCGGTGTACGAGTGGGTCTTTAGGTTTAAGTTAGGATAGGCTTAGGTTAAGGAAATATAAAAGGGCTAAAGCTGGTACGGGGATGGCTACGAGCCAGTCTAACCCCTGCCAGCAATTCAAAAAGGGGGGATATTGGAGGCCCTCGGATCTGGAGAATGGCCAAGCTGCCCAACCCATAAAAAAAAAACAAATGGTTTGGGCGGTTCGGCACGTGCTTTGTCGGTTCAAGTTATTTTCGTTTTTTAATTGTTTCGTGTTGTGTTCCGGTGTACGGATTTTAGAAATTTTCTTTTCTTGGCGATCTATTCAGATATTCCGTTTGTAGACTGTGCAATCGTGTAGTGTTTATAGTTATCAAAATTTTACCAATGGCTTCCGCCTCTGTAGTGAGTGTGCAACAAATACTAAAATAAGCGACAGATTGACTTATGAAAAACGTTTAGAAATAAAAGGAACCTCTTCTAGATCGAAAACTAACCACAAAAGACAGAAGTAAAGAAATTAACAGGTATTTTAAGTTTTTAAGCCAGTTATGCACAACATTTCTGACTGGATTTGTGGATGCAATGTAAAAACGCGTTTTTTATTGTTTTCCCTGTAGATACTTTGTTTTGTACTGAAGATTCGTTATGCACTAAAACTGGCATTACTGACATAAAACATTTAAAAGAAAAAGTGGCAAAACATGCTTCTTCTACCTATTCTACCATACATACCACTTATATGAATAATGGTCGCAATAATGCTATGAATTTCGGTAGCCTTGGACGCATTGATATAAGAACTCAATTAAATAGGTCTTATTGTAAATCTATATAAAAGACTATAATGATAAAGTAAAGCAAAATAAGTATACTTTTAGCAAAATTATTGACTGTGTAAAATTCAACGGTGCATTTGAACTCCAAACACCAATGATTTCTCATAACTAAGTACATAAAAGGTGAGTGAATAATAATTATCCTCGGAATTATTTCAGTATTAGGTATTACTTTTCAGAATAATTGTCTAATGGATATCTCAAGGGATATATCTTTTAATTGCTCCATTTAAAAGTCAAAAACATAAAAAAATGCATAAAACTTAGTTTGTGTGTAGATATCACTTCGAAAAAATGTTCGTGTGCGGGCCAGCGCCTGCGGCACTATCCACAACATTTTGACCCACCTCTACAATAACTCAGGAGCCGCGCCTGATGCAGATACCTATTTGGTGGTAGGAAAAAATTATAACATTAGATCATTGGCAACCTTTATGGATGCCAACATGAACCCGTTAAATATTCTACACTCAATATAATGAAAAAATGTAGGTTATAAGTAGATAATTAAGAGAGAACAACCGTTGCCGAAGAATTAATGGAAGTCCCGCTATTTCGCCAAATAGTTGGAGCTGGAATTGTGGTTTACCTAATAATAATTATTAGTCTTTTATTCTTCCTCTTCTTCCTGGTCGTGTCAATTTATTTTATTTTTTTATTACTGGGAATCTTAGGCCAGTAAACAAGGGGATCTAAGTGGAAATAAATGGAGGCAAGCTGCAATACAGTTTATTATCTTTGTTTGTATGTGTCGAACACTATATGCAAGACCAAAAAAATAACATCAAAAAAGTTAAGAGTAAAAATACGATCCAAGAACAGCGCAAGTGGCGCCCTCTGTCTGATAAGTAGAAATTGACATCCTCAGCTTATTCTCCATCGCCAAAAACACAGCAGTGCCAAATTTCACTTCGGCAGCTTGATTATTTTGTGAAATGTAGCCATAATTCAATTTAAAAAAAAACATTTCTATAAGGCATATTGGTCCCAATCATCATATTTTGGCCCGAAATATATGCAGTAAAGTTGCTCTATGGATCATTATTAACGGTGCCATAACTTCAGAACCGGTAAGTTTACAAAATAAATGAATAAAACCTTTTTTGTAGAGGATTTAATTGGTTTTATTTTTGGGTCATTTGAAAATTTTGTCTACGGTGCACCCAGACCGAGTTAATTTAAAAAATCCATAAAAATATAATTTCTATATGGAATTTTCCAATATGGCGGCCAAATCCGGGATGGATAGACCGTGCAAATTTGGTATAGTGTTAATCACATCCAAACAAAGATAATAAACTGTATTTCAGCTTAGGCCTATTAAGAACGACGTTCCGACTGCCCTATCTACCATAAAATTAGAAACGAGGAGTTGTCATTTTAGAGAACGTCGATTTTATTTTTCTTTTTTATTTGTTTACTACATTTGGTTGTTTAAAGACAAAACAATATTTATTACCCCCCTCCCCCGCACAAGCATTCAGTTGCTTACAATACTCCTAGTTTGGAGTATTGTGAGAATTATTATGAAGTATATTATTATTATAGGTAACGTTAAATATTGCTTCCAAATTATTTCTAGTGTTAACTAGTTTTCAATTGATTTTCCACATTGAAAACTGAATCAATAATTTCATTATCATCAAAACTAAGATTTTTAAATATTTTTCTAAATATGCAGGATTTTTTATTCAGGATCTTTAAAGTAGGTAAGCAGAGAGTTACATACTTCGTTGCAAATTTGAGACCTCTAAGGACGCCAAGAAACCACTGGCAGATAGGACACATTTTCCACTTTCGAATTTGGAGCTCTAAAAACAGTTCAATTATTGTGTAGGTATCCAGGTGAAAAAGTTTTGCAAACTAAAATACAGGCTAAGTGGCGAAGCTTGTATCAAACTTATAAACTTTAGAGCACTAGTGGTACACCGTCGAAGAATAGAATGAATTTGTAAGTAAATTGTAAGTACCGTTAGTCAACCAGCATGTGATATACCTACCTCTGCCTTATGTTTAATATATTATGTGAAAACTCGCATTCCAGGCCACTGAAATTGCTATTAGGTATATACCTACTTGTATATGTTATAAAACTGATGTAGGCAAGGAAAACTGGTTTAATAAATAATATTGCATTGATAATAGGGAAATGCACTAAACGTGGAAACCGAAATTTAGTTGCAAGTTCATTAGATATAGGTATATTACCTATAGGTATGTACCTATTCCTATTTAACAGCTTTTGACAGTAGGTATATCTTTCATGGCAAAATATTTATTTCAACACGTGATATGAAAATAAAAAACAAATTGACACTTTGTTTATATTGCTGTTGAATTTTGAAACGGAAGCAGTGAATACACGACAAAAATGTTAACAAATAAAAATAAAAATAGAACAATTCCTCGGACAGGGACATTTCAATAATAACTTTTATTGATCATCTAACCTAAATTGACAGTAGCAGATTATGTTCAAGTTCCTATTTTTTAGTTTTCTAAAACAGTAGGCGGAATAGTTATTTATGTCCCAAGGCACTGAAGTTCAACTTTTTATGACTCGTGTGGAATTTAGTTGCCGAGGCCTCTGGCCGAGGCAAATAAACCACATGAGTCATAAAAACAACTTCAGTGCCGAGGTACATATTATTGTATTTTTTTTAAATCGGAAAAAAGTTTTATTAGGCAAGAAAATAATAATAAGGGATCACCCGTCCATGAACCGACTACGCGCGGCGTTGCTTGACTTTGACGATCGCTCTACCTAGGTCAAGTAAGACAAGACACGGCATCTTCGTACAGAAAAACCAAACTGCTGCTTCTTGTGCAGCCTACACAATAAATCTATTGATATTCAAATTTACTAAAATATGTATACTGAAGGATTGCGCTTCTATAGGAAACAATTTCGCAATGTGTACGAAAAGTTAAATGGGCCTTTATCGGCCGGGTTTTGAATATTTGGTCACTTTTGACGGGCGATTTCTCCGCGTGTGACGTTTACATCTCGCCAAGGCCTACTTATTGAAAAAATCGTACAATAATGTAGCTCATTATTGTACGATTTCTGTGCTTTTAATGACGATTTTGGGACACTTTACTGCCGATTTCAAGAAAATTCATTTAGACACCTCTACTTTGAAATACAGTGACACATTTAAATTGAAAATAAATATGTTTGCAACAGATTTCTTTCTTATATGACTACAAACCCATTTTTTGTGTAATTACGGCCAAATAATTCAAAAATAAGCAGAACAAAATGGAGTGTTGTGCCTATTTTTGCCTATGATGGTTTAAAGGCATTCCTTTGTTGGTCCAGTGTTTATTTTTAATTTTATGACACTTGCAACATTATTAGTTAAAATTTGATTTACGAGGTATTGCAACTTATTCCGAAATTTATTGGGACTTTTTGTTTACTTCCACAAACATAATCGCGTTATTTGCTTAACCTAAAAGATTTGGAGGGGTTTGACAAATATTGCCCCCCAACTTTTTCTTTTTACTCTCCCTACGCCTGTAGCCTGTAATCATTACTTATTATTTTAAGCCAAACCCTAAATTGGAATTTTACAGAAATGAGAAAAGTAAGGAAAACAGGTAAATCCTGGAGTTGAAAATTAGTGGAAGTGTAAAATTTGAACTAAATATCCAGTAACCTAAAAAATCACTGATCTAATTGATTTATCATTTCCACCCACATCTGAAAAAAAAAGAAAAAGTCACCAGTAGAACTTAGATTATTCGTTTGTTTCAGAATTACCTCAGCAAAAATTCAGACGTTCAAAGTCAGGAGCTGTTAGACAACGTGAATTCAAAATATTACTATTACACAAGGACGAAAGGACTCTTCAGGATATGTTACCCCAGGGAACGGCCTCCTACAGGTAAGACTCGTTTAACATTAAAATAATCCTATAAAAGATATCGCATATAATTTTTGGATAGGAAATGGTAATAATTCACGTAGTTTAAACAGTAAAAGTTATCTATTTATTAAAAGACAACTCTGCACGCACAATGTGCACGAATGATATTTTTATAATTATTACCAAATGTATAATTGCCTTTTAGTTGTTATGTTATGTAAAAAACAACAGAAGGAAATGCAAGTAGTAATAATTTTTAATTTCTTGAAATGGGATTTATTTCAGAAAAATAATAAAAATAAACAAATTTTACACTAATTTAGGTACTACTACTATTTACTTTAATTAATTAAATTAAAATTAAATCACATGAAAATACTTAAATTTCCACAATATTTATTAAATAACCAAAAGTCCCTTTAAAAAATCTGAGAAGGCTTTCTCGAATTTGCCGAGAAATTGTTCATCCTGACCAGGTACTATAATAAAAAGTGTGGTTAATACTATACGCTTCTCGTTCTTGAATCGTTTCGATTCAACGAACTCGTTACGTAATAACAGTAGTTTTTTGCAGATGGTATGTTCGCAATTTTTATGTAATTAAGCCATTTAGATTACGGTTATTATAATAATTTATAGAACTTTTCAAAGAGTTTCAAAATAATGGCGATTTTACAATGAAATTTTTCGTGTTTGACATAAAGATAAAAACAATTTTCTAAAATTTGAGCTTATTCGTTCATATACATTGTGTTCATTTGAGAGCTAGTCAGTCACCCTTCACATTACGATAATGAAAATTTTAAAAATCGGGGAGACCCGTCGGTTTTTATTTGTATGGTGACCTGATTTATCTCCTCTATCCTCACCACTCTCAACTTTAAAATCTTAAATGGGACTACTATCGTTGATTGACGTATTAATAAAGATTGCTCACGGCTGTCACGCCTGACACTTTTTCAACTCACCATGCGCTTTCTGGAGACAAAATACAATGCAAAACACATTGTTAGCCATCAGAGCATTCTGTTTTCCAGGACATGAAGCTATAGCCGTGAGAAGTCTTATTAATACGTCAGTCAACGCTACTATGCTTGTGATATGTCAGTTTAATAAAGATAATTTTATCAGTGATGCCGGACCGTTTAATTTTTTGTTTCATTATTTACTTGGCCCTAAACAAGTTAAAACCATAAACAAGTTAAATTTAAATTGTTATTGGTATCGAAAAAACCAAGTAAATAGTAAACTATTACTATCTGAATTTCTTTATTTTATAAGATGTTCAAGTATAGCTTGTGTTTTCACTTTTGCAAAAGCTTGTGTTTTTACTTTTGCAAAAGTTTGCCCCATTAATCTCTTACATTCTTGAGTTATTCTGCCTTTTAAATCCTCAATAATATATGCAGGTGTCTTTTCCGTTACCGACAACAAACTTAAGGAGTTGTTTAGGAACAAATGCCAAGAGCATCTTTATGCTGTATTTATTATTTTTAAACAGATTTCAAAAAATGAAACGGCGCTCCATTCCTGACTAAATTACCCATAAAATGAGGTATCACAAGCAGTGTCATTCAAGATTTTAAAGTTGGGAATGGTGGAGGCTAGAGGAGTGAGTAAATTGCTATTATACATTACACATAATGCCAATAAAAATCTCAGCGATATTTAAAATTTGTTTCATTTACCAAAATATTAAGAGTGGCTAGTTTTCAAATGAGCGCACTGTATTATATTACTCTTTAAATATTGGGCCAATGAAGTCACTTTTTTCTAAAAAATTACGCATGTGTTATATTTTAGTAAAAACATATCTCAGTCCAGTGGAGACGCATTGCAACAATATCAACTACTACATTCCCGATGAAAACAACGAAACTAGAGACTTTTCAGAAGATGCGTGGACAAAACTGCGTAAGCGAATTAAAAACACTAGAATGTAATGTTTTTTATTTCATTTTAACTTATTTTTCAGATATGGGCAGATCCATGATAGCTCTGTTTATATTGTCATTTATTTCATTCTTTGCGGCATTCTGCACGGGAGTGACTGGATGTTGGAGGAGAAGTCCTGCCAACATTACAGCTACAGCCATTTTGATGCTTCTAGCATGTAAGTATTCGGTGCCAATTTTATGTACGTTCGGTGATTTCAATACCTAATATATTTTTAAAATGTTTTGAGACAATTATACTGAAAATTCCTTTTTTTCTACTCAGTTCTTTCTAATGCGACCCTGTATTTAATTGGAAAAAAAGGAATTTTCAGTATAATTGTCTCAAAGCATTTTAAAAATATTTCGTGTCATACATCATGGTATCTGGAATGAAAAGTGTTTTCAAAATCTGCAAAAAAAAATCGAGGTCCGTCTTTAAAAAAAATAAGTTGAAGATGGTTTCTCAAAAAAACGAAATGTTGTAGAACAAATCTAAAAACGCCATCTTAAAGCCTGTTAAAAAGTACCATAAGAAAGTGTTTTTCTTTTTCCTATCTGTGATAACTTCAGAAAAAAAAAATAAAAACGAAATTGCAAAATTTAATTTTTTTCAAAATAACTCAAAAACGAAAAGAGATATTAGAAATCTGTTTGTACCATTTTATTGGCCTAAAAATTGCGAAACTTTTTCCCCATTTAACCGTTGTTCTATCTCTCACCCTTTGCAAGATCCCCATGCTGTTCATTCTTATCCGGGACACATTGTATATCGATTTGCAATTTCTTGGTTTATCAATATAACATGGAATCTTAAATTTTTCAAGTAATTAAAGTGTAAATTTCAATTATTTATTTTATTTTTAAAATTTTAAACAATGATTAAAAATTTTTTTTTAAATCGAGTTTTTTAGTTTTTTGCATTTTCTGAGAAAATTTTCCGTAGTAATGTATATATTTTTTACACCATCAGAAAGTAGAGGTTTCAACAAACAAAAAGCGAACCGACTTTTTTTAAAAAGCAGCTTTTTTGACGTGGGCATTTTCGATTGAAAATGAGGTTACTTTTTCGGTTTAAAATCAAAAAAAGGGGTAAAAATAAATATTTTGATTCGAAACAATTACAGCGTATTCGGGACATAAGAAGGTAAGTTTTCACCAAATTTGGTTTAAAAAATTTTTTTGTGGGAGAGAGAAATTAAAAACAAAAAATCGGTTATTTCGATTTTTTGCGGACATTTTGAGTTTATGTGAAAAAAGTGTAAATACAAAAGTTGTAAATCTTTTTATTGCCCACAACTTTGCGATTTAACTTTTTTGATAGGAGTTGCAGTTTTGCAAAAGATCACCCTCTACAACCCCCGTACCTCAAATCGCCCTTAAATTATTTTTTCTGTTATTTTTGCTATACTTTTAACCTTTTTCCAATGGGTGTCATGCTGTTCTAGACTTTTTGTTCTCAAGAATGTTTTTTCTCAGCGGTTCTATGTGTTATCTGAGGTGCTCAGTCCGAATTTCAAGTTTCCTACCATGTAAGAGGTCGGCTTCGCAACGAATAACATGAAAAACCTCAAAATTTTCACACGTTTTTCAGTTTTTCGCTTAAAACTCGAAAAGTGTGAGTTTTTGGAAAATAACCGTTGCAAAATTAAAGTAGACAAAATTTCCTACAAAACGCACTATACTTCTTTGATTTTCTGATGAGCGGTATCGGCGCTACAGCGCGCTGACGAACAGCGATTTTTTGGCCCTTATACGAAAACGTCAAAAACGCCTACTCCCACCCCTACAACTCGAAAAATATCCATGTTATCAACAAAAACCCTTATATCACGTGTAAATACATTAAATTTCCTACAACGTCGAGCCCAGGATTGGGTCACCACTTCGAGTAGGTTCTCCATCTGGAAAAGAAAAAAGGCATTGAGTGTTAGTACATGGTTACAAAAGACAGATACGTAGGTATAGTAACTAGTATGAAGAAATACCTGATGTCACGTGCGCAGTTATTTTGCTCGTCTCCGTTTGGTTGTTGGTGGCCCAGGCAATGAATCTTGGGCACTAGAAGATCCAGGTGAAGGGTCTTGGGCAATAGAAGGTCCAGGTGAAGGGTCTTGGGCAATAGAAGGTCTAGAAAAGGGTCAGGGGCTGTGGATTGTCCTGGATAAGCAGTGAATTGTTGCCGAAAAAAGTTGTTATTATGCAAAATATTATTATGATGCAAAATATTACATGAACTAATAGTTTCTGTCGCCTCAGCTAATTCAGACAGTGGTACTGCAAGGGGCCCGTCCAGGTCGTTTTCCTCTTCTATATCCGAATTGTCGTCGACGTTGGAGCACGACCCTGCACAATTTCGTGCAGAACGCCCCTTCTCGCCTACACCCACACTGACCTTGGCAATCTGTCTGGCATTTGCGAGATATAAGCTGAAGAAGGCTCTCGGGAGCCGGGGGTTTCAGTGTGTTAATAGAAACCAATCCATTTTTTGTCAACTTCCAGCCCCACTGCTCTGGATCCAAGCAGTTTCCGATCCACTGCTGCACCTGATTGAAAAACTCTAAACGCGTGTTGTTGAGCTGCAGCTTCAGTGGGAGGTAGGGAAACATTGTTTGCTGATCCCTTGTAAGCTGTTGTCATGTATTGCTTCTCCTCAACTTGTAGAGTGTTGCGGTTGGGTGGTTATCATCATAAAGGCAATCAGAAATTTCTCACCAGCAGCTGTTATTTCCTTTGGAAGTGCTGAAGGACCAGTGAATTTACTAATGTATGATTCGAGATCCGGAGTTTTGAAATGGGTCTTGAGAAATTTAACCTTGCCTTTATTGAATAACGCGGACGTAGAGTCGCAACCACTCATTGCGTGGAGGAAGAGCATGTGGTTGGCAACACTTTTCTCCACTGTTCCCGGGTGTAGGAGGGGCTGAGGGGCTTTACCTCTTCCTGGCTTGCGAAAATATACATTGGGGCGGGTTTGGTCAACCTCTTTTAAGAGTAATCCATATAAAGAATATAGCGCCCATCATGAGAAACAGGTGGGAATGTCGTTTTGGCTGATGTAGGCCGCTTTGCACCGACCCCCTTATGAGAATATTGAATGCTAGTGACGTCTCTTGTAGGAAATTTAATAAACTTTCACGTAATATAATGGTTTTTGTTGATAAAGTACCTATATTTTTCGAGTTGTGGGGGGTGGGAGAGAGTTTTGACGTTTTCGTAGAAGGTCCCAAAATGGATGTTTTTAGCGCGCTCTAGCGCCGATACAGCTCGTCAAAGTTGAATAGTGCATTTTATAGGAAATTTTGTCTACTTTAATTTTGCCTAGAATGGTCATTTTCGAAAAACGCACAGTTTTTGAGTTTTAAGCGAAAAACTAAAAAAGCGTTAATTTTGAGGTTTTTTGCGTTTTCGTTGTGCAGTGAAGCCGACCTCCTACATGGCAGCAAACTTGAAATTCTGACTCAGCATCCCAGAAAACATATTAGATCCGTTGAGAAAAAAAATACTTACAAAAACGACAGTGTTGAACACCGATTATGACTGGATTAGCAGTGCCACAGAAAAATTAACAACATAATGAAATATATAATATTATGGTGATGTGTGATACATGTGTGATATTTTGACTTTTGACAAGTATCTAGGCAACCTTCATTTAATTTACTGATGAACTACTTAATATCAGTTGCTTTTGAATCGACACCCTGTATATCGATAATAATTTACACTCTACTCTGTTAATTAGCAATTTTCTTCACGTAGCTTCTGATGAGTGAATACAAAACAGAGAAATCAACTGTACACAGTGTGCTTACGGGTCATTAAACTATTGTATGCAAACCTCCGTTTGTCATTTTCAGGCACTTAAGTTGTTTTCCCTCTTTATTACAGGTTTACTCAGTGCTGGGGCTATGGGTCTGTGGCACAGCGTAGAATATTACGAGAAGGAAAAGCAAGTTGGTGAAGAATTTTTCCAGCAATGGAGCAGCGTAAGTTGTTTAGATTATGCTGTATAATGTTTAGTTCCATTTACACAGTAGGACTGTTCACCTAGAAATATATACAAATAAAAATGATGAACTGTACAACGCTCAACAAATTTAACGCATTATACAGGGTGACCGTATTTCGAGTCTATGCATGGGGATCTTGGTTATCTTAAGAGATACGAGGTCGGTTAAATTGGGGCAAAGTTGCGGAATTTGATGCCGAGTAACATGGTAAAAAGAAATTTTGGCTGGCCCTTTTCATTTTGAAAATAATGCGAAAAAACTGAAAATTGTCGTTTTCGTTTTTATTTTTTTAATAACGAAAACGAATGGCGCTGGACATTTCTAGGTTAAAGATTATTAAGGCACTTTTTTACAAGGAATCTAAATATGACCTCGCATCTTTTTCTCGCCTCCCTGGACAAAGATATGACGATCAACTTTTATTTTTCTTATGGGCGCCATATTGGATTTTCGCATTTTTGAAAAGAGGATTTTTTTCTGGTTAAAATGATATGTCACACAATATGCTTTACTTTGTTTTTCTTGCCGTAATATCAAATTAATCGTTTTTGCAAAAATCCAATATGGCGCCCATAAGAAAAATAAAAGTTGATCGTCATATCTTTGTCCAGGGAGGCGAGAAAAAGATGCGAGGTCATATTTAGATTCCTTGTAAAGAAGTGCCTTAATAATGATTAACTTAGAAATGTCCAGCGCCATTCGTTTTCGTTTAAAAAATAAAAACGAAAACGACAATTTTCAGTTTTTTCGCATTATTTTCAAAACGAAAAGGGCCAGTCAAAATTTCTTTTTACCATGTTACTCGGCATCAAATTCCGCAACTTTGCCCCAATTTAACCGACCTCGTATCTCTTAAGATAACCAAGATCCCCATGCATAGACTCGAAATACGGTCACCCTGTATATTAATATACACATAATTTTTTTATGTATCTGGCAATGTCAAATTTGCACTCAAATATTACTTATCCAATTCAAAGAGAAAATTAAGAACTACATAAGAGGCCGATAGGTGCCCATCTATTTTTACTGTATATCGATATCGACATCGAACTGACTTGTATTGTTTATTTTTAAAAGTACGATAAAAATATAAGGACCAAAGTTATACAGAATGAACAGGGGGTTACAGTCGATATATTGTGAGTTTTAACAAGATGTAAAAAAAACTACTTTTGTTTCTTACTTGTGTTTCCATGCATACGAGTAGATAGGCCATACGCCTAGCCCTATGACTTCGATGATTTAAAATACGTGCACATAAGTTATACATTATCATTTTTTAATTATTATTTGTATGGACAAATCCAATATTTATACATAAAAAAGTTTGTGTTATTGATAAAGTGTTAACCTTTCTACCATTTCCAAAATCACTCAACTGTCTTTCAAGTTCTTTTTGTGAAATATAAAATAACAATTCTATTTGGAAAAATACATGTGCAACTATCATGTATAAATCATCTATGTATAATAGTAATTATTAATCATACTAATTATGGTAGGTATGCCGGCATACTTGGTATTCCCAGGCGCAGAAATGCTAAGTTTGAGAAAAGGTTCACATACGTACAATAGCGTTAATATTTTTGCCTTTTTAAACTCTTAAATCACTTATAATAGGTAACGCCTAAAACCAAAACAGAATCATTAACAGTAATCTATACCAAATATCCACCTACCTACTACACACTACACCTAATCTTCCCAATATGAAACATAATACATTTTTAGGTGGTTTGAACATGCTATTTCCCCAGTAGATTTCAGATAAACTCTACAGCATTTTTACTCCCTATCTATTGCATCAAAAATAAAATAAATAAATATTTCTGGTCATACCCTTAACTCACTTATGAAGTGTTGGCGAGCTTAATTTTAGAACCTACTGGAAGGATGAATAATTGAGAGATGTTCAATCTAGCAGTTGATAAGCTGAAGTGTTCAATTCGTTCTACACAATGCAAATAATGTCACAGAACTGAGAAGCAAGAAATCGGTAAGTACTCTTTAATAAAAGCATAGGTTTGTCCAATTCCAAAAGAAACTTAACTTCCTAATTCGATGCCAATATTTTCAGTGTACCTACCTACCTAGTAGATTACTTTCAAGATTCTGTTTTGGTTTTAGGCCTTTAGTGTGATTCAAGACATTAAAACGACTGGGTATGGCCATAGAAAAATGAAAGTCTATACTTTGTCCATGCACTTTTCAAAAAGTTTTTCTTCTTCTGATTCCGGGATAACATATTGGGATCAATGAAAAAATACATTGAAGACATGTTCGCTATTACATATTTTTTATCGTTATTTTAGCATTAAAGGGGAGCGTTTAAACCTATTTTCGATTTTACCTAACAATCACATTGGAAAGAAATGATATTCCAACTCTTTTCCACATTTTACAAATTTTGACGTCCATCATCTGGAATTTTCAGAAAATAGTCAAATCACGCTTGAACCGTAATTTTGGCATTTCCAGATACCATTTACTCCTTTTGCAGATAGTAGAGTATAGTATATAATAATTAAACTATATAAAATATTTACCAAATAGCATAAATAATTATCAGTAGGTACCTATTATAGTTAGTATTGTAGTGCGTTGTATAGGTTCCTAATAATGATGGCAGAAAATAAAACTTATTTTAGCCCACTTATAAAAATGTTGCTCCACGATTTGCGTGACCGCATAATTTCAATTTTACCTTACGGAAAAAACAGGTCCTCCAAAACAACAGCGAGCAGTCCTACGATTGGTCGTTTGCCCTCGCCTGGCTGGGCGTCTTCACCACGCTGTTATCCTCTCTTCTGTTCTTCTTCGCCAGCTGTTGTTTGGCAAACGAAAAGGACCGAGAGAACCTCAACAATGTGCAGTATTTAATGCCAGGTAGACCGATAGAGGTTGATAACAAAATGTTCAATTGAATATCAGAGTCTGCTACGCCACAAGAGAATATTTTACGATTAGAAGTATCTATATACCTTTTTCATCCTAAGATCATTAAATACCACTTTAATCGGCTAGATAGAAAATATTTTTTTCGAGACTAGGATGAACAATCCAATCCAACAACAATCCATTGGGGCGGTTGAATGGAATTATGTGCTACTGTATAGTAATATCCTTATTTATGGATAGGTACCTTAGTTAGCGAATGTGTGGCATTGTTATAAGGATATGACATAAGAACAATAGATACAGATTTTACAAAAAAAAATAAAGTTGTCCAGCTACTTTTTTTCACATTTTAACATAAGAAAATTGCTAGGTAGGAGCTTTCATATTCATATGACAAATACCTACATAGGCTAATTAAGTATCTATAACTCAGGATAATATGAGCAATATCGCGTATATGGCGATATCCCTATAAATTTTAGGACATCAGATTCAACTCCTAACTCACAAAATTGATTGAAATATTTGTTGTCTTGTGGCTGATAGTAGATAATGTCTCTGATATCGGAATTCCATTGGAGGTGACTTGATGTAGGACAAAAAAGCAAAACCGAAAAGAATGGTAATTAATTGTACTCCATGCTAGTTCATTTCTTATTTTCTACACTCAAAATAATCATTCTGTTGTACCAACGACTATATTATTCCATAGTTAATGGTTGTACCTAGGTACTATTTCCTGGATATTTTAAATTAAGCAAATTCCCTAAAACCATATTTATCTAATACATTAAGCGGAAGTGTGAAACTTTGTGTTAGAACATTGTATTTTTATTGATAGAATGTATTCTTCATTCGTCACGACGGTCCTATCACGTTTCAGAGACCTAATTAAAGATGGTGCTACAACGTCAACGTTTTTATTTATAAGTTTTGCAGGATATTCAGGGTGACTCAGGTTTTAATCTGGAAAATTTATTACGCGATAGAATTCGCAAAAATAAAAGTTCATAGAACTTGTATCACAAAATAAACAGCTTCGCAACAGAAGCCTCCTTAACATGTGTCAAAAATAAGCGAGTCTCCATTTCAATTTACAGAAAAAATAACCAGTATTTTGAACAAAAATTCTATTGCAATCTCTTTGCTATGTGGATTAAGATGAAATCAAATAAAATGCACAATATTTATAACTTTAGAAGATATTTCACCTAAAAGCGAGTCTCGTTTTGACACATTATGCCTTTAGTACTCGTTATTCTGTGCTTGTATGTTTCATTTTCATTCAAGTTTCATTTTCGAGATAGAGGGAGTTAAAGTTAACAAAAAATAATAAACTTGCTCCTTTGTAAAAAAATGCGTTGATGTTATAAATTCGAACGATTATTGTAATTTATCTTATTAAAATTTTTTTTTAACTTTAACACCATGTATCTCGAAATTGAAGCGTTAAAATTAAATTAAACCCTGAGACACCCTGGAGGAAGAGGAAGAGAATTATTATTATTTTTTGTTTCAAGCAAAATTCTCAACTGAAACATCAATATTCTATTTTCCGACGAAAATTTTCACGAAAAGGAAAAAATCTCATCAGACAATCCAAACCTAGGTTGGCGCATACGATTCTCGGCTCGTGTCATTGGAGGCAGAACCATCTTTTCAAATACCTTATTGCTGTCTAAGCCTCCCAAACCCGGCTCAGCTTTGCATCGTGGCGAGAAAAGCAATTATTCAAATGATGATATGATGCTTCTATGGCCCCTTCCCTTGTGACATCCACTCATGTCACTCCATCGCCCGATCGTGACCCAGTCGCCCGACTGTATAAATACGGCGTTTAAGCAATCTAGGTTGTTATTTTAGGTATGGCACTAAAGCCCGTCTCAACACAAAAGGATATTTTTCCCTCTCCCCCACCCACTTTAACACATGGTGAAGATCCACCCACCCAACAACCAAGAGCTATAGACGTACACATGCGTATGGACAATCAGCTTCAATTTTAAAGAAAATATAAGAAAAAACGTACTTGTTACAAATTGATTTCAAACTTGTTTCCACTGAAGATTGTGCTTCGTATGTACAGGTTAGTTTTTTGTTTTTTAAGATAAAAGGGTGATTCAAAAAACAAAATCAATGGTTGGGCGAATACTTTTTATGCCATGACCGTTTAGTGTACAGGGTGTTCCAAAAAAGTAGGACGAATATCAACTCAACTATCTTTATCACGAGATCCACAAATTCGAGTTAAATAAATTTAGTATAAAATTTGAATACGGAATTTTTCAAAAAACGGAAAAAGATAATGCCACAAAGTTTAATACCATTTTGATTGCCTTGATGAGCAGATTTCAAAAATCCAATAATATACAGGGTGTTCCATTTAAAAAAATTAAATTGCCATTGGTCCTACTTTTTTGGAACACTAAACGGTCATGGCATAAAAAAGTATTCGCCGAACCATTGATTTTGTTTTTTGAATCACCCTTTTATCTTAAAAAACAGAAAAGTTAGGTGGGGGGGTCACTAGGGTATTTAACCGTTTTTCAAATTTTGTTTTGTTGAAAGCCTGTATTGATGCAGACTACACTAGTAAAATTCTAAACTAAAAATTTTACCTCCTTTGGGAGAAAATTGAGTTCAAAATTATTTCCGTTTTTAACGGTTTTCTTAATTTTGACGTCATAATAATTTTGAGCTATGTGAATACGACCGCGAAGCCTTGAAGCTTTATTCGTTTATTGTACGTTGCCAACTCGTGTGATTTTTCCTTGCTGGTCGAATATTTTGTTATTAGAATAGCTGTGTTCTAGTATGGAAACTCAAATTGTCAACATAAAGTTGATTATACAGTTCAATTTCTCTGACTGTTTTTAACTCTGGTTATTGGTTCGGACTAGTTTGAGATTGCTTCCTAGAACAAACCTATTAATTGCAATAAATAATAACAGCAGTTAACTTTATAAAAAAACACTATATTCTGTAAAGATATAATATACTTTCTCAATGTTTGTTGAAGAATAGTCGGTCTTTGGAGTACAGGATTTACTTCTGAATACAAGTCCGAAAGGGGATCTGGCAACGATGCAGCAAACTAGTAACGATAACGGTGCCGTCCTAACCTAATCTTGATGTTTTGTGGGTATCGAAACATAACCTAGCTTTCTAGCTTTGCGGTTTTCGCGAGATTGTTTCGCTTTGGCATCTCGCTTTAAAAATTGTGAGAGCATAAATATGTCAATTTCCGGAAGATTGTCTGAACTTGCTTTAACAAAACCCACATTCACTACAGGAGGAGCCATTGCTTTACTCTTTGTCAACTTCTTCGCACTGAAACAGAAAGCAAATTAAACACTCTATCTACTCTCATACCTGTATAAATGCATAAGGTTGGTAGGTATTTCTTGGAATTTAAATGATTACCTATTTATATTCTTTAGGTACCTACCTACAATCAAATTGAGAAAGAGTGCTTACTAAATTATACTTTGCTCTCAAACACTTTTATCTGGGGATTGAACTACCTACTACCACAGACATATATAGCTTCGCTAAGCTATATATGTCTGTGCTACTACCAATATCAATTTTATGGTACCTATTCATTTTTCTTTTTAATTGAAACTATAGGGTTTAGGATTGTACCATGTACATAAGTTAAGATTTGCATTTGTAATTAATTAGATTTTATTACACTATTATCTTTCTCAATTTCAAACATAAGCACAATTTTTAATTATATTATAAGAAAGGAGCAATGATAAAAATTTACATTGCCTACTTGCTTACCTTATTTTAATCCTTTATTTGTGAAGGCTTAGGTCAGGTATAAAAATGAATTAATACCTCATTTAGTCCTTTACTATTATGGCGACGCGATAAACAATGGTTTTAATAAAATATAAAATTCAAAATCGTTTGGAACCCCTCAATAACTTTGATAAAATTACAAATTTTGAAATGTAAACAAAACTCCAGCTGATATTATTTGACTAGTGACATATCAAATCACAAAATAATAAGATTAGGTCTCCAGTCTAAGTCCGTACCACATGATAAAAAAAACGAATGAAAATGTTCGGCTCGTTATTATGACGTCAACACGCGGTCGGGTCCCGAACGCCAATTCAAATAAATTCAAATTTTATTTTGAAAATTCTAACTTCGTGGAAACTTATTCGGGAAATAAAAAATGGTTAAAGCTATCTTAGGACTTGATGAATCAAATTATGTGCAATTTATTTGAAAATTTGATTAGAGGAAACTACCCTATTCTCAGTGAATAACCCTGTACAGTGAGTACAATTATTTGTGAATTGTTTATTGTTGTAATCACTATCAAATCAATAATGTATCACCCACACACACCGCAGGCTGCAGGTCCCAATGCGCAACTTCTCCCCATGTTTTGCGAAAGTATTCTTCTGTGTTGAGACGGCGTCTAATAAAGTGATGCGCGCAGGTGCTTCGCGCCGCTACGCGCGCTCACTACGACTGGAGCTACGCGGCCGCGTGGGCGGGCGTCGGCTGGGCGCTGGCCGGCGCCCTGCTGCTGAGCGGAGCGGCGGCCTGCGTCAGGGCGGAAAGAGCGCGTGACGAAGAGATAGAGGCGGCCAACGTGCAGTACCTGATGGCGGGTAGGGACGTAGTGGGAGTGGATTGGATAGAGTGGGAGGGGACTGTGGGTATAGCGCGGGGCAATGGAGGGAAATGCATACTGCATCATGTTTACGAGGCAAAGAAAATAAATATATAAACGTAGCTGATTCGTTAGGAAAAACACTTCATGATTGTTCTTCCTTAAATGGCTAATTGTGCGGTAGATAGATATATCAAGTGCTATGTACTTACAATTTTGTTCTGAGAATAGTCAAACAGGAAGGTTTTATTCGATATACGAGATCTCATGTCATGTCTGTACAGGGTGTAAGAAAAATTGACAAAGCTTACCATATTATTTACTGCTAAAGATGAACCCCTAGTGGTTCGAAACATGTATAGTTTTTAATTTTATTAAAAACTATTTGTGGAGTTTTGACTTAAAGATTTTCAATTTTAATTTGCCTTTTCACTCCACTGTAAGAAGATGGACTATTTTTTCAACTTAAAACTTTTGTCTCTACAATTTTTTCTTTAACTCTAAAAATAAAGAAGTTAAGTCATCCCTTGAAGGGCTGATAGACCAGCTCATGACTAACCAGAAATCAACATAATTATGATCTATGTAAAAACAGTTAGTTTCCGAGATATTGCTATTTTTAATAATTTCGTGAAAATCGACACCTTACATTAGTTTTTCGTCTGCCACAGCTAAAAAATTCCATATTTTAAAATTCCAATAATTTGGAGAAAAAACATTTTTGTCCGATCAGGAATTAATTTTTTTATTAGCTAACGTTAAGTCTTTATACTGTAAAACAAATGCAGCACACTAACCAGGGTAGTTATTTTAAAAAACTGCTCATTTAGTGTAGTTTATAAAGTCGAATAACATTTGCTATGTTTTACTTTAAAAAAAGATATTGCTATTTTAATGCAAAAGGAGCTCATTGTGAAATTGTTTCAATAATAATTAGGAATTCGAATTCGAACTTGGTAAACTATTTATTTGAAACTAAACAAAACATAAATAAAAATTAAGTAATTCGTACTGAAATTGCCTACTACTAAATCGAATGGAAGCGCGACATCTTTAGATAGATTTGGTCTTGCACTTCCTGTGACATTTATTTGTTGTGCGGTATTTACGTTATTTATCGGCCTTACATAGACTTTCTTCTTTATTCAATCATTTTGTGGCCTCCCCGGTCTGATTTAAATTTTTTTGGATTTTTCTAGTGGCGTTGCATAATTTTTTTTAAAAATAAGTGGCCAGGTCAGCTTTGTGCTTTTTTACAGTATGAACAATCGAAGCCAGCTAATAAAAAAATTCCCTACCGAATCGAGCAAAAATGTTTTTCTGTTCTCCAAAAGGGCATAGCATAGCATTATTAGTTTTATTTCGAACTGTGATCAATAGCAGGGCTATTCAGGGTTGCGTAGCAACAATTAGAATCTTAGAATACGAAAACTAACGTTTTTTTACAAAGATATATTTTGATTTTCTGGTTAGTCATCGAGCAACTTCGACATTTTTTTGTCTATCTCTTTAGGAAATAAGAGAAGCCCTCCAAAACCATCCAGTTTGGGACAATTGAAGGGCACTAATTCTAGATTCCGAACAAATTATTATTAACCTAAAAATTGCAAAGTCAAAAAAATGTGAAGAATTGTAAATGTGTGGGATGGAAAATTATAAATTATATAAACAGAAGATAAAAAATATTATATTAGATATTATGTGTGTTTCATGATGCAGTCTGCTACTAAATTGTCCTCAAAAATACTCTTGTTAATTGTTTAAAAGAAGGTTTTGGATTAAACTGGGTACTGGGGACTTTATTTAGTAGTTTATTAGCATAGTGTTACCTACCCTTATAGAAAAAAAGAATATGTTTGATGTTTGATGATGAAGTAGTTTCCAAAGATGCACTGTACCTGCTATCAAGTCACCTCTATGCACATACTAACAACATAGCAATAGCTTCTAATATTATAATATGTTTTATGGACGACCGGTCGCTAAGAACAGCATTTTGACGCGAGGCAACTAAAGTATAATAAAGGCCCGCTATTATCGATGACTGCGACAGCTCGACAGCAACGACAGCGTCTAATGCGTGTATTTGTTGCTGGCAATGGAATAGCGAGCCGAAGTAATGCCTACTTAAAAGCTAGATCGCGTTTAAATGATAAAGGCGCATAGCGCTACTAGACCGCCAGACAGTGACAGATTTTCCTTACTGATTTTCTCATTTATGACTTGGAGAGGGTTGAAAGGTAAATCGATGCCGAGTCGGAAAATAGTAATTTTAAGTTTGGCCCCCGAGGAAAACATATGGAAAATTCGATTTTTCAAAACAGAAAAAAAGGTACTAATTCTCACTTATGCCATGTTCACCGTATGATTTCTTATACTATTCCGACCTCGAAAACCCAAAGACATAAGTGTAGCATGTGGAAAAAGGGTTGAATTAAGGGTTTGGCAGATCACACAAAAAATGACTTGGTTTACTGACTCCGTCAGTTATGCTGTTCGAAATGGTGAAAACTTATATCCTCACTAGCCCAAAAATTGATTGGCAGAAGTGACGCGTGGGGAAAAATGCACTTTTGGGTCGGAAAATAAGACTGAAAAATACTGATTTCTGCACTTATGCCTCTGAAACTATAGAATTCATTTTATCCCTGACAAAGTCAGTTGACGAAAAAAAAATTTTCCGACTTATTTTCCGACCCAAAAGTACATTTTTCCCCACGAGTCACTTCTGCCAATCAATTTTTGGACTAGTGAGGATATAAGCTTCCACCATTTCGAACGGCATAACTGACGGAGTCAGTAAACCAAGTCGTTTTTTGTGTGATCTGCCAAACCCTTAATTCAACCCTTTTTCCACACACTACACTCATGCCTTTGGGTTTTCGTGGTCAGAATAGTATAAGAAATCATACGGTGGACATGGCATAAGTGAGAATTAGTACCTTTTTTTCTGTTTTGAAAAATCGAATTTTCCATATGTTTTCCCCCTGGGGCAAACTTAAAATTACTATTTGCCGACTCGGCATCGATTTACCTTTCAACCCTCTCCAAGGCATAAATGAGAAAATCAGTAAAGAAAATCTGTCACTGTCTGACGGTCTATACTTTTGAAATTCGAACCGGTCGTGCATAAACTTTTGTATAAATCAGGGACGCAATCGGCTTTTATGACTTTCGCCGTGTAATAGCTCTCGCTATTTGCGTCGTGCTATTATCTTCACGTCGCAGGCCGTAAACGGCACCTTTGCGCCCTTGATACATACATAACTATTATATGTAGGATGTAAGTTAAAGAAAAAATATTTAAAGAATAGATTGCAATCTGGTTTCCAAATAATAGCAGTTGAATTACAACAAATTAAAACTTGCAATCCAACCTATGAATATTACCAGAGGGCAATTCATTTGTTTTTCCTACTGTGTGCCAAAAAGTAAGAGTCACTTGAACAGCGAGTGGAATCACATTTGCATAAAAATCGTGATTGTAAAATCCAGCTCTACTGACAGTAAGATTCGCAAAAATTATGTATGCCTCAGTAAAATGGGATATTTCTACAATTTTTTAAGTATTAAGTATGTTGAAAAAAAAAATTTTTTTGTTCTGATTTTTTGCATCCAAACAAACTTTTCAGTATAGTCATACACGATCACAATATAGGTCACTGTCCACACTTTTAATTGAACCATAGTTAAATATTTAAATCTCCCTTTTTGAAAGAAAGGCCCTAAAATTAATAAATTGAAATTTTCACACTCCTAAAACGCTGAATGCTTAGATTTTAGGATTGTTGTCGCCGCTTTACTATTATATCTGTTTTTTTTTAACTCACTTTATCGCATGCGAGAGAAGTTTGCAAAAGAGCCATACTTAAATCAGAATGCTCACTTATCCGATAATGCAGTTATCAGATAATACACTTATCAGATAAATTTTATCAGATAATACCAGAAGTTCACTTTAAATAATGTTCATTCACAAGATACCATAATAAAGGGTTTTTCAATAAGGACGGGTCGATGTTGAAATGGAATAAAACAAGCTGTGTGTGAAGTATTAACGAAATTCTTTTTTTATTTGAGAGGCCCATGTGTGCCATTATTAGGGCTGTTCGATCTCCGAATTTCAGTATCGGAAATCGATACTGAAAAAATATCGATAAAATCGATAAATCGATCTTATCGATAAAATCGATCTTATCGATATAATCGATCTTATCGATAAAATCGATCTTATCGATAAAATCGATATAATCGATCTTATCGATAAAATCGATCTTATCGATAAAATCGATATAATCGATCTTATCGATAAAATCGATCTTATCGATAAAATCGATCTTATCGATCATATTGATAAAATCGATCTTATCGATAAAATCGATCTTATCGATATAATTAATCTTATTGATAAAATCGATATAATCAATTTTATTTAAGAAGCTAGACAAAAAAAGTTCGATCGGCTTTCTGCGGGCGCGGTCTGGACGCAATGGGTGCAGCAATTTCCTTTATTCCTATCAAAAGATAGATATAATTGGAAAGATCGGTAAAATCAAAAATATCGATAAAATCGAAAAGATCGATAAAATCGAAAAGGTCGATAAAATAAAAAAGATCGATAAAATCGAAAAGATCGATAAAATCGAAAAGATCGATAAAATCGAAAGATCGATAAAATCGAAAATATCGATAAAATCGAAAAGATCGATAAAATCGATAAAATCGAAAAGATCGATAAAATCGAAAAGATCGATAAAATCGAAAAGATCGATAAAATCGAAAAGATCGATAAAATCGGAAAGATCGAAAATATCGATAAAATCGATAATATCGATATTTCGATTTATCGAAATTGAATATCGAGTATCGATAAAATCGATAGTATCGATACTTTCGATTTTATCGATATTTTGTCTCAGGCCTAGCCATTATGTATGGAATATAACATCGTTCAAATGTACGCCGCGGCTTCTCACGGTGACATGGATCCGAGTGGTCCAATTTTTAATGACTCTGCCGCATACATATTGTTATGTTGGCTTTAACGGCATCGGTCGATTGCGGCTTATTGGCATAGACCTGCGACTTCAGGTAACCCCACAAAAAAAGGCTAGCGGGGCCAAATCGCACGATCTTGGTGGCCAATTCACGTCACCTCTGCGGGAGATAACCATACCCTCAAATCGTTCATGCAGAATGTCCATCGTGGCGTCAGCTGTGTGGCACATAGCCCCGTCCTGCTGGAACCACGTGTCGCCTACCCCCATATCGGTCAATTTGGGCCAGACGAAATCTGTTAGCATCGTTCTGTATCGCTCGCCGGTAATGGTGATGGCCTCACCAACGTCATTTTCAAAAAAGTACGGACCAATGACACCGTCGGCCCAAAATCCGCACCAAACAGTAGGTAACTTTTTGTGGATGCATTGCCACCTGGTGAACCTCGTGTGGGTTGGCGTCGTCCCATATATGGCAATTTTGCTTGTTAACAAATCCATTCATCCAAAAATGCGCCTCGTCGCTAAAGATGATTTTTCGGCCAAAATTAGGGTCCTCTTCCAAACGCTCCGAAGCCCAGTCAGCGAACAAACGGCGTTGTCAGTGGTCATTAACTTTAAGCTCCTGGGTCAGTTGGACCTTGTACGGGTGCAGGCCCAAGTCCCGACGCAAGATTCGCCAAGTTGAAGTCTTGGCATGGCCTAGTTCCTGTGCGAGCACGGCGAGGAATTGACTGCCTCGGGTTCTTCTGGACACTTTCACGAACTGCGGCAATGTTCTCGGCCGATCTCCAATATCACAAAAAAAAAGTAAACTTAAAATAAACTAAGTAATACAATACATTAACTGAATCAGTCCTTTTATTTATGAAAAAAAAAACAAAATATTCCATAGCAAACAAAATAAAATAAAAAAAACTCCAATATCACACTGACTGACCGTTGGGTCGGCACCGTCATCACGTCTGACGGGCCACGGGCCCCTAAGCAATGCTTATATTTTCTTATGCATAGCTCCGCCACTGTTGAAGGGCCACCGCGTCTGCCGTAAAATGGGCGCAACGCGCGCAACGTTTGCACAAACGAACACTCATTTTGATAATAAAGTTTTATCATTTGGACGTGCTGCTCAATGGCATCAGTGACTGAATAGTAAACACGAGATTAGACAGATGCCACCAAAACAACATGGCTGCCACAGGATGCCAACACCGACCTATCCCAATTGAAAAACCCTTTACCCTTTAGTATATAGATACAGTATGGAACAGGCAAATGGAATAAATTCAATATCTCCTACAGGGTGAGGCTAGAAAAAAAAATTTAATACAAAAGTATCTGATAGATCGAGGCGCATAACATAAAAATATAGTGGTGTATACAGGGTGCTCCATAAGTGTGATATTATATGCAACTTTGTTTTTTTAAATGGCACACGCTGTATTTTGCTTGATTTTTAATTACCCTAAGGATTCTACACATCTTTTATACACCCATATCTATGCCTAAACCCAACCGTTTTACAAATAATCCATCACTTCATTTAAATATCGTCAAGTGCGAGTTACAATTCGTGAGAGTATTATTTTTTTAACGTTAGCGACGAAAGCAGTATCGTTTGCAAATAAATAGTAGATACCTGTTATTTTTCCGATAACGAAATTGTGCTTCATTATACAGGGTGATAACAACAAAATTTACAATTTGATAAATTTCGAGTATTGATGTTTAAATTTGATGTAGTATGGGGTTGTGATATCTCATTTGAAAGGTTTTTTCATTCTCTTGTCAAACATTATAATTATGTTTTTAAACTTTATTTAGAAAATTCACAGTTCCTGATATTGAAAAAATTAATACAAAATAAATCAATATCAACGTATGAGATGTTCAAAATGCATGCCTCGAACGTATAACTTTTTTGTTAACGTTCGAGGCATGCATTTTGAGCCAAATTGTAACTCGCACTTGACGATATTTAAATGAAATGATGGATTATTTCTAACGGTTGGGTTTGGGCATTGATATGGGTGTATAAAAATGTGTAGAATCCTTGGGGTAATATAAAAGTCAAGCAAAATACAGCGTGTGCCATTTAAAAAAACAAAGTTGCATATAATATCACACTTATGGAGCACCCTGTATACACCACTATATTTGTATGTTATGCGCCTCGATCTATCAAACACTTTTGTATTTAAAATTTTTTTTCTAGCATCATTCTGTAAGGAGATATTGAATTTATTCCATTTGGCTGTTCCATACTGTATAATATAACTAGCACGGAATGGCATTCATTTCCCACGAGTATGGCACAAGCCGCAGGAGAGTGTTAACAGTCATATGAGCGGGAAATGAACATTCCGTGCCAGTTATATACTGTATACTTTTTCTACGACTGTTATTATAAGTGTTTAAGTTCAAATGTTGGCTTTTTAATTTAAGACAAATTTTAACAAAATATTTCTTATATATACTTATTTACAATATTAAATGGTACCTATAGTACTTACAAAAGTATTTCTTTACAGTCGTAGAAAAACAAACTTTTCAGTACAGTCATACACGATCACAATATAGGTCATTGTCCACACTTTTAATTGAACCAGTTAAATATTTAAATCTCCCTTTTTGATAGAAAATGTCCATATCAATACTTCGATAAAGTAACCAATCGTATACAATACGGCCACAGAAAATTGCTCACTTATTCCATTAGGATCAAATATTTTTTTTTATTTTAGAAAGTTGTTCTGGTATATGTGATTTTTTAATTAATAACACAACACGGGGTCGTGGTCGTTTGTCACTTCCCAGTTTCCTTTGATGGCGTATTTAAGTGAGCCTATACATTGTAGTAAATAACGTATCCACACAATGCATTATTTTATTTTAAATAAATATACTTTTATCACTTTTAGTGTACCCACAGAAACAGCAGTATGCCTACGCTGGGTACCCGGTGCCCCCTCAACAATATACAGGGCCCTACTACACCACCGGTTCAGCAGCTTATGGGCCCTACAACTATTGACGGAGAAAATACGAACAAACGATAGACTGGTATTTTTGAACGACTTCACCTGAAACAACGAATTGGAATAGTTTAATGCAATAGAAATCAAAACAACTGGGAGAAAGTAGAATTAAATAAAAAGGCCTAAATTCAAACAGGTATAGTAATCTACCTACCTTACCCGAAATATATGGCCTGAAGGTATGGTTCTTTGACTAACAGAAAACCAAATATATTTGGTCCACAAAGATGCCACAATAGAACAAGATAGCTATTTTTCAGTGAATAATTCCCAACTACTCTTGCTAGTCATAGAAAAAATATTCTACAAAGTTACACATGCCACAAGGAATGCCACATTGGACCACAGGAAAATTGCTTGATTTTGAATATATCTTCTTTCTCCAAAAGTTATGTTATAAATGAGGCATTATCGCCTTGTAATAATATTATACATTGTCTCGTATTTTCTTCATAGAGTGCTTTACATAAGACGTTTCTATTCCTTTCGAATTAACCTTTTTCATTCGACTTTCCACTCGATTTGTTGTAGATTCATCTTCCTCCTTTGGAGTTAGCTCAGCAATCGAAAGTAATATTATTATTATTATTTTAATAGTGGTCTCAAAATTAATCCAGCAAGAAACAGTATGTGGTAGAAGGAGATATATGTGAATATAGTTTCTTTGAAATACAAAAATCGTCCAGTCAACAATTCGATTTCTTACGTTATCAATTATTATATAATTACCTTATGTTTTATGCATATAGGAAGACTTTGTACATTTTTATTCTATATTTATCTATATGTTAGTTAGTTAATAGAGTACCTAGATATAGGCATGTAAACGATATTTGTATTACCAGCAAAAAAATCGTATTTTGAATATCATATCATGAATAAAACTATAGTGCTATATAGGTTATAGGTATATCTATAAACTTTTGCAACGATAGTCATGTGAATCAGTTAATTTTACTATTATATGAATATACCTTATTAGGTAATTTAAATAAGTATGTGATCAAAGAGTCTTCAGAATAAAATATAATTTAATGTTCTATTTAAAATATTCCAGAGTTGTTTAGGCGATAATTATGTATATGTAGGTATAAAATGTTTAAACGAATACCTTTGATACTCTGATGAGGTTGGTTATGCTTGTGGATGATTGTTCGAATAATATATTAACAAAGAGCGTAAACTGGAATGATTCTCATTAAAGGTATTTTAGGTAGATATATTATTTTTTGACTAATAAAATATGCAAAATATCGTATTTTTATTTTATTATTTTTTATAAAATGTAGATGATAAAATATTTGTATAAGTTAAGTATAGGCAGTCTCTCATAGAACTCTAAATGTCACCACATTAAATTCTCATAATATGAAATAAAGAGTACTTCAATCTAAGATCTGGCTACACTGCAGATGGTGTGTATCTACAGAAGATATTACTTACTTAGAATAACTGTTCTATAACGACTTTTCCTATTTTTAATGATATATTTTAAAGATAGAAATGGTCATTCTTGTTGCAGCTTTTGGTCTACATTATAGCCCAGTTAACCTTATCAGAATTTCATGACTCGAGATTTTAATGAGGTAGATAGATTGATGTTACGTTAAACATTATGTTATTTATCGTCATAAGCTTTAATAATAAACATATTTGTATATAATTTTTATTTCATCGAGTCTCCAGGAATTGCGTCTCCAGGAATATCCGAAATTAGTAAAGTTTTGAAAGACTGGGAATAAAATCTAGAACTACAATATTGTTGGACATGGCACGAATATTTTTATTATTTATGATGAAGTAAAATATTTTGTAATTATACTGATTAGCTATTAGCCATATACGGCAGCCGTTAATTGTCAAGTTTAATATTTTGATATTTTTTTATGATGCATTTTAGTTTGACTACCGGCAGACTTGGATAGTATTCGAATCCTCAGTATTCGGAATCCTATTCAAGCTACTTTACCAGTAATCGTATTCATATTCAAATACTGTCGAGAAGCAGGTAGGTATTCTTATTCTTAAAGCTACGTTTTAAAGCAGGTATTCTGTATTCGGTAATTTAAATACTGATTTCTTGAGGATTCTCTTAGAAAGAATACCGATGTTCAAATCTCAGCATTCAGAATCAGAATACAGGATTCAAAATTTGAATCCTGTATTCAAATGTTGAATACTAATAAGATTACAAAAAAAACGTGGACAATGATCGGTATTTCTTATATTTAAATTTTTTGTTTTTACCTATATAAAAGTTTTGATTTCTATTGTATGTATAGATGAAAATAGCCACATATACAGTGTGTTCTAAAGATGGGCCCATTTTCAAAAAGTTTTCAACTTTTCAACTGGTAGTTCTTGAAGAGCTCTACATTTTAGATTATACTTTTTTGAAATAGTAGGTACTATTACATGGTTGACTGTTATTAAAAGAAAACCCCCAAAAATTACAAACCAGATTAGGCATGTTTTTAAGAATAAAATGCATAGTGCCATCGAATTGGCCCTAGTTCAAAACCTTTGGTAAAAAATTTCAATACTTCAAGTTATCCGCCAAATGGGGCAAAACTCTAAAAAAAAGTTTTCCAGAGAACCTTGTATAATAAACCACAGGTCATATATATTGGTGATCTTTTTTCGTGAATCGATTAAGCCTTTCCCAAGATATTATTTTTCATAGTATAACCAGCCTAGCTTATACAGGGTGTTTCGTAGATGGCAATTAAATGAACACAATATTCATTATATGAATACATGGATTCGAATACTATTCAGTAATTGGATACTTTTGTTATGTTATTCAAATCTCTAGGATTCGAATCCATTTCAACTTGAGTATTCTGTATTCGTATTCGAATAATGGTTTTTGGTATTCTACCCAAGTCTGTACCGGGCACAAAAAATATAGTTCCATAACAAAAGACTCTTTAGGGCATCTGTCAAATGGACTCCAATTTATGTGTCAAAAAACTAAAGCACCTACCCACAAGATCTATCTTAATACTATTTTCATGGCAAGTATCTTACATGGTTGTAGAATAACTGAAATGCATGTGTCATTAAGGAGCTTTCTGTTGTGTTACTTACCTATTTTCTGTAATATATCTAAGGTCATGAAGACTTTTTTTACCAATAAAAGTTAGGACGCAGGAGTCGTCAGAAAACATTAGTCAATAATACCATTTATTATATTGTTGAAAATTGTTTTTGAATCACACATGCGTTTTTCGCGAAAAAATAACTGTCAGATTTGACAACCTTTGTTCCTCTTTATGTGAATTGTTCACTCAATGGTAAATAAGGGAAATGAATTCAAATGAAGTCCGACATTTTTAAAACTTTGAGGTAAAGTAAAGTAGTATCAACCAAATCGAAAATATGCAATTTTACAACTTCATCAAACTATGAATTTCTCAGCGAACAAAATTTTAATATGGTTCACACTACACTGGCAGAAATCACCTCAGATGCCTGTGCAAATTTGCAACTTTCTTAGATTTATTAGTTTATATTACAAAACATAATATTATTTGGGTGTAAATTTCACGTTATGTTCTAGTATTGTGTTGCGTCTTGCGGTATTAAATAAGGTTTATCAGTAGCTATATGCAGTTGCAAAATGCCTGCATAAATTCATAGCTTAGCTGGACAAATTTCCCATCTACCTACGCATTAGAACTGGCCACGACCAAGAACCGAGAGACTGGAGGTGGCGCTTCGTCTCGAACAATAAATCCGAACGCAAGTGTCGGGCATTTCCTCAATATATTTTCGGTATATCGGACAACTTAAACGAACAATTTAATGTCAATGGGGCGACCCCTGTAAAATTTTTATTTTTCATCCGATTTTAGCCGGGTTTTTTTCTAAAGATGGATCACACAAAATTAGGTATACTTTGGTGCAAAATTTCAGGTCTCAATCTCAATTTTCAAGGCCTACTACGAATTTTTTCGAATAAAAAATGACGAAAATCATTTAGCGATTTTTTTATTTAAAATCTGACATCACAGCGTTAACCAGGACACCCTTAGACCCCCATATACCAAATTTGAATAAAAAATATGCAGGGAGTTCCACGGGCGTAGCCAAGGGGGGGGGGGGTTTCGGGGGTTCAAACCCCCCCCCCCCCCCCGAAATAAGCAAAATATTACCTAATATTATACCGAAAAAATACGAGGAGTGAAGAGTTAAATTATTATTACGTTTGAATATATTATGTAGTAATAGTAGCGCCTAGCGCCATCTTTTGACGAGAGGCAGACGCAGTTGCAGCCGAACTATTTTGTATTGTAGGGACACTTTGCGTTGTTTCTCGATATTTCGCCACGCCCCTAGGTCGAAATGAGCGGAACTTTGTGGGAGTTCGTGGAAGTTTCTGGACGGCTACTGGGCTGCTATATAAGCGGCGGAGCGGCGCGTGACCGCGCTTACGGCAGTATTGTTCCATGCGAACTCGAAGCGAATAAAAGTGAAAAGTGGTGAACGAATAGTGAAGAGAATTAAGTGTACCGTGTAAGTGAGTAATTTTAGTGCACTGTTATTCGATGACCTTGTTAAGGATAGATACGTGAATCATTATTACTGTCGAAAAATGGAGGGGGAAAAAAGGAAGGGTGATAAACCTAAAGGTATGGACTACTGGAAAAAGTGGTGTAGTCAAGGTCAAGGGGTTTCTAATAAAGAAACAAATTTGGATTTAGCTATCAAAGCTTCAGCTACCTTGCATGCTGATAAGAAGACTGCCTACCCCGAAATCTAGTTTGGAATGCCTAGATATGTGCGATAAAAACCTTTATCCTAATATTTACACATTACTACAAATCTTGGCTACCATTCCTGTATCCACTGCTACCCCAGAAAGGTCTTTCTCGAGTCTAAGGAGACTGAAAAACTATTTACGAAACACTACAAGTGAAAACAGACTTAATGGTTAATGAACATTCACTATGGAACAGAAATTCATGCAGATGAAGTAGTGGATATATTTAAAAGAAAAAGCCGAAGATTTCTTCTTTATTGGTTTTAGATTTAGCGCAGAGGAACGAAATTAATTTATCCATTTCATTTAAAGTTAAGAACTTATAAATATGTCGTAGTTTTTCGGATGAATATATAGATATTAAATTTCATGTAAGTATATTTTTGTTGTTTTATTTACTTCTCAAACTAAACCCCCCCCCCCCCCCAAAATTAAATCCTGGCTACGCCCGTGGGGAGTTCCATTTTGCGGGTTGTCAAAGTTGAGCAAAGTAGGAATTTTAAAGGCATCCGGCAAGTCAAGTGTACCCCTCAAAACAGTTGAATGCTCAACAGGACCACTCAAAGTGTTGGTGTGCAAAGATTCAATACAAAAATATACAGGGTTTTTTCTCTGGCCCATCTCAAAATGCTGAATTTTTAGGAAACTTTATACTGGTCATGAGTGCTCTGGAATTATTGAAAAAACATTAACAAACACAATAGTTATTTATGTACCAAGGCACTGAAGTTCAACTTTTTATGACTCATGTGGAGTTTAGTTGCTGAGGCCTCTGGCCGAGGCAAATAAACCACATGAGTCATAAAAAGAACTTCAGTGCCGAGGTACATATTATATTTTTTTGAAATCGGAAAAAAATGCTTTATTAGGCAAGAAAATAATATTAAAGGATCACCCCTCCATGAACCGACTACGCGCGGCGTTGCTTGACTTTGACGATTGCTCTACCTAGGACAAGTATGATGAGACACGGCACCTTCTGACAGAAAAACCAAACTGCTGCTTCTTGTGCAGCCTACACAACAAATCTATTTATATTCAAATTTACTAAAATATGTATACTGAAGGATTGCGCTTCTATAGGAAACAATGTCGCAATGTGTACGAAAAGTTAAATGAGCCTTTATCGGCCGGGTTTTGAATATTTGGTTACTTTTGACGGGCGATTTCTCCGCGTCTGACGTTTGATGTTTACATCTCGCCAAGGCCTACTTATTGATTTCTGTGCTTTTAATGACGATTTTGGGACATTTTAATGCCGATTTCAAGAAATAGTTATTTATGTACCAAGGCACTGAAGTTCAACTTTTTATGACTCATGTGGAGTTTAGTTGCTGAGGCCTCTGGCCGAGGCAAATAAACCACATGAGTCATAAAAAGAACTTCAGTGCCGAGGTACATATTATATTTTTTTTGAAATCGGAAAAAAAATGTTTTATTAGGCAAGAAAATAATAATAAGGGATCACCCCCGTCCACGAACCGACTACGCGCGGCGTTGCTTGACTTTACCGATCGCTCTACCTAGGACAAGTATAATGACGTACGGCACCTTCTGACAGAAAAACCAAACTGCTGCTTCTTGTGCAGCCTACACAACAAATCTATTGGTATTCAAATTTACTAAAATATGTATACTGAAGGATTGCGCTTCTATAGGAAACAATTTCGCAATGTGTACGAAAAGTTAAATGAGCCTTTATCGGCCGGGTTTTGAATATTTGGTCACTTTTGACGGGCGATTTCTCCGCGTCTGACGTTTGATGTTTACATCTCGCCAAAGCCTACTTACTTACTGGGCTACATTATTGTACGATTTCTGTGCTTTTAATGACGATTTTGGGACATTTTAATGCCGATTTCAAGAAAAAGTAATTTATTTCTTTACAAAATGCCAACCAACAAATAAAAACAATTTAAATTATCGGACCATACTCAGTAAAGTCGCTGTCTAAGATGATACATTTTCTGTGTGTTTCCTGTTATGGCACACCAGCCACCTTAATGCATATGGACTTACTGACTGGCAGGCTTCTGTATTTTTAGACTTAGTTCGCTAAATGATTTTCGTCATTTTTTACTCGAAAAAAAAATTCTTAGTAGGCATTGAAAAGTGAGATTAAGACCTGAAATTTTGCACCAAAGTAGAATTTCTTGTGATCTATCTTTAGAAAAAAAACGGCTAAAATCAGATGAAAAATAAAAATTTTACAGGGGTGGCCCCATTCCAAATAGGAAGGAAAAGTTGATAAGGGGGAGGAGGGAATCGGCCAAGAAGACCACTTGTTTGTATGCAGACCAATGAATAAAGAAGCCCAGGAAGAAGTCAAAGCTCTATGGATCTTATAAAATACGTGAGACAGAAATCGCCCTGAGTAGGAACCAAGTTTTAACACAAATTTTGATGTCTGACACGCGTGATAGGTGCCAGTACCTATATGGTAGGTATTTGGATACTTTTATGCTTATCTGTGCGGCTTGTGGCTTTTTCCTGGCTTGCAAAAGTAAAATCCATCAGTGAGTAATTTTGTAATTTAAATTAACTTTTGAGGCTATGCACCAAAGTGGCATAGGCGTTTGTGTAGGTATGTACGTACGTCCTTCTTCATAACTGGGAATTTAAAATTAGAATTCCTATATTATCACGGATTCCTAAACTTAAAGACATAAACGTGCCCGTAAAGTGTATTGTAGGTACTTATTGATTTTAAAAACAATGAGAATTTCTGCGTCGATTAGTTTGTTGAAACTTGAAACCACTCAAAGGCACACCACTGTGAAATCGGAAACGGCATCCCGCCATATGCAGAAACTATCCCTGTCGCGCGTTAATCACAAAACAACATGCTCCTTCCTGGGGTTCTTTATTCATTGATGTAGACGGCAAGGAAACCACAGGTAGTAGGACACATGGTAGTTTTCCCCAGCGTGTCCTAAGCTTCATATCCCGGACCCAACCTCCATTTATGATGAGGATGGTTATCTTACTCGAATATTTTGTTTGTGTGTTTGTGCCAAGTCAAAGGTGGCCCCCTGTCAAAGGTGGCCTCTGTGTAGCCTTGCTTCTGGCTAATCTCATACAATTCGTTTTGATTGTTTATATGACTGATTAGATATTTCGACATTGTGGCGTGACCAGCCTCCATTTCCACTGTTACATTTTGCTAGATAAGATACCTACTCTCCCCATAATTGGACCACTTTTGTGTCCAGCAGAATAACCAAAATCCAGGAAATCATCGCTCCGTCCAAATGGAGACATATCTCTTCTTCTCTTAATCCTGCTGCTCTTAGAAATATGCTCCCATATTCTCACAACGAATCATTTGCTATATTCGACGCTTTATCTTTAATTCCCCGACCTTGCTCGTACTGGTGGTATCACACTCTCTGAACTTTCCGAAGCACTTTTGTTTATTCTCGAAGTTGTATAATAGTTTTTTCGGAAGAAATTTAGCTTCTCCAAAAAAGAAAACCTCTACCAAAATCCTTAAGGAAATTAACGCCTTTCTTGGATGAGCAAAAAATTTTGCTCGTAGATCCGTAGGTGGTCACTTAACTCACTCTCTATATTCTCATAAACATCCCATATATTACCGGGAAATCACCATCTCACCAGACTCATTGTTCAGCCCACTCACTCGCTTTATCTCCATTCTCCATCCGGGATTTAACACGGGTGCCATGACTGCCGTGAGAAACGACAGTGGCGTCGCAAAAAATCCAAGAATTTTTTTTTGTAAACGCATAGGGGGTGTAGTAGTGTAGAAAAAAATCTGTAGGGGGTGCCGTAACAAATGATAGTGGCGTCGCAAACAATCCAAGAAAAAAATATATATTTGTGTAAATCAATCTTACACTAACATATTTATTAAAAAACTAAAACTATAACTTAAAACTACTTTATACAATATTGTTGAGCAGTGAAACGAGTAGCGGTCTGTATGAGATTAGGAGAGGTTGAGCATTGAAAAAACGATTATATATTTCGCGCAGGTATAAGAACCGTCTACTCCCTTATCTCTGTTGGCGACTTGGTTCTTCGAACTTGGAGAAAATTGCAAGTTTTCTGCTACTTTTCACGCCAGAGGTTTTTTCTTAACGCGAGTATGACAGGTCTTATATACATGGAGATGCGAAAAAAGCGCGATTTGAAAATTGATAAAGATAATGAAGAATTTATTTTTGCATTGAGTAAAATTATAATAGATTTATTCTAAGAATAATTTATTTATATATACAAAGAAAAGATTATTCAATACTTCCCAAACTTACCGCCCACCAAAATGAATATATTTTTTTAAATACAAAAAACGAACTATGAGAAAACAAGAAAATTGAGTTTTTGAAAATTGTGAAACTACTCAAGAGGTAATGGACAAATCTTAACCACCGGTCTGCGTAGCAATCCTCGAGCAGTCTGAACAGTAACAACTCGACATATACTATCGGTTCCTGGATGACAAGTTTTGATTCGCCCAATCGGCCACTTTAAAGGGGGGTTGTTTTCCTTTGAATTATTACTAGGGTACCAAGTTTAATGTTAGTTATACCATCATTCAATTTAACTCGTTTTTGCATGGTGTGGAGATATTCAACATGCCATCTGCGCCAGAAATACTGTTGTACTCTCTGCAGAAGCTGCCAACGGTTTAACTTATTCATATTAAAACCACCAAGATCAGGTTCTGGAACACATGATCTTTGGTGCTGTTTATAATTTACCTTGCGTCAAAAATATATTAATAGCTGATAAGGGCGGCCTTTTCTAAATGGGGTCGAAAAAGGGCCGATCCGATTTGCAATACACGTTTCGCGGCGAGGAGGCCGCGTAGCGGCCGACAAGCCGCATCCACTCCAGCGGCCGTCCCCTCCCCGTACAACGCGCGTACCGACGAAACTCGCGCGTGTCTCTTTAACGCGACGCGAAAGGCGACGGTAGGTCTGGGCTCCTCGAGGTGTGCGGTAAAGAGGTGGATAGGAATTTGGGTGATACAGTGGCCCATGAAAACTGTCTCTGCCGAGAGCGAGGCAAAGAAGATGCTTAAATAGGGCGGTAGGGAGAGGGAAATCGCAACGGGAAGCGAGAGGAAGGTCCGGAGAAGAGATTTAACACATTTTCGGATTTTTTAAGAGTTAAATGCGAGAGATATTAAGCTATTTTCTCGATAGAAATCGGTTCGTTTTTATGTGTCGCGCTGCGCCTAAAAATTACGGCGAAAATGTCGCGAAATTGTCAGGAATTGACCGTTTTCGTTTTTGAGAAAAAAAACACGTCATTTCCAAGAGTGGTTTCGGAGGATTTTCCGTCGATTTTGCCAATATACAGCCGTCCCATTTCTCGGAAGAATAAAATCGAGATTGCGGAAATCTGCTACCTATATCTTAGCAGAAAATGTATATTTTTCAAGAGCCTTCATTTCTAGCAAAAAACTCAACCTACTCAAAACTAAGAATCCAAAGCGCTTAACTCACGTGTATTTTCCCTCGAATGTGAATTTACCTTGCCTTGATACAACCTGCGACGTCACGTCGAGATGCGCGTAAGCATACCTTTGTTTATTTGTCTTGGATAAATCGTTTGGATAGGAACTAAGAGGGCAGAGAGCACTAGAATTGAGAATAGCTTCAATTTGGACAATCACTGTATAGAGTTCCTCATACGTGAGAATATGTTCACTAATTACTCGTGGGAGATGGGATTTAACAGATTTTATTCCGGCTTCCCATAACCCCCCGAAGTGGGGAGAAGTTGGAGGATTAAATGACCAACTTATTTTGTCTTCTATACAAGTCTCCTCCATACAGCGGTCTAATTCAGCTTCAGCTTTATTTGATTAACCCTGTGAGAAGGGAGATCCCCCATCTTATGCACTTCGAGAGAACATGACGAATGGCTCGTCCAAACGACAATATCCAGAAAGATTGAGACAAGAGAAATTTGAGAGTTTGCAATCCCACATGCATGTACCTCTTATGAAATTGTTCGATAATTAGATATGTGAGACGATGGTGGCGTGGTAGTAAGGCAGGATGCTCTTGAGAAAAGGTCAGACTAGAATTGGATAATCGACCACCTACTCTAAGAGTGCCTTCTTCATCTAAGAAGAGCGCTAATTTTCTAAGAGATTTAGACACTTTCTTACTGTCTTTCAAACGAAGAAGATCATCAGTGATCGATAAATCTGGACTCTTCTGACAAGAAACAACAATGCATTTTGAAGATCCAATTCTGCAAAATGAGCGAACAAACTATTTTGAGAATTTCTTAGATTGTAAACAAATCTGAGAAAATACGCTATAATAAGTTGGATCTTTGCGAGCGATGAGAAACGATCAAGTAGAGAATTTAATTCTTCCAGAGAGACTATAGGGGTTAAAGGAAGTGTGCGTTCCTCCTGACGAACTATCTGAAATTGATTGGAAGTGTCGCCAAGATTCTTTGGAAAGAGAAAGCCACGATGGTCCCGCCAACCATGATATATGTCCAACGAGTTCAGCAGAAAGTAAACCACTCGATCCAAAGTCAGCAGGATTGTGAGCTGACTCAACGTAATGCCAACATGTAGGGGGAAGAATATTTTGTATATGGCTGACCCTATTGACAACAAAAGTTTTCCATTTGTGTGGGGAAGATCTAAGCCGAGAGTACGACCATTGAATCTGACCAACCAAAGATATTTTTGATGCAAATTTTATTATCGAGAGGCAATAAAACAAAAGATACTAAGTTTGATAACAAGACCGCAGCGCAGAGTTCTAACCTTGGCAAAGATAGACGTTTCAAAGGAGATACCTTTGACTTGGCACTGTAGTGCTTTCTTATAATTATCATTATCCATATCGTTATTTTATTTATTATTTTAAACATAAATATAGCTATTCAGCAGTTTAAAATGTAGGACACTAAAGTAGGTAACTATAACAATTGTATATTGGAGCAGACGAATTGAAGCATTCATAGAATAAAGATGTGACATCGACAACCAACCTGTTTGATCCCACAACATGGCGCAACCTGTTTGATCCCACAACAGCACAAACAAAAGTTACAGTGAAGTTTGAAGAAAATGCTTTCAAAAATGCAATAAAGTGTGGTGTTGTTCATTACAAATTCGACAAAGTGATGACGAGCTACAAAAGAGTACACCATGATTGTTACAGAGACAGTTCAGGCAAAGATTTTTTTGTTTGGCGAGATTATATCGTTCTAAGGGTGTTTTTTCAAAAAAAAAGGGGGGGACACTTTTATATCGTGTGATTTTTGCTTTACAGAAAGAGCAGAACGGGCCTGGCGAAGAATTTTGATGTGTTTACAATAAAGGAATTAGTTTGCCTTTGTTTAAATTTAAGTAACTATTTGGTTTGCCTTTGTAATTATTCGTATTATTAACTGATTTACCAGCTTGGGGACAGGTAGTGCAAACGATCGTAGAGCTACACATTGTTTTTGGAGAAATGTTTCAAAAGTTGGTATTGCAGTTGAGCTATATTCTAATTCAAACCGTTTAATAATTTCAAAATCTAATTTGGAGATAAAAATATGAAATAGTACAAAGTCCCAGGCATCGACAGGTAAATTAAAATTGCGAAGAGCTTCGAGATTTTCTTTCAAAACATCAAGTAAATGTGTGAGACCTGACGGATCATCTGATTTCAATTTAGGCTAATCTAATATATTATGCCAACACAAACGAGGATTTTGATATCGCTCATTTAAAGTATCAAAGGCAATCGCATAATGATCTGAAGTTAATTTTAGAGATTTAATCAAAGATAAAGGTTCTTTAGAAAGTGATAAAACTAAATATTGAAACGATTATTTATTTCGCGCAGTTATAAGAACTGTCTACTCACTTATCTCTGTTGGCGACTTGGTTCTTCTAACTTGGAGAAAATTGCATCAAAGGTGGAGAGGGTTTTCTGCTACTTTTCACGCCAGAGGTTTTTTCTTGACGCGAGCATGACAAGTCTTATATACATGGAGATGCGAAAAAAGCGCAATTTGAAAATTAATAAAGATAATGAACAATTTATGTTTGCATTGAGTAAAATTATAATAGATTTATTCTAAGAAATTATTTATATCTATAAAGAAAAGATTATTCAATATTTCCCAAACAAATATATGCAATTTACGAGGATATGGAAATGGAGAAAATTACGCATATTCACACACGCATTCACACAAAAATTCATACTAAGAAAGAAACATGGTCTTAATGATAAAATACGTCAAAAGTTAAACTCTAGGTTTTAATTTTAACCTTTCACGTATTTTATATTACAATCATGTTCCTTTCTTAACTTTTCCTTTTTTGCGAGTACCACTCTCTCCATCGCTCTTATTCTTTCTAACTCTCTATCGCAATCAGCTAAGTTTCTCTCAATTTCAGCATTCCTCCTCTCGCACAATTCACTCATTCGAATCACAGTCTCTGTCACAACACTCACACCCCCGTCACACTGACTCACTTGCGTAAGTTCCTCCATTTCCGTATCCTCGTACAGCCTCAGCACCTCCTCCAGCTGCTGCATGTTCTTCAGCCCCCTTCCCGTCGAGGTTGAAGCGGCGCTAGCCAACACCACCTTGACTAAAGCCAAACAACAACATGGTGACGTCACGCTTAAGAGGCCGAGTAAACACATCTTTTAAAGCCAAGGGAAGATTTGAAAAATATATTAAATATGTACCTATCAGCTTTGTATATCAAATTCTAGGTATAGAGAGAAAGACATAGAAACACATTTTTTTTGTTTAATCCGACACACGAGAGAAGTCCAATGAAAAACTCAGTCTAAGCGCCACCCGTATGTTATTAATGTGGGCATGGGCGTTTAGACCGAGTTTTGCATTGGAATTCTCTCGTGTGTCGAACTGTAGGTAATATATGTTCTTAGTGGCATGTCAAGCAAAGGGTATCAATTGAAAAAAATGAACTCCAGCCGGGTTCATTTGTTCGCCATTTTCAGTTACACAATGCCGAGCACAATAAATGATACAAGAATATGATTCTGTGAGATGTTATAAAGAAACAAATAAGTTCTATCGCAAAAAGCACGGCACGACGCACAACTGACATTATTTGACAACTCATAATTGATCGATAGCCTCTAGGCAGTGACGTCAGCGTGACGTAGCGCTGTTGTTGGTTGGCTTTAGTAGAGGAGGTGTTGCGCTAGCCCCCAAGCACCGCTTCTTCTTTTGACGGGCTGGCTCAGGGGAGGCGGGGGGCGAAGAGATTACGGCAGCCGGGCTGGGGACCTTGATTCGCAATTCAGGCAAGGGCCGCTTCTTGCCACTGGGTATCAGCACAGGAGAGCCGGGTGGTGACGGTCCCTCCTGAGCAGCTGGGGGCGTCGGCAGCTTTATCGTCAACTCCGGCAAATTGCGTGCCGGCTGCTCCAGGGCGCTCTCCTGTGTCCGCTCGAGGATTTCGATGTTAAGTTCCTCGGCTATCTCCTCCACCTCTTGGTTGCTGCCACGGATGGTGATAGCCGGGGAGGATGGCTGAAAAAAAAACCAAATATGTAAGTACAATACCCAATAACGGCAATAATTTTAAAAAAATTATAGAAAATTAAAAGACTCACTAATAAGTAAGTACAATAGACACATTAAAACAAATAATTTAAAATATAAAATAAAAAATAAGACTTACTAATTTTAAATCCTCGAGCCGTATCCCCAGGATCTCGGACTGCATCTCCCTCACCATATTTTCAAGCTCCTGGCTAGAGTCCGGTATGGAGATGGTCTCGAAAAATGAGGGCTGAAAACGTTGACTGGTATATTATTAAAGACTGCTCACGGCTGTTACGTCTGACATTTTTGGCTCACCATGCGCTTTCCGGAGATAAAATACAATGCAGAATACATTGTTAGCCATCAGAGCCATCTGTTTTTCAGGACATAATGCTATAGCCGTGAGAAGTCTTTATAAATACGTCAGTCAACGCTGAAAACAAAAAAGTTTATAAGTACATGCATAAAAAGCGTACAAAAATGTATATAAAATATTTTGAATTTCACTTACGAGATCTACTGGGTTCAACAACCTAACTAGATTGGGCATGTTTCGAGGTCGGGAGGTCGGGGGTGGAACCCTTGTCGGAGCGGTTGTTGGGCCTGTAAAAAATGCATGTGATGAATATATGCAATAATTAAGATACTCAATTTTGAATTTGACTAAAATAGTAACATGTAAAATGTGCTTACAGGCTTAACAAGTTGGTTCCCCAAAATTAGCACACGTGGTCTCTTCATTTTTTCGGCGAATAGTACAGCACCAGGCAGTAGTACGTAGTATCGTTACTCTGCTGTTACAAATCAGAATGAAAAACATTATGACCAAAGCCGAATTTTATAGTAAGCCAAACTGCAAAATGTCTGAAATTATACTCTGATTTTCCGCCTGACACATCAGGTCAACAATCTACCGAACAGCGAAATATATGCTGATTTAAGCCAATAATCGAGTCACATTTCAAACTGCAAGTTCAGCGAAATCATATACCGATTTCCTGACGCAGCAGGTCAACAACCATGCTATGTCATCAGATTGTTTTCTGCGGAATTGCATGAAATTTGAAACCCGAAATGAAACTTGTGGGTCAGATTACAAAGGTGTCAAATTTCAAAATCGAGTGATGCCACGCAGATGTAATTTGAGATGTAATTTAACACCGGAAGTGTAATTTGAGACATAATTTGACACCCAAAGTGTAATTTGAGATGAAATTTGAGACGTAATTTGAGATGTAATTTGAGACGTAATTTGATTCCGAAAATGTAATTTGAGATGAAATTTGACACCGAAAGTGTAATTTGAGTCGAAATTTTACACCAAAAGTGTAATTTGAGATGAAATTTGACACTGATAAATTTTTAATGTACGCAGCTCAAACTGATCACCAAAATAGGGTGGTGATCAATTTGAGCTAAATTCATCTCGATTATAACCAAATATCGCCGTGAAAACTGGGGTGTCAAAACGAAATTTGAAAATTAATTTTCTCGGAAACTATGTCCGACCTCAAAACACTGAGGTCAGATTAGAGCCCTGCACGGGCCGGGCTTTCCTATTAGGGCCTAGGACCGGCCCGGCCCGGGCAATAATATTTTTATTATCGGGCTTTTCGGGTTTTCATTGTCATAACTTGGGCTTTTCGGGCCTGGCGGGCTTTTCGGGCCTAGCGGGACTTTCGGGCCTATCGGGCCTGGCGGGCCTTTCGGACCTTTCGGTCCGTTCGGGCCTATCGGGCCTGGCGGGCTTTTCGGGACTATCGGGCCTGGCGGGCTTTTCGGGCCTATCGGGCCTGGCGGGCTTTTCAGGCCTAAATAATTTTATTGTCATGTACTTTTAGGTAAATAAATAACTAAAAGGTTAACTTCTTTTAAAATAGATTAGTTTGCTTTCCTGGTTGTCTATTATATTTTCATAATCATTTTCTTGGGTATCAACCATCAAAATAAATTGTAGAGGTGTTATCACAATAGTTTTTTTTTTTATTATAAAATAGTTTATATTAAAATGAATACATACTTATAATATGCGTATAATATATATTCTTCTTCCGAACAATTTAGTTTATGGGGATGGGATACGAATATGAGATGCAGTTCTTTTGGGAAGTTCCGGCCCGGCGGGTTTTACGGGCCCGGCAGGCTTATCGAGCCCGGCGGGTTTTTCGGGACCGGCGGGCTTTTCGGGCCCGGCGGGCTTTTCGGATTTTTAAGGCCGGGCTTTTCGGGCCGGGCTTGGTATGACAATATTTCGGGCCTAAAAATGTCGGCCCGTGCAGGGCTCTGGGTCAGATTCGTGTTCAGGGACCTCGAAAATAGGGGGTTAGCCAAAATTTCAAGAAAATCGGGCGGTGCATACACTAATTTCCATAATTACCTAAAATATTAGCGAAACCTTGCGTATCTAGGTGGTTAACAATATTGATAGCTGGTGTGAAATATCGTGCGGCGCTCAATCCACAATGAACAGTAAACACATGGTTGGGCTTCAACACAAAGCATTTATTTAGAATAAGATCCTTATCGTTGATAGCATCTACAGATGCTGTATCTTCACTAAATTCAGAAGCGTAAGCACTGTCACTCATTTTTTAATTATTCGAACTGCTACTGTACATATTTCTTGAAGGTAACTAGTATTTTTTAATGTAGCTGTCTCTTATAGTATACTCCCCTCAACTCTACCCCCTCTACTCTACTCAAGAATGAAATGAAAGTGGAGTACTCCTGAGTAGCTCTGGAGTGCTCTAAGTGTAATACCCGAAAGCGACTCAGCTGGAGCATATTGAAGTTATGGTAAGTTATATTTTTCGTTAATTAGCATCGACTCCGCAAGAGAATCAAGCGGAGGTCCATAAAACATCAAACTGAGAATCAATGATTCTACTGCGCGTAACGTACCTAATAAACGGCTGGTGCTCGAGGGGGCAGGGGGAGGAAAAAAGAGCAACTCTGGAGCATCAAGCTCAAGCATACCCGAAAGAATGAAATGGAAGTGGAGTACTCCTGAGTAGCTCTGGAGTGCTCTAAGTTTAATACCCGAAAGCGACTCTAATTTCCTATTTATTCGGTGTTTTGTGGTTGTAGTTGTTTATGACCTTGGTGGTTTGTGGTTGTTTATGAAATGTGAAAGTCGAAGGAGGGCTGTTATTTTTTATTTGTTTGGCGGATTTAAACATATTTGCTTCTTCGTAATTCATTATGCACGCCCCGGTCGGATTCTTCCACAGAACACCCTCAACACAACTACAACTACAAAATAATAAAGTTCTAACCTCAACTCTTAACAACTCAAAAAACACAAATAGGTTAGGTTGATAAAGTAACGAAGGCGTTCCGTTTTGAAAGTTATTTTTGATTACAATTGACAGAGAATTTACCGAGCACTTTCTGTCAATTGTAATCAAAAATAACTTTCAAAACGGAACGCCTTCAGTTACTTCATCAACCTAACCTATTTGTGTTTTTTGAGTCGTTAAGAGTTGAAGTTAGAACTTTATTATTATTGTAGTTGTGTTGAGGTTGAGGGTGTTCTGTGGACGAATCCGAAAGGGGCGTGCATAAATATATGGTGCATAATGAATTACGAAGAAGCAAATATGTTTTATTTACTGTTATTGGATACTTCATCCTCAGAATCGTCCGATGAAGATATGCAAGCACCTATAGGTAAGTAGGGTAATATAAAATATCCTTTGGAATGTTAAAGATATTTGATAGGTAGGTAGGCAAGTAAAAGTTGTTGGAAATAATAATAAAAATAGAAAAATACTAAAAGTAAAACAGTAAAATCTATCAAAAATAACAATAGGTCATAAGTACTTATATTTTTTTAGGGGAAAGAAGACCTCGAATACTAAATTTTTTTGAAGAAGTGGTGGACAATTATAACGAAGAGGAATTTAGGCAAAATTTTAGATTAAAAAAAACAACGTTTGATCATTTGCTGCCATTAATAGAAGGAGAGTTAGAAAAAGATGAATTTAAAGTGGGGAGATACACTGTAAATGCAAAAACGCAGCTTCTTTTTGCATTGTGGCATTTTGGCACTCCAGACTCTTATCGGTAAGTTACTCAGCACTGATCCTTTTCTAAAACTCATGATAGGGAGATGGTAGGGTAAACTTTCTGCTCCCCGCTCACTGGTCTATATTACAGAAACTAGTACCCATGCTGGTTTTTGAGAGTTGTACTTATTATCTGTATCTGTCATTTTCTCAGATCGGTGAGTTCGCGATTTTCAAGAGGCAAGGCAACAACACTGCGTAGCGTTAGAAGAGTTACCTTGGCTCTGCTTCATTTGGCTCCTAGTATTATTAAATGGCCAACGGAAAGAGGGGACCACGAAGCGGTTATCGCTGGATTTCAAAACCAGGGCTTTCCAGATACCATTGGTGCTGTAGATGGTACCTACATTCCTATTCCTAAGCCCAAAGAAAATGGTAGATCCTACATATGCAGGAAAAATTTTGCAGCTTTAAATTTAACCGTATGTACCTACGTGCACGCATTATAACTCATAAAGAGTAAAACAATACAAGAACAAAAACATCCATCTGTTTATATTCTTATAATTTCTTTTTTTTTTCATTCAGGCAGTGGTTGACCATGAACGTAAATTTACATTTGTATATGCGGGGGAGGTAGGCTCAACCCATGATGCTGAAGCATTAAGAAAATCAGAATTGTGGAGCTTCTTGCAGCAAGCAGAAAAATTTCCAAACAACTCACATCTCATAGGAGATAAAGCATATCCTCTGCTGTTACGACTTATGACACCTTTCAGAGACAATGGGCATCTTGACCCAAATCAAAGAAATTATAACTACAAATTGTCAAAAGCTAGAAGCACTGTAGAAAGAGCATTTGGATTATTAAAGGGAAGATGGAGATGCCTGCTTGATCTCTTTGCTGTTAGAAACTTAGAATGGGCGCCTAGATATATTGTTGCCATCTGTGTCTTGCACAATATTTGCTTAATGAGAAACGATATCTTCGATATTGACATGCCTCTGCAAGATGAAAATGAAGAAGATCCAAATCCAGGTACTTTCAACGACAACATTGGAGAACTAAGAGCATTAGCTCAAATTAAAAGAAACTATATTTGTGCTCATCTTTTATGATAAATAGAAAATATAAGAAACATAAAAGTGTATTATAAGATTTATTTTGGTTTTGTGATCAAATGTTTAATAGGTTTTGTGATCAAATGTTTAATAGGTATACCAAAAATAAATAAGAATTTTACAAGTGTTTTATTTTTAAACCTATCAAAAATACAAAAGAAATTAATATTCACATATTCAACAAAACATAAATAATGACAAAACTTAACAGAACATTGGCAGGAACTCTTATATTTATTTTTTTATTATTTTATTTATCTTTTCTTATAGTATTTTTGAACCATTCAAACATTTCATTTTTTTGTTTCATTTTCTCTTCGTGTCTCTTCTGAAGTCTTTCTTCAAGATCTTCTCTCGTTATTTTTTTTTCTTTTTTTCGTTGGAGGCTTCTTAACACCTTATCAGAGGTGTCGTCACCTGTGTCATTAATAACTTTTCGAACTTTAATTTCCGTTGAACTCGCAGTACATACAGGGTTTACTTTTGGGTCTTTAAACAAGATTTCTTTAAAAAAATTAAATTTGGTGCGAGTATTTACAGTTTTATTATTATTCTTTATTACTTTTTCATATGCTTTTTTTAAGTTTCTCCACTTGATTTCGCATTTTTCAGGTGTCTTAACAACTCCCTGATCTTTCATTTTAGTACTTATTATTTTAAATACCGAAGCAACGGAATATTTAGGTGAATCGAGTTTATGATATTTTCAGAGAAAATGGCTATTAATAATTTTGTTTCAGCATCTGTCCAATGACCTTTGGTGTTTACAGTTACAGTAGTAATAGCATGCTAATGAACTTGCATCAGACAATAATGAGTCTTCAAAAGATGTTACTGCAGTCACTGAATGATATGTACCTGCACTGCTCAATACATCCGAGGCAAGTGAACTTGTAGTCACTTTAAGTGATTCAGTTCTCGAATTATCTTTGGGGGTTCAGCAACATTAACTACTTGTGCTTGTGCATTTGTACTCCCCTGTATAAGGGAAGTGGAGAAGTCTAGGCTTATTAAACTAATGTTTTGTAAACAATAGTGAAGTGCAGCTGCACTTTCCTCCATCAAACCCTTGTAAGTGCCTACAAAATTTCGGCACATGGCACAAAAAAATCTTTGGTCCAAATCCTACAAAAACAAGGACCATTTAATAGCGTTAATAATGGACTACAATAGCAGAAATACTTACAATTTCCATTTTTGGATCCTAGGTACTACTTATATTATAAATTATAATGTAGGAAAAAGTAATAATCCCCTAAACAAATAAAAAATGTCCTCCCTCGACTTTCACATTTTATATACAACCACAAAGCACCAAGGTTATAAACAACTACAACCACAAAACACCGAATAAATAGGAAAATAGGTTACAAATGTTTACCCCCACCACAAGTTACAGAACTTATTGTGGTCGGGAGCTCGATTACTTCGGTAATTTCCGGTAACTTCGTGTATCGTTCCGTAATGTAACCGAAATGTTACCGAAACCAATTACGGTAAGAAAACGGAACACGTATAAAGTGCTCGGTAAAATCTGTAAGAAAACGGAACACGTATTTTGTTTTCGATTCTTGACGTCTGCACCAACTGTTGTTTGTCAAAAGGTGGGCGTAGCTCAAAGTTAGTGGAGAGTAGGTTGAACGGTAACTTTTCGGTTCATGCGATGACGTCACATATGGATATCGTGCTCATATAATATTTAACAATCAAACGAACTTACCTGTGAAGTTCGATTGCAATTATATCCTGAAGGCACTCCGTCCGAAGAGATTACTACTGGTAGTAGTGTTCTGACACTAGATGGCGCACAACGTTTAAAGAAAAGGAAATTTCTCGCACCTTTTCTTTATACCTCTATGATATCCTACTCAGTAGGTATTACAGGTCGCAACTTCCTTCATTTTACAGATTGTGTGATTAAAAGTGGGGCCCGTCAAGCGTTGTCTCAACACTTTGTTCTGTGACTTGTACTTAGTGCTAATAAAGTCACTAACTTCTCAGTTAGTTGTACTAATGACAAATTCTCATTTGGTGAATAGTCTGCCAGGTACACCAAGACTTTTGCAGGATCCCATGTGAAGTTATAATTCTGCGGCCTAAGCCTTGCCACTGCACGTAAAAATCTTCGTATCTGCGCATTATTACCAATATCGCCCGGCAGGATAAGTGCCAAAGCACTCCTATACGAATTAAACGTACCATAACGAGCTGTCTCTTTTTTGGATAATTATCTCTGGAAAAACATTATGATCCGAGGCATTGTACATTGAAATTTTCTCTTCTACGCAGTATTCCCACCAGGCTTTATATGCGCAATTATACTGTTTCCTTGTCTGTTCAGACAGTGATTCCAGCATAACATCTAGACTTACTTCTGGGATACCCCTCTGTCTATAGGCCTCCCGCATAATCGTGTCACTGCCAGGATAAGTTTGTTCTCCATTGGATGCACCTCTCTAAAAGGAGAAGACCGTAAATTAGCACTTGGCCCTAATAAGATTGGGTCTTCTACAGCTAGGCTTAAAAATAAAGGGAACCAGGGTTGTGTTGGCCAATAAGGCAAAACCACAATTCCTTCCGCTTCATCCGCCTTAATTTTCCTTAAGGTTCTTAGAATTACTGAAAAAAGGAGGGAAAGCATAAAAATACATGTCCCAAGGTATGGTAAAGGCATCTACTGCAAACGAACCTGGATCTCTGAACCACGACACATATTTTTACATTTTGTGTTAATATTAGTTGCAAATAAGTCTATCTCTGGCTTTCCAAATGTTTTAACTATTTTGCTAAACGCCTCTTGTGACAATTCCCACTCGGTTTCTAAATAAATTATTCTAGATCCTTCGTCTGCTAAATTGTCTTTAGATGGCACCATAGATTAAAGGAGCCATAGATAGTCAAAAGCATTGTTGAAACCTTCCGCAAAAAATCCCGCTACACCAACTTTCAAACATTAATTTTGGAGTGAAAACAAATTAAAACAGATAAATTGTAATGTCTTACAATTCTTAGGACTCGATACTTTGTTGAGATATAGGTATTTTAATTTAGTTATTAGTTTTTATATAAAATTTTATACAACATATTTGGTGTAACGTGCGGAAATTTCAACAATGCTTTTGACAGTCTATGTGTAGCTTTGTCTATGATGGCACATACGAGGCATATTATTATATCCATATATTTCTATCCTCACACCACTGCCATATTTCCTTTGTTAACGCATTTAACTTATCATGTTGAACACTCCCCATACGATTGACATACGATAAAGCTGTGGAGTTGTCCACCCTTAGTAGCACACTACAAGACCTCTTTGTTTCCACAAAGTATTTTAAACCATTGAACACTGCTTTCAATTCTAATAAATTGATATGCTCCTTCTGTTGTGTTGGATCCCACCAACCATGAGTCTTATTATTTTCACACTGTGCTCCCCACCCAGTAAGAGAACTATCAGTATATATTTCTATATCGAATCTGTCTCGTCTTATGTCATTACATGATGTTAAAATCTTGTTTTGCCACCAAGTTTATTTTTGCATTGTACTTTTGGCCGAATTTATTTAATGCTAAAAACTTTACTTTTTCAAATGTTTTTACATATAGTTTACTGTATTTAATGGCTGGGGTGGCCGCCACTAAGAATAGAGCAGCTTTCCCTGTTCTGAAATTTCTTTGTAAGTCCCCAAATCTGATTTTTCTTATTTCGTGTTCTATCAAAAGGTTTTTGCTATCAAATAATAAACCCTAAACATTCTAATATTTCAATAGTGGTCCTAACATTTGTTTCACAACCTGAGTTACATTCTCCAAAACTTATAAGATCGTCCAAGTAAATTACACACGGTATATTATACCTGGAGCGAAGTAAAGTAACCACTGGTTTCAAAAGTTTTGTGAATACGTATGGGATCACTGATAAACCAAAAGGTGCACAAGTGAACTCATAGAGAGTGTTTTGGAATGAAAATCGTAAGTATTTTCTATGTTCTTTGTTAAGAGGTATGAGAAAGTAAGCATCTTTCATATCCAGTGTTGCCATATGCCAATCTTTTTGTATCATTTTTAATACCGTCCTGAAATCTTCCATTTTAAATTGGGGCGTTTCAATAAACCTGTTTAATTCTGTTAAATTTAGAATAAACCGATGCTTCCCGTTGGGTTTTTTAATCAAAAAATAAGGGGATATAAATAATTGGTTATTTTCAGGTTTACAAGGCACGACAGCCTCCTGTTCCCTTAACAGACCTACAGCTGCCCTCATTTCCTCATCCGACTCCAAGTTACCACTTCTTACTACTCTCTGTGTTGGTTGGGTCTTAAAAGGTATTTTATATCCTTTGATCCACTCTAATATTCTTGTACCAGGATTCAAAAATGTTAAGTTTTCCCATATCTCATGAAATTGTCTGAGTCTACCTGCTATTTTAATACTTGCCTGTTCAGTTATTTCTTTCCGGCAAATCGCCGATACTCCTGCTGGTGGTAACGCTGCTGTTGATAGCGTTGTTGGTTGCCTTGTTGATTGCGCTGTTGGTAACGATATTGTTTTCTCTCAGGTTGGCCCAATTGTATCTGGTCCCTCTTTACCCGAGACGGGCACTTCCCATTTAAATTCTCCCCAGAGTTTTTTGCTACCTTTACTTCCTTACTTGTCTTTTCCAACTCCCTGGCTAACTTCAGTCTGTCATTAAAATCTGAACCAAACAAATATTTGTCGGTTACTCCTGACCTAGCTATAGGCATCACTGAGGGGTTCAGTTGAGTCACCAACACATTTCGCCTTTGAGCGGAAAACCGGTGAAACAGGTCTGCCAAAATCTTGCCAGAATCACTTAGTTCTGGTATTAATTCCCTTGATGGGCAGTCACTACTTAGTATCTTGTCAATACTCACTCCAAGCGCAGTTAATGCAGTTCCCAACTGAGCCTGCATTTCAGACTGGTATTTATCCTTCCTCACAGAAAGCTCTGATACAGCCTGAACAATCTCAGGGTTTACTATTGGAGTCTGTAAATTTGCACAGTTGGAAGGAATGGGGTACTTTATAACAATTTCTTGCTTTTGTTCCTTCGACAGTCCCTTGGCTAGAATATTAACCCACCTAGGTACCAAGTCCTTGTAAAGTTCTATATCCTTGGCCTTTTCTGTCCCAGGATCTTCGCCAAAACAATCCAGCAGTTCACTATCAATAATTGTAAGAGGCATACCCTCTTCCTTTTCTCTCTGGTTCTCTTGCTCCCCTACGTTTAAAGCCTCACTCACATCAGGGGGGGTGAGACCCCCTGTACCATCAGGAGGGATAGGGCCCCCTGCACCATCAGGAGGGGTGTGACCTCCTCTACCACCGAAGGAGCTGACATCCTTTCTGCCACATCTAGGAGGGGTGTAACCCCTTGAATCACCTGAAGCATAACTTGTGTCGCGTTCTTGTCGAGAACGAGACCTATACGAACTGTGCAACCCTGTAGACGCTCTACTGGAATGTCCCCTGTCCCTTGATCGTGTCCGATAACGACTTCTTCTGCCCATTCTCTCCAAATTACGCTTAAATCTGAAAGAATAAAATAAAACTAACGGAACGTTGTGTCTACCGTCTAACGCACAAAAACACAATGAAGTTTCGACCTGTAATACCTACTGAGTAGGATATCATAGAGGTATAAAGAAAAGGTGCAAGAAATTTCCTTTTCTTTAAACGTTGTGCGCCATCTAGTGTCAGAACACTACTACCAGTAGTAATCTAGAGGACGGAGCGCCAAAGAGATATAATAGCTTGTACGTGGCTTGTACGCCTGCAAGGTCAGTAAAGAGCTAAACATCAGGATAATAATATCTAATTATTTGTTTTACAATACACCTGCATGATTTTTATGTTTTAATTAAGGTAATACACTATAAAAATATAATATCTAGAAAACTGTGAAAGGTAGTGTAAAAATCGCCACACACTTTTAAACTAACAAGCTAAAATCGAGGTTACTTAAATAAGCTAAAACCAGAGAACGCTAAACCATCTGAATGCATGTAAACTCAAAGCAAGTATCCATTTTATCCACATGTGACGTCACAGCCTTCCCCTCCCCGCTCGCCTCACCCCAGTTACCGTTCAACCTGTCTCTCTACTCAAGGTTAGTGGAGAGTCCTCGTCGCCACTGTTGTATCTGACAATGACGGCGGGTTCGACGGGTTCGTTAATTTGTCGTTTTATTTCCACTAAGTACTTATATTAATATCATAGGCACAGATCACGCTTACAAGGACTAGGGCTATAGACGACTGAATTTAAGATGCCAACGCCCCGACCGGACTATGCGATAACTACTTAATATATGGGCCATCGTCACCATGAGAACGGTGCTAGCCTTGGGTCCACACTGCGTTGTTCTTTGTTGTTGTTCATTGTTGGCATGGCCCATAGACTAGTTTAGCATTGAGCCTATAAGGGGCGTATTTCTTATATTCAATGGCGTATACTTGGTTTAAAGAGAGGTCGGTGTAGACTGCCGCCTCGCTTTCCGTTTTCCCCGACCGGGGACGCACGCCATCTTGTGACGTCATATCCTTCATTAATATGGCGGCAATTTAAATATTGGCGCCATATATCACACACGTGAAGTGCACGTCTTGACTTATGTCATTTTATCCCCTTCAGTATTTGATATTATTATGCAGCTTTGTCTATGGTAGTATACAAACTTTTCTCTTCTTATGGAATCTTATTAGTAAAAATATTGTCAATTTTTCATATTTCGATTCTCTAGCTCGTGTGTGGGCGCCCCCTCACGCCCTTCACCACGACACGAGGAATACGAAACACGACCAGAGATATCGACGTGGGGAGAATGCGCGTCATGCTGGGCCACCATTTTCTAAGTTAAGCTTACAGGGAATAGTTAATTCATACAAAATTCTTGCTCGCCGGTTTTGGGCAAAGTCTAAAGTCTATGCACCATTGAATATACAAGAACAAATAGAACACACCAGTGTAGACCCAAGGCTACCACCGTTCCCATGGTGACGATGGCCCATATATTAGTTCGCATAGTCCCGTCGGGGCGTTGGCATCTTAAATTCAGTCGCGTATATATGAGAAGTTGGCTCACGCCTGGACACCAGCATCAAATATCTGGTTCTCGCTGTGCATGGAGTGGGGGACCCGAGCTTGTCCGCTGTGACGTAGGTTGGAGACCCGCCGCGCCGTCTGGACACTGAATGCCGGCGGTTTATATTGGATAGCGTCGTATTCCTTGCTCCAAAAAAAGTAATAACTAATGCCCTCCTAATCGCAAGTAATGTCTAATGTTGAACCTAAATTTGGAGAATGGGTACACGAAGATGTTTTGTTTGTATTTCTTTTTGTACAGAGTGATCCAAAAAAATTTCAAACATATAAAAAATTGAGTTGTGTAAACTATTTGTGTTTCTTATAACATTTTCTCATATTTCTATGGGGAATTTAGATTTCATGTACATTGTTACATAAATAAGTATTTTTTATATTTATTATTACGAAAATACGTAATGATAACAAATATGAGAATAATAATGTTTATTTACTAGACGACTAATACGAAAGCGTAGAAAGGCCATACCATCTTTTTATTTCAATTTCCGACTTTAATCTCGGAATTCCGACTTTTTTCTCAAACCAGCTGTCGATCAACTGATTCGCCAAATAGTTCTGGACAGGGCCGTGTTAAGGTAAAAATTTGCCCGGTGCAAAGTTCGTTTTTGGCGCCCCCAAATCAAAATTATATTAACTAAATTAGTAGGTAGGTACACAATATATTTTTAAGTACTAAGATATCAAAAATAAAGGGCATTCTATATAAAACATAGATATATCGTATATAGATAGGTACACAAAATTTGCATATTAATGTTTCTAGTAATTTGTAGTTATATACAGTTATTTTTTGTCCAAGAAAGGGTTTAGGATCTTCGCTTAAAATCTATTTGTCAAAAGCAAACCGAACTGCCTAGAGATGGCAGCTTGGGTGGTAGTAGTTATACCGCGAATTATACTAAGCACACACACACCCTCCCACACAAATAAAATGCTAAGCGTTTCTACAAGATATTTTTTTGTTCAGCAAAATCAAAGAGAATAAGGTGGAGAGATCCCGTGGACTTATTTTACTACTAAAAAGTTAAAAGAAATGAAATTGATGTAAATGAAAATAAAATTTAATTGAAATTCTCATCGACCATTTTCAAAGGTAATAAAATGTAGTGTACGAAATTTTGAAGTTTTGAAGTAAGAAGTAGCAATATACAGGGTGAGTCACATCTAAAGTCAGAGCCGAAAACACAAGGTAGAGTTCGCTAAAATAAGCACATATGCTTAATAAACATTAGCTCAAAAACGCTTGGTTCTCCATATACAGCGTGTTGAAACTTTTCCAAATATTTTTTTAATTTCTTTGGAGCCTGTTTAGGAATTCCAACAAAATTTGATACATATTATGGGTTGTCATTTTGTGCAATAATTTGGCCCTGTTCAGATGAGCAGCGGCGTAGATACAAATAACTTTATTTTAAATGCCACCATAATCACCTTGGCACTAGTTTAAAAAATCCGAAATTACGAAGAAACTGTACCAGAAATAAAAAAATTCCAAGAGGCGCTTTTTGTTCCAAATTGAATGGGCTATCCAAAATTTTTTGTTTTTGGCACAGGACCGTACTACTTTTTTATACAATTATTTACAGTAACTATTTGTATCCACGCCGTTGATCATCTGAACGGGGTCAAATTATTGCACAAAATGGCAACCGTCCAATGAATAATGTGTACCAAATTTGGTTGGAATTCTTAAATGGGCTCGAAAGAAATTAAAAAAATATGTTATTTTTGGAAAAATGTTAACACATTGTATATGGAGAACCAAGCGTTTTGAGCTAATGTTTATTAAGAATATGTGCTTATTTTAGCGAGTTCTACCTTGTGTCTTCGGCTCTGCCTTTAGATGTGACTCACCCTCTATTTTTCGTATTGACTCATTAAATTTTCAAATTTCGATTTGGCGTGCAGAAGCGCAGAATCAATGACATTTACTATATTTTATATACCCAAAAGATGCAATTTACAAGTACTGCTAATGTGCTCTTGACTTTTTGAGTGCCTCTCTATCGATCGTTGTAAATTTTTAAACTTCTCCGCGTTTTGAAAATAAAGCACGGGCCAAAAAGTTTGGTTCTTTATTTACGGAACAAGCCGGCCGCCACCGCGTCATCTCGGGGAGAATAGCGAAATCAATTAAAATATTCCACAACGACATAGACATCGGTAGACGTAAGTAGGTAAGGCCTTACTTGGCCCATATACATTACATATATCGCTGATGAACCCACTGCGCAGCGATTTGCGCTGCGGACTAAAAAGAGATGCAAAACGCAGCCATTTTGATGCCCCTATGCGACGGTTGCCATGGTAACCATGCAAACTCGTGTGCCAACGACGCAAAATATGTTTTCTTCCCCACAGGCTCGGAAGTCCAGTTGCCTACCTGTGCGTTGTCTAGCGCATAGCTAGGCAACTGGACTTACGAGCCTGCTGGCAGGAAAACATATATGCGTCAGAATTCGCGTGGTTACCATGGTAACCGTGGCATAAGGGCATCAAAATGGCGTCTAGATGAGTTTGGAAAAGTCCGCAGGTCGGACCTCTCTATTCAGCAGTATATGTATCTTTATGTATATGACTTGGCCGGACCCCCTCCACTTTCCTCCTAGGCCCCGCCCACTTCAAGCGTGCGTCAAAACGTCAATCCGTGCGCCAAAACGTCAATCCGTGCGTCAAATCGTGCGTCAAAACGTCAAAGCGTGCGTTAAAGCGTGTGTCAAAACGCTTTGATGCACGGATTGACGTTTTGACGCAGGTTTTGACGTTTTGACGCACGGATTGACGTTTTGACGCACGCTTGAAGTCGGCGGGGCCTAGGAGGAAAGTGGAGGGGGTCCGGCCAAGTAAGGCCTTACCTACTGATGTAGACAAGTTCCGACAAGACAACTTACAAAGATTTTAATAGTTGTAACTGAAAAATTAAAAAATGTTTAAATGTTTTTTTGAACCAGTAAATTGTTAGTACTAGCGCTTTTGTTGATGTTGGCGCCCCCTTGAATAGGGCGACCGGGGCGAACACCCCCTTCGCCCCCCCCCCTTAACACGGCCCTGGTTCGGGACAGTGACCCAGAAAATATGATTGGGGGGGGGGGCAACTTAAAAAGTTTGACGTAGGTATTGCATACAAAATATTTTATGATTAAAATAAATTTCCAGGCCAGGTCTCGGATTGGGAAAATAATTGCCGAGAGTCGCACAGAGAACAGTACATCTAAGATACCACCCTAGAGAATTTTTTAAAATATGAGAGGTCTGGGGGGCTAGGCCCCCTGCCCCCCCTGGGTGCGCCACTGGTTCTGAAATTTTCTTGTGTTTTGATTGGTTCAAAGTTCAAGACAGTTTTGGATTCTGGAACGGTTCAGAACTGCTGTGGAACAAGCCCATGGTGATGGTGTTTCCTCGCTTCTCCGGATTTAAAGTCAACCAACTAAATAGTCTAGAAGTGCAAAATAAATCAAAAGAAAACAATTCCGCGTAGTGAAGTTGAATACCTAATTTTTGAAAACTTTCTTGTGATTTCTGTCTCGGGCATTTAGCGCCTTTTTTGTTACCAAAACGAACGTAGGATTTAGTTGCTTTGGAACCACCATTTTCGCTAAATAAGACAGGTTTCGAACACGACTTTCCTGCATAAGTCTAGGATGAAATAATGTCGCCATGTTTACGAACTATACCTACAAATAAATTGTTTGGTAGGACCCTTACAACCGCAAATTTTGTATTAGGAGCGTCTCTCTTTAGCGACACCGCCGATATCCTTAACAAAGTCTAGAGATATCTCTGGACGCTATCCTTAATTTTGGGGTGCTGTAGCAACGTCCAGAGATTATAGTACTCAAACAAGAACGGTACCTATCAATTTCCAATAGGTATTTTACCATTGCCCTAATAATTAAGTATATTATTAGAGGAGACCTACCCAAAGTGGCCTATAGCTGCGCTAATGCAAAAAACAGCGTAATTAAAAATATAACAGAGTAATTAAATATAATACGTCCATGTCAAAAATGGACAAGAAAAATAAAAATAAAATTATAATATGTATTTTCCATATATTTGATACTAATGACCATTTCACATAATATAAGGACCCATGTATAGAATACAGTATATAGGGATAATTAAAAAACCTGCTACCTATGCTATCATCGGTATATGGATCCATTTAATATTTAATTGGGTTTTTTCACCACAGAAACCTGAACCAAACTGATTAAAAGACAACTTCTAAATATTTTCTAAAAACGCCGAGGCCAAAGTCGTACATTGTCTCCACGCCGGTCCACCTGGCGGGGTGGCCCCCTGCCCCGCTACGGAGCCAACGTCCCGGAAGTGGAGGGGATGACGCGCCGGCCAAACTCCCGCTGCGGTGGATCGTCCGAACTGGAAAGCTGCGCCGGCCGGCTGGGGGGCCGTACATAGTTGGCGCCGCTGGACAGGGAGAATGCATTCACCGTGGCAGCCAATGGGCGACGAGCGGATGCGGATGCGGCGAAGCGACCGGTATCCCGGCATTCTGCCAGTCAATGTCTGCCCCTAGCCGAACCGCAGCCGTAAATCGCCTATCTCAGATCAACGTGGACTAAGATCCGATTTCTTTGCAGATGATTTGGATCGTTGCGTGAACAGCGCATCCAAGGAGCATCCCAACCGGCGCAGACCGCCAAAAACTCAAGACAAAGTGGACACGTAAGTGGCCGTAATTTTTCTCTTTCAGGTACCCTTTTTTCTCCCTTCGCACCTATCCTCAGCCCGCCAACTTCTCTCAAAACAAACACTCACCTACCAAGAATCCCTCGTTTCCTCTGAAAGTTTCGGCTTTCTTAGGGAACAGCCCCCCGTCAGCTTGTCTGGCAAATCCCCTTTAGTAAACGACCATTCACTTTCAAAGCCAAGGGTTACTTCAAGCGTTATCTGTGCTTCAAGGTAACTCTCACAAACAACCAACCGTTAAATTTCCTACAAAATAGGACTGGAATTTCACCACTATACCCTGAAATATTCGAGGTTTTTAGTGGGTATGCCCCGCTCCGGGGAGAATCCCACACTACCACGCGGTACGGCCGCGTGGTGCCTATAAAAGGTTTTCCTCTCCTATCGCAAAAATACAAAAAAAAAAGATCTATAGAAGAGGTGGAAACTATCGATAGTTTTTCCTATCGATAGTTTCGATATTTTTCGAAAAAACTATCGATATTACTATCGGAATGTTCAAAGTCTTTTTTAATTGTAAAAAGGACAGTAAAACTGCCAAATAAATATTATGCACCTCCACCCAAACCCAAAAAAAAAAATAATAATTTATAAACAATCGACCGTGAATCTGTAATCAACAATAGTAATAGTACTAATAATTACTAATCTGCCTGTGTAGTAAACCACAAAACACAAAACGAAAATATATAGCCCTGTTCTTTCTTTATATCAAGTTCATACACATAACAATCAAAACTGTTTGTGCATGATGTGTCGCAAAAAACGCAAAAAACGCACGATGAATAGCACCTAATCATGTACAAGGGCAGGAACTCGCAGGAAGACTACGAACTACTGGTCTCTTCCACCAGATAGCGCAACCTGCGGCAACCTGTACGATACTATCGATAGTCTAGAAAACTATCGATATTTTCGATAGTCAAAAACTATCGATACTATGGATAGTGCTATCGATAGTTTTCCACCTCTATATAGACCCTTGAAGGAACCCTAGTTTTTTCTTGTTGTCAATCGAATACAGCCTTTTTCTGTTGCCTGTTCCGGACTCCGGTTCAGCTTGTACCTGTTCCAAAAATAACTTTTATAGTCTAATTAAATTACGAAAAAAAGACCCCTCGAGCTTGCATTAAATTGTAACTGGATGAAACAAATTGTATCTTATGTATTTTGATGCGCTCTGTCCAAAAAAATAAAATGTAGCCCCGGGTCGAAATTTTCTAAATTGGGAAAAACCGGGTTTTCCTGATTTTCCCATGGAAAATTGCTAATTATCTCGCCAAGTACTACCACTATGGTAAAAATAAATACACCAGTCGAAAGAGGAGGCAAAAATAGTTCGGAAATTCATATACCCATATTTTTAAGGCGTATTTCTCGCCGCCAGAGGCGCTTATACCAAAAAGTTGCTTTTTTTCGTTTTTTTGATCAGAACCATGAACACGAAATTCACGTTGAATTTGTGGCGAAACTATAAGTGTTAGGCCATAATATGTGCCTATGAGAGATTTTGGTTTTTTTTTGGCTTTCAAACAAAATGGGTCCCGCGGCGAAATCTGCCATAGTTTTTCGGAAATTTGCAAAAAACCGGAAAGGGAAATTTTTTTGAAATTCTTTCTTGTGCGATTTTGGCGCGGTTTTCCGATACTATCTAAAAAAAATTTTGGTAGAAAGCTTACTTCACCTTCGGAAAGAGCGCAAAAAAATACACAAAAAATATACTGTAAATAATTTTAGAAAATTAATCCTAAGCCTGTGTGTAAGTTCCAACTTGGTGATAAGTTGGTTTTTTGTTCTCTAAAATCTGGTTTTTCGTGATTTCCAAAAAAACTTGAAATACGAGAAGATATAATATATGCTAAACAAAAAATGCGTATTTTTTGGTTACCTTTCGAATGAGATAGGTCTGATTATTACTGATTATTATGTATTTTCAGGCACTCTTGTAGATGGAAACAAAACGAAATTGGGCTATTGTCTGTAAGGTGCCCAAATTACGGAAAAGGTCGACAGTGTGCTTGTTCTTACTCGAAAAAATTGAAAATGTTGGATTTAAGAGAAAACCACTTTTGTTTTATGAGCAATTTCCTAAGACCAAAAAATGAGTATTTTTCGGATATATTTTGAATGTGATAGGTCGCATGCCCAAATCTGCAATAATATGCGAAAACATGACCAAAAGTTTTTTCTGAATTTTTTTCCCCATTTTTTTTCTCTCTCTTTCAGTAAATCGACAAGTCATTGTTCGATTCAACGAAATTTCTCTCCATTTAAAATAAGACGGCAGAATATCTGGAAAGCAATGGCCTTTATCTCAACGAGAACCTGAACATTGACTTTTGGGATGATTGTCAATAGAAGCCATTTTTGTATACATTTCTCTGGCAATGTTCGGCACTCAAAGCGCGCAAATGGAATGCAAGATTTAATTTAATTTTAATTTCCAAATGAACCGAATGTGTTCCTTTATTTGTATTCTGTTTACATAACTCCTTTTAGATGAAAGTATTTAACGACGTGAAAAATAGACTAGGTTTGTGTTCATCAAACCTTTGAAATTAAATCAACTTTGCACCAAGCTTGACATAATTTTTTAAACCAAATAGAGATTTTCTAAGAAATCAACTGGTTAGGTAAAAATACAACTTTCAATAAATACATTTTAGTTGAAATGTTTGGATTTTTTTTTACAAAAACACGCGAAAAGTTAAATGTTATCAAGGGTCTCTGAAAATTGGTATGTAGGCCAAAAATTGCAAAAGAAACAACTTTTTCTAATAACTTTTATCGAAAATGTGTCAAATAAAGCCGATTTTGGATAATTTTTGAAAAAATGTCAATTTTGACAGATACCGCAAGTCACGTGGTCGACTCTTGTGACGTCATTTTCATCCTCTGACAAGCACAAATCGATGGCAAAGTCAAATTAACATTTTATCCAAAAATAAAAAAAATCCCTTATGGTGCCTACTTCAATAGTGACACTGTACGATTTTTGGATCCCGCGGAGCGCGTGTAACGGGACTTTTGTCGGGGGAATTCTACAACTTAGAATAGACATACAGACTTGTAACTTCGTACACATGTTGAGACGACATCCAATTTAGGTTTGCCCACCTTTCAGACAAAGTAATTGAAAATTGCCAATTTTAGGCAACTTTTCCCAAAAACCATGTTTTTTTGATACTCACAATGAACAATGTCAGAAAAATAGACAAAATATTTTTGCCGAATTTTCTATAACGTAGTGGTGTTCTAGACACATTGAGGTACTGAAAAAAAAAATCTAGTCATTGGGTGCCTCAAAAAAAAAATATTTTTTTTGGGGAAAAAAATATTTTAATTCTTTAATATCTTGGCCAATTAAAGTCCGATTTTGGTAAAACTCATACAAATATAAGAATGGACATTCAAGAGTAAGCTCTGTAAGTGGCATTAAAAAATTTCAAATAGTTTGCCTGTTACAGAGCAGGCAACCAATGAAATTAGGTCATGATTACACTTTGCCCCTCCGCCCCGCCATATTATGCCCAATTTTGGGATTTTTCTTGCGTCCCTCTGGATATCAATAGTCTCGTCCCTTACATTCAAAACGCATTTTTGTTTTTTCAAATATCTTAATTTTTACCAAAGTTATGAAAACTTTACTATACTACATATATTTCAATCGTCTATATCTCGGGAACGGTGCCTCGGATCAAAATTTTTCAAGGGACATGAAAATTGCCATTTTTCCTATGCTTTAAAATGGTGTAAACCCCGTTTCAAAATATTGATTCGTTTCCAAGATACGCCTGCGCAAAATTGAAAAATGAACATAACCCTAAATTTGGTCAATTTCGACCCCGGGCTACTTTTTTTTTGCTTTTTTCGGAAAGACCGCCTCAAAATACATAGGATTCACTTTAATTCATAATGTTACAATTTTTTGCAAGCTTAAATCCGTAATTTAATTTGACGATTAGTCTTATACTCAAGCTAATGAATAGTCTGAGGTCTTATAGTGGCCTACACAAAATACAGGGTGATTCATTGGGAATGGGAAATCCCGAAACTGGGGGTAGGGGAGACCAAAATATAGCGACTGAGCCCAACATTGCTTAAACAAATGTTGTTTGTTTGAGAGATACAGTGCGTTCAAGTTCTTATTTTTAAATAGAATTATGGCTATATCTACCAAAATAATCAAGCTGCTGACCTGAAATTTGGCACTGCTATGTTTTTGGGGATGGAGAATAAGCTGAAAATGTCAATTTCTACGTATCTCACAGAGGGCGTCACTTGCGCGGTTTTTGGATCGTGCTTTTATTCGTAACTTTTTTGAGGTTATCTTTTTGGTCCTGCAGGTTTGTCATTTTAGCGCACCTTTTCATTCTGCAACAAAAAGGTACTCTTGTTCCATAACGCCCAAATCAACCGTTTGCGTTGAAATTGCCATAACGTGCCCCGAAACACCTGTTGACTTCAAGATTCGAAAAATAAAATTTTCACCTACTACTTTCAAATGTTACAGATCAACTGTACATTGAAAATGAAGAAAAAAATGTCAAATGAACATTGGTGGAAACACATTTGTTTTCTTGAAATAGGGTGTCCAAAGTTTGTCGAGTTTCAATCTGTTCCATTTTGAAAGTGAACATTTTTTGGGACATTGTTCATATAGGTTTTTTTCTCGCTTTAAATGGTACAGTCGTTGTGCAATATTTGAAAGTAGTAGGTGAAAATTTTATTTTTCGAATCTTGAATTCAACAGGTGTTTCGGGGCACGTTTTGGCAATTTCAACGCAAACGGTTGATTTGGGCGTTATGGAACAAGAGTACCTTTTTGTTGCAGAATGAAAAGGTGCGCTAAAGTGACAAACCTGCAGGACCAAAAAGATAACCTCAAAAAAGTTACGAGTAAAAGCACGATCCAAAAACCGCGCAAGTGGCGCCCTCTGTGAGATACGTAGAAATTGACATTTTCAGCTTATTCTCCATCCCCAAAAACATAGCAGTGCCAAATGTCAGGTCAGCAGCTTGATTATTTTGGTAGATATGGCCATAATTCAATTTAAAAATAAGAACTTGAACGCACTGTATCTCTCAAACAAACAACATTTGTTTAAGCAATGTTGGGCTCAATCGCCATCAATCTCCCCTACCCCCAGTTTCGGGATTTCCCATTCCCAATGAATCACCCTGTATATGTGGCCTAACCTTGCATTTCTGCCGAATTATCCTTTATATTTTGTGGTTATAAAGAAAGAGTGGATGGTGGGATGTTTGATTTTGATTTTACTTGTTTTATTTCCCGGTATCCAAAAATTAGTCATCGTCACTAGTCATCAAAATGTTTTTCTCCCAAAACAAATAATTTCACCTAACAAATTTGCAATTTCGTTTTATAACATCCTAAAATGGCAGATCCTCGCATAAGAACAATAAAAATAAAAACAGGTGTAGTAAAACGCCTTGCCAAAGAAAAGGTGTTATATGAAGAGGAAGCAGTAGAACAAAGGGCCAGAATAGAAAAGTATAAAGCCCAAGGAAAGGATGAATATGATATAAGAAAGCAAGAAGAAGTACTGCAAGAGTCCTTGATGATGGTACCAGATTGCCAGCGTCGGCTTCTTAAAGCCTATGAAGACCTGGAAGGAATTTTGAACAGTGAAAATGACATGAAGGAGCTGGAAGAATACAAGGCAGCTTTAAAAGCATTACAACAAGCTAAAGCACAACTTCCAGAGTCTGGCGAAGTACACATGTGCTGATATACTTTTTAAATGATCAACCAGTGTTTTTACCTCGGTTTTTACTTATAACAATTATTAATCTGTGTCTCACTTCATTATTTTATAAAAAAATAGATTAACAATATACCTTGTATTAATTATTATGCTTTAACCCCCAACTGTTATTATTTGCAATTATTTTTTTTAAATATGAAAAAGATTATTTTTGCTTATAGGACCTAATAACGAAAAGTAGGGATGGGATCTCCCTATTATGGTATTTCCACCTTCAGTTATAGCTGTGTTCGCGGATCAGTTCGGAACTAGCAACTGCTAATGTGATTGGTTCAAAGGAATTCTAAAATATGAATTTACCAATCACGTTGGCAGTTACTAGTTCCAAACTGGTTCTGAATTGATCCGCGAACACAGCTTATATTCTCTAGAAATTAGAAATAAATTTTCAGTGGCATCGTTTGTTTGTAGATTTACAGCAATTAATAGTTTTAATTGGTTTCTAGTCATACTCAAAAAATAAGCAACACTGGGTTTTCAGAGAAAAGTTTCAGTAAAGGGAGTGTACCCTGCGCCTACCGGTAGGAACATACTTATTTCATAGAATTTTTTTTTATCTACCTACCAGTAGGTGAAGATATTTTTGCAACGAAATCACCTCCCACTTAATAATTATTGATATGTACCTACTTATTTCTAATTTGCTTGATGTAGGTACCCACCCACACCTTGATATTTTTTGACATTTTGGCTATACCCCCTTATTTTAGTGGTCCCTGAACAGGAAAACAAAATTTAAAAACTACACATAAGACTGTCACAGAATCATTGTTGAAATTTCCACACGGTACATCAAATATTTTATATTTTGCATAAAATTTTATATTCAAGTATTAACTAACTTAAAATACCTATATACCTTATCGAGTCCCAAGAATCTGTTTTAAGGGTCCTGTAAAGGTGGGAGCTTTCTTGAACAGTTCTCTTCACCATCCCGTGTGTGGGGGGGGGGGGGGGGCATCGGTGTCATTTCTTTATTACTGTCTCGGTACGTTTTCAATATGTACCTATACAAGTAACTCGTTTTCGTTCCAAAGTTAAAGTTTGAATAATTAAGTTGGTGGCATTTTTTGCAGACGGTTTCAATAACATATAATCGTTGACTGACGTATTAATAAAGACTGCTCACGGCTGTCATGTTTGGCAGTTCTCTGACTCACCATGCGCTTCCCGGAGACAAAATACAATGCAAAATACATTGACCATAGGCGCCATCTACTTTCCAGGACATGAAACTATAGACGTAAGAAATCTTATTAATACGTCAGTCAACGATATAATGGTTCTGCCTATCTATATCTCCTTTAATCTATGGTTTTATATGCTAGCCCATTAAAGAAGGATATCCCTTCTTGTTAGTACCTATACATAATATTTGGAAGAATTTTTTTCGTTTTCAGGGACCTTAAAAATAGGATAGTCAAAATTTCAAAAAAATAGAGGGGTGTGGGTACACCACACAAAATAATTGCCAATAATAATTATCAACCAGAGTCCCAGCAGAAGATAGGTAGACATCCGTTATCCACATAATAAATTCCGGGTGATTACACAAGTTGGGTTATTTTATGGCAAAAAGGTCATATTATTGTGCTAAAATAGTTGACTGACATGTTTGCAAGACTTCTCATGGTTATACCTAACAATGTATTTTGCATTGTATTTCGTCTCCGAAAAGCACATGGTGACCCAAAAAAGTGCCAGACGTGATAGCCTTGAGCAGTCTTTATTACATCAGTCAACGCTATGAAATACAAGGTGTTAAAAGTCTTTCTTAAATGTATTCTTATGACTTTAACTTGGATGAATATTTTTTATTCAAATTCGGTGGACTTATCAAGGTCTATAGTGAGGTTGTTTTAAACTTCACATACATTTTTTGTTGTGTACCTATGGGTGGGCAGCACAACATTTTTAGCTTCGATTTCTACGCCACTGGCAAAAATTGAATCGCCACATGAAAATGAGAAATTTCTAAGTGTTCTACCCTAAAAAGGTGTACTGATTAAATGTTGCTATCTCCAATAATGGCTGTCGAGCAATTTGCATTAGAATAGTTCTGCGACCGTTTATGTATTACCTGGATATAGACCGTCAGACAGTGACAGATTTTCCTTACAGATTTTCTCATTTATGCCTTGGAGAGGGTTGAAAGGTAAATCGATGCCGAGTCGGAAAATAGTAATTTTAAGTTTGGCCCCCGGGGAAAACATGGAAAATTCGATTTTTCAAAACAGAAAAAAAGATACTAATTCTCACTGTACTAAAAAAAGGTACTAAATTCACCGTATGATTTCTTATACTATTCTGACCTCGAAAACCCAAAGGCATAAGTGTAGCGTGTGGAAAAAGTGTTGAATTAAGGGTTTGGCAGATCACACAAAAAATAACTTGGTTTACTGACTCCGTCAGTTATGCCGTTCGAAATGGTGGAAACTTATCCTCACTAGCCCAAAAATTGATTGGCAGAAGTGACGCGTGGGGAAAAATGCACTTTTGGGTCGGAAAATAAGTCGGAATTTTTTTTTCGTCAACTGATTTTGTCCAAGGCATAAATGAGAAAATCAGTAAGGAAAATCTGTCACTGTCTGACGGTCTATAATAGACACATATATTAAAGACCCGAGCATGGCGTAATATTTCATTGTTGTTTGCTGACTAGGGTGGTGCTATTCGATGAAAAATATGGCGAGTTATAGGTTATAGGTAATAGATGGGTATTCTGTGGTTATAGGTATGTCAGTTTCTGACATTTAGAATGTTCCATATTTTAAAAATCCTGATTAAGTACCATTTATATACATTCTTTTTACTGTAACGAATTCTCTTTGCAGTCAATATTTCGCAGTTTTGTCATATTAACAGAGCTTTTATAGATAGATTTGTTTGTAATAACATGAAATTTCCATGTTCATGAAAAAAAATGTATGCACAGATCATTATGTGAGCAGAAAAATAAACACTATTTTCGAATTACGTGATGATCTGTCTAGCCAGTTGAAGAACCGAGAATGCTGGATATTATATTTTGAAAGAGGATTTTGTACCGTATGCAAGAAATAAAGTAGAAAATTTGGTCTATATATAGCCCCGAAGCAAATCAATGGTCCCCTATATCAAGAAGAAATTGGAAAATCTAATGCTTTCTGTACTTACTACACTACTACAGCTAGCAAAAGGTACCTTCCAAAACATTCTTGCTTGCTTTTTAGACCCGCTTTTCTTAAGAAATCTAAGGAAATATGTCATAAACTTGTCACATTAAAGGAACATAACAAACAGTAATTTTATTTTGGATATTAAATTCATTATAACAGACATATTTGCATGTTTTTATTTTCTAAAAGATTCTGCAACATTGATGTTTTAACATTAAACCAGCCTGTCGATTTTTTTCATCGTGTGGCGCCTGTGGCGATTGCTTGAAACAGGGCTATGCACAGGTCTTTAATATACCTAGTGTTGCTGACAATTAATTCTAATATTTAAACTATTTAGTTACCGGTTTTAATTAAAATTCTTATTTTTTTAATTATACCTACCCACCTGTTAATTAATTCAGGACAGGAACAAAAGCCAATAATCATATTTATTGAGAACTTTTACCGTGAACTAATTAACAGCACAGACAAAAGCTAATAATACACATAGGTACACTGTCAGAACCATTGTTGAAATTTCCGTATATTACACCATAAAATTTTATATAAAAACTAAATTAAAATAACCAATAAAAAATTAAAAATCAACTTAGTATCGAGTCCTAAGAATTGTAAGACATTACAATTTATCTGTTTTAATTTGTTTTCGCTCCAAAATTAAATTTAGAAAGTTGGTGTAGCAGGATTTTTTGCGGGCAGTTTCAACAATGCTTCGGACTATCTATGGCACCTTTAATCTATGTTTTAACAGTAATAATTAAAATATAAAACTATCAATAAAAGATCATATGAAACGAGCTGGTTTAACCCAAACTTAAAACACTGACAAGAACAACTAAACTTTTTAAATACCTTTTAAATAAACAGTCACAGGCACCTATATGGATTAATAAATCAAATTAAAACACTCAAAAAAGCTTGCAGAAATGAAATCAAGAAAGCCAAACAAAAGGACAATGATCAATTAATAGTAACGGCTAAAAACTAGCCAAAGACCATATGTGGTACATCATCAACTGTTTAACTGAAGGACTACTAAAGATTCTAAAGATAGGTACCTTACCCGGGAAATATATAAGCAAAAATATACCAGAAAACTCCTCAAATATTGTAACCAACACAACTTACACTAAAACCAGTAACTTATCAAGAAGTTAGTGTGATGACCACCCTGTTGATGATGTTGTGTGTACAAGTTACTTACTTTTGGTGTAAGTCTAATTACGGGTTTAACAAAAACACAGGGATAATTTTAAAAGTTGTATTAAGATGAAGATACGAAAACAGTACAATAAATTACGAAAATTGAGTTTAAAAGGAAGTTAAAAAAAAGTGTAATAATTAATAACGAATAATTTAACGACATATGAATACCTACACTCAATGTTTCACACAAAATATTAGAACTATGAACCCTTTTTATGTAACAGTCAAAAAGTTTGAAAGGACACACTGCTAAATAATCGAAAATAAAATAGGGCACCAATGAACATGTCAAAATGGCAGAAAATACATAAACTATTGCATAAAATGTGGCAAAATTCAGAATAATAGCATTGAGTAAAGGATATATTCTATATAGGGCATATATCCTTTACTCAATGATAATAGTACAAAATGAATAGAAGTTCTCAAAAAGAATACAATTTAATTAACCACACTGTAGAACATTGATTAACCACACAGTAGAAAATTGGCATAAAATGTAAATCAAAATTAGTCAAGTTGATAGCATAAAATAGTTCAAATAAAAAAAGACAAAACTTCTGAAATCAACAGCTGAATAATATGGTTCAAAATAACTTCCCAAAAGCCATTCAAAATTCCAAATAAAAGGTACAAAATTATTTCAGTTCAAATAAAAGGCACAATAAATTCAATTTCCATAAAAGTTTTCAAAATAAATTTAAAATTCAAGATAAAAAGGCAAATCAAACATAAAGGAATAAAAACAAAAATATCTTGCTCTTTGGTCAGTCCAAACTTACTCAGGTGCTTAGGTGAATATTTTTTCTCAGTGATTTCGTTCAGGGGTTTCGACTGGCCGCGACCCTCTTGGTAACTAACAACTAGCGCTACTACTGCTTACTGCTGCTTGGCTAACTGTCATCGGGTCCCTGCACACCTGGGCTCACAGCAGTCTTGATGTCGCGAAGTGCTTTTAGCAATTATCGTAAGTCTATTATCGGGTGCCTTTTAGCAAAGTAAAGACTGCGGATGAATTTAATTTTTAGATATGTGAATATTGGGGCCCTCTATGGGTTACCATAGAAATACCTTGAAATTGAAATTTTTGCTTAGGGCGCCTGCCGCACTACATTAGAATTATTTTGAATGAGCTTAGGAACAAATCAAGTAATTATATTTATGGGCTGTGTGTGGCTCTCCTTAAATTGGTGCGAGAGATTTTAATTTGCCCCTTGACGCGGTTAATTCATCAGTAGGCTACCTTCCCCAATGCTAAAAAAACACTAATAACAATTTTCAAAAATCATGGTGACCATAACTATCCTGACAGTTACAGACCAATAATCTTTATTGCCTACATGCTAGATACTGGAGAAGTGCCTAGCATCTCCTGGAAAACCATAGCACCAATAGTACAATAATTAGCTTCGTCTCCGCTATCTTGAGCCACTTTGATGCATTGTAATCTTCAGAAATTTCTGGAATTAAATTTTGAGCAGTCACAGTTGCAGAGTTGAGTGAAGAATAATGAGAGGCGCTACCGTCACGAATAATAGCGAGTCCACAATCTCAATGCCGATAGATCCCGGTCAATTGTTTTAGGACGAATTGAAGTGGTTTCTCATCGATCATGTCATTCTAAACTTCGCCCGGGACATAACTCTCAGTGCAGATAGATTCCAGTCAACTGCTTTAGGACGACTTGATGCGGTTTCTCGTTGATTATAAGTCACCTTAAAGCAGTTAGCCGAGGCATAGAAATCTCATTGAAATCTCCGCATTAGATGCGCCTCTTGTTATTCTTTCACTCAACGGGTGCAGCTTCCAAAACATGCGATAGTGTCAATAATTCTCTCATTGTCGTTGGAACTATCCATTTTGTTATAAGTAACTAACCAATTTTACTTTTGACTTTAAAAATGTATGATATAATAAACTTAAATCAACAAAGCTGAACTGTCACGTTCAGCAGCGTATGTGTATAGATATGTTTGTTTTCTATGGCCTACTACTTCCATAGCCGAACGATACTCGTTCGGCTATGCTACTTACTTCCCTCAACATCTCAACATGTACAACTTTACAATAATTGTAAAAAAGTACTTTTATATTTAAGAAATGCGCACTGCTCTTGATGAATAGTGAATCAGTAAAGTAAATACGATTTCAGTGCTCTAGCCCAGTAAATTCGCAATCAACTTTAGGTATACTGTGGAATAAATAAGTACAACAAATGCTAAGGGTATTTCAGTCCATCGGCAGGTGGAGGGGAGATCCTGGCAGAGGTTAGATAGGGCAGCTGTTATAGTCAAATACACTTGCTCATGTTACCAACCAAAAAGGATAGCTTTCCACTGCTAATAGATGAAGAATAGAAAATAGAGTAGGGATCTAATACACAAAATAGTAGTAGTCGCCTAACGGGAGAAATATTTAGGTACATTGTGCATTTGCAGGATAGCATACATACTAATAAATAAAAAGCTACGAATTAGCGTTGGGTCATAAGACTCTTTAATGAGCGTGCTCCTTTCATTAAGTTCTCTCAAGTGAGTCATTCAGACTGAGAACTTAATTTGATAAATATAGAATACACAGCCAAGTAGGGAGCACGGCTTGATTCTTGTAGGCTCTATTAATATTTAATTCACAGGTGAGCCCAATCATGGATTTCCCTCCGTGTATTGCATTTGCATCGTACGTTTACCTCCGTAAGTGCTCGCTACTTCACCAGTAACCCAGTACATAATGGAGTTTTGAGCGAACTATTTGGTTGGATGGAGCGCTCACTTAATCGCATCGCTTATCTTGAACGACTGGTTCCCCACTATTACAAATATACACAAGTATTTTTATCCCTCACAGACGCTGATTAAATAGCATGAATTTTCAGTGTTATTTCTAATAATGAAATGTGCAGTGAACTTAAAATCTTCCAAATTTGAAAATGAATTTCACTGAAGTATGGGAGACATTCAATATTAATTTATTTCATCAACATGTTTGGTCTGATGAAATAAAACACTTCCTAGGTAATTGCCTAAAATGTATGAGGACTTGCATGCTTTTAGAGCTGCCTACAGGCTCAAGGGGAATTAGAGAAGTTGGAAGATCATCCAGACAGGCACTACAGGTTTCCCTGGCATTGGTCGGCTCAGAACTGGCGAAATGTGCTAACGTTTTATAATGAGGTTGAGGCGAATGAGGAAATAATGGTAAAAAGAAGACAAAGCATATTGTTTGGTAGCGATGCCAACCTTTTTCAATTATTATAGGTACTTAAGGAAGTTTTCAAGTCACTGGCAATGCCGTGGACCGGAGCCCACGGAAACTTACGGGCCACCGCGCAGCGAGCCGTTGCCACTCTGACGTCACCGTAGACGTCCATGTGCCGGCCGCAGCGCGTCTGTGCGGGATCAGCTCAATCCTTTTACTAGTATTAGGAAACCTATGTGTATATATTTTAGATACAGGACAGAGAGCTACTAGAGTTTTGGTTCTATTTAAAAAATGCCAGATCGGTGTTGTGTGCTGGGATGCAAATCAAACTATACCGGAGAAGTGTACAGGGTTTCGCAATGACAACTTGACCCCCCAAATTACGAGTAGAAAACCGAAATATATTTCAAAATTCGCCGAGACCCGTCAATTTTTGTTCTTGGGGGGAGCTTTTTTTACAGTCAAGCCAACTCGATATGTTCCTCCCCCTAATCCCTAGCAACCCCAACTTTAAAATTTCAAATGTAACTACCCCAATTGTGGCACATCAGTTTAAAGCCCTTTTAATTGCGAATACCTACAGTGATGCTTCATTTTTAGAAATCTGTTGAAATTTTGACAGAATTATTGGCTAAAAACGGAAAGTTAACAATCCACTGTACGTGTAGTAATTTCTTAGACAAATGCTCAACACTAATGTGCTACACACGACCAAATTACCTAGTTTTTATGGACGTCTCGATCAGTGCTGAAGCCAAACAAAAGAAGTTCATACGAATTCAAACCTTATATATTTTTAAAATAACAAAAAGTCACTGCCACAAAAGAGTCCTCGTATTTTTGCTTGTAACTATGAAATCGTTAGTTTCAGCCTGCTATTGAATGTGTAAACGTGTTTTTGAAATGGTTACTCTATTTCGGAAAGGTTAGAATTTGTTGCAATTCGTGCTATAGCTTTCCCGAAATCATGATTTCTATAACAAATTGCCACAATTTCTACCCTTTCCGCGCTAGAATAACCTATTTCGAAAATACGTTTCCACTTTCAATAGCAGGCTAAAACTAACGATTTCGTGGTTACAAGCAAAAAACAGGAACTTTTTTGTGACAGTGACTTTTTGTTACATATTTTAAAAAGATATAAGGTTTTAGTTCGTATATGAACTTTTTTTGTTTTGCTTCAGTTTTTTCATTTGTGACTTTTTTGGAAACTGATCGACACGTCAATAAAAAACAAGGTAATTTGGTCGTGTGTAGTAGATAAAAAACTTATTAGTGGCGGGCATTTGTGTAGAAATTACTATGCGTATAGTAGATTGTCAACTTTCCGTTTTTAGACAATAATTCTGTCAAACCTCAACAGATTTCTAAAAACGACGCATCACTGTATTCGCAATAAAAAGGGCTTTAAAATGACGTGCCACAAGGGGGGTAGTTCCATTTGAAATTTTAAAGTTGGGGTTGCTAGAGATTAGGGGGATGAACATATCAGGTTTTCTTGGCTGTATATATATTTATATTTTATTAAATATATGTCAAAAGCACATAAAAGCCTTTTGTTTATTATTATTTTTAGATATAACTATAACTAAAATAGTTCTAACTCCGAAAAATCTCAAGCGCGTTTCTGCTTGAAATGCCTAAGTTGTGGAAGCCCACTTGCAATATTTCGATAACACCCTTCTTTTGACTTTTAATATTTTATCTTGAATTTAATATCCGCTAAAGTCCGCTTACTAAAAATATAAAGCTTTCTTTCCTCTTGAGTCCCTTTCAAGCACTATCTGTCAACATCACCAGAAAATGAGAACTACGTTTTATGATAGTAAACATTTTTTACTAAAATAGAAATAAACCGCTACTGTCTCTTTATTTCCAAAAGTCAATTAAAATCTAGCATATTATTTGCTAGAAATATTGTTGGCTTATTTTAAAATTAAAATAGGAAGTTTCTGCTACTAAAATACTTGGCTTGGAAGTGGACTTTTATTCAACATAAGCTGTCTAATTATCCATGCATAGGATAAATAAAACAATTAACGAACAGTGTAACAGTATTTATTTAGTAAATCCTAGAAAATCTTACATTAGAATCAACAAGCAACCCGATGGGAAACGGTAATACTACGAAAACTTCAACAATTTCCCTAAAGAACGAGTTTATTCCCATTTTTTGTGCATCGAATAACCATCATTTTTTGATGAATTGCTTTTTCTTTTCTAATAGAAACATCTCCCTAAGATGGGGCCAACTCAATGCATAGTAAATGAGGTAATACTGGTATAAATCACAACAAAAATCACACATAAATAAATGAAAAATTCATAAAAATAAATAGATAGTTAATTAATCGCAAAAAAATATCACATCGTTGACATATTGCCATAGGGACTTTTCCCCCAAACAGTCCATAGTTTATTCTTCGAAGTGATTTAATAACAAAATATTTCACGCGCTGTGGTGTGAGCTTCAATAATGGATAAGATGAATAAATTTCCTTTTTAAGCGACTTTTTCAACAGTTGTCTTCATAACGTTCCTAAATGCTTGTAACGCATTTCCAAGTGACAGTTTCAATCCCTTACTAACTGGTAGCAATGGAAATTCTGGTTTAATCTGTAACAAAACAAATTAAAGTGCATAATATATATTATTTATTCCGATGAACTCTATTTTGTGGACAGATCCAGCACTGATCATATACAGGTACTTAAAATAATCATAAAAATTTTCAAATTTTGGCTTTGCAAAGTAAGGGCAAAAATATTTCCACTCTTCAAAAAAGAAAATAAGTATATTATAAAGCCTCATTTCCACCGGTGAAACTTATTGGAACTTTTTGTTGCTTTGTGTTTCCCATTGTTGCCTGTTTCGGAAACTTTCAGCAACATATGTATATAAACTTCATGATACATCAAAAAGAAGATATGATACTGACGCCTCCCAATTTCGTATGCATTCGCGCATGACGACACCTTGTGTTAGATTTTCAAATGTATTTGGCACGAAATACGCATTATCGTTGTTCCATATATAGTTCTACTCTGCAAGAACACATTTCTTATATAAAAAAGTAAAATATTAAAAAAGGAAGGGACGCTTTATCGTTGGAAAGTGTGGGAATTTGCATAGGTATGAATTTTTAAGTTATTGTTTTATTTGTTGCTTGAGTTTTAGTTTCAGTTGTAACATTTGCAAATTCCCATCTTTTACAGAAATATAATTTGAACAAGTGACGCCACCTAGCGGTAGTGGTGAGAAGTGACTTTCCGCTCCTCTTTGCTAAATTCCACTGACACGCCGTTCGCGAGCGTTTTCTCTAGCATCTTCCAGAACTTTCTAGTACTTTCCGCTAGTCGCGTGCAGACGGCGCTGGCAACGCATTTGTTTTTGTTTTTTTGTTGATATTAATTTATTATTCCGGCGATGGGGACAAGAACAAAATTTTCGGCACAGATTTGAGATTCTAAAGAAACTTTTCAACAAAGTCTATTTTGGTTTGATTGGAGGTCATGCCGAAGTTAAATGGCAAGTGATTTGTATAGTTCCTGTGGATGGAAATACTCCCATTGATTATGTTTTCTGACCCTTGTCATCCTACAGCTGATTTCGTAAGTTATGCCGTCATTTTGTTAGTTTTCATTGATATTTTTCAATGGGTATCTTTTTTAGGTTAAAAAATAACTACCTTCATGAAATTTTTATGCGTTCTGTGAAGCCTATTTGACTCCTTTTCTTTGGGTTGTTTAAAAAAGGATTCCCACTCAATAGTGGTGAGTATACTCTTAAATTTTTGAAGAAAAAAGGAAAAACCGATAATTTTTTATAGGGAACTTAAGATATGCTAAATTTTCCGAGAGCCTAAAACTACAGATATGCTAATATTTCCGAGAGTCTGTAACTCCCGATCTGATAAAATTTCCGAAAGCTTAATTTCCAAGAGTTTATGCGAGGTTAAAATTTATGGAAGCTTGTAAATATTTTGAAGTTTGCTGTCAAGAGGTTAGATTTTGGAAAATAAGGAAGATTCATACAAAAATAATCACACATGTGCGTTCGTCAACTGAAGGATGCTAGAAACGACTGCCTCCGAGTCATGGGATTTGTTTGATTGTATGTAATGGTTCGCAGCATCTAGACATCGTCTACCTGGTTGAGGTAGGATCAACCCTTATCTGTATTCAACTTATTTGACTTGTGATTCTGATAATTTTATAACAGTGATTTTACGATTTGGCGTACATGAACTTTGATGATTTTTGTAGTATAAACTTAACCTTAAAATTATAATTGCCAATAGTCGTAAAAATTTAAATCAACTTTCCAAATTTATGATCATATAAGGATAATAAGTTTAACATTATGCTAACTGTAAACGAAGAGTTTCGAAACAGTTTCGTAGATGCAAATATGTAATCTAAAGTTTGGTTTTAAATTTAATCATATCTTGGAAAGGTGTCTGTCATTTTGGCAGTTACATTATAAGCAAATGGTTGCTTGACAGTAAATGTAAACTTTAAAAAATACTAATAAATGTCTCCACGCATTTGTGATTTTTATTTGTGAAAAAGAAGGCAGAATTTGAATGAAGGACTAAACTAGACCTTTCTTTCTAATTAATTTTATTGCAGGGTATACAGAGATTCAGGGTTTTTCTATTGACAATATTTACTTCCATTTCCTACTTTAAGAAGTGATTTTGATATAAGAAAAGTTTCAAAAGTAGGTGGCGCCCTATTTCTAACTAAAAATAAATAAATATACCTATAATAAATTTTAACGAACCTGCGAATAACCCAGCTCTCCTCTAACCCTGAGTAGCACCCCTAAATTTTATTTGAGTGATTTTATCGCTACACAGTATGCTAAAATAGAAAATATATAATAGACCGGGAGATAGCGACAGATTTTTGGACGTGATTTTACTCAGTATGCCTTGCAAAGGGCATTATGTGGCACATATTCTCACAATAATAAGTTATGAATCAGAGAGTCATCCTGGGTTCTTCATGTGAAAAACTGAGTTTTCAATTATTCGAAAAATATGCGTTTTGATATGATTTTATACAGGCTGCCATGTTTTTTTATAATGAAGTTCAAATAGAAAATTCCTCGGAAAACCATAGGCGTACCGTTAGGGTGGGTCCAAAGGGCTATTATTGCCACGTGATCTTGTATTTTAATAATTAATTTTTCCACGTTTCTGAACAGGCTGCCAATGAGAAGTATGCAAGTTCTTATTATGAAAATGCTGAAAAAAGGATGGCATACCTTTCCCGCATGTCCAAGTACACTTTACATCGAATAACTCGTTTAAATGATTAAATAACATTCAATTTAAACAGTACTTGGACATGCGCGAAAGGTATGCCATCCTTTTTTCAGCATTTTCATAATAAGAACTTGCATACTTCTCATTGGCAGCCTGTTCAGAAACGTGGAAAAATTAATTATTAAAAATAATATATAATAAATGAAAACTCATTTTTCCATATGAAGAACCCAGGATGACTCTCTGATTCATACCTTATTATTGTGAGAATATACGCAACACAATGCCCTATGAAAGGCATACTGAGTAAAATCACGTCCAAATATCTGTCACTATCTCCCGGTCCATCCTATCCTATCCAGTGCAGGGGGTGGCCGCCTTAAATCGGCCCGGTACGTAGGCCACAGTGGGCCCGTTGTGCCCCCACGGCCAGCGTCACACGGCGGCCAGCAGGCCGGCCCTCTTAATGAAGGCCCGCAGCTCACCCACCCCGACACCATACACATCCTCTGCGCTCAGCTTGGCTGAGCCGAAGGACTCGAATCTCACCCTGTCAAGTGCAGGGCATTCAGTAACCAAGTGGTGCGGCGTCTCCTCATCCTCCAGACACCATCTGCACTCGGGCTCCCCTCCCACCCCTATAAGGTGCAGATGGCGAGCCCGGCAGCAGTGCCCAGTGAGGACCCTCACCACTCCTCTTAACTCTGTCCCGGTCCATCAGGAAGACGGTAATATTGAAATTCTTTATTAACCCTTTCGCTACCGACCCACTTCAAACATTTAGTGTCACCATTCCCAGCCAATTTACCTGGCTACAGACCCACCGTCGTATATATAAATCCGGCATAAAAAAAAATGCAGAAAAGTGCAGCTGATACTCTGTAAATATAAATTTTTATTTTCGTTTGTATATTTTTCAACAATTCATATATTTTTAACAAAGAAACTCCACACTTATGCAGTGCTCAACAACAGAATATGATAGACTTACGAAATTCCAGCAGTGCAGCGAGAGTATGGGTTTCATCCGCTAGAGGCGCTGGCTAAATGACGTATTAATATGGCATTGGGTGTGGAGGCTTTGTATCAGTGCCGTATATGTAAGGCACTGAGTCTGGATGCATGTTAATGGTGTTGGATATTTACGGCAGTGGGTGTGCAGGCACAGCAAAAAAAATACTGTCACATATATATGACATCGGTTGTCTAGACCATTCTAGAACTGAATGTATATATACGGCAGTGGGTGCGGTGGCACGCTTCCTTCTGTCGTATATATACGGCGATGGTAGCGAAAGGGTTAAAACATGCACCTATGGATATGATACCTATATAATCATGTAGAGAATTTAAGCACACACAATGGGTATATTATATCATTCATTATACCTATATACCTAATAAATAAATTAAAACACCTACCAGCACCTACCTATTTAAAATTTAAATTTTAAATAGCGTCTTCTTTCAAGGGACGGTGTTTTGCTGGTTTATATCCTAGCAATTCATGTTTCAAATTGCGATCATAGTCGGTTTCAATAAAATGCTTATCGCAAACTCGAGCAAATTTAACATTAAAACTATTCTTACGTTTACACAAATGTTTCCAAACTCCTTGCATTTCCTTGTCTTTCGGAAAGCTAAAAAACTTGGTACTGGGTACAAGACCCTTGCACGTATTGTCCACAGAACAACCATACACCGCACACCTAATTTTTCATAAAAACACTACTTTTAAAACTGTTATTTTAAAAAGATCTTTGCTATGAACTCGAATGAACTGTTAAATAGACACAAAGTTTAGCTCATTATGGCGGACCTCAACACAAGGCGACATCGTATTGACCACGCCCACATGCGCGGTATCTTATCTTCTTTCATTTGTATCATGTATAAACTTTTTGTTTCCACCAAAGGAACTATATTTAACTGACAAATGTCGCTGTACCTGCTTAGTTCATGAAAGTGCAACTGAGTGTTTCCACTGATCTGAGACATGGAAGATGAAGACCTCTTATTAGTAGTGGCGGCATATCTTGTTTATCTTTCTATTTGCAAGAAAGATAAAACTTCCATAACCAAACCATTCCGAAGTGAAGTATGCTCCAGCCCAGTATGAAGTTTGCTCCAGTCATGGTTTGCATTTCTACATTTTTAGTTGTGATTTTTTGAATCCCATAGACACTCACTATTTTTGTAGTTTTCTGAAGTTCTATAACCAGCTCAATGGTCCACTTAAACAATATTATTTTTAAAGGTGTTATTAATATCAAAGCGCACTCGCAACAACTAAATGTCGGCAGTTGCTTATTTGTTTCCACCACGACAGTGACATGCGGCGACTTGTTTCTGTTTCGTAGTGTTGCCGGTTTTTCCTTTGAAGATACCGCTCAAAATGGAGACCGGACATGTAGGAACAATCAACATTTGTTTCCGAAACAACGAGAAACTTTCGGAAACATTTAGAAACTTGTAGGAACAAGCAACATAAACACAAAAATTGCCCAATATTTCTTCAGTGGAAACGCGGCTTTATATTCGATATATACTAGACCCGTTTTTCACATCTTGCACACGGTGTGTCAAACTCAATGCCATCATGCTTCTCATGGGAAAATGAAACAAAACAAGATATATAGAAAATCTGAATTAAACGTCTTAAATGATAGTAACCATGCTTCATTTTATGAAGTAAATATAAATTAAACAGGTGTCATGATATCACCAAATATTTTTTTCCACAAATATAATAATACTTTTCTATATTCGAAATATTTGTGCTTTCTTAATATTTTCTTTAAATTATTGAACCATACTAAAACTTGTATCTTTAAATGTTTTGAAAATATTAAAGGGCAAACCATCTCTAGAATTCAACTTTTAACACCCTGTACATCGAGAACTAAGCATTCAGAAAATCGCCTCGCCAACCTCTTCTTAAAATATCTACATGTTGAGTTGGAACACCCTATATAAGGGGCATCACAGTCGTAAAAAAAGAGTGCCGTATCTAAAATTTTAACGATTTTGAACTTCAGATCGAAGTTATTATGAAAATAAATCACTTTTTCAGAAGAAAGCTTCAACAGAACGTGTTTATGCAAATTTCTGAAAACCACCATTTTGTAGATATGCCACTCTTTCTTACGATGGCAGAGTAGACTGTTCAGAAGCAACTAGCACACAGATTCGCTATTTCTTGATCTTCTGAACCCGATGGAACCCTTGGAAATTCGTTATAATCTGCCGCTAGTCCAATTCTTTTATAAGTTCTGTGAAGTTTTCTGGAGAAATCTAAACTCTTCGAAGTTAATTGTTATAGATGGCTGGAGCATTTATGAGCAGAAGCATTTTGAGCATTTTATGAGCATTTATGAGCGGGACATTTTTAAAAGTGTCTTGCCATTTTTGGTCACTGTCCGGCAGTTTTGGAGCATTTATGATCATTTATATAAATGTCGTCAGTTAGAGAATTAATGAGGATTTCTGGTCACTTGTGAGCATTTATGGTCATTTATGAGCATTTATGGTCATTTATAAAAAAAAATCCCTCCATTTCTAACCTATAAAACTACAAAACCGTTTCTAATTCTAACTAGAATATTGCGAACTGTGTACCTACTTTGCAAAATGGTCAAACAAAATTCAATAGTCTGGAATTACTTCAAGAAAATAAGTGACCAAAAATTAAAATATGCTATTTTGCCCATGCAGGAGGAATGAGAAAACATTTAAATCAAAGGCTCCAAGTACAGATAAAGAAGTTATTTAGATTTAGTAACAAAAATGTAAAAAGTATTTCTAACTAACCTACATCCTACATGTATCTACGCATTGGGTCTTTTAAATCTGCCTTCAGTCTGCAACTAGATTTTTTTTAATTTTTTCATTTTTGTTTTACTTTATACTCTTTTAATCAAAAGTCATGCATATTGGGTCTTGTTTTAAAGGTCTTTTCACAAGAAATCGAATGGCACCATTTTCAAAAATGTCCATAAAAATGGTCGAGGCCTAGGCGGAAATTTTTAAAAGTGTCTTGCTCAAAATCATAAATGCTCGGACATTTGCCATCTATAGTTATACAGGGTGTCCAACTTTAAAACTGTACAAACCCGTAAACTCTTTATTTTTGTAGATAATCGCCTAAACTTTTTTTTGTTTGAAAGGCCTTCAAAAACCGCTTCTTTTGACCTTCCTATCATTTTTAAAATGCAAATCCAGGGCCGGCTGCGATTTTTTTATACCCCCAATTTTCACGAAAACCATTTAGCGATTTTTTTATTTAAAATCTGACTCCACAGCGTTAATCAGAACACCCCAAAACCTCCATATACCAAATTTGAACAAAAAAAATATACAGGGAGTTCCATTCTGCAGGGTGTCAAAGTTGAGCAAAATAGGAATTTTAAAGGCATCTGCCGAGTCAAGTGTGCCATGGAATCCCCTCAAAACAGTTGAATGGTCAATAGGTTCACTCAAGGTGTTGGTGTGCAAAGGTCCAATACAAAATATACAGAGTGTTCTTATCTGTGCCATCTCAAATTACTAAATTTTCGGAACTTTATACGGGTCAAAAATCGAGTATATCAAAACCGCTCCACACACTATAAACGAACTAAATCTAAAAAATACAGAAACCTGCCAGTCAGTAAGTCCACATCAGTTAAGGTGGCTGGTGTGGCACAACAGGAAACGCACAGAAAATGTATCATCTTAGGCAGTGACTTTGTTGAGAAAGGTCCAATAATTTAAATTGTTTTTATTTGTTAGTTGGCAAGAAATACATTACTTTTGTGTTTATTATCAATATTTTTTCAATGATTCCAGAGCACTCTTGATCGGTATAAGTTTCATAAAATTTCAGAATTTTTAGATGGCTCACAGAAAAATACCCTGTATATTTTTGTAGTAAATATTTTCACACCAACATTTTGAGTGGTCCTGTTGACCATTCAACTGTTTGAAAGGGATTCCATGACACACTTGACTCGCCAGATGCCTTTAAAATTCCTATTTTGCTCAAATTTGACACCCTGTAGAATGGAACTCCCTGTATATTTTTAATTCAAATTTGGTATTATGGGTTTTGGGGTGTTCTGACTAAACGCTGAGGTGTCAGATTTAAAAAAAAAACCTCAAAATCTGGAGAATATAGGAGAATCCTTTCCGGTGCCTCAAAGATATTAAGAACTAAACGATTTCAATAAAATACAATTTTTTTAATTTTTTTTTCAGAAATGTAGTAGTTGCAAAAGTTGATGTCTGGATTTCATATCACGAGTATAAAACAATAAGGTGAAAGACGTCATACTAAATCCGATATGGCGGATGCCCCAAGATGGTGGAGGCCCCAATATGGCGGACTAAATTTATTTACCACCTCGTCACACAGGAATAAAAAAAAATACTAAAAAGCACAAAATAAAATAAAAAAAGCCTTTAAGAAACAAGCTTTTATTTAAGCCATATGTAGGTTAGGGTGGAGTGAAAAATTTTTTTTTTAATTTGACGTTTCCTGTATTATCAATCGATGCCTTGATGGTTCCTAATAATGTATACCAAATAACATCAAATTCTAACATTATCTTCAGGTAGCGCACTGACTCTAAATATTTACGAAAAAAAAAAATTTTTGTCACATCTTGAAAGTACACAAACACATCCTGTCTGTCCAGTTTAACGTCGCAAACGTATTTATGTACACAAATCTTACGCTCCCCTCTCCTCCCACCCACTTTACAATACCGCCTGCCACCGTCGGGCACTTCCGCGGCCCGTGCCAGTCACAGTCAATCAATAGAGCGAAGCGTACGTTCCTTGATAGTAACCGCGCGACCGATTGTCAGTGAAATGCCTAAAACAAGAAAAGACTCGTCGTGTTCCATATTTGGCGGTCCAGAAACGTTAAAAGAAAATGTGTTGCCAACGTATTCACATATAATAAAGTATTACTTGCTGATAAGAAATGAATTGCAGTGGTTATCTAATGGAAAAGATCCTTCTGTGAAAGACATTTGTGAAATAATTGCAAGTGATTTAATAAAGCTTTGGAATAAAGCCTCTATTCCTGTCATATCTGAACAACAAATCATAAATAGACTAACACAATATTATCAGAAGTACAAAAACATAAAGAAATGTCGAGTGGCTAAAAAGAAAACCGATTTTTACAAAGACGCAATGAGAAATCTTTTCGACATTGCTGTTTGTAAATGCATCTGTGCCAATTTTTGTAAGTGTTTAACGAAAGTTCCAAAAAAGGAGATGGAATTTTTGCAAGACCAAAGGGGGGGCCGCAAAATGTATATCGGCTCAATAGATATAGAAACAACCAAAATTTTGGAGCGCAGGCAACTGAGACAGGAGAAAAGAAATAATTTCCTTCAAGAACAGTTGGTTGAGCATCGTATAAGCCCCTCACCAGATACTAAATCATCTACAGATTCAGACACCTCGGCTGATAGTAAAAGCTTATCAGATAGCAACCAAGATCCGGATTTCTATATTAAACCTTCATCGGATGCATCCTTATCTTTGCCTTCCACCTCGAAAATACATGTAAAGCAGATGAGGCACCGACTAGAAAACCTCGCCACTGCTTGTGACAGAACTAGTGTCTCTGATAGATCAGCATCAATCATTGTCAGTGCAGTTCTTGAAGACATGGGTTTAATTTCCAACAAGGATTCCTCAAAAGTGATAGACAGAAGTAAGATACGACGTGAGCGACAAAAAGTCCGTGGAAATTTGCAAAATTCAAGCTTGGTGAGTTCTGACTGTAAAATAATTGGATTATATTTTGATGGTCGGAAAGACAGGACCATCGTTCAAGAAAAACGTGGGAATAAGTACCACAGAAAAACAATTACAGAAGAACATATTGTTCTGCTTTCTGAACCAGATTCTCAGTACATTGGCCACGTCGCACCTCTTTCTGGAACCGGTAATTCTATAAAAGATAGTATAATTCAATTTTTGAATTTGCACATAATAGATTTGTCAAGTATTGTGGCCATTGGATGCGATGGAACTGCCGTCAATACGGGCCCCAAAAATGGAGCGATTGCATTGATTGAAAAACGATTAAATCGACCTTTACATTGGTTTATCTGTTTGCTCCACGCAAACGAACTACCACTGCGTCATCTTTTCAACACTTTGGACGGCAGTACGTCAGGTCCCAATACGTTTGCAGGAGTCATTGGTAAGATGTTACAGCACTGTGAAGACTTACCTGTGGTTGAATTTGAGAAGATAGAGACAGTGTTACCTGAGATTGATGCGAAAATTCTTAGCACTGATCAAAAATACCTCTTACAAATTTGTCTGGCAGTTACACAAGGTAGCGTATCCACTGACTTGGCTAATAAGCAACCAGGAAAGCTGGCACACTCTCGTTGGCTAACCTGTGCAAACAGGATATTGAGACTTTACGTGGCCACAAAATTCCCATCTCAAAATCTCGTGGAGCTTGCTAATTTCGTGACAAAAGTATACGCGCCAACATGGTTCAGCATAAAAACGAAACCTTCATGCAAACACGGTCCCAGTCATGTCCTAAACATGATAAAAAGATGTTCATATTTAAAAGACGAGCTAAAAACAATTGTGTTTCGAGTAATACAGCGAAACTCATACTTCGCACATTCCGAAAATATTTTATTAGCAATGCTACAAGATGAAAGGCACCATGTAAAAGAATTAGCACTTAGACGAATAATGAAAGCTCGAAAAACGACAAAGTCAAAGAAAGTAAGAGAGTTTCTGACTCCGAAATTAAACTTTGAAGCCAACGACTATTATGATTTGATAGACTGGACAACAGAAAAAATCTTCGAGCCACCGTTCACTTCAAAATATAGTGACGATGAAATATGGGACCAAATTATGAATAAAAAAATAAACATGTATTTTGAAAATTTTCCATGTCACACTCAGGCTGTAGAGAGAGGTGTGAAACTGGTCACTGAAGCCAGTTTAAACGTTTGTGGAAATGAAGCACGCGATGGATACATACGAGCAAAAATAAAATCCAGAAAACGAATGCCAATATTTGACACAAAATCTCAGTTTTTTACTGAAGTTCAACCATCTACCCCGCCTGCAGATAATAAGATTGAAGACTAAAATGATAAAAACTTGTTATTTTTCTTGTATTTCTTGTATTTTTAATTCAGATAATAGATTTAGACGTCTATAAATAATTGTTTTATTTATTTAAATTTTTCGTGAAATTTAATCTTTTTTAAATTTACAAGTCTCCTGCGCCACCTGAAGATGAAGAGTAAAAAAACATTTTTTTACACATTTTAGTAGCTTTTTATTCATAGCAATGGTTAGTAACACAGGGGTACCAAAATTTGTGAAAAAAAATTTTTTGGCTCATTTCACTCCACCCTAATGTAGGTACTGCATAAAATAAGTTTAGGTTTTCGTTAAGGTAATTCAATGTCAAATTTTGGGGACTGGTCAAGGGGTGGCCGCCTCAGATCGGCCTGGCACGCAGGCCACCATGGGCCCATTGTGCCCCAGTACATCATCTTATTAGTTATTTAAAAAATACTACCTAATTTGATATGTCTGCAGAAAGTTTTTAAAATTAGGCATACGACCTATACCATGCCGGCCAAAATGTGCATCAAGGCAGAGCAGGCTACTTAATGTCAGTCAATCATCACTCTGGTACAACCCCTCATTATGAAGTTACTATGAAGGTGTAAAACTGCAGATGGATGCAGTTTTGGGGGTTTCTCATATTTCCCGAAGAGGTAACCACAAAGTAGCTAGGGTGTACTAAGTATGCTTGATTTTCCAGTAGGTACCGTCGAATGCCGCAAACCGTACCCGGCTACCTTAATTCATTTGGGAGATACACGGGGGTTTCGCTTTGTCCAGTTTCTCAAAAGTGCCGTAACTTATTTGTTTGTGATTATTTTCAACTTTTATAAGAACTTTTTTTGTGCATTTTGTTTTCGTAAAATTCATTGATGTAGACAGATATATACTTTGGTTAATTGTTTTAAAGAAAAAAGTTCTAAATGTCTCGATTTTGAAGCACAGAGAAAAAAATAATATTGTAGTGAAAAAATTCTAAGAAAGGAGGATGCTTCGTCAATTACAATATAATTTACCTAAATAAGTCTAAAATAGTTCAAGCTATGATGGTACTATAAGTTTTTCGACTGAAAACTTGGCTTTATTGCTTTTTACATAAGTTATCTTTCCAACATCACCAAGAACTGGCACCTTTGCCAATATTCTAATGTTACATTTTTGAACCGATGCAAATCTAACTAACTTACATACTGGAAGTACTTAAGAGCTCATGAAATTAGATATTTCAAAGTATTAATTTTTTTATATATTCGGACCAGGTAAGTGCATGAGTAAAATTCGAAGTGATAATGCAAAATACTTAAAGATTGAAAACCCAATGCAATACACAGTAGATCTTCTGCAACATTGCTTGTGGAATCTGGGGTAGACCTGTTAACATTAGTCATTAAAACGCCATGGAGGATGGAAATCTTCTCAACTGTATAGCTGAGGGCTACATTGATGAGTCATTTTGTTTCAAGAGTTACCGAAAAAAATTCTCAATGAAATCTGTGGGCAAAACTGATTGCTTTAAACCTAGTTTATCAGAATTTGGAAAATTACCATCTGGACCGGGAGATAACGACACCTTTTTGGTAACGTTTAATGCCCGTCTGCCGTGCAAAGGTATAATATATTTCATTACTTGAAAGCGATTAAAGCAATAAAAATGACCCCATCCCTGTTAGCAAGTGTAGGGCTAATAATTTAAACTGTATAAAAAAAATTTGGAAAAAAATGACCTATGACCGTCAGCCGTTAGCAGTGGATGATCCTTCAGAAAAAAAGTACAGCGCTAACCCATCGGCAGACGGTTTTGAGTGATAAGTCCTGCAGGATCTTCATTTCAATGTGTGAAGGAAAATAGTGAAAACAACTTATTAATGCCCGTCTGCCGAAGTCAAGACACATTTAAAAGCTCCAAAGAAGCCTCAAAAACAATCGGCAGACATATAGAATTTGTACTTAATAATTAATAAAAAATTGTTTTTGCAGCATTTTTGTAACAAAAAAAATTATAGATGCCCGTCTGCCAATTTAATGCAAAATTATTAGGGTCAATACAATCTTATAAAAAAATGCAATCGGCTGACAGTTTTGTCTGTTAGCCGTTAGCGGCAGACAAAAAATTTTTGATGAAAAATTAGGTTATTTTTAACAATTAATGACCGCCTGCCATTGTAATATTATAATTAATGTGCTATTTTGAGACGATTATTATTGTCGGCAGACGATCCCACGTGTTAGGAAAAAATTGCATTGTTAATAATAACGTAAAGTTTTTGTAGTATTGAAAAACCTTTAATGCCCATTTGCCATTGTAATATTATAATAAATATGCTATTCTGAAACGATTATGATTGTCGGCAGACGATTCTGCATGTTACGGAAGAAATTACAGTATAAAATAATAATGCAAATTTCCATTATACCAGAAAGTATAATGTATAAACATTTAATAAACATAGACATTTAATGCCCGTCTGCCATTGTCGGGGTTGTCAGTGGCTCTTGGCAATTGACCGTAATACCCACTACAAGATTCGCGATTCCCCACAATTACCTACATCCCCTCCCCTCACCCTTAAGCGGAAAGAGCACAACAACGACACTACAGAGAAAAAACGGTTCTTTTTCAGAACCACAAAACTACTAATAAGAATTCATTATTAACAAATTTCTAGTAGTAAATCCACATCGCTATATTCAGTTCCATATTCTCTTATCGATTCAAATGTGCTGTATTCACGGCTAAACGCAAGTTTTTATAATAATAACCGCCGCAAAAAGCATAGTTTTTGCACTGCTCTTCTGGGACCTGCGAAGGAGATAATTGCGCTCATACTTTTCTGATTTGCACTCCCATTCATCACCAAGGTCAGATACACACACTTTATACCTGTACAAATCCGTAAAATTTTCATTTTTGGAATAAAAGCCTAAACTTTTTTTTGTTTGAAAGGGCTTCTAAAAACGCTTCTTTTGACCTTCCTGCCATTTTCAAAATGCAAATCCAGGGCCTGCTGCGATTTTTTTATACCTCCGATTTTCACGAAAACCATTTTTTTATTTAAAATCTGACCCCATAGCGTTAATGAGAACACCCCAAAACCCCCATATACCAAATTTGAACAAATAGTATTCAGGGAGTTCCATTTTGTAGGGTGTCAAAGTTGAGCAAAATAAGAATTTTAAAGATATCTGGTGAGTCAAGTGTGCCATAGAATCCCTTCAAAACAGTTGAATGGATTTGCATTTTGAAAATAGCAGGATGGCCTTTCAAACAAAAAAAGTTTAGGCGATTATCTTCACAAATGAAGATTTTACGGATTTGTACAGTTTTAAAGTTGTAGAGTTGTCTGTAGACAAGACTGACAGAGAGGTTATGTTTCTCGCGAAAAATACTACCACAACGGTCGCAGCAGTCGGTATTGCAGTACTGACTCTGCCGATTGTTGCTCGTTGCCGACGAGTCTGTTACGAGGGGGGTAGGTACTTTACAGAACTTTGCATTATTATTTTATACTGTAATTTTTTTCCTAACATGCAGAATGGTCAGCCGACAATCATAATCGTTTCAAAATAGCATTTTTATTATAATGTTACAATGGCAGATGGGCATTAATTGTTTTTCTTTTATTACTAAAATTTTACATTATTATTAACAATGCATTTTTTTTTCTAACACGTGGAATCATCTGCTGTTTAACGAATATAAATTTTTCGGTTGTTAAATACATGTTGTTCATTTTTGGGTTGGGCATCTATAATTTTTTTTGTTACAAAAATGCTGCAAAAACAAATTTTTATTAATTATTAAGTACATATCCTATATGTCTGCCGATTGTTTTTTGAGGCTTCTTTGGAGCTTTTAAATGTGTCTTGACTTCGGCAGACGGGTATTAATAAGTTGTTTTCACTATTTTCATAACACATTCAAATGGAGGTCCTGCAGGACCTCCACCGTCTGCCGATGAGTTAGCGCTGTATTTTTTTTTTCTGAAGAATCATTCACTGCTAACGGCTGACGGGCATGAATCATTTTTTTCCAAATTTTTTTTATACAGTTTGAAATGATAACCCTACACTTGCTAACAGGGATGGGGTCATTTTTATTGCTTTAATCGCTTTCAAGTAATGAAATATATTATACCCTTACACGGCAGACGGGCATTAAACGTTACCAAAAACTTGTCGTTATCTCCCGGTCCAATCGATTGTTGTGTGCTATCTTAACACTTAAATTTTTGTTTTATTTATAGCTGTCGCTGTCATGCATACTAGAAAATTTAAAAAATGTGAAAAATGTGCAAGATACCTATACCTCGAAGGAAATTTCCAAGATTTCCAATGTAGTATGTTGGGAAAAAAATACCTAAAGCATGAAGGTACAGGATTCGAGGCCACGGCTCGCTACAATAAAATGGGCATATTTTTCGGTGGGTGCTAAGAAAGCACCCATTAAACCGTGGCATTGTTTAAATTCTGATAAAGTAGGCTTAAAGCAATTAGTTTTGCCCACAAATGACATTGGGGAAAATTTTTCGGTAACTCTTAAAACAAAAAAGTCACAAACCGAAGAAATTTCGGCAGTTTTTGGGTTTTTCAAAAATATCTCTGAAAGTAGGCCATGGATCTCAAATGTTACACAAAGTTACCCTATCAAAATATCAATCATTTATTTCAAATAAAGTTCTCAGAAAAATAAATTGTAAGATTTATTGGGGGATTTGTTGGACGAAAAATGTTATTTGTAAAACAGGCTTTAATAAATGGAGTATTGCGTATAGGTGCTTGTAAGCCTGCCGTGGTTTCAGCACGGCCACAACTGGGCACTCCTTAAGTTGGTGGCGCTCCGAGGTCTGTACTTGTTATATTGTTTATATCTTGCTCTGAAAGGCACTGCAGTAATGCTGTTGAATAACACTACGTATTGAGGCCAAAATATCATCAGTTCCTTCAAACAACAAGCAACCAGTGGAATATACAAGAAAAAATTTTATGGCAGAGCCACTTAATCTAAAATCGTCAGCTAAAATATTATACCTGGTTGGTTCCTATTGTCTTTAATATATCTGCATATCTAGATATCTAATTTGTGCAACTTTAGTTAGGTACTTACGATGTAATGGAATTTTTGTTTAAAAATTCCATTTAAAAATTCCATTACCACGTTTTAAATAATAATGCATCGTTAATTGTAAGATGAATCACAATTTTCTATTTAAATTCATTTCTTTTGGTATGTGTGCTTCCATCTAGCGGTGAATAGATGCACTAGTGGTTGTTGTTACTTAGTCAGCAGTGGAAGTACAGTGATTCTTTATGCATTACGTCGAAGGTACGTTCCAACATTTAGCACTAAGGTGATTAGCAAGTAATCCGCTACGTATTTGTTGATGTCACTTGCGGGAAGCCATTGTGAAATTCTGACAGAAGAAGTTTTTGGTAGCTCTATGGTTAGATGGTCAGATGACATCGGCAAGTGCGGCGTCGTGATTGGTTGTGTTACGTTGCATTTTTTTTTATAATGCTGGGGCTCTCAAAACTACTTGCGACAACCGTCTAGCCCCTCTTTCCGATCATAATTTTGGTGCGAGAAGTGTCTCGTCAGGTACCAGAGGTAATATATCAGCAAGGCTGTGTTTTTTACGATTTCGTTATCTACCTTTTTCGGCTTCCTTTCCTCTCCTTTTGGGCATATCGAGTGCTTATACTGTGTGGTTTGATTTTGTGCAACCGAATAAAACCGTATTTTTCTGTTTCCATGTGGAATGCCGACCTGGGCGAACCTGGTTTTTTTTATTTTGAAGCAAGATTACCATTTTGGGCGTACAAGGGCAACGCGTGGTTGGTGAAAAAACCTGAAACCTGAATTGCAGAGCAAGGCACGGGAAGGTGGATTATAGGCATCAGGTGAGTTTCTTTTAAAATTATTCTTATAATTTTTGGTAATTTACCACCTATGTTTTTGTGAAACTCACCTGTTTCTTCCCACAGGCACGCCTATTTTTTTTTGGGCTTAATAGCAACTATAAAGGAACAAATAGACGTGGCTGCCTACCTGTCCTGTGTTGCTCAGAGCAGGGTATATTGTTTTTTAGTAAGAGTATCGTGAGCGAAAATTGAAAATTCACATTTAGTTTATCATTTGGGGTTTATTAATTTAGTGTACTACCTTAAAACCTAAGTCGATTTTTTTGTACCTATCCAGTAATATCTTTTTTTACATTTTTTTGTGAACAAACCTTTTAAGTCACTGACTGACTGAATACAGGGTGATTTATTCATAAATACATTAATTGGTCATCAGGGAGGTATATATATATGCCGAAAATGCAAAAAAAAAAATTGTTTACTGCATGTTTAAATAATGGGGCAATTTATCCCAAATCCCACGTAACGAGGCGCAGCTGAACGCATGTGACTATGACGTTAGCTGCAGAACATGGCACCGGCTGCGACGTTGCCGTTGTTTATTGATAATTTAAATACGAAAAAATATTCAGTTTATGAATTTTCCTAGTTGACAGGACAATAACAGGGTGTTAGCACACCTTGGACTTGGCGTGTTCAGCATCTAACTCGAGAGACTCTTATCACTACACTTTTCACAGCACGCGCTATAACAATACAAGAGGCCTTCATAATCACACGCACAAAACGCACTCAGTGTCTACAAACAGAGGCTGGAAAATACTGAAACTGTTTCCGAAATTCGATAGATTTTGGAGATCTAAGACATAAGTTTTATTAAAAACAACGCGCGTGTCCCATCTGCGATTACCTATTTAGTTTCTATTCTAGGTGGCGCCGTGGCGCCATCTCGTATCTCGTCATTGTTATTAACGTCGCCGAATCTGTGGTAGAGCTCTTAGTCACTCCTCTGTGTTCAAAACCAAAAGTCTACAGCGCGCATTCTGACACGGTAACTAGCGAACCTTTCTAACAGATGGCAGCACGTACTACAGAAACTAGAGTTGTCTACATTCTGTTTATGCAGTACTCTTTGTGCAACATTTTTGCTTTTTTACCAAAATGGTTCTCTAGACAAATGCGGAAATGATAGACATAATGATCCTTTATGGAGAATGCCTGCAGAATGTCAGTCAAGCTACCGCGGAACTATTTAGGAGATGGAAGAAGAAATGAAATCCACACCCAGCGGGCCACCTATCGGCAGGTAGCGAAACTAAGACGGCCCTCGTGGGAAACTTCACCACGCTTCATTACAGGAATGCTTCCTACGACTAGTGTCAATGAATGCGACATAACCTTTAAACATATCCAAAACCCAAACAAAAGTACGGAGAATGATGATGTGCTCTGCGAAATACGGGAAACAAATAACATCACGAAAAGATTCAAGAAGAAAAACCATATTTATAATGCGTACCCAATATTATGTGCGAAAAAGCTATAAAGATCGAAAGGAGAAAATTAGAAAGATTCCAGCACTTACGACTGAACCAATGTCACAGGGGAGAACCACCCCCACGGAGACGATTCTATTGCAAATATGGAGCCCTAATAACGATGAAAAGCAAACATAACGAGAAATAAAGGGACGAGAAGTGTATCGATGGTGATGGTAACCACTTAAGCAGAAAATAAGGTAATTTTAAGCAACTATATCCCAGAGAGGTTGGCTAATGTTGACGTTCTTATTTCAGAGGAAGCGGAAAACTCACAGAACAGAACTACCTACTTACTCTAGGAGCGTCTTGGTGCAGTAAAAAGGATTTTCAGTGAACTAGTGAGTGCCCCAAGTGAAAGTGAGTGAAGTTCGTTCTATCGAAAAAAAGATCGTCCTCAGTGATGTCGAGGTCCACGAAATCATGTAAGCCCCCTAGTTGAGTACTTAATAAAGCATCCAAAAATCAAAAGATCACGTAAGCAGCCGTTTCATTTATTTTTCTCGTTGGCATTTATCCCTTAAGTTGTCTCAGGCCAAAACTAACCGTTACAAGAGGTAAGCGTTAACATTTGTCCATAATTTCCGCAAGCATTTGGCAGAACATTCGCCTACAATACAAATAATTATGTACTGCAAACATTCCTTTAAATTTACGATAATTGCGTACATCTGGCAACAATGCTTAGCGCACGACGGCAAGCGTCATCCGATGCCTCTAGCGCCTTTCAAACAAGTCAGTGGCAGCCGTAAATAGAGGGCCAAATAGGTAAAAATGCGGTTTAGAAAAAAATATGGTGACATGGCAGTAAATTTAGGGAAAAATAAAATCCAACAGGTAGTTACATATTGAAATTTAAAAATTAATTGCGACAAAACGGGGGCGAAAAAAATACTATTCAATGAGCAAATAAACAAAGTGGTGTATTAGTCCATTGGCATTAGGTTTCAAAAAGAGCATGGCTTTGGGTTGCTGTTGTTGTGGAGTTAATAATGGCATCTGTTGTGTTATTCACATGAATATATAATGTGCAAGCATGATACTATAAGCGAAAAAATATGCTCACATGGCATCCTGCTATGGTAGAAATGACAGCCCATAGCACTACCCACTCTATACAGCCAACTGTCGGTGCGGACAGTGGAACTTTTGTACGCATGCTGACGTCACACCCTGCGTGTGAGCATATCTTATAGTGTCAGTATCATGATGTGTAAGTATTATCCATGATCAGAATAATAACCTAATTGTGATATCCGATCTGACAAGTAAAATTCTGAATCACATAAACCCTCTCTCGGCAAACTTAGAAGCCTACATGTGCTGACTCCTTCTGCATCAAAATACCGACCGAGTAAAACTGTACGGTGTGTGATATCTTCAAGAAATCACAAATTCCGTGAATTGAATGTACAGTTGCGGCCACATAATCCGGACTTCTTACAGTCATCGGAGTTTAACCTAGGATTAACATAGATTTGTGAAGTTAGCTCTTCTTGTGACGTCAGACTTAGACAATTTACCCAGTTTCTACCTTTCAGACCTACCTTCTTCTAACAACATTGCTATTCTTGCCTATTTATATTATTTAGAAGCTCGATTTTAATAGACAAAATTATTGACAATTAAAATTGAAATCATTTAACAAATTAAAACTTTTGACTCTTCTGTCACAAACTATACTATATCCAAGTTACAGAGGCAGTGAATCAAAACATTGGCAACCATGTCGTCGCGATGTGACCTATTCCTTTATTGGTCTGGCCGTCGTAAAATCTCAAGTGTTTAGGCGGCGAGCGGAATGCAGGGCCGGCTCTTCCCTCAGTCGAGTTTCCTGTATATAGTTCGGATCGCGCGCCGACTTGTTGAAGCATCTCATATTAGTCCGACCCTGGTAATCGGTTGCAATGCGTTCATGTGATTTTGTTTATATCTACTGCCGCTGTAACTTGGATAGACTGTGTAAAGGTGCTTTCTGTAACAATCTGCCAGTTTTTCTAAAGGTGGCATAAAGTAAAATTTACAATGGGAAAAAGTGCTGGCTGGAATTTTCCGTTATGGGCCATTTCTTCTATACTTTCAGTTTCATAGCTTTTTTATTTGAGAATATTTGTCATTTCTCTAAGAACATTTTATGCATTTTTTCGTAGAATACACTTTTGAAGAGTCCAGTTTTCTGTAGATAGACATCATTTTAATTAAGATAGAAACTTGACGTCTACTTCAGTAAATTACAAATAACAAAGTTATGGGACTTTGAAGAAAATGTGACATTTTGAGAAACACCCTGTATCTCCTAAATTAATCAAGATATCGATATATGATTTGCAACTTTTCTCGAAAATCGCCCTCTAGACACCTTACCTACTTTTTGTTTACCTCTTCGGGAAATACTAGAACCCCCCCCCCCCCAAGTGTCCAATTTGGGACACCCTGTACATATACGCATAGTGAAGTTTGCAATAGCAGACCGCTTCTTCTTCTTCTTACAATAGGCAAAAATTCGTTACCATCAAAATTTCCACTTTCATCAAAATATTTTGATATTTCATCCTATGTTCTGTATTTTTAGGCAAGTCACAAAATATGTGATAGAATCACATATCTGTGTATTAACATACCATATTGCTAGGTTTGCTTTGCAAGTCCCACATTCAATATACTACTCTAGTATTAGTTCTAATAAGTAGGAGGGGGAAGTAGGGAGACAGATGGTGGGAGTGACGCGGCGCATGCAGTGGGCGAGATCATCCGCTTGATGATTCTGATTGGCTCCTACGCTTCAAAATCCCCACGTTGGTCTGTGATTGCCACTATGATGCCACGACGTGCAACGGAAGTCACAAATTGTTTTATCTTCATTATTTGTGTAGCTGGCCTGGAGAGCACATAATAAAACATTTTTGTGAGAAAATGCCGGTAATATACACAACGAAAGAAAAAATAGCCATTATATAATGGTATTACATGTCCCAAAGTGACAATGAAGTTGTTGGGTGCTTCGTATTTACCTTCCCGGTTAGACCAGTGCCGGACTGTAGCACGATAGTGGAAACAAGTGAACCGTGTTCGAGCTGCCATATTTTCGATGAAGTCGGCATTCCGAGTAGTACAGTGTGGGCAATATTGAAAAGAAATCGGTATAAATGCTTCAGGGTACAAGAAAATTTTCCAGATGACCATTTTAGGCGACTGAAATTTTGTGAGGCCATGAGAACCAAATGCGATGAAAACGATAGTTTTCTGGAAAATGTTGTTTATTGATGTATGTTTATTGATGTATTTCATTTTAAGTTAAAAAAATGTTTTAAATGTCACTTTTTGTAAATATCGTCCTACAAAATAAATAACATTTATATATATTTAAAACTGTTTTGTATACCTGATGATGGCAAACATGCCGAAACGCGTTGTATAAGCAACACAAAAAAAATTAATATAACTATAACTTTTGGTCGAATCTCAGGATTGTTTATTTACAATAACAAAAATGACCAGGAAAACCTTAAAATTTAGATTACTCTGAAACTAATTCTTTTGGATATTATCGCCTGGGTTTGGCATAAAATAAAACACAATTCTGAGAAAACAAAAGAAAGAAAAATTCTTAAAATAAAAAGAAAAAAAGGAAAATTAAATGTGCATTGTGTAGGTCACTACCACCTACACAATGCACACATATTTTTAACAGCTTTTATCATACAAGAACAATCGTGTTTTCAAAAACATCCAAAAAGTGTTTTAAAATATTTATTGATGTATTTCATTTTAAGTTAAAAAAATGTTTTAAATGTCACTTTTTGTAAATATCGTCCTACAAAATAAATGACATTTATATATATATTTAAAACTGTTTTGTATACCTGATGATGGCAAACATGCCGAAACGCGTTGTATAAGCAACACACAAAAAAATTAATATATTACTTTTGGTCGAATCCCAAAATTGTTTATTTACAATTTCAGAGTAATGACCTCTCCGTATTGTAGGCGCACTGAGGGATTGCGTCCGCGGGGAAGCGGGGAGCGCGGAGAACGATTTGTCGCTATTGGCCAACTGCAACAGTGCAAAAAATGCACCGCGCTTTCGTATTCGCAATTAAAAATAGAACCAAGGCGAGGTTCAGAGGACTGATTATCCCTAGGCGTGCGCGTCGAAATTTATAGTTTTGAAAACTTCTTTGTATTATTAATTTCGACGCGCACGCCTAGGGATAATCAGTCCTCTGAACCTCGCCTTGGTTCTATTTTTAATTGCGAATACAAAAGCGCGGTGCATTTTTTGCACTGTTGCAGTCGGCCAATAGCGACAAATCGTTCTCCGCGCTCCCCGCTTCCCCGCGGATGCAATCTCTCAGTGCGCCTACAATACTAGGTGCTTACTCCCTCCCTCCCTGTCCTTGCCCCCTCTACTGGTCGTGCCCGCCACGCCGTGCGTTGACTCCGTACGTCGTATTGGCTAGAGGAAAGCCTCCCCTCCTAGTCCCACGCAGCGTGCCCCAGCAGGCCTCTTCCCCTGCTTTCTCCCTAATAATTAGTAATATTATAGCCGGGACTTGCGAAGATAACCGCTAAAAATACCGCTTTTGGCCCTATTGCGCAAGGCAAGGCACAGGGAACAAAAATAGATGAAATTCGCCGCCATTTTTAACCCTATATTGGCAGTTTGAATGGTGGCTACTTTATTCCTTGTTTAATTTTTTTTATACTGTATGAATGAAATTGCATTATACTTTTTGAAGGCGCCGGTAAAATCATAAAAGTCACTGTGGCATGCTTTTTTAGAGATGCGTTTTTAGTTTTTAATTGCGATTTTTTCTTTTATATTTTGTACAGTTAATAGCTTTTCGTTTTCATATTTACGAGATCAAAAAATGACTTGGTGCAAATGCGAAGAGACTTTTACATCCAGATTGTGAAATTTACATTCCATAGGTAAGTAAATAGACATAATTTTTTGCCATATAATATTGTTTTTCATTGATACTTTCTGACTTCTTGCTGATTTTTAGGTTTTCAAGAGAAGAAACTAAATTTAGAAACTGGCTTAGGACTCTAAGTTTCATCGACAATAATATTCTCTGGAAGTTCTCTATGTATGCGTGTTCTATTAATTTCATGAACAGGATTTTTTAATGCAACATGAAAGAACGTGAAAAGTGGTGCTCTACCATCTATAAACCTAACCGAAGAAGCAGTGGAGTCAAAATTGGTAAGACCACCAAAGAAATTCATCCCAGTTCAAGAAGTAGGTAATGGAGATGAGGAAAACAGAGAAATTGTAATTCTTGATACGATGAAGAGAGTCGCGTTTCTGGAGCAAATAGAATTAACCGAAGAAATGCAAACAGCAGCAGCAAGTAAACCTGTTAACTGCAGATCACCGCCCGCAAAATTAATGAAGCTTATCAAAGACAAAGTGTAGGTACCTAATTAGAAATCACTTCACTTGCATTTTCTAGTTACCAAGTTTTATTTTGCTTGTATTTTTTAAACAAACAAAAAGAAAAAGTTCTAAGGAATAAAATTAGCTGCCTAAAAATTTAGAAATAGGTATAGATATGTTCCTGGAAAATAGGTTATTATTATTAAAAGTAGTCAAAGAAATAATTATCTCAAGTAATATTGTATGAAAATGTTACGTAATTAAAAATATTTTCATGTGTTTTATAAGTAATTATTTATAATGTAGCTATTGTATAAGGTATAACGTACAATAATAAATATATTAGTTCTCTTTATGATGATTAAAATAAGTTGATTTGATCAAGTCTAGTTAACTGCTTCGTTTGCCAAATGCATTAATTTAAAATTAAAACCAACAAAAATCATAGACCTATGTTGTACTTTGAACTAAAATAATTTCCATTTTACACAAAACGACAACCAAGACATCACATTATTTATGGAACCCACCCGTATAAATTATTTCAAATTTCCTGCCTCATTTAAGGTTAAAAATGGCCGCCAAATTTTTCACCCGGTCGGACCTCTCTTTTGCGCGGTATAGATTGCTATAGGTATATGGATAGAATCCATCAAGCCAATGACAAGGGCAGAATCTTTTTACAGCCCGATCAAATCGCATTGATGGATTCCATCACATATTCATGGAGACTTTAAAAACATGCTCATTATTTACATATTGAGGATAGCATCCTTTATTTTCTTACATGCTCGATTAGTTTTCCATATACGAAAAATTGTTAATTTGCTTCTTGACCGTGTGGTACCAATGGTACCACTACCACCACTGCACATATGAAGTCCGTCCTTATTATTTGAATTTTGCAGCCAATATCACTCACCTCTTCACTGCAGAACTTCTCCAGTCGCTGGCACATTTTCTCACCGTTTTGAGCAAAGTGTGAATAGATTTCAGTTTTGAAGATTTCAGGTGGTGAATGAATTAATTCTTTCATGCTTTGGACCAGTTTCAATATCACCAGCTCATTATATGTTCGAGAATTCTCATATCCTATAAGAAATAAATTCTATAAGGAGTAACAGGGAAAAAATGGGATTTATATTTTTCTCATAGATTGTCAATTTTAAAACAGATTTTTTCATTGTATTCTCATTCAGGAAGCCAAATGATGGGGCTTTAAATCAAGATGATGGTTGCTACAAAATTGTGATAAGTATTTCAAGTTTCCTAAAAACCAAAATGAAATAAATCAAGAAACCAAGAACTAAATTACAGCAACGAAAGATAGTTTGTTCTAGGATGCAATGAATACTTTATTATTGTCCATGTCCATCCTAGATGGTAAGTAATGTTGTGTTATTCAATGTCAAAATTATATCCCAGTCAATTTTAACTAAAAGCAAGAAATCCAACACGATGAAAATAACAAACGGGATGGAAACATATTTACGTCACAATTTGACAACTGATTTTAACCTCTGAATCATTTTATGGGGCAGTCCAACGAGCTGTCACGATTAGCTGATAATGGCCACCGGAGGACAAATGCAAATTAAGCTGTAATTTAATGAAATTTAAACACTTAACCGTTGACTGACGTATTAATAAGACTTCTCACGGCTATAGCTTTATGTCCTGGAAAACAGATGGCGCATATGGTCAACAATGTATTTTGCATTGTATTTAGACTCCTGGAAGCGCATGGTGAGCCAGAGAACTGTCAAACATGACAGCCGTGAGCAGTCTTTATTAATACGTCAGTCAACGACTTAACATTACAAACAAATGTAAACAACTGTACCACTGCATCCATTATCAGCTGCCCCTATAGGGCAGTCCAACGAACTATCATGATCAGCTGATATTAGCTGCTACAGGACAATGTTTAAATTTTTTGTTCGATATGCTAATGTTTAAATTTCATTAGAATAAATAAAATATAAATAATACATAAACAATGAGATCATAATATAGAGTGATTCATTGGGAATGGCAAATCCCGAAACGGAAGATAGGGGGAATCAAAATAATATATAATTTTTTTGTTTAAGAGATAAAGATCACTGTATAGGCACAATTTAATGTGCATTTTGATTTTTTAGCAGAAAAAAATCCAAGTCGACCAGGCTTTCAAAGTTTTTCATACCTATACACAGAGCTGGGCAGATCTATTTAAAAAAAATCATTTTAAAGATCTAAGATCTAATATCGCGATCTTGATATTAGATCTAGATCTTTTTTGTTTCACTAAAGAACGATCTTTTTTAAAAAGATCGTTTCGAAAGGATCTGATCTTTGATCTTAATTTGACGATCTTAGATCATTTTAAAGATCTAATATCTAATAGTGCTCTAGGTTGTTGTAGGAATAAGAGTTTTTGTTTTTATATCTACATATTGTAAAATATGTTCTCATTTTGACCTCAATTGCTGTAAGTAGTTCGTTTTTGAAACGTTTCTGTGATTTTTTTATACAAAATAATGTAGGTAGAGAGATAGGTATACAGGGTGATTTATTCATAAATACATTAATTTTAACCACGTCATCAGGGAGGTACATATATACCGAAAACGCAAAAAAAAATTTTTTGCTGCATGTTTAAATAATGGGGCAATTTATCCCAAATCCCGCGTAACGAGGCGCACCTGAACGCATGTGGCTACGACGTTATGCTGCAGCACATGGCACCGGCCGCGACGTTGCCATTATTTATTGATAATTTAATTACGAAAAAATATTCAGTTTATGAATTATTTACCTAGTTGATATGCCAATAACAGGGTGTTAGCACACCTTGGACTTGGCGTGTTCAGCATCTAACTCGAGAGACCCTTATCACTACACTTTTCACAGCACCCGCTATAACAATACAAAAGGCCTTCATAATCACACGCACAAAACGCACTCAGTGTCTACAGAGGGTGGAAAATACTGAAACCTCAAAAGACTGAAACTGTCTCCGAAATTCGCTAGATTTTGAGATTTAAGACAAAAGTTTTATTAAAAAGAACGCAGGCGTCCCATCCGCATTCCACAACTATTATTTATTACGTCAAACTTGTCATTGTCAAGGATCTGCTGCCGGTTTCTATTGTATGTGGCGCCATCTCGTTGGTATTAACGTCGCCGAATCTGTGGTTGAGCTCTCAGTCACCCTCTTGTGTGTTCAAAACCGAAAGTCTACAGCGCGCTTTATGACACGGTAACTAGCGAACCTTTCTAATAGATGGCAGCACGTACTACAGAAACCAGAGTTGCCTACATTCTGTAGGTATATTCGGTACTCTTTGTGCAACATTTTTGCTTTTTTACCAAAACGGTTGTCTAGACAAATGCGGAAATGATAGACATAATAATGATCCTTCATGGAGAATGCCTGCAGAATGTCAGTCAAGCTGCCGCGGAACTATTTAGAAGCGCGCCACCTATCGGCAGGTAGCGAAACTAAGTACGAAACCACAACGACGTTTCATTACGGGAATGCTTTCTACGAACGAAGTAGTGTCAATGAATGCGACATGGGACATAACCTTTAAAAATATCCAAACCAAAATACGGAGAATGTGCACTGTGAAATACGGGAAACAATAACATCACATGTGCGATTAGTGAGGCGGAGTGCGAGAAACGAAAGGAAATTCACAGTGCACTCTGCAGAAACTTGGCAAGGATCAATGCCGCAAACACCAACGCGCCGCGTGCCGGAAATTCTCGGCCACGGGCAATCGCCAAGCTCCTTTTGCGGAGTTCGGGCTACACACATCCTCCTACTCCTACTAACGACTGCACGACAAGGGTTGTGACAAACAGAAGTCAAGAAAGCTAAGGACTTTTAGCAACCCATCATCCCTAACTCGCCCAGAAATAATATTAAGACTCGGTAGGTTACACATCAGGCTATACCCGGTAACATACCTAACGGCAGGAAAAGAAACTAGAAAAAGCTGTAAAGATCGAAAGGTGGAAATTAGAAACGACTGAACCAATGTCACAGAGGAGGACCACCCCCACGGAAACGATTCTATTGCAAATATGTATCCCTAGTAACAATGAAAAGCAAACATAACGAGAAATAAAGGAATGAGAAGTGTATCGTTGGTGATGGTAACCAACTTAAGCGGAAAGTAAGGTAATTTTAAGCAACTGTATCCCAGAGATGTTGGCTAATTTTGACGTTCTTATTTCAGAGGAAGCAGAACAATCACAGAACACAACTACTTACTCTAGGAGCGTCTTGGTGTAGTAAAAAGGATTATCAGTGAACTAGTGAGCGGAAATATTAGTGCCCCAAGCGAAAGTGAGTGAAGTTCGTTTTATCGAGAAAAAATCGTCTTCAGTGGTGTCGAGGTCCACGAAATCATGTAAGCCCCCTAGTTGAAAAGGTACCTACTTAATAAAGCATCCAAAAATCAAAAGGTCACGTAAGCAGTCATTTCATTTATTTTTCTCGGTGGCATTTATCCCTTAAGGCTCGCCTTAAGGTGTCTCAGGGCAAAACTAACCGTTACAAGAGGTAAGCGTTAACATTTGTCCATAATTTCCGCAAGCATTTGGCGGAACATTCGCCTACAATACAAATAATTATGTACTGAAAACATTCCTTTAAATTTACGAAAGTTGCGTACATCTGGCAACAATGTTGACGCGCGCAATGGCAAGCCTCGTCCGATGCCTCATGCGCCCTGAAAGCAATCCAGTGGCAGCCGTAAATAGAGGGCCAAATAGGTAAAAATGCGGTTTAGAAAAAAAATAATTCCGGCTTTAAAAAAAAGTTGGAATTTTTTTAATTGCGATTTCGCATTCATAGCATTTTTCCCTACCCACTGTTAAAATTAATGTAGTTATGAATAAATCACCCTGTATATATTTTTTAGAAGAATGAATAGTTTTATACGAACAAGGATTTTTCTTTTTATAGATATAATCTGCACATTTCTAAAATACCTATATGTATTACGAATTCAGTTACTTATGTTACTAACGAGCGTTCATTAAAGCAGTTTACCTCAGGAGATCTCTAGGTCTCAGCTAAAGTGCAAATTGTCAGAATTCGCGAAAAATTACAAACAATATAAACAAACTGACGTACATTTTACCTACAACTACAAGAACCTATTTTGTATATACCTATTTTTAATTTGTATTTTATTTTTAATTATCTATTTCTCCAAATTAATTTTATAACTTAAGTTATAAAATTATAAATTGCATAATCAGTGAACACGTTTTTACAAGAAAAGTCTAATTCTTCATAGGTATATCAACTGATGGATTACGTAACCAGTTCAGTTAGAGTAGTAACATTACGTAATTAGTTACGTAAAATTTTACTTTACACAACTAAAGTCTATCCAAGTTACAGCGGCAGTAGATATAAACAAAGTCACATGACCGAATTGTGATCGATTACCAGGGTCTGACTAATATGAGATTCCCAGTGGCTTGTAATTCTGAACTAATTCTTTTAGAAGTTCTAAAAATTGTGTTTTTACCTTTCGTGCAACTTTATAAATTTCTTTAAATTAAGTAGCAAAATAAATTACAGAATATACTGCTCGCGATCCGATCTAAAATATGCAGGAAACTCGACTGAGAGAAGAGCCGGCCCTGCATTCTGCTCGCCGCGTAAACACTTGACATTTTATGACGGCCAGACCAATAAGAGAATAAGTCACGTGGTGGCCAATGTTTTGATCCACTGCCTCTGTAACTTGGATAGACTATAGTTACTTAAAAGTGGACGTATCGTCACTTGCTCAGATTTTGAAAGATGTCACTTTATACTAAGTCAAAATTAGGAAAAGTATTTATAGACATCTATATCTATTAACTATATAATATCATGAATTTTGTTCAAAGATCCTAGACATTTAGAGGATCTTAGATCGTTTAGAAGATCTTAGTTTGAAGTATGTCTAATTATAAAATAGAACGTAATTATGAAAATGTGGCTGACATGGCTGACTATGTAGCTCTTTTATTTTTTTATAATAACTATGCCGAATATTATATCTTTGGTCTTTGGAAAGCTCAAAAAATGGCCGATTTGATAAGGCCACAGCCAACTATGATTTACATTTGAAAAAACACAAGTTTATGTCATATCTCAAAAGTTACAAACAACATAATAATAAATTATCTACAATTTTTGTCTCTACAGTTTTTCTGTATAATCAGAGATAACGGCGCTACAGAGATCTGATGAAATAGCAAAAAATCACTCTTTTTAAATATATCTAGTGAGCCATGAACTCTTTTAAAAATCCAAAAGGGGCATTAGATTGTGCATTGAAAACTGTAATAATTCTTCCCCATTTAACCTTTGCTCTAGCTATGCTAGTTTCCGAGATCCCCCATAGTGGTCATCGAAAAAAACTCACCCTGTTTATACCGTTTTAAATCACCCTGTATATACCGTTTTAAATCAAAAGTTTCCTGTACAAAAACCTAGAAAAAGATCTTAGGTTGATTGATCTTTTTTAAATAGATTATTTTTAGACAATCTTTGATCTAAGATCGTTTTTGCGCGATTTTTCCCAGCTCTGACTATACAGTTTTTCATTATGAACAAGTTTTCTTAATAACATTTTGCCGTAAAACCTACAAAAAGGGCACTTTTCTAAAAAAGTGGGAAAATGCAAAAAATCAAAGTAGGCCTAGACTTTCGAAATTTTGCAAACCTACTCAGTTTTTCATTCTGAATAAGTTTCCGTAATAACATTTTCTCGTAAGACCTACAAAAAAGGCACTTTACTGATGTGAAAATTAGTTTTCTTGAAATCGGCAGTAAAGTGTCCCAAAATCGTCATTAAAAGCTCAGAAATCGGCACTGAAGTAACCCATTATTGTACGATTTTTTCAATAAGTAGGCCTTGGCGAGATGTAAACATCAAATGTCAGACTTGGAGCCATCGCACGTCAAAAGTGACCAAATATTCAAAACCCGGCCAATAAAGGCCCATTTAACTATTTGTACACATTGCAAAATTGTTACCTATAGCAGCGCAATCTATCAGTATAAATATTTTAGTAGGTTTGAATATCAATAGATTTATTACGGTGGCTGCACAACAAGCGGCAGTTTGGTTTTTCTGTTCGAAGCGTGTCTTTGTCATACTTGACCTAGGTAGAGCGATCGTCAAAGTCAAGCAATGCCGTGCGTAGTTGGTTCATGGACGGGTGATCCCTTATTATTCTTTTCTTGCCTAATAAAACATTTTTTTTTCCTATTAAAAAAAATAATATGTACCTCAGCACTGAAGTTCTTTTTATCACTCATGTGGTTTATTTGCCTCGGCCAGAAACCTCGGCCAGAAGCCTCGGCAACTAAATTCCACATGAGTTATAAAAAGTTGAACTTCAGTGCCTTGGTACATAAATAACTATTCTTCATAATTTCCAAGGCATACGCGATTTTTCGGAACTAAAATTATAATTGTATGATCAATAATTATCGTAGTTTGGTCACCCTACCTCCAGTTTTGGTATTTCCCATTCCCAATGAATGACTCTAAATAATATACGGAGTGTTTCAAAATTCACTACAAAGATTATAAGGGCGTATTTATGAGTCAAAAAAAGATTTTTTAACATTATAAACATGTGTCCTAAGATGCACCCTCTCCAAGCTACAGCCAAAAGTTGAGCAAAAAATTAAGTTTATGCAATTTTTTAGGCAAAAAATGAATAGAGAGCCTAAAAGAACAAAGTATGAGAATTTTCAGGAGATTTGACAAGTAATAATTTATTGTAGTCACAGTTCAAAATAATCTATTTTTTTGTGCAATTTACGATGGCTATGTAGCTTGGAGGGAATGCATTTTAGGACATGTTTCTAGGAAAATGAACTTTTTATACTTCAAAAATACGAATTGGAACACCCTGTATAAATATTTATTATAGAAATAAGATTTTATAGTTTCATTTTTAGGCTCATTTCCGGAACACCCTGTATAACACATGTAAGTAAATAAATCATAAAGACTTGCCAATTGCTTTATTTTACCTTCCAAGTTCCAAAATGAATAAACAAAATAAAATAGCTAAACCGAACTCTGGATTTTCTTCTTCACTGAGTTATCCAAGCAAACACAACCGCTACAAAATCTGGCACCTGAGCAAATTTTAAAAAGGTACGTACTCTGCCTGTCTGTACAACATTTTATTCATATAAAAGGCGTTAAATTGTAACGAATAAAGTAAAACCCGATTCCGTTGACTGACGTATTAATAAAGACTGCTCACAGCTGTCATGTTTGACAGTTCTCTGGCTCACCATGCGCTTCCAAAATACATTGTTGATCATAGGCACCATCTACTTTTCAGAATATGAAGCTATAGCCTTACTAATACGTCAGTCAACGAGTCTCTGTTACAAGTGGAAGTAATAATTATTATTAATGCATTGTAATCTCCAGAACTCACCTTGTTGTGTGTCTGTTTGCTTTTCGTAACCTGCTTCATTATAATACGGTTCAGCCACCAAAATGAGACCTTGTATGGACACTATGAGCTGCAGCAATGTGCTGTTAGGCCTCCAGACTTCGGTTCCGCCACCGGGCCATGTTCCGAGCAAGGAAACACACACTTTTCCCTCTACGTACAGGTTGGGATTTAGCCGTTCGCTGGAGTAGCTGATATAGTGACATATAGGGGGAGATCTATGGAGAAAAAAAAATGCAATTAGACTGTGTTATAGTTTCTTGTAAAATAAATAATACATAATTGCGATATTGTTTTTTAAAAGAAATCTTTTACAACTGTTTTCCTGTCCAAGTTAAAATTATTAATAATTGGTAAGTTTTTAGAATATCACAGCATTCTTCTTTCAAAAACATTTTTTAAAACTGTAACTAGTAACAGCTTCAGTAACAACATTTTAAGACAATAATCTGACGGGAAATACAAATATTGAACTTATACAGCCTACTTGGTTGTTAGTATTATTATCATGGCTGACTTGATTGTCATAAATTTGGTTTTATTGTTTGGCCTACTCGGATAGAACATCAGACACTGACCATGAGACCATGTATCTAGTTTAATGGAGCTTCTGATAAATATTTCGGAAACGGTTGGAGGTAAAAAGGTCAAAATTATATATCGTTGGAATCAGAATTAAAAAAGGAATCTTATAATGGTTAAATAGAATGTGTAAGTTGTAAAATAGAGAAAATCACTTTCATTTCCACTATAACCAGAAGTTACTTCAAAAAACTAAATATTCAGGACTACTAGTTGAAGGTTGTGTGTGTGCTTGCCTAGAAAATAATTTTCACTATATTTTTAATTTTGAAAAATAAAGTAGGTCCTGACAGGAACGATTTATTTATTTTCTGTGTAGGTTAAGTGCCCTTTCTCGAGACGATATTGAAAAATTTCATTAGAAAAAGTTGCTGAGAATTGAAAATTATGTCACTATGCCAATTTTCAAAATAATTGGCCTACTTTGATTTTCATCCATTTTATTTCCTATAGGTAGGTGAACTATCCTTGTCGTTGAAAATATCGAAAAATTTAATTAGAAAAAGTTGCTTAGAATTGCAAAACTATGACCGTTGCTGACGTATTAATAAAGACTGCTCCCGGCTGTCATGTTTGACAGTTCTCTGGCTCACCATGCGCTTCCCGCAGACAAAATACAATGCAAAATACATTGTTGACCATAGGCGCCATCTACTTTCCAGGACATGAAGCTATAGCCGTGAGAAGTCTTATTAATAAGTCAGTCAACGCTATGACCGTTGACTGAAGGTTTAAAAAGACCTCTCACGGATCCAGATAAAATGCCGAGCGCTTTTGGAGGCGAAGGACTATGGATATTCGATTGTATTTAAAACTTTTTCCAATGATCGTAGTCATTCGCCTCCGCGCACCAACTCCATCTACTGATGTATAGCGGTATTATTATTTCTATTCAGCTCTCGTCCAGTACTACTGTTTAGCACCATCTATTTTCGATAATTACAATGACTCTAACAAAATCGATAATTAGACTTCAACGCCACCTAGTGGTAGATTTCGTACTCGACAATTTCGTATTCCAATACTGGTTTGTGTTCGGGGCGGGGCAAACAAGTCTAAAAATAGACACGGGGGGGAGAAGGGAGAAGGGGCCAGCGAAATAATTCTACGATTTGGCTTTTATAAAATTAGGAATGGATTCAGGGTTGGGCGTATTTCAGTTTAATATTTGACGATTTTAACGGATTGGCAGATTTTTAAAATTATCTTTTTTATAGGATATAGTGATCTACATTATGTTGCTTCAATTTCTTACGTTGATTTGAAAAACAAAACATACCTATGTCCAAAATGAAAACTTTGAGAAAAGTGAAAAAACTGATTGCCTTCCCTCTATTAGGGAGTATTTTTTGATGTACCTAGGCGTTTTTCTGAAAAAATGTTGAATACAGAAAGAGGTCGTTATTTATTTTTATTTTTTTAGCTTAAGTAACTAATAAAAATATATACTGTGTGTCCGGCGATTTAGTGCCCAAGGGGTGTAAACGATAAAAAAAATCTAATTGTAAGTTGACATTCTGTTTGGTGTTGCCCCAATAATTGGCCGAACCTATCACCAAAGTCTAGAGAATACTAGACTTTGCTATCAGTACACAGTGTATACAGGGTGTATTTTTGTCGAAAAAAAAAAAGGCCGGAGTAAACTGTATCCTCAATTTTAAAAGCTAGCTAGCTAGGACAATGCCTGCCATTGTTAAAACGATATTATTATTAACAACAAAGATGTAAGATTGTGAGTGTAAATGTAAATACAAGAAAAAGTGATAATGGGCATAGCACTCAAAGTTAGAAAACAAAAAAAAAACTAGTAACCGCAGACACGTGTTTCATGCTATTTGGCAATCATCAGTACGGTGTAACATCAACCAAATCAAAAAGATAGGAATGATTTGGGAAGCAACAATAAAATAGCAGCCTCCGTGGCGATGTTAGTACAAGCCCCAAAGTAGGGGATGTGCTGACTGAAGCTGCAAATGTGCTGTTGGCTCCTGCCTGGACTTCATTTGTTGTTTCCCAAATCATTCCTATCTTTTTGATTTGGTTGATGTTACACCGTACTGATGATTGCCAAATAGCATGAAACACGTGTAGCGGTTACTATTTTTTTTTTGTTTTCTAACTTTGAGTGCTATGCCCATTATCACTTTTTCTTGATATTATTATTGCTTATATCTGCCAAACTATGATCGTTGGGTGAAGATTTAAACCTTCAGTCAACGCTATGATACCACACCACTTAATCAGTGGCGGCTCGTAACTATTTAAACTTAAACAGGCGGGGCCAAATATCGGAAGACATTTAAAAATCAATGTGCCTAACTAAACCGGTGTAAAGTTAGTAGCCGATTTTCTGGCAGCAAAAAATTTTCCTCGCCCTTATTTCCACAAATTTATTTTGATAAAAATAAAGTAGAAAGGGTAACTATTATTAAACCTTCTAAACAGATTAAACTGGAGAATGAAGAAAAATATTCATCAAAAAATAAACGTTGAAATTTTTGGCTCCTAGAAAATTGGCTGCTAAGTGCTAAGTTCAGTTTTAAGTAGACACTTTTGTTGAATTTACGTGATCGCGTTTTTTATGTTCTGCCGTTTGATTTTTCTCTATAGTTAAATAAGGTAACGGCCTGCCCTCTATAACTGTTTAATTTGCAGTTTTTGCTCAAATTACATTGACGAAAATGAATTTCTTAATAAAAAAAACTAACACTGTTTTATGAAATGCTACTTTTATTAGTGATATACACAAAAATAATAAAACACAAATTTCTTGGGATTCGACCGAATAAAACAATATTTATTAAAAAACTTTTTCACTACGTACGTTTCGGCTCAGGGGCCATCATCAGGTACAATTTTACATCGAGTAATTTGCTAAAAAAGGGTTAAGAAATGCTTAAAAGATTTTTCACTATATAAATAAAAACATTTAAAAATTAATTTTTAAAATACTTACAAGAATTCTCATCGGTCAAAAGAAATACATTCCAAATTAACAATGTCTAAACCATATCAGAAACATTGTAGTGTTAAATTTAACATAACTATAAGAGTATACTTTTCGCCAATTTTTACATTTAATTGGGAAAGGTTACAATTTTCACATTATATTTAAAAAAATTTAAAATTTTGGTCAGGTATGTGGAACGAAAGAATTGCAAGTGGCGCAGAACGAATCTTTTAAGCATTTCTTAACCCTTTTTTAGCAAATTACTCGATGTAAAATTGTACCTGAGGATGGCCGCTGAGCCGAAACGTACGTAGTAAAAAAGTTTTTTAATAAATATTGTTTTATTCGGTCGAATCCCAAGAAATTTGTGTTTTATTTTGACGAAACGACCAAGAAACTAAATTTGTGTAAACAAAAATAGTAAAAGTAGGTAAATAAGGATTTTTTAAACTGTTGACTATGTATGTACCTATATGTAGGAATTGAGATTTTTTAAGTAGGTATTGACTGAACACGCCAGAAAGTAATTACCCATTTTCATTCAGAATTACCTTTGAACATTTTTTGACAGAGAGGAATAAAATCAAATAGTTAAATGAGAAAACACATTTATTAAAAAAATACCTAAATACCAAATCCAGAAATATTGTCAACATAAATAAATTATATAAGTAAGAACATTTTAACGCATATACAATTATTATACAGGGTGTCCAACTTTAAAACTGTACAAATCCGTAAAATCTTCATTTTTGGAGATAATCGCCTAAACTTTTTTTTGTTTGAAAGGCCTTCTTTTGACCTTCCTGCTATTTTCAAAATGCAAATCCAGGGCCGGCTACCATTTTTTTATACCCCCAATTTTCTCGAAAACCATTTAGCGATTTTTTTTATTTAAAATCTGACCCCACAGCGTTAATCAGAACACTCCAAAACCCCTATATACCAAATTTGAATAAAAAATATACAGGGAGCAAAATAGGAATTTTAAAGGCATCTGCAAAGTCAAGTGTGCCAGGGAATCCTCTCAAAACAGTTTAATGGTCAATAGGACCACTCAAGGTATCGGTGTGCAAAGGTCCAATACAAAATATACAGAGTATTCTTATCTGTGCCATCTCAAAATGCTGAATTTTTATGAAACTTTATATGGGTCATGAGTGCTGTGGAATCATTGAAAAAATATTGATAAACACAAAAGTAACGTATTTCTTTACAAAATGCCAACTAACAAATAAAAACGATTTAAATTATTGGACCTTACTCAACAAAGTCACTGTCTAAGATGATACATTTTCTGTGTGTTTCCTGTTGTGGCACACCAGCCACCTTAACTGATATGGACTTACGGACTGGCAGACTTCTGTATTTTTTAGATTTAGTTTGTTTATAGTGTGTGGAGCGGTTTTGATATACTCGATTTTTGACCCGTATAAAGTAGAAAAAATTCAGTAATTTGAGTTGGCACAGATAAGAATACTCTGTATATTTTGTATTGGATCTTTGCACACCAACACCTTGAGTGGTCTTATTGACTATTTAACTGTTTTGAGGGGATTCCATGGCAATCTTGACTTGGCAGATGCCTTTAAAAGTCCTATTTTGCTCAATTTTGACACCCTGCAGATTGGAACTCCCTGTATATTTTTTATTCAAATTTGGTGTAAAGGGGTTTTTGGGTGTTCTGATTAATGCTGTGGGGTTAGATTTTAAATAAAAAAAAATCGCTAAATGGTTTTCGTGAAAATCGAGGGTATAAAAAAATCGCAGCCGGCCCTGGATTTGCATTTTGAAAATGACAGGAAGGTCAAAAGAAGCGGTTTTTGAAGGCCTTTCAAACAAAAAAAAGTTTGGGCGATTGTCTCCAAAAATGGAGATTTTACGGATTTGTACAGCTTTAAAGTTGGACACACTGTATGTTATTTGTTTTGGCACTAATAATAGTCCCCCACTAGTCAATAGTTTCACAATGTGTAAAAAGAGTTTCGAGGCTAAAAAAAATTCGTCTCACCCGCAGCTCTAGGGTTTACTATAGATCCCAACGTACCCGTTGAAAATAAACACCATCTATGGAGCTGGAAATATAAAATTTTGTGTCTGTATTTTCTGCTCGAGTGTGGTTGATGTAATATACGATTTCTATTGAAGGGAAAAGGATGGAATGATACCCCTGTGTGTGTATGTTGTGTATTTGGGCGGGTCCCAAGTAAATTTCTGGTCGCGAAAGGGAGCAGTGAAAGGGGCAAATAATATTGTAATGAATCTCAAAAATCACAGTGCAAACTCGTTACCTTGGTTATCACCTTTATTGTTTAGCCTTCAAAAATCACAAATAAACTTGGCAGATTACTGTCATTGCCCAAGAATATTCTTTCAGCTCCAAAATTCGCACAAAATCGCTTTCTAACCTTTCACTTTCTCCAGGCCCAATTCCCAGGGCTTAATGTCAAGTAAAACCCTGTCAAAAGTCAAAATGAAGATATTGCCAGACTCGAAATGTCCCATCTGTAATTCCTACCGAGCTATCCCAGTATACCCCAGAAAACAGTGTGCTGTTTTCTAGACTTTGCTTTCGAGTCAGCGACACCGACTGTGAATAATTGTTACTTCCGCTAGCCGCAAGATGGCTCCGGCGAAGATGCCAGAAGATTTTCGATATCGATCCGCTTTAATTTCTGGTCCGGAATGTAGAGGGTGCCAGCGGGCTCCGGAGATGTTTTTAAATCGGCACGCTGTTCCATGGGCGTAGATTCTCTTTTTAAATCTTCACACAACGCTATGACCCTGTGTCAATTTTCAAGATAATTGGCCTAATTTGATTTTGGTCCACTTTATTATAATTTCTTATTATTATAATTATTATATTCTTTTATTATTTATAATTTCGCAGTATTGCATACTTTTTTATTCTAAATAACTTTTTCTAATGAAATTTTTCAATATCTTGTCGAGAAAGGGCACTTAACAGAAAATAAATAAATCGTTCCTGTCACGGCCTACTTTAATTTTCAAAATTAAAAATAGGGTGAAAATTATTTTCTAGGCAAGCAGGCCTGGACCCCAAATGGCCAAATTCAAACTCATAAAAAATTTTTGGTCTTTTACGCCTCTCGTTTCACTTATCCTGGGACACACTGTATAATATTATAATTGGCAATATTAAAATACACAATATGTTGAAAATATATTAAATAGAGTGAATTCAAATAGAGAAGTACATGTACGTCATCGACCAGCCTGCGCGAATGTTTCTACCATAGGCGTATCAATTTTAGTCATATTCTAAGTAGATACAAAAAATGTATAAAAATAAATATTAAATATTTTTTGCTGTAACATTTTTTTTTTCAATACTTGCGGTATGGACAAAGTTTACACAATAAAATTTGTAAACTTTGGTATGGATCTTTTATTTTTATTAATAAATTTATTATGCACTAAAAAAGTATATAAAAACTATGAACATTTTGTTTTTAGCTATGTAAAACAGATTGCTTACCTTTTAAGAAGGGCCTCTTTTTCGAATAAATAATACTTGTGAATAATGTTTCGTATTGTTTCAATTTCGCCAAGAGGAACTCCGCTCTTCCTACTTATTCGCAAACGTTCTTTGTGGGGCGTAGAAAAGGTTTTGCTCTAGCCTGTCTTTATCTCTGATGATTGTTTTTTTACACTTCTATAAGTCTTCTCAGATATTTTTGTTGCTTGACCATGTAAAACCTTCCCTTTTATTCCTATTGCCTTCCCTGAAGACGATGTCGAAGGAGTAGCTGCCATTCCAACACGACGGAAATTCGTTCCCGGCGCAAAATGACGCACATGTACTTCTCTATTTGAATTCACTCTAAACGCTAATAAACTCTTTACATTTGTTTAACTATCAAACTATTATAGTGAATAGTGATGGGTATATAAATACTGGATCAAACCGAACTTTCCACTGGTGGGAGATATACTTACTGGTCAGCTGTGCACCACTACAGGGCAATGTGTTGTATTTGTTTTTATATTTTATTGTATATCAAGGTGGATTACAATGCCATTTGAATGGGTCATTGGTGATAACAGTATCGACAACGAAAGTGATATACGTTAGATTTCGTATTTTTTTAAGTTGTACAGCATAAAATCTAATAACATTTTACCTGGCAAAAATTTAGTACAAACATCTCTGTCTTAATCTTACAATCAGTGTTTTGTTTTATAGGTTATGAAAACCTTGGGAAAAATAATAATTACAGTGCATATGCTTTTAAGATCTTCTGATTAAAATGAAGACAGAGATTTTTGTACCTACTAAATTTTTGCCTGGTAAAATGTTATTAGATTTTATGCTATACAACTTAAAAAAATACGAAATCTAACGACACTTTCGCTGTCGGCAACCCCCTCTTAACTGAAACCCATAAGACAAAACAAAGGCCAGCAGCTTATAAGAATGTCAGCTATTTCAAAGCAGCTCAGATACTTGCCTGGGATAGTCCGAACAAAGCTGTAGGTCAAACAAAAACAGGCCATCTTCGTACGGTGTCTTTGCAGGTCCCTTAATCATGAAACTTAAGAGATCAATGCGGTTACCATATGAACGAACCCAGACTCCAGGCGGCAGAGATTCTCGGAGCAACTTGTACTCTTTCTGAACAGCTTTGAGAAATCTGAATATTCAAGACAGTGCAAATATATCTTATTCGTTATATTCTCTAGTAATTTTTTTTAAAAACTTAAATTAATGAAAACAAGAAAAAACTTCTTATGTACCTTTGTAAATCTGTGGGCTTGAATGTTGCAGAAAAATAATGGTGGCTTGTCGGTGCTTCTTCAATCATTGTGTAGGATTTATTATCAGGTTCCTCAATGATGGGGGCAGCAGGTATGTCATCTTTTTCCTTACTATCTATGACATCTTTATTGGGTTTGAGGGGACTCAACATTGAAAATGAGTCATCGGGTGTTGTCGGCACACTCGGCAATGGTGTGCAATTCGAAGGAGTTGGCAGTACATTTTCTGGAGGAAAAGTGTGAACATAATAATCATGAATTTACATTAACTAATATATCCACTCTGAGCTGTTGTTATTAGATCTCACATGAATAAACGCAACACCTAGATAGACCACTATACCGGATGTCCAGTAAATATAGGAATCTCACGAGAGCAGGTAAGGGGATGTCATAATATTACGATTGAGCTTAACAACTATGGGTCAAATCTCAATAGTTACTGAGATACAGTAACTATTATGTAGTTCTTTTTCAGAAATTGAATAATGGCAATATCTCCCAAAACAATCAAGCTGCTGAACTGTAATTTCGTACTACCGATGTGTTTGGGATGGCGAATAAGCTGAAAATGTCAATTTCTGTGGGTCTCACAGAGGGCGCCACTTGCGCTGTTTTTGGATTGTGCTTTAACATGTAACCTATTGAGGTTCTCTTTTTAGTCTTGCAGGTCCATCATTTTAGTGCATCGTTTCATTTGCAAGCAAAAGTGTATACTTGTTTTATAACGATAAAATCAACCGTTTGCGTTGAAATTGGCAAAACGTGCCCGAAAACACCTGTTAACTCCAACATTTGAAACATAAAATTTGCACTTACCACCTTCAAATGTTTCAGATTAACTGTACCTACAATCAAAATGAAGAAAAAAAATGCTAAATGGACATTGGTCAAAACACCATTGTTTTTTTTTAAATAGGATCTCCATATTTATTTTAAATTGAATCCTTTCTATTTTGAAAGTGAATAATTTTTTATACATTGTTCATAGGGATTTTTTTCTCAATTTAAATGGGAACGGTTAATTTATAAAATTTGAAAGCTGTAGGTGAAAATTTTAATGTTTCGAATATTCACTTTGGTTGGCAAATAAAAAGTTGCAGTAAAATAATGCGACCTGCCAGACAAAAAGATAACCTCAAAAAGTTACGAGTACAAGCAAGAACCAAAAATAGTGCAAGTGGAGCCCTCTGTGAGAAACAGAAATTGACAGTTTCGGCTTATTTTCCATCCCCAAAAACACAGCAGTGTCAAATTTATATTTAGCACCTTGATTATTTGAGAAATATTGCCATAATTCAATTAAAAAAAAAGAGCTACAACGCCCTGTATCTCAGTAACTATTGAGATTTGACCCGTAGTCAAGCTCAAACTTAATATTTTGACATCTCCTACCAGCTTCCACGAGATTGCCCCATACTTACTGGACACCCTATATTGTTGTTTTTATCAAAACGTGTACCAATGCCCAAATTCTTCAACATCTTAGAGTACAACATAGAAATTAGGGGTGTACCGAATAGTGGAATGTGGTATTGGCTGAATACCAAACATTCGATTAATCCCTGAAATTTATATTATTTCTTATCAACACCTCTTTTAAGAGCATGGTTAAAAATCATGTAGGTATAATTTTAAACCGTTTTTTTTCATTTTTTGCCTTCTTCACTTAGCTGAGGAAAAGCATAAATATTTATTTATTTATCAATAAATGTTATAAAATCTATTTTTTTATCGAAGCAACTCTGAATAATCAGCCGAATAGGTATTCGATCGAAAACTGAATATTCTTAATTACAATTGTTCTAAATTTGTAACATTTATTTTAAAATCTATTTTCCCTATTGAATTGACTCGCCGAATAATTAGCCGAACATTCGTTTTTTTAAGACAATATTTGGCCTTGCAGAATATTCTGCAAAGCACAAAAATGGCTGAATATTCGGTACAACCCTAGTATAAATACAAACTTAAGACTCAATGTACAGCACGTGCGTGATGATTCAACATTTTGACCCATAAAATGGCTTTTTTCGATCTGTAGCGAGTAACACGCATAATTTTAAACTTTTGGTCAATATATATTTTAATCTAAGTAATTACTCACATTTTGAGACAAAAATTATTTAAAAATGTTTATCACAATGGCAGTTATTAGGCTTTTTGCACAAATGCTAATAACAGCCATCATTGTGATAAATATTTTTAAATAATTTTTTAATTTTAATTTGTATTGACCAAAAGTTTAAAATAGAAAAAAGCCATTTTATGGGTCAAAATGTTGAATCACCACGCATGTGCTGTACATTGAGTCTTAATAGATAATTTGCATAATATATAAAATATGTTTTATGACCCCATATTAGTACAGCGTATGACATCCTTGAGCTGAAGAGTCTATGATAGGCACATAAAACAGTTGGTAATGAAGTAGTTTTAGCGATGGTTCGTATCAGGAAGACCACCCTAGCGAAAGATTTCGCCAGGTGAGCCACATGAAACTCCCACGTCAGGCCAGAATCCAGAATGACACCAAAAAATTTTACCTTTCCAGAACCATACTCGGAACCCGAGGAAGTGGTGGATGAGTTCCTCATAAGGCTGAAATTCATGTTTTGGGTTTTGTTGTCATTCTGAGACAATTTATTTGCTTGTAATCAGACTTGAGACATCTCAAAGCTGGAACAGGACTGATGAGAAGGGTGGTAAGTTTCAAAGTACGTTGCATCATCAGCAAAAAGAACGATATCACCCTCAAATCGTTTAAACGCGAGATCATTTATGTATACCAAAAAATGATTGGGCCCAAAACTGAACCCTGTGGAACCCCATAAGGTAATCTCCTATGGTAGATGATCTTCCATTGACCACAACATACTCGGAGCGATCTGAGAGGTAGGATCCAACCAAATCGATGGCATCACCATGAAACCCATAATGACGCAACTTCTCACAGAGAACGTCATGAGACACACAATCGAAAGCCTTAGTAAGATCTAAGAAAGATGCCCGAGTATCAAGAAATCTCTCAAATCCCTCAAGAACCTGCGACGTTAAGTTATCAATTGCGAGGGTCGTGGATACTTTATTAGCCAGGTTTTGAATATCTGGCGACATTTGACGAGAGTTGGTCCTGTCTGAAGTTTGCTCCTCAAATCTCGCCAAGGCCAACTTATAGGAAAAATCATACAACAGTGGCTTACTTTAGTGCCGATTTCTTTTACAAGGGTTGTTTCACCTATGAGGGGACACACTGTATGTACCTGTAGCTTTAGTAATTACACTAAATGCTTGGCTCCCACCAATTCGGCTTATAATCTCGGCATATGCAAGATCCATCCGGACTTTGAGCATCGAAAGCAATTCAACACAAAGATTTTCTTGAGAAATATATGACACTTCTGTGCTGTCAGGAGTCAGGGGCGTTGTAGGTACTGAAAATATAATTTATTTATTGCTTACATTACAGTGTTATTTCCCTTATTACCTCCAGGATCCTTATTGCTTTCCTTTTTTTCAATTTGTGCATTAACTCTATTTTCCAACTTGATCATTTTGTTTATGTTCTCTTTTTCTGCTGTCTTAATTTTTGAAACTGATGGGCAAAGATTGTCAGATGAAAAAAGGCGGCCACGCAGGTCTATGCTTTGAGCTTTTGCCTTTTCTTTTGCTTGCGCTAATAGAGCCTGCAATATCCTTAAAAGATGACAAATACTTTTTTAAATTATTTGTCGTTACCTGAAAGTGTTTGCTCTTCAGGCTGAAAAATGATGTGCCCAACAGTTTATCCAAATAGCTAGAATTGTCATAGACTAACAGGAGATCCTTAAGTATCTAAAATAACTTGAAAATTTAGAAATAATAATTCACAAACAACCATTTCTTACTGTGAAATTTTCAGTGATTGTATGCTGTCTAAACGCCTCCTTTAAATAAACAATTCTTGATCTGACAAAATCTAATCTTGCAGCCACATTTTGGAGCACTGTTTCGTCAGACAGATCACCTGGAATTTTCAAAACTGTAAAGAGACCACACAAGGAAAAAGTGATATACGCCACCTGCATAAGACTCTATACTCTCTGTTTCCCATGACATTTGACCATCATCTCCATCCGAAGAGTCATCTTCTGAAGAATAATCTTCAAACTCAGCTGTTTCAGGTTCTAAATCCTGTGGGTAGCAATTTGAAGTTGTACCATCTAACCAGTGCACCTTCACATACCCCTGCAAATAAAAAAAATAGTATTTAAAACAGTTATGTTTATTTTAATCATTTAGTACCTCTATACAGCTATCTACAACTTTACCCATTTTATCATTTTGGGCTGGCTTTGTTTTAACAATACTACCTGGACGGAATACAAATTTAGGGTGTTTCTTTAGGTCATACACGCTCATTTCATTCACAGAAACCTCCTGTGGCTTTGAATCATAATAGAGAAACCACTTTATCTGTAAACAGAAAAATTTGAAAGTAAAAACAAGTAAACTGGTTAAAACACCTACAGAGGCCGTTCTCTCAATGTAATTGACATTTTGAATGACCCCGTACTTGCTGGCATCTTCATCCTTGCTATCTGGAATTACCCATTCTCCAGGAAAAAACTCATGGTCATCAAGGGAGATTGAATAGTATAATTGAATGGATGGTATATCTTTTTCTTCGGTACCATCTTGCCACACCACAGTTACTTTTGATTCGACACAAATGACCTGCAAACAAAAAAAAATCAACAAATTCCACATTATTTAACTGTAACATAGAACGTGGAAACATTTATACCTAAAATAAAATTACTTCATTTTTTCCACCAAACAATCCACTTGTTTTTTTTTTAAGAAACAAAAAATCCATACCTCAACAGGTAGAGTGTGCCCCGCCACCAGCTCTGTAGCTCTGGGTGGATAATGCTTCTTGTGCCCACCCTTGCCTTTATGTAATGGCGACGGTGGCGCACCCTCCTCCTCTACTTCTTCTTCTTCTTCACCCTCTTCTGTCCACCAATCATCATCCTCTAGAGAAATCTCACCTTCCTTGGGTTGGTCTTGTTGGATTTGCTGCTGCTGCTGTTGCAATGAAGGCGTGTACAAGAGAGAAGATGAACGGATTTTGGAAACACGAGACATGCTGAAAGAAAAAACTGGGATTTTGACATACCATACTTTTGATTTTTTTGTACGAACTTGCATGGAATCGAATTTTTTATATAAATACCATTGCAGCATTTCAATTTCGAGATATTGCATAAATTATATTATCTTTTCTATAATTGTTTAAATTAAGAAAGAATTTGGTTAAGTTTATTAGAAATGCCTCTGATATCGCCGATTTGTGAACAACACCAGATGTGCAAAAATGAAATGTTGACAGGTATAGTCATGAATACAAATGAAGTATTGCCTATACAATAGGTCATAAATTTGTGCTCTGTAAGCGAGTTTGGTTGCGTTCAATGCAGGCCAAATTATTATAATCGCTAGGTAGCGTTATCTGTCAACCTTTGACAGCGCTTTAATCGCTGCCGTGGTACGTTGAACGACCAATTTTATAACTTGATGTTGTCTGCCATCAGATTTTTTTTTGTAGGTTATGTTTACGTATATATTTTCGGTATTTTCTATTTTTGTTTTTAAAATAACTTGATTTTCTAGGTCTATATTTTACCATTTTGGTTAATTTTTATAATGACGACCAATAAATAATAAACAACTGCACAGAGTTGGTGATACAAGAAGCAGTTATAACCACTTTTCCACAATTATTGTCTCTTACAATTTCCCAACCTTCCATTTTTTATTTATTTATTGCTCGAATAATTATTCTATTTTGGAAAAATAAACAAAATTAACGATACCCCAACAAGAATTTCGAGGTTAAGCGTTTCAAAATAACAGAGAGAGCAGGAACGGTATAAAAGGAGAGAAACATGTTAAATCCGCTACCAAGAAAATCTAGCAAAAATGAAATTGCTGCTGAACCGAGGGCAGCGATAGCAGCGATTACAGATTTGGGAGCGTATTGAACACAACCTTTTTCGTGGGTGCTTATTTCACTCTGCAGTTTCAATTTCATTGAAATGCATTCATTTCAATTCATCAAACTTTCTACACTTGCCGATGGGACATTCTGTGAAGGGGCATCCAAACGAGGGCAATGACTAACCATCTTCTATACTAAACCAAGAAATGTCATACAATGTGCAACCTGTTTTGGATTGGTACCTTAAAGTGTCTTAGGCCGTGGTCCGAATCATATTTATGGCGCTCACAGGCGGTCCGAATTACGTTTACAGTGCTTACAAATTGCCACAACTTGGCGCTTACAGTGCCGACAGTCTCTGGTGTGAGCACCGTGAGCTTGTAAACAATATAACCTCGATTTTATTAGGTTTTGGAAACGTTTGATATTCGTTTTGTCTTGTCCCGTCAAAAAAATGGCACAAAAAGTGCAAATTTTGCTTGAGGAGACGAACGCAATAATTACATACTCTATTAAGCTTGTTCCCAAGCCAGTTAGAAAGAGCACCTACAGATAAGTAATAATATTGTAACGAATATACCTCGGTCATGGGGAGAATAAAGAGGAGTCTTGCATAGACTTGAACTACATTTTTATTGAAGTGCCAATGAGGGTTACAGAATATTGAATGCCCCGAGTGGAACGCGACCATGCATTTTACATATTTGCACCGACATGGGTTGTTTATTACAACAATATGTTTTGCGAAGCATTCCATATGGATTATTACGAATTAAATGTAATTTATTAGTATAGTTTTCATCATCATCTACTCGAAGAAGATGAAGAATCAATAAACAGTTCTGGATCACTGCTATCAGTGCTATCGCTTTCACAAAGGGAAATTCCTTCTTCAAAAAACAGCCTTTTTCTTCTCATTAAATGTATGTTTTGTTCATCTCTGATAAAAATTGTAATTTTGACACCACAGATTACAAAAAGTTGACACATGATTGACACGATAAAACACAGCCTCAACTTTGCAATTTTCTAAGTGCACTTACGACCAGTCCGAATCAAATCACCATCAGTCAGAATATCAGCGCACTAACAAATCGGACCGGTCGTAAACGACATGAGCGCTGTGAGCACTGACAGCGTGATTCGGATCACGGCCTTAGATGAATTGAACTAAAAAATGGATACCTGCTATACACTGTAATATTCTGCAATATATGATTTAAACTTGTTTTACAAATTGCCTACTTTAGAGTAGATATCAGATCATACTTGTTTACGTATAAATACTTACGTCTTAGAGTTGCAGTTAACTATGTGTCTAACCTTCGGCACTTCATGTCTGTATAACAACGACAGTTTCTTAACCCAATCTTTCTTTTTAATCAGCACATCATTTGCTCCAAGTTTAAGACACTTTCTCTCAGCTAACTCCAAGCAAGTACTGCTTGGGTGATCTAATACTTTCATTCTAAAATTGAGAGAAAAAGTAGAAATTTACTTTATAAACAACATTTAAAAAATTTATTAGGTACTTTTTTATGTCGTCTTGATGTATTTCAGCAATATGAGAATATCCTTCAGTGGATCCATTCCACAGAACCTCAATCAAAATGTCTTCGACATGCTGGATAGTAAATCGCTGACGAGTTGACATGTTCCTTCGCATAACCTTAGTTTTCTTGATCCAGTTCGGCTGCTCCAAATTTCCAGGAAAACATATCTATAAAATTTGCAATCATAGCAATACATGTAAAAGACCATTCTTAGAAACACTTACAACTTCTTGGCCAGGATAATAGGTTTCCAAAGATACTCTGTTCCTTTTAGAGAGCCAGTAATCATCTAACTCATGATTAATGCTTGTTAAAACATCAACTACTGAACCATCTTTTGATTGCATTGTTATCATCTGGTCTATAGCCTACAAAATATCCCATTGTACAATATCACGAAAAAAAAACATAAATCAACATTTTTAGGAAGGGATGTTTTTGGGGGCATTTTGACATCAATATTTACTTACTTAAAGGCTCTACAAAGTTTAAGAAATGACTTAAATTCTTAAAAAATGTAATGATTTTGTCTCTTTAAATATGCCAGTGAACTTAAGAGTTCATTTTAAATATAAATTGAACTAGAATGCACTAGTTAGTGTTACTACCAGGTCTCCAAAATAAGGGTAAAAAAATGTAGGGGAGATAAGACTAGAGATCTGCTACAGCTCGTTAAATGAGTATGGGATGTTAGACATTAAAAAAATGGTTGTTAAGTTGTTTTTCACATGGAACAACTACTACAACCCCTGTAATAAATCATATTTGCCTTAAAAACGGCTTTTGATTGCATCCTCAACTTCGGAGGCAATTTTCCAAAAAGCAGGCACAGTTATCGTAATGAAACAAGAGAACCCTTTTTATGTCAAAAGGTCCACAGAATAATATAATGTACCTAACTCTAGGGTGAAAATTTGTAAAAAAATCTGATTAAAAACATCCCCTATTCCATCAAAAACTGCCACTTATGACACAAAACAAATTAAGTGGATAGGCGCGGCCTCATAAATGTTTCCACTAGGCATGAGAAATGAACAATAAATCAAGAATTTCGAGTAAGTGTGCAACGTTGCGGCAAATTGTACTCTGTGGTAGGGTTCTCAAATCAACAACTTCTCCTACATTCCCTCGCACCTCCACATACCGTACAGTGTTTGACCAGAAGTGAGCATCACTTGGTCAGATTTTTGAGACAAGCGAATTTTCATTTTTTGATAAATTTCGTCAAATGTGATTAATTCATATCTTTGCATGGACTGCTAAAAATATATTAGTAGAGATAACTATACAAAAGTAAATATGTTTGGAATTGGAAAAAAAAAACGGTTTCTTCCAGATAAAATATAATGTTTTTTCACTTTTGAGGAAGTTATTGGTATTAATTTTTTAATTATTGTAAGCCGGAATATTGAGTATATATATTTCTAAAAAAAAGGAATTAATAAAAAATGAATAAACATTGACATTGTGAGCATATGGAATAATTATTATAGGTACAAAAATACAAAGTATTTATCCAGTAGATTATTAAAAAAAACATTAATTGAACAGTAAAGCTTTATTTTCGGAGAAAAAAACAAAATATACAGGGTGTTTCAAAAGTAATGGGACATAAAGCAACTGCATATATTTTGGGCCAAAATATTACAATTGAGGCTAGTATGCCTTATAGAAATTTTGTTCGTTTAAGAGACACAGGGCGTTAAGGTTTGTTTTTTGACATAGAATTATGGCTACATCTCCCAAACTAATCAAGCTGCTGAACTGAAATTTGGCACTGCTATGTTTTTGGGGATGAAGAATAAGCTGAAAATGTCAATTTCGCTGTATCTCACTTGCGCTATTGCGGGATCATGCTTTTACTCATAACTTTTTTGAGGTTATCTTTTTGGACCTGCAGATTCATCATTTTTGTGCATCTTTTCATTCTGCAACAAAGCGGTACTCTTGTTTCATAAAGATCAAATCAACCGTTTGCGTCGAAATTGCCAAAACGTACCCCAAAACACCTGTTGACTTCAATATTCGAAACATAAAATTTTCACCTACCGCTTTCAAATGTTACAGATCCACTGTACATTCAAAATGAAGAAAAAAAATGCCAAATGGGCATGTCAAAACACCATTGGTTTTCTTGAAATTTTTTCAAATTCAATCCTTTTTATTTTGAAAACGAATAATTTTTGGTACATTGTTCATAGGGATTTGTTTTTTTAATTTAAAGGTTCAGTTGATCTGTATCAGTTGAAAGCGGTAGAAAATTGTTGAAAATTTTATGTTTCGAATACTGAAGTCAACAGGTGTTTTGGGGCACGTTTTGTCAATTTCAATGCAAACGGCTGATTTGATCGTTATGAAACAAGAGTACCTCTTTGTTGCAGAATGAATGGATGCCCTAAAATGATGGACCTGCAGGACCAAAAAGATAACCTCAAAAAGTTACGAGTAAAAGCACGATCAAAATATCTAGAGTTTTTTTTACGCCGACTGTAGTGTGCACGTGAAACCATCGCCGCAGACAAAAGAGCAATTTTTTTGCATTACGGAGAAACGAATTTAATTACAATTATAAATTGGCGGTCTTGTCCAGGGAGCTTCTGCGCCTGCCAAGAAAAGAATTGAAAGGATTGGTGAGGGTCCTCACCGGACACTGCCGTCTGGCTTGGCACCTACACCTCATAGGTGTGGGTGAGGAGCTGGGGAGTGCAGATGGTGCCTGGAGAATGAGTCACAGTCACAGAGTGCCCCGCACTTGACAGGGTAAGGTTCGAGTCCTTTGGCACAGCTAAACTGGGCAGGAGGATGTATATGGTATCAGGATAGGGGAGCTGCGGGTCTTCATCAAGAAGGCTGGCATGATGGCTGCCCTGTGTTGCAGGTTATGGGGGAACATTAAAATTCTTTCTGAACGGATTTTGAAGATTTTTTTTTTCAATCGGTTTGAAATAACGTTCTCTAGGGCAAGTGCATATTTTTTTTAAAAGTAGTCAAATGGTTGAAAATGTCGATTATTATATCGCTTTTGTGTAATGAAAAAATAAAAATTTACCAAAAATAATATGCACTTGCCCTAGATCAGAGTTTTTTTAACGCCTTCTCCAAATTTCATTAAGTTATAGCAATAAATAAATTAAATACACGATTTTTAGTAAGACACTGTAATTTACTATCAGTGAATGGCTTCTTAAGAAGGCTGGCATGCTGGATGCCCTGTGATGCTGGCTGATCTCAGATGGCCACCCCTATCCAAGATAGATACATACATAGACAGATAGATAGATAGTGGGCGACTTCAATCTGACACATTTATTAAATGACAGTTCTGATGCAAGTGTCTTGATGCGGTAATTTCTGATTGTGTGCAGTTTTAATTTAATCTACAATAGAGATGCAAAAAATAAAAATAAAAAACTTTTTAAAAACAAGCTTTTATTTAAGCTGTGTAGGTACTAAAAGGAATAAAATACATTGAGGTTTTCGTTAAGGTAATTCGATGCCAAATTGCGACAATCTTTTTGAAATTAAAGAGCTTGTCGCGCGAAATGTTCCTAAAAAGTTACCAATAATTAGATCTATTGGATAGTATGATTGATTGAAAGCAAGTACTTGTCGAAGTAGGTGCCTACCTATGTACAGGGTGTTCAGATTTGATCCGGAACACCTCTGTAAAGATTGTGAGGCGCTGCACGATTTGGAAGATAATTTTTTTGTATGTGTCCTTGTGCACTCGTGGGACATATCGTCAAGGTGACAGCGCTATTCCACGGCTTGCTATGATTTTTTCGATACGATTTTTAAAAAAATACTATTAGGTTTTTTTTTATAGGAATCTATCATAGTAGATTTAATCAGCACCTCCAGAAAATCTAATGTTCCAAGTTTTATTAATTTACTTCGCCGACTAAAATTTCCACAGGGCCTTAAAGATGGGAACATTGTTTTTTTTTATTTCCGATTAAAAATCATGAGTGCTTTGGAAACATCTGAAAATCGGACAAACTTATTCATAAGAGTCCAAAAAATGTCCCATTAATAAAGAATACGGCAAAGAACACGGTTTTATCAATTTAAAATAATGCTTAAAAAATAAGATGCTATATTTAAGTCTGATTTATTCGATGCGATATTTTGGAAAATGCTATTAGGTTTTTTATCGGAAATCTGGCTGCGTAGCTTTATTCGGCACCCCATGAAGCTCCAATGTCCCAAGTTTTATTAATTTACATCGCCGACAAATATTTCTAAGGGGGCTTAAAGTTGAGAAAATGTTTTTTTTTAATTTTCAATTAAAAATTAGGAATGCTTTGTAAAGATCAGAAAATCGGGTAATTAATCGAAACATCCCGAAAATGTTCCACTAATAGCTAATAGGGAAAACGGAAAACGAACACCATCCTGCCGTTTTAAAATAATGCTTAAATATGGCATATTTAAAAATTTAAACATTATTTTCAAACGATAAAACGGTGTTATTTGCTGTATTCTTTATTAATGGGACATTTTTTGGACCGTTTTGAATAAGTTTGCCCGAAGTATAAGGCCCTGTAAAAATATTTAGTCAGGGATGTACATTAATAAAACTTGGGACATTAGGGTTTCAGGAGGTGCTAAATAAAGCTACGTTGTCAGATTTCCGCTAAAAAAGATTCCAAATAGCATTTTCCAAAAAATCGAATCGAAAAAATCATAACAGGAGGTGGAATAGCGCTATCACTTTGACGATATTATGCCCCATGAGTGCCTAAGAGCACTTCCCACCTACATACAAAAAAATAATCATCAAAATCGTGTAGCGCATCACAATTTTATAGAGGTATTCCGGATCAAATCTGAACACTCTGTATGTATTTTCTGTATAGGGTGATCCAAATAAGATTTCCCCCGCTAACTTTTTCATTTTTCAACCTGGAAAAAATGTTTTATACAAAAGTTTAAGGTTTTTAAGAACTGGCTTTGTATTGCGAATACCACGAGTGAAAATAAGATACAATGAAGATGATGCATTTAGTAGAGGAACACCCCAAATTATCATTAAGAAGAAGAGCTGAAATCTCCAATTCGTTAAAAAGTCAAATCAGAAATTCAGAATTCACAATATGAAAAATCCATACAAGCGAGTTTTTCATCTTTTTTGGAAGTCGGTGATGAAGCAAAATGTTTGGATTTTTGTTTGTGGGATAGCCGTATGGAAAGGTAATTTCATAAACTGTTCTAACCAATGGTTTTGTGGCTTCGCAACATTCACATTGGAGTGATTATAATCCGCATTTTCGGATACCACGGGGGCGTCAGTACTTTACTAAAGTAAATGTGTGGTGCGCTATTTCTTATTACGGAATAATAGTTCCATACTTCTTTAACACTTCTTGTAATGCGGATAGTTACTTAGATATATTATGTATGTTAAGAAATGTCCTTGGTGGTGAATTAGAAAACCTATCATTAGAATATCGACAACAGACCAATAATTAAAATAAAAAATAAAATTGGTATTAGAGAATGTCTTTTACTTTTGAACAATTTTTCCTTGCATCTTATTTCCACATCTTCACAAATAAGTGCACTTTACTCTTGTGCAATTTCAGTTTTTTTAATTTTTTTGAACACTTCGTACAAGAAATGTTAAATTTTTCTATGCCAATCGTACTGTAAGAACCAGCAAAATTTTTATCAAGAGTAATTTTTTCGATAAAATAAAAAAATAAAAAAGTTTTTCATATTCAACACCTTCTCTGAGGAAATACTGTATGCTACTTCTATCATACGTTTGCTTCAGCCGTTTTTACAATACAGGGCGTCAAAACTTAATTTTTTCACGTTTTATTATCATGTTTTAGAACCAACATTTTTTATTATACTCATAATAATTATTTATCCACAAACGTTTCGTTTCCGAGATACAAGATGTGAAAACATGAGAAAGATGAAGTTTGAACGCCCTGTACTTAAAAATGGCTGAAATAAACATTTGATATACAGGGTGTCCCGAAATTAGCCTGCAATAATTTACCAACGTGTTCTACGACCTAAAAAAAATGAAAAAATTTCCTATAAACATGGCTTAAAAATGGCCCCCTAATGGGGCTATAAGCCCCCGAAAGGGGCAGTTTCACAAAGTGTTTTTTCTAAATATTTCCAGAACGAACAAAGATAAAATTCTGAAATTTGGTATGTTGTGTACCTGCGAGATTTTACATTTGCCGAGGTATCGATAGTTAAACATTCTTAATCATAGGCGTCGAAAATAGGGGGTTAAATGGTTAAAAATACCCTAAATTTTTTGTGTCTACTTTTTCCCCAAATTTATTGCGAAATTATAAAATTTCAGGGTATTCTACGAAAAAATGGTGCTCTTGTTGAACTTTGATAGCGTGCACCGTTTTCGAGTAAAATCGAATTGAAATTGTTTTGCAGAGGGCCATGAAAATGCATATTAGAAATTAGCCTGCCATATTTTACCAGCGTGTTCTGCGACCCAAAAAATGAAAAACTACCTATAAACATGGCCACTAAAATGCCCCCTAAGAGGGCTATATCTCCCGAAATGGACACTTTGGCAAACGTTTTTTTCTAAATATTTTCAGAACGAGCAAAGAAAAAAATTCGCAAGAAATCTGGAAAAAGTATACAAAAAAAATTGGGGTAACTTTAACTCCTGAACCCCCCATTTGGGACGCCTATGATTAAGAATGTCTAACTCTCGCTACCTCGGTAAATGTCAAATCTCACAGGTACATCACATACCAAATTTCAGAATTTTATCTTTGTTCGTTCTGGAAATATTTATAGAAACCCGTTTGTGAAACTGCCCCTTTCGGGGGCTATAGCCCCATTAGGGGGCATTTTTGAGGCCATGTTTATAGGAACTTTTTTCATTTTTTAGGTCGTAGAACACGCTGGTAAATGATGGCAGGCTAATTTCGGGACACCCTGTATATATATCGTTGGGATCGGGATGAATCGTAGATTCCGAAAATTCAATAATTTATAGTATGTCCCACTAAAAAAACATAGGTTCAGTCTATACTTTGAAAAGGCGATGCTCAATTGTTTTTTTGAAGTTTGGCCTGAGATGAGCAGAAAATAACATTTTTGTACAAAACATTTTTTTGTTGGAAAATAAAAAGTAAGAGGGCAACTCTTGCTTGGATCACCCTGTACAATTCGCCCTACAAGATTTTTGGTTTCAAAAAGCTTTTCATAATTTGGCATTCAATTTTGAATCACGTTAACGGAAACTTAAACTTACTTTCGTTTTAGTACATGGCTCAAATAAATGCTTTTGTTTTTAATAAGGTTTTTTTTTTATTTTATTTTGCGCTTTTCAGTATTTAATTTACAGTATTTAATTTACATGTCACGAGTGGTAAAGAAATTTAGTCCGCCATCTTTGGGCATCGGTCTTCTTGGGGAATCCGCCATATTAAATTTAGTATAACGTCACTCACCTTATCGCTTTCTCCTAGACAAACACTTTCATTTTTTGATACCCATAACAAGGAGGTTTGAAGAAATAGGTAATCCACCATTTTGGGGCGGCAGCCATATTGGATTTAGTATGACGTCACTCACTTTATCATTTTCTACTCCCTAAACCCTTTTATTTGATACCCATCTCAAAGAGGTTGTAAAAAATAGGTAATTTGACGTCGCTGACTTTATCGTTTTCTACTCGTCAAACCATTTGATATCCATGCAATGGGGTTGTAAAGAAAAAGGTATCCGCTGTAACGGATTTTTCCATTTCAAAATCCGTTACTCGTTTTTTTATATTTTGTTATTAACATAAAGTCATTATTTTTGAACATATCTCATAATATCTTATACTAAATAACTAATTTATTCTTCGTACAGTTTCAATTCATTTATAACATTGTATTCAATTTTATTACCACTTTTTCAAATTTTAAAATTTCAAATAATTCAAATTTTCGCGCGCTATATACGGAAATGGCCGTGTACTAGCCTCGAACCCTGGCATATTCAAAATGCAAAAATTCAAGTGTGTGTTTACATTTCAGCAGGTATGTAGTTAAAGATCTGTATTATGAATTACTCGATTTTTCGGTTCTGTTGATGCATAATGTGAACATAAATACTGTTTAGTTGATTAAATGCGTGTCTTGCTAAAACCTGATTGGTCGCATGACGTAGGTCCTGCCAGCGATCGGCCGGTAGGGTCCGACCTGAGAAGAGTTTGCTCCCGTCTTCGTGTGTGTCGAGTCGCGCAGAGGCATCTGCCCATTTCCCGCCAAATTTTCGGCATTTTCGGCTTTTATCTAGTTGAATTTTTGCCATCGGTGATTTATTTGAGTGGTTTTGTGTCTTAATATCGGGGATTGACTTCGTGTGACTAATATTTTTGCGTTTTTCTCTTTTCTATGTCCACGGCGTCGTGAGGCAGCGACGCTTGCCCGAGGCATTTCCTTTTTGGCTGCGTAGCTGAGGAAGCGCGGGACACAGCAAGCAGGTGGTGGCTGTTTCTCCTGGAAAACCCCACAGGTGAGTAATTTCTTTTGATTTTTGCTTAGTTCAGCAACTTAACTACTCACCTGTGGCGTTTTTTTTTTAGACGTGCTATTTTTTTGAAGGACTCATTTCGTCCAAGGCCCCGGCCATCTTTAACTCAGAAACATAGCATTGTCCTTTTTTTGAATACCCACCATCTTGCGGCTGTTATCTTGTTGAATATTTTCAAGTTTTGGTCACATTGGTCACACGTTACTTCCTTATTTTTCGAGTTAGGTCTCGATTCTGTGGTACCGGGCCACTCGAGTAAATCTGATACCGATATTTTCACTTTCCTAATAAATTCATATTGCCTTTAGTTTATCAGCTTTCTTAGTTTCTCTATTTTACCGTTCAAGTCTCAAATAAACTTTCCGCGTTAAATAAGTATTAAAATATCTTAAATTTCAAGAATTCGGGCTGGAGCATTCTCAAATTTTTTTTCTTATTAAATATTAAGCACTTTGCTATTCCGGACAGTTCAATAATATTATCTATAAAATTTAAAAACTATGCATAGTTCCCCTTAGTTTAGTATAGTTCTAAACGTTTAATTTTTATCATTATTTGTCAATATTTAATAACTTTAGTATCATAATTCAATTTTAAATATTAATCGTAACCTATTGGTTTATAAATTTCTGTAAAAGGCTTAGACCTTGTCTAATGCTACTTTCTTTCTGATCTGTTCATGCTTGCACACCATCTCTGAGGACGCTAAGATCACAGCCCTCTGACGGCGGAACAACGTGACGAGAGTTGCGTAGGCATCGAGTGGAGTTGCGTTGGCATAGGTGTCGACTCCTGGTCAGCTCTACTTCGGCGACGCCCTGAGATATCTGCTAGCCTCAACATCTGCAACGCCTATTTGAGCAGACAAGGACCGGAGGAAGCCCTAGCCACGCCCCACACTTCTACGAGCCTCGTTTGAGCGTAAGCGACTGAAGACGCAGTTCAAACTTAAGATTCAGAGTGAAGCATAATAGAAGCTGAACAGTCAGTTTAATTGTAAAGCTAATTTAATCTTTTTATTTGTTCTTAAATCAATTTTTATCAAAATTTAACTTTAAATTTTTAACTAAAAATTTAACTCTATTTCCTAATTTATTGTATTTAAATATTTGTTCAATATTAACCTTATCCTAAAGTCGATTCATTTTAGATCATTAAAGTTGTACAATCCAAAATTGTAACATCACAAGACGTGATAAATAAATCTTGTATATTTAACGAAGGTAACAGGATTTTATTGGACAGACCCAAGTATAGCAGACCTAGGATTGTTATACAAATTGGCGTGCCCCAACGTGTGGCTCGATTTTCTCGTCTGTTCAATTCTTTCTTGTTAACCTCACATTACTTGTAAAACTGACTGATCTAGCAAATTAACTTTTGAAATTTAAGTTGAGAACTGCTCTAGTCAAATTTTTATTTGGACTATATATATTTCTCTTATCTTGAATAATCTCTCTATCTGACAATTGTATTTCAATTTTATTTGGGTATTTGACTGATAGACATGGAACCAAATAACTTAAAAGATTCAGAACTGTCTTATGAAACAGTACGAAATTTTGTCTCAAAAAGTACCTGTCAACCAGACAACAATATTTTGTCGATTAATTTACAGTTTTGTGGTTACTGAAATCGTACTGATGTAATTTATCTCAATTTAAAAGGTAGTAACGTAACTTTTGAACTCTAGAATGATTGTGTAGAATTTTGTTGTTAGGTACTCTAGGTTTTTTGTTGTTTTGAATGTTGAGTTATGTATGGTTGGTTTAGTGCTATGTATCTTATCGTTATGTGTTCGCAGAGTGGCGAAGCACATTGTTTGGGCTAGAAGGCCTATAGGTGCTAAAATAGTACCCGGGGAGGCGTGGAAGCGTATTGGAAGCCAGGAGGTTTGTTTGGTTGCAGTAGGAAGTTTTGAGTTTTTGATTAAAATATTTCTTGGAAATATCGGCTCAAGCAGCCAACTCTAAAATCAAATATCTTGACTCTTTTGACGATCTGTATCTAACTTTTTGCCTCATTATTTCCGCAGAGACGTTTCCGTAAGGCTCCCTGTATCTTATCTTGAACCGAAGGGGTTCGTATTTTTCGGGGTAAACCAAGAGAGTTTACGCTCGATATTTTTGTGAGTTTAGCTCGCAGGGTTGGCACTAAATCAGTTTATCTCCATTGCCTAACCGTTAAGCCCTAGAGTATCGTAACTTTGCTTTAGTATTGTTTATCGAGTTTCTTGTCGTATCTTGATTACCTTGTAAGTTTTTTTAACTGTCGTAACTACCTTTTAGTGTCCAAATTTTGAGTACCTTGTCGTTTGTCAGTCTCTTAAAGTTTTCATTTCATGTTATTTGTACAAGCAGTTGCCAACGAGCATGGAAGGCCGGGACAGCTCGTAGAACTTTGTATCTGTCAATATCTAATTTTTTTTATAGAAGTAATGTCGCATTTTTACATAGTAAGTTATCTAAATTTTTATCTTAACTTTGAAGTAACTTATCTCAATTTTTTATCTTTAACTTGGAAATAACGTATCTCAATTTTTTTAACTCTGAAATAACTTATGTCAATTTTTATCTTTACTGTGAAACAACTTATCTCAATTTTTTCTCTTTAACTTTGACATTTTCGAACATAAGTAAGTCGACAAACTTTATTGTCATTTTATACATTTTTTTAAGCTTGTTTGCACATGATACTTGACAGGTATAACAATTTTTGCCTTCTCCACCAGAGGTAACATTTTTTTGGTGTGACATATGTCTGGACTTAACAACCATTCAGCATATGTTACGATTGGGTTAGAGGTGGGAACATGCATTTTAATTTCGCTCTAGATTTTGGCGCTTGCCACTGAAAGCTAATTTCTATCGAGCATAGTTAGAGAACATCTTTCTAACACCTTGATCTGTTGATCAAGCTCAGTCTCAGTTGTGATAAGTTCCCAATATCTTAGTATATCTGTAATATCTCGTAATTATCGTATCTTAGATTATTTTTTTGAATGAATTTAATTAATATCTTGGTAATCAAATTTTGATTGTATTAACTTGTCACAACTTATCATAACTAACTGCTTGATCAACTATTGATCCTTAGATTCTGTCTTGTCCATTTTGGTCAAATATATATTGTGTCAATTTCTTGGTATGGATCATGTCATCTATTGAGTAACATAGTTGACTAATTTTGCGCTCTGAGGTGTTGTTGTTTTACCTGAATACCGATCTAGTTTCGAGAATTTGTCGTTGTGTACGAACTGACTGTGACTGACCTGATTTGATTAGGGCAATTTAAGTTTCTGTGAATGATTGATGTAGTACGGGTTTCCTTTTATACCAAAACCATTTTTCGTTTAGTTGCGAAGCTGCTTCGAATGGTTGCATGTTCGTTCCTTTTGAGAACCTGGAAATATTAGAACAGAGCAAGCGTGCCTTCGGGTGATCGGCCGTATTTCCAGCATGCAACTATTCCAATCAGTGGGTTATCTTTATTATTTTTCCTCACCTTTCGAATATCCCCCTGTGTCTGCATCAAAAGTTCACATTTCAAGTCCATAGTACTTTCAATTCCTTCTGGCATTTTTTCTTCAAAATCCAGACCCATTCTTTACACAACTGCCCCACACAACAGGCTGGAACCCTCTTGTGTGACGATTTGGTTTTTTCTCCATTAAATCTTCTTGGTTCCTTTCACATATCTTTTGAACATTTATAGTTATTACCGCACATACTGTCTTTTCAAAATTTCCGTTGGTTATTCCTCTCCGCTTTTCTCCAGCAATGACTCAGAGACGAGCTGGCAGCCTACCGACTATTGGTGGCGGACACAATAGTTATGGCCAAGGCTATTGCCGTCTTCTTTTTCTATCGGCCCGTAGCCTCCCTTCTTGTTCTGGGGGTAGGGTGAATTCCATGGGTTGTGGTCTTCTCGGGTGTCGGGAGTTGCGTTGATGTTGTCTCCGACGCGGGAAACCTCAAGGCTCGGCACTGGGTGAGTCATAGTTCGTGGAGTGTACGCTGTCGTCAAGCAAGCAGCGGTTACGCTTCCTGGGAAGTTCTTTCTTTCATTTCCCTTCCCTGCTTAGTTTTTAATTAACTCATTAGTGAGTTTTTTTGAATTTGGGGTTTGAACGGTTTCAGGTTTTCGCATTTATTCAATTTTTGCCTCTATTATCTTGTGTCATTTTCTATCGGTTAGTTTTCTTAGGAAGTGGTGTTACATTCATCGTAGGCCAGGATAGCACTAGTACCGTCACTACACCTTACATCTTAATAATCAGACATTCATCGTAGGCCAGGATAGCACTTAAGACGTAAGTGTCCGAAAGTGGATGTACTGTTACTTCTCTTGATATCCTAATGATCACTCTTTCATCGTAGGCTCGGAGAGCACTTGGTAAGTGTCCTAGTGATCACTCTTTCATCATAGGCTCGGATAGCACTTAGTAAGTGTCCAAAAGTGAGAGATTTATCATTACGATTTCACAGACACAGATAATTTTTTTCTTTTGACAAATCAATTTTTTGAGGTTAATTTTTCTAATACAGTAACTTATTTTCAAGCTTATGTGTGAGCCGTACACTATCAGTCAAATATAATGTTTTTGGCGAGTGGGCAGACTAATCTGTAGGTACTTATTACTTTAACGTAACTTAACAATTTTTTTAAGAAAAATACTTCACTTGCGTTTTCGCATTTTTCTAAACCGGGGAGAGGAGGTGTGTAACGGATTTTTCCATTTCAAAATCCGTTACTCGTTTTTTTATATTTTGTTATTAACATAAAGTCATTATTTTTGAACATATCTCATAATATCTTATACTAAATAACTAATTTATTCTTCGTACAGTTTCAATTCATTTATAACATTGTATTCAATTTTATTACCACTTTTTCAAATTTTAAAATTTCAAATAATTCAAATTTTCGCGCGCTATATACGGAAATGGCCGTGTACTAGCCTCGAACCCTGGCATATTCAAAATGCAAAAATTCAAGTGTGTGTTTACATTTCAGCAGGTATGTAGTTAAAGATCTGTATTATGAATTACTCGATTTTTCGGTTCTGTTGATGCATAATGTGAACATAAATACTGTTTAGTTGATTAAATGCGTGTCTTGCTAAAACCTGATTGGTCGCATGACGTAGGTCCTGCCAGCGATCGGCCGGTAGGGTCCGACCTGAGAAGAGTTTGCTCCCGTCTTCGTGTGTGTCGAGTCGCGCAGAGGCATCTGCCCATTTCCCGCCAAATTTTCGGCATTTTCGGCTTTTATCTAGTTGAATTTTTGCCATCGGTGATTTATTTGAGTGGTTTTGTGTCTTAATATCGGGGATTGACTTCGTGTGACTAATATTTTTGCGTTTTTCTCTTTTCTATGTCCACGGCGTCGTGAGGCAGCGACGCTTGCCCGAGGCATTTCCTTTTTGGCTGCGTAGCTGAGGAAGCGCGGGACACAGCAAGCAGGTGGTGGCTGTTTCTCCTGGAAAACCCCACAGGTGAGTAATTTTTTTTGATTTTTGCTTAGTTCAGCAACTTAACTACTCACCTGTGGCGTTTTTTTTTAGACGTGCTATTTTTTTGAAGGACTCATTTCGTCCAAGGCCCCAGCCATCTTTAACTCAGAAACATAGCATTGTCCTTTTTTTGAATACCCACCATCTTGCGGCTGTTATCTTGTTGAATATTTTCAAGTTTTGGTCACATTGGTCACACGTTACTTCCTTATTTTTCGAGTTAGGTCTCGATTCTGTGGTACCGGGCCACTCGAGTAAATCTGATACCGATATTTTCACTTTCCTAATAAATTCATATTGCCTTTAGTTTATCAGCTTTCTTAGTTTCTCTATTTTACCGTTCAAGTCTCAAATAAACTTTCCGCGTTAAATAAGTATTAAAATATCTTAAATTTCAAGAATTCGGGCTGGAGCATTCTCAAAATTTTTTTCTTATTAAATATTAAGCACTTTGCTATTCCGGACAGTTCAATAATATTATCTATAAAATTTAAAAACTATGCATAGTTCCCCTTAGTTTAGTATAGTTCTAAACGTTTAATTTTTATCATTATTTGTCAATATTTAATAACTTTAGTATCATAATTCAATTTTAAATATTAATCGTAACCTATTGGTTTATAAATTTCTGTAAAAGGCTTAGACCTTGTCTAATGCTACTTTCTTTCTGATCTGTTCATGCTTGCACACCATCTCTGAGGACGCTAAGATCACAGCCCTCTGACGGCGGAACAACGTGACGAGAGTTGCGTAGGCATCGAGTGGAGTTGCGTTGGCATAGGTGTCGACTCCTGGTCAGCTCTACTTCGGCGACGCCCTGAGATATCTGCTAGCCTCAACATCTGCAACGCCTATTTGAGCAGACAAGGACCGGAGGAAGCCCTAGCCACGCCCCACACTTCTACGAGCCTCGTTTGAGCGTAAGCGACTGAAGACGCAGTTCAAACTTAAGATTCAGAGTGAAGCATAATAGAAGCTGAACAGTCAGTTTAATTGTAAAGCTAATTAAATCTTTTTATTTGTTCTTAAATCAATTTTTATCAAAATTTAACTTTAAATTTTTAACTAAAAATTTAACTCTATTTCCTAATTTATTGTATTTAAATATTTGTTCAATATTAACCTTATCCTAAAGTCGATTCATTTTAGATCATTAAAGTTGTACAATCCAAAATTGTAACATCACAAGACGTGATAAATAAATCTTGTATATTTAACGAAGGTAACAGGATTTTATTGGACAGACCCAAGTATAGCAGACCTAGGATTGTTATACCGCTTTCTGGAGCCGCGGCCATTTTGAATAAATTACAATATTGAGTATACTTACTAAATACCAAAAGTGCACAATTTGATTGAACTCAATCGGTTGGTTGGAAGTGGTTTAGAACCCAGTTGCAAGATTGCATAATAACACACGCACTCTAACAGAAACAGCAAGTTACATAAAAGCTTGTAACTAGGGTAATTCCAGCAGCCAAAGTAATAAAATATTTGTAAGCTTTTCTGATAACACTTTCATGAAAGATTATTATATTTGCACTTCGCACCTACACCCTACACCTGAGGTGGTGCTTATTTACGTAGTTTAACAAACTATTATTTTAACCTTTCAGAAAAACAAGATTGTGTGCGACGCGTTTCGAAATAATAGACAAAATTAGTGTTTTTTTAAATATAGCATACCCCGTATTAATGGAATAGTGTTTGCTCCAACCGTTCATCATACATAGAATAATTTAGCTATTTTATTTTCACTTTTTAGAAAAACAATTGCGCGTCGCGTTTCAGAAATAGGTATCATAGGTGTAGACAAAATTGTTTATTTTTTAATCTAGCACTTTACCTATATGTAATATTACCGGATTTTTGGAATCTAGGCTTCTTCCCAACCCCAGCGATGTATACATGTATACATCATGTGTTTGCTCCAACATTTCGAAAAATATGCAACCTTAAAATTTTTAATTTTGCATTTTTGAAGCCTCTCTAGTACCCATGTACAACATTGAAAAGGTACAACATGATTGGTTAGTAATGGTTAGCGTCCCGTTTCGAAATATTCTATTATTAATAGGGCACCCTCTATACGCATACACTCCGCCTCCGCCGTCCGCTGAGTGGCAGCGCCGCGAGTACAAATTAAATTCATATAAATTTATTCCGTCTGGCGGACAAGGTCATAGCAGCCGTTAGCGGAACAAAACGCCGATTGTGCGGAGGGCGCCAGCTACCGGCATCAAGCGCGGCAGGCGAGGGGCGCGCGGGACGTGCAAGGTGTAAATCCCAGTGGCGCCCGATTACCTAGCAGTCTTTCCGAATATTTCAGTCAACGCTTGAAGGCAGTTTCGGGAAACGCACAAAGATTTGTTGTCATAGACTTATCGACAACAAAGCCATGCTGAAACTAATTTTATTATTAAAGTGATTCCACAAATTGTCTCAAACACTTTTGCCAGACTATTAAAGATACTTATTGGTCACTAGTTAGCTACATTATTCCTGTTGCTACTTTTATGAATCGGAACAATTACTGCTTTTGTCAAAACACCATGAAAATAACCATTTCTAATAGTCAAGTTTAAAATATAGGATCACTGTTACGTCAGGGGTTCCCCAGCGGAGCAATTTGGGTCCCCTTATTTTTATTATGTTCATTCACGATTTGCCGACCTAGGTAACCAGGTCAACAGGTTTACTTTATGTTGATGATTTTAAGCTGCTCAAAATTATTTCTGATGAGAAGGAACTCCAACGAGTTGCAATCTGACTTAGATGCTGTCATGACATAGATTGTTGAAGATAAGATGGAAGTCAATGTTGATAAATGCACAGTTGTTACATTTATCAGGAAGGCAAATTTTTTTTGTTCAAGAATATCATAGAGATCATATTATATTTTAATACCAAGAAAAGACCTAGGTATAAATTTTCAAGCAAATCTAAAGTGTAATACTCATTACTGTTACGTTACATAATAGGGCATACAGGATTCTTGGTTTTGTGATATGTATGTACCTAACTCTAAACACTGCGAAATAAATGCGACTAGTAGGTTGTACAATGCCCTGATGAGACCATATCTTGAATATGCATCTAAAATTTGGTTGCTTCAAATATATATATATATAGATTCGACCACCATACCTTGTGACATCAAAACGTAAAAATCTCACCGGAGCTGTGACATCCATCATCCATGCCACAACGTTTTCCAATGCTAATCGTGTTATAATGTTTGTAGAATCGTACCCTACGAATTCTGGCCGGATGTCAAAAATGCGTTGTTGTAAAAATTTTGTATATTTTTAGTTCCGGTGTATATATACCAGGTGGCGCGCGAGTTGCGCGGTTTTGTATATTAAATATACTCTGGATAATTTTACTCCATCGACTCGTGACATCCAGAACGTTTCTGGTGTATATTAGTTCTTACACGTTAGATTAAGTGGCATCCGAAATTTGACAACACCGCAAGAATAGCGGTCGCATCGCGTTATTTTCCTATCGCTTCTGATGTTCTAAAGAACGGCACGCGGCTTAGGCAATAAACTCGGGCAGTGCGGTCATGAAGGTGACTGGTGATTTTTGTGCGTTATGATCAGTGGACCAGGGGGGGGCTTGGGGCTTTAGCCCCCCCCCCCCCCCAAAGATCTGCCGCGTAGTATTTATTTCTAAATAAAATTAATTTTAAAACAATAGTTTTGCCGTAAATATTACCGAACGATTTTTTAAAATAATTAGCCTCCACTCCAACTTTAAATTCTGGTTACTGGTTATGATATATGATAAAAGTTTTTAGTAGATATTTCTAATAGTGCTTTTGCTCTTTTGTGTTGCATCAGCAACGGCCTTTTTCGGAGGTAATCAATATGAATAATTTATAAATTTTAAAAACTCAATATAACTGGCTTTGAATCAGAGTATTAGTATTCTGTAGCTTTTAGTTTACCTCTGTTTAAAGGAATTTGTAAAATACAAAATTTGTATTGCCCAATCGAATAGAACACACAAAAATTGTTTTATCTGTACTAATACTATAAAGAGAAAATATTTGTATTTTTGTTTGTAATGAATAAACTCAATAACTACTAGACCGATATTAAAAATTCTTTCACTAATAGAATGCTACATTACCACTGAGTAACATAGGCTATATTGTTAATCGAGTTAAATTAGGCATCCCTACGAAAACTCCAATAATGTAACCCAAGATGTAAAAAGTTTACAAATGTTTGCCCGTGGGAAGCCGAGAAGGGCCGCTAGTTTTTTTTTTAAGAAAAATGACAACAATAAATCTACTCCTATTTTCTCTTAGTTTACTCAGAATATATTAATGAAAAAATCATTAGAGAAAAAAGTTTTACAAAAACTGAAGCTAAAATTTTTAGAAAAATTGGGAAAACAACATACCTAACGTCTAATTCTTTTAATAGAAAATACCTTTAGAAAATTTATCTCCGAAGAAACCATTGGAGCCTATTTCAGGTTGTAATTTCGATGAAATTCATTTAGACAAGTTGAAAAATATATATTGTAATGGTACCTAAGTCTCTATAAAATAAGTAATATTTTCTTAGTTCAAATTAAGCTATATCTAGAGGACTTTGGGAAATAAGTAATACCAAGGAGACCATATATTAAAAATGCCTTTTATCAATAATTCTTAAGTATCTTTGGCGCAAGATCATACCCATGTAAATAAAATTGTATACAGGGGGTCCTAATTATGCATTTTTCTCCAGCCGATGCCGGTGGGCAAGCCCGTAGCGGCCCGAGCGGTCGAATCTAGGCAAGCCATACGTCTGCGACAAGAGCTAACGTGCCCGAGCTGCGCGAAGATATAAACGTAGGTTACGCATATGTTCGGCCTTTAATTATTATTGTGGTGGGCGAGCCCAGCCGACCCAGCGGCGAGCGTCCCGAAACAGCGACCGAACGAGGCCGTCCGGGTCTCTTATTTAATTTACATATAGGTTAAATCAAGTCGTGAAAATTCAGAAAAAATGAATCCATGTTGCATATCTTCAAAAATAACAGGTAGTATTTTAAGCGCAGAAATGATCGAAAATAGAATAAGCAATGAAAAAAATTATAAGTGCACTTCAAACGAAAAATAATGCATAATGAATAATAATGATAATAATAGTGGAAATGTAGCGTCCTCACTATTTGAGTTGATGGGCAAAATATCAGGTTGAGGACAAAAACAACAATATCTGTTTTTTTTTTAGAAAGTGCCGACGTTTCGACGTATATTTTTCGTCTTCTTCAGGGCTAAAAATATATACAATGCTGACTATAGTGTAATGTATGACACAACAATAAATTACATAAACATATAACAACTATGTATATAGGTACGCTTGGAAAGTTGGAATTTTTCGTATTACAGTTTTTGTCGAAACAAAAACGCTTAAACTTTGGCGTACAATGTGTGGTATCATTGAGTAAAGGAATAAAATTATTCCTTTACTCAATGGTGGTATGGATTCTTGGGAAGAAAATATATGGGAAGCCAGTTGTCGTTTACTGAAGTCCATCCATAAGATCCAGGATCTTCAAGTTGTGACTTCGCAACATTACTTGAATATTTTTAACTGCTACGGGCACCTGCAACTGCCAATAATTAAACAATCCAATATATAATTTCAAACTAGTAATACCTCAAAAAATGTTGATAAAAAGCACAATCAGTAGGGGGAAGATCGAAGAAGGTTTATTAGATTTGGTGGCCATTGCGTTTAGTGACTATGGCCACATTTTTATGTTGACAGCTCTTTGTTTTTGCGTGATTTTAAAAAGTCACGAAACGTATGCACCTATCTACTACTATGCACGTTAAAATCTAAAATCTATAAAATAAATAAACATTTCATTTCCATAAACAAAATTGTACAAAAATTCTTACGAATTTTCCCCTACTAACATTTTTTGAGGTATTACAAGTTTGAAATTATATATTATATAATCAACATTTTTTGAGGTATTACAAGTTTGAAATTATATATTGGATTGTCTCACTATTGGCAATTGCAGGTGCACGTACAGTTAAAAAGATGGTATTCAAGTAACGTTGCGAAGTTGCAACTTGAAGATCCTTTATCTTATGGATATAGACTTCAGTAAATGACAATTGAATTCCCATATTTTCATCTCAAGAATCCATACCAAACATTGTACGCCAAAGCTTAAGCCTTTTTGTTCCGACAAAAAGTGTAATGCAAAAAAGTGCAAATTTAATATTATTATAAAAAATCAATATATTTTTTTTTTATTTTGCAGTTCATTAAATAAATGGTGACTTTAAACAGATACATAAAATAAGCAGGTGGTTGTTTGTTCATCTGGCAACTGCTCAAAAATTGCCAAAAATCAACTATTTGGTTATTTTATTTCTTATTTTATTTTATTGGTCTGCTTGAACCCACCTTATTTGGTCTAAAATTAATAATTAATTTTACCAGCGATCTGTTATAGAATAGTCCATACGGAGAGGTAAAACTACCACAAGTCGTATATCTGAGAGTACTTCCAAATAGTTTATGTAAACGCTCCCAGAGACTTACCTACTCTTTGTCTTTTAGAGATCGTTTACAATGGCAGTGAGTTCTCCCTGAGAGGGTTTACATTGGCAAACTATTAGGAAGTACTCTAAGATATTTATACTTGTGATAGTTTCACTTGCGCGTGTAAACTACGCATTAGTTGTTGAGACATGCCTGCCACGCGTGGATATTCTGACGCAAGGGATTCATTTTGCGTTCCACGTGAGTAGCGTGCGCCACAAAAAAATTCACAGTTCAAAAACTATAGGCGCTATAGGTAATTTTTTTTACCAAAAACTTATTTTATGTTTTGGGCACATTTCCCTTGCAGCATGTATATAAAAATTTCCGCAAATAAAAAAGTTTCTCGCTTAGTGAAAATTTCATGACACTTTTTATAACCTTGCAATTTTGTTGCTACTTAAAGTGGTTAATAAACAATATTGGACAATAACAATGGCATTCGTTGTAAGCGCTCATATGTTAACTTCAATTTAAAAAAAAATCGAGTCAATAGCTCCACTACTCTCAAAGATATGACGATGGAAACGTAAAAAACACAATTTCCGTTTTTTCGGAATAAAAAAGGTCTCGACCACAAAAAAATGTCTTAAATCGCCATTTCGTATGCAGAATGATGTACTTAACAACACCTATGGGGTCTGATCTAGTCTGATCTACCCACAAATTTTTTTTTTTTGAGAACGGAGCGACTTTATAGCCCGATTTCGCTCCACTAGTAGGTACCTTTCTTAAAACTGTATGTTGATGACATAATTTTAGCCATTCCAAAAAACCATGAATCTGAGTTGCTACAGATATTTATAGTCGAATTAAATTACGGACTTAAGCTTGCAAAAAATTGTAACATTATGAATTAAAGCGAATCCTATGTATTTTGAGGTCTTTCCGAAAAAAGTAAAAAAAAAATGTAGCCCCGGGTCGAAATTGCCCAAATTTGGGGTTATGTTCATTTTTCGATTTTGCGCAGGCGTATCTTGGAAACGAATCAATATTTTGAAACGGGGTTTACACCATTTTAAAGCATAGGAAAAATGGTAATTTTCATGTCCCTTGAAAAATTTTGATCCGAGGCACCGTTCCCGAGATATAAACGATTGAAATGTATGTAGTATTTTGAGAAAAAATTGGGTGCTGAAGGCCGAAAATTTGAATGTTCGAACACTAAAGTTTTCATAACTTTGGTAAAAATTAAGATATTTGAAAAAACAAAAATGCGTTTTGAATGTAAGGGACGAGACTATTGATATCCAGAGGGACGCAATAAAAATCCCAAAATTGGGCATATGGCGGAGGGGCAAATGACCTAATTTCATTGGTTGCCTGTAACAGGCAAACTATTTGAAATTTTTTAATGCCACTGACAGAGCTTACTCTTGAATGTCCATTCTTATGTTTGTATGAGTTTTACCGAAATCGGACTATAATTGGCCAAGATATCAAAGAATTAAATTTTTTTTTCCCCAAAAAAATATATTTTTTTGAAAATGAAATGCCAAAAATGCATCCAATGACTAGAATTTTTTTATTTTTTAGTACCTTAATGTGTCTAGAATACCACTACGTTATAGAAAATTCGTCAAAAATATTTTGTCTATTTTTCTGACATTGTTCATTGTGTGAGTACCAAAAAAACATGGTTTTTGGGAAAAGTTGCCTAAATTGGCAATTTTCAATTACTTGGTCTGAAAGGTGGGCAAACCTAAATTGGATGTCGTCTCAACATGTGTACGAAGTTACAAGTCTGTATGTCTATTCTAAGTTGTAGAATTCCCCCGACAAAAGTTCCGTTACACGCGCTCCGCGGGATCCAAAAATCGTACAGTGTCACTATTGAAGCAGGCACCATAAGGGATTTTTTTTTATTTTTGGATAAAATGTTAATTTGACTTTGCCATCGATTTGTGCTTGTCAGAGGATGAAAATGACGTCGCAAGAGTCGACCACGTGACTTGCGGTATCTGTCAAAATTGACATTTTTTTCAAAAATTATCCAAAATCGGCTTTATTTGACACATTTTCGATAAAAGTTATTAGAAAAAGTTGTTTCTTTTGCAATTTTTGGCCTGCATACCAATTTTCAGAGACCCTTGATAACATTTAAATTTTTGCGTGTTTTTGTAAAAACATTTCCAAACATTTCAACTGAAATGTATTTATTGAAAGTTGTATTTTTACCTAACCTAACCAGTTGATTTCTTAAACAATCTCTATTTGGTTTAAAAAATTATGTTAAGCTTGGTGCAAAGTTGATTTAATTTCAAAGGTTTGATGAACACAAACCTAGTCTATTTTTCACGTCGTTAACTACTTTCATCTAAAAAGAGTTATGTAAAGAGAATACAAATAAATGAACACATTTGGTTCATTTGGAAATTAAATTAGCGGTTCCCGATGGAAATTTATCTCTGATAACAGTTTAAGTAAAAAAAATGAGTAGGCTATGGAGACAGAAATCTTGCATTCCATTTGCGCGCTTTGAGTGCCGAACATTGCCAGAGAAATGTATACAAAATGGTGTCTATTGACAATCATCCCAAAAGTAAATGTTCAGGTTCTCGTTGAGATAAAGGCCATTGCTTTCCAGATATTCTGCCGTCTTCTTTTAAATGGAGGAAAATATCGTTGAATAACAATGACTTGTCGATTTACTGAAAGAGAGAGAAAAAATGGGGAAAAAAATTCAGAAAAAACTTGTTGTCATATTTTTGCATACTATTGCAGATTTGGGCATGCGACTTATCACATTCAAAATATATCCGAAAAATACTCATTTTTTGGTCTTAGGAAATTGCTCATAAAACAAAAGTGGTTTTCTCTTAAATCCAAAATTTTCAATTTTTTCGAGTAAGAACAAGCACACTGTCGACCTTTTCCGTAATTTGGGCACCTTACAGACATTAGCGCAATTTCGTTTTGTTTCCATCTACAAGAGTGCCTGAAAATACGTAATAATCAGTAGGTCAAAAAATTGATGTTTTGCAAATTTTTCGCAAAATATTACAGATTTCGCCACCCGACCTCATTCGAAAGGTAACCAGAAAATACGCATTTTTTGTTTAGCATATATATCTTCTCGTATTTCAAGTTTTTTTTTGAAATCACGAAAAACCAGATTTTAGAGAACAAAAAACAAACTTATCTTATCACCAAGTTGGAACTTACACACAGGCTTAGGATTAATTTCCTAAAATTATTTACAGTATATTTTTTGTGTATTTTTTTTGCGTTCTTTCCGAAGGTGAAGTAAGCTTTCTACCAAAAAAATTTTTTTAGATAGTCCCGGAAAACCGCGCCAAAATCACATGAGAAAGAATTTCAAAAAATTTCCCTTTCCGGTTTTTTGCAAATTTCCGAAAAACTATGGCAGATTTCACCGCAGGACCTATTTTGTTTGAAAGCCAAAAAAACCCAAAATCTCTCATAGGCACATATTATGGCCTAACCCTTATAGTTTCACCACAAATTCAACGTGAATTTCGTGTTCATGGTTCTGATCAAAAAAAACGAAAAAAGCAACTTTTTGGTATAAGCGCCTCTGGCGGCGAGAAATACGCCTTAAAAATATGGGTATATGAATTTCCGAACTATTTTTGCCTCCTCTTTCGACTGGTGCATTTATTTTTACCATAGGGGTAGTACTTGGCGAGATAATTAGCAATTTTCCTTGAGAAAATCCGGAAAACCCGGTTTTTCCCAATTTAGAAAATTTCGACCAGGGGCTACATTTTATTTTTTATTTTTTTTGACAGAGCGCATCAAAATACATAAGATACAATTTGTTTCATCCAGTTACAATTTAATGCAAGCTCGAGAGGTCTTTTTTTCGTAATTTAATTAGATTATTAACAATTTTCAGCCACAGATACAATTTACAATGGAAACAGAATCTGATGATCAACTCCCGTTTTTGGATGTTTTGGTTGTCAGAGATCATGTAGGTACATTGTCCACCAACTGGTACACCAAACCAACAAGCTCAGGGAGAGTGCTGAATTATTTGTCCGGTCATCCACAGTCACATAAAGTTAGCACTATTAAAAATTTAATACGTAGATCAGCCTCTCTCAGCAGTCCTCATTTTCACAAACAAAACAAAGAAAAAATAAAATCTATTTTAAAATTAAACAACTATCCATTATATTTTAAGTTTCCATATATCCGCAATTTGTCAGAAAAAAATAGAAAAGGTCAAAATCTAGTCACCCTCTTTATCCTGTCAGACAGGTAAAATCTATATTATCATGTTTAAAAGACACAACACCTCACATGGTCAATTCCAATTTAGTGCATCAAATCAATTGCAAAAATTGCAATAAGTGTTACATTGGTATTACAAAACAGTATTTAAAAAATCAAGTCTATCAACATCAATATAATTGTCGTGAGAGAAAAAAAAAACAAATTTGAAAAAACTGCCTTAGCACAGCACCATTTTTTGACAAAACATGATTTTGACTTTGATGAAGTAAAGATTCTAGACAGAGATGATTCACATATCTACAAAGTCAACGGTGAATTTTAGAACTGATGTAGCAGGTCTAAGTATCTAATATTTGTAAAGGCCTGTTAACGATATACATCAAATTTGCAAAAGTAAAAGATAATGGTTACAGGTAGTAAAATGAATACACCCAGTATATAACTGTAAAATAAGTAGTTAAATTATAAAAAAATAAATAAAAAATAATCCATAACTTGATATCTACCGAACTAATTTTTTGTTGTGACATACTGAGGTTTTTTTGGGGAAAAAATCTAATTATATAGCTGTTCTCGTTGACGTCCCGACCATAAATATATTTACGTTCTACATTGATCGCCAACTTTGACTAACAAATGATTTGGTTTCGTTTCTGTATCATTTTATCCTGCGATACCTATGTGCTCTATGAAATTTTGTATAATTGACTTAAATATCTGTGATATAGAATAGGTGAGTACTCTGTATTTTTGTATTGTTTCTTTTACGTTTGTTTGTACACATAGTTATGGTTGTTCTCAAGTTATCCTAACTTTCCAAGCGTACCTATATAGTTGTTATATGTTTATGTAATTTATTGTTGTATCATATACACTATAGTTAGCATTTTTAGCCCTGAAGAAGACGAAAAATATACTTCGAAAAGTCGGCACATTCTAAAAAAACAGATATTGTTGTTTTTGTCCTCAACCTGATATTTTGCCCATCAAATGATAATAATAATGTGAATTTACCTAGTTTATCAAATTTTTATCCCGCTTTATAAAATTTGATTTTGGCTCCAAAGGAACTGTGAAATTTTGTCCAATAGATACGATTATTATGGCTTATACCGGCAAAATTAGCATACCTACTAAAAAACATGTTTGTACCAAGACATAACCAAAATTCGATTAAGTATCTCAAAAACAAAAAACTAGGAAAAGACCATTATTTTGTTACATTCTATTTGTACCAGAAATTATGGCACCTTGTTTTTAAACACCCCTTTCTATTGTTTATATTAATAAATAAATTATGTTAGGTATACAAGTAGTGAATCATATAATAATGTCAATACAGGGCCGTAGCCAGACAGAAACTTCAGGCAGGACAAAGGACTTTCCTGTCAGGGCAGTACACAAGTGAGGGATAGGTACCTACAGGGCGTTACTTTGTTGGTGAGGAGAGGAGGGGAGGGGGGAGGGTAAAAAAATTGAATATAATTTTTGTTATAAAAAATGCGCCGCAGGCGAAAATTCCTGAAATTTTCAAGGTCAAATATAATATGAATATAGAATTTTAAGTCAATGGTAGGTAATTTTTTTTGCTAATTATGCGGGCGCATAATCATTTGTGCAGTAAGCAAGAATACTCTGTTTTCTTTCATAGAGCAGGAGACAAAAATGTGTTAGGTATCAAATTTCTATTTTATTGTTGATTTTTAACTGACAAAAATCCAGCAAAAATTATCAATAACAACAATGAACACCGCCTTTTGTGATGTGGAAGTAAAAATAAAAGTTAGTGCTCATAGTGCCCTATAAATTATCATATTTTTTCAAAGGGACACATTATGTCTATAATTTTTGCAAAAATTTTCTGGCTGGCCAATGTAGTAGGTAGGTATGGGTAAATTGCAATTTGTTTGAAGGTGGGGCAATAAAGATTGTTGTTTTTTAAGCGGGTAATAAAAAGAGTACCTACTTAGAGGTGTCTGCTTACTAAAATGCGCCGCAGACAATTTTTTTTCGAAGATAAGGACCAATTCAGTTTAAATGAAGTATAATAAATTGAAAAATCATCATGAGTCAATAGCAAAATTTTCCTAACAGAAATCCTCCTGCTTTTCGGTTCTCTTCGAGACCTTTTATAGCCAACGTTAAGTCAACAATATGATAACAAAACAACAACACTAACAGCAAAAATAACAGCGGCAATGTCAAAAACAAAACAACAAAATGTTCAAAAAGAACGTATCAACAAAACAACACAATAATAACACCAAAGCATACACGAAATATCGGAAATCCGTCGCTGTTAAACCGACGAACCACTTCCTGAGCTAATTCTGGAACGACGAAATTATCATATTTTTTAAAAAGCAATAAAAACTGCATCGCCTATGATGTCCGCTGCCTAGAGAGGGGAGGTACAAGTCACGTACGACCCCGGCGATGCCCCTCTCCGCGTTCCATACGTAGGGGAGTACGCCAGCCGAATAAAATGAAAGAAAATGTCACTAAATCCCATTTTTTACTGTCATTTTTCACTTTATTGCCGATTTAAAAAAAGAAAACTGTTTAGAGACGTTGTACCGATCGATTGATGGTTTTAGAATTTTTATTTTCGGCCTAGAAATACGATTTTTGAATAAATAAATCAGAATATGAAAAAGGTAAAACCATCAATCTCTTGCTATTACTTTTCTAAATACAATGAAAAAAAAAAATCATCAAAATTGGTTGGAAAATAACGGAAAAAAACGGGTCCAAAAGATTGCTACTTTAATACACTGTGAGTTCCACCTTAAAATAAATAAATAGTTTTCCGGGCCTACATTTATGTCCATTTCAAATAATAATTGTCCCAAAATTTTCTTTAAATGGTTTTATGTCTTTTTACTTGTTACTTTATTTTTAGTATTTCTTTGAAACAATGTAGCTGTCTGCCACCTTTAAACGTAGATAGCACAGAAAATATACGCTACGCGTAGCGTATATTTTCTGTGGTAGATAGGTATTTAATTTTTTTTTCGTTTCAAGTGCCTGTGCTTATAAAATGTTAGTTGGATTTTGTACCTACTACTTATTTTATTTTCAATCATTTCTGCTCTCAAAACATTACCTACCTAATAATACTACTTAATAAACCAGTATAATATAATATTATAATTTACGTAATGCTAATAATGATTAGGAAGTGTGTTAAAATGCGAAATTGCAGACAAAGTTTACTACGTTTAAACACCCTCCTGTGTTGAGCTGCAGTAAGGTTTGTTACGAGAGAAAGATTATATCTTTTTAGGCAAACCTTACTGCATGTCAAACAGCCTCTGCGTTGAACCGTAGTAAACAATCCACAGTTCACTAATCACTAGCCACCGCAGCGGCCCCCGCCCTTCCACCTGCTTATTTATCGCCGTGATTGTAGTGCAACAGTCGGTGAAGTGGCAACGCTGCACGGATGTCACGAAATCCGTAATATTTTGGCGGATGATGCAAGCACCATTACGTAAGAATGTATATAAGATATACGACGGACTTCACAGAGATAGGAAATTTAATTTTTTCATTTCGTGTATGGTTCGATTGTTAATAGCTTAATCGAATCCTCTCCTCAGACTTTCAAAGTCATATTTTTGTTTTGGGGCTAATGTGTTTCCTTCGTGTGGATGTCACAGAGCCGCACTTTTTACCGGATGTCACAAGATGCCCTGGACAAGTATATATATATATATATATATATATATATATATATATATGTGTATGCGGTTACTAGTTTTTTCTTTTTGTTAACTTTGAGTGTTTGCCCATTATCACCTTATCTTATATATATATTTCTTATATATATATATATATATATATATAAGAAAAGGTGATAATGGGCAAACACTCAAAGTTAACAAAAAGAAAAAACTAGTAACCGCATACACGTGTTTCATGCTATTTGGCAATCATCAGTATATATATATATATTTCTTATATATATATATATATATATATATAAGAAAAGGTGATAATGGGCAAACACTCAAAGTTAACAAAAAGAAAAAACTAGTAACCGCATACACGTGTTTCATGCTATTTGGCAATCATCAGTACGGTGTAACGTTAACCAAATCAAAAGATAGGCATGATTTGGGAAGCAACAAATGAAGTCCAGGCAGGAGCCAACAGCACATTTGCAGCTTCAGTCAGCACATCCCCTATTTTGGGGCTTGTACTAACATCGCCACGGAGGCTGCTAAAGCGCCCTGCGTGGAAATCTTCATAACCCAAGATATAATGACAATAAGGATGTAAGATTAGCGAGTGTAAATTTATCAATTACAAGAAAAGGTGATAATGGGCAAACACTCAAAGTTAACAAAAAGAAAAAACTAGTAACCGCATACACGTGTTTCATGCTATTTGGCAATCATCAGTACGGTGTAACGTTAACCAAATCAAAAGATAGGCATGATTTGGGAAGCAACAAATGAAGTCCAGGCAGGAGCCAACAGCACATTTGCAGCTTCAGTCAGCACATCCCCTATTTACTAGTTTTTTCTTTTTGTTAACTTTGAGTGTTTGCCCATTATCACCTTTTCTTGTAATTGATAAATTTACACTCTCTAATCTTACATCCTTATTGTCATTATATCTTGGGTTATGAAGATTTCCACGCAGGGCGCTTTAGCAGCCTCCGTGGCGATGTTAGTACAAGCCCCAAAATAGGGGATGTGCTGACTGAAGCTGCAAATGTGCTGTTGGCTCCTGCCTGGACTTCATTTGTTGCTTCCCAAATCATGCCTATCTTTTGATTTGGTTAACGTTACACCGTACTGATGATTGCCAAATAGCATGAAACACGTGTATGCGGTTACTAGTTTTTTCTTTTTGTTAACTTTGAGTGTTTGCCCATTATCACCTTTTCTTGTAATTGATAAATTTACACTCGCTAATCTTACATCCTTATATATATATATATATATATTATTGTTTACTACGGTTCAACGCACAGGCTGTTTGACATGCAGTAAGGTTTGCCTAAAAAGATATAATCTTTCTCTCGTAACAAACCTTACTGCAGCTCAACACAGGAGGGTGTTTAAACGTAGTAAACTTTGTCTGCAATTTCGCATTTTAACACACTTCCTAATCATTATTAGCATTACGTAAATTATAATATTATATTATACTGGTTTATTAAGTAGTATTATTAGGTAGGTAATGTTTTGAGAGCAGAAATGATTGAAAATAAAATAAGTAGTAGGTACAAAATCAAACTAACATTTTATAAGCACAGGCACTTGAAACGAAAAAAAAATTAAATACCTATCTACGTTTAAAGGTGGCAGACAGCTACATTGTTTCAAAGAAATACTAAAAATAAAGTAACAAGTAAAAAGACATAAAACCATTTAAAGAAAATTTTGGGACAATTATTATTTGAAATGGACATAAATGTAGGCCCGGAAAACTATTTATTTATTTTAAGGTGGAACTCGCAGTGTATTAAAGTAGCAATCTTTTGGACCCGTTTTTTTTTCGTTATTTTCCAACCAATTTTGATGATTTTTTTTTTTCATTGTATTTAGAAAAGTAATAGCAAGAGATTGATGGTTTTACCTTTTTCATATTCTGATTTATTTATTCAAAAATCGTATTTCTAGGCCGAAAATCAAAATTCTAAAACCATCAATCGATCGGTACAACGTCTCTAAACAGTTTTCTTTTTTTAAATCGGCAATAAAGTGAAAAATGACAGTAAAAAATGGGATTTAGTGACATTTTCTTTCATTTTATTCGGCTGGCGTACTCCCCTACGTATGGAACGCGGAGAGGGGCATCGCCGGGGTCGTACGTGACTTGTACCTCCCCTCTCTAGGCAGCGGACATCATAGGCGATGCAGTTTTTATTGCTTTTTAAAAAATATGATAATTTCGTCGTTCCAGAATTAGCTCAGGAAGTGGTTCGTCGGTTTAACAGCGACGGATTTCCGATATTTCGTGTATGCTTTGGTGTTATTATTGTGTTGTTTTGTTGATACGTTCTTTTTGAACATTTTGTTGTTTTGTTTTTGACATTGCCGCTGTTATTTTTGCTGTTAGTGTTGTTGTTTTGTTATCATATTGTTGACTTAACGTTGGCTATAAAAGGTCGCGAAGAGAACCGAAAAGCAGGAGGATTTCTGTTAGGAAAATTTTGCTATTGACTCATGATGATTTTTCAATTTATTATACTTCATTTAAACTGAATTGGTCCTTAGCTTCGAAAAAAAAATTGTCTGCGGCGCATTTTAGTAAGCAGACACCTCTAAGTAGGTACTCTTTTTATTACCCGCTTAAAAAACAACAATCTTTATTGCCCCACCTTCAAACAAATTGCAATTTACCCATACCTACCTACTACATTGGCCAGCCAGAAAATTTTTGCAAAAATTATAGACATAATGTGTCCCTTTGAAAAAATATGATAATTTATAGGGCACTATGAGCACTAACTTTTATTTTTACTTCCACATCACAAAAGGCGGTGTTCATTGTTGTTATTGATAATTTTTGCTGGATTTTTGTCAGTTAAAAATCAACAATAAAATAGAAATTTGATACCTAACACATTTTTGTCTCCTGCTCTATGAAAGAAAACAGAGTATTCTTGCTTACTGCACAAATGATTATGCGCCCGCATAATTAGCAAAAAAAATTACCTACCATTGACTTAAAATTCTATATTCATATTATATTTGACCTTGAAAATTTCAGGAATTTTCGCCTGCGGCGCATTTTTTATAACAAAAATTATATTCAATTTTTTTACCCTCCCCCCTCCCCTCCTCTCCTCACCAACAAAGTAACGCCCTGTAGGTACCTATCCCTCACTTGTGTACTGCCCTGACAGGAAAGTCCTTTGTCCTGCCTGAAGTTTCTGTCTGGCTACGGCCCTGTATTGACATTATTATATGATTCACTACTTGTATACCTAACATAATTTATTTATTAATATAAACAATAGAAAGGGGTGTTTAAAAACAAGGTGCCATAATTTCTGGTACAAATAGAATGTAACAAAATAATGGTCTTTTCCTAGTTTTTTGTTTTTGAGATACTTAATCGAATTTTGGTTATGTCTTGGTACAAACATGTTTTTTAGTAGGTATGCTAATTTTGCCGGTATAAGCCATAATAATCGTATCTATTGGACAAAATTTGACAGTTCCTTTGGAGCCAAAATCAAATTTTATATAGCGGGATAAAAATTTGATAAACTAGGTAAATTCACATTATTATTATCATCATTTGATGGGCAAAATATCAGGTTGAGGACAAAAACAACAATATCTGTTTTTTTAGAATGTGCCGACTTTTCGAAGTATATTTTTCGTCTTCTTCAGGGCTAAAAATGCTAACTATAGTGTATATGATACAACAATAAATTACATAAACATATAACAACTATATAGGTACGCTTGGAAAGTTAGGATAACTTGAGAACAACCATAACTATGTGTACAAACAAACGTAAAAGAAACAATACAAAAATACAGAGTACTCACCTATTCTATATCACAGATATTTAAGTCAATTATACAAAATTTCATAGAGCACATAGGTATCACAGGATAAAATGATACAGAAACGAAACCAAATCATTTGTTAGTCAAAGTTGGCGATCAATGTAGAACGTAAATATATTTATGGTCGGGACGTCAACGAGAACAGCTATATAATTAGATTTTTTTCCCCAAGAAAACCTCAGTATGTTACAACAAAAAATTAGTTCGGTAGATATCAAGTTATAGATTATTTTTTATTTATTTTTTTATAATTTAACTACTTATTTTACAGTTATATACTGGGTGTATTCATTTTACTACCTGTAACCATTATCTTTTAGTTTTGCAAATTTGATGTATATCGTTAACAGGCCTTTACAAATATTAGATACTTAGACCTGCTACATCAGTTCTAAAATTCACCGTTGACTTTGTAGATATGTGAATCATCTCACTAATAGTTCTTTTATAATAATATGGCTCTCTGTCTAGAATCTTTACTTCATCAAAGTCAAAATCATGTTTTGTCAAAAAATGGTGCTGTGCTAAGGCAGTTTTTTCAAATTTGTTTTTTTTTTCTCTCACGACAATTATATTGATGTTGGTAGACTTGATTTTTTAAATACTGTTTTGTAATACCAATGTAACACTTATTGCAATTTTTGCAATTGATTTGATGCACTAAATTGGAATTGACCATGTGAGGTGTTTTGTCTTTTAAACATGATAATATAGATTTTACCTGTCTGACAGGATAAAGAGGGTGACTAGATTTTGACCTTTTCTATTTTTTCTGACAAATTGCGGATATATGGAAACTTAAAATATAATGGATAGTTGTTTAATTTTAAAATAGATTTTATTTTTTCTTTGTTTTGTTTGTGAAAATGAGGACTGCTGAGAGAGGCTGATCTACGTATTAAATTTTTAATAGTGCTAACTTTATGTGACTGTGGATGACCGGACAAATAATTCAGCTCTCCCTGAGCTTGTTGGTTTGGTGTACCAGTTGGTGGACAATGTACCTACATGATCTCTGACAACCAAAACATCCAAAAACGAGAGTTGATCATCAGATTCTGTTTCCATTGTAAATTGTATCTGTGGCTGAAAATTGTTAATAATCTAATTAAATTACGAAAAAAAGACCTCTCGAGCTTGCATTAAATTGTAACTGGATGAAACAAATTGTATCTTATGTATTTTGATGCGCTCTGTCCAAAAAAATAAAAAATAAAATGTAGCCCCTGGTCGAAATTTTCTAAATTGGGAAAAACCGGGTTTTCCGGATTTTCTCAAGGAAAATTGCTAATTATCTCGCCAAGTACTACCCCTATGGTAAAAATAAATGCACCAGTCGAAAGAGGAGGCAAAAATAGTTCGGAAATTCATATACCCATATTTTTAAGGCGTATTTCTCGCCGCCAGAGGCGCTTATACCAAAAAGTTGATTTTTTCGTTTTTTTGATCAGAACCATGAACACGAAATTCACGTTGAATTTGTGGCGAAACTATAAGTGTTAGGCCATAATATGTGCCTATGAGAGATTTTGGGTTTTTTTTTGGCTTTCAAACAAAATAGGTCCTGCGGCAAAATCTGCCATAGTTTTTCGGAAATTTGCAATAAACCGGAAAGGGAAATTTTTTGAAATTCTTTCTCATGCGATTTTGGCGCGGTTTTCCGGGACTATCTAAAAAAAATTTTTTGGTAGAAAGCTTACTTCACCTTCGGAAAGAACGCAAAAAAATACACAAAAAATATACTGTAAATAATTTTAGGAAATTAATCCTAAGCCTGTGTGTAAGTTCCAACTTGGTGATAAGATAAGTTTGTTTTTTATTCTCTAAAATCTGGTTTTTCGTGATTTGAAAAAAAACTTGAAATACGAGAAGATATATATGCTAAACAAAAAATGCGTATTTTCTGGTTACCTTTCGAATGAGGTCGGGTGGCGAAATCTGTAATATTTTGCGAAAAATTTGCAAAACATCAATTTTTTGACCTACTGATTATTACGTATTTTCAGGCACTCTTGTAGATGGAAACAAAACGAAATTGCGCTAATGTCTGTAAGGTGCCCAAATTACGGAAAAGGTCGACAGTGTGCTTGTTCTTACTCGAAAAAATTGAAAATTTTGGATTTAAGAGAAAACCACTTTTGTTTTATGAGCAATTTCCTAAGACCAAAAAATGAGTATTTTTCGGATATATTTTGAATGTGATAAGTCGCATGCCCAAATCTGCAATAGTATGCAAAAATATGACAAAGTTTTTTCTGAATTTTTTTCCCCATTTTTTCTCCATTTAAAAGAAGACGGCAGAATATCTGGAAAGCAATGGCCTTTATCTCAACGAGAACCTGAACATTGACTTTTGGGATGATTGTCAATAGAAACCATTTTGTATACATTTCTCTGGCAATGTTCGGCACTCAAAGCGCGCAAATGGAATGCAAGATTTCTGTCTCCATAGCCTACTCATTTTTTTTACTTAAACTGTTATCAGAGATAAATTTCCATCGGGAACCGCTACTTTAATTTCCAAATGAACCAAATGTGTTCATTTATTTGTATTCTCTTTACATAACTCTTTTTAGATGAAAGTAGTTAACGACGTGAAAAATAGACTAGGTTTGTGTTCATCAAACCTTTGAAATTAAATCAACTTTGCACCAAGCTTAACATAATTTTTTAAACCAAATAGAGATTGTTTAAGAAATCAACTGGTTAGGTTAGGTAAAAATTCAACTTTCAATAAATACATTTCAGTTGAAATGTTTGGAAATGTTTTTACAAAAACACGCAAAAAGTTAAATGTTATCAAGGGTCTCTGAAAATTGGTATGTAGGCCAAAAATTGCAAAAGAAACAACTTTTTCTAATAACTTTTATCGAAAATGTGTCAAATAAAGCCGATTTTGGATAATTTTTGAAAAAAATGTCAATTTTGACAGATACTGCAAGTCACGTGGTCGACTCTTGCGACGTCATTTTCATCCTCTGACAAGCACAAATCGATGGCAAAGTCAAATTAACATTTTATCCAAAAATAAAAAAAAATCCCTTATGGTGCCTGCTTCAATAGTGACACTGTACGATTTTTGGATCCCGCGGAGCGCGTGTAACGGAACTTTTGTCGGGGGAATTCTAAAACTTAGAATAGACATACAGACTTGTAACTTCGTACACATGTTGAGACGACATCCAATTTAGGTTTGCCCACCTTTCAGACCAAGTAATTGAAAATTGCCAATTTAGGCAACTTTTCCCAAAAACCATGTTTTTTTGGTACTCACACAATGAACAATGTCAGAAAAATAGACAAAATATTTTTGACGAATTTTCTATAACGTAGTGGTATTCTAGACACATTGAGGTACTAAAAAATAAAAAAATTCTAGTCATTGGATGCATTTTTGGCATTTCATTTTCAAAAAAAAATATTTTTTTGGGGAAAAAAAAATTTAATTCTTTGATATCTTGGCCAATTATAGTCCGATTTCGGTAAAACTCATACAAACATAAGAATGGACATTCAAGAGTAAGCTCTGTCAGTGGCATTAAAAAATTTCAAATAGTTTGCCAGTTACAGGCAACCAATGAAATTAGGTCATTTGCCCCTCCGCCATATGCCCAATTTTGGGATTTTTATTGCGTCCCTCTGGATATCAATAGTCTCGTCCCTTACATTCAAAACGCATTTTTGTTTTTTCAAATATCTTAATTTTTACCAAAGTTATGAAAACTTTAGTGTTCGAACATTCAAATTTTCGGCCTTCAGCACCCAATTTTTTCTCAAAATACTACATACATTTCAATCGTTTATATCTCGGGAACGGTGCCTCGGATCAAAATTTTTCAAGGGACATGAAAATTACCATTTTTCCTATGCTTTAAAATGGTGTAAACCCCGTTTCAAAATATTGATTCGTTTCCAAGATACGCCTGCGCAAAATTGAAAAATGAACATAACCCCAAATTTGGGCAATTTCGACCCGGGGCTACATTTTTTTTTTTTACTTTTTTCGGAAAGACCTCAAAATACATAGGATTCACTTTAATTCATAATGTTACAATTTTTTGCAAGCTTAAGTCCGTAATTTAATTCGACTATAAATATCTGTAGCAACTCAGATTCATGTTTTTTTGGAATGGCTAAAATTATGTCATCAACATACAGTTTTAAGAAAGGTACCTACTAGTGGAGCGAAATCGGGCTAAAAAGTCGCTCCGTTCTCAAAAAAAATTTTGTGGGTAGATCAGACTAGATCAGACCCCATAGGTGTTGTTAAGTACATCACTCTGCATACGAAATGGCGATTTAAGAAATTTTTTTGTGGTCGAGACCTTTTTTATTTCGAAAAAACGGAAATTGTGTTTTTTACGTTTCCATCATCATATCTTTGAGAGTAGTGGAGCTATTGACTCGATTTTTTTTAAATTGAAGTTAACATATGAGCGCTTACAAAGAATGCCATTGTTATTGTCCAATATTGTTTATTAACCACTTTAAATAGCAACAAAATTGCAAGGTTATAAAAAGTGTAATGAAATTTTCACTAAGCGAGAAACTTTTTTATTTGCGGAAATTTTTATATACATGCTGCAAGGGAAATGTGCCCAAAACATAAAAGAAGTTTTTAGTAAAAAAAATTACCTATAGCGCCTATAGTTTTTGAACTGTGAATTTTTTTGTGGCGCACGCTACTCACGTGGAACGCAAAATTAATCCCTTGCGTGAGAATATCCACGCGTGGCAGGCATGTCTCAACAACTAATGCGTAGTTTACATGCGCAAGTGAAACTATCACAAGTATAAATATCTTAGAGTACTTCCTAATAGTTTGCCAATGTAAACCCTCTCAGGGAGAACTCACTGCCATTGTAAACGATCTCTAAAAGACAAAGAGTAGGTAAGTCTCTGGGAGCGTTTACATAAACTATTTGGAAGTACTCTCAGATATACGACTTGTGGTAGTTTTACCTCTCCGTGTGGACTATTCTATAACAGATCGCTGGTAAAATTAATTATTAATTTTAGACCAAATAATGTGGGTTCAAGCAGACCAATAAAATAAAATAAGAAATAAAATAACCAAATAGTTGATTTTTGGCAATTTTTGAGCAGTAATTACAGTTGCCAGATGAACAAACAACCACCTGCTTATTTTATGTATCTGTTTAAAGTCACCATTTATTTAATGAACTGCAAAATAAAAAAAAATTATATTGATTTTTTATAATAATATTAAATTTGCACTTTTTTGCATTACACTTTTTGTCGGAACAAAAAGGCTTAAGCTTTGGCGTACAATGTTTGGTATGGATTCTTGAGATGAAAATATGCGAATTCAATTGTCATTTACTGAAGTCTATATCCATAAGATAAAGGATCTTCAAGTTGCAACTTCGCAACGTTACTTGAATACCATCTTTTTAACTGTACGTGCACCTGCAATTGCCAATAGTGAGACAATCCAATATATAATTTCAAACTTGTAATACCTCAAAAAATGTTGATTATATAATATATAATTTCAAACTTGTAATACCTCAAAAAATGTTAGTAGGGGAAAATTCGTAAGAATTTTTGTACAATTTTGTTTATGGAAATGAAATGTTTATTTATTTTATAGATTTTAGATTTTAACGTGCATAGTAGTAGATAGGTGCATACGTTTCGTGACTTTTTAAAATCACGCAAAAACAAAGAGCTGTAAACATAAAAATGTGGCCATAGTCACTAAACGCAATGGCCACCAAATCTAATAAACCTTCTTCGATCTTCCCCCTACTGATTGTGCTTTTTATCAACATTTTTTGAGGTATTACTAGTTTGAAATTATATATTGGATTGTTTAATTATTGGCAGTTGCAGGTGCCCGTAGCAGTTAAAAATATTCAAGTAATGTTGCGAAGTCACAACTTGAAGATCCTGGATCTTATGGATGGACTTCAGTAAACGACAACTGGCTTCCCATATATTTTCTTCCCAAGAATCCATACCACCATTGAGTAAAGGAATAATTTTATTCCTTTACTCAATGATACCACACATTGTACGCCAAAGTTTAAGCGTTTTTGTTTCGACAAAAACTGTAATACGAAAAATTCCAACTTTCCAAGCGTACCTATATACATAGTTGTTATATGTTTATGTAATTTATTGTTGTGTCATACATTACACTATAGTCAGCATTGTATATATTTTTAGCCCTGAAGAAGACGAAAAATATACGTCGAAACGTCGGCACTTTCTAAAAAAAAAACAGATATTGTTGTTTTTGTCCTCAACCTGATATTTTGCCCATCAACTCAAATAGTGAGGACGCTACATTTCCACTATTATTATCATTATTATTCATTATGCATTATTTTTCGTTTGAAGTGCACTTATAATTTTTTTCATTGCTTATTCTATTTTCGATCATTTCTGCGCTTAAAATACTACCTGTTATTTTTGAAGATATGCAACATGGATTCATTTTTTCTGAATTTTCACGACTTGATTTAACCTATATGTAAATTAAATAACAGACCGCGGACGGCCTCGTTCGGTCGCTGTTTCGGGACGCTCGCCGCTGGGTCGGCTGGGCTCGCCCACCATAATAATAATTAAAGGCCGAACATATGCGTAACCTACGTTTATATCTTCGTCGCAGACGTATGGCTTGCCTAGATTCGACCGCTCGGGCCGCTACGGGCTTGCCCACCGGCATCGGCTGGAGAAGAATGCATAATTAGGCTAATAATAAATAATTTTATTTACATGGGTATGATCTTGCGCCAAAGATACTTAAGAATTATTGATAAAAGGCATTTTTAATATATGGTCTCCTTGGTATTACTTATTTCCCAAAGTCCTCTAGATATAGCTTAATTTGAACTAAGAAAATATTACTTATTTTATAGAGACTTAGGTACCATTACAATATATATTTTTCATCGAAATTACAACCTGAAATAGGCTCCAATGGTTTCTTCGGAGATAAATTTTCTAAAGGTATTTTCTATTAAAAGAATTAGACGTTAGGTATGTTGTTTTCCCAATTTTTCTAAAAATTTTAGCTTCAGTTTTCGTAAAACTTTTTTCTCTAATTATTTTTTCATTAATATATTCTGAGTAAAGTAAGAGAAAATAGGACAAGATTTATTGTTGTCATTTTTCTTAAAAAAAAAACTAGCGGCCCTTCTCGGCTTCCCACGGGCAAACATTTGTAAACTTTTTACATCTTGGGTTACATTATTGGAGTTTTCGTAGGGATGCCTAATTTAACTCGATTAACAATATAGCCTATGTTACTCAGTGGTAATGTAGCATTCTATTAGTGAAAGAATTTTTAATATCGGTCTAGTAGTTATTGAGTTTATTCATTACAAACAAAAATACAAATATTTTCTCTTTATAGTATTAGTACAGATAAAACAATTTTTGTGTGTTCTATTCGATTGGGCAATACAAATATTGTATTTCACAAATTCCTTTAAACAGAGGTAAACTGAAAGCTACAGAATACTAATACTCTGATTCAAAGCCAGTTATATTGAGTTTTTAAAATTTATAAATTATTCATATACAACACAAAAGAGCACAAAAGAGCAAAAGCACTATTAGAAATATCTACTAAAAACTTTTATCATATATCATAACCAGTAACCAGAATTTAAAGTTGGAGTGGAGGCTAATTATTTTAAAAAATCGTTCGGTAATATTTACGGCAAAACTATTGTTTTAAAATTAATTTTATTTAGAAATAAATACTACGCGGCAGATCTTGGGGGGGGGCTAAAGCCCCAAGCCCCCCCCCCCTGGTCCACTGATCATAACGCACAAAAATCACCAGTCACCTTCATGACCGCACTGCCCGAGTTTATTGCCTAAGCCGCGTGCTGTTCTTTAGAACATCAGAAGCGATAGGAAAATAACGCGATGCGACCGCTATTCTTGCGGTGTTGTCAAATTTCGGATGCCACTTAATCTAACGTGTAAGAACTAATATACACCAGAAACGTTCTGGATGTCACGAGTCGATGGAGTAAAATTATCCAGAGTATATTTAATATACAAAACCGCGCAACTCGCGCGCCACCTGGTAGATATACACCGGAACTAAAAATATACAAAATTTTTACAACAACGCATTTTTGACATCCGGCCAGAATTCGTAGGGTACGATTCTACAAACATTATAACACGATTAGCATTGGAAAACGTTGTGGCATCCGATTTTGGATCTCACAGCGTCGATGGATGTCACAGCTCCGGTGAGATTTTTACGTTTTGATGTCACAAGGTATGGTGGTCGAATCTATATATATATATATATATATATATATATATATATATATATATATAAGATTGAAAGAGTACAAAACCAATTTCTCAGAAAAACAATGCATATCTTTATTTGATCCCATGCTCGAAAGTTTCCATCTTAGAACCTTAAATGAAAAGCACAGGCTGCAGTGTTTATTTATTGTGTAATGAATAATATTAAGTATAGTGGCTGTGCAATAATTGATCTAATTAACTTTTAGAGTATCTAAGGTTCATTTGCGAATTATAGACAGAGAACGCTTCTGTGTCAGTCTCAGTAAGACATCTTCACTAGGACAAATGTTGATGATTTGTAATGATATTCTTAGGAAAAGACGACTTTTTTGCAATGGACAGAAAACGCCTGAAACAGCATTTAATGCTGCACCAAGATTTTTGACGTAAGGTTACCTTGCTTCGATATTTTTGTAGATGAATTTTTATCTGATAGTACTTTTAAGGCTAGTTTTAGCTTGTGTTAAATTTAAACATTCCGCCACATTTTGGATCATTGGGTGGTTTTAGTAAGCGCAACACGTTGGGTTGCTGATCCTGCTAGGTTTGCTAAATGACCTATGCTGCTTCATAAGCAGCTTTCAGATTTTGCTGGCATGAAATATTTTGTGCTCTTTGGCAGCAGCAACGAACACGCATGTGCTGTGGAATTTGTCGGTTTGTTGATTCACTCAAAATTGGCACCGTACGTTCAATTGATTTCCGCATAAATATGTGTGGCCCAATGGGCACTTGTCTTATTCATCCATTTACTGTGTATAAACGCGAAACACGGTTAATAACTACGAAGAATTTTCAGGCTAATAAAATGGTTTTCAATTACTCATCGTTATGACCTAAGTAAAAGGCGTAAAATCTGATTAAATTTATTTATCATTTTAGGAACACTTTCCACAAAATAAACACAACCAATGCATCTTAATCTATAAATGATACAGTTCTGACAATAGCGAGATTTTGACAACACTGCAAAAATTGAAGCAATCACCGTTTTAGGGGCATGCCGTCACATCCCTAGAAAATTTGATCTTAATATTTAATATTAGTGGCTTTCCTGGTCGCAAAAGGGAAACAATATGTTTGGTCTTTATTTTCAAAATACTTCATCATGCATTTATTAAAAATTAATGTGAAAAGGCCCATTCTTGTAGATCAGTTGTACCTATAGTATCAAACCATCGAATTGACAAACGAATGGAAGTTGCATTGTCAATACAATCAGTGCATTGTGGGGCAGCCAAAGTACAAGAGAGATAGCCATATGAGCGCAACGCAAGTAAGACAAAGACGGACCATGCTGTATTACATGACTATGGTCAAAATCATCAGAATTTAAATTGAAGAAGGCCTTTTGAACTTGATGTTAGGAATTTTCAATATGATAAAAGTTGAGAGGGTAGTCACTAGTGGATCCACTATCATCTTGAATATAGTTTGAATATACTTGGATATAGTGGATTTTTGTATACTGGGTGTCCCAGAATATGTGGGCAATCTCCCGGATTTATACTGATTTATTTACTGAAGGCATCAATTTTTACGTATCTCACAGAGGGCGCCACTTGCACTATTTTTGAATCGTGTTATAGCTCGTAACTTTTTTGAGGTTATCTTTTTGGTATTGCAGGTCCATCATTTTAGTACATCTTTTCATTCTGCAACAAAGAGGTACTCTTGTTTCATAATGATAAAATCAACCGTTTGCGTTGAAATTGGTAAAACGTTCCTCAAAACACCTGTTAACTTCAACATTCGAAACATAAAATCTTTACCTACTGCTTAATCGTAAAAATTGATGCCTTCAGCTTATTCTCCATCGCCTAAAACACAGCAGTGCCAAATTTCAGTTCAGCAGCTTGATTATTTTGGGAGATATTGCCATAATTTAATTTCAAAAAAAGAACTTTAACACCTTGTATCTCCGTAGGGGGGTCTGGGAAAATTTTTTATAGGAACTTGTCATGTTATTTTGACATCCCCTGTATAAATCCGGGAGATTGCCAACATATTCTGGGACACCCTGTATAATGGATATATTTTGGATAAACTGGATATACTTTGGATATGGATGGATATATAACATGTCCCAAACATATGGAACATATACTTTATCTGGGTTTAAAAGGGTTTTCAAGACTTTTCAAACAGATAAAGTTAAGACAAATATCCAAAGAAATAAAAATTGTATGAATTTTTATAGGTTTAAAAGTATAGGCACCCAAATAGACATCCTGTATTATTATACCCACCGTATTATACCGGCGCATCACATGACGATCGACGGGTGGTTAAGGCCGTTCCTGAGCAGGGTGCTGGTGGTGCCCCTGCACCAGAGCGGCCAAGCTCCAAAGGCGGCCAATCTGCTGTTCGTACTTCATGTTTCTCTGATAGGTAAATACATCTGAATCTAAGAATGTTTTAAGATTCTTAGAAACATTTCAATCTGTCTAAATATTTCAAAATCCAGAATACGATTTATTTACAAGATTTTTAATGTAGGCAACCCTCTATAGTGAGTTAGCTGATAATCATATTATACACACTCAACATAGTAAGAAGAGTAGGCATATAACGAGCAAGAGTAGTAAGAAGAGTAGGCATATAACGTTTTAGTACAGAGTACGCCGAACTAGCGGCAACACAAGCGGCAATAAAGGCGGGAATGGTAGAGTCGCCCAGTGCACCCATCTATGTGGCCGTCTGCTACGTCACACACAGTATACATAGTAAGGGCGGCCAATTTTTTATGCACCAGGGCGACAGGCACCCCAGGAACAGCTCTGGGTGGAGTGTGGGTAGGCAGCTGTGATTTTAGAATAGAAATCCAAATTTTAGTTTTTATTTTTGATAATAAACCACTATAAAAGACAATTTTCTCAAACTAAGGGATTTTTAAAAGAATTATTAGTTCCTGCTGCAGTTGCACTGTTATAGAATTGTATAATTTTATTTTGTGATTTTATGTACCTACCTTTTTATTTATACAGTAAGTAGATACCTATTACTACTCTATTGAGATTTTAGAATAGATATACAGATTTGATTTTATATTTTTTAATTTTTCATAATAAAGCATTATAAAAAAAGGTTTGCACTCACTTTCATTTTCATCAAAAGTCCAACAAAATAACTGCTAGTCGTAAATAATTCTGTGATATAAGTTGTCCGTTGAAAAAGAATTTTTGTTTAAAAAAAATGACGGGCAAATGGACATCTTTAATAAGTAGGGTTACCAGACGTCCGGATTAATCCGGACATGTTCGAGTTTTTACTATGTCCGGGTGAGTCCGGGCGGATTTTTCATAAACGTCCGGATTTTAAAGTATGCGTGGTTATAAAAAACAAATAATAATAATAATTTTCACCCTCACAATACTCCAAACTAGAGTACCCCAGAAGCAACCACATGCTTGTGCAGGGGAGGGGGGCAATTACTATTATTTTGTCTTCATTGCCATTTGCGGCTAGGACCGACTTTTTCCCGATAGAACTAGGATAGCATTCGCTCAAGTACTACGGAAAACCCTAGAAAACCGTAGTAATCCCAGTAAGTGTAGGACAATTAGTAAATCACACGGATAAAGCTATTTAGGAGCAATACCGTGAACCCACATTTGTCCAGCGCTCTTGGCCATAGCGGTGTTTTTCTTTAAAGACATGTGCCCTTGCCTCGACATCGGTTCGTACCAAGGTCGATCGAAGGCAGAAAAACATGCAGTCTAAAAAGTCAGCACCGGTACGAGCGACGCCACTTATTGAAAAAATTTTACAATAATGGGCTACTTCAGTGCCGATTTCTGAGCTTTTAATGACGATTTTGGGACACTTCACTGCCGATTTCAAGAATTTTTTTTTAACTCAAAAAATAAAGACAATTGTGACGTCCGGATTTTGTCCGGATTTTCTCAAAGGCTTGTCTTGGGTAGACAAGTTTTCATGTTTTAACCCTATTAATAAGTCACTTGTGACATAAATTAATATGGCGGTGAATTCATAGTTTGGGTGTGATCTGTTGACTGCACGTCCCAGATAGCTACCCATAAAAAATGAGCTTCTCCTGCAATGCACGTGAAAACCCTCTACCTAACTTTTCTTAGATTAGATACCTATTTAAATAAAACCTTAATAAAAATACGAATGGATATAGGTGGTTCGAGGGGTATATATGCTTGAATATACGCGAATATACTTGGATATATTATTTGGATATGATGTGGATATAGGTACTTGGATATAGTGGATATGCTTGGATATCTCATCGATATGAGTGGATATGGATATACTTTTTGGATATACAGGGTTAACTATCACTTAGTACAATGGAATTATTGGAATGTGGTCGCTTAGAAATAACAATACAACTAATAACTAATTAAATGGGAAAGTTAGGGCCTGGCACACCAGACTTGAATCCAATGGATTTTTGTATTTGGGGATACAATGTATCATGTCATGAAGGCGATTGTGTACGAACAGGAAATTGACAACGACAACGAGCAGCAGTTAGGTGAACAGCTACTGTAGTGCTTGTGCAGTTGTGTTTTTTGGTTACCCTTTGGGGTCTTCCTGGCGGAGGCGGAGGTGATCCACCTTGTCATGGTCGCCAGGCTGAGTGCCTCGCTTCAAACAAAAGGAATGGCTGAGGGGAACCAAGAGGTTCCCAACAGATTTCGAAAATGTGAATGTTGTGTTGTGTAGTGCTGTGCTGTGTGACTTTTAATGTAAAAAAGCAAAAAAACAGAAAATGGTGCGATATTTAATCCTGGAAATGTCAGTAAGGTAGGTGTTTCATAGGCATTCTACATGTTCCTTAGAAAGTAATCGTTTCCAACAGGAAATCGAAATTTCGTGGTGAATCCTCGGATAAATTGATAGACGTGGTAACACCGCACTATTTCACTACCTGTCACTACCATTGACATAGGCGAAATTTTAAGACAGGTCACGGCGGGCGTCCATAGGCGGCGTTTTTTGAGGGGTTTTAAACAATTTGAAAAAAAAATTGGGCTTAAGACAAATGTTAGAAAATTTTTGAAAATTTATTTTGGCAAGTCTAATTTTTCTTTATCTGCCATAAAAAATTTTGTACTAAGTGATAGTTAACCATGTATGGATATATTTGTACACTGAAAAGACTAGTGACCACCCTAAGGGCTACCAAATCGATAAAAGTTAAATTATGACATTTTGTTTATTTAGTACGTTATTATATACGAGTCTAAAAGTTTTTTGACATATAATCAATAAAACTTCTAGAATATCATTGTAATTTTTATTAATGCTAGTTTAAATATTGACTTACTGCTCTTTAAAATGAATTAATTTACTGTACGTACATATGCGTAACATGTTCCTTTGTTTCATTTAGTGATTTATTTCTATGATGTAGCCTTATTATAGTGAAATAAATAGGGTACATATTATTATAAACCATCTGGACAAGATGCTTATTTAACGGATCTTGATCAAGCAAATGGTCATTTAAATTTGAAAAATACTATTAAAATTTATCTTTCGAGTAGTTTGTAATATTAATCGATATAAAACATCTTGTGAAAGAGAATTCTCATTTGTTAGAGCCGAACAACAAAAATATCACAGTTGAAGGACTTCAATAATTTTTTTACAAACAAAACCTGCTATGCTCGCTGCTATGTGTTCTGCTACATCACTGGTAAATTTATCTAAATTACGAAAATTTAGGTTAACCTAAACCCTAACTACAAACTCCGATACCCTTTGATTTGACAATTTTGTTTAACTTCATTATAAGAAGTTCGAGAATAATCAACAGTCAACACACAAGACAAAACACTCTCTGTATTACTAGATACAAATGTTCAGAAATAGTCAAGACAAGATGCAAATATATAAACTGTATATAAGTTTATCTATACTGGATTATCTGTTATCCATATTCAAGAATGCCGCAAATTCCTATCATTGAACTGACAAACCAGTTCGGTTCGATGATTCCCATGCTTTCACATGTATTATTTGGAATATTTTGCCCTTAGTCAGCTGATTTATATGGTTATCTCGCTTACTCTACTTTGACTGCCCCTGTTTCTGTCGAGACTCCTTCCATTCGTTTGTCAATTCAATGTATCAAACCGTTAAAAATGACATGCACACAAACGCAAACTTACATCAACTCTGCCAAACTTATCTCCAAGACAAACTGCATCATCGATATCAAAGGGCCTAACTCCTTGCAACCGATCTCCTGAAATATGTTCCACAACCTTATCGGTACCAACTATTTGCACTGCCGCAACTTGCTTGATTTCCTTGCAGTAGCCCCTCTGTGTCTCCTTCCCTTTCTCCAACCTTCTCACTATATCTCCGGGGAAGATGCTCCGGTTGATCAAGCGAACCTGGAAAATCATTGGAATAAGAATTTTTAGTCCTCAGTACAGCGTCCTTTTTTGATCATTATTACAAAAGTCGTAAAAATTTTATTAGGGGCTTCATTTTAACTAGTCTACCACACTGTAAAATTTTCAGAGTCCGAGATGGGCGCTTTCTCGCACGCACAGCACCTAAACCTGTCATTTTAGTGCGGTTACGATTTTTTATTACAAAACTCCAATTTTTATGTTAATTGAGAGATTATACGTTAAAACAAAAGAAAATTTTTTGTCCAAAAAAAAGAGGGTGCGTCGAGTCTGTCACCTGCAACATGTCACTCTACCATAATTGCCTAAAAAATATGTTTGATCATTTGTCCAATAAATTTTCAGCCTCGTTTCTTTAGTCCGACAACCTGAAGATGTCAGTTATGGCAGGTTGCGTTTTGAGATTACAAAATTTTGGACAAAAATCACATGTGATAGATTGGTACGTTTTTAAACCAAATATAGCACTGTCCGACAAAAATAGTGGATCAGATTTCGAGTCCGACAAAAAAAGGTTAAAACGATGCATCCTTAATCGAATTTTTATTTCTGTGAATAATTAATTGTAGCTGCAAATATTATGTAAATTAATTTTGATATGTTCTATAATAATTGTATTTACTTACCTTGATAGAGGATGATTGTGCAATGTATTGTAAATAAATAATAAGTATTAATAAATTAATTAATAAATAAAATGTAAATAACCTTTAGTTTTTTTTTGTGAAAAAAAATATTTATTTATTTATTTCAACCCATACAGACTAATAAGCCTTATTACATGGATGAATAATCCTAATATATATTTAAAGTATGACCCTTTTTTACGTACCTAGGCTAGAGCAACTTAATGTAGGTATTACACTGTCTAAGTATCTTATTTAGCTACAGAATACGAAATATAATTAAGCATAACAATTTTTGAAATAGTTTAAAATTGTGATTTTATATTGAGGAAAGCCGACAGAAAAATCGACGTCGGTGGTCACGTTACACTCATTCGCTATACTCAACATAGTGTTTAATGGAGAACGCTGACTTGCAGTAGTAGTTGAGGTAGGTAATCTAAACAAAATACTGGATCTTGAATTTACTCGAGGCACATTGAAGGGAATTTGATAAAGCAGCTGAGGTGAATTAAATTCTGAGTTAATAATTTTGTACAGGAAGAAAAGTGACATGTACTTGTGCCGGATGTCTAAGGAGTCAATCGAAAATTCCTCCCTTAAATCTGTGAATCTGACAGTTATATAACTTGGTCAGTGATGATATTTTTTGTAATATAAATATCTTAGAAATTTATTCTGCACCTTCTCTACCTCTTGTATATATATTTGTGGTTGGGAAAACCACAATATTGACGCGAAGTCCAATTTAGGTTGAACAAGGGTTGAACCAATGCAAAATATAATTTTTTCAAAACATCTACATTTGTGAAGTCACTTGTGTTTCTAATAACGAATCCCAACATTCTGTTTGCTGAGCTTACTATATTTTCTATATGAACCTGATAAGATAACTTTTGATTATAAGTTACCCCTAAGTCTTTAACTGATTCTTTCCTTTTAAGAGAAACTCCATTCATGGCATAATTAAAGTCAATATGTTTCTGTTTAGTGTTAGGGCGGGGCCCACGGAAACTTACGGGCCACCGCGCAGCGAGCCGTTGCCGCTGTGACGTCACTGTAGACGTCCATGTGCTGGCCGCAGCGCGTCTGTGCGGGATCAGCCCAATCCTTTTACTAGTATGTATTAGGTAGCCTAGGTGACCTTGGAATTTATTAGAGCAGGGTCATTCACAAAAGATCTAATTAGGTCGCAGTGAAGAAAGGCCGTAAGGGCAAAAAAACTACCCCCAATAAATCTACAATCTACAATGTATTAGGTAACTTATGTGCATATATTTTAGATACGGGACAGATAGCTACTAGAGTTTTGGTTCTATTTAAAAAATGCCAGATCTGTGCTGTGTGCCGAGATGCAAATCAAACTATACCGGAGAAGTATACAGGGTTTCCCAACGAAAACTTGTCCCCCCCCCCCCTAAATTAGAAAACCGAAATATATTTCAAAATTCGCTGAGACCCGTCGATTTTTGTTCTTGGGGGGGAGCTTTTTTTACAGTCAAGCCAACTCGATATGTTCATCCCCCTAATCCCTAGCAACACCAAATTTAAAATTTCAAATGGAACTATCTCACTTGTGGCGCATCATTTTAAAGCCCTTTTAATTGCGAATACAGTGATGCGTCATTTTTAAAAATCTGTTGAGATTTGACAGAATTATGGGCTAAAAACAGAAAGTTGACAATCCACTGAACACGGTGTCCCATTTTGGGTGTTTTTCTCAAAAATCTCGGTTATTATTAAAGCTAGAGGGTTGCGGTTTTCACGTCACTGTACTACTTTTTTGAGAGGAATTCGGTGGACCAATCAGATTTTAGATAAGTTTTATAGTTTCCGCGCATTGGCGCAGGACTGAAATTTTCGATTTTTTGGAAACCTCTCTCCTGACTACAACTTATATATATCGACAAATTTAATCAACTATTAATAGAGATTTTTTGGCGTAGAATAGAATGGAATAATTAGTTTTTTTGGTAGCGTTAATAGTTTTTGAGATATGAACTATGGTTTCCATTTAAAAAAAAATATAACTTTGGTTCATATCTCAAAAACTATTAACGCTACCAAAAAACTAATTATTCCATTCGATTCTACGCCAAAAAATCTATAAAAATAGTTGATTAAATTTGTCGATATATATAAGTTGTAGCCAGGAGAGAGGTTTCCAAAAAATCGAAAATTTAAGTCCTGCGCCAATGCGCGGAAACTATAAAACTTATCTAAAATCTGATTGGTCCACCAAATTCCTCTCAAAAAAGTAGTACAGTGACGTGAAACCCGCAACCCTCTAGCTTTAATAATAATAAAAGATTTTTGAGAAAAACACCCAAAAACACCCAAAATGGGACACCCTGTACGCATAGTAATTTCTTACACAAATGCTCACCACTAATAAATTTTTTATCTACTACACACGACCAGATTACCTAGTTTTTATTGATGTGTCGATCAGTTTACAAAAAAGTCACAAATGAAAAAGTTGAAGCCAAACAAAAGAAGTTCATATGAATTCAAACCTTATATATTTTTGAAATAACAAAAAGTAATTGTCACAAAAAAGTCCTTGTATTTTTGCTTGTAGCTACGAAATCGTTAGTTTCAGCTTGCTATTGAAAGTTTAAATGTCTTTTTGAAACGGTTACTCTATCGCGGAAAGGTTAGAAATTGTTGCAATTCGTGCTGTAGCTTTAGCGCAATCATGATTTCGATAACAAATTGAAACAATTTCTACCCTTTCTGCGCTAGAATAAACCATTTTGAAAATATACGTTTCCACTTTCAATAGCAGGCTAAAACTAACGATTTCGTAGTTACAGGCAAAAAACAGGAACTTTTTTGTGACAGTGACTTTTTGTTGCATATTTTAAAAAGATAGGTTTGAATTCGTATATGAACTTTTTTTGTTTTGCTTCAGCTTTTTCATTTGTGACTTTTTTGTAAACTAATCGACACGTCAATAAAAACTAGGTAATTTGGTCGTGTGTAGTAAATAAAAAAATTAATAGTGGCGGGTATTTGTGTAGAAATTACTAGGCGTATAGTGGATTGTCAACTATCCGTTTTTAGACAATAATTCTGTCAAATCTCAACATATTTCTAAAAACGACGCAATCACATTACTGTATTCGCAATAAAAAGGGCTTTAAAATGATGTGCCACAAGGGGGGTAGTTCCATTTGAAATTTTAAAGTTCGAGTTGCTAGAGATTAGGGGGATGAACATATCGGATTGGCTTGGCTGTATATATATTTATATTTTATTAAATATATGTCAAAAACACATAAAAGCCTTTTGTTTATTATTATTTTTAGATATAACTATAACTAAAATGGTTCTAAATCGGAAAAATCTCAAGCGCGTACACGCCAAGTTCAGACGTCTACCGACGCAGAGCGAAACGAGCGCGGGTGCCCGTAAGTTTCCGTGGGCCCTGGTTAGGGTCATTGCGCTACATTTGTTTATATTAAAATATAGTTTATTTTGTAAGCTCCAGTTCATTATGCTGTTTAAGTCTTTTTGTAGCTCTACACAGTCTCGGATGGTAAATATTGTTTTAAATACTTTAAGGTCGTCTGCAACAGTCTGAAAATTTAATTACTTCTGGTAAATCATTGATGAACAATAAAAACAACAGAGGTCCCAAATTAGATCCCTGAAGGACTCCAGAGTTTATGGTGTATTCTTTGGAGGAGGTACCTTTAAAATGTACAATAAATTCTCGATTCATTAAATAACTTCTCAGCATCTCACTGTGGACACCAAAGTTACTCAATTTATTTAATAAAATATCGTGGTCAACCCCATCGAATGCTTTACTGAAGTCTGTGAAAATTGTATGTACTTGAGCTTTTTTTGCAAACGATTTATGTACTTCGTTTGTATATGAATATAAATTAGTACTAATGGATTTCTTGTTAACAAATCCATGTTGAAACTCAACTATAGAATTCTCTACGTGCTTGTATAGTTTCTGGTATATAATGTGTTCTAAAACTTTAGCTGGCGCTCTAAAAATTGATATACATTGATAGTTTTCGATAACCGATTTTTCTCCAGATTTATGTAGCGGTATACATTTTGCTAATTTCCATTGGCTTGGGAATATTCCTGTTTTTATTGCAAAGTTGTAATTATACAATAAGGGGGCTTTCCACAAGTTACTGCATGCTTTAATTATGTAAGGTGGAATACAATCAATTCCGGCCGATTTTTTTGGTTTAAGCTTTTTAATCCCCGCCTCGTACTCATCACTACTGATGATATCCAATAAAAATATTTCCCCATTATAATTAGTATAGTCATTATTGTTATTATGATCGTATTTTGGTTTTTCTCTATCATATACCGAGACAAAAAAACTTCGCGAAACTCTCCCCAATTTCTTGACGGCATACTGGTTCTCCTTTTAAATAATACTCCTCTACAATTTTATCTGACGATCTTTTGTTTTTCACATAATTCCAAAGTTCGTTCATATTTGCAGCTTGGTTCGTTTCAATTGAACTTAAATATTCCTTTTGTCTTTTACGTATTTCACGTTTTAGTTTTGCCCTAATTTCCACAAATTTGTTATAATGAGATTCGGTTATATTTCTTTGTTTATGCAGCTTGTTTTTCTCCCACACCAATTCCTTTATTTCAGTGCTGTACCAAACTGGATATTTTTTATTTCTTCCATTTTTAAATTTTGGGAAGCATTTCATAAATACATTATTAACGATCCTATAAAAATTTTCTACTGCACTATTTACGTCTGTTTCCCTTAGAACATTTGCCCAGGTAGCTTCCCTAAATAATTGGTACATTAGTTCAAAGTTAGCTTTTTGAAATTTAATTGATGTCCCATTTTGTCCCTGCGCTCAATAGAGCCCCCTCCATCTTTGATATTTAAGAAAATATCTAGTGGAGGGTGATGGTTATCTCTATTAACAAAAGCCATATGTTCTTCACTTACAGAACACTCAATACTACTCGTGTTTTTCCCGATTACTTGATGCAGTGTTCTGCCGTTGGGGTATTTAAAAGTGAAAATTCGTTCAAATCTAAGAAATCTTTAAGTAACTTCAACTTTGCACATTGCAAACTAAAATTCGAATGTTTACCGCAGACAAGACCAATGTTAATATCTCCTATTATGTATGTGGTTATCTTGGAAATAATGTGCTCTTCAATAAATTCGAACATGACATTGTAAGTACCTAGCTATATTTGCATCTGGAGGAATATATGCACCTATTATTTTAATTCTTACAGTATTGTTTATTTTGATTTCCACAACAAGTGCCTCATAGAAAGCACTTCTTTGTGTTACTTTTAAGACTTTGAATTTCTTTTTTACCCCTATTAACACTCCACCCCCTCTACCCCTGCCGATCAGTTTCAAAATTCCGGTCTATTATGAAAATATTCAGACCTAATTTAGTTTATAACAACTTTTATATTTGTATTGTAACGAGGTTACCACGCTGTTCTTCTTTCTTCATCAATCACAGTCTTTAACAAAGTTGGCTCGCTTTTCTCCCCGATTTTCCGCCTACATCTCACCGCGAAGTCCTACTCCTCTATCGTCGCATTGCGTCATCGCTACGTCCGCCCGAGCCGCCGACCGAGGGCACCACGCACGCATCTAATCGGCGGCCGCTAGTTCAGATGTGTCCGCCCGGGCCGCCGATAGATGGCGCTGGGAGCCGGTATCTCACCGCCGGGTCCCAGTCCTCAGCTGATAAAACTGTGGCCGTTTATTCCATCAGGTGTCTTAGTCTGGCTATACCAATCGAGTAAGCAGACTAGATATATATATCGCTGTGCTTAGAAACTGCCGATTCTGTTCTCTGTTGATTGAATAGTGTCAGGAGCGTCTGCTGGGGCTATTCAAAGACCGAAAACCGAACCGTAGAACCGAGCAATAACATTCGCTGATACAACCGTGGGATATTGCCAGGAGATAATGCTGGAAATTATCCTAAGACAGGAAAGACAGCACCGTGGAATGGAATAGTGCCGGGAGTTGATACCGGACCTATTATATCCCGGGGCGACTGACCGTCTATTTAGAAAATTCTGTAGCTGCCACCGGTGCCGTTTCGCTTACGTGCCACGCTCGTTCTCTACCGCTTGCCCTGCCTGTTTGCTACATTTGGATAGCTCCTAAGTGTACCTAGGGTTTCTAAATACTAATATCCTCTGTACTCTTTCAGAAACGACGGGGCCGGAGCTGAGGAAGAAGACCAATTTAATTTTCTTTGTAAATAATCAATTTTAGTTTATTTTATTGTTTAGGGTAATCAATATACGGGGTATTTATTATTTGGTGCTTAATTTCATCCCCTGCACACTTCCCTGGCTCAACCATCTCTGGACCTAAAAGAAAAACCACTCCTGGCGCCCGGGCAAAACGCCAAAAGAGGCTAAACAACATCTCTAAAGCCTAAAGTACTTTACAGTATGAAAATTGTACAAGGTAGTAAATGAACACTAACAAATGAATAAATACATGTTATATAAAGGTTAATTTTAGTTCTTTTTTTTTTAATTATGAAATATAATCAAACCACATTTTGTTCTTAACAATTTGTCAAAACCATCAAAAATAATTATGTTAGTGAAAGAACTCCATTCTGAATCTAAATCTTCACCTCTCGAATTATCATCAGTTTCATCATCACAAAAGATCTGTAAAGGAAGTAGCATATTTTTTAATATAAGCTTTTTTATAAGATTTTAATAGTAGGTATACCTAGATTTTCTGAAGATGTTTCGTGGTCCATTATCATAAAAAATCTGTAAAGTTGCATATTTTTTAAAATACTTAAGCTTTTTTATAAGATTTTAATAGTATACCTACATTTTCTAAGATAATTCGTGGATCGTTGGGCTTTAAGGCCCGTCAAACCAATAAAACTCTTAGGCACCATCTATTAATTCCCAGCCGCATTCTTCTGGTGTCTTATCCGTTGGAGTTTATTCTCATAACTTTTTTGAGGTTTTCTTTTTGGCCCTCCAAGTTCATGATTTTAGTGCATCTTTTCATTTTGCAACAAAAGGGTACTCTTGTTCCATAATGATAAAATAAACTGTTTGCATTGAAATCGGCAAAATATGCCCCAAAACACCTGTTAACTCTAACACTATTCAATGCAGAGAGTTCACTGGCAGACATGTAAATTAAGTGAACCACCCATGTTAACAGGAATTACGGATTCAAAGTTACAACAGCTTATAAAATCAGTACCTGAGATCAACTTACTAAGGTTTCCATGACACACGAAAACTGTGGAAAGAATGGTCAGCAGTGGCTCGAATAGAAGCAAGAGATGGCTTTGTTATAGCGAAGTTTAAATCAAGGTCTGAAATGCCGAATTTTAATAAAAAAGGGAATTTTAGTAGGTTTCATGGGAAGTGGGTGGATGGGTAATCCAGGCACAGATACCGCCTCGGCAGGGGACGCTATTCATGTAACCAAAACTCGTCCGCTTCGCGCATGTGACGTCACTCGCAGCGTCTTATTTAAATTCGCATGAACAGTTAAATAGTGTTTACACTGTTTGGCTCTACGTTTTCATATTTTTGATAGTCTGCGTGATTTTGTATTTTAGGAACACATTGTTATTAACAATATATTTCTTTAACAACCCAAAATATTATAAATATAATAAAATAAATATATAAAATTACCTAATAGACATGAAAATAAGAACAAAAATTGCCGGTCGATTTCAATGTTTTATTTTTGTTTATACACTTTGCAAAGTCGCACTTTCAGCAAAGTGCTTGGAACAAACATAGGATGTTTTAACGTTGAACTTGTCCTTTCTCCCTGTAGCATGAATCCATTTTTTGCATATATCAACAACTGTTTTTGGGAAACGGAAGAACTTTACGTTGGGCACGGGTTTTTTTTTTTCGACTCGTCAGAATTGCATCCGTACACTGCACAACGCATTGTTTTTTGATCATTAAAAAGCAAGAAAACCCGAAAAACACTCTCAAATTTGATCACTGCACGTTGCAATGACGAAATTTATTGTATTATGTGACAATTAACACTCAAAAATCTATAGAAAATTACCCGGAAAAACTCGATAACACTTGAAACACCCGAAGAACACTCCAAAATTCTCTAAAAACACTTAAAAACTACAAGAAATGCAGCTACTGCAAGTAATTAGAATGGCGAAAACGACTGTATCGGCGCCTGTCAGCACCGACAGCTGATTAAAAGCTGCGGGTGACGCAGTTCTCCCCACTTAGGCTCCCCCCATCATGCGCAATATCTTATCTTTGTTGGTTGTATCATGCCGCCTCGTGGTGATTTCTGGGTAGTTTATTATAGAACTATTAATTTGTAGTTACATAATGAATTAGTGAAAGTCTGTGCAAACCTTTTAACAAAAAAATATTAGATTTATTATAGTATCACATATTTGTAGATGTGTTGTGGTTGTGGCACGTGGCACCTGAAGGTGATGTTCAAGAGAGTTAATTTCTTTACAGTAAACAACATACCTACTTATTTTGCTTAACTCCACATAGGGTTGTGCTGCTTGAAAATTTCATTTGAAACTTTCTAGATGAAATATTTCACTTATCCCATAAAGTGAAATTTCAGTGAAATTTTTGAAAGTTTCAAGCGAAAGTTTCACTTCATAAATTTCCCAACTAAACGCGAAACTTTCTCAGAAATTTCCTTAAAAACGCGAAACTTTCTCATAAATTTCATTAAAATCTGTAAGTTTTGCGAAAACATACAGTGTACTTTTTTTGAAAAAAAAAGTCTAATATTACTTTCGGATTTTTAGCATCGATTGTGGCATCGCAGGTGGCTTTGACTTTCAAGTAGGCAACTAATTTTTTGGAAGTACCTTTGGTAAAAATTTCGTTCTTGTCAGTTAAAAATTAAAGAAGTTATAAGGTTGTTTCACTCTTAAGTGAGACACTGTGTATACAGGCGTGCCCGCGCCGGCTGTTGCTTTACCCAATGCCCAACCAGAACCAAAACGTTATAAATATGCCTTACGCGGTCGCGGTAGCACAACTTGTATCCGTTGGACGTCCTGTGATCTGAAATATAGTTCAATCGAATAATCATACTAGGCATGGCATATTATATGGCATAGTTTTTTGCCCATAACTTTTGTATTGGTTGATCGATTGTTTTTTCTTTAAGGTATTTGATTTCTTGGAAAAAAACTACACTAGCTTAGTTTTTGAACCATCAATTTAGCCCAAAAATTACCGAGATAATCGAGCGTAACGTCCTACCTGGGACACCCTGTACCAATTGGTGCAGGCTGTACCTATTCATACACATACATAATTTATCGGCTTGGGTGAAGTGGGGACCGTTGATAAGAAATTTAAAGAAATTGTCACTGCATATTTCGCAATAAATTCAACTTCGCATTGCAAGTTTCGCTAAAATTTCTTTAAATTTCATAAATTTCGAAAGTTTCGCGAAAATTTCAAAGTGAAATTTCACTTTCCCTGGAAAAGTGAAATTTGCCCATCCCTAACTCCACACACCAAAACTTTGTTTATTGCACTCGACTCGTATTTTGCTAACCATGAGATGATTAATCATCTCCTAATGATGCTAACATGATTAGCGAAACGTGCGTCGAGTGCAAAAAAACAAAGTTTTGTTGTGTGGAGTTATGCAAAAGAAGTATTTTCTAAGTGCTAAAGGTTCCTGATTCCCAACACAGTAAACAACGTTTATAAGTAGCAACTTTTGGTTACTAGCCTATAGCAAATTTCCAAAAAAAAAAGAAAAACTTAATTATTTGCTCCACCCTCGGCTCCACCATGTAGGCCAAGCGGCAAGTAATAAATAAAGAGGGGTACTTGGAAAGTATTCCGAAGTTAATGATATGTTGGCCTGTTATGTGTGGATAGTCTGGATTCAAATTTACAAAAAATTTCTCAAATTATCAAAAATTGCTTCCGACCCGATAACGATCTTTTATCTCCATCTCTTTCACGTCATCCGTGTCGAACTCATATCTTTCTCTGATAGTGTTACCATAATAGGAGAAGACATCGATCTTTTGGTTTTGCTGACAGCCTTAGGTTCTTCTAAAAGTAACATTTATTCTCTGAAGAGGGGGAGAGGTAACACCCGTGCTGTTTTGTATTCTTCCCATTCCTGCAAAGTGGACACTCAGGATATTCTCTTCCTTCACGCAGTAAGTGGGTGTGACACTACTTCAGCACTCTTCGGAATTGGAAAGAAGAAGGTACCTAATACAAGTATACGAGAAAAACCCTCGGCTCTCAGAAATAGTTGGTGTTTTCAAAGACTCTGACGCATCACCACACCAAGTTTTTGAAGCTGGAGAGAAGTTCCTAGTGAAATTGTACGGTGGTTCCCTTGAAACAGATCATTTGATCTCATCTTCCAACGTCGTGGCAAGAATCGAAATTCCAACTTGCCAGATTGCCACCTATAAGAGAAACCGCGTAGTACCCTCGGTAGTACCATTTCTTTAGGACGTACCTCCAAGTACAAACATGGATGAGGATGGAAAGGAGCCCGGAAAAGTTACCATCTGCTTGGGGCTGGAGCTTAACCAAACGAGGTTAACGAAGATAAAATATTGTTATCTCATGCTAGGTTTGATTTGTGGACAGGCCGGAAGCAATTTTTGATAATTTGAGAAATTTTTTGTAACTTTGACTCCCTATATCTCGGTGAATACTGAATCAAAAAGTACTTTTGAACAGTGTATTTTAAAGGAAATTTAATGGTATTCAACTTTGTAAATAAGTGTATTCTGCTAAAAACATATGGTTTATAAGTTATAAGCGAAATACTGAAACGAGTCCGAAAATGTCGAGGTTTTTCGGTCTTCCCAAAATTAGCACAGGGTCGTCAATGTCGAAAACTCAGATTTTACTCCGCAGGCTACTTACAAATGACAGGCAAAAATATCATTAACTTCGGAATACTTACTTTCCAGGTAGAAAGTATCTGCCTACTGGACTAATGAGGCCATAGTAGGTACAATTCTAAATTCTACAGTAGATCAACTGGACGCCATTGACGGGACAAGAATTTCTTTGCGCCGGCACAACGGCTGTCTCAGCTGAAATGCGCCAGTCACGTATTCAGAAATTTTACATCTTGAAAGGTAGCTTATTTATATTATTATATTGTAAATATCAATTCTAAAATGAATCATTATAGCTTTTTTATAACGCACACTCTGTAGTATTATAGTGCGCGCACGCTTTGGCACTACTTACTTTCAAAAATTTTATAATTTTTTTATTTTTTATAAGTTTGTGTCATTTATTTTGTCAGATCACCTATTTTTTTGATACACATATTTTATTTGAAAGTGAAACAAATTAAGATTATTCCTTTTGTAATCGCAAAACGCAACCTGCCATAACTGACATCTTCAGGGTGTTGGACTGAAGAAACGAGGCTGAAAATTTGTTGGAAAAGTTATCGACTATCTTTTTTAGGCAATTATGAGCAATCAATAAAAATTAGGTTTTGTGCAATAAAAAAATGATACCGCACTAGAGTGACAAGTTGCCGGTGTTTGACTAGACGATTGTGCCCTCTTTTTTTTTTCGGATAAAAAATTTTCTGTAATTATTGAATATAGTGCATGCACCGCCCGATTTTCTTGAAATTTTGGCTACCTCCCTATTTTCGAGGTCCCTGAACACGAATCTGACCTCAGTGTTTTGAGGTCGGACATAGTTTCCGAGAAAAAGCGCGCGCGCCGGTCGTCGGGCGAAAACAGCGGCCTGGCCGGACGAAAACACGACATAAATCTTTCAAAATTTCAGTTTTTCCGCAGGTTTCCGCGAAGTTTCGATGCTGCAGAAGGTGCAAAATAGGGTAGTGATCACTTTGAGCTGAATTCATCTCGATTATAACCCAATATCGCCGTGAAAAAGTGAGGTGTCAAAAGGAAATTTGAAAATTCATTTTCTCGGAAACTATGTCCGACCTCAAAACACTGAGGTCAGATTCGTGTTCAGGGACCTCGAAAATAGGGGGGTAGCCAAAATTTCAAGAAAATCGGGCGGTGCATACACTATATTCAATAATTACCAAATTTTCTTTTGTTTTAAGGCATAATCTTTCAATTAACATAAAAATTTGAGTTTTGTAATAAAAAATCGTAACCGCGCTAGAATGACAGGTTTAGTTGCTGGGCGTGCGGAAAAGTGCCCTTCCCGTACTCTGAAAATTTTACAGTGTGGTAGACTCGTTAAAATGAAGCCCCTAATACCAGTTTTACGAATTTTGTGATAAGGACGCTATACTGGGGACTATTTGGTCCGTAAGCATGTAGAATGGTAGGTACCTTGCATTGTCGCCAAACTTGCTCTCGCGAGCTGTTACTCCACAAGACCCTAATTTGTCCTTTTTGAAGGGGATTTATCTCATCGGCTTCGGAGGCACCCTCATAACTATCTATGACCACGCCGAAGGTTATCCTTTTGTTTTTATCGAATCTATACACAACGTCGTTAGAGTAAAACTCCTTTACTTTTTCGCCAGCGTTAGACATAGTTATAGAATCACAGAGAACGTTGGAATTTAGATCTCACGGTTTATAAGATAAGCCATTCGCAATGGACAAATCCGAGAAGAGTTTTTCTGTTACTTTTTTCGTTCTTCACTTTCACTGGCGCATGACGATGGATGACAGGTTATAAACAAAAAAAAATGTTTTTTGACATTTAGAGAATTAGAGAAGAAGTACCCTATTCTACACAGAACACCAAGGTTAGCTCATAGATCAAATCTTATTTAATGTGGATTGTGAAAACACTACCCCTAGTTCAGCACAACATGGCTGCCCAAAAATACAGTTGCTTTTTACGCCATTGAAAATAAGAAGTGCGCCCCCTATAGGCACAATGCTAAACTAAGTCTATGGGCCATGCCATTTTGTTGTTCCGTATATTATGTTTTCTGTTTTGTTCAAAATCAGTCAAAAAAGCTTTATTTTCTAAAGTTGACTATTATAATAATGTGGTAAATAACAACAGTTGAATTCAAATGTTTAAATATTCCCGCCACGCTTGTGCCAAAAAAGAGAGAAGAGTTGTTAGAAAATGAAATAAAGCCAGTAAAATGTGATTTTTATTATGTTTACCACGCCCAAAAGACTCGTGTGAAGTGGCGGCGGACGCCAGCGCCCGACGCCAGCGTCATATGGCCGCGCCTGGCGAATCTCGGCGAAGGAATGTTGGGCAGTAGTCAAGCGCACAGAAGTTAAAATTCACCAGGAGGGGTCGCTGTTTTTCGTTTTTTTGGGGACATTACGCGACATTTCGCCACCAAATTTTTACGAAAAGTAGAGGAAGGGTAGAGGATTAACTTGAGGGAATTCCACGACGTTACCGAAAGGGCACAGGGTTAAAAAATGCGGGAATGTTAAGCACGCCAATTTGACAGTCATCCCCCACTTTTTTCGGAGCCGAATATTTTTTTAAAAGTAGACAACATTGGCTAAGGGTTCAAAAAAAATAAAAACTGAACAAATCGGCGCCAAGCGTTTTGTTTTACGTCAAATGACAGTCTTCCCCCACTTTTTTCGAAACCGAATATTTTTTTTAAAAGTAGACAAGAGATAGGGCAACAACACTGAGGGGGTTTGGAGGTGGCACACCATTGGCTAAGGGTTCAAAAAAATTAAAAACTATGAACAAATCGGCGCCAAGCGTTTTGTTTCACGTCAAATGACAGTCTTCCCCCACTTTTTTCGAAGCCGAATATTTTTTTAAAAGTAGACAAGAGATAGGGCAACAACCCTGAGGGGGTTTAAAGGTGGCGCACCATTGGCTAAGGGTTCCAAAAAATTAAAAACTATGAACAAATCGGCGCCAAGCGTTTGGTTTCACGTCAAATGACAGTCTTCCCCCACTTTTTCGGAGCCAAATATTTTTTTAAAAGCTGACAAGAGATAGGGCAACAACCCTGAGGGGGTTTAGAGGTGGTAGCTATATGTCTGACCTGATATCATGCTAGACCAGCGTTTCTTTGGTTCAATGTCTTGTTCCTTTCCTTATTTCTGTGGTTGAGTGATGACTCCATATATGTTATTGATTTGCTTTTCTTGTAGTTTGAGGGAGGTTTGTAGTGGGAACCGAGCTGGGCACGAGTAAAAGAAAATATATTCGTACGACCTACGAGTACGAGTCCTACTTAAAAAATGTATTTGTAAGCATTTTATTACCTACTCGTAAGTAATTTTATAGAGGCAGTTTACGGTTACGGGACGGGTAGTAATCGCAAAAGTACGAGTAAAGAGTAGGTACGAATACTTTTACAAAATTAATCTAATAATAGAGGCCTAAAAAGAATCGAATTATAAAACAAAAAATACTGTCTTTATTTACCTCAGTACTAAATAATACTCATAATTTTTTAGACATAATAGGTACAAAACATTGAGAACCAAATTTTGAGGAACCAAACTAAATTAAGTTTATTTCTAAAATAAAAAAATCAAAAAGCCTTTTGGAAAAATCAAAAAGCCTTTTGGGAAATACCTAGTTAAAAATTAAATATCCCCTAAAAGAGTCAAAGCGCACCAGAATGCAACTATACTCGTAAAATATATTCGTATTCTACGAGTAGAATTTTACGAATACATTTAAATTTACTCGTAAGTACGAGTAAAAAGTATTTCAAATTAAAAATATTTGTAAGTAAAAATTACGAGTACCTAGTTTTTTTAACCGCAACCAAAAAACGAGTAACGTATTCGAGTACTTGGACAGCTCAGGTCTGTACCGAGATATTTCCCAGAATTTAACAAGAATATTTATTTATAAACACAAGACAGACAACAGACATACTGAAATGAACATGCAAAAATGTTACCTTTTGAAGAAATATTTTTATTCTGTAATATTGTAAAACGTCTACTTTTCAAAAATTTGGGTTGTTGCTCCATCTCTTTTCTACTTTTTAAAAATTATTCGGTTCCGACAAAAGTTGGGGAAGACTGTCAGAGTTTTAATATTTTAGAACCCTTAGTGGTGTGACCCCCTCAGGGTTGTTGCCCTATCTCTTGTCTACTTTAAAAAAATATTCGGTTTCGAAAAAAGTGGGGGAAGACAGTCATTGGACGTGAAACAAAACGCTTGGCGCCGATTTGTTCATAGTTTTTAATTTTTTTGGACCCTTAGCCAATGGTGTGCCACCTTTAAACCCCCTCAAGGTTGTTGCCCTATCTCTTGTCTACTTTTAAAAAAATATTCGGCTCCGAGAAAAGTGGGGGAAGACAGTCATTGGACGTGAAACAAAACGCTTGGCGCCGATTTGTTCATAGTGTTTTTTAACCCTTAGCCAATGGTGTGCCACCTTTAAACCCCCCCAGGGTTGTTGCCCTATCTCTTGTCTACTTTAAAAAAAATATTCGGTTTCGAAAAAAGTGGGGAAGACTGTCATTTGACGTGAAACAAAACGCTTGGCGCCGATATGTTCATAGTTTTTGTTTTTTTTTTTTGAACCCTTAGCCAATGGTGTGCCACCTTTAAACCCCCTCAGGGTTGTTGCCCTATCTCTTGTTTACTTTAAAAAAAAAATTCGGTTTGTAAAAAAGTGGGGGAAGACTGTCATTTGACGTGAAACAAAACGCTTGGCGCCGATTTGTTCATAGTTTTTAATTTTTTAGACCCTTAGCCAATGGTGTGCCACCTTTAAACCCCCTCAGGGTTGTTGCCCTATCTCTTGTCTACTTTTAAAAAAATATTCGGCTCCGAAAAAAGTGGGGGAAGACTGTCAAATTGGCGTGCTTAACATTCCCGCATTTTTTTATCCCTTTGCCGTTTTGGTAACGTCGTGGAATTCTCCCAAGTTAATCCTCTACCCTTCCTCTACTTTTCGTAAAAATTTGGTGGCGAAATGTCGGGTAATGTCCCCAAAAAACGAAAAACAGCGACCCCTCCTGGTGAATTTAAACTTTTGTGCGCTTGACTACTGCCCTATATTCCTTCGCCGAGATTCGCGACGCGCCGGCTCCTGACGCTGTCGGCGTCCGAGGCCAACTTCACACAAGTGCCCAAAAGGCCTCCCACCCCACAGTTATCAGAAGTGTAATTTGAACATGCTAAAGTGTTATGCAGTGTAATTACGAAGTTTTAGTGCGAGATTCGGACGAAAAACCGTCTTGATTCAATCGCCGAGGTACGGAAGCGCTGAGGGGCTACGTAGTGATTTTTTGTTTCCGGCCGACTTCCAACTCGACCGGCCGAGTTTGAACATGACCCGCTCTATATTAGTTACACCAGTACAGGCGCGGTCATATCCATTTGCGAAGGGGGGGGGCATACCTATGGATATTTATGTACTCCTTTAGGCGGTTGTTAAGTACCTACTATAACAATAGAACTTCAATAAGGCGATATCACAAAAAAATAAATTCCTCACAAAAATAACAAAAATAAAAAATATATATTTTTTAAATAAAAATTATGTAAACAAAATGTTTTGCATGTGCGTTGGTTGTATACAGTGTATCCACAGATTGAGTTCACATAAGGTGTAAATAACAACAAATTTTCGAGTTGAAATTATGAAGAAACTAACCACCTCAGTAAAGTGACTTTTTTGTAGGTTTTATGGCAAAATGTTATTAAGGAAACTTGTTCAGAATGGAAAGCTAAGTAGGTTTGCGAAATTTCGAAAGTCTAGGCCTATACTTTGATTTTTTTGGCATTTTTTTTATAGAAAAGTGCATTTTGTGTAGTTTTCACATCAAAATGTGAAAACTTGTTATCAATGAAAAATTGGATAGGTGTGAAAAATTCCAACATCAAAAATTCCTGCATCCACTTTAGCAGAAAAAATCAAAGTCGACTTAGGATTTTGAAATTTTTCACACCTATCCAGTTTTTCATTGTAAACAAGTTTCCTTAATAACCTTTTGACGTAAAAACTACACAAAATGCACTTTTCTAAAAAAGTGTGAAAAATGCCAAAAATTAATGTATAGGTGTTGCGTTTTCCTTTTAACTTATGGTGGAAGAAATATGTATTATTTTTTAAAACAGGAACAAAACTGGTGGTATTTTTTTGAAGGACTTTTTATGTCACTAAATTGGTTCCCACCTCTTGCCCGCGCGCGTGCGAAGAACATTAACGTCCGAGTCCGCGACTTGGTATCGTCGGTTCGCGCCATCGCCTCGCTAAATTCACGACTTTTACACTTTTTTTGATTGGTTTTCCTCGGAAGATCCGAAAACCCCAGTACATCAGTTGTGGTACTATTGCGCCCGTGTCAACTGGGAATCGTTGCACGCGGGAAGTGAGCAGAACAAGGCAAGCGGAGGTACCTCCAAGAAGAACTGCTCCAGAGACTCTGCGATCAGTTTCACAAGTAAGTGGTGTACCCTGTTTAGTGACTTGTTAGATAGTTTTGTTCCTTCCAAATCTTAAAACCGCCCCCTTTGGGAGTACAGTCTCTCTTTCTTTTCTTTAACCGAGCTCTAACTCTAATAGAGCCGTCGGTTACGCAACAATAGGTCCAGACTTTCGAAATTTCGCAAACCTACTCAGCTTTTCATTCTGAACAAATTTCCTTAATAACATTTTGCCGTAAAACCTACAAAAAAGGCACTTTACTGAGGTGGAAAATTAGTTTCTTCATAATTTCCAAGGCATACCTGATCTTTCGAAAGTAAAATTAAATCACAAATTAGTTTAAAACCAAGCAGGGCTAATCCCAGAAGCTCAAATTTCAACTCGAAAATTTGTTATTTACACCTTATGTGAACTCAATCTGTGGATACACTGTATACCTACAACCAACGCACATGCAAAAAATTTTGTTTACCTACATAATTTTTATTTAAAATATACAGGGTGTCCGGTTGTTATGCGGCAATCTCGGGTGAGCAGGTAGAGGACATCAAAATATTACGATTGAGCTCAACAACTATGGGTCAAATCTTAATAGATTATACAATAAAAAATAACGTCGAGCTAGTCAACAAAATAAAAGACATAGAAATACCTCCTAATGCACTGTTAATTTCACTGGATGTCACTAATTTGTTTACTAATATTCCATTACGAGAAGTAATAGCTTTGATTGGGGATAAGTTATGTGGGTGTGGTTTGTCAGATCGGGAGACTCAGGAATTGATGGATCTTCTGAACGTCTGTGCTAAACAAAATTTTTTTTCGTTTAATGAGGTGACATATTGCCAACCAGAAGGACTTGCTATGGGGTCTCCATTGTCACCGCTGTTGGCAGGTATTTTTATGGATTATTTTGAGAATTATATTTTGAATAATATTTTTACAGCAGAAAAATTAACTATTATTTTCGATATGTTGACGACATTTTTTGCTTATGGAATGGAAACGGCATGAATTCGTGGACTATCAAAATGACATTCACACCAAAATAAAATTAACCCTGGAAATAGAAAACAAAAATAAACAAATCAATTTTCTCGACTTAACTATTACTAATCATAATAATCAACATGACTTCACAATTTACCGTAAACCAACCCATACAGGTACGATCATACATAATTCTTCAAATCATCCTTTTAGCCATAAAATTGCAGCCCTTTGGTGGATAAATTGATACATAAAAAGATTCACCGAATTAATGTTTCGACAGCTTTTGCACCAAGTGAACATAACAACATTGAGAGTAAAAAATTTCGAAGCTTAACATTCAATGGTAAGTTTTCATATAAGTTAGCTAAGATTTTGAAGAAAATTGACATAAATGTTTCCTTTAAAAACAGCAACACTCTTTCACAACTCGTTAACAATAAGGATACAATAAATGTACTCCATAAGCCGGGAATTTACAGTTTGGGTTGTAGTTGCGGTGCAATCTATATAGGTAGAACAAAACGTAATTTTCAAATACGCTTTAAAGAACATTACAGATGTATTCGTACAAATAACATCCAATCACTATTTGCAAAACATGTACTCGAGACTGGACATAATGTTGATATAAATAAAGATTATAAAATACTACATATAGATTATACAGTTTCTCATTTGGATAGCCGTGAATCGCTGGAAATATTGAAGAGCTACAAACATAATAATACGAACACTTGGAATGTACAAATAGGTGATAATTCTCCTATTTTAGAGGCCATTTTGAAGGTACAGTTGATCTGTAGCATTTGAAAGCGGTCGGTGAAAATTTTATGTTTCGAACATTGGAGTCAACAGGTGACTCTATCAAGGGGACCAATAAATGATCAATATGGATACTCGTAAATGGCTTGTCTCACAAGACCTCACAGTCCCTAGGTAAGACTCCTTTCATTTTCGAGGCAGAACTCCAAGCCATAAATGTATGTGCCCATGAGTGTATAATAATAATAATTCTCACCCTCACAATACTCCAAACACTCCCCAGAAGCAATCACATGCTTGTGCGAGAGAGGGGGGCAATTACTATTATTTTGTCTTCGTTGCCATTTGCGGCTAGGGCCGACTTTGGTTTAAATGTTAGTTGGTCGAGCGGTATGTATGTACAAGGTGGTCCATAAGTTAATTTATTTTTGGTGTAAGTCTAAGAATCAATGGAAACAGTGAATTTTAATACATATATTAAAAAGTAAATGGTACGCCTATGGCGTATAAAATATTACAGTTGCGAATTACAGTAGAATAACTACTTGAGGAAGCACAAACGTGAACAAAATGAACTATTATAATATGACTAAATAAATATAATTATCTATAAATTTTAGTAAATGGTTTCAAACCTAGGTGGCGAATAATACTAACTTATAGCATAAACTGATAACAGAACCTGCAGAAATAGAACATGAATGTAGCTCAAAATATTCCAAGAAATAATATCAAAATTATCGGCATACAAGTTAGCTAGCCCGATCACACAAATGATAATAAAAATATGTAAATTCTTAAAAATGATTCGAAATTGGCACAAAATCGCATTTCGAAATACCCAAAATATAGCGTAAAATATTCAGAACTGTAACGACACTGTTTTAAAATATGACAAAATATAACAATCCTTTACGACACCCCAAGAAAACACTAATAGATATCCAAATACAAAAAAAATCAAATAAATGAATTAACTAGAAAGACAAAGGCAACTCAGTCGACAAAACCCAACAAAACAAAATTCAATCGCTTACTTTTTGGTCAGTTCAACGGATAGCATACTGTACTGAGGCCGGTTCTGGTGTTGATCCTATAGCAGGCAAGGCATCGGACTCTGGATGATGTCTCGGGCAGTAATTTGCCTTGCAACTCGGGATCTTCTACGGCTTCTTCTCATGGCTGGCTCGGCATCGGGCGCTCGCTGGTTTCTAGGGCAGGACTTAGCCCTACAAGTGGTGGTCTGCGACGACTTCTCTCGTTTGGGAGTAACCCCCTTTTATATCAGCTTGGGACATTGTTTTCGCCTTGATTCCAGGATCTGCAGGTGTTCGCTAGACGCTCCCGTGTTTGTCAACATGATTTTGGAGCAAGTTTTTCGGAGAATACTAATAACCGTAGCAAACTCTTCCTAGTGTTTTGGTACTTACATATTGTAAACAACATGGTTTTTCGTTTAATTTAATTACCCTGGTTTCCGGTGGTTTGAGTCATAACACGATGAATTCTCACAGGAATATTTCAAGGATATATAGCTAACATTGTCTCGAGTTATTTGATAAAATAAAATAAGAAATTTGGTTGGTATCTACGGGGCACCTCAATCCTCCCTCCTTAATTTAAAAAGGAATTATGATATAATTACTTTTCTGTTTATACGATCGTGATTCTGGTTCTCTTGATTTGATTGCTTTTGCTCCTTTGCTTTACTCTCCTCCATTGAAATGACCTTTAACACATTGAACTGAGTTGCTCTTATGTCTTTTGGTTAAAATACTATGCTTTCTTTGTTCTAATCTTTAGGTCAAATAAAAATTTCTTATTTCCTAACATACCTATCTACCTTCTTAATTATTATTTCCTACCCTACCTATTACTTAACCACTCCTGACTTATCTACGCCTACATACAAGTACAACTACTATCTACTAACCTCTTTTTAGCGATCTCCATTCCCATTCATGTCCACGTCCATTCCCATTCGCTCTTGTAGCTGCGGGCGGTAACTGCGGCGGCGGCGGCGCTAGCTGGCGCCTGCGATGCGGCTCTCTCCCGGCGGCGGCGTTGCTTGGTTGCGACGGCCCTGGCCAAGTCACAGGAGGTGGCGGCCCTCCTCGACTGTACTCGTTCCAGATTGCTAAATACCTGCACCTGCTATAGGCGTAGGCTCTTGGATTTAGATGTACCTACTGCCTATAGAATAAGAGCCTCAAGAATCTTTACTGGGCTTGCTAGGCGTTGCCGGATCGCAAAAAACCTGTACAATTCTGGTGAACTAGCGTAATGGCTTTGGTTTATTATATTTCCTAAGGAGAATTATATTTCGAAGTTTGGCAACATTAGAAATTTTCCTACTCGCATTCTTGAGGCTCGTATTCTCTCGTAAGGTAGACTTATACTAATCGAGGTACCACGCATGTCAGGCGCGTACCCACTCTCGATACTACTCCCAATAAACTAACCAAATTGGCGACCGACTTCCGTTTCCCAGTTTTTATCTACCTGAGTTACCTTCTTTGTTCTTATTATTATATTACATCGGTGCTGCGTGTTCTGTTTATTTATGCTATTGAATCTTGGGTATCGGGAGCCATTGACATTGTTTACAATACCTATGTGCCGATAGTGTATACAACTTTGGCCTGATTATTTTCGTAACATTTTCGCGAAATTTACCTAAAGGTATCATCATCTATGCGGAGAGGATTTACAACCTAAATTTAAAATTCTTGTTGCATTTTGGCTTTTGTTGTTTCCCTACGGAAAGTCTTTACGCTCGAGTTTGATAGCTGCGCGCTATTATTTACCTAAACCTATGTACTTAACACTTAACCTATCCTCAACCTACTATCTATCCAAATTACTTAAATCGCTTTTCTCAAAACCCAAGGGTGCTGTTCCTGTATTAACCCCCTTGAACGCGTTTGATACGAATGCCCCTGTATATTATTGTTTTCATTCACCGGTGCTGGTGTCCCTGGCAGTCGACCTTGCTCCGATGCGGGGACATTATTTATTACCCTTCCGTCATCGCCCGGGCCACGTGCGCGTCTCGCGCTGGCCGGCGGTGCGCAGCCTTGTTCCTTCGGATCTACCTCGCTCTCACTGCCGTCGCTCGGATTCGCTACTGAGATCATCCTCATTTATATGTGGTGGCGGTGTTTTTGCTGGTGGTATATCATCTATTTCTTCCCACATCTCTTCTTTTTCTTTGTCTCTTTTTCGGGTTTATGGTTCACTCTATTTTTGTCACCTGACAATGCTCCATGGAACATTTTAACCTATTTGAATGTACCACTTGTTCCTTTCTTCCCCCTATTTCCTTTATTTTCAATGTTACCGGCCCCTTCTTTTGAATTACACGGTACGGTCCCCGTCCATTTGGCTTGGAATTTCTTTGCCAATTTATTTCCTGGTATCACTGGGGTATTTAGGTACACTCTATCGCCTAATTCAAACTTTTTCTTTGTCTTTTTGGCATTAAATTTCTGGCACCTATTTTCTACAGATTTTTCTGTTTTCCTTCGCGTGTTCGTGAGCTAGCTGCATTCTTGATAACATTTCCGTGGCATAATTTTCGTCCAAGTCATCCTTCGCTCTCCTATCTCTTATGGTAAGATGCTGTGGCAGCTCCATATCTCGTCCAAACATTAAGAAAAATGGCGTCTCCTTTGTTGCACTGTGTATATTATTCCTATAAGCCATTAGGGCGAAGGGAATCCAATTATCCCATAATGCGAAATATGCGTCTAATGTTTAATATTTTACAAATTTCTTTAAAGAGTTTAGACAAAAGTTGTGTTCCTTGATCAGTAATTAATTCTCGTGGGATACCAAATTGCGTGATCACGTTTTGATAAAGGCTTTAGCCACAGTTTCTGCGTTTATATCAGGTAGCGGTATACAGACAGGATATCTCGTCAAGAAATCGATGCAGGTCAAAATAATACTTGTTTCCATTCCTAGTCCTATTTAAGGGACTGACAATATCTAAAGCAATTCTTCCAAATACCATAGAGGGTACTGGCATTTTTTGTAATTCTGCAGGAGGGTTGTAATTACTTTTTCTTACATTACAAGAGTGACAGTTATGACAATATCTCCTTATGTCCGTACTCATTTTTCTCCAATGAAAATCTTTTTTAACCAGTTCCATCGTTTTCTTTCCTCCGGCGTGTTCCGCTAAAACACTGTTATGATAAAGAAACATTATGTCATTGGTAATCGACCTCGGCGCATATAATTTATGGTTTTTTTCTGACCCAGTGCGAGTCACGTATAATAGGTCATCAGACCCCAAATAACATTCGGGTCGGTGTTTATTTATGTCTTGAATAATCTCCGCCTTATTCTCTCGTTGCCTTCGGAGAATTTCTTCTCGGTTCCATATAGTGGCTATTACGGGCGTAATTTCCGTTTGTTTTTCCTCCGTATCTACGGCCTCGTAAGCTTTCGCTAAAACATGCTTTTTCTATATCATTAAGCTTTGTTCGGTCATATACATTAAGCGGATTGGTACCTCTTTTTCTGCTCTATTTATACTTCTAGCGACTTTTATACCGTGCGTTATATCTTGGTTTGGTTCTACGACCACAAATGGCGTCTCCATTTTTGAAACTTTCCTTATCGCAGCCATACATACTGCTTGACTTCTCGGCGGTATCACTAAGTCGCGCACTCTTGCCACAGTATTTGAAGAAGAGACAATTTTGATCCCTTGTGGGACCCCCTCCCTTGCCTCGCTCCTGTTGTTGCTAACCCGCATCCAACTTCATTCTCATTCTTTTTAGAGTGGGGTTAGTAAAGTTGATCTTGGTCAACCTTGGAAGGATTTTATTTTTCATTTCGATTTGGTTACCCGTGTTGGGACTAAGGGAACATTACTAAACTTTACTAAACTTACCGAAAAAATGATATTCCCGACTTATAATTCATTTGTCGCGGGACAAAAAACCGACTCCGATCGGGGAACACCGGAAAGCGCGAACGTGAAGCCGTGAAAACTACGCGAAAGCCGACAACCTCCATACTCACGTTCGCGCCTCTTCGCGGGGTTTCGCGCCGCGAATATGGAGCGGCCTTTACAGCTTGGTACTGCACACGACATTTTCCAAAAACACTGACCATTTCTCTGCTGAAAATACAACAACTATCGCTGAAAACAAACTGCAAACGTCAAACTGGGGACAATATGCCGAACATACAAGATTTGCCTGGAAATAGGATGCGCAGTAGGTCAAAGCGCGTTCTCCCTACTCCATTTCTCTGGGCGCCCCATATAATTACGATCGAACATCATAGGTAAGTTCGTTTAATTATATATCGGCGCCTCGTCCTCTAGATCACTTAGATTACCTACTTTATGTAGCTTTTTTTTATTTGAGTATTGCGGAGCTAAAACGGATATCAGTTTCTAAAAGAGGTCTGTTGTAAAAACGAGCAAATATGGCAGACTTTTCCGTCCAGCCTGCCGATCTTCTAATTATATCCCACGAGATTCCTTGGCGTGCTGCTAAGGATGTGGCAGCGTGCCTCGTGGAGGGTGCTGAAAAGATGTCTGTTCGGTTGGGAACGTAGTTAATATGACATTAATTACGCAATTAATTACCGTAGTTAATGTAATTGACTACGTCATGTTTTTGTACAATCAACTACATTAACTACATAACTTTAACTACGTGTCAACTACGCAAAATTTAAACATTTAAAATGCCTTATTTGACTAAATACAATTTTTTAATAATTATTTGTTTTATTCTTTTATTCTCAAATTGTTTAGGTAAATACCTAAGTATTATTAAATTATTATTATATCTAGTCCTAATCTAATAAACTCTCTTAAATTTTTACACAATGATTACGGTGATGATACTGAGGATAGTGTGATTGATGATGAGTCGATGAATGATGACTTTGACAATGCATAAGACTAAAAGATTTTACGTTTAGGTACAGTCGCGGACAGTTGGTATCGAACGACCTGAAGAGGTTTCTCGTGGCTATCGTTACAGGGCGCGCGGAGACGGCAACATCGCGCTGGAGTCTGCAGCCGGCCGGTCTGCTAAAAATAGAACCATAAAATACAAATTACAGCCTCCAGCCTCTCACAGCAAAGGAACAAAATTCGAGGAAAATGCAACTTTGTGCTGGTAATAATTCCAACCCCAGTGTTGGTATTTAATATTTCGTACTATTTTATCATGTTACTATACCGTCTAGTATTTATGATAATGAAATAAAAAAATAATAAATATCAAGGCTGAGATTAGAATCAACACCACAATAAAAGTTGCTTTTTCTCGAGTTTCCTTCCTTTGCTGCCAGCACCCTGTATTAATTAGGAATATGAAATTAGGTAAATCCATAGTCAATTTGAGCCACAATAGAATTCCGAAGAATTTCTCAAAAACAATAATTTAATATACAGGGTGTCTACTTTTAAACATATGCAAATTAATAAAATCTTTATTTTTGGAGATAATCCCTGAACATTCTTTGTGTGAAAGGCCTTCAAAAATCGCTTCTTTTAGCCTTCCTATCATTTTCAAAAGGCAAATCCAGGTCCGGCTACGATTTTTGAGTGTTTTTTTATTTAAAATCTACCAATACAGCGTTAATCAGGATCCCCCTAAAACCCCTTTATATACCAAATTTGAACAAAGAATTTAGAGAGAGATCTATTCTACAGGATGTCAAGGTTCAGCAAAATAGGAAATTTACAGGCATTTGGCGAGTCAAGTGTGCCATGGAATCCCGTCAAAATAGTTTAATTGTCAACAGAACCACTCAAAGTGTTGGTGTGCAAAGATTCAATACAGGGTATTTTTCTCTGCCCCATCTGAAAATGCTGAATTTTTATGACTTGACTCGCCAGAGATGCCTGAAGAGGTTTCTTTAAATTTCCTATTTTGCTCAATTTTGACATCCTGTAGAATAGAACTCTCTCTATATTTTTTGTTCAAATTTGGTATATAAAGGGTTTTCGACTGTCCTGATTGACGCTGTGGTGTCAGATTTTAAATAAAAAAATGGCTAAATGGTTTTTGTGAAAATCGGGGGAATAAAAAAATCGTAGCCGGCCCTGGATTTGCAATTTGAAAATGGCAGGATTGCTAAAATAAGCGGCTTTTGAAGTCCTTTCGGACAAAAAACAGATCAAGCGATTATCTCAAAAATTAAAGATTTCAAGGATTTGTATAATATGTTTAAAAGTAGATATGGGGGCTCTTAATATTAATTAGAAAATGTATGGCACAAAATTAATGGATTATCGGATTACCTGAGTTGAAATATTTTAGCATAGATATTTATATCTTTTTAAATAGGTATTTTTTAATTATACCTACCTGCACTTAATATAACTAAATTTAGGGGATTAACTTAATAATTGTAATATTGAATTGGATGTAGATTTTGAAAATATCGATTATACCTGCTCCTAGCCCTTTGTATAAATACTAAGGTGGGTGGGCTAAAATTATTTAGTCAGTATCCTAATTCGAGAGAGTAACTAACAGTGTTCGTTATGCCTCGTTTGAGTGAATCCGTCAAGCACCGTATCATCGCCAAACTAGAAAATGGTTGGGCTATTTCCCGACTGGCCGAAGAATTTGGTGTATCTAAAAGCACCATTTTCAATATAAAGAAGAAATATGACGAAACCGGAAGCGTGGAAAACATACATAGAGGAGGAAATGTGAAAATTACGTCTGACCAACAAGATGAGCAACTAGCTAATTTTTGCCTTGCAAATCCGTTTAAATCCGCCGTTGAAGCAGTATCTGCAACACAATTTCCAGCAAGTGTTAGAACTGCCCGAAGGAGATTAGATGCAGCCAATCTGAAATCTCGCACGGCCAGCAACAAAATTCAGCTGACCGAGGCTAATAAGGAAGTCAGGTTGCAGATATGCCGAGAGTTTCAGCGTTTACCGCCACATTATTGGGAGAAGGTAATATTTAGCGACGAAAAGATCTTTCAAAGCCATTACAATGGCAAAGTGCGAGTATATAGACCTTCGGTGAGTTCAAGATATGACGAAAGATTTGTGTCACCCAGGAAAAGGAGTGGGCTTTTTTCCGTCAACATATGGGCCTGGATAAGCTACCGTGGACCTGGCATTTGTTGGAGAATCGACGACCGCTTCACAGCAGCTCGCTATTGCGAGATACTCGAAGGCGGATTGTTACCAACTGCAACGGAAATGTATCCCGATGGCTTCGTTTTCCAGCATGATAACGCTCCTGTGCATACAGCAAGAATAGTTCGCGAATGGTTCACCGAAAACAACGTAGAAAAGTTGCAATGGCCGGCGAAGAGTCCTGACTTGAATCCCATTGAGAATGTGTGGGGCAGAATGGCGCGGACAATGGAGAACTTCGTACCCGAAAATAGGGAGGCACTTTGGCAGAAGATTCAACAAACGTGGGATGAAGTCGTAACCCATGATCTCTGCTGCCAACTCATAGATTCGATGAGCAGGAGAGTTCAGAAAGTCATCCTATCCCAAGGTGGGTATACTAAATATTAATATACATATAATATAATAATGGAAAATGCATTTGATTTCTTGCCTTTATTTAATTATGTTATAGTCATAAAGATTTTAATGGGTTTATAGTTTTTTCGGATTCTTCCTGTGTCGGTGGTTCTAATAAAACTTCGTAATCATTATATCCAGCTTGTGGAAGTCCTCAATCACCTGAAATTATTTTATTTTATCCAGGTAATCACATTGAGGTCCAGGGAGGTGTGTAAAGCTTGACACGTGTCCCTGCTGTGTGTATTCTGATGTTATTGATAAAGGTATGCAATTTAAATAATAGAGAGTTATTGCAGAAATAAATAACGTCGCGCTCTTTTTTGACGTTATTTTGACATTTGAGCATGCGCAGTCGTAGTTTGACATAAGGTCGTCCATAATAAGGTTATTTTCCTTTATTTTTGTTTATTGTGTATACCATAATATACGTTATTTTTACCTTATTTGTCACAATTCTTAAAATAAATTCTGATTTGTCAGAAAACGCTAGTGTTCTGTGAAAGTAGGACTTAACCTAAAATGTTCGTTGCTTGTTTGCGTTTGCACCTTGTTTGTTTTCATTAGTCTTTCACCTTGGTGTTCCGTGGTTATTTGGCTGTTTTCCCAGTTTTTTCCGGAGCAAAATTATAAAAGCACATAATATTCTAGTGAAAGTGTAGAAATACAAAACAATAAAGTAAACGTAAACAAGCCCTTAATTTGGATACATAAATTACGACTTGCAATAACTATTGTCAGAATCATAAATAACGTATGAGAGTATTCAAATAAGGTCGTCTTAAATACTGCTTAATGCCAAAAACAGTTTCTGCAATAACTCTCTATTAAGTTACAAGGGTAATTTTATGTCTGTGACCCCCTAATCTCATTTATCTGTTGAAGGGCATTTTATGAGAAACAATGGAGCATTGCAGCACCACGAAAACCAATTTATTAAAACTTCTGACCAATTTCTTCAAAAATAAGAAAAAATAAATAAAAGGGACACCCCTTTTATTTTATAATCATTTATGTTTAGGACTACGAGACCTAACAACTAAATGTTGGAACAAATACTTATTTTGCAAAGAAAAGAATAATTTATGAAAATCCTTTTAATTAACTTTTTTAATTCTAGGGTTATTAGCTAAATATATTTTTAGTGTTACTACATATTTTTTTATTATAACATAAAAATACATTTTTGTTGCAACGCAAAATATTTATTAACTTAATGTCTAAAACCGCTGACAACTATACTTAGTGTATTTGGAAATGAAAGGAGGCCATAAATATTGATTGAGAAGGAAAATTCGACCATTTCAGTGGCGTGCTCTTTTGCTAAAAATCTGATGAGGATAAATACGCAAATTAATATTCGGGCGAGTTATGTAGTATTTTATGACGGACTCTCGAGCCTCTGATAAAGAATTTGCATTTATATTTATAATAAGCCATAAACCTTCCTTTCATTTCCAAATACACTATGTATATACAGTATGTCCACAGAAGAGGTGTTGAATAGGAACACTTTCTTATCTTTAATTTTACCGCAAAAAGTTACTCTTGATAAAAACTTTGCTAACATTTCTTATGTGGAAATAAGTTGCTAGGAAAAGTTGTTCAAAAGTAAAGGATACTCCATACTACCAATTTTAGAAACAATTGGCACACTTTGATTTATTTGAAAAACATTTTTCGCTTTGGCCCTATCACTGCATTAAATATATTTTTTTTTATGTAAGTAAGCTTATATAAGCATAATAAATATGGCAATTTTAGACGGCTAGGTGATGTTAAAAAATAAATCGGCATCCATAACCAACTTTTCACGCAATACAAAAAAAACTCAAGTCGACAAAAATGTGAAAACAAAACTATCAATTTATTTAATTTTTTTTTGATCAAACAAGATCTTTAATATGAGAAAATTTGTCTTTAATTTGAATAACTGTTGATGTTTTTAATTGCTATTTCGACTTCACACTTTAAACAAATTAGCGGGAAAACTAGTACAAATTGTATGAAAATTTTCTTTTGTCAATGTTCTTGCGTGATCTAATTGCCGCTAATCTCCAATTAAAATTTTCCCTCGACTTTCAAAATAAATTGATTGTTTTCAGATTCTTGTTGATTTAAGTTTTTTTTGGTATTGCGCGAAAAGTTGGCCATGGATACCGACTTCTTTTTTTAACATTAACCAACTATCTAAAATTTACACGTTTTTGTTTCTTAAGATTTTTCAGTAGGGAGCCAAATAACTACTTTAATAAACTAAAACAATGGCCTTTAATAACTAAAACAATGGCCTCAACAGAGCCGAAGAGCCTGTGTAATTTTCAGAAACTATCTGAGCACCCAGTTGCATAAAGCTTCTCAGTGCCATCAATTTTCAATATAAAAGTTTTCTTCGGTATCTTAAAATAAATAGGTATGTTACGGCTATTTAATAATTTTGCTCAATTGGAGGTTTTTTTATATTGCGCGACAAGTTGACCATGGATGTTGATTACTTTTTCAGGGCCACTTAGCTGTCCAAAATTGTCACCTTTTTGTTTCTCATGTTTTTTTTGTAGGGCGCAAAATAAGCGAGGAAATCGCGGTGGTAGTTTAAAAAATCATACTGTATACTTGTGAACTGTTTTAATAAATAGTTTAATACTGATTCCTTAATTTTTTTTAACCCTTTCGGTGACATCGGCTTAATCGCTTGCAAAGAATTCTCGGAACAAGACACCCGTTCGAACCATCCGATGCCGAAGGCCCGCGCTGTTGCCGTCTCCGCGCGCCCTGTAACGATAGCCACGAGAAACCTCTTCAGGTCGTTCGATACCAACTGTCCGCGACTGTACATGCTTACATTTTACATTGTTCACTATTCATTTATTAAAAATTTACATATTCATTATTGTTTATGTTTATTGATTAGATGTAACAATTAATAAAAGAACTAATTTAAAAGAAAAATAATCATTTTTATTTATAAAATATCAAATAAAAATAAAAATTTGTCAACTTAAATTCAGTCTTGGACAATAGGTACCTAATTTTGTGCTGAGAAATTTCAGTTCTTCATATTTGTTGTGGTATTTTCGTCTAGCCATGATTCTCTTTTGTAAAAATTATTGTAAATGTAAAGTGAGGTTGACGTCGACTATCTACAAAAATGACCTTCAATCAACCAATCAAATCATTTATTACATTAACTACACGGAGTTAACTACATTTCGAATTAATTACGTAGTTAATGTAGGTAGCTAATGTAGTATAAAATTTTCGTTACATTCCCAACCCTGCTTCACTACTCTGTATCTATACCTACGGCAGCCATAATGCTTTTAATCCAGCGGCCAATTGTGTCCTTTGTGGCACGTCTGAGGGGATGCCTGGTGGTCAGGAAGAGAAACTCGGTCTTGTCTCTAAATTTAGCAGTTCTATCAATATAATCCATTAATGTCTTTGCTACACATATATCTGTATTTTCAAACCAGGGTAATTCCCAAGACGGTTGGTACCTATTAGTTCCCGATGTCTTAATTCTGTCTGGTAAGTAGATGAATTCTTACTCCTGATTCTGTGAGTTATATTTTCAACCCTGATAAGATGAAGGGATTGTAGTCTGGTTCCTGTAGCTAGTGCCAGCAATACTGCTGTTTTCTTGGATAGATCTAGCACAGATAGGGAGGCATTGGCACCTTTGGTTGCCTTCAAGAATTGTAGAATACATCCTGGGTCCCAAATTACTTGATACTTCGGTTTGGGTGGTCTCATTCTTGCTACTCCTTTCATAAAGCGTTTAATAAGTATATTATTGGTTACTTCCTGTGGGAGGATAAATGCTAATGCTGACCTGTGGTTATTAAAGGTACCGAACTTGGACTTTTTAGTAGAAAGGAGGTTTTGTAAAAATAATAAGACTGCGTTAGTGGATCCAGATAGTGGGTCAATACCTTGTTCATTACAGAACAGCCACCAGGCTTTGAGTGTTGTCGTAAGTATACTGCGTCTGTGTCGCTTCTGTAATGGACTGAAAGAGTGTTTCCAGTGTTTCTGCTGGATATCCTTTCCTTAGGAGGGCCTGAGCGATAGCCTCTCTAGTACCAGGAAAGGAAACCTTTCCTGCCTGGGGGCTGGGATGCGTTAAAATCACTGGTAATTCCTACCGGATACTATACCCACTATCAGATGTAGTTGAATGAATTTCTGTGTTTGGGATCTGGAATTAAGAATTAAATTTGAATTTGCAGGTAAAACTAGCGGTTTGCCTATAAGTAACTTTTCAAAAATGGGATACCATGGTTGTGTTTACCATTTTGGAATGACTATAATGCCCTCTGCTTTATCTGTTATTATTTTCTTGAGTGTTCTTAAGATAAGGCAGAAAGGCGGGAATGCGTAAAAATGATCTTCCCTCCAGTCGATAGTAAAAGTATCGACTGCATACGACCCTGGGTCTGGTAACTAAGAAATATATCTGTTACATTTATTGATAATATGGGAAGCGAATAGATCTATCTCCGGCATGCCAAATTTGTTAGCGATTTCTAAGAATGCAGAATTGGTTAATTTCATCTCTGTATCTGTAGGAAGGGGTCGGGATGCCTTGTCTGCGATATTTTGAGAGGAGGGGATATGCTATGCTACTATCCATATATTACGGGTCTCACACCACTGCCAAATTTCTTTGGCCAAGTTAGCTAGTTTTTTATGTTTTAATAAAATGTCTAATTTTCCCAGCTACACTTACCGCTACTTTCTTGGACGATACTGTTAATTCGGTTTTTCCCCTCGTTGGTAAGAGTATTGCCCTTTCTGTTTCGAGTGATCCCTCTGCCCTCGAAACGGGCCCCTGGAGTTTAAAGAAGTTCTTGTTGCTTGTGTTGTAACTGGCCTAGCCTTGGGTGTGACTGTCGGTCTAGGTTCTGCAGGTTTTATTCATCTTGGCTTCAAGTCTTCGCTTGATTTTTCTAGCATTTTGTTGTTTTTGTACTTTTCTCCAAAGTCAGGGCCTAGGAGAAATTCACCTACGGGGTTGTTGAAGGCTGTCTCTCTCGCTAATTTAAAGAGGAAGGGGCTGAGGTTGGATAGTCTTTCCATTGAAGTCAGTGACTGCTCAAGAGGAGCCTACCGACATCTCCAAGGAGATTTACCAAGTTATTTTTTATATTGCTTTGTATATCTGTGGTTAACACAATATTCAGTGCAGACCCGACAGCAGTGATGCCTGCGCCAGTCGACTGTTGGAGGCAGAATAGCCTCTTTTCCTTTTTTGAGGCTATGTTTTTGAAGAGAAGGGATACTTCAGGATTTAATGCAGGAGTTTTTAGCACTGGACAATTTTCCGGAGCTGAATATTTTTCTATGAGCTCTTGCGAAACTATTTGGTCCAAACCTGCTGAGTGAACATAGTTCCATCTAGGGTTCCTCCTAATAAACGAACCCTAATTCCATCTAGACGCCACTGCGGGATGAAACAGGCCATGCTCTGCATTTTTGGAGTTTGGGTCCTCCCCGAGGGATTGTAGGAGGTCTGGTTCTAGAGCAGGATCCTTTCCAGTTGGAAGATTATTCTCCATATTGATGGTAAGAGGGCTATGTGCCCTTCAGGGTATGCCTGGACTATGTGTTCGCAGTAACCCTGTTTGGTGGATTTGAGCGACAGTGGACTCCCTGTTATTAGAGGAAGGTACACTGTCTTTAAGGGGACTATGTGTCTCCCTCCCAGTAGATACGTCCCTTCTGTTATTAGGAGGTGAAGAGTCGGCAGGGGTGTATGCCCCTCTGGAGGTTTTTGATCTGGATCTACTGGTTGCTTCACTGCTAGATGTTTGCGAGCGATGATAGCTGCCGCTATGACTATGAGGCGAACTATGTGACCTCCTCGGTAGATTTTATTTAATGGAGTCCGCAACGATGCGCGTCGAATTCGTCTTTCCAGAGAATCTGTGGAGGATGAGCTTCCGGACCGGCCTCTCCTACGTTTTTTACCCATATTTTCGTTAGAAAAGTTCGCGAAAATCTAACACGTGTGGCTTCGAGCGCACAAAAAACAAGAATGAGAATGAAGTTGGATGCGGGTTAGCAACAGGAGCGAGGCAAGGGGCAAGGTTAGTAGAGTAACCTTGGGCAAGGGGGTCCCAAGGTTACTGAAGAGCAAGGTTAGTAGAGAGAACAGGTTGAACGGTAATTCGGGTGAGGCGAGCGGGGAGGAAAAGGCTGTGACGTCACATGTGGATAAAATGGCTACTTGCTTTGAGTTTACATGCATTCAGATGGTTTAGCGTTCTCTGGTTTTAGCTCATTTCAATAACCTCGATTTTAGCTTGTTTGTTTAAACGTGTGTGGCGATTTTTACACTATCTTTGGACAGTTTTATAGATATTATATTTTTATAGTGTATTACCTTAATTAAAACATAACAATCATGCAGGTGTATTGTAAAACAAATAATTAGATATTGTTATCCTGATATTTAGCTCTTTATTAACCTTGCAGGCGTACAAGCCACGTACTGTATGCGCACGATATCCATATGTGAACTCATCGCATGAACCGAAAAGTTACCGTTCAACCTACTCTCCACTCAAGGTTAGTGGTTCATGCGATGACGTCACATATGGATATCGTGCGCATATAATATTAGTGTGGTGATCTCAGCCCTTTTTGTTGGTGGTAAAAGTTGGCGAACAGATTTGTATAGGGCGAGCCACAATATTCTTTTTAGTGTGGGCCTAAGGTGTATGACGGAAACACAGGGATAGTATGATATGTATATTAAAATTAAATACGACACCGTACATTGGATTAACAAAATACGGTACAATAGAAAGTTTAAAAACATGTGCAATAATTATTATTGAATAAAATTAATCATCTATAAGTTCGCACAATGCTACACTCAAGATATCTGAAATGTGACCCCTTTCTAAGTAACAAAATCCAAACGTTTCTCAAGATACACTGATAAACAATAGAATTTCAAATAAGACACCAAACAATATGACAAAATGGCACAAATACATAAACTATGGCATAAGATGACAAACCTTCAGATAAAAATCCAAAAATTGCAAAAGATTCCCCAAATAGAATAAAATACTTGATTCCCTAAATAGAATAAAATTACTTGACTCTGCATAACATTGCTTAATTACTCCGTACAAGTTTGTATAAGAATGTAATTCAAATTACTCGAAAACTTTGCATAAAATAGTTCAATTAAAAAACAAAATTCTGATTCAACCCCAATTAATTTGATTCTACATGGTTTCCCAAATCCCTTCAAATTTCCCAATAAAAGGGACAAGATTATTTCTGTTGAATAAACTAAAAACTATGACATCTACAGTAAAACAATATGGGTCAAAATAAATTCCCAAAAATCATAATATGGTTCACAAAAGTTCAAATTATTTTCAATTAAGTAATTAAAAATGCACAATAAATTCAATTTCTCTAAAAGTTCCAAAATAATTCAAAATTCAAAAATAAAAAGGCAATTCAAATACAAAGGAATTAAAACACAAATATCTTACTTTTGGCCAGTCCAAACTTACGGCGATGCTTAGGAAAATACTTCCTTTTTGGTTTTCTTCATTACTAATTGGGTGATGGCCTGCGGCCGGCTGGCCGCAGGGGCGGCCGCCTGCCCTCTTCTTTCGGGCAGGGCTTTCAGCGGCAAATGCTTTCTGGATCGAAACTGCTACCACGACTCGCGGCTCGCCTCCTTATATATATATACCGAATTTTACCCAATTTCCTTTAGGGAGCCCTAACACCTGGGATCTCGGCGGCATCGGAATCAAAGGAAACGAACATCGAAAAGCACTTAGGGTGTGCATGTTTTCGGCATCTCAAAGGAGTACCGCCGGCAGCGGCTTTTTCCAGGCCCACAGTAGATTCACGTATAAGTGTGATATTTTTATAATTTTGCCTGGGGCCCCTACTGGGATATCGTAGAAATATCATGAATTAAAGACTTTCCTGCTTGGGACGCTCGCTGGGCATCACATTAGCTTGTACGTGGCATGTATGCCTGCAAGGTTATTAAAGAGCTAAATATCAGGATAATAATATCTAATTATTTGTTTTACAACACACCTGCATGATTTTTATGTTTTAATTAAGGTAATACACTATAAAAATATAATATCTATAAAACTGTCCAAAGATAGTGTAAAAATCACCACACACGTTTAAACTAACAAGCTAAAATCGAGGTTATTTAAATGAGCTAAAACCAGAGAACGCTAAATCATCTGAATGCATGTAAACTCAAATCAAGTATCCATTTTATCCACAAGGTCTACTATAAAGACAGGCCCTGGCGCACAAAAATCACGTGACCATCTTAGTCAGACGTTACATGTCATTTGTCACACTGGAAGCGGCAGATTGAGTTTTGAGAAGTTTTCAATGTTTAAAGTGTTTTTAAACGTCTTAGTTTATATTTTAGAAACAAGTTTGTGTCTAGTGCGCGTGTGTCCTGGCGGAGGGGAACCGCCCAGGTGTTATTATGGCCTCTGGGTGGGAGCACGATAAACTGGTGGGAGCCGTGCCGTCCAGGAGTATTGGTGCCGCTCGCACCGACGCGTGAGCGCTGTAAAGGGGAATTCTCCCCCGAACCACAGAATAGGGAGCCCGGAATTCCGGAATGGACTATTATGGACATGGACCGTATTGGACAGTGGAGCCTGATTCACAGAGGGGTGAACTGCTTACGGGAGATCCGCGAGTTCAGACGGTCCGGGTGGCTGGAAGCCGTTCCCGTTGACCACGTTCGGGTTTGTGTATTTATTGTATTCACCATTCACCTTGTGCGAAATAAATCAGTGTTGTAACCGTTGATTTTCGTTGTCGACCCACGCCCCGATACGGTTTATCTATTCGGTCTTTCACGCTGCCGAACAACTGAGACCTCGTCAATTTTGCAGTATACCTACCTACTGAGGTTAGGTTTCATTTTTATTTCGTAAAAAATAACCTAAATACCAAATATTGGGTCTGTTTATATTATATTTATACATATTACAAAAGCCAGGAAGAAAGTGTCGCCATAACAAACATTTGTTTTGCCTCGGGATGAAAATTTCCGTCAAAAATGGATTCGTCAAATCCCAACTGAGATTTAATTTCTAAAAAACCCTTAAGTATGTGTGACTAACACATTTTCAAGAAAGAGAAACAATAATTAAAGTGGACAAATGTGTTGTGGGAGGAAAATACCTATAGAGAATATCACCTAAGCTAAAGAAAGGTGATGTCCCAACAATTTTTGAGAAGTGCCAAAATATTGTGAGTGCCCAAAACAGCTGAGGCAGGTTGAAAATTTTGAAAAACAATTAGAGAAAGCTTGGATGCACAAAACCAATAATGTAATAGATGAAAGAAAACTTGCCAAATTGTTACGAAATTTGTTTTTTTCTACTTATCTCCAAAAATGCCTTTCATTAAATAGCACTAAGTTGGTCACGTGACTACAAGATTATGCGTTAGCGCCATGGCCTGTCTTTATCGTTGGCCTCGTTTTATCCACATGTGACGTCACAGCCTCCCCCTTCCCGCTCGCCTCACCCGAGTTAACCTTTAACCGTTGACTGACGTATTAATAAGACTTCTCACGGCTATAGTTTCATGTCCTGGAAAGTAGATGGCGCCTATGGTCAACAATGTATTTTGCATTGTATTTTGTCTCTGGGAAGCGCATGGTGAGCCAGAGAACTGTCAAACATGACAGACGTGAGCAGTCTTTATTAATACGTCAGTCAACGCTTTAACCTTCTCTCTACTATTATAACCTTGAGGGGGTCCCACGAAGGGATCAAAGTTGTCTCTTCTTCTTCAAATACTATGGCAAGAGTGCGCGAAAGGCAACACACAGAGAAATGGAGGAGGAGAACGCGCTTTGACCTACTGCGCATCCTATTTCCAGGCAAATTTAATGGTAGCCATGTTCTACACTTATGTTGCCAACTTAAATTTTTAGATGAGCATGTCGGAATGTTATTGGTAGATTTTTTGCGCGATTTTCAAATCTGATTAATAGTAATGCAGATAAATTTTAGAATTCCAAGTTGGTAGCGACCCTTTGTTTACGTTTGGACTAGTTTGGAGCGTTTAGATTTGGGATATTTTGGATTATTATTTAAAGGTGTTTTTTAAGTGAATTCCCAGTAATTTATTGAATTATTAAACGACAAAATGTCTTGTATTGTGAAGAAATGTAAAAAATTACCGCACTCGAAAGCAGGAAGGAGTTTCATTTCACAGGTAAGTAATAATTCCAGTGGCGTATGACAGGGTTAATGAATGGATGCTACGCGATGTTGTGGAGATTCTATCTTTTGTATTTTTTTAAAGGAAACTCCCAATTTTATTTTTGTATTGTTAGGTTTCCACGTGATGAATGGCTCAAAAAATTATGGTTGGAGGCCCTTGGAATTAAAATAGAAAATTTTATATGGACACCGAACAAAATAGTTTGTTCTGATCATTTTCGAAAGGAAGATTTTTTGAAATTTCCAGGTAAAATAGTTTTAAAAAAGAATTCAGTCCCAACTACCAATTTAGAAAAACTGGTTGAGCCTGTTGCTGGTCCATCGGGGATAAATGTGCCCTTAGATATTTCAACCACCACAAACACTAGTGTGTCAAACTATGTATAAATCTCTTGTCTATGTTTCATACTTAAATTTTTTTTATTGACTTTAATTTTGTGTATTATCTATGCTTAAAGTAATATTTAAGAAGTGCTACTTTGCTATTTCATATTGCCATTATTATTTTAATGTTATAATAATATTTTATTCTAGAACTGTTTATTAAGACACATCTACTACTAGTAATGAGAGCCAAAAGAGAAGTGGTCATAAGAGAAAATTGTGGTATGTAATATTGTCAACAAAGTGACATCTGTGGACCGATGACCAAACTATTCAAACTTACTTCTACTGAATCATAACAAATAAAGATAACATTATACAAAATACAGGGGACAATCAATAACAAAATATACGAGGATTACTCGATAAGATAAACATTAGATAAATCAAAGTCCAATCGCCGAGTCGGCAAAATCTGCGAGTATAAATCCAGCACCAGCCACAGGCTGGGCATGAGTAAGCCCCGCTTATTAGCAGCTACTCGATCACTGACCACCCTCGGTGGTCTGACCTGGCAATGGATCCCGCTTAAATAGCCTCCTTGTTCAGGTCGGGCTCCGAGGGATACTGTTAGAGGCATATCTGTGAGTGCAAGAATAAACATCACCCTAGTTTGTACCTGCTGTCCTTCTTCTGCGCTTCGCGACTCCCGCACCCAGTGATCCCGGCAAGCTGTGAGGGTTAATCCAACCCTCCGGCACACACAAGTAGTGCGTCACATGGTAAAGGCTCCGTGTGAAGGCACTCAGTTGTGACACGTGGTGGAGGCGCGCAGTCTTCAAGCCGCACCACGCGTCTCCCACGTAAACTTGTGTGACAATATAATAAAGGAAGTGGCTATTTATACGTCCGACGTTAGAATAAAAATGCACAATAAAATAGATAGGTACCGTTCAAACTCCGATAACTTTGTGTTCAAACCACTGCCAATGAAAATCGCGATTATTTAGAAATATATCTACAAATTATATAGAAAATTAACTTAGTACTGTGCAAATATGAATTGTTCGATATTCTCAATACCTATTTAAAAATAAAATACAGAATGATAATTTTATTGTTTTAATTTAAATTCTCGATACCCTATAAGAAAATTGCGGACGCCTCTGATCTGTGTATAATATGGCGGATTCTTGATTAGAAAGTTTGCGCATGTCGGACGCTCATTCTCCCTCCTCCATTTCTCGGGCAACACATTAAGGAAATAAAGGAACCCTAATAAAGTAATCTAAGTGATCTAGAGAACGAGGTGCCGATATGTAATGCCCGTCATTTTTGACTAGGGCGTGCAAATGTCTCCTTAAGTCAATTAGTTCAAATATTCTGTCACCAATTTAAACTCATATTTTTGTATTTGTTAGTTATTTGCTAAGCTAAATTTTGGGGAATAAATTGATACAGCATTTCCTTCAATCAATTAATTTTGTAACTTGGTTAATTTTGTGAACAAAATTTACAGTAATTTGTCAGTTGCGATATTCTTGAGTTAAACTACCCTGTTTCCATTATACACCCTTAAGCCCACACTAAAAGTAAGTAATTTGTGAACCACCCTGTACATATCGCTCGCCAACTAACAGCAGATACAGGGTGAGTGCCACAATGAGATGCAGAAGACGGATTTGTAATGGTTAATAAATGAGAAGAATCACATGGATACTGTTATCTTGTGAAGGAAAGGATTGAAAAAACTTTGTTGAAAGATGAACAGTAAAAACTGTGATATAACTGATATTGTTTAATGTGAATAAGTGATGTAACGATGAAAAAAGTATGAGAAAGATCTACATGGAAACAGTAATCTTGGGAAGGAAAGGATTGAGAAAGAAAAGTAGAAAATTTGTTCAAGTGACAAAGGCCCCAAAGTGGCTAATTTGCTCGGAAGAGCAGAGGCCATTTAAAGGCGAGGAGACGAAGAAGAAGAAGAGGCCCTAACCCTAACCTGTTCTATGGGCATAACCTAAAAAAAAAAGAAAAATCGAGGAAAGTTTCTATTATTTCTTTAAAAGAAAATAATGTAAGTAATACATTTTGGAAATAATGATAGTGCCCAAGAGGGTGTACCAATAAAAGAAATCTATAAAAACTTTCAGGTGTATTAAGGTATAGGGTGCACACTGCAGTGGGGAGTGCAGACCATGGCGTTTTCAGTTAACAAAACGTTCCAATTGATAGAAAGCAAGTTAGCTTGTTTAAGGTTTACCCAACAAATAAGGTACAGGCATATATTAAATCCCAAACCCAGATTGAGAAACCCAGCGTGGTTTATAAAAAAATCTAGAGCCGAAGAACATGATGATGATGTCACTAATGAAAATAAGGAGTTCATGAAGGAAGTGGTACAAGACAGATATGATGGGCATGATAATAATAATCGAGAAATTGCCAGCAGTATTGAATGGACACCAAATTTAAAGCGAACAGGCCTTATTGCAAAAAAAATTGGTGTGTATCCTCTATGGAAGAAAGACGGCACCAAAGTTGCTACAACACTTCTTCAAGTAATGGATAATCATGTGATAAAGTACTATCCCCCAGAAGAATATGATCCACCCAGAAAAAGAATCGGAAGAATAAAAAACAAGAAAGGCTGTCTGTTATTAGGTGCAGAAGGCACTGATCCATCGAGATTTACAAAAGACTACTGTGGTCTCTTCAAAGAAGCTGGAGTTATACCGAAAAAAATTCTCAGTAGATTCTTTATAAGTGAAAATGCAGCCTTACCACTTGGTACTCTTTTAAACATAATGCATTTTCAAGTTGGAAATTACGTGGATGTTCGTGGTAAGACCATTGATCGTGGGTTTCAAGGAGTGATGAAACGGCACGGATTTAAAGGAATGCCCGCCAGTCATGGAGTAACAAAAACACATCGAAGGGGTGGTAACATCGGAGGAGGTGGTGAGAAGGGTAGGGTGTGGCCTGGAACCAAAATGCCAGGCTGGATGGGAAATAGGCACAGAATAGCAAAGGGTTTGAAAGTCTATCGAATAAACACAAAATACAACGTTATGTGGGTTGCCGGGCAAGCGATACCAGGGAACACCAATTCGGTGGTGTTTATATATGATACACTTTTGCCTTTGAGGGTACCACAAAAACCTCTCCCATATCCAACCTATTTAGATCCAATAAACGAAGAAGTTGAAGATATTTATGATGAAGAAATACACCCCTTTCCAAGCTCAACAATATTGTATAATGAAAATTAGTGAAAAATGAAAGTACTCAGATTTGATATAGAATATTATGATTTTTAATAAATTTCATTAACAGCACTGTGATATTTCGTCGGTGAAGAACAGAAGTACCTTAAGCCCAGAATATGTATTTTTCAGGAGGAGCCCCCAAAGTTTTTATTGATTTAATGCGTATAATTTTGGAGCAGTGTAATTTATTACTTTGGGTATCTGCACTAGGACTGAGAATAAAGTTGCGATTTAAAATCCAGTTTTCAAATTGTTAGGCATAAGATTCCTATGGTATATTCAATTAGAATTCTGATTATGTTCTAAATATTGTCCTGCATTTTAAAAACATGTAAAAATATATATCGCGGATGACCTAGCACTATCTTCTATTTGCAATTTCTAGGGAAAATCACTTTTTGGTGCCTATAGAATTTCCAGCTCCTTTTACATGTTCTGTAAAAAGCTCCTAAGTGCACGGCCACACATAAGGCGAACGGCGGACTGGAGAGCAGAGCGGAGATGGTAGAGGAGAGTAAAGCGTGTTTGCTCACTGGTAGCGGAGCGTTCAAGTCAGTTTGACACTTTCCGGCGTATTGGCGCATATTTAACCTCGAAAATAGAGTGTTGTGTTCTTATATACTTACTTAATAATAAACAATATGGATCGCGAAATGCTAATTAGTGAAATTTTTAGTCGCAAACTCCTGAGACATAACTCATGCACATCACCACGACCGAGGTGTTTTAGACAATCTTTGGGTCGAGATTTCTAAAATTATTTTTGTACAGATGATGGAATTCACCAAGTGTTTCCCGGATTAGGTTTATTTCATTTATTCACACTGCACGTTTATTTTGCAAAATCCAAAATTTGAGTTGTGAATTTTCACATAAAAATAATGTAGAAATCGACATTTTTATAGCTGTTTCTATGAAGTTCAATGCTTCCACTTTACTTCCAACCTCTATGCGCAATATGCCTTTCAAAGCTGTCATAATCCGCTGACTGTGTGGACACTACCCGCACTACTCTCCGCTTTCCGCTCTGCTCTCCGGTCCGCCGTCCGCCTTATGTGTGGCCGTGCACTAAGATTAAAAAAATCCCAAGTATTTGAAAATGAGAGTTGAAATTTCTTCTACTTAAATGACCGTAATAAAAAGGAGGCAATATATTATCCTATCTCCTATTTATTATTGAGTGTTGTTCTTTTTCGGAAAGGAGGTTTTAGACCAGGAGATAGTGACAGATTTTTGGACGTGATTTTACTCAGTATGCCTTGCAAAGGGCATTATGTGGCATATATTCTCACAATAATAAGGTAAGAATCAGAGAGTCATCCCGGGTTCTTCATATGAAAAACTCAGTTTTCGTTTATTTGAAAAATATGCGTTCTGATATGATTTTAGTCAGGCTGTCCTGTATTTTATAATGAAGTTCAAAATAGAAAATTCCTCGGAAAACCATAGGCATACGTGGGCCCAAAGGGCTATTATTGCCAGTGAACTTGTATTTTAATAAATAATTTTTCCGCATTTCTGAACAGGCTGCCAATGAGAAATATATTTCTTGTTATGAAACTGCTGAAAAAAGAATGGCATACCGTTTACTCATCATATTCAAGTACAGTTTAAATTGAATGTTATTTAATCATATAAACGATTTATTCTATGTAAAGTGTACTTGGACATGCGCAAATGGTATGCCATCTTTTCTTCGGCAGTTTCATAACAAGAACTTGCATACTTTTCATGGGCAGCCTGTTCAGGAAAAATTATTTATTAAAATATAAGTTCACATGGCAATAATAGCCCTTTGGGCCCACGCTAACGGTATGCTTATGGTTTTCTGAGGAATTTTCTATTTTGAACTTCATTATAAAACACATGGCAGCTCGACTAAAATCATATATGAAAACTCATATTTTTCGAATAAATGAAAATTCAATTTTCCATATGAAATGAAGAACCCAGGATGACTCTCTGATTCATACCTTATTATTGTGAGAATATACGCAACATAATGCCTTTGATATTTACTAAAAACAAATGCATTCATGCAGCTGTCATGATATTAATTCTGACTTATCTCTGTTATCCAATTGGTTGAAGGTGAATAAATTGAAATTAAATTGAGATAAAATAAAAGTTATGATTTTTGGGAAGAAAGGGTGTATTAATGACTTCAACTGAAGTATTAACGTAGATGGTGAACAATTAGAAATTATTAATTCATTTAAATATTTGGGTAGGTATATATTTGGACAATAAATTGAAATTTGATTTACATTTTGAAAAAATTATATCCAAAATTGCATCTAAAACGAATTAGTTCAGATTTGTCATTTTATTCTAAAAAATTGTTTATAACACTATAATTCTTCTGCATTTTTTTATATTGTCCAACCTTATTATATGATGCTGGTGATTGTGTTCTATAAGCTACAAATTCTGCAAAATAAAGCGATGCGAATAATATTAAATTTAAAATATAAAATTATATATTAAACAAGTTGAAGTGGTTAAATGTTAAAAATTTAATTAGCTATCTAACCTTCATTTTATATTTAAAATTAAAACAAAATTTTTGCCCAATTGTTTGAATGCATATATATCATATAATTGTAATCATCATAGCTATCCGACTCGATCTTGTGAAGATTTTCATCTGCAAAATTGTAGTAAAAGTATATATTATAAATCAATATTTCAAAAAGGAATAATTAATTACAATAGATTAAATGTAACCATAAAAAATGAAGGCAGTCTTACAAAACTTAAACATTTTTTAAATTTACAAGATGATAGTTACTAATTTTTGGTGTTATTATACTATACAGGGTGTTCCTTAATGACATGCTAATACTTAAGGGGGTTATTCTTGGGCCCATTTTGAGAAAAAAACTTCATATGAACGTATGTCGCAAACGTCTTAAATTTTGAGATACCGGGTGTTAAAGTTAATTTTTTTAAATTGAATTTTGGCTACATCTCCCGAAATAATCAAGCTGCTGAACTGAAATTTTGCACTGCTATGTTTTTGGGGATGGAGAATAAGCTGAAAATGTCAATTTCACCGTATCTCACAGAGGGCGCCACTTGCGCTGTTTTTTGATTAAATCCACCGTTTGCGTTGAAATTACCAAAACGTGCCCCAAAACACCTGTTGATTCCAATATTCGAAACATAAAATTTTCACCTACTGCTTTGATTTAATCGTTATGAAACAAGAGTACATTTTTCTTGCAGAATGAAAGATGCACTAAAATGATGAACCTGCAGGACCAAAAAGATAACCTCAAAAAAGTTACGCGTAAAAGCGTGATCAAAAAAACAGCGCAAGTGGCGCCCTCTGTGAGATACGGTGAAATTGACATTTTCAGCTTATTCTCCATCCTCAAAAACATAGCAGTGTCAAATTTCAGTTAAGCAGCTTGATTATTTCGGGAGATGTAGCCAAAATTCAATTTAAAAAAATTAACTTTAACGCCCTGTATCTCAAAAGTTAGAACGTTTACGACATCCGTTCATATGAAGTTTTTTTTCTTAAAATGGGCCCAAGAATAACCCCCTTAAGTATTATCATATCATTAAGGAACACCCTGTATAGCTATATAGTTATTATTGTAAAAGAAGAAAGTTTTATTGTCTATTATACTGAAATAATCATTGTATAATATTAGTATTTAGTTTTTGCATGTAGCCTTATGTGCTAAATAAACTTGTTACTACTACTACACTACTACTGAAAAGCATAGTGAGTTAAATCAACAATCTGTCACTATCTCCCGATCTATTTGCATTTTTACAACTGTAGGCGTTTCAAATTCAAATAGAAGAGGAGGCAGAACGGTCAGCGCCACCTTACCGGGTTGGATGAACCTTGGTTGGAATTTCTGTAAGGAATTCTGCGGGGGGGGAGGGGCAAAGGGGGAGAAACGGGAAATTTGAACTGGGATCTCCCACTGGAATATTAAATTTAACCTAACCTAACCTATATATTTTGTGCTGGCGACTACTTTAGAAGATTCCTGGCCAATGACAGTTCTACAAATGAAGTTCTAGAAAATTTCTAGAAAACTTAAGGAAGCTCTACAGAGAAAACAAAGGAAAACTAAAAGAGAATGGGGCCCTGGGGGCCACAGGCCAACAAAGCTGTAACGGAAAATGCCTCCAAACTAATCTTAAAAATTAGAAAACTAAAGTAGAATACCGAAACGAAACCTAAAATTTATCTGCCAAATCTTTGAGCAGGTTAGGAAACAGTGCAAACTGCAAACTTGCAAGAACGGTAGACGCACAGGATTGCTCGATCTCTAAGTGTAAAATAATGTTCGCCAGTCAGCAGATAGGTGTGACGTCAGTGCTAGAGCAAAAGTTAATTTGTATATCGTTCGGTCACAGAATAGGGGAATGTTCGGTGCTGGTTTTGGCGTGTGTTTCGTGTATTTCATTTTTAATCTATTTTTAGTTTCAAACTAATATTATTATTGAATCTTTATACTAAATTAGTACATCTTAATTTTAAAAACGTAAGAACTAATATACAGGATGATTTTTTTAGGACTACCACCGCGATTTTCTTGCTTATTTTGTGCTCTACAAAAAAAAACTAAGAATAAAAAATATGACAATTTTGAACAGCTAGGAGGTGCCGAAAAATAAATCGGCATCCATCTTGTCGCGCAATATAAAAAAAACTTCAAATTGAGCAAAACTATTAACAGAGTCGTAGCATGTTTATTTTTAAGAGATCGAGAAAAACTTTCATATTAAATTAAATTCTGATGCCAGAGGAATTGATGGATTAACCTTGAAAATGATCATAGTAAGTTTATCTGTAACATTTCTCCACACTGTTCATTTTGTGAACATGTGTACAGAAAAGGGTATAGTTACTACTCAAAAATTCAAATCCTAGTGAGCTGAAAGACCTCCGGCCTATAAGCTTATTGCCGGTGCTCTCTAAAATAGGTATTTGAGAAAGTTGTTCAAGCCCAATAAGTTATTATACAGGATACAGGCTATGTGCAATCCTTCAAAATAATTCCATATAACCAATCAGGGTTTCGAGAATGTTACAGCACGACGTCAGCTCTGTTAAATATCTGCGATAACATTTTCCGAGCACTGGACAAGAAGATGGCAGTTGCTGTGATATCTATGGACTATTCTAAAGCTTTTTGATAGAATCACAGAAAAAACACTTTTCTGGGATAGAATCTCAATCTAGGATTCCTCTGGCATCAGAATTTAATTTAATATGAAAGTTTTTCTCGATCTCTTAAAAATAAACATGCTACGACTGTTAATAGTTTTGCTCAATTTGAAGTTTTTTTTATATTGCGCGACAAGATGGATGACGATTTATTTTTCGGCACCTCCTAGCTGTTCAAAATTGTCATATTTTTTATTCTTAGTTTTTTTTTGTAGAGCACAAAATAAGCAAGAAAATCGCGGTGGTAGTCCTAAAAAAATCATCCTGTATATTAGTTCTTACGTTTTTAAAATTAAGATGTACTAATTTAGTATAAAGATTCAATAATAATATTAGTTTGAAACTAAAAATAGATTAAAAATGAAATACACGAAACACACGCCAAAACCAGCACCGAACATTCCCCTATTCTGTGACCGAACGATATACAAATTAACTTTTGGTCTAGCACTGACGTCACACCCATCTGCTGACTGGCGAACATTATTTTACACTTAGAGATCGAGCAATCCTGTGCGTCTACCGTTCTTGCAAGTTTGCAGTTTGCACTGTTTCCTAACCTGCTCAAAGATTTGGGAGATAAATTTTAGGTGGAATCAATCACGCTACACTTACCCACGGTATGTCTAACGAATCCGAAAACAAGGCAACTCTGCGCATCTACGTCAGTTGCGAATCACGAATTCAAAATAATGGGCGGCTGCGGTTGTGTTTTACGATTTTTTTGTAGTTTACAGTTTAATATGTCAAGAAAAAAGTGTAAACAACTGGCAGTCAAGAATAAATAAACAAGGACGGATTAATAATAAATCTATTATTGATAAATAAATCTTTGCAGTGAAATCAGTGAAATTCATTAAATTAAAATTACTTACAACGTTGATTGAATATGGCTGACACGCCAGGGTCTGATTAAACAGTATTCCTAGTAAAATTATAAAAAATGTAAAAAAACGAAAACTAACAACGACGAAATCAAAAGCTGGGTTTAGTCAGTCAGTCAAATACATACCTAGAGTAGTGTAATAAAGGTAATATTTTTCTTCTCATAAAGTATTAAAGTGGATATTATAAATTATATTGATACGGCTCTGTCTATTGTTTACATTACCTGTGAAATGTAATTCCTGTGAATTTTTTTTTGTCCACTTTAGAATTGCTATGGCAACAACGTACAGCACATGACATATTTATTTCCAGAGGTCAATAATTGGTATTTGCAAGGCAGACGTGCACGTGCCAAGAAAGAACAAAGGGATCATCTTGATTTTTATGGGACGAGCATGGATGGTGGTCCTAGTCACCGAATCCTATAAGACGAATAAACAACAGTTTCTAACCTAAAAAATACAAATGTCAATACAGACAGCCGATGTTCAAACTTCAAATATAAAAATAAATCTTTCTTTTATTATATTATTAGAAAAACAAACCATGAAGATAAGGAAAAAACAAGACGACACAAATATGAGCGAAATTTTCGCAGAACTTGAAGATAAAAGCAAGGAAAGTTTTGTAAGTGAAAATGTTCACTAATAATAATTATACCCTACTTAGGATGCATTCATATTCTATCGTTTATAGTTGCATACTGCTGAGGATATAGAGGATTTGAATCAACATATCATGGCTCCTAAAGACGAACTGCAGAAAGTTTCATTTAGCAACATTGACCAATTAGATATTATGGACATAAGTGTCAGCAATTTTACCTTTTCGAATTTTACTAAAATCGAACTGGATGGCTTAGATATCATAAATGAGGACCCCGTACCACTTGATAATTTTGAAGGAGTGATTGAGAGCAAACCACTTGTTCCCGATAAACCTGAACTTGTCAAAATAGTCACAATTACAAAAGCAATAAATAATGAATCTGTCAAGGAGGCTAGTAGTGATTCTGAAAAAGATGAGAATTTTACTCCTTATAAAAGAAAACAGAAAGTTAAGGTTGATAACACTGCACAACTGAAAAAGAGAGCGTTGCAAAGGAAGCAACGGATTGAACAGTCCAAGGTAATATTTTTTAGGAAGTGGCTATTTATACGTCCGACGTATATGAAAGTTGGTATACGTCTTGCGCTCTGATTGGCGAGTTGAGTCACGTGACTTCTTTGGACAGACATTTAGCTCCATACATGTCCGAATCTGAAGTAGACTAATTTAGATACGTCGAAAGTGCATTTTTCTCAAGCATTGTTGCAATAACGAGCGTGTATGCCCTCCTTTTTCGGCGATGGGCGCTGCGGTATGAAAAAAGAAGTGGTAATTATTTTCAATGATGTAACCCACCCCCGATTTTCTTGAAATTTTGGCCCTATTTTCGTCCGACATTCGGCGCCCGCCAAACGGTTAAGCCCGATTTATAAACTTTGATGTTTGATGTTTCCGTCGAAGAAGATTATTATTTCTAAACTCAAATTCCGTCAGGGATAACAACGGAGCTCCTGGAGGTCCGTTGGGACACAGACACAGAATACTATCAGCATATAAGTTGTTTTATATGCTCTGATACACTGATACTAATCTGCACAGAGAAATTCCTTTGTCTATGCTATTCTGTAGTTGGGATAAGCAACATATAATTTTTATCTTTTTCCGTTTGTCGTTGCCTCTCCGGCCAATGAAGTGCCTTCTTAAGAGTCACGTGGGAGGTCACATGGTTTCCCAGTTTATCAGCTGATCATCTGTATTGATTTTGTGTAAAGTTTATAAATCCGGCTTTTTACAGCGCCGAACGTCGGGCGAAAATAGGGAGTACCTAGCCAAAATTTCAAAAAATCGGTGGTGGGTTACACTATTGGAAATAATTACCACTTATTTTTTCATACCGCAGCGCCCATCACTGAAAAAGGAGGGCATACGTGCTCCTTATTGCAACGATGCTTGAAAAAAAAAAGTACTTCCGACGTATCTAAAGTCAGTTTACTTTGGACGTGCATGGAGCTAAATGTACGTCCAAAGAAGTCACGTGACTCAACTCGCCAATCAGCGCAAGACGTATACCGACTTTCATATAAGTCGGACATATAAATAGCCACTTCCTATTTTTAACAAAGTGGCTATTGTACGTCCGACATATAAAAAAGTTGGTACCTATACGTCTTGTGCTCTTATTGGTGAGTTAAGTCACATGGCTTCTTTGGACTTACATTTAATTCCATACACGTCCAAAGTAAATGTTGCAATAAGGAGCGTAATGGACGAGGTAATGGACTTTCCCGAAATTTTAAAAGATTTATGCCTTGTTTTCATACGCTATTTTCAACCGACATTTGGCGCATGCCGAAAATAGCATACGTAAACGGCATAAATGTTAAAATTTTGGGGAAGAGCATTATTTATAATAATTCCTGTATTTCGATATTATTTTGTCGTACGGCCGTGCCCATCGCTACCGACTGCGACAATATGCGGCGAAAGCCCCCTTCTTTGTTGACACGGCAGCGCTCTTCACTGCCGACTGCTACAATATGGGGTGAATGGCTCTTCTTTTTTCATACGGCAGCGCCCATCACCAAAACAGAAGGGCATACGTGCCTTATTACAAAGTATACTTCGGGCGTGTATGAAGTTAAATTGGTGTTAAATGTATGTCCAAGGAAGTCACGTGACTCATCTCACCACTGAGAGCACAAGAGTTTAAGGACTATTATACAGTGTCCTCCAAAAAGTTCGCACCATAGGGTGAAATTTGTAATTAACGTTTTATTTTGAAATTTAGTTTTGGGGTTACCTTATGCTTTAAAAAAGATGAAAAATGACTCACTCAAACGTGGTCATGTGACTTTCTTTATCTATCAAAAATGACATTTAAAAAAATATACTAAAATATTTAGTTTTTTGCCCATTTTTAATATTTATGAAATTTCTGAAAATTTTGAAAACTTCGAAACTTCATAAAAACTATTTTATATCGCTAGCCTTATCAATATATTATTTTTTATTATTAATTACCGATAAGAATAGGTATTTTTCACAAGAAAATGATATTTACTGGGGATGTACCGGAATTCCGGCGGTACCACTAAATCCGGCCGATCCGGCCAATTGGCCGAAACTACCGTTCCAGTTGGATCGCTATAGCAATCCGGCCGGAATTTTCGAAAATTCTGAAATAGGTTAAACATAAGTAAAAAGCAAGAAAAACATTTTTAACTTTATCAAATCACATTTTTTTACTTTTTTTAAACAAATGCATTTTATAAAAATAAACATTAAACTTATTTAGCTGTCAATACTCCCGGAGCTTTGTAAAAACTCCTGGGATTTTTCAAAAAACCCGGAAGTTTTCAGAATAATGATTCATCATTCTAACTGTATTCCTTACATTTTTCATTTTAAATCGATATATGATGAGTATGATACTTCTAGTGAAATGTGAAGATAAAAAAAAATCCACAAATGAAATAAAGAATAGAATATTAAAGGTTAGGTTTCAGCATTGAGCATATATGGCTATATATCATATGATATAAGTATTTAATTTTAATTAAATAAACAAAATAAAAACAAAAACAACTGAAAACTTACCTAGTAACAGTAGTGAATAAAACTCCAGCACTATACAGGGTGATTCAGTTCCGGTGCTCAACATGGGGATCTCGGAAACCGTAACAGATACGAAGTCGGTCAAATGGAGGCAAATTTGCGCCTTTGGGCGCCCAACAATATGCCGTTGAGAAAGTTGAAATATTTTCATGGGTTGCTGGGATATTTAAGAAAAACCGAATTTTTGAAATTTAAATTTTATTTTGTTCTGGCGCCATTTGCAATAATATTGAAAAATAAATTGTACTTTTTCATTGCAACTTTTTCGGGACTACGTCATGGTATTTTTAGATTTTCGGGGCGACGTTTCGTTTTTGAGATAGAGGGATCATCTTCATTTTTTTAAATATGGACCTGGATTTTTTATTGCATATTTCGAAATGAATCGTTGTCCTGAGTACAACGATGTATGACACATACATATTTTTTCTCGTTTTAGCTGCTAAAATGCACATTGACTAAGAAAAGAATTAATACGGTCCTGGACTATGCATTTTTCTCTCTTTTTTTTCAAAGCTATTCCAATTATAACAGGTGATCATTATTTTAATACCTACTGGATTGATTATACTCCATGTTTGTCATATTTTGAATTTTTTTTATACTTTAGGTAACTAACAACAATAATAATTATTACTACCAATAGTAAGATACATTTTACCTAAACTAGCCGGTCCGGCTAGTGGCCGGAATTCCGGTTCCGGCCGGATCGGCCAAATACCCGATCCGGTACATCCCTAATATTTACGCTTTAAAATTCTGTTATGTTTGTTGCAAAGTTGATGTACCGTCTAGCATTTGGGGTATAAATTTAGTTACATTACGTTTCCCAGTTCTAAATTGATGCCAAAATAATAATAAATTAAAATATCAAACTATTTTACGTATCTAAGCAAAATTCTTGACTTTTATGGAAGAAATAATTATTACCTTTAAGATTAATTTCACATTAATCGATATTGATGAGTAATTATTAAATTGATACATTTTTAACCTTTCGTAATTTTTACCTGTATACACTTAAATAAGAATAATTTCAAAAATTGACACCCAGAATGCTTGTATATGTGAAAACACATGTCTGATCATCAGTCCAGATGGTCAGGACCAGTCATCAGTAGCTTATCAGTCTCACCTGAAATGGGTCTAAAGTATCAAATAATGTGAACAATTTATTTGCTCTTCAATGTACACTTTTGCCCTTCTAAGCTCTTTCGAAATTTGAGATAAAGCTGTAGGCACAATGAACTGGGCCAATGTGTATCATAAATCATAATAATTATTATGATAACGGAACCCAGGGACACTAGTTTGGGCATATCTCGGGAACTTCATTTCCCCCTCCCCCCCAACAATATGTTGTTTGGGTTGATTCAAAAAGAGGAAATATTTTGAATTTTGTGTTTCGTATTGGGAAAATGTCAAGGGAATAATTACCAACATTTTATAATGACGTTCCTTTTAATACTTTTATTATTATTTTCATTATCAGTTCACTTCATGGTGTTTTAATCAAACGGAAAAAGGAGTCGTTCTGGTTTGGTATCAGGAACCATTTTTTAGACAAACCTACTCTTTTGTAGCAATAATATTTATTTAATATACATTACTCAACAGCATACCCAATTACAGAGTAAGAATATTACTTATACTATGCAAAATAAGACTACAATATACACAGATTGCAATTGCAACAGAACAAAGTTATGAGGATAGTGCTGAATTGTAGTAAATATACGCCGATTAGAACTATGCTGCGGGACTTGAACTGGTTGTCTGTTGAGCAGAGCATTAAAAGGGCGAACCTAATATTGATATATAAAATGGAGCATTGTCAGCTTCCCACTTACTTGCATAATTTTCTTGAGAGAAGAGCAAATTTCTTTCAGTATAATGTTCGTTCGAATCAAAATTATAATATTCAATTGGTAAAAACGGCAAGTTTGCAGAAATCGTTATTGTATGAAGGTGTTCGGCTTTTTAATGCGCTTCCAGAGGCGATAAAATGTGCACCAACACTGAGAATCTTTGTTGGGGTTGTGTCTGATTATTTACGAGATGTTTGATTATTTACGTGATGTTTGATATTTGAATGTGGCTGAACTGGTACTTTGCAAGACTTCTTTTTATTTATTTTTTTATTTTTTATATTGTGTTATGTACATATTTTTCTGTGATGTACTAGCCGGGTGCTAAATAAAGATTTATTATTATTATTACAAGATGTGGGTAATAAGAAAAAAAATATAAACTTAAACTAAGATTAACCAACAACCAACAGTCAATAATGACGAGCTAAACAATCTCATACAGTTAAGACGTCCCACCCACAAAGCAATTAAATACCAATCTTTTAAATACATTTATACTGCAACAAAAAATGTCAGGCTTATCTGTGAGGTTGTCATATGTATTACACATTTGATAAATGGGCGAGAATTTCAAAACTTTAGTTCTTGGCACAGGCAGATAGAAAGTATTACATTGTCTAGACGATGGCCTGGGCACCAGGAGATGCAGACAGTCCAACAATCCCGTGCAGTCCAACATACCATTAACCAATTTAAATAGGTTGACCAAAGACACCCGACTGCGTCTAGTTTGGAGACTGATTAGTCCGCATCTATTTAACAGTTCCTGCTCAGGGATTCCCTGTCTAGGATAAAAAAACCATCCTGTTTATACCATAAGTACTTAAGAAAGCGTCTTTGAACACTTTCTAAATTTGTCGAATGGACACTATATCCAGGATACCAAACGACACAAGCATATTCTAACTTAGGTCGTAAAAATGCCTGAAATAGAAGTTTTATAACATTGACATTCCTAAAGTCAGAGGTAGTTCGTACAATAATAATATTGTACTTAGTAGAACGGCAGAGACTCATTATTGTTCTGCTCTGAGCTTCTACCCAGCGATGTTTAGAAAGGAAATCAGATTAATTTTATGTTTTTGCCTAAGTGTAATTTATAAAAAATAGCATATTGGGGCTTGAATTTTCCCAGATGAGAAAGGGTAGCTACAATTAACCAATGAACCATTTTATAGTTGCAGTGCCCAGTACGTTCAACTACCAAGCACTATGTCAAAATGCTTGAGTTCTTCGAGACGAACCCAGGATTGGCTACTGGTCAGTTACAGAAAGAAGAGTACAGGAAAAAGTGGAAGGAATTAACTAATATTTTGAACAATATGAGGCTGGGAGAAAAAACTACCGAAAAATGGCAAAAGGTAATTTTTTTGAAGTCATCACTAAATAGTCTCAAAATTGTCATTCAACGCTCAGAGATGGCATTAAAGTAGGTCATACTTCTACGATTTTTTCAATAAATTAGCCTTGGCGAGTTTATGGCCAAATGTCAGACAGGTGCGTCATAAGCCAAATGTGGCCAGATATTTAATTCAAAACCCGACAAATAAAGAATCATTTAACATTTCATATACATTTCAGTTCGCACATGCGCAATGCGTCTGGTGTTGCTTATTTACTAACTTGTTTTTCATTTTTATCATTTTTTGTTCGACACTTTTGACATAAAAAATATTCCCGGAAAATATTTACTTGTGATTTTAATGTTTGATTTATGCCGATAAAACTTCCTTGCACATAAATTGGCGACTAACGAAACATGCTTCATCTATTTTTTTTCAGTCGCTAATAAATCCTATTGCATTGAAACTCTAGATTTTGCGGAAGGCAATATTATCATATTAACAGGAGAAGGCATTCTTTGAACCATTTACTAAGGCCAAATGAAGAACCATTTATGAAAGTGCATTTTTTATGCTGAATTTTTTCCACAATTATACTGTTTTTTTTTACAAATGCAGGACATCAGGGCAAAAGTGCATAAAAAATGGGCAAAATGATCGATTGATGCCCATCTCCGTTCATGTGAACTAAAATGTATTAGGATGCAAATGCATCGGAGAAACATGGTCCCAAGAAACTTTTGATGACCATCTGCCAATGATAACAAAGCTCGTAAAGGTCATAATAACCAGGAAAAAATGATCGGCAGACGGTTTGGATGTATATATAATATAATAATTTATTTATTTTTTACAAATTTGTTGTGCTATTAAAAAGAACCGATGCCCACAGCAAAATTTATTTAAGATCTATTCCAAACCATTACTTCAATGGCAGACAGTTACCCCAAAAAGAACAAAAATTAATACACAAAAAATAATGTAAAATTTTTCATATAAAAAAAACCATTAATGCCCGTCTGCAATAAACATGCTATTTCAAGACGTTTCCTTTATTGGCAGACGTTTAATACATGTACAACAATAATTATTAGCAGTAAAAAATGCAATTTGTGCAAGAAAACGTTATGACGACTGCCGCCTTCAAGCTGCGCCAGGGCCATCTATAGTGCAGACGGCCATTTGTCATTTTTGTAAATTATATTTTGCTTTGGAACCTTTTTATTTAAAAGCTTATGTATGTATACTCACATACCTAATAAATAATTATGTACTTCAAATTGCAGAAATATTTTTTTTATTAATATTCCTTTGTTCGAAAATTTTTGGTCTTCATTGTACATTAACTAAATCATGTCGATTTTAATACATAATGTTTCCCTCTTTTTATCCATTTCAACTTAAGTATACTCTGGGCAGAAATAAATATTACAGATATATTTCTTTTGAAACTGTTACTTACCCCATACCACAGAACCACCGAACTTTGACCATACTGATAAAACGACCAAAATCAATTTAGAATTCAGTCTCCACTTTTTAGCAGTGGCGTGCCCATGGGGGGGGGGGTTCGGGGGTTCAAACCCCCCCCCCCCAAGCAGGTTAAATTTTCAAACAAAAAGTGAAGAAAAAAATGGAAAACAAAAGAAAAACCGAAAAACTACTCTACTAAACTACTCTATTAATGTTATCTTTTGTGAGTTGAAACAAATGCACACTTTGTAGTCTAAAAACGGATATTCGGATAATGATAATAATTGCACTGAACAGTTTTCCTTCTACGGCGTAGCTAGAGAGGTAGGGGTACAGAATACAGATGATCAAATACATCTGTACCGTCAAATGGGACGAATCGGGACGCTGCGCTGGGGTCAATTGGGACTCGGGGCAAACAGGTTTTCGGGAAAATAACTCTCCGCGGTGTCGCGAGGCTAATCCCATATAGCAAAATTACATTGGCGGAATATTCTGATAATATTTTTTCAGAGAACATGCATATTGTAGGAATATTCATAAAAACTGTAGAAACATTATCTGAACATTCAGGCAGCATTCAGGTGTTTGCCTTTTGAAGGTACTATTTCACGTATTATAAATATCCACAAATATTCATTGAAGATTAATTTGAAACTTCAGAAGCATTTTTGTATGTTCTATGTATATCTGTTTAATATTCACGTGTAAATTATAAAATAAAAAAAAAACGCTAACGCCGGGTGCAGGGTTCGAACCTACGACCATCGATTGACAAGTTCAACGCTCTGACCAACTGAGCCATCAACGTACTTGGAAATATTAGCTAAAAATAGTGTAAGCTAGAATCTCGGTGACGTCATGATATTCCAGTTATCGCCACTCGTGAACATTGATAAGATAAGTATATTGTGAATGTCTTATATACAATCATTTGTGAACATTCATAAGATATTTGCTGTATGAATATACTGTTTAACATGTTCCAGCAATATTCCAAAATTGCACATTCCTAAGGTGAACGTGCCTGTAATGTACTTAAGTTAAATGTTCAATTTGTAAATATTTATAAGAACCACTAAGTTAGGAATATGTTACACAAGATATTGTGGAAATATACATCATTTGGACATTTTCATCTAATATACTTGTATCTGCGCTTAACAAATATCTTGGTTATATTATGCACTACTGAACATATTTCGTAAAATATTGTAACAATGTTTTATAAATATGGGGGAATATTTTTTGCACATTAGGAACTTATTTTGTATATTCAAAAAATATTAGTTGCTATATGGGATGATTTCAGGTCGGATAGTAGTCGGAACTCTTAGTCCAAGTCCAAATCCAAAAAACAAAAACTTGATTTTGGATTGTAGGTTTATTAAAATCAGTTTTGTTCCTTTTTAAGAATAGTTTAATTTTTAGTATATTTTTTAACTACCAGTCTTAGATTTTTTTCCCCTCCCTCCATTCACTTAATCCCCGAACCCCCCCCAGACACAATTTCTGGGCACGCCACTGCTTTTTAGTGACAAATTTCGTATACAGGGTGTTTCTAAATTATGGTGGTAATGTAATATGGCAGGTAGAAAATGTAATTATGAACAAAAAGTTTCCTATATAGGTGCGAAAATGTATAATAAGAGAGTTGCAGGGTGCAACAATTTCTAAAAACAATTCATTCCCATTGCCCAGAGGTGGAGGGGCGGGGGGTTATACTTGTAACTGTTTCGAGGTCATCTTTTTGGTCTTGTAGGTTCATCATTTTAGTGCATCTTTTCATTTTGCAACAAAAGGATACCCTTGTTCCATAACAATAAAATCAACCATTTGCTTTGAAATTGGCAAAATGGGCCCCAAAACACCTGTTAACTCCAAAATTCGAAAAATGCAATTTTCACATATCGCATTTAAATGGTACAGATGAATTGTGCATTTAAAATAAATTAAGAAAAAAATGCCAACCGTGCACATCATTGTTTTTCTTGAAATAGGGTGTCATCATTTTGTCAAGTTCAATTCGTTTCATTTTGAAAGCGAAAAATGTTTGGTAGGAAAATTTTTGTCACTTTAAATGGCACAATGGACTAATACACCACTTTTTTTTATTTGCTTATCGGATAGTATTAGTATATACTTGCTGTATTTTTTTTCGCCCCCGTTTTGCCGCAATTAATTTTTAAAATTCAATATACGTAACTACCTGTTGGATTTTATTTTTCCCTAAATTTACCGCCATGGCACCATGTTTGGCAATGCCACACCTCAATGCCAAGCCTGTCAGCCTGTGAGAACATAAACATAACCTATTTTGTGGCGTCACAAATCGGATTCTGCGGCCCCGCGTGTCTTAAAAGCTTTTATTTTTTATGATTCGAACTATTTTCACCATTCATTCAAATAATCCGTGACGGAAATGAACCATTCTATTTTGCTGAGGAAAATACTGAGAACAATAGGTATTGGTATTGATGATCCGTACGTTATGCTGGTTGGTTTAAAAAACTTTTTTATTGGAAACAAGTAGATTTTATCTATAATAAGAGGTGTACAAAATGACACATTTCGTAGGTACCTAACTGAAGTTGCATAAATTAGATATCTAGACTTGCTGATATATTAAAGACGATAAAGAACCAACCAGGTGTAACATTTTAGCTGACGATTTTAGATTAGTGGCTCTGCCAAACGATTTTTTACTTATTATCAAGTATATTCCACCGATTGCTAGTTGTTTGAAGAAACTGATGTTATTTTAGCCTCAATAACCTAGTGTTAATCAAAACAGCATTGATTGGTTATAAACTAAAGTGAGAAAAGTCAATCTATATAGACGTCAAGCACTTACCTGGTCCGAATATAAAAAATTTATTACTTTAATTTCACGAGCCCTTACTTACAGAATGTAAGTTAGTAGTTAGACCTGCATCGGTCCAAAAATGTAACGCTAGAATATTGGAGAAGGTGTCAGTTCTTGGTGGTGTTAGAAAGATAACTTATGTAAAACACAATAAAGCCAAGTTTTCTGCCGAAAAACTTTTATAGTAGGTCATAGCTTGAACTATCCTCATAAAAAATGACATAATTCTTTAGAATTTTTTCACTATACATATTATATATTTTTTCTGGAAATTAATATCTTTAGATTTGTTTGTTTTTAGCAGATGGAACACTCTTCATTACTGAGATATTCCAAATTAATTTTTGGAGAATTTAAATCCACCTTATACAGGGTGTTTCAGACCTAAATACAATAATTTCAACCACATGCGGAGGAAAGTGAGCTTAATACGAATCCGCAATTAAAAAAAAATTAAAAGTCAATAATAAAGCCAGAAATTTTTTTAAGGAAGCTATTTTTTACGAACAATAACGACGCCACTGGTGAGGTAACGTCCGCAAACTGGGCCGGCCAGCAGCTACATTATTGGGCAACGTGCAATGTTGCCGGTTTTAGCTGGTATTCCCTGATTTTAAGTACTTTTAAGTAATTTTGCCATTACCAATTCAATTAAACTAATGAAATCAGGCGGTGGAGGCGGCCCTTCCGCGCGGCGGGAGAGGGGGCGATCATGTATCTATCTGCCGTATGCCAGTTTAGTTTTTAGTTGTTATCGTGTCGCCTTTTAAAACATAAAACCTTAACTAAGCGCCGTGTTTTGTGCCTTTATTTTTTTGTTTGCTAAAGATTATCCCTGTTGTCGGAGGACACTCACTGTACATAGTAATAAATACATAAATAATAAATCTAGTTAGTAGTAAAAAATCAGACAATGAATGAACTGTATCGGCAACGTCAGTCGCACCGCGAGCAAAACAACAGTCGCCACATCGAGAGGGAGTGCAGAGCGCGACCGCGCAGGACATTCTGCCATCAGAAACCAAGAAACCAACAACGCGGAAAGGTACGCGCCACGCGGAGAAGGTACTACAATTATTCCCCTCGGACGCGGGGCGAGTTGAGGTCTAAATTCCGTCGGAGGACGCCGTGGAAAACCGCAGTACCATATCGTCCGGGCGCTGCTGTGCCGCCGAACTTTCTTTTCGAAACCGGGAGTTTTGTGATAATATGGCAAGATCAAATGTGAGTGCGTGTCTTACCGAGGTGTTACCAGAGGAGGATAGTTTTTAAACCACCTTTCATTTGCTATCAGCGATTATTATCCTATAGGATAATAAAAGGTAGGCACATTTAGATAAATCAGTGGATACCTTGAAAAGATAAAAAATATTGAGTTTTTCGTTGCCTGGCCCCGCGATCTGGCAATGTCGTAAGGAAGACCTGAAATGAATTTGCCTCTCCCTGGCGCCTTGGGTACGCCTCTACCTGATAATAAAACTGAGCGGCTCGTTAGGGGAAATATTAAAATTATTTAATTATTTCTAAAATATTTCCGAAAAAATTTTTTCCCATTTTCCGCATTTAGACACCTTTCTGAGTATGTGGTTAAAATTATTGTATTTAAGTCTGAAACACCCTGTATATCTTGCTAAAGGAAAATGCAAATAATATACCTATTATTTACCATACCGTTATAATGACAGAGTACATAATGATAAAATAGTTACTTATTGTATTACTTTTTAAAATTTTATTGACAAATAAAACTTATAAAAAATATATTTTTGTTTAGGTAAGCTACAGTAGGTATACCTACCTATTTTTATATCAGCAAATATTTCCAATATTATCCATTAAAAATACCATTAATTAATTTATTTACATTTTTCCTGTTTTTGTTATAACTAACAATAGCAACAATACAGAAAATAAAACAATGTGCACCAAAGTTAAGTTAAAAAAAAAACTACCATATGGCTGGTTAAACCAAACCCAAATTTCATAAGCATATTTTGCGATTGTGGTTAATGGAAGTTAAAAATAATAGTATATTATACACTTAGGTTGAGAAGTGAGCCATTATACAGGGTGGTTCACTTTTATGTGGTAGGACTTTAACATTAGATAGAAAAAGATAATCTAAAATGAAAATTTTATATCAACATATATCGGGGAAAGCTTAGTTTCCGAGATACAGGGCGTTGAAGTGTTGGAAAAAATATGAAGTATTTTTTACACTGTCCGAACCAGTGGCGATATTTAAACCAAATTTGATGTGTAGTACCACCTTTTTGACTACGATATTTAGTGATAATATGAAGGTCCTGAAATAACCAGTGGTGGAGTTATGGGTTTTCACTATCACTAAATTTAAAATGTAATTAGTACGGACCTGTCTCACATCAACGTAAATTTTTTTTTCGTAAAGTTCTTTCAATTCTCTACAAAAAGTGTATCTTGACATTTTTTTGTATCTGCCACGGTTGTGTAGTAAATAAATTATTTCGTTTCCATCTCAGCCTTTTTTGCCTAAAAATGTGTTTTCTAAGATTATTGATAAATATCGCAAATAACAGAAATTAATTATGGAACACTTATCGGATTCAGCTATTTTATTTTTAATTTTATGGAAACAATTTTAAAAATAAACTGGCACTTGGTTTGAGGTACATTACTTTATTATCATTTTAACATTTTTATCAAATCTAGAATTATTTATTAATAATTTTTATAATTCTAAATTTGTAGAATTCTAAATTATACCACGACGAGTAAAACATGATTCTTCCGCCCATAAAATGTTATTTAAAAATTGTCTTATTTCCTTTGACTACAAAATCCATCGGCAAAATACTAAGGTCCTTTCTGCATCGCCGTACTGGTGAAGATAAGTGTGCCATGGAAAAGAAAATCTTATTGACAGTTAATAATACAATAATCTGTCATCCAGTAGATGAACGTAGCAGCGCCGCAGTTTGTCTTTGTCAATAATTAAAATGCCGTTCCAATTTACAAATGAAGAGCAGGCTGACATCCATTTCTGCTATGGAGTTGCAAATGGGAACTCTGCGGAAGCAGCCAGAGAATACCGGAGGCGATTTCCAAATAGGCGCCATCCGCGTCCCTCGGTGTTTGTTAACATGCACCGGCAATTCAGAACTCGCGGTCTGAGAACTAGAATCGTCGAACGAGGAAATGAAAACAATATCCAACAAGTCAGACGCAACAATGAGATTCTTCGTGAATTCGATAGGAATCCTACAACAAGTAGCAGAAGAGTGTCAGTGGCCCTACGTGTTTCAAAGTCTGCAATTTTGCGAGCTTTAAAAAGAGATCACAGGCATGCGTATCATCTACAACCCGTACAAGGTTTAAGGCCCTGCGTTGCAGAAAGAAGATTAGTGTTTTGCCGATGGATTTTGGAATCAATTGAAGGAAATAGACAATTTTTAAATAACATTTTATGGACGGACGAGTCGTGTTTTACTCGTCGTGGAGTAGTAAACTTTCATAATCAGCATATTTGGGCACAAGAAAACCCACATGCAATCCGGCCAAGAAATTTTCAGGTCGAATTTAGTGTCAATGTTTGGATTGGACTGTACAACCATCATCTGTTTGGACCCTTTTTTTGCCACAGCGAGTGAATGGTGACAATTTTTTAGAGTTTTTAGTAGCTGAGCATAATAATATGTGGGAAGACATTCCTTTAAACTTAAGATTGTTGGCTTGGTTCCAACTTGACGGCTGTCCTGCACATTTTCACCGAAATGTGAGGAACTGGTTAAATAATAACTTTCCAAATAGGTGGATCGGACGAGGGGGACCGGTCGCTTGGCCACCACGTTCTCCGGACATAACACCTCTGGACTTCTTCGTATGGGGATTTTTAAAAGAACAAGTCTATGCGACTCCTGTAGAAACAAGGGAACAACTTATTGATCGTATCAGAAATGCGTGCGATGAATTGAGAAATGGCAATTTAATCGATGCTGTTCAATCCGTTAGGCGTCGAAGTGAATTATGTGTGCAACAGAATGGATCACATTTTGAACAATTGTTGAATGTTGTACAAATTTAAAATTATAAAAATTATTAATAAATAATACTAGATTTGATAAAAATGTTAAAATGATAATAAAGTAATGTACCTCAAACCAAGTGCCAGTTTATTTTTAAAATTGTTTCCATAAAATTAAAAATAAAATAGCTGAATCCGATAAGTGTTCCATAATTAATTTCTGTTATTTGCGATATTTATCAATAATCTTAGAAAACACATTTTTAGGCAAAAAAGGCTGAGATGGAAACGAAATAATTTATTTACTACACAACCGTGGCAGATACAAAAAAATGTCAAGATACACTTTTTGTAGAGAATTAAAAGAACTTTACGAAAAAAAAATTTACGTTGATGTGAGACAGGTCCGTACTAATTACTTTTTAAATTTAGTGATAGTGAAAACCCATAACTCCACCACTGGTTATTTCAGGACCTTCATATTATCACTAAATATCGTAGTCAAAAAGGTGGTACTACACATCAAATTTGGTTTAAATATCTCCACTGGTTCGGACAGTGTAAAAAATACTTCATATTTTTTCCAACACTTCAACGCCCTGTATCTCGGAAACTAAGCTTTCCCCGATATATGTTGATATAAAATTTTCATTTTAGATTGTCTTTTTCTATCTAATGTTAAAGTCCTACCACATAAAAGTGAACCACCCTGTATATCGAGCTTTTTTTATATCCTGAGGCGCGTAGCGCCGAAGGATATAATATGTGAGGTAAATAATGGCCTTCTCAACCGAAGTGTATATAGAATTTTTTTTACTACTAACATTGAAGAAATATTGCCATATTTTAGTTTATTTTAGTCATTTCTCGCTATTTTCAAATACTTTGAAATATCAAGCAGCCTGGGAGTCCAGTTGTCAAGATGATAAAATGACACTAATCTTTAAACGTCATAAAGAAAATGTTTCATTATTTACCTAGGTATTTTTTTATTACCATTATTTACCTAGGAGGAATGAGGTAAATAATGGTGATTTCTCAGGTTAGTAGTATAAGAAGAAGAATGAACAGCATGGGGATATTGCTAACGGTGAGAGATAGGGCAACGGTTAAATGGGGAAAAAGTTGCGCAATTTCGAGGTCAATAAAATGGCACACAGTTTTTTAATATCTTTTTTCGTTTTTGAGTTATTTTGAAAAAAGTAAAATTTTGCGTTTTCGATTTTGTTTTTTCTGAAGTTGTTATCACAGATAGAGAAAAAAGAAAAACACTTTCTTATAGCACTTTTTAACGGGCCTTAAGATGGCGTTTTTAGATTTGTTCTACAACGTTTCATTTGTGAGAAACCATCTTCAACTTTATTTTTTTAAATACGGACCTGGATTTTTTTTGTAGATTTTGAAAGCACTTTTCATTGCAAATACCATGATGTATGACACAAAATATTTTTAAAATGTTTTGAGACAATTATACTGAAAATTCCTTTTTTTCCATTCATTTTTGTCTAATGCGGCCCTGTATTTAATAATAAGGAGTCTAAATATTAATCAGTATTGACAACAATTTAACTTACAGTTTATTTTTACTTCGAAAACTTAATATATTTAAATTTTACGGCCCTGCGTCTGGTAAAGTGTTTTCCTCTGTTGTTGTACAGCAAACAGTGTCGCATTGTGTTTTGGAGTAAATTCTTCACTTTTCCTAATTGCGAGAAGAAAGCTTTAAGCCAACGTAATCAATAACTCTTGCCATTTATTAATTGCAAAAATACATTCGTTCAGCCTCTACACTATTTCTGTGACAAAAGATATAACATGCTGACATGTTAAATTTGCCGTCATTTGAAAAAGCACCCTCCATTTGTAATGAAATAAATTGTTAACTGAATGATACAGTGTGAGTTTTGACAAATAACAAGGGATTGGTTTCGTTGTTTTAAAGCCTTCTAGGTGGAGGATTTTTATTTATTTTTTATTATTGTATGTACCGTCCTTTTTTTTAGTTCTCCAATTGAAAGATAAGTTGTAAGTTAAATTGTTGACAATACTGATTAATATTTAGACTTCTTATTATTAAATACAGGGCCGCATTAGAAAAAAAATTAATGGAAAAAAGGAATTTTCAGTATAATTGTCTCAAAACATTTTAAAAATATTTCTTGTCATACATCATGGTATTTGCAATGAAAAGTGCTTTCAAAATCTGCAAAAAAAAATCCAGGTCCGTATTTAAAAAAATTTAGTTGTAGATGGTTTCTCAAAAACGAAATGTTGTAGAACAAATCTAAAAACGCCATCTTAAGGCCCGTTAAAAAGTGCCACAAGAAAGTGCTTTTCTTTTTTCTCTATCTGTGATAGCAACTTCAGAAAAAAATAAAATCGAAAACGCAAAATTTTACTTTTTTCAAAATAACTCAAAAACGAAAAAATATATTAGAAATCTGTTTGTGCCACTTTATTGACCTCGAAATTGCGCAACTTTTTCCCCATTTAACCGTTGCCCTGTCTCTCACCGTTTGCAATATCCCCATGCTGTTCATTCTTATCCGGGACACAGTGTATAATGCATCAGCCATCCAAAAATTAAAATTTCTTTACTTTGCAAGAAAAAAACATTATTTTGCATTCTATGGCAAAACCCCAAATAAGTTATCTATTAAATTGAGTGAAAATATTCCAAACTCAAATAATACAGTTTTCATGTCGCATGCACAGAGTGTAACAAACTGGATGTTTTTTTGGGGGGTTTCTTCTATTCTGCGAAGAGATAGACAAAGAGTAGGTAGGTGCACTGTGCTCGATTTTTGAGGACAGTTGATAGCAGTTGAATCTCAAAATCTCGATTCGTTAGGGAGATACAGGGCATTTTTCATTTTTTAACATGTCAGACAGTCCCTCCTTGTAATATGTTTTGATTTTTGCCAAAAATCTTCCTTCATAATACTCCAATCTATTATAATTATTGAGGTATGTCTTTGACAAATAAATTCTGTAAGGTAGACTTTCATATTTTTTATTGAACTTGTTTTGACTTTTTCCAATTAACAATCTACTGATGTTGTCCATGATTCTTCGGTTTTTCCAGGAAGTCAGCAAAGAAAAGCAATACCTTGCTTACATTAATCTAAAATAAGTTTTCCATTAACCCATTTTTGCCCACTGTTCCATAAATGGAACATTTTACTTGTGGCGCCACCTAGCAACTTTGATATTTGATTGAAGACTAGTATTGTGGATAACCTATAATAGGGATGTGTCAGATTCGTGTACACATAGTAGATCTGAAAATCATCCGTATTTGCCGAATTTGTACAGAAGTGAAGTGAGTGATTTTGTGCAGCTGAAACATGGCTTCTAAAAAGTAAGTGTTTTCACACATTATAATGACTTAATGTTTTAACCTTATATTATATTATAGTATTTTGATATTGATAATTGTGTTTATGCAAAAAAATACTCTAGTAAATTTGTAATGTTTGTAAAATAGTGAACCTAACCTCAATGTTCCTTTATTGGAACAATGGGCATGAATGGTTCCATATATTTTTTTCTGTTTTGAGATGTGCAGTGACATGTGTTTACAATTTATTTATCATATTTTCAGATATTATACCACGGAAGAACTTATAGCTCTTGTCGAAGACGAAAATTTCTGGGAAGCAGATGTTTTTATTACTCCCCCGAGGACAGTGGGGACGAAGAAGGGTATAATAATATAAACTGCCTTAGCGGACGTCAGCTGAGAGCACGAGCAACGGCCAAAATCACACATGAAGGAAAAACATTTACAGTCGGTGAGGATAGTAGCGATGAAGAGCAGGAAGAATTGTTAGAAGCAGATGAAAGGACGACAGGAATAGAAATAAATAATACACAACAGGAAAATAACATAGCAGAAGGGGACTTTCAAAATTCGTTAGAAGAAAGTGATGAGGAAATGAATATGACCTTAGCGGAAATGAAAAGGAATATTTCCGTAAATCAAGATGTAGGAACCAGAACCTGGTCTAAGCGTATAGACCTTATATCGGATTTTCCACCATTTGTACCTCCAAAGGTATTGCCTCAAATACCCGATGATCCCGTTTCTTGCTTTGAGTTGTTTTATGACAATGATTTGCTCAACTTTTTGGTTGAGATGACATGTACTTACGCAAAAGAACTGAAACACGATCATGCTTTTACAATTGATTCAGGTGAGATGCGTTGCTTTCTTGCCATATTGATGATGTCGGGCTACTGCCCTGTTCCAAGGTGGAGAATGTGGTGGGAAGGGGAAACAGAAACTTTTAATATGTCAGTTGCCAACTCAATGCGTCGCAATCGCTTTGAAATAATCAAGAGATACCTGCATTGTGCTGACAACAATGACTTACCCAAAGATGATAAATTTGGGAAAATGAGGCCTCTCATCGAAAAGCTAAACAAACGGTTTTTAAAATATGCTGAATACCAAGAAAGACTCAGCATCGACGAAAGCATGGTCCCATATTTTGGCAGACATGGAGCAAAGCAGTTTCTCAAGGGAAAACCCATTAGGTATGGGTACAAAATGTGGTGCCTTTGCGAACCTTTAGGCTACTTGATGAAATTTGAACCTTATCAGGGAGCTGTGCAGAAGAAAGCTAAAGCAGGCATTGGAGTAGGTGGGTCAGTGGTAAACAATCTTACTAGTGAATTGCCTCAAAATGTTTCGTTCAAAATTTATGGTGATCGTTTCTTTTCATCTCTAAAACTTGTGCACAAGTTAAAAAAAACTGGAATTGGATATACAGGTACCGTCAAGTATAATCGTATCGAAAAGTGCCCAATTTCATCTGCTAAATACATGGAAAAACAGGATCGCGGATACTACGATTTTTGCACCGATGAGAAAAACAAGGTTACCGTAACTGCTTGGCATGACAATAGAATTGTTTTGACTGTTAGTACTTGTGATGCTACATGCCCAGAAAAACAAGTGGAAAGATGGGTCTCATCGCAAAAGAAAAAAGTTCCTGTTAGTCAGCCTTCTGTAGTTGCCCAATACAATAAATTTATGGGCGGTGTGGACCGAATGGATGAAAATATTGATAAGTATCGCATTGCCATTCGTTCCAAAAAGTGGTGGTGGGCGGTTTTCGCATTCTGCGTCGATGCCTCTGTTCATAATGCATGGCAGTTGTACCGTAAAGGTGAGGGCAGAAAAATGGATTATTTGCACTTTCGACGTGTCATAGTACAAACTTATTTTCAAAAATACGGCCAGCTGCCGAAGGGAAGAGGTCGTACTTCGAAACCTAGAGCTTTGCCTTCAAGAGTTGTTGACCAAGTAAGGTATGATCAGATTTCACACTGGCTCTGTTCAGGAGAGAAACAAAACAGATGTGCCTTATGCAAGAAGAACACAACAAAAATGTGTGTAAAGTGCAAGTTAAATCTGCATAGTGACTGTTTTGTATCTTTTCATAGTAAATAAGTGTATAATATAGTTTTCTAATCTTGAATTTGAGTGGTGTCATTCGTGCCCATTGTTCCATAAATGGAACATGCCCATATTTGGAAATTAACACATGAAAGTACCCAGTTGCTTTAGAATGTAACTTACGAAGACAAAATCTTCCAAAAAATTAAACTTTTATGCAAAATCACAAAAAAAAAATAATTCGGGCATAAATGGGTTAATATGTACCTGCAAAAATTTTACTTGATTGATTGATTTACTTTAATTATTACTTGACAAAGTTAATGTCATTAGTGCGGAAAAGTACAACTTTCCACATCAAAATGGATGCGACAAAGTGTACTTTTCTGCACGCTCATAGAAAAACATATTTTCCACACCATGTCAGGTATAGTTACAAACCACGGACTTAATTACTTAAATACTTCATTAGATGATACAAGAAAAAAATACCAGCAAAAAGTAGTCATTGGCGGTCAAGCACTTGATATCGAATGAAACTCTGCTGTCGAACTTGCATTGTCTTTAGATTATTTAAATTAGTTCTGAATCATGGTTTTAACATGTAGGTATCAACGATCATTTTTACAAACGCATGATTTCTTGTTTTAATAATAGATTTCAACTTTGGGGTGACACCCCCACTTCCACGCCCCTCCCCCATATATTAACTATAGGTATATACACAATAAGTATTTCTTTACTGTACTAGCAACTAAACTAGAAGCACAAAAAGCTGTATCTATGTACCTATGTGCCACGATGTATGATCCTCGTACATCGTGGTATGTGCATAATTTAGGACTAATCTGCTTATGTTGGGTAATTACAACATAATATACCTACTTCCACAACTATTCAGTTGAATTTCTTCATTTTTAACCACAGTATCATTAACATTTTTTTTCTTATTAATTTTGTGCTCGGGGGTAATTTTTGCCTTAACCCTGCATTATGCATTCATTATTATGTTCTTTCCTCTGCGTGTCTCCAATAGGTAACATTGTTACCATAATATTTATTCTCTAGTCTACCTAAAACCAGAATTTAAGCTAGGTATATCATCATCATTAAGCAATAGTAAAACAATATACAAATCAAATAACAAACATACCTCTTCATTTCTCCATGTTTTGCTCCCCGTTTTTATTGATAAAATTGACACACCATATCAAAATCTATGCAAGGCAAGTTATCAGGAACCCTAATCAGGACAAGCTTTAACAAATCTTGTCTTCATTATAAACCGAAAAGATTCTTTTAAAACTGAGAATAGAATTTATTTAGTTTTCGCTAAGGTTATTAACCTTGCTCTCCGCGTTCCCCGGGCGAAAGTGAGGTTATAAACGCACAAACGATTCTCATTAAGAGGGGGTTGCCGACAGCGAAAGTGACGTTAGATTTCGTATTTTTTAGTTGTATAGTATAAAATCTAATAACATTTTACCTGGCAAAAATTTAGTACAAACATCTCTGTCTTCATTTTAATCATAAGTACTTATCAACCAATCACTGTCCAATAAAATTAATTGGTACCTTATGAACATTTTGCGTGACAAGCTTTTTGATTAACAAAAACTTGTCGCAATTTGGCATTGAATTATCTTAATGAAAACCTAGACTTATTTTATTTTATTCGTTTTATTACATGGCTTAAAAAGCTTGTTTTTAAAACGGTTTTTCTTTATTTATTTATTTTTTATTTTATTCATTTAGTACATGGCTTAAATAAAAGCTTGTTTTTAAAAAGTTTTTTATCTATTATTTTTCTTTTTGCTCAAAGCTCTATATTAAGGGCCTTACGGGCCCTTAAAATGGGCCCTAAAGTTTTTTTTGGTATTGTTACTACATAATGAATACGGCTGTACTATAGGTGACATTTGATTATGAATGACCCTGCATATTTTTTTGGTGATATTGTAGGGCACATCCGAAAAGAAATTGTTCAATAGCTCGTATTATACAGCGACCGGCAGAAAGTTGGACACAAATGGAAAACTTCTTTATTATTAATTTCTCAGAAAATTTTATTCTTGATAAAAGTTGGTGCATCATTTCAAACTCAAAACGCACATATCAAAATTTAAATATCTCTTTCTGGATACGAGGTAGATTCAAAAATGTCATAATAACTCAAGAGTGAAGTACCCTTATTTTTTAAAATATGGTAAAAAGTTACTTACAAAAGTTGTTTGGAATCAAAGGTGGATGTCAGATTTAAAGTCACAGCCACGTAGTAAAAAAAAAGAAATTTAATTTTCTTTGTATTTTTTTGACCACCCTGTGTATTACAAAAAAAAAAAAAATGCCGCAAGCGCAACTTATCATCGGATAACACATGAATTTTTCTACTAAACTTTAATTTTGTTCGATTAGCAGCTAGAAATTTAAATTAATCGAAATCAGAGTTTAAAAATATTAAATGTTTGTGTCCAACTTTCTGTCGGTCACTGTATACAGAGTACATTTTTGTTACCAAATAAAACGATGCACGAAAAAGATGAACTTTCAAGATGAAAAAGGTAACCGCAAGAAAGTTGAGTATAAAAACCCATTGTGCTACCCTGCCCACTCCGCCTCTGGGTGATGGGAATAAATTGTTTTTACACAAAATTGGTGCACTTCAGCGACTAAAAGATTTCACCAAGTTTGATTTAAATTGCATAACTTCTGTAGATGTTATTGCGAAAAATATGTTTTTCAAACTGTGCCCTTATCACCCTGTAACTGTTTTATTATCTATGCATTTTCGGACCCATGTTTGTAGGCAACTTTTTGTTTAAATAACATTTTTTACTTGTCATATTACATTGGCACCATAATTATAAAACACCCTGTAGTTTGCATGAGTAATTATTTTTGTACATGCTATATCTGTCTGCCAATGAAATAAGGGTCATAAAATATGTTTACTGTTAAACTCCAATGCACATAGGCATCAATGTTTTTTTTTATATATAGGAATTTCGATTTTCTCACAATTCTTTTGATGGCTAATTAATTATTGTTCTACATGAAAAACCTGTCTGCCAATAAAGTAAACGTTTTAAAGGAGTATGTATATTTCAATATTAAAATGGCAGACTTGCATTAATAATTTTGTCACAACGGATTTTTTAAGCCATTTGTTTGTCTGCTGGAAACCCCTAACAGTCTTAACCGTCTGCAAACTGTATTTTCTAATATGGTTTCATCAAGGAAATCTAACATTTTTTTAACAGACGGGTATCGATTGGTTATTAATAACACAAACATTTTGCAAAAAAATATATGCCGAGACAAATAAAAATAAATTAAATTCAAATATGTCTTGAAATTGAAAAAAAAAAACAGAGTTATACGTGATTCCGCAAAAATTGCAGAGGTATTCAGTGAAAAGTTTGACTTACCATTACAGCAAATAAATAGGACTTTTACAGACCGTAGCCAGGGTCAACACACTCTCTTTTTAACACCAGTAAATGAGCTTGAAATAATTAAAATAATTACGAATTTTCCAAATAAATTCTCCTCAGGACTTGATGAGATTTCTGTGTGTATTTTAAAACATGTAGCACAGTTGATAAGTAAACGTCTTGTAAATATAATAAACGAGTGCGAAATTAGTACCTGTTTTAAAAAGGGCAACCAACAGGATGCCAATAATTATTATAGACCAGTTGCACTGCTGTCTTCAGTGTCAAAGGTCTTGAAGAGAGTGATTTATGACAGAATCATGTATTTCCTATCTCAAAACAACGTTCTTGTTGACCAGCAGTATGGCTTCAGACCAAAAAGATCCACCGAATTAGCAGTTTATAAAGCAGTTATATACATTGTGGAAAAAATTGATAATAATGAAAAAGTTGCAGGTATGTATTTGGACCTATCAAGGGCCTTTGGGGATAAACAAATCACTACTCTAGAATATAAACTTCAGCTTGTGTGCACTTATTAGAAGGCTTCGCAACATAGAGACCATACGATTGTTTTATTTTGCCAGTATACAATCACTTATCTGCTATGGCATCTTGTTCTGGGCTTCATCAAGGGATGCCATTAGGATCTTTAAAGCCCAAAAATGGATAATGCGCTGCATATTTCAATTGCACCCTAGGACATCGTGTAGGCAATACAGCAATATACTATTAAAGGGAGGTTTTAAGGGGGAAATGTGTATCTGTTGCTTTGTCTTTGATTTTACACCACTCTGATTTTAATTTGTCGATCTGAGGCTCCAATGCAATGTATGATTATTTTCTTTTTGGGACTATGAATATGGTGCACAGTGATATGTTTGCCTGGGGTACAGATCTACTGAGCTCCTATCGTACATCTGGATTCATGTAGCATACTTTATATAATGACGTTGCTTTGTTATTGTAAAATAATTTGGTTGGCATTAAAGATATTATTATTATTATTATATTATGTATACGTCCAAACCATCTGCCGATCCTTTTGTTGTGGTTATTATGACCTTTACAAGCTTTATCATTGGCAGACGGTCATCAATAGTTTTTTGCGACTATCTTTTTTTACATTTTTCTGCTGGAAGTCCTCATGTAGGTACCGCTCAAAACCATGTGCCATTAAGCTTCCGATGCATTTACGTAATAGGACATTTGTCTCCATGAACAGCAGACCGGCATCAATCGATTATTTTGCCCATTTTTTATGCACTTTCGCCCTAATGCCTTCCATTTGCTACCCACGTGCATGTTTTTTTATTGGATTAATTGTTTTTAAATAATGAATTACTTAAGCTCTCCAAATGGCAGACGGGCATTAATTGTTAACCAAAATGTGTCATCGTCTATTAGTGCGAATTTATGACCAAACGTCAGACAGGTGCGTTATCTGTCAAATGTGGTCAGATATTCAATTCAAAACCCAACAAATTCCACTCAACATTCAGCAGCACAATTGTCCATATTTCCTAAAATAAATGCTGATTCTTTAATTTTTCGCCCTACTTCTTCTTTGAGAATTGGTTGGGGCTTATCCCACAAAATTCAGTGATTATTGTTAAAAGAGTGTTCACATATTTTTGCCATTTTCTTTGAGAAAGAAGGATGATTTATTCTCTGAAAACTCGGTAAACAAAGTTATTCAACTTATTTTTTAAGTTAACGTTATAAGTTTCGTTCTTTTAATGTTAGGCATTTATGAATTTTCAAAGTTGCAACTGAACTAATCTGACAAAGAGCCAGAGCTTATTTAATAGTTCCTGTGGCGAAAAAACCAACATATTTGTTTTGAGTTATTCAAAAATGCGCAGAATTACTCAAAATCTGCTGAATATTTGATTTAATTTTGGAAGTTTTCAAATTTTTTGTAATGTGGAACTTTGTGGAATATTTCTAAAAATCTAACCAGAAATTTATACTGCGTAGTTACGGTGCTTTCTGCATAATAAATTAACACTTATTCTTTCCGTTTTCAAAAAATATATATAACGTGCCTCTCGGCACTGAAGTTTCTCTTTATAATTCATATGGTTTATTTCTCTTAGCTTTGCAGGCCTCTTCAACTAAACTCTACATTCATTATAAAAAGTTGAACTTGTGTGGCTTTGTACACAAATAACTAGTATTTTGCCTTTGCCACGAGTGCTAAACTCGCTCGTAATGATTTTGTAGACTTGGAGTGACTACAAGCTTCACCTAAAAAAGAAAGTGGCTGGGATTAAACGTAGCGGCAAAGCGTTAGATGTACCAAACACTTTCTCCGATATTGATTGTAAAGCTTTAAATATTATGGGTATATTAGATCGAGAAGTTGAGCATGGTTCGGTAAAAACGAGAAATCTATTGTAAAAATGCGATTTTATAATATTTTTTTTAAGATAAAGAAAAGATTTAATCCTGTGGAAAATGAAGATTCTTCATCCCATTGTATTGTAGACTCTTCAATTCAAGACGTTGTATTACCTGTTATCTCGCAAGACAGGATTAATAGACGAGTAGTGAAGAGAAGGAAGGCAAGACTATTTAAAAGAAGGTAGAAACTTATGTTTTGTAGTGCTTTCGATTAATTGCTTTAGAATTAATGACCAAAGATTGATCTGTGATAATACTTATTCTTAATATGCGTCCAAATTAGAAATTCCAGATACTGAAATGAACTATCAAATTGTATATTTCAATTAGGATTCCTGCTTCGGAAGAGTTAATGCAGTCAATGTCAATTTCCTGTATTAAATAGAGATTTAAAGCTATAGAAGTTGTCAAGTCAGTCAAATAGAAGAACCCTTTGTCCGTAGTGTAGGGAACAATACTTTTAACAATAGCTGTGTTCATCGAGTTACTCAGGTGCTAAGATTCATTTGTACCACGTTTCTTTTTTATCCAGATTTTCCATTTTAGTGACTGAAACACCCTCTCTATACATTATATATTTGCTGCAACCTTTTGTTCACTATAGCATACAGGCATATGTATGATTTTATATTGTAAAAAAACGAAAATCAAGTTGTCAGAAAATCTATATTTTCCGTATTTCTCACATTGAACAAATAGAGCTTTGCAGCACATCTCTGCGGTAAGGTGTGAGCTTTTGGGGTGTGAGCGGAATGACCCCAGTAAAATAAAATTTCCTACAACAATCTCTAGTCCTAGTTATAGCCCAGAATCTTGTTTGGTTTTTAAACAATTAATTTTCAAAAGGGAAATAAATCCAGAAAACTTATCCTTTTGGGATCCGACGTGAAATAATAATATTCTATGGTCTCCAACAATTTTACCTCAAACAAATATGTTGTGTTTTTTTACATTTTATCTCAAATTGCTCACGATTTTACCATTTTGTGTACAAAAGTAATTCCTACAAAATTCAAGTATTTACCACTTTTTCATATATCCAATAGTTCCCAAAGTATAGCCCCAATATACAGGATGCAACAAAAAAGCAGGTCATCTATTAACCACATTATGACACAGTGGTTCTTAAAATACAAGTGCCCAAATAGAGGAATCTGTAGATAATATGGTCTTGAAAAAAAAGAGAAGAAAGTTCCACCTCACTCAGGTTACTAAATGGTCATAATTTGGTGCCAAAAATACGCAGTTAACGGGATGACCTGATTTTTGTTGCACCCTGTATATTGAGGCTATAGTTTTAGAACCACTGGATATACGAAAAAGTTTGTAAATACCTTTCTTGTGTTAAATTTTGTAAGGATTATTTTTGTACAGAAGCGAAATTGTCCCCGTTTTGGGGTAAAATTCGAAAACCCACAAACATGCTAGTTCGGGGTGACTTTTAGGGGAGCCAAATCTATTACTAAAAGGGCAAGTATTTTGGATTGATTTCCCTTATTTGTGCGCACTTGTTTTACTGTGTTCGGAGGTGTTTGGAGACGAATATACCAAAAATTTCAGGGTGCTAACTCCAGGGATTTCCAAAATGTATCTCTGGTTTTGGTTATTTTGGTTGGTCCTAGCAAAAATAATATTATATACTCAATTAATTATTAGAACATTTGGGGTATCTATTCATTTTTTCCTTATCCCTAACCGTTTTCAAGTTATGAAGTGCTCAGAAAAAGAGTTGCAGAAGATAAAATTATCTAAAAATATTATTTGAAAATTATGAAGTTTTCAGATTGTTTGGTTGGCCTAAAATCCTAAAATTAATTAAAAACCCCCTGTACATCTTCCAAAAATATCTCTGAAATCAAGATTGATTTACACAAAAAAATAACATTTATTGTTTTTTGCGCCACTGTCGTTTGTCACAGCACCCCTACAGGTTTTCTCTACAGGGTGATTCAGTCGTGATGTAAAAAATTTTAACCACAGGTGGAAAATATAGCTTAATACGAATTCGAAATTTAAAAAATTCAAAAGTTAACCACAAAAAAGGAAAAAATATTTTCAGAAGTGTATTAAAACCCCTTGTCAACGGCATTCGCCAGATCAGCTGTTAAGTTCGCGTGTCGAGGCTACCGACCCCGGGGCGCAGAGTTGCCAGTTGCACAACATATCGTAAATTTCCTTTTTTTTTTGTACCTTTTCCCAGATATTTTAAAAAATGTATGCATAGTCTAAGTGAATTTATTACCCTTTTGATTTTTCAATGTCAATCAGTAGTAATTAGTGGATGTGTAGGAGTATAGGGAGCTCTTAGTTTCCCACAACAGATGCACATTGTTTGCAGAGACTGCAGTAGCAGACCAAACCTAAGCACAAAATGTGCAAATATGCATCAAAATTACAACACCCTATTACTGTTTACTTTCAACTTCAAAGGGTAGAACTTCATGGCCCATAGTTTACAACAACGAAACTTTAACTAACGAATTGTGACTACTTTTACCTTGAAATAATTTTAATTATATGAATTAGCTGCGGTTAAATAACTATTCACAAAAAAATCCTCCTACTTTCCGAGATGAGTGGAGCCATCACCATCTATCTGGCTCTGCCTGAACTTGCCGTATAAGTAATCTGTAATAATTGAATTACTGGCGCATCTGATGACAGCCAACGCTGCCAGCGTCTATGTAGTGGCCAGCCAGTCAGTAAACTAGACAATCATGTCAGAATAACCACTGTCAGGCTGTTTTGTTGCTTCGAAAAAGTTATTCAGAACAGAGTTGTCAGTTTCCTTAATGTCAATCACCTGCTTGCAAACTTTCAGCATGCTTTTCATAAAAATAAATCAACAAGTACAGCTATTTTTGAATGTGTGAATGAAGTACTAAGAAGCTTTGAAAAGGGGGAGCTAGTAGAAGGCATTTTCTTAGACCTGAGTAAGGCCTTCGACTGTCTCAGCCACACAGTTTTACTACAGAAGTTATACCAATATGGAATACGGGGCCAGTGGCGTATTCAGGGGGGGGGGGGCAAAGGGGGCAATTGCCCCCCTAGAGCTGTCGAGATAAACGAGATTTGTAATATTAAAATTAATAATACCAAGAATTATATACTCCTGGCCTAATCTGAAAATGCAGTGAACATCAAACATCCACAATTTGTTATTTGTTTCATCTTGTCTTCTCGAAATTAAAACCTGTGCAGTAGATTTGAGAACGCGCCGCCGTATACTTGTATTTTGCACACACTCCGTCGGTCGAAGCGCGTAACCGTAAATTAGGCAAAACAACCTACTAAACATATTTTGTACAATTACAGTGTGCCAGAAAAAAACATTTTCAAAACTGAAAATTTTAAAATTTTTTATTAGGAACAATATTAGTGAAAACCGACTGAATGGGTTAACACTCCTTTATGTGTACCCTGAAATACCCATATCTCCAGAGGAGATATTTGATGAGCTCAAGACCAAAATGATTGATTTTGCGATATAGATTTTACTGGTTCGAAGAAGAATTATTTTTATGTTATACAGGGTGTCCGGTAATAACTTAAAAAAATAAAAAGAAAAATGGAAAATATGACGAAAAGTTCATATTATGAACATAGGTCCGCAGATGTTTGGTTTTCGAAATGCAGGGTGTTGAAATTGAAATTTTATTTTCGATTTTCTTTAGTAACTATTTGAGACAACAAAATTTTCTTGCAAAAAAAAACAAGTTAATTAAACTGTCAAAAAATAAATGTGCTTGTTTATTTAAATTTTATTTTGAATTTAATTGCATACGAGTGTCGATGTGCACCTGCATCGATGCAGAAATTTGAAAATTTCTCTAAAACGGTCACCTTTGGCGTTATTCACTAAGTATATCTTTTTTGCTTAGAAAACGTATGGGATGAAGATACATTCACAAAATGTAAAAGTTTACTGTCAAAAAAGTTAGGGCAAATTAGATTAAATAATGATAGCGTACCCCGCTACCAAAGTTTGCAAGAAAATGTTGTCGTCTCAAAAAGTTACTTAAAAAAATCGAAAATAAAATTTCAATTTCAACACCCTGCATCTCGGAAACCAAACATCTGCGGACCCATGTTCATATGAACTTTTCGTCATATTTTCCATTTTTCTTTTTAATTTTTCAAGTTGGTGCATTTATTTCCAGACACCTATATTTATTTATTTTAGAAAATGTTTTTGTTCTGTTTTTATTCATTAAAATAATCGACAGTTTTGTTATTTATAACTGATTGCCCCCCCCCCCCCTCAGACGTTAATCCTGGATACGCCACTGTACGGGGCCCTGCTCATATGTGGCTATCAAGTTATCTGGAAAACAGACACCAGTAAATGCAGCTTGCCGATTCAAATGGTTCACTACTCTCGGGAAAACGAAAAATGTCTAGGGGAGTACCCCAGGGCAGTATTTTGGGCGTACTTCTTTTTATTATTTTCCTCAACAATTTACCATCAACACTTGGATATCAAAATACGCTAATTAATTATGCAGACGACACAAACATTATATTGAAAGCAAATAATCTTAACGGATTACAGATATTAGAACTTGTCAATTTAATCAATTATAAAATTGGTTCAAAAGCAATCAGCTTCATCTAAATAAAGATTTGTAATAAGTAATAGCATATCTAATATCCCTGATCTGGTTTACTTTCAAGATGCAAAAATAAATATTACAGGACATACCAAGTTTCTAGGAATATATACAGGGTGTCCCGAAATTAGCCTGCCATAATTTACCAGCGTGTTCTACGACCTAAAAAAAGGAAAAAAGTTCCTATAAACATGGCCTCAAAAATGCCCCCTAATGGGGCTTATAGCCCCCGAAAGGGGCAGTTTCACAAACGGGTTTCTATAAATATTTCCAGAACCATCAAAGATAAAATTATGAAATTTGGTGTGTGAGATTTGACGTTTACCGAGGTAGAGATAGTTTGACATCCTTCATCATAGGCGTCCCAAATAAGGGGAGTCAAGGGGTTAAAAATATCCCAATTTTTTTTGTGCGCTTTTTTCATGATTTATTCTCCCAGGTATGTCACATACCAAATTGCAGAATTTTATCTTTGCTCATTCTAGAAATATTTAGAAAAAACCGTTTGCCAAAGTGTCCATTTCGGAAGCTATAGCCCTCTTAAAACGCATTTTTGAGGCCATGTTTATAGGAACTTTTTCAATTTTTTGGGTCGCAGGCTAATTTCGGGACACCCTGATTAATAGACTCAAACCTAAACAAGTACACTAGCCTTCAGCTTGCAAGAACTGTATACTCCAGTAATTTTCTTTCTTTAATAAGATATGATATATTTTTCTGGGGACAACCCTCTGGAATTGACCAAATTTTCAAAATACAAAAGCGAGCTCTACGAATTATGCTGCAAATGGATTTTAGACTGCCTTGCAGAGGAGTGTTCACAAAGAATCATTCTCTAACCGTTAGGGCTTGTTATGTTTATGAACGGAGAATACAGCACCTACAATTTTCCCTTTCACAAACTGGATAGTACTGAATCAAGCCTGCATCAAACTGTATAATTGTTTACCAAAAAAGTTAAAAATTCTTAAGATCAATATATTTAAAAATTGTCTACTATACTGGCAGCTCTAAAGGTGTCGTCTGGCGTTCAGTGTGTAAGAATATGTCCACAAAGAGAAATCGAATAAGTAGAAAAGGAATAGGTACAAATGCGATGTTGCCGGTTGCCACTACTTTCTAATAACACAATCGAAGCAGTTCAACCCATCGCGGTGGGCGGGCACTAATCAGTGGAGGCCTGGCGCCGCCTCTACTATCTAATTTGACCGTGCTTCCTCCCACCACCTTCTACTACTTAATTCCCTGATTATAATATTTTATTACAATCACATTCCATTTGCTATTCGCTTGTGGCTCTCCCTACCCTGGTTGTAATATTTTATTGCTTTCAAGTAGTGGCAACGTTCTATTTATACCTATCCCTTTTCTACTTATTCGATTTCTCGTTATGGATATATTCTTACACATTGAACGCCAGGCGACACCTTTAGAGCTGCCAGTATGGTATATGAATATCTGTGTAATATGGAACAACCCGATTACGATGTCAACACTAGTGTAATTAAACTGTAGCTTAGATATTTTCAATTTGACACGTTTCACTTTCGGTACTTATATGGTATTGTGAAATAAAATGTTTATCTATCATCTATCTATCTAGAAGGATGTAAGATTGTGAGTGTAAATGTATTTATTTATGTTGCTTCCCAAATAATGCCTATATTTTTGATTTGGTTGATATTACACCGTACAGATGATTGCCAAATTGCATGAAACACACGTGTATGCGGTTACTAGGTTTTTTGTTAACTTTGAGTGCTTATGCCCATTATCACTTTTTCTTGTATATCTATCTGTCTTATCTATCTATCTATACAATAAAAAATGAAAACATGCAAAATATGGATCGCGGTAGGCGTCGTTACGTGTTGCCGGTAGCAATATTTTCATGCAATTTAAAAACTGTGATACAAATGTGAGTGCGGAAATTAACGAAAAGACTAAGCAAATACTGGTGCTTATGATGGGAATACATTTTCTTAAGATGTTTGAAGTGTCAAAACACTTGTCTTTTATACAATCAAGACTGAATACACCAAAAATACAGATGCAAGGTAGGTATTTCTTATTTCTTCAGTTTCACCTTTCACAAAAAAAAAACGATTGAAATGTGGCAACATAGCTGCCCAGTGCCAACCTCTACGGTTGACATTGAAGCAGAAGCGTCGAATTATTCGGGTATTAAGGTTCATTTGCCCCACGTTTTAAACTTCGAGAACAAAAATTTCTTTCGCATTTTCATTTTTAGTAGACTTCCCCCATTGTGGTTAAATTTTTTTACATCATGACTGAATCACCCTGTATACTCCTACATCCCCTAAGCATCCCCCAAAAATATCTTTGGGATTAATGATTTACACAAAACATAATTTTTTTCTTAGATTTTTTGTGACACCACTGATGTTGATCACGGCACCCCTACAGGTTTATTCTATACCTACTCTTTTGAGACTGAGATTGATTTACACAAAGAAAAACAGATTTTTTTGGGATTTATGCAATCTTCACATTATTTTAACAATTTTAATATTGATTTAAAATCTCTAAACAAATACAGCAGGTATCCAATTTGACTCTCTACATATTCTTAGCCCATTGTGTTTTTTTTTTGTGCATTTGTTGGAATACTATAATTTTATTAGATACAAATTATTAGTTATAAAGTCAGCATAAATAAATATTTTAAAAAATATATTTTTTGTTACTTATGATAATGGGCTAGTAAAACTGGGCTATATAAATCTGCATGCAAGCAGATAATATAAGTTTAGGAGATTGCCTTGACATATTTCATTCTTGCCAGTTCCTCTTAGTTTTTAAATAAAAAATAATAGAAAATTTTAAGGTTTTGCTCTTTTTTGCTCTTATCCACAGTGATGTGCTGAAAGCCAGCTGTAGCTAAGTTCACACTGGACAAACACAAAGAGATGTGCAGATCGCTGTTTCAAACGATTGCCACTGGCGGCACACAATGAAAAAAAAATCGACAGGGTGGTTTAATCTTAAAACACCATTGTTGCAGAATCTTTGTAAAACAAAAACATGCAAATATGTCTGTAACAACGAATTTAATATTCAAAATAAAATGTTGGTTTGTTATGTCCCTTTAATTTGACAAGTTTACAAGGCATATTTCCATACATTTTCTTAAGAAAAACTAGTCTAAAACGTAAGAAACAGTATTTTGGTACCTTTTGGTTTGAAATGAAGTTCATGGCTAGTTGTAAGTTGTAAGTAACTATAGAACACATTAGAATTCATTTTGGGGCTTTAAACAAAGTTTTCCATTTTCATTCTTGCGTACATTGCAAAATACTCTTCCAAAATATAATATTCTCGCTTCTTCAATCGGTTGAACAGATCATCCCATAATTCTAAAATAGTGTTTAGTCTTCTGCAATTCACTTTATGGTCTGGGTATACGATTTTCTTCATACGCATGGAAATTTCTTGTTTTTACATATAAATCTACCTATTAAAATTTTGCTGACAAAACTATGAAATATTGACCGCAAAGAGAATTAATTACCGCAAAAAGAACATAAATGGTAATAAAGCTGGATATTTAAATTATGCGACATTCTAAACGTCAGAAACTGACATACCTTTAACCACAGAATACCCCCCTATATAATAAGCCGCCATTTTTCTCATCGAGTAGCGCTACTCCAGTCCGCAAACATTGACTTCATGCTTGGGTCTTTAATATAGTCTACGTCCAGGTTCACACAAACTTTCTAGTTGTCATTTGATTATGGATTTTTTACAAATCTAACCTATAATTATGACCTTCAACTTTAAATTTGAACATTTAAGTTTTTTTTATTATTATCCAAATTTAAAACCAAACTATTTTCAATACCTGCTTACCAAAATAATAAGCTGGGTTAATGGACCCCTAAAAACAGGTAGATATTTAATTTATAATAACATAGAAAATCTATTAAAAATATAAAATCTGGTTGTTTCATATATTTAAATACCAGGTTCTTCCCAGATTCCTCAGCTGAAGGTCAGTGATTCATATTGTGTTTTTTGTCTTGTTTGCTGTATCAAGTCAGTAATGGATAGTAAGCCCATGTTCTCACAAATTATGCTTGCTGCTACTATTTCTGTAAAATCAAGGGTTTTAATGGACTGGGAGACAGTGACAGATTGTGGGACGTGATTTTACCCAGTATGCCTTTTGGAGGGTACTATAGTACGCATATTCTGTTGTTAATAACTGATAAACTAAACAGTCATCCCGGGTCCTTCATATATTAAAATTAATTTTCATTTGTTTGCAAATTAAGCGTTTCGATACGATTTCACCCAGGCTGCCATGAATCCACAATAAAATTCAAGTAAAATAAGATAGTTGAAGTGTCAAAGGCATACCGTTTGTGTGAGCCCAAACGGTGATCACTGTCGGGTATACTTTCATTTTAAAATACGATTTATCCGCATTTCTAAACAGGCTGCCATTAAGAAGTATACATGGTTGTGTGATACATCAGCTACAGAAAAAATGACATACCGTTTGCGCATGTCCAAGTATACCTCACATTAAAAACATCTAGTAGAGTTATTGAACAAGTATCCGTCATTTAAATCAGTATGCCATTATGTTTCCATGCAGTTTATGATAGCGCATGTTGCATATTATAAAATTGGCATAGCGATCAGGGCAGTCATAAGTACAGGCATACGCAAGAGAAGTTGCAAAAGGGTTAATGAAATTTCCGTGATTTTAATCAGATGCTTCTTGGTTTTTCATTCAATTTTGATGTATTTATAAGGTGTATTAAATGGCATTCCGTTTGATAAAGACGGAGACTAGCAAAGTATATAGTTATGATGAAAGCACAAAAACCACTAGTGCAAAATAAACGTTAGGATTTATATGATTTAACTCAGTATTCCTCTCCAATTTTGAGTCAATCATGTTACATCAATATCAAATCATAAGCGGCATACTGATTGAGAAGCCCCCTTCTTCCCAAAAAATTAAATTTTCTTTAACGAAAAAAACACGGGATTACAATGAAAATTTTTTATTTATTTATTTAAATTTTATTCGTCGATAAATGTTACTTGAAAATTCGGTTCTTTATCGCTATTACTCTCCTCCTCTTCATAGTTTTCGCTGTCAACCTCTGCATCGCCTCATAGTCTCCATCATTGTCAAAGCCATCACTCTCTCCATCGTCTTCATAATTTTCTTCGTCCCAGGAAGCGAAGATTCTGGTCTTGGGCGTCATTATCGGAAGCTGCAAAAAATCATATTTCATAATTCACTGATGACCTTAAACAATTAACCCTTCGACTGGCAAGCTCGCCATCATGGCGGGCAAGAATGACTAAAAAAATATTTTATTGGTGAATAACTTTGCAACTATGAGAGATACAAATTTTGTATTGTTGTTTTTTTTGTAGGACATTGAAGTCTCTACAAAAAAAATATTTTGCTTTTTATTGTATCTTGCCTAGTTTCTGAGATATAGTAAAAATAATAGATAATCAAAAATATTATTTGGAACCGTCTGCCAGTCAAACGGTTAATGTAAATAGCAAAAAATTGACGACGTTTTTTAATATTACCTTCGGTTTTGTCCGATTCAAGGAAGACCTCATGGATTATTTTTGGGTTCCCGACTTATCTGTACAGGAGTGTTTTAAATCAAAGGGAAATAATAATAAATAATGTCACGTTTGTTTAAATGGGTCATATACCCTGCGTGACTAGGGGGTAGCTCATGAGGTAGTCAAAATCAGAACACTTGGAGAAATGTGATAAAACTAAAACTATATTTTAATAACGAGGTCTAGCCAACAGTTACAGTTAAAACATATTTATAAATCAGAGGGGAATCTTACCATATTATTTGTGGGCGAGGGTTCATGATGTGCTGCTACTTCACTTTGTCTACTACCTAGCGTCGAGTCGATCCGCTATTTTATACAGGAATTATTGCCAGATAATCATTATTACATTGTATAGGAGTTCAACGGAATCGTTGCTTTGCTATATGGAACTTTTGTGTGCGTAACTCGACTCCCGGACGTCGGTCTATTGGAGATATCCTGGCATGATATTAATTGAATTAAAGGATTTTTAAATTATTTAAAAATCATTCTGGAAATTATCGGCTTTTTTGGCCCATTATTGACAATATATTAAAAACAATATCAAAAATGCAATTTTCTAATAACACTTAAAATAAATCACTACTAAAAACAAGAACAAAAATACAACATTCTATTAAAACACCATTAACCTGTAAAGTAAAAAAACATAAATTTTTCGAATTATCAGTTATAGAACATATACAAAGCAACTCATAGACTGCCAGAACCATTATTCAAACTCACGCGAGGCACACAAAATATTTTGTATAAAATTTTATAAATATAATAACTACTAACTAAATTAAAGTAGGTACTTTAACAACAGTCTACGTCTCAACTCTAGAGTCCTATGAAATTTAGGCTGTTAAAATTTATCTGTCCTATTTTGTTTTCGTTCTAAAATTAAAGTTTGAAAGTTGCTGAAGCGGAATTTTCTGTTTCAACAATACTTCTGACTATCTATGGCTCCTTTAATCTTAGGTATCTGTTCATAAATTTGCACTAATCAAATATTTATATATTTTTTATAATAACAAATAACATAATGATAATATGTATATAGCGAGTTAATATTTATTTTTTATACAGGGTGTTCCGTAATGATGTAACAATATTTTAAAGGGGTGTTCTACGAGCCATTTTAGGGGGGGTTCGTCATATAAATTTTTTCGATTTGAGGCCTCCCTGTCGAGATATTCAACTTTGAAAATGGCCGAAAAATCTAGATTTTATTTTTTTCTTCACAACTGTAAAAGTTAGAGATTTGAATTTTGGTACACTTTCTTAGTTAGTTGAAGCCTATTTTTAGGTGGTACTATTTTTTTCAGGTTATGTTTATGATGGGTATAAATTGACCACCCCTATTTTTATTTCCTCCAGAACTTTTTTATACGTTAACTAATTTAAATTAAAAAAATATTTCTTAAAACTTCCTTCAATTTAGAAACTTTTTTTACTCTTTCCATTTTTTCGTATACCTAATAGTTTGTACGAAAAATTTTTTTTTATCAAGCACCGTATTGAAATAATTATTGGCCGCACTAATGGTTTATTAAAAACATAGTAGGCGGCTGTCACTCTTCGTTTTGTCAACAAAATCCTTTTGTGTACTACTAAAAAATAATTATAAAAACATGGTAAAAAGGGGTTGTGAAGATTATTTTTAATCAACAGCAATCAAATTCACAATAAGTGTTCAAAGTGGTCACCAGCACAATCTTGACATAACTGTAGTCTTTTAATGAAATTAAAGTTTACAGAACGTAAGGTGTGCACAGAAGCTCTTATTTCTTGGGAAATATTGAAAATTCTTTCTTGAAGTTCTTCAATGGTGTTGACTTCTCTCGAATAAATTGTGTTTTTCATGTGGCCCCATAAATAGAAGTCGAGAGGATTTAAATCAGGAGACCTCGGAGGCCACTGTATGGGTGCATCCTGACCCCTTCCAATCCAACGATCTGGAAAATGTTCGCCAAGCCATTGCCGAACAACTAGTGAAAAGTGAGCAGGAGCTCCATCCTGCATAAACCACATTTCCTGTCTAAGTTGGAGGGGCAAATCTTCCAATATCTCAAAAATATTGTTTTGTAGGAATTCCAAATACTCTGCACCTCCCAAACGTCTAGGCAAAATGAATGGTCCTATTAAAAAATCATTTATTATACCAGCCCAAACATTGAGGGAAAAGGTATGTTGGTATTTCCCAGTCATAATACTGTGGGGATTATCATGGGACCATTCGTGCATATTATGGTAATTAAAAATACCGTCTCGTGTAAATAGAGCTTCATCAGTAAAAAGTATTTTGTTGGTGAACTGTGGATTCCTATTTCGCTTGCGCATTATTTCTCTACAAAACACAACACGAAGATTATGATCCGTAGGTAATAATTCTTGAACCCTTCTGAAATGAAATGGGTGCAATCCGTTTCTCGACAAAATTCTCCAGATAGTGGTAGAGGGCATATTGAAATGCCTAGATGCTTCTCTAATGCTTCTTCGAGAGTTTTGTTCGAAAAAATTTAAAAGTGCATATTCTTGTTCAGCACTGACCGCATTTCCCCTTCCTGCATTACGTTGTTGTCATTTAAAGGACCCTGTTGCCCTTAATCTGATATTAATATTAATAAACGTTCGATAATTTGGAATATCACGATTGGGAAACCTTTCCATATACATTCTTCTGGCTTGAAGCGCACTTCCACGACATTCACCATAAATTAAATGCATATCGGCATATTCTTCATTTGTAAAGTGATTGTTATTCATATTTTGTCTAAATCAACTAACCGAAACTTGGATAAACTTCCGCCAAAAACTTTGAACAGCAAGGCTAAAGGCAATGACTTGTGACAAAGAGTGTCAGCAGTGACAGCCGCCTACTATGTTTTTAATAAACCATTGTTGCGGCCAATAATTATTTCAATACGGTGCTTGATAAAAAAAATTTTTTCGTACAAACTATTAGGTATACGAAAAAATGGAAAGAGTAAAAAAAGTTTCTAAATTGAAGGAAGTTTTAAGAAATATTTTTTTAATTTAAATTAGTTAACGTATAAAAAAGTTCTGGAGGAAATAAAAATAGGGGTGGTCAATTTATACCCATCATAAACATAACCTGAAAAAAATAGTACCGCCTAAAAATAGGCTTCAACTAACTAAGAAAGTGTACCAAAATTCAAATCTCTAACTTTTACAGTTGTGAAGAAAAAAAATAAAATCTAGATTTTTCGGCCATTTTCAAAGTTGAATATCTCGACAGGGAGGCCTCAAATCGAAAAATTTTATATGACGAACCCCCCCTAAAATGGCTCGTAGAACACCCCTTTAAAATATTGTTACATCATTACGGAACACCCTGTATAATTATTAATATATTTATTTTATTTTAATTACAATTATTTATAATTAAATTGAAGTATAAACTTAAAGGCATACTGATTATATTGACCTCATATTTTTTCTCAATTTCGCAACGTTTCTTTTTAATTTGAGTACGTAAAACTCGCACAACTTGTATTCCATTTGTTATTTCACTTCATTATATCATGGTTGCTTGAACCATAGAATGGCATACTGATTAAATACACAGAAAATATTTTTTTATTTTACAGTCTCGCTTCTATTTTCTAATATAACAAACCTGTCCAAATGGTATGCCATTTTAAATATCGACACTTCAGTATACATATTTCTTATTTCAATGCATTTTTCATTGAGTAAAATGACGGATACTTGTTCAATAACTCTACTAGATGTTTTTAATGTGAGGTATACTTGGACATGCGCAAACGGTATGCCATTTTTTCTGTAGCTGATGTATCACACAACCATGTATACTTCTTAATGGCAGCCTGTTTAGAAACGCGGATAAATCGTATTTTAAAATGCAAGTATACCCGACCGTGATCACCGTTTGGGCTCACGCAAACGGTATGCCTTTGACACTTCAACTATCTTATTTTACTTGAATTTTATTGTGGATTCATGGCAGCCTGGGTGAAATCGTATCGAAACGCTTAATTTGCAAACAAATGATAATTAATTTTAATATATGAAGGATCCGGGATGACTGTTTAGTTTATCAGTTATTAACAACAGAATATGCGTACTATAGTACCCTCCAAAAGGCATACTGGGTAAAATCACGTCCCAAAATCTGTGACAATATCCCGGTCTATAAAGACTTACTTGCTAGGTAAAGTACTTAAGTTTTCATTTTTTAAGTACGAATTTAATTTAAATTGGGATAATCTTATTGAGGTTAGATTTTGGAAACAGCTGTCATACCACAAGACACTAACCAATTAAGTACCTGGAACCTGTGTTGTTTCGGTTAGGGCACACTACAACCACACATTTGCCCTTTATTATTTTGGTTTTGACATATAGATTACAAAAAAAAAAAAACGGGAGCTCGTTACATGTCGACTTACTAATCTATACTGACCACCATTCTCCTGCCAGGCTACTAATAGGATATGAGAAGGCTTCATACCTTGCTCCATTACGTCAAGTTTGTTTCGTCTGTGGGGTCATCACTACTTATTGGACCATTCTGTATATTGGAAAATATTTTAGAATATAGTACTCATGTTTAGCTACAAGTTTTGTCTTTTTTTGTATCCTTAAGGCGGTCCAAACACACAAAGGCAAGACTCAAACCACCTGCGTGGTAGAGTTAAAATGCTTCTGTTGGTTAACTCCACACAAAAACTTTGTTTTTTTTGCACTCGACGTGCATTTCGCTAACCACGTTAGTATCATCAGATGATTAAGTCTGGACATTCGATGCACATTTCGAAATGCGCGTAAAATGCCAAAAAGACAAAGTTTTGGCGTGTGGAGTTAAGCAAAAGAAGTATTTTCTAAGTGTCAGGTTTCTGATTCCCAACTTAACAGTTAAAATGTATCGTGTGTAACCTAATCTTTGGAATGTGCATTCAAGTCATCACGTTGATTTTTAGCGTGCGCAATTAAAACGGCGCGGGGATGATTCTGTGTGTGTGGCTACAAGTTGTTTCACCCTTCATTCTTTTGACATTAGCATGCCTGAAAATTCTCATGGTAGCTGATGGCTCCCTTTTGTAATATAATGTCCGCAATAATGCAATTTCTCTAACAGATAAATGTGGGAATATTCATTTCTAATTGCCACTAGTTTGTCCACTGTGATTGACGATTTACAATTTATTCTCTCAACTATCGAGGCGCACGCTACTGTCCTATACTAGAGCTCCCTTCTGGATGGTATCACTGACAAAATAGACGCGCAAACTGACGTGGAAGACGCACAGTGTGTGGGAGGCCCTTTATGGTACAAGTTTGCGGCATTCGATTCTTCTAGCATGGAACACCTTAGCTACTTTTTGTCTTATATCTTCGGGAAATAGGAGAAACCCCACACCACTGTCCAATTTGGGACAGCCTGTACATATTTGGTCTTAAAATGTTGGTAATGTAATGTGTGAGTTATTTATTTTTTTCCTATTAGCAGTTTTGTTGTTAAAAAAAAATGCTAAAAATGATTTTTTTAACTAGTCTTTCTCAATGCTAGTAATTCAGTTTATAATGGACTGAGGTGGAATTGGTTTGTTCCACGCTCAAAAATCAGTGAAATTGCCTTTTGTGAAATTACGTAATAAATATAGCAATGGAAGTAATAAATAGCCAGTTGTCCAAATCATGCTGCAAAAGGCAACGAAGAAAAAAAAAATAGTAATTGCCTCCCTCCCCCGCACAAGCATGTGGTGGCTTCTGGGGTACTTCTAGTTTGGAGTATTGTGAGGGTGAGAATTATTATTATTATTATTATCGACTTAGCCAAAAGGCATTAGAGGGAGTGCTCTACGGGGAACATTCACTCAGATCCCGGATACCATAAGGATCTGGCTCGGACGAGACCCTTGCCATGTTATCGGGCCTTAGGTGACATTGATGTTGTCGGACGTTCCTGCATTCCCCATGAATTTCCTGACGGTTCGGGCTGTCGCAAGTAGTACCGTTTTCTGCATGGACCTGTAAAGACTATCAGTTAGACCCAGCTCTTTTATGTTTCTCAGCAAACTTTTTGGTATAACACCAGTTGTTGACACGATAATTGGAATCGTCTTGACGTTTTCCATTTCCCATTGCCTTCTAATTCGTTCTTCTAAGTCTCTGTACTTCGCGATCTTCTCGACTTGCTTCACACGCAGGTTGTTGTTGTTCGGGATGGCCAATCAATCAATCAACTATTATAAGGTCCGGTCTGTTATGGGCAACTCGTTGATCTGTCAGAACTGTACGATCCCAGTACATCTTGTAGTTGCTGTTCTCAAGAACAGGCTCCGGTGTGTAGCTGTAATATGGGACCCTCTCTGCCTGCACAAGCAGCAGTTTTTCCCCCAGTTCCTGGTGCAAGATCTTGGCAACCGAATCGTGTCGTTCCTTATATTCCGTTGATGCGAACATCTGACATCCTCCTGTTATGTGCTGGATTGTTTCTGAAGTTGGGCACCCGTATCTGCATCTGTCATCTTCCCGAGGTCAGCCAGTAGTTCGACGCTAACTTGTCGACATGTTCCTGGTTGGCCTCATTAGGATGCCTCCCGTGCAGCGGCTTCTCCAACCACCTCTGTAGTGTATCGTCGGTTCGGTGGTGATTTTGATGCTCGTGTTCCGTCAGACGTAGCGGTGTTGAGACGTCTGCTCCGCATATAGCTTTATGTAGTGTGGAGCTGTTGGCCTGTCTCTGGAAATAATTACGCAGAATCCTCTTCCTCCTAGTTGACGTGGCAGAGTAGTTCTTTCTACGGCGCTACGGGGATGATGTTTATGAGCTTTTGTCAGTAGTGTCCTAACTTTTCGCTGCAGGTTGTTGATGTCCGTGTTGGTCCAATTCACTATTCCAAACGAATAGCTGAGTACAGAGCACACATACGTGTTCAGGGCCTTAAACAAATTTCTGCTGTTAAGATCAGTTCGCACTACTTGTCTTACTCTCTTGATGAATTCATTCCTTAAATCGATCTTCATTGTTCGATGGTCTATCCTTTGAGCTTGTTTCATCCCGAGATACTTGTATGTATCTCCCATGCTCATTGCTTCGATCTCCTGGCCGTCCTGCATCTCGTGTGCGCCCTGTTCGAGCCTTCCCCGGACAATGTTAAGGGTGCGGCACTTGTCCAGTCCAAACTGCATTCCGATGTCCCTGGAGAACTCCTCTACAATTTTAAGCATTTGCGTTAGTTGGTTTTTGGTTGCGGCCATCAGTTTTAAATCATCCATATATAATAGGTGATTCAACTTGATCGCTTCTGCGTTGTTGCTTTTGATAGCGAAGCCGTATTTTGTAGAGTTCAACCGATGTGATAGAGGGTTCATCGCCATGCAGAACCACAGTGGACTGAGTGAATCTCCTTGGAAAATCCCTCTTCGGATGTTGATTGTGTCAGTCTCGATGTTGCTGCTTGCGGTTCTGAGTTGTATCTTAGTGCGCCAGGTTGTCATAACGTGTTCTAAAAAGGAAACTATGTGATGATCTATTTTATACAGCTTTAAGATACCTGTTAGCCAGTCGTGAGGTACGGAATCAAATGCTTTTTTGTAGTCCACATAAGCCATGTAGAGGCCTCGTTGCTTGGAATGAGCCTGGTTGCAGATGACAGAGTCTATGATGAGTTGCTCTTTGCATCCCATTGCGCCCTTCGCGCAGCCCTTCTGCTGCATTGCCATGATGTTGTTCCGCTCGCAGTGAGCATATATTCGCTGCGTAAGGCAAGAAGTGATTATCTTGTACAGCGTAGGCAAGCAGGTTATTGGGTGGTACTTGGCAGGGTTATCCGTATTCCGCTGGTCTTTTGGTAACAAGTAGGTGGCACCCTGTGTAAGAAACAATGGCATTTTCAGAGGATCGAGCAAGACTTCATTAATTAAGGTAGTTATTTGTTCATGCGTGCACCACAACTTCTTAATCCAATAATTTTGGAGATGATCTGGACCTGGTGCCTTCCAGTTGTGGGAATTCTTGATGACATTGGAGACCTCATCGGTTGTGAATTGCTGTGCTGCATCTGGCTATAGTTCCGGCCCATCTCGCGTTCTTCACTGATCCAGCTTGCACTGACATTGCATGGACCTGGTGTGGCAAGCTGATTTCTCCAGAAACCGTCGACCTGTTCTCTGCTAGGGTAACTCGTATTTGTGGCATCGGCGCTAGAATTCAAAGTACGGTAGAAAACTTTTTCTGATCGGTCAAAAAGTTTGTTGTCTCGTTTCCTGTTGTTACTAGCCTTGTATCTCCTCAGACGCCCTGCGAAAACAGAAAGTTTTTGTTTTAATGTATCAAGACATTGTTGAGCAGTGATGTTCGCGGGGTCACGCCGAGAATGCATTTGGGTGCGGCTCATTATTGCCTGCACCGCCCTCTGGATCTTTCTAGTTCTAACTCTTCTGATATATTCCGTTACTTGTCCTATGTCTTTACGGAGACTCTCGATCTTCCGATTTAGTCGCATCTCCCATTGAGCCATTCGTGGTTCTGGTCTTGCACGATTTAACTCTTGAGCCGTCCGGATCTTAGCTCCCATTGCAGTGATGATGGCCGTTGCGGCACAGTAGATTAACATGTGCATATGTTCTAATGTGGGTGTTACTGAAACATAGTTGGGCAAAATTCTGGTGTTCATAATATCGAGCATGATTGCAAGCTTCCTGGAAGAATTCAATCTTGGTAGCGGTGGTCTTCTCAGTGGGTCTGTGCCTTCGTATCGCAATACCGCCTTTCTCAGCTGTGTGTCCAGGCTTTCAAAGTGTTCTCCGTTAACTGATTCCCGATTCTCAGTTGTTCGTCCCGCCGTCTCGGCTTCTTGTTGTGGTTCAGGCACTTGAATTTCCCGATTCTCAGTTGTTCACTCTGCCGTTCCGGCTTCTTGTTGTGGTCCAGGCACTTGAATTTCCCCGTTGTTGTTGTCTATGTCTATGTGTTCGCCATGGATCTCTAGCTCAACTTCCCGTTTTATAGCGTTAAGTCGCGTTTCTGGAATTCGGTTATTTCTTAGAATAGTTCGATACTGATCTGACACTCTTTGTTCAGACATTATTATTATTATTATTATCTCGACTTAGCCAAAAGGCATTCGCACTCCCTCTACGGGGAACATTCACTCAGATCCCGGGCATCCCGGATACCAAAAGGATCTGGCTCGGACGAGACCCTTGCCATGTTATCGGGCCTTAGGTGACATTGATGTTGTTGGACGATCCTGCATTCCCCATGAATTTCCTGACGGTTCGGGCTGTCGCAAGTAGTACCGCTTTCTGCATGGACCTGTAAAGACTATCAGTTAGATTCAGCTCCTTGATGTTTCTCAGCAAACTTTTTGGTATAACACCAGTTGTTGACATGATGATTGGAATCGTCTGGACGTTCTCCATTTCCCATTGCCTTCTAATTCGCTCTTCTAAGTCTCTGTACTTATTATTTATTATTATTATTATTATTATTATTATATAAGCATATTATTATTATTATTATATAAGCATATCCCTCGCACAAGCATATGTGGTTGCTTCTGGGATACACCTAGTTTGGAGTATTGTGAGGGTGAGAATTAATATTATTATTATATCACAACATCACAGCAAGTCAATAATTTATTCAAACATTTCTCAACTGGCCCATTTTGCGTATACATCCTGTGATTTTTTGGCATTATCTGAATTGTCTATTGCGATAAAAAAAACTGCATATAATATATCACATACTAATTACAAAAATAGGGGCGTTATTCTATAGGGTGCTTGAATAAAAAGAAAGCAATCAATCGAATGCACTTAGTGTTTAGTTTACATGTAATTTTTTTTTAGATTGCTCATGCAACAACGCCAAATATTAAATGAACTTCGTAGCATAAACATGACATTCCGCGAAGGCTTTGAAATGCTGGCTATGTTGCTAGGAACCAGGGCCTCTGCCTAATCGCCCACACGAATGATCTCAACGTGTTTAAGTCTGATATCACCATTCACTCTGTAAGAGGGTATTTTGATCTCGTCAACAAAGGAAGGCTTAGCAATATCTCCATGTTTTCTTAAGTGTATAGATGCAAATATATCAACTAAAGATAGTCTAACTGCAAATAAGATGTCCACATATTATTGGCTTAACAATGACTTTAGAACGAGGTTTCACATTGCAACATCAAAACTTTTTTTCACTGGAAATCTGTTTGACACTCTGCTCTACATCAAGATAATTATTTGTATCGTACGTAGATGATAATATGTGCAGCTACTACAAATTAAGGGCTGTTTCAAACTTTAAATTACATAGTGATAATTCCACTAACAAAGAATTTCGGATGATTTTTTGAAGTCGTGTAAACGGTTGGATAAAATAAACCAGTTCTAATGACTTTGCTTGTAATGACCTTATACGCTAATAATGATCCAATTTGCTGATTTATTGAGGGTCTTTCTCTGGTTATAATTACAGTCGGCTGATGAACACCCCAAACTGAATGATGTCGAATAGAGCGTGGAATCAACGGACTTTGTTTAGATCAATACTTATTATCGGTCGGATGGCGATATTTCATTTGAAAGTACATACCTACATCTACATACAGTATGTCCCTGGATAAGGGAACAAAGAGGTGTAAAAGACAAAAAAAATCGAAGTAGCCTAGGATTTAAATATTTTACACAATTACTCAGGGTTACAACTTTCCATAATATCATTCGTAAAACCTATAGAAACGGCCATTTGCAGGTGAGTAAATCTTTTTTTTTTTATTTCTAAGCATACTCAATTTTTCGAAACTAAATTTGGTACAAATTAGTTTTTAATCAAGCAGGTCTTATTTTCAAATTATCAAATTTCAACTCGAAAATCCCTTGGAGGGTTGATAGGCCCGCTCATGACTAACCAGAAAATCAAAATATGACCTCAGTAAAAAAATCGTTAGTTTTCGATATATTGCCACTTTTAATAATTTCGAGAAAATAGACACCTTACATCAGTTGTTCGAGTGCCATGTGCCACAGGTATAAAATTCCATATTCTAAAATTTTAATGTTTGCTATGAAACCCTGACTAGCCCTGTTATTGATCACAGTTTAGACCTTCTCCTTTATGCAACCCCGGTAGAAAAATCCAAAGAATTTAAAACAGGAGGCCGGGGAGGTCACACAATGAGACCAAGATGGCCGATCCATCTCTGTGGATAAGCTTGGTCCAAATAATTTTTCACTTGTGCATAATGAACTAGACAGCCAGCCATTGAATAAAGAAGGTATATGCAAGACCAATAAATAACTTAAATGAATTGAGACAACGTAGGTGCAGGAAGTGCAAGACGGTTAAAAATATCTTTTTAAAAGATGAAGTGCCTGCATTAGACTTTGTGGTAGGCAGTTTTATTCGTGTTTTGTTTAGTTTGAAATAAATAAATGTCACTTTAATTTAACAAGTGTTTTCATTGCAATTCCTAATTATTGAAATAATTTCACGATGACCCCCAACGAACATTCAAAGTTAAAATTACCTAATTTTTACTACCCAACTAGTAACAAATTTATTTTGACCAAACCATTTTACCTCTACATGAGGTAAAATAGTGGAAAGTGAGAAATGAACTGGAAGTAATTTTTAAGCTAAAAATAGGTAATATAACTTTATAGGATTTAGTAAAATTTTTAGTAAAAATTGGGTAATGTATGTCTATACTTGGACTTTAAATCTGATTATGAAGAACAGTAGTTTTCTCTTGCTATTAATAGGGTAAATATATTCTATAAATGGCCGATGCAAGAAATGTCGTCTTTGCCGTTGACCCTATAACTAATAGATATGCGGAGAGGTATGGGATTATTAAAGGCATTTGGATTTTGTTGTCTGTGCAAAAATTTTCTTACGCCTAAAATATTTCTGTATACTATAGGTGACATTCTTCGGAAAAACTTATGCGCCTCATATATATTGTGCATTTACAAAAATTTCTTTTTCATCTTCAAAAATATTTATTAACAAAATAACAAGAAAACATGCTAAAATAACCTTTGAGGAGTTAATTTGGAGTTCCAAAGTGACATTCATATTTTGAAACATAATTGCATAGGTACACGCGCGGCCCTTGAAATCGTTCCAATACGTGCGGATGCAAAGGCCTTCAACTGACAACGTTGCAAGTACCCCTCCCCTCTCTCGCGGTTTGAAAGCCAGCGATAACCTTAAAAGCGTAAGTGACGGCAAATGTAACATCTTATTACGCGACATTACCTTACGTGACATTGCCAGTTACAGTGCAAAAAACAGTAAATTCGGCGCTGTTAGGTTGGCCTTAGATTGCCTGAATAATAGTGGAAAATCTTATAACCCTGCCCACGGACATTGGTGGCTTTTTCGCAAGTCTTTCGACAACCTCGAATAGAGCCGTTCTAAAAATCGAAGAAGGTGGTAAATCTCTTAATTGGGTGTCGTACTTTCCTCCGGTACCAAAAAGAACCTCGAAAATCCGATATCTAAGAGAAATTCCCGATTCACGATTAACCACTTTCGAGAAACGGGACGGCTGTAGAATCAACGAAACCGACGGAAAATCCTCTGAAACCACTATTGGAAATTGCTTGTTTTTTCTCATTTCTCGATTTTTCGGGGGCCCGGGAAGTATCAGAACCTCACCCGAGGACTCCAGGGAAGCTTTAAAAATTGAAATAAACCAAAGATTTGGTTCGCGGTTAAGATAAAGAAGTGTAATAAACCAATGTAAAAAACCACTACGAGATTCTTCTATAATAACACAATTATACTTAAATATTATACCTTATTTAACAAATACCACTTTGACAATCAAAGAAATCCGCGTAATTTCACGTTACGTGAATCTCAAAACACCAAGAAACTGTGTAAAAGTTTAAATCCACTTTATTATAATGATAATGCAGCGATTTATTAACCTATTTTCGTTGACTGACGTATCGCAATTTTTATTTTCTACGGGGAGGAGCGGGTCGGTACGAGGGAATGTAGGGGAAGTTGTTGATTTGAGTAGCCCTGGAATTGGCGCAACGTTGCCGCACTTACCCGAAATTCTTGATTTCTTGCTTATTTCTTATGCCTAGTGGAACGATTTATGAGGCCGCGCGCGTGTACCTAGACTTTTATTCATTTTGATTTCAAGATGGAGGACATCGTTGTTTGTTTGATAGCAAATATTTTGATCATATAGTTACATTTTCCCGATTAAAGGATAACACGACCAACAAGTTAAAGTTACAATTAGGGTTATTTTTGGTAATAATAATAAACAATAAAAAATAATTTGACCATATATTTATATTTTCCCTATTAAATGGCAACGCCACCAACAAGTTAAAGTCACAATTAGGGTTATTTTTGGTAATGAAGGTAATAAATAAGGCGATTATTAGGTCTGTTTTGGCAGAATTTGAAACCAGATTGAAACTGCCAACAAACCTGCTGCTCTGTTTGAGCATGCGTATTTTACAACACTTTTAGTTGACAATGTTGCCAGAGATTAAGAAAATGATATGTGATAGGAATGAGGAAAAGCCTTGTGCTGTTTAGGCATGTCCCTACAATACTGTAGGTATAGAAAATAATGCAAAATGCAAATTTTAAATAACAGCTTATATACTTACCTAACAACACAAGCTACACATCAAATCTTTACATTTTCAGTGTTCACGATTCATTTTCACACTGCAAAATATTTTTCCTGTTTTGGGATAAATTTATTTCATGGTAATTTGTATAAGAAATTTTGACTTTCTTTAAGCCCTTTTTACTTTCAAGTTCAAAAAACTAGTCCTTTGAACTTCACAGTATTTATTAGGTTACAAAAACCTATAGGGATATAACCTATTTTCGACCTAACCTAAAGGGACATACTAGATGTGTATCTAGAAAGTTAAAAATAAGTAAATATTGACCAAAAATGGATGATAAAATTATCCTTTTCTTCCAAGTCCGATTTTAGGTAATAATAAACTAAATTAGGACCAAATAAAGTTTTATAAAAGTTGAGCGTTTATATAGATTATAATTAGGTTAGAAATTAGTAGCTTTAGATAACAAAAATGTCTTATTAGGTTTTTCAAACTTTAAACGATTTTCTAAGGGAAAAAATTGGTAATATTGTACAGACTGAATTGTTGAATTATTAAGTTGAACTTCAGTGCCTTGGTACATAAATAACTATTTTTTAGAAAAACTGTTTACTCCAATGGATTCTACGTAAAAAAAGTGCGTATAAAGCGTTTTCAACGAAATATATAGGTTTAAAAACAAATGAGCTATGATAATTGTAAAAAATAGCAAAAATTTCAAAAACGCCCTGTATCTCCTAAAGTATTGGAGATATCAGAGATCTGTTTTAAGCATCGTAAATATCTCAAAAAATTAACTCATGAACACCTACCTTGTTTTTTCTATCTATACAAATAACGCAGATACCCCATAAAACCATCGAAAATGACTCAGTCTGTACTTTCCTAGGTAATTGTAACCCAAACATTGGTAAACTTGACTAGCCCTGTTTGTTGGGCAGTAAAATAGCAATATCTTTTTTTGTAAAGTAAAATATAGCAAATGTTATATCACTTTAAAAACTAAATGAGCAATTTCTTAAAATAACTTCCCAGGTTAGCTTGGTGCATTTTTTTACAGAATGAAGAGTAGAAGTTAGCTAATAAAAAATATTAATGCCTGAATTGGGCAAAAATATTGTTTTCCTCCAAAAAGTATCACACTATTAGTTTGACTTTGAACTGTGAAAAATAGCAATGCTATTAAGGGTTGCGTAACAAAAATGAGAATCTTAGAATATGGAATTTGGTTGCAGTCGCACTCAACAAACTGATGTAATGTAGTGATTTTCACTAAATTATTAAAAGTGTCAATGTCTCAAAAAGTAACGATTTTTACCAAGGTCATATTTTGATTTTCTGATTAGTCATCAGCTAGTCTATCAGCCCTCCAAGGGACACCCTGTATATTTAATATTCGTGGAAAAAGCATAGTACTCAACTGGTGAGTTATGGTCATTACTCATTCAGATATATTACACTCGCTCTGCGGGCTCGGGCCAAAGTTCTTATGACCGAGTAATGTATCATAACCTGCCGCTTGTTGAGTAATATACTATTATCAGAATCTTTGGAAAGATCTTCTTCTTAATAACAATAAGTAAGTGTCATCTTGTGAGTAAGGAGGTTCCAGAACCCACCAATTAATTTGCGTATTCCATCCACATTTTTATTAGCGAAACATTGTCCATTATGAACTAAAACAGAGACTGGAATCTGTTACTAAATATTAAATTGATAATACTTTGTAATTTTTCAATGCAATTGAATAAAAGTGTAGTTTTGAGCCATGTGGCTGGGCATCTTATTAGTGGTTATATTATTTTTGATATCGACTATAGGATATAATAACCACAAATTTGTGATTGCATTGTCACTTTGTTGCCAATTATTTTTTTAGATTATTTTATATTAAATTTTATTGATTAGCCTATGTTATTCATATTGTTAATTTTTATAGCTAAGATTTATATTGGATTATCCCAGGATAAGTGAAAAAAAGGTGTGAAAGACGAAAAAAGAAGGCTTTGACAGTAGTGATCTATTTATTTCCCGTGTAGGTAAAGTTGTCCATAATTAAAAATTATGCCCCTATACAAAATTTGAAAATTATGAGTGATTTTACCCATTTTTTATATATAGGATGGCCTATTTGAAATTTTCAAGGCCTACTATGAATTATTTCTAGAAAAAAATGACGAAAATCATTTAGCAATTTTTTAATTTAGAATCTGACACAACAGCGTTAATCAGGACACCTCAACACTCCCATATACCATTCTACAGAATGCCAAAGTTAAGCAAAATAGGAATTTTAAAGGCCTCTGGCGAGTCAAGTGTGCCATGGAATCCCCTCAAAACAGTTGAATGGTCAACAGGGCCACTCAAAGTGTTGATGTGCAAAGATTCAATACAAAAATATACAGGGTATTTTTCTCTCAGCCATCTTTTATGAAAATTATACGGGTTAAGAGTGCTCTGGAATTGTTGAAAAAACATCAATAAACACAAAAGTGATTTATTTCTTTACAAAATGCCAACCAACAAATAAAAACAATTTAAATTATTGGACCTTTATCAATAAAGTCACTGCCTAAGATCCTACATTTTCTGTACGTTTCTATACGTGGCCACCTTAACTCATTTATAGACTTACTGACTGGAAGGCTTTTGTATTTTTAGACAGATTGTTTATAGTGTTTTCATACTCAATTTTTTACCTGTATAAAGTTCCAAAAAATTCAGTATTTTGAGATGGCACAGAGAAAGATACTGCATATTTTGTATTCGATTTTTGCACATCAACACTTTGAGTGGCCTTATTGACTATTTGACTGTTTTGATGGGATTCCATGGGACACTTGAGTCGACAGATGCCTTTAAAATGTATATTTTGCTTAAATTTGGTACTCTGTAGAATGAAGCTCCCTGTATATTTTTGGTTTAAATTTTGTTTGTGGGGGTTTTGGGGTGTCCTGATTAACGCTGTGTTGTCAGATTTTAAATTTAAACATCGCTAAATGTTTTCGTATTTTTTTACTAGAAAAAATCATAGGCCTTGAAAATTGAGATTAAGACAAGAAATTTTGCACCAAAGTAAAAAAAGAGTTTTTTGTGGCTTATCTTTAGAAAAAAATAAACCCGCTAAAATCGGATGAAAAATACAAATTTTACGGGGGTGCTTTTATTTCAAATGGGCCACCCTGTATATTTCGTATGTTTATATGTTAAAAATGTTCTTGTTGAACTCCCTTTTATAGCCTTTTCCATGACTAACACCGGAGTTATTGATCAGTGAAGTGAAAGTTTCAAAAATAAGAGGTTTTTTGTTGTTTTCATATTAGCAAAAATGCATGAATATGTGAATGCCTTCGATGTAAAATTAAATAGCTGATGTTGTGTCCACCCTAAAAATCCCCTATGTGGAAAATCCGTTAAAAATTTTTTATGAAAAAATTTGTAACTTAATTTGAGGCGCTTATTGCAAATATGTAGACCCCACAAAAAAATAAAACGTTTTCAAGTGTTTGTTTTTGTGGATTTATAAATAATAAATAAATTTAATTTAATATAAATAAAAATAATTAAATTCAAAAACTGGCAATAATTTTTAATCCCGAAAAACTTTTCTTAATCGAATTTTTCAGTGTCTTGAACAGAAAATGCACTTTACCTTCACTGTAAATAAATAAATTGCTACTAAATATGCTTATACCAAAGTCTAGAGAATACTATAAGTCCACCCACTTGACCTGTGTAAACAAATATTTCCCTCCTGCCCGATCCTGCTCCCTTCGCCTTAGCCCTCGATCGATATCCCGCTGAGTGGGCGATTCTGAGCATCACTTTGTTACACAGTGTCTCTCGGACCGGTGTGCTTCGTATTGTACCGGGTGCACCTAAATTATATCTAATACCGTTGCCAATTTTGAGTAGTGATGGTTTATCATGGTTCTTATTGCAGTGCGGATGGCTATAAAAGCAATTTAATTTTCTAATTAATTCCTAAAGACCCTAAGATTTAGTTTGACGTATAATTAAGAAAAATGTCCTAATCAATTATTTCTATAGTCATAAAAATATTATTATATTATTACATAATACTTGTATTATGCGTAATGGCATATACATTGTATATGTTGAATAATATAAAGCCAACATGTCACAGTGTTTCTTTCTTTGTTGTAAATAAAAAAATTGATAATTGCAGATGTCAGCAATGGAAGAAGGCCTTAGGGTTCGTCAAAGACCATAAATTTGCAAATATTGCACCCGAAGAGGCACATAAACGTATAAAAATTTGTAAGGCACATTTTGATGACCAATCATTCACTTCGAAAAGTTTATTAACAACTACTGTTCCATTACGATTATTACCAGAAGCTTATGGTTAGAGGCATATTCGTATGAGTAATCTGGTAGGCAGAGACAAGTCAACAATATTTTGTGAACTAAAAGCCTATGAAGGCAGTTCAGGATCATTTGTCAGTTTGACAGTACCTTCACGAGAATTTAGTGAATATATAACCAATTTAGAAAATATTTTCTTTTCAAAATTTAATGACCTATTGCACAGGATGGCTTAGGTTCTAGCCTACTAAAGGAATTCCGATCAGTAAAATACATATCCATGTGCAAATTTTCCCCACGACTATTTGGTTTCAGTATATACGCGAGTTCTTATTTACTACAAACTTAAATTTACGAATAGGGAATTAAAAATCCAGACAAAATAAATCAAATCCAATACTTACAATTTTGCAAAACTTTTAAACTATGTAAATAATTTTGTTTGCTCCTAGGTAAATTCTTATGTATATTTTTACTTACCCTATGTTTAATAGTCCACCCTCGTAAATAACGGAGTGGCGAGCTGACATTAATTTATGCCGGTCGCAAAAAATCTGCGGCTTTTCGACGACTTCAAAGGAGTGATCAGACTTATAGTATTCTCTAGACTTTGCTTATACTTTTTATTCAAGCAAGGCTGTAGGTACCCCAAATGGACAAATTTCAACTAAGAATTTTTTACACCTTTCTTCACTTATCTTGAGATACACAGATACACAGATTTTTTCTGCTTTTATCAGAGAAATTTTTTATATTCTTTATTATATGTTGTACAATAAATAATTGATGTGATGAATATACATTGAGGTTGTTTTATTTAACTACTGGCGGACATTGATAATGTTTTCTGAAATCATGAATGGTTTGCTCCCCAGATTTAATATAAACAATAATTCAATTTAGCCAACGTATCTTATATTTTAGAAACTTTCAGCACCATCAGGTTTTGACAAAACTGCAATATTATTTGTAATTTCTTCAAGGGTGTGTGGAGCAAATGCAAAATTAAGATACCATTGCTATTTAAAACCTTTATTTTGATCTCATTGTAATAATTTAATAAAAATATCACATTTTTATCTATTTTTTACAGTACAGTTGGCAATTAAAAATACCAAGGTTCCTTTTATAATTTTCGTCACCAAATTACTACTAACAAACAAATCATTCAAATATAGGTAATAACTTTGAGTGAAAAACAATGGAAAAATTAAACAATTGTATAATTTCATAGATAATTGGTTGCCTATATAGGGTGTTTCTAAATTATGGTGCAAACATAATATGACAGGTAGCACCTTCTTTGTGACTTTAATTTCTCTTTCAGAAAGCGACATTATTTTTGCCCTTCAGTGACTAAAAGACTGCAAAAGGACTGCACCAAGTGCCATTTAAATTGCATAACAGAAGGTATTGAGAAAATATGTTTTTCAAACTGTACATTACCCTGTAACTTTTTTATTGTGCATTTTCTAACGTTTATAGACAACTTTTTGTTCAAAATGACATTTTCCACCTATCATCTTATGTTGGCATCATAGTTTAGAAACTCCCTGTATAATTGAGTTAGATTTAGGTAAAAAAGATACACTAATTTTAAAATTTGACAACCATTATTCTTTCTGTTATTTTTAACTCCTGTGGAACAACATGGGTTACCTTCAATTTTTTTAATGTATAAACACTACTACACATCTATCTGCTAGGCCTGTCAGTCCAAAAATCCCCTGATCTGATAATATAGGTCTGTTTCGGCACAATTTCAAACTAGTTTGATACTGTCAGGAGCTTGCGCAGTTTCTTTTTCATGTTCAAAAAACGAAATCGCGGATGTTCCTGACAGTTTCAAACTGATTTCAAACGGTTTGAAGTTCTGCTGAAACAGACCTATAATAGTAGCCTCAGACCAAAAATAATATAGACAGAACTTCAAATAGAAACTTTTTCGACAACATTTCTATGTTTACTAATACAAACCTTTGTAACTTGTTTGCTACACTTCATATAATTAACTGGAGTATTTAAAATATATATATATATAAAAAAAAGAATAATAGAATTATTAGCCAACTTGCCTTAGGAATTACATTACATTGCAAGGTGATATTTAAATAAAAATTATATTTATATTACTGCCTAGTAATCCTAGTACGGAGTAAGCCTCAATGAAAGAAATTTTCTTGACTTTTGATTGCTTCAAACTACATTCATGATCAGTCGGTGTGCAGTTTATCGTCTGACAGTCTGGGACTGACAGTCAGGCATGTGACCAGCCACACACATTCAGTTCAAGCTTTCGATGACAGACTGCAGTTCATGGACTCAAAAGGAAATTGCCAGCCGGCCAACTGTTGGGTTGATACACACGTTAAGTTTTGTCTCAGTTTTCTGACAGTTCACATGTGGGGCTTTTAATATTATTAATTTCTATTTTACATTAACTAAATACCTACAGGAGAGGGTTAATTTATTGCTATTATTATTATTATTATTATTAGTAATAGTAGTAGATACTTGTAATATTATTATTATTAAAATGGATTTATAATAATAAAAATATGTCATCGAAGAGAAGAATGTTTTGTACACTAGCTGTTGCTATATTGTATAATAATAAGAAATGCAAAAATAATTAAAGCAGATACTTTAATGTCCATTTTAGTTGTGTAATTTTATGTGCGACTGACAATTGCCACAAATTTTCTATTCTGGCTAGATATTTGCACTGCAAGCCGTTGACTGTGGCTGAATGGATGTAAATGGACACATTTCTACAGTTCCCGGTAAATTCGGAGTCCAACTGATTGATTGTCTGTGTTCAGTAGCAGTATAACTTGCTCTTGAGAAATCATCCGCAAATTCAATGGCCTTGAGCCATATTGGAATAGAAGCGTTGATTATCGACAATAGAAGTCAGAGGTGTATTCAGAAATAGAGTACAGTATATAGAGTGTGGTAAGCACAAGCAGCTTTGACTCCTTCCTGGGATTCTTTATTATTTAAAGATACTAGCACAAAGCACAATTTACAAAAAGCACACACTCCACGGCTACGGCACTGTAATATCTCTCATACAGCCAAAAAAGAACTGCCCAATCGCCCCGACATTGCATCCATTTGACAGAATCTATTCCCAAATGGCAGCTGCGCGAACAGGTGCGCAGAATTTTCCCGCCATGGGGAGTTTTACTGCTGGTTGTTTTATATGCTCTGGTAACAGACTGTGGGCCGACTGAACATGAATAGAGAGAGACCTTAAGCAATACTTGAACCATTATTTCTAATGTTTTTTTTTGCCTATGCCCCTTGTGGGCTTTACATCTGTTGTACCATCATAGGGAAAGTTTTAGTTCAGTATTGTGTATCTTGGTTGATTACAATGCCATATAAAAAAGGAAAGTGTATATATTTTTGGTCTGAGCTAGAAGCTTTGTTTATGGATATGAAACCCATTACTCTATATCAGAGATAGGTGGTGCCAAAAATTAAAGTTGTCCAGTAATTTTCCACTAATTTTCTTATATCAAAGCCAATCAAAAACTTTGTCTGGAAAACATTATTTTTTGCAAACTCTGTCCCATGTGTCATATCTTTATGACAGTGTCAACACACATTAGCTAACTAGGATATCCATTAACAAAGATGGTAGGTATAGCTGCTCAATAATGTGACCTTATTTAACATAAGAAAAATTCCTTAATGCTTTTGTTATAAGTTATACTTAACCAATATTAATATGAAGGTGACCTCACTTCAACATTTGAAAGTTTACATGATAGGGTTTCTCAAAATTGTTTTCTTGAAATGTGACCTTATTTAAACTTCAGAAAATTTCCTTAATGTTTTTGTTATAATTAATATTACTGTGAAGGTGACTTCACTTCAACATTTGAAAGTTTAGGTGAAAGAGTTTCTCAGAATACGCCATATTAGTGGTGACGTTACGTAATGGTGTAGGTCAAGGCACTGTATCCAAACAACCTCGTAGATACACGGGCGTTTTTGTGTTTTTGACTAAAAAAATTATTTAAATCGGTTTCTTCGACAATAACTACCCATCTTCATTAAGGTAAGTGTATTCTGAACTTTATAAGTGCAAATTTTGATTGATCAATAGCGCGCCGATTGTCGGGCGAAAACAGCGGCCGGGCCGGACGTAAACACGGCATAAATCTTTCAAAATTTCGGTTTTTCCGCGGGTTTTCGCGAAGTTTTGATGCTGCAAAGGTGCAAAATAGATTTAAATAATTTTTTTAGTCAAAAACACAAAAACGCCCGTGTATCTACGAGGTTGTTTGGATACAGTGCCTTGACCTACCCCACTACGTGACATCAGACTAATATGGCGTATTTATTTCTTGATTTCTTGGTATTGATACAAAACGTGCTTAAAAAATCAATTAGTCAAAAATGGCCCTTTTTCTTGAGGTTAAAGCAAAGTATAACCAGTAGCCTGACTCAAATATTTTCTGACTCCCACGCTTTGACTGATTTCAACTCTTCTTTATTTTCTGACTCCCACGCTTTGACTAATTTCAACTCGGCTTACTTTCAGCTCATGGTTTTTTAATTTCCAAAGGATAGAACAATAAAAGGTGTTATATTTTTTAAGATTTTTCTAGCGTTTTTCCCGACAACAAATCATTCCCGTTCCTTATGCTATCTGGCGTAGAATGAGCTTGAGTAAGACTGCAATGGGAGATAGATATATTGCTGGGTCGAGAACAAAGGATCGCCATTGCCAGTTATGTTACTGGTATATTATACTGTGGTAAAAAAGTTAGACATTGTGTGTGATTGAAAAGAAAGCACATATTATTCAGTGCTTTCATGAAGTGAAGCCCCGTATTATTGGGCAAGAACAGTAATAACAAAAATTTTAATTTGTCCTGCCACATTTTGGCTATAAGGTCACCCTAGAAAGCTATACTATACCCAGCACCACAAACATTTAGTTACTTGACTGGTATACTCATATTTTGTCGTGACTTATCAAAGTATTGAACACCTTAAATTACGCCAGTCAAATTCACTATAATCTATTGTTATTTGATACAAAAACATCAAACAAACAATTAACTGCCACCATTACCTTTACATTCAAGTTGATTTTATTTCTTGATCTTGATACTTAAAAATCAAATGCTATGGCAATGTTACAAAACATGATCACGAACTTTTTATTCACTACTCACATCAGTTGATGTAGGCCGCAATAAAATAGCTTTCAACTTATACGATGTTGCTCTTTGTAACTTCAACTTTACCAAAGTGAATATTTCCACAATTGCCCTTACTTCTGGCAACTGATTGGTAGCTGGAAAGGTTATCGTCAATCTTCGAACCTTCTTATCAAATGTTGTATCGCTCGATGCTGATGGTATTTCTTGAACAGTCCAAACTGCTTTTGGAACATCCTCGTATGACTGTTAAACAGAGAGATACAATAGAGGAAGGTTATAGCTGCCTTAGTGGAGCTAATAATGGCAAACAAGCCCATTTTAGTCTACTGACACCAACAATTTAAATTTGAAAAAAGCAGGGTGGTTTATAAATATAAGTGGCTCACTCAAAATATCTCGGCTATTTTTTGACAGAAAAAATTGGTGGTGGGTGCGATCGATAGCGCTTTCAGGCAGCCTTCTTTTGTCATCATGAAAGTTGCTGTCCATGACCACCTACGAAAACAATGGCCAAAAAAAAAATCAAAATTTTAAATCACTAAACTTTTTTACACAAAAATGCTTAACATAAAAATTGTTTGCAAGAACTGTCAGAACACATATATTAAAGCAGTTTTGAAATATTTGAGATGACTAAATTTGGGCTCCTTTGGGATCAAAAATCAAATTATCTGGAAAAAAATTTAATGCTGCATTTTTTGTAAAGCGAAATATCCCGTTTAATTTGATATTTCACACAAAATTTGTGATTGGCATAAGATCTAGTTACCCATGGAAATAAATAATCAATTATGACGTTAAATTCAAGTAGATAGAGTAGTCATTAAAAATTTAAAAATAAAGTGGTTTACATGCACTTAATCGAATGTCTAATAGCTAATCCAGAATTGCTATTTAAATAATAAAAAATACTAAACGCGTAGATATTCTTTTATTCTATGAAAATAAATGAAAAATACTTAACATTTTAAGACTCAATGTACAGGGTGATCCATCCAAGAGGAACACCCCTTAACTTCTTTATTTTTCAAGTTAAAGAAAAAATTGTAGAGATAAAAGCTTTAAGGTTTTTTGTGAGCTTTTCCATGAACTTACTGAAATTGACACAGGGTGTTCCGTAAAAGCTGGACAAACCAAGCTGATGTTTTTTCACAAGAACACCCTGTATATTATTGCATTTTTGGAATCTACACTTCGTCCTGATTCCAACGACATGTATATGTCATATGATTGCTCCAGACGGTTTTACAATACCGGGCGTTCGAACTCCATTTATTTCATGTTTTCACATCCTGTATCTCTGAAACGAAAAGTTTGCGGAGAAATTGAGTATAAGAAAAAATGATGAAAATAGTGCCTCTAAAACATTCATAGTCATTTTGAACCCACTCCAAATCAAGGTTCATATTTCCATATTTTGCCCTGGACTAGAAAAATATCAACCTTAACTTTTTTGTGTGGATGATTACAAAATGACTATTATCGTTTTAGGGGCATCATTTTCATCATTTTTTCTTATACTTAATTTATCAGCAAACGTTTCGTCTCTGAGATACAGGATGTGAAAACATGAAAATATGAAGTTCAAACGCCCTGTATTGTAAAAACGGCTGGAGAAATCATATAACATATATATGTCGTTGGAATCGGGACGAAGTGTAGATTCCAAAAATGCAATAATGTACAGGGTGTTCTTGAAAAAAAAACATCAGCTTGGTTTGTCCAGCTTTTACGGGACACCCTGTGTCAATTTCAGTAAGTTCATGGAAAAGCTCACAAAAAACCTTAAAGCTTTTATCTCTACAATTTTTTCTTTAACTTGAAAAATAAAGAAGTTAAGGGGGGGTGTTCCTCTTGGATGGATCACCCTGTACAGCATGTACGTGGTGATTCAACATTTTGACCCATAAAATGGCTGTTTTCGATCTGTACCGAGCAACACTCATAATTTTAAACTTTTGATCAATACAAATTTTAATCTAAGCAACTACTCATATTTTAAGACGAAAATTATTTAAAAATATTTATCACAATAGCCGTCATTAGCATTTGCGCAAAAAGCGTAATGACGGTCAGCATTTCAGCTGCTGCTTACGTGAAGTATTTTCATTTTTTAATATTTTGTGGAGCTGTTAAGTAAACTTTTCTGTTTAGGTAACCCCATAAAAAATTCCATTGGGGATGTCGATGGCCTTATTCGATTGACAGAAAGGTAAAATAGGATCAGGTGATCCTGAATCAGTAGAGATCAACTGAATCGAAGAAATTTTTGTGTCAAACGAATGTGCAGGAATATCACGTCATAATACACATAACCCTAAAACAAGTTAGACAATCTGTGGTTTATTTTAGTTTTCATTTTTAATAACACTGGTAAAATTTTGATGAAAAATGCTACTTACATCACTAATTTAATATTTTTATTTCCAATCTGTGTGATTCAAACCTATAAATAGCTTCCCACCAAAACTAATGTCGGATCACAATAGCTGATAACACGAAAGAGCAGGTTCAGGGGTGGCGAGGAAGTGATTCCTGTCAATCGAACGCGTTATACTAATTTCAAATCAGTTTGGATCGATCCAGATCACTTATTTATTGTCAATTGAATACAGCCATTATTAACGACATGAGCTATCATTGCACAATTGTTTCCATGGGTAACTTGCAAGATGGCGTCCAAGGACGACAAACTGGAACAGCCTGGGAAAGAATTCCATAAATGTTGCAAAAATAAGCCCAATTCAACATCAGTCTGCATTAATTGTCATGTTTGCAAAGGGTCAAACATTCGAAATTAGGTTATGCTAAAATAATATGCTGCAAACAAACCTTAAACTTGGAATGTACCCAGGAGTAGAGTGCTCACCATCTGTCTGGTGAGCAGCAGACAGATCAGCTTGCTAGAGGCTGCTTTTCTCAAGATACTAGTCGAGGAGGCCAATAGTAGAAACAAATTGCTTCAAGACAAGAATGATTTAATCGAAAACAAGATACTGTTGCGGGAAAAAATAATCCAATTGGAGAAAGAAACCAGGCAGACCAGGCAAAAATGGGGACAAAAAACGTAAACACTGATCAAAACAAACACGAGCTGTGGTTCAAAATAGAATAGTGAAACCTCAAAGCAGGGAATGTACAGGGTCTACCAAACAAACAACTGACAACAACATTGAAATAATGAGCAATGTAATAAACTTTACATCGACTTTGTCACCATCAGCTGCTAAAAGCTCTCCTCAACCAAATATGTACAATGATGGCAATTTCACACTATACCTTTTCAATCTCAAATTGGGAATAATCAATTTCAAATTGGGAATAAACTCAGGGCCGTAGCCAGACAGAAACTTCAGGCAGTGCAAACGACTTTTCTGTCAGGGCAGTACACACTTTGGAAGTGAGGGATAGGTACCTACAGGGCGTTACTTTGTCGGTGGGGGGAGGAGGGGGAGGGGTAAAAAAATGGAATTTAATATTCGTCATTAAAAATCGCGCCGCAGGCGAAAATTTGTGGAATTTTCAAGGTCAAATATAATATGAATATACAATTTTAAGCCAATGGTAGGTAATTTTTTTTGCTAATTATGCGGGCCCATAATCATTTGTGCAGTAAGCAAGAATACTATGTTTTCTTTCATAGAGGAGACAAAAATGGGTTATCAAAGTTCTATTTTATTGTTGATTTTTAACTGACAGAAATCCAGCAATAATTATCATAATAATAACACTGAACACCGCCTTTTGTGATGTGGAAGTAAAAATAAAAGTTAGTGCTCATAGTGCCTTATAAATTATTATATTTATATTTATATATATTATATTTATAATTATTATAAATTATCATATTATTATGTCTAGTAGGTAGGTGTGGGTAAATTGAAATTTGTTTGAAGGTGGGGCAATGAAGATTGTTGTTTTTAAGCGGGTAATTAAAAGAGTACTTAGAGGTGTCTGCTCACTAAAATGCGCCGCAGGCATTTTTTTTTTAGAAAAGTTAAGGACAAATTCAGTTTAAATGAAGTATAATAAATGAAAAAATCATCATGATGTCTTTTTTTTTGAATAAACAACTTCAAATTGAGAATAGTCAACTTCAAGTTGGGACTGGTCAATATCAAATTGAGAAATAAACAATTTCAAATTGGGAATATTCAATTTAAATTGAAAATCAACAACTTCATATTAAGCAATATTTTAATTACTTATATCTAAGTAAATACACAATAGCAACTTATTAAATTTAAAATATCATATTTTTGCCATATATTTATTACATCTGGTATAAGTATCTCTGTATATTTCCTACAAATCTGGTGCAACTCGCTACAGTTAATTTATTACTTATGTTATTTTGCACTACTTATACTTTCTAATTTCTATAAGCAAAATTTAGCTTACGATAAATTATTTGGTCTTTGTCTTCCTTGTAATATTTCTGACATTTGGTTGGCCAAGTCTTTTGAAACTTTTTTTTAATCTTACTTAATATTATAAACTTTAATTAATAAATTGAGTTGTTCTTGTTGATAAGTGTTTTTATAACATGATGTTGTTGATTTTCAATTTAATATTGAATATTCTCAATTAGAACATGGAGTTCCCCGGGGATGCAGGGAAGTGTTCTAGGACCACACCTCTTCATAATTTACCTGAACGAACTTGCCTCTGTGGTTAGAGATCAAAACACTCAAATTATAAACACTTCCATGTAGCAGAGGTGGGATTGAGGTTGAGTCGTGTTTGTTATGCGTTAAGAATCCTGGCAAAAATCTTTGATTCTCAACATTGCGGGATAATTTATTTCGCCAATTTTTATAGTGTTGAAATATGGCACTGAGTTCTGGGGCGGATCACCGGATATCAAAAAGGTCATCCCCGGGGTACTCAAAAGAGAGCTCTGAGGATTGTTTCTGACAGAAAAGTACATTATTCGTGCAGAGGTCTTTTTCGAGATAATAATATTCTCACTTCTCATGCCTGATATTGCTTCATTCAAACAGATCTGTTTCAGTCTTTCCTCTTCACACAAGGGCATGCTACTAGGCATAAAACAAAAATCAGCACAACCTTAGTATCACCGAGCGTGGTCCTGCAGTGAGATTTTTAACAGTCTGCCTGCAAATATCAAGCGCAACACCAGTTCTCTGCAGATCAGGAGGGAAGTGATCAAATACTTGTGTAATGTGGAACCATATTCTGTGGAAGAGTTTTTAAATTTTTAAGTTTTTTAATTTTTTAAATATGCAGTGTGTTTGTATTCATAGTGGGATGTCTAATGTCTCTTTATTTTGTACTGTCTTTCTTTTTTAAAGTGTTACCTGTTTCATACATTGCATTGTAATTTCCTTGTCTTGTAATGTAATGTTTTCTGAAACTAAATAAACTTATTACTAACTAGATCTTATGTCAGGTAGGTGTGACACATCAAATTGAATGGGTCATTTTGCTTTACAAAACACACATAATTCAAGATTTTTACAAACAATTTAATTTTCGAGAGGGTCCAAATTTTATGGTAATCCATAGAACAAAACTAATGTCACACATAAATTCTGTCAATCTTTCAACGAATTTTTATTAAACTTTTTTTCGTATGTCAAAAAATAAAAAACTTACAGAGGTTTAATAATTTTGATTTTTTTAGGTTTTTGGTCATGGACAGCAACTTTCATTATGACATTATGCTATCGATCGCACCCGCCACCAATTTTCTGTCAAAAAATAGCCGAGATATTTTGAGTGAGCCACTTATATAAGCCACCCTGTGTATTATAGTTTTTAAGGTGAATATATTATATTAAAGCTGCGGATTGAAGTTAAATATATTCAATATATTTTTGTTTGTGCAGCGCAAATGTTTAGACAAAAATGTCTATCGTAAATTGCTAATAGATTCTCTGAACAGGTAATCGATAGACAAATCTGGTGCAGAATTTGACGCTAATCTATCCTGCTGTCTCTAGGAGAAGCCCAAGTGGATATATATTTTTAACACTTCCTATGAAATGTTCCACTTTGTAGATCCATACAACTTACAACAATGCAGCAAATAGAAATATAGAAAATCTGCGGCCTGCGGGCAGCAAAAAAGTGGAGATATATTTTACAAATATAGCCCTGAAAGCAAATCTGTTCATAGCTGAAATATACTATTACTGTAAATATACAGGGTGATTTATTCATAAATACAATAATTGTAAGCAAGTCATTAGGGGGGTACATATATGCCGAATATGCAAAAAAAATATTTGCTGCATGTTTAAATAATGGGGCAATACAACATAGTAGGTCCTATAGATATAGTTGTGTTTCGTAAAGTTCCTGCTTAAAATGTGCCATTAATTAGTTCACCACCCACTTTTAATTAGTTAGTGGCTGTTCAACCTCAAACTACTCTGACCCAGAAGTGCTCATGATATTGGATTCCGTCTGCTGTGCTGGTTTTGAGACTAGGGTCCATTATTGGTTTCTACTGCAAGCAAATCGGGTACGCACACTACGTATAAAAACCTTAATAATATACATCTTTTTGTGGAGCCTCTGGCCGGTCGAGTCGGCGGGGCCATCTACAGTATAAATCGGCCAGGTGCCAAAGTAATACTCCTTATTAATTTCTATATCATAAAGTAGGACTCTGCAAATTATGAGTATTACAAATGAAGCTATATTCGAGTTGCTGAAAGAAATTAAATCAGATCTACAAGAATTGAAAGAGGAAGTGAAAAGCAATAGAGATTACTTGGAGAATAAAATTGAACAGCTACAAAATGAAAATAACAACTTAAGAAAAAGGCTTATTCAGGGGCGAGCTGACCCGGCAGCAGAGGTCTGCGGCGCAGACGGGCGGCCAAATCCAGGGGCGGCCACAGGTCGCCCTTCCGTCGCGAAAAAAGATTTTTTCAGAAAAAAGTAGTAAGTCTCGTCTCTACATTACTTGCATTCGCCCTCAAAAAGAATATCGTCAACAATGCACCATTTTTGCTGTCAGGTCTATTGTCATTCATTATTAGCCTTCAAAACTTCCATGGCACACTTTTCTAAACGCAGAAAATTATTGAATTGTTATTTTTGAACTTATTTAATTTTTTTTTTATTTTGACGACAAAATTTTGGATTTAAGGTTCTGGAGCGATTCTGAACAACTTTTTTTAGTAAATTCGTTTGAAAAAAAAAGCCTAATATGACTTTCAAGTTTTTAGCCTCGATTGTGGCATCGCAGGTGGCTTTGACCTTGGAGTAGGTAACTAATATTTTGAAAATAAGTAGGCAACAATACCATCTACGTTTGGTAAAAATTTCGTTCTGGTCGGTTAAAGTTTAAAGAAGTTATAAGGTTGTTACACTCTTAAGTGAGACACTCTGAATATACAGGGTGTAACTTTGATGGGTACAAATATTTTAACCACGTAATCGAGGACCTCCATAAAGCAAGAAAAGACAACAAAAAATCTATGTTTCGAAATAGGTCATATCAACCTTAGCCCCAGCGTAATATGTAATGTCACTGTACCGGCGGACTAGCCACCCTGGGTGGTTACGTTGACGCATTTCTGAATGAAAATTCCTGTTGATACTACCTAACCACGTTTTTGTGGTCTCACGAACTGGTTATTCTTTCTTCAAGCACACATACGATTAGTTTAAAAAACACATCCATTTTTATTACTTTACCGCTATTTTACGTCCCCTTTAAAGGGGTTGGGAAGGATCGTCTATGCCCGGCAAATTTTGTGAGTAATTTGTGTGTTCGAATTCCTTTTTCAAAGAAAAATACACTCATTCGTTAGAAAGGAAGAAACGAACAAAAAATTTAATATTTTACGATTCTTCAAATACCTTGAGTCGTGGCGAAGTGATACGAACGGCAACGTTGCGTTAATATGCATTTTTAAAAAATTTTAATTGCGGATCCGTAACAAACGCATTTTTCCCCACCTGCCCTTAAAATATTTGCACCTATCAAAGATACACCCTGTATTTTTTGAGAATACCTATTATTATTTTTGTTATACCTACCTAATAATTTTTGCAATTACCTCGTAGGTAATTACAAGAGACGGAAAAAACTTGAAATTCAAGATTTTTGAAGTTTTTATAACCTGAAAGAAATTTTTTATTATATTCTGCAGACGGGCGGCCAAACATCTAGGAACGCCACTGGGCTTATTGCTAACGAAAGAAAAGTAAAGAAAAATAATTTTGTTATTTTTGGTATATCCGTTCACGATACAGGGTCAGTTATTGAGGAAGTTACTCAGTTCATAAAAACAAAACTTGGTGTTACAGTTCTGATATAAATAATTGCTACGTTGCCAGCAACATCCCATCTAAGCCGGTGTTCGTTGAGCTTGTAACGTATATCAAGAAAATAGATATTTTTAAAAACGTTTCTAAGTTGAAAGGTAGCGGTGTATCATTCACTGACGATTTGTCATTTGAAGATAGGCAGAAAAGGAAGCAGTTGTTGGAACATCTAAAGAGGATTCGTGGCAGTGGCGTTGCGGTGAAACTTCGAAATAATAAACTTATTGTAGATGGATTGCCAGTTACACTAAGTGAATTACAAGGGTCAGAAAAAGTTGCAGCTAATGCCATCGTCGCATCTGGGAGTTCTTTGGTTGGTAAAGACAGAGGGAACAAAAAAGTGAATAATGATGAGGGAATCAAGCCCGATAGAGTGCAAACAAGACACAATCTGAAAAGAAATTGTCAGTAAACAAAATTGTTGTAATTACCACTCTTCTTATTTTTTTTTTTTTGTAACAAACGTATGTTTCGCAATAGTGCATCTAGCACTATATATTAATGTAATAAATAAATTAAATTGAAATTAGGTCATATAAATATTAGGTCTTTGTTTTCTCAATTTGATGCATTTGAATTATTTCTTCGTGACGAACAGTATGATATCCTGGCAATATTCAAATTCCGCATTACCAATTTATTCATGTGCATAGAGAGGAGAGGGGGGGAGGTGTGGGCTTTTAAGTTGACCGGGCCTTAGAATAATTCTGGATAAAACAAAGCTACAAAAATTAATCCATGTCATTGGAGTCTTATATAGACCCCCAAAAGCGAACTTACGGCAGAGTTTTGAGGCGCTGGAGACATCTCTTTCATTTCTTTTGCCTCTATGCGATAAGATTGTGATCACTGGGGATTTAAATATTGACTTGATGGCTGATAATAGTAAAACTAAACATTTATATGATTTTCTCAGCACCTATAACTTAGTCCAGTTGGTAGATCGGCCAACGAGAATAACGTCAGAAAGTCGGACACTTATAGACTTAATTATTTCTTCCGATAAAGAAATAGCCACTGATGTAACTGTTGTATCCACTCATGGTATATCTGACCACTCTGCGGTGTCTTGCCTAATAGGTGATAGAAAGCAACTAGTTACACACAAGCTTGTGACTTTTCGTTATTTTAAATTTTTTAATAAAGATATTTTTCTTTCATCTTTCAATGATTGATTGGGACCATATATACTCTCTCGAAGATATAGATGCCATGCTGTTTTTCATTAGTTCCAACTTATTAAACCTCTATGACATATTTGCTCCTGTAAGAACCGTTAGGGTAACAAAACCACCTGCTCCATGGCTTACTCCGACCCTAAAATATATGATGAAAGCGAGAGATAAAGCTTATAGTAGGTTTAAGAGGTCTAGATTGGTTCCTGATTGGGATTATTATAAACAACAGCGCAATACTGTGGCAGCGGCTATACACCGAGAGAAAAGGCATTACATGGAGCATGTATTGGCAAAAAAAAACACTAGGGATACATGGAGATCACTGCGCGAGTTGGATGTATTGAGGGGTGGGCAGTTTAGGACTGTGCCCTCATCACTCTCAGATGTAAATATAATTAATAACCACTTCGTTAATACCCCTACCGTTTTAAAAATGACTCAGCAAAAACATTTGTTACTTAAGTATGAGGGCAAAGCTTTAGAAAATCTAGAATTTACCTTTAGACCTGTTGATGGGTTGGAGGTGTTGAGGAGTTTCAATCTGATAAGGAGCAATGCTGTTGGATGTGATTCACTCTCGCTTTGTATGATCGGGCTAGTATTTGAGTATCTTTTGGACCATATGTCTTTCCTTGTAAATTATATGCTCACGACCTCTACATTCCCAAATCAATGGAAACAAGCGAGTGTTATACCTCTATCTAAAGTCACTGGTCCTACTGAATATTCTCAGCTGCGCCCAATTAGCATTTTACCTACACTTTCTAAGATTGTAGAAAGAATTATGAAGAATCAGCTCTCAGATTATGTCTTCAACAACAAGATAATACCTGATGTCCAGTCCGGCTTTAGAGAAATGTATAGCACTACCACTGCTCTAACAGCGATCACTGATGAAATATATGAAGCAACTGATCAGGGTAAGGTTACTTGTTTGGTGTTGTTGGACTACAGCAGGGCATTTGATACCATTGATATTGATTTATTGTGTAAGAAGCTTTCATATTATTGTTTTAGTGAAAGTGGAGTCTCGTTTATTTTTAATTATTTGAATGGGAGATCGCAGAGGGTTAGGCTAGATTTAAATGTTTCTTCGGCACTAGAACTTGAACAGGGAGTCCCACAGGGTTCTATTCTTGGGCCTTTGTTATTCTCAATTTACATCTCTGACTTCTATGAGTCCTTACAACATTGCAAGATACATCATTATGCGGATGACACACAGGTTTATTTTAGCTTTTTATCGGACGGGGTTCGAGATGCTGAGAGGTGCATTAATGCCGACTTAAGTAGGCTTGCCAATATTTCCAGCGCCCATAACTTAAAGCTCAACGCATCAAAGTCGTCAGTTGTTGTGTTTGGTCCAACTAAAATTCGTGAAATTGTAAGTCACGCTTTAAAGATAAAAATTTGTGATGATGACATCTACGTACAAACTGAAATTAAGAATTTGGGTCTCTGGTTTGACACTGACTTGAGATTTGGGAAACATGTGTCTGAGTTATCTTACAATATTTTAAAACAATTCTTTCCTCATAGACACAGTTTGACTTCTATCATGAAACTCCAACTGTGCGAGTCCTTAATAATTTCTAGGGTTAGTTATTGTGATACCATATATGGACCTGCTTTAACTGTTGTGAGCCAAGAAAGGTTGCAAAGGATTCAGAATTCATGTTTCAGATTTGCTTTCGGAATTCGAAAATTCGATCACGTATCTTTTAAAATCACTGAAATGGAAAGGCTGAAACTCAACAAACTTAGAACTTTTCATTTGCTTTGTTTAACGCATAAAATTCTGACCTCAGGCCAGCCTCCATATCTTAGGGCAAAACTACAGAAATTTGAACATGTCAGTTCCTTTCACACAAGAAATAGAAACTTGTTGGTCATCCCTAAGCACCGCAGAAATGTCTTTGGTTTCAGTTCAGCTATATTGCAGCTAAGTCGTATAATAGCTTATCCGCCGTCTTTTATGACTATATATTGTACAATTTCAAGAAGAAATTAAAGGATGGTTTGTGCGGGTCTTGATGGATGTATCTACTCTCTACTTAAATATTTGCAATGTATCGAATGGTTTATCTCTGCAGTTTGATTTGTATAAACATAGTTAATGTTGGTTGTGTTATTATTATTTAATAATCAATTCATAAAAACCCCTTATAGGTTAAATTGAAAAACGCTTGTAAGCGACACTTCGCCTGTTTATGTTTTTCGTGCATGAATAAAGACTTGTTATTATTATATTATTATTATTTATCCCAAATCCCACGTCAGCTGCACCTGACCACACGGGAACGAGGCGTTCAGGTGGAGCACATGGAGCCGGCCGTGACGTTGCCGTTTCATTTTCGTAATTTAAATAATGAAAAATATGGAGTTTATGAATTTACAATAACAAGAGTATTAGCACACCTTAAACTTTCTGAGTTCAGCATCTAATTGACACATATTCCTAGAGAATGTCATTACACTTTTCACAGCGCGAGCTCTAACAATTCAAGAGTACACCAGGCAATTTTTTCTATCAGAATCACAATAAACAGTGATTAGAAAATACTGAAACCACCGCTATTATTACTGTCGAACTCAAACCAAACTTGCCAAATCAAGCTTTGCCGGTTTCTGGGTGGTGCCGTCTCTGTGAGTAATATTGTAGCGTAATACACAAAAGTAATTATTAAAGATTTCTGTAGAGCTTTCTCTCAGCTACTTTCTCAAAGTTTACAGTGCGCACTATGACACAATAATTAGCAAAACTTTCCAACAGATGGCACCACGTACGTACAAATATGTTCCATAGTTTTTGTTTATTCCGTTTATTCTGTGTTGTGCAACATTTTTGCTCCTTTACAAAAAAAATGGTTCACTGCACTTTCCTATCGCGGTTTAAAATATGGTAGACGCCGTGGCAGACATCTGATGCCCACAGTGCCATCTATGAACAAATAGCCAAACCATAAAGTGCCACGATGGTCAGATGCGGACACACTCTGATGGCAGAAGAAAGCAGGAAAAACCCATAACCTATCCATCATAGATCATAACCTCAAAAATAACAAAACAAAATATGGGAAGTAAACATCCTGCAAAACCCAAGAAAACCCAGCACATTTACAATACTAGGTAGGTACAAAGAGTTTAATACATGTGATACACAACATGAAAGCATGTCCAAGCCCTCCACAAGGGTTGCGACAAGCCATAGACAAGAAAGTTCACCCAATCATCCCTAACTCGCCCAGTAATAATACTAAAACTTGGTAGGTTACACATCAGGCAATAACCGGGTAAGATATCTAAAGACAAGAAGAGAAAGTACAGAAAGCCAGAAAGATCGAAAGGAAAAGATTCGAAAGATTCAAGGTTTTGCAACTAAACTGGTGTCGCAGGGGCAGAGGACCACCCCCACAGTGACGATTTTATTGCAAATAGGTAACAGTGCCTAACTATGACAATAAAACATAATGAGAAAGAAAGGAATGAGAAAAGTGTGTTGTTCGTGTTGGATACGACCTAAGCGGCAAGTATGGTAAGTTTAAGCAAGTAGGCCCCAGAGATGTTGGCTAATGTTGATGTTCTAATTTCAAAGGAAGCAGAACACCCACAGAACATAACTCTAAGAGTGCCGCGGTGCAGTAAAAAGGGTTATCAGTGAACTAGTGAAGGGGAAAAATTAGTGCACCAAGTGAAAGTGAATGAAGTTCGTTCTATTAAGAAAAAGATCGTTCTCAGTGGTGTCGAGGTCCATGAAATCATGTAAGCCCCCTAGTTGAGTAGTTAATAAAGCATCCAAAAATCAAAAGGTCAAGTAAGCAGTTGTTTCATTTATTTTTCTAACTGGTATTGATCCCTTAAGGTATCTATGGTCAATACTTACCGTTAACATTTGTCCATATTTCTGCATGCATTTGCAGAACATTCGCCTATAATACAAATAATTTTGTACTGAAAACATTCCTTTAAATTTATGAAAGTTTCGTACATCTGGCAATAAAGCTAACGCCTATGACGGCAAGCGTCGTCCGATGCCTTGGAAGCAAGTCAGTGGCAGTCGAAAATAGGGGGCCAAACAGGTAAAAATGCGGTTTAGGAAAAAATTCCTTAAAAAAAAGTTGGAATTTTTTTTAATACCTAGCGATTTCGCCTTTTGGGTATTTTTCCCTACCCATTGTTAAAATTAATGTAGTTATGAATAAATCACCCTGTATATTATAGCTCCAGTTCGCGGCATCTCATGGAATTGAATGGTGAGCGATATTTTTATAATATATGGGACATAACATATTATACTATCTCTCCATCCATAGCCCTGCTCTTTAGATCTGGTATGTTGATGTATTTGGTGCCATAAAGACACTGCCTTTTCATTTTGTAAATCGATTCAGGGATATGATATTTATCATCTTTTGTATTAATACTTACATTGCTGAAGACTCTGACAATGGTACCAGTAGCTAACACGATAGCATCAAAGGAGTGGTCATGAACCTCTACAACAACAGCGTCTTGAACAAAAGGATCGTGCTGCTGTATGTAATGTGCCAAGTAAAGGTCGCTACTGGCTTCACCGGCTCTCTTTGCCGAGTACTTTTGTGCGTTGCAATTAGCTGCTATTCTATTTACGTAATCGATGTCCCATGAAGGTTCAGAACAATAATTTAAACTAGCTGCAAGAAGCCTAAAAACATTTTACAAAATTTTCAATGCTCTAGGAGGAATATTTTTGAATTGCACAAGGTTAGTAAGAGGTTAGGGCATTTAATGGCTGATGGGCAAGGGGGCGTGAGAGCGGCACAGGGATGAACCGGGCCAATGGTGGTGGTAGCATTATCATATGAACTTTGAGATTTAGGAAATTCATAGGTGTTTTATTGTTTTTTAATGAGCATTTAGTTCAGTGCCGAAATGAGGGTATAAAGCGCCTGTGGTAAGTGTCCAATTTGCGCCTCTCCGTAACCCAATAGTGGCAAAAAAATTAAATATTTTAATGTAACAAATCAAATTTTACTAAACACAATATAATAAATATTAAAATATTATTAACCTCATCAAAATGAGTTGCTTGTTATACAATAATGTATTATTTGTCAAAGTATTTGTAAGAATAAATAATCTGAAACCTAAATAAGAACATTTTTTTATATTCAATGACGTTCTGATTGACTGAGGTGTTAGCCAACGAACCTCCTAAATAAAGCTGGGCCTCTATTGAGGCTTCCCACACCACCAATTTTCGCTAATACAACATTAATTTACAGATACATAATGCAATATTCCATTAGAAAAACCCGCTTCCTGCCTTAAAATTCAAATCATCCGCTCTGCGTGTCGTCATGGGCATAGCCGGACAAAATTGTGACACCAATGTGTCATACTTTCGTTTCTTTGTATCATGATATGTGCCTATGTCTAATTGGTCAGGAGACGAAAAACGGCCAGTTGATTCATGTAGAGTACAATGCTCAAGTAAAATAAAAACCAAGTGCAACTCTCAACTGGGTCGGTATCCACTGTAACAAGTCGTTTTCGCGAGTCGGTTTTATCAGAGGGGAGGTCTTATTTTGTTCTTTTCGGATTGTTTTGTAGCATTGTGGAAGGTTAACATAATAAATGCAAGTTAAAACAGCTATCCAAAAACATCCGTTTACAGCATGTTTGAATTTTGCCCATGAGAATCTCAATATTAAAATGTTAAAATTAAGACTTGTAAATCATAAGGATTGCAGAAAAATGTCAATAAGTAAAAAATACAAAAATATACCATTACAGTGTCCTGTCAACTGGGATTTGATTGGGAAAAAATATATATTAGTTTGGATCACCCTGTACAAGACTCAGAGGCATGGAGCCAGTCAAAACGCGGGGCTGTGTGTGCCACACCGTTCGCCGCACTTAGAACCAGCCCTTGAACAGTATAAAGCTTCTTAATGACAGCTGTCAAATGGACTTAAACTGACATGCTTATTATTTTCTGAATCTACAAAATGTTAGCTCCACTATTGTATCTGCTCTTTTACAACTTGGTCAGGTACTATTTAGTAAAAAATATGATTTAAAAATAACTTCTGTCTAAGGTGCCATTTAGGAGCCTTCTGTTGTGGAACTATATTTTCTGTGTTAACATTAATCATAAAATTACTATTTTAAAACAATGCACGATTCTGATATGCCTGAGTTGTGGAATATCATAGAAGAAAAGTGGGAGGTACAAGTTCAATATGGCAACAATGTCCCAGTGTCCTCTTATTAACCTTGGAATTACATAAATTAAAAACAAATAACATTAATTAAGAAAATTAATAGAACCAGAGACATCATACATAACTAGCAATAGATCCTTTTAACACTTTTTTAGTTAATAAAAATAAGTACACATCGCGTAATTTAAGGAGCGAGAATTATTTTTGGAAACAAATTTCAATTTTTTTATGGACTAAACATTTTGCAGTATACATTAAGTAGGGGTAGGAGTTTTTTGACTGCCTAAAAAGTGCTTGATGTAGCACTATAGTGCTAGCAGGAACAGCATTAATTACTAGCAAAACAACTCCACAAATTAAACCACGCCACACTTGGCAGATATCATCAAACGTTGAAAACAAGCCGGTATTTTCTCATACACCTTGTAGAAACACAAAAACTCCGCAATATTTCATGATTTCATGAAAACGAAAAAAAATGGAGCTTATTTGACCCTACATTTAAAAAAACCTGAAAACTACATATTGTATCAAATTTAAATGAACTATGGTTCATACAAAATAAATCCGATGCACGTCATCAATGACAAATATCATGTTACCAACATTTTTCAAAAATATGAAATGATTTTGTGTATGAAATTAGAATTTGATGGCTATTATTAGGTTGGCAGCTCTACCAACAATTTAGACATGTTGCCACATTTTTGAGTTTTGGCAGAATTTCGTTTCTTATTGTAGCAATTTGTTGTCCAATTTTCGAGTTTGCGTTGCATTTTATTATGTTTTCTCATAAATAACCCCCGAAGAGGAAAACTCTTCAATTCTGAACGTGGTAAGAATAATATGTGAATAGTGGGCATGTAAAATAGTCGTTGCAAAAAGCTTGTAGTGTCTTTAGTACGTTATTTTGAGCAAGAATGAGACAACAAAGAGCCTTTGCTATCTTTAACTGCGATTAGAGAAGTCAGTTATTAGAATTATTTATGAAAATTCAATTTTTTACCTTTTTATAGTGTGTAGCGGTAGCTTTAAATTTACGTAGCTGCACTGAGGTTACTAACACAACATTAGATGAAACCACCATTCGCTATGTTATTTACGACATGTGCAAAAATAGTTAAGTACCTACTTATTATCTAAAATAATGTATGTTAAGTTTATGTTAAAAAACTTAAAAAAACTGAATATGTTCAAGTTTTTTGACCCTATTTTGGTTTCAGGACATGTCTAATTACATAGACCCATAGTAAGTTTTTTATTTCGGCGCAAAATAAAATAACATTTAATTTGATGTGTCCGTTCTGCCGGTCACTGTATACATTTTACCTACTATTGTAACATTTCTTGCATTCTCCCACATTTCTGACTATACATCAACACTGTCTCGTGATGCAAGCATTATAAATGCCATGCATGATGACTTGCATCGGTTTTTATTTTGTATGAACCATGAGAAGCATTGTGGCGAACATATTCAGGGAGTTGTAAGGTTCATAGTTATTTTTACCCCATTTTTCCTGAGAAAAAATGTGAAATATAAAAGTTGTAGAGATAGAAATGCGCACTTTTAAACCATTATGTAAAAATGTATACAGGACATCCCACTTAAATGTTGCAAACCAAACTTGTGTTTTTTTTAATGGAACATTATTGAATTCCAACGATATATATATATACAATATACAGGGTGTTTCATTAATATGGTAAAAAAATTAAACTGCGAGCAGAAGGGACCAAAATATGACGATTAAGCGCAACATCGCTTATACAAATGTTGATGGTTAAAAAGATACAGGGCGTTCAAAGTTAAAATTTTATTTGCAAATTTCTTAACTTCGACAGTTTTTATGATATCAGCTAAAAATTGGTACATTAATTACGAATACTTTTTTGTTCAAAAGATAACGTAGTTTAATAAATGTTCGATCAAAAATCTCGATTTTTGACGGACAAAAAAGTTGTGCGTGTTTTTAAATAATTCTACGGGAGTAAGTGGCACCCTCTAGGGACTACATTAAAACTGATAAAATATTCTTGTTTGCCGTCCTAAAAAACCCTAATGTAACAATTTTTAAGCCGATATCATAAAAACTGTCGAAGTTATTAAGAAATTTGCAAATAAAATTTTAACCATCAACATTTGTATAAACAATGTTGCGCTCAATCGTCATATTTTGTTCCCCTCTACTGCCAGTTTCATTTTTTTTACCATATTAATGAAACACCCTGTATATACAGGGTGTATCGGTCATCAGTACATTAATTTTAAGCACGTAATTGAGGAGCCACATAGTCAAAAAATACAAAAAAAAATTTTTTACTCCATGTTTCGAAAATGGGGCAAATCAATGTGTGTACGTGCTTTATGGACGCCGCTGGAGTCTCGCTGAAAGCACTTAGCGGGGAGGTATTGCCTCTCTCTAGGCGATGGAGGGGAAATACGTTGGATTGGGAGAGGGGACAGCGCGATGTTGTCTCATTTCAGAGTGGAACAAAAATTATGTAGGTACCTTTAAAAATTATTCCTGTTGATAGGTTTGCTAGGTATCCCAGGAACTGGTTGCTTTCTCCAAGCGCGCACAGAAATAATTTAAAAAACACAATCACTTTGCCGATATTTTTAGTACCAGCGGAAATTTAAAAAATGCTAGTAAAAAGAATTTTTGCCGAGAAAATAAGAACAAACCCGTACAGGATTGTTTTATTTGGGCAGCTATGCCCCGATAGGTTTCATTAGCAAATAATAAGTCACAGGCTTTGTTCATTTGCTGATAGAAAGACAGACATAAGTACGCGTGGTATACCTAAGTCATGTTTCATCTTTGAATTATTTAAAACAAGCCGCCATGGAAGAATTACATTGTGAAACATCTTCTAATCAAACGTACACTCTTGGCCGAGTATTTTCTTATTTGAATAATTAGGCTTCGATAAATTATTAGAAAAAATATTCTTACAATTGTGCGATTTGTTCAAACACAGAACATTTATTAGTAATAACATTGGTGAAAACGGCCGCTGTCTTCAAAATAACGCACTTTTAGGAATAACACTTTTAGCTTCACCCAACGCTTTTAGTCTTAAAACGAATTGTTGTATTTCGAAGTACTACGATTACGATAATTAAATACAAATTACTTGGAACCCAATCGCACCATGTGGCCGGGACCGACGGGTAGAAGGAGACTAGGGAGGGAGAGGGGAGTGCCGGCCGACTAATCGTGGGACGTCTGCGTCCCCCGGGAGCAGTGTTGCCGTAGCCACCTTAGGATAACTAAGACTGCCCCAGCGCACAGGCATAAAATATTCTATAAATACCTATTTTCGTTAAAAATCCACCCAACTTTAAATTATATTCCAATCCAATTAGTTTAAATTAAAATAAATTACATTTTTACAGATTTTTTAATTTTTTTACAGATTTTCACCTATTGTGTTTATCAAAGTCCCCCTAGATGGCGCCCGAATAAATCAAAGAAATCGATGGATCCAAATTGTTTTTTGTAGATCATTTCTGTTTTACACTGACAATTTATTCATGTCATGAAGTCATTCATGAAGAAATTCATACAGTGTGGCCCGTTTGGAATGGAGACACCTCTGTAAAATTTTTATTTTTTATCCGAATTTAGCCGGTTTCTTTTCTAAGGGTAGGTCACAAAAAACTCTATTTTGGCTCGAAGTTTCAGCTCTTAATCTCAATATAATACCTATGTACCTCGGCACTGAAGTTCTTTTTATGACTCATGTGGTTTATTTGCCTCGGCCAGAGGCCTCGGCTACGGCAACTAAATTCCACATGAGTCATAAAAAGTTGAACTTCAGTGCCTTGTTACATAAATAACTATTTAAAAACAAGCTTTTATTTAAGCCATGTAGGTAGGTACTGAAATGAATAAAATAAGTTTAGGTTTTCGTTAAGATAATTCAATGCCAAATTTTTATATCAAAAAGCTTGCCGCGCAAACTGTAAAGAAAATACATACCTACTTCAGTATGTAAGTACTTGCTTATCAACCAAGCACAGTCCAATAAAATTAATTTGGTACCTACCTTTATGACAATTTCGAGCGACAAGCTTTTTGATTTCATTGCGAAATTTCCCAATTTGGCATTGAATTAGGTACCTACTTACCTTAACGAAAACCTAAACTTATTTAAAACTTATTTTATTAGTTTCAGTATATGGCTTAAATAAAAACCTGTTCTTTATATAATAAAAGGTTTTTTATTTTTTATTTTCATTATGCTTTAATGAAGTGAAAAAACCCTTAGTTTGGCCACATGTCGCCATAAACGGCAACACCGAGGACAGTGACAGTGGGGGGGAATTGCGCGGACGTGAGGCGCGCGGGATTAGACGAACAGGACAGGTGATCACGGCACGGCGACGGCAGTCACCAGATCAGATGACTTGAGATGACACAATGACGCCTTCGGCCGCCTCGAATTTTTGTTCCGAGCGCCTAGCTTCTAGGTAATTCTGTTTCCAAAACGTGAACGCGTAGGTGTAATACGAACGTCGTTCTAATTCTAAACCGATATTGTTCTACTGTTTTGCTGTGTTTGACGATTTGTCGTCGGCGGCTCCGTAAAATGTGCAACCTGTTGGCTATTTTTTGGATTATCAATAATGTCCAAACCTGTTGGTACAGCCGCTGCAAGTTTGCAGTGAAGTAACAAGTGATTTATTCGTATTTCCATTAAAAAAAGCAATTTAAACGTTAGCTGCCTTCGTGTAAACACAGTACTTAGAGACCTGCCGTATTTCTGGCGGTGGGGATCCACTAAACTTGTCGTGATCTTCGGGCTGGAAACCCTGTTGGAATGAAATTTATCCCCCAGTTGGGGAAAACCAAGAGGTTCTTCCTACTGTTTGGGATCGTGCCACTTCAAGTGTGCGGTGAGTGTTTTGTTCGTATTTCCGTAAAAAAATACAACGATGTGTAAACGTGTTCGCGGCCATCGTGTAAAAACAGTGCGACTAGTTACCTAGTGCATCTTGTGATTTTCGAGAGGATTTTTGGATAATAAACACAAGAAACGAGTGCGACACCCGCAAGGAAAATCATCGAGGCATCTGAAAGGTAGTTTTTTGCATGCTATTCGCTAAAAGAACCATTAAAGATTTGTGCAAAAATTAGTTTAAAGACTATTCCTGAAATACTGTGAAAGAGCTATACGTCTGACAACGCCGCACAAGGGAATTGAGGGGGAACCGGCCCGGGTCTCAGCTGGTTCCGGCAAGGCCAAGGACGAATGGCTGTGGCGTCGGAAATAGGGGTTTTAATAGCGTTTTTAAAAAAATTATTTCTGACGTTAATATGCACTTTAGAAAAATTTTTATTGCAGATTCCTAACAAGGGCATTTTTCCCTACCGGCCCTTAAAATTAATGTACTGATGACCGATACACCCTGTATACAGGATGGTCCAACTTCTACCTGCATAATTTCCAGAATCGCTAGAAAATGTCAAAATAAGTAGATTTTTTCATATAAACATGTATTAAAATAGTCAAATTTCTTTTTTTTTTTTCAAATTTTCTTTTATTTTTCCTAAAGGAAGAGAGTTAAAGCAAACATATTTGGTACAGTACAATAATTCGGCGTCTCTACTTCCACCTGTGCCAGAGAGGCGGGGTCAACCATATTATTTAATAAAAAAATAGTAAGACACTGGAAAAGTAATCTTTTTTTGCCTTCACTAAATTCACTGTACTTGACTTTTTTCAAAAAATGTACTGTTTTTTGAAAAATTCATTTTTGTGATTTTTAAGTTTTTTAGATAATAAAAGTAGATCTACGCTTTCGAAATTTTGCACACCTACTCAATGTTTGTTTTTGAACAATTGGCCACGGTAACATTTTGCCGTAAAACCTACATAAAGACCACTTTCGTGGGGCGAAAAATTAGTTCTTTTCAAGACACATGATTTGTCGAATCTAGAAACTCTTTTTGTAGGTTTTACAACAAAATGTTATTAAGGAAAGTTGTTCGGAATTAAAAACTGAGTAGGTGTGCAAAATTTCAAAATCCTACACGTGGTTTGATTTGTATAACGAAAACTGTTAAGAATTTCGATACAGATTTATACATACAGTGTGTCCCCAGATGGGGTACCGCACTCTTGTAAAGTTTCTTATATTTAATTTTTCGAGAAAAAGTCATTCTTGATAAAAAGTTTTGCTTGTTCTTAAAATAAGATTGGCATGAAAAAAGTTAACATTACTTATACTGGGTGACCAGAAAAATGAAAAAACGTTAATTAACATAAGAGTAAACTGCCTCTATTTGTAGAGATAGTGAAAAAAATTATAAAGAAAATTTGTTCAGCGTGTTAAGTTACTTAGGTGTACAAAATTTCAAGGTGAAAGGCCTATTTTGATTTTTTGATTTTTTTTTCTTGTTTTTCTTCGATTAAATGTTTTTCTGTAAATAGTATGACAAAACTGTATTAACAAAAGTTACTCAAAGTATTAAACTATGTACGATGAAAAAATTTTGACAATTCTTTGATTTTCTTCCAATATTTTCCAAAATACAAAGTAGGCCTAGAATTGTTAAATTTTGTCATCAGGCACAGTTTCCTATTCTGGGTAACTTTTGTTAATACAGTTTTGTCATACTACACTTCCCCCAAAAATTAATGCACCACCAAAAAATACCCAAAAGTTTAAAGTAAATTTTTGTCAAAACCAATAGTCCGATTTGGACGAATTTTTTTTTTTGAATGATAGGTTGTCTCTTCCAGAACGTTGGTGTACTAACTGTATTTGCATAGAAACCTCTTTTTTATAAATACCGGGTGTCTCAAATTATAGCCTGTTTTTTGGTGGTGCATTAATTTTTCGGGGAAGTGTATTTACAGAAAACCATTTAATCAAAGAAAAACAAGAAAAATATCAAAAAATCAAAGTAGGCCTAACTCTTTGAAATTTTGTACACGTAAGAAACTTACCACGCTGAACAAATTTTATTTATAATTATCAACAAAACAACAATAATGATTATGAAACTAATGATCCTTCAAAAACGAAAACAAATGTATTGTCCAATACATTATTTTGACAGAATTGGAGCATCATCTTTAAGGCAATAAACTATAAATAATTTAAAGCATCGTTAGACTTGCCTGTGAACCATAATGTCAGCATATCTTCTAATAGGGGATGTAAAGTGTGTGTAAATTGGAATGCTAAGCGCATAGTGTTTATAATATTCATCTTCAACTGTACTTGCACAAAAATACCTTGCACGTGTCATTGGCTTAGCTAGTAAGTGATTTAGAACAGCGCCCCGACAAATACCAGGAAAGTCATCTGTGATATACCTAAAAAACAATATTTAACACATAGCCACGTAACTCGATAGGTTTTTAGCATTCAAGGATTTAAATGCCATTAAAAAAATAAACATAGATGGCAAATGACCAAGCATTTATGATTTTGAGCAGGTCACTTTTAAAAATGAAAGCCGAGACTTCGAGCATTTATGGTCATTTTTGAAAATGGTCTCATTCGATTGCTTGTGAAAAGACCTTTAAGGCTCAATGTACAGCACGTGCGTGGTGATTCAATATTTTGACCCATAAAACGGCTTCATTCGATCTGTAGAGGGCAACACACATAATTTCAAACTTTTGGTCAATACAAATTTTAATCTAAGTAATTACTCACATTTTGAGACAAAAATTATTTAAAAATATTTATCACAATGGCCGTTATTAGCATTGGCGCAATAAGCCTAATAACTGCCATTGTGATAAATATTTTTAAATAATTTTCGTCTCAAAATGTGAGTAATTACTTAGATTAAAATTTGTATTGACCAAAAGTTTAAAATTATGCATGTTGCTCGCTACAGATCGAAAAAAGCCATTTTATGGGTCAAAATGTCAAAACGTACGTGGTGTACATTGAGTCTTAAAACAAGACTTTTGATTAAAAAAGTATAAGGTAAAACAAAAATAAAAAATATGTAAAATTAATAAAAAGTTTCTCGTTACAGACAGATTTAGAAGACCGCGTAGGTACATATAGGATGTAGGTTAGTTAGATTAGCGATTAACAATAGTATATTTCCTAACAAGTGCGGAAAGTGCCACTTTTCCGCAAGAGTTAGGAACACTATTTTTTTCTACAAGCGTGCGTATACACGTGTGTATACACTTTTCCGCACGCATTTACTTTTCCGCACGCTTGTAGAAAAAATATTTTTCAAATATTGTTAAAATAAAATAAAAATAATTCTTCGTAGATGTTTTGATTTTATTTTGTTCGTTATTATATATAAGAAAACAAGTGAGTAGTACCTATCAGGGATAACAAAAGTTTAAGAAAAAAAAATATATGTTCAGATACAAAAAAAAAAACAAAGTAAGTTTCTTCACTTCTCTTGAAGTAATTCCAAACTATTGAATTTTGTTTGACCAATTCGCAAAGTAGGTACTAAAACTAGGAAACACATACAGTTGTCGTTCACAATATTCTAGGTTAGAAATGGTTTTGTAGTTTTAAGGCCGCTTTACAGCTGGCAATTTTTATTGCACGCATGCGCACAATGTCATTCTTGATCAGCTGTTTGCAATTTTTCTTGCAGGAACAAAAATGCCGCATGCATCATTTTTATTGCAATTGCAACGCAATTCTAGGGATTTTTTATGTACAAATCAATTACCTTGATTTCATAAAATCCCTAGGAGCGTGGAATTGGCAAATGGTGGTGAACTTCATATGAACCTGTGTGCCAGCGTGTATTTTGATTTCATTAATATACTTTTTTCTTTTTTTGTTTTAAATGCACACATACTCTGCTCTGCTGTCAGAATAAATTTATCTCCTAAAATTAGATATGTCGGCAACATTTCCTTGTAAGACAAGTTGCACTCATAGATTGCTGGCTGTAAAACAATTTCGTTTTTGAAATAAAAATTGCCAGCTGTAAAGCGGCCTTTATAGGTTAGAAATGCAGGGATTTTTTTTATAAATGACCATAAATGCTCATAAGTGACCAAAAATTCTTATTAATAATCTGAACTGACCGCATTTATATAAATGATCATAAATGCTCCAAAATTGCCGGTCAGTGACCAAAAATGGCCAGACACTTTTAAAAATGACCTGCTAATAAATGCTCGAGTTACAAGGCTATATGCTCATAAATGCTCGAGCCATCTATAAAAATAAATAAAATAATTACTTTCGTATTGAAGAATGTAATGCTCTAGAAGATGAAATGTCAATGTGAATTCCACAAGTCTGCAAGCTGTTTTGTAGTTCCATCATCATGGTATTTTTTGGGGGTTCATGGCACCTCAAAAAGGCCAACTCGGGAAAACTTGCAGATATTTTTTTTGCTACCTAAAAGTGATATTTAACATTACAAAATGAAATTTTATTCATAAGAAAACATACTGATATGTTTGCTAACAACATAAATTCTTCGATAAGCCTGTGGGCTTCCTTATTCTCGTAAATCCTAAAAGTCAGTGGTTCACCCGTCTTTGGATCATTGCTGAACAGCAACTTGACTTGGTCTATCCGCAAAGCCCCATTTTGTATTCTAGTTTGTCTCAAGTTTAGAGCAATCTTTTGCAAAATTCGTATCTAAATGACAAAACGGTAATAATACATATTTTTTGTTAGGTGATGTACTAACCTTTTCTGCAATATCTTTAGCCGTAAAACCATTGTAAATTGGTGGTAGGACAGTCTCATCAAATTCTTCATTTTCTATGATCAATTGGGCATGTTCATAAGCAAGTTTAGTACAGGAATTTACCACTGTCCTCACAAACTGTGTGTCACATATTTCCCCTAACAAAATGAAAAAAGCTCAAATCAAGACTCATAAACAGAAGATAGATACAAGATCTTTATATCAACAATTAAGTAATTAAGTTAAAAATTAAATGGATCTTTTTGCGCCACAAAGATATTTCTGACAATAAATATATTTTTATGTCCAACTCTGTACTTTAACATATATTTTTAATACTACACAAAACATTATAAAAAGTGAAAGAAATAATACAGGTTGTAGAGTGGTCTTTCTTCACTGCGACCTAGGTAGATTTTTTGTGATCTTGAGATCTCAAGATCTTGATACCATGTTGCCAATTTCATTAGGACTTAATCAACCTTTTCGAAGTGCTTGAATATGCTTCGAATTAAAAGGGTGCACTCGCAGAGTATGTGCTCACTAATCTCATGCCATCCGTTTATGTAGAATAGTCCGTTATCTGTCTTGCCTATTTTTTAAAGATAATATCTTAAGGGGCAGTTAGTTTGGTTCATTGTTAGACTCATTGTTGACTACTTCCTGTATGGCAGTCGGGTGAGCCATACCGATGTGGGATCACCGTCCCCAAACAGTGCTGTCTGTGGTCTATTGCCATCTATTTCTTCATAAGCAAAAGACTTCAGAGCTTTCAATGCTGCCTGACTGTCTGATAGGATGTATATTCTTGCCCACTTGATGCATCTGTTGATACACTCATGGGCACATACATTTGTGGCTTCAAGTTCTGCCTGGAAAATGGGTGGTGTCTTGCCTAAGGACTGTGAGGTCCTATGATTTGAACCACTACTATGTTTCCATGAGGTATTCAATTTGAACTGAATACACTTACAATTCTATCATGTAGACACATGTTTTGTGGGACTGAAACCGGTTTCAGTTTCAAAGTCGATTCGGCAATTTTTGGAATCTTATCGGGATTGTGTCCGGATCGAACGTCATGTAAAGACCAACTGAATTGAAATAGAATTCAAAAGGGATTTGGATTTTGGAATTAATAGAAAATGAAAATACCAAAAGCCCTATGTTTGGAGAGACACAGAAATCATCGTTTTGCTGGAAGTATTAAGCAGCACATTATTTCTCAAACTTTTTGATTTCCTGTCTTCTTGTGCCTTATTTAGATAGCTGGGGGATATGACATATTTCTGACAGTTGAAACTTGTCAACTGTCAAATCTGGAAACTAAAATTTAAATTGTTTTCAATTTGATTTCAATGCTATCATGAAACCTTTGCAGTATCGAATACGTTAAGTGTAGGTATTCTATCTAGATTCAGTCGTCATGGAAATGTAGTACATATATCCGAATTACATCAACCCCATCACCCATTTTGGATCTGGGTCTATACCAGAAGACGTTTCTGGTATTGTGATTTGACTAGTGTAGTAATCTTTGATGTCCACTCAAACTTTAGGTCAAAGTCGTTTTGCGTCTGCATGTAGTCCTTTGGCATTCTTGAGGATTGAAGTTGGACAGTGTCCAGCATTTTTAGGAGTCCATTGCATTTTCTGCAACTTGCCTTGCACCACTTTTTCTTTGGTTTTTGGCCATCATATAAGAGAGGTATATGTAATGTTCAGCCTTATAACATTAAAGTACGACAACAGGATCATTTTTGGTTTTAATCCCCATGACTTGACAAATAACGTGCAGCATGACCATAAAGCCCCTGTTGCTTTGGCAGTATTATTTTTTGTAGGGACAGCCCTTTACCATAGTAGAGGTGACAGTCATTCCCCATTTCAGTTGTGACAACCTTGCTTAGCAATGTGGCTGTATCCAATTGATTATGGAAGATTTCATACCTCTTCCTTCATAGTTGCTCTTTATAGATAGATTCATACAAGGTGTTATCCCCCTATGCCTAAAAATGCACGGAGAGCAATTTCTTTTGCCATTTTCACCGAAAATTGAAGGGTCAGAAATAAAAAATGTCACCGATCCTAATGTTGACTCAAATTTAAGATCGTTAGCAGCACTTGTCTTTGTACCCGATCAAGCAATTGAAAAGGCTTTTGAAGACTTGTGTGACGGAGGAATTTTCCCAGAAGTACAGGGAATTGACGGACTATTTTGAAGACACGTGGATCGGGAAACACATATTCTCAAAATAAAAGAAGAATTTTGGGAAAATCTTAAAAGCTCCTAAACATTTTCGGATTTTATTATGTTATTCGATTGGTTAAAACAAATATTTTTAATTAATACCTTTCTGGCTGCAAAACTCGTTATTTTATCTACTAAGCAAATATTTTTAGTTTAATATTATTTTGTCTTGGCAAGCAATTTAAAAAATGCAAAAATATATAGCGGGTTTCATTTTACAAACAGACGTTTGGTTTGCCATACATTTGCGAAACACCCTTCGTCAAATATGAAAAAATCTCATCTTTGCATGGAATGCTAAAAATATATTGCTAGAGATAACTATATCAAGCTATATATTGTTGGAATTGGGAGATGAGAAAGAACCTAAAAAGCCCAAAATATACAGGGTGTCTTAAAAATCCGATCAAGTGATGCTCACTTCCGGTCAAACCGGAAGTCATAAATGAAAACCGACACTTTTTTGTTACGTATACACATTACTAACATTTGGTGTTAAAATCGAACTTCGAAATTTTTTGGAAAACGGTATTTTTTTAAATAACTTTTTAGCAACACCCTTTATATTAAGTTTGACCTCACATTCGAATTCCTCGGAAAATTCTACACAAGTCATTTGGCACAAACTCTTTGTAAGGGATGCCCAATCCAGTGGCGTAGTCAGAATTTTTACAAAAAAATGAATAATACGATTTGTCCAATTTTGACCCAAAAAAATATGTCCTAGTAGGCCTTGGCTTTTTCAAATAAAATGTGTCATTTTGCCACGGCCCTCGTAAAATAAACTGGACTGCTTCTCCAATACAATCATTTGTCCCACCTATGTACACATACATCATGCAGACAATCATTTTGAAATTTGAGGATTTTGACTCTTGCTGGAGTGTACATATATGAACTGTGCATCTTTGTTTATAAAAACAGGGCGGCATTTTTGAGCTGTAAAAGTTCACATTCATATCCAACAAGAGACAGGGATGCTTTAGTTCCTCTCCAGCATAGAACAGCAATGTTTCAGAAAAGTTTTCAATACATGGGGTGTAAATTGTTTAACAAACTTGATGTGACACTGCGTAATGCTCCCAATCTTAAAGTGTTTAAATATGGTCTAAAGAAAATGTTAGTCGAGCAAGTCCATTATTCTGTCAACGAGTTCTTATTATAATATGTGTTTTACTATTTGGGTATATTTAGCTTGACCTTTTCTTGGTTACTGTACTGTTATTGTACACTTTAACTTAAGAAATAAAGTATTATTATTATCGACTTAGCCAAAAGGCATTCGCACTCCCTCTACGGGGAACATTCACTCAGATCCCGGGTATCCCGGATACCATAAGGATCTGGCTCGGACGAGACCCTTGCCATGTTATCGGGCCTTAGATGACATTGATGTTGTCGGACGTTCCTGCATTCCCCATGAATTTCCTGACGGTTCGGGCTGTCGCAAGTAGTACCGCTTTCTGCATGGACCTGTAAAGACTATCAGTTAGACCCAGCTCTTTTATGTTTCTCAGCAAACTTTTTGGTATAACACCAGTTGTTGACACGATAATTGGAATCGTCTTGACGTTTTCCATTTCCCATTGCCTTCTAATTCGTTCTTCTAAGTCTCTGTACTTCGCGATCTTCTTGACTTGCTTCACACGCAGGTTGTTGTTGTTCGGGATGGCCACATCAATCAGAGTTGTCTTCCTAGAAATTTTATCAACTATTATAAGGTCCGGTCTGTTATGGGCAACTCGTTGATCTGTCAGAACTGTACGATCCCAGTACATCTTGTAGTTGCTGTTCTCAAGAACAGGCTCCGGTGTGTAGCTGTAATATGGGACCCTCTCTGCCTGCACAAGCAGCAGTTTTTCCCCCAGTTCCTGGTGCAAGATCTTGGCAACCGAATCGTGTCGTTCCTTATATTCCGTTGATGCGAACATCTGACATCCTCCTGTTATGTGCTGGATTGTTTCTGAAGTTGGGCACCCGTATCTGCATCTGTCATCCACTACCGATGCATCTCCTACAATGAATTTTAGGTAGTTGCGAGTTGGTATAACCTGATCTTGTATGGCCAGTAAGAAGCCTTCCGTCTCGGGGAACATTCTTCCCGAGGTCAGCCAGTAGTTCGACGCTAACTTGTCGACATGTTCCTGGCTGACCTCATTAGGATTTTGACGCTCGTGTTCCGTCAGACGTAGCGGTGTTGAGACGTCTGCTCCGCATATAGCTTTATGTAGTGTGGAGCTGTTGGCCTGTCTCTGGAAATAATTACGCAGATTTATTATTTGTTGGTCCAATTGCTTGCTGAGGTCTGCCAATCCTCTTCCTCCTAGTTGACGTGGCAGAGTAGTTCTTTCTACGGCGCTACGGGGATGATGTTTATGAGCTTTTGTCAGTAGTGTCCTAACTTTTCGCTGCAGGTTGTTGATGTCCGTGTTGGTCCAATTCACTATTCCAAACGAATAGCTGAGTACAGAGCACGCATACGTGTTCAGGGCCTTAAACAAATTCCTGCTGTTAAGATCAGTTCGCACTACTTGTCTTACTCTCTTGATAAATTCATTCGTTAAATCAGTCTTCATTGTTCGATGGTCTATCCTTTGAGCTTGTTTCATCCCGAGATACTTGTATGTATCTCCCTTGCTCATTGGTTCGATCTCCTGGCCGTCCTGCATCTCGTGTGCGCTTTGTTCGAGCTTTCCCCGGATGATATTAAGAGTGCGGCACTTGTCCAGTCCAAACAGCATTCCGATGTCCCTGGAGAACTCCTCTACAATTTTAAGCATTTGCGTTAGTTGGTTTTTGGTTGCTGCGATCAGTTTTAAATCATCCATATATAATAGGTGATTCAACTTGATCGCTTCTGCGTTGTTGCTTTTGATAGCGAAGCCATATTTTGTAGAGTTCAACCGATGTGATAGAGGGTTCATCGCCATGCAGAACCACAGTGGACTGAGTGAATCTCCTTGGAAAATCCCTCTTCGGATGTTGATTGTGTCGGTCTCGATGTTACTGTCTGTGGTTCTGGGTTGTATCTTAGTGCGCCAGGTTGTCATAACGGGTTCTAAAAAGGAAACTGTATGATGATCTATTTTATACAGCTTTAAGATACCTGTGAGCCAGTCGTGAGGTACGGAATCAAATGCTTTTTTGTAGTCCACATAAGCCATGTGGAGGTTTCGTTGCTTGGAATGAGCCTGGTTGCAGATGACAGAGTCTATGATGAGTTGCTCTTTGCATCCCATTGCGCCCTTCGAGCAGCCCTTCTGCTGCATTGCAATGATGTTGTTCCGCTCGCAGTGAGCATATATTCGCTGCGTAAGGCAAGATGTGATTATCTTGTACAGCGTAGGCAAGCAGGTTATTGGGCGGTACTTGGCAGGGTTATCCGTATTCCGCTGGTCTTTTGGTAACAGGTAGGTTGCACCCTGTGTAAGAAACAATGGCATTTTCAGAGGATCGAGCAAGACTTCATTAATTAAGGTAGTTATCTGTTCATGTGTGCACCACAACTTCTTAATCCAATAATTTTGGAGATGATCTGGACCTGGTGCCTTCCAGTTGTGGGAATTCTTGATGACATCGGAGACCTCAGCGGTTGTGAATTGCTCGTGTTGCATCTGGCTATAGTTCCGGCCCATCTCGCGTTCTTCGCTGATCCAGCTTGCACTGACATTGTATGGACCTGGTGTGGCAAGTTGATTTCTCCAGAAACCGTCGACCTGTTCTCTGCTAGGGTAACTCGCATTTGTGGCATCGGCGCTAGAATTAAAAGCACGGTAGAAACCCTTTTCTGATCGTTCAAAGAGTTTGTTGTCTCGTTTCCTGTTGTTACTAGCCTTGTATCTCCTCAGACGCCCTGCGAAAACAGAAAGTTTTTGTTTTAATGTGTCAAGACATTGTTGAGCAGTGATGTTCGCGGGGTCATGCCGAGAATGCATTTGGGTGCGGCTCATTATTGCCTGCACCGCCCTCTGGATCCTTCTAGTTCTAACTCCTCTGATATATTCCGTCACTTGTCCTATGTCTTTACGGAGACTCTCGATCTTCCGATTTAGTCGCATTTCCCATTGAGCCATTCGTGGTTCTGGTCTTGCACGATTCAACTCTTGGGCCGTTCGGATCTTGGCACCTATTACAGTGGTGACTGCCGTTGCGGCACAGTAGATTAACATGTGCATACGTTCTAATGTTGGTGTCACTGAAACATAGTTTGGTAAAATTCGTGTGTTCATAAGATCGAGCACGATCGCAAGTTTCCTGGAAGAATTTAATCTTGGTAGCGGTGTCCTGCTCAGTGGGTCTGTGCCTTCGTATCGCAATATTGCCTGTCTCATATGTGCGTTTAAGCCTTCAAAATGTTCTTCGTTAACCGATTCCAGACTCTCGGTTGTTGGTTCTACCGTTTCGGCTTCTAGTTGTTGTCCAGGCGCTTGAAGTTCCCCATTGTTGTTGTTGTCATCTATGTCTATGTGTTCGCCGTGGATCTCTAGCTCAACTTCCCGTTTGATAGCGTTAAGTCGCGTTTCTGGAATTCGGTTATTTCTTAGAATAGTTCGATACTGATCTGACACTCTTTGTTCAGACACTTGCATGTGTGGAAACTCCTTGCAGAACTCGGCATGCAGTTGTTGTCGGTAGCCGATCATCTCTTGTCCTAAGTTTGTCACCCTGTAAAAAATACGCATAATCGATTCATTCATGGACACAGTCCATTTCATGCGTCGTCGTTGTAATCCCGCCTCTGTGAACGCTGGCTGAAGTTCCCGCGCAGCACCTTCGGTGGGTGGAACCCTAGTTCTCGTTTGGCTCCCATGTTGTAGATGTTCGTGTTGTTGTTGGGCTGTAGCTGTGTATTATTATTATTATTATTATTATTATTATATGTTCCACCGAAAGGTTGGCCGTATTGGGCGCACACTAGTGATGGAAAAAACGGTTCCCATTCCGGAACGTACCGAAATGTACTGTTCCTAAAAAATCACGTTCCGAAATCACGTGATTTCGGAATGTACCTAAATTGGCAGCGGCGCGGCGCTGGTGCGCTGGCCATTGGCCCGGCACGCCGCGCCACGCCGTTTTCATTTCAGTGCCACTAGCGCCAGGGCCGGCTGCACAAATTGCTCAATAACAACATTGGGAATTATGAATTATGAATCTAAACAATAAATATAATACTTATGTATTGTTGTGTTCCACAAAAACTATACTAGGCATTCACTACTCCGCCGTTGTATGTTCAAAAATATAACCGCGGTATTCATCGCCCATCGGTTTCGATTCGGTTAGTACAGTATAACGTATAACTTGTGCGTCATGTGTGTACTGCTACTATTGTACTACCCGGCACGATACACAAATAATGGTATGCCAGCTAGAAGAACGAAAATTAAACTCTTCTGCGCATCTACGTCACTTCGACAAAAGCGCGGCCAACTTATAAAAAATAGTCCTGAAATGAGTCTCACTGACATACGTCAGTTATCAATTTCGCGTCACGTTCAATCCAAAGATAGAATGTAGGCACCTTGAGACACTTTGGTGTATATGTGGTTGCCTAGCTCACTATAAAATGAGTCAAATTTCCATTTAAAAATAAAAGTAAGCCATGATTTTGTCGAATAAGTGTCACCCAGGGCCTGGAAACTCCCCCTTGTACTTAGCAAAGCCTTCCCAATAGTTTGTACTTAGGTCGCTTGAAGGCGCTTATGGCATATTTCTGCAAATTATTATCAAAAATTGGTAGGCGGCGGCCGGCGGCCATTATTTTAATTTGTGGCCTTGCGTTTGACATGTTTTGCTTGTCATTCTCGGTTCGTTTTATTTATAGTTTTTCGTGTATTGTTCATTTATATATTCATCGTTATTTTCATATATTATTTGGATTGGTGTTTTAAAATAGTTTTGGTTTGTTTGTGTACCTATCTGGTTGTGAAGAAGGAAGACGCGACGGTCAAGTTGGAAGATGGAAATGCATATTCTTCCCAAAGACGAAACGGTAAGTAAAATATCTCGATTTTATTGTGATAAAACAAACTCTGCTATGTAAACTTTGTAAACTTATGGTCTGAAAGAAAATGGGAACAAAAAATTAAATGATCTTAACCTTGACTCATTTTAAGAAGATGCTACCGGGTTTGTGGCATGTATTTTACGCCGGATTGTACATGTTCATACCCAGGAGGCAAATGGTCAAACTCTAGGATTAAGGGGGATGCTGTGCCATCTTTATTTTTGCCCACAATTTACATTGGTAAGAAGTATTACAAATGATGTTTATTTCTTCAAACGTTGTGACTCGGGGCACGTGTATGTGCCGCTATGTTTACCACACAGGCAGGACAAAATTAATGATATATTTTTCGAGAAAATATATAGGTATATATAGTACATCTAGGTAATTAAAGAAATCAAATAAGTATACCTTCTTGCTGTATTCGGCAGTGCCTTAATTTTTATTTCTAAAACTTAAATTCTATTTGCAATAACTTGCCTACTGTGAATTTTTTTATACTCCCAAAATCCTAGAAATCGTATTAGTAATTTTTTTATAGACATTTTATCTTTTTTATACCTTTTTAATAAATTACTAAAATTAGGTATCTAGTATTCTGCTAGTATTATACCCAGTGCACCATGAAAGACTAATAATAATTATTATTTATTATTTTCTACAGATTCACCGAGAAATTCATTCGAGGATTTACCCAATAAAATTTCACTAATAGCTAGTAGGTAGGAACCTACTAGTTGGGAGTGCCCTGCAGCTGAACTACCACTACTTGGAAACATTTCCTCACCGGAAAAACAAAAAAGTATGTAGATTTAAGATTTTACCTATTTAAACAATACATTTTTTCTTAATTTACATATAAATAACCTTAAGAAGACTAAAATGTTATAATATATTTGTGACGTTTAGAATTATTATTGTGGTGAACGTATTTTACAAAATGTTGTAATATATAAAATTATTCCCATATAGTTTTTGTTTTCATTACACCTATCCTAATATTGTCACTTATCACGTTTTAATTTTATAACTCGACATAGACAGATATTTATCATATGTCTATGTAGAGTTATAAAATTAAAACGTGTCTTAAAAATTGCAAGTATAATGACTACAAAAGATTTCAAATTTCCCGCTTAAATAATCTAGTTTGTACTTAGGTCACCAGGGGGCGTATCGCATCCAAAAAATATAGGGAGTTGCCTATCTATCCCTATTTAATATAAATCCTTTATCTATGGTGTCACCGTTGACGTCACAGCACCTGCGGTTACTTTATTAATTACCCTCCCTGGCCTCCCCGTTCAAGAACGAAACATTGTGTCGTGTGCTTGGAATCTGGTCTGGTGTTCTAATTATTGTTATATAGTATGTAAGTAAACATACAAATACAGTGTGGGCCAAACAATCTGCATTTCGCATCAAATGGGAAATAAGATTGTGTTTTTTTTTGTGGGGGCGATCGTTCCAATGTATCCCATAACGTAAGAATTATTGTAGCTAAAGCTGGGTGAGCAATACAACAATAACAATACAAGAACTAATAGCGGCAATGCCGGCGCCGCGTTTGTTCAGTCGGGAGTATTCGATTGTTTCCAAACACGTGGTGACGCATTTTATGTTTATATTTTAATCGACCTGCCCGTATAATTATAACAATTTATTGTCCAAATTCTTATTAATTCAAAAAAAAATATATATAAAAAGCTCCGACATATGGAACTTTTCAAGGAAAAAGAAAAATCGGCTGCAATTGCCATATGCAATATATGCAAACAAGAATTAAGTTTTAAGACAACCTCAGCAAATCTAAGAAGACATATGACCAGAAAACACCCTTTAGTTAAATTAGATGATGATAGAACATCAAGAATTACAAAGCATCAAACTTAAGAGCCAGAAACACCTGCAAGTTTACCTGATCAAAATCCAACTTCACCTACAGATGCTGCTTCTGCATCTATTCATAATGTAGAAGACCCAACACCATCTACTTCAGTTGCAGCAAACAAGACAAATACTCATCAAAGCTCTGTTAGCACATTTGTAAGAAGAAAAATAGGACTACATCAAAGAAAGGTCATTGATCAAAACTTGCTTCTACTTTTTACCCACGATTTCCAGCCTTTTTCAGTGGTAGATCACGGTTTTAAATGTTTTGTCGCGGCCTTAAATTCATCCTATGAATTGCCATCTAGAAAAACAATTTCAAATAGCTTATTATCTGCCGTTTATGAGGAGGCACATAATAAAGCTAAGAGGGTAATAAATGGAGCCAAATCCATCACATTAACGACTGATTCTTGGACATCTCGCAATTCAGAAAGTTTTTTAGCGGTAACTGCACACTTTTTAAATGAAAATTTTGAATTAAAAACTGTATTGTTGGAGTGTTTGTCATTTCCGGAAAGTCACACTAGTTTAAATCTAGCTACCGAATTAAAAAATGTTACACACCAATGGAACATTGAAGATAAAGTATCAATTGTAATTTCGGATAATGCCGCTAAAACAAAAAAGGCCATAAGAGAAGAATTAAAACTTAAGCACCTAGGTTGTTACGCTCATAATTTAAATTTAATAGCTCAAGATTCACTAAAAGTGATATCTCCGATAGTGGAAAATATTAATAATATTGTAGGTTTTTTTGAAAGGAGCAATGCCAAATTTAGAGATCAACAATCCCAAATGAATAAAGTACCTAAAAAGCTTATTAGTAATGTGGCTACAAGATGGAATTCAACATATTACATGGTTGAAAGATTTGTCGAATTAGAATAAGAACCCATTCGGAAGACAATGGCCATAAGTAATAAAGAGCTGCCTATAATATCAGTAGAAGAGTGGCAATTTTTGGTACAAATATGTGACATATTAAAACATTTAGAAACCTTAACGCGTATTATGAGCGATGAAAAATACACGACTGCTTCCTCTGTAATAATATTGACAGACGGTCTTATGAATGTTTACCAAAACTTCCAGTCCCGAAACGATTTATCAGATTTATCTCAGTCTGTGATAAATTCAATCATAGATGGCATTCAAAATAGATTAGGGCAGTTAGAAAATAGCAATTCTCTAATTATAACAATATTTCTGGTTCTAAGATTCAAACACATAGGATTTTCGAGTCAACAAGTTGGAGGAAGAGCTAAAAAAGCTGTTACCTCATTGATTACATCCGACTTGAAAAGTAAGTCGATTAATGTAAAAAATTTATTGCCTTCTTCTGAAATTCGAGAGCAATCTGCGGCAGTGGCAAAAAATTCTATATAGGGCAGTTTAGATAAAAGAGTAAGCAAAATGTTACCATCGCAAACCAGCCAATCAAGAGCAATTATTGATATACAGCGATACATTGAAGAACCACTTATTTCAAGAAATGTGGACCCTATTATGTGGTGGAAAAACAATAAACACAATTTTCCACTACTTAGTTGTTTAGTATTAGAAAAATTTTTACCTGTTGTTACATCTGTGCCTTGTGAAAGGCTATTTTTCAAAGCAGGACAAGTCTTAACAGATCGTAGAAATAGACTGAGCGCAACGAAAGTAAAACAAATATTATTTGTGCAATATAACAGCAATTTATAGTGATCTATTTATATAAGTGTTTTACATATATACCAAAGTTTTTTTATTATATTGTTATATGTTTGTTTAAAAGAATATTATTTTGTGTTTTGTTCTATTTTCACTTTTCAGTGCCAAGTAGGCGAATAATATTGTTTTTGTTTTAGTTTGTCTGAGACTGGACTGAAATATTAGTACCTAGTAGGTTATAAAAAAACAAGAAATGTTAACACTAGAATCGAGAGAATTTTTTATTTTGTATTTTTGAACCAGTTGAAGTTTATTTTTGACATAATTTATTAAAGAATGTTTGAAGTACGATGTGGGTATATTTAATAATTTGAAAAAGATTGCCATGTAAAAAGTCCATTCGGATTTCGGTGGCACCGCTATTGCTGCGCCTTTCTGTTGCGCTTCAAATTCGACAGTTCCGCTCCGCTCCGCCCTCCATTCCGTTCCGTGGCCCACAGACTATTGCTCATTGTTGGTCTTAGTTCTCGTCCTCGTCTCACTCGCTTAGCGCCCGGCGGTATGCTGGATTCAGCTCCGTTCCATTCCATTCAGTTGTCACGTCAGTCCGATGTATTCATAAATGTTCCGGAACGTGATATGAAAATAACGTTCCGAAATCACGTTATCGAAATCACGACCCATCACTAGCGCACACGTCATTGGCTGTCACATATCAAATGCACGAGGGCTATGGTTGGCCGTTGTCAAATGTCATTTTGTGTTGCCACCACAAATTTCGCTTTTCTGCTAAAATGCACTCTAAATCCCCCAGAATCAGGGTTGCCAACTTTTGGAACAGAAAATACCGTACCGGAAGGTCTAAAATACCGTATTTTCCCCGCCAGGACCGTACAACAGAAATGTTAATTTTTAGTTTAGAGTTGAGTTTACCAAAAATTCGTTTTTTAGGCTAGGCCTTGGTTTTAGACTCTTTTCTTGTGTTGTTCACTGGCACTGAACTATATTCTAACTGAAATGGAAACGCCGTATCCGCAAGTGAGGCACATTTCTGAATACCTCTCAATTTCTGAATAACAAAAGAAAAAGAAATTGTTGTCTTTGTCGCACTATTTGTTATTTTAGGCAGTTGTCTTTGTCACACTCTTATGATACATCCTGTATAAAGCACAAGTCTACCTCTCTATAAAGCCCAATACTTACATTGCAACTTTTATACGAGTATAAACCTTTTTTTTCTCTGCAAAAATCAGAGAAATAATAAGGGGTCGGAGTTTTCGCGTAAACACACTGTACATCACAGAAAATCTAAGGGATACTGATATTAAAAGAAAATAATGCCAATATCCTAACCAAACATCAAATTTTTCTGAGTACGGCTCTGCCGACACCTATCATTCTAGGGGGCCTTCATAAATTCTAGGGATATGCCAAGGTTAGTACTCTCCACTCAAGAACGGTAGATGCGTCTACCGTTCTTGCTCTCCACTAACCTTGGAGATATGCAACATATTCTAATCACGGAAAGTTCTATCACGAAACATAAAGGTGAGGTTAGGACCATATAAAAAGGTTAGGTAGGATTAGGATAGGTAGGGTTAGGTATGTTTTAAGTTATCTCACAATTCAGAGCAACCCCGCAAACCACAAATAAAATAGATGATCACTCAATCTTTTCGTTCTTTCACAAATCAGTGGCGAAGAAGACCCCCTGAGGACCGTATTTTCGCGTAGGGTCCTGAAGTTGGACCGTATACCGTACTTTAGTTAAAATTACCGTACAAATACGGTCAAAACCGTACAATTGGCAACCCTGCCCAGAATGAACACAATATGGTGGCTATGCAGGTAGGCACCAGCCCTCTCTGCCGGATGGCTAAAAATTAGTGGAGCGACCCAATGGGGGTCCAGTTTATTTTACGAGGGCCGTTCGTTTTGCCCTAAAGTACAATTTTCGATAATCTATCTCTATCAAAATCGGATGATAAATACAAATTTTATGGAGATGTTCCGGTTTGAAGTGGGTCACACTAAGTGGAAAGAGTTACTGTTTTTATTTTTATTATTTTTACTGATAATTGAAGTATAATAAGCCAATCATAAAGGTGAAAGTTCCTAAAAAATTGGCAGGAAACTTAAAAGTTGGTCAAACTGGTCAGCTTAACCAGTCGGTCGACCATGTTCTCGGCCACCTGCTTAATGACCTGACCACCGAACTTTACCCTGACTTAACAGTAATTGATCCGGTGTAACCAGTGTTACTTCACAGTGTATGTCAAGGTGCATCTGGGAAATGTTTCTTTAGGTATATTGTATTCCAAAACCATTCACTTATTTTCAATAATTGCCGTATTACTGAATGAAAGAAAGTTCTTTGAACTACCCAGAGTTCATTTGTTTTTCCAATTAATACTTTCCTCCCCCGCACAAGCATGTGGTTGCTTCTGGGGTACTCCTAGTTTGGAGTATTGTGAGGGTGAGAATTATTATTATTATTATTATCAATAGGTACGACCCTAAACTCTTAAGCTACCCGTTACCCCAAAACAGCACATATTTAGCACGATTTGAACACTTTTTAAGTATCAACGTGGATAACTAGAGAGTTGCCACTATGTATATTTGATACGATTTATTCAAAAGGTTATGTACGAGTAGTTGCCACATACCTGTATATAAACATACGGCTTTTGGCCCTATTGTGTATGGCAAGGCACAGGGAACAAAAAGAGATGCCATATTTTACCCTATATTGGCAGTTTGAATGGTGGCTACTTTATTCCTTGTTTAAATTTTTTATACTATATGAATGAAATTGCATTATACATTTGGAAGGCACTGGTAAAATCATAAAAGTCACCCTGACATGGTTTTTTGAGAGATGCGATTTGGACTGGACTTGGTAAAGCGTTGTAAAAATGCGAAGTTACTTTTAAATCCAGATTGTGTCATCGACAAGAATATTCTCTGGAAGGACTTTATGTATGCATGTTCTATTCATTTTGATGAACAGGATTTTTTAATCCAACATGAAAGAACGCGAAAAGTGGCACTCTACCCCTCTAGAAACCTAACTGAAGAAGCAGTGGAATGAAAATTGGAGACATTGTAATTCTCGATACGATGAAGAGAGCCGCATTTCTGGAGCAAATAGAATTAACCGAAGAAATGCAAACAGCAGAGCAGCAAGTGAACCTGTTAACTGCAGATCACCGCCAGCAAAATTATTTAAACTTATCAAAGAAGAGCGTAATTAGAAATCACTTCACTTGCATTTTTGAAGCAAAGATTAAAGTGGTAGAAGTTGAAGTTACCAAGTTTTTTTTTGTTTGTATTTTTAAACAAATAAAAAGAAAAAGTTCTAGGGGAAAAAACTAGCTGCCTAAAAAATCAGAAATAGGTACTAGATATGTTCCTGGAAAATAGGTTATTATTATTATTAAAGGTATACAAAGAAATAATTATCCCAAGTAATATTGTTTGAAAATGATAGGTAATTAAAAATATTTTCATGTTTTTTATAAGTTAATGTAGTTACTATATAAGGTATAATGTACAATAATAATCATATTAGTTATCTTTATGATGATTAAAATATGTTGTTATGATTAAGTTGTATAATTTCTCAACCTAGTTAACTGCTTCATTTCCCGAATGCATTAATTTAAAATTAAGACCAACAAAAATCTTGAACCTATGTTGTACTTTGAACTAAGATAATTTCCATTCCAAGACATTATTGCTCTGTTCGCGTTCAATTTTAAGAACCGTCCCAAAACAGTACGAGAATCGTTTTGGGACAGTTCTTAAAATTGAACGCGAACAGAGCTAATATTATTTATGGAACCCACCCATATAAACTATTTCAAATTTCCTGCCTAATTTAGGGTTAAAAATGGCCACCAAATTATTCCCCCGGTCAGACGTCTCTTTTTTGATAGGTATAGGTTGCTATAGGTATATAGTAGTTGCTGAGAACAATAAACCTGAAAACTACTACATGTTGGTCTTATTTTGGTGGATATTTCAATATGACCGCCACCTGTTAGTTATTGCGACGGTGCTGGTTTAGCAACAATATTTTCTAAAATTTAAATAAATAAAGAAATACCAAATACCAACTGGAAAAACAATATCATATTCAAAAATGGTTGTTAAAAATTTTTTATGTTAAACTTTGTTTTATATCTCCAGAAATAAAAAAGTAATGGTCAAAAACTCCATTGTTTTTGTGAGTAACAAAAGAAGACCGTTAATAGTAGCCATGTATCGAACACAACACTTATTTTTACGAATAATTTAATATAATTATAATACCTTGCTCATCCAATTCCCAAATCACAGAAAATGCCAGCTTATCTTCACCGGGTAATAGAGAACAATGCAAACACAACTCTTCAGGTAACATGTGATACACGTCATCCACCATATAAATTGTAGTCGCTTTTTGGCTAACTATGTCATCCAACTCTGTGCCCTCTTCCAAATAATATGAAGCATCAGATATATGAACACCCACCTAAAAAATAAAAACACCTAGTCCCATCATTTTGTAAATGTGATATATTTAATGGCTCCTTATTTTTTAAAACATACCTGATATCTACCATTAGGAAGCTGTTTCATTGATACAGCATCATCTAAATCTCTAGCAGTCAAAGGATCAATTGTAAATATGCATTCTTTTCGTAAATCAAGACGAGCGGCTATTTCAGAACTCGAAATTCTCTGAAAATTTTAATAGAATAAAGTTCTTTAATTGACTGCTTGAGAGAATGTACTACCTTTGATTTAGGTAGATATTTTGAAAATTCCTTAGGAAAAGGTGTGGTGTCTAGGCAAAACTCTTTTAAAATTGAAGTAGATTCAACCTTTAAGTCCCCACGCCTGCCTATTGCTTCTGTTATAACACCCTTGGCGAAACTGGGATCTATCCAATCTATGATTTTTGCCATGAATAATATTTTACTGAAAAAATTATATGAACAAATTTCAATTATTAAGTATGGATTCTTGTACCTGTAATCTGGACAGACACTATATTAAAGACCCGAGCATGACCTCATATTTTATTGTTGTTTGAGGACAGCGGTGGCACTACTCGAAGAAAAAAATGGCGACTTATTATAGGTTATAGAGGGGTATTCTGTGGTTATAGATAAGTCAGTTTCTTACGTTCTTTTTACGTTAACGAGTTATCTTTGAGGTCAATAATTCGCAGTTTTGGTATATTAACAGAACTTTTATAGGTAGAATTGTATTCAATAATATGAAATTTCCATACTCATGAAAAAATTTGTATTCACATACCATTACGTGAATGGCAGAAGAATAAACATTATTTTGGAATTATAGGATGATCTGTTTAACAAGTTGAAGAAGTGAGAATTTTAGATATTATGTTTTGGAAGAGTATTTTGTAACGTGTATGCAAGAATTAAAATAGATTTTTTTTTTAAAGAACCAATGGTCCACTATGTAAAGAAGAAACTGAAAAATCTAATGTGTTCTATACTTACTTATACTACAACTAGCCATGGACTTCATTTCAAACCGAAAGGTACCAAAATACCCTTCCTGGCTTTTTAGACTAACTTTTCTTAAGAAAAATCTATGGAAATATGGCATGTAAACTTGTCCTATTAAACAGGTATACAAACAGTCATTTTATTTGATTTTGAATATTAAATTCGTCGTAAACAGACACAATTGCATGTTCTTAATTTATAAAAGATTCTGCAACAATAGTATTTTTAATACTAAACCACTGTGTCGATTTTTTCATCGGGTGGCGCCAGTGACTTTCTCTTGAAACAGGGCTATGCGCAGGTCCTAACATAGTGTTGGTCCAGCTGAAATAAATCAAGAGGGATGTTCTTGTGTCATCAATACTTGGATTATATATATAGTGTGTCTGGTTTTTCGTGTTGACAAATCTAACTAGGCTGGGGGAATTGAACGAGGCAATTTTTTATAGGTATGTTATTCGCAATAGCCAAAATCGGCCACTGCCCGAATTATCTGCTCACAACGCGTTATGGGTATGTTAATTTACCCACGATGCGATAAAGCTCTTCTTTTCCGAACGGTGGGTAAGGCAAATTAACCAGAACGCGTTGTGGGCAAATTGTGTTACCCACAATGCGAAATAAATTTTTTTTTGCTTTGTGGAGCTTTACTTTTGCCCGCGTTGGGGCTATTGCGATTTGCCCAGAACGCGAAATGACGACTATTACACCATTCTGGTCTGCCTAAACGGCTGTCAAATGAAATCATGTGCATGCATAAAATTAAATATAAAATGCAATTCAAAATGTCACCGGAGCAACCCTTGTAAAAATAAGTAATGCTTGTTTTGTAGGTATTGTTTTGTTTTAGCTAGCGAATAATATTATACGGTTAAATAAACGCTTTGTTTTGTATTGTTTGTTTTATTCTAGATGCTTTCTGGGCAAATCGCAATAGCCCCAACGCGACGTGGGCAAAAGTAAAGCTCCACAAAGCAAAACAAATTCAGGCGAAATTTATTTCGCGTTGTGGGTAACACAATTTGCCCACAACGCGTTCTGGTTACTTTGTCTTACTCACCGTTCGGAAAAGAAGAGCTTTATCGCATCGTGGGTAAATTAACATACCCATAACGCGTTGTGAGCAGATAATTCGGTCAGTGGCCGATTTCGGCTATTGCGAATAACAGGTATATCCCTATATCCCTTTAAAGGGGTGTGTTTTTCAAAAAACTATATTAGGCATTTTTTTATTTAAAATCTTACACCACAACGTTTTTGAACAAAAAATATACAGGGAGTTCCCTTCTGCAGGGTGTCAAAGTTGAGCAAAATGGGAATTTTAAAGGCATCTGGCGAGTCAAGTATGCCATTGAATTACTTCGAAGTAGTTGGATGGCCAACAGGACCACTCAAAGTGTTGGTGTACAAAGACTCAATACAAAAATATACAGGGTATTTTCTCTGGGCCATCTCAAAATGCTGAAATTTTATATGGGTCAAGAGTGCTCTGGAATTATTGAAAAAATATTAATGAACACAAAAGTAATTTATTTTTTTACAAAATCCCACCCAACAACTAAAAACATTTTAAATCATTGGACCTTTCTCAACAAATTCACTCTCTAAGATGATATATTTTCTGTGCATTTCCTGTCGTGGCACACCAGCCACCTTAATTCATATGGACTTACTGACAGGCCGGCCTCTGTATGTTTATACTTAGTTCATTAATAGTGCCGATTTTGCAATTTTGAAGTACTCGATTTTTGAAATTCAAAAATTCAATATTTTGAGATGGCACACTGTATATTTTTTATTGGATCTTTCCACACCAACACTTTGAGTGGTCCTGTTGACTATCCAACTGTTTCGAAGTAAACTTTGACACCCTGCAGAATGGAAGTTCCTGTATATTTTTTGTTCAAATTTGGTGTATGGGGGTTTTGGAGTGTCCTGCTGTGCTGTCAGATTTTAAATAAAAAAATGCCAAAAGTGTCAGTAAACTCTGTTTTCAAGACCGTAGCTAGACTTTGACAATAGGGGGGTTACAAATTTAAAAATAAATAAATTTGGTTTTTGTAGGACCACACGTATTCTCGTGAGCACAAAAGAGCACGAAAAAGGAACCTTCCCATGAAAATGAATATGTTCGAAAGTGGGAGCACGAAAGGCATGGTGACTACATTTTAAGTATTTGGCGCCTGCACAATCTAGACTTTCACTCCTATTCATTATTGTCACTGGCGCTTCATCAAAAGACGGAGACACAAGACACTAGCAGAATATACAACCTACGGCAACATAGCACTATTTATTCTCTGATAAACCGTGAAATAAATAACTATGATCAGCTATCAAATATGAAATCTGAGTTGGGACATCGCAGAATCAACCTTAGATATCTGCAGAAATATTTAATCCGACCGCTGTTCTTAGTTCTCTACTTGCCCTATCAATCAATAGATGGCTCTGTCATGCATTCTCATGTAGGCCAAATAGTTGTGTTATTCACGCACAAGAGGCTCCAACGATCATCACAGATGTTTCTGAGGGACACCATTTTAACGGCCACGAGAACTATTGATAATCGTTGGCCAAAGCCTAAACACCTTATTAAACAACCAGTTGTGGGGAAGTGGATAATTAATATATGCATTAGAAAAAAAGAATCACCATGTATAGTAATAAAACGTATTGAGTTTTTATGCAGAATTTAATTGTGATCAAAAATGTCCTCTTGGCATTTTTTGTATGTGATACGGTTTCATGGAATATTTGTTATTTTTTAAATTATTTCAAAGAGTTTTATCTGAAAAATCAACTAAAGAATTCGCTACATAAGTAGCCATTATTTAAGTGTCCAAAAAGACAAAATATGATATGTCTTTGGATTTTTTGATAATGTCTGAAATAACAGTACTTGACATGTTAACTTCCAATGCTTGACTTGAGCTAAAATAACTAGTTTGAGTGAATGCAATATAAAAATGACGGGTTATTTAAATGATTGTCTTTTTAGTGAAATTGTTAAAGTTATATCCCAGGGGAAATTCTACAGATTTTTACCATGGGAAATAAAATGCCAATTTGTATGAGTGATCTTGCTTAAGGGCAAAATAGTGCATGAGAATAAATTTATCAAGAAAAATTTCCAACACTTGCAGTTTTTGGTGAGAATAGTATTTCATGATTATGATTAGGTACTTTATTAATTTGTTGTATATTTATATCTCCAAAACGATTCATTTTGAACGCGTTTACTGTATTGAATAATCGAGGAAGTGGCAGTTTAGACTGGTGTAAACAAACAACATGACTCTTGGATGTCCAGGCAGACGCATTTTTTTACCTTTTTTCCATGGTTTATTTTGTGAATGTGTGTCATAAATTCAAATGTAAGTCTTATACAGGGTGGAGCAATAGTGTGTCCATGGGCGATATCTCGGAAAATATTGGGTTTAGAAGAAAAAATTCAAAATAAAAGTCGTGCAGATAAATGAGCTGCTCATTTTAAAATTATTTTCGTTTACACAGGGGATACTAAAGTTACATTTTTTTAAATGGAAACCCCCATTTTTATTGCAAATTTGGATTCCTTGGTCAATTGTAGCATGACTTTATGTATCATACATTGTGTCTAAATTGTACGGTTTTCCCACTATTACACTTTTTTTAGAAAAAATTGACGTTTCGAAAAAATTTAATAATTCAGTTATACTTGAATTTAGCCAACTGCGTTTTTGCAGCTTTAACATGCATCATATGTGCTAATTAAAACTAGTAGTTTAGCTTCCCAACCTTTCGTAGTTTCAAGTAGTCATTGATTGAATTTGGAATTTTTAAAATCATGGATAACTTGATTTTTCAAATGGCACTACATAACTGTTTATGTACCGTTGGATGTAGAATTGTATAGGCTTTCTAATGATATAAGGTTGTAGGTATCTATCTCTCAAGGTTTTTTTATAAATTCGTTTATTAAAATAATTATGCCTGTTACTTTTAAAAAAATTATTTAATTACTTAACTAATTACTAATACCTATTAGTAGAGACTAGGCCAGACTATGGTTAATTAAAAATTGAAAAATGACTTTTTATTAAATATTGCACTCATGAGTTTAACGAATAAATTTAACACCAACCGAAAGTATGAAGCCTACAGAATAAACAAACGTTGGGTTGTCTATTTTTTTCCTGGCGTAACTACTGGGTTGGCGGGTATAAACAGGTAAATCGATAATAGTTATTTTCACCTATTTGTTTAATAAATAAATCTTATATCAAAATAAGCGCTATTTAATTGCGAATACGATAATATAGGGTTGTCTGTAAAAAATCTGGCCTGAATGACGGTTGTCGAGTTATGAAAGGTGAAAATTTTATGCGTATGTAAGTTACGACAAAGAGGTCCGAACTAACTATCCCATGCGATAGAAGAGGACACTACATTGCACCTACCGCCAGATGAAAGAGAGCGCGCATATGCTATTTGTTCATGCAACAGAGAAGGATAGCGATGCATTAGTAAATACTAAACATTATTTTGGAGCAACTGGCATTAGAGTTGAGAAAACAATGATAAATGTATAATATATTAAATAATAATATAATATAATTTTATATGTGGCTGTACAACATATCGCGTGCCTAATGCCAAAAAGATATAAATATGCTATAGGAGCCAAAAGGCATATAAAAAATTGTTTTTGCTTAATCCTTTTGAAATTACTTCAAATGAATATATTCTTACAATAAAAGAAATTAATATATTTTTTCCGATAGGCCTTTTTGGCATTTATTTTTTATTCTATTATTTTTATACTTCTGAAGTGATTAGCAACCTAAAAAAAAATATTATATGCCTTTTTGTCATTAGACACGCGATATTAATGTTCTTCTGTATATAAATGTGATAGCGATATGTACTTATTTTGAAATTTTCTTGTTATTTCAGGAAAATAAATAAAAATGAACAAAGTTACCAGTCAAAAAACTAAAACGAAATGAAATGGTAAAATAATACTCTAAGGATCTTGTTTTACGTACAAAAATTATATTACAATATAACATTAATACAAAAAATTTATTATTGAAGAAAGTTCCAATGAATAATTTTTATTCCGTATCTGATTCATCAGAAGTGACATGTTGATCCTCGAACTCGGAACATTCGTCTTCATTTTCCCTCATTTCGACAATGTATTATTGTATTTTCAATGACGTTTGGTCCCCAATAAATCCTGTTGGTTTAAAATAATCATCAAAATGCCAACCGCAGTTTTCAGGCTGGAGTTTCACACATTTAATGTCTGTTGCATTAAGCCACATGGAATTAACAAAAATTGTTCTTAAAATTTTTTGTTGTAGGGATATCCAGCATGGTGGTATAGTATTCGAGTCGAAACTTTTAATTTTTTTTAAGAACTGTTCACTGTCTTCTTTAGCAGCATAATTTTTCATAAAAATTCTATTTCTAGCGTCATTCACTCTGGTGCAAGAAAATTTCAAGATAAGTAGGTACATATCGCTATCACATTTATATACAGAAGAACATTAATGAATAGAAAAAATAGTCCATCTTCTTACAGTGGAGTAATGTGATAAAAATTAATAAAACACTTTTCCGCACGCTTGTAGAAAAAATAGTGTTCCTAACTCTTGCGCTACGCGTCGTTCAGCCAACTGCAATCGCGTGCGGAAAAGTGTCACTTTCCGCACTTGTTAGGAAATATACTATATCGTTGTTTTCTCAACTCTAATGCCAGTTGCTCATAAATTATGTTTAGTATTTACTAATGTACCGCTATCCTTCCCTGTTGCATGAACAAATGGCATGCGCGCTCTCTTTCATCTGGCGGTCTCGTCGCGCGTAGGTGCAATGTAGTGTCCTCTTCTATCGCATGGGATAGTTAGCTCGGACCTCTTTGTCGTAACTTACATACGCATAAAATTTTCTCCTTTCAAAACTCGACAACCGTCATTCAGGCCAGATTTTTTACAGACAACCCTATATTATCGTATTCGCAATTAAATAGCGCTTATTTTGATATAAGATTTATTTATTAAACAAATAGGTGAAAATAACTATTATCGATTTACCTGTTTATACCCGCCAACCCAGTAGTTACGCCAGGAAAAAAATAGACAACCCAACGTTTGTATACTCTGTAGGCTTCATACTTTCGGTTGGTGTTAAATTTATTTGTTAAACTCATGAGTGCAATATTTAATAAAAAGTCATTTTTCAATTTTTAATTAACCATAGTCTGGCCAGGAAATTTTTAGACAACCCACTCGAGATATATTTTCTAATATATTAAATTTGATATAAAATACTTTTCATCCATTAAACAGATGGGTGAAGGTCGTTTCTAGTTCGGATCTTAGACTATATCAAAACAATTGTAAATAACAAAACAAGTTAGGAAAAATAAATTAAAGAAACTTCAACAAATGTTCAAAGTGACCACCCTGCTCTTGCAAACAAAACTCAACTCTTCTACGGATGGATCCTTGCACGTTGTTTAAGATTTCTGGCGTAATAGTTCCAAAAGCATTTCTAATTCGGTCTTGCATATTCTCAACTGTCGTTGGTTCGTTGGTATACACAATATATTTAACATACCCCCACAAAAAAATCCAGGGGGGTTATGTCTATTCACAAATCCATTCCGGTGAAAAGTACATTCGTCCGTAAACATTATGGATTCAAAAAATTTGCATTTGCATTTAATTGTTGCTGTATCCAAAGGCAAAAATTACTTCTCATTATTAAATTAGGATCATTTAGTTCCTGATGTAACTGTATTCGATAAGGATGAAATTTATTTTTCGATAAAAGTCTTCTTACCCATGTTCTCAGCGCCGGTTTTAGGGGGGTGCTAGGGCACTAATAGCACCCGGCGGTTCATTTTAGGAGGCAGTATAAGCTGGTCTAATAACTAAAATTAGATCACATTTTGTTGCTATGTCACTCACCACGCGACACCTTCATTTTGATCGTCGTTTGCAAACATAAAACATAACATCTGAAACGTTCTCCTATTCATCATCGTATTCATCTGTACGTTGAAGATTTTACTCCCCCCCCCCTGGATTTTTGGCCGAAAATAAAAATTTATAAGTGAAAATATCCTAAACGCAGAATATACAACATTGATTGAATATAAATTGGAAAATTGTCATGTAATAATGTGTAACATAGATACATTTATTGAAAAATATACTTATTATTGTCAAGTAGTTAACTACCGATTCCAAGAGACCTGACTTTTCCCATACATAAGCCCAGGGCTGTATATGGTTTGGGGGTTCAAGCCCCCTACACTGAGAAAAGACGAAAAATACATTATACTGTTATGAATTTGTAATTTCCTACACCTCTTTTAAACTATCTGTGCTTTATATTTCTAAAAATTTTCGCCTACGGCGAATTTTAGTAACCAAACACCTCTGCTTTCTTTTGTATAGCCGGTTTAAAATGCAATGATTTTTATGGGCTCACATTAAAACAAATTTCGAAATTTCTGTTGGTAACAGTTGTTCTATAAAAGAAGACTGAGTAGGACTTCTTGGCTACAAATGTAAAGTCATAGTGAACAAAAAAAAAATACCACCAGTTAACAAGAATATGTTTCGCTTGGAATTTTTTTTTCGTTATTTAAACTGTTTGACCTTGAATATTTGAAAAATTTTCACCTGCGGCGCAATTTTGTACCACAAAGATTCAATTTTTTTCTTTAAATTTTGGACTACCCCCAACTAAAAAATTTAGCTTTTTTTAAAAATTGAGAGGAAAGATAAGGCGTTTTTTACACTTAGCACCCGGCGGTAGTCAAGTTAAAACCGGCGCTGGATGTTCTTTCGATTTCTAATTCCTGGGAAAGTTTTCTTGTGCTTACATGGGGATCTTCTATCACAGCTAATACAACCCGAAATTCGTTTTCCTCATTTGTTACTGTTCGTTTTCTTTTCTGTATAAGATAATGAACACTGCCTGTGTTATTGAACCTTTCCAAAAGTGTTTGAAAAAATTTTTCTCCTGGTTGACGGTCATGCTCGAATATTTCGCTCTGTACATACGACTAGCCAGTAGGGGATTTTTATAATATTCTCAAGAACAAAAATCATGTCGTTCAACTCATTTTGGGACAAGTTACTTATTTTGTTTGAAAAGAACAAGCAATACGCAGGGAGTGACAGATAACTGATCGAATGAAGCAACATGACAGATTCTCTGACTATTCTTTTATTATTGAAGTTTCATGGCTTGCTGAGTATTTTAATTTATTAAAAAAGTAACGGGCATAATTTAAAAAAAATGAATTTAGAAAAACCGTGAGAAATAGATACCTACAACCTTTTATCATTAGAAAGCCTATAAAATTCTACATCCAACGGCATATAAACAGTTATGTAGTGCCATTTAAAAAAATCAAGTCATCCATGATTTTAAAGATTCCAAATTAAATCAATGACTACTCGGAACTACGAAAAGTTGGGAAGCTAAACAAAAAAAATGTAACTTTGGTATGGCACGCTTTTATGGAACACCCTGTGTAAACGAAAATAATTTTAAAATGAGTAGCTCATTGATCTGCACAACTTTTATTATGAATTATTTTTTCTAAACCCAATATTTTCTGAGATATCGCCCGTGGAGACACTATTGCCCCACCCTGTATAAACAGTTTAGCAATGCATAAATTATATAAATTCATTTATATACAATGTCTAGTAATACCACAACATAACTTTCAGCTGCATAATTTAGAACAGTACGACAGAGACCGATTTTGGCAAGTTGGTGTGTGTATTGAGCAGATCTGCAGTTGCCAAGCAACGAACTGACAAATTCCCTTTGCATTTATCACTTTGCAATAATTCACTTTGCATTTAGCACTTTGCGATAATTCTCTTTGCATGTACCGCTTTGCGATAATTTCCTTTGAATTTATCACTAGCACGTGCATATGATTGGTTGTTTCTTGAAGAAAGTATGAGGGAAAATAATCTCACTAATGGTCTGTTGAATCAAATTCCACAGAAGATGGAACCCTTATGCTCTGGTAGCTCTGTTTGTTAAGTGCTTATCGCCTGCGGCTCCTGTAGGTTTGAATCTCGACTGGAGTACATTTTTTTCAATGACTTATCTGCTGGCACACAAAAACATCTCTCTAGAATTTTTATTTATAATAGGAACACTTTTGTTTCAAACCATGATTTATACCCAACCAGTACACCGGTTCCGATTTTCCAACTTTAGATAAGCTTAAGCTTTTGTGATAAGGCTGGAACTAAAACGACATTAAAAGTATGTTTGGTTGTTTGTATCAATAGAATTTTATTTACAATTAGCTAGAAAAGCTAGTGCATTATTTGAAAAATACTCTTATTTTTGTAAACCTTTAAAATGCACTGGTCTTTCTACCTACTTGTAAATAAAATTCTATTAATACCGGCAACTGAATGTACTTTTGATGATGTTTTAATTCCGTCCTTAAGAGATATACGTTACCCTAAAATAAAATTAAAATCCCTGGCCATGCACCAAATTCCACATTCATTATAAAAGTTTAACTTCAGTGCTTTAGTACAAAATTTCTGTTTTAGAAATTACCTATGAAATCAAGAAATTATTTTTTAGAAAAATTTTAGCACCCTGTAAAAGGTGGAAATGAAGCCTTTCTGGAGAAAATGTTATGCCAATTGCAATTGTCGGGTCGGATGAAAGAAATGGCTCGCCCTATAGCTACTTATTATTATTAGTTAATAATATAATAAACATTTCTCTGAAAAACTTGATGAAAAAATTAAAACAATGACAATTTGCTCTTATAATAGGCGTCCTGTGGTGTCACTCTGAAGAAATGGTAGCAAACAATTAATTTTAGTTTTAATAGGTCTTAAAGCATTGCCTGACTGATGTGGGAAAGAATGACAGCAGAGGTTAACAGTTTCTTAGTTCACTATGCACTTCAAGAAGACAAACTATGTGTTTGCAGTTTCAGCTTTCAGCCAATGAGGTACTGCTAACTACTTACCTCATTGGTTGAGATTATTGGCATTCATGGAATGCCAATAGCAATGCTGCATTTCAGGAGTGTGCAGAGAAGGTCTGGTCGGTGAATTGAGTATTGACACAGACTTTTAGGTATTTAGATATTTGTATTTGTCTTTACTGAAATGATTCTGCTAAATGATGCAACAGGGAAGGTGCAATACTTATTATGTCAGTGTGACCTTTAGCATGTGTAATTGGCGGACCTTTAGTGCCTGTAAATTAATCTTCAATACAATTCCATCAAAACAATTGGTGACGTCATTTCTGTAAATGTGCATAATTGCATCAATATGTTTACGCCTCGGTTTACGCTGAATTTAAAAACTCACCCTTTGAGACTATTTTGCTTTGTTTCTCACGACCAGATGTTGGAAGTAAATATTTCATTCAACAATACTACTTAAACATTTATATAAAATATTTTTCAAATATATTTAAAAAATAACTAGTAATTTTTTAGTGCCTAGTTATTTTTCAGATAACTTATAAATAAGTACCTACCTAGTTACTTTTTAATAACCAGACACTTTCTTATAACTACTACTATAAGTTTTTAACAATTTGCATTAAAACTCCTTGACTTCAAGTAGAGAAAGGAAATTTGAATTGTTTTCCTGAAAAATAACTTTAGAAACAGAGTTGATGATCTACTTAGAACTTGACTGTATTTGGAAGAGAAAGCAAAAGATTTTGTGACCAATCTTCTTTTGTTCTCTTAAGATTTAAGGAAAACAGGAGGTAACGCACGCAATTGATTTTTAACATCATTTGTTTTTTGGAAGTGGCTATTTATACGTCCGACGGATACAAACGTCAGTATACGTCTTGCGCTCTCATTGGTCGATTGAGTCACGTGACACATAACCTTACTTCTACCGTCCGATGGATTATGAATCGGCTTGTTTACTAAGTCGATTGGATGATGTCCGAGATTATTCAGACCTATCTTGTCTCATTTTATATTGCGTATGCCCTACTTTTTCCGCGATGGGCGCTGCGGAATGAAAAATGAAGTGCGGCGCCGAATGTGGGGGGGGTAGCCAAAATTTCAAGAAAATCGGGGGTGGGTTACAACGCCAAACGTCGCATCGGGCGAAAATACGGGGTACCTACCCAGCCAAAACTTCAAGAAAATCGGGGGTGGGTTACACCATTGGAAATTATTACCACTTCTTTTTTCATACGGCAGCGCGCATCGCTGCCGACTGCCACAAGATGGTGCGAATGCCCCCTTCTTTTTTCATATGGCAGCGTCTATCTCCCAAAAAGGAGCAGTGCATACGCTCCTTATTGCAAAGATGCTTGAGAAAAATGCACTTCCGACGTATCTAAATTAAGTTTACTTCGGCTTCGGACGTGTAGTCGTGTACGGAGTAAAATGCACGTCCAAAGAAGTCACGTGACTCAGCCCGCCAATGAGAGCGCAAGACGTATACTGACGTTTGTATCCGTCGGACGTATAAATAGCCACTTCCTTGTTTTTTTCTGAGATATCAGTCATAATATAAATCTTTAAAAAATAATAAATGCTTAATAAATCTCGGTACCTGAAGCGTTTTGGGTTTTCTCTAAACTGTGGTGGCCACGACAGATTAGGGATTTGTATATAAGGAAAACGCTTGTCACGTGGGCAAAAAGTTGCAAATGTCGAAGTCTTACGCTTTGGTTGACGTAAAACGCCTACTGCTAACCGAGGGTGAATCTGAAATAGAAACATTTATATTTTATAAATTTCAACCTACACCTAGAATCACAATCATACCTTCTTCCATATAAAAACAACAGTCGCAGTTTTTTTACCATCTTTCCATTTGTTTTTGGGATTTAATTTTAATATTACCTCATCTCCTTCTAGAGCCCTATTTCGGTCAATCACATTCATTATGTAATAGTCTTTCAGTGACGTATCTTCATTACTGACATACGCAACTTTACCACTGTTTGGGTTAATTCTTATGATGCCTTTTATAAGACTTCCATTCTTCAAACCCTCATCGACTTGGTTTTCAGTGATATAATCTGGATATTTCTGTTGTTCGCCATGATCCTTCTTCTCGTTTTTTGAAGCGGATTCATACACATATTTCCTACGTAACACTTTAGGTACCTGCTTCTGGATTTGTAGTGTGCTAAGGCTTTTAGATAAACTCAGTCTAGTGTTGAAAACAATTGTATTAGTTGTATTAGAATTCTCGCTAAAAGATTTTAAATTTATATATTTATATCTTGTGCTTCTACATCTATAAAAATGCCCCTTTGTGATAATTGCAGGTTTAACACAAAAATTATAGTTTATTTCAATTAGGTTTGTGGGTGCAGGGACTCTCTCATTGATCGCTTTCGATGGTTCGCTTCTACGTTTTGCTTTTGGTATGTCCTTGTCCTTTTTCTTATTAGACACCACATTTGAAGAACCTGATGTTGACGGCTGTGGTTCGATGGCACTCGAAGAAGCATTAGCAGCTTGTCCTTCGTCCTTTCTTTTCCTATCCCTCCTTCTGTTTTTCTTCTTCACGTCTGATTTAATACTTGGTGACGCATGAGTATTTGAATAACGTACTGCGGGATTAGGGCTCGTCTGCTGTAGTCTGGAGTCATCTACTGTGATTTGTTGTATATTTCTTATCATTGTTATAAGCTCATTATTCAAATTGTGATTGAATGATGTTTGGTCCTTATTCATTACCTCACTGAGGAAAATTTGGTAACAAAAGTAGCTAAGTGGCTAGACGGATTATGCATTAAAACTATAAACTGCATCCAGCTAATATATGGATAAGGATAAGCACGGCAGGCTATAAAATATTAACGGGGGATTTACCTACTAATTAAATTGAAAGTCAAGAATAAAAAAATATAACAAAAAAAGACAAAACATTAACCTCATCTCAAGATCATTATCCAAAAGAATTATTTTGTTTTGTGATGCCACTCACACTACAAAATATTAAGGTAAGATTAGTAGACGCCACAGAAACAGACGGGGGGAAAATATTTATATTAGAAATGGTACAAGTTTGTTCAGCGAATGTTCGGCCCTACGTCACGTCACAACTCCCGTCCTTGTCTGGCTCGCGAATATACGACCGATAGTCAAATTCATAGAAATGATCTCTATGGTCAAATTTTATTATAAGAAGTAAGAAGTCCTTACTACAAAGGACTGTCAATTGGTAATTTAGACAGGCAGTAACGAGCCCATTTGAATACAAAAAAATATATCGAGAACTGATTTAAAATTGTTACATAGAACATAGAAGGATAGCAAATAGACAAAAATTGATAAAAATAAAAACAAACCAATAATATTTTTGTATTGTTTCATAAAAAATGTCTAAAGATGCATTAAAGAAAACCAATTTTGAAATTAGGCTAAAAACTTACTTTATTAGGTTTTAGATTTAGGCATAATTTAGATTGTTGATATTTTTAATTCGACACACATTGGAAAGATACGTAGAATCTATCCAAGAAATATCTAATAATAAACTAAAAAATAAAACAGTGATAGGCATGAACATTTTATTGAATTTATTTAACTAATTATATTAAGTAGGACCGTTTAGTGAAGGAATTATTTCTTCCATCAACGGTAGGACATTTAAAGAAAATACCTGGGTACTCTGCGAGGGTCAGCCTTTCTGTAATGAAAGCCCATCTCATGGAGCAGCTTCATGAGTTGACGTCTTTCCCCTATTAATAAATGTGTTTCAAATCCAATATTTCCTGTAAAGAATAATCTAGAGTATCTGGATAAACTGGATTTATGGTCTAAGGATACCTATACCTATTACCATCAGTAGCACCCCCCCGTGTGATGAGATGATTTCTCACCCTCCAAACTAATAGTGCCGTAGAAGCAACCAAATGCTTATGCGGAAGGAGGGGCAGGGGAAATACTTTCATAAAATATAAAATAAGGAATTAAAAAATACCATTTAAAAAAACTCAAAAAAGAATATTTTTGTAATTTATATTCTGGATGGTAGATATTAATCGAATGTCAATTTAGTGCTGAAGAATACCCAGAATACAGTTAGGTACCTCTCTGTTAGGTACCTAATCAATCTGTTTTGTAGGACGCTGCTGTAGGCAGAGCATATAAAACAACCAGCAGTATAACTTACTCTTGAGAAATCATCCGCAAATTCAATGACCTTGAGCCATATTGGTGGAATAGAAGTCAGAGGTGTAGTCGGGAAAATCAATTCAGAAATACAGAGTAGAATTTTTATTAGTAAAGTATATAGTGTGTGGTAAGTACAAGCAGCTTTTACTCCTTCCTGGGATTCTTTATTTAAAGATACTAGCAAAAAGCACAATTTACAAAAAAGCACATTCCACGGCACTGTAATATCTCTCAGACAGCCAAAAAAGAACTGCCCAATTGCCCCGACACTGCATCAATTTGACACAATCTATGCCAACATGGCGGCTGCGCGAACAGGTGCGCAGAATTCTCCCGCGATGGGGAGAAAAACTACTGGTTGTTTTATATGCGCTGCTGAAGGTACCCAACAATACCAACCTAAGGAAAATGTGGATGTTTTTTTTTTGAAAATGTGGACGTTGTATGTTGATATCTGATAATGTGTTGGGCTCGTGGGTGGGTGCACATGTAGATGTAAAAGTAAAATGTATGCACAGATTGAGATTATAAAGTGGGGTTAGAGGGCGCGTGTTAATGCATATACATGTATATGTGTTAATGTGACGTTGACTATCGACAGGAAGGACCTTTAAACGACCAATCAGATTATTTACTACATTAACTACACAGAGTTAACTACATTTCGAATTAACTACGAAGTTAATGTAGTTAATGTAATTAATATAAAATTTTCGCTACATTCCTAACCCTGCTTGTAACTGTCAAATGCAAAGGGTATGTGGCATGTCGTTTACTATGCGAAATGTAGGACGGTGATGAGAAGTTTGGTAAAAGCCCATGGTGTATGCATGTCCCGATTTTTTTTTTGAGATTTTGGCTACCCCCTATTTTCGAGGTCCCTGAACATGAATCTGATCTTAGTTTTTGGTGCTCGGACGTAGTTTCCGAGAAAATGAATGCCACCTAGGAAACGTAATGCGTTCTGATCGCTTCCGTTTCCTAGACGTCAAGCGCAACGCTAATGTACCTGCAAAGAAGGTGGCAAAGCAGGTCTAGCCTCCGTTTCCTACACGTTTAGCGCACTCGGTGCTGCCGTATAGGAGACGGAAAAACGCGGCCGGGCGACGTAAACACAGCATAAACCTTTTAAAATGTCGGTTTTTCCGCGGGTTTTCGCGAAGTTTCGATATTGCAAAAGGTGCAAAATAGTGTAGTGATCAGTTTGAGCTGCGTACAGTAAAAATGAATCCCTATTATAACCACAAATATCGCCGTGAAAAGTGAGGTGTCAAAAGGAAATTTGAAAAATCATTTTCTCGGAAACTACGTCCGAGCACCAAAAACTAAGGTCAGATTCGTGTTCAGGGACCTCGAAAATACGGGGTAGCCAAAATTTCAAAAAAATCGGGCAGGCTTCAGACTAATGAATAAAGTTAGTCTGAGAGGCAGGCATACACCATAGGAAACTTTTACCTTTACTGAGGGGCAGGCATACACCATGGGAAGCTTTTACCTACTCGACACTTCCACAATGGAATGAAACGCGCATGTCACCCGCCCTTTGTTTTGACAGTTAAGTTTAGATACACGATACACCTTAACGCCTCCTGTCCCTTCTCCCCCTCTATTATGCAGTGATTCAGAATAAAGCATTAATAAAGTGATTAAAATTTAATTTTAGTTTATAGGTTTGGGTTGTGCCTGTGTCTATAGTTTCGGACTTATTTAAATCATGCCGTGGACGTGTTCCGTTCCCAAACTGCAAGGGAAATTGCAAAGGCGGCTTTTTTCTTCCCTAAAGACGCCATTTTAATGGAAAAGTGGGTTAAGGCCACGATACACAGAAAACGGTATGCCCGCGCGCAGGTGCTGTGACGCCAACGGTGACGCTTATTCGACAAAATCATGGCTTACTTTTATTTTTAAACGGAAATTTAACTCGTTTTATAGTGAGCCAGGCAACCACATATAGGTACACCAAAGTGTCTCAAGGTGCCTACATTCTATCTTTGGATATAACTTGACCAGAGAAATGGAGTAGGGAGAACGCGTTACAAGCTACGCGAACTGCCTAATAAAAGTGGCGGCCATATTAAACCAACTTTACTACAACTGGAGGTCTCCTAGACTTATAATTCATTTGTGGCGAGACAAAAAACAGACTCCGATCGGGGAACACCGGAAAGCGCGAACGTGAAGCCGTGAAAACTACGCGAAAGCCGACAACCTCCACACTCACGTTCGCGCCTCTTCGCGGGGTTTCGCGCCGCGAACGTGGAGCGGCCTTTACAGCTTGGTACTGCACACGACATTTTCTAAAAACACTGACCATTTCTCTGCTGAAAATACAACAACTATCGCTGAAAACAAACTGCAAACGTCAAACTGGGGACAATATGCCGGACATTACATTTGCCTGGAAATAGGATGCGCAGTAGGTCAAAGCGCGTTCTCCTTACTCCATTTCTCTGAACTTGACGCGAAATTGCTCACTGACGTATGTCAGTGAGACTAATTTCAGGACTATTTTTTATAAGTTGGCCGCGCTTTTGTCGAAGTGACGTAGATGCGCAGAAGAGTTTAATTTTCGTTCTCCTAGCTGGCATACCGTTTTTTGTGTATCGTGGTTAAGGCTGAGGTTAAGGCCATCAAAAGAGATTTTGTTCCTACACAATCTTCCAGAGTCGCTTTCGGGTATTACACTTAGAGCACTCCAGAGCCACTCAGGAGTACTCCACTTCCATTTCATTCTTTCGGGTATAGTCAAATTATTTCAAGAAGTCCTTACTGGGACTGTCAATTGGTAATTGCGATATCCTAAGTTGGCATCAAAAATGCAACCGGGTCATAAGTTCAGGTCAGTAACGAGCCCATTTGCACTAATAACACGAAAAGTAACAAGAACACGAAGAACACAGATAACGGTAAAACTCACGAAACGTAGAAAACCCGCGAATATTTTCATTGCCGAATGTTTGAACCAGTTTGAACGATCTGGAAAACCTTCACTGTCACTTTGACACACCGAAGCTAAATTTGCCTGAGTGCGCCAAAAGTAGCTAATTATACCAAAATACCAAAATGAAAAGTGTTTCCATGACGTTTGAAATTATTATTAAAATAAGTTGTAGTCATAGTTATTTTTATTTGTAGCGGTATAATCGTGATTGCAATGGGGTTTTTATTTTATTGTGTTCTTTTTTCGTATCACAAAGGTAACTTTTCAGATCATAAATCAATGAGCGACGTCATTAACTGGTTGACACACATATACCAATGTTATTCCCATGGTTAACAGAAAATTCCTAGGGATCTGACAAAATCGGGACTTCTTCCAGGAGGCGCTTTCGGGTATGATGTGTCAAGCTCTGTGTGTTTGAGACTCCGTTTTGCTTGTGTGCCGTTCATACCCGAACGCTATATAGGATCCAGTTATTATTTTTGTTTTATGTCTATGAACTAACCTTAAATTTACGATGCAAATGATATAATTTGCAAATAGAAATGGAAAAAATGGTTGATAGTGAAGTTATGGTAAGTTATATTTTTCATTAATTAGCATTGACTCCGCAAGAGAATCAAGCGAACGTCCATAAAACATCAAACTGACAATCAATGATTCTCCTACTGCGCAACTCGGAGCGTCATGTACCAAATAAACGGCTGGTGCTCGAGAGCGCAGGGGGGGGAGCAACTCTGGAGCATCAAGCTCAAGCATACCCGAAAGAATGAGCTCTGGAGTGCTCTAAGGGTATTACCCGAAAGCGACTAGGAATCGGGGTATATGCTTGGGCTTGATGCTCCAGAGTAGGGTTCTATAAAGGAACTCTACTCCAGAGTTGCTCATCTTTTCTCCTCCCCCCTGCCCCCGCGAGCACCAGCCGTTTATTTTAGGTTCGTGACGCTCCGAGTTGCGCAGTAGAATCATTGATTGTCAGTTTGATGTTTTATGGACCTTCGCTTGATTCTCTTGCGGAATCAATGCTAATTAACGAAAAATATAACTTACCATAACTTCACTATCAACCATTTTATCCACTTCTCAGAAAAATAAAAAACGTAGAACTGGCTTTGTATTGGCAAGTTTGTTCCCATAATAAAAAAAATAATGTTTACAGTTCGGGTGACAGATCTGGTGCTAACAATTACAAGGCAGTGGCGTACCTCTTATTTTTTTTAAATAGTTATAAAAATAGGAAAAAATATATTTGCCTTTATATCTCAATTCTTTTGTATAAAAATTAAAGTATAACCCCAGGTACAATTAGTACGCGTCAATTCTAAAATTCAAACTTATCAATGTTATTGACAGTTACTAGTTGGGGATTGTTCGGCGAACACAATATTAAAAAATAAAAACTTTTTTAAAAACAAGCTTTTATTTAAGCCATGAACTAAAACGGATACAATAAATTTAGCGTTGGGTGAAGATTTAAACCTTCCGTCAACGAGTTTAGGTTTTCGTTAAGATAATTTCAATGCCACACTGTGGCAAGCTTTTTGAAATCAAAAAGCTCGTCGCGCGAAATGTTTATAAAAGTAGGTACCAATTAATTTTATTTGACAGTGATTGGTTGATAAGCAAGTACATGCCAAAGAATATATTTTCTGTAAAGTTTGCGCGACAAGCTTTTTGATTTAAAAAAGCTTGTCGCAGTTTGGCATTGGATTATCTTAACGAAAACCTAAACTTATTTTATCCGTTTTAATAAATGGCTTACTTAAATAAAAGCTTGTTTTTAAAAAGGTTTTTTTATTATTTATTTTATTTTGTGCTTTTTTAGTACCTATTTGATTCCCATCTCAGAAGGGTGGTAAAGAAATTTAGTCCGCCATCTTGGGGCATCGAGCATCCGCCCTATTGGATTTAGTATGACGTCAGTCACCTTATCATTTTCTACTTTTCAAATCCTTTCATTTGATACCCATGTCGAGGATGTTGTAAAGAATTAGGCAATCCGCCGTCTTGGGGAGGCCGCCATATTAGATTTATTATGACGTCATTCGCACCTTATTGTTTTCTACCCGTGGAGCCCTTTCGTTTTATACCCATGTTGAGAATTATTATCCCTCTGGTGGTTAAGGTATCTTTTACTGTGCCCCGAACTAGGTACGCCTATGTACTTACGCATGGTATGTAACCTCCTTTGGCGAGTTGCTTGATTTGCAAACAATACACTTTTTTGCCCATAACGTATAACTTAATTGTCTATAAAGCATTTTAAACCGACGAGTACTTAAGAAACACTTAAAAACAGCGAAACATTTCTTCTAAAAGACACAGCACCAGTTATGTCAAACACAAGGTGAGGCACACTCTTGACCGATTTGCGTGTTTGTCAGATTGTGCAATTGGTATTGGTAATTATAGGTATATTATTGTTTCCTTAGTTGTATCACAGATTAAAGTACTACACGTAGTATAGAAATACTGCTTAATAAGTGTCTAGATAATTATAAATACTAGATTCACCTATTAGTCAGGCAGACCTTATCTCATCAATACATAAATATCATATAGGTATTATTTTCCATTATTTACTAAGCAAACATATTTGCAACTGACTGGGTATGTCCCTAATCCCTACAAACAACGGAAACCACTGTTGAAAAACTATTATTTGCAATTTGATCTTGAAGATTATTTTAATTTACCAGAGAAAAAGTTTTTCATTATGAATTATTGGCAACGCTGTTAAACTTTAAATAGTAAATAAATAATAGAGTATAAAAAGTGCTACCGCTTACAAACATTTCCCTCTACAGATGCCATTTCTATGTTTTTTATTTTTCTGAGATCCACTTCTATTTGCAAATTATAGCATTTGCATCGTAAATTTAAGGTTAGTTCATAGACATAAAACAAAAATAATAACTGGATCCTATATAGCGTTCGGGTATGAACGGCACACAAGACAAGACACAAACAAAACGGAGTCTCAAACACACAGAGCTTGACACATCATACCCAAAAGCGCCTCAGGGTAAAAGTGGTTTTGGTTTAGGGTTCTCTTTGCAAAGTGAAAAAAGGACATTGCCAAAAATTCTTCTAGAAATTTGCTTACAAATTAAATTATAACAAAATATTAAAAAGTTTAAATTTTGTCAAAGTTCGAAGTAATTAAATCGCTAAAGTGGGCGAAAATTGGGTTACATTTTCATTTCCCTTGCCAAACACAATTTCTGAATATCTAGGTTGGATAGATCATTGATGATATCAATATAGTAAAATGGACTTGGGCACCAGTAATCCAGTAAAGTCTACAATGATGATAAAAACGATAATCAAGGAGTCAGGTCACCAGGAGCTAGTAGAGCATATGCCGCTTTCCGAACTGAAATTATACCGACCCCGTCACCCCTAAGGTTATTAAAAAGGGCATTTTAGGGCTAAAAAAGTCACAAGGAAAATTTGTTTGAAAAAGAGACTGTCCTTTTAAAAAAAGGACAGGTGGAAACCCTATTTTGGTTTGGACTGTTTGGAGAGTTTTATACATAACAATTTTACATGACTAAACGTATAACCACCTTAAAATCAGGAAGTTTTATGGTTTTATTCATTCGAATTTAGTTGTATCTAGGCTGGACCAACACTATATTAAAGACCTGTGCATAGCGCTGTTTCAAGCGATCGCCACTGGCGCCACACGACGAAACAAATTTACACGGTGGTTTAATGTTAAAACACCATTGTTGCAGAATCTTTTATAAAATAAAAACATGCAAATATGTCTGTTACAACGAAGTTAATATTCAAAATAAAATAAAATATTTGTTTGTTATGTCCCTCTAATTTGACAAGTTCACACGGCATATTTCCTTATATTTTCTAAGAAAAGCGAGTCTAAAAAGCAAGCAAGAGTATTTAGTACCTTTTGGTTTGAAACGCAGTCCATGGCTAGTTGTAGTATGTGAAAGCATAAAACACATTAGATTTTTCAGTTTCTTCTTTATATGGAGGACTATTGGTTGGCTTTGAAGCTGTAAACAAAATTTTTTTTTTTCATTCCTGCATACGTTAAAAAATACTCTTCCATAATAATATCTTTAATTTTCGCTTCTTCAGCTGGTTGATCAGATCATACCATAATTCCAAAATAGTGTTTGTTCTTCTGAAATTCACCTAATGGTCTGTGCATATCATTTTCTTCATGTGCGCGAAAATTTCATGTTATCACAAACCAATCTACCTCGAAAAGCCGTATTAATAGGATAAAACTGCCAAATACTGGATGCAAAGACAATTCCATCGTTACCGTAAAAAGAAGGTAAATCGTAATAAAGCTGGCTATTTAAATTTTTTTGTATTTTTTAAACGTCAGAAACTGACATCCCAATACCCCCAGAATGCCCTCCTATAACCTATAATTTTTTCGTCGTGTAGCGCCACCCCAATCCGTAAACAACAATGAAATATGACGACATGCTCGGGTCTTTAATATAGTGTTGGTCCAGATCTAGGCAATTAGGAAAATTTGACTTTTACTCTCGTAGATTATTATCCGTTTTGTAAGACCATGAGCTATATATGTAAACAATCATTTTAAAGTGTTTTTACCAAATTTACCAAGTTGACATATTAAAATTTGAATGTGGCGCCTTTGGCCCACCAGCCTTGGATGACTCAGCTGCCGGGCTTTTGGGCGGCACCTTCGCAATGATAAAGGCCTGCGAGGCCAGCAGGTGACGCAAAACGTCACTACGTCAACACAGGGAGGTAGCTTTTTGTAGTTGTTTACGTTGGTGTTTATTGGTGTGATCAAAATTCAATTTTAGTTTATAGGTTTGGATTGTGTATATAGTTTCGGACTTATTTAAATCATGCCGTGGACGTGTTCCATTCCCAACTGCAAGGGAAACTACAAAGGCGGTCCTAAAGTGTCCGCTTTTTCCTCCCTAAAGACCCCATTTTAAGGGAAAAGTGGGTTAAGGCCATTAAAAGACAGACACAGTCTTCCAGGGTTTTGGGTTGGACTGTTGGAGAGTGTTACACCTAACAATTTTACGTGATTAAACGTAACCACCTTGAAATCAGGAAGTTTTATATGGTTTCATTCATTCGAATTTAGTTGTATCTAGGCACGCAAATAAGAAATAAATTTTGCCAGTAGATATCTAAATGCACCAAAAGCCCTTGGAAATGTGACTTTCATTCTCGTAGATTATTTTTTTCGCCGATGGTACCCGAACCCCACGCTAGGATTATCGGATCAGTTTCGGAACGCACTACTGTGGTGGGCTTGCAGACAGCGTAAAAAAAATGATCCACAAATTATATACCTACCTATTTTTTGTTACAAATCATATAAAATACAAATATTTTCTGTGCATCAACATCAGAGAGATCCTGTCAACATCAAACAAAATTTTAAAATCAGCTGATAAAAATAAAAGTATTTTGTTTTCTTTTGAATTTTTTAAAGATACTCCCTTAGATGGAATAATGAGTATAAATGAATCCAACCACGACGATTTGCTATTTAGCATGCTAAAGGATTGCAAGACACTACAACTGTTTTTCGATGAGATATTTGGCTTCTTACAACGAAGGTACCTACCTATTTAGATATAGAATTTATTAAATTATATTATTAGATTGTTTGCTGAACATGATATAATCTTTTTTAGAACTGATTTTTATCACATTGCAAAAGATAATAGATCTGCTGTAGGACTCCCCAGTGGAATAGCTGAACTAATAGTTAAGGAATATTTCTTTAAATGGAAACCCAAAAATCTACCCATGCCAATTGAAAAAAATCAACCTATTTTAACAGGTAGTGATATTCCTGCTATATCGGAAGAAGTGGTTACAGAAACAGAAACCACTATGGAGCCTTTGGAATCTCCGAAAATTTCTGAAGCAATTAAAGTTAAAAGTTCGACCCTTTTTAATAGTTCAGAAAGTTATAATGGGGCTACATTTGAGAATTACAGTTGGTCGCAAAATATAAAAGAAATAGATATTATAATCAAAATACCAGAAAATGCAACAAAGAAAGAATTAAGTGTAAAGGTTTTTCCAAATAAATTAACAGGTAAGTGTACTACAAAGGTAATAATGTTTTTATGATTCTTACAATTCAATTTAGGAAGTGGCTATTTATACGTCCGACAGATACAAACGTCAGTATACGTCTTGCGCTCTCATTGGCGGGCTGAGTCACGTGACTTCTTTGGACGTGCATTTAACTCCGTACACGTCCGAAGCCGAAGTAAACTAATATTTAGATACGTCGGGAGTGCATTTTTCTCAAGCATCTTTGCCATAAGGAGCGTATGCACTGCTCCTTTTTGGGGGATAGACGCTGCCGTATGAAAAAAGAAGGGGGCATTCGCACCATATTGTGGCAGTCGGCAGCGATGCATGCTGTCATATGAAAAAAGAAGTGGTAATAATTTCCAATGGTGTAACCCACCCCCGATTTTCTTGAAATTTTCGCTAGGTGGGTATACCGTATTTTCGCCCGATGCGACGTTCGGCGTTGTAACCCACCCCCGATTTTCTTTAAATTTTGGCTACCCCCGACATTCGACACCGCGCCATTCAAGAAAATCGGGGGTGGGTTACAACGCCGAATGTCGGGCGAAAATAGAGAGTACCTAACCAATATCAAGAAAATCGGGGGTGGGTTACACCATTGAAAGTGATTACCACTTCCCCAAAAAGGAGGGCATACGCTCCTTATTGCAAAGATGCTTGAGAAAAATGCACTTCCGACTTCCGATGGCTTCTGACGTATCCGAGGGGGAAGTCACTGGCGAAAATTTGTACACTAAAAATACCACTACCCGAAATACCCAACACTTCCCGGTATTTCTTTGAAATACCGTCCATACTTCCGCACTTCCCACACTTCCTGGTATTTTTTTTAAATACCATTCAAACTTCCGCACTTCCCACACTTCCCGGTATTTTTTTGAAATACCCTCCAAACTTCCGCACTTCCCATACACTTCCCAGTATTTTTTTGAAATACTGTCCGAACTTCCGCACCTCCTGGCATTTTAACCAAGTGTCGAAAAATAAAAAGAATATTGACTTTTTGTGTGTGCTCCTCCGACAAAGGAAGGGGTGAAGAGGAAGAAGGGGGAGGGTAAAGAAATTATTTATTTTTGAGGTAATTTTCGACATACCTACGTAACACAAATACCTGCCTAATAAATGTGATGTCGTGGAAGGTTCTTCCAATTGACTAATAATTATAATCAAAATTATTCCCTAGAATAGTAAATTGTGTTTTTTAAATTTGGAATTCTCTCGGGAAATCTGGATAGAAAAAAGCTCGAAAAAGTTAAGAAAATTTAAAAAATAAAATCTCTTAATTCAATTTCTGAAATAAGGTAGGTATTTAGACAAAAACATCATGCTGAGCAAGGTAGGTATATTTAAAATACATAGGTATAATATATACTTAAAATATATTTAAGTAATAGGCACCTACCTATATAGGTATACTATATATACAAAAATAGAATATCTTTTCATTATAGACTAGAAAAACATCGAAAACAAAAGACTAGATAAAAAGACAGATTCTTTTATGTACAGTCGCGGGCAGCCGAAACCAAACGATCTGAAGAGGTTTCTCGAGGCTTCCGTTACAGGGCGCGCGGAGACGGCAATAGCTCGCGCCGTCGGCATTGGATGGTTTGAATGCGTCTTGTTCCGAGAATTCTTTGCAAGCGATTAAGCCGATGTCACCTAAAGGGTTAACAAAAATTAAGAAATCAGTATTAATAACTATTTATTAAAATAGTTCACAAGTATACAGGATGGTTTTTTAGGACTACCACCGCGATTTCTCGCTTATTTTGCTCCTTACAAAAAAAAACGTGAAAAAAATGTGAAAATTTTTGACAGCTAGGTGGACATAAAAAACCTCAGATTACTCTTAGAAAACCAGGTACTGAGGAATTTCTATAGTTTTTACATATTAAACATTACAACGGTTTTATTTTATGGCCTATTTAGGTATAAACTAGTCTATACATTCAAAAACATTAAGAAAAGGCAATGTTTGTTCCAACATACAGTGTGTGCCCGAACGGGGTACCGCACTCTTGTAAATGACAAATAAAATTCAAGTTCAAATTTGACCTTTTGATGTTCAGCCCTGCTTGGTTTTAAACTAATTTGTGACAGAATTTTACTTTCAAAAAATCATGTATGCCTTGGAAATTTTGAAAAAACAATTTTTACATCTTGTAGGTTTTACGAAAAATTGTTTTTAAGAAAACTTATTCAAAATGAAAAACTGAGTAGGTTTGCAAAATTTCAAAAATCTTTTTTGACTTTTTTCCACTTTGTGAGCTTTCTGTGTAGCTTTCACATCAAAATGAAGGAACAAATCGAAGTAGGCCTAGGTTTTTGAAATTTTGCAAACCTACTCAGTTTTTCATTCTGAACATGTTTCCTTAATAACATTTTGTCCGAGGGGGAAGTCACTAGCGAAAATTTGTACACTAAAAATACCACTTCCCGAAATACCCAACACTTCCCAGTATTTTTTTGAAATACCGTCCAAACTTCCGCACTTCCCACACTTCCCGGTATTTTTTTTTAAATACCCTCCAAACTTCCGCACTTCCCACACTTCCCGGTATTTTTTTGAAATACCGTCCAAAGTTCCGCACTTCCCATACACTTCCCGGTATTTTTTTGAAATACTGTCCGAACTTCTGACTTCCTGGCATTTTATCCAAGTGGCGAAAAATAAAAAGAATATTGACTTTTTATGTGTGCTCCTCCGACAAAGGAAGGGGTGAAGAGGGAGAAGGGGGAGGGTAAAGAAATAATTTATTTTTGAGGTAATTTTCGACATACCGACGTACCACAAATACCTACCTAATAAATGTGATGTCGTGGAAGGTTCTTCCAATTGACTAATAATATTATAATCAAATATACCCTAGAAAAGTAAATTGTGTTTTTTAAATTTGGAATTTTCTCGGGAATTCTGTTTAGAAAAAAGCTCGAAAAAAGTTAAGAAAATTTAAAAAATAAAATCTCAATTCATTTTCTGAAATAAGGTATTTAGACAAAAACATCTTGCTGAACAAAGTAGGTATATTTAAAATACATAGGTATGATATACAGTGTGGTCATTCAAGTGTGCAACATAATATGGGACTTTTTTTTATTAATTGCACAACCAAAATACAGACATTTCCGAAAGTTGATGCATGTTCAATAATCATATTAGGTGCACTTAGAATGATTGCAAGTTAAACAGCATACAGGGTAGGTCAAAAAATATATAAAAATTGCACAAGAGTAAAGTACCCTTATTTCAAAAAATCCACCAAAAGGTTATTAAGAAAAGTAGTTTAGAATTAAAAGCTATGCCTAAATACCAAAACATAGCCTCCAAAGAAAAAAATGTTTCGTCAATTAATTTCCAGTTTCTTAATAAACATTTAAAATAAATATTTTGCACCTTAAATGGGAGTTTTTTAATATACACATTATCATTACTAATGTTTTACCTTGTTCAGAATAATTTTTGCGAAATTTTAAAGTTTTGTTTAATATCGTTGCAACAAACATGAAGTTTGTGATTCCCTAAAAAATTAAAAATCTAAGTTATTTTACAAATATGCTTGAATTTGAACAAAGTTATGCGAAATTGATATAATAATATCATTTTTTTAGGAAATTCTTAATGTTTAGAAAATTATTAATGTTTTTCAAAAAAATATATTTATTTTTCTTAGGAGGTCATGTTCTGGTATTTACGCATAACCTTTAATTCTAGACAACTTTTCTTAATAACATTTTGCTGAATTTTCTGAAATAAGGATACTTAACTCTTGTACAATTTTTATATTTTTTGACCTAACCTGTATGCTGTTTGGCTTGCAACCATTCTAAGTGCGCCTAATATGATTATCGAACATGCACCAACTTTCGGGAATATTTGTATTTTCGTTGTGCAATTAATAAAAAAAATTCCCATATGTTGCACACTTAAATGACCACACTGTATATTTAAATATATTTACCTACCTATATACTATATACCGCCATATACAAAAATAGAATATCTTTTCATTACAGACTAGAAAAACAGCGAAAACAAAAGACTAGATAAAAACACAGATTCTTTTATGTATCTATCTACATTGCATAGGTACTTTAAAAAGTTCGCATCGTATGGAGATTTTTTTACTAAGGATTTATTTTAAAATTCAATATGGCCGCCGCTCCAAGAGGGCAGATTACATTTTCTTTTCAATCGCCTTAATATTGGGTATCAAATGAAAGGGCTTGAAGAGTAGAAAACGATAAAGTTAGTGACATCACACTAAATTCAATATGGCCGCCACTCCAAGATCGCGTTTTACATTTTCTTTTCAACCCCCTTAATATGGGTCTCAAATGAAAGGGCTTGAAGAGTAGAAAACGATAAAGTTAGTGACATCACACTAAATTCAATATGGCCGCCGCTCCAAGATGGCGGATTACATTTTCTTTTCAACCCCCTTAATATGGATATAAAATGAAAGGGCTTGGAGAGTAGAAAACGATAAAGTAAGTCACATCACACTAAATTCAATAGGGCTGCCGCCTCCAAGATGGCGAATTACCTACCTATTTGATACCCAACATGGGTATCAAATGAAAGGGCTCCGACAGGTTTAAAACAATAAGGTGAGTGACGTCATACTAAATGAAATATAGCGGCCGCCCCCAGACGGCGGTTTACCTAATTTTTCACAACCTCCTCGACATGGGTATCGAATGAAAGGATTTGACGAGTATTATAAAACGATAAGGTGAGTGAGGTCATACTAAATCCAATAGGGCGGATGCCCCAAGATGGCGGACTAAATTTCGTTACCACCCTTCCTGACATGGGAATCGATTAGGTACTAAAAAGTACAAAATAAAACCTTTTTAAAATCACGTTTTTGTTTAAGCTATGTAGGTACTAAAAAAATTATTAATAAAAAAATGTTTTTAAAAACAAGCTTATATTTAAATGCTCTGAAAAGAAGAAAACAAACTTTATAATAAAACAAACCAAGGCAAACCCATAATTTTGTTACATTATACAACTGTATATGATATAAAAGCTTGTTGCGAGATTTTCGTTGTAAATTTATTTTATGGAAAAATACATTTTCTACTTAAAATTACTTTCAAGATATATAGGTATATTCTCGTGACAAGCTTTTATATCATATACAGTTGTATAATATAACAAAATTATGGGTTTGCCTTGGTTTGATTTATTATAAAGTTTATTTTCTTCTTTTCAGAGCACTTAAATAAAATCTTGTTTTAAAAACATTTTTTATTAATAATTTTATTTTCTCCTTTTTAGTTCTACGCTTCAAGCCCTTTCATTTGATACCCATATTAAGGGGGTTGACAAAAAATACATCATCCGCCACCTTGGAGCGACGGCTATATTGAATTTTAGTGTGATGTCACTAACTCTATCGTTTTCTACTCTTCAAGCCCTTTCTATTGATACCCATATTAAGGGGGTTGACAAAATATTCATCACCCGCCATGTTGTGGCGACGGCCATTTTGAAAATATTACAATATTGAGTATTGTATATTGTATTGTCACCGGAGCTAAAGGTGTATGAAAAATTTCAGCTCAATCGGATGTCAGGAAGTGGCTCTAATTCAGCTTAAAAGATCTGACCTAAACATGCCTACATACATTCATTGCAAGTTAAATAAAAGCTTGTAAAAACGAATAAAATAAGTTTAGGTTTTCGTTAAGATCATTCAATTCCAAATTGCGACAAGTTTTTGTAAATCAAAAAGCTTGTCGCGCAAATTGTAAATAAAATACATACTTTGGCAAGTAGGTACTTGCTTAACAACCAATCACTATCCAATAAAATCAACTAGTAGGTATACCTACCTACTTTTATGAACATTTCGCGGGACAAGCTTTTTGATTTACAAAAACATGGCCCAACTTGACATTGAATTATCTTAACGAAAACCTAGACTTTTTTATTTTATTTTATTTCATTTTATTTTATTCGTTTTAGTACATGGCTTATTTTATTTTATTCGTCTTAGTACATGGCTTAAATATAAGCTTATTTTTAAAAAGGTATGTTTTATTTTTTATTTTATTTCCGTGGATTTTTTCCGTGGAATTTTTTCCTCTGGATTTTTTCCCGTGGATTTTTTCCATAGATTTTATTTCCGTTTACCACCGCCACCGGTGTCGTAACTTTGTGAAGAAAAAACGAGTATTCGGGTATTTTGGGACGGTAAAGGGTAATAGACGAGCCCAGTAAGTTTAGGAGAGCACTAGGGCGGAACTTTCGATTATTATTTTTCTGTTATTGTCTTTGTTTTGTCGTCTTTGTTTTTGTTGTCGTTGTTTTTGTTCTTGTTCTTAATCTTGTTTTTGTTTTTATTATTGTTTCTGTTACTTCTGCAACATTTTTTGCTGCTGGCCGGTCTTTCTGGTAATTTACATTCCCAAAAAGAGAGAGGGAAAGAAAATTTACGAGAAAAAAGTTCTTCTGCAATTTTGACCTAGAAAAATTAATTGACTTAAATTACTTAAAACGTAAACTTTATCTTGAAAAAATCTATAAAAGGCATTGCTAATTGTTTATTAATTTCTTTTTAACCGTTACAACGAGTCGCATGTCAAAACCGCAAATTTTGCAAAATGTATAACATTTTATTCACATAATAACAAAGTATACAGGGTGTCCAACTTTAAAACTGTACAAATCCGTAACATCTTCATTTTTGGATATAATCGCCTAAACTTTTTTTGTTTGAAAGGCCTTCAAAAACCGCTTCATTTGGCCTTCCTGCCATTTTCAAAATGCAAATCCAGGGCCGGCTGCGATTTTTTTATACCCCCGATTTTCACGAAAACCATTTAGCGATTTTTTTATTTAAAACCTGACCCCACAGGGTTAATCAAAACACCCCAAGACCCCCATATACCAAATTTGAACAAAAAATATACAGGGAGTTCCATTCTGTAAGGTGTCAAAATTAAGCAAAATAGGAATTTTAAAGACATCTGGCGAGTCAAGTGTGCCATGGAATCCCTTCAAAACAGTTGAATGGTCAATAGGGCCACTCAAAATGTTGTTGTGAAAAGATTTACTACAAAAATATACAGGGTATTTTTCTCTGAGCCATCTCAAAATTCTGAATTTTTATTAAACTTTATACTTGTCAGGAGTGCTTTGGAATCATTGAAAAAATATTAATAAACATAAAAGTAATTTATTTCTTTATAAAATGCCAACCAGCAAATAAAACCAATTTAAATTATTGGACCTTTCTCAACAAAGTCACTGTCTAAGATGATATATTTTCTGCGCTTTTCCTGTTGTGGCACACCAGCCACCTTAACTGATATGGACTTACTGACTGGCAGGCTTCTGTATTTTTTAGATATAGCTCGTTTATAGTGTGTGGAGCGGTTTTGATATACTCGATTTTTGACCCGTAAAAAGTTCCAAAAATGTAGTAATTTGAGATGGCACAGATAAGAACACTCTGTATATTTTGTATTGGACCTTTGCACACCAACACCTTGAGTGGTCCTATTGACCATTCAACTGTTTTGAGGGGATTCCATGGCACACTTGACTTGGCAGATGCCTATTCCTATTTTTCTCAACTTTGACACCCTGCAGAATGGAACTCCCTGTATATATTTTATTCAAATTTGGTATATAAGGGATTCTGGGTGTTCTGATTAACGCTGTGGGGTCAGATTTTAAATAAAAAAATCGCTAAATAGTTTTCGTGAAAATCAGGGGTATAAAAAAATCGCAGCCGGCCCTGGATTAGCGTTTTGAAAATGGCAGGAAGGTCAAAAGAAGCGGCTTTTGAAGGCCTCTCAAACAACAAAAAGTTTGGACGGTTATCTCCAAAAATGAAGATTTTACGGATTTGTACAGTTTTAAAGTTGGACACCCTGTATGTTTTCATGATTAATTTTTTAATGTCATTCCGAGTGTTATTCATAAATAATTGTTGAAAATGTAGTAAGAACAAAAAATGTTGCAAATACCAAGCTCAACAATTTTTGTCCTCATACTTTTTGTCCTCCGACGAATAGGGAATGAGATTAATCGATTCCAAAATGTTGTCAACATGGCAGGAAACGTGGTGGGGTAGAGATAATACGCCAATTTGGGCAAATCCGAGGACAAATCCGATAGAAAATTCGGCTTTCCCGGAATTTTTCTGATCTAACCACTTTTTTCGACAATAATTGATTGTACCTACTATTACGGAGAATATAAACGCAGAATGCAGTGAATCCCATCCTCCAGACATAGAGACATATAAAAAAAAATACCCAAAAATTCGTCGCACTTCCCCGAAATACCATAAATTTCCCCGAAATACCATTAACTTCCACGCACTTCCACAAAATACCATGCACTTCCAACACTTCCGCGAACTTCCAAGAAATACCAGAAAATACCATGCACTTCCACGAACTTCCCGGCTATTGTACACTAAAATACCACAGTGACTCCCCCCACGATTTTGTCGTAAAACCTACAAAAATAGCACTTTACTGATGTAAAAAAATACTTTTACAAAAATTTCCAAGGCATACTTGATTTTTCGAAAGTAAAATTATGTCACAAATTAGTTTCAAATCAAGCAGGCCTGAACCCCAAAAGGTCAAATATTTTTTTGTCATTTACAAGAATGCGGGACCCCATATGGAGACACACCTCGGGACACACTGTATACAGGTGGTCGAAACTTTAGTAGCAATACATTAAAAACTGCTAGAAATTTTTAAAATAATACGATTTTTTTCATATGAACATATACGGAAAACTCAATGGTTTTCGCTGTACAGGGGATTAAAATTTGAATAATTTTTTAACAATATTTTTATGTATCTCCAAAAATATGAGAGATAAGTCAATAACGTTTGGTAGGCATCTACTCCATCAAAGTAGCTTTAATATTGGGGTATTTCCCATTTTTTATTCAAGCAATAGCGGGGCGTTGGGGGTAGTCATAAACAAATTCTCACCTAAAAATGATGTGCCAATCCAAAAATGATTTTATCTCATCACTTTTGAGGTCGACTCAAAGTGCTCGTGGTGTTTTCTCGAAAAACCCTTAGTTTTGTCCAAAATATGTGGATATTTAATCCAGACACCGCACTGCGTCAATCAGGACACCCGAAAACCCATATACCAAATTTCAACAAAAAATATAGAGAAAGTTCCATTACAGGATGTCAAAGTTGAGCAAAATAGGAAATTTAAAGGCCTCTCTGGCAAGTCAAGTCATAATAAAAAAAATGTTTTTAAAAACATATAAATATAAAACATATAAAAGCTTGTCGTGAGATTTTCGTGTGTAAATTTATTTTATAGAAAAATACATTTTCTACGTAGAATTAATTTCAAGATATATATTCTCGCGACAAACTTTTATATCATATACAATAATAATTGTATAATGTAACAAATTTAGGTATGGGTTTGCTTTGGTTTGATTCATTTCAAAGTTTATGTTCTTCTTTTCAGAGCGAAAGCTTGTTTTTAAAAATATTTTTTTCCTAATAATTTATTTATTATTTTTTTAGTTTTCTCTGAACATTTCCCAAGTCTGTTCATTTCAATTAATGTGGCATTGTTGCACGATCGCTTGCCTGTTAATTCACTACAATCTTGTTCTTCTACAAGGAGACTTTCTAGTGACTTGACCCTACTGCTGTAGCCATATTAAATTTAGTGTGATGTCACTAACTTTATTGTTTCCTACTCTTCAAGCCCTTTCATTTGATACCCATATTAAGGGGGTTGACGAAAAATACATCATCCACTATCTTGTGGCGACGGCCATTTTGAAAGTATTACAATGTTGAGTATTGCAGATTCTATTGTAACCATAATTTAAGACTTATGCAAAATTTCAGATCAATCGGATGTCAAGAAGTGGTTCTAAGCTGATGGCACAGAGAAAAATACCCTGTATTGAATCTTTGCACACCAACACTTTGAGTGGTTCTGTTGACAATTCAACTATTTTGACACTTGACTCGCCAGATGCCTTTAAAATTCTTATTTTGCTCAAATTTGACACCCTTCAGAATGGAACTCCGTGTATATTTTTTATTCAAATTTGGAACATTGGGGTTTTAGGAGGTCCTGATTTACGCTGTACTGTGAGATTTTAATTAGAAAAACACAAAATGGTTTTCGGGAAAATCGGGTTTATAAAAAAAAATCGTAGCTGGCCCTGGATTTGCATTTTGAAAATGATAGGAAGGTCAAATGAAGCCGTTTTTAAAGGCCTTTCACACAAAGAATATTCAGGGATTTTCTCCAACAATAAAGATTTTATGGATTTGTATATGTTTAGAAGTATACACCCTGTATAAAAATTATTGTTTTTGAGGAATATCTTCAGCATTCTATTGTGACCCAAATGGGCCAAATGGTAGGTATATTAAATATCAACACTGGCTGCAATTATTACCAGTAGAATCAAAGTTGCATTTTTCTGGAATTTTGTTCCTTTGCTGTGAGAGGCTGTAATTTGCATTTTATGGTTCTATTATTAGATCGGCCGGCCGCCGCCGCCAGCTGGTCCGCTGGCCGGGCAGCGCGAGATTGCCGGCTCCGCGCGACCTGAAACGAGAGCCACGAGAAACCTCTTCAGGTCGTTCGGTTTCGGCTGTCCGCGACTGTACCTATCTACATTGCATACTTTAAAAAGTTCGCATCGTATGGAGATTTTTTTACTAATGATATATTTTAAAATTTAACTGTGGCATTATGTAACTTTTGCTTTTAAAAAGATGTAAAATGATCTACTCAAACGTGGTCACGAGACTTTTGCTAATTCAGTTTTACCATTGAGTAAAGGAATTATTCCTTTACTCAATGGTTTTACATAAATATAACAAATTTTAATTTTTTAGTTTATGAAAGTTTTGAAAAATTGATTGAAAAATAGTTCCGTAAAAACTAGTTTATATCGCTAGCTTTCTCTTTCTACTAACTGTTACTAAATATTGATAAAAGGTAATTTGTTCTGAAAAGAGTCCTAAATTTTAGTATATATGTGAAATTACTTGATGATATTTTAATTAACTATTATTTTTAAATCAGTTTAGTAGTGTAAAATAATTGTAAATAAATTCATATCCTAAACGCTTGACGGTTACATCAACTTTCAAACATAAGAGAATTTTAAAAAAGGGTTAACATATTTTCTTACCTTGGTTTTTACGCAGTTACAAGTTTTTAAATTTTCATAAATTTCATAAAAATTAAAAAATGGCAAAAAGCTCAATTTTTTAATAACCGTCCAAATGTAGTAAATTTATGTAAAATAGAAAAAATATATTCCTACTAAAACTTTTTGAAATTTTAACAAATAAGACCAATTGAAGTGATTTTTTTCTAAACTAAAAATTCCCTCATACCTATTATACAGGGTGCGGCAACGAAACTTGCTGATTTGAGCACGGCGCCATATCAGAAAGTGTGGTAGGCCGAGGAAAAGTTCCATTTGTTTTTGTTGTCGTTGTTTTTGTTCTTGTTCTTAATCTTGTTATAAACGCCTAGTCCGGTCCTGCCGGACCTCCTAGGTGTTTATAGTCGCCCTCGTTTCTCAAAAAAATGTAGTATGTATGTAACGCTTTCCTTTGGTCACGGCTAGCGCAATTTTCGATATTTTAAGTCCAAATTTGGCCTGGGGCCGCAAAAATATAAGTGCCACATCGCTATTGAAGAGCGCCAGAAGCGGAAAAGCCGTTCCGCCGTTTGAGCCATTTTCCGAATTGGTACGTGCCGGGGAGGGAGTAGAATTTGGCGTGGCGCGCCGAACAAGTAAAAGTAAAATCCCTATACTAAAATCGAGCAACTCTGTCGTAAATAAGAGTACGTGGGCTGAGATATTCGCCAGTGCCGCACTGAGGCACGACCTGTATTTAATTTTAGTTTTACAATTGTTTACATAAAAATATTTCTGAAGAAAATTATTGGCTCAATTAAAATGGTTCAAAACATCGATAAAATTATTTGTGGCAGTGTCTAAATAGCTGAAAACAACAAGATAGAACCACGTACATATATACTTTTGCGATCGAGTATGCCCCTGTTGCTAGGCTCGCTGAACACGTGGTTTTATTTACGCTACGATTTTAGTTATAGAAATCAAATCTGTTAGTTTTGTTTTGTTTGCTTTCCGCGAATTTCTTTAATTTTCTGGCAGTATGGGCTTTTACTTAGTGAGTAGGTAGTATCACAGACCTATATAGCTTCGCTACAGACAGTGCCTGGGGCCTGGGGACCCAATTGTTTGAACTGGCACCAATCAGACTTGGGTAGAATACCAAAAACCAGTATTCGAATACGAATACAGAATACTTAAGTTGAACTGGATTCGAATCCTAGAGATTTGAATACTATTCTAACAAAAGTATTCAATTACCGAATAGTATTCGAATCCATGTATTCATATAATGAATATTGTGTTCATTTAATTACCTTATATGAAACACCCTGTATAAGCTAGGCTGGTTATACTAAGTAAAATAATATCTTGGGAAAGGCTTAATCGATTCGCGACAAAGGATCACCAATATATGACCTGTGGTTTATTATACAAGGTACTCCGAAAAAATCTTTTTTTTAAATTTTGCCTCATTTGGTGGATAACCAAAGGTTTTGAACTAGGGCCAATTCGATGACACTATGCATTTTATTCTTATAAACATGCCTAATATGGTTTGTAATTTTTGGGGGTTTTCTTTTATTAACATTCGACCACATAATATAGTATACTATTTCAAAAAAGGATAATCCAAAATGTAGAGTTCTTCGAGAACTGCAGGTTGAAAAGTTGAAAAGTTTTTTGAAATGCGGCCCATCTTCCAAACACACTGTATATTTGACTATTTTCATCTATACATACAATAAAAATCAAAACTTTATATAGGTAAAAACAAAAAATTTAAATATACCTAAGAAATACCGATCATTGTCCACGTTTTTTTTGTAATCTTATTAGTATTCAACATTTGAATACAGGATTCAAATTTCGAATCCTGTATTCTGATTCTGAATACTGACATTTGAACATCGGTATTCTTTCTAAGAGAATCCTCAAAAAATCAGTATTTAAATTACCGAGTACAGAATACCTGCTTTAAAAAGTAGCTATAAGAATAAGAATACCTGCTTCTCGGGAGTATTTGAATATGAATACGATTACTGGCAAAGTAGCTTGAATAGGATTCGGAATACTGAGGATTCGAATACTACCCAAGTCTGGCACCAATAGAGGGTGCCGCATGTGGGAAATTCCAATAAAAATATAATCGGCCGGCCTGACGACAATAATTCGGTGGCCTTGAAAGCACCTATCCTATAAAAACGCTGCAACGTTGTCGGTGCAAGAACATGTGGATAGAAGGAATAGCATTTATACAAGTTGTAATAATAAGGCAGCCACAATTCGAAATTATTAGAATTATTCCAGATGCACCAATCCGCGATCCGCGATCCGCGATTGGAGAAAATTTCCTGCCAAAAACTACTCCCTGCATACCTCCACTAGGGCGTTCAAAAAGTCCCAGAAATAAAAAAAAAACTGCGGAAAAAAACTACCCCTTCCCATCCCCGAAGTTGTTTTTGGTCAGATCCTCGCCATTTTTAGCAAGGACGTTTAAAACTATTCCGGACCCAGACACACCCAATCCAATTTGCCGGACAAAACTACCCCCTGCATCCCTTTAGAGAAAAATGATAACATCATTGTTTCTGGTTCGATTTTGCCGTTTTCACAAGGACGGAAAAAAAAGGCAGTCTGAGAAATAAAAAAAACTGCCGGAAAAAACTACCACTTCCCACCCCCGAAGTTGTTTTTGGTCGGATCCTCGCCATTTTTAGCAAGGTCGTTCAAAATTATTCCAGAAGCACCAATCCGCGGTTGAAAAAAATTGCCGGACAAAAGTACCCCCTGTATCCCTTTAGGAAAAAAAAAGATAAATCCATTGTTTCTGGTCCGATTTTCGCCGTTTTCACAAGGATGTTAAAAAAAGTCAGTCTGAGAAATAAAAAACTGCCGGAAAAAACTACCACTTCCCACCCACGAAGTTGTTTTTGGTCGGATCCTCGCCATTTTTAGCAAGGTTGTTCAAAATTATTCCAGAAGCACCAATACGCGGTTGAAAAAAATTGCCGGACAAAACTACCCCCTGCATCCCTTTAGGAAAAAAAAAAGATAAATCCATTGTTTCTGGTCCGGTTTTCGCCGTTTTCACAAGGATGTTAAAAAGTCAGTCTGAGAAATAAAAAAAACTTCCGGAAAAAACTACCCCTTCCCACCCCCGAAGTTCTTTTTGATCGGATCCTCGCCATTTTTAGCAAGGACGTTCAACATTATTCCAGAAGCACCAATCCGCGGTTGAAAAAAATTGTCAGACAAAACTACCCCTTGCATCCCTTTAGGAAAAAAATGATCACTCCATTGTTTCTGGTCAGGTTTTCGCCGTTTTCACAAGGATGTTAAAAAGTCAGCATTGTTTCTGGTCCGATTTTCGCCGTTTTCACAAGGATGTTAAAAAAAGTCAGCATTGTTTCTGGTCCGGTTTTCGCCGTTTTCACAAGGATGTTAAAAAAAGTCAGTCTGAGAAATAAAAAAATCTGCCAGAAGAAACTACCCCTTCCCACCCCCGAAGTTGTTTTTGATCGGATCCTCGCCATTTTTAGCAAGGACGTTCAAAATTATTCCAGAAGCACCAATCCGCGGCTGAAAAAAATTGCCGGACAAAACTACCCCTTGCATCCGTTTAGGAAAAAAATGATCACTCCATTGTTTCTAGTCCGGTTTTCGCCGTTTTCACAAGGATGTTAAAAAGCCAGTCTGAGAAATAAAAAGAACTTCCGGAAAAAACTACCCCTTCCCACCCCCGAAGTTCTTTTTGATCGGATCCTCGCCATTTTTAGCAAGGACGTTCAAAATTATTCCAGAAGCACCAATCCGCGCTTGAAAAAAATTGTCGGACAAAACTACCCGTTGCATCCCTTTAGGAAAAAAATGATACTCCATTGTTTCTGGTCCGGTTTTCGCCGTTTTCACAAGGATGTTAAAAAGTCAGTCTGAGAAATAAAAAAAACTTCCGGAAAAAACTACCCCTTCCCACCCCCGAAGTTGTTTTTGATCGGATCCTCGCCACTTTTAACAAGGACGTTCAAAATTATTCCAGAAGCACCAATCCGCGGTTGAAAAAAATTGTCGTACAAAACTACCCCTTGCATCCCTTTAGGAAAAAAATGATCACTCCATTGTTTCTGGTCCGGTTTTTGCCGTTTTCACAAGGATGTTAAAAAGTCAGTCTGAGAAATAAAAAACACTTCCGGAAAAAACTACCCCTTCCCGCCCCCGAAGTTGTTTTTGATCGGATCCTCACCATTTTCAGCCAGAACGTTCAAAATTTACCCAGACGCACCAATCCGCGATTGAAAAAATTTACCTGACAAAACTACACCCTGCATCCCTTTAGGTAAAAAAATTGATAACTCTATTGTTTCTGGTGCGATTTTCGCCGTTTTCACAAGGATGTTAAAAAAGTCAGTCTGAGAAATAAAAAAAAAACTGCCCGAAAAACTACCCCTTCCCACCCCCGAAGTTGTTTCTGATCGGAACCTCGCCATTTTTAGCAAGGACGTTCAAAATTATTCCAGAAGCACCAATCCGCGGTTGAAAAAAATTGTCGGACAAAACTACCCCTTGCATCCCTTTAGGAAAAAAATGATCACTCCATTGTTTCTGGTCCGGTTTTTGCCGTTTTCACAAGGATGTTAAAAAGTCAGTCTGAGAAATAAAAAACACTTCCGGAAAAAACTACCCCTTCCCGCCCCCGAAGTTGTTTTTGATCGGATCCTCGCCATTTTCAGCCAGAACGTTCAAAATTTACCCAGACGCACCAATCCGCGATTGAAAAAATTTACCTGACAAAACTACACCCTGCATCCCTTTAGGTAAAAAAATTGATAACTCTATTGTTTCTGGTGCGATTTTCGCCGTTTTCACAAGGATGTTAAAAAAGTCAGTCTGAGAAATAAAAAAAAAACTGCCCGAAAAACTACCCCTTCCCACCCCCGAAGTTGTTTTTGATCGGAACCTCGCCATTTTTAGCAAGGACGTTCAAAATTATTCCAGAAGCACCAATCCGCGGTTGAAAAAAATTGTCGGACAAAACTACCCCTTGCATCCCTTTAGGAAAAAATGATCACTCCATTGTTTCTGGTCCGGTTTTCGCCGTTTTCACAAGGATGTTAAAAAAAGTCAATCTGAGAAATAAAAAAATCTGCCGGAAGAAACTACCCCTTCCCACCCCCGAAGTTGTTTTTGATCGGATCCTCGCCATTTTTAGCAAGGACGTTCAAAATTATTCCAGAAGCACCAATCCGCGGCTGAAAAAAATTGCCAGACAAAACTACCTCCTGCATCCCTTTAGGGAAAAAATGATAACTCCATTGTTTATGGTCCGATTTTCGCCGTTTTCACAAGGATTTTAAAAAAGTTTGTCTCACAAATAAAAAAAAACTGCCGGAAAAAACTACCCCTTCCCACCCCCGAAGTTGTTTTTGATCGGATCCTCACCATTTTTAGCAAGGAGGTTCAAAATTATTCCAGAAGTACCAATCCGCGGTTGAAAAAAATTGTCGGACAAAACCTCCCCTTGCATCCCTTTAGGAAAAAAATGATCACTCCATTGTTTCTGGCCCGATTTTCGCCGTTTTCACAAGGATGTTAAAAAAGTCAGTCTGAGAAATGAAAAAAACTGCCGGAAAAAAACTACCCCTTCCCACCCCAGAAGTTTGTTTTTGATCGGAACCTCGCCATTTTTAGCAAGGACGTTCAAAATTATTCCGGAAGCACCAATCCGCGGTTGAAAAAAATTGCCGGACAAAACTATTCCCTGCATCCCTTTAGGGAAAAAAATGATAACTCTATTGTTTATGGTCCGATTTTCGCCGTTTTCACAAGGATGTTAAAAAAGTTAGTCTCAGAAATAAAAAAAACTGCCGGAAAATAACTACCCCTAGGACGGGGTAGTTTTTTGTCAGGCAGTTTTTTATGCTTCTGAGACTCTTTTGAACGTCCTTGTGAAAACGGCGAAAATCGGACCAGAAACAATGGAGTTATCAATTTTGTTCCTTAATGGGATGCAGGGGGCAGTTTTGTCAGGCAAATTTTTTCAACTGCGGATTGGTGCGGCTTGGTAAATTTTGAACGTTCTGGCTGAAAATGGCGAGGATTCGACCAAAAACAAGTTCGGGGGTGGGAAGGGGTAGTTTTTTGTCAGGCAGTTTTTTTATGCTTCTGAGACTCTTTTGAACGTCCTTGTGAAAACGGCGAAAATCGGACCAGAAACAATGGAGTTATCAATTTTTTTCCCTAAATGGATGCAGGGGGTAGTTTTGTCAGATAAATTTTTTGAACCGCGGATTGGTGCGGCTTGGTAAATTTTGAACGTTCTGGCTGAAAATGGCGAGGATTCGACCAAAAACAAGTTCGGGGGTGGGAAGGGGTAGTTTTTTGTCAGGCAGTTTTTTATGCTTCTGAGACTCTTTTAAACTTCCTTGTGAAAACGGCGAAAATCGGACCAGAAACAATGGAGTTATCAATTTTTTTCCTTAATGGGATGCAGGGTGTAGTTTTGTCAGGTAAATTTTTTCAATCGCGGATTGGTGCGTCTGGGTAAATTTTGAACGTTCTGGCTGAAAATGGCGAGGATCCGACCAAAAACATTTCGGGGGTGGGAAGGGGTATTTTTTTGTCAGGTAGTTTTTTTACTTCTGAGATTTTCAGGGTGTAGTTTTCCCGGCAATGTTAAGCGTACATCAATATAAATCTCAAAAATCCTTACCTACCAATTCGATCTTCCTTGCCTCTTTTTCACTAAAAACACAGACCTGCTTCGCTAAGCTATTATATACAAGCAAAGATCATGATATGATCTTTGATACAAGCACAGACCTATATAGCTTCGCCTATATAGGTCTGCGATACAAGTCTGTGCCTATATTACATAATACATCTGCTTGTATGGAGATGTATTTTTATCCCTAAAATGGGCCGGATAGATGACATTTGGCAACGACGAGTGGAAAGATGTAGAACTCAGTGACCTCTACGGGACGGTAGTGGGAATATTTGTACGAATTCCCACAAAGGATGCCAACTCGAGGGACTTGGCATCCTTTTGGGTTCGCCTAAAAATATACGGCGAAGCACAGTCTGTAGCGAAGCTATATAGGTCTGTGGTAGTATTCACGAGGTGAACAGGTAATTGCGCGATTGCATTTACTGTACCGAACCTAACTTGATTGTATACAATGCTCTCAACGTCTTCTATTTCCTTCTTTTATTCGAGAAAGCTAGGCCAGAAAAGCTTTAGAATCAGTCAATGAGAAACTTAAGTAGGCTTTTGCACTTGACGATGCAGCCCCTGTGGTGCAGAACATTGTCAAAAGTTAATGCGAAAAGTGCAAACAATTTCAGGTTATTTTAGATATGAGCAAACTCATGGAAAGAATTTACAGAAGTGGGTATAGCCGAGTGGGTAAAGGTGCGTACCTAAGAAAAATTCATTTATTTCATCGTAGGTTCAAATCCCACACAATTATTTTTCTTTTTTTTAATTATCAACAAAAATTCAGATTTTATTTTTTTATTTTTATTGTATACTATGATCTAATGTTATAATAGTAAACAATACAATCTGCATTTTTGTTGGTAAAAATAATAATCATCGCTTTTTTATGCAAACGGAAAATTTAATTGCACTCTTCTGCACGCGATCGGCGCTTAAAATTCGCTTCTTTGGCACAGTCATGGCATTTATATTATTCTTACACATACGAGACCAGAATCATATCATATGGCTCAGCCAATATTTTATTTTCTATTTTATTTTAGACACTATTATTAAAAACAAAAGAAAACTATTAAATCAAACTATTATTGTTGTAATTTGATGAGACATTTTTATTAACAAATTTTACTAAGATCATAATTAGAAAACTAGATATATATGCTTAGGACACTAAATTAAATAATGTAACAAGTATTGGCTGGGCCAAATGATATGATTCTGGTCTCGTATATTATTGACATGCATTTCAAAAACGTTTCATCTTCCAAATTGTGCCATTTTTGAGGCACTATTTAATTTGAATAAGGATGTAGGGATTATTGTTTAGGATGGAAGGTGAAAAATACAGAAAAAATTGATCAGCTGTTATTAACATTAATGAAGCTACGATTAAATATGCCTCACCTATATTTAGCACAGAGATTTGCAGTCTCACAAGTTTCAGGTTTTTTTATATGGGGATTGTCAAAAAATTATTAAAATAAACAAGACTTTTAACACGGAATGTTAGTAATGACAAAGATATAAGTACAGGGTGAGTTTTTTTCGATGCCCACTATGGGGATCTCGGAAACTAGCAGAGCTAGAACAAAGGTTAAATGGGGAAAGAATTGCAGTTTTGAATGCTCATTCTAATGCCCCTTTTGGATTTTTGAAAAAGTTCATGGCTCACTAGATATTTTGAAAAGAGTGATTCTTTGATATTTCATCAGATCTCTGCAGCTCCGTTATTTCTGATTATACAGAAAAACTGTAGAGACAAAAATTGTAGATAATTTTGGTCTTAATAAGATAATCTGATCCAATTTTTTATGTTGTTGATTTTTGAGATATGACATAAACTTCTGTTTTTTTTTTAATGTAAATCATAGTTGGCTGTGGCCTTATCAAATCGGCCATTTTTTGTGCTTTTCAAAGATATAATACTCGGCATAGTTATTATAAAAAATAAAATAGCTATGGCCAATTTTCTGTTTTTTTTTTTTTAATTTTCACCTAGTCAGCCATGGAATATTTTCATAATTACGTTCTATTTTATAATAAGACATACTTCAAACTTTCAAATATTTTATTTATAGCTGGTAACAAAATGTAACAAAATAAAACAAAAATTATCGAAAAAACTGTCCAAATTGACAATTTACGGAAATTGTGTTTTTTTACGTTTCCATCGTCATATCTTTGAGAATAGTTTAGCTATCGACTCGATTTTTTTTAAATTGAAGCTAACATATGAGCGCTTACAACGAATGCTATATTGTTGTTGTCCAATATTGTTTATTAACCACTTTAAATAGCAACAAAATTGCAAGGTTATAAAAAGTGTAATGAAATTTTCACTAAGCGAGAAACTTTTTTATTTGTGGAAATTTTTTTATACCTACATGCTGCGAGGGAGATGTGCCCAAAACATAAAAGAAGTTTTTGGTAAAAAATTTTACCTATAGCGCCTATAGTTTTTGAACTGTGAATTTTTTTGTGGCGCGCGCTACTCACATGGAACGCAAAATTAATCCCACGCGTGGCAGGCATGTCTCAACAACTAATGCGTAGTTTATATGTGTAAGTGAAACTATTACAAGTATACATAAGATACAGGATCTTCAAGTTGCAACTTCGCAACGTTACTTGAATACCACCTTTTTAACTGCTGCGTGCACCTGCAACTGCCAATAATGAAACTATCCAATATATAATTACAAACTTTGTAATACCTAAAAAAATGTTGATAAAAAGCAGTCAGTGGGGGGAAGTTCGTAAGAAGGTTTATTAAATTTGGAGGCCAGATTGTGCTTTTTACCAACATTTTTTGAAGTATTGCTAGTTTGAAAATAATTATTTTTGGATTGTTTAATTATTGGCAGTTGCAGGTGCCCATAGCAGTTAAAAATGTGGTATTGAAGTAATGTTGCGAAGTCACAACTTGAAGATCCTGGCAGTGGCGGATCCAGCAATTCACTAAGGGAGGAGCACATGCGAGGGCACATGCTATTATAAATGGACTTGGTCAGCGATCACAAATAAAAACCACTGCATATATAATTATAGTAAAATAAGAGGGGCCCTTGTTAGTAAAAGTCCGAATAGTACAACAAATTTTTATTAGACTCCTAGTTTACAGGACAAAATCTAATCTATGTTTTGATTTTGAAAAACGGTTAATTATATTTTCTATACTAACATAACAAATGTAGGGCCAAGGGGGGGGGGGGGGGCAATTGTCCCTGAGCCCCCCTTGGATCGGCCACTGGATCCTGGATCTTTTGGATGGACTTCAGTAAACCTAAACTGGCTTCCCATATATTTTTCTCTCAAGAATCCATGCCACCGCCAAAGTTTAAGCGTTTTTGTTTCGACAAAAACTGTAATACGAAAAATTGCAACTGTATCTGTATGATAAATAAAATAAGCAGGTGGTTGTTTGCTCACCTGCGGCAACTGTAATTACTGCTCAAAAATTGCCAAAAATCAACCATTTTGGTTATTTTATTTCTTATTTTATTGGTCTGCTTGAACCCACATTATGTGGTCTAAAATTATCAATTTATTTTACCAGCAATCTGTTATAGAATAGTCTACAGGGAGAGGTAAAACTATTACAAGCCGTATATCTAAGAGTAGTTCCAAATAGTTTATGTAAACGCTCCCAGAGACGTACCTACTCTTTTATAGCAGAGAGTTCTCCCTGAGAGGGTTTACATTGGCAAACTATTAGGGAGTACTCTAAGATATTTTTATACTTGTAATAGTTTCATTTGCGCTTGTAAACTACGTATTAGTTGTTGAGACATGTGGATATTCTCACGCAAGGGATTAATTTTGCGTTCCACGTGAGTAGCGCGCGCCACAAAAAAATTCACAAGTTTCACAATTGACAGTTTTTTGAAATAAAAATGGTCTCGACCACAAAAAAATGTTGTACTTAACAACACCTATGGGGTCTGATCTAGTTCTACCTTGAAAAAAATTTTTGACGACTTTTAGCCCGATTTTGCTCCACTAATAGGTTCTTTTACAATTTAATTTTAAAATTCAAGTTTTCGGTTTCGGTTTGCTCGGATACCAGATTTTTTTGTGGTTTACTCACACAACGGTTCGCCCAGGGTAGCTTATTAGTCAGCGTGAACCAAATAAAATAGATAGCCATGATTTGGGAAGCAACAAATGGAAGTCCAGGCAGGAGCCAACAGCACATTTGCAGTTTCAGTCACCACATCTCCTGGATTTGTGGCTTGTACTAACGTCGCCACGAAGGCTGCTAAAGCGACCTACGTGGGAATCTACATAATATCTGCATATCTCTCATACGTTACACCGAACTGATGATTGCCAATTAGCACGAAACACTGTATACGGTCACTACTTTTTTGTTGTTTTTGGTGTTTGCCCATTACCACTTCTTCTTGTATGTAAATACTTTCACACTTACTAATCTTACATGCTTATTCTAATTTTAAAGTAAGTATTTTGTTTATAACTACACTCAATAATCTACATTTAAATTTAAATCATATCTCAACCAAAATAGTCGTCTAAGGTAATTACGATAGCCTCTATTTAATTCTCTGGCGCTTAGATGATCTGAAACATTGCATTAAAATATTGGGAGCGCCACATGAACCCTACAATGGTTTCTGAAAATACATGGCGTTTAAAATAACTTCTTTAATCGTTGTGAAGCGGATATAATATGCAATGGTATTCATTTTTTTACATTGGACGCTCAGTGAACCTACAAATAAATTATGTGCCACGTGGACTCTTAAATAAATTCTCGAAATACTGGGCGTATATGGCCGGAGGCCGCGTGAGAACGTTTTTAGACTGGACGCCCAGTGATGCTCTATATACAGGGTGGCCCACCACGAACTGCATCGATCTATATATGAAAAACTAAAAGTAGGAAAATTCTGAAAATTTGGCACCTCACCAATGCCGATGGGCGCTGCTCAACTAAAATATTTTGGTGAATTGATATCGACTTCCGGTTATACCGGAAGTCGATATCAACTTTCTTATTTCAAATGGAACACCCTGTATATTATTGCATTTTTGGATTCTAGGCATCATTTTGGAACAAAAACATGCAACATGTCCTATGTCTAAATCCAACCGTTTTTGAGATATTTGCATTTTTCCGAAAAAAATTACAGGTGCAGACCTAAAGTCAATTAGCAATTTATACGGGGAAACCGCGAAACTTCAAAACGAATTTTTGGCATCGTGTAATAGAAGCCCTGACGTAGTAATCTCTGCTAAGAAATAAATCCGTTCTTATACAGGGTGTTCACAAAATATGAATAAAAATTACATTCAAAATGTGCTTAAATCTCGAAATTTTCAAATGGAAACCCCCATTTTTTTTAAATGCGATTTTATTCACCACTAAAAATGATCACAACTTTGTGTAAGGTTTCCTATACCTAAATGCAGTAATTTTCGATTCATTTACGAAAAACCCACTTTTCGCCCATAAAATGCGGGTTTTGCTTAACGCTTGGAAAATCATATTAAGGAAATGTCACTTGGTTTATAAATTATTGTCAACAATAATGCCGGCGCGCTTAAATTACACAAACGAAGATTATTTAAATTTGTTTATTATCTACGGAGAATGCAACAAAGTAATATCAAGAACGTGCGATACATTCCACATGCCATACATCCACAAAAAACAAAACCATCGCCAAACGTGATTTTTCTCTGATACATCCAGACTGTTTAAAATTTTATATTTTTTTTTTACTATGTTTGGCGATGGTTTTGTTTTTTGTGGATAGCGAGCCCCAAATGTATCGCACGTTCTTGATATTAGGTACTTTGTTGCATTCTCCGTAGATAATAAACAAATTTAAATTATCTTCGTTTGTGTAATTTAAGCACGCCGGCATTATTGTTGACAATAATTTATAAACCAAGTGACATTTCCTCAGCCGCGATTGTCTTTTCAACGTCCACGGCTAATATGATTTTCCAAGCGTTAAGCAAACCCCGCATTTTATGGTCGAAAAATGGGTTTTCATAAATTAATCGAAAATTACTGCATTTAGGTATAGGAAACCTTACACAAAGTTGTCATCATTTTTAGTGGTGAATAAGATCGCATTAAAAAAAATGGGGGTTTCCATTTGAAAATTTCGAGATTTAAGCACATTTTGAAAGTAATTTTTATTCATATTTTGTGAACACCCTGTATAAGAACGGATTTATTTCTTAGCAGAGATTACTACGTCAGGGCTTCTATTACACGATGCCAAAAATTCGTTTTGAAATTTCGCGGTTTCCCCGTATAAATTGCTAATTGACTTTAGGTCTGCACCTGTAATTTTTTCGGAAAAATGCAAATATCTCAAAAACGGTTGGATTTAGACATAGGACATGTTGCATGTTTTTGTTCCAAAATGATGCCTAGAATCCAAAAATGCAATAATATACAGGGTGTTCCATTTGAAATAAGAAAGTTGATATCGACTTCCGGTATAACCGGAAGTGCCAGATTCACCAAAATATTTTAGTTGAGCAGCGCCCATCAACATTGGTGAGGCGCCAAATTTTCAGAATTTTCCTACCTTTAGTTTTCCATATATAGATCGATGCAGTTCGTGGTGGGCCACCCTGTATATATATGAAAAAATATATATGAAAATCCAAGCTATATACAGGGTGTTTCATTAAGGGTGAAGAGGTACCATATCTCAGGAATTAATAGTCCTGGAGCTTTTGGAAAAAATCTTAAGTAATATGGTCACGAAAAATCACTGGAAATTATTTTTAGTTTGTAGGTCGGCCGCTAGGGGGCGTATTCGCAACAGTAAATTTGAAAAATGAGTTTTCTCAAAAAAAAAACTAATAAATGTCAAAAATAATTTTATTGCACTCTTCAGCAAATTCTGAACAATTTTTGTTAAAGATTTTTTGCTCTTTCTTTTCAAATAGAGGTGAGACGGGCGGATAAACCTTGACTTGAAAAAATGCTGCTAACTCCGGTTTGGTTTAACCGAATTGGTTGAATTTGGGCTTGTTGAAGAGAGATCTCCTTCTTCTATCAAATGATTGTCCAGTAAGATCATTTCGAATTTCGTGGTCACCGCTAGAGGGCGCAATTCGAAAAATTTCCCTTTTATTACAATTTTCTCCGAAATTTTAAATTCAATGACATATTTATTCTATTATAGTCGAAAAGTAGATTACATTTACAACAAAAAATACTTTGGTACTTCGATATCTTCATTAGTTTCGGAGTTATCGCCAAAATAATAATTAACATGTTATTTCAAAGAAGGTATAGGTATTTGTTTTCAAAGATTTCCGTGGTCAAGCGTGCCATGAAATAAATAAAAATCTGCTTGAGCTTTTTGTAAATAGTTAGATTTTTACTTTTCATTCCATTAAACGTATTTCTAATTTACTTACCTACCTTACCTGTCATATTGATATCATTTTTACTAGGCGTCATTTTGTTTTTCATTTTTTTTTACTTCATATTCTTAATCAGCATCTCAAAAAACATACAAATATACATTTTCATTGAAAAATAATGATTCTACAATTAATTGTAGACAATTTTTGAGAAATTTCGGTGAAAAATTGATTTTTTCAGTTTTTTTATTTAAAAAAAAGCGCACATTTTCAACCTGCGGACTTTTAAATAAAAGTATGTTTGAAGGTGTTTCAAAAGGTTTTAATCAAATCCATGGCTTCCCTAATTAATTCCTAATTAACACCATTTTTCATCTACGTTGACTCCACTATTATGGAATCCCCAGATAGCCAATGTGTAGTAAAGGATATATTATTATCCTGGTTTATGGATACCCTAGTTGGCCAATATCTGACACTGACATAAGAACGTGACAGAAATTCAGTAGATACTGGGGAGAGATCTTTGCAAAAATAAAGTCATCCAGCTATTTTTTGGTAAGTTTTAATAGAAGAAAATTAGTAGGCAGTGACTGGGCCATTTTAATTTTTAGTGCCATCTGTTGCTTGTATCCAGTATTGCTCTTGAATCCTTATGATTCTGTCACACATTGGCTAACTAGGGATTCCATAAACAAGGATATTATGTTATATTGATATTATGCCATTTTGATTAAGGATATTATAGCAATATTGAATGCAAGCAACAGATTGCATCAAAAATTAAAGTGACCCAGTCATTGCCTATTAGGTAATTTTTTATATTAAAATATATCAATAAATAGCTGGGCAACTTTATTTTTTGCCAAATCTGACCACTGAATATATTTTATTTCTGTCATATATTCTTAGGTCAGTGTCATATGCCCATTGGCTAACTCAGTGAATAAAGAACCCCAGGAAGGAGCCAAAGCTCTATGGGCATTATAAAATACGTGAGACGGAAATCGCCCTGTATGGAGACTGAATTTTGACAAAATATTTTTATATTTGACAGTTGTCACGGTGGTTTGTGCTATTAGATATTTGTGTAGTTCTTCGATAAGTACTTTTTGGAGATCTATTATGGTTAGCTGTGCAGCCTGCGGATATTCCGTGACTACAAGAACAAAATGTTTGGGGGATAACATTCCATCGGTAAGTACTTTTGTAAACCGGAAACGGCATGCCGCCATATGCAGAGACTGGACCGGTCCAGCGTAAAGCCCACATTTGCTCCTTCTTGGGGTTCTTTATTCATAGGGCTAACTAGAGTATTCATAAACAAGGATACTACTACTTATTCCCCTAGAATTATAAAAATATGAGAAACAACTGAAAAAATTGAGTTTTGGAATGGGCTCGTATACTTCGGACAAAAATATTATTTTTTTTTATCTATCGGTAGAAAATGACAAAAAAATTGACCCGTGTCTTTCATATTTGCTTTAGATTTGCTGTAATTTAAAAATAATACTTTCCCGCCAAAGGTTGTGATGTATACCCCGATTACTGTAAGAAGTCCCGATTTTGTCAGATGACATTCTCCACAAAATCCCTAGGAATTTTCTGTTAACCATGGGCATAACATTGGTATGTGTCTCAACCAGTTAATGACGTCACTCATTGATTTATGATGTGAAAAGTTACCCAAGTGATATGAAAAAAAGAGCATAATAAAATAAAAACCCCATTGCAATCACGATTATACCGCTATAAATAATAATAACTATGACTACAACTCATTTTAATAATAATTTCAAACGTCATGGAAACACTTTTCATTTTGGTATTTTGTAATAATCAGCTGCTTTTGGCAGCGTCTATGGCCGGACTCAGGCAAATTTAGCTTCGGTGTGTCAAAGTGACAGCGAAGGTTTTCCAGATCGTTCAAACTGGTTCAAACATTTGGCAATGAAAATATTCGCGGGTTTTCTACGTTTCGTGAGTTTTACCGTCATCCGTGTTGTTCTTGTTCGTGTTACTTTTCGTGTTATTAGTGCAAATGGGCTAGTTACTGACCTGAACTTATGACCCGGTTGCAGTTTTTGCTGCATTGGTGCCAACTTAAGATATCGAAATTACCAAATGACAGTCCCAGTAAGGACTTCTTAAAATAATTTGAGTATAGTTGCCCTTCCTTATACAAGGGGTATTTCATAAATTTTACTGGAATTCTGATATAGTTTGTTAGCATACTATGGTATTATTAAATACCTGATGTACCTTTTATTAAAAGAATTTATTATTGTTAATATTTTTCAATATAATTTCAATGCAGATCATGGTAATTAACAAAAATATTATCCTTATATTAATACATTCTATACAACCCCGGTCGCCAGCTAAACGGCCATGCAAGTTTGGCAATACTGCTTAGCCCCGTCAAATAAATGGTCAACTTTTATTTACGACGATTCATTTGACACTCAACGTTGGACGTGTGAGAACTTACTTTTACAGTTCAAATTTGCACTGCAAGTTTGTGTTATTATTTGAATAGTTTTTTAAATAGCAAATCGAACTTTTCAAAGTATGGAGCAAGGATTTGTGAAGGCGACATCGGACAATCTTCCATATTATGTGGAATTGGAAATGGTGTGTTCGTTTTAAATTAAACTTGGGGGGATCTCGGAGGTTCGGCCATGCGGCGGCTTTGCCGCCGCGATGTTCGCCCGCTTCGCGGCCTCACGTCCGTCCAGCGCGGGATTCGCCGTCCAAATTGAAGCTGTGGCTTTACGTCCCTGCCCTCCTCTCTGGTGTCTCTGCTATGATTGTAGAACGTTTCTTCTTTTTAGGTTCTGAATATTTGTCATTAACAAAAAGAAAATGAAAATATCACTTTAGATATGAATTATTATTCAAACTTTACTATAAAAAGGTAACCAATTAGGGAAAGAATGAACACAACATAATTTACAGTTTATTGAGCAATAATTTACAATACAACTTAACTATTTAACTTAAATATATTTCATAAAATTAAAGGCCTCACACAATAACCATTATGTGATCTAAAAGGTATATTAATTGATGGTTTACCCTCGAATGTATATTGAGCATTGCAAATTCTCAAATTCGTCTTATTATCCTCTCTACATGAATTGGAAGGGAAGCAATTCGTTTGCTTTTTATGTAGCGCTGAGGCACAACTTCCTTTTTCAAGATAATCTTGGTTCCCACAGTTTTGAAGGACATGCAATTCTTACCATCACACTCAAGCTACAAAAAAAAAAAAAGAAAAATGTATCTTACTATTCTTATACAAAAATTATTTCAATAAAAGTTGCTCGATTAAAGAGTAAGAGTAGGTAAGTAAGAACTTAAATATGAAATAAAATTTTGAATTTATAATGAAAAGAATTGATTTACGAGTACAATAATATAAACTATAAATACTTAATATTATTATATACTTTTAATCTCTATATGTAATAAAAATTATTAACAGGGGTTATTTTGAGGTTTATTACTTTCAGGTAGATGTAGTTTTATAACCCTAAGACAGTAACTAAGGGCTGATAATCTTCGCAGGTAGAAACGTTTTCAGACAACTATTGATAGTTTGATAGCGGTTGTATTTATAAAGGTTAACAGGCCAGGTCAGGTTATTTTATTTGATGGAAGACGAAGAGGGGAGAAGGCGACGTTGCCGGTTCTTAAATTAATGCTAACTACGTCACAGCCATTTCATTACGTATTCAACTCAATTTTGCAACTAAACTACCGCGAAAAAAAATTTTTCTTCGGCGTTTCCGGACGTTTAAAGACGATATCTATTCAATGCAAAAATTAAAAAAAATGTGGTATACGAGCCCATTCCTTCGTTTGCACATCGACCTATATATACGATGTACACGCGCGGCCTCATAAATCGTTCCACTAGGCGTGAGAAATGAGCAAGAAATCAAGAATTTCGGGTAAGTGCGGCAACGTTGCGCCAATTCCACGGCTTCTCAAATCAACAACTTCCCCTATATTCCCTCGTACCGACCCGCTCCTCCCCGTAGAAAATAAAAATTGCGATACGTCAGTCAACGAAAATAGGTTAATAAATCGCTGCATTATCATAATAAAGTGGATTTAAAGTTTTACACAGTTTCTTGGTGCGTTTTGAGATTCACGTAACGTGAAATTACGCGGATTTCTTTGATTCTCAAAGTGGTATTAGTTAAATAAGGTATAATATCTAAGTATAATAATTATTGTGTTAGTATAGAAGAATCTTTGTAGTGGTTTTTTACATTGGTTTATTACACTTCTTTATCTTAACCGCGAACCAAATCTTTGGTTTATTTCAATTTTTAAAGCTTCCCTGGAGTCCTCGGGTGAGGTTCTGATGCTTCCCGGGCCCCCGAAAAATCGAGAAATAATAAAAAACAAGACAATAGTGGTTTCAGAGGATTTTCCGTCGGTTTCGTTGATTCTACAGCCGTCCGGTTCTCGAAAGTGGTTAAACGTGAATCGGGAATTTCTCTTAGATATCGGATTTTCGAGGATCTTTTTGGTACCGGAGGAAATTACGACACCCAATTAAGAGATTTACCACCTTCTTCGATTTTTAGAACGGCTCTATATTCGAGGTTGTCGAAAGACTTTTGCGAAAAAAGCCACCAATGTCCGAGGGCAGTGTCCACTATTATTTAGGCAATCTAAGGCCAACCTAGCAGCGCCGAATTTACTGTTTTTTGCACTGTAACTGGCAATGTAACGTAAGGTAATGCCGCGTAATAAGATGTTAGATTTGCCGTCACTTACGCTTTTAAGGTTATCGCTGGCTTTCAAACCGCGAGAGAGGGGAGGGGTAATTGCAACGTTGTCAGTTGAACGCCTTTGCGTCCGCACGTATTGGAACGATTTCAAGGGCCGCGCTTGTACTGTACAAGTTTCAGGCAAGCTGTGTAAAAAAAGATTATTTAGAGGTTGGTAAGCATTTTGCTCCGGTGCTTATTAAGGTATCTGCTGTTTTCAATCAAAAATTTTTAAATAGGTACGTACTACCAAACCACGAAATTTCCCGGGGTATGATTATATTTTCATGAAATCATAAAATCTAATACCTGGGTATTAGAAATTCACTAAAGACTTAAAGTGTAATAATAAAAATCTAGGGAACATTAAAAGGGAACAAAAAAATATATAAAAGTAGATCCTAAATAATATTTTTGATCATACACTTCTGTACAACCCCGTATCAATTCATTTTTTGAACACATTAGTTTTACAACAAGCTGGACTCAATCCCCATATACCATTCCAAAATTTAAAAAAATGTCCGTTACACCTCTCATTACATTAATTTATCCAGGGACAAAGTGTTCTTCAGGTTTTTCACGAGGTTCTTCCATATTAAAGGCTCATTGGATAAGAGTTCTCTGTTCTCTCACCTAAGTGCCTCAACACTATGATGAAGTGGCGAGCTCAAATGGGGTCTTAGCCAAAGCATAATGCTCAGTTAGGAGAGTAATAGGGAGCATGCTCATCTTCTAGGTGCTATCTGTACTCCTTGTCCTTACTAAAACCCAGTGGCGGCTCATCCTTAGGGTCAAATGTTCAATGACCCCCCAAATATTATTTTAAATAGTACATTTTTAATCAATTTCTATTAGGTATAACAATGTAAAATAACTTATTTTAACAGGCGCGGATATATTATTTTATTACTTTAGATATTAGAAATTTTCCCATCCAGCTTTAAATAGCTAAATACACTTGGTTTGGTCAAACACTCATATTCACCCTTTATTTTCCATTAGTAATGATATTTCATAGCAGCCCGGAAATGAGTTGAATGAGTGGGCGTTGTAGAGGATGCAAAACGTGTTAGACAGAGAAAAATGCCCATCTTAGGCATTGACCGGGACCAATGAAATCAGTCTCATCTGGTGCATATGGCATGTGACACGCATATTCCGAACTGGCATTTCTAAAGGTGTCTGGTGAACAATGTGTAAAAATATATCCTTAATGAGAAAGCAAAAAAGTAGAAAATGGATAGGTATAAATGTGATGTTACCACTAAAATATTAAAACCGGGGTAGGGAGAGAAACGAGCAAATAGCAGATGGGATGTGATAATAATAAAATATTGTAATCAGGGAATGAAGCAGTGTGAGGTGGTTGGGAGAAACACGGGCGAATTGAATACTGTAGAAGCGGCGCCACGCCTCCACTGAGGGATTCCCCACCTAAACGATTAGTAGGAAAGGAAGAACAAAAGTGGATATTCTTTTCAAGTTTCAGTTTGTTTCTTTTGTTGTATATTTTCGGTTGGATTGTGCAGTTAACTTTCACATTCAGTAAATATGTCTGCAGATGAGTGCTTAGTGTGTGAACTTTTAGAGTGCAAGGAGAAAATAATTTGTCACACGACAAATGTTTAGTTAAGAATTCTGGTCATCCTATGCCTGAACCTGGACCAACACTATATTAAAGACCTGTGCATAGCGCTGTTTCAAGCTATCGCCACTGGCGTCATACGACGAAACAAATTTACACGGTGGTTTAATGTTAAAACACCATTGATTGTTCTAGAATCTTTTATAAAATAAAAACATGCAAATATGTCTGTTACAACGAATTTAATACTTAATAAAATATTTGTTTGTTATGTCTCTAATTTGACCAGTTCACAGAGTATATTTCCATACATTTTCTTAAGAAAAGCGAGTCTAAAAAGCAAGCAACACTATTTGGTACCTTTTGTTTTGAAATGAAGTCCATGGCTAGTTGTAGTGTAAGTAAGCACAAAACACATTAGATTTTTCAGTTTCTTCTTTATATGGAGGACTATTGGTCCGCTTTTGAGCTATAAACAAAATTTTCTATTTTTCAATCTTTCATAGGTACACGCGCGGCCCTTGAAATCGTTCCAATACGTGCGGACGCAAAGGCGTTCAACTGACAACGTTGCAATTACCCCTCCCCTCTCTCGCGGTTTGAAAGCCAGCGATAACCTTAAAAGCGTAAGTGACGGCAAATCTAACATCTTAATATTACGTGACATTACCTTACGTGACATTGCCAGTTACAGTGCAAAAAACAGTAAATTCGGTGCTGTTAGGTTGGCCTTAGATTGCCTGAATAATAGTGGAAAATCTTATAACCCTGCCCACGGACATTGGCGGCTTTTTTCGCAAAAGTCTTTCGACAACCTCGAATAGAGCCGTTCTAAAAACCGAAGAAGGTGGGAAATCTCTTAATTGAGTGTCGTACTTTCCTCCGGTACCAAAAAGAACCTAAAAAATCCGATATCTAAGGGAAATTCCCGATTCACGATTAACCACTTTCGAGAAACGGGACGGCTGTAGAATCAACGAAACCGACGGAAAATGCTCTGAAACCACTATTGGAAATTGCTTGTTTTTCTCATTTCTCGATTTTTCGGGGACCCGGGAAGCATCAGAATCTCACCCGAAGATTCCAGGGAAGCTTTAAAAATTGAAATAAACCAAAGATTTGGTTTGCGGTTAAGATAAAGAAGTGTAATAAACCAATGTAAAAAACCACTACGAGATTCTTCTATAATAACACAATTATACTTAGATATTATACCTTATTTAACTAATACCACTTTGACAATCAAAGAAATTCGCGTAATTTCACGTTACGTGAATCTCAAAACACCAAGAAACTGTAAAACTTTAAATCCACTTATAAATAATTATTATAATGATAATGCAGCGATTTATTAACCTATTTTCGTTGACACAATTTTTATTTTCTACGGGGAGGAGCGGGTCGGTATGAGGGTATGTAGGGGAAGTTGTTGATTTGAGAAGCCTTGGAATTGGCGCAACGTTGCCGCACTTACCCGAATTTCTTGATTTCTTGCTTATTTCTCATGCCTAGTGGAACGATTTATGAGGCCGCGCGTGTACACACGTACAAAATACTCTTCCAAAATAATATCTAGAATTTTCGCCTCTTCAGCTGGTTGATCAGATCATCCCATAATTCCAAAATAGAGTGTATTCTTCTGCAGTTCTTCTTCATGTGCATGGAAATTTCATGTTATCACAAACAAATCTACCATAAAAGCTGTATTAATTGGATAAAACTGCCAAATACTGGACACAAATATAATTCGTTACCATAAAAAGAAGGTAAATCGTAATAAAGCTGCATATTTTGGGACATTTTAATCGTCAGAAACTGACATGCCAATAACCACAGAATACTCCCCTGTAACCTATAATAAGTCGCCATTTTTTCGTCGTGCAGTGCCACCCCAGTCCGTAAACAACAATGAAATATGACGTCATGCTCGGGTCTTTAATATAGTGTCAGTCCAGCCTGAACTAACATGAAACAAGTGACACAGGATGAAAACAAAAGTGTAAATAGATATTTCAAGAAAGCAATGTGTGATTTATGTAACTTTATCTGTGGTTGTAAGAAAAGGGGGTTAGTGGTAAATATAAAATACCTATTTATTATTTTTGACTTTATAATATGACTTGTTATTTGGTATTTTAAGATTTTAACCTTAACAACCTTTTCGAAATCAAGCTGAGACATAATACTACATTAATAGGTAATCAATTTTGTTTCTACGTCTAAATTGAAAAAAATTCAATATTGGTATTTTCTTTGAAAAGGTGACCTCCCTGTAGACTAAGCCCCGAGCCGCCACTGCTAAAACCTTTAAATAATTAGCAAAATATTATCTATTTGTAGAGAAAGAGTACCTCAAATTTGGCAGTTCAGGGACCCGATGTAACCTGTCAGTAGCTTTTTTCCGTTTTTATTTTGACGGAGTTCTAGAAACCATGCACAAGCACACTTGTTAAAAATTATGTTCTTTTTTTGGAACCAGTAAGAATCAGAACAGTAAAATTATTACATTTAATTTTTAATTGGGTTTTTCGCCACCAAACTGATTGAAAGACAACTTTTTCAAGTTTCCTCGAAAATTCATAAATTCTTAACACTAAATGAACGAAACTTTAAACGTGTAACTCAAAAAATAACTTCAACAAATTTGTTTTCTGAGCTTTCGGAGGATAAATCTTCCTCCTTTCTCAAAGATCATGTCACGTCAAAGTGAATAATAAATTTCAGGTTAAAATGTCATTACAATAGAAACAATAGCCTAGCCACCTGCCTCATATTGTACCCTGTGTTCTATCTAATTATCTATACTAACTTCTCTTTGAATAAGTGGCAATAATATTTTACTGAATTCCACTGAACATTCAGCAACACAGTTGCCCGTATTTCCTAGAATAAATGCAGATTCTTTAATTTTTCGTCTATTTCCTACTTCTTCTTTTAGAATTGGTTTGGAACTATCCCACAATATCCTATGATTGTTATTAAAGGAATGTTCGCATATTTTTGACTTCGAAATTTGATTTTGCCTGATATAATTTTTATGTTCTTTTAAACGAACGTTAAATGGCCTACAAGTCTCCCCAACATAGAACTTTCCACATTCACAAGGAATTTTATAAATGCAATTTTTTGAACTTTGTAACTCATTAAATGGTTTTGTTTTAACTAGCATCGATCTTAATGTATTTTTGGTTTTAAATACTGTTCTCACATTAAAACGATTGCCTATACGTTTTAGCTTATCTGACAGTCCAGGAATATAAGGAATTATTAAATTTACTGGTCGGTCCACCAGATTTATTTCTCTAATTCTATTAGCATTGTTATTTTGTTGGCAATCCTGAAAAACTTGCTCAACAAATTCAATAGGATAACTATTCTTCTCAAGAACATGTTTTATATGTTTAATTTCCTCCTCAAATTTTGTGTTATTAGAACAAATCGTTCTAGCCCTGTCATACAAACTTTTAATTACTCCTTTTTCAACACTAATATGGTGATTGGAGTTGAAATGGAGATATCTATTAGTATGTGTTGGTTTTCTATAGACACTAGTTTCTATATTATCTGATTTCAGTATAGAAACATCTAAGAAAGGTAATTCATTATTATTTTCAATTTCTAAGGTAAACTTAATAGAAGGTTCTTGAGAGTTTATAAAATTTAATAATGAATTTAACTCATCTACTCCATGTTCCCATATAACAAATATGTCATCTACATATCTCCACCAAACATTAGGTTGGTGAACATATCTAGTCAATTCATTTTGTTCAAAATCTTCCATGAATAAATTGCTTATGAATGGTGATAAAGGAGACCCCATAGCCATTCCAAATTCCTGCTGGTAAAATTCATTTCCTAGTTGAAAATAAGTGGTTTTAACACATAGTGTTGTTAGTTCTAATATTGCATCTATATTCAAATTTGTCCTTTCTACTAAAGTCTGATCACTTTCTAACTTTCTGCGTAAAATATTCAATGATTTGTCAACAGGGACATTTGTAAAAAGACTAACCACATCAAATATAATTATCCGGAAATTGATGTTCCCTAATTTTTTCTAGAAAATGATTACTGTTTCTGATAAATGAATTTGAGTTTCCTACTAACGGATTAACAATTTTAAGTAAATATTTTGCTAACGAATGACATGGCGAATTTATTGAACTTACAATGGGGCGAAGAGGAATGTTAGTTTTGTGTATTTTTGGTAATCCGTATAAGTGTGGAGGTTTTGAATGATGCGGAGTTAAGAGTGTCCTTTGTCTCTGTGTCATTTCAAAAAAAAAGAAAAAAAAAAAGGAACCTTTTACTAGTAGGAAATGTAGCAAAATATTGTTCAGATGTAGTATGATGCTGATAAGAGAAAGAATACAGAACCAAAGAAGTAACATAAACAAATTATGGGGGGATATAAATGAAATACAGGAGAATGTTAGGGAAAGTGTATCTTTCTATGATTTTAATTATATATTAAATTGTATCAGCATAAGCTATAATAGGCATTTTGATAGAGTCAAACTTAGACATATTAACAAATTCCGAAGATTAGTTGAGGAAAAGCATAGTGAGGAATTCAATCAAATAGACAATCATTTTGTCAACAGAACAGTAATTAATTTATCTAACAGAGAACTTACCATTTCAAAAAAGTTAGTTTTGGCAAAAGGGTTAAATTTTTCTGTTGTTGACAACAAAATTTCTAAGCTTGGCATAGTAGCATCGGTAGAGGAAACAGCTCAAGCATTACCTGAGGAATTAGGTCAAGAATTTAGAGTCAGGTCAAAAATAATCCTAGAAAAAGATTTTAAACCAAAGTCAAATATTTCAAAGGAAGAAAAAGTAGCAATTAGATCACTTAAATCAGATAGGATAATTAAAATATTACCAGCAGATAAAGGAAATGCAACTGTTATTTTAGAAAAAACTGTGTATGATAATAAATTAAATGATTTATTAAATGAAGGAACTTACAAGAAGATAAACAAAGACCCTACAACTTCAATAGAAACTAAAATATACAAAACACTGTATAAATACCGCGAACAAATGACACAGAGACAAGGGACACTCTTAACTCCGCATCATTCAAAACCTCCACACTTATACGGATTACCAAAAATACACAAAACTAACATTCCTCTTCGCCCCATTGTAAGTTCAATAAATTCGCCATGTCATTCGTTAGCAAAATATTTACTTAAAATTGTTAATCCGTTAGTAGGAAACTCAAATTCATTTATCAGAAACAGTAATCATTTTCTAGAAAAAATTAGGGAACATCAATTTCCGGATAATTATATTTGATGTGGTTAGTCTTTTTACAAATGTCCCTGTTGACAAATCATTGAATATTTTACGCAGAAAGTTAGAAAGTGATCAGACTTTAGTAGAAAGGACAAATTTGAATATAGATGCAATATTAGAACTAACAACACTATGTGTTAAAAACACTTATTTTCAACTAGGAAATGAATTTTACCAGCAGGAATTTGGAATGGCTATGGGGTCTCCTTTATCACCGTTCATAAGCAATTTATTCATGGAAGATTTTGAACAAAATGAATTGACTAGATATGTTCACCAACCTAATGTTTGGTGGAGATATGTAGATGACATATTTGTTATATGGGAACATGGAGTAGACGAGTTAAATTCATTATTAAATTTTATAAACTCTCAAGAACCTTCTATTAAGTTTACCTTAGAAATTGAAAATAATAATGAATTACCTTTCTTAGATGTTTCTATACTGAAATCAGATAATATAGAAACTAGTGTCTATAGAAAACCAACACATACTAATAGATATCTCCATTTAAACTCCAATCATCATATTAGTGTTAAAAAAGGAGTAATTAAAAGTTTGTATGACAGGGCTAGAACGATTTGTTCTAATAACACAAAATTTGAGGAGGAAATTAAACATATAAAACATGTTCTTGAGAAAAATAGTTATCCTATTGAATTTGTTGAGCAAGTTTTTCAGGATTGCCAACAAAATAACAATGCTAATAGAATTAGAGAAATAAATCTGGTGGACCGACCAGTAAATTTAATAATTCCTTATATTCCTGGACTGTCAGATAAGCTAAAACGTATAGGCAATCGTTTTAATGTGAGAACAGTATTTAAAACCAAAAATACATTAAGATCGCTGCTAGTTAAATCAAAACCATTTAATGAGTTACAAAGTTCAAAGAATTGCATTTATAAAATTCCTTGTGAATGTGGAAAGTTCTATGTTGGGGAGACTTGTAGGCCATTTAACGTTCGTTTAAAAGAACATAAAAATTATATCAGGCAAAATCAAATTTCGAAGTCAAAAATATGTGAACATTCCTTTAATAACAATCATAGGATATTGTGGGATAGTTCCAAACCAATTCTAAAAGAAGAAGTAGGAAATAGACGAAAAATTAAAGAATCTGCATTTATTCTAGGAAATACGGGCAACTGTGTTGCTGAATGTTCAGTGGAATTCAGTAAAATATTATTGCCACTTATTCAAAGAGAAGTTAGTATAGATAATTAGATAAAACACAGGGTACAATATGAGGCAGGTGGCTAGGCTATTGTTTCTGTTGTCATGACATTTTAACCTGAAATTTATTATTCACTTTGACGTGACATGATCTTTGAGAAAGGAGGAAGATTTATCCTCCGAAAGCTCAGAAAACAAATTTGTTGAAGTTATTTTTTGAGTTACACGTTTAAAGTTTCGTTCATTTAGTGTTAAGAATTTATGAATTTTCGAGGCAACTTGAAAAAGTTGTCTTTCAATCAGTTTGGTGGCGAAAAACCCAATTAAAAATTAAATGGATCTGTTTGCGCCACAAATAAATTTTAGAAAATAAGTAAAATTATTATTTTCCATTTTGTCAGTTTTTTAAATCCTGAATGATTATGAACTGTCCAAATCAGTCCCAGCTTTTTGTAAGACCCGATTCAGAATTTGTAGTTCTGCACCTGCACAATAATGGCAGTAACCAATCGTTTTTTGTTGTTTGAGTGCCTTTAATTTGTACTTTAAAAAGTTCTAGTTTTTCTTCAGACACCTTTAAATTTTGTGCTTCAGACGAAGGCATAAATTCTTCTGTCTATGGACGAAGACGAAGAGGTATGCATACCTCTTTGCTTTCGGCAGAAGTTCTGCTTCACAGTTTAACCATCTGAAAAATGAAAAATATGCAGAGGGGTCTATATAATTATTACTTAATAGTCACAGAGATTTTGAGGAATATTTTAAGATTCCACAACTAACACGAAATTTTAAAATCCACTTAATCTTTATATTCATATTCATAATAACAACAGAGAGAAAGGAAATGGAAAAGAGGATGAACGAAATAACCACAAAACACAAGCTCATTAAAAGCTCAGAAATAGGCATTAAGTAGATCATAATGTAGGATTTTTTCTATAAGTTGGCTTTGGCGAGATTACTCCAAACATTAGACAAGCCTCTTGTCCATCATGCCCGATATTCAATTCAAAACTCAACCAATAAAGGACCATTTACCAGTTCAACCTTATTTCGGAACCTATAACAACTTAATTTTTCGGTATGAGCAGTTCAGTCAATTTGAATAACGATAATTATTCTGTATGTAGATTGCAATCAGGATTGGCTTTATTAGAATGTCCATAGCTTTGTCACACAGTAGTGGTTCATTAGCTCAGTGTAGCAAGACAAAAGCATGATGATATGGAAAGTGCAGAAACGGAGGACCCCGTTGGCTCACGGATGCGTGACCAACCTGTTTTAATTTGTGAAGGGCCCATGTATTTTTCTTATTTATGACATTAGAAGGATTGGTTTTATTAACATATATTAAAAAATAAGTGTTTACGTCAAAAATCCCACAAAAAATGGTATTTCAAAGATTGCAAGAAAATACAGCTTTGCACAAAATCTGTTGAGTGCCTTTTAAGAAAGATTTAATTTCGCATGTTTTCCAATTTTTGTAATGTGAAACTTTGTGTAACATTTCTAAAAATCTAACCAAAAGTAACTACGCTACATTCTGCAAAATAAATGAAAACTTCCTATTTCCCTATTTCAAAAATATACCTATAATGTGCTCCTCAGCATTAAAGTTCTTTTTTTATAACTCATCATATGGTTTACTGGCAGGTCTCAGCAACTAAGTTGCCGAGGCCTGGAATTTGTACCACATTCATTATAAAATGTAATATTTTTCATATTTAAATCTAACATGTTTACTTATTTCTTATTTCTCCTAGTTTTAAAATTCTTTTCATTTTTATATTTCCACAAATTTTAGTGAAATCGAAGGAGAAAATCTTGCTTGAGGGAAATCTTTGCCAAAAATGTAAGCACAATGATGTTATTTGGTCATTAGTTGGAAACAAACTTGAAATTCATCTGGAAAAGAGCCGTGAAATATGGTGGGATTGCCTTGTAACATCAGAGCCAAAATTAGATCTATCAAAGATCGATTGCACCAGACCTTTTGAAGATTTGCCAGAAGAAGCACAAGCAAAAATTGAGGAATTACAGTGGAATCAAGAGCAAAAACGATTAGGTATTACTTAGAGGTCAACAAAAAAGTTGTAGTGTGATGGAATTTACTGTCTTAGGTTTGCCAACATCAGAGGAAAGGGCTCAAACCGATATTTTAAGAGAAGCATGGAATGCCGAGGGTTCACCATTCAGTGGACCATTTGATCCATCGATGGTTAGTTTTGGATAGAACGAGTCAATATACCCTTTAATTGCTTATTCGTGGTACCCTAAAGAATTGTGATGAATTTTTAATAAAAAAACAGAATATGATTCTTAGTTTGAATATGGTTTTTGTCTGAGATAGATAATATGGTTCTTAGATAATAGATTCTCAGTTAACACCAAGCAAAAATTCCAAAATTTGAAGAGCCTTGAAACCTTTCGATTATTAAGAATAGATTCAGTTGAAAATGTAAGGAACATTTTTTAAAAGAAATAAAATGGAAATAATAATACCATACTATTTTTATTATCGTTTTCATCAGACCCTAAATATAAATAAAGAGTCCCTGGTTTACATTTATGGGATTTGTTTTGGCTTTCGATATTATTGCTATTGATATTCACAGAAAAAAAACAACTGGTCACCATAGATTGCATGTGTGACTAGAGATGCAAAATGCTTTAGCATTTATATTTTGAGCATTTTCAGCAAGAACGAACAAGAATAAACAGCATAGATAGGTGTTTCATTATAGCAAAATGATCAGTTCTTTTCAGATGTTAAAAATATGCCTTATTTTTTTCTACAAACACTATTAAAAGTATTATTTTTAACGCATGCTTTCAGTGTATAAAATGTCATTTTATGACAACAAACACTATTAAAGGTATTATTTTTAACGCATGCTTTCAGTGTATAAAATGTCATTTTATGACACTGGTGTTAAGTAAACCACTTTTAACACTCAGTGTGGTTTACTTTTAACACCAGTGTCATAAAATAACATTTAGTCTCTGAAAGCATGCGTTAGATATGATACTTTTAATGGTCTTTGCATCTAGAAAAAAATAATGTATAATATACGCGCTACAAGTGATTTTTATTTTGTTCAAAGGGATGGAACACTCCGGCATAGTGTTGCAAAATTCCCTTCTCACAAAATAAAATGTCACTTTTATCACATGTTATAAATTACTATTTTTTTCTGAAAAATTATGATTTCCTGAAAATTCTCGAGAACGTTCTTAAAATGCTCAAGAATATTCCCGAACTGCTCAAAATTCAGAAAATGCTCAGTTTGCAGTGCGCTTGAGTTTTTTGTCACCATCTTTCAATGAAGTGCCAGTGACAATGATGAACAAGAGTGAGAGTGAGGGTCCAAGGTTTGTGCTACGCCGCCGCAGTAAATGGAGGCGTAGGCCCGTGTCATGGTAGATTGCGTTTCTCCTAAGAAAAAAGCCACCATCGCTATACTGTTTAAATGCACAGTAGTCAATTGAGACCCCGGCCATTGGCAACCACTTGTTCTACTGCCCGAACGATCCGCCGGCTACGGCACCCGCATGAGTCACCGGCAACGGCACCCAAATGACCTGTTGGCAAAGAGTTCTTAGGTTTTGCCACTGATTATACTTTTACCTAGATCATTTTCTGGAGATTTTAATATTTCATTGAAATCCAAGTTCTCATTCACTAATAATATAATAAGTAGCGCAAGAACAAGGATAATAATAATAGAATAATACATATAGTGTACCTAAGAATTTTACAAAAAAAAAGATGCACACTGAATCTTAATGCATTAAAAGGGTGTTTACAGGGTGTCCCATTTTCATTTTTTAATTTTGCCTAAAATATATTTTTTTTGTATTTGAATGCTTCTGAATGTATGAAAAAGTATTCACTACAACGCTCGTAAATAGTAAAACAAGAAAGTGACAAAAATTAAACCCGCCTAGTATGTTTAATTTTTAATAACCTGTATCTGAATACAGAACAAAAAAAAATATTGTTTTCCAGTCAAACTGTCAAGTTAATGAAAAATATCAACAGTAGGTAAAAAAAGTTTCTGAATTGATTGGGTTATAGAATATGAATTTTTCTTTTTAAAGTAATCTAACTTGCAAAAATAAATAAAAAACCTTTTTAAAAATCAGCTTTTATACTAAAACGAATAAAATAAGTTTATGTTTTCGTTAAGGTAATTCAATGCCAAATTGCGACAATCTTTTTGAAATCGAAAAGCTTATCGTGCGAAATGTTCATAAAAGTAGATAACCAATTTATTTTATTGGACAGTGATTGGTTGATAATCAAGTACCAACTTGCGAAGTAGGTATGTATTTTCTTTACAATTAGCACGACAAGCTTTTTGATTTTAAAAAGCTTGTGTCAATTTAGCAATTTAACACTTTTATTTTATTCGATTTCATGGCTTAAATAAATGGTTGTTTTAAAAAGGTTTTTTTTATTCTTTTTTATTTTGTGGTTTTTAGTATTTGATTCCCATGTCACGAGGGTGGTAAGGAAATTTAGTCTGCCATCTTTTCGCATAGGGCAATTGGATTTAGTATTTAGCTTATCGTTTCCTACTCGTCAAACCCTTTCATTTGATCCCCAAGTCAAGGAGGTTGTGAAAAAATAGGTAATCCATCATCTTGGGGGGGGGGGGGGCGCCATATTAGATTTAGTATGACGTCACTCACCGCCATTTTAAACAAATTACAATATTGAGTATACTAGATGGTCACCAGCATCAATAGTATGTGCCAAATTTCAGCTCATCGGTTGGGTAGAAGTGGTTTAAAGATTTGGCAATATTTAACCCGCAGATACTAACAAACATACATGATGAAGTCAAATAAAAGTTGTGATAAAAAGTGCTGTAAAAAAGACGAATATATAGGTGTTTCGGGTTTTTACCCTTAGGATGCATAGGGTGCAAGAAGTAATTCTATCATAAAGGGTTTTCCAATTAGCTGCGGTAACTTATCCCAAAATTCAAGTTACTAGATTCAACTGTTTTTCAGAAAAAAACAATATAAACCAAATTCTTTGTCCTTCTTAAGGCTGGAATAACTTTGCACGGGAGGTTTCAATTGAAAATATAAATCTACTGGCAGAACACTTCCTCCAAATATTTGCACGTCACTAGGGAATAGACTGTATAAAATTCGTTTTTTTGAACCAACTTTATTTAAGGTAGAGTCGTCTAAATGAAAAATAGCATAAGAAAAGTCACGTTATCTTAGCCCAAAGAATCCGTGGTAATGGATTAACCTATGTACTTTTTCGTAACACCGTGTAAGTCCAAATTTTGGGAGGAAAGGTGTGGACGTTACCTGTTTTGAAGCACATAATCTTCTTTAAACTTGTAAAATATAGGGTTCAACAATAATATATTGTTTTCCAAATGATGTCCATCTTATATGCGATTCGAAGAGGGTTCATCATCAAATTAAGGGGTGGCCGCCTCTGATCGGCCCGGCACGTAGGCCTCCATGGGCCCATTGTGCCCCCACGACCGGTGTCAAAGGGTTTTTAGACACAACATTTCAGTTTTCGAACTCAATTCAATGCAACAGTTTTTCAGTTTCCCGCTTATTCTGTGTGGCCAGATTTCGCGGTTATGATGGGCATTAAAAATTGGCAGCCACTAATCTATTTTTGGGGTGCCATTGCCGGCATCGGAGAAAAACATTAATGGGGCAACCGGCGCTGGCAGCCATTAGTTTAATTTGTGGGCACCGTTGCCGGCAGCAGAGGCACTGCCTAATAATTATTAACATAAAAATAATTGAAAAATCAAGTTTTCACATGTATTTATTTCGGTCAGAGTTTCCTGGTTTTCTTCATAATATATCTTTGTGACTAACCACGTAGACCTAATGAATAATAAATCAATTTATTTATTAACATAAACATAATGTTGTATTGCCCTAAGGTGGAAAAAGACGAGAGACATTAGAAAAGCACTAATCGAAAAGTATTATAAAGAACTAAAAAACGTTTATACTGATGAAATGTATATCCACAGCAACACAGTAAAAAAGGGCGGATAGACGACCGCTATGAAAAGGAACTTCATGCACCCGTGTCCAAAGGTCAAGCGGCTAATTATAGTTCATGAATAGATTTGAGAAGAACTGTCTTTTGATTTTTAAATCAGGTACGTACGTTCTTCGAAATTTATCTATAATTTCGCTGCTTATTATCTCTGTGAAAAATATCCGTACATTTCAGAAACAAAATCTGGAGGCTACCCCTACCTGGACCAACACTATATTAAAGACCTGTACATAGCGCTGTTTCAAGTGATTGCCACTGGCGCCACACGACGAAACAAATTTACACGGTGGTTTTAGTTAAAACACCATTGTTGCAGAATCTTTTATAAAATAAAAACATGCAAATATGTCTGTTACAACGAAGTTAATATTAAAATAAAATATTTGTTTGTTATGTCCCTCTAATTTGACAAGTTAACATGGCATATTTCCATACATTTTCTAAGAAAAGCGAGTCTAAAAAGCAGGCAAGAGTATTTGGTACCTTTTGGTTTGAAACGCAGTCCATGGCTAGTTGTAGTATGTGAAAGCATAAAACGCATTAGATTTTTCAGTTTCTTCTTTATATAGAGGACTATTGGTTCGCTTTGAAGCTATAAACAAAATTTTCTATTTTCATTCCTGCATACGTTAAAAAATAATCTTCCAAAATAATATCTTTAATTTTCGCTTCTTCAGCTGGTTGATCAGATCATACCATAATTCCAAAATACTGTTTATTCTTCTGCAATTCACCTAATGGTCTGTGCATACCATTTTCTTCATGTGCTCGAAAATTTCATTTATCACAAACAAATCTACCTCGAAAAGCCGTATTAATAGGATAAACCTGCCAAATACTGGACGCAAAGACAATTCGTTACCGTGAATTTTTGATTTTTTAAACGTCAGAAACTGACATCCCAATAACCTATAATAAGTCGCAATTTTTTTCGTCGTGTAGTGCCACCCCAATCCATAAACAAGGAAATATGACGGCATGCTCGGGTCTTTAATACCTATAGTGTTGGTCCAGCCACTACCACGACATTAATTTCATGAAATGGGTTGAAACACAACTACTCCCGAACCTTCCAGAAAAATCTGTTCTGGTAATAGATGTGTCCTTCCATAACGTCATCCTTGGTAAGAATGTGACTTTAGGTAGCCTCAAAGGGCAATTGATTGAGTGGTTATTGACAAGGCATTCCACACGATAAAAAATGGACTAAGGCGGAATTATACAGGATGATTTTTTTAGGTCTACCACCGCCATTTTCTCGCTTATTTTACGCCTTACAAAAAAAGCGTCAGAAACAAAAATGTGGCAGTTTTGGACAGCTAAGTGGTGCTGCAAAAGAAATCGGCTTTTTTGTAGGGCGCAAAATAAGCAAGAAAATCGCAGTGGTAGACCTAAAAAAATCATCCTGTATAATGAAATAAAGAAAAATAAGGGCTGGTTTCCACTGAAGTATCACCTAGATTCTGTTCTGGAATAGCATGGCCACATAGTATTGTGACTTCCGCCATATCACCCAGACTTCAACCCCATAGAAAAAATATGGGATTTGGTAAAAAATTGGCTAGCTGTACAAAATGTGACATTTAAATTGGCCGATGTGGATGCGCTTACACGGCAAAAAGAAACGGGAACAGAAGACTGGAAGAAAATATGCCACTATGTTGAAAAATATGGAATGGAACAAATAGAAAAAGAACACTTCTTGGATAACACTATCGGCGAATTAAATTTTTTTGTAAATACGGGATGATGTGATGAGGAGAGTTTGATGGCCGCGGAATGCGATCTAGATGTTGGAACCTTTATTTTCGACAGATTCTGACTACTATACTATACATATATTTGAAAAGATGTCTGGAAAAGTTTTATTTAAATAATTCTACATTAACCTATTTCAGAAATAAAAACCCTTGAAATTATTAATTACATTATATTTTTTTAATATGTACAATTCAAGCTAGATGGAAAATGCCTGATGGATTTCATTTATATAATTATTTGTCTTTCTCTTGTCATTAATTGTTTACAAGTATTTTTCAAACATAATTACTACCTGGGCCCATGCCGGCTGTAAAGAGGCACAGGCAATATCCCTTCAGTGGGACTTTTCTTAGGAGAAACACACTAGCAGCGATGCCACATACTTAGATGCTGAAAATTGGGACTGCCAATTCCTGTAAAATTTTAATTTTGATGGTTACGATGTTTTGTCACTCATCAATATTTACAGGGTGTTACAAAAATCTGGGTCAATCCCAGATTCTGTGGGCTAAAATAATATCACTTTTATCATGGAATTTTTCATTTAGATGCATCTACCTCAAAATAAAAGTTGGTTAGTTGGATAATAAAAAGATTTTTATTAATAACGTCTGTGTTTTAAAGATTTGTTTGTTGTAAAAACACATTTTTTGCGTAGTTTTATAACAAAAAAGAATAAACAGAGCAAAAGGATGTTGTACTTGCATACTCGCACTTAAAGGAATTACAATTATCGTTTAACTACACGAGTAATTTCTTATATCCAGCCTTTATTTTCTGTAATTGTATGACTTGTAAAATTTTGAATTTAAGATAATTTGAAAGAAAGAAAATCGGACATCATTTCAGTAAATTAAAAAGGATTTTCTGTCAGCGCCGGGGGTCGAACCTGGGACCTCTCGCTTAGAGCGCTGACAGAAAATCCTTTTTAATTTTTCTGAAATGATGTCCTATACGTATGAAAGTTCTTCTCCATATTTCCATTTTCATTTTAAGATAATGTGGTTTACAAAGATAATGTATATTGCAATTTATGTGAATATGGCTGTTTATTGGGATTTCTGTGTATTTTAGGATGATTGGTACCTTTAAAATTTTTTTTGGGGTTTTTGAAATATCAAAAATGCCTTTCTGCGACAAAAAAATCCTTACGAATTTTCAACTAAATATCTTAAAAACAAAGGAGTTAATGATAAAATTCTTTTTTACAATTTGACTTTTACACCGTTGTAGGTACATATTTTGAAATAGGGGTGTCTAAATGAAAAATGGTAGGTATAAAAAACATTATTTTGCTTTAAGAAATATACTTACTTACCTACTTTTTTGTAACAACCCTGTTAGACAATGATAATATTATTCAGAAAATATCTATTTTGCAAAAAAATGTAAAATGTGTCTCAAAAACTGACAGCATGACATGTTCATTTGGCATCGTGTAAAAAATATACATTACCCTATTAAAATATATATTCTTTTACTCAATGCTTCCAGCAAAATGCTACCTACTTACTATGTTTATTAACACTACGTTCCTGTAACCATAGCAGGTTCAATCTACAGCGCAGTGCTGGTTTATCCGCTGGGCACTTGGGCCGTGTGCCGAGGGGCCCGGGCCGCTGAGGTGCCCGGTCCCAGTCTGTACATTTATATAGCGATACACCCATGCAAAAACTGACAAAAGTCTAGTAACTGACAAAAGTATAGTTCTAAAGAGGTTTGAAAATTTTGGCTATTAAAAATCCTAATACATTTTTAACTAATGGAAATTTTTTTGTAGTTTTTCACTAGAAGGCTTTTAGATGAGTGGGTATTAACTTCTATAGTACTAGGAGTATTGTGAGGGTGAGAATTATTATTATAATTATTATTATAGTTACTTCTTCTAACAAGGAAGTTTTATTTTACCTTTTTTTGTACCTACTTGCAATTCCAAAAATTTCATCAATTTTATGGTAAAAACATTGCACAGTCTTTTTCCATGGTACAATTTTAAATATTAGAAGTTACAATGCATTTGATTTTAAACAATTTCCGTGCAAAAACATTGTAACACCTTAGAATGTGTGGTTTTCTTAAAACAGATAATATACGTTTCATCTAACATACTTACACATGAATAAATTAAATCGCTGCAGTAAATTGTAAGGCAAGTAAAAATAGAAAAATTGACTTATTTTACTCCATAATAAGTATTCACTTTCAGAGTCACTTTCCAATTGTAAATGTATCGTTTCTCAATAAAACTTTGTGTAAGAACATTGTAAATGCCATTAGGTAGGTACCTTTAAAAAACTGATTTTTCCAGGCAAAAATATTGTAAGTATAGCGTTACAATAATGTCTTATAATTAACAGTCAAACTAATGCAAACCCAAAATTGTAACTATTTCTACAACGTAAATTATAAAAACCATTGGAATTGTAATTAACTTTATATTACGTTTTTACCGCCGAAGAGGTCCATTTTGTCAGATCATTTGAGTAAAAGAACATAATTTTTAATATAAGTATATTCTTTTACTCAATGCATGGTCAGATACCTACAATGGGATGACACATCAAAAATTTTGGGGGAAAATGCTAAATTGAATAGTTTTGTATTTTTATCCAAAAATATCCCGTAACTAGACCCCAGAAATGCGAAAAAGGTGAAAATCTTAAAAATGTCACTTATAATTTTCTTGCATGCGTGTATCGCTATGTAGAATTTAGAAATCAAAAATATCTACTGCGAAAATAAAAACAATGCAATTTATTTGATCAGTTTTCCGAAAATAATCTGCATGCACATTTACGTTTTTATTTTCTATTGTGTAATAAAAATTTAAACTTCAAATTTGGTTCCATTTGTAAAAAGGAGGCCAAAGGCAGACTATTGAAAGGGTTCGAAGTTTGGCTAAACCGGCACTGCTACAGTGGCAATTCGATCTCAACGATTCAAAGCTTTGCCGATCATTGGCTGGATGTAATTCTTGACTTTGCCCGGCTAATACCAGTCCAGGCGGCAGGGGACCAAAGTAGAATAATTGGAACTAGAGAAAAATTCAAAAGGAAGAGCTTTGTTTCCGTCACCTTCACCATTATCTCTCGCCGATTGGACTAAATAAACCACAGCCCTCGTTATATAAAATGGTCAACTGGACTGTTTTCCAAGATAATGCAACTGATTATGTCCCACCGTGTCCAATTTATTAAAATTCGAAATTTTAGAGGGATATTTTAAATTTGAATCATGTCAATTGCATAAGGGCCGTGATTGGCCGTTGTCAAATGTCATTTTGTGTTGCCACCACAAATTGCGCTTTTCCCCTAGAATGCACTCTAAATCCCCTTGATGCACCAATATGGAGGGTATCCAGGCAGGCGCCAGCGCCCTCTGCCGGATGGCTAAAAATGACATGACATGATAAATAATCATGCATTGGCTTTCAGTGGGGATGACTAAATGACGTGGGCTCGAAAGCAATCATGTGATTTTCGTTATCTGTCAAATTTTACATTAAAAAAGTTGCTGAAAATTGCATTTGTTATTTCTCAAAATTTCGAAAAGTGCTTGTATAATAGACCGGGAGATAGTGACAGATTTTTGGACATGATTTTACTCAGTATGCCTTTCAAAGGGCATTATGTTGCGTATATTCTCACAATAATAAGGACAAATCAGTAGAGAGTCTTCCTCGGTTCTTCGTATGGAAAAGTAAGTTTTCAGTTATTCGAAAAATATACGTTTTGATATGAATTTAATCGGGCTGCCTTGTGTTGTATAATGAAGTTTAATATAGAAAATTCCTCGGAAAACCATAGGCATACTGTTAGCGTGGGCCCAAAGGGCTATTATTGTCACGTGAACTTGTATTTTAATAATTGTTTTTTCCACGTTTCTGAACAGGCTGCCAATGAGAAGTATGCAAGTTTACGTCGCTTAAGACAGCATCAGATTCAGATTCGAGAATCAAGTTTTTACAGCGGACGAGACAAGTGGTGTACTTACGTGACCGCGCAAAATTCGTAAAATTCGACAAAATTCGTATCCAGGTTTCTTAAAATTCCCCTTTTTGGTATATTGGCAGAAAAATAACACAACGCAAAAATTCAGGGACGTACTGTCGATTTCTTCAGAAGCGGAATCGAATAATTTTTTTCCAGTGGATCCGGATTTTGCTACACCTTGAGATTTAGCCAAAAAATTGCAAATAGGAGAAGAATGTATTCTCATATTCAGCCATGCAAAAATTCAGGGGCGTACTGTCGATTACTGTCGAGTACTATTGTATCAAAATCCGGATCCACTAGAAAAAAATTAATTGGCTATGCCTTCTGAAGTAATCGACAGTACGTCCCTGAATTTTTGCGTGGCTGAATATGGGAATACATACCCTTCATATTTGAAAATTTTCAGCTAAATCTCAAGATGTAGCAAAATCCGGAACAACTAGAAAAAAATTAATTGGCGATTCCTTCTGAAGTAATCGACAGTACGCCCCTGAATTTTTGCGTGGCTGAATATGGGAATACATTCCCTTCCTATTTGCAATTTTTCGGCTAAATCTCAAGGTGTAGCAAAATCCGGATCAACTAGAAAAAATTAATTGGCGATTCCTTCTGAAGTAATCGACAGTACGCCCCTGAATTTTTTCGTGGCTGAATATGGGAATACATTCCCTTCCTATTTGCAATTTTTCGGTTAAATCTCAAGGTGTAGCAAAATCCGGATCAACTAGAAAAAAATTAATTGACGATTCCTTCTGAAGTAATCGACAGTACCTACGCCCCTGAATTTTTACGTGGCTGAATATGGGAATACATTCCCTTCCTATTTGCAATTTTTCGGCTGAATAAGTAATAAATACATCGTTATTTGTAAGATGAATCACAATTTTCGATTTAAATTCATTTCTTTTGGTATGTGCGCTTCCACCTAGCGGTGAATAGATGCACTAGGGTTGTTGTGGTTAAGTTAACAGTGGAAGTAGAGCGATTCTTTGTGCAGTACGTCGAAGGTACGTTCCAACCAGGACCAACACTATATTAGTGTTTGTCCATTTCCAAACGTTACCACTAAGGTGATTAGCAAGTAATCCACTACGTATTTGTTGATGTCACTTGTTCAGTGCAGAGCAAATATTTTCTGCGAGTCTGGTTCCACGCCCTATGCGGGAAGAGATCGTGAAATTCTGAAAGAAGAAGTTTTTGGTTGCTCTATGATCAGATGGCCAGATGACTATCGTCAAATACGACGTTTTGATTGGCTGTGTTACGTTTTATTTTTTTTTATAATGCAGAAGCTTTTAAAACTCTTTTAAAACTACCTGAGAGAGCCTCCTCGCCCTCTTTCCGATTGAATCTTTAGCGTGAAGTGTCCGGCAGGTATCTGGTGATAGCAGGAAGGCTGTGTGTGTCTTGTTTTAATTATCTCCTTTTATCGGCTTCCTGTTATCTCCATTTGGAAATATTGAGTGCTTATATTTTGTGGTATAGGTTGCTGCAACGGAATAAAACCGTATTTTCCTGTGTTTCATGTGAAATCTCGACTTGACGCACCTGGAGTTTTTTTGGAAATTTGGGACCAGGTGGCCATCTTGGCGTTCAAGGGCGACGCGTGTTTTTTTTGGAAAACCTGTGGATCTTTGAGCATTTTGAGCAGGGCACGGGAAGGTGGACACAAGTACCAGGTGAGTTTCATTTAAAATTATTTTTATAATTTTGGTAATTTTCCCTCTTTGTTGAAACTCACCTGTGGCTTGCCCCAGGCACGTTTGTCTGGGAGATTTCTCCCAGCTTAACTGCAAATATAAAATGAAGAACAACCGTGGCTGCCTTTTAGTCCTGTTTTACTCAAGAGTAAGATTTATCGTATCGGTAAAGTTGCACGTCGCACTCAATATGTACCAATAGCCTGACGGAGATTTTTTTGTCTTATCTAGTAATATTGTTTTTGTCTTAATTATCGTTTACCTAAAATTAGTACCGTCATTTTCGTAATCTGCATCGGAAAGAGCAGCGTTTGTAGCTGTTCAATAGCTAAACGTTTTGTTTTTTGTAAATTTAATACCTAAATTTTCGTGACCTCTTAATGTCTGTTTTTGTTTGGGTTCTAAGCTCGGGATATCTTTCTTTAAATTCAGTAATTTTCTTGTCGTCGATTTTATCTCGCAATCCAGTCAATTAAGTTATTATACAGGGTATATTCTGGAATATACATTTGGGGTTTATTAACTAGTATATTATCTTAACTTAAGCAAACTGTTGTACTTATTATAATTATTAATAATTTTTATCGAACATTAAGCTTGTGAATAAACATTTGACGTCACTGACTAAGCATATTGGCGGTGTCTAATTGCTTCTTAATTTTCCACACGCTCAAAACTGCGCAAGGCACGAACACCTCTACGAACCGCTTCGAGTCAACACACAGGACAACCTGCAGACCAACCAGCCGATACAGGGTCGGCTGAACTAGGGCCAAAGCCCTGAGGGACATGCTAGCCAACCACCAGAGGCTATAATGCAGCTGACAGACTGTGAAGCTTGGTCTCAGACAACCTCGGACAACAGTCCCGGAACCTCGTAAGGAACAAGCGTTCAAGTAAGGTGTTTTGACAAATCGTTCCAAATTTAAACTCGGAACAGTGCAGAACTTTGTTATCTATAGATTTGAGCTTTCGAACTTTCTTCATCAGTCAGTGCCAGTCAATTCAACTTTAACGTAACCTCACTTTGTCAATTATTTTTAAGTTAACATTTCAATTTAAACCATTGTCAAGTTTCATTCAACGATTTTTATAAATTCATATCTCTATTGTAAATCATCATTTCACAATAATTTTAATGTTAACACATTTCTAAATATTTTTCTAAAAACCACCTTTGTAAATAATTTTAAAACCTGTTTTATTCCTGGGTTATCAAAAGCGAGTCATATAACCAGTTTTCCTTCACCCAAGGACCCGTTATAAATCTCAAGGTGTAGCAAAATCCGGATCCAGTAGGAAAAAAATAATTGACGATTCCTTCTGAAGAAATCGACAGTACGCCCCTGAATTTTTGCGTGGCTGAATATGGAAATACATTCCCTTCCTATTTGTAATTTTTCGGCTAAATCTCAAGGTGTAGCAAAATCCGGATCTACTAGAAAAAAAGTAATTGGCGATTCCTTCTTATAAGAAATCGATAGTATGCCCCTGAATTTTTGCGTGGCTGAATATGGGAATACATTCCTTTCCTATTTGCAATTTTTCGGCTAAATCTCAAGGTGTAGCAAAATCCGGATCCACTAGAACACTAGAAAAAATTAATTGGCGATTCCTTCTGAAGAAATCGACAGTAAGCCCCTGAATTTTTGCGCGGCTGAAGATGGGAATACATTCTTCTCCTATTTGTAATTTTTGGCTAAATCTCAAGGTGTAGCAAAATCCGGATCCACTGGAAAAAATTATTAATTTTTCGATTCCTTCTGAAGAAATCGACAGTACGTTCCTGAATTTTTGCGTTGTGTTATTTTTCTGCCAATATACCAAAAAGGGCAATTTTAAGAAACCTGGATACGAATTCTGTCGAATTTTACGAACTTTGCGTGGTCGCGTACACCACTACTTGTCTGGTCCGCTGTAAAAACTTGATTCTCGAATCTGAATCTGATGCTGTCTTCAGCGACGTTGCAAGCTTTTGTTTTGAAACTGCTGGAAAAATGACGCGGCATACCGTTTGCGCATGTCCAAGTACACTTTACATGGAATAAATCGTTTGATAAATGGTTAAATAACATTCAATTTAAACTGTACCATTGAGATAGTATGGGGGGGAGGCGCCATAACATTACTTTGTTGCATATAGCAAACGGGTTCAGGGGGTGTGGCTAAGTCTGTATCAATATGGCTGACACGCCAGGGTCTGATTAAACAGTGTTCCTAGTAAAATTATAAAAAACCTACGAAAGAAAATACGGGGTTATTTTGAATCGAAGGAAGAAACACCCTGTAGGCAATCCTTGAAAAATACTTACCTAGAGTAGTTATAAAGGTAATATTTTTCTTTTTGTAAAGTACCAAAGTAGATATTATAAATTATATTGATACGGCTCTGTCTATTGTTTACATTATCTCTGAAATGTAATTCCTGTGAATTTATTTTTGTCCACTTTAGAATTGCTACTGCAACAACGTACAGCACATGAGATATTTATTTCCAGAGGTCAATATAGCTCGCAATAACAAGGAAAACTGCACTTTTAGCCACTTTTAATGCATTTTTAGCACCGAGTCAACAAATTGACGTTGTTCTGGTAATCTATGACGTAGGTGAACCCGTTTTGGGTCACGTGACAGCTTCTCCCTTCCAGTACTACCTCAATGAACTGTACGGAGCTACCTACAGCTGAATTTCATTGTCTTCAAAATGAGTGATTAAAAATTCTCCAAGCATTAGCGAGGTACCGCTCGGAGTTGACCGGCACTGCCTGCTCCCTCCCATTTTAAAAAAAGAAGGGCCTAATTAAATATTGAAAATTCCACACACCACACGGAGTAATTATCGCGGGTTATCAGATAACGACAACTTTTTTGTTGACAAAACCGTCCAAGTGAAAGTGCGCCTCATCTGTTAAAACATCACTAACATCTTCATCCTCTGAAATTTCCAACATGCGCGCACTGAATTGCTCACGTTGACGGTAGTCAGTCGGAAGGAGCTTTTGAACCACCATTATTTTGTATAGGACGTCATTTTCCTCATTAGATATAGTAGTAGTAGTCCCAGTGAGCGTAGGACAGTTAGTAAGTCCAGTGGCGTTGTTCTGTAAATATATTTGTTGTGCTATATTATATTGTCCCTTTTACTGAACCAGGTGTCAATCCGAAGGAAATCAGCGTTTAAGCAATCTGCTATGCTTTGATACCTAGTCACTAGTCGCCACTGCGGCTTTGCTGAACAATAACTGCCTAATTGCCAAAATCAATTTAATTACAAACAATTTTGCTTCCTGAGCTGTCTCCATTTAAATATACTTAGGTACTTACGTCAAGGAAAAGGAAAGATATGGCTTTCTTATACCCAATACTTTCGATCTGCACACCGCATACGAGATTTGGGATTTGGGAAAGCAAAAAAATCTGTAAAATACGTCATTTACCTTTAAAATCTAACTATAAATCACTGTATTTTTTTCATTTTGCGTCCTGCCGACGTGGACGAAAGCCCGCCATTTACTTTACGACCCTCCTCGCCTTCTAGATCGGGCTATAAATAAATCGAAACCCCCCGGCCATATACGCGCGCCGTATTGCCACCACCCCGTGAAATTTGAAATCTCCACAAATCAAGTCGATATAATATATTGAATTTTTAATGGCGAAATTAATTAAGAACCCAGCCTTCTTCCTCGGTAAATCAAAGGCGGCAAAGATTAAAAGGCGATCATCGTTTTTTCGTAACTTTAGTTATGGCGACGTTGGTCTGGTTAAATACGATCCCAGTTGGTGTGTGAAGAGTTGTTTATAGTACAAACTGCACAACTGTTAGTATGTTTTGTGATCTACTAACAGATCTAATATCTCACATATTTAAGCAATATAAAAATATTATAGTGCCAGGTGATTTTAATAGGGGAAAGGCCGGAAAGATTGTGAAAATGTAATTCAAATATTTGGTGGCTTCGATTTAACACCGCCACAGAATAACTGTGAATTCTGTGACACCGCACAGATAAATGAAGTCACTAGAGAAAGCTCGGGAACCTGTTTAGATAATATTTGCAGTACATTTTCACATATCTCTCTTCCATCCAGTGTACTTAAATCGCAACTGTAGGATCACTATATATTTTAATTTTAATATTGCTCGACAAAAGTTGGCCATGGATTCCGATTTCTTTTGCAGCACCACTTAGCTGTCCAAAATTTCCACATTTTTGTTTATTACGATTTTTTGCAGGGCGCAAAATAAGCGAGAAATTCGCGGTGGTAGTCCTAAAAAAATCATCCTGTATATTTTAATAAAAATTATGTAAACAAAATTTTTTTCATGTGCGTTGGTTATATACAGTGTATTCACAGATTGAGTTCACAAAAGGTGTAAATAACAACAAATTTTCGAGTTGAAATTTGAGCTTATGGGGATCAGCCCTGCTTCGTTTTAAACTAATTTTTGACATAATTTTTCTTTCGAAAAATGACGTATGCCTTGAAAATTATGATGAAACTAATTTTCCACTTCAGTAAAGTGCCTTTTTTGTAGGTTTTACGGCAAAATGTTATTAAGGAAACTTGTTCAGAATGAAGAGCTGAGTAGGTTTGTGAAATTTCGTAAGTCTAGGCCTATACTTTGATTTTTGGCATTTCACATTTTTTTTCAAAAAGTGCATTTTGTGTAGTTTTTACATCAAAATGTTTTTAAGAAAACTTGTTGACAATGAAAAACTGGATAGGTGTGAAAAAATTCAAAAGCCCAAGTCGAAATGGGTTTATTTGTTAAAATATCAAAAAGTTTTACTTGAAAAAGTTGTTTCTTTTCCAATTTTACGTAAGTATACCAAATTTGAACGCTCTACTAAAATGTTTAGTTTTTTGCCAATTTTTAATATACCCCGATTACTGTAAGAAGTCCCGATTTTGTCAGATGACATTCTCCACAAATTCCCTAGGATTTTTTTGTTAACCATGGGAATAACATTGGTATATGTGTCTCAACCAGTTAATGACGTCACTCATTGATTTATGATGTGAAAAGTTACCCAAGTGATACGAAAAAAAGAGCATAATAAAATAAAAACCCTATTGCAATCACGATTATGCCGCTACAAATAAAAATAACTATGACTACAACTCATTTTAATAATAATTTCAAACGTCATGGAAACACTTTTGTTTTGGTATTTTGTAATAATCAGCTGCTTTTGGCAGCGCCTAGGGGCGGACTCAGGCAAATTTAGCTTCTTTGTGTCAAAGTGACAGTGAAGGTTTTCCAGATCGTTCAAACTGGTTCAAACATTCGGTAGTGAAAATATTCTCGGGTTTTCTACGTTTTGTGAGTTTTACCGTCATCTGTGTTGTTCTTGTTCATGTTACTTTTCGTGTTATTAGTGCAAATGGGCTCGTTACTGACCTGAACTTATGACCCGGTTGCATTTTTTGCTGCATTGATGCCAACTTAGGATATCGAAATTACCAATTGACAGTCCCAGTAAGGACTTCTTAAAATAATTTGAGTATATTTATGAAATTTATGAAAATTTTAAAAAACTCTAAACTTTGTAAAAACTATTTTATAACACTAGCTTTATCATTCTATTAATTTTTTATTACTAATTACCGATAAGAATAGGTATTTTTCAAAAGAAAATGATATTTACGCTTTAAAATTCTGTTATGTTTGTTGCAAAGTTGATGTACCGTCTAGCATTTGGGGTATATATTTAGTTACATTACGTTTCCCAGTTCTAAATTGATGCCAAAATAATAATAAATTAAAATATCATCAAACTATTTTACGAATCTAAGCAAAATTCTTGACTTTTATGGAACAAATAATTATTACCTTTAAGTTTAATTTCACATTAATCGATATTGAGGAGTAGGCCATGGAGAGAATAGAAGCAATTGTTTTTATTTGAGTTATAAAAAAACTGAATATTTTAGTAGAGCGTTCAAATTTGGTACACTTACGTAGAATTGAAAACAAACAACTTTTTCAATTGAAGCTTTTTGATATTTTTACAACTAAACCCATTTTTGGCGATATATTTTTTAAATGTCATTTTTGACAGATTACAAAAGTCACTTCATTACGTTTGAGTGGGTCATTTTTTATCTTTTTTAAGCAAAAGGTAACCCCAAAATTAAATTTCAAAATAAAACGTTAATTAAAAATGTCCTCCCTATCCCAGCCAGCAACGCTATAACCTTGACGTCAATACGACGTCGAATATTGGTGACAAGCTGTTTACTCATATTTTTTAAAATATAGGACGTCGAATCGACGTCGATTTTGCGTCGTTTACGTATGTTCCATTATTGGAGGTTATAAGACGTCGAAATTACGTCGAAATAAATTACTTCTATGCATAGTTTTTATTCTCATGATAGTTAACGTCGAGAAGACGTGATAATGACGTACTGCGGCCTGCGCTTAAGCAGTGCGCGTCCTAACCGGCAGTCCGCGCCGCCGCACCGTCCACCGTCTCCACCTTCCGGTCTCCAACGCAGCACGCCAGTCACGCCGCGCCGTTGCCGTTATTGTCTGGAGCTGTTCTCGCGGGCACGTGTCGTTCCCTGTTATTAACTTAGCTATTGTGTGGATCCGGTGTTCCGGTGCTTCGCGATGTAGTACTTGAGTGAGTTGTTATTGTCTATTATCCCCTATGTAAGTATTAAAAGCTCGAGAAAAAGTAAACATGTAGCCCAATGCCACACCGCTTCTCTAGCCACCATGATGGATTTACATTACGCAAATTTTAACATAATCACCTGGCATAAAATTAATCATCCAAATGACACTCAAATTCAAGGTTCCTTGTTCAAAGTGATTTAATTGTCCATTTTATACTGAAAAATTCAATACTACCTTCTACCATTTTATTTATCCCTATTGTTATTATAACTTGTGTTGTGGATATTTCCACATAGGTTGTTTTAGCTGCCTCCATGGCAACGTTAGTACAAGCCCCAAATCCAGAGCATGTGCTGACTGAAGCTGCTGTTAGCTCCTGCCTGGACTTCATTATTGTGTTGCTTCCCAAATCATGCTTATCTTTCTGATTTCGTTAATGTTATACCGCACTGATGATTGCCGGAATAGCATGAATTAGATACTTTCTCTTGTATTCTATTTTATTTATGTTTTTGTATTGTTATTTATTTTTTTATTGTGTTTGTTGGTACTTAAAATATAATAAACGTATATTGCTTAAAAAATGTATTTCATTTACAAATAACAAACCCTTTTGAGTATAAAAGTTTGTTCAGCGCATGTCCGGCCCTACGTCACAACTCCCGTCCTTGTCTAACTCGTGAATATACGATCGATATCAATCGTATATTCACGAGTAAGACAAGGACGGGAGTTGTGATGTAGGGCCGAACATTCGCTGAACAAACACTATGCGTTGCGACGCTATTAAGTCTTATTAGACGTCACCATTACGTAATTTTGCACGCCCTATTACACGTCGTCATTACGTAATTTTGCACGTCTTATTAGACATCGCTGAGCACGTAAATTCTCTGTGACATATTGCCGTCGATTCTACGTGTTTTCTGCGTCGAACTTTTCGTCGATCGACGTAATGCGGTACGTCTATTCAACGTAGAAGAAACGTCTTTTTGCTGGCTGGGATGGTGCGAACTTTTTGGAGGACACTTTATAGTGTTAAAAATTCAATGAAAAAATAGTTTAATTGTATTCCCAGCCTTTATATAAAAATAAAAGAAAATATGGATTTATAAGTTTATTACTAGATTTTAAGACATGTTTAATGATTTTATTCATTTTAATGATGTAGCCCATATCTTCATTATCTTCGTCACTGCTACTCCAGTCCGTTGCTTGATATTTTTCAATATCGTTTTCTTCGTTAGTTTCTGTAAAAATGGAAAAAAAGGCATAGCTAAATATTTATGTATAATAATTTAAAGTAGGAGTTTTAGTGAATCTCTGACGTAATTTGGAAACTAATCTCCTTCAAACCATTTAAAATGGTACCTACTGGTTGTTTTCTTGTATGCCCAACCATTACTCTCTGGTTGACATATCGTTCGAATTTTCTGGTGAGCATTGTTCCAAATTCATGACTGAATCACCCTGTATATGTATATGAATAAACAATAAAATTTTCATAAAATGTCGAATAAAGTTAATGAAATTCCGAAACATTATTTACTAATTTATTTGGATTATTTTTTAATCATTTATCAACATGAAAATTATAATCAATAACTTTTTAAACATTGATTTCTTAGTCATAAATAACTACATACTCGTATGTAATACATATTCGATCGATCCAAATAACTATCTCACTCGCACCTACTCGGATGTATATTGCCTCGCGCTAGCACCTACCCTACATTATGTTTTGTCTGGCCAGTGGTTAGAACTGTCGAAACGGTCTGGCTACTGAGGAAACATTTTCTAATAGTTACCCAAGTAATATGTATAAATTCAGCTTTTATACTACAACGTAAGTACAGTTACAATTTATTCAAGTTTAAGGGTGTTTAGCCAAAAACCATTTAATCTCGTTATGGGTTATTAGGGTTGCAACTCTTAAATACAGCACAATTATTGTTACTATCTTTTAACAAAAAGTTAATAATATCTTCCGTAATAAAACATTCAAATAAGTCAACAGGACATACTATCTATACTTCTGTAATTAGATGTGTCAGGTTGCGGCAACATAGCATAATCTTTACACAAAAAGTACATTTTTGTTTTACCCATTTACCCACTCAGAAATATTGATAACGGTAAGTGCATCGTCCATCGTCTGGAAAATCATCATCATAATCAGCATCACAAATTTCCCACTCGTGTTCTACTTTCCATAACAAGTTTGGCCTTCACCTCAGGTTGTCTACCTGGCAGATCATTATCCATATCCAATAAGCCACCATGTAACAAAATCTTCATCTGCAGAAGTCTCGTCTGATAATTCCATATTTTCTGGAGATTCAATAATACACCTAACACCTAACTATTGATTGCACATCATCATTGGAACTCATAAATTTGTAGAAAACAATTTAGTATGGAGTGGCTTTAGTTCTTGCGGTGGGGCCATCTTTTGTGCACGTTCAATACCTGCGTTTCTTCCTGGGATCGATTTATTCGTGAAATATAAATACCTATAATATTATTTTAAAAAAATATGGCTTTTTACTTCATTTTATTTGACAATATTTATTTAAAAGAAAAATGCTATCGAGATTTTAAAATCCATAAATCGGAATATTTTAAACATAAATATATGGACCTCCGCAGAACAGTAAAACAAAAAATAAATGTGGCTTACAAGCAATATCTAATTCGTGCGGAGTCAAATATTGCTAGTGATCCTTCTGTGTTTTGGTCGTTCGTGAGGGGTAAAAGAGGTCATTCAAGAATTCCCTGTGCTATGTCAAATGGCAACATGACATACAAAAATCCCCAAGATATTGTAAACTATTTTGCAACTTATTTTAATAGCGTATACAAAGTCTCTCACATACGCATTGAAAAAAATGAATCTAACTTGAATGTGTCTAATCTACTGCATATCCCTAGGTTTACTTCAGAAGATGTCGTTTTCGCAAGCAAAAATCTAAAAAATAAGATGACTGCAGGAGTTGATGGTATCCCTAGTTTCTTGGTAAGGGACTGCGCTCGTGTTCTGGCCGAACCACTCTCATTTATTTTTAACCTAAGTCTAAGGGAATGTAGCTTTCCAGAATTGTGGAAAACTGCGAAAGTATGTCCCGTTTTAAAAAAGGGCGATCCTACTCAGTTTACCAATTATAGACCGGTCTCAATTCTTTGCAACTTTTCTAAAATATTCGAAATTTTAATTCACGGCGCAATTTATGCTGACGTAAAAAACTCTGTTTTTCCTGAACAGCACGGGTTCATCAATAAAAGATCGTGTTTGGCAAATCTTGCCTCCCTGTCGCAACAAATATGTGAAGTTTTGGATGACAGGGGGCAAGTCGACGTTGTGTATACGGATTTCCAGAAGGCCTTTGACCAGATTGATCACTACGTTTTGCTCTCAAAATTGGAACAGTTTGGCGCAGCACTTAATCTCGTGTCTTTCTTGTGTTCGTACTTGATCGATCGCAAACAATTTGTTGAAATAGAAGGTTTCTCATCTCACTTGTTCACTCCCACTTCTGGGGTGCCACAGGGGTCCAATCTTGGTCCACTCCTATTTCTGATATTTATTAATGACTTGATAGGACTAATTGAGTGTGAAAAGCTGGTGTATGCGGATGATCTGAAACTTTTCAAAAATATTAGAACCCACGATGATTGTGTTTCTTTGCAGGGGGATATAGACGTGGTCGTTAACTGGTGTAACAATAACAGACTGTCCCTTAACGAGGGAAAGTGTAGTGTAATCAGCTTTACAAGAGTAAAACATCCGATAACTTACAGTTACAAAATTGGAGTAACTGCTTTAGATCGATTGGATATTATCAAAGATTTAGGTGTTTACTTTGACCAAAAATTTACATTTGTACCTCACATTCAATACCTGGTTTCTTCAGCTGCAAGGACACTGGGATTTGTTATTAGGAATAGCAGATTATTTGAAAATCCACAGACACTAAAGCTCTTATATTACACTTTCGTCCGTTCAAGACTGGAATCCTGCACCTTAATCTGGTCACCCATATACAACTGCCACATAAATAGTATTGAATCAGTACAGCGAAGATTCCTTAAATATCTTGTGTATAAAGAAGACCTAGTGTATGCACCCAGAGGTTATGATCACGATCTACTGTTGTCACGTTGTCGAGAGACCTCACTGCATAAGAGACGGAGATTAATCGCTGTAAAATTTCTATATAATATCTTACATAACAATATCGATTGCCCATTTCTGTTGCAAAGCATTAATTTTATGGTACCGCGTTGCGAGTCCCGTCATACACCAGTGTTTTACAATCCCTCAATCAATACAAATGTAATGTATATGTGTCCTGTGTATGTTTTATGTAGGGAGTTTGATAGCTTGTGTAAAGATAGGGATATACATCACGAATCACTGGAGGCTATTTTGAACAGCATCACTTTTTAGAGTATATTTATTTTGATGTATAATATTTTGGTATGCATGTATAGTGCACATTGTTTGATTTCTTTTTCTTTTGTATTTCCTATAATTGGGTGTAATCCTGTTGGAAATAAACGTCTTCTTTTCTTTTCTTTTTCTTTTCTTATTATTTATAGAAATTTATGCCATCTATGTCAATGGAGGACCAAAAGAAAAAATCGGCCACAATCATTCCGGGTCTGAAGCAAATCTGGAAGTAGCCAAAAAACTCCACGAACTGAAACATTCTTGTTTCATTTCGTGGAGAATAGAAATACTAGGGGATCATCTCACTTTATTGTGTCGAATTTGTCCAAGGATGTAACAGAAGCAGTAGGTATGTGCCGAACTCCCTGCGTTAAGCAGCCTCAAGCGTACCATCAGGAATGTCCGCCAAAAAGAGATAGCTGGGCCAATGGTTCCACTCGCCAGAAGTGACTTCACCATACCAGAAGAGATGGCAATATGTAATTGTGGAATTCACAGAAAACTGTACCTACCTAGTCTTGCAATAGTAAGGGATTCATGGCTTACTCCTAGAAAAACTGAGGTTTTTTGGCAACCATAATAAAGAGACAAATGCGTATACGAAAAATGCAGTTATTTGTGAAACCTGGAAATGGGTAACAGGTGAAATATTTATAATCTTAATCTGAGTCGTCATCTACTTTTAGGGTCGAAAGTACAGTCTTCCCTTAACTTTTTTGCAACACACACCAAGAGTATTTTCAACCCGGTTGTCAAGTAGTTACATAAATTCGTCTTAAAAGTTAAGGGAAGACTGATGAACTACCAGCTCTTAGACACCTATATATATAAGTAGGTACCTATATTTCATTTTCTAATATGAAACAGTACCAAAAACTTTTATATTTTTATATCTACATCTTTATGCCTCGATTGCCTGATTTGTGGAGTAGAAGAGGGGGTAGGTATCTATTATACGTTTTAAAGTTGAATTGTTTTTGTTAATGTAAAAAATAATTAAGAATGGTTGCAGGAAAAAATTCTATATTGTTATTGCTTCGTTAAAGCTGATGAGTTTTTAATTCGCTATGTGGCCAATGGTGGATTTCAACGTATGTTTTGTTTTTCCCCTTCAGGTAGGGTGACTTTTTTAATTCCGCTGATGAAGGATAAATTTATACATCTGTGTCATGTCATTACAAATTTTGGCGTAGGTATAGGTATTCTAAGTAAAATATACCTACCTACATCGATGGATTCTGTGTGACCTTCAAAACTCTGCTTATTGTCTAAATCTATATATGTTTATGTAGCCATTATGTAGAATTAGTGCTAATTCACATTTTTAAACTATGAATTAGTGCTAATTCACACGTTAAACTGTGAATTAGTGCTAATAATTCACACTTTAAACTGTGAATTAGCGTTAACTCACACTTGCTAATTCACAATTTAAAGTGTGCATTAGCACTAATTCACAGTTTAAAGTTTGAATTATAAAAATAAAAGCTGTGTGGCCCTTCCTAAGATTTCGTAAAAAATACCATCTGGGTTGCTCTTGTTTTTTTTAAATTTTCTAAAGTAAGTATTTTGATTCTAGATGATTACGATCAAGCAAGAAAGAAATTAAAGCTAGCTGAAAACCAATCTGATCTACAGTCAAATGACGAAACGAAAAAGAAAAGCCCCACAAAGATTATCGTACGACATAGCGATAGTGAAAGCGACACGTTCCAAAACAAAAGGAACGAACACATCAGACCTTCACCAGTAAAAGATCTTGGTAATAAATCTCATAAAGGATATACAGGATGATTTTTTTACACCCGATTGCATAAAAATTCTCAGTGTAATCAATTTTCAATATGAAAGTCTTCCTCTATCTCTTAAAATAAACATGCTATGGCTATCCACGGTTTTGTTCAATTGGAGTTCATTTTTAATATTGCCCAACAAGATGGCCATGTACAGTGTGTTTGACTTTAAGTGGTGATAATTCATTATTGTATAACGGGTCAGTCTATTTTCGAACTTTTTTTAAATATATTTAGTACCCCGAAACTCTACTCCTACATTTGGTATACATTATTTTAAGATTCGCGTTTTCCATAACCTACTTATTACGATAAAAAGTAAGACCCCAAAAATGTCGAAAGCATATTAGGCATTTTTTCGGAATGCCTACTATATTAAAAAAGTTTTCAAAAATTAACAATGGTCGACAATACAAGATTTATAGGAACAAGTTAAAGAAAAAATAGTTTCCATTTGGGTTGCTTTTGTTTACCTTTTTTTTGAAAACTGTGTAAAGTAAATATTTTTAATATTTTAGATGATTATGATAAAGCAAGAAAGAAATTGAAACTAGCTGCAAACCAGTCTGATCGACAGTCCTCTCGAAGACTTCAAATATACATTGTTAGTAAATTGTGTGATAATTATGAAGTGTGCGAACTCACTCAAATTGTAACGAAGTGCTTGTTTACCTATGCCTAAACTAGGTGTTTTTGCATCTTTTTCTTTACTTCATAATATTGATTTACGTTAGTTCCACTATGCCCACCTTTGGTTGGTACCCAGAATATATTTATATTTTTTGTTATTGTAGTTTTGTAATAATGTTATAATATGCAGTATGTCCACAGAAAAGGAAAAACTTTCTTATTTTTCATTTTATAGAGAAACGTTGCTCCAGCTACTACCAGCAAAACTTTTCATCAAGAGTAACTTTTTTTCGATAAAATGAAAAATAAGAAAGTTTTTCCTATTCAACACTTTTTCTGTGTCCATACTGTATAGGTAATATGTCTTATATATAAGTACCTAAATAAAGACTTAATAAAGATAATTTTATATATTGGTCAAAAAGTAAAACCCTAGTGAGATCATTTTAACGTGAAAAATACGTCGATATTACGTCATAATTTCGTAGAATATTGGACATATATTGATGGCATTATGACGTGAAAAATACGTCGAAATTACGTCATAAATTCGTGGAATATTGGACATATATTGACGACATTATGACGTCACAAAATGACGTCGCAGGGCTGTGACATTTTACCGTCGATATAAAGCACCAGTGAAGTGAATCCTTTGGTTATAATGACGTAAAAAATAACGAAAAAGCTACGTCATAATGACGACAGTCTGCTAGCTGGGAAGTGCCCCCAAATAAGACGGAAAATACGTACAAAACCAACATGACAAAGTTATTAGAGATCGAACCCAGTTTATCGCCAAAGTCGATCATGTCCGATTTTGAAGCAGCGTCGATGACAGCTCTAAAAACTACATTTCAGGATTGTCAAGTAGTGGGCTGCCTTTTTCACCTCAGTCAAAAAATGTGGCGCAAAATACAAGCCTACCTATACAAAGAAAACAAAAACCTTCGTATTCATTGCAAAATGTGGCTAGGTTCAGTATTTATACCTGAAAGAGACGTTCAGTTTGCCATTGAACTCGTTGCTGAAGACTTTGAAGAGGAAATGCGACTGATTTCCTCATATTGGGAAACTTTTTACGTTGGGCGATGGATTTTGGGACAATCACCGCGGTTTTCCTTTAATACCTGGACCATGTACAGCCGGACATATAATGACTTACCCAGCCGTGTCTTTCTTCATTTCGGACAAGTGTGCGATACGTTGTAGCCTACCAATTCTACCAACTATGTGTAAATTCTGAAGACCGGTACAGTATGACTGTCGCAGGATACACGTGCCAACACCGAATTTCACGGACCTGTACATAGATATATTGAAAAGTCTGTGCGCTTCTCTTCGCTTCCAGTATCCCAACATGTGCTTGGTTGTACATATTTTCCAGTGGAGGCTCGTCCATAGGGGCTGTGGGGGATAGTGCCCCCCAGTAGAAAATGGGAAAAATTATTTACTGCCGCGACTGCTATATTCTAAATTTTACCTTCTTGTTCCTCTCTAATTAAATTGACGCAACGCCCGCCCCCGATAATGTACTAAAAGTACTGTGCAGGTTTAGCCAAACTTCAGGCCCTGGACGCTATAGATTTAAGGCCCCTTTTAAAAGACTGCCTTCGGACACTTTTTCAAATGAAATCAAATTTGAGTTTCACTGTGTTTTGGTTTCCCAATAAAAGCAATAAAATAAATGAGATAGAAACTCAACAAAACACTGGTTGTTTACAGTACAAACGATCTAAAATGTAAAAAATATGTCCTTGTCCTTTACTACTCGAGATTTCTTGCACGTTCACAAACTCAATGATAAAAATATAATAAAGCAGAGATTGTGTCCAAACTATCAAGAGGTAGGTACAGACAGTTACTATACAACCTAAAAATGGTGTCCAAAATGGAGTTTTGTGATTTTAAATAAGTTATACAACGCCTTTATGGTAGATGATGTTTTGTGTTCCATATATGGAACGCTAGTACCTAATGGATTAATTTGAAATGTTTTTAAATTGGTATTTTAGAATTTGGCGAAGGCGGTGGTACTCGCAATTCCCTTCCCACGCCTATGATGTGATGGCTCATAGCAATGATTAAGGTATACGAATTCCATATTCAATGCCCATAGCCAAATAGAAAAAGGCAATCGGTAATACACTTGTTGGTAAAGCCGCAATCTAAAACGAGGCTTATAAATAATGTTAGCCCCAGATTTAAAATTTCATTTCTGTTTCTGCTAACCTAACTTGTTTTTTGTATAATCTTCATAAATGCTTATGCAACAAGTTTTACAAACTTCTCTAGATACTCGTTCTATTAGGCACTCGCTCCGTTCGTGTATAATAATAATAGCGTTGACTGACGTATTAATAAGACTTCTCACGGCTATAGCTTCATGTCCTGGAAAATAGATGGCGCCTAATGGTCAACAATATATTTTGCATTGTATTTTGTCTCCGGGAAGCGCATGGTGAGCCAGAGAACTGTCAAACATGACAGCCGTGAGCAGTCTTTATTAATACGTCAGTCAACGATAATAGGTAGTTAATAATAATAATAACAGTCATAACTAAAATGACATTTATAAAACTTGTGTAATAATATTATACTATTAGTACTTCATTGTAGTAGGGGAGGTAAATCGGACTTGTCCAAGCAAGCTTTGGCTGCTCCGCGTACTTCGTACTTTTTTGGAGGATTTTGTTACATTATTAATAGTTGATTTCATTTTCATTTCATTTTAAATACCGAATGCAACTTTTGGCGGAACATGTAAAATTATTATTATTTGTTTAAAATGAAGGAAACGTTGTTTTTGCACTAGGGTAAATTCCAACTTTTGTTGGAACTGCCTATTGTTAAAATTGGGTAGGTACAGTTTCTTCAGCATGATTGAAGAAAAAGTTGTTTGTTTTCGTTTCCCATCGCAAAAATTAATATTGTGAGAGCAGCCGCGATATTATCCCTAGTTCAGGGTTACCGGGAAATATTTTTGAAAAATCCAAAATGCGTTCCAAAAATATTTCCTGGTATTCCTGAACTAGGGATAATAGGGGGGCTGCTCTCACAACATTGTGGGAAATGCTAAATAGTATTATGAAAAATTAAAAAATTGAAGTCAACTTGCCACACTTGAAAACATCTGGATATATACAGTGTGTCCCAGGATAAGTGAAACGAGAGGTGTAAAAGATCAAAAATTTTCGAGTTCGAATTTGGCTATTTGAGATCCAGGCCTGCTTGCCTAGAAAATAATTTTCACGATATTTTTAATTCGTCAACTGTTGTTTAGGTAGGTACTAAAAATTATGATCGGGGACCAGCCACTAGTGAGCCATAATTTTACTTTTTTTACTACAGACCTATATCACAGACCTATATATATATAGGTCTGTGCCTATATAAAGATTAAAGATCGCTACCACAGACCTATTAGCGAAGCTAGTTATATTTTTCCCATGTAAATTATTTTATTCAAATTCAGGCGAATGCGCCGGTATATCAACTTTGGTAAAGGGAACAGGGATTTTTATTGCTTATTGTTTATCTAACTGTTTTGGAGAAAATGGTAACATTCAAAGCCACAAGCCACGTCTTACTAATTTAATCTATTTTTATCATTTCAGACCACTTTACAGAGAGAAAATACAATTTAAATTATCATTTATTGCCTGAAAACATTCTAGATACGGTACAGGATTTATTGGGTAATAATGGTTAAGAAATGATTTTGTTTGGCATGTTACGGGGGTTTCGCTTGACCTGTATGGTTAGACGTCTCTGGGAAAGATGGGACCACTGTTATTTATTATAAACACTATCAAGATATTTACTTACCATTAGGGCGTTGACTGAAGCTTTAAAAAGACCTCTCACGGATCCAGATAAAATGCCGAGCGCTTTTGGAGGCGAAGGACTATGGATATTCGATTGTATTTAAAACTTTTTCCAATGATCGTAGTCATTCGCCTCCGCGCACCAACTCCATCTACTGATGTATAGCGGTATTATTATTTCTATTCAGCTCTCGTCCAGTACTACTGTTTAGCACCATCTATTTTCGATAATTACAATGACTCTAACAAAATCGATAATTAGACTTCAACGCCACCTAGTGGTAGATTTCGTACTCGACAATTTCGTATTCCAATACTGGTTTGTGTTCGGGGCGGGGCAAACAAGTCTAAAAATAGACACGGGGGGGAGAAGGGAGAAGGGGCCAGTGAAATAATTCTACGATTTGGCTTTTATAAAATTAGGAATGGATTCAGGGTTGGGCGTATTTCAGTTTAATATTTGACGATTTTAACGGATTGGCAGATTTTTAAAATTCTCTTTTTTATAGAATATAGTGATCTACATTATGTTGCTTCAATTTCTTACGTTGATTTGAAAAACAAAACATACCTATGTCCAAAATGAAAACTTTGAGAAAAGTGAAAAAACTGATTGCCTTCCCTCTATTAGGGAGTATTTTTTGATGTACCTAGGCGTTTTTCTGAAAAAATGTTGAATACAGAAAGAGGTCGTTATTTATTTTTATTTTTTTAGCTTAAGTAACTAATAAAAATATATACTGTGTGTCCGGCGATTTAGTGCCCAAGGGGTGTAAACGATAAAAAAAATCTAATTGTAAGTTGACATTCTGTTTGGTGTTGCCCCAATAATTGGCCGAACCTATCACCAAAGTCTAGAGAATACTAGACTTTGCTATCAGTACAGTGTATACAGGGTGTATTTTTGTCGGAAAAAAAAAAAGGCCGGAGTAAACTGTATCCTCAATTTTAAAAGCTAGCTAGCTAGGACAATGCCTGCCATTGTTAAAACGATATTATTATTAACAACAAAGATGTAAGATTGTGAGTGTAAATGTAAATACAAGAAAAAGTGATAATGGGCATAGCACTCAAAGTTAGAAAACAAAAAAAAAACTAGTAACCGCAGACACGTGTTTCATGCTATTTGGCAATCATCAGTACGGTGTAACATCAACCAAATCAAAAAGATAGGAATGATTTGGGAAGCAACAATAAAATAGCAGCCTCCGTGGCGATGTTAGTACAAGCCCCAAAGTAGGGGATGTGCTGACTGAAGCTGCAAATGTGCTGTTGGCTCCTGCCTGGACTTCATTTGTTGTTTCCCAAATCATTCCTATCTTTTTGATTTGGTTGATGTTACACCGTACTGATGATTGCCAAATAGCATGAAACACGTGTAGCGGTTACTAGTTTTTTTTTGTTTTCTAACTTTGAGTGCTATGATGCCCATTATCACTTTTTCTTGATATTATTATTGCTTATATCTGCCAAACTATGATCGTTGGGTGAAGATTTAAACCTTCAGTCAACGCTATGATACCACACCACTTAATCAGTGGCGGCTCGTAACTATTTAAACTTAAACAGGCGGGGCCAAATATCGGAAGACATTTAAAAATCAATTTGCCTAACTAAACCGGTGTAAAGTTAGTAGCCGATTTTCTGGCAGCAAAAAATTTTCCTCGCCCTTATTTCCACAAATTTATTTTGATAAAAATAAAGTAGAAAGGGTAACTATTATTAAACCTTCTAAACAGATTAAACTGGAGAATGAAGAAAAATATTCATCAAAAAATAAACGTTGAAATTTTTGGCTCCTAGAAAATTGGCTGCTAAGTGCTAAGTTCAGTTTTAAGTAGACACTTTTGTTGAATTTACGTGATCGCGTTTTTTATGTTCTGCCGTTTGATTTTTCTCTATAGTTAAATAAGGTAACGGCCTGCCCTCTATAACTGTTTAATTTGCAGTTTTTGCTCAAATTACATTGACGAAAATGAATTTCTTAATAAAAAAAACTAACACTGTTTTATGAAATGCTACTTTTATTAGTGATATACACAAAAATAATAAAACACAAATTTCTTGGGATTCGACCGAATAAAACAATATTTATTAAAAAACTTTTTCACTACGTACGTTTCGGCTCAGGGGCCATCATCAGGTACAATTTTACATCGAGTAATTTGCTAAAAAAGGGTTAAGAAATGCTTAAAAGATTTTTCACTATATAAATAAAAACATTTAAAAATTAATTTTTAAAATACTTACAAGAATTCTCATCGGTCAAAAGAAATACATTCCAAATTAACAATGTCTAAACCATATCAGAAACATTGTAGTGTTAAATTTAACATAACTATAAGAGTATACTTTTCGCCAATTTTTACATTTAATTGGGAAAGGTTACAATTTTCACATTATATTTAAAAAAATTTAAAATTTTGGTCAGGTATGTGGAACGAAAGAATTGCAAGTGGCGCAAAACGAATCTTTTAAGCATTTCTTAACCCTTTTTTAGCAAATTACTCGATGTAAAATTGTACCTGAGGATGGCCGCTGAGCCGAAACGTACGTAGTAAAAAAGTTTTTTAATAAATATTGTTTTATTCGGTCGAATCCCAAGAAATTTGTGTTTTATTTTGACGAAACGACCAAGAAACTAAATTTGTGTAAACAAAAATAGTAAAAGTAGGTAAATAAGGATTTTTTAAACTGTTGACTATGTATGTACCTATATGTAGGAATTGAGATTTTTTAAGTAGGTATTGACTGAACACGCCAGAAAGTAATTACCCATTTTCATTCAGAATTACCTTTGAACATTTTTTGACAGAGAGGAATAAAATCAAATAGTTAAATGAGAAAACACATTTATTAAAAAAATACCTAAATACCAAATCCAGAAATATTGTCAACATAAATAAATTATATAAGTAAGAACATTTTAACGCATATACAATTATTATACAGGGTGTCCAACTTTAAAACTGTACAAATCCGTAAAATCTTCATTTTTGGAGATAATCGCCTAAACTTTTTTTTGTTTGAAAGGCCTTCTTTTGACCTTCCTGCTATTTTCAAAATGCAAATCCAGGGCCGGCTACCATTTTTTTATACCCCCAATTTTCTCGAAAACCATTTAGCGATTTTTTTTATTTAAAATCTGACCCCACAGCGTTAATCAGAACACTCCAAAACCCCTATATACCAAATTTGAATAAAAAATATACAGGGAGCAAAATAGGAATTTTAAAGGCATCTGCAAAGTCAAGTGTGCCAGGGAATCCTCTCAAAACAGTTTAATGGTCAATAGGACCACTCAAGGTATCGGTGTGCAAAGGTCCAATACAAAATATACAGAGTATTCTTATCTGTGCCATCTCAAAATGCTGAATTTTTATGAAACTTTATATGGGTCATGAGTGCTGTGGAATCATTGAAAAAATATTGATAAACACAAAAGTAATGTATTTCTTTACAAAATGCCAACTAACAAATAAAAACGATTTAAATTATTGGACCTTACTCAACAAAGTCACTGTCTAAGATGATACATTTTCTGTGTGTTTCCTGTTGTGGCACACCAGCCACCTTAACTGATATGGACTTACGGACTGGCAGACTTCTGTATTTTTTAGATTTAGTTTGTTTATAGTGTGTGGAGCGGTTTTGATATACTCGATTTTTGACCCGTATAAAGTAGAAAAAATTCAGTAATTTGAGTTGGCACAGATAAGAATACTCTGTATATTTTGTATTGGATCTTTGCACACCAACACCTTGAGTGGTCTTATTGACTATTTAACTGTTTTGAGGGGATTCCATGGCAATCTTGACTTGGCAGATGCCTTTAAAAGTCCTATTTTGCTCAATTTTGACACCCTGCAGATTGGAACTCCCTGTATATTTTTTATTCAAATTTGGTGTAAAGGGGTTTTTGGGTGTTCTGATTAATGCTGTGGGGTTAGATTTTAAATAAAAAAAAATCGCTAAATGGTTTTCGTGAAAATCGAGGGTATAAAAAAATCGCAGCCGGCCCTGGATTTGCATTTTGAAAATGACAGGAAGGTCAAAAGAAGCGGTTTTTGAAGGCCTTTCAAACAAAAAAAAGTTTGGGCGATTGTCTCCAAAAATGGAGATTTTACGGATTTGTACAGCTTTAAAGTTGGACACACTGTATGTTATTTGTTTTGGCACTAATAATAGTCCCCCACTAGTCAATAGTTTCACAATGTGTAAAAAGAGTTTCAAGGCTAAAAAAAATTCGAAGTCTCGCCCGCAGCTCTAGGGTTTACTATAGATCCCAACGTACCCGTTGAAAATAAACACCATCTATGGAGCTGGAAATATAAAATTTTGTGTCTGTATTTTCTGCTCGAGTGTGGTTGATGTAATATACGATTTCTATTGAAGGGAAAAGGATGGAATGATACCCCTGTTTGTGTATGTTGTGTATTTGGGCGGGTCCCAAGTAAATTTCTGGTCGCGAAAGGGAGCAGTGAAAGGGGCAAATAATATTGTAATGAATCTCAAAAATCACAGTCCAAACTCGTTACCTTGGTTACCACCTTTATTGTTTAGCCTTCAAAAATCACAAATAAACTTGGCAGATTACTGTCATTGCCCAAGAATATTCTTTCAGCTCCAAAATTCGCACAAAATCGCTTTCTAACCTTTCACTTTCTCCAGGCCCAATTCCCAGGGCTTAATGTCAAGTAAAACCCTGTCAAAAGTCAAAATGAAGATATTGCCAGACTCGAAATGTCCCATCTGTAATTCCTACCGAGCTATCCCAGTATACCCCAGAAAACAGTGTGCTGTTTTCTAGACTTTGCTTTCGAGTCAGCGACACCGATTGTGAATAATTGTTACTTCCGCTAGCCGCAAGATGGCTCCGGCGAAGATGCCAGAAGATTTTCGATATCGATCCGCTTTAATTTCTGGTCCGGAATGTAGAGGGTGCCAGCGGGCTCCGGAGATGTTTTTAAATCGGCACGCTGTTCCATGGGCGTAGATTCTCTTTTTAAATCTTCACACAACGATTAGGGGCTTTTCTCTGAAAGTTTTACGAGTGTGTTGGCACTTGGTCGGTTGCTGGACGTCCTTGGGTGTCCTGGGTGATTTTGGCTGGATTTAAAATAGTTTTACCTGAAATAATATCAACTTATAGTCGAACTTCGGGTGGCAGTTTCTTTACATTGTTTTTTTTTATGGGCTAGACAACGACGGCCATTGACCCAGATCCCAGGCTTATTTCATCCTCCTTCGACTCGCTGGCAGGAGTTGTCTGGCTCGAAGCCATCTCCTTGCCAGCTGTATATTGTGTATATACTTAAACCTAACTTAAACCTAAAGACAAACACACAAACATAAATACAAACACAACACCCATGGCACATACCGTGGTGGGACTCGAACCCACAACGTACGGCGTCAAAGCGTGGGTCCAATCGAAAGACCCACTCGTACACCGCCGCCCCTATTTACATTGATGAATTTTTTAATTTAATCGTTTTGAACTAGTCTGCTTCGGCAGGAATGGATTTTCATGTGTGGTGCGCGTTACCAAGGCTCCTTTTCTTTTACCTATGAGGTTCATCTGACAGTTAAGGCTTTTACCTTTACCTATGGGGTTCTTTTAACAGTCAAGGCTTTTGCCTACGAGGTTCATCTAACGGCCAGGGCCTTTACGAGGTTCTTACGTTCGCTTTGGGACCTTACTTTGGGCACAGAAGAACAGTGCTGTTTTTCTGTGCTTTGGGTTTGCTGGGCAGCGGACGTGCTTGGGAGCTGTGCGCCGAGTTTGGACTTTGGACTGCCTGGAGGAGCCAAGGAGGCGGGGCAAGTCGTGGCGTGCCAGATAAGTGTAGCAATAAGTGATAAGTGACGGGCCAGACTAGAGTCATCGACTCAAAGTAGATCACTTTCAATAGCGTATTGGGCGGTACATTTAATCATATGCAGCTTCGCCCAATCCTTTGTTTTAATATGTTTAGTGTAGTTATGTAAAACCGAGGCACCAAATAATTCAAGGCCGGACTGGACCCGTAACAAGCTATATAGGTCTGTGGTTATACGCTATATATGTTGCCTTATTTATTTCAACTCACCATAGTTTTGTTATTAGGGGGGATGTTGGATATCGGATAAAGATGATCTCAAGAGACTTCAAATTTTATCTTGTTCTATGTTTTGAAATTTTTATCGTGTTTCTATTTTCACAGTTAAAGAGGATGAAACCGGTACTGGGCTGGCTGGGATCGTTGTGCCTGCAGCATGTCAGGACATGTCCCAACAAAGATATCAATATCTTTGACGTTACGTTGGTGAAGGAGAAAACTTTGATCTGCAATGTTTATTCCAAACGAAAATAGAGAACCAATGGTGTAGTTCAATGCCGGTAGGGGCATTAGCCCTCGGAGTAGTTGTTTCTGTTGGTTCTATCTTTTTTATTATGTAAAGTAATTAATTGTTAGATATTAATTAATTAGTTAAATTGTTTTATTTAATTATTAATTGAAAACTGTTTAAATTACTAAGATATCAATTTTATTTACCCTACCTAATATTGTTATGCCAGAAAAAAACACAAAGCTACAGAATTCAATGAATTTCAATTTAATTAATTTAAAAAATATCCATGACATAATGTAGTACCTATAATTAAAAGTAGTTTGAATTATTAAAGTGTCAATTTTATTTACCCTGATCAATATTGTGATACCAGAAAAAAACATACCTAAAGCTATCAAAGCCAAAATAATCTATATTTACAAAGTAATGGAGACAGAAAACTATACTTAGTATTTGCTTTGAATCAAAAACATTAAAAATAATATTGGTACATCAAAAATACAGCCATAAAAATACTATCTGCCAGGTTGATATTGCATTTGAAATGAGCTACATCACGCAAGTTTTATAAGTTTTAGGTTTGAAATTCCCGACAATAAAGGCGGGAAAATAACATTATCGTTACCATCAATAAGCACTGTATAAAATATTAGATATCCAATAAATTACGGATTTCGGTTTTTCTTGTAGCTTTGAAATTTTAATGAATTCTAACCTTACTTTTTCCCTGCCGACTCGGCCTTAATGTATTTAAATGTAAAATTAGTATTTATAGTTATTGTTGTTGGATAGTTGGTGTTGTGGGTTGTGGATTTGATTTAAGCACACCTTGTAGTCTTATTGTAGGCTATTATAAGTATAGGTATTCTTATGAGTATTGTATATTAAATAAATAAATAATCATCGTGCCCTAAAGTAGTGCTTGTATAAGGTGCATAAATTACGTAAATGACGTATTGAGATCAATCTGTTTTCATTTCCTCGAATACTATTTCGATTCCTTTTACTTCGGGAAAACTTTTACAATAAACAGGATATCAGTTTTATCTTGCACAAACTTTTCAAAGTTGGAAACTCTATTTCCATACTTTTGTCATCTTTGGAAACAGGTCAACGGACGCGATATTTTTGTGATTCCATTTACCTTTTCGTCCTTATTTGTAACTCCTTATCTAATTGACACAGTGGCGTATATAGAAATTTGTTTTGGAGTGGCCCCATATAATTTTTATAGAATTTTTAAACGGGTTTTGTAAAATCAGTACATATATATTTGTCCGTGAGAATGCGCCGCAGGCGAAATATTTTTGGAATTTCATGGCCGAATATTTAAAATAAGGCAAGTGTTTCACAAAGTCTGCTAAAGAAATCTGCGTAAGAAAAAAAAGTCCTCTGTACGTATATCGGAAGGTTATAATAAAGAAATAAAGAAAGGAAATATACCAGGCCTCTAAGATATAGGTAATAATAGGAAAGAGCAGTTGTTTTTGCTCTTTAAATAAGCCAAAAATGAAAATAGAAATTGTAACAGTGACGTCACAATTCCTGTCCATACGAAGAAGACATTTTCCTCTGTGTATACTTTTAGTAGGTACCTCAGTAAAACCTGTTAAATAGTAAGCTATAATCCTGATAATACCGAAATTGTCCACATTTTTAAATTAGACGTCGAGCAACACCGATTGTTTTATACCGTCCTTAGGCAAACGGCACGTCACATTCGATATAAAAATGCAGAACGTCTGTGTTATAGAGGTTTAAACAGAAAATATTTCAAATCGTAAATTCTTTGTTTTATTATGTCGGACTCGACATAACAAAAATCAGAAACATGAATGTGAATGTGGAAGTTACTAAAAGCTGAACTTTAGTATTGCAAAAGAGAAATGATAGAATAGAATAAGAAGTGCGGAAAATCCATTTTTCCGCAGGAGACTGCCGTTGATCGAACGATGCGCAGCAGTCGAATGCGGAAAAGGCATTGATTTTCCACAAGTGTTAGCAACACTTGTTTTTCTACAGACGGGCGGAAAATAAACCACTCTTTAGAACTAATTTTAATAATTTTATTATTTATTATCATAATAATTATAGTAAAATTACAATTTCTAGCATAGTGCAACGTGTAACGGAAATTTTACAACTCTCCGTTACTATTGCATTAAAAACTTTGGATGGACCGATATTACTTTGGATCATCCAGTATTTTACCACAAACAAAATTACCGCCACCATTAGGCCGCTATGCATACACGAGGTGGTTTGTGTGTTGCCTATCAAGAATTTTATTGATACCCAGGTACGTTGCATCATTTTTTAAAATTCTCTAAAACTATTAGTTACAATAAACTACTTATTAGTTATAATGAGGTACATATTTGAACAACAGGTTGAAGCCCTGTTGCAAATTGTTTGAAGAAGCAGAGCGCCTGGCTGTCACTCGAAGGTATCATCTTAACAATTTGTGTTTTGTGGTCAGTTGATTTTAAAGTTTAATCAGTTTAATTTTAAATTTTCGTCATTTTTTTTACCATCGGAAATGCGCAACGAGACCGAAATGATAAAAGGGGGCTTGTCAGGAAGTTCACGGCTTTTTCTTTTGCGATTCATCAACGCGACTGGTGCGGTATTTTGTGAGGTTAAGTGCGTTTGATTTTTCTTTGCAATTCATAATATATCTTTAATCATCGTACTTAATCTCACTGCCTTTCGAGTTGATTTAGTGTTCAAAACATTTGTTATGATCTGATTTACTTTTGGTGCTAATATTTTCTTTGTGTTTTTCTTGCATAAAACCACGACCGAGTAACATCGTTCGCGTGTTTTTTTCACGAACCAGGAATGAATTCTGGGGCCTTTTGAGACAGCAAGACTAGGGTTGAGAGCTTGAGGACCATTCTAGGACAACACGGGATCAGGAGTGAGTATTTTTTAATCAATTCCTAGGAATTTGGGCTCTGCCATCTCTTTGAAAAAGTATCTCATTATCCAGATCTACCTTGCCTCTGAGGCCTCTAGTTGTCAGCTTTTATTGCCTCGTGTTGTTTTGCCTATTATATATTGGGTTATTTAAAGTTTTCATAACTTTTTGATTTATTAGCAGGCGTTTAATTGGTTGGTTTTTTTAGTGACGTTATCGTTACGAATTCACCTTTTCCTTACACTAAATCGACTGCTTTGGAATACCGAGCCACTGTCAGTTGTATGATTATATTTGTTTTGTATGATTTTCATAGTGGTTTAACTTACGATTTTTCACTTAAGGAAAAGCCAAATAAATTTTTTTGTTAAACCTATTCAGTTTAAGTAATTCTGATTGCAAAGTGTCAGGAAAATCAAGTGGAACTTGTTGTACTCTAATAAATCCAAAATATTTTATATAATTCATATTTTATATATCTATTTTTTAGTCAAGAATAATTAAAACCGATTGATTCGTTGACATCTTTGACCATGATGAAAATTATTTGAGCTATTATTTACTGTGCACAGATTTATCATAACTAAATTTAACCAGTAATTTAACTTTAATTTAACTTTAACATTTTCACTTTGTTAAAGCACAGAATTTAACTGCTGCGTTTTGCAACGGACACTGTTTTGCTTTTACCTTTTCATGTAACATCGGAAAAGGAAAGGACCGCAGGACCACACAGAAGGTTGCGTTTCATAACCATACAACCCCACTGGCCGACTTGAATCCGCACACCACTGAACCCCACTCAAGCAGCTCACGACTGGCTTCCGACTAGAGTACGAGAGCTAGTTCCGGAGCTTATTGCACGATCAAAGGAGTCTGGGTAACGTCTGGCGGACAAATGACTATTCATCTCGAAACCAAGGTATCCCTACAAGTCTTGGTGATCCGAAATTGTAAGCATGTTATCAAAATCAGTGCTAACCAAGTTTTTTTTATATACCAAAAATATTAGCTTTAATTAGTTACTCTCATTTTAATTCAAATATTCATTCGTACTTAAACCTTCTAGTTTTTCAACTATATATTTCTATTGTAAACAGCCGAATAATTTTCTTTCAATCTGTAAATTTCAACCACAAAGTTTCTCATTAAACCTTGTAATCTTTTTATTATCTTATTTTATTTGGAATCCATCTTCTGCACTCAGTTTCTGTTTTATATAAAAAAGTATAATTAGGTACTTATTAGCTTTTAATGAACATATAATTTCTACTGTTTTCGATCCTACTCAAAGATTTGGCAGATACATTTTAAGTTTTGGTATTCTATTTACAGTTTTATGGTTTTAAGAATAGTTTGGAGACATTTTTCGTTAAAATCAGGGTGGCCTGTGCCCCCCAGGACCCCATTTTTGTTAATTTTTAATTGTTTTCCCAGTAGAGTTTCCATAGATTTTCCATTTGACTATATGTATAAGTCCTGCGAATTGGTTAGGACGCGATTTTGCTGCAATAAATTTGTTTGAAGACTATAATAAAGGTGGTAACCAAGGCAACGAGTTTGGACTGTTATTGTTAAAATCAGGTACAAAAGCTTAAATTAATAGAAGATTTCATTTCGTAATACTTTGTTGGGTATTGGTGCTGACAATAATGGTTTCTGCTCGGGTTTCTGCTGATGTGTTAGGTTGTTCTGTTATTAATAATTGAAAACAAAAGTAATTTTGATTGTTTTATGTATTTGACAATACAATGAAAATATTTGCGCACTAGTGCGGCAAATGCGAATTTTCCGCAACAAAATCAGTGCAAAAAAAGGGATTTTCCGCCCACCTGTAGAAAAAACGTTTTTTATTTGTTTAGAAGTTTACGGCTGTCAACCACTGATTTCGCCAAAATGCATATTTTATGTATGCATAAATAATTTCTCTGGGTTGTCTCTGGAATTGAGACAACAAAGTACAAAACTTTTTTATTTCCATTGTGAGAAATGATTCGCCGCAATGTAAACTAAAGAAATAATATAATGAAAATGACATTATCTTATTCTAATGACCGTTCATGGGTTTTGATTTTGGCTTTGACAGCGGCGGCTGGCGAGGGAGCAAATGCGCGTGCCCACAAAATACCCCTTTATCATGGTCTAAGTGCGGCGGGTATGTTTGTTTTAGCAGCGTTGTCGTTTGTTTTACCCGATAGTAAAGTACATTTTTGAAACCTCGGTCGCCAATTTGTTTTAAAAAACACATTCAAGTTTTCTCACCCAATACATTCCTATAAACAACTAAAAAAAGTGGTGTAGGGGAAGTGCGCTCAAAATGGTCCCTTGTACAAAATGATCCTTCTTCTATTTTGCTAAAAGTAACCTCTATTTAATGAATGTTGAAAATATTTTGTAAAATCCTTCGCCAGCAGGTGGCGCTTATGCGCTATGGCCGTACTAGTTGGGCTAGAATCCGCAGTGCAGTATGTCAAGAAACATGTTTGGCGTAGTTTTGGTGTAAAGGACGCTTCGTAAAATAACCTGTGGAAATAAACATACAAACATTCTGGAAAGCTGTTAATTACCGGTAAGCAAGGTTATTACTTTTTCTAAGATAATTTGAAGGTGACTTCTGATTAGGTATACTCGCTATTTTGCTAGTTGTGTTTTTTTTTGTAAAATGTAAACATTTTACAAAATGATCCCCTGCTCCCCTGCTATTTTCACAAAACGGTCAGGGAATCATTTGTATGCCGTAGTACCGGAGAAAGACCAACCGGCAATCGTGGTCTCAAGAATCCATGGAGTCTGCATTGGAGAAACTTAGAAATGGTGCAGCTATAAGAACTACAGCAAGAAGCTACGTAATTCCTGTAATGACGTTGAAAAGAAGGTTTAGAGAAAGGCCTAGGTCGATATCGAGTCAGTTGCCAAATTGAAAAACCAACTGATTGATTACGTTTTGGACATGGTAAATAGATTTTATGGTCTAACAAAAAGAGATATTTGCAAACTTACAGACCAGCTAGCTGACAGAGACATCTTAGAAAACCAATTTAACAAATTTAAGAGAAGTGCCGGCGAAACTTGGTTTAGAGGATTTAAAGCAAGAAATCCAAGAATTTCTCTTAGAATTCCTGAGCAAACACCTGCAGAAAGAGCTCAATCGTTTAACAAACTCAATGTTCAATTTTTTTGATATTATAACTAGACAAATAGATGAGCATAGATTTGAAGCAAGACGCATTTTCAATGTCGATGAGACAGGAATCCAAACTACACATAAGCCAGCGCCAAAAGGGCAAAAAACAAATAGGTACCATAGTTAGCGCAGACAGAGGTACAAACAAGTCCCTATTTAAACGGACTTAAAAACAAAAACTAGCCAAAAATTACTAAGAAAGTAGAGAGCGTAAAGAAGAATTTTTCCGGCACAACTTCTAATAAAATTAAGAAATTGGAAAAAGGAAACGGTGCTGGTGACACCAGTTGTAAAAACTGGGCTCATGAGTTGTGTGCAGGAATAGACAGAATGTGTAGTCTTTATGTTTGTGACAATTGCTCTCCACAAGCAGGTTGGAGTGTTCATATAGATATAATGAAAGGGAGATCATTTTGTAAATGAAGTATGATCATTTTGACAACCCTAGTTTACAAAATGATCCTGTTATCATTTTTTAAAAAACAATTGCTGTGAGTTTTTATTTTAATTTTGCTAAGTGTTTTTAGATACCTTGAAGTGATAAGTTTATGTTACCAAGAGTTCATATTTTTAAAAACAAAGGTTTTTTAAAAAAATCAGCTTTTTTCTTAAGGGGATCATTTTGAGCACATTTCCCCTATTAGACCATTTATTTTCGTGCTTGGATAAAGATTAGGGGAAAGTGGCTCAAAATGATCCCCCTAAGGCAAAAACTTAAGGAGCGTTTACGATAAGTGTGGTGGCGAAATATAAAATTGTCTCTTGCATTCTTTAGTGCTTATACTGCTTATGCCATGCCAGTAAATTAATATCAATTTTTTGTTTCAAAACTAATTTGTACCGTTTTTTTTTTCAAAAGTGTAAAACTGTGTAAAAGGATCATTTTACCATAACCGGTTGGGTAAAATTATCCCTTAGGGTAGGGCAAAACGATCCCGCCATTCTATTATCGAAACAATATGTAGGAAAATTAAATGAAACAATCCAGCTCTGCCGTTCAGTCTTGCTCTTGTATTTGTGCACCATTTTTACACATGCAATGAATCTGCAAAAAATAATTATTATTTGTTTTCATTGTTCCAATGTTTGGGTAAAATGATCCCGGGATCATCATTTTGCCCAAGATTTTGAGGGATCGTATTACCCGACAGAGCGTATTCTACAAAATTCTAAATTCTTCTAAATTATAGTCAAATACATGTGTTTGTTACAGGTAAATTGCAAAATTGTGAAATATATCCGTTATACGCTCTATAACAATTGTTTTGTATAACTTACCTTAGATTAAAATAACAGAAAACCACTTTTTTAAAGGTATAAGCGTTGACTGGTATATTATTAAAGACCCGCTCACGGCTGTCACGTCTGACACATTTTTAGCTCACCATGCGCTTTCCGGAGATAAAATACAATGCAGAATAAATTTTTAGCCTTCAGAGCCATCTGTTTTCCAGGACATAAAACTATAACCGTGATAAGTCTTTATAAATACGTCAGTCAACGGTATAAGCGAATAATGATGTCACCAGCTCGGTATTTGTTATACCTACTACTGAAAGCGGCTCGACCTAAGACAATATTAACTATGTTATACCATAGATGGCGGCACTAGTTTTACGAATAACATGGGGGATCATCTTACAGACAGGGATCGTTTTGGGCCACTTTCCCAGAGTAAAATATTAAAAATATTCAAGGTCAAACAGTTTACATAAACAGCAGATTTTAATCACTTTTTGTAGACAAAAATTCTTCCACATGTGCATGAATATTTTTTAAATTTGCAAGGTGACAGTTAACAGTAATTAATGAATGGCATAAATTCTAAGTAACACAATACATTATGGCGGTAAAAATTAGGCTATATCTTAAGTTCTGAAGTATTTCATTTTATTAGTTATACTTTAGCAATAACAAAGCACTAGGTATGTAATGTACTTCACTACTTGCTAATAATTTACCTTTCAAAAAGAAAATATATAGATACCTATTTTTCGATCCAGTCTTTTCTGTTTGTGTGACTGGCAAAATAGGAAATAATAATTTATAATCATCTTTCCTTCTACCGTTTCCTAGAAAAATCGTGTGTGAAAAGGGAAACAACTATCTTTTTATAGCGGGCTGCCTAGGACCTATGCAGCGTACCTATGCCATAGGTACGCTTGGAAATCGCTTTATCACCTCCCACGAGGCTGCTGCGGTAAACTGGCCGTGGGCCAAACCTCTTTGTGGGTTACGGTCACGGCGAACGGAAGGTGCTTGACCGACAAAAAATATTATAGTTATAAATAAGCATTTGAGTTGGGGGACTTCGTTTCTACCCCCGTTCACACGATTAAATACCTATTAAATTGGAATCTTTGTAAAAAAAAACATAAGAAACAAAAAACCAATTTCGAACAGCCATGGTGATGCCGAAAAGGAAGTCAGCATCCTTGAAAAAAAAAAACAAATAGACGGAAACTTTTATATTAAAAATTTATGACACTGATAATAAATGTGATTATAGACCGGGAGTAGTGACAGATTAATAAGGTATGAATCAGAACATTCTGGGTTCTTCATATAGAAAAGGAAATCGCCATCCATTGCCGTTTTGTCGAGCAATATGAGAAAAACCTTAAATTGGGCAAAACTAAAACTATTATAGTATCCCTATCATATTTATTGAAAAAGATAGAAAGTAGTTAAGTAAAGCGGATCCTGGCTCAAAGATGGCCGCCATATGTGAGCCAGCTTCCGCATAAGGGTTTTGAGCCTGAGCCAGGATCCGCATAGGGCTTTCGGGGTTCGGTTGGCAGGTATAAACGCCGCGGTTAGAATATTTTTTCCTTGATTTAACGTCCTGTTTCGGGTGACCTTATTTTATAAGTTTATGTGTATTGTGAATCAGTGGGATGTTGTCAGTTCACGGGGAAGGTTTACTAAATTCCTTAATCGACAAATTACCAGTTGAATTGCACCTTCCTAAATATCAGTTTTGTGGACCTGGAACTAAGTTAGAGAAACGTCTGACGAGAGGAGATTCTGGTATAAATAAATTGGACGCAGCGTGTAGGACCCACGATATTTTGTATTCAAACAGCAAGTTATTAGAAGATCGACACAAGGCTGATTTAGAATTGGAAAATCGTGCTTGGGATCGAGTAAAATCCAAAGACGCTAAATTTAGTGAGAAGGCTGCTTCTTGGCTTGTAACAACTGCCATGAAAGTAAAAAGAAAATTGGGTATGGGAGTTAAAAAACGACGACCGATTTCTTTTAGAAGGGACATCGTAAAAAAAGTGGAAAAAAATCTCAGAAAATCTTTTACTCCTAAGGACTTGAATAACACTCAGAATTTGAAAAAATCGTCATTGGCTGCTGTAAGAGCTGCCCGTATGATTGTTAAAAAGATTGGAAAAAAGAATTTGAGGATACCGAGGTTGATTCCATTCGAAAGCAAAACTGGCGGATTTCTTCCTCTTATTCCTATTCTAGGAGCTCTAGGGGCATTGGGTTCTTTGGCAGGTGGAGCAAGTGCTGTAGCTAAAACCATTTTGGATGTAAATAATGCTAAAAAGAGTGTGACGAAACAGTCGATGGAACCTGTTGGCAAAAAAGGTTCGGGTCTTTATTTAAGAAGAAATAAACGCGGAGGATTCGGACTATTTTTGAAAAAAAACTCTCATTGAGGCTACCCAACAGACCTTTAACAGATAGAGATTTAATAAAGTTCGCGGCAAAGCTTAACATACCATTTTTTAAAGGCGTATTTATGAGAGACACGCTACCTAAAAAGGTGAGAAAAAACGAGTCGGTCATTTTAAATTTGGATGTTCAGCGAAATCCGGGAACTCACTGGGTAGCCTATCAGAAAAGAGGAAATATCGTCAAGTACTTTGACAGTTTTGGTAATTTGAAACCGCCCAAAGAATTGGTTCAGTATTTGGGAAAGAACGTAAAAATAATATATAATAACGATTCTTATCAGAATTTTGATGAAATAAATTGCGGGCATTTGTGTCTCGAGTTTCTGTATAAAGGTGACAGTTAAGACGAGAAGACGATGTCTATGCTTTTCACCTTACATGGATTTAGTTCAACGCTGTCTATTGACTTTACCAGTCCTATATATTTAGATGAGGATTATGAGTATGGCTTAGCATTGTTGGGATTTCATTCGTACAACAGCGTGCCGAATATCGAGAGTGAAGAAGACAAGCTATATCTTGTTGGTAAAAAGGGATACATAACTATACAAATTCCTACAGGATCGTATGAAATAGGAGCAATAGAAGAGTGTATAAATAACAGTTTAAAAATTAAATTTGGAAAAAACTTTGTCGAAAAAGATAGAATTATATTAAAACCTAATAACAGCACCTTAAAGTGTGAAATTTTTAGTGAAAATTTCGCTATCGATTTCCGAAAAGAAGGTTCTATTGGAAAACTGCTGGGATTCTCCGAGCGTTTGTTAGAATCGAACAAATTACACATCTCCGATTTGCCTGTGAATATAGTGAAAGTTAGAACGATACACATAGATTCTAACATAACATCTGGAGCATACTATAAAAATCAACCAACACATACCATTTATGAATTTGCTATTGTTGATGATCCTGGATATGCTATAGACGAAACGCCAAAAAATTTGCTATATATACCAGTGACAAAGCGAGAGATCTATAACATAACATTAAACATTCTCGATCAGAACTTCAGACCGGTAAATTTTAGAGGCGAGGAAATAATTGTGAGATTAGAATTGAAACGTTTAACTCATTAAAAATGGTTTTGATTTTTGGGGACGCATATAAGCCTTATAAATTGCAGTCATTTCTCTGTAAAAAGTCATTAACGAAGAAATCGTCGAAGCGTGCAGATCATTCTAAAAAGTCGTCAATTTTGAAAGGTGCTGGTCGCAACCGTGTACTTACTTTCGAAAATCTTCAGTTTTTAAAATCAATTGGTCAGAATGTCGTTAACTCCTCAGGTGTTCAATGTGCATCGCAGTCCAAACTATGATGAATCTATTCAACGCCTGGAAAAACGTACCTACTACCCATTTGTAAAATCTTTTCGAAACAACGATATTGTGGAAATAACTGTCAATCAGGGAGACGCATGGCTGTTGATGTATGATGCTGTGATTTATGTTAAAGGAAAATTAACCGACATGCAAGGGGACTGTAACTTTGTTAACAATGCACCTGCATTTTTCTTTGACTCTGTTTCCTACGAGCTAAATGGCAAAGAAATAGAAACAGTGCGAAATCCTGGAATTGTGAGCACAATTAGATCATACTTGTGTTATTCTCCTAATGAAGAAAAGTGCATGGCGACAGCCGGTTGGGCTGGAGTTAATAAACATTTTAATGCAAGCACCGATAGCTCATTTATTTCCAGAATCCCCTTGAATCATTTGTTTGGGATGTTCAATGATTATCAGTTGGCTGTTTGTGGTAAACAAACTGTGAGATTGATACGAGCTCGAAATGATAACAACGCTTTATTGCTACCTACTGCAAACGATTCTTGTGAAATATCAATTTCCGATATAGAATTAAAAGTTAAGCATATACAACCGAACGATTTAATTAGACTTAACCTTCTTCAGGCCATGAAAATTGATCGTCCAATTATATTTGCCTTTCGCAAATGGGAACTTCATGAATTGCCAGCTCTTACTACCGGTGCTCAAAGGGAGATATGGTCTGTAAAGTCATCAAGTGCATTAACCTCTCCTCGATACGTCATCGTGGCATTCCAGACTGACCGCAATGACAATCCTAAATCCAGTACTGCAGAATTTGATCACATAAATATAACCGATGTGAGATTAATTTTAAACGGCGAATGCTTTCCTTTTGAACGTCTAAGGTTAGATTTTGATAAAAATAATGTTCAGGAAGCCTATCACAATTACGTGGATTTTTATTCGAGTTATATGAATAAAGATAGACGACCCCTACTTGGCTATACGGAATATAAATCGTATGTACCTCTGTTTGTTATCGATTGTTCTCGAAGAAATGAGTCTATAAAAATAAACACTGTTGACGTTAAGTTAGACATAGAAAGCAATAAAGGATTTCCAGCCAAAACTCGAGCCTACTGCACAATTATACATGATTGTACTATGGAGTATTTACCACTAAGTGAAATTGTGAGAGATGTAATGTAAATTAAGAACAATTAGTCAAATCCAACAGTCCTGTCCAAGATGTTATTGAGAGCGGGTCACATTACATTGCTAGCAATAATTAATAATGTGTTCTATATTCACAATGAGCTAAATCAGACTAACATCTCTGTTTGTGGAAGCAATGATAAATGCTCACCATTTATTTCTATTGGAAGTGCAATTTCAATGGCTATCCTTCCGAAAAATTCAACGCAATTTAAATTTCATTTTAAATTTAAAAACCATACGATTGGTGAAACTAGATGGAGGAAAATTTCTGAAGTTACAAATACTACAAAAAGTACCCCGACTGCACCTAAATTAACCCCCGAACAAAAGGAATATAATATGGAAATTACTCTTGTTCCTCTGGTTTATTACATTACGGTGTGCTCATCGCTGTTAGTAACAAAACTCATGATTAAAATAGTACTTACACAAAGAGAGAGATGGGAGATATGGAACTGAAAATTTGGAGCACTCCAAAGGCAAATGATCTAAAGGCAAAGGCAAATGATTCAAAGGCAAAGGCAAATGATCGGAAGGCAAATGATTCGAAGGCAAAGGCAAATGATCCAAAGGCAAAGGCAAATGATCGGAAGGCAAAGGCAAATGATCCGAAGGCAAAGGCAAATGATCGGAAGGCAAAGGCAAATGATCCGAAGGCAAGTGATCCGAAGGCAAATGATCCAAAGGCAAATTAAAAATATAGTATGAATGTATTGTAACAATGTGTTAGTATATAATAAAGATAAAATTAAGTATAATTGTCAGTGTTTTATTCCCCACCTACGTGATGTATATGTGTGATATTTGCGGTACAACATTTTGTAGATCGGATAGTTTTACAAGACACAAGAATATTCACAGAACTATTATTTTTATGTGTGAATTCTGTAGTAAAACGTTTTCGAGAAAAGATAACTTAAAAAACTCATAAAAGAATCCACCAACTTCAAAACGACTTAGTTGTTAGCGAGGTCGTTGGATACAACGATTCGAAAGACGCGATGCAAATCCATCAGCAGACAGTTTCACTTCCAGTAGAAAACCTAGATATTGTGCAAGAAAGTAGTGCTAAATCTAAACACGGTGTACTGTTTCCAAACTCATTTAGGGCAATTTTTTGTGGACCTAGCGGATGTGGAAAAACCAACGCTTTACTTAGTTTAATATTTAATGAAAACGGACTAAAATTCGAGAATATTTACTTGTACAGTAAGTCACTGTACCAACCCAAGTATCAGTTATTGCAAGACGTGCTTAAACAAGTTAGTGGCGTTGGATATTTTCCCTTTAACTCAAACGATGATGTAATTGGTCCATCAGAGGCTAGAGAAAATTCGGTTTTCATATTTGATGACGTGGCTTGCGATAAACAAGATAAAATTAGAGAATTTTATTCAATGGGACGTCATAAATCTATAGATGTTGTCTATCTTTGTCAGACATATTCTAAAATTCCTAAGCAATTAATACGAGACAATTGTAACATGATTATTCTGTTCAAACAGGATGACGTTAATCTGAAGCATGTCTATGATGAACATGTGTCACCAGATATCACCTACGAGCAGTTTAAAAACCTTTGCTCATTTTGTTGGAATGGTAGTGTTTTTGGAACATTAGTGATAGCCAAAGACTTTAGTTTAGATAATGGGCGATACAGAAAAGGATTTGATAGCTATATAAAACTCTAGTGACTCGGTATCTTTATTAGTAGCCAACATGCCCTTGACATCACAAGAACAAATTCAGAGAGCACAGCGTGCTAAAAAAATTAAAGAGCTAACTAGATCTATTAGAAGAAAATATGCTGCGTTAAAAACGGGTAAATCTGAGATGGATGAGACTTTAGATAAGATATTCAAGCCCGTAAAAGATTCTCTAAGCGAAATAAAAAATAATATGAAAGTTAAGGTAGGATCAAAGCAACAAACTGCAATTCGGATAAAACCTAAGATAGAATTATTTACTAGTACGCCAAGTAAAAAGTTACCGTCTGAAATATCGGGAGAAAATACATTACCTACAACGGTCTTAGAATCATCTCAAGTAACTGAATACGATGATGATGTTGAAGATGACGCAGATTATGGTTATCCTGAAACGGCCTTACCATACATTCAAAATTTCATCTCAAAATCTGCTGATATTGATAATACTTATGGTCCTAAACTTGATCGCAGTACCTACACATGGACCTTAGGAAATAAACATATCGATTTTGATAAAGACACGGGAGATATAATAATCGATAACACTCCTTTCAAGAGCACCGACGGACTTTACCAACTCATTTTCTATGAATATCCAGAATACAGTCAGGCGGATTTGTTAAATTACAAGAAAATTTTAATGTTAACTGGTGTTCACCTTACATCGAATGGTAAATTGAGGGGTTCTCACAAGACCAAATACCTTAATATCATTAGACCTCTAATAAAAAGTAAAACTCAAGATGCGCAAGGTACAGGTATGCAGCTTACTTATAACACAAAACCCTAGATACGTATACTGGGATAATGTCAATGAATTAGTAGATAGGTTGAAGTTACTTGTAGCTTCTAAAGATGCCGGAAACACTTCTCACGACAACGAAATCGCAGCCATCTTAAATGAATTAAAGGAAGCTAAAGTTATTTACTAGAAGTATAATTACTGTCAATATACAGTTAGTTACAAAATGACTCTTAACAAGTTCGGACGCTCGTCGAAATACAAAAAGGCTAGCGGCATTGTGCACTCTCCTTTGTCCCAAAACCAAAAATTGAATAGCGATGCTTCAGCTATTTCATTTCAATATAATAAAGATAACGAAAAGCTTAGAAATATATTAGATGAGCGTCATAACTTTTTATTACGGTCAGTAAACGACTTTAAAAATAACGTTTCCCAGCAAATACAGGATTTTAAAGAGTTGTTAGAATTAAATACTGTTGCTTTGCAAACTGCCATAGAGAAAATAACACAAGAGCAGGATGTGATTAAAGAACAACTGAAATTGGATAAACAAAAGAGCGGTGTAAAGTAATTTCATTTTAAGTTGGAATTGAGCAGTTGAACAATGAATTTCGGTCATAGTGATGAAAAAGTTCGGTTAGTTAGGGAACTCCATAAACCAGCTCGAAAAAATTATCCTCGACGTCGAACTATTATCAAAGGCTTAGATGATCTTTGGCAAGCCGATCTTGCTCAGTTAGATCAATATGCTTACTGTAATAGAGGTAATAAATTCATATTAGTTGTAATTGACTCTTTCTCCAAATATGTCTGGTGTAGACCGCTACAATCCAAGTCTGGAGCAGATGTTACAAAGGCTTTTAAAGATATTTTAAAAAACAGTGGGGGACGCAAGCCTCACAATTTACAAACCGATCAGGGCAAAGAATTTTACAACTCTGAATTCCAGAAATTGATGAAAACTTTTCAAATTAATCACTACAGTACATTTACCGACAAAAAGGCAGCTATAGTGGAAAGAGTAATACGAACTTTGAAAGAAAAATTATTCAAGTATTTCAGTCTAAATGGAAAATATAGGTGGATTGATATTTTGCCTACTGTAGTAAATGAGTACAATAATAGGAAACATAGAACGATACAAATGAAGCCTGGTGAAGTTAACAAAAACAACGAGCAACATTTAGTCACCAATGTGTACAACAGTCACTTAAAAGTTTTCAAAACTCGTAAATTTAGGAAGGGTGACATTGTGAGAATAAGTAAAGCTAGACATGTATTTGACAAGGGATATCGACCTAATTGGACAACGGAGTTGTTCAAAATAATCAAAGTACAACACACCAATCCTCCCACATATTTGTTAGAAGATTTACGTGGAAGAGCTATAAAGGGTGGTTTTTATAATGAAGAATTGCAAAAAGTGGCAAATCCTGACATCTATTTGGTGGAAAAAGTGCTTCAAAGGAGGAGGGGGAAAGTTCTTGTGCGATGGCTCGGGTTAGATAAAAGCCACGACTCGTGGATAAGCGAAACAAACATTGTGTAGTTCTCTCGGTGAACGAACCGCCAAAATGTCTGACAGTGGTTACGAATCCGATGTAAGCAGCAGTGAAAATGATATTGTAGAAGATTCTTTGCTTTTGGCAGCATGTTTTCCGATCAAATCAACTAATGGATTATTCATTCATACAGGGTTGAGTCTCAAGAAATATTTTGAGCCAGCAGTAATCATCACATACCTTTGTCATGATCGGACAGTAATTTCCTTGAACTACTCTGAATGGAATAAATTATTGGAACATGTATGTGAATTTATTAATAATGGTGGAGCTCCAATGTTTGCCAGATTCGACTCACGTATGGTTCTAAGTACGGTGATTGACGCCGATGGAAATCAGCACGTGTCGCTTAGAAAAAATAATGTGTATGTTTATTTTACCGAGGCAGATATTTTTGAATTGTTAAACGTTAGCATAAGTGCATCTTTGAGATTTGGCTTTTTGCTCCGCTTTGATTTTTATGATTTCTATTGTAATTTCTTAGATAAAGTCAATCATCTAGTAGTAAGTAGTAACTTAAATGAAACAGACATTATATTAATATTATGTAATATTACATTTAGTATAGAAACCTTTTGTATTTTTGAACTCTTCTGTTTTTACAAAGAGTTTCTGTTGGCTGATTTGTATAGAAGAAGGTTGGTTTAATAAAACAACGTTCTACAAATATGGGTTTTTTATTTTTACATCCTTACATATTACATTCAATATGCCTTATAGCTTTGTGTCCCCAAGGAAGAGTTACAATACTATTAACTAAATATCGCTTATCATCGAAAGGATTCAAGCCAATTTTAGACTGTTCGAGACTGAAAACATCATGAGCAAACGAACGTATAGAACGTTGGTTTATAATTTTTTGTTTCTTGTCAAACAAACAACTTACATAATCGTTGTACGTTATATGTCTCGATACAACGTTTTTCTTGACTCCTTTCGATTTCTTAATACAAATTTTTTTCCCCTCAATCAGATAAGCATACATCTTAGATCTAAGACCCGCAAAGTGAGTTATAATGCTACCATTAAGTTCATCTTTCATTAATCCCGGAACTTTTTTATTTACCAATGGAATACCATATTTATTATCTTGGGGGTAGTCACTAGTATCAAAACGTTCTATATTATCTTTAATAATGTCTTTAAAAACGTCATTACAGCGTATTTCATATACTAGGCTATCAGTATCGGTATACAAGAGCGTACAGTCAGATAATTTGCGTAGCATAAATTCATAATGAAATTCATAAACGCATGTTTTTGAGATATCGAGTATTGCCATTCCCACATAGAGGGGCTTATTGAAAATAATACTCGTCTTATTTAGTTCTACGCTAACTAAATTTTCATCAAATATGGTTCTGCTCTTAAAACGTGGGCTAGAAATATAATGTTTTGCTCCAAACCTACCAGCCCATTTGCGTAATAGTTTAACAACCCTGTGTTTCCTTATGTTCTCCATTGTTTTACCATAAACTGCGTTGTTCATGAGTTTGATTATAGTTTTTTCAAATTCTAACGATGCTTGCTGTCTCAAGCGTGTATTAAACTGTATGTAAGGAGCTAGCCAGGGGGCCTGTTTAAACTTCAGAATTCTGTGGATTTTGGTCAAAACTAGACCGTTTCTCAAAGCCTGTTTAAGCGCTCTGTAATGAATTATGTAATTCTTCTTGTCATGAAGTGTGGGCATAAGCTTGGAAAATTTCGATCCTGGTGGTTTTCGCTGCTCTGCTGCAAACGGGAGGTCTTTATGCACATCATGCAGATGATCTGGGTACGACAAATCCACCTCCAAGACATAGCCTTCGTCTGCATCGTCGGCAATCTTGGTAACGTCAAACTCTGAGTCCTCAATCCATTCAAATCCGCCATAAGGGAGATGCTCACACATCGCCCAGCCATATAAGTTGTTAACGTCGAAATAGGCAATAAATTTGGAAGGTTTGGTGGAGTCATAGCTTCGCATATATTTATTATTCGCTTCGGAAAAGCGATGGCTACACTGACTTATTCCACCTCTTACAGCTTTTTCGAAAAATAATAAAATATCGATGTCTTGGAATGTCTCCAGTTTGCAGTTGGTATATTTGAGCATACAGTCCCAAGTGTATCCCGGTAATGTGTAATACCAAGCAGGATCTAATCCATAGTTTTTGTAACACGATTTTCTAAAATTCTCAAACACATCTGTAAGCAGCATCACATCGGTTTTTAAATACAGATCGGAGTATTCGCCCAAGTTAGTTATATTGAACTTTTCCCATACTAATTGTGCGTGTCTGTAGTCTTTTTCGTCGATTTCAACATCGTTTAGTTTGTTATAGAATTGATCGATTGAAGGTAATGAGGTTTCCTCTAATTTTTTAAACGAGTCTATGTAATCATAGCAAAAAACGCCCTTCCTGGTTAACAATGTAAACTTTTCAGGTGACAAATGGTGAAATTCTTTTTTAGCATTTACGAAATCGTCACTTTTTAGAGAGGAAACGAGAGTATCAAGCGAAAAACCTAGAAATCTAAAAGAGTCGATAAAGCGAAACTTGATATTTGTCTCATTATCAAACATAGTAAAACTAATATATTTTTCTTTGTTTATCGGAAGCAGAGTAATGTGATTTCTTTTGGCAAGGTCCCTTATTATAAAATGGCTGTCGTATCCACTTAGATTGTGAAATACTACGGGAATCATAAAAGAGTTCTTATAATTCAAATTACAATTTTGGTGGGCGTAGCCGCGAAATTTGCCGGTTAAGTGACAATGATCGCGCACAATTATGTCAGTGTCTATGAATTTTTTCTCGCAAATATGACAGTTTTCGCTAGCATCCTTAAGGCTAATGGTTTCGTCCATAGGCTCCACAATTTTTAATTTAGAGGCTACAAATTTCGCGGTCTCATCCAGCTGATCTGCAAACCAAGATAAACATTGGGGTCCACGATAGCTGTTGTAGAAAGATAATGAGTCATCGAATGTACATTTGAAATAGTATGCAGCACTATAGGCCACATGTTTTTGATATTTTTTAGTTTTCGTCTCGGTTTGCAGATCGTGGACGGGTGTTAGCATCGCCTCCACGTCTGAGTAGATTATGAAAGGTACATGTTCTTTATGTGCAAAATTTTTAAACTCAATAAATTTTTCCTTGGGAAATTCAATTTTGCATTGATTTATTTGTTCACAGCTAGTAGCATGCTCGTTCAATTTATCTTGAGATGTAAAATAATTTAAGCATCTGTCACATATAAATACACGTCTTTTATGGTTGTTTAATTGTTTTGAGACTAATTTAGAAAGATCCTTTATCCAACAAAAATGATATTTTATATTATCCATCGACTCGTCTTGAGGGGGAGCTTCGAATTCCCCGATATTTGGCGAATATTCATTTTGAATAAGAAGTAAATTCACATGTCTATCAAGTTTATTTTTTGTTAATCTGACAGGTACAGTCATAAATCTAGATGTTTTTTCTTTGCCCACTAACTCCAGAACATACACGTTTACAGATATTTTATTTAACTGCTCAAATTTTGTAATCTGTGGCAATGTCATCGGGAAATCTATCCCCTCCAAATTTAAAACTGTGGAGTAATGAGGGTATGAACTTACTCGATGCGCATTAGAATGTGTTGGATAAAGCGCTGAAACGATAGCCCACGCGAAACAAGCCTCATCCTGATTTTGGACGTTAATGCACGCTTTTTTACTTGAAATTTCGTAGGGCAGAGCTATGTATGACGTTCCACCGTTTCCAAATCCAACTTTGTTTATATTAACCTCTAAACTTAATATTTTATGTAAGCTCCAATTGGACCCTTCATTTTCAAAATCGTCAAGTTTTCTCAAAATAATAGCGCTAACATTGTCATTAAACCATTGCTTTATATCAACGCCACGATCGATTGCAGCATTTTTTGTATTAAAATACTTGTTACTAAAGATTTCACCATCGCCAGATATTTTCACAAATTCACCACAGAAGACAGTATTTACTTTAACTACATTTAGAGAACGTAAAATTTGATTTATACGATTTTTAAAAGGAAAAAATGCGTCATTTAAAAACTTTACTATATCTATGTGAAGTATGTTTACTATAATACCTGACCTTATTCTATTTTGAAAGGCGGACTGAGTGTCTTCCCACTTCAATCGATCAGATCTCTTTTCACGTTTTTGACCAGCCCCCGTATGTTTCCATGATTTAAAGTATACGCCGATCCTTTTCAGATGACCCAAATTTGTCTGAAGTTTCATCAGCGTACCGTGATTATAGTCTCCTTTCTTTATTGCAGTATTATGTAATTTAATATTTGCTTGTAATTTTTTTGTCCATTGCTCTAAAACTCTTTCCTGCGTGCTGTCCCTTAATAAATCCAATGCTTTTTCGAAAGTTTGAACAATTTTGTCACTTTCAACAAATGACATAATGAAAACTTAGCAATAAATTATTCTTAGCTTTAGCTGTTTCGAAACGTTTTGAAAATCTATATGCGTTGCATGCCTTTTTAATCTATTTTTCCCCACTGTTTTCTCATAGGATCTGTTTCGGCACGAAAGGGGAGGGGATAGGGAGCTGGCAATATAAGATGTTGAAATTGCCTACCATACGTATCAAAATGGTGCAGCTTACAGTTGAATTCAGAGCTTTCAGAGCCGCGCTATACGAAATGAAACGTTCGTGTTACGGTAAAAATTTAATTTCTCTCCTGAATAAACCGAATTTTTTAATATTTGATAAGTGCTTCAAAACAATTGCCGAAAGTAAAGAGTGCGACGAGGCCGATTATTGTTTGATGCTGGAGAGCAAGCGAAGAATGGATAACTTTATACGGATACTTGGTGATATTTTCGAGCGAGAAGGCATTAATGAAATCAATGTCGTTGACCTTGGTAAGCTTTTGAGGGATCATTGTTTAAAAGATACTTTTGCACACCAATTGTACGTCCTTAATTTACTTTACGATGCTGATGGTGTGGAGTTACCGTATAATCCGAAAATAGAAGCCTATCAAGTGAAAAATATGAAAAAAAATTACAACGATATATATAAATGTATTGACGATTTCATATGTGCGGCTGCATATATGGCAATTCCAAAGAATATAGAAAATTTTAAGGCTGCATTAACTAAGTTGAAACTAAATTACAAATTTCAACCGTCTGAAAACAAAGTGCATTTAATTATGGAATGGTTAAATAAAAACGTAAAAAAGTACGAAGAAAATCCTGACGCTATACTGGGTTGGCAAGATGGTCCTTGTTGTTCTCCATGGCCCTCAGAAGATGTGGACGATTATAGAAAGACAATTGCACTATTAAATACCTTCATATTGTAACTAATATACTTGTAAAAAATAAAACTTTTACTAATATTTTGAATTTTATTTCATATTTGTATTTTAAAAGTGACAACGCTATACTGGGTTGGCAAGATGGTCCCTTCTCCAAGCACACAATACAATCATGCAACAAAAATTGTAAAATTCATAGAGAATGCCCGCAGCCAGGTAAACCCAGTTGACTGCGCAGCCGCCGCGTTCCTGAGACTCATAGCGCGCCCTCGACGGCGGGGCCTTCGAACCACCCAGCGGTATCTTTCAAACCCCCTTGCGCATACCTGTTGCAAGGGTAAAGTATTCGGCGAAATATCGATCAATTGGTAGTACTTTTGAAGCACGACTGTAGTTGTTTCCCTACAGAAATAGAGGGCACGACCTGTATTAAAAATCTAATATTTTCATTGTATTGATCACACGTCAATTCATAAAAGAAAATCAGTAGTTGCAATCTTTATGAAATTTGGAATAACTCAAATATGCAGATTAGTTGTTCCATTTATTTCAAAATAAAAAACAGCAAAAAATACAGTTTTCTGAAATGGAGGAATTAAAATTTAAAAAAAATGTATCACTTTTTATAGCATATATTTAAATAGGACATAAAACACAAAAGATATGTTAAAATATTTATTTGTATGTACAGGATAATATAAAAAACGTATTAAAAAAAACTATTACTAACTAAATATATTACAAACACTTATAAATGTATTCTGCAAAAACACATAACTCTACCTGAGGACAGTGCACGGGTTTTCGTAAATTTTGCAAATGTCTTTTACATTGATTTTTTTTAACCTGATTATATAATTCAGGATTTTCCCCGACTATAATATCAAATTTGGGACATCCCAGTTGTTCTATATTATAGGCTAAATGTCCAAATCCTGCTGCCTTTAAGAGATCCAACTCCACATGTCCGCCTTTATAACCAATGTTTTGATCACCTGAATTGAAGCCCAGACGCCGAAATTCTTTGATGATGTCGTCTTGCGGTTGGTCGCCTTTCTGATCCTCATATCTCAATCCATGAAGATTGTTAGTGACCCACCTTGCGGTTCTGGCGTCTTTTGAATTGAGAGCGTAATAGCTTCCAACAGAATAATATTTGGAGGTGGACTGTTTCCATTTCATATCAAATATTCCAAGTTCCTTAACTAAAAATTTTCCGTTGACGTGGAAACCATCAACATCTACCAAGTATCTTATGGATGGAGTCATTTTCTTGAATAGACTTAGACGATTACATTGGTTCACTTAGCTAAAGTGTGCCTTTTATACCCCTCTTTTAATACGAAAACAGTTTGGCATCATCAGAAAGGGGGGGGGGGGGGATCCCCTCCTAGACATCTCGTACAGGTTGATGTTTTAGACTATAAAAACTCTGGAGATATCTCAATAGACATCAGTTACAGTTTTTCTCCAAACAAATTAAATTTAATAACAATGGCTGCCTCCATACATAATTCCCTATACCAACTTGCGTTAGAAGAAAAAGAAGAGATTGAGAAAACGGTGCCTGCAGAATTGAGAAGAGACATCGACGACATTGACGACGATGATGCTAGTGACGAAGATGAAGGGGTAGACGTTGGCCGCGATGACTCCGTCGTGGCGAAAAGTGTACCCATTAACCCGACCGAGGGTTATAATAACTGGACAGTGGGGGGCCTCTGTGTATCTGCCGCATATGTAAAGGTAACAGAAAGGGCGCGTTTGTGCCTAAATTGTTACCGTGCGTATGTGGTAGATTTTACAGAGGTTTCCCTGAATGGTTTCACCGACAATGCGAAGCATCGGCATGAAACTTTACATTTTTCTTTGACAGAAATGCCTTTGCAAAGATTCATGCGGTGTAGTGCCTGTAAAGAAAAGCTTTACATAGCTTTTCGGCAAGACACCTGCTTGATGTGTAAAGCAGGTGCAAAAATTATACCATTATTGTAAATAAAATGTATTATTGTAAATAAAATGTATTATTGGATAATTCTGTTCTTATTATTATTATTTAAATTAAATTCCTGACTATAAGAAAATAAACGTGAAATAAAATATTTTATTAAAAACTACAGTTTGATACCTACAAATGTTCTGGGATTTTAGGTAGTCGCATGCTACTGCTTGTCCGTGTGAGGATGATCGCTATGTAAAATCCCCTGGCTGTATTTTTTACCTTTCTTACATCGCTCAGCCGGAAGTGTGCACGTACGGTTATGCTAAAGCATAGCTTTTCGGCAAGATACATGCTTAATATGTAAAACAGGTGCAAAAACTAGACCATTGGTATTATTGTAAATGAAATGTATTATTGGATAATTGTTTTATTATTATTATTTAAATTAAATTCTCGAATATAAGAAAATAAACGTTTAATAAAATATTTACTTAAAAACTACAGTTTGATACTACAAATGTTCTGGGATTTTAGGTATCCGCTTGCTACCGCTTGTCCGTGCGAGTTCGAGCGAGGACGATCGCTATGTAAAATCCCCTGACTATATTTTTTACCTTTCTTACATCTCCCTCAGCCGGAAGTGTGCACGTACGCTTATGCTAAAGTATGGTCTGCTTAGGAGAAAAATATTACTTTTGTATTTAGCTACCGAGCGACTCTGTATTGCACGTAATAAAATTTTATTGCTTGCTGTTTATAATGGTATTGGGTGAGAAATGAATAACAAAGCGTTGGTTTAAAACTATGTGTAATATTATATATATATGATTCAACTTATGCTTACTTATAACTAGTTAATATTTTATTCACACGCGCTTCATCTATTTCTATTATACTAATCCTATTTACTAAAATTTTTCTTAATTTATCTAACCTATCTATTTTATTTTTTAAACCAGCCTTGTTTTTGGCCAGCTTATTACTTTGAAGCTGTAAGACGACAACATTATCTTCCAGCACTTTATTAAGTTCCAAATTGTGACGTCCTCCAGCTGTTGGATCTTCAAAATCGAAGCTGTCATCCGGAAACCTGTTTGTGCGGCGCCCCCTGTTATAAACCGCTCTCAACGTCTCCATATTTTTCCCAACAGTCCTCACAGGACTGGAGACGTTCTGCCGGTGGGTTTGCTCAGACTGAGCAGGCGACGCATGCCCTGCAGGTTGCGCGGGTTGCTCATATTCAGGTGCGGGTTGTTCAGGCTGTACATATGTCAATTGCGCAGGCTGCACATGTGCCGATTCGGCAGGTTGTGCAGGCTGTACATATGCCGAATATTCAGGTGCGGGTTGTTCAGGCTGTACATATGTCAATTGCGCAGGCTGCACATGTGCCGAATATTCAGGTGCGGGTTGTTCAGGCTGTACATATGTCAATTGCGCAGGCTGCACATGTGCCGATTCGGTAGGTTGTGCAGGCTGTACATATGCCGATTGTTCATGTGCCAGCTCACGCTCGATCTGCGACACAGCAAACGATGTTGCGCTTCTAATGCTTTCATCGTCCACTTCGGAATACTATAAGTATAAGATAAACATTTATTATTTGTTAGAATTCATAAACATGTCTACTTACATGCTCAACATTGTTTTCTTCAGACGAATTTTCAACTGACCCCTCTGCCGCAAGCGTCTCGATGAGATTATAAGCAGATGGTGACTATAATAATTATTGAATGTTAGTATATCGCAAATAAAAAAATATTTTTCGCATAAGAAAATCTCCAACTTGCGGCTAACAAGAAAAAAGTTGGCTAAAAATTTTCTGATGCGAAAAAGCAAAATAGTTTCTCGAAGCAAATTGAAATAACGTATTTAATAATTATAAAAAAATAAGTTTTGACTTACCCTCACAACAGCATTGTAGTGGACAATCGCCTTAGTTTGGAACACACTCATAATTATAAGCAAAGTAATAAATTTAAAAATAACACACGACAAAACTCGAACACAATTCAACAAAATTTAGAAAACTGATGCTTTTGCTGAATTTCTACACCCTTTTGTAGATTTTAAAATGAATGCGTTGGTGGGGATGGCTCTCAACGTTGCTACTTTTTAATTTAGGCGTTAACTTTGCTCTGGTGGGAGTGGGGGTAACTCCACCCCTTCGGCGTTGCCAAAAAATTTTCTACTTCAAATTGCTCTATTTTCTAATTAGACGACAACGCTGTTGAGTGGGGATAGGCAATGCTTACGTTAAATATAAAAGGCAGCCACATCCTTAACAAAATTCACTAAATTCAATTCAATACAAAGAATTAAATATTGCTTCAGTTAGATAATTGTGGCAAAAGTTTATAACACTCGTTGAGATGTATTCTCAGAATAAAAGAAAAGTGACAGATGATGGATACAGTGCAGGATGGAGTTCGTATAGTCAGTGGAAAACGGAAGAAAACGCAAATCCAATTAGGCGATTAAGGGACACTCATGTGAGGCACTATAATGAAGGTTTATACGCGGGATGGTTTGATCATCAGGCTGGTAAGAATAGGCGTTTTCTGGAGGGTGACGTGAAAATGGATAAAGTTCAATATGGTGCAGGATATCAAGATGGATGGATCAGATACGGTCAGTGTTTTGCGAACGCTAATGACATTTACATGGCTAAATCTGATATCATTGCATATAATAAGGCGTACTACGCAGGGTGGTTTAATCATCAGCGTCAAATCGAATACGAATCTGGCTATGTGGCAGGGTATTTTCGATTTGCGAATAATGAGGACATAATACGAAATCGAACGACTTATAATTATGCATATTATGAAGGCTGGTTCGACCGTCTACGCAGACAACGACAGTGCTAATATTTGTATATAAGTTTATTGTAACAAAATATATGAATTATTTTAATAAAACAAAACATTAATTAATTTTAGTTTGTTTTATTTATATACTGGTTTCTTGTTTAGTTTTGTTTACCTATTCCTTACTAACCCACTTTAAAGCAATATTTTTATCGAGGAATTTTAAGTGGAATATTAATAATGTACACAGTTTTTTTTATCAAAATAACAATAACAGCAAAATATTCTCATTTAAGTTTTAACATTGAAAGCCTTTTTTTATTAAAATCTCAGGTAGGGTCGCACGAGAAGATTTACAAGCAGGTGAAAATCTAAATAATTTGAACAGTCTGCTATAAAACTACCAGGCAGTAAATTTTTATAACATGCCATTTACAGGACTATAAAAAAAAGTCTGACAAAAAACATTTAAAAGTGGATCATTGTTATGTAAGATTATCCCTTGAAGGAAGGGTCGCGCAAGAAGATTTAGAAACAGGTGAAAGTCTAAAGAATGTGAACAGCCTGCTATAAAAGTAAAAGGGGGCAAACTTGTCTGCATTTTTGTTGACTCGACACAAAAAGATTCAAGGTACTAAAACCAGGTGAAGGTGTAACTAATTTGAACGGTCGGGTGTAAAACTCTGAAAGGGTTAACTTTCTCTGGAATTATGCCAAAAATGGTTCGAGTCACTATCTGCGCTGGATTGGCTGTTTATAGAATTGTAGGTGGGAACTGAAAAGCTTCCTCCTACTTAGTAGATCCTTATAAAAGTACTGCATCCAACTGAGACGTTGGCGTCGAAAGTTGGCGTCTAAAGTGGGCGGCTTAAGTGGGACTTAAAATGGGGACTTTACATGGGGAATTTGCATGGGGACTATGTATGGACTTCCTTAGAGGGCACAGAAATTATTATTTTTGTTAGAATTTTTATCATTAGGCATTATTATTTTTTGTTTGGAGCTACATCAAGCTGCAAGAAAAAATTGTGTTTGGTTTTAATTCAAGTTTCAGTTTTGCACTTTTTTTATACTATTACTTTGTTGTACACCTGCTGGGTAGTTTGTTATTTTATTAATTTACTATGGGTAGAAGAAATGAAACATCTCTTATGCTATATATATTTTATTTTTAATTGTTTAAAGTTCTTATTAATTTCATATATATCAATTTCATATTTTAGTTTCTGTAATTTTCGAATGTGAGACTCCAAAGTATTTTTATAGCTGTTCCGGTTCTTGGACGGAAAATTGAATATTAGTTGTTTTCCCGACAGGTCCATAACTAATAAGATAATACTTTCGCCCGTTGAAAATGTCCTTGTTTACTTGCTCAATTCGTTCTTCTGTAAATTCTACCGTGAACCTTTGCGGTAAAATTGTTTTGAAATCGTCGAATTCCAAGGATATCTTCTCGCCGAACTTGGTGTTTATTTTCGTAAATGCATGTACCTCAAACTTTCGGTTGACTTCCAAATCTTGGACCCTAATGAATTTCTTCAGGAACAAACTGTTATTTAAATGGGTCACAAACGATGCCATACTTTTAATCTTATTTAGTTAAGTTAAAAGTGAGAACTGTGTACTACTTTACCAATCAACCATCGAAATATATACTAAAAAAAGTGGAGGGGATCCCCCCACACAAATCCCCCCCACCGCTAGATTTTATCCCCGAAAACCCTATGCGGATCCTGGCTCAGGCTCAAAACCCTTATGCGGAAGCTGGCTCACATATGGCGGCCATCTTTGAGCCAGGATCCGCTTTACTTAACTACTATAGAAGATAACTTTTATATTGAAAACTGATAGCACTGGGAAATTACATCAAAAAAATTACACAGGGTCTTAGGCTTTCTTCTTGACATTTGTGTATTTATCTTTTATTAAAGCTATTTTGTCGCTTATTTTGCGCCTCACAAAAAAACGTAAGGTAACAAAATATGCCAAATTTGGACAGATACACGTAGCTAAAAGGAAATTCAGGCATCAATGGACAACTTTGCTTGCAATGCATACTAAAAAAACCAAATCTACAAGAATTTGCATGGCCTCAACAGAGATGAAGGCACTGTGCAATTTTCTGAATGTGAGCACCTGGTTGCATAAACCTTCTCATCTCAGTGCCATCATCAGTGCTACGCTATGGCTACTAATAGTTTCGCTCCATTTTAGTTTTTTTGATATTACGCGACAAGATGTATGTATGTATCAGAGTCACCTTGCTATAGATACAAAATTGTCACGTTTTTTGCTAGGTTGTTTTGTGAGGCACAAAATAAGCGAGAAAATCGCGGTGGAAGACCTAAAAATAATCCTGTATATATAGAACAAAGAACAAATATTCAAGTATATCCATTAGAAAAGGTATGTTTGTTAGAGAATTCAACGCCTGCCAATATGAACCAATGAAATGACATAATTTGTGAAATATTAACCAATCAGGTGATGATTTTAGCAATAATACTACTAGGTACTGGTATTATCGCTGTAATCCTACTCTCCTAGTTACGTCCTAGTTACGCTAAACCAATATTGTGGTAGATAAAACTAATTTAATATATGATATGATAGAAGATACAATTCCAGTTAACACATTGATCGTTAAACATCTATTAACTCTATAAATATATTCAAAACTGAAGGCTCATCCTAAATGACAGCGATCAAATACACTTCAACTGTTAAGATGGATTTATAAACTCGACGTTTTTAAAACCGTCCGTTTGCGTCCAGAAATGTCAGCTACTTTTGTTTAGTTCTATAGGCGACTGAATTTAAGATGCCAACGCCCCGATGGGCCATTGTCACCTTTAGCTTTGCGCACACTTTGGGTTTACACTGCGTTGTTCTTTGTTCTTGTTCATTGTTCTTGTTATTTTGTGGTCGTCTTCATAAAGTTATTTGGTTATTTGGTAAAAGTTCCCCCCGACAATTGGTGCGCGCCGATTGTGGGGCGAAAACAGCGGCCGAGCCGGACGTAAACACGGCACAAATCTTTCAAAATTTCGGATTTTCCGCGGGTTTCCGCGAAGTTTCGATGTTGCAAAAAGTGCAAAATAGTGTGGTGATCAGTTTGAGCTGCATATAGTAAAAATTCATCCGGATTATAACCACAAATGTCGCCATGAAAAGTGAGGTGTCAAAGGAAATTTGAAAATTAATTTTATCGGAAACTACGCCCGAGCACCAAAAACTAAGGTCAGATTCGGTTTCAGGGTCCCCGAAAATAGGGGGGCAGCCAAAATTTCAAAAAAATCGGGGCAGACATACACCGCGGGAAACTGTACTTACCGGTTATTATAAAGTTTAAACATTATTGTTTATGATTTATGTAATTGCAAAGGCAACAGGCAACTAAAAATGAACTAAAAGCAGAATTCGAAATAGAGAACTTTGTTGGTTAAATTAAATTGATTCGAAACTTGTTCCATCTAGAAAATGTTTTCAGGAACAAAAAATGTTTAGGTTAGGACCTCGGCGATCGAATCAAGACGGTTTTTCGGCCTAATCTCGCAATAAAACTTCGTAATTACACTGCATAACACTTTAGCATGTTCAAATTCCACTTCTGATAACTGTGGGAGGCCTTTTGGGCGTGGTAATCATAATAAAAATCACATTTTACTTGCTTTATTTCATTTTCTAACAACTCTTCTTTAACTCTTCTCTCTTATTTGGCACAAGCGTGGCAGGAATATTTAAACATTTGAATTAAACTGTTGTATTTACCACATTATTATAATAGTCAAATTTATAAAATAAAGCTTTTTTGACTGATTTTGAACAAAACAGAAAACATAATATACGACTCAACAAAATGGCGTGGCCCATATACTTAGTTTAGCATTGAGCCTACAGGGGGCGTATTTCTTATATTCAATCGCGTATAGTTACAACCTTAAAAACGGGTGTTTATAGAAAAATTATTATTATTAAAACAAAACGATGCTTATAACAGAAAATATCGAAGAAGACCTATTACTTGGATTATTGGGAGCACTTTTGTGTGTGTACGCAAATATGCACAGTAGAAAACCACATGGGAGGTTTAAAATTAGACCTATAAATAGACAGAGAAATACTAGAGGAAGCTTTTTTATTACTCCAAAATGAAAGGTTGGGATACACTCCAATTTTTTAAATACGCCCGCATGACACTTCCAGTCTTTGAAAAACTGTTAAGCAAAGTGAAGCCCAAAATTGAAAGACAACGCCGTCCTGATGGAATAGATGCCGAAGGTAGACTTTTAATAACTCTACAGTGAGTATATTTTGTTAGTTTTTCAATATCTGTGCCATGATTAATAATTGATAATAAAAGGATGGCGTGAAATATGACTAGGTACGCCTGGTCATAGAAAAGTACTTTTAAATAATAAAATTTTCTTGAAATCGGCATTAAAATGTCCCAAAATCGTCATTAAAAGCACAGAAATCGTACAATAATGTAGCCCATTATTGTACGATTTTTTCAATAAGTAGGCCTTGGCAAGATGTAAACATCAAACGTCAGACGCAGAGAAATCGCCCGTCAAAAGTGACCAAATATTCAAAACCCGGCCGATAAAGGCTTATTTAACTTTTCGTACACATTGCGAAATTGTTTCCTATAGAAGCGCAATCCTTCAGTATACATATTTTAGTAAATTTGAAAATCAATAGATTTGTTGTGTAGGCTGCACAAGAAGCAGCAGTTTGGTTTTTCTGTCAGAAGGTGCCGTACATCATTATACTTGTCCTAGGTAGAGCGATCGGTAAAGTCAAGCAACGCCGCGCGTAGTCGGTTCGTGGACGGGTGGTTTATTTGCCTCGGCCAGAGGCCTCAGCAACTAAACTCCACATGAGTCATAAAAAGTTGAACTTCAATGCCTTGGTACATAAATAACTATTATATAATCTCTGGTATGGACTTTTCAGATAGGACTTACCACCGTTCACAAAATAATTCATGAAACTTGCTTTGCACTTTGGGATGTTTTAAGCAAAGAGTATTTAAAGTGCCCTTCATCAGAAAATGAATGGATGAAAATTGCCGATGGTTTCAAAACTAGGTGAAATTTTCCTCATTGCCTTGGTGCCTTAGATGGTAAACATGTAACAATTCAAGCCTCAACAAAAAGTGGCTCATTATTTTATAATTATAAGAAAAGCTTCAGCATTGTTTTACTAGCAGCTTGTGATAGTAAATATCAATTTATAATGGTTGATATTGGAGCTTATAAATCCCAGAGTGATGGGGGTATTTTTAGAGAAAGCAATTTTGGAAAAAGACTCGAAGATAATGCATTAAACATTCAACAGGAAAGTGTTTTGGAAGAAACAAACATTAAAATGCCTTACTTCTTGGTTGCAGATGAAGCCTTTCCTTTAAAAAGTTTCATTATGAGACCATATATAATTATTTTATATCAGATAGTGGTAAAGTTCTTTGGCAAGAAAAAATAATTAGTAAAGGAAATCCTACTATCTTAGTTACGCCTTAGTTAGCTAAACTAATATTGTGGTAGCTAAAACTGATCGGTAACCCGATAACTTCTTCACAGTTCCAAATTTAATACAGTACTAGAAGATACGATTTCAGTTAACGCATTGATCATTAAATATCTACTAACACAATAAATATATTCAAAACTGTAGGCTCTCCTTAAACGACAGCTATCAATAGAGTTAAACTTTTAAGCATGGTAAGTAGGTAATTCAGTTTAATTGCGGCTAGTTAAGTAAATTTTATATGAAAGCACAATGGTCTAGTGGCGTGATTCTCGCTTTGGGACGGGAGGTTCCGGGTTCGAATCCTGCTTGCGGCTCCTTTTTTTTAAAATAAATATTTATAATTTTTGTAGTTAATTTATTAATAAGTTTAGATTCAAATTACGCCTAAGCACTGAATAATTATTTAAAGTTGTTCAATTCTCTTCCAAAATACAACTCGTGGTATGCCTAATAATCAGATAATACCTTTCGTTAATTTATTAACTAATTCTAATCCAATGCTAACAAAATATAACTCCTGGGGCGCAGTCTTGGTATTTACAGCTTTGGGATAGAATTCTTAAAATTAAGAAAGGTATTGCCGATAATAGGAAATACTTGTTATATTATAACCCTGAGAATTCAACGCCTGAACATATGAATAATGAAATTACATCATTTTTAAAATGTTAACCAATCAGGTAAAGATCTCAGTGTACCACTAGTGGTATATTCCCTGAAATTTTAGTCAGCCACCAGTGTGATTCTTCTAAAATTTTCTCGATTTTCCACAGTTCGCCGACGCCGCTTCGATTGTGTTATTACCAAGCTGCGCGCAGGGGCCAAGGTCGATGGCAATCGGATAATCCCAGGTCACTGATTTTTGTGTAGCTGTGAACTTCGCGCGTTAATTGTTAATTCTGTGGAAAATACGACACCGGCAATCGATTAGGAAATAGCCGCTGTTGCTTCGCGAAAGATGAAAGGGAATGAGTCGCAGAATCGTAAATTTTTAATGGGCGTTTTGTAGTTTATATGGTGCTTAGGAAAAAATGGTGCTAATGGTGTATTCTATACTATATTGCAGGTTGTAAACAGAAATCTGAAATTTGGTAAAATGTACAAAGAAAAGCTATAAAAATAAAGGTTCAGTAAAGTTCTCTAATGAATTAAAATGTGAAGAAATAGGTTAGGTACCTATGGCAAAATAAGCATATCTGAAACAAAGTTCATCAAACTATGTTGCCTTGGCCACTCCAAAAGTGTTGTCTGGCGTATAATATCTAAGATTTGACATAATAAGAATTTAAACAATTAGTACAAGAAAGATAGGGGGTATAAAAGTGGCGTTGCCACTACCTTCATATCAGGTTAAAGTGCAAAGTAACAACAATAAATTTGAAAACAATTCTTTTACTTTTAGTTTTCCCGAAGATATATAAATAAGAAAAAAATGGATCATCTCTATTAATGGTAATGGCGGAGACTTAATTTTTGGTTGCTTCTCAAGGTGCCTACCTACATATTATTATAAATTATGAAATTGTAGATTTTGAAACCGCATTTAATTTTTTGCTTCTAGGAAGGGACCTTCTCAGTTTTAAATTTATTAAAAGTTAAAGCAGTCACTGCTGAGTTATTCAATTTGTGGCTATGAAGGTAAGAAATTGAAAATAACGGGTTTGCAGCCAAAAAGTATTTAATATACTTCTTTCATTACGCGGTTTGTAGCACATTCCTCGCAGCCAAAAATAAATGTTTGAGAATAATAATCCATAGGTAAGTAATTTTGTAATTTAAATTAACTTTTGAATCCATGCACTAAAGTGGCATAGGCGTTTGTGTAGGTAGCTACTTCTTCATAATTGGAAATTTAAAATTAGAATTGCTGTATTTTCGAGGATACATAAACGTGCCTTATAATGTTTTGCCTGTATTGTAGGTACTGACCCAGTACTGATTTCACGAAAAATGAGGATTTATGCCTCGATTAGTTTGTCGAAACTACACTGTTAAACGGACACGGCCTCCCGCCATATGCAGAGACTTCCCGGTTCAGCGTTAAGCCCAAGTTTGCTTCTTCCTGGGGTTCTTTATTCAAAGATCAGATCGAACGAAAGCTAGGATAAGGTATATAGAAAGTGTACCTAGTACATTATAGGTAAACAACAATTTTTGTTGTTGGTGTAAAAGTTATAGTATGTAGTTAGTTTTTTTGCACTAATAATATTGTCACACCTGGGGTGTGTGCCGGAGGGTTGGACTGACCCCCACGGCTTGCTGGGATCACTGAGAAGAACCGCTGGTACTGATGAGGGCGTAATCCAAGGAGGCCCAGGTATAACGAAAACAACTTGTATTGTCCAGAACTCACAAAGACGTTTTTAAAAGCATCCTGGCTGCTTGGGAGGCGCGGAGCGGAGCTGTAGACCAGCCAGCGTGGCCGTGACTGATCGACGCGTGTGGGAACTAGAAGCGACGGTTCCTTTGCTCGCGACCGTGGAGACCTGCCTCCAATAACCGGGTGACCCCCAACACTCCAGCCGGACTCCCGAAGGAATCTGCTGTCAACCCCCTCGCAGCCGAGTCAGAACACAAGTAGCTGGAAAGCAGTATCCTGTGCCTGAGTTGACCACTTGGGGGTGGTTGGCGATCTTGTGGCTGCTGAAGAGCGGGATCCACTGATGCTCAGTTTTGAAACTGTGCTGTACCTTATACCTGTAGATTCTGCAAAATCGGCGGGTGGACTTTGATCTAACTCTTGTTTAACTTACTGATCAATCCGCGTATATTTACATTATTGGTTGTCGCTCGTATTCGTTAAATTGTTATTGTTATATTTACTTTTGTTTTGTTTTGTAGAAGCTGGACCAACAGTCAACACTATATTAATATAGTGTCGGTCCAGGTAGAAGTTGGTTTAAATAATTCGGTAACTGGTCCACATAGATGTCACTTGGTTGACAATATGAAAGAATAAATTCTACAATTACTCAATACAGCTGTATGACCTATGGTCTCCTGGCTTAGGGTTCATCTTGGTACTCATGTGCATCCAATTTTTTATTGCAAAACGAGTCATTCGATATTTGGCGGGAATCAACTCGGACGAGATCTGCAAGGGATGGTTTTCTAAATACAAAGTTCTTACTTTTCAGCGATAATATATTGTAACCTGCTATATGTGAAGAAAAATATGGAGTATTAAAAGGCCGATTCCTACCTAAGCAATTACACGGCAACCAATGATTTTCGCAAGTATCTACCTATTTATAGCACGGGGCAAACATTGCTTAGTAGGCTAGCACATATCAATAAGCGGTGCATTGGTTTGAAAAAATACTGTTTAATAGGCTACCCGTGCGAGTGAGGTGCCGCCCGATTAATCAGTTTAAGAGAAGATTGATAAGAATTGAAGAATATTACTCTTACCGTCAATATTATCTACTCTTACCGTCAAACGGGGTTAAGTGGACCAAAAAATAAAGGTTTTTTGATTTTATCTCTACAAAAACCTGAATTTTTTAACAAAAAAATGTGTTGATTTTTTTAACATTGAGTTACCTACAGGCTATTTACAAAAAATTGGCACTCTTCATTTTTTATTTTTTTTATGGTGATCTAATGTACCTCGTGTATTGGGGTAAAGTGGATCTCCTATTTAAAATCACATAAAATTCGGTATTAATAATTAAAAAAAAGTGTAGTTATTAGGTATAAATTTTCTTAAATTGGTTAAAAAAATACACGTTTATACCAGAAAACAAGCCTTTTATATAAGAGTTTTACGAATCATAGTTTATGTACGGGGTAAAGTTGATCACCTATTTAAAATTACCAGAAATTCACTTTAAAATATGGGGAAAAAGTGGATCACATAAATTAAAAAATAAGTGTAGGTAGATACAAATTGTATTAAATTGGTTAGAAGTTGATACCCGAAAAGAAACCTTTATTATAAGAGTTTTACAAATCATAGTTTCATTTTAAGGAACAACTTAAAAATTCGATTACCTATTATTATTATTAATAGAAATATGTGTCATTCTATAGATACCTGCATGCTCTTTTTCCGCGAACGGATAATATGCACATGTGTTTTGTCCCCAAATTAGTTCCGAATTTCTCTTATGAACAAACCTCCACTGACTAGAAATCCAAAACTAACATCGAAAAATCTGCAACATAATAATTAGATATTTCCGGTTTAACGATCACTTGATACTCAATTATTGGATTATTTTTATTAACATTAACCCTAGTTTCATGGAAAAATACAAAACACGCAATTCGGTTTTTAATTCAGTTTACAGTGTAAACAAACCAATACTTGGCGCAAGCAAAAATTTTGCGAATTTAAAAGCGCAGCAAAACGAATTCACTTTTTCAAAGATATGCTAAATTTGCTTCTATCAAATTTATTTTTTTAGAGCCACTTGCCTTTTTTCAGCTACACCCAACCACACAACAAAGCAAACCCGGGCCATTTGACAGTCAATCGACCAGCCAGAACAAATAAACAGAGAGCCATTTCGATCATGCCCATTATAATATGTCTGTAAAACCACCATATTGATCTACTTTACCCAGACTGATCCATTTTACCCGTTTGACGGTATATCTTTATTCATTTTAAGATTTTTTATTGAATTTTATACCAGTTCCTTATATTAGGTAAGTTTTAATTTTTGTATTGTGTTATAATTTTATAATACATTTACATTTATATAACATGCTTATTGTTTACTTTTTTAATCTTAAAACAGGAAATTTATTTTGTTATTTAGTTGACTTGTCTGAACACTAAGGGAGTAAAGGTTTAAAACATATTGTTAGCCATCAGCGCCATCTGTTTCCCGGACCTCATAAATCAACGCTCCAAGCTTTCGTTCTCACTTTTGAGAAAAATAATAATTTATACAACTAATGTGCAAAGCACTACTTTAGCGCGCGAGAATAACAGTATTTTGACGAGGGCGAAAGCAGTTGTTAAGAAAATAACTAAGGTACATATCTCCATCCAACTTTTTTGACACGATGTGACAAAGCGCATAAAACCATAAATCCACAAACAGCAAAACCATACAAAAATTGTTTTACACAAGTAAGCCAGTCGGGGGAGGTCCAAAAATACCTACCCGTTGACTGACGTATTAATAAGACTTCTCACGGCTATAGCTTCATATTCTGAAAAGTAGATATCGCCTATGGTCAACAATGTACTTTGCATTGTATTTTGTCTCCGGGAAGCGCATGGTGAGCCAGAGAACTGTCAAACATGACAGCCGTGAGCAGTCTTTATTAATACGTCAGTCAACGTACCTACCAGTTTTTTTGTTTATTTTGTCATAACTTGTTGAGAATAATGTGTATAACAACATATTTATGTGAAAGTGTACTAAATCCCTGCTCAGATAAAAAGTTATTATCAATTTAAGATAAAAATATTTGTTTTCAAAATATTTTTGGCTATTAAATTAACTTTAAATTTTGACATTGAAAAACACTATGCAGTTTTTGCACGAAAACTAAGAGTTATTTTTAAGTTGCTGTGAAAATTTAAATGATTGGTCAAAATAAACTTTTTGTGCGCCTCGACGTTTGCACAATGCATACTATTGGGGCTGTGCATAAATACAGTGTATAAGTCGTTGATTTTTAATAAACCTAAAAAAATTGTCGGGTTTTTCTCGCGAAGAACAAACTTGAAAGAAGCCGCTGTATTATTGATGTGCTTTTATATTTTGCAACCATTCATATAACGTAGACAGGCCGCAATCACAATTTCGGGAATAACCAAACGCGGGATCGTATTCGGTTACTTAAATTGAGCCGTATTTTTTCCGAAATCGCCGAAAACTTTAAAAGCGGTTGTAAATTGCAAATTGCGTCGTTATTCCTTCCTCGAATCTCCCTTTTATTCGTTCTGATCCCAAATTGCCCCCAAGATTCGAAGAAGACAGAAGAATGTTAATGGCCCAGAATGCTCGACTCGGTTTGCCATAGAGTATCAAACTACACATCTTGCGGTTGCAGTTAAGTTAATTTAGATTCTGGGATTTATACCGGCTTCTGGGGTTTCCAAATTGTTTTTTTTTTATTATTTATAGAGAATATTACAGCAAGAGGTATGTTTAAAAATATCGTTGGTTTATGATTTCTTGAAAGTAACTTGAGGCTAGAGCATAAGTTTTAAATATTTTGGCCCAAATTGAAAAATACCTTTGACATAGAAGGGTGATAGCAAGTGCTTCATGCGCTATGAGCCAAAAAGTTTTTATAATTATTTTTTTAAAATTCATTGTTTACGTGAATCCTGAAGACATGCACTACCACAAAATTTTGTATCAAGCCATAGGGCTTCACGGTTCTTTTCCCGCCAAAACTGTAAGGGACCAGCCAAAGAAAATTAGGGGAGTACAAAAATATAAAAATATTGACGTAGATGACTATATTTGTAGGGAGCAATAAGAGCAATAAGAGCAACATAACATTATAGAGGAATGTAATTAAGAGATTTTACATCTTCTGGGATAGCTAAAACGGTTAATTCTTGTTTCGTACACTCGCGTTTCGTACACACTTCAAAAATGCACTTAAAATATTCTTGTTCCGTACACTGAATTTTTAATCTATTTTTGGCTTCTCGTTTCCTACTCCAACCGTCGCGATGGCCCCAAGGGTCTGGGCACAGCTTACCTCAGGGTAAGCTGTGGTCTGGGTCCCAGGTAAACTAGGTACATAGTTACTAGGTACATAGTTACTGTATTCAACTAAGGAAAAGCCACACGCGTCATCGACTAGTCGTCTAATTTGGACCATACCAAAGTCGTGCAGAGTTCTATTAAAATATCCAGTGACGTACCATTTTTTTTAATTAAACAATATGATGGTTAATTCCCGCCTCTCCGGCACTCGCTTAAGACTGAAGTAGACAGGCCGAATTATTTTTAATTTCTAGCATTAAAAGTGTGTCTAAACTGTATCAAATATGTTGACTTAGCTGCCTTCCTTTTGGGAAAATAACAGGAAATTTGAAAAAAAAATCTAATTTCGATACATGTTTATATGAAAAAATCTACTTATCTACGAAATCAGGGAGGGGTTACGTTTTGAAAAGAACACACTCTCTGGTCAATTCCAATAAAATAGGTGAGTACCGAGGTGGGTACCTACTTTCGGCATGGGCTTTTCCATTTTTTTATTTTTAGTAAAAATTACGTATTTTTGCATAATTAATACAAAAAGTGCATAAAACAACAGTTCCCGGTTTTTAAAAAGTTAATAATGCAAAACAATGCATTTAATTTGTCCACTTGTTCTTGTCGTACATATTTCTCTAAAAATGTCGCCTAAAATTGTGAGTTCAACCCTTGTCTATCCATTTATAGACAAGGGTTCAACTTTATCCGGTTGAGATAATTGCAAATCTGGAGTTGGTCTCATAAGAGTTTTTATTTCAACATTTTCTGGCAATGAAGGTCTTAAAAAGTTACATTTCAAAATGTCCTGCATAATATTTTTCATTTTGTTTACTTAGAACACCGCAAGGCACCGAGGGAAATTTTGTAAGGGACGCGGCGACGCGTGCCACGTACTTGACTGGCTGGGACTGATGGGGCTAGAGAACAGAGAGTCCTCTCCTATGGTATAAGCAGAGGTATAATCGTTTATTAGCAGAAGCAGCTGACTCGGCCTGAACGCGCCCCTTTCCTCGCAGAATCGCGGCTCAAATATTCGCAGCCACCAAGCGACGATTTTACGTGATTATAAGGTACCCGTTTCGGGCGTTTAAATAGACCTTATCGGCGGCGGGCGTTGCCGCAATTTAATTAGGAAGGGACAAGGAGGGTAAATATAGAATATAGCAGCCGCGGAACTAAATCATTTTTTCGCATTTTCTACTGGGAGGCTCGAGGCTCTCGCCCAAGAGTCCCTATGGACGAGGCCGTCACTGACAACTGCAGACATAATTTGTCCCTGAGAAAGTACCGCATGCGAAATATTTTTGGAATTTCATGACCTTCACAAAGTCTGCTAGAAAATCCGCGCAAGAAAAAAGTTCTCTAGGGTACTCCCTTTTCCCAACCCTAGGGGTGGAATTTTTTCTTCAAATTTAAATGGGACCATTCTGTAGATATACCTTTTCAAATAAAAAAGAATTGTCGAAATCGGTTTATAAATGACGGAGTTCTGAGGTAACAAAAAACATACAACCGAATTGATAACCTCCTCCTTTTTTGAAGTCGGTTAAAAATGAAAATAGAAATCCTAAGAGTGACACCACTATTCCTGTCCATACGAGGGCATTTACGATAATTCATGGAAGAATTCTAACATAATTTCTACGTCTAGGAAGCAAATTAAACGTATTTATTACAAAGAATAATCCGTATATATTTTATCAAACTAAAATTATCCACTTTTGGTCACTATTTAAAGTAAGGGGACCCAGCATTATACTTTCCAAAGTGAGGCCTATTCTTTCAATGGTATCAGTGATACCAAGTATGCCATTTTATTGGAGAATCTATGAATATAACAGGTACTTTGATTGTTAGTAAAAATTAATAATGGTTTCCATGATTTCTAAAAATTAGACTTAACAATGTTGTGTCTACAAGTGGAGAATATGGCAACTGTCAAATGAAACAAATTTATTATGACCGCATTCCCTTCAATTGACACACCTGAGTATCTGGAACTTAAAAATTGTTAATTATGATGGGAAATATTTTGCCTCTTGCACTGGCATGTCACATAAAATCTGATGGCAGTTGGACACTGACATATATCATAACCTTGTACCAGCCCCCTTGTGGTCTCCTTGGAGTTTACAGAAAACAAACTTTCCCTCAACGCTTCACTTTTCCTATGTGATAGACTGTGACATGCTGGGCCCCCTTATTTTAAAGAGTCCCTGGTCACTACCCTCATAGATCGAGCGTTGGGCAACACCGCTTTTGTAGATTGTTTTATACCTTCCGTCGGCAATCGGTACGTCACATTCGACATTAAAATGCCTGTGTTATAAAAACATTTATTGTGAAGTTATGGGCTGGCTTTTTAGAAAATGCAAGACGGATTTGTGAAGCCATGTTCGAATAACTTATTGCCATATTATGTCGGATTCAACACGGTATGTATATTTATTAACAAAAATCAGAAACTTGAATGCGAATGTGGAAGTTATTAAAAGTTGAGCTGAATTCTTGAACTCTTCAAAGTACTTACAGGAGAAATGGCATTACTTACTATGCCATCGTACACCAGCGATGTGACCTGCACATTTCTACAACGAAACGTTCTAAGAAATACACGGATTTGGACAGCCGTTTGAGCAAAATATTGAGCGAATATTTACATATATCAAAAAAGAGCTTCGTGAGACACGTTACATCGTTTAATATAATATATTGCAAGACTTGATATATAGTAAAGATATATCTATCATATCTACCTTGTATGTGACCTATAAATATGATATCAAGACAACACTTGTCATATTTGGCCAAGCAATTTTTTTTTAAACTGTGAAGGCAATTTATTTGGAAACGCGCCAAGTTATCTTGAAAAATGCACATAAATTAGTGAAATGGAAAAAGTGTGTAGTGCGTATCGTGCCGACAATTTGGCCGATAAACACCTCTGCCTACCACGGGGGTCATCACTCTTCGAAATAATGAAAATAAATTGGGGACTGGCCGGCGAAGCAGATAACTAATGAATAAGATATCACTTTCATTAAACAACACATTTATTATTCATATTTTGAAGGTACATATAGGTAACAGAAAATATTCTTGTAGAGCTTTGTTATATACAGGGTGTTTTGAAGGCCCAATTTCTCGACGATGGATATTTCCTGAGCGTTGAGAAGGTATACCTAATGTCCTACATATACCTAGGTATAATACATTGTTAAGGTAGAGCACTTCAGTCAGGGTAATTTTAGCAATTCGACCGCACAGGCAAGTTTAATAAGACACTAAAAAGATTCAACACACACAGGTACAAGTAAAATACCAAATCAAAACAAATACGAACTTTTTAAAGCTACAAGAATACAACAAAATAATTTAACCTGACCATCCTGCATCCTGAATTAGGTCATCGCTGGATATCAAGAATTAAGTTGATATCTTAAAAACCCTAGAAACTACGCTACGCCCACAAACTAAAGAATGAGACACCCTGTATTATCTATTCGTATACGTATTACCTATTCGTATACGTATGTCGCTTATAACTCTTTCTTATTTCCCACAACAATTTTGAAAAGGAATCTGCATTGTTCCCGTCCCGCTTCTAATTTGCCTTGAACATTGCTGGCGCGTTTTTGTCTTTTTTTAGCGCCAACACTCACACAACTTAAGCATTTTTTTGACGGAAAGTACGAATACAGGAATTTTCAATAAAGTATCCACCGGGTTTAAATTTGTAGTCACTTTAACTGGGAAATGCCAGGCGGTCTTGGCTGTTCTCCGGGTATAAATTTCTCGTTCAATTAGCACAGCTGGACGCTACATTTGACCATGGAATTACTGGATTCTAAGTAGACACCTAACTGAAATAGCTTTGTCAAATACATGGGCGCGGGCAGGATTACATCAAGGAGGTGCATGTGCATCTTCACATTGTACTATTAAGTAATAAGAGTTGTGAGTTATACACTATTAGTTTTTCTACAACTGTTTTTATGAGTAGGTATTTGAATTCTAATTTTGGCTTTTTAGCTTTTTATAAGTTAATTATTTTGTGCATGAAGAAGTAGGTAATAAAAATATTTCTTATCTATAATGATTTAAAATATTAAATGATTATATTAGTAGGTACATAATATGGTTATCAAAAAAATCGTTGGAAAACTTTCTGGAGTTAACTTTCTTGCCATAACATTTGGAGCTTCCAAAATATGTGATAGTGTCAATTCCATCTTACTTTGCTGGTATTGTCAACTTTTGTTATAAATAATTAACTAATTTAACTTTTTCACTGTAAAAATATATGAAAATAGACATAAATCAACAAAGCTGATGTATAGTCGCGTTTGTTTCCATGGCCTCCTACTACTTCAGTCCAATTTGTATGGCGGACCCGTGCGCAAAAGGGTCACCAGGAGAAAAAATACCTACTGGACAAAGAGAAAAAATGGGACGTTTAATTTGAGCTACATACGATCCCACCCGTATGCCGCATATTGGCATTGGAACGCCATATCATTGATTAAGGTATTCGGATTCAATGGTCATATACCTAATTCATCTAAAGAAACTAAAAAGGTGCATTCCGTTAAGTGTTAAAAACATATAATGCAATAATGAACTTTTGATAGGGAAAACCAGTAGATGGTTTCATATTCATATTTTTTCGGCAGTGAATTTCAGTGAAGTGTCTCAAAATCGTCATTAAAAGCTCAGAAATTGGCACTGAAGTAGCCCAACTTCGATTGGCGGAAAAAAGGTCGAAACACAAAAGGTCGAAATTTTAAAACTCGATATGTAATAATTGGTCTTCAATAGTTGAAAGGAATTGAAACTGTAGCTATACGCCGATGCCAGAGGCTTCTTATTTATAAACGAAAATTATTGTTGTCAATAGGTACCCATTACTGACTTCAGCTTAGGCCAGAAGTGAACGTCACATTTTTTAGACACCCTGTATACTTCGCGGAAACATATACAGGGTGATTAAAAAACTGTGACGCTCTCTTTGGGCCTAAGATTTATTTGAGACACCCTGTATCTTTTACACAAACTGTGACGCTCACTTTTGGCCTATGAGTTTTTTGAGACACCCTGTATCTTTTGCGCAAAAGCTACAGGGTGTCTCAAAAAAATCATAGGCCAAAAGTGAGCGTCACAGTTATTTGAGACACCCTGTATATTTTGCCAAAAAAACATGGTGTCTCAAAGTGTGACGCTCACTTCTGGCCTAAGCTGAAGTCAGAAATGGGTACCTACTGACAATCATTTTCGTTTATACAAAATAAGCTTTTCCTGCTTTTGTGTTTCGACCTTTTATTTTCGAACTTTGGATTTTCGACTTTTTTCCGCCAATCACTATTTTCAAATTATTGGATATACAAATTTGAATTATTTTTTGTCAATTCGACTGTTTGTGATTCGGCCTTTTGCAGTTTTTATATTTTGTGATTCGACCTCTTGTGTTTCGACCTTTTTTCCGCCAATCCACAATATTGGTGTTGCCCCGACTCATAATTTTGAATTACTCGCTAAAAATTATAATTATTGTTTTTATCAATTCGACCTTTTGTGATTCGACCTTTTGCGATTCGACCTTTTGTGATTCGACTTTTTGTAATTCGACCTTTTGTAATTCGACCTTGTGCGATTCGACCTTTTGTGTTTCGATCTTTTGTAGTTTCGACCTTTTGCCTTTCCATCTTTTTTGATTCGACCTTTTGTACTTTCTATATTTTATTTTCGACATTTTGTGATTCGGTCGATTGTGATTCGACCTCTTGATTTTCAATCTTTTTTCCGCCAACCAGCCCATTATTGTACGATTTTTTCAATAAGTAGGCCTAGGCAAACTTCAAACGTCAGACGCGGAGCCATCGCCCGTCAAAAGTGACCAAATATTCAAAACCCGGCCAATAAAGGCCCATTTAACTTTTCGTACACATTTGCGAAATTGTTACCTATAGCAGCGCAATCTTTCAGTATAAATATTTCAGTAGGTTTGAATATGAATCTAATTTACATTGAGGCTGCACAACAGCAGCAGTTTGGGTTTTCTGATGGAAAGTGCCGTGTCTCGTCATATTTGACCTAGGTAAAGCAATCGTCGAAGTCAAAATTTTTTTTTCCGATTTCAAAAAAAATATAATATGTACCTCGGCACTGAAGTTCTTTTTATGACTCCTGTGGTTTATTTGCCTAAGCCAGAGGCCACGGCAACTAATTTCCACATGAGTCATAAAAAGTTGAACTTCAGTGCCTTGGTACATAAATAACTATTGTTCTGTTGGTTTTATTGTTAGGTTCATATTTTTAATTATCGTATAAAGTGTCAAAAACGGGACAATAAGCGTCCCGTAAATACCTTAACCGGGTCGCGGGACAGACCATTCGAAAATGGGACAATCCCGGAAAATATGGAATGTCTGGTAACCACCATATGATATTACCGCACCGGTTGCCAAAATATTGTACAATGTAGTACATTTCCCAATTAAAAACGAACATACAATGAACAGTCCTAGTAAAAAGATGTTTGTGTGAAGAGGAATTTTTTTTTTCTGGCTTCGTAAAGCGCTGACTCAGCAACGGTTTTAGGTTTGGAGCGCTTAATTAAATTAATGTTTGACAAATCGAGCGGTAATTTGTCAACACATTGAGAATTTTCCAAGTTTTCCAGTTACGTTTCACAAGATCAATACTGTATTATAGAGAGGGCATACTTGGGGGTGACTTTGGGCGTAGATAGTTTTCTTTGTCTGCCCGTTTTAAATGTCGAAAAAAAAAATTGTCAAACCGAGCGGTAATTTGTCAATACAATGAGAATTTTCTATGTTTTTCAGTTCCGTTTCACAAGACCAATACTGCAGCTAGAGAGGGCATGCTTATGGGTGATTTTGGGTGTAAACAGTTTTATTTATCTGCCCGTTTTAAGGATTTAAAAAAATTAAAGTTTGACAAACCTAGCGGTAATTTGCCAATACCACGAGAATTTTTCATGTTTTCCACTTCCGCTTCACAAGACCAATACTGCACCTATAGTGGGCATACTTGGGGGTAGTTTGTTTAAATGGTGGCAACTGAGATAATAAAATAGGTGAAAAAAATTTAAACTCATATTTACTTGCAACCATTAACCCAATCTACCCGCTGTAATTCCCTATATAAGCAAAAAATACGTTTCTATGCTAATAATAGTCTACTAATGATACCACATTACGGATATGGATATAGTTACTAAATTAATCAATTTTATTTATAAAGTTTAAAAATCATAAGTTTTAAAGTTAGAAAAGAAGCTTCATTCCGAATAGTTCAAGAAATTACTCAGAAATTACTTGATGGAACAGTTTTAGCAGGTTCGAAATATCTTGACTCAGACTAATTTTCAAGAACATGGTATGATAGAGAATCAGAGATCATACTCAGTGATTGATATATAAGCACTCGTTTAGTCTTCAGACACTTTACTTGTGGTTGAGCCTAACAATAATTATTATGGTATTCCATGCACCTGTAACAAATAGCGATAATGTTTTATGTGTTGGCGATGAAAAAATAAGTTTTACACCTTTCTATAGCAAGTGAATGAACTAAAAATATACAGACAATTATTGCCGATTGACACGAATGGTCACAAAAGACGTTATGGTAACACATTTCGAAAATCCCAGCAACACGTGGAAATATAACAACATTGTAGTGTCTATAACATTTCTTCGTGGCGTAAAGAGATCACGTCAAAGTGACATGACAGAATAATTTAAATGTAGCCACATGTCTGAAATTATACCCTGCGTTCTATTCTAATTATCTGTCAAACTTCTCTTAAGTAATAATATTTTACTGAATTCAACTGAACATTCAGCAACATAGTTATCAAAATTTCCTAAAATAAAATATGATTCTTTAATTCTCCGCCTATTTCCTATTCCTTCTCTGATAATTGGTTGAGAATCAGAGATCAAATTCTATGATTATTGTTAAAAGAGTGTTCATATATTTTTTACTTTGCAATTTGATTTTGCCTAATATAATTTATGTTCTTTAAACGAACGTTGAATGGCCTACAGGTGCGTTTCTTTAAACTACTTCATTAAATGGTTTCGTTTTAACTATAGCATCGATCTTAATGTATTTTCGGTTTTAATTATTGTTCTGATATTAAAAAGGTTGCCTATGCGTTTTACTTTATCTGATAGTCCATATGAATATAAGGATTAATGAAATGTAGGAGTCTGTCCAACACATTTCTTTCTCTAATACCACTACCATTATTTCGTTCGCAATCCTGAAACACTTTGGCAACAAATTCAATAGGATTTTTTTGAAGAACATATTTGAGGAGGAAATTAGTAATAAAAAATAAAAAAACATTAAAATACTATACAAAAAGTCAAGTAACGTTAAGTCGAAGACTATTCTAACACCAAAAGAGATCATGTGCAGGTGGCGAAGGAACTAAGCAATAATATTTTTAATCTGTGCAAAAAATTAGATACCTATATGTTAAAATTTCATCACGAGGTTTTTTTTTGTATAAATTTTCGTTTCTCTAATTGTTTTTTTTATACATTTGACTTAGTTTCCTAGCCGCACCTGAACATTATCTCTTTTGTCTGTAGAATTCGAATTCGAAGCTGCCGTTTTACCAAGTATTGCCTCATGCTTACATCTTCTTTCGTACAAACATCCATCTCAAAAACGCATCCCCACTATCATTCCTAGACGTGGGGCACAGAAAATATAGCTACGCGGAGCTAGATATATTCTGTGCGTGGGGCGTGGGGGCAATACTTTGACTAACCGACAGCAAATTGAGTGCGTCGTCGTCACGTTTCACGAGCACCACTGCGCGAAGACTCCTACTGATCCATAAGAATCCTACTCAGATCAATGCTAAAAGCGGCTGTAAAATATAATTATCTTTAATATACATGTACAGGGTGATCATTTTTAGACGCCCAGCCTTTGTTGGCGGAAAACGGTGAAAGATATGGAGATATTATACATGGGAGATTATATACAGGATGATTTTTTTAGGTCTACCACCGCGATTTTCTCGCTTATTTTACGCCCTACAAAAAAAGCGTAAGAAACAAAAATGTTGCAATTTTGGACAGCTAAGTGGTGCTGCAAAATAAATCGGCATCCATGGCCAACTTGTCGCGCAATATTAAAAAAACTTCAAATTGGGCAAAACTATTAATAGCCGTGGAATGTTTATCAGAGGAAAACTTTTATATTGAAAATTGATGGCACTGAGAAGCTTTATCCATCCACGTAGTCAGATAGTTTCAGCAAATTACACAGGGTCTTCGGCTCTCTTGAGACCATGAAATTTTTTGTCGATTTAAAGTATTTTTAGTACACCCCGAAAAGTTGGGCATTGAGGCCCATTCCTTTTTTTAAGTCACCTCACTGACCAAAATTGCCATATTTTGTTTTCTTATTTATTTTCTGTGCGGCCTAAAATAAGCGAGAAAATCGCTTAATAAGAAATAAACAAAAAAATTTCATAGCCTCAAGAGAGCCGAAGACCCTGTGTAATTTGCTGAAACTATCTGACTACGTGGATGGATAAAGCTTCTCAGTGCCATCAATTTTCAATATAAAAGTTCTCCTCTGTCTCTTAAAATAAACATTCCACGGCTATTAATAGTTTTGCCCAATTTGAGGTTTTTTTAATATTGCGCGACAAGTTGGCTATGGATGCCGATTTATTTTGCAGCACCACTTAGCTGTCCAAAATTGCAACATTTTTGTTTCTTACGCTTTTTTTGTAGGGCGCAAAATAAACGAGAGAATCGCGGTGGTCGACCTAAAAAAGTCATCCTGTATATGTAGATTGTATAAAGGAATAAATTGGCCCATTTAGCGACTCTTTGCAAATACGTCGCTAGGCGTCGCGACGGCAAGAAATATTTTTCTCACCGATATAGCCTTACCGTTACACCGTTCGAAAGCCCTAATTTGTATGAACAATTTTCATTAATGCCATTTTTCTTTATTCTCTTCCGTTAAAAAGTTATTCTTCAAAAACGCATTAAAATATTAATTTTTGTTAATCGCAAATGATGTAGCGTTTTCAATGATTTTATTTTTGGGGATATTCCCCCGACCCTTTATTTGTTTGAATAGGATCTTCAAACCGCGTCTTTTGACCTTCTTACCGTTGTCAACATGCAAATCCAGGACCGGATACACTTTTTTTCACCAAACGCATTTAGCGACTTTTTTGTTTAATATGACAGCTTTGTCGAGAAAAGTACAATAATTTAAATCGTTTCTTACTTGTTGATGATACTTTGTAAAAAATGGATTATTTTTTTATTTATTAGTACATTTACAATAATTTATAATAATTCCAGGGTGCATTATTTGACCCGTATAAAATTTTAAAAAATTCAGTACTTTGAGATGCCACAGAGAAAAACAACCTGTATATTTGTTATTGGATCTTTGCACTCCAATAGGTATGTCTTTAAAATTCCTATTTTGCTAAATTTTGGTACCTACTCTGTTGAATAGAACTCCCTGAATACTGTTTGTTAAAATTTGGTATAATATGCTGGTTCCGTGGTGTCCTGATTACCGCTGCGGTGTCAGATTTTAAACAAAAAATCGCTAATTGTATTTAGTGAAAATTGATGGTATAAAAAATTGTGGCCGTTTCTGGATTTGTATGTTGACAACAGTAAGAAGGTCAAAAGACGCGGTTTGAAGATCTTTCAAACAAATAAAGAGTCGGGGGAATATCTCCAAAAATAAAATCATTGATAACGCTACGTCGTTTGCCATTAACAAATTAATATTTTAATGCATTTTTGAAGAATAACTTTATAACGGACGAGAACAAAGAAAAATGGCGTTAATAAAAAACGTTCACAAAAATTAGAGACAATGTAACAAAAGTGGTAAGTTGGTTGGAAAAATATTTCTTGGCGTCGCGACGCCTAGCGTCGTATTTGAAAAGGTCGCTAAATAGGCCAATTTATTCCTTTATCCACCCTATATCATCTGCCATATATAATATCACCATATCTTTGACCGATTTATATACCAACAGAGGCTGGGCGTCTAAAGTCATTACGGAAATTAGAACGTTTAAAATTAGAATATTTAAAAACAATAATGTACTCAACTATTAACATTTTAGATGAACATTTGTAACGTAAAACAATAATTATTTTGGGAAATTAAAAATATTTTGCTTTTTCAGTAGGAAAACCGAAAATTAACTAAAAATATCTCCCAAAACGTAGCAGATTGACAAAACTCTCATGAGAGGCACTTGGGTTTGAAAAGAAAAGGAGACGGTATTTTATTAGGCAAATTAAAGGTAAATACGATCGTCGATTCGCGAGAACATAACGGGAAGTCGGGGAATTTTAAGGGTCTCTTTGTGTGTTAATGTGCCGAAAATGAAAAAGGAAGGTGACGAAAATATTGTGTCAAGACGGATATTGACCTCCAGTCCGATACGGACATCTTTTGTTGAACTTATTGCGATTTCAGTTTGATGAAGAGGTAGGTACCTATCAAGGTAACATTTTAACTGTAAGCTATAAATGCAAGAAGGAATTCTACCTCTTCCGAATACAGTAGATATGACAGCAGTGCTCGTTCGGCTATGATGACAATGGACAAGTATACTTAGGAATAAAAAAAATTTTTTTTCATTGGAATTTGTAAAACATATCTAGATAATCACGGAACCCCACCAACAGATTTTTTTGTCCATTAGTTTGCTGAAAAATCGAAAAAAACGGTCGCAAAAGTAGGGAATGTGACGTCACGATCCCTAATTTCAATAAGTACCTGCTATTTTATTAGTAGTTATTTCGTCTTTTTTTATATAACCAAACATTCCCAGATAAATTATTGGATCCAGCTTTTATACGCCTGGTGAGAAATAATACAATTTCCAAGCATTTCAATGAAATATTTGGATTTTACCGATCCCATTCTGAACTTATTAGACGCCCCCCATAAAATATGACAGATGACATACGAGTCGATTGTTTAAGGATAATCAGCGGCAACACCGCATTTTGCAGTTGACATTGTGTTTTGTGTTTTGTGCGTTTATAACCTCACTTTCGTAGACGGGAACTTAATCATTTCTGTTCTCAGTTTGTTATAAGAATCTCGCTGTGAATACTTTATTTTTTCGGATTATAATGAAGACAAGTTTTGTTAAAGCTTGTTCTGGTCACTACTTGCTTTGGTGTGTCAAGTTAATAATACAAACTGCGAGCAAAACCCGGAAAAATTAAGAGGAAGGTATGTTGTTTATTTGATTATTGTTGTAAAATTTATACTTAATTATGATTATATACGTTGCTGTGAATGCTCCCTTTAGGACAACTAGAGAATGGACTTATGGATATGTGCAGAAGAAAGGACAAAATAATAATGAATGCAGGGTTAAGGCAAAAATAACCCCGACCCCGTTAACAAGAACAATAATTATAATGTCATTGTGGTTACCAATGCATAAAGATATTCGGATGTGGAATGTGTAAAATGTGTTGTGATTGCCCAACATAAGTAGATTAGTCCTAAATTATGCACATGCAGCATTACGTTTCTCGAGACGGCAACGAAATCAGAATCAAGAATCTCGTTTTTACAGCACACCAGCTAAGTACTGGTCCTACGCATAGTGCACTAATGTCTACCACAAATTGATAAAATACTTAGTCAGTACACCAGAAAACAAAAATTGAATAAATTAAAAGGTAGGTTTGTATAGTAATAATTATTGAGAATGAAATAAATTGTTTCAATTCTTATTTCCAGAGATGTTTTCGTATCTTGCAGTTTACCAAGAAATGATGCCAGCAGCAAAATTGATATATACCTATGGGGCAACCCCAAACGAAAAAAAATCAGAAAACAAGAAAAATCCAAATTTCCACAATTATTGATTTGTCACCAGCTTAAACTATTTACCAAAATGGCACTGGAGGCATGCTAGATACTGGGGTAGCACAGAAACGAAAAACTCTGGTGGGTACGTGGCAATCGGGAGATCAAAAACAAGAAAAATCCAAATTGTCACAATTAATGTTTTGCAGCTTGATATATTTAACAAAATGGCACTAGAGGTTTGCTGGACATTGGGGTAGCACAGAAACGAAAAACTCAGGTGCGTACGTGGCAATCGGGAGATCAAAAACAAGAAAAATCCAAATTTCCACAATTGATTTTTCAACAGCTTGAACTATTTACCAAAATGGCACTGGAGGCATGCTAGACACTGGGGTAGCACAGAAACGAAAAACTCAGGTGCGTATGTGGCAATCGGGAGATCAAAAACAAGAAAAATCCAAATTTCCGCAATTAATTTTTTGCAGCTTGAAATATTTAATAAAATGTCAGTAGAGGCTTGCTGGACACTGGGGTAGCACAGAAAGAAAAAAAGTCAGGTGTGTACGTGGCGTTCGGGGGGAATCAAAATACAAAATACAAGAAAAATTCTAACATCCAATAGTTGTTATAACAAAGATTACCAAAGTATAAATAAAACAATTAATGGTGTTTCTAATGGATAATAATATATTGGGAATATTTTGTTGATGTAACAATTTACTTTAGGTAAACAAATAATAATTTTTGTTTGTGAATAAAATTTGAAAAAGTCACAGGTCTAAGTATTTTATTACTATGTACTTCATGCGAAAAATCCGACCCCCCCTATTATTTTTCTATTTTTTGTCGATAAGATATAAAAGTTGCAATGTAACTACTATGTTAGACATATATTTTTTCTTATTACAACAGTAGTGTCGAATATACAGTGTCCGGCAGAAAGTACACACCATATGTTTTTTTTTTTAATTTTAATTTATCAGAAAATTTTATTCTTGATAAAAGTTTGTGCATTCCTGCAAACTCAAAACGCAGTTTACAAAATTTGAATATCTCATTTCGTATATGGGGGAGGTTCGAAAATATGAAAAAGACTAGAAAGTACCCTTAGCGTTGAATGAATGAATAATAAGAAACGCAGCCTTACGGGACGCAGCATAGCCGGCCCGAAAAGCGTCCGAGACAACAAAATACATATCCTTCCAGTAAAATAAAAAATATATAAAATTGTACCGTTAGCCCGTTGCACAGGGATCAGTGTTCTCGAAAACGTAAACAAGTTGTAAAAATTCGTGGTCGCTAGGCGGCTAGAACGAGTGGGGGCAACGAGGGACTTCAGGGTAAGCACACTCCGACCGGACACGCAATTTTATATGGACTCAACGCCCTTAGGTATTGTTAATTTTAGAGAAAACATGTAGGTATTATGAAAAGTTTAAAATTAAAAGGTAAGGCCAGCAATGAAGTTTCAAGTTTCTATTCCATAAAACACCTTTTTGACGTTTTTATGATTTACCCCGTGTAGAAAATAAAACCACCACTAGTTACTTTTCAGAGATGTATCATTTTTCTGGTGCAAACTTTCTTCGTGTTATTTCTTTACTCCATGGTATATAATTTTTTACGAGTATGCATTCGGGAATATAATTTACCTAAATGGGTTTGAAGTAGTCGATTCAATTTGAGCGATGACCTACTATAAAGGTTTTCGACTAAAAACTTGGCTTTATTGCTTTTTACATGTCATATTTTGAACAATATCTAGAGCTGACACCTATTATATGTGTTGGAACCGATGCAGGTCTTACTGACTTACATTCTGTAAGTAAGGGCTCAATATGTTTAATTCTATACCTATTAATCCCTGTTTATTAATAAACCATTATAACAATTTTTTTATATTCTAACCAGGTCATTGCTGGACGTCTATAGGATTAGATGACTTTTCTGTCTCAATTTCTAATAAATCAATTATTAACTCCACTGTTTATGTCTTGCTTTGAAAAGAACTGGTGATGCTTTTTGAATATCATTAGATTTAGATTCAGGCCAAAATATCAGTTCCTTCATACAACTAGCAATCGGCGGAATATACTTTACAGAAAACTGTATGACAAAAAACATCAACTATTATAAAATATTACTTTGAACCTGGTCGGTTCTTATCATTTTTTGCTTCATAATGTATCAGCACTTGTATCCTTTTGTACCACACTCCTATACTTTTGTCAGACCTAAATAAAATCGACTCTTGTTTACAATAAACAAATTGCTAGGTTTTGTAGACTAACTGGCATTATCTCTGAGTCGTTAATAGAGTTCTCAGGAAAATAGAATGATTGTGATGCTGCTACCTACCTGAATCTCAGTAAAACAAGTATTATTATTGACAAACAAAAATACAATTTTATTGAAATTTCGCTTGTACTTGAACAAACAGGTACAAAAAAGTCTTTTTCCTAATCATTTCCGTCATCTAATGGAATGAATGGCGAAAATACAGTGAAAATAGATCAAATGTAGGTAAAATATTAGCAGGATCTGATTTGTCCTTGCAGATTTATAGGTTAAGTTCTCCTGACATTGAGGCGCGCCTGGCGCGGCGTTGCCAAACGTGGCGCCTGGCAGTAAATTTAGGTAAAAATAAAATCCAACAGGTAGTTACGTATATTGAACTTTAAAAATTAATTGCGGCAAAACGGGGGCGAAAAATTTAAAAAAAAAATACAGCAAGTATATCTCACCCAATACTATCCGATGAGCAAATAAAAAAAGTGGTGTATTAGTCCATTGTTTTAGGAATCTCTGCTCTGAAAAGTGTAGGTAGGTACAGCATACAATCCCAGTGTTAAAAAATCGCCCTTGAACTGATTTAACACATCGGTAATACGATAATAGGTAATAATTAAATAATATACACCCCCTAATGATAACGATAATAATAACTTTCTATATGGCATAAGTATATAGTAGGTAGGTATAATAGTACTGATATAATTTTGATAGTAATAGCACAATTTAGCTAGTAGTGCCAACCTCGGGGCGCCCCGTACTTGAGAGATGCTGAGTTGTTGTCTCGCTGAAGCCCCAGCAGGTTTATAAACGCCTCAACTTATTTCAGAGTGTTAATAAAGTTATCCATTTTGTACCATACCAAATCTGTAAAAACTAAAATATTTAGCAAACTTGTCAAGAGTATTGCAAGTCAAATGCCAAAAATTTTCAGAACCTATTCTTGAGAGGAGTCTAAAATAATAGTAGCATTAGAACCATAATCTTCTCAGATTTCAAGCCCTGGCCGGACATGTGGCAACGCCGCAGCGGGACTGTTCAACGGGTCTATGCAGTCTAGCGAGGCTAATAGAGATCTGACTTTTTGATGAACTTTTTGGTACTTTGGCTTTAGTTTATCTTTTATAATGAATTCTCAACGCTTCTATTTCAATTATAAATAGATATATTTGTGAATTTTGTTTTAATATTTGGGTATGTTTAACAGACAAGAATAAAAGCAGTAACAAAATATTCTCATACTATAATAAGTAATAAGTAATATTCCTGGTTGTAGGCGGTATATTTTTGACAAATAATATCGCAACTCCTTTCTCATTGAAGTGGCATTCAAGGCCAATTTCATAATACAACTAAAACTAAAGTATCCTTGTGTTGGGGTATTTCAACACAAAATTTTGATATTATTAATAGGGTAGTTTCCTCTAATCAAATTTTCAAATAAATTGCACATAACTTGATTCATCAAGTCCTAAGATAGCTTTAACCATTTTTTATTTCCCGAATAAGTATCCACGAAGTTAGTATTTTCAAAATAAAATTTGAATTTATTTGAATTTGCGTTCGGGACCCGACCTCGTGTTGACGTCATAATAACGAGCCGAACATTTTCATTCGTTTTTTTATCATGTGGTACGGACTTGGACTGGAGACCTAACCTTATTATTTTGTGATTTGATATGTCACTAGTCAAATAATATCAGCTGGAGTTTTGTTTACATTTCAAAATTTGTAATTTTATCAAAGTTATTGAGGGGTTCCAAACGATTTTGAATTTTATATTTTATTAAAACCATTGTTTATCGCGTGGCCATAATAGTAAAGGACTAAATGAAGTATTAATTCATTTTTATACCTGACCTAAGTGTTCACAAATCAAGGATTAAAATAAGGTAAGCAAGTAGGCAATGTAAATTTTTATCATTGCTCCTTTCTTATAATATAATTAAAAATTGTGCTTGTGTTTGAAATTGAGAGAGATAGTGTAATAAAATCTAATTAATTACAAATGCAAATCTTAACTTATGTACATGGTACAATCCTAAACCCTATAGTTTCAATTACAAAGAAAAATGAATAGGTACCATAAAATTGATATTGGTAGTAGGTAGTTCAATCCCCAGATAAAAGTGTTTGAGAGCAAAGTATAATTTAGTAAGCACTCTTTCTCAATTTGATTGTAGGTAGGTACCTAAAGAATATAAATAGGTAATCATTTAAATTCCAAGAAATACCTACCTACCTGATGCATTTATATAGGTATGAGAGTAAATAGAGTGTTTAATTTGCTTTCTGTTTCAGTGCGAAGAAGTTGACAAAGAGTACAGTAATGGCTCCTCCTGTAGTGAATGTGGGTTTTGTAAAAGCAAGTTCAGACAATCTTCCGGAAATTGACATACCTATTTATGCTCTCACAATTTTTAAAGCGAGATGCCAAAGCCAAACAATCTCGCGAAACGTGAAAACCGCAAAGCTAGAAAGCTAGGTGATGTTTCGATACCCACAAAACATCAAGATTAGGTTAGGACGGCACCGTTATCGTTACTAGTTTGCTGCACCGTTGCCAAATCCCCTTTCGGACTTGTATTCAGAAGTAAATCCTGTACTCCAAAGACCGACTATTCTTCAACAAACATTGAGAAAGTATATTATATCTTTACGGAATATAGTGTTTTTTTTTATAAAGTTAACTGCTGTTATTATTTATTGCAATTAGTAGGTTTGTTCTAGGAAGCAATCTCAAACTAGTCCGAACCAATAACCAGAGTTAAAAACAGTCAGAGAATTTGAACTGTATAATCAACTTTATGTTGACAATTTCAGTTTCCATACTAGAACACAGCTATTCTAATAACAAAATATTCGACCAGCAAGGAAAAATCACACGAGTTGGCAACGTACAATAAACGAATAACGCTTCAAGGCTTCGCGGTCCTATTCACATAGCTCAAAATTATTATGACGTCAAAATTAAGAAAACCGTTAAAAACGGAAATAATTTTGAACTCAATTTTCTCCCAAAGGAGGTAAAATTTTTAGTTTAGAATTTTACTAGTGTAGTCTGCATCAATACAGGCTTTCAACAAAATAAAATTTGAAAAACGGTTAAATACCCTATTGTTTTTATTTTTTATATATCCCTAGCAACATGTAAACAAGGAATAAATTATTTTATCAACAATGATACTATTATAAAGTTAGAATACCTAATACATATGACAACTCCACAGATAAGCCTGACATTTTTTGTTGCAGTCTCAATCTATTTAAATTTAAGATTGGTATTTAATTGTTTTGTGGGCGGGATGTCTCTAGCTGTGTGAGATTGCTTAGCTCGACATTACTGATTAGTTAATCTTAGTTTAAGTTTATATTCTTTCTTATTACGCACATCTTGCAGTCTTATTTTGCATATTATAAGTAATATTCTTACTCTGTAATTGGCTTCTGCTGTTGAGTAATATGTATTAAATAAATAAATACCTATGTACGAAATGAAACAAAAGCCACAAATACTCCCCTATTTAAAAAGAATTAAATATTAATCACATTTAAACAAAAGTACTTAATTACTTTTTAAATTTTTACTTTCTTTGTAATTATCGCAATTTTCTGAAAGAGTAAATGCTGGTTTAAAACGATTAATAGTAACTATCATCTCTCTTTACTCTTTATTTTCTTTAAAGGTAACACATGTTTTTAAAATTTTTTTAATTACTTTGTAGGACCTTCCTAGGCTGGTGAAAGATATGGTTTTTTACCTTAAACTTTTTAACAAAAACCTAATTTGAATCTTTTAGGTCTGGTGAACCAAATGGTTTTTCTTTATTGTGGCTAAAAACCGTAAATTAACTAAAATAGGGAAAGTGTCAACGATTTCTTGTGATTTTACAAAAAATTCTCCAGGTGGCCTCAAAGGTTGACCATAAACTAATTCAGCAGAGGAACATTGAGGGTCTTCCCTCCGGTTTTCCTTTACTGAACTTCTGAGACCTAATAATATCAAAGATAGTTTGGAGTATTTGTGGCGTTTGTTTGATAGTTATAGTTCGATGGTTTGATTGTGTTGTCTGGTTGTTTCGTTGTTTTGCTGTTTCATTGTTTGGTTGTTTGTTTCTCGATCACCAATTTCAGTTCCAGTCTTTTAAACGTTTTTCTGCACTTGAAGTTAACCTGCGAATTAAAGTTCCTTTAATGGTTTTATACATATTATTTTCTGGAGGATTGGATATATCATAAATATTTGTAACAATATCAAAAAGTATGTTGGCTACAACGAGATAATATTTAGTTTTGTCAGATGAAATTCGAGAAAGTATTAATTGGGTTTTAATTTGGCTAAACCAAATCTCTAGTTTCGAAATCATTCGCAACAGTACAATCACCTGTAATTGAATTTTCAGTTGATATTTTAAAAATGAACAACTAAACAATTCTTTTTAAGGGAGAAAATATTTAGTGATCGTGTTTGACTTACAATAATAAGCAATATTTTCGAAACTTTCTTCTTCTATAAAAGGTCTGTTTGTTCTAGCTGCTTAGCTTTCTGTATCTCTGGAATCCGTTAGGGCTGTGTTGCTTCTTTGTTCCAACTTCTCAGATTTTTGCGTCTTTGGAATACGTTGGGTCTGTGTTGCTTCCTTGTACCAACTTCTCAGATTTATGTACTTCTCAGTCTGCAACGACGATTCCGAACCAACTGGCACCTTCACATTCATACCGTTTCTCAGTTTTTTCTTTTTTTAACTGCTATATCGGTCTTTCTTTCTTTCTTGCGAAAGGTACTGATGAGTAACTGCTTGGAATTCCAATACTTATCACGTCGGTGGGTAATTATGTTGGGACTATCACGTAAGGATATCACGTGGGGGATCAACAATTATGTTGGGGTATTTAAACATAACATTTTGATATTATTATTTTTGTAGATAATCTTACTCCAAAACAGTTAAAATTAAAAATACTTCTTATATGTGTTTTCTTCTTGTTTCTATTTTTTTATATCTCACTAGCAACATGTAAACAATGAGGATATTAGTTTATCAACAGTGATACCATTATAAAGTAATAATTGTATGTACAGGTCAATCAAACACACGCTACACTTTTGAAATAAAGAAACTTTTGCAACAATATTAAACAATGTTTAATTTTAAAGGGTACTTTAGTTTGTTTGTGGAATTCGGTCTTAATAATTTATTTCCTTAATTTTCTTTCTTTGGAAAGCCAAAAGCAAATATAAGTTAACCGCCTGCCTTTAAGCAAAGAAAAACTAGCTAGTAACGATACTATACTAAAATGGAGCAATTCTTACGCCTGGCGTAAATAAAAGCACGTGTTCGATGACTTTCCGCGAAACAAGGCGATTGGTCAATAGGCCATAAAATATCAGCGCGCCTGGCAACAGGGACGTGCTCGGTCGCAAAAGAGTATTTACGCGGTTTTATTTTGTTGTTTCAGCTATCTAGACGCTGCCACAAATAATTTTATCGATGTTTTGAACCATTTTAATGAAGCCAATATTTTTTTTCTGAAATATTTTAATGTAAACAATTGTAAAACTAAAATTAAATAAAGGTTGTGCCTGAGTGCGGCTCTGGCGAATATCTCAATTCACGTGCTCTTGTTTACGCCAGGCATATAAATTAGCGCTTTTAGTATAGTTAGCGTAGCTTAATTTTTTGTAACTACTTATTGCACCCTACTTCTTATAAAATTAAACAGTAGTGACAGGCTGCTGGCGGTAGCGTCGGCCTGGTAGATCCGCCAGCCTCGTTGCCAGTTTTATCACAACAGTGCTTTTTTGAAGTCCGTTGTGTTGGAGCATATGGATATGAGTAGGTATGGGGGCAACTTGGAGGACCCCCTCCACTTTCCTCCTAGGCCCCGCCCCCAGCCAATCGTAGCTAATCTCTAACGTCATGGCGCCAAATTCAAACCGTGGGAGATAATGGTCCATCATCTCCAGCATCTCATCTCGTAGTCCAGCATCTTGGGGTCCAGCATCTCCAGCATCTCACCTCATCTCGTGCTCTGACGTCACAAATTCTGAAAATAAAAAAATCCGCCAGGGTTCGAACCTGCGACCATCGGTTTATAAAATCGACGCTCTAACCAACTGAGCCATCGACGCATTTGAAAATAATACTTTAAAATGGTGTAAACTAGAATCTCGGTGACGTCACAGAATTAAGAATAGGTAAAATACAAGGTGTCTCATAAGCAACTGATTAAAATTATATACAGGATGCGTTAAATCAAGGGAAAGTCAAAAGGGCCTTAATAATTTCATCGCGTCACAGATTTTTTCTCGTACAGAGGTGGAAAACAACAAAAATATACAAGGTAGGTAAAAACAGTTGATATGTAAAAAAAATCAAATATAGGGTGAGACAAAAATAAAAAAGGTCTATTTATATCACGTGACGTCTCAGACTTAAGAATAAGTAAAATACAGGGTGAATCAGAAACTAAAGCCAAAAGGACCTTAATAATTTATCGTTACAGATTTTTTCAATTAGCATAAGTACAGGGTAGACAACAAAAATATACAATGTGTGACAAAAAAACGACATGAATCAGCACGTGGCGTCTCAGACTTAAGAATAAGTTAAATACAGGGTGTCTCAAAATTCACATTTGTACAGGGTAGAACAAAAACTAAAGATAAAACGGCGTTAATCTAAAGTCAAAAGGACCTTAATCGTTGTGTGACGTCACAGATTTTTCTCGTACAGGGGTGGACAACAAAATTATATAGAAGCTGGCATAAGAAAGCCAAAAGGACCTTAATAATATCTAGGTACGGGGTGTGACAAAAGCCAAAAAGGTCTAATTTCACGTGGCGACGCAGATTTAATATCTGTCTCAATATTCATGTACAGGCTGGGGTAATCTAAAAGGTCCTTAATCGATGCGAGATTTTTCTCAAATAGGTGGACAACAAAAATATACAGTAAAATAAAAAATATATAAAATTGTACCGTTAGCCCGTTGCACAGGGATCAGTGTTCTCGAAAACGTAAACAAGTTGTAAAAATTCGTGGTCGCTAGGCGGCTAGAACGAGTGGGGGCAACGAGGGACTTCAGGGTAAGCACACTCCGACCGGACACGCAATTTTATATGGACTCAACGCCCTTAGGTATTGTTAATTTTAGAGAAAACATGTAGGTATTATGAAAAGTTTAAAATTAAAAGGTAAGGCCAGCAATGAAGTTTCAAGTTTCTATTCCATAAAACACCTTTTTGACGTTTTTATGATTTACCCCGTGTAGAAAATAAAACCACCACTAGTTACTTTTCAGAGATGTATCATTTTTCTGGTGCAAACTTTCTTCGTGTTATTTCTTTACTCCATGGTATATAATTTTTTACGAGTATGCATTCGGGAATATAATTTACCTAAATGGGTTTGAAGTAGTCGATTCAATTTGAGCGATGACCTACTATAAAGGTTTTCGACTAAAAACTTGGCTTTATTGCTTTTTACATGTCATATTTTGAACAATATCTAGAGCTGACACCTATTATATGTGTTGGAACCGATGCAGGTCTTACTGACTTACATTCTGTAAGTAAGGGCTCAATATGTTTAATTCTATACCTATTAATCCCTGTTTATTAATAAACCATTATAACAATTTTTTTATATTCTAACCAGGTCATTGCTGGACGTCTATAGGATTAGATGACTTTTCTGTCTCAATTTCTAATAAATCAATTATTAACTCCACTGTTTATGTCTTGCTTTGAAAAGAACTGGTGATGCTTTTTGAATATCATTAGATTTAGATTCAGGCCAAAATATCAGTTCCTTCATACAACTAGCAATCGGCGGAATATACTTTACAGAAAACTGTATGACAAAAAACATCAACTATTATAAAATATTACTTTGAACCTGGTCGGTTCTTATCATTTTTTGCTTCATAATGTATCAGCACTTGTATCCTTTTGTACCACACTCCTATACTTTTGTCAGACCTAAATAAAATCGACTCTTGTTTACAATAAACAAATTGCTAGGTTTTGTAGACTAACTGGCATTATCTCTGAGTCGTTAATAGAGTTCTCAGGAAAATAGAATGATTGTGATGCTGCTACCTACCTGAATCTCAGTAAAACAAGTATTATTATTGACAAACAAAAATACAATTTTATTGAAATTTCGCTTGTACTTGAACAAACAGGTACAAAAAAGTCTTTTTCCTAATCATTTCCGTCATCTAATGGAATGAATGGCGAAAATACAGTGAAAATAGATCAAATGTAGGTAAAATATTAGCAGGATCTGATTTGTCCTTGCAGATTTATAGGTTAAGTTCTCCTGACATTGAGGCGCGCCTGGCGCGGCGTTGCCAAACGTGGCGCCTGGCAGTAAATTTAGGTAAAAATAAAATCCAACAGGTAGTTACGTATATTGAACTTTAAAAATTAATTGCGGCAAAACGGGGGCGAAAAATTTAAAAAAAAAATACAGCAAGTATATCTCACCCAATACTATCCGATGAGCAAATAAAAAAAGTGGTGTATTAGTCCATTGTTTTAGGAATCTCTGCTCTGAAAAGTGTAGGTAGGTACAGCATACAATCCCAGTGTTAAAAAATCGCTCTTGAACTGATTTAACACATCGGTAATACGATAATAGGTAATAATTAAATAATATACACCCCCTAATGATAACGATAATAATAACTTTCTATATGGCATAAGTATATAGTAGGTAGGTATAATAGTACTGATATAATTTTGATAGTAATAGCACAATTTAGCTAGTAGTGCCAACCTCGGGGCGCCCCGTACTTGAGAGATGCTGAGTTGTTGTCTCGCTGAAGCCCCAGCAGGTTTATAAACGCCTCAACTTATTTCAGAGTGTTAATAAAGTTATCCATTTTGTACCATACCAAATCTGTAAAAACTAAAATATTTAGCAAACTTGTCAAGAGTATTGCAAGTCAAATGCCAAAAATTTTCAGAACCTATTCTTGAGAGGAGTCTAAAATAATAGTAGCATTAGAACCATAATCTTCTCAGATTTCAAGCCCTGGCCGGACATGTGGCAACGCCGCAGCGGGACTGTTCAACGGGTCTATGCAGTCTAGCGAGGCTAATAGAGATCTGACTTTTTGATGAACTTTTTGGTACTTTGGCTTTAGTTTATCTTTTATAATGAATTCTCAACGCTTCTATTTCAATTATAAATAGATATATTTGTGAATTTTGTTTTAATATTTGGGTATGTTTAACAGACAAGAATAAAAGCAGTAACAAAATATTCTCATACTATAATAAGTAATAAGTAATATTCCTGGTTGTAGGCGGTATATTTTTGACAAATAATATCGCAACTCCTTTCTCATTGAAGTGGCATTCAAGGCCAATTTCATAATACAACTAAAACTAAAGTATCCTTGTGTTGGGGTATTTCAACACAAAATTTTGATATTATTAATAGGGTAGTTTCCTCTAATCAAATTTTCAAATAAATTGCACATAACTTGATTCATCAAGTCCTAAGATAGCTTTAACCATTTTTTATTTCCCGAATAAGTATCCACGAAGTTAGTATTTTCAAAATAAAATTTGAATTTATTTGAATTTGCGTTCGGGACCCGACCGCGTGTTGACGTCATAATAACGAGCCGAACATTTTCATTCGTTTTTTTATCATGTGGTACGGACTTGGACTGGAGACCTAACCTTATTATTTTGTGATTTGATATGTCACTAGTCAAATAATATCAGCTGGAGTTTTGTTTACATTTCAAAATTTGTAATTTTATCAAAGTTATTGAGGGGTTCCAAACGATTTTGAATTTTATATTTTATTAAAACCATTGTTTATCGCGTGGCCATAATAGTAAAGGACTAAATGAGGTATTAATTCATTTTTATACCTGACCTAAGTGTTCACAAATCAAGGATTAAAATAAGGTAAGCAAGTAGGCAATGTAAATTTTTATCATTGCTCCTTTCTTATAATATAATTAAAAATTGTGCTTGTGTTTGAAATTGAGAGAGATAGTGTAATAAAATCTAATTAATTACAAATGCAAATCTTAACTTATGTACATGGTACAATCCTAAACCCTATAGTTTCAATTACAAAGAAAAATGAATAGGTACCATAAAATTGATATTGGTAGTAGGTAGTTCAATCCCCAGATAAAAGTGTTTGAGAGCAAAGTATAATTTAGTAAGCACTCTTTCTCAATTTGATTGTAGGTAGGTACCTAAAGAATATAAATAGGTAATCATTTAAATTCCAAGAAATACCTACCTACCTGATGCATTTATATAGGTATGAGAGTAAATAGAGTGTTTAATTTGCTTTCTGTTTCAGTGCGAAGAAGTTGACAAAGAGTAAAGTAATGGCTCCTCCTGTAGTGAATGTGGGTTTTGTAAAAGCAAGTTCAGACAATCTTCCGGAAATTGACATACCTATTTATGCTCTCACAATTTTTAAAGCGAGATGCCAAAGCCAAACAATCTCGCGAAACGTGAAAACCGCAAAGCTAGAAAGCTAGGTTATGTTTCGATACCCACAAAACATCAAGATTAGGTTAGGACGGCACCGTTATCGTTACTAGTTTGCTGCACCGTTGCCAAATCCCCTTTCGGACTTGTATTCAGAAGTAAATCCTGTACTCCAAAGACCGACTATTCTTCAACAAACATTGAGAAAGTATATTATATCTTTACGGAATATAGTGTTTTTTTTTATAAAGTTAACTGCTGTTATTATTTATTGCAATTAGTAGGTTTGTTCTAGGAAGCAATCTCAAACTAGTCCGAACCAATAACCAGAGTTAAAAACAGTCAGAGAATTTGAACTGTATAATCAACTTTATGTTGACAATTTCAGTTTCCATACTAGAACACAGCTATTCTAATAACAAAATATTCGACCAGCAAGGAAAAATCACACGAGTTGGCAACGTACAATAAACGAATAACGCTTCAAGGCTTCGCGGTCCTATTCACATAGCTCAAAATTATTATGACGTCAAAATTAAGAAAACCGTTAAAAACGGAAATAATTTTGAACTCAATTTTCTCCCAAAGGAGGTAAAATTTTTAGTTTAGAATTTTACTAGTGTAGTCTGCATCAATACAGGCTTTCAACAAAATAAAATTTGAAAAACGGTTAAATACCCTATTGTTTTTATTTTTTATATATCCCTAGCAACATGTAAACAAGGAATAAATTATTTTATCAACAATGATACTATTATAAAGTTAGAATACCTAATACATATGACAACTCCACAGATAAGCCTGACATTTTTTGTTGCAGTCTCAATCTATTTAAATTTAAGATTGGTATTTAATTGTTTTGTGGGCGGGATGTCTCTAGCTGTGTGAGATTGCTTAGCTCGACATTACTGATTAGTTAATCTTAGTTTAAGTTTATATTCTTTCTTATTACGCACATCTTGCAGTCTTATTTTGCATATTATAAGTAATATTCTTACTCTGTAATTGGCTTCTGCTGTTGAGTAATATGTATTAAATAAATAAATACCTATGTACGAAATGAAACAAAAGCCACAAATACTCCCCTATTTAAAAAGAATTAAATATTAATCACATTTAAACAAAAGTACTTAATTACTTTTTAAATTTTTACTTTCTTTGTAATTATCGCAATTTTCTGAAAGAGTAAATGCTGGTTTAAAACGATTAATAGTAACTATCATCTCTCTTTACTCTTTATTTTCTTTAAAGGTAACACATGTTTTTAAAATTTTTTTAATTACTTTGTAGGACCTTCCTAGGCTGGTGAAAGATATGGTTTTTTACCTTAAACTTTTTAACAAAAACCTAATTTGAATCTTTTAGGTCTGGTGAACCAAATGGTTTTTCTTTATTGTGGCTAAAAACCGTAAATTAACTAAAATAGGGAAAGTGTCAACGATTTCTTGTGATTTTACAAAAAATTCTCCAGGTGGCCTCAAAGGTTGACCATAAACTAATTCAGCAGAGGAACATTGAGGGTCTTCCCTCCGGTTTTCCTTTACTGAACTTCTGAGACCTAATAATATCAAAGATAGTTTGGAGTATTTGTGGCGTTTGTTTGATAGTTATAGTTCGATGGTTTGATTGTGTTGTCTGGTTGTTTCGTTGTTTTGCTGTTTCATTGTTTGGTTGTTTGTTTCTCGATCACCAATTTCAGTTCCAGTCTTTTAAACGTTTTTCTGCACTTGAAGTTAACCTGCGAATTAAAGTTCCTTTAATGGTTTTATACATATTATTTTCTGGAGGATTGGATATATCATAAATATTTGTAACAATATCAAAAAGTATGTTGGCTACAACGAGATAATATTTAGTTTTGTCAGATGAAATTCGAGAAAGTATTAATTGGGTTTTAATTTGGCTAAACCAAATCTCTAGTTTCGAAATCATTCGCAACAGTACAATCACCTGTAATTGAATTTTCAGTTGATATTTTAAAAATGAACAACTAAACAATTCTTTTTAAGGGAGAAAATATTTAGTGATCGTGTTTGACTTACAATAATAAGCAATATTTTCGAAACTTTCTTCTTCTATAAAAGGTCTGTTTGTTCTAGCTGCTTAGCTTTCTGTATCTCTGGAATCCGTTAGGGCTGTGTTGCTTCTTTGTTCCAACTTCTCAGATTTTTGCGTCTTTGGAATACGTTGGGTCTGTGTTGCTTCCTTGTACCAACTTCTCAGATTTATGTACTTCTCAGTCTGCAACGACGATTCCGAACCAACTGGCACCTTCACATTCATACCGTTTCTCAGTTTTTTCTTTTTTTAACTGCTATATCGGTCTTTCTTTCTTTCTTGCGAAAGGTACTGATGAGTAACTGCTTGGAATTCCAATACTTATCACGTCGGTGGGTAATTATGTTGGGACTATCACGTAAGGATATCACGTGGGGGATCAACAATTATGTTGGGGTATTTAAACATAACATTTTGATATTATTATTTTTGTAGATAATCTTACTCCAAAACAGTTAAAATTAAAAATACTTCTTATATGTGTTTTCTTCTTGTTTCTATTTTTTTATATCTCACTAGCAACATGTAAACAATGAGGATATTAGTTTATCAACAGTGATACCATTATAAAGTAATAATTGTATGTACAGGTCAATCAAACACACGCTACACTTTTGAAATAAAGAAACTTTTGCAACAATATTAAACAATGTTTAATTTTAAAGGGTACTTTAGTTTGTTTGTGGAATTCGGTCTTAATAATTTATTTCCTTAATTTTCTTTCTTTGGAAAGCCAAAAGCAAATATAAGTTAACCGCCTGCCTTTAAGCAAAGAAAAACTAGCTAGTAACGATACTATACTAAAATGGAGCAATTCTTACGCCTGGCGTAAATAAAAGCACGTGTTCGATGACTTTCCGCGAAACAAGGCGATTGGTCAATAGGCCATAAAATATCAGCGCGCCTGGCAACAGGGACGTGCTCGGTCGCAAAAGAGTATTTACGCGGTTTTATTTTGTTGTTTCAGCTATCTAGACGCTGCCACAAATAATTTTATCGATGTTTTGAACCATTTTAATGAAGCCAATATTTTTTTTCTGAAATATTTTAATGTAAACAATTGTAAAACTAAAATTAAATAAAGGTTGTGCCTGAGTGCGGCTCTGGCGAATATCTCAATTCACGTGCTCTTGTTTACGCCAGGCATATAAATTAGCGCTTTTAGTATAGTTAGCGTAGCTTAATTTTTTGTAACTACTTATTGCACCCTACTTCTTATAAAATTAAACAGTAGTGACAGGCTGCTGGCGGTAGCGTCGGCCTGGTAGATCCGCCAGCCTCGTTGCCAGTTTTATCACAACAGTGCTTTTTTGAAGTCCGTTGTGTTGGAGCATATGGATATGAGTAGGTATGGGGGCAACTTGGAGGACCCCCTCCACTTTCCTCCTAGGCCCCGCCCCCAGCCAATCGTAGCTAATCTCTAACGTCATGGCGCCAAATTCAAACCGTGGGAGATAATGGTCCATCATCTCCAGCATCTCATCTCGTAGTCCAGCATCTCATCTCGTAGTCCAGCATCTTGGGGTCCAGCATCTCCAGCATCTCACCTCATCTCGTGCTCTGACGTCACAAATTCTGAAAATAAAAAAATCCGCCAGGGTTCGAACCTGCGACCATCGGTTTATAAAATCGACGCTCTAACCAACTGAGCCATCGACGCATTTGAAAATAATACTTTAAAATGGTGTAAACTAGAATCTCGGTGACGTCACAGAATTAAGAATAGGTAAAATACAAGGTGTCTCATAAGCAACTGATTAAAATTATATACAGGATGCGTTAAATCAAGGGAAAGTCAAAAGGGCCTTAATAATTTCATCGCGTCACAGATTTTTTCTCGTACAGAGGTGGAAAACAACAAAAATATACAAGGTAGGTAAAAACAGTTGATATGTAAAAAAAATCAAATATAGGGTGTGACAAAAATAAAAAAGGTCTATTTATATCACGTGACGTCTCAGACTTAAGAATAAGTAAAATACAGGGTGAATCAGAAACTAAAGCCAAAAGGACCTTAATAATTTATCGTTACAGATTTTTTCAATTAGCATAAGTACAGGGTAGACAACAAAAATATACAATGTGTGACAAAAAAACGACATGAATCAGCACGTGGCGTCTCAGACTTAAGAATAAGTTAAATACAGGGTGTCTCAAAATTCACATTTGTACAGGGTAGAACAAAAACTAAAGATAAAACGGCGTTAATCTAAAGTCAAAAGGACCTTAATCGTTGTGTGACGTCACAGATTTTTCTCGTACAGGGGTGGACAACAAAATTATATAGAAGCTGGCATAAGAAAGCCAAAAGGACCTTAATAATATCTAGGTACGGGGTGTGACAAAAGCCAAAAAGGTCTAATTTCACGTGGCGACGCAGATTTAATATCTGTCTCAATATTCATGTACAGGCTGGGGTAATCTAAAAGGTCCTTAATCGATGCGAGATTTTTCTCAAATAGGTGGACAACAAAAATATACGGGGTGGGCAAAACAGCTGATAAAAGAATCATGTACAGGGCGTGACAAATGCCAAAAAGACCTAATTTCATCACATGGCGTATCATAATTGTTAAGAACAAATAAAATCCAGGGTGTCGCAAAATTCATATTTATACAGGATAAGACATAAATCAAAGCAAAAACGACGCTAATCTAAAGCTAAAAGGACCTTAATCATTGCGTCGCAGATTCTCTCAAATAGTACAGGGTCGGACAACAAAAATATTCAAGGTGGCATGAGAAAGCCAAAAGACCTTATCACCTGGCGTCTCAGAATTAAGAATAAGTAAAATACAGGGTATCTCAAAATTCAGGATAGTGAACTATGGGTATTTGTCCTAATGATAAGATTATTTTTTATATATAGATTTGACCGTGTTAGAATTTTTGAAGATATAAAACATAAATAATATTGTGGTTATAAAAATAATTTGGCATTCATATAGACGACAAAAACCAATACCAAAACGGTCTTAGGCGCCTCAAGCAAAAAATATTCTTATGCTAAGATTCAAAACAATTTTAAGTTAAATGTACCAGCGCTAGACGATCTACGTAATAAATCTCCTGATGTCAAAACGGCCTTCTAAACACAGACGATTTTCAGCTTAATGACCTGAAGGTGAATAAAAAATTCGATGTAGGTACAGCGTGCATAGAAAACAAAAACCAAAAAGACGTTACTCCACGCGGAATTCCACGGGTAAACTTAGTTGAAAAGTATATTTAAAGAGAGGCAAAACTTTCAGCGAAATTAGTTTGTTATAAAAATTGGAATTATATTATGTGCATAAATGCATCGTAAAATAAGGTCAGCTACGCCAACACCGGCCAGTGGTAATGGTATTTGTAATCATTTTTCCAACATACAAGGCAAATATTGCATCATTAGCGAAATCAAAAAATAAAAACGTAGGTTGCGGGTATCGACACAGGCGGATATCTACGTCTGGTAAAATATAAATTCCACACTTTTAAAATTAATAATTTCAGAAATAAGTAAAATACGACACCGGGATTCGAACCTACGACCACTGGAGAGACAAAAACTAAAAGGGCCTTAATAGTTTCAGAAACCTCGTAGATCTAAGAATATAGGGTGTACCAAAATTCATGTACTTACAGGGTGTGTCAAAAAAAATCAAAGCCAAAATGTCCTTAATAATTTAACCCTGTGACATCGCTGAATTAATGGACCGTCTGTATAAAAATTCATATACCGAGACAAAAACATATATACGAAAAACAAATGGACTTTAATCGCGGCGTGACATTACAAAATTTTTCTCAGATGCCGTAGACACACAGAAATTACAGATATACATATGAACTCAAAATATACTTGCAAAAAAAAAATAAAAACGGGGCTACTAACGCAAGAACAAAGTATATGCTAAACCCTCAGTCTCAAAACGACCTACAACCCGGACAAAAAATCGTGGGTAAAAATATCTCTTTATTAGGTATAAATTAATTTTGGAAAAATGGGTCCAAATAAAATTGCTACTACAAAACGACCGGCAAAAAATCGTAAAATTGGTCAAGATATTATGTAGGGTCATAAATCTTAATTCGTAGTAACAGAGTGTACAAAGTACCCAACAACAGTTATAATATTATAAAAAGTAATTTACAGTGTACGTCAAAACACTTCGCAAACGAAAAGCCAAAAGGGCCTTAATAATTTCATCGCACCCCAGAATCATTTTCAGACTGCATAAGTACAGGGTGGACAACAAAATAAATGGGTGTGACAAAAGCCAAAAAGACCTAACTTCATCACGTGGCGTATCAGAATTAATAAGGGAAATACAGGGTGTCTCAAAGAAAACTGTCAAAAATGTATATGTGTATGGATAAAAACATAAGAAAATTACATCTCAACACGTGACGTCACTGAATTTTACAGACTGCATACAGGCCAGTTAAAAATCAATACAAGGTATATCAAAAATTTATATACAGTGGGAATAAAAACACATACAAAAATTCCGAACTATGGTATCTGACCAAATAACTGAACTACCAAAGCCAACGGGAGTAAAAATTACTCATTTAGAAAAATAGATCCAAACAAAATTAATTGACGTTCTCTGCTGTATGCTACAAACCGGCCGGCACAAACCGTAAAAATTGGGCAAAATATGCATACTTAATTCGTAGTAAGACAAGACTTTGAATATTTTTTTTCGTAATAATTATCTACACACGAGCCTGAAATATAATCTATAATCTTCAAATAAACACACAAAATATGACATAAAAATAAAACATCACGTGAAGTCGCAGAATTAATGTATTGGTCGTATAAGAATTCAAAATTTCGCTATTTGTTCTAATAATACAAGAATTTTTAAACTAAAACGCAGGGACTGATGGCGTACTAAACCCCCATCAAAACGGTCTGTGAGATGGACAAAAAAACGAAAACTTGATTTTTAAAAATGGTTCTTTTACCAAAGGGCCGACAAAAGCCGTAAAAATTGATCAGAATACGATGGGAAGGTAAAATGACACGACACATAATAGGTTAATACAAAAATCACACCTCTTAATTCGCAATACCGGGGTGTACAAAAAGTACTCGACAATAGAAGCGAATATTTTTCGTTATACTTCTATACGACAAAAAAAAAACTTTCAAAAAAAACCTTGTCTCTCGCAAAAAGTAAGACAGTCTAAATCTCCCAATCTCAAAACGACCTTCTAACCACAGACGATTTTCGGCTTAATGGCGTGAATAAAAAAAATCGATATACATATAAAAACAAAACCAAAAAAGGCTATGGGGACCTTAATCATCACGTGACGTCACAGATTATTTTCTCAACAAAGTGGGCAAAACAGCTGTTAAAAAATCTCTAAAACCAAAACCAAATGGACCTTAATAGATCGTGACAGAATTAAGAATAAATACAGGGTGTCACAAAAGTAACTCTCAAAAATTTATATACAGGATGGGACCACAGACAAAAAGGACTTTAATAGATCATGACAGAGTTAAGAATACAGGTAGGGCAAAAAAAAGAACTGTAAAAATTCATGGATGCGACAAAAGCCAAAAAAAAAAGCCTAATTTCACGGATGGGACCAAAGCCAATATGACTTTAATATCCCGTGACAGATTTAATACAAGGCGGGCAAAATACGGTCAAAAAGGCCTAATTTCATCACGTGACAGATTTAAGAACGAGTAAAATACAGATAGGTATTTTCAAAAATTCTGGACTATTTGTTCTAATTTTTAAGTTAAAACTACCAAAGACAATCGATACAACATTAAAACGACCTTATACTCACGTCTGGGCATGCAGAATTTCACACAGATCTAAGGATTTGTTTTCAAAAGGCATTTTTCCGACACACAGGCTTAACAAAAAAAAAAAGCACATTGAAAGATATACGCTAAACCTTTCGCGAAATTAGTAGGTATGTTAAAAATTAAATCTTAGAGTGAATAAAGATAGGCTACTGAACACAGGGCGCAGGTATTTAAAAGATATACGCCAAAAGCGTGTCGCGAAATTAGTGATTTAGACAGAAAAAATGGAACATTTCTGGGTCAATACGTTGGGACTTGCAAAGAAAAAGCTTGCTCGGCACTTTTCCCAAATAATTCACAAGTGGCATATCAACAGCTACAAAAAAAAATCTTGGTCGTGGGTAGCGGCGTACGAACGGAAGGATACATGGCAAAATACAGGTCTTTAAATTGAACATTTTCTCAAAAAATTAACGATACGGCGAAATTCGTGGGGAGACCAAAGACAAATGGACTTTAAGAGTGGCAGAATTAATACAGGGTGTGCCAAAATGTATGAATGTGACCAAAGCCAAAAGAAAATTAATAGGTCAGATTTAGTACAGGGTGTACCAAATCATGGGTGTTACCAAAGGAGTTTAATAGATCAGATTTAATACAGGATGGGAAAAATACGGCAAAAAAAAGCCTAACTTCAGAATTAAGTACAATAATAAAGGCACAGAGTGATTCAAATACCAAAGCCAAAAAGCCTAATTTCATCACGGGACAGATTTAATACAGGTTGTGGCAAAAGCAACTCTGACGGGACTAAATCCAAAATGATCTTAAGCGTCACAATTTTTCTCAAGTAGCATATGTTGTCAGCGAAAAAATGGCGACATAATGTTTTAATAAAAAAAGTATGTTCTTTGGTCGCGGGGTACAGATTGTTCAGAAACCGACGTAGATATCCATCACCAAGCGCCTAAGAACGTGTCCCTAAAGGATAACTAAGAAAATTCTTTAAGTAAAACATATTGTTTCTACTGTGCGTTATGAAATTTCAAAACGATAACGAAAATTTTCAAAATCAGCATAAGGCATCAGCAACAACAAACATGAAAACTAGGTCACGGGCAATGGCGTACGAACGGGAGGGATAAAATGGTAAAATTTCAGGTCTCTAAACTAAACATTTTCTCAAAAAATTAACGATACAGGATGTCTCGAAATTAATGTGTCTTAGAATACAGAACAAAAAGCAACTGACAAAAATTCACGGATGGGATGGGACAAAAGCCAAAAAAGGCCTAATTTCATCACATGACAGAATTAAGAATAAATACAGGGTGGACGAAAGCAACTGATATGTCAAAATTCATATACAGAATGGGGCAAATACCGAAAGAACCGTAATATTTACGTGTCGTTACAGAATTACTTTTCGACGACGTACAAATTAATAGCAGATGAAATATACTTGTAAACATCCCGAACTATGCAATTTCTCCTAATACTAATTTTCAAGTTAAAAAAAAAGTTCTGCCAACACAACAACGGGCGGTGTGCTAAATCCCTAATCTCAAAACAACCTGGTCGAAAAATCGTAAGTAAAAATACCTCTTTGGGCATTATTAAGTATAGATTAATTTAGAAAAATGGATATAAATTAATTCATCTCCATCAAACCGGCCATCAAAAATCGTAAAAATTCTTAATTCGCAGTAACAGAGTGCACAATTTTTTTTTCTCTGATTTAGGGATTTTTGTGGAAATTTATATATGGACTTAATAAAAGAAAAAGGTGCATTAAAAGATAGAAGTACGTAAAATAAAAAAAATAATTTTCGACACATTCCACGAAATCTAACAAAGGGAACCTCATGTATTGGAGAGAGATAGAACTTTCTTATTGGCGGTCATGAACCTCTGGGAGCTTGTCGACAGGCATGGACTTGTAGTAGATGACCCTTTTGTCAGCATTTTCGATACAAAATAAATACAACCCAAGCAAACAAAGAATTATCTATAACAACTGATCTCAAATTGAAATTTCTCCCCAACGCTGCCGGATAACACAATGTGCCTGGAGTTCTCGTTTTTTAGTAATTTCATAGAATGAAGGAATACCGTCATGGAACGCCATGAACTACCATGGAACGCCATGGACTACCATGGAACGCAATGGACTACCATGGAACGCCACGCACACCACGCGCGCCACGCACACACGTCACGCGCATCACGCAAGCCACGCGCGCCACGCACGCACGCCACGTTTCACGCACACACGCACGTTTTACCCACGTTTTCCCACGTTTCACGCACGCACGGGCGTTTCACGAAACTCGGGCATAATCTCGGGCGTAATCTCGGGCGTAAACTCGGGCGTAAACTCGGGCGTAATCTCGGGCGTAATATTGCTACAATATATCCTAAAGATTATTTATGAATTATGAATTAATTATCGTAAATATATGTAGGTCATCAACAGTCCTTAAACCGAAAATGCCGACCTGTTTTTGTATTAGTATTTAGCAATATTACGCCCGAGATTACGCCCGAGATTACGCCCGAGTTCACGCCCGAGATTACGCCCGAGATTACGCCCGAGTTTCGTGAAACGCCCGTGCGTGCGTGAAACGTGGGTCAAACGTGGGTAAAACGTGCGTGTGTGACGTGTGTGCGTGGCGCGCGTGGTGTGCGTGGCGTTCCATTCCTTCATTCTATGAAATTACTATAAATAATCTTTAGGATATATTGTAGCAATATTACGCCCGAGATTACGCCCGAGGTAACGCCCGAGATTACGCCCGAGTTTACGCCCGAGTTTACGCCCGAGATTACGCCCGAGAGTATGCCCGAGTTTCGTGAAACGCCCGTGCGTGCGTGAAACGTGGGAAAACGTGGGTAAAACGTGCGTGTGTGCGTGAAACGTGGCGTGCGTGCGTGGCGCGCGTGGCTTGCGTGATGCGCGTGACGTGTGTGCGTGGCGCGCGTGGTGTGCGTGGCGTTCCATGGTAGTCCATTGCGTTCCATGGTAGTCCATGGCGTTCCATGGTAGTTCATGGCGTTCCATGACGGTATTCCTTCATTCTATGAAATTACTAAAAAACGAGGACTCCAGGCACATTGTGTTATCCGGCAGCGTTGGGGAGAAATTTCAATTTGAGATCAGTTGTTATAGATAATTCTTTGTTTGCTTGGGTTGTATTTATTTTGTATCGAAAATGCTGACAAAAGGGTCATCTACTATAAGTCCATGCCTGTCGACAAGCTCCCAGAGGTTCATGTCCGCCAATAAGAAAGTCTCCAATACATGAGGTTCCCTTTGTTAGATTTCTTGGAATGTGTCGAAAATTATTTTTATTATTTTACGTACTTCTATCTTTTAATGCACCTTTTTCTTTTATTAAGTCCATATATAAATTTCCACAAAAATCCCTAAATCAGAGAAAAAAAATTTGTGCACTCTGTTACTGCGAATTAAGAATTTTTACGATTTTTGATGGCCGGTTTGATGAAGATGAATTAATTTATATCCATTTTTCTAAATTAATCTATACTTAATAATGCCCAAAGAGGTATTTTTACTTACGATTTTTCGACCAGGTTGTTTTGAGATTAGGGATTTAGCACACCGCCCGTTGTTGTGTTGGCAGAACTTTTTTTTTAACTTGAAAATTAGTATTAGGAGAAATTGCATAGTTCGGGATGTTTACAAGTATATTTCATCTGCTATTAATTTGTACGTCGTCGAAAAGTAATTCTGTAACGACACGTAAATATTACGGTTCTTTCGGTATTTGCCCCATTCTGTATATGAATTTTGACATATCAGTTGCTTTCGTCCACCCTGTATTTATTCTTAATTCTGTCATGTGATGAAATTAGGCCTTTTTTGGCTTTTGTCCCATCCCATCCGTGAATTTTTGTCAGTTGCTTTTTGTTCTGTATTCTAAGACGCATTAATTTCGAGACATCCTGTATCGTTAAATTTGAGAAAATGTTTAGTTTAGAGACCTGAAATTTTACCATTTTATCCCTCCCGTTCGTACGCCATTGCCCGTGACCTAGTTTTCATGTTTGTTGTTGCTGATGCCTTATGCTGATTTTGAAAATTTTCGTTATCGTTTTGAAATTTCATAACGCACAGTAGAAACAATATGTTTTACTTAAAGAATTTTCTTAGTTATCCTTTAGGGACACGTTCTTAGGCGCTTGGTGATGGATATCTACGTCGGTTTCTGAACAATCTGTACCCCGCGACCAAAGAACATACTTTTTTTATTAAAACATTATGTCGCCATTTTTTTCGCTGACAACATATGCTACTTGAGAAAAATTGTGACGCTTAAGATCATTTTGGATTTAGTCCCGTCAGAGTTGCTTTTGCCACAACCTGTATTAAATCTGTCCCGTGATGAAATTAGGCTTTTTGGCTTTGGTATTTGAATCACTCTGTGCCTTTATTATTGTACTTAATTCTGAAGTTAGGCTTTTTTTTGCCGTATTTTTCCCATCCTGTATTAAATCTGATCTATTAAACTCCTTTGGTAACACCCATGATTTGGTACACCCTGTACTAAATCTGACCTATTAATGTCCTTTTGGCTTTGGTCACATTCATACATTTTGGCACACCCTGTATTAATTCTGCCACTCTTAAAGTCCATTTGTCTTTGGTCTCCCCATGAATTTCGCCGTATCGTTAATTTTTTGAGAAAATGTTCAATTTAAAGACCTGTATTTTGCCATGTATCCTTCCGTTCGTACGCCGCTACCCACGACCAAGATTTTTTTTTGTAGCTGTTGATATGCCACTTGTGAATTATTTGGGAAAAGTGCCGAGCAAGCTTTTTCTTTACAAGTCCCAACGTATTGACCCAGAAATGTTCCATTTTTTCTGTCTAAAACACTAATTTCGCGACACGCTTTTGGCGTATATCTTTTAAATACCTGCGCCCTGTGTTCAGTAGCCTATCTTTATTCACTCTAAGATTTAATTTTTAACATACCTACTAATTTCGCGAAAGGTTTAGCATATATCTTTCAATGTGCTTTTTTTTTGTTAAGCCTGTGTGTCGGAAAAATGCCTTTTGAAAACAAATCCTTAGATCTGTGTGTAATTCTGCATGCCCAGACGTGAGTATAAGGTCGTTTTAATGTTGTATCGATTGTCTTTGGTAGTTTTAACTTAAAAATTAGAACAAATAGTCCAGAATTTTTGAAAATACCTATCTGTATTTTACTCGTTCGTGATGAAATTAGGCCTTTTTGACCGTATTTTGCCCGCCTTGTATTAAATCTGTCACGGGATATTAAAGTCCTATTGGCTTTGGTCCCATCCGTGAAATTAGGCTTTTTTTTGGCTTTTGTCGCATCCATGAATTTTTACAGTTCTTTTTTTTTGCCCAACCTGTATTCTTAACTCTGTCATGATCTATTAAAGTCCTTTTTGTCTGTGGTCCCATCCTGTATATAAATTTTTGAGAGTTATTTTTGTGACACCCTGTATTTATTCTTAATTCTGTCACGATCTATTAAGGTCCATTTGGCTTTGGTTTTAGAGATTTTTTAACAGCTGTTTTGCCCACTTTGTTGAGAAAATAATCTGTGACGTCACGTGATGATTAAGGTCCCCATAGCCTTTTTTGGTTTTGTTTTTATATGTATATCGATTTTTTTTATTCACGCCATTAAGCCGAAAATCGTCTGTGGTTAGAAGGTCGTTTTGAGATTGGGAGATTTAGACTGTCTTACTTTTTGCGAGAGACAAGGTTTTTTTTGAAAGTTTTTTTTTTGTCGTATAGAAGTATAACGAAAAATATTCGCTTCTATTGTCGAGTACTTTTTGTACACCCCGGTATTGCGAATTAAGAGGTGTGATTTTTGTATTAACCTATTATGTGTCGTGTCATTTTACCTTCCCATCGTATTCTGATCAATTTTTACGGCTTTTGTCGGCCCTTTGGTAAAAGAACCATTTTTAAAAATCAAGTTTTCGTTTTTTTGTCCATCTCACAGACCGTTTTGATGGGGGTTTAGTACGCCATCAGTCCCTGCGTTTTAGTTTAAAAATTCTTGTATTATTAGAACAAATAGCGAAATTTTGAATTCTTATACGACCAATACATTAATTCTGCGACTTCACGTGATGTTTTATTTTTATGTCATATTTTGTGTGTTTATTTGAAGATTATAGATTATATTTCAGGCTCGTGTGTAGATAATTATTACGAAAAAAAATATTCAAAGTCTTGTCTTACTACGAATTAAGTATGCATATTTTGCCCAATTTTTACGGTTTGTGCCGGCCGGTTTGTAGCATACAGCAGAGAACGTCAATTAATTTTGTTTGGATCTATTTTTCTAAATGAGTAATTTTTACTCCCGTTGGCTTTGGTAGTTCAGTTATTTGGTCAGATACCATAGTTCGGAATTTTTGTATGTGTTTTTATTCCCACTGTATATAAATTTTTGATATACCTTGTATTGATTTTTAACTGGCCTGTATGCAGTCTGTAAAATTCAGTGACGTCACGTGTTGAGATGTAATTTTCTTATGTTTTTATCCATACACATATACATTTTTGACAGTTTTCTTTGAGACACCCTGTATTTCCCTTATTAATTCTGATACGCCACGTGATGAAGTTAGGTCTTTTTGGCTTTTGTCACACCCATGTATTTTGTTGTCCACCCTGTACTTATGCAGTCTGAAAAAGATTCTGGGGTGCGATGAAATTATTAAGGCCCTTTTGGCTTTCCCTTGATTTAACGCATCCTGTATATAATTTTAATCAGTTGCTTATGAGACACCTTGTATTTTACCTATTCTTAATTCTGTGACGTCACCGAGATTCTAGTTTACACCATTTTAAAGTATTATTTTCAAATGCGTCGATGGCTCAGTTGGTTAGAGCGTCGATTTTATAAACCGATGGTGGCAGGTTCGAACCCTGGCGGATTTTTTTTATTTTCAGAATTTGTGACGTCAGAGCACGAGATGAGGTGAGATGCTGGAGATGCTGGACGCCAAGATGCTGGACTACGAGATGAGATGCTGGAGATGATGGACCATTATCTCCCACGGTTTGAATTTGGCGCCATGACGTTAGAGGTTAGCTACGATTGGCTGGGGGCGGGGCCTAGGAGGAAAGTGGAGGGGGTCCTCCAAGGTGCCCCCATACCTACTGATATGAGATAGTTATTCAACCACTGTCATCAAGGAGGTTAGGTTAGATGATCAGTAGAAAAGCAACCCAAACGGCCAAACGGTCTCCAGAACAGGCCCATATGCTCATACCGATCCGAGCCCAACGTCTCAATTTGAATTGCAAAAAAAAATTCTAAAAAATACGATACCACTACCCGCACTATAAAACTAATTCTCGTAAGTTTCTTATATAAAATCAACTGACAGGGAATGCCCCGCCACGCAGACCCGCAAGCCATGTTGCCAGTTTTCTCAACATCAGGGCTTGCCTAAATTCGGCTGCGGCTAGGTACGGGTAATATTTATATATACGGCGTGTCGAGAAACGAGAAATCGTTTACACATTAGGTGCCCTGAAGTTGCTTCATGCACGTCGCATGTCGCATATTTGAAAGGCATTTTCAAATTTTGGGTGTTTACCTTGGACAATGGACTTATGGGTATCTAGGTGACTCTAGTTCGCAACTGCAATTATCATATTAATTTTAATACTTGAATTGTACTAGCCCACTGTCCAGTGGGCGAGACTTAAAGTTAGGGGAAGGTGAGAAACGAGCCGGAGCCATATTTTTCGTTTTATGATTTATAGTCGATTCATCTCTGCAATAAAATACACACGAACTCAATTTGAATTTTAGATAGTTTCGTAACTCGGCGCAATGATGTTATTAGATAAGACAAGCATCTACAAATCTCCGGCCGTTTGTCGCAAAATTCACCGTTAGGAAGGCGTGTATAATGCGGGAGAAGAAACGATAATCTCCGGGCGGCACGAGGCATAAATATTAATATGTGGAGGGGGCGAGCTCGTGCATCGGCTCCGCCATCGCGGGCACGTACGCCACTGGCGGGCCGCCATTAATAAGGTGCGCGGGACGTGAGCCGCTTCCAAATTCCACGATTCGAAGGGGGAAGAACCGTACTTCTTACTTCAACAAATGCGATGAAGTGCCAGCGGAGTTCTGGTGCCAATTAGGGTTCCATTCTCCTTCGTAAACCACGCTGTTAATATCCATAATATAGCATGTATCGCGAGAAAATACCAAATACCCCTTTCAAATAAGTTTTGTGGCATGATTGAAACGTATTGTAACGAAAAATGCCTCTAAAGTTGTTATATCAGCTTTCAAGGAATATGTCTGCACGGTTTTCTAACCTACTCAAAGATTTAGCTGATAAATTATAAGTTTGGGTATTCTACTTACAGTTTTATATTTTTGTAATTGATTTAGAGGCAATTTCCGTCATATCTTTGTTGGCCTGAGGCCCCCAGGGCCCCATTTTCTTTTAGATTCATTGTTTTCCCTGTAAAGCTTCCATAACTTTCTAAAAAGTTTGCTGGAACTTTATGATTTGTGAACTATCATTGGCCAGGAATATTCTAGAGTATTCTCCAGTCTTCCTTTTGAGTACCTATATAAGCCCTGGGAATTGGGCCTGAAGTAAGTAAAAGGTTAGAAAGCGATTTTATGCGAATTTTTGGAGCTGAGTGAATATTCTTGGACAGTGACAGTAATCTGACAAGTTTATTTGTAATTTTTGAAGGCTAAACAATGATGAAATGAAGAAGAAAGGCGCAAGAGGGAAGAGGGTAGGGACACGAAACAAGAAAAACTGATGAGTGACCTCAACACAAAATTTGAGGAAACCAGCAGGAAGTTTGAAGAAACAACAACACGGCTGGGAACCCAAATGAAAACCATTCAGATGGAGATGCAGGAAGATCTAAAAATAGAGTTACAATAGAAGATGACCGAGTTTGAAGTAGTCGTTGAAGAAGAAGTAACACAAATGAAGAAGGAAGTACGAACGGAAGTCGGAGAAATCAAAAATGAGCTACAAAGTGAACTTGGTAAAATAAAAACAAAATTTGACAACAGTGAAGGAACAATGGAACAGCTGGAGGCGAGGATGAATCAGCTATCGCTACAGGGTGTATCAAAATTAGAAGTAGGCATGACCACATCCTCTATGAAAATGAAGCCTCCCAAGTTTGATGGAAAAGTGGCATGGAGCACTTACCTTAACCAGTTTGAGGCTGCTGCAGAAGGAAACTTCTGGACAGGAGAAGAGAAAGCTCGGAATTTGAAGTTATGTCTACGAGGTGAGGCCACCGAAGTGTTGCGAACGATAACGGCCGACGCTCAGCATGATTATAGTTCCCTGGTTAGAGCACTTGAAATGCGATATGGGGAAGCACATCTACAACAGGTATACCAGGCGCAACTGAAAGGTCGACGTCAACGCACTGATGAGACCCTGCAACAATTTGAAGCCGACATTGCCCGCCTGGTAAATCTGGACTATCCATCGGCTCCAGTCGAATTTCGGGAACAAATTTCGGTAAGCGGCTTCATAGATGGCGTACGTGACAGCGAGACTAGCCAAGCGCTTTGGCTAGCCCGCCACAAAAACATCTCAGAGGCCTTGGCGCACGCTTTGGAATTCGAAGCCGCCACGCAGGCTACACGTAGACAAGTGAGGTTAAGACAGGTGCGATCGCAAAACAGAAGCAGTACCAGTAATACCAACGTAGAACAAATGGTACGGGATATCCAAAACATCCTTTCACGTGCTACGACCTCCAAGGATGGGATGGGTGTTCGAAGAAGTACACCACTGCGCTGTTGGAACTGCGGAGTTGAGTCCCTTACGTGGAAGGGTATATATCATATAACTTTTTTTCTTTCTAGCATCTAATCAAAATAGGTATTTTTCATATACTGGCAATCTCAAAATATTATTAAGAAAAATTTCAATGATCTTGGTCAACTTTGATTTCTGTAATTTTCCCATACCTCTTCGTATAATTTAAAGTTAAAGTTTTCCTATATCTAAAATGCTAAATTAAAAAAATAGTGGTGGTGGGAACGACTTTAGACCTTCTGTGAACTTACACAAAACAACGCCATACCCAAGTTCTTTCTGAACAATTTCGGTTATTCTTTTAAATTGTGTGGTAGTATCTTCAGTCTCATAGATTAGTGATTTCCACCTTAATTGTATACAAAATATAAAATACAGGGTGTCTTGGATTTTAATCGGCAAAATTTAACAGGCGATTGAACTCGAAAAGTATAAAAAGAAAAGTTCGTATGAACTTGTATGGTTTAAAGTTTCGAGATACAGGGTGTTAACTTTAATAAAAAAAAGTTGTTTTTCGTTGTAGAAAATGTGTCGATGCATTTATTAAGTAATAATCCATTGGTTGATGTTACAGGTTAACGATTCGATTAATTTTTATAACATATTTTAATAAAAAAAATGTTTCCTTTCTTTTTATTATTTAATTTTATCAATGTAATTAAATTTCTTTCTTCAGACGCCGACGGATAAACAACTTTTATCGAGGCAAAAAATACATGGTTCTGAAAAACTTTATTTAATAGAAAAGCAGTGGTATGCTTCATTTTTTTCTTAAAATATCTAGCTAGGATGCCCCTGTGCTTCTCCTGAATTAATATATTAAATCGTCCAAGTAGTTTGAGATTTTTGTAAAAAAAAATATTAACCTCTACACCCTGTATCTCGAAAACAAAGCTTTAAATCGTGCAAGCTAATATGAACATGTCGTTTAATTTTTACGAATTCTACCGCCTGTTAAATATTCCCCAATAAAATCTGGGACACCCTGTATTCGTATCGATTTTTATTACAATTTTATAGATCTAGATTCAGCTACATATTTAGATTCCGTAGTTCAATGATCGTAAAGCTCATCTCTACCTAGATATTCCCAAAAACTCAATGCAAATTCACGTGAAAAAAAATTTTTTTATTACAAATTCTTGGCACAACAATAAATTACATGCTATCTCACTTTATCGTTTAATAAAACTCATTCTCATGGTAAAACCAAAGGTGCTGTGAATTTTTTCGGGTGTGTACGAAATAGATAGGTTTATTCACCTCTCCGAAATCCTTTAGGATTTTAATATCACTATAATAGACTTTTACAGAGTCGGCCTTATTCTTCCTAAAAGTTCGCCGTCCTTTTTTGCTACCTGCAAAAACATTCTTAAATTAATTATAATTAGTTCTACTGTTGTCTTATGTAAGAATTTTTTTCTTAAAATTAATGTAAAACGCTCATGCATCAGGGTTGAAGGTCGCGAGTTAAATAATGTGTTCTAAATGTTTTAGAGATTGTGTAGATTTTGTGAGAATTCGAACATCTACTTATTTCTGGTGATTAGTAAATAATTCTCCCTGCAATAATGTAGACATAGTTTCAAACACCTTTCATCATAAATCAATTTTAAAGTTAGATAAAAATGGCGGCAAAGCAATACGTTTAAAGTAAAAAGTTTAAATTATCCTTATAATTGTATTATTATGAATAGATGACTCACGCTAATACAAATAACACGGGTTTTGCTTTGCTTTTACATTAGCGGGTCGAGAGGAAGAAGACGAGGTAATTTGTTTACATTGGCATTTCTTAAATTCAGTTTTTCCTATTTTGTAATGCATTATAAATAGCTTTTGATAGATCTGTATATCATATATAATATATGCTTTGAGATACTTATATTTACAACCTAAATCGTATCAAAAAACTGGAAACATTGAATGTGCCAACAATAACATCTTTTTAAAATCATGAAACAAAACAAGTTGCCTTTGGTAATGTAATCTATTCCTATATTATATCGTTGGGCTGAACTGTTCAGGGGACATTTTTGTGTTACTCTGGTGTGGTGTTCATGCCATCAACCGATTACCAAAACTATGGCATTTTGATATACAACTTAGCAACAATTAAAAATGTGCATACATACTACGAGTACTAAACTAATGCCAATACATTGTTTGAAAACAAAGGCAAGGACCAGCCGTCTCTCATATTAGTCCTAGCGGTACGCAAAAATAAACGGCAATTTGTGATACCAAGGTGCCACTTGGTACAGTTGTTCCTTAGACCCATTTGGTCGATTTGGCTCGAGGAACACTCGACTTTTTCCGTGTGGGTAGATTTTATAGGAGGGTGGGGGAAATTAGATGTTAACATTTTTTAAAAACTTAAAAACGGGATAGAGACGCGTGCTGCGTGTCGATTCCGCATGATTTAGACTCGAGGAATTCAACCGTAGCCCCGGAAATACGATCCGAGAACCGGAAGTCGGTCAAAAGCAGCCATATAAAAAAATGGCCGACCTGCGGCCGATTAATGTTTCTAACGCACTCAAGGTCATGTGAGATGTCGATGCTGCTTATGTTTTTGAGGTCGGAGAGTTCATTTATGGCAACGAGCATTCGGTCACCAGAAGTGGGCTCTAGGCACCGGAAGTGAGCCACATGAACACACAGTGTCACGCAGGATAATAAGTGCGACATGTTTCAGGTAATTCGCAATGAATAATATGGGCTTCAATTATTATGTTTAATAAAATTTCCATAAAATCTTTATTTTTGGAGATAATCGCTTGAGTTTTTTTTGTTCGAAAGACCTTCAAAAACCGCTTCTTTTGATTTTCCCCCACAACCCTATAAAATCTACCCACACAGAAAATGTCGAGTGCTCCTCGGGCTAAATCGACCAAATGGGTCTAAGGACCAACTGGAGCAACTTGATATCACAAATTGCCGTTTATTTCAAGAATCGTCGATGTGCCGCCAGCACATATCGACTATATATCAGCCGGCCCCGCGCACCCATACGACGCCTATAAGAAGGACAAAAAAGAGCAAGTATACGACAGTCCGAAAGCTCAGCGATCGTTCTCGATTTAAATATAACGCGAAAAGCGTTGGGAAGTTTGTTTATCGACATACCTACATGTTGTCACCCGATTACGGCATGCCCGTATTGGTTCAAAATTCGTTCCGCAAGTGATCCTACCTTATTAGTTATAGTATCATGGGTTGACCTTAGTTTGCTTGTCTAATATCACAAGCCGCCCCACGAACATTGGCCATCTTTTTCGCAAAAGTCTTTTGATGATCTCGAAAAGATCCTAATAATCCAAGGAGAATTTTTTAATTGAGTCTTGTATAGGTACTTTCCTCCAGTACCAAGTTTATTTGGAATTTGCGCATTTTTTCTTATTTTAGTTATTTCTGGATTTTTCGGGGGCGTCGGAAGCATCTGATCCGATTTCTCCCGGGAAAAAAGCTGTAAATGTCGTCTATGAGTATACGAGTGGATAAAAGTTAATTGAGTGCATGGAAGAAATTTAAAGAAGCTCTGGCGTAAATATTGCAACAAAAAATCAAGCTGGTGGAATAATAAGATTAATACAAGAAAAACCGTTTGTATTTTGGCTAACACTTTTTCATCATGTTATTATATCTCATGTAGAAATTCTATTTAGCGAACTATAAAAACGTATTATATATTCTGTTGAAATAAGCAGGTGTTTAAAAAAGTTTAGGGAAAATATACCTATCAATTATTAGAAATCAAAAATTGAACGAAATTATGAGAGAGGCCAAGCCTGTGGAAGTTATAGGGCCACTAAGAAGAAGTCTGCGATGTAGTTAATGTCGCAGATGATCGCTTTAAATGTAGCAAATTTATCTATTTGTGAAAAATTTAAATGGTATATGACTTATCGTTTCCCCTAGACTACTTTAAAGAGACAATAAGTAAGGCTTACCCAATGCTAGAAAAACAGAGACTAAAAACGGAACTGAGTGTATTATATTCTACTACGGAATATAAAAGAATTCTTCTTGCGATTTACTCCTCATTTTTTAGTGGATAATAATCTTCAGGAAGTTTTTCAAGAAACAGTTCAATTACTCAAAATACTTACCATGCCAATGACAACTGTTGAAGCAGAAAGAAATTTTTCTACACTGAAGCCTATAAAAACCTTTTTAAGAAGTATCGTGTCAAGATCGACTTAACGCCTTAGCTTGTTTATCAATTGAACAAAAACTTATTCGATCTATTTCTAATTTTAACGAAAGAGTGGTTGACAAATTTGCTCAACAAAAGGAAAGGTAGGTATTACGTTTTGCTTTACCTACATTTATTTATTAAATTTACTATATATGTACGAGCAAACCAGTCTCTACGTGTCAAGTATTACAAACGTTCTACTGTCTAGAACCATCATTTTCCAGACTAGTGTTCCTCATCGGACGTGCTGCGTCCTGTACACTCTGTATGTGATATCCTAGATTTCACATGTCATATTCACTATAACTTTTTTCCTAATTCAAGTAGAAAATCTCTTTTAAGTCAACAATAAGTGTCTTTAGAAACGAATTTAGGAAATGGCGTTATGCTGGAAATGGTTAAAGCTGATTCAAAACCAAAATATATTTCATCTTTCTAGTAATATCTTGCGATTATCGCCGTTTTGGTAAATTGCTCAGTCAAGGTCCTAGCTCATGATGATTTGAATCTGCATTAGTAGGTATGTCAAAATACTACACAAAAACGTATGGATTTTACTTTTATGTTATTTTGTTCCATGTATGAAAATAAAATACTATCTAATCAAAATTACGATGGAATTAGACATTGGATGTGTATCGGTAAAAAAATCAACGTTCGGATGCAAATAGTGCAGTATTTCATACGATGACTGGAAGCTTGACACTGTGCCGGAAAGCAGCTGCGAAGGGTTGGGAAACTTTGGGTAAATCGCCTAAGTATTCATCCAGTACACCCAGTAAAATTATGGGTTCTTATACTGTATGCTCTCCAGGGCTCATACCCAGTTGCCATCTGAATGTCCAGAATAGGTGTGTTCGCCAATTGTAACCAAAATCGAGAAATCTAGATTTGGCGCCGCTATAAAACGGCTAGAAGAGAGTACCGTTCGCGACACACAGCATACAGGCGCTACGATCCGCCGTTTTACGGCGCCTACTGTGTGAACACAACACATTTCTCGTTAGGTTTTCTCCAAAAAATATTGTTTGCTTTTTTCGTATTTCACAGATTCAATTTTGAGGCTATTTAGGTACGGCCTTTTCTGGCGTTTAAACAGACTTTTTTATGGGCATCCCTAATATAAAATAGAACGTTATTTTAGCTAACAGAAGTTTTCCCTAGAAAAATATGTACCATAACACGACAAAAATTCGGCGAAACAAATCACTACCGTCGTTGTAAAAACAACTCTCTTTCGTGCCTTCATATGACAAAATCGAGATGGCATAAGAAAATATATTATGAAAAGAAAAAGCCTTATTGCTTTGACTTTGCGACAACTGTTTCATAATGTCAGTTATTGTCCCAGGGACAATAATTTATTTGCGCCCCTATTATGTTGTTATGAAAACCGCAAAGACTACGTTTATCTCGTGACAACACGATCGGATTGAAATGGATCCGATTGAGTTAGTCAAATCTTTTTTATTATACTTCTTTGAAAACACCTTATTTTCATCTGTTTTAGCAATAATGAAAGATGGGGTTTTTCGGGCTAGCGCACGGAAACAGCGCATGGAAAAACTTTCCGTGCGCTGAATAAAAATACCGAATATATGGCTTTAAAATAGAAATATACAGCAAAGTAAACTAAATTTAAGAAACTCTATATATGCTCTTTGATATTTAACATGTACCTATTTTGTATTTTAATTCGTAAGTGTTTCAATATTTAGATACATTTCTGTAATATTTTTGACGTTTTATTCACCTTATCTGACAATAACTAATTTACAACAAAGCACCTTTGAAATAATTTGAGAGTAACCATGGAAACGCATCATACATACCAAACGCTATATTTGTCTTCATTGTTTATTTTTTGTCTATTAAATTTATTATAATATGCCGATAAAATGTTTCCGTTTTCAAAGAAGTATAATAAAAAATATCGTTCATTACACGTCCAGAAATAGATTTTTCCGTGATTGCATGACTTCCTTGTCACGCGCGCACGCACCAGACTCGTAATGAAATATACTATTATAATTCTACGTTTACATCATCAGTATTGAATCCTACGGTTTTCAGTCCTCTCTGGGACATTAACTTATTATAGATACTTATTCCACAGTAGGTTGGTGCACATTCTGGACAACTTCTGTTTGGAAATAGCGGCTTGACTTGAAATTTTAAATCTGTTGAATTTCAATCTGTAGGGTTTACGCCGTCTATTTGAGACCGCTCCAGTGAATTCAAACCTCTCTCAATCGGATCGAACGCGTCGAGATAAACGTAATCATTGACATATTTATTAGGTCCTGTGAGCTAAGATTCATAGATACACACTGGAAAGTTAAGGCAGTTAAGGTCTATTATTTTCGTACAAAGTCATACAGCGTGTGCCGCTCTGATGTCCAGAAGAGGGAAACGTTTTTTATTCGTGGGTTTATTACAAAAAGTCACTCTTTATAAAAACTCCTGCTTGTTCCAAAACGCCCAAAACTATTAAAAGATTTTTGATTTTTTATACACAGTGTTCAGTATTTCGAAAAATTTAGAAAAATGTTGTTACTCACCAAGAGTAAAGTACCGTTGTTTTTGACAATATCGAAAAATATTATCAAGGATGTCATTTAGAATCCACAGGATGTTACTAACAATATGGAAAATTTACTTAACCAAGGAATAATGTTATTAAAATTTATAAAAATAAATTTCACTAAAATTTGTTGCCTCCAACTTCTACACAACTGTCAACTCTTCTAATAAATTCTCCGTACACATTTTGTATTTCGTGTAGAGGAATATGTGCAAAAATGGTAAACATTATATTGTTGTCATAGCCACAGCCGTGATGTTAACAGGTGCCTTGTTAAAAAAATCAACAAAAATCGGTAAAACCTCAAATTGGTAATCCCCTGTGGATTCTAAATAACATCCTTGATAATATTTTTCGATATTGTCAAAAACAACGTGACTAACAATTTTTTTTAAAATTTTTCGAACAAGCAGGAGTGTTTATAAAGAATGACTTTTTGTCGTAAACTTACGAATAAAAAACTTTTCCCTCTTCCGGACAGAGCCGTACACGCTGTATATTAAAAACTATTTGGGGATATGCAATTAAAAGTTAAATAAATTAAAAAAATGAATAAAGAATATTTCTTGGCTTCCTTTACGTCTTGTTTTCCTACTTAAATGAAAGCAAAATGCAAAACGCTTTCATTACCGAAGTAAATCCACGTCAACGACATAATGCCTAAAATATGTTTTTAAATCTGCCCAAAAAAATAAAATATCGCCGTAGATGAGTCAGCCCGATAACACCTCGTATATCGATGGCTCTGTCAAGCGCGCGCAGACATATTTTTGAGTTTGTTCAACCTCCGCATTTGTCCAAAATATCTCAATAAATTAAAAGAAATCCCATATTTATTGTGCGGGCTCGTGAGCCTAACTGTTAGACGCAATCTGGAGCGTCCATATTTGAAATTCAAATGGCCGGGGACGGTCGTAACTGTTTTTTAACGAAGACACAACCTGTTTCGCTGCATTTCATTTTCGTTATTAAAAGCTGAGAGATAATCAGAGGTTGTACCTGTTGGTCCGTGTTAACTTTAACAAATTTATTCGCATAATGCGAAGGAGTGGCAGGTTTTTTGATAAATATTTCTCATATTGTACAGAGAGAAAGGAGCAATCTATTTTTAAAACACTTGTAGCTTTGTTGTGAAGTGGCACCTGCTCTAGCTGTTTATATTAGTTACCTACGTATTCATAAACTAAGATAGACAATCTACATAAACATCGTTGGTTAGATTACTGTTTCTTAAACAACAAAAGTTATCTATTCCGGGATTATTTGTTGCGTCTAAGGTTACCTAGATACGACCAAGTCAAAGGTTATCCCCAAAGTGCGAAGACGGTTGTGTTAATTTGAAAACGTAACAAAAAGTAATTTATAAGTGTTTTTCAAATGGATCCAGTATGGGTTTCAGTGAGCGCAATGACGATGACATCATATTACCAGTTCTAAATATTGAAATAATATTGGGCATGCGCGGGTTGACCGTAATCTGAAGCGATCGAGCGGAAATTATTTGTGCTCGCAAATTTCATATTGCAAGCCGCTGAATTTCAGCGCAACCGTTGCTGCGCACAACCATTCGCACTTTTTTACCTTAACCATCTTTTAAGGGTCTTGTATAGGTGCGAGCTTGCACAATTCTCTTCACCATCCTGCGGACGGACTAGCAATGGCAATGACAAGGCCCGGCAGCTGAAAGCTATGGGTCATCCAAGGGAGGTGGGCCTAAGGCGCCAAATTCAAATTTCAAGACGTCAACTTGGTAACTTTGGTAAAAAAAAACATTTTAATATGATTGTTTACATAAATAGCTCATGGTTTTACAACACGGGAATATAATAATCTGCGAGAGTGAAAGTCACATTTTCAAGGGCTTTTGGTGCATTTAAATATCTGGAAGACTGTGTAGGAACAAAATCTCTTTTGATGGCCTTAACCCACTTTTCCCTTAAAATGGGGACTTTAGGAAGGAAAAAGCGGATTTTAGGACCGCCTTTGTAGTTTCCCTTGCAATTTGTAACGGGACACGTCCACGGCATGATTTAAATAAGTCCGAAACTATAGACACACTCGAAAACCCATAAACTAAAAATGAATTTTAATCATTTCATTCTGAATCAGTGCTGTTTTACCACATTATTAATAAAACTCCACGTCCTAAGTAAACGTAAACGACTACAAAAAGCTACCTCCCTCTGATGACGATATTGGTGCCACTCCTTTATTACTCTCTCGGTGTAGTGTGTTTTTAGACATGGCAGCTGGGGCCAGCCCCTTATAGTCCAAGAGCCGGCCGCATGATTTCAAGTCTCATAAGCTTATAGAATAAGATGTTATGTAAAATGTAGAGAGTATATTTCTTTACTTGAAGCGAGTAGGTTGCCTCAGATAATATGGGCCCGATCATTGCTATTTAAAGAAGTTGTGGATAATTTTTAATTTTTTAATAGGTACAACCCGTCCCACGAACATATTTACTATACTTTTTCGCAAAAGTCTTTTGACAAATTCGAAAAGTGCCGTTCTAAAAATCGAAGAAGATGGTAAATTTATTTCTTAATTGGGTCTTTCTTCTTTCCTCCAGTACCAAAGGAAACTTCAAAAATCCGATATTTAACCAAATTTCCTGACTCCCGATTTTCAAGTTTCGAGAAACGGGACGGCTGTAGAATTATCGAAATTGACGGGAAATCCTGAGGAACCGCTCTTATAAATTGCGTGTTTTTTCTCATTTTTTAATTTTTCGGAGGCACCTCACCTGAAGACTTGAGGGAAGCTCTAAAAATTCCGACCCCATGGCAGATGCCCGAGCCGAAATAACTTAGCTGTAGTTTACGGACTTTGGCTTTTAGGTGACGGGAAATGCCGGCCAATCACGTAAAAAAGACGCGTCCCACCTGTGTTGGTCGTTTTTTTTCGCCGAAAGTCCTTAATAACTCGAAAACGAGAAATAATTTTCCTGAAAAAGTTTCTTTAAATATGTTGACCCGTTCTCCGGCCATCTCGCCGTACCGTCGGATCTCCCGAAAAACGCGTTTGAAATTTTTTTTCCTGTGCATCAAGCGGTATATGGCACTGGCTGTATAGCGGGACTTCGCACACAACTCGCGTCCCCGAGGTTCAGACTTGCCCCCGTCTTTCGCGGAAGATTTAACAGCGGAGGATCTTCGGGGCCCCGAAAATACGCCTATCGGATTTCTAAAGGACCAAGGGACCCCTTTTTTTTATTGTTGCTCCATGGGCCTTCTTTCCGATGATACCTATTTTGTTCTATAGTCATATGAGAGTAGATTTGCCTAAAAATTGGCCACAACTTCTTTAAATAACAATGATCGGGCCCATATAAATTGAGGCAACCTACTTGCTTTAAGTAAAGAAATATACTCTCTACATTTTCCACAGCATCTTATTCTATAAGCTTATGAGAGTTTAAATCATGCAGCCGGCTCTCATACTATTACAGTTAAAAAATAAAGCATTTTAGTAGTTCCATTATAACGTTGCTAATAGACCTTCAGATAGTGACAGATTTAGGTGCCCCATTTTCGCATAATTTCCGTACCAGTATCTACATACCTACTTACTAAATAAATAATAGCAATAAAAACACTCACGCTAAAGAATTTGGTCTATAGACGGACCAATTTTTAAAGGCTAATAATTTATATTGACATAAAATCCAAAGCATACTGTTCAAACACCCATTTCAGTAAGAGAAACCACTTAACTACCAGACAGTGGCCTCCAGCTATTTGCATTTGCTGTTATGAAGTTATTACCTTGTCGAGTGCCAGGCAATCACGATCGCTTATTATAGTAAAACGGTCATTCATCGGCCACTATTCATTCAATATCTATCGCCGGGCGGCTCGAGTGATGCTAATGAAAACATATAGTTGCAGAGAGGTATTGTTTGTATAATGTAATGAATACCTTGTTATTGCGTGTTGTAATGTTAATTGGTTGATGGTATTTTGTGTTTCGGAAGTAGTAGATGATGGTAACACAATTACCTAATTGCTAATTAATTGTCAAAACGAATCAATTAGGTTGAAAGCATGATTGAGCTTCAGAAAAAAAAGGAAGGCTTGAATACTGAATAGGTAGTTATTGTTCTAGTTTGGTAATATCGCCGGGACGCAATAGACTTGCAATCCCGCAACTTTAATTACATTAGTGTTAGCATCTTAGCATGGCCATTAAAATATTAATAATAAAAAACACCCATTTCAACCCGGTAAAAATTCATTTAGAATGGAATCGATTTTCGAAAACACAAACAACTTCTTTATTTGGTAAATATCCAATTCCAAACTTCTAATAAACAATTAACCAGAAATTCTAATTAATGTGTGCGGTTGTAATAATAATAATTCTCACCCTCCCTCACAATACTCCAAACTAGGAGTACCCTAGAAGAAACCACATTATGCTTGTGTGGGAATAGAAACGCAGCATTATACAGTGTGTTCCATTTATGCGTTAAAAAAATCCGTGTGACGGTATTTTGTGCCAAAATATTACGATTGAGCTTCAGCCAAGAAATTCCCCGTATGTATTCTTCTTCTGTGTTTTTCACCGCGCCGCGCGCGGAGTTATTTTTATGTCGATCGACCGACACTCGCATTATTTTGGTTTTGGCAATACCCAATAGATGGCACTGGATGGTGATGGTATAATGGTCACCGCGTTATACTATTTCTCATTCCCCATACAGTGTGTCCACGGATAGAATTCGGATAGGGTGTAAATGACAAAAAAAAAATTTGAGTTGAAATTTGAGCTTCTGGCGATAAGCCCTGCTTGGTTTGAAACTAATTTGTTTTGTGACGTAATTTTACTTTCGAAAAATCACGTATGCCTTGGGATGCCGTGGACACACTGTATATAGTCAGCGAATGTTTGGGCCTTTCTGTCAGGTGCGCTACGTCTGCCTGATGATACCTAACGAGTAGATTATAAACGTACTTATGTAAAAATCTTAAAACAGATGATTCAAAATGTAGCTTTTCGTTCTTCTTTAAGGACGCGATATATTCGAAGTTTTTTCCTTTTCAAATTCTGGAAACATATTTTCGGTAGTTGCTTTCTCAATTTTGGTTTAGATTATTCTAAAACATATAAAACCAAGGTCCGCCAAACAAAATTTTAGTGTACAGGGTGACGGCTACGATTTTTTATACGATTTTTTATACCCCGATTTCCACAAAAAACATTTAGCGATTTTTTTATTTAAAATCTGATACAGCAGCACTAATTATTAGCACCCCTAAAAACCCCCACATACTAAATTTGAACAAAAAATATAAGTATAAGTATGGTGTTCGGTTCTACAGCGTGAGCAAAATTGGGACTTTGAAGGCAACTGCACTGCACTGCAAATTTGGTCTGGGGGTTTTCAGGAGTCCTGATTGTCGTATCAGATTTTGAATAAAAAAATTGCTAAATGGTTTTTGTGGAAATCGGGCATATAAAAAAATCGTAGCCGTCCCTGGATTTGCATTTTGACAAAAGTCATAATGTGAAAAGCAGTATTTTTTAAAGCCTTTCGAATAAAAAAGGTTTTTCAAAATATCTCACAAATTAATTTTTTATCGATTTGTATACGCACTTAAAGTAATATATTAAATATATTTGCTCCAGCCGACTTTACCGACTTTAAATAATTCTTCTAAAACGTTCATAATCATATTCAGATTGGGGCTGCACCTGACATCTAAAAGTTGAATACCCGTAAATATAGAGCTTGTCGAGCTCTATATATGTTTCAAGTCGAAAATTTTAATCTCCAAAAGCAAAAAATACTGAATTGTCTTTATTTTAAGTGGGTCGATGCGTTTTATTGTTATTTTATTATATTGGAAAGTGGTTGCTTTCTGACCTGATGATGAAATTAAATCAGAATTACGAAATCAGTCGCAACAAAATAGAAGTCTGAGAAAGTGACCTTATATTTCTTAATGAACTCACAATTTATAAAAATAGTTGTCCCAATACTGTTCTATGTCCTTTTTCGGCATACAAGATAAAACATATTTCATGTTTCCCATCTAATATATATAGGTACGAGCATAAACTATCCCAAAAACAAACTTCGTATTTGTGTCTCCAACTGCCATAATATTTCTGCAGGTTCATTTGAAATATACCTTCATTGCGATCACCAAAGGCCAATAAATCCGATTCCGATGGGAAAAAATAAATTTCTTAGCTGCGATAATAATCTGTATCCATTACTGGAAATCGTCCCATCCTGGGAATCATTTTTCCCGACCACTTTAGCTTCTTTGTGTCGTAATTAAATTATTAACCTCCCCAGGGGGAACAGCCGGATTATTTAGGCACAAATGAACTTTGGAGAATTTTTTGACGCTTGTTTATACCTAGTTTTATAAACAACTTTAACTCTTTAACGTATTATATTTCAGCAATCGCGAAAATTAAGTATAATAATTATGATGATAATAAAAATAATATTTTATTATCATCATGTGGCAGTTTTCAATATTCGCTCGTGCCTTTCGCTACCTTGATTGTAATATTTTATTGCACTCAAGTAGTGGAAATGAGAATATTCCTAATACTATTTTGATTTTTTTATTTCATATTATGCCTATATTTTTACACATTTGACGCCAGGCAACACACGGAAACTTTTTCGTGGGCCCCGCTCGAGTACATTGTAGTCTAAAAGAGCACCTACTCGAATCCTCATTGTATTCGATTACAGGTACTCAGATACAATTTACTCCAAACGTGCTCCAGATGAACTCGTAAATTTTACATTTTGCAGGAATAGACTTGGCTGCTTCCCCACCAGTCCCCCCACTGCCCCACTCCTATTATATGTATTAACTATATTATACATCTCCCAAAGTATTAAAATCTGCCAAAACGTTTACAGTATGACGTCCCGACGTCCCCATTCACTTGATTTGAAACTTTAAACCAACATGATGCAGTTTTTTCGGCGAAACCGAATCTAGCTTCGGAACTGACATACAGACTCAAAAACTTAGTGCCAAACAACTATTTCTTCCAAAAAATAAAAAGTATTCGCTCTATTAATTTTTTTATACAATAATAAAAACTGCTCATTTAAAATTTGAATATCACTTTCGGTTTAACCGTATAAGTAAAAAATATTTTTAGAAATAGTTATTGTTCTGTAGATTAAAATGTCATTAGATATCCTTTAAAATTACCTTTGCATATTAATAAAAGCAAAAAAACTGGATTTAAAAAAATCGTTTATTTTTAATAAGTAGATACAGAAAAGTGCATGCCTTACATTTGCCCCTCACTGAGCAGGACATATTTCCTTGGAGACGCGGCAAACTTGCGCGTGACTATTCTTGATAGCGTTAATTAACTGACTTTTGCCCCACCCGGTATAACATTACGAGATTATCTCTTACCGTTTTCGAGATTTCCCGATTAGCATAGAATAAAGAAGTGTCTTTTATAACTAACTGAACGTAGGCCATGACTTCATCTCCGTTTTTGAAAAGGTAATTTTAAGGGCTATCATTGAGTAAAGGAATAATTTTTTCCTTAATAACATTTTAATCTACAGAAAAATAAAAATTTCTAGAAATAGTCTCTACTTACGGTTAAACCAGAATTATAAATGAGCAGATTTTTTTTTGTCCTTAATACTTAATATGAAAAATAGAAATAAACAATAATTTTTATTTTTTCGAGAAAAAAAATGGTTTTGGTCTTAAAGTTCCAAAGCTATAGATTCAGATTCCCCCGAAAAAAAAAAACTGCATGGATTATCGTGGTTTTAAATTGGCCTTTTATCTCAAAAACTAAGAAAATAATGGACTTTATTGAAAAAATAACCTCATTCGCGGTTGGACTTAATTACTTTAGTTATTATCAAGTTGCCTTGGAAATCAAATGAAATGTCTGGGAATACAAAAAATAAATATCATGCAGAATAATGGAGTCGCTTTTCAAAAGAATTATCACAATTTTCTTTATTAAAGGGGGAGACAATTATATCCTTCTTGCCTCTCTAGTAAGATAAGAACTGGAGTAATAAATCCAACCTAAGAAGGTTGTAGAGTACTTGACAATATTTTTAATCGCTTTAAAATCGTACTCAGTTTACAGTAGATGCACCAACATAACACATAATAAATGAATCAACGGCTTTTAACCCTTATTTATTTATGATAATTGTAAACACGACATTGCACAATTTTTTTTTGTAGTAAAAATTAAGGGGAATTCGATGGTGTACTCAGATCGGGGGTCGGTAAAAAAGTTATCGCGAAAAACCTTTTTTTTTTAAATAAAAATAAAATAATTTTACCTACACAACCATTAGAGAGCCTTCAAATAGTATTCCTGAATATTTAGTTTTTTGAAATAACTTATGGTTATAGCGGAAAGGAAAGTGGTTTTTTATATTTTACAACTTACACATTCCATTCAAGCATTATAGGATTCCTTTTTTAATTATGGTTCCACCGATATAATATAATTTGACCTATTTATCTCCAATCGTTTCCGAGATATTTATCAGGAAAGTTTCATTAAACTAGATACAGTGTCTGATGTTCTATCCGAGTAGGCCAAACAATAAAACCAAATTTATAACAATCAAGTCAGCCATGATAATAAAACTGACAATCAAGTGGGCTGTATAAGTTCAATTTTTCTATTTAACGGTCAGATTAGTCTTAAAATTTTGTTACTGAAGTTACTAGCTACATTTTTAAAAAATGTTTTTGAAAGAAGAATGCTGTGATATTTTAAAGGTCTTTATCAAATATTATAGAAGACACGTAGAAACTGTGAGGGAGTATTCTCGCAACTATCCAAATAGAAATGTTCCGAGTGCTTCCTTTATATGTAAGCTGTATCGAAGATTAAGATCGACAGGAAGTGTGATTAGCAAGAGAAAAATTGAGTTTAGTGAGGACGAGAAAGAACGAATTTTAAATTATTTCAGAATAAATAACGAAAAATCACAGAGAAACGCAGCGAGTGATTTACTTAAACTGCAACTAGTAACAGCTTCAGCAACCAATTTTTAGACTCATCTGACTGGTAAATAGGAATAATGAATTAACAGCCTACTTAATTGTCACTTTTATTATCATGGCTGACTTGATTTGACATAAATTTTGTGTTATTGTTTGGCCTACTCGGATCGTACATCAGACACTGACCATGATACTATGTATCTAGTTTAATGGAGATTCTCTGATAAATATCTCGGAAATGGTTGGAGATAAATAGGTCAGATTATATATCGTTGGGATCAGAATTAAAAAAGGAATCCTATAACGGTTAAATGGAACGTGTAAGTTGTAAAATAGGTAGAGAAAATCACTTGCATTTCCACTGTAACCAGAAGTTATTTCAAAAAACTAAATATTCAGGGATACTACTTGAAGGTTCTCTAATGATTGTGTAGGTAAAATTTTTTTATTTTGCAAAAAAATATTTTTTCGCGATAACTTGTTTACTGACCCCCGTATACAAAATCCGAATACACCATCGAATTCCCTTTCATTTTTACTACAATATCATTTTTTGAATGCTGATTTTATGTTAACTTGTCTCTTCGTAATACACTTTTTCCGCTAGAATGGGCCACCCTGAACAATATTTGCAGCAATATTAATTAATTGTATTTGGTTGGCAACTGAAATATATTTCTGACAAACTGTTTTGAAATGAGCATGACATATTTTTATATTTTTTCGGTTGTCACCTTGAAATTCGTCAATTTATTCACGAAGAAATTGATAATATTTTTGACATATTTTGTTTCTCTACAATAAAAATAACACTTGACATTTAATTTTTTAATTGGGTCTCTCGCCATGAAACCGATTAAAAGACAACTTTGTCAAGATGCAGTTTAACTCAAAAAAAAAAAACTTCAACAAATTTGTTTTCTTAGCTTTCGGAGAATAAATTTTCCTTCTTTCTCAAAGATCATGTCACGTCAAGGTTAATTGAAAGATAAATAAATGACAGATAAATCTTTCATTTCACTTCGACGTGACATGATCTTTATTTTATTAACGAATATATCAGGAAATAAACCTAAGGTCCTTTCCACAATTTTTGCTCACTCTGTATACCTAAATAAATACCTAGGTACATATAAGTAATGATAGGAAGGAAAAGCCTCGATACCTCGATTAGCTTTATCAGTGATATACTGAGATTAATGGGAGCAAAAAACTTGAATTAGGTACATACAACCTGATGTATCGTTGTAAAAGCCTAAGTACAAAAATGTCTGCATGCCTGAAGTTTGTACCTATTATTCCTCTTTATAGTTTACCTACTTTATTCCAGTGGAGTGTCAAGGCGGACTGAACAGAGATTATCATTGTAAAGTGATTTTGGTACTTCACACGATCAGTGTAAACATCATTTATTAGATGCTCATAGCTATAGCATTTTTATCTTCCACAAATTCCAGTCGACGAACTTTCAAAGAACTACGTTAGAAAGAACCGACACAGGGTGACATTGAATGATGGCGCTAAACTTTGTGAATTTAAAAGAAGGTAACTGTACGAAAATCTCGCAAACTGGGTTTTTAGATTGCCCATTCTCATGCCGAGTTCACTTTTTAGTAATAGCGGTCACGTTTGGCAAGTTGACAATTGCCGATATTTTACCGGCTATGTATGCTGAAACAGTAAAAATATTACGTACTTACACGAAAGTCAAGGTTTTGTATCAGGAGAATACGGTAATGCGAAACAATAAGCATTTTATGGACGTTCCATTAGGTTACGCGACTTCTATTAGATGGCACTAGAGGCTGTCCATCTGAATTTATTATCCTTTGTTGGTAATTTCTCATGCTAATTACCAGTGCAATGCCAGGAACAATTTACTCCAGATAGATTACATGCATATTACACATGGTCAATGATATTGTAAAATGGTGAATAAAGACGAGACATTAAGATTAAGATTCGTGTTTGTTACTATTGTCTAAGTTGCATTGAATACAAACTATGAGACAGTACTATACTCTCTGTCCAATGAAAGGGCAGGTGAATAGCCATATATAGGTCTTCCGAGTTGGGATCAAAAAATCGTTTCGTATATAGATGATTTACGAGTAAAGGCGCGTATACTTTCTGTAATCTATGAAGAATAATATGCCGTAATTAAGTATTATTTTAGAACGGTAGGATGGTGTTTCTTCTCGGTTTTCTTTATTAGTGCGACATTTTTCGGTCGTTTCGATTAAGTTTACTTGATTTTCAAATATTTCCAAAGCATTCATTTTTTTATTGAAAATAAAAAAATCCAAGTACAAGATCCTGTAGAAAGGTTAGTCGGCCATGTAAATTAATAAAACTTGGGACATTGGGGTTCCAGGGGGTGCTAAATAGGTAAATTTATGTTGCCAGATTTTCGATAAAAAAAAATCGCTAATAGCATTTTTAAAAATATCGCTTGGAAAACATACCTAAATCTGGCATATTTATAAGCATTATTTTAAAAAGATAAAATGGTGTTATTTACTATTTTCTTTAATATTGTGACAGTTATGAGCCGTTTGAATAAGTTTGCTCGATTTTCAGATATTTCCAAGGCATTCCTGATTTGTAATTAAAAATAGAAAAAATCAATTTTCCCCTCATTAAGACTCCGTAGAAATGTTATTATAATCATAATAATAATAATAATATTTATTTCCATCCTAAAAGCAATAACGTGAACAATAATAGTACCTACTATTACTATTAACGTGTAATGGAAATGTAGTTTGTGCAACTAAACTTCGTATAACAAAAATAGGAAAATTGTATAAAACCATACAATAAACACAATAATAAATAATAAATTGCCAAAGGTAAGTAGGGAATAATAGTAATAATAACTATAATTTATGTAATAATTTTTAGCACTTGGACGATGTAAATTAATAAAACTTAGGACATTGGGATTTCAGGGGTGCTGAATAAAAAATCCTAATAGCATTTTCCAAAAATCGTGCAGCGGATCCCAACTTTACACCGGATCAAATCTGAACGCCTTGTAAAATGTTTATTTTCATGTTCATTAAACAAATTAAATATTTCGATCTCTTATTGCATTTATTGTAGAAAAGCTATTCTCACTACTTTTGAATCATTCTGTTTGTGTATTATGTCAACACTTTCGTTACGGCTAATAACTTTTAAAAGAAACTAAACTGTATGACGAATGACTAATATGCTGAAAAATAAAAAAAGTTCAAGAATAGTTATAGTCCAAAGCACGAAAGAAAAGGTTTCTAAAAAACGCGGGCAGCGTTGCGAGATTTCCTATACGAGTAGTCGTTATTTATTGGCGAATACAAGTTTTATCATATTGAAGCCGAATTTCTGAACTCTATTATACCGAAAAAATAAAGCACGCATCACGGGACCACTTACCCATTTTTGTTTATCATTTATTTTTAACGCGGTGTGATAAACACCTATTATATTTTTTTCAACATCGTCGCGTCTACCATCGCCTTTGAAATACGGCAACACAGCACTTCTGCGAAAGAGTCGGCTGACAAAATCAGTTAGCCAACGCATTTTGTGCCTGTTTCTATAGTACGGAAAGTTAACTGCGTATTTGGGCTACCATACAGACCTCATTTTTTAAGCCGCTGGCAAGTTTTTTCCGCCGGCTCAGAGAGCTCAGTGGCGTTTCGTATGTTCGGGAGTTAACGTGTGCAAAATGAGTAAACAGGGAAGAACGTTGCATTCTCAAGCACGGGAAATAATTGCCAATGTTATAAGGGTTTGCCTTCCTCCATAATCTAAGGCATCCCCGTTAAGAATAATATTAACAATAAATTAAATAAAATGAATATTTAGTGTCCCCATTATAATTTTAAAAGAAATGTCCCATATGCCACAAGCCATTTCTTTTAAAATAAATTAAATAACAATTATATGAAAATTAAGCCGGTGAGTTACACAAAATTTAGCAACGCCCCTGAACTGTGACTAATTCTATAATATTTGCGAGTTCTTCCCCCTTACGTCGCACGCATTCTGCCGTAAGGAGGACTATACAAGTTATTTATCCGTGGAAATAAATACTCTTATGAGACAGCGATAAAAAGATTTATCCAACCAAATAATCTCAAAGGCGGTTAGGTCGAATAAGGATTTTTGGCGACTAACTATACAGCTATGAAGTGCACAACAATATCCTACCTACCTAAGAATCGAAAAGGTATCTGAGAGCACAGAACAGTTAACTGTATAATGGGTTGTTTCAATAAATTCTGTCACAGAGGTCATGGAATTTCCAATTTAGTCGCCCACAATAAGTAGGTACTCGAATAACACACCTTAAACAATTCTTGAATTTATTAGTTTGCCACAATATCATGTGTTTGGTTTGGTGGAGATCTACAAGTCCGATATTCCACGTACTCGGGGAATAAATTTCATATTAAAAATTAAGGTAATTTTTCTGAATTTAACCGACATTTTTTGTCGCTTAATTTAAGTTTTAACGATTGTATACCGTACATCGGAATGCAGAAATACCTACCTTCTCGAAATTGCCACAAATAAGCAAATAAAATGAGCGCGATCAGCTCGAAGCCACCAAAACAAAAAATATATATTTGCGGAAACCACTAAAAATTCTGACTCGGTGCTGGTTAACGGTGTTTTGGTTTACAGTGGCATCATGAGTTGCGTCAACTGAGCAAATTAATAAGGAGGGATAAATATAAATAATGTATAATAGCTGGACTGAAAAAATATGCGGATTTGTGGGTATTTCGGGAAAACCTAACTGAACATATAACTACCTAAATACTAATTTAAGTAAGCATGAAGACTATAATATAGAAAAACATGAGATGTTCCAAGGAAAGCAGTGTTTATTTATTAGCATAATTATTATAATCATAATAATAACTAGGGGATCGTCCGGGAATATCGACTACCTAAGAACAATATCAAATTTTTAATATAATTAATCTATAAATGCCGGAAATTTCTACAAAAGTCTGTATAAGAACTCTTCTTTTAGATTTGCATTGAAAATTGTATACAAATTCAATGACTTCTTTTCTAATGTTATTTAAAAAAAGTCAGAAAAATCGGTTAATATCGATCAGTAGTGTAATATCGACCATCACTGCGGGTAACAGAAAATTATGTTAACTTTAATGTTTCTAATGTTTAGTAGTTTCATATGTTTTTTCTCACAGAAGCAAAAATATTTCAAATTTGTGCAGCTTTCTGACCAACCGACAATATAAAATCAAATGCTGCCGGTAATATCATAATATCAATCAGGCGGGTAATACCAATCAAGCAGGTAATAACATGTGGATCGATCTGATCGATATTACCCCAAAGCCTACTAATAACCTAAAAATTAGACATATTAGGAAAACATGCAATCAGTAAGCAGAATTGAAGGCCATATCGACCTAGTTAACTAGGTATTGCTCCTAATAGCAACTTAAGGACAAAAATCTACAGATTACATCATAGAAGAATCTACGGCGCAGTAGATTCTTCTATGATGATTACATATCACTCCCTCTTATCAATAACAGTGGAAAAATTATTAGGAATTTACCAATTTTCGATATTGATACTTTCATACTATGTCTATACTAACATACTAACGGCGACAGAGGGCGCTGGCATCTTACGGCTCTAAACAGCGTAGATCTCGATTAGGTCGATATTCAGCGGTTGATATTCCCCCAAGTTCCCCTAATAACAGACATGGACCACACCCATTCGGGATTATTTTTACAGCTGTTTTAAAACACTTTTTAAACTCTTCCAAAACATTACATTTACACTTTTTAGGCAGATAGGTCAGGTAGGACCTCCTCGTTTTAAGAATTCTGCCTGTACTTATATGACGTGCTAATTTCTTTAGTGAGCAAGTCAAGGAATTATGATTAAGTATTAGGTACAATTATGATTATTAGGTACAAGATAAAGTTTATTAAATATTACATTAGCATTATAGTAATTTATTTACGTTTATTATAATAACAAAAATCTTTGCTAACATCTATTACCTACTCGCGTGTTACTTTTTCCAAGACAGGGTCTTCAACTTTTATGGATAAAACTTCAGGAATCTATATAAAACGTGAAAATAAGTGGATTTTTTCATATAAACATGTATCGAAATACTAACGGTTTTCGTTATACATGGCGTTAAAACCCATTTTTTTCATGTTTTCTTAAATTTCTCTTAAAGGCAGACAGTTAAGGCAAACATATTCGGTAGTGTAGATAAACGTTAAATGAAATGGATAGACAAGGGTTAAATGCTATAAACTGATACTTCTACCAGTGTCGGAGATGCGAGGGTTAACCATAATATTTTTTAATAGAAAAATGGCACGCCACTGGAAAGTAATCTTTTTGCCTTCACTAAATTTCCCAATCAATTCTAAGAAACTATTCTTGACTTTTTTCAAAAAATGGAATTCATTTTCGTGCGTTTTAATTTTTTAGCAGAAGAAAATCAAAGTAGGTCTAGGCTTTTGAAATTTTGCACACCTACTCAGTTTTTAATTTTGAACAACTTTGTTTAATAACATTTTGTCCTAAAACCCATATAAATGGTTCTAGTTTCGAAAAATCATATGTTTTGGGAATTTAACTAATTTTTCGTACCAGTAAAGTGGCCTTTATGTAGGTTTTACGATAAAATGTTGTTAAGGAAAGTTGTTCAGAATTAAAAACTGAATAGGTGTTTAACATTTTAAAAGCATATAGCTACTTTGATTTTCTTCTAACAAATTTAAAACGCAGGAAAAAAGTCAAGAATAGTTTTTCTTATAATTAATTGGAAAATTTAGCGAAAGCAAAAAGAAGAAGATGTGGCGTACCATTTTTAATTAAATTTAATTTATAGTACTTAATGTGGAGAAATTACATAACAGCCAGCATGGCTTTCGCGAACATCGTTCTACAAGCTCAGCTATCTTGCGACTACTTCATCAAGTATATGAGAGTCTGGACGATGGCCGCAAAACTCTTGTGTCATTTATTGACTTGTCGAAGGTATTCGACTGCGTAGATCATGTTGTCCTTCTTGAAAAGATTGAGCGATGTGGTCTGCGTGGTCGATGCCTATGGAAATATTGAGATCCTATATACAAAATAGGACACAATTTGTCGATTTTTTTGGTACCTTATCCGAAAAACTTGTTACTGAAATAGGTGTACCCCAAGACAGTGTCTTGTTCCCCTTATTTTTTCTCATATACACAAATGATGTTGGAAACGTAGTATCATCTCCCTTTTGTGCATTTTCCGATGATATCTCAATTTTATCTATTTCTGAAAATTTACAATCTGTGTCTAATGGTATGAATGACAATCTGTCAATTATTAACAATTATTTTGGCCAAAATAATCTAATATTAAATCAAGAGAAGACATTTTGTATGAAATTTCTTTCAGTCGGTACAAAGCAAGACCAAAGTGTACTTGTAAGACTAAACAACAGATCTATAGTTCAAGTAAATGAATTTGAATTACTTGGTGTATATATTGGAAATGTCATGTAGGCGAGTTATGTAAAAAGTGCTCAAGCAGTTGCTTTGCACTTAAAAGAATAAAGACTATCTGTAGTATTGATATTGTCAAAACCTTTTATTTCTCAAACTTTGAATCGCGTCTAAGGTACGGAATTATTTTCTGGGGAAACTCCACATCTGCTGGTCGTGTTTTTGTACTCCAAAAAAAGAGCAGTGCGTTGCAGGTATGGTTTGAAGTTGAGGGAATCGTGTAGAGACATCTTTGTACGTAATAATATTTTGACTGTGCCTTGCTTACTTATCTTGGAGATCTTGTGTTTCGTAAAGAGCAACATTTCAAAGTTGTGCGTACGCTTTCGTACTCTTCGTGCGCCTCCGTCTACAGGGCGCAGTTTTCGATTTTTCGAGTCAAAATTTTGCGTAGGGCGGCGCATGCGTACGGACCCCAATCCTATTGAAGGGCCCCCGAATCGGAAAAACCGTTTGGCCCCTGGAAATTTTTTTTTCTATTTTTTTAGGGGCCGGTAATTTGAACCTAGGTCGTCGATCGAGTTCGACTTTGGCATGGGGCCCCGCACCCGTATGGGCCTCTCCCGTGCCGAAGGGCGCCCCGATCGGAAAAGCGGTTCGGTCGTTTGGGACATTTTCCAATTTTCGCTTTCGCTTCTTTTTTTTCAACGGGCTAGCGTTTCGAACCTAGATCATCGATCGAGTTCAACTTTCGCGCGGGAGCCCGGACAAATATGGGCTTCATTCGTGCCGAAGGGCGCCCCGATCGGAAAAGCCGTTCGGCCGTTTGGACCATTTTTCCGTTTCTGGGCTTCGCGATAGGCGAGGCCGGGAACAGAGATCACGCTGTATATACAGACACCGTTCTTAATTCGTCATTCGGCACAGTTCGGTTTCTCGTTTGGTTGCTGTCGGCTCCTCCGGCAGAGTGCAATGGCGGCATGCACAGTGTAAATAATACAACTAACTGGATGCCGTTACCTACTACTGATAGAATGTTTTCATCGGACAGACCGGAATGATTACATAGATAATGACATCTAATTTTATACCAGATTGGAAGGACGTGGTCCAAAATGAGGAAACGAAATAACTTTAAAGTGAGATTCTATTGGACAATGCGTCAGCGCCATCTGTTTCCCAGGACATGAAGCTCTAGCCGTGAGAAATTTTATAAATACGTCAGTCGGCAGTTAGTACCTGACAGGTTTTTAATATCTGAAGCACTGGTAATTTTATTGAAATCTATGTAAATATTTGACAGCGAAAATGTCTGTGAAATGTTACCTAAATATTTTCTCGCTAGAAAAACTTTAAAGTGTGAAAACAAAGTCCCCGAAGAAAAACCGGGAGAACACCATACGTACAGGGTTATCCAACAAAATTTTTATTTTTGACTCCAGAAACAAAAGTTCAATATAAATGTAAAGGGTGGTCCAAATGTGCACTAACTGTTAGGTCTGTAGAGGTGCCGCGTCGTTTGTTAAATATTCTCAATTTTATCTTAGTTTAGTCTTCGTTTGGTCCCATTTAAGACCCCGGAAGCAGATACATTTTTTCTCTTTTCGTTTGCCCACAATCGGCCAGGGACATCGAGTTTGAATAACCCTGTACATATAATACCACGAGTGCTGTGATCAGCTGTGATGGCGTGATGGCTGGCGTGTGGGGACGGTGCGAGAGAAGGAGTGAAAGGGAGAGAGAGGCGCGGAGTGGGGAATATATGCTTCACTGCAGCTAGCTGCACGCGCTAAACTTTATCAACGATTTTTTTACTTCCGCTTGGGGAAATCGGCAGATTATATTTTTCCCGCTATCCTTGAATTATTTCCTTCAAAATAAAAAAATATTCGATCGCTCTCGAGAAAGTCGAGGTAATGTTTTTTCTTGCAAGTTTGTGACCCTCCCACCCCCCTACGTCACGCTCAAATCGTCAGATTATTGAAATGCACACTTTTCAGCATGTAATTAACCCATCATATCTTAATCTGACGCGCTCGAGTATATCCACCTATCGATTTTTTTTACTATTCTGATCGGCTGCCCTACACGCGCGGCCCTGTATAGAGGGCTTAGATATGGTGGAGGCACAGCTTACCCTGGTAAGCTGTGGTGGAGGTACCCAACAGGGTGCAAGGTATCCCCCTCCTATGTCAATCTGTAGCGCTTGAGTCATTGGGCTCCCCTATTATAGGGACAGAAAAGGTTTATATTTGAATTTTGAAGGTGCAAGAGATTTTTCGAAACTAAAATTATCGTACATTATCGTACAGGGCTGTACTCCGCAGAAGATTAAATTCCACCTAGAATGTTTTTCCACCCAATCGAGGACCCTTTAAAAATAAATGAAATGTATTCAAAACAAACCTACGTTATTTCTCCCATAATGAAATGTTTAGAAAACGTTTCCATGGCCTATCTTCGCAGAAAATTTTCGCTGGAACATCAATTAACCAGACTACACGGCTATTCAGAGTATTCTCGTGTTATAGTCACGCGACGACACTTGTCACTTTTCACGCTACGTCGCTCCTGTTTTAAAGAAGACGGGCCATTACTTTTTTAGCCGACTAAAAATAAACCTTGTTGCGCAACGGCCTTATCTATCTTTAGCTGGACACACAGCGGCACACTAAATGGAATTATAGCTTCTGCTCAACTATCCCGAATAAATTACAAAAAATACGCAATCAGACAGCGTGTCCTGGAAAGCATTTTCAGATGTTTTTCGCCTCAGAGTACTTCGTCACGCGGCCCCACGAGAAACTAAAACAATAATTGACTACCACCTCAGAGAAATATTAGCCCTGTACTTACTGTAGATACTTTTAAAAAATAAATATAATTTCATTTTGAAACATCTTGCTTGAATGCATCTCTTCTCCTATTCCCTAGAAACGGGTACCCCGTTAATTTTATAGTAGGTATTTTGAACTCTATCTACCTACGCTGTTGCGGCATGCACTCGCATAATAATAAAATTTTATAGGAAAGAACTGCCCGAGTAATGGTTTAGCCTCCAGCTTGCCCAGCATGCAAATCCCGTTTTCTGCGTATAAACGAACACATTTGTATCCTTCCGATACTATAATAGGCTTAATTCTGATTCTCAACGGAGTTAGAGTTCAAACTACGTTGAAACCCCGGATTTTTGAAAATGGTAAAGCGCAGGGTCGTTTAATATGCTTTCTTGGTTCCCCAGAGATTTGCTGTAGGTAGAGGTACTACTGAAATTAAAAGATGCAAGTTGGAATATCTGCATAGGACTGAAACGAATTTCAATGGGACTCTTCAAACGTTGCCGATGCTATGGAGGATGGAAGAGAAAATTCGTTATATACAATGACGTCATAACCTATAGAAGTTTGTTTTGATAAACGCTTGACGCCCAGAACTAATCGCAATCTAAGCGCTCCATTAAATTGCCCCTTTTTGTCGAGCCGTAGTGAACTTATTTCGACTCTGGGCTCGGAGGCTGGCGTCGTTAGACCATCCCCCGAGTCTTCAGGTGAGGTTCCGATGCTTCCGGCGCCCCCAAACAAGAAAAAACATGCGATATCTAAGTGTGATTCTGGAGGAACTATAACCGGGAATCACCGGGTGTATAGTTGGTTGATGGTTGACTTTCTGTCTTTGTTTGTAGCATGTTTTTAGAGTAGTATGGATATATTTAATCTTGGAGTCAAAATAAAGGGCATTTTAACAATGGGGCACCACGTCTATAGGTTTTGACGTCATTGGTTATATACTTATTATCATTGACTGACGTATTAACAAAGACTGCTCACGGCTGTCACGTCTGACAATTTTTTGACTTGCCATATTATGCGCTTTTCGAAGACGAAATACAATGCAAAATACATTGTTAGCCATCAGCGCCATCTGTTTCCCAGGACATGAAGCTATAGCATCGAAGAATCAATAAACAGAAAAGTTAAAGTTTGTCGAAAATTGTTAACACAGCACCAGAGGGTATCGCTATAATAATTAAAAAAAAACAACAACTTGCAGATGTAAAAAACGTATCGTTGCCTCCTAACTTACATATATTTAAGATGATAACTGTATACCAAATACAAATTTTGATGGATATAAAGTTTAAATTCAAAATACCTATTGTACATACTTAATGGGTTAATAAATAAAATCGTTAAACATTCACTTCTTTATTTTCAAGAGTTTTTGGGGAGAGGTGCGTATTAAAAAATACCTTTCATTAGTCATCTAAATAGGATTTTCCCGTGCTAGCACAACGTGGAAAGCCTGTTTTCAAGATTCGTAATGAAATATACACATACTGGTGCGGCAAATGAGAATTTTCCGCACTAAAATCAGTGCGGAAAATTGGATTTTCCGGCCGCCTGTAGAAAAAATTACATTTTCATCTTATCAATATCATTTACGTCGAGTTGTACTTACACCTACTTCTTTTATTAAAAACTATAATATTTGACACATTGACATTAGTTTTCGGTTCCATGGTCGACTATAAGTTCACAGGTAAGTAACTAATAGGTATTTAAAACATTATCATTTGTGGTTTTAATTTTTCACTTTTTTAAATATATCTAAGCGCATTCGAATAATAGTAGTTAAGTAGCCGGCCGATACGTATTCGAGGTTAGAGTCGAGTTCTAGAACGCGTCTATAGGTACTAGACGTCTAAGGTCTATAGAAAGATCTGAAAAAAAAAACTCGAATCATGAGAAATGTCATCAATAGGTATGTTAATGTCAACAACCTGATTGACACAAGCACATTGTCAGTTCAATAGTTTTCTGTTCCATGGTTATAGGTAGGTAAGTAAGATTTATTGTAATGAAGAAAATTAAATAAAATAATAACATTTCTGGTTATAAACGTCTAGTCTGGCCGACGGGGCCCCCTAGGTGTTTATAGACTACGTTTATCTCGACGCGTTCCATCCGATTGAGAGGTTTGAATTCACTGGAGCGGACTCAAGTAGACGGCGTAAACCTTATAGATTGAAATTCAATCAGATTTAAAATTTCAAGTCAAGCCGCTATTTCCAAACACAAGTTGGCCAGAATGTGCACCAACCTACTGTGGAATAAGTATAATAAGATAATAATAATAATAATAATATAGCATTTATTGCCCAACAGGTAACCCCCATTTACAGGACAAGTATATAATAAAGAGTAAGATAATCACATATGCATATTAGGTACTAATAAACTATACATAAAAGACTACATAAAGAAAGCAGGATAAAGAAGCAATATAAAAAAGTAATATAAAAACCCGGATATAAGTGACAAAACATTACAGTGAAAAAAGGCAAATAATTATGGTGTATACACAGAACACAGAAAAAGTTTAAAAAGTGAAGTTGTCTAAATTATCAGCAGCCTCTCTTAGAATTACATTCAGATTATGAAAATTAATATCACAGTGTTCACTCAGCTTATTAAAGTTATCACACATTAAAAACAAAGGTGTTCTAAAAAATAAATTTGTTCTCGCTCTATCACAATAAAAAGTGTTTGAGTTGCGAGTTCTAATGATAGATGGAACATAAAAATTAATTTGAGAGACGAGATCACATGCATCTATCTCGTTATGCAGAATCTTATGCAAAAACTTCAGTGCTGCACATTTCCTTCTCAAATCTAAGGACTGAATCTGAAACCTAGTTGTTAGCTCAACATATGGAGTACCCATCGCGGGATATATTCCATCTACCCTAAAAGCCAAAAATTTTAGAAACTTTTTCTGTACGCGTTCAATGGCTACTTTATGGCATCTATAAAATGGACACCATATGATTGAGGCATATTCAAGTTTAGAGCGAACAAAAGCTGAGAACAAGACTAACAAAGGACTGAATTGTGTGAAAGTACGACAATTTCTTACTATGAAGCCATATGCCTTAGAGGCCTGGGTAACCTTCCATGAAATATGGTCGACAAACGACAACTTTGAGTCAAAAATGACACCTAAATCCTTCACTGAATCGCAACGAGAAAGAGCACATCCGGAAACACTATAGTTGTGTGCCAAAGTCGATTGTTTTTTAGTATAGCTCAAGACTTTACATTTAGCAATATTCAAGTGAAGCCGGTTTTCGTTGCACCACTGATGAATACGATCAAGATCAAGCTGTAAGTGTATGCAATCCTCAATGGTATTAACCTCGGCATATAATTTTAGATCATCAGCAAATAGCACTCTACCACAACTGAGCGAGTTCGCAATATCATCAACAAACAAGAGAAACAATAAGGGTCCCAGATTCGAGCCCTGTGGGACACCTGATTTTGGAGTATATTCAAACGAGTGAAATCCGTTATAGAAAACAGACTGTTTACGCTGATCAAGGTAATTGCACAACAAGGCCAATGCAGAGGAATTAAGACCATACATATTAATCTTCTCTATGAGTATACCATGATCAAGTCTATCGAACGCTTTCGCAAAATCAGTGTATATTACATCAACTTGCTTTTGTTTGTCAAGACGGCTCGCTACAAATTGAGTGAAGCATGTTAAATTCGTGACAGTGGATCTCTTTGACAGAAATCCATGTTGATGTGGGGAAAGGACATTGCGTACAGATGGATAAATTCTGTTATACAAAACGACTTCAAAAACCTTGGCAAAGTTCGACAAAATAGATATAGGCCGATAATTTCGCACATCAGAAGGATCACCAGACTTCAAAACCGGGCACACCCTTGACATCTTCCAAATGTCAGGGAAGGTGTTGCTGCTAGTAGCTAAATTAAACAATGTAAGTAGTGGAGCCGAAAGAACACCAATGCAGTCTTTAACAAGAAAGGAGGGAATAGAGTCCGGACCGGAAGTTAACTTATTTTTCAATTTCGATGATGCAATAATTATTTCCCGCTCCGTAATGCCTGCAAAATCGATACTGGAAGAGTCGCCCAACACAAAGTCCCCACGTCCGGTGCCACCAACATGTGGCACAACAAACACGCTCTCAAAGTAACTTGCAAAACCATCAACTATACCTGTAGGGGAGTCAAAAGTTACGTCATTAAGTCTCATCTCACCAGGTATCCTCGTTGAATTATTCTTAGAGTGTACAAATGCCCAAAAACTCTGAGGATCAAACGAAACAGATGCCTGGACTTGCTCTAAATAACGGTGATATGCAACTGAGATAAGTTGTTTTACCAATAACCTCAATCTTCTGAACTCATCGAGAAATACATTATTCCTATTTGCTTTATATTTCTTAAAAACCTTTGCCTTCAGTTTTATAGTACTAATTATTTCGGCAGTGTACCAGGATGGGTATTTATGGCTGAAATTTTTGAACTTGGGAACACACTTGTCAAAAATTCGGTTTATATAACTATAAAAACTATTTACTGCCTGATTGACATCATTAATACCATCCAAGAAGGACCAGTCTGCCTGAAGAAAAGCCTGATAAAGATATAGAGAGGATTGAAAACCGTAGGATTCAATACTGATGATGTAAACGCAGAATTATAAAAGATTTGACATCACTCAATCGGATCCATTTCAATCCGATCGAGTTGTCACGAGATAAACGTAGTCATAGTCGCCCTCGCTTCTAAACAATGTAGTACCTACCTACGTATGTAGGTAACGATTCTATTTAATTTTAGCTAGCGGGTGCAGTTTCCGATTTTTAAAGTCCAAATTTTACCTGGTGCCGTAAAAAAATAAGTTCCACATCGCTATTGAAGCGGGCCAGAATCGGAAATGCCGTTCCGACGTTTGGGCCGGGGAGGGATTCGAATTTGGCACGCTGCGTTTGACGCGGCAAACAGGTAAATATTGCGCGGTGTGTCTCTGTATTCTGTTTTTACTGTAATCTATTTCATTTTAGAGAATGCCAGGACGTCCCCAATTTTTTTTTTTTTTTTGGAAAACCCGGAGAAGGTGTTTAATGTAGGTAGGTATATTTTTAGATAGGTATATTTTTTCGTTTGACCTTAAAATTTCTAGGTACTCTCGGAGATCTTTGCCATTATGCAGACCTAATACATAGTGGTCTATTTTGAAGAAGCCGCGTTCTAAAAAAGACCTGACGCAAAATGTTATCTTCTGCGCAAGTGGCTTTTTTTCCATCCCCCAAAACATAGGAGTGCCAAATTTCAGTTCAGCAGCTTGATTATTTTGAGAAATGTAGCCATAATTCAATTTCAAAAAATGATTTTCATCACTAAATCTACCCATTATGTCAAGTCAACATTATACACTCCGTATTTATTTAATTTCCTGAATTTTTCCAATGTCAAAATAACCAAATGATAAACATTTCTTATTAGAAATTTAAATGATTGAGTTGCAATAGGTAACAAGTTTGCAATGATGACACTTTAATGGGTTTTGAATATCTGGCCACGTTTTACGGGCATCGGCAGGGGCGGATTTAGGCATGGGCTTTATGGGCTGCAGCCCAGGGCCCCTTTCACACAAGGGGCCCCGCCAGCCCCGGCCTGACCGCGGTGAAAATTAAAAAAAATTAAGGTAAACGTACCAGTGCCTGCCACATTGCCTAAACCTGACACATGCTTTATTTAATTAAAAAATAAGGTAATAAGCAGATATAAATCCGTTCTATTGAAATGTTTATGTTTTTAGAAATCACAGTATCACAGTTATGAGTTATGTATGTTCCTAAGATAGTCATCTTGATCCCTCTATTTTTACTGACTTTTCAATTTATAGCGAAGTTATATTCATTGTAGTTTCTTTAGCAAAATTGTTTAGTGCAGCGTTGTAAAAATAGTGTGTAATTACGTGTTTTTATTATAGATTTTTCAACGGAAATTATTTATGTGGCTTATACTTCTAAGCAAACAAATTAAGGTAATAATTTAGAACTATTTTAAATTTTTGAAGATTTTGGTTGGGATGTCAGCTATACTGGCTTATTTATATTTGTGCTAAGCCAATGCCTGATGTAGGTGTCAGTCCATGGTAAAAGTCTGCAAATATGATCTCTAAAGTCTCTAACAAAAAACCTTAGAATGGTGTACAAATTTCGCGTCAATTCATTTCCAATGCCTAACACCCCTGTCAGCCATTGGCCATATACAATTGATCAGTCATAACGTCATATAACGCTTCGCAGTTATGTCTTCGTCTTCAAGAGCATCAGAACATGTATAGATTTGTCACTCAATGCTGAGCCATGTCTTTCTTCTTTTTGAAAGCGCTGAACAGGACCAATAAATACGACTACGATCTTTACAAGTTTACAATGTCAAATTAAATTAAATCATCCAAAATAAGTTCAAAGATGTGTAGTTAAGAAACGACCCTAGAGAATTTATGCGGTCTGTCAGGGGTAGAGAAGAAACAGTATTTTTAGAAGAAAAAAAGAGAAAGATAGGGAGAAGAAAAGAGGGAAGGGAGGAGAAGAACAATAAATAGAAAACAGATAGAAAATATTAAATGAGAAAAAAACAGTTGGAGCTAAATAACATGGGAATACATTTACGAGAACACAGAATAAATAGCTCGTTAGCCTGTGACGAGAATCAATAGGTATTATCATAGAAAAATAAAAGAAATAGGTAAATAAAAGCGAACATAATTTTTAATAACAACTGTGACATAACGAACAAACAATAATTTACAAAATTGAAAATCCAAAGCTTTCTACTCAAGAATAAGTTAGTATATGTTCCAGAAATGAGAATGTACGAATAACTAAACATTTATACATACAAACACTTGTGTTTTCCTTTTTAAAAATTGGTGTGACAATTTTTATAGGGTGTCAGGTTTTGGGCTTATCAGATTCAGGCTAAGGGTCTAGTCAAAAATCGCTAAGCCAGTTACTGGATAAAAAAATATAAATTTTAAAATTTTGTTTACAAAAAAATATATTGCAGATTTGATTTGGGCTGTTGGTAATTATTTCCAGTGATGTCTCTCCTACTTACTCCATGTTAAGAATCATCAATAAATAATAAACGCGCCAAATTGATTTTTATAGATTAAAATTTGATAAATCAATCCTTAAGGTGTCAGTCACTAGTAAGTTTACGTTACCCACAAAAAATAAAAATAAGTTAGGCACACAGCATCAATTGTGGGCCCTGCTGCCATCTATACCCCGTCAATCGTACCTATATATCAGTTTGAGGTTATTATTTGCTTCTTTATGCTTGAGAAACGCTTCGCTTGAATCAACTGATCTTTCGTTTTGGTGAAGTGTGAAGTGTTAATTTATACATTTTTTGAAGAAGAAAAAGCAGGTTTTTGATTACCGAAACAAACGGGGGGGCCCATAATAGTGTTAGCCCAGGGCCCCCAAAACTTACGGTCCGCCCCTGGGCATCGGGCCCGTCCGAAGTTTGGTTCTCACATCTCGCCAATTCCAAATAACAGAAGAAATCGTGCAATAATGACTTACTTTAGTGTCGATTTCTGAACTTTTAATGACGATTTTGATACTCTGCTGGTAGGATATGGCATCAGTTGAATTTTCTAGTTTGAGCCTTCTATTTTTTAGTAGAAATAGATACATGAAAATGTTAAAATTTGCAACAATTTTGTCCATGCGTGCATGCGTGCGTATTGTAACCTCGATTGTAACAATATGCGTTTTTCGAAAAACCCTATTAGGCATATTTTTATTTAAAATCTGACACCACAGCGTTAATAAGAACACCCCAAAACCCCTATATACCAAATTTGAAAAAATTTACAGGAAGTTCCATTCTGCAGGGTGTCAAAGTTGAGCAAAATAGGAAATTTAAAGGCATCTGCCAAGTCAAGAGTGCCATGGAATTCCCTCAAACAGTTGAATGGTCAATAGGACCACTCAAGGTGTTGGTGTGCAAAGGTCCAATTCAAAATATACAGAATGTTCTTATCTGTGCCATCTTAAAATGCTGAACTTTTATGAAACTTTATACGGGTCATGAGTGCTGTGGAATCATTGGAAAAATATTGATAAACACAAAAGTAATGTATTTCTTTACAAAATGCCAACTAACAAATAAAAAAAATTTAAATTATTGGACCTTACTCAACAAAGTCACTGTCTAAGATGATACATTTTCTGTGCGTTTCCTGTTGTGGCACACCAGCCACCTTAACTGATATGGACTTACTGACTGGCAGGCTTCTATATTTTTTAGATTTAGTTCGTTTATAGTATGTGGAGCGGTTTTGATATACTCGATTTTTGACCCGTATAAAGTTCAAAAAAGTACAAAAAATTCAGTAATTTGAGATGGCACAGATAAGAACACTCTGTATATTTTGTATTGGACCTTTGCACACCAACACCTTGAGTGGTCCTATTGACCATTCAACTGTTTTGAGGGAATTCCATGGCACTCTTGACTTGGCAGATGCCTTTAAAATTTCTATTTTGCTCAACTTTGACACCCTGCAGAATGGAACTCCCTGTATATTTTTTATTCAAATTTGGTATATAGGGGTTTTAGGGTGTACTGATTAACGCTGTGGTGTCAGATTTTAAATAAAAATATGCCTAATAGGGTTTTTCGAAAAACGCACCCCTTTAAAAAATCGCAGTAGGCCAGGATTTCGCGGCAATGCCAAACCAATACCTCGCAAATGATGACCTTTCAGGGACATATTTACAAAAAAATTGCCCTGTTCAATTCCCCCAGCCTACTTAGATTTTCAGGGGTGTTAACACGAAAAACCAGACACACTGTATGTAATATATATTTATGCATAAGAATCTCTATTGTCCAAGTATGGTCACCTTTTGAATAAATTTGAGAGTTGCTGCCTAATTTATTTATTTTATTTTATTCAACAAATGGAAATTTGAAACTATGTAACACTAAACGACGTTTTTCATTTCTCGAGTACGTATATAAAAGTACTTTGTCATGCAAAATGTACAAGCAGGTACCCCAAAAAGTACCTAGGTACTTGTACATTTAAAATTGGAAGCAAACTGAATTTCACGAATAATTACCACTAATAAATTTTTTCTTACATTTAAGGCTTACATTTAAGGTTAATTCATCTCTTTAAGCACTTTCTAATTAATAGTAAAAAAAGAACAGCAAGTATATTTTTGGTTCGAGTGACGAGGCATCAAGAATTTTCGGAACAAACTTTATTCAGCCATGTAGGTATGTGTTATTATGTGTGTTTCACTTCAAGTCGAGACAATTCATTATTTTTTTACGGGTTGACCGATTTTCAAAAACTTTTTTTTTTAAATATAGTGCTCCGAAAGATCTATATTTTGACACTAATTTTTTTCAGATTCGTCTTTTCCATGACCTACTACGATCAAAATTATACCCCCAAAAACTGCAAAAGTATATTAGGCATTTTTTTTAGGAAAAAAATGAATAGCACAGTCGTATTGGCCATACCCGAAAACCCCACATACCAAGTTTCACGGTCATAACTTATACAGGGCGTTCACAAAATAGCTTCAAACATAGCAAAAATACGGTTTTTCGGAGTACTCTTGGTACCGCGTACCTCTTGCTGGATCGTTGTTGACTCCAATTGGATCTGTTCTTGATTAAAAACACATGCAGTTGGAGTTTCTTGCCTTTTTTTATTTTCTAAGACATCATACATAAATTATGTCATCTCTGACTTTTTGTGTCTTACTTCTGGTATTTTTAAAAATACACTGAGAGGAGGCAGCGAAACCATGCCGCCCGCCTTGAAATTGAAATTTCAACATTATATAAATAAGTTTGGACAACAAATTACTAGTCTAAGTTATGAATACAGAATCAAATTTTATAAACTATTGACTTCGTTTGAAGAATTGTCACCAACTGGTAAAACGCATAGTTTGGTAATAGCACGTTTTAACACCGAACCATCGCTGCATTTAACACTAGCCACACGCGTTATATTGTCCGAGCCGGGAAAGAGTTCCAAGATTCTGCCGAGTTTCCATTGTAAAGTAGGTAAGTTCTCCTCCTTTATAATCACCAAGCTACCAAGTTTGAGCAATGAAGATGACTGTTTTTTCCACTTTAACCGAGACTGTAGTTCTGAAATGTATTCCTTATGCCATCTTTGCCAGAAACATTGGAGGTGTTCAAATTTTTTCAGGCGGTTGTCGGGAATATCGAGGTAAGGTAAGGGACTTGCCGATTAAAAAATGACCCGGGGTAAGGGGAGTATTGTCATTGGGGTCTGAAGAGAGGGGACATAATGGTCTTGAATTTAGGATTGCCTCTATTTGCGTCAATACAGTAGTGAAGTCTTCATATGTTAAGTTAGAATTACTTAGTATTCTCTTTAAATGATACTTTACTTGTTTTATATTGGCTTCCCATATTCCTCCAAAATTTGGTGATCGGGGAGGAATAAAATGCCACCTTATTTCCTCGTTAGATAAATTTGAATTAATTTTAAAAAAATTGACAAGTTCATTGTTAGCACCTACGAATGTCGTACCATTATCGGAATAAATATCATAAGGTCTTCCTCGCCTTGATATAAATCGACGCAAAGTTGCTAAAAAAGCGTCGCTGGTTAATTCTGTTACCAATTCAAGATGCACACATTTCGTACTCATACAAATAAACAAACATATAATATCCTTTCAGTAGCTTAGTATTTCTCGTTTTTCTATCTTTAAGGCAAACAGGCCCTGCATAATCGACTCCGGTGTTCATGAAAGAAAGGTATTGATTTACCCTAGACTTAGGTAGATTACCCATAAGCGTTGATTGAAGAAGGGGAAGATATCCTCCCTTAGGGTGGCATGCGAATATGATCCTTATGGTCTGTCTGTCACATTCCCACTTGTTACTAAATGTTTCTGTTTCGTTCTCTTACATTTCACCGACACGCGTCCGTACGGTGGCGCCAAATTCCGAAACCACCATTCGAGTCGGTCGATGGAGAAAGGAATCTTCAATCAACGGTTCGGGCAAAAGGTCACTCCATCGACGACGGAAGAGCGCAGGAAACTACGCGGTCAGCGCACCGCCACCTATGGACGAGGCCATACAACTACTGTCGTATCGACCCCAGCGCTTAGGCATCAGGCATCGTTCGACGCGAAGACGTCTAGCTGTTTTTGTTTTTGATCTGTATCTGTTCCTCGTTTTCCTCGTTTACTTATTTCCACTTATATTATTGTTACTGGGTAATCTGTGATTGTTATTACGTGTATTTGCTGGATACAGTAGTGTGCAGAGGACCAGTGGTGTTCTAGTCCGATAATTAGTGTGTGCCTATCAAAAACATTTCATGTTTTGAGCCATCAGATAAAGGATACCTAAATACGGAGGTTAGGAAGTGAAAGTGTGTTTTGTTGTATACAGAGACTTGCCATCAAGGCAAGTCTCTGGTTGTATGTATAATATCAAAATGGGTGTTTTCTTGTGTTTTCTCAGCCATGCCCGAGAAGTGTTGTGTTCCAAATTCGTCGATGAAGGAACGAATTAATCGACGCCCAAATTGCCTAACCTAACCGAGCCAAAGCCAAAAGGGTCCGTTTTTGCCTTTCCTAAGGGTCCGGTTTTGAGGGCTAAATGGGTGCAGGCCATAAAAAGGGCTGACTTTGTAGTCAAGAAACATTCTAAGGTAAGATATATGTTACATTTTTATATATTTTTCATAAAGCTTCGGGTTATTGTAGGTCTGTGAACAACACTTTTAACACAAGACATTGAAAGGGAGACTACGTGTGTTCTTCGATGGTCCTCAATCAACGGTGTGTTGTAGAATCGACTGGTGAAACTTTACGTTCACCTTTAAAAATTCCACGTTTAGCTAAAGGTTTTAAATTTTCATGGCTAGTTAATTTCATTATATTTTTACAAAATATACTTACTTTTTAGGTGCAACACCTTGTAAGTTACCAGGTTGTCCAAGTTATTTGTCCAAATCGAGCACGAGTCGTAGGGAAGGTCCCCAATAAAAAAAAACAAAAGATTGAGCTTGGACAGGTTAAAAAAGCCGTAACCGAAAGCGTTGTGAGTTGTGAAGCTTAGAAGTCTGCAAAATCGTATTCAAACATTGAGGAAGCGTATTCAAAAATGATAATTATGGAGCATAGTGTATGCGCCGCCCGATTTTCTTGAAATTTTGGCAACCCCCCCATTTTCGAGGTCCCTGAACACGAATCTGACCTCAGTGTTTTGAGGTCGGACATAGTTTCCGAGAAAATGAATTTTCAAATTTCCTCTTGACGCCCCACTTTTTCACGGTAATATTTGGTTATAATCGAGATGAATTTAGCTCAAATTGATCACCACCATATTTTGCGCCTTCTGCAGCATAGGATGGTAATCAATTTAAGCTACGTACACTAAAAATTTATCTGGATTATAACCACAAATGTCGCCGTGAAAAATGGGGTGTCGGGTGTCAAAAGGAAATTTGAAAATTCATTTTCTCGGAAACTACGTCCGGCCTCAAAAAACTGAGGTTAGATTCTTGGTCAGGGACCTCGAAAATAGGTGGGTAGCCAAAATTTTAAGAAAATCGGGCGGTGCATACACTACGTTCCATAATTACCTCAAAAATTTGTTATATTGCCTAGTGGGATAGTCGCTGGTTGAAGGCGAAAGGAAGCGAAGGAAGGGTCACATGTAGAGTAGTCACTGAAATGTCTATTCTCGTAATAATTTTTTTGTTGTGATATTTTTATTGTTGAATTATCATTTATTAAATAACTTAAATTATTGCTCTATTAAAATATGTTTGTATTCCACAAATTAGTTGCTAAGTTATGTTTTAAATTGTAGTAGTATTTTACCTGGACACAAAAAACGACAAACTTTGCAGAAGTTTCAGTTATTAAGTGTTGTTAAGATGCTAGTTGAACGTAAATAAAAATCGTTGGTAATCGGTGGCTTTGAATTCATATTTGACATTTTCTTGGGATTCCAAACAACTTTTCTTAGTGCTATACTGCTGTAGTTCTAAAAATAAGGGTACTTTACTCTTGAGGAATTTTCATATTTTTCAACCTTCCCTGTATACGAATAGAAATTTTAAAATTTTTACAGGTCGATTTTGAGTTTAAGCACAAGCACCAACTTTTATCAAGAATAATTTGTTTTGAGAAACTTCAAATAAAGAAAATTCCCATTTGTGTCCAACTTTCTGTCATTATTATTATTATCTCGAAAACAGGGCGGTATTGGAAATTTATACCGTAAAATAGTCTAAGACACTGTATACAGGGTGTAACTGAACTGATGGTCAAAAATAAAACCACGTATTCTTGGAGTCAAAATAAGGGCACTTCTTCATATATTTTTTTCTTCTACGGGCCTTACTTTTTTTTTATACAGAGCATAGAAGTTTAGAGAAAAATACACGTATTTTTTAGTATCTCTAGAATTATACGAGATAGTTTCTTCAAACTTGGCATGTCACATGATCGGATGAGCCGTCAAACTTAAGGTTGAAATGAAGCTTCTAAGGCTCACAGTTGCGGAGATACAGGGTGTTATTAGAATTTATTACTTCAGAAAAATGTTTAACAAAAAGTATCTCTTAGTATTTTTTCATATTCGCAGCCGATGGAGGAAGGGAACAACGACGTATCTGTTCTCCAAAGTTCTACATCAACGCTTTGATACCTTTAATCCTTGTTTATAATAGGTATATAATCAAAGTTTATATCGTCGATTCTCAAACAACGGAATATACCTATAATATTATCTTCATGTTTTGTTATTCGATTATCTATGTGATATAGGTACTGAAGTAGCATACCTAGTAAAGCATATCGTTTATTATACACAATATTTCATAAGCATAAGTATTAACACTGACATACCTAAGCATAAAAAATATGATGTCTAGCTAAATTTATATAGTTGTCATTCATACAGAAAATTTGGTTTAGACGTCGATGGAAGATTCAATCAACGGTTTACAGCATAAATAATATAACAAAACTTTAACGAAAAAAGTAAAACCGACTTCAAAAATTTGCCCGTGTGCACATTTCAACTAAAATTTTAGAAATATTTTTCTCTTTCTAAATTGAGTTACCTTTGGATTTGGTGACAGTCAATCTATTTAGATATGAATACATAATATCTTACATACATCATAACCAGGGCCCCCATGGATGACCCCTCCGGCAGGCCGCCAAACGTTGGTCCACCTTGTACTTAAAACTTATAGTTTTGTTTGATACTTTACTTTTTGTAATATTTTTTATAAGTTTTATATAACTGATCAACTTATTTTTTATATACAGGATGATTAGTTTGGAACTATACCACCGCTATTTTCTCACTTATTTTGCGCCCTACAATAAAAAATCGTGAAGAAACGAAAATGTGGCAATTTTGGACAGCTAAGTGGTGCTGCAAAAGAAATCGGCAGCCATAGCCAACTTGACGCGCAATATAAAAAATACCTCAAATTGAGCAAAACAATTTAACAGCCCTAGCATATTTATTTTAAGAGATAGAGGAAAACTATCATATTGAAAATTGATGGCACTAAGAAGCTTTATGCAACTGGGTACTCAGATAGTTTCAGAAAATTACACAGAGTGTTCGGCTCTCTTGAGGCTATGCATTTTTTGTTTATTTCTTATTAAGCGATTTTCTCGGTTATTTTAGGCCGCACAGAAAATAGATAACAAAATAAAATATGGCAATTTTGGCCAGCCAGGTGACGTTAAAAAAGAAATGGGCCTCCATGCCCAATTTTTCGCGCTGTGCTAAAAATACTTCAAATCGACAAAAATGTTCATGCCCTCAAGGGAGCCGAAGACCCTATGTAATTTGTTAAAACCCAATTAAAAGTTACCACCTGGTACCAAATTTTGGAAAGATGGGCCTACCTACTTTGTTTTTCTCACTCTTTCCTTTTTCTAACGCGCTAAAGTGGCTTCTAAATACAAGGTATCGAAAAATTTTATGAGAAAAAGTTGTTTAGAATCAAAACTTATTGCCGCGTACCAAAGGACCACACCGTTATTTTATTTTTATTGAATTCGAAATTCCGACTTTTAAAGTCGAAGGACAACTTTGAAGTCAAAATTCCGACTTTATAAAGTCGAAATTCCGACTTTTAACTCGAAATTTCGACTTTGAAATTCGAAATCCGACTTTGAACTCGAAATTCCGACATTGAACTCGAAGTTTCGACTTTATGAACTTCCAACTTTCAATGCCGAAGTTCAAAGTCAAAATTTTGAGTTCAAAATCGGTATTTCGACTTCAAAGTTGGACTGCGACTTTAAAAGTCGAAATTTCGAGTTCAATAAAAATAAAATAATGGTGTGGCCCTTCTACGTTTCCGTAAAACACGTAAAGAAATAATAGAACAAAAAATAACAAAACAAAAATAATTAATTATGGCCAGTTGCACCGTCCTATCTTAAATTAACTACCTACTTACAACAATTATTGTAACAATGATTGCCTTTTGTTTTGTCAAGTACCTAGTTAAGACTGTCTTAAAATTTAAGATGCGATGGCCGATGAGCCTTCGAGCCTGAGGCCCTCCGGGGCCCTTCGAATGACCGGCCCACCGGACATTTGCCCGGTGTCCCGGTGGTCCCATCCGCCCCTGGCTAGGTACAGTCGCGGACAGTTGGTATCGAACGACCTGAAGAGGTTTCTCGTGGCTATCGTTACAGGGCGCGCGGAGACGGCAACAGCGCGCGCCTTCGGCATCGGATGGTTCGAACGGGTGTCTTGTTCCGAGAATTCTTTGCAAGCGATTAAGCCGATGTCACCGAAAGGGTTAAAAAAAATTAAGGAATCAGTATTAAACTATTTATTAAAACAGTTCACAAGTATACAGTATGATTTTTTAAACTACCACCGCGATTTCCTCGCTTATTTTGCGCCCTACAAAAAAAACATGAGAAACAAAAAGGTGACAATTTTGGACAGCTAAGTGGCCCTGAAAAAGTAATCAACATCCATGGTCAACTTGTCGCGCAATATAAAAAAACCTCCAATTGAGCAAAATTATTAAATAGCCGTAACATACCTATTTATTTTAAGATACCGAAGAAAACTTTTATATTGAAAATTGATGGCACTGAGAAGCTTTATGCAACTGGGTGCTCAGATAGTTTCTGAAAATTACACAGGCTCTTCGGCTCTGTTGAGGCCATTGTTTTAGTTATTAAAGGCCATTGTTTTAGTTTATTAAAGTAGTTATTTGGCTCCCTACTGAAAAATCTTAAGAAACAAAAACGTGTAAATTTTAGATAGTTGGTTAATGTTAAAAAAAGAAGTCGGTATCCATGGCCAACTTTTCGCGCAATACCAAAAAAAACTTAAATCAACAAGAATCTGAAAACAATCAATTTATTTTGAAAGTCGAGGGAAAATTTTAATTGGAGATTAGCGGCAATTAGATCACGCAAGAACATTGACAAAAGAAAATTTTCATACAATTTGTACTAGTTTTCCCGCTAATTTGTTTAAAGTGTGAAGTCGAAATAGCAATTAAAAACATCAACAGTTATTCAAATTAAAGACAAATTTTCTCATATTAAAGATCTTGTTTGATCAAAAAAAAATTAAATAAATTGATAGTTTTGTTTTCACATTTTTGTCGACTTGAGTTTTTTTTTGTATTGCGTGAAAAGTTGGTTATGGATGCCGATTTATTTTTTAACATCACCTAGCCGTCTAAAATTGCCATATTTATTATGCTTATATAAGCTTACTTACATAAAAAAAATATATTTAATGCAGTGATAGGGCCAAAGCGAAAAATGTTTTTCAAATAAATCAAAGTGTGCCAATTGTTTCTAAAATTGGTAGTATGGAGTATCCTTTACTTTTGAACAACTTTTCCTAGCAACTTATTTCCACATAAGAAATGTTAGCAAAGTTTTTATCAAGAGTAACTTTTTGCGGTAAAATTAAAGATAAGAAAGTGTTCCTATTCAACACCTCTTCTGTGGACATACTGTATATACATAGTGTATTTGGAAATGAAAGGAAGGTTTATGGCTTATTATAAATATAAATGCAAATTCTTTATCAGAGGCTCGAGAGTCCGTCATAAAATACTACATAACTCGCCCGAATATTAATTTGCGTATTTATCCTCATCAGATTTTTAGCAAAAGAGCACGCCACTGAAATGGTCGAATTTTCCTTCTCAATCAATATTTATGGCCTCCTTTCATTTCCAAATACACTAAGTATAGTTGTCAGCGGTTTTAGACATTAAGTTAATAAATATTTTGCGTTGCAACAAAAATGTATTTTTATGTTATAATAAAAAAATATGTAGTAACACTAAAAATATATTTAGCTAATAACCCTAGAATTAAAAAAGTTAATTAAAAGGATTTTCATAAATTATTCTTTTCTTTGCAAAATAAGTATTTGTTCCAACATTTAGTTGTTAGGTCTCGTAGTCCTAAACATAAATGATTATAAAATAAAAGGGGTGTCCCTTTTATTTATTTTTTCTTATTTTTGAAGAAATTGGTCAGAAGTTTTAATAAATTGGTTTTCGTGGTGCTGCAATGCTCCATTGTTTCTCATAAAATGCCCTTCAACAGATAAATGAGATTAGGGGGTCACAGACATAAAATTACCCTTGTAACTTAATAGAGAGTTATTGCAGAAACTGTTTTTGGCATTAAGCAGTATTTAAGACGACCTTATTTGAATACTCTCATACGTTATTTATGATTCTGACAATAGTTATTGCAAGTCGTAATTTATGTATCCAAATTAAGGGCTTGTTTACGTTTACTTTATTGTTTTGTATTTCTACACTTTCACTAGAATATTATGTGCTTTTATAATTTTGCTCCGGAAAAAACTGGGAAAACAGCCAAATAACCACGGAACACCAAGGTGAAAGACTAATGAAAACAAACAAGGTGCAAACGCAAACAAGCAACGAACATTTTAGGTTAAGTCCTACTTTCACAGAACACTAGCGTTTTCTGACAAATCAGAATTTATTTTAAGAATTGTGACAAATAAGGTAAAAATAACGTATATTATGGTATACACAATAAACAAAAATAAAGGAAAATAACCTTATTATGGACGACCTTATGTCAAACTACGACTGCGCATGCTCAAATGTCAAAATAACGTCAAAAAAGAGCGCGACGATATTTATTTCTGCAATAACTCTCTATTATTTAAATTGCATACCTTTATCAATAACATCAGAAGACACACAGCAGGGACACGTGTCAAGCTTTACACACCTCCCTGGACCTCAATGTGATTACCTGGATAAAATAAAATAATTTCAGGTGATTGAGGACTTCCACAAGCTGGATATAATGATTACGAAGTTTTATTAGAACCACCGACACAGGAAGAATCCGAAAAAACTATAAACCCATTAAAATCTTTATGACTATAACATAATTAAATAAAGGCAAGAAATCAAATGCATTTTCCATTATTATATTATATGTATATTAATATTTACTATACCCACCTTGGGATAGGATGACTTTCTGAACTCTCCTGCTCATCGAATCTATGAGTTGGCAGCAGAGATCATGGGTTACGACTTCATCCCACGTTTGTTGAATCTTCTGCCAAAGTGCCTCCCTATTTTCGGGTACGAAGTTCTCCATTGTCCGCGCCATTCTGCCCCACACATTCTCAATGGGATTCAAGTCAGGACTCTTCGCCGGCCATTGCAACTTTTCTACGTTGTTTTCGGTGAACCATTCGCGAACTATTCTTGCTGTATGCACAGGAGCGTTATCATGCTGGAAAACGAAGCCATCGGGATACATTTCCGTTGCAGTTGGTAACAATCCGCCTTCGAGTATCTCGCAATAGCGAGCTGCTGTGAAGCGGTCGTCGATTCTCCAACAAATGCCAGGTCCACGGTAGCTTATCCAGGCCCATATGTTGACGGAAAAATGCCCACTCCTTTTCCTGGGTGACACAAATCTTTCGTCATATCTTGAACTCACCGAAGGTCTATATACTCGCACTTTGCCATTGTAATGGCTTTGAAAGATCTTTTCGTCGCTAAATATTACCTTCTCCCAATAATGTGGCGGTAAACGCTGAAACTCTCGGCATATCTGCAACCTGACTTCCTTATTAGCCTCGGTCAGCTGAATTTTGTTGCTGGCCGTGCGAGATTTCAGATTGGCTGCATCTAATCTCCTTCGGGCAGTTCTAACACTTGCTGGAAATTGTGTTGCAGATACTGCTTCAACGGCGGATTTAAACGGATTTGCAAGGCAAAAATTAGCTAGTTGCTCATCTTGTTGGTCAGACGTAATTTTCACATTTCCTCCTCTATGTATGTTTTCCACGCTTCCGGTTTCGTCATATTTCTTCTTTATATTGAAAATGGTGCTTTTAGATACACCAAATTCTTCGGCCAGTCGGGAAATAGCCCAACCATTTTCTAGTTTGGCGATGATACGGTGCTTGACGGATTCACTCAAACGAGGCATAACGAACACTGTTAGTTACTCTCTCGAATTAGGATACTGACTAAATAATTTTAGCCCACCCACCTTAGTATTTATACAAAGGGCTAGGAGCAGGTATAATCGATATTTTCAAAATCTACATCCAATTCAATATTACAATTATTAAGTTAATCCCCTAAATTTAGTTATATTAAGTGCAGGTAGGTATAATTAATAAATACCTATTTAAAAAGATATAAATATCTATGCTAAAATATTTCAACTCAGGTAATCCGATAATCCATTAATTTTGTGCCATACATTTTCTAATTAATATTAAGAGCCCCCATATCTACTTTTAAACATATTATACAAATCCTTGAAATCTTTAATTTTTGAGATAATCGCTTGATCTGTTTTTTGTCCGAAAGGACTTCAAAAGCCGCTTATTTTAGCAATCCTGCCATTTTCAAATTGCAAATCCAGGGCCGGCTACGATTTTTTTATTCCCCCGATTTTCACAAAAATGAAATGAAAAATTCTTCGGAATTCTATTGTGGCTCAAATTGACTATGGATTTACCTAATTTCATATTCCTAATTAATACAGGGTGCTGGCAGCAAAGGAAGGAAACTCGAGAAAAAGCAACTTTTATTGTGGTGTTGATTCTAATCTCAGCCTTGATATTTATTATTTTTTTATTTCATTATCATAAATACTAGACGGTATAGTAACATGATAAAATAGTACGAAATATTAAATACCAACACTGGGGTTGGAATTATTACCAGCACAAAGTTGCATTTTCCTCGAATTTTGTTCCTTTGCTGTGAGAGGCTGGAGGCTGTAATTTGCATTTTATGGTTCTATTTTTAGCAGACCGGCCGGCTGCAGACTCCAGCGCGATGTTGCCGTCTCCGCGCGCCCTGTAACGATAGCCACGAGAAACCTCTTCAGGTCGTTCGATACCAACTGTCCGCGACTGTACATGTATAGGTCAAACTCTACAAAATTTAAAAACAGTGTAAATGCTCACAAAAGTTCCTGCAGTGAAACACACCGTAACAAAAGAGAGCAAACAGCTTTGGCTTTTCACCATTTCAATGAAGGACACGAATTTAAGTTCGATTTGGATTCTGTTAAAGAGAAAAATTATCATAAAATCACAATACTGTTGACAAAAACCCGATACGGAACACCTGCGTCTTATTTATAGTGGCCTTATGAATACAAGTACATCAAATCGTGGTGGTCCTAAAGAATGTTTATTTATTAATTTATATTCCTTTCATATTTTAAAAGTCTCTTAATGCTCCAATTTAAAAAAGTGTATGAACATAAATACTTATTTTGCAAAGAAAAGAATAATTTATGAAAATCCTTTTAATTAACTTTTTTAATTCTAGGGTTATTAGCTAAATATATTTTTAGTGTTACTACATATTTTTTTATTATAACATAAAAATACATTTTTGTTGCAACGCAAAATATTTATTAACTTAATGTCTAAAACCGCTGACAACTATACTTAGTGTATTTGGAAATGAAAGGAGGCCATAAATATTGATTGAGAAGGAAAATTCGACCATTTCAGTGGCGTGCTCTTTTGCTAAAAATCTGATGAGGATAAATACGCAAATTAATATTCGGGCGAGTTATGTAGTATTTTATGACGGACTCTCGAGCCTCTGATAAAGAATTTGCATTTATATTTATAATAAGCCATAAACCTTCCTTTCATTTCCAAATACACTATGTATATACAGTATGTCCACAGAAGAGGTGTTGAATAGGAACACTTTCTTATCTTTAATTTTACCGCAAAAAGTTACTCTTGATAAAAACTTTGCTAACATTTCTTATGTGGAAATAAGTTGCTAGGAAAAGTTGTTCAAAAGTAAAGGATACTCCATACTACCAATTTTAGAAACAATTGGCACACTTTGATTTATTTGAAAAACATTTTTCGCTTTGGCCCTATCACTGCATTAAATATATTTTTTTTATGTAAGTAAGCTTATATAAGCATAATAAATATGGCAATTTTAGATGGCTATGTGATGTTAAAAAATAAATCGGCATCCATAACCAACTTTTCACGCAATACAAAAAAAAACTCAAGTCGACAAAAATGTGAAAACAAAACTATCAATTTATTTAATTTTTTTTTGATCAAACAAGATCTTTAATATGAGAAAATTTGTCTTTAATTTGAATAACTGTTGATGTTTTTAATTGCTATTTCGACTTCACACTTTAAACAAATTAGCGGGAAAACTAGTACAAATTGTATGAAAATTTTCTTTTGTCAATGTTCTTGCGTGATCTAATTGCCGCTAATCTCCAATTAAAATTTTCCCTCGACTTTCAAAATAAATTGATTGTTTTCAGATTCTTGTTGATTTAAGTTTTTTTTGGTATTGCGCGAAAAGTTGGCCATGGATACCGACTTCTTTTTTTAACATTAACCAACTATCTAAAATTTACACGTTTTTGTTTCTTAAGATTTTTCAGTAGGGAGCCAAATAACTACTTTAATAAACTAAAACAATGGCCTTTAATAACTAAAACAATGGCCTCAACAGAGCCGAAGAGCCTGTGTAATTTTCAGAAACTATCTGAGCACCCAGTTGCATAAAGCTTCTCAGTGCCATCAATTTTCAATATAAAAGTTTTCTTCGGTATCTTAAAATAAATAGGTATGTTACGGCTATTTAATAATTTTGCTCAATTGGAGGTTTTTTTATATTGCGCGACAAGTTGACCATGGATGTTGATTACTTTTTCAGGGCCACTTAGCTGTCCAAAATTGTCACCTTTTTGTTTCTCATGTTTTTTTTGTAGGGCGCAAAATAAGCGAGGAAATCGCGGTGGTAGTTTAAAAAATCATACTGTATACTTGTGAACTGTTTTAATAAATAGTTTAATACTGATTCCTTAATTTTTTTTTAACCCTTTCGGTGACATCGGCTTAATCGCTTGCAAAGAATTCTCGGAACAAGACACCCGTTCGAACCATCCGATGCCGAAGGCGCGCGCTGTTGCCGTCTCCGCGCGCCCTGTAACGATAGCCACGAGAAACCTCTTCAGGTCGTTCGATACCAACTGTCCGCGACTGTACCTAACTACTGTCCCGGTTTTCGTCAGCCAGGAGTTGGTCACCTTGTTGTATATGAATATTATAACCGTCGATGGAGGAAGGAATCAATCAACGTTATAACTCCATTATAAAAAGATTATTTTAAAAAGACTCGAGAAATTTGTCATTAACAATTAATAACGTTACTCGCTACTTTAAAAAAAACGCCTCCATAGGCAAAGGGGGGGGGCGGGGCCGCGGCTGGGCGACTCGAATCGAAGGCTGGAATACAAAATCTAAAATATATCTTCCAGCCGTCGATGGCGATGACTCATTCGTACCAGCACAAAAAACGCAAACAACCAAGGTCAAATCAACAGATTTGGCAAGCCGCGAAGCGCGCCATCTGCCGAACAAAAGTTCGTCTTGGGAAGCCGCATTACAAGTGCGCAGTGCGCCATCTACCGGACAGAAGCCTCGTTTCCACCTCAACGCCGAGACGTAATCCGAGGATGGTGCAAGTGCGCCATCTACCGAACAACCGTGTTGGACTGGGAAGCCTCGTTTCCCCCACCGCGCCGAGAAGTATTCGACGGTGGCTCCATCTTCTTCCGAAGAGTATTGAGTCAGTCGGTATTTCGCATTAGGAAACTAATCTTTACCTTCCTCCATCGACGCCATAAGGTAATCCAGAGAAACCGGTTTGACACGGAAGCATATAACACAATTTTTTGTTACATCTCTGGCCAAGCGACGACCCGAGATGGGCCAGTACCTTTCTCGAATGGAGTACAATAATTGTTGTGAACCACAATGCATTAGACGGTGATGCTCATGCCTCATTATAAGTGTGGTAACATGGTGCTTGTTAGGTAACAAAATAGGATGTTTTCTCTCAAATGATATTTCTGCTGCTTTAATTCTACCACCCACCCGAATAAGTCCTCTTTCGTCCAAAAAAGGGTTGAGACATAGAAGGGGACTAGAAGTACTTAAACAATGCTTCATCTGTAATTGGGCATAGTCTTTGAGAAAAGATTGCCTTTGAACAATTCTTAAGATATATACGAGAGCATTTTCTAATTCAGAGACTGATAAAGCGCTTGTCATATGAGCGTTTTTATTTTTAAGATTATGCATGAATCTTAGGCAAAAGGCCATTGTACGCTTTAGTTTAATAATGGAAGAAAATCGAGTAAATTCAAGACTGCAAACTAGAGGATTGGTGATATGGCTAAACACTCTTTGTTCGGGAACAGCTTTATCAGGAATATATTCCTCCAACAGACAGTTAAATTGAGTATTACGATCTTGTGTTAACCATTGCGGCCCATGCCACCATAGTAATGATTCCTTTAATAATGCTGTATTTGTACCCCGAGAAAGCAAATCAGCCGGATTGTCCTTGGATGCCACGTGATACCATTCATCGATATTTGACAAACCTTGAATAACAGTGATTCTATTGGCGACGAAAGTTTTCCATCGACTGGGGCAAGCCTTGATCCAACATAAAACAATTGTGGAATCGGACCAGTAAAAGTATCGATATATGTTCAGTCTAACTGAATTACGTACTTTTTTTTTACTAATTTATAACTAATAGAACTGCAGCGCATAACTCCAATCTTGGGAGAGTAATCTTTTTAATTGGAGCTACTCGCGATTTAGCACACAATAAGTGGCTTGTATACACCCCGTAATTGTCTCTACACACTACATATACACAAGCACCAAAAGCCCTTTCAGAAGAGTCAGAAAAACCATGAAGCTCTATTAAAGCTCGAGTTACTGAAAGTATGTGCCTAGGAATTCGTATAGAATGAAGGGTTTGCAAGTCTTCGCAAAATTGTGACCATATTTGTTTCAAACTATCCGAAACCTCTTGATCCCACGATAAATGTTCTTTCCACATAGATTGTAATATGATTTACAATAGGTCCTAAAAGACCCAGAGGATCGAAGATTCTGCTAATCAACGACAAGATAATTCGTTTTGTGATCACCGACTGATTTTGAATCGTTGAAACAGAATACTGTATTTCATCGTCAGTAGCGCACCACAAAACGCCTAAAGTTTTACTTTGCTCCCCAGAATCAAGCTTTAATATGCTTGCATTTAAATTTTTATTAACTTTAAATTGATTCATAATCTCCGGTCTATTTGATAGCCACTTTCTCAATTCAAAACAACCGCTAGTTAAAATAGAAGAAATATCCCTCTGCAAATCAAGCAATTCTGGAATTGTAACACAACCTGTAAGAAGATCATCCATATAAAAGTCCTCCAAAATTGCTCGGGCAGCTTGAGGAAATAATTCCCTAGCCTCGTAGCCTAACTGATGCAGCGATCTAACGGCCAAAAAAGGGGCCGAGGCAGTCCCGTATGTGACAGTGTTAAGTTCATAACACTCAAGGGGTTCATCAGAACTTTCTCGCCAAAATATACGTTGAAACTTGCGTTCATTCGGATCAATTAAAATTTGCCGATACATTTTGGAAATGTCGGCATTTAGTACGAAATTGTAACAACGGAAACGCATCAAACAAATCATGTTGAATGCTAGGCCCAACACATTGCATATCATTTAATGATAAGCCGCTGTCTGACTTTGCGGATGAATCAAATACAACCCGGATTGGAGTTGTCAAAGAATCTTTAACGATGGCATGATGTGGTAAATAGTAGCATAAAGTATTGCGATTTTCTAAATTCAAATCTGGCAGGAGAGTCATATGTCCTAATTTTTTGTATTCTGACATAGAGGCTACATAATTTTCCTTTAAATCCTTATTTTTATTTAATTTTCTCTCCAGGTACAAAAATCTTTTTATGGCTATCTGCTTTGTCTCTCCGAGTTGTTTGAGATTGTCATTAAATGGAATTTTGACAATGAACCTACTAGTTAAGTCTCTCTTAAAATTGTCTTCAAAATGTTTTTCACAGAATGTTTCGTCTTTGTTAAGGGCAGGTTTCGATTCACCGCACTCCTCTAGTTGCCAGAAACGCGTTAGTGTATCGTCAATTGATTGGTTTATAGCCAAACATGAAATTATCTTATTGTCAGGAACTGGAAAGAGCAAGCCGCCAATAAGCCATCCAAACTTGGAATTCTGTAAAATAGGAACACCTGGTATTTTAATTTGTTCCATTATTAGAAAGTCATAATAATAACCCGCACCTATTATTAGATCAATGTCATTTGAAAGATTGAAATTAGGATCTGCGTATATTAACTTGTCAGGCAGATTCAACTGTAAACGATCAAAGGATACGTTGGGCATTTGACCGGTAACCTTTTTTAATAATAAATATGGCATTCTAAAATTATACTCTGAGATACGCGAAAAAACTGTCAACTGTGCTTGATATTTTGAAGATGCTGCAAGAGACTCGCCTACTCCAATTATGGAATAATTAACCTGTTCCGTTTTCAAACCTAGTTCTGCAACTAATTTATTTGATATGAAATTACTTTGACTTCTTGGGTCTATTAATGCTCTAACGTGATGAATGTTATTTGCCTTGTCGTACACCCGCACGACCGCTGTAGATAATAAACATAGTTTAGGGGTGGTTTTCGCATTTTGTACGTGTCCAACTAAAGAAGTGATCGACTCAAAAGTGGCGCTGTGGTCTTCCCATTCCTCTCGATCAGCTGAGTCGCCCGTGCCTGCGTTCGGATCCGACCGGCTCTGGCCGGGATCTATCTCCTGCCTCAACTCAGCGACCGCAGTACGTGAGCGAACGGATTCGCCTTTACGGCGACCGATAAATTCGGTGCCCGGGCACCCCGGGCCATCATTTCGGTCGTACCTTCGACCAGTCGGAGAGGTCGATGGCATGTCAAAATGAAGCAAAGTATTATGTTTTTTATTACACACTCGACACAGAGATCTGGAGCATTTATCGATACTATGATTATAGTCAAAACAATTCGCACAAAGGTTTTAAGTGTTCACGTAATCCCATAAATAGTATGCTCTTGTCGGCAATAATAGCATGTTGGAGGACTCGTCGACGCTACTAAAGCACGTGCTTTTCCACCAGAAAACTTGTTATTGTTAAAAGATTTATTGATAACGTACTCAGGCCTTTTGTTGGATTTGCTATTAACCTGTAATTTTTTAAGGAAATCGCAACGATTTTTCAGAAATTTAGACATGTCATACCACGTTGGAAGAATGTTACAGTCCATAGGATAAGATTCCCAAGCTCGAGTAGTTGAATTGTCAAATTTGTTGGTGATTAAATAAATTAATAATGTATCCCAATTATCCGTTGGTTGGCCAAGAGTTTTAAGAGACCTAATATTTTTGGTAAATGTATCATATAACTTCAGTAGGTCAGAACACGATTCTTTAACAAGAATGGGAAACTCAAATAATTCTGCGACATAATGGTGTACTATTAGTTGTAAATTCTCATATCGCTCTTTGAGTAACAACCAAGCTACTGAATAGTTATCGTTACTAACTGTTAATGAGGCAATTAAATCTAATGGTTCACCTTCGAGAAATGACTTTAACTGATAAAATTTCTCGACTTCACTTCCGTATGAATTACTATTGTGTACTAAAGCAACAAAAGAGTCTCTAAATTCCAGCCATTTGTCGAAGTCGCCATTAAATGTGGGTAACTTGATTTCTGGAAGTTTTAATTGTAAATTTGTGGTAGAGGTAGCTTCAGACATTGATCCAGAACTCTGGTTATGTTTTTTGTTAAACTTGTCAATTACTTGATTAAGCCTACCTACTAAATCAAAATATGTATCCCCGAATCTAGATCTCTCTAGATCTTCGGCATCTAGTATTTGATTTTCGGAACTTAGAGCCAGCTCAATGTCAGATTGAACTTCATCAAACTTATTCAAGGTACATTGAAGTCTCTCTAACCGAGAATTTAACTGCTTAATTTCATATTCTTGAATGTTGTTTTGATCTAAAGATTGTAAATACGTATTGATTCTAGTAACCTGAGCCTTTAATTGACTACGTCTCAGTTTTAACTTCCCTAGATCTTCCATTACAAAATATTGTAAATTAAATCTTGACAATTAGGTAATTGTAACTCGTCTTACTACTGCATTTATACAAACAAATAGCAAGGAAAACTTGTATATGGAATGGACTTACAGGAAAGGGAAGGATAGGGCCAGCTCTGAGATAATTGTAGAGATCCGCAATCCACGTGGTTTTCTCGTGCCTCCGCTCACAGAACGCCTGTTCCCCGTATCAACTGACTAAATGGCAATGGCAATGGCGAAACTTTCGCGTCCTAGCTGTGTGAATTTGTTTCCCACGTTGGAGCCAATACGGCTCGTTGGACCAATTTTCTGGTACCGCGTACCTCTTGCTGGATCGTTGTTGACTCCAATGGGATCTGTTCTTGATTAAAAACACATGCAGTTGGAGTTTCTTGCCTTTTTTTATTTTCTAAGACATCATACATAAATTATGTCATCTCTGACTTTTTGTGTCTTACTTCTGGTATTTTTAAAAATACACTGAGAGGAGGCAGCGCAACCAACTCTGTACAAACACCGAGAGATATTTTAAAATTATTTCTTTGCAGTTTGATTAGGGCTCACATAAGCTATCAACTCCCACGATTTCATGGCCCTGCCTTAGACAGGGCGTTCGCATTAAAAATACAAAAATCGAAAAAATTGATTTTTCTCTTGGTGTTTTTTTTTACATATTTTTTCTACAATTTTAACTTATCCCTATTAAAAAATATAAACAATATTAAATTTTAGAAAGTATTTTCAATAAAGGGCACCCTGGATACGTGGATACCAATCAATTTTTAAATTTTTTCAAGTAAAAAATGGGGTGCTTTTTATTGAAAATACTTTCTAAAATTTAATATTGTTTATGTTTTTTAATAGGCATAAGATAAAATTGTAGAAAAAAATGTAAAAAAATTAAAAAAAAAACACCAAGAGAAAAATCGAATTTTTTTTATTTTTGTATTTTTAATGCGAACGCCCTGTCTAAGACAGGGCCATGAAATCGTGGGAATTGATTGAACTGCAAAGAAATAATTTTAAAATATCTCTCGGTGTTTGTACAAAGTACTCCGAAAAAACGAATTTTTGCTATGTTTGAAGCTATTTTGTGAACACCCTGTATAAGTTATAACCGTGAAACTTGGTATATAGGGTTTTCGGGTATGGCCAATACGACTGTGCTATTCATTTTTTTCCTAGAAAAATCCCTAATGTACTTTTGCAGTTTTTGGGGGTATAATTTTGATCGTAGTAGGTCATGGAAAAGACGAATCTGAAAAAAATTAGTCTCAAAATGTAGATATTTCGGAGCACTATATTTTTAAAAAAAAGTTTTTGAAAATCGGTCAACCCATAAAAAAATAATGAATTGTCTCGACTTCAAGTGAAAGACACTGTATATTTTGACGGTAGGTCAATAACAAAATAAAGTGATCATTACATACTTCTTCCAATCGTCGCTCCTTCAAATCAAACCTAGAATAAGGGAATCGCAAGGTAACACCATTATCGTTGACTGACGTATTAAAAAAACCTTCTCACTACTATAGCTTCATATCCTGGAAAACTGATGGCTAACAATGTATTTTGCTTTGTATCGTTGACTGATATATTATTAAAGACTGCTCACGGCTGTCACGTCTGACACTTTTTTGGCTCACCATGCGCTTTCCGGAGATAAAATGCAATGCAGAATACATTGTTAGCCATCAGAGCCATCTGTTTTCCAGGATATAAAGCTATAGCCGTGAGAAGTCTTTATAAATACGTCAGTCAACGCTTGGTATTGTGTCTCTAGAAAATTCATGGTGAACCAAAAACGTGCCAGACCGTACAGCCGTGAGCAGTCTTTAATAATACATCAATCAACGCTATTATTGTGTTCAACTCAGTTCATACCTTCCATAGCAAGTGTTGGTCTGTAACTCCGCCTACGTTACTTTGGACAACTAAGCCTGCAGTTGCTACTGTAGGACCCTTAGCGTTGATTTTCTATCAAAAAAAACGGATCGGATGCTGGGGAATTTTATATTCTGACAACAATTGCTGGAGTTCTTTCAAATATACATGGAGTGACCTTTTTGGGAGAGGGAAAAGCGAGTAAGCGAGAATTACAAACAGTGATGCCAACTTTTGCAATTTTTCCTTACTTCTAGGAATATTTTTTGTTCCATATAGGTAAATGGGGAATTTATTAGGGATTTATTCTTTTTATATTAGGTGCTGCCTGTTCCAGTTGATTTCAAAGAATTTTTATTTTTATATTTGTTTTTGTTTAAGAGTGTTTTATATATATTTTTTAATGTTTTTAAAGAGTTTTTCACGATTTTGTTTCTGTTTTATGTTTAATAAAGAAGCATTAGTAAAAACTTAAGATTTAATTTTCTATTTGCTGTGTAAATCTAGGGATTTTATTCAAATTCTAGAGATTTTGAAACTAGACTATATAGGGAATTCTAGGGGCTTTGCTAGTAAATTTGAGGAACTTTAATTGTACCCAGTTAGAATACAAGACGAAATATAATATAGAAATATAATGTATCTGTAGGTATGTGAAATATAAAACGTATTTTGAATTTAGAATTTAATTCGACGATGTTCTAAACTGGACGATAATACTAGCTTTGTTTGGTATAGGTACTAAACTAGTGTACAGGGTGTTCCTGTATATTTTGACCCACCCCTAGAGCCTATAATTTTCGAGTTAGAAGAAAATTATTTAAATGAAAGTTCCTAGATAAAACAAATGAGCGTCGCAAATTTATGAAAAAATATAAACTTTCTTTTTTTAATGGAACGCCCTGTATATTTGTGGATTTTTGAATTGCGTGCATTTTTCTGATTCCAACAATATAAATCTGTTATATATTTGCTCTAAGCATTCGCATGATATTCCAAATTGCAGATAAATACGATCTTTATATTTAATCAAGGTTGCCATGGAAAAACATTTCAACTTAGGCAAGGGCATTCCTGTCAATCCATTATTTTTGGGACAATACACCTTGGTACCTTGGTAAGTAATTTTTTCTAACTCGAAAAATGGAGGCTCTAGGGGTGGATCAAAATATACGGGAACACCCTGTACACCAGGTTACACTTATTGCATATTTAGCATTTGTTACAAAGAGTGTTACCCTGGACTAAGTATTTAATATGTAAATTAAGTGAAAAAAGTGGACATTAGTTTAGTATCCATTAAAATTACCTTCCTAATGAGTACGAGTAAAATAGTGTCGTTAGGTGCAGTCACGCGAAATACTCCAAAAGTCAAATGAAATGACGTTTTTTCAGCAAACCTTATACCTAAACCTATGCGTCAGTTATATCTGTTAATAGTAGGTATAATAAATTTGTCATAATAAAATAAAGTAGATATTGCGCGTAATTTATGAATATGAATTATATCTGCATAGTGGCATATTGCCACAGACTAACTATTTATTCTGTGATACTGCATAGGTATTTTAAATTATCAAACAGTTATAAAATCTAATTTTATCAGCTTTGTTAGTAGTCACATAGAATAAAAACATTATTGTTTTGAAAACTGTTATATTTTTAATGACAATGAATCAGATGAACATAGTAGTGGTTATAGCAATGATGATGAAGAAATTTTGTCCTCATTGCAAGACGACCTGGGCAGGGCAACAGAAACTGTATAAAAATATTTTGAAGAAGTAGTGCGAAATTACACTAACCATGAACTTAAGATGCATTTTAGGATTAAAAAATCCCTATTTTTAAAACTAGCGAGCAAATATGAATATTCACCGGACTTTAAGAAACTTTCTTGTCCCTATAGAGGTATACCAGATCGATTCGATTTGTCATTATAAACAGTTCACCACTTAGAGTTACGATTTTTATAAGCAATGTCAAAAATAACTTCTTGGCCTTCAGTTGAAAAACAAACTCTACTGTAGACTACTAGCAACTAAGATCACACTTTCCATTTTATACCTCATTAATATCTCTCCTAATGAATATAATGGTTGTTTTATGTAATAGATTAATAATGAAAAAAATAAAAAATAATTTAAAAATAAAAAATATATTATTTTTATTAGTTAAATGTGTGTTTTATTTATTAGTCTGAAATTTGTTTAGGTTATGTCTTGTATCTTGAACCACAATTCATAAAAGTGTGTTTCTACATGACAGAAACTGAACTGAGTAACACCTAATAGTTTAGAACTATGTGTACACTATTTTACACCAGTTTAGTATACCAAACAATACGAAGGCCTGGAAGGGTCACTCGCCTCTTTTCTCTAGTACAGCTCCTAATATTTCGACTTTTAAGTCAAAACTTTAAAATTTCGACTTATAAGTCGAACTATTGAACTAATATTTCGACTTATATCTCGAAACTTTAAAGCTTCGACTTATAAGTCGAAATATTGACTGTCAATATTTCGACCTATAAGTCGATACTTTAATGCTTTGAGTTATAAGTCGAAATATTGACCGTCAAGATTTCGACTTATAAGTCGAAGCTTTAAAGCTCAGAATTATAAGTCGAAATTTTGGGTCAATATAGAGTTATAAGTCAAAAATATTGACCCAATATTTCGACTTAGGTATAACTCAAAGCTTTAAAGTTTCGACTTATAAGTCGAAATATTGACCATTAATATTTCGAGTTATAAGTCAAAATATTAGCTCAATATTTCGACTTAAAACTCGAAACTTTAAATATTGCGAGTTAAAAGTAAAAATTTTAAAGTTTCTATTGTATTTAGTGAGTGCTTTGGGTGTAAATATGAAATTTTTCGTTTCAGAAAGTCGTGGTAGTTAATAAAGCTTCCCTTTACGATATTATGTAGCACCATTATGGCAAGGGGCACGAAAGTGATTAGATTGTAAAATTAGAAATGAATTGAAACATTTAAGTACGTTTATGTATACACTAAATACCTAATATGGCTTTTATTTCTTTAACTTTTACCTTTTATGATTGTTTTTAAATATAGAGCCCTTTATATTTTTAGTGTATTTGACATGTAGTAGTCAGTGTGGAATTAAACTATATATGTATAAGTAAACTATGTACTTACGTTACGTTTTGCCCCTTTTAATATATTTAATTTTTTAATTTGTGATAGGTTCTGTAACAAAGAATGTTTGTTATAGACACGGAAATAGGTATCAGTTTAACAACTTTAAATGTTATTAGGCAATCTGCGATTTTCAAACAGTTATATATGTATTGCTAAAACAAATACTTAGTTTTTGATACACAGGGTGTTCAAAATAAGGTGATTTAACGCAACTTACCTCTATACTAAGTTGCAACCCTGAGAAGTTATAGGCCTTGAAACTGGCTTTGAAATTTCGAAAAAAATCAATATCTCAGTTATTTTTGAACCTAGAAAAACCAAATTTGGTACACGTTGTGGGTGTACCAAGGGCATTAATCGTCAGTTCAATTGTACTATTTTAAAGGGTTGATAAAGGGTGATGCACCCAAAAAATGTGACAGAACTTTTTTGTCCGTTGGCAGACTTAGAAAATTATTACTATGTGTTATAAAGAAATTAATTTTAAAACTCTTTTTACTTTTTGTTATTTTTCGAAAAACTTTATCGCTTTCGTCAAAAACCCGAATAACGGAAAACACGTACCTACTGCAGATGTGATATTTAAAATCTTTGAAAATTCAAAAGTTTTCTATGAAATTAAACGTCAAACTTGAATAATAACCATTTAATGGAAAAAGAAGAAAAAAATCAAAAAGAAACAGGAATAACAATAAAATAAAATAATAATAAAACGGTGATCATTTTCAACAATTTCTAAAATAACTCTTCAGTGCGAATTATGTTGTTATTCCTGTTGTTTATATTCTTTTTCCATTAAATGGTTGTTGTTCAAGTTTGACGTTTAATTTCATAGCCATCTTTTGAATTTTTAATGATTTTAAATATCACATCTCTGCGATACGTGTTTTCAGTGATTCGCGTTTTTGGCGAAAGCGAAAAGTTTTTAAAAAAATAACAAGAGTAAAAAAGTTTTAGAATTAAATTATTCATAACACAAAGTAACAATTTTTTAATTCCGCCAACGGACAAAAAAGTTCTGTCACATTTTTAGGGTGCATCACTCTGTATCAACCTTTATTTAAAATGGTAAAATTGAACTATATTGTTTGTCGATTAATGCCCTTGGTACACCCACAACGTGTACCAAATTTGATTTTTACAGGTTCAAAATTTTAAAGCCCACTTTCAAGGCCTATAACTTCTCAGGGGTGCAACTTAGTATCGAGGTAAGTTGCGTTAAATCACCTTATTTTGGTATACCCTGCATTGATATTTATATTTACAAGGTACCTACTTTAAATTAATAATTTTATCTACCGCTATACAAAAAGTAAAAATTTATTTTAAGAGGACTTCTTATAAACATAACCTCGCAAACGATAAATAAGTCAACACTGTTACGGGTGCAAATTAAGAAACACAAAAATTACAAACATTTTGCGATGAACCTTGCAACAGTTTTCGTTAGGACTTGGTGCAATGTTTAGACTCATCAAATGCCACAATAGTAATGTAAAACGAAATAACAGGGACGGGGTTTCAAGGGGGCAAGGGGGTTTTTCAATTGAGCAAAAATGTGGATTTTATTTAAAAAGATCATGTTATCTTAAACGACAACTTTATTTGATAAAAAAAAGTAGTTATATATTGCTGTCACGTTCCGTTGTCGAGAAAAATATGGCAAGTGAATTTCCCAACATTACAAGACTATACGGCATAAAAAAATTTGCCAAGTATTTCTAGTCATATGCCTACTCGTCATTCGCAGTAGGAAGTCCTTTGTCGAATTGCTGAAATTTTATTTTTTAATTTTAAATGACCAATTTAAATAATCTTATAGCAATTTGTGTTTATGAAATGCATTTTTTATAATGCCAAATTAGTTTTGGCACTCATGACAGGTTTGTGCGTCTAAACCTAAGTCCAATAACTAAAACGGAAAAACAAAATTATGAACCTACTATGAAAAAATCAAATAAATTGCTCAAACTGAGGTCTACTGTACTTCTGCATAGGCTGCATAGTTAACAGCTTTGTACTAGAGAGGTTTCAGTCTTTCATAGATGGTACGGCCACAGCCGACTCTAGGAAAACCCCGAAGTTGAGAAAGGCTGGCAACACGGGTTGCGGGTCGGCGTCTCGTGGCCTGTCACTCCTTGTCAGTTGATTTTACAAGAAATTTATCATAATTAATTTGTGTAGTGCGGGAAGTGCTATGGTCACCAGATTGCTACGACGAGGCAGTGTGTCTCTGGGTGGAAATAGACTGACCGAAGTGCTGGCGACAGTTTTTTTATAAATTTGTTTTGTTAAAAGATAAGATAAAAAATAAAAAAAAAGCAAAAGATAAACATTTCTATAAAATGAAGTGAAGAATCGTGCCTTTACAATTTCAAGCCTCAATATGCTTAGAACCGCCGAGGGAAGCTAGAACTTAGTTATATACCTGGCTGTAAGTCAAATCGTAATAATAACTTGAAGTAGCTAGGTTTTCTTTGCTTGGCGGAAGGCGGTAGACTTGTATTCGTTTTGGGCTTTCCAAAGGACGAAAATTTAAGAATGAAATGATTACGGGCCAATTGCATAGACAAACTAAAGTACCCTTTAAAATTAAAGGAGCTTTATAACAATCCAAACATTGTTTAGTATTGTTGGGAAAGTTTCTTTACCTAATTTTAAAGTCAAAATATATTTTAGTTGAATGTATTAAGAAATTGACCCTAACTGCCATTTCAGTCACAAGGGATATTATTCTCCTTCACAACATGCAGTTCGCTGTTCGCTTGTTGTTTGTATTTATATGAAAATTTAATCATATCATCATTTGCCTGACGGTGCACTTTGCGAAAAATTATCACAAAAATTCGACTTACAACAAAATGTAGTTCCCTCTATTTGCTAAAATTTACCATATTATTTGTCGAAAATGTACCTACTTATCCACACCAGGAATCGTACTTATTATTACTTATATTGTATTATATTGTATTGTAATGTACTGTACTGTACTGTACTGTACTGTACTGTACTGTACTGTACTGTACTGTATTCTATTGTATTATATTATATTATATTATATTATATTATATTATATTATATTATATTATATTATATTATATTATATTATATTATATTATATTATATTATATTATATTATATTATATTATATTATATTATATTATATTATATTATATTATATTATATTATATTATATTATATTATATTATATTATATTATATTATATTATATTATATTATATTATATTATATTATATTATATTATATTATATTATATTATATTATATTATATTATATTATATTATATTATATTATATTATATTATATTATATTATATTATATTATATTATATTATATTATATTATATTATATTATATTATATTATATTATATTATATTATATTATATTATATTATATTATATTATATTATATTATATTATATTATATTATATTATATTATATTATATTATATTATATATATATCACTGTGTCCCAAGTGAGTTCCTTTATATTTTACCAGGGTAGGCGCCTCGGCAATAAAATACGAGACAAAACACTTTTTTAAACATACTAAACCGCACCTGGTATTAGTAGTGAAAAGATATGAAGGAGACAGGGAAGATAGATATTGTAGTAAAAATAAGTGACTGCATGCTCGCCTAATATAATATCACCCATACTTGCATGGGTTACACTGTTCGACGGCTGGTCACTTGTGCAGCGAAATGCGGTGGATAGGCGTGACAGGCAGGCACAATGAGTTGCAAATTGAACACCTCGGTGCGAAAACCGGACAAGTCCACTTTTGGGTAAAATTGACTTTTTCCACTACATTTATGTATTAAAATATCGCCGATCGATTGGTGCAAGAATCAGCCAAGTCCAAAGCAGAATAACGTTGATATATAGCTTTAGGACTTGACCGCTCGCATTCTTGGGTGCAAGAACCAGACAAGTCCGGGAGTTTCTTTTTCATTTTCCCAAAACTTATAAACTATGGACTTGTCCGGTTTTTGCACCGAGGTCTTCAATTGCAAATCGTTTCAAAGGTAGGTATAATCAGAGTATGACAACAGTAGCCTAAAAATTTTCAGGCTCCCGTGCTTCGACTAACTTCGACTTAGTTTACTGTCAGCTTGTAGAGAATTCTGTTCTAACCTGTTGTTTTGATGAGTCAGATCGTCCAAGACAGAATCGTATTTTATTCGTCCGTGTTTTAATACCTACGTAGTAGTTTTAATATATATGTCCACTGCCAGTATTTTTTTCTTTTCAGACTAAATTAAAACGACTATATTTACAAAATTATTATAGAATTTGAGACCATGAAACTATGGAAGGAGATATAATGGAATTTCTTCCGGGAGCTTTCTGTAAAAATTACCATGAACATATTTATCAAGTAGAGCAAACATTTCACTACTTCATCAATCTCACATCTCCCAGACTCCCAGCAGTGAAAATTAGGGGTTCAGCAGATCCAGCCCATCCACTAACCTAATTACTTATCTGTGTGATGATAACCCGGCCCGAAGCATGTGTGGTTATTAATAGCAGAGTAATTATCTCGTTACGACGTTACGACGAAGTTAGCGATTTGGGCGCACGTCTCATCGCTATGCGCGGCAGGTGGCAATTGTGTTGTCTTTCCGCCTATGCGGTCGTCTTTCGTGTCGGAACAATGTTATTAATGTTGGAATTTATGTATATAACTGTATCGATGGCATCGTAAACATTTCCGAAATTCTTTAGAGGTCCATATCGTGCACAAATATTTTTTATTCAATTTCATCAAATTTAACACTTAAAATAACGTCGCAATCTACCAAAAAAATAACGGGGTTGGTAGTTTTACGTAGAGAACCATGATCGTATTCGAATCTGAAATTCTTCCGACTTAGTAGAAAATATAAAAAAATATAAATAAAAAAATATACTTCGAGCACGAATCTAAATCCATACAAACGTATAAAATAAAATTGCTTCGTACCTGTGTGTATAAATTCGCCGTCTATATTATATTTGCCTTTCCGTTAGGTCGCGTCAGATAATGATATGAAAATAGGTTCGCTAAATCGATTCAAACAATTTATGAGGAGAAAAGTAAACCACATTATTAGGAATACAAGCTCGTAACATGTGTTTTAAACAACCGACCTGCACAGTGCACAACCAGCGTTTGCCAAAAACTGCACCGATATAGGATGCAACCAAAGAGGAAATATTTTCTTAAAGAGCATTTTACTTGTGAGTATTGCATTTGTACAGAGAATAGACAGGTATAGTATGTACAGTACAGGGGTCTCTCGCGAAAATCGCCCCCTCTCATTTCTTAAATTTTTTAGTTGTTTATAGTGATTTCAATTGTCTGTTTCATCAGCGGATTCTGAGGCCTCGTTGCTTTTCTGTAGCAAAACCATTTTGACTTCTGAACGCTTATATGTGAAAACACATGTATGATCATCAGTTCCGATCATCATTATACTTGCAAAGCAAGACAAGAAATTAAATTAATTCTTGTTTTGCCCGACTCTTGCTGGAAATATGTTGTCTTGCAAGCAAGTGTTTAGCGTAATCATCGCAGCAAGAGTCTTGATACCACGACACTTGCATTATTTATTATGTGCAAAATTCGTCTATACGGTGCGGCGGGTCCATGATTTATTTTTTTAATTATTATTGACATAGTTATTTTTTGATATTATTTGTACCTATTTATTTTTTTGTATTTTAATAATAATTTTATTTAAATGTTTTCATGAATTTCGATTGGAAGTCGAAGATTCTTCTTTCTGTCAAAGTCCGATATGTGTGGACAAAAACCGCGAAACCCAAAATGACCCGATCTACACTATGCCACACTAATATGAAATGAAACAAAGCATTAGGAAGTCCAATAGATCCGAGAAACAGCTAGTCTATTATAGGTAGTCATTTAAGTAGGTATTTTAGCAAAAATACAGTTAAAGCAAACATACAAAAATTAAATTAATCCATTGTACTAAATTAATTCAAGAGTAGGTACCTACATATCTATTAATTGGTTGAAATTATAAGAATTAAAATTAGAACGATTTTGTTTGTGGGGAGTCGGGAAGTATGCATTTCCTGCCGTAAAAGCGCCGTAATGTGTTAATTTCCAATTTATTTTTGAGTACCTGTAATGCCTGGAAACATGGATTAGTATCATTTACTGGGAGTGTTGTAAATAAAATATATTTACTAGATAATAGTAATTATTCTTAAATAACCGTTTATATTTATCTTATTAAAGTTTTGCAGAAATTATAATTGTACAGATACCTAGTGATTTTTGCAAGATTTCTGGCTTTTAGCAAGATTTCTTGCAATATTGCAAGAGTCTTGCAAGATGATTTTTTGTCTTGTCTTACAAAGCAAGACAAGAAATTTAAGAGTCTTGTCTTGTTCTTGCGTCAATCAGATTGAATACAGATTGAATTCAGAAATGGTCATCATCAGCAGATGGATCATTCCATAATATAGTTGATGAGCCCGCTAACTACTGAGAAAAGTCGCTTGTCTAGTGTTTCACAAGTCTCTCGCAAATTTCTTGTACTTGTCTTGTTCTTGACGCAAGAACAAGACAAGACAATTTCTTGTACTTGTCTTGTTCTTGACGCAAGAACAAGACAAGACAAGTGCAAGAAATTTGCGAGAGTCTTGTGAAACACTAGACAAGCGACTTTTCCCAGTAGTTAGCGTGCTCATCAACTATATTATGGAATGATCCATCCATGATGACCATTTCTGAATTCAATCTGTATTCAATCTGATCGCCACAAGCGCGGCCCGCGAATTCGGCCCGCGCGCGGTCGGTGGGCCGCGTCCTTCGTCGCGTCCGCTCCGGGTCATCTTCCTTCGTCCCCCGTGCATGTGTTCTTCCGCGAAGTGCTCTTCTTCTTCGCGAATCGGCCACGGGAGTGGGGGGCTATAAGAGGCGATTCGCAAGGCGATGTCGCGAGCTGCACGGCGGCTATCGACTTGCGAAATTTTTTTGGGCACTCGCGGTGGTGCGGGTGTGTACACAGGCAGACGCACGCGCGGTCTAAGACGTTGCGAGTTCCTTTCCTGGAAGATTCTTCGATTTAGAGGGTGAGTCTCATTCATGAAAATATTGAAATTTTTTCTCTATTTGTTTTGGTTCACGGTAATTATTTGGCAATATTATATAATTACGAACAATGCATAATAAGGATCTGTTAATTTGTCTTATAAGGAAATACAACAGGGCATAATAATTAAATATTTATTTGAGAAGCAATGTTCTTAATAATGCATTTTTTGGATACGTTTTTTTGAAACTTGAATATCTTGTATCAAAAAGTAGGTATATGAAAATCACGTAAATGTCATCCTAGAGATCATTAGGTACCCTCATTTAAAAGTTAAAGTAAATACCCTCAAAATTAAAGCTACTTTTGTATGTTGAAAATTTCACAAAAAATTCCGAAAAGATTAAACATATCGAACTAAAAATATGCAACTTAATAATTTTCATAATGCAACGCACTCTAGAACATCGTATGTAGAAAAATTCTATAAAGATTATTTTAAAAAAATTAAAAATATTATATTCAGTGTTAGGGATTATTTTTAGAGAAAACAATTATTATTACTGTTATTATTGCTATTAGAGATGTGCACAAATTCAAATGATAATATTTAACTTTTTTACAACTTTTCCAAAATTTTTATGAAAAATTTAAGTATTGATTAAGAAAAATTGATTCTAACGTTAAAAACAATAATAAGTTTCTTTCCTATGATTATTGGAAAAAATAATACTTATTTACATTTCAGAACAATAAAAAGTGGTACAGTTTTTTTAAAAGTTCCTAATAGCAATTGATAATAGTATACAGGGTGGTCCAACTTTTAGGGGCCAAACTTCAGGAATCTATAGAAAACGTCAAACTAAGTAGATAAAAAGATTCTAGATTCGAAAAATCATGTGTCTTGGAAATTTTGAAAAAAAAATCATTTTACGCAGTACCTATGTAGGTTTCACGGCAAAATATTATTAGGGAAACTGAGTTAGCGTGCAACATTTTAAAAGGTTTTTCTCTGCTAAAAAATTTAAAAAGCACAAAATGAATTTTTCAAAAAAACATTTACATTTTTCGAAAAAGTCAAGAATATTTTTTCTATGCTTAGAAGCTACATCGATCTAGTGCAGCTTGTATGCAGAAAATTTTGTGAAACCTAAACCTAAAAAAAATGATTTTCTTTAGGTAGGTATACATAACCCATCTCGATATAATACATTATGTGTGTCTAAACTGTACCAAATATGTTTGCCTTAACAGTTTTCTCTTAGGAAAAATAAAAGAAAACTTGAAAAAAAAAAGAATGAAATTTGGCGCCCTGCATAACGAAACCCGTTAGGATTTCGATACATGCGGGATTGTATGAAAAAATCTACTTATTTGGATGTTTTCTATGTATTCCTGAAGTTTTGCCCCTAAAAGATGAACAACCCTGTATAGTAATAGTTCATCAAAATTGATGAACAAATAAACATTTTACAAGGATGGTAAGTCCTTAACGTGGACGCAATATAAGACAAATAAATTTCAACGTCGTCCAAATATGGAATGTCATCTTTGACTAACAAACAATTTTGTTCCCCATTACATTAATTATGTAATTGGATTTCGAATACCCAAGTGAACTATTGGTTCTACGAAAATATCATTTCAAAAACACTTCGTGAATATTTTGACATTTTTTGTTAGGATATAAAGTAATAAATTTGGTGCATTTATAGTCAAATCAATAATAAAAAACGAAGTATGTATATAGGTATATCTAAGTTACCAATGCGCTCTCAAACTATTTATTGGCGTACCTAAGGGTGGGTATTCCATAGGTGGTATGACCGTAGGTGGTATGCCCATAAAAGATAATTTTTATTAATACAAAAATAAGTCATATCCTAGTAATGCACATAATATATAGTAAGCTATCATTCCTACAGAAAGTCACAAAGACCAAAAGAGCGACTATCTATCATAGTATGCCTTGAAATATGCCAAAAACAAATGAAATAAACGATAGAAAATTTTCTTTTTAACAAAAAAGTTCATGCGAATACGGGTCCGGAAATGCTTAATAAAAATATTAATAGTTATTTATGTACCAAGGCACTGAAGTTCAACTTTTTATGACTCATGTGGAGTTTAGTTGCTGAGGCCTCTGGCCGAGGCAAATAAACCACATGAGTCATAAAAAGAACTCCAGTGCCGAGGTACATATTATATTTTTTTTGAAATCGGAAAAAAATGTTTTATTAGGCAAGAAAATAATATTAAGGGATCACCCGTCCACGAACCGACTACGCGCGGCGTTGCTTGACTTTACCGATCGCTCTACCTAGGACAAGTATAATGATGTACGGCACCTTCTGACAGAAAAACCAAACTGCTGCTTCTTGTGCAGCCTACACAACAAATCTATTGATTTTCAAATTTACTAAAATATTTATACTGAAGGATTGCGCTTCTATAGGAAACAATTTCGCAATGTGTACAAAAAGTTAAATGAGCCTTTATCGGCCGGGTTTTGAATATTTGGTCACTTTTGACGGGCGATTTCTCCGCGTCTGACGTTTGATGTTTACATCTCGCCAAGGCCTACTTATTGAAAAAATCGTACAATAATGGGCTACATTATTGTACGATTTCTGTGCTTTTAATGACGATTTTGGGACATTTTAATGCCGATTTCAAGAAAAATATATTACAATAGTTTATTTTAAAAAAGGTTTTTTTACTAATATCTCAAAAACGACAAATTAATGATAACTTAAAAATTACAATAAATGTACCTATGTGGGTATAAAATGTAATAAAATGAAGCTACCAGCTATTCATTGTCTTTGTCAGTGGCGTACAGAATTGTAAGACACGCCACTCTTAAAAAAATAATTTCTACGCATATTTTTTTGCCAAGGCGACAGCTTTTTTGAATTCCCCTATCGTTTGCCCATAAATTTGTCATTTGTCAATTTGCCCTAAAGTTATTAGATTTTGAGCAAATATAATGCAAACTCAACTATAGCTGCACCGAAAATTATGTGATAACTTCGGGAATTAGTTTAGTTCGGTACTTAGAAAATAACGCATTTTTGGGCATACGTTAGTAATTTCTAGCTCTTTTGCCGAAAAAAAAAACAAGTACCAAGGTTTGAAAAATAGGCAATTTTTTCTAATAAGGAATAATTAATTAATTGTTTACATTTATTCTTCAAACGTCGGCATAATGAATTGTTTGCATCAAAAGATAAAAAAGTTATTATAAATGTAGGCCTCAGATTGTTATGTTTTCTAAATACAGAAAAGGATTATTCCTCCCGAAGCTGGTTATTTTTCTGAGCAACAACTTGAATTTAATTTGTTTTTTCAAAATTTAGAAGCTTTCGGGCTTTCGGGCAAATTGACGAGATAAATTTTTTATGCATTGGAAAATTTAAAAATGCTGACGCCTTGGCTAAAATAGCACAGGCGTAGATATTATTTTTGAAAAGGGGGCGTGGCCTACCTACCCGTATGCCACTGGGAAAGACAACGAATCGCCTGCAGCGGAAATAATATAATATTTTAACACTAACCCATGATGGGATACCTTCGCTATACTAAGGAAAGTAATTCGATATCGCTAGGCGATCAAGAGAGTAACCTGCTTCATTGCTGGGTTAAATTAAATAAAGTCTAAAAAAGTGTCGTCTGGCGAACAATGAATAAGAATATAGCCATAATAAAGAAATCAAGAAAGAATAAAAGGAATAGGTACATAGGGGAACATCCCTATCTTGTACCTACTTATTTGATTTCTTATTACGGCTACATTCTTATTCATTGTATGCTAGACCACACCTTGAGAGTTATAGTAGGTAGCCTGTTTCATTCCATTGATGTCCTATAATTTTTTGGTAAGCTATTTTTGAAGTTAAATAATGCCACATTCCTGATAAAAAAAACATACTTAAACAGACGTCCTTTCGACTTCGATAGTCGATCAAGACAGTAGCCATATTTTATGGTAATTTGTTAACTAATTAAATTTCGTTAAAATTTAACGACTACTGTGAACTGACAAAAATGTCTTAACCAGTTTTGTTAAATTCGGTGTTTAAATTCGTATCGATTATTTTGGTCACGCATAATGTAGGTATTCGTTTACACACACACACACACACCCACACCATAGAATGTTTATGATATCCTTTCGAAATAAATAAAAATTTTAGAAACATCCCTAATTTTAAGAATTGGCGTATCCATCTAGACTTATCTTGGCAAAAAACTATTTTAAATAATTTCCTAAACGAATTTATTTTACAAATAAAAATCGAAATTCGCTATAGTCATTATTAAGGTGATCGGTTTCAAGCTTCAAGTTATGGCTCATACTTACATTTTATAAGCTCTGTTCGCGTTCAATTTTAAGAACGGTCCCCAGTGGCGCACCCAGGACTTATTTATGGGAGGGGCACAGTATGCTTATGTTTTGATCGTGTCGGGTACAAAGATAAAGGACGGGGCGGAATAGAGCGGAGAAAGAAAAAAATACATTTTTATTTAGCCACATAATGTACCGCGGTGGGAGGTGCCCTCCTGGTGGGGTGGGGGCAGGGCTGAAGCTAGGGGGGCTGGGCGGGCAGTGCCCGCATCAGAACGCTCTCGAAATATCCTTCAAACATAAAAAATAAGAGAGTGTACGGATACAAAATAAAATATATTTTCGAATTCTTGAAAATAAATGCACCCGCCTAATATTTTTTTATTTGTAACGGAGGTTTGTTTTTAATTTGTGATTATTTTATAACTTATGCTAATGCGATATCTATAGTGGCAAAAAAATGTTAATTTTTTGTATTACTCGTATTTCTATTTTATTTCTTGTTATTTTTCAATAATAAATTATATTTCAGTTGAACACTATATCACTTCCATAACTCAATAATAAGAAGTGCGGGTTTCATGCTTCAATACGGAGTTGAAATGTGAGGGTTTCTTGCACGGTTTGACCATTGTACAGGGTGTTTCATTAAGGGTGAAGAGGTACCATATCTTAGGAATTAATAGTCCTGGAGCTTTGGGAAAAAATCTTTTTAAGTAATGTGGTCACGAAAAAGCGCTGGAACGCTGGAAATTATTTTTAAGTTAGTAAGTCGGCCTCTAGGGGGCGTATTCGAAACAGTAAATTCAAAAAATGAGTTTTCTCAAAAAAATTACTAATAAAGGTATATCAAAACAAATTTTCTTGCACTCTTCAGCAACTTCTAAACAATTTTCGTTAAGGATTTTTTGCTCTAGCTCTTCAAATAGAGGTGAAACGGGCGGATAAACCTTGACTTGAAAAAATGCTGCTAACATTGGTCGAATTTGGGCTTGTTGAAGAGAGAGTTCCTCCTTCTATCAAATGATTGTTTAGTAAGGTCATTTCGAATTTCGTGGTCACCGCTAGAGGGCGCAATTTTCTCTGAAATTTTAAATGCAATGACATATTTATTCTGTTATAATCGAAAAGTATATTAAATTTACAACAAAAAATACCCAAGGTTAAATCGATATCTTCATTAGTTTCGGAGTTATCGCCAAAAGAATAATTATTAACATGTTATTTGAAATAAGAAGGTAGGTATTTGTTATCAAAGATTTCCGTGGTCAAGCAATCCATGAAATAAATAAAAATCTGCTTGAGTTTTTCGTAAATTCCTATTTTTCTCACTTTTTATTCCGTTAGACGTAGGTACTTCTAATTTACTTACCTTACCTGTCGTATTGATATGAATTATCTCGGAAATCATCTAGTAAGCCATCATCTTATCCGTCTCAAAAAATAAAAGACATATTGGACATATTGTGCCTTATCGTCCAAACTAATTATACCTACCTAGAGTTTTGGTCCTAGCTAGGGGCCTGGGGGGGGGGGGGCACGTGCCCCAGTGCCACCCCCTTGGGTGCGCCACTGACGGTACCAGAACGGTTCTACTATCATTGGTATAGGTAAATTAAAATCCCTGGGACGGTTTTAGACCAATGACAGTACGAGAACCGTTTTGAGACTGTTCTTAAAATTTAACGCGAATAGATCTATAGATATAACAACTTTCAGAACATAATTTTTTGTAGAATAGTTGTTCGTTTGAAAAAGAAAATAATATTATACGCATACTATATGAGTTGGGAAAAATTTCTCTGATAGGATGGTTTTTATATAACTTGACAGATTTATGTGTTTCTTTCACTTTGATGTAAAATTGTATTATACTTAGATACTCACATTATAGTAGAAGGTATCTATGGTATCCAACTTATAATAAGTTCGATCCCTATTTTTTTATTTTGTGAGATGCATACCTATTGGATATAAAATATGCTGATTTTACAATAAAAGCTGATTCCAAATAAAATTCTGAAAAAACAATAATTTTATGTTAAATAGGTAGGTATATTACCTAATACTGGGTTATGATTGGCAAAATCACATAATAATGAAACGATCAATTAAAAAAATACCAAAAGTACCGGTTCTAGAGAGGGGCTTTAGAAAAATGAAATATGATTTAAAAAAGGTCACCAATAAGTTATACTTGGTGTCCCACGATGAACAGCCGCGATAGATTTCTAGGAAAATAGAATTTGGGAAATTTTTTAAATTTGGTAGCATTTTTGAGTAGACAATCTTATACAAACTCGCAATTATTTTTGATGCTAAATAAGACAAAATTGTAAAAATAGTGGGTTTCTATTTGAAAAAATGACTTCTAAAGATTTTTTCGATTTAAATTTTAATGTTAGTTTTTGATCACCCTGTATTTACCTATTATCAAAAAATCATTACAGTCCGCTAAAGTATATTCCCTCCTACAAGAAAACCAACCCCAATTAAATAATAATGGCTTTCATATACCTAGTAGAAATCGACAGTAATGTTTAGGCCTGCAAACGTCATTTTTGGCATAACATGTAAACTATATCAAAAACGGTTAGACTTAGGTATAGGACATTACATGAAATGTATCTAGAATTTTGCGAATCTAAAAATGAAATAATATATAGGGTGTCCTATTTAAAATAAGCAAGTTGGCATCAACTTTATATATATAAAACTGGAATTGTCCCCATCTTGAAAATATTTTAGCCGAATTGCCCCCATGGACTTTATAAACGGCAGAATTTTCAAAATTTTCCAAAGCCTAAATCGATCGTGGCAGTTCGTAGTCGGACACCCTGATGTGTTCCGAAATTCAAAACATTTTAAACCTCTGTAACGAATATATTTTTTTGTAATATACATTTGGCCAAACAATACCTACTTCCACTCACGTAATGAAGTGGAAGTGATATAACTCGTGCCTGTAACAGACTTTCTAACGAAGATATTTTGGAAAAAATACTATAATGACAAAATTTTGCACATATATTATTTTCGTTTTGAACAGGATAGGTACTTCGACCAATGCGTTTAGGAAAATTATATAATATATTCATTTGCCTGTATTAATTTCTTCGACGTTAAATTGCCAAAACTTGTCATTGGTATTACCTATCTAATACTTTACATTATATGTGTCTATTTTGCAAGTTGATCACTGCAAGTATAGATACTAAATTTCCCTAAGCTGATACTATATTTCAAAAGCTCGATGTGATAGAAAAAATAAGAATCGAACTTATGCAACAGGAAGTCGTAGAGACGTCAGGATAAAAGCAGAACTGGCGATAAACGCAACATGTTATGCAGTTTACGATCGAAAAACTGGTTGTTTTAGTGCCGAATACCGCTAAATTTGCGAATCTTACAACAGGCAAAAATCGGGTAGGGTCAATGGACAACGCAGCATTCTTACATCGGGTTTATTGGAGTCTTTTGCTAAGAGCAGAACTATTGCAGCTTTTTAAACATACATGTGTATTTAACAAGACAATCATATAACTTTAATAGCTCTTAGAAGTCTCTTAATTTCGCAGAAGGAACAAAAAGGTGTTTAGAGTTACCTCTATGAAACCTAGCCCTACACGTCTTATAAAGTAGTTTCCAAGACCATTATATAACTGGGTTATAAAACTTTTGGTAACAGGAACTCGAGGTTTTATTAAAATGGTTACAAACAATGCTTCGTGACCTTATTATAAACCTATAAGTAACCGGTTATCTAGAAAAACTTTAGAAACCTTTAGTTAAGGTAATCTAAAATGTTACTTGGGTGGTGAACCCAATAACGGGAAACCCAGCTGTCGTAGTCTACCTTCTCGAACGATTCAATTTGAAACACCGGCACATCCAATAAATGATATTACCAGACGCCGAAATTTTTAGTCCCACAAAGCCACTAACTTTCTCTCTTTTTGTTAAATCTGTTGGGGACGTGAAATTTGATCATCTTTTTTGCGTGTTAAAATCTAAATAGGCTGCGGGCATTTTTTTATAGATATATGTTGGAGAAGCATTGGTATTGCATTGCCACCAAAGCATTCTACGGTTTTTTAAAGGGGTGCACTTTTCGAGAAACTATATTACAGACTTTTTAACCGAAAAAGAAAAACACCGTAGGATTAATTGGCATCCCTCAAAATTCTCATGTAATTTTGATAAAAAATAGCCGTCGTTATTTTTCTGTCTGGTGCCAAACTTTGAAAAAGTGAATAGTTCAAATTTGTGATATGAATCTAGCATGCTATACGAAACCAAAAACCAATGACGCTAGGGCGTAAACGAATATCCAGTTAGACTTGTGAAAGAATTTTATTGATGTAAAAAATAACGGCATTCTAAATTAATCAACAAAAAATTATATTTGTGAAGTAACACATTCGTCTGTTTTAAATTTAAAGTAAATTTTGTTGTCTTGAATGAAATGTACTTTTTAATAAATATATTATCTTGTCTTCTCTCTTATTATATATGTGTGATATCCAGTATCCAAATCATAATAGGTAACTTTAAAATTTTAATTCGTGGAGCTCTTCTATATATGATGTTTATTATTCTTATCGATCATTAAAAAACAGGCATTGAAGAAAACAATTCTGTCGCTTTGATAATACCCACAAAAATTCAGGTAAGTAGGTATATAGTTGAAACAAAACATGTCAGAAAAACTTACTTTACACTAGATGATCGTAATTATTAGACTGAAGCGTGGGTTTCCGCATGCCAATTTAATGTACCTAATTTTACATTACCGCAACGTATAAGAGAGAAGTTAAAATATAATCCTTTCAATGGGACTGATTATACGCATAATTTAACGTAACGTAAAAGTTTACCTTATCATTAACTTTTGGGTTAGAATTTAAAAAATCTCAGTTTGCGTATGCGTAATTTTATTGACAAAAGGAAGAAACAAACTCACAACTAGTGAGAATAAAAACTCTAGCACTGGTTATTAATTATTATTTAGGATGGTAATGGATAGGTTTTTTTTATTTTTGTGCCGAGGGGCGAAGTCCTATACGTCGCCCAGGGAGCCTGCGGTATTCAAGTAGAGGACTTATAGATCTCATGCCAAAATTGATTTTGACATTTCCCCTGTTATTGCGCAGGCGTAAATTATTATATAACGGGATACTAAATTCTTATTTTACGTTAAATTGTGTTAATAATAAATAACGTTAAATTGTCTTGCATAAGCTCAACTTTATTTCCAATAAATCCTTTTTGACACATTCTTGATGCACTGTGCGTCATTTGCTTTTGATTTCATAGCCTCCTAGGTTCATACCACGAATTTGAATTATTCACCTTTTCAAAATTTCTCACCACGTAGAAAAATAACGATGGTTATTTTTTCATCAAAATTGCTACAAGACTATTTTGAGGGATACCGAATAATGCTTCCATGTTATTTTTCGATTAACGAACTTTATATGCACCGGAAGCATTACGAGTATTTAGGAGAGAAAATGGAAAAATGTTGAAGACATTGTAGTATCTGCTTACTGTGCCAAATATAGGACAAATCCAAGTTTTGAACAGTCAGTTGTGAAGCATCGGTTTCATACCGAATATCTTACTTAAATTTTGTAGTGGCTTGTTATACCATCTTTGACTATGTACCTATACGTACTGTTGATTCAACAATAAATTAATTTATTTATATGTTGGTAATTTATTTGTACAAACACGACAGGCGACAAGATGCTTAAGCAAAAATTAACTGTGAAATTTCACAACCGTTATTTCTGTTCTCATATTATTATTCACTTAAATTTAAAATCATTTTTTTCATAGTTGTGATAAGTTTGACAAATTCTTAGTATGAAGCCATAGAGTCTAAGGTTACCAAGCGGAAGCGAGCGCATGGAAACCGCTTTCCGCTTGCTTTCCTAATTGTAGGGTTGCGCTGAAATTCAGTGGCTTTCAAGCGGTGCTAGCACAAGTAATTTTCGCTGGGTCGCTTGTGCTTGCTGTAAGCAGTCAATCTGCGCGTGCGCAACATTATTACAATATTTACAATGGATAATATGGTGTCATTACCCTCACTGAAAATTCCGACATTTGAAAAACACTTATAAGTAATGGTTGTTATGTGTTAAAATCCAAACAACCATAAACCATACCATAGCATAAATGGCAAATCCATGAACCGTCTAATAAGGTATCGCGTGCGCTTCCAAGCTTCCAAGCGCAATTTGAAAGCGCCTCAAGCGAAGCGCTAGAAAAGCTTGGTAGCCTTAGACGCAGCCATTAATAATAATGAGCAAAATATAAAGAGAAACAATAGCCGTCATACATGACAAGAATGAGCTCTCAATTTTGACAGCATGTTCGTCTTCTTTAGGTAGGTACTCAATGCCGAAACCTGAAACTGTAACATGAAGTGATAATTCCGAAATCGGAGAGTAGAATTTGTCTTTCTCTAAAGATCCTGCTATCTTTTATAAATATGTTGATTAAGCATATAATTCTTATGATGAATTGATGAGGCTGCAAATTTTACAAATTTAGCACTGCTTTGTTTTTGGGGATGGAGAATAAGATGAATTTCTACGCATCGTACAGAGGGCGCCACTTGCGCTGTTTTTGGATCGTGATTTTAGGTACTTGTATTTTTTTGAGGTTATTTTTTTGGTTTGGCAGGTCCATCATTTAGTGCATCTTTTCATTTGCCAGCAAAAGTTTATACTTGTTTCATAACGATAAAAATCAACCATTTGCCTGGAAACCGGCGAAATGTGCCCCAAAACCCCTGTTAACTCCAAAATTCGGAAAATAAAATTTTACCTACCGGTTTCAAATTTTACAAATTAATTGTGCCATTTAAAGTTAGAAAAAAAATCTCTATCAACAATGTACCAAAAATTTGGATTGAACTCGAAATAATTTCGACACAAATTGTGTGTACAATAATTATTCATCTGCAACATTGAAATGCGGTAGGTGAAAATTTTAGTTTTCTTAGTTTGGAGTTAACATGAGGTATTTTGGAGCACGTTTTGGCAATTTCAACGCAAACGGTTAATTTTATCCTTATGAGTAGTCATTGCGGGCAAATGGAAGAGGCACTAAAAATATGGAACTGCAAGACCAAAAAGATAGACTCAAAAAAGTTACAAGTAAAAGCACGAACGAAAAACAGCAAAAGTAGCGCCCTCTGTGAAATACGTACATTTCAGCTTATTGTCCATCCCAAAAAACATAGCAGTTCCAAATTTCAGTTCAGTAGCTTGATTATTTTGAAAAATATAGCCGTAATAATTCAATTTCAAAAATGAACTTTAATGCCCAGTAACCCCTAAGATTTGACCGACAGTTTCTAAGCTCAATGGTAATATTTTATAGCACAAAATATATGCGTTTGCGCTATATGCACCATTATTAATGAGACACCCTATATACAGGGACCGGCAGAAAGTTGGACACAAAAATTTAATATTTTTAATCTCTGATTTCCATTAATTTAAATTTCTAGCTGCTAATCGAACAAAATTAAAGTTGAGTAGCAAATTCATGTGTTATGCGATGATAAGTTGCGCTTGCAGTATTTTGTTTTTTGTAATACACAGGGTGGTCGAAAAAAATTCAAAAAAGTTAAATTTCTTTTTTTTACTAGGTGGCTGTGACTTTAAATCTGACATCCACCTTTGATTCCAAACAACTTTTGTAAGTAACTTTTTACCATATTTTAAAAAATAAGGGTATTTTACTCTTGAGTTATTTTGACCTTTTTGAATCTACCTCGTATCCAAAAAGAGATATTTAAATTTTGATATGTGCGTTTTGAGTTTGAAATGATGCACCAACTTTTATCAAGAATAAAATTTTCTGAGAAATTAATAATAAAAAAGTTTTCCACTTGTGTCCAACTTTCTGCCGGTCACTGTACATATAAAATTGAAAATAATCGAAATTAGTTGTATGGTCAATTTTTGGCCACCTTTAATAATTCTATTAAAATAATTCTTATTACGTTACAAAACGGCGAGCTCCTAATAAACTGACCCCACATTCAATGAAAAAGAAAATTTATGCGATTGTATTATCCAACCAGAGAGTAATAAGGTCGTAATTTTGGGCTCGGCATTCGAGGCGAGCTATTTTTTGGGCTCAACGGGGCGCGCTTTTGAGCCAGTCTCCTGAGAGTTCATTGGCGTATCTATCTCTAAAAAAGTGATTTACATGCTCTTTAAACATTGATATAAACCAAAATAATTTTATTACTGCCTAACCTTTTCTCTCCAGACTACCTGCTTGAGGATTGAGCAAATCAGTTTTGTGGAATATACAGGGTGTCCCGTAGTGAATCTGACAAGAAGATTGCTGCTGCCAACATAAAGGTTTAAAGTTGAAAAAACTTTTTATCTATGCCACTGTCTGAAACGAATATCGTAGTACAAAAAGATGCGTGTGCCGTGTGTCCCAGCAATAATCTAATACAATTGGTTAAATGCAATTGCAATTATTGCTTAAATGTAAACTCAAAATGGCATGAGTGTGTCCCCCGATTAGAGTCCGGGGGTAGAGGGTGTCACAGTTAAGACGTTATCATGGTAATTTTTAACATAAATTGGTGGTTCAAAAAATTAACTTAAGATAAATGAAGGATGAAACATCAAACTTATGTAGTTCTTTCCCAGGAATTGTATGCCACCAATAAAAACGTAGTTGAATTTGAAACAAAAAGTTATCGCCAAATAACCAATTCTTTTGAAAAAACTCTATGGCTATTTTGTTGTATTCTTTCATTAGACTAGTCAATTGTTTAAAAAGTCTGCACTGCACCCTTGAATGTCACTTCTAGGTTATAGCGGAAGTGACATTTTTGTCGTAGATAAGACTACAAAAAATTAATATTATTTTTAACAAAAAAAAAACGCCACTCTTTGCTAAACCCTTAAGTTATATTCGCGAGTGCGGTAAATATTTTCTATTAAATTTACCTATCTAATGAAAAAATGCAAGAAAATAGTCATTTTCATTTATTCAAAAAAACTTGGTGAGACCTAACTTTTTTCTTTTAAATTAAAATGTGTTTATTGGGGCATTTAATTGATTGGAAACAAAACTACACAAGATTGGAGTTTCAATCATTAATGTATCTTAATAATTACCGAGATAATCGTTTATAACTCATCAGAAGAACAAAAAATGGCTTAGCCGGAAGTGATATCCAAGTGTGCGTTGCAGATTTTTTATTCACTTTAACAGTCTAACGAAAAAATGCAACAAATTCGCAATTCTGTTTAAAAAACGGTTATTTTCCGATAACTTATTTTTTTTTAATTTATACTTGTTTCATTCACTTGTTTCATTCATATACCTAAAGCAACCTAAGTACTTCGTAAAGAAAAACATTCAATTAAAAATAAAAAAAATATTATTTCAATGTAAACTAAAGCTTAATTACTGACTAGCCTGTACCTATAGGTACAAATGGTAAAAAAACGAGATTTAAATTTTTCTTACTGGTCTCGTTGAAAAGCAAAATGATGTTGACGAGGTATCGTGATTCTAGTATGAATTTGACTATATTAAGTCAAATTGTTGTTAGAACGACCACTATTCTATAAACATATATTTTTTAAAGAAAGGGTAATTAGCTCCCTTTGTCGGTTTCCAGGGTAACCACTATTTTGGAAAAAATCTATAATTTATAGTGCAAAAATGAATTATAAAAATGTATGACGTCACCGGCCGAAGTTACGTAACAACGTAGAGGAAGGATTTATAAAAAAACATCAGGAGTTAAAAAGACTTGTCGTAATTTTTTTGGTAAACGTTAAAATATGGAGTTTCTGAACTTTATATACTTTCGTGGATTAACAAGGGTTCATTTAATTTATTTTGCCGCCTTCTGCAACGTCACTGTGGACATCAATAAACCACACACTAGCCCGCATGGGGGCGCCCCAAACACTGATACATCACGTTATCGCGATCTGGCAAATCCATTGGCGGCCAGTTCATTTTCGGGCCGGCCATAAATACAAAGATACGATCGTAAACACGCATTATTTACAACAAGTTATAATCGCCGGATGTGTGTTATGAATACATTAATTGCGGCGAGAAACTGTGCTAATAACAATAAATTTTTGCGAACATAAAAAACTGCTCAGCCGGGGCGAGTCGTAATGAAGCTCCGGAGGAGCAGAAAGCTTTAGGAAGAATTTTGCTTTATTGCATTTTATACAATTAATTTAAAAACACCCGATTTTAAGAAATGTGAACAAAACTACGCGGAAGCTGAATTTTACAGCATATACAGGGTGGCCCACCACGAATTGCATCGATCTATATATGAAAAACTAAAAGTAGTAAAATTCTGAAAATTTGGCACCTCTCCAATGCCGATGGGCGCTGCTCAACTAAAATATTTTAGTGAATCTGGCACTTCCGGTTATACCGGAAGTCGATATCAACTTTCTTATTTCAAATGAAACACCCTGTATATTATTGCATTTTTGGATTCTAGGCATCATTTTGGAACAAAGGCATGCAACATGTCCTATGTCTAAATCCAACCGTTTTTGAGATATTTGCATTTTTCCGAAAAAAATGACAGGTCCAGACCTAAAGTCAATTGGCAATTTATACGAGGAAACCGCGAAATTTCAAAACGAATTTTTGACATCGTGTAACAGAAGCCCTGACCTAGTGATCTCTGCTGAGAAATAAATCCGTTCCTATACAGGGTGTTCAAAAAATATGAATAAAAATTACATTCAAAATGTGCTTAAATCTCGAAATTTTCAAATGGAAACCCCCATTTTTTTTAATGCGATCTTATTCACCACTAAAAATAACGACAACTTTGTGTAAGGTTTCCTATACCTAAATGCCGTAATTTTCGATTAATTTACGAAAAACCCACTTTTCGTCCATAAAATGCGGGGTTTGTTTAACGCTTGGAAAATCATATTAGCCGTGGACGTTGAAAAGACAATCGCGGCTGAGGAAATGTCACTTGGTTTATAAATTATTGTAGACAATAATGCCGGCGCGCTTAAATTACCTACACAAACGAAGATTATTTTAATTTGTTTATTATCTACGGAGAATGCAACATAAAGTAATATCAAGAACGTGCGATACATTTGGTGCTCGCTCTGCACAAAAAACAAAACCATCGCCAAGCACAAGTACAAAATTTTAAACTGTATGGACATGTCAGAGAAAAATCACTTAAAAATAAGCCTATTGTTACTGGCTTAAATTACACTACATTAAAACACTAAGAGACTAATAGTTAAAGAAATAACAAAATTTTAAACAGTAAGGATGTATCAAAGCAAAAATACAGTGTTAAAGGCAAGCAGAGACTAGAGAATAAACCTTCCTCTTGTTCGTGTTAATTTAATAAATGTTCAAATTGTCTTCCTTGAACTTCTAAACACTTTTCACATCTCCGAAGTATAGTTCTTCATGCGTAGCCCTTCTAATAGAGAGTCGATTTAAATTGGCAAACGCATGTCGCACTCTGTCCATGCAATCTTCCATTGTTATTAATGGAGTACTGTAAACTTGATTCTTTATTGTGCCTCAAATAAAGTAGTCAAGAACTGTGGATAGCGAGCCCCAAATGTATCGCACTTTCTTGATATTACTTATTTGTTGCATTCTCCGTAGATAATAAACAAATTTAAATAATCTTCGTTTGTGTAATTTAAGCGCGCCGGCATTATTGTTGACAATAATTTATAAACCAAGTGACATTTCCTCAGCCGCGATTGTCTTTTCAACGTCCACGGCTAATATGATTTTCCAAGCGTTAAACAAACCCCGCATTTTATGGACGAAAAGTGTTTTTTTCGCAAATTAATCGAAAATTACGGCATTTAGGTATAGGAAACCTTACACAAAGTTGTCATTATTTTTAGTGGTGAATAAGATCGCATTAAAAAAAATGGGGGTTTCCATTTGAAAATTTCGAGATTTAAGCACATTTTGAATGTAATTTTTATTCATATTTTGTGTATAAGAACGGATTTATTTCTCAGCAGAGATCACTAGGTCAGGGCTTCTGTTACACGATGCCAAAAATTCGTTTTGAAATTTCGCGGATTTCTCGTATAAATTGCTAATTGACTTTAGGTCTGGACCTGTCATTTTTTTCGGAAAAATTTTCAATTTGAAATAAGAAAGTTGATATCGACTTCCGGTATAACCGGAAGTGCCAGATTCACCAAAATATTTTAGTTGAGCAGCGCCCATCGGCATTGGTGAGGTGCCAAATTTTCAGAATTTTCCTACTTTTAGTTTTCCATATATAGATCGATGCAGTTCGTGGTGGGCCACCCTGTATAGTTAAACATAGGTACTCGGCAAATAATTATTAAGCGGAACGAGTTCGTCTCTATGTTTAGCTCGTTTGTAGAAGCACCAATATAGAAGCGTCAGATGACGACTTGTTCAATGCTATTATCCAGTGGCTCTATAACGTAAATAAAGTATAATATAAAATAGTTGATGGGAGCGTCCATTATAGGAAGATATTAATGTAGGAATGTAGAAGAAATGTATAATATGTCTTTATTATCCTATAAAACATTTTTTTTTGGATTACCGGTTTCGCGAACAACAATCGTTTTGCATCATCAGATGCTCGGAAAGTTTAAGACAAAATTGTCAATCCATGGGGTGAAGGTGTGTATTCTCCGAGTATCTACTAGAAATCAAGAACAGCAAAAAACAAGCACCACGATATCCATTCAACCAAAATTATGTAACTTCTAGGGAGGTTAAATATGTCAAATGTCACCTGTTAAAGAATAAACTAAAATAATAATTTTTGGAATTATCTTTAATAATCGTTGATCGGAATGTATATTGGACCTAGATAATAGGTTTTTTGAAACCAAGTTGAAATTTTTTTTGAGGTTAATCTACAACAATATTTCAACAAATAAAAAACTCAACTAGATAGACGAGTTTAGATAATATTTAACCTCCTAGAAGTTACATAATTTTGGTTATTGGATATTTTGTGGTCCTTGTTTTTTGCTATTCTTGATTTATAGTACTCGGAGAATACACACCTTCACCCCGCATGGATTGACATCTCTCTAATTTTGTCTTAAACTTTCTGAGGATCTGATGATGAAAAACGATTGTTGTTTGCGATAAGCGTAATCCACAAAAAAGTTTTATGGGATAATAAAAACATATTATATATTTCTTTTACATAACTACATTTATAATATAAAAGTATAACTTAAAACGACACCTTATATGTAAATATTGAGTAAACTCAGAGCTCTCCTTCGCATATCGGTGGCAATATCTTCTAGTTCCCATTTAATGGTCTTTCCAACAATCCATACGTAGTACCTATACGTTCTTGTTCCCCTAATATGAAATATTTAACTTAGCGAAAATTCAAACTATAACTTTATAATATGCAATGATTACTCTTTTAACACCGATTCGAATCCTGCACGGTTATAAGACAAGTTATTACAGAAAAAGTTACCTAGTAGTCGCCTGTCATTATTCTGTAATCTTCAAATAAAAACAGTGGGCGAATAGGTGCACATCAGTAGGTGAGCGATGGGTAATGACGAACGCAGTGGACAATCCTGAACAGTTAGTAGTTATATATTATGCTGGCCTCTAGTGGCTTATGCTGGCCTCTAGTGGCTTATGCTGGCCTCTAGTGGCTTTCAGCGTGAATGCAAACCCTACCGCCAGGTGGTAGCTCAATATAAAAACATCTAGGTGGCCGACTGTAAAAATTATATAGCGTTTGTAAATTTTTAAGTGCATTGTAATTAATAATTATATCGTCTTAAACATAATATTGGCAATGCAATTTAGTTAATATATTTATTATCTCAATCTTTCCTGTTTCATCTACTCTAATCCTAAATGTCGTAAGTAAATAATTTCGGAGTTATGAATTTTTTTGTTTAGGTTTTCTATAATCTTTCCGGTCAAGCATTGAGATAAGTAAAGGGATGAAACATTGAAAGTTTATTGAACATTTTGCTTAATTATTAATTTCACGTTAGAGATGTACATACCTATACTGGACATGCGGAGAACCGGAATGCAACACAAATATTGTATCGGCGAAGGTGTAGGTAGGTTCAATAAAGGGTTTTAATGTAATGGAGCAGTTTTATTAATTAACTATGATTTACATTATTGGGTCATAACTATTCGTTTAATTAACCATTGTAGGTATTAATAAATTTTAGTAATTTTGGAAATATAAGCACTTTCCATTCACCCTGCATTCAGAACATTTCAGGAAATTTTTTGAACATGCTTGGAAGATCGAAAATGGCTTTATCTAATAAAAAAATTACGGTACCAAAAAAGTCCAAGAAGTTTTTCTTCGCATATTACCGTGATTTTAATTATTATTGAAATGGTTGTACTATTTTTATTGGGATTGATGCAGGCCCATATCTCCCGCACAGATTGATCGAAAATCTTCATAATGTGTTTTTTTTTGTAAAAATACCCCTATATGTTTGTATCAAATTTAGTGAAAACACTATTACAGAAAGTAATTTATGTTTTTTAAATTCAATATCTCTTATGTATCAAAAGGAATTATTATTAAGCTTTGTAAGAAAAAAGGAAGTATATAAGTTGGCATTATTTTTGTTCCGTTGGTTTGCAGAATTAATAAACGTGGAAATCAGCCTTGACGAATAAAATTGAATGAAACGAATTTACATATTCTTGCCAAATAATATTTCCATTCACCTGGAAAGAAATATTTGTCGGTGCCTTCCAAACTTTATCAATCGATTAAACTTTTCAAACTAAGAGAGAAAATTCATACAGACATAGTACGAAAACACCCCTCTTTCCGGAATACAAGGACGAGGGTTGATGTTTCACAAATATGATTTTTCCACAAATTCGGGGAACTAAGGCGTTTTAAGGTTTCCTAATTCGTAGTAATTTTTTTGATATCTTTTACAAAAAGGCAGAGAATTCCTTCTCCCATGTGAAGCCTTACTTGCCATTTGGGGAATAAAAATATTATGGTTTTAGTTGTATCTCCATGTTATGAATGTCACTAATTTGGCAAATACCTTGTAGAAAGATTGAACACTTGATATGTAAGAAATATTAATAAAAAATACACGTTTTGCTATTTCCATTATCATCATAATCATCATCAACAACTAACTACCAAAAATGGAAAAGTCAGTTGACCCGATACCTACTTCGGAAATTTTAATTCTCTGGGATTTTGTAATAACAACTGAAGACATCTTCAACGAGAAAGTCGCTCACCCAGAGAGGTCAGTCCAATATAAAATCTACCGGTACGACGTCTTAGCAGTTTGCAACGTTTTGACATTCCACCCCTATCAAAAGGAATTATTATTAAATCCCGAGGTCAACAACGTTTTTCCTTTCGGACATTATTAGGTACTTAACAAGTAAGAAAGACGCAAGCAATTCCTTCTCAATATCTCGAGCATTGCATTGCAGGGGCTATTAGAAAGAGAATTCAATTAACTGGTGCATTTTTCACTTTTGAGTAATTTCATTAAAAAATATATACCAGTTTTAAAACCGCCTTAATATTTATAGTAGCTCTTTTAAACATACGCAAGCTTGTTTGAAGTTTGCAGATGGAACTTTGGGTTGGACTTTCGTTCGTTCGTCTTTTTTTTATTCACGGCGTTTCGGTCAGTTGCGATATCTGGCCGTTTTCAAGTGAAATGAGGAATATGAGAAAATGTATACAGTTTTAAATTTAGACTATAATCTTAATTCTATAATCCGTTGGCGTGATTTGGAGGCACTGCTTTTGAGCGCCCGAAATCCATCGTTTGGTTTAAAAGTTGGACATTCCTATGCTTGGTTGACCTAAGGCCTGTATTTTTTGTAAATATACGGCTTTTTTAAACTTTCTTTTATACTAACGTCTGTACTGACGATGTTCTGTCAACCTTACGTTCAGGGGATGCTTGGTTTCGCCGATGTACATTTGGGTTAGATCTTCACACAAGAGTCTTTTAGTGTTTGTGGCGACTTGAAGTCGGCCCGGATGTTGTATTTTTGGCAATTATTTATTTTTCTTCTCTGAGATTCTTTACATGTATATAGGATGCAAAGATGCTTCATATCAATCTCTTCTTCTTGTTGTTGGGTTGTTCTCGGTATGTTGCTATTGGCGACGTACCTTTTATTATTTATTTTAAGAGGGAAATCATTGGCCTGGGATCTCAATTGATGATGAATACTTCTTCTTTGAATGCGTCTTCTTGTTGCGGATTGTTGTAACTTGCCTAAAATAGAGTTCTGATTATTCCCTTTTTTCGTCGGGGTGGAGTGGTTATAGATTCGCTGTTTAAGCATTGATCGGTATGCGTCTGTTTCCTGATAACTGAAGTTGAGATGATATCATTTCTTTATTGTAACATTACATTCAGGAATGGAAGTACCTACCTACTAAAAAACCTTAACTACAATTAAAACTATTACCACCCTTTTAGCATATAATTTTAAAATTGAAAATGTATCAGCAAACAATTTTTCGTAATACCTCCCACGTGGGAGAGATGTTTTTTCATAACAGATTGACACACAACTCGCTTTGCAAGTTCAATAACTTGTCTGTAGCCTCGTGTTACCCTCCAGTGTGCAAAATGCATTCAGGAGAATAACAACATTATAATATCTCCTTTTTCTTGAAATTATACTGTTTACTTAAAATCTTTTATTTGTCGGTAAAAACTTTTCTATCTCGAAAAAGATATCGCCTTGGGCCGATGAATCGCGTTACGTGGAGGCGAATCCGCGCCAAATCCGGCAGCATCACGCTATCAATAATAGATAAGCGCCCGCATCCGTTCACCAAATCTCCTCTCTCCCGTGACGGATATAAATATTTACGGCCCTTCAGACGCCAGATCGATCACGAGGAACGTTACTGCAACGCGTTTTCGGCGGTATTAATCACCGAAACGCGATTTTATTTTTATTGTAACCCGTCAATGTTAATATTTATAAGCCAAGTGAGGCGACGGAGTAATCGTGACAAGTCAAACACCTTCGACCCGTGACACAGAAAATGAATACAAAATAAGTTTGCCGCAGTAATTTGTCGAATTTAAGCCTTTTTTAATTGTTATTTTTTTATTTTAGTCAAGCACTCCCGTCACCGTAAAAAAATGGGTATTGTTCTTGGCTAACTCAAACAGAATTTTTCTTGCAGTCAAACGCAGCTAAGATAAAACAATCCTAAAAGGTTGGGTTATCTGTTTATCTAAAGATGTCTCATATTTAATAAATAAAGTTCACTGATAAGTAATTGCTGACAGGTTAGTCTTGAATAATAGATGATAGATTATAATAATTATAAATAACTCTACCGCGGGTATTTCATATTTTTTGTAGCTAAGGTAGTTGAATGCTGCAAAGCGCGCCCCGATGTCTTGATCCATTTTCGTGCCCTAACTGTTTGTTATTGAATATTTTCGATTAAGATGTAAGAGATATTTCCAAGATATTTTCGGCAGACAACACCTTTAGAATTGCCAGTACGGTAGAGTAGCCTCCTTGATTTAGCGCTGTTAATAACAAATTTGCAAGCTACACTATTTTATATTAAAAGGTCAAAATATCTGCCCAATAATTGTTTTTGGAAGAATTATAATATAAAAATACGCTGTGACTTCATTTGGAACAATCAGTATAATTATTGATGATATAATGTATGGTTAAAATTTTTGCACTTATACAAGAAAAACAGTAATCATACATGGCGAAGCAAAGACAAATGTCAACAATTTTGACGGTGAAAAGGAGAACAGAAACCCTCAGTTCCCAACAGACGACACACGTCGCCATCGTTAGTGACAATTGACGCAGCCGTTACAGGAGTCGGAACTGGAGACGCAATAAGCGCGTCTACTATTTGTTACCCACGAGCGTTACGGTTACGGTTATGGCGGCGAGAATTTCGAGTTTTAACGGCGCGAATCTGCGTTTGTTCGGTTTATTGAGCCTATATTAGGGCGCGCTGTTTCGCCTTTCTGAGTGTAGGTGGGCGTAATTGGGCTATTTATATTAATGGAATTAGTTTGATAAGGTGGAAAGTGCTTGTAGTAAAAAGTAATGGAATTAGCGAAAAACAATTATCTCGGTCTTCTTAATTATTACAATATATACCGTTATTATGGTATATTATGGCGTGCCTTCGCCATCTACCGTTCCAATAATAATCCATCCTAAACTAACCTATATAGAAAATAAGTCCAATTAGAATCGGTTTAATAATAGGTAGGTACAGTCAGGACACAACCTTTATATCGAAATACCTACTAACAGAAAATTCGAAATTTTTGAAAGCGATGAGCTTTGAAGTTCACACAATCTCACTTGTGAGTTCCCTCTAGGTACAGGGTGATTCGGTGTGTAAATATCATCCCATAGGCCCTAACTTTTATTTTTTGATGTTAGAAAAAAGTTTTGTACAAAAATTGTAGTTACATCATTCTGTTATCTACATATACATATACGACTTTATTAAACTTTCTACAAGAAACTAGAAACCATAGGCATATAATTTATTTATTTATTATTTATTAGGAGTCGGTCTTGAAGTGGGTGGACTTTTGCGTGTAATTTAATATCTTAATTTGTTTACTAAATCAACAGGTTGCATGTTACATTTGAAATGTGTGAAATATAGCCATATTTTAAGAGCGAATGCTCCTAATTATTTGTGGCATATTTTCCAGGGGCGAGTCTTTGACCCGTACAAATTTTTTAACCAGTTGAACCCCTGGACCACGCCTATATTATGAAGTTATTTTTTTAAAATCAAAAATAAAATTTCAGTTTTTTATATTAATAAAATATAAAGAAATTCACGGTTCTTCAGCCAATTATTTTTTTAAATTTCTTTTTTGTAATACAGTTGAGATATTACCTTAGTCATTTAACATTGCCATTTAAAAAATATTAATTATTTATAGAAATTAGCAATTTTTAAAATTTCATCTAATTTATTGTTGAGTTTTTAAAAAATTACTTTATATCGGGGTTCAAATTTACTTCTTGTTTATACCCTTGATTTGCACAAAAACCATTTAGCGTTTTGTTTAATTAAAATCCGACACTATACAGCGTTAATAGGGACACACCAGGGACTCTTTAAAATAAGGGTCCCTGGGACACACCAAATCTCCATATTATGCCAAATTTTAACAACAAATATAACAAGCTGTCAAAGTTGAGCAAAACAGGAATTTTAAAGGCATCTGGTGAGTGTGCCATGGAGTTACTTCAAAACAGTTGAATGATCAACAGGACCACTCAAATTGTTAGTGTGCAAAGATCCAATAAAGATATTTTACAGGGTATTTTTCTCTTTGCCATTTCAAAATATTGAATTTTTACGATACCTATTTTACCCATATGGGCAAAAAGCTGGCGAGTTATTGAAAAAATGTTGAAAAAATGCTAAAGTAATTCATTTTTTTTTACAAAATGTCAACCAACAAGTAAAAGACGATTACATTATTGGACCTTTCCCAACGAAGCCACTGCCCAAGATGATATATTTTCTGTGCCTTTCCTATGATAAACTCAGCTGAAATCATCGAGTCTTACTAACTGGCAGGCTTCTGTAATTTTTAGACATATGTAGTTCATTTACAGTTTCTGAGGCGGTTTGATATATTCGACTTTTGGTCCGTATAAAGGTTCAAAGAATTCAGCACTTTGAGATGGAACAATGAAAACACAAAATACCCTCTATATTTTTTATTATATGTGGTTCTGTTTTGAAATAATTCCATGGTATACTTGACTACTTGACTTGCCGGGTGCCTTTAAAATTCCTATTTTGCTAAAATTTAGCACCTTTTATAATTGAACTTTCTGTATTCTTTGTTCAAAATTCGTAACATAAATATAGGGGTTTTGGCGTTTCTAGATTAACGCTGTGGTCATGCACGGATTTTAAATTTAAAAAATTCTAAATGGTTTTAGTGCAAATCGGGGGCATAAAGAAAACTTGGCAAGTAGGTATTTGCCGAAGTATGTTACTTTCTTTACATTTCACGAGACAATCTTACTGAAAATTTCGAAAATTTAAACTTATTTTAATCGTTTAATCGTTTTAGTTCATGGCTTAAATAAAAGCTTGTTTTTAAAAAGGTTTTTATTAATTACTTAATTTGGTGCTTTTTAGTTAGTATGTCTTAATCTACACATTTTTGATAACGCATCATTATTAGAAGGCCTCCATTTTGGAGTGGCGGCCTTTCTGAATAAATTGATGCAACTTCTGGCGAACGTCTCTCCAGTAAATGATGAACTTCTGGCGAAAGTCTCTCCAGTAAATTCTGGATTTTCTGGTCTGTCAGTTGGGATATCCATAGGGAGCCGTAGATCGTCTCCGAAAATAATCTTGGCTTTATAGACTTTCCAGTCGTTTCATGCACAACGGAACGGTAGGACAATAGAAACTGGTGGTGCAATCCTGCAGTGGGTTATGATGTTCGGCCTCACGTTGGTATGACTGCAACCTGGACTAAAACTATACTAAAGACCTGTGCATAGCGCTGTTTCAAGCGATCGCCACTGGCGCCACACGACGAAACAAATTTACACGGTGGTTTAATGTTAAAACACCATTGTTACAGAATCTTTTATAAAATAAAAACAGGAAAATGAGTCTGTTACAACGAATTTAATATCCAAAATAAAATAAAATATTTGTTTGTTATGTCCCTCTAATTTGACAAGTTCACATGGCATATTTCCATACATTTTCTTAAGAAAAGCCAATCTAAAAATGCAAGCAAGAGTATTTGGTACCTTTTGGTTTGAAATGAAGTCCATGGCTAGTTGTACCTAGTGTAAGTAAGCATAAAACGCATTAGATTTTTCGGTTTCTTCTTTATATGGAGGACTATTGGTTCGCTTTGGAGCTATAAACAAAATTTTCTATTTTCATTCTTCCGCATACGTTACAAAATACTCTTCCAAAATAATATCTAGAATTTTCGCTTCTTCAGCTGGTTGATCAGATCATCCCATAATTCCAAAATAGTGTTTATTCTTCTGCAATTTACCTAACGGTCTATGCAGTGTGCATACCATTTTCTTCATGTGCATGGAAACTTCATGTTATCACAAACAAATCTACCTATAAAAACTGTGTTAATATGATAAAACTGCTAAATACTAGACGCAAAGACAATTCGTTACCGTAAAAAGAAGGCAAATCGTAATAAAGCTGGATATTTAAAATTTGGGACACTTTAAGATGATTCTTATCTTACCGGATTGGGACACTGGCGTTTGAAATATCCCTCAACACTACAGTCCAAGCAGCGTAGTGCGACCTTCTTCGATTAACTGTTATCTCATTCTTGCACGCTGAAGCATTTCTTCTGCAGTATTCGCCCTTCTAGTGGGTGTTCGTAGTCGCCTGAATTTTAGTTGTCTTCTCGCAGGCCTGTATGACAGCTTCAAATTCTTGAGCGTGCGCTAAAGCTTCAAGAATATGTTTCTGGCGAGCTGGCCGAAGCGCCTGGCTAGTGTCACTGTCACCCACGCAATCCATGAAGCCGCTCACCTAAATTTGTTCTCCGAATTACCAAGCGGGCAGTGGTGGCTCGTGGATTAGTACAGGGGAGCTACGTTTTGAGCTACGATCTTTTTTCCCGTTTTTTACGTTATGCTTTCATCATGTAAATATCTAAATATCCTTACCATTTGACAATGATTCGAAACGTTTATTTGCACTCGAATTTCTTGGAGATAAACTTCCAGCATGTTGTTCAGAATTTCATTTTGCACCGTTCTTGATGTACCCTTGAACACCGTAGAACTTTTTAAATGTCCTTTCATAATAGAATATAGCTGGAATGTAAAATCGACTAATTCTAGAAAAATACCACGACGTTGGGAATTGGGAATCTTCTTTTTCGTCGTGGTCTCGTAACGCTAACTCTAGTAGTTTTCCATAAAATTTTATGCAATTTATTTTAATTTTTAAAATATATCTATTTTTATCCACGGCTTCGTTATGTTTAATAATGTTTTGTCGGTACGTGGAATTTAACTGAGCGGCAATACTAACCTTGCCTAAAGATGCTAGTTCTGTAGAACGATTCATGTGCCGGACAGAAAGCTCATGTTTTTTTTTTATTTTTTCAAATATATGTTTTAAATCTTTGAATCCTATTCTAGCCCATACCGTTTGCGAATTTCCAAATACAGTTTAAATTGAATGTTATTTAATCATTTAAACGATTTATTCGATGTAAAGTGTTCTTGGACATGCGCAAACGATATGCCATCTTTTCTTCAGCAGTTTTATGACAAGAAATTACATACTTATCATTAGCAGCTTGTTCAGAAATGTGAAAAAATTAATTATTAAAACACAAGTTCACGTGACAATAATAGCTCTTTGGGCCGACGCTAATGGTAAGCCTATGGTTTTCCGAGGAATTTTCTGTTTTGAACTTCATTATAAAACACATGGCATCCTGACTAAAATCATATCAAAGTGCATATTTTTCGAATAAATGAAAACTCAGTTTTCCATATGAAGAACCCACGATGACTCTCAGATTCATATCTACCTTATTATTGTGAATAAATGCCCTTTGAAAGGCATACTGAGTAAAATCACGTCCAAAAATCTGTCAGACGCGTCTACTTGGTTACCACTTTTATTGTAGTGTTCACAAAATATTACTCTTGTCCTATTTTTCATCTATGCCCTTTTCAGACCCTATCTATTCTTTCACTTCCTTTCAGGCCCATTTCCCAGACTCAAATGGTAGACAGGAGACTTCTCTAGAATACTTAGGAAACAAAGCTCCAACAAATTGTGACGGGAAATGCCCCCAAACTAATATTAAAATTATAAGACTGAGTAAGTAGAACACCGAAACATAAAATTTAACTGCCAAGTCTTTGAGTAGGTTAGAAAACCGTGCAAATGTATTCATTAAAAGCGCAATAAAACAACTTTAGAGATATTTTTCGTTACATTGTTATTTTTTTTCATGTAATTTCTTTGTACCTCCCAACCATATAAAAATTATTGTGGAAAACTTTAAAATTTACGTATATTTTTCGCGTTGCTACATATTGTAGTTACATTATAATATTCAATATTCTCTTAAATATACTGTCCCAATGTACGCACCTAAAATATTACACTAAAAAGTTAGACAGTGTTAATTTCTTATGAAACATCCGGCGCATTTCGCTCAGACGAGTATGGGTAGGTGCCCAAACTCCTAAGTAATCCCAAACTTCTACCACATAAAACCAGGCAAGCAAGTTCTACCACCAATCTGTCTTCATCTGATTTATTCATGTTATCGCCTCGGTCTGTTAATGCAAACGAGAATTTACCGCGGCGAAGTTCTTATTCCCTTCCTTACCGCACTCTGGAACAGGGGTCTTCCCGCCGACGGTTGCACAAATCACCCCGGAGCCTCGTTGGTGGATGCGTGCAGTGTCGCCCGGATAATTCGGAGATAATTCACCCCCCAAAGTACGCTGTAATTCTCCGCAGTTAAATTCCCCTTTTTATAGGATTGTTTGGAGCAGCGCGAGGGTGAATTGTGCGGGGGGTGAGCCCTGAGGATAATTGCAGGGGAACGTCAAACAATTAGAGGTGATTTGTAACAAATGAGTGATAACATTGATGCTTTTATTAATTTGTTTGTAAGTAACTGCGGATTAGCGCCCGTAATAGGCAATAGATATTGATAACACGAAAAATTGGAAACTCATATTTACCCCAGATTACTTCATTTTTAAAAGACAGGACTTTGAATTAGGTAGTAAAGTTTCACTTTAGTCGTTTTTTATATTCATTAACAATACAAAATATGAAAGTTGAGATACCGGCTATCTACATGCAACGAAATGAAATACATTTAATGATTGAACTCACTTTGCCTCATACAAAATGTTGCAGATTTATTAAAAATACAGAGTATAAGAAGACAGAACGAAAGTTATATTCTACTTAATACACTTATTGCCAAAAGATAAATAAGCAGGAAAACTTATTAAGTAATCAGCATTGATTTTAATGTCAAATGATGTGAGCAAAACATATAAAAATGGATAGCGATATCGAAATTGAAAAATGTCAAGTAGATGGAAGGAGCGTAGAGAGAGGAACTGTCAGCCAAACTTGAGTAAGTGAAATAGTAAATGAATCAGCTGATTCCGGCAAAAACCACATAACCTGAACCAACACATATAGTGTCGGTCCAGACATAACACAAAATAGGTAAAACATCAAAGTGTCTGTCCTAATAACATTCTATTTTTTGAGTCCTGTGCTTCAAACGAGTGGCGTTGTCAAACGTCATTTTCCTTCTCTTCCAATAATTATTATATTTATATTTGATTTGAGTTCGTGTAGTGGTGGTATAGTTTCGTATAAAACTGCGTTGGGTTTTCTTAGTTGGTGTTTGGTTTAATATTTTTTTAGATCAGAGAGAAAATTTAATTTAGCTATGTGGCTATATCCTCTCTGTTGTAGTTTTAGATTACAAAAAAGATGGTCAACTTCTGTTGTGTATTTGGATGTACCAAACGTGGGGGAAAGAATAAGAATAAATCAACATTTTATTGAGGCGATTTCATAGAGAATTTTGTGCAAGGCAAACTTAAAAAGTTGAAATTACTACAGTTTTTTATTTTCCAAAACAACTTGTGATAGAAACTCTATCAAGGGAAAAACTGTCAAAATATTGTGCTAATGAACCTAGCTCTTCGTCGCCAAAGATGGAAATGGAGGTTCTGTTCCCTTTAATAAGGTACTTATTTGTACTTCTTTTTGTTAGATGCCTAAACATTAAAAATTATCTAAAAATATGTAAAAGCTACCTGTCTTAGATGATTTTCCTATTAAATTGATAAGATAAGTAATTAAAGATGAAAATGTAGACCTTTGCTGAAATTTCGCCCACTTGGTTTGAAATATCGCCCGTAATATAAATAACATTATGGCGAACATCCGGGACATTCAAAGGCCTCTTCTGTGAGTCCGACACAATTTTCATGGACCCAATTCTTGCATTTCACACAAATTGTCTCGTATCATATTGTACGTATTTAAAATAAAAGGCTGAAATATGGCCCATCTTATTTGTGTGGGCGATATTTCCGACAGTGAAATGTTCGTCGTGCCCTCTCACGCAGTTTATTGCAGACTGTGGCGGTTGGTTATTTAGATTTAAATGCGTTGTTGCTATTGGCTGTTCAAAACACGCTATTAAAAAATACTAACCTCATTGGTTAGTAGGAAAATTACGACAAGGCGCCAAATTTAAAAGTGGGCGATATTTCAGACTGGGCGATATTACCCGAAGGCACCTTAGTTTATTTTAAATGGCACAACATATTTCTTGCTTGGGTGCGTTATGGGTAAATTAACATCTCGGTTCTCAGTTACTGAACAAAAATAATAGCGTTAATAAAATTGTGTAACCCACTGTTCCACATAAGGAGCAAATTTCGTGTCAATGTTATCGACCTGCATCACAACACAGCATTAAATTTATCTTAATGGTATACGTCTGCATTGGTCGTCCTTGGCAATGTATAACTCCGTCTTTAAGTTCAAGATTTTGTCAGACAAATAATAAAATTTACTTATATTTTCTTAAATGAATAAATAAATATACCTTCTTTGCCATTTAGAGTTCCTCACAGGCAAAAACATATTAAACAATGAAAGAATAAGTTATTCAAATATACAGATTTCATTCAAAAGAATTTTTTTATGTGTAAAACTTTTAAATTTACTCGAAATAAAAATTATAATCTGTGTTGGGAAACAACCTCCGCAGTTCGCAGGTATACCTACGTTTATTTGGGTAACCGTTATTATAGTTCGTCTCGGCAAAAAATATGCAAAAAAGCCAAATCCGAATTTGAATGGTCCCGGTTTACCGTTAGCAGGATCCAGTCACCTCTTAAAATGTTTATATCTTTGAGGTTGTGACTGTAATATCGAACAGACTTGTTGGGCAAATAAGGGAAGTCGCAAAAACCAGAGTGGTGGTCGGTCTACGGCAGCATCAGTGGCGTAGGAATTGGACAAAATTAAAAAATGTCATTTTCAACCGTCCTAAAATCAGATTGAACATCACAACAACATATCAGCATGAACAAAATAGTTCCAAAGCTCAACATGAAAATCCTAATCTATTAACCAGGCACCTTGAGTTTTTCATTATAAGTGGCTAACAAGTGCTTTTTTTATATATGTATTCAGCAGTTTTGAAAATAGACGTATTTTTTCACCCTGGGATACCTACCTAATAGTAAAAATTATAAACATGCTTGTTTAAGTTTATGTATATTTATTAAATTACAAATTTTAGCAAATTAAGTTGAATAAGTAGTTGTACTATACATAAATAAGTAAAAATAGAGAGTACAATGCTAAATATGTATGTGTCATTTGTCAGTTTATCGTAAATTAAAACAATATACAATATTGGAACAGAATTTGCACGCAATGTATAAAGGAAACCTAAGCGCTCCTTAAAGCCTAAAACTTTGCCGATAAAATGAACCGCTTTTAATTTTGTTTATACTTATATAACATTTAGTCCAGCAAGTAAAATTTTATTATCCTATAAAAAAAACCTTTCATTAAATGCAAATACTTACCTTTATTTCAGTTTTACAGCCGACCTATCAAAAAGCCATCAAGATATAAAATCTCGCCCTAATCTCTTGGGTAAAGTACCTCAAAGCATAAATGTTTACTTTTAGGATCGTTTATACTGCTCTCAGACTTTGTTATTTGCAACAGTTTAAGTTTAAGCAAACAAGCGTTATACCTTACTGAGTTTTGTGTAAACACAGTTATTTGGCCAAATACCGCCTAGAGGCAAGTGGGTATTTATTAAAGACAACTAACAGCAGCTTTAACAATTATTACCTATCGACTAAAATAATACCAAACTAACTTTATAGGTATTTTAGAACAGTAGAGAGATGAAATAAATCATCCACCAGGCATATAAAGATAATTGGGCTTTAAACAGTTCCACAATATGATATACGTTTTATAATATTATTTGACAAATTACATTATGGCGAAAATTCTAATTTTAGCTCAGTATTTATACTTCAAATTGAACTGCTGAATTTAATGTTGTTCTCAACGTATAGACCAGTCACTTTAGAGGTTGTATTCCGTACTTTTACCGTTTTAGTAGACATAGGTGAATAGTCCGCGCGTCGCCGTGCGTCCAGCTAGGTTTGTCAGCCCCAATCTGTTCAGAAAATTCCCCTAAACAAAATATAAAAAGAGGTCCTCTTCGGATGGACCGCCAAATTTTTTATTAATTAAAAGCTTCTAATTCAATATCAACGTCAGATATGAGTAACTTCATGAAAATAATCTTCTGAAGTGAATTTAGCCTAATGGGTTAACGCGCGTGCCTACGAAAGCATCATTTTTTTATTTCATAATCGGCCTCGGAATTATTTCTATTTACGCACATTTTGCGATGGAAAGTGACTGGGCTATTATATTTTGTTTTTTCTTTATTGTCTTCAGATGGGAAATTAATCATGCAATGTCGATTAGGTAAAAATTTTGTATTCATGTGAATGTAGGATGATTTAGAAAGATCTCTATAACGGGTGGCCACGGCATGTGGCCCACTCCCAATTTTTCTTTTATTTTTTAAGAAAAATTTGAAATTGAGGGTACAAGTATTTCATATAAAGGTTTTTTTACATATTGTAACAGAGGCCGGGCTTCTAAAAATGATCTCCCTGTACAGTTGATCTGTAACATTTGAAAGAGGTAGTTGAAAATTTTATATTTCGGATGTTGGAGTTAACCCGTGTTTTGGGGCACATTTTGCCAATTTCAACGCAAACAGTTCGTTTTTGTTGCAAAATGAAAAGATGCAGAATGAAAAGATGCACTAAAATGATGAACCTGCAACTTTCCCAAGACTTTTAGGATTATTTTTCTTATGACTTTTTATCTCTGGACTTGTTTCTTTTACACACGAGCAGCCAATGCTCTGCACTCAAAGAAAATGTGCCAAGTCAAGACAATTCCGATTTTCTAAAGCAGGAAAAGATTTCATCATCTAAATACCTTTAGTAAATTGCACCTAGAAAATAAAGCCCTCTATGACATAGGTATACGAATATTTTGCCATGTCATAGTCACGGATTATTCTCCACTCCACACGAAACACTTCGTTTTCCAAATAGAGGGCGTTAATAATATGACCAATATCATGACAACATATTAAAAATATTATCGCTCATTATATAAAGAAAATTTTAGAAAATACTTCAATTTAACATTCATCCCTATCTCTAGAATTTTCTAGGATATACCCAAATACGTTTTTTACTATTTGAATTGGGTAACATTGCATTGTTAAATTTTTCCGACGCCTCTGAATGTGTTCGTTATACCAACTCAGCCCGAGGAACGGCATTCCCTTATCGCCCCAATGAACCGTGTCCCAAGACGAATAAGAAAAAATCGACTGGTCCTGCCCGAGACTTCCCCAGAAATCGCGCTGGCACTCCTTTCTCCTTTCGGCCTGCTTTACTTGAACTTGACAATGATTTGGAAGCCAGACTGCGACACTGATACCTAAGCTATTTAAGGTTAAATTATTTCATTATCAATTTATATTTGAATAATGAAAGAAGAATGAGAATACAAGATGATTCATTAGTACATAAATACAAAAAATAATAAACAGGGTGTTTGTGTTTCTAAATACGTGTAGAAAATGCAGGAGGTTAATCCTCGCGCCAAAATATTACAATTGAGTTTAACAACTACTGGTTAAGAGTTGCAGTTCTTTTTTTGAAATTGAATTATATTTCCCAAAATCGTCAATCTGCTGAACTGCAATTTGGCACTGCTCTGTTTTTGGGGACGAAGAATAAGCTGAAAATGCCAATTTCTACGTATTTTAACAGAAGGCGCCGCTTGGGCTATATTTAAATCGTGCTTTTATTCGTAACTTTTTTGATGTTATCTTTTAGGCCATTATTTTAGACATCTTTTACCTGTTAACTCCAACATTCGAAACATCAAATTTTCACCTACCGCTTTCAAATGTTACAGATCTACTGTACATTCAAAATGAAGTTTGGAGATATTGCAATAATTCAATTTCAAGAATAGAATTACAACTCAATGTCTCAGTAACTATTGAGATTTGACCAGTAGTTGTTAAGCTTATAATAGCAATATTTTGGCCCAAGTATTAGCGTACTTAGGAAAGACCCTTATATTCTAAAGTTGCACAGCTTAGGCATACTTTTTCAGTTCATCCTCTAACACTGCAACATAATAACTAACTAAATAATTAGGTACCATTCATCATCGACATTACCATAATATTTTCGGCGCAGCATCCCGAAATTGCTAGTTTAGGGCTGAGGCCCATAGCAAAAGCGGTTACTCCAACCCATTATCTACAGCAGTTGTTCCCAACAAAACGAAAAAATATCGCCGAATTCAGCCGACGTAATAAATGGTCTTAAGAGATTGCATCCGGCGATGATTTGCGGAATTTCGACATAAAAATACCGCAAGGCCCCGTTGAGGCCTTCGTTTTTTAGGGTATTGTTTCGACACGGCGAAAAATAAAGAAGAACCATTTTGTGTGTTACCAGAAATCTAAGACATATGATTTTTCAGTCTTCGCATGCTGAGTAAGAAAATAAAGGGAAATAGACATAATAATAATAATTCTCACCCACCCTAGAAAACCGTAGTAATCCCAGTGAGTGTAGGACAATTATTAAATCACACGGATAAAGCTATTTAGGAGCAATACCGTGAACCCACATTTGTCCAGCGCTCTTAGCCATAGCGGCGTTTTTCTTTAAAGACATATATGCATGCGCCTGCCTCGAACCAAGGTCGATCGAAGGCAGAAAAACATGCAGTCTAAAAAGTCAGCGCCGGTACGAGCGACGCCACCGCGGCCAGTTATTAGTTTTATTAAACTTCCTTTGAATTGCCAACTATTTTACTTAGTATTTACTCCACAAAACGCAAATTTTAGTTTGAGGAACTTTTTCAGAACCATTCGTTTCCTGCGTGCCTTTTAATTTTGATCAAGCATTATGCTGACGAATACTTCAATTTTCAAACTGACTTACTTAACGAAAGTGATTTGTGAGTCCAGCTCCTGACGGCTAACTATCTAGAAACAGTTCTATCGATTTCACAATTTCTGTTTTGGATTTAGCTCGACAGCAGCACCAACAAATTAGTCAATTACGCCTGCTGTCATATCTCACAAAATTTGATTTTGACTTTATAAAAATGTATGCCTTAAAGGGTGCTGGTTTAGTATGCGATCTACCGCTAGGTAAGTAGTACCAATATGCGATCTACCATCAAATATCTGGTCTAATATGCAATCAACCTGCATGTGACTGATACGGTCTATGTCATGGCGGGTTCAGTCATCAACTGTAACTTTAATTTTTTAAAGATTGTTGGCTATTCGTATTTTTTCGCTCCAAGGTCATCGTCGAGCTGCCAAAAGGTAGATCAATATTATTTCTTGGGCATTTTCTTAAAAATTTACCCTAATTTTTTAAGAAAGATTATAAATGATCATAAACGGTTTATTATCAATATTTATGTACATGTTTAATATCATCTAAGAAAGCAACAAATAAATCATGGCAATATTTTCTCCACAATTTCACAAAATAAAATTTTAATACTAATTCTAATAATTCCTTTATTCAATCCTTTGTTACCTACTCTTGGAATCTTTACATAAACAGGTCAGGTCGCTTCGCTAAATAGTAAAGCAGATAGATCCACGAGGGTACGTAGGTAAAACGAACCTCAGTGGTAGATCGCATACTACACCGGCAACCCTTAAATTTTTCCTTTCCTATTCGCAACAAAGGCCGATAGTGATCCCAATTACGTAGTTTATTTGTCAGAAAATGTAACAAAAATGACTCGTGAAAACAGAAAAACCATGTGTAAAATCTGGGAGAATAATAATTAACAAGATTAATAATACCTAACTGATTACGTGCAATATCATGATGACTGGTAGGAAAGTAGGTACCATACTCTTCAGCTATTTCCATTTAAATTGTGACAGCTTACTTTAATACCAATAGATTATCACAAGAATTCATACGACAAAGACGTATTCAAAACATTTGAAATTTGCAAAAAGTTAGAAATAAGAAGCAGACTTATAGAAAGCTAAATAACATATTCGAAGGGCCTCAAATATTTACAGTATATTTAAATAAATAAACAACGATTGGAAGCAGCTAAACCTGGGGGGTAAATAACAACGTTACCAAAAGCAAATGAAGCACATGCATTCAGACTGATATCTCTGGCTTTGTAGAAAAACACAAACAGCGGCACTGTGTTTTTGTGATGGTTGATGTAGCCAGTCAGATTACAGAATATCATCATTCATAAAGGAGAGTAACTGACTAGCGTCTGACATAGTATTCTTTAGTATATCTCTGGACGCTGATATTATGCATCTTTTGAAGACACGATAATTTTCACCCATTGTGTGTCTTTTCAGTACCTATAATAATAATAATAATAATTAATAATAATTCTCACCCTCACAATACTCCAAACTAGGAGTACCCCAGAAGCAACCACATGCTTGTACTATGATTTTGTCTTTGTTGCCATTTGCGGCTAGGGCCGACTTTTTTCCCGATAGAACTAGGATAGCATTCGCTCATGTACTACGGAAAACCCTAGAAAACCATAGTAATCCCAGTGAGTGTAGGACAATTAATAAATCACACGTATAAGGAGCATATTTAGGAGCAATACCGTGAACCCACATTTGTCCAGCGCTCTTGACCATAGCGGTGTTTTTATTTAAAGACATGTGCATGCCCCTGCCTCGACATCGGTTCGAACCAAGGTCGATCGAAGGGAAAAAAAACATGCAGTCTAAATAGTCAGCGCCGATACGAGTGACGCCACCGTGGCTCCACGTTGGCCAAAGGCGTTCGATTTCGGTTTCACTGTCAAATTAGCCATAAAATACCTCCTTTTTTTTTATAAAATGGTTTTTTAGAACACAAAATAATCGAGTGGCCCTCGAAAAAATCGGGCTTTAAAAGAGCAATGTAAAAGATGCTGTGGCTCCCCACTAGCAAACCAAAGAGGGGTCGCTTCTGATTCCCCCTGATAAAGCTTCTGTCCACAAATTCTAATACAGGAACCCTAGTTTTAAATTCTATCTGAGTTGTCATAAATTTAGGTTAAATACATTTCAACAAATTATCATTCTCCTTATATACCATCTACTAAGAATATTCCTGTAATAATGTAGATATTATTTCTATTAAAACTCAGAGTGCTTCATTAGACATAAAGATTGCTAACAAACGTGCTGACAGATAGATTTCATGCTTCGCAATCAGCGTAAAATCTGATAATTGCGCAGTAACTCGGCGCATCACGCAAGCTGCAAAAAAGTACCGCAGACCCGCGCGCGTGTCCGCGCTCTGAAAATGATTTTATATTGTGGCGGGCACACGCGAGAACGTAATTGAAAACCTGAGAGATGGAATCCAGCCCTCTTGAGCGTCTGTAAACCATACGTGAGCCTACACGAAAGGGACGGTTCTATAGGATTTCACTTTGGACTGTTTGGAGGGTATCGTTATTTTCGGTTATACCTACAGGTATAGTCAAGGATTTCAAACATTGCTTACTCAAATATGGAAACGAACATTACAAGGGAGTTAATATCCACATTACTCTATGGCTCTGCGGTATTTTCCTCATAACTATATACATAGATATAGACTATCAGAACCATTGTTGAAATTTCCGCAGGCTGCACTAAATATTTTGCATAAAATTTTATATTAAAACTAATAACTAAATAAAAATACTTATACCTACCTAAACTTAGTATCTAGTCTTAAGAATTGTAAGACATTACAATTTATCTGTTTTAATTTGTTTTCGCTCCAAAATTAAAGTTTGAAAGTGGTGTAGCAGGACTTTTTGCGGACGGTTTCAACAATGCTTTGGCCTATCTATGGCTCGTTTAATCTACGCTTTGATAAACTCCTTGGTTCCCCCTTAAACTTCTTTCCCAAATCTGCTAATGAAAATCAAGAAGTCAAGAAGTCTTTCAAGACGTTAAACTTTAGTGTACAATACTCTGGGCATTTCGAGAGGAAGTGTTCAAATAATGGTGCTTTAGATTTCTCAATTAGTGTCATATCTCAGGAAAGTTAGATTATTTGACAACAATCAACTATTGATTCCACTCAGAACATTCCCACAGAAGTGGGAAAACATGTCGAACAACCATTTTGAATAGGCAACCAGAGGAGTTTGCGATTTGATGGTATATAGAAAAGAGCCGACAATATTTAAGTAATGATGAGATATGTTAATAACTTAACATGATGGTCAAGTCGGAATCTATAAAATCAAGTTAATAAATAGGAATTTTATTAACATTTAAAAATATTGCTCGCTGCTCAGATCTTTCTCTCTCCGTATTCTATAAATTTAGATCTGTATTTTTGATGTAGGAAAAATTTAATTTGCTATGCAAGTGACATATACGGGGTGTCTCAGTAATATTTGGACATAGAGAAACTGCATATATGACTACTGGCCAATTCTTAATAGTTAGTGAGAGTTGTATTTTTTTTTAATAAATTTTGGCAAAACAACCAAGCTACTGGACTGAAATATGACAATACTTACTCTGTTTATGGGGGTTGAGAATAACCTGAAAATGTCAATTTCTACGTATATCACTTGCGCTGTTTGGATCGATCGTGCTTTTACTTGTACATTTTTTGAAGCTATCTTTTTGGTCTTGCAGGTTCATCATTTTAGTGCATCTTTTCATTTGCCAACAAAAGTGCATAGATTCAGGGTGTCCCAGTTATCGCGATAAATCCGGTTTTCTTCGTAATTATAAAGATAAATTATTGATGGTTCAAAACCGAACTTTTGTAGATGTTTCCGAGCAACTCTAATATGGCGGAGAACTTAATATTCATGCCGTTGTTAAATAGTTATTTCAAAAATACAAAATTTTAACACGGTATACGAAGTATACGAAGAGTGACAAAAATTGTTGGTTTGGAGCATCACTTGATCAGATTTTTGAGACACCTTGTATATTTTGGGGTTTTTAGATTCCTTTTCTTCTCCCAATTCCAACCATATATTTATAGCGTTTTATAGTTCCGAGTTCCGACGCGATCCCTTTTATGGGATAGAAGAGATTCAATTTCAAAAAAGGGTAAATTATAATCCCATATTATATAGCTTTGTCATTGTGTTTTGAAATAGGTTACCCCGTCAATCTCTCATTTTGACAAAAAATTCATGGATGTTTATTTCTATAGTTTCCAGTGCGGTGACCTGCGTTAAATTCGGTTTTTAGATAAGGTCTCGCCGTGATGAATCGGAGCTTATTAATTTCGTTTTTCGGTAGCGATAAGCGCGCCCATTTGTTTGTCGAGCGGATTTCGATTGGGCCCACTCTAATTAATATATCGAAACCGCTTAAATGTTCGTTTTAATTTGAGATACCGGCGGTATTTCCGGCGAGAAATATGAATTAATTACGTGGGTTTGTTTGCAAATGAAAAGGTTCACATCCGAGCCGAAAGTATTTACTTTAGAAACTGGTAGAAAGATAAAAGAGAAAAACGACATGGTTGGGAGGAGTTTTCGGGGTATTCTTAATGAAATTATTGCAGGGTATCCGCGTACACATTTATTGTTTTCATTGTGTTTTATATTTTTTTCAATTATTTACAATTATTATTGTAATTGCTACCCTGCCTCCCCACAAGAATCTCATTGTGTGTAGCAACATTTTATTCTACAAAGATCGGTAGGCACTGTCTATTTTTCCAATATGAAATAAACATAAATAAACCGTACTGCGTGCTACCAAAAAAATATTTATGGTGATACTTACTGTGCGTCAGAGGAGCCATGAGCAGCGACATAGGGGAGAAGTAATAGCAAAAAATGGCCAGTTCGCTGTGAATACGTGAGATCGCAGTGGCCTTCCTTATTCTTATATTTGCCACAGTTCAAAGTTTGATTTAGAAGCAATTTAAAAGCATTATTAGTTGCCTGGATTCTGGATGTGCAGAGTTTTTCCTGGGATTACTGCTCATTTTTTGTCTTTTATGGCGCTACGACACTGTATATAGCCCACAACGGCCGCGTGCGGTTTTTTTATTATCCTCCCTTTTTTTCTCCAATGCGCAATGCGTGTATAGTCGGAAAACATATTGCAGAATCTATGTACCAAAGCTATCGACGTTTTACAATGCTCTGTTAGTGTATGTGTATGTCAAATCTTGCAACTGAATTTTAAACTGAAATTTTGCACACACTTTTGGTACAAAAGTAATATTGTAATTTATTCAAAATGGCCGCTCCTCTAAGATGGCGAATTACATTTTTCTTTACAACCCCCTTGATATGGATATAAAATAAAAGGGTTTGACGACGAGTAGAAAAACGATAAGGTGAGTGACGTCATACTAAATCCAGTATGGCGGATGCCTCAAGATTGTGGACTAAATTTCTTTACCACCCTCGTGACATTGGAAACCAGTACCAAAAAGCACAAAATAAAATTAAAAATCTAAAAAAAACCTTTTTAAAAACCAACTTTTATTTAAGCTCTTTACTAAAACAAATAAATTAAGATTATATTTTCGTTTAATTCAATGCAAAATTGCAACAAGCTTTTTGAAAACAAAGAGCTTGTCACTGCGCGAAATGTTTATAAAGGTACGTACCTAGCAATTAATTGTATTAGACATTGGTAGATTAGAATATATCAAAAGCCGAAGCAGAAATTTAATTTATTCGTTTTAGTACATGGTTTAAATAAATGCGTGTTTTTTTTAATTTTTGAATTTTTTAAATACTATATAGTATAATACAGACTAGTTTAGATTATTTTTTTTTAGTCCAAACGCAAGTTATACAGGGTCCTTCATATTGAAGAACCAAGTTTAATATGAGCATAAAATTCAAACGAGGTAACTGATGGAATTTTTCTTCAGTTGGTTATGATTTGTAATCTTTGGGAATAATTAATTTACTGTCATCAAGTAGGCACCTGACACCCAATCACTTTAATTAACTGTACCTAATTTTGGAAGGTGATTTTTTTCTCTGCATCTCCATTCACTCCATGTCACTCCATTGTTGGAGTGAATAATTTATTCCACATCACAAATAATGTTTTACATAACTTCTTTACATAAACGAAAATATACAAAAATCAATAACGCCTTCAATTTTACAGAGAAATAATCCACCTTTCAACAATACATTTAATTAAAGTGATTTGGTGACAGGTGCCTACTTGACGACAGTAATCCCAAAGATGAAAAATCATGGCCAACCAAAGAAAAATTCCATCAGTTACCTCGTTTGAATTTTATGTATGTAATGGGTACTTTAATATGAGGAACCCTGTATTTTGTCTGGGGTTATTGCATGTTGGAGCAAACTGACACAGTGAGCTAAAAAAAGATATGCAGGAAAAACAAAATAACGGTGATTTTTATAATAATTAAAATAAACAATCAAACTCTTGAAATAAATACAGGGGATTGTAAATTCGCCTTAGTAGTTTACTCACCTACATAATAGATATTTCAAAAACGGTTACATTTTTATCTACATAATGAACAAAATCACTTACAGAATAGACTGAATCTCCTTACCTAAAGGTGACATTTTAATCGTTTAATTCCATATCCCATATTAATTGGCAAAGCTATAGCTTAACATCATGCAAACAAGAAGATTAAAAACACGACTATTTAAATATCAAAGTTGCAAGAAGAGTGTCCGAAATAACTAAGAATTTTAATAGGTTCATTAACTTTAACGGGTCAACACTCAGCAGAATAACAAATAACTGCCTTGAGAAAATGTATAGAAAATTCTTTTAGCCGATGAATCATAACGAAAAAAATGTTACTTTACTAATGTTTCCGAAGACTGGAATAATAAGGAATCAACCTATTAAAAAATTATGACATTATCATACTCATTTTTTTATGGTGGTGTTATATTCAAAATAGTATTTATTCAAGGCGAAATAATGTTGAGTAAAAATTATAGTTCGACAAGAACTAAATCAATAGCAGGGGCAGGGTCCTCTTGAAAAGTGTCCGAACTGCCTATTTCATACAAAATATTCCAGCTATTGAGATAATTACTAATGTTTTGTATTTTATGAATGAATCAAACATATACAATCACATTCTACGCCTATGGGTATCGTCTTAATTTTACTCTCAATGCCATTTTTCTTGGTATTCGTGTACCGGCAGAATAATAAAAATACCACTTTATATGGTTGTATAGCCGGTTGGACAAAAAGATGAAGAGACTAGTTTTTACTTTTAAATATTTTCCATTTCATTGGCGACAAGCGACTGTTTCAGATTCGCTTTCAGGTGCACCACACCATGAAAAAGCATGCAATAATCCTTAAGATTAATAACCAGTCTATAAAAATAACGAATTAAAGACACACACTACATGTGCGTTGAATGGACATGTGTTAGTATATTATGATGGTAATATTATTACCAAGCCATTTTTTCAAAAGTTTAGAAGTTTGTTGTTTTGATTCACAAAGTATAAATAAATACTATAATACGTACCTTATATTCTTTAACTTTAATAATGGAATATTTTTGTTTGAGGTAAAGTAGCCAATTACGTGAACTGCACCTTACAAAATGGCTCTAGACAACATGGTTCAGAGTTTGATGTGTTTAAAGTAGAAATGAAAATAAAAAATAAAAATAACTTCATGTGAACATGGGTTCGGAAATGCTTAATGAAAAAATACAGGGTATTAAAGTTTGTTTCTAGACGTTATCCGTCCAGTTATTTATATAATAATAATATAACTTAATTTGACAACAATTATACAACGATAATGACATTTATAATCAAGAACAATGAGTCAGTTTATGACTACACATCACAATCATAGTCAATCATTTGCACAATTAACAATACATTTGTTGTCGGCCTTTTAAAACGAACGCTCGCATATAACGAGCCACCAATTTCACGGTTCCTTAATTAGAGGTTCGTTATTAGAATTTTTATTTTTATTATTATTATGTTTTTTCTGAAACACCCTGTATAGGTCTTTATATTATAGGATACTTCGAAACGTCTCATTCAAATATTCATTTTGGGGCAAAATATACTTAATTAATCCAGTTTAATTTTTTATGACTTTTAGGTTATCTTTTAAAAATCTGAGAAAATGCGAAAAAAATTGTAAAAATAGCTATCGCTTGTGATGGATTTACAGCGGCTAGTTTTCAAGATAAAGGAAAATAATTAATTTCAAAACAAAAGTTAATTATATTGGTAACAACAGCGCCAATTATGGCTGTTTTGTTTATGGTTCCTGTTTGGATTTGGTGGATAGAACCCCAATCCAACGTGTTCAAAATAATTGTTGCCGATATATTTATGGTCTCCGTAAATACGACCATGTGTCTGCCAAAATTAAAGAACTGCCGTGGTTATTTAAAAAAAAAAAATTTGGTTGAGTGGCCCTTCTATGCCTTCGTAGAATACAACATAAACTTACGGAAAAACTTCAACAACTTTGCGCTATGAGAGAGATGTCTAAGCTAACAAATACATAACACAGGGGTAGGTATTTGATGAGGGTTATGATTTTCTATGCAAGGGAAAATATACCATCGAAAAAGTTCGGAGAGCTCAAAAATATGCAAACAGATTTACGGGGGCGTATTTCCTGTCCAATTTGAACGTTTTCAGAGTTTTTAATATGTTAATTTTTACCGTAATTTAAATGGCTGTTTGCCCGTTCCCGGCGAGTGAAACGTCCAAATAATCCAGAATGAAATATGCAAATATTTTTACAAAACTGTAAACTCAGGGTCGGCGAATCGGACGAATATGCTTATCTCGACTTTTTAAAGCACATTACTAGGTAGGTATGTAGAATTATTTTATGTACGCACGTACATAAAATCAGTGGAATTTTCAATTAGGTGGCGTCGCTCCTACCGGCGCTGACTTTTTAGACTGCATGTTTTTCTGCCTTCGATCGACCTTGGTTCGAGGCAGGCGCATGCACATGTCTTTAAAGAAAAACACCGCTATGGCCGCTATGGTTCACGGTATTGCTCCTAAATAGGCCGCAAATGCCAACGCAAAGACAAAATAATAGTAATTGCCCCCCTTCCCCGCACAAGCATGTGGTTGCTTCTGGGGGTACTCCAAGTTTGGAGTATTGTGAGGGTGAGAATTATTATTATTATTTCCTTTTCTGCATTGTCGTTGCTGCTGGTAAATCCTCCATGTCTCTAACCAAGTTAAGTCGTTTTTTCCTTCTGCTTACTGACACTGACTCACCTAAAAATGCTTGCTAACAATATGATGGCTCGAACCTGAAATAATGCTGTCTCGGTATGCTAAATTTCGTTGAGATCCATTTCCAACAGATTTAGACAACAACACCAACCGTCCGTAGGAAGTCCATCAGGGTCTAGCGGCGTCTGGTTTGTCTAATTCCCCCTCCCATTTCTTTAATGAGCTAAGCACTCCCTCCTCGAAAGCCTTAGTTTGAATAGTCAGAATATTATGCTACGAAAAACAATCAATTTCCTTAAACTGGTACTTAATAATATAATTCAGGAAACGAACATACAAAATAGAGTACTTATTATACAAGATTCAAAGATTTCTACACTCGCTTCTAAGACTATCAAATTTTTTTGCCGATAATCTCCTCGATATTTTGCCGGACTATATCTTTTTACTGCGGAAAAATACGCACATATCCGAACGGCACTGTTGTAAACACGAAATTTTAACTGCATATCAGAAGATACTGTAATGATTCGGCCGTTTATGAGTACTGTTTATGCCGCTAGTGCATTTAGCAACTGTTAGTGTGATAATTACCTCCAAACCACCAACATCCACAATGTACCAAAAAATATGCGATTGTCCGGAGCAACAACCGCAGCCTGGCAAGGACTATATTATAACATTTTCAGTCAGTATTTAAATGCAAAACGAGCGCTTTTCAAATTAAACCATAAAACTAATCTGTTCCTGTATATTAATTCCTATAATAATTCTGCAAAATACAGTCTTTAGTTTTCATCAATCTTGTAAATTGCCTGTTAATATCATTCTAGGTTACAGTAATGCAATTTCTCTGATCTAATTTGCATAGTGCTTTACACGTCATCCCTTTATAATCTTGTGTAATTGGTAGAGTTAACCATATGCAGCTTATGCTTGTGTTAATTTCAGTTCAAATTAGTAACGTCCATAGAGGACGAAATAAAATTGAAAAAAGGTGATAATAGGTGTAAACAAGGGGCTTGTAGATGCGTAAACAGCAAGCTTAGTGTTTTTTGTTTCATGCCAAATTCCTTTTGGGTTCGACGCGGGAATCGTTTCCATTTGCATATTAACCGAATTAAAAACGAGAGCTGTGGTTTTTTTAAATCTCTCGGAATTAGGGCTAAACATATTGTAACGAAATTTTCAATCTGGAGGTTAGAAACCACTTAAAATTATTGTTTTTATACATTTGGAATCCACTAATTTCCAATTGAAGCCAAAATTGTGTTTCGCAAAAAGGGTATAAAGAAAATTCTTACCGAAATAAAAAAATGCAAAAATTGTGGATGGTTAAGGCTTTTCCTATATGAAAGAGTAGGTATAATTAAAAAGATTACACATCACCGGAACTTAAAAATTTGGTTGTTGTTTTTTTTATGAATGAATGAAAAATATATATTTCCTGTGTGTACCAGAAATACTCTCATTTTCAAGATATAGAATATTGTGGGTCTCAAAGTAATTAGAAGGGAGAGCTGGTAGCATTGCTGAGGCAATTTTTTTCTTCATGCTGACAATGTTGATGGTTAACTCTTACATAACTGGCTCAGGTACACAATTCTATCATCTGTGATTGGTCTCTCAAAGTATCAAATATTTATCACATACAAACATGAACACAATACAATAAATGTTCGCCAGCTGATGCTTAGATTTGACAGAAACTAATAGACACTGGATTTGCATAATCGGAAACACGATGCTAAATTTACTTATGGACACTAAGTTCGCTTTTAGATGGACATTCACCTTCAGGGCACCACAACTATGTCACTGAAGATGTCTAGAGCAATCTTGGATGAAGGCTGCAGCAGAAAGACCTTTGATCGGCATCATATTCCGCTTGTGGAACTGTCTAATTAAAAACGTAACATATTGTAAATTGCAGTAATGAGAATATTCTCTTACCAACTTATCAACTTAAATCTTACTGTGTCATCAAAACGATTTCATCGGAAAATTAACTGCACAAATGATCATGGGATAGCGGCACCTATTGTATATATATCTTGAGTGACAAACAATAATTATTATTTGAAGCACAGTGTAGTAAATCCCTGTGACTGTGAAAAAATTTATTTTATTCATAATAATTCCAAAATTATTGTTTTCGTTTTTGGGTCATTTCTTCCTTTGGGAATTCTATTTTCATGTGTCCTTCGGTACGGATATGCCAATTTTGTGTAAACAGAATTGCTAAGATACTTGTTATTCGTTGGTATCGAAAACGTAACAGTTCCTCATATATCTAACGCGAAATATCTAGGCCAAATTAGGTATTTAGATGATGGAAACGGTGTCAGCGTTTCGCGAGCTGAGGTGTCGCCGAAATTTCAATCGATTACCTACCCATCTGAGCGCCGCGTGTGACTACAATTCCCAACATTTGTCATGCATGTCGCGCGTACTTAATAGAACATGCGGGATGGGTTGTCATATTAAAATTTTTGCTCGGCTCGCATCTGGAATAGGCAATGTAAATTCGGAAAACAAGATCACAAATAATAATACTATATTACCTGTTAGTTATTCAGATTTCAATTTCCATTGACCCTAAATTATGTAAATTTATTAAATTTTTTCCATAAACATAGTTACACAGTGGAAGTACAATTTGTCGAAACATATTGTGAAAAGAAAAGTGTTGGTGAATAGAAAAGTAGAGGATATAGTTACCTATTATCATGTTCTTAAAAGTATAGGCTTTCCCATAAAAAAAATCACTTCTAAAGAGAACAGTTATTCGCTCGTGTATTCATAAGTCGGACAAAGACAAAATGTTGTGACGCAGGGATCAAGATTCGTGTTAAGAACTTTAGGTGCCCTGCCATGTTTTCCGATAATAGAGCCACAACCTTCTCAAGCTTACAAGCCCGGTGCAAACATGTGGCAACGCCACAGCGGGACGGTTCAACGGGTCTATGTAGTATAGAGCAGTCTGCACTTTGGCTTAGTTTAACTTTTCTAACAAATGTTCAACCCTCCTTTTAATTATAATCATAGGCGTAGCTAGCCTTTTTTCTCCGGGAGGGCTTAAGCCCCTGAAGGAGATGAGATTCAGTAACCCGCAAAAGCGCCGGAGCGCCGCATATAAACACTGGTGTATACGCAGGGACCGGCAGAAAGTTGGACACAAAAATTCAATATTTTTAAACTCTGATTTTGATTAATTTAAATTTCTAGCTGCTAATGCAACAAAATAAAGTTTAGTAGCAAATTCATGTGTTATCCGATGATAATTTGCGCTTGTGGTATTTTTTTTAATACACAGGGTGGTCGAAAAAAATACAAAAAAAGGTAAATTTCTTTTTTTTTGTCTAGGTGGCTCTGACTTTAAATCTGAAATCCACCTTTGATTCCAAACAACTTTTGTAAGTAACTTTTTACCGTATTTTAAAAAATAAGGGTACTTTACTCCTGACTTATTTTGACATTTTTGAATCTACCTCGTATCCAAAAAGAGATATTTAAATTTTGAAATGTGCGTTTCGAGTTTGAAATGATGCACCAACTTTTATCAAGAATACAATTTTCTGAGAAATTAATAATAAAAAAGTTTTCCATTTGTGTCCAACTTTCTGCCGGTCACTGTATGTGTTTACCTAACTCACTATAAAACGACTCAAATTTCCGTTTAAAAATAAAAGTAAGCCATGATTTTGTCGAATAAGCGTCATCGTTTACGTCACAGCACCTGCGCGTGGGCATACCGTTTTCTGTGTATCGTGGGTTATTGCTCGAATGAATGATTTACATTTAAAAAAACACAAGTTTATGTCATATCTAAAAAATCACAAACAACATAAAAAATTAGATTAGACTATCTTATTAAGCCCAAAATTATCTACAATTTTTGTCTCTACAGTTTTTTTGTATACCTAATCAGAAATAACGGAGCTACAGAGATCTGATGAAATAGCAAAAAATCACTCTTTTCAAAATATCAAGTGAGCCATGAACTTTTTTAAAAATCCAAAAGGGGCATTATGTTGAGCATTCAAAACCGCAATTCTTTCCCCATTTAACCTTTGTTCTAGCTCTGCTAGTTTTCGAGATCCCCATAGTGGGCATCGAAAAAACTCACCCTGTATACTGATACCGCATAAGTAAAAATATAGATGTACATTGGTGTCTTCGCAGTATTACATATCAATCACAGTAAGCAGTCACGTCCAGCCGCCCAGGTTCAGTGATGCCAGGGACTCTTTAAAGTAAGGGGACCCAGCATTATACTTTCTAAAATGAGACCTATTCTTTCCACATTCTAATGGTATCAGTGATGCCGAGCATGCCATTTTATTGGAGAATCTATTAATAAAACAGGTACTTTGATTGTTAGTAAAAATTAATAACGGTTTCCATGATTTCTAAAAATTAGAGTTGACAATGTTGTATCTACAAATACAAAATATGGCAACTGTCAAATGAAACAAATTTATTGTATAGTTGAAATTCTTTAATTGTCACAACTGAGTATCTGGAAGTTAGAAAACTTAAAAATTGTGAATTATGATGGGAAATTTTTTGCCTCCTTTAGAATCTATGGCACTATCTTATCACATAAATCCTGATGGCAGTTGGACACACTAACATATTATAACATATACCAGCCCACTTATGTGGTCTCCTTGGAGTCTACAGAAAACAAACTTCCCCTCAAGGCTTCACTTTTCCTATGTGATTGACTGTGAAATGCTGGGTCCCCTTATTTTAAAGAGTCCCTGAGTGATGCTAATTCTGTGAGTGTGGCATGTGGCGTGTGGCGGACTGACGGGGTCGGGTGCGGGGTGAGTGCGTGACGGCAGTGTTGCCGCTGTTTAGTGTTTTAGTCAGTGTCTATTATTATACGCAATAACACGAACACGCAACAAGATTAAATCAGCTTAGTAAGGTTTTTAATGTAAACCTATAATGTCAAAAAAATTATAAAAATAAACGCTAGAATTTGTCAGGGGGGTTATTTTTATACCAAGGGGGGCTTAGCCCCCCCCCAGCCCCCCTTAGCTACGCCAATGATTATAATTAGATACATTTGTGAACTTTGTTTCAATAATTGGGTACCTAAGTAAGTAGGTACGTTTGTCTAACAGACAATAAAAGCAGTAACAAGTAACAAAATACATACAGAAATATAAGTATTTATAATACTTAAGTACGATTCCTGGTGTGGATAGGTACGTTTTCGACAAATAATAAGGGTAAATTCGGGCAACTAAAAGTCGAAAAGTCGAATTTTTGTGAGAATTTTTCGCAAAGTGCGCCATCAGGCAAATGATGATACCTATCTTCCCTTATGGTTGCAAACAACAAGCGAACAGAGAACAGCATGTTGTGAAGGAGAGTAATCTCTTCTGATTGAAATGGCAGTTAGGGTCAATTTCATAATACATTCAACTAAATTATCTTTTGACTTTAACATTAGGTAAAGAAACTTTTGCAACTATACTAAACAATGGTTGGATTGTTAGAAAGCTCCTTTAATTTTAAAGGGTACTTTAGTTTGGCTATGCAAATGCCCCTTCATCATTTTATTCTTAAATTTTCGCCCTTTGGGAAACCCAAAACGAATACAAGTTGACCGCTGGCCGTCAAGCAAAGAAAACCTATCTACTTCAAATTATTATTAGATACGATTTGACTTAAGCCAGGTATGTAACTAAGTTCTGCTTCCCTCGACAGTTCTAGGCATCTTGAGGCTTGAAATTGTAAAGAAACGATTCTTCACTTCGAACTTTTAGAGAAATGTTTCATTTTTTCACAAACAACACGAATTTATAAATTATAAAAAAGCTGTCACCAGCACTTCGGGCTAACTGTTTCCACCCAGAGACACACTGCCTCGTCGTAGCAATCTGGCGACGATAGCACTACCCGCACTACACAAATTAATTCTGGTAAATTTCTTGTAAAATCAACTGACAGGGACTAACAAGCCACGCCGCGCAGACCCGCAAGCCATGTTGCCAGCTTTCTCAACTTCAGGGCTTTCCTAGAGTCGGCTGTGATAAAGCGCCACCCTACAAGTTTGTATAAGTAGTGTTACAAAACAGAGCAAAAGAAAAACTCTTCGAGCCCAGATGTGGTTATTCGTATGTACACTAATTGTACAGTAGTGGTTCGGTAATAAAATCCATTGAAAAAAAAAACGCGCCATTAATACCTACACGTCTTACCTTTTGACAAACTTAATTAAGTAAATTCAGTACTGTGTTTGAAAGACACCAATTTAATCAGAAATCGGTCGAACCGCGCCACTCACCACATGTCTTGCCGACTAGCTAGGACGTTGACAGTGCGTTTGACATTTGCCAAACTCACTAGATTACCGGGAATGATGAGAAAAATAAGGGACGTATTAGGGCGTATTGGGTAAGCTGACTTTTCGGACGTAAGTACCTACACAAAAAGTTGAATCGAAACGAAACCGATTAATTTTTGTATGGTTTCTGTCTAGACGCCCCGAAAAAACAACTTTGGAAGAAGCAATAACACATTTCTGCGGTAATGTGGTGTAAACAAAAAAATGGGACAAAAAATGAAATAATGACCTGCGGCACCCTTGATTTGTCGGTTGGTATGAACTAAATTACCAATGTGTCAATTCTGCGGTTTGCTTATTCGGCAAGAAAAGTATACCCAAACGCCGGAACACACAAAAAATGCTTGCCATGTACAGGGTAGTCCAACTTCTATGGACAAAACTTAGAGAACTTATAGAAAACGTCAAAATAGGTAGTTTTTTCATATAAACACGCTTATCTACTTCCTACAATGCGAGAGAGGCAGGAGGCGAGGGTCAACCCTAATATTTTTTAATAAAAAATGGTACGCCACCTATTGTGCCTTCACTAGTACACTGTCTGTAGCTTTTACGCCAAAATGTTAATAAGGAAACTTGTTTGTAACGAAAATCTGAGTAGGAGTGCAAAATTTCAAAAGCCTAGACCCACTATGATTTTCTTCAGCTAAAAAACGCATGAAAATGACTTTTTCTTGAAATCGGCATTAAAATGTCCCAAAATCGTCATTAAAAGCACAGAAATCGTACAATAATGTAGCCCATTATTGTACGATTTTTTCAATAAGTAGGCCTTGGCGAGATGTAAACATCAAACGTCAGACGCGGAGAAATCGCTCGTCAAAAGTGACCAAATATTCAAAACCCGGCCGATAAAGGCTCATTTAACTTTTCGTACACATTGCGAAATTGTTTCCTATAGAAGCGCAATTCTTCAGTATAAATATTTTAGTAAATTTGAAAATCAATAGATTTGTTGTGTAGGCTGCACAAGAAGCAGCAGTTTGGTTTTTCTGTCAGAAGGTGCCGTACATCATTATACTTGTCCTAGGTAGAGCGATCGGTAAAGTCAAGCAACGCCGCGCGTAGTCGGTTCGTGGACGGGTGATCCCTTATTATTATTTTCTTGCCTAAAAAAACTTTTTTTTTCCGATTTCAAGAAAAATATAATATTTATGTACCTCGGCACTGAAGTTCTTTTTATGACTCATGTGGTTTATTTGCCTCGGCCAGAGGCCTCAGCAACTAAACTCCACATGAGTCATAAAAAGTTGAACTTCAGTGCCTTGGTACATAAATAACTATTGTGTCATACGCTCCCAAAAATAGCTATTTTACGGACTCATTTAAGTCCGTAAAATCCTTCTTTTTCAGCCTAGTCCCTAAATGAATGAATGACATGACAATGTTATCATTATAAACAAACTTGTTACTACGATATCAATTTCTAAGCCAACTTTTCGAACATTATGATTTCAAAAATTATGGAAAATTTGCAAATTTAAGCGTTCTGAAGAATTAATTGTAAAAAGCGTATAACAAAATTGTGGGAGCATAATAAAATTTTGGGACAAAAAATAGTGTTCGTTACACGTACCTAAATGAAATTTTCAGGACTCGTCTGCTACTCCGGACTCGCGGCTAACGCCTCGTCAGCAATGATTCGTCCTGAAAAAACTTCATTTTAGGTACTTGTAACAGAAATAACTGTGTTGACCCCCGCCTCTCTGGCAGACAGGCTGACTTATTTTTAATTTATAACATTTAGTGTGTGTCTAAACTGTCCGAAATATGTTTGCCTTAACTGTCTTTATATAGGAAAAATAAAAGAGAACTTGAAAAACAAAAATTGAACTTCGATGCCCCGGCGTATAACGAAAACCGTTACTACTTTGATACAGGTTTATATGAAAATGTAGTTATATTTTGACGTTTTATATAGATTCTTGAAGGTTTGCCCAAAAAAGTTGGACCACCCTTTATGGTTATTCTGGCAGTGATAAGGAATAAGTTGCTAGGATTAATAAAAAGGGAATGGTTTCTGGAGATGAAAGAGATTTATTAAAGAGCCGTTGTTGTACATATTATATTTGGATCTAGAACATTCAACTGCGGGGCATGAACATGTTAGGAAAAGGACGATATATTAACACGTGGGCAGAGTTACTGTAATTATTATTATGGAGAGGAAATTAAGTTGGAAGTATCCTACAAGCAGACATTAAATTTATCACCTCGTGTGAAACATTGTTTCAAGAATTTTTCTGAATATAATTTACATCTCAAGTACAAAGTGTGTAGAATATTTAATTTTTTGTACCACACCAAAAAATGGCTAGCTGGCAGCCATAATTATTATAATTAAGTTTTCAGCCACTTTCGCCAAACTGAATCAAATTTTCCAATTGAATTGGTTGTACAGGCAGAAAAGCATAACAAGTAACAGATTGATGTCAGTAGCAGCATCAACCATGTTAACGTATTTTCTTTCTTAGCAAACATTAAGATATCACATATCAACATAACAAAGTATTCACAGCTTAATGCACCTACGTAAATGCATATCACAATAATAAATGATTATCTAGAACTAAACCTTATGTGCGGCAATGAAATGAATGTCCAGTCATTCATATAAATTATAAATTTGTCTTTAATTTTTCTTTTAAATATCACACATTGTGTTAACGTCTCTGACAACTCATTATAAAGCTTATAAACCTTATATCTTATTTTATTATAACTCCCAGATAGCACAATTAGGTACATGCCTGACACATAGCTACTTGATATATTAACTTTTGGAATGTTCATATGAAAGCCATTTACTTTTTTACATTCACCATATTCCAGGCATATATATTATATGCTATTCGGGTGCTGAAAAACTGCTTGGAATAGGCCTCGGAACTTGTAGGCCATATCGCTATCACATGCTTAGCTTGTTGTAGAGAGCATATTATGAAAATTAGGTAGGTAACTCTCACATGTTACGGAATATGCTATAGGTACACTAGATTAGCATGTGATATAACAATTATAATAAGGTACTTATGTTCATGTTCAAAGACAATGCGGATAAGCCTTGGTTTTGCACAGTGGCGTAGCTAGCTTTGAGTGGGCCCTGTATCAAAGGCTAAGCCAAGGGCCCCTAAGCCGGGGGAGGGGGGGGGGTAAAATAAAATCTACATACTCCCAGAGGCGGATCCAGGCAAATCAAAACGGGGGGGCGGGGGGGGGGGGGGCGGCGTAGTAAAAAAAATTCCTGAGGGGCCGGTAAGGAAAGTTTGTAGAACATAATTATGTATTTTTGTGAAAAATACATAATTACAAAAATTTATTTCTCTAGAAAAATAAAAACAAAAAAATGTTTACCCAAACAAAATAAAAAACAAACTTAAATAATAAAGATAACAAAACAAAATCACAAAATAAACAATAATTCTTTAGATTTAAAAAATAATGTACTAATCACAAAATAAAATCATATTTTCTCTTCTTGCGCAAACTGATCTTTTCTTCATTTATGGGTACACTGCGGTCTATATTTAATGGGGCTAAATTATCTACTTAGTCTGTCTTGGACCATATTGGTATGTAACCAAGTTAGAATTCTTTATATATATTTCCGAAGATGCATTCCCAAGTAACATTTTAAGATATAGTCCAAATAGTTGTATTAGGGTTATAAAATTGTCGCTTAGGGTAGACAAAATAACTATAGGTCTTATAGTAGTTGTTAGGATGTTATTTACTCGAATCGTGAAAGTAATTGTTCTATAAAATTCTTATAACAGGAATAACATGGTTACTTTAACGTCACAGTCTTTCAAAGGTTATTATAATGTTGTAAAGAGGTCTCCGTCGTTGAGAATACAACTTTTACGACTTTAGAAATATAGTTGTACGACGGTTGTAAAGAAAATAATTTGACCACATTAAAACTTTGTGGAGCGATAGTCGTATAAAGACGATTTAAATATATTATAAGACATCAGTAAGTGGGAGTCATAGATGTTGTAGAACAGTTTTAAGCAAGATCTTAATACGACATAGAAATGAGAACATGACGGTAAGAAAGTAACGCACATGCGCGTTAATATTAATTTCAACCTCAATATGACCCCAGTAAGTGGTAATTTTAATAAAATACCTTTATATACGATATTCGTAGGGTCATTAATAAAAGTGAGACGTAATTTATTGTATCATAATATGTATCATATTATGATGTGCCATATATCATACAGTAAATGTAAAGCAGTAATAAATATCTACAGTATAAGCAAATATCAGCATCTGTTAAAAATTATTATGAGTTTTACAAAAGACTGGGCAAATACAAATGCTCAAATTTGGAATTAAATCAGTTTTGTCATACAAATCTTTATTTTTTTATACTACTATACTAAAGACAGCTCTCCACGCTCATGCGCATATAAATACTTATTCTGTAATTTTGATTTTAGTTAATAGTCGTTTGACAGTTTTAGAACTATTTATGACCTCTTAGTAGTTTGACTGAAGTTTTACAACTACTAATAAGTCATATAACACGCCAAGTTTGAAGAAAATATCTCCTATACTTCTAGAAATACTAAGAAATATGTGTATTTTTCTCCAAACTTCGACGCTCTGTATAAAAAAAACTATGGCCCATAGGAGAAAAAAATATATTTAAAAGTGCCCTTATTTTGACTCCACGAATACGTGGTTTCATTTTTGATTTAGTTACACCCTGTATGTGTTGGTCCAGCAGACACAGAGATCGAATATCAAGGATAAAGTTAGGCATCTGTCACAAGTGCCCAAAACATTGCTGCCAACCTTGTATTACCAAATTAAGAAATGTCATTTCTAATGTAAGGTACAATAATTATTAAAGAGCGTTTTTAGATTACTTAATAATACTCCGGTTGTAATAATGGTTGTGGAAAAAGGGGGGCGGTCGCCCCCCCTGTATCCGCCACTGCATACTCCAGAACAGCATACCATTATTTATAAATAATACCTACAAAAATAAAATTAACATTATTTTCAACAAACTGATGCGCCAGCCGATTTTTAAAAGCTTTTATTTAACTTGCAATGTATGTATGTATGTATGTATGTATGTAATTTGTTCGGGTGGAATCTTGCAACTCAATTTTGAAGCAGATATCTTCAACCGATCGAGCTGAAATTTTGTACACACGTTTAATTTGGATGACAATGCATGATTATATGTGTGACGTCATTCTAAATCCAACATGGCGGATCACCCAAGATGGCGGACTAGTTAAATTTCAACCGATCGAGCTGAAATTTTGTACACACGTTTAATTTGGATGACAATGCATGATTATATGTGTGACGTCATTCTAAATCCAACATGGCGGAACACTCAAGATGGCGGACTAGTTAAATTTTAACCGATCGAGCTGAAATTTTGTACACACGTTTAATTTGGATGACAATGCATGATTATATGTGTGACGTCATTCTAAATCCAACATGGCGGAACACCCAAGATGGTCATTAGAAGGTCTCCTCATTGAAGAGCTAGACTGTTCTAAACTAACCGGCAAACGACCTTGCAACAATGATGCGTTAACTGAGATGAATAGACTCAGACACCTGGCCAAACTAAAAATTACAAAATAAATTAAAAGTAAAAAAATATTTTTGAAAAAAGCTTTTATTTAAATGCGCTAAAAAGAATAAAATAATCTTTTCTTTTAAAACTTTTACTATCAACTTATAACGTCATTCCACAATTTATATGATATAAAAGCTTGTCGCGAGATTTAAGTTTTCAAACTAAGTAAATACCACTACTTAAATCTCGCGACAAGCTTTTATATCATATAAATTGTGGAATGACGTTATAAGTTGATAGTAAAAGTTTTAAAAGAAAAGATTATTTTATTCTTTTTAGCGCATTTAAATAAAAGCTTTTTTTAAAAATATTTTTTACTTTTAATTTATTAAATCCGAAAAATAAAAAGCTAACCTACTTACTGTAAGTAAACAAAAACTCAAATTTCGTTTTATTATGTATATGTGATGCATAGATGCATACAAATCTGAAGTCACCCGTAGTGTTAAAATAAAATAGTTTAATTTTAAGTTTGAAGTAGAACCAAATCAAATTTTGTTTTTTTTTTTTATTTTTTTTATTGGTCGGTGGGCCCCCCCAGGCCAGTGGGCCCTGTATCATTGATACAGCTGATACAGCGGTAGTTACGCCACTGGTTTGCATGTACCTTATTGGTGATCTGCATATGTGCTATACAAGTTCCAGAAATAGTTTACGCCTTTTAGTAGGTTATAAGTGTTTTATAATATCAGTACTAATTATAAAATAAAGTTTAGAGGCTTCTGGGACAAACTATTTGGCTTGCATTTACAAATAATGCCCAAAAACGGACCATGGCTTAAGTTAATCTATAACGAGCAGTATAGTCTGTAAGATGTAAATCATCTAGTTATCTCTGTCAGAAACTGAAAATAGTGAAAGTATAAGAATTCGGAATTATGTATTATGTAGACTAATTTCTATCATGTATAAAATGTGTTATTCATATGCCATGAAGGAATACTCCTTGTGGTATATACTTGATATGTGCTAATAACATACCTATACCGGTAAATGCCTGACACATACCACATACCCTACTAAAACATTCCGATTACTAAGTTGTATATCACATACCATGAAGATACTGGCAGGTGTCTTTAATTTTTCACATTAACGGTATATAGGTACTTTTCATGCTTTTTGCATAAGACGGCACTTAGACGTCACATATTTAACATGTGCTAAGTGCAATTATTGTGCTAGCTGGTCAGTGTGTTTCCTTTTAAGTGGCGACAATTAATTATTTTATAACGAGTCGGCAGATTTTAAATATATCCTTTGATTTTAAAATTAAAAAAAAATAACTTTTGCAACAATATTAAACAATCTTTGGATTGTTAGAACAGCTCCTTAAATTTTTGTCTATTGAAAAGCCACAAGCGTATATAAATTGATAGCCTGCCTTCAAGCAACAAAACCGAGCTACTTCAAGGTATTATCACAGATCTGTTACTTGTCTGTGGTATTATTATATGTAATTCGACTTACAGCCAGGTATACAATTAACTTCTACGCAACTTGAGTCTTCAAATTATAGAAGGAACCAATAAAATTAAACTCCTTTCGCCTCTTGTAACTTCCTATTACACGCACTACTTATTGTAAAATCAACTGACAGGAGTGAGAGGCCACGCAGGGGGGTTCGGCAAGGTGGACCCCACTGTGGGGTCCCCACAGAACCCCAAATTAGCATAACATCTTCGTAGAATTCTAAACTTTGTTGGATATGTAATTCATTCTTTGTGTTTCCATTCTCTCCATAATAGTAGATACCCCTCAAAATGTCTATGTTGACATTGAGTCTACCCAAAATTTATTTTTTTTATTTAATAAGGATTGTGTCTGTGCAGTGGAATTGCTCATGTAAATTTTGCCAAATACAACAAGGGACCACGAGCAGGTCAAAAGGTGATTGAAAACTGGAAAGAACTTCGTCATTCAGAGTTTTTGCTAGAACTAGGGCTCGACCAAATCTTGCAAGGCCCAAAAACCCGTATTGAAAAAGTAATACCCTAAGGCTTAACAGAATTACTATCCCCGCAAAATGAAGACTCACAGGGAGCCTGTAAAAATAATAAAATAAGTAAAAATACCAGTGCTGACAACGACACTTCAGTACCTATACAGTGTGTCCCAAATTCGATGCTCACCATTGGGATCTCGATAACTACACGAGATAGAGAGTTGGTTAAATGGGGACAGTTTTAGACAATTTTATGGCCAATCTGATGCCGCTGAGAAATCAAGGCTAACAGAGATCGTTTTCGAGTTATTCCCAAAAAAACGAATTTTATCATTTTCGTTTTTCATAAATATCTTAGAAACCGATGGTTTTGCAAAGACAGGACTTTGACATTATTAAGGCACTTTTATCCAACCTTGTTAGCAGTAATGTCAGTTTCTTTAAAAAAGTTTTCATTTTCGAGATATGACCCACAAGTTTTGATTTTCTTATGGACGCCGTCTTGGATTTGTACAAATTCGAAATCTACAAGAAATTATCTTTCCAATGATGTGTCACACTAATGATTTTTTCGTTAGTTCTAACACTTAAAAGCGTTTTTTTGCCTAATACTAAGTAGGCCATGACAAGTCTGTCAAAACAAATGCAACTCTCAGTTGTTGTTGTTATTGTTATGAAGTCGTCAGTGTTCTGAGATATGTGTAAAAATGCCGTTTAGTACTAGCGAAAAGGTGGATATGTACAATTGTTACATAAAAAACTATAGAAATAGTACAGTGGCAAAAAGAGTTTATCATACATTATACCCTGAAAGGCAGCAGCCTCACCGCTCAATTTTTCTTAGATTGAGTAGGAATTTAGAACAACATGGGAGTTTTGTTGTGCCCAGACCGAAATATGGTTCCAATCGATTGCACCAAGAAGATGTTGAAAACGTTGAACAAAGTATTAATGAAACACCGACGATTTCAATTCGAGAGATAAGTCGCAGAACTCTTTTGCCGAAAACGACTATTCATAGATACTTGACAAAAAATAAATATCACCCTTATAAATCCGTGATAGTGCAAAAGTTAAGGCCGGGAGATACTGAACGCCGACTTGATTTCTGTCATTGGTTTAACAATCAGTGTGAAGTTATTGATAACTTTCCATTAAACATTTGCTGGACCGATGAAACAAGATTTCATAACAATGGCATTTTTAATAAACATAATCACCATTACTGGGCTGTTAATAACCCATATGTTATTAGAGAATCCAGATCTCAACAAAAATTTGGATTCAATGTTTGGTGTGGGATATTAGGTGGGTACGGATGTACAGATGCCTGCATACACATTACTTATTTTTTATTTCAGGAAGTAGGTTGCTGGGTCCAGTAACTTATGATTATACTCTAAGTGGCCCACGATACTTAGAACTGCTGCGACATGAGATCTCTGGTTTTTTAGATGAAATACCACTAGCGGAATATAACAGGATTTGGTATCAACATGACGGCGCGCCGGCACAATACAGGTGTGGTTCGATACTATCTAGAAAATCAATTTCGTCATCAATTGACAACTAACAGTGGGCCTGTTAGGTGGCCTGCGAGGTCGCCGGACTTCAGTCCACTTGATTTTTATCTTTGGGGATACGTCAAAAATGCAATTTATCAAGAACCAGTAGAAGATATTGATGCATTGCAAGAATGCGTTTTAGATACATTGCAACATATTAACAGAACACATTTAAGAAAAGCTGTAAATCATGTTCGTTCCCGCCTAATAAGGTGTATCGAGAATAATGGGGCCCATTTGGAACAATTCTTTTGACTCTTGATGTTATTATTCCAGATTATTTGTTATTAAACTTCGTTTTGTGTAATTTTTTTAGTTTTATTCGTGGTCTACTACTACACTAACAGTTTGTTGCATTTGTTTTGACAGACTTGCCATGGCCTACTTAGTGTTAGGCAAAAAAACGCTTTTAAGTGTTAGAACTAACGAAAAAATCATTAGTGTGACACATCATTGGAAAGAGAATTTCATGTAGATTTCGAATTTGTACAAATCCAAGATGGCGTCCATAAGAAAATCAAAAGTTTTGGGTCATATCTCGAAAATGAAAACTTTTTTAAAGAAACGGACATTACCGCTACAAAGGTTGGATAAAAGTGCCTTAATAATATCAAAGTCCTGTCTTTGCAAAACCATTGGTTTCTAAGATATTTAAGAAAAACGAAAATGATAAAATTCGTTTTTTTTGGGAATAACTCGAAAACGATCCCAGTTAGCCTTGATTTCTCAGCGGCATCAGATTGACCATAAAATTGTCTAAAACTTTCCCCATTTAACCGACTCTCTATCTCTTGTAGTTACTGAGATCCCAATGGTGAGCATCGAATTTGGGACACACTGTATTTTCACCCTGCATTTCGGTTAATCCGGCGCCTGCATCCATATACATCAATCGGCCTTTGTATCGGGCTACGATGAGGGTATTAAAAATCCATAAACAACCTAACGCAACCGAACGGGCTACGTCACTCACAACCCCCAGCTGATTGATCGTCTACAAGAACCGAAAAAACGCAGCCAAAAACGCGTTCGCCAGTGATGAATTTCTATCAGCACGCTCTAAAAACTGCGCCATTATTTTCCCATTGCGTGAGTCAATTAGGTACTCGGTTATTTAAAGCCAATTTTGGAAGATGGTACGAGGCAAGGGACTATAAATAACACTTATGATGACATAATTCCCTGTAATTAATCCGAGAGAAAAAACGACAACTTTTTGTCTTTTGGTCTTATTGATCCTGTTTCCGCAGCAGCGGTTGCATCGCATTAATTTTTTGGATAGGTCCCTCGACCGGCTGGAAGAGCGGAATGAGAGTAATATATTATATTATTGTGTATGTAGCAAATTCCAAATATTAATTCTATATGTGCAGTGGCGCAGTGGCGTAACCTAGAGCAGTTGAATTAATTTTCCTCCTTTCAGTGTATTCACAGACTAACAGGATACCTAATACTATTGTAATATAGTCAGTAGCGCTCACTAAAAATTGTAGCTTTGCAAAACCAGTCGCCATAGTGAAGAGCAGACTACGACAGTTTTCAATAAACGTTTCTGGTTTGTCCTATATAAAGAAATATTTTAAACTAAAGTTATCTTGTATTTTTACATTTCATTAAAATTTTCTGTAAAGTAAAATAATACAACCTGTCAATTCTTCTTTTATAATCGCGATATAGGTAAATATAATTAAGGAACATCGGTGGTCATCACTGAATTTGCAAGTCGCAACGTTGAGCGCTCCTCGATTGCAGTGCCTTACGTGAGCCATTCGTTAGTAGGACTGTCAACGAATATTAATTAAAAAGTGCAGTGGCAATTAGGCAAATTAATGGCACGTCCTTAACGACTAACAATTAGGAGACTGGACTGGCGGAAAACAAGGGAAAAAGTGGTCGAGTAGGAATGTTCGAATCTTTCGAGTTTTTTGAACTTACTGGTTATTACTATGACTGGAATGTTGTTTTCTTATTATAATCTAGGTATCTATCTATTTTGGTTAAAAGATTCATTCGAGTACAGTACCGGTTTATTTTATTATAAAATAAAATTGTTTTGGTATAGTTTTGGCGTATTAATGTTAATTATCTACCATCGAAAAAACTGTAAAATTCCGACCATTCTTTCCCATAACAATAATAATAAATTCCATCCTTGTTCTATAAAAATGAAGCATGTTAACGTCCTGAAAGTATTGGGAGTGCCTAAGTCTTTAAAAAATTAATTATAATGTAAATGTGACGATAATTTCTCGGCACATCCCCCCCCCCTTCAAGCTGCCTGGATTTTTTTGCATAGGATCATACCCATAGTACAAATGGCGTACCGTTGGAATACGAAATACTTGGTTTATAGTTACGTTTAAAATGTGGCCGAGAAATATAAAAATATAGCGGAAATAATAAGAGCCATTGTATATTATACTTTTGCACATCTGATCAAAAATGGACACTTTTATTTAATTCTAAGTCTTATATGAGCAAATACAAACACGAAGCTATCCAGATAGTCTTTAGAAAGCAGTGGCGTAATTCAGGGGGGGCAAAGGGGGCAATTGCCCCCCCCCCAGAGCTGTCGAGATAAACGAGATTTGTAATATCAAAATTAATAATACCAAAAATTATATACTCCCGGCCTAATCTGAACATGCAGTGAACATCAAACATCTACAATTTGTTATTTGTTTCACCTTGTCTTCTCGAAATTAAAACCTGTGCAGTAGATTTGAGAACGCGCCGCCGTATATTATGCACACACTTCGTCGGTCGCAGCGTGTAACCGTAAATTAGGCAAAACCCCTACTAAACATATTTTGCACAATTACAGTGTGCCAGAAAGAACATTTTCAAAACTGAAAATTTTAAAAATTTATATTAGAAACAATATTGGCGAAAACCGACTGAATGGGTTAACACTCCTTTATGTGTACCCTGAAATACCCGCATATCTCCAGAGGAGATATTTGACGAGCTCAAGACCAAAAAAAGAATACTTGATTTTGTGATATAGATTTTACTGGTTCGAAGAAGAATTATTTTTGTTATACAGGGTGTCCGGTAATAACTTAAAAATTAAAAAGAAAAATGGAAAATATGACGAAAAGTTCATATTATTATGAACAAAAAAAAAACAACAAGTTAATTAAACTGTCAAAAAATAAATGTGCTTGTTTATTTAAATTTTGTTTTGAATTTAATTGCATACGAGTGTCGATATGCACCTGCATCGATGCAGAAATTTGAAAATTTCTCGAAAACGGTCACCTTTGTCGTTATTCACCAAGTAAACCTTTTTTGCTTAGAAAACGTGTGGGAAGAGGATACATTCACAAAATGTCGTAAAAGTTTGCTGTGAAAAAAGTTAGGGCAAATTAAATTAAATAATTATAGCGTACGCAGCGCCCTCTATACGGATTGCACCAAAAATAATACCAAATTATGACTTCTGTTCCCAAAAAAACCCCGGCTACCAAATTTTGCAAAAAGTTACTTAAAAAATCGAAAATAACATTTCAATTTCAACACCCTGCATCTCGGAAATCAAACATCTGCGGACCCGCATGTGCATATGAACTTTTCGTCATATTTTCCATTTTTAATTAAAATTATCGACAGAGTTTTGTTATTTATAAGTGATTGCCCCCTCCAGATGTTAATCCTGTATACGCCACTGTTAGAAAGTACATATTTTAAAAATAGTATCGAGGGATTTGAATACTATGTGGGTCTGTTGATAAGTCGGTTCCTCGCAATGCATGTTAAAAGGAAAATCTTGCTACGTTTGTCGCTATTTTTTTTTGTGCAAATATTGTTTGATTTTTTTTATTTCACAGATTTATATTGGCAGTTATTTAAGGTTTTTTTTGTGGCGTTTAAACAAAATTTATTTTGTGAAATACCCTATTACTGCTTTTCCCAAGTGCTTTCGGAGTCTGGGATTTAGATAATATATAATGCTGATGATTATCTGTACCTAGCACGAGCCGGTTTTGTGCTTTTTTCAGGTGCCTCCAATGTGTGTATTCTTTTATCTTGACAATTAAAGAGACTGAAGAGAATTACTGCACTACTTCCTCGTCCTAATTAGACTTCGATATTCAAGGAAGATTAATTGAGCAGCCGCTATGATCAAGTGAGTTCTAGTTCATATCATAGATGTTCTAACTTAAGCTGCACATGCATATATGTGCGATTAATATTTAGTAAACAAAAGACACATTTTATTCTCGTTGGCAGAATATCAACTGGGTCAGCCCTGGGAGTGCCACCCGCGCTCGCCAAAAATTTGCGGCGACCGCGGACGTATTTGAACCCGCAGTTAACAATGTCGCAACCGTTGTAAGGTCAATGCCGATGCGTATCTGCCGCGGAGTTGGCGCGCACTTTGTAGGTTACTGGAAAAACATGCCGCACACGCAGCCGGAATTTTTATTAGAATTGCTATTATGCCGAAAGGCACATGTGCTATCGGAATTAATATTTGGTCGATTCGACTTACCAGTTTTTAAATCCTGTTAACAATGAACTTTGGCGAAGTTTCTTATCTCTAGTGCATATTTGCTATTGCTAATTGGGATTACCTAGATATGTCTTACTTTGGACCAGAGATTGTCTCAGTTAAAACACTGGGGATATTAAGACTCAATGTACAGCACGTACATGGTGATTCAACATTAGCCGTCATTAGGCTTTTTGCGCAAATGCTAATGACGGCCATTGCGATAAATATTTTTAAATAATTTTTGTCTCAAAGTGTGAGTGATTACTTAGATTAAAATTTGTACCTATTGATCAAACGTTTAAAATTATACAACGGAAGGGGCAAAAAACGTACAGTCTCAGCTCCACAAACACAGCTTTTTTAATATCAACTGTACATATGTTTCAACCCTTCTAGGGGGTCATCTTCAGCAGTGTAACATTATAGAAAATTCAAAGCTTTATAGACTTAGTCAAATTTATGTATGCGAATGTGGAATATTAATTTGAGTATTAATTATGTAAAAGGCTTCGTCAAAAATTTTAAAACATATAGGTACATAGGTAACATGATATAGAGGAATCCTGAGGATATTATGTCGTCGGAATGATCAAAAAATTGCAAATTGCAGAATGAAAAGAGTTTTGATTGATAAAGATGGCTCTACGGCCAGGTCAGGCATTTTGGAATGTAAAATAAGTATTCCACAGTTCCACAGGGCAGTATATTGGGCCCCCTGTTATTTATAATCTATATAAATTATTTAAATAATGTACAGTTTAAAATTATGCGTGTTGCTCGCTACAGATCGAAAAAAGCCATTTTATGGGTCAAAATGTTGAATCACCAGGTATGTGCTGTACATTGAGTCTTTAACTGGACATTTTACAATAACTTTTTATTGTCTAAAGGACAGTTAAACTTGATATTAATGCAAGGTAAACATTTTGAATTAATTTCGACATTCGTGTACTTCTCTTAGTACTATACTAAAATCTCTCTTTAACTGTGCACTAGTTTGTGCCAGGTAAAATATTTCATGTCTCGAGAATTCCAGTGCGCGGCGGCCATATTGATATTACTTAGGACCTCTTAGACACCACTAGTATATCTACACAATTTATTTGTATGTAGCCTATTAGATATTAACGTGATAAAAGACGTTTAACTAAAGCATATTTTTATTTTTTGCAGATGTACCCAGATATCCAATAGAAACTAAGAGACAGAAGACTAAAAATGACCTATTTGGAAACCATCGTGCTGCTTGGTGCGCTGATTTGCACTTCAGCGGACTCAACATTTCTTAACGGTGGGTAAAAAAGCAAAATACGATTCAAATCAATTTAAAAGAAAAATGCATCAAGTGCACACTAAATTATGTATACAGAGTGATGCAAAAATGACTCCTATACATCGTTGGCATTTGTAGATCTTGGTTCTGTAATAATCTCTGCGTGTGATGAATAAGATTCGTAAAATACAAAAATGAAAAATTTTGATTGCCTATGCCTTCTGCTAGCAAGCGGCATGCTGGAGCTGGAAGATGTTCCGATTCCAACAAGATACGCACCTTTGGGCACCATGTAGGTACACGGTGCCCCATCAGAGGTCCAGCCTCAACAGAAAACGAAAAAAGAAATTTTAAACGTAGGTCTTAAGTAGATCATGCGAGGCCCATTTTGCGAGAAATAAATTTGTTTAGAGAAATTTGGAATTAAGATGACGTCATCTTTTACCTATATTTTATCCAGGAACATATCCGATTTTTTTCCTATTGGCAAAGCCCGCGGAATGAATAACTTTTGTTTAAGAAAATTTTCTCTACCAGTTTTCGTTTAAAATCTACAAGCGAACATGTTCTGGAATAACTGTAAAAAATCAAGTTAGCCGAGGCTTGATTAAGTGTTCCTTGGAAATCAGTCACGGTTGTAGTTGTTTTATATTATTTGTAGTTTTTACCAAACGTGTTTAGTCGATTTAAATTTGACAGTAATAATTTCTAATTGCGTCACATGCAGAAAAAGTTGGTATGCTGTTGGTTTAGGGCGAATACCAGAAAAATTCAAGAAGATGAGTACCTAGTAGTGCAGTTGAATCGACTAAGATATATCCCTATCGACATGTTCCTGCCAACAAAACTTTTGCAAAATTGATTTTTTTGTTTTGCTCAGAAAATTAGCGAGTCATGGGTCAATAGTTTAGGTCCACTAGGATCAAGTTTGGTACCATACTGGTTACTATACAGGGTGGCCCACTACGAACTGCATCGGTCTATATATGGAAAACTAAAAGTAGGAAAATTCTGAAAATTTGGCACCTCACCAATGCCGATGGGCGCTGCTCAACTAAAATATTTTGGTGAATCTGGCACTTCCGGTTATACCGGAAGTCGATATCAACTTTCTTATTTCAAATAGAACACCCTGTATATTATTGCATTTTTGGATTCTAGGCATCATTTTGGAACAAAAACATGCAACATGTCCTATGTCTAAATCCAACCGTTTTTGAGATATTTGCATTTTTCCGAAAAAAATGACAGGTCCAGACCTAAAGTCAATTAGCAATTTATACGAGGAAACCGCGAAATTTAAAAACGAATTTTTGGCATCGTGTAACAGAAGCCCTGACCTAGTGATCTCTGCTGAGAAATAAATCCGTTCACAAAATATGAATAAAAATTACATTCAAAATGTGCTTAAATCTCGAAATTTTCAAATGGAAACCCCCATTTTTTTTAATGCGATCTTATTCACCACTAAAAATAACGACAACTTTGTGTAAGGTTTCCTATACCTAAATGCCGTAATCTTCGATTAATTTACGAAAAACCCCCTTTTCGTCCATAAAATGCGGGGTTTGTTTAACGCTTGGAAAATCATGTTAGCCGTGGACGTTGAAAATACAATCGCGGCTGAGGAAATGTCACTTGGTTTATAAATTATTGTGGACAATAATGCCGGCGCGCTTAAATTACCTACACAAACGAAGATTATTTTAATTTGTTTATTATCTACGGAGAATGCAACATAAAGTAATATCAAGAACGTGCGTTAAATTTGGTGCTCGCTCTACACAAAAAACAAAACAATCGCCAAACACAAGTACAAAGTTTAAACTATATGGACGTGTCGGAGAAAAATCACTTAAAAATAAGCCTATTGTTACTGGCTTAAATTACACTACATTAAAACACTAAGAGACTATAATAGTTAAAGATATAACAAAATTTTAAACAGTAAGGATGTATCAAAGCAAAAATACAGGGTTAAAGGCAAGCAGAGACCAGAGAAGAAACCTTCCTCTTGTTCGTGTTAATTTAATAAATGTTCAAATTGTCTTCCTTGAACGTCTAAACACTTTTCACATCTCCGAAGTAGTTCTTCATGCGTAGCCCTTCTAATAGAGAGTGGATTTAAATTGGCAAACGCATGTCGCACTCTGTCCATGCAATCTTCCATTGTTATTAATGGAGTACTGTAAACTTGATTCTTTATTGTGCCCGAAATAAAGTAGTCAAGAACTGTGGATAGCGAGCCCCACACGGTATTTTCAACGTCCACGGCTAACATGATTTTCCAAGCGTTAAACAAACCCCGCATTTTATGGACGAAAAGGGGGTTTTTCGTAAATTAATCGAAGATTACGGCATTTAGGTATAGGAAACCTTACACAAAGTTGTCGTTATTTTTAGTGGTGAATAAGATCGCATTAAAAAAAATGGGGGTTTCCATTTGAAAATTTCGAGATTTAAGCACATTTTGAATGTAATTTTTATACATATTTTGTGAACACCCTGTATAAGAACGGATTTATTTCTCAGCAGAGATCACTAGGTCAGGGCTTCTGTTACACGATGCCAAAAATTCGTTTTGAAATTTCGCGGTTTCCTCGTATAAATTGCTAATTGACTTTAGGTCTGGACCTGTCATTTTTTTCGGAAAAATGCAAATATCTCAAAAACGGTTGGATTTAGACATAGGACATGTTGCATGTTTTTGTTCCAAAATGATGCCTAGAATCCAAAAATGCAATAATATACAGGGTGTTCCATTTGAAATAAGAAAGTTGATATCGACTTCCGGTATAACCGGAAGTGCCAGATTCACCAAAATATTTTAGTTGAGCAGCGCCCATCGGCATTGGTGAGGTGCCAAATTTTCAGAATTTTCCTACTTTTAGTTTTCCATATATAGATCGATGCAGTTCGTGGTGGGCCACCCTGTAGAGTGATTGTACATAACCCGATTCTTCAAAATTTGTGCTGGCGGTTAGGGAGCGCCCTGGGCAGTTAAATGGCTTTCGTTTGTACAAGGGTCTCTTCATTTCTTCCTACAATAAGACGTGTTGCAAAGTGAGGTAGTAATTTCTAGAACAGACTGTATCTATTTTATCGCTTGTATTAATTATTAACTTTCACTTTTTCGGATCGGATTCGCCGGAAGTAGTTGAAAACTTATGGTTTTTGTGCGAAACATGCCGCATATTATGACATTGTTGGACTTTTATGGAGTTTAAAAGAAAGATTTATTTCTTTGGACCAGTGAAGTTATTATCGTAATGTCTGCTTCCGATGTTTTCATTCTCGGATCCACAAAAATCAAAATCACCCCCAATAACTCTCCCCAACCCTCACAAATCTCACCTTTAACCTGCCTCCCTTGTAAACAAATCCAGAAAACCGAACACCTAGCCGGATTGCATAATTCATAATTTGCGCGAATGTAGTTGTCAGGCGGGCAAGCACGGCTCGTAAACACGTCCCAGAAACCTCGTAAATCATGCTAGCGGTAGTCTATGACAGCCGCGCGGTTGTATGGCCGGTTAGTGTAGTCGGGGGAAATCATAATAAGGCGGGTTTATAGGCCGGGACTGCCTGGAAGAAACCGGAGAGTCGCAGAAATGCGCGGAGCCCGCCGTGCACTCGCGCATAAACTATGATGTACTTATCAGATTTATGAGTAGTAACGTGAGAAGAGGAAGGGGTACACAAACTGAATGTATGCGGTTCTCATTAAAATATGCGCATTCCTCATGTTACAGATAGGTATATGTATACCTACTTAATCGATACAGGGTCTTCAGTGAATTTCCCTTGTGTGCGTGATGTGAAAATAGGTCGTGGTAATGAGAAAAAATAAATAAACAATATGGTGTAAAAAATGGTTTTCACAGTAACCCCAAGACCTGTCAATTTTGTATATGGTAGACACTGGTCAAGGATCCCTTTATTGATTCATCTTCTTTTTTTATGAATTTTCCAATTTTGCATACGAGTACATAACTCAATTTTAATTCATTGATTTTGTCTCTAGGCTCTCCCAAGTAATGCCAATAAAGAGACTTACAAAGGTGACTGCCAAGAACGTTATATTTTGTTCCAAGAATACAGGGAAAAAGTTTATTTTCCTTTTTTCTTAAAATGTAAACACCTTTTTGTATCAAGGGATTCAATTGTAAAGGGAGAGGGGAAGAGCATGAATGTTTTTAGACTATTCTATCGCCATCTATTCTTATTAAATTAAGCCTGGCCTACCTCTAATTAGATATATTTTTTTTATTTTTGACTTTAGAAAAAATTTAATAGGTATAAAAGCTGTACCAACACAATATTAGTTTTTTAAAGACATTATCAGATATTCTAAAAAAAGAGGACCAAGCGATAGTTTAGATTAGATTATATTTTACTAATATTTTTGAAATAAAACAAGAATTTTAGGAAAATCTTAATAGGTCCAAAATATTTTGGGATTTTATTACGTTGCATTTTTGTTATTACATTGATTGTCTACCTTTTTCACGAGAACGACAAATTCAAGATAAGTTAGTAGATATAAAATTTTAAAACGAAAAATTTCAAAATTTCAAATATCTGTCATTTTTATTGCCTTGATGAGCATATTTCAAAAATGCAAAAAGTAGGGTGTTCCATTTCAAAAACATAAGTTTAGTTTGTCATGCATTTGCGAAATACCAGGTATAAAATTTCTTACCCCCAGGAAACTGCATAAAATTCTCTACAACTTTTATCTAATTTTTCAGAAAAAATAAAACGATATAGGTAGGGGTGGTGGAAAACTTCGCGTGGACACTCTGTACTGTCTAACTTTTCACCTCACTGGAATATAAACGTTTATTACCCCTTATGCATCAAGAATTTTTTCGCCATCAATTGTAACTTGAATAAGCTGGTAACAAAAATAAAAATAAAGTTTAACGGCTTATGTTATGGTATACAAACTATTTTCGGTAACTGACAGAGTAAACCAGCATTATCCAATATCTAATGGATTGCATGGTTAGGTATACAGTATACACGCTGAATCATTGAAAGGTGGGTAGACCGAGACAGTGGACTGTTTCTAGCTTGATATGCCGTCATCAGCCCCAGTAGAGAATACCCAGGAACGATTCATGGTTTGAGTTCATCTTTATCCAGCAATTACCGAAAATAGTTTGTCCCATAAGCCGTTAAACTTTATTTTGTTGTATATTTTGGGGACGTTAATTATTATCATCTCAAAAATAAAAATATTTGGAGATATCTCGATTTAGGTATTAAATTTATTTATTACTACCCATCATAGCTATTACAAGAAAATAACGTTTATTGCCGTTTATAAATCTCTGCTGTGTTTTTAAAAATTGAAATTACATATAGACTCAAAGCTAATAAATCCAAACAAAGTATGCTTTACGACTTCTGTTCCGAGCGAACGTACAAGCGGCAGCCTGAGCAATGATGTACAATCCAATCAGGTTTTAATAGACTAAGCCAACCATCCGAAGACAACATATATTAAGATAATGTTTCCTCTGGTTTTCCAGCTCATGTGCGCCCAATGAAATCTAATTAATACCGTATTAATTATGGAGATATTCACCGGGCGACTTAATTGCTCAAATCCCACAAAGCGACTGTAGGCGCCGACCGCACCGAGTCGCTCGCCAAGTGGCCTTGTCAAGGTCAAACAAGTGACAGTTGGGTGAGCACAGGACGGTAATGGAGAATTTACTGAAGATTATTGCCGTTTGTATACGCTTACAGTTAGAGTGTAGTGCCATTTCAAAAAAGTTGGGGGGCCTCCAATTTCATCATTCGTCATTGTGGAAATACCTACATGCTTAATATTATACCTATTATACATATATTATATACATATATTAAATTTGGTTGCACATGGGATAGCACTTTTAGTTGGTACTGCCAAGATTGAACAGCATCTGAAGGAACTGTTTTCAGTCAGTTTTCCCATATTTTCAAGATACAGAGCGCTAAATAAAATAATTAGTCTAATATTTTAGCTGTCTCGTATGAAAATGATTTTTCATTCAAATTTCTAAAAAGTAACACGCTCTCGGAAATTTTACAAGAGACTATCCCTCTTATAACTAGGTATTTAAATTAAAAAAGCCATTTTTTTAGAAATCAAAATAATAGAAATTAATAAAAGAGGGTGCCGGTGCCAGTTACCCCCACGCATGCCAATAATGAATCTAAATGGGTACTTCTTCAGCATATTACCTGTGGGCCTTAAAAACCTATAAGTACATACCAAGTTTGAAGTTAATATCTCTTTTAGTTACTAAGATAAAAATTATAGATAAAAATAATTGATTTCTTTAAGACTCTGTACCTCGAAAATTGACGGTTAATACATTCATGGTTGTATGAACTTTTTGTTCTAAAATGACTTTTTCTACGAATTATCAAAGTTTGTCGTAAAAACTCTGTTTAGAAACTTCTGATTCAGCGATAACCACTTCACAGCTTTAGTTAGGTACCTACCTTTGTAAAATTTTAGGAACATGACATCCTATAGGTGTTGTTCTTTGTTGTAATATCATATTTTAAAAGTAGGTGTCCATATCCATAGCATTAACTATCTAATGGATATGGACACATACGAGTATACTCGTACCTGATGAAACTAGATACCAATAACAGTTCGACAGTTACCTGTGTTCGACAGTGCATAGGGGGTACCAAGAACAATCTAAAAGGACTAATTTATTTGAAAAATTAAATACTTAAGGGGAATTTAACCATACATAAAAAGTTTCAATAGATACTTATCTTTGTTTGTCTTTTTAAGTTTCGTGAGATGGATTCTGCTATATTATTAACATAGATATTTCTACGTAATATTAATATATTACAACGCACTGGCTTCAGCCTTAACCAAAATATTACGTATTTTTTCTTAAACTACCGTTAAACAATCTTAATATTGCAGCCGTCGTTGTCCGCAATCTGGTTATAAAATTATTCACGAAAAACCAACATCACATGTAGGTAATTACACCACTATATTGTTATAAGTTTATTTCTATATCATCCGAGATATAACCCAACGCGAAAAAAGGACCATGTATGTACATTAGCACTTAAAGACAAAAATATCATCGCGACGCCCCGCAAGGAGGCCATTATCCTTGAGGAAAGAATCCCAGCAGACGATTTACGCACATGGAGGGCCTGTAAGCTGTCCAGGCCGATACACTTACTCGCTTACTCGTACAGTTTACGATTATGGTACCGAAGGAACAGTAGGTCGTTTATAAGGGGATCCTGTTTTTATTCTCGTCTTATTAGCGTTAAGAAGGTGGTATATAATCTGTGTCTAGTGAGATTAGTATCGACGTATAGGTACAGGGTGTCCCAGTTAACGGGATAAACCGAATTTCTCGGTAACTTGAATTGACGGTTCGAAAACCAAACGTGTGTTGAACTTTCCGAGGAATTCGAATACTTATCAAACAGGGTGATATTAAAAAGTTATTTAAAAAATACCCTTTACCAAAAAATTGTGGAGTTGAATTTTAACACGAAATGTTAGGAATGAGTATTGAGATATACGGGGATTAACATTGGATTTCATTTATGTCTTCTGGTTTGCCCGCATCAATCTATTAAAAAATGAAAATTCGTTGCTTGGTTATTTTTAGAGATAAATATATAAAACTATAGGTATACGGTTGGAATTGAGAGAAAAAAAGGACCTCAAAAAGTGATGCTCACTTGTTACTTCCCGTATACTCATGACTAATATTCCGTGTTAAAATCCTACTTCACATTTTTTGGGAAAGGGTATTTTTGGAAATAATTTTTAATCATATTCGAATTTCTTGGAAAATTCTACACAAGTTTAGTTTTGAATCTTCAATTTATCTTCAAAATTATCGAAAAAACGGGTTTATAACTCCTCGACAGTAGACACCCTGTACATATGTGGGTTTAAAATTTGAAGTTTAAAGTTATTTAGGTGAAAATTCTACATGCAGGAACTTTCTATCAACAATAAATTATTCCATTCCAACTAACGCCGCAATAGCTATTTTCATCATATCAAAAGTAATGAAAAAAGCCATTATATAATTGTTCATCGGAAATGTTTGATGTTCTGTGATAAGGTAGGTACCAAAGAAACGTTGTGACCATTTCAGCTGTAACTGTAAAAGAATTTCCTTCAGCATTTATTTAGCAAAATTAAATTCTACCCTAATTGCCTACATGAAACCTTTCGTACCTATTCATCTTTTTCATCTACATAGTAGCATATATAGCACAGTAAGAATTTCTACTTACTAGATACCATAAAGTTCTCCTACGCTATCATATTTCCATCTAGGAAGGCCCCCAGTGTCAATACAAGTGCTTTGAAGAAGGAAGGATTTTCTGATATCTTCTATATTCCCTTTCCTAGAAGCATGATGTTGCCCGGAAAATGTTATGAAGGTTTGTATATACAGGGTGTAACTAAACTGATGGTCGAAAATGAAACCACGTATTCTTGGAGTCAAAATAAGGGTACTTCTTCATATATTTTTTTCTCCTACGGGCCATAGTTTTTTTTATACAGAGCGAAGAAGTTTGGAGAAAAATACACATATTTCTTAGTATTTCTAGAAGTATACGAGATATTTTCTTCAAACTTGGCGTGTCACATGAGCAGATGAGCCGTTAAACTTAAGGTTTACATGAAGCTTCTGAGGCTCCCAGTTGCGGAGATACAGGGTGTTAGTAAAATTAATTAGTTCAGAAAAATATGAATACCCTGTATAATCGCATTTTTTAAATTTGTTTTGAGTGGTGAATAGAATGGTTAACAAAAAGTATCTCTTAGTATTTTCTTCATATTCGCAGCCGTTTCTTAATTATTTTTAAAGAACCACAACGCTGCAATGAACAATAGTCACTTTAAGAATAAATCTAGCAATCTGTGGATGTCAATTAAACTTTATTTAGCAAAATACGAAAGCAAAAACGATAATAAAAGAAACGTATTGCTGTTAGAAAATTAAATTATTAAATGTTCGAAATGACCGTCTCTTTCAATACACGCAACTATTCGTTTCCGCATGTTTATTATTGCCATTGGCAAGTCCATAGCAAAAGTGCATATCAGTCAATTCTTCAAATGAAAATATAATTTTTCAAAATATTAATACTAAAGTGCAAAGTTGGCAGCCAAATGATTCAAATAATGCTAAGTTTAATTGACATCCACAGATTGTTAGATTGTTAAAAAATGCGATTATACAGGGCATTCATATTTTTCTGAACTAATTAATTTTAATAACACCCTGTATAGCCGCAACTGGGGGCCTCACAAGCTTCATGTCAACCTTAAATTTGATAACTCATCCGCTTATGTGACACGCCAAGTTTGAAGAAAATATCTCGTATACTTCTAGAGATACTAAGAAATATGTGCATTTTTCTCTAAATTTCTACGCTCTGTATAAAAAAAAACTATGGCCCGTAGGAGAAAAAATATATTATGAAGAAGTGCCCTTATTTTGACTCCAAGGATACGTGGTTTCATTTTTGACCATCAGTTCAGTTACACCCTGTATATGAGCTAGATAAAACTTGTGTGTTTTCTGTATTTGGACGTGTTGAACAATAATAATTATTATAATAATAATTTTATGGCTATGAAGTTATATTATAAAAGCTGCTCATTGGCGATTGCATTTGAATTTGTAAATTCGGTCCGTAGTGCTTCAGCAGCTGTGTAAAGTGGTGGCTTGATTTGAAATTTATTGAATTTGCTTCGTGTAGGTAATGATTATAATCTTATAACTTTCAAAGTTCTTACTACGGAGTGCTATAGCGCTCCATAGTTCTTACCGAGGAAGTCAAACTGTTTTTACATTGTTGGTACTACAGGTATTGAGGTTTTGTCAAAAACATTTATTTTGCAACTTTATTACTGAATATTATTGAATTGTCCCCGAATTATGCCACGGTAGTGTAGTAGATAACCATTCATTATTGAATTATATAAAGGACGAGGTCAAGTTCAAGCCCAGCTTTCACGCAACCGTTCACTAACTTGCATTAACTTGACCTTAAAATGCTAGAGATCTTGGAGTAGGTTAGTTACCTCACATTATTTCCGAGAAATATTATATAATTTTATTGCACGGGCCTGCAAGATAGCGATTCAGACTTAAAATTTACTATATCTGTAATTGATTTGTTCCCACTACAAGATGGAATAAAAAGACTATAACGCGTTTTTCTTTTCTATTTGACGATCTTATAAGTGAAATATGGTAACAATTTGAATCTCCAACTAGTTTGTAAAATTTAGGTTTTCGTAAATATAGTATTATGAAAAGGAAAGATTGTTCAAATAATGATTCATCGTTACGAAAAGTAAGTAGGTATCCCAAGGTATTTGGTGTTTTTATGCTTTATTTTACAAAACATATTTAGTCATAAATGTTCCACATTTCTACATTTTTATAAATAGTACTAGACGAACATTTATTGCAAAAATAAAGTAGCTTCTTGAATACTCGGATCATTCCCTACTAAAATAAAAATGCACTTCCCTCCAGTCATGGTATCCATTATTCCGAAACATCTAAATCCTTCTAAATTGCATATAAAAAGATTCCGCACTAGTCTTTTCCATCAGATCTACATTGTAGCGTATGGAAATCTGCCAGTAAAAAGCTAGATAATAAAGTTCTCTGGCGCTATCACATCTGGATCTAGGAAGCCCCCCTATGTCGCTACAGGAGCTTTACGAGGAGCAAGGATTCTTTGGTATTCTCGGCACTTAAGTAAAACTACGTGGCTATTTGAATGTAACGTGGTTTATGGCGCAAGTCCTGATAAGTTATACCACCTACCTACCTACGCACTAGTGTGGATCTAGCATCTAGCGCGGTATTTTACAGAAATACGTGTCTGCTTTCCAACTGCATTTCTGAGTGCATTATATTTGTTTGTTCTTAAACAGTAAATTAGTTGATAACATCTTTATGAAGATCGAGTTCAAGTTCAATAAATAAAAATGGTAGTCATTCCCAACCTTATTTCTTGGAAATCGTTAGCTTTATTGTGGGTCCCTAAATTGTCTTGGTACGTTAGAGTTACAATAATTTATTATGTTTACATGCGTTTTCATTAGTTGTCACCGTAGGGGTCGACCGCAACTTGAATATTTTTAAGAAAGAAGTGTAGTAAAATAAGGTCGATATAAGCAGAATCGTTGCTGAATCCTGCACGGGTTTTGCAATCGATTTTAAACTAATTTCCCGATGAGCTAGAAACTTTCAACATAGCTCAGAACTGGATGACAATGCAATATTAACTGGCTATATACATATTATTATTAAGTTATTTGTTACTTTTTAAATATTAAAAATATTTGACTAGTGGAATTTATGAACAGATAAGCCACAAACTGGTAATAAGTAAAAATAACGCGTTAAAACGCATTAAAAAGAAAAGGAGACAACAAACAAACAGACAGACAAGAAAACGAGTTATTTGACAGTTGTTTGAAAGAATGCGACAACTAGAATCTCCAGAGCCATAAGTTTTAACTAAGAAGGATCTGGAATTAATTTGTTTAAATATTGAAATAAAAATCTTATGATATTCATTTTGATTCCTTCCTACCGAAATTTGCTATAATACCTATTATTAGTAAGGATATAGCTAGAGTTAACTGATCCTGAATATATTTCGAGATTTGTATCAACTTTGAACAATAATTATACTTACATGCCTATCTACATAGATTAATGATAGAATGTACAGCGGTCTGCCGGCAGGACGAAAACCACTCATTTGAGGACTTGCAAAATCGTAATTTTTAAGGCTTTTCCATCCTTCTGGCAGGACTAAAAGTAGTATCAAAAAATTCGTCAAAATTGAAGCTACCAGCGCTACTTTTGATCAGGACTGTACGTCAAATCGCAGAGAAGTTATGACCTGTAGAATCTCCCGTATTTTAGTCGCCAAAATGATGCGAGTGGGGCAGCATGTTTCCGCTTTAGCTAGTTGTTTTGACGCGAAATATGACAATTCGTGGAGCTTTTCTCAGTTTGGTGACCAGTGGCGGTCGGCACGGTGTAATGGTACAATTAGAAAAGTTATTAAATCGAAGAATTTGGCTCTGGTGCTTTGGGATATTGATAAAAAGGTAGTCAAAATTTCACTTGATGCCCTGTGAGTGGAAAGGTGAAAGGTAATTTTTGAATTTATCATTTCATGATAAAATGTATCCTTTTTTTCTTTCGTTGTAGACTTACCTATCTACTTAATAAAAAAAATAAGAACTATAATTTTATTAATAAATAATACAAAAAATCAAATTTGCCACGAAACCATGACACATACAAAAAATTACCAAGAGGGCATTTTTGTTTAAAATTAAAATATACATAAGAAATTGAATACATTTTATTGCTATACAAGGTGGTTCTTTTTTTTCTAAAATCAATTATAATTATACTAATTATCTACTTCTACGCCACTGGTTGTTCAAGGTGTTTGATATTAACAGGTTTTATGCTAACCCATGCCGTTATAACGTGTACCAAATACGACTTAAATATCTCAACTAGTTTGGTAAATAAATATTCAATAAAGACCACATGTTTCTTAAAACTTTAACACCCTGTAACTTTTTAATAAGGCCTTAAAATTATATAGTTTATAAAAGAAAGTGCGGTTATTTTTTAGTTTTCTATATCACCTGTTGAAGTGTCGCAGAATAAAACTGAATCACCCTGTATTTTAAAAGTATAGCTATATAGGTTATACCAAATAAATAAATGTTTGTTTTTTAATGTTCCACTTTATATTAAACCACGCCACTGGACTCCTGTAATAAATTTCTGAGAGGTTGGAATCAATATACCTTTTACTATATGGTACTGCTAGCAGGACTCTGTCGTCCTCGTTGAAGGACAAATGCATTTGCGGAACTAAGTCCTTCTAGCAGGACCTAGTCCCGGTACAAAAGTACTTCCGGAGGAGCTTCCAGCAGGACAACCTCTTGTACGTTCTATCATTAAAGGAGACATAGATAGTCCTCAAAAATCACGCTACACCAACTTTAAAACTTTAATTGTGAAGCAAAACAAATGAAAACAGATAAATAGTAATGTCTTTCAATTCATTGGACTCGATGCTAAGTTGAAGTATAGGCATTTTAATTTGGTTATTAGTTTTGATATCAAATTTTATGCAAAATATTTGGTGTAGCGTGCGGAAATTTCAACAATGGTTCTGACAGTATAATGTGTATTAACTTCGTCTATGCTATCTACCTACTATAAGTACAAACTTATTAATATTTATTATAAACTGCCTAGCAGGATTATACAGGGTGAATCACATTTTATGTTTAGGATTTTAAGAAATCTTTTAAAAAAATTACAGGATGATTTTTTAGGTCTACCACCACGACTTTTAGCTTACTTTTAAAACACGTAAGAAACAAAAACGTGGCAACTTTGGATAGCTAGGTGCCGCTGAAAAGAAAATCGGCAACCATGGCCAACTTGTAGCGCACTATAAACCTTAAATTTTCTTCAACTTGCAATTTTTCGAAATTTTGAGAAATGTACTTTAAGAACCTATCGTTACTTCTGAGCAAAAAGGTACCTACCTACTCTTGACCAATTTCAAATCCAAATCATTATCTCATTTCTTATTAGGACTAATTCGGGAATTGGAATGATAATAATTATTTACTTATATCACTTGTTATAGTATAGTAGGCATAAGATATAAGATGCCTTTCCAATTGGCAATATATGACTCAAAAATAATTCGTGACGCGAACTGTCTATTACCAGGATTTGGGAATTAACACGAGGCGTGTACGAAAACGGTGCAATACTTCCCATTGCTTAGTGCTCCATCGTGGAGTACAGCTTCCGTCCGTTAGATGGCGGCGGCAACAGACATTCGGCTGAGCTGAGGCTGGGCGTTTAGCATGAATTAATTGGTTGTTGCGGTTTTGTAATGAACCGTCAGGATCGCATTGTGACCTCCGTATAGATATAATGATCCCTGTGGTTCTCCGGCATAGGCATGTAAGCAGCGCCATTGGGGGCATCCAGCGACCAACAGCGAAACTATGAAGGGAGAAATTAAACTTCCGTAGAAGGCGGTATGCAGCGAGTCAAGAACTTTGCATTAGAGTAGCATGTAGCGGTGATTACTAGCATTCTAATCAGTACACAATAATCACTGCTTAAATGTATCTAAAATATTTTAGATTATTTAATTTAAACTCCAACATAAAACATTTTTGATAACATTTTTGTTCAATAAACGAAAATGCAAGTATCTCTATCTGTAAGATTTGGCGATAGCGAGTTCAATACCATCAAGGAGATAATTGTAAGCATTTTTTGACAATTAATACACTATACACTATACTATGGAATGTATAAACAAATTGATGACAGAAAGTTACAAAAGTGATCAGCCGGGCCTTAACAGACAATAATTTAAAATAAAAGTATCACTTCTATGCAGAACTCCATTTTCGAATGCAATACATATTTTATGTTCTATTTGCGGAAATACATACATTGCTGTTTTAGCACCGACCAATGAACGCGTAGCGTCAGTTGCAGGGCAATTAGTAACACTTGCAGCTTCAAAACGGGGCGGGCAATTTTTTGCCAAGATCGATGATTGACGATGCGCTCGAGGTAATTATCTGACCTGCAGTTAATATTCGGTTAACGGTGCGGACAGGGCCATTTGTTAAAAGGAGTTATGTGTCGTCTAGTTTGGCAAAATTTTAAACGGTTATTCCACGCTTTTTGCCTTCCGTTTTCCATATTCAACTTTATTCAACCTTATTCACATAAGGACGAGGGTTTAGCACAATGGGGAACTTGCACAAAAATTAAACTCGAAAAATATTACTTTCAAACGTAGTTGATTGCCATTAAATGAACCACAGTTCACAAAAAACACATTTTTTTAATTTTTATGTAATAAATGTAAGCAACTAAAAACTGTACAATTCAAATCATTCTTGTAACGCGCCCTCCTTGGTTGTGATGTCAAGCAGTTCGTTGGTGGTGGCGCCTCTGGTGGGCGGCGGCACCATGTATAAACTAATATGGGCGGCACATGTATAAAAACTACAGCACCACGCATGCTTTGTTTAGAAAGAGCAACGAGAACATCCTATCCTTGTCTATCCGTCTTATTATAGTCTATCTCAGTCTCGGATATTGTTGATAACGTTTGAAAAGTGTATGCTGTATTAAATAGTTATTCACATTGCGAGATGCGTAAGCGCACTTTTTTGATGCGCAGATTTGCCTTGTTTTCGGATTCGTTACTGACATACCGTGGGTAAGTCTATCGTGCTCTAATTCGGTGTAGCTGTCACTCCTGTCACTGCCATCCGATTGATCGAGCGGTGTGATATCAAATGAATAGCTTGCGGTCACAACTTTAATTATTTATTGTAAGTTTTAAATATTGCTTTTTGAGGGCTGATATTTGGTATGTGCTCTTTCTATAGATAGGAAAATACATTAAGGAAATAAAAAAATGTTCAAGTTCCCCATTCCGCAGGCAACATGCTCACTCTTGTGCTACCTACCATTATTTGGTGAGGTATACAAAATGCGAGAGCAATAATAGACTTATTTATCTATATCCATATTTAAGAAAGGGTTTAGTCCAAGAGCTGGCTACATAGGTTTTTAAATGACTCGGTGTACTCGTAATTTTACTTCACTCGATAAAATTTTGAGTGAACGGAGTCATGGCCGAGAGCTGGCTACCTATGTACCCACTGGGTACGTAGGTAGCCAGCTACTAGCCAGCTCTTATTAGTCTAGTTGACTTGGATTATTGATAGATAAGTAGACATTTTGAAATTTATTAACCATAATGATTATTTGTTTCAGAACTCATAGAGGCGACCCGCTATGCCCGCCAATTACAAATATCTCCAGATTTTCGATGTTCTTTTGAGGGAATGTTTCCTGACACGCGGAATTGCAAGCTATTCTATAGGTACTAATATATAAGTTTTTTTCACAAATATCTCTACAACTACATCTATATTGTTATCAGATGTGTCGGAGATGCAAGGAGCAATTTCAGTCCTGTGCCATTTGAATGTGCAGATGGAACTGTTTTCGATCCTGCTATAAGTGGATGTAACTACCCATACGCTAGCTCTCGAAGGGAATGCGGAGGAAATGAAATTGACGGAAATTACGGACAAGTTATGCAGCAACCGCAACAGCAACTGCAACAACAACAGCAAGCCCCGTTAAGTGGTAATTTTTAAATTCTTCGAAGGAAAACATCTTTATATATTTTAATCTTCTCAGGTGGGATCTCACCATCAAAGAGTGAAAGCAATGGTTGTTCTCGAGAAGGATTTATGGAAGATCCACAGGATTGTAGTAGATTCTACAGGTGTGTCAGTAGCGGAAACGGGTAAGATATAATTTTAAATGATATAAAACGTTTATGATTAATCGGATTTTCTCTAGGTTTACTCGATATGACTTTTCTTGTGGACCAGGCACCGTGTGGGACCCACGACTGTCTTCTTGCAATCACGCGTGGGCTGTCACTCGTGACAATTGCAGAATCGTAAACACCGGTCAGTCAGCGAACATGATAATGGGTGACGAGGGTATACCCAGCACACAGCACAGTAGCAATAGTCAAGGCACCAGTATCAATAATAATGGCGCCAGTAGCACTTGGTCACATTCCAACTCTTCCCAAAATGCACAGAACTCCTCATCTTTCTCCAGTAGCTCTTCAAACAACTCTTTCAGTAGTTCTAGTTCCTCCAGTAGTTCATCTCTCTCGTTCCAGAATTCTAGCTCACAATCCCCTTTCACAGGAAATCAACAGGGATCGAGTAGTTCAATAGGCCAACAAGGATTCAATCAGCAAGGTTCTTCAAGTTCTTCCGGATCCAATCAGTCGAATCAGCAGGGCTCATCTAATCAGCAGTCTGGTTCCAGTCAGCAAGGCTCCACCGGTACTTCTGGATCTAACCAGTGGAACCAGCAAGGTTCAAATCAACAAGGATTGTCAAACCAACAAACCTCATCTAATTTATCTGGATCTAATCAGTCGCATCAACAGAGCTTATCTAATCAGCAATCTGGTTCCAATCAGCAAGGCACCACAGGCTCTTCTGGATCTAATCAGTGGAACCAGCAAGGTTCAAATCAACAAGGATTGTCAAGCCAACAATCATCTGGATCCAATCAATCTAATCAACAAGGCTCTTCACAGCAGTCTGGTACTAATCAACAGGGCTCTACTGGGTCTAACCAGTGGAACCAGCAAGGTTCAAATCAACAAGGATCGTCCAACCAACAGAGCTCTTCTAGTAGTTCTGGTTCTAATCAGTCAAATCAACAAGGGTCGACTAATCAGCAGTCTGGCTCTAACCAACAGGGCTCTACCACAGGCTCTTCTGGATCTAATCAGTGGAACCAGCAAGGTTCAAATCAACAAGGATTGTCAAGCCAACAATCATCTGGATCCAATCAATCTAATCAACAAGGCTCTTCACAGCAGTCTGGTACTAATCAACAGGGCTCTACTGGGTCTAACCAATGGAATCAGCAAGGTTTAAATCAACAAGGATCGTCAAACCAACAGAGCTCTTCTAGTAGTTTGGGTTTCAATCAATCGAATCAACAAGGCTCGTCTAATCACCAGGGCTTCAACAACCAGCAAGGATTGAATCAACAAGGATCGGCAAATCAACAAGGTTCATCGAGCCAGTCTGGAACTAACCAACAAGGTTCAAACCAGCAAGGTTCGTCAAGCTCATCAGGGTCAAACCAATGGAATCAGCAAGGTACAAATCAACAAACTGGATCAAATCAACAAGGATCATCAAGTTCATCTGGATCAAACCAGTGGAATCAGCAGCAAGGTTCTAATCAGCATTCTGGTATAAATCAGCAAGGTTCCTCCGGCTCGTCAAGCTCAAACAACTGGACTCAGCAAGGGGCTAGCCAACAAGGTTCAAATCCACACTCCGGTTCAAACCAGAACTCTTCTAGTTCCAACCAACAGAATTCCAATCAACAAGGTTCCAATCAGTGGAATCAGCAAGGTTCTAACCAACAAGGAAATCAACAGACATTAAACCAGCAAGGATCTAACCAACAAGGGAACCAACAGAGCTCAAACCAGCAAGGGTCGGGCCCTTCTGGATCTAATCAATGGTCTCAGCAAGGCTCGAACCAACAAGGTTCAAACCAGTGGAACCAACAAGGATCTAATCAGTCTGGTTCAAATCAGTGGAGTCAACAAGGTTCTAATCAGCAGTCTGGTACAAACCAGCAAGGTTCGTCTGGTTCAAATGGATGGAATCAGCAAGGTTCTAATCAGCAGTCTGGTACAAACCAGCAAGGTTCCTCCGGCTCGTCAAGCTCAAATAACTGGAATCAGCAAGGGACTAATCAACAAGGTGCAGGTCAACAGTCCGGCTCAAACCAGATCCCTTCAAGTTCCAACCAACATAATTCTAATCAGCAAGGTTTCAACCAGTGGAATCAGCAAGGCACTAACCAACAAGGATCTGGTCAACCAGGAAATCAACAGACATCAAACCAGCAAGGATCCAACCAACAAGGGAACCAACAGAGCTCAAACCAGCAAGGCCCAAACCAACAAGGTTCAAACCAATGGAACCAACAAGAATCTAACCAGTCAAATCAACAAAGTTCAAATCAATGGAACCAGCAAGGTTCAAATAATCAGCAGCAAGGAAATAATCAACAGCAGGGGTCTAATCAAGTTTCGAATCAGCAGCAAGGGAATACTCAAGTAGGATCGAATCAACAAGTAGGGAATGTGCAACAGGGAGGAAACAATAACCAACAGCAGGGAGGTAACGATAACCAGCAAGGAAATAACAATCAGCAAGGAGGAAGCAACGCTGAAGAAACAGGTTTGGTTATCAACAACCAATGTATGCGAGAAGGATTTGCAAAAGATGAGGTTGACTGTAAGAAATTCTACAGATGTGTAAATGATGGCAGAGGTGGTTTGACTAAACACGAGTTTTCTTGCTCAGAAGGGACAGTGTGGGATCAAGATGCATTGACCTGTAATTATCCCTCAGCAGTAAGAGGAAAATGTGGAACCAACAACCAACAGGGAAATTATAATCAGCAAGGAAACAATAATCAACAAAGCAATGCAAATCAGGAAAACAACAATAATCAACAAGCAAATAACAACCAGCAATGGAATAACAATCAACAAACTGACAGTAATCAGCAAGGTAACAATAACCAGAATAATATTCAACAAAGTGGCATCAATCAGCAAGGCAACAACAACCAGAACAACAACCAGCAAGGCAATAACAACCAGAACAACAATCAGCAAGGTAACAACAACCAGCAAAGCAACAAAAACCAGAATAACAACCAACAAGGTAATATCAACCAACAAAGTGGGGGCAGTCAGCAAGGCAGCAACAATCAAAATATTACTCAGCAAGTTGGACAGGTTTCTAATAGCCAGTGCGCAAAGGAAGGCTTCGCTAAAAATGACAATGATTGCAAGAAATTTTACAGGTGTGTTAATGATGGAAGAGGTGGTTTTGTAAGACACGAATTTTCTTGTCCAGAAGAAACAGTATGGGATGAAGATGCATTGACTTGCAACTACCCCTCGGCTGTGAGAGGTAAATGTAATACGGCTTCGGGACCTCAGCAAGGCATTAACAATCAACAAGGAAGTATTAATTCACCAACAGAAAGTAATAATCAAATGAACAATAACATGGAAGGGAATAATAATAATCAGCAAGGAAACTACAACCAACAATTAATGAACAACCAGCAAGGAAATTATCAACCAAGCAATCAGCAAGGAAGTATTAATCAACAAGGAAACCACAATCAACAAGGAGAAAGTAATCAACAAGGAGCCCATAACCAGGAAGGAAACCAACAAGGTAGCGACAATCAGCAAGGCGAAAATAGCCAACATCCTCCAAAACCTGGTAAAATTTCCAATGGTCAGTGTTTGTCAGAAGGATTTGTGAAAGATGAAAACGATTGTAAAAAATTCTATAGATGTGTTAGTGACGGCAAGTCAGGTTTTTCGAAATACGAATTTTCTTGTCCACAAGGAACAGTTTGGGATGAAGGTTTGGCTACCTGCAATTATCCATCTGCTGTTAGAGGTAAATGCAATGGACCGGATTTGCAACCCACTCAGCCTCAAGGCCAACCTCAACAGCAGCAAGGTCAATATCCATCCCAAGGCTCAAGTCAGCCGGGCTCAAATAAACCTTTGCAAGGACCTAACCAGCAAAATCCAAACCAGCAAATACCTAACCAAGGACAAAACCAACAATATCCTCCACATGGTTCTAGCCAACAAGGACCAAACCAACAGTTGCCTAATCAACAAGGTGGGTATCACCCTCTGGGACCAAGCCAAACACAAGGTTCAAATCAACTCCAACAAGGTGGACATCAGCCTCAAGTGCCATTTCAATCACAAGGTCCAAATCCGTCCCAGCAAGGTGGGTATCAGCCTCAAACTCCACAACAACCACAAGGTTCAAATCAGCCTCAACAAGGTGGTAGTCAAATCCAGGGAACTAATGAACCGGTAAGTCCTAATCAACCCCACCAAGGTGGGTACCAGCCACAGGGGCCAAATCAACAACAAAGTTCTAATCAACCCCAGCAAGGTTCTTACCAACCTCAAAACCCAAATTGGCCACAACAAGGTGGATATCAACCTCAGGGGCCCGATCAACCCCAATCTCAAGGACCAAATCAACCACAGCAAGGCTCCAACCTACCAAACCAAACTAATCAACTACAACAAGGATCCAGCAGCGAAAATTTAGTTGGAGAACTCAATGGTCAAGAATGCTCAAAGGAAGGTTTCGCGGCAGATCAGTCGGATTGCTCAAAATTCTATCGTTGCGTCAACGAAGGCGGAAAACTGTCTAAAGTGCCATTTACATGTGGAGCAGGAACAGTGTGGGATCAGGATCTTTTGACTTGTAATTACCCAACGGCAACTAGAGGGAAATGTAATCAACCTCAAATCCCCGTTCAGCAAGGACCAGACCAGTTACAAGGCCCGAATGAACTTCCAGGACCAAATCAATCTCAGCAGGGGCCAAACCAACCTTTTAATAATCAAGAACCTAGTCGACCTCAAGAACAACATCAACCACAAGGGCCAAATCAACCGCCAGGGGAAAATCAATCCCAAGGATCAACCCATCAGCAAGAATCATATCAACCACAAGGACCGACTCAACCGCAAGGGCCAATTCAACCTCAAGGGCCCAATCAACCAAACATACCAAATCAAGCACAAGGGTCTAATCAACCACAAGTATCGAACCAACCGCAGGGATCATATCAACCACAAGGTCCAAATTCACCACAAGGTCCAAACCAACCACAAGGACAATATCAACCGCAAGGGCCCAATCAGTCACAAGGTCCAAGCCCACAACAAGGGACAAATCAACAAGGGCCAAACCAACCTCATGGGCAATATCAACCTCAAGGACCCAACGAAACACAAGGGCCAAATCAGCCGCAAGGAATAAACCAACCCCAGGGAACATATCAACCACAAGGGCCAACTCAACAACAAGGACCAAATCAAACTCAAGGGCAATATCAACCGCAAGGACCAAACCAAACAGTAGGGCAAAATCAACCACAAGGATCCAATCAACCATATAGACCAAGCCCACAACAAGGGCCAAACCAACCTCAAGGGCAATATAGACCACAAGAACCAAATCAAACACAAGGGTCTAACCATCCCCAAGTATCGAACCAATCGCAGGGATCATATCAACCACAAGGTCCAAATTCACCACAAGGACCAAACCAACCACAAGGACAATATCAACCACAAGGAGCTAATCAGCCACAAGGTTCAAGCCCACAACAAGGGACAAATCAACAAGGGCCAAACCAACCTCAAGGGCAATATCAACCTCAAGGACCAAACGAAACACAAGGGCCAAATCAGCTGCAAGGAATAAACCAACCTCATGGAACATATCAACCACAAGGGCCAACTCAACAACAAGGACCAAATCAAAGTCAAGGGCAATATCAACCGCAAGGACCAAACCAAACAGTAGGACAAAATCAACCACAAGGACAATTTCAACCCCAAGGATCCAATCAACCACATAGACCAAGCCCACAACAAGGGCCAAACCAACCGCAAGGTCCAAATCAAGTGCAAGGGCTAAATCCAACTCAAGGAGCAAGCCAACAACAGGGTCCAAATCCTGAGTCAAATCAACCACAAGGATCAAACCAACCCCAGGGATCATATCAACCGCAAGGGCCAAATCCACCACAAGGACAATATCAACCACAAGGATCCAATCAGCCACATAGACCAAGCTCACAACAAGGGCCAAACCAACTTCAAGGCCCAAACCAAACGCAAGGTCCAAATCAACCGCAAGGGCTAAATCCACTTCAAGGAACAAGCCAACAACAGAGTCCAAATCATCCACAAGGGTCAAATCAATCACAAGGATCAAACCAACCACAGGGATTATATCAACCGCAAGGGCCAAATCCAGCACAAGGGCAACACCAACCACAAGGACAAAATCAATCACAGGGAGCAAATCAACCTCAAGGAACCAACCAACAAACTAATTCAAATTGTGACAAAAATCAGCAAAATTCCTCCCCACTCGAACAGCAGCAATCAAAAGGACCCAGTTGTTCAAACGAAGGCTTTTTGGGAGACGAAGTCAATTGTACTAAATTTTACCGATGCGTTAGCACTGGAAATGGAGGCTTCACTAGATATGAATGGAACTGTAGTCCAGGTACTGTTTGGGACCAAAGCCTTCAAACCTGCAACCACGCCTGGGCAGTGCGGGGTCGTTGTTCTACGCAAGGAGGAATGCAGGTAACTAAACATTTATTCTTGTTTTAGTAATTACTTAAATAGTACCTACTTACCTTTTATAGTCTTCTGGAGGCACACCAACGGACAACACTGGTACTGCCGCTCCAGGTACCACCATAACAGGAACATATATGTCAACTGACATTCAGTCTACTACAAGTAGTTGGAGCCCCACTGTCCACAGTAGTACCAACTTACCTTTAACCACCGAAAGCAGCACAACTCTAGGCAGTCAGTATAGTACTACTTCACAAGATGGCACTACCGTCATTAGTACGACTGCTACAAATAATCCAACAGAAAGTACCACTATACCTAGTTCAACGGTACAACCCACAACTACTCAAATTAGTACAACTGGGGTTACCGATGAAATGACTGCGTCAACTGTTGGAGGTAGCACTGGGGAAAGTACGGCCGCTACTTCCGATTTAACCACTACTACAGGAACCTTTACCGGAGGAATTTCAACTGGAGTTACCGAACAAACTACTTCAGGATTACCGCAAAGCACTCCAGGATATAGTAATGGAACCACGATGGAACCTTGTCCGATCGGGGAGCTAGAAGGAGATCAAATAGCTTTGGTGTGTCCAACTGGTTTCAAAAGGCATCCAAAATATTGCAATTTGTTCTACCAATGTACTCATGGCTCAAGCGAACATGATATGAAAATTTTGATACTAAGTTGTCCGCATGGCACTATTTACGATGAAGAGAAGGTACAGTGCTTAGCACCGAACGACACACGGCAGGTCTGCAGGGGGCAGATCACTCAGAGTTTGTTATTGAGACAGTTGGATAGCCACGCACTTCCACCAGTAAGTTTAGCATTAAAAATATGCTTAAGAATTTTGAAATAAAACGGTCGGGTTTTTCGGCTTTTACTATTGTAACGAAAAATGCCTTTAAAGTTGTTGTTATATCAGCTTTCAATGAACATGTCTGCACTATTTTCTAACCTACTCAAAGATTTAGCAGATAAATTTTAAGTTTCGGTATTCTACTTACAGTTGTATATTTTTTATGATTAATTTAGAGGCATTTTCCGTCGCATCTTTGTTGGCCTGAGGCCCCAGGGCCCCATTTTCTTTTAGTTTTCATTGCTTTCCCTGTAGAGCTTTCATAAGTTTCTAGAAATTTGCTAGAACTTTATGATTTGTGTATCTGTTATTGGCCAGGAATATTCTAGAATAGTATCCAGGCTTCCATTTGAATATATAAGCCCTGGGAATTGGGCCTGGGGGAAGTTGAAGGTTATAACGCGATTTTATTGCGATTTTTGGAGCTGATAGAATATTCTTGGTCAGTGTCAGTATCTGACAAGTTTCTTTGTGAAGGTTAAACAATAAGGGTGGTAACCAAGGCAATGAGTTTGGACTGTTATTGTGGAGATCTAGTACACCATTATTACTTTAAATCGTCTCTATCTAAATCAGAAACGTACAAATTTTCAACTTTCAGGTAGACGGCACTGAAAGTATGACAAAACTTTTATAACTTTTTTTTTTAATTCAGCATCCTGTATCTTGGTAAGGACCTGCCTACTCGGTATTAATTTCTTTATCATATGCAATTTCAAAACATAATATTTTTGTATGCGAATTTATAATCACTTTCATATGTATGAAACTTGTATTTTGTTTTTTTCTAAGCGCATTAGATGGGATAAATACAATATCGTTAAAAAACACAGCAAAGTTTCGCGTTTTAAATTATCCTTTAAATTGTAGGTTGAGAAAAACGGTTAGTTTCTTAATACAGGTTTCTTGGCATTTACTTGCAAACGGTGCAAAAAAAATCAAACAGTAGGTACACAAGTTTTGGTTGGAAATTATCACTTTAGTTAAAAATCAAAAGCCAGATAACGCATTCTGGAAATAGATTTAGTTGCTTATAGGCTTTAAATTTACTTAATTTTACATATTATATTATAATGTAATATATTAGCATAGCGTATAAAATATTTTGATAGATTATAATCTTTTCTTATTGTTCGCCACCTACTTTCTTGGCGTCGTAGCGAATTAAGAAAGTGTCGTTACTCTTGTTTTTGCATTTGGACAAACTTATTTACCTCTTGAAGCACCTTGGATACTACCGAAGATATATAGAACATGAACAAGCTGAAAGATTTATAGGTAGCGTGCTTACTAAAGTTTTTCATCTAATTTTTGTTTTCAGGTGCAAGTGCCGACGACAAACTCACTCTGCCCGTCGATAGGTTACCACGATTTCTTCCAGTCGAATAACGAGTGCACTCGCCAATTTGTGAAATGCCGACGAAGTGGCAGAAACTTGATGGCCGGATTTGTGTATGAGTGTCCAGAGGGCTTCGCCTATTGGTCAATCACCAGGCAATGTGAGCGCACTGCCAAATTACTGCAATGCCAGGGGTACGATTTGGGCCAGACGAGGTGGGGAGTTCCAATCGAAGTTGACCACGTGTCGTACAGGCGGAGAAAAAGTTTATTAGATGTATAGAGTGATCTAAAAATTGCCAGTAGGTTATATTGTACCTATTGAAGTATGAAGGTACTTATATTTAGCTGTACAGGGACATTTGAGACGTTGAGATCTTCGTTAAAAATGCAATGACGGTAATTTTACCATGTGTGCAAAGAATGAATCGCATAACGAATATCTCCGTCCTCTATGTGTGTAGCTATAGGAACTACACCTATTAGATATTCTGATCGAAAAGCTTTATGTGTGACCCTCTTTTTGACGCTTGTTTATTCAACTGTAATTTTCGACTAAAACCGACTGATTCCGTATTTTTTTCCAGTTAAACAGGAGAAAGGAAAGAATGGCAGCAGCCGGCAATCGCGGAGCTACGTTAATTTTAGCTCCGCTTTTGCCCGCGTGGGGGCCGTCTGGTATTTGGGTATTTATTTTTGTGCTAATTGAAATTTCAGCCGGGTCTACCCGGCCGAACAACGCTAACTTATTTATAGATATTTGTGTTTAGGTTTAGAGAGAGACGATGCCATGGAAAAACAAATAGTAATTTAAGTATTTAAATAAATTTTGTATATCTAACACGGAGTTTTATTTGACTTTGACTGCTAAAAGCTCGGGCCTAAATCGAAGAAAAGTTTGTATTAAAGTTATATCAGCCCAATACTTGTAGGTATGTAATTTGAATTTGTAATAGCTTTAAGAGAGAACAGTTGCTGCCAAAAAGGAAATGTATATAGCAATCTCTTTATCTACATGAGGATCTATATCCTTGTTTGTATTATTTATCCAGAGGCTAATTTTTTGTTGTTGTAGAAAATATATACCAAAGTATAAAACGATTTTATTCAAAATATGGAATTCAATAAACTTAATAACAAGTACCGACCTCTGAGCGCGACCAACTTGAGGGGTGCCAAGTTGTCGCCGCGCTGAAACCGCGGTAGGCTTATAAACGCCTACGCGCCATACATTTGTTAATAGAATGATTTTTCCCACTAACCAAGTTTCAAGCTCCTAAAAATGATCAAAATAACAAATTGACAGGTCTAATTCCTCTACTATCTTAAAATTAATCAAGCACTTCATTTGTAAAAAAAAAACAAATTTAAAACTTTGGAGAAATAAAATTACCGCGCAAATATACAGTGTGACCAACCTCAAACCAGAACACTGGCATGAAATTTGCATTTATCATTCGATTTTGATCTAGCTCTTTTTAACGATAGGGCAAAAAAAACCTGTACTTTAGGGCAAAACGTCACATTTTATTTAAAAAAACCAAGGCCTGCTGCGACATATTTTTTGGGTCAAAATTTGACAAATCATATTATACTAAAATCTTTCTTTAACTAGACACCAGAAATGGCAAATTTAAATTTAGTTAAACGAATAGGGGTGTGTGGGGGAGAACCCAGAGGGTGGCAAATTATATGGGCGGCACTGTCTCGTCCGGAACGGTCGTCTAGTGACTCGTGCCGAATATTAGAGCCAGAAACCAAAAGCAAAGTTTTCACGGCCACTTTTCTCGAATAGGGGTGTGTGGGGAAAAACCCAGAGGGTGGCAAATTATAGGGGCGGCACTGTCTCATCCGGAACGGTCGTCTAGTCACTTGTGCCGAATATTAGAGCCAGCGACCAAAAAAGTTTTTACGTTTCATATTCCTGTTTGGGGTTGTAGTGAGGAAGGCTGTGGATGGCTAATTGTTCACACGTTACTATCTTGTCTGCAACCTGTTTCTAGTATATTTCTGCCAAATATTGAGGCCGGCATCCAAAGAATATAGTTGGTACAGCGATTTTCATTTTTAAGTTTGAATCGCCTAGTATATTGGTGGCTGGCTGAAAACGGTGGCTGTCTTCACACCGGTATTAAATTGGGCCTACAAAACTGCAATTCTTTCCCCATTTAACCTTTCTTCTATCTCCGCTAGTTTCCGAGATCCCTATACTGATCATCAAAACAACACACCCTGTATACAGGGTTAACTATCACTTTTCACAATTTTTATGGTAGATAAAGAAAAATTAGACTAGCCAAAATAAATTTTCAAAAATTTTCTAACATTTGTCTTAAGCCCAAAAATTGTTTTTTTCAAATTGTTTAAAACCCCTCAAAAAACGCCGCCTATGGACGCCCGCCGTGAAATAGCGCGGCGTTACCACGTCTATCAATTTATCCGAGGATTCACCACAAAAATTCGATTTCCTGTTGGAAACGATTACTTTCTAAGGAACATGTAGAATGCCTATGAAACACCTACCTTACTGACATTTCCAGGATTGAATATCGCACCATTTTCTGTTATTTTTTTTGCTTTTTTACATTAAAAGTCACACAGCACAGCACTGCACAACACAACACAACATTCACATTTTCTAAATCTGTTGGGAACCTCTTGGTTCCCCTCAGCCATTCCTTTTGTTTGAAGCGAGGTACTGTGCCTGGCGACCACGACGAGGTGGATCACCTCCGACAGGAAAACCCCGAACGGTAACCAAAAAACACAACATCATAAGCACTACAGTATCTGTTCACGTAACTGCTGCTCGTTGTCGATTTTCTGTTCGTACACAATCGCCTTCATGTATCCCCTAATACAAAAATCCATTGGATTCAAGTCTGGTATGCCAGGCCCTAACTTTCCCATTTAATTAGTTATTAGTGTTGTATTGTTGTTATTTTCACAGATAACGGTATGCCCGCGCGAAGGGGCTGTCACGTCAACGGTGACGCTTATTCGACAAAATCATGGCTACCTTTTTTTACTCGTTTATTCTGAGCCAGGCAACCACATATTCACCAAGGTGTCTCAAGGTGTCTACATTCTTGTTTTGGGTTTAACTTGACCTGAAATTGATAACTGACGTATGAAAGTGAAACTAATTTCAGAACTATTTTTTTATAACTTGGCCGCGCTTTTGTCGAAGTGACGTAGGTGTGGAGAAGAGTTAATTTTCGTTATCCTAGCTGGTATACCGTTTTCTGTGTATCGTGTGCTGATGTTGTAATTCAGGTGAAGGCACTGGGAAATCTTTGATTTAATTTAGGCGATAGGGGAAATTCGTGTTGTGACTTGCGCGGGAGAGCCAAGAGGGGAGCAGTGGCGGATTTACCAATGGGCGCAATGGGCGGCCGCCCGGGGCCCCCCTCATTTGGGGGCCCCGAGCTTCGGCCTGCTCTGATTCCCTGCACGGTTCGGCCCCTCAAATTTGGCCGTAGGCCGTAGTTAGACCGTAGTGGACTAGAAACGCCTTCTAGTATCTGGTAACTCAAAACACTATGTCGAGAGTCGACACAACTTTTGTACAGGGATTTCAGATCTGAAATTGACATTTGACGGGCATCATAGCTAGCGCCGTCGCGTCGCTCAAATTCTAGGTCTCGGGAGTCGCAGGTCTGTGACTGCTACTACTGTGTGAAAAAGTCCTGGCTATTGGCTATATCAAAAGTAAAAGTATCTACTACAAAATATAAATATATAGTAAAATTATTTTAAGAAACCCTTACTGGGACTGTCAATTGGTAATTTCGCCATAATAAGTTGGCATCAATGCAGCAAAAAATGCAACCGGGTCATAAGTGCAGGTCAGTAACGAGCCCATTTGCACAATGAATTACTACGAATAACACGAACAAGAACAACACAGATAACGGTAAAACTCACGAAACGTACAAAACCCGCGCATATTTTCACTACCCAAAGTTTGAACCCTTTTGAACAATCCGGAAAACCTTCACTGTCACTTTCACAACACCGAAATAAAATTTGCCCGAGTACGCAACATAGACTCTGTCGCAAGTAGCTGATTATACCAAAATACCAAAATGAAGATGTTTCCACCATGTTTGAAATTATTATTAAAATGAGTTGTAGTCATAGTTATTTTTATTTGTAGAGGTATAATCGCGATTGGCAATAGGGTTTTTATTTTATTATGTTCTTTTTTTCGTATCACTTAGGTATATTTTTACATCATAAATCAATGAGTGACGTCATTAACTAGTTGAGACACATATACCAATGTTATACCCATGGTTAACAGAAAATTCCTAGGGATTTTGAGGAGAATGTCATCTGACAAAATCGGGACTTCTTACAGTAATCGGGGTATACCTAATAATTTGAGTAACAAATATAACTACCATTTTCAAGAATTTTTAATATTAAAAATTATAGGCATCTATGTAGAGCATATTTCAAATGTTGTATAGTGCCACCCATAAAGTTTGCAATTTGGACTATACAGACACTGTATAATTGGTTTACGTTTCTATTTTAAGTTTAAAAGATAACTTTATTTTTGTTGTTGTTTTAAACTTTTTTAAAAAAGTGTAAAATAGAATTGATGGTTTACTCTACCCCCCTCGTCGAATATTTTTCACGGGCGCCACATGACTATATAGGGCCCCTAATAAAAAATAACGCCCAGGGCCCCAAAAAGTCTAAATCCGCCACTGGAGGGGAGGGTAGTAATGGAGTAACGGCACACATGGAGTGTAGTGAGAAGCCTCGAGCATCGCCAGAGGCAGCAGAAGGAAAATTGTGAAGAATTTGGAGACGCCCTGTGCCCCGGATACAGAGAATTAAGAAGTGTTGCCACGGCGGACCGACCGGTACTCGACGCTTTGATAAAATTGTTAACTGTGTTTTGCATTGGGATAGCCGAGCTGTTGCACAATAACAATAATATTTTTCTATGTTTTCTTAAGCCACCCTGCGCACGTGGTAAACTTTTTGTACTAAGTGATAGTTAACCCTGTATGAATATAAATGCCATGAATGTACCAAAGAAGCGAATTTTAAGCGCCGCGCGGCTCGCGTGTAGAATGGTATGCCTGTGCAATTCAATTTTCCGTTTGCATGAGAAGGCGAACGTTATTATTATTATCAACAAAAATTCTGATTGTATTGTTTACTATTATAACTTATAACATTATACCATAGTATGCAATAAAAATAAAAAAATAAAATCTGAATTTGATAATTAAAAAAAGAAAAAGCATTGTGTGGGATTTGAACCTACCATGAAATAAATGAAGTTTTCCTGCTCCCTCCCCCATAAGTTCACTTTACAAGCTCGCCAACACGTCCAAAAGCGAAAGTGAAATGTTCGAGGTGCCCTGTTGCTAGGTACAAAATGTGGTTGCTAGGTACAAAATGTATTGCCTAGAAACGATGCAACGATTATGCATCAAGAACCTTAATACCGCATTAATAAAATATATGTAGCAACTCGAAACTGGCGTCAAATTTAATGTTTTCCATCGATTGTTTTAGAAACTGGTTTCGATCAAAAAGAATACGAATTATGACAAAGAAAAATTAAGAATGGATATATTTTTCAGAGTTAAATAAAGTGGCTAACAGAGCTGGGCAGTAATGATTACATATCGTAATCATTACAGTAATTAATTACTTTTTTCGAAAAGGAATTGTAATTGAATTACATTATTCAAAAATGTAATGGTAATGGGTAATTTAGTATTGCAACCCGAAGTAATTGGTGCATTACTTTTTAAAAGGAATCATTACAACAATTTCTTTACTTCATTCCTAATTGCAGTAATCATTACAAAAAGGAATTACATTACTTTTAAAGTAATCATTACTTACTGTACTAATTCCTTTATGGTTTCTAAAATTCCTGTTGCGCGCGCATCATTAACAGCTGATCGAATACAGATTACAGATTCGTATCATTACAGATTCGTATCTTCAGCTCCCGTAGAGAGGCTATTTTCTTATGCCACCTACATTAATAGCCCCCGGAGGAACTCCCTTAGTGAAAATCTTTTCGAAAAACTTGTTTACTTAAAAAGTAATGTTTATGGGGATTAAAAAGTACTTTTTTAGTCACTTTGTATAATAACTGAACTACTATAGTGCGTTCAAACCCCAGGTGAACTAAATGTAAACACAATCACGCGCTGTTCACGTGATTGACAGAAAGTGCCATGTCGAGAATACTTGCTTAAAATTTGTCACATGTCACAACCAAGTAAGAACCGTGCTTTTCGTCTGTTAACGATTATCACGCTTCTGTCGGTTTTTACTTTAGTTCGCCTTGGATTTGAACGCATTTTACTTAGTATTAGCAAAGATATATACAACATATCTTTGGTATTAGTATCACTATTAGAAATATTTGTTTACTTTTTTACTGAGATTAGAGAGATTTTAAGTTGTTTTTGTGATAATAATTATTATTTTGTTAATAACTGTGTTTTTGTTTTGCACATTTAAATAAATATTTAAAAACACATATTGTGTTTAAGAGGGGGTTGCCGACAGCGAAAGTGACATTAGATTTCGTTTTTTTAAGTTGTATAGCATAAAATCTAATAACATTTTACCTGACAAAAATTTAGTACAAACATCTCTGTCTTTATTTTAATCATAAGATCTTACAAGCAGTGTTTTGTTTTATAGGTTATGAAAACCTTGGGAAAAATAATAATTCCAGTGCATATGCTTTTAAGATCTTATGATTAAAATGAAGACAGAGATGTTTGTACTAAATTTTTGCCAGGTAAAATGTTATTAGAGTTTATGCTATAGATAACTTAAAAAAATATACGAAATCTAACGTCACTTTCTCTGTCGGCAACCCCCTCTTAAGTGTTTAGCTATTTAAGTAGTTGTTTTATTTATCAATAATATAAAATGTAATGAATGAATCTAATTACATTTTTGTAAAAAGGAATTATTCCTTTTGTAATTTCATTACATTTTTCTCAAATGTAATGGGTAATGTAATGATTACTTTAAAAAGTAATTTGGCCCAGCTCTGGTGGCTAATAGCAAGGTCAAGCAGCAGTGGACGTAGCGCTGGGTGGCGCTGGGTTAAAGCGTTCGGATAGTAAACGTAGGTCACGGGTTCGAGTTTCACACAAAACTGGAGTTATTTTTATTTTTTTTATTATTGCTGCATTCTACTTATATTTATTACTGATTTTAATTTTTAGTAATTGAGCAAAGATTATTTTGAGTATTTTAATTATTACTCACAATCTACTCCATAGCGTTTAATTAAAATTACCTATATCTCTAATTGGAACTTGTCGGCCAAAAAAGTGGACTTTTACTTTTTGTTAACACAATAGAAAATTTGATAAAATAGTAGGTATAGGGTGGCCCATAATGTAGTGATATTTTGTGAAGTCTAATTACTTTGCCTCTGACAAAAAAAATTAGGTTATTTTTTGGTGTTGTTCGAAAGTATAAAAACGATTTTAATCAAAAAGTTATTTTCTGTATACCTAATACTTTTTTTTGAAACGTACCCATAGAGATTTAAAAACAGAAAATTACGTACTGCCGATTTCGAAAAATGAATCCTCGCGCTTTTACTGTTGAAAATTTCTTTAAAAATAACGAGTCTATTGTCGTCGGTCAATTTAGAACCGCAGCATCAGCGTGAAGTGCGCGTTTTTGAACATAGTGAACACCAGTTCGATCTAGTCTGTTGGAGATGCTAACCACCGACCTGGAGATATAATACGTTTGTATTAAAGTATGAATATCGAGCAGGTGTTTTCATGCCTAAAATAATTATACAAAAAAAATATAAAAAGAATCCCTGAGAGCATACAAGAGTGTTCTTTACAAGCTTTGAAGAAGAAACCTCCAGGTAGGCCTATTTTAGTTAGAACTCCTGCAAATATTGAAAGAGTTTGAGTTGCATTTTTAAGAAGTCCAAACCTATCTGCCATCAGACATTCTCAAACATTAGCACTCTCAAGAACTAGCCTACAAAGAATATTGCATAAAGATTTACGCTTAGAACCGTATAAAGTTCAACCTATTTATATTTGACAAAGCACAATTTCATATATCTGGCTATGTTAACAAACAAAAGTCTCGTAACTGGTCTCAAGAAAATCCCAAAGAAATACAACTCGTCTTCATAGTTAAAAATTTACTGTTTGGTGTGCAATGTCAGTACAGGGAATTGTGGGACCTTTTTTTTTAGGATGAAAATGGAGGAAATACCTCGGAACTTTATGTGAACATGATGGAAACTTTTTCTCAACAAGAGTTACGGCGGTTTTCTGAACACATGTGGTTTCAGCAGGACGGAGCCACATGTCATACTTACTGCCCGCGTATCCATGAATTTCCTACGGCAAATGTTTCCAGGAGGCCTGATTTCAAGATTTCAAGGTTTGGTGACTTTTAGTGGCCACCGAGGTCATGTGATTTTTGGTTATGGGGCTATTTAAAATCCAGGGTTTACATCAATAATCTGCAAAATATCCACGAATTAAAAGAAAATATTCGAACAGAAATCCGGAATATTGCTCCATTAATGTTGCATAACGCGCTGCGAAATATGGTGTCTAGACTAGAAGAATGTTCAAGAAAAGAAGCTCATCATCTTTTAGACACAGTTTTAAAAATTAGGTTATTTGTTATTGTTATAAACGCCTAGTCTGGTCTTGCCGGACCTCCTAGGTGTTTATAGTCGCCCTTGCTTCTCAAAAAATTTAGTACCTATGTGTGTAACGCTTTGGTTTGGTCACGGCTAGCGGGCGTAGTTTTCTATATTATAAGCTATATTATAAGCGGAAAAGCCGTTCCGCCGTTTGAGCCATTTTCCTATTTGGTACGCGTCGGGGAGGGACTCGAATTTGGTGCGCTTCGCCGATCAAGTAAAAGTAAAGTCCCTAGAAATCGATGCAGATATCCGCAAAAAAAAATGGGTTTATTTTTGTTTTTAGTCCGACGGTACACCACCAGAAACAGCGATGTCTGCGAACGGTTTTCAAATGCATGCCAATATATTGTTTGATAAATTTGAACTACCAACTACCAAATGACGATTTACCAATTGGCATGCAGTTCTGGCTAAAAAAGAGCTTACGCATCGTGCAATGTATTATATTTTTCCTGCTTCCGACAAGTTCCTACTAGGTACAGGGTATAGGTAATTTTAATTAAACGCTATGGAGTAGATTGTGAGTAGTAATATTCAAAATAACCATTGCTCCATTACTAAAAATTAAAATCAGTAAAAAATATAAGAAGTAAAATGCAGCGATAGTAAAAACAAATAAAAAAACTTGGGTTTTGTGTGGGACTCGAACCCGCGACCTACGGTTTACTATCCGGACGGTTTTAACCCAGCGCTACGTTCACTTGCTGCTTGACTTTGAGATTAGCCACATTATTTGATACTGGAAAATATATCCATATTCTTATTTTTTTTTGCCATAATTCGTATTTTTTTTATCAAAACCAGTTTATAAAACAATCGTTGCGAAACATATTAAATTTGACGTCAGTTTCAAGTTGCCACATAGGTACATTTTATTAATGGTTTTAAGGTCCTTGCTTCATAATCGTTGCATCGTTGCTAGACAATACTTTTTGTACCTAGCTAGCAACCACTTTTTGTACCTAGCAACAGGGCACCTCGAACATTTCACTTACGGGGGAGAGAGCAGGAAAAATAATTGCTTCTGGGGTACTCCTAGTTTGGAGTATTGTGAGGGAATTATTATTATTATGTTTTTGGGAAATTTCAAACAATATAAAGAGTAAATCTTTGGCCAAAATTTCAGCCGGGGTAAAGTTGGACCCCGTCATGTCTGTTAGGGAGCCAAATTCAGAAGTGAAGGAAATTTACCTTAGAGTCGTTAGGTATTCCTCCACTGATTCTTTAATTTTCATTTCTCTTCCGAGAAAAATAGGTCGTAGGTCACATTTCTGTATATGAACATTACTATTTAATAAGTCAGTATCTTCATTATACAGATCAAGGTAAATATGCCTTAAATCGCAATATTTTTAATTACAACGGTGATTTTGACAATTACCTAAATATTTGTGAACTAATTTGTTTTGGCTTTGAGAACAGTCAATAAAAATGATTAGCATCTTTCCACTTTATAAGTTGAAAAGTTAGCTACAAGTCCCAATATACTTGCATTGTACGGGGACGAAAAATTTCATAGAAACTTTCTACCTCTAATCGATATTCCAGCAAAGCGCGTAAACAAAAAAACACGGGTCCCATAATTTTAAGTTATGGACCACCCTGTAGATATGAGTTTGAAAAACATTCTTATGCTACCAACTTTCAATCGAAGGGGCTGAACTTTATGGGGTTACAACGCATATTAAACGCGTATTAGGCGAACAAATTTTGAATCTGGAAACTTAACACGTAGTTAATCAAAATTAAAGCATTGATAAATACGCATTCACTTATACATATATACACCATTAAATAATAATCCGAATGATCTTTACGTGATTTTACCGGGACATGTCTTAAATCTCCCTCCGCTTAATCCTTTTCCAGAGTCTGACCGTACTTTATCCTTCGTATGCACCAAAGCTTTTGACAACGTTGGGGTAAAAAAAGTTTAAATACTTTGCACCAAGAAGTAAATGGCATCGCGAACAAATCGAACCTACTATTGGCACACTTTTCGTGATAAAAAATGAATTACTTCCGCCTTTGCAATGACACCTTGGTCGTATTATAGCGTTAGATCCAGGTTCTGATAAGATGATGACCAAAGTTGCGACGCGACAGTTAAAACTATAAGCGGTGAATGCAAACGCCCTTTAGTAATGTTGTACCCTTTACCACTTAATTAATCTAAGCTTCCTTAGCATTTTTCTCTGTTTTCATTTCTATATTATTTAATTTAAAATTTAGCAATCACTTATTATTTTAGAAAACGCATAATTATTATTCGTATCATTTACGCGTTTTCGGGGGCGCGGTAATTTTGCGTCCAGAACCTTATATTTTTTAATAATAACCATTATAATATCAACTGCTGTTTTTCTGGTTTGTTGATATAATAAGATTAGAAAAATAATAAGAAAAAAGTCACTAAAAAAAGAACTGAGAAATTCACGGAAACGAGTATAAAATTAGTGAGTTCATTCCCTAGTATGTGATAATGGAGGAACTTCATCATCACGCGTGAATTTCAATCAACAAAATTTGATCAACGCATAAGTTTTTAATTGTAATATCAATATCTCCTCTTAAACATTAACTCACAACTCAAATTATTTAATTAAAAGATTTTACAACAATAACGAACCAAATTTTTCTTCATTCAAAACCGCTATATTGCGAGACTTGGATCTATTATACTGAGATCCCGGCCCCCACACAGATTATATAGATTTTGACAAAATCCCATACAAAGAACTCATAGGTTATATTATTTACTTGATGTTAGTTTCGCTATTACATATTTCAGTCGATTTCAAAAAATGTCTTGAGTTACTTACTTAAAAGTTACTGAATATTATGGACTGAAATATAAAGAGTGAGAAAGGTGTATATATGTTGCTAATGACTAACGATAGAAGAAGTATTTCTGGCTTAAAAACTAATTTAAATGTCCTGCAGAAATTCGCGCACGACTCCTGCCGCATGGGGACGCGCATTGTCGTGCATTAGTTTAAATTTTGGTCTAATTCTCTCAACATATGGAACAACAATAGGCCGCAGAATACTGTTTTGATATAATCATTGGCATTCAGATATCGCTGCAACCAAACGAGATTAGTTCTTCCGCCGATGTTGATGCCGCCCCATAGGTATCATAATCGAACCTCCTTGAAAGGTGCGAACCGCTCGAACAGATGCAAGGCGTTCTGCATTTCCAGAACACCTCTACACGCGATGCTTCCTTGAATCTGGCCGAAGTTTAAATCGGAACTCATCAGAAAATAAAATTGGAGTCCATTCCTGCTGTCAACAAATTATTGAGCGTGCTCATTTTCTTTTGCAAAAAGGAATGTTAAAAGTTAAAAATGACATCTTGTGTAATAAGAAACTGCAAGAATTCTGAGCAGGATGGATTTTTCTTAACACCCTTTCCAAAAAGCGCAGAAGAACGAGCACGATGGAAAGTGCAAATGAAATACCCTAACATGAGAGTTGGAAATGATACGAAAATTTGCGAGGTAAGTAAATTTAATTACATAAGTATCTCTAGTTCCTTTTTATTTTTTGTTTGATCTGTGATTTTAATCTGCAGAATAATTTTCTTAATCTGCATCAGCAACATAACATAAGGTAGGTACCTAAATTAATATTAAATATTAGTACCTATTTTTTGTTTTCAATAAAAGTCCATAAGGTTATACAAACCCCTTATTAGAATTCTTATGAAAATTTACCAATGTTAAAGAGATAAATCTATAGTTTTTTTGCCTTCAAGGAGGTAAAACCTGTTAGGTATATTTACTGGACCGGCATAGGTATTTTTCGTTTCATGGAATAATAAAAATGTAAGTACCTATATGTATATGGATATATTAGATAAGTTGTGCGTGACAACTTTGGATTGGTTTATAAGTAATATCACAGACCTATATAGCTTAATATATGTCTGTGGTAATATGTTACTGTAAAGGAAATTTTTTTACTACAAAATTCTCAGAACGAAAAGACGTATTCCAGAAAACTATACAGGATCTTCCACATCCAAACTTCCACCCCCATCCTATTTTGTTATTATTTTTTAAATTTTCGTTGCTTCTCGAAAGGAGAAAACTAAAAAAATACGAAAAAAGTTGTTTGCAATTAGAAAATTCTTCCTATCGTGAAATTTCGATATTTAATTCGTAAATACTTGGTCTAATACATTTTTTCGAAACCTCCTACAGGAAAAAACGCCACGAATAAATAGCAATAAAATACTTACAAAATATTACTTGTAAGGATATTTTAGAATTTATAATAACTGTTAGAGAGGGACAGTTTTGAAGGAGCTTTATTTTACACCAAGACCAACAAAATCGGACAAAATAGTATATTTCCTAACAAGTGCGGAAAGTGCCACTTTTCCGCAAGAGTTAGGAACACTATTTTTTCTACAAGCGTGCGGAAAAGTAAGACACTTTTCCGCACGCATTTTAGTTTAGAAAGTTTCACTTTTCCGCACTAGTGCGGAAAAGTAGTGCGGAAAAGTACTTTTCCGCACTAGTGCGGAAAAGTGACACTTTCTAAACTAAAATGCGTGCGGAAAAGTCCGCAAGAGTTAGGAACACTATTTTTTCTACAAGCGTGCGGAAAAGTAAGACACTTTTCCGCACGCATTTTAGTTTAGAAAGTTTCACTTTTCCGCACTAGTGCGGAAAAGTAGTGCGGAAAAGTACTTTTCCGCACTAGTGCGGAAAAGTGACACTTTCTAAACTAAAATGCGTGCGGAAAAGTACTTTTCCGCACGCTTGTAGAAAAAAGAAGTTAACACTGGTGGGAATTTTGTATAAAGAACCCTTTTTATCTAGGCAGTTAAATGTGTGAGCTTATTCCATTACAAATTTCTTGCTGAAAATAGCATTTGATGGCAGCGTTTTAGTATGTTTAGGTAGCTTAAATTTAGTTCTTTAACTTTCACAGGTTCACTTCTCAGACATGGATTTTGAGTGGCAGGTTGTGCTGAAGAAAGGATCATCTCCTGCAACGTTTGATGAACGTGACTTTAGCAAGAAAGAACCATTAAATATGTATAAATTTCTGAGAACTTGTACTAGTTTGATTTTTCCTATTTACTTACAATATATCTTTGAAAACAAAAATACTGTTGTCTTCCTTATTGAAATACAGTGTGTCTGGTTTTTCGTGTTAACACCCCTGAAAATCTAAGTAGGCTGGGGGAATTGAACGGGGCAATTTTTTTATAAATATGTCCCTGAAAGGTCATCATTTGCGAGGTATTGGTTTGGAATTGCCGCGAAATCCTGGCCTACTGCGTTTTTTAAAGGGGTGCGTTTTTCGAAAAACCCTATTAGGCATATTTTTATTTAAAATCTGACACCATAGCGTTAATCAGGACACCCTAAAACCCCCACATACCAAATTTGAACAAAAAATATACAGGGAGTTCCATTCTGCAGGGTGTCAAAGTTGAGCAAAATAGGAATTTTAAAGGCATCTGCCAAGTCAAGTGTGCCATGGAATCCCCTCAAAACAGTTGAATGGTCAACAGAACCACTCAAGGTGTTGGTGTGCAAAGGTCCAATACGAAATATAGAGAGTGCTCTCATCTGTGCCATCTCAAATTACTGAATTTTTTGTAACTTGATACGGGTCAAAAATCGAGTATATCAAAACCGCTCCACATACTATAAACGAACTAAATTTAAAAAATACAGAAGCTTGCCAGTCAGTAAGTCCATATCAGTTAAGGTGGCTGGTGGTCACAACAGGAAACGTACAGAAAATGTATCATCTTAGGCAGTGACTTTGTTGAGAAAGGCCCAATAATTTAAATTGTTTTTATTTGTTGGTTGGCATTTTGTAAAGAAATAAATTACTTTTGGGTTTATTAATATTTTTTCAATGATTCCAGAGTACTCCTGATCAGTATAAAGTTTCATAAAATTTCAGAATTTTGAGATGGCTCAGAGAAAAATACCCTGTATATTTTTGTAGTAAATCTTTTCACACCAACATTTTGAGTGGTCCTGTTCACCATGCAACTGTTTCGAAGTAATTCCATGGCACACTTGACTCGCCAGATGCCTTTAAAATTCCTATTTTGCTCAACTTTGACACCCTGCAGAATGGAACTCCCTGTATATTTTTTGTTCAAATTTTGTATGTGGGGGTTTAGGGTGTCCTGATTAATGCTGTGGTGTCAGATTTTAAATAAAAATATGCCTAATAGGGTTTTTCGAAAAACGCACCCCTTTAAAAAATCGTAGTAGGCCAGGATTTCGCGGCAATGCCAAACCAATACCTCGCAAATGATGACCTTTCCGGGACATATTTATAAAAAAATTGCCCCGTTAAATTCCCCCAGCCTACTTAGATTTTCAGGAGTGTAAACACGAAAAACCAGACACACTGTATATATGATCTCTCTTGCATTAAAAAGTTAATAATATATCGATATTAAATACCTAGGTACTCATTTTTTTATTCAGCCTAATTCTATTAACCCTGTTTTCCAATATTGGTTATTGATTCATATTACCATAGACAAAGCTACACATAGACTGTCAGAACCGTTATCCGTTGTTGAAATTTCCGCACGCTACACCAAATATTTTGCATAACATTTTATATAAAAACTAATAGGTAACTAAATTAAAATACCTATACCTCAACTTAGTATCGAGTCCTAAGAATTGTAAGACATTAGAATTTATGGGTTTTAATTTGTATTCGCCCCAAAACTAAAGTTTGAAATTTGGTGTAGCAGGATTTTTTGCGGACGGTTTCAACAGTGCCTTTGACTATCTATGGCTCCTTTAATCTATGATATTACCAAAACAAACTTTCCAACTTTTTGTTCCGTACAAATTTCAGTATTAATTATGGTGGTAGGTATAAGAAGAGAATTTGAAGAAACGAAACCATACAGTAAAACTATTTAAAATACCTTTTTGATTTTTATTTTGAAATGAAAGGAATAATAATTATTATTGCAGCTATACGATTCCTATTGAAGAAATATTCGAAAGTTTGGTTAGTTGGTATGCTAGAGCCTTGTTTAATTTTATGTATCTACATATACCACCTTCCTACAAAAATTTAATAAATGTTTTTATCCTCATATGGCTGTTTGCTTGGAAGAAATTATATGTTCCTTCACTTTTCCATTCAAACTTCAATAATTATTATTAGTGAAGCTTTGCAAATAACATACTACTACCTAACCTATTTATTGGTTTTATCTATATTTTTATACATTTTAAACTGTGCCCTCATCTACCTACGCTTATGGCAGTTAACTGTCGTTAGCTTAACCTTAAAATCCAATTTTGATACATCTTGCTGCTAGGGGAATGATAGAAAGAGCGAAAAAATATATGTCTGTTGCCAAAGATGAATTTCATAGGGAAAATAAGACCCTCGCCAGAGAGAGAGAGAGAGATCCGATCGTTGTCCAACCTCTGTTAAAACGAATAACTGTCACTTTTCGTGTCATACAAGGCCTCTACACCCGACCATTGTGAGTATTGTGCAGCTGAATAACCAATTGCGTATAGCAGTGATACTGCACTCTCGCACGGCTAGCCATCTTAGAAATGTATTCTAAATTGGGGTAGTTACCCTTTTGTACGGCCTATTCTATGCCATTCTACGACGTCTCCTGTTTCTAGGTACATATCTTATCCATAAACGACTAATAACACTTTTGGATGTGTTAAAAGCTTCTGCGACAGCCCTTTGTGGAATTCCAGCCTCCAGCATGCCAATAGCATGTAACATCGTTTTACGTTCCAAATGATGTCTCTGCATGGTAAAATGTTAAAATCAAGCCAAACTTGCTCAGCACTAAAGCACAAATAAATGTAAAAAGCACTAATACAGTTGATAGTAGGTACTGCTCAGAGTCGTATTATTTTTTTAAATACTTATTTAAATACAAAATCATTAAGAAAATATGGGCATTTTTGTATTTGTCCCTTAGATTCTTTTGATGTGTGTATTTTAGATATGGAAATCTATCCTGTTCAGATTTACGAAAACAATCAGTCATGCATAAAAATGGCAAAAATACAGAAAACAAAAAAGTCAAAGTATATAGAGTCTATATTTTATAGACAATCAAAACCACACATTAGAGATTGCGTTGAGAAAAATTAAACAAATCTCGATTATGTTAAAACAGAAGATCAAACGGCCGCTATCTTTACAAAAGCTCTTTCACATATTAAAATATTTAGAATAGTTTAGTACCTATCAGTTTATATTTTTTAAGAATGATTTGTATTTTAAGTTTATCTGGATATGTGATATAATCAGTTAACGTAGAATTGCAGAGGAGTAGGGGAGTTCTACTCTGAACGTTTCGAACTATCTAAATGGAACGCTACCTTAACCTATAAAGTAGTCCGAAATAATCACAGTTAGGTTAGGCGTAACTAATATTCTGTTTCTGTTAAAACACAATATTAGCTGAAGTGTTGTAGAGAACGAGAGCTTGTACCACGTTTTTGTATTTTGCAGTAAGTAATATACGTCTTGTCATATAGACAAAGCTACACATAGATTATCAGAACTATTGTTGAAATTTTCGCGAGGCGCACCAAATACTTGGCATAACATTTTATATAAAAACTAATCCCAAAATTAAAATACCTGTACCTCAAGTTAGTATCGATTCCTAATAATTCGATCCAAAATTATGTTTACACACTTTTACTCTTATCAGTGTCTATAGAAATAGTCACTGCTCTTATTCAGCATACTACTGCTTATCTGAGTAAGTGCTTCCACGGGCCGAATTGAAAATACAGTTCATACAATTTAACCAGACACGCCGCAGGAATGCTTGGAATGCAGTCTAGTGGGGACACGGCGCACTATTGGCCGCCTTGAATCCTTACTACGATCGCTATTGACAAGGTCGTCAGTTACCTATACGACATCGCATTTAAATTAGTACATCGGTTTATAAAGAGTAAGAACTGATAGAAATATTGAAATTGAAAATCGCAGCTACGATTAGATCATCTGAATGAGGAAGAAATCGAAAAAATTACGAATTTATGTTTAGATTACCAGGATATATTTTTCCTAGAAGAAGATATTCAAAAGGAGATAGTCTCACGTTTACAAATCAAATGAAATTAATTAAAAGACAACTTTTCAATTTGACAGGAAATGGAATTAACGAAACTTTGAACGTTTGACTCAAAGGATAACTTCAACAATTAGTTTTCTGAGCTTTAAAAATGAAATGGATCTGTTTGCGCCACAAAGAAATTTCCGGAAATATTTAAACACTCCATAGACACAGATGAAGCCAAACCAATAATTTTTAATAAATATCGTTACCATTATAAAGTCAAAGATCAAATTTCGAATGTGTTATACCAAGGGATAAACCCTCTACGAGCCCGTGGAGGTCGTAGAGGGTTAACAACGGACCTCTTGAACTAAACTGGACAGCTATTTTTATACCACGGCAAAAGAGGCCGTCATATTGTGTTCCCAGTAAATTGGAAGTCAATAAGAAAGCTGCGTTTTTGGCGTGTCATCTCAAGTAAAGTGAAAAATAGGAGGTTCATTTTAGAACAAAAAAATCAAATGTTCGCTTTAAAATTTGACACAGGAGTATATTTTTTAGTTACTAGCAACAATTTTATTAATTTATATTTCCAAAGAAATAGATAGTTATTTTGCCTACACAGATAATAAATTTCAAGAGAATTCAAAGATTGTTAAATTGGACCGCATCTATCGAGCCGGCTAAAAATACCTGCCAATTTTCATGACAAACAATTTAACTGTGAGTTTCTAAAGAGGACAATATCTGTTTACTAAAAAATGCATTTTCTACAAACAACTTTACATATCTCCCAATTTATACTTCTGAAAGTTTCGTTTTATCCAATTTAAAAAATAAAGTGTAATCAATTTAGATAGAATATTTCATGAGTGCAGGCTTGAGAGATACATTCTAGCTACGCCAAGCAGAAGCAGAATCAGAATCTGCAATAAGAGAATAGGAACTAGCAAATCTACTGACTAGGTGAGAAACTCGCTTAATATCCGTCGGAGAAAAGAAATAAACGACTGAAATAGAAAATAGAAAATAAAAATTTTAATAAGCAGCACTGAAGGGCATCTCAACGATGCTTCAGGGCACATATATTCTCCGCAGCCCTTCCAAATTGCCCCGTTTGTACATTTTTCGAGGCGTTCTTAGCTCGATAATACCAACTGACTCAACAACGTGCATTTCGTATTCTATCCTGTTAGAAATTCAATATGTCGGCCTTTCAGCAAGGTATAACACGAGAGAACTTTGATTTTAAAATTTAACTTAGACGTTTTCAACGAACTTAATTTTATCTTATTTAGCGTCAGTAGTGTAATTTTCCCCAAAAAGGGGTATGGTGTATTCACAATTTTTAATAACTTATTTACGGGTTCTGATCTCGACCCACTTCAAGTTTCATCCTTGCTATGGATAAGATGTAGAGTGAATCACGCTAACTGCTTTTGGATGAAGTGTTTCAAGCTCCCAATGTATGAACAACTATTCGTGTTAAGCACTCTTCGCAACCGAACACTGATTTTTTTACTGATCAACAATTACTCATTCCATTCCATAAAATAACGAAAAAGTAAGCAAGCAAAACAAATGATAATTTTCAATATATGACGGATTGACTCCACTATGCAAGTCGGAGCTTCAACCACCCGTGAAACGGCTGGTGCTAGAGGACAGAGGGAGGAAAAACGAGCAGCTCTAGAACGCGAAACTTTCGGGATACCCGAACAACTAAAAGCGCAAGCATAGTCATAGTACTACTCTGTTAGTTACTCCGGAGACTGAACAAGAATAAATGTAGGCTTATAAATTATAAAATAAATTAAATCCATAATTAAGTACACTATTTACCCTGTTATTACGTAATATGCCCCAGTATATGGGTTGCTGGTGACCTGACCAAGTACCAGTTTGAATTTCAATTTCAATTTTAATTTTTGGCTTAATTAAGAAGGGAAAAAAGCTAGCCAGCTCTTTGGGACTTTGAAGTTGAAGCCCTTACCAAAAAGGGGGAATATTTTTTTACTGTATTAGTCCATTACTCGGCCGAGGCAGAAGCTGGATGCTGGAGCTTATTCACTGAATAAAGAAATGTCGCTTAATATACAATAGATAATTAATCATCGTTAGGGCCATTTTAGCAGTTAGCAGTTAGCATTTTTGCATAGGACATAGTACACACCGGTTGATGGCCTATTTCTAATTAATGCCCCACTATCTGGGGCCTATATGCGTCACAGCACACACCAATCTGTGCCGTTATTCGCGACGACATGGAAATCTACTGAAAACCTTGCACCATGGAAATTATCGTTACTATGCGGGTAATGACCCGATAAAAGCAAATAGCGCATTAAGTTGGGCCCGGGGCTCGGCTTTTACTGCCCATCGTAAATTTATTAGTCCGGAGCCATCTACGGTCGAGCTTGTGGTAATTATTTCCTGCTTCGCCCGCCGCTGGTTCGTTTTTGTAAAGTAGACCGGGAATTAAAACTGGGTTAGAAAATAGCTTTCAAAGGGATAAATACAGATGTGTATAGCTTTCACTAAAAATACACACTGCTAACTTTTAAATTTGTAAAAACAAAATGGATAAAATATCAACAAAGCGGTGTACCTTTAAACTGAACTGTGACGCAGTGGATAGTTCTTCTAACATATAAGTTGCACTTGCTGAGAGTGCGTATATTAATGAACATGTAAACAGGAATAATTCTGTTTTTTATGGACACCTCAGTCTACAAAATCACAATTTTATTCTAATTCAGTTATAGTATTATTTACAAGAAAAGCGATAATAAGCAAACACTTAAAATGAACAAATGTTGGGAAGCAACAAATGATGTCCAATCCAGCCTTTTTTTTTATTTGGTCATCGTTACACCGTATACTGATGATTGTCCAATAGCATATGAAACACGTGTAAATAATTTTACACTCGTTAATATTACATCCTTATTGTTTAAATATTATTATTTTACTTTTAATCGGGCAGGTATAGGTGCAATCTAATTCATTTTAGATACTCGGAAACACTTTAATTTTTGGAGGCAGTGGCGTAGCGTCCAAGAGGCTGGGAGTCTATAGACAAGTTTATTTATACTACATTAGTAGCTATGGCGGCACTTGGGTACTTACACAAGCTGTGACCTCGCCATCTAACCTATTGTGACATCGCGTTTACGATTTGATCAATAAGATTATTTAGTAGATAAAATAACGAGTTTTTGAGCCAGAAAGGTATATATTAACTTCTTTTTATAATACCAAGCTTATTCGGTCTACTTCGTGACCTTCATCAGGAAATTATGTTGAAGTTTTACCAATATTAAAACCAGATATATATATATATGTAAATTTTAGGTTGAAAGGGCCAGAAAAGGTTTTTTTATTATACTTAGCAATTTTAGCAATAATGAAAGATGGGTTTTTTTCAGGCTAGCGCACGGAAACAGCGCACGGAAAAACTTTCCGTGCGCTGAACAAAAATACCGAATATATGGCTTTAAAATAGAAATATACTGCAAAGTAAACTAAATTTAAGAAACTCTATATGCTCTCTGATATTTAACATGTACCTCTTTTGTATTTTAATTCGTAAGTGTTTCAATATTTAGATACATTTCTGTAATATTTTTGACGTTTTATTCACCTTATCTGACAATAACTGATTTACAACAAAGCACCTTTGAAAGAATTTGAGAGTAACCATGGAAACGCATCATACATATCAAACACTATATTGTCTGCCTTGTTTATTTTTTGTCAATTAAATTTATTATAATATGCCGATAAAATGTTTTAAGTTTCTGTTTTCAAAGAAGAATAATAAAAAATATCGTTCATTACACGTCCAGGAATAGATTTTTCCGTGCTTGCATGACTTCCCGTGTTCAGCTGCGCCTCACACGGGAATTTGTCACGCGCCCACGGAAAAATCTTTATTTTCAGACTCGTAATGAAATATACTATTACATAATTTCGCTTGAAAATTTATACCGTCAATTTTGTTTTTATTATTTTTTTATCTACTAAGTATAACTACACAGCCGTAAACTAGCTATTCAAAAAGATTATTGTTTATTTACACAACCAATTTGCCAAAAAGTGTAATTGATGCAATTAAATGCAGGGTCGACATTAAAAATGAAAAAGGTATATAAATGTATGAATGAATACAAAAACATTTATTATTCAAGCTAAAGACTTACAAGTACGAAAAAAATACCCCCCCACTATGTATGCAAGTAAGGTATTACAAAATTATTTTATTTTGTCAGATTTATCTACCTGGTGTTCAGAATTAGAGAAATATGAAGTTACAGTACGTAATTTTGACTCAATGCCTAAATGTACAGGGACTGGCAAAAAATTCAATCCCTAATAAAATATGTATAATTTCCTAAATTAACTTGGGTATTTTTTTCTAAATAAATTAAAACTCTATTTATCTGTAAACGGAATTGCTTTGTAAAATCTTTATACTAATATGCGAGGAATTGTCGAAAACTGCGACTACCTACACCTATTATAAAAAAATATTTAATTAGATTCCGCAATTTCGTTACTTCTTTTTTAAATTCGTCGTATTAGGTATACTAAGTATAAAGCTTTCACAGATCAACTCCGTTTACAGACATTAGAAAAAATTAAGAAGGTTTACTGGAAATCAGTGGTCGAATTTAGGAAGACTGTAACTGTAATTCCGTATAGGGTGGTTTAAGGAATGTTGTAGCTTTTAGTGATTAAGCTTATCGTCGAATTTCGCGTTAATGTGAACACACCGATTCTTAGGTTTCAATTTTTGATAGGCACCAACTCGTCCTTCGGCCATATTAGATTTTATAGCGGACATTTTGAAATACAATAGGTGTGGGTATTTATCATTATCTCGTCTTTTAAATAACTTAGGACCACAAACATGGTGTCTAAATATACATCATTGTTAGAGAATACAACTGCACAATTTTTAAACGTGACAGACTATATATTTTTATTCACTAATATACAGTGTGATCATGGGTTGACTCCTAAAGAGGGAAAACTCTTTTATTTATGGGTTTACGAAAAAAGTTATTCTTCATAAAAACTCCTGCTTTTGTGCTCAAACTGCCCAAAAGCATCTTATTTTGTCAGGTCTATATACCGGGTGTTCAGAATTTAGAAAATATGAAAAAGGCTAAGAACAAAGTAGGTACTTTTATGTGTACAGATGCTATGAAAAGCAATTAGTAAAAGTTGTTGGGTTTGAAAAGCTACGCCTCGGTACCTACCTACCAAATTTCGACTGATTGAAATTGCTCAGGGACTCTTTAAAATAACGGAACCCAGCGTGTCACAGTCTATCACATAGGAAAAGTGAAGCCTTGAGGCACAGAATAAGTAGCTTTGCAACAGAAGCTTCCTTACGGACATGTGTCAAAAATAAGCGAGTCTCCATTTCAATTTACCGAAAGACAGACAGTATTTTAAGCATAAATTTGGTTCTAATAGAATATCTTTGCTACGTAGATTAAAGTAAAATCAAATAAAATGCACATTATTCATGCCTTTAGAAGATATTTTGATAAAAAGCGAGTCTCCTTTTGACATATGTGGCTAAGGAATTGTCTGTATTACTCGTTAGTCTGTGCTTGAGGGGAAGTTTGTTTTCTGTATACTTCAAGGAAACCACATAAGCGGGCTGGTACAAGGTTATGTTATAATATGTCAGTGTCCAACTGCCATCAGGTTTTATGCGACATGCCAGTGCCTTATTAGATTCCAAAGGAGGCAAAATAATTATTTCCCATCATAGTTCACAATTTTTAAGTTTTATAACTTCCAGATAGTCAATTAAAGGTAATGCGGCCGCCTGTAGTAGTCCCAATAATTGCAACCAGATTTTTCTTGTCTCACCTTTAGTAATCCTACAATTCTCCTTACGTGGGCATTACGTATAAGTAGGTAGTTCGAAACAAATCGTACCTATTTCGAAATTTTTAAATTATTAAGCAGGTAGCTTCAGTCAGGTCTTTTTTTAAACAGTTTCTATCTACAACTATAAGTTTATTTTACGTTTGTGAGGTACCTTGGGAGAGAAATAAAATTACAAAAATTTTATAATGAGCACCGAGAAAAACTACATGATTAGAACTAAGTACAAGACCTAACCTTATGAGTCCATCCCGAAATCTGTTCTTTGGGTGGATACATTCAACAAGGGAAGAAAGTTCAAGTACGTACCTATTATACCTACATATTACAAATGGTTTGAGGAACCTGTTAACAAGGTGCAATAGCGACAAATAAGCAAAATCATATTACTTAAATTCCTGGAAATAATTGAAGGAAACCAAATTCAAATATAAAATAAATTTGATTCATTTGGCACTTGCCATATTCTGTATTTGTTGATAGAACATTGTCAAGTCTAATTTTTAGAAATCATGGAAACCATTATTAATTTTGACTAACAATCAAAGTACCTGTTATATTCATAGATTCTCCAATAAAATGGCATACTTGGCATCATTGAGACCATTAGAATGAGGAAAGAAACGGCCACACTTTGGAAAGTATAATGCTGGGTCCCTGAAATTGCTGAATACAATTAAACATCTGTTATAATAGGGGCAGTTCTCGACAATTCGTCTTATACTAGTATAAAGCGTTCACAGAGCAACTAATCACCAATTAACTGTTTTGGCCGAGTGTAAAGAAATCGCCTCATCGCATGTTCGTTGTTCATAATTGAGAAGTGTACCTAATTGTGCACGGGTTGCCACAGCAAACTGTGCGGAAATGGTCATTGTGCAGTTAAGCACGAATCTGATATGCAATTTGAGTAAAATAGTAGGAGGCCATGGAAAACCCAGGCGGGTTGGAGCGAATGTGATAGTTCAGCTTTTGATAATTTACTTACGTCTATTTTCGTATATTGTGAAAGCCAAGAAGCTAAATTAGTTAATTGTATAAAACTGAAGATGTAAGTACTAATATATTATTTAAGTATTGTAAATAAGTATATATAAACAATATATCTTTAAAATATGTCTTAAATTTAATACATACTTGTTCAAGTTCAAAAATTAGATTACAAAAAAACTATAGAGCCGAATTTTGAGCTCAAACACTTATAAGAACAGTCGTGGAAGAAGTGCAGTGTATAACTCGCGCGGAATGTCCATGTCCCACTCATACCATCAGCACTCGCGCTTGCGGCACGTGCCGCAAACTATTATACTTGTGGGTAATGGGTAGATATACCATTCCGTGCTAGTTGCATAATATATATTCTATGTTGTTTTGGATTGATTTAAGATGGATTGGGATAAGTGCATGATCTGTCAAAAAATAAGTTTAGAACCTTGGAGTCATTGCCAGTGAAACTAAATTTTGGGAACGACATGAGTGCGGATGAACTGGTCCAAAATCAAGGTGCATGGCACAAATCTTGTTACGTTAAGTTTAGGAATTTGATAGAGCTAAATAGAGGGGAAATACTTCAGGAGACAGCATAACTGTGGAGAAACGATCCCGGCGTGAAGCGAGTGACAAAATGGCATGTGACTTCTTCGTGAATTTTATTTCAAACATTAACAGAGATGAGACGTGCATACGAAAAATGGAAACAAAATTGGAAAACACCTGATTCTTGGCAGTATTAGAAGGTCCCTATTAACGCCAAATATCATCTGCAATGTTATACAGCCCTGGGAAGGTCATATAAAGACTAGAGCACTGTTACGGTTTTAAAATGCACGAACTTATTCCTAGGCAAATAAATGAAAGGCACACGCTGCTAGCTAGCGATATATTCCGACCGCAAGTAACTTGACATCTTTAGCAAAATAATTTACACTTCAAGTGTTACTTTGCCAGTGGTGGTCCTTTCACCCCATTGTCTATCTGTATTCCAGTATATCGAAGACCTAGAAGAAGAAAAATAATTGACTTACAACTTTGATGGCAGTCGTTGGATTGTTTGTTTACCTTGTTCGCTTCTCGTCAAATCTCCCGTCGGGGAACATCGAACTACCTTTTTAGTACTCCAAGTGCTGCGTTCTTAGATAGTTTACCATTCTACAACAAATTAAACACATAAATCACTCACTCGAACCAAACGTTTCATAGGAGGCAAAACATAAACATAGCCTATATCTGTCTTACCAGAACTTTCCTAAATACCTCTTTTGGTACATTAATTTATCTTGGCTTGGATTAAATACCAGAATAAATGCCTTTTATCAATATTTGTCACGGATTAGTGTTAATGGGGATCTTATACAGAATTAAAATTGTGATCTTATTTTTGTGTTTGATGTGTGACACATGTTGACATTGACATTGACACCTGTCAACCGCCTGTCATGACGTCACTTCCTGGAAACTGGGAAATCTGTGTCACTTTTTGGTGGGAAGTTGCTGAAGTAGCACATGCCTTTGCCTTAGGGGCGATCCAAGAAAAGTGAGAGGGTGGTGAATTAGGCAAGTTATTTTGGGTGAAAATTGTACCTTGGGGTCCCTTTCACACTTACAACCAACGGTTGGATTCGAATTTGCCAAATAATTCACCTGAAGCATTCTCGACATAGATTCTTTTTTTTATCGACTTTAAGTCGCACACGTGGCCACTCAACATCGAAGGTAAGCATTTAATGCCCATTTTTCACTGTGCACGTATCATATATTCTGACATAATCCCAACCAAGTACAAACAAAAGTCAGACAGAAAAGTAAGACAGATATCGGGTGTGTTTTAGGCCAAGCAAGTACGCCCTATCTTCAAGCCTACAAGTATCCGGTTTGAAGCGAAGCTCCTAGTCACCAGTGCCTGTAAGGCACCGCACACACACTGCGCCAACCACCAACACACATTCGCAGACAACCTCATGCAGATTCAGTCACACGGCACGCATACCTGATTTGCAGGCGTATACGAGGGCGCTAGGTCTCCGGAGAGGCACCACCTCGGGTCCTAGACTGGTTTCAAGGGACTTCATATCGCTGCCTGCCCACCTGGCAGCCCCAGATAAGTGGGAACATATCATTTTACAGTTTCGATTACCTCCGCACGCATTTATCGTCTGCTTACGCTAGGACTTTAGCTTGTGCCTGTAACCTACAAAGGACATATTTATGCATTATTTTCTTGCGGTTTGCACGCTTACTTTACATAGTTCATAAATGTCATGCTGTTCGACACTGCCGTAGAGTAGTTTTAGAGCTGGAATTGCAACCTACCTTAGGTGAACGTTTGTCTCTGCTTCTGTACACCTGGTATACCAAGGTATTAGGCCTCCTGTGGGGTGATTGTACTTTATTTTCCCCATTATCTTCAACTCTCAACAGATAAGTTGTCAAATGCAGACGTCATAGTGAGGTTACGTTTGTGGGGGGTTATAGTCACAAATTATTAAAGGTATTACACCACCCAAAAACAGAAATAACCATAGAGCTTAAAAGAAAAGGCGCAGAGCCTCCAGGGCTGCACCTAGCCAGAACCAACCCCAAGTGATTCGAGTGTAGATTTTAAATAACTTTTGTGTTAACTCTTAAATTGTCTTATTTATATATAGCCTATTCTGTGATTTACAATAATAATAATATAAGTTAATTATATCTTAAATGATACCTGTGATACACCTAGTAAAATTAGAGTTTCTGCTGATATTATATTATCATTAAGAAAATAATCTTGCTTTATTTTTCATCTATTTACACCCCTGGCTGCTTATTATTTGAACAGCAACCAAAAAGGAAAAAAAAAATGTAACAACTGGCGCCCAACGTTTGGTTAATTTCTGTTTGTAGTTTTTGAAATTTTCACTAGGTACAGTGGTTTCATTTTTCGGTTTGGCTATTAGTCATTTTGGGTTGGTTTCGGGTTTTCGCGTGTGGTACTGGTTTGAATAATACCGTGGTGGCTAAACAGATGGATAGACGGTTATACGGGGTGAGTGCACCATTCTTATACGTTGAAAACTTTTCAAAGTTTTCCAATGTTATACTAGTGGTGTAATCGCTTTGAAGTTTTGAACTATTATTTTGAGGAAGGAAAATTGTAGAACATTTTTGAAAGAGAGAAAGGTTTTGTCTGCGTCTGCAGGTGCACAGAACTTTAGGTGTTGAAAATTAGGGTGAGGTAGGTAAGTGTTAGTTTGTTTTAATTTGTTTCTAGTACATTAGTGGATTTGTAGAGGGGTTGGGTACACTTCCGAGAGGAAAAGTGGAACCGGGAAAATACTTTGAAATACTGGTAGGTTAGAAAAAGCCAATTTCTTTTTAAGGCTTTTATTTTGTTAGGAGTTAGGATAGCATTTAATGGTTTTGTTACCATAGGTCCTGAGTTTGTGGGCTCTTCGGTGAGTTACCTGCACATGTTTGCGGCTGTGGAGGGGTGAGGCTGGTGTGCCTTGAGTTGTGCTTCAGCTTAGGGGCTTCGCTTGCGCCTTTTGTGTTTGGATCTTTTTTTTTGGGGGGTTTTTTGAATAAGTTGGCGTGGAGTGCACGTGCCCGTGCTTTCATTATACACGAACAACGCTTTGGTATAAAATAGGTACTTGGCCCAACAGGTTAACTGTCGACAATGGTTGATATCAATCGGTTAACAGGTGATGACCTCACTTATGAGATTTTGGTTCGAGGTATGACCTTGGATGAGGGAGATACGGTCGCAGATAAACGGGAAAAGGTGCGAACGGTCTGGAGATTGGAGCGTTTAGGTATGGCAACTGCTCCCGCGATTTCTCACTTGGATCCGGCAGAGGATCTTCAACAGTGCCACAACAAACTGGTGGGTTTGGAGATTGAGCTTCGGAGTTTTGATCCTGCAAATAGGAGAAATATTTTTCTTCGTATCCGGTCGAGGTTACTGCAGCTGCAAATGCGCTTGAGTCGAATTGGTGAGGGGCTAAGCTAGGAGCTTAGGGCGAAGAAGGTGGACCTGCTTCGAAGGAGCGATGAGTTGATGGAGGCTTTGAGTGGGCTTCCGGAGGCGGTAGATGGTGATCTTGTGGAACCGGGGGGTGCAGGCGATGGAGGCACAAGTCATTCTATTGTGAATGTGAGCAGCCCACCACTGACAGAGGTCATTGCGCCCCCAGCATTTACCAGTAGTAGGATCGTGATCGTGAGTTCTCCTCCCCTTGGGTCTCGAACGGATCCGGCGGACATGATAAGTTTTCACGGGCCAATCCGTGAACACGGTGTTTTAGATCCTTCTCCTCGAGATAGGGACATTGTAGATTCCCACCCGGACACAGGAGATAGGGCATTCCAGTCAGCTGACCCTGCTCCTGCTGCCAGCCGTGAGTCCGGTTTGATCCATTCCTTCCGGCCTACGGTAATGTCAACCTCAAGGAAGTCTGGTGGAGTTTCAGGATTGTTTCCAGAGTGTCAGGAACCTCCTGTCAATCAGACATACACCTATGCTAGGTCAGGGCGTGATGAGGGTCGTTCAGGTGGTAGTGTCAGGTTTAGGGACCAGGCCTATGTCCACGAGGGTCCACCAGCTGCTCCTGGTCACTCTTTCCCTTCCAATATTGCTAACAACACAAGCGTTGATTTAGCCACGCTTTTACAGGGTCTGAATTTGTCTCGGACGCAGGCTGAAGGGGTTTACGTGGAGGATAGGTATGTTGATGTGGGACGTTGGAATGTGCGATACGATGGCGTCTCGAGTGTCAACAACTTTCTCCAACGTATAGAGGAGCTTCGAGTTTCCAGAGGGGTTTCCAAGGACAGACTCCTTCGGTCTGCTCCTGAATTGTTCACAAAGGAAGCCTTGTTGTGGTATCGGCTTTTCAGCCCTATGATTATGAGAACTCCCTTTGGGAGGAAATTCGTAAGAGGACTCAAGGTGCCCAAGAACCGATGATTAACTTTGTATCTGTGATGGAGAATATGTTTTCCCGCCTCTCAGAATTTTTGCCAGAGATCACTAGGGTTCAGATTATTCGGCGGAATCTGCTACCAAACATTCAGACCCAACTCGCGCTGCACCAAGTCACAACTGTTGAGGAGCTCTTAAGGCTGGCTCGCCATGTGGAAGAGACAGAGATAAGAGTTCAGAGGTTCTGTCCTCCCCCTACCAACCCTAGGTTCTTAGTGGAGCCGGACTTTGCCTATCGTCGGCCTAGCGGTGGTTCCGCTGCGCCTCGTGTGGATGTACATCCAGTTTCTGTCCCTTCAGCACCTGCCGCCGTCGTTCAGGCATCAGAGATTGCCGTCACATGCTGGAATTGTGGAAAGAACGGACATCGTTTCAGGCAGTGTCCGGATCTAAGGAGCATTTTTTGTTTTCAGTGTGGAAGAAGGGGGGTAACCAGCTTTTCTTGTCCGGTGTGTAGGTCAAAAAAAGGGAATGCGGGTCGACAGTAGGCCAGGGCTTTGATCCGCGACAGTCCAGGGACTTGGCCAATAAAAGGTATAGTTTCGAACGTCAAGCAGTCCTTGACTATATTTTTGAACATGCGGGCGATGATGAACGACCATATTTGATGGTCACAATATATGGTTTATCGATTCTGGGTTTGTTGGATACCGGTGCCAATCGCACGATTTTAGGGAGCAAAGGTTGGGAACTGTTTAAGCGGTTTTGTGGAGTCAATGGGAGCAGTGTTCGTTATTGCACAGTGGCAAATGGGCAGATATGCCGTGGTTTGGGAACGGTGACGTTGCCGATTGTTCTTCGAGGGGTCATTAAGGTTTTTGATGTTCTTGTTGTGCCATCTCTCCCACATGTGTTGATTCTGGGTATCGATTTTTGGAAGGGGATGGGCATTATTCCGGACCTTAATGCGGATGAATGGAAGTTTCGGCCGAAGGATGAAGTTCCTGCTATTTCTGTGGGTGCCATTTGTGCATATGACTCCTTGTCTCCTCAACAACAGGAACAATTGACTGCCACTATTGAAAAGGCTTTTTCGGGGATGGACTCCACCAAGTTGGGTTGTACTGACCTGGTGGAGCTCACTATCAAAACCACCTCTGTCCCAATCAAGCAAAGGTACTACCCAATCTCTCCAGCCCTTCAACAACAGGTAAATGTCGAGCTCGATCAGATGCTGGCGCAGGGTATTGTGGAACCTTCAACTTCCCCATGGTCATCCCCAATAGTCATGGTGAGAAAGTCAGACGGTGGATGGCGGTTTTGTGTCAATTACAAAAAGCTCAATTCGGTGAGTGAACCCGATGCATATCCAATACCTTGGGTGAGTTCGATCCTTGATAAGCTGAGGGATGCCAAATATCTGACGACCTTAGATATAAAGTCCGCCTATCGGCAGATTCCAGTGGCAGAGAACAGCAGGCCCTTGACAGCTTTCACAGTGCCCAATCGGGGCCTTTTCCAGTTTCGTCGCATGCCTTTCGGTTTGCATAGTGCTCCTGCCGTGTGGCAACGGCTAATCGATGCTGTCTTAGGTGCAGATTTGGACCAGTTTGTTTTTGTTTATTTGGATGACATCATCATCTGTACCTCAACCTTTGAAAAACACCTTGAGATCCTTACCACTGTCATCCAAAGGAATGAAGGAAGGAATGCGAATCTTACTCTGAATCGAGAAAAGTGTCAAGTTTGTAAACCAGAGTTAAAATACCTTGGCTATGTGGTGAATTCGTCTGGGTTGATGGTGGATCCTCAGAAGGTCGAGGCCATCGTCAGAATACCTGTCCCCAAGACTGTCACAGAGGTTCGTCGAGTGGTCGGCCTAGCCTCTTGGTATAGAAGGTTTATCCCAAATTTTTCGTTTCTCCTCTCACCAACCTTACGAAAAAGGGGGTTCGCTTCATTTGGGATGATACCTGTGAAAGGGCTCTTGGAACGGTCAAGGAGCATCTCATTAGTGCACCTGTTCTAAGTTGTCCTCGGTTCGAGTTGCCATTTGTGGTACAAACGGATGCGTCGGATTATGGCTTAGGGGCGGTCTTAACGCAGGTCCAAGATGGTGAAGAGAAGGTGATATGTTACCTGAGTCGATCACTAACCAAAGCAGAGCGTCGTTACAGCACTACGGAAAAAGAATGTTTGGCGGTAATTTTTGCCATCGACCAAGACCGTACCTGGAAGGGACCCATTTTACCGTTGTGACGGACCATTACAGTTTAAAATGGCTGTATAATATTAAAGACCCTGTGGGTCGGATAGCTCGATGGGCAGTCAGATTGCAGCAATATAACTTCGAAATCATTCATCGCAAAGGTGCTGATCATGTCGTACCCGATGCTCTGTCACGAGCGGTTCCCGCCGTGGATTCTGTCTCAGTGGCTCCTCTGGTCCAACCCAAGGACAAATAATGGTATCGCAGCATGTGTGAGCGGGTCGATAAGTCACCGAGTCGATATCCTTTATGGCAACTCGAGGGTGGAGCCCTCTATCGAAGAGCTAAGACATCTTATCCTGATCTGTCAAACCCGGAGCATGAGTGGCTCGAGGTGGTGCCCAAGGAAAAGCGCAGAGAGATTATCCAGTCTCATCATGATCCTCCCACCTGTGGGCATGGAGGAGTCTTCAAGACTGTGGGTCGTATTTCGGAGAGGTATTTTTGGCCAAAGATTAGGTCTGATGTTGCTCGTTACATCTCGAGGTGTAGGGTCTGCTTGGGTACTAAGCCGGAGCAGAGGGCTCCAATGGGCAAGATGTTAAGTGCCCAGGCTACTGTCTCTCGTCCCTGGCAGCTGCTTTGTGCCGATCTGGTTGGGCCTTTGCCCAGGTCATCTTCGGGGTATCAATATATTGTATATGTGTCAGACTGTTTTTCGAAGTATGTCCTCCTGTTTCCCCTTCGCACAGCCACCGCCGCAGCAGTGTGTGGTACTCTTGAGGATTACGTCATCCTTGTTCATGGCGCTCCCCACAGGATAATCGTGGACAATGGTGTCCAATTTGTAAGTAAATTGTTCAGGGAGACTATGGGCAGGTATGGCATCCAAATAAAGTACAACGCCAACTACCATCCCCAGGCAAATCCAGTAGAGAGGGTGCATAGAGTTATCAAAACCATGTTGGCTTCATATGTGGCAGATAACCAGCGGGAATGGGACAAATACTTGGGAAAGGTAGCCTTTGCCATCAGGTCCGCAAGACACGAGGTGACTGGCTTGACGCCCAACTTCGTTCACTTCGGTCGTAACATTATAATTTCCGGAGATGCGAGGCAACCCGTTGGTGATGATCTTGGTGTGGCTGATCCCGAGGAAGTTCTTCAGAAGAGCGAAGAGCTTCGTAAGGTCGATGCAGATGTGACTAAACGCTTGAAAGTTGCATATGACAGGAGTCGGCATTCGTACAATTTGCGTCGTCGTGAGGGGTCTTTTGGGAAAGGTCAGCAGGTATGGAGACGTAATATGACTCTGTCAAATGCTTCAAAAGGTTACACCAGTAAGCTGGCGCCAAAGTTTGTGGGTCCGTTTGTGATCGGGAATGTCAATTCGCCTTGGTCCTATGAGCTGATGGATCTCGGGGGCCGATCTGCGGGGGTTTGGCATGCCAAGGACCTGAAGGCACATCCGCCTGACTTGGTCGATTAGTGATGTTCGTGTTGTTCTGGTTACGCACATGTGCGTAGGGATGTACGGGTGGGCCACTTTGCGCTATGGACGCTTAATTATATTCCCGACAAAAACATCGTCGTTTAAGCGTGGTGAATGCTACAATTCACTAGGGCCGTGGTTCAGTCCTGGGCTTAGTCCCGAAAAGCTTCTATATATATATATTTTTTTCTTTCTCCTTTATTAATCAAACTATTTCAAGAATCGTCTCTTTTCGAACTCCTAGCTCGGGTCATAGTGATCCCGGGGATTCCATTTTGGTCTCCACTGGCCTTGGGGCCATACCTAGGCGTTTAGGTTTGTTGAGAGAGAGGCTGGAGTGTGTTTTCGGGTTTTTTGTGGCGCGAGCACGGTCATTTCTATTGGTTGGAAGATATCAATTTTCCTGACTTCGGTCGTTTCAGTGTGGTGAATGCTATAATTTCACTAGGGTCATGGTTCAACCCTGGACAATTCCTCATTCAGTAAATAACCTTTCAGATTTTTTTTTGAACCCCTGGATCGCACTGGAGTGATCTGGTCGGCGAAGTTTCATTCCCAGGTGGCTAAAGGTCACTAGTAACGTGGTTTTCTTGTGTAAGGGATTTCGAAATGTGTCGGCTAGGTTACTGTAGTGTGGGTTGGGTAGATATATAGTTTCGGTAGAGAAATTTCGTGTGGTTCTAGTTGATGGTGTCGGTTCTATTCGGATTGATTTGGGATCGAGTGCGGGTGTAGTGTATTGACGTTTGGAGTACGTGAGATTTTTTTTTCTTTCTCTTTTCTTTTTTTTAGGAAGAGGTGGAGTTGTTACGGTTTTAAAATGCACGAACTTATTCCTAGGCAAATAAATGAAAGGCACACGCTGCTAGCTAGCGATATATTCCGACCGCAAGTAACTTGACATCTTTAGCAAAATAATTTACACTTCAAGTGTTACTTTGCCAGTGGTGGTCCTTTCACCCCATTGTCTATCTGTATTCCAGTATATCGAAGACCTAGAAGAAGAAAAATAATTGACTTACAACTTTGATGGCAGTCGTTGGATTGTTTGTTTACCTTGTTCGCTTCTCGTCAAATCTCCCGTCGGGGAACATCGAACTACCTTTTTAGTACTCCAAGTGCTGCGTTCTTAGATAGTTTACCATTCTACAACAAATTAAACACATAAATCACTCACTCGAACCAAACGTTTCATAGGAGGCAAAACATAAACATAGCCTATATCTGTCTTACCAGAACTTTCCTAAATACCTCTTTTGGTACATTAATTTATCTTGGCTTGGATTAAATACCAGAATAAATGCCTTTTATCAATATTTGTCACGGATTAGTGTTAATGGGGATCTTATACAGAATTAAAATTGTGATCTTATTTTTGTGTTTGATGTGTGACACATGTTGACATTGACATTGACACCTGTCAACCGCCTGTCATGACGTCACTTCCTGGAAACTGGGAAATCTGTGTCACTTTTTGGTGGGAAGTTGCTGAAGTAGCACATGCCTTTGCCTTAGGGGCGATCCAAGAAAAGTGAGAGGGTGGTGAATTAGGCAAGTTATTTTGGGTGAAAATTGTACCTTGGGGTCCCTTTCACACTTACAACCAACGGTTGGATTCGAATTTGCCAAATAATTCACCTGAAGCGTTCTCGACATAGATTCTTTTTTTTTATCGACTTTAAGTCGCACACGTGGCCACTCAACATCGAAGGTAAGCATTTAATGCCCATTTTTCACTGTGCACGTATCATATATTCTGACATAATCCCAACCAAGTATAAAAAAAAGTCAGACAGAAAAGTAAGACAGATATCGGGTGTGTTTTAGGCCAAGCAAGTACGCCCTATCTTCAAGCCTACAAGTATCCGGTTTGAAGCGAAGCTCCTAGTCACCAGTGCCTGTAAGGCACCGCACACACACTGCGCCAACCACCAACACACATTCGCAGACAACCTCATGCAGATTCAGTCACACGGCACGCATACCTGATTTGCAGGCGTATACGAGGGCGCTAGGTCTCCGGAGAGGCACCACCTCGGGTCCTAGACTGGTTTCAAGGGACTTCATATCGCTGCCTGCCCACCTGGCAGCCCCAGATAAGTGGGAACATATCATTTTACAAACAGTTTCGATTACCTCCGCACGCATTTATCGTCTGCTTACGCTAGGACTTTAGCTTGTGCCTGTAACCTACAAAGGACATATTTATGCATTATTTTCTTGCGGTTTGCACGCTTACTTTACATAGTTCATAAATGTCATGCTGTTCGACACTGCCGTAGAGTAGTTTTAGAGCTGGAATTGCAACCTACCTTAGGTGAACGTTTGTCTCTTCTTCTGTACACCTGGTATACCAAGGTATTAGGCCTCCTGTGGGGTGATTGTACTTTATTTTCCCCATTATCTTCAACTCTCAACAGATAAGTTGTCAAATGCAGACGTCATAGTGAGGTTACGTTTGTGGGGGGTTATAGTCACAAATTACTAAAGGTATTACACCACCCAAAAACAGAAATAACCATAGAGCTTAAAAGAAAAGGCGCAGAGCCTCCAGGGCTGCACCTAGCCAGAACCAACCCCAAGTGATTCGAGTGTAGATTTTAAATAACTTTTGTGTTAACTCTTAAATTGTCTTATTTATATATAGCCTATTCTGTGATTTACAATAATAATAATATAAGTTAATTATATCTTAAATGACACCTGTGATACACCTAGTGAAATTAGAGTTTCTGCTGATATTATATTATCATTAAGAAAATAATCTTGCTTTATTTTTCATCTATTTACACCCCTGGCTGCTTATTATTTGAACAGCAACCAAAAAGGAAAAAAAATGTAACAGCACTTATGGAGCTTTATACTTATATATAGAGAACTGTGTGGAAGATGGGACCTTTTACTTCTAAATTTTCAAAGTTGCATGAACTGTATGAGAGCCGATTAAAAATCCTTGGTGTTGAGAAGGAGATTAACAGAACCAGATTGAAGGAGGAATTGCTAGCTTACTTTCCATAAGCGCAAGAACAAAGTGATGGAAAGCTTAAGGTTTTGGTGTTTGAAGAAGGCATGCGGGAAATGCTACAGCAGTCCATTTCATGTGATTACGAACATGATATCCTTTTGCTATCTAAGGCCGCCAAGTTAGTGCGCAAAGAAATTGCAAGTTACACGAGATTACACTTTGATGGTAACTTTCTTTCTGGTTGTCAAGGACAGTCAGTGCCAATTGTTCTAAAAAGTCTTTTATTGTATATGATTTTGAATGGTGCTAATGTGAGTGATCAAGATGCTATGTAGTCACAGGCGAATCTCACAATCTGCTTAACTACATAGGAAACATGTGTCTGCATCTACGAAATCTCGGCATTCATTAGAAGGGGAAACACCATTGCCACTTAACATCGAAAGAAAGATTCACAGAGACACCGGTCCAAAGAAACTGTCAAGCTGCTACATCAATTGTGATTCAGTATAAGCTACGACAGAGTTCTTTAGATTGAGAGCCAGCTTTCAACTGCTACCTGTGCTGATTAGTGGTTCAAGCTCAGCTAGAAAATGACTGTTTACTGTGGGTGCACTTGATAACTTGGACCACAATCTTTCATGTATGACCGACCGCTGCGGGATAATTTCATGGCACTGGTATAAGTCTGTTTCAGTTTCCTACATTGTCTAATTGGGGGTGAAGCAGAGAGAGTTGAGTCAGTCTTTGGCTGTTAACAAGAATCATCAGTTGCCAGAAATTCTCCACCACTGTTCCGCATCTGTGGCTTTGAAGTCGACCGGTGTGCCTATTCCAAAGCATTAAAATAATTCACAGCCGAAGGTGGGATAACTAGAAGTTGCAAAATTAAAGGAAAGCAATTGGCTACAGCACGCGTGCAAAGATGTGAAGAAAGATGTCCTTAAAAAAGCTGATACTGTTTACTGATCAGCTTTTCACGCCTCCAAGAACGTATCAGAAAATCATCAAACTAGCCTTAGTCAGACATTGCCCCTTTTCTATGATAAGGCAGCTATGGCCCCCATGATGAACCATGGGATGAATGTCGTGCATTGGGCCATAGAATACCTAAACTCTGGACAGGTATCCTTTTGGCAGTTGATGCGATGCACTTTTGGATGCCCTAGCAAAGTTCACACATTGGAAGTGGCCTCATACTCATGGAGAGAAAACGTTCATAGTAATGATGGGTGGCTTGTATATTGAGATGGCGATGTGGAAAACGTTTGGTGACTACTTACAGGGATCAGGATGGACTTGCGCATTGGATGAAGCTGGTATTGCTTCATCAGTCACAACTAACTCTTTCCTTTCGGCCTCGCATGTGACTAGAACAAGATATTTTTACCAAGTGGCAGCATTGGCTTTGGAAAAACTGCAGGAGGAAGTTTTCTTACTCACTGAAGGACCACACGATGCTGAAACCAAGGTTTCGTGAAGAAAAGCAGCGAGCCTCATTTTTGTAAGATCGCAGCGTGAGGGGAATTTTAATCTGTGTGAGATTTGGATAATCTTCCACTTTCCATTCTTGAGAAGTTTTTTGTCAATTTAACAATGATTTTTACTCTCAAATTTTTGGAACGGCAATGGGGTCACCTCTTTCATCTACTGTTGCTAATCTAGTAATGAATGAATTAGAATCACAAGTTTGAAATAAATTTAATAAGAAACTATTCTTCTGTAAAAGATATGTTGACGATTGCATCATTTGTGTTGATAGAAACGAAATTAAAAACATTCATTCTGCATTCAATAGTTTCCACCCACGTATACAATTCTCTATTAAAGAAGAAACTAATCAATGTTCAAACTTTGTAGATATTACTATAAAATATAATAACAATGGTAACATATTTACAAACTGGTATAATAAAAATATTTGGTGAGAAAGATACATGAATTTCCAATCTAATGTTCCTAATACATGTAAAAAAGTGTTGTTAACTGTTTCACGGATCGTGTCATTATCCTATCACATGAAAAACATAGACCAACAAATTTAAATAAAATCAAACTAGTACTTTCAAAAAATTGTTATCCCAAATCGTTTTTCAATCCTATAATTAAAAAACGATTTCATAAAATTGATAATAACAATAAAATTTCTGCCGATAATATTAACAGCAAAAAATATTTCTCTATGCCGTATAAAAGGGTGTGTCTGAACCGAATGCAAACATTTTCAAAGAATTTAATTTTGCTGTAGCACCTGAAAAACAAAATGTTTTTTACAAATTTAAAACCAAAAATTTACACTAATAAACTAATAAATCTTATTTATAAAATTAACTGCTTAAATTGGCATGCCTCCTATATCGGCCAAACAAAACAATACCTCCATGCCCCCATAAAAGAATTTATAAACACCAATATGATGTAAAAGACTAAAAATTTAAATTCAACCGGCCTTTGTAAACACACATTAGATAATTTCCATAACTTCGACTTTAACAATCCTGTTGTCATATATTTATGTAAAGGGGATAACCAATAAAAAAAAATACTGTTGAAATGATACACATAAAAACACAACAGAATAATGTAAATTTTAGAACAGATAGAGAAATTCTCTCACATTTTATAATAATCTTATTACTTAGAATGTTTTTTTCTGATTTTTTCCATTCCTAATAATTATGTATGTATATACAAAGGAATTTTGTATCTCACCGACACCAATTGTTTTTTTTTTAAATGTTTAAATTTGAATTTATTTAAAGTTGTTTAAATTTAGTAAATTTACTATTGTCACCATGTATTTCCGAATCCGTATAAGAAAACCTGTAGCATATCTGTTTATTTTTTGTATTGATAGCATACCGAAACACACTACTGGCCACTTGCTAACTTGTAGCCTAAGTCAAAACACGTTGATTGATGATTAACCATTTAATTATTTAGCTTTAATGAGTTATGTATTTTTTTAAATTGACTAGATAGATTTGTATGTAGTCTAAGTCGAAATGCTGTAACCCGCGTTTTTTTTCAATAAAAGTCTGAATTTCAGTAATATCTGAAACGAGACCTAACACCTAAACTAACAACAAGTTTTGTTTGCTCCGCTTTTAAGAAATGCCCTATGTGTATTCATAGCATGGGTCATAAGAAACTGTTCATAATAACCTCAAAACCATAAAGAGTTAGAGGGTGGGATTCTTCCTTGGAACACTCTGTACATTTAAAATTACAAAACAACTGATAGTTGTAAGAACTCATCAGAAAATTAGTTTCTCGTTTTAAGTACCTAGGTATTGGGAATAATCTTAGGATTGACTGCTACAGATTTTCCATAATATGCATGCACTGACAAATAGAAAAGGCGATAACTAAACAACTTATTACAACTTATTTCGACATAATTTGCTTCAAATTGAAGGACAATTCGGATGCATCACTTTTCAAGGTCACTGCGAAGGGAAAATTTATTTCGACCGCAACGCCATCTACAATTTGAAATAGAAAAATTCAATTTGAGCTTAGGGATAGTCTTCGATTAGCTCTATATGCGTTTTTTTGCGGATCTAAAATATCTCATTTCGTTACTGAGGTATTAAGCCATTAATTAAATCACCCTGTATGTTGCTTCCCACACCGCATTGTGCCATTGATATTATAACATCGTCATAAAAAAACGTATGTGGAAAGGCCTGACTTTGTGTCATGGAAATTATCGTTACTACTAGGTTAATGACCCGATAAAAGCAAAGGGCACATAAGTCAGGCTCGGCACTCGGCTTTTACTGTCCATCGAAAATTTATTAGCCGGCCGCCCTTTCTCTCCGTGCTTGTGGTAATTATTTCCGGAGATGAGAAGGCCATTTCTGGCTTCGCAATCAGCCGTTTCGAACTGCATTGGAAAAATATTTTAGAAGGGATACATTTCCAACACACATCTAAATTGTAACGAACCTGTCACAAGTCACAACGAATATGACCCCAGAAAAAAGACGAATCAGAAGTGGCACTTGGTGTCGGCGCCTTTGATGTCGCGGTTTCAATTTCCCCTCTCGCGCATAGGAAATGAACTCTCCCCCGTTGACATCTGCGCATTCGCCACGCCCACCGTAGTTTGGACAGAGTATAACTTGCCCATTGCGTTTTTGTGTTTTATATAGCAAAATTAATTTTTAGAATAGTCAAGTTTTTTTCTGGGATTAGATCTAGTTAAATTTGAATCTCCAGAAGTGATTTTAAGTAGGTATTTTACTAATGAAAAAAATATATAAATATTAATATTTTACTAATGAGAAAAATACATTTTATTTATTGTACATGGAAATTTCACAATATTTCCTCTTTATTATTTTATACTTACCTATATTAATTAGAAACAACTATGATTTAGGTTCAAGTGAACTATTCTACTTGGGTGGTTGAAATATTACAATATTTCAATCGACTTGCGTCAAAACTCATAGCTTGGCAATGAACTTAATTTATTTTTTTATATACAGTGCATGTTAACACCCCTGAAAATCTAAGTAGGCTGAAGGAATTTAACGGGGCAATTTTTTTATAGATATTATAGATATGTCCCTGAAAGGTCATCATTTGCGAAGTATTGGTTTGGCATTGCCGCGAAAGCCTGGCCTACTGCGATTTTTTAAAGGGGTGCGTTTTTCAAAAAACCATATTAGGCATTTTTTTATTTAAAATCTGACACAACAGCGTTAATCAGGACACACCGAAACCCCCATATACCAAATTTGGGTCCTTTTGACCATGCAACTGTTTTGAAGGGATTCCATCGCACCCTTGACTCGCCAGATGTCTTTAAAATTCCTATTTTGATCAACTTTGACACCCTACAGAATGGAACTCCCTGTATATTTTTTGTTCAAATTTGGTATATGGGGGTTTCGGTGTGTCCTGATTAACGCTGTGGTGTCAGATTTTAAATAAAAAAATGCCTAATATGGTTTTTCGAAAAACGCACCTCTTTAAAAAATCGCAGTAGGCCAGGCTTTCGCGGCAATGCCAAACCAATACTTCGCAAATGATGACCTTTCAGGGACATATCTATAAAAAAATTGCTCCGTTCAATTCTTTCAGCCTACTTAGATTTTCAGGGGTGTTAACATGAAAAACGGGACACAATGTAGATCCATAACAATTATTATTTGCAAAATTGTTTGACCTTCGTATCACTGGTAGTAAAAAAACGTTATTTATCAAAAATGTTTATTACTAAAATGTATAAAAAATTCAAAAACAATAGCACATGTATAATATAATACCTATAAATACAAAAGATATTATAAACTACTTCCGTACATATTATGCACATGCACACTACAGGTATAACTACATGTTTATACATACATTATCAACTTAGCCTAATTTTTAAAAATAATGACCCCTACAGCACTTATAAATGTTGTAAATTTCGAAGTTTATAATTTTTATTAGTTTTATTATAAACAATATCACGATTTAAAAATTTTAAAGAAGAATAGATTCTAAATCTTACATAAAGGGATAATAAATAGGCATGATTAAAACTAGGGCATGGATGTTGATATGAAATGTTTTGCAGCTCATTTTTTAATTTCACACCAACATTTTCTTCTAAAGCAAACTTTGGAAACAGGGTACAAAAATTAACTTCGAGAGTTTCAATATAATTGAGGAAATTATCAGGAGGTGAAAATAAATGTCCAAAGGTTTCGTTACCACTTGATTTGTATGCTTTAAAATAAGTAAACAAATCAGTATCCCCTAATGTATGACGTTTACAATATTTAATACAAACTTCACATGAATTTTGATTAATGTAGTTCGAAATCAATATAATCTGGTGCCACCGCACTTAAATCAGAAAAAATAGATCTTGCATTTCCCACAACAACTTTGTTGTAAATTTGTGTATGTTCGGTGGTTACATATGACAATAATGAATCAAAATCCTCAATACAATTAGCCCCATCCGCGTGTTGGAAATAATTTAAACAAAATAATTTTTTGAAAGCCCTTTCGCATTGGATGGGGGTTGGATTCAAGCAATTTCCCCCTTGCTGCCTAATAGTGCCGAAAAAATTTTCGAGACAATCTTGATTTAAGCGTCGAGTGTATAAGGAACTAAACTCTAAACAATGAAATTTTTCCCAAAGACCTAAAAATGAATTTATTGTGATTTGCCACCCTTTCAAAAATTTAAGTTTATTGGTAACCTCTATATTTTGTTTTAAAATTTTAATATTCTCAAAATATGTAAACATTTCCTTTAAAAAATCGACTTGGTAATCTGCTCCTTTGAAAGGTCTATTGTATTTTTCTTACTGCCTGATATTTTTGAGGAATTTAAGATATCAAATAACTTATCAATTTTTTCTACAAATGACACTGTAGCGTTTGCCGAAGGGGGGAATTGTCCGAATTCAATAAAGGAATTAAGTGCCGCAGCTACCGTTGCGCTGAAAACTTGGACGGCTAAACTAACCTTCAGTTTTTTAAAAGGACTCGGATTAATGTGTTCATCTGTTAATTTTGGACACAGCCGAAGAGCCAAAGGCTTATGTTTTTGTTTATTATAAATTTGGTCAATATACGTTTTATTTGTACATCCTTCAGAGGTTTCGAATGTGTAATTGAAAAAATTATTTCGTGTTGATTTTAAGAGATGCGGCACATCAAAAATATAAAATATTTTTTCGTTATCGACATAAAAATGTGAAGAGTTTGGAGAGATACCAACTGATTTTGAAAATTGTACAAAATTTGATCCTTGATCAGACACTAACGCACTTACTAGTAATCCTACAGATTTAAGTTTCCTTATTGCTTCAAAAATAATAAATTTTAATTCCTCCCCTGAACAAGTATCAATAAAGAAATAAGCAACTGGTTGCTTCCACTTAGCAAATATTGCTCTAGACATAATTGCTAAAACATATTTAGCAGGAGCATATCTTTTTTCCTTCAATGTATTATGAAAGCCAACAATGGTATCGGAAGATCTATTGTAAAATAAAAAAAAAATTAATGACATTTCGTCAATACAAAGAATGCACTGTTTTGAAGAACCCTCTAAATTTGTAGCTTTTGATTTAATAACCTCAAAAATGAAACTGTTAAGACCTGCAGCTATATGCCATTTGCTAGTTATTCTTTGAAGAGTGCTTTTAGATAGCAAATAAAGTGGTTTCATTAAAAATCTATAAGCATTTGGGCTTAGAAAATAAATTGTTAAGGAAAATTGTTTCATATCTGACGAGTAACGATATCCCTGTGGATCTTTTTTGGAATTTTCTAAATAATGCCTTACAGATAGTAGCATTGAAGCAGACAGTTTTTTCTCACAAATGGCAAGAAATTGTTCGTCATTTATTTCAGTGTCGGCAGCTTGCTCCAACTTCGGATTAAACTTTGTTTGGAGTTTTTTTATTTGTAACTTTAATGAATGCTTTCTCGGACTATGTGCACTCAAACTAAGAGGAGTTTGTTGACTAGCATCTAAAAATAGAATTATTCAATAACATAATAAGTAATACAAAAAATTACAATATACACACCCCCAAACTTATAATATGGGATCGCTTAATATTTATTACAATTTATATTGTCGGGTTTTTCACATTTAACTGTTTTTGTTAGTAAACACTTTTGACTTTCCATGACATAATTTTTTTGACAAAAAAAATTATCGCAAATAATGCGTGATGCCATATAAGTTTGGGTGTGTATACTATAATAAAAGTTTGTGCTGTGGAGATCGCCTATAGGTGACTGTGACAGATGGGGTGTACTTGGTTGATCCAAAGGTTGAGCGATCGAGACCGGTTGATCAAGTTCTCGTTGAGGTTCTAACAAAGTCAAATTGCTGCATACAGACACAGAAGGACTCTGTGAAGAAGCCTCATCGATATAACCTAGTAAAAAAATTAAATGCAGCAAAATTAAATGTATCAGCAAAAAATACATATTATTATCTAATAATGAAGGGGTAATTATGAAAATTAGTGTATGCACCGCCCGATTTTCTTGAAATTTTGGCTACCCCCCTATTTTCGAGGTCCCTGAATACGAATGTACCTCGGTGTTTTGAGGTCGGACATAGTTTCCGAGAAAGTGAATTTTCAAATTTCCTTTTGACACCCCACTTTTTCACGATGATATTTGGTTATAATCGAGATGAATTTAGCTCAAACTGATCACCACCCTATTTTGCACCTTCTGCAACATCGAAACTTTACGAAAACAGCGGCCGGGCCGGACGTACCTAAACACGGCATAAATCTTTCAAAATTTCGGTCTTTCCGCAGGTTTTCGCGAAGTTTCGATGTTGCAGAAGGCGCACAATAGGGTGGTGATCAATTTGAGCTGCGTACACTAAAAATTTATCCGGATTATAACCATAAATATCGCCGTGAAAGTGGGGTGTCAAAAGGAAATTTGAAAATTCACTTTCTCGGAAACTATGTCCGACCTCAAAACACCGAGGTCAGATTCGTGTTCAGGGCCCTCGAAAATAGGGGGGTAGCCAAAATTTCAAGAAAATCGGGCGGTGCATACACTAATTTCCATAATTACCAATGAAGGTACTTACATGATGAGAATACAGTTGGTATTGCTGTTTTCTTTAGCCAAGACTTCGACTGGTTTGCAAACATACTATTTTCAAAGTGCATTGAATAAACTTTATAATTAATAAAAAGCTGTGTGGGTGTTTTTTCTAACAAATTCTGCCTTCCACACTTTCTCATCCATGCATAACACCTGGAAAAAAATTAAAAACAACAGTTAGGTAGGTATTATCAGTAGGAAACCATTTGTGGGTTTTCTGGGGTAGGTAATACCCCAGTAAAAGGGGTAGTACGTAGGACATAAAATTTATAATAAGGATATAATATTGTGGTAACAAGGTAGGGACAAACTACACATAGGTACCTACCTGTTTTCATCACCAGGTATTTTGAAAAAACTTATCCCAACATTCATCGTGTTGTTAGAACATCCACGAACACAGCAATATTGCGGGGCCATTTCGTTACAAAACCTAAGCACAAAGTGGGTTTTCTGAGGCACAATGCACTAGTGTAAATACAGCAATGAAGTATTCGAAGTAACAACACAAGCAGTACTGATACTGACGATACTAATCGTAGTGTCGCAACTGATCTTCAAGTTGAGCTGAATACATATTGTACACCTTGTCTAGTCCCTGTTTTGGCTACTTTTATCACAGTCATGATAATAATACTGGGCTTTTTTACTTCGAAATTGTTAATCGTTTTTCGTTTTATTGTTTATGTTTTATAAGGGGTTTAACCTCAATTGAGCATGCTGACGCTGTCTGGCGTTAGGTGGCGCGCCAGCCGCAGGCCACGAATGACGTTGCCGGACTTCGTCAGCTTTTATGCCTGACAATTTCCTTAAATTCATTTAGCCATTTTTATCGCCTTCAATTTAATATCAACCAAAATACTATCAAGGACTAACATTTTTATAAGTAAATTATCATCGATTTTATTTTATACTAAGTTTTAAAGAATTAAATTTGCATTATATTTTTGTGGGTTGCCTTGGTTAACGGCTCCCGACTAGACGATCTGGCAGTACGGCAAGAACGGAATCTGTGGTGCCGCGCCGCGCCGTTGTCAAGCATTCCGCTTTCATAATCAAGTCCCAGAAAACAGGGGTCAGGTTGTGGGTTTTCTGGGGTCAGAAAAATAGAATAAATGGTTCGTAAAACATTATAATTTTACTACCTGGCACACATTAGATAATATTGATTGCTTTCATATTTATTTTATTGGTATACCTACCCACAATGAATAAATGATAGTGAAAAATATGTTGATATGTTTTAACTTTTCTTAGGATCTGGCGGCCTAGAAATACTCTGCGTCCCCACCACCTCATAAAAATACCCCTCTGCCCTCTTAAATTAGCCAAGTGCCACTTCTGATTCGTCTTTTTTCTGGGATATAACCCCGTGAATTTTTTGCATCGCTAACTTGATAGAGCGCCTCTATGCCCTTTCCGTTTTATAAATTAGTTTATTGAGGTCGACACACTTGCGCCTTGTTCCCCAAATATTCATAACAAGAAATAAAAACAAAAACATAGGGAGTCGGTACATGGAGGGATGGTTACCTCCTAAATAGGTTTTTGCGTGTGCTTTTAACAGTAGTTTAAGGTTTTAAATATTTAATGAAAAATAAAAATTAAATCTAGAAAGTAAGTTTTTTAACGTGAGTTATCGTCAATGTTATCCGTTGTCGATGTCAATAAGGTGTCTAGGTCTTCGGTGGGGTAGTCTGTGGCCCAGTTCGTAAATGCAGGCGTCTGTTAGTAGTCGGTTAGGGTGATTTGGTATGGTTAATTTGTAAATTTTGCGTCCGTGGGTCCTAATGTATTCACGTATCGTTGGGATATTGAGGTCGTTGTGTATCGTCATGTTTGTCACATACCACTCCGCATTTATTTTGCACTATTTGAATTTTGTTTGTGTTTTTGACGCAAAACACCAGGCGGTGCTAGCATACAAAAGGGTAGGTCTAATTACATGGATGTATTTATGTATATCAAAACCCGACTTTGGACGTTGAGCTTACAGTTACTTGCCAATAGAGGGTATAATTTTGACATTGTCACTTTGGCTTTTTTGACTTTATAATTCACCTATGTTCGGGAGCCAAGTTAATATTTTGTCTAATATTATGTCCAAATATACCACTTCATTGTTCCAATCCAAAATGGTCTGGTTTAGGGTGACTCACCCACCCTACATCGGGTATGTCTCGTTTTTTTAGTTATGAGAATGACCTGGGTTTTTCTCTCATTGACTTTAATTTTCCAAAAAAAAATTGAGTGGTAATTAATGAACATATCATTTAAAAACATATACATCATCTAGGGCAAATCCTCCCCAAGAGATCCGTGCAAGATTTATTGACCTTCGTTCCGGAGTTTTCAAATCCCCAACTCCGAGGAAGGCCCCCAGAGTAGAAAAAAAATAAGGAGCTTCGTTTCATCATGTATATTCTCGTTTAAAAAAATTATAATTTTCGTTAAAAAACACTGTTTTTCGAGGATGTTAAAATTTATATTTTAAACAAATAGCAATAACTCCTAAAATTGTGTAGATATTTGAAATTTTCTTCAAGATTCGGATGCGTTTTCTAAGACGAAGAAATTAAATAAGAAAATTGCAATATCTTGTTTACGTTTTTGCATTTTATCATTGTTGTAACCGAGATTTTACAAAACTCAAATTCGTAATCCTTCTGTGCATTTTTGGGCATTAGATAAAATATATTACCCTTTGGAGCGTTCATCTCATTGCGGGTGTTTAATATAGGGTGAGGCAGAATGCATAGTAAATACTTTAAAGGGGTATTCGGCAGGTGGTTTTAAGGGAGGTCCGAGCCGCGTTTCTCTGGTCAAAAAACACAAAACTTCCCTCTAAAAGGGAAGTTCTGGGGGATTTCCCTAAACTTCCCCGAACTTCCCCGAACTTCCCAGAACTTCCGCGAACTTTCTAGGACTTCCAGTGGACTTCTTCCATTTCCTTGGACTTCCCTATAAATTTCAGCGAAAATAAAATTTTTATTTGCGCACCGATTTTGAATTTTTTTGTTTGATAGGTTTCAGTTTTAGGTAATGCGACACTTGGGACGGCCCCCTCCACTTTCCTCCCTCTCCCCCTATCTCGCTGGCCAATCATATCGCTCTAACCCATGACGCGCGCATCGGCACGTAGTTCTGGAGCCAAATTCAAAAATTTCGAAAATAAAAAAAATCGCCAGGGTTCGAACTTGCGATCATCGATTTACAAGCTCGACGCTCTAACCAATTGAGCCCTCAACGCATTTGAAAAATATTACCTTAAAATTGTGTAAACTAGAATCTCGGAGACGTCACAGAATTAAGAATAAGGAAAATACAGGGTGTCTCAAAAGCAACTGACATGTCAAAAATGTATACAGAGTGAATCAAAAACTTGTTAAAGCTAAAAGGACATAACGGCATAGGTATAAGGCGACAACAAAATTCATAGGGTGTGACAAAACATAGGAAAGACCTTAATAATTTCATCATTTCTCAAATAGCATAGGGTGGACAACAAAAAATTCATATACAGGGTTTGACAAAAATCCAAAGCCAAAAAGGCCTAATTTCATCACGTGAACTAAAACACTGAAACACGTAGTACTGAGTCGCTATGTATCTTGTGAACGCTTCTGACTTTTAACTAAAAAGTTAGGTTAGAATGCAATGACCTCGTTTTTAGGAAAATGGGCTCGTCCAAAGCTATGGACTTCCCCGGACTTCCCTGTGATTTCCTTTGATTTCACCCAACTTCCCCGGATTTCCAGAAACTTCCTCGAACGTCCTTGAACTTCCTTTGGAATTCCCTGCAAGTGCACATGACTTCCCCCTCTGAACCGTCCCTCGGGGAGGTCTTTCATATAAAATTTTTCGATTTTTTCAATCTCAATCTCAAAGATATTTTTGGGAGACGCATAGGGGATGTAGTAATATAGAAAAACCTGTAGGAAGTGCCGTGACAAACGACAGTAGCGTCGCAAAAAAATCCCAAAAGTCTTATTTTCGTGTAAATCAATGTTAATCTCAAAGATATTTTTGGAAGGCGCATAGGGAATGTAGTAATATAGATTCCATCTGATGGGATTGTCTTTGCTTGTACCTAATACCTACATGAAATTTAAATTGTAACAATAAAATTGGCTAAATCCTAACGCATTCGCCAAAAATGTGAATATTTCTAATTTCTGTTTTTTGTTTTAGGGCCATACATTCTACCGGAAAATTTAAACGCTGCACGATTCTTGTATTTTCTGATGTTTTATTTGATAATTTGCCAATAAACGTAGGTACTGCATGACATGTGGCTTATGCACAATGGTGCACCAGCACCTTTTGTGAGACCTGTTCGTTCACTTTTAGACGACCAATGCCCCAACTGTTGGATCGGACGAGGAGGGATACATGAAGGCAATTGTGTATGAACAGGAAATCGACAACGAGCAGCAGTTACGTGAACGAATAATAATTGAAGGTGCAGCTGATCAAATCCGGAATAATCATGGACATTTTGCACGTATCCGGACATCTTTAATTAACCGAGTGAATTTGTGCATCGACGTTAACGGCGGCCTCTTTGAACAGCTACTGTAGTGCTTTGCATATGTGTGCTAGTGCAGTTGTGTTTTTTGGATATCTTTCGGGGTTTTCCTGGCGAAGGGGATATCACCTCGTCGTGGTCGCCAGGCCGAGTACCTCGCTTCAAACAAAAGTAATGGCGGAGGGGAACCAAGAGGTTTCCAACAGATTTAGAAAATATCTCGGAAAATGTAAATGTTGTGTTGTGTAGTGCTGTGTGACTTTTAATGTAAAAAACATGAAAATAGAAAATGGTGCAATAATTCAATCCTGGAAATTTCAGTAAGATAGGTGTTTCATAGGCATTCTACATGTTCCTTAGAAAGTAATCGTCTTCAAAAGGAAATCTAAATTTTGTGGTAAATCCTCGGATAAATTGATAGACGTGGCAACGCCGCGCTATTTCACTACCTGTCACTACCATTGACATACGCGAAATTTTAAGACACGTCATGAGGGCGTCCATACGCGGCGTTTTTTAAGGGGTTTTATACAATTTGAAAAAAAAGGCTTAAGACAAATTTTAACAAATTTTTGAAAATTTATTTCGGCAAGTCTAATTTTTCTTTATCTACCATAAGTGATAGTTAACCCTGTATATGAGTAAGCGCAATTATTGTAAAATGATCTATTACGTCTATATTAAAAATAAAGGATTTATGTGTCCTTGCCTTTATGCTTTTTACTAAGATATGGTCAATACGAATGTACGAATTTATTAACGAAGTCAAGTCGGCTTCTTCTATAATGTTTAGGTATTGTTGACAATATTCTTTAATAGATTTTATATTTATATCACCTGTAATAAAATGCATACTATACTTTTGTTGCCTTTTGGATTTTAAAAATTCACTGTAGTGTTTGTTAAATTCGTATGGGCAAATGTAATGTGGTCTGTAAATGGCAGTTATCAAGATATATTCAGAGTCGATTTTAACCTTCACCATCCTTTTGGTTAAAGTCCCCTTTATTGCAAAACATTTTATAATCAGTCCATGTCTCTGAGAGTAATATTACATCAAAATAAAAGCATTCGTTTGAAAGCCATCTAACACTCCCATTATTTCATTAAAATTTTTATTGAGGCTGCGTATATTACAATGAAAATTATTGAATTTATTGTAATCATCTATTTCTAAATGTTTAATAAAGTGTTCCTGACTGAAGATTGATAAATGCATTATATTCCTTAATAGAAAAATCACGCAAGAATCGGTCCATTATCATTCTCCCTTAAATTTATTTAAATGATATTAACATTTAGATTGAATATACATTGTGAATAACAATAAAAAAGAAAGAGAAAAAAAAAAGAAAATGAAAGTTTTTTGTTCAACTTATTTTTTAATGCGTTGTTCTCTTCGCTACCAGGTTCTTCCCTCTGTTCCTTTTGCTTGTTTCTTTGTTGAACCTTTTTATTTTCTTCTGTGCCTATATCGAGTTTATCCTTTGATGCTTCTGTTTCCTCCCTGTATCTTTCCTCTAGCTCTTCCAATTCTTTTACTGATTATACTTCGTTATTTATGTATAGTTTATTGTTGTTTATGAATGCCTCAATATTGTTCGTCCGTGCCTATTTAAATTGTCTTCTTAATGTCCGATTCCTTAATCTTTCTTCGGTAGTCAAATCTTGGCTTATCGGTATTTGGTGTTGTGCCTTTTAGGTTTTTGGCGGCTTTTCTAATAAATGAGAACAACTCAACTTTAATTGGTTTTTCCTGTGAACTCCTCCCTATAGGATAAATATCTCTTATCTCGCTCGTTGTAACAGTTATATCTAATTTATTTTTAAATAGTAATAACACGGTATCAATAATGTTGTCGTTTGGAACTCTAAGTTGTATATAATAATGCTGTATTTTCTCCTTTCTCTCTCTGTATAACCTTGTTGACGCTTTAAATTTTCTAATTCTGTTCCCAGTTTAGATAGTCTCCCCTCCTTCTCTCTTACCTTTTCCCTAATCTGCTCAATCTCTCTTCTTATTTCCTGAGTCTGCTTATTATTTGCTTCTTCAATTAGTACTTTAATCTTTTCTAATAATTGCTTATTTTCACCCATCTTAATTTCATGTACTGGCCTATATATGTTCTCGATGGTCCTCCAGCAAAACTGACAGCAAAACCAAATTTCACTTAGAGGACACATAAGCTCTCCGTAGAAAAAAGATATATATTATGCACAAAGTCTTACTCTCTATAAATAATGCATCTCATTCATTCTTTATCATCAGACATTTCTCCATGGTAGAATCTTAGTAACTTCAGTTTACGGATCCGCTGATCCGAATGGTAAACTAAATAGAGGGAATGTGACATAAAAAGTATTGTACTAAATCTCAGCAACCACAGTCCAAACTCGTTGTCTTGCCACCTTTATTGTTTAACCTTCACAAATCACAAATAAACTTCAGATACTGTCACTGACCAAGAACATTATATCAGCTCCACAAAAAAATCGCACTAAAACGGCACCGTTGCCAGAGATTCCTTGTTCTCTGCCGTTGCAATGATAAAGGCCCGCGAGCTGGCGACGCGAAACGTCGTAGTTGTTTATGTTTACTTGTCTGGCGATTTTCCTGTTTTAAAGAACGTTTGTTGTGCTTACTAATAAAACACAAGTTTCTTGGGATTCGACCGAATAAAACAATATTTATTAAAAAAAACTTTTTCACTACGTACGTTTCGGCTCAGCGGCCATCCTCAGGTACAATTTTACATCGAGTAATTTGCTAAAAAAGGGTTAAGGAATGCTTAAAAGTTTTTCACTATATAATTTAAAACATTTAAAAATTAATTTTTAAAATACTTACAACAATTCTCATCAGTCAAAAGAAAAACATTCCAAAAATTAACAATGTCTAAACCATATCAGAAACATTGTAGTGATATGGTTTAGACATTGTTTATTTTTGGAATGTTTTTCTTTTGACTGATGAGAATTCTTGTAAGTATTTTAAAAATTAATTTTTAAATGTTTTAAATTATATAGTGAAAAACTTTTAAGCATTCCTTAACCCTTTTTTAGCAAATTACTCGATGTAAAATTGTACCTGAGGATGGCCGCTGAGCCGAAACGTACGTAGTGAAAAAGTTTTTTTTTAATAAATATTGTTTTATTCGGTCGAATCCCAAGAAACTTATGTTTTATTATTGACGAAACGACCAAGAAACTAAAGTTGTGTTTACTGTATGTTGGACTGTGTTTTTTAGTAATATAGGAAGTGGAGTTTTATTAATAAGGTGGTAAAACAGCAGTGATTCAGTATAAAGTGATTAAAATTCAGTTTATAGGTTTTAGGTTGTGTCTATAGTTTCGGACTTATCTAAATCATGCAGTGGACGTGTTCCGTTCCCAGTTGCAAGGGAAACTACAAAGGCGGTCCTAAAGTGTCCGCTTTTTCCTCCCTAAAGACTCCATTTTAAGGGAAAAATGGGTTAAGGCCATCAAAAGAGATTTTGTGCCAACACAGTCTTACAGGGTAAGAGTGATTTTGGTTTGGTCTGTTATACCTAACAATTTTACATGATTAAACGTAATTATTCATTCGAATTTAGTTGTATGTAGGCACGCAAATAAGAAATAATTCGCATTTACGAAAATATTACCGGTAGATATCTAAATGCACCAAAAGCCCTTGAAAATGTGACTTTCACACGTGAAGTCGATTCTGTGCAGTAGCCACAGCCCGGGCAATATCTGAAACAATCATTTTAAAGTGTTTTTTTTTATCAAATTTACCAAGTTGACATCTTGAAATTTAAATTTGGCGCCTTAGGCCCACCTCCCTCTCAATTAATCATAAAAATTATAAAACTGTAAATAGGATACCCAAACTTAAAATTATCTGCTAAAAATTTAATTTATCTGCTAAATCTTTGAGTAGGTTAGAAAACAGTGCAGACATGTTCATTGAAAGCTGATATAACAACTTTAGACGCATTTTTCGTTACAGTATGTTATCTACTGTTTTTGCATTACATAACTGGGGATTACTAAATTTTCATATTACAGTAGATATATATTTTTATTAGCCAGGTTTCGCTCATACCCACTACATCAAAGTTTTTATTGCAGTAAAGGATGGTATGATTTTGAGGCTTCGGAGTCCCATATAAGATACATGGGAGCTCCAACCTCACGGTAGGAAATCTTATTATCGATTTCTTCCTTTTCTGTTGATTTTGGCAAAGAACTTTGTCTTTGTTGATATACTTGCTCAAAATCTTTCTTAAAATTACATTTTTTATCAATGGCAAAAGTCAAAATTATAACATTGGCACAATCACAAGAGTAACAATAAGGTAATGTTTGAAGTTCCGCCTATTTAGCTTTACCTACACGTCATGGCAACAATATCAGAATCAGTGAATAGGGGTTCTTTATTCATAGATCAGAATACAAAAATAGTTGGAATACATGAATTGGGGAATGCAAGGAAAGTCAGAATGTGATTACAAAATAATTTCGATATATGCCTACACATTGCGGTAATGTCTAATTTAAATGTAGGTAACATTTATCAAAAAAATTTAACCGATTTGTCAAATATTCTCAACAAAGCATTAGCACTGCTTAATTTTCATATTTAAGCTGTGGCATTACTCCCAGCAGAATACGACAAAAGCTGGTACGCTGACATTGAATGGCTGTTCGTGACAGTGTAAGTATAAAAGATACAGTGTCATATAAGGTTTGTTCCAACGGAGTTTTGAACAATTCTTAAATCAGCTATCGATCAACTGATTCGCCAAATAGTTCTGGAATTATTTTCTTGTGTTTTGATTGGTTGAAGCCAGTTGATTCAGAACTGCAGTTGAAACAAGCCCATGGTGTTTCCTCTCTTCTCCGGATTTCAAGTCAGCCAACTAAATAGTCTAGAAGTGCAAAATAAATTAAAAGAAACCAATTCCGCGTAGTGAAGTTGAAAACTTATTTTTTAAATCATTCTCTGACTCCTGGACAATGTGCGGGCATTTATAGCGCCTTTTTTGTTACGAAATAGTCGATTTAGTAGCTTTGGAGCCACCATTTTTGCCAAATAAGGCAGGTTTTGCAGTGGTTTGGTTAGAAGTTAGTGTGGAGGGAAGAATCCCTTGTGTAGAAGTTCGGGGCAGATCGCTTACGTTCGGAATGGATCGTGCTTGACGTTCCCGACCCGAGGCCGTCGAGTCAGTCTCTACCGAGCGCCAGGCCAAGACTACGGAGCGACTCCGGCTGTAGTTAAATGGTTTAGTTGCAATAAAAGTTGTCAATCCCGTCGGCGTAGTTTCTTGATCTTCAACCTTAACGAACCCACAACCCCAGGAGATACTGGTGGCCGCGCTGAAAGGCGGAACCACTATAGATTTGGTGCCCAACGGGAACCAGTACAGTTTGAAACACGACTTTATTGCACAAGTCTAGGAAGAAAAAAAAACAGCATGCATATACGAGTAATTAAATATTATACGTCGATGTCAAAAGGGGCAAGAATAATAACAATAAAATTATAATATGTATTCCCATATTTTATACTAATGTACATTTCACATAATATAAGGACCAATGTAAAGAACGTAGTATACCTATAGGGATAATTAAAAAACCTGCTACCTATATACTAAAATCGAGCAACTCTTACGCGTGGCGTAAACAAGAGCACGTGCGTTGAAATATTCGCCAGGGCCGCACTGAGGTTACGACCTTTATTTAATTTTAGTTTTACAATTGTTTACATCAAAATATTTCGGACAAGAATTATTGGCTTAATTAAAATGGTTCAAAAAATCGATACAATTATTTGTGGCAGTGTTTAAATAGCTGAAAACAACAAGATAAAACCGAATAACTACACTTTTTCAATCGAATACGTCCCTGTTGCCGAGTCGGGTGAAATTTTATAGCCTACCGACCAATCGCGGATCGTCGTTACGTTAACTCAAAATTAACTTCAACAAATTTGTTTTCTGAACTTTCGGGGAATAAATCTTCCTCCTTTCTCAATGATAATGTCACAAAGAAATTTCCGACAATATCGGTGAAATTCAACCAAGAACGCAAAATTGAAGGTGTTTCGAAATTTTGTATGGTATACATATTCAGGGCTCGGAACACTTTTTTAGAAAAGAAAAGTAAAAAAGTAACCCAACGGATGTTAATAAGTAACCAAAATGGAACTCTTTTATTAAGCAAATTTAAAAAAAAAATGATATTAAAGAAAATATTTTTAATATTTTTAAATAAAGGCATTTGCTTAACTTTCTCCACACTAAAAAATTCCAAAAAATTAAAAATTTAGCTGCAACAAGAATAAATATTTATTCATCTTCTATTTCTAAAATACAAGGACAAGGCGATACAATGTACTTATTTTATAGATATTTAAAGTCTCTATACTTAGTAGACACTAGGAAGGAACTTTATTGCTATTGTACAATAATATTACAATAGTATTGCATCGACAAAATATCAGTCTCTTGGGTAATAGATAACCAACGACTTGGAACAAATTTTAAAAAAGTATGGTTTGGCAAATTCAGATCGTTTTGTATATCACAAAATGCATGTCTCCTTAAGGGCCATCCATCAAAAAAATAGTAAACAGATAATAAAAAATCTTAAACATCTTACCCAAATTCATCTAACCCATGCTTAAAAGCATTATTGTGAACTATATGTAAATTGCACGTACCGACATCGATTAGAGACTTATTACATTCATTATTTAACAACCTAAAAACCTTTTTATTAACATTAGGACCACAAGTTATTAGTTTATTTTTCGACAAATTTGATTTTTCTAGTGCATCGTTAATACACAATATAATATCATTTGCTTTACAACTGCCTAAAAAAGTGCATCTTTTTCAAAATATCTTTGAATCAATGTTGATTGAAATGTTCTTTAAACATCTACATTAGTATATGTAATTTGAAGGATGAGACTGCAGTATAATTATAAGATCAACTGACTTACCTGTAAGGAAGTTTGAGCTGAATTATACTGCAGTCTCATCCGATTATTACAAACCCTCCCTGAATCCCCATCCTTAACAATCTATCACAAAATAAGCACTGAGATGGTTTTAGCGACGATCGGGTGACAAAAACACCTTTCTTTAAAGGTTTGTATGGCGTTTGTACAAAGTGAAGCAAACTACATTAGTATTAAGGCTGCAGTATAATTCAGCTCAAACTTCTTTACAGATATAAGTCAGTTATTAATTATAATTATTATTATGTCAACTTAAATGTGTGTTCTAGAATATAATTTTATATCAAAATTAACTACCTACCTACTGCGTCTTATTTTTCCAGTACTTTTGAATTTCATTGACCATGTAGTTATGGATGTTTTATTGTATATTGTTATACCTTTTTTATATCCCAAAAGACATACTATAACTACACCTACTATAATTATTACTTTGGTAATAATGTTAATTCCTTTATTGTTGACAGAATTTGACTTGAATTTGATGGTAAGAAATTCCAGGAAAGCTGATTCTCGTACTATGAGTCAAATTAAAACTTCTAGAATACTTGCAAGTATTTTTTCAAAAATTGTTGAAGTGGTTATTGAACATGTAAACTTATATACTCTCTTAAGGTAACCATAGAAAATAAGTACAAATAATGTAACGTATTTGTTTTTGTTGAGTATCGAGATACCTAAACTCATTACTTTTCGTTTCCATAAAACACCTTTTCCATTTTAGTAGTTAGATTCCAATTGAAATAAATTAATCCGGCAACCCTGTTTAAATTGTGGGTTAGGTCGGACCAGAGAAATGGAGTAGGGAGAACGAGATTTGACCTACTGCGGCATCCTATTTCCAGGCAAATTTAATGGCCGCCATATTATCCTCACTTTGACGTTTTGTTTGTTTTGTCGTGTGCAGTACCAAGCGTAGGAATTATAAGTCTAGGAGACCTCCGGGAGTAGGTATCATTTTTTCGGTAAGTTTAGTAAAAACAATCGCTGAAATTTTGGGCACCATAGGCGCGCATCTGTATAATTTTAATGATTGAATATGTGGTTAAAAATTCTTAACTTGGGGACTGATTGGACTTTGAGCCCAAATAAATTTATTTGTTCAAAACATTTTGCTGCTGATGCCTTTACTGTGCATCGTGGCGAACGAGGACGAAGACCTCTAAAGCAGTCTGCAGTGCCAAGTCTGTTAACAATGATACGCGCATGGATGAACTTGAACACTTTTATTAGGTAGTTCCCGCAGCTTGTAGCGTATTCTCCCTACTCCATTTCCCTGGGTCGGACCGAGACGAATGTTTGCGCCATCTTCACAAAAAGGCCTCAACTAAAAAATCCCATGTTATGTAACCATCAATAGGTACTTTTGTGTGTGTATGGTTGTGTTTTGAATATTTTCTTTTAGGTACATTTTTTTTTGGAAAACCGCTCAAGTTCTTGCTGTTGTTGTAGTGTTGGATTGAAGAAACCCTATTTAACTACCTGGCTAACCTTGGATTTTCACATTAATGGCGTATATTAGGAGAAATTGTATTTTAATCTTTGTTGTCAAAGTGACGCCAAACCTGTGCATACAAAATGATTATTTATATAAAATCAGGATACTTTCAGCAATTATCAAGTATCTACGTTAGTAAATGAATGTTTGCTGCTACTACACAGTCGTTTGTCTAGTCAAAAATGTATAAATGTATAATCTATAAATGTATTGCTGATTTTAGTTTCATTTCTGCTGGTCCCGCCCCTCTGAAAATGTCACCTTAAACCTGAGGCCCAATTTGTTTGTTTTTTTTTCGGAAAATCACGGTATAAGAGTGAGACCTCGAGGTTTTAAGATACAATTATTATGGTCCTCATCCAAAATACAATTATTATGGTCCTCATCCCAGTTAAAACATTGGCAATCATTATTCTCGAATAATCGTTATCCATTTTACGTTAGCAATTTAGATTGCGGATATTCGTTCGAAACTTCTTAATTTAAAACGTCCAATAAACCGTTTATCTTCTTTGTCCCGGAAACCCATCTCCTTGCATTTCTTTATCTCTATACTTCACCGAACCCCATAATAAACAACTGCGATGTCTTTGATCATGAATGCGGCAAGATAAGCACGGGATCGCTCCCGCTATTCATTTCCGACCGAATTGTCAGGATTTTCAAGACAAAGGAACGTTCTTTGACCTAAACGTTACCTCCTATCTGTAACTAAGTTTGCGCTTCGAAAGTCTGCACAGTTTTAGACGATATTTCGACGTATTTATCTAGGAGAGATGTGGAGGGTCTAAAGTGAGGGGCAGAAAGCTCCCATCCATTGTCGATGTGTTTCAAGCATTAGATAAATCCCCAAGGGCTTCTGGAGGAAAAATTCGTGTACATCAGCGCTGTACGCTTTATGACGGCGGACAAATCGTTGCAGATACGTGTACCTACCACAAAAGCGTCGGGAATATATTAGGAAAACCGTTTAAAACATAAAAATCTCTGCCAATAAAATCATGCTTCTAACTCCACGACTGGTATCTGGTATCCTTCACATTAATAAATAATACAAAATTTATAAGAAAGTCGTTCATATCAGTAATTGAGTCCAGTCAACCTACAACCATACCTACATAATCGCACATATAAAATATTTTCAGCTAATTAAGGAAAGCTAAACAAATTCTGAATTTTTTATCTAAATCAACCTCAATCTCAAAGATATTTGTGAGGGACTCGTAGGATATGTAAAGGTATGGAAAAAACTGTATTATGTCGTAACAAATGACAATGGCATCGCAAAAAAAAACCCAAAGAAAGATATTTTGAATTTTTTTGTGTAAATCAATCTCATTCTCAAATATATTTATGGGGACGCGTAGGGTATGTAGGAGTATAGAAAAAGCCTGTAGGGATGTCGTGACAAAAGACAGTGGCGAGTGGCGACGCAAAAAAAATCTAAAAAAGAAAATTCTGAATTTTTTGTGTATACCTAAATCAATTTTAATCTCCATCTCAAAGATATCTGTGTGGGACTAGTAGATGTAGGAGTATAGAAAAAACCTGTAGGGGTGCCGTGACAAACGAGAGTGGGTTCGCAAAAGAATCCACGTCGGCGTTTATAAGCCTGCTGCGGTTTCAGCGCGGCGACAACTTGGCACCCCTCAAGTTAATGAAGGAGGTTTTTTTACTCACTTTATCGACGTTTTCATATGTAGCGTCTCTTTTTGTTTGTGTGTGGTTGACTGTTTATTTTGTTTGATTATGCATGTATAGTTAAGGATCATGATATTCAAAATAGTATAGTTAAAGTATAGTATATAAAGTACAGTATAGTTAAAAATCATGATATTCAAAATAGTTAGCAATAGCTAGCATATTGTTGTAGTAGTTAATTGTATAATTATATGTATAGAGGAGGATCCCTTGACCTACTCCATCGATTTATCAATCCATCCATCAATTAATCCATCCATCCATCTGTTTTAATTGGGTAGCGGAAAATAGTTCGAAAAAAATTGTTAAAAAAAATAGTTCGAACGACATTAGTTCGAAAAGTCATTAGTTCGAAAAACATTAGTTGGAAATGGTGATCAGGTCGAATAGGCAACTGTTCGAAAAATCATTTAAAACACCTATATTTTTTACGATTAAAATTATATTTTGTCGCTACACGACGAAAACCATTTACTCAAATAAAAAATACAATAATTCATAATAAATACAAAGCAATTACAAAACAAGCGACAGCTGCTTAATATACGATTCTAATTCTTCAGAAGTGGTGGCATTAAAATTTTGCCAAATATTTTTCACCCTTGTTTCCACGCTTTTATACCTATTTGTTTTTTTTTTCGCGGGTGGTTTGCCTGTGACTTCTTTTTGGATTTTCAATTCAGTTAGACACTGTTCTTTTTCAAAATGTTTATAAAATGCCACACCGAGGGTTTCTTAGCGTTAGAATGGCAGAGAAACCCTCGATGCCAAGCTTCCACTATATTGTTTGTTATTGGTTCACCCTTAAGAACATTCGTGTAACAATTCCACATTGAATGTGGAAAAGAAGGGGGTTTTCTGGCTCGCCTTTCTAACTTCCCTATCCACACATCATCGAAATAATTAACAGAATCTTGCATAATTGCGGGAATCGTGTTAGTTTCCATTATCACATCGAAAGCTCGTTCAACGCACTCCGGTGGTACAAAGGCGTCAACTTTATTTTCGGGCAAATTCAACATCTGAATAAAAAATTTTCAACTTCTGAAGTTTTCTGTAAAGATTTTGACTATAATGAAAAAAGCAACCATATGTGCTACTGTTGGAAAAGCTTGTTTAACCGCCGGAATTACGCCGATTTCAAAATCTGTATAAATTCGTGATACTGCGAAATCAGTTTCTAGCAGTTCAATTATTTTTCTAAATAAAGCGAGGTATGTTTCATGCCGTTTATTCGGTACCGCTGCAAATAGCAAAGGAACTGTTATACCTATTTCTCACGGTTGCATAGAGGGTGTACATTTGATAAAACATTTCGGGAACTGGAAGGTTCCGTCCATGAACCAAGTTTGTGCTCCGGCCAAATATCGGAGATTCAAGAGTGTGCCAAAAATAAGCGTTCTATTTTCATCTCCCACCCCAGAATCGTAGAGGAGAAAATTAAAGCCTCTTGTGGTAATTTTGAATTCCTCCCCCAATTCCAAAAATTTTCTGTGCATCGGTAGTGTAGGATAATGATGCTCTTTTTGGCTAATGTGTCTTTATGGTACGTTTAATACCTTGCACAGACGGTAATTTAGTAAGAGTAAGCTCGGTTGCTTTCGACGTGGACTGGGATATAATTTGTTGTGGTGTCTCTACTGTTGATTTTGCTTTTTGCTTGATATCCGATAAAACATTTCGCACCTGAACATTTTCGGGCTTCCCCGGATGACTGTGATTTACATTATTTATTTTTGAAGCCTTCCTTAAGTGGTAGTTAATCTTGCTCTATATTTATGTTTGAAATCTTCGCATTTCCAATAGTACTTCCGCTAATGATTTATTCCTAACATAAAAATATCCATTGAGGTATAGCATGTCGGTTCCCCTTTGGCTTTTCACATACTATTTAACTTCAGACATGATTTTTAATACACACAAAACTTACACGTTAAGCTGTGTATGTACATCAGTCAAATTTGAATAGTATTCAAATTAATAGGGATGACAATACCAAATGAACTTTAACAACAATGAAAAGCATTGTTTAATAGTTATTTATGTATCGAGGGAATTATAAGGGCCGAAATTACCGATGGCAAAGTTTGCGTCCCGAGGGCCTCCGGCCCGAGGGACAGCAATTGCCTGAGGTTATTAAGGCTCATTAATTCCCGTGGTACATAGATAATTTTATTTCTGACCGATTTCAATAAAATATTGTTCATTTTTAAAACGGAAAGAATGTACCAATTTATTACCTTCCCGGTATATTTAAATCAGGTACCATTGATTATAAGAGTTTTGTTGTTGCTAGGTTGTTGCTATGTTACATTTTTTATTTTCTTTTTACTTGTGAAAGGTAGAGGGAATTATAGAATCTATAATGTCCCAAGGGAGTTATGACCCTCTTTATTGATAGCGTAACTATGACGATATATGCTTATAATATCCCGGTCAGAAATAAATATTATTAGATATTAAATGGGCTCATTTAACATCAATTTTTTTTATTTCATTTATTGAAAGGACATAGTTTGAATAGCCAATGTACAAAATATTACATTTTTTGTGGAACTATAAGTCCATTAAAATAAATAAATTATCCTGAATGTTCCAGGCTCAATTATTATTGTGACGCCAACTCATAGCACTAGACGAGAATCTCCGTCGTATTGTTGACAACACCAGTTTGACAATGGTAACTATAGTATACCTCACATGAGTTGACGTCACGCAAGTAACACTTTACGTGTCATATAAAATTTGATTTTCTTGGCAACAACTAAAAAATTGAAGCATTTTATTGGTGAATCAATATCTTTATGCGATTGTCAATGCGATATAATCTTACTATATTTATTTTATTAGTCCAAACGATCTTTAAAGCTGTGTTACCAAAATGATACCTATGTATAGGAGTATACCTAAATTTTTTTTCTGCAGAAACTAAAAGTTCGCTACTTGGTGAAATGACACGCTTGTTTAATTTCTTAGACAATAAAACTGGAGAATGCAATGAACTTGGATAATAATATTAAAAAACATATTTTTTGTTATCGAAATGATGATTACAATACTTAAAAAAATATATTTTTGTTATCGAAATGGTGATTACAGAAATGACATACTGTATTGCCAAAAAATAGTTATTTGTGTACCAAGGCATTGAAGTTCAACTTATTACAACTAATCTAGAATTTAGTTCCCGAGACCTGTAAGGCCCAGGCAAATAAACTACTCATGAATAAACTCATGAGCGCTATTTCTCTCTTGCTAGATGGTGCCCAATGGAGTACTAATTGTGCAAAATTATTGTTCCTCGAACCACAGTTAAAAGAATAATAAATCAATCAGAAGAATAATATATTATTTCTGTATCTTATTTGATTTCGATAAAAATAAATTGATCACTAATAAAGTTACTCGGTATTTTTGCAATACCAAGTGAGTGGAAGTATTGTTTCGACAAAAAAATAATTACATTTATAATATAATATAATATAATATAATATAATATAATATAATATAATATAATATAATATAATATAATATAATATAATATAATATAATATAATATAATATAATATAATATAATATAATATAATATAATATAATATAATATAATATAATATAATATAATATAATATAATATAATATAATATAATATAATATAATATAATATAATATAATATAATATAATATAATATAATATAATATAATATAATATAATATAATATAATATAATATAATATAATATAATATAATATAATATAATATAATATAATATAATATAATATAATATAATATAATATAATATAATATAATATAATATAATATAATATAATATAATATAATATAATATAATATAATATAATATAATATAATATAATATAATATAATATAATATAATATAATATAATATAATATAATATAATATAATATAATATAATATAATATAATATAATATAATATAATATAATATAATATAATATAATATAATATAATATAATATAATATAATATAATATAATATAATATAATATAATATAATATAATATAATATAATATAATATAATATAATATAATATAATATAATATAATATAATATAATATAATATAATATAATATAATATAATATAATATAATATAATATAATATAATATAATATAATATAATATAATATAATATAATATAATATAATATAATATAATATAATATAATATAATATAATATAATATAATATAATATAATATAATATAATATAATATAATATAATATAATATAATATAATATAATATAATATAATATAATATAATATAATATAATATAATATAATATAATATAATATAATATAATATAATATAATGTTTTCCAAAGTTTGAGCCATTACAAGTTAATTTTTCAAAATGGTGTGTGACGTCACAACGCTTTTCCCAATCTTTTTGTTATTTCCCTCGAAGAGACAAAATTTGATTTACAATCAAAATTTTCTATTCTGAGCATAAGCGCCTATCAAAAAGGCAGGAAGAAATTTTTGATGGGCTAACTGTAAAAACACATTCTATGGCCGAGATATTTTTGAAAAACCCGAATGGCCCTCCATCAATAGACACCCTCTATATTGCGGATTATCACTGAAAGGGTATCTCTTCTCTGACTGCCGCACAGGGAGTAATAGTTTTTCCCCCGGAGCAGCTTTTTCCGAGCAAGCAAGGGCGATGGAAAGATAAGCCCCCTTTGCGGGGGCACGCGCCCAAATTAAAATTAAATATTTAATCGGTCTGAATATGGACGGGGTGCGAGTGTCTGGGACCGCCCCCGTCTTAATTGGAGAGAGTGAGCCACCCCCCACAGGAGAGGTTTAAGGGGTTGAATCGGGTGAATTAAACTTTAGATCCCCTAAATAAGAGAAAGGGTTTGTAATAAGGGTAAGAAGGAGTAGTGAGAACGGGAGGCTAATAGGACTGAATAACATAACGCTCATTTCACACAAAAGAACAAGTTGAGATATTTAGGTTTAAAAGTTTTTAGTTTTTAGATTGTAAATTAAAGTTAAATTTTAACAGATGCATCGATCAAATTTGTTATTTTGCATTCTAATATGATTAAATTTATCATTCTTATAGATTGGTTTTCTTTATTTTCAAAAAATCTTTATTTTTAGGCACGTTTTTTTTATTTATTTTGATTTGTGTCGATATTTGAGCAAACAAAATTGTTTCAAGTGAGGAATATAAAACAAAAACACAACGTCTCAAGGTGAACTTTTTATATTATTTATATATTTATATCAAACTAGACAATAGGCAAACAATTATAGGGTACAATTGAATTGAAAAAAACACAAAATTGGGAACAAAATTGCACGTAAAACAAGTAACAAAATTAACTTTTGCTTACAGTGATTCAAAAAATGGCTTATACGTTTTAGGAATATGGTTTTTTTGGACAAGTTCCATTAAATCGTCTCTTTTTCTATCTGCTATGCGTGGTTTTTTTGGGAAAGCTGGACGAAGCTGGATACCTTCATAATTAATTTCGAGTTTTTCTCTACTACGTCGTTTATTAGGTCTGTCTAGTTTGACTTCTTGAAATTCCTTATCAGCGTAACTGGTTTTATAGAAAAAAGATCTCTTGAAATCCCTCTCAACTTTTATTACTTTTACTTCGGTAATTTTAAAATCCTGATTTTCACAGTTTCGTAGTATTGAGGGCAACATTTGGTTAGACAAATCCTTCATGTCGTAGAAGCATTCATGTGATAGTTCAATTACTTGATAGGGTGTGCCCTTTTTTTTAGAGGCTCTGACAATGGAAATAAATTGATCGGGTGTATACACAGGCCCAGATTTTAAAGTTCTTTGAACTTGCCTTTCAATTATCGAATGTACAGAGTCTCCCTCATTTTGTGTGTGCCCAGCTATCAGAAACTTATGCTGGATAAGCCTAATGTTGGGAAATTTTGAAAGAGCGTGCAAGTATACTGATATCATTATCTTATTTTTTTGCTGGCCTCCACAATTGTCAATGTAAAATATTATTTCCATATCTTCCTTTGTGCTTTCAGCTACTCTTTGTATAAATTTATACACACAAGTTCCAATTTCATTAACTCCCATATCGCCTTCACCTTCGTGCCATATAAAACAACTAACATTTTTGCTTCCCATGTCAAAAAAAGTTAAATTTAAAACATTTAGTTTCGACTTGTAGTAAAATACAGAGGTCTCGCCTTTCGGACACTGAAACACTGCTTGCAGATCATAGCAGGCTACTATTACATTTTTGCAAACTCTTTCCTTATCCTCTTCTTTTTCCTTTCTTGACCATTCTTTTTCTCTTAAATGGCTTTCATATTTTGGATTAAAATTTTCTTTTTCGCCGCCGGTTGCATTTTCAAAAGCAACACACGTTTCGCATCTATCTTTCTTAGGATTAAAAAACGAGATGTTAAATTCTTCCACAAACATTCTATAAAACATAACATAGTTTGCGCAATTGCGATTTAATCCTTTCTGGATATTAACATAATCCCTGTGTATTTCTGCTACGGTCTTACTTCCATCGATAAACCGGCGAGTAGTGTTCGCTCTTGTGTAGTGGCTTTCAACAGCAGGTATCGCAGAAATAAAACTTCTGATGCTTTTTTTATTATTTTTTATTATATTACTTTTTTATGATTCTTATGCTTCCCTCTTTTTTCTGGTTCAAGAATATTTGGCACGTCCGTTCGTTTTTCCAATACAGTGCGAATTGCACGATCTGTAATACTCAATGTGTTTTTAAAAAAAAGTTTACAAACTCGGACACGAGTGTCATTTAGTTTTAAATAGAATGCATTATTTGGGGCTCTTGTGCTTCCCTCTCTGGTATATTTATATCTTGGAATAACTACTTCTACACTATTAGCTAGAAAATCTCTATGTCTTTGTAAGTCTCCCATTTGCCAACATGACTCAAAAACTTTTCTACGTTCATCTTCGGTAAATTTAGAATAGCATTTAAGATAACATTTCTCCGTACATGAAGCTTTCATTTCTCTAGCTGGTTTTAGTTTTCTTCCTTTTGTCTCATATTCTTTGCCGCTGTTTCTAAGTTTCTTTTTTAAATTTTGTCTCCATGTTTCTTCTTTTCTTTGTCTCTTTCTTCCTTTCTTTTCTTTAGGATTGCCATCCACAATATTTGCTTTTCTTTTTTGTCTGAGGTCACTATTGTCTTCATCTTCTGATTCAGATTCTGTTCCAGATTGGTTATAGGGTGGGTCTTTAATGCTATCATCAGAATCTAAAATAATTAGTAATTTAGAAACTATCTTAAGCAGACAATTTGTAAACTTTTACCGAAGTCAGCTGGGGCATTATTACTTGGGCTTGGGCATTCATCAGAAGAAGATGATGAAGAGCTGGAATTACCTGATGAAGTAGAAGAGCTTGATGAAGACGATGAACTTGCATTTGACTGTACGTGACTATCTTCATAATCTAAAAAATATAGGTGCATTAAAAATTAAAAATGTACCTACGTATAGTCTCAAATAACTTACTGGTATTTTTAGAATTTACTGCTGCAAAATCAGATAAATGCTTGTTCTCTTCAATTTCTATTTCATGTGATGTAGGAAGATTTTGTCGACATTCATATTCGTTGACTTGATCGAAATCGGGCAGTTCTTGGCACATCTGTGCCCATCCATGTGGACTATCTGCATTGCTTTGCAAATTATCTAAAAATATAATATATTTTAATAATTATCCTACAAATAAAATATTGTTTTTCATTACTAATAACACACATGGCATAGCTAGGTTTAATGTAACCAGACACTACTTACTTGAAGATTGCATGAGGTTCTCAGTCGAATAGTGCTCAACAGAGTTTTCATCTGATTTATTTTCCTCATTTTTATTAGCTAGCACAAGTGCCATTATTGCTTTTGTTCTAGATGTAAACGCCATTGCTCGGAAAAGCACTAAAATAAAAAACACAAGAGCAAAGCCCAATAAATAAACAAACATAATCAATGCATTTTCGTTTCTAAAAAAGTGGCACATTTCAAAATAATATTTAAAAAAGGGTAACATTATTCAAATTCTTTTCATTAACAATGACACAACAATAAAAAATGCAATAGGTTTTCCACTTAAATGGCATAAGTCGAAATAATACCATATCTTAGAAAATAACAATACAAAATGTATCCTAATATTTTTCGATATAACGGCACAACTTAAAATGTGCCTTTATTTTAGATAACCAAATAGTCTTATAAGCGTATTAACACAAAATAAGCCATTACTTGTGAAGAAAAACTTAAATTAATTAGACTCATTTTGAGATGTGCCACTCTTAATGAAAAAAGCGCAACACTTACCTCCAACGTACTGGACACAACTGAGATGTGCCGCTCTTTGATCAATTGAAAAGGTTGAAACTTGAGTTGCGACAACGAGAGTGGCTCCATCCAGCAAAAACTACACTAACTACCACTATGACGTTCTTCCTGTAAAAAGTAGGCACCTTTCCAAATATTTTTACGCAATAATCTCAAAATTGTCGATTTTTGAGTTGTGCCGGTTTTCTCGCAAATGAGCGAAATAAGACGTACCTACTTATAGATATAGTCCTCACCAAATAGCTAGCAAAATAATGAAATTTTTTAGCGTACAGTTGGTTTACACTATGCAGTTTGATTGTCTAATGGCGCTGTATGCATAGGGTGATATTATCACAAATTAAGTGATCTGGCACAGTAAAATAAAATACACATAATTTGTTTATACTATGTAAAACGTTATTATTATTATTGAAAAATAAACACAACCGAATAAAACGACGCATTCAAACGCATACAGCAAGGCACAGAAAGTAGGACGCGCATCACGCTTAAGCCATTGAAAGCCATTACCAACCGCAGAACACGAAAGTCGTCAATTATGTAAACTATAACATAAACATCCCATGTAAACACAAATAAGCCACTATCGCACCCCTATAGCCGAGAAGGAAGTATTATATATCAAAAAATCACACTTCTTAGTTTAGCCTTAGTTGTTCAGTTTAGCCTCCTGTTCAGATCAGTTGTTCTGTATCTTGCCGTACAAAAATAAACAGTTTGTTTTTAAAAACTGTTTTTTTGCGAGTAAGAACTTTAACTGGTGGTGCGAACATGATCATCTGCACGAAATCTCTCGAAGATAATCGGCGTGTTTCAACACCTTGGCAGTGAAGATCCTCTACCTACAATCACCAAGACTCCAAGGCCCAGCCAACACCTCTACGTTCGACTGGACAGTGGACAACTTCTGCAAGCATCTCGACGCCAGGCCCAACCGACACCAACTCGTTAGACTGGTCGACGACGAGAACCCCAAGCTTGCCTAAGCTATGAAAATCATCGTGATTCTTCTTAGCCTCCTGTAAATAACTAAAAATATGGCTTTCTCTACGAGTGACTTAACTAGCCTCTGTAACACAGTTCCTAAATACCAAGCAGGAGATAATCTCTCAATGTTCGTTAACGCTGTCGATAACCTCATTTCATTTATCAAACAAATGCTGTACTAAACGAGATACAAAAATACAGGGTGATTCAGTTTTATTCTGCCACACTTCAACAGGTGACAGAAAACGAAAAAATAACCGCACTTTCTTCTATAAACTATATCATTTTATGCCCATATAAAATGTTACAGGGTGTTAAATTTGTAATAAATATGTGGCTTTTATTGAATATTTACCAAACTAGTTGAGATATTTAAGTCATATTTGGTACACGTGAAAAACATTTTGCGCTGGTGTTAACAACTCATATTGCGACCACCTCTCACATTTTAATTTAAATTCCCTCGACGAAGCATTGCAGAAATGCATTGCATTAGACAACCACAAACAACAACAACAATACCTACCTCTCTGATGTCCGAACAAAGATTGCAATATCTTTGACGTTACGTTGGTGAAGGAAAAAAACTTTGATCTGCAATGTTTATTTCCAACGAAAATCGAAAACCAATGGTGTAGTTCAATGTCGGTAGGGGTATTAGCCCTCGGAGTAGTTGTTTCTGTTGGTTCTATATTTTGCCTACGTCCATCTGATGATTCCCAAAGAGGATGAAACCGGTAATGGGCTGGCCGGGATCATTGTGCCTGCAGCATGTCAGGACATGTCCCAACAAAGATTCCTATATCTTTGACGTTACGTTGGTGAAGGAAAAAAAAACTTCGATTTGCAATGTTTAGTCCCAACGAAAATCGAGAACCAATGGTGTAGTTTAATACCGGTAGGGGTATTAGCCCTCGGAGTAGTTGTTTCTGTTGGTACTATATTTTGCATCCATCCACCCAGGATTGGCCTACGTCCATCTCATGATTCCCAAAGAGCCAAAGAGGATGAAACCGGTAATGGGCTGGCCGGGATCATTGAGCCTGCAGCATGTCAGGACATGTCCCAACAAAGATTGCTTTACCTTTGACGTACCGTTGGTGAAGGAAAAAACTTGATCTTCAATGTTTATTCCCAACGAAAATCGAGAACCAATGGTGTAGTTCAATGCCCGTAGGGGTATTAGCCCCCTGTTGGTTCTATATTTTGAATACCTCTCTTACCTCAAATCTCAAACCCCTTCTTATATAACCCAACCTCCGTCACGAAAAAATAATAATTATAACAAACCGCCACAATTTACACAAGCATCACAAAATGCCTTAAGACCTCAATTTGTTCCACCACAAAACCAATTCATACGATTGCCGGACATCCCACCCCAAAACTTTCCTAAACAAACCCCACGTCAATTCCCGTACGGCATTAATAAACCTCTACCCCAAAGAAACACGTTCCCCACGCACAGAAAAGTGTTTGTAAACAAAAGACCACAAAACAACGAGACTAATGGACCTACCCCGATGTCAACGTCAACCACCTCCTACAGATCTAACCCAACTCTCATGATAACATCATACCAACCTACATGGCTGTTTCACAATAATTCCGAAATTCACCATACAGACAAAATTCCCTACAGATTCTAATAATACGAAGAATATTCCGAGGACATGGACAATTTTCAAATGCAAGCCTCGAACCCCTGCAGTCTACCTTAATTGATATTGTCACACAAGTGTACGTGGGAGACGCGTGGTGCAGCTTGAAGACTGCGCGCCTCCACCACGTGTCACAACAGAGTGCCTCCACATGGAGCCTTTACCAAGTGGCGCACTACTTGAGTGTGCCGGAGGGTTGGATTAACCCTCACAGCTTGCCGGGATCACTGGGTGCGGGAGTCGCGAAACGCAGAAGAAAGACAGCAGGTACAAACTAGGGTGATGTTTATTCTTGCACTCACAGATATGCCTCTAACAGTATCTGGACCATGGCGGGGGTAGCGCGGACTGTGGACCGACGCGACCGATAGTACGTGGAAGTGACCGGGACGCGAGCTGCGCCCTTGACCCGACCGTGCGGTGCCGCTGTTGACCCACTGACGACTTCAACAGTGCCCAGGGGCGCTGTCGTCTGCCCCTCGGAGCCCGACCTGAACAAGGAGGCTACTTAAGCGGGATCCATTGCCAGGTCAGACCACCGAGGGTGGTCAGTGATCAAGTAGCTGCTAATAAGCGGGGCTTACTGATGCCCAGCCTGTGGCTGGTGCGGGATTTATACACGCAGATTTTGCCGACTCGGCGATTGGACTTTGATTTATCTAATGTTTATCTTATCGAGTAATCCTCGTATATTTTGTTATTGATTGTCCCCTGTATTTGTATAATGTTATCTTTATTTGTTATGGTTCAGTAGAAGTAAGTTTGAATGGTTTGGTCATCGGTCCACAGATGTCACTTTGTTGACAATATTAATAACTCAATTACCCGCAGTCTCGCCCGTAGTAGACTCCCCTATTTCCGGTTTACGGACGTTTCGCCCCCGCCGATTCGCCCCCGACTGTTTCGCCCCCAGCCGTTTCGCTCCCGAACCGTTTGGAAAATGTGTTTTTCTATTTTTAGTGAAATTGTGATTGATGTGCAAGTGCAACAGTTTCTGATGTATGATTCGGAGGATCAACTTATGTCAGGAAGGATGCTGATCTTTTCAACTAGAAACAACCTTCATATTTTGGCCCAAAGCGAAGAATGGTTTGCAGATGGTACGTTCAGCATCGCGCCAGCCATGTTTCAACAAGTTTACACAATTCACGCCACCAAATACAATGCCGCTGTACCGCTAGTATACGCTCTTTTACCAAATAAAACAAGAGCTAGGTAGGTATGTGAAATTTTTGCAAGAATTGAAACGTCTGCAACCTGGGCTGCAGACAACTCTACTTATGACGTATTTTAAGCTCGCCGGCAATATTGTTGACAATAATTTATAAACCAAGTGACATTTCCTCAGCCGCGATTGTCTTTTCAACGTCCACGGCTAATATGATTTTCCGAGCGTTAAGCAAACCCCGCATTTTATGGGCGAAAAGTGGGTTTTTCGTAAATTAACCGAAAATTACTGCATTTAGGTATGAGAAACCTTACACAAAGTTGTCATCATTTTTAGTGGTGAATAAGATCGCATTAAAAAAAATGGAGGTTTCCATTTGAAAATTTCGAGATTTAAGCACATTTTGAATGTAATTTTTATTCATATTTTGTGTATAAGAACGGATTTATTTCTCAGCAGAGATCACTAGGTCAGGGCTTCTGTTACACGATGCCAAAAATTCGTTTTGAAATTTCGCGGTTTCCTCGTATAAATTGCTAATTGACTTTAAGTCTGCACCTGTAATTTTTTCGGAAAAATGCAAATATCTCAAAAACGGTTGGATTTAGACATAGGATATGTTGCATATTTTTGTTCCAAAATGATGCCTAGAATCCAAAAATGCAATAATATACAGGGTGTTCCATTTTGAGATAAGAAAGTTGATATAGACTTCCGGTATAACCAGAAGTGCCAGATTCAACAAAATATTTTAGTTGAGCAGCGCCCATCGGCATTGGTGAGGGGCCAAATTTTCAGAATTTTCCTACTTTTAGTTTTCCATATATACCGTGCATAGTATAATTTTTTTTATATAAAGTCATTATATAAATTTTATAGTATAGGCAATTTTGCAAAAAGTGCGAAAAATGTAAAAAGGAGATGAACATTACTTTTGCAATTACAATTTATTATTTGTGTCCTTACTACCATATCGCACGATATTTCAGCGCGAGTGTCTGGAAAACAGCCGGAATCGAGAAATATGCCTTGAACTTTCCACAGAGAAATCGAGTTCTACCGCATGCCTTCGCTGATGTTTTGTCCGGCCAGAGTTCGCGCAAACCGTATTCTATATTTCAGGCGACACAAAGAAACCTAGCCATTAATTTTCGGCCGTCACGACGACAACCGCCGCTGGGCAACATCGCTTTTTTGCGAGGTCCAGGCCGCGAGATAGGTCCCCGGAATGAGGCGATTAATGTCTTCGTGCGTGGCGGATGGAGACTGATGTGTTATGGGTAAGCCTGAAGAGGAAACTCGAAAAGACCGATAACGAAATGCTCAGGGGCAAATCTGGCTGGCCCCAACTACGAAAGGCAGGGCAGACTCCGAAATTCTTAGAGTAGACCTCCGAAATTCTTAGATAAAGTTATCTCTAGGGGATGCGTTTTAAGACGGGATGCCATGTTTTGACTAGTAGAGTTTCCTTAGAACATCTCGTGCCAGAATCAGTACTTCTTTAGCGATATTCCAGTGTAATTATTATTGAGTGCTTTGTCAAAATCTGCGTTTTATATTATCCATATTATTAAAACAAAAACAAATATTTCTTTCAAATTTATTATAATATGTAGTCACCGGCAGCTCAGGCACAGCCTAAATTTTATATTAGAGCGCATTATATTTATATTTAAAATTAATATACTCTTTTCTCCGTGTATGCATTCCATAGACATGTAGTAAGAGCATATTTTCATTTCTTTTAATCCTTTTAGTTCCTATTTATTTTGCAATAACTTCTTTCAAAATTTGTTTACTGACGAAAAACTTTAACATTTCAAATGGAACTACCCAACTTGTGATACCTCATTTGAAAGTTTTTTTTGCGAATTCATTAATTACTCGTTTTTTACAAACAGTTAAAATTGACAAAAGTTATGAACAAAAAACTAGTTTTGATGCTCCACGTCAGTAGCTTTTTAGGTAAATAATAGTCATTGGATTATTGAGTCTTTAATTTATCAAATGTTTGTAATGTTCTGTAAATCACCGATTTCAGGTGATCCCAAAGAAAAAATCAAGAGGTGTCAAATCCGGAGAGCGAGCTGGCCATTCTATTGATCCTCTTCTTCCTATCCATTTACCTGGAAATCTTCGATCCAACCACTGCCTCACAGGTAAACTGTAATGGGGTGGAGCACCATCTTGTTGAAACATTAACTCATCTTCGGGAATAAGGAGATTACCTGCCTGGCCTTGTTGATGCTCGATACTCTCTGTTATAGCAATGGATCGATCGTATTTCCTAAAAGATCTAAGTATAGGGGACCAATAAATGTGAAAAATGACCAATTATACAATTTTCCAGAATTCCAGCCCAAACGTTCACTTTTTGCGGATTCTGAGTGCGAACTCCTCGAAAAATGTGTGGGTTTTCATTGTTCCAGTACCGGAAATAATTATAAAAATAATGGTCCTTTATTTAGCTTGTCCACCACAAGATTAAAAGCTAAGCCAATAAAAAAATTGCAGTAGGTATAGTTTTGAAAACAGTGGTACCGTACCTGTAGTTCTGTTTGCTGACATAGCCTTGAAGAAAAAAAAAGTGCATTCATCGCTAAAACAGATAGAGCTAATGGATAATTAATGTTGATTTTCTTCGTCATAGTTTCGCAAAACTGGGAACGCCTGTCGAAATCATCTTCGTTTTGTTCTTGTACACCTAATGGCCTATAAGGATGGAACTTATGTAACATCATAACCTTATGCACTGACCCAAGAGAAACATGTGTTTCTAAGGCGACTTTTCTTAAGGATGTTTTTGGGTCTGCGGCAAAATGGCCAATAATTTCAATTTGTGTGGCCTCAACCAGTACGTTTGGGGCTACCCTTTTTTTATTTGCTACCCTAAAAGTTTGGAGGAAGTTTTGTAACAAGTCTATAACGTAACGATGAGATACACTTTTTTCCGGGTGTCTTAGGTTAAATTCGGCAGCCGTACTTCTTGAAAACTAGTTATTTTACAGGACGCAGTTTTCGATATTTCGAGCCCAAATTTGGCGTACGGCCGCCCGAGATCATGGGCAACAACCCTATTGAAGGGCGTTCGAATCGAGAGAGCCGTTCGGCCCCCGGATTTTTTCCCCCATTTTTTCGGTAAAAATGGCTAGCGATTGGAAGGGGGAGCGCCGGTCGAGTTCAATTTTCGCGTGGGGCCGCTGACGGATATAGGCCTCTCGCCTTTTTCGCGATTTGGCGAGATCCCCGAGATCGTACTGTATACATCGTGGCTGAGCCGCACGCGCCATATTCGGAAACATCGACTGACATTTGGGTTTGTTTTGGTGTGGAGGATTTTCAAATTTCGTAGCGATTTGAGACTTTGGGGGCTCAGAGGCCCGTCTGTTATTCCATGGGTGACTTTTCAGGTACGGGCACGCTGTATTTTTATTAGACCAGTCATATTGTACACAAAAAAGAGCCCAACATTGCAATAATTAGGGCAAACCTAATTTTTTTTATATGTTGTTAAAATCCACCTGGGTAGTATAAATCCAGATTTGCAACACCGAAAAAGTTGTGCAACCTGAGATATCCCAGTAAACAATTTTAACTCACATTTACGTAATATTTACGTATCTTTGTCTACTTGTTACGTCACAAATGAACGCAAATGTGATTAAGCGTTAATTTCGGGTAAAAATGTCCGCTTCATCGGCATATTAATTTTACATCTTGTTTATTTCAAAAAATTTTGTAAGATACGCGTAACACTTTTACTTGAACCTGATATATTTTATATTAATTGGGATTTTATTTTATTTTACGCCGAAATGAAAAACTAATTATGGGACTAGGTACATTAGACATGTCCAATTTTTTCGAGCCCTATTTTAGTTTCGGGACATGCCTAATGTAACCACATACCTAGTCGGTTTTTTATTTCGGCGCAAAATAAAATAATAAAATAGAATTGAATTAATTTTGAGAACAGTACAGAGCAAAAAGAAAGATCAAATTTATAATAGGTAAAAGCAAAGGCATCGTATCACTGCGCCTTTGGGTAAAAGAATATACCTAACCCTAATAACACCTTTGTACAAACCTTATGTTTACCGCACTAATAACTATGAAGTGAAGATGGCTTGATGATACGTAGCAAGAAATAGAGCAAAACCCAAAATGTTCAGAGACAGACACTAAACACACCCCTGACCACCGGATTTTACTAAACATTTTGCAAATAATTTCCAGCAATCCATCGATTCACTGACACATTTTCCACCCGATCATATCACAATTCGTAAACTTGGCCTCCAAATTTGCACTGGATACTGGATAATAATTTATTCTCAGCAAATTGGCAAATCTAACCAAATACAAAACCAAAACGAAAATGTCATTCACCTAAAACAACAATACACTTCATAACTGTCGAACTTCTAACAAAACATGATGCCGAACGCCGAAACCGTCTCAAACTTCACAACTGGTAACATATAAAAATATTTATGCTTTCAAGTGTACCTAGATGTTAGGTTGCGAGGTTGACGCTTGTGAGGTTCAGACGAGACTGTGTTTATAAAGTGGTTTAACTCACTTTTATATGTGAGACTTATAGGCGTACACACACATACATATGGCCAGCAGCGGGGGCGACTATAAACACCTAGGAGGTCCGACAGGGCCGGACTAGGCGTTTATAACTAGGCGTTTATAACAAGCACAATTCAGAAATTTAAAAAATATTCCAGTTGAATAAATTTAAAGGTGCTCAAGGCACCCTACCATACTCTTAAATAATTTCTGACTATCAATTGCTTCCATAGCTATCTAGATTTCGAAAAATGATTAGAATAAATTCCATTTTTTATTTTATACATATTTGACCCTGTAGATTTGGAACGACAAAAGATACAGAACATTTCTTTCTATAAAAGTTGTTGAGAATGATAAGGACTTTCAACATATAGAGAAAAACTGGTATGTTTCTGGGAAAATAATATCGATGACGTCACAGCGGGCATTTTCCCAAACATCAAAAAAGCTAATTTTCGGTCAAAATTTGATCTTAGTATGTCCCATTTAAGAACCCCTTTTCGAAATTTTATTTTGAGTTTTAGTGTTCCCGCTCTAGGCCTGGGGCGTCGAGTTTGGATCAGCCTGTACACGTGCATAGCCAAATTTTGTTGCCTAATATTACAGACACCGACTTCAACCTTCCTTATTTCGCAGAACACAAGTATATCCATATTTGCTATTCGTCTCTATCTGTCACGCGTGTCGCGTGGAGCCATCAAATGGCTCCCATTCTAGAATACTCTCCCTTTATTTCGTCCACGCTGCTTTTCGCAGAGAAAAAGCTCGACATCGACCAGCGCTTGTCGTCGGGGCGCCCGAAAAATTAATCGGGAGGTTTCTGGGTCACCGCTGAAATATGGGTAGACGCCTGGGTATACGCGCTGTGCGGGATGTCTGAACGGACAAAACAGGTGTCAGGGCATGCTGTAGAACTAATTGAAATCAATTGTGTGCACAAAATTTAATAAGGGTTTCTCTGAAAATATAAATGTCGTTTGTTTTAGTTACTTAGTTTAAATATGGTGGTATGTAAATCGTTTTTTTCTTCTTCAGCTAAAACTTTCAATAAATTATGTAGAAATGCAACGATATATATACATTACCAAAGGCAACTTGTTTTGTTTCATGGTATTGAAAAGATATTATTATTGGCACATTCAAGTTTTCCAGTTTTTTTTATACACTTTAGGTTATTTTGTAATTGTATAAGTATCTGAAAGAATATATACGATATACAAGTCTTTCAAAAAACTATTTATTATGCATTACAACATGGAAAAGACTGAATTCAAGAAATGCCAATGTAAACAAATTACCTCGTCTTCTTCCCCCCGACCCGCTAATGTAGAAGCAAAATAAAGTCGATTTATTTGTATTAGAGTGAGTCATCTATTTCTTTATATCGTTGTAAAAGTGCAACTGACAACGACACAAGGCGTGCGAGGTAAACAAAGCTTTCTGACACAAGGCTACTTGATTGTATTTGTTCCAATTAATTTATATTTTTTCGCTGCAAATAATAGGGTACTATTTTTAACGTATACAGTGTGTTTCCGTTAGATCCAATTTATTTTTTCTTTTTAATATATCGCACTTAAAGAGCTCTATGAGCTCTATTGCACTTAAAGAACTCTACTACTAGAGCTCATCTAGTGCATGTCCTGCTATGATATAAAATGTGATCCCAAAAATGGCAAAATCGTATTACACATTTTTTAAAGAAAAAACTTAATTTCAAATTGATTTAGCCATGCTTCAAAACCCTTATTACAAAGTTTCAAAGTCAGTGTTTATAATTTAGGTGCAAATTTCGGAAAATACCAATGTTTGCTGCTAGCACCCTGTATTAACAGGATAAAATATGTTAGCGATGTTTTCTTCTTTCGACGGAGGTGTATTACGGCTTTGAAAATGCACTATTTTATCGGCCTAGTTAATATAGGGCGTCAAATTTAAGGGAATATCGATTTTTTTTCGTTTGTTTGCAACAAAAGAAATGATACTGAAGCCACAACAAAATAACCAAATATCTCTAAATTTTCGTCTTTTCTATTATCCCTGCCTCCTTCAACTTGAGTAGGTACATTTTCTTTGGCAATGACTCATTACCTACCTTAGCGAGTTCCTATTGCGAAATTAACTCGCATTCTTCTATTTTTCTCTGTTGTTGTTCCAAATTATTCGGTCTTGTACGGTGGATATTTTCGTTAAGTTTTCCTCAAAGATCGAGGAAATCGAGGGGCGTCAAATCTTGTGATCGCGGAGGCCATTTAATTTCTTGACTATAGCGCCTAATCATCTTTCTGGGAAATTTTTGATCAAGCCAGTTTCTAACTATTGCTGAAGTATGGACGGGCGCACCATCCATTTAAAAAATCCTGCCGGCGCGTCTTGCAATTGGCAGGTATTTTAAAGCACCCCAAAAATTCTTATTTAAAAAATTGACAAAGTGGACCAATTATTTGTTTATCAAAAATTCCACACCACATATTAATTTTCTCAGAATATTGCCTTTTATAATGAATAACCCAATTGGGGTTTACTTCCGACCAAAATATACAATTTTGTGAAGATACAACTCCATTTGTGGCGTCTGTAAATACAGGGTGATTCAGTTCCGGTGCTCAACATGGGGATCTCCGAAACCGTAACAGATACGAAGTCGGTCAAATGGAGGCAAACTTGCGCCTTTGGGCGCATAACAATATGCCGTTGAGAAAGTTAAAATATTTTCATGGGTTGCTGAGATATTTAAGAAAAACCGAATTTTTGAAATTTAGATTTTATTTTTTTCTGGCGCCATTTGTGATAATATTGAAAAATAAATTATACTTTTTCATTGCAACATTTTCTGTACTACGTCATAGTATTTTTAGATTTTCAGGGCGACGTTTCGTTTTTGAGATAGAGGGATCATCTTCATATTTTTAAATACGGACCTCGATTTTTTATTGCATATTTCGAAATGAATTGTTTTCCTGAGTGCAACGATGTATGACACATACATATTTTTTCTCGTTTTAGCTGCTAAAATGTACATTTACTACGAAAAAAATTAATACGGTCCTGGACTATGCATTTCTCTCTCTTTTTTTTCAAAGCAATTCCAATTATAACAGGTGATCATTATTTTAATACCTACTGGATTAATAAATTATACTCCATGTTTGTCATATTTTGAAATTCTGTTTTATAGTTTAAGTAAATAACAACAATAATTACTAACAATAGTGAGATACATTTTACCTAAAGTATAAAAACGAATTTTAAAATACGGCAAACATAGAGTTTAATTAATCCAGTAGGTATAAAAAAGGATCACTTGTTATAATTTTAATAGCTTTGAAAAAAAAAGAGAGAAAAATGCATAGTCCAGGACCGTATTAATTTTTTTCGTAGTAAATGAGCATTTTGGCGTCCAAAACTAGAAAAAATATGTATTTGTCATACATCGTTGTACTCAGGACAACGATTTATTTCGAAATATGGAATAAAAAAATCCAGGTCTGTATTTAAAAAAATGAAGATGATCCCTCTATCTCAAAAACGAAACGTCGCACCGAAAATCTAAAAATACCACAACTTAATCCAGAAAAAGTTGCAATGAAAATGTAGGTATAATTTATTTTTCAATATTATCGCAAATAGCGCCAGAAAATAATTAAATCTAATTTTCAAAAATTCGGTTTTTCTTAAATATCTCAGCAACCCCTAAAAATATTTTAACTTTCTCAACGGAATATTGTGAGGCTCCCAAAGGCGCAAGTTTGCCTCTATTTGACCGACTTCGTATCTGTTACGGTTTCCGAGATCCCCATGTTGAGCACCGGAACTGAATCACCCTGTATAGAATTTTATTTAGAAAATTTCCTTGACACCACAGAGCGTATTCCATTCAAAAATGTTCATCGTAATTTTCTAAAGTGTAGGGATTTTCGATTATTTCTTTTGAGACCTCAAGAAAATTTTGCGAAATTTGTCTAACGCTAGTTTTTGGATTGTGCGGGATTTGATTTAAAACAATGTTTTCTCTGTTATCAATTAAATTCGTTATATTTTTAGGTCATTTGAATATTTTTGTTACATAAAATGTAGTTATAGAATTTAGTCATGCTGTATGTTGAAAAAGGAAAAATGATTAGGTAGTTGGATGGGCCCACGGTGGCGGACTTTTTAGACTGCATGTTTTTCTGCATGGCAACGAAGACAAAATAATAGTAATTTCCCTCTCCCCCGCACAAGCATGTGGTTGCTTCTGGGGTACTCCTAGTTTGGAGTATTGTGAGGGTGAGAATTATTATTGTTATTGTTATTATTATTATTATTATTATTATTATATCGACTTAGCCAAAAGGCATTCGCACTCCCTCTACGGGGAACATTCACTCAGATCCCGGGCATCCCGGATACCAAAAGGATCTGGCTCGGACGAGACCCTTGCCATGTTATCGGGCCCTAGGTGACATTGATGTTCTTGGACGATCCTGCATTCCCCATGAATTTCCTGACGGTTCGGGCTGTCGCAAGTAGTACCGCTTTCTGCATGGACCTGTAAAGACTATCAGTTAGATTCAGCTCCTTGATGTTTCTCAGCAAACTTTTTGGTATAACACCAGTTGTTGACATGATGATTGGAATCGTCTGGACGTTCTCCATTTCCCATTGCCTTCTAATTCGTTCTTCTAAGTCTCTGTACTTCGCGATCTTCTCGACTTGCTTCACACGCAGGTTGGTGTTGTTCGGGATGGCCACATCAATCAGAGTTGTCTTCCTAGAAATTTTATCAACTATTATAAGGTCCGGTCTGTTATGGGCAACTCGTTGATCAGTCAGAACTGTACGATCCCAGTACATCTTGTAGTTGCTGTTCTCAAGAACAGGCTCAGGTGTGTAGTTGTAGTATGGGACCCTTTCTGTCTGCACAAGCAGCAGCTTTTCCGCCAGTTCCCGGTGCAAGATCTTGGCAACCGAATCGTGTCGTTCCTTATATTCCGTTGATGCGAACATCTGACATCCTCCTGTTATGTGCTGGATTGTTTCTGAAGTTGGGAACCCGTATCTGCATCTGTCATCCACTACCGATGCATCTCCTACAATGAATTTTAGGTAGTTGCGAGTTGGTATAACCTGATCTTGTATGGCCAGTAGGAAGCCTTCCGTCTCGGGGAACATTCGTCCCGAGGTCAGCCAATAGTTCGACGCTAACTTGTCGACATGTTCCTGGTTAACCTCATTAGGATGTCTCCCGTGCAGCGGCTTCCCCAACCACCTCTGTAGTTTATCGTTGTCGGTTCGGTGGTGATTTTGACGCTCGTGTTCCGTCAGACGTAGCGGTGTTGAGACGTCTGCTCCGCATATAGCCCTATGTAGTGTGGAGCTGTTGGCCTGCCTGTAGAAATAATTACGCAGATTTAATATTTGTTGGTCCAATTGCTTGCTGAGATCTGCCAATCCTCTTCCTCCTAGTTGACGTGGCAGAGTTGTTCTTTCTACGGCGCTACGGGGATGATGTTTATGAGCTTTTGTCAGTAGTGTCCTAACTTTTCGTTGCAGGTTGTTGATGTCCGTGTTGGTCCAATTCACTATTCCGAACGAATAGCTGAGTACAGAGCACGCATACGTGTTCAGGGCCTTAAACAAATTCCTGCTGTTAAGATCAGTTCGCACTACTTGTCTTACTCTCTTGATGAATTCATTCGTTAAATCAGTCTTCATTGTTCGATGGTCTATCCTTTGAGCTTGTTTCATCCCGAGATACTTGTATGTATCTCCCTTGCTCATTGCTTCGATCTCCTGGCCGTCCTGCATCTCGTGTGCGCTTTGTTCGAGCTTTCCCCGGATGATATTAAGGGTGCGGCACTTGTCCAGTCCAAACAGCATTCCGATGTCCCTGGAGAACTCCTCTACAATTTTAAGCATTTGCGTTAGTTGGTTTTTGGTTGCGGCGATCAGTTTTAAATCATCCATATATAATAGGTGATTCAACTTGATCGCTTCTGCGTTGTTGCTTTTGATAGCGAAGCCATATTTTGTAGAGTTCAACCGATGTGATAGAGGGTTCATCGCCATGCAGAACCACAGTGGACTGAGTGAATCTCCTTGGAAAATCCCTCTTCGGATGTTGATTGTGTCGGTCTCGATGTTACTGTCTGCGGTTCTGAGTTGTATCTTAGTGCGCCAGGTTGTCATAACGTGTTCTAAAAAGGAAACTGTATGATGATCTATTTTATACAGCTTTAAGATACCTGTGAGCCAGTCGTGAGGTACGGAATCAAATGCTTTTTTGTAGTCCACATAAGCCATGTGGAGGTTTCGTTGCTTGGAATGAGCCTGGTTGCAGATGACAGAGTCTATGATGAGTTGCTCTTTGCATCCCATTGCGCCCTTCGAGCAGCCCTTCTGCTGCATTGCAATGATGTTGTTCCGCTCGCAGTGAGCATATATTCGCTGCGTAAGGCAAGATGTGATTATCTTGTAAAGCGTAGGCAAGCAGGTTATTGGGCGGTACTTGGCAGGGTTATCCGTATTCCGCTGGTCTTTTGGTAACAGGTAAGTTGCACCCTGTGTAAGAAACAATGGCATTTTCAGAGGATCGAGCAAGACTTCATTAATTAAGGTAGTTATTTGCTCATGCGTGCACCACAACTTCTTAATCCAATAATTTTGGAGATGATCTGGACCTGGTGCCTTCCAGTTGTGGGAATTCTTGATGACATCGGAGACCTCAGCGGTTGTGAATTGCTCGTGTTGCATCTGGCTATAGTTCCGGCCCATCTCGCGTTCTTCGCTGATCCAGCTTGCACTGACATTGTATGGACCTGGTGTGGCAAGTTGATTTCTCCAGAAACCGTCGACCTGTTCTCTGCTAGGGTAACTCGCATTTGTGGCATCGGCGCTAGAATTAAAAGCACGGTAGAAACCCTTTTCTGATCGTTCAAAGAGTTTATTGTCTCGTTTCCTGTTGTTACTAGCCTTGTATCTCCTCAGACGCCCTGCGAAAACAGAAAGTTTTTGTTTTAATGTGTCAAGACATTGTTGAGCAGTGATGTTCGCGGGGTCATGCCGAGAATGCATTTGGGTGCGGCTCATTACTGCCTGCACCGCCCTCTGGATCCTTCTAGTTCTAACTCCTCTGATATATTCCGTCACTTGTCCTATGTCTTTACGGAGACTCTCGATCTTCCGATTTAGTCGCATTTCCCATTGAGCCATTCGTGGTTCTGGTCTTGCACGATTCAACTCTTGGGCCGTTCGGATCTTGGCACCCATTACAGTGATGACTGCCGTTGCGGCACAGTAGATTAACATGTGCATACGTTCTAATGTTGGTGTCACTGAAACATAGCTTGGTAAAATTCTTGTGTTCATAAGATCGAGCACGATCGCAAGTTTCCTGGAAGAATTTAATCTTGGTAGCGGTGGCCTGCTAAGTGGGTCTGTGCCTTCGTATCGCAATACTGCCTGTCTCATATGTGTGTCCAAGCCTTCAAAATGTTCTTCGTTAACCCGTTCCAGACTCTCGGTTGTTGGTTCTACCGTTTCGGCTTCTAGTTGTTGTCCAGGCTCTTGAAGTTCCCCATTGTTGTTGTTGTCATCTATGTCTATGTGTTCGCCGTGGATCTCTAGCTCAACTTACCGTTTGATAGCGTTAAGTCGCGTTTCTGGAATTCGGTTATTTCTTAGAATAGTTCGATACTGATCTGACACTCTTTGTTCAGACACTTGCATGTGTGGAAACTCCCTGCAGAACTCGGCATGCAGTTGTTGTCGGTAGCCGATAATCTCTTGTCCTAAGTTTGTCACCCTGTAGAAAATACGCATAATCGATTCATTCATGGACACAGTCCATTTCATGCGTCGTCGTTGTAATCCCGCCTCTGTGAACGCTGGCTGAAGTTCCCGCGCAGCACCTTCGGTGGGTGGAACCCTAGTTCTCGTTTGGCTCCCATGTTGTAGATGTTCGTGTTGTTGTTGGGCTGTAGCTGTTTGTGCAACAGGGGCCCGCCTCATCAGCGCCCTGTCACCGACGTCCCGCTCGCTGTCATGCCCAGCGCCGGCTCCAGACATGCCCTGGCGATCCCCAGGCAGCGGCCCTATGACAATCATCCTATCATTCTCCATTCCATAGTTTTCTCCCGTAACGTGGGAGTGACGGCCCTCGGTCGCCTTTTACGACTCGCGGAGCCACGATAGGAGTATTCTAACCCGCTACCCATACGGGTCAACTAGGATAACGCGGGATCGTTACTCCCGAGGATCTGCCCCTGTCACCGGCCAAACCCCTCCTTGCGTTAACTGGGAAACACGGGATCGTTACACCCGAGGATCTGCCCCTCTCACAGGCTAGACCCATCCCTGTGTAACTGGGAGTCGCGGGATTGTCACCCCCGAGGATCAGCCCCCGTCACCGGCTAGACCCCTCCCTGCGCAACTGGATATCGCGGGATTGTCACACCCGTAGGTCTGCCCCTGTCACAGGCCAAGCCTCTCCATGCGTAACTGGGAATCGCGGGATCGTTACACCCGTGAATCTGCCCCTCTCACAGGCCAGACTCATCCCTGCGTAACTGGGGAGCGCGGGATTGTCACACCCGTGGATCTGCCTCTCTCACAAGTCAGATCCCCCCTGCGTATTTATTATTATTATTATTATTATTATTTTAAAAGAAATGGCTCGTGGCATATGGGACAAAATGCTCTGGTAATTGGCAACACCAAACTAGTTTCCAATATCTAATGGAAATTATGTATGGGTCTTTCGGAGGTGTGAAGACCACGACAGGTACCTGTTTCGGGCTTGTTGGCCTTCATCAGGCAGACGTAGCGCACCTCACCGAAAAACCCAGATTTCGTTGGCTATGTGGGATAGGAAATAGTATAATGCGGTGAGCATTTACCATCCAACGCCAGCTAGCTGGTACTGCCAAAACCAAAGCAATGTGAGTGTGTATATATCGACCGGTCGATCGATATATAAAAAGAACTCGACAAAGCGGCGCGGCGCGGTGGAAAAACCAGAAGCAGCATACCTACAGGGAGCCAAAAAACTCCTTTGATTCATCACCGAGTATCTTCTAATATACAGGATGATTTTTTTAGGTCGACCACCGCGATTTTCTCGCTTATTTTGCGCCCTACAAAAAAAGCGTAAGGAACAGAAATGTTGCAATTTTGGACAGCTAAGTGGTGCTGCAAAAGAAATCGGCATCCATGGCCAACTCGTCGCGCAATATTAAAAAAACCTCAAATTCAGCAAAACTATTAACAGCCGTGGAATGTTTATTTTAAGAGACAAAGGAAAACTTTTTTATTGAAAATTGATGGCACAGAGAAGCTTTATCCATAAAGGTAGTCAGATAGTTTCAGCAAATTACACAGAATCTTCGGCTCTCTTGAGACCATAAAAATTTTTTTGTTTATTTATTATCAAGCGATTTTCTCGCTTATTTTAGGCCGCGCAGAAAATACCTAAGACAACAAAATATGGCAATTTTCGTCAGCGAGGCGACTTGAAAAAAGGAATGGCCCTCCATGCCCAACTTTTCGCGGTGTACTAAAAAAACTTTAAATCGACAAAAATTTTCATGGTCTCAAGAGAGCCGAAGACCCTGTGTAATTTGCTGAAACTATCTGACTAAGTGGATGGATAAAGCTTCTCAGTGCCATCAATTTTCAATATAAAAGTTTTCCTCTGTCTCTTAAAATAAACATTTCACGGCAATTAATAGTTTTGCTCAATTTGAGTTTTTTTTAATATTGCGCGACAAGTTGGCCATCGATGCCGATTTCTTTTGCAGCACCACTTAGCTGTCCAAAATTGCAACATTTTTGTTTCTTACGCTTTTTTTTGTAGGGCGTAAAATAAGCGAGAAAATGGCGGTGGTAGACCTAAAAAAATCATCCTGTATAGAAATCAACAAGGATCGAATCGTGAGTTTCAATCCTCGTGTGCTTACGTCTATAATCATTGTTTGGCTGTGTTTAGAAAAGTGTGCGATGGAAGTTTTGAAGGCAAATTGTTTTAATAAAGTAATTATTTTAAAATAAAAGCTACAAAACAAATTTTAAAAATTTAAATTTTAAATTTTTACTTAAATTTTATTTATTTAATATTTTTTGATTTTGACAAAATTTTGGATTTAGGGTTCTGAATCGATTCTGAACAACTTTTTCTAGTAATTTTTTTTGAAAAAAAAAATGCCTAATAGGTCTATAGGGTTGTTTCACTCTTAAGTGAGACACTCTGTATATGTTATATAGCAAACTTTACCTTTTTGAACGAATTTATACATTAAAATCGAAAAAATATACAAAAATACACAAAATTACAGTCTATTTAATTTCATTTAAACAACTTTTGATTATAAACTTTTTTCTATCCCTTAATCCTGAAAAGTTATAAGGAATCGGAAAATACAAAATACAACCAATCGCCCTGTTATTATAGACCAAGCGCCAACCCCGTCCGGGCCCCCAAAGCCTACGGGCCCCGGGAATTTGTCCCGTCTGCCCCCCCTCTCGTCGGCCCTGTAGAAGAATACCGAATAAGGTATCCAAACCGAAGAACCCCTGCGGCATCAGTATTTGTCCGTACACACGTCAGATTTTCTGAAAATGGTTTGCGCATACCAAATGAACGTCAGGTAAAACGCAATTTATTAAACCAAAGAATTCTTCGATTGTTTGATGCAAATGAAGGTGAATTAAGTACCCGTAGAGCTGCATTACAGCTTCAGCTCACACAAAGTAAAGTCTTGAGAACGTTAAAAAGAGATACACCAGTACAACATTTGATGCCTGGTGATTTTGCAAAGCGCGTGCAATTTTGCCAATGGGTATTAGCAGTGACTATAGAAATTCCTTCTATAGTCACTGGTATTAGATAGTCATAGGCGCGATCCGCATTTGTTGCATCGCATGCTATGGACAGATGAAGCCAGTTTCACCAGATCAGGCGTAATAAACTTCCACAACTTACGAATTTGGCGTCACGAACAACCACACAGAATAAGACCCACTTCTTTTCAGCATGAATTTAGCTGCAATGTTTGGGTAGGAATTATTGATGATAAATGATAAGCTATTATTATTTAATTATTTAAACCACATTTTACTAGAGCATAGGGAAATTAAAAAAATTGGCAATAAATCTATTTTCATTGCTTTTTATAATGTGACATTTTGAAAATTATATAGAATAGGTTTTCTTTAATTTTGTAGTAGTAACATAGAGTATATTAGGTATATGGATAAGTAGTCATTTTTTTGTGTCCAATGCAAATAACACGCGATTACGCGTCAAAATACCGATCATGGACATCTTAGTTTACCATTCCTATACAACAATAACAGCCTACTATGATGTTCCTTACATGGGTATGTCACCAATTTAATTCTATGTATTTTCAAATTGTTTTGACATGTAATTTTCGTACCAAATCTCCCACGAGCATGAATTAAAATTCCGGAAATTTTTTCGAGGTGCGAATTTTCTTAAAAAATTCATGCTCTAGGAATATTTTCACTTATAATCTTCTGAGTGAAAATATTCACAAAAATTCCTATTTGTTTTTTAAGGGTTGAAAACCGCATAAAACTAAAATTTTTCTCACTTTTTGGCTTGTATCTCGGAAACTGTGTTTTTAGAACATGTCCATTCTCCATTCTATACAAAAAAGGCCGAAAAAGATTAGGGTTGTAAAAACAGAAAATTCTAGCAAAAGTTCCTTTGGTTCTTTTAGGGGATGATTGGGGACGGTCTTGGAGTGGTGCTGGACCGTAAGACGTAATAGACTTCGACCCCGTGAGAAGAATTGTCCAGAAAAATCCGGGCTACATTTTTGTTCACATCGTTGGCTGCAAAACACCCCTAAAAATTATTAAAATCGTTAAAAAACTTTGTTTTCAAAATAACTTAAAAACCTATACACAAAATGTAGGTATTATTTATTATTATACTACTATATTTTCTGTGGTATTACTATTCTCTACGTTTTCGTCTATATGAAGCACCCCCGAATTGCGCATTTCACTCACCCTAGTAGAGGGTTGAAAATTCCAAATTGATTTTTAGTATAATTCTTCTTTTGGAATTGTTGGTGAATCTCACGAGGGGGTATCGTCACTTGGTCCACTATAGAGGAGCATTGAAATATTGGAATACTGGCGATTTTCGGAGTTTGGTTACCCGGGGTTCCGCAATTATATTGATAGTCGGAAACCACTCACGCCTGATTACTTTGCCGTTTTATTTTTCCACCACCAGACCTGATGGTTTTCATCCGAACCAGTACCAAGTTTTTGAGCTTCCACCATGATCATGGCTATTTTATTATATCATTTTGGATATTTTGCATGGTAACTGTAGATTGATGGAAGAAAGTGGTTGATTTGTTATTTTTTTAAAGGAAAACCCTCCACCCATAGGTAAGTTTTCTTCGGCGACCTTGTGAGGTGTTTCACTGGCCTCTTTATTCCAAGGTTTTTTAAAACCTTTGTTTTTATAGGACCATATTACCTGTTTTTCTTTTGGGAGTTTGGTTCCCAACGGCTAAAACCTATACGTATTTTTCTTTTGGAATGCAGAGTGTTACCATCTGACCATTCTGAGGGATTGTTGACCACCACCCTAGGACGTCGTGGTTTAGATCATTCATCAACAGCCAAGTCTCACTATATTTTACCTACGTTTACTTTTGCCGTACGGTAATTAGTATAGCTAAATTCATTACGTGTACAATTGAGAGCGTACGCTGTTACAGCTTATTAGCGCGTACGTATTATTGCCATCGTTGTTATCTTTGCGTATAAGTGTCAAGCAAAAATTAAGAGTGTATCATTCAGTAGGGAAAAAAATATTTACAGTTTACTTAGAACATTTGTTTTTGCTGGACGGACTTCTTAGGGATTTATATGCCTTATGCTGCAACATGAAAAAAACAGCTAACATTGAGTTCAAGTTATGATAAAAAAAATATTTTGGTGTCCGACATTTTACACTTACACCAACAAGGGGTAAGTGTAAAATGGGTCAGGAAACACTACAGAGGGTGTTTCTATTTTCACTGGGGTAAGTGTAAAACATTGCCATAATCAACACAAACACATAACACTTTGAATCAAACAAATATCTTAATTAGAAAATAAGTTACGAACTTTTCTGTCGTATAACAGAGCTTATCCATTTCGTCGCAAAAATAAAACTCATTTCTGTCTTAAAAAAAAAATCACTAAGTAAATAAAAATTATAATATTTAAAAATAGTGTCTCTTAGGTACCTATATAATAAGAACTTCGTGAATTAGCAGTGTAGAGAAATGAGTTCTATAGTATGTTGTTCTATAGTATGTTTACACTTGCCCCTTGCCTTATATTTGAAGGGGTAAGTGTAAAACTACCTAGAATGCTTCTAAATTCTAATTTAAATGGATAATTTATTAGTGAGCCTCTAAAACATTGTTTGTTAGATAATATGAATACAAGAACCCAAAAAGAACTTACCTTTTTTACTCTAAAATTAAGGATTTTTGAAATGCGTTATCCTTAAAATCGAAGTGACAGCTAGAGGTTAGTATTTACAAGAAAATGCTACGCAACCAAACAGGGCCGCGCTAAGCCATTTTTTCTTCTGGGGCAAAGATTGATTTCGCCGCCCCTTGCAAGGTAATCAATCTTTCCCCAATTTGTGCCCCCTTAGGTGTTAAGTTGACAACGAGGATGAGTGCAAGCCTGCGGTAATATTTTTTTATTTTTATTGGAAATAAAAAGAAAAAGAAAAAAAAAACAAACGGTAAATTGAAAATAAAAATATACTCTATAGAAACAAAATAAAAATACAGGGACAGTTAAATTCTAAAGAAGGAACATTTTCTTGCCTTAGAATAAGAAAAAGTTTTTGTAATTTGTTTGACACCCACCTCATCTAAGATTTTAAGTTAAGAAATAGTCGCCAAATTTACCAATCTTTCCTGACTCATCTTAAATCTTAAATAGTTATTTACATTGCCAGATGCGTAAGTGCACTTTTTTGGCCGAGGAGGTTGTTTAAAGACCGAGGCAACGCGAGCGTTGCCTCGGTCATTAAAAGTACCTCCAAGGCCAAAAAAGAGCTTACGCATCGTGCAATGTATTACATTTTTCCTGCTACCGAAAATTTCAAGTTATAGGTACTTTGAATAAAGCTCTAAATACATATGGAGTAGATTGTGAGTAATAATGATCTTCAAAATAACCTTTATTCAATACTAAAAATGATAATCAGTGATAAATATAATAGCGATAATAAAAAATAAATAAAAAATGTTGAGCTTTGTATGGGATTTGAACCATGGATCTACGAATTACTAATCGCGTACTCTTACCCCACCGGTATCGCGGTGCTTGTCAAATTTGTTCTGTTATGCCGCTGTTATTTGACGCCAGAGAAACATTTTAATTATTAATTTTTCTTTGGTATAATTCGCGTTCTTTATGATTAAAACCAGTTTGTAAAACGATTGTTATGAAACCTATTAAAATTGACGCAAGATTCGCGTTGCTACATATATTTAATTAATGGTTTTAAGGTCCTTGCTGCGTAAGGGTTGCTAAGCAATAAGTACTGACTTTTTGTACCTAGCAACCACTTTCGCAGCTAGCAACCAAAATAACAGGGCACCTCGAACATTTGACTTTAGCTTTCGGTCCTGTTGGCGAGTATGTAAAGTGAACTTACGGGGGAGGGAGCAGGAAAAAGTGTTTTTATTAATTTTAATTTACTGAACGTCGTTTCTCCTTCAGCTACAGAGACATGCAATGTCAAATAAATTCTTAAAGCTATTGCTAAGTTTGGAAATTTTTTTATTAGGTTATTTATCACCATGTATTTGAGTAACTCTTCTTTTGTTTTTGTAAAGAATCTCTCAGTATTTCTATCTAATTATTTAACAACTGAACACCGTCAATATCACTGTGATTTTGAGAATCATCAGTCAGTGCCAAGTGTAGGTCTTTACAGCACTTTAACAAGTCAGTTTTGGGAATAGAGTCAAGTTGATTGAGAAATGTAAATATGTTATTTACATTCTCTAACAACTGAAAACTTTCAGAAACTGGGGCCATCGAAACATCAGCAACATAAAAATAAAAGTTTTTTTGAGGCCGATGCCAGCCGAGCCGACGCGAGCCGACGCCCGATGCTTTAGTGCGAAGGCCATAGGCGTCCAATGTTAGACTAACCTTGATAGGCGTCCACTTTTTTTACCGTTTGGCTGCCCCTATTTTAGGCCGCCCTGGGGCGGTGCCCCGCTTTGCCCCTGTCTAGGCGCGGCCCTGCAACCAAAAATACATATTGATGTTTTGCGTGTTGATATGCTTTCAGGGAATATAATTTAATGCTGGGTAACTCATCTGCTTCCTATTAATATTTTTCTTCTTTTGGCACACCTGTTTTACACTTACCCCATTTATACACTTGCCCCAGTCTACCCTATGTTTCCATTTTTTATGCGTTTGTTGTGATTTTTAGCGAATGTCGCGTGTACAGAGCGTGTACACGCGCTCGGAGATTTATTCCGACTTGTAAGAAGCATTATATTTTTGCTTAAGTTTTAATACTCTATGTAGGGATACTACGCTCCACCGCAAAGGTGTGTAACTTTAAATTTGTTGATGAAGCAAAGATATAGTAGGGGAGTAAAATAAATAAACTGTTGTAATGAACCACGCTGTAGAATAAATTGTGTAAATCTTTTTTTGTTTTATTGCTAATATAGTACGAGTACCCTCTGGGGTCATACTGTTGACCCAGCCCGTCTCCACTGTTAGCTGGCGGCCATGTTGTGCTCGTTGATCTACATCAAGGAGGTACGGAACAGCAGGTGTTGTGAGTATCCAAGGTTTATTCTACTTTGTTCTAAGGTTTTCCCTCAACTGTAGTGTTTATTTATTTAATGTATTTTTTTAAACGCTACAATAGTAGGTAAGTAAAATAATTTTAAATATGGTTGAAATTAAAAAAAAACTGGATACCTATAATATCCCGGCAAGCTATTTTTTAAATCTTTGCCACTACATTTAGGTACCTACACTTCCTACATTATTTTTTTCTTACGACCCGAGAACACCGTTTCGCCACCTCACACCACAATAACTGTCAGGAACTCTCGCGACATTATCCCCATTTTCTCCTTCCTCCATGCCTTCCTTTATTGCCGCTTTTTAAAAACTTATACACTCCACTCCGCATGAAACCTTCCTCATAAAACCCTGTTTAAAAATCGCAAGAAATTTTTAAAATTCTCGCCGGGCGTGCTACATTAAATATTTACCCTGAGAGGCAAAACCAAAGCTGAGACGACGGCGTTTCCCAAACTTCTTGGCCGACTTAGACGGACTTGTGATTTGCGGGCACTTTGGTGACAGACACATGGCAATGCCTCACGGTACGAAGGTTTGAAACTACATAAGGCATGGGCGCCGGGGGGGGCGCCTCTCCTGGATTATTGGACGAAAATAAAAACTTCTTACGTTCATAATATTGGAAATGTCGTAAAAGCAGAATATGCAAAATTGGCTCCTATGAAGTGGAAAATTGTCGTGTAATAATGTGTGTAGGTAATATTGACAATATTTGTAAAAAAAATTCAGAATAACTTGTAAGAAAATGTTAGATAAACCTGACTCTTTGAAAGGACAAATAACTGTCTACCAATATGACAAAATTTTAATGAAAGTCAAAATGTAGGAATAATATACCGTGCGTATGAACACAAAACCACAAATACCATTGAAACAAATAAATAACACTAAAGTTTTCATACGTTTGCGACCGACCGAGGGAAAGGCATTATACGCCATCTAGGTCAAAAACGCCAAAGCACAATTTGTAATAGACACGTTGTGCCAACTTGCCCCTGTTGTAGCCCACTAGCCCCGGTCTCCCCCCCCCCCCCAAGTAAATGTAATCAGTTTGTTAAATAACCCTCTTTAAAAATCCCTGCTTGTTAAAAGAAATATGCGTGTAAGAAATTCTCATCAACATATTGTCAGACATTTCTTTGTGGTGCAAACATATCCACTTAATTTTTAAACTTACCAAGAAAATTCATAAATTGTAACAATTATAATGTTACTCAAAAAAAAACTACAAAAAAAAAGTATTGAGAGAACGAGATGCGGAGAGCAAGTTTTTCTCTTGGAACTAGTTATGAAGCGATCAAATAAAACACAATATTCTAAAAACAAGTTTTATTACACTTTGAGAATCGTTTGCATTAAATTGCCTTACAAAAGAAAGTTACAATTTGAAAATCGTTTGCATTAAATTGAGTTACAAAAGGAAGTTATACTACTCACAGTTACATAAGTTAAACAGAAGTAAATGAAATTTAAACAGAAGTAAATTTGGAAATTGAGGTTAAGCAATCGCCTTAGTTTACACACCGACTGAGATTTTAACTGCGGCTCGATTCTGTCCTTTCGACTTGGGTAAAATTAATAGAGTTCGACACAATACCTCAACTCCACATTCATGTAAGTCCATGCCCAATATGCGAGAACCAAACCAGACCACTTATAGCTGCAGCTCTGCAGTGCCGACTAGCTGGGTCGTGGGTCTTTCGGTCTTTGTTGCGGCTGGTAGATCGGTCGCTTAGCTGCACGTGACCAAACCAGAACTTGTGATGTGGTAGGAGGTGGTGTGGTGTAACAGCTTCGAAGTATCTGTGAAGTCGAAACCCAAGCAGTACCCAATCCCTTAAGTCGAGAAAATATTCAGACAACTAGGTATTAGGCGATGTTGTTTATATTAACTTTTAATTTTGACTTGTAAGTTAGTAAAACTACCCTAATTACAACAATGAGTATGACTAATTCAATAACGCTATATTTATAATTATTTAAAAAGAAACACTGCACAGAGATAGCGAACATAATGCAAAATATTTACTTGTTTGAAACTTGATATTTGATATTTAAAAGAAATCCGAACCTCAGACTAGGACAAGAGAATTTTTGTTTTTGAATAAAAGTTATATCAACACACACTTATATGTTCTCTGTAGTTCATAAAAGAGAAAATTCAATGATATAATGATAATAGCAAAAAAATCTGAGGTGACTCTACGTTACGTTCCTTCTGGGATCAGACCTATAGAGAGGTATCGTTGAAAATTAAGTAGGTTCAAAAATTTAAGATACGGTAATATAATCAGGTGCAAAACACAGGCCGAAATCCAGAGGACAGCTCGAGTTTGTAGAACCTAGGTGAGTAGATATCTCGAGAGAACGGTACAAGAAATACGGCAAAAAAAGATAAATGAGATAAAATATACTCACCAGGGCTTCCACGGACTCCCACGCCACTCGAGCCCCTGTGGACCTCTCCTCTGCTGGCTGAAATGTATATAGCTGAACCCCTGGGGCGGTACACGTGGTTGACTACACGCCAGAAAACCAGCACAAATATTACTTAAATAATGGTAAAATTTCAACGATACACTCTTGATCAAACCGCTAAATTAGGGTTGAAAAGTCGGAAAAAAGTTGCCAAGCCAAAAACACGATGCGAACACCTCAAGAACGCAACGAAAAGTGTCTTGGGAACGAGAACTTGCCAGAATCTTTTGTGGTACGATATCCGGTTTCGAGATTATGGAACATTCTATCGAATTCTATAGACAACCGGCGAAAATTCTTAATAAAAAGGCATTATGAAAAAACTAAAATTTCGAATACAACATCCGTTTGTGTTTGTGATTCGTACCACAAAAAAGGTTAGGTAGATGAATGACAAAATTGACACTTGACCGGGGATTGACTGTAATCACAAATCACTTTAGTTAGATACGTTTGATATGATCGGAATAGTATCAGGTATTTATTCTCCAAAAGTAAGCACAACAAATTAAAAGGTATTTTACTTTAAGAAGCAATCAAAGGGAATTATTTAATTACATACCTGAACTTTAAAATCTGGCTCGCCGACCAATATTCACACAACCACAAAATACAAATCCCTGTCACAAGAAGAAGAGTCTAATCGTATGCGTGATAGGCGTAGCATTATCTTTCGGTTACAGGGGTGGTTCAATAATTAATTGATAAATTTAATGAAATTTAAACGCTGTAACGGAATGAGACAAAATTTCCGTTACAAAATGCTTAACAGTAAATAAATGAAACTTGCTTCTGATGGCAAAAAAAAAATAATTAAAAATTAAATGGTTCTCATCAACATATTTATATAGGTAAGTATAAATCGACTTCAAAGTAGTTAGCTGTGAGTTGAGATGTAAAAACAGACTGTGGCTAGGCTAGTAAGAAGGTAGTTTGTATATGAAATCATCACATAGTAATACATACCCTTTCTAAAAGTGTGTCTTTAAATAAAGAAATAACAACTGATGGCTATGTAGAAAAATATGGGTAATTTTCAATGCGGAAAAAGTTTTACTGAGAATATATAGCACATATGGTTTTTCATGTTAACACCCCTCAAAATATAAGTATAGGCTGCGGGAACTGAACGGGACAATCTTTGTTAGAAAGGTGCTCGTTTGCGAAAGTCTTGGTTTGGCATTGTCCATGATCTTTTAAAAGGGCATGTTTTTCGAAAAACTACATTAGGTAATTTTTAATAAAAAGGCAAAGTAGGATCATTCGGCATTCATCAAAATAGTCATGTCGCAATTTTGGTGAAAAAATATCCATTCTTTATTTTTCTGTTTGGTACCAAACTTTGAAAAAGTGAATAATTCAAATTCGTTGTATGAATCTATGGAGATATAAACTGAAAACCAAGTGAGGTTCGGGGCATAAATTGATATCCAGTTAAACTCGTGAAAGGATTTTATTTCTGTAAAAAAATAACGCCATGCTAAATTAATTAACAGAACAAATCTATATTTCTGAAATAACATATTATTTGACTGTTGTAAATTTAAATGGAAATTTATATGCTTCAATTAAATGTACATACTTTTTAATAAATGCATTTGTTAGTCTTCTCTCTTGTTATTTGTAATATTCAACTCATAATAACTTCAAAATTTCAATTTGTAAACAACTTCTACAGGATGCTTATTATTCTTGCACTCCTTAAAAGTAGGCATTGGAAAAACAGTTCTGGATAGTTCCTACAAAAATTGAAGTATACAGTTTTAAGAAAACATGTCAGGAAAACTAATTTTACAATAGAAGATCGAAATTATTACTCTGAGTTGTGAAAATTGTAGAAGTTTTACTGAAGTGGCCCAAATTTTAAATGAACGACATAAAATTATTAAATTACTTCGCTCTTTGCACTAAATCTTTTTTGACATATTCGCTGAGGCACTGAGAGTCATTTCTTTTTGGTTTCATAACATTCTTAAAACGAATTTGAATAAATCAAAGTTTAACTATCCTTCTGTACGCAAGTATAAATATTTATAAATTCTACACTGAGCGAAATGCGCTTTATTCTTTATAAAAAAAATTCTTTATAATACCATTTTATACGATTTGGGACAGCAACTCGTGCTCATTACCTACACATGACAGGGATTGCTAAGACAGTTTATGTTAGCAATATGGCAAGAGTTGCACAGGGCTACTTAGTGTTTTATAACAGGTTTAATAATGCTTTTTACCGCTTACTAATTTAGTGCATAGTATAGCTCTGATAATCTAATCATATTGTCCTTATAATCCAGTAAATAAGCATTATAAAATGAATTATTAGAAATATAAAACTGCTAATATAATAATTATCCTTTCCAATAGACTCTATAATCTTGTCTCATGACGGTTATAAAGCAATTTTCTTGTGGCCCCGGTGTCTATATAGCTCGATTTTGAAAAAAGTTTTATGCCCCAAAAGGCATCTCGATATCTTGATTAATTTAGGAGATACAGTGTTCCGTTTCCTCGCATTTCTGAAATGTGCCATAATTTTTTGTTAGCAAATATTTTGATAACAATTATTTTTCTTTTTAAAACCACTATAACCACGGAAAGTAGATATCTCTACATCAATGAATTAAACCTACTTATATGTAAAAAATTAACAAAGTAGGTTGTTAACCGTTATTTGCCGAAATCGAAAATATTCAGAAGCAAAAACATTATAGACAAGTTTAAGAAACGGGGAAAAACGAAAAACGCCCTGTATCTGTATAAATTAATCACGATACCGACATGCGGTTTGCGGCATTTAACTTTTAACGAAAATCGAGCTTTAGACACCTTAGCTACTAGTCTGGAGGTGTGTTATACATATATTCATTATATAAGACTGAAGTATTTAAATTACTTTTAAAAAGCTAATTTTATGGGTGAAAAAAATTCAAATGCGGGCTTGGACTTCTACGCCTATCCATTTAAAGGGGTAAACAGTGAAGAAAAAGCTTACATTTGGGGCTAAATAAAAAACTTGGATGTATGAAACAAAGAACAGTTTTATTAAAAAAAAATACACTGGTTACATGAAATCCATTATATGAAATCGGGGGGGCAAGCTTGCCTATTCAAAACATTGTCTCTTGTCTGAAGTATTTGAAATTAGAAACAATTAAATAGCCTTAAACTCATGCCAAACACGCAAAAATGACTTTGGATGACCCGAAGGTTTTAGCGAAAAGTAACAATTTACTTCGATAGTCCTATATTTCAGAATACATTAAATTGCAATATCAATCCGACAGCTTAACGGTAACGAATTGAAAACCAATTACCTATGTCCATGCGCAGCGACGCTACTGCACTATAGCAGTGACTATAGACTGGTGGGGCTGTACCTACCACATCGGTGGCGGTCACAAATGAAAACCGGCGACTGGCTTCGTGGCGTAGGCGAAGATGATGGCAACGATGGCGGCACACCATTCTTCATAAAATAGCTCCTCTTGGTTCGCAAAAAGAGCACAATAAATTAATTACCTACTTTTTAAATGTACACAGTATCTTTGAACTCTTGCACAATTATCACAGAGAGTCTATAGACGCGTAAGTACCTATGGCTAATTTCACGACGTGGGTGTTGCACCACATCCTCATCGAATTCTATCGGACAACTGGGAACGATGAAGGGAGACCGGCGCATCCATGTCGTAGATTTCCCCCCCATCCGCACAATTTTGGATTATAGCTTATAATAGCTATGAAACGTTTCAGTGTTGCAGCTGCACGGAATAGCTGCCGCAACAAACTACGTTTTTGAGATTATAAACCAATTATGTTATAAAACCGCTTTTATTTGTACTAAAAAAATATTATTGGAAAGAAGATTGTAAAGGTAGAAATGTAAAATAATACCTGTTATAAGCTGCGTGGTAATAAAACGGTGTTCATTTATTTAGAAAACTAAATTATTAGAGTTGCAACTCTTTTTGTACTAGTAACATAATTTGTAGTAACTGTCAAGTGAATTCTTAGCAAAACTATTTTATTAATTGATTTTTCTCTGTGTAGTAATACACGGTTTTAAATTTCGTTTCCATAAAACATACGTGCAAGTATTTTATAAAACTGGGAAAAATCAAGAAGTTTTGGAAGGCCCGTCACCTCACTCTCATGAACGAGAGGAAGATAACAGTCACAACTGTAAAGGCTAAGCAACTCTTTAAGGCGAAAAGCCGCTGATGATATTTGTGCAAGACTCCCTAAACTTATACACTTGGATTGAAAAAATAGTCCATTTTCTTTCAGTGGAGCAAGATGGTAAAATTAAAATAAAGTAGAATTCTCTCAGTGAAAAAACTCCACAATCAGTTTTTTAATGTTTAGAACCTCTAAGGGTTCATATTCAGCAATAAAAAATTCTTTTAGTAAAATAAATGACAAAGCTAGAAACAGGGAAAAGGGTAAAATACAGGTAAAACCCACCATTACTGACAATATTATTCCTTTTGATTCTAATCACCCTTACTGTCAGAAGATGGCTTCCCTACATTGTTATTTTCACAGACTTTTTTCTATTCCTCTGGACCCCACAGACTTTAATACCGAGTTTAAGATTATTCTCCAGGTAGCAATAACTTCCCCAAACATACTATCAACAAAACCTTTTTTATACATTTAACTAAATTTCTAAATAAGGGGTTGTCTTGTAAGAACTATCCGAACAAAAATAGTTATTTATGTACCAAGGCACTGAAGTTCAACTTTTTATGACTCATGTGGAGTTTAGTTGCTGAGGCCTCTGGCCGAGGCAAATAAACCACATGAGTCATAAAAAGAACTTCAGTGCCGAGGTACATATTATATTTTTCTTGAAATCGAAAAAAAAAATGTTTTATTAGGCAAGAAAATAATAATGAGGGATCACCCGTCCACGAACCGACTAAGCGCGGCGTTGCTTGACTTTACCGATCGCTCTACCTAGGACAAGTATAATGATGTACGGCACCTTCTGACAGAAAAACCAAACTGCTGCTTCTTGTGCAGCCTACACAACAAATCTATTGATTTTCAAATTTACTAAAATATGTATACTGAAGGATTGCGCTTCTATAGGAAACAATTTCGCAATGTGTACGAAAAGTTAAATGAGCCTTTATCGGCCGGGTTTTGAATATTTGGTCACTTTTGACGGGCGATTTCTCCGCGTCTGACGTTTGATGTTTACATCTCGCCAAGGCCTACTTACTGAAAAAATCGTACAATAATGGGCTACATTATTGTACGATTTCTGTGCTTTTAATGACGATTTTGGGACATTTTAATGCCGATTTCAAGAAAAATATTTTTCTTTACCTTTTTTAGGTAACATTTCTCTTCAAATAAAAAAAATGTAAAGATCTTAATTTCTTTCAAGACTCACAATATTATAAAAAATAAATTGATTAACAATAAGGACTTTATTCAGCCTTCTGACAGGTCAGGTGTTTACCTTTTGAAGTGTGGTTCTGATAATTGTCCCACTGTTTATATCGGTATAACAGGTAGAAAGTTCAACGTCTTTAGCCGTCCTCCTTTTACAGTTTTAAGTGATCTCAAATCGATTCCGAATCACTTTGAGATCACATCAGCTGACATCGAGTGTTCCTTTTATAAATGTTCAGTTGATTATGAAGTGATCAGTTTACGCAGCAAATCGATTTTTATGTAATTTGTGTCTGTTTTGAGTGTTTCTGGGCTTAAGGTGGTGACAAATATTGAAAAATTCATTCAAGGGTAAGATTATAGATAACTGTTCCATTTACCAATAAAAAATCATGTCACTGTCAGATCACTTCATGTTCATTTCACTTCAAAATCACTTGTGCAAAAACTCAAAAGGAGGACAACTAGAATTAAAGAACATCATAGAGAAATCTTGAAAAATAACAATAACAATAACAATAACCCCTCAGCTTTCTTCAAGTCCGCCTTTTCAGAACATATTGTAAATAATAGCCATTCTTTTGACCCTACTAAGGATATTTATTTTCTTCATTTTTGCAACAAGTGTATTATATTGAACTTGCTTAAGAATTTAGAGATTTTTAAGACTAAACATTCAGCTAATCTCCAGATTATAAATGATCAACTAGAATTTTAGTTTTACAAGTCCTTGAAATTTCTTACTTCTTCTAATGGTTGTTCGTTTAGACAGGCGCAATTGCATTCTGAATGGGCCACGCAGTTTCCGTTTTCAATTAATATTCCAAGCCATGGTGACTTGACTGTTCATTCTTTATTAATGATTTTTTGGTTCTTCGGAACCCCCAAACGTTCCCGTTATAAACACAAATATGTTACTGTGGCCATGTACCTTTGGACTTTGATGTGTTTGTTTTGAAGGTATGTTCTACTCTTGTCAACAGTGCAATTTGGTTTACCATGTTGTTTTTATTTTCAGTATTTACTGGTTTTTGCTTTTCAAATTTGGGTTTTTATAGATGTCACTAAACTCCATTATTTAACCTTTGGTTTTCATTTTGAAGTTTACTACAAAAATTTTAATATCCTCAAAGTTGCTTGGAAGGTAAGGTAATTGAGTTTTCACATTTTACCTGTATTTTAACCTTTTTTCCTGTTTCTAGCTTTGTCATTTGTCTTACTAAAAGAATTTTTTACTGCTGAAGATGAACCCTTAGTGGTTCGAAACATGTACAGTTTTCATTAAAAAAAACTGATTGTGGAGTTTTGACTGAGAGAATTTTATTTTGTTTTAATTTTATACACTTGTCTTTAAAAGAAGGTGATATTTATTTACTTGCACCTAGGTATCGTTAATTAAAAGAAACATTCAAAGCTCACGACAATCAAAACACCCACAACCAAAATCCATTTGAAGAGCCTCTCATTATATTGGCTAATATTGAAGTCAAAACGAACGTCAATGAAGATTGGGTGATCGTCAATGATTCTCAAAGCAAGATACTAGGATTTTCTACGAAAAATAACTTAGGAGTGCTATGTTGTTTACGTGGCGTTTATGTAGATGCTACGTTTAAGGGTTGTCCTAAATATTTTGGTAATATGCGGTCGACCTGATTTTTGCCATCTATCTTTTAGAACGGTCTACCTGACAAAGAATCAAATAATGCATTAATGGATGCAAGTTTTAATTTTTAATTAAGGTTTTATTAAGTACTCCATTACGTTTGCGCATATACAGGGTGAGTCGAAGTTAAACCGCCATACTCAAAATTTGAGTAGTATTTTTAAAAATAGATGGGGATCTTCATATAACATTTTGTCCAAAAACGCTTCGTTTTCTACATACAGGGCGTCAAATTTTCTTTTAATTTTCGGTTCCATTTATGCTATCGTTGGCTACGTCGTTACTTTCGAACAAAAGTGTTTTAAACTTTTTTGTCGTTGACAAATCGGCATTTTAGACAGCGGAATATTAAATTACATTCGATTATGAACAAAAAATGTCTCTTGTAAAAATACGAAAACCTTAACCGTTTTCATGAAAAACGCAATTTTGTGTCGGGGTGCGCGTGAATTCTAAAAAATTAAAATTTCGTAGTAGGCTGAGAAATGGGATTTATTCGTTTGGAATTCTTTATTTACAGTAGGTATTGTCCTGAATTAACAATTTTTGTGAAATTAGTAATAAAAAGAACTTTAACCAACACAACTTTATTAGCAAAAACAGAGAAAAAGCGCTTCAACGTTTAGTAGGCTTTGAAAACAATTGTGGGTTACTAATTTCAAAAAATTGTTAATTTAGGACAATACCTACTGTAAATAAAGAATTCCAAATGAATAAATCCCATTTCTCAGCCTACTACGAAATTTTAATTTTTTCAAATTCACGCGCACCGCGACACAAAATTGCGTTTTTCATGGAAACGGTTAAGGTTTTCGTATTTTTAGAGACATTTTTTGTTCAAAATCGAATGTAATTTAATATTCCGCTGTCTAAGATGCAGATTTTTCAACGACAAAAAAGTTTAAAACACTTTTGTTCGAAAGTAACGACGTAGCCAACGCCCTCTAGCGGCTAGAAGAAAGTTGATAGAAAATTCATAATCGCCGTCCCAGAAAACATAAAAGTTCCAATTTTCAACTCGATAGCATAAATGGGACCGAAAATACTAATTTTTTTCTGTTTTTAAAAGAAAACTTTGACGCCCTGTATGTCGAAAACGAAGCGTTTTTGGACAAAATGTTATATGAAGAACCCCATTTATTTTTAAAAATACTACTCAAATTTTGAGTATGGCGGTTTAACTTCGACTCACCCTGTATAAAGCTTGGGTCAAATTTCCAAAATGTTTATTGTCAAAGTGTTCGTTATCACGTGTACACCAGAAATATGTTACTTCGCGATTTTTATACAAACATTCCCGCTTCCGAAGAAACCGCCATTGTATTTCTTAGTTAACATCTACTAGAAGATACTGCGGACGAGTCGGATCCTTGCCCAAAATGAGGAACCGAAATGCAACAAAAAATAAGGGACCGTGGAGGTGAATTTAGACCAATTTTCCGGTGTCCGAGAAAAGGCTGCCAGACATCGAGGTCAGTTCGTACTGGTAACCGATTTTTCCATTATACCGATCTGAATTGAAGAACAAACAGCAAATTGACAATAGTTCAGATACTTGAACTCGTTTTTATGTTTATACTAGATGTTCCAGTAGAATCTATCATCTCCCTCACCGGACGTTCCAAGCCTACATTAATTGATTGGTTCAATATGTGTCGTGAAGTTTGTGCAGCAATGGGATCTCACACAGTTCGGGGCCAAGATATGGAATTGGACTAAGCCGCTCGAACCTCTGTTCCTTTTTTGCCAAGAATATCCGTGCGGCTCCAACGAGGTTTCGTTTGTGCAAATCACTTAGCTTATAAACCCATCTCCCAACTCTTCAAAATGTAAATTTGTCGCACACCTACTTACAACTAACCACAGCTAGAATCCGGTTTTGCTGTACTTATATCTTTTTTTATCGATTCAGCGTGTGCGTCCTGCGTTTTGTCGAAGCCTCGGAGTAATTTCCCCAGTCTGAGATATGGCGGCTCTTTGCATGCAAATGCGGAAATTGATATGGAAATCCCGACTTTTTATAAAGGCCGTTGTAGAGGACGCCCGGACCCCTAATAGGGCGCGTTAAGGGGCTCATGCCTGGCGGATTGCGCAGATGGAGAAAAAAGGCAGAATGTACTAGGCAGGGAATGCCGAAAATTAAAGCTTGCTGTAGAACTTAAAAAAATTTGCTAATATTTATACAGGGTGTCCGGTAAGTACGTTTACATCTCGTGGGAGCAGGTAGGGGGCGTCAAAATATTACGATTAAGCTTAATATCTATGGGTCAAATCTCAATAGTTACTGTGGTATACAGGGCGTTGTAGTTCTTTTTTTTTTAATTTCAATTATGGCAATATCTCCCAGAATAATCAAGCTGCTGTACTGAAATTTGCCACTGCTGTGTTTTTGGAGATGGAGAATAAGCTGAAAATGTCAATTTATACGTGCCTCACAGAGGGCGCTACTTGCGCTGTTTTTGGATCTTGATTTTACTCCTAACTTTTTTGAGGTTATCTTTTTGGGTCCTGCAGGTCTATAATTTTAGTGCTTCTTTTCATTCTGCAACAAAAAGGTACTCTTGTTTCATAACGACCAAATCAACCGTTTGCGTTTAAATTGCCAAAACGTGCCCCAAAACACCTGTTGACTTCAATATTCGAAAAATAAAATTTTTACCTTCTGCTTTCAAATGTTACAGATCAACTGTACATTGAAAATGCACACATTCGTTTTCTTGAAATAGGGTGTCCAAATTTTGTCTAGTTTCAATCCGTTCCATTTTGAAAGTGAACATTTTTCGGACATTGTTCATATGTTTTTTTTTCGCTTTAAATGGTACAGTCGATTTGCGACATTTGAAAGCAGTAGGTGAATATTTTATTTTTCGAATATTTAAGTCAATAGGTGTTTGGGGGCACGTTTTGGCAATTTAAACAAGAGTACTTCTTTGTTGCAGAATGAAAAGATGCACTAAAATGATGGACCTGCAGGACCAAAAAAATAACTTCAAAAAATTACGAGTAAAAGTACAATCCAAAAACAGACCAAGTGGCGCCCTCTGTGAGATACGTAGAAATTTACACTTTCAGCTTATTCTCCATCACCAAAAACACAGCAGTGCCAAATTTCAGTTCAGCAGCTTGATTATTTAGGGAGATATTGCCATAATTCAATTTCAAAAAAGAACTACAACGCCCTCTACCTCAGTAACTACTATTGAGATTTGACCCGTAGATAATAAGCGTATAATCATAATATTTTGACGTCCCCTACCTGTTCCCGTGAGACGTCCACGTACTTACCGGACACCCTGTATAATATTGTGTTGTTAAAGTGGTACTGAGAGACAACAAACTTCTTTATGAGGGTGAAGGTCCGTAGTTGGCCGTGGTTGGAAAACCTTGTTCCATCATCCAATATATTAATGATAATTCAGAGTGATTACGCTATTTATGTCTGTTAGTTTGTTACCTACATTCCTACAAGGTTGGAATAAATTGTACTGTGCGATTAAAAAAAAAACGCTTCGACACGTCCAACATAATTTTTAAATGACAGCCACTGTTTTTGATTGCTTCATTTAAAAGAACGCACTTTTCTTGTATCGGTACGCAAATAATTTAACATAAATTATTAAGTTTTTAGACATTTCTTTATTAGACGACTGTACCTACATTGTAGTGCTTATTTTTTGCTCAGTTCCATTTTTAAGCAGGCTTTAATCGAACAGTACAACATTTTACCGAATTTATTCCAACCTTTACGTGCTCGCTGTATACTCGACTACTACTAGGCATCTGGTAATAGTAGGTGACAGTTAATTAAAATTATTACAGATTTCTTATACGACGGCGAGTTCTGACACCGCTCTACTCATTTTGATGTAGGTAGGGGCATTACTTTTGCATTCAACAGCAGCTTGTCATTGTTCGTATCCGTGAGTCAGATAGTAGTGCTCACTGCTCATTCCTAAAAAAATTACTCGCACATACAGCCAATACCAATTGGAACTTTTATAAAGGCAAAAAAGTACTCACAATTTGTATTAGCCGTAAACAATTAGCTAAATTTTTTATGAATTAGCGCACATCACTGCTAGCGCCCTCTGACTTACTTTGATGTGTGGACTAGCTGCGGTTGAAAAATTAATTATCCCCACAACAAAAGCAATGATAAACCGTTGACGGTAGGAGCAATACCGACTCTTGGGTCTTGGAGTCGGTGTTCATAGATAAGAGCATTCCGCGATTCGCGAAAAAATCTAGAAGACCATGAACTGAATAGTCAGGCAATAGAGAATTTTCGAAAAGTGCTAGTGCGTTTTACTTTTGGTGCACTTTGGCACATTTTGTGCTTTGTTTTGTAGTTTGTTCGCTACCTAACTGCTGAGGCAACTGCCAGTCGCCGCAAACAACTTGCATCCGTTGAAGGTAGCCAATAACTCTCTACGCAACTCACTGAAAAATAAAAAAGACAATAAATTGGTGCGAGCTTACCAGCTGACTATAGGATTTAATATGATGACTTTGGTTTTAATACACTTTCTGAAAATATTTTTTAATTTCGGATTTAATTAAAACATCGTCAAAATTTTCACGCATCTAACCAAAATTCAGCACTTTTTAAGGACAAAATTCAATAAATAAAAAGGTAATTTGTTCCATAAAAATAATACCGTGTTTAGGTAACTCTCTCCTGATTTTCTGGAAATGATTTCTTCCTACTTTCATTTGAGGCATTTTTTATAAATTATTCAGGGGACCTTACACTCTTGAATTTGTATGCCTCAAAAGCATCCCTTGATGTTGCGCCTGGACCGACACTATATTAAATTAATGAACCAGTAGTGTTGGTCCAGGTGTCCAGGTGTTCAAACACTGAAAGGTAAGTAATCTAGAAAAAAATGGAAATACATTTTTTTCTGTAAGTAGAAGCGGCTTTCAACATAAAATTTGCGATACCAGTCACCGATATCTCTGGAAATATTATTAGCGGTTAGTAATTCTTTAGTATCTATTAATTTTTTTGTAGATGACAATTTCTGCCGTGCAAAGGCAAAATGACTCGCAATTTTGCCTAAATTGAGGTACTATGCGCATGCGCATTTTATTGTACATTCAAAGTTCTACAAGTACGTCTTTAAACCATAACTATACTTATATCTTTATTAGTTCCGGCAGAGACATATTAATACATCTTTAGTGCCGGTGATAGTCCACTGAAATGGTGTACCGAACATAAAGTTTTTTCAAAAAAAGTGGACTGAATTTAATGTTTAAACTGTTAAACGAGAATATTAGTAAGGTATGTAGGTAGAACAATTTGATTAGAAAATATATCTTATTAGAGTATTTGTATAATGATTTTTATTAAATTTGGGATCAATCTGCGAAATTTGCCCGCAAGTGAAAACGCCCCAGATTTATTGAACCAATCCTTCGACATTTTGAATATAAATAAGAATTTTTTTTTATTTTAAAATATAAAAATACTAATAACTATCAAGGCAGTAGGTACATTATTTTAACCAAATAGCACCTCTCTTAATTCATATAAAGACGGTTGAGTAGGTATATCTACTACATTATTTTGACAAAGTTTTTGGTCATTCTTTTAGTGGAAAATGATGTAACCAACCAAAAAAGACAAATGCTTAATATTATATGTATTGTAGGAACAGATTTAGGTAGGTAATGATGATCCTAAATTGTAAATTTGAAATTATTTGTGCCATTTTTAATAATTTGGCAAACTATTTAGTTTTAAATCGATTTTTCGCAAAACTCAGTTTTTGCGAGTACAGTATTTAGCCTTTGTCCGGCAGATTTGTGTATCTGGCCGTATACGGGGAAGGTTCGAAAATATGAAAATCGTTTAGAGACAAGTAGGTACAGGCGCGGCCTCATAAATGTTTCCACTAGGCATGAGAAATGAGCAAGATATCAAGAATTTTGGGTAAGTGCGGCAACGTTGCGCCAATTCTACCGCTTCGCAAATCAACAACCTTCCCTACATTCCCTCGTACCATTCCGCTTCTCCCCTTACGTAGAAAATAAAAATTGCGCTGATTGACGTATTATTACATAAGTCAACAAAAATACGTTAAATCGCTGCATTATTACGAAAATAATTTATAAGTGGATTTAAAGTTTTACACTGTTCCTTTATATTTTGTAATACACGTAACGTGAAATTAGGCAGATTTCTCTGATTGTCAAAGTGGGAAGTGTCTATTAGTTAAATAAGGTGTAAGTATGATTGTGTTATTATAGAAGAATCGCGTAGTGGTTTTTTACATCGGTCTATTACACTTCTTTATCTTAGCCGCGAACCAAAACTTTGATCTAATTGAATTTTTGAAGCTTCCCCGGAGTCTTCGGTTGAGCTTTCCGGGCCCCCGAAAAATCGAGAATTAAGGGGAGGGGTAATTGCAACGTTTTCAGTTGAACTCCTCTGCGGACGAACGTATTGGAACAATTTCATCCTGTTTTTTGGAAATATACATAAAAGGCGATTTAGAGAAGTTGGTTATAATTAAGGAGGTATGGAAGTTAGAGCTCACCTAGATAATAGGCGCATGTAAAAGGTTATGACGCCCTGTGAAGTTCCAGAAGGGGGCAGCTTTTGAATCTATGCAAAGAAGCCCATATAATTGATGTAAACGACAAACAATACAAGAACATAAAATAAACTAATTTTTACATTAAGAACATTTACACAAAATATTTCCCTGTTTCAAATCTTCCCGTATCTCTTTGTGTGCTAGCCTTGGGATTTCGCCCGTTTCCCGCCATAACTTTTGGATCTAAGCCTCACAAAGGAAACTGGCTCACGCAAACACTTCCCAAATGCATACCAAGTCCGTGGGTAAATATTCATATTCGGGAGATAGAATCTTATAGTTATGGTACGGCTGGAGTGAGAATCGATGCGATGCCGGTGATTTGTCAACGAAAGTTGCCGACCGTCTATCTGTCCTGTCTGGACGCATGTAAAATAACATTACCTATTTGATAATCTGACGCGGAGATGGGGGCAACTGATGTGCTTCCCCGGGTTACAAATAGATGATGATGATATTCACTATATATGTAACACTATAATATGTGACATTAATGAATATCCTACTCTGATATGTTACGAAAACGAGGATTGTGAGTAATTTTATTGACAACACAAGGATGATTTGCAGAGCAACAAGCACTTTCCACAAACATAATGTGTTTTTTTTTTCGTTCCGACAAATATTCTGCCAACCGGCTAATAATACAATGTGTCCCTGGATAGGTGTCGAAATAGGTGTAAATAACACACAATTTTAGAGTTGGATCTTGATATTTTGGAAATCATATACAAAATAAGTCGAATTATTCATATACAGGGTGTTTTAAAAATAAATTTGCAAATATGCCCAAGAGTAAACTATAATTATTATTTTCAAAGATATGAAAAACTTTTATAACGAAAAGTTGCATGTTTGCAAATTTACCTCCAAAACACTCTCTATATTGATTAATTCAACTAATTTTGTTTACGTCTCGTTATGAGACCATGCAGGATTGATTTCCAAAATATCAAGAGCCAACTCCAACATTTTTTGTTATTTACATCTATTCCTACAGCTATCCGCAGGGACACATTACGAGTATACGGATCTACTGATGAGAGGAATATATTATAGGTTTTAGAAAGGCTTAGTAGTTTAAGTTTGCCCAAGCGCCAGATTGTTATTTTACAAGTTGAACTTCTATTTGCTTGAATAACTTAGTAAAGAAATAAAATCGGGAAATAATGCACAGCAAAAAAACAAACAAAGCGTAAAACGTGCAATTACACACAAGAACTGTTTGAAAATCCCACCATTAAAATCTAACTCTGTTCGTGAACCATCCGCGAATACGGGTAAATACTCCAAGATTGTTGCGGATTATGGCATCATCTTCAATTCGTGCACAAAACACTTGTTCACTATGAACTTCATGATTATATGACTAACTGCCAAAGATACTGTGCCTCAAAGACACTGAACATCAGTCCTGACCAACGTTTCAGGACTTGGAATATTTTGCCTCTTTGAAAACCTTTTTTGATATTTGAGTAGAGCGTTTAACGCAAATGACACAAACACAATGAAACGGCCTCGAAAAATCTCATAGTAAGCATATACTTATTAGACAAATATTGTTAGGTATGTGGAGGCTATAATATTTTGATAATAAGTGTGAAAGGAAGAATGTCACAAGGGTTGCTGCTTCTGTCGCTTGTAGATATGTAGATGTATGTACAATGTTTTAGACGTTAGACTGTCTACTGGCTAGTCAACAATCTTAAATGCAAGGCTAGCGGTTACTCAAGAAAAACAGGAAATAAACGAAAAAGCAACGAATGAAGTCCAGGCAGGAGCCAACAGCATATTTGCAAGTTTTTAATCTTGTTATAGGAAAGCTCTGCCAATTAGTAATACGATGGAACAAAAATTGAAATCGGATGAAAAATAAGGAAGTTGTCAACAGAATGTCACAGAGGTTTTTTTTTCTGTTGCTAGTAGATGTAAACAGTGTTACAAGTGTGAGACTGTCCACTGGCCAGTCAACGGAATAACTGTCAGGCTTTTTATCGGTTAGAAAAAAAAAACAAGAACAAGCCTAAACTTGGAAAAATTTGTTGATTTTATTTGTTGTGTTTCAAACATGTTTGACAATTAATTTCCAGAAAATAATAAATAAATTATTAATTTCATTTATTATTAGTATCTCTTATAAATGCTCTGGCCTTGATTCTCCGCGCTATAATTTACCCCATTATTTATTTTCCGTGAATTAACAAAATCCACTTATAACGCAACGACCTCGCTTGGCATCTTCCCGCATCTTCTTGCATATATGCCTCGGTGCTCCGTCTTTGTGCACCCAGTTTCCCGACCATAACTTCCGAATCTTGGCCCCGTCTCCACAAAGAGGTCTGACGCAGGCAACCATTGGCGGGCGAAGTGCATTACGGATCCAGGATACGAGTAAATGTCCATATTCCGGTCCCCGAGATAAAGTGATGCGGTTCGAGGATAGGGATGGAGCGAGAATCGATTCGAAGCGGGAAGCGTCCGATTTGATTTGGGAAAGTTGCGACGTAGCGGATTATCTATTGGTCTGCATGCGCGTATCAAAAATTTGCTCACCGTCCGAGTCGGAGAGAACGAAGTTTGGTATACCGCATAAATACATACATACATACAAAGCGAAAACATTACCTACTTATGCGAAAATATTTATTTCTACAAAATATACATTGTTGGTAACGCATAAGACTGAACAAAAGTTGGAAAAGAGGTATTCTAAATTTAAAAAAAGAATTGCCCTTGCTTGCGAAAATATGCACCTAGCTTATTTATGTGTCTTTTCATTTCCCCAATAAGCTGGTAAAAAAATCAGAGAAGGTTATTCTCCGCAGTCGGGAATTGCAAGGTCACGCACCGGCAATCCAATTGGGAGACCCGGGCTCCCGGGCTGCAGAAAAATAATTGAAAATAATCAAATTACACCGCGCAAATTACATTTATTGTTGGGTTCCCTAATCAATTTTCCCCTGATAATTCAATATACAGGGGGTCCGGAAATTATGCGTGAGGATTTCGGAGGGCGATTCTACACGAAAAATTAATGCCACAATGTCCTATACCATTTTTTCGAAAGCTCAAAAGTGACGGAGATACTGGGCGCGAAAAAACATTTTTTTTGTTAATTTTTTTAACATTTTGACATCTGAAAGTTTATAACATAACGTCATGTTCTTTTTGTCATGTTGTTTCCAAGGAAACTAAAACGTTTGTTTTCAATGCTTGCTTTGTTAAATAAAATAAGTAAAATAATAATTTCTAATTATTTATGTTAACTGTGTTTTTTCTCGGAAACGGTTCATTTTAACGCAATGCAATAAGAGACCCTTTTTAAAAGAGATTTTGATGCTTTTTTATAATCTGCTGTCTAAATTTATAAAAATATTCAAACAAAAAAGTTCTAAGTCATTTTCCTAAGGTGAAGGACAGTTTGGACCCTTAGGCATTGACGATTTGCGTCAAATTATTATAGTAAATACAAAGGAACACTAGTGATATGTATGCAACATTTTACAAAAATCGGCTTTGTGATAAACATTATTAAAAAAAATAACAAAAAAAATTTTTTGCGCCCTGTATCTCTCTTATTTTTGAGCTTTCGAAAAAAAATTGTATATACTTAGGAGTTTGTGGCATTAATTTTTCATGTAGAATCGCTTTCCGAAATCCTGACGCATAATTTCCGGACACCCTGTATATTGCTGCCGGTAGTATAATGGAACTCTTTTACCCTTGCGCACCATGGCTTGTAAACTATAGGGTAGGTCAGAAATAAAGAGTACATAATTTTACATTTCTTGCTTTTAGCATAAGATTCCTTGCAAAAATGCAAGAGCCTTGCAGAATGATTTGTTGTCTTGTCTTGCAAAGCAAGACGAGAAATTTAAAAGAGTCTTGTCTTCTTCTTGCAGCAAGAACAAGACAATAACAAGAAATTTGCAAAAGTCTTGTGAAACACATTATTCCGGCCATAATGTATAAATTTAAGTTGATTTAACAACAGGTAACTACATTGTTAATGATGTTATATTGTATATGCACAAATTTCAGCATCTTTTCAGGAAATCATATTGTAGACATATCTCTTGATTGCATTAATCATTCTACTCTGAGCTATTTCGCTGTATCTATGTTAAACATTCGATTCTAGATAATTTGAATTCCTAACAGTCCTAACATATCTAATTGAGGCGAATGCGTTCTAATTGTCCTGTATATGGTGAGCTGACAAGTATAAATGATGGAGTCAGTAATTAGAGAATTGTACAGCTGCATTTTGTGGTATAATTATTATAAATGTTGGAATGGGGCCGTTATAACGCCAATGCAATTTCGCAGGCTTTTCATTCCGGAAGTTGGACTCTCTCATTTAAATGGGGTTTTCAGTTTAGACGTAGATAGATTAAAAGCCTAGTCCAAAGAGAGGTTAATAACGGGCTTAAAGTAAGGAAAGTCCTTACTTGTGATGATATTTAATTCTCAATAGATAGATACCAAAGTATATCTAAAGCATTTGAAAGCTGACTGGTGTTGGATTAGCTAACACTAATTTGCCCTAGATTGCAAAACATGATTGAAAATTCAGTTGCCCTAAACGTTATAAAAATAATCGATGTCCTACTGGAAACTATTATACCCTCTATTGTTTCGAAAAATAAGAATTTTTGGGTTATTTATTATTTCCTTGCCTTGCTCTATTCAGGAACTAACAGCAAACGAACAATTATTGTTTTTGTCGAAAAACCTTTATCGCTCTGTAGATATCTTCGAAAGAATGCAGCTTTCCAAATAATCATCAAAGCACAAAATGTACTTAAAATAACGAAGGGATTTAACCCCTTGAATTTTGAAGTATATGTTTACGTTCACTATAGTCACCTCGTATTAGGATAGAAAAAAAAACCGTACCTGTCTATTATGGAACAACACTTTGGTGCTGTTAGTGCAAAATGGTAGATTTTGCACTGTGGGCTTGTATTGTGTTACACATGCCCGTGTAATTATTTGTGTATAGTTTAAATTGTACCGAAACGAAAATGGTTAATTAAACCAGAAAAATAAAAAAAACAGGGTGTTCCGCATAAGAACCGACACAGAGCAATAGCATACAGGGGAGCCCAAAATAAGGTGATTTAACGCAACTTGCTTCTATACTAAGTTGCACCCCTGAGAAGTTAGAGGCCTCGAAATTGGGCTTTGAAATTTCGAAAAAAAACAATATCTAAGTTATTTTCGAACTTGGAAAAACCAAATTTGGTACGCGTTGTGGGTGTACCAAAGGCATTAATCGACAGAATACATAGTTCAATTGTACCATTTTAAAGGGTTGATACAGAGTGATGCACTATAAAAATATGACAGAACTTTTTTGTCCGTTGGCGGACTTACAAAATTATTACTTTGTGTTATGGAGAATTTAATTCTAAAACTTCTTTTACTCTTGTTATTTATCAAAAACTTTATCGCTTTCGCAAAAAAACGCGAATAACGGAAAACACGTATTGCAGATGTGATATTTAAAGTCTTTGAAATTTCATAATTTGGCTATGGAATTAAATGTCAAACTTGAATAGCAACCATTTACTCAAAAAGGAATTAATGTTATAGGAGGGGATAGATATTTTAATGAGATACTTTTGTGCATCAAATAATATTGCTATAAATATACAAAGTGGTTTATAGTAAAATAACTTCCCATCAAAAACTTTGCTTACGGTGAACAACAGTCAGTAAAACTAAAAGTTGCTACGCTTCATTATTATGTTTTCGCGAACTGAAAGTTGAGGCGGAATAATCTGATTTCAGCTGCGACGGGATGTAGTTTGAAGCCACTGAAGTTTGCGTCTAACTTTGGCATGGACCCAGTTTTCAATTTTAGCGAAATACTAATTCGCAATTTTGCGGAGAAAATGTACTACAGCCAATTTAGTTTGTATGACTTGTTGACAGACACCTATAATACCTATAATAATGAGTTTTCAAGATGGGGATGGGAGATGATACTGGACCTGTTATATTGCTGAGCACCTAAATATTTGTAAATCCTACTCTATAACTGTTTCAAATTCGGTGTCGGAGTGCATAAAGTGTAAACAAGTACAGACCTCGGAGCGCCACCAACTTGAGGAGTGCTCAGTTGCGGCCGTGCTGAAACCACGGCAGGCTTACAAGCGCCTATACACAATATTCCATTTATTAAAGCCTGTTTTACAAATAACAATTTTCGTCCAACAAATCCCCAATAAATCTTACAATTTCTTTTTCTGAGAACTTTATTTAAATGATTGCCTTTTTGATAGGGTAACTTGGTGTAACATTTGAGGTCCATGGCCTACTTTCAGAGATATTTTTGAAAAACCCGAAAACTGCCGAAATTTCTTCGGTTTGTAACAACTTTTTGTTTCAAGAGTTACCGAAAAATTTTCCCCAATGTCATTTGTGGGCAAAAATAATTGCTTTAAGCCTACTTTATCAGAATTTAAAACAATTCCACGGTTTAATGGGTGCTCTCTTAGTACCCACCGAAAAATGTGCCCATTTTATTATAGCGAGCCGTGGCCTCGAATCCTGTACCATCATGTTTTAGGTATTTTTAGGACAGCTATAAATAAAAAAGAGAGCACACAATAAACCATGGTAATTTTCCAAATTCTGATAAACTAGGTTCAAAGCAATCAGTTTTGCACACAAATGTCATTACGAAATTTTTTCGGTAACTCTTGAAACAAAAAAGTTACATGTCGAAGAAATTTCGGCGATTTTCGGGATTTTGAAAAATATTTCGGAAAGTAGACTATGGATCTCAAGTAGAGAAAACTGCATCATCCTGGTTTTAAGCTGGTCTTTTTATTTTAAAAACTAAGGATATAATAGGACTTTATTTGAGACCTAATATACCCTGAAAAAGTTTCTCTTTTTGCAATGGGAAAAACAATTCTATTATACTCAGAAAAATAGTTATTTGTGTAACTAGTGCAAAGAGTGCATATTTGTTGTACGAGGCATGAAGTTTTCAGCTCGAGACGCAGTCGAGGTAACTGATGGACAAACTTCATTTCCAGTAATTTTTTGAATTTTGTTTTCTTCATTGCCTGTGAAGGTCTCAGGTTCTTCACTTAAAACTCTTTTTCGAATTGTTGTGAAGTTTCCGGTACTGGTATCTACTTCGTTCACCTTCCAGAATTTGAGCAGCTATTTCAGTTTTTCTACAAACTGACTCCTCAATGTAGCCCTCAGCTACACTTGAAGATTTTCATCCTCCATGGCATTTTAATGACTAATGTTAACAGGTCTTCCCAGATTCCATAAGCAATGCTGCAGAAGAAATGCGAAAACAGTGTCCTGTGTATTGCATTGGGTTTTCAATATTTAAGTATTTTGCAATATCACTTGAAATTTTACTAAAATTATTTACACCAGCAGGTTGAACGGATCATTTTCCGTTATAATAGCTCATAAAAAATTTAGTGAGACTGGGGACGAAGGGATGCATATTTGCGATACATTTCAACAAAATTAAAACTTCTAATTTTACCGCTTATTACAAATAATGATCGAGGTTTGTTTGTCTTGCTATCGGGAATTTTCACAGTTATGATAGAATCCATGTAGTTAATATCATTTAATGGTAATTTCTGTAACTCATCTCTGCGGCATGCTCCTGCAATGCCAAATACTGCAACTATCTATAACAATACACAAGTAAGTAGCTATAAAGTTAAAAATCGGCCAAGTGCGAGTCGAACTCGCACACGAAGGGTTCCGTACCACCGTACAATATTTAACACTACATATTTTTTAAAAATACTTTAGTAAAAAATAACATAAGAAATAAAAAAGTTTGCTATATAAGGAATCAATCAATTACCGAAGCAATTAATTGATCATGGAGTATTATAATGATAGCACACCCGAAGGTGCGGGACAAAGCCACTGGTCTTGGTTTGGTTTGCCCCAAAGCGTGGTTTCGAACGCCGGACCTCTGGGTTATGAACCCAGCACGCTTCCACTGCGCTACTTCGCTCTTTGAGAAATACTAGTTAGTTAGCCGTGCCATCATTGTTAACAAAAATCGAAAATATTACATTAACTTTATTTTACTTTTATCATTTGTTGTTATAGCGGCCATATATACCTACTCTGTGAAAATTTTAAATCATTTGAATCGTAATAGGTAGACTATTACGATTCAAAAGATACAGCCCTATAAGGGATAGATGGTATCCCGTCGCGTTTTCTAAAATATTATACGAGATTTTACATAAAAATACCGCGCGCCCGTATACCTGAAAAAGTCACTCATGGAATAACATGGGTCTCTGAGCCCCCAAAGTCCTAAATCGCTACGAAATTTGGAAATCCTCCATACCAAAACAAACCCAAATGTCAGTCGATGTTTACGAATATCGGGAGTGCGCCTCGGCCACGATGTATACAGTCCGATCTCGGGTGGCCGCGAAAAAAAGGCGACCCAAACGGCCGAACGGCTTTTTCGATCGGGGGGGCCCTTTGGCAAGCGGACAGGCCCATATCCGTCGGCGGCCCCACGCGAAAATTTAACTCGACCGGCGCTCCCCCTTCCAATCGCTAACAATTTTTTCCAAAAAAAACGGGGAAAAAAATTCCGGGACCGAACGGCTCTCCCGATTCAGACGCCCTTCAATAGGGTTGTTGCCCATGAGCTCGGGCGGCCGTACGCCAAATTTGGGCTCGAAATACCGAAAACTGCGTCCTGTAGGCGAGAGCATAGGTACACGTATTACTACACAGGAGCGGAGGCCAAAACAAGGCCTATGGTCCGGCAGGGCCGGTAGGCGCTTGTTAACAAGAGTACCACACATCTTGCAAAGAACTTGAATCTTAAATTGAGAGCCGAAAGCCAGCCAAAAATTTGGCTGGGTGCGGAGCACCCGGCCAAAAGTTTGGCCAGTTGTTGTAAGCTCAACGAGGGAGAAATCACTGAGGAATTTTAGTGTACACGCGCCTGGAATTTTTGGCATTTTTTGCTATTTTTTCGATTTCTTTGGCATTTTCTTGGAATTTTTGGTATTTTCTTGGAATTTTTTGGCATTTTCTTGGAATTTTTTGGCATTTTTGGCATTTTCTCGGAATTTTTTCGTATTTTCTAAACAATGCGCATGCGCATGCACTGTCGGGAAGTTACAAGGCTGGAATGAGCAGTCCACGAGGGGGAAATTACTGAGGAATTTTAGTGTACACGCGCCTGGAATTTTTGTCATTTTTTTGGAATTTTTGTGAATTTTTTGGTATTCCCTGGAATTTTTTGTCATTTTCTTGGAATTTTTGATATTTTCTTGGAATTTTTTGGTATTTTCTAGACTTTTTTGCCATTTTCTTGGAATTTTTGGTATTTTCTTGGAATTTTTTGGCATTTTCTTGGAATTTTTTGCCATTTTCTTGGAATTTTTGGCATTTTCTTGGAAATTTTTCGTATTTTCTAAACCATGCGCATGCGCATGCACTGTCGGGAAGTTACAAGGCTGGACTGTGCAGACCGCGAGGGGGAAATCATTGAGGAATTTTAGTGTGCACGCGCGTGGAATTTTTGGCATTTTTTTGTATTTCTTGGAATTTTTGGGATTTTTTTTATATTTTCTGGAATTTTTTGGCATTTTTGGCATTTTCTTGGAATTTTTGGTATTTTCTTGGAATTTTTTGTCATTTTCTTGGAATTTTTGGTATTTTCTTGGAATTTTTTGGCATTTTAGTGTACAAATTTTGCCGGAGATTTCCCCGAATTTTTTGGTATTTTTCGGAATTTTCGGGGAATTTTTTTTTAAAAAATTTAAGCTAAATCTGGAATTTTTTATATTTCCTTGCATTTTTTTGCATTTTAGTGTACAAATTTTGCCAGTGATTTCCCCCTCGAAGCTCAAGCAAAGGTGACAAGGTGACAATCATATTTAAGATCAACAATGAGTCAGAAAAGGCTGAGTGATATTATGCTTTTAAATATTTATAAAGAATTAGCAGACATCATAATTCCTGGATGAATTTATAAAAAAAATGTCCATAAGACTAAGCACTTTTGCGTTATTTACCCAAAATTAGGTAACTAGTCGTTTTTGTTTTTTTTTTGTTTTTGTTTAAAGACCGCGTCTTAAAAGTCAGCGGACTCTCATCCGGATGGATCAGCTGATATCTCCCTCTCATTTGTTTCCCTTTGGAGGAAGTAAAATACAGATATCCAGCTGATTCATCGGGATGAGAGTCCGCTGAATTTTAAAACGATGCCTTTCTTATAGAAATACCTTTATTTTATGTACTTTTATTTAATATTTGTAATAAAATATGTTTTTTAAAATAACATTTGGGGGGGGGGGGGGAGGTTGTACTATACCTTGGGCACCCAGCCAAATTTTGAGAAGTCGGCGCCTATGTATACAGGGTAAAGAACGCAGCTACTGAAGAGCTAATTCATAATTATTATACCTACATATAACTACCAAGCTTAACTGTGAAAGTGGGAGATTCCATCAGAGCCAAATAGGTTTATGAGGTAAGAGGTCCCTATATAAATTTCGACGCGCACGCCTAGGGATAATCAGTCCTCTGAACCTCGCCTTGGTTCTATTTTTAATTGCGAATACGAAAGCGCGGTGCATTTTTTGCACTGTTGCAGTCGGCCACAAGCGACAAATCGTTCTCCGCGCTCCCCGCTTCCCCGCGGACGCAATCTCTCAGTGCGCCTACAATAATATTGGTTGTAGAAAAGAGGGGGGCGGTCGCCCCCCCCCCCCGTATCCGCCACTGTTGTCCCGCACCTGTGGGTTTGCTGTCTTAAAAGACTCCGTGATCAATTGATTGCTTAGGTGACTGATTGATTTCTTAGTTCGATTCATTGTAAGACTCATTGTCCACTACTTCGTGTTAGGCAGTCGGGTGGGCCATACTGATGAGAGATCACCGTCCCGAAACAGTGCAGTCTATGGTCGACGGTCATCTCTTTCTTGACCAATGTTTTCGGTTATCTAACCGAAACCGTGGAAACGGTTGATAGCGAGGTCTCGGTAATTGTGACGTCAGTCTTTGCCGATCCAATTGATTGCTTAGTCGACTGATTGATACTTGATTAAATGTCTTGTCACTGGGTAAATTAGTTGTTTTCTGTGAATGAATTTTAGAAACCATTTTTGTAACGATTTTAAGGTTTTTTTTTGTGACATTCTGCCTCACTTGTCCACCCTAGGACACCATGATTCAAATGCGAATCCACCAATTAGAAATTCATTATTTTTAGGTGGTTTACTGGTAAGAAGTCTCTTAGGTAGGTAAATTTATATATCTAGTATTTTTTTTATTTGAAGATCCCATCGAAGATGACGATCCATGATGATGCCAAGATACTTTACTTGATCTAGTTCTGGAAGCTTAATCTCTTTGCCTATCTGAGGGGCACCATTATGTTGTGGTAGTTTAAATGCATGTAAGGTAAAAGGTAAGAATTTTGAGGTGGTATATTTATTATTTAATATTATTAGTAAATTATTTTTAGAACAAATCAGAGTCTATAGTTATATAGGTGGCTGTATGCAAATCATGCAAACTAAATTGTCTGTGGCTTATTTTTGCCGCAAATTTCAGAAATACTCATTGCAAAACTTGGAAATGACTCTCACCTTGTTCGAAACATTTTTTTAACTGTTCTCGAATAGAGTAAAATGAAATCAGGCTTCGTCGAAGAAGAAAAAATGAATAAATCAGGTCCAAGTTGTTGCTGTTGCCATCAATTTAGCAGTCTTTCCTTGACTACCTATCTTCATTGTTAGTCAACTTTCTGCGCATTTCTAAAATACGAGTTTACTATAATATATATATGTTTGTCGTTGAGTAAGAGTAAACACCATCTTGAGGCAGAAATTTAATTGAAAACAACGTAACGTGTTTCTGAAAACATCAGTTGAAGCTTTTACGTGTATGACTTTTACCTTGACGGGTTGATAGTGACAATAATTGTCAAAAGGTTAGGTTGCCAAACATCTTATATCTATCAAAGGCATAGGTACGTTTGAGTTTCCAGTGCAAACTTGAGGTTATTTTAAATGAACGCTCGTTAGATAAGGGAGAGTCAGTGTCAGTGTCTTATTACTTTTTTGTATTATGCATAACTCTATATATACATACAGTGTGACACATCATAAGAAAACCATTTTTGCTAGCAAACCTATTAAAAATTTGACATGACTTAATAAACAAAATTACGGACGAAAAACTGTCAAATTTTGCATGTACACGCGCGGCCTCATAAATCGTTCCACTAGGCATGAGAAATAAGCAAGAAATCAAGAATTTCGGGTAAGTGCGGCAACGTTGCGCCAATTCCACGGCTTCTCAAATCAACAACTTCCCCTACATTCCCTCGTACCGACCCGCTCCTCCCCGTAGAAAATAAAAATTGCGATACGTCAGTCAACGAAAATAGCTTAATAAATCGCTGCATTATCATTGTGATAAAGTGGATTTAAAGTTTTACACAGTTCATATATTATATTATTTAATCTGTGTTACACAGTTCACAGTTTCTTGGTGTTTTGAGGATTTCTTTTGATTGTCAAAGTGGTTTTAGTTAAATAAGGTATAATATCTAAGTATAATTGTGTTATTATAGAAGAATCTCGTAGTGGTTTTTTACATTGGTTTATTACACTTCTTTGTCTTAACCGCGAACCAAATCTTTGGTTTATTTTAATTTTAAAGCTTCCCTGGAGTCCTTGGGTGACGTTCTGATGCTTCCCGGGCCCCCGAAAAATCGAGAAATGAGAAAAAGCAAGCAATTTCCAATAGTGGTTTCAGAGGATTTTCCGTCGGTTTCGTTGATTCTACAGCCGCCCCGTTCCTGTGATACGTGTTCTATGAAATTTTGTACAATTGACTGAAATATCTGTGATATAGAATAGGTGACTACTCTGTAATTTCATTTTTTATTTACTGTTCGTTTGTATACATAGTTAAAATTGTTCTCATGATATCCTAACTTTCCAAGCATACCCTAATTGTTTATAATTTTATGTAATTTATTGTTGTATCATGCATTACACTGTGGTCAGCATTATATATATTTTTAGCCCTGATAAAGACGAAAAATAAACGTAGAAACGTCGGCATTTTCTAAAAAAATAGATATGTTGTTTTGTTCTAACCCTGATATTTTGCCCATCAAGTAGTAAAACTTTTATTTGAAAAAATCGAAAGAAGCTGTTTTGTTTTGTGATTTATATTAATCACAATTACATAGAAATTGAAACCAGTTTTTGTCTGACCGAAAACGATTTTGTTTTTAAAAATTTATGGAAAGATACCTATGCGGTTTGTGTGATCGTCTATTGAAGAAGCGTACAAGGTTAAGAATTGACTTGGATGATCCAGAGGATAGGTATATACTTACTTATAAACATTAAAGCTGCTGAGTTGCAACCAATGAATATAGAACCCCAGAAAGGAACATGTTTGGGATTAACGCGCGACCGGGATAGTTCCTGCATAAGTATGGCGGGATGCCGTTTCCGGTTTCACAGTAGGGTGCACTTTTGAGTTTCAACAAACTAATTGAGGCAGAAATCCTCATTTTTCGTAAAACAAGTACCTACAACACAGGCCAAAAGTTATAAAGTACGTTTATGTCTTTAAGTTTAGGAATCCGTGATAATAGAGCAATTCTAATTTTAAATTTCAAGTTATGAAGAAGTAGGCACCTATACACATACGCCTCGACAAACGCCTGCTTCAGCTGCGGATGGCCCCAAAACTTAATTTAAATTACAAAATTTCTTACCAATCGATTATTATCCTCAAACATTTAGTTTTGCGTTCCAGGAATGAGCCACAAGTTGCCCAATTAAGCATAAAAGTAGCGAAGCACCACATACTGGCACCTATCACCGTGTGAGATATCAAAATATTGTGTCAAAACTTGGTTCCTACACAGGGCGATCTCCGTCTCACGTATTTTATAATATCCATAGATTTTTGACTCCTTCCTTGGGTTCTTTATTCATTGAATGCAACTTATAACATGATACTTGACATGTCTCAGAAAATATAATATAAGTTGCGTATCATAACTCTTCCGCGCCAAGAGGAAAACTTATTCGGCGAAGAGTTTTCCAAAATGTAATTTATACAATTATTTCATTCTCATTATTTCGATTGATTTTATTTTATACATATGATAGTAAATTCGATTTGTAAGTTTGACTTTACAAATAATGTCATAATTTGAACATTGCTGGTAGAGGATGATTCCAGTAAATAAATAAGAACTACAAAGAGTTGCCTTTTCTTCGGATTTTTGCATGAAGCGGTGTAGCTATTAGAGATTGTAGGGTCTTAGTGTTTCACAAGGCAGGATTTCTTGTCTTGCTAGGCCTGTTCTTGTCTTGTCTTGCAAAGCAAGACAAGAAATTGAATTCATTCTTGTGTTGACCGACTCTTGCTGGAAAAATCTTGACTTGCAAGCAAGACTTAAATTATTTATTTATTACGTGCAAAGCTTGTCGAGACAAGTTGACGCAGCGCTTCAGAGTCACGTTGCGGCGGGTCAATGATTTATTTTTTTAATTATAGACAGAGTCCTTGGGTGACGTTCTGATGCTTCCCGGGCCCCCGAAAAATCTAGAAATGAGAAAAAGCAAGCAATTTCCAATAGTGGTTTCAGAGGATTTTCCGTCGGTTTCGTTGATTCTACAGCCGCCCCGTTTCTCGAAAGTGGTTAATCGTGAATCGGGAATTTCTCTTAGATATCGGATTTTCGAGGTTCTTTTTGGTACAGGAGGAAAGTACGACACCAAATAAAGAGATTTACCACCTTCTTCGATTTTTATAGAACGACTCTATTCGAGGTTGCAGAAAGACTTTTGCGAAAAAAGCCACCAATGTCCGTGGGCAGGGTTATAAGATTTTCCACTATTATTCAGGCAATCTAATTTACTGTTTTTTGCACTGTAACTGACAATGTCACGTAAGGTAATGTCGCGTAATAAGATGTTAGATTTGCCGTCACTTACGCTTTTAAGGTTATCGCTGGCTTTCAAACCGCGAGAGAGGGGAGGGGTAATTGCAACGTTGTCAGTTGAACGCCTTTGCGTCCGCACGTATTGGAACGATTTCAAGGGCCGCGCGTGTACCTACCTACAACAAGAAACGCAAATTATTTGTGGAAATATCAAATAAATTTGAATAAATTGTTTGCTTCCTAGTTCCTTAGGCAACCCTAGATATTATTAATTCATGGAATTATTTATTTACAATGCACTAATACACTTCGTGCTTCAAAATTTGAAAAATATGTTTGGATAAACACGAAACTCCACTAACAGATTGTTTGTCCATAAAAAAACGATCGCGAAAGTAGGGAATGTGACGTCACGATGCCTAAGTAGGTAGGTATCTGTTATTTCCTTAAAACTTATTTCGCCAGGTACTCACAGACAAATTATTGGATCCAATTTCTATGTGCCTGGTAAGAAATAATCAAAATTAACGTTATAGCATTTCAATGAAATTTTAGAATTTTACTTATCATGTTCTGTCGCCCTTTTAAATAACAATCATAGGATTTTGTGGGATACTTCCAAACCAATTCTCAAAGAAGAAGTAGGACATAGACGAAAAATTAAAGAATCAGCATTTATTCTAGGAAATACAAGACAACTGTGTTGCTGAATGTTCAGTGAAATTTAGTAAAATATTATTGCCACTTATTTAAAGAGAAGTTAGTATAAATAATTAGGTAGAACACAGGGTACAATATCAGACAGGTGGCTAGGCTATTGTTTCTGTTGTCATGACATTTTAACCAGAAGTTTATTTATCTGTCATTTCACTTTCACGTGACATGATCTTTGAGAAAGGAGGAAGATTTATTCTCCGAAAGCTCAGGAAACAAATTTGTTGAAGATATTTTTTGAGTTACAAGTTCAAAGTTTAGTTCAGTTACTGTTAAGAATTTATTAATTTTCCAGGCAACTTGAAAAAGTTGTCTTTTAACCAGTTTGGTGGCGAAAAACCCAATTAAAATTCAATGGAGCTGTTTACGAGACAAATAAATTTTCGAAAATATGAATATTATGGTGTTTATTATTTCCTAGTAATTAATGTCCAGGGGTATTAAACATTGAAGCTCCCCCTAATTTTTCATTATTTCCCTCTATACAATAATGGCAAGTCATTAATATTTCTCGCATAATTTCCACTACATGTTACAGTAAAATTTAAGCACCAAAATTACCTACATGGTTCAATTAGCCGAGGTAGACCACTTTGTGTAGACCTACATTACGAGAAAGCTTGGTGTGCCATATTCATATTACCAATTCCTCTTGTACTATTTTTTGTTGCGTTTAAAAATAATACTTTATACGTATTCATTTTTGTACCGTATAGCACAACATTAAAATTGCACTGAGTGTGATGAATAATTACAACCCTCGCTTGTCTCTCACGACCTAAATAATTCATGCCAGCTTTAAAAAAGCATTTCTGTCTCACCGCAGATTTCAATTCGGAAACGGGCGTCTTCCGACTGACAGCCTCCAGCCTTCCTACACATGTACGGGTTTTTTTCGTGGCCTAGATATGAGATTTTTCCGGAGACAACAGAACAAAGACCTATGATCTTTTGGAGGGGCGTCGTTTCTACAGTCAAGGTGAATACCTACTGAATAGCGAAGGTCTTCCCAGAAATAAGGACAAAAAATGTATTTTCTGCATTTCCATTTCCAAACGGAACTTTCAGCCTCGCTTTGATATTATTTGTTAATTCCTTATAATATCTATTTTTACGTTTACTTAAGAATGTACCTAAGTATAATTTATTTTTGAAACTATATAGGTACCCCATCCACCACCCTAAATGCCATAGATCGTACCTAACTTTTTAGAAATAAAAAAATAATCAATATCTAAACATTAAAATTAATGTTATTCTTGAAAAAGCTTTGATATTGTTATTGTGTAAAGTCCTTTATATTCCTGTAGGTATCTTCGCAACAAGAAGAGCGGCTTTCCTGTATTTTCAACACACGCTCGTTGTATTTTTTACATCAGAAGGCATTTTTGGTTGAAAAAAAAACTAAATTTTGTAAGATTTAATAAAGATTAATTTTATTTTTATTATTATTGTCATAACAGGCCTACACAGTTAAAAATCGGATTGAAGTATGTTAATTTTTTTGGATGTTAATATATTTGTGTCAAAAAGTGACATACATTGTTACTTAAATTAACGCACGAGCAATATGCCGAATCATCTAGATACGTCAATGTTTAAAACTGTAACATTTTAACTCGCACAAATGTTAAAAATATTACTGAATATGTACAATGTGTTGATGTAACTATCTTCTGTGTTAAGTTTAACATTTATTATTTAACTTATTTCGATATGTTTTGAATAACAGAATACGTGCATTTAATACTTTCATGCATGTAGAGTTAACATATTAAATTATTTATTTTGCAACGCAATATAAACTTCAGTGTCATTTCGACTCATAAAAATGTAAGTCTCTACACAGTATTTGTTAAAATCGAATGATTGGACTGTTGTTTTCGCTTCCCTATTTAACTTATTTCGATATGTTTTGAATAACAGAATACGTGCATTTAATACTTTCATGCATGTAGAGTTAACATATTAAGTTATTCATTTTGCAACGCAACATAAACTTCAGTGTCATTTCGACTCATAAAAATGTAAGTCTCTACGCAGTAATTGCTAAAATCGAATGATTGGACTGTTGTTTTCGCTTCACACTTGGTCAAGTCGTTTTCATCTCAGTCAGTCCAGAATTGCGTCGCGAGCCAGGTGCCAATTCCTATCGCTTAATAGCGTGTGTTGCTGTGTAGTAATACTACGGTAATAGTGTGTGTATACAAAATTCAGGTAAGTGGTACTTCAAATTCCTACACATATTATTATATATAAGTACCTACTTCCAGGGTTTTTATATGTACTCTTTAATTATGAATTTGCCGCACCTAACAAATGCCCTTATTTCTAATTTTTATGCTGTTCTGCCTAGATCTTTAGATTTTATACCTACATTATTTGGATAATTCTTAATTTTACCTGTTATTAAATTGTTTTGAATAAATTTAAAAAGTTGCCTTTTGTAGGTATATTGGTATACCTCTATAGTGATCATAGTTATCAGAAGAAATTTGATATTTATTTTGTATAGTATAGATGTATCTTCTATTATTATTATTAATCTGCCTAATCCTAATATGTAACCCTTTTGTTTTGAAATAAAAAAAAATCACAAATCAAAATTGTTGTATTCATTTTGCAAGTATCACCCATTTACTTCACATAGTTGCTAGTTGCTAAGAAGATGTTATTGCCCGAGATTTATAAAACAAGTTATAGTCATGGCAGTGTTGTTCCAGTCCTTTGCAGTGTAAGAAACAGTAAAAGTATAAAGTTTATTAAAAGGTAAGTATCGAAAAAGGTATTATTACGAGACACTTATTATATATAGACATACCTATATAATATATAATATAATATATAGTGTCTCCACATTAAGTACCTACTTACCACCCCTCTATAAATCTTTATTTGTTGACCGATTTTGATAAACTTTTTTTGTTAGGTATATATTAAAAATGCGCATATTAAACATTTGTTCTAATGTTAAAAAAGAATAGGTAATATCTAGAAATAAAAAAATAATACTTTTTTTCTTATATGATTACAACCCAAGAATAAAGTTACCTATACTCATTGAATGCGCATTTTGAATACCTATACCTATAAAAAAACTTTTATCAAAATCGATCAACAAATAAAAAATTTACACGGGTGGTAAGTCCTTAATGTGGGCACACTGTATATAATAATGTAATTATTACGTAATATATTTATTTACTATTAATCTCATGTTAAAAGTACTATTTATATGTGTATTTTTAACTTTAGATCAAATGTTAATTTCACTATAGCTGTATGTTACAACTACGTAGATCAAATGTTAAAAACCACTGTCGTTTTTCCTCTATTTAACATATGCCTAGATGTTACTTCAACTCACGCTTTTGTTAATATAAATAATGAAAAATGTCTCATTAACATTACCTGACTTGTTAATTTGAATATGGCGAGTTTCAATATGACACACTACCATCGTAAATACAACAAAACTTTAATGTCAACTTAACTTTTATTTTCACAAATCTGTATGTATAAGGTGACATACAATAATACTTCAAAATGATATAACACTTTCAGTTAATCATTTTCTACACAACGCAGAACGTAAAATTTGACAGACACGTACATCAGCCATTTGACATATTTTTGTGTGTGGACCAGATGGAACATCAAAAAAATGTTAAATTTAACATATTATTTTCAACTGTGTACCCATAATTACCTGAAATCGACCCCTGTAGGCTTTAGCAGCGGGACGATTGTCAGCGTTATGTCATGTAAAAAAATAAGTCTAAATGTTAAAAATGAAGAGCTGAAACATTTTCTATTAGGTAGGTATTTATTGTGATTGTCAGCGTTATGTCATGTAAAAAAATAAGTCTAAATGTTAAAAATGAAGAGCTGAAACATTTTCTATTAGGTAGGTATTTATTGACATTTCAATTATATTAAAAATGACTTCCTGACTCCTCCCTCTTAGACCGGTATACACCTGCCACAGTCATAATTTCTTATTAATAAGTGCGAAAAAATGGAGGGATTGATTCAGAAGAAAAAAAGGAAATAGTTCTGTAAACATGTTCCGCATAATATACCTTGTGAACACTTTTAACTTTTCTGTTTATAGTTTTGCTTGGAGTATTGGCGTGAGTACCTCATTATAGGCTATGGATTCGTATATTAGAGATTATCAAGTGACAAGCATTGACACCAATGTTGCAACTAGTATTTAAGACTGTAATGAAATATAGATAAATCAATAGGTAATAATGTTTTTAGTGTATTCGACACGAATATTCGGAGCTTATCTGCAAATTTTGATGAACTTGTGTTGCTCTTGACCTCTTTGAAGATGCAGTTTCACTGTATAGTCTTAACAGAAACCTTTAAAATCTATAATACAGATGTGTTTGGTATTCGGGGATATAATGTAGGTAGGTATTTATTGACATTTCAATTATATTAAAAATGACTTCCTGACTCCTCCCTCTTAGACCGGTATACACCTGCCACAGTCATAATTTCTTATTAATAAGTGCGAAAAAATGGAGGGATTGATTCAGAAGAAAAAAAGGAAATAGTTCTGTAAACATGTTCCGCATAATATACCTTGTAAACACTTTTAACTTTTCTGTTTATAGTTTTGCTTGGAGTATTGGCGTGAGTACCTAATGAGGTACTCACGCCAATACTCCATACTCCAATACTATAATGATAGGCTATGGATTCGTATATTAGAGATAATCAAGTGACAAGCATTGACACCAATGTTGCAACTAGTATTTAAGACTCTAATGAAATATAGATAAATCAATAGGTAATAATGTTTTTAGTGTATTCGACACGAATATTCGGAGCTTATCTGCAAATTTTGATGAACTTGTGTTGCTCTTGACCTCTTTGAAGATGCAGTTTCACTGTATAGTCTTAACAGAAACCTTTAAAATCTATAATACAGATGTGTTTGGTATTCGGGGATATAATGTAGTTTATAATTATAGGGAACTTAACAAGAATGATGGAGTGGTTGTTTATATTAGGGAAGGTATCGAATTTAACCATTCTATAAAAAAATAGGTCCAATGAGCGCCCTGGATGTGGTCCTTAAACACAACGGAATTAAAATTAAACTGTTAGCTGTGCATAGGTCTCCAGTGCTTGACCCAGCCGAATTTTGTGGAAATCTCAGCAAATTCTTCGAGTCGTACACGACTGGATCCAATGTGAATATATTTTTGGGTGCTATTGATATATTGAGCAAAGATAACAAACTCGTGGAATACTTAAATATATTGGCTTCGGAGGGATATGATTCGACGATTAACTCTGCTGGTAGGTACACGTAAGGTACAGAATTCGGTTTCCTGTATTGACCATATATTTGTTAAGACATCTTTGCCTAATCTATCATTATTGCCAGTTGTCTTAGAAACAAGGATAACAGATCACTTTTCTATTTTTCTTCAGGTGGCTTGTAAGATTGTAACGATAAAGAATGAAAAAACATAAGGCAAGTGTTCTAAAATATTTGGTGATTATGACAAACTGAATTTGCAATTAATTCATGAGCCGTGGATGGATGTGTACAGCTGTGATGATGTCGACAAGGCTACTAACATATTTATTGATAGAATAGCAGATCATGTAAAAGGCTGCATAACAACGGTGAAAGTGATAAAAAGAAAGATGACAGGGAGGCATCCATGGATTACAGATGGACTTCTAACTATCATTAAAACAAAAGAGCAAAGAAAGGTCCCAAAAATGTGTAGTTCGAAAAAGAATACAAAAATTATAGTAATAGACTAAGAACATTGAAGAACGAATTAGAAGGCAATGGGAAATGGAGAACGTTCAAACGGTTCCAATCATCGTGTCAACAACTGGTGTTATACCAAAAAGTTTGCTGAGAAACATAAAAAATCTGGGTCCATGCAGAAAGCGGTACTACTTTCGACAGCCCGAACCGTCAGGAAATTCATGGGAAATGCAGGATCATCCAACAACATCAATGTCACCTAAGCTTTTGTTTGTATGGCTTATGTATTTTGTAATTGTATGTACCAGCTTCTAAAGTGATAATGTATTCACGCACTGTTTTAATCTGTAAAAACTATTATTGTTGATTTTATTGTAGTGCTCTGAAGAAGACTAAAGCCAATATAGTCGAAACGTCAGCTAATGATTTGCGTCCATTGTCCCCATAAGCAGAAAACCTACAACTAAAACTTTATTAATAAAGAAAATGAATAAATGTGTGCGTTTTCTTGTTCAAAACACTCTCTATAATATTATTTACACTAAAATAAAAGTACTTTCCGCGGGCTAACTTCAAAGTATTAAATCCGAGGCAACAGAAATATCACATATGTGTTCGGAATCAATAATACAAAGAGTTGGAATTACTATAGATTTTTTGAGTGGACTGAGAACATTATTTACAATACTTTTTTCTGGAATACTCTAGAACTTTTTAAAGAATAATTTTTACATTAAAAAATTAGTCATCCTAGAGTCCCTAAAAATTTGCAGAGTTAGCACTTTTCTTCTACGTGTTAAAGAACGCTAAATCAGTAGAAGTTTCTAGAAACGGGGGGCTTTTCCAGGAAAAATGAGGTCACCTTCGGGCCTCTGGTTAGGCCAGGAAAAATGAGGTCACCTTCGGGCCTCTGCAAAACAATCAATTTGTTTTCTTTCTTACATCAATTTGTTTACCTACATTAAATTTACAATGTCAACACTTTGTACCTGTTAAAAAATATTAAATCAGTAGAAGTTTATAGAAAATTACTCAGAGCTTTTCCAAGAAAAATGTTGTGCAAGTTTCTAAAAAATTTGCAGGAAAAATGAGGTCACCTTCGGGCTTCTGGTTCGGCAATTGAAAACTTCCAGGAAATATGAGGTTACCTTCGGGCCTCTGCAAAACAATCAATTTGTTTTCTTTCTTACATCAATTTGTTTACATTAAATTTACAATGTCAACACTTTTCGTGTACCTGTTAACAAATATTAAATCAGTAGAAGTTTCTAGAAAATTACTCAGAGCTTTTCCAAGAAAAATGTTGTGCAAGTTTCTAAAAATTGAAAATTTCCAGGAAAAAGAGGTCACCTTCGGGCCTCTGGTTCGGAAAACTGACCTTGAAGCCTCTTCGGTACCACCCGCCCCCTGCAGCCTCTTCGGCACCCCCTCCCCGATGCTACCCTCTGGTTCGGCAATGACCTTGAACACTCAACAGCCTCTGGCCGGAAATGACGTTACCAACTCTGGTAACCCTCTGGTTGTCGACTCGGCAATGACCTTGAACACTGCCTCTGCAATGACCTTGAAAGACACTTCTTCGGCGATGACCTTGAACGATGGTCTCTCCTGATGGATAGGCGCCATCTTGGTCAGAAAGTAGGTCAAGGTTATCCAGAAACCCCCTTACTTAACTACTAATGTCTAACAACAGGATACCCGCATTTTTTCTCTTTTGTATATTTGCCTTTAGGTTTTAGACTAGTCGACAGACTTGTAATTCCGTGCTGTGAAAAGCCCGGAACCCGAATTGCTCCCTTTGAATTAGATTTTGTTCTTCGGTTTCTGTGAGGAGCCTAGACAAAATAATTCTTTCGACAATTTTGGAGATTGACGACAGAAGGCTAATAGGCCTAAAGTCGCTTGTGAAAATAGATCCGCATTTTTTAGGGATTGTAATAATTTGCGACTTTTTCCAAGATTTCGGGAAATGTTGTGACCTAAGTATGCCGTTGGTTAAATTTAGGATTGCAATTTTATATTTTTTTGGTAGGAGTTTTAGAGCCTTGTTTGAAATTCCGTCGATACCCGGCGCCTTGCGTACGGGGAGAGATCTAATGAGTTTGTAAATTTCGTTAGGTTCGCAAAGTTCTAACTGACCCGGGGGGGAGCGTTTCTTAAATGTCGACGGGCGTGGCCAATTACTTCGTCTTCCCAATCTAAGTCGTCTTCGACGTTTTGATTTTCCGAAAACTGTAACTCAAAAGAGTCAGCGAAAGATTCTGCTTTCTCTTCGGCGGTGTACACAATGCCGTTTTCACCGTGTTGGGGGGTTTATAAGTCCTACCATTTCCTTTAATATTTTTAACTAACTGTCAAAAGGGGCGGTCGACGACGAACATTTCCTCCAATTTATTGTGCCACTCCATATTTTTGAATTCTTTGATTCGGTCCCTAACAAGTCTGTTAAGTCTGTTGTAGTCAGCGGTAAACCCCGTGCGTTGTGCTAGTCTTTTATCCTGTCGTTTTTCCGTAATTAGGTCCTTAATGTCTTGTGGAAGGTTGAGTTTATGTGTCGTATAAGTTTTGTGCGTTGTAGCGTTAGTTAAGGCTCGTTGTATAAGGTCATGTAACGTCTGTGAGTAGTTTTCAACGTCCCTAGCGTCCGTGATGTGGCGGAGTGGCGGCGGATTCTGAAGAAGATACGTTTTATACACCTCCCAATTCGTATTCGTATTTGTATTTCATTTAGTTTGTATTTCACTTAATTTCATTAAGTTTTCTACATCCCAATCACCGAAGACGACTGAGACCGGGTTATGGTCACTATCTAAGTCTTCTGTTGTCGTGATTTCGTGCATGCTGAAAATTAAAATTTTTAACCAGGAAAAAATCTAATACACCAGGAGTACCAATGGGGGGGTATCGGGTAGGTTCCGGGGGCGCTATAATCTGTAGGTTCTTGTTAAAAATATAGTTTGCCAGTAATCTCCCCCTGGGGTTGCCCGGAGGGGAGACCAGTCAGGGTGGCGAGCATTGAAATCTCGACCTACTATAGTGGGTGAATCGATATTAGGTATTATTGTTATCTGCAAGGAATATGCTGTCGAGTTCATCTACGTCATAGCGGGCAGACGGGGGCATATACAAGGAGAAAATGGTAACGGTCTTGTTGTCTGACATGTCAATTGTGGCGGAAACATATTCGGCGTTAGAGTCCACGTCCGAACTTTTATACACCCTGTATTTCAGCGACTTGTGGATGGCTAGGAGTACTCCACCTCTTCTCCCATTCGGTCTATCCCTACGAACGACACTATAATTCTGTATACGGAATTTTTTGCTTGGCTTTAAAAAGGTCTCCTGTATTGCTATAACCTGCACACTATTTTCTTGTAGAAAATGCAGCAGGGTATCTCTCTTATTCGCGACACCATTCGCGTTCCACGTAGTAAATTTAATTGTGGCGGGTAATAATGGGGCATTGTCATTGTTGTTATTATTCATTGTTAGAATTCATGGTACTGTTAGAGAAAGCTGACGCAAATTTTTGAAGTACAGGAAGGATTCTGAGAAACTCCTTATGACCGCGCCGACAAAAGACTTTTCTGAAATGTTATCCAGGGTTTGGTTATTATTTTGAGAATTTTGCGAGGCCGCAGCCGCATAGGAGGTGCTAGGGGTAACTCTAGTATGAATGGCGGGGTTCTTGCTATTATTTTCTGCAGGTTGAATTTTGGGAAAGAATCTACAGAGGCTGTAGTTTGTGGGGTGCTCCTCGCCACAGTTGGCGCATTTACATGGGGCGCTATATTCTTTTCTACAAGTAAAGGTATGATGATTTGCAGCGCATTTCAGACATTTGGGCACCGCGTGGCAGTAAGACTGCGTGTGCCCAAATTTCTGGCATAGGTGGCATTGGGTCACCATCGGCCTGGATTTCTTGGGCTGGAAGGTGACCCAATTATCTGCTATTTCGGACTCATTATAAATATTTTTGGACGCCTGGTTTTGGGCAAAATAACCAGCAGATTATTCTGTGGTTTCTGGGACTTACCCTTCAGCCTAATAATGGATTTAACCTCATAGCCCTTCTGTACAAGGTCGTTCTTAGCTACGTCTGTGTCAAATTCTACCGGAAAATTGCGCACGAAGACGTGCAGCAATTTGTCCTCAGGTGTAGGGTAAGAGTGGAACTCCACCTTATTCGCGGTGAAGTACCTCTGAATGCTACGATAATCATCGGATGTACTGGGGGATATCTTGATGCTATTGGTAGTGTTAACCGCAGGGTCGTAAGAGATGTTTTTGTTTTTGAAAATTTTAGAAATGTCCAACCATTTCTCCTTACAGCGTAAAACAATTGGAGTTATGGCTTTTTTATTTAAAGTTTCCTCAAAATCGTTATCATTAGCATCCTCCTCGTCGGAGGGGGGGGGGTTTCTTTCGCGTTATCAGTTTCCATGGGATCATCATCATCATTGTTATTTTTTTTCGTTAACGCTAGAAATATCATCTAAGTTTGAGCAAGTAGCTTATTTTTTGTGAGCCTTGGTGGCTTCTTTTTTATTGCCTTTTTCATTATTTTTTTGATTAATATTTTTATTTTGGCTGTTTTTATTGGCATTTTTTGTTTTTTTATTGTCTTTTTCAGAAGTTTGACTTAAGTTATCTTTGACATGTCTCAGAGAGCTATCCCGACTAACAGATATACCTATTAGAAATTTGAGATGATTCCGATTTGGATCTATTGCGTTTAATTGGTTTAGGGACAGTAAATCTATTAGCGTTTTCCGCGTTGGTTACAGTAATTTTACTAACTGTGGAGGTGTCCGAAGACCTAGAAGATTTTCTTTTTCTTGGTCCAGTAGAATTTTTAGCATTAATATATTTGAGTAATTCGTCTAGTTTTTCTGATAATAATTTGATTTGTTGTGCCTGCTCAAGGATAACTTTGTCCTTGGCATTTACCTGTTCTTTAAGTTCGTTTATTAATTGGATAAAATTGCTGTTGCTGGCTAATAAGTTGTTTAAAAGCTCGCTCCCGTTCTCGGAGCGAGACTCATCTAATGACAGATCAGAATTTTTAAAACGAATTTAAGAACTAAAAAGTTCTATTTTTATCGGAGCGTTTTTGAGTACGTCTATCTCTGACAACGTCGCTGACCTTTTGATGACAGTTGTTAGTGATGATGTCTCAATTTTTCTACATAAGTATAAAAAACAGATACAGCGTGTCTCGTTTTTCATGTTAACACCCCTAAAAATCCATGATACTATGACATAATAAGATAAGCCCGCGCGCTTATTTTGACTTTTCTGATGTACATACGTCATCGGGTGATAAAAATCGATAAAATTTAGTTGAAATTCCATTCAAAGTCAGTTTTTGTGAGTTTTAAGATCAAAACACATAATTTTTAATAAGGTTTGTTGAGTATTTATGGGCTATTCGATTACACATTATAGAAGAGGCACACATTTCTACTTTATCATTATCGCGTCTCAAATTGACCATCAGCTGACTCCGCGCACCCCCAACGCCTAGAAAAAGAATAAAAAGGAGCAAGTAAGTACGGCAGTCCGGAGGCGCGGCGATCGTTCTCAACTTAAATATAAGGCGAAAAATCGACCATACCTTATTGGTTATAATATCATGTTAAAAATCTAATTAGTCCACGAACGCCTAATGGACTACTGCGATTTTTTAAAAGGGTGCGTTTTTCGAAAAACCATTTATTATATGTTCATCTCGGTGCCAACTAAAATGCTGAATTTTTAAAATCTTATACGGGTCAAAATCGAATATATCAAAACCACCTCAGACGCTATAAACCAAGTCTAAAAAGTACAGAAGCCTGCCTTCAGTAAGTCCATATTCGCACCCCCGCAAGAAAAGTGACACAACTCAAGATTGCAAAATTTTTCAGGAGAAGGAAAAGAAAATTTCAGTTTGTTTTAAATTTAATCTACAGCAGTGTTAAACGTTATGTTAATTAGGTTTTATAACAAATGTCTTATTTCAAGTGAGAATACATTAAGGTATGCATATTTTTGTCTTGAGGTTATGTTTAACCCCTATATACTACCCCTATTTTGAGTTGTGTCAGTTTTCCTGATATTTTTTTATTTCATTTTTGATTTAGAACATTTTAAGGTGGTAGAATAAACAACAAATACACACTTTAGAAGATCTTTAATTCAACCATTTTAGTATGCAATTTTAACAAAAACATATATTTTTACAAAATCACCTTATGAACCCAAAGTTGTGTGCGAAAACATTGTGGTTTAAGAAAACTTAAGAAAATAGCGATTTAAAAATATCGTGGTAACTTTGCGGAATATGTTTAGAACGAATTAATTCTAAACAGTCTTTTTTCTTTTTTTCATCTCTATGACTATCTTTTTTGTATAGGCTTGCTGTAGGACAATATTGGTGTCTGTTTGTCTTTTTCGGACCTCAATTTCTCCAAATTCCAGATCTTTGTACGACAATTTATAATAAAATGAATTTGGTGTCGATTTTTCAAACCTTAGCATCTTAATGTCCGTCAGTTTTACAGAGTTCCCTTTTGTATCTTTAGCATAGTTGGTACCCATCATTCGGCTCAAGTGTTTCAAGTCTATGAAGTCTGAATGATCCAACTCATGTACCTTGTAAGGTGAACCACGTTTTTTGGCCTTCATATTACGGTAGCATACTGCTGAGGAATAAAAATTGCTCCAGATTTGAGGGTTTTCTTTATCTCTTTCTCTATGACAGAATGTACTGCATCGCCTTCATTCTGTGTGTGGCCACAGATTAAAAATTTGTGATTAATGGCATTTATCTTAAATGTTTTTACGGCGTGTAAAAACATTGCTATAATGTACCGACTTTCGTTTTGCCCACAACAATTATCAGAGTAAAACGTGAATTCTAAGTTGTCATCAGTGTAAGCAGCTCTTTCTTCTAGATATTTCAACAAACACGAACCTATTTCGTTTGCGCCGCGGTGTCCTTCTCCCTCGTGCCAGAAGAAACAATCAACACTTTCACCACCAATTTCGCAAATTGTGAAGTTGTAAGAATTTATTTTAGATTTGTAATAAAATATTGATAAATTGCCTTTAGGGCAAGGCATGACAGCTTGAAGATCGAACGACGCCAAAACAAAGGTTTTATCGACTTTTTCTTTATCTAGTTCTTTCGATTTACGACTTAGCATTTTTTTCTCCTGATGTGTGTCGTACTGTTCTTTTAAATCCGGATTATCTGGTGCATTTTTGAAAGATTCGCACAGATTACATAAGTCTTTTTTGGGAGAAAAAAGGAAATATTGAATTCCTCGTTAAAAATGCGTGAATACATCATGAGATTCGCAGAAAGCTTATTTTTATCAGCCTGTACTTGCTGATAATCTCTATGTAAATCAGCTAGACTCTTACCTCCATCTATGTACTCTCTAGAGGTATTATCCCGAAGGTAATGGCTTTCCATGCGGGGTATGCTATTAATGTGTTGCCGTACAGATTCCTTAATTTGTGGATCTACTTTAAAATGATTTGCATGCTTTCCTCTTCCTTCTGGCTGGAGAAATCCATTTTCTTTCTTCTGCAATACAGTTCTAATAGGTCTATCATTGATACACAGAGTATTTCTAAAAACTAACTTGCAAACTCGAACTTTTTCCCCCTCTAAAGGTAAATGGAATGCACTATTCAACCTTCTCTGTTTCTCTGTTCGTGTGTATCTGTATTTGGGTTTTATGATTTCCATATTACCAGCAATAAATGCACGCTGCTTTTCCACATCACCCAGATCCCAGTATTTATTAAAAATGTCTATTCTTTGGTCATATGAAAATTTAGTAAAACAAGAAAGTTGACATTTATTTGTACGAGGTAGTTGCATTTCTCTTGCTTGAAAAACTTTGTCTGATTTTGATACTGATTTGTACTCTTTTCCTTTATTTCTAAGGCGCTTTGCTGTCTCATTTTTCCTTTCGGGTATTCTAACCTTCCTCTTCTTACCACGTTTAAGCGAAGACTCTTCACCTGCTTCTGGATTTTCTAATAGGGGCGATTCTTCGGAATCCGATGATGACGATGATTCTTCACTATTAGACGATGAACAGAAGTCAGGATCAGCAATTGAATCATCACTCAAGTTAAGATCTTCATTACTAGTATCAAATAGATCATCCAGATTGTCAGTACTAACGGATTTATTTGTAGACTCTTGAACGCATACATTTCTTCTTCTCAAGACGATTGTTGTTTCTTTTTTCTTATCTATATCAACGGTGTAATGCTGAGTCTGTAAGTATTTTGCAACTTGAGGCGATTCCATTGCAACTGTAAGAAAAACAAGCAAAGGGTTACATTTCAAAACATAAACGATTACAATATTGCTACAAGAAAGCAAAACAATCAGAAAATGGATGTACCTAAATAGATAGGTACTTACCTAATTCATTCTTTACTGGGGACCTGCTATATTCACTCTTGTTAATTTCGCCGCCATTATTGGGAATAGTTGTGTTTTCTCCTTCTGCTATATCCAATGTAATTGGAATTTTTTCAGTGGTACATCCTTTGGTTTTGGCGTTTTCTCTATTTGCAGAACCATCCACACCGAGAACACTATGTTCTAATTCCCCACCATTTGTTACATATTTTACGTTTGCCACAGATAAGCGTAAGATTTTTGCGGCCCGAGAAGATGATTCCATTTTATCTACAACCCCAGCCGTCGTATCTACAATAAAAATAAAAATAAATAACGGGAAAAGTGTCACAACTCAAAATGTAAACAAAGCGAGTACAACATTGTGACACGAAAACTGACATATCACAAAATAGTTGCAATAATTTACTTACTTAATACTAGAACACTGTTATAAACCTAAATATGACACTTTTCAGGTGCGATGGAAGTACTAAATAACACTAAATTACTACACGAAAAACGGCACAACTCGAGATAAGACACTTTTCCTGAGAAAAAACGCGTAATCACTCGTTGACAGCTAGCACGCTACTGAAATGTGACATTATTCCTGTTGTATTCTAATACATTACACGCGTTGACCAAAGCGACATCTGTTGATTATCGAGAGAACTTTATAAATCTGACTTATGTCATTTTTCCTGAATGAAGACTGATGAATTAGGAACCTGTTCCACACATAAACAGAAATCTGAAAATTTTCGACTTGTGTCACTTTTCTTGCGGGGGTGCGATATCAATTAAATCGGCTGGTCTGCCTCAACAGGAAACCCACAAAAAATGCATCATTTTTGTTGAGAAAGGTCCAATAATTTAAATTGTTTTTTATTTGTTGGTCGTCATTTTTTTAATTATTAATATTTTTTCATAAATTCCAGAGCACCCTTGACCCGTATAAATTTTCACACAAGTTAAGCATCTTGAGATGGCCCAGAGAAAAATGCCCTGTAGACTTGTGTATTGAATTTTCGCAGAGCAAGGCTTTAGCAGGAGGCCAAACCAATACTTGACAAATGATGACCTTTCAGGGACATATCTACAAAAAAATTGCCCCGTTCAATTCCCGCAGCCTACTTAGATTCTTAGAGGTGTTAACACGAAAGACGAAACACACTGTATATCAAGCTGCTTGCGAACGCTTCTTTCGCTCGGTAACCGTGATTGCCCCATGTTTCAGCTTTAATCATTTTTAATATTTACAATTTTTTCTTATACTATGAGAGAAAGTGATTCAGAATGGATACGAGCAGTAAAAATTAAAAAATGTCAAAATTGGATTGACGCTTGGAGTGAACAGTGAACGCCCCTAATATTGTTTTAGGATTTGTGGGAAACATGAAAGTTTAGTATCTGATGTGTATGTAAATTAGTTAGACACTAGTTATATTTTTGTTCCCTGAGAATGCATGTTTTTATCAAATAAATTCCAGGTTATAGGGGAGGCTGATCAAAATTAATAAAGGGAAATGCTTAACATGAAAGAGAAAACTGGCCCTAACGCCATTTGAGTTGATAACTCAGTGAGTTTTATTAAATATCGACAAATTCCTATATCAAGAATCCATTTAAGTTTGTCCAATATCGGCTATTACTCCATAACTTTTCCATAGGGCGTCATCTGTCGATCGCTTAAGCGAAAGTAATAAGTTCCCGCCTAAGGACTACAAAGACTCGGAACAAGTTGGGCGCACATCATTAAGTATAAGCGGTGACACTTCCGCGCCTGCTCAATAAAAATTAATTATCCGGGCCTTGATTTCAGTTTCAAACCACGTAAACGTGACATATTTCACTTGAAAATGCTGAATATGATCGAGCATGAAAGGAACGTGCGAGCCGAAAGGACCGTGTAGTAACATTTCTAGCAACTAAGTATACGGCGAAATTTGCTCAATAACTTTTCCCGATGTTTCCAATGCAAACCAGACTTTTCCCAATTTTTAATTTTAAATAGTGATGGTATCTTGACAGGTTACTATGTACCTACTGATGTTTTGATTTGACAATATGGTACTGGCGTAAAATTTCAAAACGTAAATTTTTCAAGTTTTTAAAAATTTCAAGATTTGTTTGCGGTAAATTTAGTTCTATGCAGTTTACAGGACTGTAAAAAATGAAATAATATAATTACCTACTTTTTTTATTTGTATTAAAAAAATAAAAAGAAAACAAAAAATATGATATATTAGGAAAAAATAGGTTACTTACATTTTCGGGGCACTTCTTACAGTTAGCTAGGATGTGTTTCTTCATTCTTGTGGCATGGTGTTGATATTTGTAATTACAAGATCGACATTGCCCAATCTTTTTTCTATTTTCAATTTTTTTTTTCAAAAAAGTCCCACACTGTATAACGTTTTCTTGCCGCTTTTTGGCATCATAAATGCGAAACTAAATACAAAATACAAATTTGCCACGAATCTTTCAATCAACAAAGTTTGAACCGTTATTTTGCAGCCATTATACCTTAAACCATAAAATATACATAATAATATACCACAAAACACAAAACGTCATGCTTTTAACTGTCATCTGCACTTTGTTGTCATTTTTGAAATTTTTGGCAGGAAATTTAAAAATTCAGAAAATATTTAATGTTGACCGATCAAACTTGACCATGTCCATGACCAATCCCGGACAACTTGCTTTGTGAACGGTCATGATCGATTGTGACTGACCGGATAATGACCGGACAATGTCCTAAAAATGACCGATCACAATGACCACGACAACTTGACTGCCAACATTAATTTTAAATATCGAATTTGGTAGGCATAGGCTTTGACATCATGATCCTCTGTTGGCGCAATAGTATACCCAAAACATGTACCGTAACATAGAGCAAAGTCAGATTTTCGAAAGAAAATAATAATAACAAAATGTAGCACGATTTTGACAAATTTTCGTATGATGGCATTAGGCACTGAATACTGCACAAAAGCCTGTGATAACAGAGAGTAGCGGATTGTTTCATAAGCCCATTTACGCCACAGAACCTGAATCAAACTGATTAATAGCATAGAAGAATTTACTACGACAAGAAATCCAAACCAATGTATAATTTTCGACCCCGTAAATGGAACTCGGCTTTGAGAGCCGAGTTCCATGCTGCAGGGAACCGGCCGACACCGTCCGAATCACATCGTTTGTTGCCATATCTTCTATCCGGTCCCCGGTGGCCGGTCGCGACTCGCGTCCAGTAGGAACTCTCATCGATCGATTAGGCGCGGGCAGCGAGGGGTGAAGCGGGTTTGTTTACAAGTATGCCAATTTGTCGTTCCGCTCGCCAAGACATTCGCGCTCGCTGTGGCTAAGGTTTAATATTATATCGGAGTTTGTGTAATAAAAATTAGTATATGATGGCTGGAAATGTTTGCCAATATTTCAACTGTATGCTTACCAGACGAGATAACAATGTGAAAATGTATACATTTCCCTACCGAAATGACACGTTATGTCAGCAATGGATAGTAAATTCTGGTAAATAATATAATATTTCAAATACTTAATTGAAAAGCTTAGAATAAAATGGTTTCCAAGTGACACTTTTTCAAAAATTACATACCTATTTAGATTAAGTATAGGTACTACCTCAGAATAACTAAAATATTCTGTGGTACTACCTACATAATAATAATAATATAATATGTTCTCGGAGCATAGACGATTCTATTTAACTTAAAGAACGTTGCACCACCCCTTTTATTCTAAGCTCTTTAATAATAGTTATTTTATTATTAATCACGTTATTTTAGATAAGGTAATTAGTAATTTTTACATTATGAACTTAGTAGTACAACAGTTCTATAAACAATATTTTGTTTTTAATGGCGTCGCCGACAGTTAAGCCTGGTTCATACAGCAACTTTATCTTTATGCTTTTGCTTTATGTTTTTCTTTAAAGAAATAAAGCATACATTCAAGTTAAAAGTTATTTGCACATGCGCAATTTGAATCCATACGGACGTTTTTACTGCTAAATAGAGTTTCCACATAGTGGAGTTCTTCTTGGTGATTATAGTTAACAATATAGCTTTTCAGTGGCGTATCCGCAGGATTAACGTCTGGGGGGACAAATCAGTTATAAACGACAAAACTCTGTCGATAATTTTAATGGATAAAAACAGAACAAAAACATATTTTCTAAAATAACACAGGGTGTCCGGAAATAAATGCACCAACTTGAAAAATTAAAAAGAAAAATGGAAAATATGACGAAAAGTTCACATGAACATGGGTCCGCAGATGTTTGGTTTTCGAGATGCAGGGTGTTGAAATTGAAATTTTATTTTCGATATTTTTAAGTAACTTTTGAGACGACAAAATTTTCTTGCAAAATTTGGTATATTTTGGTATTATTTTTGGTGCAATCCGTAGAGGGCGCTGCGTAGGCTATCATTATTTAATTTAATTTGCCCTAACTTTTTTGACAGTAAAATTTAAATAAACAAGCATATTTATTTTTTGACAGTTTAATTAACTTGTTGTTGTTGTTTTTTCGCAAGAGAATTTTGTCGTCTCAAAAAGTTACTTAAAAAAACCGAAATTGAAATTTTCACACCCTGGATCTCGAAAACCAAACATCTGCGAACCTATGTTCATTATGAACTTTTCGTCATATTTCCCATTTTTCTTTTTAATTTTTTAAGTTATTACCGGACACCCTGTATAACATAAAAATAATTCTCCTTCGAACCAGTAAAATCTATATCACAAAATCAAGTATTCTTTTTTTGGTCTTGAACTCTTCGAATATCTCCTCTGGAGATATGGTTATTTCATAGAATACATATAAAGGAGTGTTAACCCATTCAGTCGGTTTTCGCGAATATTGTTTCTAATATAAATTTTTAAAATTTTCAGTTTTGAAAATCATCATCATCATTGAAAATCATATTTTATCAGTTTTAATGTAGTCCCTAGAGGGCGCCACTTACTCCCTTAGAATTATTTAAAAGTACGCACAACTTTTTTTAAGGGAGTAAGTGGCGCCCTCTAGGGACTACATTAAAACTGATAAAATATTCTTGTTTGCCGTCCTAAAAAACCCCAATGTACCAATTTTTAAGCCGATATCATAAAAACTGTCGAAGTTATTAAGAAATTTGCAAATAAAATTTTAACTTTGAACGCCCTGTATCTTTTTAACCATCAACATTTGTATAAGCGATGTTGCGCTCAATCGTCATATTTTGGTCCCCTCTACTCCCAGTTTCAGTTTTTTTTACCATATTAATGAAACACCCTGTATATCCTGCTGGGTATTAATTTGTTTTGCAATTTTTTGTCAATACGATTTATATGAGCATCAACTATTTTTTGTGTTGTTTCTTTTTTTAGACATTAAAGTACCCATACCTACAGCCTTTATTTTTGGAGATATGATAGGTACCTAACGAAAGAAAGTGTTGAGGCAAAAGTTGTAAGGTTTCAGGTGTATTATCTTTTGGCAGTAAGAGATGAAATTCTACTTATTTTTGCGAGTCTAATGATATATCACACTAAGTAGTTATTTTAAGTACTTTTTGAAATACTTATTCAATATGATATTTCGAAAATTTCGATTTTTAACCCTGATTTGTGGTTAAACTAGAAGAGGTAGAAGATCATGCCTTTAACAAAAAAATACTTGTCTTGATGTGGCAAATGTCCTATTAACATTCAAAATCGCCCATTTGAGTTTTTACCGTTTTTAGTGAAATTCGGATTTCTGGAGATTTACAACAACCCATTGATACGAAAATTTGATAACATTCCTGAAAAATAAATAAGCATTTGTTGTTAATGACACGATCCTCTATCTCTACTAGTTTAACTACAAATCAGGGTTAAATAAAATATTCATCTTTGAATATTTCAAAAACTACTAAAAACGAATATTTAATGTGATATATTACTCGCAAAAATAAACAGAATTCAAATATCCAAAAATATACGTATTGGATTTTCCATTAAAGAAAATCTAAGTTCAATTTTTTTTCTCTATGTATCTCTTAGAGCCAAAAGATAATACACCTAAAACCCTACAACTTTTGCATCTACGCTTTTTTCCGTATCTCCACAAACAAAGGCTGTAGGTATGGGCTAAAATAACTGTGACTACCTTGTACAGGGTTTTCCGTATATTTTTCAACCCCCACTAGCACGTCCATTTTTGATCCCAGAAAAAAAATCTTTTATGTTTTATGATATTGTTGTATGATATATCATGGACCGTCAGAATCTGTTAGCAGATCAAACAAGTGAATATCGGAAAATTAAGAAAAATATATAAACTTTTGGTTTTTAAATAGAACACCTTGTATATTTTTGGATTTTATAAATACACTAGTCCTTCTTATTCCAACAATATATAGAGGGCCCGTCAAATGTATGGAATAATGGGTGCATCTTTTTTATTGTTAATCTTAGAAAAATAAAAAAAAAGTTTAGGTACCTATATATTTTTCTGAATTTTCCGATATTCAATTGTTTGATCTGCTAACAGATTTCGACTGTACGTAAAATACTCGTATCCTGCAGCTTTCATGTAACAAGTATCTTTCAAGGATCAAAAATCTAGGTTCTTCCTGGTTGAAAAATTACGGAAAAACTCTGTACCTATAGTAGCTAAATATTATTTTCATGTGCCTGTATTTTTTTTATTGTCTAAAAACTTGGAAATAATATATTTCTATTTTGGTACCTAGGTAGGTAGTTTAATATTTCCGCTAAAATTAAAATGCCATAGGGCATATATATACCAAGTATATATAGTCCACCGCACGAAAGAATGACCAATTGAAGCCAAGTCTGAGCGTTTAGTAGGTTGGCTTAAGCAAATACTTGACGCTTCGACTGTGTTGGAAGTGATCATTCTTTCGTGCCGTGGACTATACCAAAGCTCTGGGCTGGGGCCTTATTCTTGAGTCAATGAAATCGATTCCCGAGTGAGAGTGAATGTATCATAACAGGAGAACAAAACGCCGTCTTCATTTGAGGGATAACTCCTCACTCCTCAGTTCAAGAATTGAACCCCTAGCCACCTCCCCGCACTTTCGTTTGAGCTGGCCACTGATTCACTGATTCGCATTCGCGCGCCCGCCGCCCGGCTCCTCGGGGCGGCCGGCCGCGGCCAACGTGGCGGTGGCGACGGGCACGGCCGGTGGTGATTTGGCAACCGCGCGCCGTTCGGCTACCGCACGAGTCCTAAAAATTATAAATGTAGACCGGCTGGGGCATTTTCAGCGCTACCATAAGGATTGGACTTCTTGTCGTAGTAAATTCTTCTATGTAAATTCTTCTATGTAATAGGCAATTTTTTCAAGTTGCTAGAAAAATTCATAAATGCTTAACGTGCTTTGAACGTTTAACTCAAAAAAGAACTTCAACAACTTTGTTTTCTGAGCGTTCGGGGACTAAATATTTATCCTTTCGCAAAGATAATGACAGAATAACAAATGTCAAGTTAAAGTATTATGACAACAAAGACAATAGCCTCGCCACCTGTCTGATATTGTACCCTGTGTTCTATCTGATTGTCTATACTAACTTCTTTTTGAATAACTGGCAATACCTAATATTTTACTCAGCTCCACTGAACATTCTGCAACAGAGTTGCCCGTATTTCCTAGAATAAAATTGTTGATTCCTTAGTCCCACAAAATTCTACGATTCCTTTGTCCCACAAAATTCTATGAATATTATTGAAAGAGTGTTCACATATTTTTGACATTGAAATTTGATTTTGCGTGACATCATTATTATGCTCTTTTAAAAGAACGTTAAATGGCGTACTAAGTCTCCCTAATATAGAACTTTCCACATTCGTAAAGAATTTTATAAATGCAATTTTTGAACTTTTTACTTCATTAAATAAAATAATAAAAAAATGCTTTAACTAGCATTGATCTTAATGTATTTTTGTTTTGTTTTTTTCTGAAAAGTAAAGATATCATAATAATTTATTCTAGGAAATACATATTTAATATGTTGCTGACTTTTCAGTGTAATTCAGTAAAATATTATAGCCAGTTATCCAAAAGAGGTTAGTTGTTTATGTAGATAATTAGACAGAAAACAGGGTACAATATCAGACAGGTGGCTAGGTTATTGTTTTGGTTGTCATGACACTTTAATTTTGTCATGACACTTTCATTTTACATTTATTATTATGTCATTTCACTTTGACGCGACATTCTATTTGAGAAAGGAGGAAGATTTATTCTCCGATAGCTCAGAAAACAAAATTGTTGAAGTTTTTTTTTTGAGTTAAACGTTTCGTTCATTTACTGTTAATCATTTTTTTATGAATTTTCCAAGCAACTTGAAAAAGTAGTCTTTAATCAGTTCGGTTCAGGTTCTTGATATCAAAAAGTATTCCTGTCAATACAATAATAGGCCAGGCAATGGGGAGTTTCTATTCGCAAAAGGTCGGACAGAAATGAAATTTGGTGGGATGGTAGACATGATAGTACACCTGAGTTTGCGACTTCAGGGTGTTGCCGTTCGAGGGGTGGAGGGATGAAAACTCTGCGTCGGGACGCTTTTCTGGAAATAGCGCCGTTGTGGTAACCGCTATCGAAAAAAAGTTGAAATAAAATATGAAGAGAACAAAATTGTGCACAATTTTGGTTTTTACATTTTTCGTCTGCGACCAACAGTTTCCGCTCTACGCCGTGCCAAAGTTGGGGGCTGGTTTGCAATTTTCAACAAAATCAGAATTTCATCGCCGATTAAGATGAATATCGCTATTAAAAAATTCTGTAATATTTTTTTTTCTGAAAGAATAATGTTTTCCGAGTCTGCAGATGCCCGATTTGATACATTTGGTCGAATATAATAAATTATATGATTTTTTGAAGCGCGCCGCTACATACTCCGATACGGGTATTTTCTAATTGTTAATAACTACGCCTCCACATTTATTATTTTTGTGCATTAGTAGTCATGGCTGATAGTTCATAGTTTATCGACCAATCGCCTTGGTTTGCGGAAGGTCGTCGAACGCGTGCTTTTGTTTACGCCAGGCGTCAGAGATATGTACCTACGTGATTTTTTTTAGGTAACAAACATTTAAACATAAATCGTTGACTGACGTCATCATCATCATCATCAGTCCAAGGGACTGACGTATTAATAAGGCTTCTCACGCCTATGGTCAATTACAATGTATTTTGCATTAGCCGAATTCGAGCGAATGACCAGCAATAACCGCGGTTACTTCAGGTTATGCCCTTGGTTATGCCCTTCAATGTCCCCAGTGCTATAACCGTTTTAGTCGCTCGAAAGCAATCGGTTATTTGTTGGTCATGTCATATTTAACCTATATAATTTTGTGGGGGGCACAAAATATATTGGGGTTAGATGTACCTACATGTTTTGTATGTTCGGCGTCGCGCAAAGCATTATAGCTAATATAAAACAAAATAATTTTTTTGTAATGAATTCACGTTCATTAATACTACTATATGAACAATTTGAAGAGGATGAAATATTCATTCAAAATATTATGTGTATAGACGACTCAAATATAAAAATAGGCCTGATAGGTATACACAAAACTACATCCGATGGTACCCAAGTTAACGACAACAGAAAATTTGATGATAGATTATGAAGATTATCATTTCTTTAGATTATTTCGAATGGGAAAAAACAACTATAGGAGACTCATAGATGTTCTCCGAAAAGTAGATACAAACCATGTTTTATCTACTTTGCCATTTGGGAGGACACCAGACCTTATCTTCCATTTTAAATAAATTCTAATAACTTAATAATACTCGCGAAAAAGCAGTCTTTTGTTTATCTTTTTGGGGTTCGAATCAGGCCCACAATCCACAACACTACAAAAATTTGACAGTGGAGAGAGATAAAACATATTAAAACCGCTCCAAAGCCCGGTCGTTATCGGTTATAAAATGTCATATTGGTGACGTCACAAAGGGCTTGTTGATGACGTGAAATTCTATTACCATTTAGAACCAAAACCGCTCGAAAATCATTGGTAAATACCATTTGTTACCGGTAATTATTGGTCATTCGCTCGAATACGGCTATTGTATTTTGTCTCCGGGAAGCGCATGGTGAGCCAGAGAACTGTCAAACATGAAAGACGTCAGTCAACGCATAAATCTAACGTTGGCTGCCGACAGGGTTCTCACCTTTCGTCTCTTTCCGCAACGTGCCCGTAGTGTGGTGTTCGCGAATGCAGTGTACCTACATCATGGCGTCACTTGATAAAAATTGTTTCATATGTGAGCAAACATTGCGCGAAGGACATACAGTGGAGGTGAAAGAAAAAGGCATAAACACGTTAAGAAGATCTAGCCAATTGCGAGAAGATGGTAAAAGTGATACAGTGTTGGTGGATCAACAAACAGTTACTGTGCATGACTCGTGCCGCAAACATTATATAAATCCGAAACTCATTGCATCATCAAAACGTAAACAACGCGATAATCAAGGCAGTGCATGCGCTGATAAATCTTCGACTTCAGGACGATCTGTGGTGCCGCAATTCGATTTTAAGACTAGTTGTTTTTTTGTGATACGGTGATAAAGAAGGAAGATTTAAAGAGAGCGAGACTATCTGATCGGGACCCCGTTTATGAAGTGCGAACCCTAGGAATGAAAGAAAAAATTCTAGCGTGTGGTGAAAAGCGCAAAGATGATTGGAGTCGAGCAGTTGCGAATCGTTTCGCAAATATTGGTGATTTAGTTGCAGTGGAGGCTCGCTATCACCATTCATGCTTCAAAAAATTCCATCGAAGAGCCGGTGTACCCTCATCGAACAAAAAGAGAGGATATCGACCTGCAACAAACGTGGATGAAGCAATATTTATAATTATCTAGAAGAAAACGCACAGGAATGCCAGTTTTGCATCGAAGATCTAATGAACTCGTGTGAGGGAGAGTATCGACCTGATGTACGAACGGTCCAGACCCGATTACTGCAAAAATATGGCGACGACATTATAATTGTGCAATGTGCAGCGTGGTAAGCGGTCGTCAATAGTGTGCTTTAAAAATACGGGATTCAAAATTGTAACGGAAACATGGTATACCAACAGAAAAAAAAACTGAAGACGAACGAATGCGTATAGTTCAGACTGGTGCATCAATCATCTTAGAAGACATTCGTTCACAAGTCTATGTAACTGCGGAATATCCACCATCGGCAAACTTCTTACAGGACGTAGATACAGTTGTACCGGACTCTTTGCGAACTTTTCTTAACGACCTAATCTTGAAACATAAGCGTGGGCCCCTACATAAGTGGGGAATCAAAATTAAAGCTCTGGCTCATTCTATTATAGCATTGGCATTGGAGCGTTTCTACACACCAAGTTTGGTTCTAGACAACTGTTAGACGTGATGTCTTCTTTGGGATTTTACGCCACATACGAGGAATCTGCACTCTTTCAAAAATCTGCCATTATGGGTCCACCCATTGCCATCGAATCTGACGCATTTGTGCAATTCGTATTCGATAATGCGGATTTCAATACAAACACACTTGACGGACTAAACACGTTCCACGCAATGGGTGGCATTCAGTGTGTCACACCAGCTGCTGCTCTTATCCCGGATGAACCAATTCCTCGGCTTACGAAAATACCTACAGCGAAAGTGGTAGGGGCATTTGGTAACATCCCTATTGAATCGTTCGGGAAGAGTCATGGAGCTGGTCTTCAATCGATTGCAATCCAAAACCTGCAAGCAATTCATCCGATTGATAACGACATATTCCCCTCGAGCAGCGACTTAGTGTGGCTTTATGGCAAAAGCCAGAACATGCAGTCCATACCAGGCTGGAATGGCTTCATGGAAGAAGTGACCTGCTCGAAACCATACCAACGCAGTAGAATCTTGTGTTTACCGTTTATAAACGCTCCACCGAGTGACTATGATACAGTCTTCACTGCTCTCCTGTCCGCAGCAAAAAAATGTGAAAGTCTGCAGCAACAAACTTGCGCGTGACGTTATCGCAAGTAATTTTGACCCTGCATTAACTAACATTATCCCAATAAAATAGAGGATTTCACATGGTAATGTCGTTTATGGGGGCCATCGGCTATATCATGGCAGGAAGTGGCTTGAAACAACTCATGAGTGTAATTTATGCCGAACAGTCTGCTGATAAGATGTTATCAGGGCATGCGTATGGTAGGGCCATAAGAGCCCATATTGTATGCCACGTAGCGGTCGCCAAGATTATTTGGCAAGCTATAGAACTTACCGAAGACGAAAAAGCCCATATGTCCGAATTCTTGGATCCTGCAGATCGCTCGGTTATACTGACAATAGAACAGAGTGAATCATACAAAAGCGTCGCAGGAAAATTGAAAGAGCGTCTCATGCAACTGGATGCCCACGGTCCGACAGCAAAACTGTGGATCCAATATTTTCGCATGGTGACTATCCTGAAACAATTCATTGAAGCTGAACGCTCATCCAACTGGCATCTACACTTGGAGATAATACAAAAGATGTTACCATATTTCCATGCAAGTGGGCACTTCCTTTATGCAAAATCGTGTCAGCTCCACCTACAAGATATGCTCGCTTTGCCAGATAAAATGAATCCTGTTGAATATGAACGCTTTACCACCGAGGGATATTTCACTATCCGACGTTCGAACAAATTCTGGTCTGGAATTTGGTCGGACATGACCATCGAGCAGACCTTGATGCGTACTATGAAAACTGTGGGTGGCCTGACACTTTGCTGTGGGATTTCTGATACCACGTTGACCCAGTGGACATTGGGTATGGTATATTTGTATAATATATGCGTTAAAGACTTTTGTTCTGTATCTATGCATAGCACAGATCAACATGTCGATTAATACGGGAGTTGTTGGAGAGGTCGACGTGAATTGCCACCAGGCGTACGAAATCGGGTCAGTTGCGATGACACAAATGCTGGGTCATACTTTTGTGTCGGTGAAATTTAAACGTAAGGAGAGAGTTATCTCTCTAGCCGCTGCTAAATGTAGTGTGAAGATTGCATCGGGTCCTGTTATAATCAATCCTCTTTTGTTGTTTCAACGTATATGCATTCCAAAAAAATCTGACGATGAACTGAAAGAATACTTTCAGTACGAACTTGCGCCGTTTCCGCTTTCAATGTTCACCGAGGAAGGTATGCGCAAAGGGGCAAAATCTTCACTGTACAAAGCTTATGTGCCCGTAACACCAGTCATAGAAGTTGACACGACCATGCACGTTGTTGACGGAGGTTTCTTGCTCCATCGTGTTGTGTGGGGCCGTCACAATTCATTTGCAATGATTTGCGCGAATTACATACACTATATTACAAGACATTATGGGCCGAGTACAATTGTTGTTTTTGACAGATATCCCGAAAGTGGGACAGACACAAGTACGAAATCTGCTGAAAGAAACCGCCGCTCGAAGCAGCACTGCGGCACTGATGTACTCTTTGATGAATCCATGATTCCAACTGTGTGACAAGAAAAATTTTTATCGAACAGCTTCAATAAAAAGCGCCTCATCGCATTGCTGCAGACAAAGTTGGAAGCACATAATTACACGGTTAAGCAGGCAGTGGAAGACGCAGATTCATTAATTGTGCAGACTGCCATCGAACTTGTTCCCTCTTTTTCCTCAGTATTCGTTATAGGAGAAGACGTAGATTTGCTTGTGTTTTTGCAAATGTTTATTTGCGCAAGCCAGGTAGAGGGAACAAGGAAGATGTGTTCTATTCGCCTCAGAGTTTGCAATATAGCGATGCTGTTGCGAAAAGTATCTTATTTGTGCATGCCTTCAGTGGTTGTGACACTACATCGGCGTTGTTCAATCAAGGCAAGATTCGATTCCTCAAAACTTTAGAAAAAAACCCAACACTAACAGACGCGATTCGGGTATTTGACGATCCCAATGCAGAATTAGCGGAAGTCGTTGCCGCTGGCGAACTGTTTATGTTGAGGCAGTATGGTGCAGGAAGCGAACAGCGTAAGTTGGACTCTCTGCGGTATAAGAACTTTGTACGGGCTGTCGCCAAAAATTCATTCAATCTCGCGGCGCTGCCAAAAACATCCGACGCGTGCCATCATCATTCATTGCGTACATATTGTCAAGTACAGAGCTGGCGGGGAGTTCAGATCATTGATGGCGAAGAACAACCACAGGACTGGACGCAATACGGATTTCAAAGGAACCAGCTCCAGTGGTTTTACTTAAGAGCATCTCGTGCAGATGCCAGAAAGGTTGTGGACCTGCTTGTGGTTGCCGGAAGACAGGATTAAAATGTTCGGTTCTGTGTTTATACTGTACTGGGACCTCCTGCGAAAACATTCCCGACCTGATTGCGTTAGACGACGAAAACGTTTCCGATCAGATACAGGACGATGAGGACCAACAGACAACGCCGAGTTTGCCGATTCTGTCTCTGAATTGATGTCCGAGGATGATGACACTGAAGGCGAGTCAGCTTTACAATGTCGCAAGAGACTCAGAGTGAAATAAACTACGATATCGACCGTGGATCTTGGGGATACCACATTAAAAAAAAGCACCGATCAACTCTACCTCAAGGGTGGTGTGGAAATGAGTTGATAATGACATTTTCTTGTTTCATGTATGCACAAAATTAATAAGTGTGGTGCCTAGACCAACAATAATAAGGAAATATTGAGGCGTAGTTATTAACAATTAGAAAATACCCGTATCGGAGTATGTAGCGGCGCGCTTCAAAAAATCATATATTTTATTATATACGACCAAATGTATCAAATCGGGCATCTGCAGACTCGGAAAACATTACTCTTTCAGAAAAAAAAATATTACAGAATTGTTTAATAGCGATATTCGTCTTAATCCGCGATGAAATTCTGATTTTGTTGAAAATTGCAAACCAGCCCCCAACTTTGGCACGGCGTAGAGCGGAAACTATTGGTCGCAGACGAAAATTGTGCACAATTTTGTTCTCTACATATTATATTTCAACTTTTTTTCGATAGCGCTTTCCACAACGGCGCTATTTCCCGAAAAGCGTCCCGACGCAGAGTTTTCATCCCCCCACCCCTCGAGCGGCAACACCCTGAGGTCGCAAACTCAGGTGTACTATCAGGGGACCTATGTCTACCATCCCACCAAATTTCATTTCTGTCCGACCTTTTGCGAATAGAAACCCTTTTTTTATACCCATTGCCTGGCCTATAAGCCGATTATGTATTTATTTATGTTTTTAACTTGATTGTGATAAATGGGTCTAAAAAAATAGGAAACATTTTAGTGCTTAAAAACATGAAAAGCCAAATATCTCGAAAGCTAACGTAATTATCAAGTTTCGACGAGAGTCAAAGTTAATAACATATTTACAGTGGCGTAGAACAAACAATCTCCAGGCAAACACGAGTTCTACGATGAACCAACACTCTGTAACCAAACGATTTTGCGTCTTTTTCAGAAATGCCATCATAATAAATTTTACCACAATCGTGCAAGGCGTTCAAACGCTGTAACACATACAGCATTTTAAAACTAAAATTTCAGGGCTTAATTGCGCCCAAACGATGTAGCTCTGAACTAGGGTAAATTTAGATAAATCGATTTTTTTAGGCTACACTATATCTGATTAGTTTTATAAATACCTTTTAGGAACATCTTGTCCAGTTTGATAATTGAGTTAGGGGCAGAATCCCTATAATTTTGAGATTAAGTAGCCTCAATACTACGATTTTAATGATTTTTGTACTACAAGTTTAGAATGAAAATATAGGGAACTATCATAATACCACAGCTTATATTATTAAGCTGTGATAATACTACATACCTACTAAAGATTTCAAATTACAATTAAGTAAAAAAATATTAAATAGCTAGTTTACGGCTGTGTAGTTTTACTAAGTAGGCCCTTTTAAACCTAAAATCTATCTGGTTGTAATATTCGTATAAAACTTCAACATAATTGTGAGTAAAATTTCAACCTTTTCTCAATATTTTCTAATAATTTAAAAAATTTCTAGCCCTGATGAAGGTCACGAAGTAGACCGAAAGCTTGGTATTATAAAAATAAGTTAATATATACCTTTCTGGCTGCAAAACTCGTTATTTTATCTACTTAGTAAAAAAATATTGGTAACAGTTTAGTAGTCCGTTTTGTCAGAAGATTGCGATTCCTCCAAAACTTCTTTTGTAAACAACAATAACTTTTTCATTTTATACTAAATAATTGAAATACTTTGTTATTCACAAATTTTCACACTTATATTTCATAATGTACCTAGCTTAGGTGGGTACTTGTATCAAAACTTTCACTATTTAGTATTTTTTTCAAAAAATCAAAACTACCTAACTATTTAAAAAATTTTTCCTGAAGAGTAAACCACCTAATAAAAAACACTTATTACAAGTTAAGTCGATCTCTGGACACATTCCTTGCTTTTTTCTGTTTATTATGTTATAAACTTTTTAGCGCGTATATATAAATAAGTGCCAACATTTTAACCATGAATTTAACTAGTCAAACGCAACAACTTTTGTCAAATAAATTTTTCGGAAAGTTAATTTTTTATGGAGTAGTTGTTCTCATTAAAATAACACCAACTTTGGTTGTATTATTACCTTCCATATTGGTTACACTTCTGGAAATTTGGAATTTTATTTAAAAAAAAAAAAACGGTTTACCTCGAAAATAATAGTTTTAAGACAAATTTAGAAAACACAAAAATTAGGGAAATTAATTATTTGTACACCAGAAAAATGTTTCACAGCTCCATACGTGCCTGAGGAAAAGTTGCAGGGGGAAGATTATACCTCCACGTGATTTTCATTTGTTTTTCAGTTACAACAATAAAAGTTAAGTGGTCGATTTGAGATAACTAAAAAATCTTAATTCGATATCTCTAAAATTGACAAAAATGAAAATAAAAATCGATTTTTAACATTTTTTAACCTTTTAAGGGAAGCATTTTTAAATATAAGTGTAGTTAAACCTACGGTTAATGGGTTGGCTTTCTTTTCATCCTGTATAATGTTTATTGGATCCATCTTAGCGTAACTGCAGACTAATAATCTCTTTCCAGGAAGGCGCTGGCACAAATCGGGAGGTAAATTGATCCCCCGGTTGCGCCTCGGCTCTTAAGTAATTAAGAAAAAGTGGAATAAAGAGGCTTAGGAGACCAGATTTTTTATTACTCCATTTGTGGCGGGAAAGAAAATGGGCCACACCCACAGGTAAAGCCCATTATATGTAAGTCAGATAATAAATATTGTTCATAATTCAATTTATTACACAGCATATTTTTAGTCAGTCTTACCCTTACCTAATCCTCATAATATTTATCATGAAACTTAAAAATCATCCTGGCTGACTAACGCAACTTACCTCGAATATGGGCTCTGGCAATCGTTAATACGTCAATATTAGGTAACTCAGTACAATTTATATTATTGTACCAAATCCCAAAAATAACGGTCCAAACTCGTTGTCTTGGTTACCACCTTTATTGTTTAGCCTTCACAAATAAACTTGTCAGATACTGACACTGACCAAGAATATTATTTCAGATCCAAAAATCGCACTAAAATCGCGTTCTAACCTTCAACTTAACTTCTAGGCCCAATTCCCAGGGCTTATAATATACTCAATGGAAGACTGGAGACTACTCTAGAATATTCCTGGCCAATGGCAGATGCACAAGTCATAAAGTTCTAGCAAATTTCTAGAAACTTATGGAAGGTCTACAGGAAAAACAATGAAAACTATTGGAAAATGGGGCCCAGGGGGCCCTCAGGCCAACAAAGATGTGACGTAAAATCCCTCCAAACTAATCATAAAAATTATAAAACTGTAAGTAGCATAACGAAACTACTTAAAATTTATCTGCCAAATTTTTAAATAGGTTATATACCAATATGTGTCATATAATACTCTACATTTTTTCGCAGCCTGTTGTGATTGAAAAATACATTTTCAATTAAAATGATAGGTAGCAATCGATTTTTTTTTTTTGAATATATCAGTCGCTTTAAAACGAATAATGTTCTTATTTCTTAATGTTAATGTTTAGTTCTTTGTGTACCTATATGTTTTATATTTATTTTCTAATTTATAAATTTATAATTAATTATGTCATTAATATCATAAGTATTCTGATTTCTTTCGCATAATCATAATAATAATTACCCTATTTATCTGGACCCTAATTATTGCACTAAAGTTTACTAAGATCAACTCCAAATTCTAAATATTCATTCCTCTAGTTTTAAATAATGTCGCGAAATAAGGACGATATGCTTCTTCCTCACTGCCCGTTGTAAGACTGTAACGCTAGGTCCTAATTGATCGCGTCGTCCATATTGCGCGATCATCGCGCTTGGGTCCTAATTGCAGTGTTTTTTCGCGAACGATTCGTGTTGTGAATTTACTTTTTTGATTGAGTCGATCAGTGGCAAAATGACACGCGACAAACGCATTCGTCAAATGTTGTGTGAGAACGTTTACATTTAAATATTTTACTTTAATAAAAAGCGAAACTTAAAGCTTCCCATTTCTTATCTACGGCCACCCGGTTTTTATACAGTGGGGACCACTTATTCCACACAGTGGGCCGTTTCTGCACTTCATTTATTAATAATTGTTCTATTAATATATGGTTGGACATATTTAATTCTCACCCTCACAATATTTCAGGCTGTATGGTGTATCACAGAAGCAACCTCATATAATGCAAAAGAAAATGCCTTTAAAACTACTTTATATTATCAATATACAGGGTGTAAATGTGATTAGTAGAGAAATTTTAACTGGCGGTAGGTTTTGACCCGATAAGCACGCTTATGAAGGTTATTTTTCAACGATATATAAGGATATAGATGACTCAAGGTAAGTAATAGAAATAATACGGCTTTGTTTTGCTTCAACATTAGCGGGTCGGGGGGAAGAAGACGAGGTAATTTGTTTACATTGGCATTTCATAAATTCACTCTTTCCTATTTTGTAATGCATAATAAATAGTTTTTTGATAGACTTGTATATCCTATATATGCCTTGAGATACTTATATATATAGAAAATAACCTAAATCGTGTCAAAAAACTGGAAATCTTGAATGTGCCAACAATAACATCCTGAAAAATCATGAAACAAAACAAAGTTTCCTTTGGTAATATATCTATACCTAAACAGGGTGTAAATGTTAAGTGCGAAAAAATTCAAGTGGTGAATCTTTGTGTGATTCTAAGACGAAAAGTTTATATAAACATAGGTCCGGCAATGCTTCCTTTTCAAGATACAGGGTGTCAAACTCTTCTTAAAAAATCGCTTTTTCGTAAATATCTTAATATTCCTTTAACCGATTTTGTTGAAATTTGGCAGTGTCATTTGTGGTAGAAAAAGGCTAATTTATCCCCTACTAGATTAAAATTATTAAGTACAGTGGCGTCCCGAGGGCACCTTAACCAATAATTTTGTAAAAAAGGTGCACCACTGATTTTTTAAAACTTTTATTTTTCTTCGCATTCAGCAACTAAAAATACCACTTTTTTGTCTCTTGAATTATTCTTGTATCTCGCTTTGTTTTTGAGAAAAAAAAATAAAAATCACTTATTTCTCCAAGCGTGCGGAAAAGTACACTTTTCCGCATGCATTTTACTTTAGAAAGTATCACTTTTCCCCAGTAGGGCGGAAAAGTAGTGCGGAAAAGTGACACTTTCTAAACTAAAATGCGTGCGGAAAAGGGAAATGCGTGCGGAAAAGTGTACCTACTTTTCCGCACGCTTGTAGAAAAAATAGTGTTAATTACTCTTGCGGAAAGTGCCACTTTTCCACACTCGATTTCTTGGCTGAACTCCGCTAAGCGTCGTTCAGCCAACTGCAATCGCGTGCGGAAAAGTGTCACTTTCCGCACTTGTTAGGAAATATACTATATTGAATGTCTCCGGGACAACCTAATAAAAAATTAAAACTAACAATTAACAAAACTAGGGTATACCGGATATTTTTTCCATATTAATAGTTTATTCTAGTCTTAAAAATTGCTATAAACGGTAATGCTAGCTATAAAAATTTTTTGTTTTATTATAATAATTATTAAAAAATGTTTGACACCCTGTATTTTGAAAACGAAGCATTAGCGGACCTATGTTTATATAGACTTTTGGTCTTAGAATCACTCAAAGATTCACCCCTTGAATTTTTTTGCACTTATTCATTTACACCCTGTTTATCTTTGTTATTTTTAATTTTTTTAATCACCAAAAATACGACAAAATTGCTCTTATACTTAGAAACTTTTTTACTGCTGCTGGTTGCCCATGTTGCTACGACGCGCCGCCAGGCCACTGTTGCCACTCGACGAGCTCGTGTAGAAGCCGCTGCGAATTAAATAGAAAAATAGCCAGAATACATCATTAGCCAAAATAAAAGAATCTATGTAGCGAAGAATTGAAGCTCGAGGGTAAAGGGTTCTTCGCCCTCGGCGGAGTGTATTTCCGTTTTTAATTATTTTTCTAAGTAGGTACGTTCCCCCTACTTTTTGGGGATGCCATTCCACAATACATCCCGAGAGCGAATGTACACTTTGCCCTCGAGATCCGAGATTTTCCTTAAAACTGGAGACCACCCGTCCCCAAAGGAGCTTATTTGTGGAATAGCATCCCCAAAAAGTAGGGGGAACGTAGGTACTTAGAAAAATTAAAAACGGAAATAGGTACATCCCGAGGGCGAATGGACCCCTGTCCCTCGAGATCCGAGATTTTCATTGAAACTGGAGATGACCCCTTTCCAAAGGAGGTAATCTGTGGAATGGTATCCCAAAAAATGCCAGAAACACCCTTAGAAAAAATAATATTGACTTTAATTATGATCGATGGTGGAACGGGCTAATGGACGACAAATCGATGACGCTGTCTTTTCGGCGTTGACGCCGGCGCCATGGCACTGGCGTTAGTGACGCTAACTTCACCTAAGCACCTAAGTAGTGGAGCGGAGGACAGCGGACAGGGCAATGCATAAATCTTGGATATTTTCTGTTTTTCCGCGGGTTTTCGCCAAGTGTCGATGTTGCAAAAGGTGCAAAATAGTATGGTGATTAGTACAGTAAAAATTTACCCCGATTATAACCACAAATATCGCCGTAAAAAGTGAGGTGTCAAAGGGAAATTTGAAAATCCATTTTCTCGGAAACTACGTCGAGCACCAAAAACTAAGGTGTTCAGGAACCTCGAAAATAGGGGGGTAGCCAAAATTAAAAAAAAAACAGGCTGCGTATACACAGTGGGGAACTTTTACCAAAATTGTTTTAGAGATCGTGATTTGTGCAGTGAAAAGTGTAGTGACATTCTGAAGGAATATGTGTCAGTTAGATGCTGAATGCGGAAAGTCCAAGATGTGCTAACACTCTTTTATTGTCCCATGTCCCATTAACCAGAGGTAAATTCATAAACTGGATATTTTTTCTTATTTAAATTATGGCAACGAAACGGCAACGTCGCGGCCGGCGCCATGTTCCCCACCAGAAAGCCTCATTCACATGCGTTCAGGTGCGCCTCGTTACGTGGGATTAGGGATAAATTGCCCCATTATTTAAACATGCAGCGAAAAAATTTTTTTTTGCGTTTTTGGCATATATGTACCTCCCTGATGACGTGGTTAAAATTATTGTATTTATGAATAAATCACCCTGTATATAAGTATTGAAATTTTGTACCAAAGGTTTCCAACTATAGCCAATTCGATTGCACTATGCATTTTATTCTTAAAACCATGCCTAATATGGTTTGGTGATTTTTGGGTGTTTTCTTTTAATAACAGTTGGCCATGGAATAGTATCTACTATTTCAAAAAAGTGTAACTCAAAATGTAGAGCTGTACGAGAACTATAGGTTGAAAAAGTTTTTTGAAAATCGGCCCATCTTTCGAAAAATACTAAAAGTGAAACACACTGTATATTTGGCTATTTTCATCTATACATACAATAAGAGAGAAGAACCCTTTACCCTCGAGGTCCGAGAATTTCATTAAAACTGGAGATGACCCCTCTCCAAAGGAGGTAATCTGTGGAATGGTATCTCAAAAAATGCCAGAAACACCCTTAGAAAAAATAAAATCGGTACACGGACGTAATTATGACCGATGGTGGAACGGGCTAGTGGGCGAAAAATCGATGACGCTGTCTTCTTTTCGGCGTTTTTGACGCCTGACATTTGTGTGGCGCTGATTTAAAGTACCACCGATATTAAGAGAAGTAAACTGGAGCACTTGTTCTCAAAACCCGCACGAGGGAATTTGGCATTCAATGCTTTACGTAATGAAGAATTACCCTTCCTTTTTTAAAGAAGTAGGTACAACCTCCTACTTTTAAGTGGGTATTTTGAAGAAAAATAAAAATGTTAATGAAACGAAAATTTAAACATTCATTTTTATAGGTCCAGTTTTGTCAATACCTAACCCTAACATTACTTAAATTGGTGTTGATAGAGGTCCCACAATCTAACATAATGTTGGTAAATACTCTTAAAAAGGCCGTAAATAGTCTCCAAATCAAATTTGTGAAATACAAAAAATAATCATGAGAAACTAAGCGCGCCCCGAATGTCGGGCGAAAATAGCCTACGTAAACACGGCAAAAATATTTCTTAATGTTTCTTCTTATAACTATTGCCGTAACGCATAGTTTAAAGAAAGGTCATGCATGATTCTTTTTGTATTTCACAGATTTTAATTTGGAGACTATTGACGGTATTTTTATCATGCCAAATTCCCTCGTGCGGATTTTGAGAACAAGCGCTCCAGTTTAGGTACTTCTCTTAATATCGGTGGTACATTAAACGTCGCTAACTTCAGGCTGCCAACAGAAAACAGAACAGAAATAAGGGATAGGCAACCGGCCTGAAAACAATGCAAAATTAATCTTGGACACACAGATTACCCACCTTATTTCCTGTTTGTCCGCGGGTTTTCGCGAAGTGTCGATATTGCAAAAGGTGCAAAATAGTCTGGTGATCAGTTTGAGCTGCGTACAGTAAAAAGTCAACCGGATTATAACCACAAATATCGCCGTGAAAAGTGAGATGTGAAAAGGAAATTTGAAAATTCATTTTCTCGGAAACTACGTCCGAGCAAAACAAACTAAGGTCAGATTCGTGTTCAGGGACCTCGAAAATAAGAAAGGTAGCCACAATGAAAAAAACGGGGCTGCGTAGGTACATCGTGGGGAACTTTCACCGCTATTTTTGCCATAACAAGCACGAGACGTACACAGTTTCAACAAACAGTGATTGGAAAATACTGAAACTGTTTCAAAAATTTCGATTCTATTGTAGTTAGGTATGAGTCCTTAACTATGATAAGAAAACATATTGAGAAAGAAAGGACTGAGAAAAGTGTGTCGTTCGTGTTGGATGCAACCTAAGCGGAAAGTATACGGTAAGTTTAAGTACCTAGACCCCAGATATGTTGGCTAATGTCGACGTTCTTATTTCAGAGGAAGAGGGACACCCACAGAACACATCTCTAAGAGCGTCTCCGTGCAGTAAAAAGGATTATCAGTGAACTAGTGAGCGGAAAAATTAGTGCGCGAAGTGAAAGTGAATGAAGTTTGTTCTATCAAGAAAAAGATCGTCCTCGGTGGTGTCAAGGTCCACGAAATCATGTAAGCCAGTTTAGTACTTAATAAAGCATCAAAAATCAAAAAGCCACGTAAGCAGTCGTTTCATTTATTTTTCTTGTTGGCATTTATCCCTTAAGGTGTCTCAGGCCAAAACTAACCGTTACAAGAGGTACCTAAACCTAAGTGTTAACATTTTGGCCATAGTTTCCGCATGAATTTTGCAGAACATTCGCCTACAATACAAATAATAATTATGTACCGAAACATTCCTTCAAACTTATGAAAGTTCCGTACATCTGGCAACAATGCTGACGCGCATGACGGCAAGCGTCCTCCAATGCTCTGCCGATGCCTCATGCGCCCTGAAAGAAAGTCAGCGGCAGCTGCAAATAGGGGGGCAAATAGGTAAAAATGCGGTTTAGAAAAAAATTAATTCCGGCTTTAAGAAAAAAGTTAAGTTAGTTTTTAAATTGCGATTTCGCATTCAGGATATTTTTCCCTACCCACTGTTAAAATTAATGTAGTTATGAATAAATCACCCTGTATATATAATAAGTTATACGTTCACCAAATGGGGCCAAAATTCAAAAAAAAAGTTTCCCCGAGTACCTACCTTGTATAAAAACCACAGGTTTTTTTTTCGCGAATCGATTAAGCCTTTCCCGAGATATTATTTGATATAATATAGTCAGCCTAGCTTATACAGGGTGTTTCTTATTAAAATTAAAATTTAATGAAAAATAGTTTATTTAAAAAATATAACTAAACAAAAAAAGTTGGCATTTCACTGTATTCTATTAGTCTCCATTGTAAAAATATATTTAATTTAACAAATCCTTACAATTATTATAGGCATCGTCCTCTATCCTTAATTAATTTTGCTTTATTCAACAAGCTGAACTCAAGTCAGGCGTGCCATGAATGCCATGAAAACGGTATCGTCTACATATTCGATAGTTACTTAGGTGCCTAGCGCCTAATGTAAAAGCCCGTTTTTTCTTTAAATGTTTCAAATGAAAGAACTTTAGCTCCATTTGATGAACATTAAAGAGTAATAAAATTTTTGTACCAAAGGTTTTGAACTATGGCCAATTCAATGTCACTATCCATTTTATTCTTAAAAAATGTCTAATATGGTTTGTGATTTTTGGGTGTGGAAAAAGTTTTTTGAAAATCGGTCTAACTTTCGAAAAATACGGAATTGTCTCGACTCAAAGTGTATATACTACTATCTTACTCCATAGTTTTAATTTGACTCTACAGATTTCATCACTTAGCTGCTGTTTGTATACTTCCTCTCTCATATATGTAGTAATGTAGTAATGACAATCATAATTAAGATACCTACTCTCCCACCTAGTATTGAGTATTATACAGGGCGAGTCGAAGTTAAACCGCCAGACTCAAAATTTGAGTAGTATTTTTAAAAATAAATTGGGTTCTTCATATAACATTTTGTCCAAAAACGCTTCGTTTTCGACGCCCTCTAGCGGCTAGAAGAAAGTTGATAGAAAATTCATAATCGCCGTCCCAGAAAACATAAAAGTACCAATTTTCAACTCGATAGCATAAATGGAACCGAAAATACTAATTTTTTTCTGTTTTTAAAAGAAAATTTTGACGCCCTGTATGTCGAAAACGAAGCGTTTTTGGACAAAATGTTATATGAAGAACCCCATTTATTTTTAAAAATACTACTCAAATTTAGAGTATGGCGGTTTAACTTCAACTCTCCCTGTATATACATGGATTCGAATACTATTCGGTAAATGAATAGTTTTGTTAGAATGGTATTCAAATGTCTAGGATTCGAATCCAGTTCGACTTAAGTATTCTATTCGAATACTAGTTTTTTTATATTCTACCCAAGTCTGTTCGGGAGACATATTATATTACATAATATACCTATATTTATTCACGATACAATATTGCAGGAAAAAATATAATAAGATGATAATTGAATTGAATTGAACATTTTTAGATAATAAAATTAGGGGAATGCGGGGCAATATTTTTAGTAGATACAGCCAAATGAAGGAGCCAAATTTCAAATCTACATGTCCCCCTCCCACCTCTTTTCGATGCAAGATCACGCCCCCGGTCAAGTCAATTCAGTGAGTACATAGCCATTGTTGGGAGTACAACAGCTCCCGTGTTTCAAAACTTGTATTTAGGTTTATCCAAAGTTAATACAGTTTTTATACAGTTTTTGATGTGAGTTTTATTGCTTAGGTAATTAGACTTATTATTTAAGTATGATTAATCTAAATCATTTTAAGTATCGAAAATAATTGTCGTTGTAAATTTTATTTATATTTTATTGTAAAATGTGCGTAGGGGCAAAATGGGGTAGGTAACCGGATGTCCTATTGAAATATCTACAAGGTAATTTAGATTTATTCTTGGACACTTCAACAGGTGATAGAAAATCATAAAATATTACTATTTTGTGAATAACTTTTTATACACAGCCGCTTCGTTTTCGAAATACAGGATGTTGAAATTCTCAAAAATGTTAACTTTTATTTTTTATTTTTACAACCGTTAAAGACAATTAAACGAAATTTGGTACACAACATGCATTGATCCAGTGTCACAAAATATGGTAATACCAAGTTCTCAATGTATAGCCAGTGGCGGAGATATGGGTATACAATACCCTTGAATAACTTTCATTATTCTAAGCAAAAACTGTCTCTTGACTTCTTTGTATCTGCCGCAGTTCTTTGGGAAAATTAATTTATCCTTTATCGCTTTTATGGAATGCAAAACATAAATTGAAATTATTTAATTCGAAAAAAATTGTCATTTTAGATTTATCTTTGGCCAGTACCGACTAAAAATTTAATATTAACACAGAAAACAGACAGAAAAATCAAATTTACCGTGAAACTATGTCAGACACAAAAAATGCAAAGAGACGGTTTTTGCTTAGAAGAAAAAAAGCTCTACAGGGCCGTGTGAGTATTTTTCTTGATAAAACAAATGTAGTGTACAGCCATATCTCTACCGACCACCACTGGCTATATTTTGTCAACTTGGTATTATCAGATTTTGTGACACTTGATCAATGCATGTACCAAATCACCACCCCCGTTGAAGTGTCCCAGAATAAAACTGAATCAACCTGAATAATGTTTAATTTGTTTTTTAATTTGTTTAGATGGCGAAACGATACTAAAATTTTCATGTTTTTACGTTTTTTTTTAATTTAAAGATTACTGTCTCTGTCTCTTTAATTCACCAAAAACTCACTATTTTAAAGCATTATTGTACTACCCCATTTTACCCCTCTTGGTACCCCATTATACCCCGCATACGGGGCAAAACGGAGCAAAGCGCAATTTTCATAAAAGTCCAAAAAAGTGAAAACTCAGTTACTGGTTCCGTTATACCAGTGACTATAGAAGGAATTTCTATAGTCACTGGTTATGCAAAATGTTGCTAATGTTAGTAAATCTATCTAACTACCTGTCAATATGCCAGGTATAATTATTTCATTTATATATCCCAGAAATATGGGGCTATGAAATTAAGTACCCCATATTGCCCCCCATTCCCCTACTTTTACTCTCTCATTGAGCTCTTTAAATTCTCGATACTGTAAACTGTAAGTAGGTATAGCTGTTTTAAGTACTTTTTAATGACTTTACTATAGATTAATCGGAGAATAATGCAAAAATTCAAAAAATAAAAATAAAATTGACTTTTTATAATTGAATATTGACCGTAACTTCTTCTTTATACTAGGTACATTATTGAAATTTGGAACTGCTTTGTTTTTAGGGCCATATTCAATTTTAAAAATAACTTGTACGCCCTGTATCTATGAAACTAAATACGATAAACATTATGGCCAATAAGAATTTTATTTTTATTTTTTTTTAAGTTTTGTGTGCTCCGTAAGTTATGCCAGGTTTCTCTGAAACACCCTGTATGATATGATGGTATACACTGAACCACCGTGTATATCAAACATTCGCATATCGCAATTTTTAAGTAAAGCCGGAATTACATTACGTATTTAGTGGCATAAAAATAGTTTTACGACATTAATTTCATCAAAAATATCACGTCAGTTAATGATCGGGAGCGTAAAGCGATGTTTTTAAAAAATATATTTATTGAACATAAAGTTACAATGCAAAGTGTGGAATAAGTATGAGGTAGGTATACAAAATAGCAAAGTTCCACTTTTGTAGCGGGTGCTTCAGTGGTGTCTTTTTGTGCAGTTTCAGCGCTTCTTTGGGATCGGAGGTGACATAATTCGTGTAAATGTCAAGCTTTACAATGCATTCATTAATTCCACGACCCTGAAAACAGTTTCGCGACACGCGCGATTTTTTGATGAAACTCTAATGTCACACAACTAATTTCGCTATTGTTTTCACGAAACAAGTTTCACAGGTATTCAAACAAGATTCATGGAATTAATTTCATCATGCATGAAACAAATTTGGTAATGTAGTACCTAATTCCGGCTTAAGAGCACAAAAAATGCCAGGCAACCCCTACGACACTAAAATAAAAATGGCTGATGCATTGGTTGCTTTTATCACGTTGCCATTAATTTAATAACCATAATATTTAGGCTTTTAAAACTACAAGTATTAGCAGTATACTCACATCTACTTCCTCTTTCTTTTTCAGTTTGCAACGCACTAAATTATTATTACGTAGATATAAATAGCCATCAGGTAAAGATAACGAATCTACTATATTGATAAGAAATGCCACTTCTGTAAAATCATGCAGAAAAATGGCTCAAGAACGGAAATGGAAAATTGGGGCAATGGGTGCAGTAAAGTAGCACGCTAGATCGACAATCGGTTGGTTATCTCGCGTGTTACATCCAAAATTACGAATCTCCTCTGTACCGAATGACAATATCGAGTGTCACATACACAACCTTTGGCGCTGTCATATATGTTACATCCAAAAATATGAACACGTTTATCGTTTTTACCGAATGGCGATACCACATGTTAGATACTTACCTAATAATATGCGCCCGGGAGTCGAATTATGCACTATTATGCCACTATTACGTTGAACTCTTATGCAACGACTAAATAGCAATATTTTCTGTATAAAATAGCGGATCGACTCCACGTACAGTAGAAGTAGTAAATTAGTACCTACCAGTAAGAAGAAATACACTTATGACTGAAACAAGCAGTAGCGCCAGTAGCACAGCATATAGGTGCATCACACAGATATTATAAGTATGGTAAAGCAACCCTCTTATTATTATTTGTTTTACATTGTCTTATGTTTTGTCTGTATTTTTGTTGGCTCGACCCACTTGTTTATAAAATAGAGATTTAGTTTTGTGTCATTAGCTGGTCATAGACGGGCGTAATTGTCTTAAAACATCAACGCGCATTCATGGACGCCCGTTCAACAACGTCCGTCTGTGGTGATAATACCGCCACGTACTTGAATGCGCGTTGAAGAAGTACGACGCACTTTTGAACCTGCTCCCGCTGAAAACGTGTGTGCATTGATGAATGCAAGTTGATGTTTTACCGTATGTGTTAACAAACGCGCATCATTGCCGCGGTTTTCTTCAGTGAAGTAGGTATATATTATTTTAAAATTTCTTCTGTCAGCTCGAGTTTATTGATTATTGATTATTCCGGATTTATTACAAATTTGGTTTATTATCGCACTATAAATATATTTTCTCCTCGGATATAATAAATGTAGTTACTACTTAGCAGACAGTTTTTTTTATATAGAAGTTTTATTATGACAGAGTAATACAACAATCATGTCAGACTTAAGAAATTAAACTCGAAATTTCTTAAGAGAAGTTATTGGGTTATATCGAGGTCATCCTTGTTTATAGAAAACCAAGTCAAAGGAGTACCTTGACAAAAAAAAATGCAGCCTATAATATTTTGCAGGAAAAATTAAAAGTTGTACAGCCAGATGCGACTAAGAATACAGTTGTACAAAAAATTAACACTGCGTGGTGGATTCAGAAGAGAATTTAAAAAGATAGCGCAAGCCACTGCAATCAAATGCAACTTTGGAGAAACGTTCTGGCACTCGTATAGGTCGGACGTGGACTGAAGAAAATAGTACAATAGTATAGTATAGAAGAACGATCCAAGAAAATCGGAGACAGAATAGAGATTAAGGGACAATAATGGGATCAGACTCGGGAGGGACGGAGCCGCCGGACCCCCCAGACTTGACGAACATAAAATCTAAGACCGAGACCAAACATATATACAGATATACGGATCCGGGACCATTCGAGCTCCACTAAAGAGGAAGACCATCCAGAAACATGTACAAAAAAGTGTAAACATTGCGGAAGCAATAACCACATTAGCACTGATAGGTCTTGTCCGGAATTCCATCGCCAAAAAACAATAAAGATAGCGATGGCAACAGATAACCTCACTTTCTTTGAGGCTAATGAAAAATTCCCCAAAACCAAGAATGCTCTTTCGTCACCATCATTTATAGGAATTTCACAAAGGGACTTCCCTGATTTTAATTTACAAACCAACGACTCCCTCTCTTCTAATGACAAACAACAAATAATAATACAAAAACAAAATAGTACAAAACCTTCCTACTCTCAGGTAACTAGGGAAAAAAAACGGAGAGCTGATACTTCCCCTGGATATGACATAGTCCCAACTATATCCAAATAGAAACCTTTTCAATAGTCCCTACTTTATACCGGACTCGCCAAATGCGAGAGAATCTCGGGATGAAATAGACCAACAATTAAATTGGGATATAACAAACGCCACATCAAATCTCACAAAAAATCATAAGAAATCAGTCCTTGAATTCATAGCTACGCTTATAAAAGAAATTGACGTTACTAGATATGGTCATAGTCCTTCAATGGAACTGTAATGGCCTAAAACACAATATAGTCAATCTCAAAATATTAATATCACAAGAAAATCCAGATATAATTTGTATTAACGAATCAAAATTAAAAAAAAAATGACTATATCAATTTTAACAACTTCCTAACTTATAGATTTGACAGAAATGACGGTTATGGGGGAATAGTTACGCTTATTCGCCCAAATATTCCACATAATATACAAAAAAATGACCTTTCAAGGTCTACCTAGTAATTGTCAAATTTTGGTACTACTCCTCACGGTCCAGAAAATAAGCATAGTAAATATATATAAACCCCCAGCATGCAAATTTAAAGAGAGTGAATGGCTAGACATGAATAAATTCATTCCAGCTCCCAAGCTGATTATAGGTGATATCAACGCGCACCACACTTCCTGGGGTTGCGCAGATAACGATTCCTGTGGAAAAATTATTCATAATACATTAAATGAAACCAAATTGATAATTTTAAATGATGGTTCGCCAACCAGAATAACTGCACCAAATATAAGGAAATCCGCGATAGACCTCACATTAGTATCAGACTCGATTGCCCATAATTGCGCGTGGACGGTCAGATCAGATTTTGCGGCAAGTGATCATCATCCCACTCTTTGCACTATTAATAGGAGTAATATCATACACCCTTCCAACCAGCCTTCTCAAAAATGGAACATCAAAAAGGCTAATTGGAAAGGATATCAAGAAATGATTGAATCGGAACTAGCGAATTATAACATGGATATCATTCAGTATGAGACTTTCCAAAACGTTATACTAAAATCAGCGGAAAAAATGATTCCCCTAAAAAAAACATACAACTCAAAGTCCAAAAGAATTACACCATGGTGGGATGATGAATGCTCCACAATGATAGAAGCTAGAAAAAATTCCCTTAAGGAATATCTAAATAACCCGACTATGGAAAATTATATTAAGCATAAAAAACAATGTGCGAAAACAAAAAGATCCCTAAAAACAAAGAAAAAAAATAGTTTCAAGCACTTTTGTCACTCCTTAAATCGGGATACCCCTATTAAAACAATTTGGCAATCCATCAAAGCTTATAGGAGCTATTGGAATTTTAATAATTCAAAACAACTTCCATCCACAATGGTGGCGGAAGAAATAATAAATAAATTAAGTGTGTGTAATATAGACCCAAATTTCGAATTTACAGACAATACATTAGAAGCAATCGATCCCTTCAACATATATGAACTCTGCTCAATATGCAGTAATAAAAAAGACTCAGCCACGGGATTAGACAATATTTCATATTCTATGATAAAGAATTTACCTTTAATAGCTAAGGAAGGATTAGTAGAAATATATAACAACTGCCTTATCAACAATAAAATTCCAGAACAGTGGAAAAACAGCTACATACTCTCCCTCTTGAAACCTGGCAAAGATGCATCTCAAGCGTCCAGTTATAGGCCAATAGCCCTTGCCTCTTGTCCTGGCAAAATAATGGAAACCATAATAAAGAAACGCATAGAATGGCAACTTGAAAGAAATAACCAATTTCCTCCACTACAAATAGGTTTCAGAAGGGGGAAGAGCTGCATGGATGCCCTTACCATTATTAACCAATATGTACTAACCGCTCTCTCCAAAAATGAAAACACTGTGGGGGTCTTCCTCGACATACACTCCGCATACGACAATGTTAACCTATCAATCTTATATAATAAAATGCGTGAAAAAGAAGTCCCACCTTTTTACGCCAATCTAATATTTTCTCTTTTAAACAACAGAAGTATAGTCGTTAAAGATTGTACAGGAAGCATGACAAACCCACAAAAATGCAGTCAAGGACTAACACAGGGATCTCCTCTTAGTCCATTACTTTTTAACATTTATACTGCGGACCTTCATTCAATCTTTAATGGGGAAGTCATATGTATCCAATATGCTGACGACTTAGTGGTACTTCTCTCGGGTGATAACATACAAACTACTATTGATAGAATAAACAAAACAATAAATGAAATGGTGTCTTGGCTAAATGAACATAATCTAAACATTTCTACAGATAAATCAACTGCGATAATTTTTAGAAGAGGCAAAACCAAAAAAATCTACCCTAAAATCATGGCGGAAAACAAACATATACCTTGGAAGGAGGTTGTTAAATATCTAGGGGTTTATCTATCTTATAATCTTAATTGGAACGAACAAACTAACAAATATCAAATAAGTGTCAAAAAGGTATAAACATAATGAGGTCACTGGCAGGTGTTTGGTGGGGAGCGGATTCACAAACACTCTTTCTCATATATAGATCAATAATCAGATCACATTTAGACTATTATTGTTCTTTTCTGTTTAGACCGAACACCAAAAAAAAATCTTAACAAACTGGATAGGGTACAGTATGCCTCTCTAAGAATAATAATGGGTCTCATGAAATCTACCCCCACCCTTGCCCTTTTGGGAGAGGGGGCAGAAATTTCCCTGGACTTTCGAAGGGTTTGGCTGGCGTCGAAATTTATTAACAAACGACTGGGTCACACAGGGAACCCCGTTATAACACACGTTAAAAAGCTATCGGATACAATTACCCCTAAAAATAAGTTCTGGAGTACAAAGGGTCTACCGTATTTAAGGGAAGCGTTATTACTTAACCAATCATACAGCGAAAATTTAAGGACATACGATATACAAACAGAATTTGAATTTGATATCCTCCATCAAATTACTCCAATTTCAGTGATTTTATGGAAAACAGATAAATCGGAATTTGTCAACAACCAAGAATTTCTTAATTTTTTTAAAAGTAAATATACAGATTATACATTCATTTTTACGGATGGTTCGCTTGACCCAGCGACCACAAAAGTAGGAATTGGAGTCCACATACCTAATATCGATTATAATTTTTCCTCCAGAATATACAACCACACTCAAATATGCACAGCTGAAATCATAGCTATTAATAAAGCTATTGAAATATGTATCAATAAGAATATAAAAAAAGCAATTATCTTTTCGGATTCAAAAAGTGCCATTGATAAATTAAATGACAATAAGGGATATATATCACACTACATTGCAGCTACGACCAAAAGATTTTTAATTGTAGCCAGAGAGGAAGGATATGATATTAGGTTATCGTGGATTCCAGGACATAAGGGCGTGGAAGGGAATGAGGTAGCTGATAAGCTTGCAAAAATAGGAAAAGATCTAAATATACCTTCTATAATAAAGGTAGAATCAGAAGATATAGTCTCCATGCTAAAGAAACACATATTGAAAAGGTTTGCAATTGAATGGAACATACAAGTAAAAGACAAACATAATCATTACGCAAAAATAGGTTTTGAATTCCACAGGATACCCTGGTTTAAAAAAAAAACGAATTTAAAAATAGAAGACACATAACCACCTATATTAGACTTAGATCGGGACATTGCCTAACACCGGAACATCTGCACAGGATAGGGATATCAAACACACCTAATTGCAGGTGCAATATGAGAGGAACTCTTACTCACATCTTATTTGAATGTCCACTAAATTCCACTCCTAACAACTCTGACCTGTATCGCGATTTGGTCTTGGAACTAAATGAAAGCCCGTTATCCGTATTTACTGTACTAAGTATAACAAACTCGAACATCATAAACATGATTATGGAATTCTTGAACTTTAATAAAATTGAGCTATAAGACATTTAACATAACGCAGACAAACATACTTCCCTAATCCTTATTCCAACACGTTATATCCTCTGTTTTGTTTTTGGTTTTTGTTTTTGTCTTAACTAACCCCTATCACCTATGCCTCAAGAAGAAAGAAAAAAGCAAATAAAGAAAGGACCTAGAAGAGAAATAAAAAGTGAAGAAAACCAATTATTTCCTCATGGGATGGTATCAACCAGATCAACCTTTGAGGAACAGTAAGGGCGGTGCAATAAACGTCGTCTCTGGGTTAATGGCCAAGTAGCCCAGCCCAAGAAAAAGAAAGAAGAAGAAGAAATGCAACTCCGCCGACATCGTTCTGACAAGAATATGCGTTCGTGTGTGTCGTTTACCGCGAACTGATGTGTTAAAACATCAATCAAGGTGTGTGGATAAATCAGAGTTTACGTTGATGCGCGACGTATATGAATGCGCGTTGATGGTTTAAGACAATTACGCCCGTCTGTGACCAGCTATTTACCTGAATGTGTGAGTTAGCTATCCCCAGTCACCTCAGTTGTAACAATATAAATTCTTCGGTGAAATAAGAAGTGATTAAATAGTACTTACCTCTTACCGCATCATAACCTTTATTTTTCTGGAGACCATATTATGTCCACTTACTTTTACTCGTTTATGGCCCTTTGAATTTTTCATCAAGTTTCTTCGCAAAAATATTTCGGAACTTAATTACATACGGAACTTTTACTTCTTTAAGTTTAAACGACTTTTGGGATGTTTGCATAATTTTCGAGTCTTGGAGCAGTTTATAAAGAAAACAAAATTTGGTCCTCATTCATCCTTTAATGGTAAACATCGTCGGTTCGCCACAACATTTAATGTAATATTTTTCCATTCAATTTGTGTATTTACATCGGTATAAGAACGTTGGCGTGCTATTCGGATAAAAAATAAACTATTAAATTCTTGAAAAGGTTTAAAAGAAACGGGATTATAAAAGTTGATTTTATGGTAATAATTTTTGTGCCTGGCGTCAGGATTAATGCAATTTTTTCAAAGCTATTGTAGCATTGAGTGAATGATTTAATATACAAAAACGCTTTCTTACAGAAAAGGGTAATCCAAAAACAATACTCCCCGGTTTTTGTAGACAAACTAGAAAATTAGTTTTAGGACAAAAACTTCCTATACAGGGTGTCCAGAAATTATGCGTCATTATTTCGAAGGGCGATTCTTCCTGAAAAATAAATGCTACAAAATCCTATACCTACCATTTTTTCGAAAGCTCAAGTGCGGGCCGATTTTTGTCAAATTTTGCATACATATCACTAGTTTTCCTTTGTATTTACAATAAGAATTTGACGCAAATCGTCAATGCCTAAGGGCCCAAATTGTCCTTCACCGTAAGAAAATAACTTATAACTTTTTTGCTTGAATATTTTTATAAATTTGTATAACAGATTATTAAAAACCATCACAATCTCTTTAAAAAAGGTTCTCTTATTGCAATACGTTAAAATGAACCGTTTCCGAGAAAAAACACTTTAAACATTAATAATTAGAAATTCTTATTTTATTCAAAAAAGCAAGCCTTGAAAACGAACGCTTTAGTTTCTTTGGAAACAACATGACAACAAGAACATGACGTTATGTTATAAATTTTGAGATGTCAAAATGTTAAAAAAATTAACAAAAAAATGTTTTTTCGCGCCATGTATCACCGTCAATTTTGAGCTTTCGAAAAAATGGTATAGGACTTTGTGGCATTAATTTTTCGTGTAGAATCGCCCTACGAAATCCTGACGCATAATTTCTAGACACCCTGTATAAACATGCCTGTACCTTTAGTTTTAGAAAATAATTATTTCTATATTTTATTTTTTATCTCTGTAACAAAATGATATATTTGCATATTGTAATAGGTCTTCAAGGCCTACAAGTACGCGAATTCACTTTTTCAAACGCTCTGTACCTCAAAAACTAAGATTTTACCTACACACTTTCTACAAAACGTCAAAGTTTGTCTACCAAAAACCCTGTATATAACAAATTAATGTGAATTGTTCATTTTAGTAAAACAATGTAGCAACTATTTCCAATTTTATAAAGTTGATGTGACGTATATGTCACATTTTATTAGACTAATAACACGTCGACATTATGCATACACTATATACGTATAATAATTCTTATTAATATATGTACAAAAACCAATATATCAACATATTATAGTTCATCTTATTTATACACATTATGTACATCAATTTTCGAATTTCCCACCATGGCGTCACACCAAGGTTACCAAGATGCTTAAGATGACGGCCGAAAATGGATAGGCCAACCGTAGTTGGCCGCCATGTTGCATTGCTTCTGGATGCTCTCCTGCAACAATAGAAAATACATGAATAATAATGGAAAAATAGTTCTAACATTTATACAGGGTGTTACAGTTGCAAATATCATAAAAAAACTGATGGTATAAAATCGAATTTTAACTAAAAAAGTTCGTATAGACGTAGGTTCAGAAATGCTCTCATGAGGAAGATACAGGGTGTAAACGTTTATCTAGAAAACAAACGTCAGACGCGGAGCCATCGACCGTCAAAAGAGACCAAATATTCAAAACCCGGCCAATAAAAGCCCATTTTAGTAGGTTTGAATATCAATAGAATTTATAGATTTATTATGGAGGCTGCACAACAAGCAGCAGTTTGGATTTTCTGTCAGAAAGTGCCGTGTCTCATCATACTTGACCTAGGTAGAGCAATCGTCAAAGTCAAGCAACGCCGCGCGTAGTCGGTTCATGGACGGGTGATCCCTTATTATTATTTTCTTGACTAATAAAATATATTTTTTTCCGATTTAAAAAAAATAATATGTACGTAGGCACTGAAGTTCTTTTTATGACTCATGTAGTTTATTTGCCTCGGCCAGATTCCTCGGCAACTAAATTCCACATGAGTCATAAAAAGTTGAACTTCAGTGCCTTGGTACATAAATAACTATTTCCCGAATATTTTAGAAACATCAAAGGTACCTTGCTACCTAGCAGTTTGAAGAGCGCAGAAAGAAGACTTTTTCGTTCAATTCTTGGATATACAGGGTGTCCCAAAATTATACTGCCATAATTTATCAGACCATTCTGCGATCCAACAATATGAAAAAGTTCCTTTAAACATGGTCTCAAAATGCCCCCTTAGGTTGCTATATCCCCGAAATGAACACTTTGGCAAACGGTTTTTTCTCCAAATATTTCCACAATGAACAAAGATAAAATTCTGAAATTTGGTTTGTGATATAAATGTGATATTTGGCATTTACCGAAGTAGAGACAGTTTGATAGTATTTATAATGGGCGTCCCAAATGGGAGGTCAAGGGGTTAAAAATTCCCCAAATTTTGTGTGTGTGATGTTTTCCCAGAGTTCTTGCGAAATTATGAAATATCAGGGTCTCCTACGACAAAAAGGTGCCCTTTTTGCATCGTTTTAGAGTAAAATCGTTTTGAATTTTTTTGTGTGAGCTTTCTTCTCCCAGCAGCTATATCACAAATTTTACCCTTGCCAGCTCTGGAGATATTTAGAAAAAAACCGTTTGCCAAAGTGGCTATTTTGGGGGCTCTATAGCACCTTATGGGGCATTTTTGAGGCTATGTTTATAGGAACCAACTTTTTTAATTTTTTTGGGTCGTAAAACACGCTGGTAAGTTATGGCAGGCTAATTTCGAGACACCCTGTATACAGGACGTAAGATGTTAATTAGGCGTGAAAAAAACAGGACTTGTCATTGTAATGTCAAGACCTTCAGGATTCAGGTGATTACAACTCTTACAAGTATTCCAATTTAAAATCAACAAGTTCAAACTTCTCTGATTTTTAACTTAACTTTTCTCGTATACAGTCTGTTTCACTTTGAGTCCAGACAATTCCGTATTTTTCAATAGATTAGGCGATTTTCAAAAACAGTTTTTATAGTAGTCGAAGAATTTTTTGGAATACGAGTAGATGCGTTGGCCTACTCTTAGTAAAAGAAGACACCAAAAAACGACAAAACCATATGGGGCAGTTTTAAGATTAAAATGTATAGTGCACGGCCACACATAACGCGGACGGCGGACCGGAGAGCAGGCCGGAAAGCGGAGAGTAGGGTGGGTAGTGTCCAGACAGTCAGCGGATTGTGACAGCTTTGAAAGGCGTATTGCGCATTGCGCAGAGAGGTTGGAAGTAAAGTGGAAACATTGAAAACTCGAACTTCATAAAAACAGCTATAAAAATGTCGATTACTACATTATTTTTAGGGGAAAATTCACAACTCAAATTTCGGATTTTGCAAAATAAACGTGCAGTGTGGGCACATGAAATAAACCTAAGCAGGAAAACCCTTGGTGAATTCCATCATCTGTACAAAAATAATTTTGGAAATCTCGACCCAAAGTTTGCCTAAAACAACTGAGGTTGTGGTGATGTGCGTGAGTTATGTCCCATAGGGGTTTGCGACTAAAAAATCCACTAATTAGCATTTTGCAATCCATATTGTATATTATTAAGGAGGTATATAAGAATACAACGCTCTATTTTCGAGGTTAAATACGCGCCAATACACTGGAAAATGTCAAACTGACTTGAACGCTCCACTAGCAGCGAGCAAACACGCCTACTCTCCGCTCCGACAGTAGGCTTCCAATTGTTTTGAACGCTCTGCTACCAGCCGCGGTCTGTGGCCGTGCACTAATGCTGTCGAATTGGACCCAGTTCCAAACCATTTGTATAAAAGGTCTATGCAAGTCATACAAGTGGGGCTAAAAGGGACCAAAGTTGGAAAAAAAATTTTTTTTTCATAGTAGCTAGTCTATAGCTCATAGTTCGTAAAAATTTTAAGAATATATTTAAATAAAAGATGTGGGATTTCACTGCGTTCGTTTTCTCGGTTATTTTGCACCCCCATGAAAAAAACGTTATTACCGATAAATTTATCGATTAACTCAGTAAAGTTTATTAAGAGGGGGTTGCCGACAGCGAAAGTGACGTTAGATTTCGTATTTTTTTAAGTTGTATAGCTTAAAATCTAATAACATTTTACCTGTCAAAAATTTAGTACAAACATCTCTGTCTTCATTTTAATCATAAGATCTTAAAAGCATATGCACTGGAATTATTATTTTTCCCAAGGTTTTCATAACCTATAAAACAAAACGCTGCTTATAAGATCTTATGATTAAAATGAAGACAGAGATGTTTGCCAGGTAAAATGTTATTAGATTCTATGCTATACAACTTGAAAAAATACGAAATCTAACGTCACTTTCGCTGTCGGCAACCCCCTCGTAAGATTAAATTTAGTCTGTCACTGTGACTCTGTATATTAATTTTAGTTAGCTATTTTCGCATTTCATGTCAACATTTCAAACAATTAGAATTGAAGGTATCAAGTGGCATTAAAAGCTTTGTGCAAAGTAAAGCAATAGTAGAGAAAAAAGCGTGCAAATTTGGTTTCGGATATTTGCACACTGTTCACTTAGCGAGATATAAATAGCTTCTTCATTCACCAAGAGCCAATATATCATCTAAATTTGGCTTTCTTTGGCTGCTAAATTTTTGCCACATTCTAATGGTAACAGTGATGCCAAGTATGCCACTTTATTGAAGAATCTATGAATATATCAGGTATCTACCTTTATTGTTAGAAAAAATTAAAATGGTTTCCATGATTTCTAAAAATAAGACTTCAAATATTCTGTCAAGAAGTGCCAACTGCCAAACGAAACAAATTTATTTTATAGTTGAAATTGATTTCCAGCAATTATTTCCACGATTTTAAGTGGTAAGTATGGTAAATCAGTGCCGATTTTGCAAAAAGCTGAATAATTATCAGCATAGGTCTAGTAGTTCTATTCGTGTAGTTTTTCTCGGTGTTCGTTAGTCCTTAATTTTTTTTGTAATTTTATTGTCTGTTCCTATTTGGCCGAAATGCTGATACTAACAATAAATAGCCCTAATTCAATAATGTCCTTTTCGTGTCGCAGGAGAACCGGTGAGAATTAGGTTTATTATAAGACCTTAGGTGGTTTCTATCTTCCCAGCAAAAGATAGTGGCGCTACCTAAAATTATGAACCCAGGTAATTGGCTGGCTATTTGAGCACTTTATTGCTTTCACTACGCATCCTGTTTCTCGCCATATTTCTGTTGTCATTGAAAATGCAATTATCGGAGTTTTAGCGTAATAAAATTGGCGCCCAACGCGAGGCCCAATTAATCAAAGTAGTCGTGAATGTCCAATTAATTAATTTGTTTGAGTACACTTTTTATTACATATTGTACTGTGCAGTGATTTACATGAGTTTGCGGTTTAAAATGTCTTCGGTTCCTCAGTTTGATGTATACAAGTTATAATTTTCGGAGTTGAAGTATGAATTAACAATTCGTGTTATTGGGTACTTTAGACAGTTAACGCAAATATATTTGGTACACAAAAAGAAAGTTAGCGACTTCATGGGACATGGGACTATAAATTTCGGCAACTGGTAATATTATACCAAGATCCAAGTTCTAATAGATTGTGCCGGTGTTTTCATATTTGAATCGTTCGAGAAGGTAGACTACGCCAGCTGTTTCCCCTTATCAGGTTCATCAAGGCAGCCATAACCTTCACGAACGACTCAAACCGAAATGGTAGCAGTTATAACAGTGTAACTTGCACTTGGAGGTGAGAAAACCAACCAGTTGTGCCATCTAGTATCAAGCTGATAGTATCAGAGCCGAAATTTCACAAAACATAGTAAGCACCCACAAGAACAAGTTAGGTTAGTGTTGAATCCAGAAACAACAAAATAACTGTGAAGAAGAAGTGACACAGGAAGCAGGTTCATTGGCCATTCACCACTGTATCTTGCAAATTTGTGGAAATCAACAAGGATCTAGCCGGGAGCCCTATCTTTGTGAAACTTGCATCTTATAGCCGAAGAAATATTAAAAAGATGATACAATTTCACGTCCCCAATAGATTTTCACAAAACAAAGTTAGCGGCTTCGGGACTATAAATTTCGGCAACTGGTAGATAATATCATACCAACATCCGACTTCTAATGGACGTGCCGGTGTGCCGGTGTTTTCATATTTGAATCGTTCGAGAAGGTAGACTACGACAGCTGGTTTCCTCTTATTAGGTTCATCAAGGCGGTGAAATTTCGGCTCTGGTACCTACTATCAGCTTGATACTATAGATGGCACCACTGGTTGTTTTTCTCCAAGTGCAAGTTACACTATTTTAACTGCTACCATTTCGGTTTGAGTCGTTCAGGAAGTTTATGGCTGCCTTGATGAACCTAGTGAGGGGAAACAGCTATCGTAGTTTACCTTCTCGAACGATACAAATATGAAAACACCGTTTTAAATTTGTTGCCGGTTTTGAAATTTTGTCGTAAAGCCTAGATTAAAAAATCATGAGACTTGCAAATTTTAAAAAAAAAATTTTTTTCGACCCAGTAAAGTGCCCTATATGTATAGGTTTCACATTTTTAAAACTCATTTTAATAAATATTCGAAATACAAAATTTTCTTATTTGAATTCCTAGAAAAGTAATTTTCTTTTGTATTTACGTTTCAGTCGTGAGTCTATGAAGTTCATTGGTAAATTTAATACCATTGTTGAACTCGATAAAAATTCTTTTTTTTTTCCTTTACGTTGTCCGGTTGGGTGGGCACTGCCCACCCTGCCCAATGCCACGAACCGCCACTGCTTTCACATGCACTACGTCTGTTTTCCTTTTCAATAATTTGCTCATCGTGTAAGTCATGTCCATTGTCAGCCTTTTCTTCTTCCCAAAATTCCTCACTTTCAATAATCTGTTCAAATTCTTTTTCTTTTTTTCTGAAAAATAAAAAATATAGTTAATTTATGTTTCAAAACCCTCCATTTTACTGAGCTGTAGAACAAGAAAAAAGTGAGTATTTACCTTTAAAAACAAGCCAGGACTCAGAAGCTCGTCGATTTAACCAGCCGCCGCTAAATAAAATATATAATGGTTTTTAATACTCACGGGTCAATATGACCATTGAGTAAAGGAATAAATAGGGGCTTTACTCAATGATATGACCCAGAGTTGCTCGTTGACGGCCTGTGCTATACAATAGTAGAGCGAAACAACGACGAACACCTCACTTGCGCACTGCTCTGAGAATACTGAAGTCGGCCGCTTCCGAGCTAGACTCTCTTGGATGCTACGCAAGCGCACCAGATATCATTGGGTCATTTTGACCCGTGTGTTGCTATTAAGGGATAGAGCTGATACAGGAAAAATCTGGTTGGAATTATTGGGACTAATAGAGGCGGCCTCTTTTTCCAAGAAGGCATTAATTTACTCCTTTTCGTACCAGTGATTTTATTAATAAACCTTCAGGCCAAAGGCACTTAAAAACGGTGCATTAGGTACCTTTAGATAGCTGACACATCTGAGTATCTGGAACCCAATGCATATGTTGCTGAGTTCATATTTTTTCTAGAGTTACAAAAATACGTTCAACGTCACATTTCTAAACTCTACGGTTTTCAAAATTAAGTCACCACTGGGACAAAAAAAACTTGCTTTTGAATACCACTGAATGCTCATCTGTGTCTTAAGCTGACATTGCTGAACCTAGCAGGAAAAGGTGACTTCATATTTTAGACAATAAATAATATATCCACATATAGATACAGGAAAATTTAAAAATTCTTATTTCAATAATAATAATAATAATAGTAATATAATATAATAATAATGACTTTTTTAGATTGGTCATAATGTGTTCAATATCAGCTTTATTTATTTGTGTGAGTGTTCAATATACATATTTTTTAAGTTGAATTAGACTTTTTATACTTTTAAAAACTTATAATGAAATATTATACATGTACCTACATATCAAATTCAAAAGACATCAATGTAATGCGGGAAATTTGATAAAGCTATTATAACTACAATAAGGGTACTTAAATTACTATAAGTACTTTCTAAGATTGTTAGATACTATTTATAACACAATTCATTATTTCATAAAGAGATAATTATTATACGTAAATATTCCAAGTCATTTTTGCTCTGTAACTTAAGGAAATTCAAATTTGAAAGTTGATGTGAATTATGATGGCAGTTGGACACTGACATATAACATAACCTTGTACAAGCCCCCTTGCGGTCTCCTTGGAGTCGACAGGAAACAAACTTCCCCTCAAGACTTTACTTTTCCTATGTGATATACTGTGACATGCTGGGTCCCCTTATTTCAAAGAGTCCCTCATCTGTACGTATTTGGCCGAGATACTAACAATAAATTTTGATAATTCTCTTTTAATGTTAATCGCAGAAGAACTGGTGAGAATTGGGTTCCCTATAAGACCTTGAGAGGTTTCTATCTTCATCTTCCCTGCAAAAGATTAGCGGCGCAAAATAAATTTACCACCCCAAATTGGCTGGCTAGTCGAGCACTCTATCACTACGCATCATTTTCTTCGCCATATTTCTGTTGTCATAGAAAATAAAATTAATAAAATTATTGAAGTTTTAACGTAATACCCTCTACGAGCCACAATGACTATACTATGCAAAATAGTGTCTTAGACACTCTTACATGTAACCATATAGTAAATAAAGTAGGGAGAGATGATGTCGATTTTAAAAGGACACAAAATGGTACCAACAACACAAAATACCTGAAAATTCGATACATAAAAGGATTATCCGAAAATATAAAAAAGAAACTAGAAACTGACAATATGAGAGTGGTACATTGGTTTGAAAAAGTCATAGGAAATATGTTTAATTTTATGGAGTCTGAGATCAACAAAGATATGATTAACAAAGTTGTTTATAATGTCGTGTCTGGGGGATGCATAACCTTGACAAGTAAGACAACTCCAGAAAAACAAATATAATTTATTATAAAAAAAATGGAAAATAAAAGTATAAAAAAGAATAATAAAAATAAAAGAAATACTTACAATTGCAATTTGAAATCGAAGAGTAACTTAAACCTTGACTTGGACCCTCTTTACACATGATGTGGGGAGCAACCCCTGCATGGTGCTTCCCACCAGGCAGGCCACCTTTCCCCGAACTTCGTGCTCTCGATACGCGAGGCCACCAATATTGTTTTGTCAGCAGAATAAATTTATTAATGTTTGTCCTAATTAAAAATCTCATCTACATGGGGATTGTAATTTTAACGACAATACTCCCCCCTCCGGAATCGCTCGCCCCGAGCGAGTAAGCTTGACTCGTCACTTGGGTTTTTACAATGTAATTGAATTGAAATATTGACAAAATAATGGCAAAATATACTTAACAGAAAAAATCGAAAAGCGAAAAGAAACTTACAAAAATTATTTAGCTTTTACAATAATTAAACATAACATAAAAATTTCTTCGAGAGCAGATACACATGGGAGACTTGGAAAACATTGGACACATGCAGGTTACTTGTCTTCTTGTCTTCTTTTCTTCAAACCTCTTCTCTATTCGTGATTCTTCTTGACCTTACCAGCTCTGGTAACAGCTCAGGATACGGGTCCATCTTGCAGTGCCGGCTTAGTCACGTACCAACCATTTACTCATGTTGGTATACGTGGGAACCTTAGTAGAACGCAGCTTCTCCACCATAACCATTTTGTGTCCGTGTTTCCTCTGTCAATCCCCGTGTATGCCTCTTTGTGACGACATTACTAAGATATTGAAAAAAATTTTTTTTATAAATACTTAAAATCAACTAAATAGGTATACAGTTATTTACGAAAAATAAAAACAATAAAAAATATGCATTATGGTTACGAGGATTTCTTAATTACTATGACATATGTGGGTATACATGACACGGCTACTACTAAAATACATATAACTATTATCTGGTACCAGTTTAATTTAAAGAATTTTTTTCTCGTTTCATTTTTTGTCGACAATTCATTTAAATCACTCTTATTAATGCCTAGGCCTAGGACTTTACATTCATTCTCAGATTCATTCTCTCATATAGACATAACCTGCAGTTTAATCGGAGTCATTAATTATTTCCACCCGTTGATAGTAAATTTCCATTGTACAATACTAATAATTGTCCACCTAAAATAATTTTCATATTACCTTCGAGAAAACTTGATACTTATCTTTTTTTTCTCTGCTAGTCCTTTCGCTCCATTCCATATTATCGTCATGTATCCAGTGATTTTTCATATTAAATCCTTATCTTCTACATATAACAGCTATCTATTGTACTATTTTTAATTGCTTATGCTGTAATTATAGATATGGTGGCCACCTAAAAATAAATAAAATAATCTTATTATACTATATTACAACCTATGCCCTAAGAGGAAGAAATTTAAGGTTCGGCAATTTCCGGCTCGAGGCTCCAGGGATCGTGGTAGTCCAGAATCCTGCTCACGTGGACCACATCTGTCTTGGCATTTTTAGTCAGTCCCATTCTTACCTCGTAAGTTACTGGCCCCCTAACTTACGGATAATTTCGTAAGGCCCAAAATACTACAGCAACAATTTCTCTGACCTGCCAATTTTTCTAACGGGGGTAAATACTTTGACTTTATCACCCTGTTTAAATTCCACGTGCCTATGGTTGCCATCGTAACGCCTTTTGTCGTAATGTTGCTGTTTTTCAATGTTTTCTACAGCTAAATTTCTTGCTGCCAATGCCCTGTCCCTAATCTTTTTTTATATCTTCGAATACTAACACCTGTTCATTTAAACTGGCATCTGTGTGGAGGACAGGATGCCTAGCATAAACTAAAAAGAATGGACTCAACCCTGTCGTACCTTGTGGAGCAGTATTATATGCCAATTGCGCATGTGGCACGAAATGATCCCAGTCATCTTGTTTTTCAGACGTATATTTACTAAGCATGGCCGCAATAGTGGCATTCATTCTTTCTGTCGCCCCATTACATTGCGGATGATATGACGTCGTCTGTTGTTTAATTATACCCATAACTCTTAACAACTCATTCAAAAATTCTGACCTAAACACTTGACCTCTATCTGACAACATTTCTCTTGGACACCCATGGTTTCTAATAACATTTTTAAAAATAAAATTGGCAACTGTATCGGCCTTACCATTAGGAATTGCTTCCATTTCGACATATCGAGTAGCATAATCTGTGGCTACAACTATAAAAGTGTTATTATTTGAGGACTTTTTAAATGGCCCTAATAAATCTATTCCTACCTTCTGAAACGGCAACCCCACTGAAATTGGTTGCAATAACCCTGTTGGTTTCCTATTTGTCATTCCCCTTTGTGCTTGACAGTCCCGACAACCCTTAACATATTTTTCTACATCTTTTAGTAGACCATCCCAAAAATACCTATCCTTAAGTTTTTTAGTAGTTTTTGATATACCTAAATGTCCTGCCAACGGTTCATTGTGATTTGAAAATAATATTTCTTGAACCAAATGCCTTGGTATTACCAACAAGTCTTCGTTCCCTGATACTGATGGATTCTTCTTATACAACACATTATCTATTAGTATAAAATTTTTTGCTCTTCTACGTAAGGCTATATCAATTCCTTCTAAATTTTGGTCACGCACGGCTTCAATTAATTTTTTAACTTTGGGATCTTTCTGTTGTTCCTCGGCCATCTTGTCATTGGATAGTGCAAATGTGGGGATGTCAAAACTTTCCTCTTCTTCGCCTGCTCGTGGAGGTAATACTGCATTTCGCGATAAACAATCTACATCTTTATGTCTTGCTCCCGATTTGTAAATTATTTCATAATCGAATTCATTTAATTTTATTAGCCATCTCGCAAGTCTGTTGCATTTTCTGATTTTTTTCAAAAAACATAGGGCATGATGATCCGTTTTTATCTTTACAGGCTTTCCATAGATAGAATGCCTAAAATAAGTTAATCCAAATATAATTCCTAGGGCTTCCAGCTCTGAGACAGTATAGTTTTTCTCGGCCTTTGTCAATGTTCTACTTCCGTAAGCTATTGGATGCATTTCCCCGTTACTTTCCTGCAACAATATTACACCAAGCCCATCTTTGCATGCATCCGATCTCAATTCACATCCCACGTTTGGATTAAAATGCACTAGAACGGGAGCCTCTGTTAATTTTTGTTTCAATTGCTGAAATGCTACGTCTTGTTCCCATCCCCACTTAAATCCAGGGTCATTTTTTGTAATCTCGTACAACGGCCTGGCTATTCGAGAGAAGTTATTAATAAATTTCCTATAATAATTGCATAGTCCCAAAAAACTCTGCACATTACGTTTGCTTTTGGGCTTTGGAAAATTTTCTATTGCCATCAATTTTTCTGGATCTGGCGCTAATCCACCCCTGTTTACAATGTGACCCAATACTTTAACTTCCGGTGAGGCAAAATTGCACTTGGTTGGCTTCAACGTAAGCCCTGCTTTTCTTAGACGCTCAAATACTTCTTCTAATTTTGTCAAATGCTCTTCAAAAGTTTCAAAAAACACAATAATGTCGTCCAGATAAATCAATAAACTGGACCATTTAAGTCCTCTGAATACTCTGTCCGCAAGATCAGAAAAAGTTGAAGGAGCATTACACAGTCCGAATAGGAGTTTATTAAATTCATATAAGCCGTGCCCAGGGGTTACAAACGCTGTATATTCCTTAGAAGATTCTTCCATTTCAACTTGCCAATAACCGCTGAATAAATCTAATGTCGAAAAATATTTTGACTTTCCAAAATACGTTAAAATCTCTTCTATATTAGGAAGGGGATAATTTGATTTCTTGGTTATCTCATTTAGTTTTCTATAATCGATGCAAAATCTCGTTTTTTCACTTTCTCCCTTCTTTTTTACTAAAACTATTGGGCTAGAAAATGGTGACTGTGATGGACGAATGACATTTGTAGACAACATTTCCTCAATTTGCGTGTCAATCAATTCTCTTTCTTTTTGCGAAACTTTATATGGTTTACTTTTAAATGGCCTATGTTCCGTTAATTCTATTTTATGCTTTACTATATTTTTTGAGCCCATCTCGCTAGTTTCTGTGGCAAAAACGTCCCTATAAGAAATTATTAAGTGTGTGACTTGAATTTCTTCTCTCTTTGTTAAATTTGTTCCTAATTTGTAAATTTTTTCTAACTTAATTTTATCATTTCTCTCTTGCGCCCCTATGGTATAAATTTTTTCCTCGATAAAAGTATTTTCCTCTTGCAAAAAGGCAATTGTGGCGCCCTTATGTAATACCTGAGGCATGTTTGACATATTCTTGACCTGTACTATCTTATCTTATCAAATTTGTTGACTTAATTAATAAACCTCTTTTAATTAAATAATGTTCATTTGGCTTTAGTGCGTGCTTCTGATTTCCTAAGCTCCTAATCTAGTGCCTTCTTTTATTGCAAGTTTAATTTCGACTTTATCTTTTGCCTTTTGATCCGAATGTTCCCTTACTAAAAAAACTGTTTCGCTAATATTTTTACTTGCCTTTATTTTATTATGCTCTTGTTTCTTGCCCTTATTTGGATTAAATTTACAAACTAAAATTTCAATGTCCGTGTCTTTAAAAATACAAGAAATAATATTTTCCACTATATCCCACTCAAGGTGGTCCAAACCACACCCTAATCTTGGAATTGCTAACTTTTTTACTTTATATTTTACATGTTCCTTAAGCTTTCTTAACGATTCCCACAAATTTTCATATGTTGGTTTTTCACGTGAATAACTTTTTGTCACTAAGTAATAAATAAATCGCGATTGATCTTTCAGTACGGCTAAGCCACCTTTTAGTTGCTTTTGTCTTTTAAGTTCATTAATACGTCCAAATTTTTCTTTAAATTTTAGTTCTATCCCTTTAGACATTTCTAAATCAGCCGCTACACAATGTGCCAAAGAATACCCTTGACCTACGAGAAATAAATCATCAAAACATTCCGCTAATTTGACTTTTAAATTCTTCCCTCTGAAATCTGTACAACTATCACGAAAAAATTGATAAGATTGTGTACTGCATGGAGTTTCAGTTGAAGGTACTTTGCAATTTGTTTGGCTTTGGAAACATCAATTTATTTCATCATTTTTGTTAATAATAAAATCTGTAATTTTAGACACCATGACCTCGAAATTTAAAGAATTGTTATTGTTATTGATATTCTGTCGTGAGTAGTTCATGTTATTAAAATCATGCATTTTGTTTTTGAAGGTAACTGGGCCAGTTTTGTAATTTGAACCCCGTGCGTTTTGCTGACTGCGACAATAATTATTACGTCGATGATCCAGTGGCCTACTTGCCCATTGTTTATGTTTATATGAATTAAAACTTGGCCTTGGCCTAAAATAATGTCTTCTGTGAAAGTAATTTCTATTATTAAAAAAATTATTACGGTTGAGATGCAATCTTTTGGGAGAATAATCATTTGGAACCTTATTTTCTAAAGAAATTGTAAAACATGAAGTTTCGTTATTTTCGGAATTCGAATTTGTAAAAATTGTTGTGGAATCATTATTTGTTTTAAGAGTAATTTTTCCTTCATGCGTATATATAACTGCTTTATGACTAACTAAAAATTTCATTCCCAAAATAATATTAGCTGAAAAATTATTTACGACTAAAGCTTCACAGGATGTAAAAAAATTGTTAAAATTTAGCGAAATCGTTTTTCTTCCTAAAACGGGGAGTCTACCTCCACCAGCACCTACAACATGTGTTGCAACTCTGTTTAAGCTATTTAAATCACTATTTTGGAGAAAATCTGTAGACACTATATTTTCTTTAGACCCTGTATCTATGATAATTGTCGAAACTATTCCATTTATAAACCCTTGGACAGTAAATATTTCTGAATGATCATCGAATGCGTCATAACTACTACAGACGATCACACCATCCTGCGTAAACAACTGACGGGGAATTTGAGGAGCTTTGTCTACCACCTTTGAAAAAATTTTTAAATCTTGCAACGTAATTTCCGTCCCTTTTGCGTTTGTTAACCAGTATAAATGATATTTGGAAACTTCATTTAACCCATTTTCAAAAAATTTTGTAAATTCTTTTACATTCATCGTTGAATCATAATCATTGTATAAATATACAAGTTCAAAATAATACTGTAACATCGACTTGTCTTGCTTTAAATTTTGTAGTTTCTCAAGCAACTCCTTTTTTCTCAACTCGTTATCCTCAAATTCCTCTAAAAATGCTGCAACTACGTCAGTCCATGTCTTAGAAAAATTATACTCCTTTCCCTTATACTTTTCATACCAAATATATGCAAACCCTTCCAAAAAATCACCAAAATACATCAGTTTAAGTCCATTATGCCAGCCATTATAGTCCGCAATTTTATTAAATTCCTTAATAAAATCAGTGGGACAAATATTCTTACACGGATGGAACATAGGAGGAGCAACGTAAGGGGGAAAAACAGGAACTAGACACGATTGTGCTTGGGATATCGTAGGAGCCGACATTATGGAGAGAAATATAAATGTTCAAAATTAATTAAAAATAGCACCTAAAAACCAAAAATAAAATTCTTACTTCCAAAATTATGCATTACACGACCACAGTGCAGTTAACTAGATTCCCTAGTTGGCAACATTCCGTTGCCTAGCACAACTAAACTGCTTTGCCCTTTGCGAGAAACTGAAACTAGTAAATTTTGGAGAATTTACTCCGAGAAAGACAAGGCGCCCCCACCATTTGTCGTGTCTGGGGGATGCATAACCTTGGCAAGTAAGACAACTCCAGAAAAACAAACATAATTTATTATAAAAAAATTGAAAATAAAAGTATAAAAAAGAATAATAAAAATAAAAGAAATACTTACAATTGAAATTTGAAATTGAAGAGTAACTTAAACCTTGACTTGGACCCTCTTTACACATGATGTGGCGAGCAACCCCTGCATGGCGCTTCCCACCAGGCAGGCCACCTTTCCCCGAAGACCACTAGCACCCAAGTGTCGAGCCAATTCGTGCTCTCGATACGCGAGGCCACCAATATTGTTTTGTCAGCAGAATAAATTTATTAATGTTTGTCCTAATTAAAAATCTCATCTACAGGGGATTGTAATTTTCACGACAATAAATTGAAATGCCAGAATTGTGAGAAAATGTATGTTGGACAAACTAAACAATATATTAAAAACAGAATAAAACATGGAGACTCTTGCAAAGAAATTTACAAAACACAAAGAGAAAAAACGGCTTTAGCACCTCATCACTTTGATATGGACCATATTTTTGACTTTGATGATAGTAACATAAGTAAGTACATAAGTAGAATGATATACAAATACTGGATAGAGAAGTGAAGTACCAGAAGATATGTTTGTCTGAAATGATTTACATAAACAAGTTCCAAACTGTAAACAAAAAAACAGACACGGATAACTTAAGTATCGTTTATCGAAATATCAGACAGGTATATAAATATTTGAGCAACTGACTAAGTTTTGAGACCTTAAACACTCTGTAGTGCTTCATGGTTACAACCTAGTAAGTACCACTTTTTTAAATTTTTTAAAGTTTTTTAGATTTTTACATCTTATCATATCGATTACTGGCTCCATTTCTTCTTCAACTTTTAATGTATTTGTATCTGTCATTGCCTATTTATAAAATAATTTTAATATGGATAATATGTATCAAGTCTTGGTCCAACCGTTTATTGTAAAATTTTTTGTGACGTACACAAGTTATGTGTCAATTTTGGATTTTTAAAAACTTTTTCCCAGGTGACAATATTATCAATGTCTGTAAAATACGTATTTAATTATTATAGTCATTTTATAAGCAGTTTAAATTATTATAAAAAATAATTGTCGTATGTCGTTTGTAGCTCTGAAGAAGGTTTTAAATAAAAAAACGAAACCTTAGCGCGAGGAAATAAAGTATTTGTTTTTCTTAGTGTCCTAAAAATAGCCGACAATATCACATTTGAGTAGCAAAAGTAAGGATATTATCAACAAATTTGGAAGATTACACTTTCCTCCTGGGTATAGTTTATACGTAAACACGCGGTGCATATAAACAGTTCTTTGAAGTGTCAGTGTCAGAGTTGATAAACATTGTTCTTCAGGTGGATTTATAAACTCGACGTTTGCGTTGGCGCTCGAAGTTGACGGTGACCTTCGCAGTTTGCGTCCAGAAATGTGAACGACGGAACGTGAAAAAGATGAAATTAGTTTAGATATCTCGGACGGCATCGCACGCAGACGGCAGCATTCGACGGCATTTTATAAACGGTTACAGGTAAAATATTGGGATTGAATTTTCGACGCAAACGGCAACGGCGAGCGCCAACGCAAACGTCGAGTTCATAAATACACCTTTTATCTCATGCAACCTTTATTCGTAAACTTTATTATTAGTTTGGCTAAAATTCCTATTATGTTACTTTCTTGTTGGGTTGGGTTTTATTCACAAAATTTTGTCAATGTTAATTTTTAATTAAAGACAATCGAAGCCATTTGTCTGTTCCATTAAATGTTACTCTTCTAGGGACACTGTTTCTGCAAGGGTTTCTCAAACTTAATTTTGAGGTTAAGATTGTTGATTGTACAGATTATAGGATAGCTCATTTAAAACTAATATAAGTTCAAAATGTTCTACTTCTACTAGTGTGAAGACGTGCAGCTAGCCCAAGCTATATCGCCACTATTTATAATATGTTTTCATAGTGTTGTAAACCAACATTATTTTACCGGCCATGTTTATATAGACCAAATATTATTATATTATATTTACAACACATTTATGTGAAACATTTATCACAGATTCGAATGCAGATGTGGCATGTGGCCGCGGTGCATAAAGTGCATATTATCGTCTATTTTTAGGCATAAATTATTGCTGGCGCAACACGCATTTTAATTCTGAATTGTACGGAGCATCGCTCTAAATCATCATCGGGAATTCAATTGTGCGCGAAATAAAACACTCTGTTAATAATTTATACATATCACAATAAAACAGCGACTATACCAAATATGCAAATATAGTGCTCATATTATTGCCCATATAGGGTGGAATATAGATATTTGTTTATTTGCATTAATAAATATTTAAATAATAAAAAATATATCAGTGTTCCAGGGAAGGTACACCAGAAACTCACATATTATAATGTTGAAAAGGGCTTATGGACTACCTGCTACTAGGCATTTTGCAAACTTCTTTGCTTCAAAGTATTCCCGAAACGTACACATACAGGGTGGTTCAACTTTTACCTGCATATCTTAGAGAATCGATATAAAATGTCAAAATAAGTAGATTTTTTTTCATAAAAACATGTATCGAAATCCTAACGGTTTTCGTTATACAAAGTTCTATTTTGTTTTCAAGTTTCCTTTTATTTTTCCTAAAGGAAGACAGCTAAGGCAAACATATTTGGTACAGTTTAGAAATACATTAAGTGCTGTAAATTAAAAATAATTTGACCTGTCTACTTCTACCAATGTCGAAGAGGCGGGGGTCAACCATAATATTTTTTAGTAAAAAAGGAACGCCACTGGAAAAGTAATCTTTTCTCGCCTTCACTAAGTTTCACAATCAATTATAAGAAAAAAACTATTCTTGACTTATTTTAGAAAAATGTACCATTTCTGAAAAATTCATTTTTGTGTAAAACCTGCATAAAGGCCACTTTACTGGTACGAACACTTAGTTTTTTTTATTCCCAAGACACGTGATTTTTCGAAACTAGAAATCCTTTTTGGAGGTTTTACGACAAAATGTTGTTAAAGAAAGTTGTTCGATATTAAAAACTGAGTAGGTGTGCAAAATTTCGATAGCCTAGACCTAGACCTACTTTGATTTTCTTCTGCTAAAAAAATTAAAACTTTACAAAACAAAAATTAAGTTTTCAAAAATGGTACAAATATTACTTGCCCTGTGGCGTACCATTTTTTTACGAAAAAATATTATAGTTGACCCTAGCCTCTCCGACATTGGTAGAAGTAGACAGGTCAACTTATTTTTAATGTACTTACAGCATTTAATGTATGTCTAATCTGTACCAAATATAATAATATATATATAATAATATAATATAATATTAAATAATATAATAATTTTGCTTTAGCTGTCTCCCTTTAGGAAAAATAAAAGGAAAGTTGAAAAAAATGGAACTGTGACGCCCTGTATAACGAAAACCGATAGCGCATTTCGATCAATGTTTATATGAAAAAAATCTACTTATTTTGATATTTTCTATCGATTCTCTAAGTTATGCAGGTAATAGTTGAACCACCCTGTAGGTGCCAATTTAACGGGAGCAAAAGTATTGTATTTGCTCTCAAAGATCATATTTTTTAAGTACAACATAGCGGGTAGTATTTTTAAAACTTACCACCCATTGTATACGTTAGAAAGGGATAGAGATATCAAAATCATTTTGAAATTTTTATGAAAAAATATCCATTCGTTAGGTTTCTGAGTGGTGGCAAACTTTTAAAGAGTGAATAATTAAAATTCGTGGTATGAATATACGGTGACTATGAAATCAAAAACAAATAACGCTCAAAGCATCAACGAATATGTTAAAAATAATGTAATGCAAATGTGCGAAATAATTTGTCGCTCAAAATATTCACTAAAACTTGTAGAAATTTCACAATTAAATCTAATAATTTCGTATTTCTATTGTAAAGTAGGTTTTTGTGATATGTTTTGCTCAAACTGGATAAGTAGTTGAATATTTGCAGGATCTATTAAACATAGCGACAGAAGTTTTTTTCAACGCCTACTTTTTAAACCAGTCTAATAATAATAAGCATCCTAGAAAGGTGCTCCACAAATTGAAATTTTGAAGTTATTATTAGTTGAATATGACAAATAATAAGAAATAGAAAATGTATTTATTAATAAGTATCTTTACTTGGAGCAAATAAAATTTAATTTAAATTTAAAACAGTCAAATGTGTAATTTGGCAAATATAATTTTTTTGTTAATTAATTTAGTATGGCCAAATTTTTTTCAGCACAAAAATCCTTTCACAAGTATAATGTGCATTAATTTGTGCTATGAGCGTCTTTGTTTTTGGTTCCATAGCGTCCTAGATTCATACCATGAATTTGAATTATTCATTTTTTCAAAGTTTGGCATCAGACTGAAATATAACGAATGCATATTTTTCCATCAAAATTGCTACATTATTATTCTGGGGAATGCCGATGTTGTCATTTTTTCGACTAAAAAATGCCTAATGTCGTGTTTCTAAAAACGCACGCCTTGAAAAACTCGTAGGTTAGGCTTTCGTGGCAATACCAAACCAATACTAAACAAACGAAGACCTTTCTGTGACATATCTATAAAAAAAAGTGCCCCGTTCATTTCCCGTAGTCCATTTAGATTTTTAGGGATGCTGACACGAAAAATTAGACACACTGTATATCGTTGGAAAGCTCACAACATATAGAAATATCAAACTTGTTATTTCAATGTCATTGTTTGATTTTTTTGTCTATTAGGAACAAAATTAGCGATAACGCACAGATAATAATAGTCCTGGGGGTTAGATATCATGATCGGTATCGACATCTATATCCATTTCAGATAGTATGGAAATAAAGAGGGAGCTGGACCCAGCCCCCACTCTTTTTACCAACCCACTCATTTTTTCTCCTTTACCCCCACTTCTACGTCGCTGGTAAGACACGCACATTTTTACCCCTACACGTGCTATGGAAGCCGTTTTGAGAAAAGGCGTCAATACACGGAAGCAGATACAGAGCGATCACGGGACAGAGTTTTACAATCAATATTTCACGAAATTATTGGAAAAGTAGATACAACATAAACCATTATTCCACGTTCAGCACGATGAAAGCCGATATTCGCCGAGAAAGTTATAAGGACCTTAATATTTACATACACAATCGTTAAACAGTATGTCGTGTTCTCTTCGATAAACTCGAAACAACCACGTGAAGCTTAAATGGGTGTGATGCGATGGGTGGCAAAATATGTGTCCGCGTTAATAACATCTATACGGTCATCCCATTCGTTGGTCGTAGGCCTGCCTTGACCATTATTTCCAACGTTCGGGACTTCCTTGGCTCCCTGTGTGACTAATATGTACTTTAAATAAAGTTCTCCCCTTTCGGATAGATCCATTAAATGGCTTCTGATTTTTTGGGATAGGTATTATTTTTTAGCGACCCCCGACCCCTCGCTTTTATCTATAACTATATACCCACTTCCCACTTCCCAATAAAGACAATATATAACAATGCGGGCCGAGTTTAATAATAATTGTGATAATATTGGGTATGTGCATGCATTCAGAAAATCGCGGCTGGGAACAGTAAGGGGGAGATATTCTCTCCACTATTTTTCATAGAAGGCCTCGGTTTCCTTATACCACCCGTGACCGTGAATTGGCGTGAATAGTGTCTACCCCTATACGGCTCAAATGCTGGCGATGGCGACGTTTGCCGTTTGCCATCGTAAAGTGCAATGGCGGTAAATGACGACTGTGAGGAGGTGGCGCTCCTCATTGACCGTTGTTTCGATTTATTTTTAAAAGAATAATGTGACAAAAACAGAAGTGTTCTGTGTGTCAAGAACATCCTATATGTCTAATTACACAAAAATATAATCTACTGACGCACGCATCGTGTATCTAAAAAGAAGGGGGGTTGTTGGTTTGTGAAGTGTGCTTGCAGTGTTTGTGTGTTGATAATGGCTGAGGCCACTAGTAAAATATGCAGAATATACTAGCGGCACTCTTTGTTCAGATGTTTAAATTGATCTATCTGAGCGTACTGAGCATTTTTTGGTATATTTCTAGTAGAGACATTATATAATTATGCACGTGCTCTCTAAATAAAAAATGATTCAAATTAATTTGTTCAGTATCTAAAATAAAGCCTAAATACAAATTTTCAAGTTGAAATTCCAATTGCAATTATCATTCAACCAACATAGCTGCGTCCCACCTCAACACATTTTTCAGTGATTTTTAGAAATTTTTAATACACTTTACGTATGATTTCTGGTTCATTAAGTTCACTTATTGATTCACTTATACGATCTTTTGATACTTCCCTGTCGTGCGGCAAGTTGAGTTAGCTGCACAAAACCATTAGATAATATTATTCAAAATAATAAAAATTTGAAATTCAAACTTGGAAATTTGTATTTAGGCTTTATTTTAGATACTAAACAAATTTGTTTTATAATTTTTTTCTGTAAAGTAATAAATAAAGGTAGTTTTCTCTTGACGCATTTTCAGGTTTTCTTAATTTATTAACACCCTCTACATCAAATCAAAAATTTTAATATGGCATTTTGACAAGCAGAACTTTTTATGAAGAGTGACTTTTTGCCGAAAAATAGATAATAAATAATTTTCTCCCCTCGTCAAGTCTATCCGGGGACACACTGTATACACGTAACAAATGCAAAATTGCTTGATCAATATTAACGTTTAATTTTTGTGCAAACGACACACAGGTACATCTATCCTTCGATAAAAAGATACCTGGCGTAGATTGAGTGACGACTTACACAGGCTTCACGAAGTCTCGTTGGTGCACTCGCTGGTTCTGAACCCAAACAAATATACCTTGATGATTTTTGGTCCCAAAAGCCTTAGTATGAATCAAATGAGCATTACAATAGGACACGATAAATTGGTGATCAAGAGAGAACACAGTAACTTGGGTTTAATAGTTGATGAGAATTTAAAATTTAAAAAACACATTTATTTTCCAAGTGTACTCAAATAGCTTATGGTGCACTTAGGTCCTTGTATGGTTTTGGTTACACATATTGCCAAAAAACTAGAAACAATGTGCGATGCATTGGTGTTGTCTCAATTTAGTTTTGGAGATGTAATTTACGGTCCATGAATTGATTCGGAGGACAGGCGAAAAATTCAAAAAGACCAGAAGTGGTGCCTGCGCTTCGTATATGGTATACGAGCCAGGCAACATGTATCTCATAAGTTAAAAAAGGCTGGGTGGTTAAGTATGGAAGGAAGGCGAGCTTATCACATGGCTAAACTCTATTTTCATTATCATTAATAAAAAAGATCCTAAGTACCTATTTATTTAATAAACTTGTCTTCAGGACTTCGATCCATAACAGAACTCTGAGAAACAAATAATAGTTTAAAAATACCTTAGTATCGCACAGTATTTCTCAAAAAATCATTTTCATATAACAGAGCGGAATTTTATAAAAAAATTATATCCTGATTTTAAAGGTTTATCACTAAATGCTTTCTCTAAGAAATACTTTTGTCACCTATTCGCCAACTGGTCTAATTGATTTTTTTCTTTCCTCCTTGACTGTTGTCTCTGTAGTAGTAAGTATTTATTAATTTATAAAATAAACATCAACGCCAGGCTTTCATGAAGTGAAAAGCCCTCAGTAGATATACCGGCACTTTAGTCCGCAAGCCACCTGACCTACGCCGGCAGTGAACCGGCCATCTGACCTGTCGCGACACGCCTGACCCCGACTAACCTTCCGCAGACATTTGCGTCGCTTACAGGCTGCGACCTGTCGCGACACGCACCTTATAGCCCCTGTCCCTGCGACTAACCTCTGGCCACGGCCAATCGTACAAGGACCTGCGCGACTTGCATCTGACGGAATGGCACAAAAAAAATCGCACCAGGATTCGAACCTAAGACCATCGTAATTAAATCTGATGCTTTTACCAACTGAACCATTGACGCAATTGAAAATATTACCTAAAAATCTTGTAAGCTATAATCTCGAAGAATGCCAACAAGTCTTGACATGAAAGCGCCACTTACCTATACGAACAAACGGAGATGCCTCGCAAAATTCCCAAAAAATAAGCTTTATTCTGGTGGACTGCAAGATTTTCTCAAAGCATGTCATGCACCGCCGTTCCTGGCCACGAATTTCTAGCCGCCTCGACGATGAGACTAGCGTTGAATCTGTTCCGACATATTTTATTATTTCTAAGAAAATCTAGCAGCCGCGTTTCCTCGTGTTAAACACCAAGTAAAGGGACCTGAAGCTCCTAGCTTCCTATAAAAAAACGACTGTGGGGTGTCACCAGTGTTCCTGGCATGCAAAATCGCCATTCAAAACTCCTGTAAATCACGCCTACGATAGTTTCTAAAACCTCCTGTAAACCGATCTGAAAGAGGTCGTGTGGCAGAATTTGGAATCTGAAAGCACGTGTAAAACCCGAAACGCCTTGAATCGCCGACGCTCGAGATGTGCTATCTGCTTGCGCAGTACGAGCAAACGGAGATGCATCGGAAAATTCACAGAAAAATAAGCTGCATTCTGCCAGGTGGACTGTAAGATTTTCTCAAAGTATGTCATTTAGTGACAGGTGCACCGCCGTCCCTGGGCCACGAATTTCTAGCCGCTCATTTGGCCGCCTCGACGAGAGCGTGATTAGACTAGAGTATAATTTGTTCGGACATATTTTATTATTTCTAAGAAAATATAGCAGCCGCGTTTCCTCGTGTTGAACACCAAGTAAAGGGACCTGAAGCTCTCGCTTCCTAGAAAAAAAAACGACTGTGGGGTGTCACCAGCGTTCCTGGCATGCGAAATCGCCATTATAAACCCCTGTAAATCTTACCTCAGATAGTTTCTAAAAACCCCTGTAAACCGATCTAAAAGAGGTCGTGTGGTATAATTTGAAATCTGATGATAAGTAAAAAACCACTATGCAATAAAATACAATATAAACAGTAGTATCAAAGCACGTGTACATTGTACAACCCGAAACGCCTTGAACCGCCGACGCTCGAGATCTGCTATCTGCTTGCGCTGCTTCCAATACAACGGGCATACTCCATAAACAAGGGTACAATGGGCGTGGCCTACCAGGGTCGTAGGAGTGGTATTAGGGAGAAAAAAGGTGTTGGTAGGGTAAAAGGAGTGGGGGTGGGTCCAGCTCTCTCTCTGTAGTTCCTTACTTCAGATATGTTTGTTTGAGTTTTCGAAGCGACACCATCTCGGCCGAATCGCAAAGAAAGTCAAACATAGTGACCTGTGCAATCGGGAAGGAGGAAGGTGCCACTGACAGCGGGGCAGGACACATAGAGCGGACCAGGACAGCTGGAAACTACGGAGGCGAAGGCAGGGGGCCCACCAGGCCCCCCCGGCGAGGCGAGCGCCAGCACCAGCACATGTGGTAACGGTGAGCTAACAAAAGTAGGCGTGGCTAAGATAGGCGCGGCTAAAAAGGAGATTTCGGAGCTTTCGCGAGTGAAAATAGGCGGACCAGGCCCAAAAGGTCTAGTCTTTAAAAATCTGGAATTGAAAAGAGAGAATAGGATACTTAAAAGGCGTACCAGAAAATTAGGTATCATGATGAAGGAGGAGGCTCCTAAAACCATCCTTAAAGTGACAAAATTTAAGAATAGGGAGAACTTTTTAGCTATGAATAGAATCAATACAGATAAGATAGGTGACGATGACGACATGGAAGCGGATTTAAATAATGATATAATGATAAAAATAGGGCAAAATCAATTTTTTACTCCGTACCTACTTCAAACAAGTACGAAAAATTAGAAAGCATGGAAGTGACCGAAAATAAACAACCTAAAGTAAGTCAAAATAGGCCAATTACCACCCCTAAAAAAGTGAACATCCCCCCTATAGTTATTTCATCGCAGGTAGATACTTATAAGAGTTTAATCGACCGAATCAATGCAGAGTTAGGGCATAAAAAATATTTAGTTAAATTTGCCGCTAGGCAGATACGTATATATACAGAGGAAAAAAGTGACTGGACCAAGATACAAGAAATGCTGAAGAAAGAAGAAGCTGAATACTTCACCTACACGGCTCGCGACGAGAAAACCAAAAAAATAGTGCTAAAGGCGGGCCCAAACATGGACATGGATGAAATCAAGGAGGAGCTAACCGACCAGGGAATTAAGATTAGGGAAATAACCGCATTAAAAGGGCAAGGCAAAAATTCATATTCCTACCTAGTTAAGGTTGATAAAGAAGAAAATATAGGCACGGTGAAAAGATCAGGGGACTTGGACAGGCTATGGTAAAATGGGAAAGTTACGCAAAGGCTAAACCGTATACGCAGGGTTATAACTGCCAAGGCTTCGGCCACGGCAGTTATAACTGTGGGAAAAAAGCGAAATGCGTTAAATGTGCTAAGGAGCATAGTTCAAGAACGTGTGCACAGAAACTATGCGATGGTACCCCCCCCCCCCCAAATGTATTAACTGAGAAGGCGACCACCCAGCTAGCTATTCTAAATGTCCTGCATTATTGGAATATCTAGAGAACAAATACAAGGCAGCTCCCAAACCAGACAACAATAACCGTGACACCCTTATAAACAGGCAAGTTACCAATGTTATAACCTACGCAGAGAAGGCTAAAAACAACCCCCAAAATAGAAATGCACAAGAAAACGGAACAAACGAGGATATGAATAATAAATTCGCTAGGATTGGACAAGAATTTCAAAATCTCAAAAAGCTTTCCGATGTGGACCTTATGCTCAACACACTGATTGAACTAAATAGTAGGCTGGAAAATGCTAAAACGAAAGTCGAGCAATTTAATATATTCAGAGAGTTAATGACAAAACTTAATGATAAATAAAAATCTAAACAATACATCTAAAATATTAAGCTGGAACGCCAGAGGCCTTCGACGGAAAATCACACAATTTAGACAATTAATAGAAGATCAAAATCCCGCAATCATCTGCATACAAGAAATTATGTATCGTGAAGGAACCCAACTACACAAAATAGTCGGATATACTCACATCGATAAACGCAGACCAATAGCAAAAGGAGGAGTTATTATGTATATTCACGACACTATAAACTACGAAAAAATAAACCTAAATATCGAAAGTTTTGAAGTAATTGCAGTCAAAATAAATGATGACACTATTATATGCACAGCCTATGCCAATAACAACCCAATCGATTATGAAGAGCTAGAAGAACTATTTTCTGTAGAAAAAATTCTCCTCATTGGGGACCTCAATGCTAAACACCCGACATGGAATACAGGACGACCAAATCCTAGAGGCCAAGAACTATATGAATTTGTCGAAAATAACGGACTTATTATTTACGCGCCGGACGAGGTCACGAGGACACCGGACCAAGAAAATCACACAAGCTCAGTACTGGATATAGCCACAACAAAAAATGTACCACTGCGGAACATCCAAACCCTACACGAACTAAATTCTGAACATTATCCTATAACATGCGAGATGAGATATCCGGCTATATCCAGCCCATTTGAAGGTAGAAAATTCAAAATGTTCAGCAAAGCCAACTGGAGACTATATAGACAATTAATCAACGAGAACCTAACCATCAAAAGAGAATTTGAAAACCAAACCGAGATAGAGGAAAAAATAAATGAAATAACATAAATAATAAAAGCAGCTACGAACAATGCAATACCTGATATAAGAACAACAACAGACGATATACCAGAAGAAGCGAGGGAAACAATAAGACTAAGGAATAGAACAAGGAGACAATACCAGAGAACACGTGAACCCAGACTCAAGATAATATTAGACCAACTTAACAAAGAAATCTCTGTAAGAATATGGAGTTATAGGGAGTCCTTATGGCATAATTATGTGAGAAGGATAGAGGACAGTGGTCAAAATGTATGGAAAGCCATAAAAGCCAGACAAAGAGACAGCGACGCCTTTATTATAACTACCTTGAAAATAAGGGGAACCACCTATACAACAGCGCAACAAAAAGTTAACCTACTTGCAAAAACATACAGGCAAACAACAGTCATGACAGAAGACCTATCCGATGACGTAACCAAAACAGAAGTGAACAACTACAAAAGAGAATTAGACCAAACCAACCAAGAATGGCCCCAAGAACATAATACATCCCCATACGAAATCAAAAGAATTATAGCCAGACTTCGCCCATATAAGGCCCCAGGTGAAGACGATATACAAGCAATTCTTCTCAAAAATATTCCAAAAAAGATGCTAGTACAACTATACTATATATTCAGCTGGTGCCTTAAAAAATGTCTTTTCCCTCAAGCATGGAAAAATGCAGTAATAACTCCAATAAGAAAACCTGGGAAAGACCCAGCCCTACCAATATCGTACAGACCAATTTCCCTTCTATCGCAACTAGGAAAAATACTGGAAAAACTAATAAGCAAACGACTAATGACGATAACCGAAGAACAAAATACTATAATACCAGAGCAATTTGGATTCACAAATAGAAGAAGTACTATCATGCAAGTGGCCAGAATAACGGACATAGCCAAAAGAAATATTAACTGCAACAAGACCACAACACTGGGTAACCCTGGATCTCGAGAAAGCGTATGATACAGTGTGGAACGAAGCCCTACTGTACAAACTGAATATAGCAGAAATTCCAACATGGCTTATTAAGATCTTAGAGTCGTTCTTAAACAACAGAACCATTAAATACAAATATAGAGGGATCGAATCGCCCCGAGTAGTACTTACCGCTGGATTAACACAAGGGAGCGTCCTATCCCCCACCCTCTTCAACTTATTTATCAATGATATTCCCAAACAGGAAGGAATCAAACTGGCATTATTCGCAGATGATGCAGCAATAATAGCGAAATCACTAAGCAGAAGAGTGGCGGTCAGGAAAATAAACAACTACCTACCGGTGGCGATTCGATATTATAAAAAATGGAAGCTAAAAGTCAACCAGGAAAAAACCCAAGCCATTACATTTACTATGTTTAAAAAGCAAAGATACCCTGAAACAAAAATAAAAATAGGAAATGAAGAAATATACGAACTAGAAGAATTAAAATACTTGGGCATTTAGCTGGATCGGGAGCTACTCTTCGCCAAACACATTAAACATATCAAAAAGAAATGTGTAATCACCAAAAAGATCATTGGACCATACATTCAAAAAACAAACCCTCTATCGCGAAAACTTAAGATCCAGTTACACAACGCATATATCAGACCCCAAATATTATATGGAGCACCGATACCGATATGGAGCTGCTGTTCCAAGACCCACAGAAAAAGCATAGGAGCAATTGAAGCAACATGCCTCCGAATAATACTAGGAAAAAACAGAACAGAAATCTCAAACAATGAAATCTATGAAGAAATACCGATAACACCCATCATGACAACTGTAAAACAAGTAACAGATAAATTCTATAATGACATCATACTACGAGACGAATATACCAGCAACATTGGCCAAATCCGTGAAAACAATGCACCTTTCCGGATCAAAAATAGAATACTAACTAACATATTACAAGAATAAACTTACCTGCTGAATAATCCAAATAAAACTCACAATGAATTACAAGACAAGAAAATGAAATAACAACCTAGGCTACTACTGTGATCAACACACAGTAAATCGATACAAAAAACAAAATAGGGGGATGATGGTACGCCAAAAAGACATCATCTAAAATAGGATCAGGGGAAAAATAGGCAAATCAAAACAATAGGTGACTCAGGTTGAAAGGTACTGAGTTAAAATATGCAGACTGAAAGGCAAAGAATGATAGGTGGTAATGGCGCCCTTCAAAATAATAATAATAATAATAATTACGCAGGGATGGGTCTGACCTGTGAGAGGGGCAGATTCACGGTTGTGACGATCCCGCGATTCCCAGTTACGCATGGAGAGGTTTGGCCTGTGACAGGGGCAGACCTACGGGTGTGACAATCCCGCGATCTCCAGTTGCGCAGGGAGGGGTCTAGCTGGTGACGGGGGCTGATCCTCGGGTGTGACAATCCCGCGACTCTCGGTTACACAGGGATGGATCTAGCCTGTGAGAGAGGCGGATCTTCGGGTGTAACGATCCCGTGTTTCCCAGTTAACGCAAGGAGGGGTTTGACCTGTGAGAGGGGCAGATCCTCGGGTGTAACGATCCCGCGTTATCCTAGTTGACCTGTGTGGGTAGCGGGTTAGAATACTCCTATCGTGGCTCCGCGAGTCGTAAAAGGCGACCGAGGGCCGTCACTCCCACGTTACGGCAGAAACCCATGGAATGGAGATTAATAGGAGAACAGCTACAGCCCAACAACAACACGAACATCTACAACATGGGAGCCAAACGGGAACTAGGGTTCCACCCACCGAAGGTGCTACGCGGGAACTTCAGCCAGCGTTCACAAAGGCGGGATTACAACGACGACGCATGAAATGGACTGTGTCCATGAATAAATCGATTATGCGTATTTTCTACAGGGTGACAAACTTATGACAAGAGATGATCGGCTACCGGCTACCGACAACAACTGCATGCCGAGTTCTGCAGGGAGTTTCCACACATGCAAGTGTCTGAACAAAGAGTGTCAGATCAGTATCGAACTATTCTAAGAAATAACCGAATTCCAGAAACGCGACTTAACGCTATCAAACGGGAAGTTGAGCTAGAGATCCACGGCGAACACATAGACATAGATGACAACAACAACAATGGGGAACTTCAAGCGCCTGGACAACAACTAGAAGCCGAAACGGTAGAACCAACAACCGGGAGTCTGGAATCGGTTAACGAAGAACATTTTGAAGGCTTAAACGCACATATGAGACAGGCAGTATTGCGATACGAAGGCACAGACCCACTGAGCAGGCCACCGCTACCAAGATTAAATTCTTCCAGGAAACTTGCGATCGTGCTCGATCTTATGAACACAAGAATTTTACCAAACTATGTTTCAGTGACACCAACATTAGAACGTATGCACATGTTAATCTACTGTGCCGCAACGGCAGTCACCACTGTAATGGGTGCCAAGATCCGAACGGTCCAAGAGTTGAATCGTGCAAGACCAGAACCACGAATGGCTCAATGGGAAATGCGACTAAATCGGAAGATCGAAAGTCTCCGTAAAGACATAGGACAAGTGACGGAATATATCAGAGGAGTTAGAACTAGAAGGATCCAGAGGGCGGTGCAGGCAATAATGAGCCGCACCCAAATGCATTCTCGGCATGACCCCGCGAACATCACTGCTCAACAATGTCTTGACACATTAAAACAAAAGCTTTCTGTTTTCGCAGGGCGTCTGAGGAGATACAAGGCTAGTAACAACAGGAAACGAGACAACAAACTCTTTGAACGATCAGAAAAGGGTTTCTACCGTGCTTTTAATTCTAGCGCCGATGCCACAAATGCGAGTTACCCTAACAGAGAACAGGTCGACGGTTTCTGGAGAAATCAACTTGCCACACCAGGTCCATACAATGTCAGTGCAAGCTGGATCAGCGAAGAACGCGAGATGGGCCGGAACTATAGCCAGATGCAACACGAGCAATTCACAACCGCTGAGGTCTCCGATGTCATCAAGAATTCCCACAACTGGAAGGCACCAGGTCCAGACCATCTCCAAAATTATTGGATTAAGAAGTTGTGGTGCACGCATGAACAAATAACTACCTTAATTAATCAAGTCTTGCTCGATCCTCTGAAAATGCCACTGTTTCTTACACAGGGTGCAACCTACCTGTTACCAAAAGACCAGCGGAATACGGATAACCCTGCCAAGTACCGCCCAATAACCTGCTTGCCTACGCTGTACAAGATAATCACATCTTGCCTTACGCAGCGAATATATGCTCAATGCGAGCGGAACAACATCATTGCAATGCAGCAGAAGGGCTGCTCGAAGGGCGCAATGGGATGCAAAGAGCAACTCATCATAGACTCTGTCATCTGCAACCAGGCTCATTCCAAGCAACGAAACCTCCACATGGCTTATGTGGACTACAAAAAAGCATTTGATTCCGTACCTCACGACTGGCTCACAGGTATCTTAAAGCTGTATAAAATAGATCATCATACAGTTTCCTTTTTAGAACACGTTATGACAACCTGGCGCACTAAGATACAACTCAGAACCGCAGACAGTAACATCGAGACCGACACAATCAACATCCGAAGAGGGATTTTCCAAGGAGATTCACTCAGTCCACTGTGGTTCTGCATGGCGATGAACCTTCTATCACATCGGTTGAACTCTACAAAATATGGCTTCGCTATCAAAAGCAACAACGCAGAAGCGATCAAGTTGAATCACCTATTATATATGGATGATTTAAAACTGATCGCCGCAACCAAAAACCAACTAACGCAAATGCTTAAAATTGTAGAGGAGTTCTCCAGGGACATCGGAATGCTGTTTGGACTGGACAAGTGCCGCACCCTTAATATCATCCGGGGAAAGCTCGAACAAAGCGGACACGAAATGCAGGACGGCCAGGAGATCGAAGCAATGAGCATGAGAGATACATACAAGTATCTCGGGATGAAACAAGCTCAAAGGATAGACCATCGAACAATGAAGACTGATTTAACGAATGAATTCATCAAGAGAGTAAGACAAGTAGTGCGAACTGATCGTAACAGCAGGAATTTGTTTAAGGCCCTGAACACGTATTCGTGCTCTGTACTCAGCTATTCGTTCGGAATAGTGAATTGGACCAACACGGACATCAACAACCTGCAACGAAAAGTTAGGACACTACTGACAAAAGCTCATAAACATCATCCCCGTAGCGCCGTAGAAAGAACAACTCTGCCACGACAACTAGGAGGAAGAGCATTGGCAGATCTCAGCAAGCAATTGGACCAACAAATATTACATCTGCGTAATTATTTCTATAGGCAGGCCAACAGCTCCACACTACATAGGGCTATATGCGGAGCAGACATCTCAACACCGCTACGTCTGACGGAACACGAGCGTCAAAATCACCACCGAACCGACAACGATAAACTACAGAGGTGGTTGGGGAAGCCGCTGCAAGGGAGGCATCCTAATGAGGTTAACCAGGAACATGTCGACAAGTTAGCGTCGAACTATTGGCTGGCCTCGGGACGAATGTTCCCCGAGACGGAAGGCTTCCTACTGGCCATACGAGATCAGGTTATACCAACTCGCAACTACCTAAAATTCATTGTAGGGGATGCATCGGTAGTGGAAGACAGATGCAGATACGGGTGCCCAACTTCAGAAACAATCCAGCACATAACAGGAGGATGTCAGATGTTCGCATCAACGGAATATAAGGAACGACACGATTCGGTTGCCAAGATCTTGCACCAGGAACTGGCGGAAAAGCTGCTGCTTGTGCAGGCAGAGAGGGTCCCATATTACAACTACACACCTGAGCCTGTTCTTGAGAACAGCAACTACAAGATGTACTGGGATCGTACAGTTCTGACAGATCAACGAGTTGCCCATAACAGACCGGACCTTATAATAGTTGATAAAATTTCTAGGAAGACAACTCTGATTGATGTGGCCATCCCGAACAACAACAACCTGCGTGTGAAGCAAGTCGAGAAGATCGCGAAGTACAGAGACTTAGAAGAACGAATTAGAAGGCAATGGGAAATGGACAACGTTCAGACGATTCCAATCATCGTGTCAACAACTGGTGTCATACCAAAAAGTTTGCTGAGAAACATCAAAGAGCTGGGTCTAACTGATAATCTTTACAGGTCCATGCAGAAAGCGGTACTACTTGCGACAGCCCGAACCGCCAGGAAATTCATGGGGAGTGCAGGAACGTCCAACAACATCAATGTCACCTAAGGCCCGATAACATGGCAAGGGTCTCGTCCGAGCCAGATCCTTATGGTATCCGGGATACCCGGGATCTGAGTGAATGTTCCCCAGAGGGGGAGTGCGAATGCCTTTTGGCTAAGTCAATATAATAATAATAATTACTTCAGATATAATGTATAGGGTGAGGTAAGTTTTAAAATTGTCACACCGTATAGAAGGATGTAGAATTTGACCCCTAGGGCTTGCATTTTTGAAATTTTGTTCTTAGCGAATTCCTTCATCATGAAATACAAATTTGAAGTTTGTAGGCTCTATAGTTTCTAAGATTTCGTGATGAGTGAGTCAATGGTATATTTGGGTTGCATACAATAGCATCAATAATAGTGTGGCAACAAACAAATCCTATAAAATGTACCATAGAACAACAAGTTTTAAAAAGAGGCTCCTACTCATAAAAACTGAAGTAACTTAATTAATCCAGTTAAATTATAGTTAGCTCTTTTAACAAAATATCGATCACATCATGTGGGTCAAAATAATTTCAAATTGTTCATTTGTAGGTAGGGGTTAGAGCACATAAGAGTACGCAGCCCGTAAGAGTACGCACTGGTATTTTTTATTAGTTCCAATGCTAGTCGGACAGAGGTCGCTATTCAGTGTAGACGCCTTAAGTTGACAACAAGTTTTGATTATAGTCGCGTGGTTCTCCGTAAAAGATTCGATGAAAGTGAATGTTTAACTATATTGTTCGACTGTGCATCTTAAAAAGGCTTTAGATAGGCATTTTTCGCACGGCATACGATGTGTAATTATTGTTGCCTGTTTTGGTTAAATAGATTGTTCAATCATCGCCTACTTGTCCCCAAGGGTACGCATGTAAACAGTACTCGCGCAGAAACAGGTCTATAAAAAGAGAAATTAAATAAATTAAAAGTAAAAAAATATTTTTAAAAAAAGCTTTTATTTAAATGCGCTAAAAAGAATAAAATAATCTTTTCTTTTAAAACTTTTACTATCAACTTATAACGTCATTCCACAATTTATATGATATAAAAGCTTGTCGCGAGATTTAAGTAGTGGTATTTACTTAGTTTGAAAACTTAAATCTCGCGACAAGCTTTTATATCATATAAATTGTGGAATGACGTTATAAGTTGATAGTAAAAGTTTTAAAAGAAAAGATTATTTTATTCTTTTTAGCGCATTTAAATAAAAGCTTTTTTTAAAAATATTTTTTTACTTTTAATTTATTTTGTAATTTTTAGTTTGGCCAGGTGTCTGAGTCTATTCATCTCAGTTAACGCATCATTGTTGCAAGGTCGTTTGCCGGTTAGTTTAGAACAGTCTAGCTCTTCAATGAGGAGACCTTCTAATGACCATCTTGGGTGTTCCGCCATGTTGGATTTAGAATGACGTCACACATATAATCATGCATTGTCATCCAAATTAAACGTGTGTACAAAATTTCAGCTCGATCGGTTGAAATTTAACTAGTCCGCCATCTTGAGTGTTCCGCCATGTTGGATTTAGAATGACGTCACACATATAATCATGCATTGTCATCCAAATTAAACGTGTGTACAAAATTTCAGCTCGATCGGTTGAAATTTAACTAGTCCGCCATCTTGAGTGTTCCGCCATGTTGGATTTAGAATGACGTCACACATATAATCATGCATTTTCATCCAAATTAAACGTGTGTACAAAATTTCAGCTCGATCGGTTGAAATTTAACTAGTCCGCCATCTTGGGTGATCCGCCATGTTGGATTTAGAATGACGTCACACATATAATCATGCATTGTCATCCAAATTAAACGTGTGTACAAATTTTTACAATTGAGTTGCAAGATTCCACCCGAACAAATTACATACATACATACATACATACATACAGTGTGACCCATTTGTTTTGGGGTCAGTCTGTAAAAAGTGTATCAATCGTGCGATTTGGCTGATTTTTTTTTTAAATTGTAGAGCTCGATGAACTGCACATTTTGAACAAAAATTGCCTGGTTCGCATAAAATCCAAAGCCTACTATGACCGTTTTTATGAGCAAAATTTTAAGAAACCATATTAGCGTTTTTTTTTGAAAAAATCTGCGTTCGCCAATGGATTGAGCACCCCTCGAAATGGGTATGTACAAAATTTCATCAAAATATTTCAAGTAATAACGATTTTGTAGAAAAATTAAAAATGCAGCCAAGGTACGTCTTTATTTTCAAAAATTCAAAGTTGGCCATGGAAAATAATTGAATTGTTTACTTTTATTAAGTGTCAAACTGTCTAAATTGAGTTCAGAAATTGTTTGTGCTCAATACAATTAATTATCATAATTATGGAATATTTAAGCATAAGAGACAAAATAGAAATTGTTCGACTCGTGGGCGACAACGAGCGCTCGGCAGCAGAAGCTGCGGCCGAATTTAACAATAGACACCCAGGTAGATCAGTGAGTCGAAGTACTGTACAACCATTGAGTAAAGGAATAAATATTACTCAATGGTACAACGTATAAACAATATTTTTGATGAAACTGGATCGATTTCTAAAAATTTATTAAAAACTAGGCAAAATGGACGCCGTGGACTTGTTGAAAATAACAATCAAATTCTGCAATACTTTAGTGACAATCCTCGAAATAGTGTTCGAACGGCTAGTTTAGACCTTCATATACCCAGAGAGAGTATAAGGAGATGTTTGAGACAAAACAAAATAAAACCGTTTAAGCCAAAATTTTTGCACACCCTGGAACCAGGAGATGAGGAGAGAAGATTAGAATTTTGCTATTGGCTGCAAGGTGAATATCTCCATAATGGCAACTTTTTAAATGAAATTTTATTCACCGACGAAGCCACGTTTACTACAAATGGTGTAGTATCAAGTCAAAACTGCCGTCACTGGTCAGCTGAAAATCCAGAGTTTATAATAAATGCAAGGAGACAATATTCACAAAAAAATAACGTTTGGTGTGGAATACTACGCGACAGAATAATTGGCCCATTTTTCTTTGAAAGGAATTTGAATGCGGCTGGCTTCTTGAATTTTCTAGAAATTGAATTTAGAAATGCTTTAGATGAGTTACCATTAAGATACCGTTTAAATTTAAAGTTACAGTTAGATGGCAGTCCTATTCATAATGCTCGTTTAATCAGAAACTGGCTAGATAATAATTTTGAAAACTGTTGGATAGGGCGAAATAGTCCTTTCTGTGAGTGGCCACCGAGATCTCCGGACTTAACTCCTTTAGATTTTTTTCTTTGGGGTACACTTAAGCAAAATGTTCATAAGTCAAGACCCCATAATTTACAAGAACTGCAAGCTAGGATAAACCGTAGTTGTGAGGAAATTACTCCACAGCAAATACGAAATGTAATTTTGAATGTACGCAAGAGGAACGACAAATGCATTGTAGAAAATGGAGGCTTGGTAGAAGTTACAAAAATTTTATAATTTTAATTGTTTTTATGTTTTGTGTTTATAAGCATAAGGTTGTATTATTACAATTCAATTATTTTCCATGGCCAACTTTGAATTTTTGAAAATAAAGACGTACCTTGGCTGCATTTTTAATTTTTCTACAAAATCGTTATTACTTGAAATATTTTGATGAAATTTTGTACATACCCATTTCGAGGGGTGCTCAATCCATTGGCGCACACAGATTTTTTCAAAAAAAAACGCTAATATGGTTTCTTAAAATTTTGCTCATAAAAACGGTCATAGTAGGCTTTGGATTTTATGCGAACCAGGCAATTTTTGTTCAAAATGTGCAGTTCATCGAGCTCTACAATTTAAAAAAAAAATCAGCCAAATCGCACGATTGATACACTTTTTACAGACTGACCCCAAAACAAATGGGTCACACTGTACATTGCAAGTTAAATAAAAGCTTTTAAAAAGGGCTGCCACTTGCTGAAAAAACTAGAAAATCACAAGACGATATTCTTTATCCTCTCTGCAGGGAACACTACTACCGACTACCTCGGACATGGCGTCTTTATATGTGACTTATGTCAAGAATAATATAACGATGTTATTTGATTTTTTTTTAGTGCGTAATCTTAAATCCAGCACTGCGTACTCTTTCGATCTCGCGTTCCTAAGAGTACGCAAAATGTTTTTTTGCATTACATATTCTTAAATAATGTAATAAGGAATTTATACTGTGTCCAATAAATATGTGTTGTTGTTGTCGATTTATTTAACTTTAAATATTAAGTGCCTACTCTTGGGTAACCTTATCCACAACACCAACCAAAAAAAAAATGCTTTAATAGGAATATATTACAGCAGCTGTAATTTCGTTGCATCAGCCATCCTTTCCTCTGACTCATGTTTTTGTTGTTTTCGCTCTTTGACCTGTTTTCATAATTTTTCAAATTAAGACAAAGTGTCAAGATTCAACCCTTTCTTTTATAGTACTGAATATATTATTCTATAATATTTTGCATTCTTCTACCTAGTAGGTAATATATCGAATTCATTGATGACAATAATTTATTAAACAATAGCTGATTGGCTGATTTACTTACATCGTATTATTTGTAATTCGTCCCAATTCAGCAGTCAATTATAGGAAACAAATACATACCATTAATTTCCAATCGAATAGCTAGCTCTAAAATGGACACACATTTAAATTAACAAAAAAGAGAGGCCATTATTATAATTCAATAAAATTGGCATAGCGCAATTGCAATTTGCACGACAAATTATTGATTTGCTGTTACAAATAAAACAACACAACGGCCGCTGATAGAACAACTTTAGAGGATTTTCGTTACCTACACTATTATGAATGGTGTATAGGTATATCCAATTTCCTATACCATATGTGGTATATCTACCTACTGAGTCGAATAGGTAAGCAATTTTTGATATCCAATCTCTATCTACTCGTTTAAACTTTCGTCTGATGGACAAAAAAACAACAAATTTACGCTCATAGTACGTAAATAACTGTATCTAATATTATTACCAAACACATTGTTAGTGTTCTCTAGCGCTGTTATAGATACCTATATACAGTTATTTTTACAATCTGGAATTCGTACACCTGGAATCATTAGGAACGTCCTTGCTAAAATCGGCGAGGATCCGACAATGATGTTATCATTTTTTCTTAAAGGGGTGCTGGGGGTAGTTTTCGGTCAACAAATTTTCTCAACCACGAATTAGTACATCTGGAATTATTAAACGTTAAACGTTAAAAACGGCTAATTTCGGACAATAAAGTTATCATTTTTTTCTTAAAAGGGTGGTAGGGGTAGTTTTCGCCTAAAAATTTTTTTCAAACACGATAATTTGTGCCTCTGAAATCATTAGTGTAATCAACGTGGGAAACGACGCGATTTGATTATAACAACACTTGTTTAAAACTCAAATTACGACACCATTCAGTGAAATTTTGGCTTTTAAAGGCAGTACCACGATCACAAATAATTATTCTAGGCACACCAAATCTTTCTATGATTTTATCTACAAACTTAATCACAGGCGCAGTTTTTGTAGTAGGAACTGCGTCCATAAAAACAAATTTCGTAAAACCGTCAACAGCGAAGCATTGACAGATATTTTATTAAAATAATAAGTGGTCATCGTCTCATTTGGCTTCTTAGTTCTTTCTAACATTTTGCGTTACACACAGGGCCGCGCCGTCCACGTGTGCAATGTGTGCGGCGCACACAGGCGCCAGGTGCGAAGGGGCGCCAAAAAACGCCAAAATTCGATGGGCGCCATAAGGCTGACTTGAAAGCACGAAATGGATTTTTTTCAAAATTGCTTACTGAAATGTATTGTTGACTTTTAATAGTATTCGAAAGATTTTTTTATATCTTTTATATGTATATAGATATTAATTATTATTTTATTTTGTGACATTAGGTATTAGCTAAATACCGAACAGAAAAAAAATATTATTTATTTTTATTGATAGTTAGACCTTGCACCTTGCACAGAGTACCTATTTGATTTTTTTTGAGCCAAAGAGATTTTTTAAATTTATAATTATTTGTTTCCTATTATATTTTATGTTTTTTATGTTATACAGTGTGTCCCCATTTGATACTGGACACCTCAGAACTATATGAAGGACAAGGAAAACAAATGGTCTCCATTTTTTTATTGGTAGTCCCAAGGGAGAGTAGGTATTTGGATGGGGTAATTATTTCAAGGACTGCTATGATTTTTCAAAATAGCTAATTTTCAAGAAACGCTATTAGGCATTTTTTACGACAAAATGTTATTAAGAAAACTTGTTCAGAATGAAAAACTGAGTAGAATAATTGCAAAATTTCAAAAGTCTAGGCCTACTTTAATTTTTAGCTTTTTCTCCCACTTTTTTCCTAGAAATGTGTCCTTTCTGGAGCTTTCACGTCAAAATATTATTAAGTAAACTTGATCATCGTGAAAAAATAAAATTTTTACGTGAAAGCTCCAGGAAGGACACTTTTCTAAGAAAAAAGTCTAAAAATCAAAGTAGGTAGGCCTAGCCATTTAAAATTTTGCGAATCTACTCAGTTTCTCATTCTGAACAAGTTTCCTTAATAACATTTTGTCGTAAAAAAATCCCTAATGGGGTTTCTTGAAAATTTGCTATTTTAAAAAATCATAGCAAGCCATGAAATAATTACCCTATCCAAATACCACCACCTATGAGATACTCTCCCTTGGTACTACCAATAAAAAAATAGGGACCATTTGTTTTCCTTGCCCTTCATATATTTCTGAGGTGACCAGTATCAAATTGGGTCACACTGTATACAAAGTAGGTATATTTACTGGATTACTTTATACTTAATAATGTTTTGTTTGTTTCTATTTATCTACTTTTTTATTTAACAAAACCAAAACAAATATTTTTTTGAAAACTAAATTTTTATGGGCGCCACGGAAATTTTTACACACAGGCACCACCGAGTGTTGGCGCGGCCCTGGTTACACAGTTGCGTAATCGACGTCTACAGGAAATGTCTTAATAAGTAAAGTTTTCCACTCTGCCCAGGTTGTTGGATAGCTTGTCAAATTATGGGACCATGACTTCGCCATTCCGAACAAACGTGCTTGCATGTGGTAAACTGTTGTCATGTCGTCCCAGTTATTAACATATTTTTGATTTGGTCGACCTTCTCTAACCACTGATAAGCCGATGTATTTTCATGGATCAAATTCGGGTATACATTCACTACGTACTGACATGCGGTAGTTGTGTTCAGGCTGAGCCCCTTATTCTCGATTCTACTGAACTAGTTTGTGATAAAGAATGTTGACTTGCTGCACCTGAATTATTTATGAGTTCTGGAGTTAGACTAGTTAGAGTGCGCCGTAACACTGAAACCTCTTTAGCGGTGCGTACAGTGTCAGTTGCTTTATTCATTTTTCTTCTACTTTTACCTTGAGTCTTAGTACGTTTGTATCCATTGCCAGAGGAGCTAGAAGAGCTGTCCGTGTCCGAACTAGAAGATGTCGAATGGTCTCTTCGTCTACACATTATGCAGTGCTTTCGTAACACACTCACTTTAAAAACAGAAAGACAAAGGGATACACGTGCGTTTACCCCGCACCTGAACTGTAGTCAACGTGGGAAACGACGCGATTTGATTATAATAAAAAGTATATTATGAAATATACAAATGCCATCGCATAAATCTGTACCTTGGTAGAAAAAGGGCCAATGTCCAAAATTTGCATTTAGGAGTTAAGGGTATAATCAGACTGAGCAGTTGATATATTCTGGTTAGAAAAAAGGCCAATGTCCAAAGTTACATGGTATTGAAGTAATCTTAAGTGGGAAAAGGCCTAAGTCCAATTCGTTTTAATAGAAAATGGGCCAATGTGTGAACATCAGCCCTGTCACTATAACTGATATATAAAATAAACGGCCAATGTCCGTAGTATCAGGACATTGGCCGTTTGTCATTTTATTTTTTTGGACATTGGCCCTAATTTGTTTTGAGGTTAGTATTCTAACCTCAAATTTCGGTCGACAGTATTTGACTGTTCTGTGGTCGACAGTTTGTGTTTAAGTTGTGGGTGTTATCAAACTGAATAAAAAAAATTTGTCTGTACAACTTGTTTCATTTTCGAAGAAAGGGCCAATGTCCATATTCGCAATATTATTTTCTGGGCCAATGTCCATTTTTGTGCAACTAAAAAGAAATATACTAAAATAGCTAGAATCATCTTAAAATACGTACTTTTTACTCTATATGTCACCTCAAATTGAAAATTATCAGAAAAGCTTATTTGCATTTTTAAGCTAACAGTAGGTAATTATAAATTCAAATTCATTTTTCTCGAATCAGCTGAAATGGACATTGGCCCTTTTTCTACCAAAGTACAGAATTAGAATTATTCTTAATGCTGTCATGTCACGGCGACAACTGCCTCCTCTAAACTATCGGGCCCGAAAAGATACTGTAGGTTACATTAGGTACGTCCTTGCTAAAACGGTGGGAATCGTACAATAAAAGTTATAATAATTTTTCCCCTTCAAGGGGTGGTGGAGGTAGTTTTCTTCCAACAAATTTTTTCAACCACGAATTCTTACATCTGGAATCATTAGGAACGTCCTTGCTGAAATCGGAGAGGATCCGGAGAGTTATCATTTTTTCTTGAAGGGGTGATGGGGGGTAGTTTTCGCTCAACAAATTTTCTCAACCACAAATTACTTAGTACATCTAGAATCATTAGGAACGTCCTTGTTAAAAAAGGCGAAGTTTGGACAATAAAGTTATAATTTTTTTCTTAAAATGGTGGTGGGGTAGTTTTCGCCCAATAATTTTTTTCTACTACGAATTTGTGCATTTGGAATCATTAGGCACGTCCTTGCTAAAAACAGCGGGATCATGATATAAAATAAATATTTCAAATACTTCTAAAATTTATTTGTGGCGTAAACAGATCCATTGGATTTTAATTGGGTTTTTCGCCACCAAACTGGTTAAAAAAAACTTTGAACTTGTATCTCAAAAAATATCTTCAACAAATTTGTTTTCTGAGCTTTCGGAGAATAAATCTTCCTCCTTTCTCAAAGATCATGTCACGTCAAATTGAAATAACAGATTCATTGCAAATGGCAACGAAGACAAGATAATAGTAATTGCCCCCCTCCCCCGCACAAGCATGTGGTTGCTTCTGGGGTACTCCTAGTTTGGAGTATTGTGAGGGTGATAATTATTATTTCTTATTATATTATTATTTCATTTCACTTTGACGTGACCTGATCTTTGAGAAAGGAGGAAGATTTATTCTCCGAAAGATCAGATAACAAATTTGTTGAAGATATTTTTTGAGTTACAAGTTCAAAGTTTAGTTCATTTACTATTAAGAATTTATTAATTTTCCAGGCAACTTGAAAAAGTTTTCTTTTAACCAGTTTGGTGGCGAAAAACCCAATTAAAATTGAATGGATAAAACAATCTAGAATTAATTTTTGCCAAACCCCCACAGATTGAAATAATAAATTTAATATGCAACCTTGCATGCAGTTACTCCAAAAATTAAAGAGTAAACCCTATAAATTTATTAACATTGACACCCTGTACACATTTTGTACATTGTACCAACCAGCTTGCTGTTTTTAAAAGTTATGGTGATTTGTGTATTTGTATCTGCCGTGCTATTAATACGCTGTATGTAAAGTGGAATTTTAAAAACTATTGGTTATCTGTAGGAATAATTGCTTTATCATAGGTTTGTGTTTTTTATTTTTATAACCTCAAATAGGGCAATTCGGGTAATCACACACAGTGTGTTCGGTACCTATTACTTGACATGTGTTCGGAATTTCCCTATAGGTAAACATATAGTAAAATTAACCAATAACAATAATTATTACTGGTACAAATAATAATAATTATAATGTTTTCAGATGCGTAACAAACGCCAAAGAACAACAGCCTAATGTTCGTGGTCTGAAGATAATATTAAATCTTCGATAACCGCTGTACAAAATGGTGACGGATAGAGAAGTTCTGCCCGCCGCCACTATTATCAAGCAAAGATGGGAACCCATACAATATTTAATGAGGAACAAGAGCAAGAAATTGCTGATCACTTGTTAAAAATAGCCAGAATTTTTTACGGACTAACATCCGTTCAACTGAGACACGCCGTTTTTTTGTATGCTGAAAAATTCTCCCTGCCTCACAGATTTAACCGGGGTAAACAGGAAGCAGGTAAAGATTGGATATATGGATTCATTCGGAGACATCCAACGCTCAGCTTTAGAAAACCTGAAGCCACCAGCACTAACCGGATTCAAGCTTTTAATAAACAAGATATTGTAAGATTTTTGAAAATTTAGCAAAATTGATGGGAAAATTTAAGTTTTCCCCAACTCGTATATTTAATGTAGATGAAACCGGTATCACAACGGTTAATAGACCTACTCGCCTAATTGGTCCAAAAGGGGAGAAACAACTTGGAGCAGCAACCAGTGCTGAAAGGGAGAATAATATTACAGTATGTTGCTGCATGAGTGCAAGCGGCTCATACACTCCACCGTTGCTTATCTACCCTAGAATTAGAATGGCCCCTGCTCTAGAACGAAGTGGCCCATCCGGTTCAATTTATAAATGTACTGAAAGTGGTTGGATGACAGAAGAAGACATCCTGATTTGGTTGAAACACTTTGCTAAAGCTAATAATGCCCAAAAAGATAATCCCCTCCTATTAATTTTAGACAATCATTCAAGTCACATATCACTACCGACTTACGAGTTTTGCAAAGACAATGAAATCATTATGCTGTCAATACCTCCCCATACATCATATCGCACCCAACCATAAGTCTTAAAATTTTTTTCATCGCTAAAAAAAAAGCTTTTTTGAAATCAAAACCATTTGAAAAAATTTTGATGACTGATGTTAATACCATATTCAACAAGGCCTACATTAGAGTCACCAATGCAGAGAAAGCCATGAAAGGTTTCTATAGTAATCAATCATTGCAAATGACCGAAAATACTCCTCCACTTGCTAATGACAACATTAATCAAATGGTTTATATGACTAAAAAACCCTTAAAAGAAATGTCTACACCTGTAAGGAACAAAACTTCACTAGAACCCGTATCCAGTTGTTTTAACCATACACCGTTCAAAAGACCCCTGTTACTGATACTGACAGTTCGGAGGAGCTTGATGAAAACGACCAGGGTATCACTTCGTTTGTAGATGTTGCCTTTACCAACTAAATCAAGCATAAATTCAAAACAGCAACCATCAACTAAGCGCCATAAGCAAAAGTTTGAGATTCTCACGTCTACACCATTTAAATCTCTATTAGAAGAAAAACAAAGAAAATGAGTAGCGAATTAAGCAAATTTTGAAAGACGACTTACAAAAAAAAACTAAAATAAAATCGACTGCTAGAAATGTTTTCGATCGTCTAGTGAAGATGAAATAGATGAGAGTAAACTGTGCGACGACGATGAACTCGATGATATGGATCCCCAAAATATGGACTTTGAAGGAAACGAAGTAGAATCCTGCTTAGTATGTGGGGAATATGGAAGGGACGAAATTTGGTATCGTTGTGTTTCTTGTGGAATCTGGGTACATGAGTTGTGCAGTGGAAAAAATACCCCTATAAATTATATCTGCGATGTTATTTGGGTTCAATAAAAAAATCCAACTGTGTGTTTCCTTTTTGTTTTGTTCCGGATTACCCATCAGCTGTACATCATTACCCGCAACTTGTGCCGAACTTGTGTACTTTTCTTTAATTTTTTTTTGTTTAATTTTATAATTGGATTATCGCATTTTTTGGTATTACATTTGATTCGTTATGTTTTCTATTCTCATCTACCCTAATTGGTAGTTACATAATGGCTATAGTTCTAGAGTTATCGATATTTTCTCTTAAGAGTTCGCAATTACCCTTCGCTCCCCTAATCGATAAATTATTAAGAGCAAAGTTCCGGTTGTATGCTAAAAGTGTATAAGATTATTAATTATTAAAAATTTTAAAATGTCAAAGTGTACAATGTAGTGCAGAAAATAAATAAATATCTTGCTTCGAACAGTATCTAACAAAGAACGTCTAATTTGCCTGGCGTCAAAAAGAGTGTTTATAAAATTGCAACTGCAACTGTATCCACGAGTTTTCCTTGTCTCCTATCGGATCAATGCAATGGTTGAATATAATAAGAGCATTATTTTGGTATTGATATAATATGAAAACCTTATATTAATGCCTTTTCCTCCTTCGAGTTGTAACAGACTATTTTCATTATATACCATTTACGAAAGCCTGTACTACGAATACTCTGTCATAAAGTCCTAAAAGCATGATTTGATTAAAATGAAACCAGAAAAAATTTGCATACAAACAGAAATATTAAACGCACACAAAGGGGGGGGGGGGGGCTATGGGTTTCATTAAATTAGCAGCCGTCATTCGCCATTATTTATTTTGCGTATTTTATTGGTCCTACTTTGCTCCAAAATTGCGTTACGGCCTTTTTTCCTCCACTGCGAAAGGTAATGTTTTCATTTTATACTCTTTTGTTCCCTCCTATACGTCCGTACAGGGGCACTCTATTCTTAGCTCTCTTAATTTCTGATTATAATAATTAAACAACGCCGTTCTTTGTTTTGTGATTTTTTCTTTTGAAAATCTTGATTAATAACATCCAAGAAAAGTTTAACGAAAGAATAAATAGCTAGTTATTAGCAAGGTTTGCCAAGATTGCGTTCTTAATAGACAACTACTATATTTTTTGTCAATACTGCCACTTTTTTGTCGGATTTATTTTTCTTCGATTTGCTTAAGAAATTCTTCCGTTGTTACGACTTTTGCCATGCCGTCTATTTTCCTCATTTTCTGACCTATGTCCGGTGTTCTGCTAATTTTTTCCAACGGTAATGATTCAAACTTACAAGCAGAACTAGTAGCTTGACTGGGAATATTATAAGTAAGATTTTCTCCAAGAACATGTTCTCTGTCCGGGCTTTTGGGTCCTTCTTAATCTGAATTTGATTGGTATTCTTAAAAAGCTTCTGGGATAGGAATATCTTTAAATATGTTTAGGGGTTCTTCTGTAATAGGGTCCAATTCGTTATATCTTTAAGATAGCTTTAGTGAATCTAATCTATGGAACGGATATTTACTCCGGTCGCATGGAAATATTCCTAAAGGCTGATTTTATGTTTTCTTCTGATAAGCCTTGGTTCCAAATTTCGCATAAGGTGTCACTAAACTCGCTTCTTGTTGGTTTTCTTTGGTTAGAACGTTGCTATTCAATCAATGCTTGGTCCCACTTGAGTTTTAATGGTCCAAAACAACATCTGTGAAGTGGCTGAAGTAAATCAGTCGTATGTGCGGGGAGCTTCAACAGCATGATGTTCTCGCGAATTGCCAGTTCTATTATAGTTTTATCCAGATGTGTAATATGACCGTCCATAATTACGAGAAGTGGATGTTGGCTAACTAGACCGCAAAATTTTTGAAACCATTCTTGTCCACAAATTTACACCTTGGAAAATGACAAGGGGAGGTAATAATACACCACTGGCAGAAATACATGCCATTACAGTAGTGTTTTCTTTGCCGGGCTCTTCTATATTTCGGTGGACTTTTTGGCCTTTTCCCGCTACGCCTTTAAGTCTACAGGGGTCGCTGGGAAAATTGGTTTCATCCAGGTTTCATATAGGCTTGGTTGATTTTCCAGATTTAAATCAGAAATACGTCTTTGTAGACGGTCATATAATCTATAAATAATGAATGGGTCGCTTGTAGCAGTACGGCGACATCTCTCCAGTTGTTACAATTTTTCTGGCTCAGTCTATTTCTTTGACAAAACTTCTTAAACCAATCTGTTCCCGGCTTTCCATCTTTGAATTGAGTTTTAATATTATTTTCCCGAAGAAAGGTTTGAACAGTATTTAATATTTCAGCTTTAGTTAGGTCGAACCCCCATTTAGCCAAAATTCTAATTTTGTCGTTCAAATTTGCTTCCATTTCTTGAGTTAAAGACGTCTTTCTACCTTGCACTTTGATTTCACGTGTTCTTCTGCGGGTTAAGGCTGATTTGTCTATATTAAAAGTCTCCGCTACCTTTCTTAGGCTTATTTCTCCATTATTAATCATTGTTAGTGCCGCCTGAATATCTTCTTCCGTGTAATGACGTTTCTTTTTAACATAAACTTTTGGCATGTTGATAAACAAGTGTCTCTTTTTTTCCACAGATGTCTTGTTTTAAACTTTTCAGTGTCTCGTTTTTGCACCTGCTATTGAGTAGCGTCTGCTCCCACGGCGGTTTGAATAACATTGAATTTTGTTTTGGGAGAAAATCTAGAACCTTTGCCCGACTGTTTGCGATGTCGGCCGAGGTGATCCGATTTTCCGTCCACTACAACGGCTAAACTTTCGGTTAAAATTTTAAAAGTTTACTGAACACTTACACAGAAAATATTTTTGTTTTAATTTTGTCCATCATTCAAGGAAGGTTTGTAGTATATCTTGGACTATACTAATATTTGGTTTTGTAAATTTCTCTATGTTTGAAATTTGAGTGTCTTCTTTTTGCCCGATATTTCTACTGTATGTATTTTATAAAATACGTAAGACGGAAATCGCCCTGAGTATAGTAACCAACGCTACTCGTTGCGGCAGCCAGCTAGGAAACGTAACGCGCTTGATCGCTCAGTTTCCTAGACGGTAAGCGCAACGCTATATTAATAAATGCCGGCTTATGCAAAAAAGGTATATTGGACTGTCATAACAGCAACAAACACATTAATACATCAAGCCTATTATACATATATTATTTGAAAATAACAGGTAAATGGTAAATAAACAAGTGTATCAACAGATACATTTTAATGATTAGATAGCTGTAAGTTTCTACTACTGAAACCTTGTGGTCATGTATATAATATAATACCTAAGAGTATTTAGTATCTAAGAATTAAATTGAATATTAAATGTAGGTTCAGGGTTCCACCTCGGGTTCCACCTAATTTTTTGTCATAGAAAAAAATCTAAATAAAAGTTGTAGGGAATTGTATGCATCTTTCAGGGACGCTAAAATGTATCTGTTGATGCGCTTATTTATTTACCATTTACCTGTTATTTGCAGGCTTGATGTGTTGAAGTGTCTGTTGCTGTTATGACAGTCCAATCTACCTTTTTTGCATAAGCCGGCATTTATTAATGTTGCGTTGGGCTTACCGTCTAGGAAACGGAGCGATCAGAGCGCGTTACGTTTCCTAGCTGGCTGCCGCAACTAGTAGCGTTGACCGTATAGGAAACGTAAATATGCACACGGTAATAGGTGTCCTATGTGGTATTTAGATACTTTTTCGAGTTATTATGCTTATCTGTGCGCCTTGTGACCCTTCCCTAACCGCCAAACTAAATTGTTTGAAGATAATAATCCATCGGTAAGTAATTTTGTATTTTAAATTAACTATTGAGGACATGCACCAAAGTGGCATAAGCGTTTGTGTAGGTACCTACATCTTCATAATTGGAAATATAAAGTTAGAATTGCTGTAATATCAAGTTTTCCTAACTTAAAGATATAAACATGCGTTATAATGTTTTGCCTGTATTGTAGGTCTTGATTTCACGAAAAATGAGGATTTCTGCCTCGATTAGTTTGTCGAAACAACTCAAACTTGCGCGCCTGTGTAAAAACGGAAACGGCATCCCGCCATACGCAGAGACTGTATCGGTCGAGGTTGAGCCCAAATTTGCTCATTTCTGGGGTTCTTTATTCAAAAACCTAACCTCATGTTAGAAGCACAACTGTCGATCTTATGTTCAAGCAAGCATAGAATGTACGTCGTGGTGATCATGTAATACTTCCAAAGATGATCCCTTTGCCGAAAGATCCTGGATATTTAGTGTGCCGATACTTCTATTATGTTTTTGTTCTGAGAAATCCTTTTTGTTTACTGATGTTTACCGATACCTATTCATCATAGCACATTTTGTCAATGTACCATATCTATACGATATTTCCTTCTTCCATCTTCCATTCCCGAACGATGCGGTGCTGTTATTGTTTCTTTTACATGGTGTTTCCAAAGTACATGTTGAAAATGCAGGAGGTTAATTCTTAGACCAAAATGTTACGATTGAGCTTAACTAGTGATGAAATCTCAATACAGGGCCTTATTTTTGAAATTGAATTATAACAATATTGCCCAAAATAATCAAGCTGCTGAACTGAAATTTGACACTGCTGTACTTTTATGAATGGAGAATAAGCACAAAATGCCAATTTCCACGTATCTCATGCACAGAGGGCGCCACTTGCGCTCTTTTTTGAGGTTATCCTTTTGGTTTTGCCAATTAACGAACCTATATTAACTACAACACAGTATAAATATAAAATTTTCACCTACTGCTTTCAAATACTAGAGAACAACCGTCCATTTAGTCAATATGGTGTCAAAAATTTGTCAAATTAAATTCTTTGCTTTTAACATTTTAATGGGACACCCTGTAGATACTATATTTTGTTATCTGTCATCTATTACTATTGTAATTTAGTTAGGCCATTTAATTCTTGTTAGTTATGCGTGTAAAGTTTGTTTATAGAAACTTGAGAAAAGCGATCTCGATTTGCAATTTTTCATTAAATTTTGATCTTTTTTATAAATTGGTTCTATTAGCCCAATTTTAGTATCCCAGGAAAGTGCCCTAATATAATATCTTTTAAATTCTTACAAGTTGAGATCTTGACTTATTTAATTTGGGACTGTCAGGCATTTAAAAAATTTGGGATACCATTGATGTTGTATGCGGTTTTCGTTTTCGCTCAATATCTAAAACAAGCATCAAGTGCAATCAGTGTTATACATAATAAATTCTAAAATAATATTTTTGAAGCATAATTTTATGAACACTGGGCTACATTGAACGCAACGATATGTTGAAACCATCTCCGAAGCACCCAAACTTCACGGATTCCTGGCAAACTTTTGCGTTAGTTTCATCACGCTGGTGGAAACGGGGCAATTTCCTCGCCCGTTTCTGCCGTTAAATTTTCTCTCAAATATTTCCGACCGTTTGAATTATTTCCGGTAGAATGGTTGACAACAAACTGAGAATATTAACCGAGTTCATTCGGGTGTGCATGTGGTGGCGATGGTGCATGGAGAATAGGTACTTCCGGTCAAACCGGATGTGTAATAATTTGACACGTGTCGCTGTTTTCTTCGTCCTAGTGAACTACAAAGATATTTTTAATAACTTTTTTCTCTAAAGTTAATTTTAAGCGAGTTAGCACATTTTTTATAAATGACATTCTACAATGTTATCTCGGTTATCTCAGAAACTAGTGTTAGTAGGAAAATACTTCATAGAACAAAAGTTTCTCCAAATTACCCAGTCTTTCAAATGCGCTACGCTCCAACGTTCCTAGGATCGAAAAGTTTCTTTGCACCGCAGCGCCATCTATACGCTAATATCAAAATGAACGCCTATCAGTTTCAAATAAAGCCCTCTTCACGTCCTAGCGAACGGCGTTTGCAGAATTAAAATATCTCTTTTTGTTCCGGAGATATCGGCGACGGGAGTTCTTATTGGGACACCCTGTATACTAGTGTACCTATTTACAAAAAAAAGTTGCACATTCATTCTTAATGCATTATGAGAGTGTTTACAGAATGTCCTGGGTTCTTTGATCAGGGCTTTGGCTTTGACATTTTATAGAAAAACTCATTGTAGGTGCGTTGCTCATTATACTTAAACATATTTAAATAAAAAAAATTAAATATCTGCCTACCATTTTCATTTTTTAAAATTTCCATAAAATATTTTTTTTATTTAAATGCTTCAGAATGTAGGAAAAACTATTCACTTCCACAATTCACAATTACAATACGAGAATTATAAATACCTAATATATATGTACAGGGTGATTCAGTTTTAATCTGCAACACTTCAACAGGTGATAGAAAACCAAAAAATAACCGCACTTTCTTGTATAAACTATATCATTTTAAGGCCTTATAAAAAAGTTACAGGGTGTTAAATTTGCAAGAAATATGTGGAATTTATTTAATATTTTACAAACTAGTTGAGATATTTAAGTCATATTTGGTACACGTTATAACGGCATGGGTTAGCATAAAACCTGTTAATATCAAACATCTTGAACAACAGTAACTTTTCCCAATAAACTTACCCATTCAAGGTTTTACTTTTCAAGATACAGAGCGTAACATTAATTGTATCTTCCTTAAATGTTTTAGACCCTGTATCTTCAAAAGTATAGCCTTAAATAGGTGAGTTTATTGGAAAAAGTTACTTTATTTCAGGTAGCAAACACATTATTTCTACTTTAAGTGTTACTTATGGAGCAAATTTTTTAGATAATTTTTCAGAAGTACGTCGAACCTTTACGAAAAAATCAAATTTGCTATGAAACCATGACACATGAAAAAATGCTAAGAGAACGTTTTTGTTTACAATAAAAATTTACATAAGAATTTGAATACATTTTATTGCTATACAAGGTGGTTCTATTTTTTTTTCTAAAATAAATTATACTAATTACCCATTTCTACGTCACTGGTTGTTCAAGATGTTTGATATTAACAGGTTTTATGCGAACCCATGCCGTTATAACGTGTACCAAATATGACTTAAATATCTCAACTAGTTTGTAAAATATTCAATAAATTCCACATATTTCTTGCAAAATTAACACCCTGTAACTTTTTTATAAGGCCTTAAAATGATATAGTTTATAAAAGAAAGTGCGGTTATTTTTTTGGTTTTCTATCACCTGTTGCAGTGTTGCAGATTAAAACTGAATCACCCTGTATATCAGATACCAACCAGAACAATCATTGGTCTGCGCAATCCGATTACAGCGGCTTCTAAAACGATAAATAATTTATCTGAACATATAAAAATGATAAACAACTATAACTCAATTGTAATTTGTTTAAAGAAACACTTTCATACGGTACAAACTAACACTAACTGACTTTACATTGTCGGTCACTTTACATATTGTTGTAGTCTCGAGACCAGTGCTACAGGCACTGTTTAGAGGATTTGTTAAAACTGTAATTGTATATACAGGGTGATTCACGTAAGTGGTTCATTAGAAGTTTACGGGGAAGGAGAATTTTGGTTACTTATGTAACAGTCCAAAATTTCAGTTTTCCAGATTCATAAATTTCAAAGTTATCATCACTATGGTCGATGGCTGCAACACTCAAAAAAATCAAAAATTTGCGAATATCTCAAAAAGTGTTAGGAATAGGGTACACATTAAATTCAGAAAGAAGATTTGGAATTTAATAGGGAACCAAATGGTGTAATAATATATAGGGTGTTCTATTTAAAATAACAAAGTTGCTATTGACTTCCGGTATAACCGGAAGCGATCGGAAGTTGAAAATATTTTAGAAAGAAAGTTTATAACCTGTTATATAAGTAACCAAAATTTCAAATCAAAATTCGCACTTCTTCCCGTAAACTTCTAATGAACCACTTACATGAATCACCCTGTATATTCTGTAATATATTATGTGTTTCAAAAAAATAGGGGAAAAAAAAGAAATTCTATTTTTTCAGGAAAAAACTTTCTGATGTGATTACAGAAAATGGATTGGATTTAGTATGACGTAAAAACTTTCGGATGTGATTACAGAAAATGGATTGGATTTAGTATGACGTAATTTTTCTTAAATTCAAATAAAGGCAGTACCTAGGTAATAAAAAGTTCTGTAAAAAAAGACGAATAGGTGTTTCGGGTTTTCACCCTTAGGATGCACCGGGTGCAAAAAGTAATTCTACCGTAAAGTGTCTCCCAATTAGCTGATGTAACGTATCTATTCCAACATTCAAGTTTCTAGATTCGGCTTAAATTAAAAAATTAAAACTACCGGCAGAACATTTGCTTCAAATAATTGCACATCATTACGGGACACCCTGTATAAAATTCGTTATTTAAAAATCAACTTTTAAAACCATGTATTTGAGGTAGAAGCGTCTAAATGAGAAATAACATTGTACTCCAATAAAGATGTCAGTTTTGGAAAAAAATCCAAACAGGATGATTTTTTCTGGGTTGCTTAGAAGACTGCCTCCTGAGTGTCCAACCAAAATATCACAATCGATCTCTTGGTACGAATTGCGCTATAGGGTGGTTTCCTAAACAATAGAGGTGCCCTAAACAATAGAGGTGGTTTCCTGAACATTTTTTAGAGCAAACAAATTGACAAAAGTTTTAGGGGATCAAAGTATGAACAACTTTAGAACCTCATAAAAAAATATTTGCATCTCTATAATACATAACGAGTTACAACGCATTACTTATATAACAAAAATTCCACATGCTGCAGGGGTGGTCTTGTAAAAAATTTTTTTTTACAAGAAATGACCTTAATTAAAGTTTTACAAGATATAAACTTTTTTTGTGACTCTAATACTTATTAATTTAGAGGGCATTATATGACAAAGAATTTTTTACCACTGGACTGGCCTTGAAAAGATTTTTTTTACATTAAATGACCTTAATAAAAGTTGGAGCGGGGTAAAACATTTCGTAAAAAATGATCTCGACTACTTAACAATTTACAGCGGAAAACACTATTGGGAGTACCTAGTGTCATAAATGCGCTGTATCTTGTTAAGTAGTTAAGACAATAAAAAAATTTGTAAAACAAAATTGTAGATCATTTACCCCTCTCCAACTTTTATTACGGTCATTTTTTTTGTAAAAAATGTTTACAAGACCGCCCTGCAGCGTGCGGAATTTTTGTCATACACGTGACACGTAATGCGCTGTAATTCGTTATTATAGATAGTATTAGTACAAACAAATTTTATGAGGAAAAGTTGTTCATACTTTAATTCCCTACCACTTTTATTAGGGTCATTTTGCTCTAAAAAATGTTTAGGAAACCATAACTATTTTTTCGGAAACCACCCTATAGTCCAATTCGTACCAGGAGTTCGACTGTTATCTTTTGGTTGGACACTCAAGAAGCAGTCCCCAAGCAACCCTGAAAAAATCATCCTGTTTGGATTTTAAGCCGAGAACAACTTTATTGGACCAATGAGAAAAGTCATGTAGGTACGTTATTTTAGTCAAAAGAATCGGTGGTCAATGGTTAACCTACTTTTTTGTTAACACAGTGTAAGTACAAATTTAGGAGGAAGAGCATGGATGTAGCTGGTTTTAAAGCACATAACCCTTTTCTAACCCGTAAAATATAGGGTTCAACAATAATATCTCGTTTTCCAATTGATGTCCATCTTCTACGCGTTACGACGATGGTTTTTAGACCCGACATTTCAGTTTTCGAATTCAATTCGATGCAACAACTTTTCAGTTTCCCGCTTATTTTATGTGGTCGCAGATTTTGGTCACTCAAAATCGGTAGCCTCTAGTCAATTTTTGAGGCGCCGTTGCCGGCATCCGAGAAAACAGTGAAGAATTTTTTATTCTGCGGGTGCCGTTGCCGGCAGCGGAAGCACTGTCAATAAATTAACCTCCTTTCAGCAGTTATTTTATAAGGTCACTCGCATCTACGATTTAAGAACAAGTTACTTGTTTTTTTTTTGTTGAACATTTTGTTGAATGGTCGAGAAGTTAACATCATAATTTCTTCTTCCTCCTCCTCAATCATTAATAGTAGAGATAGTAGATCCAATAATTATTTCCTTACCTATTGTATTATTGATGTAATATTTTCAAAACTATTTTATTCACAATCATAATAGTATGTAAAAATATTTAGAGAAAAAATAATTTAATATTGTTTTCATTTAAGATACTGTATTCAAGCCAAGTAGGCCGCAATATTGTATTTTCTCTCGCGTTTAATACTAAACCTGTGTTCATATTTTTTATTTATTCAAAGTGAATTTATACAGTGACCGGCAGAAAGTGGGACACAAAGGGAGAACTTTTTTATTATTAATTTCTCAGAAAATTGTATTCTTGATAAAAGTTGGTGCATCATTTCAAACTCAAAACGCACATATCAAAATTTAAATATCTCTTTTTGGATACGAGGTTTATTCTAAAATGTCAAAATAACTCAAGAGTAAAGTACCCTTATTTTTTAAAATACGGTAAAAAGTTACTTACAAAAGTTGTTTGGAATCAAAGGTGGATGTCAGATTTAAAGTCACAGCCACCAGTAAAAAAAGAAATTTAACTTTTTTTGTATGTTTTTCGAAATTTAAATTAATCGTAATCAGAGTTTAAAAATATTAAATTTTTGTGTCCAACTTTCTGCCGGTCACTATACAGGGTGTCCATTTAGTGCGATAACGGACGATATCTCCTTACAGGGTGATGCTAGTAAAAAAAATTTAAATACAAAGTTATATGATGCTCTAAGGCGCATCACCCGAAAATATTTTCGAATATACAGGGTGCTCCATAAATGCGGTACGAGACGCAACTTTGTCATTTTAAATGGAACGCCCTATATTTTATTACATTTCTGGATTGTCCTAAGAATTCTACACACTTTTTGTTAAGCATTACCTATAGCAAAATTCTACCGTTTTTGAGATATTTAATGTTTTTTCAAAAAGTCGCCGTTTGCACATGTCGATAAAATCAAGCATATTTCATTTACTCGAAATCTTAAAAGCCAAATCTTTTGCAGGTTATTAGTGCATGGATTCACTTACTTGATGCCCCTATGAAAATCTGATAATATTCTACAGGGTGTTCGCAATACTGTACAAAAAACCAGAAACTTCAAACAGCCATATCTTATTTTTTTCAAATGGAATGCCCCATCTTTTTTTATCTTAAAATATTCACAAGACGATAAGCTTTCTTTTTTATTAAGCACGTCCTATACCTTACTGTAATAGTTATCGAGTTCTTTTCACTTTTTCCTAATTTCTCCCTTAAAATCCACAATAGTCGCGTTTCGATTAGAAAAATGTTTGCTTAGTTGGCCATGGAAACAATAATTGCACAAAAATCAAGAAACTGCTTTGACAGAGGCTTTGACGCTGTCAGTCTATCACTCAAACGAAACATTTTTACATTGAAAATGAATTTTTCGAAAGAAGAATTGGTAAGAATGATTTACTGTTTGGGCGCAAGTGATGAGAATTGTTTATTGGCAAGTAGAGTTTACGCGCAAAGATTTCCGTATGCCGAACGTCATCCAAATCGCTTGGCATTTGAAAGACTCAAGGAAAGATTTGAAAGAACTGGTAATGTGAGTTATGAAGCTTCAGAAAGAGAAAAAACAGTGGCAGATGCGCAAAATGAAATGCTTGTCATGCAAGCTGTAGTGGAAAATGCGCATGTCTCTTGTAGACAAATTGAAAGACAGTTAGATATAAAAAAATCCACTGTTAACAAGATCATCCGAAAACATAAATTTCATCCGTATCATGTGCAACTAGTGCAAGAATTAACTGATGAAGATTTTGTTAATCGACGTAATTTTTGCCGTTGGGCATTGAATAAAATTCAACTACAACACGATTTTTTTGATTATGTGTTGTTCACAGACGAAGCAACGTTCCATAAAAATGGATTTGTGAACCGCCATAATTTTCATTATTACAATGATGCCAATCCCAGGTATCTGATACCACTGGACCATCAGCATAGATGGTCACTTAATGTATGGGGCGGTATTATGGGGACAAGGCTTTTTGGGCCATATTTTTTTTATGGGACAGTAAATGGCCAGAACTTTTTGCATTTTTTACAAAACGAACTAGAAGATGAGCTCGATGATTTGTCACTTCAAACAATTAGGCGAATGTGGCTACAATTAGATGGAGCGCCTCCTCATGTTAGCCTTGTTGTAAGGGCCTATTTAAATTTACATTTTCAAAATAAATGGATTGGCAGGAGAGGACCAGTTTCTTGGCCGGCCAGATCCCCAGACCTTACAAAACTTGATTTTTTCTTGTGGGGGTTTGTGAAAGATCGGGTCTATCAAACACCTGTTACCACTATAAACGACATGAAGGAAAGAATAAGGAATGCTTTTCAAGAAGTAAGCAGGGAAATGCTCCAGAAAGTGGGCAATTCTTTTGTCCGAAGAATTCGCTTGTGTGATCAACACCAAGGTGGACACGTAGAGCAATATTTATAGTACTTATTTCCTTTTTTATTTAGTCAATTCTTTGATTAGGTTTAGTAGTTTACCATTTGTTGAATTTATTAAAATGTTTGTTTCTAGTTTCGCTTGCTACCTATTTGTTGTGTTTAAGAGGGGGTTGCCGACAGCGAAAGTGACGTTAGATTTCGTATTTTTTTAAGTTGTATAGCATAAAATCTAATAACATTTTACCTGGCAAAAATTTACTACAAACATCTCTGTCTTCATTTTAATCATAAGATATTACAAGCAGTGTTTTGTTTTATAGTTTATGAAAACCTTGGGAAAATAATAATTCCAGTGCATATGCTTTTAAGATCTTATGATTAAAATGAAGACAGAGATGTTTGTACTAAATTTTTGCCAGGTAAAATGTTATTAGATTTTATACTATACAACTTAAAAAATACGAAATCTAACGTCACTTTCGCTGTCAGCAACCCCCTCTTAATAAAATGTTTGTTTTTCGGTTCGTTACATTATTTGTCATGTTGTGTTATTTTTGTGCAATTATTGTTTCCATGGCCAACTAAGCAAACATTTGTCTAATCGAAACGCGAATATTGTGGATTTTAAGAGAGAAATTAGGAAAAAGTGTAAAAAACTCGATAACTATTACAGTAAGGTATAGGACGTGCTTAATAAAAAAGAAAGCTTATCGTCTTGTGAATATTTTAAGATAAAAAAATATGGGGCATTCCATTTGAAAAAAATAAGATATGGCTGTTTTCAAATTTCTGGTTTTTTGTACAGTATTGCGAACATCCTGTAGAATATTATCAGATTTTCATAGAGGCATCAAGTAAGTGAATCCATGCACTAATAACCTGCAAAAGATTTGGCTTTTAAGATTTCGAGTAAATGAAATATGCTTGATTTTATCGACATGTGCAAACGGCGATTTTTTGAAAAAACATTAAATATCTCAAAAACGGTAGAATTTTGCTATAGGTAATGCTTAACAAAAAGTGTGTAGAATTCTTAGGACAATCCAGAAATGTAATAAAATATAGGGCGTTCCATTTAAAATAACAAAGTTGCGTCTCGTACCGCATTTATGGAGCACCCTGTATATTCGAAAATATTTTCGGGTGATGCGCCTTAGAGCATCATACAACTTTGTATTTAAATTTTTTTTACTAGCATCACCGTGTAAGGAGATATCGTCCGTTATCGCACTAAATGGACACCCTGTATAAGTAAATTTAATGTACTCTTCCTAAAATTAGAGAAGTTGCCGAGAAAGTTCTTAATAGCAATTTTTTTAACAGAATATATTAAAATATAACGTTCACATCATAGAGGAACATTCTTTATTAATGATTTATTTTGAAACTACTTTAAGCACAGACCTATGCTATACAGGGTGATTCATTGGGAATGGGAAATCCCGAAACTGGGGGTAGGGGAGACCAAAATATTGCGATTGAGTCCAACATTGCTTAAACAAATGTTGTTTGTTTGAGAGATACAGTGCGTTCAAGTTCTTATTTTTAAATTGAATTATGGCTATATCTACAAAAATAATCAAGCTGCTGACCTGAAATTTGGCACTGCTATGTTTTTGGGGATGGAGAATAAGCTGAAAATGTCAATTTCTACGTATCTCACAGAGGGAGCCACTTGCGCGGTTTTTGGATCGTGCTTTTACTCGTAACTTTTGTGAGGTTATCTTTTTGATCTTGCAGATCCATCGTTTTAGTGCATCTTTTCATTCTGCAACAAAAAGGTACTCTTGTTCCATAACGCCCAAATGAACCGTTTGCGTTTAAATTGCCAAAACGTGCCCCAAAACACCTGTTGACTTCAAGATTCGAAAAATAAAATTTTCACCTACTACTTTCAAATGTTACAGATCAACTGTACATTGAAAATGAAAAAAAAAAAAAAGCCAAATGAACATTGGTCGAAACACATTTGTTTTCTTGAAATAGGGTGTCTAAAGTTTGTCGAGTTTCAATCTGTTCCATTTTGAAAGTGAACATTTTTTGGGACATTGTTCATATGGGTTTTTTTCTCGCTTTAAATGGTACAGTCGTTGTGCAATATTTGAAAGCAGTAGGTGAATATTTTATTTTTCGAATCTTGAAGTCAACAGGTGTTTTGGGGCACGTTCTGGCAATTTAAACGCAAACGGTTGATTTGGGCGTTATGGAACAAGAGTAGGTACCTTTTTGTTGCAGAATGAAAAGATGCGCGAAAATGATAAACCTGCAGGACCAAAAAGATAACCTCACAAAAGTTACGAGTAAAAGCACGATCCAAAAACCGCGCAAGTGGCGCCCTCTTGAGATACGTAGAAATTGACATTTTCAGCTTATTCTCCATCCCCAAAAACATAGCAGTGCCAAATTTCAGGTCAGCAGCTTGATTATATTGGTAGATATAGCCATAATTCAATTTAAAAATAAGAACTTGAACGCACTGTATCTCTCAAACAAACAACATTTGTTTAAGCAATGTTGGACTCAATCGCAATATTTTGGTCTCCCCTACCCCCAGTTTCGGGATTTCCCATTCCCAATGAATCACCCTGTATAGGTCTGTGCTTTAAGGTTACCTTTTGCTTTAAGAAAGATAATAAATGATGACTCAAACGTGGGCAGGTGACCTTTGCTATCCGTCAAATATTACACTTAAAAATAAAATCGAAAAAAATTGGCTTATTTGTTTTCAAAAGCTTTACTTGAAAGATTGACGGATGGAGTTTACAAGACGACACCTGCAACGAAGACTATAAATCGTAACTTATTCTGGTAAATTTCGAGAGAAACGGTTTTAAAGTTTTAAATTTTTAATTGACGACTAAAGAATATTTGAAAAAAATCACAGACAGACCTCGCATTAGTAAGTAGTAGAAGACTTCGGCGCCTTCTACAACTACTAGAACGGGTTAAAAGGTGGGGAGAATCATTCACAATTATTAGTTGTGTGAACTTTCTATTTGTTCCTCTGCTCACAAAATTCGACATATAGCTATTTAATGTAAGTATCGAACGTGAAAATTGTAACCTACAATGTCAAGCCAAGAATAGTAACAAAGGAATATGGATTTTTGCACCTGTAATAAATAAAGAAGGATGTTTTTGTGGCATACCATAATCATAATCAATTGAAAAAAAATGCACTCCAGCCGGGACTCGAACGCCGGACTCCTACAGTGTTTTCTACATCTCACTTACTAATAATCAATTGGAATAAATAGCACCTAGCCGATGGAACCCGTATGTTCCGGTAGCTTAGTTGGTTAAGCGCCTACGGCTACCAAAAAAATTATTGTCGCTACTTACCGGATTCTTGTGCACTTAAGGCAGCATTATTCGCTTCTTATAAAATTTTGAATATATTTTGTGTTCTTGAATTCATGTTCACTCTAAGATGTTTACGTTGTTTTAAACTTCTTGACATAATATCATAACCTCAACATTTTGTATACTAACTCATCATTCATTCGAATAAATTTCCACATAAAATTCCGATGACTGTAGTAACTCAACTTATACTATTTTCGTTGGAGAACTCAGGTCTTGACGAGATGCTATAATTTTGTTTACTGTATTTTTTGTTGTATACCTTCTGTTTTGAGATTTACTATACTGTAGGTACTGTTACAACTATAAACTTTGGCCTTTACTTTGTACACTGCTGATAGTAACTCGAAATGAAGTTTCGACTTTACAAGATATTAATTTGTAACGGGGTGTTCAAAAGTTGCAAATTTTGAAATTATAAGTCATAAGTACGGAGCGCTGTAAGAGCGCTCCGTAGTCATAAGTCTAGAGATAACTAACTTTAATTTTCAGTTTTCGCTGAGATGATAAAAAATAAAGTTGTTATATGTTACTTATACCGCAAGTCCAAATTTAGATGTAGGCTATGATTTTATTTGCAATAATTGGAATTTATTATTTTTGCTATTGTTGATTATTATCGGTTTTAGGTGGCCTAATTACTTTGTTTTAAATAATAAATTCCAACTGCAAATAATAGCATACGATTAAATTTTACAGTATGATTGTGGATAAAATAGGTTTTCAGTCATTTTAAACCTTTGATTTTGAATTGCGCATTGTGGAAACATTATGATAACGATGGTGTCTCTAAATCTATAATGCAGACAGAATTTAATTATTACCGTAGGAAGTGATTAAACTCATTATAAATTTCCAATACAATATGTAGGTTGCCAAACAATTTGGTTCGATTGATTACTCGGTACGAATACCTTGTAAAATTGAATATAGATGATATAATTAGGAAAATATGCTTGTACTAAAGCAACTGTGTTGTTTACCCCCTGTTCTAAAAAAATTTACAAGTGCAAGCACTGCATTATTATCTAATTACAGTATTAACCACAACTATAAAAATATAATACACCTAGCTGAATACAAAGCGAGGGATAGTAAGAAAACAATAAGAACGAATTAATGTGCACTAAGGCATTATTTATTTACAATAAATTTATTTATTTTTATTATTATAAATAAAATAATAATACAATAGAGTTTATTGGTTTTTGGGACAGATCATTTTCGGTAACTGACAGTGTGAACCAGCATACAAGGTTACATGCTGAATCTTTTAAAGGTGGGTAGACCGAGACAGTCGACTGTTTCTAGTTTGTTAAGCCGTGAAGTGTTCCTGGGTATTATGTACTGGGTTATGGCCGGCTGATGACAACATAACAAGCTAAAAGCGTTGACTGAAGGTTTGAAGATTTAAAAAGAGAATCTACGCCCATGGAACAGCGTGCCGATTTAAAAACATCTCCGGAGCCCGCTGGCACCCTCTACATTCCGGACCAGAAATTAAAGCGGATCGATATCGAAAATCTTCTGACATCTTCGCCGGAGCCATCTTGCGGCTAGCGGAAGTAACAATTATTCACAGTCGGTGTCGCTGACTCGAAAGCAAAGTCTAGAAAACAGCACACTGTTTTCTGGGATATACTGGGATAGCTTGGTGGGAATTACAGATGGGACATTTCGAGTCTGGCAATATCTTCATTTTGACTTTTGACAGGGTTTTACTTGACATTAAGCCCTGGGAATTGGGCCTGGAGAAAGTGAAAGGTTAGAAAGCGATTTTGTGCGAATTTTGGAGCTGAAAGAATATTCTTGGGCAGTGACAGTAATCTGACAAGTTTATTTGTGATTTTTGAAGGCTAAACAATAAAGGTGGTAACCAAGGTAACGAGTTTGGACTGTGCTTTTTGAGATTCATTACAATATTATTTGCCCCTTTCACTGCTCCCTTTCACGACCAGAAATTTACTTGGGGAAAGGACCAGTGTTGTTCCTGGGGTTTTTTTCACTGTGCATTTGATAACATTGAAATTGTGCCGTTTTGGCGCGAATTGTGCCAAATTTAATTTTGGGAAAATAAGCTCAGGAAAATAAACTTTTGTAAGCAAATAATGGAATAAGTTTGCTATTTTGGCGCGAATTGTGCGAAGTTTGAATTAATCAGTTCAAATTATGTTTTAGAGCAAAAAAATCTTGTTTTTCGTATCAAACACCAAGTAATTAATTCTGAAGTAGTAAAATTTCATATGTAGAGGTAGTTCAGAGCGTTGATTGAGGAAGTCTCAATAAATCCTTTATCTATGGGATGTCTTCCATCGACGATCAGAGAAAAAATAATTTTTGTCTCAGGTTGAGGCACAATAGGGGAATATTCTGTCGTTGAGGTTTCCAAGAAAGAGGAAAGAGAAACCAAACATAGAAATACATAAGTTAGGTGCCTTCTATTCTTCTTCTCAATTCGGTTGAATGGGCTCAGCTGCTGAGTGCTGAGCTATCATCCAGACTCGCCCTCCTAATATTATAGGGCCGGGCCTTCAAAGCAACTTTTGATTCAAGGTAACCGCACCGCGGGTAGTCAAATTGTGCCGATTTACTTAGAGAGGTGCCACTGTGCATTACATAAGTCAATTGTGCACCTTTTGGCACAATTGTGCAGTCAGGAACAACACTGGAAAGGACCCGCCCAAATACACTTATTAAACAGGGGTATCATTCCATCCTTTTCCCTTCAATAGAAATCGTATAGTACATCAACCACACACGAGCAGAAAATACAGACACAAAATTTTATATTTCCAGCTCCATAGATGGTGTTTATTTTCAACGGGTACGTTGGAATCTATAGTAAACCCTAGAGCTGCGGGTGAGACTTCGAATTTTTTTTTGCCTCGAAACTCTTTTTACACATTGTGAAACTATTGACTAGTGGGTGGGTGACTATTATTATTGCCAAAACAAATAACATACAGTGTGTCCAACTTTAAAGCTGTACAAATCCGTAAAATCTTCATTTTTGGAGACAATCGCCCAAACTTTTTTTTGTTTGAAAGGCCTTCAAAAACCGCTTCTTTTGACCTTCCTGTCATTTTCAAAATGCAAATCCAGGGCCGGCTGCGATTTTTTTATACCCTCGATTTTCACGAAAACCATTTAGCGATTTTTTTTGTTTAAAATCTGACCCCACAGCATTAATCAGAACACCCTAAAACCCCCACATACCAAATTTGAATAAAAAATATACAGGGAGTTCCAATCTGCAGGGTGTCAAAGTTGAGCAAAATAGGACTTTTAAAGGCAAGGCAAGTCAAGATCAGGGACGGACTGGCCCGGCGGGCTGGCGGGCGGAGCCCGCCGCGCCGCCCTTTATTTTAATAACAGCGCCGCAATGCAAGGGCTGTGTTAAAATAGAGAATAACAAAAATCGAAAAATTAAGACGTTTTTTGAGGGATCCACACCTGAAGTTACTTTGACCCAAGAAGACAAATATCGTATCGAACTATTCAAATAAAAAGAACTTCGGTGCTGTACATACTATTTTTTTTGAAATCGGAAAAAATGTTTTATTAGACAAAAAAAATAATCATAAGGAAGCGCCAGTCCATGAACCGATTGGGCGCGGCGTTGCTTGACTTTAACGATCTCTCTACCTAGGTCAAGTTTGACGAGGCACGGCGCTTCCCAACAGAAACCCCGAAGTGCTGCCTGAGAGCAGCGTCCATGAAAAATAGATTGATATTCAAACGTACTAATATTTATACTGAAAGATCGCGCTTCTATACAGGTAACAATTTCGCAATGCGTACGAAATTTAAATGGGCATTATTGGCGGGATTTTAAATATTTTGTCACTTTTGACGGGCGATGGCTCCGCGTCTGACGCTTTACATCTCGCCAAGGCCTACTTATTGAAAAAAATCTTACAATAATGGGCTTTCTGAGCTTTTAATGACGATTTTGAAACATCTCACTACCGATTTCAAGAATAGTTATTTATGTACCAAGGCACTGAAGTTCAACTTTTTATGACTCATGTGGAATTTAGTTGCCGAGGCCTCTGGCCGAGGCAAATAAACCATATGAGTTAGAAAAAGAACTTCAGTGCCGAGATACATATTATATTTTTTTGAAATCGGAAAAAAACTGTTTTATTAGGCGAAAAATAACAATAAGGGATCACCCGTCCATGAACCGACTACGCGCGGCGTTGCTTGACTTTGACGATTGCCGCTCTATCTATAGGAATCTAGGTCAAGTAGGCACTTACTGACAGAAAACTGCTGCCTGTTGTGCAGCCTCCATGTAAAATAGATTAATATTTTTGAATATTTAGTCGCCTTTGACGGGTGATGGCTCCGCGTCTGACGTTTGATGTCTACATCTCTCCAAGGCCTACTTATTGAAAAAATCGTACAATAATGGGCTACTTCAGTGCCGATTTCTGAGCTTTTAATGACGATTTTGAGACACTTCACTGCCGATTTCAAGAAAAAGTTTTTTTTATTTATTTTTAGACATATTTTTTAAAGATATATTTATTTTTTATATTTTTTGTATTTTTATAGTAATATAAGACGAACTGATATAGGTATTTGCCTTTTTAAAGTGGGCGCCAGGCGCTGGCGCCGCTGGTTTCATCAGCCCGCCAATATTTTCGTACCCAGTCCGTCCCTGGTCAAGATTGCCATGGAATCCCCTCAAAACAGTTAAATAGTCAATAAGACCACTCAAGGTGTTGGTGTGCAAAGATCCAATACAAAATATACAGAGTGTTCTTTTCTGTGCCATCTCAAATTACTGAATTTTTTCTACTTTATACGGGTCAAAAATCGAGTGTATCAAAACCGCTCCACACACTATAAACAAACTAAATCTAAAAAATACAGAAGTCTGCCAGTCCGTAAGTCCATATCAGGTAAGATGGCTGGTGTGCCACAACAGGAAACACACAGAAAATGTATCATATTAGACAGTGACTTTGTCGAGTAAGGTCCAATAATTTAAATTGTTTTTATTTGTTAGTTGGCATTTTGTAAAGAAATACATTACTTTTGTGTTTATCAATATTTTTTCAATGATTTCACAGCACTCATGACCCATATAAAGTTTCATAAAAATTCAGCATTTTGAGATGGCACAGATAAGAATACTCTGTATATTTTGTATTGGACCTTAGCACACCGATACCTTGAGTGGTCCTATTGACCATTGAACTGTTTTGAGAGGATTCCCTGGCACACTTGACTTGGCAGATGCCTTTAAAATTCCTATTTTGCTCAAATTTGACACCCTGCAGAATAGAACTCCCTGTATATTTTTTATTCAAATTTGGTATATAGGGGTTTTGGGGTGTTCTGATTAACTCTGTGGGGTCAGATTTTAAATAAAAAAATCGCTAAATGGTTTTCGAGAAAATTGGGGGTATAAAAAAAGGGTAGCCGGCCCTGGATTTGCATTTTGAAAATAGCAGGAAGGTCAAAAGAAGCGGTTTTTGAAGGCCTTTCAAACAAAAAAAAGTTTAGGCGATTATCTCCAAAAATGAAGATTTTAGGGATTTGTACAGTTTTAAAGTTGGACACCCTGTATAATAATTGTATATGCGTTAAAATGTTCTTACTTATATAATTTATTTATGTTGACAATATTTCTGGATTTGGTATTTAGGTATTTTTTTCATAAATGTGTTTTCTCATTTAACTATTTTATTTTATTCCTCTCTGTCAAAAAATGTTCAAAGGTAATTCTGAATGAAAATGGGTAATTACTTTCTGGCGTGTTCAGTCAATACCTACTTAAAAAATCTCAATTCCTACATGTAGGTACATACATAGTCAACAGTTTAAAAAATCCTTATTTTCTACTTTTACTATTTTTGTTTATATCACTAATAAAAGTAGCATTTCATAAAACAGTGTTAGTTTTTTTATGAAGAAATTCATTTTCGTCAATGTAATTTGAGCAAAAACTGCAAATTAAACAGTTATAGAGGGCAGGCCGTTACCTGATTTAACTATAGAGAAAAATCAAACGGCAGAACATAAAAAACGCGATCACGTAAATTCAATTAAACTCAATTTTCTAGGAGCCAAAAATTTCAACGTTTATTTTTTGATGAATATTTTTCTTCATTCTCCAGTTTAATCTGTTTAGAAGGTTTAATAATAGTTACCCCAATGAATACAGATCATTGAGTTACCCTTTCTACTTTATTTTTATCAAAATAAATTTGTGGAAATAAGGGCGAGGAAAATTTTTTGCTCCCAGAAAATCGGATACTAACTTTACACCGGTTTAGTTAGGCACATTGATTTTTAAATGTCTTCCGATATTTGGCCCCGCCTGTTTAAGTTTAAATAGTTACGAGCCGCCACTGATTAAGTGGTGTGGTATCATAGTTTGGCAGATATAAGCAATAATAATATCGTTTTAACCAGGGACCCTTTAACTTATTTTAAAGGGTCCCTGGTTTTAACAATGGCAGGCATTGTCCTAGCTAGCTAGCTTTTAAAATTGAGGGTACAGTTTACTCCGGCTTTTTTTTTTCGACAAAAATACACCCTGTATACACTGTGTACTGATAGCAAAGTCTAGTATTCTCTAGACTTTGGTGATAGGTTCGGCCAATTATTGGGGCAACACCAAACAGAATGTCAACTTACAATTAGTTTTTTTTTATCGTTTACACCCCTTGGGCACTGAATCGCCGGACACACAGTATATATTTTTATTAATTACTTAAAAATAAAAATAAATAACGACCTCTTTCTGTATTCAACATTTTTCCAGAAAAACGCCTAGGTACATCAAAAAATACTCCCTAATAGAGGGAAGGCAATCAGTTTTTCACTTTTCTCAAAGTTTTCATTTTGGACATATGTTTTGTTTTTCAAATCAACGTAAGAAATTGAAGCAACATAATGTAGATCACTATATCCTAAAAAAGCGAATTTTGAAAATCTGCCAATCCGTTAAAATCGTCAAATATCAAACTGAAATACGCCCAACCCTGAATCTATTCCTAATTTTATAAAAGCCAAATCGTAGAATTATTTCACTGCCCCCTTCTCCCTTCTCCCCCCCGTGTCTATTTTTAGACTTGTTTGCCCCGCCCCGAACACAAACCAGTCTTGGAATACGAAATTGTCGAGTACGAAATCTACCACTAGGTGGCGTTGAAGTATAATTATCGATTTTGTTAGAGTCATTGTAATTATCGAAAATAGATGGTGCTAAACAGTTGTACTGGACGAGAGCTAAATAGAAATAATAATACCGCTATACACCAGTAGATGGAGTTGGTGCGCGGAGGCGAATGACTACGATCATTGGAAAAAGTTTTAAATACAATCGAATATCCATAGTCCTTCGCCTCCAAAAGCGCTCGGCATTTTATCTGGATCCGTGAGAGGTCTTTTTAAACCTTCAGTCAACTAAAAGCCTTCGACTGTCTCGGTCTACCCACCTTTCAATGATTCAGTGCAATCCATTAGATATTGGATGCTGGTTCACTGTGTCAGTTAACGAACATAATTTGTCCCAAAAGCCGCTAAACTATATTTTGTTGTATATTTGGGGACGTTAGTTATCATCTCATAAAATCATAATATTTTTTTATTTTTAAACCAGTTTAATTTTATCTTATCATCATGCAAAAACTTTCATCAGAAAATGTGATATTTTAAAGAGTGTACTTAACATTTTACTTCAATTTTAAAAATAAAAAACTAGAACATTAGGAAATTTCAACTGTAAATAGGAAGTGTAGGCTTCCAGCTTCTGAATTCGATTTGTTAATACTGCATGCACATATTTTCTATATTTGCGATGTAAATTATACAAGTACGTTTAACCATAATACACAGCAAGCTGCACCCTACACTCACTGATATGAAAATGAAGCTTAACAAAGCATCGTAACACATTATGCATCAGGAAACCGAGCGAGCATTTGTGCCACACATGCATTATGAATAGTTAATTATAGGTGATTTCCTTACACTGATTCGCAATTCCAACAGCCACATGTTCGCCTCATTGTTTCAGGATGTTTAAATTATGTCCTGAAGAATGGTCGCATAACACAAAACGCGAATAGTTGAGTATGACATAGTGAGGTAAATCTGAATAAATGAATCTTTGGTCTGACGTCATCAAATGTGACAAGAACTTTGTGGTGGCTGGCCACTATGTAAAAATTATTACCCATGTCAGGCTCGTAAACACATAATACAACTGCATTATTTTAGTGTGTATAACATTATAATTGTAACAGGGCGTATACGAGAATTGATATATGAATATAAGACTTATTATCTAGCAGCGGGACCTATGCTTTATTGAGCTGTAAACTGTGCTGTAACCGAAGCAATTTCCAGTTGGTTCAATTATTTCCGGCCGCTTAAAATACTTCCGTCGGGATTGCCTGAGTGCCAATTCTGTTTGAACAGCAAAGGGTAAATTACATTAGCACTATGCTGATAAGAATACAGGGTGGCATTATATTAATTAAATTATAAAAATATATGTACAGGGTGTTCCCGTATATTTTGACCCACCCCTAGACCCTATATTTTTCGAGTTAGAACAAAATTACTTAAATTAAGGTTGTAGGGTTTTTTCTGAACCGCTAGGATCTGTTACTAGATAAAACAAATAAGCATCGCAAATTTATGAAAAAATATAAACTTACTTTTTGTAATGGAACACCCTGTATATTTGTGGATTTTTGAATTGCACGCATTTTTCCGATTCCAAAAATATAAATATGGTATATGTTTGCTCTAAGCATTCTCAATGATATTCCAAATTGCAGATAAATACGATCTTTATATTTAATCAAGGTATCCATGGAAAAACGTGTCAAATTAGGCAAGTTCATTCCTGTCAATCCATTATTTTTGGGACAATACACCTTGGTACCCTACAACTTTCATTTATGTAATTTTTTCTAACTCGAAAAATAGAAGCTCTAGGGGTGGGTCAAAATATACGGGAACACCCTGTACAGATGCGGCCAATTTGAAGTTCCAAGACCGTCTGAACTCAAGGGGCGATCCGGCGACGTCCGGCAACACCGGCCTTTCCCGCCAAGCACATCGCGTTTCAAAAGAGCCGACGGTGAAGGGAAGGTAGACGAAAGCGGCTAGTGGCTAGCGATGTAGCCGGACGGCCTCTTAGAAACTCCCAAGCCATTGCAAGTTCGAGTTGGCCGCAGCCGTACATGTAATTTTATTTATTTGTAATGCAACCCAAACGTTTCACCTATTCTAAACATTGTTAAAGTTGAAAAAAAAAACACGATTGTTTGCAATCTTTCCGAAACGATTACGTTAATAGAGATGGAAATTTTTGTTTTGGACGATAAATCCACGCTCGAGGTATGATGTAAAAAAAAATTAACCACAGAGTGACAGTGGCCCAACTAAGAGGAGAAACGCAAAAAATATTTAGTCAAAGATTAAAATGTGGGGCGCAATCAGGGCTCAGAAAAAAGTCATATTATCCCTGAGCCCTGATGAAAGTATTAACTTCTTTTCCTGAGATACTACAACCCCAGTTTCAACTAGTACGTTTAAGATTTATTTCTTGAACACACAATTAACAGTCAAAAATCTTCCCAAGGCCAACTTAGAAAAAATCGTACAATACTGATTTACTATAGTGTCCATTTTAAGCTTTTAATAACGATTTTGAGATTCTAGATTCTAAGTTATTAACTGAAAATTAACGTTGATTAAGAACATTTCGTTATAAAAGAGATTTTGTTTCTGTAAATTTCTAAAAATAAATTAGCGTTCCTACTGGTCGGGCGGTCGCAAACTCGGTATATTCTACGGGCTAAACACAAGGACGTGCACCGTTATTTAAATTGTATCCGTAATGTAGTGGCATATTTATTATATTTTATTTAATAGAAATAGCTCAGATACAAAATAAAGAGAGTGCAGATGAAAATGTGACATCATCTCCGACTTACTTTCCTCCATTAAAAAATAAGAAGAGGCTATTTATACGTCCGACGTATATAAAAGTCGGTATACGTCTTGCGCTCTCATTGGCGAGTTGAGTCACGTGACTTCTTTGGACGTACATTTAACTCCGTACACGTCCGAAGTAAACTTATTTAGATACGTCGGAAGCCGTCCGAAGTGCATTTTTCGCAAGCATCTTTGCAATAAGGAGCATATGCCCTCCTTTTTGGGGGATAGGCGCTGCCGTATGAAAAAAGGAGGGGGCATTCGCACCATATTGTGGCAGTCGGCAGCAATGCGCGCTGCCTTTTGAAAAAAGAAGTGGTAATCATATCCAATGGCGTAACCCACTCCTGATTTTCTTGAAATTTTTTCTAGGTAGGTACTTACCCCCTATTTTTGCCCGACCTTCGGCGTTGTAAGCCACCCCCGATTTTCTTGAAATTTCGGCGCCGCGCCGAATGTCGGGGAGGTAGCCAAAATTTCAAGAAAATCGGGGGTGGGTTATTACACCATTGGAAATAATTACCACTTCATTTTTCATATCACAGCGCCCATCGCCGAAAAAGGAGGGCATACGCAATATAAAATATGAGACAAGATAGGTCTGAATAATTTCGGACATCATCCAATCGACTTAGTAAACAAGCCGATTCATCATCCATTGGACGGTAGAAATAAGGTTATGTGTCACGTGACTCAATCCACCAATGAGAGCGCAAGCCGTATACCGACTTTTATATACGTCGGACGTATAAATAGCCACTTCCTAAAAAATATCGGCGCGCTCTGCCATGTAGTAGTTGGCGTGATTTTGACTAATGTCCTTTGAATAAAGAACCCCAGGAAGCAGGAGAAAATTTGGGCTTAACGCTCGACAGGTACAGCCTCTGTATATGGTGGGATGCCGTTTCCGTTTTTACAGTGACGCGCTCCTTTGAGTTGTTACGACAAACTAATTGGAGCCGAAATCCTAATTTTTCGTGAAATCCGTATACTAGGTACCTAAAATACAGGCAAAAAAATATAAAGCACGTTTATGTCTTTAAGTTCAGAAATCCTTGATAATACAGCAATTCTAATTTTAAATTTCTAATTATGAAGAAGTAGATACCTACGCAAACGCATATGCCACTTTGTGCATGGCCTCAAAAGTTAATTTAAATTACAAAATTGCTTACCGATGGACTATTATCCTTAAACATTTTAGTTTTGGGGGTCAGGGAAAGTGCCAAAAGCCGCACAGCTAAGCATAATATCTCGAAAAAGTATTTCAATACCAAGACCGTGTTAGATATTAAAATATTGTGCCAAAACTTATAGTCCACTTATCTCATGCGTCGGACTGTAGTTACTACTCAGGGTGATTTGCGTCTCATATTAGTCTTTTGGGCTATTAATGATAACTATGCAAAACTGTCATCGGTATTGGGAGAATAAAAGGAACGTAGGAACTGTAAACCGTAAATTGTCTCAATAAACTGATCAATGTTGCTTACTTCCGGTGTAACGGGAATGTATAAATAGGCACTAAAATTTGGGTTAGGCTCCTAAATAAATTAGCATTTTTTAAATCCGTCCATATTTCGCTAAATAATAGTTAAAAATTCTTATTTATTTCTTATAATTATAATTAACGCAAAATAATTTAAAATACACAAAGCGATACGCCAAATTCATCACTCTCAACGGGCAAAATGACAGTGAAAATCCGAAATTTAAAAAATATGTTATTCATGATTTTCCAGTCATTAAAAAAATAAACTCGTTTTGGAGTTTCAACATTTCAAGGTAGCAAGTTGTGTTTATAGGCTTTATTTAAACTGAATATTATAAGGTAGTAAATAATGGAAATATAATTTCACTCACTCCAGTAACCAATGTTCAGAAATTTGAATTTAATGCTTATAATCTTTTTGTTATAAACCAAATTAATATTATATGCATATAATATGTAGTATTTGAAATGTTGAGAACGGACAAAATACAGAAAGGTTCTTATCTTGGACTAGCGCGTATTGTATCTATCTCTTTACAGATATAAAGAATTTACAACGTTGCAGGCCTTAAGCTGTGCCACACAGTCTGCCCTCGCGCGGGCTCCGACCCAAAAGGACTCAAAACTTCCCGATTATCCCCTTTAGATTTCATTTCAGTATTGCTGCAACATTCAGTATACACAGAGTTGTACCTCAATTCATATCAAACCATTGCGTACGTACGTACCTACCACAGGCAGAGTTGAGGAATGAACACGACTGCGCCGCTCACGCTTGTTGGTCCAAAAACAAAGAATATATTATTATAACGTCGACATCGAAATCTCTGTACCACTGTGTATTTACAACTTTTTCGAGTGATTATTACTTTCTGTAGCTGGTGCGGAGTAGTGTATTATCCGCAACAAGTTATGGAATGGCCCACATTCTATACGAGAGAGAAGTTCGTAGTCCGAACCAAAGGCGAGGACTATTGTAAGTGTGGAATAATTATTATTAAAGGGCGGAATATATGCAAATTGCATATACAGTGTGTCCCGTTTTTCATGTTAACACCCCTGAAAATCTAAGAAGGCCGAAGGAATTGAACGGGGCAATTTTTTTATAGATATGTCCCTGAAAGGTCATCATTTGCGAAGTATTGGTTTGGCATTGACGCGAAAGCCTGCCCTACTGCGATTTTTTAACGGGGTGCCTTTTTCGAAAAACCATATTAGGCATTTTTTTATTTAAAATCTGACACCACAGCGTTAATTAGGACACACCGAAACCCCCATATACCAAATTTGAACAAAAAATATACAGGGAGTTCCATTCTGTAGAGTGTCAAAGTTGAGCAAAATAGGAATTTTAGAGACATCTGGCGAGTCAAGTGTGCCATGGAATCCCTTCAAAACAGTTGCATGGTCAACAGGGCCACTCAAAATGTTGGTGTGAAAAGATTTACTACAAAAATATACAGGGTATTTTTCTCTGAGCCATCTCAAAATTCTGAATTTTTATTAAACTTTATACTGGTCAGAAGTGCTCTGGAATCATTGGAAAAATATTAATAAACACAAAAGTAATTCATTTCTTTACAAAATGCCAACCAAGAAATAAAAACAATTTAAATTATTGGACTTTTCTCAACAAAGTCACTGTCTAAAATGCTACATTTTCTGTGCGTTTCCTGTTGTGGCACATCAGCCAGATTAACTGATATGGACTTACTGACTGGCAGGCTTCTGTATTTTTTTAGATTTAGTTCGTTGATAGTATGTGGAGCGGATTTAATACACTCGATTTTTGACCCCTATATAAGTTCTAAAAATTCAGTAATTTGAGATGGCACAGATAAGAACACTCTGTATATTTTGTATTGGACCTTTGCACACCAATACCTTGAGTGGTCCTGTTGAACATTCAACTGTTTTGAGGGGATTCCATGGCACATTTGACTTGGCAGATGCCTTTAAAATTCCTATTTTGCTCAACTTTGACACCCTGCAGAATGGAACTCCCTGTATATTTGTTGTTCAAATTGGGTATATGGGGGTTTCGGTGTGTCCTGATTAACGCTGTGGTGTCAAATTTTAAATAAAAATATGGCTAATAAGGTTTTTCGAAAAACGCACCCCTTTAAAAAATCGCAGTAGGCCAGGCTTTCGCGGCAATCAAACCAATACTTCGCAAATTATGACCTTTCAGGGACATATCTATAAAAAATTGCCCCGTTTAATTCCTTCAGCCTACTTAGATTTTCAGGGGTGTTAACATGAAAAACGGGACACACTGTATATGCATTTTTTGCATATTTTATTCAATTTCGCAAAACATTGCATATTTCTGGAAAAACTATATTTTTGTGCATATTTGCATGTTTTTCCTACTTATTTATAGATATAAGATATAACCAATATTATGAGAGCCCAGTGTGTAGTGCAAAGTCAAGAAATCCTGAAAAATGCGGATTAGAGATATAATTATTTCATTAGAAAGTAGAAATTTAGGTTTAAGCGAATCGATTGATTTTGTTCAAACATTTTCAACTAAATGTAGAGAGGTTCCCGGTGATGTAGGTATTAAAGTTAGAAAATAATTAGTTGCTGTAGAAAAGAATGAAGGGTTTAAATATTTAATGGCAGTAAAGAGTATTTGTGATGGTAAATCATCCAACGAAGTTGCACCTTGGCCTTATACCTTACTACCCAAATTAAAATGTTTTTAAAATTCTGCTTTAATATAGGTATTTTACGAGGTATTTTATGTATTTGTTTTCCTTTAATTTTTCTTAAAATAAACCTTTTCTCTAAAATCAGTTTTGGTGTTTTTTTAAGGTATATTTGTACATGTAAAATAAATGCATATTATTGCATATTTGGCCAAATAAATGCATATTATTGCATATTTTAAATAAAAATGATGCATATATATGCGAATATTTCGATTGAAATTAAATGCATATATTCCGCTCTTTAATTATTATAAACGTGTTGTAGACGGTACTTTCTCCGTGCGCGATTATCATTCCAATACAATGTTTTAGGAATTATAACTGTTTTAGTTGTGGAATTGTGTACTTTCTAAAATACTGTTAAAGAAATACTATGCCAGCCGAGTTGCACACTATACATTGTCTAACATTCTACTTTCAAGACTAAACACAGTTGAACATTAAACTATAGCAGAATTAGCAAATTCTGTTACCCCGTTACAGACTATTATTATAACAAGAAAGTTTTATTCTGTAACAGTTTTCAGGTAAATTAAGTAATAATTTATCTGTGTTTTTATGCATGGCATGATGCAGTATTTCACCCTTACTAGTGATAATGGATGTTATATAAGGGAAACGTTGGGCCATGAGTACCTACTTTATTAGGAACAATAAAATATAATATTATATAAATTTTTTCAAAAAATATATTTGCGGTAACACCACACCTGACACTAGCTCTAGGTGATGGGTAAACACAACAATACAAAACTAGGTGGCATTAGTCGAAATAAGACGAAAAGTCTATATTAAGGTGGATCCAAAATTGTAGCGACCCAATAGTCCGTCAGATAGGGACAGATTTAGGTGCCCCATTTTCATATACAAGCCTCGAAGAGGGACGATCTTGAGTAGCATGAAGGGAATTTTACGATTGGCACCTGGGAATAACATATACCTATGGAAAATTAGATATACCTTAACATAAATAAAAGGTGGCTGTTGGCCATATTTTCACGCAAGCTGTGTTCACTAAATGATTAATTAATAGAACCTGCACTGTTAAAAACGAATTCGCGATTTTACATGACAAATCGCTGTAATCATGTTACAACCAAAATGTACTGTAAAAATAAACTTCGTCGAGTAATTTTGAGGACTCGTTGTAGAATTACATTTGAAAATTACTTATAGTCGAATTAAATTACAGACTTAAGCTTGCAAAAAATTGTAACATTATGAATTAAAGTGAATCCTATGTATTTTGAGGCGCTCTTTCCGAAAAAAGCAAAAAAAAATGTAGCCCCGGGTCGAAATTGCCCAAATTTGAGGTTATGTTCATTTTTCAATTTTGCGCAGGCGTATCTTGGAAACGATACGCCTGCATAGGAAGCATAGGAAAAATGTCAATTTTCATGTCCCTTGAAAAATTTTGATCCGAGGCACCGTTCCCGAGATATAGACGACTGAAATGTATGTAGTATTTTAAGAAAAAATTGGGTGCTGAGGGCCGAAAATTTGAATGTTCGAACACCAAAGTTTTCATAACTTAGGTAAAAATTAAGATATTTGAAAAAGCAAAAATGCGTTTTGAATGTAAGGGATGAGACTATTGATATCCAGAGGCACCCAAAATTGGGCATATGGCGGATGGGCAAAGTGTACCCATGACCTAATTTCATTGGTTGCCTTAACAGGCAAACTATTTGAAATTTTTTAATGCCACTTACAGAGCTTACTCTTGAATGTCCATTCTTATGTTGGTATGAGTTTTACCGAAATCGGACTATAATTGGCCAAGATATCAAAGAATTAAAATAATTTTTTTCCCAAAAAAAATATATTTTTTTTTAAATCTGAAATATCACAAAAATGCCAAAAATGCACCCAATGACTAGGATTTTTTTATTTTTCAGTACCTCAATGTGTCTAGAATACCACTACGTTATAGAAAATTCGTCAAAAATATTTTGTATATTTTTCTGACATTGTTCATTGTGTGAGTACCAAAAAAACATGGTTTTTGGGAGAAGTTGCCTAAAATTGGCAATTTTCAATTACTTGGTCTGAAAGGTGGGCAAACCTAAATTGGATGTCGTCTCAACATGTGTACGAAGTTACAAGTCTGTATGTCTATTCTAAGTTGTAGAATTCCCCCGACAAAAGTCCCGTTACACGCGCTCCGCGGGATCCAAAAATCGTACAGTGTCACTATTGAAGCAAGGGATTTTTTTTTATTTTTGGATAAAATGTTAATTTGACTTTGCCATCGATTTGTGCTTGTCAGAGGATGAAAATGACGTCCCAAGAGTCGACCACGTGACTTGCGGTATCTGCCAAAATTGACATTTTTTTCAAAAATTATCCAAAATCGGCTTTATTTGACACATTTTCGATAAAAGTTATTAGAAAAAGTTGTTTCTTTTGCAATTTTTGGCCTAAATACCAATTTTCAGAGATCCTTGATAACATTTAACTTTTTGCGTGTTTTTGTAAAAAAAAAATCCAAACATTTCAACTAAAATGTATTTATTGAAAGTTGATTTCTTAGACAATCCCTATTTGGTTTAAAAAATTATGTCAAGCTTGGTGCAAAGTTGATTTAATTTCAAAGGTTTGATGAACACAAACCTAGTCTATTTTTCACGTCGTTAAATACTTTCATCTAAAAGGAGTTATGTAAAGAGAATACAAATAAATGAACACATTTGGTTCATTTGGAAATTAAATTAGCGGTTCCCGATGGAAATTTATCTCTGATAACAGTTTAAGTAAAAAAAATGAGTAGGCTATGGAGACAGAAATCTTGCATTCCATTTGCGCGCTTTGAGTGCCGAACATTGCCAGAGAAATGTATACAAAATGGCTTCTATTGACAATCATCCCAAAAGTCAATGTTCAGGTTCTGGTTGAGATAAAGGCCATTGCTTTCCAGATATTCTGCCGTCTTCTTTTAAATGGAGAGAAATTTCGTTGAATAACAATGACTTGTCGATTTACTGAAAGAGAGAGAAAAAAATGGGGGAAAAATTAAAAAAAAAACTTTTGGTCATGTTTTTGCATACTATTGCAGATTTGGGCATGCGACCTATCACTTTCAAAATATATCCGAAAAATACTCATTTTTTGGTCTTAGGAAATTGCTCATAAAACAAAAGTGGTTTTCTCTTAAATCCAACATTTTCAATTTTTTCGAGTAAGAACAAGCACACTGTCGACCTTTTCCGTAATTTGGGCACCTTACAGACAATAGCGCAATTTCGTTTTGTTTCCATCTACAAGAGTGCCTGAAAATACATAATAATCAGTAGGTCAAAAAATTGATGTTTTGCAAATTTTTCGCAAAATATTACAGATTTCGCTCCCCGACCTCATTCGAAAGGTAACCAGAAAATACGCATTTTTTGTTTAGCATATATGTATATCTTCTCGTATTTCAAGTTTTTTTGGAAATCACGAAAAACCAGATTTTAGAGAACAAAAAACAAACTTATCACCAAGTTGGAACTTACACACAGGCTTAAGATTAATTTTCTAAAATTATTTACAGTATATTTTTTGTGTATTTTTTTGCGCTCTTTCCGAAGGTAAAGTAAGCTTTCTAAGAAACAATTTTTTTTAGATAGTCACGGAAAACCGCGCCAAAATCGCACGAGAAAGAATTTCAAAAAAGTTTCCCTTTCCGGTTTTTGCAAATTTCCGAAAAACTATGGCAGATTTCGCCGCGGGACCTATTTTGTTTGAAAGCCAAAAAAAACCCAAAATCTCTCATAGGCACATATTATGGCCTAACACTTATAGTTTCGCCACAAATTCAACGTGAATTTCGTGTTCATGATTCTGATCAATATATGTATATGTATATGAATTTGCGAACTATTTTTGCCTCCTCTTTCGACTGGTGCATTTATTTTTACCATAGGGGTAGTACTTGGCGAGATAATTAGCAATTTTCCATGGGAAAATCCGGAAAACCCGGTTTTTCCCAATTTAGAAAATTTCGACCCAGGGCTATATTTTATTTTTTATTCTTTTTTGCATCAAAATACATAAGATACAATTTGTTTCATCCAGTTACAATTTAATGCAAGCTCGAGGGGTCTTTTTTTCGTAATTTAATTAGACTATTAATGTCTGATGTATTATTACTATGATCTAGTAGTAAGTATACCTAAGCCGACAGGTAAACTTACATACTGTGCTTTTAAATAATATACTTTACTATGTTCGTAAATTCTTCAATTTGTTTTCCAGTAAAAAACAAGGTAAAATTACATTAACTTACCTTCAATTTTACACTTTTTGTTAAGGTGGTGTTTCTTTTATTTATTAAACTACCGAACAAATCACTATCTGAAGAGCAGAAATCAGCTACATAGTCTGTAATAGGGCTCCTTACGGTTCACATAGCCCTAAGGGAATACTATGCGAATTCGGGCTGTACAACGGAGACCTTAAATAATGCAGACTATGCAATAGAGAATCGGGAACAGCTCTATGTGGCCCTGGACCACAGAAGACAGTCAATATATGAACTCCAAGATTGGCAGCAGAACACTACTGCAAAAGATCAGCAAGGAACCTGTACTGCAGTAAAATAAAACGAGAGAAAAGCAGAATAAGACCTCGAGAACGCGGTGCGCTCGGACGTAAAGGGCGGCTCCCTAAAAAAATATAATAAAATATTTATTTTTAATGGCAAGATCTTTATTATCATACAAAGGCACTCTTTTAAACATCAAAATCAACCTATTATGTAAAAAATAGTTACGTTTTTAACCTCTATGTTTGGAATAATAATGTGTTTATACAAAAATGTATATAAATAAAATAAACAAACACTTGTGCATTCGCGTTCGCGGTTGGGATTAACAAGAGATAACATTGACAACATTTTCTAGTACTTACCGTCTTTTTTCTCTTCACAACACATACTAACAAACTGTTTTTGATGGATGAAAAAGTTATACGGTTCCCGTGCTGCGCTTTAGACGACGACAACGTGCTTACTACAGAAATTATGATGCAATTCCGTAACTCTATACAGGGTGATTTATTCATAACTACATTAATTTTAACAGTGGGTAGGGAAAAATGCTATGAATGCGAAATCGCAATTAAAAAAATTCCTACTTTTTTTTAAAGCCGGAATTATTTTTTTTCTAAACCGCATTTTTACCTATTTGGCCCTCTATTTACGGCTGCCACTGGATTGCTTTCAGGGCGCATGAGGCATCGGACGACGCTTGCCGTTGCGCGCGTCAACATTGTTGCCAGATGTACGCAACTTTCGTAAATTTAAAGGAATGTTTTCAGTACATAATTATTTGTATTGTAGGCGAATGTTCCGCCAAATGCTTGCGGAAATTATGGACAAATGTTAACGCTTACCTCTTGTAACGGTTAGTTTTGCCCTGAGACACCTTAAGGCGAGCCTTAAGGGATAAATGCCAACGAGAAAAATAAATGAAACGACTGCTTACGTGACCTTTTGATTTTTGGATGCTTTATTAAGTAGGTACCTATTCAACTAGGGGGCTTACATGATTTCGTGGACCTCGACACCACTGAAGACGATTTTTTCTCGATAAAACGAACTTCACTCACTTTCGCTTGGGGCACTAATATTTCCGCTCACTAGTTCACTGATAATCCTTTTTACTACACCAAGACGCTCCTAGAGTAAGTAGTTGTGTTCTGTGATTGTTCTGCTTCCTCTGAAATAAGAACGTCAAAATTAGCCAACATCTCTGGGATACAGTTGCTTAAAATTACCTTACTTTCCGCTTAAGTTGGTTACCATCACCAACGATACACTTCTCATTCCTTTATTTCTCGTTATGTTTGCTTTTCATTGTTACTAGGGATCCATATTTGCAATAGAATCGTTTCCGTGGGGGTGGTCCTCCTCTGTGACATTGGTTCAGTCGTAAGTACTTGAATCTTTCTAATTTCCACCTTTCGATCTTTACAGCTTTTTCTAGTTTCTTTTCCTGCCGTTAGGTATGTTACCGGGTATAGCCTGATGTGTAACCTACCGAGTCTTAGTATTATTTCTGGGCGAGTTAGGGATGATGGGTTGCTAAAAGTCCTTAGCTTTCTTGACTTCTGTTTGTCACAACCCTTGTCGTGCAGTCGTTAGTAGGAGTAGGAGGATGTGTGTAGCCCGAACTCCGTAAAAGGAGCTTGGCGATTGCCCGTGGCCGAGAATTTCCGGCACGCGGCGCGTTGGTGTTTGCGGCATTGATCCTTGCCAAGTTTCTGCAGAGTGCACTGTGAATTTCCTTTCGTTTCTCGCACTCCGCCTCACTAATCGCACATGTGATGTTATTGTTTCCCGTATTTCACAGTGCACATTCTCCGTATTTTGGTTTGGATATTTTTAAAGGTTATGTCCCATGTCGCATTCATTGACACTACTTCGTTCGTAGAAAGCATTCCCGTAATGAAACGTCGTTGTGGTTTCGTACTTAGTTTCGCTACCTGCCGATAGGTGGCGCGCTTCTAAATAGTTCCGCGGTAGCTTGACTGACATTCTGCAGGCATTCTCCATGAAGGATCATTATTATGTCTATCATTTCCGCATTTGTCTAGAGAACCGTTTTGGTAAAAAAGCAAAAATGTTGCACAAAGAGTACCGAATATACCTACAGAATGTAGGCAACTCTGGTTTCTGTAGTACGTGCTGCCATCTATTAGAAAGGTTCGCTAGTTACCGTGTCATAAAGCGCGCTGTAGACTTTCGGTTTTGAACACACAGAGGGTGACTGAGAGCTCAACCACAGATTCGGCGACGTTAATACCAACGAGATGGCGCCACATACAATAGAAACCGGCAGCAGATCCTTGACAATGACAAGTTTGACGTAATAAATAATAGTTGTGGAATGCGGATGGGACGCCTGCGTTCTTTTTAATAAAACTTTTGTCTTAAATCTCAAAATCTAGCGAATTTCGGAGACAATTTCAGTCTTTTGAGGTTTCAGTATTTTCCACCCTCTGTAGACACTGAGTGCGTTTTGTGCGTGTGATTGTGAAGGCTTTTTGTATTGTTATAGCGGGTGCTGTGAAAAGTGTAGTGATAAGGGTCTCTCGAGTTAGATGCTGAACACGCCAAGTCCAAGGTGTGCTAACACCCTGTTATTGGCATATCAACTAGGTAAATAATTCATAAACTGAATATTTTTTCGTAAATAAATTATCAATAAATAATGGCAACGTCGCGGCCGGTGCCATGTGCTGCAGCATAACGTCGTAGCCACATGAGTTCAGGTGCGCCTCGTTACGCGGGATTTGGGATAAATTGCCCCATTATTTAAACATGCAGCAAAAAATTTTTTTTTGCGTTTTCGGTATATATGTACCTCCCTGATGACGTGGTTAAAATTAATGTATTTATGAATAAATCACCCTGTATACTCCCACCTTCAATCATGTAAAAATACACTAAAGTTGATGTATTTTCGCTTTCGCAATGTAATTTTCAACAATACAGAGTAAAAATAAAATAGCCCGACGAAACTTTACCTCGTTCAGTTGTATTTTTACATTGGACGAAGGTAAAATCACAAAAAAAGGGAAAAAGTACTATAAGTATGTATTTGTTCATGATTTTGAATGTATATTCACATAGTACATGATAAATCGTGTAAAAATCCGTTACTTTCACATGAAAATGCCTGTAATGTTAAATCGATTTCTAACAGTGTGGCTTCGGAAAACCAAAGGCTTGAGTGTTGCAGAGGTAGCTAAAGGGTTGAAGTAAGGGCGTAATCTTGTAAGGAAAAATCGAGATTTTGAGAGATTTTTCCACACAAGCCCATCGAAATTACGAAAATGTACATCGTAACTACCCCGAAAACATAAAAAACACATAATTAACAGATTACATAGGAATATTGAATTTTCCCTATGTGCCGTAAATTTATCTTCATTCTACTCAACATCGATGTACTTTTCAGCTATCTTCGAGGCTTATATGGGAAAATGGGGCACCTAAATCTGTCACTATCTGACGGTCTATAACTCCCATCGACAAAGTCTAGTTACGGTTCTGAAATTTAGGATATTGTACCATGGATATTGTCTGCTTCCATGATACAATGAAAAGAAGGTATGATAGATCGGTGTCACCATTTCGTCCCGCTATGCGCATGACGTCACGCGGAGCGGATTATTTGAATTTTAAGGCGGAAGCGGGTTTTTCTAATGGAATATTGAGTTATGTATCCGTTACTTAATGTTGTACTAGGTAGCATGATTTAGAACATACGACTAATTTAAAAATAACATGATAATCAGCTAAGAAAATTCTCAGTATGGTAAGCATTTGTATTTTTTAACACAAAGATAATGCATCAATTTAAGGTCTTCCTTAGTGCAGGTAAATAACTCAAAGTTTATTTCTTCTTACAAAGGAAAAAAAAGATCGATAACAACGAAAATTTCCAAGGATTGCAAGATAATACTAGAATAGCAGTCACCATAAGTAAAAAATAAATACCAATGATATAGTTTATAATTATTGAAAAAATAAAAAAATAAAGTCAATTTTTAAGGCAACAATGTAAAATTAAATTTTAAAACGCCATTATTTTAAAAAAATTAATAAATATTTTATTAATTAAAATTATGATGTAATTTTTAACCTTTTCCGTTTTCTAGTTATATCCTTATCTTGTAAAGCATTGTTCAACTTTTTTATTCAAAAATACATCCTCGACTTAAAAAATATTTTTTTAATTTAAAATTTTTTTTTAAATTTCTTCAAACAATTATTTATCCTTAAAGAAGTAGGTATTCTATAAATTGCTTATGTAACCTGTTTGGGAAATACTAAATAATTTCTTGTCTTTAGATATAAATAAATTCTTAGAATAAATCTATTATAATTTTACTCAATGCAAAAATAAATTGTTCATTATCTTTATCAATTTTCAAATCGCGCTTATTTCGCATCTCCAAGTATATAAGACTTGTCATACTCGCGTCAAGAAAAAACCTCGGGCGTGAAAAGTAGCAGAAAACTCTCTCCATCTTCGAGACCATGTTCTCCAAGTTAGAAGAACCAAGTCGCCAACAGAGGTAAGTGGGTAGACAGTTCTTATAACTGCGCGAAAGAAATAACCTCTCATAATCTCATACAGTCCGCTTCTCGTTTCGCTGCTCAACATTATTTGATCCTTTACGCGCCGGATATTTGATTTTGCATTTCTCAATTATTTATTTTTGCATAAAAAAAGTAAAATTGGTATTTATCGCATTAAAATTTGAATAAAAATCGCTTGAAACTCAAGGAAACGACAATGGTTGGTTTGCAAGAATCGACGTAACTGAACAAGTAGTATTCTCCTTTTTATTCGTGCCCTAGGCGGCCCTCAGCGGATTTCGCACAAGTAAACTAGAGGCTCTGTATGACACGAAAAGTGACAGTTATTCGTTTTAACAGAGGTTGGACAACAGATTTTGGCAGATCTAGTAACATTGTTTTTATTATATTTTTATATTGGCTGGTGTCAGTTTGTCAACAAACTGTCAACAAATTATTGAGCATAGATAAGAAATAAATATACGATTATTGAGCGTGCTAATTTTCTTTTGCAAAAAGGAGTGTTAAAAGGTAAAAATGACATCTTGCGTAATAAGAAACTGCAAGAATTCTGAGCAGGATGGATTTTTCTTAACACCCTTTCAAAAAAGCGCAGAAGAACGAGCACGATGGAAAGTGCAAATGAAATACCCTAACATGAGAGTTGGAAATGATACGAAACTTTGCGAGGTAAGTAAATTTAATTACATAAGTATCTAGTTCCTTTTTATTTTTTGTTTGATCCGTGATTTTAATCTGCAGAATAATTTCCTTAATCTGCATCAGCAACATAACATAAGATACCTAAATTAATATTAAATATTAGTACCTATTTGTTTTCAATAAAAGTCCATAAGGTTATACAAACCACTTATTAGAATTCTTATGAAAATTTCCCAATGTTAAAGAGATAATTCTAAAGTTTTTGCCTTCAAGGAGGTAAAACCTGTTGGGTATAGGTATTTACTGGACCAGCATAGGCATTTTTCGTTTCAACTTTGGATTGGTTTATAATATTTTGTTACTGTAAAGGAAATTTTTCTACGACAAAATTCTCATAACGAAGAGACGTATATTCCAGAAAACTATACAGGATCTTCCACATCAAAACTTCCACCTCCATAATTTTTTGACCTATTTTGTTAATTTTTTAAAATTTTCGTTGCTTCTCGAAAGGAGAAAACTAAAAAATACGAAAAAAATTGTTTGCAATTATAAAATTCTTCCTATCGTGAAATTTGGAATGAGACTGTAATATAATTTAATTCGTAAATACTTGTTCTAATACATTTTTTCGAAACCTCCTACAGGAAAAAACGCCACGAATAGCAATAAAATACTTACAAAATCTTACTTGTAAGGATATTTTAGAATTTACAATAACTGTTAGAGAGAGACAGTTTTGAAGGAGCTTTATTTTCCACAAAATCGGACAAAAAAGAAGTTAACACGGGTGGGAATTTTATATAAAGAACCCTTTTTGTGTAGTCAGAGCTTATTTTGTATTAATATTCCATTACAAATTTCTTGCTGATAAAAAAATAGCATTTGATGGCAGCGTTTTATTATGTTTAGGTAGCTTAAATTTAGTTCTTTAACTTTCACAGGTTCACTTCTTCGACATGGATTTTGAGTGTCAGGTTGTGCTGAAGAAACGATCCTCTTCTGCAACGTTTGATGAACGTGACTTTAGCAAGAAAGAACCATTAAATATGTATAAATTTCTGAGAACTTGTACTAGTTTGATTTTTCCTATTTACTTGCAATATATCTTTGAAAACAAAAACACTGTTGTCTTCTTTTTTGAAATATAGATGATCTCTCTTGCATTGAAAAGTTATTAACTTTTATTTACAAAAAATGAAAGAAAGACTAATATCGATATTAAATACCTAGGTACTCATTTTTTTATTCAGCCTAATTCTATTAACCATATTTTTCAATAGTGGTTGATTCATATTACCAAAACAAACTTTCCAACTTTTTATTCCGTACAAATTTCAGTATTAATTGTCTTAAAATTTTGACGGTAGGTATAAGAGGAGAGTTTGAAGAAACGAAACCATACAGTTTAAACCATTTAAAAGACCTTTTTGATTTTTATTTTTAAATGAAAGGAATAATAATTATTATTGCAGCTACGATTCCTATTGAAGAAATATTCGAAAGTTTAGTTAGTAGGTATGCTAGAGCCTTGTTTAATTTTATGTATCTACATAAGTATACCACATTCCTACAAAAATTTAATAAATGTTTTTATCCTGATATCCTAAAATTGCTGTTTGCTTGGAACAAATTATATGTTTCTTCACTTTTCCATTCAAACTTCAATAATTATTATTAGTGAAGCTTTGCAAATAATAAATATTTTTATACATTTTAAACTGTGCCCTCATCTACCTACGTTTATGGCAGTTAAATGTCGTTAGCTTAACCTTAAAATCTAATTTTGACACATCCTGCTGCTAGGGGAATGATAGAAAGAGCGAAAAAATATATGTCTGTTGCACAAAATGAATTTCATAGGGAAAATATAAGACCCTCGCCAGAGAGAGAGAGAGATCCGATCGTTGTCCAACCTCTGTTAAAACGAATAACTGTCACTTTCCGTGTCATACAGGGCCTCTAAAGTAAACTAAGATCTGTTTACATTTTAAAAGTTTCTTTTAATTTTGAAGTGCAATAGTTGTCGAATCCTATTGTTATCGTCGCAACCGGTCATACCTACTTGTGGTTTTGTCATCGCATTATTGCGTGTAGGTGGGGGTTTTATTCATACTTCTCGCTATTGTTCTCGAATATTTGTATACAAGTTGTTCAATAACTTCGAATACTTTTATTGATTTGTTTTACGTTTTGAACTAGACATAATTAAAAAAATGTCGAACTCTCAGAAAATAAAGCAATTAAATGCCTTTTGTCAAAACGCTGTGAATAGACTTGAACGTTTGTACATTTTCGCCGAATCTGCTCCAACTAATAATGAAATCAAAGACGAATTTAAGATTAGATACGAACAACTTGAAGAAATCTATTCTGATTATTGCAAAAATCATTCAAATCTTCTCTCCTTGTTATCTCTCACTGAAAATCCAAATTTAGATAACAAAGATCAAATACAAAGGAGTGTTGATGATAAATATTTTTTTATTAAAAGAGTTTTTTTCGCTCTTTTTGATCAAGAACTAATCTCAAAAGATGAAAATGAGTGTGTTTATCACAATAGTGCCTTAAAGTGACCGAAAGTTGATTTGCCTAAATTTGATGGAGATTACAGAGAATGGCCCTCTTTCATTGATTTGTTTTGTTCTCTGGTACATTCAAATAAAACAATTCCTAAAGTTCAAAAGTTTCAATATTTAGTTTTATCACTGTCTAAAGAACCTTTGTCTTTGATTAAATCTCTCAAATTAACTTCAGATCATTATGAGATTGCCTTTGATACTTTAAATGAGCGATATCAAAATCCTCGTTTGTTAACTGACGACTGTTGGCATAATATATTAAATTTGCCTAAATTGAAATCAGATGATCCGTCAGGTCTCAGACATTTACTTGATGTTTTGAAAGAAAATCTCGAAGCTCTTCGCAATTTTAATTTACCTGTCGATGCCTGGGACTTTGTACTATTTCATCTTGTTATCCCCAAATTAGATTTTGAAACTATTAAACGGTTTGAATTAGAATATAGCTCAACTGCAATACCAACTTTTGAAACTTTGCGAACATTTCTTTAAAAACAATGTGTAGCTCTAGCCTGTCCCCAAGCTGGTAAATCAGTTAATAATACGAATAATTACAAAGGCAAACCAACTAGTTCTTTTAAATTTAAACAAAGGCAAACTAATTCTTTTATTGTAAACACACATCAAAATTCGCAACCAGGCCCGTTCTGCTCTTTCTGTAAAGCAAAAAATCACACAATTTATAAGTGTCCCCCTTTTATTGAAAAAACACCCTTAGAACGATATAATCTCGCCAAACAAAAAAATCTTTGCCTGAACTGTCTCTGTAACAATCATGGTGTACTCTCTTGTAGCTCGTCATCACTTTGTCGAATTTGTAATGAACAACACCACACTTTATTGCATTTTCGAAAGCAAGAAGGAGTTTTGCAACCCATAGCTGCTTCTTCCAATTCAAATGTTGTTCCTAAAAAAGATGAAACTTCTGCTGGTTCTTCTCGGGTTAATTCGCTAACCAGCATTCTACCATCTACTTCCGCCACTATTCTCTCAACAGCCTTAGTTAAAGTGTCCGATGCATATGGTGGTTACCAAGTAGTTAGGGATGTTATTGACCCTGGGTTTACGAAGGTGTAAGCTCCATCTCACAATTTTTGGTGTGGCTGAACATGCTTCTTCGGCATCAAAAGGTGTTTCTTGCACAATTTCTCCGTGTGACGTTCAGTCGCCATCTATTCCTATGGAAGCTGTGATTCTACCCAAAATTTGTAATAACTTACCTGCCTGTCCATTCAATGTGTACCAGTGGCCCCACTTGGCCAATCTTAAATTGGCAGATCCCAATTGTGGTACCCCTGCAGCGATTGAACTTCTGTTAGGTGCTGATATATATCCGTTAATCTTACAAGATGGTCGGATAGTACCAGATACTCCTTCTCCATCAGCGCTGTTGACCATATTTGGTTGGATTATTGTGGGAAAGGCAGTTCAGCTCTCTTCACTTCCATCGTTATCCCTAGTTACTTCGCTTTGCTCAAATTTTGAGCCTTCTCTAGATTTTAATATAAGAAAATTTTGGGAAATTGAGGAAATACCTCAAACTGAACAATTCTCGCCTGAAGACCTATTATGTGAAGAAACTTTCCAAAAATCCTGGTTACGGAATTATACAGGTCGCTTTTCAGTTTCTCTCCCTTTTAAAAATCCACATCCCATATTTTCTGGATCTCGGTCGAATGCTCTTCGTCGTTTTCTTTCTATGGAAAAACGGTTAAAAAAACTCTGAGTTTTCCGAAAGTTATGAGCACACTATGCGTGATTATCTGGAAAGCGGGCACATGGAAATTGTTTCGACACCTAATTGCGATTCGGGTGCCTTCTATTATATCCCTCATCATTTTGTCCTGAAACCAGAAAGCACGACTACTAAAATGCGTGTTGTATTCGATGCATCGTGTCGAGATCTGAATGGCAACTCTTTGAATAGCGTTCTAATGACAGGTCCCAAACTCCAAAAGGACATTGCCTCAATGTTGATCAATTTTCGTATCCATAGTTATGTGCTCACGGCTGATATCAAGCAAATGTACCGTCAGATTCTTGTCCATCCCGAAGACAGGGATTATCAGCGAATCTTGTGGAGATTCTCTTCAGATGATTCCATTCAGGATTTTGCATTAAAAACCGTAACATTTGGAGTGTCTTCTTCTCCTTTTTTGGCCCTACGCACCATTCAACAACTCGCTGTTGAGAGTGCAAGCCAATTTCCTATTGCTTCTAAAGCTCTTGCATCAGATGTTTATGTTGATGATATCGTGACAGGTGCAACATCGTTTGAAGATGCTAAACACTTGCAATTTGAATTAATTGAATTGTGTAAGTCAGCTGGTCTTGAGCTGCGCAAGTGGGCAAGTAACACTCCAGAACTGTTATTACATCTCGATCAAGATCATTGTCAAGATCTCGGTTTTAATTTCAACTTTGAGAAGGATTCGGCAATTAAGATTCTCGGTTTGCAATGGTTGCCTTCCAAGGATATTTTCTCGTATAGGGTAGAAGTTATCGATAGAATTTGCACAAAAAGAAGTATTCTCTCTGAATTAGCTAGAATATTTGACCCTCTCGGATTCCTCGCTCCTTTGACTCTTTTCGCCAAGCACTTGAGTCAGTACTTGTGGACCTTGGGGTTGGATTGGGATGAAACTCCACCTGACAATGTTTTGGAAGTCTGGAATCAATATAAATCTGCACTTAGGTATCTATCTGATCTTCAGATCCCTCGACAAATGATTGTCCACATTTCTGCTTCTTACGAACTCCATGCTTTCTGTGATGCATCTGAAAAAGGTTTTTCAGCTGTAGTATATTTTCGAACTTCTTTTGACTCTTCAAACTTCACTGTAACCTTTGTTTGTGCCAAGTCAAAGGTATCTCCTTTGAAACGTTTATCTTTGCCAAGGTTAGAACTCTGCGCTGCGTTCTTGTTATCAAACTTAGTATCTTTTGTTCTATTGTCTCTCGATAATAAAATTTGTATTAAAAATATCTTTGGTTGGTCAGATTCAATGGTCGTACTCTCTTGGCTTAGATCGTCCCCACACAAATGGAAAACTTTTGTTGCCAATAGGGTCAGCCATATACAGAATATTCTTCCCCCTACATGTTGGCATTATGTTGATTCAGCTCACAATCCTGCTGACTGTGGATCGAGGGGTTTACTTCCTGCTGAACTCGTTGGACATATATCATGGTGGGTGGGACCATCGTGGCTTTCTCTTTCCAAAAAATCTTGGCCACACTTCCAATCAATTTCAGATGATTCTGACATAACTCTAGTTCGTCAGGAGGAACGCACACTTTCTTTAACCACTATAGTCTCTCTGGAACAATTAGATTCTCTACTTGATCGTTTCTCGTCGCTCGCAAAGATCCAACGTATTATTGCGTACGTTCTCAGATTTGTTTACAACTCTCAAAATCGTTTGTTCGCTCATTTTGTAGAATTGGATCTTCAAAATGCATTGCTGGTTCTTGTCAGAAGAGTCCAGCATTTATCGTTCACTGACGATCTTCTTCGTTTGAAAGATAATAAGAAAGTATCTAAATCTCTTAGAAAATTAGCTCCCTTCGTAGATGAAGAAGGCACTCTTAGAGTAGGTGGTCGATTATCCAATTCTAGTCTTACCTTTTCTCAAAAGCATCCTGCTTTGCTACCACGTCACCATCGTCTCACATATCTCATTATCGAACAATTTCATAAGAGGTACATGCATGTAGGATTGCAAACTCTCCAGTTTCTCTTGTCTCAATCTTTCTGGATATTGTCGTCTCGACGAGCTATCCGCCATGTTCTCCCGAAGTGCATAAGGTGTTTTCGTGCTAATCCTCGTTCTTTGCAACCTTTGATGGGGGATCTCCCTTCTCACAGAGTTAATCAAATAAAGCCATTTCAAAATGTAGGTGTTGACTACGCTGGCCCATTCTTGGTTACTCTTGCAAAACATCGCGGATCTAAATCTCACAAAGCATATTTATGTTTATTTGTATATTTTGCAACAAAAGCGCTCCATCTTGAGCTTGCGAGCGACCTTTCCACAGAATATTTTCTTGCTGCACTTCGAAGATTTATCTCTAGACGTGGAAGATGTAATTTAATTTTCTCTGACAAAGGAACCAATTTTGTTGGTGCTAAAGCTGAATTAGATCGCTGTATGGAGGAGGCTTGTATAGAAGACAAAATAAATTGGTCAGTTAATCCTCCAGCTTCTCCCCACTTCGGAGGGTTATGGGAAGCCGGAGTAAAATCCGTTAAATCCCATCTCCGACGAGTGATTGGTGAACATATTCTCACGTATGAGGAGCTCTATACAGTGATTGTCCAAATTGAAGCTATTCTTAATTCTCGTCCTCTCTGCCCTCTTAGTTCCGATCCAAACGATTTATCAGTACTGTCACCAGGACATTTTCTTCTTCTTGCTCCACTGTCATATGTTCCAGAACCTGATCTTAGTGGTTTTAATATGAATAAGTTAAACCGTTGGCAGCTTCTGCAGAGAGTACAACAGGATTTCTGGCGCAGATGGCACGTTGAATATCTCCACACCATGCAACAACGAGTTAAATGGAATGATGGGATAACTAACATTAAACCTGGTACCCTAGTAATAATTCAAAACGAAAACAACTCCCCTTTAAAGTGGCCGATTGGGCGAATCAAAACTTGTCATCCAGGAACCGATGGTATATGTCGAGTCGTTACTGTTCAGACTGCTCGAGGATTGCTACGCAGACCGGTGGTTAAGATTTGTCCATTACCTCTTGAGTAGTTTCACAATTTTCAAAAACTAAATTTTCATGTTTTCTCATAGTTCGTTTTTTTTTATATTTAAAAATATTCATTTTGGTGGGCGGTATGTTTGGGAAATAGTAAATAATTTCTTGTCTTTAGATATAAATAAATTCTTAGAATAAATCTATTATAATTTTACTCAATGCAAAAATAAATTGTTCATTATCTTTATCAATTTTCAAATCGCGCTTTTTTCGCATCTCCAAGTATATAAGACTTGTCATACTCGCGTCAAGAAAAAACCTCGGGCGTGAAAAGTAGCAGAAAACTCTCTCCATCTTCGACACCATGTTCTCCAAGTTAGAAGAACCAAGTCGCCAACAGAGGTAAGTGGGTAGACAGTTCTTATAACTGCGCGAAAGAAATAACCTCTCATAATCTCATACAGTCCGCTTCTCGTTTCGCTGCTCAACATAACCTTTGCTAATCAAGAAACTATCGGGACATGGAATTAAAAATTGCCTCCAATTCTTCCATGTGGCTCATCATTTGCTGGAATGGTTTACTTAGTCCACCAATTTTGTTCGCCATCATTAAGCTCTAAGCTTAAGCTAGGTATCACTTGTTAGATTGTTAACATAGAATGCATATCTACATAAAAGCAAACTGTAATAAAACGCAAATATGGAAAAATATATATTTATTAAGTTTTGTTACACTTTTTTTTAACCAAGAGGTCCAGACTGGGAATCCCTCAAAACTTATTTTGAACATTTAAGAAAATCCTATAAAAATCTAAAGACAAAGTACATTCTTGACCTAAAAAAAGTTTTTTAATCTGCTTACTACAGTTTATCTTTGATGCTTGTTCTAGCAAATGTTAAATAATATCCTTTACAAATAAACAGTTAAATATCCTTTACACATAAACAGTTCACCCGAATTTACATCATTAAATATTTTTTCTAGTTCTTCTATGTTTTTCATCATTTCTTCTGATGGCTTGGCCAAACCCCCCTCAGACACATGATCAACCCAGGTGAAATTCTCCTGATTTGTTGATGCCATAGGTTCAGTGGTTCGTAATTTGCAGCATACAAAGCCCGCTAAATATTCTAAACCTCATAAAGTAAAGAATCGATTTCTTCAGCTAACTCATTTCTGACAGCTCTATCCATTTCTTTTCCTTTAGAAGTCAAATCAGCAAGGCATTCAGTGCTTAAAAGTTTTTCGGGCAATGGGCAATGGCTGCAGTTTTGGGGTATTAAAACAAATTAAACAACAACGAACCTGGTTGAGGAATTTCATCCTCAATTTTTGATGGATTTCTTTTATTTATTCGTTCACTTCTCGCCTTATCATATTTCACTGTTAACTTTTGATTTGTCAAATTAAGTATCGGTATATGGAGTCTTATGGCTTCAAAAGCTGGTGATTTTTTTGCTGAATACCCTGGCAATTCATATTTTAAATTCCTCTCATAGCTTTCCTCACTAAAATGAAAATGTGAGCAAACTAGCGGTATTCACATTAAATTTGTCCTTTCGTTTACAAGCAATCGTCCACTGTTTAATAAGATTTTCATCCTTTGGGAAACGGAAAAGCATGAACTATCCCGTAAATGTCTTTGCTTCATTGTCTGCATTACAACTTGCTACAGCACAACGCATTTTAAAACGCAAATAATTATTTAAATTATGCAAATTAACGTCGCGACAAACTGACACTGACACCCCTAACCTAACCTAACCTATATATTTTGTGACTGCCACCGAAACCGCTCCGCGTGACGTCGCGTGACTCCGCCCACAATGCGCAATATCATACCTTCTTTATTATTATATGGTCTGCTTCTCTATGCATTTCTCTATGGAACATTGATACGAGTACTTGTCATGGAACCCTTTTCATAGGTTTTGATATTTTCTGAAGTTGTTCTGTATATTTTGCTCTAACGAATATTTAAATTCTGCAGCTTCCTGACTTCTGTAGTATATCTTTCCTATTCAATTCAATTTAAAATTATTACTCCCTTTGATGTAAATGCGAGACTTATTGGTCAAAGCACTGCAAGAATTTTGTCAGACGTGTCACCGATGAAGGCAATTTATTGCTACGATTTTCAGCTAGCACGCAGAACTTTAACATCGCTATTTCCGGTGGGAAAGATGAGCGCAAAAATCGAAAATGTAAAGCGAGTTTTGGATAAATTAACCTCGTGTGCACGCGACTATGCAACCGAGGGGAGAATTAGCAATAGCGGGGTTGTGGGGCAGTAGAATTGTCTGTAGAATCCGACTACCTACAAGTTCTCCTGCAATTTATAGCCGCGGTAAACAATTGTATCAGCTATACAGGATATCCCGTTTTTCTACACACATCGGCAACTTAATCAGTTTTTCCATTGTCACGGCTACAAAATTCGATGTTCTAACCCACTAAGCAAAATTATATTTATCTAACATTAGAATTATGTTTTAAAATAACATCTAACGTTATGGCAAAAGTATAAATAATGTTGCCTGGAACAACATATTGAACAAACTTTGGATACTTTAGAATATTAAATTAATATTAACTAAAAAATGTTGCTTAAATATTTATTACTTAACATTCTTTAAACGATTCCCAAACATTAAAATAACGTTGAATCATGATCAACTTAACGTTTTTCTACTCATTTTCATAATGTTTTTTGAATGTTGCACAGATGTCAGTTTAGAAACGCTGCTTAAATATATATTATTTAATATTTTTCAAATGTTTGTTATAAACATTTTACTAGATGTTTTGGAAAACGTTTATTTAACGTTTAATAGACCGCGGCTCGTTGGCGACAAAAACACGGGGTTTTTCAATAGAATTTTTGTGGCGTTAATAATATAATTTATCAGCTAAACCCACCTATTGTAATTTAGTCCTTGTAAACGTCGAAAGCAACTTTCCTCACCCCGGACACTTTCCTTTTCTGGACAAAGTTGCAGAAGTGGTGGGTTTAACTGATAAATTATTATTAACGCCACAGAATTCTATAGAAAAATTCCATGCCTTTGTCACAATAAAGCCGCAATCGAACGTCGTTATCCACCCCTACCCCTTCACCATTTCTTACATTACTTTTTTTAGTTAATTTACAAATCTGAAATTGTTTTTAGAAGACCATTTTATTATGTTTTTCCTCAGTCAAAACCCACTTACCTACTCTGGATTCACGATTCAAGTACCCTCAAAAAATAGATAATAAACAAGTTATGAAAATTTACAATTTTATTGTATTATGTATGTTTAGATACTCTTTTAAGATTACATTTACAGAGGATGGAAATAACTAATGATTTTTTTTTTATCACAAACACAGCATTCATTTTTTATTTTGTAGAGATTTTTTGTTCGAGATAGATCACGTTGTACCTATACTTTTGCACTTGTATTAGGATAAGGTGTGGAAATACGACTCAAAAATGTAATAATAAAATTTATTTCTATATACGGGTAATAATCCATTCAACTCTAGCCTGAACGTTATTTACCTATAATACTTTACTAGCCGGCTAAAATTTTCCCTTTTTTCTCACAGAATCTCCTTATTTTTAATTATTTTCTGCCTTTTTAGTTTTTCTTGAGTTTGCAAACCGGAACCATAATCCATCACCCCATGTTCAAAATCCCTGTCCATTGAATGGGTGAAAGCTGCTCTGAATGCTTCTGGAAATTTAAAAGTGTGTACCTAAAGATTACTTAAAATATTCAGACACTTTTTTTGTAAATTTGAAATAAAATTCACCGTTAATTTTTTTTTAATAATATTGTTTTGGTATACTTGCTTAGTGTATTGACAAAACAGTGATGCAAAGAAACTACATTAAAATAGCGATCTAGACAACTTATTCAACTTAAACTTTTTTTTTGTCAATTGCTCCATAAAATAAAAGGTTGCCTAATTTGAGACAGGCTGACTAATTTGAGACAGACGGACATTCCAATTACGTACTTCCTTTACATCTTCTACCATAGCATGAGAGTACCATTTCTTGTGTTTTTTGGCATCTGTAATCAAAAAAATGAAAATATTGTTTGGGTGCCTAATTTGAGATAGTCTCAATAACAGAACCCATTTGGTATCTCAAATTAGGAACTTTCAGTATAAAAAATTGAGAACAGTATTTTAGGTTAGTTATGAAAAAATAGTGCCAGATTTGAATAAAATATCATTAAGCAACACCTTCTATACTAACTACTACGACACATATTTTTTTTACACTTCACTTTGATTGTAAATGCCAGTTTATTTACACTATCAAAAAAATTTTAGCAGTCAAATTACACCAAACGTGCTTTTGTACAGAAACAAACGAACTGAAGCGCTCAACTACCACTTTAACACTACACCCCAGTGTAATTTAATTTTAATTTAATTTTATCTTTTAATATAAGGAGCTATCTCAAATTAGGCACCTATCTCAAATTTGGGTCTCTTCCTCTACTGATGTTTTTAAAAATTGTTTACTAAAATCGATAGGCCCGGTCGCCCATCAAGGATACATCAAACATGTAGCTGCAGCATTCAACATACGACATGAGGTAAATACCGCGAGTAGACTTGGCGTCTTGAAAAGAATAAACACGTGTGGACGTGTCCAGGCTGCATGCCGCATGTTTGATGCATTCTTGATATATGGTAGGCGACCCGACTAAATAAAATGAGAAGAAATGTATAGGTAGGTACTTACAGAAAGCCGACTTCTAAATAAAATATCTAATTCGGCATGCAATCACCCACCCAACACCCGGCCACTCGCCAAATACCCACGTTTTGACGCTTCAGGAGTCAGTGGTGCCAAACCACTTCAAAACATGAAAATACGCATGCGTACATTTATATATTTATGAACATTCTTTAAATATTTTTGAAAAACCTCTCTTAGATATTTGTAAGATATTTTGCCAACATTTTTAAAATGTTTCTTAAAAAATATTTTCCAAATATTCGTACAATATTGTGTCGATATTATTTTTAGAACGACAATACAATGTTAGGAAATATCATTGCATTAACGCTGCTAAAACATTTTGACCCAACAATATTTGTATGTTTTATCGCACAACATTTGCGAAATGTTGTGCTAACATTATTTAAATATTTCTGATAAAAACATTTGTTAAATATTCGTAATACATCGTGCCAACATTTTTTAAAATGTTTCCTAACAAATCTTTTCCAAATATTTGTACAATATTATGCCGACATTATTTTTAGAACAACAATAAAATGTTAAGAAACATCATTACTTTAACGCTGCTAAAACATTTTAATCCAACATTATAAAAGTTAACATAAAAATATCGTTTTTAAACGTTATTTTTACGTTTTATGTTTAGTGGGAAGATTCCAATTGTTGTTACGCAACCCTGAATAATAGCCATGCTATTGATTACAGTTCAAAATAAAATTATGGATAAGGGGCAGCGGTGCACGAGTGGGTTATTGGTATTACCCACGCTTTGGCATCGTATGTCGTGGGTTCGATTCCTACCACGGTATGTGCTCTGGGTGTTGTGTGTTTGTATTTAGTTTAAGGTAGAATATGATTAGATTGTAAGAATTTGAAAGACTAATAGTTGGGGGAGAATGGCTTAGAGCCAGACAACCCCCCCCCCAACAAGCCGACGGGGGATGGAATAAGCCCCGGACCTGGGTCAATGGCCTTCGATGTGTAGTCCATAAAAAAATAGTATTGCTACTCCGTGTGAGTCCATTTTGATAAATGAAAAATTAAGAAATTAAGGTCTTATACATTCTCACAGCTCAATTTTATTTTTTATTGATAATAGGCGACCGGTTTCTTGATTTTTAGAAACAATCACATCATCAGACTAAGACTAAAACACAAGAATAAACAATACAGTTGCATAAAAATACAAACAAATGGTTACGCAGCCATAATGGCCTGTACATTTTGGTGAAAAGCCTTTTTCAGATTTAGGGATAATTTTTTTCCTTATTAGAACGAAAACACTTGTTAAATTGAACTTACATGTATTTATTTATAACTAACTAAATACTAAATAATGTGGTCGAATTTCCTGCGACCGAGTTGAATGCAAGATATTTTTTATCCGTATTGCCCTTATTGCGATATTTATTTGTCGTGGGGCTTCATTAATTCGTTGTCCCATTGGGCGTTTTTCACTAGGTTGATGTTGGGTAATTTGTGTGATTAAAAAGGGGGAACATATTCAGTTATCTCATGTAGTAGAGCCCAATTTTCAATAAAGATAGCACACAAGTTTCTATTGGTCAAAAATATGAGAATATTTAAATACCCCGCCACATTTTGGATCAATGAGAGTAGATACGCCCAATTTGCCCTGTTCTCTTAATTTTCATGGACATTTCCAATATTTAAAGTTATCGGTTTGTCATCCGTTCAAAATTTGAAATATGAAATTTTTTGATAGCTCAAGTGCATGGGAATCAGATATAGTAGCTGGACGTTGACAACAACACTAAAATTGACCGACATTTTTGGCGCACGACGTCACTCCTCTAGAAGATTTGACCGATATATAATTTTAGCGCCTTTCCGGGACCAAAGAAATCGGCAACAAATAATTCTGGGCCTTAGTTTTAAAATGCCTCATGATGCACTTAAAAAAAGCGTGAAAAAGCCCATGGATGCGGATGATTATTGTCCAGCTCATTACGCAATACGATTGAGACATTATTTGGATCAAGCTTATCCACAGAGATGGATCGGCAGACGCTGTCCAATTTTGCGCCCTCCCCGGTCTCGGAATTTAAATCCCCTCGATATTTTCTTGTGGGGTTGCATAAAGGAGAAGGTCTGTGTAGACCAGACATAGACGTTGTCTCAATTAATTTATATTATTTAATATCATAAATTAATTGAGACGACGTTATTATTGAAGCCGCACAACAAATAAATGTCACAGAAAATGCAGGACGGATAAAAATATGTTAAAAATATTCCACGCTTGCTTTCGACTTGGTGACAGGCAATTTAAACACATTATTTGATTTTTATTTGTGATTTGTTTAGTTTTAAACAATAATACATAATTGAAATAATTTCACAACGAGCTCCTTTTGCATTAAAATAGCAACATATTTTTTTCTAAAGTAAAACATAGGGAATAATTCATTTTAAAAACTACATTAAATGAGCAATTTTTTAAAATAAGTTGCGAAGTTAGAATTCTATATTGTCAGGCTGGCTGTCGGCCACCGTTGACACATCGTAGGTCGGTGCAAACCTAACCAACTCACTGTACAACAAAGAAAACAAAAACAAATTTAGGTTGAGGCCAGTTGAAACCAATACATCAAATCTGTGGAGAGATTATCTTAAGAAATAACCTATTTTAATTAAAACTTATATATTTTACGAAGTTCACACACATGAATACACATCTGAAATATCCGTTGCTTTCCAGAATTCTTTAAAACAAGGTGCCATCGCGACAAATACTTGTGCTCTGAAAAGACCTGAGACTTCTTAAGCAATGTGTGACATTTTTAGATAAAGCACTATTTTTATAACCATACCTTGGATAAAAAATAAAACTTTTAAATATTACAAGTTAAATTTTCTCTCAGTAAAACCATGCCCACTAAACACATTTCTTTCATCTTTCAAAAAATCTCAATGTACATTAGAGATTGTAATTTCAAAACAATATATTTTCGTTTCTTTCTCTTACAATAGCTTCACCTGTTGATCATCAAGGATAAAAATATTTAGCAGAAGATAATGAGCTTAAATTGCATTTACGAGAGATTTTGTGAATCGCTTGGAATGTTCAACTGTTTTTGCTACCGCTTTAAAGTTCTCTTGCTTACGCGAAAGTTATTAATAAAGTTAATAAGCTTGTGTGCACTGGTAACGAAAGATAAACTACGATTTATTAGTTTTTAGTAACCCCACACCTGACACCAGCTCCGGGTGCTAAAATATAATATGATAATAATGGAGGTATAGTTTATTTAATTTCACTTGAAACATATACAGGGTCACAGAATAAATAGCTTCACAACAGAAGCGTCCATAAAGACATGTGTCAAAAATAAGCGAGCCTCAATTTCAATTTAAAGAAAAATAACCAATACCTTATACATAAATTTGGTCCTAAAGCAATCTCTTTGCAATGTCGATTAATGTAAAATCAAATAAAATGCACAATGTTTATCCCTTTAGAAGATATTTCGCGTCAAAGCGAGCATCCTTTTGACACATGTCTTTAAGGACGCTTCTGTTGTTAAGCTATCTATTCTGTGACAGGGTGGACCCAGATGGACTATACGATAAGTGTAAAAGACAAAAAAAATTCAAGTTGAAACTTGAGCTTTGGGGGATCAACTTTGCTCGATTAGAAATTAATTGGCACCGTATTTTTATATTTTCAAAATCAAGCAGGCCAAGACAGGGGCCTGCCAGTTCAGGTAAACTACCTTTTCCTTAAGAGATATCAAAAAATTTTATTAGAAAAAGTTGTTCAGAATGCAAATCCAAGTCCCCGTACCAAATTTTAAAACAATCGGCAAACTTTTTTTTTTCAAATTTATCCATTCTTGCGGTTTTCGTGCAAATCAAGTACAGGCGCGGCCCTTGAAATCGTTCCAGTACGTGCGGTTCCAAAGGAATTCAACTGACAACGTTGCAATTACCCCGCCCCTCTCTCGCGGTTTGAAAGCCAGCCATAACCTCAAAGGTGTAAGTGACGACCGTAGAATTGGCGCATCGTTGCCGCACTTACCCGAAATTCTTGGTTTCTTGCTCATTTCTCATGCCTAGTGGAAACATTTATGAGGCCGCGCCTGTACATTTATCGAAAAATTTTATCAGAAAAAATTTTCAGAATGCAAATTTAAGTCCCTTTACTAAATTTTAAAACAATCGGCATACTTCGATTTTCTTCCAACAAATCAAGTTGAAATTTGACATAAAAATCAAAGCCGATTGTTTTAAAATCTGATAAGGGGACTTAAATTGTCATTCTCGACAACTTTTTCCAATAAAATTTTTCGATATCTCTTAAGGAAAAGGTAGTTTACCTGAACTGAAAATGAATAAATTGCCCCTGTCAGGGCCTGCTTGATTTTTAAAATATAAAAATATGGTGCAAATTAGTTTCTAATCAAGCAAGGCTGATCCCCCAAAAGTCAAGTTTCAACTTTAAATTTTTTTGTCTTTTGTCTATCTGACCCTATCTGGGTCCACCCTGTATATACCACCAATCAAGGGTGTGTCAAGGGTGGCACTAGCCGACAGCCGGCTTGACAATATTACAATGATATATTAATCAGCTGCTTATAGTTGTTTATGTTATTTCAACTGAGTTTACTTATTTATGATAATTTTGAATTTCAAACAATCTGTCCAAAATTTAGAACGAGTATCTTGAAATCTAAACTCCGCGTTTTTGATTGAGTCTGCCATGGCTATATTATTCTGAATAATGCAACTTTGGAACAAAACCGCATTTAATAAAGTAAAAATTTATATAGTCAATTTTGTTTAATAATCCCACACTTGACACCAATATCGAGGGCTAACAAGTCCCGAAATTACGAAGGTATAGGTGCTTATCTATGCTAATTTAGAATTTCAAACAATTTGTTTGTCGAAAACTTATAACCAGTGGCAAGAAATTTAATCCCTGCTTTTTTGATTGCGTTTTCATGACCATCTTATTCTGAATAATGCAACAATGGAACGAAACTGGATTTGAAAAAGTGGGTATTTACCAGTGGCGGCTCGTGGGTTAATGCACAGGGGGAGCTACATTTTGGAAAGAACACACTCTAGGGACAATTAAAATAAAATAGGTGGGTACCGAGGTGGGTAACTACTTTTGGCGTGGGCTTTTTCATTTTTATTTTTAGTGGAAATTACGTATTTTTGCATAATTAATATAAAAGGTGCATAAAACAATAATTACCGTTTTTTAAGATGTTAATAATGCAAAATGGTGCATTTAATTTGTCGACTTGATTTTGTAGTACCTTCACATTTTTATAAAAGTGTCGCGCAAAATTGCCAGTTACAACTTTTTCAGCTTAAGATAATTGCAAATCTAGACTTGATCTCCCAAGAGTTTTTATAGAGATAGTAACAGGTTTTTGGACGTGATTTTACTCAATATGCCTTTCAAAGGACATTATGTTACGTATATTAAGTTAAAAATAATTAAGTTTAAAATAGAAAATTCCTCGAAAAAGTATAGACATGCCCTTAGCGTGGGCCCAAAGAGCTATTATTGCCACATAAACTTTTATTTTAATATTTAATATTTCCACGTTTCTGAACAGGCTGCCAGTGAGAACTATGCAAGTTCTTGTTATGAAACTGCTGAAAAAAGGATGGCATACCGTTTACGTCCAAGTACAGTTTAAATTAAATGTTATTTATTTAAACGATTTATTCGATGTAAAGTGTACTTGAACATGCGCAAACGGTATGCCATCTGAGTAAGTCTCTATGTCGGAACCTGATATTTTAGGGGCCTTCAGAAATTCTAGATATGCTGTGTCCAGGTAAAGAGAGATTTTAGTATAGGAATTGGATTTGCTTTGCAATTTCCTAATTTCCTTTCTGAAGTGTATTAAGAAGGGTTTATTTAAAAATTTATCGAAAATATGAAGTCGGGATTTGGTAAAAAAATATTCAAACCTGTGGCGATTTACAAACTAAAAAGGAAGCAAGAGCACGTGGTGCTCCCAAGCGGTCACCCATCCAAGTACTAACCACGCCCGACGTTGCTTGACTTCAGCGATCGGACGGGAGCTGGTACTTTACAACGTGGCATGGCCGTTGCCGTGGAAATATCACGACTTCTACAAACAGAATTTGACAGGACCACGGGACCATTCAACAAACAATGTTATTATAAATTGGATTTGCTTTACAATTTCCTCCCAGAAGTGTATAACCTATAGTAAAGTAAATATTTCCATCACCATTATATAACCTACTTATACAACCCGGCTACTTTCAGTGTTAAATTTGGTTCTATAAGGTTGACAGTTACCCTTATAAACTTGGGCTATAATGGTGTTAGTAATATTTCATGGGATTTAGATATCGGACGCCTACTTCCATCTTTGTTTAATTATTGTTGAGCGCATGCTTTTTCCTCTCACTTCAAATTTTTATGGCTGGGCATTTCACAGGGCATGTGAATATATTTGCTAAATAGGTATAATAATAGATGTTTCGCTAAGCATACTCGAAATTTTGTGTGGTAAGGAAATTTTACCGCAAAGATGAACAAGGTACCTTCAAAAAATTTGCGGGCCTTCGAAATACTCTTAAATAAGCAAGGTTGTTTGCAATATTGAAAAACTCATTTTTTTGTTTTCAAAAATTACTAGAAAAAAGTTTAAAAAAATATGTTTGTGTAGCATAAAAGTAATATTTTGTTAAAATTTTCGAAGAATAAAATATATAATGCTAATAAATTTCGTAATTGTGGGTCGTGTCGATTCTGTTCTAAATTTCCATCATGGCGTCTCTTAGTAAATTACCCTTAAAAGCTTTGGGGATAATAATATCACTTGGAGTAACTTTACATAATATTTTTTTATAGAACTATAAGTTTCCTTATATTCTTAGGCAATATAACGCTACCAGTATTGTTACTAGAAAACCAAAGGTAATATAACATTACCAGTAGTGTTACTATAAAACCAAAGCTGTATTACAGACACTCTCAGAGATGTAGGAATGCAACAATTTTATAACTTTCGGTAGATAACGCGTTAAACACTAATATATTAAATATATTTTTATACGAGCACTTTATATCACTAAAAGTTGTAAAAGCCTATAAAGGTTATTTTGGTACGAAATTGACAACCAAAAGGTATATAATGTGTTCAGTAAAACACAATTAGCTCCATAGTCATATAGAAGTAATTAGTAATGCTGTTATATATCTCGGGAAATCATAGTTTTATAATACAGGTATTGGAGACTCCTATATACAAACATATTGGAAATATTTACATCACTTAATTATAACTCTAGTACCTACATTAATTTTACATAACCTTTATAAACTCCAATTTCTGGAGGGGATAACCGGTTCCTTTCATATAAAACTCCGCTAGTTTTATATGACTTTTATATAACTAGGTATCACTTGTGGTGACATCACGATGACCCGAGAAAATTGTCCACGATTGTTACTCTAGGTTGCCTACCCTTTAGCATCTGATTGAACGGTCTTGCAACCCAGCCCAGCCACCAAACTGGTTAAAAGACAACTTTTTCAAGTTGCCTGGAAAATTAATAAATTCTTAACAGTAAATGAACTAAACTTTGAGAAAGGAGGAAGATTTATTCTCACAAATAATCACAAGGTTTTTTAAAGGTAATGGCATTTACAATGTTCTTACACGAAGTTTTATTGAGACACGATACGATTACAATTGTTGGAAAGTGAAGACTTCAATTTTTACCTGTTTTACAATTTACTGCAGTCATTTAATTTTTTCATGTGTATGTTAGATCAAACAAATATTATCTGTTTTAAGAAAGCCACAAAAACCCTGCAAAAATATTGTAACACAGGGTGTTACCATGTTTTTGCACGGAAATTATTTAAAATCAAATATATTAGTAACTTCTAATATTTAAAATTATAATACCATGGAAAAACATTGTAAAGGACTGTGCAATATTTTTAGCGGAAATTTGATGACTTTTTGGAATTGTAAGTACAAAAAAAGTAGAAAAACTCGCTCGTTCGAAAAAGTAACTATAGTAGTTAATACCCACTCATCTAAATGTCTTCTATTATAAAAAGTAAAAAAAATATCCATTAGTTAAACACCTTTATGTATATTAGCATTTTTAATAGTCGAAATTTTCAACTCCTCTCCTGAAAACGAGACTTTTGTTAGTTTATAATGTTTTTGCGTGCGCATGTGCAGATCGGGACCGGGCCCCTGGGCGCCCGCGGATAATCCAGCACTCATAAGAAGCATATCTAATGCGGAGATTTCGAGCCAGATTTAAACGTCCCGGCCAATTACTTTAGGACGATTTAATCAACGAAAAACCGCATCAAGTCGTTCTAAAGCAATTGACCGGGATCTATCGACACTGAGACCTATGTCCTGGTAAATTGCTTTAGAAATACTTAATCGACGAGAAACCGCTTCAATTCTTCCTAAGGCAATTAACCGGAATCTATGGGCATTGGGATTGTGGACTCGCTATATTATATACATGAAAATAAAGCCTCTTGTTGTTCCTCACATAACGGCGTAAGACACAAAATCACTTGCTAAGCGTAGATAATGATGAATGCTACAGTTTTCTGCGCCGATCTTCGTTAAATCGTTCACGAACGGGAGCAGAAAGCAGACACTTTTACAGGTCCCAGGAGCGGACAGAGTAGAATAAAAGTGATCAAGTCACGGTTTTGCAAGTGAGTAACGACCACGACTTTGATTTTTGAATATCAGTGATTCAAACACAGTTCGTGAAATATCGCCTATCACTAAGAAAAAGAAACAGAGAAGAGAGCATAAACTGAAGCTATCTATCGTTTTCTAATGGATGTAGGTACAAAGAGTTAAACTGTGACCTTAATTTCAAGCAAGCGCGTTATACTGCAAGACAAAGTAATTATGCTTTAACACAAGCAAGAACTTCATTATAGTATAATGAGACAGGAGAGCTGTGTTGTTGTGAGGACTTGTTGCACTTGCAGAACACTTTCAGACAGGCGTGATATATACAGCTGCGGATATCAAAATAAAAATGTGGTGTTAGCAAACGCTCTGTCCGTTCTTTCAACCAAATATGAAGTACCTAATCATCGAACAAAAGTTCCTCGAGTAGGGCCTTCCTCTTCTCACGGCCTTATTGAAAGGCGTCTAAAATGGAAGGAAATTCGCCCTAAAACAGTCTCTGAAAGTTTCAAATATCAAATATCAAGAGTAAATCAAGATTAAATACAACGAACCAATTTGTAAAAAATTCCCAGAGACAAAAAGCAATTAAGCTAGAAGTCTATTAGATATAAGCCAAAGCAATTGTATAGCAACAGATTAAAAAAAAGTCGTTGGATTTATAATAATGAAAGCAATATCTCCAAACGACACTCATTATTTGTACGACACACTCGAGTCATATACAATAAAAACGAAAAGACTGATAACATTGAAAGTACCGAGACAAACCTACAGGAAAACAAAAAATGCAAGAAACAAGTTCTAGACAATAAAGAGTTGCAAATATATTAATTTCTATAATACTCTACTAAATGTAGTCAAGAAACAAAAGTCATAAGTCGTAACCAACATCACTACTTAACTACAATAATCATAATTATAAAAAAATGTTAGGCAAAAGTATTAGGCATTTGATAATTTTGGTTTTGTGAGTTATCATCTATATCTTAATTTAGAATATCAAACAGTTTGTCAAAAGCTTACAATCGCAGTGTCCCAAAATTTTTTATTGTTTTTGATTTTGAGTTTTTTATGGCTTTGTTGTTCTGAATAATTCAACAATGGAACAAAACTGCACTTTTTAATAAAGCAGGTACCTATTTATGTAGATATTTATTTTTTATAGCCCTCACCTGGCACCAGCTCTGAGGTCTAGTAAATCCCAAATTTAAGGAGGTACCTACCTACCTATTCTTTGCTAATTTAGAATTTTAAACGGTTAAATATAATTTTTTAAAAAATAAACCAAGCTTTTGGTCAACAATGTGACCTTCGTCAGGGTATTAACTGAAGTTATGTAATTTTATCATGAGTACTTTTTTAAAATATTTTTTACACATTTCCAATATTTTCTTGTGAAAGCCCTCAAAGCCCTCGAAGATTCCCAAAATACGTATGGTAAAATTACATAACTTCACTCAATACATTGACGAAGGTCACGTTTTTGACCGAAAGCTTGGTTTATTAAAAAGAAGTTAATAAACTAATAAATATACAGGGTGTTTCTTAATAATATGCTAATAGTTATTCTTGGGTCCATTTTGAGAAAAAAACTTCATATGAACATATGTCCTAAAAGTCTTAACTTTTAAACTACAGGGGGCTGAAATTTTAACAAAAAATTATTTTTTTATAACTTTAGTATTACCCTAGATATTTTTGTGAAATTTGGTACACGCTTTTTATGCACCAAGATGCATTTTCTGATGTACAAACAATTTTATTACTTTTACCAGTGGCGTCTGGACGGGTTTTGAATTGAATATTTTTAAAGAAAAATATGTTACGCCACTGCTTTTTCTTAAAGTAAAAACTATTTTTAAATTCCCCATTCCTTTCTGAGTAAATAGGGTCTCCTGATCTTTTTTGTTTGACGTACGGGTTTCGCATAAAAAAATAAAACTCATTCATTTTCACCTTGGTATAAAATTAGATATTAACATTTATTCAAAACGATCTAGTTCGCAAGAAGCAGATTTTGTTTCGTAAACATAAACAGTTTTGACAGTTGTCTACCTAGTGTAGTTGTCACGTATTTAAGTCATTCACATTAACATTAACATGGTCCAATTTTATTACCCTGTATCTCAAAAGTTAAAACTTTTAGGACATATGTTCATATGAAGTTTTTTTTCTCAAAATGGACCCAAGAATAACTCCCCTAAGTATTGGTATGTTATTAAGAAACTCCCTGTATATGTTATGGCCTGAAGAACCCTTATTTCCTGAAAATTTAATAGTTTTCAGCCGCGAGAGTACCATAGTGAAAAGTTGAACAAAACTGTTTTTCACAAAGTATTTATATACCAATTATTTTCAATAAGCCCACACTTAACACCAGCTCCGAGGACTAATAAAATCCTGAAATTACTAAGGTACCTATTAATTTTATTTTAGAATTTCAAACAGTTTGCCTCGCAAAAACGTACACTGAGTGTTCCACTAGTATTTTCCACAACCTACAACTTTTGTTATTGATAGGAAAATAATACGTAAAACCAACACGAGCATTTTGTCACAGTAGCCATCACACATGAAGGCAATTTATTTCGACGCTTTTCAGCTGCCACGCCGAATTTTCCCACAGTTATTTCCGGCGGAATGTTCGACAACAAACCGGAAGTGTAAACCAATTCCGAACGAGTTCATTCTCGTGTACGTGCGACGGCAATCGTGGGAGGAGAATAAGTATGATGAAGTTGGGGAGCAAGTAGAAATAGGAATAAGAATTGTAGTCGAGCAAATTTTCATAATCAGTCTATTCTTGTTCATTGCTAATTTCAACTTGAACGTTAAAATGAAAATTTTCAGGTTGCTACTGAATTTCAGTGTTATTTTAATTGCAAATATCGTGAAAAGCATCGTCGTCGTTTTGTTAATTGATTTCAGTATTGTAGATTTCTTCGATAGTAAGTTGTTGATGATCGCGATGCGAAGTAGAAGATTGGGAGAGCTAATGTTAATAGCGCCATTGGCCACGGCTTTGAAAATTGTTTATTTTGCTTTGATTTAGACACATTCGAATTTTGCGTTTCGGTTTGCCAAATGCTTTGGAGTTAGTCGTGAATCTTTGATTAATGACTGGTCTCGGCTGAATATTAATTAGCTACGATGGATACAGGTGTAAATTTAGGAATAATGTAATTTTGTGGTTTATTCAAAATGAAATTGTAATTTTGAAAATAGTTCATTTATTTTAGATTTTGAGTTATTGACTCAGTTTCAGTTAAATTTGGGGGACTCACAGGGGCGGATTAGAGCTATGTTGGGCCCTAGGCTAAATTTATTTAAGGGCCCCTTGACCCGTCGCAATAAAAAAATTAGGTAAAATTTAGGTAACATTTTAAGTTCCCATAGTTTTTTATCAACAATTTTATTTATTTTAGAAAAAGACATATTGAAAAAAATATTAATTTAACATTTAACTTTATGTTCTAAGAACAGAGTAGATACAATATATTATATGTACTTATTATTAATTAAAACCTTTTTTCCTGGCTTTTATACTTGCAAAGGTTGCCATAATTTTTTTGGTTTCTATATTATTAAGACTCAATGTACAGCACGTATGTGGTGATTCAACATTTTGACCCATAAAATGGCTTTTTTCGATCTGTAGCGAGTAACACGCATAATTTAAAACTTTTGGTCAATGCAAATTTTAACCGAAGTAATTACTAACATTTTGAGACAAAAATTATTTAAAATTATTTATCAGAATGGCCGTTATTAGGCTTTCTGCACAAATACTATAATAACTGCCATTGTGATAAATATTTTTAAATAATTTTTATCTCAAAATGTTTAAAATTACGCGTGTTACTCGCTACAGATCGAAAAAAGCCATTTGATGGGTCAAAATATTGAATCACCACTCACGTGCTGTACATTGAGTCTTAAGGATTCAGATTTTTGTTCTCAACAAATACTTCTAAAACAAAGGAAAAAAATAATATCGGGATTTATGTATCTATCTAAAGCGAGACCTAAAGAGCAAAAAAAATCTGAAGAAGCTAAAAAAACACAAAAAATGCATAGGTTTACCTACCTAGAGAACAAAAACCAAAAACAGAAAGCAAGCAAATCCCCTAAGCTTAATTTTTCAAATTTCAGCAGAAAAAGTTCAACCTACCTTCAACTTTTCGATAATTCACACGCATTTTGACATTCAGAATCAATATCAGTGGTAGGTATTAGTATTAATGCCTTTTTTTTGAAAAAAAAAAACATTTATTTTTAGAACATTTCGCAAAACTTCGGCTTGCCTTGAAGCCTTTAATTTTGCATTTTTTTATTTTTTTGCTCCACTTGGAACCGAGCTCGTCTGAGGAACACCATACTTATCGTTTTATTATTTTCAATTGCTTTGTTGTTACTGATGTGAGTGGACTAAAAGAGTACCCAACAGCCTAGATGAAAAAATAAGGAGTGATGTTATCTTTTTCTGAAATTTGCAATTGCAAAATGCAAAATGTAAAACCTTTTCCAATTCCGAATTCAACGGGCCCCCTAAAGCCTTGGGCCCCTAGGCTATAGCCTACTCTGCCTATAGGGTAATCCGCCACTGGGGACTCATGACTCATACGATGTACGGTCAGCGTCCAGAGATATGCTAATGGTGGTCCCATAAGTTCCTTTAAGCCAGACAAAGGTGTTTCGAGAGCTAATTTATTAAATGAGTTCTTCTGAAAAATTTTGTTTCTTCAATTTGTTCTTAACTTAATGATTCAATTTAAAAACTTTAGTACCCTACATAATCAAATAAATCCCTGTTGAGACAACTTTCGTCCCTTTCATCGATGAAATGCGGGGATAGTGATTGATATCATTCGGCAGTAAGTGATAGTGAGAGTTTTTCAATTAAAGAATAGGCTAAATAAACAGTTTGAAAACATGGTAGGTTTGCAGAATAAAAAAATCGAGTTAATTCGGTACAGTTAAAAATTCAGGTAAGAATGGAATGTTTCCGACGATACACTTGGTATAACTTCTGGATGTTCAAAATTTTTTATTTCAGCTTCAATGATCGGCTGAGGCATTTGAAGATAAAGACAAATTGGAAAGCTCTTCCATAAATTAAAGGAAATTACAATGAGAATAATTGTATCAAGCAGTTTTGGGCGATGTGGTCCTCTTCGAAAATTTCTGATTGGTCCGAGCAGGAGACAAACGATTTTTGTTCTGATGACTAGCGACAGTTCTGTAATCTATCAATCATAAATACGATCGCGCGGCACGTTAAGGATCCGGAGTGACGCGATCTTTTTAAACATCATTTATTGAATCATAAGTGAAGTCTCGCTTTTATATTATTAGTCGCTTCTGCGGTATCATCTTCTGCAACATCAGCATTTCCCGATGGTGATATAATTATTCTCGTCTGACACTTACACCGGGTGTTGCAAAAAGGTGGATAATAATAATATTATTAAATAATAAAAACAGTATCACTTTCGTACATAGGTCGGACATTCACAGCCATAATACAGGATCATACAGTCACATACATTTACCGTCTTTCAACCACATGTATTATAAAATCGCCTCATTATGCTGGTTCCCTCTATTATAATAATTTACCAAAAGATGTAAAAAACTGTAGTACCTACGCCTTCACAAATTTAAGTTGCACGTAAGGAGGTACTTAACTGCTAATTCTTTTTAAAAATGAATATTTTTGTACTTTTTATTGTAATTTTTAAAATGTAAACATTTGCTTTAAGGTTAATTTCTGACCTGTTCTATCTAGTCATTGTTACTAGCTTTGGAATCAATAAAAATTATTTTTATTATTATTAATATTTATTTACCTATTCACACATTAATGTAAACAACTAATAATCATTATAGAATCTACTCTATTTCACGTAGCTACGTACACACTTAAAAACCTTAAAACGTTATATAGAGAATGACAACAATGATTTTTGTCATTTACAGTTTTTTATTTATTTTTTATTTATTTCAAAGTAATCAAGTTATGAAAGAATATTCTACCGGTGGTATAAGTATCCATTCCTTTATTTTATTTTTAAATAACCTTTGGGGAGTATGATTTATATTATAAACTAGAATTTTCCGTTGAAGATGTTTTAGGCTCATTCTCGATGATTTTTAAGAACCATTTCTCCCCACCCAAGTATCCTATATGATATATATATGCGAATGAACGAGTGCTAAATACAAAAGTTTTAAAGGACGTTTCCTCAAGAAAGATCTTAAATGATAGAACCGTAAGTGGTCTATTTTTTACATTTTTTTTTTAATTTGTATGTCCCATCTAAGATATCTGTCAAAGATCACCCCAAGGTATCTACTTAACGGATTTTGCTGTAGGAATTTCAGTTGTTTCGTCAACATGTAATTTGCCCATATTTCGTAGACTGCTGGAGCAGGAAAAGAAAAGTAAGTACACTGTTTTTTCTTTCCTTAGGGTTAGTTTGTTATATTTTAACCAGTCGCTAATGTATTTGAAATCCACTTCCGCTTGAGTTTTCAGTTTGTCCCATGATTTATTTTTATACAAAATCGTGATGTCGTCAGCAAAACCAACAATATTTGTATTGTTAGACTTTGTGGGTATCAGGTTGTTTATATACTTATATCAAAAAAGTGGAGGTCCTAATACGGTCCCTTGCGGAACTCAGAAGAAAACCTCCACCTTTCCGCTTTTCTTATCATCGATCTGTATATAAATTCTGTTGTTAATATAACTTGCAATCAATTTATGACAGTTTCCTCTGATGCAATACTTGTTAATTTTATTTGGGAGTCTCGGATAACATACTGTGTCAAAGGTTTGAGAGGTCCAGGAACACGAAAATAATTGGAATTGTTTCGTCAATTGCCTCGTAAATTTGTGAGGTTACTTTTTCTATAGCTCGGAGACAATATAAAACTTTTGGAAGAAAACTGTTATCGTTGACTGACATAATATATTAGTCAACGCTGTTATCCTTAACTTTATTACTTTCTAAATTATATTTGAAGCATTAGAAATGATGGTGACTGGACTATAATTTGCCATTTTTTCTTTGTTCCCTTTCTCGAAGAGTGGCTTTAATATACCTACTTTTATAACATCTGGAAAACAGCTGTCTTTAAACAACTATTGATAATGTGTTCTAGTGGTTCAATGACTACATATATATGATATTTTCTTTAGCACTCCGCTTCTAATATTATCATGTCCGGGAGTTTTCGTATTTTCTCAATTGCGCAATGGCCTTTAATATTTCTTTTCCATTTGTAGGGAATAAGTATATTGGGTTTTCATTGTATTTTATGTCTTCTTTGACATCTATATCATCATTTTTTCGGCATATTATTCTCTTCCAACACCAGCAAAATAGCAATTGAAAGTATTGCATATAATTTCTTAATCTTTTATTATATTTTTGGTTATTTTTTTTGTATATTTGATCGAGATCTAGGTTTATTGCAAAGCTGATTCACCATGGTTTCAGAGATGTTTAGAAGAATTTTTCTTCTTAGATATTATATTTCCTGAATATTTAGTAGTTTAGTAGTAGAAGTAGGTTTTCCGTACTGTTTTTTATATTATTTTTATATTCTTGTTTCACTGAACCACTTTTAGTTTCTATATATTTTTTGTATAATCTGTTTTTGCATTTATTGATGTTTTGAGTTCCTCTATTAGTTAACCAAGGCTTCAAAATAGTTTTCTTATTTGTATTCCATTTTATTTCCCTTGTAGAGATATTGAAGCAGTTCTGTAAATAAATAATAACATATCCTGTCATTTAATTTAGGTCATTCATCGATAAAATGCCATCCCAATTTTTGTTTTTTAGTTTAATATTCAGTTTCTTGTAATTTACATAGCTTTTATTTGTGTATTCTTTTATTTATCAAGATGCTGTATAGCTATTTGTTTTATACAGGGTGTTCACTTTCAAAATGCCCACCATTGGTATTTTTGAAACGGTAAGAGCTACAAGGTTGGTTAAATTAGACAAAAGTTGCGCATTTTGATGTGTTTCAAGAATCTGTAAAGAAATTTGACATAGCTCACGTGATTACAAAAATAACCTGAAAAAACTGAAAACTTCCACTTTTTATTTTGTCCGTAACTTTTTTATTATCAAACCGAATAGGCCATGATTCCGAAAACAATATCAATAACTGTCACCTAATAAACTGAAATGTCAGTTAGTTCCCATAACCTTTGTTAACTACTTAAAATTGTGTATTAACCGTCTTAAGTGACTAAAGCTTATTGAATCCTGCCCCAACAATATCCAATAAATGAAAGATTGGATATGTACAATGTTTATATTCGAAACTACCCTAATTCTAGCCAGCATCAAGAATTATACCCCGAACGAAGGCAGCCTAACATAACTATTTTCCGAAGGTTGTGTAGGTGTATGGAAGTGGATGCGACGTTACAAAACAAAAAAAGAAATGATTTTGTAAGAGCTAGAGGAGCTGTAAATGAAATCAATGTTTTGGCTCAAATTCATTTAAATCCAGAGACATCGCAAAGGAAAATTGCTAGGGAATGTGATTTGTCGTTAGGGGCAGTTAACAAAATTTTAAAAAAGCACAGCTACCATGACTTTAAAATTCAACCCGTACAAAAGTTACTTATTTATTGCCGGGGGACTAAGGCCTGCCGGTTAGGTACTGACCCCTGGCGCCATCTATCTATTTGTTAGTATTTAGTTTCTTGTTCCTATTTAAATAACGTTAAATAAATAACTTTTGACATCAAATTTGACGTTTCTGTTTATTAGGTGACAGTTATTGATATGGTTTTCGGAATCATGGCCTACTCCTGGCTTCAAAATATTGAAAATATTAGAAATTTGACATTTAAGTGGGTTTAATTAGGTGTTGTGATACATGGTTGTATTCGTAATTTTTTGCTCTATCCAATGGTGGTAAAATCCAATATGGCCGCCATAAGAAAATCGAAATTTGGTTATGAACACCTTAAGCTCCAGTAGGCAGAGAATTTTTCTGAATAGTGCATTCGAAAGCCCGTACCTAATTACGTACCTAATTCCACCAAATTTCATTCAATTCCGTTTGATATTAAAAAAGTTACGGACAAAATAAAAAAGTGGAAGTTTTCAGTTTTTTCAGGTTATTTTAGTAACCACGTGAGCTATGTCAAATTTCTTTACAGATTCTTGAAACACATCAAAATGCGCAACTTTTGTCTAATTTAACCAACCTTGTAGCTCTTACCGTGTCAAAAATACCAATGGTGGGCATTTTGAAAGTGAACACCCTGTATCTACTGCAATCAAAATTGGATGACCTGTATAAATATATTATTTGGATTTGATGCACTCGTTTTTTATGAATGCATGGTCTAAGCAACTACCACTTGCAGACCTTGTAAAGGAATTAATGTATGGAGTAAACTCTAAAGCAGCGAAAGACATCTACAAAATCCCGTTTCTCTAATAAATCATTATTCATATATCCCCAATCTATAGCCAATTATGATTCAAATTTAAGTTCCTGAGAGTGTTCTGCAGATGTAAATTGAAAAGTTTTGGGCATGTACTATACCTACTATAGGCAGATCACACAATTCACCACAGATTTGTTTGATTTTTTTAAACTAATATGATTTTTTTTATTCCATTTGCCGTTGGCCTCTACTTTAAAATACAGGGTGATAGTGGTACATAGGTACATACCTATAGGCAATACGCTGCCGATTATTTTTCTGGCCACTGTTGTGGTAAACGTCGCTATCAATTGCAGCGACAGACTTCGCCTGCTTTTCTTGGGTGTGCCGTACTGTAATATAGACAAGATTAGGTGTGCCAAAAGCAATCAATAGAGAGTTGATGTACTCTGATCGCAATACGTAAACGTATAATCACAGACGTAAGAGCATTCAAATTAACGTTTAGGGAGCTTTGAAAAACCGAGTTGAAGTTTGAAATGTCTCATTGACATTTGCTCAAAATTTGTGTTTTGTCATTTTAAAACATTTAAGCTGTTTTTCTTAATACTATTAAAAAAGTACATTGGAAGAAGAATACTTCTTGTTGTCTGATGATGTAGAAGTAATAGTTTATGAACTTCTATATCTGTACCCTTCCATCGCTGTGAAATTGTCGTTTGCGTTTGTTGCATTACATAGAAGCTAAACGAACTGCAGTAATTTCCGGTGCTTAATGTAAAGGTTCCTGAAAATTTCCATAATGGAGCGCTCTGCATATCACATCCATTAATATGAAAATGAGACTTATTATCCCTAGAATAGCGCCACACATCATGCATTCATCCAAGATTGTGTATCGTATGCATCGCAAATGGTATGTGTAGGCAATTTTCCCTCCGGTTTCCAGTTCCCGCATGATTTATTATTAGATATAATTTCTAGCCATTTAGGTGCCTTTACTTCCGCCTTTTATAATTAAGTGCTTGATGTGCATAGGAAAAATATTTCTGAATTTGTTTTCCTGAAAATAGTTTACTGAACCTCCGGCATGTCTTGAAATCTATCAAATCATTCAACGTTCCAGGTTTTTCGGCAAATTTAAATTTTTTAACAAACTTTAATGGTTTTGAATCTACGATGTTTCATTTGTAACATTCTCTTAGTGACTTTTCGCCGTCCAAAATGCCAAGGCTTTACAAGTTGTAACATAATTTGCGCCGTAAAACTCCGTTATCACGTTTTAAGTAATTATTATCATTCTCAAAATGTTTTAAAAATAATACGAAGTTATCACAAATTCATTATTTACTTTTGAGAATCAGTACTACAAACTTGATCTAGCGGTGACTAGAAGTACTGTGCACCATTATATCGATCATGAATTCCTTACGCTAAAGTGCTACTCTTTCGTGCACTTAACTAGTTCATTTTTTTCGGGTCTGACGTCAGTAGATCACAAAGTCTAACTTAGACATTTTGTGGAAAGGCCTATAAAAGCGCCTCCCGCACCACTTAATGATCTGTGCCATTTTCGTCTTCTAACACAAGCGGTTCAATGTCTCAAGTATTAGGTTTCTCGAGCATGCTGTCAATTTCTTGATTCATATATCTTCATTTATCGTCCATTCTTTGATTATATTGTGTGTGGTTATCGTTTAACCCATCTGTTTATCTGCTATAAATTGTATCTATGTAATTTCAGTGAATTACCGGCCTTTTGGAGTTGTGAATTGTCGGGAACGCTATTTTGAAGGCCAAGGAGATGCTTCATTTGAAAAACTACGTTTTCCGTAGAAAGGACCAGACCAGGAGGTGGTGCATAGGTGTATAACCGTTTCTTTTTGTGCCTATCCGATTTTCCCTTTTTATTTACTATTTTTCGGTGGACTTCCTCATAGCCTCTTTTATTTAGGAAAGAGAAAATCCTTAGCCTATTTTCGCTAAAGTTAACCGTTTAGACTCAAGATCTGATTAAAGAACAACATATTCCGTTAAGGGGGCATTATCACACGTAGTGCCAACCCAAGTGTGTTTTTGGTGTTTGTTTTTAAAATTACTAAATTTTTCAAAAAACCAATGCTCAACTCGAATATTACATTATATTGGACATATTTGGACAAAAAATCAACCAAATCTGATGTCTCGTTTTCGAGAACAATTAATATACCTAAATTAAATGTATTTTCTTCTTCTTCTCTAATATAAAATTACCAGAAACTTTAGGTACCTATATTGTTTTTGCAAACGAAACATAAGATTTGGCTAATTTTTTGTCCAGGTATGCGCAATATAATGCTGTATTTAAACATAATGATTTTCAAAATAAACACAAAAAAGTCACTCGAAAAATGCATAGTTTCGAAAAATGCATTTTTTCGAAAAAATGCATAGTTTTGGAGATATTTACAAAAAACCGTTTTTGGCGGTCATCTTAGCAAGATAGCGGGGCCGGCGGCAAGTCTCGAATTTTGCATTTTGTGAATTTTAGTTCTATATACACCCAAAACTACAAACATGCGAAATTTCAAAACTTCCTGAGTTATTTCCAGGTAAGCCCTTTTTTTAATCCCCAATGACTGGGCTATTTAATATTTAGCACAATCTTGCTTCTATCGATTATTGCTCTAGTATCCTTATAACTCTGTCAGACATTGGCTAACTAGGAATTAAACAAGGCTTTTATCGTTGTCAAATATTTTGTAACAAAATATAATATCGTGAGTTTTGTATTTCTAATACCAAAAGAAGCAGCTTCCTGTTACAGCTGAGCCGTATATCGTTAACTTATATTTTTGCAAATTTAAGACTTAATAATGTATTTGAAGTATCTTTTCTTCAAATCTGTAATTCATTTAATATACAGGGCTTTTATTTATATTTTGTATAGTAAATTAACTTTGTAAAAATGAAGTCAATGTCTGTAAGTCTTTAAACTTTTCTATTGTTAACAAAGAGTCGTAACGACACTGCTACATTCGTAGAGGGTATATTAGGACTGTGTGGCAGACTATGCATACACATACACGTCTGTATAGGAAAACACCGCTGATGGCCAACAGCGCTGAGCAAGATGTAGATTACGGTAATGCTCTTTAACAGCTTTATCTGTGCCACTTACAAAATGGGCCTATTTCAATAGGTTGAAGCGTTGAGTGAAGAATAATAAGAGGCGCTACCTTCATGTATAATAGCGAGTCCACAATCTCATAGGCCGATAGATCTCGGTCAACTGCTATAGGACGACATGACTCAAACGGTTGAAATTCGGTTATTTGTGTGAGTAAATATATAGAACATATTCAGTACGTTCATGTAGCAGAGACGTGTTTTGTTGCCGCAACTAATCCTAGTAGCTGCAATACTAAAACGTTTCATAGTTGTCATAAGATATAATCCAAAATGGTGCGAAGTGGAGGAAATTACGCACTTGGATGCGCCGGTCTCCCTTCATCGTTCCGAGTTGTCCGATAGAATTCGATGAGGATGTAGTGCAACACCCACGTCATGGAATTAGCCACTTGAGCGTCTATAGAGTCTCTGTGACAACTGTGCAAGAGTTCAAAGATTATAGTCCGGGAGCTGGCGACACTAAATTTTGTAAGATTTCCCAAAGATTAATTTTATTTTATTTGTGTTACATCGGAGCTAAGAATACCTGAAATCGACTCCTGCAGGGGTAACAGCAGGACAGCGATTGACAGCGGCCTGCAAATTATGTTAAAAAAGGTGATTGTTGAAAATTCTAGAAGCTGAAACTTTTTCTATTATTTAATAATATTTAAATAATATGGAAAACGACCTTCTGTAACTTCTCCCGTAGAACGGTCTACGGTCATAGTTATCTCTATGCGAAAAAAAATATATATACAGGGTAAGTCAGAATGTATACAGGGTGTTTCATCTTAAGTGCGAACATCCCCGTAAAATTTGTATTCTCCATCCGATTTTAGCCGCGTTTTCTTCTAAAAATAGGCCACAAGAAACTCTACGTTGGTGCAAAATTTCAGGTCTTAATGTCGATTTTCTAGGCCTACTACAATTTTTTTCTAGAAAAAATTACGAAAAATATTTAGCGACTTTTTTATTTAAAATCTGACACAGATACAGAACAACCTAAAACCCCCGTGTACAAAATTTGAACAAAAAATATACAGGGAGTTCCATTCTGCAGGGTGTCAAAATTGAGCAAAATAGGAATTTTAAACTCATCTAGCGAGTCAAGTGTGCCATGGAATTACTTCGAAACAGTTGGATGATGAACAGGACCACTCCCAGTGTCGATGTGCAAAGATCCAATAAAAAATATAAAAGGTGTTCTTCTCTGTAGCAACTCGAAATGCAGAATTTTTAAATTTTATACAGGTCAAAATCGAGTATATCAAAACCACCCCAGAAATTACAAACGAACTAAGTCTAAAAAATACAGAAGCCTGCCAGTCAGTAAGTCGATATGAGTAAGGTGGCTGGTGTGCCACAACAGAAAACGCACAGAAAATGTATCATCTTAGACAGTGACTTTATTGATAAAGGTCCAACAATTTGAATTGTTTTTATTTGTTGGTTGGATGATGTAAAGAAATAAATAGCTTTTGTATTTATTAATATTTAATCAATGATTCCAGAGCACTCCTCCTGACCAATATAAAGTTTAATAAAAATTCAGCATTTTGAGAAAAAGACCCTGTACATTTTTGTATTGAATCTTTGCACACCAACACTTTGAGTAGTCCTGTTGATAATTCATCTGTTTTGAAGGGATTCCATGGCACACTTGACTCTCCAGATGCCTTTAAAATTCCTATTTTGCTCAATTTTGACCCCTGCAGAATGGAACTCCCTGTATATTTTTTGTTCAAATTTGGTATACGGGGATTTTAGGTTGTTCTGATTAACGCTGTGGTGTCAGATTTTAAATAAAAGAATCGCTAAATGGTTTTCGTCATTTTTTACTAGAAAAAAATTTGTAGTAGGCCTTGAAAATATACATTAAGACCTAAAATTTTGCAACAACGTAGAGTTTTTTGTAGCCTATTTTTAGAAAAAAACTCGGCTAAAATCCGATGGAGAATACAAATTTTACGGGGTGTTCGCACTTAAGATGAAACACCCTGTAGATGACTATGACAGGAGACCGTAGACCTTTCTACGGGAGAAGTGACAGAAGGTCGTTTTACATCTTATTTAAATATTATTAAATAATAGAGAAAGTTTCAGCTTTTAGAATTTTCAACAATCACCTTTTTTTAACATAATTTGCAGGCCGCTGTCAATCGCTGTCCTGCTGTTACCCCTGCAGGAGTCGATTTCAGGTATTCTTAGCTCCGATGTAACACAAATAAAATAAAATTAATGTTTGGGAAATCTTAGAAAATTTAGTGTCGCCAGCTCCCGGAATATAATCTTTAAACTCTTGCACAGTGGTCACAGAGACTCTATAGACGCTCAAGTGGCTAATTCCATGACGTGGGTGTTGCACTACATCCTCATCGAATTCTATCGGACAACTCGGAACGATGAAGGGAGACCGGCGCATCCAAGTGCGTAATTTCCTCCACTTCGCACCATTTTGGATTATATCTTATAACAACTATGAAAGGTTTTAGTATTGCAGCTACTAGGCGCTACTTAAAAATTTGAAATTTGGTACATGTTATCTACTTACTGGAAGACCCCTTTTAGGGTAGTTTATTCATTTACACAGTGCCCTAAAAAAGGGTAAAAACTTATAACCCCTCTATTAATTTTTTTGCTCAAACTTTTTTGAGGTTATCTTTTTCTTACTAACTTTTATGCTATCACTGTTACAAAATTTTTTTAGAAAATTTAAAAAATAATCTAGTTGAATAAATTTATAGGTGCACAATGCATCCTATCATACTGTTAAAATAATTCCGAACTATCAATTTTTTCCATGGCTAGCTAGATTTCCGAAAAGCGACCCTGTTGCATACATGTTTTTTTTTTACATATTTGACCCTGTAGATTTTTAACAATAACAGATAGAGAAAATATTTTCCTACAAAAGTTGTTAAAAATGAGAAGGCCTTTCAACACATAGAGAAAAAATGGTATGTTTCTGGGAAAATAATATCGATGACGCCACAGCGGCCATTTTCCCAAACATCAAAAAAGCTAATTTTCGGCCATAATTATCGGACCTTAGGATATCCCATTTAAGAACCCCTTTCCGAAATTTTATTTTGAGTTTTCGTGTTATCGCTGTAAATTTTTAGCTTTTAGTACTTATTTCTATCAAATGATTTTATTTCACATAAAGATGTCTATGGCAGGAGTTGACCATTCTACTGGAGAAGTGACAGGAGGTCGTTTTACATCTTATTGAAGTATTATTAAATAATTTGAAAAAATATGAAAAAATAGATTCCACAGTCTAAGTTACTACAAATCTTCTTTATTTTGATTAAATTAGGTTACCGGTTTCGCAAAACACTGTTTGCATCATCAGACCATAAACTGCAATGACAGAAAATCTTATTGTGTTTACGTGTTTACTTCTATTGTAGAACAAGACAATAGTGCTAGGTTTCCTTGATTATTTGTGTGTAATATAGTTATAGTATACAAACTTAACTATCGCAGCATAAACACAGATAAGACTATATTTTCTGTGTTTTCACAATAGGTAGATGCCGTAAAACTGCGGTCGATAGCGGCTGTATGCAGCATGTCGTGAACGACAGTGACGTGTCACTCGACTTGGCCGTTTTCTAGATACGCCAAATTCTCCGTTTTCATTTTGCATTACGAATTTTATTTAATAGACCGGGAGATAGTGACAGATTTTTGGACGTGATTTTAGTCAGTATGCCTTGCAAAGGGGATTATGTGGCACATATTCTCAAAATAATAAGGTATGAATTAGAGAGTCATCCTGGGTTCTTCATATGAAATACTGAGTTTTCAATTATTCGAAAATTATGTGTTTTGATATGATTTTAGACAGGCTGCCATGTGTTTTATAATGAAGTTCAAAATAGAAAATTCCTCGGAAAACCATAGGCATACCGTTAGCGTGGGTTCAAAGGGCTATTATTGCCACGTGAACTTATATTTTATTAATTAATTTTTCCACGTTTCTGAACAAGCTGCCAATGAGAAGTATGCAAGTGCTTGTTATGAAAATGCTGAAAAAAGGATGGCATACCTTTTGCGCATGTCCAAGTACAGTTTAAATTGAATTTTATTTAATAATTTAAACGATTTATTCGATGTAAAGCGTACTTGGACATGCGCAAACGGTATGCCATATTTTCTTCGGCAGTTTCATAACAAGAACTTGCATACTTCTCATTGGCAGCCTGTTCAAAAACATGGAAAAATTAATTATTAAAATACAAGTTCACATGGCAATAATAGCGCTTTGGACCCACGCTAACGGTATGCCTATGGTTTTCCCAGGAATTTTCTATTTTGAAAAGAAGTATGCAAGTGCTTGTTATGAAAATGCTGAAAAAAGGATGGCATACCTTTTGCGCATGTCCAAGTACAGTTTAAATTGAATTTTATTTAATAATTTAAACGATTTATTCGATGTAAAGCGTACTTGGACATGCGCAAACGGTATGCCATCTTTTCTTCGGCAGTTTCATAACAAGAACTTGCATACTTCTCATTGGCAGCCTGTTCAAAAACATGGAAAAATTAATTATTAAAATACAAGTTCACATGGCAATAATAGCGCTTTGGACCCACGCTAACGGTATGCCTATGGTTTTCCCAGGAATTTTCTATTTTGAACTTCATTATAAAACACATGGCAGCCTGACTAAAATAATATCAAAACTCATATTTTTCGAATAAATGAAAATTCATTTTTCCATATGAAGAACCCAGGATGACTCTCTGATTCATACCTTATTATTGTGAGAATATACGCAACATAATGCCCTATGAAAGGCATACTGAGTAAAATCACCGTCCAAAAATCTGTAACTATCTCCCGGTCCACAAAGCTGTTCTATGATTAATACATGTTGTTTCTATAGACCCATATAGATCTATTGATTTTGGTTGTAATTAGAAATTAGTGAGTGACTTGTTATAACGAATTTTGTTCATGGCTAACTTGATAACATACTTCACAGCGCCTCAAAGCAGTGCGGTGGCGATATTCAAACTACAGTTTCTTTAAAATTTAGTTCGAAGTACTTTTACATAACCTCCTCGTCCATAAAATGTACTATACCCATCTTATAATTGAAAACAACTAATCTGTCTCTTTTTTGTGGAAAAAATCAAGAAATGTTTATTTGCTAGTAAGATGTAAAGATAAAGACAAGTAATAGAATATAGAATGCAATAATGTATTTCTTTAGGCATTGTGGAAATATGGGAATTTTTGGGGATTAAAAAGTCTTGAAGAAGTAATAACGCCAATAACGGTGATTTTTTAATTTAGTATCTATTAAACACGCAGCTTTTAAAATCTATACCATCAGTAGGTATCTACTTTGACTGCCCGAATGCAACATGCGTCGATACAAATGGCGTCCGTATCAATTAAAGGCGCTGGCGATAAATCTTGTTCGGGATGGGACAAAATCGATGTGAAATTGGGGGAGTATCAACAACAGTTCTAATTGAATAGAGCTTCATTTTTTAACTTAAAGCAACCAGGATTATTCGTAATTTATCGAAACGAACTTTAACGCAAAACTAAAGAGTAAACGTGTATCTTCGTACTATACATATTTATGTTGTCCAAATTTTGGTACCACAAATTTGACTTGCGATAGAGAAAAATAAAGCGAAAAGCTTTTTCATAAATATATGTCCGCAAATTAATGCTTGGTCTTGAAGAATTTTGCTAAAAAAATATAAGGATGTCTTAAACATTCCAAACTCAAAACGATGTTTAAACCAGTTATCATATCAAGATCTCCAAGTGACCATGCGTTGGCCAAGATATGAGACTTCAGTATGTTACTATAAAAAATTAAAACGGACTACATTTTTATTCCATAATTTACCTAATGGTAATGGAATCGCGTGTAGTGTACAGGATGTTCTAATTGAAATAAACTCCTGCAATCATTTCGTTTGTTTTGAAGCAGAAAAAAATTAAAATTAATTTAGCATAGCTTTTTAAAAAGAAGTGAATAAATTGTTTTGCGACTCTCACACAAATACCTCAATTTAATTTAAATTTTCATCAATATACTAATGTCTTCAGTATCTAGTTATCGACTTACCCGATATATAGCTATTCGACTTCTGTATGTGATATTCGTTATTGTATTTATGATTATGTTATCAATTTAACTATAATGGTTATTGTATTGCTATAGCGGATAATGATAAAGGCCGTGTTCAATATAGACTTAAATCTCAAACGAATTTAACCGCTTTTAACAGATAATTATTTAAAGCGCCTCCAGGAGATAGAAAGCATTTTCTGTTGGTGCTAAATATTTTGTAAGCAGATTTTTATCTTCTTTTGCAATATATAACGAGCCATTTTGTATATAAGAGTTTTTTTTGTTTTTTATTTTTAAATATTTGTTATAGCAGTTATAGTTTGACTACGCAATTGATTATTAATCCTCTTGTTTATATTAATATATCTCCTCTCCAACCTTCGTCACCATGCGAGAACATCGCGAAGGCGTGTTTAGGTATTTCTATTGTAGAACAGGGCAATAATCCCTTGATTATTTATGTGAGGTAGAAACTTAACCACACAGCATAAACATTAATATACAGTCCGCGCCCGCACTAATCTGACATTCGAAAATTCGAAAACCTCAGTCTAACCACCGCACACTAAGTTGCTTATATATGTATCGCTGGCGCTTGGGCTGAGTTTTTCAGGTGTTAGGTTAGCACGCGCCCACTGTAATAGAATTTTCTGCGCATCCACAAAAGGAGGCGTAAAACTGTGGATGATAGCGGCTATGTGCAGAGTCGTGAACGGCAGTGACGTGTCACTCGGCTTTGGATTTTTACTTGAATACAGAACTAGTTTAGTCTATAGTAATTTTTTGTAAACATCCCTATTGTATTAGTTGATTAGTTTCTTCTTCGGTCCGACACGTCTCCAATGTTCCTATTTATGTAAAAAGCTCCGGCGAGCCTACCACGGACGCATCCAAACTATTACCGCGGACCCCTTTGAGTTCGTCGAAAAAACCGACTGAAATTCGGTTACAGCGAGCTCGAGCCAACCGGCTCGCGCTCTGCTCACCATGTCTGGACTCGGCTTAAGGCGATGCGTCTCGGGGCACACAATATCGTGGGTTTGACGATCAATTTGTCGTCGTTTATTTGTCGGTTTGGGGCTTGTTTACGGTCGCCCGAGCCATCTCCTTTAAGGCTCCCCTCAAACGCATACCGAAATGTGCCACGAGATGCGTCGTCTTGGGGTGCAAGCGTCGAGTAGCATGACTTCACTTTTCCCTAAGATTTTTTTCATTTTCCAAATTTCGCGCCGTGGAATGACCACACCCTTATCTTATGATGCGACGCTGAGGCCGTTGAGGGGACACGCGATGACTCCCCCGCAGTCGGACATCTTCGGACATTCTTGAGCCCATCTCGCGATCTGATTGGCCGACATCACAAGGAAGTGGATTGGAGGAGGTAAATCTGGTTCAACTTTTGTAAGGTTATCTTATATGGGCGATTAACATGGAGTTTGTGGTCCTGAATCCCTATTGCATTACGGGAGCCCACAATATTTACAAATAATAAAAAAAACATGGAAAATAGTAGCGCTTTCTGTCAAAAATCGAAAGCGCTTACGAGCGCGAAGGTATATTAGTGTTCAACGGCAAATAAATTATATTTACTATTTTAACAATTCAGAGTGGTATAAAGGCTTATATTTTAATCATATAATAATATAGATATAATTAAAAATATGCAGCCTCAAGCACTCCAGTTACTTCTTCCCTCTCTTCACTCCTCCCAGCAAAATTGGTATTAATAATTCAGGGCTACCCAAGACAAACCCTCATCTTCCCTTCCCAGACTTCTCGGAGGCGAGTTTTCGGCAATTACCGTTGGGGTCCTTGCTAGGAGGCTGTGGGATGACTTAAGCATTTTCCAGGAGGGAGAGCTGAGAATTTGAGGTTGTTTGTTTCGGCGCGGTTTGGCGAGGTGTTACCTTGGGAAAACTCATAAATATAAAATTATTTGGTAATGGGGCTCTTAAGATATTGAACTTTTTACAAACAAAACCGTTTGTTTACGGGCGTTGTTTGCTTCATATGCAATAATATAAGTTAAATAGAAGAGATGTCAAAATATCGAAGGTACTGAATGATCGTTTACTGACCTATTTATAAAAAGTTATAGTTGTACGTTGTACCTATATATAGCTATAGCTTCATGTTCTGGAAAATAGGTGGCTCTAACAATGTATTTTGCATTGCATTTTGTCTATGCAGAGAACATATATGGTGAGCCAAAAAGTAACAGCCGTGAGCAGTCTTCAAGTATATGACAGTCAACGGCATGATTGTAATTCACGCAGTAATACAAGATGGGTAGAAAGAAAATAGAACAATTCGCACGTAATTGGACCAACACTATATTAAAAACACCAAATACAAAAAATTTATCCACAATAAAATAAAATACTGGTTTGTTTTATCTCTTTAATTTGACAAGTTTACATGACATATTTCCGTTTCATAGATTCTTTAAGAAAAGCCAGTCTAAAAAAAGCAAGAATATGTTGCTACCATTTGATGTGCACTGGAGTCCATGATTGTAGTCTACCTACTAGATTTTTCAGTATCCTTTTTATACAGTGTGTCCCCGGATAGGTGAAACAAGTCTTGTAAATATACACTTAATACAAAACTCTATTCTCATTATTATTGCTGTATACACGGCTAACTTCAATTATAGGCCTATAGGCCAACTTTGATTTTTTCTGCTAAAAAATCGCACAAAAAACAAAGTAGGCTTTGGCTTATCAAATTTTTCACCTGCTATTTTTTTTTTAAATTTTTTGCTTTAATAACATACCTATTGACCTAAAATCTACAGAAACAAACAAAGTATGAGAAAAGGCCAAAAATTAGTTTTTAATTAATAACATTTTGTCGTACAACCTACAAAAATGCCACTTTACTGTTGTGGAAAATTAGTTTTTTCAAAATTTCCAAGGTAGGTATATGTGATTTTTCATAACTAAAATTGTGTTCGTTTGAAAACAAGCAATTTTTTCGTATAGGTACCAACCAGCGCCATTTCAGATCGCAAGCAATGAAATTATAGACTAGTTTGTGTTCACGTCCGATTTTCCCCTTTTGTACTCACCGGTGGGCTTCCTTATAGCCTCTTTTATCTAAGAAAGAAAAAATCGGACCTCCGGTGAAACGGTTGCTCAGGCGCCAGTTTTTTAGAGCGGTTTGCTCCGCTATGCCCAGATAACTTTCAGTCAGAGAAAATGTAATTTTTAAAGTTCAGTGGTGTATCGAGGGTAGGGTGTGAGTAAAGTGTTTGGTACAAATTCTACAGGGTTTATTATTTTGTTTACAGGTTTGATTTATTAATTAAACACAATAATAAAAAGAAGGAATTTAAGACGCCCGGCCCAGAGTGGTCCACGAATCTGCAAGCAAAGAACACTTATGTAAACTTCTAGTGGAGGAACTAAGTTAGCGGTTTTTAGTGATTAAGACGCAGTGTGTGTGTTTCATGCGGAAAGCAAGCTTAGAAACTATCGGTTGAAAAATAGAAAGCGTGCGATATTACTTTACTAATAGAAAATCAAAACACCTATCGATTCATCCTATCCTATCCACTGAATAGATAACTCTAGGGGGGATTTGTTTAGTTGAAGTTGGTCAAAGAAAGGCTCGTTCTCCCAACTTCGGGTTCGGGCAGGTTCTAGGAGGGGTCAGGTTAGGGCGGAACAACCTAACAATACTCACCAGGACTGGTATCGGAAGGAAGAGCGGATATCGCTCGAAGAGAGCCACCGTGGCAGCCGCAGCCTTTTTATCAGCCTGAGTGGCGCCACCTCGAGGTGAGTCCGTCGGCCACCCATTTGTCGAGGCAGCGGCGACGGATCAGGAGGTCATCCCCACCCTTCTGGTCGTGAAAACGGCAGTCGGAGGCTAGGCTGGCAGTTAGGGGGCGTTGCACCCCTGACAGGCCTTTGACAGTGGTCTCTCTGGGTCGGGCAGGCCTTAATTACCTAGTTTTAAAAAAAGAACGGCGCTCCTAGGCCACAATCAGGCTTTTTATCAGTTCTACTCCTTTTAGGCATCCCTAATCCTTCTGGCAAAATAAACAATTATTAAAAAGCGGCGGAAAGCCGGAAAACAATTAAAACCAAATGCTAATTAAATGCAATTAAAATATCGAACGCCTGTCTATCATGTAAAAAAAATCACTGTTATGAATATAAAAAAACTCCGGCGGCGGCCGGCCGCTAAAAATAGCCGGGCGAAGGAATTTAAGCCTGTGTAAAATAAAAATGAAAATTCCAAAACTGGTAACTTCGTTACAAAATGATATAGATACCTAGGTAGTGTTGGTCCAGGAATACATTAGCTATTGGTCCAACTTTATATGTCTCCCTGAATCGATGTTACAGGATGTATTTTGGATGAAAAAATCTTGAATTTGACACTTCGGAATACTACCCCGCTTTATCTGAAAATAATGTTGGGTATAGTTTTAGTTTTTAAAAATCAAGACGTCGCGTCCTGACAAGTTCAGATAAAGTATCCTTTCCGATGAAATTATATTCCTAAAAAAGGCGTTTAGAATGGAAAATTAAGCTTCACTTTCAAATTTTAGAATAATTACCTCCCTTGATTTTTGAGATTTTTAAGCTTTAGACCAGTTCTGAGACACACTTTAGTAAACGTCAGTTTTTGACCCATCCTTAATAGCCGTTAACAAACACCGCACGCTTTAAGGTGTGGAAAGTTCCGCTATAATCCACAAAAGCTATTCCAGGTTTGAAGATAAAATTCACTACTTTGAATAACTACGGCGTAGGCGTAGTGTACATAGTGAAACAATCGAACTTATAAACTATTCTATTCTTCTATAAGCAATGAGCATTCGTCTTGGGCGATTAATAAAGATTAAGCTGGAGATTAAGTGGCTCATTTCACGCCTCAAAGAAATTTTGTTAGCTTTTCAACGAAAAAGCCGTTTACCTGAAAAGAAAAGTGTTTATTCAAGTGTCAAAGTTGCCTTGATGTGCAAAAACTGAAAATCTGCTCCAAAGTTCTTTTATAGCAATGCTGGACAGTATTATTCTGAAATATTAAATTCAATTAAAAATTACTGAACCAATTAAAATTAGGACCAGATACACTTTAGTAATTATTTGTAGTAATTTGTACAATTTATTTATTAGCTATTCTTTATCCAGCTTTTCGTAAATACTGTAGAAACCCCCCTAAAAGTCCGTTTTTGGCCCGTCCTTAATAGCCTGCGTTAACAAACACCGCAAGCTTTATAGTGCGGAAAGTTCCGCTATAATCCACAAAAGCTATTCCAGGTTTGAAGATAAAATTCACTACTTTGAATAACTACGGAGTAATTCCACGGAAAATTCTTTAAGGAGCTGGCACTTAATTAAAAATTTCTTGCCCGCTACTTTTTCCTCCGGCAAATATTGACTGTGGGAAATAGAAAAAACGACGGTCCCCTGCCTCGCAGCAGCGTCTGTTTGCCCTCTGAAAAATTTACGATATCCTCAAAAGGAACGGCCTTTTTCATTTGAGAACAAAAAGTGGGGGGGAGATTATTTTATTTTATTTTTAGTACACACTACAATGCATCTTTAATATAATATTACATCCCCTTAAAGGCTATAATAGGTTAGCCATTAGCCTGCTTTATAGAATATGGAACTCTTCCTTGTGCAAACTGATTTTAGGTGAAATAGGTGAGTCACAGATAATGTGATCCAAAACAGAGTACCCATATTTTCAGTGATTGGCTGAAATATTGCGGAGTTGCCATGTTTCTATACGCTGCAGGCATATTGAGAAAATATTGATTTGGTTTTAAGTACTGAGATTGACATAAAGAGTACTGGACAGTGTTTTTTAAATAGGATATGCCGAAACTCATTGACCGAAGATGAATACCATATACTTACAGTGTAGCACAAAGAGTTGTTGGGACGAAAAAGTAATCTGGGATTTTTTTTCTGCATGTCCAAGAACCTAAGAATCGAGGCCGGCTGTCCGAATTGAGTATTGTGAACTTAACTCTGTTTAAGAAATAGATTGTTTGCGTAAAACTTGATTAATTGTTTACTTAAACTCCTGTTCTCAATACACCACTGAAAGTTATTTGAGCGAGTAACCGCTCTAACAAACTGGCCTGAGGATCCGTTCCGTCGGGAATCTGATTTTTTTTTCTTCTAAAAACAAAAGAGACTATAAGGAAGCCCACCACAAATAAAGATATAACCCTGTCCAAAGGGAAAATCAGACGTTAACACAAATATAAGATAAAATTAAAAGGGCAACAACATAATCGAAAATAAAAAAAAATTGTGCAATTGTGGGCTAAAACTTGGTAAGAATGTGAAATATGAACTTTTTCTGTGTATACCAAAATAGAAATAATTTTAAAATTTTAATACATGCGTGATGTAGGAGGCATTCCAACAACGTGGATAAAAGGTGATTTTTCAATTAAGTCTAGTTATTTGTGGAAAACCAGAAATTTTTTCCGGAAAATAGATTAGAAATTGTCTTCTAGTTGTATTTAATTGGAAAAAAATTAAACAAATTCTGAACCAGGAAAATTTTTGGGTAACTTCCTCAAATTCTGCACAAACGTCTAAAATTACATTCTAAACGATTTTCTCAAATAACTTTTTATGATACTTCGTCATTTAACCTCACTTTTCTTAACTTATAATGGTAATTTTTTTAAATTGCAGCCACATTGTTAGTGATTTGACCTATAGGTAGATATATTAAAGTCGATTCTTAGGTCCTCAGACATGCAGAAAAGATTTCTCAGAATACTTTTTTAATATACCTATACCTAACAATAAATTTTCATTTGTTGAATTATTTGTTTCACCCACACTGTACCCATTACCCATGCGCATTTCATAGATCAAAAGAGAGGCGGAATGTGTGGATGCAAGCTATTGGCCGAGAAAATGTTTCTCTCCTCCACTCGAAACAGTCGCAAACTTCGTAGGTCGCTTCCACGTTGTACCACGAATGGCGGATAGTCCAGCACTCTATGTATACAGGGTGTTCCGTAATGATGTACGAATATTTGGAGGAAGTGTTCTACAGGTGGTTTTAAGGGGACATTTCTTGTACAAATTTTAGATTTAAGCCTCCCCTGCAAAGTTGTTCCAACCTTGAGCGGGACAAAAAAATGTAATATTGATTTTTCCTCAAGAGCGGTTGATTTAGAATTTTGGGACACGCTACCGGCAAGTTTAAATAAGGCACTTTACGGCAAAAATACTTTTTGTACCCATACTAATGTTAGAAATCCGAAAAATCTCTATTCTTCTCTTTTATAGAAATTTTGTAGAAATTAGTTTATTTCAAAAGAAAAAATCCTATTATGTAGCCCAACTAACCTAGAAACTTTTTTAATTTTGATATTTTACTTTGTCTGGAAAAAATATATGTATTTGCTTTTTTGTTCTTTATTTAAACAACAGTTATTGTAACTTGTATCACTTTCTTATTTTTTTATTTACGGGCGTGTCGTCACAGTTTGTGCCGTGTTTTTATCACATTTGGTGTTTGGTGGCATGTTCTAAGTAAGTAGTTTGTATTTAATTGTTGCAGTACATTTTTTGAAATGATGAAATTTAAATATTATTTAAAATGCGAGCTATTATCATGATGCAAAGAAAATAAGGTATGATATTGTGCATGTGGGCGGGGCCTATGTCGGTTACGACTACGTCACGCGGAGCGATTTTCAAAATATGGGAAAATTTTGTACTTGAGTTTCGGCTAAATTATTTGGTTTTTGGCGGCACTTTTCCGGAGTTATAATGTGTTATGCAGTGGCCGGGTAGGCAGATATGAATCAAAACTTTTATGTGTGATTTGATGTTTTTTCGCTTCCCCAACGACGAAAGTCTCTCGATGATTTGGATCAGTACGTGCAAACGAGTAGATAAATTTAATGTGAACAATTCTATAATTATTAAATTCTAGATCAGGATTATGGTGATGATATGTATAGGAATCGCAATTTCAATGGACAAAAGGTAGGTCGGTATATTTTAGGTTTATTTATTCTAACTTCTAACATGAAATTTAAACACGAATTGAGATTAGACTTGTCTGAAATAAAATACAAAATTATTTGTTGTGAATACTTGAATGTTATAATTTTTGTTTTCAGTGCGAATATGGAGAATGATGAAAGAGATGAAACAATCACCAAATTAGGACAAATTCGAAAAATAAAGCAACCTAAGAAACGTATAATGTGGACCATCGAAGACATATCAAAAGCTATTGTTATTCATTCTGCGGGATCTCGAGCCTATAAATTGATGCTTAAAAAGGGCTGCAGAGTCGACACTTAGAGCCTGCTGCAAAAAATACAACTCGAACCTGGGATTTTAAAAACGGTAACCATATGATTTTTATTATGTGAATGTGTTTATAGGTAATACTTTTTGCAGGTTTTTATTATTGTTACAAAGGCAAATTTGAGAGAAGAACAGAAGCTGCGTGCGATGAAATAAAAATTAAAAATGGTTATATTTTTGACAAGTCAAACGATGAAACATTAAAGCCATATAACTACGTTCAAGTTGCAATTTTAAGAGGCTTGGCAACTGGAAGCAACCAAACTTTTATTGCTATGACTGCACCACGTCAAAAGAGAAACTTTTTAACATCATAAGGTATGTAGAAAATGCTGGTTTTCCAGTTGTAGCAGTCGTAAGTGATTTGGGTAAAGGAAATCGGGCTTTAAACAAAGAATTGGGCATAAATGCAAGCGAAACATGTTTTTTTTAACCCAGCTAGCAATAAAAAAACGTATGTGTTCGCTGATGTCCCACATCTTCCCAGCCAGCAACGCTATAACCTTGACGTCAATACGACGTCGAATATTGGTGACAAGCTGTGTACTAATATTTTTTAAAATATAGGATGTCGAATCGACGTCGATTTTACGTTTTTTACGTATGTTCCATTATTGGAGATTATAAGACGTCGAAATTACGTCGAAATAAATTACTTCTGTGCCCAGTTTGTATTCTCGTGATAGTTGACGTCGAGAAGACGTGATAATGACGTACTGCAGCCTGCGCTTGCGCAGTGCGCGTCCTGGCCGCGCCGCCGCGCCGTGCACCGTCTTCGCCTCCGCTTTCCGGTCTCGAACGCAGCACGCCACGGCCGCCACGCCGTTAATTGTCTGGAGCTGTTCCGCGAGCACGTGTCGTTCCCTGTTATTAACCTAGCTATTGTGTGGATCCGGTGTTCTGGTGCTTCGCGTTGTAGTACTTGAGTGAGTTTTTATTGTCTATTATCCCCTATGTAAGTAGTAAAAGCTCGAGAAAAAATAAACATGTAGCCTCTATGCCACACCGCTTCTCTAGCCACCATGATGGATTTACATTACGCAAATTTTAACCTAGCATAAAATTCATCCAAATGACATTCAAAGTCAAGGTTCCTTGTTCAAAGTGATTTAATTGTCCATTTTATACTGCAAAATTCTATACTAACTTCTACCATTTTATTTATTTCCATATAGGTGGTTTTAGCTGCCTCCATGGCAACGTTAACGTTAGTACAAGCCCCAAATCCAGAGCATGTGCTGACAGAAGCTGCAAATGTGCTGTTGGCTCCTGCCTGGACTTCATTATTTAGGTACTTTCTCTTGTATTCTATTTTATTTATGTTTTTGTATTGTTTTCTTTATTTTTTTTTGTGTGTGTTTGTTGGCACTTAAAATATAATAAACGTATATTGATTAAAAAATGTATTTAATTTCATTTACAAATCACAAACCCTTTTATATATCTTTTGAGTATAAAAAGTTTGTTCAGCGAATGTTCGGCCCTACGTCACAACTCCCATCCTTGTCTTACTCGTGAATATACGATGGATATCGGTCGTATATTCACGAGTCAGACAAGGACGGGAGTTGTGACGTAGGGCCGAACATTCGCTGAACAAACACTGTGCGTTGCGACGCCATTAAGTAATTTTTCACGTCTTATTAGACGTCACCATTACGTACTTTGCACTTCCTATTACACGTCGTCATTACGTAATTTTGCACGTCTTATTAGACGTCGCTGAGCACGTAAATTCTCTGTGACATATTGCCGTCGATTCTACGTGTTTTCTGCGTCGAACTTTTCGTCAATCGACGTAATGCGGTACGTCTATTCAACGTAGAAGAAACGTCTTTTTGCTGGCTGGGTTATTACATTAATAAGAAATCACTTTGATGATGATGGCTTTATATTAAATAGCAATTGAAAAATTGAAATTGAAAATGACTAGTGTTATATCTTCCCTGATTCGTTTTTTAACTCGCTATGGATAAATTGTGGACGTGTGCTTTTGCATGGACGCTCCTCAACTATTTGTATTCCTCTTATGTACTGACTGATGCTAATTATATAAGGAGGCATACCTACAGTGTACTATTTAATATTGTTATTAACTTAAAATAACTAGACTAGGAAGGTCTAAAAAGTTGTGTAGACTTTCTTCTCGAAGCAGTTTGAGTTACTAAAGTTGGTAATAGCTTCATAATCTTAGAATATATGTTTATTACCCTAATAGATAAGGATTCAGTGCTATTATTGATGGCTACTGTGTGCAATAATTTTTACCAACTTTTAGTTGCACAAAATAATTGCAAATGTATAAGTAACAATTTCAATTTCAATTTCAATTTCGTTCTTGTTCTCGTTCCTCGTTCCCCGTTCCCCGTTCCCCGTCCCCGTTCCCCGTCCCCGTCCCCGTCCCCGTCCCCGTCCCCGTCCCCGTCCCCGTCCCCGTCCCCGTCCCCGTCCACGTCCACGTCCACGTCCACGTCCACGTCCACGTCCACGTCCACGTCCACGTCCACGTCCACGTCCACGTCCACGTCCACGTCCACGTCCACGTCCACGTCCACGTCCACGTCCACGTCCACGTCCACGTCCACGTCCACGTCCACGTCCACGTCCACGTCCACGTCCACGTCCACGTCCACGTCCACGTCCACGTCCACGTCCACGTCCACGTCCACTTCCACTTCCACGTCCACGTCCACGTCCACGTCCACGTCCACGTCCACGTCCACGTCCACGTCCACGTCCACGTCCACGTCCACGTCCACGTCCACGTCCACGTCCACGTCCACGTCCACGTCCACGTCCACGTCCACGTCCACGTCCACGTCCACGTCCACGTCCACGTCCACGTCCACGTCCACGTCCACGTCCACGTCCACGTCCACGTCCACGTCCACGTCCACGTCCACGTCCACGTCCACGTCCACGTCCACGTCCACGTCCACGTCCACGTCCACGTCCACGTCCACGTCCACGTCCACGTCCACGTCCACGTCCACGTCCACGTCCACGTCCACGTCCACGTCCACGTCCACGTCCACGTCCACGTCCACGTCCACGTCCACGTCCACGTCCACGTCCACGTCCACGTCCACGTCCACGTCCACGTCCACGTCCACGTCCACGTCCACGTCCACGTCCACGTCCACGTCCACGTCCACGTCCACGTCCACGTCCACGTCCACGTCCACGTCCACGTCCACGTCCACGTCCACGTCCACGTCCACGTCCACGTCCACGTCCACGTCCACGTCCACGTCCACGTCCACGTCCACGTCCACGTCCACTTCCACGTCCACGTCCACGTCCACGTCCACGTCCACGTCCACGTCCACGTCCACGTCCACGTCCACTTCCACTTCCACGTCCACGTCCACTTCCACGTCCACTTCCACTTCCACTTCCACTTCCACTTCCACTTCCACTTCCACTTCCACTTCCACTTCCACTCCACTTCCACTTCCACTTCCACTTCCATTTCCATTTCCATTTCCATTTTCATTTTCATTTTCAATTTCATTTTCAATTTCATTTTCAATTTCATTTTCAATTTCATTTTCAATTTCATTTTCAATTTCATTTTCAATTTCATTTTCAATTTCATTTTCAATTTCAATTTCAATTTCATTTTCAATTTCATTTTCAATTTCATTTTCAATTTCATTTTCAATTTCATTTTCAATTTCATTTTCAATTTCATTTTCAATTTCATTTTCATTTTCATTTTCAATTTCATTTTCAATTTCATTTTATAATCAATTTGGACAAACTAAGGTTAGTAAAATATACTTCTTTTCCAAACGAAACTTGTGTAGATGACTGCGTTGGGCGGTTCCATAATTTTTGATAATAATACTAGAGACTTGTTTTCTGTTTCTGATATCCTTCTGAAAATTGGCATAGAGGCACAATAATACAAGACGAACACATTTTCTTAATAACTTCCGATATTTCCAAGGAAAACCCGATTTTTCCCAATATTTAATTTTAAATGTCAAATTTGACCGGCATGGGTTGTGACGTCACGACCCTCGTTAGGAGAAATAGTGTACCCAAAACATGCACCAACATAATATAATTCCGAAATCAGATTTTCAAAAAATTTAATAATATATATTTTTTTTCATTTGGTGCAAATTTGAATAGTACTGTATATATTATATATTATATGGGTATTAAGAAAAAAAAACACATTTCTTCATCCTTTTTCACCCGCAGGATTGAATAGATTCGCGTTTTAAAAAATATGACAACACATACACGCATAGAGTGTGTTGACCTTCAGTGCCAAACTTGGCTAGGCAACATCCTGTATCCTTGTTAATATGGATGATGGAAGATGAAATCCTGGTTCCAACAATTTTACATCCTTATTGTTATTACATCCCTATTGTTATATGGGTATATAAGTACCTATACATTTTATATATAAATAAATTTATCAAATGTATTCAAGCCTGGGTAAAAAAGTTAAAAAAATGTTTTTTTTTTATTCATACGAAATCGACAAACATTATATATTGAAAAAATTTTCGCTTTACAACTTTGATTCATTAGGTTAGGTATATTGAATAAAAGCGCGTAAAATTGTGCATTTGAATGCAAAGAAACAAAAGGTAAATGAATATTCAAACGTTATCGCTCGCTCTAGCTGCGGAAATAAGAATTATTGGGAAAGGACGGTTACACATGCTCATAGAAAATTTTCCGGGCTACCATTTTTGACTCAGCTATTTTTCCTGTAAAATGCGTAGTTATTGAGTAAAACCTAAAAAAAAATGGCGAAAAACACCACGAAAATTCGTGCATTTTTATCCCCCCTCCTGAGCGCGAAGCCGTGGCACTTTGCGTGTGAAAACTTTTTTTGTATTGCCAAAACCTACCTTTTGCACTCGGTCAGGTTGCTGTAGTTTTTGCGGTTGGAAAATTTTCCTAATTCCGGTGGACTATACCCTATCAGATGAATTCGGTCGTCTTTGACATTGATTGGATTAATTTCCGCAATAGAGGAAAAATAAGATGAATAGTCATGAATAACACTGCTTGGTTTTTAAGCATTCATCCAATCTAGGGTGCCTGGATTCTGGATTCAAAACAAAGAGTGATGTAGACGTGCACGTCTTTAGCCGCCCCGTGTGTTTATCACTGGTAAACAACGTTGTTGGTTCGGTCTGCCCGCGAGTAAACAAAGGTATCCGCCCGGATGCGATTATGCCACGCGAGATGGCCAAACATAGCAGGATGCTCATAAATATCGATGCGATCGGGTGACAAATTATTAGCTTATGGACACACACACAAAAGATGGTAAAATTTCAAGAAATATCCAAAGCAGATTTTTATTTTTTGAGTTGAGTCGCGGATTAAATCGTTGACAGTGGGAATAACATATACCTGGAGCGACACAGAATTAAAGTCCGGAGTCGTCATAATTTCATTTTGGTTTGCAATCTGGAGTGGTGCTACTCGACGAAAAAAATGGCGACTTATAGGTTATTGGGGGATATTCTGTGGTTGTAGGTTGTTAGTTTCTGATGTTTAGAATATTCCATATTTTAAATATCCAGCTTTATTACGAGTTACGTCCTTTTTACGGTAACGAATTGTATTTGCGAACAGTATTCGGCAGTTTTGTCATATTAACACAGCTTCTATAGAGGTGAATAATTGCAGAAGATTAAACACTATTTTGGAATTACGGGATGATCTGTTTAACCAGTTGAAGAAACGAGAATTCTATATATTATGTTGGAAGAGTATTATGTAACGTAAACAAGATTGAAAATAAAAAAAATGTCTAAAGCTTCAAAACGAACCAATGATGCACTATAGAAAGAAAAAACTGAAAAATCTTATGCATTCTATGCTTACTTACACAATGGACTTAATTTCAAACAAAAAGGTAGCGAGATACTCTTGCTTGCTTTATAGATTCGCTTTTGTTAAGAATATGTATAGAAATATTCCTCGTAAACTTGTCAAATTAAAGGGACACACAAACAAGCATTTTATTTTAATGCGATATTAAATTCATTGTAACAGACATAATATACACGGTGTCCCAATAAGGACTTCCGTCGATGATATCTCGGGAACAAAAAGATATATTTTATTTCTGCTAAGCGTTCATTTTGATATTGACGTATAGATGGCGTTGCGGTGCAAAGAAACTTTTCGATCCTAGGAACGTTGGAACGTAACGCATCTGAAAGACTGGGTAATTTGGAGAAACTTTTGTTCTATGGATGATTTTCCTATTGTTACTAGTTTCTGAGATAACCGCTCTACAATGTCATTTATCAAAAATGAGCTAACTGGCTTCAAATTAACTTTAGAGGAAAAAGTTATTAAAAATATCTTTGTAGTTCACTAGGACGAAGAAAATAGCGGCACGTGTCAAATTATTACACATCCAATTTGACCGGAAGTGACCCATTTTTCAGTTCAAAATGAACATAGGTACTGTACCTACAATTTTCCCTCAAAATTGGTAAAAAGTGTACCTAATAACAATAACACCATGTAGGTTTATTTCTACAAAATAGTCTCTAAAGGGTAGAAAACGTAGACTAAAACTAAATATCAATGAATAACACAACTTGATAAATCTTTTATATCTTTTATATATGCTTAATATTATCAAAATCGAACACGCCGTTTAGAAGAATTAGCAAAAAAGATTAGAACCTGTTTTAAGGGCATCTGTATTTCTACTGGGGGCGGCATTTGAATGTGAATACCTAACCCTGTATAATAATATAAGCGCGGTACAGGTTCTTACCCCATGCCTTTGGAAATCGAGCCGGAGGCACAACCTGCCGTTTCCATAAAACACTGTTCTGTTCCGTTTATCCTAACCTAAATGCAAGTAGATAGCAAAAATATGCAACTCTACCTTGCACATAAGAGGCAATTATCAGCCAAGCTAATCCTTTGAGAGTAAAAGTGTGTAGAATATAATATAAGATCTAGGCTTACTAATTTAATTTTTTTCAAAATCTAAAACAATGCCATCTTCTTGGACTACTTCATCCTCTTTATCTAAGTAGTTTACATAGTTCCAGGGTTGAACATTACATTCACTTCCTGTATCACATTTAAAATACAAAATTATTGTATCATCTATTCCTACAGGTTCTAGCCATTTATTAGGTTTTTTATTTCTATACTTTCTACTAATAATTTGTCCTCACCTTCATTATCGTTGCTTATTTAATGCAATTTTTTATTTCCATCTTTACTATTATATTAACGTTTATAATTATTTAGGTACTCTATTATTATTTTTATTGGTATTTTTATTCTGACTTAAGCCCTGTTCATTTTCTTTCATGCAACCTATTGCAAAATCATCGAAACCCTTACAATACATTCTGTCCAAATGCACCACAATTACTTCGAGTATGATTTATTCCACATTTCTTGCAATCATAACCATCATTACCATTATTGCAGCTCTTATTCCTTATCTTCTCAACTTTCCTTTATATGTAGTCTACCTCTACATCACCTTTTAGTCCTTTGACTTGCCTTTGTGTAGACTCTGATGTCTACATATTCTCTGCTTCATCCAGAGTTAACCTTGAAATTCTTAACATTCTCCCTTGCAGCTAATTATTGTCACTGAAAACCTCTTTAGAATAGGGAGGGGGTAATGACTATTATAAGCAGGTAACCTAATGTACGTAACTATTATATACGTTGGCGAAATATGTAAAAATGCTGTGGTCGGCTATTCGGATGCATAAAGATAGATATAATATTGTTCTTCATGATTCCAAAAGTTTTCTTCATTAGTCAAATTAGAAAAATATAAATTATTAGGTTTCTGTTAAAAACTATGTAATTTCGTAAGAGATAATGGTATAATCGTTGACTGAAGGTTTATTCCCTCCCTCAACGATATAACCTACTTTCTACTGAATTTCACAAGGAAATATATTTGGTAATTGGCTAAAATATATCATGCATATAATATGCCCCCAACTACTCCAGTCAAATTAACATTCTAAACTAACCTTTTGACGTCAAAATACATATGCATTTATCTGGGCTTGTGTGTGTAGATACATCTATTTCGCTCTGAATGCGTGTTAGCCACGAATTCGTGCCAGCTATCAGTGGAGTTGTCCACCATTTGGTTTTGACTGGCGTTGCACTGATGAAACGATAGGACGCGGATTTGTTAAGGTTTTTTTAGCATTTTTGCTCTGATGATTTCCCGCGCAAAAATGAGCTGACGATAATGAAAGGAGGATCCCGCTTTTGCAGTTGAATGAGCTATGCTTTAGTGCCCGTATACGTGAAACCAAATCAAGCTCATTAATATTCATATATCCCGGAAATCTGCTGTTTTTGGTGGCACAGTACAATCTCACCCAGAATGCATAATAGAAGGAAAAAATGTGCGGTAAATGTGCAGTATGGATCTGCGGGGAGGAAACGATTTGTTTCTTTGAGTAATCATTAGTAGGTCGACATAAAGACGACATCGAATTATTTTAGATAATCTAGGATAGATAAGAAATATAAAAATATTCAGGATTCAAGCTAGGGAACTACAACGGTGTCAAATTTGGCAAAAAAGCTACTTTGCTTACTTAAATGGGTCTTATATTCTTCGCAGCCCGCGACCTCAGAGAAATAACCAACGATAGAGGGAGCAATAGCATCAAAATACATACGTTTGTAGTCAACCAACATCTTATGCAAATTTACCGAAGTAATCTAACATTAGGCCCGTGTGTACAACGCTTGCCTGAGATAGGTTATATCAAATATCAATTTGGCCACACATCACACACTTTCTGCGTCCCATTGTATACAAAATCAGTCACTATATCCTAAATATTAATAAATAGCTTATACATTAACAGAAAAACAATTGAAAACACGAAAAATGCATACGTAAACAATCGGAAAACTTGACTTGCTGGCAGGGACGGATGGGGTAGGGTCAACCGGCCCGGGAAGTTTAGTCGTTCCGGCCCAATAAGATATGTTGCAATAAAAAGCAGGTTTATTTTTATTTGGATATTATATACATATAATAAAAATAAATTCTTCACCAAAAACTAAAAAAACACCAAAAATTGAAACAGCCGTATTCTCTATAATACCACAGACATATATAGCTTCGCTACAGACAATGCCTGGGGCCTGGGGACCCAATTGTTTGAGCTGGCACCAATAGAGGGCGCCGCATGCGGGAAATTCGAATAAAAATATAATCGGCGGGCCTGACGACAATAATTCAGTGGCCTTGAAAGCACCTATCCCATAAAAAACGCTGCAACGTTGTCAGTGCAAGAACATGTGGATAGAAGCTATATAGGTCTGTGATAGAAGGAATAGCGGGTGTACGAGAATTACGATACGAGACCACGGCAATTGCTTTTTAAAAACAATTTATTAGAGAACGGAGTACAAGACTGGTTACATCTGGGGTTTTTACATCTTTTATAACATTAGAGAAGTGTTGAGTATACAAAATCATATTACACTTAATTTCTGGATTTGCTTCCTCTCGTGGGAACGTAACTCCTCCATCCCTTAGAAACGAGCACAGGATGCGAGGTGATTTTAAATTGTTAATTGTTAAAATATTTCAAAAGATATCTTTGTTATTTTCTTTTTCCTTTTGTTTTTTTATAATATGTTTTTGATAGAAAAATTTAATTAAAAATTAGAGTAAGGTTATTATTATTATGAGGTAAATCAATATAGTCCAGAAACTAAGTTGGTTAAAATGAATCGGTACTTCAGAAATATTTTCTAATTTTTCTTTTTGCAAATCTAAAGCATTTTTGATATTATTAAATTCATTTGTGTTTACAGAATTCAATTTAAAATTTCTAAAATTAACAATCAAATCAGAATGAACATTATTTTCGAAATTTAAACTAGGTAAAACAATATTTTTATAATTAATTTTTGAGCTTTGATAAATTCTAATATTAAAGTCATTCACTTGCACTTCACAGTTCACTTCCATTTCTAACACAAAGGTTCCGTTTAAGGGTAGTTTTTGTTCACTGGATCCGCAGAATAGGGTAGCTATAGTCTCTTTGGGGGCGATAATTAACCATTGATTGTTTTCCATCTTATGTACTCGGAGTTCGGGAACTTCTACAGGAATTTGTTGACACGACGTGGAGTTTTTGATAAAATTTAAAAGACTGACTTCGCATGGAGCGTTAGTTTCAATTTTGGCTGGACTATGTTCATGGCACAGGTATTCTTCGGTGGTAATTTCTTGGCATTGCTTGTCCGTTGAGATATAATATTGCTCATTAAGGAGAAGGTATTTCTCTTGAGGAAGGATTAGTTTGAATTTATTGTTTTTCGAGGGAGTTGGTATAGGATAAAGTCGATAGTAGCTGTAATTTTCTTGAAGCACTAATGGAATTTCTATTATAAAGACTAATTGATTTCCTTTGCTGTAACTTTTTATGTTTACTATTTTTTCAAATAATAATATGTTTTCAGTTATAGTGTCAAAAGGTAATTTGAATTTGTACAAATGCTTCTTGATTGATTTTAATTCTATTAATAAATCTAGCGGCTCAATTATTGAATTGTGTAAGGTATTTAATTTTGAAAATGTTATTGCAACTTCAAGTTTTTCTAAAATGTCGTATATCGTCTGATATGCCAGTGATATCTGAGAGATTACCATATCTATTTCAAAATATCTGAAAACTTCTATAGTTTCTATACTGTTTGCTTTAATAACTTCTTCTACGTTTTTCAATCTAGCATCTAATACTTCCTCGTTATGGCTAAGTAAATCTGTAGTATTCTTAAATTTGGTAATAGATCTTTCCAAAAGGGTTATTTGTTCTTTTACAAGAGTCTTCAATTTTTGTTCATTTTGTGAAAGTGTAAATAAAGCTGAATCATATTTTTGTGCGTCTGTTTGATCCAAGTTTCCAGTTATTGTTTTAATTAAACTGCCTAAGGGATCAAGTATGCCTCTTTTCTTTCTTATTATTGGGTTTATTTGATTAATTTGTGAAATAATTTTGTTTTCCAAAACATTAATTAAGTTGTAGGAGTTATGAAATTCTTTTTTATAAGTAGATGAGTAATTAAAGCTATTCTTGAGTTCTGAAAACTTGCCATGAATAGTGTAAAATTGTTCAACTATTTTTGTTACATCAAAAGTTTGAATAAATGACCATTTATCAGTGGTGACTTTTGCATTTCCTAATTTTAAAGGTAGAAGTCCTGGATTTTCATTAAGGTTGTGAAATTTTGGCATTAAAGCTCCTGCTCCGATGACGAGCCTAAAACAGGAATTTTTAATTCTTTAATATGAACTACTAAAATTTTATTTTTCTTATTTTTTACTTTTACTTTATTATTTTCGAGAATTTCTAAAATTTCGTACGGTCCAATGAATTTATTTTCTTTTTTATTTCTTTGAATATTAGTTTTGTATACAGTCTGTCCTACTTTGAACTGGTACTGGTCTGGTCCCTGAGTGTTGTGTTTTCCAAGAACTTTTCTTTTGTGGTCTATAAGATTTTCGGAAACAGTTTCATAAAGATTTTTTAATTTATCTCTATGGGAACTTACGTAATCTGCATAAAACGAACTTTCTATTAGCAGTGAGGGGTCACGTGAATTTGTATGACCTAATGTTAATTCTAAAGGGGTGAACTTTGTTGAAGAATGAATAGAATTGTTATAGGCAATTATTGCGTAAGTCATTAAATTTGTTACATTTTCATTTGTATGTTTTTGTTGGAGTAAACGTAAATGTTCTATTAATGAAGAGTGAAAACGTTCAACAGGAGAGTTCGATTCATGGTGATTAGGGGTAGTAAAGTGAATTTGAATTTTGTGAGATTTTAGAAGTTCTTGTACTGTCTCGTTTTTAAATTCTCGTCCATTGTCCATTGTAATTTTTTCGGGTATGCCGTAAAATGAGAAATATTTAATCAAAGCGTTGCAAATTTCTATAGCTGTTTTTCCTTGAACTGGGAAAGCTTGTCCTAATTTTGAAAATGCGTCTATCACTGTAAGGAAGGTGTGATTATCATATTTGAATAAGTCGGCATGTAAAAGCTGAAAAGGTTTTCCGACGGTCTCGGTAAGCACGATAGGAACATATGGTTTATTTCTTGCATATTTTGCAGTTTGACAAAGGTTACAGTCATTTATGTAATTAGTCACGTCGCGTTTCATAGTAGGCCAGTAGTAATTTCTTTTAAGATGCTCTAAAGTTTCTGTTATTCCGCGGTGGTTGCATTTACCTTCGTGTTGAAATTTGATAACCATTAAGCGTTCGTCCTTTTCCTTAAGAGAATTTACCATTTTGGTGCATTTTATAAGTTTAAGAGTATTGGGATTAAAATTTGTGATATATACTTCATTAAATTCCTTATACATTGATTCATCGTGGAAATAAGTGTGATATGTCTTGTCAGAGGTTAAATAGTCTCTTAAAAATTCAAAGATAAGTTTTTTATTATTTTTTGGGAGAGATATTTAAAACTTTTAAATGTTCAAAATTTTCGTGAACAACTTCTAATCTATTATAGGGGTTTGGATAAACTATTATCTGTTTATTTTTATTATTTATTATATCGTCGATTATGGGAATACCATCATTTAAACTAGATTGGTTACTAGTTGAATGAGGTGTAGCGAGTGTATCATCTACAGGAGTAAGTCGTCTTGGAAAATTTGGGGGTTTAATTTGAATGTCTTGTAAGATTCTAATTTTTGGGCTTGGTTTTGGCTTTTCTGCGATTAAAGAATTGGGATTCATGTCAGGAAAAGTGTCTTCGTCCTCGGTTAAGTCAATTGTTTCGAATTTTTTGTAAGCTTCGTCTGTTAAATCTTTTAAAAATTGTTCAATGTCTTGGTTTATTTCACCTGGATTATTAATTACACTTTCATTTTCTATGGCGTTAATTTTGATTCTAGATAAACAGTCAGCATTTGTGTTTTGTTTTCCTTTTTTATAAATTATGTCGTAGTCAAATTCTTCAAGTCTTAGTCTCCATCTAACTAATTTACTATTTGGTTCCTTGAGATTAAATAACCAGACAAGGGGACGGTGGTCAGTATAAATTTTGAATTTTCTACCAAAAAGATAGGGTCTAAAATATTTGCAACTCCACACAATTGACAAAAGTTCTTTCTCAATGGTGGAGTATTTTGTTTCACTGTCATTAAGAGTTCTGGATGCGTATGCAATTGGTCTGTCGTTAGGAACGTCACCTTGTGATAGAACTGCACCTATGGCGTAGTTACTTGCGTCTGTCGTTAAAATGAATTGTTTTTCAAAATTTGGATACTGTAAAATAGGGGCATTGATAAGTAAATTTTTGCAATGTTCGAAAGATTTCATAAATTCGGGAGAGTGGACTACTTTAGAATTTTTCTTTAAACAAAGTGTCATTGGTTTTACAATTTTTGCAAAGTCTTTAATAAAACGTCTGTAATAGCCTAGTAAGCCTAAAAATGATTTAATGTCCTTCTGAGTATTGGGAATGGGAAAATTCTTTGCAGCGGAAATTTTGTCTGGATTGGGTTTTACTCCGTCTGGGGTTATTACATGTCCTAAATATAAAACTTCTGTACGTAAAAATTCTGACTTGTCGAGTTGTAACTTAAAATTGGATTCTCTGAGTCTAGTAAAAACTTGTCTAAGTCTGCTAATGTATTCTTGAAGTGAGGTACTAAATATGACTATATCATCTAGATAAACTAAGCAAATTTCGTTTTGGAGCCCTCGGAGGACATTGTCCATAACCCGCTGAAAACTAGAGGGCGCGTTTTTTAAACCGAAAGGCATTCGTTTGAATTCGTAGTGTCCGGTTTCTGTGGAAAAAGCAGTTTTTGGTATGTCGTCTGGATCCATTTCAATTTGGTGAAAACCACTAGCCAAATCTAATGTCGAAAAATATTGACTTTTACCTAACTTGTCTAAAATGTCTGAGATATTGGGTAAGGGATATTTGTCATTAATAGTCCGTTCGTTAAGTTTCCTATAGTCTATAACCATTCGCCATTTGCGCTTTCCAGAAGCGTCCATTTTTTTTGGAACTATCCAAATGGGGCTAGAACATGGAGAAGTTGAGTCTTGGATGATACCTTGATCGAGTAATTTGGAAATTTGGGTTTTTATTTCATTTCTGTGAATTTCGGGATAACGATAACTTTTTGTAAAAATTGGAGATTCATTAGTTACATTAATTTTATGACGAATTTTGTTTGTGAAAGTTAAAGGAATTTTTTCGCAGTAAAATATATCTCTAAATTCAAAACAGAGTTTTCGAATAGCGTCTCGTTCTTCTTTGTTGCAGTGATCGAGTCTTAATTCTTTTAAATTTGATTTTAAAATATTGTCTTGGTCGGGTTCAAGTATTTCGTCAGTTTCCATTTTCTCGCAAAAATTAACATCACATATGTTTATTGGTTCAATTTCGAAGGGTTCGTCTAGTACAATTTTAACAGGATTTTCGTTTATATTGGTAATAGTAGTGATAGCAAAGTTATTTTTTATGTTTACGATTGCGCGAGGCATTTCTGTACCTTTTCCGAATTTAAAATAATCTAATATTCCAAAAGAATTTCGAATATCGCAATCTACTGGTATTTTGACAATTTGTTTTGTTCTAGGGGGTATAATAATTTGATAGGATTGAAAGGGTTCTAAAAGTTGAGGTGTACTATCGGCGTCGTTATTTGAGTAAATTATTGGAATGTCTGAATTTGGAGTTTTTAATCTTCTGCGCCTTAGTTTAATATTGGCATCTAATCTATCAATTAGATTGGCTCCGATGAGGCCATCAAATTTTTCAGAAAAGTTAAATAAATAAAATTTATGATATCCTGGAGTATTAAAAATTTTAAAAATTGGAATAACGGCGACTTCGTTATGGAAAGTACTTGCGTGTGCTGTCTGAATATTAAATATCTCATTTCTAATGAATTCTTTGTAAAACGTTTGTGCTATTCTAGGATTTAGTATGCTACGTGAGCTACCGGTATCTATGAGAAAATATGAGTCAATTTCTGGGATGTAAATATGAGGTAAGTCTTGGCGGATGTTATTTAAGTCGATTAAGACGGGTTGTCTTTCAAGTTGTCCTTGGTAAAATTTACGTGTTGTCTAGAGTTCATATCAGAGTTCGAGGTACTTTGTGAAAAGTCAGCGGAAAGCATGGGATCGCAATGTGAAATTTGAGGTAGGTAAGTCTCGTATGGATTCTGGGAATAATCAGTGTCATAATCGTGGGAAAAAGAATAACTGTCGTACTCAGGCGAGTAAAAGTTTTCGTAGAAATAATCGGGATATTGATTTTCGTCAATTTCAGTGATTGATGCTTCGGATTGATCGGGATTAATTTCGTGATTGAAAAGTTCTTCAAATTTAGACACGTGTTTTGGATTATTGGTTCGAGATTGAGTGCTACTGGTTTCCATAGCTTCGGGTTGATTTGGGTTTCGTTGTTGTTGGTTTCGTAAAATTGCGCTTGTTTTGATTAGCAAAATAGGGGTGCTGTTGTGTTGGATATCGAGATTGGAAATTAGAAAAATTGGGTCTTTGCTGAGGTTGAAAATAAGGTGTGAAACGAGGTTGAAAATTAGGTCTAGTAGGAATAGTTGGTCTAAATTGGGGTTGTGTAGTTGGTCTAAATTGGGGTTGTGTAGTTGGTCTAAATTGGGGTTGTGTAACTTGAGGTTGAAATATTGGGGGTCTAGGAAATATTCTTTGATTTGGAAAAGTAGGAAGTTGTGTTGCTGGTCTATTATAGAAAATTGGTGAGGAGGAAAATTGGGGTCTAGAAAAATTAGGTTTGTTAACTAGAAAAGGATTAATTCTTGGTTGGGGTTTACATACAGGGTGAGTCAAATTTTGGTTTTGTCCGGTACTCAGATATTTGAAATTTTCTTCTTCTACTAAAGATGAATCAGGAGATTTAAGTCGAACAACAAGTTGAGTTTGATAGGGAAGGCCATTGATAAATGTTTTTAAAGCAAAATCATCGTAATGTTTTATGGTAATAACTTTTTCGTTTGCATTAATATTCGTTAAATTTAACTTGGAAAAAAGTAAACTTCGTGCATCCTGGATCCTCATTCCAAATTGTAAAGGAGTTTCATTTCTTTGGGGTTTCATTGAAATTAAATCTTGTATCAAACAGTCTATACTACGTTGATCGGAGAAAGTATTAATTAAAGCATTTTTTATATCTGCCCAAGAAGTTATTTCTGATGTAGAACCTATTAAATCAGCTGCGCGTTTACTTAAAATGGTATCTAATAGACAATTATTTACAACATTTTCGGCATTTCTAGTGTCAAAGAAATTTCTGAGAAGATTTTCGCAAGAAGAGATAAATCTATTAAGCAAATTTGGGTTTCCGTCAAACAAGGGAATATTATCTGCTTGGTAACGTAGAAGAGGAACATTAACATTATCGGCTGGCATATTGATTTCGTTCTCAATATTTAAATTTAAAAATAAATCAGCTAAACTTTCAATAATACTATCGCTCATAAACTAAAAATAATTGGGAAAATGGCTTCTTAAAAATACGAAAATTACAACTAAAAAATCAACTGTACAAAAGGAAATTGGCAAAAAGGATTAAGCAACTTACAAAAGCAATGTGATGAAGCTCGGTGTTTTCATTTGTTTCTTCTTATACCTAGTGCCTATAACTCCCGGCGATGCTTGTCCAGGTACTCAGGACTTCGTATCCTAAGGTCCTAAGAGGAGAGTTGTCGAAGTTGGACTTCTCCCTAGGCGTTCTCTCCGTGGTTCGTCTCGGTTGGGGGTCTCTCGGTGTCCTGCAGGCGATGCTGTCCTTGCTGGATCCGTGGGGCCCGGTGTTCGGATCGATACCAATTTAACCGTTGATACAGCGCGATCGAATCTGCAACAGACTAACGACCGATTGGCAGCGTCCTACCGACTGCGCCAATTACGATACGAGACCACGGCAATTGCTTTTTAAAAACAATTTATTAGAGAACGGAGTACAAGACTGGTTACATCTGGGGTTTTTACATCTTTTATAACATTAGAGAAGTGTTGAGTATACAAAATCATATTACACTTAATTTCTGGATTTGCTTCCTCTCGTGGGAACGTAACTCGAGTATTAATAATACGGCAGCCACAATTTGAAATTATTAGATTTATTCCAGATGCACCAATCCGCGATTGGAGAAAATTGTCTGCCAAAAACTACTCCCTGCATTCCTTTAGCGAAATAACTTCATACCTCCAGTAGGGCGTTCAAAAAGTCTCAGAAAAAAAAACTGCCGGAAAAAAACTACCCCTTCCCACCCCCGAAGTTGTTTTTGGTCGGATCCTCGCCATTTTTAGCAAGGACGCTCAAAATTATTCCAGAAGCACCAATCCGCGGTTGAAAAAAATTGCCGGACAAAACTACCCCCTGCATCCCTTTAGGGAAAAAATGATAACTCCATTGTTTCTGGTCCGATTTTCGCCGTTTTCACAAGGATGTTAAAAAAGTCAGTCTCAGAACTAAAAAAAAACTGCCGGAAAAAAACTACCCCTTCCCACCCCCGAAGTTGTTTTTGGTCGGATAATCGCCATTTTTAGCAAGGACGTTCAAAATTATTCCAGAAGCACCAATCCGCGGTTGAAAAAAATTGCCGGACAAAACTACCCCCTGCATCCCTTCGGGAAAAAAATGATAACTCCATTGTTTCTGGTCCGATTTTCGCCGTTTTCACAAGGATGTTAAAAAAGTCAGTCTCAGAAATAAAAAAAAACTGCCAGAAAAAACTACCCCTTCCCACCCCCGAAGTTGTTTTTGGTCGGATCCTCGCTATTCTTAGCAAGGTCGTTCAGAATGACTCCAGAAACACCAATCAGTGGTTGAAAAAATTGCCGGACAAAACTACCCCCTGCATCCCTTTAGGGAAAAAATGATAACTCCATTGTCTCTGGATTGGTGCGTATGGGTTAATTTTGATCGTCCTTGCTGAAAACGGCGAGGATTCGACCAAAAACAACTTCGGGGTGGGAAGGGGTAGTTTTTTGTCAGGCAGTTTTTTTATACTTCTGAGACTCTTTTGAACGTCCTTGTGAAAACGGCGAAAATCGGACCAGAAACAATGGAGTTATCATTTTTTTCCGTAAAGGGATGCAGGGGGTAGTTTCGTCCGGCAAATTTTTTCAACCGCCGGTTGGTGCTTCTGGACTAATTTTGAACGTCCTTGCTAAAAATCGCGAGGATCCGACCAAAAACAACTTCGGGGGTGGGAAGGGGTAGTTTTTTTCCGGCAGTTTTTTTTATTTCTGAGACTGACTTTTTTAACATCCTTGTGAAAACGGCGAAAATCGGACCAGAAACAATGGAGTTATCATTTTTTTCGTAAAGGGATGCAGGGGTAGTTTTGTCCGGCAATTTTTGTCAACCGTGGATTGGTGTTTCTGGAGTTATTCTGAACGACCTTGCTAAGAATAGCGAGGATCCGACCAAAAACAACTTCGGGGGTGGGAAGGGGTAGTTTTTTTTTCCGGCAGTTTTTTTTATTTCTCAGACTGACTTTTTTTAACATCCTTGTGAAAACGACAAAATCGGACCATAAACAATGGAGTTATCATTTTTTTTTCCTAAAGGGATGCAGGGGGTAGTTTTGTCCGGCAATTTTTTTCAACCGCAGATTGGTGCTTCTGGAATAATTTTGAACGTCCTTGCTAAAAATGGCGAGGTTCCGATCAAAAACAACTTCGGGGGTGGGAAGGGGTTTTTTTTTCCGGCAGTTTTTTTTATTTCTCAGACTGACTTTTTTTAACATCATTGTGAAAACGGCGAAAATCGGACCAGAAACAATGGATTTATCTTTTTTTTTTCCTAAAGGGATGCAGGGGGTAGTTTTGTCCGGCAATTTTTTCAACCACTGATTGGTGTTTCTGGAGTCATTCTGAACGACCTTGCTAAGAATAGCGAGGATCCGACCAAAAACAACTTCGGGGGTGGGAAGGGGTAGTTTTTTTTTTCGGCAGTTTTTTTTTTTATTTCTCAGACTGACTTTTTTTAACATCCTTGTGAAAACGACGAAAATCGGACCATAAACAATGGAGTTATCATTTTTTTCCTTAAAGGGGTGCAGGGGGTAGTTGTGCCAGGAAAATTTTTTCAACCGCGGATTGGTGCGTCTGGGTAAATTTTGAACGTTCTGGCTGAAAATGGCGAGGATTCGACCAAAAACTACTTCGGGGGTGGGAAGGGGTAGTTTTTGTCAGGCAGTTTTTTATGCTTCTGAGACTCTTTTGAACGTTCTTGTGAAAACGGCGAAAATCGGACCAGAAACAATGGAGTTATCAATTTTTTTCCCTAAAGGGATGCAGGGGGTAGTTTCGTCAGGTAAATTTTTTCAACCGCGGATTGGTGCGTCTGGGTAAACTTTGAACGTTCTGGCTGAAAATGGCGAGGATCCGACCAAAAACATTTCGGGGGTGGGAAGGGGTAGTTTTTTGTCAGGCAATTTTTTTACTTCTGAGATTTTCAGGGTGTAGTTTTCCCGGCAATTTTAAGTAAGTATATGTACATCAATATGAATCTCAAAAATCCTTACCTACCAATTCCATCTTCCTTGCCTCTTTCTGTGAACATATTATTTATATCACAGACGTATACATCTTAGCTAAGCTATATAGGTCTGTGTTTATATACATAATACATCTGCTTGAATGAAGATGTATTTTTATCCCTAAAATGGGCCGGATAGGCGACATTTGGCAACGACGAGTGGAAAGATGTAGAACTCAGCGACCTCTATGGGACGGTAGTGGAAATATTTGTACGAATTCCCACAAAGGATGCCAACTCCAGGGACTTGGCATCCTTTTGGGTTCGCCTAAAAATATACGGCGAGGCACAGTCTGTAGCGAAGCTATATAGGTCTGTGATAATACAAAAATAATATAAAAATGACAAACTAGACTAGATCTATTATTTGATTTAATAAATTAATGATTTTTACCACGTTTTTATTAACTCGCTTTCTTTTCCTCCTGTTCGTCTGTTTGCAATCGATTATAAACTAATTTTCCGATGAGTTAGAGACTTGAAACTTTAAACATAACTCAGACCAGAATAACAATGCATAATTAATGGGTATATACTACATATTATTAATATGTTATTTGTTACTATAAAATGAATAAATATCTAATAAATAAAGATATTTGACTAATGGAAATTTATCAACAGATAAGCACATGCATTGGTAAGTAAGAAGGATCTGGAATTAATTAATAAACCTGAAATTTGCCACAGGTCTCTGTCATAATCAACAAGATGTTTAAAATCGATTGCAAAATTTCAAACAAGACTAAAAAGCAGAAAATAATAAAATTTAAATATATTATTTTAATATACCACGTTTTTAAAAAGGACTAAAAAGTATAAAATAATATCAAAACCGACCAAAAAATAAAATTTCTCCTAGCCTCATAAAGATTCGTAAAACGTGGGGCGCATGCAACAGATTGCAGGGTCGAGGGGTCTCTGCCGTTGAGAAAACATATATTTTATATTTTAAAAAAACTTCTTCATTATCAATTTGACTTAAAAAAACTTTCTCTATATTCACTATCATAACTAGTAACTTGTAATCTACAGTATGTCCGCGTTTGCTTGTGAACACTCGATTTGCTTAATTTGCTTAATCGATTTGCAAAAAAAGATCACCAACCTGTGCCCTGTGGTTTATACAGGGTACTCTGGAAAATCTGGCCCTACTTTGTGAATGCCCTATATATAACTTAGAGTACTGATATTTTGTACAAAAGGTTTTGAGCTATGGCCACCATCCATTTTATTCTTAAAAGAATGCCTAGTATGATATTCTGAAAATTGTTCATTAAAAAAAACATAGTTATCCATGGAATAATAACCCAGTCGAAATAATATAGTGTCTGTGAAATACCTTCCTGTAGGTGAATCTAAAAACATATATGATAAATTTTATTCGGCTCTTCATAGATTTCTACAGTGACACATTGTATTCCTTAATCTATTTTTATATCTTAATGTTGAAAACTACTATTTACATTCAACTTGAGAAATAGGCAATGCGAAAATGTACTGATATGCAGAAGCCAAAGCAGAAGATGCCCCTTGGAATATATTAGGAAGGGAAGAAAGGGCCGGATTGGGCATAGGGACGTCGCGTCATCGTTGACTGCGCTGCGGACGCGGTGATGATTATTTTGATATTTTGCGTATGGCGTATGTCCGTTAGCTGTCCAGGCCGGCCCCAGTCGGCCCGATTGCGACCGGCCCTTCGGGCATTTGCCCGACTGCCCGACCGTCCCATCCGTCCCTGCTTGCTGGGCAAATACAAAACAAATATCGCCGAGTTAACGAACGCGGTGCCCGCTTCAGCATCGGCAGCGTTGCCATGTTGGGCGGTTTGAGGAATCTGTGACGATTTTATTAAAGTGATAATTAGCTACTGTAATTACAGCGCAATTTAGTTTTAGTTTCAAATTATTACATACAAGAAATTAATAACTACATTTGTTAATTTATCGTTATGGGAGGTGTGCTTTCATTTAATCTCATTATCAAACTCTTCTATTTTGAAATGAAATGCTGTAAACAATGGAGTACTTGGCATCACTCAAAAATATGTTGGCTCTGTTTACTTTTTGTTCTTACTCCCTCTATCCTTGGTTATTTCTCAGAGCCCGCGACGCAAACCCTTACATTTAAAAAACAGGTTGGGATGCGTATACTATTAAGTACCTAAGTATTATTTATATTACTGAGTGTATTAGTACACTTGTACTGTCGAGGAGTGACCGACCGCGCGACGTGTGACCGACCTTAACCGTGTGACAGCGAAAATCGCCAGTACTACTTGACAATTTTAAAAACCTGGTCTCTTAATAATGGTCGCAGACAGTGTTATGAAAAATGCGCTGTAATATAATGCGGCTGCAAAGGTATAGATTATTACAAGTTTACTTAAATAATCGACGACGTGCGCTTTTTTGCAGTATATCTATACTTATACCTAATTATTTATACCAACAGCACCCTTAACCCTTATCCATTCTTTCTTGTAATTGTCTGCCCTTTCCATAACAATATAAGCCTATATGTATGAAGCAATCATTACCTACCCACTGGCTATACTATCCACCTTCACATCTCCGCCACTATAGTGGCAACTCCATGGATGTTCAAACTGCGAGGGACTGAACCATTCCCCTCAGGTATATGGTATACCAAATTATTAGGTACGTGAGTACAAAAAAAATCTGGAATTTAATTTACTGCATGTTGAACTCCCAATTTTGCTGCTTTATCTTGATGTTCCGTCGTATTTCACGTTGTAAAAGCCCGTGTCTTACGCGGAAATGTACGACCCCGTCCCGGTGTGACTTGTCTCATATTCGCCTCACGTCCCGGAAATAATGAACTGCTATCCTTGCAGGAAAGAAATATGCCCTCCAAACCGAACAAAAATACTACGCGATAATGGGGCACGGATAAAAATATATGTATCATAAATTCAAGGCTAAAAATATATAACATAAATAAATTCAAGACAGCGACGAGTGCAGACCACATACAGAGATTTAACGAATATTTAGTAGTTGACATTTATTAGATTTATCACACACAAATTATGGTTTTAAACATACACTCTGCTGATTTTAAAAATGAACTTATTTAATTAAAGCTGCATTTTTTTGACTTCATTAATAATTATTTATTTTGATGCACTTGCGAAACACACGTAATATAGAAAAATAAAGAAAAAATATAAAAAAATTTCAATACACGGCAAGAGTACCTACATCTGACAAAACAAAAATCTATAAACGACAATGCTCAATAAAAAAACATGAAGGATTTTAAAGTTTCGATTTTTTTTTAAATATATTTTAATAACGTTATCGCCGATAAAAGTAATGTACACAATTTACAGAGGTGGTCATACCTTGAAATAACCTATCTACTAAACATAATATGGCATAATTGTATACAGTGACCGGCAGAAAGTTGGACACAAAAATTTAATATTGATTTCGATTAATTTAAGTTTCTAGCTGCTAATCGAACAAAATTAAAGTTTTGTAGCAAATTCATGTGTTATCCGATGATAAGTTGTGCTTGCGGTATTTTGTTTGTTTTGTAATACACAGGGTGGTCGAAAAAAACACAAAAAAATATTTTTTTTACTAGGTGGCTGTGACTTTAAATCTGACATCCGCCTTTGATTCCAAACAACTTTTGTAAGTAACTTTTTACCGTATTTTAAAAAATAAGGGTACTTTACTCTTGAGTTATTTTGATATTTTGGAATCTACCTCGTATCCAAAAAGAGATATTTAAATTTGGATATGTGCGTTTTGAGTTTGAAATGATGCACCAATTTTTATCGAGAATAAAATTTTCTGAATAATAAAAAAAGTTTTCCATTTGTGTCCAACTTTCTGCTGGCCACTGTATAATAAATTATTGTATAATTTTTAGTTCATTTTTTAAGAAAAAAAAAACATTATCACAAAAAGATGATACACAACATTTATAAGAAACCCATTGATAATTTAGCTGTGTAACTCCCTGTATATCCATAACAAACATAGTCTTATAAAAAACCTCCCGACACCAATTTTCCTGCAAGTATTGTGATTATTTCACGAGATTTTAAACTTTAACATCCTGTATCCATTTTACTAAGCATTTTCGGTGCTGTTTATAGATTTTTTCCTTTAAGGTTCTGAATCATTCTTGAATTTATTCCTACTAATTTATTTAGGTACATCTTATATATAATGTTTCAGAGATTTATTTTTATAAGGTTTACCGCTCTTTTGCAGGGCACCCATATTGTGACATTAGATCATAAAACACCTTTTCCTGCTCCCTCCTAGGCCTCTTACCTAACTAAGTACACTTTACATACTCTCCAGCACACCCGAATGCGTAAGTAAAATGTTCGAGCTATCCTGTTATTTTGGTTGCTAGCTGAGACAGTGGTTGCTAGGTAACTTTACAAAAAGTATTGCCTAGAAACTCTTACGCAGCAAAGTCCTTAAAAACCAATAATAAAATATATTACTTATGTTGCAACCCGAAACTTGCGTACATTTTAATAGGTTTCACAACGATCGTTTTATAAACTGATTTGATTTTGATCAGAAAGCACTTCAAAAATTATGCGAAAGAAAAATTAATAATATAATAATTAATAATAAAATTAATAATTCAATATTTTTTAAAATTAATAATTCAGTATTTCCTTAGTCCCAAATAAGAGCTGCCTAATAGAAGAAAATTGACAAGCAGTTGTTTACCAAAGGGTGAGAGCATGTAACTATTAAATCGTAGGTCCCGGGTTCAAGTCCTACTCAAAGGCCAAATTTTTTTATATCTTTTTATTATCGCTGTATTTTGCCTCTTATATTTATATCACTGATTATCATGTTCAGTAAACGAACAATGGGAAAATTATTACTCACACTAGTCCATGGTGTACCTATAATATGAAATTGTCGGTAGTGGGAAAAATGTAATACATTACTCGATGCGTAAGTTCTTTTTGGCCCCGGAGGTACTTTTAAGGACCGAGGCAATACCCGCATTTCCTCGGTCCTCAAACAACCTCCTCCTCCAAGAATTTGCACTTACCCATCTTGCAATGTAAATAACAGATACAATGTTGGTACCTTGGCAGGTAGGTACCATTGTTCATCTGAAGATTCTGGTAATACAACGTCACAGTGATATCTTAAACAATTTTGAATAAAAGTAAGAAATGTTCAAACCCTATAGGGCGACCGCGTTTTTAAAAATTGTGACGTTGGCCGCGGATGAGTATGGACCTTTGTCTTAGTAAACGGCAACCAGATGGGAAATTGTTCACAGTTTGGATATCTTTGATTTGTGTGAGGGATTCGAACATGGACCAAGTCAAAATTAGGCGTGGGGCCGAATCTGAAAAGCTGTTCGGTGGTATGGGCCATTTTTCCGATTTTTCAAAATAGGTTACTTTGACGGTACTTACCACTCTCGTTCTCAACGAAATTCGACAATATTTTGTTAAGTCAGTTCGATCGATGGAGATACAACAAATAAATGGAGGAGTTAGTAAACCTGATGTGGTTTTAGCTGGTCGACAACTTGGTACACCTCAAGCTGGGGGTGCGCCGAGGTCGGTATTTGTTTTTGTTTTGTTGAAGAGGAAGTTTTTTCTCTACTAATTGTTTGACTTTTCGTTTTCAATTTGTCGAAACATCGTGCATTTTTGAGGAAACGTTTATAAAAGAAAGCCAATTATTAGTTTTATATATCTACAGTTAGCGGAAAGTTTTTAAAAATTTAGTGTCGAAGCGGAATTCTTATGCTTTATTCTGTGGCTCTAGTCAAAAGCGTTGGCCAAAATTCGAACTACTACTAACTATTGTCACGCAGTTAATTTAGTCTGCTCAAAATAATTCTCGACTCACATTTTTCCCTCTGGCATTAGCGCATACATAGTTCCGCTTTCGCTTAAAATGAAGCTTATATATTTTTGATAGAATGATATAATAATTATTAAATTTGAGAGATTCTGGAACCTCTTAAATATAATAAAATATTATATAATACATTACTTCAATATTCAAGGAAATATCTGAATATTTTACATTCTTCTTACTCAGTTCGGAATTTGGATAGGGACTCAATAATGCATAATCTGGCAAAGTAAACCTCCCCTTTGAAGGTCGAGTCTAGCGCCATCCACCGAACTAATTATTTGACGTATGTGACGTAAAACACCATCATGGCCATCACATAACATTCACTAGATGGTCTGTCAAACTGTGCTTTCTGCTTGGTTGATATGAAAGAGCAGTTTTTTTCTTTATAAAATGCATGGTTTAGATTAGTGACAAGTTTATAGTGTAAGATCCCTAATAAGCTCCGCACCTACTCTCATCTGTATTCCTAATGAAAGGCATTTTTTATAAAGATAATGCGTAATAAAAGCAAATCGCGCATGTTTTGCCCTTGTACCTTTAATTAAAATTTATTTAACTAACTTTTTTTAGAAGAGTGCCCTTTATGTAGCTCTCGCGTTAAAATGTTATTAAAGAAACTTGTTCACGATCAAAAATTGGGCTGTTGTGAAAAATTTCAAAAGTCTAAGCCCATTTTGATTTTTTCCCAAAAAAAAGTAATTTGTCACACCAAAAAGGTTTTGTAGGTTTTACGACAAAATGTTATTAAGGAAACTTGTTCAAAATGAAAAACTGAGTACGTTTGCGAAGTTTCAAAAGTCTTCTTATGCTCTAGCCTTTTTCCCGTTTTTTTTTTTAGAAAAGTGCCCTTTGTGCTACTTTTAGGTCAAAATATTATTAAGTAAATTGTTGTGTTGTGCAAGAATGTGATTAAGGAACCCAAGGGTGATTTGTTTGTTTATACATTATCTTTTATATAAAAAAATTATCTTCCATTAGGAATACAGCTGAAGGTAGGTCGAGCTTATTTGGGATTTTATACTATTAGTTATACTTTAGTGACAAATAAATTAATTTAAGTCCGAATTTACTCGGAAATTACTCCGAGTTACAAGTGGGAATTATGCCGAGTTACAAGTCGGAATTATTCCGAGTTACATGTCGAAATTCAACAAACAACTCGGAATAATTCAGAGTTAAAAGTTGGAATTATTCCGAGTAACAAGTCGGAATAATTCCGAGTTACAATTCGGAATAATTCCGAGTTACAAGTCGGAATTCCGAGTTGTAAGTCGGAATTCGGAATTCCGAGTTGTAAGTCAGAATTCCGAGTTAAAAGTCGGAATAATTCCGAGTTACAAGTCGGAATAATTCCGAGTTACAAGTCGGAATTCCGAGTTGTAAGTAAGAATTCCGAGTTGCAAGTCGGAATTACGACTTACAAGTCGGAATAAAACGCCGAGAAATTTTTTTGTCACAGGTGGCCCCTCTGCGCTTCCGTACAAATTTGCATATATATAAAAAAATATATTACCTCGTTGGTGTTAAATCCCGACTTTAAGATTGCTTGTTTAATTAATTATTGAATGTTTATATATAACTAGGACTTCAAGCCCTTCTCTTAACTAAAAGGATTTATATTTCCATGATTTTTAAAAATTAAAATCAACTTAATTTGAAACAACAGCATTGTTTTAGAACAATTGTTGCAAATTATTCTGGCATATAAGTTGGTTAGACAGTTGATAGTTGGAAAATAACAACGTTGTTGCTTTTGATGTTATGCAAAATGTTCGACATAATTCTCTACTGTGCTGCTTTAGGTATATAATAAAATATGAGATACGCCTGTCGTCGCAATCCCCGAGGGAGGTGTTTTTTTATTTTTGTTAGTTTACATTCTTACTTCTTACAAGTTTATCTGGAACGCGATGCGGGTGTGGCTAGAGCTGCGATTTTCCAACGACTTTCCACACTTTATAGAAATAATGACATTCCATTCTATAACAGTTATGGGTGGTCGAAGCATTGTAAGTGATTTTGAGGCAAATTCATAGTTACTTTACTTTAGGACCATTTTGTTGTTACAGAAAGTTAACGAGTAGTAGTTTGGTCAAGGAATAACAGCCAAAGTGCATACCTTATTGATACACAGGATATTGAAATTTCCGGAGAAATAGATATCGATAATTTTGAATAACTTTTCTGTAAATGACTGCTGCGAAGGGTTCCACAATGCCTTGAACTCTGTATTTCATTGCAGTCATCCCAACATTTGGATTCTGTTCGAAGGATTACAAAGAGACATGGCCTGTCACAGACTGATCTTAATAAATGCACAACGAAACCGATTCGAGAACACAAAGAGGAAATACAGGCAACTATATGTCGCAGTTTCCTTCGCCATTTAATCATATCCACAGACAGAGGACAAACTGGCCTACTAGAGACAGCTGGCTAATTTACAGTAAATATATTTTATGTCATTTTATTCTAACGAAATACTTATAATATATTTTATGTACAATAAAGTTATAAGTTAATGTACAGCAAATTATATTTTATATATTAAAAATGCAGTGGATTTCATTTCATTCTACAATTATTACTAAAGGGCGGAATATATGCATTTAATTTCATTCGAAATATGCGCATATACCTATATGCATCATTTTTATTTAAAATATGAAATAATATGCATTTATTTAGCCAAATATGCAATAATATGCATTTATTTTACATGTAAAAATACCTTAAAAACACGAAAACTGATTTTAGAGAAAAGGTTTATTTTAAGAAAAATGAAAGGAAAACAAATACATAAAACACCCCGTAAAATACCTATATTAAAGCAGAATTATAAAAACATTTTAATTTGAAATTGTATAGTAGGAATTTATTACTAAAAACTTTTAAAATGTTCCAATAAAAATCTTTGCCTTCTGTCGTTAAAAATTTGTTTATACAGGGTGAGTCACATCTAAAGGCAGAGCCGAAAAGACAAGGTAAAACTCGCTAAAATAAGCACATATGCTTAATAAACATTAACCCAAAAAAGCTTGGTTCTCCATATACAGTGTGTTGAAAATTTTCCAAAAATATATATTTTTTTAATTTCTTTCGATCCCATTTAGGAATTCTAACCAAATTTGGTACACATTATACACTGGACGGTTGCCATTTTGTGGAATAATTTGGCCCCGTTCCGATCACCAGCGGCGTAGGTACAAATAGTTACTGTAAATAATTGTAGAAAAAAAGTAGTACGGCCCTGTGCAAAACCAAAAATTTTGCCTTTTTTGGATAGCCCATTTAATTTGGAACAAAAAATGCCTCTTGGTATTTTTTTTATTTCTGGTACAGTTTCTTCGTAATTTCGGATTTTTTAAACTAGTGTCAAGGTGATTATGCTGGCATTTAAAATAAAATTATTTGTATCTACGCTGCTGCTCATATTGTCACGACCTGGATAGCCGTGACTGGGAGCGTAGCAAATAATAACAATTGGCCTTAATTTCGCATAGGTTAATTTATTATTTAGGGTTAAGAAAGCTTGACACAATTGACAATTGACACAATGAGAGAAAGACACTTACTTTTGTGAAGAGACAGCAGGGGCAGGCGTCATCGCAGCTGGAATACCTGGTTGCTGGTTGGCCCCGCCGGTTGGTCGATCTTTTCTTTTGCACTCGTACGGACTGACTGTCGCCTTGAACCGATCGATGGTTTTAGGTAAACTTTGATTTTGTCGCGGAATCAGCAGTCAGCGATTTTTATGTTAAGTTTCGATAATACCGGCGGTGCCTGAACTCAACCGAGTTCATTGAATTATTTCGTTATAATTTAATTGCTTACTTTTCATTCGTGACACATGCCCCCGTCTCTTCAAAGCTGGACTCCAGCTAAAAAAATAAATTGTAAAAATAAAATAAAAGAAAAATTATAAAACAAATATAACTTATTTATGATATTAAAAAAAGAAATGAATATAAAGACGAAATTAAAATTTTAGTTTATCGTGTTTTTAAATAAAAAAAAATAAAAGTAGGTATATAATAAAAAATATAATATGAAGTTTTTCTCACGGACCGCACTGCACTGGCTTGTCTCGCGTATACACTTGCACCCTGTAGTATCTTGGCTCTGAATAGTCTGTGGGATACTGGATGCTCAGCGTTGGACTATGGATGATCTACCTTCCATACGCTGGACCTTCGGTTGGGACTCGCTGCGACATCTTCTGGTGGATAGGCAGTACCAATTAAATAATACCGGTATCCGCCTCGTCTTGGTGTAGGGAAATACTGAACTAGGCCTACTATGCTAGCAAGCCCGTACTCGCCTCCGTCGAGAATGCCATGTTTTCGTTGTTTCCATCCGTGCGGGCGTAATAAAGCCGTGAATTGCTTTGGTGGCCTTCGTTTCCTGCGGTTGCTGGGATTGCAAATGCTGGTCTCAGCATTTTTTTTCTTCTGAAGATGCTTCAGTTTTCTTGTTGCGTCGTTTCGGTTGGAACAGGGTAAATTCGTTTCTTTTTGTGTGGTTGCTACTGCTGATATATTTATTCAAGTGAAGTGTTTTTGGTGCATTATCGTTTCATTTATGCACTGGAGGTGTCCGTTATTTTCTTGACTCGTTGTACCCTGTTTGGGGCGTGGAAAAGTTCTTTTCGTCGTGGAGTTGCGATGTGTGTATCTTTTCTGGAGTGTTCTAACCATTTTAGAAACGGTGGGGTAACTACTTCTGGTAAGGTTTACTTTTCTTGTACGGCTATTTCTTAGGTTCTGGTTTTTCTTAGGTTCTGCGGCAGTGAAAAATGTGGCATGGCATATGCCTCAGACGTGGCAAGAGGCTGCTTTGCATGAAGTTGTAGGGCCTAGTCCGATGTCTTCGATGTCTGTGGACCATCTACGTACGTCTCTGGGGGTGGGGTGGCATCGGCATGCTTGTGCGGCGTGTCCGGAGATGTTTTTTTTTTATCATGAAAATTAAAACTAAGTGTAAGTATATGCTGTTATGCAGCGTTATATCCTATACTAATGTTAAATTTGTCTTGACCACAAGTTTAGTGGGAAACGTTAAATTTAAATGTTCATTTCTAATAATTCTGATAGAAATTAAAATAAAGTACTTGGAATTGATAACAGTTATCTGATATGATATAACAGTGTTGCATGTTTTGTTTGTTTTTAATTGTTTTTGTGTTGCCATTTAAAAAAAAACAGTGGAAAATATTTCTTACTAGTACAAAATTATTCTTAATATTTTATCTATTATTCTCACAATATAATTTTTTTTTCTCATTAACTCATACTTTTTTATTTATTTATTTTTGGCTTTGCTTTCTACAATATTTACTTCAATAACATTAGAAACGTTCGATGACCCCTGCACCGAATTTTGAAAGGAATCTAGCACAATGGCCATTTGGGATGATATTCCACCAAGTACCTATTTTATAGCGCAAGGCTTGGTCGAAATAACAAGACAAAAATTGCACTAGAGGAGCTCCAAGGGGTAAAGACACAATGGTACCATTAACTATTCATTATTTTCTCTTTGTTTAAAACTTATCGCAGCCATTTAATAATTGTATTCCACTTTTGTACTTTTTATATTCTTTAACGTAATGCATTACTTTAATTATTTTCCTTCTTGAATTTAGTGAGAATATGCGAATGTGCTTAGTTCGATGCCTTCAAAATCTTGATTTCTGCTGGGCCCATTGGAATTATTATTTTGCTTATATTTTTGGCAACACTTATTTATTATATGGTAGCTTATGTATAAAATGAAAATCGTTATGCAAGTACATAATAAAATGAATAGTGCATCTTGTTCCGGCGCGTAGCCGAAACTTTGGCTATTAACGGCAGTTACGGGGGTTGCTGCAATTATCATTAAATTATTTATTTTTAGGAGAAGAAATGCAACTAAAATTGACAAAATTATATTCCATACTAAAAAAATAGAGTCGCTATGTAAACCATAGCTGTAACTTAATGAAGTAAATTTTGGAAAAACGCTATTTATGTTACTTAAAATATTCTTAATTGTATCTTCATCGGAAGTAAAATTTGAGTGGGGAATGTGTAATGTCCAATTCATATTTATTGCTTCTGTGGTGTTGTGAAAAATCGGAGCACTCAATTTTAAGGTGGGGTTTAGGACAAAGGATTTCAGATTTGACCAAGATGCTGGGATAATGTGGTGAATAGTTGCTGATAACGGGTGGTTATCGCGACAAGGAAATCTTGAGGGAATTACCTCTTCGTTTTGCATTGTAAGTTTGCAATCACATGGCAAGTATATTTTTGTTGCTCCTGGAGTTTCATAAGATTTTTTAGATAATTCTTTTGTTGTATGAGGACACTCAATTGTAGTTGGGTGTTTTATATGTGTAAGAATGTAGGTTTCTTCATCGATTTCAGAAATAATAGTGGAAGTGGACTTGTGGCACGATAGTGGACAGTGATGGCTAATTTCCTCAACTGTGGCTCCATTAAAAAGTTTTTTAGCGCAGATTGGTCCTTGCAAGGAGTTAGCTGGGAATCTTGGCAAAAAAACAAAGTTTATCCTCGTAGGGACGGCAATGTCGAAGACCTTCTCCAGAAATTTGCCTTATTTGGGTTGGTTCAGCTCGAACGGTATCTGATACAGCAAGAAAAAGTGTGTCGTGTTGGATTTTACATGTCTGATTATACCAAGCAAATGGCACAGTTATTAACTGGTACAGTTTCCAGCGTCTAAGTTTTTGCTTAATGGGGATTCTAATGTGTATAATTATATCTTCGTCAGTAAATGTACAATCGGAAATTGGAAGTTGGTAATATTTAGAAAGTTGTGATCTAGGTATTGACAATTCTTGATTAAAAGTTATTAATTCTTCAGAAAGTTTTCTTAAGTCTTGGCTTAATGTTAATGGCTCGAGAATAACGCTTGGTATATGGTGTTGCTTACATGATGCTATTACATATTGATTTTTAATAGCTCTTGATAATAAAACTGTATTTTTCAAATTAATAAATTGGTTTTCTAATATTGAGTCAATTGTGTCATATTGATTATTTATTTTACTTTTTATGTCATTAAAATAATTTTCTATATTGTGTATATGGGATTCTATTTCTTGGAAAGTGTGTGTAGATTGATTTTGATATTCGCTGAAATTTTCTGAATTATTTGCTATTACTTGAATAGAGTTTGAAAATGCATTTGTCAATTTAAAAATTTTATTTTCCAAATCTCTCTCATTTATTATAAAAGAATCTAAATTATGATGGGTAGCAACACCACAACACCATGCAAGTCCTTCTCCTAGAAAGTCTAAGGAGCGTTTCTGTATATGATTTGATTCATCTGTGTGATTTTTTAAGTATAATGGACTCCAACCTCTTTCTAAATTTTTGAAATCGGTAATATAAGCGTTTTGTAAACCAGTAAAATTTTTTTATAAATGTACACTCCACACTGTCGCTGCCACATGTCCTGTTAATTTTGTCGTAATTTTGTTTTTCAACCCAATTTGATTGGTAAATTAAAGGAACCGTTGACTCGTAACTTACGGTGTCAGGTTGTGCTCTCCAGAAGGCACCTGCGGTTATTTCCAATTTACAGTGCATTTGTATTGGAAAACATAACATCCCCAAAGTAAGTAACATCCTGTTAAGTAAAATTTATGTTAGCGTTAGGATTATTTCCAATTGTTAAAATATCCTATTTTCAAATTTTCTTATTTCCCTTTTCAGTTATCTTCAGTTATGCCTAATATTATTGTCTAAAGTATAATATTCTTATCTTTAAGTATATATGTATTAAAACTTTTAATTTTAAATACCTATGTATTCCCATTCTTATTATTTCTTAGTCAAAATAATACCTATACTATATATTTTTCTATAATATTAACATTGTCGAGACGCTATTCACTATATAGCTTTAAATATTAAAAATACGCCTATATTATATTTGTGGTCAGGCGAAATTTGTTTTGTCGTTTGTTACGGGCTCGGGCTGGTGTCTGGTGTCCAGGGATCATAGTACGGGAGTATCCTGCTCACGTGGAAAATTTCTTTTTTGTCTCCCCAGTGTTTGTTTCTGTTTGTTTCGTCATTTGTGTACTTTTGGTACCATACACTTGCAGAAATTACGAGAAAAGTGCCGAGATACGTTATTTTGTAATTGTCATTCCAGCCGTTTGCTGTTGACGAGCTTTCGTAGTTTTTTATAAAATTAACCGGTGAGTCAAGAGCGGGGTCAAATTTAGGAGGGGGAATAAATTTTGGCACTGTCGGGTTTCTAGCGTCATTTAAGGCTTCTGCCAAAGTAGTATTCATTTTTTGTAATTTTTCTTTGTCCGTAATTTCTACCGGCGTTTGTTTTTGTTTTTTGTCGTTAGTATCGATTTGAATGTCTTTGTTAGGGTGGGAGGGAGTTTATGTAAATTTTATTTATGTCTGTACCCTACGATTTATAGTGATTACTTGGGCTGTTTGTGTACCTATATCAAAATTTAAATTATCTGGCAATTTTGCTAAAGAATCTACAAATTGATTTGCCTCTGCTAACTGCAAAGGGTGTTCAAAATTAAATTTTTCTCTAAAAGGACTTGTTAAACTAGGACTCTTCGGAGTATCTTTAGGACTTCGAGATAGTGACGCTCGCGGTTGAAAGGGATTTATGTCTGTGCTGCGGTGACGAGGTTCGAAATGTTTAAAACTATCCGCCTCTAAATTTAATCTAAGATTTTTTGCTTTTTCTTTATTTTGGAGTCTTGTAACGGGCTTGTTAGCTGCAGGCTCAGTCATTTATTCATTCAATTTAGTTTTTGTATATATTATTAAATCAAGAAACAATAAAACATCCTTAAAAATTATAACAAGGTACGGAAAAAAAATTGCAATAACTCTGACGAAATAAACGCTTTTAAGCAAAGAAAATACGGAGAAAAAAAGTTCACAGAATGCACCCAATGAAATTTAACCCGTCGTATAAATAAACATTGTTTTTTTTTGTATTTGGAAAAGGATTATACATCAATTTAAAAAAAATAAAATATGACAAACGTTATTTTTACGACGTGTTTTTTTTTTAATAAAAAAGCATTAATATTGCCAAGTAAATGTCAATTGTGTTAAGAAAAAATGAATTGAGTTTAGTATAAAACATGATGTAAGTGTCAAAAAATTATTATCAAAATTTTGGAAATAAAAAATGAACCGGCGCCTCCACCATATGTCACGACCTGGATAGCCGTGACTGGGAGCGTAGCAAATAATAACAATTGGCCTTAATTTCACATAGGTTAATTTATTATTTAGGGTTAAGAAAGCTTGACACAATTGACAATTGACACAATGAGAGAAAGACACTTACTTTTGTGAAGAGACAGCAGGGGCAGGCGTCATCGCAGCTGGAATACCTGGTTGCTGGTTGGCCCCGCCGGTTGGTCGATCTTTTCTTTTGCACTCGTACGGACTGACTGTCGCCTTGAACCGATCGATGGTTTTAGGTAAACTTTGATTTTGTCGCGGAATCAGCAGTCAGCGATTTTTATGTTAAGTTTCGATAATACCGGCGGTGCCTGAACTCCACCGAGTTCATTGAATTATTTCGTTATAATTTAATTGCTTACTTTTCATTCGTGACAATATGAACAGGGCCAAATTATTGCACAAAATGACAACCCATAATATGTATAAAATAATTCCTAAACGGGCTAGAAAAAAATTAAAAAATATTTTGAAAAGTTTCAACACTCTGTATATGGAGAACCAAGCGTTTTTGAGCTAATGTTTATTAAGCATATGTGCTTATTTTAGCGAATTCTACCTTGTGTTTTCGGCTCTGCCTTTAGATGTGATTCACCCTGTATATAGAAAAGCTTCTCTCAACATCTACCGATGTAATAGGACAATATTTTAATTTGGGTAGTAAAGTGTAAGGCCAAGGTGCAACTTCGTTGGATGATTTACCATCAAAAATTCTCTTTACTGCCATTAAAGCTTTGAACCCTTCATCCTTTTCTACAATAGCATCTAATTTGGGCTCTCATAATCTTGGTTATATCTTATATCTATAAATATAAATAAGTATAGGAAAAACATGCAAATATGCACAAAAATATAGTTTTTCCATAAATATGCAATGTTTGGAAAAATTGAATAAAATATGCAAAAAATGCATATATGTATATGCAATTGCATATATTCCGCCCTTTAATTATTACCCTTAGTACCGACCAATCGCGGAACGTCATTGAACACGTGGTTTTATTTACGCCAGGCGTAAGGATTGCTCGATTTTAGTATAGGCGTGGTTTGCTCGCGGCAGTTTAAATGTTCGGTTCGGATGCCAGTTAGCGGCTAAACAACGGAATTGGCCACTAGCAAAGTTATTAGAAAATGAGTGAAAATCTAAAGGGCCGCGATAGGCAGAAGGTTAGGGCAAAGTTCACACTTTTTCCCTGGTAGAGAACACTCGAAGTGCAAAGTTACTAACCTGGAACTATCGGAATCAAAAAACGGTCTCCGTGGCTTCCGCAGGCCGTTTTATAGCCAGGAACCACGTGACCAAACGGCGGACGGCGGCTGCCCAATGGTCTGCGTCTCAGACGTGAATTAGCAAGCGCTGCCTTCCATATGGGTCTCGCTGCGGCGGCTGGCGGCCGGGTGGAGCGGCTAGGGGGTCCTCGGATTTATGGTGTCCTAAATACCCGGTTTCCCAAAAAGAACGGCGATGCTAACCGATGTTTAACCATTCCCTTCGGATCTACCCTTATTCGGTGTTTCTACCCCTCGCTAAATAAATGAAAAGCTTAACCGGAAATAATCCCCACATTTAAATTAAATGCAAATGATTAGGAATATAGAACGCCGCTCTCCGCGGCAGCAGTAAAAACATAATTATCTGTATAAATATTAAAGCTACGGCGGACGACTGGCCGCTAAAAATAGCGCGGGGAAAGAATTAAGCTGGTGTAAAATAAAAATAAAAGCCAGGAAATTTAGTAACTTCGTTACACAATTAGACGTGCTTAATTTACCTCCCGACCAAGTTTGTCGCAGATGTAAAAGTACACCCGTAAACGGCCTTAAGTGTGTGAATTGTGGTGCATTGGTGCATCCTGGATGCATAAAGTGTCTTAAAAACACCAAGATTGTAGTGGAAAATAAATTTTTGATTTGTTCTGAAGATCCGGAGGTCAACATTGAAAAACCCTTGGACGGTGGGATAACGAGGTAAATAGAGATTAGCTATTTCAAACTGGTATGTGCCGAAAAAGACAAACTATTAACCCAAAAAGATATGGTAATCACGTCCCACAAAGACCTAATTGAGAGTCTGAAAGAGAAGATTAATTTTTATAAATCTCAAAAACACAGGAAACAAACGCCATCTAGTCCGTCCGTTAAAATAGTTCCCTGTGGTCGGTCGCCAAGCGATAAACTTGGTCTTCTTCAGTGGAGCCGGCTTCTGCATCGAATGTACCGAGGCACACGGGATAGAAGGCCTGCACCCATCCTCTCTCCTCCGCTGCAACGTCACACTGTCAGCCAAATACGCCGCGTTCAAGCTCTAAATTCTAAGTCGAAGTCGAGGCGTACCGAGGATCGAGGCACGCGGCTTTACGGCAAGGTGTTCCTGCATATAGAGCTACAAATCCTCATATTCAGTTATCCTTTCTTATATAGTGTTTATCGCACTTTAGGTATTCAGGCCGTATATCATCATTTAATTGAAAAAAAAAAAACAGGGTCAGTACCTATTTACAGATGTGTACTGGAAATTTGTCTCAAAATTCTGCAAAATATGTTGTTGTTAACAGAAGGAAATAATTATTATTCTTGCGATGTATCGTATCATCAGTAAATTGTAAAATGTTTGGCTACACTGGCAAACATATATTTCGATAATTATCGAGAGATTCAAAATGAGAGAATAATGGCGCAAAAGGCTGAGAGAAAACTAAAGAAATTAGCGAGTAATTGATATTTCTTATTTTCATTCATTATATTATATTTATTTCTATGTCGCTGAAGCAATTTGCGTGTGTTATATATTATTTTATTTTAATTGAGCTTATTACGTTTATTTCTACACTGCCGCTTCATTATCATTAATAATAAGATAAATGTTCATAATGTCGCTTGTTTCCTTAAAATTTCCTTACTATCTCACTAGAAGATAACCAACTTTTATATTTGTAATCTGCTGTAATCTGCTCTATAAAATGATAATGGAGTGATAGGGAAGCGATAACGAGTGCTGCATAAAGCCACCTTTAATAATTAATTATTGTTGAATTTCAATAAGTTTATTATGTTTATTAGTACGAACTTAATTGTTTAGAATGGTTTATTTTCTGTTGTGCGTAACGTTTTTCGGTTTCTTATGATATGTGTTAATAATCTGGAAAATAAAAAAAATGGCTCTAAAACTCCCCAAAATACCGCAATGCATAGAATATAATGGCCTCACAAAAATAATCCAAGCCACTCCACTAAGCTTATCTGCTGACAACTCAGAACAACAAAAACAACAACAGACTCTCACTACCACAATGGTTTCAAAGCAATCGACGAATCACAAACTCTATTGAAATGTAACGAATACATCAACATGAATAGGAACCATGATGGGTTTACACCAACCTATCATAGGTTCGTCATGTGATACAGGCCTGCAGCTCCGAAGCTATCCTTCCTTGACGTCTGTAAGCTTCATCCCAGTACCTCCACGGAGTAAGCTATCTAAAACAATTGTGCCCTGAAGTTGCCTGTGAATAATTAAGAATCCGCTTCCCAGAGTATTATGCATCGTTTAAGGTTAAACCTGACAAGAGCTGAAGATCCCTCTTTGTGCCCCGCAGGATGCTGCATCAACAGATACGTGCACCTACGGAGTAGTGAGGATTAACTAATAGAGACCCGTCAACTGTAACAAATGACCCGCGGGCAGCAAACTGCAGTATACCCAATACGAGCCAATATCTTGAATTCTAAATTCCTGTTGTTTCATATGTTTCAATGCCACTCGAACAAAATAGATAAATTTCGGTTATACCCGGACAAATCAAAGTTTGACTGTATACCTATATGTCTGTCCGAGCACTGGCTTGAAGATAGTGCTTTAAAATACCTAAATTTAGATAATTATAAATTGTGCAGCTACTTCTGTCGACCCAGAAAAAAACACGGAGGTGTTTGTATATTTGTGGAGGAGGGTGTAATGACAGAACCTTTAGATCTTGCTCAATTTTCAAGTATGTGGATTGCCGAATTCTGCGGCGCAAAAATTCAGAAACTAAACACTATTATTGTATGTATTATTGGAGCTTCTTTTGCATTATTTAGTTTCGAACAATAATACAGTAAATATCATGCTGGCTGGTGACTTTAACGTAAATTTTATTGTGCCATCAGTGCCTTTGGGTACCTAGTCTGGTTTGTCTGCTGGATTCTTTCGGTCTCAATGTCTGTATAACAGAACCCACGAGGGTGATTCACCAGTCAAATACTTTTCTCGACAATATTCTTAATCTGTCCCATGAGTTATTGCAGATTAGTGTGGTCGATCGTTGTGTATCTAATCACAGAGCTGAAATCATAAAATACAAAGATATGGACGTATGGTCTCATCACTCCGTATATCGGAGACGATTCTCCGCACAAAAAAAATAACCATTAATTCAAGGAATCTCTTAGGCGGCTAAATTGGAGCTCCTTTTATACTTGCCAGAACGCGAACATTCTTGCCGAAACTCTAATTTATAACTATAGTTCTTTGGTCGAAAAACACTTTCCTCTAAAAAAGATAAACAGTGGAGGTAAACGATCTGTACACTGGTACTCGAACTCGCTTCGTAAAAAGAGGGATATTATTTACAAATCTTTTAAGGCTGAGTACAAGGAGATAGTGCAAACTAAATCAGATGCTTACAATACAACCATCATAAAAAAATCGGAAAAGAAAACTAGGGACAGTTCGAAAATAATAAATTAGGAAATAAACAAACGCAATATATAACAAACCACTGATATTTCCGTTGCGAATTCAATAGCTTCTTTTCCTCAATGACAGATCATTATTTATCAAAGAATATTAAATCAAGTAACTTCAGAGATACATATATTCATGTTTTAGATTAAAATTTCAATCGTACTCATAGTTTACCTAAATTTAATTTTGCTCCAATCGATAAGGCTACTGTGGAGAGGGCCGTTCACTCTTTAAAGAAGTCTGCAACTCTAGATATATATGACCTAAATAGCAAAATTATAACTGCAACACAAGATATTCTAATTCCCCTACTGACCCACTTATTTAATGTGTGCATTTCATCGGCCGTTTTCCCATAGTCACTGAAGTGCTCCAGCCAGAGTATTTACCGCTGTTTAAGAAAGGAAAACGACAGTCGCTTGATAAGTATATACGCCCTATACTTATCAATTGTAGCTATTTTCGGCAAAATATTAGAGATATATAGAACCGGATTTTAACTGATTATCTTGAAGAAACCCGCTTTTTCGCCCAGAGTCAGTGGGTTTCTGTCGCGGCCGATCTACGGCGAGGGCTGCCCAGGCAGTCGTATATGACATAGTTAGGGGCATCGAGCATGGTAATCACGTGTCCTTGACGTTTTGCGACCTCACCAAGGTCTTGGATTGCGTCAATCATGAACTGCTGTTACATTAGATGCGTTTGTTGGGCATTGACGATCTACCTCTTGTGAACGACGAGAGTTCCTCCATTCTGCCCATTCAATACGGCGTTGTGCAGGAATCAGTGTTGGGTCCCCTATTTTTTCTTATCTACGTCAACGACTTTCCAGAGTTTATTATGCCACACAATGCAATTGCTTGCCGACGACAGTACCCTGATTTGTGCGGACCATTGTCTTTCTGTCTTGGAGGGGATTAGTTCTGGTTTAGAGGGCGCGGCTCAGCTCTGGTTCTCGGCAAATAACTTGCACATGAACACCAGAAAAACTCAAAGACTGGTCGTATCAACAAATAGCGCAATTAGCAAAGGAGACACTGTCACCCTCTTGGGTTTCAAGATCGACGACAGACTGGATTGGTCGGAACATGTGAGCAGTGTTTGCACAAGCCTAAGCTCAACCATATCTATCTGATGAGAAAACTGCGGCCATTGGTCGGTACAGATATTTTGCGCAATGTATACTGGGTGAGTCAGAATGTATAGTAAATACTTTAAAGGGGTGTTCGGCAGGTGGTTTTAAGGGGGTCTTTCATATAAAATTTTTCGATTTGAGCTTTCCTTGCCAAGTTTTTCGGGTCTACAAGGTGACCCAAAAGTATTTTTTTATTTATATCTCAATAACGGCGATACTTAAAAATTTAAAATTTAGTTTGTGTTATCTACTTACTGGAAGACGCCTTAGGGTAGTTTATTCATTTACACAGTGCCCTAAAAAAGGGTAAAAACTAACAACCCCTATTAATTTTTTTGCTCAAACTTTTTTGAGGTTATCTTTTTGGCCTTGCAGGTCCATCATTTCAGTGTATCTTTTCATTTTGCAACAAAAGTATACTCTTGTTTTATAACGATAAAATCAACCGCTTGCGTTGAAATTGGCAAAACGTGCCCCAAAACACCTGTTAACTTCAACATTCGAAACATAAAATTTTTACCTACCGCTTTTAAACATTACACATCGATTGTACCATTTAAACTGAGAAAAAAATTCTTATGAACATTGTGCCAAAACTTATTAGCTTTCAAAATGGAAAGGATTGAATTTAACAAAATTTGAACACTCTATTTCAAGAAAACCAATGCTGTTTTGACCAATGTCCAATTGGTATTTTTTTCCTTATTTTGAATGTACAGTCGATCTGTAACGTTTGAAAGCGGTGGGTAAAAATTTTATGTTTCGAATGTTGAAGTCAACAGGTGTTTTGGGACACGTTTTGCCAATTTCCACGCAAACGGTTGATTTTATCGTTATATGAAACAAGAGTACACTTTTGTTGCAAAATGAAAAGATACACTGAAATGATGGACCTAGAAGACCAAAAAGATAACCTCAAAAAAGTTTTAGCAAAAAAATTAATAGGGGTTGTTAGTTTTTACCCTCTTTTAGGGCACTGTGTAAATGAATAAACTATCCTAAGGTGTCTTCCAGTAAGTAGATAACACATACCAAATTTCAAATTTTTAAGTAGCGCCGTTATTGAGATATAAATAAAAAAAATACTTTTGGGTCACCTTGTAGACCCGAATAACTTGGCAAGGAAAACCCAAATCGAAAAATTTTATATGAAAGACCCCCCTTAAATCCACCTGCCGAACACCCCTTTAAAGTATTAACAATACATTCTGACTCACCCTGTATATTTTGGTCTTTTCCAGTCCAAATTACAATAGTATTTTTATGGGGCAATTCCTCAGGTGCAATAAGGACTTTTCGTTTGCAGAAACAAGTAATAAGAGTAATGTTATATCTTGATGTCAGAGAATCATGCCTAAATATTATGATCCTACCGGCTCTTTATATATATTGCATCCTTTTAGAAATTCATTGCAAAATAAATGAGTATGGTCTACAATCTGACATTCACGACCATCAAACAAGAAATAAAAATCTATTACTGACACATAAATACAGACTAACTAAATCTGCTAAAAACTTTTTAAACCTTCAAGTGTACAATCACTGAAGCACATCCTATTAACCAACAGTTTTTAAAATGTAAATGAATTTTTAAATTACAAATTTTAACTTGTTATTGCTATACTTGGCATGTATATACCAAATGTTCTAGTCTCCATTGTTCTTGTAGGATCTTTTTACATGTACTTTTTTGTTTTGTTTTGTACTATTGACCTGGATCACATACCTTCATTGTATATTGTTGTGAAATAAACTATACTATGTATCTATCTATGCCAAGCTCACATCGAAAACCAAATATGAGAATGCCGATTAACGAGGAAACCGGGCTGCAGCCGCTGCGGGTACTGTAACAAAGTACTATATTTCAGGATTTTATTTTGAGTTTAACCAAATTATCTTTGTCTTTTCCAAACCGTAAACTGCCAGTATTTTATCACGTTAAATAACGTTGTTCGTTTTATTTAGTCAAATTTCATTTAGTTTTGAGGATTTTTTCCGATTTTCACCGACTTATAAATAGTTCTTGCGGTACAGAGGGTCCGACTTATATTCCTCCCAAATAAATGTACCTACTTCATGCACTTTCGAATTAATCTAGCTATTGCAAATCGCTAACAGGTGATAGGCCGTTTTTTTTTCCGTAACCATCCAGAACATCTTGCGGTTAGCTTGGACGCTCACGTAATCACACCGGTTTAAGAAGTTTGCATAACAGAATCGCATATTGTAGAAGTTCTCGTATCCCCTTCATAATCGTTGCTTTGCTACATATGTTCAATTTTATTTTCTGTTACAGACCGTCCCGAACATCCTTCTCCGGATCGGACACCTACTTAGGTCATTATTTCAATGTTTTTGTCCAATATATTTTGCTAGACTCTATATATTTGTTTCATTTTGCTCCTTTCCCTCACAACGCCACAATTGAACATTTGGAAGTATTTTCTCTGGCTAGTTATAACAAACTGGCACCAGAGCAAACGAGGCTACTAGAAAACTAAAACTTGAACATCAATAATCAAATAAGTAATCATAAACCAAACCGAAATTAAAAGCCAGATTACAGTACATTTTATAGTATGGTAATAAATTGTATTGATATCAATAGTACTAAACCTTAATATTTGACATTTTCAGGAAGGGTCGATTTACCTTTACGTAAATATTGTTTTTGTTTTAACTTTTTGTCGACTATAGTCCTGTACCTATACCTAGCTGTTTTTAAGTGAGAAATAAATTTGAATTGTATAAATTTCCTGAATATTCTTTTATTTTTAGTAACCTTTACCTCCACTAAAAACTTACCTATTATAAAGGACTATAGATGGGAATTAATACACAGTAGAAGCGTTGAGTGAAATTATTTCTCACTCAACGGTAGAAGGTATCTGCCTCGAACTGTGAATATCTTCTCTGCACAGAAGACATCTATTTCTTGTAGCAAAGACATACCTTTCCTGTTACGAGGTACTTGGTAAAGACGCTAATCAGTTTCTTTATAAATAGTTCTGCTGAGACAAATAAGACTTTTATCTTGAAATAAATGTATTAAAATCCATAGTTTTGGTAAAGCGTCACTCGCGACAAACGTTAATATGCAACAAAGGCGTTATATTTAACACAAAATCATTGCTGCATATAGACATTTTTAAGAGGGTATTAAAAAATTATGTTTCCTTTTTATCACAGAAGAAATTTTGTAGAAATTTGAAAGGCCAGTGGTGGATAAAAATCTATGGGTTTACCAGTTATATAGCATAACCACTGTACATATTCGAACACACAGGGTGTAATTGAACTGATGGTCAAAAATGAAACCACGTATTCTTGTAGTCAAAATAAGGGCACTTCTTCATATATTTTTTTCTCCTACGGCCATAGTTTTTTTTATACAGATCGTAGAAATTTAGAGAAAAATACACATACTTCTTAGTATCTCTAGAAGTATATGAGATATTTTCTTCAAACTTGGCATGTCACATGAGCGGATGAGCTGTCAAATTTAAGGTTAATATGAAACTTCTGAGGCTCCCAGTTGGCGGAGATACAGGGTGTTATTAAAATTAATTAGTTCAGAAAAATATGAATACCCTGTATAATTACATTTTTTTTAATTTGTTTTGAGTGGTACATTCAATGGTTAACAAAAAGTGTCTCTTAGTATTTTTTCATATTCTCAGCCGTTTCATAATTATTTTCCAAGAACGGCAACGCTGCAGTGAACAATAATAGTCACTTTAAGAATAAATCTAGCAATCTGTGGATGTCAATTAAACTTTATTTAACAAAAGTGTCCAAATTGTGGACACATTCTGTGGTTGTTTGGATTTGCTATTTGCTGGTTATGTTGTCCGCTGTCAGCTGAAGGATATTTCGCAATGTCCAATTATTTTTATTTCTTCTTCTTCTGAGCTAGCGTTCGGCAATTTTCGGGAACTATTGTGAGGTAGAAAACTCCGTCGGCAAACCGAATGAAGATTTAAAAAATCTTCATTTTATTTTCAAATTATTAATTAATGCAACACTTTTGAGGAAAGTTATATGTGCTAGTAGTGTAATTTGGTGAATTAGAGGAAACTTCCCTTTTCAACCCCCTTCTTTATTTCTCGCTCTACAAAAAATGTTTTATAGTTTATAGGGTAAAAATTTCATCGGTCAAGGAGACACATATTATTATTTGAACGCATATTGACGTAATTTCTTGAATATAATAAATTTCGTTTCGCGTTGAGATTGTTAAGATAACTAACCTTTAAGCACATGAACCTGCACTGAAGCAGCATCGGCATTGGCCGGATGACACGTGTATTTGCCTGAGTCAGACTCGGAAGCCTTCTGGACTAGCAACATGGACACCGTGACGTCACCTTTCTCGGTGATTACACTGACACCACCTCTGGCTGAATCATAGTTGATTTCCTGAAACAAGAATAAATATGTTTTAATTACATAATATATGTAATAATTGACCTATACGGGGTTTGCCGATCACTTCTGGGGAAACCAGAAATTGATAATTATTTATGCATCAAACAGTGACATCTAATTAATGCAGAGTTACAAGAAACATATCTACTAAGTTGTTTTTGGAAAAATAAAATAAAAGTTGGAGAGGTGTCGTTCCATTATGCAATGTCAGCCTTTATGTTTGAGCAAAGACCGATAAGCCGGATTTCTAGTCCTCCAAAATAAGAGAAAACAGAACTGGCGGTTTCTTTGAATAAAGCAATGGACAGAAAACAATAATCAATAAGTATGCTAAGAAGTTATTTAAAGAATGCCCAAAAAACATTTTACTCACTTCACCTGCATGACGTTTATTGTACTTTAAAAATTCCTATTTAAGTAGCTAAACCTTTAGGAATTTTTAGTTCTCCTCTATAGTTTTATATAGGTAGTACATACAGCGTAAGCCTTTGACCCGTAACTTCACATTGTACATTAAAGATCTCTAGGTACCTATCTAAGTACCTAGCTAAACCTTCAGGAATTTTGAGTTTTCCTATGTATTAACTTTTTTTAACTGGGGGTAAAGTTGGATCCCGGGCTACGGGTGGATGCCACCTATGGTATTAAAAACTCAAAAATAAACTCTCTAAGTATGTACCTAGGTACATCTAGATATTAAATTTGAACCTATTTTGAGCAAGAACGAACGAGCACCAACGAGAATAAACTGTCGTTCATTGATTCTTGTAAACGTCTTAGATAGATGTTTGATTATAGCAAAATTTTTGATTTATCTAAAAATTCTCGGGCACTTCCTAAAATTCTCAATATTCCCTGTGCTTAAAATGCTGAAATGCTCAAATATACAGTGTCCGGCAGAAAGTAGGCACCAGTAGATTTTTTATTTTACATTTATCAGAAAATTTTGTAAACTTGGTAAACTTGGTAAAAGTTCGTGCATTCTTGCAAACTCAAAACGAAGTTTCAAAATTTAAATACCTTGTTTTGTATACGGGGGAGGTTCGAAAATAATATGAAATTAGCTCAGGGGTAACCTACCCTTATGTTTGTTTTTAGTCATTTTTAGAGAAAACATGTATGAAAAATGAAGTTCCAAGTTTCTATTCCACAAAAAAATTGGCATTTTTATGCTTTATCCCGCATAGAAAATAAAACAACTTTATTTAATATGCCAGTTCCGTTTCAGAGAGGATTTATGATTTATAGACGTGAGTTTCATGAAAATTAGTTTCTTTGAAGAGTAGTTATGGCTCTTGCAAAATAAAAACGAAAATAATACTTTTGTGCAAACCTTATTTTATTTCCAAGTTCATAAACAAATCCTAATTTTTCTGGCACTCACGTTTATAAAATGATAAATCCTCTCCAAAACGGACCTGGCTATTAAATAGTGGTTTTATTTTCTATACGGGCTAAATCATAAAAAGTGTTTTATGGAATAGAAATATGGAACTTCATTTTTGGGCTTAGCTTTTAATTCTAAACAACTTTTCGTGATATGTATTTTACTTGACGTATTTTCTATGTAGTACCGCATATGAAAATAAATGTTATATCTATCTATCTATCTATGTACATGTTTTCTCTAATATTGAAAATAAGGGTGACTTTTTCCCCCGTATACGAAAAAATTAAATACTTCAATTTTGAAAACTACGTTTTGAGTTTGCAGAAACGCAGAAACTTTTATCAGGAATAAAATTTTCTGATAAATGTAAAATAAAGAAAAAAATATGGTACATACTTTCTGCAGGTCACTGTACATCACGAATATTATGGCGGTTTCAGCTGGCTTGCGTTTTTATTCTTAGCTTGCAGTGCGCTTGAATCTTGTGTGTCTTCGTCTGTCAATGAACCGCCAGTGACAATAATGAACAGGAGTGAGAGTGAGGGCCGAAGGCTCGTGCTGGGCCACCTCAGCAAATATGGAGACAGAGGCGTGTGCCATAGTAGCGGCGATGCCTCGTTGATGCTGAAAATTGCGACATTGGCAAATTCTTAAAATGACGTCATACTTAGGACATAGGTGCCTTTCGTGCTCCCACTTTCGAGCATATCGAGCATTTTGAAGGGAACGTTCTTTTTTCTAACGCTCTTTTGTGCTTATGCGTTGGCTGAAAAAAACAGATTGCATTTCGCTTTTCCAAAAAGCAGCGAATTGTGAGGGCCTCCTTGACAATGAAAAACGGTTAAAACAAAGAAGCCCTGGCGACTAGGTGCGAGGTGTCTGGCGTCCACATGTGGCGGAGGGCCGAACGCAGGCTGACCTGCCCGGTTCTTAGACGGTTGTTAGAAATGCTTTTTAGTTCGAAAGTGCAGTTATAAGAAATATTTAGAATTTAAAGGGGACAACATCGTAAATATAAAATAAGAATAAGCAGATATTGGAAGAAAAAATCTATGAAACAGCGACCCTAGGTTTGGGATGTTTCAATAGATATTTGAAATCTGCTCATTGTCACAATTTCAACGATATAATATGTAGTACGTTTGCTAAGTAGCTACACCTTTATCAATTTTGAGTTCTCCTCTATACTTTTATATACATACAGGGTAAGCCTTTGACCCGTAACTTCATTGTACATTAAAGATCTCTAGGTATCTAAGTAGATATAACGAACTTCGATACAAACTGAATGTCATGAATTGACCTTAGAAACAAAAACACATAAACTATGAACAATTTTCAGAGAAAGGTATTTAAAATCGCCTCCATTATCATTAATGGCAGCCTCTAGGAATCCTTTGAATCGTTCTTACAATCCACTGGGGATTATTATTAATCCTTGGAATTTGTAACGCTATTGCATTTTGCAAATCCTGCACATTTTTATTTTGTTGTTATTAGACTTCTGTTCTTAAATAGCCCCAGAGGAGTATGTCCGGTGGTCTCAGATCTGGGCTATTAGGGCCGTATTTGCAGATTTGCCAATCCAAGTGATGAAATAATATAAACAAGATTTGACTCCACCTGCTATATTCCTCTGGGACTAAAACAGAAGTTTATAAACACCAAATTCAAAACGTGCTTGATATGCAAAATGCATTAACGTCACAAATTTGAAGGATTAATAATAACCCCAGTGGATTATAAGAACGATTCAAGTGTTCCCTAGAAGCTACCAACATTGCATTAATAAAAATAGAGGCCATTTTGAATACTTTCGCTGTGTTTTTTTTTATTCTAAGGTTGATTCATGAAATTCAGTTTGTAGTAAGGTTCGTTTATCTAAGAAAAAGCAAAAAAACAAATGTATACCAATAGAGTTGTGCCGTTTGAAAGTTTCATTTGAAATTTTCACATTTGAAACTTTCAAAAGTGAAATATTTCGCTTATCCCATGAAGTGAAATTTCAGTGAAATTTTCGAAAGTTTCAAGGGAAAGTTTCACTTCATAAATTTCGCGAAACTTTCTCAGAAATTTCCTTAAAAACGCGAAACTTTCTCATATATTTCATTAAAGTTTCGCGAAAACATGCGGCAGGCGACCATCCCTTCATTTAATTTGGATGCGCCCGCGCCGGATGTTAAACGGGAAGTGATATATCACAATAAACATATAATGTTTGTTCCACTAATGGTTTATAACAAAAACCGCTGTAATCCGTCATTTTGATTTTTTCAAAAAAATAGTTTTTTGGTCAAAACTTATATTTTTTGCTCGATTGTTTTTTCTTTACTACTACTTTTCCTTTATTTGGTTTCTTGGAAAAACTACACAAGTTTAGTTTTTGAACCATCAACTTAGTCTAAAAATTGATAGATAATCGAGCGTAACGTAACGTCTTATCTGATTTGTCACCTATACACTCTGTATGTTTTGTGATTAATAAATACTACTACTACTATCTCTATCTGGGAAACTCTATACCTATGCCACTTCATACATATACATAATTTTTGGGCTTGGGTGGGGACTGTTTATAGGAAATGATTGCGAAATTTTCACGTGAAACTTTCTTTAAATTTCATAAATTTCAACATCACATTGAAAGTTTTAAATATTTCAAAGTTTCGCGAAAATTTCTATAGAAAATTATTGCGAAATTTTCACGTGAAACTTTCTTTAAATTTCATAAATTTCAACATGACACTGAAAGTTTCAAATATTTCGCGAAAATTTCTTTAAATTTCATAAATTTCGAAAGTTTCGGGAAAATTTCTATAGGAAATTATTGCGAAATTTTCCCGTGAAACTTTCTTTAAATTTCAACATCACATTGAAAGTTTCAAATAATTCGCGAACATTTCTCTAAATTTCATAAATTTCGAAAGTTTCGCGAAAATTTCAAAGTGAAATTTCACTTTCTCTGGAAAAGTGAAATTTGCCCATCCCTATATACCACATTATCCTTTAAATTGTGAAAACAAGCAGATTGCAAATATCTAACTTCAATAATAAAGAAAATAAAGTGGTGTGAAAATATAAACACCCTGTACATCTTTACAAAATAAAGTGAACTCGCAAAATGTATGTTAGATGCATTTAATAACGTGCGTTTTAACGTTCCTCTCAACAACCAATTTTTAAAAATTGTATAGAATTTCTAACCCGTTTTTTTACACTAGGTATCTACTCTCATAACCAGAAATTCTCAGATAGTATTATCATTATTGTAAACAAATGGGAAAAATGAATATATTTTGAAGTTGGTTAAGACGTTTAAGTGTTCCAATAAAAATCGATTCTGAAAATGCCTAAAATCAGTTTAGACACTACTAGGAATACCTAACATTCATATTGTTTGATAATGATTAAATGACTAGGTACGAGTAGAAGCGCGCTAGTTGTTTAAATGACAAACTTGTCATAAAAAAATCACTTCCACTCCCAATAAAACAAGCTATTTTAACTTTTTTTTTCAATTTTCGGGGGGACGGCTTTAAAAACCAAATTCGGATCATTTCGTATTCTAAGATAGTCGCATATAGGTTCTACGACTACATATTTTAGAATAATTTTAATAAGTACATTTTCGTCTCTTGTAAGCATTGCCCTAGATATTACAGCATTTTGCATTTCATTGTGATTAAACTCTGCATGAAACGTTCTTAATCCACTGCGCTCTATTTTGAAGGATTTTAATTTAGCGACTCGAAGTCGCTCTAATGGCACTCCGAAATCGTTTTTACTGTGATTTAACCTGAATAAAACCCGAGAGAAATTCACACGCAAAATAGGAAATAATTAAGGCACAAAAATTCAGCTGCTGCAATAATTATATGCTACTTTTTTCTAATGTATATTGTTTGTGTATGTTCCAGTGGGCTAGCCTAGTCACACAGTGTGTCCCAGCTAAAAGTATCCTTTTTCCTAGCGCATGCGCGGTTTTGAAAAATAGCTCGCACCGGTCGATTTTGGTTTGGAGTGAAATATCATTTTTGAACGCTCTCCCCTCCAACTCCAGAGCCCATATCATGTGTGATGCATTATTGGAAAGCCCTTTCAATTAGCAATACGGTGCTATTTAAGACTATTTTTTTTTATTTTCTGACAACTATTAGAATAATTAAATAAATAAATAAAATGCAAGTAGGTAGTTTAAAATCGAATAATTATTAAGGTTATGAGAAAGGAGCAAGTTACAATTTTTTTTGAATTTTGACATATTCGTTGATTCATTTATCTATTCTAAACAAAAAGAGACTGAATAATTTTCATCTAAGTGCACTGTTTCCGAGTTTTATAGAAAAACGATCTAAGAGTTACTTATTTATTATACATATTATGATGTCCCAGTTCTAAATATTATCATAAATAAAACTGATTATAGAAATGTTATTTTAAGCAAAAAAAGTTCATATTATGAACAGAGGGTCAAAAATTTGATAAGAGACAGGGAGCAAAAATTTATTAGAACAAATACGAATATTTTGGAAACGACAAAAGGTAAGTTGTTATTTGGTACGGTTATAAGAACGGGGAAGGAATACAAGGGAGGCACTGATATCTCCAATTGCTCCCATAGCGTGGGTGCTGGTAAGTTGGATCCCTTTTCGCAAAAGTTATACGCACGGTTATCGCATATTCTAAATATTTGATGGATTCCCGATAGTCTCCATTCAATTCTATGTAAAAATGTTCCTCGCAAATTTGTCCTAGAATGCTTATATTTTGTGTAAAACACTTTAAACTGATTGATTGCACCCGAAAAATCCAAGATGGTAGCCAAGATTTGTAGTAATGTGTAAATATTGGGATAAAGGTTTTTATCGCACATATCTAGGCATTCCAAACTAGATTTCGGGGTAGGCAGTCTTCTTATCAGCATGCAAGGTAGCTGAAGCTTTGATAGCTAAATCCAAATTTGTTTCTTTATTAGAAACCAGTTGACCTTGACTACACCACTTTTTCCAGTAGTCCATACCTTTAGGTTTATCACCCTTCCTTTTTTTCCCCTCCATTTTTCGACAGTAATAATGATTCACGTATCTATCCTTAACAAGGTCATCGAATAACAGTGCACTAAAATTACTCACTTACACGGTACACTTAATTCTCTTCACTATTCGTTCACCACTTTTCACTTTTATTCGCTTCGAGTTCGCATGGAACAATACTGCCGTAAGCGCGGTCACGCGCCGCGGCGCCGCTTATATAGCAGCCCAGTAGCCGTCCAGAAACTTCCACGAACTTCCACAAAGTTCCGCTCATTTCGACGTAGGGGCGTGGCGAATAATCGAGAAACAACGCAAAGTGTCCCTACAATACAAAATAGTTCGGCTGCAACTGCGTCTGCCTCTCGTCAAAAGATGGCGCTAGGCGCTACTATTACTACATAATATATTCAAACGTAATAATAATTTAACTCTTCACTCCTCGTATTTTTTCGGTATAATATTAGGTAATATTTTGCTTATTTCGGGGGGGGGGGGGGGGGGTTCGAACCCCCGAAACCCCCCCCCCTTGGCTACGCCCGTGTTTCTTATATTCTTATTTAGTGTTTTTGGCCTATTGTGTTCCTAATATGATCTATTCTCAGTTTTATTTAGAGTTTGGGTTTAGATTTAAAATATTTATTCCAGATTTCATTTTTTTCGTATAATACTGTTATTTTGGGAGCCTTTGTTTTAAAGATACAAGTAGAGAAGTTTTTTTAATAAGAAATTTTTGTCCTAAAATACCTTAGACATTGTAACCAAATTTGTACCTATATGGTACCTATTAGAAAAGCAGCACGGCCCAGCGCAACATCAGAATTGGCTACTTTATTTGATGAAGTTTTTAAATTAAAACCAAAACTTTATTTTGACTCTGAATATTCATAAAAAAATTTCTGAAATATTTGATCAATCAGTCAAAGTAGAATTTAATACTATATTATTCTATATTTATTATAATTACTTACGACATTCGGCGAAAATAGTATCACTAACTAATATAATAACTTAATGGGACGGCGGTGTCCGAGTGGGTCTTTGGATTAGACCCACGCTTTGGCACCGTACGTCGTGGGTTCGAGTCCCACCACGGTATGTGCCATGGGTGTTTGTATTTATGTTTGTGTGTTTGTCTTTAGGATTAACTTAGATTTAAGATATATACAAGTCAATAGCTGGCAAGGAGATGGCTCCGAGCCAGACAAACTCCTGCCAGCGGAAAGAAGGAGGATGAAACAAGCCTCGGCTCTGGGTCAATGGCCACCGATGTCAAGCCCATTAAAAAAAAATAATAATAATAACTTAATAATGTTGCCTTCCACCACTAGAAAAAAAAGCATCCACCATTTTCAGAGATATCTTGTGTGCCTTTGTTTACTATTTCATTAAATTAAATTCAAAGTTAATTCTCGGGAATGGATAATATGACTACAAAAGTAGGTTTTCACGTTTCATCTGGCATTAATATTATTTGAAATTAAATTAGTTTTGTAGTTAGATTAATTACAATATTTTCATAAAATTATATGCATAATTGGAAACCCCAAACAAAGTCTAATGATGACCAAGTGAATTTTATTATTCTATTTATTATTTTTTACAATTTCAAGGTTTTGAAGGTTATGAAAACGAACAATTAATTTGTCATTCAATTTTTAAATATAATAGAATATCTCTATCGCGGCCCTCTATCGATTATTTTGTCCATAACTATTGCTCTGATTTAGCAACTACTATAGATTCGTGATGGGAACGGTTATAAAGTTGGTTCTTGTATTTACATTTACGTTAGGTTAGGGTACCTACCACATCTTTAAAAGTACATTATGAGTAAAAACCATTGTATGGCTCAGCAAAAAAATAACACAGCACATTTTCTTACATACATACATACGTATTAGCTTCTATAAGAAGCTTCGACGCCAGCCATATGTCACGAGTCGGGGCAACTAAGCCCCGTTTCTCATACTTGTCGGACGAAACTGCTCCCTGGCGTCTAATATCGGTCAGATCCCGGTGGTGAGGTGTAACGCAACACACGTAGGTATATCCGGCAACTGCTCAAGTGTTCTATACATTAGGTATTTGGAGATCAGTGGCGAATTTGTTAACATCCCATATTTCTTTCATTATATCCATAATAGTACATTTTATTGAAGAAAGATTTTTTGGTGCCTGCGTTAATTATAAATAATTTCCGAAAAATGGACTTATTTAACCGAATTTCGAAAAAAGTCATAAGATAAATATGTTTCTTTCGCAATTTTATACCCCCGTGCAAAATTTCAAGAGCCTACTACGATTTTCATATTTTGCCTTTTGTTGCCCTTTTCCGTATTTGTTAATCCCTAAAAGTCGATCCTATGTAATTTAAAACACTCATTGACTGAATACATACTGCACAATACTTAGTTTACGGTCTAAATATCCTTCTTTTCCTTTTTTTGCAAAAATATTAAAATGAGGGCTTGCTGAAGAAGCACGCTTGGTGCAAAACTGATCTCATTTTTACAGATAAACTCATTAATTCGATTTACAAACTTCTTCCTATAGTACATGGTTGTAAAAACACACAAATATTTCTGTCATGCTGATCTGATCAGAAATATCTAGAAAATTTAAAATAGGTATTTTGTCCAATAATATCCAACAAAGGGCAAAATATGAAAAACGTAGTAGGCTCTTGAAATTTTGCACAGGGGTATAAAATTGCGAAGGAAACATATTTTTCTTATGACTCATTGCGAAATTCGGCGAAATAAGCCCATTTTTCAGACATTTTTTCATTAATGTCAAATTTGACATATAAAAGAGACTACGTCACAACATTTGATTATGTCAATTTTGGCAAAACCTGATGCCGCAAACAAATTTTCCGTAAGTTATTTACTACAAATTTTTACCATATGGTGCAGACTTTTTGGCGGGCACTGTATAAATAGGTGAGCCAATTAGGGCAAAGTATTCCAACTTGGAACGAACGAATGACTGATATAAAAGCTTTTTTCTACTCCTATGCTAGTAACATACCTATTAAGTGACGGTTTAGGTTATAAGTAAGTTCATTGTTACGAACACTGACACGTAATGACTGACACGTAATAAAAAAAGTTACGTATCTGTTCTTAATTAAAACGCAATTATCACGGGTGCCTTGTTAGCGCGGAATCCGCGTCACCATAGCAACTAACCAACATACTAATTGTTGCCTGTCAGATAATCAGAAGGAAAGTTTATCTATTATAGTAGTTTTTCTTTCGTCGAAGAAAAATTATAATACAAAACTCGAGTTGTAAGCTTATTACATACTCGTGGAATTACAGCACTCGCCGCTGCGCGGCTCGTGCGCAACTTTTCCACTCATACGTAATAAGCTGTTTACAACTCTCGCTATTTAATATTCTATAATGTGTTTGTATTTGCGAAATGCCTGCTATTTCTTATTATAAATCCAAGTTTTCTAGATGCCAAAGCTATGAGATATTGAATTTGAGGCATAAATGTATATTTTTTGTCGAAGCTTTAATGCTATCAAGACTATCCAAAACGCCATTATCAATATAATAGTCAAAATAGAGAAGTGGTCCGAAACATGTTCATGACGCTAACAGCGCGCTCACAGGCGGTCCGAATTACGTTTATCTGCTTACAAATTGTCACTTGAACCGTATGACGTTCTCGATGACGTCACGACATGGCGCTTACGGTGGCGACGGTTTCCGGTGTGAGCACCGTATCCATAACCTCAATTTTATTAGGTTTTGGAAACGTCTGATAGTCGTTTTGTCTTGTCCCGCCAAAAAGTGCAAAAATTCGCTTAAGGAGACGAACGCAACATACTCTATTATGCTTGTTCCCAAGCCAGTTAGAAAGAGCATCTACAGATAAGTAATAATATTGTTCCGAATAAACCTGGGGCGTGGGGAGAATAAAGAGGAGTCTTGCGTAAACTGAACTACATTTTTATTGACATGGGTCCCCTACTCATTTGAGCACCTCGCAAGTAGCAACTGCTTACGCAGTTTAAGACGCCGCCGACGTGACTCCATGGGGTTTTTTAGGGTTGTTTATTGCAACGATATGTTTTGCGAAGCAATCCATATGGATTATTACGAATTAAATGTAATTTACTAGTATAGTTTTCATTATCACCTACTCGAAGAAGATGAAGAACCAATAAACAGTTCAGGATCACTGCTATCTGTGCTATCGCTTTCACAAACAGATATTGCTTCTTCAAGAAACGCTCTTCTTATTATTATTAAATGTATGTTTTGTTCATCTCTGATGTTTAATTTTGACACCGCACAGATTAAAAAACGTTAACAGACATGGTTGACACGAAAAAGCACAACTTCGCAATTTTGTAAGCGCACTTACGACCGGTCCGAATCGAATCACCTTCAGTCAGAATATCAGCGCACTAACAAATCGGAACGTTCGTAAGCGACCTGAGCGCTGTGAGCAGTGACAGCGCTATTCTATCTAACAACACTGCACGTAGAAACATTCAGATACAGTCTATTTTTGGTTGTGTTGTAAATGTAAAGAGTCGTCCAATGCAAATATGTCTTTGAATATTTTGAGATCATCGGCATACACAAGTTTTTCGCAGCTGAGTTTACCTATTAAATTGTTAATGAAAATTACGAAAAGTGATGGACCTAGGGTGGAGCCCTGAGGTACTCCTGATACAGGTAAACGGAAAAAAATAGTTTTATTAGAATTTGTTTTAAAAAATAAGTAATATCACATATTATAAATTTTATTAATTTTATTAACACAGCCTTGTATCAATTATTATTTTTTTACACTAAAAGAAATATATTGACAATACTTTAACCCGTAAAGAAAATTCTAATAAACAAAAAGCCAGTATAAAAAAGTAATATTTAATAACATAAAATAGTGTACGGGAACTAAATAATATAATTTTATGGTACGTTTTAAAATACGTTTGCTTTTAAAAACAATTTTAAAATACGCACTTTATATGTGCTATTATGTCTGGTTAATAAAATATGCATTTTTACGAAGTCTGGTGTTTAACTTAATTATCTTTGGTGTTACTTCTTACAACCTGAAATAATATCAAATATGGCGCTGCGTTGACCTTCCGCGAAGACCGACTACAATACAGTTTATCCGTGGATTTCATAGCGACAGTTTCGCGAGGTGGCGCGCATCATTTTGGTGTATTTATCTGCAAATTTTTTTATTAGTTGCATTGATCGTGATAAGAAAAACTTATGGCAATTGACATTGGGCTTTACTACAGGAAGTTTTGTATTTCCATGTATGGCGTGCAATTGTGTTTTAAATGTAAGTTTTAATACAGGGTGTATGTAATCAATATTGTGTTTTGTTTCTTGTTCCCTGCATACGAAATAATGCAAAAATGCGACACAAAATTCAGAAAAATATGTGCAATCCACGTAAATGAGGTAAGAAAAGTATAAGCAAGATACTTTTGCAAGATATATTTACCTTCGTACTTAAAATGTTCAAGCGCTTAAGTTTTTTGTGATGCTGAATATATAGGTCTAATAGGAAGTAAATTTGGTTTCCTTTGGTAACTAACACGAAAAATCTGGGAAATCACTCGCCTGAAAATAAATTAGTTGCCCCAACATTCTGAATTAAAATTAAAGGTATATTTGAAAGGAGTTCAAAAATATTTTTCTTAAGTGGCAATAATATGACCCAGAATAATTTATTTCAGATAGCGAATCTTTGAACACATATTTAATGAACCATTTTTTCTTAAAAATGACCTAAGTTGATCACCTTGTAATATTACATCGTCCTTCAGTAACACCAACGAATTTTTCAAATTATTTTTTTTACAAAAAATTATACCATGAATATTGTAACGAAAAATGCCTCTAAAGTTGTTATATCAGCTTTCAATGAATATGTCTGCACGGTTTTCTAACCTACTCAAAGATTTAGCAGATAAATTTTAAGTTTGGGTATTCTACTTACAGTTTTATAATTTTTGTAATTAATTTAGAGGCATTTTCCGTCACATCTTTGTTGGCCTGAGGCCCCCAGGGCCCCATTTTCCTTTAGTTTTCATGGTTTTCCCTGTAAAGCTTCCATAACATTCTAGAAAGTTTGCTAGAACTTATTATGATTCATCATATCATTGGCCAGGACTATTCTAGAGTATTCTCCAGTCTTTCTTTTGAGTATATAAGCCCTGGGAATTGGGCCAAGGAAAGTTGAAAGGTTAGAGAGCGATTTTGTGCGAATTTTGGAGCAGAAAGAATATTCTTGGACAGTGACAGTAACCTGACAAGTTCATTTGTGATTTTTGAAGGCTAAACAATAAAGTTGGTAACCAAGGCAACGAGTTTGGTCTGTGATTGTTGAGATTCGGTACAATATTAATTTTTTCCGAAAATCAATCAGAAATATTGACATTTTTGATAACATTTTTGAAAGAAAAAGTCAATATTTCCTTGCACTTAGTCGTTGCCAGGCAACGGAAAGTAACTGTTAGGAAATATTTATTTTTGTACTGTAAGGAAATATTATTTCCTTACAGTTATTTATAAACTAAAAAAATGATTGAGAACAAGTTTTTCGAATTTATGTTCTTTGAGTAATTTTCGATTTTCGGAAAAATAGTATGTATACCTCGTAGGAAAAGCCACATTCCCCGACTCCGTATTGCCAGTCTCGGCTTACGCCTCGACAGGCAATCTTTACGGTCGTCCGGGAATGTTCAGCTTTTCCTACTAGGTACACAATGTACTATTATTATCATTATGTAATACACCAAATAAAATATCTACATCTATTTCAACAAAAATGTTAACTAAACTTTGTAAACTGTATTATAATGAATTATATTTCTTATTAAATCGGCTAATAGAGACTACTCGAAAATGTAATAAAAGTTACGGGAGATTATAATAAAGTATATTAAAAGAAATAATATCTATATCCCTCTTTTACTATTATTTATTTTAAACCTTAATGGTATTGTTAGTAAACAGTATTAAATAGTATAATAACTGTTTAATATATTTTAACATAAAAAAATTATATACGTTAGTAAATAGGATAGTAAAATACATGAGAAACGTATAATATCAAATATATAGGAATCCTTTAATATATAAAAGAAAAGATAATATATTTTATTAATAATGGTAAAGCAAAATTATTGTAACTACTATTATACCAGATGTTGGTCCTATAGAGTATTAAAATTTACATTAATTAATATTATTTTTTTAATAACTTTTATTATCAATTTTTTTCCGTGTATGAAATTGAAAAAGAGTTGTAAGAAGACAATCAGTGGATTACACTTCTTTTTCCCTCGACTTGCGCATTTTCACTGAACACATGTGGGGAAGCCTCAAATACCTATATTAAAGGAAATTACTTTTAAATAAAAAACGCCTAACAGTTGGTTTTAAACGATTTTGCCTTTTTGCCAAAGTAATCTCTTTTGCAAACTCCTCTCATCCTTTTCCAACGCCTTGACCTCAAACAGGCCACGTTATTTTCAGACATGTTCGGACCGGCTGGCATATGGCGGTTTTGCTCTCACCCTCGCTCACAAGGACGAACTCGTATCAGTTTCGCATCAGAGTGGCGAAACGTGTCAGAAATTAGGGGCGGAGGGCATTTCAGGTGCCCTTATCCTTTTTGCCATGTGATATCGAGTAGAGCTACGTGGGAAGATCCTCGGCTTTGGTTACTTATTTGATTTATACATGAAAGGCAGTCCGTTGCAAATTAAGTTATAGGTTATACTATTACCTATAGTCTATCCAAGATACAGCGGCAGTAGATATAAACAAAGTCACATGACCGCCTTGCGATCGATTACCAGGGTCGAACTAATATGAGATTCCAAGTGGCATGTAATTCTCAAATAATTCTTTTAGAAGTTCTAAAATGTGTGTTTCTGCCTTTCGTGGGTCTTTATAAATTTCCTTAAATGAAGTAGCAAAATAAATTTACAGAATATACTGCTCGCGATCCGATCTAAAATATGCAGAAAACTCGACCGAGGGAAGAGCCGGCCCTACATTCTGCTCGCCGCGTAAACACTTGACATTTGATGACGGCCAGACCAATAATAGAATAGGTCACGTGGTGGCCAATGTTTTGATCCACTGCCGCTGTATCTTGGATAGACTTTAGTTCCTATTTCTGTTTTGCAGCAATTTCCTACACATGCAGTGACTGATGTTTTCTTTATTAATCTTGCTCGAATATCACAGTATTAGTGAAAGTGTTGGCTTGAAAAATAAAATGTCAGTGAAAAGATTATATCTGTATACAGGGTAATCCAAATTAAGTGTGCACCATTGGTAATTCCGTTATTAAAAAATATATCTAGAAAATCGGTTAAATTAGCAAACCACTACACATGTTTTAATGCTGATTACGATGGGTATAATAGAAAAAAGTTTAACATCGAATTTTTAGGTTTTTTGAGAAAATAATAATTTTTTAAAAGGAACAACCCGAGGGGGATATCGGTACCCAAATCTTGTACACTAAAATGCACCTTTGAGCAAAAAATGTCCAAAATGCACCGAAATGCGTCGAAATGCCCCAAAATGCACTGAAATGCCTCGAAATGCCCAGAAATGCCTCGAAATTCACCGAAATGCCGCGAAATGCACCTAAATGCTCCCTATTTGCACACTCTGTTTGCTATTTTTTGGCATTGCAAAAGTTCAATCTTTGGCAAAAGAGGTTGAAATAGGTATACCTACCTATATAGTACCTACCAACTAAGACAAAATCACAAGAGCAATTTAAATACCATTTATTGTAAAAATAAAAGTCCTCTTTTATAAATAAATATACCTACACTTTAAAACATGAAACAATATGCCAAAATAAAAATACTCTCTGTTATAAAAAATAATACCTAAATAAAATATTTGAAAGATAATAATCGAGATAATAATATATCTCTTGCCTATGAGAAAATGCCTATCTCTGTTTAACTCGTACCTTTTCTGCCTATCCTTTTCAAAATGCCCACTATTTATCAAATTGAGTAGCAATCTTGCAGAAATGTCCTTGAAAGGATGTCTTCTCTTTGGATACCGCTCGTAGTATAAATTGTTCGTTGCATCTGCATTTTCCCCGGATTATTATAAAACAGACTATCATATTCCATTTTTCATAACTTTCAAATTTTTGTATAATTTGTATAAAGTTTATAAATTACACAAGAATAGAAAAATCTTTACACTGCCTTAACAGCTTAACTGAAAATTTGACAGGTATCAGTAAACATTTTTCCACGGTTGTTTCATTGTCTCACCGTCCAAAGCCTACTTGTTGAAAGGGCGTGCTTCCAATTTTAAGGGGGCATTATCACACATAGTGCCAACCCAAGTGTGTTTTTGGTGTTTGTTTTTAAAATTACTAGGTCTTTCAAAAAACCAATGCTCAACTCAAATACTACATTATGTTGCGCATATTTGGACAAAAAATCAGCCAAATCTGATGTTTCGTTTGCGAAAACAATATACCTGAAATATATTTTCTTCTTCTTCTCTAATAAAAAATTACCAGAAACTTTAGTTATATTGTTTTTCCAAACGCGACATCAGATTTGGCTGATTTTTTGTTCAAATATGCCCAATATAATGCAGTATTTGAGTTGGGCATTGGTTTTTTGAAAAACATAATGATTATCAAAATAAACACAAAAAACTCACTTGGGTTGGTAGTATTTAATGCCATGTGTGTTTATGCCACCTTAAACATGAAATCATAAAAGTTATTAGTAGTTGAAAACTACTTATGTAAACCATTAAGTGTTATATATTTTTGGAATGGTATTTTTTTGCTCTATTAAAAAATGCAAAAATATATAGGGCGTTCCATTTAAAAAATATTTTTTTCGGTAACTCTTAAACCATTGATAATCCATTTTTAGTAAATTTTGCTTCATTTGTCCAAATAATATTATTCAAAAAATGATTCATCCTCTTGAAACTTCGTCAGAATAAATTCTGCAAAATTCACTCGTTTAGGGAAGTCGATGGGTTTCAACTGTTGAACCATTGAAAATGAAAACGGGTGAAACTTATGTTTTTGCAATATTCTGTTAATTGAATATCATGATATTCCTGACTCTACAGAACACTGTCTTATAGATTAATTTGGATATTCCGCGAAGAATCCCAAAACGTCGATTTCATTATCTGTGTTGTTTACAATTGCTTATTCTTTTGTATTATTGCCTTGACGGCACCGAAATTTTTGAAGCTTTGCATTATTCGCTTCACAGTGTTTGATAATGGTTCCGGTTTTTCCGGATATCGAGCAGCAAATGTATTATAAGTTCTTGATATAACTCTGTTGCAATCTCCATAAATAATAAATAAATTTAAATAGTCTTCGTTTGTGTAATTTAACCGTGCCGGCATTGTTTACAATAATTTTAAACTAAATTACATTTCTTCATTCTCTGAAAATCGTATAATCAGCCATGGCCAACTAGATTTATCAAACTTAAAAAAACGCCCCCTTGATGAAGAAGTGGAAAATTAGTTTTTTGTAAATAAATCGAAAATGATAACATTTAGGTATAGGGAAGCAAACACAAACTTGCCCTAATTTTTTGTGCTGAATACGGCTACTACAAATAAAATGGGGGTTTCCATTTGAAAATTTTTCGTTTTTGGCATTTTTTAAATTAATATTTGAATAATTTTTTGTGAGCACCCTGTACAAGATCGGAAACTTTCTTTATGGTATTTCTCTGCACCAAGCCTTTGACTACAAAATGTCAAGAGCACGTTACGAAATATGTAGCCGTTATGAAGAAACTGTCAATTAAGTACGGGTCTGCATCTGTCATTTTTTCTCTAAAATGGCAAATATCTCAAAGATGGTTGAATTTAGGTATAGGGCATGATACATGAAATGTACCTAGAATTTTCCGTAGAATCCAAAAATGCAATAAAATATAGGGTGTTCCACTTAAAATAACGAAGTTGTCATCGACTTCCGGTATAACCGGAAGTGCCGTCATTTAAGGAACTCAACGAACTTAATGACAACCTCGATCTAGGCCTCATGATGAGAATCATTCTAGAAGTTAAAAAGAGGATCAACAAGGACGATGACCCCATGGAAAAGTTAAACGGGTTGTTACAGATAGCCGAAGAATTCGACATCTAAATACAACTTAAAATATAAAGACTAAAAATCTCTCCATTTCATTAAAGAATGCAACCCATGCCGATAAAGGGATAGCAAATAAAATACAATAAAATAAATTGAAGAATAACACAGAATATTACCTGGTGCAAATGCGGAACAGGTCCAAAATAAAGAAAGTCTAAAAGCTAATAGAATAATGGCTTGTGATAAATAAACAAATAAATAAATAAAATAAATTGATGCGTTCGACCAGGGCGACTGAGAGTTCAGGGCTGCGGGCTGCAGCGCTGCCAACCTTGAAGTTACACATTACCGTATTTTGGGGTTATATCTGGTTTGCATGACTGCCATCTTGTATTTAAGAGCGAAATTAAGTGCTTTGTGTTTGGGACACAAACATAAATAATTATAAATAAGTACAAAAAATCTATCAATCAGTGCAAATATTTATTAAAACTTAAATTTGTCTTTCCAGTTTGCAAATAACATTCAATAAAATAAATAATATTTAAACAATATATACATTTATACTGTATAATTACCGTACAATTGCGTACGGTAGCCGTAGCCACGTTCAGACCGTAGACCGTATTTGGGTTTAAATACCGCACCACTGGCGCTGGCGGGCTGGGAACGACCGAACGTGGCGGTTACCGGTTACCCCGCTTGGATTTTCTCCCCACTTCCCTCTTTGCGCATGCGTATACGTAAGAAAAGCACCGAAATGCACCAAAATGCCCCGAAATGCACCGAAATGCCCCGAAATGCTCCGAAATGCACCGAAATGCCTCGAAATGCCCCGAAATGCACCGAAATGCCTCTGACTTGTACACTAAAATGCCCCACTGATTTCCCCCTCGGAACAACCTGAGATGAACCTTTTACGAAATATATTTGCATTTAGAATACAAATGGTTATTGAAAACTTTCCGATAAGATGAAAAATAACGAAGTTATAAGGTCCCACATACAACTCTAAAACTAATCCGAAATTAGCTCTACAAAATGCAGTTCAGGAAGATCTGAAGCAAATATACAGGGTGTCCAACTTTAAAACTCTACAAATTCGTAAAATCTTCATTTTTGGAGATAATCGCCTAAACTTTGTTTTGTTTAAAAGACCTTCAAAAACCGCTTCTTTTGACTTTCCTACCATTTTCAAAATGCAAATCCAGGGCCGAAAACCATTTAGCGATTTTTTTATTTAAAATCTGACTCCACAGCGTAAATCAGAACACCCCAAAACCCCCATATACCAAATTTTAACAAAAAATATACAGGGAGTTCCGTCCTGGAGGGTGTCAAAGTTGAGCAAAATAGGAATTTTAAAGGCATCTGCCGTGTCAAGTGTGCCATGGAATACCCGCAAAACAGTTGAATGGTCGATAGGACCACTCAAGGTGTTGGTGTGCAAAGGTCCAATACAAAATATACAGAGTGTTCTTATCTGTGCCATCTCAAATTACTGAATTTTTGGAACTTTATACGGGTTAAAAATCGAGTATATCAAAACCGCTCCACACACTATAAACGAACTAAATCTAAAAAATACAGAAACCTATCAGTCAGTAAGTCCATATCAGTTAAGGTTGCTGGTGTGCCACAACAGTAAATGCACAGAAAATGTATCACAGTGACTTTGTTGAGATAGGTCCAATAATTTAATTTGTTTTTATTTGTTGGTTGGCATTTTGTAAAGAAATAAATTACTTTTGTGTTTATCAATATTTTTCAATGATTCCAGAGCAATCTTGATCCGTATAAATTTTATAAATTTTCAGAATTTTGAGATGGCTCAGAGAAAAATACCCTGTATATTTTTATAGTAAATATTTCCACACCAACATTTTGAATGGTCCTGTTAACCATTTAACTGTTTTGAAGGGATTCCATGGCACACTTGACTCGCCAGATGCCTTTAAAATTCCTATTTTGCTCAAATTTGACACCCTACAGAATGGAACTCCCTGTATATTTTGTATTCAAATTTGGTATATAGGGGTTTATGGGTGTTCTGATTAAAGCTGTGGTGTCAGATTTTAAATAAAAAAATCGCTAAATGGTTTTCGTGAAAATCAGGGGTATAAAAAAAATCGCAGCCGGCCCTGGATTTGCTTTTTGAAAATGGTAGGAAGGTTAAAAGAAGCGGTTTTTGAAGGCCGTTCGAACAAAAAAAGTTTAGGCGATTATCTCCAAAAATGAAGATTTTACGGATTTGTACAATTTTAAAGTTGGACACCCTGTAGATGGTTCCTCAAAAAGCGTTGAAGATGTCTTGAAAAGTGTCTAGAAAAAATGTATTGAGGAACGAGGAAGAGGACTTTCTGAACATCTTTTGAGGGCGAATCAGCGGGTTTCAAATGAATAATTTTTCATTGTTGTTGTTTGATTATTAAAGTGATTATTAAATTAAATTATTAGACATAGGGTTGCCGCGAGACACGAGACGTCTCGAAATTCGAGACGAGACGAGAAAAATCCTTAGAGACAAGCCCGAGACGAGACGAGACATCTCGAAAAATGATAATGACTTCAAACGATTCAAACGATTGATAATAATAATTATTATATTTTGTACATGTTCAATTCTAGAAATTCCTACACCATATTCTATTATTAAAGAAATAGTTGAAGATTGGTATAGAACATGAAGTATGGACATTTCTAGAATTGAACATAGAATACAAAAATGTATCTTGGTATCGACACACTTTTTTGAGCCACAATGTATACATAAAAATAGTCAAATTTGAACTCGAAATGTTTTTCTCATTTGTACCTATTCCGACAACAATCCGTGGACACATTGTATATCATAACATTTTTTGTTACTGTTTTTAGTTTTATTACCTGATAACAACACGTGCATTTACTAGTTATAATTATATTTGGCAGCTAATTTCCTTCGGTGTTGTGTCTTAAATAATTGTTTTCCATGGCACACTTGACATTACTGATTTCATTTAATTCAGTCAACGAATATGCTGCCATAATATCTTCTGAATGGCTGAAGCAAACATACAACAAATAAATATCGTTGGAATTAGAAAAGAATGTAGATTCTGGAAATAAAAAATATACAGGGTGTTCTACTTAAAGATGCAAGTTTGTGTCGTATCACTTTTATGGGAAGACCTGTATAATTTCTGGAAACTTTATGAAATAGACAGTTTGCAGCCCTACAACTTTTGCATTCGATATATTTTTCTAAGTTGACAAATAAAAAAGTTATGAGGTGGCCTAATTTCGCGTGATCGCCTTGTACCTATATTGGAATTAATTGAAACCAAAACAACTCGAGACAAAGGAGACAAAAAGAGACGAGAAGAGACAACGTTTGTCTCGTCTCGTCCCGACCCTTGTCTCGTCTCGTCTCGAAAAATATTATCTCGAAATTTCGAGACGAGACGAGACAAGGCCTTATCTCGTCTCGTCTCGTCTCGTCTCGTCTCGTGGCAACTCCAATTAGATAATAATCTCGAGGCAACTCTAATTAGATAATAATTTATTATCCTTAATGACTCCATTATAATATTGTTATTTGTTTTCATAACTTCCTAGGATGATTTTTGATTAGCTGTATTGAGTTGTGTAAAACCTTAGAGCGTTTTAGAGCTTCGTTATTTTCCATCGTAGCGTAAAGTTTATTATAAGTTTTAGCCAATTGAATTGTAAATTCCAATATCTTTCATAAAAAATATAATATAAAGGGTTTTACATTTAAAAAAATGTTATTTTGTCAAAAAATTCAAAAACGTGAGGCCCAATTTTTCTCGATTAATCAACTAGCTTCATAATTTAACCGACTTTTGTATATTTAATAATAACAGAGTTACCAATGTTGCGCACTTCAGTTCGATCAGCCTGTATACAGTGTGTCCCCGGATTCGGTAAACAATGTTGTTTCTAATTTTGCGACAACAAGCCATTCTTTATGAAATATTTTGCTTAATTGAAACTTTGAAAAACGGTGTTAGAAATATAAAAATTCCATAAACATCAACACATTTTTCTCCTATTTTTCTGAACTATTTATAGAACATAGTTTATATAGCATTTCCAAATACTCTCGGCTAAAATTCGATACAAAGAAATAAGGGCCTATCATTCTGTCGCTCAAGATTCCACACCAAATTTTTTTTTATATTGCTTGCTTTTCGTTATAATTTTAAAATAGTTTAAAATACGGATTTTCTTGTGTCCAGTACCGAAAATTTTGACTTGACACAACCTTGTTGGCCGTAAAAGTTGTATACAGGGTGTAGCAAAAGTCAACGATATTTCTTGGAGAGCTGATAGGTCAGCTCATAACTGTCCCGAATATCAAAATTTGACCTTATTAAAAAATCCTTAATTTTCGAGGTATTAGTACTTTTATTAATTTCATGAAAATCTACACCTTATAGATCTGTTTTTATAGTGCCACAGCTACAACATTCCATGTTTTATAGTTGCATTTTTGTTACACGTCCATGAATAGTGCTGCTATTAATCACAGTTCAAAAGAAAACTAAAATATGCTGCAACTTTTGTCCGATTTATTTTAACATATTGCTCATTTAGTGTAGTTTCTAATATTTCTAATATGATCTATATTTGCGGCTTGTTTAGCTTTAAATAAATACCTGTTACTTTAATAAACAGGTATTTTCATTAGACTTCATAAAAATTGAAATATTTTCGCAATCAGCTCCTTTTGCAGTAAAATAGCAATATCTTGTTTTCTAAACTAAAACATACCTTAGTAAAAGTTGAATTTAGCTAATAAGGAAATTAGCTCTTGAATCGGGCAAAAACGATTTTTTTGCACCATTAGTTTTATTTTGAACTGTGATCAACAGCAGGCCTATTCGGGTTGCGAAATAAAAATTGGAATCTCAGAACATGGAATTTTGTAGCTGTGGCACTAGAAAAACTGAATGATTAAGTCTCAGGAGATGATAAAGACTTAATCATCTCCTGATGATGCTAGCATGGTTAACGAAACGCGCATCGACTACAAAAACAAAGTTTTGGTGTGTGGAGTTAAGCAAAATAAGTATTTTCTTAGTGCCAAAGGTTCCTGATTCCCAACTTAGTAGGTAGGTATATATATCTACTACAGCCCAGTGCTCACGGTCTTTTGAAAATTATAATGTAAACGTAGCGCAAAAAAGTTGTTAGTAAATTAAGGCAACAAAATGACACCCGCGGTTTTCCGCATGCAGCAAATGCTTATCTACAGATAATAAAATGTCAACGCAAAACAGGCTGCGGGAGAGGGTGTACCTGTTTCACAGATAAACTATCTGGAACAAAAAGCTTTGCTGTGGTGAGTGCGACACTGTTCACGCCATTATGTTATTTGAAATTTAATATCACAGAGAAACGAGCTGAAAGCAAATAAAAATATTTTTGTTCTAAAATGGAGTTGGGGTTTACATTTCAGCTAATATTTTAATGCGATATATTGATCAGCATTAACCGATGGTCGTAAATTACGAATGTAGGTTATGAAGCCCTAGAAGTTTATCGCCTCATTAATCATCGAATTATGGGAAATATAGGGGTTGGAATATTTAAGGGTACCACTTTGCGGAGAAATGGATATTTGTTCTGAGTGCAACATCAAATTTGCCATTAGTATTACATTATAATATGTTTCCGTGAAGACAAGGGATAATATAGATACTTTTGAGACAAAATGGAAACTAAATTTTTCTTGTATTTGAATACATTTTATAATAGTTATACAGGGTGTTATAAAGTAGGTAAATTATGATTCTTTTGGATGGAATAATGGGACTTTATACCATGCCATTTTCAATTTAGTCGCACCTGATGTATAGTTGAAAATATAGGGCATTAGATCTAGAGGTTTTTTATTTGAACTATTGAGTTCCTTTGTCTGTTGTTGTTTCTATACGTTTCTATATTAATTTTTGCCAATTTGGTAATTTCAACGCAAACGATTGATGATAGTAGAAGTACATTGATTTTATCGTTATAAAACAAGAGTATAGTATTTCTAAAGTCATTTGAAACAGCATAAAAACTCTAATTGGCGTCACAAAAAGAATATAGGACATAATCGTCACGCAGTTTTAAAAATATACATATTCTCCAAGCAACATAATATTTCATTTTTAAGGTTGTCGTCAAACGCAACGTAAAGGTTAATGCACCATATAATATTGTCAAAAGGTCTCTAAAAAGCCATATCGATTATATGTATTTACGCAAGTAAATCTTAAGATCTGTGATATTATGCCACGGCTATCCACCGCATTTCGCTGCACAAGTGGCCAGTCGTCGCACAGTGTAACCTAATGATATATAAAAAGCGTTTTGCTGGTGAATCGACTCGGTCGATTTCTGTTTGCTCCTAAAAACATATATCAAATAGTGTGTTAAAAGTGTCCAACAATTCTCAGTCAAAGTAGAAAACCGAAGTACATCATTCCGACTTAAATGGGACGAATGAGTGTAAGTTATCTTTACTAAATCTCCGGAAAACAAAGATTTTCTCCGCATACGGCTGCTCCTTATCATTTTTGTCCGAAAAACTGTACCGACTGCACCAAATTTATTTTTAAAATACGGGAGATGACATTTCCAACATTGAACTTCTCAAATCAATGCAAGAAGCTATAATAGCCTCAGCTACTGAAATCAAGACGAGTGTAATGAGTGGAGTTAGGCAACTTATTAAAGAAGAAAATGAAAAGGTAATCAAATTATTCGAAGAGCAAGAACAAAGAATTAAAATTTTGGAAAATAAAGTACACAACTTCGAGGAAAAATCTCTGTACTTCGAGAGTAAAATCCGACAAAATAACCTGTTAATATTTGGCTTGGAATTCAAAGAACCAGAAAACTTGCTCTCATTCACAATATCATTTTTTAAGAAATACTTTTCTATCGATATTCCCGAAACAGAAGTGAACAACCTATATTTCCTGAAGAACACAAAACAAAATACTACGCCAATCAAAATTGAACTGGTTTCCTGCCTGAAAAAGAATATTATTTTAAACAATTGCTACAAACTAAAAGATCTCAAGACTTGTGCTATCAAGATCGCCAAGACCGTAAAATACTCCAAGAACATCTTCGCGAGGCTAGATCAAGAAATCTAAGAGCGTACATTACTAATTCTAATAAATTAATAATAAACGACGAGGTTTTCACTGCCAAATAGTTAAAGAATACGTGCATAGACGATCTTCCTGTAATAGTCAACGACAGTCAAAAAATATCAACTAGTGCCCCCGCAACTCCGACTCTACAAGTAGAAGCACCGCCGTTGTCGGAGGTAAATAATCTTGAAGTCGAGGATTGCCCAACTGAATTAACGAGCCCAAGTGATAAGCGTAAGAGAGTTAACTTAATTGGCGACAGGAATGTGGGATCCCCAATAACAAAGGCTAAGAAGACGAAAATATCTTCGACAGCTGTTCTTGCATTGAATTTGAGATCCACCACGACCTAAAAGTAACATTGGTGCGGACAATCTACGGCAGCGTTCGGACTCATACGCGCTTTTTTTATTTTATTGTATCGAGTTCTTTTGATGTTTTTATGTATTCGCAGTGTATTTAAATTTTCGTACACGTAGGTATAGTGAGTTATTCATAAAGGCTAGATGATTTTATGGGTTTCTTGGATTTAGGTATCATAATTTGCCGTTTCTCTATGTTTTGACACTTAAAATAAAACACACATTCAAAATATTTACAAGGGTGGTTTATTAAAAAAATACATGTTAATTTAGATTACATGATATAAATTGCAACAAGGTAAAACAGTCAAAGTAAACTTGACTCTGGCGAGACGTTATAAAAATCCAAAAAGCCCAAAAAAATTCAATAAAGTTCTGCAAGTTTGCTTTTAAAATTGGAACACCTTGACAACAACACCTTACACCATCTCGCAGTCCTCTTCTGAGTTCTGCTGAAGTTTTGATCAAGACTACGACCAAGCCTGACAGTCTGACAGCTGCAGTAGTGGCGTTGATGTTGCTAGCTAAGGTTGTAGCCAAGTTTAACTGCTACTGTACCAGCTGATGGTCTGTCGATCAATCGGTGTCAGCTCCGTGTGTAGTTGAGCATGAAAAAATAATTCAGGAATTAGAAAATGCTCAGACCCTTTTCTATGACTGTTTGTTTAAAATTAAAAAAATATATAATATGTAATGAAATTAATTAATATCCAAAACAATACAAATTAAAATCCAAAAAACACTAATCAACCCTTGATATATATTCATGAATAATCCGTCGAGGGTACACCGAACAGATTCCTTAAATTCAAGCACTGACTCCAATAGATCCATGACTGAACCAAATAAAACTTCTACTTTAACATGAGTCTATGGGGAGTACTTACCTGGGATATCACAACTCTGAACATTCCCGTTTCACTTATCGTAAAGAACTCACGATCAATATTAGTGTATATTAGTGCTTTCGTAGTCACCGTTAGACGGAGTATTTTATCAACAATAAATTATTGTTAAACGTGGTAACGGAGTTTTAACACAAAAAATCCGTTACAGTAGCCTGAAGGGTACGTTCAGACAGGCAGCTATGGCGAACCTGTAAACTTCAGTGTATGTGTTTAGACAGAGGGGGGTATTCAGCGCGATGCTACGAAGCGTTGCGGCGCTACTTTGGGCGAATGCGCACTTGTCTGTGCGATCAGAGTAGTACAGATTACTACAACAGGCACAATTCTAACAAACGCAAAAGAACCGTTCTCTTAATATTGATGTTATGTACCCATTGACATGTTTATTTGGTTAATTTAGTTTAATATATTTAATGTAGAACTTCTGTGTATGCGCCATCGAATTGTCGCCATTTTAATAAAAATAATAATACACGGAGAAGAAGCCAACACGCTACTAACAAATCCATATCATATCACAACCTATAATACCCTCGCAATACCTCGCATCGCCCATCGCGCCATAGCGGCCTCTCTGAACGTACACTAACTATAAAATAGGATTTTTCTCCCGCGTTTCAAGCAACTTCGGCTCAGCTGAACAACTGAGCTGATGCACCTGAAGAAAGAAAGGACAATACGTCGTAAAACTGTGAAGGAAAATCCAAGAGCCCTGCTTATAGTAGAGTTTAAACGCGCTAATATATTCCTTCTAGAAAAGACTTTCGTTTGCAATTTATTGCTAAAATATAAAACCTATCTTACATCATTACGCCTTAAGAAAGCAAAATCGCCTGGTCGTCAAAAAATCGTGGCGTGCAAGGCGTAGTAAGAGGTGGTTTTCCAAAAAATCACATTTTTTTGCTTAATATACATATACGCACCATGTCATCATTTGCAAAAGTTTTGTTTCAAAATTCCAAGAAGAATTATTTTATCTTTAATTTTAAATTATGTGTCCAACACGCCCTTATATGGAGTTCCTGAAGCTAAAACGCCTTGCCCTGAAACATCAAAATTGCAATATCATTTACACCGAGATAACTCAAGAATGCTCATTCTAATGAAAAAGAAAACATACTATAAACGTTGCAGACCAAAGAATCTGATAAGTAGTTCCGTCAAAAAACTGTAAAATGTAAAAGCATGTCGTGACGACTGCGCCTGCGCTCTGACGCCGAGATGCGAGGAAGGTTGAAATTCGTTTGGCACGAGGTTGTATCTGCATGGTAAAGTCGTCCGAATGATTTTTGAGCCTAGATCGCCGCTTCTGCTGTTACCATAGCGAGAGTTGTGATAATCCAAGATACATTATAAGAATATAGTGGTTTTTAGTTTACTTATTTGAGTATTTGGAAATATCTTTTAAAATTTAATTAAATAAATTAATAACAGTTATATTATATCAACAAGTGTGATCATATCATTTCAAAAATTTTTATATCATTTATATCTTTAAATCATTATAGCATTTATGCTAAAATTCGCGTTAAAATAGTCCAAAGGTAGGATAAACTTTACTTAATAAAAAAGGTTATAATTAAACTTAACCTTTTTATTAAAATCGTTGATAATAATGTATAGTAAGATATATTAATGGATGCTTGTGAAGTCGGTGTTCCCTGGTTATTTCTGTAAATAAAAAATACCTAATTGGCAAATAAGAATTTATCAATATTCTTATAAAATTATCTTACAGAATTTAGTCAGACTCGGAATTTTCTTCACTATCAGATAACGCATTCTGGGAACCATTTGTGATTTTCTAGTCTTTTTTTACTTTATTTGCACATGTAATTTGAAACATACATTTGCAGGGCCCAATGCAACGAATTTCTCCTGCAGGTACATTGTGACCCGTTGCAATCTATAAAAAAATGTTTTTGCCTATTTTACAATTGCAAATATTTAAAGCAGAAATGTCCTCGGGTAATATTGATATTGTAGTGAAAATTGGCACCAGTTTTCCATTAACAATTTTCCAAATACAATCTGAGACATGTGGAAAGGATGGTATGGGTAACATTCTATTCAGCCATATTTTAGTTGTTTGGTAGTCTACACGAAGACAATACTATTGGAGGTAATTTGCTGATCGGCTTTGAGGACACTAAAATCCCTCTAAGGTCGTTTATGAAATGAATATTTTCCTTATGTTATATAAAATCGCATTACAAACTTAACCATCTTATTAAGTAAAATTTTCTTGTTCTAAATTATTGTCACGTATGCCAACATTATATACTAAGTAAATTGTGATAAAAAGACTTTCCATTTTCAATTCATGGATTGCTATGAATCTTTCGGTTTGCTTGGTTCCAACTTTCATCCAAATTTCCGGCGTCAATATATCTTTGAAATAGGCCAACATTAACAAAACATCTATATCCTTGCAATCCAATATACATCTTGTATATCCTGCCATTTCAGCAGATAGTAAGTATATATGTAATAAAATCCTTGTGTCCGTCTCTGCGTGCAAGTCAGTTTCTAAATCATAGTTTGCTTATTTAATATTATTTATACTGCAGCACATCAAGAAATCCTCCACTGGTAACAAATTTAACTTCGAAATTAAATGAAAAATACCAGAAGAAGATTATAATTAAGTTTGTAATGCGATTGTATACAAACAACGAAAATATTTATTGACCTTAGATGGATTTTAGCGTCCGCAAAGCCGATCAGCAAATTACCTTCAACTTTAGATACCTAGTTTAAACAGCATTGTCTTCGTGTTCACTACCAAACTAAACTATGGCTGAACAGTACGATACAACGATATCCATACCATCCTTACCAGATGTATCAGATTGTGTCTGGAAAATTGCTAATGGAAAACTGGTGCCAATTTTAACTAAGTACAATATCAATATTACCAGAGGACATTTACTTCTGCTTTAAATATTTTCAATTAATTGTATAACCATTTTTTATAGATTGCGAAGGACCACAATATTCCAGCAAAAAAAAACAAATTTGTTGCATTGGGTTCTGCAAATATATGGCTCAAATTACATGTGCAAATTAAGAGGGGGTTGCCGACAGCGAAAGTGACGTTATATTTCGTATTTTTTAAGTTGTATAGCATTAAATCTAATAACATTTTACCTGGCAAAAATTTAGTACAAACATCTCTGTCTTCAGTTTAATCATAAGATCTTACAAGCAGTGTTTTGTTTTATAGGTTATGAAAAGCTTGGGAAAAATAATAATTCCATTGCATATGCTTTTAAGATCTTATGATTAAAATGAAGACAGAGATGTTTGTACTAAATTTTTGCCAGGTAAAATGTTATTAGATTTTATGCTATACAACTTAAAAAAATACGAAATCTAACGTCACTTTCGCTGTCGGCAGTAAAACAGTGAAAAAAATCCGAGTCTAAATTCTGTAAGATAATTTTATAAGAAAATTAATTAATAATTCATATTTACCAATTAGGTATTTGTCAATTGTAATACATAAAGACCGGATTTATTCGATACATTTACCACATGTGAGTTAATATTTTAACGCAATTTTAGTATAAATGCTGTAACTGGTAACAATAATTATTATTAATAAAAAGATTTTTTTAAATGAGAATTCAAGGCCTGCCAATATGAACCAATGAAATGATATGATTTTTGAAATATTAACCAATCAGGTGATGATTTCAGCGATAATACCACTAGTGGTATAATCGTATGTTAATAATATCACTAGTGCCGGAAATTTATCGATAATTTTTTCGAAAGCGCTATTTTGCCTAGAAAGATCACGAGTATAAATTGGGCTTTTATTTTATCTCTGAAAATAAAAGCCCAATTTGTACGAGTGGTTTTGCTAATGGGCAAAATAGGGCTTGAGAATAAAATTATCTAGAAAAATTTCCGGCACGAGTGGTATTTGTCTAGATTATTTCACGAATACGATTTAATAATTTCTGTATTAATTTTTTTCTATGTTTACATTTCCAAAACGACTCATTTTGAATGAGTTTATTGACAGCTTCGACTGTAGCGTGCGAGTAAACAAACATGACGCTTGGGTATCCAAGGCAAATGCGATTATACCACAGGCGGCTAGCGCCCCGCATTCTACTTTGGCTTTCACATTGTGCGCATGCCCATATCTATTCAATTGCACATAACCTAACAAATTTGTTTTTGTTTTGATTGCGGTAAATTTTGAAGTAGTATATTCAGTGAAAAATATGAGTATCTATATATTATTTCAGCGAATATTATTATTCTTCGGTAATAAATGAGGAGCCGGCGCGGTGAGCCACCTTTTACAGCGATGGGCACTGTCGTATGGAAAAAGAAGGGGCATACGCTCCTTATGGTGGCAGTCGGCAGCGATGATTTAACGCATGCGCACAATGTGAAAGCCAAAGTGGAATGCGGGGCGCTAGCCGCTTCTGATTATACCTACACCCTGTCGGCGTTGGTTTATTTTCTGAATGTGTCATAAATTTAAACGGAGGCGGAGGTCTAAATAACAAGAATTTAGCAATGTACAAGTTATATAAATTCATTGATATAATGCTTAATAATACCGCAACATAATTTATAAGCTGCATAATTTAGAACAGTGTGAAACACACGAACTTTAAGAAGAAGGTACGTGTTTGTATTCAACAGATTCGCGGTTGCTAAGCAACGAAGTGATAATTTGCACAAGTGCAATTATTACTGGTAATTGCACTAGTGCAAATTATCGCTAGCAGAGGCATATGATTATAATTCGTAAAATTAACGAAAGGTATTATCGATAATAGGCACACCACTTGTTATATTACCTACCCCTGATATGATCACATTTGTTAAATTTTAAAAGATTTTTACAAATACTGAAATACATAAACTAAAAACCACTATATTCTTATAATGTAGCTTGGATTATCACAACGCTCGCTATATAGTACCAGCAAAGTCTAGAGATAGTATTCTCTAGACTTTGGTACCAGTGTAGCTGATTTAAACGAAAAGCGACTATCTAGGCTCGAAAATACATACTGACGGCTAAGACGGCTTTACCATGCCGATAGAACCGCGTGCCAAGCGAATTTCAACCATCTCCTCGCATCTCGGCGTCAGAGCGCGGTCATCACGACATGCTTTTACATTTTTGATTTTTTGACGGCATTATACTTATCGAATTTTTGACCATAAAGGAGCATTTTAATCCTCGATCTTTGGTCTACAACGTTTAAAGAAAGTTTTTTTTTTTTCATTAGAATGAGCATTCTTCATATAAGGGAGTGTTGGACACATGATTTAAAATTAAAAATAAAATACTTATTCTTGGAATTTTGAAACAAAATATTTGCAAATGATGAACCATGTCGCGTAGATGTAAATTAAGCAAAAATTTTTTTTGCGATTTTTTGACGACCGTCGTTGAACTTAACGCTTCAGAGAAAGTGGGTCGGTAGGAAAAATGTATGTCAGTTTTGCAAACAATCCCCGACAGAGTTTTTTTGGTGGCTGTTAAAATGCCTTTTTTCCTGGCTTTTTCCCTGGCTTAATTACTGTAATACTCTTTCAAGTTAATATCTTTTTTCACGATGTTCTCTGATACTCCTTTGTATAACTTTGCCATTAATCACAAGAATGAGTCGGCTCCTCCAAACTCGATCTGCCCTTGGGCTTTCCTGCGATATATTTGATTTGTTCGGCGGGTTATTAGGCGCGGAATCTTTTATGCCTCCAATTCGACCTTCCAACAACAAATTCATATTTGGAAAGCTCTAACGCGCGTTCCGAATATCAATCTCGAGACGTAAACAGGATCGTTTGTAAACCTGAGGCACGTATGTTTTTTCATGAAGGGTTGTTAAAGTTGACTCATGAATTATTAATTTTAGTGGGGAATCACCTATCCCACACTTTTTGGAAAAAACATCGGAACATTTTGCCCTAAATACAAAAATGGGGTCATTTTCAGGGGTAATATAACAAGTGGTCTGCCTATTATCGAGAATTTCAACGCCTGCCAATATGAACCAATGAAATGATATGATTTTTGAAATATTAACCAATCAGGTGATGATTTCAGCCATAATACCACTAGTGGTATTTTCGTATGTAATATCACTAGTGCCAGAAATTTTATCGATAATTTTTTCGAAAGCACTATTTTGCCTAGAAAGATCACGAGTATAAATTGGGCTTTTATTTTCTGATAAAATCCCGAGAGCGAAGCTCGAGGGATTTTATCTCTGAAAATAAAAGACCAATTTGTACGAGTGGTTTTGCTAATGGGCAAAATAGAGCTTGAGAATAAAATTATCTAGAAAAATTTCCGGCACGAGTGGTATTTGTCGAGATTATTTCACGAATACGATTTAATAATTTCTGTATTGATTTCTTCTATGTTTACATTTCCAAAACGACTCACTTTGAACGAGTTTATTGACAGCTTCGACTGTAGGGTTTGAGTAAAAAAACACGACGCTTGATGGGTATCCAAGGCAAATGCGATTATACCTACACCCTGTCGGCGTTGGTTTATTTTCTGAATGTGTCATAAATTTAAACGGAGGCGGAGGTCTAAATAACAAGAATTTAGCAATGTAAAAGTTTTATATATATATATATATATATATATATATATATATATATTCATTGATATAATGCTTAATAATACCGCAACATAATTTATAAACTGCATAATTTAGAACAGTGTGAAACACACAAACTTTAAGAAGTAGGTACGTGTTTGTATCCAACAGATTCGCGGTTGCTAAGCAACGAAGTGATAATTTGCACAAGAGCAATTACCGGTAATTGCACTAGTGCAAATTATCGCTAGCAGAGGCATATCATTGGTTGGATTTTTATGGAAGGAGCTACCTGGATGCAAGCAGTATGTGGGAAATAATCGCTGAAATTCTACTTTCTTAGTTACGTCCTAGTTACGCTAAACCAATATTGTGGCAGCTAATACTGATAACCCGATAACTTCTTCACATTACCAAATTTAATATAGGACTAGAATATATGTTCTCAGTTAACACATTGATCTTTAAATATCTATTAGCACAAAAAACATATTCAGAACCGAAAGTTCAATCTAAATGACAGCAGCTATCAAACTAACTATTTGCAGTTGTTAAATTCTCTTTTTAAATACAACTCGTGGTATGCCTAATAATAGATAATATTTATAATAAAAGTGGTCATGAGATAATGCTGGAAATTATTTTTAAGTCGACTGTTAGGTGACGTATTCGCTACACCAAGTTAGAAAAACGTGAAAAAATAACCGATAAAGGCATAATATAAAAAAAAATTTAACTCTCCAGTAATTCTGAACAATTTTCGTCTAAGATTTCTTGCTCTAGGTTTTCAAATACAGGCGGACAAACATTAATATAAAAAACTGCTTATATAACTCCAGTTTGGTTCAACCGAATTGGAAAAACTTGGGCTTATTTAAGTTTATTTATCCAAACAAATTATTTTATAGGTTATTTTTTTCAAAAAAAAAAGCATTTGTATAACTTGGTGTAGCGAATATACTCCCTAGCTGCCGACTTTCGAACTTAAAAATAATTTCCAGCGATATATCATAACAACTTTCAATATAAATATTTTTTGCCCAAAGTGATCAGGCTCCTGAGGTACAGTAGTCATGCCCGCTCATTTTGTACACCCTGTAAATAGAAAGAACAGAATACAAAGGGTTTAAAGCTCGTGTATCAGGCTGATAACATGTGGTCTTAGGGGAAGAAATCACGTATCTAGCAGTGTCGAGGAGATTGGCTGGCTGAACATGGCAAATCGTGGATTGATGCATTCTTCTTTCTTTTACCACAAAATTGTTTCCGAATTCCCCATACTTATATAATAAAATACGATTCAGAACATGAAATTTTCACAATCTTAATGTAAGAAGAAAGTCGCTGCTTTAGCTTACGACTCCAGCCAGTGGAACCGCTCTGTGCGAAAGATCGTTCTCTTACAATATAGCCAAGATTTTTGACCACATTCCCCGGGAAAAGAGGACGTGTAAAACAATAGTACATTGTGTACCTAGTAGGAAAAGCTGAACATTCCCGGACGACCGTAAAGATTGCCTGTCGAGGCGTAAGCCGAGACTGGCAATACGGAGTCGGGGAATGTGGCTTTTCCTACGAGGTATACATACTATTTTTCCGAAAATCGAAAATTACTCAAAGAAAAACTTTCGAAAAACTTGTTCTCAATCATTTTTTTAGTTTATAAATAACTGTAAGGAAATAATATTTCCTTACAGTACAAAAATAAATATTTCCTAACAGTTACTTTCCGTTGCCTGGCAACGACTAAGTGCAAGGAAATATTGACTTTTTCTTTCAAAAATGTCAATATTTCTGATTAATTAATAATTAATAGGATCTCTAGATAGAAATAGTTTTGGTAAGTGATAGGTGTAAATGTGAGTCTCTGTCTACGAATATACTTATTATTTGGTACTAGTTTTAGTTTTCTGTCACTTCACTTTGACGTGATTCAGTGTTAAGAATTTATGAATTTTCGAGGCAACTTGAAAAAGTTGTCTTTCAATCAATTTGGTGGCGAAAAACCCAATTAAAAATTAAATGGATCTGTTTGCGCCACAAATAAATTTTAGAAAATATCTAGAACAAAGGTATGGGCTTAATGTTTGCAATAATTTCAGATTATTAGAGAAGAAGTTTTTCAAATTATCTAACGCGAAAAATGTATTGACATATTTATGTAAATGTAGACAAGCCGATATTATACCAAAAGGATTACGCCTAAAAGAACCTTTTACTAGTAGGAAATGTAGCAAAATATTGTTCAGATGCAACTGATAATAAATTAAATGATTTATTAAATGAAGGAACTTACAAGAAGATAAACAAAGACCCTACAACTTCAATAGAAACTAAAATATACAAAACACTGTATAAATACCGCGAACAAATGACACAGAGACAAAGGACACTCTTAACTCCGCATCATTCAAAACCTCCACACTTATACGGATTACCAAAAATACACAAAACTAACATTCCTCTTCGCCCCATTGTAAGTTCAATAAATTGGCCATGTCATTCGTTAGCAAAATATTTACTTAAAATTGTTAATCCGTTAGTAGGAAACTCAAATTCATTTATCAGAAACAGTAATCATTTTCTAGAAAAAATTAGGGAACATCAATTTCCGGACAATTATATATTAGCTAGTTTTGATGTGGTTAGTCTTTTTACAAATGTCCCTGTTGACAAATCATTGAATATTTTACGCAGAAAGTTAGAAAGTGATCAGACTTTAGTAGAAAGGACAAATTTGAATATAGATGCAATATTAGAACTAACAACACTATGTGTTAAAACCACTTATTTTCAACTAGGAAATGAATTTTACCAGCAGGAATTTGGAATGGCTATGGGGTCTCCTTTATCACCATTCATAAGCAATTTATTCATGGAAGATTTTGAACAAAATGAATTGACTAGATATGTTCACCAACCTAATGTTTGGTGGAGATATGTAGATGACATATTTGTTATATGGGAACATGGAGTAGATGAGTTAAATTCATTATTAAATTTTATAAACTCTCAAGAACCTTCTATTAAGTTTACCTTAGAAATTGAAAATAATAATGAATTACCTTTCTTAGATGTTTCTATACTGAAATCAGATAATATAGAAACTAGTGTCTATAGAAAACCAACACATACTAATAGATGTCTCCATTTCAACTCCAATCATCATATTAGTGTTAAAAAAGGAGTAATTAAAAGTTTGTATGACAGGGCTAGAACGATTTGTTCTAATAACACAAAATTTGAGGAGGAAATTAAACATATAAAACATGTTCTTGAGAAGAATAGTTATCCTATTGAATTTGTTGAGCAAGTTTTTCAGGATTGCCAACAAAATAACAATGCTAATAGAATTAGAGAAATAAATCTGGTGGACCGACCCGTAAATTTAATAATTCCTTATATTCCTGGACTGTCAGATAAGCTAAAACGCATAGGCAATCGTTTTAATGTGAGAACAGTATTTAAAACCAAAAATACATTAAGATCGATGCTAGTTAAAACAAAACCATTTAATGAGTTACAAAGTTCAAAAAATTGCATTTATAAAATTTCTTGTGAATGTGGAAAGTTCTATGTTGGGGAGACTTGTAGGCCATTTAACGTTCGTTTAAAAGAACATAAAAATCCAAAATCAAATTTCGAAGTCAAAAATATGTGAACATTCCTTTAATAACAATCATAGGATATTGTGGGATAGTTCCAAACCAATTCTAAAAGAAGAAGTAGGAAATAGACGAAAAATTAAAGAATCTGCATTTATTCTAGGAAATACGGGCAACTGTGTTGCTGAATGTTCAGTGGAATTCAGTAAAATATTATTGCCACTTATTCAAAGAGAAGTTAGTATAGATAATTAGATAAAACACAGGGTACAATATCAGGCAGGTGGCTAGGCTATTGTTTCTGTTGTCATGACATTTTAACCTGAAATTTATTAATCTGTCACATCACTTTAACGTGACATGATCTTTGAGAAAGGAGGAAGATTTATACTCCGAGAGCTCAGAAAAGAAATTTGTTGAAGTTATTTTTTGAGTTACACGTTTAAAGTTTCGTTCATTCAGGGTTAAGAATTTATGAATTTTCGAGGCAACTTGAATTTTGCCTTTCAAACAGGTTGGCGGCGAAAAACCCAATTAAAAATTAAATCGTTTTAGTTTGGTTTTAATTAAAGCAGGGGGTTGAGTTTAAAAACAATTATTTTAACTAAACTCCGCCTCCTTCCTATAACTATCTGTTATATTTCTCTATTGTTTTGTATATCTTGTTTCTAATTTGTAATATCGATATCGTTATCATTATCCTTGTCATTAAGTATTATTATAAGTCAGCAAGTACTTGGCTCCCAACGAAAATCCTTAATAATTTTTGTAAAATTTTGCCTTTTTTCCGAATCTACAGAAAGCAAACAGTCTTGGGGCCAAAAAAATCTTTTTCCAGAAAGCCCTGCTCCCGTCGCCTCCCGATACTCCGTCTTTTCCATTAATCACAGGGATGAGTCGCGGCCCGCCCATGCTCCTTCGTACCCAGACCCCGCCTGGAACGGAGATTTCCCTGGAAATATTTAATTTGTTTGGCATGTTATTATGCCCGGAATCTTTTATGCTTTCGCTTCAATTCCCCAGTAAAAACGAATCAGGATTTGGGCAGCGGGGGAGAACGATTGGGCCCTTTAATATATTAAAAGGTAAAACATTATAGTATTTGAGAAGGGGTCGGAGCGCATTGCGCATGCGTTTTTTAATTTGAATTTAATTTTAGGGCCTTTCTTGGTTGAAAAGAAGAAAATAATATGGGTGAGATTAACATAGGTGCCTCATAAAAAATAATGTGAAAAAGGTCCATTGTACAGGGTGGCCCATCCAAGCGGAAAAAGTGTGCTACGTGGAGACACGTTAACATAAAATCGTCATTCGAAAAATGAGATTGTAGTAAAAAGTAAGGCGAATTCGAGGGTGTACCCTAATTTTGTATACGGGGGTCGGTAAAAAAGTTATCGCGAAAAAACATTTTTTGCAAAATAAAAAAAAATATTTTTTTACCTACACATCCATTAGAGAATCTTTAAGTAGTATTCCCGAATATTCAGTTTTTTAATATAACTTCCGGTTATAGCGGAAAGGAAAATGGTTTTCTCTATTTTACAACTTACACATTTCTCTTAACCATCACAGGACTCTTTTTTTAATTCTGAATCCAACGATATATAATTTGACCTATTTATTTCCAACCGTTTCCGAGATATTTATCAGAGAAGCTCCATCATATTTTAGAGATCTTCATCAATCGAAACTTTGAGGAAGTATTCTCGTAAATATCCAAATAGAAATGTTCCGAGTGCTTCATTTATATGTATGCTGTATCGAAGATTCAGATCGACAGGAAGTGTGATTAGCAAGAGAAAAAAGCGTTTAGAATTAGTGAGGACGAGAGAGAACGAATTTTAAATTATTTCAGAAGAAATAACGAAAAATCTCAGAGAGATGCAGCGAGAGACTTACAAATTCCCCGGTCTACAATACAAAGGGTAAGCCTTCAAAATATTACCTGTTCAAAGGCTATTCCCTGGAGATGCTGCAAGAAGACTGGAATATTGTCAAACAATGTTAAACTTTTATTTTGCAAGAGGTGGAGCTGGATTTTTTAAACAAATTATTTGGTCCGATGAAGCTACATTTACAACGGCGGGAATATACAACCGGAAAAATAGTATATTTTGGTCTGTTGACAATCCACGGGCATTTCGTGAAGTTGTGAAATCCGGCAGAAATTCCGTGGGTGTTTGGTGCGGAATTGTGGAAAATTTTATAATGGGCCCTCTATTTTATTCAGGAAGTATGACAGGTAGGAAATACCTACATTTAATCCAGAACGAATTGGAACAATACTTTGACCAGTTGCCATTAATTTTTCTTAACCAATTTAAAGAAAGACAATAATTAATATGGCAGCAAGATGGCGCTTCCTTCCATAACGGAATTTTTGAACAATTCGTTTGAAAATTGGATTGGTAAACATGGAACGATAAGGTGGCCGCCACGTAGTCCAGATTTAACCCCCTTGGATTTTTTCTTGTGGGGGCATTTAAAAAATAAAGTTTATAAGAACCGCCCCGAAAATGTTGAGGAGATTAAAAGACCAGTAAAATTATAAATTGATAGTTTGAACAATCGTCCCTTAATCTTTGAAAATGTCCGAAAAAATTTCTTAAAAAACTTAGTTTATGTGTAAATACTAATGGAAACCATTTTGAACATTTAATGTAAATGAACTTCTAAAAAATTTTTAATAACTAATCATATTGTTGTTGTTATAATAAATATGACACTAGTAAAAATAATAAATGTTTCATAATTTCCACGAGATTTTTAATTAAGTTGAATGCAGTTGAATGGCTATAGCCACTTTAACATTCAGCCTACTGGTTTGTCAGTTTTATTATCATGGCTGACTTGATTTGTCATAAATTTGGTTTTATTGTTTGGCCTACTCAGATCGAACATCAGACACCGACCGTGAGACCATGTATGTATCTAGTTTGATGGAGCTTCTCTGATAAATATCTCGGAAACGGTTGGAGATAAATAGGTCAAATTATATATCGTTGGATTCAGAATTAAAAAAGGAATCCTGTGATGGGTGTAAAATAGAGAAAACCACTTTCATTTCCGCTATAACCGGAAGTTATATTAAAAAACTGAATATTCGGGAATACTACTTAAAGATTCTCTAATGGATGTGTAGGTAAAAAATATTTTTTTTATTTTGCAAAAAATGTTTTTTCGCGATAACTCTTTTACCGACCCCCGTATACAAAATTAGGGTACACCCTCGAATTCCCCTTAATTTTTACTACCACCTCATTTTTTGAATGACGATTTTATGTTAACCTGTCTCCACGTAGCACACTTTTTCCGCTTGGATGGGCCATCCTGTACAAAGGTAATTCAAGCAACGGCAACATGTAATTTAGAAATGTTTATTTGTAATGAACAAAACGATTCTTTTCTAATTCAGAACACACCAATTATTCAGAGGATGTTGTGCGTATGATATGTTATACAGTACTGCCAACATTAAGGCAAAATTCACAAAGTATTCCGAAATCTTAATGGCTATTTAATATACTTATAGAAAAATTTACATTTATCTGGGTGATTCGGTACAAAATTTTAACCGCACAGTACGAGAGACCTTCTAAAAAGGAAAATGCATTTTTTTATTCGAAATGCAACAAAATGAACAGTGAAAAGAAAATTGCAAATTTGGTTAATTTAAAGTTAAAACCAAATTTGCTGTTTTTATTATCTCTGGATGTGTGTCCATACTGCCTAACTTGCATTCTTTGGGCGAATCTACTTTTAATTTTGGTTTGTTGTATTTCAATTTTGACGAAACCCCCCATTTGTGGTAAAGGTGGCTTCGCTGTTAAATGAAATGTCATTTAATAAAAAGTTAGGGTACCGTTGTTTAGATATTCTCTCTGCAACCAACAGCAAAACCCTAATATTCTTTCTTTATCTCCCAGTTCCAATGTATGCAGAAGTTTTAGCTTAAAAGCTTTAATTTTGTTTTTTTTTAGTCTTCCTATAGGTCTTTCTCTGGGGATTGCCGTTCTAATACTAGTTCGGGGAGGGTTGTTAAAATATTGTAAAACTGGTAATTATTTCTTGGAAATCCACGATTTCCATTATGTCTGGCCTTAAGCAAATTTTTGGAAACCAATCCCGTTTCATTGAAAATTTTATTTACACGTTGCTCAGTATTTCGACTTACTGGTCTATCTGGATGATGGATATTAAATTCTTTCGCAGCTTCTCTTGCCGAACGCAGCAATTAAGTATTTCAACGTTTCCTCTTAAATTTAAATTAATAAAAAAACTGCTCAAAAATGTAGTTTATCAAGTTTTTACGGGGTGATCCAAAAATAAATGGGTCGGTCGCACTTTAGAATTTGGTAGAAAATGGTGTCCTCGAATATATAAATAGATATAAATAAAGATATGCAGATAAAATTATTACTATTTCGTTAATAAGTGCCGATTGTTTCACAATAGTACATTTGCTAGCATATTTCCAAACTGTCACATAGTGCCACTATCAATTGTTTGTCCAAGGCATACTTTGATTTGTGTGATATTTTTAAAAATGTTTAGTTTTTTTTTCCTACCAGATTTGTTTTGTTTCAGAAGTACCTAAATAGGGTTTGTTTTGCTCTATCCAACTGTGTAAAAATATAATTTGAACTCCATCCGTGGACGCACCTGTATAATAGGTAACGAGAGGCAACAATACCTATGGTTATCCTTTAAATATATTATTATTCTGTAAAGTCCAGCCAGAAATTATCGAGAGCTTGTTCATTTTATTTTTTGTTGGTAGATCCACCTTCAAAGCTAACGAAAACTTTGGTAATATCTCTGAAACGATTTCTGGACGCCTAAAGAAGGTACATAGTACAGTTTCAGGATTAAAAAAAATTCCAAACCATCCTACCCCTGTCATCCTCGATACTCCATCTTTATAACTCCACCATTAATCAGGGAAATGCGTCCTGAGCTCCCTCGTACCCGGATCGTAACGGAGATTTCCAAGGAAATATTTAATTTCTTTTTTGTGTTATAATGCTCGGAATATTTTATGGTTTCGCTTCAATCCGTCAGTTAAATCTAATCAGTATTTTGTTAATGCTATATTTTTAGGCGTTTTTGGTCCAGAAGCCAGTGACAGATTTGTTCGACCAAAATCCTTTCGGAGGATAATTCGTAAAATGCTTCATTCAGTTGTTGACGTCAGCTTATTTGGTGAGTTGGACAATGGCACCCTCCCATACACGTAAAAAAATATTTATTTTTAATCATTTCCTCCCGGCTGAAAATTTTTCAGATAATAATTGAATGGAAAAAAGGTCAGCTGGCTGTAAGGTGTAGGACTATAGTCAGGTGCTCATACAAACATGAAAAAGAAAAACTATTTTCAGTGATTTCCTCTCGGTTGAAAATTTGTCAGTTGGTATACTTATAGGTTTGTTTAAATAAAAAAAAAGTTAGCTGGCTGTACGTCGGGGAAAAGGTTGTCAGCTGACGCATCAGTGAAAAGTAAGTGTGGCGCGGAAACCGCAGGTGTGAAAGCCGCTCCCTTATATTATAAATACATCAGCTGACGGGATTTCCCCCGGCACACAGCCAGCTGATTTTTTTTATTACTTCAAGCATAATGTCAACTATTATCTTATAAATTTTTATTTATCTTTTTATACAGGGTGTCCCAGAAGTATTGGGAGATATTAGAAGGACGGTTAGTTCGGACAAAAAAAAAATACTAAAATGTTCTATAAATTTTTTTCGTAAAATCTTTCTTTTCGGAACTTTTCGTGCTTTAAAGTTGAACCCTGAAGAAGGTGTTCCGTAATATCTCCGAAACGGTGAAATCAATTTTAATTTAACTTGGGCAGTATACCCAGTACTACATAAGGACTGCAAATATTAAATTATAGCAACATTTCAATCAAAAATAACAATGTTATTTGCTTTACTACCTATTATTTTTTAGTAGACAAGTGTTATTTCTTGAAAACCGTTCATTTTTTCGTTGTGAATGGAGAGTACCGTCTTTGTTCTGAATTAAGTGGCGAACTTAATAAAATGTAAATGTAAATAATTGCAAGTTAACAAAAAAGAGGTCGTATCAAAGTTTAGGGGTATTTTATGTTAAGGGTGGTCCGCCCCTGGTTTCCAAAACGACATTGATATGTTGCTATAATTTCATATTATCAGTCCTTATGTACTGGGTATACAGCCCAAGTTTAATTAAAATTGATTTCACCGTTTCGGAGATATTACGGCAAAACCTTCTTCAGGGTTTAACTTTAAAGCACGAAAAGTTCCGAAAAGAAGGTTCTCGCGAAAAAATCTTATAGAACATTTTATTCTTTTTTCTTGTCCGAACTAACCGTCCTTCAAATATCTTCCAGTACTTCTTGGACACTCTATAGATGAAAATGATGATGACAACATGGAAGTAGGTAGTTCTGATAGCGATTTTGCTACAAGCCGAAGTAAAAATGATAATGAAAAAATATAGATTCATGTACTTTTGAAAATAAATTAACTATTTTTCAAAACATTTTCTTTACATAAATAATTAACTTTATCCATTTATTATTTTATAACATTTATCCGTTCCAGTTGCACCTACTTTACGTACGTCATTTTCTACTACTTGAAAATTTATCAGATCATAGTTGACATTATGCTTGAAGTAATAAAAACAATCGGCTGGCTGTGTGCCGGGGGAAACCCCGTCATATTTATATAATTTTTTTATATAATAAAATTTTAAAAATTAATCCAAAACAAATGAAAATTATTTTTTATCAAGTCTTCCATAATATAAATACGTTGTTTATAAAAGTTGAAAATTACATTTTATCTATTAAAAAATTTCAACATTTAAAATTTTAAGTCTTGTAAAAAACACATCTGAAGATTTTTCATCATAAATTAGCCATGGATAACATAATTTTAAGACAAATATAGCGTTAAGTAAGTAAAATTTTATATTATATAATATGTAGGTATACATTATTTAAACATATTGTAGTTGTCCTGAAGAAGGAATAAATAACAAATAGTTTTCTTTAAAGACCAACTTGACTACAAACCCACTAAAAGTTCCATCTTTTATCATAAATAAATATACTTATAATAGCTGCAAACTATGTAGCTTTGATAAAATCTAGGAATTCAATATTATTTGTTCATATTCCCTCATGTAGTATGCCTTTAAGTATTTATTAAATATCGGATGCTCTTGTAACTAGTTCTGAATGAATGTTGTTATTATTATTGTAAAAAAATACTCCCGGCGCAGCGGCGCAAATATGGCCCAGCTTGATTTTGTGGTGGGCGATATTTTCATCGGCGGTCGCTAACTAATCTATTTTTAATTTAAGATATTTAAAGAACATAATTGGGACGAACTGGTGGCATAGGGGAATAAAGAAACACATCCGAGAAACACATAATTTATTGGTTTTCCTAGTCCCATGTGCCTATAGGTATATTTAGAAAAATCAGCTATTTTAATATGAAATGCATATATTGCCCATCAAATCGCAAGTGGACCGTTACTACCCGAACCTACCCACCTTATTTTCTTATCAGTTTTTCGCTTCTGTTGAACGACCTGCCTCTATTATATTTCGCTTAACTCTCTCGGGTAGACCTTAGTAATTGTTTTTATTAGACCTTTTTGGACCCTGCTGCCTTTAACTAATGTTAATAAGGTTTTCGAGTTAAACCATATTTTCTCCACGCCTTCGTGCGCCTGCTGCCCCCTGATACTCCGTCTTTATAACCCCATCATTAATCATAGGAATGAGTCGACTCTCCCAGCTCCTTCGTATACAGGACTGACCGAGGAAATATTTAATTTGTTTTGGGGGTTATTAGGACCGGAACGTTTTAGCACAGCTTACCCTAACATATTAAGCCGTCGGTTTAATCGCCACCCTCATCGACCCAATAAAAAATTACTAATTTGGACAGCTGTAAAAAAATATAGCTTGAATATACCTAAAGTGTGTCCCAAGATGATTGAAATAAGTTACCGACCTCCGAGCGCCACCAACTTGAGAGGTGCCAAGTTTTCGCAGCGATGAAACCGTGACAGGCTTATAAACGCCTAGGCGCCACATTCCAATATATTAGTAGTGTTTTATCTAATGAACACACTTTTCAAAAAATATGGAAGGACATGTGTAACGTCTAAAAAACAACCTCGAAAAGTTACGAGTAAAAGCATAATCCAAAAACAGTGCGAGTGGAGTCCTCTGTGAGATTATTAGAAATTTACTTCTTCACCTTTTTCTCTATCCCCTAGCAGTGTCACATTGCAATTCTTTAGCTTGATTGTACTCGGGGATTTATAGCTATAATTTAATTGAAAAAGAACTTCAACTAGCTATTGAGATTTGACCAGTATTTGTTAAGCTCAATCATCTAGATTTTAATTGTAAACAAAAATGTCCTTTCTCTATCTACTAACGAAAGTTATTCAACCAACAATTAGTATGGGGAGTTCAGAAACGGGTGCTGCTCACAGAGATGTGTGGTGGCGCCCACGCATTACCTACATATATAACTACAGACTACCGTACTAATGTTAGCCAGTACATTCAATTTACATCTCCACTAATAATACGTTATTGGTTGGTTTTCTCAATTCTAGCTTGGAAACTCAGTACATTTTAGCATTTTGACTGAAAATCTTCCATTGGTATAATCCGATCATTTTCCTTTTTGACACCCCTCAGAGATGCTTTGGGGTGCAGTGTGCAGTGTTTCAAGCTCCCATAGAAAGAGCACATACCAAATATCAGCCCTCAAAGTGCAGTATTTAATTTGCAATAAATAATTAAAGTTGTGGTTGTGACCGCAAGCTATTCATTTGAAAAGACACGAAAAGCGTGGGAATGGTTGTGACCTCACACCGCTCGATCGATCGGAAGGCAGTGACAGGAGTGATATAGCTACACAGAATTAGAGAAGGAAGAATGGAAATTGAACGCTAAAATAAACAGTTCGGCGAGCCATTTTCAGAGGGATCTGAAAAATAAGAACCGCCTAAAAGTTTTAATTTAGCAAGCACTTCTTTAACTGAATGGTGAGGCCCGGGTTCAATCGCACAAGAAGTTTTTTTAATTATCACTGCATTCTACCTCTTATATTTATCACTAATTATCATTTTTAGTAATAATTAGACAATGATTAATATGAAGATTAATACTCACAATTTACTCCATAGTGTATTTAACTACAAATTACTTATACCTACCTTATATAATATGAAATTGTCAGTAGCAGGAAAAATTTAATACATTGCTCGATGCGTAAGCTCTTTTTGGCCTGGGAGAGAGTTTTAAGACTCGAGGCAATACTGGCGTTAAACAACCTCCTCGGCCAAAAAAAAATGCGCTTACGCATCTCGCAATGTAAATTACTATTTAATACAGCACGCTCTTTTCAAACATTATCAACAATATCAAAACTGAGATAGACTATAACATGACGGATAGACAAGAATAGGGCGTTCTCGTCGCTCTTTCTAAACAAAGCGTGCGTGGTGCTGTAGTTTTTATACATTTGCCGCCCATATTAGTTTATACATGGTGCCGCTGGCCGCTGCGCCCACCAGAGGCGCCGCCACCAACTAGCTACTTGATGTCACAACCAAGGAAGGAGCGTTACAAGAATAATTTGAATTGTGCAGTTTTTAATTGATTATATAATATTTATTACATAAAAATAAAAAAATAGTTTTTTTGTGAACTGTGGTTCATTTAAAGGCAATAAATTACGTTTGAAAGTAATATTTTTCAAATTTAATTTTTGTGCAAGTTCCCCATTCTTGATATCCTTCTAAAAAGAGTTGATAAAATTGTCCAAGGAAGGTATATGCCTTTTCATGCATTTTCCGCTTTTAGTATACCAGCCAGGTGCAATTTTATAGGTGAAAATTACGCAAAAAATCATTGCGGCGTGGAGTTCAAAAAGTAAACGAGATAATAAATATTTACAACAAATCTATTGAGTGCGATTACACAGAAGCAATTGATAATTTAAAACTAAAATGAAACGAGCATACAAAAGTTGTTTTTAACCACTCGACTATCGACCGTAGAGTTTTGTTACAGCGAAGTCTTACGGTTTTCAAAATATTGCCCAATTTAGTATTTTTTTAATTTCACAAATCCTATGTTGGGCTCTAATCAGAAATATACTATGCATTTTTTTGGCATCATTCCTTCTTTCATTATTCTTTTATTATACTGCAGATGAGTTGGCACTTGAATCAGGATGTCAAATAAAATATAACTTAAAAATATATTTTACAAAATTTTAAAACAGAAGAACCAATACCTCAGGTCTCTCAAGTATAATAAGAAACAGAACAACAGGAATTCTTTTTCGCTCGTAAATAAGTGCGAAAACTACCGGCGATGACACGCAACGCCCGACACGAACAGATCTTAAACTCAACTTTTTATAGCGGTAACGTTGAGAAACGACGCAAAATTGAAAGAAAGACCTCTGAGCGCACTTCATAATAAAACTTTACTGCGTATTTCAGATGGTAGGGAAGTTTGGGTTTACAACGATAGATTACAACAATTAAGAACTCTTGCAATATAGGTACTTTACTTGTGTCTATTTCCAGTTGCTTTATAGGTAAGGCATATCCAACGATATATAAGAATAGGTACATTACCAAAGGCAACTTGTTTCGTGATTTTAAAAAGATGTTATTGTTGGCACATTAAAGGTTTCCAGTTTTTTTATACGATTTAGGTTATTTTGTAAATATAAGTTGTCTCAAATCATATACATGATATACAAGTCTATCAAAAAACTATTTATTATTAGAAATGCCAATGTAAACAAAAAATTACCTCGTCTTCTTCCCCCGACCCGCTAATGTAGAAGCAAAATAAGACCGTGTTATTTTTATTAGCGTGGGTCATCTATTCCTAAATATCGTTGGGCGTATCCGAGTAAATATTCATCCATGAGAGAATCCGCTTTAAAACCGTAAAGTTTCAGGCGACTTGGCCTGCTTTAAAACGGCCAGTTTTTTATCCATTGAAGCAATAGTTAAACTTCAGGACGGTCGGCTTCCCTTCCGCTCTTAAAATGGACGGGGAACGGGCGGTGACGACGCTGCATTGCTGCACAAAGACACGAACAGACACTATACTTGCGTTTTTATTCCAGTAAGGTCGCATACACAGCACAAAATTGAAACAAAGACAGGGCTAAAGCGTACCTTCTAATGAAACGAACTCTGTATATTCCAAATGGAACGGCAAAGAACTTTTCGTAATTCTCGCTCCTGCAATCTAAGTGAAAATTTCAACTCTGATTGCTTAAGCAGTTTTGTACGAATGTTGACAAACGGTTTGCAGAATTGCGTTGCGCATACTTGTAAGAACAAATGGAAATAGGTAGGTACACGTATTCCCAGAATACGGCATATTAGTCTAAATATAAAGTTTAAGTGCAAATAATTGAGTTTCTAAGTTTTCTATGACTATATGGGATAAGTCTAGGAAAGATAGTCAATCTCCTTTAGCATGTTTATGAATAAAATGAGTTTTCTGATGAAAACTGATTGATTGATCAAATCGTGTTGTAATCTACACTCTACAGCCCGTTTTACATTGACAATTTCTTCATGAATTAATTCATGAATTTCTTCATGAAGTTACTTCACGAATTATAGTGGGAGAGCCAGCTTACATGTTCGAAACCAAACCAAACATGAAACATGCTCACCAAGACATGCTTGCGTTGCTGCCCGAGAGAAGTTTTGTGATTATTTCGTGAATGAGGGTTAGTACCTACTCCTGAAGTTCACACAAAACTTGACGGAAAAAAGAACATGCTCTAATAGTCTAAGAGCCAGCGTACATGTTCCAGTGATGATTTAGTTAACGCCTATTTTTTGCAAGGATGTTGGGGGGGGGCATAACCAAGTGTCATCCGCGAGGATTAACCCTGACTCCAGTCAAGGGGGTGACAGAACGCCCCTTACTGGTAAAAAATGCATCTTTTTATTATTTAGTTAAGGCTGAAATGTTTTCCAGTGCACCTCTGATGGCCCGCAATTATCGATATAATATGTGCAGAACGATTTGCCAGTCATAAGATAAGGGGGTGGCAGATCACCCCCAAGATGTCTTGTGAGCAATGAACTTTTTATTATTTAGCTATAAGCTTAATTTTTTAATAATATGTTGTTATGACAACTATTTCAAGTGTAAATGCCAATTTGCAGAACAAAATGGCGGTATTAACACTGTGGCAGGACGATTCGAATGTTCCGTACGCGCGCCTTCATGGCGTACCATAAGTCGCAGAGTAACTTTGCAATTATAAGGGGTACGAAAAAATGGTCTGAAATGTTTTTGTAGGAAATTTAATTCTCTTCATAATAGGTCTCTTGACATTTTTTAGAATTTCGCTTACTTTCTAAGATATAGTGAAGATAAAAAATAATTTGCAAATATTTTTTTACATTCAGGCGCGAATATCAATTTTTTTGTGGCACTCGTGGTATCTGATTTTTATAAGGACACTAATTTCAGAACAATATAATTAGTGTCGATTTAGCACCCCAAATATTATGATATATTAGTATATTACATAGCGAGAGTTGTAAACAGCTTATTACGTATGAGTGGAAAAGTTGCGCACGAGCCGCGCAGCGGCGAGTGCTGTAATTCCACGAGTATGTAATAAGCTTACAACTCGAGTTTTGTATTATAATTTTTCTTAGACGAAAGAAAAACTATTATAATAGATAAACTAGACTTCTGATTATCTGACAGGCAACAATTAGTATGTTGGTTAGTTGCCATGGTGACGCGGATGCCGCGCTAACAAAGCACCCGTGATAATTGCGTTTTAATTAAGAACAGATACGTAATTTTTTTTATTACATGCCAGTCATTACGTGTCAGTGTTCGTAACAATTGACTTACTTATAACCTAAACCGTCACTTAACAGGTATATGTTACTAGCATAGGAGTAGAAAAAATATTTTAATTGTAGTATGATAATAAGTGGAAAACCGATTGCCATGAAAACAGTTACAAAAACGTTTTAAACAAAATCGAAATGATTGAAGTTCTACGATGTAAATAAAGAAAAAATATATACAATAATGTTTGTTGAAATTTTAGTTGCAGAAGATGGTTTAGTTAAAAAAAAAATAATAGTAAAAAAATATTTTTAAATCAAGCTTTTATTTAAATGCTCTGAAAAGAAGAAAATAAACTTTATAATAAATCAAACCAAGGCAAACCTATAATTTTGTTACATTATAAAATTGTATATGATATAAAAGCTTGTCGCGAGAATATACAGGGTGAGTTTTTTCGATGCCCACTATGGGGATCCCGGAAACTAGCAGAGCTAGAACAATGGTTAAATAGGGAAAGAATTGCAGTTTTGAAAGCTCAATCTAATTCCTCTTTTGGATTTTTAAAAAAGTTCATGGCTCACTAGATATTTAAAAAAAAATGATTTTTTGCTATTTTATCAAATCTCTGTAGCCTGTAGCTCCGTTATTTCTGATTATACAGAAACACTGTAGAGACAAAAATTGTAGATAATTTTGGGCTTAATAAGATAATCTAATCCAATTTTTATTATTAAGGGGGTTTACAAAAAAATACATATCCGCCATCTTGGAGCCGCGGCCATATTGAATTTAGTGTGATGTCACTAACTCTATCGTTTTCTATTCTTCAAGCCCTTTTATTTGATACCTACCCATATTAAGGGGGTTGACAAAAAATACATCATCCGCCATCTTGTGGCGACGGCCATTTTGAAAGTATTACATTATTGAGTAGATATTGTATATTGTATTGTCATCGGAACTAAAGGTGAATGCAGCTCAATCGGATGTCAGGAAGTGGTTCTAATTCAGCTTGCAAGATTTGACCTAAACATACATACATATACAGGGTGTAACTAAACTGATGGTCAAAAATGAAACCACGTATTCTTGGAGTCAAAATAAGGGCACTTCTTCATATATTTTTTTCTCCTACGGGCCATCGTTTTTTTTATACAGAGCGTAGAAGTTTGGAGAAAAATACACATATTTCTTAGTATTTCTAGAAGTAGACGAGATATTTTCTTCAAACTTGGCGTGTCACATGAGCAGATGAGCCGTCAAACTTAAGGTTGACATGAAGCTTCTGAGGCTCCTAGTTGCGGAGATACAGGGTGTTAGTAAAATTAATTAGTTCAGGAAAATATGAATACCCTGTATAATCGCATTTTTTTAATTTGTTTTGAGTGGTGAATAGAATGGGTAACAAAAAGTATCTCTTAGTATTTCTTCATATTCGCAGCCGTTTCTAAATTATTTTTAAAGAACGGCAACGCTGCAATGAACAATAGTCACTTTAAGAATAAATCTAGCAATATGTGGATGTCAATTAAACTTTATTTAACAAAATACAAACGCAAAAACAATAATAAAAGAAACGTATTGCTATTAGAAAATTAAATTATTAAATGTTCGTCTCTTTCAATACACGCAACTATGCGTTTCCGCATATTTAATATTGCCATTCGCAAGTCCATAGCAAAAGTGCATATCAGTCAATTCTTCAAATGAAAATATAATTTTTGAAAATATTGATACTAAGGTGCAAAGTTGGCAGCCAAATGATTCAAATAATGCCAAGTTTAATTGACATCCACAGATTGTTAGATTTATTCTTAAAATGACTTTTTTATTGCAGCATTGCCGAAAATAATTAAAAAACGGCTGAGAATATGAAAAAATACGAAGAGATACTTTTTGTTAACCATTGAATTTACCATTCAAAACAAATTTAAAAAATGCGATTATACAGGGTATTCATATTTTTCTGAACTAATTAATTTTAATACCACCCTGTATCTCCGCAACTGGGGGCGTCACAAGCTTCATATTAACCTTAAATTTGACAACTCATCCGCTCATGTGACACGCCAAGTTTGAAAAAAATATCTTTTCTACTTCTAGAAATACTAGGAAATATGTGTATTTTTCTCCAAACTTCTACGCTCTGTATAAAAAAAACTATGGCCCGTAGGAGAAAAAAATATATGAAGTAGTGCCCTTATTTTGACTCCAAGAATACGTGGTTTCATTTTTGACCATCAGTTTAGTTACACCCTGTATAGTTCACCATACATTGCAAGTTAAATAAAAACTTGTAATGACACCAACGCGGAAAGTTTCTTACGCTGCGTGCGTCGCTACGGAAAAGCGCCGGCGGAGCGCAACCGTTAAATCTCCCCGCTGCGTGGCGCACTATAGGTGGTGGTGAACCCGCCCAGTATTTCACAGATGTTTTTTTTTCTGCTAAATGTCATTTTCAAATATTCTATTCATAAAGAAAATCCTTTTTTTACAATATCTCAGGAACTAAACGAGATACACTAAGATATCAAAAAACCTTTTTTATTGGAAATTCAATTCTCTACACAAATGGTTCTTACTCCTCGGTGCTCGTATTTTGTATAGTTCTGAAGATATTCGCGCCTGAATGTAAAAAATATTTGCAAATTATTTTTTATCTTCACTATATCTCAGAAAGTAAGCGAAATTCGAAAACATGTCAGGAGATCTATTATGTAGAGAATTAAATTTCCTACAAAAAACATTCAGACCACTTTTTCGTACCCCTTATAATTGCAAAGTTACTTTGCGACTGATGGTACGCAATGAAGGCACGCGTAGGGAACATTCGAATCGTTCTGCCAGAGTGTTAATAGCACCATTTTGTTCTGCAACTTGGCATTTACACTACTTGAAATAGTTGTCATATAATATCATATTAAAAAATTAAGCTTAACTAAATAATAAAAAGTTCATTGCTCACACGACATCTTGGGGGTGATCTGCCACTCGTTCTGCAAATATTATATCGATAATGGCGGGCCATCAGAGGTGCACTGGAAAACATTTCAGCCTTAACTAAATAATAAAAAGATGCATTTTTTACCAGTAAGGGGCGTTCTGTCACCCCCTTGACTGGAGTCAGGGTTAATCCTCGCGGATGACACTTGGTTATGCCCCCCCCCCCAACATCCTTGCAAAAAATAGGCGTTAACTAAATCATCACTGGAACATGTACGCTGGCTCTTAGACTATTAGAGCATGTTCTATTTTCCGTCAAGTTTTGTGTGAACTTCAGGAGTAGGTAACATTGACAATTTGAACACATGGAAGATTATATTTTGATACTGGTTTTTGTTTGAGGCATTAGACGAGGAAGAGGAGAGTACATAATTTTAAAGATAATATACTTACCTAGATAAAAAGTGTATGCGAGATGTTCACATACATATTATACGATTTATCTTACAATATGTTTTGTTTATGTATTCCGCTGCCAAGGCACAGCTCCCTCATTCACGAAATAATCACAAAACTCCTCTCGGGCAGCAACGCAAGCATGACTTGGTAAGAAATAAGTCCAAATTGAAATATATAGTCTTTATCAAGCTCTTCTAGGATGGAACTAATACATTCGGGTCTCAAAAATTGTGTAATGAGCAACATGCCAATGTTATGGTTTGCCCTTTTTCCACATTCAAATTAATTGTAGTAAAAAAAACTAAAATTTGGCTAAAATGCCAAATGCATTTTCAACTACTCTTCTAGCTAGACTTGGAAAATTTGTTATTTATTCTCTTGTGTTGGTATTCGCTAGAATCTGACATAAGGTGACAAAAAAATTCATCAATTTCTTCCTCAGCGTAAAATAGAACTATTCGTGAATTAATTCATGAATTTATTCATAAACTTATTAACTTAAGAACCAGGGTGAAATAGTACATAAGCGAACGAATGTATAAAATTGTAGAATGTATGTTCCTAATGGAAACACGATGTTCATTTGTTTTTCTATAAAAAAATGATCTGCCGTACATTGCCGTGCGGTGGCAGATCGCTGATATAACATTGATTTTACTTTGTTATTGCGATTATGAATTTGGTCCCTAAAGAAAATTTTATATATAGATACTTAAATAGCCGGATCTCTGTTACCGATAAACTTTATCCTCAACGTCAATATACTCGAACTCATGGATCATTCTAAAGGCAATGATTTTGATTGTAATCATTAGTAAATACCTACCTACCGCATGTATTGAAGTATTTATCGATTAGTAATAATTTATTCATTATTCATCGGATATCTTGCATTAGCACAACATAGAAAACTCCGTAAAAGTTTTTGCAGATGATAAGTACTGTATTTATTTTCGGAAATTTATTTGTGGCCTAAATAGATCCATTTAATTTTTAATTGGATTTTTTTGCCAGCAACACAGCAACTTTTTCAAGTTGCCTGGAAAATTCATAAACATTCTTAACATTAAATGAACGAAACTCAACGTTTAACTCAAAAAATAACTTCAACAAATTTGTTTCCTGAGTTCATGCAAACATAGGTCATAAATTTCTTCGTTTCTGATATTACATGTTTTTATTTTTTAATTTATAAACTGTTAAATATATTCAAACTAAATTTGGCACACAGGTTTGCACATAACATTTTTTTAAACGTGGTTTGTGTGATTGACTTGAAGGCCTGTACAACAAATATTTGTATCAAAAGTTTCTTTTCTGTGAGTGAAATAACCGGAAAAATGTACAAGGTGTGGTATGGTAGTATCTGCATTTTTGGTTTTGGTGTCAGATTAACCGTTTATGTGTTTAATAAATGCAAAAAAAAAGTTAAAACAACCGCCCTTGGGTTTTTAAAAGCAAAAAAAAACAGTTTACTTACACGCTGCGCTACTAATACAGTAGGTATTTTATTTGTTATATTATACAAAAACTGAACAAAAAATCAAGTAAGCTAAAAACTTTAATCACTGTGTAGGAAAAAGTAGGTATTCCCGACCGCGCTCATAAACAGTACCTAAAATATGAAAGTGACAAAAATGAGTGTCAATAACTGTATTTAAATAAGGATCAAAAAGGTAATTTTCTTTTTTTGTAGATAAGTTATTAAGTTAATAAAACAATAAGGCTACAGAGAACTAAATTTTGTTTTTAAATAAAGTAAAAAATCTGTAAAAAATTAGAGGTGGAATCAAACAGATGTAAAAAAATATAAAACTTTAACCCGTATTGACCATAAACTTTTATCTACAGAACTTATTAGTTGTACATGAAGTTATGATATAGACGATCCAAATTTATTGTTTGAAGAAATTAAAGTGAATAAATATGTTAAAATCCGTAGCAGCGATAAAAGAAGAAAGGGTAATTCAAATCAAAACTAAAATTAATCCTTGGTTTGGAGTGGACGTTATGAAAATAAAGAAACATAGAGATTTATTGTATGGTAAATTTTTGGTAACAAAAAACGAAGTTGATTGGATAGAATATAAAAAGATGAGAAATGTTTGCTTTGGGACAATGAGAAAGGAAAAAAGAAGGTATTACAGAGAAAAAATAGGCGAAAACAAAGGTGATCGCAAAAAAATGTGGGAGGGCGTTAAAACACTTAATTTTAATTAATTAAATAATAATCAATTTGAGCTCTATTCAAAACCAGTTTTAATGCAAAACTTTTAAGTCATAGGGTACCAGCTGTTAAATTTTATTAATTTGGTTTTAAGAAGTGGACAAATTCCTGCTGATTTTAAATGTTCGATAATAACTCCAGTTCCAAAGATCAAAAATACAAAGCGATCCAGTAATTTCCGAACTATTACTGTTTTGCTCAATGTAGAAAAATTATTGAAGTCTGTAGTATATGAATAACTAAAGGTATTTTTTTTGGAAATTAACAATGTTATGACCGACTGTCGAGCTGGGTTCAGAAAGATACACTCAACCGAGACAGCATGGACGAATATGTTGTTGCGGTGTTTTTAGATTTTCAGCGAGCTTTTGAAACTATAAACAGAGATAAATTATTAAGTCAGGGGTAAAGTAAAGTTTTAGATTTTTTTTAAAAACTGCTTAAAAAACAGATATCAGGTAACTAAAAATAGAAAATGTGCGGTTTCAGCAAAAGAAATGAACAATGTTAGACCTCCACAAGGTAACATTTTAGGACCAATTTTGTTTGTTTTGTACATTAATGAACGTCCAACTGTTTTAAAATGTGGTTCAGTACAAATTCTTGCCGACGATACATTAATATTAATTAAAAGTAAATCACTTGTTTCAGAAACGCAAATTATAAATTCTGATTTAAATTTGTTACCTTACTGGTTGAAACAGTGGTGGCGTAGCCAGAAAATTTGTCTGGGGGGGGCACCGATTAAAAATACAAAATAAAAATGCAAGAATTTAACTGAATGTAAATAAAACGAAAGCAATTTGTTTAAGAATGAACAATAATTGTGATTTTAATTTAAAGATTAGGATTGAAGGAGAAATTATAGAAGTTGTTGATTCTATTAAATACTTAGATTATTTATGTTGATATGAAATTAACATTTGGTTCGCACTTTGAATATCTAATTTCAAAAATTGCATCAAAAGTTGGTTACTTAAAGCGCGTTAGTGCAGATCTGAGTCTTTATTCAAAAAAAGTTATATTTAAATATTTTTTTATATTGTTCGTTAATTTTATAATATACCTATAATGCAGAAGAGCATATTTTTTCAAAATTACAAATTTTGCAAAATAAAGCTATGAGAGTGATTCTAAATTGTAACAAATACACTAAAATAAATTATATGCTCAAGAAATCACACGGGTTGAATATCAAAAATTTAACAAAATTTCAGTGGCGGCTCGTGGTTAATACACAAGGGGGGCTACGTTTTAAAAATAACACACTCGTGCGTCACTTAAAAAATAGGGGGGTACCGAGGTGGAGGTGGGTAGGTACCTACTTTCGGCATGGGCTTTTTAATGTTTTCTTATTAGTAGAAATCACTTATTTTTGCATAATTAATATAAAAAGTAAAAAAGTGCATAAAACAATAATTCCCGTTTTTCAAATAAAAAGGTAATAACGCAAAATCCGTAATTCCTACTAAAGAAATCAATAAGCCGAAGTAGGCAGGTACTTACCACTTACCACTATCCAAATATTTATTACCATTTGACAATGATTCGAAATGTCGGTTGTTTCATCACACTGTATCTGTATGGCCAAAAAGTCTGTTTTATTTATTTGCTCTCGAATTTCTTGGCGACAAACTTCCAGCATGCTTTTCAAAATTTCATTTTGTACCGTTTTTGCTGTACCTACCTACCCTACCCTTGAATATACTTTAGAACTTTTTAAATGTTCTTACATAATATAATCTAACTCGGTTGCAAAATCGATTAATTCTCGAAAAATTCCACGATTTTGAGAGTCTTTTTTTCGTCGTGCCCTCGCCAACGCTAATTCTAGTTTGCCACAAAATTTTAGGCAGTTTATTATTCCACGGTTTCGTTATGTTTAATAATGTTTTGCCGGTACGTGGAATATAACTGAGCGGCAATACTAACCTTGCCTAAAAATGCTAGTTCTGTAGAACAATTCATGTGCCGAATAGAAAGCTCGTGTTTTTTTATTTTTTTATTTAAATGTTTTAAATCTTTGAATCCTATTCTAGTCAATGTCTTATCCATTCCCATTCCTTCTTTGTAAAACAGTAAGCAGGGAAAACAAACCAGTGCATTTTGCATTTAATTTGTCGCATCCAGATATCCACTTGTTCTTGTCGTACGTACTTCTAGAAAAGTGTCGCGTATAATTGCCGTTTGCATTTTTATCCGGTTGAGTTCATTGTAAATCTAGAGTTGGTTTTCATTTCAACTTTTTCAGACAAGGAAAGTCTTAAAAAGTTTCCTTCCAAAATGTCCTGTACGCTATTCTTCATTTTGTTTATACAATAGAATACAAGAACGAGAATACGAGGTCGCGAGGTACGCCCGCGGAGTCTGGAGGCGGCCAACGCTGACGGCCGCTGACGCGTTCTCTAGACCAGCCCGCGGGCGACTCGGGCGAGGGGCTAGGGAATTCATCGCCGCCAAATAGCTAGCGCGGCGGCATCAACTCTAGCGCCACTGCGGCCGAAACAGAACTACGCCCGGGCGGTGACAATGGCGGCTAGTCAGGAGGTTAGCCGCAACGCCTTGCCCGCCTGTACAGGAAACAGGGCAGTACAGGCGTTGCCTTAATTTATAAAGGAGAGTAAATATAATAGTATAAATAGCGGGGAAGGAACAATGAACAGGAACAAAGAAGAAAAATAAAGAATATAGCAGTTGCGGAACTAATCTTTTTCTCCCATTTTCTACTGGGAGGCGGTAGCCCCATAGCCCCTATGAACGAGCCGCCACTGCAAAATTTCTAGTATTTATATTCATATTTAAATTAAAACCTATTTTACTTTCAGTTTGCTTACATAGGTATATTACTTTCTATTTCGAACATCATAATTTTTGTTCTACAAGATAATTTAGTGATTTTCATATACAGAATTTTAATAAGAATATTTGTTATAAATCTAACAAATTTCCAGAAAAATTAAAAATTGAAAGAAATTTTACAAAATTTAAAATATTAATAAAAAAGTAATACCTAGATGGGTATTCAGAATGGGGCAATTTAACTAATAATAATTTAATTTAAATGTTAAGGCAAGAAGAAAATTATTTATTTCAATTGTTACAATATACTTTCTGTATATACCTAATTGTATTTAGTAGCCATACCAGGCTAAATAAAGCATGTTACTACACTACTAGTACTAAAAAATATCACAACCTGTTGATTTAGTAAAGAAATTGCCTTCGATTTAAAACAATAATTATTGTTTTAAAAAATTTGGTTTAATTATATGACATAGAAGATGTCACTACAAAACAACTGTCAGGGGTAATATAACAAGTGGTGTACCTATCAGCGATAATACCTTTCGTTAATTTTACGAATTATAATCCCAAAGCTGAAAATACCACGACTGCGCAGCAGGAGTGGTATTTTCTTAGCATTGGGATTCTAATGAGTTGTAAATTAAGGAAAGGTATTATCTGTTATTAGGCATACCACGAGTTATATTTAAAAAGAGAATTTAACAACTGCAAATAGTTAGTTTGACAACTAGCTGTCATTTAGATTGAACTGTTCTGAATAATATATGTTTTTTGTGCTAATAGATATTTAAAGATCAATGTGTTAACTGAAAACATATATTCTAGTCCTATATTAAATTTGGTAATGTGAAGAATTTATCGGGTTATCAGTTTTAGCTGCCACAATATTGGTTTAGCGTAACTATAGGACGTAACTAAGAGAGTAGGATTTCAGCGATTATTTCCCTCATACTGCTTGCATCCAATAAGGTAGCTCCTTCCATAAAAATCCAACCAATGATATGCCTCTGCTAGCGATAATTTGCACTAGTACAATTACCGGTAATTGCACTTGTGCAAATTATCACTTCGTTGCTTAGCAACCGCGAATCTGTTGGATACAAACACGTACCTACTTCTGTTTGTGTGTTTAACATTGTTCTAAATTATGCAGCTTATAAATTATGTTGCGGTATTATTAAGCATTATATCAATGAATTTATATAACTTTTACATTGCTAAATTCTTGTTATTTAGACCTCCGCCTCCGTTTAAATTTATGACACATTCAGAAAATAAACCAACGCCGACAGGGTGTATAGGTATAATCGCATTTGCCTTGGATACCCGAGCGTCATCTTTGTTTACTCGAACGCTACAGTCGAAGCTGTCAATAAACTCGTTCAAAAGGAGTCGTTTTGGAAATGTAAACATAGAAAAAATTAATACAGAAATTATTAAATCGTATTCGTGAAATAATCTCGACAAATACCACTCGTGCCGGAAATTTTTCTAGATAATTTTATTCTCATGCCCTATTTTGCCCATTAGCAAAACCACTCGTACAAATTGGGCTTTTATTTTCAAAGATAAAATCCCTCGAGTTACTCGTTAGTCTGTGCCTCGAGCTTCGCTCTCGGGATTTTATCAGAAAATAAAAGCCCAATTTATACTCGTGATCTTTCTAGGCAAAATAGAGCTTTCGAAAAAATTATCGATAAAATTTCCGGCACTAGTGATATTACATACGAAAATACCACTAGTGGTATTATCGCTGAAATCATCACCTGATTGGTTAATATTTCAAAAATCATATCATTTCATTGGTTCATATTGGCAGGCGTTGAATTCTCAGAGAAATATACCTACCAAGTATATTTTTGAGAACTTCAAGATGAGCCTTTAATATATGGGGCGCTCCAAAAAAAAAACGCAAGTTTAGTTTGCTTCACTTAAGTGGAATGCCCTGTCTAATTTTTCACATAATGCGATTAAAAAGTAGGGCAAAAAATAAAAAAGTTGAGGGGACAAAAATAACACATTGTGCCTAATTAATTCCGAAAAGGTAACATTTAAAATTTTAGATGCTGGTAACGTAACGACTGGCATAAAGGGAATATTTCTTGTTCCGTGTCTGCCTGTGTGTCTGCGTCTGCTGCCTGCCCCTAAATTCTTGCGTCTAAGTCGTGTGAACAAATCTTAATTTAAAATTTGATTTGTAACTTCAGTTTACTATGTCCAATTTCAAAATCATAGAATTCGGTTGGTTTTTAGCAGAAGTTATAGGTAGGTAAATTTAATTAATTTACAGGCGAAGTGCGTCTTTTTCGTTAGAAAATTTTATTAGAAAGAATTATTGAAGAATAAAAATATTGCTCAAGTGTCAAGCTGAGCAGTTGAATCTCATGCAGAAAAAGATTTGTTGTAACTCGATAAATAACAAATAAATAGGAATTGCGGAGGACAAGGTCTCATTTTTTTGTATCTTATACATTTGTCCTAAAAAGATTTATTTGTGAAATAAATAGCGTTTGTAGGATATAAGTTATTCGATTTCCAGAAGCGTGACGTCATTAACGTTAGATATTCTAAATGAAAATTGAATAATAAAAACAACTGGGGAAGGAAACAGCAAACCCAAGACAAGAATAAAAATTATATAACGCATCTGTTCCAAAATAATTATAATCTAATAATGTTCCCGTCAATTTTCCTATTAAACGGTTCGCTCAACACGTACCACACTATAGACCACACAGACGACTAAACTATCTGTCGGCTACAATTATATTAGAGTCATGTTTCCCTCCGGAAATTTGCGAGTTAATCTCCGATGGTGGTGGCATTGGGACGCCACCGGCTGGATAAGATCGATGGTGAAGGAAATAGTGCTGTCGCAGTAGTTGCCGTGATGAATCCTCCGATGCAACATAAATTATTTTTTTTAACTTTGGCTTCCGGATACACATCGGAGTAACAACTAGTCAGCTAAGTGGTTATTTTTGGTTTTGGACATGATTGTGCTTAAGTTACATGTAATTATAATGGTTCTCATTAAAAATTAAATAAAATATACCACCTTCAGCTATTATGTATGATAATGTTTTCTGGCTGTAGCAGATGTTTTAAAATTTTAACATGTATGTGTAATAATCATAATCCGAGCTGATAGAGCTTTCGAATTCCCAAGTGTAATTATCGAGAAATTCGGCCAATTAGAAGTTTTCCCCCAAAGGAGCTGGAAGCTGGGGACAGAGGGCAGAGAAGTTGGCACACGTGAGCGCTGTAAATTACTTCATAATTATGCTGGACCGAGTCGCTTTTGTCCGCCAGTCGGGACCAACCGACGATTGTCATTATTTCGAAAGTTGTTCCGTTGGAGTTTTAGTCGTTTCTCTTACAACAAGTTTAAATGAGTTTATATGACTCGTGCGAATATGGCCGCCTCGCGTAGGTGCGATGTGTAAGAATATAGCCAGAATAAAATAAGGACAAAAGGGATATAATATGTACCTACTTGAGTGCAATAAAATATTAAAACTAAGGTAGGGAGAGGCACAAGCGAATAGCAAATGCGATCTGACTATAGTAAAATATTGTAATTAGGGAATGAAAAAGTATGAGGTGGTGGGGTAAAGCTTGGGCAAATTGGATAGTAGAGGCGGCGCCATGCCTTTGAAGAATATTTCCGACTTTTGACCGACTGTTAAATGTTGTACTGAGGTGTAACAGTTTACAAAATTTCAGACTCCTTTTTAAAAGTTTGGTGAATGAGCCGGGATTGAGGTGATCATTTGTTGTTAGTTATATTTTGCATCTCCTAAAATCATTCAGTGATTTAAAACTATTTATTAAACAATTACGTTTCAGTACCTCCATTCTTATTCGATTAATAAATTTGCCAACAAACTATTCCCAAACAAAACTTTCACTTGGTCCATATCTTACTCTTCGTAGTAACAGTAAATTGTTTCTGAAAAAAAAATAACACTTAGTACATAGTTTATTAAGCTATTTTATTACTTACCATCCGGTGCGACATCCTCTTGTTCTTATTAGAGTCCCTTTTCCGCATTCTTGTTATGTTTGTTTTGGTATTTTCCGGTTGGTTGTAACAATTAATTTGTTCGTAGTTTGCCGGTGTATTTCTATAAATAGCTCCCCGATGGTGCGTATGGTAGGCTTATCCTTGTGGTCATATGCAAATTTTTAGGAAAGAATTCAATAAAACTTATATTCTGAGAACTGCCATGGTTTGATATTGTATTGTTGTTGGTTTGCGCTTCGGCCATAATCGTTAGCAAAAATAATATTACGTACTCACCCAGCTTAGTTATTCTTCTTCGCGGCTGCATAAAATATTATTATGTTTCTGTCATCGTTAGGTTGTTATTGTTTAAATAATTCTATCGGCCAACTGTTGATTGCCTGTCTGTCACAATATTCAGGTTGCCGTCCTGCTGAACCACGAGTTCCTGCTGTGAAGTCGTTTTTGCGGCAGAATTCGTGACAATAGTCCACTGGTGCCAATTGTAACCTTAGGAAATCCCCAAATTCATATTGACAGTCGTAGGAGGGGGTATTAATTTTTCCGTTTCCGGAGATGATTCATTCGTCGTTTTCTGGCCAAATAAGCCACTAGTAGATATAGGCATTTTGCCGGTTTTAAGAAATCTCCTTAAGAGTGACCTCAGTGGGTTGGCGTTTTTGCATCCCTCAATGTGTATCGGAGGTGTATACTCAGAAAGTTATAGGAGTTCATTTTTTTCCATCAAAGGCCCATCCACCTACGGCCTTTTTTTTTCACCGGTACCTACCTTTGTCTTGGTGCCCACCTAAGTAGGTTACCCTGGATGCTGCGAAGATGAGTTGTTCCAATTGGAGAGGCTGGTAGCTGATTTTGATGAACCAACACTAAACCATAATATTATTGCACCCAACGACCGTGCTAAGGACGTGATCTCGCCCTCCGGGTTTCCCTGCCAAGTGTTACGTAACAGACTAACAGACGACCGTCCACCGCTGGATATCTGGCAAGTCCGATCCATTTTTATTGAAGCTATCTATTGCTGCCCGCAAACTCACTTTCGAAGTTTTAATATGTTATATTTTGTCCAGCCGAAAAATATTTAAGTATAATTTTTTTATTGTTCTATTCTCTTAAGACACTTTATAGGGTGTAATAACCACCGTTCTATCTTAGCATAGCGTATGTGCCATTATTTATAATACATACTACCTAGCCGAAATTTGGCTATGTTGTGAACCACAGATATAGTACTATGTGCGGGGCTTATTCAATCTGATTATTGTGTTAATTAGTTTTAGTTACTACTTACTGGTTATTATCCCAGCACAAGCTCGAACTTACGCTACAACATACCTATCTTGAGTTTAAGAAAATAAACGGTCTGAATAACTCTTATTTTTTTGCATTTTCTTTAATTAGGGCACTTTTGACTGACGAACAAGGCTTTTGCTATTTTGCGCTAGTTTCCCATTTTCAAATAAAATTATTTACCAATATTAGCTTGTACCACTCTAGGACTCAAGAAAACGGGTGGCGCCTTTTTTTTATCGTTAATATTTCGTTTAACCCACGCCACTCTACCAAATTAATAGTGGGTTAGCTGGAGCTGTCCTTAACAGACTAATAACGCCAAAATCTTACCCACCATCGTGGTAATTCATCTGCTTCCACTCTAGCAGGTGGCAGAGGGAAACCAATTAGGGGAAGGATAATGTTTCAGGCTGAGGTCCAACTTCAAGCTAGAAACTCCGTTCTTTTTGAAAACCGGAGAAAGGAGACACGCCCGATACATCAACGGAGTCGCCGTGGGCCAACTGAGGCTGGATCCATCGGTAGACGTGCCGATCTGGTCTCAGCTGCCGGTCTCAAAGGGGATGAACGGTGCTCCGAGCGCAAATTCTCCTGGGAGGGGGAGCAGGGTAGATATAAAAACGGCCCACGGCTGCTGGAAAAAAAATGTTTGAACTACACTTCGGACTGGTGAGTGTGCTTGGTTCCTGGGTGCAGAGTAATCCTCTCAAGCCGTCTCCACAATATACGTTGGAGGTGTAGTGTAAACCTCTTCAAAATCCTAATTAGCTTCCATTCATTCTCAAATTCCGTAATAGTAGGCTGCTTCAGCGAACGAACGGAATATTTCGGACTTAGCTATAGGCCTGGTCTCAGCTGCCTGTCTCAGAGGAGACGAACGGGGCTCCGAGCGCAAATTCTCCTGGGAGGGGGAGCAGCCCATGGCTGCTGGAAAAAAAATGTTTGAACTTCACTTGGGACTGGTGAGTATGCTTGGTTCCTGGGTGCAGAGTAATCCTCTCAAGCCATCTCCACAATATACGTTGGAGGTGTAGTGTAAACCTCTTCAAAATCCTAATTAGCTTCCATTCATTCTCAAATTCCGTAATAGTAGGCTGCTTCAGTAAACGAACGGAATATTTCGGACTTAGCTAGGCTATTTACCTAACCAAATGAATTTAACCATTTGCATAGCCGGACTGGGCACTTTAGACTTTATTGTTCCGCTTATACCTTTAGTTGCTAACTGACCGCGCAGTCGCTCGTTTTTATTAGTTTCTAATTTGTTCTACCGCATTCTTAGCCGATACCTATGCGTAGAAATAGTTTAGGATTAGCTAGACTGCTTACATAACCACACCGAATGTTCTAGATTTACCTAACGCAAAACCGACCCGTAGTAATCACCCAATTGCTTATCCAACTGTTTCTTATTTGTTCCAAACCGCCCCAAAACTCCCATCGGGATTAATGGTCTATTTAAGTTAATAATTTCACTTTGCTTAAAATTCAATAAATAATTTTGTTAAACCATAGATATATGTTGGTTTAATTTTACTCTCTTTCCTCACAACACCACATCTGAACCTTTTGAATATATTTTGCTATGACCTATGACTGTAGTCAAGTGGCAAAAGTCGAGCATACCGCTATAACAAACTGGTGCCTGAGCAATTTAGACTACAGTTCTTAAAAGAGGCTATTTGGAAGCCCAAAATCTAAAATCAAGAAATAAGTAACTAAATAAAAGCAAAAAAAAAGCGAACTCAAAACAAAAAGCCAATCTTACTTACCCGAGATAAACCATACACCTTATTACGTTATGTACTCTGTCATTATAACGGTATGGTAAATAATATATTATTTGCATTTTCCTTTAGCAAGATATATTTATAAGGTGGATTTAAATTCTCCAAAAATTAATTTGGAATATCTCAGTAATGAAGAGTGTTCCATCTGTTAAAACGAAAAAATCTAAAGATATTATTTTCCAGAAAAAATACATAATATCATAGCCGAAAGAGTTTCGTTCGGCTATGATAATATATGTATAGTGAAAAAATTCTAAAGAATTATGTCATTTTTTATGAGGATGCTTCGGCAATCACAACATAATTATTTACCTAAATGAGTCTAAAATAGTTCAAGCTATGACCTACTATAAAAGTTTTTCGACTGAAAACTTAGCTTTATTGCATTTTACATAAGTTATCTTTCTAACATCACCAAGAACTGGCACCTTCCCCAATATTCTAGTGTTACATTTTTGAACCGAAGCAGGTTTAACTACTACATTACATTCTGTAAGTAAGGGCTCATGAAATTAAAGTAATAATTTTTTTATATTCGGACCAGGTAAGTGCTTGGGATTTACTTTTCTCAGTTTAGTTTAGAACCAATCAATGCTGGCGATTAAAACTAGGTATTGAGGCTAAAATATTATAAATTTTTTCACACAACTAGCATCGGTGGAATATACTACATAACAAGAAAAAAATCGCTTGGCAGAGCCACTTAATCTAAAATCGTCAGCTAAAATGTTATACCTGGTTGGTTTTTTATTGTCTTTAATATATCAGCAAGTCTAGATATCTAATTTGTGCAACTTCACCTAGCCACAAGGATAATAACAGAATATAGCTGAGTCAACCTATTGTGTATGATACTGTGTATCATCTTTATTAGCCAAATTCAATTTTTGGACCATAGCTTGATAGCTAACTTTTCATTATTCTGCGTAGGTGACCAAAGTTTAATAATTAAGCCTTATATTGGATATTGGATTCATTCTTAGACAATCGAATATTGTATGGTTTTAATAGAAATAGGTACAATTATTCCTATTATTCCTTTACTCAATGGATACTACCAGCACATACCTAAAAAAATCCAGATACAAATTTCGGCACTAGTATGATATGTTAATCAGAAAATTAAGAGAAGAGTACGGTTTAAGTGATAACATTACGAAAAGCATATTAAAGGTGTATTGGATATTAGCAGTGATTCTTTCTATAGTCACTCATATTAGGGTAATTTCAAGAAAAAGCCAATACTTACATTTAAATATTCAACGTTATGGTCTAGCTAATATCCTAAAGTAGGTAACAATTTATTGATTACAATATTTTCAAGGGATGAAATAAACAAATTCTGACAAGGGTCACCCCAATTAAATGGTTAAATACCTACCTGTTAGAAGAATTACATAAAATATACCTGGAGGTTAATTTCTGTGTTTTGATTAATATAAATATTTTGTATGGTTTTTAATAATCTGATTAACGGATAGATTATCTTGGAATAACTATTGACCCGTTTGAAACGGCGTTTAGGTACAACAATATGAGCACTTTTCGAATATTTTATTTTTGTTTGTTGATCGTAAACTAGTATTTCAAATATTGTAACGTATTTAAAAATTTCAAAACTTAGAGTATCTTTTTTTCTAGTGAATAAACAGATGGCTATTTATTTAAAATCAATTATCTACAATTCTAGTTTATTCTTACAATAATTATTGTACCATCCGATCCTTAGTAAATCCGTATCTGGAAAGAAAGAGAAAACAATAAATCAATACATCCAAAATCTGCTATTTTGCCCTTGCTTATAACCTGTTGTATTCACAATATTCACTGGCGCGGTTTGGGAACGCTTTGCGCTGCATATCCAAATCATGTTTTAGTGTAGTTTGGGTTGCCTACCGTGCTTACGAATTGTGTCGTTTTGTACACCTCTTAGAGATAAAATCGACTTTTGTTCCCGATAAAAAAAAGTTTTGTAAACCAACCAGCATAACGTCCGGATCATCAATACTAGTGTTCTCGGCATTTTCCTCAGCAAAATAGAATGGTTCATTTCCGTCATGGATTATTAGAATGAATGGTGAAAATGGTTCAAATCATAAAAATAAATGTTGTAAAACACGCTGGGTCGCGGGATTCGATTTGTGTCGCCACAAAATAGGTTATGTTCTCGCGGCTGACAGGTTTCACATTGAGGTGCGGCGTTGCCAAACATGGTGCCATGGCGGTAAATTTTGGGAAAAATAAAATCCAACAGGTAGTTACGTATATTGAACTTTAAAAATTAATTGCGGTAAAACGGGGGCGAAAAAATAGAGCGAGTAGTATTTCTCACCCAATACTATCCAATGAGCAATTAAAAAAAAGTGGTGTATTGGTCCATTTTCGTTAAGGATTTTTTGCTTTAGCTCTCTCAAATAAAGGTAAAACGGGCGGATAGACCTTGACTTGAAAAAATGCTGCTAACTCCGGTTTGGCTTAAGGGGGGGCTCGCCATTGTATGTTTGGTTGCCTGTATCAATGTATTTTTATTTCCAACTAGCTGGAAAAAGTAGCGAATTTCAAAGGATTACAAAAAACACGGGTATTTTTAAAATATCCATAGATACTAATGACACTAGTTTAAAAGTTATGGGCGAGATTTTTTTTTGAATTTCAAATTTTATGCCGGCATAAATTCGTCTATTTTGTCTCTTGAGCCGGAATTTTACCTTCGTTAAGATTGGCATAGATTTCGGAATATGCTCGGAACGAAAACACGGTAATAGACATTGTAATTATCCAGTCTTGTTGTAAATAAAAAACATAGGCAAAATGCCCCTTAAATTATGCAGCGGGAATGCAAAAGTGTGGCTATTATTTATCAGATGGCGCGAAAAACAGACGATCGATGAACGGTTGAGGCTGTTGTTACAGGTCCAGTTTAATAATTACATATATTATGTTCATATGATCAATTTTACGTTTTGGTGATATAATATTTAATCAACTAAGCTGTCTGATTACTTTTTTATGTTTTTGTATTACTTCCATATTATTATATACTATGAATTGCGAATTTTTAATATTAAAATAATATAAAACTTCAAAAGGTATATTCGGGAGACCCTCGTAGCTCAAAGACTCCGATCTGTGATTTTAACCCCTCTCTTTTTAGCAATGGTTCATTGATTTTTAGCTTGAAAGGTACACGGCGACACTAAAAACTGCTTTAGTTGACTTAGCATTATTTATACATACGTGTGGGTTGGGTACTGTTATGTTCTTATAGTTATGTCGCCGTTATGTATTTTTCGAGAGGAAAACGCAATCGTTAGCATATAAACTGACATTAGGGGAGGATTCATGTCTATGTCTCTATATGTATAGGTATGTCGAAAATTATCTATACCGGGTGTTCCATTTTAATAAATGCAGCTATTATAAATATCTCAAAAACGAAAATCACAAAAAAATCACATAAAAGTGGAAGCATATTATGAGGTGCAATGTAAGACGCACGTTTTCACTTGTAGGCAGACGACGTTTTCAAGGTCACTTGAATGTCTACTATGTTTTTTACTGTTAAAGGCATATCTTTAGTTAAAGAATGTGATTCGGCACATTTTCTGTAGGTATAGTATTGCGCTGGTATAAAAAATTATGTTTAGTTTTTTCAATGAAATGAAACATGGTCTTTTATGTGTACATAACGTGTTTCTTCGTTTGCATTAACACTACATTCAAACACACATTTTAAGTAACGCAATAATTAAGATAAATACATATCTCGAAAATAAAAAATTAAAAAAGAAAACGATATATTGATGCGAAAGAACATCTTCTGTACCTACTATATGTTAAACAACATAATATACGAGTATCATTCTATAATTTTATTAACTTTTTATTATTACTAAAAAATATCTATAAGAATATGTCTTTTTCAAAAGAAAATTATATTAACGCTTTAAAATTCTATTGTGTTTGACACAAAGTTGATGTACCGGCAAGCATTTAGGTAGTACCATAGAAGAATCTACTACGTAAATTCTTCTATGGTAGTACCTATAAATTTATTTACATTACATTTTCCATTACTCTAGATGTATGCCAAAATAATACATATATTAAGATATCAGCAAATAGTAGGTATTTCACGTATCTAACAAAATTCACAACTTTACGTCAACTTTGGATCAAATACAACTTTCTTTCGGTTTATCAATATTTTAATGAAAAGTTAATAGAATGATAAAAGATAAAACTATAGTGACATAAATTCTAAATGTCAGTTAGGGTAAGTATTGTGATCATTCATGCGGTTTTGAGGGAGAATTATTATGTCATGTCAGTAGATTTGACAGCCGGTAGGTAGTCCTCTTACTTAATATTTTACTCAACAATATTCTTAATAACTATGACAAAATATAGAAAAATAAAGGAGCGTAAATATTCATATTATTATTTTGTGTTTAACAATTCACAGTTTCAATGCCAAAATACGCCAGGATGGGAGCGATGTGCTGTTATTTGTATAAAAAAGGGGGTCGGTCCGCCTGCCTCTCCCTAGACCCCTGGTTCCGACCAACGACCTTGCTTGCCGGGCAACAAAACAACTTATAAGGAACGGAAACTTATTTTAGCGCGAAACATTACTTTTTATTCTCGCTCTGTACCAATGGCCGCTCTCCAACTCCAGCGCCATCTTACAGACACTTGCGGAATTTTTGCACTCCAGTAAACAATTTCTGTTTTAGCAACATTTATCCTAGTTAGGAACACGGTCAAATGAAGGTCGTCGCGAGGTGATGACGTTTTATTTCCGTCCTTAACCGAATTGGTCGAATGTGGGCTTGTTCAAGAGAGCGTTCCTTCTTCTATCAAATGATTGTCCAGTAAGGTCATTTCGAATTTGGTGGTCACCGCTAGAGGGCGCAATTTGAAAAATTTCTCTTTTATTACAATTTTCTCCGAAATTTTAAATGCAATGACATATTTATTCTGTTTTAGTCGAAAAGTAGATTAAATTTACAATAAAAAAATACCCAAGGTCCAAATCAACATCTTCATTAGTTTCGGAGTTATCGCCAAAAGAATAATTATTAACGTGTTATTTGAAATTACATATTAAATTTGTTTTCGTTTTTTTTTTAATTTATAAGAGCCTAAAATCAAACGACCTGTTTCATTTATTTTATAGTTTCAATCTGAAAATACATATATAATAAAAAATCATATTCTAGATATGCTTACTCGTGTTGCAACTGCCATGTCATGTAACGACAAATTGACGACTTTTCACACCAGTATGTGTGACGGCTTTTCGTTTTGCTACACTCAGAGAAACAGTTGTTTTACGTGAAAGATATAATATGTTTAGAAGGTATGTATTTAATAATAATAAGCGAAAGTTTCCGCAAAAGAAATAGGCTTATAACAAAAATAAAATAAAATTCAAGCGATTTTCAAGAAACTTACGATTTATTAAAGATTGTTTTCTTAAATATAAACATTAAATATTTAAGACTAACAACTGTATATTAGTGCAGACTGATATGTTTCCAGATAACTCCTCGAAAAATTGAATGTCAAGCTATCCTTTATTTACCAAATTATTATGATAATATTTTTACAGTTAGAATAGAACATATTGCTTATCAACATATTTATTTCCTCCAAACAAACAAATGTTACCCGGAGCCAACGAAGCACTCAGGGAAATGATTTCTTTGTAACAAACATATGGTTTATTTGAGTGTGCAGGTCCATTTTTCGGATAGTTGGATCCAAATAATTCAAATAATACAGAACAAATTACCATTTCTTTACAGCATTGCAATTTCGCTGACAAAATAGCAATATGTCTCAGGAACTATTGTTTCTCCTTGATAAAATATATCTTTCTGGTAAACAAACCGAATAGTACAGGCATTTCAGCGCAGTCGCACTTGCCGCGATGCGCATGTGCGCATAACACAACGGGCCACGGGTGACGCGTCTCAGTTATTTCGCGGCGTCCATCATTTCCTAGCCGTTTCGTGTTCTAGCTCTAAATAACTTTGAATTTGAACGTTTGTCTCACTACGAAGAACTCAGTCAGACCGGAGCAGAAACGCGAAGTGCGAGAGGTCGAGAGTCGGAAGCGAATAAGGTTCGCGGCGTCGCGCGTCGGTGTCCAGTCAGGGCGTCGGCAGAATTATTTTTTGGTGTCTACCGAAAGGCGGAAAAACGTAGACGCGAGTAGTGTTATTATAGCTGTGATTTGACCGATTGCGTGGAAGCTGTAATCGCCCGTACACCTGATATGCTCTGTCAACGATTCTCTGACGCCGCTATCAGAAGAGAAGCCAAGGTTCGCCTTGCCCGGAGTGGCTTCTCCAGAGGAGCGAAGAAACGAATCGCGCGGAGCAATATGTTGTGCACTTGTGCAGTCAGCTGCTGGGGTGGAAGCAGAGCGACCGGACAACACTACTGGGCCGCGTCTGCAACCATGCACTGCAATCAAGCAGAAGGACGGAAATGGTGGGTGCCATCCCTAATTTGGATGTCATCGCCATTAAAAGCGCACGTCACCGCGTGCCTTGTGATATGCGAGGTAGGCCAGTTTGTTTAGTTTAGAAAAAGACATTGAAGTTGAAGGCATATGATTTTCATTTTTTTTTAATGTAATGTATAGAAGTAAATCTGTGTTTTTTTTGTTTTGCACTTATATTTCAAAATATGCTCTATAATAAGTTTGCTTACAATAAATTTGTTACCCTACAGGTGCATTTAATATATTAGAACCATATGAAAATCTTAAGCTTGCTTTAAACGTTATATATATTTTTAATTAACAAATTAGTTAATAGTTAATAAATACATTTTACATGGACGCCATACACTAATTACCTATAAATTTCTATATGTGTTCTATGAAGTTGCCACATTTATGACAAACATATTGATATTTGTATAGTGGTCAAACATTCACATTCGATGATGTTAGTACCGGACTGGAAATTGTTACATGATTAACTGCTATGTGCCAATATAGTGTTAAGTAAGTATATGGTTTTATTTAAAATACCATTAAAGTTCGATCCCAATGAAAACCCTGTTACTTTTTCAGTCTTTTAAAATCCGTATACAGTCCCTAGTGGACTTCAAGTTATTAGTAGATATGTAGGGTACCTTCTATTCGTGTTAAATGTTTTTTATTAGAGCCCTATAGAGATGAGTTAAAAAATTGATTTATTTGCTATACAAAACACCCTTTATATTTTTTCATATTTGGAATCTAGACATTTTTCTGTTTACAAACATATATATAAATACTATATATAAATACACTACTTATCATAAAAATTGCAACAATTTAAAACAAATTAAGTAGAATTGGTATAAACAATTATTTCTATTTTTAGAAGTGATATACATACCTAAAACTGATATAAATTTGAAGGTAGTATATATTACATATTTGCACCCTCCGTTTTTACACAATTTCAGAAAATAAATATAGTGTATATAAGTATTTACTTTTTATTGGTTATGCATGTTGCATGTTTACATCATATATAACAGGCAAGTATATACATACTTAACCAATAATTATTCGTTCCTGGAATCTCCATTCCTATTGTTACAATAACGACTTCAAGACCTCAATCTAGTTATGGGCATTGTAAGTTAAAAAATAAAAAGTTAAGGGGTGGCTTAATTTTGTGTAATCACCCTGTACATGTCACTGAATCACCCTGTAGATACAATATTATTTATTAGAATACAATATTCGAAAATTTTGTTGGAAATGTCAGAAAGTTTGAACTAACTTTAAAATATTTATAAACAAAATATTGCTTATTAAGAAAAAAATAATAATTTGAAGGCAATATTAATATTTATTAAACAGTAATATTGCAAGAATAAATAAACCTTAACAGTAATATACGAAAGTTTACGACAAATAATGTAAAATTATCTGCTAAAAAAGAATCCTAATAATAAATATCATCATATATTATAGGCGAATATCGTAAAGTATTGTATAACATACCCCGTTTATGGACATCTATGCAAATGTTGATGGAAAGGTGGTTAATATCATATTTAATATTAATATCTTATATATTTATTTTTATTAAAAGTACCGAATATTCACTCTAAACATATGTATATTTCTGATAAGTATACTATTTATTGAAACCAATGAAATCTTTCCTTTGCCAAATTAATATATTTAAATTTTCACTGTATCATACGTAAGTTAGTCAGTATCCAAAAATACCATTTGTTAACCGTAAATAAACTTTAATTAATGTCAATAAACGTTTCTCTGAGTGTAGTCTGGCACTCGAAACATTGCTATTACCGTTGACTGACGTATTTATAAAGACTTCTCACGGCTATAGCTTTATGTCCTGGAAAACAGATGGCTCTGATGACTAACAATATGTATTCTGCATTGTATTTTATCTCCGGAAAGCGCATGGTGAGCCAAAAAACAGTTTTAAATCGCCGATATTCGGGAAACGTGTATTTCTTGTCATGGCGCGTCCTGAAGGAATTCTTCCCTGCAACCTGTGTCCGCAGTATTTCAAAATGTAACATTCATTTTGGGACTAAGAGTGCTATTCATAATGAGAAAAAGTGCGTTATTTTGAAGGCAGCGGCCTCGGCAGCGGCCGTTTTGACCAGTGTTATTACTAATAAACGTCTTGTATCCTCGTTTGAACAAATCGCACAATTGTAAAAATATTTTTTCTAATAATTTAGTGAAGCCTAATTATTCAAATAAGAAAATACTTATATAAGAATGTACGTTTGATTCGAAGGTATTGCACATTGTATTCTTCTGTAACGGCTAGTTTTAAATTTTTATTTACTAATAAAATCTATCGGGGCATAGCTGCACAAATAAAACAATACACTCAGAGAAACGTTTATTGACATTACTTAAAGTTTATTTACGGTTAACAAATGGTATTTTTGGATACTGACTAACTTACGTATGATACAGTGAAAATTTAAATATATTAATTTGGGAAAGAAAAGATTTCATTGGTTTCAATAAATAGTATACTTATCAGAAATATACATATGTTTAGAGTGAATATTCGGTACTTTTAATAAAAATAAATAATAATATATAAGATATTAATATTAAATATGATATTAACTATCTTTCCATCAATATTTGCATAGATGTCCATAAACGGGGTATGTTATACAATACTTTATGATATTCGCCTATAATATATGATGATATTTATTATTAGAATTATTTTTTAGCAGATAATTTTCCATTATTTGTCGTAAACTTTCGTATATTACTGTTAAGGTTTATTTATTCTTGCAATATTACTGTTTAATAAATATTAATATTGCCTTCAAATTATTATTTTTTTCTTAATCAGCAATATTTTGTTTATAAATATTCTAAGGTTAGTTCAAACTTTCTGACATTTCCAACAAAATTTTCGAATATTGTGTTCTAATAAATAATATTGTATTTACAGGGTGATTCAGTGACATGTACAGGGTGATTACACAAAATTAAGCCACCCCTTAACTTTTTTATTTTTTAACTTACAATGCCCATAACTAGATTGAGGTCTTGAAGTCGTTATTGTAACAATAGGAATGGAGATTCCGCGAATAATTTTTTGTATAGCAAATAAAACAATTTTTTAACTCATATCTATATAGGGCTTTAATAAAAAACATTTAACATAAACAGAAGGTAGGTACCCTACATATCTACTAATAACTTGAAGTCCACTAGGGACTGTATACGGATTTTAAAAGACTGAAAACGTCACAGGGTTTTCATTGGGATCGAACTTTAATGGCATTTTAAATAAAACGATATATACTTACTTAACACTATATTGGCACATAGCAGTTAATCATGTAACAATTTCCAGTCCGGTACGTAACAGTATGTGAATGTTTGACCACTATACAAATATCAATATGTTGGTCATAAACGTGGCAACTTCATAGAACAAATATAGACATTTATAGGTAATTAGTGTATGGCGTCCATGTAAAATGTATTTATTAACTATTACCTAATTTGTTAATTAAAAAAATATATAACGTTTAAAGCAAGCTTAAGATTTTCATATGGATCTAATATATTAAATGCACCTGTAGGGTAACAAATTTATTGTAAGCAAACTTATTGTAGAGCTTATTTTGAAATATAAGTGCAAAACAAAAGAAAAACACAGATTTACTTCTATACATTACATTATATATACCGAGGTATGAAAAAAAGAAAATCATATGCCTTCAACTTCAATGTCTTTTTCTAAACTAAACAAACTGGCCTACCTCGCATATCACAAGGCACGCGGTGACGTGCGCTTGGCATCCAAATTAGGGATGGCACCCACCATTTCCCTCCTTCTGCTTGATTGCAGACGCGGCCCAGTAGTGTTGTCCGGTCGCTCTGCTTCCATCCCAGCAGCTGACTGCACAAGTGCACAACATATTGCTCCGTGCGATTCGTTTCGTCGCTCCTCTGGAGAAGCCACTCCGGGCAAGGCGAACCTTGGCTTCTCTCCTGATAGCGGCGTCATAGAATCGTCAGGTGTACGGGCGATTACAGCTTCCACGCAATCGGTCAAATCACAGCTATAATAACACTACTCGCGTCTACGTTTTTCCGCCTTTGGGTGCACACCAAAAAATAATTCCGCCGACGCCTTGACTGGACGCCGCGAACCTTCGCTTCCGACTCTCGACCTCTCGCACTTCGCGTTTCTGCCCCGGTCTGACTGAGTTCTTCGTAGGGAGACAAACGTTCAAATTCAAAGTTATTTAGAGCTAGAACACGAAACGGCTAGGAAATGATGGACGCCGCGAAATAACTGGCCCGTTGTGTCATGCGCATCGCGGCAAGTGCGACTGCGCTGAAATGCCTCTACTATTCGGTTTGTTTACCAGAAAGATATATTTTACCAAGGAGCAACAATAGTACCTGAGACATATTGCTATTTTGTCAGCGAAATTGCAATGCTGTAAACAAATGGTAAGTTGTTCTGTATTATTTTAATTATTTGGATCCAACTATCCGAAAAATTGACCTGCACACTCAAATAAACCATATGTTTGTTACAAAGAAATCATTTCCCTGGGTGCTTCGTTGGCTCCGGGTAACATTTGTTTGTTTGGAGGAAATAAATATGTTGATAAGCAATATGTTCTATTCTAACTGTCTTCTTCTCATAATAATTTGGTAAATAAAGGATAGCTTGACATTCAATTTTTCGAGGAGTTGTCTGGAAACATATCAGTCTGCATTAATATACAGTTGTTAGTCTTAAATATTTAATGTTTATATTTAAGAAAACAATCTTTAATAAATCGTAAGTTTCTTGAAAATCGCTCGAATTTTATTTTATTTTTGTTATAAGCCTATTTCCTTTGCGGAAACTTTCGCTTATTATTATTAAATACATACCTTCTAAACATATTATATCTTTCACATAAAACAACTGTTTCTCTGAGTGTACTTTATGAGTTTGTTCTTATTTTCTTGATTGTAAGTCTCGGTAAAAGCTCTTTTTGCTAGCATTCTTTAAATTTCCTCTGCCTAGGTATATACTTGAAATATCGGCAAAGTGATAAAAAGTAATGTGTTTGTTAAATTATTTCTGTGCGCGCTTGAAGAATGCAATAACCGTCAGTTCGTGGGATACCAAACCTACCAACAGTAGGTATATTAGCTTCGACAAAACCAAACTTTCACATAACTTTTTTTTTTATGTGGTGGTTAGGTAAGGACAAATCTGTTAGCAAACAAAGTTCGCAATATTACTACAAAACAACTTTGATGATATGACAGACACTCAAAAACACTCTGTTAAAGAATATTTTATAACATTGCATTATATTTTTTATAAGGCCTCCAAATAAAAATTTTATAGAAAAACTGGCAATATTTTTCGTTATTCTACCGATACTAGGAGTTTGTGCATTTAAAACCGAATTGCCCTGTATATGGTGGAACTCATTTGTGGCACAACCTGGCACATTGACGTGGTTCTTCACGGTTTTCTCTAAACAAGGTTATTACACGAAAAAAAACCATGAAAACACTTTTTTATGCCGAATTATTTTGCATCTACTGCTTATAATAGAATATTTAAACTTTTTAAACTGTTTAAACTTCAAGGCAATTATTTACAACGTCGGTGATGTACTTACATATGACAGGGAAACACAAGCGAAGCATTTAAAGAATTTGCTTAACCCGGCATCTGTGTGCTGGACTTTTTTAAAAAATCCATTATATAATATAAATTTTAATATTGCGCACAAATCCTATAGTATACCAACAGATTTTTACTTTTAATCATTCACTTTGTTTCTGCAGGATAGTGCCAACCTGCCAACATTGAATTCCTTGACCACGCAAAAACATAAAAAAAACAAAAATCAATCTTTGCCCCCTTTTATAATAATATCCAAAATAACATCTAGTACAAATTATATACTTAGTAATCTTGGTAGCTAAAAAAATATTATCATCATACACATTAGTAACAACTAAATAATATTTCCGAGCTCTTCTATTATGTAGGCAAGATTATGTATACCAAATTTTAAGTCGATATCTCAATCACACGGGCAAACCAAGACAGAGCCGAGCACCCTGGGTCATAGGTAAGACACTGCTAGGAAGGTATAAGTACTAGAAGGCTCGGACCTAGTAAACCAAACATATAATCAACGATGTTTCGTGGCCCGGGCATTACATACCCCACTACAGAGGTGCCGAGTGAAAGGAGCCAATTTCATTCACACTTAATATAGTGAAACGAAAACTGACGAACGGATTGAACTTATGCGATGACTAAACCAATTAAAATATTAAAACTCGCTGTAGCGTGTAGTTTCCAACTATAACTAACATGAGACCACACACGCATCAAACTGTCCCAGTTTTGCAATCCTATTAGGTCCGGAACTTCCAGACAATTTGCCAGTTCATTTTCTCTGGCGTCGGGAAGTCGCAGACCTGAAGACGGATGGCCGCAGAGTGGATGTGTCGCGATTGTATTTCTTGATGGATTCCCTTCACAGTGCAAGTTTGCATTAAGACGGTTTTACCTAATAAACTGCGGTTAAGTATAGGCCTCTAGTTAATGGTTCTTATCTGTCGCTGCACATATTGTTGCCTGTAATTAAATGCGATGTTAACGTCCAAGCGTATCTGCATAAATCGAAATGTTGAACTTCGAAATCAAGTTATCGACGGTCTATGTCTTAAATACAGATTTTCTCAAAACGGTGGATATCTATGTGTCTATGCAAAGACATAGTTAAGCAGGCATCGCTCACTCAAAACAACAACAATATGCCAGAGCGAGTTAGCATTATTTGAATAGCAGCGCTGAAAGACACATGAATTCATGGTAACAACAGAACTAGCCAAGTGCACGGCCACACATAATTAAGGAGGACGGCGGACCGGAGAGCAAAGCGGAGATGGTACTGGAGCGTTCAAAACAATAGGAAGCCTACTATCGTGTCCACACATACCGCGGAGAGAGGAACGGATGAGAGTAGGCGTGTTTGCTCACTGGTAGCGGAGCGTTCAAGTTAGTTTGACATTTTCCGGCGTATTGGCGCGTATTTCACCTCGAAAACAAAGCCTTGTATTTTTATATATCTACTTAATAATAAACAATATGAATTGCGAAATGCTAATTATATATAGTGAAGTTTTTAGTCGCAAACCCCTATGGGACATAACTCATGCATCTAACCACAACCGAGGTGTTTTAGAAAAACTTTGGGTCGAGATTTCAAAAATTATTTTTGTACCGATTATGGAATTCACCAAGTGACCCAAGTGTTTCCCTGATTAAATTTATTTCACGTACCTACCCAGACTGCACGTTTATTTTGCAAAATCCTAAATTTGAGTTGTGAATTTTCACATAAAACTAATGGAGTAATCGACATTTTTATAGATGTTTCTATGAAGTTCGACTTTTCAATGTTTCCACTTTACTTCCAACCTCTCTGCGCAATACGCCTTTCAAAGCGGTCAGTCACAATCCGCTGACTGTATGGCTACTCTCCGCTGTCCGCCCTGCTCTCCATTCCGCCGTCCGCCTTATGTGTGGCCGTGCACTAGTACTTTATTTATAATGTTTTTATATGAGGCTACTTAACGTCGAAAAAACTAGTGGTTGTTAAAGCTTAGTTGCTTCTTTCGGAGCTTCTTTTGTAGCTTCATTTCCTGGCTACCCATGGTAACTGGAAGTGTAAATTCGGTACATTTGGGATACGCAGCCAAACACAAAAATCAGTGGCAGATTCTATCGATAGCCCTGCTGTAACTTTTTTTTTTCGAAATATGGCAAAAAGTTTGACGTGAAAATTGTTTGCAAGAACCGACCGAATTTACGTTTATTAGTAGTTTTGATGTGTGGATTACCGAAAAGTTTGTACTCTCTTTTAATTATGTGTGTTTTGTAAAGCAAAATGTTCCATTCAATTTGTCACACAAGTGTCACACTTGGCGTTTTGTTCTGTATTTACTTTAAAAAATTAAGAAAAAATATTGGTAGCAATTGTGGTTGACATAAGAGTTACCCGTGAAAATAAATATGCAATAATCAAGATTAGTTTATAGGAAGGTTAGGACATTCCCCCACTCTTAAACAAAACCAAAGGCCGTCCCTTTGAACCGGCACAACAGCTTGATGCCAATGGCGTATCAAAAGGAACAACACGGGTATTGAAAACCGAAAACAAAGTAAAAACACAAACATAAAACAAAAATGACCAACATACACCACAAAGTTCCGTTATTTCATTGCACAAACATTAAAATGAAGAAATAACTGAAAACAGCTAAAACAACATAAATATACACCATGAACAAAGTACATGCCAAAAACGCCTGTGTGCGCCTATGGCTGGAAGCGTTATCTATTTAGGAAGTTACTAAATCGCCAATTCACGTGTAAATGCTACCAACTTAAATTGCGGCCTTTGCCCCCTTTGCCTCTCTCACCCCCCTTCCCTTCCAAGTCGTCGAATGTCCTAACCTTCCTATAAACTAACCTTGTGCAATAATAGCGTTATGAAGTTAGTAATGGCATCCCTATTGGAATTTTGCAAATGGGGTTACCTAAACAGGTGAGTTTACTCAACCGCTACGCAAATTGGGTAGTACTAAAAAATGAGTAGGTATACTTGAAATGTACAGGGTGAGTCTGAAATAACTGGCGTCCCTTTTTTGGGTAAGAGAGATGGTCATTCCGAACAACTTTTCTTAATATTTTTTTTCCTATCGCCGAAATTTTTCTCTAATTTACCCGCCTAAAATGCCCCCTTTAGAAGACACGGCACTGGCGAATAGCGTAAACTCGGTCTCAAAATACTATTCTAGTCGATGATTTGCCATTTTCTACTCGGTTGTTGGCAGGGCGCTAGTGCCGTGTTTTCATAGAGGGGAAAAATTATAGAAAAATCTCGGTGCTAGGAAAAAAAATTATTAAGAAAAGTGGTTCAGAATGACCATCTCTATTACCCCAAAAAAGGATGCCAGTTATGTCAGACTCACCCTGTATGAAGCAGCTGAAGTGCATATGCCGAAAAGGTTAAATGTAGAAGAATGTGCGCCATGTGTTGTTTGTTATGAAAAGTAGGGGTAAAGGAGCATTTATTGTATTTATTGTATTGTAGTAGTAGTTACCACATTTTATTAATTAATTTTTATTACCATTGCTTTACCTACCTGTTAAATATTTCGGTAAACTGAAAATATTAAGTATTTTTAATTTTATTTCATAACAGACAATAATGTCTACCAGTTTCGCATTTTTTTTATTATTTAAAATAACAATTCTAGATTAGCAAATCGACATTCGATGAATTGCATAAAAACCGCTTTATTTTCAAATGATGAAAGCCTACCATGCCTACTTTAATTTAGAGACATAATCGACTATTTATTTTCATCGGTAACTAGACCTTATTCTGCCAATCACAAATACTACAAATAATTCTTATTACTTTATTACAGTAAATACATAACAAACTGGCACAAAGTGTAACATATCACATTAAATGGGATATTTTGCTTTATAAAAATGCGTCAATGATTTTTTTTCCAGATAACTTAATTTTTGGTCCAAAGAGAGCTCAAAGTTAGTAATATCTAATATTTCAAAATTGATACGATAGTTTAGTTTCACAGTTGTTGCAAACAATTTTAATATTAAACTTTTCTCTGTACATCTAGAAATAAAAAAGTTAGAGCGTTTTAAAAATTTTGATTTTCTTTAATTTTTTGCAACTTTCATTATGACTAAAACGGAGCTAGGTTAACTCACCTATTAAGGTAACCCCATTTGCACAATTCCAATAGGGACGTCATTACGAATGTCATAACGCTATCATTCATATTTATTTTCATGGGTAACTAGATCTTATATCAACCATAAATATTAACAATAATTTGTCTTATTTTTTTTTTTAATAAATATGGGACAAACGGACAAGTGTGACACTTCCAATTGAATGGGACATTCTGATTTGCAAAACACAAATAATTAAATATTTTTACAGATAATTTACTTTTCGAGCAGAGAAAAGTCTAAATTTTACAGTAATCCACACATCAAAACTAATAAATTCTGTCGGCTGTTAAACTTTTTGCCCTATTTCGAAAAATAAAAAAGTTACAGCAGTTTAAAATTTCAAATTTTTCCGATTTTTGGTCATAGTTTTCTAGATGGCCATGGACAATAATTTTCATCATGCCAGAAGAACACCGCTTGGAAGAGCTATCGATCGCACCCGCCACCGATTTATTCTGTCAAAAAATAGCTGAGATATTTTGAGTGAGCCACTTATATAAGCCACCCTGTATAATGTCCATGACGATTATAGACCAGGCAAAGCCAAACCCTAGAAGAGGGATGTACTGTGAGATCTCATAATTTCAGTATAATGTTTTTGATGCTTGGGCTCATGCTCAGTTTCTTAAGAAATAAGGAAACTGGGAAAAATTTAATTAATTTAATTTAGTGAACACCCCACGAGAGGCACAATCTGTTGGCCTCCGCGATTTCCAGACATAATGGCGCTCAACTACTTTTTCTTACAGGGTTATTTAAAGGAAACTCTCTACGAACTTGAATACTAGAAGCCCAGACACTACCTAAGGGTTTTTTATTTTTACTTTTTTCAGAATTGTTTTATTTAACGTCTGAACGCCAACAATAAATTTCCTGGTAAAATTCGGTGCTTTCATTTGGACGTTGGTAGGGGAGACCGGGGTTAGTTGGTTACAGGGGCAAGGTGGTACAAGGTGTCTGTTGCAAATGTGCTTTGACGTTTTTAAACTATGTAGATGCCTTTCGCTCGGTCGGTATCACATCATGCAAACATAATATAAAAACCGTATCTACTTATAATTTGTTTGAAGATTATTCGTAATTTCGTGTTCGTAGCCACGAGGTGAGTGCATTTTGAAATTCATCTACATTTCATCATATTGTTAGACAGTTATTTTTTGTTATTTCAAAATCTGAGGTATATAATTTTTAAATTTGTCCAAATGTTCTGTTTAATTTCTGTTGATTTTTTAACAAAAAAATGTCAGTTGGGTGGGGCAAGTAGGCACAGAACCGACGATGTCCGGTCTTAAGGCTCAATGTACAGCACGTATGTGGTGATTCAACATTTTGACCCATAAAATGGCTTTTTTCGATCTGTAGCGAGTAACACGCAAAATTTTAAATTTTTGTCAATACAAATTTTAATGTAAGTAATTACTCACATTTTGAGACAAAAATTATTTAAAAATATTTATCACAATGGCCGTTATTAGGCTTTTTGCGCAAATCCTAATAACGGCCATTGTGATAAAGATTTTTTAATAATTTTTGTCTCAAAATGTGAGAAATTACTTAGATTAAAATTTGTATTGTCAAAATGTTGAATCACCACGCACGTGCTGTACATCGAGTCTTAAGAGGGGGTTGCCGACAGCGAAAGTGACGTTAAATTTCGTATTTTTTTAAGTTGTATAGCGTAAAATCTAATAACATTTTACCTGGCAAAAATTTAGTACAAACATCGCTGTCTTCATTTTAATCATACAAACAGTGTTTTGTTTTATAGGTTATGAAAACCTTGGGAAAAATAATAATTCCAGTGCATATGCTTTTAAGGTCTTATGATTAAAATGAAGACAGAGATGTTTGTACTAAATTTTTGCCAGGTAAAATGTTATAATATTTCATGCTATACAACTTAAAAAAATACGAAATCTAACGTCACTTTCGCTGTCGGCAACCCCCTCTTAATATCGTTGAATGAAGAATTCCACAAGACATATTTATTTTCTTTATTAAAAATGGGGCATCGGTTGAACTTACAACAATGATTTTTAGGACGATTATTATGATAATGAATGATGATTATTATTATATAAGTATTTATAAAATAAAAAAGCTTCTTATTAATTCTCTACCGGGTTAATTGACACATATTATATGCATATTATATGCATATTATATGCATATTATATGCATATTATATGCATATTACATGCATATTATATGCGATGGAAAAATTTTGTCGTGACTTTTCCGATTAAAACAGACTATTTAGGTACACAATTTGAAATGTACTGCGGAGACGTTGCTTTCTCTAATCAGAATTTTTCAAGTGCGTTGTATTCACAACATCTATCAACTATTCCCGATCTCCCCTAGTTTTAAATTAGGATTAGCTATACCTACTCAACTATTTGGTCAAGATTATTCGTCGGGTTTGTTAATTTTTGCCCTTCCCTTCAAACAGAATTTCAGTCAACACAAGTTCTCAGTTATGTCGTCCAAGAAAAATTACTGTTTATAGTTTATTAGTCATGTTAACTTGTAGAATTGTTTGCTATATACCAACATCAGACCCAAAATAATTGACCCTTGGCAATTCTACTAAACTCATCGAAACCCGTCGACAATATGCGGGGTAATTCTCGATAGCGGTGTAGTCTAATGCACCGAGATGTCCAGACGTCACTGCCAGGAAGATGGATGGCCAAGAAGTGGGCTGTGTCGCAGTAACTGTTGTCTTCCGTGATGGATCCTCCCGTGCGATGCTCTGTATAATGTTCGCCGATTTGTTTTAATTTCGAAATCCTGTTAAACGTTTAACACGCTTGCTGTAGAGTGCGTACAAACGAGAGGCAGAATATTAATCGGTTAATTTAAATCCGTTAACATCAGAAAAATTAGTTCTTTCAAAACACCTAATGGTATAGGTATACCTATACCAAGAAACGATTAAAATCAAGGAAGATCTACGATATTAATTATTATTACCTCTCCTTCGATTTGTCCTTGATTTCATGCTTTGTTACAATTTACTGGTAGGTATTTTAATAGAGGTTAGATCCGATTTGCAAATCTTGCAATCCTTCTTGACGAAAATTAATAAGCCGGAATTCTTTATGGCTCCAGACGCCGAAACCTGCCAGTGCGGCTGCAAAATGAACACGCCTAACGTTTTAACAAATTGCCTCGCATGAAATTCCGACGCCCCCATTTAATGAACCATTCTCATTAAAAATGAGGCAATTCCAACCAACCAGTTTCCCTCTTCGCTCACGCGCACACGAGTTGCCACTCCCCACCTTTTAAATTGCTCTTTGCTACGCCGACGACTGCTGTCATGCTTTCGCCCTTCTACTACTTTTTCTTGAGATTATGTTATTGAATAGAGCGAATGCATAATATCAAGAAATCAATTTACACCGTCATTGTTGAAGAAAAAAAATCTTCAGTTCTATTGAAAGATGTCCAGTAAACTTGATATGACGAATTTTTAATTCACCGTAAATGTGATATGTCTTTGCTTCCATAAACAACATTAACTCAATGACGTCACGCATCTAGAAATCAGGTATTTTATTTCAAAAAATCTTCGTTTATCTTCAAACAATAGTTTTAAGACAAATTTACTCGATATAAAAATTGTGGGTAATTAAGTTGTACACCAACAAAATGTTTCGCAGACTCCATAGATGTAGGGTAAAGCAGCCCAAATTGAACCGCCTCCCCAATTGAAGCACGTAATTTCTTAAATCGTTAGAGCTATCTATGTAAAGTGGCTAAAACTATGTGTGTAGTCGACCTACCTTAAACACTTGTTTACATTACAATATACCGAACATGTAGTGGCTTTTCCGCGCGTTTGAGTTTTGAGCCAGGTTGACAGTGTAAAATTGTGTCAATATGTCTAAGATCTGATCTTCTCTAAAAAGGTCAATTTTTAACTCCACTTTGCAATATTTGAAATTTATTTACTTCTTCAAAGTTCAAAATAACTCGGTGATAATATTTATTTTTATTTAGGAAGTACTAATTGCTTGCTTAGAGGTATAGGCAGGCCCGGATCAAGGAAATTTCTTTATGCAAGTTGCCGCTCCCCCTCCCATGTTTTTGCGTATAAACAGAAGATCATCGTTTGAAGTGGATTGAAAACTGTGGTAACAGCATGCCGTTTTTACACGAGTTTAGTTTTTGAACCACCAATAATTTATCTTACAAATTACAGAGATAATGGCTCGTGACGTCTTAATTGGGACTCCCTCAAGGTGTCACCCTGTACAGGGTTATCCACATAACATTCAACCCCCTTAACTGTTTTGTTTTTGACTTTAGAATCGGGTGGTAAATGTTAGTATTGTAAAAAAAATATTCAAATTTCAGATACCTACGTTTTCAGAAAAACAATTGAATGTCACCTTTAGGAGGTAGAGAACAACCTTATGTTTTTTTAATGAAACACCCTGTATATTACTAAATTTTCAGAATCTACGCTGTCATATGTTTGCTCCAGCCGGTTTTATAATACAGGATGCTCAAACTTCATTTTTTCATGTTTTCACATCTTGTATCTTGGTAACGAACCATTGGCGGATAAATTGAGTTCACGGAAAGATTATGAAAATAATGCTCCTAAAACGTTAACGGTAAATTATTTGTAATCATCCAAGCAAAAAAAGTTAAGGTTAATGTTTCCATTCCAGGGCAAAATGTGATATGAAGATATGAACCTATGATTCAGAGTGGGTTGAAAATGATTATCAAAATTTCAAAAATCGAAAATATAATATAGGGTATTGCATTTAAAAAAACGTACGTTTGGTCTGTATCTCCGAAACGTGACATTCAATTGTCTTTCCGAATACATATCTGAAATCGCAAGAACATTTTCTGCAATTCTCATATTTACAACATTTTTCTAAATTCAAGAACAACAAAGTTAATTGCGTAGAATGTTATTTGGATAACCCTGCACTCTTGTTTCTATATGAAATTGGACCTAAGCACGTCAAAATTATATTGTTTTAACGAGGCCATAACTTTATATTTTTGGCAGTATAGTAGGAAGCGAAGCAACGGATCGGGAAATATTGATCCTTGATCCAGGCCTGGGTATAGGTCCAATTTGGGGAACTAGTGGTTCAAATTAGGCAACCGGATTCCTATATTGAACCATTTGCGATCCGTCAGCTATTTTTTAAGTTAGCTTGCATGGTATAGTTAATATTTCTTTAATATATTACCAGGGCCGCTATAAAATAGATATAAATAAAATAAACTTTTAGCGTTGACTGACATATTCATAAGACTTCTCACGGCTATAGCTTAATATCCTGGAATATAGATGGCGCTGATGAACAACAATTTGTTTTCCATTGAATTTGGTCTCCGAAAATCATATGGTGAGGTATAGAACTGTCAAACATGACAACCGTGAGCAGTCTTTATTAATACGTCAGTCAACGCTTTTAGATAAATGCATAAAAATTAACGTTAATGGAGCACTGCAAAATCGAGTTGAAGTGTAAAATGTTATGTCAGTCTCAAACCTTCAAAACACTGCAAGAAGAATACAAATATAATAATAAGCGTTAAGCGTATATGGTAAAACACACAACCCTAAGTAGATTCGTGAATGTAGGTATACCTGTCAGAAGTTGGCTGCACTTTAACTCTACTAATCCAATGTTTTCATTGGGCGAATCTAACAAGTTGAAAGTTGACGAACTGCTTACGAAAATGTTACGACATAGCTTATTTGTGTATACCTAATGTGTTGATATGAATTGCCTTGTCTATTTATAATACCTTTCAATTTCTTAAATCTGAAGTCCTTATTCTTTGCTTTTCTTGCCTATAAATGGAAATTTTCTATTATTTTTACAGTCCTTCACCGCACAACATGCCATAACTAATAAACTATAGTAATACTCAATATCTTTCACTAATCACTAATAAACTATATACTATCACTTAACAAAAAATACTAAAATTCTTTAAAATATTACACAAAAATGCCGTAACCAACCACTCCAACCCGTCGTAAACAAGACGAACGATAGGAATTTTTGACGTTAGTACTGGAAAATGGCGGACCCATATAGAGTCGGGCAAAATTAGGCTGCGCACTCGTCTAAGCGCCTTCCCCTCACCTCCATATCTCTGGTTGCAGCCCGCTCCGCGAACAGAAGTGCCAGTAGCACTGGGCCTAACAAATGGCGCTCACATACAGAATCGTTGGATTTTCAAAACCCTGAGATTTCCTGCTTTGATAAACGTTGACTGCGTTGGCGGTGCCTTTCGGTCATCGAAATCTATTTCCGGCTAGACAGTCCGAGACCTAGAACTATACGAAATAATATTAAGCTTTACACGTGGGAGCATAGCCATAAAAATGGTAAATAAAAATATAGGTATATATTTTATTTGCGCCGCGTTTGTATAAGTCGTATGACATATTATACTAAGTTATACAGGGTGTTTCAGGGCCAATAATTATCTAATTAGGAAATTGTTACAAATCATATATTTTATTAATATTTCCTAATTATTCACTTGTTAAGAATTTTATCGGATTTACTATTTAATTTTGGGACTAACTACATACATGTTGCATATTATAGTTATTTATGTACCAAGGCACTGAAGTTCAACTTTTTATGACTCATGTGGAGTTTAGTTGCTGAGGCCTCTGGCCGAGGCAAATAAACCACACGAGTCATAAAAAGAACTTCAGTGCCGAGGTACATATTATATTTTTCTTGAAATCGGAAAAAAAATGTTTTATTAGGCAAGAAAATAATAATAGGGGATCACCCGTCCACGAACCGACTACGCGCGGCGTTGCTTGACTTTACCGATCGCTCTACCTACGATAAGTATAATGATGTACGGCACCTTCTGACAGAAAAACCAAACTGCTGCTTCTTGTGCAGCCTACACAAGAAATCTATAGATTTTCAAATTTACTAAAATATGTATACTGAAGGATTGCGCTTCTATAGGAAACAATTTCGCAATGTGTACGAAAGGGTAAATGAACCTTTATCGGCCGGGTTTTGAATATTTGGTCACTTTTGACGAGCGATTTCTCCGCGTCTGACGTTTGATGTTTACATCTCGCCAAGGCCTACTTATTGAAAAAATCGTACAATAATGGGCTACTTTAATGCCGATTTCTGAGCTTTTAATGACGATTTTGGGACACTTTAATGCCGATTTCAAGAAAAATTTATTATTTTAATCTCCGGGTGCTTGCAAAAAAAATTAATTCTAGAATGTTTTATTCTATACTGAAGTATTTTGCATCCTTTATTTAATACAAAACAATATCGTAACGTATTTATTATTGAAATATTCATTTGATATCATGATCCCCGCAGTTTTTAACAAGGACGATTCTAATGATTTCATGTTTACGAATTCGTGGAATTTTTTTTTTATCCAAGTATTCCCGCAATTTTTCCAACCACGCATTTGTAAAATAAGGAATATAATACCTACCTAATGATTGTCTTTTCAAAAAACGGCAATAAATCAAATTAAAAACAACCTTTCGGGGTGGGAAAGTGTATTTTTTGCCCCGAAAATGTTTTCAACTACGCATTCTTGAAATAAGGCATGTAGTGAATGCCTTTTCAAAAAAAAAAAACATCCTTCTGGGGATGGGAAAGGATAGTTTAAATCAAAAACAACCCCCCGAAGGTGGGAACGGGTAGTTTTTGCACCGCATTCGGGAAATAAGGGTTATAATAGTGAATGCACTTTCAATAGACAACTATATAATCGTACCAATAACAATCTCTGGTGGACAGGGGTAATTTTTGCCTGACAATTTTTTTATACCATTATTTTGTGCATCTAGAATCATGTGGAACGTCCTTTCTATAACGGCGAAGACCGGACTAACAATGACGGTACAATTTTTTTCAAGGGATGCATAGGGTAGTTTTTGCCCAGTTATGTTTTTCTACCATGGATTCGTGAAATAATAGTTATAGTGGCCCGCGGTGGCGATGTTCGTAGCGTCATTGAACTATTTAGGCTGCTTGTTTTTATTATATCGACTTAGCCAAAAGGCATTCGCACCTCCTCTACGGGGAACATTCACTGAGATCCCGGGAATCCCGGATACCATAAGGATCTGGCTCGGACGAGACCCCTGTCATGTTATTGGGCCTTAGGTGACATTGATGTTGTTGGACTTAGACCAAGCTCTTTGATGTTTCTCAGCAAACTTTTTGGTATAACACCATTTGTTGGCACGATGATTGGAACCGTCTGAACGTTCTCCATTTACCATTGCCTTTATTTCGTTCTGTTAAGTCTCTGTACTTCGCGATCTTCTCGGCCTGTTTCACAAGCAGGTTGTTGTTATTTGGGATGGCCACATCAGAGTTGTCTTCCTAGAAATTTTATTAACTATTATAAGGTCTGGCCTGTTAGGGGCAACTTGTTGATCTTTTAGAACTATACGATCCCAGTACATCTTGTAATTGCTGTTTTTAAGAACAGGCTCCAGTGTGTAACTGTAAATGAGACCCTCTCTTCCTGCACAAGCAGCAGTTTTTCCGCTAGTTCCTGGTGCAAGATCTTGGCAACCGAATCGTGTCGTTCCTTATATTCCGTTGATGCAAACATCTGACTTTCACCTGTTATGTGCTGGATTGTTTCTGAAGTTTGGCACCCGTATCTGTATCTGTCATAGACAAACCTTGGATCTGACTATGGTATCTGTCATCCACTACCGATGCACCTCCTACAATGAATTTTAGGTAGTTGCGAGTTGGTATAAACTGATCTTGTATGGCCAGTAAGAAGCCTTTAAGCATTTGCGTTAGTTGGTTCTTCGTTGCGGCTATCAGTTTTAAATCATCCATATATAGCAGGTGATTCACCTTGATGGATTCTGCGTTGCTGCTTTTGATAGCGAAGCCGTATTTCGTAGAGTTCAATCAATGTGATAGGGGGTTCATCGCCATGCAGAACCACATTGGACTGAGTGAATCTCCTTGGGAAATCCCTCTTCGGATATTGATTGTGTCGGTCTCGATGTTACTGCTTGCGATTCTGAGTTGTATCTTAGTGCGCCAGGTTGTCATAACGTGTTCTAAAAAGTAAACTGTATGATGATCTATTTTATACAGCTTTAAGATACCTGTGAGCCACTCGTGAGGTACGGAATCAAATGCTCTTTTGTAGTCCACATAAGCCATGCAGAGGTTTCGTTGCTTGGAATAAGCCTCGTTGCAGATGACAGAGTCTATGATGAGTTGCTCTTTGCCTCCCATTGCGCCCTTCACGCAGCCCTTCTGCTGCATTGCCATGATGTTGTTCCGCTCGCAGTGAGCATATATTCGCTGTGTAAGGCAAGATGTGATTATTTTGTACAGCGTAAGCAGGCAGGTTATCTGTATTCCGCTGGTCTTTTGGTAACAGATATGTTGCACCCTGCGTGAGAAACAATGACATTCTCACCACAACTTCTTAATCCAATAATTTTGGAAATGATCTGGACCTGGTGTTTACCAGTTGTGGGAATTCTTGACGACATTGGAGATCTCATCGGTTGTGAATTGCTCATGTTGCATCTGGCTATAGTTCCGGCCTATCTCGCGTTCTTCACTGATCCAGTTTGCACTGACATTGCATGGACCTGGTGTGGCAAGTTGATTTCTCCAGAAACCGTCAACCTGTTCTCTTCTAGGGTAACTCGTGTTTGTGGCATCGGCGCTCGAATTCAAAGTACGATAGAAACCTTTTTCTGATCATTCAAAGAGTTTGTTGTCTCGTTTCATGTTGTAACTAGCCTTGTATCTCCTCAGACGCCCTGCGAAAACAGAAAGTTTTTGTTTTAAGGTATCAAGATATTGTTGATCAGTAATGTTCGCGGGGTCATGGTGAGAATGCATTTGGTTGCGGCTCATTATTGCCTGCACCACCCTCTGGATCTTTCTTGTTGTAACTTCTCTGATATATTCCGTTACTTGTACTATGTCTTTACGGAGACTCTCGATCTTCCGCATCTCCCATTGAGCCATTCGTGAATCTGGTCTTGCACGATTCAACCTTGGGCCGTCCGGATCTTGGCTACAGATCTGAATATCGTAAATGTTCCAACTGTGTAAAGTATAATTTGAAAAACAAACTTAGCGTCTCAAACGGATCATGCCATCTGGGATAAGAACAATAATTGTACTGCTTTGAAAACAGCATCTGAAAAACTGAGATCAGACTTCCTCTCAGTACGGTAGCAATCAATGAGTGCTACTGCGCCCGGTGCCCCCCTCGACCGGTGAAAGTCGTCAGATGTTATGTATATACAGGGTTATTCAAAAACTAATGCCACCCGTAGGACAGCGGTATTCTACTCCAAAAATAAAGGGACCCGTGTTTTTCTTTTTATTCGAAGCTCTATATATAAAGGACCCCACGGGCTCTAAAATTTCCCTTTTTCGCTATATCCTTTAAATGGCTTGATCGATTTTAATGATCTTTTGCACACGTTCATAGATAATTATGTCACATAATTATGTTATAGTGCAATATCCGCAACCGCCAGAAGGCGCCACTCGTGCCAACCAGTTTCATTTATTATGCTCAGAACTTTTTTGCCCAGAGTTAACTTGTAAATAAATTAGTTTGAACCACTTTGTAAAAAATTCCATTCTCTACAAAAAATTACCTATTCTAGTATTTTTTCCATAAATTATGCCATTTCGCCAAAAATTCAGCCATCATGCACGTACCTTTTACCCACGCATATTAAACATTAGTGGCATAATGATCAACGTAAATGTCTAAAGTATATATCCTATAAACTGGACAATGTCTATCCGGTTGTGGGTGTACCCTATAAAGAACTTCTTAAGCGGCACTCTTTCCACAGTCTGCATAGTAGGCGCCTGAGTTATGCGCTGGTCTTTCTCCACGGTATGTTCAACGCGATTGATTTTCCTGAGTTACTAGTGAAACTCAATTTCTAGGTGCCCAGACTTGAAGCTAGAACGAGCTCGACGTTTTACCTTCGGCGTCCACGTATCGATTTACTCAAATATTCCCCATTGAATTTTCTTTGCCACACTTGTAATGATGTCGATACAGTTGGACATTTTTAATTGCAGTAAGAACGAGATGGTTTCCTACTTTCAAACTGCTCGAAAGAACTCATAAACCTAAACCTTGTTTCACTTTCTTTTGTCATTTGTTGTGTGCCTTTTAGGATCTTCTGTCTATTTATTGTATATTATATTCATGTATTCCTACCATGTAAATGGCTTCGGCTGTAGGGTTATGTATTAAATAAAATAAATAAATAATGTTGGTGCCACTGAAACATAGTTAGGTAAAATTCTGGGGTTTATAAGATCGAGCAAGATTGCAAGTTTCTTGGAAGAGTTCAGGATGGTAGCGGTGGTCTGCTCAGTGGGTCTGTGCCTTCGTATCGTAATACTGCCTTTCTCATCTGTGTATCTAAGCTTTTAAAGCGTTCTTTGTTACCCAATTCCCGATTCTCAGTTGTTGGTTCTGCCGTTTCGGCTTCTTGTTGTGGTCCAGGCTCTTGAATTTTCCCCTTGTTGTTGTCTATGTCTATGTGTTCGCCATGGATCTCTAGTTCAACTTCCCTTTTGATTTGGTTTCTCCCGTAACTTGAGAGTGGCGGCCTCGGTCGCCTTTTTACGAGGAGCCACGGTAGGAGAATTCTTACCCGCTACTTACAAGGGTAAACTAGGATAACGCGGGATCGTTACATCCGAGGATCTGCCCCTCTCACCGGCCACAACCCTCCTTACGTTAACTGGGAAATACGGGACCGTTACACCCGAGGACCCGCCCCTCTCACTAGCTAGACCCATCCCCGTGTACCGGGAGTCGCGGGATGGTCACACCCGAGGATCAGCCCCTCTCAGAGGCCAGATCCATCCCTGCGTAACTGGGGAGCGCGGGATCGTCACACCCGTCGATGTGCCTCTCTCACAGGTCAGACCCCCCTGCGCTTATTATTATTATTATTATTATTATTATTAAATAAATTGTAACACTAATAGAATATATCATAATAGTGGTAAAAAGATATTTTTTATAAATTTAATAAGCGAGTTACGTTCCCACGAGAGGAAGCAAATCCAGAAATTAAGTGTAATATGATTTTGTATACTCAACACTTCTCTAATGTTATAAAAGATGTAAAAACCCCAGATGTAACCAGTCTTGTACTCCGTTCTCTAATAAATTGTTTTTAAAAAAGCAATTGCCGTGGTCTCGTATCGTAATTGGCGCAGTCGGTAGGACGCTGCCAATCGGTCGCTAGTCTGTTGCAGATTCGATCGCGCTGTATCAACGGTTAAATTGGTATCGATCCGAACACCGGGCCCCACGGATCCAGCAAGGACAGCATCGCCTGCAGGACACCGAGAGACCCACAACCGAGACGAACCACGGAGAGAACGCCTAGGGAGAAGTCCAACTTCGACAACTCTCCTCTTAGGACCTTAGGATACGAAGTCCTGAGTACCTGGACAAGCATCGCCGGGACTTATAGGCACTAGGTATAAGAAGAAACAAATGAAAACACCGAGCTTCATCACACTGCTTTTGTAAGTTGCTTAATCCTTTTTGCCAATTTCCTTTTGTACAGTTGATTTTTTAGTTGTAATTTTCGTATTTTTAAGAAGCCATTTTCCCAATTAATTTTAGTTTATGAGCGATAGTATTATTGAAAGTTTAGCTGATTTCTTTTTAAATTTAAATATTGAGAACGAAATCAATATGCCAGCCGATAATGTTAATGTTCCTCTTCTACGTTACCAAGCAGATAATATTCCCTTGTTTGACGGAAACCCAAATTTGCTTAATAGATTTATCTCTTCTTGCGAAAATCTCCTCAGAAATTTCTTTGACACTAGAAATGCCGAAAATGTTGTAAATAATTGTCTATTAGATACCATTTTAAGTAAACTAAGAGATCGCGCAGCTGATTTAATAGGTTCTAGATCAGAAATAACTTCTTGGGCAGATATAAAAAATGCTTTAATTAATACTTTCTCCGATCAACGTAGTATAGATTGTTTGATACAAGATTTAATTTCAATGAAACCCCAAAGAAATGAAACTCCTTTACAATTTGGAATGAGGATCCAGGATGCACGAAGTTTACTTTTTTCCAAGTTAAATTTAACGAATATTAATGCAAACGAAAAAGTTATTACCATAAAACATTACGATGATTTTGCTTTAAAAACATTTATCAATGGCCTTCCCTATCAAACTCAACTTGTTGTTCGACTTAAATCTCCTGATTCATTAGAAAAAGCCTTATCTTTAGTAGTAGAAGAAGAAAATTTCAAATATCTGAGTACCGGACAAAACCAAAATTTGACTCACCCTGTATATAAACCCCAACCAAGAATTAATCCTTTTCTAGTTAACAAACCTAATTTTTCTAGACCCCAATTTTCCTCCTCACCAATTTTCTATAATAGACCACCAACACAACTTCCTACTTTTCCAAATCAAAGAATATTTCCTAGACCCCCAATATTTCAACCCCAAGTTACACAACCCCAATTTAGACCAACTACACAACCCCAATTTAGACCAACTATTCCTACTAGACCTAATTTTCAACCTCGTTTCACACCTTATTTTCAACCTCAGCAAAGACCCAATTTTTCTAATTTCCAATCTCGATATCCAACACAACAGCACCCCTATTTTGCTAATCAAAGAACAAGCGCAATTTTACGAAACCAACAACAACGAAACCCAAATCAACCCGAAGCTATGGAAACCAGTAGCACTCAATCTCGAACCAATAATCCAAAACACGTGTCTAAATTTGAAGAACTTTTCAATCACGAAATTAATCCCGATCAATCCGAAGCATCAATCACTGAAATTGACGAAAATCAATATCCCGATTATTTCTACGAAAACTTTTACTCGCCTGAGTACGACAGTTATTCTTTTTCCCACGATTATGACACTGATTATTCCCAGAATCCATACGAGACTTACCTACCTCAAATTTCACATTGCGATCCCATGCTTTCCGCTGACTTTTCACAAAGTACCTCGAACTCTGATATGAACTCTAGACAACACGTAAATTTTACCAAGGACAACTTGAAAGACAACCCGTCTTAATCGACTTAAATAACATCCGCCAAGACTTACCTCATATTTACATCCCAGAAATTGACTCATATTTTCTCATAGATACCGGTAGCTCACGTAGCATACTAAATCCTAGAATAGCACAAACGTTTTACAAAGAATTCATTAGAAATGAGATATTTAATATTCAGACAGCACACGCAAGTACCTTCCATGACGAAGTCGCCGTTATTCCAATTTTTAAAATTTTTAATACTCCAGGATATCATAAATTTTATTTATTTAACTTTTCTGAAAAATTTGATGGCCTCATCGGAGCCAATCTAATTGATAGATTAGATGCCAATATTAAACTAAGGCGCAGAAGATTAAAAACTCCAAATTCAGACATTCCAATAATTTACTCAAATAACGACGCCGATAGTACACCTCAACTTTTAGAACCCTTTCAATCCTATCAAATTATTATACCCCCTAGAACAAAACAAATTGTCAAAATACCAGTAGATTGCGATATTCGAAATTCTTTTGGAATATTAGATTATTTTAAATTCGGAAAAGGTACAGAAATGCCTCGCGCTATCGTAAACATAAAAAATAACTTTGCTATCACTACTATTACCAATATAAACGAAAATCCTGTTAAAATTGTACTAGACGAACCCTTCGAAATTGAACCAATAAACATATGTGATGTTAATTTTTGCGAGAAAATGGAAACTGACGAAATACTTGAACCCGACCAAGACAATATTTTAAAATCAAATTTAAAAGAATTAAGACTCGATCACTGCAACAAAGAAGAACAAGACGCTATTCGAAAACTCTGTTTTTAATTTAGAGATATATTTTACTGCGAAAAAATTCCTTTAACTTTCACAAACAAAATTCGTCATAAAATTAATGTAACTAATGAATCTCCAATTTTTACAAAAAGTTATCGTTATCCCGAAATTCACAGAAATGAAGTAAAAACCCAAATTTCCAAATTACTCGATCAAGGTATCATCCAAGACTCAACTTCTCCATGGTCTAGCCCCATTTGGATAGTTCCAAAAAAAAATGGACGCTTCTGGAAAGCGCAAATGGCGAATGGTTATAGACTATAGGAAACTTAACGAACGGACTATTAATGACAAATATCCCTTACCCAATATCTCAGACATTTTAGACAAGTTAGGTAAAAGTCAATATTTTTCGACATTAGATTTGGCTAGTGGTTTTCACCAAATTGAAATGGACCCAGACGACATACCAAAAACTGCTTTTTCCACGGAAAACGGACACTACGAATTCAAACGAATGCCTTTCGGTTTAAAAAACGCGCCCTCTAGTTTTCAGCGGGTTATGGACAATGTCCTCCGAGGGCTCCAAAACGAAATTTGCTTAGTTTATCTAGATGATATAGTCATATTTAGTACCTCACTTCAAGAACACATTAGCAGACTTAGACAAGTTTTTACTAGACTCAGAGAATCCAATTTTAAGTTACAACTCGACAAGTCAGAATTTTTACGTACAGAAGTTTTATATTTAGGGCATGTAATAACCCCAGACGGAGTAAAACCCAATCTAGACAAAATTTCCGCTGTAAAGAATTTTCCCATTCCCAATACTCAGAAGGACATTAAATCATTTTTAGGCTTACTAGGGTATTACAGACGTTTTATTAAAGACTTTGCAAAAATTGTAAAACCAATGACACTTTGTTTAAAGAAAAATTCTAAAGTAGTCCACTCTCCCGAATTTATGAAATCTTTCGAACATTGCAAAAATTTACTTATCAATGCCCCTATTTTACAGTATCCAAATTTTGAAAAACAATTCATTTTAACGACAGACGCAAGTAACTACGCCATAGGTGCAGTTCTATCACAAGGTGACGTTCCTAATGACAGACCAATTGCATACGCATCCAGAACTCCTAATGACAGTGAAACAAAATACTCCACCATTGAGAAAGAACTTTTGTCAATTGTGTGGAGTTGCAAATATTTTAGACCCTATCTTTTTGGTAGAAAATTCAAAATTTATACTGACCACCGTCCCCTTGTCTGGTTATTTAATCTCAAGGAACCCAATAGTAAATTAGTTAGATGGAGACTAAGACTTGAAGAATTTGACTACGACATAATTTATAAAAAAGGAAAACAAAACACAAATGCTGACTGTTTATCTAGAATCAAAATTAACGCCATAGAAAATGAAAGTGTAATTAATAATCCAGGTGAAATAAACCAAGACATTGAACAATTTTTAAAAGATTTAACAGACGAAGCTTACAACAAATTCGAAACAATTGACTTAACCGAGGACGAAGACACTTTTACTGACATGAATCCCAATTCTTTAATCGCAGAAAAGCCAAAACCAAGCCCAAAAATTAGAATCTTACAAGACATTCAAATTAAACCCCCAAATTTCCCAAGACGACTTACTCCTGTAGATGATACACTCGCTACACCTCATTCAACTAGTAACCAATCTAGTTTAAATGGTGGTATTCCCATAACCGACGATATAATAAATAATAAAAATAAACAGATAATAGTTTATCCAAACCCTTATAATAGATTAGAAGTTGTTCACGAAAATTTTGAACATTTAAAAGTTTTAAATATATCTCTCCCAAAAAATAATAAAAAACTTATCTTTGAATTTTTAAGAGACTATTTAACCTCTGACAAGACATATCACACTTATTTCCACGATGAATCAATGTATAAGGAATTTAATGAAGTATATATCACAAATTTTAATCCCAATACTCTTAAACTTATAAAATGCACCAAAATAGTAAATTCTCTTAAGGAAAAAGACGAACGCTTAATGGTTATCAAATTTCAACACGAAGGTAAATGCAACCACCGCGGAATAACAGAAACTTTAGAGCATCTTAAAAGATATTACTACTGGCCTACTATGAAACGCGACGTGACTAATTACATAAATGACTGTAACCTTTGTCAAACTGCAAAATATGCAAGAAATAAACCATATGTTCCTATCGTGCTTACCGAGACCGTCGGAAAACCTTTTCAGCTTTTACATGCCGACTTATTTAAATATGATAATCACACCTTCCTTACAGTGATAGACGCATTTTCAAAATTAGGACAAGCTTTCCCAGTTCAAGGAAAAACAGCTATAGAAATTTGCAACGCTTTGATTAAATATTTCTCATTTTACGGCATACCCGAAAAAATTACAATGGACAATGGACGAGAATTTAAAAACGAGACAGTACAAGAACTTCTAAAATCTCACAAAATTCAAATTCACTTTACTACCCCTAATCACCATGAATCGAACTCTCCTGTTGAACGTTTTCACTCTTCATTAATAGAACATTTACGTTTACTCCAACAAAAACATACAAATGAAAATGTAACAAATTTAATGACTTACGCAATAATTGCCTATAACAATTCTATTCATTCTTCAACAAAGTTCACCCCTTTAGAATTAACATTAGGTCATACAAATTCACGTGACCCTTCACTGCTAATAGAAAGTTCGTTTTATGCAGATTACGTAAGTTCCCATAGAGATAAATTAAAAAACCTTTATGAAACTGTTTCTGAAAATCTTATAGACCACAAAAGAAAAGTTCTTGGAAAACACAACACTCAGGGACCAGACCAGTACCAGTTCAAAGTAGGACAGACTGTATACAAAACTAATATTCAAAGAAATAAAAAAGAAAATAAATTCATTGGACCGTACGAAATTTTAGAAATTCTCGAAAATAATAAAGTAAAAGTAAAAAATAAGAAAAATAAAATTTTAGTAGTTCATATTAAAGAATTAAAAATTCCTGTTTTAGGCTCGTCATCGGAGCAGGAGCTTTAATGCCAAAATTTCACAACCTTAATGAAAATCCAGGACTTCTACCTTTAAAATTAGGAAATGCAAAAGTCACCACTGATAAATGGTCATTTATTCAAACTTTTAATGTAACAAAAATAGTTGAACAATTTTACACTATTCATGGCAAGTTTTCAGAACTCAAGAATAGCTTTAATTACTCATCTACTTATAAAAAAGAATTTCATAACTCCTACAACTTAATTAATGTTTTGGAAAACAAAATTATTTCACAAATTAATCAAATAAACCCAATAATAAGAAAGAAAAGAGGCATACTTGATCCCTTAGGCACTTTAATTAAAACAATAACTGGAAACTTGGATCAAACAGACGCACAAAAATATGATTCAGCTTTATTTACACTTTCACAAAATGAACAAAAATTGAAGACTCTTGTAAAAGAACAAATAACCCTTTTGGAAAGATCTATTACCAAATTTAAGAATACTACAGATTTACTTAGCCATAACGAGGAAGTATTAGATGCTAGATTGAAAAACGTAGAAGAAGTTATTAAAGCAAACAGTATAGAAACTATAGAAGTTTTCAGATATTTTGAAATAGATATGGTAATCTCTCAGATATCACTGGCATATCAGACGATATACGACATTTTAGAAAAACTTGAAGTTGCAATAACATTTTCAAAATTAAATACCTTACACAATTCAATAATTGAGCCGCTAGATTTATTAATAGAATTAAAATCAATCAAGAAGCATTTGTACAAATTCAAATCACCTTTTGACACTATTACTGAAAACATATTATTATTTGAAAAAATAGTAAACATAAAAAGTTACAGCAAAGGAAATCAATTAGTCTTTATAATAGAAATTCCATTAGTGCTTCAAGAAAATTACAGCTACTATCGACTTTATCCTATACCAACTCCCTCGAAAAACAATAAATTCAAACTAATCCTTCCTCAAGAGAAATACCTTCTCCTTAATGAGCAATATTATATCTCAACGGACAAGCAATGCCAAGAAATTACCACCGAAGAATACCTGTGCCATGAACATAGTCCAGCCAAAATAGAAACTAACGCTCCATGCGAAGTCAGTCTTTTAAATTTTATCAAAAACTCCACGTCGTGTCAACAAATTCCTGTAGAAGTTCCCGAACTCCGAGTACATAAGATGGAAAACAATCAATGGTTAATTATCGCCCCCAAAGAGACTATAGCTACCCTATTCTGCGGATCCAGTGAACAAAAACTACCCTTAAACGGAACCTTTGTGTTAGAAATGGAAGTGAACTGTGAAGTGCAAGTGAATGACTTTAATATTAGAATTTATCAAAGCTCAAAAATTAATTATAAAAATATTGTTTTACCTAGTTTAAATTTCGAAAATAATGTTCATTCTGATTTGATTGTTAATTTTAGAAATTTTAAATTGAATTCTGTAAACACAAATGAATTTAATAATATCAAAAATGCTTTAGATTTGCAAAAAGAAAAATTAGAAAATATTTCTGAAGTACCGATTCATTTTAACCAACTTAGTTTCTGGACTATATTGGTTTACCTCATAATAATAATAACCTTACTCTCATTTTTAATTAAATTTTTCTATCAAAAACATATCATAAAAAAACAAAAGGAAAAAGAAAATAACAAAGATATCTTTTGAAATATTTTAACAATTAACAATTTAAAATCACCTCGCACCCTGTGCTCGTTTCTAAGGGATGGAGGAGTTACGTTCCCACGAGAGGAAGCAAATCCAGAAATTAAGTGTAATATGATTTTGTATACTCAACACTTCTCTAATGTTATAAAAGATGTAAAAACCCCAGATGTAACCAGTCTTGTACTCCGTTCTCTAATAAATTGTTTTTAAAAAAGCAATTGCCGTGGTCTCGTATCGTAATTAGCGTATATTTTTCTTTCATTAGAATCAGAAGAACAAATTGGGGACGTGGTTCAAAATGTAAAAGGGTTCAAGTAGGTATTCACATCTACTTTGGTCAATACAATAACTGTGACAATAAGGTTTATATTTACATATGTAGAAATATTTCTCTGCAGGATAATGCTCCATCGCTATGTAGCTACAAATAGTGCTCAATCTGCATCTCGCCAGCTCACTCAGGCTCGTCGATCAGTTTCTCCAATTATTACTTTTCCTCTTTTTTGTTGATTTTACAATCGTCAGTCGTCTTCCTGACGCTGACTTCTGCTGGTACCAGGAATTTCTTCTGTCCGCTGTCAGGAGTTTTGATTTTCTTTAATCGCAAAATAAATATGCGCACCACAGTGTTATTAAAATAAGACACTTAAAAATCACAGAACAACCAAATTAGGAATTTTTTAAAGAATGAAATGGATAGCGCCATCGAATTGGCCATAATTGAAAACCATTTGTACAAAATACAAATGGTTCAATACACTAGGTTATACAGGGCGTTTACCAAATGGTTCCAAATTTCGAAAAAAAAACACTGTTTTCTAGACTACCCTGTATAAACCACCGGGCAAATTTTGGTGATATCTTTCCAAAAATCGATAAATTTTTCCCTATGGTATTATTTTCTATAGTACAGCCAATGTAGCTCATACAAAATCATTTATTTAAAAATTATGTAAAGAAAGGAAATCTGAGTTATACATAAAGCGAAAAAATTATAACCCATAATGTAGAGCTCTGCGAATACTATAAGAGGTTGAATTTTTTTAAGCGGTTCTTCTTTTGACAAGTGAAACACACTGTAGATACTTTCTTTGAGAAAATGACAAACAAACGTTAAAAGATTGAGATTAGTCATTTATGGTCTATTGTGAACCTGATACATGATTCCAGAAGTAGTTTGGCAAAGTTGATAACTATTAAAAACGAGCTTTGTTTTGAGATCAAACCTCGATCTTTCAATGTTTGTTTATTGTTTCTGCAAAAAATGCCCTTATTAATGACTCTCCTTGCATTTAACTAGGGCAGATATACCTAGCTATAGGTAAAAATCATTTGTTTCTGCTATTATTTTTTTTTAGAGAAGTCGGATAATTCATATATTTGATTATAAACATCCAGCACAATCCAAAGCTCAATTTCCAATTAAACCGGCAAATAAATATTAATATTCCAAAATTAGGTACACCTACGTTTATAAATAGTACGGGGTATTATCACGTGAATTTAACAGCAAAACAAAAAAATATATTTTCAGAAGAATTAATCCAATCAAAAGCTTATAGCTGATCAGCTGGTAAATATCGGACCGAGGCTGGTTACTCCCGGCTTGCAGTCGCCAGTTGCACAACATAGTATACCTTAGCAAAATTTCCTATTTTTTATCTTTTCACAGAAATTTCAATAATGTCAACAAATTGAGTTTTTAAATTGTAAGGGAAACGCTTTTCTGCTGTGATGATGAAGACAACATAGTCAAGTTAATTTATTAACTTTTGGAATTTCCAATGTGAGACCATTTTTTCTTCTTTTGCTGATATCAACGTTAATGTTAATAGCCAAAAATCCGTTGAGCACAACACAAAACTATGCACAAAATGTATGAGCACTGTTTAGATCTGTTCGAAAATGCCACCATCAACAACTTAATCACAAGGCTACACTAATAAGTTTATTATGTTCGTGTGCGTGTATATGGATAACGCCCTAGCAATCATCAGGTGGTGCCGTCAGAACTTGCCCCCCTAGGGCCCCTAGCGCGTATGATAAGAAATGTGTTAAGCTCAATGGCGTATCTAAATGCCTCTTCACGATGAGATATATCCATAAGATTGTACTTTTATGCTGATAACAATGTTCTTGTGTAATTCAAAAATTATGCGAAATGTTTCGTCGCCTACACCAAGATCCTACGAAAGCGTAGAAAGGCCATACCATTTTTTTTTATTTCAATTTCCGACTTTAATCTCGAAATTCCGACTTTTCCGTAATACGAAAGCGTGGAAAGGCCATACCCTTTTTTTCCCGGAATTCCGACTTTTTTCTCGGAATCCGACTTTTCTCTCGGAATTCCGACTTTTTTCTCGGAATTCCGACTTTTTTCTGGTAATTTTTTTCGGTAATTCCGAGTTTTTTCTCGGAATTCCGACTTTAATCTCGGAATTCCGACTTTTTTCTCAAACTAGCTGTCGATCAACTGATTCGCCAAATAGTTCTGGACAGTGGCGCACTCAGAAAATATGATTGGGGAGGGACTTAAAAAGTTTGACGTATTGCATACAAAATATTTTATGATTAAAAGAAATTTCCAGGCCAGGTCTCGGATTGGGAAAATAATTGCCGAGAGTCGCACAGAGGATTTTTTAAAATATGATTTTTTTTAAATATGAGAGGTCTGGGGGGCGAGGCCCTCTGTCCCCCCCCTCCGGGTGCGCCACTGGTTCTGGAATTATTTTCTTGTGTTTTGATTGGTTCAAGGTTCAAGCCAGTTCTGGAATGGTTCAGAACTGCTGTTGAAACAAGCCCATGGTGTTTCCTCGCTTCTCCGGATTTGAAGTCAACCAACTAAATAGTCTAGAAGTGCAAAAGAAATCAAAAGAAAACAATTCCGCGTAGTGAAGTTGAAAACCTAATTTTTGAAAACTTTATCGTGAATGCAAAGTCAGGCATTTAGGGCCTTTTTTGTTACAAAAACGAACGTACGATTTAGTAGCTTTGAAACCACCATTTTCGCCAAATAAGGCAGGTTTCGAACACGACTTTACTGCATAAGTCTAGGATGAAATAATATCGCCATGTTTACGAACTATACCTACAAATAAATTATTTGGTATGACCCTTAAAACAGCAAATTTTGTATCAGGAGCGTCTCTATTTTAACGACACCGCCGATATCCTTGATTTTGAGGGGCTGTAGTACTCAAACAAGAACGGTACCTACCCACAGATATTTTACCATTGCCCTAATAATTATATTATTCGAGGAGACCTACCCAAAGTGGCCTATATAGCTACGTTAATGCAAAAAAACAGCGTAATTAAAAATATAACAGAGTAATATAGTAATATAATAAAATATAATATGTCCATGTCAAAAAGGGACAAGAAAAATAAAAATAAAATTATAATATGTATTTTCCATACATATATTTGATACTAATGACCATTTCACATAATATAATGACCCATGTACCAGACCTCACATATTTAAAAAAATTCATATATTAAAAAATCATATTTTAAAAAATCCTCTGTGCGACTCTCGGCAATTATTTTCCCAATCCGAGACCTGGCCTGGAAATTTCTTTTATTCATATAATATTTTGTATGCAATATGTCAAACTTTTTAAGTCCCCCCCAATCATATTTTATGGGTGCGCCACTGTCCAGAAGTCGGAATTCCGACCTTTTTAATGTCGGAAAATGTCGAAAAAAGTCGGAATTCCGAGATTAAAGTCGGAAATTGAAATAAAAAATGATATGGCCTTTCTACGCTTTCGTAAGATCCAAATAGAGTTATGGTGGGCATCACGAACTATGTTGCTCCGAATTCTGGAGCGACGCAGTCGCGGCATTGATTAATCACGCCACGAGGCAACTAAACTATACTAGGGGGAGTCTAAACTATACTAGGGGAAGTCGAGTCCTCGCCTCTATCTTTGATCTCTTTCTTTGGTCTCTACATACAAATCGGCCCACATCAGAACCTGCCGCCCTCTGTCGTATAAGAAATCTGTAATTATTCTAGTCTATAGAAAAAACTCACAAATACCTGCAGAATGTCAAGGTGTTGCTGTTGCTTGTTGCTGATTCTATCAGTAGATGGCGCTAGCAGTCGTAGTATTGTGGAGATCGGATCTAGTAAACATAATGAGTAATCACAGGTTCATTGTTAATTGTTAATTTTTAATTTGTCGCATTAGTATTATTAGCCATCTTCAGAAATACTTTGAATTCTATCGCATAAAGCGTATAAACCACCTTTACTGCTAAATAACACGCATGAAATAACCCAATAAATTGTGAGAATTCGAAATACCCTCAGTATTATGAGTTTTCTTTAATAATTCACAAAAACATTCTAACGTTTTAGCTTGCAATTTATTATAGGTACGTTTTCAAATACAACTGGGTACACATATTATTTAAAATACCAAGTAGGTATCTGTTATCCGGCGTTGCCGACAGAACTTGCCCTCCCCTCTGCCGTAGCATTGATTTACAGACGAGTCTCACTTCACGATTTTCGTCGGGTTCGCCTCGTAAAAAGAGGTGTAGACAACAAATAAGGCGTAATAATGTAACCGCAGGATATTGTAAAACTTAGGAAGGTAAATAAAGGAAGCGCAATCACACGATTGCAAGTCATTAAGACTGCTTCCCGGGGCGCAATCAAACGATTGCTAGTCTTCGGACTGCCCCGGGGAGTACATGCCCCATTGAAAAACAAGCACACAAACGATTATGACTCAGGGTCCACAGCTGCCAGTGGGGCGCAATCAAACGACTGCTAGTCGTAGAACTGCCCCGGGGAGCACATGCCCCCATTGAAAAACAAGCACACAAAAGATTATGACCCTGTGTCCACAGTTGCCAGTGGGGCGCAATCAAACGATATATGCCCCATTGAAAAACAAGCACACAAAAGATTAGCAGGTGAGTCCGTGTCCACATCGACCCTTTATACACGAACACAAATAAATCTTACGATTGCAAGTCCTTAGGACTGCTTCCAAAAGAACGCAATCATACGATTGCTAGTCATACGACTGCCCCGGTGTACATATGCCATAATCCAATCGAAAAACGAAATTGACAACATTTCGGTTCTTGACTTAGAGATATGTTACATTTATTAGAATATTTTTGTGTAGAGACGCAATCACACGATTGCAAGGTTTTTCGGTCTCAGGGTCCACATCGATCCTAGCACACATAGACGATAGAAAGGGTAATCATATGATTGCAGGTCATTAAGACTGTTTTATATGGTAAAAAATAAAGGAGTAAGCACATAACTCCACGGCCGACCAAATTTTTCCCCCTGGGGGACACACGTACTCCACGTTCTCCATTTAACCAACAATATTATTAAATTACAGGGAAAAGCAGGTATGGACAAGGCCTCACGATTAAATTTATCTCTGGCAGATACAGAGGCCCTACTTCTACCCAATAATAAAACGATAATTTTTTTATAAATAATTGCAAGACATTACTGAAAGATCAAATCAAATATATGCATATGAGTACAACAACTCGGTTAAATCGTTGAGGGAACCCAATTTTTTTTCTACTTAAACCTAAACATTTTCGAAAGGTCCACTGTTTGGTAGGTATATATAAATCCACAGCCCGATAGCAAATAGGGGCATTCAAGGAGTCTGGACAGCATCGTAGATTGTGTTTAATAAGATTACAGTAGAAAGAAGACATAACGTCGGGACAAAATTCTCCTTTTTTCCTATTTTTCCAATGGTAATGAGGTAATGAGGTAATGACGAAGCAGGCAAATAACTGCAAAGCCAAATTTCACTTAGAGGACACATAAGTTCTCCTTAGAAAAAGGATCTATATTATGCACAAAGTCTTGCTCTTTACAAATAATGCATCTCATTTTTTCGTTATTATTAGATATTTCTCCCTGTGCGAATCTTATTAACTTCAGTTTACGGATCCGCTGATCCGATGGTAAACTAAATAGAGGGAATGTGTAAAAAGTATGTTATCTACTAATTTTTGCATTACATAATTGGGATTACTAAATTTCCATATTATAGTAGTTTTTATTGAGCCAGGTTTCTCTCATACCCACCATATCAAAGTTTTTAGTGCAGTAAAGGATGGTATGATTTTGAGGCTTCGGAGTCCCATAAAAGATACATGAGAGCTCCAACTGCCTCACGGTAGGAAATCGTATTATCGATTTCTTCCTTTTCTGTTGAATTTGGCATAGAACATAGAACTTTGTCTTATGATAGGCGTTGATATACTTTGTTACAATCCATCATTCCAAATCTCTCTAAGACCCTCGGATTTAGACAACTAACAACTTAAAAATGCGCAGAATCTTTCTTATAACATTGGCACAATCACAAGAGTTATACAATAAGGTAATGTTTGAAGTTCCGCCTATTTAGCTTTACCTACACGTCATGGCAACAATAGGATAATACAAAACTAATTGGAATACGTGAATTGGGGAATGCAAGGAGAGTAAGAAAGTAATTACAAAATAATTTATGTATATACACATTGCAGTAATGCATATTTTAAATGTAATATTTTATCAAAACAATTCAACCGATTTGTTAAATATTCTCAACAAAGCATTTACCTCAGCTTAATTTTCATATTTAAGCTGTGGCATTACTCCCAGCATAGCATACTAGAAAAGCTAGTACGCTGACCTTGAATGGCTGTTTGTGACAGTGTAAGTATAAGAACTAGAGTGTCATATAAGGTTTGTTCCAACAGAATTTTGAACAATTCTCAAACCAGCTATCGATTAACTGATTCGCCAAATAGTTCTGGAATTATTTTCTTGTGTTTTGATTGGTTCAAGCCAGGTCTGGAACAGTTCAGAACTGCAGTTGAAACAAGCCCATGGTGTGTCCTCTCTTCTCCGGATTTGAAGTCAACCAACTAATAGTCTAGAAGTGCAAAAGAAATCAAAAGAAAACAATTCCGCGTAGTGAAGTTAAAACCTAATTTTTGAAAACTTTCTCGTGACTCATGAACAATGTGCGTTAATGCAAATTGAAGCATTTATAGCGCCTTTTTTGTTACGAAAACGACGATTTAGTAGTTTTGGAACCACCATTTTCGCCAAATATGCAGGTTTGGAACACGACTTTATTGTACAAGTCTAGGATGAAACCATATCGCCATGTTTACGAACTATACCTACAAATAAAATGTTTGGTAAGACCCTTACGACAGCAAATTTGGTACCAGGTGCGTCCATATTTAGCGACCCGGCCGATATCCTTGATTTTGGGGGGCTGTATAGTACTCAAACAAGGAGGGTACCTACCAAATTTCTCAATTTCCAATAGTTATTTTACCATTGCAGTAATAATTATATTATTAGAGCAGACAACCCCAAATGGCATATAGCTGCGTTAATGCAAAAAAAAAACGCATAGCATGCATATACGAGTAATTAAATATAATACGTCGATGTCAAAACGGGGCAAGAATAATAACAATAAAATTATAATTTCCTATATTTTATACTAATGACCATTTCACATAATATAAGGACCCATGTATAGAATATAGTATATAGGGGTAATTAAAAAAACCTGCTACCTATATGCTATCATCGGTAAGTATATGGATCCATTTAATTTTTAATTGTTTTTTTTTTCGCCACGTAAACTTGAACCAAACTGATTAAAAGACAATTTCTTCCAGCAAAATTCATAAATGCCTGATATTAAAAAAAACTGAACGTTAACTCAAAATTAACTTCAACAAATTTGTTTTCTGAACTTTCCGGGAATAAATATTCCTCCTTTCTCAGTGATGATGTCACAAAGAAATTTCAGACAATATCGGTGAAATTCAACCAAGAACGCAAAATTGAAGGTGTTTCGAAATTTTGTAACATGGTATACATATTATATATTTGGGTTCGTTATTTCAAAACGTATATAAGTATGATACAAGAAATAACTACAATCTACATACGGGGGTCTCTAGAAGTTTACCCATATTTGCTTGTATTGATCTTGACTAGGTACCATGATTTAGGTATTCGAAAGAGTCCAGTCTTTCTGAGATAGCAGAGAGTATCATTTATGTATTATAACTAGCTGTAACTTGCAATATACAGTTTTTCTTTCAGTATTTTTTTGTTGATTGCTACTTCCTAACAGAGACCCTGTTTCTGAGGAGCCACATTAATTACAGATTTGCATGTTTTATACTTGTCATATATTTTTATTAGATAATATAGGCATACCTGCAGACCGACATAAAGGTTGGATACATTTTTTCAGCGTATTGCTCAACTGGTGGACGTGGACATACATACGTATACCTACCTACCTACCTATAGTACGTTAGTAAAAGTGCATCTGTTTTCAAAATATCTTTGAATCAATGTTGATGGATCGTTCTTGTTCTTTAAACATCTACATTAGTATTTGTAATATGAAGGATGAGACTTCAGTATAATTATAAGATCAACTGACTTACCTGTGAGGAAGTTTGAGCTGAATTATACTGCAGTCTCATCCGATTATTACAAACCCTCCCTTATACCCTTAACGATCTATCACAAAATAAGCACTAAGATAGTTTTTAGCGACGATCGGGTGACTGGCGGCGGTTGGGACAAAAAACACCTTTCTTTAAACGTTTGTATGGCGTTTGTACAGAGTGAGGCAAACTACATTAATATTTGTAATAATCGGATGAGACATTCAGCTCAAACTTCCTTACAGGTAAGTCAGTTGATCTTATAAATAAATATACATTCTCTACAAATAATATGGTTTTGTTTTGCTCCTGCTCGTATTAGCGGGTCGGGGGGAAGAAGACAAGGAAATTTGTTTAAATTGGCATTTTGTAAATTGAGTCTTTCCTCTTTTGTAATGCATAATAAGTATTTTTTGATAGGTTTGTATGTTGTATATATGCTTTGATATAGGTACTTATATATACAAAATAACCTAAATCGAATCAAAAGACCTAGAATGTGCCAACAATAAAATCTTTATTAAAATCGTGAAACAAAACAAGTTGTCTTTGGTAATGTATCGTTGTGAAAACGGATAGACACAGTTAGACAGTGTTACAGATAGCAATTTTTTTGCAATTTAAAAACTATGCAAATAATTGGGTACGGAAATTGTGATGTTATTTTCTTAAAATGTTTCAAGTATTATAACAATTGCCATTCGAAGAATCAAGCCTGACAACCCCGATACTGCTGATAAAACATAAGTATTTGTTATTTCTTCATATTAACTTTCATTAATAAGGTGCGGCAACATCGCTTACCTCACATGTTTCCTTGGAATCAGGTGCATCATAATTACTTACAATACTTTTGAGAAATTAGAGAGAACGGAAAATGGTCTATAAAGCCCATCCTAAGGGAAGAAATCGCCAATCTAAAATTTTGATGTTTGTCGTTCAAGCATTCAAATGTGTATTTGACAAAGCCCGTCCAACACACGGAGATTTTACAGACCAAATATCTGCACTTGCCAAAAATGTATGTTCTGTACGTGTCTGTGTTTTGACCGGCTCTAAGTAAATGCGATTGGGGGTTGGGGGCCAATGGATTAATTGGCGCTGAAACGCCGGCAATTGAGCGGAACGCCGTCCGGGGCGAACCGCAAATAAGGCGCCGAGTCTCGTTCTGAAGCCCCCGTTGATTAATCAATGCCCCGGGTGTTGTTTGGGCCGCCACAATAGTTCGATGGCAGGGATGTGGGTAAAATAAGTATATGTATAGGTAGCGATTAATCCAAAATTAATAACTTCTGTAATAGTAGTATGTAAAATACCGACAAAATGTAGGTTAGGTACTTATTGTAAGTACTTATTAAATTATGAAACTAGAGACAAAACAATAATTACACTTTACTTATCGGGTATTATAGGGTGAAGTGTGATGTACCTTTACTGATGATGAAAGTTCAATCGTTGTGGTTCAATTTAGGTATGCAAAAAAAAACCTGAAACGATTCTACTTGGCTTTTTGACATATAAATGACGTAAAATATGCTAATATGTATGCACCATATTATTTATTTTTCGCTATTAGTAGCGTTGACTGACGTATTAATAAGACTTCTCACGGCTATAGCTTCATATCCCGGAAAACAGATGGCGCATATGGTCAACAATATATTTTGCATTGTATTTTGTCTCCGGGAAGCGCATGGTGACCCTGAGAACCGTCAAACATGACAGCCGTGAGTAGTCTTTATTAATACGTCAGTCAACGATAGTAGTTTGTACAAAAAGAATGGGTTATGTCCATATCGCACGAGGACGGGAGTTGTATTAGCTGGCATTTCATTAATTTAATAATTATGCCCATTACGGAAAAGTATATACAAATAAATGTTTTCAAGAGTTTAGAAAGTCAAGGCTATTAACTTTGGGTTAACCGTGATTGACAAAATTACTTACCGATGGATTATTATCCTCAAAAATTTTAGTTTTGGCGATCAGGAAAGTGCCACAAGCTACACAGCTAAACATAATAACTAAATAACACATACTGACACCTATCACCGTGCCATATTGTCACACAAGTTTACGTGGGAGACGCGTGGTGCAGCTTGAAGACTGCGCGCCTCCACCACGTGTCACAACTGAGTGCCTCCACACGGAGCCTTTACCATGTGACGCACTACTTGTGTGTGCCGGAGGGTTGGATTAACCCTCACAGCTTGCCGGGATCACTGGGTGCGGGAGTCGCGAAGCGCAGAAGAAAGACAGCAGGTACAAACTAGGGTGATGTTTATTCTTGCACTCACAGATATGCCTCTAACAGTATCTGGACCATGGCGGAGGTAGCGCGGACTGTGGACCGACGCGACCGATAGTACGTGGAAGTGACCGGGACGCGAGCTGCGCCCTTGACCCGACGCGACGGCGGGGTGCCGCTCCTGACCCACTGACGTCTTCAACAGTGCCCAGGGGCGCTGTCGTCTGCCCCTCGGAGCCCGACCTGAACAAGGAGGCTATTTAAGCGGGATCCATTGCCAGGTCAGACCACCGAGGGTGGTCAGTGATCGAGTAGCTGCTAATAAGCGGGGCTTACTGATCCCCAGCCTGTGGCTGGTGCTGGATTTATACTCGCCGATTTTGCCGACTCGGCGATTGGACTTTGATTTATCTAATGTTTATCTTATCGAGTAATCCTCGTATATTTTGTTATTGATTGTCCCCTGTATTTTGTATAATGTTATCTTTATTTGTTATGATTCAGTAGAAGTAAGTTTGAATAGTTTGGTCATCGGTCCACAGATGTCACTTTGTTGACAATATATAAAAATATATGACATATAATATATGTTTTGTTTGTATCTGAAAAATGCGACTTTCAATTGTATTTCTGATCAGTGCATCGAGATCGCGAGAAAATTTCCTACAACTTTCATATCTATATCATTTTTTTTAGATCCAAAATTTAAAATTTTAAGGTATGCGGAAACTTTAAATAATACTTCTGTATAATGTAGTCATGTGTCCCTTTATTTAGCTATCTGACTGTTGGATTCGGGCTCTATATTACATTCACTAAATATAGGTATACAAATTTTTACCTTTCCGAAAACAGTTTAGGGATGCTAATTCATTTTACACCTTTACCTTTACGTTTTCTGCACATAATTCCATCGGTTTTGTGGCGATCAGCTGTTCCATTGATTCGAGTTTGGTGGATAATAATTTCTGCCCTTTGGGTGAGGATTCTTTAGTCAACGCTGTGGTGCATTTGGTATGCCTATATAACTTGCGAAGACCGCCTGGCGCCTAGATAGTGGCTAATAAAAATAAAATTGAAGAAACGTACCGAATTCACATGACGACTTCGTACAATGAAAAACAACTTAGCGGGCACAGCTGTGCTTGGTTATCTTAACCAAATCCAATGTGTATCGAAATTGACCTTGTGAGCGGTAAATCAAATAGATATTATCTATGGCAGTCAACCTTCTTTCAGGCACCAACTACGCAAACAGGTCGTTAATGAACGGGTTATTATAGAAATGTGTTAATCGAAAGCTAAAAGGTGAGTTTTTGGCACAGTAGCTGTGAGTAAATTAGCAAATATAATTTCCTTTTAAGTATTTATTTATTTAAAATAAACAATAAACCACAATGAAGGGTCTCAGAAGTATTATTTATTTGCGAAAAATTTAATATATTACAAAAAAAATAGATCGTAACACAAAGTATGTATAATAACTGAAAACTGAAAGGAATATGTCACCTTTTCAGGCGCGGCTCCGCCATACTATAAGGTTATTTGGTCAAGGACCCACATAATTTTATTCAAAATTTTTTAATGTTTAATAATAAACTATCTTTAAAACAATGCAATTACATTTTCATGCAAAAACTCCCCAATTATTACTAATGGAGCTAAGATTATTAATGTCTAATAATAATGCATTCCTATATTCTTATGTGCTGCCGCCTGGCCGTATTTTAAATTGACCTCACTGGTTAATATGACAATCCGCACAAGGATAAATGCATTCTAAGTGAGACAGAAAAGAGATGAATAGATGACAAATAGAAGACGAAATCGTCGATGGCCGACCATTCATAATGTATGCTTTAAGCGGCGGTTTCACATAGCAGTCAATTGCAATCACCGCGCGTTCAACTTTTCGGTGGGTTTGGCTTAAACTGCTATATCAGAACTGTCATGTGGTGTTTCATAATATTTGGAAAAGTGTGTTAACAGTAGTAGTTATAAAATGACGCCGAATAAAAGAAAAAATCCTCAGGAATAGAGATGTTTTGCCCAATGTGCAGAGGACCCATGTTTGGTAAATTACTTGAATAGGAGGAGAAGCACAGGTATTTTGTCTTGTTACAATATAACGATAATTTATTTCTCTTAAACCAATTACAAATATTTTCAAAATCTCCCTCTGCTTCAGTTTTTAAGGTAGTCCGTGTGCTGCTGGAGTAAAAAATTGCGGTGTCGTCGGCAAAGCTCACAATTTTGCCTTTAGTATTTAGCTCCAATAGACCATTCAAATACACCACGAACAGCAAAGGCTCCAGCACGGTCCCCTGTGGCACTCGGCAGGTAACAGTCCCGGGATCACTGATACCCTCACCTACTTTTACTATCTGTTTCCTATCTGTTAGGTAGGTAACTTTTTATGAGTCCATGAGCAACACCGCGCACCTCATATTGTTCCAACCTCGAATGACTTATCATGTCAAAGGCCTTTGAGAGATCGACATATAAATGCAAACTGATGGTTTCTTTTCATCTAATGCGTTGTAAATAAGTGATGTTACCTCACGTATCGCATCATCCGTAGATCTCCCCTTCCTAAAGCCGTACTGTTGCTGTGCTAAGACATTAAATTTATCCAAGAAGTTCACAATTCTGGATTTTATTATACTTTCAAAAATCTTGGACACGCTAGAAATCAAACAGATTGGTCTCTAGTTATTCATATTTTCCCTTTCCCCATTTTTAAACAAAGGTGTTATAGGGCCTATTTTAAATATATCGGGAAATTTCCCACTATTTAGAGATAAATCTATCAGATAGGAGAGGATTAGCGATACCTCTTCCGACACCTCTTTCTCACCTCTGTCTCAGATCGAATATTATCATCACCTGGGGACTTCCTATTTTTTAGTTGTTTTATACGAAGACAAAATAATAGTAATTGCCCCCCTCCCTCGCACAAGCATGTGTTTGCTTCTGGGGTACTCCTAGTTTGGAGTATTGTGAGGGTGAGAATTATTATTATTATCTCGACTTAGCCAAAAGGCATTCGCACTCCCTCTACGGGGAACATTCACTCAGATCCCGGGTATCCCGGATACCAAAAGGATCTGGCTCGGACGAGACCCTTGCCATGTTATCGGGCCTTAGGTGACATTGATGTTGTTGGATGATCCTGCATTCCCCATGAATTTCCTGACGGTTCGGGCTGTCGCAAGTAGTACCGCTTTCTGCATGGACCTGTAAAGACTATCAGTTAGACCCAGCTCCTTGATGTTTCTCAGCAAACTTTTTGGTATAACACCAGTTGTTGACATGATGATTGGAATCGTCTGGACGTTCTCCATTTCCCATTGCCTTCTAATTCGTTCTTCTAAATCTCTGTACTTCGCGATCTTCTCGACTTGCTTCACACGCAGGTTGTTGTTGTTCGGGATGGCCACATCAATCAGAGTTGTCTGCCTAGAAATTTTATCAACTATTATAAGGTCCGGTCTGTTATGGGCAACTCGTTGATCTGTCAGAACTGTACGATCCCAGTACATCTTGTAGTTGCTGTTCTCAAGAACAGGCTCAGGTGTGTAGTTGTAATATGGGACCCTCTCTGCCTGCACAAGCAGCAGCTTTTCCGCCAGTTCCTGGTGCAAGATCTTGGCAACCGAATCGTGTCGTTCCTTATATTCCGTTGATGCGAACATCTGACATCCTCCTGTTATGTGCTGGATTGTTTCTGAAGTTGGGCACCCGTATCTGCATCTGTCATCCACTACCGATGCATCTCCTACAATGAATTTTAGGTAGTTGCGAGTTGGTATAACCTGATCTTGTATGGCCAGTAGGAAGCCTTCCGTCTCGGGGAACATTCGTCCCGAGGTCAGCCAATAGTTCGACGCTAACTTGTCGACATGTTCCTGGTTAACCTCATTAGGATGCCTCCCGTGCAGCGGCTTCCCCAACCACCTCTGTAGTTTATCGTTGTCGGTTCGGTGGTGATTTTGACGATCCTGTTCCGTCAGACGTAGCGGTGTTGAGACGTCTGCTCCGCATATAGCCCTATGTAATGTGGAGCTGTTGGCCTGCCTGTAGAAATAATTACGCAGATTTAATATTTGTTGGTCCAATTGCTTGCTGAGATCTGCCAATCCTCTTCCTCCTAGTTGACGTGGCAGAGTTGTTCTTTCTACGGCGCTACGGGGATGATGTTTATGAGCTTTTGTCAGTAGTGTCCTAACTTTTCGTTGCAGGTTGTTGATGTCCGTGTTGGTCCAATTCACTATTCCGAACGAATAGCTGAGTACAGAGCACGCATACGTGTTCAGGGCCTTAAACAAATTCCTGCTGTTAAGATCAGTTCGCACTACTTGTCTTACTCTCTTGATGAATTCATTCGTTAAATCAGTCTTCATTGTTCGATGGTCTATCCTTTGAGCTTGTTTCATCCCGAGATACTTGTATGTATCTCCCTTGCTCATTGCTTCGATCTCCTGGCCGTCCTGCATCTCGTGTGCGCTTTGTTCGAGCCTTCCCCGGACGATATTAAGGGTGCGGCACTTGTCCAGTCCAAACAGCATTCCGATGTCCCTGGAGAACTCCTCTACAATTTTAAGCATTTGCGTTAGTTGGTTTTTGGTTGCGGCGATCAGTTTTAAATCATCCATGTATAATAGGTGATTCAACTTGATCGCTTCTGCGTTGTTGCTTTTGATAGCGAAGCCGTATTTTGTAGAGTTCAACCGATGTGAGAGAGGGTTCATCGCCATGCAGAACCACAGTGGACTGAGTGAATCTCCTTGGAAAATCCCTTTTCGGATGTTGATTGTGTCGGTCTCGATGTTACTGTCTGCGGTTCTGAGTTGTATCTTAGTGCGCCAGGTTGTCATAACGTGTTCTAAAAAGAAAACTGTATGATGATCTATTTTATACAGCTTTAAGATACCTGTGAGCCAGTCGTGAGGTACGGAATCAAATGCTTTTTTGTAGTCCACATAAGCCATGTGGAGGTTTCGGTGCTTGGAATGAGCCTGGTTGCAGATGACAGAGTCTATGATGAGTTGCTCTTTGCATCCCATTGCGCCCTTCGAGCAGCCCTTCTGCTGCAGTTATTATTATTATTATTATTATTATTATTATTATTATTATTATTATATCGACTTAGCCAAAAGGCATTCGCACTCCCTCTACGGGGAACATTCACTCAGATCCCGGGTATCCCGGATACCATAAGGATCTGGCTCGGACGAGACCCTTGCCATGTTATCGGGCCTTAGGTGACATTGATGTTGTCGGACGTTCCTGCATTCCCCATGAATTTCCTGACGGTTCGGGCTGTCGCAAGTAGTACCGCTTTCTGCATGGACCTGTAAAGACTATCAGTTAGACCCAGCTCCTTGATGTTTCTCAGCAAACTTTTTGGTATAACACCAGTTGTTGACATGATGATTGGAATCGTCTGGACGTTCTCCATTTCCCATTGCCTTCTAATTCGTTCTTCTAAATCTCTGTACTTCGCGATCTTCTCGACTTGCTTCACACGCAGGTTGTTGTTGTTCGGGATGGCCACATCAATCAGAGTTGTCTGCCTAGAAATTTTATCAACTATTATAAGGTCCGGTCTGTTATGGGCAACTCGTTGATCTGTCAGAACTGTACGATCCCAGTACATCTTGTAGTTGCTGTTCTCAAGAACAGGCTCAGGTGTGTAGTTGTAATATGGGACCCTCTCTGCCTGCACAAGCAGCAGCTTTTCCGCCAGTTCCTGGTGCAAGATCTTGGCAACCGAATCGTGTCGTTCCTTATATTCCGTTGATGCGAACATCTGACATCCTCCTGTTATGTGCTGGATTGTTTCTGAAGTTGGGCACCCGTATCTGCATCTGTCATCCACTACCGATGCATCTCCTACAATGAATTTTAGGTAGTTGCGAGTTGGTATAACCTGATCTTGTATGGCCAGTAAGAAGCCTTCCGTCTCGGGGAACATTCTTCCCGAGGTCAGCCAGTAGTTCGACGCTAACTTGTCGACATGTTCCTGGTTGACCTCATTAGGATGCCTCCCGTGCAGCGGCTTCTCCAACCACCTCTGTAGTGTATCGTTGTCGGTTCGGTGGTGATTTTGATGCTCGTGTTCCGTCAGACGTAGCGGTGTTGAGACGTCTGCTCCGCATATAGCTTTATGTAGTGTGGAGCTGTTGGCCTGTCTCTGGAAATAATTACGCAGATTTATTATTATTATTATTATATCGACTTAGCCAAAAGGCATTCGCACTCCCTCTACGGGGAACATTCACTCAGATCCCGGGCATCCCGGATACCAAAAGGATCTGGCTCGGACGAGACCCTTGCCATGTTATCGGGCCCTAGGTGACATTGATGTTCTTGGACGATCCTGCATTCCCCATGAATTTCCTGACGGTTCGGGCTGTCGCAAGTAGTACCGCTTTCTGCATGGACCTGTAAAGACTATCAGTTAGATTCAGCTCCTTGATGTTTCTCAGCAAACTTTTTGGTATAACACCAGTTGTTGACATGATGATTGGAATCGTCTGGACGTTCTCCATTTCCCATTGCCTTCTAATTCGTTCTTCTAAGTCTCTGTACTTCGCGATCTTCTCGACTTGCTTCACACGCAGGTTGTTGTTGTTCGGGATGGCCACATCAATCAGAGTTGTCTTCCTAGAAATTTTATCAACTATTATAAGGTCCGGTCTGTTATGGGCAACTCGTTGATCAGTCAGAACTGTACGATCCCAGTACATCTTGTAGTTGCTGTTCTCAAGAACAGGCTCAGGTGTGTAGTTGTAATATGGGACCCTTTCTGTCTGCACAAGCAGCAGCTTTTCCGCCAGTTCCCGGTGCAAGATCTTGGCAACCGAATCGTGTCGTTCCTTATATTCCGTTGATGCGAACATCTGACATCCTCCTGTTATGTGCTGGATTGTTTCTGAAGTTGGGCACCCGTATCTGCATCTGTCATCCACTACCGATGCATCTCCTACAATGAATTTTAGGTAGTTGCGAGTTGGTATAACCTGATCTTGTATGGCCAGTAGGAAGCCTTCCGTCTCGGGGAACATTCGTCCCGAGGTCAGCCAATAGTTCGACGCTAACTTGTCGACATGTTCCTGGTTAACCTCATTAGGATGTCTCCCGTGCAGCGGCTTCCCCAACCACCTCTGTAGTTTATCGTTGTCGGTTCGGTGGTGATTTTGACGTTCGTGTTCCGTCAGACGTAGCGGTGTTGAGACGTCTGCTCCGCATATAGCCCTATGTAGTGTGGAGCTGTTGGCCTGCCTGTAGAAATAATTACGCAGATTTAATATTTGTTGGTCCAATTGCTTGCTGAGATCTGCCAATCCTCTTCCTCCTAGTTGACGTGGCAGAGTTGTTCTTTCTACGGCGCTACGGGGATGATGTTTATGAGCTTTTGTCAGTAGTGTCCTAACTTTTCGTTGCAGGTTGTTGATGTCCGTGTTGGTCCAATTCACTATTCCGAACGAATAGCTGAGTACAGAGCACGCATACGTGTTCAGGGCTTTAAACAAATTCCTGCTGTTAAGATCAGTTCGCACTACTTGTCTTACTCTCTTGATGAATTCATTCGTTAAATCAGTCTTCATTGTTCGATGGTCTATCCTTTGAGCTTGTTTCATCCCGAGATACTTGTATGTATCTCCCTTGCTCATTGCTTCGATCTCCTGGCCGTCCTGCATCTCGTGTGCGCTTTGTTCGAGCTTTCCCCGGATGATATTAAGGGTGCGGCACTTGTCCAGTCCAAACAGCATTCCGATGTCCCTGGAGAACTCCTCTACAATTTTAAGCATTTGCGTTAGTTGGTTTTTGGTTGCGGCGATCAGTTTTAAATCATCCATATACAATAGGTGATTCAACTTGATCGCTTCTGCGTTGTTGCTTTTGATAGCGAAGCCATATTTTGTAGAGTTCAACCGATGTGATAGAGGGTTCATCGCCATGCAGAACCACAGTGGACTGAGTGAATCTCCTTGGAAAATCCCTCTTCGGATGTTGATTGTGTCGGTCTCGATGTTACTGTCTGCGGTTCTGAGTTGTATCTTAGTGCGCCAGGTTGTCATAACGTGTTCTAAAAAGGAAACTGTATGATGATCTATTTTATACAGCTTTAAGATACCTGTGAGCCAGTCGTGAGGTTATTATTATTATTATTATTATTATTAGTTGTTTGAATTTCATCTATTGTTGACGGATATAAATAAATAATATTTTTGATATATTTTTTCTATTTCAGGGTAATTTGGCAAGAATTTATTGAAAGCGTTGGATATATCTTTTTTGTTTTTTATAATGTTACCATTTTCAAATTTTATTTTTCAATGTTTGTATTAGTTTGTTTGCATTTACATATTTTAACACACTCCCAACTCCCATAGTGCCTTGGTTTGAATTTTGTTTTTTTGGATCATCATATATTTTTTCTTTTCTTTTTTGATAGATTTTATTAAATGGTTTTTATACATTGTATATCTTTCTCTTAACATTTCATTCGTCGGCTCTTGTTGATTGTATAAATAATTTTTACAGTTAATTTCCTTAAGAATGCATTTTGTGATCCACCCTTTCTTTACGTTAGCTTTATTATTTATTTTTACACTAATTGTATTGTTCGAGATATGTTTTTTAGTATATCAATAAAGTTACCAGAGGCTATATTAATGTTTGGACATTCGTGAACCTTCAACCAGTTTTCTTTATTTAGATCACTTTTTAATTTATTGTAGTTTATGTATTCCTTATTTCTTGACTGTGCTCAATGACGTCAAAACCTATAGACGTGGTGCCCCATTGTTAAAATGCCCTTTATTTTGACTCCAAGATTAAATATATCCATACTACTCTAAAAACATGCTACAAACAAAGACAGAAAGTCAACCATCAACCAACTATATACACCCGTTGTTTCCCGGTTATAGTTTCTCCAGAATCACACGTAGATATCGCATGTTTTTTCTTGTTTGGGGGCGCCGGAAGCATCGGAACCTCGCCTGAAGACTCGGGGGATGATCTAACGAAGCCAGCCTCCGAGCCAGAGTCGAAATAAGTTCGCTACAGCTCGACAAAAAGGGGCAATTTCTGTCAATCTCGCGACATTTTCGGAATAATTTAATGGAGCCCTTAGATTGTGATTAGTTCTGGGCGTCAAGCGTTTATCAAAACAAACCTGTCTATAGGTTCTGACGTCATTGACTGTGCTAATGACACTTCTATCTTTATATTTAGATTTTGTTGGTATTATTAATGCAATCGGCAAGTGGTCTGTTATTGAACAGTTTTTTGCAATGAATGATTTTGGTTCCAGGCAAGTATTTTGTTTTGATTTTAGCAAAATATGTTTTAAGCATGTTCCCGGCAATGGTCTTGTGACTTCATTAATGTACGACGTAAAACCAAAGTGGTTAAATACATTCTTATAATCCTCACTGTATTCACCTTTTGCCAGCAGATCAATGTTAGTATCTCCCGTAATTATGTGGTTGTTGTGACTATCTTTATGTTGTACGTAGTGAAAGAGGTTCCTGTTAAATTCATTTTCTTCGGTCTATGGTGATCTATGTATCTATATGTACAGGGTGTTCCTAAATATCATGTACATACGGAAGGGGGTAATTCTTTGGCCCATTTTAAGAAAAAAACTTCATATGAACGTATGTCGTAAACGTCCTAACTTTTGAGATACAGGGCGTTGAAGTCATTTTTTTTTAATTGAATTTTGGCTACATCTCCCGAAATAATCAAGCTGCTAAACTGAAATTTGGCACTGCTATGTTTTTGGGGATGGAGAATAAGCTGAAAATGTCAATTTCAGCGTATCTCACAGAGGGCGCCACTTGCGCTGATTTTTGATCACGCTTTTACGCGTAACTTTTTTGAGGTTATCTTTTTGGTCCTGCAGGTCCATCATTTTAGTGCATCTTTTCATTCTGCAAGAAGAAGGTACTCATGTTTCATAACGATTAAATCAACCGTTTGCTTTGAAATTGCCAAAACGTTCTCCAAAACACCTGTTGATTCCAATATTCGAAACATACAATTTGCACCTACTGCTTTCAAATGTTACAGATCAATTGTACATTCAAAATGATGGAAAAAAAATGCCAAATGGGCATTGGTCAAAACAACATTGGTTTTCTTGAAATAGTGTCAAAATTTTGTCAAATTAAATCCTTTCCATTTTGAAAGCGAATAATTTTTGGTACATTATTCATAGGGATTTTTTTCTCAGTTTAAATGGTACAGTTGATCTGTAACACTTGAAGGTGGTAGATGAAAATTTATGTTTCAAATATTGAAGTCAACAGGTGTTTTGAAGAACATTTTGGCAATTTCAAAGCAAACGGTTGATTTAATCGTTATGAAACAAGAGTACCTTTTTCTTGCAGAATGAAAAGATGCACTACAATGATGGACCTGCAGGACCAAAAAGATAACCTCAAAAAAGTTACGCGTAAAAGCGTGATCAAAAAACAGCGCAAGTGGCGCCCGCTGTGAGATACGCTGAAATTGATATTTTCAGCTTATTCTCCATCTCCAAAAACATAGCAGTGCCAAATTTCAGTTCAGCGGCTTGATTATTTCGGGAGATGTAGCCAAAATTCAATTTAAAAAAATGAAAAAGTTAGGACGTTTACGACATATGTTCATATGAAGTTTTTTTCTTAACAAGGGCCAAAGAATTACCCCCTTCCGTATATACATGATATTTAGGAACACCCTGTATATACACGTTTTAAATATTTGTTTTCAGTATTTCTATTTCAAGTTCTTTGCATTTACTGGACCATATACAAAAAAACGTCAGGTTATTTTTAACATATATAACACCAACGCATTTGTTAACCATGCCTTCATTATATGTTATGAAAGTAAATTAAAAATACTTAATATTTTCAATTTAACGTAGGTAATGCCATATAATACAATTATCCTAAAAATGAAATAATAAAATGTCGTACCTACTATTGCATACAGTACAATAAATGCTCAGTGAATACCTATTATTTTTTTTCACAACAAACAACACCTCACATTATTTAACATTTAACCTTTTCAGCATCTGCATTTCAGCTGCTGCATATTTCAAGTATTATCTTTTTTTATTAATACACGTTTTGCAGAACTGTTATGTAAACTCAACTGTTTAAGGTAACTCCATTTTTTGCAAACTTCCAATAGGGGTGTGATAACTAACGTCACACTAGATTTTGTGTCAACCATAAATATTATCAATATATTTTTTAAATTTTTTAAAGTAAATACAGAACAAATGGGCAAGTGTGACACTTCAAGTTGAACGGGACATTTTGCTTTACAAAACACACATAATTAAATATTCTTACATTACAGATAATTTAATTTTCGGGCCCAAGAGAGTCCAAACTTTACGGTAATCCACACATCAAAACTAATGTCATACGTAAATTCTGTCAGTCCTTGCAAACAATTTTTGTCATAATTCGACAAAAAATAAGAAAGTTACAGCAGTTTAAAAATGTCGAATTTTTTCGATTTTTGGCCATAGTTTTCATCGGGACAAAAGAAGGCCGCCTGTAAGGGCTATCGATCGCACCTGCCACCGATTTTTTCTGTAAAGAAATAGCCAAGATATTTTAAGTAAGCCACTTATATAAACCACCCTCCATATTCCAACAAGCTCCTACCGTTGACTGATATATTATTAAAGACTGCTCACGGCTGTCACGTCTGACACATTTTTGGCTCACCATCCGCTTTCCGGAGATAAAATACAATGCAGAATACATTGTTAGCCATCAGAGCCATCTTTTTTCCAGGACATAAAGCTATAGCCGTAAGAAGTCTTTATAAATATGTCAGTCAACGCTCCTATACCTTCCGATATCATGATGAGTGGAGCCACCTATTGGGCAGTGTCAGAACTTGCCTCTCCCCTATAATAAATCTGTAGTAATTTAATTACCGGCTTCTGTTATCTAATGCGTTAAATAGCTGCCAGCCAATGCCACCAGCGCCCAGCGGCCGGCCAGTCATTAAACAAAACATGCAAATACGAATGCAACGACTAATCAAGGGAGTTTCAGAAGAGTAAAGTGGAAATATATTCCATGGAATATATTTGTGGTAATTCAAACAATATATAGGAATAGACTCACGGTATACAAATAACACGGTTTTATTTTGCTTCTACATTCTGGTCGGGGGGAAGAAGACGAGGTAATTTGTTTACATGGACATTTCTTAAATTCGTCTTACATATTTGGTAATGCATAATAAATAGTTTTTTCGTATAAATGCTTTGAGATATTTATATGTACAAAATAACCTAAATCGTATAATAAAACTGGAAACCTTGAATGTGCCAACAATAACAACTTTTTAGAATCATGAAACAAAACAAGTTGTCTTTGGTAATGCGTCTATTCCTATATATCGTTGGGTTTTCACTGCTTTGAATCTAAATTGAGTTCCCCGGCTAGAACGAACCATACTTTATAGGTATCCAAAACCTGTGGTAGTGAGGGGGAGCAATGCGGCTGAACGAGCATGTCCTAACACTTCTTAACTTAAGATAATAACCGCTTATACTTACCAACAAGACTCAATGATACTTAGCAAAAATTCCTAATCTAGATTTTAACGTTGGGTTAAAGAATTTGATAAGAGGCGCAACCTCTACCGAATGTCGGGGTTGTCTATCAACAATCATATTTTCATTGCACCAGCGAAGATTGTTGATGTTGAGATTTTACAGTTGTTTTACCTCTTAGGTTTTCTTAACTTAACGATTTTGCTAGATAAATTTCCCATTTATAATGTAGGCATACCTACTTTATAAGAACGAGGAAACTGTCCAATCTTCGCTCGCACATAATTATGTTTATGTGAAAGCATCGGAAAATGTTTTAGAATGATTAGAATGATTTCGTCTGTGTGCACGTAAATGTTAATAACGTTATTAGGAAAATGTTTTGGCTAACAGGCGGATTTTTACTATATCTATTAACCTTCGAACAACGAAGTAAGTGTTCAAACGGCGTTACTCAGGAAATACTTATTATGGATTTCACTTTAATATAGGTTAAAGTTTTCTGGGTAAATCGAAAAACTAAGCCTGTTAAATATACCTGCAGTGTTTTTTTACATTCACAAAGGAGAATATCCCCTATTTTAGTTCAGTGTTGATTTATCTACACTCAGCCGGTGACCTATTCCAATTTCTAATCAGAATGGTGTATGGTTTCGACTAGGTCCGTATAAACACTGTTCACGGATGGAATAATTGGCGTTGAAATGTCGTCAATTGAGTGGAACGGCAAACGCGATTTGGAGCGATCTGTAAATAAGGTGCCTTGTCATGTGCCGAACCACCCGTTGATTAATTTTTTATCCTAGTCATTCATTGCTTCTTGTAAGTGAGTTTAGTGTGGATACGTGTAATAGTTATTTATGTACCAAGGCACTGAAGTTCAACTTTTTATGACTCATGTGGAGTTTAGTTGCTGAGGCCTCTGGCCGAGGCAAATAAACCACATGAGTCATAAAAAGAACTTCAGTGCCGAGGTACATATTATATTTTTCTTGAAATCGGAAAAAAAATGTTTTATTAGGCAAGAAAATAATAATAAGGGATCACCCGTCCACGAACCGACTACGCGCGGCGTTGCTTGACTTTACCGATCGCTCTACCTAGCACAAGCATAATGATGTACGTCACCTTCTGACAGAAAAACCAAACTGCTGCTTCTTGTGCAGCTTACACAACAAATCTATTGTTTTTCAAATTTACTAAAATATGTATACTGAAGGATTGCGCTTCTATAGGAAACAATTTCGCAATGTGTACGAAAAGTTAAATGAGCCTTTATCGGCCGGGTTTTGAATATTTGGTCACTTTTGACGGGCGATTTCTCCGCGTCTGACGTTTGATGTTTACATCTCGCCAAGGCCTACTTATTGAAAAAATCGTACAATAATGGGCTACATTATTGTACGATTTCTGTGCTTTTAATGACGATTTTGGGACATTTTAATGCCGATTTCAAGAAAAAATATGTTCCTGAACTGAACCTTGCATAGGGTTAACCCATGTTTGGCGATTTAGAAGTCATTAGAATTTTCGAGACCTTGTCCTTATTTTAAAGATCACTGTTTTGTTAAAACGAGTGAAAAGATTAAGTTGAAATTTGGTCCGAACTCTGGTTCGTAGCTATCTGACCCAACTTAAATTTTTTATATATATTTGTTGCAGATATTTTTATTTTCATTTTTGATAATAATGCAATTGTGCAACAAAAATCAAGATTAAAAGCAAAGTTATAGAAAGTTTGGTTGTCCATGCAATTACCCTAAAAACTAGCTAGGGAAAGAGTTCTTAGTCTACACCAAGAAATTAGACATACAATAATGCCTACCGAAAATTTTTTTAATGCTCATTAGAGTTGAAAAATGTACAATGTTGAAAAAATAGGTTAATTGAAATTGAGAAAAATATTGAAGGTTATGAGAAAATAACAACAAAGCATTATTTGTTTTATCATTTAATAAAAAAAATATATAATATGTTGTGCCCCCAACCGAAATAGTAGAAGGTGTAATCTGATCAGTTTATAAGAGATAGGGCTTTTTCTTTTTTTGCGTTTCTAAAACGTGCTTTAACTGTTTTGTTTCTCAACAATTTCGATATACTAAATGACCTTATGGAAAAGCCTCGCCTGCTCCGTGTAAAGATACAATTACATAAATTTTAGTGTAGTGAAGTTATAGATAATCTATGCCAGGTATCATGTTGCCTAGTTGAACTTTGGTATACGTGTGTAATTTGTCCCGTAGAATTCGAAAATGCAAAGTTTACAGCGATCCCATGTTTAGGGTGTGCCCAAATTGGGCATCCACAATTTTGGCCTGCTTTGCAGCTCGATATATCCGATAAGGGCTCAAAATTGTATCGTCAAACTTAAATCCATTCGTAAGATCAGCAAAAATACTTATTTTTATTATTTTTGCCTCCTCTTTCGGTAGATGTAATTTTACGTTCTCATGGATAGTTTCGGCGTTATTTTGCTATTTATAGTTTTATTGTCAGAAAACTTTGGAATCCGAAATCGAATTTTGCGAATTATTTTTGCTTTTTTCGGGAAGAGCATTTTAAAATACATAAGAATATATCGGTTTCGTCAAACAACAGAAAAACTCGCAAATGACATCCTTTTTGGTCGAATTTTACTTGCCTATTTCGAAGTTTTGACATGGAGCTCATTTTTAGGATTTAATAATTGTTGGCTGTTGGCTATAATATAACTATACAATTTTTAGTACTCAGATTGCTAGAAATAGGTTCAGGGTGTTTGTTTACAACCCAATTTGGTAACATTGGTAAAACATTCTCTTTATAAACAGAAAATAGTTATTCGTGTTTGATATTGTTTCATAATTGCCCCCATGAAAGTAAGATGTCAAAAATATGAGTCAAAGTTTATTTATATAGTCACCTTCATAGATGTCAATTTTTCAATTTCATTATGAATGCCTCGAATGGAAAAAAATTAAAAACATTTAGAACAACCTTCTGAGGAGATTGAGTTTCTCTTGAATATAACATACCAATCACCCTGAGTATATTCTATCTTTAGACGTCAAGAGCTTTTTACGTAAGTATACGAGTATATATATTATCCAGATAGCTAAATTTCATCTGCAGTCGGATGAATTACTCTGAAGACGTGATTCCGTCTCATTTGCTTAATTTTATTTACTTTGTACGCATTACATACTGCCGGCATCATAGAATTTTATTGCTATTCCCTGGAGAAATTGCACTCGCGCGATACTTTTTATGATCAACTCAATGCCGAATAGGTTTTGTTTAAATTAAAGAAATGGAGTCTAGAACTTAGAGAATTAAATGAGGGATCATTTTCTAGAAAACATTCCCCGTTCTTTCTATTTTCTTTGGGAACTTTCAATGTTAGTACTTCAGCACTAATTCATTACAAAATTTGCACAATTAAGTAAGCAGGTAGTACATGTTAACTTAAAAATATTAATATAAATATAAGCTTGTATTATAACCGTTTTTATTTATTTGTGTATTTTGCGGATAAAATAACTCACTTTAAGTTGAACCGAAATGAATACTCAAGCTTTTAGGAATTTAGGAGCAGACAATAAATGAAGTAAACGGTCTGTCCCAGAAAAATGACCACTTGGAACGATTCCAAGCTACTAAATGAATACGGCTGACCCCATGAATTACTCCATCTATCCTTTTTTGTCCGGCTTCCACTGCAGGCGTTTTACTTAAACACTGTTTGAGACAAAAACTATACTTATAATAACAACTAAAATACTAAAATAAACTAAGTAATATATTTTTTATTTCATAATTTGGTAATTTCAGTTTTTGAAGAAAAGTTGATAAAAATTGCACTTATAGCTTAGTAGCACTAGGCAAGCAAGTTACCGGAATCATTCCTTTAAATATTTAAATTATTTATAACAACTTTTCTTCACTTTAGAAAATGATTTCTGAAAAATATGTGAGTGTAGACAAAGCCAAAGTTTTTTTATGTAACATGAAACGATTCTAATATTTCAGCTATTGAAGATTGGTCTACGTAAATTACAGCAGTAGGATTTTTTGCTTTTTAGATATCATCCAAAATAGTTGTTGTGCACTGGGATTTTAAACTCGTTTTGCAAACTAAAATGTGACAATATACAGGGTGTTCCTTAATGACATGCTAATACTTAAGAGGGTTATTTTTGGGCCCATTTTAAGAAAAAAAATTCATATGAACGTATGTCGTAAACGTCCTAACTTTTGAGATATAGGGCGTTAAAGTTCATTTTTTTTAAATTGAATTTTGGCTACATCTCCCGAAATAATCAAGCTGCTGAACTGAAATTTGGCACTAATATGTTTTTGGGGATGGAGAATAAGCTGAAAATGTCAATTTCACCGTATCTCACAGAGGGCGCCACTTGCGCTGTTTTTTGATCACGCTTTTACGCGTAACTTTTTTGAGGTTATCTTTTTGGTCCTGCAGGTCCATCATTTTAGTGCATCTTTTCATTCTGCAAGAAAAAGGTACTCTTGTTTCATAACGATTAAATCGACTGTTTTCGTTGAAATTACGAAAACGTGCCCCAAAAGTCCTGTTGAAATGAGAATTTTCTTTATTTGAAGTTTCTCAAAAAAAATATTCTTGATAAAAGTTGGTGCTTGTTCTTAAACTCAAAATCCACCGGTAAACATTTTTAAATTTCTATTCGTATAGAGGGAAGGTTGACTACAGCAAAATGGCACTAAGAAAAGTTGCTTGGAATCCCAAGAAAATGTCAAATATGAATTCACAGCCACCTACTCAAAAGAAGAAAAAAATTACACTTTCGCATATTTTATTCATCACGCTGTATAATACATAATGTTAGATATGTATTTTGAGGCACATCTTCGAGCAAAAACACTTAATAATTGAAAGTTCTGCAAAGTTTGTCTTTTTTTTGTGACCAAGTAAAATACTCCTACAATTTCAAACATAACATAGCAACTATAATCTGTGACATAAAAATATTTTAATACAGCGTTCGATGTGCCTCAAAATACATATTTAGCATTATATAATATTATACAGCGTGATTAATAAAAAATGCGAAAGTGTGATTTTTTTTGAGTAGGTGGCTGTGAATTCATATTTGACATTGTCTTGAGATTACAAACAACTTTTCTTAGTGCCATTCTGCTGTAGTTCTAAAAATAAGGGTACTTAACTCTTGAGGAATATTCATATTTTCAACCTTCCCTATGTAGGTATACGAATAGAAATTTCAAAATTTTTACGGGTGGATTTTGAGTCTAAGCACAAGCATCAGCTTTTATCAAAAATATTTTTTTTGAAAAACTTTAAATAAAGAAAGTTCCCATTTGTGCCCAACTTTCTTTTTCTTTCATACAGGGTGATTATTTGATTATAGTTATAGTACACAATTTTATCCAGCGGCCAGCGGTAAAGTTGAACCTTTCGAGCATGCTTATGAAGTTCTTTTTTAACCAAAATAGTATATGATACAGCTACGAGTGTGATAGTTTCCGGCACGAGCCGCAGGCGTGTGCTGCAGTCATATGAGTGGGAAATAAACATTTCGTACGAGTTATAAACTAAAAAACTAAACTTTTTCTACGACTTTGATTAGGTATAAATGCTTGAGTTCAAACTTTGGAAAACATGAAAAGGTAGGTATTAAAGTTATGACATATTTTAACAAAACATTTGTTATCTATACCTACTTATTTAAAATATTAAGGCACGATCTTTAGGTATTTAATTTTAGTTTTACAATTGTTTACATGGAAATATTTTGGAAAAGAATTATTGGCTTAATTAAAATGTGGCAGTGTCTAAATAGCTGAAAACGACAAGATAAAACCGAATAACTACACTTTTGCGATCGAGTGCTTCCCTGTTGCCGAGTCGGGTGAAATTTTATAGCCTACCGACTAATCGCGGATCGTCATTGAACACGTGGTTTTATTTATGCCAGGCGTACGGATTGCTCGATTTTAGTTATAAGTATGTTGCTTTTATGGACTACTGGTTTCCTTCGCGTTTTTCTTTTCACCAGAGATGTTTTCAGATGCACCGTATAAGTTTCCACTACTTCTTTAATGTTTTATGATTTTTAACGTTAAATTTGATTATCTAAAAAAAATCGAAATTTTGTTTAATGGATTCGATTTGTAGGTGGCCTAAATTTGTAGATAGCTCGCCGGCCTCAGTGTAAAGCAGCTCGAAGTTTGTAAACTGACAATGGCACCAATACAACTCGTTTGTAAATGATCATCGGTCTACTCGATACTTCTTCTGGAGCAGGGGGGCCTAAAGGGCTTCAGGTCACAGGAGCCACGGTTCAACTTTTTGAAACCCATTGTCGGGCTTAGCTGACAGTCTATTGACCTAATTTTTTGATCAACAGTGTTCTTCGTATCAGAAAGTTCAAAAACGACTTTAATGGGAAAAGCTTACTAAGACGAAGTTTGATCAGGCAATGCCCAGCCACAACCTTCTCAAGCTTACAAGCCTTGTGCAAACATGTGGCAACGCCGCAGCGGGACGGTGCACTTTGGCTTAGTTTATCATTTCTAATAAAGGTCCAACCCTCTTTTTAATTATAATTAGATACATTTGTGAACTTTTTAATACTTGCCTAAGTAAGTAGGTGTACGTTTGTTTAACAGACAATAAAATCAGTAACAAGTAATAAAATGTACACAGAATTATAAGTATTTATAATAAGTATACGATTCCTAGTGTGGATAGGTACATTTTCGACAAATAAAATGGTAAATTTGGGCAAATAGAGGGGACTACGTTTTGTAGTAAGTCGAATTTTTTTGAGGATTTTTCGCAAAGTGCGCCATCAGGCAAATGATGATTACCTATCTTCCTTATGGTTAAATTTTCATAAAAATACAAACAACAAACGAACAGAGAACAGCATGTTGTGAAGGAGAGTAATCTCTTCTGATTGAAATGGCAGTAAGGGTCAATTTCATAATACATTCAACTAAATTATCTTTTGACTTTAACATTAGGTAAATAAACTTTCGCAACAATACTAAACAATTGTTGTATTGTTAGAAAGCTCCTATAAATTTAAAGGCTACTTTAGTTTATCTATGCAATTGGCCCTTAATCATTTTGTTCCTAAATTTTCGTCCTTTGGAAAGCCCAAAACGAATACGAGTTGACCGCTTGCCGTCAAGCAAAGAAAACCTAGCTGCTTCAAGTTATTATTACGAAAAGGTACAAAATACATAAAAATCCAGACGATCTGATTATGTATAAGCAATATAGAAATATGGTTACATCTGCAATTCTTCGGGAACGTAGAGCTTATTTTACATTCAATGAAATTTCAGAGATCGAAGTTCTCAAAATATTAAGCAAAACTAAATCTACCTCAACGGGAGTTGACGGTATAAACATCTTAACAATAAATTTATTTATGCCCTATCTGCTCCCTTATGTAACCCATGTTATTAACTTTTGTCTGAAAAACTCTACATTTCCGGACTGTTGGAAAAAGGCAAAAGTTCTGGCTCTTCCAAAAGTATCTAATCCAAAATCTTTAAATAACCTTAGGTCTATAAGCATTCTCCCTACAATTTCAAAAATTTTAGAAAAGGATATGGAACTCCAAATCCAAACGTACTTAGACAAAAATAAAATCATACCTAACACACAATCCGGGTTCAGAGAAGGATACAGCTGCACTACGGCTCTGTTACATATTCCCGATGAGATATTTACAGCATTAGACAAAAAGAAGCTGACAGTCCTGCTTTTACTCGACTACACAAAGGCCTTCGATACGCTAAACCACTCAATCCTCATATCTATCCTAAATTTTATTGGCATGTCGAACTCTGCAAGAAAACTTATTCAGAGTTTTCTTACTTCTAGATCTCAGAAGGTTGTTTATAATGACATTCACTCGGAGTACTTAGAAATTACCATTGGTGTACCACAAGGCTCCGTCATATCACCGTTGCTATTCTCAATCTATGTTTCTAATTTCCCCTCAGTTTTTTTGTCTTCTTCACAGCATTTCTACGCAGATGGCACCCAAATATATATATCCTTTAACATTGACGAAGCCGACCAAGTTGTGCAAGCATTAAACTTCGATTTATTTAATCTAAATAACTACGCAAGTCAGCACTGTCTACAGTTAAACGCAGCCAAATCAGTTGCACTAGTTTTTGGCAGGAAAACTGAAAGAGAAATTTTTCTAAACAACCACAAATATTCCATCTATATTGGTGGTGATGTTATTGAGTTTAAAAATAGTGCGAAAAATCTGGGGCTAATCTTTGACACCGATTTGAGATTCACAGAGCATATTAACAAATGCCTATGTAAAGCGTATCTAAATCTTAAATTAATTTATCAGAATAAAAGCTGCCTTAACAAGGCTACTAAATCTATGCTGTGTGAGTCCTTGGTACTATCTCACTTAAATTTTTGCGACGCAATATACGGACCTTGTTTAAGAAAATCCGATTCCTACAGGATACAAAAACTTCAAAACGCCTGTCTCCGATTTATTCATGGAATTCGCAAATATGATCCTATTAGCCATACTTTGAATAAATCTAAGTGGTTAAATATGTCAAACCGTAGAAAACTTCACGCAGCCGCCATATTCTTTAATATAATCCAGACACATAAACCACCTTATCTATTGCAAAAAATAAGATTTCGCACAGATATTCATAATCTAAATATTAGATTTCGAGGTGTTTCTCTCACCATACCACATGATTGTACCACTTTGTATCAAAGATCATTTTCATATTCATATCAGATCGCGCATCTCCTCAAATCTTTATCCATGCCTATAAAAACTGCGATAAATAAGAACAAATTTAAAAAACAACTCTTTCAAATACTTTTTACTTCGCAACCTTAGACCTCACATACAGATACCCGCAGGTTTATATTGATTATGTTCCGATATAAGAAAGTTATTGGTAATTTGTGCTTAGCTCGTTTTTTTTTGGTTAGGTGTAAAAACAGTCATCTTTGTATTGTACAGAGTTGTACTGAACCTCGTCTTAATGTTAAACTATGCCGTTTATTACTTATATTTTTCAATAAAAGACCTTTATTATTATTATAATACGGGAAGTTGAGCTAGAGATCCACGGCGAACACATAGATGACAACAACAACAATGGGGAACTTCAAGCGCCTGGACAACAACTAGAAGCCGAAACGGTAGAACCAACAACCGAGAATCTGGAATCGGTTAACGAAGAACACTTTGAAGGCTTAAACGCACATATTAGACAGGCAGTATTGCGATACGAAGGCACAGACCCACTGAGCAGGCCACCGCTACCAAGATTAAATTCTTCCAGGAAACTTGCGATCGTGCTCGATCTTATGAACACACGAATTTTACCAAACTATGTTTCAGTGACACCAACATTAGAACGTATGCACATGTTAATCTACTGTGCCGCAACGGCAGTCACCACTGTAATGGGTGCCAAGATCCGAACGGCCCAAGAGTGGAATCGTGCAAGACCAGAACCACGAATGGCTCAATGGGAAATGCGACTAAATCGGAAGATCGAGAGTCTCCGTAAAGACATAGGACAAGTGACGGAATATATCAGAGGAGTTAGAACTAGAAGGATCCAGAGGGCGGTGCAGGCAATAATGAGCCGCACCCAAATGCATTCTCGGCATGACCCCGCGAACATCACTGCTCAACAATGTCTTGACACATTAAAACAAAAACTTTCTGTTTTCGCAGGGCGTCTGAGGAGATACAAGGCTAGTAACAACAGGAAACGAGACAACAAACTCTTTGAACGATCAGAAAAGGGTTTCTACCGTGCTTTTAATTCTAGCGCCGATGCCACAAATGCGAGTTACCCTAGCAGAGAACAGGTCGACGGTTTCTGGAGAAATCAACTTGCCACACCAGGTCCATACAATGTCAGTGCAAGCTGGATCAGCGAAGAACGCGAGATGGGCCGGAACTATAGCCAGATGCAACACGAGCAATTCACAACCGCTGAGGTCTCCGATGTCATCAAGAATTCCCACAACTGGAAGGCACCAGGTCCAGATCATCTCCAAAACTATTGGATTAAGAAGTTGTGGTGCACGCATGAACAGATAACTACCTTAATTAATGAAGTCTTGCTCGATCCTCTGAAAATGCCATTGTTTCTTACACAGGGTGCAACCTACCTGTTACCAAAAGACCAGCGGAATACGGATAACCCTGCCAAGTACCGCCCAATAACCTGCTTGCCTACGCTGTACAAGATAATCACATCTTGCCTTACGCAGCGAATATATGCTCACTGCGAGCGGAACAACATCATTGCAATGCAGCAGAAGGGCTGCTCGAAGGGCGCAATGGGATGCAAAGAGCAACTCATCATAGACTCTGTCATCTGCAACCAGGCTCATTCCAAGCAACGAAACCTCATACAGTTTCCTTTTTAGAACACGTTATGACAACCTGGCGCACTAAGATACAACTCAGAACCGCAGACAGTAACATCGAGACCGACACAATCAACATCCGAAGAGGGATTTTCCAAGGAGATTCACTCAGTCTGGACTGGACAAGTGCCGCACCCTTAATATCATCCGGGGAAAGCTCGAACAAAGCGCACACGAGATGCAGGACGGCCAGGAGATCGAAGCAATGAGCAAGGGAGATACATACAAGTATCTCGGGATGAAACAAGCTCAAAGGATAGACCATCGAACAATGAAGACTGATTTAACGAATGAATTCATCAAGAGAGTAAGACAAGTAGTGCGAACTGATCTTAACAGCAGGAATTTGTTTAAGGCCCTGAACACGTATGCGTGCTCTGTACTCAGCTATTCGTTCGTAATAGTGAATTGGACCAACACGGACATCAACAACCTGCAACGAAAAGTTAGGACACTACTGACAAAAGCTCATAAACATCATCCCCGTAGCGCCGTAGAAAGAACAACTCTGCCACGTCAACTAGGAGGAAGAGGATTGGCAGATCTCAGCAAGCAATTGGACCAACAAATATTAAATCTGCGTAATTATTTCTACAGGCAGTCCAACAGCTCCACACTACATAGGGCTATATGCGGAGCAGACGTCTCAACACCGCTACGTCTGACGGAACACGAGCGTCAAAATCACCACCGAACCGACAACGATAAACTACAGAGGTGGTTGGGGAAGCCGCTGCACGGGAGGCATCCTAATGAGGTTAACCAGGAACATGTCGACAAGTTAGCGTCGAACTATTGGCTGACCTCGGGACGAATGTTCCCCGAGATGGAAGGCTTCCTACTGGCCATACAAGATCAGGTTATACCAACTCGCAACTACCTAAAATTCATTGTCAGAGATGCATCGGTAGTGGATGACAGATGCAGATACGGGTGCCCAACTTCAGAAACAATCCAGCACATAACAGGAGGATGTCAGATGTTCGCATCAACGGAATATAAGGAACGACACGATTCGGTTGCCAAGATCTTGCACCAGGAACTGGCGGAAAAGCTGCTGCTTGTGCAGGCAGAGAGGGTCCCATATTACAACTACACACCTGAGCCTGTTCTTGAGAACAGCAACTACAAGATGTACTGGGATCGTACAGTTCTGACAGATCAACGAGTTGCCCATAACAGACCGGACCTTATAATAGTTGATAAAATTTCTAGGCAGACAACTCTGATTGATGTGGCCATCCCGAACAACAACAACCTGCGTGTGAAGCAAGTCGAGAAGATCGCGAAGTACAGAGATTTAGAAGAACGAATTAGAAGGCAATGGGAAATGGAGAACGTCCAGACGATTCCAATCATCATGTCAACAACTGGTGTTATACCAAAAAGTTTGCTGAGAAACATCAAGGAGCTGGGTCTAACTGATAGTCTTTACAGGTCCATGCAGAAAGCGGTACTACTTGCGACAGCCCGAACCGTCAGGAAATTCATGGGGAATGCAGGATCATCCAACAACATCAATGTCACCTAAGGCCCGATAACATGGCAAGGGTCTCGTCCGAGCCAGATCCTTTTGGTATCCGGGATACCCGGGATCTGAGTGAATGTTCCCCGTAGAGGGAGTGCGAATGCCTTTTGGCTAAGTCGAGATAAAGACCTTTATTATTATTATTATTATTATTATTTGACTTACAGCTAGGTATATAACTAAGTTCTAGCTTCCCTCGACGGTTCTAGGCATCGTGAGGCTTGAAATTGTAAAGGAGCGATTCTTCACTTCGAACTTTTATAGAAATGTTTCACTTTTGCACAAACAAAACAAATTTATCAAAAAGCTGTCGCCAGCACTTCGGGCAGTCTGTTTCCACCCAGAGACACACTGCCTCGTCGTAGCAATCTGGCGACGATAGCTCTACTCGCACTACACGAATTAATTCTGGTAAATTTCTTGTAAAATCAACTGACAGGCAGTGTCAGGCACGCGACGTGGACCCGCATGTCTCGTTGCCAGTTTTCTCTACTTCAGGGCTTCTCCTAGAGTCGGCTGTGGCCCAGCCTTTTCATTCGCGTGGCGTATGCCGGTACAGGGCAGGTGCTTGTGAGATGAGAAGGTTTACTTTTGCTTTAGTGGGTCATAAAAAGGAAACGGGCTTTATTCCGAAGAGTTTCAGATGAAATTTTTAATAAGAGTTCTTGTTTCGTTGAGAGTGTAAGATAAGAATATTTTTAAAAAATGGTAGGAACAGCGTTTTTATTACTTCTACTGTCGTGTAGGTATGTGTGCGTGTGCGCGAGGGCGCGCGTGTCTATGAGGGTGTGTGTGGGTGCGTGGCGTGTGTGTGTTTAGTCCATAATTTTCTTGCATACAATAAGACAGTGCACTATGCAGATTGTTTTTGGGCGAAATGGCTTCTCGGAAAGTGGGGGAAATGGTGAAGCCATCCAAAATTGGATAACTGTCGTCAGCAAGTGGGGAGTACTAGAAGATCAATATCTTGCCCGACAACATCAGAATTTGTAAAGGGCAAGATGCTTATGGTAAACTTTTTAAAAGTAGGAAAGACTTAGACGTTGTCATCACTACGTTTTAACAGTGAATTGTCAATTAAAGAAGACATAGGAAATATTGGAAAAGGATAATCCTGGGGCCGTGTAAGGGCACCTCGGACGGAAACTTCTTCGAATAAACAAAGACTTTCTCTATTTAATACCTTAGCTAATAATGCAATCTAATAATGCTGTATTCCTTTCAAGGCCAACCTCCAAAATTTGCAACTGCAAAGGAACATATGTTATTTACCTTGTTTATCATCAAATTTAGGTATGGACAAGCAGAAATATCGATGAGCTACAATGGGGTTGAGAAAAATGCAAAAATATTGGCAACCTTTTCCCTTTTATCGATTATCTTTTTTCTAATGGTGCTGCAAACTCTACCATCTCCTAAACAAGTAGATAAAGTTATGACGCCCACCTTTGTTTAAGATCTTAGTTGGTCGAGCGGTACATTTAAAGGTGGTCCATAAGTTAATTTATTTTTGGTGTGGGCCTAAGGATTAACGGAAACAACAGGGGAATTTTAATACATATATTTAAAAAAGTAAATGGTACGCCTATGGCGTATCAATTATACAGGTCACGAATTACACAGTAAAATAATTGAGGCTGCACAAACGTGAACAATTGAATTAATTAAAATATTCCTAAGTAAATATAACAGAAAAGAATCGATAATAAAAGGTTTAGCGCAAAATAATTATCTTTAAATTTTAGTAACTGGTTTCAAACCTAAGTGGCGAACAATACTAGCTTATAGTATAAACTGATAACAAAACCTGCAGAAAAAGTACGTGAATTTAGCTTAAATTATCCAAAAAATTAATACCAAAATTATTGGCACACAAGGCAGTTAGCCTGATTACACAACCGATAATAAAAATATGTAAATTAAAAATGAATCGAAATTGATAATAGAGATACGAAATTATTAAAATAACTTGAAATTGGCACAAAAACGTATTCAAAAATACCAAAAATTTAGCGTAAAATATTAATATTGGACTTAATACGGCACTGCTATGCTAACAGCTTTTTAAATACCCAAAATTTAGCGTAAAATATTCAGAACTGTAACGACACTGATTTAAACTATAAAATATATAACCATTCTTTTCGATACCTCAATTAAACACTACTAGCATTCTAAATAAAATAAAATCAATTAAATTAATTAACTAGAAATAGAAAGGCAACTCAGTCGACAAAACCCAACAAAACAAAATTCAATCGCCGGTTCTGGATCTATGGCAGGCAAGGCGGCAGACTCTAGTTGACTTATCGAGCGGTACTTCGCCCTGAGACTCGAGGTCTTCTACTGCTTCTTCTCATGGCTGGCGCTCGCTGGTTTGCCGGGCAGAACTTCGCCCGGCAAGTGCGGGTCGGCGACGACGACTTTCCGTTGGGGAGTACCCCCTTTTATATCAGCTTGGTTCTTTGTTCTCGCCTCGATTCCAGGATTTGCACGTGTTCTTTAGAAAGCTTTTGTGGGCGGATGGAATGTATAAACAACATGATTTTAGCGCAAGTTTTTCCAAGAATACTAATAACCGTAGCGAACTTTTCTGGCGTTTTGATAATTATTACAAAATATATACAACATGGTTTTTCGTTTAACTTAATGTTCCTAGTTTCCGGTGGTTTGACTCATAACCCGATGATTCCTCGCTGAAGAATTTCAAGGCTTTAGCTAACATTGCCTCGTGTTATTTGGTAAAATAAAATAAGATTTTTTGGTTGGTATATACGGGGCACCTCATTGGTATCTACGGGGCACCACAAAGTATGAAATTGGTGGGAAGTGTCGTTTCTTATGTTTTGTTTTCAAAATAACCTAAAACCACAGAATTATTCAATCTGCAGCTTTAGCAACCGTTGTAACCGCTCAAATTGTTTAGCAGAAAACAGAATATTTTATATTTTTCTGAACCGAAAGATGTTGTTGAAAGATAATGAGCCAAGAGAGGTTATGTAACTCTTTGACATATTATTGCGTCTCCTGATTTGTGTTTTTTCGAACCATTCTTCTTTTTCTCCGCTTTTTTCTCTCTCAATAGGAAGCAATAAAACCATCCTATTAAGCCTTCTGTATACACAAGGGAAGCACTGACGCCTTTGTCGGTCCCTTAATATTCTGTAGCAGAATAATGCGCTGTAGATGCGTTAAAATTATAGTAGTCTAGAGTAGTATTCTCTAGACTTTGATTATACTACGCTTCTTATTGATGTGTGCCAATTGCAACGATCAAAATTGTCTTAATTCCGCTAACAAAGAAAAATTATTTTCTTTTGAAGACGAAAAAAAAAATAAAAATATGGTGGAATAGGCCTATAGGGAAAACAATGAAGAAAAAAGCGCCGGGAGCTCTAAACCTCATGAGTGATATGGAAACGAGCTCATATGTTTAAGAAGGAAATTGAAGGACAAGTATTTTGTATAGAAAATTGAGCTCTGCAATTTATTTAACTATCTTTTTTTGGCGTGGAACTGTGGGTTTTAGAAACATTTGCAGTAAAATAACACTTAAAATTTTATGAGAAACATTTTTTCACTAACGATATTTTCACAGGCTAGTGTACATTTTGAAGGTGTTACTTCGCCAAAAAGCAAAAAGTAGGTCCAGGATAGGGTGGGATAATTTTTGGCCCTTATTGACAATCCTATATAAGAGGTGATTGCCAAATTTTGAAAAATATATAAATTTTTCTCATACAAATCCTGATTTGTCTAACTTAATAGGGTGAATTTGAAATATGGGCGAATAAAGAACATTATTGAGAAGGGGTATGAGGGGACTTAAAAAAAATTACACAGACCTATGGGTCTCTTTTTAATATTATTTGAAGATTTGTGGGAAATATTAAAATATACTATTACATAAAGGATTTGAAATGAATGATTTGGAGGTAGTAATTCCATCTGCAGCGGTTTCTTTCTTTAAATCAATAATTCTCACCCCACAGCTTCTTGAAAGAAAATAATACATTTTTCAATCTTCTGTCCGTTTCAATTGCTTCTACTTATGACATTAATATACTGAATGCGGACCAAAATATCATGGAAAAGATTATCATTTAAAATTCCAGGAAACTAATTAAGGGCAAACTAGGAGGCACAATGTGAAAACAACCGTGAACACTTATAACTATAACATAACATGGCTTCATCGCCTCAATTGTTTTATAATTATTAAGTTCTTTGCCGCTTGTTCGCGAACTGATCAATCGCTACTGCACTATTACGCTTTAGATTATGCACATCCGATAAAACCCACGCTCACCCCAACCTTCGGAAGTTCAAAACGCCCTAATAGGAAAACTTAGCACCGACGAAGTTTGATCGCGCGGCTTATGCTACGACAGTTCAAGCGTTTTATTCGAGTTTTTCGAGAGTTTGCTATGCGACTAACACTGGAAGAAGGGAAACTCGGCTTTTTATTCTCAATTTTTCTGATCGTAGTACATCGTAGTAAGTCTGACTTAACCATCTCCTGATGATGCAAAAGAAGTATTTTCTAAGTGCCAAATGTTCCTGATTCCCAACTTAGATGTAATATACCAAAATGAGAATTTTAACGAAAACTTAATAACAGTCCTCAATATAATTTTAGCAGTTTGCTCAACAAGAATGGATAATACATAGGTATGTTAATTCGAGGGCGATATGGACATTCCACTCGAGTTTTAAAGTAGGTATATTTATTTTTCTATGGTATTTAGTAGTTGCAAAACGGATATTTGGATAAATGGTGAAAATAATTTGACATATCATAGTGACGTTTTAGAATAAAATAAACTCAAGGGTTGATTGATTTTTCAACATGTCAACACGCGCCGGAGCGGCACCGTCGCAATAACAAGGCCCGCCAGCTGAAAGCGATGAGTCATCCAACGGAGGTCAGCCTAAGGCGCCAAATTCAAAGTTCGAGGTGTCAACTTGGTAAATTTGGTAAAAAAAAACACTTTGAAATGATTGTTTACATATATAGCTCATGGTTTTACAACACGGATAATAATCTACGAGAGTGAAAGTCACATTTTCAAGGGGTTTCTATCGGTAAAATTTTCGTAAATGCCAATTATTTCTTATTTGCCTGCCTAGATAGAACTAAATTCGTATAAATGAAACCATAAAACTTACTGATTTCAAGGTGGTTACGTTTAATCACGTAAAATTATTAGGTATAACCGAGGGTATAACACTCTCCAACAGTCGAAACCAAAATCCTGGAAATCTGTGTAGGAACAAAATCTCTTTTGATGGCCTTAACCCACTTTTCCCTTAAAATTGGGGCTTCAGGGAGGAAAAAGCGGACACTTTGGGACCGCCTTTGTAGTTTCCCTTGCAGTTGGGAACGGAACACGTCCACGGCATGATTTAAATTAGTCCGAAACTATAGATACAACCTTAAACCTATAAACTAAAATTGAACTTTAATCACTTTATTCTGAGCCACTGCTGTTTTACCACCTTATTAATAAAACTCCACGTCCTATATTACTAAAAAACACAGTCCAACACACAACAAACGTTCTTTAAAACAGGAAAATCGCCAGACAACTAAACGTAAACAACTTCAAAAAGTAACCTCCCGACCTCCCTGTGATGACGTAGTGACGTTTCGCGTCGCCAGCTGGCAGGCCTTTATCATTGCGACGGTGCCGGCCGGAGAAACCTCAACATTATGACTGGTTCGTTACGATTTCATATCCTAACTAAGGTGGATGTGAAATTCCGTTCAGCTAAATGGAATTGACTACTTATCCTTTCTATACATTGTGAAGCAAACGAAAAATATCCACGTGAGTATATTACTAATAATAATAATGGCAATAATAATAATTCGGATAGCCTTGGAAACCATTGAAAATAACAGAAAATAAAAAAAAATCGGTTCTGAACAATTTTTCGTAATAAACTTTTTTCGACATCTCTGGCGCGAAACAAAATATTGAATATTGGTGCTATTCGCGAGATCATAGCAGGCCGGGATGCACCTGACACTTAAGTTGAATCACAGACCTATATAGATATAGTTCTGTGGTTGAATACACCTAAAAATAGAGCTCATCCACTTCTATAACTGTGCTAAGTCGGAAATTTATATCTCAAAACACAAAAAAAATACAGGGTTGTCTTCATTTTAAGTGACACACTGTATAAAAAGGTTTTTATTTAATCGTTTGATTTTATCATTTAATAAATTTTTACACATCAGCATATGAGTAGAAGTATTTTATGGGCAAACAATTTTCAAAAATTTTTATTCGCTGAAATCCCTAGAACGAAAGTTGGACCAAGAAAAAATTTTCTGTATGCGTGTGTGGGCGTGTGACTTTTTATTTTATAGAAACTTTTATTCGAGTATTTGAGAGTTGGCTATGCCGATACAGATACCTGGGAACGGGGAAACTTTCATTTTTATTATAGGTACTCTGTTTTAGTTGAAGAAAGTTGAACACAAAAATTTAATATTTTTAAACTCTTGATTTCGATTAATTTAAATTTCTAGCTGTTAATCGAACAAAATTAAAGTTTAGTGACAAATTCATGTGTTATCCGATGATAAGTTGCGATTGCGCTATTTTGTTTTTTGTAATACACAGGGTGGTCGAAAAAAATACAACAAAAGTGAAATTTCTTTTTTCTGACTAGGTGGCTGTGACTTTAAATCTGACATCCACCTTTGATTCCAAACAACTTTTGTAAGTAACATTTTACCGTATTTTAAAAAATAAGAGTACTTTACTCTTGAGTTAATTTGACACTTTTGAAACTACCTCGTATCCAAAAAGAGATATTTAAATTTTGGTATGTGCGTTTTAAGTTTGAAATGATGCACTAACTTTTATCAAGAATACAATTTTCTGAGAAATTAAAAATAAAAAAGTTTTCCATTCGTGTCCAACTTTCTGCCGGTCACTGTATAATGGACAGACGGCCTTGCGGCAAGTTTGTAATGACATTCGTACTGAAAATGATAGTTTGCAGTTTAAGGGTATAATTAGTTAAAAATCTGTACCAGGTATAAAAATCTAATAACACAATACTGGCTAACACAAAACTGTCGCCCACTTTCGATGCTTCGAAAGTAAACGTAAACAGATATCTGTGCGTAAACCACACATTACCACACCCAAATTATGGAAACAATACCACATAGTTAAACGAGGCAGGAATGACAATTACCCCATATATTTAAATTAAATATTTAAATTTAAGGATAGTTATGGTGGATTTTGAGTGCTTTTAGGTAGGGCTGTCAACTGTCAAACCAAGAACATTAAGCGGTTACCGAAAAACCGGTTAACCGTAAAAACCGGATAACCTTCAAACCGAATAACTGATCAAATGGTTATCGGGATAACCGGTTAATCAGTCAAAACCAGTTTTGTCTAATTTGTGACCGCGGTTTTTGTCAGTGTTAATAACCTGTTAACCGGTTTTCGTTGACAACCCTAGTTGACATAACATTGACGACGATTGCTTTTTTAATAAAACATTTTGTGATATTTTGACTTTTTGACGAGAGCAATGCGAATGCACGGCTCAAAGCATGCTGCCTAGTTTAGTGTTTTGCTTTCAATAATTTTATAATTAAATTAAATTTTTAGGCCGGCTTTTTTTACTGAACAGATTGTATCGATTTGACTGGGTATTTAAGTGTTTTGTATTTATATTTATTATCTAGCTCTGCAAGTAACCAAGAGTCCCGGTTTTGACGTTTTGACTACTTGGTTAACCGGTTACTTTTTGACTGGTTAATTGATAATCGGTTATAACCGGTCAACCCGTTATTTGAATAACCGGTTACTTATATCCGGTCAACCGGTTATCAAGATAACATCAACAAGAGTGTGTTTGGTTTCGGTTGCCTCTATCAGTAGAATTTTATTTACTGGTTGGAAAAACTAGTACCTTGAAAAACAAGGGTATTTTTGAAATATTTGAAAATATTTGAGATACTAACGGCACTATATTAAAAGTTTTAGAAATTTAATAAAATATTGGTTCATTAGCGGTAATAACTTTTAGAATAGTGTCATTATTAAGTATATGAATATTTTAAAGTACCCTTATTCTTTGATTACTTTTGAAATTGACTACTAGATTCTCTTGTTACAGGCAGCCAAACACACTGTTTTTTGCGTTTTCATTTCGCTCTTTGCAAAATCGAAAAATATAATACTAAATATAATAGTTTGCAAGTTGAAACATATCTACTATACCTACAGTTATAATACGGCCTTTTTCTCCTCCCACCCTCTACCCACATACTGTTTTATGATTGTGTTTTTTTTTCGCTTTTTCGATAATGAAGCCCGAACTGAACGATGGCTTCCGTGCTATTAGGTATGCTTCAGATTATGCATATCCGATAAAATCCAGCCCCCCGCCACCCTTCTTATTCGTCGGAAGTTCAAAAAAGGAGAAGTTGCCGCTGACGAAATTTGACTGCTTGGTGCGGGCGCAATGCCAGTGGCGTAGCTTATTTCAAACTGGTAGGGGGGTTAACTCTCGTGACAGATTTAGAAGTGGTAAAATTAATAATAATTGTGGTTTGTGGTAAGGGGCTTTTCTAGGAAGGGGAGGGGTGAAAAATTATACCCATGTTACCAAAATTTTAATTTAAAAACGTTTATTTTATTTAGCTGGAAATTAAATTGTCGTAGTTACTAAATGCACGGAAGGAGAAAATTTTTCAACATTTCAAGGTCAAATTGTTTCAATCAGTGAGAAAAAAAAGTCAATTTTTTTGTATCTTTATTTTTGCCGTTTTAATTTAGACAAATAAAAAAATATTTTTGACAGATGCAATTTAAATTTATAAACATAATTCTGTCAGCCAAATTAACCAAACAAAAATTATCAACAAGTAAAAAAATCCTATTAAAACAAGTTACTCAAGTTGCCGATAGAATTGAAGTGGCTAGTTTAAATTTTGAAACACTAAAGTACTTTCCAGAAATATCTGAAGGGCTATACCCTCAGTCCTCGACGCTACGCCACTGCACGGCCGGGCACTACGCCGTTAAATAAAGCGTTTTATTCGAGATTTTCGGGAGTTTGTTATATCGGTGCAAGTACTGGGGAAAGGGGGAACCTTTTTATAACTTTTTTTACTGGTCGTAACGAAGAAAACGAACAGCTGCCTTTAGGGAGGGATTTTTAATTTGTCTTTACTATACCTACCTATTTAGGATTTGTAGACGAACTTGAAGTTGCTGAGGAATTGTTAGGTATTACAGGATCTGGAATTTTACTCCTAAAATAATTAAATATCAAAACTTGATGCGCTTTCTATCTCTCAGTTAGTTTTGCAATCACGCACTGAACATGTTATAAACTAATCGATTAATCTGCCATTATCTGCATTATCCTCTGATGTGAACGTATATGAAATGTAGAGAGATGTGTTTCAAAAATTACCTACACTTAATCGGTTAACAAATTGAGCCGAATATAGTAGGTTTATGTTGTGTTGCTCAAACTTTGGTTCTTGATGTTCTTGAATAATTTAAACCAATTGAGCGAATAATTTTTATTTATTTGCTGAAGCGAAAACTTTACATAACTATTGTAACGTGGAATTAAAATAACGAAGCTTTACACGGTCCTACACAACTCGTATACTAATAAGAAATTATCTTAGTAGGTACACTCTGAATACAAGAATTACCTACTATACAGATCGTATACTCGAACTACGGACATGGGAAAAATGAAGAGGAATCGACTGACGTGCGCCCCGCCAGTTTATTGCGGGTGCTGCCTACTGATGACGATGAACCTACCCTACATGTTAATACAATACGATATAATATAAAAAATGTCATATATATGTTTGCTCCAGCCGTTTTTACAATACAGGGCGTTCAAACTTATTTTTTTATATTTTCACATCGTGTAACAAAACGTTCATGATTAAATTGAGTATAAGAAAACTTGATGAAAATAGTGCCCCTAAACATTCAAATAACTTGTAAGCTTAACTTTCTTGTGTGGATTTATTTAATTTAAATTTAATTAACAAATTCAGGTTTGAACGCCCTGTATTGTAGAAACGGCTGAAGCAAACAGATGGCATAATATATGTATATATAAATATCATTGGAATTGGAATGAAGCGTAGATTCCGCAAATTCACTCATATACAGGCTCTTTGTCCAGCTTTTACGGAACACCCTCTATCAATTTAAATAAAATCATGGAAACCCCAGCAAAAATCCTAAAACTTTTATCTCTACAATTTCTTCTTTAACTTTAAAAATAAAGAAGGGGGAGGTGTGAAATTTTATGTGGATCACACTGTACATGAAATTAGGCGCTATATACACTCGATTTTTTTCTTGTGGCCTTATCTTTAAAGTCGTATTTGACACTCTCAAAAATGTAGTTCGAGAACAACATCTGATGGCGAATCATTGGCTTTAAAACGAATATATTTTTTCATTTAATTTTTAATTGGGTTTTTCGCCACCAAACTGATCGAAAGACAACTTTTCCAAGTTGCCTGGAAAATTCATAAATTCTTAACAGCGAATGAACGAAACTTTAAACGTGTAACTCAAAAAATATCTTCAACAAATTTGTTTTCTGAACTTTCGGAGAATAAATCTTCCTCTTTTCTCAAAGATCTTGCCACGTCAAAGTGAAGAGACAGATTAAAAATTTCAGGTTAAAATGTCATGACAACAGAAACAATAGCCTAGCCACCTGTCTGATATTGTACCCTGTGTTCTATCTAATTATCTATACTAATTTCTCTTTGAATAAGTGGCAATAATATTTTACTGAATTCCACTGAACATTCAGCAACACAGTTGTCCGTATTTCCTAGAATAAATGCAGATTCTTTAATTTTTCGTCTATTTCCTACTTCTTCTTTGAAAATTGGTTTGGACCTATCCCACAATATCCTATGATTGTTATTAAAAGAATGTTCACATATTTACTTAGACTTAGAAATTTGATTTTGCCTGATATAATTTTTATGTTCTTTTAAACGAACGTTAAATGGCCTACAAGTCTCCCCAATATAGAACTTTCCACATTCACAAGGAATTTTATAAGTGCAATTTTTTTAACTTTGTACCTCATTAAATGGTTTCGTTTTAACTAGCATCGATCTTAGTGTATTTTTGGTTTTAAATAATGTTCTGACATTAAAACGATTGCCTATGCGTTTTAGCTTATCTGATATTCCAGGAATATAAGGAATAATTAAATTTACTGGTCGGTCCACCAGAGAAATTAGTATAGATAATTAGATAGAACACAGGGTGCAATATCAGACAGGTGGCTAGGCTATTGTTTCTGTTGTCATGACATTTTAACCTGAAATTTATTAATCTGTCACTTCACTTTGACGTGGCAAGATCTTTGAGAAAGGAGGAAGATTTATTCTCCGAAAGCTCAGAAAACAAATTTGTTGAAGTTATTTTTTGAGTTACACGTTTAAAGTTTCGTTCATTCACTGTTAAGAATTTATGAATTTTCCAGGCAACTTGAAAAAGTTGTCTTTCGATCAGTTTGGTGGCGAAAAACCCAATTAAAAATTAAATGGATCTATTTGCGCCACAAATAAATTTTAGAGAACATATTTTTTCTTGAAATCGGCATTAAAATGTCTCAAAATCATGTGGTTTATTTGCCTCGGCCAGAGGCCTCAGCAACTAAACTCCACATGAGTTATAAAAAGTTGAACTTCAGTGCCTTGGTACATAAATAACTATTTCTTGAAATCGGCATTAAAATGTCTCAAAATCGTCATTAAAAGCACAGAAATCGTACAATAATGTAGCCCATTATTGTACGATTTTTTCAATAAGTAGGCCTTGGCGAGATGTAAACATCAAACGTCAGACGCGGAGAAATCGCCCGTCAAAAGTGACAAAATATTCAAAACCCAGCCGATAAAGGCCCATTTAACTTTTCGTACACATTGCTAAATTGTTTCCTATAGAAGCGCAATCCTTCAGTCTACATATTTTAGTAAATTTGAATATCAATAGATTTGTTGTGTAGGCTGCACAAGAAGCAGCAGTTTGGTTTTTCTGTTCTACTTGTCCTAGGTAGAGCGATCGGTAAAGTCAAGCAACGCCGCGCGTAGTCGTGGACTGGTGATCCCTTATTATTTGCTTGCCTAATAAAACTTTTTTTTTCCGATTTCAAAAAAAAAATATGTACCTCGGCACTGAAGTTCTTTTTATGACTCATGTGGTTTATTTGCCTCGGCCAGAGGCCTCAGCAACTAAACTCCACATGAGTTATAAAAAGTTGAACTTCAGTGCCTTGGTACATAAATAACTATTTCTTGAAATCGGCATTAAAATGTCCCAAAATCGTCATTAAAAGCACAGAAATCGTACAATAATGTAACCCATTATTGTACGATTTTTTCAATAAGTAGGCCTTGGCGAGATGTAAACATCAAACGTCAGACGCGGAGAAATCGCCCGTCAAAAGTGACCAAATATTCAAAACCCGGCCGATAAAGGCTCATTTAACTTTTCGTACACATTGCGAAATTGTTTACTATAGAAGCGCAATCCTTCAGTATACATATTTTAGTAAATTTGAAAATCAATAGATTTGTTGTGTAGGCTGTACAAGAAGCAGCAGTTTGGTTTTTCTGTCAGAAGGTGCCGTACATCATTATACTTGTCCTAGGTAGAGCGATCGGTAAGGTCAAGCAACGCCGCGCGTAGTCGGTTCGTGGACGGGTGATCCCTTATTATTATCTTCTTGCCTAATAAAACTTTTTTTTTCCGATTTCAAGAAAAATATAATATGTACCTCGGCACTGAAGTTCTTTTTATGACTCATGTGGTTTATTTGCCTCGGCCAGAGGCCTCAGCAACTAAACTCCACATGAGTCATAAAAAGTTGAACTTCAGTGCCTTGGTACATAAATAACTATTTCTTGAAATCGGCAGTAAAGTGTCCCAAAATCGTCATTAAAAGCTCAGAAATCGGCACTGAAGTCCCCCCTTATTGTACGATTTTTTCAATAAGTAGGCCTTGGCGAGATGTAAACATCAAACGTCAGACGCGGAGCCATCGCTCGTCAAAAGTGACCAAATATTCAAAACCCGGCCAATAAAGGCCCATTTAACTATTCGTACACACTGCGAAATTGTTACCTATAGCAGCGCAATCTATCAGTATAAATATTTTAGTATGTTTGAATTTCAATAGATTTATTATGGAGGCTGCACAACAAGCGGCAGTTTGATTTTTCTGTTTGAAGCGGCCGTGTCTTTGTTATACTATACCTAGGTATAGTCAAATTATTTAAAGAAGTCATTACTGGGACTGTCAACTGGTAATTTCGCCATCCTAAGTTGGCATTAATGTGGCAACCGGGTCATAAGTCCAGGTCAGTAACGAGCTCATTTGCATCATCCGGCATCATTTGCCGGAGCGCCGCATCACAGACATAAAATATATAGCTTAGCGAAGCTATATATGTCTGTGGCCGCATATAAACACTTTGGTGTATATGTGTTTACCTAACTCACTATAAAGCGACTCAAATTTCCTTTTAAAAATAAAAGTAAGCCATGATTTTGTCGAATAAGCGTCGCCGTTTACGTCACAGCACCTGCGCGCGGGTCAATTGTCAATTAATTATGTAGGTACTTATTAATTAGGTAGATACTTATTTGTAAATGAACTTACTGAACTAAATGAAGAAAATTAAAGTACTTACGCAAACTATAGTAGAGCTTATTTACTTATTAATCGGTACAACGTTAATAATTTAAATACACACAACTTTACTACATACAGGGTGAGTTTTTTTCGATGCTCACTATGGGGATCTCGGAAACTAGCAGAGCTAGAACAAAGGTTAAATAAGGAAAGAATTGCAGTTTTGAATGCTAAATCTAATGCCCCTTTTGGATTTTTAAAAAAGTTCATGGCTCACTAGATACTTTGAAAAGAGTGATTTTTTTGCTATTTCATCAGATCTCTGTAGCTCCGTTATTTCTGATTATACAGAAAAACTGTAGAGACAAAAATTGTAGATAATTTTGGGCTTAATAAGACAATGTAATCCAATTTTTTATGTTGTTTGTATTTTTTGAGATATGACATAAACTTGTGTTTTTTTAAATGTAAATCTTAGTTGGCTGTGGCCTTATCAAATCTGCCATTTTTTGAGCTTCCCCTCAAGGCTTCACTTTTCCTATGTGATAGACTGTGAAATGCTGGGTCCCCTTATTTTAAAGAGTCTCTGAGTAATGCTAATTCTGTGAGTGTGGCGTGTGGCGGACTGACGGGGTCGGGTGCGGGGTGAGTGCGTGACGGCAGTGTTGCCAGTGTTCAGTGTTGCCGCTGTTTAGTTAGTTTTATTTTGTCGTTAGTGTTTTAGTCAGTGTCTATTACTATACGCAATAACACGAACACGCAGCAAGATTAAATCAGCTTAGTAAGGTTTTCAATGTAAACCTATAATGTCAAAAAAATATAAAAATAAAAGCTAGAATTTGTCAGGGGGGCTATTTTTATACCAGGGAGGGCTTAGCCCCCCCCCCCAGCCCCACCTTAGCTACGCCAATGACGGTCACTTCACAACACCGAAATAAAATTTGCCTGAGTACACACCATAGACGCAGCCGCGAGAAGCTGATTATACCAAAATACCAAAATGAAAGTGTTTCCATGACGTTTGAAATTATTATTAAAATGAGTTCTAGTCATAGTTATTTTTATTTGTAGCGACATAAACGTGATTGCAATAGGATTTTTATTTTATTATGTTCTTTTTTCGTATCACTTGGGTAACTTTTCATATCAGAAATCAATGAGTGACGTCATTAACTGGTTGAGACACATATACCAATGTTATACCCATGGTTAACAAAAAATTCCTAGGAACTTTGTGGAGAATGTCATCTGACAAAATCGGGACTTCTTACAGTAATCAGGGTATAGAGCGATCGTCAAAGTCAAGCAACGCCGCGCGTAGTCGGTTCATGGATGGGTGATCCCTTATTATAGAAAGATTTTTTGTACCTGTAATTATAAATATAAAGGATGTTTTCGAATTTTGTAGGTTGATGAACAAATAGGAAGTTCACATAACCAACAATAATGAATGGTTACCCTACACCCTCTAACCCCTTCTAGTAGCTGTAGAAGACGCCGAAGTCTCCTACATCTCACCGCTACTAACTATATATCAATTGGAATAAATAACGCCTAGCCGATGGAACCCGTATCTCCGGTAGCTTAGTTGGTTAAGTGCCTACGGCCACAGAAGGAGTCCCGGGTTCGAGTCCCGGCTGGAGTGCATTTTTTCAATTGATATCCTTTACCTGACATGCCACAAAAACATCCTTTAGATCCCTTATTATTCTTTTCTTGCCTAATAAAACTTTTTTTTTCCGATTTCAAAAAAATATAATATGTACCTCGGCACTGAAGTTTTTTTGTATTGACTCATGCGGTTTATTTGCCTCGGCCAGAGGCCTCGGCTACTAAATTCCACATGAGTCATAAAAAGTTGAACTTCAGTGCCTTGGTACATAAATCGGCATTAAAAGCTCATAAAATCGTCACTAAAAGCTCAGAAATAGCCCATTATTGTACGATTTTTTCAATAAGTAGGCGTTGGCGAGATGTAAACATATCAAACGTCAGACGCGGTGCCATATCGCTCATCAAAAGTGACCAAATATTCAAAACCTGGCCACAAAAGGCCCATTTAACTTTTCGTACACGTTGCGAAATTGTTACCTATAGCAGCGCAATCCTTCAGTATACATATTTTAGTAGGTTTAAATATCAATAGATTTGTTATAGAAGCTGCACAACAAGCAGCAGTTTGGTTTTTCTGTTCGAAGGCCCCGTATGTCATTATACTTGACCTAGATAGAGCTACCGTCAAAGTCAAGCAACGCCGCGCGTAGTCGGTTCATGGACGGGTGATCCCGTATGATTATTTTATCGCCCAATAAAACATTTTTTTTTTCGATTTCAAAAAATATATAATATGCACCTCGGCACTGAAGTTCTTTTTATGACTCATGTGATTTATTTGCCTCGGCCAGCAGCCTTGGCAACTAAATTCCACATAAGTTATAAAAAGTTTAACTTCAGTGCCTTGGTACATAAATAACTAAATTATTTCATTGTTTTTAATTGAAATGATGTCGTTAATAATTAGTTTTTTAAAGGCTCTAATAACTCTATTGTAAAGTATTTTCATTTCTTTTCGTAGTCTACTAGGCTAATTTCGCATTACCTTTGTGTAGGAGTTTATAGCTTACAGAAAGGTCATTTAGATATAATTATTTTTACTCCAAATTCCAACACGTTCCGTAAAACATATAATACATAGGGTATTCTTTGTTTAAGAACACAAAAATAATAATAATTGTCTTTTCGACTGTACCATCTTAATCAACGTTAAAAATGTACTACTTTGCCGATGCAGACGATTTTAAAACGTTAGTAATAGTTGCCAATAGTGTGCACTTAATTTGGATCACACAATAGGTATATATTTTGCAATTTTGTAGATTAGATCTCTGACACTGTAGAATTAAGCATTAAATCTAATGTTGATGAATTATCGTACCCACTCCATCTCCCATGCCCCTTAACAAGCTGACAAATTTGAATGGCTCTAGGGGCCATGGAATTGTATTCAAATTAACTTTATTTTAAATTCACGTAGCATAAACTTTTTACCGTGTTCGCCCCCGAATAGTTCTATAGGGCAACAAACAAGCGAATCCCCTAAAGTTGTAATACGAGAAACGAGCAAAACTCAGCAACTCCGACTCTCAAATAGTAACAATCGACGGTCAGGCTCGACTGGTGGACAAAAGCGGCCCTTATTGTCCGCCATATGACGTGATTTACGGGCCCGACGTGCGGCAACTTCCGCCGTCAACTCCAAACCCCTTGGGGGCAAAACTTCCTAGATGTTCGGTATGCTTAATTACGCCAGGGAATTCGTTATTGAGAATGTATACGATATCGGGGATATCGAATGATGCTTCTTAATATTATATAATATATACTCGTAAATAGGGTTGATTCCTTCTATCAAATTTTCAAAAAACGGTGTTAGAAAGGACCATGATTATTAAACATGTCTACATGTACGGGTCGTTGTTCTATTAATTCTTTTCAAAGCCCATAATTTCAAAATAAAATTTGAATTTCCGAATAAGACCCGAATGTAAAAATACGTCATTGTAGCCGCGTTCCTTTTGACACTTTTCTTAAGAATTCTTACTTTATCTCAGTTGGTGGCAGTTCCTTTTACAAATGAGAATGTGAGCTAAAGTGAGATTTTTTACCTCTCCCTTCACCCTTCAAGCACATCCTCGCGAGGACACTCACTCAGAGCCGTAACTTGCCTAGATTGCGCCCGGTGCCAAATCTGATAAATGCGCCCCCCATTTTCAGAAATCTTATAAAATTTTGTATATGATAGGTAAGAATTTGCAAATATATTACATTTGAAATAAACTAGCGGATATTTTTTGTTTTCTATCACCTGTTGAAGTGTCCCTCTTTAAAACAAAACGGTAGTAAAATAAAGATGTCAGTTTTGCAAAAAAAATCCAAACAAGATGATTTTTTCAGGATGCTTGGGGACTGCCTCCTAAGAGTACAGCCAAAAGATCACTCTCGATCTCCTGGTACGAATTGCGCTATAGGGTGGTTTCCTAAACAATGTGGGTGGTTTCATAAATATTTTTTTAGAGCAAAATGACCCTAATAAAAGTTGTAGGGGATCAAAATATGAACAACTTTGCCGCATAATTCTTTCTTTTATCTCTAATACGTCACGAGTTACAGCTCATTACTTATTTGACAAAAATTCCTCATTCTGCAGGGGTGGTCTTGTAAAAAATTTTTTACAAAAAAATGACCTTTGTAAAATTTTTGTAGGATGGACTTCTGGTAAACTTTTTCTCATAATTTTTTTTGCGTCTCTAATACCTAATGATTTACAGGGCATTATATGACAAAAATTAATTAAACAATATAATGCTCTGTAAATCATTAGATATTTGATACACAAAAAAGTTTGGGAGAAAAATTTTATCAAAAGTTCATCCTCTGAAAGTTTCATTAAGGTCGTTTTTTTTTGTAAAAAAAATGTTTACAAGACCATTCCTGCAGTAATGCGCTGTAACTCGTTATGTATTAGAGACACAAAAAAAATGAGGAAAAGTTGTTCATACTTTAATTCCCTACAACTTTTAGTAGCGTCATTTTGCTATAAAAACCCATATTGTTTAGGAAACCACCTATATTGTTTAGGAAACCACCCTATAGGTAGCTCAATGCGTACCAGGAGTTCGAGTGTGATCTTTTGGCTGAACACTCAGGAGGCAGTCCACAAGCATCCCTGAAAAAATAATCCTGTTTGGATTTTTTGCGACCCCTATAAGCCGAGCATATCTCTATTGGACTATGCAACAGATAAATGATAAATTTTAGAATTGAAAATAACGGGTTTGCAGCCACAAAACATTTAATATACTACTTTCAAATAATCAAGATTTCGTTCAATATTTTGAATTTCTTCGGGGCTAAAAAATGTGTATTCAATGTAAAAAATTCAAATAATAGTAATAATAAAATACATTTGTATTTTGCATTTTATAAACCTAGAAATTAATGCCTTCAATCTAATATAAGTGTCTTTTAAACATTTTATTTGAATCTTTTACATTTAATACATATTTTGTAGCCTTGAAGAAGTTCAACACATTGAACGAAAGCTGAGTTATTTGAAGGAAGTGTAGTAAATATTTTTTGGCTGCAAACTCGTTATTACTCAACACAGCCGTATTACAAGATAAAGAAAGTTTTCTTTTAATTACCTGTAATTATAAATAATAAAGGATATTTTAGTGGAATATCAGGTAAGTGCCTACAGTAGTAGTGCCGAGTCCCCGCTGGACTGCATTTTTTAATTGATATCTTTTAACTGGTATGCCACTAAAACATTATTTATTATTTTTAATTACTAAAAAATCTTTCTTTGTTAATATTCTTGGCTGGATATTGTAGGTTAATTTCCATGTTCGATACTTGCATTAAGTCGTTACAATGTCGAATTTTGTGGGCCCGGCCCAGCCCGGCCCGGCGCCCCTACCATGATGCGCCCGGTGCGGGGGCACCGGTCGCACCGCCCTAGTTACGGTACTGCGCTCACTATGGAGCATATTGACTCAGTTTGGTGGTGGGGAAAATGACCCTTTCACAAGATGAGAATTTGACAGGAAAAAACAAACTGAGTGGCTTGGCTAACAACTGAGCTGAGTGTATGGGCAAAGCCGCGTTGGCTTGTGTAGGGCCGAATATTGCCGAAAGCAAAATAATTATGTGTTGTGGTTTAGGGAGAAGAATACTTATCGGTTATGTTTTGTGATTTGCCGGAAGGAGATTTTAAATTTTTAGGTTACTTAAATTGTTAGGTTAACTTTTTCCTAGAATTGTAAACTAAGACCATTTAAATCAACTGTCGTTATAGCAATAACAATGCTACTTTAGAGTTATAATAACATAAATTATGTTTGAAAATCTGCCTAGAATTAGAGGTTAAACGACTTACCTGTAAGGAAGTTCAATCCTCAATTATACAAGATGGTCCCGTCCGAAGAGATCACACTGTAGTTTCTGTTTCTGTGCTCTTTTTGTAGCGTATATTTATAGAAAAAAGTACTTGGTAGCCCGTCGTATCGATATCCCCGCGCTCGCCTGATATTCATTATGTTGCCCCTCAGATCGCAGTATTTTGGGGATAAATAGTGGCAGGTGGGTGTGATCTTGTGATCTCTTCGGACGTGGCCACCTCGTATAATTGAGGATTGAACTTCCTTACAGGTCGATTAACCTCTAATTATACGTCGATGTCCCCGTCCTCGAGATCACACTGTAGATGTTGAAAGATTTGGTGCGATCTGAGGTGCTTGATGGCTTCGACTTTGTGTGCGTGACTTGTGAAATGAAATTCGTTAGATATTCGGAATCTGTCATTTCACTTTGACGTTACATGATTTTTGAGAAAGGAGGAAGATTTATTCTCTGAAAGCTCAGGAAACAAATTTGTTGAAGACATTTTTTGAGTTACAAGTTCAAAGTTTAGTTCATTTACTATTAAGAATTTATTAATTTTCTAGGCAACTTGAAAAAGTAGTCTTTTAACCAGTTTGGTGGCCAAAAAGCCAATTAAAATTCAATGGATTATGTATGTGATCTACATACAAGATAATTTAACACTATTTGTAGACTGTATTTTATAAATTCTTACGTAACTAAATATTCGGTATTGTATATATATTTTTATATATAGGTATAATACTGTTATTTCTGTGGTTGTAATTTTAAGTATTGCGCCTCTCGGTATTTTCTAAGTTATTTATTAGAATGTTTGCGAACTGTGAGTTTGTTATTATGAGTCTATTATAAAATTTTATAAACGTAGGCATTTGATCTTTCAGTCGATCCCGCTGTACGTCTAATATTTTCAATAGTTAGGCCTCATTTGAACGCTGCCGAGGTGGAAGCATGGCGGTTACTATCCGATTTAAAGATAGTTGTATCTACACCAGCTATTGTAAGGCCTTTTTTTATCCATTTTGAGACAGTTTGTGCTGTAGCTGGGTTATGTGGTTTTTTAATGGTGAGTAATAACTGATCATGCCCGCGTCTAGTGTCTTTAATTACGGTTATGTAATATTTTTACAGTGTTGCTAATCATAATTTTTCATTTGGTGCGAGGGTTTCAAAGTATGTTAAGACTGGGTTGGGATCCCAGATTTCATTGTATCTGGGGAACATTGGCCTCATTCTAAAAACCTTTCATGAATCTAGCTATCGTTGGATGATCGGTGGTTTGTAGGAGAGTATTTAGAGCAGATTTGTGTTGATCGAAGCTATTGTAGTTTCCCCCCTGGGCTAATTGTTTATTTAGCAAATCGATTATTGTATTTGGGGTGGCTGTAAAAACATAGGGACTTTTACAGTATGACTACCATTTTTTATATGTTACATTGTACCTACTGTTTTAAGGTACTGTCATCTAAGGATAATATTAATACATCGATGTGGGGGGAATATGATCGGTTTTGTGAGCATGAGTTGTTCTTATTGGATACCAGGGTTGTGATTTCCATATAATGGGAATACGGCAATGCCTTCTGCTTTGTCAGTTTTTTTTAATTACTCTAGATAGGAGGGAAAAAGGCGGAAAAGCGTAAAAGTACATTGTAGACCAGGTAAATGTGAAGGCATCAATACCACTGGACTCTGGACGCATTTTTTATTTGCATATGAGGCAAACAGATCGATTTGTGGAATGCCAAAATTTGTTTTGATTTTATTAAAAACAGTGGGATGTAGAGAATACTCCGTTTCAATATTTTTCTGACGGGATTATTTGTCTGCTAATATGTTGTCTTTGGTGTTTATGTATGATGCAAAAATCATGATTTTACGCTTTTCGCACCACTTCCATATTATTTGGTGCGTTATCTCGTTCAATTTTTGAAATTTTATACCCCCATTCGGTTTATATAGGAGACTGCGGTGACTCTTTGTCAATTCCCGAGGACAGATAAGATTCCCAGCGGGAGGCCAGGTCTGGGGCGAGAGCTGGCCCTTCCACATGTTTGTTTAACGGGTTGGACCCCAGAATGTCTTCAATAGAATCATCTGGTTGTGGGTGTGGGGGCGCTTCTGTTTCGGGGAGTACTGACGGGAGAGATTCCTCCGAATCAGATGCGCTTGGGGCTAGTTCGGAGCTGTCTGAAAGAAATAGACGTTAGTCATTAGTCTTTCCGCATACTATTGTTTTGAATGTGCATAATGACTGTAATCAAATATTACTCATGTTTACGTCATTCCTTTCGAGTTTGTCTTGTATGTAAGGTATTACCCTTACTTATACGAAACTCTATATATGCCTCACCAAAATTTTACTAATTGGATGTTTTGGTAAATACAAACGGGGCGGTCGATATCCCGAATGGCAAACATGTGAATTCATAAAGCTGGCTCTTGTACTCAAACTTTAAATGTTTTCTATTATTTGCATGTATTGGCAAAAGAAAATATGCGTCTTTAAGGTTCATGGTTGCCATGTGACAATCATTCTTGTATATTAAATTTTTACAGTACGGCTATCTTCCAGTTTAAAGTGCGAGCACGAAATATGCCTGTTTTATCTTTTAAAATTCAATATAAATCTATTTTTGCCATTTGGCTTTTTCCTTACAAAGTATAAGGATATAAACTGGTTTTTGCAATGTTTGCTTTTTATAATAGGCCCAGCTGTGAGAAGGTTGGTAATGCTTTCTTGAAATTCATGACCGTATATACTTTTGGGTGTTTTGTTTTGACAGGGCTTGGTTATAAAAGGAATTTTGTAACCCTTTACCCATTCTAATATAACTTTACTTTGGGTAATTAATTCCCAATTGGGAATGAAATGTCTTATTCTGCCTGCATAACACACCTCTAACGCCGGTTCGGCTTGCTGAACTTGTAGTTTGTCGCCTTCTTGTATTCCCTCGGGGCCTTCTGTCGTTGTTTGAGGTCTGCCCCATATCTCTGCCTTCCCCTCCTTCCCTCTGTCTGTGTCCTTTTCCGGAAAGGAGGGCGCTGCGAGTTTAAGTTACGCGCGGCCGCTTGTGATTGATTGGGTCCTGGTTTTTTTTTCTTTGGGTATTGATATGGTCATTTGGGTACTATTATAGTTAAATCCTAAGAATTTTATGGTTTGGGTTGGTTTTAAATTGTTTTTTTCCCGGTTTATTAAAAAGCCCAACGACGTTAGGAGGTGGAGAGTGTGGTTTATATTATTGATGCATTTTTGTTCGTTTTCCCCAAGTAGTAGGATTTGGTACCGCACACAAGGAAACACGCGACGTGTTCGAGCGTATAAAACATGCCTAATGAATATCAGGCGAGCGCGAGATATCGGTACGGCGGGCTACCAAGCACTTTTTTCTAGAAAGCATAAAAGAGCACAGAAACATAAACTACAGTGTGATCTCGAGGACGGGGCCATCGACGTACAATACCAGGAAAAATAGATTTAACGTAGCATGAAGTGTTTTGAACGTTGTTTCGGTCGTTTTTTAAATAATTTTCTAAGAAACAGAGACAAAGTGTGTACTATGATGATTTTGAAAATGGTGTGTAGAGGTGATCTATTATGATCTAGAAACCGTGATTATCGGCCGTGATCCATATAGGTACCTATATACCTATATACTGCAGGCGAAGTTTATGTAAATTTTCGCTTAGGCCAACTAATTTTATTGGATATAGTTATTAATTATTCTATACTAAGTCACTGCTACTATCCAAAAACATAATTTAAAAGCTTTTAAGGGCCCTTGAGCATATTATAAAGAATTCAGGAATTATCAAACGTGTGCTAATTTAGAAGGCGGAAGAACTTTTATTTTCGTCGCTATAAGATTATACATTTTTCATACCAGAATTTTGAATATTGTTTAAGCCACTGCTGGACACTATTTCTGTAGAACCCTCGGTAGAACCATGTGAGAGCTAATGCATTTATTGTTTATTCAGTTACGAGATATATATATGGTCCCAATACTGTAGCCTCGCCGTATGGTTCTTCTATATATATATATATAAGAAAAGGTGATATTTGGCAATCATCAGTACGGTGTAACATTAACCAAATCAATGAAGATTTCCACGCAGGTCGCTTTAGCAGCCTCCGTGGCGATGTTAGTACAAGCCCCAAAATAGGGGATGTGCTGACTGAAGCTGCAAATGTGCTGTTGGCTCCTGCCTGGACTTCATTTGTTGCTTCCCAAATCATGCCTATCTTTTGATTTGGTTAATGTTACACCGTACTGATGATTGCCAAATAGCATGAAACACGTGTATGCGGTTACTAGTTTTTTCTTTTTGTTAACTTTGAGTGTTTGCCCATTATCACCTTTTCTTGTAATTGTTACATTTACACTCGCTAATCTTACATCCTTATTGTCATTGTATCTTGGGTTATGAAGATTTCCACGCAGGTCGCTTTAGCAGCCTCCGTGGCGATGTTAGTACAATGTAATAACAATATAACAATGTAATTGTTACATTTACACTCGCTAATCTTACATCCTTATATATATATATATATATATATATATATATATATATATATATATATATATATATAAGAAAAGGTGATAATGGGCAAACACTCAAAGTTAACAAAAAGAAAAAACTAGTAACCGCATACACGTGTTTCATGCTATTTGGCAATCATCAGTACGGTGTAACATTAACCAAATCAAAAGATAGGCATGATTTGGGAAGCAACAAATGAAGTCCAGGCAGGAGCCAACAGCACATTTGCAGCTTCAGTCAGCACATCCCCTATTTTGGGGCTTGTACTAACTTTGAGTGTTTGCCCATTATCACCTTTTCTTGTAATTGTTACATTTACACTCGCTAATCTTACATCCTTATATATATATATATATATATTAACACACTCGTTAACACATTGGGTACATTATTATATTATTATTATTTTAACATATTTGTGATAGAAATCTAAAATCTCCAAAAAGCAGTGCGATATTGTCTCCTAACAGAAGGGATCAAAGACCCTATTTTTCGCGCAAAACTGCCAGAATTCCAAACAATCACACGTTGTACCTATCCCGTTTTTGCACACCTAACCACACAAGAAAACACGGCATTTTATGTACGTCTTACATCAAAATCCAAAATGATTCACAACAATAATAATATATCTTTGGAAGAAGGTTAGGTTAGGAAAAAAAGTAAGGTCCGCCGCGATTGTTGATTTGTAGCCAACTTTACCTCTGATCGGGAAAGCCTGATTTACATCCGATCAAAAATTCGATAGGATTTATTTACAGAGTACAAATCCATTATGACATAATTTTCGGAAAATAGTTACCTACATATATTTTGTAAATGAAAAAAATTAAAGTTTCTAGTAAATATAACATTTTAATTTTTTCAATCACTTTACACTAATCTGAACCGCAAAAGGAAAGAAACAATGCTAACTTCCGGATTGTTCTACAAACAGTCCAATAAGTATATTTTCTTGAAATCGGCAGTAAAGTGTCCCAAAATCGTCATTAAAAGCATAGAAATCGTACAATAATGTAGCCCATTATTGTACGATTTTTTCAATAAGTAGGCCTTGGCGAGATGTAAACATCAAACGTCAGACGCGGAGAAATCGCCCGTCAAAAGTGACTCGGCCAGAGGCCTCGGCAACTAAATTCCACATGAGTCATAAAAAGTTTAACTTCAGTGCCTTGGTACATAAATAACTATTAATGGAAATAAATGATCTAAAAATGCAAAATTCAAAGAATTTTGCTCCCGAGACGGACCTAAATAAGTTTTTTTTCAAGACTTGAAAAATACAGTCTCTATACATTCTCAATGTGATAAACAAAGTTTTCACCTATATATCCCTTGTGAACAAACATATAGATAGAGAATATTTAGTGAGTGGTACAGTGGAACAGATGCGAGGTCAGACTATCCTTAATATTTTTTATTTGGTATATAAATAAACATATATCTAGCAGTCGTGGAAAAAGTCTAGTACTCAACTCGCCACTTATGGTCATTTTTCGTTCGGATTAGAACTCCCCTCGCCCTGAGGGCTCGGGTCGTAATACTCTCGAAAATAATTACTCTCATAACTCTTTCGTTGAGTAGGTAGGTACCTAATTATTATACTACAACTTTTACATTTTGTTTAACAAAAATACGAACATTATAAATCTGGGGAGCCCAATATTCACAATACATTTACGAAATTATGACGCGAAAGATTTGTGGTCGTTAAACAACTGTTTTCTAAATTTCTTTGAGGTAACACAATATTTATAATAATATTCATATTAAGAATAGTCATTTTTCAATAAATTCCACATTAAAAAAATATACCTTGCTACATTTCCCCATAATCTAAATTTGATATACTTACAACAACCTGTTGATTTAGTGACCAAATTACATTCAATTTAAAATAGTCTAAAGTTCATCCATTATCTTAAGGGCGAATGCTCATTGTCATTATTTATTACATTATTTCCCATTGAGATATACCTACCGACAAAGATTAAATTTCCATGCGGCAAAGAAAGCAATGTATAACGTACGCTACCGCAGAAAAGTTTAAAAAATTGTAGTTAAATGTTGTGTTTTCTTTGAGCAGAGCGTAAAATGAAGAACAATGCGTAAAGTCATCTTACGCCCCCACGATTATTATACTAATTCGATAAAGTTTTACAGTGCGTACGGTGGGCAGTGCAAAGAATGCAAATAAAATTATTGCAAAATGCAATGTTAGGCACTGCGGTAGAAAAATAATACTAATTGTGATACTAGCCGGGAATATATCAACTTTATGTTAAGTCTCGTGTGATGGCAAACAAAATGCAAAAACTCTTTTTAATATGACCGGACACCGGACACAAGACGCTCACAAAATTCAAAGTAAACTCAATGAATTCGTAAATAATTGCATACAGATTTTAAAGCGCAAACCCTTCTCGGAAATACTACGGGTGACCGAAGAAGTATAGTGCATATTATGGGTCTAGGGTACACATATATACCCATAGGCGCCGACTTCTCAAAATTTTGCTGGGTGCCCAAGGTATACAACCTCTCCCCAAATTATTTTTTATTTATAAATATAAAAGAAAAGTACATAACAAAAAACGAACAGTTATCATCCTGATGATTAAAAAACACAACGCAAATAGAATGAAATAAAATAACGGTATTTCTATAAGAAAGGCCTCGTTTTAAAATTCAGCGGACTCTCATCCCGATGAATCAGCTGGATATCTGTCTCTTACTTCCTCCAAAGGGAAACAAATGAGAGGGAGATATCAGCTGATTCATCAGGATGAGAGTCCGCTGAATTCAGCGCCGGTTTTAGCTTGACTATCGCCGGGTGCTAAGTTTAAAAAACGCCTTATCTTTTCTCTCAATTTTTACTTTCCAAGCAAAACATATTCTTGTTAGTTTTTTTGTTCACTATGACTCGTAACATTTGTAGCCAAGAAGTCCTACTCAGTCTTTTTTTATAGAACAACTGTGACCAATAGAAATTTCAAAATTTGTTTCAGTGTGAGACCATAAAAATCATTGCTTTTTAAACTGGCTATACAAAAGAAAGCAGAGGTGTTTGGTTACTAAAATGCACAAAAGGCGAAATTTTAGAAATATAAAGCACAGATAGTTTAGAAGAGGTATAGAAAATTACAAAATCATAACAGTATAATGTATTTTTCGTCTTTTTTCAATGTAGGGGGCTTGAACCCCCAAACCATATACAGCCCTGGGCTTATGTATGGGAAAAGCCAAGTCTCGTGGAATCAGTAGTTAGCTACTTGACAATAATAAGTTATATTTTTCAATAAATGTATCTATGTTACACATTATTACATGACAATTTTCCAATTTATATTCAATCAAAATTTTTATTTTCGTCCAAAAATCCAGGGGGAGAGTAAAATCTTCAACGTACAGATGAATAAGATGATGAATAGGAGAACGTTTCAGATGTTATGTTTGCAGACGACGATCAAAATGAAGGTGTCGCGTCCTGAGCGACATAGTAACAAAATGTGATATATTTTTAGTTTATCAGACCAGCTTATATACCGCCTCCTAAAATTAAACGCCGGGTGCTATTAGCGCCTTAGCACCCTCCTAAAACCGGCGCTGGCTGAATTTTAGGACGCGGTCTTTAAACAAAAACAAACAAAAAACAAAACAAAAACAAAAAACGATTAGTTATCTAACTTTGCGTAGATAACGCAAAAGTGCTTAGTCTTATGGAACATTTGACATATAATATTTTCAAATTGTTTAGTTGTCACCTTTGCTTGAGCTTCCAACAACTGGCCAAACTTTTGGCCGGGTGCTCCGCACCCAGCCGGAGCACCCGCGGAGTCGGCGCCTATGTATATACCTATAGCAACCTATACCGCGCAAGAGAGACGTCCGACGTCCGACCGGCGGAATAATTTGGCGGTACAATAGTTACATTATAAATAATTTCTTATAAAAAAAATATTTTCCGCAGGAACATATCTATACCTATTTCTGAATTTTTATGCAGCTAGTTTTATTCCTTAGAACTTTTTCTTCTTGTTTGTTTAAAAAATACAAGCAAAAGAAAACTTGGTAACTTCAACTTCTACCACTGTAATCTTTGCTTCAAAAATGCAAGTGATGTGATTTCTAATTACGCTCTTCATTGATAAGCTTCAATAATTTTGCTGGCAGTGATCTGCAGTTTACTTGCTGCTGCCCGCCCATTTCTTCGGTTAATTCTATTTGCTCCAGAAACCCGGCTCTCTTCGTCGTATCGAGAATTACAATGTCTCCATTTTCCTCATCTCCATGAGTTACCTACTTTTCGAACCGGAATTAATTTCTTTGGTGGTCTTACTCATTTTGACGCCACTGCTTCTTCGGTTAGGTTTTTAGATGATAGAGCGCCACTCTTCGCGTTCTTTCATGTTGCATTAAAAAATCCTGTTCATCAAAATGAAATGAATAGAACACGCATACATAGAGTCCTTCCACAGAATATTATAGTCGATGATACCTATAGAGTACTAAAAGCCACTTTCTAAATTTAGTTTTTTCTCTTGAAAAACTAAAAATCAGCAAGAAATCAGAAAATATCAATGAAAGAACAATATTATTTGGCAAAAAATTATACCTATTTACTTACCTATATGTAATGTAATTTCATAATTTCACAATCTGGATGTAAAAGTCTCTTCGCATTTTTACAATGCTTTACCAAGTCATTTTCTTATCTCGTAAATATGGAAACAAAAAGCTACTAACCGTACAAAATATAAAGAAAAATCGCGATTAAAAACTAAAAACGCGTCTCTCAAAAAAGCATGTCACGTTGAGTTTTATGATTTTACCGGCGCTTCAAACAGTACAATGCAATTTCATTCATTCAGTATAAAAAAAATTAAACAAGGAATAAAGTAGCCACCATTCAAACTGTCAATATAGGGTTAAAAATGGCGTTAAAAATGGCGTTCCTTGCGCCTTGCCGTACGCAATAGGGCCAAAAGCGGTAAGTATATGTTAATGTACCTACAGGTATGTGATGGTACACAACCGTTTTGAGTAGTTAGTCCAGTGTTCCACTGAGTGACTTGTCTATAAAGTTAGATCACAAATGAGCAAAATTTGACAACTATCGGCTCTCCGAAATATTAACAATCGCCAGGCTGCCGATGGACACAAGCAGTGTGGGATATTTATGGCTGCGAAGTGCCGCAACTTCCTCACTTCAGGCCCAACTCCCAAATCCGGCGAGGGAAAACTTCCTAATTGGCTAAATTCTGCGATAATTACGCTATAGGGAATTCGGAATTGATATAAAAGTCTGACTGTTGGTGGCGAACTTAGATAATATTTATGGAGATAGTAATGACAAAATACTGGATTTGCTTTGTGTGGGAAATGTACCATTTCAAAATAATATTGTTATAGTCCCAAATTGCATTATTTCTAAGACCAGAGGGCTTTTAAATATTGATATATGAGACACAGTATACAGGATGAATTTTGACCCGTACAAAAACCCGGGGTAAATTTGAACTCCTAGAGCACGCCTATGAAGTTATTTTTTTAACTCGAAAATGAATTAAATATGAAATGTATAAAAAAATTCTATTTAATATAAAAAAATAATATTTTTGAAATATTTTGAAAAAGGATTGGGTACGAGTTTTATGAGTTAGACAACATTGCAGACTTTAAATAATTATAAATTATAACAAGAAACGAAGTCGGCGGTCCCAAAACTACTAAAAAAAATCATGGAAAAAACGGAATTTTTTTTTTCGTTTTTCTACATAACTTTATGCGTCCTCCATAGGGGTTCAAGTTTACCCCTGGTTAAAATTTTTGCCAGACTCACTCAAAATATCATAGTTGAATAAAATCATATTATTGCGTTGTTGTATAATTCGAACTAACATACAGGGTGTATCTTTGATAGGTACAGAAATTTTAACCACGTAATCGGGGACGTTCATAAAACCGAAAAATGAAAAAAAAAATTTTTTTAATCGATGTTTAGAAAATGGGGCAAATCAATATTTATCCGTGCTCAATGCACGCCGCTGGATCGTCACTAGAAGCGCTTAGAGGGGAGGTCTAACCTCTCCCTAGGAGATGGAGGGGAATAACGTTAGATTAGGAAGGGGAATACCGCGACGTTGCCGCATGTCAGAGTGGAATAAATCTGCTTGCAGAATTAGGTACCTAGGTACCTTTGAAAATTACTGCTGGTAGGTATCCACGTTTTTTTATGATGCTAGAAAACTCATTGCTGATTTCACACTCATAATTTTTTGACAAGTCTTTTGTGGAGTAGGTATCTACCTACCTACCTATTTTACAACTGATTTTCAGGCCGCAATTTTTTTATACTAATAATTAGCCATCTCTTGGGACACCTTGGGATAATAAATTTCTGATCGGCAATCAACTGAATAAAGTATTTGTTTTAAAATACAATTTATCTGTAAAAATTGCAAATTTCCACAACCACCCATAGGGTAGAGCGTAGAGCAGCGGCGCGTTACTTTTTTTTAGCGAGTGTTCGCCTGTAGCCCTATCATCTCGAAAAAAGTGGGGGAAGACTGTAATTTGACGTGAATTTAACGCGCGGCTTCGATTTGTTCATAGTTTTTAATATTTTTCAACCCTTGCCCGATAGTGCGCCACCTTTAAACCCCCTCAGGGTTGTGGTCCTATGTATTATCTACTTTTAAAAAATTATTCGTTTCCGAAAAAAGTGGGGGAAGACTGTCATTTGATGTGAATTTAACGCGCGGCCCCGATTTGTTCATCGTTTTTAATATTTTTCTACCCTTGCCTGATGGTGCGCCACTTTTAAACCCCCTCAGGGTTGTTGTCCTGTCTATTGTCTACTTTTAATAGTATATTACACACCGAGGTGTCTCGAGATAAAGTAAACTTTCCACCCGGGCGGGAGGGCGGGAAGTAAAAGTCAAAAAATTGACACTTTCAAACTTCTAAAAAGTCAGAAATGTCGATATTACATACATGGTTGTAAATAAAAAATTATTCGGTTCCGAAAATAGTTGGGGAAGACTGTCAAATTGGCGTGCTTATCATTTCCGCATTTTTTAACCCTTTGCCGTTTCGGAGCTCTCTCAAGTTAATTCCTTACCATTCCTCTTACTTTTCGTAAAAACTTGGTGGCGAAATGTCGCGTAATGTCCCCAAAAACCGAAAAACAGCGACTCCTCCTGGTGAATTTAAGCTTCTGCGTGCCCTTGACTACTGCCCGACATTCCTTCGCCGAGATTCGCCAGGCGCGGGCATATGACGTTGGCGTCGGGCGCTGGCGTCCGACGCCAACTTCACACAAAAACGTCAAAAACGACGCCGCGCCGAATCGCGCAATAATTACAATTACGAATGAATTCACTGGCACTGATTCACTCGATTTTGCTCCATTTCCACGCCGCCCGGCCCGGCCGACCTACTAAATTACAGCTGGGCGAGGAGCGCAAGCGCGGGGCGCCACTTGACATCGACACTACAGGTGATCCCCACTACTCATAACTAGTGCGTGATATTAGCCAATCGCGGCTCGCGGCCCCTACTTCTCTCGGGGCGGCGCTACTATGTTGCCAAGTGTGCTGAAAATTTACCTGATTTAGTAATTTAATTCCGTATAAATTTAATTGTGTAGTGGATTTTTACATGGATTTACCCGTTTTTGTGCGTAATAATTATACGAGATAGTAGATTAACTTATAACGAATGAAACCCCGTATAAATCCGCGAAAATCAAAAATCGGATTTAAGGGACTTTAAGTCAGTTTGGGGACATGTCGGCATAAACGGCAACACCGAATAGTGGTATTGAATGGTATGGGGGAAAGCTTGTGCGCACGTACGCCGTCTCCGTCACCGTACCGCCGCGCCGTAGCCGACGCGCTAGTCGAAGATCGTCCGTCCGATTTTGGGATTTAACAGCTGATTGATATCGATCCGCGTCCGCCTGTAATTTTTGGGAGCGCCAGCTTCAACAAGCAATTTATTATTATACAGAATGCCTTACGTGTGGCTATTCTGTGGTATAACAATTCTGTTTCCAAAACGTGGACGCGTATGCAAACGTCGCGTCTCGCTAACCGATATTGTTCCGTTACTTTGCTTTGTTTTACGAACTGTCGTCGGAACTGAACCTGCTTCTGTACATTTTTCCAGATCCGTTCGCCATTTTTTTGGACCAGCAGTGATGTCCAAACCTGTTGCAATTGCCGCTACGAATTTGCAGTGAAATAACAAGTGATTTTTTCATATTTCCGTTAAGAAATGCAGTGTTAAACGTTCGCGGCCTTCGTATGAAAACAGTGCTAGATAGGTTCCTACTAGGTACCCCAATTACGCGCGAGGATAAAAGAAGCAACTTCAAGGGTTCGCGAAAATTCGGGTTTTATTAGACGCATACGGTATGGATCTAATTGTACAATCCACCTAGTCGAGTCCCCGTTGGAATAAATCAGCTGAGGGAAACCGAGACGTCCCTAATATTTGGCATCGCGCCGCTTTAAGTGTGCAGTGAAAAAAAAACGAGTGTTTTGTTCGTATTTCCGTAAAAAGAGACTATGAAGTGTTATACCTTCGCGACCATCGTATAAAAACAGTGCCACTAGTTAGGTAGGTACTTAGTGCTTTATGTGATTTTGTGAAGATTTTTGGATAGTATCTAAACACAAGAAAATAGTAAAAATAATCGATGCATCTCAAAGGTAGGCTTTTTCATGCTATTCGTCGAGCTATTCGCTAAAATAACCTTTAAGGAGTTGTCCAAAAATTATTTATTTATTTATTTAATCTCCACATACACCAAATGATACATGGTTGCGTCAATATTCTTCAAATACTGCGAAAAAGCCTCGGAAAAAGCGATTCGACTGGCAACCAGTTACCTAGTGCTTCTTGTGATTTTCGAGAGGATTTTTGGATAACATAAGAAAGGAGTACGACACCCGCAAGGAAAATCATCCAGGCATCCGAAAGGTAGTTTTTTTGCATGCTATTCGCTAAAAGAACCATTAAAGATTTGTTCAAAAACTAGTTGAAAGACTATTCCTGAAATACTGTGAAAGAGCTATACGTCTGACAACGCTGCACGGCGGAATTGGGGGGGATCCGCCGGAACCGGCCTCAGTTCCAGCTGGTCCCGGCAAGGTCAAGGACCCATGGCCGTAGCGTCGGAAAAAGGGGTTTTAATAGCGTTTTAAAAAAAATTATTTCTGACGTTAATATGCACTTTAGAAAAATTTTAATTGCATAGGCGTAACAAGTGCATTTTTCCCGACCTGCCCTTAAAATTTCTGTACTTATCAAAGTTACACCCTGTATAAAGCTGGGAGTTACCCATCTATTACACTGTTGGTTTTGTATTAAAATGAAATCTATAAATCAATTTAAAGTGGAAATTCATTATGGGGAAGAAAAACATTGAATATTCAATATCTAACTAAGCCTGTTTGTCATTATCCTGACAAACTTTAGCTTTGGATTGTTTTCATTTAATTTCATTATTCTAACTTTAGACATTAATTAGCTTTGGATTGTTTTCATTAATAATTTTAGTGTTTATACCAGCCTACCTACTATGTTTTTTTGTAGGGGAGCAGCGGCACATGGATATACGGGGGACATTGATACATCCAATATATAACTCCGAATTGCAGGAAAACATCTCAAAGTTGTCTACTCACTAATAGATGCCCTGCGATTCATAATATAATTCTCACCTTTACAGTACTCCAAATTAATTGTACCCCAGAAGCAACCACATGATTGTGCCGGGGATGGGTGGCAATTACTATTATTTAGGCTTCATTGCCATTTGCGGCTAAGGGCCGACTTTTGCCCGACAGAACTAGGATAGCATTCACTCAAGTACTACGGAAAACCCTAGAAAACCGTAGTAATCCCATGAGTGTAGGGCAATTAGTAAACCACAACAAAAAGTTATATAAAAGAGAGTTTGCGGGTTTCTACCTTGTTGATAACCATATGTAGGTACCTCATTTAGGTTTTTAGATTTAGCCATTTTTGAGGAAAAAAAGAAGAATCTGAAATCGTAAAAATTTGAATGAAGCCCACATGATTACTTCCTCCAAATATTTGCACATCATACGGAACTTCCTGTGTCGCCAACCACATGTAGTAATTTTAATAAAAGATCAGTTACAAATGGTGATGAGATCACATGAAACAGTTCACAGTGTGCGTGGCTGTATGTAGTCGTAGTGCCAGGAAACATTGCTTCATGTTTGAGGTGAGCACTGACCTGTACCCATTGGTTTAACTTGACGGAAAAGGTCTGCGCCAATGAGCAACAAACAATTCAATCAAGCATTGAGAAAATGTTCGACCACTTGTTCCCAGAGAGTAATTTAGGAATTTTTGAAAATAAAGTTTTTGGTATTTAGGGTCTTAAAGTTTTTTTCTAAAAAATTATTGTATCGTTTTATAATTTAGAAACCAGAAGACGTATTTTAACCAGTTTGGTACACAGTACCTCTATTTTTTTAATAATAATAATTTCTTTATTTACCACTCGGCCCGTACCTACACGAACAAACAAAAACAAATGACACAATATATAAAATAATGTGCGATACTAGTTTAGGTACATTCAAACGCAAATAATTAGACACAACCCCAACAAAGGCTCTCAGTCTTGGTGCACATTATTTTATCGCATCTGGATAAATAAATAAATAAATAAATGAATAAATGAATGAATGAATGAATGAATGAATGAATGAATGAATGAATGAATGAATGAATAAATAAATAAATAAATAAATAAATAAATAAATAAATAAATAAATAAATAAATGAATGAATGAATGAATGAATGAATGAATGAATGAATGAATGAATGAATGAATGAATGAATGAATGAATGAATGAATGAATGAATGAATGAATGAATGAATGAATGAATGAATGAATGAATGAATGAATGAATGAATGAATGAATGAATGAATGAATGAATGAATGAATGAATGAATGAATGAATGAATGAATGAATGAATGAATGAATGAATGAATGAATGAATGAATGAATGAATGAATGAATGAATGAATGAATGAATGAATGAATGAATGAATGAATGAATGAATGAATGAATGAATGAATGAATGAATGAATGAATGAATGAATGAATGAATGAATGAATGAATGAATGAATGAATGAATGAATGAATGAATGAATGAATGAATGAATGAATGAATGAATAAATAAATAAATAAATAAATAAATAAATAAATAAATAAATAAATAAATAAATAAATAAATAAATAAATAAATAAATAATAAGTTCAACACTATACGCATAACTTTGTTTTGTTGCAATTGTAATATGTGTATATTTTCTTGAGTACATGATATCAACAATGAAAGACAATTACTAAAATATGGGTATTGTAGACTAGCATTTTAGCCCATTGTGACGGACAAACAGAAGCGCGCCTGGAAAACCCAATATTTTCCCTAATTTCTTGCAAAGAAAATCAACATGATTTGCATTTGGCTTTTTGGTTAACTGAGGATCCAAAAAAACACCTTAACCGAGACAAAATCTACTATACTATTATTCATTGTAAGTGTTAACCGGAGTTCGGAATATATTTTACAATTTTTTGGTTCCTATTTACATATATTATTTGGTTTTTATAGCATTTACTTTTAACTTATTTTCACACAGCCAATTAATTATACATAATTTCGAATTTGTCGTTCAAAGTGTCAGGTATAGTTACTCCCTGCTAACAAACTTAGAGTGTCATCTCCAAATAAGTTGACAAATAAATGATCTTTTTAAAACAATATGTACATCATTCACATAGACAAGAAACAAAAGCGGGCCCAACACACTTCCCTGTGGAACACCCCATTCGGGGGAGAGTTGGGTAAGATAACGCGGTTGTAAAGATGACGCACTGTAATATTTCCAAAACGGACAGATTTAAAAATTCGAATTTTAAATTTACCGATACTATTAGCACATCTGTGCTATTAGTTCGCCAGAGCTCTCTATACAAAATGCGAAGGGGGTCTGACACTATTTTACGCGGTAAGCACATTTTTTTGGTTATAAGAAGGTGTTGCAGGTGTGAAACGTCATTAGCCTCATTAGCACACATATTGTGCTAATGAAGTTTTTGCTACTAAATTAACTTAAATCTGAAAGTCGAAATTGTTTAACCATATTTATATCTGTAGCATATCGGCAAAGATGACGCATAGCAGGACGGCAATTTCTCACTGTGTAGTGTTGTAGTGATCAGGACTCTTCGCTAGTATACACACGAGATCTATGCGAGCGCTAGGTATAACCAATGAGAAGTAGTAGTATATTTTAAAGATTTTACTAATATTCGCTTTAATTTTAGATCAGTCTTAAAAATTTTGAAAAAAAAAAAATTAATATAAAGAGATTGCGTTAATTGTTTAAGTTTCGTATGAGAATTTTATATATAGTTTTATTTTTATAATAAAAAATGCCGTCTACAATTGTTTACTTTCATTATTTTGACAAGTTACCTTTATCAATAACATTTATTATTGAATGCGTAATCTGGCCCACGCCATGGGGGAAAGATGACGCAATGCTACTTTTTGAAAATTTTCGCGGCACTAGTTTCTTAATGCATATAAGATTAGTTTGGCTTTTCCTAATTATTAGTAACACTCTGAACTATTTACCGATTTGGGATTGGCTTTTTTACTTTAACAAACAAAGAAGTTATGGGGAATCTCTCTTAGGTGCGTCATCTTCACCCATTCTGCCATAATCTCATCACATGATAGCCGATTACTTAACCTAGTTTTTTGACACCCCTTATGTAACTAAATATTTTCAAGCCACTTTAAAACAACATCGCTTATGCCATAAGAAAACAATTTGCCAACAAGAATTTTACGGTCGATAGTCTCAAATGCACGTTGCAAGTCCATAAACACACTGAGTACTACTTTGCCTTCACTTATAAAGTTTCTCCAGTTAGCACACACGTACCTACTGTTGAGCTGATTCACAGGAATGCTTACCTCTGAAATCAGACTGTCCAGCATATAGCAGTTGATTAGCCTTAGTCTTAGTCGCTCACAAACTATTGTCTCAATAATATTATCAACCCCGGGGAGAAGATTTATCGGCCTAAATTCAGCAGGAAACCCTGGTTTCCCGGCGGTTAAGGATGTATTAACTATATACAAGAGTGGGTAGCCCATTACGCAAAACAGATCCTTTACTAACTTAATAGTCAACGCATCATGTCTTACATTTATTCTTGGGACCGCACAAACCACATTTTTCAACATGGAGAGGTTAACTGCTTTAAAGTTTAACAAACAAGTTTTCTTCGTTTTTTGAACATTCGAAACCCACGGTCGCTTTTCTATGCTCGCAGAGATTTCTTCTATACTATCCGCATAAAAACCGTTGAAGTTAACTTGCTCCATCATACCTGCCAAAATCAATTTGTGTAAAGTCTGCATTCTGTTTGTTATTTTCTACTAAATCTTTGAGTGTATCAATATCTACTTTGATTATAATATTTAATTTTTTCACTACGTGTTAGAGATGTCACTCTGTTTCTCTTACACTGATAGTCTTTCCAGTCATCAGTATTTGATGACTGACTATATAGCCACATTCCATAAGTTGCTAAATTTATAAGGCATTTGCAAACGTAGTACATAATAATAAACTGATTTTTTCAACAACCGTGCGAAAAAGTACACTTTTCCGCACGCATTGTAGTGTAGAAAGTGTCACTTTTCCGCACTACTTTTCCGCACTTGTGTGCAAAAGTGACACTTTCTAAACTAAAATGCGTGCGAGAAAGTATACTTTTAATTTCTTTGCTTTTCCGCACGCTTGTAGAAAAAATAGTGTTCCTAACTCTTGCGGAAAGTGTCTTTTCCACACTAGATTTCTTGGCTGAACGACGCGTAGCGCGTGCTGAAAAGTGGCACTTTTCGCACTAGTTAGGAAATATACTATTACACTTTAAAAAAATCAAAACTCGTTTTTCATGGTACGGACAAAAATTAAGTTCCAGTTCGCTTGTTTAAAAATATTAAATAGCAAAAGGATCGAAAAATGTTATTAGAAAAAAAAGAGAGGAAAGTGTACGGTGAAATTAGTAAATGCAATAAGTCATGTTCAATTGCCACCTTAAACAATAAAATGTTATTTACTTTATTTTAAATGCCAGCATTAATCGCCTTGGCACTAGTTTAAAAAAATCCGAAGAAAAAACTGTACCAGACATAAAAAAATATCAAGAGGCGCTTTTTGTTCCAAATTGAATGCGGGTTGTCCAAAAAAGGCAAAAGTTTTGGTTTCGCACAGGACCGTAGGTACTACTTTTTTTACAATTATTATTATTTAAAGTAACTATTTGTATCTACGCCGCTGGTCATCTGAACTAGGCCAAATAATTGCACAAAATGACAGCCCTCCAATGCATAATGTGTACCAAATTTGGTTGGAATTCTCAAACGGGCTCGAAAGAAATTTAAAGAATGTTATTTTTGGAAAAGTTTCAAAACGTTGTTGTATATATAATATGGAGAACCAAGCGTTTTTGAGCTAATGTTTATTAAGCATATGTGCTTATTTTAGCGATTTCTACCTTGTGTTTTCGGCTCTGCCTTTAGTGTGACTCACCCTGTATAAATATAGGTATACTTAATTCAAGAGTAATAAACATGTAGGTATAAATAAAGAACATGTAGGTTTATATAAAAAAAATTGTTATTACAATAATAAAATGAAGCAACTAATATAAAAAAACACTACCTATACAAAATGGTTAAGGATACAAAATATATTTCTTGGCTTATCTTTTTCTTGTAAAATTGTTTTAAATTATAGTTAGTCGACTTGATGCTTGCAAATAAGAGGAATTCCAGATTTATCTGTAATTTACCTTGACCCAGGCAATCAGAAGAGCGGAATAGCCCAGATTCAACGGCAGAAAACCTTCCGGCACTGTGATTTTTCATAATTTGATTTGGCCGGAGTAGCGGCTGTCTTTAATTTCCCTACTAACTCGAGGACATCTAACTATTTTTCTTTCTCCGCGACGATCGCTCTCGGAGTGATCATAATTTCTGAGGGGTTTAGAAATATTACAGGATGTAATGCTGTAGCGAATTATTATGAATTGCAGAAATTAGAAATTAGAATTATTCCAAAGTTACTCTCGTTCTATACTTTTACGTTTTTATTACCTAATTTTGTTTAATTTCGAAGGATCCTGCATGACTTATAGCTTATTTAGTTGTTGCTTTTTTTATTAAAGTACACTTCACCTAACTCCAGAACCCTTAAACATCTATATGTTCACTTAGTTAAGATATCTGTAAACAAATAATAGGAGCAAAATCAGGCCGATATATAAATATTTCATAAATATTATTCCTATCGTTATTAGTTTTAAATCCGAAGCAACTCTACTATGTATGATCCAGCAAGTTCCCTCAAATCGATCAATGTTGTAAATATTCTACTCACATGGTAAAAGGAGATAATTACCGAGTATCAGTACCGGTCGATACTACCGGCGTGAAAGCAGCAGCCAAAGATAGCAGCCAAATTTCCGAAGATGCCCGATCGGTGTGCTCATACGCACCACGCAATTTAAAGGCCTACGTCCATAATAGCAGAGTGCCTATTCCTCATATTATATTATGTTGCCAGGCGGCTTTCCCAATTGTACATATGCAGATCATTACGACATGTAAATATGAACCACCGTATAGCACCTAAAGGGGTGTCGATCGATGGGTGGATACTCCGTAATTATCTCGGCCAAATCTGCGATCAAATTTGAGTTTTCCGCTACTGAATTTTTAATAGACGAACGATACGCGTCGGCTGACTTTTTCAAAGATTCAACCCCCGTAGCTCCTAAACGGGGTCGTGTTACACCTCGAACAAGGTGCCGTTCGATGAGGGGATCTTCCGTGATTATCTCACCCAAATCTGATCAAATTTGATTCGTTCAGTTTTTCGCTACTGAATTTTTTAATAGACGAACGATACGCGTCGGTTGACTTTTTCAAAGATTCAACCCCCGTAGCTCCTAAACGGGGTCGTGTTACACCTCGAACAAGGTGCCGTTCGATGAGGGGATCTTCCGTGATTATCTCACCCAAATCTGATCAAATTTGATTCGTTCAGTTTTTCGCTACTGAATTTTTTAATAGACCAACGATACGCGTCGGCTGACTTTTTCAAAGATTCAACCCTCGTAGCTCCTAAACGGGGTCGTGTTACACCTCGAACAAGGTGCCGTTCGATGAGGGGATCTTCCGTGATTATCTCACCCAAATCTGATCAAATTTGATTCGTTCAGTTTTTTGCTACTGAATTTTTAATAGACGAACGATACGCGTCGGCTGACTTATTCCAAGTTTCAACCCCCGAAGCTCCTAAACGGGGTCGTATTACACCTCGAACAAGGTGCCGTTCGATGAGGGGATCTTCCGTGATTATCTCACTCAAATCTGATTCGTTCAGTTTTTCGCTAGGGGAACTAGGGGTAAGATGGGGTACTAGCTATTACTGGCAAACTACTAGAGCCATCTATGATTTTGACGGTGAATTATGTGTACTGACAACTACAGACCATGCGCTCTTGATTTTAATCGGCTCCCACCAGTCTCGCAGCTACAGTCGCCAGAGTCGGTCGCATTTTTCTATTTCTGAGTACTGGTTATTATGTTTGGCTGTTTTCTTCTACAAAAAGGTAAGCAAATTCATAAAATTAATTGTAATTCGTATTGCGTTTCTCAAACACATCATATAGAGACTCTATAACGGTAGTCAAATCACACAAATATCGCTTTAATTTTCGAAAAAATAAGATGATTTAAAAGTGTATCTGTGGGGTAAGATGGGGTACCTTATGAGGGGGCAAGACGGGGTATTACCCCGATACGCGTCGGCTGACTTTTTCAAAGATTCAACCCCCGTAGCTCCTAAACTGGGTCGTGTTACACCTCGAACAAGGTGCCGTTCGATGAGGGGATCTTCCGTGATTATCTCACCCAAATCTGATAAAATTTGATTCGTTCAGTTTTTCGCTACTGAATTTTTAATAGACGAACGATACGCGTCGGCTGACTTAGTCCAAGTTTCAACCCCCGTAGCTCCTAAACGGGGTGGTGTGACACCTCGAACAAGGTGCCGTTCGATGAGGGGATCTTCCGTGATTATCTCACCCAAATCTGATCAAATTTGATTCGTTCAGTTTTTCGCTACTGAATTTTTTATAGACGAACGATACGCGTCGGCTGACTTTTTCAAAGATTCAACCCCCGTAGCTCCTAAACGGAGTCGTGTTACACCTCGAACAAGGTGGAAGATGGTTCTCGCTCAGGTATGGACAGTCACGCGTATCATTCGTCTATTAAAAATTCCGGAGCGAAAAACTGAACGAATCAAATTTGATCAGATTTGGGTAAGATAATCACGGAAGATCCCCTCATCGAACGGCACCTTGTTCGAGGTGTAACACGACCCCGTTTAGGAGCTACGAGGGTTGAAACTTGGAATAAGTCAGCCGACGCGTATCGTTCGTCTATTAAAAATTCAATAGCGGAAAACTCAAATTTGATCAGGTTTGGCCGAGATAATTACGGAGTATCCACCCATCTATCGACACCCCTTTAGGTGCTATACGGTGGTTCATATTTACATGTCGTAATGATCTATATGAAAAATTGGGAAAGCCGCCTGGCAACATAATATAATATGAGGAATAGGCACTCTGCTAAAACTTAAGACGATCGCAGTGATATTGAGATTAACCCAAATTCGTCAATGCGCGATACTTGCGCGGTGTAAATACGGCCTGGTTTATGGACGTAGGCCTTTAAATTGCGTGGTGCGCATGACCGCTCCGATCGGGCATCTTCGGAAATTTGGCTGCTATCTTTGGCTGCTGCTTTCACGCCGGTGTCGATACTGTTTGGTCTCACAGTTTTTTTTCTAAAATTTAGTTTCTTTCAAATTAATTAATTTCTTTACAAATAATATAATAACAAAAGTCACCTGGTGATCGTGTGTCCAGTAGATTGCAGGCGGCGGTTCTGGACTATGTCGGACCAGGCATGTGAGGTTAAGGGTCGATCCTCTGTTGATGAAGATTTCTGGACCTCCTACGAGAGTTGTCACTGGCTCTGAAAATAAAAGTATTTCGAAATGATTCTAGCTAATGCAAATTAGACATAATTATTCATCGGGTTAATTGTAATATTAAGATCTGTACAAGCAAGAGGACGGCACAATTAACAGACTTAATATTTCTTTGAATTGTTAAAACTGCTATTTTCCAAATTGTTAAGGTTTTTCATCGGAAGAAGTCAGAAATTTTTTTGTGTCGTTTTTTTCCCCCTAAATTCTCAAAATTATTGTGCCTAGAAAGAACACGAGTAAGTTTATCAAGAAATATTTCCGGGACGTGTGTTTTTTATTGAGAATACACGAATACGATTCCTTTATAATTTCTTGCATATTAACATCTCAAAAACGATCTATTTTGAAGAGTGTCCTCCTTTTAATTTTGAATAATCGTGAAAATAACAGCTTTGACTGGGGCTTCCGAATAAACAAAAATATGAGGCTTGGGTGTCCAAGGCGGGCACGATTTTTTCGACTTTTTGACACTGGTTTACTTTCTAGATGTACATAAAATGTAAACAGAGGTCTAATATAAACAATTTAGCAATGCATAAGTTACATAAATTCATTTATATACAATGTCGAGAATACGGCGACATAAGTTCCAGCTGCATAATTTAAAACATATAATTATTGTATTGAGCAGATCCGCGGTTGTTAAGCAGCGAAGTGGCAAAATGGCATGTGATCTTACCACTTTGATATTTACTAATAGAATTTATTGTTAACAAAAGCATAATTGGTTGTATTTTTAAGAAGGGAGCTAGCTTCTTGGATGCAAACAGTATGAGGGAAATAATCAAAAATAGGCCATTTTTGTGAAGCCGTAACGAATCTGATACGACGTATCACCCTGGGGCCGGCGTCGTTTAAGTTTCCCACGAATTCGACGTGTGACGTTTAGATGCTTCCGGCGCCCCGAAACAATCGAGAAATACCAAATAACACGCAATTTCCAAGAATGGTTCAGGAAAATTTCCAGCCGTTTTTTTTTTCTTGGCTCCGAGATATAGGTAAGGCTTTTGCAGTTTCCATAGCGTTGACCGAAATACTCGCACCTCATTGGTCCAGAAGTAAATGGGTTACGAACGTAGCCTCGCTAGCGAGAAGTTTACGTTTTAGCATCATTTTTACCGGGCGTTTATTTTACTTTATACTTGCATGATTTGCAAGTTTGTACAACTCCGAGTTATCGGCCATAAGCGAACGCATTATTTTATTTATATTTTTATTTTTCGGCTTAATCTGCCTTATTGTATAACGTATATATCGTTCGCAGTCATTGCCCGGTTTGTCTGTGCTGGCAACAGTTGTGATTAACGACTTTGGTTTGCAGTCGGAATGCAAACTACTGTATATGGTATTCCATGAAACGCCTACGCATTAACGAAGTCCCCCCTGTCTATTTCATTCTACTCCGCAAGATCCCTTGAGGATGAAAGCCGAGCGCAAACCTTTAGTATCAAATAGATTTTGTTTCTGACGCAAACGACCGTCGAAGCGAAGTTAACGTTGCTAGCATCATTTTTACCGAGAGTTTCCTTCACTTTAACCCCATTGGTCTGGAGATTGCTGCATGCCCAGGGTCCGCCGCGATGTCTCCCATCGTATGCTAGCCACACGTCCTCTCCTTGTTTATGAGATTCGAACTCCTCCTACAAGCCCTTTTTGATCCTCAGACCGAAAGTATCTTTTAAATGCGTCCCTGCTTTATATCCTAAGAAATTATGGCACGGCTATGCACCGCATTTCGTTGCACAAGTGGCCGGACGTCGAACAGTGTAACCCATGCAAATATTGGTGATATTATATTAGGCGAGCATGCAGTCACTTGTTTATTACCAGGTGTGGTTTGATAACGTTAAAAAAGTGTTTTGTCTCGTATTTTATTGCCGAGGCGCCTGTTCTCGAGCTACCCTGGTAAAATATAAATGAACTCACTTGGAACACAGTGATATACGGGGAGCGATCTATTTAATATCATTTACCATGCTTTCCTACTGGTAAAAATATCAGACTTATCAGCAGAAATCACCCGTATAAAATTCAAAGGTTTTGATGCTGTCCCAACCACTGGCGGGGATAAGGCGCCCGAAGAGCCCGCAGTGCGGAGGGGGGGGCAGCAAATGATACCTATTTGGTGTTCTATAAAACATATATCGTTAACAGACGTATTTATAAAGACTTCTCACGGCTATAGCTTCATGTCCTGGAAAACAGATGGCTTGATGGCTAACAATATATTCTGCATTGTATTTTATCTCCGGAAACCGCATGGTGAGCCAAAAATGTGTCAGACGTGACCCCGTGAACAGTCTTTAATAATATTTCAGTCGACGCATATATTTTAAAACTGGAAGTGAAATAAATGAAAGCGTAAACCAGCAGCATTACTTTTATTTGCAAATGTTAACTAAAAAATTACAAAAAATATTCTATTGTCCGTAGTTATGGCCGTATGAACAATGGTCCCGTTTGTGTAAAAGTGCGGACAAAGTGCTGAGTGCGCGGGCACGTGTAGGCTAAGCTTGCTTTTTGTATACTTATAAATATGAGCTCTGATCCATGTATATTTAGTCTTGTCTTGTCTTGTAGCGTGAATCGCTGCCCTGCTGTAACTGTCAAAATAAATTGTTTTAAAAACGTATTTTTCGAAATCGTTAATTTAACTGGCGCAGTCGGTAGGACGTGCGTCCAGTTTCCGCGTTCGTGCACGTCGTCCAACAACCCTGATCTTCGAGGCATCGCAGAGAGGCAGCCCCTGGATCAACCCAACTCCCGGCAGACAGCACGACCAGCAGCTACAACAAGACATTGCTCACCAGAGGACCTTGGCCTGCGACCATCGATTTGGTAAGAGTTGAGTACTCCTTTGGTTCCCATTTTACCCTATTTCCCTTTATTTTTAAGATATTTTGAGATATTTTTGATTTTTATAACATATTTTTGAGTTTTGAATATTTTTGATGAGCGAGAGCGATATTTCTATTGATATAGAGAGTCTTTCAAGTTTATTCACAAATAATTTAAGCTTTGAGGAACAAAGTATCGTAACCGAGGTTACCCAAGTTATTAATAAGGAAAGTGATCAAATAATAATCGCAATGGCGAACGAAAAAATTGACCTGCCAATGCTTAAGATGTATGTTGAAACGATCTCTGAATTCGATGGCAATGCGACTTCTTTGCCCAAATTTATTTCTTCTTGCGATTATCTTTTCGAAACATATAGCGGAATTAATGACGAATTTCTGCAAAACTATTTAATTAGAGTAGTCCAGATGAAATTGACTGGACGTGCCGAATTATTGATAGGCTGTCGTAACGAATTGGACACTTGGCAAAAGATAAAAGACGCGTTAACACAATGCTTTGGCGATCGTAGGAATCTAGAGTGCCTAGAGCAAGACGTATTTACAGCTAGACCCTTTAAAAACGAATCACCTTTAGATTTTGCAAAACGTTTACAAGTCATGCGTAGTAACTTAAGACAAAAGGTAAATTCTGATATTTACTTAAACCAAGCTGCTAAAGATATTTATGGTAGGCAGTATGATGAATTATGTCTACGAACATTTGTTAGAGGTTTATCAGGTCCCTTACAGACGATAATTCGTTTGAAGGAACCCGCATCCCTAGAAGATGCTATGAATTTAATTATACAGGAAGAAAATTTCAATTACACTCAGAATATTTTTAGGAATGGTCCACAAAGTAATTTTTCTAACTCACCACAAAATAACCCACGGACTAACAGACAGAACTCGTACCAAAATAATTACCAAAACAACTTTTCTCGCCCTAATTTCCAAAATAACTTCCCAAGGAATAATTATCAAGGATACAACCATCAACCTAGGAACAATTTCCAAAACCAAAATTATTCTCCTAGACCAGTTTTCCCAAGTCAACCTATTAATGTACAACCAAATTATAATAACCAACAAAGACGTTTCCCTACCAACAGACAAGTTTTTGGTCCACCTCGTAATGTTTTCAGACCTACTGGACAAAACATACAAAGGCAATATGAGCCTATGCAAACTAATTCCCAAACCAGTAGAAATAATAATGCTTTTAATCCTAGAAATCACGAAGCTATGTCTACAAATTCTAGAGTACCCTCTAATGTTCATAGGAGTTTCTCTGCTAGACAAAATAATTTCCCGAGAAATAATTTTCAGCCACAAAATACTATAACCGAAGAGTTGTATCAGATTAATAGCGAAAATGCTAATAATGGAAGCCAGTCAATGCGCAATGCGTATGACTTGGTCCCCTCTCAGAATGAAGTTCAAATTCAAAACAAAAATGATATAAGTCCCGAAAATTTTCAGCAAGTCAGGTTGTCCCCGAAACGGAAGAAATAGAACCCGAAATTATTGAAATCCACACTGAAATCTGCAATAGTTTACTCTATATTATTGTAGAAAATCCCCCTTTAAAATTACTAGTTGACACTGGTTGTTTTCAATCCCTTTTACGACCTTCTATTGTTGAAAAATATTACCCAAATTTCATTTATACCTGTCCAACAAGAATTCGAACTAGTTTAGGCCAAACCGAAGTTCAATTTAGAGCGAATATACCAGCTCCTGATATTTTTAAAACAGATCAAATGTTTATATGTACACTTTTTGATTTTCATGAATTTTTCGATGGAATTTTAGGACTACGTGAAATGAGGAAGTTAAAATTTATTATTGACCTCGACAGACAATTTTTAACAAATAATGTAACCAATATCCCATTCTTTTATCGTGACACAAAAGAAGATTGTCACACCATTTCGATTAATACACTCTCAGCTAGAATCCCGGTAAATACATTTAATAATAACGCTATTGTTCCCGAGTGCAACATAGGAAATCTTTATTATCCAGAAACAACAGACATTGTTTTAAATAACGACGATGGTTCTGATGATATGATTAATTCGCTATATTTAGATTTTCAAGATTTTAATAATGATAATGATAATGTTAATGACGATATATTTTATAAAACTTGTGAAATAAATGGTGTTTTTACAGAAGGAACTAATAAAGTTAAAAGAAATAAAAATAAAGTTAGGAAAAATAAAAGTAGAGTTAAGAAGAATAAAAATAAAGTTGACATAAATAATGAAGATGTTATAAGAGAAAATAACGAAGTTTTAAGTTGCAATAATAATGAAGTTTATAGCGATGATAATAATCTTACAAATGAAGTTATTAATGAAGTTAATGAAGTTCATAATTATGATATAGACAATAAAGAAGTTTTTATTAATAATAATTCCCATAGTTATGTACATGCAATGTTTCCAATATTTTCTACTAATTTAAGTGAAAATAAAAATCAAAATTTCAGGTTTAAAGTTCCTATAAGCTATAGAAATAGGAAAATTATCTTACACAAAAATAAAAAGAAGGTGAAGATAAAGAAAAGAGTAAAAATTAAAAACAAAAATTTCAGTCTCCATCGAACTAGTTTTCCAACAACAAAATTAAAACCAAATCTCGAAAAACTAAATTCACGTTTAGTTGACTCTAGACTGAAGCTCGAAGAATACGATTACGAAATTAAGTACAAAACAGGAAAAACAAACACTAACGCTGATTCACTATCTAGAATTCAATTAAAGAGTGATAATAACATTAATAATTTTCTATTTCATGATATCGACTCAGAATATCAAGAATTTAGGAAAAATACCGATAATAATAGCGATAAAATTATAGAAGTTAGGAAGGATTTATTTGAAATGCCTGAAACATATTCTTTAGCTCACTGTGTATCAGAAGATTTTAAGTTAGGCGCTGGGATAGCCCTACAGTTTAGAGAGAGGTATAATAATATTGAATATTTAAGAAACCAAAATATGAAGATAGGTCAAATAGCAATTTTAAATGACAAAAAACGATTTGTTTATTATTTAATAACCAAAAAGTACTTTTACGAGAAACCTACATACTATAATGTGTTCAAATGTCTTAGAAATTTAAGAGATCATATAATTAAAAATAATATCAGATACTTAGCAATGCCAAAAATCGGATGCGGACTTGACCAGCTAGACTGGAACATAATTAAAACAATGATTAATTTTATTTTTGAATTTATACCAGTAGAAATAATTATTTGTTCTATAAACAATGATATTTTAGAAAGTTACCCAATATTCTCTACAAACAAAGACCCACCTGAACCTATATACGGTTTACCAAAAAATGTAAAAGTTTCTATAGATGAAAATCAACGCACAGTTAATTTTGAGGAACCGATAAAATTCTATAGAGAACGTACAGTTAACGAAAATGAAATAACAGTAAAATATATTCCCGAAAATAATGTTCAAGCGAGTAATGCAGATTTAGAATTTGAGTTAAAGCTGAATGAATTTTTGAGACAACAAAAAGAAAAAATTAGGAAAAGTCGAAATAATAACGACCTTAACGCTATTGAGAATCAGTCAATTTTAGGAAATCCCGGTGATATTGATGAAGAAATTCATAGATTTTTGAATAACCCTATAACCAATGATGAAATAAGAGAGTATTTAGAATCTGAATTCCCCGAAGAAAACCCGGATATAAATGACAATAATGAATATCAAAATAATGACAGAGTTAGGCCAAAAATAAATATTATTTCGGATATACGTATAAAACCCACAGGTGAAATTGAAACAGTTTATCACAATACCCCAGTCTCTACAGTTCACTCTGCTATTGAAGACCCAATTTTAACTATTCCAATAACCGAAAATTGCTTAAATACTTACACAAATCAAATTATATTTATTCTAAAAGATTCAGGAAGATACCACGTTATCAAAACACACCCTTTTCCCAATAAAATGAGGCTAACTGTCAATCTAACATTAAAAAACTACGCTTATGAATTAATTAAATTTTTCAAAGAGTATATAAATCCAAAATCAGTTTACAGTATTTATATTCAAAAAAGTGAAATTGATTTGAAACCGAGAATCTGCAATTTACTAGCAAAAACTTTCAAAAATCATGCATATAAACTTAATTTCTCTAATATTTTCTTAACTGACATTACTGAAAGAGATAGACAACAAGAATTATTACAATACCATCATGAAACAAAGACATGTCATAGAGGCATAAATGAAACCTTATTAGCTTTGAAAAGATTATATTATTGGCCAAACATGAAAATCGATATAACTGAATATATTAATAAATGCCAATATTGTGACGCTAAATATGACAGGAATCCACCTAAAATTAAATTTGCATTTACCCCTACTCCTTCGCAACCTTTTGAATCTGTTCATATGGATACTTTTCAAGTCTTAGGAAATAAATTTCTAACCATAATTGATGTTTTTTCAAAATATGCACAAGCTTATTACTTAGAATCTTGTAATTCTACTGATGTGATTGAAGGAATCTTCACTTTTGTTTCTCATTTTGGCATACCCAAGTCAATAACATGTGACAATGGTACTGAATTTAAAACAACTCTTTTATCTGATTTTTGTAAACTTCATAACGTTAAATTACATTTCACTACACCCGGTAACTCGACAAGTAACAGCCCCGTAGAAAGATTGCATAACACATTACTTGATAGTATACGCGTACTTAAACTTACTCATCCGAACTCAAATATAAAACAATTAATGCAGTATGCTATACTAGGATACAATAATTCCACCCATAGCGTAACAAAACAAAAGCCTTTTGATATCGTTACAGGTCATACAAATGCACTCGACCCCTTTGATATTACGGATGAAATAATATTAAATCAGTACATAGACGAACGTAAGAATAAATTAAAAATAATTTTTGACAAAATTCATGAGGTATCATTAAGTGAAAAATATAAAGAAAATACAAGACACAATAAAGATAGAGAAGAACCACAAAATTACGAACCTTATACTACTCAATTTCAGAAAAATAAGGCATCACTAAGAGATAAAACTAAACCAAAACATTTGAAAATTCAAATTGAAGAAGATTTAGGAACAAAAGTTAAAACTTATGACAATAAAATAGTTCATAAATCGCAACTAAAAAGGCCGAAACCTAATTTGATTCCTTGTTTGCAGGAGAATGAAAATGAACCTTCGTGCAGTTATGCTATTCCTGACAACGACAATATTATTAACGTTGACTCCAGTACTGACGACGAGTGACATGACATTTACTCCGATAAAAACTCCTTTGCTACCCTTTCTGCTAGGAGATACGAAGATTGTAAAAACCAAACACACTTTTATCCATTATATTAGATTTAACCCTATAATTAAACAGCTTAATAATATTCGAAAATTTTACACTATTATAAAGTTATCCTTAAATAAGAGTAATATACCAGAAATTACTACTAACTCATACTCTAATGTTCTATATAATTTACTACAGCATGTAGAATACTTAATAATGGAAGTAGAAAGGAAGTTAGATAACATAACTCCACATAATAGGAATAAAAGAGGCTTAGTGAACATAATAGGCAAAGCTTCCAAATGGCTTTTTGGAACGCTAGATTCCGACGACGGTGAAAAATATGAAAAAGCAATTTACGCCCTTCAAAACAATCAACAATCCTTTACAAAGGAAGTTTCTTTACAAATTTCGTTGACCAAACAGCTTATTAATAACTATAATTCTACTATAACTATATTACAATCAAACCAAAATTTAATAAAAGAAAGATTAGAAAATTTTGAGTTGAATATAAATAAAACGATTAACGACATTTCAGCATACTTGCAAGCACAAAATATTTTAGATCAAACTATCCTTAATTGTCAAAATTTGGTGACTTTTCTAGATAACTTGGAAAACGCGATAATGTTCGCAAAACTAAATACCTTACATAGTTCTATTATCCCCTCTTCACAATTACGTTCTATGATTAAATCATTGGAAAATTTATATCCTACTGACTCTATTTTAAAATTAAAAAATGTTATCTCTTACTACCAAATTGCTGGAATTCAAGTAAATTTTAAAAATGACAAAATTATATTTGCAATTCACTTTCCAATTTTCTTACACGAAAATTTCCAAACTTATCGATTATTCCCAATTCCTATAAAAAATTCAATTATTATCCCGAGTCATCCCTACCTTGTACTTGGCTCAAACCAACAACAATTCGAGAATGAAGAATGCCCGAAGATAGAACATTTCTACATTTGTCAAAATTTACTCACACCTCACTCAAATGAATGTATCATCTCCATGATAAAAGAAGCCGAAGGAAAATTTTGTCATGGTTTATCAATCAACTTAATTAACCCAATAATACAAGCCGTCAACAGCGAATATGTCATCGCCATTCCCGCCGAGGAAACATTAAAAATTTCAACAAAATGTCAGAACAAAGAAGAATTCAAAATTATTAACGAACCAAATTTGATCTATCTACCAGAAAATTGTGAAATCAATGTCAAAGATTTCCAATTTATTAATAAAAAAGAGGAAATTAAAGGAAAACCATTTAATTTACCCGAAATCCAAGTCAACGAAGTCAACTTTAATTATCTACGAGCGAAACCTCTTCAACTACAAACAATTAATTTGGAAGATATTCATAAATTACAAGAAAAGTCTACACTTCTGCAAGTTCCCGACATTCAGAAAATTCACACCTTAAGCTATGGATTTGCCACTAGTATTATCATTATTTTATTATTAATTACTGCATATATAATATGGAAGATATACCAAAGAAGATGTATGAAGAAGAAAAGACAAGTTAAATTCGAAATGGTAGAGAAGAAAGAAGAAACGGAAAAACAACCCTCCAGGTTGATATTTTCCTCTAAGGGTGGAGGAGTTATGGCCGTATGAACAATGGTCCCGTTTGTGTAAAAGTGCGGACAAAGTGCTGAGTGCGCGGGCACGTGTAGGCTAAGCTTGCTTTTTGTATACTTATAAATATGAGCTCTGCTCCATGTATATTTAGTCTTGTCTTGTCTTGTAGCGTGAATCGCTGCCCTGCTGTAACTGTCAAAATAAATTGTTTTAAAAACGTATTTTTCGAAATCGTTAATTTAACTCCGTGGTACAAAAACCGAATAAAATAAATATCAGAAGTGAGACTTTAAAAAATTATAAGACAAAGAGTTTGTAACATATTGACAGGTAGAGAGCGATTTCTCCAAGCCAATGAACTTCAAAATTATCGAAAGCTCCACAAATGTAATGTTCAGCTTGGGTCTGAGGATTTATTACGATCTTTTATCCGGAAAAATAAATAGATTAACCGACGACCAGTGTTGCTTACGCTAATTTTTATATCATATACGATATTTTTGATGCTTTTATAGTATAGGCCAACAGAAAATAAGAATTGGCGCTTACAATGCAACAAAAATTGATTTTTTTATGATTGTTTCCGAGTCGAATAATTAAGAAAAGATATACAAACCACGAAATCTTGCACTTTCAAAACAGACGTTATGGAGGTCAGTACCTATTTGCCGTCACACAGCAGCTGATAATGCCGGATAAACCCGGTCTGTCAGTTTCCCGAAGTGTTTAACCCATCGTAATTTTTCGAGGTCCAGAGTTTGGATGTGTTTTGTAAACATGCAGATAGGTAGAGGAAAAAATTGAGGAAATATTGTTTCCTTGATCCACTCGATTTTCCCAAAACAAGTGTATTTCGTCTTTAGAGAGAGAGAGAGAGAGAGAGAGAGAGAGTGGAGGGCGGTAGGCGGCTTGCTGCATTGTTGCCCTCCCGTTTCTACGGCCCTGGATACGAAGTTGTAGCTAATTAGGATAAAAATTGCACCCTGAAAATCAATTGTAAAGTAGGTAGCTAAGTATAACCTACTCAGTTATAGAGGTATACAGGGTGATTCACCTAAAACTCCCAGGCTTGATATCTGAGCAACGAACTGAGATATTTTAGTTCCTTATAAAAGGCTCCTTGAAGACATTTTTGTAGGCTCAATGGATGGCGCTGCGGTCGAAAGAAATTTTTCGTTCGCAGTGCATCCGAATTGTCCTTTCCAAAATTAAAGTCGAAAAACTAATTTTCTGAAGAGTTCTTACAACTATCCTAATGTCTCACAGAGTTGTTTTGTCATCTTAAATGTACAAGGTGTCTCAAGGAACACACATGCACCCTAAACTTCAAACTTTTTGAGATACAAAAAAACTTTTCAAACAAAAGTTGTACCTTATTATAAACAGTTTTTATGACATATGCTATGAATATACAGGGCATCCCTTAAAATCGGGGCAAACCAAACATACTCTTTTTAATGGGAGCACCCTGTAGGTTCTTAATTGTTTGAATGCCACTCGTCATTAAGGTTCAAACGGTATAAAAATTCATAAAATTATCTTTTACATTTTTGAGGAACATATTTCATTTTCAAATTTTGTACTAAACCTATTTATCTTAAATTTGTCGATCGCGTGATAAAGATAGACAATCCATGCAATATGAAATAACCGCAAGAAGAAAGAATCCAAGGTAAAGTCATATTTAAATTCTACAACGTTATAATACTATTTTAGGTTCTACAGAAACTAATAATATCTAAAATGATACCTAACATATAGCGCCGTAGCTTTGCCTATACAGTGTGCCCGCGTTTGCTTGTGAACAATCTAGAAATCTATGAAGAGCTGAGTAAAATATAGCATTATATATTTTTTTAGATTCAGTTAAGGGAAGATATCTCACAGACACTACTATTTCTATTGGGTGATTATTCTATGGCTATGAATTTTTTTTAAATGACCAATTTTTAAAATATCATATTAGGCATTGTTAGTATAGCCAGTCTAGCTCATACAGGATGTTCGTAAAAAATCAAATTTGGTAAAATTGTTGCTTGAGACACCCTGTACATTTAAAATGACAAAACGACTCTGTGAGACATTAGGAGAGTTGTAAGAACTCCTTAGAAAATTAGTTTCTCGTTTTTATATTTGGAAACAATCTTACGATTGTCTACTACTACAGATTTTCGACATGCATGTATTGCTAAAATAGTGTTAGCGAAAAAACTGTTGTTTTCTCAAAATTTGTTTATAGGATATAATTTGCTTAAAATTGAAGGGCAATTCAGATGAAATACTTTTAAAGGTCACTGCGAACGAAAAATTTCTTTCGACCGCAGCGCCACATACAATTTGCAATAGAAAAATTAAATTTGAGCCTATAAAATAAAGTCTCCAACGAGCTCTACCAGCCTTTTTTACGGAACTAAAATATCTCATTTCGTTGCTCAGATATGAAATACAGGGCTGCTGTTTGTTCGGTTCATATAATAGAAAGAGGAAAAACTGTCCAAAAATTTTTTCTATTGCGCACCACATGTTTCTCAAAACAGGTACAACTTTACTAGATATTAGTAAAAGTATTTCTTACCTGGATGGGCGCTGTTAGACGGGGACATAAAAGGGGCGCCTGCCGGCAAGTTAGTTTCGGTTGGTTTTTGGTAACAAAAGATTTATTATATTTATATTTATTAAATTTATTGATTGTCTTTTTCCCTTTTTAATATAGTTTTATTTCGATTTGTTTTTTAGATATTTTTTATGTTTCAATTATTATTAAAAAAAACTTTTTAAAACAACACGCCGGCCACAGATCCCGTGATTTTTCATCGGTTATTATTTATTAGTGGTCATGACAAGCTGTCATGTCATGATTAGTTTTCACGCCCGATGAGCCCACATGAGCACACATCATGGCAAAGTAGCAGTTTGGTGTGCTGTTCGCGATGAACAAGGCACAACTTTTGGCAACCTCAGCTTTATTTATTTGTGTGAGTATTCAAAATACATATTTTTAAGTTGAATTTCACTTTTTATACTTTTAAAAACTCATAATGAAATATTATCTATACCTACATGTATATATCAATTCAATGCGGGAAATTTTATAAGTTATTATGTTTTCTAAAAAACAATTCTTGTTATTAGAACTATAATAATGGTACTTAAATTATTATACTTTCTAAGATTTCAAGATAATATTTCTATTTATTTATATTTTTATTCCTTTCATAACGAGATAATCATAGGTAAATATTCCAAGTCATTTTTGCTCTGTAACTTAAGTCAATTCTAGTTTGAAAGTTGATGTGAATTATGATGGGAAATATTTTGCCCCCTTCTGAATCTATGGCACTGGCATGTCACATAAAACCTGATGGCAGTTGGACCGGCACCAATGACGTCAAAACCTATAGACGTGGTGCCCCATTGTTAAAATGCCCTTTATTTTGACGCCAAGATTAAATGTATCCATACTACTCTAACAACATGCTACAAACAAAGACAGAAAGTCAACCATCAACCAACTATACACCCGGTGATTCCCGGTTATAGTTCCTCCAGAATCACACTTAGATATCGCATGTTTTTTCTTGTTTGGGGGCGCCGGAAGCATCGGAACCTCACCTGAAGACTTGGGGGATGGTCTAACGACGCCAGCCTCCGATCCCAGAGTCGAAATAAGTTCGCTACGGCTCGACAAAAAGGGGCAATTTCTGACAATCTTGCGACATTTTCGGAATAATTTAATGGAGCGCTTAGATTGTGATTAGTTCTGGGCGTCAAGCGTTTATCAAAACAAACCCGTCTATAGGTTCTGACGTCATTGACCGGCACCGTCGCAATGATAATATAAACACTGCGTCGGGCACGCTTCACGTGACGCAGTTCTACGTTACCCTGCACTGCGTCTCAATTTGCGCGCCACGATTGAACTCCATGCAACACAAAAAACTGCCCTGCGCTGCGTCAACTGCGTCGTCTGCGTCTCAATGTGCGCCCGGGCCAGCTGGCGACGCGAAACGTCACTACGCCATCAGAGAGAAGTAGCTTTTTGTAGTTGTTTACGTTTACTTGTCTGGCGATTTTCCTGTTTAAAAGAACGTTTGTGGTGTTTATTGTGTGTTGCGGACTGTGTTTTTTAGTAATATAGGACGTGGAGTTTTATTAATAAGGTGGTAAAACAGCAGTGATTCAGAATAAAGTGATTAAAATTCAATTTTAGCAATAGGTTTTAGGTTGTGTCTATAGTTTCGGACTTGTTTAAATCATGCCGTGGACGTGTTCCGTTCTCAATTGCAAGGGAAACTACAAAAGCGATCCTAAATTGTCCGCTTTTTCCTCCCTAAAGACCCCATTTTAAGGGAAAAGTGGGTTAAGTGCATGGACTTAAGATTTTGGAAGAGATTTTGTTCTTACGCAGTCTTCCAGGGTAAATGTGGTTTTGGTTTGGACTTTGTGAAAAGTGTTATACCTAACAATTGTACATGATTAAACGTAACCACCCTAAAATCAGTAAGTTTTATGGTTTTTGTTCATTCGAATTTAGTTGTATCTAGGCACGAGAAATAATTGGCATTTACGAAAAATTTACCGGTAGGTATCTAAACGCACCGAAAGCCCTTTAAAATGTGACTTTCACTCTCGTAGATTATTATCCGTGTTGTGAAGCCATGACCTATATATGTTAATAATCATTTAAAGTGGTTTTTTTTGCCAAATATACCAAGTTGACATCTTGAAATTTGAATTTGGCGCCTTATGCCCACCTCCCTTGGATGACTCATCGCTTTCAGCTGCCGGGTCTTGTCAGTATCGCGACGGTGCTGGTTGGACACTGACATATAACAGAACCTTGTACAAGCCTCGAACCCTCCTTGTGGCCTCCTTGCGGAGTCGACAGCAAACAAACGTCTCCTCATGGCTTCAGTTTTCCTATGTGATAGACTGTGACATGCTGGGTCCCCTTATTTTAAAGTCCCTGCTCTAACATTACTGCTACAGATACAGTTTAATTTTATTAATTTCTTGGATTGTGTTAAATTGTAAATGGCGCTGGTTATAATTTAATATTTAAAAATCGGGAGTATAATAAGAAAGAAAACCTAATTTAATAACAACTATCCAATACAGATATTTACAAAATAAAAGGAAGAAATTTAGAAAACACTAACGATAACCTAAAAAGAAACTGTAAGTAATGAAACTGAAACACACAGAATCCAGATTAGATCAAGTCAAAACTTGCAAAAATAATAACTTCTTGAAAAAAACTATAAACGAAACTACTTTCTCAAAAAATGATTATTTTATGAAGTAAATTAGTAAATTCCAAAATCGCACAAAAGTCACCACATAAGGTACACGTAAATTGACGCACAATTGACACCAGATTAGACAGGTCGTAGTACAAGTATTGGACCAATAAAATACCTCCCACTAAGTACAGAAAAAAGAAACCAATTTGTTTATTATTTATTTTCATACAGATATAAGGACTTCCAAATGCAAACTATAGTTTTCAAGAAATAGCGATATTTTTACAAAATTGTGAAGGCAATATTCTTTCAGCAAAATATTCTGTTAAAAAAGTATGGTATATAAAATGGATTGGTAAATTAACATTTTGAACTCTAAGATGGAATTGATCGTTTATTTATTCTTTATTCACGGCCATGAATGAAATGTCTAAGTACTTACTCGTATATTATTGGCATTAAAATATATTTTTATTGATCTCACACATAATAACAATATTTAAAATGGTGGTTACCTACTTGTAATAGACAACAATAAAAGAACCCAAAATATATCTAGTTTCAGCACTTCACTATAAGTACCTCCTTAGCATTATCGAAATAGGTGTTGTTATGGTTAGGTCATTCCTTTTTAGTTATGCTAATACTTAATTATTTAATACAATATATTTGCACCCTTGTTGGTACGATGTTCCGACCTTTTTGTCCGAGGTAGGTATACGATGTTTCAACTCGGCAACCCATGCCCGTGGTATTAGCACTTCTTGTACCATTCTCGATACAGTTTTATTCGTAAATTACATGACATCTGGATTCTTATTTTCCCTCGACAACCTAAAATATAATTTTGTTCTATTCTTACACACGAATTATTTACTTAGTCTAGATTTAACCTCGGCCCAAGAATCAGAAGGAAACTCAATTTTAATCCATGTATCTATGTGATGAACGTATTTCCCATGGTACTGTTCACATTATTTGTACAGAGGTCTTGATAAATGCACGTGAATCTTCTCCGTTTTAATGTTAGTAAATAGGTATTGCAGTACCTAGTGCTATGTTTATGTTTATTGTCACACTGCAATCCACACGTATTTTGAATTTGAGCCATTGTTTGTACACAACAAAACTGCCGTTTTACAAATTATTTAGACTTTCTGTTCATATTATCTGTCAGAGGCTAAATCTCTGCTTAAAATACAAAATACAAGTTAACAGAATTCACGAATAATAATATCAAATAACTACATTCGACTTACGGCAAATACAAGCGTAAACCTAACCTAAAACTTCGAAACTAGAAGTTAAAGTTCGAATATCGAATTAGAGACGCCCGCAACCGCAACTGTTCCGCGAGCGGGAGTTTTCCACCACAAGTTCTAAATATAATCACATACCTATACATTATTATTATAAAGCAAACAAAGGGGAAATAAAGTAAAACAAAATAATGCCGCAATATTCTATAATCCTAATCAATATCTTAACAAAACATCACCTGTCATTCCAGGGTCTTTGGGAAATTCTAGGGGCATTCAACATAAATCTATAGTGACTAGATAAGAAAAGGCATCGGGACACCACACACACTTCGGATTTGTCAAGACGGTAAGTTTGTCATAATCACCGCATATTAATATAAGGAAGGGGAGGTGCTCTCGAAATCATTTCTTAATATTCATTGCAGCTTGTAGATCCGAAGATTTTGGGATTTCCTAAGACACATTTTTACGAAGGCGTGGAGCGGATATACTAAAATTGAGAATAATATAATAATCATACGAGAGCGAAGAAAAGAACGACGAAAATCAGTGCACTCTCCCCAAACTTAACCAAGGACTGCGACAGACAAAAGCAAGAAAGCTAAAGTCTACCCAAGTTACAGCGGCAGTAGATATAAACAAAGTCACATGACCGCATTGCGATAGATTACCAGGGTCTGACTAATATATGAGATTCCCAGTGGCTTGTAATTCTGAACTAATTCTTTTAGAAGTTCTAAAAATTGTGTTTTTACCTTTCGTGGATCTTTCCTTTCCTTTCCTTGAATTAAGTAGCTAAATAAATTTACAGAATATACTGCTAGCGATCCGATCTAAAATATGCCCTGCATTCTGCTCGCCGCGTAAACACTTGACATTTGCTCTGTAACTTGGATAGACTTTGGGGACCAAGCAGTCTTTGGCCCCCCAAACTCGCCCAATACGAGTACCAAGACTCGGTAGGTTTCACATCAGGCTATACCCGGTAACATACCTAAAGAAAGGATAATAAAAGTAAAAGACGCTAGAAAGATCGGAAGAAAAATTCCAACGTACCTAATAACGACAAGAAAACAACGAGATGGGAAGGAATAAGAATGCTGTGCCATTGGCATTGGAGACTTTAAAAGTTTCAAACCATAAATCGGACGAAGTTTATTAACTATGTTACTATTTAAAATTTCTCATTTCCTTCAATTTCCCTTCTTCGTTTTCCTCTGAAATCTTATAATATAATATACCGTTTTGTCTTCTAAAGCAGGAATATACTTGCAAACTGTCAATAATTATTACCTACTACATTTTGACATTTGTCTTTCATGGCAACCTATGACCCAAGGAGTGATGCCTCAGATTCAGTTCTGAACGAACGGTTGGAGCGAACATATAACATATATACTTCGTTGGAATCGGAAAAATTCATATAATTCAAAAATCAAAAAATATAAAAGGTGTTCCATTTAAAAAAAACATAAGTTAGGTCTGCCACGGTTTTCTAGAAAACACTGTATAAGGTTCAATAGCGTCACAAAAATCTTTGTATTAGTATCTAAAACTTTTGTAAAAAAACTTTTTTAAAACCTCAAAAACTAACTAAGAAGTTAAGGGGTACATCAACTTTGCAACAAACACCACAATTTTGAAACGTTAATTTAATGCTCTTTCGAAAAACACATATTCTTAGCGATTTTTTGCAATAAAAATTAATAGGATGATAAAGCCAGTTATATTAAATAGTCTTTATGCAGTTACAAGTTTCTAAATTTTCAGAAAGTTCAAAATTATTAAAAAATGGAAAAAACAAAATGTTGAAATTCCGTAAATTTATGTAAAATTTAAAAAGGAACAACTTTTTTATGTATAACTTTAGAAATTTTAACAAACAGCGATTTTATTTTTAAATGTCATTTTTTACAGATAGGTAAAGTCACGTGACCACGTTTGAATCATTTATTTTTCGTCTTTTTTAAAGCAAAAGTTAAATTTCAAAAGAAATCATTAATTAAAAATGTTTCCAATATGGTGCGAACTTTTTGGAGGACACTGTATACGTGAGCCACTTTGTTGCTATTGTAGGTCGTATAGATACGAAATTTAAAGAAATTCCGGGAAGAACATTTTATTATTAATTTTTAAACTAAGTTAAAATCCATTCTAATTATTGTATTTCATAAACTCATCATATTTAATTAAATAAAAGTTGATATTAGACAAAATGAATATTTAGTGTCCCCATTATAATTTTAAAAGAAATGGCTTGTGGCATATGGGACAAAAAGCTTTGGTAATAATTGGCAACACCAAACTAATTTCCAATATCTAATGGAAATTATGTATGGGTCTTTCGGAGGTGTGCAGACCACGACAGGTACCTGTTTCGGGCTTGTTGGCCTGTTGGCAGTACCAGCTAGATGGGGTTGGTTGGTAAATGCTCACCGCATTATACTAGTTCCTTTTCCACTTAGCCAACGTGTCTGGGTCTTTTCGGTTGAGGTGCGCTGCGTCTGCCTGATGAGGGCCAACAAGCCCGAAACAGGTACCTGTCGTGGTCTGCACACCTCCGAAGGACCCATACATAATTTCCATTAGATATTGGAAACTAGTTTGGTGATGCCAATTACCAAAGCATTTTGTCCCATATGCCACAAGTCATTTTTTTAAAGTTGATATTAGAGTTTTATTGTCAACAAAGGTACTAAAATCTTAACTCGCGATTTACCCATCGTTTGACAGATTATCACCTTTACACCCCAGTCTGAAATTTGTCAAATTTTTCAGTGATATACTCGTAGCTTGTACCGGGTGCTTAGTGTTTATAGATTATGGACAAAAGTCGAAAAAGTTCATATTTTCATAAAGTCCTGTGGGCTGTGTTTACAGAAGGGAATATTGTTTACCACTTAAATAGAGTCACAATAGGACTATGGTTTGTCTACTTAATACTGGGCTTTCGGGGCAAGATAAATTAAAATTAAAATTTTCTATTCTATCGGTGGAATCGAAAAGATGGATTTCATATAATATGTAAAAAATATAGGTACAGAGAATTATGAATAAAAATCATAATATTGGCAGGTCCCGATTTTACAGAATACAAAGTAGAAGGGTTACTATAGCCGCGTACAAAGCTTCAAATAAGTGATTATCTTAACTTACATTTGTACAAAACTTTTGTAGAACAAAAATTAAAAAGTTAAGGAGTAACAATATTTATACTCAATCACCATCTACATCCTCGCCAATTCGCCTAGTTTAATTCAAAAGTTCTCTCGAACAAACCGGAAACTCTAAGTGCAAGGACCGTCGACCTCGCCCCGGAAAGAAGTCGATAACAATAATTGCCACCGCCGGTCTATCCCATACCTCGGCGAAAAAGGGTTTATGGTAACTAGGGGCTCGTTTTACGATGCCAGCAAAATAAAGTTTGTAAGATCCCCCTAGCAAGAAAATATTCAAGCGGATTTGTGCATCGGGAACTTATTTTCATAGAGTTAGGGGGGATAAACGTGGCATTATGGCAGCGATATAGACTTTGCTGAAATTGCAGAGAAACGGATTATGGGATGACTTGCGTTTATGGGATGTATAAAAGATCGTTCGTGATTTTTCAGTACTTTTACTAGTCATGCGTGTCTTTTTAAATTTTTTTACATTTCTATGCGAGGGTAATAATTTGCAGTGAATCCACAAACAGGAATACTCGACAAATATGTTGACAATAGGGACAAGTCATTCGAGATCTTCAAAATTGACAAAATTAATAAAGCGTTTCGCAAAAAAGAGTTTTCCAATAGGGATGATGTGATTTCTAAATGAAATATTCAAGGACTTTGTGCAGTAAATCAGGCCAGTAGGTAACCCGGCACTTGGGCCAACCCCCTCCACTTTCCCCCCTCCCCTCCTAGGCCCCTCCCCTCCCAGGCCCCGCCCACTTACCTTCACCACTGACCACGCCCCTTCCCCTTCGTGACGTCATTAGGCCCCGCCCCTCCCAAGCCCCGCCCCCATGACCTCTGAGACCAATTGGGAGCGCTAAATTCCATCACGTGGTCTCTGACGTAAGATGCTTATCGCCATTTTCGACGCCATTTTTTTTTCTTATCGCTCCTTTCGACGCCATTTTGATTTTAAGCCCCGCCCCCATGACCTCGCCGGCCAATAGGGAGCGCCGAATTTCCACGCAATTTTGATTCTTATCGCTACTTTCGACGCCATGATAATTCGAAGTCCCGCCCTGACCTTGCCGGCCAATTGGGATCGTTGAATTCGAGCACGTGGCCTCTGACGTCACATCCTTATCTCTACTTTTAATCTCTCGCTCGTCACGGCGTTGCCGGATCCTCGAATCTTTCCTGGGATGCGACGTTGCCTTTTCCTGGCACCAAGTTCAAAATTCTGAACCCCTCGTCGGGGTTCGAACCTACGACCGTCGATTCATGAGTCCGACGCGCCAACCAACTAGGCTATCGACGCACTCGGAAATATTACTTAAAACTGTGTAAACTAGAATCTCGGTGACGTCACAGAATTAGGAATAAGTACAGGGTGTCTCAAAACTCGTATAGATACAGAGTGAACCAATAAAAACTTGCAACGCTCTGACGTCAAGATGTGACAAAAATGCAAAAGGGCCTTAATAGTTTCATCACGTGACTAAGAATAAATACAGGGTGATTCAAAATTCATGTACAAGGTGTGACAGAAACAAAGCCAAAAAGACCTAATTTCATCACGTGGCCTCGTATAAGTAAGTATACAGGGTGATCCAAATTCATGTACAGGGTTTGACAAAAATTAAGACGCATGCGCCGATACACGCTGTGACGTAGGTTCTCTGTCTAAGGCGCGTGCGCCGATGGCCTATGTCACGCTCTGACGTCAAGATGTGACAGAAATCCAAAAAGGCCTTAATAATTTGATCACGTAATCTCGTGGAACTAAGAACACATGGTGGGAGAAAAATATAAATACAAGGCGAGAGAAAAATACAGAGTGAACAAAAGTTCGGTAAAAAATTTAAATGTGCCCTAATGACACCTCGTTGGAATCGTCTCTACGTTAGGAAGACGGATTTTAAATGAAAAATTTTAAAGTCTTATCGCGGGAGATCGGACGTGTGGAACATACTCTTACAGCACTTTGTTGGAATCCTCTCGACGTTAGGAACACGGATTTTAAATGAAAAATTTTAAAGTCTTATCGCGGGAGATCGGACGTGAGGAACATACCCTTACGGCACTTTGTTTTAATCGTTTCGTTACGAGGATCACGAATTTGAAATAAAAAACTTTAAAGTCTTATCGCCGGAGATCGGCCTTGTGGAACATACTCTTACGACACTTTGTTTCAATCGTCTCGACGTTAGGAACACGAATTTTAAATAAAAAATCTTTAAAGTCTTATCGCGGAAGATCGGGCACACTTAGAACAGAACTAATAATTAATCAGGACATCCAAGAGAATCCAAATACACAAAAAAATTCAACTTTTGGTGTCAATTTCCAGTGTGAGGAACATGCCCTTGCGACACCTCGTTGGAATCGTCTCGACGCCAGGAACGTGAATATAACCCTCGTTCATAAATACACGGTCAGATGTAGAAAAAATCTAAGCGGAATTACAACATAAAATGTGATTATACAGGATGGGGACAAAAAACCGTTGGGAAAATGTAAAATACAGGTTGGAATAAAACACATAACAGGAAGATCTTACCCAAAGGATGCTGATTTCTCCGAATAAACACCATAAAAGGAGATGATTTGAAATTGTGTTGATAGAAAAAAGTTATATGTATTTAATTAATACTGCTCAAACATCAAATTTGCATTCTGCTAATAAGTGTGTAAATACATGTGTCTTATCACTACAAATTATCAAAGGTTATCACCGTACGCTAAAAATTACCAAAGGTTATCACATCTTGACCCTCTTGGTTAATAATAAAATTTTACGATAAGTTTGAACAACGGTCACTCTTGTTTACCAGAAGACTTTTTAACTAAGCCAAACATTTTTAACAAACTGATCGGATTGACAATTTAGAATTTCCAAAGACATAAAATATTACGGTCATAAAAATAATTTTTGAATTTTTAACGCGATGTGTTTCCTTGGCATTTAACGATAACTCAGCAAAACATAATTTTAATTCTTTCTGTTTAAATAAGTGTTAAATTCAAAAAATAGTACAAAATTCTACATTTTTTTCACAAAAATCCCACAAATTGGACAAAATTGAGAGACGGGGTAAGGGGAAAAAGCATGTCACATTAGGAAAGTTGAAAAGGCATTACCCTCTCATCATTCAGAATTCAATAGAAATGATTCGGTCAATACTACACCATCGCAAAAGAAAATGTCGACTTTAAACTTCTAAAATATAAATTTATAAGTACCAATGAAACCACAAAGAAATACAAATCTTAAAAACAAAGCCAAAAAGGATTAATTTCATCACAAGGCGCGTGCGCCGATGACCTATGTCACGCTCTGACGTCAAGATGTGACAAAAATCCAAAAGGATCATAATAATTTCATCACGTTATCTGGCGAAATGTATTAAATCTGAACGAAAACGATTACATTAATTACTTAGATGAAAAATTAAATTTATCAAACGTCTTTCTCTTATCTTGTTACTGACCTTTAACCTAATCTATCTATAAAATGCATAACAGAAATTTTTTATGAAACGGACGAACGTTGTTTTTACTGGAATTCTCCGTCACTTGCTAATAAAATAACAAATTGCGCAATATCCTAAAATAATAACGGGACAACCGTTGGTGTTATCTCGTTGATTTTTGTATAAATAGGCTGTTTACGAAAACATCGTCACTTACTCGTCAACAGCTGCCGAAGTTGTCTCGACCAGTCTCTGCCGTCTGTTTTACAACATTTCAATGATGATTCGATTTTCATTAAATATATTGGGCGATTTGAAAATTTTAAATTAGGGTTGCGTCATGGAATATTCCTCGTTAAATGTAATATTAGGAGAGAATAGAGTGAAGTTAGGTTAAATATGAGAAAAATACAAACAAAATTTGATAAATCTATATGCCCTTGTGACACTTCGTTGGACTCAACTCGTCATGAGGATCACGAATTTAACATAAAAAACATTAAAATCTTATCGCGGGAGTTCCATGCTTGATATAACCGAACCGCCTTTTTAAAAAATGTAGAGGAGATCGAGGAGAAGGAATCTGGTAGAAAGAATCTGATGCTTAAATAATGATCAGGGGATCGAGGAGAATCCAAAAACGTCAACTTTCGGTGTCCATTTCCGGTATGAGGAAAATGCCTTTGCGGCACCTCGTTGGACTCGTCTCAACGTCGGGAACACCAATTTAGCATAAAAAAGCTTTAAAGTTTTATCGCAAGAAATCGGTGTTAGGTAGAAATATTCTGACGCTTAAATAATGATCAGAGGGTCGAGGAGAAGCCAAATATGTAAGAAAATGACAACTTCCGGTATCCATTTCCGGTGTGAGGAATATGCCCTTGCGGCACCCCGTTGGACTCATCCCTAAATATAATAATCTTAAATAAAATAAAAAATATATAATGTTCGGCGAGAATAGCACGGATAATGAACCCACAAATTTAAGTTTGTTTTGCATAATGGCCAAAATGAAAGAGTCTTAATAATTTAGCCTAGCAACACTGAAGAACTAAGAACAAGAAGTAACATACTCATTCATGCATGCGTCGATCTTCGGTGCACATAGGGAAAAATGTGAGAGAAAAAATATGTATAGAGTGGATTGAAAAGCAGGCCAGAGGGGCCTTAATAATAATATACGAGCCAAAACAAGGCAATAGTGGTCGGGATTAGGTCAAAGAACTTATAGAGATTTTTACTTTTTTTAATTCATCGACGTTTCGACCTTTATAAGGTCATCTTCAGGAGGCTACAATGTTACAAAAATACATAATTAAGGTTGGACTATAAAATTAAACGATATAAAAGGGAGACAGTGAATAAATAGCATATAAAACTCCAAATTCAAAAGGAAAAAAAACACAAAATATAGGCAATACTCACATAAAAAATGTTGATCTCAATTGTCAAAAAACTTAAAATATTAAAAGGACATTTAGATAAAATACACATAAACAAGACCATTTCCTCGTTTCGGAGGTTGACACAGAATTCAAATATAAAATTAGAAGGTAATGTAAAACGTGTACCGAGTTACTTAATAATTTAGTCTAGCGATATTGAAGAAGTAAGAATAAGTAACATACTCATTCATGCATGCGTCGATCTATGACGTGTGTGTAGTACAACGGTCATTACATCATAGATTTTTCTCCTAAAGAGGTACAGGTTAAACAAAAAACAATAAAAATCTAAATAATTTACAACTAGCACTGCAATAAAAAGATGTCTTGAATTATATTCAAATAAATGTTATATTTATCAGCGATTTTGCCGCGAAGGAAGTAACGTCCGGCGGCGTATGAGATATCATTTTGCCAGTACCATAGGCTTTTAAACAAAACACTTATTAATGTGTACGTTGGCAGCTAAAGAACTACGTCGGATAATTTGGTAAGTGAAAAATCAATTATTTTTCATATAATAATAAAAAAATTTAAGGCTTGAGACAACTATATTTGGCTTAGAACAGACGGCTACCTGGTATAAGAAGAATGATGAGTTGCGATTCGATTTTAGTGCAAACTGGGCTCAAGAACAATAAAATATGTGGTTGGATTACAAGAGCAATGGGTTTTTATTATCATAGGCAGCAGGTCAGAATCAAATTGAGTACCTACTAAAATCAGATAACAAAGCCAAAAAACTTACGTTTTTTCTCAATACATAAATAATTTTAGGGAAAGTATTGGGTTTAGCTTTCTAGTTATAGAGATACAAAATTTTTAGAATTACTGGCACTTTGTTTTATAGAAAATATTTTAGAGGCTAAACTTTAGTAAAAATTATGGAGACATCGTTTTATATTATTTAAATTATTGAGGTTTAACTTTCTAGTTATAGAGATGTGAAAGCAAAATTTTATGCTTAGTAGAAAAATTTGTGGGTGTTTGTTGCTAGAATAATTGCTTAAGACACCTATTTTGTGTATATAGGGCTTATCTACATATGATAAGCAGTTTACTGGTTTAACGTTTTTATTTCTAGAGATACATAAAAATTATTAGAAAATTTACAGAAGGAACATACAAAATTTTTTTGCAAAATATTAAGATCAGATTAAGATTAGGTATATAAGAATTTTTCTGAGAAACTGAATGGGATTTACATATAAAAGTAATACTAGTGGTTTACAATTTTGTTACTTTATTCAATTTATTATATTGTTAACAATAACATTTTAAATTGGTATACAACGTAATCGCATAGTTTGAATTATGGGGTTTGTACATTTTGATAAATAATTAATTGCGTTATCCAATATCGTGCGCTCGAACCATGCTGCGGGGTCCTCTTCTTTGGTTATTTTTGCCTCAGGTAGATTTACACCAATAGTGATTTTTCCAGAGTATATAGTTACGTTGATTTTTACAACCAACGGCGTATCCACTATTTTACGAAAATCTTCAATAATCTGTACCTGCATACTAAAATATTTCTTGAGTACTGTAGTTAGGGAATCAGACTGTTCTATTTTAGGCAGGCCCATCACCAGGTTTTTCATTTCTCGGAACTGAGCCTCCTCTGCTATTCCAAAGTGTATCTGGTAGCATTTGTAGCAGCATGATGTAAAAGAATAATAGCCAATGCCCTTTCTATCCTTTGTGTAGCGTGGATCCTATATGCTTTATTTTTGTTACATATATCGGAAATTTCTTCCAAGTAGGGGGTGCATTCGGCACAGTCACAGGACCTCCCCCAATCGCACTCCTTAGGCATCTTGATGGCTCAATGGATACTTTGTTAATGATGATGAGGTTTGTTCACCATCCACAATTATGTCTGTTTTAAATTTTTTCGGGGTGAGGTGTGTTCATCAGAAGAACGTTTTTTCGTAGAGTAATGACCCCATGGAAATGTACAGTATGAATTATTTAGCAAAACCCGTTTATCGTCGTGGGTGCTAAGTGCAATTTTCTCTTGTGTTGTGGAGTATACTACATGTTTTTCAGATCTTATTAAATTTTGACTAATATATTTTTCAATATTATCGTCCAGACACCGTACATAATCTTCAAACGTGATTTTTCTTTTAATAACACCTTTCTTAGCACCTTTTATTTTCTTTATTACTCCACCATTTTTCATTATTTTACATATTTCATCATCGGTAAATCCGCTTTCTAGTAGCTTCTGTCTTCGTTTTTCTTCGTCTTCATCGGTCTGAAGCAGTTTCACTGTATATATCTTTGATCTTAATCCCACAAAATCCGTCATTATTCTGCCATTATTTTCTTCCTTCATCATCCCGAGGACCTTTTTATTGACCTGAGATATTTTGTAAATATTGTCTGTTGGGAAATCGCTGGTATCAAAACGTGCGTGACAGTCTCTACCTATAATATCATAAATATCAACATCTTGTATCTCATAAATTAATGAGTCCGTATCTGTGTATAGAACGGTACAATTGTTCCCAAATTCTGGTTTCATATACCCATAGTGGAAATCGTAGATGGTGGTTTTTGCCAAGTCCAAAATTGAAATTCCCCCAGATAAATCGGTTTATTGAAAAATACCTCAGACTTATTCATTTCAATGATGATTAGATTTTCATCAAATACAAAGGACGATTTGAACTCTGGTTTGGAAATTAAGGTTTCTGCCCCATATCTTCCATCCCATTTATTTATTAATTTCACAATGCTGTGCTTTCGAACGTTTTCCATGGTTTTCCCAACACGGCGTTAGATAACAACTTAAATAAATCTTTTTAGAACGGGGTAGTTGCCAGAGTACGTAAATGTGTGTTGAGATCAATATATGGTTTCAACCACGACGACTGTTTGAATTTTAGGACTCGATGTATTTGTTTAAGTTTGAGACCATTTGCCAAAGCCTGTTTAAGTGTTCGATAGTGAACCACATATTTTTCTTTGCTGTATAATGTGGCCATTAATTTACATTCATTTTTATCTCTGAGATTATCATCTGCTTTGCGGTGTTCAGGGCAGAATGGCAAGTCTCCATGCAAGTCATGTAGGGTTTCTGGGTACTCTAAGTCTACTTACAAGAAGTAACCCGTTGCTGCTTTGTCAGGAATTGTGTTGACATCGATATTTTGATCTACCCATTTAAATCCACCATATGGCAGATGCTGTCCCATGGACCAACCATATTGATTATTTATGTCAAAGTAAACAGATATTTCGAAGGCTTGCTGAAGTCATAATTAGGCATGTATTTATTGTTTGCTGTAGATCGGCGTTTTGAGCACTGAGAGAGTCCCCCACGGATGCCTTTCTCCATGAACATTACCATGTCAATATTGGTAAGCAATTCCAGTTCGATTCCAGTATATTTTAACATACAGTCCCACGTATATCCAGGCAACGTATAATATTGGGCTGGATCTAACTTGTGTGATTTCATGCAGCTTTTTCTGAATTGTTCAAAGACGTCTGCCAGTAGAAGTATGTCCGTCTTCATATACAATTCTGTATATTCACCGATATTTTTACAACTAAACTCTCTCCATACTTTCTGCGCGTGAACGTACTTTCATATATTGATCTTTCCTCCAGCTTGTTGTAAAAACAGTCTTTGGGTGGTAGATGATTGTGATTTAATTTTTCCATGGAATCCACATAATCATAAGGGAAAACCCCCTTTCGTGTGAGAAGATTAAACTTATCAGGTGTGGAAAATGACTTCGAAGAATGGGATAATCGCTGAGATTTGCTGCCAAGGATTCTAAGCTCCCCGCCATAAACCGAAAACTATCAATAAACCTGAATTTAATTGCTGTTTCCGATATGTTTTTCGTGAAGGAAATATACTTTTCCTTATTAAGGGGAAGCAGCTCAACCCTCCCGTCAACATCTTTGGCAATGCTCTTAATCACAAAATGAGCGTCGTACCCGCTTAAATTGTGAAATACCACAGGCACCACGTGACTATCCTGATAATTTATGTTGCAGTCTTCATGCGCCGCACCCCTAAATTTTCCAGTTAGATGGTTATGATCTCGAACCTTTTTCTGATCGGAATTGAATGGTTTCTCACAAATATGACAAGTGGTGGATAACTTGAATCCCATCTCCTGTAGGGGCGTCAGACGGTCCATTGGTAATGGACATAGAAAAACGGTCTCTAAGTCCTCGGCCAGCTGATTAAGCTCCTTTGAAAACCATTGGATACAGTCGACGCCGGTGTAAAATTTATAAAATGATAATGAGTCATCATAGCCACATTTGATGTAATACCCCACACTAAACGGCTTATGTTCCTGGTACATTCCCTTTTCTTCTATAGGTCTTAATATACTCTCTAGATCGGCATATACTATGAATGGCACAGGCTCTTTGTTTTTATGATTCTTAAATTTAAGAATTTTATTTTCCTCCGTCGGCAGTCTCACCCTACAATTATTCAAGTGCTTGCAGTCCTCAAGGTGGGCAATTAATTTCTGCTGGCTATGAAAATAGTGTAAGCATCTATCACACACCCATTTTTTCTGACCAACCCTCCTTAGCTGTGATGAAACGAGTCGTGATAGGTCCTTGATCCACACATAGTGGTATTTGACCGGCATTAAAATATCGTCTCCATCATCATATACATCCTGAACCAGCAGTAAGTTAACAAGTTTTGTCAATTTGTCCTTGGTGAGATAAGTCGGAAAACATTCGAACTTACCATTGGTCTTTTGTAAACAGTATACGTTTATGGATACATTATTCTGCTTCTCGAATCTAGGGACTTGTCTCAGTGTCATTGGAAAATGAATTCCTTTTAGATTCGATACGGTTGAGGGGAGGGGATACTTTGTTACCCTTTGTGGGTCTTTATGGGTTGGGTGCAGAGCCGATACCACCGCCCACGCAAAGCACATTTCGTCATTGTTCTTAACGTTGATACATGCTTCCTTTCTTTTAATTGGCGCAGGCAGTTCAATATATGATGAACCAAGCATATGTGTAAACTTGTTAATATTTACTTGCAAATTTATGATGGCTGTGAGACGATCCTCGCTCTCACCGTCCTCTATTTCATCCAAATCTCGAAGAATGGGTTCCTGCACGTTTTTCAAAAACCATTGAGGTACTTTGGTGTCCGTGTAAATCGGAGCGTTCTTCGTATTTATGCTCCTCAGTAATTAGCTCGCCCCTTTTATTTCAAACAGTCCACAAAAAACAGTGTTCACCTTTACCTAACTATGTATTTCCAAAACATTGTGAATTCGATGTTTAAAAATCGCAGAACAATCTTCTAAAAACAGCTTGGGCTCCTTATGTTCGATGTTGGTGATGGCGGCCGTTTGCACGCGTGTCTTGAACGCCGACTGTAGTTCTTCCCATTTCACTCTATGCTTAGCAGTTTCCTTTACGGGTTCATATCCATGTCCCACTATCTTCATAGCATTAAACAATTCTTTGAACGATTTTAAATTTGCTAAAGTCGTTGTCAGATGTTGCTTCTCACCAATAGTTGTAGCATTATTCAGGGACGTTTGCACTTGCTTCAGGATCTCGTCACATTTTTGAATATTTGACTCAATATCACCATCAACCAGATTAGCACTGAAAAGTGCTGTTTGAATTTCTTTCAAGGACTTAGCGAAAGACATCTTATCTTGCTTCGGAGAGACTGGTGATTATCGTGCTGCTTGCGCTCGGAGAACTGACTGATGAAAGAATGCGCTAGGTGCCGCGCCCCCTTTTATAGTACCGCGGCGGAGACGTTCGACCAATCAGAACGCATCTTATTCCCGGCCTCATGATAAGCACGAATCTGTTCGTGTTTTCCATAAGAATCAATGTAAATTTGCGGGTTTTCGCGAACCTTACAACTTCCTGAGCTGCTGATACACATTTTCAATTCGCGCGTTTTATGTTTCTAACTAATAAACTGTATGCTTATTATCTACATCCTGTTTTATAGAATTATTATTTTTTTCAGCATATTCACAACCGTATGATGAGGCGTGGGTGCGTCGCAGACACTTGGATGGATAATCGCCTACACTCGACCTACTATACACAAATTAGTAAGTATGTAAAAATATCTGCTCAAGTTAAAAGTTTTCATGTAGCCGTACTATTTCAACCTATCATAAAATATATATATATATATATATATATATATATATATATATATATATATATATATATATATATATAGGTATGGTTCGTCCTGTAGGAATATGCATTTTATGATAGGTTGAAATAGTACGGCTACATGAAAACTTTTAACTTGAGCAGATATTTTTACATACTTACTAATTTGTGTATAGTAGGTCGAGTGTAGGCGATTATCCATCCAAGTGTCTGCGACGCACCCACGCCTCATCATACGGTTGTGAATATGCTGAAAAAAATAATAATTCTATAAAACAGGATGTAGATAATAAGCATACAGTTTATTAGTTAGAAACATAAAACGCGCGAATTGAAATATATATATATATATATATTTCTGGTTACATTTTGGCAATTAGGTGACATTTTGACAGTTACGCGACGTTTTAACACACGTTTGACGTTTACGTGGCGTTTTTGACGTTTACGTGACATTTTGACAGTTACGCGACGTTTTGACGGTTCCGTGATATTTTTGACAGTTACGTGATATTTTTGACAGTCACATGAGATTTTCACTTGGTCCTTTACGGCTGCCTATAACGTTTTCGGGTGCACAGCCCTAGACCCTAAGAGGGAATTTTTCAGCAAGCCTTAAAGGCTACCTCTCAAGAAGTGTGAAATGTCGTGGATGTTAAATCAAAATGAATGATACAAATAAATTATTTTAAAAGATCTATTTCGTTTCTCAATTATACAGGTAAAAATTGATTAATATCTTCTAAATACATTTTGAGTTCATATTTCACTAACAACATACAAAATTGCTTTAAGGAAATCTCCCCACCCAAGTACTTATTACAGGCGTTAAGACCTTTAGAATATTTCTCATAAAGTTGTTTGCACTATTGGTCGTCACCATCCATTTTTGACTCGTTCATTTCATGCAGGGCGTCTTGAGCACACGCGAACAATTATTTTTCACCCTCTGAATGCTGGTTGATAAATCTACAGCCTCTGTCCAGTGTTTTTCGCTGTATAGCATCCACATGTTTCCTTCTTAAGATCAAAACTGCTTCTGATCTAATTACTACCAACATGAATATTTAACTAGAATGATTACGTAAATATAGACTATTTTTTATTAAATACTTGAAATTTAACAACTCATCTGTTATCAAAAATTCAGCCTAGCTTTGAATAATAATTCTTGTATTAAAAATTAATCTGCTCATTGGGTGAGTCATACCAATATATCAGTATACATATTTGACCTATAGTTTGACTCATCATTCCTACTAACATATAACATTTGGGGTAACTGCTCAGAGGGTGTAATTTCTGTGACGTAACCATTTTGAAGATAGAGAATCGTAGAAGACCCCAAGATGTCTCTAAACCCATACAAATGGAATATTTTTATATCTTCATGTGTAACATATTGGTTTTCTATATCATATTAAAAATATTAATCCTATGATTATTTTCACTTCTTTCTGTTTTCAGAATCTTCCGTCAGAATCCTTCATCAGAGGGTCTAAGTTTCAGCCGCAAATGGACAGTCGTACTGGTGGATTTTGTAAATATGAAATATTATATTCAAATATGTATGTAAATGCCCATATTTCACATAACTCCTAAAACAATATATTATAGAAACAAAATATTGGTATCTTTTTTAGTTTATCGTTAATATCTGTTGTTGTTGTTGCTGTTGTTGTTATTGTAGTTGTTGTTGTTGCTTCAAAATATATATAAATTGAATTTATTTTATTATTTTCGTTCCCTTTGAAAAAATATGGTAAACTTAAAACCAAGTGATTATAAAACCATCTGATCAATGTTATTTCATTCAAAATATGTTCCCTAGATGGTGCTTTAGGATTTCTTTTTTTTCTACAGAATATTATAAATTTAAATTATTGCTTGAAATATTCACATTTTTATTTATTAAAATGTGTGTTGGTAAATAAAAACAGATCACATTGTATTAAAAATATTTTTATTTTTATGGATCCTCTGAAAACATACACATTGGTTATTTTAAAATAGCACAAGACATATTAAATACAAACCATTCTCTGTAAACCCATATCAACCCCATCAACTCAACATCAATTATATTATAACATATTATCCGTCCCAGATAGACCCCTACGAAATGGGGTGGTGGTGTTGGTGGTGGCGGTACCCCCGCAGGGGCATATATAATTAGCCACCCAAGCACAATCTAATAATAAAATACATGTCATTATTTTCACAACATCCCAACTGGAGAACTTACTGGTGTGGGATGGACGTTTTGCTCTACAAATGTGATAATTTAGTGATCTGTAAAATAAAAGTAAAAAACAAAAGCTGTTGTTGAACTCAACGTATGAAAAATATATGCTTACCCATTGTGCTTGCTGTAAAAATTATGTTGGCATTAACAATGTGCTATGAGTTTTATACCAACTATTTTTCGTAGGAGGACTAATCGAGAAAAACTTCCTGGATTGATTTTTTGCAGACGACAAGGGAAACTTCCTATCATAGAAGCAATATTTTATGCAACGGCGAAACCAGATTATTGCTGTATGTGTTTTTAATTATACTTAATATAAATAATATTACTACTATGAGGAGCATTCATTTATTAGTTCTATAATTTATTAAAAATAAAACGTTAATACAAAATATATTAATACCTTTATTAAGAATATATAACATGCTACAATTTTTCTAAAACTAAAGATATTGAAACATTTAATATATAATATTTTAAAATTATATTAAAATAATCTTTTACAAATCAATACTTATATTGGGTGTGAATTTATTCTATTAAGTTTGTTGATAAGATTTTCTTCAGGAGTATTTTGAGTTGCTCGTAAAGAGAGATGTTTGGACAGTCGATTCCAAAGAAATCTAGAGACATTTTGTCACTAGCATGCAACGAGTTTGTGAATTCACTATATTCAAAATATCTACCATTTTGTATGAAAAAAAGCATACCGTTTGTGTGCCTGAAAACGCTATCAAAATGAGAAGGAATCCCTGGAAAATCTTTAGATATGTAACCCCGCCTTTTATTATATACTCGTAGACTATAACTAAGTTCTTCATAATAATCTTTAGTGAAAAACAAATATATTCGTCCTGTGTTCGTTATAACACCACCTATAACTTGACCTTGGGTATCTATATGTAAATGTTGTAAAGTGTTCTTTTCAATTACATGGAAATTTAGATAGTTTAAGATATAATATTCATCTTCAATGATTACTACGATTTGACCATCCGGTTTCTGAAATATTGATTTGTATTCACTAAACTGTGGTAAATTATTTACGGTCGTGTGTATATCGATTTGTTCAGAGGTAAATTTGCGTGTTTTGAGATCTATAATCCACACCCAATTTTTGTAAACAATATACAAATATTGTCTTACTACTAAAAATTTAAGTTTTGAAATATCTATACTACACAAATCAATATCTTTTTTCGCAGGTAGTTTTGGTGTTGTTTCTACGGTAGTTGTGACAGTGGTTTTTCGAGTTGAAGATGGTTTTGGTGAGGACGGTGTGCCATACAATTTTTGAATTGCATTGATATCATCCATATCTAATGTTTGCTTATTGTCATAAAGCGGATATATTATGGCATTAGGATTCATCGAATGGTACAACCCCAAAGTATGTCCAATCTCATGTAACAGAACCGAGTATAAGTTTATTTCTGAGCTGTCAGTTTGAATTTCATTCATATCAGTATGCCATTTTTCGCTAATATCTAGATGTATCTCCATGCATTTGTCATCAATATATGTACTTGCGTGTCCTAGCACACCACCTGATCCATCAAACGGATGAGGACATTGACCAACACCCGAACAACGCCTATGGTGATTATGATTGAAAGAAATATCACCCCACAGAATCATCAAATCAGGATTTAGAGATGATTGTTGGAAAGTTAATCCCGACTCTTTTTCCCAAGCATTAAAGGCATGCTTAGCACATTCTACTTCTTTACTCGTTGCTATAGAGAAATGCCATCGCAAACTCTTACGATTCCATTTCGTTCCGCTAAGAGCATAGTTTTTTATTATTGTATCTCCTACCCCGCATCTGCGTTTTTTCATGAGTTTCAAAGTTTGTTCATTTAGGGTTCCATCCACAGTTATATTATAGAAATCTTGAAAATTAACCAAAGCATCCTCTATTGAAAGTAGATCGCTTTCTACATTAGTGCTGATATTTAAATATCCAAACTGTTCCAAATAATTCTTTGCAAATAATGTATCATTATCATCAGCAATAGGTGTAGATGATGTTTCTATTATAAAATATAAAATTATTAATTTTAACATTTTTACTAGTGGTTAGTAACTATGAAGGGTAGCAAAGAACAACTGAGAAAAATTTATCAATTCTGCGTTTATGAATAGATTTTTCATGGATGACCTTGAATACTACCAACACAATTTTTCTAGGATCCTGATGATCATACAATACGACCACCAACACAGAAAAAATCCCCTGCTGAAACAAATGATACATTTTTGTTCGTCAAGTTCTAACAAATTTCACCTAAACGAATATTCCATGACGCTATCCTAATTTAAAAACTAGAGTTCAAATCGCCCAATATATTTAATGAAAATCGAATCATCATTGAAATGAATAAGCCTGAGGTATGATAACGTCATACTTGTCAGATACCTGATCTTACCTGAAGATTTTTATTTTCACTGTCCCTTTAAGGACCCCTTTAACGCTGCCTGACAGGTCTCCTCTTAGGATGCTAGCGCCTGCGCAGATGTCAAGAGATTTTCTAAGATTTTTTCCAAATAGCATTTTTTTAGTCAACAAATCCGTTCTAAATATGTCCGATCTCGCTCTATTTACCCATTAAGGTTCCCGAAAGGTGAAATGGATGCCTATTTATTATGAACTAAAATTCCAGAAATAGAACCACCGCCTTGAAATAAAATATGATAAGCCGCCTTATTCGAAATTGGGGTTCTTAACATTAGGTGGTCGACTTCTGTCCCATTTCTATCTCCACCTTAAGATTACTTTTCCTTTAAGGCTCCCGGATCCGCCTCCCTGGAACGTGGCCTGACAGGTACCTCTCGAGGTGCATGCGCCTGCGCAGATAACGTTTTGAAATGGAATTCTTGGATATATATTGTTGGCAACCTGTTGGATACGTGAACTTACCTGAAGATTTTTATTTACCTGAAATTTTACCTCTCGGATACCTGAATATTTTCAACTGATTATTTTATATTTTTATCTAAGAATATTATATTTTTTCTCTTTTAATCTCACATTTTTCTTATATTTCTCTCTCACCCTGTATATTTGTCTCTCTTACATTTTTCTTATATTTCTCTCTCACCCTGTATATATTTGTCTCTCTTACATTTTTCTTATATTCCACTCTCACCCTGTATATTTAAGTACCTAACATTCGTTTATATTTTTCAAGCTTTTTTGTTTCTTCTTGTATTTTTTCTCTCTTAAATTTTTCCTTTATGTCTCTCTCACCCTGTATAGATTTACCAAATTTTTGTTATATTTTTTCTCACCTCCCTGACCTAACTTCATTCTATTTTCTCTCCTAATATTACATTTCTCCTTTATTTTTCACCAACCCTGACCTAACTCCACTCTCTTCTCTCTCACATTTTTTCTTATATTTTAAGACATTTCCAAGAAATTGAATTTTGCGCTCGAATTGGATAATTTCACTCGGCATAATATTCTAAAAATAGATTCACTGATAACTGAACGCTTCCGCTTTCAAAATACGAGTTTTCCACATTACATTTTTATTAGCTTTAAATCTAACTCTTCCTAAAAGGCTCCCGGACCCGCAGCCTGACAGGCTCCCTTTAACGCTACCTGACAGGTGCCCTCTGAGGGTGCAAGCGCGCGTGCGCCCCAACGGGCGACCGAGATGATACACTTTCCCTCCAATATCAACGCCCGAGGCGGATGGCGGGAACGCACCATGACTCGGCCTGATTCGAACATCTTCGGATGGGGTCGGATATCTTCGGACACTCTCGGACCATCTCGCGACCTGATTGGCTGTGACGTCACAAGGAAGCGGACATCTTCGAGTCTGATTGGGTAGGAGGGGAAAAGGGGGTGGGGCTCGAACCGCGAAGACCTTGAAATCCCAAACGAAGCTTCATAAGAAATAACATGGGAATTTGCGCTCGGACCGACATAGCTTATCTACTACTGGAGGCGACAAAAACCTAAACCTACTCCACCATGAGGGTCACTATAATGTCATTACATCACTGACTGCGGCATTTGGGTGTGATTATTTCTGCGAGACATGCAACATACCATATTATCATAAAGACGAGCACCGATGCGGGGGTACATGTTTTGCCTGTCAACAAGCTCCACCCTGTACGTTAGAGCAAAATGTACAGTGTGGGGACTGTAACAGGATGTTTAGAAGCAAAACCTGTTTCGATAACCACAAGGCGGGCAATAGTAAAAAGAAAAGTGTTTGCGAACAGGTGCAACGCTGTACAAATTGTCTGAAAACCGTGAAGAAAAATCGCCAGCATACATGCGGCGAAATTGACTGCAAGATCTGCCAGAAACACATGCCTGGCGATCATTTATGTTTCATGCAGGTGGACACAGGAAAGCCAAAAACCAAAGATTTGCTATTCATTTTTTACGACCTGGAAACTATGCAAGAAAAAATTATAAACGAAAATGAAAAACTACACGAGCCGAACCTCTGTGTTTTTGCCCAACGCTGTTCTCACTGCCTGGGGGAAAGAGACACAGAGGTTTGTGAAAAATGCGGGGTAAGACTCCAAGTAGTAAAGGGTTCCAACCCTGTAGCACCTTTCCTTATACACGTCCTTGAAATTCGTAAGAACTTCAAGAATGTTGTCGTCCTTGCCCACAATGGCCAAGCCTTCGACCACCAATTTATTCTGAATCACATCCTTACACAGACAGACCTGACGCCTGAACTAATCACCCGTGGAACAAAACTGATAACGATGACTGTGGGCAACGTTAAATTTCTAGACTCGATCAACTATTTTCCGATGGCTCTATCCAAATTACCAAAAGCTTTCGGTCTCACAGAGTTGAAAAAAGGGGACTTTCCACACCTGTCTAACGAGCAAAATCGATGGGTGTTGGAAACGTGTGCCCTTTCACGGAAGCCTGTACCATACCATCGGCCTGTAATAAAATATTTCGCCGTAATTTCCTCAAACCCGCTACCATTGGAATAATACCTAAGAACGGGTATAGGTGGCGAGATAATCAATCGAAAATCGCCATAATGTGGCTTATTAACGAGGAAAGTCAGCGAAATGTAGAGATTATGCACGCGGCAAAGGGTAGAGAGGTTACTTTGTCCGGCGTAAAAGTAGATAGTTTTTGCGAAGAGACGAATCAGGTGTTCGAGTTCCACGGGTGTTATTTCCACGGTTGTCCGCAGTGAATAAAGTCAAACAGATATCGGCCCACACACGACGATCCCACAGACACGATGGCTTACAGGTATGAGGCCACAGTAGCCAAAACCGAACGCCTTGGCAGCCTAGGGTACGACGTCGTGGAAAAATGGGAGTGTGAATTCCGTAGGGAGCTAACCCCGAACTAGAAAATACCCTACAAACTCACCCCCTACTCCAGAAGAAGCCGCTAAATCCCAGAGATACGTTTTACGGTGGACGAACGGGCGCCGCCAAGCTCTACTACAAAGTCAAACCAGGCGAAAAAATTAAATATGTCGACGTCTGCTCCCTGTATCCGTGGGTGTGTAAATACGGGAAATTTCCCGTAGGTCACCCCACAATGCATGTGGGACGTGAATAGTGCGACAAGCTCGACTTAAAAAACAAAGATGGGCTCATTAAAAGTAAAATGAACTCAAATTTGATGTTCACGCTGTGTCGTTCGTGCGTTGAAGTGGAAAATCAGGATGATTGTAAACACAATGACGAAGACAGAGCACTAAACGGCACGTGGGTGATTGACGAGGTACTAAAAGCGGTAGAAAAGGGCTCTAAAATACTCGAAGTTTTCGAAATTTGGAAATACGACATCTCGCTATACGATAAGGAAAACAAAACCGGCGGACTGTTTGCGGAAATGATGAATCGATTCATCAAGACCAAACAGGAGGCCTCCGGCTGACCTTCTAACTGTGCGACACAGGAAGAGAAGGACGACTACATAGAAGCGTTCCTAGATAGCGAGGGGATTAAACTTGAATTTTCGAAAGTTGTAAGTAATCCAGGTCTCAGGTCGCTGGCCAAATTAATTCTAAACAGTTTCTGGGGTAAGTTTCGACAGAGGGAGAACCAGGCAAAAACGAGCATCATCAATAGCCCAGATGAGTTTTTTGCCATGTTAACTAACCCCGCCATGGAGGTAAACGCGGCCATACCCATCAACGAAAACACTCTGGTTGTCAGTTGGGAATACAAAGAAGAAAGTTCTGACCCTCTTTCAACCGTGAACGTATCTCTGCCTGCATACACAACAACACAGGCCCGCTTAAAACTCTACAGCTATCTCGAACAACTAGGTGAAAGGGTACTGTACTATGACACACTATGACACCGATAGCGTCAGTTCGAGGTCAGACAGCGGTAACGACAATTTCGACGTACCTACCGGAAATTCTCTCGGTGAAATGACCGTCGAACTGGAGTGCTATGGCCCCGGCTCATACATAACAGAGTTTGCATCTGAAGGCCCCCAAACTCTACGCCTACCTCGTCTACAGGTCTACACCCCGTCCACCGGAAAATTTCACGAAGTGTGCAAGGCAAAAGGTAACAACAACAATTAGGTTATAAAAAAAATTACAAAAAATTTTCTGTTTCAGGTATTCGCATCACCTACGACTCCTCCAATCTTGTCAATTTTCTCAGGCTGAGGGACATGATCTTGACGGAGGAGCCCCCCGTCTACGTCACAAGCCAGAACATTCGGCGCACGAAAGAACACGAAGTCGTAACCGTAGAGGAAAGGAAAATATTTCGAGTAACTTTTCGTAAGAGACGACGAATTGAAGACTACGATTCCATTCCCTACGGTTACAATAAACGTCTCAAACGTGACTAGAGTTTCTACATCCGCCTAGTTTATTTGTGTATATATATTTTTTTAATTTTACCATTTACTGTTAGAAGAATAGTTTTTAATACCCTTACAATTATATCATCTGGTGTGACCTACAGTGTGACCCATTTGTTTTGGGGTCAGTCTGTAAAAAGTGTATCAATCGTGCGATTTGGCTGATTTTTTTTTTAAATTGTAGAGCTCGATGAACTGCACATTTTGAACAAAAATTGCCTGGTTCGCATAAAATCCAAAGCCTACTATGACCGTTTTTATGAGCAAAATTTTAAGAAACCATATTAGCGTTCTTTTTTGAAAAAATCTGTGTGCGCCAATGGATTGAGCACCCCTCGAAATGGGTATGTACAAAATTTCATCAAAATATTTCAAGTAATAACGATTTTGTAGAAAAATTAAAAATTCAAAGTTGGCCATGGAAAATAATTGAATTGTAATAATACAACCTTATGCTTATAAACACAAAACATAAAAACAATTAAAATTATAAAATTTTTGTAACTTCTACCAAGCCTCCATTTTCTACAATGCATTTGTCGTTCCTCTTGCGTACATTCAAAATTACATTTCGTATTTGCTGTGGAGTAATTTCCTCACAACTACGGTTTATCCTAGCTTGCAGTTCTTGTAAATTATGGGGTCTTGACTTATAAACATTTTGCTTAAGTGTACCCCAAAGAAAAAAATCTAAAGGAGTTAAGTCCGGAGATCTCGGTGGCCACTCACAGAAAGGACTATTTCGCCCTATCCAACAGTTTTCAAAATTATTATCTAGCCAGTTTCTGATTAAACGAGCATTATGAATAGGACTGCCATCTAACTGTAACTTTAAATTTAAACGGTATCTTAATGGTAACTCATCTAAAGCATTTCTAAATTCAATTTCTAGAAAATTCAAGAAGCCAGCCGCATTCAAATTCCCTTCAAAGAAAAATGGGCCAATTATTCTGTCGCGTAGTATTCCACACCAAACGTTAATTTTTTGTGAATATTGTCTCCTTGCATTTATTATAAACTCTGGATTTTCAGCTGACCAGTGACGGCAGTTTTGACTTGATACTACACCATTTGTAGTAAACGTGGCTTCGTCGGTGAATAAAATTTCATTTAAAAAGTTGCCATTATGGAGATATTCACCTTGCAGCCAATAGCAAAATTCTAATCTTCTCTCCTCATCTCCTGGTTCCAGGGTGTGCAAAAATTTTGGCTTAAACGGTTTTATTTTGTTTTGTCTCAAACATCTCCTTATTTATACTCTCTCTGGGTATATGAAGGTCTAAACTAGCCGTTCGAACACTATTTCGAGGATTGTCACTAAAGTATTGCAGAATTTGATTGTTATTTTCAACAAGTCCACGGCGTCCATTTTGCCTAGTTTTTAATAAATTTTTAGAAATCGATCCAGTTTCATCAAAAATATTGTTTATACGTTGTACAGTACTTCGACTCACTGATCTACCTGGGTGTCTATTGTTAAATTCGGCCGCAGCTTCTGCTGCCGAGCGCTCGTTGTCGCCCACGGGTCGAACAATTTCTATTTTGTCTCTTATGCTTAAATATTCCATAATTATGATAATTAATTGTATTGAGCACAAACAATTTCTGAACTCAATTTAGGCAGTTTGACACTTAATAAAAGTAAACAATTCAATTATTTTCCATGGCCAACTTTGAATTTTTGAAAATAAAGACGTACCTTGGCTGCATTTTTAATTTTTCTACAAAATCGTTATTACTTGAAATATTTTGATGAAATTTTGTACATACCCATTTCGAGGGGTGCTCAATCCATTGGCGCACACAGATTTTTTCAAAAAAAAACGCTAATATGGTTTCTTAAAATTTTGCTCATAAAAACGGTCATAGTAGGCTTTGGATTTTATGCGAACCAGGCAATTTTTGTTCAAAATGTGCAGTTCATCGAGCTCTACAATTTAAAAAAAAAATCAGCCAAATCGCACGATTGATACACTTTTTACAGACTGACCCCAAAACAAATGGGTCACACTGTATGTAATTAGGTGTTGGGTAAAAAATAAAAACCAACCAATTTTTAATTCATTGCTTTATTTCTAATAATATCTTCTGTTATATAAATCAGACATAATTTTATCTCTGCTAAAATGCAAAAGTTCAAATATACAGTAAGTCTCTAATGTGAACGATACACTACATATTTCTAAAATAAGATCCACAGGACTTAAGACGTAATTACATTTCATTAAATGTTCATTAATTCTATCCAAAAAAATTTATCGTAAAATTCGTCAATTTTAAATGTTAACAAAAAATTAATTTTTCATCATCGCTCTTAATTCCAAATTGCCAATTTTCATAGGTGTAGTAGTAACGCTAACATTATATTTAAAAATTCATCCATCAGTTATAAAATTCGAAAAAATTTAAACCGGCCGTATTGCGTAATCGAAACCAAATGATTTCTTTTAAATTAATCAATTCCCTGGCTTGTTTCGTTTAAGTATTTATTTCTTTATCGAGTTTCCAGCCAGAATTTTTTGCAATACGCTTTTCAGCTGTTCATAGAGCGGAATGCTAGGGCAATTAATTCCAAACATATCGAGTGACAATTTATCGTTAGCGTGTAATGAATTTGTAAATTCGCTATATTCGAGTATGATTTAGTTTGAAGCAATTACAAGTCAATTTTCGTCGTCGTCAAAAAGCCGAGAATTATTTGGTGAATTGCCATGTAGAAATGATTTGGAATCGACCCAAAGCTGACGTGTATTTCGACGGATTCCACCACCACCTAAAGGGAAGTGTCACTCTCGTGCTTTTTTCGACGACGATCATTGTTACCAAAAACAATATTGAGTCATCAACCATGGCCGTGTTAAGTTCGTCGTTCATTCTGCTAACCGCCTTTGTAGAACGTATTTTATGTGCAAAGACCCAAAAATGTCGAAGACGCGAGTAGTATAGCAAAGGGTACTCCAGGGCGGAAGTGACGTCACAAGATGGCCGCCAAGGCGGGAAATTTGAAAATGGCCTTGACCTGCGGGTTCAATGAACTTTAAGGGGTCACGTTCAGTTAACCTTGACCTGAAGGTTATCTAGAGGCCAAGGGGTTACCAGATCGATAACCTTTAAGGGGTCATTGACCCGCGGGTTAACCTTGAAGGGGTCACGTTCAGTTAACCTTGACCTGAAGGTTATCTAGAGGTCAAGGGGTTACCAGATCGATAACCTTTAAGGGATCATTGACCCGCGGGTTCAATGAACTTTAATAGGTCACCTTGTTACCTTGACCGGTCAATTAACTTTAAGAGGTCACCTTGACACGTGGCACTTGGGTTCTACCTTGAAAAATTGAACTTTGCTCACAGTTCTGGGAACGGAAGTGACGTCAATGGTCGCCAAGGCGGAAAAATGACCTGTGGTTGTCAATTAAGTGAGACCGATGATCTTTAAGGGGTCACCTGAAGGTTAATAATCTCGTGTTGACACGTGGCACCTTGAATTGCAAAAAAACTTTGCTCGCAGTTCACGGAAGTGACGTCAATATGACAAAATGCGGGAAATTTGAAAATGTGATGGGATTACCTTGACATGAAGGTCACATATAAGTTAAAGATCTCTAAGGGGTCACCTTGGAGACCAACGAAATTTAACGACGATGATCTCGTGGTCACCTTGACACGTGGCACCTGGATTCAACCTTGAAAAATTGAACTTTGCTCGCAGTTCTGGGACGTGATGTCAATATGTCAAAATTTCGGGAAATTTAAATAGTTGATGAATGAGCTGGCGAGTGTCTAAAACATTAAAAGCCGTAATTGGATGGCAAAAATTGCGTTACGGAGATACAATTTTTAGTGGAAGAATTAGTAGAAGTACATCTGAAAATTAGCAGAGGACAAAAATTGCTTGGGTCTGAGAACAACAAATATTGAAGTTTGCGAAGAGACAATCTGAACTAAGAATCTTGATAAAACAAATCTAGTCATTACCAAAAAGTGCAAAACATTCTCCACAGCAATGAGCTCACCGTGTAGTATCCAACATTGACTCTCACTTCTATACGGTATAGGTATGCACAGACGTGTTTCCGGGAACACATCTATATACCTATATTAATACAGAGTTGTGAGAGTTTGGAGAATGCTTTCGGAAAATTATTAGGCATGCACTCAGTTTTCGTTTATCATCCAAAAGATCCCGGTGAGGTAGAGCTGCAGTATCCTCGACACAAGATTCGATCAGACGAATTTAACAAAAACTGTATTTCCAATTGACGACTCCGGGATTCGAACCCAGAGGCTACCAGGCGAAAAGCGGCCGTGTTACCGACTCAGCTAATGCGTTTGGTGACATATATTCCACAAAAACTTTAACACTATGTAAACTGATCCGTAATTTGAAACTTTTCCATCGGAAACCATGTGCGAACGACACCTATGGGTAAGAAACTTGCATAAACGCGGAACCTAGGTTCCGAACAGCCGAACCTACCGGCAAGAATCTAAACGCGGCAAAACTATTACAGAAACCTACTTGTCTCGCATTAGTACTTCTAAGTCACATTCAACAGGTGGATTTACATGGATATTAAAATTAAACTAGAGCGCTCTCGACACATGAATATTAAAATTGACCTAGAGCACTTGATAGATAAAATTAATAAGAATTTTTGGTGTGGTTACTTTAATTCCTAATATATTTTTCGGCATTTTCATTCATTTTTATTTACAAAATTAATCTTTCATATTTTTTATAATATTTTAAGTTGGTTGAAGTAGCCTTACTAATGTTAACAAATCTAGAAAACGTTGAAAAGTGATAAGTCTAAAGGAATAGGTTTTTATCGCAGTAATACAGTGTACTGATAAGTCCGTTCGAGAGTGACAGATAATACTTACCTAGTCAAGACCTTCTTTATCCTCTAATAAAATGAAGAAAACATACAACTGTTATTAAAAATATTTAGAATCGATTGCAAATTTTAGCGAATCCAAAAAAACGTTGAAAAATCACGGAAACCATGTGCGAACGACACCTATGGGTAAGAAACTTGCATAAACGCGGAACCTAGGTTCCGAACAGCCGAACCTACCGGCAAGAATCTAAACGCGGCAAAACTATTACAGAAACCTACTTGTCTCGCATTAGTACTTCTAGGTCACATTCAACAGGTGGATTTACATGGATATTAAAATTAAACTAGAGCGCTCTCGACACATGAATATTAAAATTGACCTAGAGCACTTGATAGATAAAATTAATAAGAATTTTTGGTGTGGTTACTTTAATTCCTAATATATTTTTCGGCATTTTCATTCATTTTTATTTACAAAATTAATCTTTCATATTTTTTATAATATTTTAAGTTGGTTGAAGTAGCCTTACTAATGTTAACAAATCTAGAAAACGTTGAAAAGTGATAAGTCTAAAGGAATAGGTTTTTATCGCAGTAATACAGTGTACTGATAAGTCCGTTCGAGAGTGACAGATAATACTTACCTAGTCAAGACCTTCTTTATCCTCTAATAAAATGAAGAAAACATACAACTGTTATTAAAAATATTTAGAATCGATTGCAAATTTTAGCGAATCCAAAAAAACGTTGAAAAATCACGGAAACCGTGTGCGAGCGACACATATGGGTAAGAAACTTGCAGAAACGCGGAACCTAGGTTCCGAACAACCGGACCTATTGGCAAGTATCTAAACGCGGCAAAACTATTACAGAAACCTACTTGTCTCGCTTTAGTACTTCTAGATCACATTCAACAGGTGGATTTACATGGATATTAAAATTTAACTAGAGCGCTCTCGACACATGAACATTAAAATTGACCTAGAGCACTTGATAGATCAAATTAATAAGAATTTTGTTTGTGGTTACTTTAATTCCTAGTGTATTTTTCGGCATTTTCGTTCATTTTTATTTACAAAATTAATCTTTCATATTTTTTATAATATTTTAAGTTGGTTGAAGTAGCCTTACTAATGTTAACAAATCTAGAAAACGTTGAAAAGTGATAAGTCTAAAGGAATAGGTTTTTATCGCAGTAATACAGTGTACTGATAAGTCCGTTCGAGAGTGACAGATAATACTTACCTAACCAACATCTTATTTACACTTGCACCTCTAATAAAATGTATACAATTTACTGAAATACTTTTATCAATAGAAGTTTATAGAATATAGATTGAAAATGACAAGTCTTTCACATAAGGTTGAAAACACATGGATTTCAATGTGTTGAAGTTTGCTTTTCTGACAGCCATATGAATCACATTTAATATGCTTTTTTATACTTTTGCAATAATTGTTCTCCCTCAACTTGAAACTAGAATCGATTTTTGTATGAAAACATGTTTTCCCCAAAAAGTAGCAAATGAAAAACATTATTTGAAGATACATGTATAATAAAAAATAATTGTAAATATATAAAACAATAACACATAACATAAGATACAAGAAAAAATTGACACTTAACCTAAGGAAAAATAAAGTAAAAATTAAAAAAAAATCTAACACTAATTTATATTAAGAAAAACTAACATTACCTTGAACTAATAAAAAATACTAATAAAAACCTGACACTAACTTAACCTAACGAAAAATATAACAAGTATAAATAAAAAACCTACCACTAATTTATATTAAAAAGACTAACACTAACTTGTAAAACTAACCTATCCCTAACTATCTAATAATTTTAGGGCCTTGCGAGCGCGCTTCTGCTGTCTTTCATACTCAAATATATTCACATCCATCTCAAGCACTCTTTTCATCGCCTTTTTCCTTTCATTCCGTAATCCTTTCAATGTACATTCTATATCAGCATCCTTCCTTCTTAGAAAACGGGCGGCGTTTTCTAAGAACTCATCCATGCTCTCTTTTACACCTACCGCATTCTCGCAGAAGCCGCTCTGGTCCTGGCTCCCCCTCGCTGTAGATGGTCCTGGGAACTCCATGGCAGACCTCGACCTCCTGACCAGCCTGGGCCTCGTTGCTAACGCCGCCGAAACTTGAGCCTCCAAGTCCGAATCGTCGTAGAGGAACAACGGCAGAGGTTTCGGCATCTCTATCGGCAAGATAATTGGCCGACAGCCAGGCGTGGGAGGTCGCTCGCCAGTTGGAGTTCGGGGCGGCGAGTCCAAGGGGAAGTCATCCTCGTCCAAATTTATGATTGAAGCCTGTAACCGAAATTCTGTTAACATTTGTGAAAGTATTAAAAATGTATTTTTACTTACAGGTAAAATAACATGCTGTAAAATTTTCACAGCGGAAGATAGCGTGGCTTTCATTTTTTTTTTCTGCGTTGAAAAAAGTACAGCGTGACGAACCGACTAACTGATGGACCGACTTGACAGCGATTGCTTTTTATGAAAGGGAAAATGCAAAAATTGCATATCGCACGATCGTGCGAGATCAAAATGCAACTATGCAAGATTGCAAGAACAGAACACCGGATCTAATCAATCCAGGTAAAAAATCTATGCTCCGATTTCTTAGGTCGTCACTCTAATGTGTCAGCTAGATTGAAAAAAGCAACTCTAAGTAAAGATTCTAAATTGAAATATTAGAAAATATTTCACATGAAAACCAAAAAATTTTCGAAATCTTTTGTACGTTGAAAACACAATTTTTTCTACTGATATGTCTTGAGTGGGATTCTTCATTAAGCAAAAATGAATATACCACGTTTGAATTTTTAAAATAGAGAGATATTTTTAACTTTTTTCAGATCATTAGAAATTTTGACTAAAAATGATAGTATAAAATTACCAGTCATAAAATTATCCCACTGTACCCGCTTCCTTGCACTTTGACTTCCCAATTCGCGTTCGAACCTCCCACCCTATACCAAAAACAACGTTGGAAAAGTTAATTGGGGTCTACAAATATTTTTATGTATGCTAGCTAAAAGCTGCCAAATATATTATTAAATTTTTGTTGCATCTTTATCTTATAATAACTTACCCTCAGAGTCCAAACTATTTTAAAAACATTCAGTCACTGCAATCCTTTCCGTTACACGAGTTATATTCACCTAGAAATTGACATCAGTTAAATATTTTGACAGGGTATTCTAATATCTTTTTTATTTTAAAGGCTGCTGCCAATGGAAATTTTTTAATCTACAGTAGTATACCGACCACTTTCTTCGACTTATGTTCCAATTCTCAGTTTTTCCTTCAAAACGATATCAAAATATACATACTACACTAAAATCCTCTTCAAATTTTAGTTTTGACGTCTTTTTAACAGATTTTTGGCACTTTCACTTGGGGTCATAACAGATTTTATTCGCTGCGAAAAACAAATTTGTCCGGTTTATTTTATGTTTTTGTCAACAATTAAAAGTACAGGCTTTCCTCATGTACTCGTTTTAATACGCGCATTGGAATTATTCTTTAGTTGACCATGATTTATCATTTTGGAGATTAATTAAAATATTGTCATCATGTAGACATCTGTTACCAAATTATGATAAACTTTGCCTGTAAAAAACTATCCCCCACTCTCAAAGAGAATTATAACTATAAAATTGAAATATAGCGACATCTATTGATTAAAACACATTTCATAAAACAATGCAAACCCGCAAGTATATCCGCATAACAGATTACTGCTTAAGAACTTTTCTGTCCATTTATACAAGAATTGTAGTCCTCCTGGTGGCATAGGTTTAAAACGCATCAATCAATTTAAAATGAAGGACGTGGAACAATGAAAATACAAAGTAATCTTTAAAATATTCATAATGCTTTTCAGTCTTACACTCTCTTACCTGGCACAGAAACTTATGGAAATTAATATTAAGAAGTTCCAGATAATCATATACCAAAAATTCGAAAAATCTATACAGGGTGAGTGACATCTAAAGGCAGAGCCGAAAACAAAATGTAGAACTCATTAAATAAGCACATATGCTTAATAAACATTAGCCCAAAAACGCTTGGTTCTCCATATACAGCGTGGTGAAACTTTTAACATATTTTTGAAATTTTTTCCGAGCTCGTTTAACAATTTCAACCACATTTGATACACATTATTGGTTGTGCAATAATTTTGACTTGTTTAGATGACCAGCGGCGTAGATACAAATAGTTACTCTAAATAATTGTAAAAAAAGGAATACGGTCCTGTGAAAAACCAAAAATTTTGTCTTTTTTGGATAGCCCATTCAATTTGGAACAAAAAGAGCCTCTAGCTATATTTTTATTTCTACTACAGTTTCTTCGTAATTTCGGATTTTTTAAACTAGTGCCAAGGTGATTATGCTAGCATTTAAAATGAAATTATTTATATCTACGCCGCTGCTCATCTAAACAGGTCAAAATTATTGCACAACGAATAATATGTATCAAATTTTGTTGTAATTCCTAAACGGGCTCGAAAGAAATTAAAAAATATATGTTAAGCGAAGTCTACCTTGTGTTTTCGGCTCTGCCATTAAATGCGACTCACCCTGTATAACAGGTTTGAAAATGGTTGCAAAGTGCAAAATCTCGTTGCAAAAATCATCCCACAGATCTTATAAATAAATGGAAAGTAACGTTCTGGAATGTAGAACCTAATATTTTTATTGGAACGGAGTTTGGTGACAGGCTACTTCAACACCACTGATTTGTCAAATTTGACGGCAGTATAAAAATTCTCGTAGGTAATCTAACCTATTCAGTAATCTGTGGTAGGTAATATTCTTACCATATATAGCTTGTTAAGTTGTGAGTCCTCCATGCCAAGATACTTATATGAATAAAAAGGAAAGAACTGCTGTAAGCATGTCAACAGAATTACTTAGATTTAAATGAATGTTTCCTTAAAGGAGCATATAAAATAGTTCTGAATCGTTTAGTGTTTAGTGAATTATAAGAATTAGTTATCAAATAATAATAATTCTCACCCTCATAATACACCAAACTAAGAGTAGGTACCCCAGAAGCAAATGCTTTTGCGGAGGAGGGGTGGCAATTACTATTGTCTTTGAGAGACTAGGATAGCATTCGCTCTAATTGAAAAAAACAGCTAGTGTATTTTTTAATCGTTTATTTAACCCAAGCAACAATGAACTGCCGTTCGTAGATGTTTATTTTAGAAGTGTACCTTTATTTTCTTAATATTTTTGTAAACCATTGTCGTTCAGTAGTCTCTGAATGATTCCAATAATCAATTTCACAATCAATAATGAAGAACATTTTGTTATATAGTAGATCATAGATTTTTAATGGGTGAACTATTCCGTGTCAGAAAACGAACGATTTTTAGGTATCATTCTAATTTTGTAGTACGCAAAACTTCTAAATAAATTTAGCATCGGGTACCTGGGCGAAAGGAATCCATTTTATAAGATACACAAATTGTGAATTCTACTACATAGATGTAATTTACACAAATAAGCAACTGATTATTTCGGAGATATTCGAATGAACTTTTTTTGAAAGGTCTTATAAAACCGCTTCTTTTTGCTGCCGTTTTGAAAATGCAAATCCAGGGATTTTTATATCCTGGTTCTCATTCAAACCATTTAGCGAATTTTTTTATTTAAAATCTGACATCACGGTGTTAATCGGAACATCCAGTATACCAAACAATGACGTCAGAACTTATAGACAGGTTTGTTTTGATAAACGCTTTACGCCCAGAACTAATCACAATCTAAGCGCTCCATTAAATTATTCCGAAAATGTCGCGAGATTGTCAGAAATTTTCCCTTTTTGTCCAGCCGTAGCGAACTTATTTCGACTCTGGGCTCGGAGGCTGGCGTCGTTAGACCATCCCGCGAGTCTTCAGGTGAGGTTCCGATGCTTCCGGCGCCCCCAAACAAGAAAAAACATGCGATATCTAAGTGTGACTCGGGAGGAACTACAACCGGGAAATCATCGGGTGTACAGTTGGTTGACTTTCTGTCTTTGTTTGTAGCATGTTTTTAGAGTAGTATGGATATATTTAATCTTGGAGTCAAAATAAAGGGCATTTTAATAATGAGGCACCGCGTCTATAGGTTTTGACGTCATTGATACAAAATTTTTAGTCAAAAATATACCGGGAGTTACTTTCTGCAAGGTGCCAAAAGAGGAATTTTAAAGGTATATGGTGAGTGAATTATGCCATGGAATTGCTTCAAAAAGTCGTACGGTCAAAGGAAGAAGCGACTATGAAAAACGACTAGACTACTCGAAAAACGTCTAAACGACTCGAACAGCGACAAACCATGGAATACCATCAAAGGCCATGGAATGCCATCGAATACCATGGAATACCATCGAATACCATGGAATACCATCGAATACCATGAAATACCATCAAAGACCATGGAATACAATCGAAAACCACGGAATACCATAAATGGTCTTGGATACTCCTATGAAAAATTTGCCTCGGGGCGAGCATAAAAGGAAATTATCCGTGATCGATGCTCTGTGATCGAAAGATATATAAGCCTTTGATAATACAATCACTCTCAGTTAAAGACATGTCTCTGTCACTTGAGATTGAACCTAAGAGTTATGGTATCCAACACACCAATGACGGATTAGTCATGGGACAAATACCAGTAACCGTTGAAGATAACGTATTATGTATTGGAGACCTTACACCAGGTCTGTCTCAACTTCTATTGAAGAACAAACCACAAGGTTTTAATGACACTGACCTAAAAATATATAAAGAATTGTTGATTATTACTAATGCTCACAAAAGACGATATGGGAATGCATTACGACTAAACCCTAGCAAAACGTGGAAATATATCAACATTATATCAAAGTTATTTCCATCTAGAAATAAAACTCCAACCAGCTTTTTAAGAGAGTTGCATTTAATGGAGTCTCCAACAACTTCCAACATTAAGCCAATGCTTAAATGGGATAAAAATACCAATCCGAATGATATCGTCGATATGTATAGGAATGCTCTACAAAAGGGGGAAGAAACCGCTATATATATAAACACCTTAGTAGCTATGAATGTTATTAGTGATCCAATAAATAAAAATGTTTAAATAAGTGTTTGTTTCTCTATACATACCTACTCTATGTACCTAGTAGCGCAAATTTTTTAAGCCGTGTTGATCCCAAAACCATATGAATTAAGTTTTGAAAATATTTTGTTTCGCGCATATGGTTGATTAATCATCCAAAAACGATAAATATCGTTAAAAATTATATCTGAATCATTGAATATTAAAAATCTTGCAAACCACCTATCAAAAGGCGAATCGAACCTTCCTAAGAAAATACAAAGAGATTTTGTCCCAATAATCTACTTCTTATATATTTCATCCATATTTCTACACTGCGTTGTACAAAGTTAAAGTGTAGAGACTTATGACGACAGACTGGGTAACGTAGGCAAACAAATTTTAATAAACCCACAATTAGACATGGTCGTTTTAGAATATCCAAAAATATGAAATATGTTTCTAGTTGTTAGAATTGGGACTAACAGATAAGATTAAAATAGTGTAAGTATAGTAACTTTCTATTTTATAATATCACATAGTAGTCGAAAATGTCGCAATAATGAATCCACGTTTTTTGGCGTCGATATTTGCATTTCCTAGCTTCCGAGAAACATAATTTAAAAATATATCCTGTAAAGATGAATCATAAAAGAAAAATAGCATCTTACGGTTGAATATCTGTGAAAGTCACGTACAAATCTTTCTAATTCCGCAGAAAAAGTACTTTCGCCAGTCATCGGAATAAACGTGTTTTTACGTATTATTTTCGCAAGCGAATCTCATTGTTTCAAATTATTGTATATACTGAGAAATGTAATTATAGGAATCATATTACGGGGTAATCTGGGGACACGTTACTAACGGAAATATCAAGTTCATCAACGCGCCAGACTTAGAAAGGTGAAATATGTCTTGTGTAAAAATTTCGCAATTTTGATTTAGTGCGATTTTTTAAAATTTTTGATGTTTTAGTGTGAATTTTATGCATTAAATGGCCTTTGATGGTATTCCATGGTTTGTCGCTGTTCGAGTCGTTTAGACGTTTTTCGAGTAGTCTAGTCGCTTTTCATAGTCGCTTCTTCCTTTGACCGTACGACTTTTTGAAGCAATTCCATGGCATAATTCACTCACCATATACCTTTAAAATTCCTCTTTTGGCACCTTGCAGAAAGTAACTCCCGGTATATTTTTGACTAAAAATTTTGTATCAATGACGTCAAAACCTATAGACGCGGTGCCTCATTATTAAAATGCCCTTTATTTTGACTCCAAGATTAAATATATCCATACTACTCTAAAAACATGCTACAAACAAAGACAGAAAGTCAACCAACTGTACACCCGATGATTTCCCGGTTGTAGTTCCTCCCGAGTCACACTTAGATATCGCATGTTTTTTCTTGTTTGGGGGCGCCGGAAGCATCGGAACCTCACCTGAAGACTCGCGGGATGGTCTAACGACGCCAGCCTCCGAGCCCAGAGTCGAAATAAGTTCGCTACGGCTGGACAAAAAGGGAAAATTTCTGACAATCTCGCGACATTTTCGGAATAATTTAATGGAGCGCTTAGATTGTGATTAGTTCTGGGCGTAAAGCGTTTATCAAAACAAACCTGTCTATAAGTTCTGACGTCATTGTTTGGTATACTGGATGTTCCGATTAACACCGTGATGTCAGATTTTAAATAAAAAAAATTCGCTAAATGGTTTGAATGAGAACCAGGATATAAAAATCCCTGGATTTGCATTTTCAAAACGGCAGCAAAAAGAAGCGGTTTTATAAGACCTTTCAAAAAAAGTTCATTCGAATATCTCCGAAATAATCAGTTGCTTATTTGTGTAAATTACATCTATGTAGTAGAATTCACAATTTGTGTATCTTATAAAATGGATTCCTTTCGCCCAGGTACCCGATGCTAAATTTATTTAGAAGTTTTGCGTACTACAAAATTAGAATGATACCTAAAAATCGTTCGTTTTCTGACACGGAATAGTTCACCCATTAAAAATCTATGATCTACTATATAACAAAATGTTCTTCATTATTGATTGTGAAATTGATTATTGGAATCATTCAGAGACTACTGAACGACAATGGTTTACAAAAATATTAAGAAAATAAAGGTACACTTCTAAAATAAACATCTACGAACGGCAGTTCATTGTTGCTTGGGTTAAATAAACGATTAAAAAATACACTAGCTGTTTTTTTCAATTAGAGCGAATGCTATCCTAGTCTCTCAAAGACAATAGTAATTGCCACCCCTCCTCCGCAAAAGCATTTGCTTCTGGGGTACCTACTCTTAGTTTGGTTGTATTATGAGGGTGAGAATTATTATTATTTGATAACTAATTCTTATAATTCACTAAACACTAAACGATTCAGAACTATTTTATATGCTCCTTTAAGGAAACATTCATTTAAATCTAAGTAATTCTGTTGACATGCTTACAGCAGTTCTTTCCTTTTTATTCATATAAGTATCTTGGCATGGAGGACTCACAACTTAACAAGCTATATATGGTAAGAATATTACCTACCACAGATTACTGAATAGGTTAGATTACCTACGAGAATTTTTATACTGCCGTCAAATTTGACAAATCAGTGGTGTTGAAGTAGCCTGTCACCAAACTCCGTTCCAATAAAAATATTAGGTTCTACATTCCAGAACGTTACTTTCCATTTATTTATAAGATCTGTGGGATGATTTTTGCAACGAGATTTTGCACTTTGCAACCATTTTCAAACCTGTTATACAGGGTGAGTCGCATTTAATGGCAGAGCCGAAAACACAAGGTAGACTTCGCTTAACATATATTTTTTAATTTCTTTCGAGCCCGTTTAGGAATTACAACAAAATTTGATACATATTATTCGTTGTGCAATAATTTTGACCTGTTTAGATGAGCAGCGGCGTAGATATAAATAATTTCATTTTAAATGCTAGCATAATCACCTTGGCACTAGTTTAAAAAATCCGAAATTACGAAGAAACTGTAGTAGAAATAAAAATATAGCTAGAGGCTCTTTTTGTTCCAAATTGAATGGGCTATCCAAAAAAGACAAAATTTTTGGTTTTTCACAGGACCGTATTCCTTTTTTTACAATTATTTAGAGTAACTATTTGTATCTACGCCGCTGGTCATCTAAACAAGTCAAAATTATTGCACAACCAATAATGTGTATCAAATTTGGTTGAAATTGTTAAACGAGCTCGGAAAAAATTTCAAAAATATGTTAAAAGTTTCACCACGCTGTATATGGAGAACCAAGCGTTTTTGGGCTAATGTTTATTAAGCATATGTGCTTATTTAATGAGTTCTACATTTTGTTTTCGGCTCTGCCTTTAGATGTCACTCACCCTGTATAGATTTTTCGAATTTTTGGTATATGATTATCTGGAACTTCTTAATATTAATTTCCATAAGTTTCTGTGCCAGGTAAGAGAGTGTAAGACTGAAAAGCATTATGAATATTTTAAAGATTACTTTGTATTTTCATTGTTCCACGTCCTTCATTTTAAATTGATTGATGCGTTTTAAACCTATGCCACCAGGAGGACTACAATTCTTGTATAAATGGACAGAAAAGTTCTTAAGCAGTAATCTGTTATGCGGATATACTTGCGGGTTTGCATTGTTTTATGAAATGTGTTTTAATCAATAGATGTCGCTATATTTCAATTTTATAGTTATAATTCTCTTTGAGAGTGGGGGATAGTTTTTTACAGGCAAAGTTTATCATAATTTGGTAACAGATGTCTACATGATGACAATATTTTAATTAATCTCCAAAATGATAAATCATGGTCAACTAAAGAATAATTCCAATGCGCGTATTAAAACGAGTACATGAGGAAGCCTGTACTTTTAATTGTTGACAAAAACATAAAATAAACCGGACAAATTTGTTTTTCGCAGCGAATAAAATCTGTTATGACCCCAAGTGAAAGTGCCAAAAATCTGTTAAAAAGACGTCAAAACTAAAATTTGAAGAGGATTTTAGTGTAGTATGTATATTTTGATATCGTTTTGAAGGAAAAACTGAGAATTGGAACATAAGTCGAAGAAAGTGGTCGGTATACTACTGTAGATTAAAAAATTTCCATTGGCAGCAGCCTTTAAAATAAAAAAGATATTAGAATACCCTGTCAAAATATTTAACTGATGTCAATTTCTAGGTGAATATAACTCGTGTAACGGAAAGGATTGCAGTGACTGAATGTTTTTAAAATAGTTTGGACTCTGAGGGTAAGTTATTATAAGATAAAGATGCAACAAAAATTTAATAATATATTTGGCAGCTTTTAGCTAGCATACATAAAAATATTTGTAGACCCCAATTAACTTTTCCAACGTTGTTTTTGGTATAGGGTGGGAGGTTCGAACGCGAATTGGGAAGTCAAAGTGCAAGGAAGCGGGTACAGTGGGATAATTTTATGACTGGTAATTTTATACTATCATTTTTAGTCAAAATTTCTAATGATCTGAAAAAAGTTAAAAATATCTCTCTATTTTAAAAATTCAAACGTGGTATATTCATTTTTGCTTAATGAAGAATCCCACTCAAGACATATCAGTAGAAAAAATTGTGTTTTCAACGTACAAAAGATTTCGACAATTTTTTGGTTTTCATGTGAAATATTTTCTAATATTTCAATTTAGAATCTTTACTTAGAGTTGCTTTTTTCAATCTAGCTGACACATTAGAGTGACGACCTAAGAAATCGGAGCATAGATTTTATACCTGGATTGATTAGATCCGGTGTTCTGTTCTTGCAATCTTGCATAGTTGCATTTTGATCTCGCACGATCGTGCGATATGCAATTTTTGCATTTTCCCTTTCATAAAAAGCAATCGCTGTCAAGTCGGTCCATCAGTTAGTCGGTTCGTCACGCTGTACTTTTTTCAACGCAGAAAAAAAAATGAAAGCCACGCTATCTTCCGCTGTGAAAAATTTACAGCATGTTATTTTACCTGTAAGTAAAAATACATTTTTAATACTTTCACAAATGTTAACAGAATTTCGGTTACAGGCTTCAATCATAAATTTGGACGAGGATGACTTCCCCTTGGACTCGCCGCCCCGAACTCCAACTGGCGAGCGACCTCCCACGCCTGGCTGTCGGCCAATTATCTTGCCGATAGAGATGCCGAAACCTCTGCCGTTGTTCCTCTACGACGATTCGGACTTGGAGGCTCAAGTTTCGGCGGCGTTAGCAACGAGGCCCAGGCTGGTCAGGAGGTCGAGGTCTGCCATGGAGTTCCCAGGACCATCTACAGCGAGGGGGAGCCAGGACCAGAGCGGCTTCTGCGAGAATGCGGTAGGTGTAAAAGAGAGCATGGATGAGTTCTTAGAAAACGCCGCCCGTTTTCTAAGAAGGAAGGATGCTGATATAGAATGTACATTGAAAGGATTACGGAATGAAAGGAAAAAGGCGATGAAAAGAGTGCTTGAGATGGATGTGAATATATTTGAGTATGAAAGACAGCAGAAGCGCGCTCGCAAGGCCCTAAAATTATTAGATAGTTAGGGATAGGTTAGTTTTACAAGTTAGTGTTAGTCTTTTTAATATAAATTAGTGGTAGGTTTTTTATTTATACTTGTTATATTTTTCGTTAGGTTAAGTTAGTGTCAGGTTTTTATTAGTATTTTTTATTAGTTCAAGGTAATGTTAGTTTTTCTTAATATAAATTAGTGTTAGATTTTTTTTTAATTTTTACTTTATTTTTCCTTAGGTTAAGTGTCAATTTTTTCTTGTATCTTATGTTATGTGTTATTGTTTTATATATTTACAATTATTTTTTATTATACATGTATCTTCAAATAATGTTTTTCATTTGCTACTTTTTGGGGAAAACATGTTTTCATACAAAAATCGATTCTAGTTTCAAGTTGAGGGAGAACAATTATTGCAAAAGTATAAAAAAGCATATTAAATGTGATTCATATGGCTGTCAGAAAAGCAAACTTCAACACATTGAAATCCATGTGTTTTCAACCTTATGTGAAAGACTTGTCATTTTCAATCTATATTCTATAAACTTCTATTGATAAAAGTATTTCATTAAATTGTATACATTTTATTAGAGGTGCAAGTGTAAATAAGATGTTGGTTAGGTAAGTATTATCTGTCACTCTCGAACGGACTTATCAGTACACTGTATTACTGCGATAAAAACCTATTCCTTTAGACTTATCACTTTTCAACGTTTTCTAGATTTGTTAACATTAGTAAGGCTACTTCAACCAACTTAAAATATTATAAAAAATATGAAAGATTAATTTTGTAAATAAAAATGAACGAAAATGCCGAAAAATACACTAGGAATTAAAGTAACCACAAACAAAATTCTTATTAATTTGATCTATCAAGTGCTCTAGGTCAATTTTAATGTTCATGTGTCGAGAGCGTTCTAGTTAAATTTTAATATCCATGTAAATCCACCTGTTGAATGTGATCTAGAAGTACTAAAGCGAGACAAGTAGGTTTCTGTAATAGTTTTGCCGCGTTTAGATACTTGCCAATAGGTCCGGTTGTTCGGAACCTAGGTTCCGCGTTTCTGCAAGTTTCTTACCCATATGTGTCGCTCGCACACGGTTTCCGTGATTTTTCAACGTTTTTTTGGATTCGCTAAAATTTGCAATCGATTCTAAATATTTTTAATAACAGTTGTATGTTTTCTTCATTTTATTAGAGGATAAAGAAGGTCTTGACTAGGTAAGTATTATCTGTCACTCTCGAACGGACTTATCAGTACACTGTATTACTGCGATAAAAACCTATTCCTTTAGACTTATCACTTTTCAACGTTTTCTAGATTTGTTAACATTAGTAAGGCTACTTCAACCAACTTAAAATATTATAAAAAATATGAAAGATTAATTTTGTAAATAAAAATGAATGAAAATGCCGAAAAATATATTAGGAATTAAAGTAACCACACCAAAAATTCTTATTAATTTTATCTATCAAGTGCTCTAGGTCAATTTTAATATTCATGTGTCGAGAGCGCTCTAGTTTAATTTTAATATCCATGTAAATCCACCTGTTGAATGTGACCTAGAAGTACTAATGCGAGACAAGTAGGTTTCTGTAATAGTTTTGCCGCGTTTAGATTCTTGCCGGTAGGTTCGGCTGTTCGGAACCTAGGTTCCGCGTTTATGCAAGTTTCTTACCCATAGGTGTCGTTCGCACATGGTTTCCGATGGAAAAGTTTCAAATTACGGATCAGTTTACATAGTGTTAAAGTTTTTGTGGAATATATGTCACCAAACGCATTAGCTGAGTCGGTAACACGGCCGCTTTTCGCCTGGTAGCCTCTGGGTTCGAATCCCGGAGTCGTCAATTGGAAATACAGTTTTTGTTAAATTCGTCTGATCGAATCTTGTGTCGAGGATACTGCAGCTCTACCTCACCGGGATCTTTTGGATGATAAACGAAAACTGAGTGCATGCCTAATAATTTTCCGAAAGCATTCTCCAAACTCTCACAACTCTGTATTAATATAGGTATATAGATGTGTTCCCGGAAACACGTCTGTGCATACCTATACCGTATAGAAGTGAGAGTCAATGTTGGATACTACACGGTGAGCTCATTGCTGTGGAGAATGTTTTGCACTTTTTGGTAATGACTAGATTTGTTTTATCAAGATTCTTAGTTCAGATTGTCTCTTCGCAAACTTCAATATTTGTTGTTCTCAGACCCAAGCAATTTTTGTCCTCTGCTAATTTTCAGATGTACTTCTACTAATTCTTCCACTAAAAATTGTATCTCCGTAACGCAATTTTTGCCATCCAATTACGGCTATTAATGTTTTAGATACTCGCCAGCTCATTCATCAACTATTTAAATTTCCCGAAATTTTGACATATTGACATCACGTCCCAGAACTGCGAGCAAAGTTCAATTTTTCAAGGTTGAATCCAGGTGCCACGTGTCAAGGTGACCACGAGATCATCGTCGTTAAATTTCGTTGGTCTCCAAGGTGACCCCTTAGAGATCTTTAACTTATATGTGACCTTCATGTCAAGGTAATCCCATCACATTTTCAAATTTCCCGCATTTTGTCATATTGACGTCACTTCCGTGAACTGCGAGCAAAGTTTTTTTGCAATTCAAGGTGCCACGTGTCAACACGAGATTATTAACCTTCAGGTGACCCCTTAAAGATCATCGGTCTCACTTAATTGACAACCACAGGTCATTTTTCCGCCTTGGCGACCATTGACGTCACTTCCGTTACCAGAACTGTGAGCAAAGTTCAATTTTTCAAGGTAGAACCCAAGTGCCACGTGTCAAGGTGACCTCTTAAAGTTAATTGACCGGTCAAGGTAACAAGGTGACCTATTAAAGTTCATTGAACCCGCGGGTCAATGATCCCTTAAAGGTTATCGATCTGGTAACCCCTTGACCTCTAGATAACCTTCAGGTCAAGGTTAACTGAACGTGACCCCTTCAAGGTTAACCCGCGGGTCAATGACCCCTTAAAGGTTATCGATCTGGTAACCCCTTGGCCTCTAGATAACCTTCAGGTCAAGGTTAACTGAACGTGACCCCTTAAAGTTCATTGAACCCGCAGGTCAAGGCCATTTTCAAATTTCCCGCCTTGGCGGCCATCTTGTGACGTCACTTCCGCCCTGGAGTACCCTTTGCTTTACTACTGACGCGTTTATTTGATTCGACGTGGATGGACTTAAGAACGATTCCTGGCCTCAGCATTGGACACGTCTTAATGCTGGCTCCCGTACTACCGACCGAAAATTTTTACGTAAATTACAAAATTCGATTGCTGTTTGAAAATAGAAGTGTCGCAGACACTACGTGGATAACGCTAATTCTGCGGGATGACTTCTTGAATCCGTGCAATTTATCGACATTTGAAGACCCCGACGGCGAGGCATCGATAACAACAACAGGCACCGAGTCGTCGTCTCCACAGACAGTACCTCCTAATCTATATTTGTTGAAAAATGGCGAAATTCAACGTATACTTTCGTTATTATACATAGTGGTAACAATGTCATTTTTGCTACTATTTAACTGTATATATGAAATTAGTAAAAAAATATGCAAGTAATAAAAATTTGTTTTTATATGTTCTAACCATTTGTAATTAAAATCGTTTGACAAGCTATTCAGGTAGTCAGGACTAGAAATTCAAAAACTGTGGTGGTCATTTTTAATTACCATTACTTAAATAAAGACACTACTATGCTTTAAAGGGTTTATTTCTTATCGTAAACAGCCTATTTATACAAAAATCAACGAGATAACACCAACGGTTTTTCCGTTATAATTTCAATATATTGCGCAATTTGTTATTTTGTTAGCAAGTGACGGAGAATTCTAGTAAAAACAACGTTCGTCCGTTTGATAAAAAATTTCTGTTATGCATTTTATAGATAGATTAGGTTAAAGGTCAATAACAAGATAAGAAAAAGACGTTTGATAAATTTAATTTTTCATCTAAGTAATTAATGTAATCGTTTTCGTTTAGATTTAATACATTTCGCCAGATAACGTTATGAAATTATTAAGGTCCTTTTGGATTTTTGTCACATCTTGACGTCAAAGCGTGACATAGGTCATCGGCGCACGCGCCTTGTGATGAAATTAGGCCTTTTTGGCTTTGTTTTTAAGATTTGTATTTCTTTGTGGTTTTATTGGTACTTATAAATTTATATTTTAGAAGTTTAAAGTCGACATTTTCTTTTGCGATGGTGTAGTATTCACCGAATTATTTCTATTGAATTCTGAATGATGAGAGGGTAATGCCTTTTCAACTTTCCTAATGTGACATGTTTTTTCCCCTTACCCTGTCTCTCAATTTTGTCAAATTTGTGGGATTTTGTGAAAAAATGTAGAATTTTGTACTATTTTTTTAATTTAACACTTATTTAAACAGAAAGAATTAAAATTCTGTTTTGCTGAGTTATCGTTAAATGCCAAGGAAACACCAAAACGAAAACGCCAAAACATCGCGTTAAAAATTCAAAAATTATTTTTATGACCGTAATATTTTATGTCTTTGGAAATTCTAAATTGTCAATCAGATCAGTTTGTTAAAGATGTTTGGCTTAGTTAAAAAGTCTTCTAGTAAACAAGAGTGACCGTTGTTGAAACTTATCGTAAAATTTTATTATTAACCAAGAGGGTCAAAATGTGATAACCTTTGGTAATTTTTAGCGATAAGTACTTGTTATGAACAAAAGTCCGTTAGGGTCAGCGTACGGTGATAACCTTTGATAATTTGTAGTGATAAGACACATGTATTTACACACTTATTAGCAGAATGCAAATTTGATGTTTGAGCAGTATTAATTAAATACATATAACTTTTTTCTATCAACACAATTTCAAATCATCTTCTTTTATGGTGTTTATTCGGAGAAATCAGCGTCCTTTGGGTAAGATCTTCCTGTTATGTGTTTTATTCCAACCTGTATTTTACATTTTTCCAACGGTTTTTTGTCCCCATCCTGTATAATCACATTTTATGTTGAAATTCCGCTTCGATTTTTTCTACATCTGACCGTGTATTTATGAACGAGGGTTATATTCATGTTCCTGGCGTCGAGACGATTCCAACGAGGTGTCGCAAGGGCATGTTCCTCACACTGGAAATTGACACCAAAAGTTGAATTTTTTTGTGTATTTGGATTCTTTTCGATGTCCTGATTAATTATTAGTTCTGACTTTAAGATTTTTTTACTTCAAATTCGTGATCCTCACGCAGAGACGATTCCAACGAGGTGCCGCAAGGGCATATTCCTCACACACAAAAATTGGCACCGGAAGTTGTCATTTTATGACATATTTAGATTCTCCTCGATCTCCTGATCATTTTCTAATTATTCGTTTTGTTCTAAGTGTGCCCGATCTTCCGCGATAAGATTTTAAAGATTTTTTATTTAAAATTCGTGTTCCTAACGTCGAGACGATTGAAACAAAGTGTCGTAAGAGTATGTTCCACAAGCCCGATCTCCCGCGATAAGACTTTAAAGTTTTTTATTTCAAATTCGTGATCCTCGTAACGAAACGATTAAAACAAAGTGCCGTAAGGGTATGTTCCTCACGCCCGATCTCCCGCGATAAGACTTTAAAATTTTTCATTTAAAATCCGTGTTCCAAACGTCGAGACGATTCCAACGAGGTGTCATTAGGGCACATTTAAATTTTTTACCGAACTTTTGTTCACTCTGTATTTTTCTCTCGCCTTGTATTTATATTTTTCTCCCATCATGTGTTCTTAGTTCCACGAGATTACGTGATCAAATTATTAAGGCCTTTTTGGATTTTTGTCACATCTTGACGTCAGAGCGTGACATAGAGACCCTACGTCACAGCGTGTATCGGCGCATGCGTCTTAATTTTTGTCAAACCCTGTACATGAATTTTTGATCACCCTGTGTACTTACTTATACGCACAAAGAACGTATATATTTAAATTTTTAAATGAGTTTTAAAATAATAATAACATATTTTTAATGCGTATCTCTTAGTATACTAAACACATGGGACACCTAGTGGCATCTGTCAAATTTAAACATGGGGGGGCCATGACATTTAAAAGTCATAATATTGTTGGCTGGTGTATTTGTAAGACTTCTCACGGCTATAGCCGTTATGGCGCTGACGGCCAATAACGTGTTTTCCATTCTATTTTTTCTCCGGAAACCATATGCTGTCAAACATAACAGCCGTGAACAGTCTTCATTAATACGTCAGTCAACGATAATATAATCCATATTGGGAAACCACTACAACACTATTTAAATATGTTGGACATTATTCCTTGTTAACCTAATTTACAATTTAATAGCTAATATGCAATCCATTACATGTCGGTGTGAATTATGTATTCAACGAAGAACGAAATGGTTCATATTTTGAACATATACTTTGAATTAATTTATTAATTGTAATTCATAAATTCTTAATTCATAATTTATGTTAATAAGCAATAATATAGATATTTATGTTATTAATTAAATTAATGTTCTGCCCCAAAACAAGTTCGAGTTTATTTTTGTATTTGACCAAAAGTTTAAAAAATTGCGTGCAAGAGGTAAGAAATGTCAATTTGAATGGATATAGGTAGGTACCTATTATTATTATGTTAATATCTAATCTTAGGACAACACGACGATCAAGTTCGTGTCAAAGCAAAAATATCTTTATAAAGAAACATGAAAGAAATCTTTAAGAGACTACAAATCGTTTTTATACTTGCTCCACTTTAGACTTAATTTAATATACATTTCATGTGGATAATGACCTTATAACGTTGCTTGTGAAGGAGCAAGTAGGTACCTACCCACAATCATACAAATAAACAAGAAATACGAAATACCTCTAACGCCGATGTTTCTAAATAGCAACGTTGCCATATTGCTTCGATTCCATACTCTTCATGAAATACGATATAATATCGATAGGCAGGGGGAATACTATAGCTGAATTCTTCTACGTCAATATGGTGTTTGGTGTCTAAACGAATTAATAAAAAAACAGGGTTACTTTTCTCGTAAACAATAGTGAACCGTGGAATCATTTAAGTGTTATAAGCTGTTAAAATTCGTCACTTCTCTGTTAAAAAATAGGACAGATTTCCTGGAAAATTTAGTTTATTAAACAATTACTAGTGGAAACCTAAGCACAGATGAGCTCAATTTGTTTGAAAATATTGTTTTCCACTCTCCATCTCCAAAATTGACCAAGAATTTGTTAATATCATTTTTACACATCTGCATCTGGCACCCTGACATTCAATGATGTTGAGGTAAGATTAAAAACAGTGGTTCGATAGTCCCCATTCTCATAATAATTATATTTGTATTAATCGCTGTTCATTTTTTAAGGAAACTACTAGGACTCTGCAAATTTGTAGACCAACAGTTAACAAAATATAAAGATGGTCCCACACAAGAAAGACAAAATCTATCAGGAAAAGAAAGAATGAACTTAGTGACGACATGGATTCAAATAATATAAATCAGAAGAATAATACACAAGATGAGATATACCTACAATACCATAGCCGATTTCAAGCAATGGACCAGTAATTACAGTGTTTATTTCCTTGTTTATTAGTGGTCATCATAAAAAAGATGGCGCCGAATACCCTTTTCTTGATTCGCGTGAATGGGCCTGGTTTTAACCTCGGTTATTCTGTTTTCCCTCTTCTCATAGAGCATAACCTTACTTTATGGTGAAATTTTGAAATTTGAATATTTGTGGCCAAAGAACAGGTATTAAAACTATTAGGTATATTAACAAAATTGTAGTAGACAAAAATGGACAGAAAATCTATTACGGACCGACTGACCTGTTTTGATTGATACTACAGACATATTTGTAATGGGATATTTAACCAATAACAACTTATTACTTGGAGGTTTTTGGAGCTTATCACTGGAAGAAAGATGTCGGTTTTCTCCCCAAACTAAATGCAACAGAAACGGGGCTTTTTAGTTCAGAACACTTCGAAGTTGGCGATCTATTTTTGTTATTTGTATGCTAGTACTATAGTTCTAGCGCTACGCAAAAATAAACGGCAATTTGTGATACCAAGGTGCCACTAGGTACAGTTGTTCCTTAGACCCATTTGGTCGATTTGGCCCGAGGAACACTCGACATTTTCCGTGTGGGTAGACTTTATAGGAGGGTAACGGAAATTTTAAGTTCAAATTTTTTAAAATTATGAACGGTCCTGAGACGCCTGTTGCGCGTCGATTCCGCATGATTTCGACTCGAGAAATTCAACCGTAGCCCCGGAAATGCCTTCCGAGAACCGGAAGTCGGTCAAAAGCTGCCATTAAAAAATATACAGGGTTTATGTGCGGTGTCGATACTCGTACTTATGTTTTGAGATCGGCAAGTTCATTTATGGCAACGAAAGTGACCTTCGGTCACCGGAAGTGGAGTGTTTAGGCATCGCCAGGGGGCTCCAGGCACTGGAGGAAGCTCCCATTCTGCACTTTCTGAAGAAGGGGGAGCCACAGGAACACACATAGTGTCAGTCAGGATAATGAATGCGACATGTTTCAGGTAATTAATTTTTTTGTACAATTGATTTTTACCACAACTATTTCGCGAATTTTGTATTAAAAATTTGACACCACATCGTTAATCAGGGCACCCCAGAATCTCCATATACCAAATTTGTAATGTTACACTGAAGACCGGGAAACTATATTAAAATTTGAACAAAAATAAACAGGGAGTTCTATTCTGTAGGGTATATGTCAAAATTGGGCAAAACAGGAATTTTAAAGGCACCTCGCGAATCAAGTATGCCATGGAATCCCCTCAAAACATGTTTGAATTGTCAACAGGACCGCTCAACTCAAAGTGTTTTCTCTGGGCCATTTAAAAATGGTGAATTTATATGAAACTTTCTACCTACTGGCCAAGAGTGCTCTGCTGGAATTATTGAAAAATATTAATAAACACAACATTTTTTTTTTTACAAAATGCCAACTAACAAATAAAAACAATTTTAATTATTGGACTTTTGTCAACCAAGTCACTGTCTAAGATGATACATTTTCAGTGTCTTCCCTGCTGTGGCACACCATGCAGCCACCTTGACACATATATGAACTTACTGGCTAACAGGCTTCTGTATTTTATTTCACGACTTAATTCACTTATAGTGTCTGGGGCGGTTTTGATATACTCGATTTTTGATCCCAAAAACTCGAGATGGCCTAGAAAAAGACACCTTGAGTGGTCTTTTCGACTATTCAATTGTTTTGAGGGGATTCGACAACACACTTGACTTTCCAGCTGCCTTTGAAATTCCTATTTTGCTCAACTTTGGCACTGTAGACTGGAACTCCCTGTATATTTTCTGTTCAAATTTGCTATGTGGGGGTTTTGGGGAGTGGTGATTAACTTTTATTAGGATAATTTAAATCTTTGATAATTACGGGAAAAATAATTTAAATCTTTGGGAGGCGTTTCATTCATTTTTGGGAACAGGGGTCGGTGTCTAGGTAGGTACCTGGTTTTCCCAAAATAATATAGGTACATTATAATTTTATGGGCAATAATCCTGGTGATCTGAATACCAATAAAGTAGGTATTTATACCTATTTACATGGTAAGAGCCGGGCAAAATTTGAAAATCTTTTATCCGAAGTTGATACATGTAACATGCCTTGCTCATGATTTAAATAGGATTGCTGAGGAAATTACCGCTTATAAATAGTTTAATTTCCAGTCCCTTACAGATGTTAAACAACTATTCGAAAACAAGGAAATAAAGAAACAACTTTCCTTTTTAAAAGCAAATTATAGCTTTCTTTCTAAAACAATAACACAAATGGAGGAATCTAATTTGCCATTAACCCGAAGTGTAGAACTGGTAAAACAATCTGAGGTTGCTTTTCAAAATGTCACAGGTAAAATTGAGGACAAAATATTTCAAAAATTTAGAAATGTGATGGAAAAAATAGTGGGTTTCAGTTTCTTAACCAAGTAGCAAATATTTTAAAGGGAGATTTTACCGAATCCGTCGATTTGGATCCTGTGATAGTGAGCAATTTTAAAAGCGCACCTCTTACATCGGTTGATGTGGAAAGGAGTTTCCCCATTTATAAATTTTTATATTCTGCTAGAAGACAAAATTTTTTAATTGAGAATTTTGAGCAACATTTAGTGATTTATTGTTTTTACAACTAAATTTCAACCTGATTTTTATAATTTACTTATAATAAATGCATATTTAGATTTAGTTCAATCGCCCTGTATGTAGAAAATTTAAAATAAAATATTATTACTTTTACTATGTATAAATGCATTTAGAAATTTGTATGTACATTATTATATATGTTTATTCGTAAATGAAACAATAAATTTATATTTTTAAAGTATTTCTTAGTTTGCATGTTTTCAACATTTTCCTGCATATTTCGACTGAATTATTTGCATATTTATGCGCATATTTTTAGGGTTTCGACTTGCATATTTGGGTTACTTTAGTTATGATGTATGTAGGATAAGTATGATGTATTCATATCTAAATAGATTTAAATTCCTTGCCTTGACTGTCACCAAATCCAAAGATAACTCAATTTAGAAAGGTAGAAATATTTCTACAATTTTAGTTGAAATGTGCATACAGGCAAATTTGTGAAGTCGGTGTTATTTTTTGTTAATTTTTGAGAGTGCTTAGTAGAGATGTGTTAAAATTGAGCGCGATCGCGCAGGAAACGAACGTCATCTAAAATATCCTAACCTCATCTAATCTAATCCTTTGTGGATGTTTTGTGCCCATCGCTATAAAATATTTTCTGGAGCTTGTCGATCATAAAAACAAGCTTAGGTATAATAAGTCTTTCATCAGAAATAACAAGCTACTGTGAACCTAACTTACCTTCTGTCTTCAGTGACTTACTGTGACTCAAAACCTATAACCTTGGTGTTCTGTCAGTCGTCCCTCCCCCCGACGCGCGGTTAAATTAAAGTCAGTTATAAAATATGAAAATGGCGGGGTTTTAGCTGAATGTGTATTTTCATTTTCGTATAAACCACAGAATGAAGTGCTAAATAAAACCGCTAAAATTTAATAAAGAACGAGTATGTACAGTGTGTTGTTGCAAGAAATTTGTATTTGAAAATTCCTAAGGTTATTTTTCTGTTCACTTTGATGGTGAAGTAACAGATTGTTATATAAACAACTACGGAGTTTGCTATTTCGGTACGGGGACCCTTACATACGTGGTAAGTACATACATAATCTAATAAATCGACAATGAGAGTGAAGCGTCAAAAAATATATGCTAAGTTAGTCACATTTCGCATTGGACACTTGACAACATCCCATCTGTACTTATAGTTTTCCGCTAGTGGCCCTCAAAAGTTCTCGAAATTTTTGAGTTTTTTTTTTAATAACTTCATTGGCGTGCTCCAGGGGTTAAACTTTACCACTGATTAAAATTTTTATACGGGTCAAAGACTCGCACTGTAAAGGTAATACGAAATATCCTTGCACATTGTATCTATGTTGCGAATATTGAAAAAGCCTTCAATTTATCACTTTGCTCTTATATGTATATTCTGGATCCGCTAGATCAATGGCAGACGTCTGGAGGACACGTCGATAATACTGTAATAAATTGGGTAGCAATGATAATCGACAATGTTCACAAAAAAAAAACATTTTAGGCCTCTCTACCCCTAGTCATATCTCACGTAAATGTTGTTTTAATAAAATCTGTCGTGTTCACACAAATTCACCCCCCTATTATACCCCAAACGACATTAATAATATATCATTCGCTTCCGTATCCCTTGAATAAATCACGCCACAAAGCGAGGATGAAATTGAAAGTCCAAGGACGTCCAAAAAGTTCCTAATCCGCCGAATTTGCATGCAAACGAGCACCCGCATTCGGCCTCTGCGCTAGGGACGGTTCTCGTACTGGGACACCTGAGAGATTTAAAAACTTTGGGCGGAAAAGGATGTGGAAGTTGAAGAGAATAAAACGACACTTGCTGAGACGATAAGAATTAAATTTTTATAAAGAAGCGTGAGAAAAGGGAATTGTGCAAAGTCGCCAAACTCCACAGATAAAATAAAATAAACAACTTCCGCTGTAAAAAGGTTCAAAATTTGAATACACTTTCCTAATAATTTGTTTTACTTTTTCTTCACTGTTTTTAGAAGTTTTTCTTGTCCTACTTATATCTGATACGTTTTATAGGACTTTCCAGAGAACCTACTTACTTGTGCCTTTCACCTCAAATGACAATAGATTACAGGTAATTGAATTATTGTCAATATTTCTTTAGAAAAGCACGTGGATGCTTTTCCCTTATATAAGGTATTCTGGGTAACAATTATATACAGGGGGGGTTGTTAATAATTGTACATAGAGAAATTTCATATATTTAAAGTAACAAAACTAGTGAAATAAATAAAATGCATATTACGCAATAATAATACTCCTTACCCCCTAAAATATGACCATCCCGGTCAAGTTATATCTCCTTCTTTCATCTCCTAGTCCGGACACACTATATAATGATATCACAATCTTCATTTTTTTGTCGTTCTAGGTGCAGTTTGTAGCGATCCTCTTCGGGAACCAGCTGACGATGTTTTCTCAAATAGTGGATAGTGGATTCTGGGAGTTCTGTTCGATCCATCAATGGGAAAAAGACATAGGTATAGTCCATCTCCGAACACCACCTTTGACGGATATTTTCCAGTGAATTCCTGTACGGCAGAACGGTATGCCGACAGGAAATGTGGTGTATTGTATAGGTATTGTTAGCATTCCGATCGCAACGTTCTGGGCAACGTGGTTGGGACTGTTTGCCACACTGCAGCTTGTAATTACCAATTGTGATTGTCTGAATCGTATTATAATAGTCCTACGTATAAAGCCAGGCTTGGGGGAAGTAATTTCAAAGCAATTTCGCCTGTGTAATATAAGTTGATCTAAATTACATGTCCCAGTCCCTCCTCAGTTACTACATTTACTTGTGGTAAATTTTGTGTTTCCAAGTTTCATATACGACGTTTAAAGATAAGTTTTTCTGCATAGGCAACGCTTCATTCGAGCTCATAATCACCAAAACCACGCCGAAGCCTTAGTCGTTTCTGCAGGAATCCAGACAGTAGTATCGAACAATGAAAAATACAAAAAAATGCAAACTAAACGCATCAACATTATTAAGAAAATGGATACATATGTTATTGAGAATCCCGGATACAATATCGAAAGTCAAAATTTCGAACGACATATGATCGAAGGACAAATAATCGAATGGACAAATAATCGAACGGACAAATAATCGAATGGACAAATAATCGAACGGACAAATAATCGAATGGACAAATAATCGAACGGACATATGTTCGAAGGGACATATATTCGAATATTCTGTTATTTTTTAATATTTACATTATTCTAAACATCTAACTAGCTACCTGTGTTTAGGTACAAAAATATTATAACAGCATTATTGAAATGGTGTCAAGTGATATTTTCATAAACTAGGTACCAATATGTGGCTGGTTTTAGACCTTAGGACGATTATTAAACTTCTAGGTACCTGGTTATAAATCAATTAAATGAATTAAAGGGATTACGTCTGGTAATTTAAAAGCAGGCATAAGAGACAAGTTATGAATGAATTACATTAAAGGGATTAGCTCTGGTAAATAAAAGCAGGAAACATTATGTGAAATTATTTAGTCTTCCGTGAATAATTTAGCTGTAAATATTTCTTTGTGGTGTAGTGTACTAAGCTTGTAGTAATTAGAAATAAAGTATTTATGGCAATATTTATACCGGTGTTTAATTTGCATAATTCAATCTTCCAATGAAACCAGAAGAAATATTTTAAATTATCAAAATTAATTCATTTAGTTGATTTATAACCAGGTACCTAGTAGTTTAATAATCGTCCTAAGGTCTAAAGCCAGCCACATATTGGTACCTAGTTTATGATAATTCCACTTGATACTATTTCAATAAAGCCCAAATGTTTAATCGCTGAAATTCATCAACTTATATTAACAAATCAGAAATAAGAATATTCGAACATATGTCCATTCGAACATATGTCCCTTCGAACATATGTCCGTTCGATTATTTGACCATTCGATATTGTGTCCGGACCCGATTATTACATGAAAAGAAAATATAAACATTACCTATTTTTACGTTTTTAAAGAAACTAGGAGAATTATCAGAAGAAAGAAGTGTATAATAATTAATGATAAAAAACTTTTTCTTGAAATCGGCAGTGAAGTGTATCAAAGTCGTCATTAAAAGCTCAGAAATAGGCACTCAAGTAACCCATTATTGTACGATTTTTTCAATAAGTAGGCCTTGGCAAGATGTAAACATCAAACGTCAGACGTGGAGCCATCGCCAGTCAAAAGTGACCAAATATTCAAAACCGGGAAAATAAATCCCATTTAACTTTTCGTACACATTGCGAAATTATTACCTGTAGCAGTGCAATCTTTCAGTATAAATATTTTAGTAGGTTTAAATATTAATCTATTTTATATGGAGACTGCACAACAGGCAGCAGTTTGGATTTTCTGTCAGAAAGTGCAGTGTCTCATCATACTTGACCTAGGTAGAGCAATCGTCAAAGTCAAGCAACGCCGCGCGTAGTCGGTTCTTGAACGGGTGATCCTTTATGCCTAATAAAACTTTTTTTTCCGATTTCAAAAAATATATATGTAGAATATTCACCTCGGCACTGAACTTCTTTTTATGACTCATGTGGTTTATTTGCCTCGGCCAGAGGCCTAGGCAAATAAATTCCACATGAGTCATAAAAAGTTGAACTTCAGTGCCTTGGTACAGGGTGGCCCATCCAAGCGGAAAAAGTGTGCTACGTGGAGACACGTTAAGATAAAATCGTCATTCAAAAAATGAGGTTGTAGTAAAAATTAAGGGGAATTCGAGGGTGTACCCTAATTTTGTACACGGGGGTCGGTAAAAAAGTTATCGCGAAAAACATTTTTTGCAAAATAAAAAAATATTTTTTTTACCTACACATCCATTGGAGAACCTTTAAGTAGTATTCCCGAATATTCAGTTTTTTTATATAACTTCCGGTTATAGCGGAAATGAAAGTGGTTTTCTCTATTTTACAACTTACACATTTCTCTTAACCATCACAGGATTCCTTTTTTAATTCTGAATCCAACGATATATAAATTGACCTATTTATCTCCAACCGTTTCCGAGATATTTCTCAGAGAAGCTCCATCAAACTAGATACATGGTCTCATGGTCGGTGTCTGATGTTCGATCTGAGTAGGCCAAACAATAAAACCAAATTTATGACAAATCAAGTCAGCCATGATAATAAAACTGACAAGCGAGTAGGCTGTCAATTCAATATTTCTATTTACGTGTCAGATTAGTCTACAATTTTGTTGCTGAAGCTGTTAGTAGTTGCAGTTTAAAAAATGTTTTTGAAATAAGAATACTGTGATATTTAAGAGATCTTCATCAAAAATGATAAAAGATACGTAGAAGCTTTGAGGGAGTATTCTCGTAAATATCCAAATAGAAATGTTCCGAGTGCTTCATTTAAGTACCTATATGTAAGCTGTATCGAAGATTCAGATCGACAGGAAGTGTGATTAGCAAGAGAACAAAAGGGTTTAGAATTAGTGAGGACGAGAGAGAACGAATTTTAAATTATTTCAGAAGAAATAACGAAAAATCTCAGAGAGATGCAGCGAGAGACTTACAAATTGGGTAATGAAATTAAGCAAATTTAAAGCCTTCAAAATATTACCTGTTCAAAGGCTATTCCCTGGAGATGCTGCAAGAAGACTGGCATATTGTGAAACAATGTTAAACTTTTATTTTGCAAGAGGTGGAGCTGGATTTTTTAAACAAATTATTTGGTCCGATGAAGCTACATTTACAACGGCGGGAATATACTACTTAAAGGTTCTCTAATGGATGTGTAGGTAAAAAAATATTTTTTTTTATTTTGCAAAAAATGTTTTTTCGCGATAACTTTTTTACCGACCCCCGTATACAAAATTAGGATACACCCTCGAATTCCCCTTAATTTTTACTACAATCTCATTTTTTGAATGACGATTTTATGTTAACGTGTCTCCACGTAGCACACTTTTTCCGCTTGGATGGGCCACCCTGTACATAAATAACTATTGTTCACCGTTTACTATAGAGTATCAAGGATAGGGGCCATTACCTTATACTGTTAAATCTCTATGGATCTAATGCTTCACATTCTATACGACACTGCTGCGGAGTAGAATTATTTGGCCCTAGAGTCTGAGATTTTGTGATTGCGCCTTTACCATTATTTATTCTTGTTTTTTTACTCTTAATATGAAATATTATATATTATATATTATATATTATATATTATATATTATATATTATATATTATATATTATATATTATATATTATATATTATATATTATATATTATATATTATATATTATATATTATATATTATATATTATATATTATATATTATATATTATATATTATATATTATATATTATATATTATATATTATATATTATATATTATATATTATATATTATATATTATATATTATATATTATATATTATATATTATATATTATATATTATATATTATATATTATATATTATATATTATATATTATATATTATATATTATATATTATATATTATATATTATATATTATATATTATATATTATATATTATATATTATATATTATATATTATATATTATATATTATATATTATATATTATATATTATATATTATATATTATATATTATATATTATATATTATATATTATATATTATATATTATATATTATATATTATATACAGTGTGTCCCGTTTTTCATGTTAACACCCCTGAAAATCTAAATAGGCTGAAGGAATTGAACGGGGCAATTTTTTTATAGATATGTCCCTGAAAGGTCATCAGTTGCGAAGTATTGGTTTGGCATTGCCGCGAAAGCCTGGCCTACTGCGATTTTTTAAATGGGTGCGTTTTCGAAAAACCATATTAGGCATTTTTTTATTTAAAATTTGACACCACACCGTTAATCAGGACACACCGAAACCCCCATATACCAAATTTGAACAACAAATATACATTGAGTTCCATTCTGCAGGGTGTCAAAGTTGAGCAAAATAGGAATTTTAAAGGCATCTGCCAAGTAAAGTGTGCCATGGAATCCCCTCAAAACAGTTGAATGTTCAACAGGACCACTCAAGGTATTGGTGTGCAAAGGTCCAATACAATATATATATAGAGTGTTCTTATCTGTGCCATCTCAAATTACTGAGTTTTTAGAACTTATATACGGGTCAAAAATCGAGTGTATTAAATCCGTTCCACATACTATCAACAAACTAAATCTAAAAAATACAGAAGCCTGCCAGTCAGTAAGTCCATATCAGTTAATGTGGCTGATGTGTCGCAACAGGAAACTCACAGAAAATGTATCATCTTAGACAGTGACTTTGTTGAGAAAGGTCCAATAATTTAAATTGTTTTTATTTCTTGGTTGGCATTTTGTAAAGAAATGAATTACTTTTGTGTTTATTAATATTTTTCCAATGATTCCAGAGCACTCCTGACCAGTATAAAGTTTAATAAAAATTCAGAATTTTGAGATGGCTGTTGACCATGCAACTGTTTTGAAGGAATTCCATGGCACACTTGACTCGCCAGATGTCATTAAAATTCCTATTTTGCTCAACTTTGACACCCTACAGAATGGAAGTCCCTGTATATTTTTTGTTAAAATTGGGTATATGGTGGTTTCGGTGTGTCCTGATTAACACTGTGGTGTCAAATTTAAATAAAAAAATGCCTAATATGGCTTTTCGAAAAACGCACCCCTTTAAAAAATCGCAGTAGGCCAGGCTTTCGCGGCAATGCCAAACCAATACTTCGCAAATGACGACCTTTCAGGGACATATCTATAAAAAAATTGCCCCGTTCAATTCCTTCAGCCTACTTAGATTTTCAGGGGTGTTAACATGAAAAACGGGACACACTGTATAACACACTATATAATATATAATATATAATATATAATATATAATATATAATATATAATATATAATATATAATATATAATATATAATATATAATATATAATATATAATATATAATATATAATATATAATATATAATATATAATATATAATATATAATATATAATATATAATATATAATATATAATATATAATATATAATATATAATATATAATATATAATATATAATATATAATATATAATATATAATATATAATATATAATATATAATATATAATATATAATATATAATATATAATATATAATATATAATATATAATATATAATATATAATATATAATATATAATATATAATATATAATATATAATATATAATATATAATATATAATATATAATATATAATATATAATATATAATATATAATATATAATATATAATATATAATATATAATATATAATATATAATATATAATATATAATATATAATATATAATATATAATATATAATATATAATATATAATATATAATATATAATATATAATATATAATATATAATATATAATATATAATATATAATATATAATATATAATATATAATATATAATATATAATATATAATATATAATATATAATATATAATATATAATATATAATATATAATATATAATATATAATATTTCATATTAAGAGTAAAAAAACAAGAATAAATAATGGTAAAGGCGCAATCACAAAATCTCAGACTCTAGGGCCAAATAATTCTACTCCGCAGCAGTGTCGTATAGAATGTGAAGCATTAGATCCATAGAGATTTAACAGTATAAGGTAATGGCCCCTATCCTTGATACTCTATAGTAAACGGTGAACAATAGTTATTTATGTACAGGGTGGCCCATCCAAGCGGAAAAAGTGTGCTACGTGGAGACACGTTAACATAAAATCGTCATTCAAAAAATGAGATTGTAGTAAAAATTAAGGGGAATTCGAGGGTGTATCCTAATTTTGTATACGGGGGTCGGTAAAAAAGTTATCGCGAAAAAACATTTTTTGCAAAATAAAAAAAAATATTTTTTTACCTACACATCCATTAGAGAACCTTTAAGTAGTATATTCCCGCCGTTGTAAATGTAGCTTCATCGGACCAAATAATTTGTTTAAAAAATCCAGCTCCACCTCTTGCAAAATAAAAGTTTAACATTGTTTCACAATATGCCAGTCTTCTTGCAGCATCTCCAGGGAATAGCCTTTGAACAGGTAATATTTTGAAGGCTTTAAATTTGCTTAATTTCATTACCCAATTTGTAAGTCTCTCGCTGCATCTCTCTGAGATTTTTCGTTATTTCTTCTGAAATAATTTAAAATTCGTTCTCTCTCGTCCTCACTAATTCTAAACCCTTTTGTTCTCTTGCTAATCACACTTCCTGTCGATCTGAATCTTCGATACAGCTTACATATAGGTACTTAAATGAAGCACTCGGAACATTTCTATTTGGATATTTACGAGAATACTCCCTCAAAGCTTCTACGTATCTTTTATCATTTTTGATGAAGATCTCTTAAATATCACAGTATTCTTATTTCAAAAACATTTTTTAAACTGCAACTACTAACAGCTTCAGCAACAAAATTGTAGACTAATCTGACACGTAAATAGAAATATTGAATTGACAGCCTACTCGCTTGTCAGTTTTATTATCATGGCTGACTTGATTTGTCATAAATTTGGTTTTATTGTTTGGCCTACTCAGATCGAACATCAGACACCGACCATGAGACCATGTATCTAGTTTGATGGAGCTTCTCTGAGAAATATCTCGGAAACGGTTGGAGATAAATAGGTCAATTTATATATCGTTGGATTCAGAATTAAAAAAGGAATCCTGTGATGGTTAAGAGAAATGTGTAAGTTGTAAAATAGAGAAAACCACTTTCATTTCCGCTATAACCGGAAGTTATATAAAAAAACTGAATATTCGGGAATACTACTTAAAGGTTCTCCAATGGATGTGTAGGTAAAAAAAATATTTTTTTATTTTGCAAAAAATGTTTTTCGCGATAACTTTTTTACCGACCCCCGTGTACAAAATTAGGGTACACCCTCGAATTCCCCTTAATTTTTACTACAACCTCATTTTTTGAATGACGATTTTATCTTAACGTGTCTCCACGTAGCACACTTTTTCCGCTTGGATGGGCCACCCTGTACCAAGGCACTGAAGTTCAACTTTTTATGACTCATGTGGAATTTATTTGCCTAGGCCTCTGGCCGAGGCAAATAAACCACATGAGTCATAAAAAGAAGTTCAGTGCCGAGGTGAATATTCTACATATATATTTTTTGAAATCGGAAAAAAAAGTTTTATTAGGCATAAAGGATCACCCGTTCAAGAACCGACTACGCGCGGCGTTGCTTGACTTTGACGATTGCTCTACCTAGGTCAAGTATGATGAGACACTGCACTTTCTGACAGAAAATCCAAACTGCTGCCTGTTGTGCAGTCTCCATATAAAATAGATTAATATTTAAACCTACTAAAATATTTATACTGAAAGATTGCACTGCTACAGGTAATAATTTCGCAATGTGTACGAAAAGTTAAATGGGATTTATTTTCCCGGTTTTGAATATTTGGTCACTTTTGACTGGCGATGGCTCCACGTCTGACGTTTGATGTTTACATCTTGCCAAGGCCTACTTATTGAAAAAATCGTACAATAATGGGTTACTTGAGTGCCTATTTCTGAGCTTTTAATGACGACTTTGATACACTTCACTGCCGATTTCAAGAAAAAGTTTTTTATCATTAATTATTATACACTTCTTTCTTCTGATAATTCTCCTAGTTTCTTTAAAAACGTAAAAATAGGTAATGTTTATATTTTCTTTTCATGTAATAATCGGGTCCGGACAAAATATCGAATGGTCAAATAATCGAACGGACATATGTTCGAAGGGACATATGTTCGAAGGGACATATGTTCGAATGGACATATGTTCGAATATTCTTATTTCTGATTTGTTAATATAAGTTGATGAATTTCAGCGATTAAACATTTGGGCTTTATTGAAATAGTATCAAGTGGAATTATCATAAACTAGGTACCAATATGTGGCTGGCTTTAGACCTTAGGACGATTATTAAACTACTAGGTACCTGGTTATAAATCAACTAAATGAATTAATTTTGATAATTTAAAATATTTCTTCTGGTTTCATTGGAAGATTGAATTATGCAAATTAAACACCGGTATAAATATTGCCATAAATACTTTATTTCTAATTACTACAAGCTTAGTACACTACACCACAAAGAAATATTTACAGCTAAATTATTCACGGAAGACTAAATAATTTCACATAATGTTTCCTGCTTTTATTTACCAGAGCTAATCCCTTTAATGTAATTCATTCATAACTTGTCTCTTATGCCTGCTTTTAAATTACCAGACGTAATCCCTTTAATTCATTTAATTGATTTATAACCAGGTACCTAGAAGTTTAATAATCGTCCTAAGGTCTAAAACCAGCCACATATTGGTACCTAGTTTATGAAAATATCACTTGACACCATTTCAATAATGCTGTTATAATATTTTTGTACCTAAACACAGGTAGCTAGTTAGATGTTTAGAATAATGTAAATATTAAAAAATAACAGAATATTCGAATATATGTCCCTTCGAACATATGTCCGTTCGATTATTTGTCCATTCGATTATTTGTCCGTTCGATTATTTGTCCATTCGATTATTTGTCCGTTCGATTATTTGTCCATTCGATTATTTGTCCTTCGATCATATGTCGTTCGAAATTTTGACTTTCGATATTGTATCCGGGATTCTCAATAACATATGTATCCATTTTCTTAATAATGTTGATGCGTTTAGTTTGCATTTTTTTGTATTTTTCATTGTTCGATACTACTGTCTGGATTCCTGCAGAAACGACTAAGGCTTCGGCGTGGTTTTGGTGATTATGAGCTCGAATGAAGCGTTGCCTATGCAGAAAAACTTATCTTTAAACGTCGTATATGAAACTTGGAAACACAAAATTTACCACAAGTAAATGTAGTAACTGAGGAGGGACTGGGACATGTAATTTAGATCAACTTATATTACACAGGCGAAATTGCTTTGAAATTACTTCCCCCAAGCCTGGCTTTATACGTAGGACTATTATAATACGATTCAGACAATCACAATTGGTAATTACAAGCTGCAGTGTGGCAAACAGTCCCAACCACGTTGCCCAGAACGTTGCGATCGGAATGCTAACAATACCTATACAATACACCACATTTCCTGTCGGCATACCGTTCTGCCGTACAGGAATTCACTGGAAAATATCCGTCAAAGGTGGTGTTCGGAGATGGACTATACCTATGTCTTTTTCCCATTGATGGATCGAACAGAACTCCCAGAATCCACTATCCACTATTTGAGAAAACATCGTCAGCTGGTTCCCGAAGAGGATCGCTACAAACTGCACCTAGAACGACAAAAAAATGAAGATTGTGATATCATTATATAGTGTGTCCGGACTAGGAGATGAAAGAAGGAGATATAACTTGACCGGGATGGTCATATTTTAGGGGGTAAGGAGTATTATTATTGCGTAATATGCATTTTATTTATTTCACTAGTTTTGTTACTTTAAATATATGAAATTTCTCTATGTACAATTATTAACAACCCCCCCTGTATATAATTGTTACCCAGAATACCTTATATAAGGGAAAAGCATCCACGTGCTTTTCTAAAGAAATATTGACAATAATTCAATTACCTGTAATCTATTGTCATTTGAGGTGAAAGGCACAAGTAAGTAGGTTCTCTGGAAAGTCCTATAAAACGTATCAGATATAAGTAGGACAAGAAAAACTTCTAAAAACAGTGAAGAAAAAGTAAAACAAATTATTAGGAAAGTGTATTCAAATTTTGAACCTTTTTACAGCGGAAGTTGTTTATTTTATTTTATCTGTGGAGTTTGGCGACTTTGCACAATTCCCTTTTCTCACGCTTCTTTATAAAAATTTAATTCTTATCGTCTCAGCAAGTGTCGTTTTATTCTCTTCAACTTCCACATCCTTTTCCGCCCAAAGTTTTTAAATCTCTCAGGTGTCCCAGTACGAGAACCGTCCCTAGCGCAGAGGCCGAATGCGGGTGCTCGTTTGCATGCAAATTCGGCGGATTAGGAACTTTTTGGACGTCCTTGGACTTTCAATTTCATCCTCGCTTTGTGGCGTGATTTATTCAAGGGATACGGAAGCGAATGATATATTATTAATGTCGTTTGGGGTATAATAGGGGGGTGAATTTGTGTGAACACGACAGATTTTATTAAAACAACATTTACGTGAGATATGACTAGGGGTAGAGAGGCCTAAAATGTTTTTTTTTTGTGAACATTGTCGATTATCATTGCTACCCAATTTATTACAGTATTATCGACGTGTCCTCCAGACGTCTGCCATTGATCTAGCGGATCCAGAATATACATATAAGAGCAAAGTGATAAATTGAAGGCTTTTTCAATATTCGCAACATAGATACAATGTGCAAGGATATTTCGTATTACCTTTACAGTGCGAGTCTTTGACCCGTATAAAAATTTTAATCAGTGGTAAAGTTTAACCCCTGGAGCACGCCAATGAAGTTATTAAAAAAAAAACTCAAAAATTTCGAGAACTTTTGAGGGCCACTAGCGGAAAACTATAAGTACAGATGGGATGTTGTCAAGTGTCCAATGCGAAATGTGACTAACTTAGCATATATTTTTTGACGCTTCACTCTCATTGTCGATTTATTAGATTATGTATGTACTTACCACGTATGTAAGGGTCCCCGTACCGAAATAGCAAACTCCGTAGTTGTTTATATAACAATCTGTTACTTCACCATCAAAGTGAACAGAAAAATAACCTTAGGAATTTTCAAATACAAATTTCTTGCAACAACACACTGTACATACTCGTTCTTTATTAAATTTTAGCGGTTTTATTTAGCACTTCATTCTGTGGTTTATACGAAAATGAAAATACACATTCAGCTAAAACCCCGCCATTTTCATATTTTATAACTGACTTTAATTTAACCGCGCGTCGGGGGGAGGGACGACTGACAGAACACCAAGGTTATAGGTTTTGAGTCACAGTAAGTCACTGAAGACAGAAGGTAAGTTAGGTTCACAGTAGCTTGTTATTTCTGATGAAAGACTTATTATACCTAAGCTTGTTTTTATGATCGACAAGCTCCAGAAAATATTTTATAGCGATGGGCACAAAACATCCACAAAGGATTAGATTAGATGAGGTTAGGATATTTTAGATGACGTTCGTTTCCTGCGCGATCGCGCTCAATTTTAACACATCTCTACTAAGCACTCTCAAAAATTAACAAAAAATAACACCGACTTCACAAATTTGCCTGTATGCACATTTCAACTAAAATTGTAGAAATATTTCTCCCTTTCTAAATTGAGTTATCTTTGGATTTGGTGACAGTCAAGGCAAGGAATTTAAATCTATTTAGATATGAATACATCATACTTATCCTACATACATCATAACTAAAGTAACCCAAATATGCAAGTCGAAACCCTAAAAATATGCGCATAAATATGCAAATAATTCAGTCGAAATATGCAGGAAAATGTTGAAAACATGCAAACTAAGAAATACTTTAAAAATATAAATTTATTGTTTCATTTACGAATAAACATATATAATAATGTACATACAAATTTCTAAATGCATTTATACATAGTAAAAGTAATAATATTTTATTTTAAATTTTCTACATACAGGGCGATTGAACTAAATCTAAATATGCATTTATTATAAGTAAATTATAAAAATCAGGTTGAAATTTAGTTGTAAAAACAATAAATCACTAAATGTTGCTCAAAATTCTCAATTAAAAAATTTTGTCTTCTATCAGAATATAAAAATTTATAAATGGGGAAACTCCTTTCCACATCAACCGATGTAAGAGGTAATATATAATATATAATATATATAATATATATAATATATAATATATAATATATAATATATAATATATAATATATAATATATAATATATAATATATAATATATAATATATAATATATAATATATAATATATAATATATAATATATAATATATAATATATAATATATAATATATAATATATAATATATAATATATAATATATAATATATAATATATAATATATAATATATAATATATAATATATAATATATAATATATAATATATAATATATAATATATAATATATAATATATAATATATAATATATAATATATAATATATAATATATAATATATAATATATAATATATAATATATAATATATAATATATAATATATAATATATAATATATAATATATAATATATAATATATAATATATAATATATAATATATAATATATAATATATAATATATAATATATAATATATAATATATAATATATAATATATAATATATAATATATAATATATACTATATAATATGTTCAGAGTTAAAAAATCTACCAGTTTTTCTCTCCATAACGAGGCCAAATATTAGTATGCAGATTGCATTGACCCTCCTGACATTCCCCTTTATATCTTTCGAGTTAAAAAAATTTTAGGGATACAAGTTATGGGATCTGTGGTATGCGTATCCATGGTTTCCATGAAATTAATGCAGGGTGTTCCGTAAAAGCAGTACAAACCACATTTTTGTTTTTTAATGGAACACCCGTACAATATTGAATTTTCGGAATCTAAACTTCATTCCGATGTCATATTATGTGTTTTTACAAGATAGGGCGTTCAAACTTCATATTTTTCATGTTTTCACGAAACGTTTGCGGATAAATTGAGGACAAGAAAAAATAATGAAAATAGTGCCCCTAAAACGTTCATAATTATTTTGAACCCACTTCGTATTTTCATATTTTCACACAGACTATAATTTTGCCCTGGACCGGAAATATCAACCTTAACTTTTTTTACCTGGATGATTACAAACTGACCATTAACATTTGAGGGGCATTATTTTTTGTCATTTTTTTCTTATGCTTAATTTATCCGCAAAAGTTGCGCTTCCGAAATACAAACAAAACCATAAGTTTGGTTTCAAAAATATTACCAGGGTTTCTTCATGATTTCCGGCTAAATCAATTAATAGGTTTACTTATTTTGTAATGAAGAATAAAAGGGGCAATACTTATACTGGATTGTATTGCTTATATTGTGTAGGTACTACTATAAATTTTTACCTGCCTATTATTTTGAGTATCGAATGCATAAATCAGGTGATCAAAAATTATTCTTCGTAGAATAATCGATAACGTTGGACCACTGACAAATAAATGTCATCACCAGAGGTTAGAATGTTCCGTCGCGTTTCGTCAGCCTTTGAGGTTATGGATGGCGTTCAAATCGTGGCTTCATTTACCTGGGTTACTTAATCGGATCATTATCTTTATTTAATTTATAATAATCCAATGGAAACTTATAATTTAAAGATTTTTTCAGAATGATAGATATATAAGAAAAAAGTGTATCTAATGTAATCATGTAAATTAATGTATTTTAGTATTAAGAACATTTTTGATTAGTTCATTAATTAATAATAATTATTATTGATTAATAAACAGATTTATACGTTTAAAATGTGCACCTCATAATAACCGGTATATTTCGATGCTGATTTTCCTTTAACGGTTTTTTGTAACCTTTTAATTTTTTTAAACGAAGAGAAAAAAAAATTGAAAAAAAAATTGTATTTCCCCAAGGGTATCACATGAGCGAATCAGCCAAAAATGTGGTACTTATAGGCTAATTGTGAGCATTTTCTGTATTGCTAATAATTAGGAAGTGGGCTCTCATGAACCCTCTTGGAGTCCCAAGTCTCCAGTATATTCCTTGAAAATGTGCTGATTTTCATTTAACGGGTTTCCGTACTTATTTTAGACAAATCGAGCTTAAAAATTGAAAAAAAAAAAATAGGTAGGTGTATTTTCCCCAAGGATATCACATGAGGTAATCAGTCAAAAATGCGGTGCTTATGGGCCTATTCTATTGTCAGCATTTTCTGTGTTGCTAATTGTTAAGTGGTCCCACTTGGACCTTCTTGGAGTCCCAAGGTCCCAAGTCTCCCGTATATCCATTGAAAAACCCAAAAAACCTCTGCATCAGCTAAAAGACTGAAGACAGGCATTGACTTAAAATGAAAGAAGTAGAGTTATACCGGTCCGTTTGTATTTTGCCAGAAATTTGCCACTTGTTTAATATAATTGCCGACTGCCAGGCTAGGTAATTGTGACTAATGTTTTTACACGGAAACACATGGATTACTGTTATAAAGTTAGTTAGATACATCATAAAATATATCAAACAGAATGAATATTTAGTGTCCCCATTATAATTTTAAAAGAAATGGCTTGTGGCATATGGGACAAAATGCTTTGGTAATTGGCAACACCAAACTAGTTTCCAATATCTAATGGAAATTGTGTATGGGTCTTTCGGAGGTGTGCAGACCACGACAGGTACCTGTTTCGGGCTTGTTGGCCCTCATCAGGCAGACGTAGCGCACCTCAGCCGAAAAGACCCAAACACGTTGGCTTAGTGGAAAAGGAACTAGTATAATGCGGTGAGCATTTACCATCTAACGCCATCTAGCTGGTACTGCCAAAACCAAAGCAATGTGAGTGTGTATATATCGACCGGTCGATCGACATATAAAAAGAACTCGGCAAAGCGGCGCGGCGCGGTGGAAAAAAAACCAGAAGAAGCATACATACGGGGGCCAAGAAACTCGTTTGATTCATCACCGAGTATCTTCTAATATATAGAAATCAACAAGGATCGAATCGTGAGTTTCAATCCTCGTGTGCTTACGTCTATAGCCAAACGATGATTAAACAGAATGAATATTTAGTGTCCCCATTATAATTTTAAAAGAAATGGCTTGTGGCATATGGGACAAAATGCTTTGGTAATTGGCAACACCAAACTAGTTTCCAATATCTAATGGAAATTGTGTATGGGTCTTTCGGAGGTGTGCAGACCACGACAGGTACCTGTTTCGGGCTTGTTGGCCCTCATCAGGCAGACGTAGCGCACCTCAGCCGAAAAGACCCAAACACGTTGGCTTAGTGGAAAAGGAACTAGTATAATGCGGTGAGCATTTACCATCCAACGCCATCTAGCTGGTACTGCCAAAACCAAAGCAATGTGAGTGTGTATATATCGACCGGTCGATCGACATATAAAAAGAACTCGGCAAAGCGGCGCGGCGCGGTGGAAAAAAAAACCAGAAGAAGCATACATACGGGGGCCAAGAAACTCGTTTGATTCATCACCGAGTATCTTCTAATATATAGAAATCAACAAGGATCGAATCGTGAGTTTCAATCCTCGTGTGCTTACGTCTATAGCCAAACGATGATTAAACAGAATGAATATTTAGTGTCCCCATTATAATTTTAAAAGAAATGGCTTGTGGCATATGGGACAAAATGCTTTGGTAATTGGCAACACCAAACTAGTTTCCAATATCTAATGGAAATTGTGTATGGGTCTTTCGGAGGTGTGCAGACCACGACAGGTACCTGTTTCGGGCTTGTTGGCCCTCATCAGGCAGACGTAGCGCACCTCAGCCGAAAAGACCCAAACACGTTGGCTTAGTGGAAAAGGAACTAGTATAATGCGGTGAGCATTTACCATCCAACGCCATCTAGCTGGTACTGCCAAAACCAAAGCAATGTGAGTGTGTATATATCGACCGGTCGATCGACATATAAAAAGAACTCGGCAAAGCGGCGCGGCGCGGTGGAAAAAAAACCAGAAGAAGCATACATACGGGGGCCAAGAAACTCGTTTGATTCATCACCGAGTATCTTCTAATATATAGAAATCAACAAGGATCGAATCGTGAGTTTCAATCCTCGTGTGCTTACGTCTATAGCCAAACGATGATTAAACAGAATGAATATTTAGTGTCCCCATTATAATTTTAAAAGAAATGGCTTGTGGCATATGGGACAAAATGCTTTGGTAATTGGCAACACCAAACTAGTTTCCAATATCTAATGGAAATTGTGTATGGGTTTTTCGGAGGTGTGCAGACCATGACAGGTACCTGTTTCGGGCTTGTTGGCCCTCATCAGGCAGACGTAGCGCACCTCAGCCGAAAAGACCCAAACACGTTGGCTTAGTGGAAAAGGAGCTAGTATAATGCGGTGAGCATTTACCATCCAACGCCATCTAGCTGGTACTGCCAAAACCAAAGCAATGTGAGTGTGTATATATCGACCGGTCGATCGACATTAAAAAGAACTCGGCAAAGCGGCGCGGCGCCAATTACCAAAGCATTTTGTCCCATATGCCACAAGCCATTTCTTTTAAAATTATAATGGGGACACTAAATATTCATTCTGTTTAATCATCGTTTGGCTATAGACGTAAGCACACGAGGATTGAAACTCATGATTCGATCCTTGTTGATTTCTATATATTAGAAGATACTCGGTGATGAATCAAACGAGTTTCTTGGCCCCCGTATGTATGCTTCTTCTGGTTTTTTTCCACCGCGCCGCGCCGCTTTGCCGAGTTCTTTTTATATGTCGATCGACCGGTCGATATGGTCGATATATACACACTCACATTGCTTTGGTTTTGGCAGTACCAGCTAGATGGCGTTAGATGGTAAATGCTCACCGCATTATACTATTTCCTTTTCCACTAAGCCAACGTGTTTGGATCTTTTCGGCTGAGGTGCGCTACGTCTGCCTGATGAGGGCCAACAAGCCCGAAACAGGTACCTGTCGTGGTCTGCACACCTCCGAAAGACCCATACACAATTTCCATTAGATATTGAAAACTAGTTTGGTGTTGCCAATTACCAAAGCATTTTGTCCCATATGCCACAAGCCATTTCTTTTAAAATTATAATGGGGACACTAAATATTCATTCTGTTTAATCATCGTTTGGCTATAGACGTAAGCACACGAGGATTGAAACTCACGATTCGATCCTTGTTGATTTCTATATATTAGAAGATACTCGGTGATGAATCAAACGAGTTTCTTGGCCCCCGTATGTATGCTTCTTCTGGTTTTTTTTCCACCGCGCCGCGCCGCTTTGCCGAGTTATTTTTATATGTCGATCGACCGGTCGATATATACACACTCACATTGCTTTGGTTTTGGCAGTACCAGCTAGATGGCGTTGGATGGTAAATGCTCACCGCATTATACTAGTTCCTTTTCCACTAAGCCAACGTGTTTGGGTCTTTTCGGCTGAGGTGCGCTACGTCTGCCTGATGAGGGCCAACAAGCCCGAAACAGGTACCTGTCGTGGTCTGCACACCTCCGAAAGACCCATACACAATTTCCATTAGATATTGGAAACTAGTTTGGTGTTGCCAATTACCAAAGCATTTTGTCCCATATGCCACAAGCCATTTCTTTTAAAATAAAATATATCAGTGGTTGAGCTAATATCATTACAAATATCCAAAAACAACCTGTCAGTCTAAGAATGGCCGTTAAAGTACAGTACAGTAGAGTTTTTTTTATAAATGTTAACTGTTAAGACATATTCTAAAAAATAATCGGAGTCACTATAGTTAACGCCGAATGGTAAGGCATGTATGTCTTCGGGTATTAATGGGAGATCATCTCGTGATATTATCTTAAATAAGATGATTTTACTCTAAAAGCTTTAATGTGGCTGTTACTCCTTCTATAGACCTTGTTTGCTTTTCTGCGCTTTTGTGAGCTAAGCTCATGTTCTTCAGTTTATTAAAAATGGTTTATATAAAGGGAATGCAGAACGCATTGTTCTCCATATCTACTTAAGTATAACACGCACGGTTTTCTTAGGGGCTCAGCGGATTTCTATAGACTATAATTTACAAAATTTTTCATCGAAATACTTTTTACATTGCCTGGCGGTATATAAAAATAATAACGAGGTGAATAATGGAGCAATGGATCGCGATAAGATACCTATAATGTTTAAAGTGGAGTTCAAAAATACCTACTATATTAATTATTATTTTACAGTAAGCAAAAAAAAAGAATAATATTAAGTCGGTTCCACATCGGAGTGAACTTCCGTTGAAGGGCACCGAGCGTGAATACGCGAACATTCGTGTCGTCGATTCGATCTATTCTATTTCTCGCGCCCGAACCCCATATTTCGTTTCAGTGCATGTTTAAAACAAGACACATGTGTGTTTTTGACTCAAGGCATGATCCTGTTTAAAGCCTTTTTCAACTCTACTCTCACATCATATATTAAAACCCATTAGCGCCTTGCGTTACCATATGGCAACGTCCAACAGGTGATCTTTTCGACGCGTCCTAACTTGTCAGCGATTTTATTTCGTTTACGGTAGGAATCTTATTACCGACGTATTACTGTTTGGAATACATTCCTACTGGCAAATTCAGTTTACATTTGATTGTTAGAGTGTGTGCAGTGCTAGAATATACCATTCAAATAAATCATCGAAAAAATGCCTCGGTTTGAATAAGTATGTTTATTTTTATGTGTCACATATTTTTGTTACTTTGGATTTATATTTATGTATAGAATGCGTTAGAGTATTCATTGACAAAATATAAAGACATTTTATTAAAAACTAGCTGACTTACATATTCGTAAACATGACTGTTGCCATATGGCAACGCTAGGCGCTTACATTCAGTAAATATTTATTCTTCAATTCCAGGAGAGGATTCTCAGTTTCTCAAGCACTAGATATGATTTACAATGATGAAACTTAGACCAATGATTGAAATGCTAAAAGATCGATGTATCTACAATTTTGTTCCGGAATTGAACCTAGCATACGATGAAAGTATGGTAAAGTATTATGGGAAGCACAGTTGCAAACAGTTTATTCGAGGCAAGCCAATCAGGTTTGGCTACAAAATCTGGAGCCTATAGGCTCCAGATTTAGTGTTTATAAACACTAAAGATGGCTACCTAATAAACTTTCTATTTGGTAAAGCCGCTAGCCCACTTCTGATAATGTTAGATGAACTTCCGCTAGGAAAAAAACAGTTGGGGTATACTTTCTATATGGATAATTTATTTTATAATCCAGCACTATTTTCTTTTTTGCAATTTCGCGGCTATTCCGCCATTGGGACAATTCGAGAAAATAGAAGTCCAACAGAGTGCACCCTAACTAACAACTTGCGTATCAAGTTCGTCCTAAAGGTGCTGGAGACCTGCAGCATCAATAGAGTCCTCAGATAATAGCCGTATTTCAGATAATATTATATTTGATAGAATTGACCACTTTGTTCAGCATACAGAAGGCCATAAAAAAAGAAGGTGCGCGCGCAGTACATGCAAGTCCATAATTAGAACAATGTGCTGGAAGTGTAATGTAGCCTTGTGTACTGACTATTTCCAGCCATTCCATTGTCGATAGCATAATCTGCTATTGCATATTATTGAAAATAATATATACTTGACGATATTACACTGTTTCATTGCTTTCCAAAACCTTTTTGATTTCTTATAAAATTAGACACTTTGACTTCACAAGCTCCTAGCGTTACCATATGGCAACAGCCTATATTTCAAAAAGTACTACTCAGATATTTTTGGAATAAAATATTTTCGTTTCAGGGAGTCATTTTTTACAGTTATTTAAGAAAAAATATCGAAATTTGAAAAAATACATAATTCAGGCTTTAATGGGTTAATTATTAATTGTTAGTTTAATGACTAATAGTCACCCTATACATACAATTTTTCGTAGATAACAAATAATATGTCGACCATACTACTAAAGGGTGAGCGAAACTTGACGTCCCAGGCCTACAGCGGGAACTCGAAATAAAATTTCGAAATAGCTTTCTTAAATGGGATATACTAAGGTCCAATTATGAACAAAAATTATATTTTTTGAGGTTGGGGAAAATGGCCGCTGTGGCGTCATAGATATTATTTTACCAGAAACTTTTTCCCTATGTCTTGAAAGTCCTTATCTTTCTCAACAACTTTTGTAGGAAAAGATTTTTTGTATCTTTTATTGTTCAAAATATACAAGTTGAGGTCATTCCTATAAATAATGATACTCCTGGTATAATACCCTTTTCATTAGGAAAAGCCCGAATAGTTTCAAGCAGACACACATTTTTACATTATGCAAAATTTCAAGTATTAGAGAAAAAAACAATAATCTTAGGGAAAGCTATACAGTCCACAAATCAATTACTAAAGAAACTAAATTCATATTCATTGAAAGTTTACAAAGTACAGTCTGTGCACTCTAAGCTGACACGCGAGAACCTCAGTCTAAGCGCCGCACAATAAGCTGCTTATGGACAGCTGCGGTGCTTAGACTGAGGTTTTCGCGTGTCATAGTTTACATTGCACGAACTTTAACTATAATAATTTAAAATCCATGCTCAATGAAATTTACAGAAAACCATCCAACGTAATTTATTCATCTCCCGCAAATGATTTACAGGAGATTTAGATGCGAATGATGGCAAACGTTATAATAAGGCAATGACAAGTTTAGAAAATAATCAGCAAAAATTTGTTAACGAAGTAAACACGAGAATTTCTCTTTCCAAAAAACTAACCGAAGACATTGAAAAACTATTTATTCAATCGTTGATAACCAACAGAGAATATTGGAATATTTCGAAAGATACGAAGAAATCTTAACTTCAGAAACTGATATTTCATACAAATACACTGTATACCTATTTAAGAATATATTAAACCAAATATTTAAAAAATGCATAATTACAACATTTTTGGATAACAATGAAAATGCCTTGACTTTGGCTGGGTTGCATACTGCATACCCTGATATTTTGACGATAAATGATTTGCACGATATATTAAAGCAACTAACTCAATTTATGCAAAAGAGGAAATTGTAGATATCAAAATATTTGATTGGTACTCGGTAATAAAAACTAATTGTTTCTTTACGAATAAAGAATTGATATTTGCTTTAGAGGTACCAACAATTGAAGAAGTGAAGAATTGATTCGAATTCTTACACGAATCAGTTATCGACATCCCACTGAATGCACGCCAGCACTAATAAATGGAAAAGAAGGACAAAACAACTGTCAAGCAATAAATAGTCCCCCATTAAAATAAGTTATAGCGAAAATAAAAAACAAATACTTAATTAATCCAGTAATCATTTTTCAAAAAATAAATGCGGGCAAGCCGATTTTTTAGGGTGGATGGGAGTCTCCAACCAAAAAATCACACTTGACACCCTGTTAGTTTTATGCAATATAGGGCGGTTTCTTATTCATTTTTTTTAATTTTAAATATTTCTTTAAATATTTTATATATTTATATATTTTAAATATTTATTTTTAAACATTAATAAGAAACCGCCATATATTGGAAAAACCCACATAGGTGTCAAGTGTGATTTTTTGGTTGGAGACTCAGGAAACAGCCTCCCATCCACCCTTAAAAAATCAGCTTGCCCGCATTTATTTTTTTGCAACCCCTATATGGGACCATCTAATTTTACTGCACTAAATAGTCATCGCCGCACATCCATCAAAGTTAGAAACAAATTGTCATCACCCTGAATACAAAGTTGTTACCGGGACCCACTTAATAAAAATTGGAAAAAATTGCACAGTATAAAAAAATAAAAAAAATAAACAACACAACATATGAAAACAGAGAAACTTCAAGAACAACGCGTCTGTTAATACTGCCAAATTCGTATCAAACAAAATCATCAACAATTAGTATTGGATAACGTCCGTTTAGAAGAACTACAAAACGTTAGATTTATTCAATATTAACCCAATACATCGAAACCAATACACTTTAGCAATGGATTCAATGGTTTTTAATCAGCTTAATTCTTTCGTCAATCGCCGCATATATTGGTTATCAGCTATTCAAGAAATATAAGAAACCTCGACCCAGTAAAGAAAATTTGCCCCCTTCGGTTGTCTTCGACCCCTCAGTGTTAATTTAAAGGAGGGAGGAGTTACATACTCCGTTATTCCTTATTCCACAGAAAAAAGTCATATCTTGGTCTCGAAATGCAATACGTTTAGTTTGCAAGTTTACTCATATAAAATATTCAACACGCATGTTTAACATCATTAAGAATCGGTCCGTTGCTCTACCTTCTTGAAATAAACGTTTTTAAACAGCAGGTTGTGTCAGCCGGTTATTTAACTTGCATTAGACTGTAACTTAGTCATTCTTCTTTTTTTCAGTAGAAAAGAAGTACAATTAATTGCAAATAGTTTTAAAATTTAAGATGTGAAACTATAACAACTTTTTAAATTTGACTAAATTAAACACAAAGATTAAAATTACAATGTATGTTAGAGAAAGTGGATACTTTAATACAATTATTATGACCGGGAATACCACCATAAAATAAATCAACTAGAATTAATTATTAATATGATGAAAGGGTAAAACTTACAGTCTCTGCTCCACAAACACATTTCTTTTTAATTTTCAACTGTACATATGTTTCGACTCACCTACGGAGTCATCATCAGCAGGGTGAAGTTAAAGGATATTAAACTTCCTAGACATAATCAAGTTTAGTATGTGATTGCGGAAAAATTGATGTTTGAAAACATCTGAGATAAAACAGCTACGTAATAAATCAAAAAACTTCAAACCTAACGGCAATATAAAAATGGCGGAATCCTCAACGCTATTATTCAGCTTTAATATCAAATAATAGCGTTGAGGATTCTGCCATTTTTATATTGCCGTTAGGTTTTGAAGTTTTTTGATTTGTTACGTAGCTGTTTTATCTCAGATGTTTTCAAACATCAATTTTTCCGCAATCACATACTAAACTTGATTATGTCTACGAAGTTTAATATCTTTTAACTTTACACTGCTGATGATGACTCCCTAGGTGAGTCTAAACATATGTACAGTTGAAAATTAAAAAGAACTGTGTTTGTGGAGCAGAGACTGTAAGTTTTACCCTTTCATCATATCCTCCTACTCCACTGCAAGACATGGACTACTTCTTCAGTTTTAATTATTAATATTATTAGTTGAGTGCACTCATATCTCTCGAGAGAGGGCGGGCTTGGGGTGATTAAGGATGTGATGACACACTTCAGAAGTTCACCAGGTTTATCTTACTTTAGAAAAGCGACTATATTATATGTTTAAATTTTAAAAGGAACACAATCTCAATTATGGTACGTGATATGTAGGTAAATAAACAGAAAAATAAATAATGAGCACGCACAGAAACTAAAGTGGTACTTATCGAGAGTTCCTCGTCCTCAATACCGGCCGCTACACTATTCTTGACGGTGGTTCCTCCTGTATAGGTATTTTCTGGCGACTACTCGTAGGTACTCTGGCTCTGGCGCATGGCGAACCTTCCAGCCAAGCCCCAGGGAGGAGGCTCACGACAATACCAACCCTACCATACAACACCAGGTGTGAAAAGTTTCCATAAAACCCAAAGTTCATCCAAGCACAAACACCTATTATAGGCGACAAAGTGTGCAGATAATAGAAAGAAACCCACCTCCAATTATTCAACTCCCTAAAATAACGAAGGCGTTTCACCAAGCGGCGGGCCTTAGGTCCACGTGTTTCCAAATCCTTCCTATCGGCGTGTTGAAAAGCTGAAAAGCTTCCGAAGATAAAGCCTAATTGACTCGATTATCTAATATTATCCGCAAAGCAAGCAAAGAGAAAACCAAAAGCTTCACATCATCGTGAAAATTTATTGAGTACGTAACACCCTGTTCGTTTAGCCTAAAAAAGAAAAGAAACGAAAAACGAAAATAAAACTTTGCTACTCCTCCGCAGGATCGACCTTGCTTTCCCGAATATGCCAAGTCCCTAGGGAACAACCCCAGCTGGTATCTGCAAGCTCATACACGTTTGTGGACGACTTAAAATTCTACACTTTGCCAATTTAGGGGCCAATTTAGTTGCATAATAGTCTGCAGCTTGAGATAAGATCTTATTCCTTTTCTACACAACCTGTCCCGTAACTAAGGATAATGGCTTCCTACGCAAATTGTAGCTTTAAGCGCTGCTCCCATAAGTTGTCTTCAATTTTAATTGACCTCGGAACCAATTGATATCTTGACAACATTGCCTATATAACAGAAAACTTCCTAAAAGCAGTTTTTAATATAAAAGAAATAATCATTTTAGTGTCAAAGTAGCCTCATGCTCGGGGATATTTTGACACGAAACTGTTTTGTGCTGGAAATCAAAGTAATACCGTTATTTTGACACAAAACTAATAATACATTTTTATTTTCCAATATTTTGGTAGCGTTAAACATCAAAAACACAGGTGTTTACCAAGCTAGGATTTATTTATTAAAGTTTGTAGTGTAAGAAAAGTAGGTTACTAAATACAAATTGTAACGTTAACAAAAACAAAAATAATATATTCTTTCTATAAACATGATGTTTTCTTTTACATACATTCATCATCCTCACATCTTGTACATTCATACCAAGGATTCGTGGTGCCCTTGTTGCAATATCTGCAAACCCATTTCTTGCAATTGATGCCGCAAGTCCAATCCTTTCCAACATAATGTTGAAAGTCACACAGGCAGATCGAACAGAGGTTTTCCTTTTATTCTATTTCTCCTAGATCACTAATCTGCTTAGGGATGAATTGGAAACCCAATTTATCAAGGTCTGAAAACAGCTCTAGCATTCATAACCCCCATGTGAAAGATTTTGTTCCAGTCTCTGGAACTTGCAAGTCTCACAATTCCTTACATATCGTAAAGCAAACAGACATTCTGGGCCAATAATACAATGAGATATTCGCTACTTGGTCTTAAAATAATCCAAATGACCTGCGTGGGGACTATCATGGCATTCCTGCAACACGGATCGCCTTGCATTTTTGGGAAGAACCAATGTCCAGTCCTTCTATATCTAAAGTAGGGCGACCAAACTTTATAAATTTATAAATTTTAGCATTTTGTACACAACATTAGGGGTATTTATCAGGTTCTGCATTAATATCTGAACGCCATTTAGTATACCACTTATCGTCATGAGCGGGAGACACATCGATGACAGCATTAAACGCCCGAGAGAGCGCATCAAGAACCGAATGTGAACTTCCCTTACGGTGTTATCGAAAAGTCGTAACTTTGCAACCTTAAAGCCTATCTAGCAAGGCGACCGAAGGATTTTGAAGCTTATGGAGCCAAAGGAGAGCGTTATTGCCGAAAATTTTGCGCCTTCGATGTAAGGTCTAAACTTCTCGATTCCCCACACAACTGCGAGACACTCCAGTTCCGTCGTTGAGTATTTGGCTTCCTCAGATGCCAAGGATCGACTCGCATATGATATTACTTTTTCTTTATCGTCTGTCTGCAAAATAAACTACTTAGAGAAACCTGGACAGGACAATACAGGGTTAACTATCATTAAGTACACAAAATTTTACGACGTGCGCAGGGTGGCTTAAGAAAACAGAAAAATATTTTTAGATTTTTTTTACGATCTTTAAGAAAAGGGCAAAAACCCCAATTTTCCCTGTAATTCTCCGCCTCTAATTACGTCATCCAATATGGCTTCGGAACGTACTGTCAGCTGGAAGTGATTTTCCGCGGTGATGCCGTTGTTTTAGGAAGGATGAAAATACCTTTTTACTCAAACAAATTTAAAAAATTCATAAATAACAATCGATTTGAATCTGTACAGCCGCAGCGCAGCTAGATTTACCCGAGGTTTGCCTGGATTCACCTTACCTTAGTTTGAAATTTGAAAACAGAAAACAGGATATGAATCCAGAGTCCCGAGGTTCGTCTAGAGCTCGGTCCCGAGGCTAGGTAATTCAGAATCCCTACGCGTTTTTTGTTTTTGCATTTTCACATAGCAGCACCAAGTAAGTACAAAACTACATACACATTTCTCGCCTCGCGAAACCACGAAAATTTCGTAGGGATAGCGGACTGACTGACGTAAAAACTGGACACAATCGCACAAAACAGTAGAGGTTGGAGTGGTGCGTAATAATTATCGATATCGATGTCAATGTTAGATTAATTGATTGCGTCTTAAAAAAACAATTTTCATAATAAAACTTATTGAAAATCTATTTAAACTAAACAAAAAGAATTCTGTGATCTCTTAATGCTGGCGTTATTGGACTGAACCGTTGAATGAAGGAATAATAAGAAGTGCAGCCTTACGGGACGCAGCGAGGCCGAAAACGCGGCCCAAAAAGCGCGACGTCGCATCTCTGCATATCGAGCTGCTGCAGAATACCGTATTCGTTTTCCCAATAGGGCAAATATGCCAAATCTATGTACGTTTGTGAACGTTATACAACGTTTGCGAAAAACTGGTGTATTGCAAGCTCGAAGGGGCAAGCTGGAGGGCAAATAAATATGAACGATGTTGAGGCAGTACTTGATTTGGTGGAACAGGAACCTTCCATAAGCACTACGGCTATTGCAAGGAGATTGGGAATATGTCAGAACAAGGCAAGTAAAATAAAACCAATAAAACTGACTTGTACCAAAGACAAACCCATCTTATGGGATTGTCTTTGCTTGTACCTAATACATACATGAAATTTAAAATGTAACAATAAAATTGGCTAAATCCTAACGCATTCGCCAAAATTGTGAATATGTCTAATTTCTGGTTTTTGTTTTAGGACCATACATTCTACCGGAAAATTTAATCGATGCACGATACTTGGATTTTCTGAGAAATGTTTTATTTGATAATTTGCCACTACAAGTAGGTACTGATGTGGCTTATGCACAATGGTGCACCAGTACCTTTTGCGAGACCTGTTCGTGCACTTTTAGACGGCCAATGCCCCAACCGTTGGATCGGAGAGGAGGGATACATGAAGGCGATTTTTTACGAACAGGAAATCGACATCGAGCAGCAGTTACGTGAACGAATAATAATTGAAGGTGAAGCTAATCAAATCCTGGATAATCATGGACTTTTTGCACGTATCCGGACTTCTTTAATTAACCGAGTAAATTTGTGGAAGTTAACGGCGGCCTCTTTGAACAGCTACTGTAGTGCTTTGCATATGTGTGCTAGTGCAGTTGTGTTTTTTGGTTACCCTTCGGGGTTTTCCTGGCTGAGGGGATCCACCTCATCGTGGTCGCCAGACTGAGTACCTCGCTTCAAACAAAAGGAATAGCTGAGGGGAACCAAGAGGTTCCCAACATATTTAGAAAATGTGAATGCTGTGTTGTGTAGTGCTGTGTGACTTTTAATGTAAAAAAGCAAGAAAACAGAAAATGGTGCAATTCAATCCTGGAAATGTCAGTAAGGTAGGTGTTTCATAGGCATTCTACATGTTCCTTAGAAAGTAATCGTTTTCAAAAGGAAATCGAAATTTTGTGGTCAATCCTCGGATAAATTGATAGACGTGTCAACGCCGCGCTATTTCACTACCTGTCACTACCATCGACATACGCGAATTTTGAACACGTCACGCGGGCGACCATAGGCGGCGTTTTTTAAGGGGTTTTATACAATTTGAAAAAAAAAAAGGCTTAAGACAAATATTAGAAAATTTTTGAAAATTTATTTTGGAATGTCTAATTTTCCTTTATCTACCATAAAAAATTTTGTACTAAGTGATAATTAACCCTGTATAGGAAATGAAATCAAATGCTGTTTAATATCTTGGAACGAAGATTCGCATTCTTTAGTCCAGATAAATTTTTGATTCTTCCTTGTAAGTCGGGTTAAGGAGGAAATTCTAGACGCACAATTTTTTTATAAAGGACTTATACCAGCTAACCATTTCAGTGAAGCGGAGTACATTCTTGAGGGTCTTGTGGGTGGGGTAGTTAACCATGCACTCAACTTTTGCCGGATCGGTGTGTAACCCTGCAGCCGTCACCACATATCTCATAAATTCTTGTGAAGGTTAACGGTAAGCCCCGCCTCCAATAGCTTAGATAATACCTTTTTTAACTCCTCCGTAACGATGATTATATCTTCCAAATAAACGAGGTATGCATCACAACGAGTAACCTTGTTGACCTACCGCCTACCGGAAATCGACACAAAACCTATATTCACCTGCTTTTCAACCATCACCACTGGCGAACTCCAGACTGACCTGGAAGATTCTATCACGCCTAATGATCATGATCATCTTTTAAATCTAAAACTACTAAACACTTAATCAACTTATCCCTACCATTTAAATTTATAGGAATTTGATATATCTAAAATGCTACAGTTATAAATAATTATTTGCAAGCGATACTGAATACCAAGAAGTTTCCAAAGTTAGGTACATTTATTTTCTTAACTTCTCTCATCCGCTGTATTCTATACAAGTCTTGCAACATCCGCTATCTAGCAATTCCAGCAACTGAATACCATAAATTGAGACTTTGAGATATGGACGAGGATCCCCATTTACCGATATTTTTTTTAAATTTTTTTTTAACCTTTATTTTTACTTTTTATAATTTACAAAGTGCTTTATATTTAAACTAATCTTACATGCTACAAGTTATAGTTATCACAGATAGGTTTAAACTAAGTTTGCTTAAAAGCAGAAAATATCTTTTGAAAAATTCCCTATCTTTTCCTTACGGATTCTTTCAAGTCTGTCTTGTCTTAGCATCTGAATAAACTGTTCCTTACTGCCTTTACATTCCAAATTAAAGTATATCGCACTACACAAAAACCATAACCAAACATTTTGTTTCTCTTTTTTCTCGATTTTTCTTTCAAAAATATCCCTTAAATTACCGTATCCTTTTATTTCTATTTTAAACTTATCCTTAAGTTTACTTTCCACCCATTCCCATATTTCTTGTGCATATCCACATTTTTTCACTGTATGTTCAAGGTCGTCTGTTTCATTACACTTATTACATATATATCCGTATTGACCATTTTACATTCTTTTAATTTTTTTCCAATCGGGTAGCTTTCATTCACGGCTTTATAGACCGATGAACGCCATGCTGACGATATATTAGTGTTAGTTAACATACTATTCCAGACATATTTAGAAATTAAAATTTGGATATTTAATTTCGATATGTGGGGTTTTTCTATTTTTTCTAAGAGGTGACCGTACAAGTTTTTGGTTTTCTGTAGTTCGTTCCTGTTTATGTGTATATTGTATTTATTGATTTCTGATACTATTTTTTTATAATGCGAGTTTACGGTTGAGTTGTTACCATTTTCAAAAATATTATTTAACATTGACTTGTACGTTATTTTGTTTTTTACGCGAGACCACGATTGTGCCTGGGTCTTTATAAAAAGAGCCAGCGCCTTCATTTCGATATTAACCAGGTTTAAACCACCTTTATTTTTTTCGAGGTAGAGCGGATCTCTTGACACTCTAAATAAGTTTCCTGACCAGATAAAATTTCCCGTTAACATTTTAATTTTTTGTGCCACTCTGTTTGGAACGGTTAATATTTGGGCCAAATACCAAAGTTTGGATAGAACAATTTCATTGATAAACCTGACTGTTTATAATGTCCAAATGTCTCATTCCATTTATGTGTAGAGCACCCTTAATATTACCTAAGTATTTGTCCCAATTTTTCCCCACCATCTCTTTAAAATTTGCGGTGACTATCATGCCTAGAATTTTTATCTCATCTTTCGCTTGAAAATTTGTGTTGTTATTATAATAACCGCGCTTATTGCCAACTTGCAAAATAACCGATTTTTCTTCGTTGATAGATGCATTTGATGCTCCTTTGTAAATATTAGTAATTTTTTGCACTTTATCTAGCTCATTAATATCCTTGATAAAAACTGTCACATCATCCGCATAGGCTGCAATTCGAATGACCTGTTCGTTTAGTTTAATGCCTTGTAAAGTGGAACTTAATGACCTAATAAATGGTTCAAGGGAAATACTGAACAAAATCATTGATAATGGGCAACCCTGTCGCACAGAACATTTTACATCCACAGATTTGGACAAAAATCCATTTATTATTATTTTTGAACTAGCAGAACCGTATATATTTTTGAGCATTTTGACGAATTTTTCTGGCATTTCCATTTTGCTAAGAACTGCCCATAAATATTTGTGATTTACTCGGTCAAAAGCATGATTAAAATCTAAACTTAGAATACCGTAACTTGTGGTTTTATTCTCGTTTTCAAGTACCACATCCCTAACACGCATGATGCTATTAAAAATTGATGTCTCACTGATTCCGCAAGATTGTTCATCTCCCAAGATGTTTTGACCGAAGTTTTTTATTCTTGTAGCAAGAATCTTCATCAGAATCTTATAATCACAATTTAATAAGCTTATTGGTCTAAATTCATTTAATGTAACTGCTTGTTTGTTTTCGGGTATAAGCGTAACTGCACCTTCCGTGAATTCTTTTGGAGAAGCGACTCCATGTATTAGAAAGCTATTAAATAATTTAACTAGCTCCTCTCCAATTTCGTCAAAACATTTTAAATAAAATTCGTAAGATAATCCATCTAAGCCAGGTGATTTTTTTGTACTTGTTTGTTTTAAGGCAGTCAGTATCTCTTCTTTTGTAATATTATTTATTAGGTTATTTTTGTCTATTAAGTCAACTTTTTTTGTTATGTTAGCTAGGAGGCATCTTAAATCTTGATCGTTTATCTCCTTTTCTTTAAACTTTTCATAAAACTTGTCTTGGGCATACGTTATTATTTCTTTTGAGTTCGTTAATATAATACCTTCTTCTGTTTTAATACTTGTCATAACTGAGTTTTTATTTCTTCTTTGTCTACTTATTTCATACAAACTAAGTGTTTCGTTATAATTATCTTTACTTTTATTTTGAAAAGGTTCGTCAAGTTGTTTTTGTTTTAATAGATATATTGTATTTTTAATTTCATTCAATTCCGCAAATATATTTTCTCCTGCATTCATTTTTTTATTAATTTCAAATAAAGCTGATTGGTAGAATTCTATGGTATCTTGGGATTTTTTTGCTTTATCGATTTCTAAATTTTTGAAGAAGGTCCTAGCTCTTTTTTTAAAAACCCCGAACCACCAACCCGTAAAATTCTTAATAATAATATTTTCCATTTCTTCCCCGATAAGTACCTCATATTCTTCATTATCCTGCTCATCTTTAAAAATCGCTAGGCCATTTTCGAATTTTTCAATGGTGCTTTTCAACAGCCATTCGGAGATTAATCCTATGTACACTTTCGCAGATAAATGATCAGACTGTATGTAACTCAGTTGGTCGGCATTAAAGCCAAATGTCTTTTTGATCCATTTGTGAAGTTCGAGACTATTTGGTTTCTTCCTTACTTTGTAAAAATTTAGTACGAGACAGTTTTTCCTTTTTGCCATCGCACCGATCGCGTCCTCGCGTTTTTTAAGGTTCTTTATCGCCGGCTATATACGACCGCTCGCTTTCGCTACCAGGCAAGAACTGCCGATATAAAAAGACTGCTAACCTCTTCCATGCCTACCAGGACTCATCAACCGACTTGGTAGACAATAACATGATGCAGATCGACGACCGATTTAAGGCCGATCCCGTGGGCCATTTTATATTTATAATTACATGGATAATTGTATTTTGTCGAATTTTCATGATTTTTTTTGTTTAATCTTTTTGTTGAATGTAAGGGACAAGGGGCCAATCAAGCGCTATTTTCTTTATACTTTTTATTTCGGCCGAGATATACTTAATTAAATAATCCTTAAATTCCCGCTGTGGCCGTGACGTCACGTCAGAAGTTTTTTCCAAAATTTCAAATTTACTGTCAAACCGGTTAATTGCAAAAATCCGCAATACCTATTTCAGCCGTGAGGTCACGGCCCCAGCGGGAATTTAAAGATTATCTTATTAAGTGTATCTCGGCCGAAATAAAAAGTATAAAAAAAATCCCAAGCAGCTAAATTCTTATGATTCTGTAAATCCAAAATATCAGGTAAATGGAAATCGAGGAGCGACGACCGAAGGTTAATTGGAAGTTGTTAGTCAGTGGTTGAGGAGTCAACCTACAGTAAATCGGCGCGCTTGGTACTATTCTTTCTTTCTTTGTACTCGTATTAGTTTTCTAACTTTCTTGTCCTTGTGATTTTACAATAAACTATTCGGTAGTTCAGACATTTTAGTTTCTTACATCCGCACCTTTCGACACCTTTATAAATTTATCCACAATACTAATAGCAACGTAGATATTAAATTAGTAAATCGGCAATGGTTTTGCAGTGAAATTATTTGTTATATTCTTAAAAGCTTTTCTTTGTCAGAAAAAATCTTTCCACAATATTCTCGTCGTACGTACTCCTTTTTGATAAACTGTAAGGTAATTAATACGCGAATTCGTAGGAAAATTTGTTTGTTTATTTAAATCTTCTTTTCAACTGAAGTTTTATTAAAGAGGACATTTTAAATAGGCTTTGGTTTTCCCAAGCCGCGAAAGAATATTTAACTACTGATTAAAAAAATTTGAAATGTAAATCCGCCGCTTTAATAACCTGAGCTTTTTAAGAGGGAAACGGCTTTTTAGCAGTTCGCAAATTATAGTTTTCCCGATGCTTACATTTCAAGACGAATTTGGTTCAAGACGAATTAAGGAAAGTTTTTTCTTGTCCAGTATTAAAAGCAAGTTCATTTTGGCAGCAAAATAAATTCAACAGTATTAGGGTCTCTGTCAACCAGTTTCAACAATGGGTCATTTAACTAAATTTTGAAAATTTCATATTTGGATTCTAAACTCTTGTTGTTGGTAGTCAAGTATTGTCGTAGGTCAGTTACCTTATCGGTTGAAATCGATAAAATCCAGGTCCGCCCTAAATTAGTTAGGAAAAAAAAATTTTTTCGTGATTAATAGTGATACTTTTCGTGAAAGTACGGTTAAATTATTTCAAGGTTTTTCTGTGACCTTGACACTTTATTGGCCCCCCACTTGTCAAGCCACACCTCTCTTGCGTTTTTTCATTGGTGTCCCCCATTTCTTAAGCCACGCCCATTTCCGAGACCTAGAAATCTGACTGTCCCCATTTCTTAACCCACGTCCTCTTCCTTGATCTAGAAATCTGATTATATCCCCATCTCTTAAGGCGCTTTGCATTTAATTAATATCCCCACTTCTAAATTATTGCTAAGGTATGCGCGAAAGGTATGCCTTCCTTTTTTCAGCATTTTCATAATAAGAACTTGCATACTTCTCATTGGCAGCCTGTTCAGAAACGTGGAAAAATTAGTTATTAAAATACAAGATCACGTGGCAATAATAGCCCTTTGGACCCACCCTAACGGTATGCCTATGGTTTTCCGAGGAATTTTCTATTTGAACTTTATTGTAAAAAACATGGCAGCCTGTATAAAATCATATCAAAATGCATATTTTTCGAATAATTGAAAACTCAGTTTTTCACATGAAGAACCCAGGATGACTCTCTGATTCATACCTTATTATTGTGAGAATATGTGCCACATAATGCCCTTTGCAAGGCATACTGAGTAAAATCACGTCCAAAAATCTGTCACTATCTCCCGGTCCATTCCCTTCCCTTTTATTACTCTTTCCCTTTAGAAGTTGCAACAAGGTGACTCCAAAGAATGAAGCTGGCGCGTAACTGATGCCCCCTCCGAGAGGCCGGATGCGAGATCTAAGGTTGAGAAATATTGACATCTACCGAGTTTATCTAGGATGTCTGAAATATTTGGAATAGGGTACCGGTCGTCAATTTTTTTTTAATTTTTTTTTTCTGTAATCAACTACGATTCGCCATTTAACTTTTCCTGAAGCGTCTGGTTTTCTAGGTACTATCCAGATAGGAGATGACCAAGGGCTACTGGATGGTCTAATAATATTATATTTTATTAATTTGTCGTTGTACTTCGCTATTGTGAACGGAAGGACTTGGTATAGATTGAAATTTCATCTTTGGTTTGTATTTCATGTTTGATTTTATTTGTGAAAGTTAGTTTTTTATTATGGCAATGAAAAATATCTGAAAAGTGCTGGCATAGTTGTATTTATTCTGATTTTTCTTCAGAATTTAAATGTTCGGTACATAACAAAGGTTTAATGTAAATTTTTTTCGTTTGTAAAATTTTCTGGAACGGTATCTTCGATGTTATAGATCTCAAAATGTTCTTTATTACAATGAGGAAATGAGGTAGCTTTAATCGGATTTTCGAAAGTAAGTAATTGCGCGTTATCAGAGAAGTTTCGTATTTCGTCGTAAGAATTTTGTCGCCTGAATAAACGGTAACTGGAAGTTTTACCTTTCTTATGTCGTGCGGGGAAATTCAGTTATTAAGCACGTTTTGCTGATTTGGTTTTTCGCGGTAATGAATGGGAAGTGCGATAAGCGAATTTTTAAAGTTGGGTTTAAAGTTTCAAGATAAATATGATAAATAATCTCTCTCGCTAATATTTAATTCTATCATTGTATAGTTATTGTTCACAATTATAATCATAATTTATTTGTTCTTGTTCGCTGAATTTGGTTCATAATATTCATCAGAATTATCACAATAGGTTTGATAAAGTTCTTCTGATATGAAATTTCGTGGTCCTGTTGGTAGGAAATAGTTTGGATTTATTTGTAAAAGTATTGTGTCTTGTTTGGTTTTGGCAAATATTGCGTCGTATTTGGTCATGTTAGGGTTTGTCTAGATTGGTTTTGAGTGTATGCGAAATTTTTTTCTTCTACTGCCAACTGAATAGCGTGTTTTAAACATGTAGGGTTTCTTAGTCTAATGATATCCTGAAGCCTAAAAGGTAGACAGACCTCTTATAAAAGTTTTTAATGCAAGGTCCCTGTAATTTTTCTGATTTAACTCTCTTTCGAGAAGGTTAGCAAAATTTTGTTTAGTTTTGAAATGTATAAGCTACAAGCGTTCTGGTAATCTTGATTCTAATTGGGGAGGTGTCTCATTTTTATTTAGTCTCATAACGATCAGGTCTTGTACTAAACATTCTATGTCGCGATTGTCGCCGAATGTTAGGCGCAAGGTATTTTTTTATATCGTTCCAAGTTTTCAATTCGGTACTTAAGCCTATACCTAAGTGTTAAAGCTCTGCCTGTTAGTTTACCTATCGTTGCTCTTAGCAAAAATTGGTTAATAGGATCGTTCGGGTTCTGATTAGAATAAGTTTCAATTAAAGCATAGCAACTTTCTATAAATATTTCCAATATGTAGGGATCGTCTGAGTAGTTTGGGATGTGTTCTACGTACAGCCTAAGTTACTGGAAGTTAATAGCTTGAGTCATTTTTGGAGGTTCTCTTTCTTGTACTTTGGATTTTTCAAAATTGATATTAAGTCTATCAATCAAATCACTTAACTCGTCGAGACAAGGGTAAGACATTAAAAAAAAATCAAAAATTAAAAACAATTTCGAGAATTCAGGATTTTGCTTTTGTTTTCGAATTTCTCTTCGAAGTTCCTTCGAATGTCTTAACCTAATTTCTTAACCTAATGACTAAAATTTTTGCTTCAGAGGGATTTCGGGATAAGATGGGATCAAAGAAATTTGCTCATAGATACCCTTCTGGATCCCAGGCTTTTTCTGTTGAACCTCTGGTTGTCTTCAGCCTCTAGTTCACCCTGGTGTGCTGCTGGTCTGCGAACGACGGCTACTTGTGACCTCGATGGCCTGCTGGTTTTCGGATGGTTCTGAGTCTTCTCGGTTGCTGACCGACGGTGCCCGCAAATTGATATTCGGTCAATTTCAGCGCGCCCGGACTCGTCCGTTCGACTACGCCAGTTAAATAAATGTCGAACGCAAGCGTCTTTTTAAAAATAAACGGTTTATTCTCAAAATGGTTACAGCGGTTGCCAAGATCTTAGTGGCTCTCAATAGTCTGTGCAAGACTTATATAAACTAAAAAATGTATACAATGCAAAAGGTAATTTTGATTACAATACAATAATTTTATGTTGAGTTTGGAAGTGCTGTACATGTAACTCTCGGCTATAGTCGTAAGGGACAATTAAATTGGTTCGTAATGTGTGAGCGTTCGTTATAAAAGACCGACAAATTCGCGGCAAGTTTGTGCATTGGCGCAAAGATTTTCCAGCTTGCGAACTATATTCAACTTATCTGACAAATAAATGGATTTTTGACTAGCCTTCATAATGTTTGACTGGACATGTTTAATGATAGAAATAGAACCAATTTGCAGTTACTACGCAACGCACCCACTAAATCAAAACAAGTGATTAAACTCACAGAATGGACTTCGTGAAAAAAAGTTGGGCGCTGCTGTTCCAATACCTACGCTATATGCATGTCTGGAAAAGGGGGCCGCCATACTGTGCTTACATGGATTGGAAGCCAAGAAGAAAACTGCGTTTTTGGCGGGTGATGAACTTTAGATTTGAACCATTTAGAAAACACATTAATTACAACCAAAATATAGCGGTGCCCTTTATTAAATTGGACATAAAAGAGCATTTCAAGTAAATCAACTTGCCAAAGATCATCGAGACTTTTTACAGTTACTCTAAATCTTTGATAATATTTCCTTGCAGGCTTATAAATTTCATCAACGACTTGTCTTTTTGGTGCGTAATTATTTTACTCATATTTCAATCTCCTTGTTCTACAGGACACTTCACCAATAATTCATCGTAAAAGTCTTTTAAAGTTCCAGCCTCGGCTTTCTTAAAAGCAATTCTATCATTTTCCATTAAACGGGTACCAATGGGAGTTAGGACTTCAGTATCATTTATTAACAAAACAGCAGGAGAAGGGAACTCGGCTCGCACAATTTCATATTCAATTAGGGGACACGAATAAGTCTCTCTGTGATCCTGCAGCGAATGATAATTTTCTGTACTTAGTTTTGTTTAGTGTTCCAATAAATGGGAACACTAAATGGGAACACTAAATTATAATAAAGCTTTAAGTTTTTCATTTCTACTATATTGTATAGTTTATTTTCTATTTAGATTCCCGAAAGGCAAAGTCGGAACTTCCTGCCTCGAACATCCAACACACGATCAGTCAGGCAACCACAGATATAATGCCTATCGAGATTGAGTGAACACCAACTACAGAGTTTAGTTGTAAAATAAATAGCAAAAATGTAAGCAGTCAGTTTCAAATATTTGTTAGGTATACTAATTGGAAATAATGGCATTTTTATCTATGTTGCTGAGCAGATACTGCCAGCTCTGCCTGTTTAAAACCGCCACTGGTTGGCTACTTATTAATTCGATGGGAAAATATAACATTTGTATCACAATATATTGTTTAGTTTAATCTGGACCAATAATACGAGTAATTATATTAAAGATCCGAGCATGACGTTATAATTTCATAGTAGTTGTTTGCGATCTGGAATGGCGCTGTAGACGAAAATTAGTTTTTCAAAGTTTACAAGGCATGCGCAATTTTTTTAAACTAAAATTGTGTAACAAATTATATTTCAAAACAAGCAAAACAAGCTCAAATTTCAACTTAAATTTTTTGTCTTTTACAGGAGTCGTTTCACCTATCCGGGGACACACTGTATACTTTGCTGAAGTAGACGGGAGTTTTCTAAATGTTTTTTTTTCGAATTATATCATTATTCATAATTGACATGGTATAAATTATTAACTGCGAATTATAGAAAACTGTAATCTCCACGAATGAATTCTATGCAAACGATTGCACAAAAAATGTATTTAGAAGAACGAAAAACATTCACAAATAAAAGGTTACGAAACTAATAAACCCCCATAACGACGATAACGTCTTGTAACTTTTTTATTGGTGAATATTTTTCATTCCACAATGACATTTTTCATGCAATCTTTGATTTCATTGGTGAAGATCGCGGTTTTCTGTGGTTTACCGTTGTTAACTCATGACATGTTGATGTTGACAGTGATCATCGTTCGTGATATCACAGACCTATATTAGCAAAGCTATATAGGTCTGTGGTGATATGTATTATTATATATACCTACTTAGGCTCAAAAATCAATAGGAGAAACGCTCCAAAAGCGCCAATTTGGCATTTGGGACACCCTGTACAAGTTGCCGTATTAATATTTATACCTCTTCTAATTATATGCTTCCTAGTGTCTTAAGTTTTCTTCCAAAACTTCTCCGAGGTCACAGCGCAAGACGGAGAACCACTCCGGGGGATTCGGGTCCCATTTTCCTCGTAAGCCGCCACGGGGTGTAATGGAATAGTGATAACAAACAGCGACCCGGCTCCTAGCTCTAGATGTGCTTGCTACCTATAATACTCGTGAAGCGCCTATTTGTGTGTGTACACGACTGGAAACGCGATAGCTGTAATTGCCTGTGGCTGGGGTTTTCGGTTTCCAATAAAGTAGGACAACGGGTAAATATCTACAGCAGGGTTCGCCAGGGTTTTCTTAAAAGGAACTAAAACATAATTTATGTATTGGCGAACATCATCCTCTATTTATGCTGCCTGCATACATGCTACTAAAAAAGTATACAGGGTGTAAATTTTGTGGCAGACTTGCCAGTTTCTTCTATATGTACTAAAAGAGGTGTTCAAAAATTGCAAATTTTGAAAAATTATATCAAGATTAAACTAACTTTAGCTTACGATTTTTGCCAAGATGTTAATGGAAAACTTCGAAATGCACAAATAAAATTACAACAATTCAGAAACGCCTCCCCCTGAATTTCACATTTGTCCAATCGTTTCCGAAGATTATTGTGTGGTCTTCTGATTTCATCTAAAGCTTCTAAAGTCCTCCTTTCAAGCATTTCTCTGTCGTAATTCATACAAAAATAAAATCAAAGTTAGTTTACTCTATATCTAATTAATTTTTGAAATCTTTTCCAGGGGATGAATATTGTTTTTTAAATTGTATATGATAAACTCCTGGACAAAATTAACGCACCACTTATATTTTTCTCGATATTTTTTTTTATTTTTTATTTTTTTCGCGACAAGTAGGCCATGCACCTTGTTTGACAGTGACAGTTGATATTTAAGCTAACTCTAGTATCAAATAACCTTGTTTTGACCTTAAACCTCGTTTTAGACTAAAATTGTGTTAAAATTATCTTAAAAAGTACCGATTAAAGCAAAATGTCTGTGAAAAGCAAGCTTTCAATTGTGACTGTTTTTATCACATGCATGTTGGGAAGTTAATTTGAGAGTAAATCAAGTAAGTAAAACGAACTAGGAATTTGTCAATTGATGATGCAGTGCAAGCATCGACTCTCCTGGATGAAGGATATTCAATGCGATATGTTGCTGGTTTGTTAGGAAGACATCATTCCAGCATCTGCCGCGTGGTGAGATGACATTATGAGACGGTCTCGTATCATCGAAGACAACGGGCAAGTGTGAAAACGTTGCACTAATCAAACTGAGGATTGTTTTTTTTATACAACGTGATCTCAGAGACAGGAGAGTCACCAGCAATCTGCTAAAAAAATAATTAGAAATATCGCTTTTTCGTCTCGAACGGTTAGAAGACGTTTACATGAAGCATGATTAATTAACATAAGACCTGCTGCCAAAAAAACATTGCTTACCAGAGGACCATCAACGATTGGAACAAGTTCTGTTCTCCGATGAAACTAGGGTTAGCCTTAAAGCTCCAGATGAACATGAGCGTACCTGGCGAAGGCGAGGAGAAAGGTTTGCCAGCTACAATATCTCTCCTAAAGTACCTTTTGGTGGTGGCTCTAAAATGTTTTGGTGGGGAATTTGTTTCGGTGCTCATATGGAGTTGGTCCCTATACATACGAGGTCTATGAATGCCCAGTATTACTTAGACACCATTATTGTCGAACATGTAATGCCTCTTGCTCCGTTTGTTGGACCTAATTTTTTATTCATACAGGACAACGCTCGTCCCCATGTAGCTATACAGTGGCCATTTAACAGTTCTGACATGATTCCTATAGAGCATCTATATGGGACTATCGCAAAAAAAGATTCGAAATCGTAGACAACCCTCATAGAGGTCGCTATTGAAGAGTGGGAGAATATTCCGCACGCTTCTGTCGACCATTTGATATCAAGCATGCCTCGACGCATGAATGCAGTGATAAGAAGTAGAGGAGGGCCTACACGGTATTAATGTTGACCAACACGCATTTATTCTGTTTCGCTGTTTTTTCTTTTTTTTTTTATTTGGAGTAATGCTAGCTTATTTATGCATTTTCAGCAAAAACACATTTTTAATGAAACGTTAACGCAAACTAAGGTCATGTTAAGGTCATGTTTGACTAATTTGTAATGTAACTTAGTTTTATTTTGTGTTTTTATTGTAAATATTTAGATTAATTGAAGTGGTGCGTCATGTTTATTTGCCTCGGCCAGAGGCCTCGGCAACTAAATTCCACATGAGTCATAAAAAGTTTAACTTCAGTGCCTTGGTACATAAATAACTATTTTATATTAGTGTATATTTTTTTATGATTTGTAGAATCGTTGATAATATATATATATTCCCAGAGTTTTTTAATTATTGGCCCCCAGTGAATGGATTTTATCTCTAATAATAATAGTTAATAGTTATTTTTTTATAGTTTTGATTATATTTTTGACTATATTTTTGTAGTTTTAATAATATTATAATATTCTTTTAACTGCAAGTTAAGTTTGTAAAAGTTTTTTTATTGATTTTGTCCCGTTTCCTTATTGAGTTTAGGATTGCTTGAGTCACCCAGGGATTCAGTATTTAGTTTTTATTTTTTTATGGTAATTATCATAGTTACTTCCATTCTACTAAGATCTAAAGTGGTTGCTTTTGTAGGGTTATTTTCCGTATACAGTTTTTTCTAGATAATTAATAGCGGACTGATTATGATAACTTTTGTAAATATGTGGTCAATAATTGTGCAGGTAAGGTCATATTTCCTGGTAGATACATTAATTTGAGAGCGAAAGTCGTTTTGTGCCATCGTACCTATATATACCTCAAAACTGATATATGAGATCAGGTCTTTAATTTTAGTATTAACATCACCCACTAATGCCACCAGGTGATTGCCATTTAGTGATTTTCCGTAGTTGTCCGTATCTCCAATAAAAGTATTCGCGATGGTAGAGACCTATACATACTGGTGACTACGCATTTAGTGCTATTTTGTGTTGTGAAGTGGCACTCTACCTATAGTTACCTAATGCGAGAGTTTTACTATACGCACATCTAAACATTGATCATTTCTTCACCTCGTCATTTTGGCTGGAATTGGCTTTATTAGTAGTAAGCTCTATTACCTTCAAGAAAAATGTCATCTATATATGTTTCCAATAGAACAAATTATCCGAACGTTCTCATTTTTACCATTTATCTCTTCTATACTAAAATCGAGCGATCCGTATGCCTGGCGTAAATAAAACCACGTGTTCAATGACGTTCCGCGATTGGTCGGTAGACTATAAAATTTCACCCGACTCGGCACCAGGGACGTACTCGATCGCAAAAGTGTAGTTATGCGGTTTTATCTTGTTGTTTTCAGCTATTTAGACACTGCCACAAATAATTTTATCGATGTTTTGAACCATTTTAATTAAGCCAATAATTATTTTCCGAAATATTTTAATGTAAACAATTGTAAATCTAAAATTAATTACAGGTTCTGCCTCAGTGCGGCCCTGGCAAAATATTTCAAGTCACGTGCTCTTGTTTACGCCAGGCGTAAGAGTTGCTCGATTCTAGTATAAATATATTGATACAAAATTTGTCAAAGTTTGCTTTTATGCTTCTAAAATTTTGATGTAGGGTTGAAATGGTGTTCCCGTCTATGATTTATAAACAGTAGTAAAATGTATCTAGTTTTGTCTGGAGAGAAATGTAAGTTCTTAATGCATTCCACTGCAACAACCTCCACATTTTTACAATAAATCGAATACGTAAAAAACTAAGATGGATGAAAGAACTAAAAAAAAATCCTATATTATTTGGTAAATCTTTTAGGTAGGTACTAGGTATTTATGCCAAAAAAATTAGGTATATTTGAAACAAATATTGTATAAAATTTATCTTGAGAAGCCAATTCTAAAATTATAAATCGCTTAATTCTGAATAATTCAGCGTGTCTGAAATTTAATAGGTATTTAATAAATTACCATATAATATTAAACTTTATATTAGTTCTCTAAACACGTTCTTCCCCCTCCCATTGTTTTGCAAACATCAATAATTTTCAAAACTCCCAACTCTACCTAGTCAAGACGGGAGTCACTTTAAGGGGACTTGAGTAAAATTGACTTCGCAAGCTCCTGTACTGGAATAAGGATAACAACATTGATTTCAGCTAGCTCTAATAATATGTGTTTACTGTTGGAAATAGACAACCAAAATCAGTGAAGCCCGAATCTTCATTACACAATAATATTAACAAATATATTACTGCTTTATATCCTAAGCTATGCGCGTAAATCTAGCACATAAGGATATAACGGGCCTTTTGAAAATTAATAGGTAGGTATACTTACCTCTAGGTAAAATCATAGATTAAAGGAGACATAGATAGTCAGAAGTATTGTTGAAACCGTCCGCAAAAAAAATCACACCAACGTTCAAACTAAAATTTTGGAATGAAAGCACATTAAAATAAATTGTAATCAATCACAACTTACTCTTAATTAGGACTCGATACTAAGTTTAGGTATAAATATTGTAATTTACTTATTAGTCGTTATTTAAAATTTTATGAAAAATTTTTGGTGTGTCTCGCGGAAATTTCAGCACTGTTTCTGACAGTCTATGAGAGCTTTGTCTTTGTCTGAAAATTCACTATAAAATATACTTTGTTGAATTTGATGAAGTTACATGATATCTATATAAGTAGATTCACTATTTTAGGTACCTACTACTAAATTGAAGTGAAGTGACACTTCACTTTGACTTGGCATGATCTTTGAGAAAGGAGGAAGATTTATTCTCCGAAAGCTCAGAAAACAAATTTGTTGAAGTTATTTTTTGAGTTACACGTTTAAAGTTGCGTTCATTCACTGTTAAGAATTTATGAATTTTCCAGGCAACTTGAAAAAGTTGTCTTTCGATCAGTTTGGTGGCGAAAAACCCAATTAAAAATTAAATGGATCTGTTTGCGCCACAAATAAATTTTAGAAAATATGATACATAGAAATTCTAACTATTAATTTATATTAGTTTACTTGCTCAATATTTTTTTCTACAACCTCTCAACATTGTGTGTAATTAATTACTAAATAGATCACAGTATTTTAATCAGGTAGATATAGATTTTTTTAGTTCAGTATAAATAAGTATCGTTTGTAATACAAATATCAGTATAGATATCTGATTCTTAAATTTTATATTATTTACTCTTTCACCAACAGAGCAAAATTATTGCTTCTGGTCGCATATCGGGAGTGATGTATGTTGACCCATAATATGAGTTTACAATAATTATTACAACTATTTTTGCGTATTTGCTTGGCAGAACATTAAAATCTTAAACAAACTAAGAATATAATTGAAAATAGTAGGTAGGTATGTACCTACTTAGGTACTATATACGTATAATATCATGGTGGGAATTTTGGAAAATCCTTTCTTATAGCTAGGTTCTTATAAAAAGTGTTTATTCCTTTGAAATGGGTGTTTTATTAGGTACCAAAAGTTATCGATAATTATTACTGCAAACATAAATTCTGTCTTCATTGATATCTACATTTTGTCGATTTCTGTAATACATATATTTTTTTGTGCAGATGTAATAAAAAATATAACTTGTGGATAAATTTAAGTATATGTACCAACTTTACTTTAGTTTCCCTTCAATATCCTTTATATTTTCTGCGATGTGCATATACAGTGTGTCCGCGGATGGAGTCCCCAAGAGGACAGATAGACCAAAAATTTCATTTTTCGACAAAAACTCAATCTTGATAAAAGTTTCTGCTTCTCGAAAAATATATGGTCTTCGGAGAGAAATTTGATTTTTTTATATCGTTTATTTCAAAATTGTATAGAGTGGTGGTGTGGAATGAATATAAGTTCCTACTGTACCTAACAACTTAATATATTATTTTGTTTAGATCAGCTGTTAAACTCGCGGGTAGAGGTTACCTACCCCGGGGCGGGGAGTTGCCAGTTGCACAACATAGCTTAAATTTACTTTTTTGTACCTACCTTTTCTCAGATATTTCAAAAAATTTATGCCTAGTCTAAGTGAATTTATTACCTTTTTGATTTCTCAATGTCAATCAACAGTAATTGGTGAGTGTGTAGGAGTATTGGGAGCTCTTAGTTTCCCACAACGGATGCACGTTGTTTACGGAGATTGTACCTAGTAGCAGACAAAACACAAAATTAAGCATAAAATTTGCAAATATGCACCAAAACTAAAACACTCTATCACTGTTTAATTTTAACTTCAGTAGGTACAAGTTCGCGGCCTCGCGAATCGCGGAAAGCTCTACACGGCATGGTCCACAAACCGTTATTCAAGATATTGACATCACTGAGTCGCCACAGACGTGTAGAGCGCTACAGTCAGTGTCGGTGTTGTTCCTTCCCACCTCATGCTACCGCTACTACCCGGTCATTGCTTTCGTTTTGGGAATAATATTATTCAACCGCAGTTATAGTTCACATCAACGAAACTTTAACGTAGGACTAAAACGAATTGTATAACTATTTTTTAAGAATACCTTGAAATAATAATTATACTGCTGTGAATTAGCTGCGGTTAAATAACTATTCACAAAAACAATCCTACTTTCCGAGATGAGTGGAGCCATCGTCATCTATCGTGTGGTGCCTGAACTTGCCGTCCCGTATAAGTAATCTGTAATACATTTGAATTACCGGCGCATCTGATGCGCTAAGTCCAATGGCTAAGTCACTGACAGCCAGCGGGGCCAGACTCTAGTGGTCGGTCAGTCAGTACACTAAACAATCATGTTATAATAACCACTATCAGGCTGTTTTGTTGCTTAGAAAAAAACAATAAAAAAATGAAAATGTGCAAAATATGGATCTAGGTAGGCGTCGTTACGCTTTGCCGATAGTAAAATTCTCTTGCAATTTAAAAATTGTGATACAAATCTGTGTGCGGAAAGTCGCGAAAAGACTTTAAGCAAATGCTGGTGCTTATGATGTGAATAGATGTTTGAATTGTTATAACGCCTGCGCCCTTTGTATAATCAAGACTCCAATAATACAGATGAAAGGTATTAGGCATTTATTATTTCTTTAGTTTCACCTTCTACAAAAAAAATATTGAGTGGCAACATAGCTCTTCAGTGCCAACTTTGACGATTGACATTGAAGCAGAAGCGTCGAGTTACTCGTGTACTAAGGTTAATTTGCCCCACGTTTTAAACCTCGAGAAAAAAAATTCCTTTCTGATTTTAGTTTTTAGTAAACTTCCCCCACTGTGTGGTTAAAATTTTTTACATCATGACTGAATCACCCTGTATATGTACCTACCAACACCGACTCAAGAGTCGCCACTGTTGCTGGGGTCGCTATGGCTCTTTTCTAGTTCTAGTTTAGTTTTAGGGGGCGCTAGTAGCGATGTGTGCCAATTGTGGCTACTTTTTAAACATTGAGTTAAATTATTTTTTTATGCTTGAGCATCATTATTTCTTGAGCCCCTGACTTTCACTGAAATAAACTAGCGGCGGTTGAATAACAATTCGCAAAAGCAATGCTTCTACCTACCGACATTAAGGCAAGTGATCTATCCGGCGGTGTCAGAACTTGTCTTCAGTATAAGAAATCTGCAATAATTAGTTACCTCCTTCTGTCGTCTGATGCGCAAAGTCTAGCCGACAGCGAGCGCCGCCAGAACCCAGAAATCGGCAAGTCAGTAAACAATCGAGCGTCAACGTGTCGTAAGAACAGGGACTCTTTAAAATAAGGGGACCCAGCATGTCACAGTCTATCACATAGGAAAAGTGAAGCCTTGAGGGGAAGCTTGTTTTCTGTATACTCCATGGAGACCACATAAGTAGGGTGGAACAAGGTTATGTTATATATGTCAGTGTCCAACTGCCATCAGGTTTTATGTGACATGCCAGTGCCATAGATTCCAAAGGAGGCAAAATATTTCCCATCATAGTTCACAATTTTTAAGTTTTCTAACTTCCAGGTAGTCAATTAAAGGTAATGCGGCCGCCTGTAGTAGTCCCAATAATTGCAACCAGATTTTTTTTGTCTCAACTTTAGTAACCCTACAATTCCCATTACGTGGGCATTACGTATAAGTAGGTATAGTTCGAAACAAATCGTATTTCGAAAATTTTAAATTATTAAGCCGGTAGCTTCAGTCAGGTCTTTTTTTAAACAGTTTTTATCTACAACTATCAGTTTATTTTACGTTTGTGAGGTACCTTGAGAGAGAAATAAAATTACAAAAATTTTATAATGAGCACCGAGAAAAACTACATGATTAGAACTAAGTACAATACCTAATCTTATTAGTCCATCCCGAAATCTGTGAAAGTTTTTTGGGTAGTTCAAGTACGTACCTATTATACCTACATATATTACAAATGGTTTGAGGAACCTGGTAACAAGGTGCAATAGAATAGCGACAAATTCTCAAATAAGCAAAATCGGCACTGACTTACCATACTTATATTACTTAAATTCCTGGAAATAATTGCAGGAAACCAAATTCAAATATAAAATAAATTTGATTCATTTGGCACTTGCCATATTCTGTGTTTGTTGACAGAACATTGTCAAGTCTAATTTTTAGAAATCATGGAAACCATTATTAATTTTTACTAACAATCAAAGTACCTGTTAGGTATATTCATAGATTCTCCAATAAAATGGCATACTTGGCATCATTGAGACCATTAGAATGAGGAAAGAAACGGCCTCACTTTGGAAAGTATAATGCTGGGCCCCCTTACTTTAAAGGGTCCCTGCGTAAGAACTACTGCCAAGCTCTTTTGTTGCTTATAAAAAAAAACAACAACAACAAAACGAAAACCTTCCAAACTGAATTTAAAAGCCTATGGTGCTTATGATGTAAATATAACATTTTCTTAAGATCTTTGAAGTGTTGTAACGCTTGTCCTTTGTAGAAGCAAGACTGAGGACATACCGATAATGCATAGGTGATATAGATATTCCTTATTTCTTCAGTTTAACTTTCGTCAATAAGATGAATGAAATATAGTAACAAAGCGTTGGGTGAAGATTTAATTCAGTCAACGAACAAAGCTTTTCAAAGCCAACCTCGACCGCTGAAAGGTTCATTTGCCTCACATTTTAAATTTCTACAAAATCGCATTTTCCTTTTTAGCATGCCTCCTAACTGTGTGGTTCAATTTTTGTACATCATGTCTGAATCACCCAGTATTAATAAACATATATATCTAATAGTCATAGAAAAATATATAATTTTCAATTTGCGACTTATCGTCATTACTTGTTAGAATTATTCCGCTAGCCCTATACGAGCAAATTAGCACGACTTAACTAAAAAGTCTGCTACACTCCTGGGCTAGAGCGTTGACTGAAATTATTTCAGTCAACGGCTAGTCAGTTAATTTAAGACGTTTAGCTTCTCGTTCCAGTAAATATTATCTACTTATGATTATACACAAATGCAGCGCGCTAAGACAGTGGAAGCTAAGCAAAATAAACTTAGAATGTTTGAGTTTGAAATTTATGCATGAATTGCAGCAGATAAGGACGCCTGTTTGAAGAAGTTTAACTCCTTTTTATCGTCAGAAAATCAAAGTTATACTTACTTTGCAATAGGCAAACTTAAACTTCCCCTATAAAGTTAAAACTCCAAAATCACTGAGATTATACAGCGCATTGAAAACATAAGTTTCTAAGATGGAGTTAAGGAAACCAAAATGTGAAAATAAAGACCAGTGACTCTTAGTTGCTAGGCCTTTTCTTGTATTTTCTTGCAAAGCATGACAAGAAATTAAATTCATTATTGTCTTGCCCGACTCTTGCTGGAAAGTATCTTGTCTTGCAAGCAAGACTTCTTGCGTTTTTTGTTTGTCCATCGCAGCAAAAGTCTTGCTACCACGACTCTCTATTAGCAAGACTCTTGCATTATTTATTACGTGCAAAGCTCCACGAGACAAGCTGCAGAGCCACAGTACGGCGGGACGATTATTTATTTTTTTAATTATTGACATAGCTATTTTTCTGCTGTTATTTGTAGATATTCATTTTTTTTTGTACTTTACAAAAAAAAATTTTTCATGATTTTCAATTCGAAATATCTCGAATACTTTCCTTTCAGTTAAACTTATTTGTCTGTGGCTTTCGATAATAATATGTGAGGACAAAAACCGCGAAACCCGCACTCTCCCAAAATAACCCGATTCACACTATGCCACACTAATATGAAACGACACAAAGCATTAGGAAGTCTAATATAGGCCCGAGAAACAGCTAGTCTTTGCAGGGTGTAACGGTCATCAGTACATTAATTTTAATCACGTAATTGGGGACGCCCATAAAGCTGGAAAACGCAAAAATCTATACTCGATGTTCAGAAAATAGGGCATATCTACTTTAATCCTCGCTAATGTAACGCCGCTGGACCGGCAACGAAAAATTTGACCAGGTCATTTCAACAAAGTTCATCTTTTCACTTCAGGTTGATGTTTCAAAGCTTATTAATTAATTAATTTTAAGTTCGGAAATAACTTAATTCCGACTGTCCGAAATGGACTTAATTCCGACTTTTATGTTGAAAATAGCGCATACTAATGTCACACGATTCACTTGATCTGTATTTTATCTAGAACTAGCTGATGCCCTATAGACTTCGTCTGTAGAGAAATTCACACTTTGAACCCCGATTTGACTACTTCAGAGATGAAGTTTTACCAAGTTGCAAGTTTGTAGCCTTTATAGTTCCTAAAATTCCTCCCTCCCCGTTTCGCCCCCTTGGGGGTTAAATTTTTCTTAGCAAATGCCTAAGTCGCATAAAGAATAACCTATATTTAAATTTTAAGTTTGTAGGATTTGAAAACATTAACCCTTCCGATACTTCTTACTATACGTAGGTAGGTACACACACCTATGAGTTTAAAAACCCAGAATTTCTCAAACTAGATTAGGCAAATTATACAAGATTGTGTTTAGCAAAAACTCGTAACAAATTAAGCTTAAAAAAATAATAATAAAGAGGAAGAGGTGTATTTTCGGGCGAATTATATTTGTAAAATTAGCATGGTGCGAAGCGCTTTCGGCTACATAGCCATCATCAGTACCACATGCATGTCAGGTGTGTACAGAAAATTAGAGCCACTGGAAGGCCTTCCACACTGCATTGCATCGCAATCGGTCCTTCCATTTCACCATGATAAAATTTGTTTAAAATAATTTACATAATATGTGTTAAGCTTATGGCTGTGGTGTTAATTTGACATTGTAATGTGTGGCATGGAGTTTCCATTGTCTGTTTATAGCTGTATTAGACTCAGTGGCTCTAATTTTCTGTACACACCTGACATGTGGCTATGTAGCCGAAACCGCTTTACCATGCTAATTTTACAAATATAATTTGCAAGAAAATACACCTCTTCCTCTTTATTAACATTTACCTGCACGCAGACGAAACTTATACAATTTAAAAAAGAAATTGAATAGGTACCGCAAGCTTAAAATAAACCAAAATTCAAATAAATATACCAATAAGTTGAAATATGTCTTGAAAACTATATCAGATTTTTACAAACGTCAACAAATTACATAAAATAAACTACTTTTTTTTGAGAAACTATACGCATAATATAATAGGTAGGTATACAGTGTCACCATTAAAGCCCGCAACCAAATTATGGGATTAAAAAAAATAGCTTTGGTTAAAATTTTATGTCAGCGACAGTTTATGCTTCAAATTAGAGCAAAAATGACATTAAAAGTTGTGGCCATGCGATCTTTGTTAGGTGCCAAATTTGACATTTGTTGCAGAAAGTGTCGGAAATTGGCATTTCTAAATCGAATTTGAAAAAAATATATTTTAAAAGATGTCTCCACTGCGATTTTATGTACGTGTACAAACTTGCAATTCGTTTACCATGGCCAACTTACTGTTTTAACAATTTACTTATACAAGAAATTATGTTTTCAGAAAAGGTGCGAAAACTAAAGTCTAACCCCTGATTTTGACAGTTTCCTACGATGGCCCGGAAGGGACACACACAAAATATATTTTTTTAAACTTTAAAATTCCGACTTATAACTCGGAATTTTAAGCTTAGAATTTCGAGTTATAACTCGGAATTTTAAAGTTTAAAAAAATATATTTTGTGTGTGTCCCTTCCGGGCCATCGTAGTTTCCCTATATCTTACATTCATTTAATATTTTATAAGATTAAATACTCGTGAATTATGTCACCACCGATCCCGAAGAAGCGCTGACTCTGCACAAGAAGACACCGCCGAAGCGTCCCCTATAAAAACGGGACTTTGCTATATTGTATATCTCATTCTTATTCTATACTTTGTATTGTAACTTTATGTTCAATAAATAATTTTTTAAAAAGACCGCGTTACGCTCCCGACCATTAACTGTCGCAGTCTTCCGGATAATCGAAACGCCGCGTATCGAACGTGCCGCGAGATCGTATCAACGATTGATCGATTATCGAACCGTCGCCGGTCATCAGAACAAAATCGTCTGTTTCCCGCACGGACCAATCAGAAGCTTTGGAAGAGGACCACATCGCCGAACCCAGACTTCAGATGGCCAAAATTGCTCATCTCTTAATGTAAGTGCAATTTTGATGTCTTTTGATTAATTTGTCGAAGATCTTGCCAATTTGTCTTTGTCTTCAAGTGACTCAAACGAACTTACTGAAACTGAAATCCAAAATTTTGATCGACCAGAAGTTTTATTCGAAAATATTTCTGAAAAATCACAAAAAATGACCACTCCATTCAAACCCGAATTTTTAAAATGTGTTCCCGAATTTGACGGTAACCCAACCGAATTAAATCGATATTTGACTGTTTGCGAATCAATAGTAAATCAATTTTTTGACACAAAAAACCCAACATGTTTTCAAAATGTTTATCTGATGCATTCTTTAATTGAGAAACTAAGTGGAAATGCTAAACTTATTGTAAATATTCAAACTATCACTTGCTGGAATGATATCAAGGAAACACTGTATCGTCATTTCGCTGATCAAAGAGACGAAGCTTGTCTCAACAGGGATTTGGTTATGTTGCGACAACAACATAACGAAAGACCGCAGCAATTTTATGATAGAATTCTACAACTCCTAAATTTAATTATTAACTATGTTGATATTCACGAAGACACTCAAGAAGCAAAAATTCTCAAAAGAACCCTTTATAACAATTTAGCTCTCAAAACATTTTTGTCCGGTTTAAAGGAACCACTTGGGACTACCATACGTTGTATGCGCCCCACAAATTTAAACGAAGCTTTGCAATTAGTAACTCAAGAAGACAATATAAAATATTTTCAAAATATGACCAGTGTCAGTGATGTTATGAAATCTAAAATAAATGCACCATTTCCAAAATTACAATTTCAGCTAAATAGCCCTCAAAATTACGTTATTCCCAAATTTCCACCTGTACAATTTAACAATCCTCAGCCATGTCGTTTTCCGATGAATCCAGGTTTTCCGTCGCAGCTAATCAATATTCAGCCAAAACCAATCGCTAATCAAAGATTCCCAACTAACTCACAAGTATTTGGCAAACCGCAAATGCAAAATTCACAAAATTCGAATGTGTTCAGACCAAACCAAAATAGACAATTTCCAAAACCAACGCCAATGTCTACCACCACTCACCTAAGTTATAAAAAGCCTTACCAACCTTCTACGTCCTATCGCCCTTCTACCTCCTATCGCCCTCGTCAACAACCTATTATCGAAGAAATTTACAATACTGAAATCAACGAAGAAAACAATGACGATGATCTTTATGATATTTCCAATTTATATGAAACTGAAAATCAATATCAATCTGAAATTTCACATTTTAACGTTCAAGTTGAAACAAATAACGAACAAGAAAATTGTGATTACGAAAATCCGCTCGACCATAATGACCACAATGATAGTGACCACAATGACGAAAATTTTCCTATTCCCTGCCACACACTTCCAACCACTTAAAAATGCCCGTATCTGTCCACGACTCCACAATTTCCAATGAAACTCCTTACGATTCGAAACCCATAACTAAAACTCCATTTTTAACTCCTTTAACCAAACCCCCTAATAGTTTAATGAATCCTTCGAAAGATTTGCCACCTTTACCGGAACCGCCTGACTCGAATTCTATGACTAAAAAACCTGAAATTATTTCGCTAAATAATTTAGACAAAAGTAAACTTTCTTACATTTATTGGCCCGAAAATAATCTAAAATTATTAATTGACACCGGAGCATCCCGCTCATTTTTGAACCCAGATTTAGTTTTCAAAATTTTTTCGAAAAATGTACAGTGTGACCCATTTATTATCGTAACCGCTTTGCAAACATCTTCGCACGATCATAGTGTCATGATCCCCGCTTCAAAATGTTTTAATCTGCCTGAACCAAGACTGTTAAAGTTTTACTTATTCAAATTTCACGAACTTTTTGATGGTTTAATAGGACTAGACAATATTTTATTATTGCAATCAAAATTAGACTATGTGGATAAATTTATTGTAACACCCTATACAAAAATTAAAATGTACTTCTATTACACTAAACATAAAACACTAAACCTGATAGCAGTAGCTCCTCGTTGTAAACAAGTTATAAAAATTAAAACTACCGCAGAAAACGGAGATATTGTAATTCCACACCAAAAGGTACAAGATTGCGAAATCCCAGAGTCGCTGACAACTTCTAAGAACGGTTATGCGATAACTACAATTCTAAACCCGACTGATAAAGAGGTGATGCTAAATTTCTCGGAACCTTTAGAAGTTGAAATATTTGATCAAGATTGTTTAGAAAATATTGATCTGAATAATTTTAACACTCAAAATTTCGAACCCACACCTAATCTCGATATATCAAAACTTAGGCTTGATCATCTAATCGCCGAAGAAAAAGAAGCATTAATTAATTTATTATCTCAATATTCTGATATATTTTACAACGAAAACTCAACTTTAACTTTCACTAATAAAATTAAACATCAAATAAAATTAACGGATGAATCACCCATATACACAAAGTCTTATCGTTACCCCTATATTCACAAAAAAGAAGTCGAAAATCAAATCGAAAAAATGCTTGACCAAAATATCATTCGGCACAGTAGTTCGCCATGGTCATCACCTATTTGGGTTGTGCCCAAAAAGATAGATGCGACTGGCAAACAAAAGTGGCGTGTTGTAGTGGATTATCGACGTCTTAATGAAAAGACTATCGATGATCGGTACCCACTGCCGAACATTACTGATCTTTTGGACAAACTGGGTCGTTGCCAGTATTTCAGTACTCTCGACTTAGCAAGCGGCTTCCATCAGATTCAAATGGAAGAAAATGACATCCCAAAAACTGCCTTTAGTTGTGAAACCGGTCATTATGAATACCTTCGTATGCCATTCGGTTTAAAGAATGCGCCGGCTTCCTTTCAGCGAATCATGGATAATATACTACGGGGTATCCAAAACGAAATGTGCCTGGTATATTTGGATGATGTTATAATTTTTTCGACGAGTTTACAAGAGCACATAGATCGTTTAAAATCAGTATTTGATAGATTTAGAGAGGCAAACTTAAAACTTCAGGTAGATAAATCCGAATTCTTACGTAAAGAGGTAGGTTATCTAGGACATGTAGTCACAACAGAAGGCGTGAAGCCTAATCCTTCCAAAATCGTGGCAATAAAACAATATCCTATTCCCAAATCTACAAAAGAAATCAAAGGTTTCCTCGGACTAGTCGGTTACTACCGAAGGTTCATTCCATCGTTTGCAAAAGTCACAAAACCCCTAACAAAATGCTTAAAAAAGAACGCTAAAATTATTCACGATCAAGAATTTATATCATGTTTCGAAACTTGTAAAAATCTGTTAACTAATTCGCCAATTTTACAATATCCGGATTTTTCAAAACCGTTCAATTTGACAACTGACGCCAGTAACGTTGCTTTAGGCGCCGTATTATCTCAAGGCCCTATTGGTAAAGATCTACCAATCGCCTATGCGTCGCGAACGTTGAACGAATCCGAGCAAAACTACAGTACCATTGAGAAAGAATTGCTCTGTATCGTCTGGTCAACTAAATATTTTCGACCGTATTTATACGGCAGAAAATTTAATATAATTACTGACCACAAGCCCCTTCAATGGCTGTTTTCTCTTAAAGACCCAAGTTCAAAATTGTTAAGATGGCGGATTAAATTGGATGAATATGATTATAACATCATATACAAAAAAGGAAAACTAAATACGAACGCAGACGCTTTGTCTCGTATCGAAATAAACACAAAAGAAACTAAGTCAAGCGATAATGCCCAAAATATTTTTGATTATATTCACAGATTTAATGAGGAACTAGAAAACGAAAATCAATCTCAAAATTTAGACACTTTATCTACTCAAGTTCAACCCGATAACGATATTTTAGATATTGATGAAAGCACAAACGAAAATGTTGATGAAAATGAAACAGTCCATTCTAATGCAGAAAATCACCCAATTGTCGGCATTCCTATTTCAGAAACCCCTGTAAATTACGGTTCTCATCAAGTAATAATTTATAGCGTTTTTCATTCCCCTGCCAAACCAAAAATTAAAATTCTTTTTGAAAAGAAAAGAAGAATAGAAATTCAAATTTCCAAAAATGATTTTGAATCAGATGTAACTAACTTTGTTAAAGAGTATTTGTTACCCAATGTCCAATATCATCTTTATTTTGAAAATCCAGACATATACGAACTTTTCTGCGAAACTGTTAGACAACACTTTAAATGGCCCTCTCTGAAATTAAAACGTTGCACAATAAAACTTATTGATGTCACCAATAAAAACGATATTTTCGATATCATAAAAAATTACCATGAAAGTAAAACCAATCATCGTGGAATAGATGAAACAGAACAAAGAATAAAAGTAAAATACTATTGGCCGCAACTAAAAAATTCAATTCAAACCTTTATTAATGATTGTGAATTATGCCAACAGTGCAAGTATGAAAGACACCCTGTAAGAATGCAAATGAATATAACACCAACCGCTAGTAAACCTTTCGAAATTATCCATATGGACACATTCACTTTAGAACAAATAAATTTCTTAACAATTATAGATAGTTTTTCAAAATACGCTCAAGCATACCCATTAAAGTCATTAGTTTCAAGCGAAATAGTAGATAATCTAATTCAGTTCTTTTCTCACCATGGAGTACCAACGACAATAATAACTGATAATGGTACCGAATTTAAAAACTCTGTAATAAACGAACTTTTGAGTCTACACAAAATTAAAATTCATTTCTGTTCTCCCAACCATCCACAGTCCAATGGTATGATAGAACGTTTACATTCGACTTTAATCGAACACATACGTTTACTTAATACGCAAGGATTCTTAAAAACACCAATCCATTCGGCCACCAAATTCAAACCAATAGACGTATTAAACGGCCATATTAGCGATGAAAACATTTTTGACATAAATATAGATCAACTATTGACGAATGATTATATTAATTCCCATAAAGACAGAACCAAATTAATGTACTCTAAAATAAATGAAACTCTGTCTCAAAACAAACAAAATTTAATAGAAAAGATCAATCGAAATCGCGATGATCCAAAGTTGTTTAGCGAACAACAACGGGTATATACCAAGAAAAACATTAGGCAGAAAAATGCTAACAAATTCAATAAACCCACAACAGCTGTTACTGTAGATACCGCTCGCAAAACTGTGTCAACGGACACCCAAGATAAAGTGCATATGGATAACCTTAAACGCCCACTAAAGAAAACCTATACCTTTGCGAACTCTCAAAATTAATTTCATATTTTTCTCTTTTAGCTTACCCTTGCTAGTCTTCGGACTTCAAGAAAAAATCGAAATAAGAAATCTGGACCAAAATTTTGGAATGCTACCCTTAAAATTAGGAAACGCGAAAATTCAAGAATACACCCACACTTTAATTCATTCATAAATCCAATCAGATTGAAAACTTAATTAATTCGAATGATGGCTACAAACTCGAAATCTCTAATTATTTCAAAATATTAAATCTTACTAGATCAAAAGTACATATTAAAGTAGAAGAAATTTTGCCAAATGCTCGTAGACATAAAAGAGGGTTAATAAACGGTTTAGGCTCTATATTCAAGGCAGTGACTAGAAATTTGGATGCTTCAGACGGCGAACGTTTCGAAAACATAATTAAAGAATTGCAACAAAATCAAGAAAAATTAGAATATAATATTAAACGTCAGAATTCAATATCGACAGAAGTTATCGACAAATTTAAGAACACTATTGAACAAATAAAACACAATGAACTTTTACTTGAATCCAAAATAAAACAAATTTCAACAATTGTCCAAAAAGAAGCTTATAGAGAAAACTCGATCTTTATCAAAGATATTACAAATCAAGTAATAAATCTTTACGGAATTATCAATTCAATTTTACAAGATATTGAAAATTCAATCGTCTTTTCCAAATTAAAAATTATGCATCCAAGCATCATTAACACATCAGACTTTTACAAGGAACTTCTTAAACTTCAAAAATTCTTAAAACCTGAACAATTCCCATTAAAAATTTCTTTAGAAAATATTTTACTTTTTGAAAGTCTAATTAATATTGAATGTTATATTCTAAATAACAAAATCACTTATTTATTAAAAATCCCTATTACTTTCCCTTTTGATTTTGAATACTTTCATTTATTCTCTACTCCTATATTTTCGGAGAGTCATTTTAAGACAGTTTTTCCAAAAAACAAATTCCTATTAAAAAATAAATTGCACTACGCATTTACGAGTAAGGCATGCTCAAGAACGAAGTCCCAAGACTACGTTTGTAAAAAACTGGACCTAGAAGAAATCCGACAAGACGCACCTTGTGGAATTCAACTCCTCACTTCAAGAAGTATAACTACATGCAAAGAGTTCGACATTACCATTAGTAAACCAGTTATCAACCAATCAATACATTGGTCTATTTCCGAAAATTGTAACAGTTAAACTGAGTTGCAATAATCAAGAAGAAACGCTACAACTCATCGGCTCTCACCTGTTCAAGATTCCAATAAATTGTAAGCTGTCGACGAATCGAGAAAAAATAATAAATGAACAAGAAACAAGTTTAATCGAAAACCCAGTACTCTTTCCAAAACTAGAAATGCAATTAAAAAGCAATACGACGCTCAACTTAGACTTCGAATTAGAAAATCTGCAACTTGACCAACTTCAAGAATTAAAGACAGAAGTTCTTCAAAACAACCCCGAACTTACTTTTACTAAAGTTCACTATATACCAAGCCTTTGGACAATTATCATTTATGGTTTATTGATTTTACCAGCGATTTATTACGGCTACAGAAGATGGAAATCAAGAAGACGTAACAAAGAGAAGAAAGAAGTTCCACAACCAGGAGATATCCAACTCCTACGGTGCCCTAGAGTTGGTTCTGCGGAGGGAGGAATTATGTCACCACCGATCCCGAAGAAGCGCTGACGCTGCACAAGAAGACACCGCCGAAGCGTCCCCTATAAAAACGGGACTTTGCTATATTGTATACCTCATTCTTATTCTATACTTTGTATTGTAACTTTATGTTCAATAAATAATTTTTTAAAAAGACCGCGTTACGCTCCCGACCATTAACTCGTGTCTTTCCAAAAGAACGATAAATTTATTGGGACTTTGCACCGCTCGTGTCAACATTTTTTATGGTTGCAATTTTAGTTTTTATAAGTATGGAAAGTAAATAAAACATTTATCATGGAACTGACATGTGACGGTAAGTATTACACAAATAAATTAATTTTTCCCAGTTAAGTAAACTTTGTATTTTGAAAAATATTCTATTAATTTGATAAAAATATCAAAAATCACAACTTCATCCTAGGGTTTTGGAATTTTGCACACGTACATAAAACCGCAGTGGAAACATTTTCAAATATTTTTTTGAATTCAATTTATAAATGCCACTTTCCGCCACTTTCTGCAACAAATGTCAAATTTGGCAGCTAACAAAGATCGTTTGGCGGCCACAACTGTTAATGTCATTTTTTATCTAATTTGAAGCAAAAACTGTCCCCGACATCAAATTTTAACTGAAGCTACTTTTTTTTAAGTTCATATGGTGCGGATTAAACTGTATTACATGTAAAGTGCTTATTGCATGAAAACTAGCAGATTTTACAAGTAAAAATCACTTTTCCCATACTTGCGCAAAAGTGTCGAAATTCGGGCAACTTCACTCCGAGATAGTTAATTTTGGGAAAACAGTGGTAACAACATTTCCTGTGGAGAATTTAATGGGGATCAATATTGATAACTAGTATTTTTCTCAAAAAGTTGATAATTTAGAAGTTATTTCTGAAAAACTTAATTTCGGCGACACTTTGTCAATATGGCGCCTAGCGCAGACTCCGCAAAAGGGCTATATATTAATAATAATGTATCATGCTCTATCCAATTCATATTACAATAATGTTTCAACTTCTTCTTTTTTAACTTAAGAGGAGGCGATGCAATATATTCTGATATTTTTTTCATAACTCAAAAATCAAAATAAAGAAGTTTATAGAGTTTTTATGATTAGTTTAGGTGACCACCTTGTGCCTACTAGGTACTGTTGTTTAATGTTTGCACATTGCGTTGTGCATGTATTTTACGCAGTACAAATATAGTGCAAAGCTCGTTAGAACCCGTTTTGAATCCTGAGTTGCTCGTTTCACCATATTATACTAAATCACTCAGGCCTTGTATGCGTTGTAATTTTCATGTATACCTGAATTCAAGCTAGTTAGGGTTAATTTCGTCGCTACATTTGATGTCCCCCAAGACACCAGTAAAGCACAACTTTAACTAACTCCATATACGCTTGAAAATTTAAGCCGCCAAAAGGGAGACCTCTATATAAAAAAGAATTTTTCCACTTACATGAACAAAAGCTAGGCTATACCGCGAAAGATTGCTTTATGAAAAATTTTGCAATAGATTTTTTAATAATCAGTGCCCTTCATGATAAAGTCTTTGTAGAGAATAATATTTAAAATCCGCATCGTTATACAGAATGCTACAAAAAAGTAGGTAGGTCGATTGAGCGCAGATAGTTTGGACTAAAATAACGTGACTTTTCTTATGCCATTGTTTATTTCGTCGAATCTACTTTAAATTGGGAAAAACCGGGTTTTCCGGATTTTCCCATGGAAAATTGCTAATTATCTCGCCAAGTACTACCCATATGGTAAAAATAAATGCACCAGTCGAAAGAGGAGGCAAAAATAGTTCGGAAATTCATATACCCATATTTCTAAGGCGTATTTCTCGCCGCCAGAGGCGCTTATACCAAAAAGTTGCTTTTTTCGTTTTTTTGATGAACACGAAATTCAAGTTGAATTTGTGGCGAAACTATAAGTGTTAGGCCTTAATATGTGCCTATGAGAGATTTTGGTTTTTTTTTTGGCTATGGCGAAATCTGCCATAGTTTTTCGGAAATTTGCAGAAAACCGGAAAGGGAAATTTTTTTGAAATTCTTTCTCGTGCGATTTTGGCGCGGTTTTCCGGGACTATAGAAAAAAAAATTTTTTTGGTAGAAAGCTTACTTCACCTTCGGAAAGAGCGCAAAAAAATACACAAATAATATACTGTAAATAATTTTAGAAAATTAATCCTAAGCCTGTGTGTAAGTTCCAACTTGGTGATAAGTTTGTTTTTTGTTCTCTAAAATCTGGTTTTTCGTGATTTCCAAAAAAACTTAAAATACGAGAAGATATATATGCTAAACAAAAAATGCGTATTTTCTGGTTACCTTTCGAATGAAATAGGTCGGGTGGCGAAATCTGTAATATTTTGCGAAAAATTTGCAAAACATCAATTTTTTGACCTACTCATTATTATGTATTTTCAGGGACACTTTGCGTTGTTTCTCGATTATTCGCCACGCCCCTCGGTCGAAATGAGCGGAACTTTGTGGAAGTTCGTGGAAGTTTCTGGACGGCTACTGGGCTGCTATATAAGCGGCGCCGCGGCGCGTGACCGCGCTTACGGCAGTATTGTTTCATGCGAACTCGAAGCGAATAAAAGTGAAAAGTGGTGAACGAATAGTGAAGAGAATTAAGTGTACCGTGTAAGTGAGTAATTTTAGTGCGCTGTTATTCGATGACCTTGTTAAGGATAGATACGTGAATCATTATTACTGTCGAAAAATGGAGGGGAAAAAAAGGAAGGGTGATAAACTTAAAGGTATGGACTACTGGAAAAAGTGGTGTAGTCAAGGTCAAGAGGTTTCTAATAAAGAAACAAATTTGGATTTAGCTATCAAAGCTTCAGCTATCTTGCATGCTGATAAGAAGACTGCCTACCCCGAAATCTAGTTTGGAATGCCTAGATATGTGCGATAAAAACCTTTATCCTAATATTTACACATTACTACAAATCTTGGCTACCATTCCTGTATCCACTGCTACCCCAGAAAGGTCTTTCTCGAGCCTAAGGAGACTGAAAAACTATTTACGAAACACTACAATTCATGCAGATGAAGTAGTGGATATATTTAAAAGAAAAAGCCGAAGATTTCTTCTTTAATGGTTTTAGATTAAGCGCAGAGGAACGAAATTAATTTATCCATTTCATTTAAAGTTAAGAACTTTATAAATATGTCGTAGTTTTTCGGATGAATATACAGGGTGAATCAGTTTTTTGTAGCAGGACTTTCACAGGTCATAGATCTTCAAAAAATAACCGCACTTTCTTCTATAAATTATATAATTTTAAGGCCTTATAAAAAGTTACAGGGTGTTAAAATTGTAAGAAATATGTGGACTTTATTGAATATTTACCAAACTAGTTGAGATATTTAAGTCATATTTGGTATATGCTATAACGGCTCGGGTTAGCATAAAACCTGTTAATATCGAACATCTTGCACAACCAGTGGCTGAGAAGTGGGTAATTGGTAAAATTATTTTTAGAAAAAAATGTATCACCTTGTATTTTAACAAAAGGTATAGAATTTTTTTATGTAGATTTTAATTGCATACAAAAATTTCCTCTTGGTATTTGTTCGCATGTGTTCTAGTTTAACAGCAAATTTCATTTTTTTGTATTATTTCGGGGTATTTCTGAAAAGTATCTAAAAAAATTGCTCCATAAGTAATATTTAAAGTAGAAATAATGTGTCTGTTACTTTAAATAAAGTAACTTTTTCCAATAAACTTACCTATTTAAGGCTATACTTTTGAAGTTACAGGGTCTAAAACATTTAAGGAAGATACAAGTAAGGTTACGCTCTGTATCTTGAAAAGTAAAACCTTGAATGGGTTAGCTTATTGGAAAAAGTTATTTATTTAAAGTAAGAAACACGTTTTTTCTACTTTAAGTGTTACTTATGGAGCAAATTTTTTAGATAATTTTTCAGAAATACCCCGAAATAATACAAACAAATTAAATTTGCCATTAAACTATAACGCATGCGAACAAATACCAAGAGGACATTTTTGTCTGCAATTTAAATCTACATAAAAAATTCAATACCTTTTTGTTAAAATACAAGGTGATTAATTTGTTTTCTAAAAATAATTTTACCAATTACCCACTTCTCCGCCACTGGTTGTGGAAGATGTTCGATATTAACAGGTTTTATGCTAACCCATGCCGTTTTAACATATACCAAATATGACTTAAATATCTCAACTAGTTTGATAAATATTCAATAAAGTCCGCATATTTTTTCCAACTTTAACACCCTGTAACTTTTTTCTAAGGCCTTAAAAAGATATAGTTTATAGAAAAAAGTGCCGTTATTTTTTGAAGATCTATCACCTGTTAAAGTCCTGCTACAATAAACTGATTCACCCTGTATAGATATTAAATTTCATGTAAGTATATTTTTGTTGTTTTATTTACTTCTCAAACTAAACCCCCCCAAAACTAAATACTGGCTACGCCCGTGTCAGGCACTCTTGTAGATTGAAACAAAACGAAATTGCGCTATTGTCTGTAAGGTGCCAAAATTACGGAAAAGGTCGACAGTGTGCTTGTTTTTACTCGAAAAAATTGAAAATGTTGGATTTAAGAGAAAACCACTTTTGTTTTATGAGCAATTTCCTAAGACCAAAAAATGAGTATTTTTCGGATATATTTTGAATGTGATAGGTCGCATGCCCAAATCTGCAATAGTATGCGAAAACATGACCAAAAGTAAAAATACAAATTTCAATAAATACATTTTAGTTGAAATGTTTGGAATTTTTTTTACAAAAACACGCAAAAAGTTAAATGTTATCAGGGGTCTCTGAAAATTGGTATGTAGGCCAAAAATTGCAAAAGAAACAACTTTTTCTAATAACTTTTATCGAAAATGTGTCAAATAAAGCCGATTTTGGATAAATTTTGAAAAAAAATGTCAATTTTGACAGATACCGCAAGTCACGTGGTCGACTCTTGTGACGTCATTTTCATCCTCTGACATGCACAAATCGATGGCAAAGTCAAATTAACATTTTATTCAAAAATAAAAAATAAATCCCTTATGGTGCCTAGTTCAATAGTGACACTGTACGATTTTTGTATCCCGCGGAGCGCGTGTAACGGGACTTTTGTCGGGAGAATTCTACAACTTGGAATAGACATACAGACTTGTAACTTCGTACACATGTTGAGACGACATCCAATTTAGGTTTGCCCACCTTTCAGACCAAGTAATTGAAAATTGCCAATTTTAGGCAACTTTTCCCAAAAACCATGTTTTTTTGGTACTCACACAATGAACAATGTCAGAAAAATAGACAAAATATGTTTGACGAATTTTCTATAACGTAGTTGTATTCTAGACACATTGAGTTACTGAAAAAAACAAAATTCTAGTCATTGGGTGCATTTTTGGCATTTTTGTGCCATTTCAGATTTTCAAAAAAAAATTATTTTTTTTTTTGGGTAAAAATTTATTTTAATTCTTTGATATCTTGGCCAATAATAGTCCGATTTCGGTAAAACTCATACAAACATAAGAATGGACATTCAAGAGTAAACTCTGTAAGTGGCATTAAAAAATTTCAAATAGTTTGCCTGTTACAGGCAACCAATGAAATTAGGTCATTGGTACACTTTGCCCCTCCGCCATATGCCCAATTTTGGGATTTTTCTTGCGTCCCTCTGGATATCAATATTCTCGTCCCTTACATTCAAAACGCATTTTTGTTTTTTCAAATATTTTAATTTTTACCAAAGTTATGAAAACTTTAGTGTTCGAACATTCAAATTTTCGGCCTTCAGCACCCAATTTTTTCTCAAAATACTACATACATTTCAATCGTCTATATCTCGGGAACGGTGCCTCGGATCAAAATTTTTCAAGGGACATGAAAATTGCCATTTTTCCTATGCTTTAAAATGGTGTAAACCCCGTTTCAAAATATTGATTCGTTTCCAAGATACACCTGCGCAAAATTGAAAAATGAACATAACCCCAAATTTGGGCAATTTCGACCAGGGGCTACATTTTTTTTTGCTCTTTTCGGAAAGACCGTCTCAAAATACATAGGATTCACTTTATTTCATAATGTTACCATTTTTTGCAAGCTTAAGTCCGTAATTTAATTCGACTATAAGCCCTAAACCTTTTTTTTAGTCATTTTTACCAAATGTTCTGGTGTCAATAAGAACTATGCTGGTGTGAATATTTAACACGGCTTTGTGTAAGATTAACACCGTGTTGTATAACTTTTAACACGCAATTTGGTCAAAATGGTGTAATTTAATTTATTTGGTATTCCTATTTTCTTCTTCTTTCTCTCTTATAATTTTACATATAGTTTATTTTAAAGAAATTTCAAATGTCATTGATAAGTTCAAATTAAGGAAATGTGTTATTTGTAAAAATATAATAAAACTAAAAGATAAAGAAGCTGTATGAACCAGGCATAATATATGCTTGGTCTTCAATTTAAATTATTTGTAGGAAATAATAAACAGTAGGCAATATGTAAAGAAAATACTTTATTTCAGTTCCAAAATATATGAACGATTCCTTACAAATAGGTATAAAAATACCGACATTTTCTTTCTTAAAGCTATAACTAAATAATATTCATTCTTGGTTATAAAAAAGGTAATATAATATAATATCGTACGAATTCATAAGAAAAGTGTACCTAACCACAAACACAAGAAATGCTTTATGTTAGGAGTTTATTTATACTTACCTAGACTGCAAAACAGCATTTTCTTACAAATTCGTACGATATTTTGATGCGACCAAACTATTTCGCACGAATTCTCATACAATGTATTTAAGTAACTGTTGCCTTACAGAATTGTTCGTGTGAGACAAAAACAAACTTGCGACACAGCGATTTAGTTAGATAGGCCTGTTCTCACATGCACAAGCAGGCCCCAACTAAGTAAGAACCAATCAGCAGGCATCAAAACAATCAGCACAGTCAGATAATGTAAAATTCGTCAATGACATTTGCGACTGGTTTCTGATGTCGGTGAGAACAAACTCATATCAACACAGTGGATGAATATAAGTTAGGGGCTATCACCTCAGCTATCACACAGTACCCTTCGTCGTCACATCTGCATATTCGCCTGTCGTTTTAATCCATCTGACTTCACTATGATATTTTACTTTACATACCAACACAATTTTTGCACTAGCGGTCGATAGAATCACTTTTATAACTATTATACGCCCCACGCGGTCGGGCACATATCACACAAATTGAAAAGCTCCGTCGCGCAACACGTTCGACAAACGAATGATGCAATGGCATCGATTGCCTAAGATTTTATACCCGCAACTGGAGAAATACCTTCCCCCTTCTCATCTCCGTAACACGAACTTATGTTAATACGTTCAATTTAACACCGCTTAGTGCTAAGGGACACCGAATGGTGTTAAGGAACACCGCGTGGTGTAAACAAACATGATTCCGTATTAGAAATATAAAAAAATTACACCCCTAAGTGTTAAAATGAACGAATTTGTTGTAGTGTGAATTTTTCCAAATGAGGTTTGCGGTTAAGATATTTGGAATCCACCAATGTCATTTTTTTACCAAATTTCTTTCACCACTCACACGAAGAGGATTTACACCGATTTTTTTACTGCGTATGCAACTTACTTGGCTATTGTGATTTTTTGTTTATTTAAATTTTTTTATTATTTTTAGAAATGTATATGCTTTTTTGAAATATCGTGACGTCATGGCTTTAAAACGCTGATTGCTTTAATTTTGGCGTTGTTGTCAACGTCCTGATACTGTATCTGCTTGTCACGTTTAGGAGTTGTAAAAATTAAAATTTCAATTTTTTTATGGCCGGGACACAGCTGAATTTAATATTTTAAATTCCGATTATAATTCTGACTGCACGGCAAATTTCGACACACTCACATTGATTCAAAATGTGGCGGGATATTTAAATATTGTTACAACTATTTGTACCAATAAAAACTAGATCGGTACCTTAATGCAAAAGCGGGCGCTACTACATGAAAGTACTGAACAGCAGAAAGGTATATGTTCTGTCTTTTCAATCATACAAATTACCTAATTTCATTTAGTGAAAAAGGACTATTGCGCCAAGTTGTAAAATACGTCCCCGATAAATTTTAATACTGTAGCAACGTAGCCAAGGATAGCGGTAGTAAAATAATGATTTTATTTTGATGAAACCCAAATCTGAGTTCAACTCTCGTAGGTTTTTTGACAGGTTACAATGAAGATTGTGTAAATAGTTCAGAAATATTAATAAACTTGCATAAGGATCATTTCCATGTACTTACAAGGTGTGCCAAAATACCAAAGCCAAAAGGACCATATAAGTTTTATCACATGATGCCTTAGAAATACGAACACTACTATTCAGCGGGGTAAAAAAAATATAGCTATACAGGACAGGGTATGCATCAAAACATAGGAAAGCTAAAAAGGCGTTACTGGTATCATTACGTGACGCTACAGAACTGTGAATTTGCTTAATGTGTGAATTATATCTTCGCTTTCGTACCCTTAGTGCATAATTCTAGAGGAAGAAAAATCAAGAAATAAGCACAAAAGTAGTTTTGTCCAGTTCCTAATATATGAAGTTTAGAAGTTGGTAAGATGCGCTCTCAATTGATCTATTCCTTCTGAAGCCATGTTGACAAGGAGTAATCAGCGTGAATTTTTTGAGATACTCGACAAGAACATTTGCTACGACTTGTTCAATTACTTTGGAGATGACTCTTAAAAGTTCAAAAATATTGAAAGAACATTTAACACCCTACGTGTACGTCTAGAACTAAGCATTTTAGGCTACATGTTTATACGAAGATGATTGTTGATTTAGATCACCCTGTACCTATAACCAATCAATACAATATGATAAAAAAATCAACATATTTTCAGAACATATTCGTATTTAGGTACCTATAGTTCAGGCACAACATTTTTCAAAGTATCTAAAAAATAGAGTCCAAACCAAAATGATGTTTTTAGATCATTATAATTATAATATGGGAAACTAATAATTGTTATTGTCACACTGCTACTGAACTCCTTTTGGATGAGCCAACTGCCAGAGTAACAATAATTAATATTAGTTAAATAACCTGTGAATCAAGAATTCCACCCAAGGAGCATGTTTGGGATTAAGGGCGGCCGGAATAATTTCTGCATAATTATTATGGCGGGATGCGCTTTCCATTTTTACAGTGGCGCGCACCTTCGAGTTGTTTCGACAAACTAATCGAGGCAGAAATCCTCATTTTTCAGTAGGTATCCAGAATACAGGCAAAAAATTATAAGGCACATTTACGTCTTTAAGTTTAGGAATCCATCATAATGAAGCAATTCTAATTTTATGAAAAAGTATGTATGTTCTTACACAAACGCCTATATGCTTTTTTGGGGCATGACCTCATGACATGAATTTGAATTTAAATTACAAAATTACGTACTTACTGATGCATTATTATCCTCAAAAATTTAGTTATGGCGGCCAGGGAAGAACCAAAAGCCGCACAGCTAAGCATAATAACTCGAAAAAGTATCCAAGTGCCACATACTGGCACCTTCTATCACCGTGTCAGTTATCAAAAGTTTGTGTCAAAACTTGGCTCCTACACATGGCGATTTCCGTCTCACGTATTTTTATAATGTCCACAGAGCTTTGACTCCTTCCTGGGATTCTTTATTCAAAGAGAATAACAATGAAAACAGGGAACCCACTTTTTGCTTGAAATTTTCTCCTCATAATTTCGAAAGCCCTGTCTAGTAACCCCAACAACTTAATGTTATGAAGAACACAAATCAGCGAATTGTAAACTTGTGTAATAAGGTACAGAAATTAAATGGAAATTAATCAAAACCAAGCAATTAGTAATTATTCGGTGGGAGATGGTTCATCATAAAGTTTGATTAATTCGCCACCGCGAAGCCCCAGTAATTTAAATATCTAGTAAAACTGACAATAACGAATTTATACCTGCCATCCGGTCGATGGCCAGCAATCAGTTACTGTAGACAGTTTCCATCAACTATTCGAAATTGCTCTGTTTCAGTTGCAATTTTTTAACGTCAGATTTTATATAAGCAATTTTGGCCTAACCTAATTAGTAGCGATGGATTTAACGCTTTTAGCTTGTATACTATGCAGGTACTCGTTTATCAGGGTAGGTAAATTTTAGTCAATCCAAAAAGTCCACAAAATGATTAAAATAATTTGGACGAATTGTTCGACCATAAATCAGCATTATTGGATGTGAAGAGTCTAATATTAATTTGACCTGGACAATGGATTCTCTAAATTAAAATATTACTAATAATTGCATATTTACAGAAAACATTTCTTTGTAGGCTCTCCAAATACTCAATTTTTTAAAAATGCTTTCAATTTAGTACTTAGTTGTAAACTCAGACAAATTGGGTAATAATAAACAGATTAATATAATTCAATACAATACACACCCTGCCAAGATAAAAAAAAATCTTTAGTACCTAACATTAGGTATTTGTCTGAATTAGTAACAAAAATCTAAAACAAAACAATGCAATAATTGCAACATTGCCAAACTTATCTTGTATTTACGAAATAAATGTACAACCAACGTTAAAAACATCAATTTGGAACATTAGTTGATATCTACAATCTAGAATCTACCATTCCCCTGACTGTTCCAGAAAATCAAGTAAACAATTTAATTATTTTTATTGAACATTAAAACAACAAAATATCAGGTAACAACAATTCAGCTTCAGGATAAAAAAAAGATGTTACAGTAGATGGGTCACCCTGTAGACCCGAATACCTATTGACAAGGAAAGCCCAAATCGAAAAATTTTATATCTTTAAAGTATTTACTATACATTCTGACTCACCCTGTATAGTAAAAATTCGGACAGATATCATTTAACAATAAATTTTACTGATTTTGTGAATTTACTGATCCTACTTGGTCGATAAATAATGTCCTTAATCAATTGGTTATTCTGGCTAACGTGGCAACTTTGCACGAGCTCTATGTGACCGATGCGCATTTACTTTATTATGCCCCAACAGCTGATCTAGAGTTCGTTGAGATTTGTCATTCGTGTGTTTCGAGTGTTTACTTTTGCGTTATTCTTGTTTTTTTTTTGAGGAGATTTGGGGGCTATTGGACAAAAGACATATAGTTAAGTTAGTATTTAGTGAATTAGTCCAGTTTTAAGAACGATGGGAAGAGTAAAGTGTTCTATTTGTAGCATAGGAAACGTAACCTCTGGTTATCATATATTATGATGCAGGCTTAAGTGTCAAATTGGTTGTTTTTGTTTTGAGTAGGCATTTTTTATGTTGGCTGATTACAATGCAGCCTTTATATTATTTTATAGCCGCTGCAAGCATAATTCTTTATTTCTACCAGATAGGTAAATGTATATCGAAGACATACACGTGACTGGCATGCTACTACAAATTTAACATAAATAATATTCACCTAGTGAGCTGGAACGACAACTTTGTAACATTCTTTTTGATATGGCTTAGTACAAATAATATATTTGTTTTACGTCCCAAAATACCTAATATCACTTTTGTTGAAATAGTTATTTGTTTAAATATCCGGAAAAATACAAGGTATAGTCAATTTACTTTCATTTATTTTCATTCACATACAAAACAGAAATGAGTCAAAAGTCGGCTTTGGCTGGTATAAATGACGGTTTTGGTTTTTATACACCTTTCAAAACTCAATAAGTTCTGATTTCATCTAATAGTGAAATGACACGAGTAGTGTAGGGTACCTATGTATCTTTAAAAAAAAATCACTAACGTTTAATATTCGATAGAGAAGCACACGTCCCTATTATTATACTCTAACAAAGCCATAAAGTTAATGTAGGGGAATTTATCTCCCGTCTGCGAGAATCGGCAAGCAGAGCCCTTTCCTCTGGAAAACTTTAAACAATAACTCCGAGACGACCTGCTCCAGAATAATAAACTCTACCAAGACTTCCTCAAATTTCCGAATTTAGCTTCTATATCGAAATAACCCTGTTACTTCTGTTGCCGTTTTTATAGTATTTTGGAATGCTCTCTGGACTTTACTTTGAACTTCGAAATTAATGGTTATTTGATATCAAATCCGAACTCATTTAAGAAATTATCTGTATAGGTATTTGATGTACCTAGGTACCTATCTAAAATATCCTCTGGATTTTTTCGTCTCAGTGTGGATATTTTTACTAAATACCTAACACTCGTCTCAATTTGAATAACGCAAATATCTCTACGTATTGTGAGTATTAAAGAAATATTTTTAAACTTCATCTCCTCTATCAACTTTTTTCTCTGCTGTTAAATTAAAATTACATAAAAATAGTAATAATAATAACAATAATTCTCATCCATTTAAATTTTTCTCCCATTCGGCCACCCTCTTCTTTATAGCGAATTCACTTTTGGAAATATTTTGGACAAAGAAAGTTACTGACAATCTTTGCTAGAGGATGCAAGTAAAAAACCTGCCAATATGTGGGGTTTTATATTATTTTGTGATATGTGGGAAATAATGGAATTTACTTTTACAGTACAGGGAAAAATAGACAGCGCAGTAATTCATTATTGTACGGTTTTTGATATCAGTTGTCTTTGACAAGTGGACACGCACGCGTCTTATACTTATTCATACATGATATTACTCTGTTTCAAAGGAACTCGTGGACCTTGTTTAGCTTTACAACTTTCTTATGAAAGTATTTCTTTTAGGAATAGATAAACTAATAACCTATTTAAAATGTTAACGAGCACACGCTTTTGTTTCATAGTTTCGGAGGCTAATAATACCTACTTCGGCGAACTCACGGTTGTTGTTACATATTGAAAGTTGAAGAACCTCTCTGTTATAGCAGGTATAAGTATTTGTTAATTTTGTTTCCGTAATGGATTATACTATTATGTATAAAAGTAGGTATGTACTATTCTGATACATTCTATTATAGACACAGCCAATATGATCACTATTATGGAGACAAAATATTAGCGTATAATATGGACCATCGACCATGCCCCGTCATCGACCCTAGTTCACACAAATTCATGTTAAGAATTTTGCGCTCCTAAAATAAACTTCCTTATATTTACTTACCGTGCGAACTGGCAACGCAGCGCGCCAACCTCGAGACGAGATAGTCGAGATGGCGCCGGAGGCACGCGCCGCGCAAAAAAGCTTTGTGAATTCTTTAGAGAGAGAGCGAAAGCGGTCTGGCGAATGTGGAAGTGAGATCGACAATAATTGGGAATGTACAGGGTGTTCCCGTATATTTTGACCCACCCTAGAGCCTATATTTTTCGAGTTAGAAAAAAAATACTTAAATGAAAGTTGTAGGGTTTTTTCTGAACCGCTAGGATCTGTTACTGGATAAAACAAATGAGCGTCGCAAATTTATGAAAAAATATAAACTTACTTTTTTAATGGAATACCCTGTATATTTGTGGATTTTTGAATTGCACACATTTTTCCGATTCCAACAATATAAATATGTTATATGTTTGCTCTAAGCATTCGCATGATATTCCAAATTGCAGATAAATACGATCTTTATATTTAATCAAGGTTGCCATGGAAAAACATTTCAACTTAGGCAAGGGCATTCCTGTCAATCCATTATTTTTGGGACAATACACCTTGGTACCCTACAACTTTCATTTAAGAAATATCTAACTCGAAAAATAGAGGCTCTAGGGGTGGGTCAAAATATACGGGAACACCCTGTACATTGAGTTATTAAATGCCCATAAACAGGGATTTCCCGCGCCAGGCTCCGATCATAATATGTTTTTTATACGATCGTTATAAAAACTTTACTTTTTTTAACCTTTTTAAATGCCTAAAGTATATCTTTTTTTAACAAGTTAAAAAAAACTTACTTTTTTTCACTCTGAGCAGTTTAGTGTGAAAAAAGTTAACTTTTTTTCACTCTAAACTTCCTTACTACGTTTACATGGAGTTTGGAATCGAATTCAGTGTAATGCAGTTTGGTGTTTTCATAAATGGTAAATGTGGCGTTAAATCCCGAAAATGAGAAAATTTATTTTGAGATTAAAATCAATCTCAAAATCTCTTCTTTCAATAATTCTAAATACATATTCAAATCGATTTCAATACTATGTGTAAACGTAGTGAGACCGCGATCTAAATATTATAATCCTCGTAATTGAAAACCATAGTGCATTTATATGCCCTTTAGTATATAACAACACAAAAATCCCATCCGAAATATTTCAATGTTTAAGCACGATCGTATAAAAAATAATGTATGAAACTCATGCATAAAGTGTCTTTTTTTCATTCATGGGATTACGCCCACTCACCTGCGGTTCGTGCGCGCAACTTTCCCATTCATGAAGAAAAGTACCTACTACTTTATGCACTTGTTGCATAAATAACTATTGTTGCTTTCGTGAGCGGACAGAACGTGTTGCTTATTTTGCCTAGTTAAGTAGTGTGTTTATAACGATTTCGAAATGAACAGTGTAAGTTTTTTATTAAGAAATTCATTTTCGTCAAAGGAATTTGAGCAAAAACTGCAAATTAAAGAGTTGGGTAGGCCGTTACTCGATTTAAATATAGAGAAAAATCAAAAGGCAGGACAAAAGTGTCTATAGGTACTTAAAAAGTAATTGGTTGTGCGGGTGTGTTGTTAGCAAGCGCCTATCGGCCCTGCCGTACCATAGGCCTTGTTATGCCCCCCCTCCTGTCTAGTAATACGTGTACTTATGCTGTCGTCTACAGGACGCAGTTTTCGATATTTCGAGCCCAAATTTGGCGTACGGCCGCCCGAGCTCACGGGCAACAACCCTATTGAAGAGCGTCCGAATCGGCAGAGCCGTTTGGCCCCCGAATTTTTTTTCTCTTTTTTTCGGGAAAAATGGCTATCGATTGGAAGGGGGAGCGCCGGTAGAGTTCAATTTTCGAGTGGGGCCGCCGACGGATACGGGCCTCTCCTCTCGCCTGCGAGAGGGCATCTCGATCGAAAAATCCGTTCGGTCGTTTGGGCCGCTTTTTTTTTCGCGATTTGGCGAGGTCCCCGGGATCGTACTGTATACGTTGTGGCCGAAGCGCACGCCCGATTTTTGTAAACATCGACTGACATTTGATATTTGGTGTGGAGAATTTCCAAATTTCGTAGCGATTTGAGACTTTGGGGGCTTAGAGGCCCATCTGTTATTCCATGGGTGACTTTTCAGGTAGGTACGGGCGAGCTGAATGTTTATGTAAAATCTCATAGAATTATTTTAGAGAACGCCACGGGAGACCATCTATCTCTTATAGGGCTGTATCTTTTGAATCGTAAGAGGTAGACACTTGAAATTTTCACAGAGTGTGTACCACTATGGCCGCTATAACAACAAATAATAAAAGTAAAATAAAGTTAATGTAATATTTTCAATTTTCGTTAACAATGATGACACGGCTAACTAACTAGTATCAAACATTTCTGAAAGAGCGGAGTGGTGCAGGGGAAGCGTGCTGGGCTCATAACCCAGAGCTCCGGCGTTCGAAACCACGCTCCGGGACAAACTTTTTTATTTCTTTTTTATTTTTTACCAAAGTATTTTTATAAAATATGTAGTGTTAAATATTTTACGGTGGACCCTCTGCCAGGCTCGATTCTCTAATTTCCGGTCTGCCTTGTGTCGCTCTTCCACAGATTTATTTTTCAAATACGCCAAGTCGTGAATTCTACAGGCTGAGTCAAATTTATTTATGCCTGGATCGCCCTGTTCGATTTTTTTCTGTAATTTTGTTCCTGGTCCGCAGAACTGATAGAAGGGAATATGTAATTCAATGGGTAATTTGTTGATTAAGGTGTTTACTAAACCTTCACCGGTGACTAACAACATCGAAATGAATATATTTCAAAACGCACTCTCGTATTTAAATGTTTTTTCTACATCTGACCATCTACTTAAGATTCAGTGTTATATTCGTGTTCCTGACGTGGAGACGAGTTCAGCGAGGTGCCACAAGGGCACATTGCACATTTAAATTTTTTTACCTAACTTTTGTTCTCTCTGTATTTTTTTCGCCTTGTATTTTTCTCTCATCATGTGTTCTTAGTTCCACGAGATCACGTGATCAAATTATTAAGGCCCTTCTGGCATTGATTTTTGTCACACCCTGTACATTGTATTTATATTTTTTCTCTCATCCTGTATTCTTAGTTCTGTGACGTCATCGAGATTCTAGTTTACACCATTTTAAGGAAATGTTTCCGAGTGCGCCGATAGCCTAGTTGGTTGGGGCGTCGGACTCTTAATTATTAGACGGTCGTAGGTTCGAACCCCGTCGAGGATTTTTTATTTTTCAGAATTTTGAACTTGGCGCCAGGAAAAGGCAACGTCGCATCCCAGGAAAAATCAAGGATCCGGCAACGCCGCGACGAGCGAGAGATCAAAAGTAGAGATAAGATAACGACATGGATTCTATCATAACTGTGAAAATTCCCGATAGCAAAACAAACAAACCTCGATCATGTAGGCGAAAGTGGCCCAAAATGATCCCTGCGGGTAAGATGATCCCCCTATGTTATTCGCAAAACTTGTCCTGTCATCTAGGTTCTAACATCGTCAATATTGTCTTAGGTGGTGCTGCTTTCAGTAGTATAACCCTTGTTTATGAGACTAGTTAGCTTTTGCTTATGGCGGAATTTCTATATATTAATAGATTTAGTTGCTTGTGTCGGCCTCTAAGTACCAAATCTAAAACTAACGGAGATTTGATTCACAAGGCGCCACCTATTATCAAAATCTAAAACTAACGGAGATCTATGATCGGATTCACAAGGCGCCACCTATTATCAAAATCTAAAACTAACGGAGATCTATGATCGGATTCACAAGGGCGCCACCTATTATCAAAATCAAAAACCTTAGCGCTTCTTACTCGATCTCGTTTAGAAACCTGTCACGCTACGCAGATCCCATACGGTGTATATTTGCAGACTTATCGATCGGCAGTAACGTCACTGGAGCCCTCAGCCGGTTTGTTTACTCTGGGCACAGCCGACCAGAGTAATAAAAACGGTTGAAAACGATTTTTTCTATAGTTTTTGTATCGATCGCTGAGTCATCACCGGTCAGCCGGCCACCACAGCGGCCACCGAACAACCATGTCTCCCAAGGTCATTATATTCTAGGTCGACGCATTATATCACAGAAAATATACTACGAATTTCTGTGATTATATTACAAATGAATTTTAGGTGTTGAAAATAATTACGGAAACAATAATTATAATAAAGTTTATTCAGATATTTACAATTATATACCAGCTATACCTTGGTATTGAAAACATTTTAAATAATAATCTGAAATAATCCTCAAGAAAAATTTGCTTGTGCACGCTTTCGTTGATTGAGGATTCCTTCCTCCATCGACGAGGCTTTAACGAGGATAAGATCACAGACCTATACAGGATGTCTATTAAAGGGGAGCCAGCCAAGAATATCTTGATAAATATGCATTTTTCGGTTTCGGACAACTTTCTTTGAAAGAAAAGATTGCTTTTTTGATGGTCTAACTTTATGCAAAAGCATATTCGAGAATTACGGCCTATACTTTCCGAGATAATTTTGAAAAACCTTTGTAAAAACCGCCTTGTTTTAAGAGTTGCCGAAATAATTCTTAATGACGTTTGTGGGCAAAACTGACTGCTTTCAGTTTATTAGAATTTGGAAAAAGGCCACCGTTTATAGCACTAAAAAAACTCAGCTGGCATGCTAGAAAATTTTAAAACTGTCCAAGATAGTTTTACCTTTACCACAGGATAAACAATACCTTTACCAATACCTCCTGAGAAATTTCCAAGATTTGCAAAATAGTAGTTATGTTGTGAAATATAGCGTTGATTTCCATCGACGAATGTAGGTATACAGGGTGAGTTTTTTCGATGTCCACTATGGGGATCTCGGAAACTAGCAGAGCTAGAACAAAGGTTAAATGGGGAAAGAATTGCAGTTTTTGAATGCTCAATCTAATACCCCTTCTGGATTTTTAAAAAAGTTCATGGCTCACTAGATATTTTGAAGAGAGTGATTTTTTGCAATTTCATCAGATCCCTGTATAGCGCCGTTATTTCTGATTATACGGAAAAAATATAGAGGCAAAAATTGTAGATAATTTTTAAAATCGGCCATTTTTTGAGCTTTCCAAAGATGTAATACTCGACATAGTTATTATAAAAAATGAAAGAGCTATGGCTATAATTTTCTGATTTTTTTTTAAATTTTCACATAGTCTGCCATGGAATATTTTCATAATTACATTCTATTTTATAATTAGACATTCTTCAAACTTCCTAATATTTTGTTTTTAGCTGGTATCAAAATGTAACAAAATAAAACAAAAATTAAAAAACTCAAATTCAAATTATTATTATTTTAAAAGGTCACCTTTTAAAATAAAAAAGGTGTACAAACAATCTATCATTATTCTTTACGCAAATATTGCATCTTTTTAAAACTGAATTTGTCGCCTTTCTTAGAGAGCGCCTGTCAATACTGGCAATTGCTTCTAAAACAGCTGCTCTTAATTCAACAATTGTCTCGTACTTTATTTTGTACTATTCCCCACAAAAGGAAATCCAAAACAGACAAATTGGGAGATCTGGGCTGCCAGGAAATAGGTATATTTCTCCCTATCAAACTATTTGGATATAGCTGATCTAGGTAATTTCTTAGGGGCAGATAATTATGTGATGGAGCTCCATCATAATTTTTGTTTTATTCTGTTACATTTTGTTACCAGCTAAAAATAAAATATTTGAAAGTTTGAAGTATGTCTTATAAAATAGAACGTAATTATGAAAATATTCTATGTTTGATTATGTGAAAATTAAGAAAAAAATCAGAAAAATAGCCATGGCTATTTTATTTTTTATAATAACTATGCCGAGTATTATATTTTTGAAAAGCTCAGAAAATGGCCGATTTGATAAGGCCACAGCCAAGTATGATTTACATTTTAAAAAACACAAGTCTATGTCATATCTCAAAAATCACAAACAACATAAAAAATTGGATTACATATCTACAATTTTTTTCTCTACGGTTTTTCTGTATAATCAGAAATAACGGAGCTACAGAGATCTGATGAAATAGCAAAAAAATCACTATTTTCAAAATATCTAGTAAGCCATGAACTTTTTTAAAAATCCAAAAGGGGCATTAGATTGAGCATTCAAAACTGCAATTCTTTCCCCATTTAACCTTTGTTGTAGTTCTGTTTCCGAGTTTCCGAGATCCCTATAGTGGGAATCGAAAAAAACTCACCCTGTATCTACAGTGTCTGCCAGAAAGTTGGACACAAATGGGAATTTTCTATATTTGAAGTTTCTCAGAAAAAAATTTAGTCTTGATAAAAGTTGGTACTTGTGCTTAAACTCAAAATATACCCGAAAAATTTTAAAATTTCTATTCGTATACAGGGAAGGTTGAAAAATACTTATGAAAATTTCTCAAGAGTAAAGTACCCTTATTTTTAGAACTACAGCACTATGGCACTAAGAGTTGTTTGGAATCCCAAGACAATGTCAAATATGAATTCACAGGCACCTACTCAAAAGAAGAAGAAAAATCACACTTCGCATTTTTTATTCACCACGCTGTATAATAGATAATATTAATATTAGCTATGTACCTATTTTGAGGCACATCTTCGAGCATGACAGTACGATACCAACGATTTTTATTTATGATCAACTAGCATCTTAAAAACACTTAATAACTGAAACTTCTGCAAAGTTTGTCGTTTTTTTGTGTCCAGGTAAAATACTACTAGGTACAATTTCAAACATAACATAGTAACTAATCTGTGGAACACAAAAATATTTTAACACAGCAACAATTTAAGAGTTATTTAATAAAAGATAATTCAACAATAAAAATATCACAACATAAAAAATATTATGAGAATAAACATTTCAGTGACTACTCTACATGTGCCCCTTCCTTCGTTTCCTTTCGCCCTCTCGGCAATATCAAAAATTTTTGAATACTCTTCCTCAATGTTTGCAGACTTGTAAGCTTCACAACTCTCAACGCATTCGGCTATGGCTTTTTCAACCCGTCCAAGTTCAATTTTTTGTTTTTTTTTTTTATTTGGGACCTTCCCTAGGACTCGTGCTCGATTTGGACAAATAACTAGGGCAACCTGCTAACTTACAAGGTATTGCACCTAAAAAAGTGAGTATATTTTGTAAAAATATAATAAAATAACTTGCCATGAAAATTTAAAACCTTTAGCTAAACGTGGAATTTTTAAAAGTGCACGTAGTTTCACCAGTCGATTCTACAACACACCGTTGATTGAGGACCATCGACGAACACACGTAGTCTCCCTTTCAATGTCTTGTGTTAAAAAGTGTTGTTCACAGACCTACAATAACCCGAAGCTTTATGAAAAAAATATAAAAAATGTAACATATACTATAACATACCTTAGAATGTTTCTTGACTACAAAGTAAGCCCTTTTTATGGCTTGCACCCTTGTTTGTATAAATAAGGCTTGCACCCATTTTGCCCTCAAAACTGGATCCTTAGGAAAGGCAAAAACGGACACTTTTGGCTTTGGCCCGGTTAGGTAGGTAATTGCCTTTCCAATTTGGGCGTCGATTGATTCCTTCCTCCATCGACACAATTTTCATCGATTCTAAAACCACAAGAAAACACTCATTTTGAAACAACAAAACACATTTTCACTTCCTAACCTCTGTACCTATTTATCGTTTATCTGATGGCTCAAAACATTAAATGTTTTTATATGCACACACTAATTATCGGACTAGAACACCACCGCACACTACTGTATCCACCAAACACACTGTCGTAACAATAATATAAGTGGAAATAAGAAAACGAGAATCTAACCGGCAGCAAAAGGCAAAAACAGCTGGTAATCGGATCGGATAGGACAAGCGCTTGGTCGATCGATACCCGCGTAAATACAGTTTCCTGCGATGTGACGGTGCGACGCTTTGGCCGGTTCGGTTGATTGAAGATTCCTTCCTTAATCGACCGACTCGAACGGTGGTTTCGGAATTTGTCGCCACCGTATGGACGCGTCTCGGTGAAATGTAAAAGAGAACGAGACAGAAACATTTAGTAACAAGTGGGAATGTGACAGACAGACCATAAGGACATATTTGAAGGTTATAGAAATTCCGCCGTAAGCAAAAGCTAACTAGAACCTCCATAAACAAGGGTATAACGAATACCGAGCTGGTGACATCATTATTCGCTTACAACTTTAAAAAAGTGAATTTTTGTGATTTTAATCTAAGGAGAGTTATACAAAACAATTAGTATAGCGCGTATACGGATATCTCTTACAATTTTGCAATAAACACATGTATTTGGCTATAATTTAGAAGGTCTAATACTTGTGCCGGCGTAACCATTTTTTTTGTAGAATGTCATTGTTTTGTAGAATGCCGTTGTATTTGGCATTGCAGGAGCATGCCACAGAGACGAGTTACAGAAATTACCATTAAATGGTATTAACGACATGGATTCTATCATAACTGTGAAAATTCAAGATAGCAAGACAAACAAAGCTCGATCATTATTTGTAATAAGCGGTAAAATTAGAAGTTTTAATTTTGTTGAAATGAATCGCAAATATGCATCCCTTCGTCCCCAGTCTACCAGTCACACTAGATTTTTCAATAAGATATTATAACGGAAAATGCGCCGTTCAACCTGTTGGTGTAAATACTTAAAGACTGACATGTTAACATTAGTCATTAAAACGCCATGGAGGACGGAAATCTTCAACTGTAGCTGAGGGCTACATTGAGGAGCCAATTTCTAAAAAAAAACTGAAATAGCTGCTAAAATTCTGGAAGGTGAACCTAGTACCAGTAGCGGAAACTTCAGAACAATTCGAAAAAGTGTTTTAAGTGAAGCACCTGAGACCTTCACAGGCAATGAAGAAAACAAAAGTCAAAAAATTACTTAGTAGGCAACGTAGACGAAAAATTTTGTTAATTAGGAATTAATTAGGGAAGTCATGGATTTGAATAAAACCTTTTGAAACACCTTTAAACATACTTTTATTTAAAAGTCCGCAGGTTGAAAAAGTGCGCTTTTTTAAAATAAAAAACTCAAAAAATAAATTTTTCACCGAAATTTCTCAAAAATCGTCTACAATTATTTGTAGAATCATTATTTTTCAATGAAACTGTATATTTTCATGTTTTTTGAGATGCTGATCATGAATATGAAGTAAAAAAATGAAAAGCAAAATGAAGCCTAGTAAAAATGAAGTTGAATGCAAGAATAATCGAGTTTTCTTCAAGATTTCGTGAAATTTATTGCAGGTAGCAGGTATTCATGATAATGAAACTGAAAACGTATCTTGAGATGCTGATTGAAAGGGAAAATCTAGCTATTTACGAAAAACTCAAGCAGATTTTTATTTATTTCATGGCATGCTTGACCACGGAAATCTTTGAAAACAAATACCTACCTACCTTCTTCTTTCAAATAACATGTATAATTATTCTTTTGGCGATAACTCCGAAACTAATGAAGATATCAAAATACCAAAGTATTTTTTGTTTTAAATGTAATCTACTTTTCGATTATAACAGAAATAATATGTCAATGAATTTAAAATTTCGGAAAAAATTGTAATAAAAGGGAAATTTTTCGAATTGCGCCCTCTAGCGGCGACCACGAAATTTGAAATGATCTTACTGGACAATCATTTGATAGAAGAAGGAAATCTCTCTTCAACAAGCCCAAATTCAACCAATTCGGTTAAATCAAACCGGAGTTAGCAGCATTTTTTCAAGTCAAGGTTTATCCGCCCGTCTCACCTCTATTTGAAGAGCAAGATCACAAAATCCTTAACGAAAATTGTTCAGAATTTGCTGAGGAGTGCAATAAAATTAGTTTTTATATTTATTATTTATTTTTTTGAGAAAACTCATTTTTCAAATTTACTAGCGGCCGACCTACAAACTTAAAAATAATTTCGTGACCATATTACTTAAGAAGATTTTTTCGAAACACCCTCTATATAGCTTGGATTTTCGGGGGGGATATATATATATATTATATAAGCATTCGTCCCCACGTCAATACAAGCTGTGCTCCAAGGGAACAGAATGACATCTGCCGACTACCTGCCGACTACCACGCCGTCCACGCCTCACAAACACAGGCACATACAAACGGATGTTCTCAGTGGATCGAAAATGGGGACTATAGTAGTATACAAACATGTATGAGGTATATATATTTACGAGAAAGAAAGCGGAAATTATTATATTTATTAGAGAATTCGTATTATTGTATGAAAGCTGAGAACACATGAAGATTTTTTTTCCAAAAGCTGATAAGCACGAGCGGAAATTATGTAGAAAATTTCATGTCGGCAAGGTACAACCAATAAAACACAAGCATTTCTTAACGTTGCCATGGCAACTTGTGTATTTTTTCGGAAATCACCCTCCCATAAGCACCTAGCTGTAAGATTAATAAGTGGAAATCTCCCGCCTATACAACAATAACACCAGTCACCATATGTCGCCAATTTAATTGTATTTTCAAATAGTTTTGACATGAAATTTTCGTACCGAATGTCCCGCGAGCATGAATTAAAATTCTGGAAATTTTATCTCGGTTGCCTCGAAAAAAATTTCCGGAAATAATTCATGTTCTAGGGAGATTATAAGTGAAAAAATCTTTTGACTAGGAAATCTGAAGTTTAAAACGTGTACTTTCACTTAGGATTGGTCTCATCCCAGTAAGAAACCTCCTTCAGCTTGATTCTTGGATTTAAAAATAAGAAAAAATGAGTTCTGCCTTTCGGGAAATTAATTATAACGCGGTTTACTGCAAAAATAAACAAGAAAAAGATAAATACATTAAAATGACCTATGCCATCAAAAAGCACACGTTTTAAGCTTCAAAAAAGTCGCCTATTGAGTTTCAATATCTAATTTTATGCGGATATTATGAGCATTTGAAATAAATATTGTATACACGATAGCCAGAATTTATGAAAAATTTCTATGTTCATTGTTCAAAGTGAAAAAAAAAAATAATAAACGAGGTTTGATATCGTAATATTATAATGCTCTTTCAAAAAATATTACAAATTGACCATGTAACGTCAATTATTGTGAATATGCATGAAATTTTGATCAAGACCAATTTTAAAATAATATGACAGGCGTATCCCTTCATGAAAATTAATGCTACAAGATTTTTTTAATTGCTTTACGGTATCACTTTCCAATAAACTTTGTTGCATATGAATTAGTTGTGTGTGTAAAAAGTTATTACTGTTTAACTGTCTCGCGCTCCACGCGCCGCTCTCAATTTCCGCTGCCTCTTAAATACGAGGAAGCATGAAAACGTATGATCTTAAAAATATTCTCATTCATTACTTAATTATTTGACAAAAAATATGTAAATACATTTTTTTTAGAAATTGCCTGCTCTTTCGAATGCTCTTACTTAAATTCTATAAAAACACTTATTAAATACCAAAGTTATTAACAAAAAACCTATATTTTTGACAGTTATTGTTAAAAAAAATGCACACTATTTTGCGCTGCGAACTCTTCGGATTTTGTTTTAAGACATCCAAACGAACACATTCCAACAAAATCTGAAACTCCCGGAATTTTTTCGAAGTTATTTTCCTGGTTGACTCCACTAACTGGAAATGAAGTGTATCCATCAGTTACCTCGACTGCGTCTTGAGCTGAAAACTTCATGCCTCGTGCAACAAATATGCACATTTTGCACTAGTTACACAAATAACTATTTTTCTAAGGACTTATAATAGAATTGTATTTTTCGCATTGCAAAAAGAGAAACTTGTATCAGGGTATTAGGTGTCTCAAATAAAGTCCTACCTACTTCTTTTTGTTTATGAAGATGGGCCTCAATCATTTTATTCCTAAACTTAATCATTTTAACGCTTTAATAATACAGTTGAATTAATTTGCGGCTTATTTCTCTTCGACTTCGCAAACAGTGGCATCAGCTGTTCCTGAGCCGCCGCATCTGGGAACCTACTTTACCGTAGAACGAATGGCGCGGTGCGGTAAGTTCGTCTCGGGGGAACGGCGGAGGGGAGCGGGGCGAGTCCCGGCCCCCAAATTAATAATTAGGATTAAGACCGGCCCGGGACCGGGACCGCACCTGTTTGCCACAGGGAGTCGCAGCGGTAACTTTATAGCCGGAAGTTAGATACGGTAATGTGGGGTAGTGGATAATTTGGAGTCCAAATTTGGTCAGGAAGTGACAGGGTAATTGAGTGTGAATCTGTTGAATTACGTGTTAAATTTTACCAAATTTATACTTTATAATTATTATTATGAATCGTCGTTAGGTACTGATATTCATACTACGTTTTGCAAACAGTTTGTCCTTGGATAGGTGCAACAACAAAAATTAGAGTTGAAATTTTATCCTCTAAGGGTCATCTCTGCTTGTTTTGAAACTATTCTTGACAAAATCTTAAGTTTCGAATAATCGCCTGTTTCTTTCAAGTACGTCAAACCTACCTGCTGGGACGAATCGTTATAGCAGAACCTGCAAGTTCCAAACCATTTTCATAACTGATTCAAAATACAGTGTGTCCACGGATAGAGTTCACGTAGGGTGTAAATGACAAAAAAATTTCGAGTTGAAATTTGAGCTTCTGGGGATCAGCCCTGCTTGGTTTTAAACTAATTTGTGACATAATTTTACTTTCGAAAACTCACGTATGCCTTGGGAATTTTGAAAAAACTAATTTTCCACATCAGTAAAGTGCCCTTTCTGTAGGTTTTACGACAAAATGTTATTAAGGAAACTTGTTCAGAATGAAGAACTGAGTAGGTTTGCGAAAGTCTAGGCCTACTTTGATTTTTTGGCATTTTCCCCCACTTTTCTTTAGAAAAGTGCACTTTGTGTAGCTTTCACATTAAAATGTTATTAAGAAAACTTGTTCAGAATGAAAAACTGGATAGGTGTGAAAAATTTCAAAAGCCTAGGTCGACTTTGATTTTTGTGCGTTATAATTTTTTAGCAGAAAAAAATCAAAGTCGACCTAGGCTTTTGAAATTTTTCAAACCTACTCAGTTCTGCATTCTGAACAAGTTTCCTTAATAACATTTTGTCGTAAAACCTACAGAAAGGGCACTTTACTCATGTGGAAAATTAGTTTTTTCAAAATTCCCAAGGCATACGTGATTTTTCGAAAGTAAAATTATGTCACAATTAGTTTAAAACCAAGCAGGGCTGATCCCCAGAAGCTCAAATTTCAACTCGAAATTTTTTTGTCATTTACACCCTACGTGAACTCTATCCTTGGACACACTGTATATCGTGGTAACACGCACATGCGAACAGACACACCTGTACAGACAAACTTGTTTTAACTTGTTTTCCACGATGTTCTAAGCCATATTATAGGTACAGGGTGACCCAGAATATGTGGACAATCTCTCGGATTTATACCAGAAACCTACGTAGATACAAGCCCCTAAAAGACGCACCCTACTTTTAAAATACTTTGTGTAATTTTATTTTTTAATACGATCGACGATACATAAGACTCGTTAAAAAGGGCCCATGAAAACAATTTTGGCTTAATTGGTTTGCCAGGGACGGACTAACTGTAGCCCAATAATTTCATTTTTTTTACACCCTTTACGATAAAGGCACAAAAATGATATTTTTAGATAGCTTGAACCTTACCTAAACTATAAAAAATAAACTCTTGGTTGATTTTGATATCGATAAACAGTTTTCGAGAAAAAAATATTTTTATTGCATTCGTAAAGAGACCTAAACCGATGAAATTTACATTCTTTATGAAAAATTTATTTACATTTTTTGTTGTTGCTATGGTTTTTATTTGACATGTATATACCGATTTAACAATCTTCAATTCGTAGAGCTCTGGTATGCATAACATTAGAAGCAGCTCATGTTGAACCGACATACAAAATTATGTACCTAATAAAAATCGTATTAAACAAAAATAGTTTTTTCTCGAAAACAGTTCGTTTTATCGATATCAACCAAGAGTGTATTTTTTTTAGTTTAAGGTTCAATTTATCCAAAAATATTATTTTTGGGCCCTTATCGTAAAGGGTGTAAAAAAATGACATTATTGTGCTACAGCCAGTCCGCCCTTTGCAAACCAAATGAGCCAAAATTGTTTTCATGGGCGCTTTTCAACTGGTCTTACCTATCTATCGTCCATCATGTTAAAATATAATTGAATTACACAAAGTCTTTTCAAAGTTATCAAAAAAAAATCCATTTTCAGGAGCGTTCTTTAGGGGCTTGTATCTCCGTAGGTGGGCCCTTTGGGGAAATTTTTAAAGGAACTTGTCGTGTTATTTTAACGTCACCTGTATAAATCCGAGAGATTGCCCATATATTCTGGGACACCCTGTATATAAAAAATATATATAAGTTAAACGAACCTTGGGTTAAACGTGCTACCAAAGGAATTTGAATAACCTGCATCTACGCACCTAATTACCTACTTACGTAGCTGCCATATTGTCTGGCATTTGACAATAATTGGTGTATAGCAACAAGCACAGCCGCATATTATTTTAGTTAAACTGCTTTACATAAACACATATTATAAGCATAGTTTATAAACTAGAATAATTGACATAGGTAGGAGTGTTAAACTTACCTTATTTGAAGACGAAGTTCCTTTTTCATTGGAAATATCTTAACATTGTTATTAGAAAAATATATTAAAAGTATATATAAAAATTATGAGAATGAGTCAACTTTTATCACAATCGGTCTACTTTGTTTTCTGCATATTCATTCCTGATGCAATAAAGCAGGAATTGGGCCACTTGATTTCATATTACCCACAGATTCAAGTATCGTTTGCCCACTTCTTCCGGAACGCACTGTAGATTTATCTTTCCTCATCAATATTATGCAACAACGTAGAATGTGCAAGAAAGCTATGTAGTATTACTTGTATTAAAATTATTCCCTTCCTCCGAGAATAAAACTTGTGATGTGCAACAGAGGGCAAGACAAAAAATAGCATAAGCGTTGACTGATGCAAAATACATTGTTAGCCATCAGGGCCATCTGTTTGCAGGATATTAAGCTATCCGTGAGAAGTATTTATAATTACGTCAGTCGGAATAAAGTTAATCTTAGGGAATTGTTCGTATCTATATTAATTACAACTAAGAAGTACCCAAAGTCCCCTCGGTTGTAATCAAGGTTAGTTTATAGGAAGGTTAGGATATTCCCCCACTCTTTAACAAAACCAAAGGCAGTCCGTTTGCACCGGCAACATCGCGCGACGGTGCCGCTCTCACCAGCCTGATGCCAATGGCGTATCAAAAGGGACAACACGGGTATTGAAAACCGAAAACAAAGTAAAAACACAAACATAAAACAAAAATGCTATGAAAATGAAGAAATAACCGAAAACAGCCAAAACAACATAAATATACACCATAAACAAAGTCCATGCCAAAAACGTCTGTGTGCGCCTACGGCTGGAAGCGTTATCCATTTAGGGAGTTACTAAATCGCCAATTCACTTGTAAATGCTACCAACCTAAATTGCGGCCCTTCCCCCTTTGCCTCTCTCACCCCCTCTTCCCTTCCAAGTCGTCGAATGTCCTAACCTTCCTATAAACTAACCTTGGGTTGTAACAATCTCTTGCTAATTATTTTGCAAAATAACTTTTATATTTACAATATCGCTACTGACTGCGAGGGGAATCAGACAATTCACAAAAGGTCAGCTATGAAACCGGCAATCTGTCAGCCAGGCCTATTTTTATTTTTAATTTCTCTGATTTGAATAATTATTGTTCTTATGCTTATTAGAATCCACGGCATTCCCAAGATAAAATAAACGTAAAAAAGCCGATCTGCGTAGTACCTACATTATCAGACTCTCAGACGTCGCTCTCATTATTTACAAGCAATCTAGCTAAAACAAAGCATCTGCAAATAACTCAATACCTACCCTGTGGTACTATAGAGTGACGTCCGAGCAAATTTTGTTTGCTGAGTTTCGGGCTGCCTTTTCCGTTGTGTAGATAATGATCGTGATCATTTTCAACATTGGAAATGTTTATGTTCGTATATGGGAGTAGAATTAGCAGTTTTCGTTCAGGGCCAAAAGACAGAACAGTAGTGAAGTCCAATATAATAAGTTGGTTTATATTAAAAATTATATTTATTCTTATTACCAAGTGGTGAATTGTGTTAACTATATTTCATAAAATATATATGGCGTTATAATCTCCACTGTCTCCGATGTTTGCAAGGATTGCCAAATCTGTGAATTTTTGACAGAGGTATACAGGGTGTATCGGTCATCAGTACATTAATTTTAACCACGTAATCAAGTAGCCCCATAAAGCCGGAAAACACAAAAAAAAATTACTCGATGTTTAGAAAATGGGGCAAATCAATATTTGCCGCTGGATTCTCACTAAAAGTGTTTAGCGGGGAGGTCTTTCCCCTTCCTACGCGAATGGAGGGGAACACCGTTAAAGTGGGAAAGGAAATTGGGCGATGTTGTCTCATTTAGAGTGGAATAAAAATTAGGTAGGTATAGGTTGGTAAGTTTGCTATCCCACGAACTGGTTATTGCTTTCTTCATGCGCGCACAAAAATAATTTAACGAACACATCACTTTGCCGATATTTTAAGTACCTAGGCAGCGGAAATTTAAAGAATGCTAGTAAGAAGAACTTCTACCGAGACTTTTACAATCAAGAAAATAAGGACAAACCCGTAAAGTATTGTTTTACTGGGGCAGCTATACCTCGAGATTTTATTAGTAAGCAATAATCGCAGGCTTTGTTCATATGCTGATAGAAAGGCAGACATAAGTACGCGTACACCTCCGAATCAAACGTATACTCCTATTCGAGTATTTTCTTATTTGAACAGTTAGGCTTCGATAAATTGTTAGAAAATATATTTTTACACGGTTGCGATTTGTTCAAACGCCTATAGACGTTTGGCCTACAAGACGTTCATTAGTATAATAGCACTGGCGAAAACGGCCGCTGCCTTCACAATAACGCACTTTTTCACATTCAGGAATAGCACTTTGAGTCTTAAAACGAATGTGGCATTTCAAAATACTGCGATAAATACAAATTACTTTGACGGGCCAGGGAGAACACAGAGTCGCTCACCAGCGGAGAGCAGCTGACTGCGCTGACCGAAAGACGACTGCGCTGCCTCCCAAACAGTGTTGCCGTTGCCACAATAGGATAAAAAAACTGTCCCAGGCGCAGACATAAAATATTTGCTGTCATACGCTCCCAAAAATAGCTATTTTACGGACTCATTTGAGCCCGTAAAATGCTTCTTTTTCGGCCTAGTCCCTAAAAGTCGTCATGGCAACCTTTACGGACTATTCCAAATTCCAAAATCCCTTAGAATATTCTTTATAGAGACTTCACAGGAAGTAAATCCAACACGATTTCTTTGGCACGAGACTTCACAGGAAGTAAATCCAACACGATTTCTTTGGCCTTATTAGCAATATAGGTATATTCGGGACGTTGGAACATTTTAAAATTTATGGCACTTTCTGACAAATTTTGAATGACATGACAAAATTATCAAATAAACAAAGTTGTTGCTATGATTTCAAAAATTATAAAAAAAATTGCAAATTTAAGCGTTCTGTAGGATTTTGAAAAGCGTATAACAAAATTTTAAAGTTCTAATTACTTTTAATTAAAATAAACTACTTTTTTACAAAAGATAGAACCAACAGAAACAACTACTCCGAGGGCTAATACCCCTACCGGCATTGAACTACACCATTGGTTCTCGATTTTCGTTGGGAATAAACATTGCATAGATCAAAGTTTTCTCCTTCACCAACGTAACGTCAAAGATATTGCTATCTTTGTTGGGACATGTCCTGACATGCTGCAGGCACAATGATCCCAGCCAGCCCATTACCGGTTTCATCCTCTTTGGGAATCATCAGATGGACGTAGGCAAAATCCGTAGTGGATGGATTCAAAAGAGAACCAACAGAAACAACTACTCCGAGGGCTAATACCCCTACCGGCATTGAACTACACCATTGGTTCTCGATTTTCGTTGGGAATAAACATTGCATAGATCAAAGTTTTCTCCTTCACCAACGTAACGTCAAAGATATTGCCTGTCAGGGCATGTCCCAACAAATATAGCAATATCTTTGACGTTACGTTGGTGAAGGAGAAAACTTTGATCTATGCAATGTTTATTCCCAACGAAAATCGAGAACCAATGGTGTAGTTCAATGCCGGTAGGGGTATTAGCCCTCAGAGTAGTTGTTTCTGTTGGTTCTATCTTTTGAATCCATCCACTCCGGATTTTGCCTAAGTCCATCTGATGATTCCCAAAGAGGATGAAACCGGTAATGGGCTGGCTGGAATCATTGTGCCTGCAGCATGTCAGGACATGTCCCAACAAAGATAGCAATATCTTTGACGTTACGTTGGTGAAGGAGAAAATACTTTTTTACAGTTTTTCACTATTATAGCGGAAATTTTGCCAGTACCGGACTCGCAAAACGAAAAGCCGCCACATCCTGGTGTGAAAAGTCACCAATTTGTCGTCATATTACACGGCAGTTGTAACAAATAGAATTGACGTGGCTAGTATAAAATTGTGAAGCAAAATAAAGTTCTCTCCAGAAATTTCTAGGGGAGTAGAGCCGCCCCCCTCCCCCGATGCTACGTCACTGTTGGAAATATCTTTGTTTAGATTATCGAAAACAGAAAACTTTCTTATAACGAATGCTTTGTATTCCAAGTTTTCACGTCACGTGGAGCGCATCTGTAAGTATTATACTTGTCTTGCAGAATGATGGGACCCCAGAATTATTGACACATTGGTAATTTAGTTAATTAAAACCGACAAATTAGGGATGCCAGGGTCGTATTTCATTTTTTGTTACAATTTTTTGTTTACACCATAAAACGCTGCTTCTTTCAAAATTGTTTGTCTGGGCGTCTAGACAGAAACAATACAAAAATAACGAATAATAAGAAAACATAATAATCCGGTTTTTTAAAGATATACATATTTATAAATACATCAGTGTCAAAAAATCACCAAAAAACAAGGATATTTAAAGAAATTTTCACCAAATCACCAAATCGGCCCAAAAATCACCAAATGTAGTGAATTGTCACCATACCTGGCAATATTGTGCGGCCCCGGAACTTTGAGGTAGGGATTGCGCGCCCGCGCGGGCGCATTGCGCATTTCGCACACAAATTATTTATAAGCGGGAATTACCTGCCAGCTGATATTAGTATTAGTAGTAGTAGAGGCCGAGGTCGAGGACCGGAGATATTATTAAGGTCATGTTTGTAGAATTCAAACAACGCTGCCGATCGAATATCGCCGGCAATATCAATTCGGGAACGTTCGTCCGCGTGGCTTTGACTATTTGGTACTGGTCGAAGATCGAATCTGGTCAAAATTTGGTGGAAAACGAGCCTGAAATTAACACATGGACAATTTCGAGGAGATTACTACCAGTTACCAAGTTACCCACACGATTGCTTGGAGAATACTTAAGGAGAAATCCTTTTATCCTTACCACATTCAAAATGTCCACGCATGGGAACCAGGCAATTTTCCTGCTCGATAAGAATTTTGCAACTGGTTTTTAAATCAATCCGGTAGCAGATCCTCCTTTTTCCAGCAAAATTCTGTGAAGCGACGAGTGCTGTTTCACACGATACGGCATTTTTAACTTGTAGGTAGGTAATTAAATTATTTTTAATTTTTTAAAATACCTATTTCATGATTTGTCACTTATTTTAACTGGTTCATTAAAACGTTTTTCTTTTGATATTTGACAATACGCTATGAATAACTTTTGTTTTCTTTACAAGTGACATTAGTTTGTGTTAAATTGTTATTACAATATGGAAAAAACGAGAGTAAACATTAATTTATTAACAATATTAAGTTATTTTGGAATGTCACAAATTACAATTTCCATTTACTTAAGGTATGTACCTACTGTATTATTAAAATAAAAAAAAAACTCACTATCCTCATGTTTAGTTTTAAATTCTAAAAATACAACGCAGTGTAATACGTTCGCGGCGCGGCCAACGTGAAAAAACAGTGCGACTAGTTACCTAGTGCTTTTGTGATTGTTGAGGATTTTAAACACAAGAAAGGAGTACGACATCCGCAAGGAAAATCATCGATACATCTCAAAGGTAGTATTTTTGCATGCTATTCGCTAAAAGAACCATTAGGGAGTTGTCCAAAAATTTGCTGAAAGACAATCCCTCAAATACTGTGAAAAAGCGATAGGTACGTCTGACAACGCTGCACATGGGGAATGGCGGGGAAGCGGTGGAGGTTCGTGTTGATACTCGGCAAGGTGAAAGACGCTGGCTGTGGCGTCGTAACTAGGGGTTTTATTAGCATTTAAAAAAAAATTATTTCTGACGTTAATATGCACTTTAGAAAAATTTTAATTGCAGATTCGTAACAAGCGCATTTTTCCCTACCTGCCCTTAAAATTAATGTACTGATGACCGATACACCCTGTATATTGTCATTATTTGTCACGCTAACTTTCTTTGATTGCATACTATTTTTTGGCCTGGCAGTGTGTTAAATCGATTTTATTTCAACCGCTTGTTATCTTTCAAGTGAAATCAACCGGTTCTACGAACTGCTCTTTGCAAACTCAGTTTTCCGTAGACAAACGGCGCGGTCTGGTAAGTGGGTCCCGAGAGAAGAGGAGGCGAGGCGTCCCAAATTAATAATTAGAATTAAGGCCGACCATCCTCCTCGAGTTCCCAGACGCAACTTTATAGCCGTAAGTTAGATACGGTTTTACAATGGAGAATTTACGTGAAAAACGAATTCGAAGTCGCTGCAAACTGTTGCTTTCTGGACTTAATTTGTTCGTTAAGGTACGAATTTATACTTACAGTGATCGGCAAAATGTACGCAACAAATTTTGTACCCAAATAAAAAAATGATTTTGGGGCTGCATTAAGATACATAAATACGAAATAATGGCCTATCATTACAACTTTTTTATAATAATTAATTGTCTCATCATTTGTCCCTTGAAAGCAATGTTACTCCACCATATTCTAACAATTATTCAACCCTTTCGCACTAAATAAGGTACTGGCGTTTAAACAAACCGTGGCTATTTAATTGGGAATATGAACAACCCCATCAGAGAACATGTTGAACACGCAATGCTCTTGTTGCGCTACGCAAAATATTGTAAAAGTTTCACAACAACAGACCTTGTGAATGGCTTTTAACACATAAAAATCTGGTGTAGCATTTTAAATTAAACTAATCACTTCGGCTCTGTTTTTTAGTTTTTAGTTTTTACATGCAATTAATTAAAAAAATAATTAAAATAATTAACCCATTAACGCCTGAATTATGTATTTTTTCAAATTTCGATATTTTTTCTTAAATAACTGTAAAAAATGACTCCCTGAAACGAAAATATTTTATTCCAAAAATATCTGAGTAGTACTTTTTGAAATATAGGCTGTTGCCATATGGTAACGCTAGGAGCTTGTGAAGTCAAAGTGTCTAATTTTATAAGAAATCAAAAAGGTTTTGGCAGTTATTTGGAAAGCAATGAAACATTGTAATATCGTCAAGTATATATTATTTTCAATAATATGCAATAGCAGATTATGCTATCGACAATGGAATGGCTGGAAATAGTCAATACACAAGGCTACATTACACTTCCAGCACATTGTTCTAATTATGGACTTGCATGTACTGCGCGCGCACCTTATTTTTTTATGGCCTTCTGTATGCTGAAAAAAGTGGTCAATTCTATCAAATCTAATATTATCTGAAATACGGCTATTATCTGAGGACTCTATTGATCCTGCATGTCTTCCAGCACCTTTAGGACGAACTTGATACGCAAGTTGTTAGTTAGGGTGCACTGTGTTGGACTTCTATTTTCTCGAATTGTCCCAATGGCGGAATAGCCGCGAAATTGCAAAAAAGAAAATAGTGCTGGATTATAAAATAAATTATCCATATAGAAAGTATACCCCAACTGTCTTTTTCCTAGCGGAAGTTCATCAGAAGTGGGCTAGCGGCTTTACCAAATAGAACATCATAGTCCGAATTCATTTTAGGACTCTTTCCCTGATAAAAATCAAAGTTTATTAGGTAGCCATCTTTAGTGTTTATAAACACTAAATCTGGAGCCTATAGGCTCCAGATTTTGTAGCCAAACCTGATTGGCTTGCCCCGAATAAACTGTTTGCAACTGTGCTTCCCATAATACTTTACCATACTTTCATCGTATGCTAGGTTCAATTCCGGAACAAAATTGTGGATATATCGATCTTTTAGCATTTCAATCATTGGTCTAAGTTTCATCATTGTAAATCATATCTAGTGCTTGAGAAACTGAGAATCCTCTCCTGGAATTGAAAAATAAATATTTACTGAATGTAAGCGCCTAGCGTTGCCATATGTCATGTTTACGAATATGTAAGTCAGCTAGTTTTTAGTAAAATGTATTTATATTTTGTCAATGAATACTCTAACGCATTCTATATATAAATATAAATCCAAAGTAACAAAAATATGTGACACATAAAAATAAACATACTTACTCAAACCGAGGCTCCATTTTTTTCGATGATTTATTTGAATGGTATATTCTAGCACTGCTCACACTCTAACAATCAAATGTAAACTGAATTTGCCAGTACGAATGTATTCCAAACAGTAATACGTCGGTAATAAGATTCCTACCGTAAACGAAATAAAATCGCTGACAAGTTAGGACGCGTCGAAAAGATCACCTGTTGGACGTTGCCATATGGTAACGCAAGGCGCTAATGGGTTAATATAAGTCCATGATTTGTACCATAATGTATACTTTTCCATTTCTCTCATACCATTTTGGTAGAGTTTAAATGGTCAGATAAAAAGATTATTAACGTATATCAAATTCAGATGCCAAAATTTGACTATCCACCTGCTATTCAAAAGGAAATAAATCCGTTTTTTGTCATACGCTCCCAAAAATAGTTATTTTAGGGACTCCTTTAAGTCGGTAAAATTCTTCTCTTTCGGCCTAGTAAATGAATTAATGACATGACAAAATTATCAAATAAACATACTTGTTGCTACGATATCAATTTCTAAGCCAACTTTTTCGAACATTATGATTTCAAAAATTATGGACCAAAACATAGCTATTTCGGGTTTATTCATTTAATATTTTTACAAATTTAAGTCGTTTTGAGAATATCGTGACCTCATATTTATTCAGAATTTTCCCAAACTCATCGTTCATTTTTTTGTTGCTCGCAACTAGTAAGATCAAAGTTGTGATTAATTAAAAATAAAGAGGGGGTGTATTCATGAATATACTTCATGGTATCTATGGGATTTAATTTAACTTGTAGTTTTGGAGTTATGTAACTTTTATAAATTTTAAGTCATAATTATAATTCTGTGAATTTCCTTTGTAAATAATATGTATAATACGTACATACAAGGTTTTAGCACTGTCTAATCCGTCTGGAATTCTTTCATGCCAACTGCACATGGAACACGGAACACCTGAACGATTGACGAGTCGTTAAACCCTGAGAACGTTTGGCAGACCACAAGCTGACAGAGTAGCGGCTGAACTTGGCAAAAAACCCTGAAAATCTGAGCTAGTAAGATCCACGCCACCGTCACAGCTGTCAGACTGTTAGGCTGGGTCGCCGTCGAACAGGACTTTGTTGAAAACCACAACGGAAGTTTTGTCGAGGGCTGCTAGTCACTCACAAGTGCTTCAAACATACATGACATGTAAGGTGTTTCCCTGTTGAAGTTGAAGCGTTCCAAATGTAAGATCAGAAGTGCAGAACTTTGTCAGTTTTAAGTTTATCGAACTTTCTCAGATCAGTGCTTAGCTGCTTTGGACTCTCAATTCTTTACTCTTAGATTCAATTCAGTTTAGTTAACTTTAAATATTTGTATTTAACATAACCTTGTAGGCTTATTAACCAAAATTGTAGCTTCCCTCTTTGTGAACGAATTCAGGTTTCCCCTGATTCCAACGACATATATATGTCATATGATCGCTCCAGCCGTTTTTCAATACAGAGCATTCGATGTTAATTTTTTCATGTTTTCATGTTTTCACCTGTGTCAATTTCAATAAGACCATGGAAAAGCTCACCAATAACCTTAAAACATTTATCTCTAAAATTTGTTCTAATAGGGGTGTTCCTCTTGGATGGATCACCCTGTACAATCAAACCAACCATCTGTCTTTATTAAAACAGGAGTACCTAGATTATTTTGACCCCATTTTAGTGACGGTGAAACGTAGCCTGTAAAACGATGTGGAGTAATATTTACCTGTATGATAACACGTGCAAGGAATTTGTAAATTGGACTGAAAATTTTACTCGTGTTCTTCGACAATATATATGCAGATATGCAGAAGAGGAGCCACAGAAGAACTTTATAGTAGCAACGGAAGTTGCTTTAGATCAGCTAACAGAGAACTTCGTGAAGCAATTCTACTGCTGAAACAATCCGAAATAGAGAGCTTTTGCTCTATAAGAAGAATCAAGTGGTATTTTAACCCACCATGTGCTCCTTTTATTAAAGGAGCCTGGAAGAGGCTGATTCAGACTATAAAAAAAGATAGTGAAAGAAAGATGTATATGGAAATTTACAATAGGAAACCACTAACTCACGCATCCTGCAATTCAGCCGACTTTGAAACATTTTCTCCGATCGGACCCAACTATATACAGCTCCACCATGTGTTACATCTGCCGAAGAAGATTCAAACTTATTAACAAAATGGCCCGAAGAAGCCAGAGCAATAATGGAACGTGATATTGTGCTTATCTCAGACCCAAACGGGCCAAGAACCAAAGGAAGATTTAATTATTTACAGGACGAAATTGAAGAATAAGAACTGTTGATGTACAATTAGGAAATGACGTGGTTTTGAGAAGACCTAAATCAACCTGTAATTTACTTACCTCGGTATAATATCTGGTGTTACTTGCATAGTAATGTTGAAAAAAAAGAAAATAATAAAAATTGTTGTCAAAAAGTAAAAAATATAAAATTTTATTTCCTTAAAGAATCGATTCTAATCGACCCGATCCTAAATAATATCTTTTGGGATTTGGGCTTCGGCCAGATTCAAGGAGGCATCGCGTGTGGAGGCGTCCTGGAAACGGCTTGCAGCTGTTCTGGCGGTTCACACCTTTCAAGAAGGTATGAGGCGGTATCAACATCGGCGGAAGAACTAATCTCGTTTGGTTGGGTATCTGAATGCCAATGATTATCAAAACATTATTCTTCGGCCTATTGTTATTCTTTCATATGCTGAGAGAATTGGACTAGAATTTTAACTAATGCACGCGACAATGCGCGTCCCCATATGGCAAGAGTCTTGCGCGAATTTCTGCAGGACAATGAAATTAATGTGTTGCCTTCGCCTTTCTCAATCCCTGACCTTAATCCTATGGAGCCCTTATGGGATTTATGCCGCGTAGATGCAGACCGGTTGCTAAAAGTCGTGGCGGTAATACTCTGTATTAATTATTATTTAATGTTGCTATATTGTTGTTAATTATGTATTGCAAAACATGCATGATTTTTTTTTCTGGAAATCATGTAAATTTGAAGAATTTCATATTTATGTTGCTGATTTTGACACACATAGGTCTATTTCGAGTACAGCTATAATATAAAAAATATATGACAGGAAATTGTGTTTTATTTCATAATTTTTATCTTTGTACTTTATAGATTGTTTTGATGTGTGTGGGAGACATAGATAGCCAGAAGTACTGCAAGAAACGTCTGCAAGTTCAATTTCTCTTTTCTCTTTTCTCTTTTCTCTTTTTTTATGGGGTTCCATAATACCAACCTAATTTCTTGAATGCTCGATTTTGAAGTTTCAAAATAAATAAGTAATTGTAAAATGATCATTTTGGGCAGTACTAAAAATTTCTGCGCATATGTCACTAACCTAATAACCGAGCTACAAAAATAATAACTTACACAATGTATAAATATTAAAAAAATATATCAAGAAATCATAAAAACTATTGTATATATTGCCAAAAAACAAAATTGGGTTCCATATTAATAAGTAGCAATGTGCTAAATAAAAAAATTATTATTATTATTATTATTATTACCACCCTCTCCTCTATTTAACTTGGGGGCTTACATGATTTCGTGGACCTCCACGCACCACTGAGATTTTTCTTGATCGAACGTACTTCATTCATTCTCACTTGGCGCACTAATTTTTCCGCTCACTATTTCATTGATAATCTTTTTTACTCCACCGAGATGCTCTCTTAGCATAAGGTGGTTGTGTTCTGTGGGTTTTCCACTTCCTTTGAAATAAGAACGTCAACATTAGCCAAAATCTATGATCTAGTTGTTTAAAATTATCGTACTTTCCGCTTAGGTCGTTTCGAATACCAACGACACACTTTTCTCATTCCTTTCTTTCTCGTTATGTTTTCTTGTCGTAGAAAGGAATCCATATTTGCAATGGAATCATCGCTGTGGAGGTGGTCATCCTCTGTCACACCGGTTTAATCGTAGGCCTTGTCCTTGTCAAATTACTGGAGAGTGCACTGTCACTTTCCTTTCGTTTCTACCTCTCCGCCTCACTAATGCACTACACGCATTGTAAAAACTTTGTAAATATGTTTGGGTTTCTTGGGACTTTTCGAGATATTTGTTTCCTTTATTTCACAGTCCATCCTCGTCGTGTTTTGGTTTAGATGTTTGAAGGTTATGTCGCATTCATTGACACTGCTAGTTGGCCTTCTATTTATAGAAACCTTGTCCTTGTCTAGTAGAAACGTGGATGGAGGAATCAACGGTAGAAATCCTGCCGAAAGGTGGCGCGGTAGCTTGATTGGAATTCTGCAGGCATTTCCCATAAAGGAGTATCATATCTACTATTTGCGCATTTGTCTAATGAACTGAAATGAAATATTTGTACAAAAGCAAAAATATTGAAAATATTAAACCGAATAAACAGGTAACCAGGTAAATTTAAAAACTCCATATTTTTTCGTATGTGCTCCACCCTCCACCAGAACGCCTCATTCCCGTGCGTTCAGGTGCGCCTCGTTGCCTGGAAGTAGGAATAAATCGCCCCATTATTTAAACATGCAGTAATTTTTTTGCGTTTTCGTTATATAATACCTACAGTGTGACCCATTTGTTTTGGGGTCAGTCTGTAAAAAGTGTATCAATCGTGCGATTTGGCTGATTTTTTTTTTAAATTGTAGAGCTCGATGAACTGCACATTTTGAACAAAAATTGCCTGGTTCGCATAAAATCCAAAGCCTACTATGACCGTTTTTATGAGAAAAATTTTAAGAAACCATATTAGCGTTTTTTTTTGAAAAAATCTGTGTGCGCCAATGGATTGAGCACCCCTCGAAATGGGTATGTACAAAATTTCATCAAAATATTTCAAGTAATAACGATTTTGTAGAAAAATTACAAATGCAGCCAAGGTACGTCTTTATTTTCAAAAATTCAAAGTTGGCCATGGAAAATAATTGAATTGTTTACTTTTATTAAGTGTCAAACTGTCTAAATTGAGTTCAGAAATTGTTTGTGCTCAATACAATTAATTATCATAATTATGGAATATTTAAGCATAAGAGACAAAATAGAAATTGTTCGACTCGTGGGCGACAACGAGCGCTCGGCAGCAGAAGCTGCGGCCGAATTTAACAATAGACACCCAGGTAGATCAGTGAGTCGAAGTACTGTACAACGTATAAACAATATTTTTGATGAAACTGGATCGATTTCTAAAAATTTATTAAAAACTAGGCAAAATGGACGCCGGGACTTGTTGAAAATAACAATCAAATTCTGCAATACTTTAGTGACAATCCTCGAAATAGTGTTCGAACGGCTAGTTTAGACCTTCATATACCCAGAGAGAGTATAAGGAGATGTTTGAGACAAAACAAAATAAAACCGTTTAAGCCAAAATTTTTGCACACCCTGGAACCAGGAGGTGAGGAGAGAAGATTAGAATTTTGCTATTGGCTGCAAGGTGAATATCTCCATAATGGCAACTTTTTAAATGAAATTTTATTCACCGACGAAGCCACGTTTACTACAAATGGTGTAGTATCAAGTCAAAACTGCCGTCACTGGTCAGCTGAAAATCCAGAGTTTATAATAAATGCAAGGAGACAATATTCACAAAAAATTAACGTTTGGTGTGGAATACTACGCGACAGAATAATTGGCCCATTTTTCTTTGAAGGGAATTTGAATGCGGCTGGCTTCTTGAATTTTCTAGAAATTGAATTTAGAAATGCTTTAGATGAGTTACCATTAAGATACCGTTTAAATTTAAAGTTACAGTTAGATGGCAGTCCTATTCATAATGCTCGTTTAATCAGAAACTGGCTAGATAATAATTTTGAAAACTGTTGGATAGGGCGAAATAGTCCTTTCTGTGAGTGGCCACCGAGATCTCCGGACTTAACTCCTTTAGATTTTTTTCTTTGGGGTACACTTAAGCAAAATGTTTATAAGTCAAGACCCCATAATTTACAAGAACTGCAAGCTAGGATAAACCGTAGTTGTGAGGAAATTACTCCACAGCAAATACGAAATGTAATTTTGAATGTACGCAAGAGGAACGACAAATGCATTGTAGAAAATGGAGGCTTGGTAGAAGTTAAAAAATTTTTATAATTTTAATTGTTTTTATGTTTTGTGTTTATAAGCATAAGGTTGTATTATTACAATTCAATTATTTTCCATGGCCAACTTTGAATTTTTGAAAATAAAGACGTACCTTGGCTGCATTTGTAATTTTTCTACAAAATCGTTATTACTTGAAATATTTTGATGAAATTTTGTACATACCCATTTCGAGGAGTGCTCAATCCATTGGCGCACACAGATTTTTTCAAAAAAAAACGCTAATATGGTTTCTTAAAATTTTGCTCATAAAAACGGTCATAGTAGGCTTTGGATTTTATGCGAACCAGGCAATTTTTGTTCAAAATGTGCAGTTCATCGAGCTCTACAATTAAAAAAAAAAATCAGCCAAATCGCACGATTGATACACTTTTTACAGACTGACCCCAAAACAAATGGGTCACACTGTATATGCTGAAAACGCAAAAAAAAAAACATTATATACCTCCCTCATGACGCGGTAAAATTATTGTATTTATGAATAAATCATCCTGTATTTGTTGGTTGGCATTTTGTAAAAAATAAATTACTTTTGTGTTTATTAATATTTTTTCAATGATTCCAGAGCACTCCTGACCAGTATAAAGTTTAATAAAAATTCAGCATTTTGAGATGGCCCAAAGAAAAATACCCTGTACATTTTTGTATTGAATCTTTGCACATCAATACTTCGAGTAGTCCTGTTGATCTGATCTGTTTTGACGGGATTCCATGGCAAACTTGACTCTCCAGCCTTTAACATTCCTAGTTTGCTCAACTTTGACACCCTGCAGAATGGAATTCTCTGTACCTATATTTTTTGTTCAAATTTGGTATATGGGGGTTTTAGGTTGTTCTGATTAACGCTGTGGTGTCAGATTTTAAATAAAACAAATCGCTAAATGGTTTTGTCGTTTTTTACTAGAAAAAAATTCGTAGTAGGCCTTGAAAATTGAGACTAAGACCTGAAATTTTGCACCAAATCAAAAAGAGTTTTTTGCGACCTATCGTCAGAAAAAACCAGCTAAAATCGGATGAAAAATAAAAAATTTACGGAGTGCTTCCATTTCAAATGCACAGTAAAAAATCCGGTGTTAAATTTGACACGAAAAGTGGTCTATATAAATGAAAAAGAGAAAGAAGTGTATTTCCGTGCAAATAATTTAATTAAAAATCATGGTAAAGCGCTTTCGGCTGTTAAGCCATCCTCAGTACCACCTAAAAAGAAAGTATGACATAAAATAGGGGGTTGGAAAAAGTTAACTCTGGAAAAACTAAATTGTTTTAACGTCACGTCATACTCACTTGTCAAGTGTGTACAGGAAAATTGGAGCATAAAGCATTATACAACAGTAAAACCCATAAAATAGAAAGTCACACCAAGTCACATTTTAAAAACTTTAAAATATTAACAAATTACACAACTGTGGGCAGCCAAGCTACCCAAATTATTTAAGACCAGCAGAAGTGCCAAATACATCGTGGAAGGTGGAAGTGAAATTTGAGACATAACCAAATTAGCTCAGAGCTTGGTCAATTCTAAAGATAAAATAGACCACTTAGCCAAAAGTGGCATCTATAAACTTTCTTGCAATTCTTGTAATAGTACCTATATAAGGAGAACTTGTCGTCTCCTAAAAGTTCGTATAAATGAACATTTAAATAAAGTAAATTCAACCTTTGGAGAACACTTGCATACTTTTAATCATAACTTCAGTCCTCACTCCAATTCAAAAATTTTACGCAATGTCACATCAAAGAATTACAACAGACTTGATTTCCTTGAAGATATTCAAATAAACAGAGAATTATCCAATAATCCAGATTGTTTAAATGTTAAAGTTAATCTTAACAGATCTTTCATTCCTTTACATAGGAGACTCACTCAATGATGAACAAATTTTTCTTGGCCTTCATCTTACAGGGTTGTCCTGTTATCTCCTCTTTTCGTGTCGCGTTTTTGGGACTTTGGAAAGGTTTTTGGGCTTATCATATAAACAAATAATTTTTCGAATTTCTATTTCTCTCTAATTTTCATTACCATTAATTAAACATTTATTAAATATAAATTCTTAACTTATTAATTAAATTTTTTCAAATCCTTCACATTCACTCTTTATAAAATATGTTTACCCGCCTATGACATTTTGTTTTCAAGTTTAAATCTCGCGCGCTTTTCGACTGACATCCAGTTCCTTCACCGGGATGTCGAACAGGTTATGTCTCAAATTTCACTTCCACCTTCCACGATGCATTTGGCACTTCTGCTGGTCTTTTGTTTAAATAATTTGGGTAGCTTGGCTGCCCACAGTTGTATAATTTGTTAATATTTCAAAGTTTTTAAAATATGACTTGGTGTGACCTTCTATTTTATGGGTTTTACTGTTGTATAATGCTTTATGCTCCAATTTTCCTGTACACACTTGACAAGTGAGTATGACGTGTCGTTAAAACAATTTAGTTTTTCCACAGTTAACTTTTTCCAACCCCCTATTTTATGTCATACTTTCTTTTTAGGTGGTACTGAGGATGGCTTAACAGCCGAAAGCGCTTTACCATGATTTTTAATTAAATTATTTGCACGGAAATACACTTCTTTCTCTTTTTCATCTATATATACGTGCACACAGCACCGCACTCCTTTGGTCTATATAAGTCCACACCATATCTGGTTAATTTTACACCTTCTTTTTTGGTAAATTTCACCAAATGTTCTGGTGAAAATAAGAACTATGCTGGTGTGAATATTTAACACGGCGTTGTGTAAGATTAACACCGTGTTGTGTAACTTTAACACGCAATTTGGTGTAATTAATTTATTTGGTATTCCCATTTTCTTCTTCTTTATCTCTTATAATTTTACATATACTTTATTTTAAAGAAATTTTAAATGTCATTGATAAGTTCAAATTAAGGAAATGTGTTTTTTGTAAAAATAAAATAAAACTAAAAGATAAAGAAGCTGTATGTGAACCAGGCATATACTATGTGCTTGGTCTTCAATTTAAATTATATTTGTAGGAAATAATAAACAGCAATAAGTAAAGGAAAGACTTTATTTCAGTTCCAAAATACATGATTGATGCCTTACAAATAGGTATATAAAAATATCAACATTTACTTTCTTAAAGCTTTAAATAAATATTCATTCTCACAGCCAAAAATATTTGGTTAATATAAAAAAGTTATATATATATTAAAATATTCGTAATAAAAGTGTATACCTAACCACAAACACAAGAATTGCTTTATGTTATAGGATGCGACCAAACTATATTTCGTACAAATTCTCATACAATGTACTTAAATAACTGTCGTCTTATAGAATTGTCTGTGTGAGACAAAAAGAAACATCAAACGTTGCGACACAGCGATGTAGTTAGATAGGCCTGTTCTCACAAGCATAAGCAGGTCCTAACTAAGTCGGAGCCAATCGGCAGGCATCAAAACAATCAGAACAGTCAGATAACTTAAAATCCTTCAATTATATTCACGACTGGTTCCTTATTCCGGTGAGAACAAACTCATATTAACACATTCGATGAGTACAGGTTATAGGGGCTATCACGTCGTCTATCGCACAGTACCTTTCGTCGTCGCATCTGCATATTCGCCTGTCGTTTTAATCCATCTGACTTCACTTTGAAATTTTACTTCACGTAACAACACCATTTTTGCGCTATCGGCCTGTAGAATCACTTTTATACCTATTATACGAGCCACGCGGTCGGGTCACACGTCACACAAACTGATAAGCTCCGACGCGCAACACGTTCGACAAACAACTGATGCGATGGCTTCGATTGCCTAAGATTTTAAACTCATAACTGGTGGAACGACTTCCCCCTCTCCTCTATTTAACACGAACTTGTGTTAATACGTTCAATTTAACACCGGTTAGTGTTAAGGGACAACGCATGGTGTTAAAAAACACCGCGTGGTGTGAACAAACACAAGAAAGTGTTAAAAATATAAAAAAATTACACCCCTAAGTGTTAAAATTAACGAATTTGTTGTAGTGTGAATTTCACCAAATGAGGTTTGGTTAAGATATTTGGAATCCACCAATTTTCGTGTCAATTTTTCACCAAATTTCTTTCACCACTTACACGAAGAGGATTTACACTGATTTTTTTTACTGTGTGGGTCACTCTGTAAAATGCCCTACCTTTTCTATAGACTGGTAGAACTGTATTCTGGCTTTAATATGTGCCCCACTCTTCGCTAGGGCGTAATCGCCTTTTCTGCACATAGATATCATAGATTAAAAAAGCCATAGATAGTCAGAAGCATTATTAAAACCGTCCGCAAAAAATCTTGCTACACCAAATATCAAACACTAATTTTGGAGCGAGAACAAATTGAAACAAATAAATTATAATGTCTTCCAATTCTTCGGACTCGATACTAAGTTGAGGTATAGGGATTTTAATTTAGTTATTAGCTTTTATATAAAATTTTATGCAAAATATTTGGTGTAGCGTGCGGACATTTCAACAATGGTCCTGACTAGAGGCCCTGTATGACACGAAAAGTGACAGTTATTCGTTTTAACAGAGGTTGGACAACAGATTTTGGCAGATCTAGTAACATTGTTTTTATTATATTCTTATCTTGGCGGGTGCCAGTTTGTCAACAAAACTGTCGACAAATTATTGAGCGTGCTCATTTTCTTTTGCAAAAAGGAATGTTAACAGTTAAAAGTGTCATCTTGTGTAATAAGAAACTGCAAGAATTCTGAGCAGGACGAATTTTTCATAACGGCCTTTCCAAAAAGCGCAGAAGGACGAGCACGATGGTGCAAATGAAATACCCTAACATGAGAGTTGGAAATGATACGAAAATTTGCGAGGTAAGTAAATTTAATTACATAAGTATCTCTAGTTCCTTTTTATTTTTTGTTTGATCTGTGATTTTAATCTGCAGAATAATTTTCTTAATCTGCATCAGCAACATAACATAAGATACCTAAATTAATACAGGAGTATAATAATTCAGGAATTTCATCTTGAATTATTAAATAAAGGCATTTATTATTATCTCGACTTAGCCAAAAGGCATTCGCACTCCCTCTACGGGGAACATTCACTCAGATCCCGGGTATCCCGGATACCAAAAGGATCTGGCTTGGACGAGACCCTTGCCATGTTATCGGGCCTTAGGTGACATTGATGTTGTTGGATGATCCTGCATTCCCCATGAATTTCCTGACGGTTCGGGCTGTCGCAAGTAGTACCGCTTTCTGCATGGACCTGTAAAGACTATCAGTTAGACCCAGCTCCTTGATGTTTCTCAGCAAACTTTTTGGTATAACACCAGTTGTTGACATGATGATTGGAATCGTCTGGACGTTCTTCATTTCCCATTGCCTTCTAATTCGTTCTTCTAAATCTCTGTACTTCGCGATCTTCTCGACTTGCTTCACACGCAGGTTGTTGTTGTTCGGGATGGCCACATCAATCAGAGTTGCCTGCCTAGATTATTATTATTATTATTATCTCGACTTAGCCAAAAGGCATTCGCACTCCCTCTACGGGGAACTTTCACTCAGATCCCGAGTATCCCGGATACCAAAGGATCTGGCTCGGACGAGACCCTTGCCATGTTATCGGGCCCTAGGTGACACCGATGTTGTTGGATGATCCTGCATTCCCCATGAATTTCCTGACGGTTCGGGCTGTCGCAAGTAGTACCGCTTTCTGCATGGACCTGTAAAGACTATCAGTTAGACCCAGCTCCTTGATGTTTCTCAGCAAACTTTTTGGTATAACACCAGTTGTTGACATGATGATTGGAATCGTCTGGACGTTCTCCATTTCCCATTGCCTTCTAATTCGTTCTTCTAAATCTCTGTACTTCGCGATCTTCTCGACTTGCTTCACACGCAGGTTGTTGTTGTTCGGGATGGCCACATCAATCAGAGTTGTCTGCCTAGAAATTTTATCAACTATTATAAGGTCCGGTCTGTTATGGGCAACTCGTTGATCTGTCAGAACTGTACGATCCCAGTACATCTTGTAGTTGCTGTTCTCAAGAACAGGCTCAGGTGTGTAGTTGTAATATGGGACCCTCTCTGCCTGCACAAGCAGCAGCTTTTCCGCCAGTTCCTGGTGCAAGATCTTGGCAACCGAATCGTGTCGTTCCTTATATTCCGTTGATGCGAACATCTGACATCCTCCTGTTATGTGCTGGATTGTTTCTGAAGTTGGGCACCCGTATCTGCATCTGTCATCCACTACCGATGCATCTCCTACAATGAATTTTAGGTAGTTGCGAGTTGGTATAACCTGATCTTGTATGGCCAGTAGGAAGCCTTCCGTCTCGGGGAACATTCGTCCCGAGGTCAGCCAATAGTTCGACGCTAACTTGTCGACATGTTCCTGGTTAACCTCGTTAGGATGCCTCCCGTGCAGCGGCTTCCCCAACCACCTCTGTAGTTTATCGTTGTCGGTTCGGTGGTGATTTTGATGCTCGTGTTCCGTCAGACGTAGCGGTGTTGAGACGTCTGCTCCGCATATAGCCCTATGTAGTGTGGAGCTGTTGGCCTGCCTGTAGAAATAATTACGCAGCTTTAATATTTGTTGGTCCAATTGCTTGCTGAGATCTGCCAATCCTCTTCCTCCTAGTTGACGTGGCAGAGTTGTTCTTTCTACGGCGCTACGGGGATGATGTTTATGAGCTTTTGTCAGTAGTGTCCTAACTTTTCGTTGCAGGTTGTTGATGTCCGTGTTGGTCCAATTCACTATTCCGAACGAATAGCTGAGTACAGAGCACGCATACGTGTTCAGGGCCTTAAACAAATTCCTGCTGTTAAGATCAGTTCGCACTACTTGTCTTACTCTCTTGATGAATTCATTCGTTAAATCAGTCTTCATTGTTCGATGGTCTATCCTTTGAGCTTGTTTCATCCCGAGATACTTGTATGTATCTCCCTTGCTCATTGCTTCGATCTCCTGGCCGTCCTGCATCTCGTGTGCGCTTTGTTCGAGCTTTCCCCGGATGATATTAAGGGTGCGGCACTTGTCCAGTCCAAACAGCATTCCGATGTCCCTGGAGAACTCCTCTACAATTTTAAGCATTTGCGTTAGTTGGTTTTTGGTTGCTGCGATCAGTTTTAAATCATCCATATATAATAGGTGATTCAACTTGATCGCTTCTGCGTTGTTGCTTTTGATAGCGAAGCCATATTTTGTAGAGTTCAACCGATGTGATAGAGGGTTCATCGCCATGCAGAACCACAGTGGACTGAGTGAATCTCCTTGGAAAATCCCTCTTCGGATGTTGATTGTGTCGGTCTCGATGTTACTGTCTGCGGTTCTGAGTTGTATCTTAGTGCGCCAGGTTGTCATAACGTGTTCTAAAAAGGAAACTGTATGATGATCTATTTTATACAGCTTTAAGATACCTGCGAGCCAGTCGTGAGGTACGGAATCAAATGCTTTTTTGTAGTCCACATAAGCCATGTGGAGGTTTCGTTGCTTGGAATGAGCCTGATTGCAGATGACAGAGTCTATGATGAGTTGCTCTTTGCATCCCATTGCGCCCTTCGAGCAGCCCTTCTGCTGCATTGCAATGATGTTGTTCCGCTCGCAGTGAGCATATATTCGCTGCGTAAGGCAAGATGTGATTATCTTGTACAGCGTAGGCAAGCAGGTTATTGGGCGGTACTTGGCAGGGTTATCCGTATTCCGCTGGTCTTTTGGTAACAGGTAGGTTGCACCCTGTGTAAGAAACAATGGCATTTTCAGAGGATCGAGCAAGACTTCATTAATTAAGGTAGTTATCTGTTCATGCGTGCACCACAACTTCTTAATCCATTATCCATTATTATTATTATTATTATATCGACTTAGCCAAAAGGCATTCGCACTCCCTCTACGGGGAACATTCACTCAGATCCCGGGCATCCCGGATACCAAAAGGATCTGGCTCGGACGAGACCCTTGCCATGTTATCGGGCCCTAGGTGACATTGATGTTCTTGGACGATCCTGCATTCCCCATGAATTTCCTGACGGTTCGGGCTGTCGCAAGTAGTACCGCTTTCTGCATGGACCTGTAAAGACTATCAGTTAGATTCAGCTCCTTGATGTTTCTCAGCAAACTTTTTGGTATAACACCAGTTGTTGACATGATGATTGGAATCGTTTGGACGTTCTCCATTTCCCATTGCCTTCTAATTCGTTCTTCTAAGTCTCTGTACTTCGCGATCTTCTCGACTTGCTTCACACGCAGGTTGTTGTTGTTCGGGATGGCCACATCAATCAGAGTTGTCTTCCTAGAAATTTTATCAACTATTATAAGGTCCGGTCTGTTATGGGCAACTCGTTGATCAGTCAGAACTGTACGATCCCAGTACATCTTGTAGTTGCTGTTCTCAAGAACAGGCTCAGGTGTGTAGTTGTTATTATTATTATTATTATTATTATTATTATTATTATTAAATATTTGTACCTACCTATTTATTTTTAATAAAAGTCCATGAGGTTCTACAAACCCTTTATTAGAATTCTTATGAAAATTTCCCAATGTTAAAGAGATAAAATTAAAATTTTTGCCCTTCAAGGAGGTAAAACCTGTTAGGTATATTTACTGGACCGGGATAGGCATTTTTCGTTTTATGGAATAATAAAAATGTAGGTATATGTATGTGTTAGAGAGAGGCAGTTTTGAAGGAGCTTTATTTTATACCAATACCAACAAAATCGGACAAAAAAGAAGTTAACACGGGTAGGAATATAAAGAAACCCTTTTTGTGTAGTCGGTTAAATGTGTGAGCTTATATTCCATTACAAATTTCTTGCTGATAAAAAATAGCATTTGATAGCAGCGTTTTATTATGTTTAGGTAGCTTAAATTTATAGTTCTTTAACTTTCACAGGTTCACTTCTCCGACATGGATTTTGAGTGTCAGGTTGTGCTGAAGAAAGGATCATCTCCTGCAACGTTTGATGAACGTGACTTTAGCAAGAAAGAACCATTATTAAATATGTATAAATTTCTGAGAACTTGTACTAGTTTGATTTTTCCTATTTACTTACTAATATATCTTTGAAAACAAAAATACTGTTGTCTTCTTTATTGAAATGTAGATGATCTCTCTTGCATTAAAAAGTTATTAACTTTTATTTTACAAAAAAAAATAATGAGAGGCTATTAATATATCGATATTAAATACCTAGGTACTCATTTTTTTATTCAGCCTAATTCCTATTATTATTGGTTGATTCATATTACCAAAACAAACTTTCCAACTTTTTGTTCCGTACAAATTTCAGTATTAATTATCTTAAAATTATGATGGTAGGTATAATAAGAGAGTTGAAGAAACGAAACCATAGAGTAAAACCATTTAAAAGACCTTTTTTTATTTTTAAATGAACGGAATAATAATTGTTATTGCAGCTACGATTCCTATTGAAGAAATATTCGAAAGTTGGTATGCTAGAGCCTTGTTTAATTTTATGTACATACCTATCTACATATACCACCCTCCTACAAAAATTTTATAAATGTTTTTATCCTGATATCCTAAAATTTCTGTTTTCTTGGAACAAATTATATGTTTCTTCACTTTTCCATTCAAACTTCAATAATTATTATTAGTGAAGCTTTACAAATAACATACTACTACCCAACCTATTTACCTATTTATTGGTTTTATCTATATTTTTATACATTTTAAACTGTGCCCTCATCTACCTACGCTTATGGCAGTTAACTGTCGTTAGCTTAACCTTAAAATCAAATTTTGATACATCATGCTGCTAGGGGAATGCTAGAAAGAGCGAAAAAATATATGTCTGTTGCACAAAATGAATTTCATAGGGAAAATGAGACCCTCGCCAGAGAGAGAGATCCGATCGTTGTCCAATCTCTGTTAAAACGAATAACTGTCACTTTTCGTGTCATACAGGGCCTCTAGTCCTGACAATCTATGTGTAGCTTGGTCTATGATAACAATATATAGGATTTGCCCCGTTTTGACATTACTTCAGTTGAGAGGAACATTTTATGTAATCTAATCTTGCGAAGAAAGTTCGCATATCTCACTTTTCTGTACAACTTATTGCATGATAGGATTGATAGTCCCCTACTTCTACAACAACTGAATTTTACTATTCCTAGGCTCCAAACTAGACGAGCTGTTACATTCTATTGCCCTACACCTAGAACGAATATGCTGTTAAAGTCTCCTATTTACTCGATGTGCAGCAACTTCAATGCACTATCACACATGTGTGATATCCACTGTGATGGTCTCAACAAGGTTCTGTCGTTTTGTGCTGACGCTGACATTCTGAATGATTGATGTTGACTTCATTCATGCTTGGGAGCATTGGTATGCATGGACCATCTTTGGTCTCAGACATACTCTATCATTCATTTATTTATATAACTGCTTTCTGCCTATTGCCTTTGAACTATTATATTTGTACTGTTACAGATGTTCGTGTTGATTTGGGCTCGGCATTTACATTTACATTTACATTTACATTTACATTTACATTTACATTTACATTTACATTTACATTTACATTTACATTTACATTTACATTTACATTTACATTTACATTTACATTTACATTTACATTTACATTTACATTTACATTTACATTTACATTTACATTTACATTTACATTTACATTTACATTTACATTTACATTTACATTTACATTTACATTTACATTTACATTTACATTTACATTTACATTTACATTTACATTTACATTTACATTTACATTTACATTTACATTTACATTTACATTTACATTTACATTTACATTTACATTTACATTTACATTTACATTTACATTTACATTTACATTTACATTTACATTTACATTTACATTTACATTTACATTTACATTTACATTTACATTTACATTTACATTTACATTTACATTTACATTTACATTTACATTTACATTTACATTTACATTTACATTTACATTTACATTTACATTTACATTTACATTTACATTTACATTTACATTTACATTTACATTTACATTTACATTTACATTTACATTTACATTTACATTTACATTTACATTTACATTTACATTTACATTTACATTTACATTTACATTTACATTTACATTTACATTTACATTTACATTTACATTTACATTTACATTTACATTTACATTTACATTTACATTTACATTTACATTTACATTTACATTTACATTTACATTTACATTTACATTTACATTTACATTTACATTTACATTTACATTTACATTTACATTTACATTTACATTTACATTTACATTTACATTTACATTTACATTTACATTTACATTTACATTTACATTTACATTTACATTTACATTTACATTTACATTTACATTTACATTTACATTTACATTTACATTTACATTTACATTTACATTTACATTTACATTTACATTTACATTTACATTTACATTTACATTTACATTTACATTTACATTTACATTTACATTTACATTTACATTTACATTTACATTTACATTTACATTTACATTTACATTTACATTTACATTTACATTTACATTTACATTTACATTTACATTTACATTTACATTTACATTTACATTTACATTTACATTTACATTTACATTTACATTTACATTTACATTTACATTTACATTTACATTTACATTTACATTTACATTTACATTTACATTTACATTTACATTTACATTTACATTTACATTTACATTTACATTTACATTTACATTTACATTTACATTTACATTTACATTTACATTTACATTTACATTTACATTTACATTTACATTTACATTTACATTTACATTTACATTTACATTTACATTTACATTTACATTTACATTTACATTTACATTTACATTTACATTTACATTTACATTTACATTTACATTTACATTTACATTTACATTTACATTTACATTTACATTTACATTTACATTTACATTTACATTTACATTTACATTTACATTTACATTTACATTTACATTTACATTTACATTTACATTTACATTTACATTTACATTTACATTTACATTTACATTTACATTTACATTTACATTTACATTTACATTTACATTTACATTTACATTTACATTTACATTTACATTTACATTTACATTTACATTTACATTTACATTTACATTTACATTTACATTTACATTTACATTTACATTTACATTTACATTTACATTTACATTTACATTTACATTTACATTTACATTTACATTTACATTTACATTTACATTTACATTTACATTTACATTTACATTTACATTTACATTTACATTTACATTTACATTTACATTTACATTTACATTTACATTTACATTTACATTTACATTTACATTTACATTTACATTTACATTTACATTTACATTTACATTTACATTTACATTTACATTTACATTTACATTTACATTTACATTTACATTTACATTTACATTTACATTTACATTTACATTTACATTTACATTTACATTTACATTTACATTTACATTTACATTTACATTTACATTTACATTTACATTTACATTTACATTTACATTTACATTTACATTTACATTTACATTTACATTTACATTTACATTTACATTTACATTTACAATTACATTTGCATTTGCATTTAAATTTGCATTTACATTCACACTATATCAGTTTTGTATTCATATTTACGTTTATATTTGTATTTATATCTGTATTTGGCATCCATGGTTGCTCTGTTTTAGGCAGATCATGCGGTAAACCAATTTTCTTTTTCTTTTCTTGGTTTTCATTTTTCTGTACTCATGCTAAGATTGTATGAATTGTATGACATTAATTGTACAATATAAATTGCACTCAATCTAGATCGAAACGCTTGCAAGCATTGTACTATTGTTATTGAAAATTCGTTGAATTCTTATAATTTGTTCTGTAAATGGTCATTTGTTACTGGTGGACACTAAAAGCTTATTATTATTATTATTATTGACATAATTCATTCACTGAAGTAATAATTTTAAGTGGAATTGGCCCGGGGCCCACGAAACGGCCCCATCTGCACAAGCCACTTGTGTGTAGAACGAAGGATGCGGTTTGGTCGGTAGGACTGGTGAGAGAAAGAAGGGGGAGAGGTTCCAAAATTAATAATTATCAAGGCCTTAAGGCCTGGGGAGGGGACGCTACAAAGAGTTGCGGTGGTAACTTTGTAGCCGAAAGTTAGAAATGGTTTTGCGGTTGTTAATTTAGGCGATAAATTAAATGGAAATTCAACATAAAACTGTTGCTTTTGGCAAAAAACACATTTACTCGGGCATTGACTTTTGATAGGTAACAACTAAAAATAATCTAAATTATCTCTTATAAATAGTTTTGCCCAAGTTGGCTATGGATGAGGGTTTTCTTTTCAGCGTATCCTAGCTATTCAAAATTGCCATACATTTTTCTTTCTCACGTTTTTTAGTGGTATTCAAAGTATGTAAGTAATATAAATTGTTGATTGCAATCTGAAATGGCTAACTAGAGGTTATATGTGTACCAGTTCCTGACGTTTAGAGTGTCTCATAACAGTGTGTTGTAGGTACTTTGAGTCGAGACAATTCCGTATTTTTCGAAAAATGAAAGATTAAAAAAAATTTAAACGTTTAGTAGGTAACTTAGGTACTCAAAGCGCTCTACATTTTGGGTTAAAAATGGGTTGAAATAGTCCTATTCCAAGGTCTACTGTTATTAAAAGAAGACCCTCAAAAATCACAAGACCGTATTAGATATTTTTTAAGAATAAAATGGACAGTGCTATTCTTAATAAGATTAAAATGAATAGTGCTATTCTTAATAAGATTAAAATGAATAGTGGTATTCTTAAATATGCCTAATACGGTTTTTTTGACTGATTTTAGGGTGTCTTATTTTAATAACAGTAGGCTAGGGAATAGGACTATTTCAAACAACCCTAACACAAAATGTAGGGCTCTTTCGAAAAATACGGAATTGTGTCGACTTAAAGTGAAACACCCAGTTTATTAATTATCCAGATTTCTTGTGATTTACGTACATTTTTAACATAACGATTTTTCTTTGAGGTCAGTATTTCGCAGTTTTATCATATTAATAAAGTTTTTATATCCATTTTATATAGGTATATTAAAATACAATTTTATTTAAAGCCACAAAGCAAACTAATAGTTCACTCTATAAAGAAGAAACTAAAAAATGAGATGCGTTCTATACTTACTTAGGGAGGTACACTACACCTAACCACGAAATTCATTTCAAACGAAAATATATATAAATATGCCATATAAACTTGTCAAATTAAAGGGACAAACAAGCATTTCATTTTATTATTTTGGACATCAAATTCGTTATAACAGACGCATTTGTATGCTTTTATTTTATAAAATCTTCTTCAGCAATAGGGTACTTGACAATATTTTTAATTACTCTAAAATTGTACTCGGTTTACACGTTGAATGAAGGTTATTCCTCACTCAACGGTTTACAGTAGATGCACGTAATAAATGAAACAACGGCTTTTAACCCTTATTTATTTAAGATAATTAAAGACGAAGTTGCACAATTTTGTTCGGGCTAAAATCTACAGTTTCGTCGTTCTATTGTCCAGAACGCCAAACGTGGCAACTCTGTGCCTCTCAGGAGAAACAGAACTGCAACGCTGCCGGTGCCCGTTTGCAATAATTCGTGGAACAAAGGCAAATTTTACTTTTCTATTCAAATGTCTACAGCTTCCCTATGAATATCTATTACTTAATGTATTGCAACCCTTGAGCGTTAACTAACGCAATTGCACACAAAAATGTTGGCACATAAAGACTTTTTATTACGAATATGTTCCGTATATTGACTCCTCTATAGCAAAATGGTGTCTGTTTATGCTGCACATGCTGGAAACTATATCCTTCATCTTTTTCACGTAACACTTTGATTAAAATATCTGTATATGGAACATGCTATAAATATTCAGGAAATAGAATATGGAAAATTTAGCGTATGTGGCAACGGTACCCGCCCACCTAGGCATCTAACCATATACATATATCCACATGTCATCTTATAGATACATGTATGGTTTTCTGATCGGCAGTTGACATCCCGTCATGGCAACTGTCATTCCGTATGTCGCTAAATCAAAACATTAGTAGATACTATCTGTGCGATTTATTATAGTTTGTTATTGATATTTATTATTATATATTGTTTGCGTAGTTATCGTGTATCATGGACCCTAAAAGTGCAATCCGTAATTTGCCGATTTTGGCGTCTGCCGAAATTCATGGGATAAAACTGCAAATGTTTGTACCTATATGTTGTAGTAATAATAAAGCATTATGAGTTATTAATAAATGGAGAACTTGGGACTAGGTACCATCTCTAAGGCGCGTTTATAGAGGCCCCCATTTTATTGCTTAGAAATACTGAGCCCAAATTCCGTAGGTACCTAGGCCCAAACTTGCCAAAAAAAATTGCAGAAAAACGCTACTGAATATTTACGATCTTGACTAAATGTAAACCACGGGGCATCCTATCTGGGGGTTTGAGGTTAGAATTTTGAAATTTCAACTTTCCTTGCATCTTTCACCGCAGATTAAGGTTATGTCTCAGAACACTTCAGTGGTATCGCCATGTTGCCAAATTGCCTTTATAAAACACTTGTGACGTCATAAGTGCTTTCCCGCAAAATTTCGAAGAAAGTCTAATAACTTGCTAATTAGGTAAATATATATATATATTTTAAATAATCGTAGGGTCTTAGGCAAGTGTCCAGGAATTGTTTTATGAAGTTTGTAAAATTTCGTCAAGTAGTATCCTATTGTATATTAAACCACCCTTTCGATTTTTTTCGGTATGTGGCGCCGGAGGCGATTGAATGAAATAGCGGTATGCGCTATGCACATGCACATTGCACAAATGCACAGTCTTTAATATTATAGTGCTGGTCCAGTCACTACACATTATTTTTATTATAGCAATCCAAGTCCAAGTCTTTAATATTATAGTGCTGGTCCAGTCACTACACATTATTTCACGTTCCCTATGCGATAGACTGTGATATGCCTGGTCCCCTTATTTTAAAGAGTTCCTGATCCCACCCATATACATATATATATGTCTCACCGAAAGGTAGGCCATATTAGGCGCACACGTCATTGGCTGTGAGGTGTTCAATTACGATACGGAATTTTAGGGGGATATTTTAAATTTGAATCATATGTCGAATGCACGAGGGCCGTGGTTCGTTGTCAAATGTCATTTTGTGTTGGCATCACAAGTTTCGCTTTTCGCCTAGAATGCACTATAAATCCCTTAGAATACACCCAATATGGCGGCTGTCCAGGCGGGCACCAGCACCCTCTGCAGGATGGCTAAAACTTGGCGGAGGGACTAGGGCCCAATGCGGCGGTCCAGTTTATGTTACGAGGGCCGTTGAGTCAGTATGTTTAGGTTCTTTCGAAAACTTTGACCCTAAGGACATGACCGTCAGAAGTTTAATTAACTGGAAAATATTCACAAGCTTCTCCGTTACAATCTTTGCTTTGTAATCGCTTAAGTCCCAAAAATCTAATTTTATGCAAGTAGGCATTAAGAAATTCCGTTTACCAGAATAACGTTTCAGTTTGATATTAATTTTTCCTTTGCTGAATTCTACTCGCGCAATTTTCGAGATAAGGGGCTTTCTGTGAAATTTGTTTCGTCAGTAAAGTAATTACTAGACTGTAGGGTAGTACGAGGAGTTTATTTCAGATCAGAGTTGAAAACTCTAAAGGGGGCACACACAAACAGAGGGAAGACTGTATAAAAAGTGCGTGGTACAGGTAATATGCATAATGTGTTGCCAAATGTTTAAAATGCGCATTCAAAACAATTTTATTTTAGCGTGCACAATTAAAACCGCGCGGGGATAATTCTCCGTGTATATACAGGGTATTTGAAAAATTCAGTACAAAGATTTTAAGGGCGTATTGTTGAGGCAAAAATAAGACTTTTTTCCATATAAACATGTGTCCTAAAATGCACTCCCTCCGAGATAAAAAGTGTGGACCCACCCTAAATCCCCACAAAATCAGGTTTACGTCATTTTTGAGCCAAAAAATGAATAAAGAGCCTAAAGAAACAGGGGTTTGCAAATTTCCGGGAGATTTAATGATATAAATGTAAGCACAGCTCAAAATAATCTTTTTTTTTTAGCGCAACTTACGACGGCTGTATAACTCGGATGCTGTGCATTTTAGGTTGTGCATTTTAGCTTCAAGCAAGTCGTTTTACCCTTCATTTGACATTAGCGTGCGCGCCAACTTCTCATGGTAGCTGATGGATCTCTTTTTAAAGATATATAGTGTCTACTACTAACTAGATTTATTATTTATGTATTTATTACTATGTACAGTGAGTGTCCTCCGATAACAGGGATAATCCTTAGCAAACAAAAAAATAAATGTACAAAACACGGCGCTTAGTTAAGGTTTTATGTTTTAAAAGGCGACACGATAACAACTAAAACTAAACTGGCATACGGCAGATAGATACATGATCGCCCCCTCTCCTGCCGCGCGGAAGAGCCGCGTCCACCGCCTGATTTCATTAGTGTAATTGAATTGGCCTTTCTTAAATGCATAAATGGTAAAATTACTTAAGAGTACTTAAAATCCGGGAATACCAGCTAAAACCGGCAACATTGCACGTCGCCCAATCATGTAGCTGCTGGCCGGCCCAATTGGCGGACGTTACCTCGTCGTTATTGTTTGTAAAAAACAGCTTCCTTAAAAAAAAAATTCTGGCTTTATTATTGACTTTTAATTTTTTTTAATTGCGGATTCGTATTAAGCTCAATTTTCTCCGCATGTGGTTAAAATTATTGTATTTAGGTCTGAAACACCCTGTATAACTTTTGACGATGTTCATATTTTTTGTAGGATTTTTTAAATTTGATTGGCGCAAAAAGGGTTTCACTAAATGTAATTAAGCTATTGAGGATCACTATTTAATTATAGCGCAGTATGGTTTCAAAAAAAAAGAATTTTATTTATTACTATATTAAGTCCCACTCAATAATGAAATTCGATAGTTTCGAAATATGTTAAGTCCATAATACTAAATATTAAATAGGTTTATGGACGCAAAAGGGTTCCAATAAATATAATTAAGCTATTCAGGATCACTATTTATAATTATACGGCAGTATTGTTTCTAAAAAATTGAATTTTAATTATTACTAGGTATGTTAGTTTATTACGTACCTACCTGTAATGTCGACATGAGCATTTTCAGCAAAATTTTTGGCTGAATTTTAAAAATTCTAGCAATTCTTGAAGACATTCTGGTTAGAAATTTGTTTTTTTTTGTTAACTCTAAAAGACAAAGACTATAAAAACAACACAATAAAGATCCGCATCGACGAGGCGTGGCGTGCCGATAAAAACAATGTGAAAAGTTAGGTTATAATGTGGACTTAACATATTAAAAGAAAGCACCATCTATGAGGAAAATAATATCAAGGTCCCTTAACATAGTGTCTCGTAGGCAAATTATTTATAAAGATCTAACTTTGTTATTAATACAGATAGGTGGACGCTCTAAATACCAACATAAAAAGCATGTAATTCCGATGGACTTAACATATAAAACTCATTTTCAGCAAAAATTGACTTAACATAGTTTGGCTCTGGGGTACAGAATTATACTAGCACACGCTAGTGCCATACAATAAAGCTCCTTTCTGGATGACATTACTATACTAAAATCGAGCAATCCGTACGCCTGGCGTAAATAAAACCACGTGTTCAATGACGATCCGCGATTGGTCGGTAGGCTATAAAATTTCACCCTACTCGGCAACAGGGACGTACTCGATCGCAAAAGTGTAGTTATTCGGTTTTATCTTGTTGTTTTCAGCTATTTAGACACTGCCACAAATGATTTTATCGATGTTTTGAACCATTTCAATTAAGCCAATAATTCTTGTCCGAAACTAAAATTAAATAAAGGTCGTACCTCAGTGCGACCCTGGCGAATTGTTCAACGCACGTGCTCTTGTTTACGCCACGCGTAAAAGTTGCTCGATTTTAGTATAGACCAGGGGTCTCCAAACTTTTCAGCCTTGGGGCCATACTGATTACTTCAGTGAGTTCCAAGGGCCAACACCATTTTAATTATCCTGCCAGTATCTATAGTTTCTAGACTAGTCGCCGAGTACGGGCCCTGAACGAGCATATGCTTGCTAAATTCGCTAGTTCAGTCACTATTGTGTTGTACTGTATTCTTTACGACCGCGACACTTGACGACATCTGGTGGTTATACGCGGAAATAGGTAGTGTACTCTCTCTATCCATCACTAACAGATAGCGCTCAAATCGCGTTGCGTTGAACCTCGATGGTTCTAGAAGTTCTGAGGCGCTTTCGGGTATGATGTGTCAAGCTCTGTGTGTTTGAGACTCCTTTTTGCTTGTGTGCCGTTCATACCCGAACGCTATATATAGGATCCAGTTATTATTTTTGTTTTATGTCTACGAACTAATCTTAAATTTACGATGCAAATGTTAGTCATTTTCCGAATATAATATTAATTTGCAAATAGAAATTTAAAAAAATGGTTAATAGTGAAGTTATGGTAAGTTATATTTTTCGTTAATTAGCATGGACTCCGCAAGAGAATCAAACTGACAATCAGTGATTCTACTGCGCAACTTGGAGCGTCACGCACCTAATAAACAGTTGGTGGTCGATGAAGGAGGGGGAGAAAAAAAAGAGCAACTCTGGAGCATCAAGCTCAAGCATACCCGAAACAATGAAATGGAAGTGGAGTAGGTACTCTGGAGTGGCTCTGAAGTGCTCTAAGTGTAATACCCGAAAGCGACTCCGGTGTATTCCACTCACTTCTAGGTGGCAGTAATTGGAGTATAAAAATTATCCAACTTAACAATAAGCCATTAGCAGCCGCGGGCCGGATTCATGACACTGACGGACCGGATTTGGCCCGCGGGCCGTAGTTTGGAGACCCCTGGTATAGACAAAGGAATTTCGCAAATAAAGGTGGCGGACGTACAGTGAGTAAATTGTATTGTGTATAACCAAAGATCATGGAATATTATGATCTTTTGGTATAACCTTTGAATTAAGAATCCCAGAAAGGAGTCAAAGCTCCATGTGTATGTGTATTATAACATACGTGAGACGGAAATCGCCTTGAGTGGTAACCAAGTTTTGACACAATATTTTGATATCTGACACGGTGATATATGTGATATCAAAGATCATACCTAATACTCAAGTCTTTGGTGATATTTAGATAATTTTTCGAGTTATTATATGCTTGCCTGAGCGGCTTGTGGCATAATAATCCATCGGTAAGTAATTTACATTAACTTTTAAGGACATGCACCAAAGTGGCATAGGAGTTTGTGTAGTTACCTTACTTCATCATTGGAAATTTAAATTTAGAATTGCTGTATTATCGAGGATTCTAAACTTAAAGTCACAAACATGCCTTATAATTTTTTGCCGTATTGTAGGTACTGATTTCTTGAAAAATTAGGGATTTCTGCCTAGATTAGTTTTGTTTTTCTAAATAAATTTTGAATTAATATCGATATTTGGACGAACATTGGTAAAAAAGCCTAAGTATTAATTTTCTTCCAAATATGAACACTAATAATTAAAAAATTATTTAGACAAAACCTCTGTATTTCAAAAATGAAGGTCTGTATAGTATACAGAGTGACTCAGTGACAGGGCATACATTTGATCATTGAAAATTTAAATTTAGAATTGCTGTATTATCGAGGATTCTAAACTTAAAGTCACAAACATGCCTTATAATTTTTTGCCGTATTGTAGGTACTGATTTCTTGAAAAATTAGGGATTTCTGCCTAGATTAGTTTTGTTTTTCTAAATAAATTTTGAATTAATATCGATATTTGGACGAACATTGGTAAAAAAGCCTAAGTATTAATTTTCTTCCAAATATGAACACTAATAATTAAAAAATTATTTAGACAAAACCTCTGTATTTCAAAAATGAAGGCCTGTATAGTATACAGAGTGACTCAGTGACAGGGCATACATTTGGGGTTAAACATAAACTACAAGCTACCCAAATTTTTTGACCATTGAATACTATACTATTTCTCCACTGATTTCGTTTTAACCTTGACATGTTCATACCCACTTCCACACTCCCTAATCTTTCAATTTAGCTCTTATCGTATATTATTTTACCCTCGATTTTACCCTTTTTGAAGAAAATTTCAGCGATAACAGTGAACACACATAAAGGTCCGTACTCGCACAGGATTGCAGACATCTATTTAATATAGGAGCTTATCTGTAAGACCCAACTCACCCTGCCTGCCCTATCAGGCACACATTGCGCGCGGTAATTGCAGCAACACCGCATCCCGTATTATGGCCTTATTCAGCGACTAATTGAATTCTGGGCATAGAAGACATGATTATATTGGGAGAAATGACATAGATACCTTGGGGTCTCCACTTTTATTTGCTAAAGATTAGCTAGTTTCATATTTTTCGCTATTTGTGCCTATATGGAAAAATATGGGCCGTAATGGTTTCTAGAAAAACAATGAAATTTCGCATGCGATGCTCGGCATCACAGTACGTCTGTGCCTGAGCAAATAATTTCGGCCGGGACATCAACAAAATTTAGGATCAGATTTGAAAATAATATTAGTAGGTATCGCAATAATAGGTTTCATTTAAATCTAAGTAGAAATGGTTTAACCTCAATAAATATTTGGACTGAGTGTTTTTTTTTTAAATCAGACGCTAATATTACTTTGAAAATTAGTTATGTACCTACTTGTAGGATATAGCCTAGCAATCAACTAAAATTAACACTTATGGTTTAAGATAATCTTATTTTGAAAATACGTTAGACTATAAATTCAAATTTATAGTCAAATGTAAACTCAGTGTAACATCACTGCCCATTGCGGTCAAAACAAATCTAAAAGTTATCTTAAAGCTTCGTATTAATATTACGAGATTGTGAGTTTAATCCTAAAAAAAATCAGTATTGTCGTTTTGACTATACCTCGCACAACCCCGCCACCCCGTCTTAGCTCTGCGCCCACATATCACATAAGATGATATGTGCCTGCGCCCTGCGGACTGCGGTGCCATTTGCGATCAAACAGTGGCCATTACTAGACGTAGTCGCGTGTTATTCCTACATTTTGAATACGTGCCAATCTGTGGACGCTGCAACCGTTGACGCGTATTTTAAGTGAAGTGTACGTACAGGATGGAGGATTTGTTACGTGGATGTGGCTTCTCTGAACAGATATGTCAAAAACTTATTGGTAAGTTGCCATTATAGCATCCAATATATATCCATAATAAGTACATGTGTACGTACCTTAATGTACCATACACCCCCATTGAAAGTCGATTTATAATGGTTTTAATTGTCGTTAGGGAATTTCCGTTAATACTTAATTGTAACAAAACTCAGTTTTCATTCTTGTACAGCACATAATTTAAAGGAATTCATTTATAGTTATCCAAAATCGCTGCCACTAAAACCAAAACCAATATAGATTTCAGATGGTGCAGCAAAGGAATGATTTAGTATAAAAAATTAGTGTATCGGTGCTGTAGTAATAGGTACCTATATAGGTATAACATTCTTTTCAACATGTCTAAACATTTCCTATGATACTATGCTAAAAAACACTTAAAATTTTCAAAAAAAGCATCATGAATAAATAACCTAGATAAACAAAAATAAGTTTCAGTCAGCGTTTCGATGTTTCAGTTAAAACGAGTTGTATAATGGAGATTAAATTTTATTTAACTATAAGTATATAGTTTTGAAAACATTAAAAAGTATTCTGCTCAGTTTAAAAATTTGGTTATGGTTTTACATTAACAATAATGCTAATTTGAAATGAAATTAATCGTGAAATTTGTATTGCGTTGAGATATTGTATCCTACAGTGACCCACAAAATAAGCCCTATTAGGTACTTATCCCAGAAAGTTTAGAGCTACAAAAAAATAGTAACAACTCGAGTAACAATAAGAATTATTTGTAATTAGCGAAACTTTTTTATGATTTTTACGTTATATAGGTTTATAGTATATTTCAAAATTTGTACTCTATTTTTTTGTAAAACTATCTTAGACATGGAATATATTGCTATTTACATTATTTAAGTAAATTAAATACGGAGAACCTGAAAGAAATAGTCCAATCAGTAGGCATGATAATGATAATGGTAGGTGTTGTACGCAAAAGTGGGGTTGGGCAAACTTCAGATATTCAAAAAAGATCCGGAGCATTTTTTTTTCGTTTTTTTTTTGTCATGACTTCCCTAAAATGTAATAATTTTTTCAGAACAATAGATATGGAGCAAAGAAGACATATCATTAAGTAATTTTATTGAAGTGTCGATTTACATGCAATAAATGAGCTATGGTTGTATGAAGAACTGAAGGAGATTTTCATCGGTGTACAAGCTGATCGGCCTTCCCATTTAAATTTTTTAAGTGATGCTGCTTAAGAGGTTGTATATTATGGAATTATTAAATTTGTGTAAAAGGCGCCTCACTACTAAATGAAACTGGGTCTTTCGGTTTCTCAGAAAGAAATGTTCCCAGTTGTTATAGGATCTGTTACATTTTCGTTAGGCCACCATGTATAGTAAAGGCAGAATGTAAAGGCGAAGTCGGCAATAAATCATCAAAGAGAGAGCGCTATATCTATTGCTTTACTTGCACTCACACAAAGGAAGAGAGATAGAAAACCTAGTACTTGTATTACTAGTTGATTGTTTAAGGCAGGCAGGGTCGGCCTAGAATAAATTATTGCTTTACTACCTGATGTGAACGGACTGATTAAAAATTTTTACTTAGGTACCTGTTGTAATTTCATTTGTAATTTTTGAAGATTAATTCGGAATTTACACTGTCGATTGAAAGATAATAATCCTGAAATTCACAGTACAGTCCGGCAAACAAGAGAAGTCCAAAGAAAAACTCAGTCTAAACTCAGCCATCCGTATGTTATTAATATAGGCATGGGCGATTAGACTGAGTTTTTCATTGGACTTCTTTCGTTTGTCGGACTATATGTCTTAGGTATTTAAATAATTATTGTAATGGTTAGGCAAAATATATATATATTTATATTTTTAGTTACAAATTAAATATCAACATAAAATAAACTTTACATAGTCAGAAGTCAGTATATACATAATAAATAAATAATAATAATATACATTTAATTCGTTATGAATTTTAATTTTAGTCAGAATATAAAATACTATCATCCGAATATGAATCGTCATTTAAATTAATAATAATTGGGTCTATGTCAACGTCCAATATCTTTTCTTTTTCCCAATAATCCTTAATAACGTTCTCGGTGTGTTTTATACAACTGGAGAGCTTCTTTCCAAATAGACATTACCGTGTTATCATCATGCATTGCCTCAGATACAATTTTCTTATTAAAAAAAAGTTTTGCATTGGGCCCATATCCATTCTATTGCATTAAATATACAATGATATGGGGGAAGCCTTAACACTTGATGTCCCATTTTTTTCAAACATTTCGGCGTTCATATTATCGTGGTAGTCTGCACTTTTATTTTTAGTTGAAAATATAAGCCCAGCGCCATCAATAAATCCGTCCTTATTACCGGCATGAACAATTATAAACCTTTTGCCATCATTCACTTTTTTGTTGTACACACATTTTGGTTTGTTGTCGTGCCAAGTTCTCATATTCGCCCCGTGTTGAAAAATCCAGGACTCGTCTAAAAACACTACGTCTAGAGGGCAGCTTGAAAATAAATTGGATGTATATTGTCGTAGAAATTGAACTCTTTTTGATGCTATATCTGGCTTTTCCATTAAGTATTCTCGTCCATCGTTTATTTTGTACTTAAATCCAAGATTCCTTAAAATTACACTTAACGTTGATTTGCTGCAGCTCAAAATTCCCTTTTTTTCCAGTTCTTTGCATATACCTACTTGTTTATACATAATGTCCAGAACTGTATAGGTATATAAATTTTTTCTTTAATAAAATATTATAGCCCTTTCAAATATGATTTTTAATTCACAAACCTATACTAACTCTTATACAACTTACTATAAAAAACAGGAATATTCTTTTGAGACTATACTATATAGGTATGTTTAGAAAAAAATATCAAAAACTACTTAACCTTAATCTGTACGTATTTAGTATTATGCAATTATGCATAAAAATTTAAAAGCGAAGTTAAAAGCGTGTACCTATATTTTGAATAAAATAAAATAACTTCAGATTTAGTGACTTTAACGTACAGGGTGATCTACATAACATTGTACCCCCTCCTTAACTTCTTTATTTTCCGAGTTAAAGAAAAAATTGAAGAGGAAGTTAAGGGCGGGGGGTAAAATGTTATGTGGATCACCCTTGACATTTGATACTAAAGCCATCTTATAGTCAAATTGATTCATGTGAAATATTTTAGGTTTATTTCAAAATGTGGGAAGTAGGAAGTACTATAATGATATTAAAAATAAATCATTTCATTCTTTTCTATAGTCAAAATAAACAAAAATTCAGATTCAATTGAAATTATCATAGTTTCATACTAACTCTATACATTATTTAAGTAATTACTTCTAAATAGAGTAAAATCAACAATAAGCTAAATTTGTTTCATTTGACTAAATTTTATAGTTATATAGAATGCAAATTGTGTTTTAAACGCCTCGTTGTTAGATTTGTCTAGATAATACTCTGGGATGGAAATGATCCGTAGCATTATACTTTGATGGAATTTAATTACTTTTCGTCTTAATCATATTATTTGATAAACTGTGAACAGAAAGTTATTATTTAATTGAACTGATGATACATATGAATTAAAATAACTATGCAGTGTATTCAAAAATACTCTATATAGTGATACTAATAGTAAAATCGTTTTGTGCCAAAATTCGTGTAGGTTGTATAGAGTGAATAAGATATGGTTAAAGCCATATATATTATATTCGGATTAAACATAGATTTTTTTGTGTGGGCAGGCTTTGATTTAAGTTGTGACAACAATTTTATTATTTTCTTTTTTCAAAATTATATAATAGGTATATGATTTGTTCCTCAAATGTATGTTCTATTTATTTTGCCTATATGTATACCGATATATTTTATTACATATTATCAGTCACAATCCACAAAAGTGCTTAGGTGCCGCCATTCATCCCAGCTACCCTATACACTGTGTTTCACATTTCAAGAGTACACCCTCGTATTTCAAGAAAAAAACCTGATTAATTTCAAACTTAAGTGAGGAGGTAGGAGGGTGTACTGCGTACTCACGTAACTGAGACACAGTGTATTAAGGATATATTCCCTTTTTCCTTTTGTTTAATAATGAAATATTTTAAAATTATCTTTCTGTAGCTGAGGCAACATATAATAAAGAACATGGAGAAAATCACCCGGATGCTAAGTTATTGCATTGAGCATAAGACAATAATGGCTATACTATGTTCTCCTATACGTACGAAAATTGTAAAAATAGGAAAAATTAACAAAAGTTTCTGTTATGGGAGAGTCGTATGCCGGATTTAAACATTTTCATCAAAAATTCTTCCTTATCACGACACATAATATATTCAAATATATACAGAGAGTCGCATTTAAAATAACGTGTTTTTTTACTAATTTTGCGATGCATATTTGTTTCACCTAATAACTATGATTCTGGCGGTTAAGAAAAAATCTTGCTACTTTCGTATAAGAAGTTTTTTCTAGCTCCAAAAATAAACGCCATAGAGGTGGTGAAAAATTTATGGGAAAGTAAATACAACTCCGCCTTTGATGCCTTTGTTCATGGTTTTTTAAATTTTAGCCTTTATTCAATTTTATTTCTCTAAACGAAATTTTTACGCTCAGGTCAAATCCTACAAGCCTACAAGCGTTGACTGAGGATTTTATATGACCTCTCCCTGCCATATAGCTTCATGTTCTGTAAAACATAAAAAAGTGTCAGACGTGCAGTTTTTATATATACCTACGTCAGTCAACGCTACAAGTTTTATTTAAACATCATAAAAAAATATAATACCTAAACACAATAAATCAATTTCTAAGTGTAAACAAGGTAGGTATAGTATTTCTAAAGTAACTTGATATAGCACAAAAAGAATACATAAGCGTCAATCATTTTTCAAAAATATACATAATCTACAAGCAATATATTAATATTTCATTTTTAAGGTTGTCGTCAAACACAACGTGAAGGTTAATGCACCATATAATATTGTCAAAAGGTCTCTAAAAAGCCCTATCGATTATAAATATTTAGGTACGTAAGTATATCCTAACTGTGAAATTATGGCACGCCTATCCACGCATTTCACTGCACAAGTGGCCAGCCGTCGAACAGTGTAGGTAACCCATGCAAGTATTGGTGATATTGTATTAGGCAAGCATGCAGTCACTTGTTTTTACTACAATATCTCTAATCTCTGTCTCCTTCATCTCTTTTTACTGTTAATACCAGGTGCGGTTTAATATGGTTAAAAAAGTGTATTGTCTCGTATTTTATTGCCGAGGCGCCTGGTCTCGAGCTACCCTGGTAAAATATAAATGAACTTTCCTGGAACACAGTGATATACGGGGCGACATCTATTTCATAGCATTTACCACGCTCTGCTACTATGGTAAAAATACCAGACTTATTAGGAGAAATAATCACCCGTATAAAATTGAAAGGTTTTTGTGCTGTTCCAAGTACCTTTCATTTAAACCATATATTCTGATTGCATGTTTTCGCTCGACCAACAAATTCTCTTGAGGATACATATTTCTACGTGAGCTAAAATCGTTTGTGACGGCGCCACGGGGCGTTAACGCTGATGTGTATATCTCTGCGTCAACACTCTCAATCTTTCAATTTCCGCCCTTATCGCACGTCCATTTTCCGTCGCCGAAGGTTCAGCAAAAAGCGGAGAAGCAAAGGCGCTAGTTCACGCCCTCAGTCACCACAACATCCGGGAATTTAACCCGAATTATCTCTTTTAATCCTATCAATGGTTTTCAGCTTGTCGCTTTAGGACCTTTCAGCATTGTATTTCTATGCGATAACTAATAATAATAAACACTTTTTACTGGGATTCAACATCATTGAGGTGTGTCTATGAAGGACATTCAAATATCTTTTTAATATACCTTTACGAGTTAGTTACATCTTTCTGTAGACTGAAGTTTGTATAAAATTAAGAAAATTTTATTTTAAAACTTTAGTGAGTTTAATAGCACAACATCGATTCCGAATATAAACGACACTTCGTTTTCTATTGCACGACAAAATAAATTCGACCTACTACGAAATTATTACTGTACGCCAGAGGAGACCTGATCGGCGAGGGAGGGAAAGGTAATGGTACAAAATTGCCAGGTCGCTGCGAATACGTGGGATCGCAATGGCGTTCCTTATTCGTATATTTGCTATTGCCGCAGTTCAAAGTTTGATTTTGGAGCAATTTGAAAGTATTATTAGTAGCCTCTTCGTAATACCGCAGAATAAATAGCTTCACTATTTATTCTGTGGTAATACCTAATAAAAATCTGCGAGCACGTACAGGCCACAAGACGGCCGCCTGCGATATTTTATTATCCTCACAAAAATAATATTGTGTGCTAATATCACAGACTAACGAGTAAGCTATTTATTCTGTGCTAATATGAAGTGTTGAATCTATACAAAAAAGTAGGTACGAAGGCCTGGAAGGGACACTCGCCTTTTTTCTAGATCCGCTCCTAAAATTTCGACTTATATAAGTTGAAACCACAGAAAATATAGTTCCACAACAGAAAGCTCCTTAACAATACCTGTCAAATTGACTCCAACTACAGACTCCAAAAACAACCAGATTGCATTTGTTACGAAATGATATTTGGATCTCAATATCAATGCATTTGGAAAATATTAAGCTTTAAAGTTGGAGCTGGACCGACACTATGACTACGTTTATCTCGTGACAACTCGATCGGATTGAAATGGATCCGATTGAGTGATGTCAAATCTTTTATAATTCTGCGTTTACATCATCAGTATTGAATCCTACGGTTTTCAATCCTCTCTAGGGACATTATCTTATTACACTTATTCCACAGAAGGTTGGTGCACATTCTGACCAACTTCTGTTTGGAAATAGCGGCTTGAATTGGAATTTTAAATCTGATTGAATTTCAATCTATACGGTTTACGCCGTCTATTTGAGTCCGCTCCAGTGAATTCAAACCTCTCTCAATCGGATCGAACGCGCCGAGATAAACGTAGTCTATAAGTGTTGGTCCAGGTTGGAGTCCATTTGACAGCTGTCATTAAGGAGCTCTCTGTTCTGAATATATTTTCTGTGGTTGAAACTTGAAAATTTCGACTTATAAGTCGAAATTATTGACCCAAACTTTCGTCGAACTCGAAGCTTTAATGTTCCGACTTATAAGTCGAAATATTAATATATTAAACTAATATTTCGACTTAAGACTCGAAACTTTAAAGCTAAGAGTCTTGTGAAACACTAGAACAACCATGCTATAAACACGGCAAGTGACCGCCTCGAGATAGCGTTACAGAAGTCATCTATTTAACCGGGGGCGCGATTATCTAGGGGCCCAGCAGTCAGCACGTCCTGCATGGTCCTATCGTCCCACATTTCGACCGGCAATTGCGGCAACAACGCGTCGGAATGGCCCCGACCAGAGCCTAATTGAATTTCGACCTCTGAATACGAATACGAAAAGTTAAAATGACAGCTAATTTGATAAGAAAACACCTTATACCTACATGTGATTAAAGACACTAAATTTATAGTCTTTGTTACAGGTTATAAGGTAATTATATTAGTCTAAGAGCCCGTGAATGCCAGAACTTCCTTATTTTATAAAAGCTAAAAGTTTCGCATCCTTTCAACACAGGTAGGAACGATGGGTGACTATGAAGTTTGGGTCCTCGTGGCTTTGGCAGGTAACGGGTAGCAAAGGTGTATAAAATACCAACTTAAATTTATCAAATCATAAAGCGTTATTTTCTTATATTTTCTTCGGAATAATATTAGAAATCACCTCATCCATTGCCAGACACTTAATATCGTGGCAACCCCTTGCCAGATACCCATAAACTTTAATAAATTGTAACTGTACATACGTTCTATTATAAAAGCTGAATTTTATACATGTCACTTGGGTAACTATTAGAAGTTAGTAGCCAAAGAGTTTCGACAGTTCTAACCTCTGGCCAGACAAGACAAACATATATGGTAGCTTTGGTGCGAGCGCGACACGCGCATCTTTCGTTTATTCCAGTAGGTTCATATCGGAGACAACCTACAGGGATACTGTTTAAAACATAGGGAAAACAGGGACCGACGTTTTGGGTTCTACTGTGACTGTGCATTCCCGTAGAACATCAGAAGAGAGAACACACATAATATGTTAGATTCCCATCTTCTATTATTATACTAATCTGCCTTAGTTTTCCTTTTTCCTAAACTTCCGTCTTTGATATTGGTTTGTCCTTTGCGGAGATTTGCAGTCAAATCAGAAAATGGAGGATGTTTGTGAAAGATTTTGTAATAAAATTAAAGCGAAGTGACAACATCAAGTTGCAACATAAGTTCACAATGTGAATGTGATAAATATATAAATAAATATTTCCATTTCTTATGCATAATATTTCTCTGCTTCTTTCTTTGCATTGATTTATATAATAATATGATTTTATTTGCAAAAGTTGGTTTGTGCTTAGAAGTGCAAAATTTTACATTTAAAGTTTAATAATAATTGCAAACGTTATATAGGTAGGTACGTAATTCTTAACAAAAAAAAAATATTTTGGACAATAATATTCGGCAGCTTCAAAACATCACTCAATACTTTTGCATTAACATTATTCTTTTGGTTGTAGCACAGATAAGATAAACCTTGTGGTTGTAGAAAGATTATTTAAAGAAACATACACTCATGGATCAAATTGTGGGATAGTTTACAAATTTTATATTTCGGTTTTTTAATTTGAAATCTGACACTACGGCATTAATCAGGACGCCCCAAAACCCCCACATACCAACTTTGCGCCCGATTTGGTTGCCCTTCAATAGGCTTGGGGTCCATACTCGTGCGCCGCCCTACGCGAAATTTTGAGTCGAAAAATCGAAAACTGCTCCCTGTAGAGGACATCACACGAAATTTTTCCCGTACACACACACACACACACTTAGCACGCAAATGGTTTTCTTTTTACAAATGTTGAAAATTATTCCAATTATACTTTGTCTACAAACTTCAAACAACATACCTACTTGTTCGCAAATATGAAAAGAAAACCACAGCCATCCTCCTTTCCTTTTTATAAAAAATAAAAGCTTGTAAAAAGGGTGCTTTAGGAATCGAATGCCACTTCATCGGGAGTAGTAAAAAAATCGCCCCCTATCAGACTGAGTGACGACCGCCTCCTTTCTTCCGTCCCCTTTCCTGCTTTTTGCCTGGGCCACCGTCGCGATTCCGCTCGTGGAGTGTTACAAGGGCTGACTGCTGGAAAATTGGGGCTTTGGGCAGATATGCGCTTCTAAATTTTTTCGCGGAAGACTCGATAGTTCGAAATTTCATTTATGGTTTTTATATGCGGAAGGCACAGAACACTCCACTCGAATTTTATTGCCTTTTACGATGAAGTAAATATATGTTGGATAGTAAAAGTTTTATCAAATTGACAAAGTCCGTTGGAATTTCGGTTTCATGTTTCCAAATTTCCATAAGGAAAATAGAATCTATAATATCCCTTATCGGACACCTAAAATACTCCACTCTCTACTCACAAGACGAGTAGGTACAACACAAGGAAAACCATAGAATATGTAGCAAAATGAAAAAAAAAACTCAAAAATCGAATTCGAGAAGAATGCAGTTTCGAACAATGTAACTGTATGGTATCACAGATATCTATATACAGCGTGTTTCACTTTCCGTATTTTTTAAATATTCACCGATGTTTCAAAACTTTTTTTCAGGCTATAGGTACTATACTCAAAGATCTCTACATTTTCGATTATAATTTTTCGAAATAAGCCTATTTTTTAAGAATAAAATGAATAGTATCTTCGAATTGGTTATATAGTTCAAAACCCTTTGTTCAAAATTTCAATACTCTATATAAATTACAGAGCTTTCATCAAATGGAGCCAAAGTTCGAAAAAATTGGTTTTTCCCGAGTAACCTCTATAAACTATAGTACAGGCATAGTTCCACGGAGTTTTGTTTGACTATGGTACAAGGTTGTACGAGTTAACGCGATAATCCCGATTTTCCTCAAATACGATAAATTTACCTACTCCTACATATTTGCATGGAATGCTAAAATATATTGTTACAGATAACCTCGGAGGGGAACAAACGAAACCTAAAAAAATATACAGGGTGTCTCAAAAATCTGACCAAGTGATGCTCACTTACGGTCAAACCGGAAGCCAGAAATATTAACCGAAATTTTTTGTTACTCCCTGTATATTTACTACTAATATTCAGTGTTGAAATTCAAATGCACAATTTTGTTGGAAAAACTAAAAATACACCATGTTTATTAAATTTGATGACATATTCGAATTCCCCAGACAATTCGACACAAGTTTGGTGTTTGAACCATCAATAATTATTTATCTTTAAAATTACCGAGAATATCGGGTTTATTCTCCGACCAAAAAACACTCTTATTTGTTCTACTTCATCAATCTATTTACGCATTTTAATGACGGCTGCCGTTGTGATTTTGTATTTGTTAACATTTTTTAACGAAAATCGTACGATTTTCAGTGCTTTGAAAGTGAATTTTTGGATTGTGTATCGTCTATCTAAAAATTGATGAAAACTGTGCGGTGTGTATAAAAAACTGCAGAACCCAAACTACGGCGTGGTATAGAGGTGAGTAATACAGAGTGGTTTATTTATAAATACATTAATTTAACCGGTGGGTAGGGAAAAATGCCATGAAAGCGAAATCGCAATTAAAAAAATCCAACTTTTTTAAAGCCTGAATTAATTTTTTTCTAACCCGCATTTTTACCTATTTGGCCCCCTATTTACGACTGCCACTGACTTGCTTCCAACGCGTATGACGCATGAGACGACGCTTGCCGTCGTGCGTGTTAGAATTGTTGCCAGATGTACGAAGCTTAGGAATATTTTCAGTACACGATTATTTATATTGTAGGCGAATGTCTCGGCGAATGTTGTACCTTTTGTAACGGTTAGTTTTGGCCTTAGACACCTTAAGCGATAAATACCAATGAGAAAAATAAATGAAACGGCTTCTTGATTTTTGGATGCTTTATAAAGTACCTACTCAACTAGGAGCTTACATGATTTCGTGGACCTTGACAATACTGAGAACAATATTTTTTTCGATAAAATGAACTTCATTCACTTTCGCTTGGGGCACTAGTTTCTCCGCTAACTAGTTCACCGATAATCCTTTTTACTGTACCTACCTAGATACTCTTTAGAGTAAGTGGTTATTCTGTTCCGCTTCCTCTGAAATAAGAACTTCAACATTAGCCAACATCTCTTGGAGTCTAGTTGCTTAAAATTACAGTACTTTCCTCTTAGGTCGTTTCAAACACAAACACATTTTTCTCAGTCCTTTTTTCTCGTTATGTTTTCTTGTCGACGATAGGGATTCATATTTGCAATAGAATCGTCGCTGTGGGGGTGGTCCTCCCCTGTGACACCAGTTACCAGTTTAGTCGTAGTCGGCCTTGTCCTTGTCAAGTTTCTGAAGAGTGCACTGTGGTTTTCCTTTCGTTTCTCAGTCTCCGCCTCACTAATCGCACATATTGGGTGTTTGGGTTTCTTGGGACTTTTCGGGATATTTTTTTCCCGTTTCCCTCTTAAAGTATTTTGGTTTGGATATTTGAAGGTTTGGATATTATTGAAGTTTTCGCACGAGACCCGCTCTCTTAGTTTCGCTACCTGCCGACAGGTAGCTTGATTGGAATTCTGCAGGCATTCCCCATAAAGGAGCATCATACTATTTCTGCATTTGTCTAACTAACCAATTTTGTAAAAAAAGCAAAAATGTTGCAGAGAGTCCTGAATAAAGTTTTTGTTTTTTTTTTTGGTAAATTTTAATTTAATAAGTTTACTTATTTTATCATTATTTTTTCCTGTAGGTCCAAATATAAGGCTAAAATGGATCGTATAACATCCCATTCACTTACCTACTAGACTGCGCTACAGGCCGCCTGTTCGGATCCGGAAGCACGTCGCCCGATCTACTCGGTGCACCACCATAGGTGTGTGCGCGAGTGTTTTGTGTTTTTGTGGGAGCTGTCATTCCGAGAGAGTTCGCGTCTTGGCGGCAGAAGAATCTCGTGTTCGCGAATAAATGTCGCTCTCACCGATATGTACCCATAAAAATAAAGATGTGTCGGTCCAACTAATGTGTATTAGTTGCTCCTGCCCTCTTATAACTGGCGTCCAACTCGTGGCCTATCGTGAAGCATCGCGGACAGTGAGAAATCCGGGACAAGCCATTGCATTTCGATGTAAATAAATCCGAGTCGCGCCGCGCGAAGTTTCTCAACTCGCCGCCAACGGAAAACACGTCGAAACGGCCGGTATAAACATTTTGTGGAACATCTGATTATTAGTGGTTGGAATTCTACGAAAATTTATTCGGTCTCGCGCTTATAGGTACAAACATTGCCGCACGATTTTAGCCAAAGTCGCCGCGTGTTTTACAAACAGTGCAACTTTTTACTATTCTTCACCAACGAAGAGCCCCACCAAACGCTGTCGCAGCACACAGGAGTGCGCGCGGGACACAGGTTTACAAAAAAAATTACAAAACGCCGAATTCTGGTGAGTTTTGCATGCTTTCACAAGTATTTATGCACAACTACTGTCTAAGAAGCAAGCGTGTGACAAATTTGGACTGCAACATGCCCAACGAAAGTGTAACACCGAGTGTAACACTCACTTCTGCACAGTTTGAAGCGCTCCTGTCCAGAATTTCGAATAACCAAACAAAAGATGGGAACTTTGCGTCGTGTCCTTCTCGTTTTGACGGTTCAAAATCTAGTGATGTTAACGCTTTTATAGACGCTGTCGAGATATACAAAGACTGTACCGGTGTTTCTGCACAAAACGCACTACGCGGTTTGTCAATGTTATTGGACGATTTTGCTGCTACGTGGTGGCAAGGTGTAAAAGACTCTGTAACGGACTGGAACAACGCCATTGAGTTATTGCGCTCTACTTTTGGTCCAAAGAAGCCTCCGTACAAATTGTATCGTGAACTTTTTTCGCGTGAGCAGGACTTAAAGACTCCTTCCGATACTTTTATATGTCAAGCACGCGCTTTACTAGCACAATTGCCGCCAGGCACTTTAACAGAGACTGTTCAAATCGACATGGTTTACGGACTTTTGAATAGGCGCGTTCGCGAAAAACTGTCTCGTGATAAAATTAAAAATTTTAACGATTTACTAAAAGATTGTCGCTTAGTTGAAGAAACCTTCGCTGATCGTTTTGAGCAAAAAGTAAACATTTCTAACAACGACGCTACACGCGACAACTCGAAGCGTATTACATGTAGTTTCTGTAAATATTCAGGTCATAGCAGAGAGCAGTGCCGTAAACTAGCTGCACAGAACGCTGCCGCAGCTGTAACCGAACCTGCTACTGCCCAACGAACTACTCCAAGGTCAACTACGGCACCAGTGGTTCAAAAGCCTTCAGATCAAATAGCTTCTGCGACAACCGCGTCACTTATGAAGTGTTATGGGTGTGGAAAGCCAGGGTATATCAGGTCGAACTGCCCCAACTGTAACGCATCTTCTGTGGATTTCTGCTGTGTGGGTGATGGTTTGCCGGTAATTTCTCCACGCCCGAGGCCCTTTTTTCACGTCGATATTTTAGGAGCAAGTGGCACAGGTCTAGCAGATACCGCTGCAAAGTAAAGTGTAGCAAGTACTTCATTGGTTGAATTCTTGAAGTCCAAGGGACAAAAATTTATTGACTGTACATCTACAATCCAGCTAGCTGACGGTACTATAAAAAGTCTGATTGTCGAAGTAACTAGAGTAAATGTTCGCATTGGAGACGTCAATGTACCTACAACGTTTATAGCTCTACCTAACGCTCCAAAAACCTTACTAGGGATAGATTTTTTAGTAGACGCAGGCGTAGACATTAAACTGAGTACTAAAACGTGGAGCATCAAATCTGCACCAGGTGAGACATATCCACTTGAATTTGAAATATGCACAGTGGCATCTACTGTCGAAATTTTAAGTTTGGAACTTTTACGAGAAGATGAGGGTATTATGTTGACATCAGATCAAAAGCAAAGTTTGTCAGATTTTTTGGAGATAAACCAAGATATTTTCGCTCTAGGGGGAGAGCCTACACCTTGTGCGCAACATCACATTGATACAGGCTCACATGCACCCATATCTGTTCCTCCATACCGTATGACCCCATCCAACAAAGAAAAGCTCAAAAAAGAACTGGACAAGTTGCTTGCCGCAGGTTATATTGAAGAATGCGAGTCACCATGGTCGGCTCCGGTGGTCCTGGTACCAAAAAAGGATGGAGGCACCCGTCTATGTGTAGACTACAGGTCTTTAAACCGTATAACCAAACCAGATTCATACCCCCTTCCCAGAATGGATGATTTATTACATTCCACCAGAAAAACGATGTTTATGACAACCATTGATTTACGTTCAGGATACCACCAGATACAAGTACACGAAACTGACAGGGATAAGACAGCGTTTGTCACACCCTACGGAACTTTTCGATACAAAGTGATGCCGTTCGGGTTGACAAGTGCCCCGGCGACCTTTCAAAGGCTAATAGATCGTTTTCGAAGCGGTCTACCCAACGTCTTAGTACTTGCATATCTCGACGATTTAATCATACTCTCCGAGAAAACTTACCACAGACTGGCTGCTAAATATTACTTCCCAGGAATGCGTAGGTTTATCGAAGATTATGTAAGACAATGTCCACAGTGTCAGAGGTACAAGGCAACGAACCAGAAACCTGCAGGTTTGGTACAGACACCAACGTACGCTCAGAGATTCGAAGTCCTGTCGATTGATTTGTTTGGCCCTTTACCTGTAAATGACAAAGGACAACAATGGGTTTTTATAATAGAAGATACCGCGACTAAATGGGTGGAATTGTTCCCTCTATGCAAAGCAACCGCAGAGGAGTGTGCTAAAACCCTTATAAACGAAGTTTTCCTTAGGTATGGTAAGACTCATTTCGGACAATGGAGTCCAGTTTGTTTCCGCCATTTTACAGCAGGTTTGCTATTGCTTAGGTATCAAGTAAAACCTCACCCCAGTTTACCACCCACAGGCAAATATGGTAGAAAGAAAGAACAGAGACCTAAAGCCTCGACTAGCCATACTTGTTGAGACGGACCATACCTCTTGGGCCGAGAAATTACCGTTCGTACGGTTCGCCATGAACTCTATGCAATGTATAACCACCGGCCACACAGCAGCATATCTAACGTTTGCCCGAGAAATGCGTTCACCTGATGATATCACCCACGATTGGAGAAGCATTAATCAGCCTGAGAACTTCATACCACAGATTACCCCTTATTTGGAACGTATGAAGCTCACGTTGGCTGAAGCCAGGACATCCCATGACTTTCTACAAGACCGACGTAAGGAATACGCAGATGACAGACGTCAACCCGCTCCTGATTATAAGTTACAAGATAATGTGTTAGTGACGACACACACGAAGAGTAGTACTAAGAAGAAGACCACATCAAAATTTGATCCTAAACGTGACGGTCCTTATGTCATTACCAAAGTAGTATCGCCGACGACTTATCAGATTGCACATCCTGAGAGTCCAGACACACCCTTAGGTGTTTACCATTGTTCGCAGTTGACGGCATATCATGGGGATACTACTTCCAAACCCACCGTCCCCATTAGAAAGAGAGGAAGACCTAAGAAGATTCAACCGAGTTCTGCTGGTTCCTCGACGAAGAATCGTCTTCAGAACCAGAGGGGGAGGCTATAACATCCCATTCACTTACCTACTAGACTGCGCTACAGGCCGCCTGTTCGGATCCGGCAGCACGTCGCCCGGTCTACTCGGTGCACCAGCATAGGTGTGTGCGCGAGTGTTTTGTGTTTTTGTGGGAGCTGTCATTCCGAGAGAGTTCGCGTCTTGGCGGCAGAAGAATCTCGTGTTCGCGAATAAATGTCGCTCTCACCGATATGTACCCATAAAAATAAAGATGTGTCGGTCCAACTAATGTGTATTAGTTGCTCCTGCCCTCTTATAATCGGCATTTTAGGAAATTAACACAGTTGACCCTACTAGCTATAAAAAAAAGAATATGTTCAGATCATCTCGCAGTAAATGCTGTGTGTATAAAAACACTGTTTTCGGTCATATGACGTACAATTTTGTTCGACAGACACACAAAACTAAATTTTTTATTATTATAATTTTTTAATAAATTTTATGACAAATACAACTACAAACAATACTAACTATATTTAAATGAGCTATTTTTACGATCAACAATAATTATTACAACTAGACAAAAAACACAATAAATAACTATAAGTAAGTATAAATTATTTTGTAATATTTATGTTACATAGACAATTATTGTGAACGTTAGATATATGAAGGGAAGAGGCGAGGGAAGAGGGTGTCTGATATGCTGGGAATGTTCACACTTTTTGTGGAGGTATGAATAAAACTCGATTGACTTACTTACATTTTCTTTGGAGTACCTTGCTTGGATTTTGTTTGCAATAAGTAGGTATCAACTTTATTTTGGATGGAATCTTCCAGGTCGCCATCTGCTACGCTGGAAGATTTCCATCCTCCATGACTCCTTAAATGTATCATATATCAGTGCCTCCATCTTCTAACAATGTCGCTGAGCTTCGTCGGAAACAGTGGCCTGTGAATTCGTCTGGATTTTCCAATTCAAGGTAAGTCCCTAATTTTAGGGGCGTTTCGCGTTTCCCAGGTTGATGTGCGGTGGTCTTAGTTGTAAATAATTTTGCATGTCTCATTGTGAATTGACATTAAATGATCGGGCAATATTCGTTTTGGTTTTAGGGATATTGACGATCAATAATATCCTTTCCTCATCCTCGAAATCATTCAACTTCATATGAATGAGCTCTTCGCGGCGACATGCACCTGCGCAACTCATAATTAGAATCACCTAAAATATAAATAAAATGTATTGTAACCATTGTTTAGGTAGGTACTTGACTTTCTCTTTGTAGGACCTTGATCATAAGATATTATTTTAAAAATTATATTTTAATAAAAGAATTGGTATTTCACCGCATTATATTCATCTCCCTTGGAAAATTATACTTCATTTTAATATTTCGTTAGAATTGGAGGCATCATCCTCCATCCCTAATTAATTCTGATTTAGGTATTCAGCTAGTTCAAACATAATATCATTCAAATCAGGCGTGCTATGAATGCCATGAAAACCAAGACGGTAGGGTTTACATACTTGATACTTAAGTGCCTAATGCAAAATAATATATTTGTTAAATACGTAAACGATTTTTTTATACATTTTATTTTTAAGAACATCCTGTATAGGCTACTCTGACTGTAGTATGTAAAATAATACCTTAGGGATAGCTTAATGCATTCTCAAAAAAATATCACCAAAATACGCTCCATCGTTTATGCAGCGTAACTCTGATAAATCTATTTTGTATTGAAATTTTGCACAAAGGGTTTTGTACTATGACCAATGGACTAATACACCACTTTTTTTTTATTTGCTCATCGGATAGTATTGGGTGAGATATACTTGCTGTATTTTTTTTAATTTTTTTTTCGACCCCGTTTTGCCGCAATTAATTTTTAAAGTTCAATATACGTAACTACCTGTTGGATTTTATTTTTCCCTAAATTTACCGCCGTGGCACCAGGTTTGGCAACGCCGCACCTTAATGCCAAGCTGTCAGCCTGCGAGAACATAAACATAACCTATTTTGTGGCGTCACAAATCGGAACATCGGATCCCGCGGCCCGCGTGTTTTACAAGCTTTTATTTTTTATGATTTGAACTATTTTCACCATTCATTCTAATAATCCATGACGGAAATGAACTATTCTATTTTGCTGAGGAAAATGCTGGGAGCACTAGGTATTGGTATTGATGATTCGGACGTTATGCTGGTTGGTTTACAAAACTTTTTTTTTATTGGAAACAAGTCGATTTTATCTATAAAACGACACAATTCGTAAGTACCTAACTGAACTTGCACAAATTAGATATCTAGACTTGCTGATATATTAAAGACAATAAAGAACCAACCAGGGGTAACATTTTAGCTGACGATTTTAGATTAGTGGCTCTGCCAAACGATTTTTTACTTGTTATCAAGTATATTCCAGCGACTGCTAGTTGTTTGAAGAAACTGATGATATTTTAGCCTCAATACCTAGTGTCACAGAATAAATAGCTTCACAACAGAAGCGTCCATAAGGACATGTGTCAAAAGGATGCTCGCTTTGACGCGAAATATCTTCTAAAGGGATAAACATTGTGCATTTTGTTTGATTTTACATTAATCCACATTGCAAAGAGATTGTATTAGGACCAAATTTATGTACAAGTTATTGGTTATTTTCCTGTAAATTGAAATGGAGCTGACTTATTTTTGACACGTCTTTATGGACGCTTCTGTTGTGAAGCTATTTATTCTGTGCTAGTGTTAATCAACAGCATTGATTGGTTATAAACTAAACTGAGAAAAGTCAATCCTCTAGACGTCAAGCACATACCTGGTCCGAATATAAAAAATTTATTACTTTAATTTCATGAGCCCTTACTTACAGAATTAAGTTAGTAGTTAGACCCGCATCGGTTCAAAAATGTAACGCTAGAATATTGGAGAAGGTGCCAGTTCTTGGTGATGCTAGAAACATAACATGTAAAATGCAATAAAGCCAAGTTTTCAGTCGAAAAACTTTATTGTCATAGCTTGAACTATTTTAGACCCATTTAGGTAAATTATATTGTGATTGCCGAAGCATCCTCATAAAAAATGACATAATTCTTTAGGATTTTTTCACTATACATATTATATACCTATTTTTTCTGGAAAATAAATGTTCATAAGCATATTTTGTAATTGTGGTTAATGGAAGTTAAAAATAAAAAAATATAATGCAGCAGCCGGCCAAAAATTAAGATTTCTTTAATTTGCAAGAAAAAAAACATTATTTTGCATTCTATGGCAAAACCCCAAATAAGTTATCTATTAAATTTAGTGAAAATATTCCAAAATCAAATAATAGTTTTCATGTCGCATGCACAGAGTGCAACAAACTGGATGTTTTTTTTTGGGGGTTTCTTCTATTCTGCGAAGAGATAGACAAAGAGTAGGTAGGTGTACTGTGCTCAATTTTTGAGGGCAGTGGAAAGCAGTTGAATCTCAAAATCTTGATTCGTTTTGGAGATACAGGGCATTTTTCGTTTTTTAACATGTCAGACAGTCCCTCCTTGTAATATGTTTTGATTTTTGCCAAAAATCTTCTGTCATACTACTCCAATGTATAATAATTATTGAGGTATGTCGGTATGTCTTTGTCAACTAAATCCTGTAAGGTAGACCTTCATATTTTTTTATTGCACTTGTGTTGACTTTTTCCAATATAACAATCTACTGATGTTGTCCATGATTCTTCGCTATTTCCAGGAAGTCAGCTTACATTCATCTAAAATAAGTTTCCCATTAATATGTGCAAAAATTTTACAAGCGTGCTTAGTTCTATTAGTTGACAAAGTTAATGTCACTAGTGCAGAAAAGTACAACTTTCCGCATCAAAATGGATGCGACAAAGTGTACTACTACGGACTTAATTAATTAAATACTTCATTAGATCATACAAGAAAAAATACCCGCAAAAAGTCATTGACGGTCAAGCACTTGATATCGAATGAAACTCTGCTGTCGAACTTGCACTAGATTATTTAAATTAGTTCTTAATCATGGTTCTCACATGTAGATATCAACGATCGTTTTTACAAACGCATGATTTCTTGTTTTGATAATCGATTTCAACATTGGGGTGTGCGACACCCCCATGCCCCCTCCCCCATATCTTAACTATAGGTATATACACAATAAGTATTTCTTTACTGTACTAGCAACTAAACTAGAAGCACAAAAAGCTGTACCTACGTATGTGCCACGATGTATGATCCTCGTACATCGTGGTATGTGCATAATTTAGGACTAATCTGCTTATGTTGGGTAATTACAACATAATATACCTACTTCCACAACTATTCAGTTGAATTTCTTCATTTTTAACCACAGTGTCATTAACATTTTTCTTATTAATTTTGTGCTCGGGGGTAATTTTTGCCTTAACCGGGCATTATGCATTCATTGCTATGTTCTTTCCTCTACGTGTCTCCAATAACATTGTTACCATAATATTTATTCTCTAGTCTACCTAAAACCAGAATTTAAGCTATATCATCATCATTAAGCAATATTAAAACAATATACAAATCAAATAACAAACATAACTCTTCATTTCTCCATGTTTTGCTCCCCGTTTTTATTGATAAAATTGACACACCATATCAAAATCTATGCAAGGCAAGTTATCAGGACAAGCTTTAACAAATCTTGTCTTCATTATAAACCGAAAAAATAAAGTATTCACAGCAAGATTCTTTTAAAACTGAGAATAGAATTTATTTAGTTTTCACTAAGGTTATTAACCTTGGTTTCCGCGTTCCGCGGGCGAAAGTGAGGTTATATGCAAAGTGCGGCGTTGCCGACGATTTTCTTTAAAGCATTGAGTAATATGTCATCTGTCATATTTTATAGGGGGCATCTAATAAGTTCAGAATGGGATCAGTAAAATCCAAATATTTCATTGAAATGCTACGAAATTTGATTATTTCTCATCAGGCGCATACAAACTGAATCTAATAATTTGCCTGGGAATGCCTGGTAATATAAAAAAAGACGAAATAAGTACTAAGAAAATAGCAGGTACTTATTGAAATTAGGGATCGTGACGTCACATTCCCTACTTTTGCGACCGTTTTTTTCAATTTTTGAGCAAACTAATGGGAAAAAAAATCTGTTGGTTGGGTTTCGTGATTATCTAGACATGTTTTACAAATTCCAAGGCAAAAAATTATTTTTCATTCCTAAGTATACTTGTCCATTCAATGGTGCTGTGATATTATTATTTAAAAAAATCCCTAATATGAATATGGTATTATTATTATTTATGGTGTCATTGGTAATGAAAGAGTAAAAAAATATGAACCAAAATATAGAGCTCTTCGAGTATCAATCTTCATAACAAAAGTTTTGAGACAAAAAAATAAAGTAGTATTACCTTCGATTCAAATTTTCAACTTTATTTAAACACCATTTTTCTTAACAATCAAAATAAATATATTATAGTGCAGCCCATGATCTTCACTCGATTGCAATTTTATTTTTAAGTGCCCCTTAAGTGATTGGATCGATTTCCCGAATTTTTTGGTAAATTCTCCTTCTCAGTTGTTGTTCTTCGTTTTCGGCCTCCCATCCATTGTCGTAAACTTTCCTGCTTAATAAAGCCCAAAATTCTTCGATGGGTCTTGCGTGACAGACATGAGGTGGATATCTTGTCTGAGTACAAATGGGACCTTATTAGCCCGCGACCATTCTATAGTTTTCCTGGCATAGTGACAAGAAGCTGGATCAGGTCAGAACATGATTTCATAATTATTATGACGAGTTAATCGAAAGGTATAGGTTGAGTTGTCGGCATTTGAATAAATCAGCTAAATATAATTTGTCATTTTAATGTGGAAAAGTGACACTTTCTAAACTAAAATGCGCGCGGAGAAGTGTACTTTTAATTTCATTGCTTTTCCGCACGCTTGTAGAAAAAATAGTGTTCCTAACTCTTGCGGAAAGTGTCTTTTCCACACTGGATTTCTTGGCTGAACTCCGCTACGCGTCGTTCAGACAACTGCAATCGCGTGCGGAAAAGTGGAACTTTCCGCACTTGTTAGGAAATATACTATTTAAAATACTTAGATATAGGGTCGCAACTATTATTTACCCTCCAAGAGATAAGCGATTTATTAGCAGCTGCTGTTGACGTTACTGCGATGTGCACTTTGTTATTGCGATGTGGACACTTTGTACCTGGAGGTTCGAGGGAGGTTCAAAAATATAAAACTTGCTCAAGAGAAAGGTGCTCCAATTTTTTCAATTAGGGGTAAAGTTATTACCGTGGGAATGTTTTCTAAATTGTTTGGGTTTCTCATGAGCATCCTGTATGTTGCAAAAAACGTTGGCAGACATAATAATATGCTGACGAAGTTGAATTAGTGCGAAATTTTCTTCAATAGGAATTATTATTGTAAAAAATCTCACTTTTTTGTGGCCATCAAAAAGAAACTACATTTTCTCAAACAACCCATATAGGTACATAAAGATACATATTATACTGCTGAAAAGAGATGTCCGACCTGCGAACTTTTCCAAATTCATCTAGACGCCATTTTGATGTGCCTATGCGACGGTTACCATGTCAACTACGCGAATTCTGACGCAAATATGTTTTCCTGCCAACAGGCCCGTAAGTCCAGTTGCCTACGTTTAGCATCTCTTTTTACTCCACAGAACAAATCGCTGCGCAGTGGGTTCATCAGCGGTATATGTATATACAGAGTGTCTATTTAGTGCGATAACCGACGATATCTCCTTACAGGGTGATTCTAGAAAAAAAATTGATACAAAGTTGTTTGATGCTCTAAGGCGCATCACCCAAAAATGTTTCTGAATATACAGTGTGCTCCATAAATGCGGTACGAGACAAAACTTTGTTGTTTTAAATAGAACGCCCTATATTTTATTACTTTTCTGGATTGACTTAAGAATTCTACACACGTTAAGCATGACCTTTACCAAAATTCAACCGTTTTTGAGATATTTAATGTCTTTTTAAAAAAGTCGAAGTTTGCACGTGCCAATAAAATCAAGCATATTTCATTTACTCAAAATCTTAAAAGCCAAATCTTTTGCAGGTTATTAGTGCATAGATTCGCTTACTTTATGCCCTAATGAAAATGTAATGATATATTACAGGGTGTTCCTAATACTGTACACAAGACCAGAAACTTCAAACAACCATAATACCTGTATATTATTTTTGTTCAAATGGAATGCCCCTTATTTTTTATCTTAAAATGGTCACAAAAGGATAATCTCTCTTTTTTATTAAGCATGTCCTAGACCTTACTGTAATAATAGTTATCGAGCTTCTTGCACTTTTTCCTAATTTCCCCTAAAAATCCACAATATTCGCGTTGCGATTAGAAAAATGTTTGCTTAGTTGGCCATGGAAACAATAATTGCACAAAAATCAAGAAACTGCATTGACGGAAGCATTCACGCTGTGAGTCTACCACTCAAGCGAAACACTTTTACATTGAAAATGAAATTTTCGAAAGAAGAATTGGTACGAATGCAAGTGATGAGAATTATTTATTGGTAAGTGCATAGTTATAAGTTATATAAAAAAAAACATTTTGAAAACTTTCAGTCTTAGTGGACCACTTGTTATCAACATCGATGCGACTAAAATTTTCATTAAGGCAAAAATTAAAAATCAACAACAAACAACATAGTGTACTGTACACGTAAATAGATTACATTAAGCTAAATTTGTATCGACGTAATAATTATGACTAATTACATTATAATTTTTGATGCCATTTGTCGCTGAATTCAGTTTTGCTTTCATATCTATGTGTTACGGAAACCATAAAAATGAGGTTATAATAATATTAGCAGTGAGCACGTCAAAGTTGCAACAAATTCCATAAAATGTTTACAATGCATGAAAAAATCTCCACGACACGTCGACCTTAATTTTTTACGTGCGAATATTCTAACATATATTATATAATCATTTTTTGTGACAGTCTATATTTGACGCAGACATGTGTTTAATATATTTTTTAAAATACAAATCCTATTTTTGCTAGTACCTTTTGAAAGGGTACGTTTTTCTACTTACACAACAATGAATTTTGAATATGGGTAATACAAATATTTTATGTGTAGGTAAAATTGAATTCAATAATATTGGTCGATTCAAACGTGGTTGGAAGAGTTTTTAAGCTTCCTGCCTAAAAAATCGCCGTTGGAATAGGCGAACACCAATGTGCGGAATCTGCGAGGCGAACCATTCTTAAGGCTGTTTTGCCAAAATCTTTTACATCGCTAATTACGATTCTTCACATCCACATTGTAGGATCAAATCCAACCAAAACGAATCCGAGTTTTATTATCTACAGAACTATATAACCTGGCGCTGAGTCCATTTTTGTATGGTGCATTGAGCGCTCACTGGCTACCATAAATTTTAAAATATCAAACTTTGATCCTGCCTGGGGCAAATCTTGTAAGGCGACCGAAATCTTTTTTCTCTCGACGCATAATACAATAAAATGTCATGACCATACAAAAGATACGGAAAAACAATTTCTATCCTCTGCGATATCAAAAGGGAGACCACCGTTTACCTGTCATTTCTACAGCAACGACAAAAAATTGCCTCCATAATCGTGGCGAGTGCAGGCGATACCCCTATTCCTTTATCCCGTCTCACCCTCACTTTTTCGTCCTCCGTCGCGATTTCGCGCGCTGCCAGTTGACGAGGGCCTACCTCCGGAAAATTGGAATATTAGAGCTGACGCTCCTTAATTTTTGGAGAATATAGGTACAGGCTGAGCGAAAGATCATTAATAAATTATAAAGTTTGCCGGGCACCCGTGAAGATAAATTTTGTGATAATATTAAGTGGCATTATTTATAGATAGAAAACAACTGATGGAGAAGCATGCAAAGAAATAATCAGAAAATCTATACCTATTTGTATCCCAAGCCAAAGAGCAAAGTAGGTAAATAAAGGTAGTCCTGTGTAGGTACAGGGTTAGTCTTTGACCCGTACAAAATTTTTGACCAGAAGTAAACTTGAACCCCTGAAGCACGCGTATGGACTTATTTTTTTTTAATTCACAAATAAAATTTTAGTTTTTCTATGAGGGCAAGTCTAAAAGTGTCGTCTGACGAACAATGAGTAATACAGCTATAACAAGAAATCAAATAAGTACCTACAAGAGGAATACGTATTATAAAAGGGGCCTTCATACATATCTCTCTTGTACTTATTTGATTTCATATTTCCTACATAATTTTACCTATCTCTCTTGTACTTATACTGTAATTACAATTTTCCTTTAGGTTAAAATTTACCTTCACTGTGTTCAAAGTTTGATATTTTAAATTTTTTAGCGACTACGACGTTTCAAATTAGTAAGATATATTGAAATAGTGAAAAATGTTGTTGACGAAACTTTCTATTTCTCAGAAAAATCAGTTATTATAACTTAATTATCATGCCTTTTGTGGATCAGTGGCGGATCTGACACATTTCGAGGGGTGAGGTGACCATAATATTGAAACCAAAGAGATATTATTTTTCAAAAGCCCAAAACTTGTACAATAATTTACATCTAAAACTTTTTTGCAATGTATAAAATAAGATATTGTAACGAAAAATGCCTCCAAAGTGGTTATAGATCAGCTTTCAATGAACATGTCTGCACTGTTTTCTAACCTACTCAAAGATTTAGCAGGTAAATTTTAAGTTTGGGTATTCTACTTACAGTTTTATACTTTTTATGATTAATTTAGAGGCATTTTCCGTCGCATCTTTGTTGGCCCGAGGCCCCCAGGGCCCCATTTTCTTATAGTTTCTATTTTTTTCTCTGTAGAGCTTCCATCAAGATCTGTAAAATAAGAAGGTTGCCTCTTGTTGAGAGAGAGCGTTCTGAATGACGTCCTGGGAATGCTGGCAATAATCGTCTTCAAGGGCAACACACGAGGGAATGCCAATCACATCATCTGACAGCATTCCTGTGACGTCAGCGTTCGCTCTCTCTACGTTAGTGGGTAACCTTCTTACTTTACGGGTCTTGAGCTTCCATCAGTTTCTAGAAATTTGCTAGTTCTTTGATTTGTGCATCTTTTATTGGCCAGGAATATTCTAGAGTAGTCTCGAGGCTTCCATTTGAATATATAAGCCCTGGGAATTGGGCCTGAGGGAAGTTAGATAGTGATTTTCAATTCAATTCAATAAAGTTGGTAACCAAAGCAACGAGTTTGGGCTGTGATTGTTGAGATTCAGAACAATATCTTTTTTTTTTTCAAAAATATCCCTATGAGGACCAATAAAAAATAATGATATATAATTTTAAATTCCGATATTGTACACAAATAATACAATATTCCAATATATTTTCATTTCTTTAGACCTAAGTATATTCCCTCGTAAAATCATTATATTTTCAAATGAACTCCTTCGCGTAGAACGATTTTGCCCAAAAGCGCAATTTTAGACAAACTAGATCATCGTGAAGAAATAAAATTTTGACTTGAAAGCTCCAGAAAGGACACTTTTCTAAGAAAAAGTGGGAGATAAATCTAAAAATTAAAGTAGGCTTAGATTTTTGAATTTTTGCGAATCTACTCAGTTTTTCATTTTGAACTAGTTTCCTTAATAACATTTTGTCGTAAAAAAATCCCTAATGGGGTTTCTTGAAAATTTACTATTTTAAAAAACCAGTAATAAATACAAATGATAATACAGTATTTTAGTGTGTGATCTGTGGTGACACGCAATGTTTTTTTGTTTCGGTTAGGGAACAATCAAAACAAGGGTTACATTATGGATAACGTGGTCGTACACTGTTCCATTGACCAATAAAAAATCATTTCACTATCCATATGCTATTATCTTTATGGTAAACTTCAGGTAAATCGCTATATCCTAAAAAACAAACCTATGAAAATGTGACATATCGCTATATGTTCACCTTATAGACAAAGAGGGAAACTTTGATGACAGAATGTCACTTCTTTGTAGGAGGCAAAAAGTTTCCTCCGCGATCGAGAAAGGCGAAGGAGATATTCTTTTTATTCTCTATTTGTTGCGGCTGCCGCCGCCCCGATTCCGCCCGCTTAGCCTGACACGGTCTGACTGGCGGAAAATTGGAGATTAGGACTGATAGGTACTCTTTAATTTTTTCGGCAAGGGGGAAAACTCGGGAAACGCGAAAGTTTATTTATGAGTTATGAGTATTTCGCGTTCCTACCTAATTCTGAGTTGATAAGAAATGTTTTACGATAATGCTGAGTGACATTTTTAGACGGGTATAAATATCGCAAGAGCTATAAATAATGAAATTTACCATTTGGCTTTAATGAACAAGAACACAATTGTTTTCAATCGGCTTACTTTGGTTTTTCGCATAACTTCAAAATCAAAGTGGCTGATGATATAAAATGTAAAATTTTCGATAAAATGTCAAAAATAAAAGTAAGTCAATCTTTTTGAAATGTTGCATGTCATCATACAATAGTCATCATATGCCATCAAGCATTGACAATTTGGCTAGGTATTTACTTCAAGATACTACTATAATGTGACCTACAGGTATGGCACGAGAGGTCGTAGGCATCATGAGGCTGCAAATTCCAATAGAAACCAATAAAATTAAACTCGTTAAAAAATATTCCTCATAATTTTTCTATAAAAAAATTTCCTACAAATTTGTTTTCTATAACTAATTCTAATATGGGAAATAAGGCGCATATACATAAGGGTGTGTTATTCCAGATAACACAATAAACGCTCAACTAATTCCGCACTTACAAATTGTTTTTACTTTTCATCTTGTCGAATTTTGCTAACGACAATAATTACGTTTTCAACACTTTTTCAGCAATAATTATTATATAGATCGCCTATTAGTGTTTTTCACATATAATACACTGACATGTTGAAGCCATTTTCAAAAATAACACTAAATGTCTTATTACATACAGTATACGGATCTTACTCCCAATTAACTTAATAAAGTGGCTTAAAAACTTTGTTAATAAACGGGAAAATATTCAACACGAACACAAACAAATTTAACCGATGATAGAGCATATTATAACTGTCCGACACAAGCTTACTTGATTAACTTAGCTGTGGCGCAAGACATAATATAATGTCAAAATGGAGCGGCATTGCCATAGCAAAGCTAAGGTGCAATATTCAGCTTCAAAACAGGTTGTAACTTTTAATCAGTTAAAACGATATGATTGGTCCAATTTCAATTTTTAGAGCCATATGATCGTACGATCTATACATGCGGTAAATAATCACTTATAATCTCCCTATAATATTATCGAAAAATTTTCAGAGTGCACGAATAACCTTACGTAACAAAAGTTTTGACACAAATATTCGTAACTAATTTTTATCTTAGAAAGAGTTCAACTTGTTACCATTGCTGGGAGTTTAGTCAAGTATAATAATAGTAAGTACACATTAAAAAATATGCCGGTGTAAAGCATAAAAAATTTCTTCTTGTGTTAATTTATACACCATAATATTATTTCGTTAAAATGGATTATTTTTATCATCTTGCTTCTGGTAAATCTATTTTTTTTTTTCGACAAAGAACGCCTTGTAATGTAAAAAATACACGTGGAGTGTTAAAAATTTAAAATTTACTAGGCGCCTCTTATGAATATAGTTTATCTAAACTTGTCGAATCAAAGCTGAGTACCAGGAGAAGTGTTAGTTATATATTGTATTCTGGCACAATATCTTCATTCAGTTGACTGCTCTGAGACTCTAAATCGATTAAAATTTAATATTAGGAACTTCTAGGCTAAATGTGCCTCCCTATTTTACTGACACTCCTATAATACAGTTCATGCCTCTAACTCCCCCCTTCGCACGGCAAAAAAGGGATTGTAATATTAAATAATTAAACGTTTAAAAAATGATATAAAGGAACATATGTTTTTATGTGATTTTCAATATTAGCTTTATTCCAACAACAGTTCTGAACCAGTTCTAGCGAATCAGAATGCAGAAAAGTAATTCCAGAATTGTTTACAACCAATTAGATCGTCTACTCGTAGAACCGGTTCAGAACTGCTGTTGGAACAAAGCCATTTACATTTTCACATTTAGATTTGAAAGTTACATAATCTTAAAAGTAACTTACCATGTTTTATGGTGATTTTCACATCCCTTTGTGGATTTCAAGAAAACTACAAAATTTTATAATTAATATACCTACCACATATTATTATGTAAAATTTCTGTATTTTTTCTTCAATTTTTCATTGATTCTGTATTTTTTGTACTTTCATATATAGGGTGTTCTGGTACGAGCGAGCCTACAAAAATTATTACACGAAGTGACTTATACAACGTTGTACATACGTAAAGTTTGTTCAGCAAATGTTCGGCCCTACGTCACAATTCCCGTCCTTGTCTGACTCGTGAATATACGACCAATATCCATCGTATATTAATAAGTAAGACAAGGACGGGAGTTGTGACGTAGGGCCCAACATTCGCTGAACAAACTTTACGTAGTGGTTCCCCATATTAAAACACCCATTTTAATATGCGTAAACAATTCAAACCAGGCAACTGATGGAATTTTTCTTTATTTGGCCATGACTTATAAATAAAAATACCGGTATATTTTTGAACGGTTTATTAGACAAACCAAATTAAGACACAACAAAAAACATTGTACTGTTTTATAATAAGTAACTACATAACTATATCATGATTTTGAAAACTGATTTTATTCTATCTGGATGTAAGTAGGTATAAATAAACACTATTATTATTCAAAAAAGAACAATGAAAGAAGCATTTCATGTATCTAATAATTGGGCCCTGTTGTCAAAGCGAAATTTGGACCGGAAGTACGGTATCCAAGATGGCGGCCAAAGCTCTATCTTGTCCGTTGGCGTAAAATAATGGTTCAACGTCTTCTTAGGGGTTTTCTCGGATGCACAGTGAAATGATCAAAAATTACTTACCAGTGCATGGGTTCCAAGATGGTACACAACATGACCACCGAAACTTTGTTGCTTGGAAGTAAGCAACGACAATTTCAGATTAAAAAAAAAAAACATAATTCAAGTGTTTTTAGCTTATGGAAAGGTTGCAAGGAAGATAAGTAATCAACCATTTAAATAGTTAAAACATCGTCGAGAGCGGTGACACAGCTTGGTGCAAGCCAGTCCATTCTGCTTGCACTTGCACATTATAGTCACGCACTGGGATGAACTATTACAGGCTAGGATATCCGTGCAGGCTTTGGGAATTGGCTCATGTGTCATAAGGACGAGAATGTACCGGCCTTGGGGAAGCCTCCACCCATATGACTCAGGATCCATCCCCACCAGTCGGGCATAATCAGTATTTTCCCACACGTTCACCTGAAACGTTTTTTAAATTGTCAGTACCGAAAAGCAACTGGTTTTACTCACAGTTTTTTTTATGCCGCCGCTTAACATAATGTCTTTACCTGGTTATGTGTACTCCAGCGCATTGCTTGTTGAAGGAAGGCTTGCAGCTTTTTCACAACACCGAAAAGCTGATGTCTGGCTTCATCCCCGCTGGATAAGTTTTTGCTCACCTGTTCAGACAAGCAGAAATCTTTTAACATTAAATAAACCGAAGTTGGACTTGCTGAAACACCTAAAAACAATCTTTATCAATCTTGTAGAGCTGTATCGGGAATTTCTCTGCATTGGCCTTTGATGAGAGAGTCAGTGGAGAGTGCCCTAGAGGTCGTTCAGAAGCTGACAGGTCGTTCCATTGAAGACTTTCCACGCTGCTTTATTTGTTATCGTTGCAAGGTGCGATGTCAAATCGCAACCCGTGACTGCGTGGGACGCCAAGGTGTTCTTCTTTTGGGAATAATTTTGCAGATGTGATGGACCGGTAAATACTTACTTTCTTTCGCTGTGCCACTCATCATCCACAGTTTAGAGCAGGTCATTTTGTCGAAGTGATGGATCAGAAACAAACATATGTCATAATCCCTGGCCATGACGACGATGTTGTCAGCATCGGAGTGGATAGCATGTAGTACAACGCGTGTGTCTGCCGCTTCACGTATCGCAGCTAGGGCACTACCGTCGGATTCGGGGTTGGTTGATAGCACATCCTCTTCATGTGTGAGCCCTCCGGATACAACAACTTCGACGTCGGCCATGTTTTGTGCCATTTTGGAACCCATGCACTCCAAACTTAAGGTAAGTAAATATTTCAATGTGTTTGGCATCCGAGAAAACCCCTAAGCAGACGTTTAAACCATTATTTTACCCCAGCGGACAAGGGAGATAAAGTTTTGGCCGCCATCTTGGATACCGTACTTCCGTTCCAAATTTCGCTTTGGCAATAGGCAGATTCGTATTCAGCGGAGTCGAAATAATCTATAAACGTTGTTTCCCCAATTGTTACTTAAAATGCTTCTTGCACTTTATAGAGATGGATTTCCTAAATATGGGCCTAGTCTATATAAACAGCACGTTCCAATAGAAACAACAATGTTCAATCCACAACACTGGCCTTTCACTTTTATTCGTCCGTAAAGCTCAGCAGCGCAAGCATGTATCCGCACTTGTTACTAGCATTTTAGAACTGAGGGTGAAGGGGAACAGAGACAAGACCCTTTGCCGTGTGTCACAGATGGATTAAAAGTTACACAATTTGTATGTATTATTTTTATTTTACCAACCATTTTTTTACGGTGCGGCAAATTCAGAAGGCCTATACAACAATTACAGTTTGTTCAGCGAATGTTCGGCCCTACGTCACAACTCCCGTCCTTGTCTTACACCATGACTATACTAATACGATGGATATCGGTCGTATATTCACGAGCCAGACAAGGACGGGAGTTGTGACGTAGGGCCAAACATTCGCTGAACAAACTGTATTGTACAGTCACTTAAGCTAAAAAAGAGGGTCAACCTCGGAATGAGAGATAATAAGTTTGTCTAAACCTTTATTTTAGCATACTAAAAGTTGTCTCAAAAGTCTCATAAAATCTCGTGTCCGCGTCTGCATATATTCAAGGTCAAAGATCACAAAGATCGGTTTCTCGCAAATATCTCGCTTCGTATGGTTTTAATGGTACTTGCATTTATTATGAAAATTGTAGAGCATACAATTCTCTACAAATTTTGCTCCAAACATTTTTTTATGCGCTTAACCGTTTATACCGCGCTCACACATACATATGGCATAATGGGAGGTCAACCGTGATTAATTCATTACGAACTTGGTTAGGAAATTACTTAGAACCCCAGAAATGGTGTTGGGTGCTGCAAAATTAACTCTTGGAACCAAAATGACAAAATTACCGCAACTGCAAAAATGGTTGTAGTTCCCGCTGGGGAAATTGGGGTTGCAATGTTCTTTAGATTGTGGCCAGTGCAATGGGCAGGGCCGTAGCTAGGGGTTTTCCATGGGAGGGGTTAGGTTTAAAAAAGGTTAACTTTTTGAGCATTATTCTCAAATATATATTGCTAAACGCAAACGCTTGACCTTGATCTCATGTTACATGTTACAATCGTCCAAGCAGTACAATCGACTAGCACGATTATTTATTTTTCCATTTTTGGCGGGCGCCGGGCATGTTAATTAATTTTATATATACCATCATGGGAGGGGGGTTTGAACCCCCTAAACCCGCTCTTATATAAGGCTCTGGCAATGGGCAAGCTCGCCTTAAAGCTTCATCGCGTCAAAGCGATTTCGATGAAGACTCCGAAATCCTTGACTGTTTAGAGACAAACAACCTTGCCAACGAAGATGATGATAATGAATTATCGAGCGCCCGGAAGACAATGAGGAAGAAGAAAATTGAGACCCATGCCCTTCTAATTATTAAAGTTCACGTAAATCCTCCCCACATTTGAACTTCAATTGTAGTAAATGTATGATACATAATTACTAAATAAAAATATATTTAAAATATATTTACTCTATTCCTTTTCTACTTCAAATATAATTAAGATATATTAGAATGTAATTAAAATATATTTAAGGTATTTTAATTAACAATTTTTTTTGTTAGACTTATAGCAGGTAAGTTATTATTAACAAATGAAAAATATTATTAAATACAATGTATTCATTAATAAATAATGCAAATTATTCAAAATTGTGGATTTTTTTAGTAATTAATTAACTTTGTACGACGTATTATTTACCGGAACTCACGGTTGACGGTTAAGCGTATAAAAAATGTTTGGAACAAAATTTGTAGAGTTTCATGCTCTACGATTTTTATAATAGACGCGAATATCATTGAACCATAGGAAGCGCGATATTTGCAAAATCCCGATTTTTGTGACCTTTGACCTTGAATATATTAAGACGCGGATACGAGATTTTATATGAGACTTTTGAGACAACTATTATAGAATGCCAAAATAAAGGTTTCTACAAGTTTACAGCTTATTATCTCTCATTTCGAGGTGAAACTCCTAACGTGACTGGATTATTATTTTGATCATATTGATGTTTTTGGATTGACTTCAATCAGATATGAGGCGGCACGTGCCTTTTTTAACAATCCTATTTACCTTCTTCAGCTGGTATTCTACTTTTTGTTTTCCGGGTCATTTTTACTTGTCTTTCGCTTTTTTTAAGTAGTTATGTTATGTTATATTATAATATATCACATCACAGCACATCACATTACTTTACATCACATCACATCATATCATAATATATAATAATATGCAATTTGCTAATTTCCAGTATAATTTTTAAAGTAAGGTTTATTTTTTCTTATAAATGTAATGATTTAGAGAACATTCAACAATGATAGTAGTTATCATTTGCTGTTTCTGCGACACAAAAGTACATTTTGAGCACCCCTGTACATGTTGGTTCATTGTTTTCAACCCTGTACCTACATAATTAATTCTGGTTTTGGAATGTGAGCGGTGCTGGTGTAAATGTCAAGGTCTTAAATATTTGCAGGCACTTGTCTAGAAAAGGAATAAAATTAAAAATTGTTTTTTTCTGTTTACGTTTTATACTCTAGATATAATATTTGGTTTTTTTTTGAGGCTAGCCCGGTCTGTGCCCTCAGTAGGTAAGATGTCACAGATTTTTTTGTTAAATTTGATTACAGCATAACGAGCCGAGCGTCAAAGCGGATAAGTTGAATTTAAAAAATACGTTTATTATTTTCTTTGCAGTATCTAAGCGAGAGCTAATTATTATTCTGTTGGGTAACATTACCTTGTAGGTACTCATACGTATTAAAAACGTGACAATATATGGATCAAAAACAGTATTTAAACAGAAAATAATTTTATTATACCTTCACAACAGCTTGTGTGCTTAATAATCACTTAAGGACGGAAATAAAACGTCATCACCTCGCGACGACCTTCATTTGACCGTGTTCCTAACTAGGATAAATGTTGCTAAAACAGAAATTGGATACTGGAGCGCAAAAATTGCGCAAGTGTCTGTAAGATGGCGCTGGAGTTGGAGAGCGGCCATTGGTACAGAGCGAGAATAAAAAGTAATGTTTCGCCTTGCTAAAATAAGTTTCCGTTCCTTATAAGTTGTTTTGTTGCCCGGCAAGGTCGTTGGTCGGAACCAGGGGTCTAGGGGGAGGCAGGCGGACCGACCCCCTTTTTTATACAAATAACAGCACATCGCTTCCATCCTGGCGTATTTTGGGATTGAAACTGGGAATTGTTAAACACAAAATAATAATATGAATATTTACGCTCCTTTATTTTTCTATATTTTTTCATAGTTATTAAGAATATTGTTGAGTAAAATATTAAGTAAGAGGACTACCTACCGGCTGTCAAATCTACTGTCATGACATAATAATTCTCCCTCAAAACCGCATGAATGATCACAATACTTACCCTAACTGACATTTAGAATTTATGTCAGTATAGTTTTATCTTTTATCATTCTATTAACTTTTCATTAAGTACTTAATATTGATAAACCGAAAGAAATTAAAATTCTGTTGTATTTGATCCAAAGTTGACGTAAAGTTGTGAATTTTGTTAGATACGTGAAATACCTATTATTTGCTGATATCTTAATATATGTATTATTTTGGCATACATTTAGAGTAATGGAAAATGTAATGTAAATAAATTTATAGGTACTACCATAGAAGAATTTACGTAGTAGATTCTTCTATGGTACTACCTAAATGCTTGCCGGTACATCAACTTTGTGTCAAACAGAATTTTAAAGCGTTAATATAATTTTCTTTTGAAAAAGACATATTCTTATCGATATTTTTTAGTAATAATAAAAAGTTAATAAAATTATAGAATGATACTCGTATATTATGTTGTATAGCTAGTGATATAAAATAGTTTTTACGAAGTAATGACTTTTTAAAATTTTAAGAAATTTTATAAATAGGAAATAGGCGCTTATGTAACATTAAAATAGAAACGACTTTTTCAAAGTCAACTAAAGCAGTTTTTAGTGCCGCCGTGTACGTTTCACGCTAAAAATCAATGAACCATTGCTAAAAAGAGAGGGGTTAAAATCACAAATCGGAGTCTTTGAGCTACGGGGGTCTCCCGAATATACCTTTTGAAGTTTTATATTATTTTAATATTAAAAATTCGCAATTCATAGTATATAATAATATGGAAGTAATACAAAAACATAAAAAAATAATCATACAGCTTAGTTGCTTAAATATTATATCGCCAAAACGTAAAATTGATCATATGAACATAATATATGTAATTATTAAACTGGACCTGTAACAACAGCGTCAACCGTTCATCGATCGTCTGTTTTTCGCGCCATCTGATAAACAATAGCTACACTTTTGGTATTCCCGCTGCATAATTTAAGGGTATTTTGCCTATGTTTTTTATTTACAACAAGACTGGATAATTACAATGTTTACTACCGGGTTTTCGTTCCGAGCGTATTCGGAAACCTCTGCCCATCTTAACGAAGGTAAAATTCCGGCTCAAGAGACAAAATAGACGAATTTATGCCGGCATAAAGTTTGAAATTCAAAAAATAATCTCGCCCATAACTTTTAAACTAGTGTCATTAGTATCTATGGATATTTTAAAAATACCCGTGTTTTTTGTAATAATTTAAAATTCGCTACTTTTTCCAGCTAGTTGGAAATAAAAATACATTGATACAGGCAACCAAACATACAATGGCGAGGCCCCCCTTAAAATGTTTGAATCATCTCAAGCACCTAAAAATCTAAATTATGCGGTTAGATATGTCCGAGATGACAGGCTAAAATATGGAATCTCAACAGTAATGACCGTTTTAGATGACCCTGAATTATCGGAAGACGACAGAAATTGGAACAATTATGTTTTACACGTATATAAACATGGTTCTAAAATTTGTTCTGATTATCTTGATCAAAAATTGTCTATAGAAGAACTTCACAGCAATTTTTATTATGGAGAGTTAAATATATTTTTGAAGTATTTAAAGGAATTTTTATCTGGAGAAAAACCTCAACGTTTGTGATTCTTGTTAGAACAGTTATTAAAAATAAAGTTTCAAAAGAAACATTGTTTATTTTTTATCACAGATATACCTATATAAGGCAAAAATGCATTCAAAAATTAACACATAGCGTTAGTTGGTGATTCCAACAAGATGTGTGATAGTAAGATACTAAAATTTTTCTGTTTGAATTTAAGTAATATGTGTTTTTCTAGGAAAATATAATTATTTCGTTATATCACTAATATCTGAACGAAAAGGATTATATTGTGCTCATCCCAGCTACATTCAACAATGTACAACACATATTTTCGGGGAAGAGCGTGTTCGTCGATATGGTGAAGACACAATTTTACGACTGGAAGTTCCTATAGGCACAACAAGAATTAAACAAGTTTTAGAACACCTTCCTGTAGATGTGCATCCAATGCGAATGGACTTAATGAACGGAATTAAGGATTTGTTTTTATCCCCATATAGTGTCTGTAATGATTGAATATACAGTGTAAATAAAGACTCTGTATTACTTGTAATAAAAATTCTTAGGAAATAAAAGACGATTTTTAAAAACAATTTATTAGGGTAATAATTTAACAAGAAAAGAGTATAATAGAGATGCAAAGCTAATGCTGCATTTACAAATTGTTAAGTCGTGGTATTCACACTTAGCTAAACCTTTTTCTAATTTTGGGCAATTTGAAATATATTCTAGATTGACAATATCCGGTTGAATATCTGAAAAATTGTAGTCTGATAGACATTCCAAAATAAATTCCTTCTTGATTTGTCCTCTCACATAGATTCGATCCACATTTTTAATTTCTTCATATAAAATTGAATAGATGTTATCGTAGTCTTCAAATCCCGAATTGTAGTGTATCCCTAAGTGGTTGTTGTACAAATACTTAGCAGTCCTTTTGTTAGAAGCATCTAAAGTATGATGGCTAATTTTCGGTTTGAAGACCCAATGCTTCATCGTTTTCCCATCGTAGATTGCCAATTCCTTAGGAATTGAGGAATTTTGTTTTTCTCTAATACACATTACTTTTTTGACTAGATGGGTGTGACTTTAAATCTGACATCCAGCTTTGATTCCAAACAACTTTTGTAAGTAACTTTTTAACGTATTTTAAAAAATAAGGGTACTTTACTCTTGAATTATTTTGACATTTTTGAATGTACCTCGTATCCAAGAAGAGATATTTAAATTTTGATATGTGCGTTTTGAGTCTGAAACGACGCGCCAACTTTTATCAAGAATAAAATGTTCTGAGAAATTAATAATAAAAAAGTTTCCCATTTGTGTCCAACTTTCTGCCGGTCACTGTATACGTATACACATGGCAGTAAACGCGTATATCTGATGTAAAGTATGATAAAATTGTAAATACTCCCTCTGGTTTACGTAAAACATAAAGAAAAAAATATGTTTGGTGTAATTTTCTTTGTTCCTTTGTCCTTTTCAAGTAGCTTTTAGTTATATAATATTAGAATGTAACTATTAACATATGATTTTGTTTAGTATATAAGGATCAATAGAAATAGCTGTTATTAGTTTCAAACGCTTCCAGTTAAAGTTTGAATTGTGTTTCCCTGTAAAGCGAATTTGCGGGTAAGTACCTACTTTATTTATACTAACCGTAAGTTTTATGAACAAATGTTTTGACACTAAATTGAAGGGTTCATCGCAAAAACCAAACAAATTAGCCTTAAAATAGTTATTTATGTATCAAAACGCTGAAGATATTCGCCTCGGGCAGGTAATATATGCGGTGAAGGTGAAACGGTTTATTAGTAGGTTGACGACCGTAAACCCACTTCCAGTGTCTCGGTCAATATCATATAATTACGCCTATAGAAAACGAACTTGATTAGTATAGGGTGTATCAAACAGCAATAGTTTGAGGTAATTGGGTCTAAGTGCTTGTTTTTATTGTTGTATTTTCAATAAACGTCACTATAGGCTAGAACTAAAGAAGTTCCTTGGAGAAGTCAAATATATTAAAGAAACATTAATTTTTCTTGGCATATATTTAATATACAACAAATTATTTCGTCCAGCATTTAATTTAGAACATTCGAAATGTCTTCAGTATATATAGATCTAACGAAACTAAGCTGTAAGGAATTGACAATGATACCCATAGATTATTTAAACGGCATTAGCCCCATTTGTTTAGAAAATATTTGGGATAAACTGCCCATAAAATATAAACAAAATGTTAATTTACAAAAGAAATTGCCTTGTCACAAGCACAAGTCTACGGGATGCGAAGACGATTTTGACGGTGTTCCACAATCCAAAGAAAAATGTTTTTTTTTGTTTAAGTAATGATAATAATAATAATTTAAATAAATTATGAACAGGAAAATTGAAAGTTTTTGTATATGAACCCTTAAAATTAATTCATTAAACTAATCTGTTTGTTTTGTTATTATTGAAATAGATTAGAAAAAATCAAAATTAAAAAATGGACAACTTTACATCGTTGGAAAAAAAAAGAGGAAACAAAAATTGCTGATTTGGAAACCCCGCTTTTAAAACAAGATATTTTTCTAGACGGTGTAGCCTGTTTAGGAAAAACTTGTTTGTTAAGAAAATTTAAAAATGTAGAATATATGGATTTTTTGAACGTGTACACAGGGAACCCTTATTTAGAAACAAAAATATGTGTACTATCTCACAAATAATGTATACACTTACATTTTGTGATGCTATTGATAGGTCAAAAACAAAATCTATTTACGATCGTAGTCCGTTGTCAGACATTTGGTATGAATGTATCTTCAAAGAATATTATGAAAAAAATGGAGCTGGAATTCAACAACTAAATTTATTTTTAAAATTTCAGGATTCACTTTCTTTTTTAAATAAATTTCCAACTATAATTCTTTTGCCCTCCAAATGTCATATTAAAACCATTGTTAAGCAAATGATTAAGCGTAACAACGGAATAGATATAATGAATAAAAAATATGTATTTGCCCAAATCAAAATTTTTCAAAAACTATCAAAGTTACCCAACGTTCATGTAATTAAGATTCCTCCTGAAATTAATTTATATACACAGGCTTGTGAAATATTTTTATTTACAAAATTATCTGAGATTCTTAAGTTATATAGTTAAAATAAATTAATTTTTCTTTGGGGCAGTATAGATTTTAGGTAAGAAACTTAATATTTTTTATATTATTAGGAGTGGGTTGGTACAAGATATTAAAAACTAGATTAACAGTTTTCATATTTTTATTGAAGTCATTATAATTATAATTAACAATTAAAATTTCTACTATTTTATTTTGTATTAATTTACACTACAGATGTAAGTTTGATAATTGTTTAATTATCAATTTTCTTAGATAATAAACGTGAATCATTTGTTTAGTAGCTTTTATTTTTTCCTGGTGAACTAATAATCTTCTTCTGTAATCACTCGTGTTAAAATTCGACATATTCAATTACAGTTGTTTAACAATTTTAGTAAGAGGGTTATACGTAAACACTTTGTCGTGTAAAATAAGACAATAAGCTGAAGTTTGAGGTTTTATAGGGGTATTACATTCAAATTCTAATCGCATGACAACAGGGCTAGATTCTAGCGCACCCTTTTGATGAGAGCAGTCTATGTAAACGATTGGAGCTTTAGAAACAAAATTTTTAGGTGTTAGGACTGGTTCGCTAGAAGTTCCGTAATAGGATTTTCGAAAATTTGCATACATTTCATAAAGCGATGAGTACTTATTGTTTTTAAAATCGATGTACAGATCATCGTAGGGGTAACGATCTGAATTTAAAAAAACTTTAATATTTCTTAAGTCACATTTACTAAAGTGGCTCATGTTTTCATTTATTTTGTCCCTAAAATTTTCTTGGAAAGCTACACAAACATGACGAGGGCTTTCAACCTTTGTACTCGTTTTAACCGGCCAAGTAAATCTTGTCGTTTGCGGGAGTTCAGGCCATTCTATTATTTCCCAGGATCGCAAACCCATCGTTAGATCAACATTTTTATCAATTAATTTTGTGAGCGTTAATTCTTCAGGAATCCCAACAGATATGTGGGGCATTCGCCAACACAATTTTGACAGCTCAATTTTACATGTATCGGTTTCCTTTTCACTATAGCAACAGTTCTTATCAGAACTAGATCTTATTATAATTAGCTCTTGTTTACAGTTAAGTAAATTTTTTTTTATAATCTTCTGGGAACCCAATTAACATTTTCAGAGGAATGCAAGCGTTAAAATTTCCCTTGTCATCTATTATTGAGGCTAAATCTTCTTGTGGGAATAATCCAGCATTTTGCAGCTTGTTACTCTCATTTAAATTATAGGAAAGGTAACTTTTTAGTGTGGAAGTAATTCCTACATCTCGAACCGAGTCTATAGTGTGTCCGTTGATAATATATCTAATTTCTTTAAATAAAAAAGCTAAACCGTTATTGATTATTTTCAAATCTTTTGTGTAAACAGAAGCTTCGTTTGTAAGTTTCCCCTCAAGATAAAGGAAACTCTCACATGGTAACGTGTAGTTGTCTATTTCTTGTACCGGAATGATTATTTCATCGTTGTAACCTAATTTAGTATGCAAATAGGGATCATAAGAGTGAATTTCATAACGGGTGATTGAATTATCTTCAAACAGAGGTTCTGTGACGTTAAGAACATCCATTAAGATTTTTTTCGTTGAAGAACTTTTAAACCAAGAAATTTTAGAAATTTTACGTTTGATTGTGTTAACCGTTTGGGTTTCTTTTTAACACTAAAAAGACGGTTGTAAGATTTTCTCTTATATTGAAAATTTGGCAATAAATTATAACGAATAACCATTTGAAATTAGTTTTCCTTCTTAATGTGTAACCTTATCGTTACGGTCTCTCCTCTATTATTAACTAGATTACCCTCTTGATCCAATATTTTAACTGAAATGTGATTAATTGTTTTTATATTCACAGGAAAATATAAAACATTTTGAGGTGTTTCAACAATTTTGAATCCTGCCCCCACAGTGGGGAAAAATTGATGTATAATATGACCGGGCTTTGCATTTATGTAGCTACCACTAGCAATATTACAGTCAATGCACAGAGAATTAACCTTACAAATTCTAATTGGGTTTTGGGACTTATGTACTATTCCGGCTTTGTAAGTACCATTACTAAAACCTAACATAGGGCCTAAGCTATCATCAGTAAACGTTACAGATTCGGAACATACCATTTCTGTTTCTAGTGTGTTATTATTCGCTCGAAGATGAAAACTAACTTCTTCATCGTGGAGTTTTCGATAGAGAAAGTTCGCTATGTCTGTAAGTTCATATGTACCTTCAGGTAATATAATGGTTTTTCCCCCGTAATAAAATTTATTATTCGTTTCATCGTTAGGTATGGCGTTAAACGTATCAAAATTAATTAAACCTATACAATAATTTATATTATCTTCCAGATAAATTGGGGGATTAAAACTTGCGTCTAGAATAGTGGATTTGGGGGATAATGTTAAAGTAAAAGACATATTGATTGCGTATGCTTGTCTTGAACTGAGAACAAGTTTCCAAACTATGCATAATTATACAAAAACTGTAATGTTAATTGACCACAATTTATTCCGGTTGATTTTTGGTAGCGATCGTAATTGTAGCTAATTAAGTTTTTCTTTGAGTCGCTTAAGAAGTATTGAAGTAATTCCAGAGGTGGCCTTAGATTACCATAGGAATCGAAATAGACAATGAAGGAACCCTTTTTAATATAGGATACCCAATGACTACCTTTTCCTTCAGCCTGGTCTAAATTCACAATTCCGGTTTCAGTTAAATTAATTCGTTTCGGTAATTTATTTCTCATAAAAATGCCGCGAAAATGGGGTATTTCATATTTTTTTACATACTTTACCAAGTCGATATTTATTAGCGGTCTATTTTTGGGAAGGTTCCTAAGGAGTTTTTTGAAAATCGTTTCAAAAACAATCCATATCCTTTTTTATAGGGACGCATGTACAATCCTTTTCCTATAGATTGTTGTTCAACAACGTTATTATGTCTTTGCATTTCTGATAGTCTTGCTTGATTTGTTTTTGCTTGATTTACGGCGTTTGCAATGGCTGCTGCTCCACCTCCAAGGGCTCCTAATGCAGATAATCCGGCAAAAAGAGGAATTAAAGGCAAGAAACCCCCCGTACTTTTAGGGATGGGTATAACCCTTTGTTTAGGTTTCAACACTTTTTGTGGATTTTTTTTATTGCCTGAAGGGCTTTTTGTGCCGCTTTTTGCAAACCAAGTTTTTTATTTCCACTGATGCTTTTTCTTGCTTTTCTTACAGCCGCAAGAAAAGATATCGCTTTACCTCGCACAGTTTTCTTGATAATATTTTTTCTTTTTTGTTTCGTTTTGGTTTTTGTTTTTAAACCCAAACCCAAAGTTGTTTTAGCTTTCATCGCTCCTTTGATTGTCAGGGCTGCAATTTTTTCACCAACACCCAAGGATTTCGATTTCAAACGTTCTGTAGCTTTATGTTCTAAAATAGAGTCAGCTAATTGTCTATTTTTGAGATCACTATATTGACTATATGCTATATCGTGTAATTTACAAAACTCATCTAATCGATTGATGCCAACGTCTCCTCGTTTAAGTCGTTTCTCTAACTTAGTGCCCGGACCGCAAAAATTATAACCAGGAATATGTAATTCGATTGGCAATTTGTTTAAGAAATTGTTAAACAAACCGAACCCTTGGAGAGCTTGAGGATGATTAACAGATGAATGGTAAATTGCAGGCATTTAAATACTTATATGCCCAACTGTTGGCTGTAATATGGTTATAGACATCTTTAAAAATCTTTATATATACATAGAGAACGGGCTCTATGTGACACAGAGCGGTTTTAGAAGAAGAAGAATGAGGATTGAAAAGCAAAGATTTTCCCTTCACATAAAAAATCATGACCAAAGTTTTGTTTCGTTTGATAAACATGGACAATTATTGAAAGGGGGTTGTAAACGAGGACTAATTGTTGGACCGTCCGGATGTGGAAAAACTAATGTAATAATTAGTTTTTTGGAAGAACCAAATGGACTACGCTTTGAAAACGTCTATGTTTACTCCAAGTTTTTACAGCAACCAAAATATCAATATTTACGTGAATTACTAAAACCTCTAAAAGAAATCGGATATTACGAATCTAATGATGGTCAAGAAATTGTTTCACCCGATAGGATTTTACCTAACGCGGTCATAATCTTCGACGATGTGGTTTGTTGTAATCAAAATATAATTCGAGACTATTTTTGTTTTGGCAGACACTCGAATACAGATTGTTTTTATTTAAGTCAGACCTATTCTTCAATACCTAAACAACTAATTAGAGACAATTCAAATATGTTGGTAATATTTCAACAAGACAACTTAAATTTGAAACACATATATGAAGATCATGTCATCTGTGACATGCCACTTCTAAAGTTTAAAGAGCTTTGTTCTTTGTGCTGGAAAACACCCCACGGTTTTTTGGTTATTGACAAAGACTCACCGATAACTAAGGGTCGATATAGGCAAGGTTTTGATAAGTTCATTTTTCTATAATAAAGTTTCAAGTAGAACGAAAAAGGTTTTAGTGCAGTAAAGGTCACCATCTAAATAGGAAGAATGAACCGGAAAGCAGCGACTGAATTGGTGAAGACCCGTCGTGCGGTAAAAAAAAAATCGTACTCTGAAGAGTGATATTGCACAAATGGATATTAAAAAAGAACGTGAATTTAAACCGATTATTGAACCACTTCAAAATTTAATTGCACGCATCAAAACCGAACCAGAAATTTTGAATGCTAAAGAAGAAAAAAAAGCTAAAAATGAATCAAATCAAAATTTTAAAAAATTTGCCGCTTCCTCACCACAATATTCAATTTATGCAATAAAGCCCATGGAACCATTCTTACCAACGGGAGGATTAACATTTCTAGAAGATACAGAGATTACTGAACGTCAAGACCCTGCGGAACGTACTACTACTTCAGAAGATACAATGACAGATAGGGCAATTAACGAAGCTGTTGAACAAGCTAGTCAATATCTTAAAGATCTTTCTAAAGAACCTGCTTATGAACAATGGTTGGAACAATTTGAATCTCTGCCTCGTTCTTTCATCGATCAACAAATAAGGGGGGATCCATCAGATTTTGATCACGTTTATGGAATTTTTCACGACCCTACAACGGGAAAATTTTCAATAGGAAATGCTACCGTGGATTTTGTTGGAAACGATATTAAAATATTTAGGAAAAATGTGCTTCAACCAGACCTAAATAGAGTTTATAAAGGGACTACAGGGTTGTATGAATTATTGTTTAAACAAAACCCAGTCGCTTACAAAATAGCTGATTTAGATGATTATATGAAGATACTTGAACTTACAGCAGCGTATCGAAGAAACAAAGATCCCACCGAACAAATTCAAGGATCCGCTAACTCTAAATACGTTTCAATTATTAGACCTTGGTTAGTCAAACATAATATCTTAAAAGTGGAGGTTTTAAAACCTTTAGCAAATCCACCATCAATTAGAGACAGATCGCTGTCTACAAGTTCTTTACCACGATCGAAGGTAGTTACGAGATCAAAGAAAAGGGGTGGAGGACTATTAACAGTAACACAGAATAAACCTGATTACATATATTACGATGACCCAAACGAGCTGGTGGGGCGTTTAAAATTATTAATTGCCTCTCAAAACGCAGGTCACACGGGTCACAATAATGAAATTCAATCGATATTGGAAGAGCTTCGAGAAGCCAAGATAATAGCATAAAAGCTAAATAGAATAATAACAGTATGTGTTCAATCTTTCAAGCGTCATGACGCTTGATAAATTTGGAGCTCATATTACAACAAAAAAAGCAGAAGTTAGTCCTTCCGCTTCTGTTCAACCTCAAACTCCGTATACGTCAGACCAAAAAAAATGTTATAACTTAGTTAACGTAGCAGATGTAAAATTATATTATAATTTAGTATTACCGTTCATCGGTACTTATCAGAATAAAAATAGATTGTATGAATTATTACAAAATCAACAATTTGAATATTCATTTCCATTAAAAAGCGCTGAAATTATTAGGTGTGAATTACCAGATCTTGTGAATCTATTTATAAATGGTAATTTAATTCAAAAACCAGTGGGAGTCCAATTAACTGAACTAGATAAATTGACATTTAAACCGAGTGGACAAAACGTTTTGAAACAATTTTACGGCGAACTTTTAATTAGTTGTCCAGTTAATGTAGAAAATTAATCAATTGACTCATTACTAAGTCAATAAACAAACATACTACATGTCGAAACAAATAATATCGGACGTGAAAAGACAAGTTGTCGATGAAATACATAAAGATGCTAGAACGAATTTCAAAAGACGAAGGGTACTTTTAAAAGGTTTCAAAGACTTAATGCAGGTTGATTTGGTAGAGATGCGTCCGTACTCGAAAATCAATCGAGGTTATAAATACATACTTGTGGTCATTAACTGTTTCTCAAAATTTGCATGGGCGCTACCACTTAAAAATAAATCTGTTACTGAAGTAACTAAAGCAATGGAAACAGTTTTCAAAAAACAGGTTCCCAAAAATTTACAAAGTGACCTTGGGCGTGAATTCTTTAATAAGGAGTTTAAAAAGTTAACTGATAAATATAAAATTAATCATTATACAACATTTAGTGAAAAAAAAGCTTCCATTGTTGAGAGGCTAAATAGAACACTCAAAAATTTAATGTATAAAGAGTTTAACTTACGGGGAAATTATAAGTGGATTGATTTTTTAGAAGAAATAGTCACGAAGTATAATAATTCAAAACATTCTGTAATAAAAATGAAACCAATTAATGTAAGTAAAAAAGATGAACGTAGATTGCTCAATACTGTTTATAACAGAATTAAAGAAGCTGATCTCAAATCAAAATTTAGTGTAGGAGATCCTGTGAGAATATCTAAAGTTCGAGGAATTTTCTCGAAGAAATATTTTCCAAATTGGTCAACTGAAATTTTTGTTATAAGAAAAGTTCAACATACAAATCCAACTACATATCTTTTAAAAGACTCAAAAAATGAAGATATCTTAGGATCCTTTTATAACGAACAACTGCAAAAAGTAAAGTATCCAGATGTCTACTTAGTTGAAAAAATTTTAAAAGGAAACAAAAATAAGGTCTACGTTAAGTGGCTCAATTTGGATAATCGACATAACAGTTGGATAAATAAAAGTAATATTGTTTGATAATAAAGCAAAGGTTTTTAAAATTTGTATAGTTCTTTAGTAAAATTTAAATCTTTGTATTTATGTATAATTTTAAAATCTTAAATCTAAAAAGAATAAAAACAACAATGTTTTCTAAAAAATTTTGTTTTATTTAAAAAAAACTTTGTTTCGGGCAAAAATTCTATATCGTCATCAATAATTCTTGTACGAATTTTTTTTGTGGGCTGTGATGATTTCTGCTGGTTCTGTTGTTGAGAAGATTCACCTTCCGGATTTACTTGCTTCCTCTTGAGACATTTTCCGAGGAGAGAAGCGGTCTCTTCAACACAGTTCGTGGTGGGGGAGTCCTCTAATTCAACCACTGCTCCCTCGGTGTCCTCAAAATTAAATTTGTATTTTTTGCACACTTTTTCGAAAATTTTAATGTCATCTTTATTTTCTATATTCATTCTTATAAAATGAATTGGTAAATTACCAAATTTTTTAATTAATGTACTTTTTTTGGGGGAGTATGTTAGGGAAATGATGATTTTATCGTTGGATATCGATAGCTCTTTCACCCCATATCTGAAAATAAGAAAAAATAATCTAAATTAGACCTTTACATAGAAAGAAATTAAAAATCTTACCTAAATACCTGCTTCAGAACTATATAGAGTTCTTTTGGTGTCAGATCTGAAGTTTCGTTGTTTGTGACTATCAAGGTGCAGGGGGTTGTTGCCATTTTTGTAATGATCTTATAGACAATCGTGACTTATGACTAATTTCAGTTGTGTCAGAGTCTCCTTTTATATTGAACAAGTAATGAAATTAACATAGAATGTAAAACTATCCTTTCTAATAAAATTGAAAGCGTTGGTATAAAAAAAAGCTGTACCATGAAAAACATCTTATTTGCTTTCTATAGTACTTGCGGTTTACAACCGGTGTTCCTTGTTCTTTTAAAAATTAAAAAGCATAAAATGAACAATAATGAAAGTGTCGATGAATTATCCACCAAAGTTCTGAAGAAAATTGAGATGGTGAGTAGAATTCTTAGGACGAGGTGTGAATTTTCAAAATACATTAAATATCTCAATAACTCAATAATATTAATTGAAAGATGTATAAAAAATAAACTAAAATGTGTAGAAAGTTTTTATAGGGTTGAAGCAAACTTGGCGCTCTTGAAAAATTATTTAGAAAATTTTAAAATGAAACAAGGTCGAAGTGTTAGAAATACAAATAAGGGACTTACATGGAAGGACGTTGAATCCTGTTTTAGTAGTAGGATTAAAACGGGTGTTATAATAAACTTAAAAATTAAAGATCCCTATATATTTTTTAATAGGGCTTTTAGGCTTTTTTCCCTAAAAATTAAAAAAGAATTAAAAACTTGTCTATTAAAAGTTAATACAACATTTATAGGGCTTTTTATGAAACCTCAAACAGGAGAAACAGATTATAAACATTTCAACACCAAAAATGAAATAATAGATTGTAACACAAATTTAAAAAATTGGTATAAAGAATTTGTGGTTGACAAAATTTTAACTAAATTAGAGGATTTTCAAGAAAAAGATAGCGGGTGGGCCTTAAGTAAAATTTTACAGCTAAAAATTCACATTAATCATTACGTTCCTTTTAATGTTGGGTTATCTACGTTTACTAAGCTACCTGCTTTCATTAAAAATCGTAAAGCTGTCATCAACATATCTAATGATGATTTGTATTGCTTTTTGTGGTCTGTGGTGTGTGCGTTGTACCCTGCAGACCCAAATAAACATCCTAATCGCGTCTCTTCATATCCCCACTATAGCGAAGTTTTAAAATATGACAATATTACCTTCCCCATTCGTTTAAAGGATATTCCCAAATTTGAAAAAATGAATCAAATAGCAATAAACGTATTTTCTTGCGACTCCTTGAAAAAGGAAATATTACCGGTTTGTTTAAGTAAAACCGAATATTCAATACGTATTAATTTGTTAATGTTACCAAGTGAAACACTCAGTACAAAGGAAAGCGATAGTAGTAGTAGTGAATTTGAGCTTAATTATTCCGATTCAAACAGTAGTACTGATGACATCTTCAATCAAAACATGCAACTTTTTCGTTTTGCTTATATTAAAAATTTATCAAGATTAGTTAATAAACAAGTGGAACATTTTTCACATAAGAAGTGGTTGTGTGACTTTTGTTTACTTTCTTTTTCATCAAAACAAGTCTTAGAAAAACATCAAATTGATTGTAAAAATTTAAATTGTTTCAAAGCAGTTCTTCCGACTGAGGATGAAAAAATCCTGCAATTTAAAAACTTTAGAAATACAATTTTAACACCGTTCGCACTGTACTGCGATTTAGAAAGCCTTTTGATTGACTATAAAGATACTAAATGTTATACTAATTCGGAAAAGACACACAAACATGAATTATGTCACCACCGATCCCGAAGAAGCGCTGACGCTGCACAAGAAGACACCGCCGAAGCGTCCCCTATAAAAACGGGACTTTGCTATATTGTATACCTCATTCTTATTCTATACTTTGTATTGTAACTTTATGTTCAATAAATAATTTTTTAAAAAAGACCGCGTTACGCTCCCGACCATTAACTGTCGCAGTCTTCCGGATAATCGAAACGCCGCGTATCGAACGTGCCGCGAGATCGTATCAACGATTGATCGATTATCGAACCGTCGCCGGTCATCAGAACAAAATCGTCTGTTTCCCGCACGGACCAATCAGAAGCTTTGGAAGAGGACCACATCGCCGAACCCAGACTTCAGATGGCCAAAATTGCTCATCTCTTAATGTAAGTGCAATTTTGATGTCTTTTGATAAATTTGTCGAAGATCTTGCCAATTTGTCTTTGTCTTCAAGTGACTCAAACGAACTTACTGAAACTGAAATCCAAAATTTTGATCGACCAGAAGTTTTATTCGAAAATATTTCTCAAAAATCACAAAAAATGACCACTCCATTCAAACCCGAATTTTTAAAATGTGTTCCCGAATTTGACGGTAACCCAACCGAATTAAATCGATATTTGACTGTTTGCGAATCAATAGTAAATCAATTTTTTGACACTAAAAACCCAACATGTTTTCAAAATGTTTATCTGATGCATTCTTTAATTGAGAAACTAAGTGGAAATGCTAAACTTATTGTAAATATCACTTGCTGGAATGATATCAAGGAAACACTGTATCGTCATTTCGCTGATCAAAGAGACGAAGCTTGTCTCAACAGGGATTTGGTTATGTTGCGACAACAACATAACGAAAGACCGCAGCAATTTTATGATAGAATTCTAAAACTCCTAAATTTAATTATTAACTATGTTGATATTCACGAAGACACTCAAGAAGCAAAAATTCTCAAAAGAACCCTTTATAACAATTTAGCTCTCAAAACATTTTTGTCCGGTTTAAAGGAACCACTTGGGACTACCATACGTTGTATGCGCCCCACAAATTTAAACGAAGCTTTGCAATTAGTAACTCAAGAAGACAATATAAAATATTTTCAAAATATGACCAGTGCCAGTGATGTTATGAAATCTAAAATAAATGCACCATTTCCAAAATTACAATTTCAGCTAAATAGCCCTCAAAATTACGTTATTCCCAAATTTCCACCTGTACAATTTAACAATCCTCAGCCATGTCGTTTTCCGATGAATCCAGGTTTTCCGTCGCAGCCAATCAATATTCAGCCAAAACCAATCGCTAATCAAAGATTCCCGACTAACTCACAAGTATTTGGCAAACCGCAAATGCAAAATTCACAAAATTCGAATGTGTTCAGACCAAACCAAAATAGACAATTTCCAAAACCAACGCCAATGTCTACCACCACTCACCTAAGTTATAAAAAGCCTTACCAACCTTCTACTTCCTATCGCCCTTCTACGTCCTATCGCCCTTCTACCTCCTATCGCCCTCGTCAACAACCTATTATCGAAGAAATTTACAATACTGAAATCAACGAAGAAAACAATGACGATGATCTTTATGATATTTCCAATTTATATGAAACTGAAAATCAATATCAATCTGAAATTTCACATTTTAACGTTCAAGTTGAAACAAATAACGAACAAGAAAATTTTGATTACGAAAATCCGCTCGACCATAATGACCACAATGATAATGACCACAATGACGAAAATTTTACTATTCCCTGCCACACACTTCCAACCACTTAAAAATGCCCGTATCTGTCCACGACTCCACAATTTCCAATGAAACTCCTTACGATTCGAAACCCATAACTAAAACTCCATTTTTAACTCCTTTAACCAAACCCCCTAATAGTTTAATGAATCCTTCGAAAGATTTGCCACCTTTACCGGAACCTCCTGACTCGAATTCTATGACTAAAAAACCTGAAATTATTTCGCTAAATAATTTAGACAAAAGTAAACTTTCTTACATTTATTGGCCCGAAAATAATCTAAAATTATTAATTGACACCGGAGCATCCCGCTCATTTTTGAACCCAGATTTAGTTTTCAAAATTTTTTCGAAAAATGTACAGTATGACCCATTTATTATCGTAACCGCTTTGCAAACATCTTCGCACGATCATAGTGTCATGATCCCCGCTTCAAAATGTTTTAATCTGCCTGAACCAAGACTATTAAAGTTCTACTCATTCAAATTTCACGAACTTTTTGATGGTTTAATCGGACTAGACAATATTTTATTATTGCAATCAAAATTAGACTATGTGGATAAATTTATTGTAACACCCTATACAAAAATTAAAATGTACTTCTATTACACTAAACATAAAACGCTAAACCTGATAGCAGTAGCTCCTCGTTGTAAACAAGTTATAAAAATTAAAACTACTGCAGAAAACGGAGATATTGTAATTCCACACCAAAAGGTACAAGATTGCGAAATCCCAGAGTCGCTGACAACTTCTAAGAACGGTTATGCGATAACTACAATTCTAAACCCGACTGATAAAGAGGTGATGCTAAATTTCTCGGAACCTATAGAAGTTCAAATTTCCAAAAATGATTTTGAATCAGATGTAACTAACTTTGTTAAAGAGTATTTGTTACCCAATGTCCAATATCATCTTTATTTTGAAAATCCAGACATATACGAACCTTTCTGCGAAACTGTTAGACAACACTTTAAATGGCCCTCTCTGAAATTAAAACGTTGCACAATAAAACTTATTGATGTCACCAATAGAAACGATATTTTCGATATCATAAAAAATTACCATGAAAGTAAAACCAATCATCGTGGAATAGATGAAACAGAACAAAGAATAAAAGTAAAATACTATTGGCCGCAACTAAAAAATTCAATTCAAACCTTTATTAATGATTGTGAATTATGCCAACAGTGCAAGTATGAAAGACACCCTGTAAGAATGCAAATGAATATAACACCAACCGCTAGTAAACCTTTCGAAATTATCCATATGGACACATTCACTTTAGAACAAATAAAATTCTTAACAATTATAGATAGTTTTTCAAAATACGCTCAAGCATACCCATTAAAGTCATTAGTTTCAAGCGAAATAGTAGATAATCTAATTCAGTTCTTTTCTCACCATGGAGTACCAACGACAATAATAACTGATAATGGTACCGAATTTAAAAACTCTGTAATAAACGAACTTTTGAGTCTACACAAAATTAAAATTCATTTCTGTTCTCCCAACCATCCACAGTCCAATGGTATGATAGAACGTTTACATTCGACTTTAATCGAACACATACGTTTACTTAATACGCAAGGATTCTTAAAAACACCAGTATCTTTAAAAATGACGTATGCTATACTAGCCTACAATCACTCAATCCATTCGGCCGCCAAATTCAAACCAATAGACGTATTAAACGGCCATATTAGCGATGAAAACATTTTTGACATAAATATAGATCAACTATTGACGAATGATTATATTAATTCCCATAAAGACAGAACCAAATTAATGTACTCTAAAATAAATGAAACTCTGTCTCAAAACAAACAAAATTTAATAGAAAAGATCAATCGAAATCGCGATGATTTAAAGTTGTTTAGCGAACAACAACGGGTATATACCAAGAAAAACATTAGGCAGAAAATGCTAACAAATTCAATAAACCCACAACAGCTGTTACTGTAGATACCGCTCGCAAAACTGTGTCAACGGACACCCAAGATAAAGTGCATATGGATAACCTTAAACGCCCACTAAAGAAAACCTATACCTTTGCAAACTCTCAAAATTAATTTCATATTTTTCTCTTTTAGCTTACCCTTGCTAGTCTTCGGACTTCAAGAAAAAATCGAAATAAGGAATCTGGACCAAAATTTTGGAATGCTACCTTTAAAATTAGGAAACGCGAAAATTCAAGAATACACCCACACTTTAATTCATTTTTACGACTTGAACCCTTTGATTACTGAAATTGAAGAATTGGATCATAAATCCAATCAGATTGAAAACTTAATTAATTCGAATGATGGCTACAAATTCGAAATCTCTAATTATTTCAAAATATTAAATCTTACTAGATCAAAAGTACATATTAAAGTAGAAGAAATTTTGCCAAATGCTCGTAGACATAAAAGAGGGTTAATAAACGGTTTAGGCTCTATATTCAAGGCAGTGACTGGAAATTTGGATGCTTCAGATGGCGAACGTTTCGAAAACATAATTAAAGAATTGCAACAAAATCAAGAAAAATTAGAATATAATATTAAACGTCAGAATTCAATATCGACAGAAGTTATCGACAAATTTAAGAACACTATTGAACAAATAAAACACAATGTACTTTTACTTGAATCCAAAATAAAACAAATTTCAACAATTGTCCAAAAAGAAGCTTATAGAGAAAACTCGATCTTTATCAAAGATATTACAAATCAAGTAATAAATCTTTACGGAATTATCAATTCAATTTTACAAGATATTGAAAATTCAATCGTCTTTTCCAAATTAAAAATTATGCATCCAAGCATCATTAACACATCAGACTTTTACAAGGAACTTCTTAAACTTCAAAAATTCTTAAAACCTGAACAATTCCCATTAAAAATTTCTTTAGAAAATATTTTACTTTTTGAAAGTCTAATTAATATTGAATGTTATATTCTAAATAACAAAATCACTTATTTATTAAAAATCCCTATTACTTTCCCTTTTGATTTTGAATACTTTCATTTATTCTCTACTCCTATATTTTCGGAGAGTCATTTTAAGACAGTTTTTCCAAAAAACAAATTCCTATTAAAAAATAAATTGCACTACGCATTTACGAGTAAGGCATGCTCAAGAACGAAGTCCCAAGACTACGTTTGTAAAAAACTGGACCTAGAAGAAATCCGACAAGACGCACCTTGTGGAATTCAACTCCTCACTTCAAGAAGTATAACTACGTGCAAAGAGTTCGACATTACCATTAGTAAACCAGTTATCAAACAACTTGGCGAAACCAATCAATACATTGGTCTATTTCCAAAAATTGTAACAGTTAAACTGAGTTGCAATAATCAAGAAGAAACGCTACAACTCATCGGCTCTCACCTGTTCAAGATTCCAATAAATTGTAAGCTGTCGACGAATCGAGAAAAAATAATAAATGAACAAGAAACAAGTTTAATCGAAAACCCAGTACTCTTTCCAAAACTAGAAATGCAATTAAAAAGCAATAAGACGCTCAACTTAGACTTCGAATTAGAAAATCTGCAACTTGACCAACTTCAAGAATTAAAGACAGAAGTTCTTCAAAACAACCCCGAACTTACTTTTACTAAAGTTCACTATATACCAAGCCTTTGGACAATTATTATTTATGGTTTATTGATTTTACCAGCGATTTATTACGGCTACAGAAGATGGAAATCAAGAAGACGTAACAAAGAGAAGAAAGAAGTTCCACAACCAGGAGATATCCAACTCCTACGGTGCCCTAGAGTTGGTTCTGCGGAGGGAGGAATTATGTCACCACCGATCCCGAAGAAGCGCTGACGCTGCACAAGAAGACACCGCCGAAGCGTCCCCTATAAAAACGGGACTTTGCTATATTGTATACCTCATTCTTATTCTATACTTTGTATTGTAACTTTATGTTCAATAAATAATTTTTTAAAAAAGACCGCGTTACGCTCCCGACCATTAACTCATGAATTATTCAGTATAGGATATTTCCTTAAATGTTGTTATGATAATAAATTATCAAAATTTTGTTCTTATACAGGGAAGAATTGCGCAAACTGGTTCGTAAAAGAACTTGAAAATATTGCCAAACAAGTCGACCATATCTACAAGAACCCTCTTCCAATGAAATCTTTAACTAAAGAACAAGAAAATAATTTTTTGTTTTCTGACACTTGTCATATTTGTATGAAACCTTTTGAAACAGATGATGTGAAAGTAAAAGACCACAATCATATGACTGGTTTGTACCGAGGGGCATCACACCAAAATTGCAATTTAAATTTTGTAACTACACACGTAATTCTGTTATATTTCACAATCTGTCAGGATATGACAGTCATTTCATTATTCGAGCTTTAAATACCGAAATTCCTGGAAAAATAAATGTTTTACCTTTAAACAAGGAAAAATTTATTTCGTTTACAAAATACATTGATAACACCAACATTAGTTTCCGATTTATAGATTCTTTTCGTTTTATGTCAAATAGTCTTGATACCTTGTCCTCATATTTGAAGGATGAACAAAAGGTAATTATACGTAGTTATTTCCCAAAAGATCAAGAGTTTCAACTTGTTAGTCGTAAGGGTGTTTTCCTTATAATTATATGAATTTCTGAGAAAAATTACAAGAAGAAAAATTACCACCCAAAGATTCTTTTTACAACCAACTTTCTAAAGAACACATTTCACACCAAGATTACGCACACGCTTGTCAAGTGTGGAATGTTTTTAAAATTCAAACTTTGAGAGAATATACGGAGTTGTACTTAAAAATAGATATTTTATTACTAGCGGACATTTTTGAAAACTTTCGTTTCACTTGTTTGAAAACATATAATTTGGACTGTTTACATTATTATACCGCTCCTGGATTGGCATACGATTCAATGCTTAAAACCACAGAAGTCAAATTAGAACTTTTGACAGATTTTGATATGATTATGTTTATCGAAAAAGCAATCCGCGGTGGGGTTTCACAGTGTTCTAATAGATACGCTGAAGCTAATAATAAATATTTGGGTGACAAATTTAATCCAAGCAAACCAGTATCTTACTTAATGTACTTCGATGTGAACAACCTTTACGGCACAGCAATGACAAATTCTTTACCGGTTGGTGAATTTTGTTGGATAGAACCTGAAAATATTTATAAGGAAAATATTTTAGATGTCACAGATGACAGTGATTTTGGTTATATCATTGAAGCAGATATCTCCTACCCCCCAGATCTTTTTCAAATTCATCGAGATCTACCCCTACTTCCTGAAAAGCTTATTCCGCCTGGTTCGCACTCGAAAATACCTAAGTTGTTAACAACATTTTTTAAGAAACAAAAATATATAATTCATTGGAAAACTCTAAAACAAAGCATTCAATTAAGTTTAAAAATAGAAAAAAATCATAGATGTTTAAAATTTCGACAATCAACTTTTTTACGAAAATACATACATTTAAATATAGAACTTCGTAAAAAAAAGTAAAAATACCTTTGAAAAAAACTTCTATAAACTCATGATTAATTCGGTATATGGGAAAACAATTGAGACTGTAAGAAAATATAGAGACATTAAACTAGTTAATAAATGGTCAGGACGATTTGGGGCTCGGTACTACATTTCCCAACCAAACTTTCACAGTTGTGAAATTTATGACAATGATATGGTTATTATTGAAATGAAACGTTTGAAAATTAAATTTAACAAAGCTATTTTTGTAGGAATGAGCATATTGGAAATTTCAAAAGTCTACGTCTATGACTTTCATTATAACTATATAAAAAATAAGTTTGGTCCAAATGCAAAACTGTTGTATACTGATACAGACAGCTTAATTTACCAGTTTTTTGTTGACGATATTTATGAACATATTAGAAATGACATAGAAAAATTTGATACGTCAGACTACGCACCCAATAATATTTATAATATTCCACAGGTTAATGCAAAAGTTTTGGGGCTTATGAAAGATGAGAATGCGGGAAATATCATGACACATTTTGTTGGGTTAAGATCTAAAATGTACTCTTTAAAAATACTTTCAACTGTTAATTATGAAGAAAAAAGAAAAGAACTTGAGGACAAAGGTTTAAATAATGATCAAATTGAGCATTTTCTTGCCAATCTAGGAGTGATTAAAAAAGCAAAAGGAATAACTAAATCGGGTTTAAAATCTATAACTTTCGATGATTATGTCAACTGTCTCACTAACCAAGAAATTCTTAATACCAATCAAAATATCATCCTGTCGAAAAGACATGAAGTTTTCACTATTAATCAGAAAAAAGTTGCGTTGACTCCATATGACGATAAAAGAGTTCTTAATTATTTAACTACAGATACATTGCCTTGGGGTTATAACAATTCTTTTTAGGTCGAAAAAGAAGAAATAGGAGGCCCGTGTACGCCAGAGTATAATTTCGAGCTTCAAACTTGGTCGCCTGCAACGCTTTCATATCAGGCGGCCAATTCCATTGCTAGGTCTATTGTAAAATTTGAAGATATTGATAAATTGAGCTTTTTACCTCATCATTTATTGAATCTTATAAGAATGAATTGGCTAAAAAATGAAATTTGTAACTAAATTTTGTTTAATAAAATCTAATGAAAAACACAAATTATGTTATGATCTGTAAATTGCATCAGAATATTAAACCACAACAGCAGATACTTACTTTCACAATGTGAATAACAAGTTTTTGTTTAGAACTAATGTATTTCGAAAATGTATGTCTTGTCTAAAGAAACTATACCTCTCAATTGCATCAGCCAATTACATCAGCTTGGTAAGTTGGTTCTATAACCTTTCACATAACTAAATGTTACTATATATACACTCCTAATTACAGATAGTTTTCAAAGTTTTTGTTTGAATATAACAATGATGTATAAACCGGTGTTTGATAGTGATCCATTTGAACAAGTAACTGAGAGAAAAAGAAGAAAAATATCAAAATTTGACGATAACCTTGGAGACCTGTTAGATATTTTTTATAACGAAGAAAAATATAACGACCTTAACCAAAAGTATCAGGCACAACCTCAATACGAAGATGATTGGTTGTACATGGAACAATCATATCTAGAAGTACAGGAGGAAACATATTTGTTTAACTCTGTAATTTTTGAATATAATAACAGAGTCCATCAAGAAAACTTGTATTTTCAGTTATATATAACATTTTTTAATGTAAGTTTCCCGAAAATTATTTCTATAAACACCTATAATTATTTTTTTTTATTTTCAGTTATGAAAGACTTTGTTATCAAAACCGCCACCACCATTACTAAATACCACCACCACACCGACAATCTAATTTGAAAGCTATAAAAAGGTTTTCAGGTAAGAAATTGATATTTTATATATCTATACTAGTACTAAAACAACATGAAATTTGTAGTAATTGACATCCAGGGTTATACCACACCAAAATTTCAAGCTAAGGAATTGGCAATCTACGATGGGAAAACGATGAAGCATTGGGTCTTCAAACCGAAAATTAGCCATCATACTTTAGATGCTTCTAACAAAAGGACTGCTAAGTATTTGTACAACAACCACTTAGGGATACACTACAATTCGGGATTTGAAGACTACGATAACATCTATTCAATTTTATATGAAGAAATTAAAAATGTGGATCGAATCTATGTGAGAGGACAAATCAAGAAGGAATTTATTTTGGAATGTCTATCAGACTACAATTTTTCAGATATTCAACCGGATATTGTCAATCTAGAATATATTTCAAATTGCCCAAAATTAGAAAAAGGTTTAGCTAAGTGTGAATACCACGACTTAACAATTTGTAAATGCAGCATTAGCTTTGCATCTCTATTATACTCTTTTCTTGTTAAATTATTACCCTAATAAATTGTTTTTAAAAATCGTCTTTTATTTCCTAAGAATTTTTATTACAAGTAATACAGAGTCTTTATTTACACTGTATATTCAATCATTACAGACACTATATGGGGATAAAAACAAATCCTTAATTCCGTTCATTAAGTCCATTCGCATTGGATGCACATCTACAGGAAGGTGTTCTAAAACTTGTTTAATTCTTGTTGTGCCTATAGGAACTTCCAGTCGTAAAATTGTGTCTTCACCATATCGACGAACACGCTCTTCCCCGAAAATATGTGTTGTACATTGTTGAATGTAGCTGGGATGAGCACAATATAATCCTTTTCGTTCAGATATTAGTGATATAACGAAATAATTATATTTTCCTAGAAAAACACATATTACTTAAATTCAAACAGAAAAATTTTAGTATCTTACTATCACACATCTTGTTGGAATCACCAACTAACGCTATGTGTTAATTTTTGAATGCATTTTTGCCTCATATAGGTATATCTGTGATAAAAAATAAACAATGTTTCTTTTGAAACTTTATTTTTAATAACTGTTCTAACAAGAATCACAAACGTTGAGGTTTTTCTCCAGATAAAAATTCCTTTAAATACTTCAAAAATATATTTAACTCTCCATAATAAAAATTGCTGTGAAGTTCTTCTATAGACAATTTTTGATCAAGATAATCAGAACAAATTTTAGAACCATGTTTATATACGTGTAAAACATAATTGTTCCAATTTCTGTCGTCTTCCGATAATTCAGGGTCATCTAAAACGGTCATTACTGTTGAGATTCCATATTTTAGCCTGTCATCTCGGACATATCTAACCGCATAATTTAGATTTTTAGGTGCTTGAGATGATTCAAACATTTTAAGTGATTATTAAGCACAAAAGCTGTTGTGAAGGTATAATAAAATTATTTTCTGTTTAAATACTGTTTTTGATCCATATATTGTCACGTTTTTAATACGTATGAGTACCTACAAGGTAATGTTACCCAACAGAATAATAATTAGCTCTCGCTTAGATACTGCAAAGAAAATAATAAACGTATTTTTTTAAATTCAACTTATCCGCTTTGACGCTCGGCTCGTTATGCTGTAATCAAATTTAACAAAAAAATCTGTGACATCTTACCTACTGAGGGCACAGACCGGGCTAGCCTCGAAAAAAAACCAAATATTATATCTACAGTGTGACCCATTTGTTTTGGGGTCAGTCTGTAAAAAGTGTATCAATCGTGCGATTTGGCTGATTTTTTTTTTAAATTGTAGAGCTCGATGAACTGCACATTTTGAACAAAAATTGCCTGGTTCGCATAAAATCCAAAGCCTACTATGACCGTTTTTATGAGCAAAATTTTAAGAAACCATATTAGCGTTTTTTTTTGAAAAAATCTGTGTGCGCCAATGGATTGAGCACCCCTCGAAATGGGTATGTACAAAATTTCATCAAAATATTTCAAGTAATAACGATTTTGTAGAAAAATTAAAAATGCAGCCAAGGTACGTCTTTATTTTCAAAAATTCAAAGTTGGCCATGGAAAATAATTGAATTGTAATAATACAACCTTATGCTTATAAACACAAAACATAAAAACAATTAAAATTATAAAATTTTTGTAACTTCTACCAAGCCTCCATTTTCTACAATGCATTTGTCGTTCCTCTTGCGTACATTCAAAATTACATTTCGTATTTGCTGTGGAGTAATTTCCTCACAACTACGGTTTATCCTAGCTTGCAGTTCTTGTAAATTATGGGGTCTTGAAACATTTTGCTTAAGTGTACCCCAAAGAAAAAAATGTAAAGGAGTTAAGTCCGGAGATCTCGGTGGCCACTCACAGAAAGGACTATTTCGCCCTATCCTACAGTTTTCAAAATTATTATCTAGCCAGTTTCTGATTAAACGAGCATTATGAATAGGACTGCCATCTAACTGTAACTTTAAATTTAAACGGTATCTTAATGGTAACTCATCTAAAGCATTTCTAAATTCAATTTCTAGAAAATTCAAGAAGCCAGCCGCATTCAAATTCCCTTCAAAGAAAAATGGGCCAATTATTCTGTCGCGTAGTATTCCACACCAAACGTTAATTTTTTGTGAATATTGTCTCCTTGCATTTATTATAAACTCTGGATTTTCAGCTGACCAGTGACGGCAGTTTTGACTTGATACTACACCATTTGTAGTAAACGTGGCTTCGTCGGTGAATAAAATTTCATTTAAAAAGTTGCCATTATGGAGATATTCACCTTGCAGCCAATAGCAAAATTCTAATCTTCTCTCCTCATCTCCTGGTTCCAGGGTGTGCAAAAATTTTGGCTTAAACGGTTTTATTTTGTTTTGTCTCAAACATCTCCTTATACTCTCTCTGGGTATATGAAGGTCTAAACTAGCCGTTCGAACACTATTTCGAGGATTGTCACTAAAGTATTGCAGAATTTGATTGTTATTTTCAACAAGTCCACGGCGTCCATTTTGCCTAGTTTTTAATAAATTTTTAGAAATCGATCCAGTTTCATCAAAAATATTGTTTATACGTTGTACAGTACTTCGACTCACTGATCTACCTGGGTGTCTATTGTTAAATTCGGCCGCAGCTTCTGCTGCCGAGCGCTCGTTGTCGCCCACGAGTCGAACAATTTCTATTTTGTCTCTTATGCTTAAATATTCCATAATTATGATAATTAATTGTATTGAGCACAAACAATTTCTGAACTCAATTTAGACAGTTTGACACTTAATAAAAGTAAACAATTCAATTATTTTCCATGGCCAACTTTGAATTTTTGAAAATAAAGACGTACCTTGGCTGCATTTTTAATTTTTCTACAAAATTGTTATTACTTGAAATATTTTGATGAAATTTTGTACATACCCATTTCGAGGGGTGCTCAATCCATTGGCGCACACAGATTTTTTCAAAAAAAAAACGCTAATATGGTTTCTTAAAATTTTGCTCATAAAAACGGTCATAGTAGGCTTTGGATTTTATGCGAACCAGGCAATTTTTGTTCAAAATGTGCAGTTCATCGAGCTCTACAATTTAAAAAAAAAAATCAGCCAAATCGCACGATTGATACACTTTTTACAGACTGACCCCAAAACAAATGGGTCACACTGTAGAGTATAAAACGTAAACAGAAAAAAACAATTTTTAATTTTATTCCTTTTCTAGACAAGTGCCTGCAAATATTTAAGACCTTGACATTTACACCAGCACCGCTCACATTCCAAAACCAGAATTAATTATGTAGGTACAGGGTTGAAAACAATGAACCAACATGTACAGGGGTGCTCAAAATGTACTTTTGTGTCGCAGAAACAGCAAATGATACCTACTAATGATTTATAATGTTGTAACGAAGTTACTAGTTTCCAGCTTTCATTTTTATTTTACACACACTTGATTCTTTCGCCGCGCTATTTTTAGTGGCCGGCCGACCACCGTAGTTTTTATATTCACACCGATGATTCTTTTTCTACATAGGATGCCTACATTCGATATTTTAATTGCAGCTAATTAAATCCTGGTTTTGATTACTTTCCGGCTTTTCGCCGCTTGTTATGAATTACTTATTTTACCAAGAGGGATGAGGGATACCGAAAAGGGGTAGAACCGGGTTAATGATTCAACTTGCAGCTAGAACCGACGTTCGTTTTGAGAATCCGGGTATATTGGACATGCCCGAGCCGGAGAGACCACCGCCCGAGACCTGTACGGGGTGCAACAACCCCAACTGCCAACATAGCCTTGGGCGGCCGTTTTGGATGCCAGAAGAGTGGGGACGATAACCCGATCCGTCGCCGCGGCCCGACCAATGGGCAGCCGGCGCACTCGCCAATAGGTGGTGCCACCCCACGAAATAAAAAGGCTGCGGTCGCCGAGGAGGCTCTCCTTC